>CM061543.1:122187717-132187717 GCA_030864215.1 Capsicum pubescens
ATCAAATTTAACTGAAAAAAGTAAAAATGTACTAAGATTTGACAAAAATACAGAAGGAACAACTAAAGCATCACCCATAGAAATATTAAAAAAAATATGAAACGACTATAAGAAATGAATTCAGTAGTATAGAAGCAGAAGAAGAAGAAGAAGAAGAAGAAGAAGAACAAAATATGGAAAAGGATACGAATGGGAATTTAATGTTGAAATTAGCAATATGTAATATGTGCTAAATAGATTAATATACATGTGCATTCAAAGAATATTATTATAAGGAAAAATATAATGTAGAAGAAAGTAAGGAAATAAGGAGATTATATTTTAGCAAACTACCTGAACCATTTAGTTCAAAAATAATAAAAAGTTGGGATGAAGCAAAAATAGTAGATACTCTAGGAGCAAGGATAAAATTTTTACAACAATGGTATAAGAATATATGCGAAAAATATAGGGAAGAATTAAAAATGGAAAAAACATTAATAAAGAATTTAGCATGTTGCAAAGATAAAATAACACCCCAATTTGGATGTGAAGAAAAATACTACAAGAAAAGAAAAAGACATAAGAAATATAATAAATATAAGAAATCCTAATATAAATATAAAAACCCAAGAAAAAGATATTACGTAAAAGACTATAAACATAAATGACCATATAGAAAGAAAAAATCTATAAAAGAATGTAAATGTTATAATTGTGAAAAATTAGGACACCTAGCTAAAGATTGTAAAGTACCCAAAGATCCAAAAAAGAAACAAATATCATAAATAAAGATATAAAATACAGAATATATGGAAATAGATTATATAGATTGTGAATTAGAAAGTGAAGATAGTATAAATGAAATCTCGGAAAATGAAATAGATAACAAAATAGATAGCGAATTAGATGAATTAAATGACTGCAGAAAGTACATAAATAATAAAAAAAGGAAGAATATTTAAATGAAGAAGAAATAGACCAAAAAATTATATTTGATAATAATGTATTTGAAGAAATAAAAGGAAAAGAATTAGATTTAAGTATAGAAAAAATATTTAAAATACCAACAATAAGAAAAATATTTAATAAACGAAAAGAAGAATACTACGTAGTAAGCCAAAAAGAACATATAATAGATTCTAGAAACGCGAAAGGAAAAGCAAGTATACCACTAGTAACAAAAAGAATAGTTAATAAAGAAATACAAGATATAAAAAGTAGAGACCCAATAAAATACGTACATCTTGGAGGAACAGAGATATTAATAAAAACATGTTTTTAAGAAGAAATAGATACACCAATAGAATTATATTTAGCAGGTGATAGGATAATAGAACCTATAGAGAAAAGTATAATAAGTGCTATAAGAGGAAATCTAATATACCCAAAATTTAAATTTATAATAAGCGCAAACTACTCAGTAGCAATAACAAATAAAAACATAGATAAGTCATTAGTACTATATTGGAAAATATCAGGAATAGAATTAACCCAGGAAGTAAAATATTTACAGCAAGATGTAAAAATTTATATGTATTAACAACAAAGAATAAAATAACTGAAAAAAATAAAACAAACAAAATACAAATAGAAAGACCTTTTGAGCAATTTGTAAAAATCATAGATAATAATGATTATATCTACCAGAATAAAGATATAGAAGAAGATTTAGAAATAGTAAATGAAAGAATAAGAACACCAAAGAGAATATCTTATGAAAAAACAGAAATATAAAAAAGAATATCACATGAGATAACTCTAAAACCAAACCTAACTCAATATTATATAATAGGAACAATAGATGAAAAAGAATCTTTAACACTAATAAACACAAGACAGGAAGATAATTATATTATGAAATACTTAGTAAAAACCGAAGAAATTAAAACAAATAATGATAAATATCCAGATTTGCAAGAAACCTAATAATTATTAAAAATACGACTGAAAAAGAAATTATAATAGGAGTCAGAAAGATAAAAATTGAATTTGAAGTAAAAGAAGAAACACAAAAAACAGATATAATATTAGGAATAAAATGGTTGGAACAAGTAAAATCATACAATATAGAACATACCCAATTAACCAAAACGTATAATAAAGAAAAATTATTAATAAAAAGAGCTTTAATATGAAAATATATGTACTCATGAAGATAATAGTAGAAGGATATTATAATAGATATTATATGCCAATGATAGATACAAGAGCAGAACCCAATTTATGTAGATATAACTGTTTACCAGAAAATAAATGAGATAAGTTAAGAACACCAATAGTAGTTAAAAGATTTAATAATGAAGGAAGTCTAATTACATATAAAGCTAGGAATGTAAAAATACAAATAAGGGATAAAATATTAATAATAGAAGAAATTTATAATTATGAACTAACATCAAAAGATATGCTTTTAGGAATGCCATTTTTAGATAAACTATATCCACACATAATAACTAAAACACACTGTTGGTTTACAACACCATGCAAACAAAAGGTAAGAGCAAAAAGAGTTACTAATAAAATAAGAAAGAAAACAGATTGGATAAAAGAAAGTGAAAAAATTACACAAAAATTAAAAAATATAAAAACTACTGAAGACACGATAGAATTAATTATATTCTCTATAAATAAGGAAGAAATGACCATATTTTCAATAGATAAAGTAGAAATAATCAAAAATAAATTAAAACAACTATATAGTGAAGATACACTAAAAGGATGGGAAAAACATAAAACTACTGTAAAATTGAGCAAATAAATAAAGATAGTATAATAACTCAAAAACCACTAACGTATAATTTCGACGATCTAAAAGAATTTGAAATGTATATAAACAAACTATTAGAAAAAAAATATATACAAAAAAGTAATAGCAAACACACTAGCCCAGCATTTATAGTAAATAAACATAGTGAACAAAAAAGAGAAAAAAACAGAATGGTTATTGACTATAAGGATTTAAATGCAAAAACTATAACATATAATTACCTAATACCAAACAAAATACTAAAAATAAGACAAATACAAGGATATAATTATTTTAGCAAATTTGATTGTACATCAAGATTTTACCATTTAAAACTAGAAGAAGAATCTAAAAAACTAACTGCATTTACAGTGCCACAAGGATTTTATGAATGGAATGTGTTACCATTTGGATATAAAAATGCACCAGGTAGGTATCAACATTTTATGGATAATTATTTTAAACAACTATCTAACTGTATAGTGTATATAGATGATATATTACTATATTCAAAAACTAAAGATGAACACCTAAAGTTATTAGAACAATTTACAAATATAATAAAAAATTCAGGAATAAACCTAAGTGAGAAAAAGACAGAAATAATGAAAACCCAGATAGAATTCTTTAGAATAGAAATAGATAAAAATGGAGTAAAAATGCAATAACATATAGTACAAAAAATAATAGATTCAAAAGAAGAATTAGATACAAAAAAGAAGTTACAATCATTTTTAGGATTAGTAAATCAGGTAAGAGAATATATACCAAAACTAACAGAGAATTTAAAACCATTACAAATGAAGTTTAAAAAGGATGTAGAATATAATTATTGTGAAAAAGATAAAAAAAACAAGTGCAAAAAATAAAGATACTTTGTAAAAAACTACCAAAATTACAATTTTCAGATGAAAATAAATTTTTTATATATATAGTAGAAGCAGATGCAAGTGAGCATAGCTATGAAGGAGTACTGAAATAAAAATTAGAACATCATTGTAGATATTACTCAGGAACGTTTAACAAAACAGAAATAAAATGGGAAATAAATAGAAAAGAATTATGTTCATTATATAAGTGTTTATTAGCATTTGAACCATATATTGTATATAACAAATTTATTGTACGAACAGATAATACACATGTACGATGGTGGCTAACTAAGAAAATACAAAATTCAGTAACAATAAAAGAAATACAGAGATTGGTATTAAATATATTGAATTTTACATTTACAGTTGAAATAATTAATACTAACAAGAATGTTATTGCAGATTACATATCAAGAAAAAGCTACACAGACTGATATAACAGAAAATGATACACTAGAAGAAATACTCAAAACCCTAACTACGCTTTCAATGAAAGTTGACAGTTGGGCAATGAGGTAGAAAAGCTAAAGACTAATGAAGGTAAACTGAAGTCTAAAGCTACAAGTCAGTCGCATGACTATAAAAATGCAGAGCTATATCGATCGGAAGACATAAAAAATCCAGAGCTAAAAGGAGACGTTGGGACACTCCATAAAATCCATAACCTTTATCAATTTACATCTGCAGGTACAAGCAAAGGAGCTAGTAGACAAGGATTAAATCTGAACAAGATATTTGACAAACAATTTATACCAAAAATACCAAAATACCCTTTATTCATACCTCCACAAACTACCACATATCTAGAAAGTTTGAACCAAGACAAAAAAAACTATAATCATCTAACCCGAGCATACATAGAAAATATACACAAAATACAAACTTACCTAAATCTTAAACCTAGAGCTATAAATATCCAAGAACCAAACACAGACTATATAACCCAAAATCTATAAGGATACAACAAGTTAATCGCATTACCAAAAACCAATCCAAACCTAGTTAGAACTTGTTTTAGTTACGGACTACTTAATACCGTGTATACCCAAGATGGAAATGAATTATCAACTATACCTGAAATATATAGAGCATTTTTGACCTACAAAAAAATAACAAAAGGAATCCTATTTTTTATAAAGTTTTATACTGCCCCAGCAGAGATATTATATGACGAAATTAAATCAGTTATACAAGTTGTAAAAATTAGATTAACCAGAGATATGATTATACCAGAATATATTGGACAACATCCAGAAATACCTAAGGTAGAAATACCAAATTTCTATGCAAATAAATGAATTATTAGAATATCTATGATTATTCAAGAGCTAGCAAATAATTATCCCTATGGAAACCCTATGTGGAGTTGTTATTCACGAGACCAGCTAATGATCTATTCAAATTGAAGGAAGCTACGATAGTCAGATATGGAAGAAGTTCAAAAATAGATAGTGACATTACTCAATCCATAAAGACAACCAACTACAAGAGCAATTAAGAAGGAATTTATTTCAGAAGAATTATTGATAAGATATTGCAAATTAATTGGACATAAATATCCAGATCATCAATGTTTGAGATGTAACAGAGAAGATAATATTATCCTAGAAGTCCAACTAGAATGAAAGATAAAGACAAAAATCAATCAAGAAGATAAGGATGAAAAGAATCTAGCTGGAAAAAAGACAACAGGGGATAGAAAGCAACATAAAAAAGGACGGACCAATGAAAAATAAAGGCAGGAGACAAGGAGACAAGGAGACAAGGAGACAAGATATTAAATCTATGAAAGTGACATGCGAATTAATATATAACTTTTTTGACTTCTAAAGACGTAAATTATTGTATAACATTTATTAGTCTTTACTAGTTTTTGACTTTTTTGGCAAGTGCCATTATTAGTTTTTTACTTTTTAGACAAGTGTAGAATAGGAATAGTGTTAGGATTTTCATTTTGTAGATTATAAATGTAAGCCGGTCGGCAAATCTAAGGCAAGACTTTCTACACGGAAAGCAAGCCTTCTTGTACACAACCAAAATTCTCTCATATAATCAATAAAAATATTCATTTTTATACTCAACTATGGAAAATCAAAGCTCAGAATCATCAAACCTACAAGAACAAGTAATTTCATTTATAATTATGAATAGCTAAATTCATAAATTTCTGACAATCATGATATAATAAAATAAGTCCATGTTAGTTACTATATAGTAGAATTATTCGAAGGATAATATGTTCTGAAATTTATTAGCAAAGAGGAAAAGGAGAAAAATTCCCAGAACTATGCCATCCTAAAGGTGAAATCAGTAAGGCAGAGAAGCCGTGATAGGGTAGTAACCAAAGTTGAGGCACTGTTTAGGGAAGAAATATCTAAAATACCATGCTAATAGTGATAGAGGAACATAATTATCTAAGGATAATCTAGTACATAGTGATCTAAGATGATCATATTTTGTTATGTATATGATTGAAAGGAATATTTTGAAATAAGCATCATATGAAATAAAATGATGACCTACTTATCTGATGAGATGATAGATAGATTTAAGATACTTGTTTTGTATATACTTAAGGATATAGAAATAATAGATATAAGAAAACTCATATGGGAAAAGATATTTGATTTTGAAGATGAGTTACTAAATACTGAATGGATAGAACAAGAGTTAGAAAATATAGATTTTGATGGTAGATATTATTATTCAGATTGGTATTATTCAGACTAAAATGATAAATTATAAATATTTAGAATATTGGAGGAAAAATATGGAGTAAATAAGATTAATAGAAATACTTATGAAAAAGAATCTACTCGACTACATAAAAACTAGAAACATGGAGCATATAGTATACCTGAAAAATAATATAGAAGAATTAATAAGGTTAAAATAAATAACTAAGGAATGTTATGACATAACATTTCAACAAATATGATAAATCTAGTACTACAAGTACCCCCCTCAACTTAGTACTACAAGTACTCCCCCTGGGTTTTGATTTTAGTTCCCTTGGAACATTGAGTAATATTTCAAGCTATGAAGTATGGAAAATGCACAGACAAGAAATGTGATTTTTTCTTCACCTATGTATTGATTAAGAGATACAATTTTTTTTCCTTCTTAATTTAGTGTACTAAGCATCAGTGGTAGCAATTTCTTTTCATTGATAAGATTAATAACTGTCCTTGCTTTTCTATTTTTAAGGTTGTTAGTTGGAACCAAATACTAATATTCTTACTTGTTATTTGATCCATGTGAACTTGTCCGAGTCTTTACAGACATCACTCCTTTGCATTTCTGAAAGGATAAATTACACAAATCCCATACTTAATAGACTATATTATCTAATATTTCTTACTTTTTTTAAAAATTTATATAAAATCCCAATTTTCAACTTTACTCTTGATACATATCAAGAAAACCTCACATCCTATTTTTACTCCACCATTAACTCATTTAAGATTTTCTTCCCTAAAATATCTCCCTAATTATCAATAATTAAATCATTTTCCTTCATTATTTTTTCTCTTTCATTAATGCTTAAATCATCTTCCTTCCTGATTTTTTTCTCCTCCATTAATGCATGCAACTTTTTTTTTCCTCTCCTAAAATCTCTCTAATTTTAAAAAAAAATTATTGATACATATATAAATTTATTTAGTTATTCATACATGTTTATTTTTTTAATGGTGATTCATATGAATGATAAATATGATATCATTATATGGGTGTTATGGTGATTCGAATGGTAGATACAATTATTGGGTGATTCATATGATATTAATGGGTAATATATATGGTATTATGGTGATTCATATGGTAAATACAATTATTTATTTCAATTATTGGGTGATTCGTATATATGGTATTATGGTGATTCATATGGTAGATACAATTATTTATTTCAATTATTGGGTGATTCATATGATATTAATGGGTGATATATATGGTATTATGGTGATTCATATGGTAGATACAATTATTTATTTCAATTATTGGGTGATTCATATGTTATTAATGAAAGGTAATGATGTAGTTAGTGTAGGAAACAAAAGTAATAATATTTTTTTAAAAAAGACTAAAAGCAGAATTGAAACATAATTAAAATTAAATCTAAAAAAAGCAGACTAAAATTAAAGACGAAAAGAGACAAAAAAAACATATCTTTCATAATTAAAGACGAAAAAGACAAACATAATTAAACCACCTAAATTAAATCTAAAAAAAGAGAAAAATTAGATATCTTTCCTTAAATAAAAGAATCCAATGAATAAAAGACAACCTATTATTTCCTTAAATAAATATCTTGTTAGTTTCAAATGTATCACTTTTTTATATGTATCACCATTTCAAAAAATTGGGATAAATTGTAATTAACAAAATAGTTAGAATTTTATGTAATATCACTTAAAGATTCAGGGATTTATGTAAGTTACCCTTTCTGAAATGAGCCAATCCCAAACCATCGAGTCTATCTCAAGAGTCCATAAAGGACCCAATCTATTCAAGAGAAAAATATACATGGCCTAAGTGCTATTTAAAAAGATGATAGTTAATATGCATGGTCAAAGACAGAGTAGACTGTTTAAAATGGGCTTAACCAATTTTTTTAGGAAAAAAGACAAAATAACACCTAAAATAAAATAATTCTACAAAATTAGCACCCAAATTATAATACCGATAAATAGCCACTTGTGACTCGCGTTGTAAACAACCACTTGTGATTCGCGTATGCTTAACTACACATAACGGGGAAATATAAAAAAAATCAAAATATAACTTTACCTTCTTTCCTTTTCAGTCACAAATTCTATTCACTTCAAACACCAAATTCTCCGTTCATTACCTTTTTTGATACTCATCTTTACCTTTTACATTCCAAAACCTTCCGTATAAATCTCTAAAAATTTGCTCAAAATTAATACAAAAAATGGCTACAACTTTTGTTTTAGTACCAATAATGATCAGATATGGAGGTGAATGGATATCTGAGGTTGAATTTTAGAATTTCATCATCAATGGAGTTTTGTTCGATTTTGACTTTACTAACTATGTATTTGTTGCTGAATTGTATATGCAGTTAAATATAGATCCAACTAAAGGTTTATTGGATATCAAATACATTGTCACGGCTGGATCTATGCCTATATACAATGACATGAGTATCAAATTATATATATAGATGAAGAAAAATAGTCTCGATATCAATGAGTATCCATTATGTATAACACTTGTCCCTGTCGAATTTACAGCTAGTGAATTGTCAAATGCTATACAGATTGTGAAGAAAATCACTTTCCTGACAGTGAAGATAATTTCTTTGAGGAACACTTGGAAAATGAGCCAAAGCCTATCATAATAGATCTTCTTTATAGGGATGTTAAAGAAGGGCAACTGTATTGGGATAAAAATACAATAACTATCATTATGAAGCATTATACAATCCGACATAGCTTTCAATTTAAGGTCAAAAGATCATCAACATCAAGGTATGACTCTACACATAAACTGTATCGATTTAACATATATATTGTATCAATTTTTCTAGTATAAAAGTGGTATTAAACTGTATCAATATAATATAAAATAGTATTAATTGAGTATCAATGTGGTTTTTATGTGTTATTTATATTATCTGAATGTGGTATTAAACTGTATCAATCCAGTATAAAATAGTATCAATTGAGTATCAATGTAGTTTTTATGTGTTATTTATACTGTATGAATGTAGTATTAAACTGTATCAATCCAGTATAAAATAGTATCAATTGAGTATCAATGTGGTTTTAATGTGGTATATATACTGTATGAATATGGTATTAAACTGTATCAATCTAGTATAAAATAGTATCAATTGAGTATCAATTTGGTTTTAATGTGGTATATATACTGTATATGCTTGCACAGGTTCCTCTTCTTTTCTTTTTTTTTGAAAAAAGTGTATCAATATGGAATAAAAGTGGATAAATCTGGTATAAAATAGTATCAATTGGTTATAGATACTGCATATGCAAGGATGTGAGCTGTCAGTTATGCAATTGACTAAAATTCAATAATCCTTTTTATTTCTTATAAAATAAATGGCATTTTCCCCTCATTTACAAGTAATAAACCTACATTATCTCATTATAAAATACTTCTTTTCTAGTAAGAAAATAGAATGCATCAAAAACTTTGAATCAAGAAGGTCAAAAATGGATTTTCCCTGCTTATTGCTTGTGACACCTTTGTGGAGTTTTATCTACAAAGGGCTTAAAATAATAGATGTTGGGTGGGTTACTGAGGATTTCATTTCCAACGAGGACATAACGGATCATCGTGTATGGATAAAAAGGTACAATATTTGTTTTGGCCCATTGGCCGGCTAAGGTTTGATTGGTAGTAATGTTGTTAGTGAGTTCATTTGGGACCATGACTAAAACTTGAAGGTCGGTGCCTTTAAAAGCTTTAAGGAGTTCTAGATTTGCATCATAGATTTTGAATCTTTTTCCTTTGATACCTTTGATTAAGTCAACTGATTTTGTTGGTATAGTAAAGTTGTTCCCAAGTTATCTGTAGTATATTCTAACCTCAGATGAGATTTCTACACCTAAAATTTACATCAAGTAGTAGAACTGAGTGAGCTACTGTAAGTAAATATTCAAATAGAACTAACATTGTTTTGTATAAATGTATTAATACAAGTACTATCTGCAATGTGCGAATGAAAAATGTCAATAGACTTTTCGATCTTCAAGTCAAAAAGAGTCAGAGGTCTTCATGGTGACAAGATTTTTTGATGTTCACACCTATGCAATTGCTGATAAAATGCTTTCACAATGTCATGCTACTTAATTGACCATTTCTGAAATGGAAAAGAACAAATATCTAAATCTAAAATCATCATTCACTCCCGCAGGGATCATGGATGAAATGAGAAACAGTCATGGGATTAGAATGAACTACCAAAAGGCGTACAGAGCAAAAGAAAAAGTAATTGAACTAGTCAAAAGTTCCCTGCGTGAATAATATGCTAAACTACCAGATTACTTATATATGGTAAATATAATCAATCCAGGTTCGTATACAAGGCTACACAAGACAGAGGACAATCACTTTCGGTATGCATTTGTGGCATTGAATGCATCTATTAAAGGATGGGAATATTGCATGCCAACAATAGTTGTTGATGTTACTTTCCTTAAATCAGTGTACCAAGGAACCATGTTGTGTTCTAGCGAGCTTGATGCAATAGGTCAGTTTAATGATTTTTTTCAAATACAATAGTACTTCCTTAAAAGATGTAGAAATTTAGCTTTTTAACACAATTACAAATTGTAAAAGCTTAATATGCGTTATTCATACTAGTCTAAGATGTTTGACCTTTTCACTTGCATAATTAGGGAAAATTCTACCATTAGCATATTCTATTATGAATTCTGAAAATGATGCTTCATGGGAATGGCTTTTTAGTATATTTAAAATAGTATATGGTGAAAAAGAAAATATGTCCATAGTATCTTATCAGAATGAAAGTATATTAAAGGCTGCTGCAAAGGTATATCCAAATGCAACTCATTGTATATGCATCTATCATCTATGGAACAATATCAAAGGAAAATTCAAGAGGAATCAGAAGGAGCTAAAGAGAATCTTTTTTGCAATGGCTCATACTTACATAAAGGCAAATTTTGATTGACTAATGGAAGATGCAGATAAAATCGATGAGAGGCTAAGGACTTACCTGTTTGAAATGGTCTATGAAAAATAGTCCATAGCACATTCAAATGTCAATAGATCTATGGTGATGACTTCGAATATTACAGAGTCTCTAAATTCAGCAAATAGAGAGGCAAGAGAACTGCCAGTAAAGAAGCTGCTACAATTCAAGATGGATTTAGTAATGAAATGGAATAATGAAAATACAATAAATGCACAGGCAACATTTAATAAATTGGGAAACAAGTACAACACAATAATGAGGGATAATCTCATTTTATCAGATAAAATGAAGGTAAAGAAACTGTGTTGTTATTTTTATTTCATATTGACTAAAATGTTATATGGTACAATTGCTTAATGTTTTGTTGTATATTACAGGTAATGGCCTCTACTAGTCATGTGTATGTTGTGATTGATGAAATTTAAAAGTGAAGCATTGTATGTATTCGTGAAAAAAAGTGTAGCTACCTACAATTTCAGGTTGATGGAATCCCATGTCCTCATGCTATGGCAGCATGGAGTTACACTCATATGAATGTATAATCCTACTGTGCAGCTTATTACACAAAGGAAAACTATTTGAAAGCCTATGAATTTCCAGTTATTCCACTTCCTGATGAAACAATGTGGCACATTCCAACAGAAGTATTGGATATCATAGTACTCCCACCAATCTAGAAGCCAAGACCAGGTAGACCAAGGAAAAACAATCGAGGCAAAGGCATTATGGACTACATGTCTGCACAGAAAGTATTATGTGGATGGTGTGGAAAGATTGGACAAAATCAAAGAACCTTCACAAATGCCCCAACAAGAATTGAATAAGACATTCTTATAGTTCCTATTTTGTTTTTTTCAAACAGGCTTGTTCATTCTAGATTGCAAATCATATTATAGGAATTGATTTCACATTTTAAGCTGAAATGTGAAAAGTTATCTACTTTTACATGAAATGTAATAGATGATGCCTAAGATTTTACATTTTTAAGCTTCCTAGGTTGATTACTAATGAAATATTTCTACATTATGTGGATTTCAACTTCTACTTTTCATTGTCTTTATGATATCTTTTTGATGAATTTATTTAGTAGTATGATGTGTGTATATATAAGTCCAAACGCAAGTTTCATTCAATACATACTTTTGAGCATCATCGGTATAATATACAGTACTAGTTAAATGACATCATATACAGGTTATATATATGTGTCCAGGGAGAAAGTGTTTCTCGTATTGCTGTTCATCATAGCATGACTATAATGACAGTTATGTTATATATTCTTCTTCAGGGTACATTTAGTTCATGATATATAGGTATCAAATTCAGCACTCATATATAAGTATAAAAATCAATACACGCTTATACATAAAGAAAACAATATCAACATTCTAATAAAAAATAAAAGTTTTCAAAATCGTATAATCATCAATATGAATCAATATAGATTCTTCGACTAACGCAAAATGTCTGAAAAGAATACTGAATCATATAAAATTACTAAGCTGCAAAATATGAATGAATAAGTCCCCAAACTATGAGGACTTACCAACTATCAGATGTAGATAGAGATGCTCAAACTACAAATGCTGCTGATACTGAGCACCTGAACTTACATTATGAGACAATGTAGCACATAGACGTATATGTAGATCAGTACTTTGAGGATGTACTGAGTATATAGGGGTGAAATGATAGGTAAAATATCATCTCATAATAATTATTTATAATACAATGCATGCTAAATGTAAATGACTCACATAAGCTGGAATATCAAAAATATTAAAATATGTAGCAATAAGAAGAAAAATATACTTTTTAAATTTAGTTCTAAAAGTTGTACTTGTATTCTCTCTTTAAATCATATTTTCTACGTGTAGAAAGGACTCACTCTTAAATCTAAAATGTTAAACCTAGAATCTGTAACTATAATCTTTTTGTAAAGCATAATCTGAAATAAAGTTGTGAGCCTTTACACATGGATTTCTAAAAGTTTTCATGTTATTCTTTCTATTCTAAAATCTATAGTCTGTAAGCTTTAAAAATTTAAGGAAAACACTTTATCTGAAGGGAGGTTCATCTAACCTAAATAAACCATGCGAGCTATATGGAGTCCAACGTCTTGTCCTTCTAAGGAAGAAACCGCACATTAGTGAGAGGTGTAATACTCCTGCTAGGCAGAATAACCTTATCTAAAGTAATCACATCTCAGCCCACTATGGACACTTAATCTCAATTCTACGGTGGCACATAGTTCTAGGGTATGAGACCTTGGAATCATACCCAACTTGGTGTTAAATACTACTCCCTTTTTATTTGCTATGGTCATCTTGTTGGAAATCCACTTTTAAACTAGTATAAGGGTTTATTATAAAACTAGTTATGCATTTATCTGAATCAATCTGTAAATGAAGTTATTTTTCTTTCTGTAATCTGTAAAAACTAAGTAAAGTAAATTCCAAAACTTATCTAAGGATCAAAAGATTAAGACTTTATTGTAAATCTGAAATAATCAGCTCATAAGATGCTTAAACCATCATCTTTCTCAAAATCTCAACATATAAATTTGGGGCTTAGTAACCCATGTATCAAACTCATGTTAAAACATCATAATAATCATGTTTGATAATGAAAACAATGATAATTCATCTAGAAATCTGTAATTTATTGTAATAGGCATGAAAATATGAAAATAGACATGCAATTCATCTTCAAAATATCTCAAAAGTCATAACTTTTCAAATAGCAATAATGGGTATGAACCCTAAATCAAAACTCTTGTAATATCATTCAAAATCATATGAATTTAATGTAAAAGAATGATTTGGGCACAAGGATAGAAAAATATTCTTGCTAATAAACCCCACATACCTTGATTGATGATTAGATGAAGTAACCTTGAATTATTAATTCCTATTTGAGTTCTTGAAGATGAGTTCTTGATTATCTTTCCATGGGAATCCTCAATTTAAAGCTTTCTTAGAGAAACTATGGGGGATTTTGATTTCTTGGAGAAGAAGTTTTGGTGCTCTAGGGTTTTGTTTTGAGAGAAAATTGATGAAATAAGAATAAAGTGCTTTGGAATATGCTTAATGTTGTGTTTTACATGTATTGGGGATTTGGGGATTGACCAAAATACCCCCTTTAAATTTCTAAATGCAACTGGAAAAGAAAGTAAAAGCTTGATTTAATGAGCCACCACGATGCGCCACTATCGCGGTGGCTCACTTGAAAAGGAAGAGTGGGAACTGAGTGTTCACTGCGATGCGCCATAATCATAGTGCCCCTTTGAAATGTCTTTTTGGCCACTGGCGCGACGCGCCAGTATCGTGTTGGGCTAGTTAATTTCGACAATTGGGAATTTGGACCTCACGGCGATGCACCAATATTGTGGAGGTCCACTGGAATTGACAATTATGAAATTGCCCTTCACCGAGATGCGGTGGTTGATCAGGTAGGACACTATCAACTTAAAAATGCTCTAACTCCTCAACCGAGTATCGATTTGGACGAATTTGATTTCGATGGAAAGCTTATTCAATTTCCCACATAATGGGTCTGGAAATTTCCACACGAAATAAATATTCTTCATTTTTAAAGCAATTCCTTAACATTCTAGGAACGAATTTAAGCCAGAAAAATTATGGGGTGTTACAATATCTCCCCCTTGGAAACATTCGTCTTCGAATGTGGCTTGATAAGATGAAAATATTGAGGAATCTGAGGCTATAAGCTATCATACACAACTGAAATAAACTGAATAACTGAATCTCAACATAATGAGCTACTGAACTTATTTTCTAGTGCAAAAATTCACACAAAAATTAGCTACGTAGTTGAATCTGAGACTGGAAAAGAACTGAATGAAGGAAAAACTATTACCTTCGGCTAAATCTGAGTTTGTGGAGAAAAGATGAGGATACTTCGTACGCAACGGACTGATTTTTCCACAGAACTTTTACCAAAGGAACTTCTTTGTTCCTCAGTCTACGGATCTGATGATCAAGAATCTCTACTGGGACTTCTTCGTAAAAAAGGCTATTCTAAATATCTGTGCTTTCTAGAGGAACTGTAATAGCTGAATCGTCCATGCACTTCTTCAACAAGGACACATGGAATACTGGATGAACTAAGGATAAGTCTGCGGGTAACTCAAGCTCATACGGCACCTTCCCAAACCGACTCAAAATTCAAAAGGGGACCAATATACCGGGGACTAAGCTTCTCCTTTTTGCCAAATATTTTCACCCCTTTCATGGGTGAAACTTCCAGATACACAAGATCATCAACCTCAAACTCAAGATCTTTTATTCTTACATCTAAATTAGACTTCTGATGACTCTGGGATGGTTTTAATCTCTCTCTAATCAGCAAAAAAATTGCTCCATGGCCTCAAACACCATGTATGGCCCAATCAAAGTGGCCTCACCCACTTTGAACCAACCGACTGGCGATATACATCTTTTCCCATTAAGAGACTCAAACATATCCATATGAATACTAGCATGGTAACCGTTATTATAAGCAAACTCAATCAACAAAAATGCTCATCCCAACTACCTTTGAAATCAAGAACACAAAACCTCGATATGTCCTCTAGAGTCTGAATAGTCCTCTCTGCCTGAACATCTGTCTGTAGATGAAAAGCTAAACTTGGGTACCAAGACCCTTCTGAAAGGCTCTCCAAAACTGAGAGGTAAACTGAGTACCCCTATCTGAGATGATGCACAAAGAAAGTCCATGCAATCTAACAATCTTTCGGATATACAACTTACCATAATCTGTAGGCATTACAATAAACCACAAAATCATTTGTACCATCAGGTAATGCTAAAATTGAGGCTGAAGTGAGTCGAGTCTTCAACTCCTGAAAACTCTTCTCGCAAGAATCTGTCTAATAGAACTTAACTTTCTTTTGGGTCAATCTAGACATAGGAGATGCTATAGACGAGAAACCCTCAACAAAATGTCTGTAATAACTAGCTAGACCCAAGAAACTCCTAATGTCTGATGGAGAGATAGGTCTAGGCCATTTCCTTACGGCTTCTATCTTTCGGGGATTAACTCTAATACGCTCATTGGAAACAATATAACAAAGAAATGATTCTTACCTTAGCCAAAATTTACACTCGGTAAATTTGGCAAACAACTGGTGATCTCTAAGGGTTTATAACACAACTCTAAGATGGTCCTTATGATCATCATCACTACGAGAGTAGATAAGAATATCATCGATAAAGACTATGACAAACATGTCCAAATACTATTTGAACACTCTGTTCATCAAGTCCATGAAGGCAGTTGGGGCATTAGTTAGTCCAAAAGACAATACTAGAAACTCAAAATGACCATAACGGGTTCTAAAAGCTCTCTTTGGAATATCACATTCCCTTACTTTAAGATGATGATAGCCGGATCTAAGGTCTATCTTTGGGAAGTAACTTGCACCCTGGAGTTGATCAAATAAGTCACCGATTCTAGAAAGAGGATATTTTTTTTGACTATGAATTTATTCAATTGACGATAGTTAATGCACATATGCAAAAAACCATCTTTCTTTTGAATGAATAAGACGGGAGCTCCCCACGGAAAAATACTAGCCTTATGAAACCTTTATGTAAGAGATATTTGAGTTGATCTTTCAACTCCTTAAGCATGGCAGGAGGCATACGATATGGAGAGATAGAAATAGGCTGAGTATCTGGAAGAAGGTAAATACTGAATTCTATTTCCCTATTAGGAGGTACCCTTGGCAAATCTTTGGGAAAGACATCAGGAAACTCATTCATTTCACTGACTGACTAAACAGTTGGAGTCTCAGACATAGTGTCTTTGACTCGAACTAGATGAGAGATACACCCTTTGGAAATTAACTTTCTGGATTTAAGATAAGATATGAAATGACTCTTAGGAGACACTGAGTTACCTTTCCACTCAAAGACTAGCTCATCTGGAAATTAACACTTCACCACTCGGGTGCGACAATCTATAGATGCATAACAAGAATGGATCCAATCCATGCCAAGAATAAGATCAAAGTTAACCATATCTTACTCTATTAAATCTGCTAATATGATTTTAGGAAGGACAGTGATAGGACACTTTCTATAGATTTGTTTAGAAACAACTGACTCACCCACTGGGGTAGAAACCAAGAAGGGCTCATGGATCTTTTCAGAACTTATCTCAAAATTTACAGCAACTAATGGGGTCACATAAGATAAACTCGACCTAGTGTCTAATAAAACATAGATATCAAAATAAAAAATATGTAGTATACTACTTACAACATCTGGTGAATCCTCATGCTCCTGACGGGATGGTAAAGCATAGAACCAATTCTGGCGTTAACCGCCATTGGTACTAGATGATACGACCTGAGGAAGGACTAGGTGACCTACAAAAGCTAGTGCACTAGTAGTCTGAGTCTGGGGATGGTCATCTGTATTTCCCTGCTTAGCATGCATACAATCTCTAATTTTATGACCAAACTTGGCACAACAAAAACAACCCTTCTGTCCATCTAAGCACCCACCAGGATGATTCCTACCACACTTAGCACAAGGAGAATAGCGTGGCCTTCCACTTCCACTATTATGAGATCTGGACATTGAAGACTTACCCCACTGCTCCTGCCTACCTTTGGGAGTGGGAGCACTAACTTAAGGTGGTGCTGGCATAGATGAATAATTCTGAAACTGCAAATGATTCCCTCCATAAGACCTGGCCTGTCCATACTCAAACTGTCCTGTTCTAACCTTCTTACTTTCTGTCTCTCTTTTCTTCAACTTCTATACCTTAATCTGCTGAGCATGAATCATCAATCTAGGAAGATCCATGTCTCTAATAAGCATGGAAGTCCTACACTCCATGACTACCAAACTAGACACTCCAGTAACAAACTTACTCATACTTTCTCTAGAATTAACCATCATATCAGGGGTACACTTAGACAACTGATTGAACTTAAGGAAGTACTCCTTCACTGTTATCGAACCCTACCTCAAATTTACAAACTCTTCTATCTTAGTTTCCCTCACCTCACGTGGAAAGAACCTGTCTAGAAATGCATCTTGAAATACCTGCCAACTCATAGGAACTACATTCTCACCTTATAACCACCCAATCATAAGCTACATCCTTCAATCTATAAGATGCTAACTCTACACTATCCTCCTTAGAAATATGCATAATTTGGGTGATATTCTTCATCTCATCTAAGAAAAGTTATGGGTCCTCACCTATTATCGACCTAAAGAACTTTGATGGATTCATCCTCATATAGTCTCTGATTTTAGCTGCTGCTAAGTCACATTCTGCAGAACTGAGACTGCAGCCTAATTTTGATGGTTTCCCTGAACATTAGCATTCACAACTTGGGCTAACGCCTGAAAGACAACCCTAAACTTAGCATGGGATATATTTTCATTCGAAGGATCTGTGGGCTGGTTACCATTTTTGTGAGCATTAACTTAACAGGGAGGAATTTTAACTGTCATGTAAGAGCACGAGTTAAAAGAAGACAGAGATACTGCAAGCACGATAGATCATGAAATAAAGAAATGATTTCCTAAGAACGTTTCGTAGCCTCTTGCTCATAAATGTGGAACGCTTCACACCCATGATCAAGACTCTACATAACGCGGCTTGTCTGACTCCTTAAGACTCTTAAAAACCATAAGATCTGATACCAAGTTTTTAATGCCCCAAAATTTGATCTCATGACATCACATGGTGATCAAGACTACGAGTATCCTTAAGCTAACCCTGTGTGCATACTACTAAGTCTAAATTTGATAATAATGGAAACATAGATATAAAAGTCATGTTGAATGTGGAAACTATCGGTAATATCTGAGAATTATGTATGGAAAATCAATACTAAATAATCTTGTATCAAATCTTATAGTCTGAAAAGCCTCTACTACTAATAACTAGAGAGTCACTGGGATAAACCCTCAGCTAACTCGAAATGTCAGAAAAGAATACTGAATCAGATAAAACTACTAAGCTGCAAAACCTAAATGAATAAGTCCCCAAACTATAAGGACTTACCAACTATCAGATGTAGATGGAGATGCTCGAACTACTCATGTTGTTGATACTGAGAACCTAGACCTACATTATGAGACAATGTAGCACATAGATGTATATAAAGATTAGTACTTTGAGGATGTACTGAGTATATAGGGGTGAAATGCATAGGTAAAACATCATCTCATAATCATCATTTATAAAACAATGCATGCTAAACGTAAATGACTCACATTAGATGGAATATCTAAAATATTGAATTATGTAGAATTAAATGGCAAAACATACTTTATAAATATTGTGAGCCATGACATTTAGTTCTAAAAGTTGTACTTGTATTCTCTCTTTAAATCATACTGTCTAAGTGTAGAAAGGACTCACTCTTACATCTGAAATCTGAAAGCTGGAATCTGTAACTATAATCTTTCTATAAAGCATATTCTGAAATAAAGTTGTGAGCCTTTACACTTGGTTTTCTAAAAGTTTTTCCTGTTACTCTTTCTGTTCTAAAATCTATAGTTTGTAAGCTTTAAAACATTAAGAAAAACACTTTATCTGAAGGGAGGTTCTTCTAACCAACATATACCATGTGAACAACATGGAGTCTAATGTCTTGTCCTCCTAAAAAAGAAACCTCACGTTGGGGAGAGGTGTCATACTCTTGCCAGGGAGTATAACCTTATCTATAGTGATCACAACTTATCCCACTATGGGAACTTAATCTCAATTCTAAGGTGACATATAGTTCTTGCATATAAGACCTTGGAATCATACCCAACTCGGTGCTAAATACTACTCTTTTTTTATTTTCTATGCTCATCTTGTTGGAAATCCACTTTAAAACTAGGCTAAGGGTTTATTATGAAACTAGTTATGTATTTATCTAAATCAATCTATAAATGAAGCTATTTTGATTTCTGTAATCTGTAAAAACTCTTTAAAGTGGATTCCAAAACTTATCTGAGGTTCAAAAGATCAAGACTTTTTGTAAAGTTGAAATAATCAACTCATAAGATGCTTAAAGCATTATCTTTCTCAAAATCTCAACATATAAACTTGGAGCTTAATAACCCATGTATCAAACTCATGTCAAAACATCATAATAATCATCCTTGATAATGAAAACAATGATAATTCATCACAAAATTTGTAATTTACTTCAATAGGCATGAAAATATGAAAATAGACTGCAATTCATCTTCAAAATATCTCAAAAACTCATAACTTTGAAAATAGCAATAATGGGTATGAACCCTAATTCCAAACTCATGTAATATCATTCAAAATCATATGAATTTAATGTATAAGCTTTGTTTTGGGCACAAGGATGGAAGAAAATCCTTGCTCATAAACCCCACATACCTTGATTGATGATTAGATGAAGAAACCTTGAAATATTGATTCCTATTTGAGTTCTTGGAGATGAGTTCTTAATTATGTTGCCTTGGAAATCCCCAATTTAAAGATTTCTCGGAGAAACTATGGAAGATTTTGATTTTTTGGAGAAGAATCTTTGGAGCTCTAGGGTTTAGTTTTGAGAGAAAATTGATGAAATAAGCATAAAGTGCTTTGGAATATTCTTAATGTTGTGTTTTACACAAATTGGGTCCTTGGGGATTGACCAAAATACCCCCTTTAAACTTCTAAACAGAACTAGAAAAGAAAGCAAAAATCTAGATTTAATGGGCCACCACGACGCGCCACTATCGCGGTGGCTCACTAGAAAAGGACGAGTGGGAACTGAGCGTTCACCGCGACGTGTCATAATCGCAGTGCCACTTTGGAATGCCATTTTGGCCACTGGCCCAATGTGCCAGTATCGCGTAGGGATAATAGATTTTGACAATTAGGAATTTGGACCTCTCTACGAAGCGCCGATATCGTGGAGGTCCACTGGAATTGACAATTATGAAATTGCCCTTCACCGCAATGAGATGGTTGCTTAGTTGGGACACTGTCAACTTAAAAATGCTCTAACTCCTCAACTCAGTATTGGATTTGGGTGAATTTGTATCGATGGAAAGCTTATTCAATTTCCCACATAATAGGTCTGGAAAATTCCACACGAAATAAATATTCTTCATTTTCAAAACCATTTCTTAACATTCAAGGAACAAATTTAATCTAGAAAAATTATGGGGTGTTACAATATCTCCCCCTTGGAAACATAATGAGCTAGATCAGCTTAAAATACTGAGGAATTTGTGGCTATAAGCTATCATGTATAACTGAAATAAACTGAATAACTGAGTTTCAACATAATGAGCTACTGAACTGATTTGCTAGTGTATTTATTCACATGCAAATTAGGTACATAGTTGAATTTGAGACTGGAAAAGGACTGAATGAAGGAAAAACTATTACCTTTGGTTGAATCTGAGTTCGTGGAGAAGACATGAGGATACTTGGTACGCATGTCATCTTCTACTTCCCAAGTAGCACCCTCAACGAACTGATTTATCCATAAAGCTTTGAACAAGGGAACTTCTTTGTTCCTCAGTCTACGGATATGATGATCAAGAATCTTTACTGGGACTTCTTCGTAAGAAAGCTATTCTAAATATTTGTGCTTTCTAGAGGAACTATAACAGCTGAATCATCCATGCACTTCTTCAACAAGGACACATGGAATACTAGATGAACTGAGGATAAGTCTGCGGGTAACTCAAGCTCATACGCCACCTTCCCAACACGACTCAAAATCCAAAAGGGACCGACATACCGGGGACTAAGCTTCCTCTTTTTGCCAAATCTCTTTACCCCTTTCATGGGTGAAACTTTCAGATACACAAGATCATCAACCTCGAACTCAAGATCTTTTCTTCTTACATCTGCATAAGACTTTTGATGACTCTGGGATGCTTTTAATCTCTCTGTAATTAACTAAATTTTCTCCATGGACTCAAACACAATGTCTGGCCCAATCAAAGAAGCCTCACCCACTTCGAACCAACTGACTGGCGATCTGCATCTTCGTCCATAAAAAGCCCTAACGGAGCCATCTGAATACTAGCATGGTAACTGTAATTATAAGCATACTAAATCAACGGTAAATGCTCATCCCAACTACCTTTAAAATCAAGAACACTAGACCTCGAAATGTCCTCTAGAGTTTGAATGGTCCTCTCTGCCTGATCATCTGTCTGCAGATGAAAAGCTGAATTTGGGTACTAAGACCCTTCTGAAAGGCTCTCCAAAACTGAGAGGTAAACTGAGTACCCTTATCTGAGATGATACACAAAGTAAGTCCATGCAATCTAACCACTTTTTGGATATATAACTTAGCATAATCTTCAACTGTATAAGATGCGTGAACTGGAAAAAAATGCACTGACTTAGTCAATCTGTCTACAATAACCCAAATCGAATCATACTGACAACGGAAATGGGGTAAACCAATCACAAAATCCATATTCACCTCTTCCTACTTTTACGTGGGGATACCAAACTCTTGCAACATACCACCAGGTATTTGGTTCTTTACCTTAACTTGTTGACAAGTTGCATACTTAGCTACAAACTCTGCTACATATTTTTTCATACCACTCCACCAATAGATTTCCCACAAGTCGCAGTACATCATGGTAGCACCCGGATAAATAAAATTACGCGCACCATGCACTTCCGCCATAATCTGCTGCCTCAAATCATCAACACAAGGCACACACTATCTACTCTGGTATCTCAACACACCATCTCCCCCTTAGGAGAAAACCTCTACCTTTTGGTATTTAACTGACTCTTTCAGTTTGACCAAACTAGAATCCTTATCTTGCTTATTTTTCACTTTCGAAATTAGGGAAGATTCAGAACTACTCCGAACCCAAAAATTCCCTTCAGCTGAGTCAATCAATCTCACACCCAATCTAGCTAATCGATGAACTTTCTGAACTAACTCATTCTTATCATTCTCCACATTAGCAACACTACCTATAGACAATCTACTAAGGCGTTTTCCATTATATTGTCCTTGCCCAGATGATACAACATGCTCATATCATAATCCTTCAAAAATTCCAACCACCTTCTCTGACAGAGATTTAACTCCCTTTGAGTAAACACATATTGCAAGCTTTCGTGATTCCTAAACACATCAGCATACACTTCATATGAATAATGTCTCTAGATTTTTAAAGAAAACACAACAGAAGCTAACTCAAGATCATGGGTCGGGTAATAATTTTCATGAGGCTTAAGCTTTCTACAGGCATTGACTATGACCTTACCTCTCTGCATCAAAACACAACCCAAACCAACTCTGGAGGAATCAAAATAAACAACAAAACCATTTGTACCATCAGGTAATACTAAAACTGTGGCTGAAGTGAGTTGAGTCTTCAACTCCTGAAAACTGTTCTCGCAAGAATCTGACCAATAGAACTTAACTTTACTTTGGGTCAATCTAGACATAGGAGATTCTATGGATGAGAAACCCTCAACACAACGTCTGTAATAACTATCTAGACCCAAGAAACTCCTAATGTATGATAGAGAGATAGGTCTAAGCCAATTCCTTACGGCTTCTATCTTTTGGGGATCAACTCTAATACCCTCACTGGAAATAATATGACTAAGAAAAGCTACTGACCTTATACAAAATTTGCACTTACTAAATTTGGTGAACAACGGGTGATATCTAAGGGTCTATAACACAATTCTAATGGGGTTACACAATCGAAACTTGACCCAAGGTATAACAACACATAGACATCAAGATGAAAAACACAAAGCATACCAGAAACAACATCTGGTGAATCCTTCTACTCCTGATGGGATGGTAAAACATAGAATTAATTCTGGAACTGACCGCCACCAATACTGGATGATGCGCCCTGAGGAGGGATTGAGTAACCTATAGGAGGTGGTGCACTAGTAGTCTGAGTCTGGGGACGGTCAACTCTAGTTCCCTGCTTAGCATGTGAACAATCTCTAATTCCATAACCTAACTTGCCATAACCGAAAAAACCCTTCTGTCCAGCCAAGTACTCACCAGGATTATTCCTACCACACTTAGCACAAGGAGAATAATGAGGACTTTCACTTAAACTATTCTGAGATCTGGACATTGAAGACTTACCCCACTGCTACTGCCCACCTCTGGGAGTGGGAGCACTAGCTGAAGATGGTGCTGGCATAGATAAAAAATTCTAAAACTGAGAACGATTACCTCTATAAGACCTAGCCTGGCTATACTTAAACTATCCTATTCTAGCCTTCTTACTTCCTTTCTCTCTTCCCTTCAATTTATCTTCCTTAATCTGCTGAGCATGCATCATCAATTTAGCATGATCCATGTCTACACTAAGCTTGGAAGTCCTACACTCCTTGACTACCAAACTAAACACTCAGTAACAAACTTACTCATACTTTCTCTAGGATTAGCCATCATATCTGGGGCATACTTAGATAACTGATTGAACTTAAGGTAGTACTCCTTCACTGTCATCGAACCCTACCTCAAATTCATAAAATCTTCTATCTTAGCTTCCCTCATCTCACGTGGAAAGAACCTATCTAGAAATGCATCTTGAAATACCTGTGAACTCATAGGAATTGCATTCTCAGCTCTACTATTCCTCCACATAACCACCCAATCATAAGCTACATCTTTTAATCTATAGGATGCTAACTCTACACTCTCCTTCTCAGAAACATGCATAATTTGGGTGATCTTCTCACCTCATCTAAGAAAAGCTATGGGTCCTCACCTGTTTTCGACCCAAAGAACTCTGTCGGATTCATCCTCATGAAGTCTCTGATTCTAGCTGCTGCTAAGTCACCATTCTACTAAAGTGGGATTGTAGCCTGATTCTAATGGTTGCCTTAAAAATTAGCAGCCACAGCTTGGTCAAATTCCTGAAAGGCAACCTTAAACTCAGCATGGGATACATTCTCATTCAAAGGATCTGCGGGTTGGTTACCATTTCTGTGGGCTTTAGCTCGACGAAGAGGCATTTTTAACTGTTACATAAGAGGACGAGTTCAAACTAGATAGATATACTATAAGCACTATAGATCATGAAAGAAAAGGATAATTTCCTAAGAATTTTCGTAGCCTCTTGCTCATAAATGTGGCACACTTCATACCCATGATCAATACTTCACGTAATGCGTCTTGTCTGACTCACTAGGACTCTTAGAAACCTTATGCTTTGATACCAAGTTTGTAATGCTCCAAAATCAGATCTCAAGATGTCACACGGTGGTTAAGACTACGAGTAGCCTTAAGCTAACCCTGTCTGCATACTACTGAGCCTAAATCTCATACTAATGGAAATATAGACATAAAAATCATGTTGAATGCAGAAACTATCTGTAATATTAGAGAATAATGTTTGAAAAATCAATACTAAATAATCTTAAATCAAATCTAGTAGTCTGACAAGCCTCTACTACTAATAACTAGAGAGTCACTGGGAAAACCCCCCAGCTAACTCGAAATGTCTGAAAAGAATACTGAATCATATAAAACTACTAAGTTGAAAAATCTGAATAAATAAGTCCCCGAACTATGAGGACTCACCAACTGTTAGATGTAGACGGCGATGCTCGAACTACTCACACTTCTAATACTGAGCACCTGAACCTATATTATGAGACAATGTAGCACATAGACGTATATGTGGATCAGTACTTTGAGGATGTACTGATATATGTGGGTGAAATGCATAGGTAAAACATCATCTCATAATCATTATTTATAAAAGAATGCATGCTAAATGTAAATGACTCACATAAGTTGGAATATCTAAAATACTGAAATATATAGCAATAAGAAGCAAAAAATACTTTATAAATCTCGTGAGCCATGACATTTAGTTCTAAAAGCTGTACTCATATTCTCTCTTTAAATCATACTGTCTAAGTATAGAAATGACACACTCTTAAATCTGAAATTTGAAAGCTGGAATCCGTATCTATAATCTTTCAGTAAAGCATAATCTAAAATAAAGTTATGAGCCTTTACACTTAGTTTTCTAAAATCTTTCCTATTACTCTTTTTGTTCTAAAATCTGTAGTCTGTAAGATTTAAAACTTTAAGGAAAACACTTAATCTGAAGGGAGGTTCTTCTAACGGACATAAACCATGCGAGCTACATGGATTCCAATATCTTATCCTCCTAAGGAAGAAACCTCACATTGGGGAGATGTGTCATACTATTGCCACATAAGATAACCTTATCTCAAGTGGTCACATCTCAGTCCACTATAAGAACTTAATATCAATTCTATGGTGGAACGTAGTTCTAGGTTATGAGACCTTGGAATCATACCCAGCTCGGTGTCAAATATTACTCTATTTTTACTTGCTATGCTCATCTTGTTGGAAATCCACTTTAGAACTAGCATAAGGGTTTATTATAAAACCAGTTATGTATTTATCTGAATCAATCTGTAAATGAAGCTATTTTGCTTTCTGTAATCTGTAAAAGCTCTGTAAAGTGGATTCCAAACTTATCTGAGGATTAAAAGATCAAGACTTTATTGTAAATCCGATATAATCTGTTCATAAGATGCTTAAAGAATCACCTTTCTCATAATCTCAACATATAAACTTGGGGCTTAATAACCCATGTATCAAACTCATGTCAAAACATCATAATAATCATTCTTGATAATGAAAACAATGATAATTCATCTCAAAATCTGTAATTTACTGCAATAGGCATGAAAATATGAAAATAGACATGCAATTCATCTTCAAAATATTTTAAAAACTCATAACTTTACAAATAGCAATAATAGGTCTGAACCCTAATTCAAAACTCATGTAATATCATTCAAAATTATATGAATTTAATGTAAAAGATTGGTTTCACAAGGATGGAAGAAGATCCTTGCTCATAAACCCCACATACCTTGATTGATGATTCGATGAAGAAGCCTTGAATTATTCATTCCTAGTTGAGTTCTTGAAGATGAGTTCTCGATTACCTTACCTTGGGAATCCCTAATTTAAAGATTTCTTGGAGAAACTATGGAAGATTTTGATTTCTTGGAGAAGAAGCTTTGGAGCTCTAGGGTTTAGTTTTGAGAGACTATTGATGAAATAAGCATAAAGTGCTTTGGAATATTCTTAATGTTGTGTTTTACACAAATTGGGTCCTTGGGGAATGACCAAAATACCCTCTTTAAACTTCTAAACAGAACTAGAAAAAAAAGAAAAAATCTTGATTTAATGGGCCACCGCGACGCGCCACTATCGCGGTGGCTCACTGGAAAAAAACGAGTGGGAACTGAGTGTTCACCACGACCCTACATAATCGCTGTGCCACTTTGGAATGCTATTTTGGCCATTGGTGCGATGCGCCATTATTGCGTTGGTCTACTGGATTTTGATAATTATGAATTTGGACCTCTCCGCAATGCGCCAATAGCGCGGAGGTCCACTGGAATTGACAATTATTAAATTGCCTTCACCATGATACAGTGGTTGATCAGGTGGGACACTGTCAACTTAAAAATGCTCTAACTCCTCAATCGAGTTTCGAATTTGGGAGAATTTGGTATCAATGGAAAACTTATTCAATTTCCCACACAATGGGTCTAGAAAATTCCACATGAAATAAATATTATTCATTTTGGAAGCCACTCCTTAACATTCTAGGAACGAATTTAAGCTAAAACAATTACGGGGTGTTACAATGTAATCATTCTTTAACGCAAGAGGCATCTCACCTCTAGGAGACATATATAGATAGACACGTAACCATCTATAGGATATTGGTGCAAAACAATCATATTTGGGGATAAAATCAAGCCTCAAACCATTATGGCTTTTGGGTCTTAAAATAAAGAAATCAATAACAAAATTGAAGGGTTCTTGCCTTAGATTTGATGTTGATCGCGAATACACATGCTATTCAAGCTCCCAATCAACACACAAGACTCACTTTAAGGATTTTATATTATTAGGGCCTGGGGACTCAAAGCAATGGAAGAAATGGCAAATTCTCGACCAAAATAGATATTTAAAGAACCAGCCCCAGCCTCGATTTGTGCAATTACAAACCCCCTCTTAGCTACGATCATAACCATTGCAATCGCGAGTCTCGTTTTGTGATTATGGTCTTTGCTGCATCAAATAAGTTAAAACTTGGACTTTGATTCCAAGTTTCGGCTAATGCCTCGAGATGTATTGAAAATCTAATTTCTACAAACAAAATATTTAACCACAATAAATTTGATATTTTGGATGCATTGGAGAACTCATATTTTCAATCCGAGGTCGTTCTGACCAAATGAGGGTCCCAAACATTAACTTTCAAATTTTCAACTTTTTGATCGATAAGTCAAAATGAGTTGGGTGCATTAGGACCTAAACCAAAGGTATAACTAGCTTAAAATCGATGTTCTGGATTTGCTGGTTTAGTTAGAATTTGCATCCGAGATCATTTCACTAAAGTTTTCATCCTGTGGCCATTTGGAACCAGTAAAGACTTCTAAATAGGAAATTGGTTCTAAAAACCAAATGAATTACCAATAACCAAACTGTTGGTCCCAGTAAGTCACAAATGACTTGGGGAAGCTATGGAGAAGCTCAAATGGTGAAGATAAGAATAAATATGGAAAATGACTTGAAAGGTCATTACAGAAGGTCCAAAGCCACCGAGGCTCCAACCATTCCAAATTATATATGTATAAAGTGTGAACTATGCACACGTACACGAAGGCCCACACTCCGAAAAATGTCATTTCCAATATTTCTCCCCCTTGGGGCCTCCACCTTCTATGGTGAGCTACACAACGCCCTTTAAGCCCAGTTAAAACATTTACACAAAACCCATGAATTTAACCAATGAGTCATACATTAAGGTATTTACTGAATGGTATCGTCATAGAAATTTATTATGCTTGCA
Source organism: Capsicum pubescens (assembly GCA_030864215.1). NCBI lineage: Eukaryota > Viridiplantae > Streptophyta > Magnoliopsida > Solanales > Solanaceae > Capsicum > Capsicum pubescens. The sequence continues at coordinate 122,216,914 of CM061543.1, forward strand.
AGACAATTCCATTATGCCACACCAATCAAATTATCCACAAGACTCTAAATATACAATTAAAATCAATCCATGGCCACCAAGGCCTTTTAAAACCATTTTTATCCATTTAGCCATTAATGCAATGCAATAGTTTAGTACAGTAAGCAAAACCATATAATTGTTTGTATTTTAAAACCAATTATGCTAGTGGGTTGAGGTTAATTACAATTCCAAAAAAAACCCATAATTTTAGGGGAACACCACAACCCCTTACCATTCACCATACCCATGCAAAACTTTTTTTAAGTTCAAAGACCAGGAGAAAAAGCACGAATAACAATTACAAAACCATAGAAAAACCAACCAAGTAGTAATCATACAAAACCCTCAGTCCATCATTCAAAACCCAACTATTAGATTCATATAAACCATGATAAAACACATGATTTTAGATAAAACCATGTTAAGGAGGAGATACATGACTTAAAATACAAAGAATTTGGAGAAGAAACCACAATTGGAAGCCTAGATGATTACTCCTTTGAAACCGTAGCTTTGTTCTTGAACTAGGGAGTTTGAGAGATAAGAAAGTGTTTATGTTATGCTAATTGGTGGAAATAGTGCTAAAGGAAAGGTTTTAAATCGTTGAAGGTAATGGGATAGAAGGAAAAGAATAAAATACCCTTAAAGAAATCATGCAGGAAGTATAACTCCCTGTCGCTATGTGTGTCATAATAACTCGTGATGACCAATCACAGGACATCACCATGACTTATAGTCAGGGCAGTACCTAGGGCCACTTCCACTGGTTCGGACATGAGTCACACCTTATGACTCTTGATTTTATCTTACGATTAGTAGGGTCATAGTCATAACCACAACAAAAATAATAGATCATCTAACTGGTTAGACCACAGTTGTCACTATACGACTCGTGATGAGTCTTAACGACTCGTCACCTGAGTTGTACCTTGGACAGTGACAACTAAATCCAAAAATTTTTAGGGTTCAATACCTAGGGTATTACATTTCCTGCATAGGATCATTCATCCCCGAATGAGGATTCAAGGCACGTATTAGCACGATAACAAAAAAGAGTGCGACCACAAAACCATGAACAAAGTCCAAAAGTGATAAGAGCAAAAAAGGAAGTTGTACCTCAAATACTGTCATCCTATGTGGGGAACAAGAATGGATACTTAGCCTTCATATCCTCTTCAGCTTCCCAAGTGGCTTCTTTCACCTTTTGATTTCTCCAAAGAATATTTACTGAAGCCACATCCTTAGTTCTGAATCTACAAACTTGTCTATCCAAAATATCAATCGGAACTTCCTCATAAGACAAGGAATTCAAAGTACCAACATCCTTCAGTAGGATAATAAAACAAGGATCACCCATACACTTCTTCAACCTCGACACAAGAAAATTTGCATGAATGGAATCCAAACAGACAAGCAACTCAAAATTTTAAGCAAACTTCCCAACTCTCCTCAAAATCTTATATAGACCAGCTTAACAGGGACTAAGATTCCCTTTCTTACCAAACCTTATCACTCCATTCATAGAAGAGACTTTTAAGAACACCTAATCATCTACAGCAAACCCCTACTCTCTTTGTCTTAGATACACATAAGAATTTTGGTGACTTTGGGCAGTATTAAGTCTTTCCCTAATAATTTTCACCTTTTCTCTGGCTTGATAAACCAAGTTAGGGATAAACAACCTAGTCTCACCAACCTCAAAGCACCCAATAGAAGACCTACACCTCTTACCTTAAAGAACCTCAAATAGAGTCATCTAAATACTTAAATTATAACTATTATTATACGCAAACTCAATAAGAGATAATTGATCCAACCAACTTCCCTTAAAGTCAATCACAAACATATCCTCCAAAGTATGAATAGTCTATTCTGCTTATTTATCCAATTAAGGGTAGAAAGTAGTACTAAGGTTCACCTTAGTCCCCAAACATTTCTGAAATAAATGCAAAAAGTGAGAAGAGAATGGCGAATCTCAATCCACAATAATCGACACTGGTGCCCCATGCAATCTAACTTTCTCCTTAATAAATAACCTAACACAATCTTCTCCAGAGTAGGTAGTCCTCATAGGAAAGAAATAGGTGGATTTAGTCATCCTATCCACAATGACCCAAATAAAATCATGCAGATTTCGAGACTGCAGAAGACCTGTATTGAAATCCATATTAATCATCTCCCACTTCTACATCCATATTAATCATGTCCCACTTCTACATCCATATTAATCATCTCCGACTTCTACATGGGCAACTCTATCTCTTGAGGCATACCCATGGGCCTTAAGTATTCTACCTTCACTTGCTGACATACCATAGACTTAGCCAAGAAATTCACCACATTGCTCTTTATATTGTTCCACTAATAAATCTCCTTTAAATAATGGTACGTATTAGTTGAATGTGGATGAACTGGATACCTTGATTATGAGCTCAGTTAACATCTTATCCCATAGTACATCAACATCAGCAACCCATAACCTTCATTGATACCTCAAGATACCATCTCCCCTAATCTCATCTACCATAACCTTTTCCTAACCCACATCATCCTTAATCTTTATAAAATTGGGATCCAAAGGTTCTTTCTCTTAACCTAAACATTAAGAGATGATTAAGCCACTTCTTAAACAATCACATATCCATCCTCAAAGTCTAAAAGACGCAATCCCACGTTATCCAACCAGTGAATATCCTTTACTAATCCTCGTTTCTTCTCATCCACCTGAGATAAGTTCCCCATGGATAACTTGCTAAGAGAATTAACAACTACATTAGCTTTAAATGGATTGTAATGAAGACTCATGTCATAATCATTAAGCTATTCAAGCTGCCTCCACTGCCTGAGATTCAACTTCTTCTATGTAAATATATTTTGCAAGCTCTTATGATTAGAATAAATGTCCACATGCACTTCATACAAATGATGGTGCCAAATCTTCAAAGCAAAAGCCACAACTGCCAACTCCAAATAATAAGTCGGATAATTCTTCTCATAAACTTTAAGTTTCTTAGAAGCATAGGCCACAACCTTACCTTGATGCATCAAGGCACAACCTAGTCCTGCGCGGGATGCATCACAATACACCACAATCCATTATTAGCTTCGGGCAAGGTTGAAACTGGCATAGAGTCAACCTATCCTTCAACTTATCAAAGATACCATCATAAGTATTAGACCATAAGAACCTTACCTTTTTCTGAGTCAATATTATCAACAGAGTAGCACTAGAAGAGAAACTCTCCACAAACCTCTTATATTACCCAGCCAAGCTCGAAAAGCTCCAAATTTTTATTGGAGTTGTGGGTATAGGCCACCTCTTAACCACCATAAATTTCTATGGATCCACCTTTATCCCCTCACAAGAAATAACATGCCTAAAGAAAGTTACAACATTAAACCAAAAATCACACTTAAAAAATTTATCATACAACTTTTGATCCTTAAAGAATACACTATTCAAAGATGATTTGCATTATCCTCCTCACTCATAGAATACAGAAAGATATCATCAATGAAGACAATAACAAACAAGTCCCAAAATATCCAGAAAACCCAATTCATAAGATCCATGAAAGGCCGGAGCATTAGTCAACCCAAATGACATAACCAAAAACTCATAGTGATCATACTGGGTTCAAAAAATAGTCTTAGGGATATCAGTGTTCCTAATCTTCAACTGGTGATAACCCGAACAAAGGTCAAAAGTACAGAAGCATCTAGCACCCTAAAACTAGTAAAAAAGATTATCAATCCTAGGAAGAAGGTATGTATTCTTTATTATAATCTTATTCAATTGCCGATAATATATACACGTAAAAAAAGACCCATCTTTCTTACACACGAAAAGCATAAGAGCACCCCATAAAGAAACACTAGGATGAATGAAGCCTTTATCAAGAAGATCCTTTATCTACTCCTTTAGCTCTTTTAATTTAGCCAAAGCCTTTCTAAAAAGAGAAATAGAGATAGGACGGGTATCCGATAGGAGATCAATCCTCAAGTCTATTTTCCTATCGAAAGAAATGCCAGGAAGATCCTTAAGAAAAAATTTAGGAAATGCATTGACAATAGTGAGAGATTGCAAAGAGGGTCCTTTAAAACTAGAATCCACAACCCAAACCAGGTTATACAGACACCCCTTAGAGATGAACGTCCGAGCTCTAAGATAAAAGATAAACCTCCCTTTAAGCACTAATGAACTTTTCTCCCATTTAATTATCGATTGATTGGGAAATTAGAAACTGATATTTTGGTTCCTATAATCCAAAGAAGCATTGCACAACTGAATCAAATCCATCCCCAAGATTACATCAAAATCTACCAAATCAAGCTCCACTAAATCTACCAATGTCCCCTATGGAATATAAACACCACACTGCCCCAATAGATCCATCTATTAACTACAGAATCATCCACTAGAGTAGACTAAAAAAAGGGGTCAGAAATACTTTCATGACTGAACCAAAATGCACAACTATATAAGGGGTCACATAAGAAAGGGTAGACCCTGGATTAAGCAAACAATACATATTTCAAGAAAAAAGCTTTTATATACCTGTAACAACATTAGGAGATGCCTCAGATTCAAAAAGGGTGGCAAGATCATAAAGATAACTCCATCCAGTGAAGGTACAAGAATTTACACTCTTTGGTTAGAAGCCAAAGAAGTGGAGACAAAAACTTTATTATCCCAATGTCTACCTTAGCTTCTGGGCAATTTAGTTGTATGTAACCAAGCTAATCATAATTAAAGAACTAATATCTCTCCTCATCATAATAACCTTGATTAAACTGACCATAAAATCAAAAAGGAGGATATGGCTAGGCTGACTGAGCTCTACTAGCCTGAGATTGGGCACCCTGTGCCTTAAGACAACTGCTAGTCTGAAATTGATGATTATCTAATGGCTTTGAATAAGGAGCATTAACCAAAGAGCATAAATCAAAATTTTGCCAAGTATTCTTCTTGTTCCACTATCTACCATCTCTCTCACTAGCTTTGTAACCTTCACCCTACTCTGAATATATTAACTTCTTATTCTGCCTCTCTACAATCTCCACTTATTTATTCTTTTCATCCTTTATCTACTGTATATAAACTATAAGTCTTAAGATATACATACCAGTGTTTAACATCGTAGCCTTACAATCCAATACCAAGTTGTGAGATAGACTAGAAGAAAACTTTCTCATTTTAGCCCTTATATTGGACACCAACTCTGAAGCATAATGAAATAACTGATGGAACTTCAGGGCGTATTCCTTCACATTCCTCCCATATTGCCTGGTCAGCATCATCACCCCTTAACTTCTCCCACTCCTCATACCACTGATAAAAAACATCTTTCAATGAATAAGAGGCAAAGTCCACACCCTCTATATCATTAGAATGCATTACTTTACAAAATATTCTGTATTTCATCAACAAACCCTTAAGGATCCTCCTCAACATTATAGCCTGTAAAGGTTGGGGAATTCAAAATCCTAAACTCCCCAACCTAGGTAACCTTGGATGAAACCATATCAGAACCAATAGGATAAGATAGATAAGATTGGCAGTCCACCAATTGGGTAAGCAGATAAATGGACAGACGGAACTTTGTGTTAGAGTTATCCCCCATTATGTGATTGAGCATGATTGTCATTGGCTGAGGAAGGTCTAATGGGGACTGGTGGAACCCATGGTGGAGTAGCACAATTAGGAGCAGGGATCTAGTCTAGGTATGCACTCTATAAGCAGGCTGAGTTCCATCTACATTGCCCTCAGGTAGGACAGAGGACCCGACAGAGTTTCTATGAGCATCATATTTTTGAGAAGGCATGATCTAAAATGCGAGAAAACTAGGAGTTAGAGAGAACTAATGACTATAAACTCTATCATCGAAAATAAAACATAAGAATGGAAAACATTCCTAAATGCCTCATAGCCTCCCCCTTATAAGTGGGGCATACTACACACCCATAAAAGGGACTCTACTTAACACAGATTTATAGACACCCAAAGACCCTGAACATATACTTTGATACAAACCTTATCATGACTTAAACAATGACCTAGTCGTGATAGGTATCTGAAGTCCACCAAGGAATAGAGACCACCCCGTTAACCTAGCCAACTAGAACATAATACAAATAACAACGAAAGCTAACCAAACAAATGAAAAAGATAGATAAGATTACCAAAAGGGTCACTAGGAGTCCAAAACAATAACCATTTTCACACTTCACCCACAAAATCCTCTAAATCAAAATACCAAGTTAGGATGGGACATGCCTCCGACCATGGATAACAAGGGAATCAAAAATATGAAAAGAAACTGATAGGATTTTGATACTCATAAGAAAAGAAGTAAAATATTTAGAATTTCAAAAGATGGAGACTCACCACTTTAATGCAGACCAGCTGACGAACCAGAAGCCAACTAATTTTGCATAGAGGTAAAAAAGGTGTCTTCCTGACACTACATTAAGAAACAATGTAGCATCCTAAGATGGTTAGCAGGGTGAGATCTAACATATAGCTCAAGATAGGGATAAAATAATGCCATTTTTTGAAACACAACAAAATCTCAATGTACATGTTCACATACATGCATATATATATATACACATAAGATGTCGTGATAGGGTACATGGTTTTAGCAAAATATATAAAACCATTAACCTATACTGTGTATCTCTAACCGTCATAAGGGTACACATGGTCTATATAGGTTCAGCTCCCCATGCTAAAAGGGTCCCAGTGCATGTTAACTACATGAACCAAAAAAATCTGAGGATGAGCCAATGCCACCGAGGCTCTAACCATTCTGAAGTGTATATTTATAAGGCATGAACTATTCATATGGCCACCAAGGCCCCATGCTAGTAAACATGGTTTCCAGTATCTGTACCCATAGGACCTCTACCTTCCATGATGAGCTACACAACTCCGTAAGAATAATTAAAAATTCTTCATATATCCCATCCATTTAACCAAGGAGTCATCCATTAAGGAATTTACTGAATGGTATCATCATACCAATATTTTATGGTTGCAAGCCAACTCCATTATGCCACACCAAACCAATTAGCCATAAGACTCCAAATTTCCAATTTAAAATCAATCCATGGACACCAAGGCCTTTGAAAACCATTTTTATCTGTTTAGCCATTAATGCAATAAAATCATTTAGTACAGTAAGAAATACCATGTAATTGTCCATATTTCATAACCAATTATGCAAGTGGGATGAGGTTTATTCTAATTCCAAGCAAAAAATAATAATTTTAGGAGAATGTTGTTACCCCTTTCACATTAACCATACCCATGCATAATTTTTTAGTTCAAAGACCAGGAAATAAAGCATGAATAACAACTCCAAAACCATGGTAAAGCCAACTAAGTAGTAATTATACAAATCCCTCAACCCCTCATTACAAACCCAACAACTAAATTCACAAAAACTATGACAAAACACATATTTATATATAAAACCATGTTAAGAAGGATATACATGCTTAAAAATGCAAAGAATTTGGAGAAGAAACCACAATAAGAAGCCTAGATAATTACCCCTTTGAAACCCTAGCTTTGTTCTTGACCTAGGGAATTTGAGAGAGAAGAGAGTGTTTATGTTATGCTAATTAGTGGAAATAGGTCGAAGGGAAAGGTTTTAAGTCGTGTAAAGTAATACGATGGAAAGAAAAGACCACAATGCCCTTAATAAATTCGTGCAGTAATTATAACTCCTAGTTGCTATAGGTCTCGTAAAGCCTCGTGATGACCAGTCATGAGTCATCACCATGACTCATAGTCTAGGAAGTACCTAGGACCACCTTCACTGGTTTGGTAAAGAGTCACATGCTACAACTTGTGACCGCACCTTACAACTGATAGGGTGTAGTCATAACCACAATAGAAATAATGGACCATCTCACTAGTTAGACTATGATTGGAACTATACGACCCCTGAGGAGTCCTCACGACTCTTCACCTGTGTCTTACCTTGGACAGTGATGACTCAACCCTTAAATTTGTAGGGTCCAACACCTAGGGTATTACAAAACCACCTCTTTGTCATCCAATATCATTGTGAAAGTTCCATCTCTGACATCTATCAGGGCTTCTCCCATGGCTAAGAATGGATGTCACAAAATGATCAACATCCTGCTTTCTTTATCAAAATCCATTATAATAAAATCAATGGGAATTATAATCTTACCAACCCTTATGAGTACATCCTTAATTATTTCTCCAGGCTTAACTCTAGTCTTGTCCGTAAATTGGATCATCAAATGGCATAGTCTCAGCAAACCCAAACCAAGAGTTTTGAACATAGATAGAGGCATCAGATTTATACTTTCTCCTAAATTACTTAACGTATTTACCAATTCACCATCAACACTCAGAATAGGGAGAGTAAAACTTCTGGGTTCCTTAAGATTTTTTGGCATCTTTTTCATTACCATAGAGCTTTACTCCCCAATCAGTGCCACGATCTCAATGTCCTATATCTTAACTTTCTTAGTAGTCATATCCTAGAAATAATCACTGTACTTGGGAATTCCCTTTAAAACATCTAAAAGAGGAAAGTTAATGTAAAACTCTCTGAACGTGTCAAAGAACTTCTTGAAGAATACATCCTCCTTTTCTTTCTAGAACCACTGTGGGAATAGTGTTAGTGGTCTCTCATTCTCAATAGATTTTGTTTTCATGTATTCAGACTTCCTAAATTTTCTTTAACTTTTTCTACAATTGGCTGAGGAACCAACTCTACTTCTACCTCTTTATTTATCTTTGGAGGCCTATTATTCATCTCTTTACCACTCCTCAAAGTGATTGCCATTACTTGCTTAGGACTTTATTATAATTTGGTAAACCACTCTGAGGCCTTGTATTCTGTTCCTGCACCAGTTTCCCCACTTGCTACTCTAACTGCTTATGTGGAATTTGCTTATTTTTTACTTCAGTAGCCATCTGTTCTTGGTTGACCAAAGTCTTTTTTAGACTCTCTTTAATGTTACTGGCCTGGGTATTATGTTTTTACTATTGAAACTACTATTTTTTATTATTTCCCTAAGAATAAATTAGCCGATTCTACCACTTTTGATTATAGGTATTATCATAATTCAGCTTCTGTCATTTCCCATAAAGTTGACGGATTCAAGATTTGCACCATATAAATCTGCATAGTTGCCACTATTTCCTTAAATATCACACCATGATGGGTCTACTACACTTCATTGACCGAGCGTAAGCCTACTGCACACCCAACTTTATAAACTATGTCATTACCTGATTTAAAGAGCAGACAGTTGGGCAGCTAAGGCTATTATGCTATCAACTTCAATCATACTAACATCTCTTTTCACTAATCTCCTTGATGTATCACCATGCCAATCCAGATATCCTTGAACAATCTAGTTTAATAAGTGTATAGCTCATCATATATCTTTTCTAGAGCTTGACCACCTATAGCTAAATCTAGAATTTTTTTTGTGTAATAGTCAAGTGCCTCAGCAAATTTGTGAGCTAGTACCTCATTAGACTATTGGGATGTGGATAGTCCCGAAGAAGAGACTTGAATCTCTCCATAGCATGGTATAGGTTATCATCTAGTATCTATGGGAAACTCAAAATATTATTATATAGTCTCACAATTTTGCCAAAAAGGAAGAAAAAGATAAGAAACTTTAGGGATAAGTCATTCTAAGTTGTGATTAAACCTATAGGCTCAACGTTCAACCACTTATTTTCTACCCCCTAATTACGCTCACCTATACCATAGTTTGGATATAGGACGATCATTGTTAATAATGATCAACTCAGGTTGTGGTCGAATCCTCGAGGAGTGAGTCTAGTCCTCAAAACCTATAGGTGTTGGTAGTATCTAAGTGTATGCCCGTAGTGTAAACAAAGTAAAATGCATGAATTAAAATAGGGGGAATAGGTTGGAAAGTTTTTTGATCAAAATCAAATCAAATAACCAACTTAAAGTGAAGATTGTTGTTAGGATTTTGATATGGGATAAGACTTGGGATTAGGTCTTCCTAGGGGAAAATAATGCATCATCATGATAATGAATGCATATTCTAGTCATCAACTATGTGGGTAGGCTAATTTAGGATTTCTTAAGGCTAGTTTGTCAACAAAACCTCAAGATTATCATCCATGGACCCCTTCGGAAACCTCATAGGTGTGTCAGTCAAATCTACTTAATACATTAATTGGGAATCCCTATTTCTAGAAAGATGCCCAAGACCTAGATAATTCTCAACTCAACCTCATTTCTAAGATAGTGAAAAGAGAAAAAACTACATCTACTATTGTTCACTATTGCCTTGTCACCTATATCCCTCTTTCAAGGATGATATAGGATAAAAATATTCACTCCCATCCCTCTTTCAAGGATGATGTGAGCTTTTTGGAATTTGGGGTTTTCTCCCACAAATCCCAACTAAAACAAGCAAACAATAGTGAAACCCACAATCAAAGATAAAGAATCTATACTAATAAATCACAACGCATACATATTTGTACCCTATTTAAACATAATACCAAGATAAATTGCTTAGATACTCATGAAGTTAGGGAAAAGAAATGTACCAAATTAATTATTCAATGCTTCCATTAAACTTTGCAGTCTAGAGTAATCCAATATCCAACTTCAACTGCAACCAAAACTAATTGAAAAATTAACCACACTCCATTTTCCCAATTTGGTTAGGTTAACAAAGTCACCAATTTTAATTTTCAAGTTGATGATTACCAAATGGTAAAGGGTTTTAGCATTTTAAGGGATTTGGGGTCATCTGCATAAAATTAAATAATTTCCCCTAGGTATAAACTCGTGATGCCGCGATCGCAGCAGCTTGCCCGTGATCGCGACCACCGCGATTGCTATAAGATCATCACGATCGCTTTCAATTGACCTAGCTTGACTGACCGCAATTACATCCCTAAGATTGCGATCATGGTAACGAAGACCATTTCCTACTCAGGGTCTTCCAACTTTTTCACTCCTCTTCTCTTGTTGATCCATTTTTAGCATAATTCTACTTCTTTCCTTCTCATCACTTGTATACCTGCGAAATGTGGAAATTAGTGCATTCAACTAACAAAGTTGTCTCAATCATACCTTTAAATCATAGTAGTGTGCACGAATTTAGAAGTAACTAAGTAGTAAATTTACCACTCATCAACACCCCCAACTTAAAACTTTTTCTTATCCTCAAGGAACACTACTTCTTACTCAATGAGGAAATGTAAATTTAAGCCCATTTATTCAACCAAATGATCAAAATAACTTCAAACTTTATTAATACGACAAGTAGCTCTCCACATGGGTAAAGTTACTCTCATGACTCCCCTCAACATGAAACACAATATCAAAGATGCAAAGGACTTTGAGGAACAATAATGCAACACTCATCAACTCTCTAAAGGCGACTCCCTATCAAAAGAAACTCAATTATACTCCTTTGCCTTATTTTTTGGGAAAATGACAATTTCACCTACCTCAAATCGTTTACATACTGCCTCACAACAAGGAAATCCCATGCACCAAATTATCAGATATTCAACAAGGGATGTTAGTGAAAAACACTCTCTCTGAAAAAACTCTCTAAATGCTAACAAGTGTCATACCATAGGCTTGACCTTATTTCAATCACCACTACTATGACTACACTTGGTTGGAGATCTCAAAGGATTTTTGATCTTGTAATGTAGGTTCGGAGAAAGGGTACAGTATCATTTAGGAACAAAGTGACTACACACTCCTTGAACATCTACATCACACTATTTTAACCCAACTTTGGACCATGGAACACTTCATTTATTTTCAAATTTAGACATGCCTATCTTTGCCACCTTGTTTAACCCCATTCTTTTAAAGAATTTTCTTTTCAACTAATTCCTTTGCTACATCATGTTATTCCTTAATTTGATGAGTACTTTCTTTTTCACTTTTTAACTTTTATTTCTTTGCTCAGCATCATAGGTATCCACTTACATTATCAAGGCCCAAGTCCATCCCTTCCAAACTTATCACCCACAACATAGTCATTGAGACTCAATTTTTATTTTTTTGAGTTCAAGGAAGGTAGTTTCAAAAGAGGGACAACTTTGAATGGTTCAAGGCTTGTAATATGGTAGCCAAAGAAAGGCTTAAAGGCTCAAATCATTAACTAAGGATGCTATTCTATGTATGGGTAGGCTATTTAAGATAAAGAGGGTTCCTATTTCCCCAAAGAAGGCCTAAGATCCTTTCACCAAGCAAGTATAGTCACAATTAGCCTTTAGAGCTAATGGGATAAGTTCTAGATAGTACAAGTATACATGAGAGTTAGACAATTATGCCCACCAGACATAGCATGCAAACTCCTCAAGGAGATTCAACTTCACTTCTAAATACAAACGAAATGGGGTATATACCGACTTCTATAAGCTAGCAATCTCGGACTCACAAAAAGAGGTAAAGAATTGTTACACAATTATTAATGTCCATGCCCTTGGTTTTCAAAATTTTTGGATGAAAGGGGTTTTTTTCTTTGCATTTGAACCACACACAACTTGATATTTATGGCACCAAACCAAGACGTCATCTCACATTTCATATTTCATGAGGGAAAACCATATGGCTACTCAGACTTTACCATAGGTATAAGTGCGATCCAAAATCCAAAATTCCATAGGTACTTTGATTTCCCTTGCATTAATTGCTCTGATGCTATGGGTACTCAAACTTCCCCTGCATCCATGGCTCAAAACCCAATCATGATGATTTCCCTTAAGAATTTCACCACTCAATCAATCATAGGCAAAGGCTAGTCTGATATCACCATAAATAAAATAAAGATACAGTGAAAATCTAAAAATGAAACAATCAACTAATCCATGAAATGTGGGCACCATCAGAGTGCCCGAATATTACAACCCCAAAAAATAAAACTCATCCAAAATAACAGAAAAACATCGAGAAATATCTCAATAATAAAAGACAATATTAATGAATACAGAGATAGGCACCCCTAACTAAGAAACTTGCAGTGACCTCACTGCATAATTAATAAAGCATAAAGAAATAAAATGGGTGCCCCTATAACCACATCAAGAGCTATTGTCGCCCTCACAATCTGCATCATCTCTAGCATCATCAAAACTGGACAACTCAGTTGTGCACTCATCAACACTCTCAACTCTCAAAGAAGGAAGTTTGTCTCGGGGTTTAGGACCTTTTAAAGGCCCTTCACCCCATTCCATATCTTGGTGAAGAACTTGTCCCTCTTCTTCTCCCTCTTCTTTATCTCTCATGTGAGTCTTTGAGCTTTTTGTAACACTTTACCAAAGATGAGTAGGCCCCCCCAAGTCTAGCAATGGTGTCTCCCTGTGTCTTCTGCTCCTTCAAGTACCTCTCATAATCAAACAAAGCCACATAGGAATGACGGATGGTGGATGGCTCTCTCAGCCCCTGAAGCAACCCGGCTACAAGATCCTTTATTTCCCTCAAATCAATTAAGATATCATCAAAAGAGCCGACTGTGGATGGACTGCAAGAATTTATATTCTAAAATGTTGACTTGCCCAAGTCGATCTTCCTCTTTTTGCTCTTGCCCAGGTCTTGAGAGGATAAATGAGGGTGTTTGGGCTTAACCAAGTGTCTCCATAGTATACCTAAAATTTGGATCTCTTGTATAACTCAGTAATTAAAGAGTGGGATAAGAGATGTGTACCACCATGAGTCTTGAAATACTGCATGTCTGAGATCACAAGCTGACCAACATTCAAAGAAATGTTGTCTAGTATACAGGCAATAATTCAGGCTCTTATATATGGAGCAACAATCATGTGTATGAATGGAGAAACCAAAATACAAATAGTATGTATCCATACCCTCACTTCCACTATGAAATCATTCATGGATATCCCCTTCTTGGTGACCTCCCAAGGAACCTCCCTTCCAGGACACAACTTCTTGGCCATCCAGCTCCCTGATTCACACCTCTTTGAATCAAATTGAGCCATATATTCATTCGGGAGCCCATATATGTAATTTATTTTTCAACTACAAAGAGTACCTCATTTCCTTGAATCTTGATGACTGGGTCAGAGAGAGATACTATGCTAGAGTAGTACTTCCTTAACCATTGCTCATTTGCCCGATAAGGATCCAAGGAAAAATACTTCCACCTGGTGGCTATGAGGCTACAATGGAATACCAAAAACCTTTCTGGAAGCTATTCCAAATATATGCCCCACTCTGGAAACATCTTTGTTTTTAGGAAATCACAGTAGTACATGTTGTGGCACTGAGGGGCCATGAAACAAACTTGGTCATAATCTCCCATGATGTAAAACTAGAAAACATAAGAATAACCCAAAAACACTCACCATTAACATTTTCATCCAAAAACTATGTTATGTTTTCCAATTAAGCTCATGGGATGGTTGTTTGTGGTTTTTGGGCAAAAATTGGAAGTGCAGGATTTTTGGTCTAGACTAGAAATCATCCTCAGATATGGTGATTGAGGGTCACTGAGCCATGATCGCGGTGACACAATAGAGATCCAATAACCATGATCACGGTATTTGAGGCTTGAACAGGAAAAATTTTAAGAAACTCAAAATTCCAATTTCGAGCCAAATCATGTTCCAAAATCGGATATAACAAAAGGAATATTGAACAAGGTTCCTAGGTACTCGATCATGCCCTTAGAATGTGAAAACAAATATCTATTAGTTAGTTTAGTCATTTGATTGGCACTTGGTGTGCACACTATGTATCTCTAAATTTTTAACACAATTTGGGTACTCAAAACTTCCCCAAATATGTGCACACCCTTTATAAAATCAAACCACAACACAATTACAATTACACTATGATTTAGTAATGAAAATCACATTTCTAGGCAATCCCTAATTCAGGTATTCAAAGTCCTACCTAAAAGTAATTTAAGAGAGAATTCAAAGCACATACCGGATCAAGGATGCAACATAGATTCTACAATGCTTTTGGGATGCTCAATATGCAATCACAGAGAGTGCAATTTAAGAGAAATTTGAAAAGAGAGTGTGAGGGAAATAGGGAAGTAGACTTGTTTTTTTATCAAGTCTTGACATGATCGTGGTCCATGTCCTGCAATCGCGGACACACAGCTACCGCGATCGCAGTAACTAAAGCCATTTTGGTCCTCTATTTTCCCTGCTCATTCCACTACACAGAAATTTCACACTTTTCCCTGTTCAGCATCATAAAAACACCCCACAGTACCACAAATTCTTGGATTAATCAACAACAAATTTAAAATCTACATTACTATATCAAAAACAAAATATATGAGTCACTTTTATGTCATTTGTGGGTCACCTCCCACATAGCGCCTAATTTATCATCGTGGAATGACGTTCTTCATCTTTTCAAGTTGGATCCTCAAGGGACCCATCATTCACCTCCTAATCCACAACATCAATAAGCAATACCACTTTAAGCTCCTTAGGTTGTTTTTCCATTTTGCACACCTAGAAAGACACTTATGAATTATTGACTCATAATTTCATTTCCCCTAAATTTATATCAATAATAGCTCTTCTAGTTTCAAGGAAAGGACGAACAAGGATGATAGATATATCTTGGTCTATTTCACAATCAAACACCACAAAGTTTGTCGAAAGAATGAAGTGGTCCACCTTTACCAAAACATAAAAAAAACTCCAATCGATCACTTTATAGACCGATCTTCCATCAAAAGCCTCATTGTTGATGGTTTAGGCATGCCAGAACCAAGTTTTTGATAGATTTCATAGGGAATGAGATTGATTCTTGAACCAAGGTTACACAAAGCTTTTTTGAACTTGTGTGTCCCTATGATGCATGGAATTGTAAAGGCTCAGGATCTTCTTTCTTTTCCCCTATCACACTAGTCTTTATAGCACTACACCCATGAGTCACTTCAATGGTGTCACCCTTAACAAGCTATTTTTTAAACATAAAATTTTTTATAAGCTTAGCGTACCCTGGGATCTCTTGAATTTCGTGCAGCAACAGGGTATTAATTGATAGATTGCTATTATTAGTAAGGAACGTTTTGAATTTAACATTGTCCTCCTTCTTTTTAATCCTTTAAGGGAATGAAGGGAGGACCTTCATAGTAGGCAATGTATCACTTTTCACTTCATCATTCTAGACTACTGTAATGCCCCAAATTTTTGAACCGGAACATTACATGGTGCTTATGACCCCGAGGGACCACAGGCTAACCCATGAATGATATTTGTACTTGTATACTACAATTCATGACATAATGATGCAGAAAACATACACAATAGGCCATAAGGTTCAACTGAAATAATATAACATCCATATGGCAAAACTACTCAAAACAACTAAAAACTGAATCTGAAATCTAAATCTGAGCGTAAATTCGAAAGCCTCTAAGTATTGTTTGAAATAAGGAGTTGAAGAAACATGTCTCCAACTAACTCCGTAAACTGATAACTGGCTAAAATAATAATGAATAAATCCAATCATATTATCCTCGAATGAAGAGGACTCACTGAATCTCTGCTACTGGAAATGCTACGGCTACTGCCTATCTAGAGCTCATGTCTCTGAACCTATAGTGTAACATGAAAAGAAAGCACCATAGTGCAAATCTGTCAGTACGAGGGGATGTACTGAGTATACGAGTGAGGTAGGATAAATATAAATAGGGTTTTCATGCATGAACAATGCTAACTAACTAACTGATATTAACGTAAGAGTGCAAACATGCATACATAGTAACTAAGATCGTGAGTATGTAATGGCTAAATATGTATACTAATACATAGATCGAACCGTAGTTATGATAACATGGATGACTGTATCTGATAGCCCTGAATCTGGTTGAACTCTCTGTGTTCCGTGCTGTAACTGAATTTAACCGTATGTAACAGTCTTGGTATATTGATATCTGAAGAATTATCTGAGTTCTTTACTGATACTGATACTGAAACTGTGGGAGGTAGTTGTTTAACCGACATGCCCCATGTATACCATTACGGCTAAGCTGGGGTCCAATCTCTGCCCCGACTGGAGGGGTGTCAATACAGCACCACTGGTAAGGACACTTGTGAGTGACCTTTATCTGGAAGGTACTCAAAGTGAGAATGGTGGGACCGTAAACTGATAGGTTAAGCCACCTCATCAACCCTAATATGATAGGATAAGATGTATCAACCTACGCTGGCTACGTAGTTCTGTAACATAAGGATGACTGCTAAGAAACATACCCTAAATTGGTAGGTGAGTCTCCATCCTTGGGTTCACTCAGTGCTAACTTCTACTCCCATCTGAAGATACTAAACATGATTCAACTGACTGTACATGGACAGATTAACTGACTTCCGTTGACTGATGGAGTAGTACTATTATCTGAGAGTTAACTGAGATCATGAGATTTCTGAGGTTTCCTGAGTCACATGATTGACTAAGTTCGATAGATTATAGCTTGACTGAGATTATCGTGACAACATGACATGGCTCTAGGCACACAACTATGTTTTTCGGGTACAAATACCCCCAGGACTCGATAGAAGGAAACTGACAAACATGACATAACTTGATCACAAGATTTGAGTCAACAATTCATAATATCATAAGTAGGGGATATCATATTTCATATAGTTATTCAACATCTTAAATAGTGTAGGGAATGCATGGATATATTTCGTGTACATATTGTATATCTCCATTATTTTGCATGCTTCATACCACCATAATAGCAACACATGAAAAACATGGAATTCATATTGAAGTATATAGATAACATGAACTTGTCATTTAGACATCATAGAACCATACAAACATGAACTTCTAGCATCCTAAGCATTTTATCAAACACCTTGCATGCATTCTTTAAGGCATTGGTGGGTTTCATACTTGCACCATATTAAACCACCTAAAGTGCATGGTTTTCAATTAAAAAACAAATATATTCCATGAAAACACCTTTAGACATCACATTAAAACTTAAACAACAATCGTCAACATGTACATACTCATATCACCATAAAATTTTTACAAAATAATATTTAAAACATAGTTCTTGAGCTCTATGAACGGATTGGATCCATAGAAGAACACTACGCATACCTTAGTGATTGAATATTGAAAGATATCTAATGTTTCTGAAGGTTCTTGAAGAATTCCTTAGGCTTGCCCGTGATTTTTCTTGACTAGGGTTTAACCCCTTTAGGAAAGAATGCTCTTATTCCTGAGGAGATGATCTTGAGAGGAAACCCTAATCTTGTGGTTAAAAGTGTATGAGAGAGATTTTTGAGATGTTTTAACTAAAGAGAATGGAAGATAATACGTTCCTTGAGGATTATAAGTTGTGGAAAGTGAAGGGAAAATACCAAAATACCCTTATGAAATAAATTCCCAGTTGCTGAAAATAATAGCTGATGACATTTGTGACAAGGCGTCAAAAATGTGGTAAGCGTCAAAAATGTCGTCACACAGAAGCTGGACTCTGCCTAAGGATAACTACATTTGTGACATGGCATCAAAAATGTGGTAAGCCTTCAAAAATGTCATCACACAGAAGCTGGATACTACCTAGGGCTAACGACCTTCGTGATAGGGCTTCACAAATGTGGTAAGCTACCACGAATGTCGTCACTTAGGAGATGGTTTCTTCCTAAGGCTGACAACCTTTGTGGTAGGGCATCACAAGTGTGGTAATCTACCATGAATGTCATCACTTAGGAGATGGTTTCTGCCTAAGGCTGACGACCTTCGTGATAGGGCATCACAAATGTGGTAATCTACCACGAATGTCGTCACACTATTTCCAGCCTGACATGCTGGAGTAAAATAGGAATAACTCTTTGCTCTGATATCGGATTTAGGAGAAATTGGTATCGTTGGAAATATAATTCAATTATCTATGTGTTGATAGTCATGATCTCAAAAATTCAAAGTATAACGAGAGATATGCTCATTTTAAGTTGACTATACCAATATCCTTCTTAAGAATTCAATCGGTAAGGAATGTTTTGATTCTTCTGATAGCTGGGAGTTATTTGAAGCCTTAATATACATCTATATTACTCATAAAACTATAAAATAAACATGATTTACTATGAATGATCTTGGTACATGGCTCTAATATTGGTTTGGATTTTTCGGGGTATTACAACTACATTCGGCTCTCCCTTTTCATCATCCACTTATTCACTTAGTATCGGTCATTCCCTTCTTGGGAATTTGCAGCCTTATGATTTGAATCATTCACAAGATTCTTCTTCATATTTGTTGGTTAAACATCGGTCTCTTTGTCAACATCCATCATAAGGTCACTAAGGTTTTTACCACCCCTAGTGACAATAGCTAACGCTTAGGTATCATTTTTTAGATTCACAACAGTGTCACTCGAAAGACCTCATTTTGTCTAGCATTAAGTTGAGTAGAGATTTTCCTGATTTGAATTTCCAATTACTTGATCAAGGAAGAGTGTTATACCACAGTTTGGTTGATTTGTAAAAAGTTGCCTTTTAATTCATAGACCATTTAGTCTTTTTACTCAACCATCATCAAAATCCTTGCTAGCACATCTTTGGTCTTGAATTTTTTGAGATCAACAGAGTTGGATTCTCAACCCTTTTCTCGATCACAGGGAATAATATATCAGTCATATTACCTTTTCTTTTCTCTCCAATCGCGATCTCTATCATGATCATGCAAATCCCGCTACCTTTCATGATCTGTCCAATCTTGGTTCCCACCTTGCTTTTGATAGGCTAGAAGGGAACCCATCAGATAGTTAGCCAAATACCAAATTTCTTCTGCAAGCCTCTTGGACTCTTCTTCATCATTGCCCTTTTATTCCATAATATTCACCATTTTCGTGTGTTCACCCATCACATGCTTCCTTACCAACTCTAATTGTATCTTCAGTTTTACCATGTTCTCCCCCCTTTCATCATCTCATTTCCCTTGTTCTTTAGCAATTTCGGTGTCTTGTGTATGCCATCCCTTATTTTTCTTTGTTATTTCCTCAAGCAAGTTTGTAGCCACATTATAAGACAACTTCAGAAATGAGCCCTCGATCGCATTATTCACCATGATTTTGTTTAGTTGATCCATGGCCCGGTAGAAGATTTGGAGAAGCATCTTCTTTGGGACCTCGTATTTAGGATATTATATGAGCTTCCCATTAAATCTCTCTATTCAATTAAAGAAATTTCATGATTTTATCCCGCAATTATAGCATCTTGGATGGTAGGAAGTATCGGTCAAAGAATGCCATAGTAAGTTCATCCCATGAAATATTTGACTCCATTGGAAGAGATCAAAGCCATAATACTATCTCACCAATTAAATAAAATAGGAAGAGGTGCAACTAGATGGACTCTTGGGATATGTAGGCAAAGTAGAAGGAGGTGAAAACTTCTACAATGTTCTTCAATAGTAAATTGGGGTCCTCATGAGCTTTCCCCCGAAGAGACCCTTCATTTAAAGCACATGCAACATGATTCTCATGATGTGGAACACCCCATTCCCTTGATTAGGTGGGATATGGATAACGCTCATACGTTTGACATCATAGAGTTTCTCCTCGTCATCAAGGGGAATAATAAAAGTCCCAGCATTACTTTCATGGTCGCTAGTAGTTTTGTGAACACTATTCAATTCACCTACAAAGAAACAAAAACAATAACCAAAGTCAAACAAAAACAATAACCAAAGTCAATCAAAATCACCACGGGTCTGCCCAAGGCTACAACTAACACCGCACAAGTGAAAACTAAGTCTCACTCTCCGGCAATAGCAACATTTCGATTATGCCTCATATATACCATAGTTTGTATATAGGACAACCTTTGTCAATAAACCACAACTTATGTTGAGGTCGAATCCTCGGGGAGTGATCCTAGTCCTCAAACCTATAGGTGTTGATAGCATCTAAAGGTATGCCTATAGTGTAAACAAAGTAAAATGCATGAGCTAAACTGGGTGGGGGATTGGTTTAGAAAGTTTTCTGATCAAAATCAAATCAAACTACCATCTTAAAGCAAAGATTATGGTTAAGATTTTGATATGGGATATGTCTTGGGATTATGTCTTCCTAGGGGCAAATAATTTATAGGTCATGATACTTGAATGCACATTCTAGTCCTCAATTCTATAGGTAGGCTATTTTAGGAATTCTTGAGGCTAGTTTGTCAACTAAAGATCAAGATTATCAGCCTTGGACCCATTCAAACACCTCATAGATGTGGAAGTAAACTCCACTTAATACATTAATTCGGCATCCCTATTTCTAGGAAGATGCCCAAGTCCTAGCTAATTCTCAACTCACCTCATTTTTGTGATAGTGAAAAGAGAACAAACTATATCTAATGTTTTTCACTATTGCCTTATCACTCATATCCCTCTTTCAAGGATGATATAGAATCCAAAAATTCACTCACATCCCTCCTTCAAGGATGATGTGGGATTTTGAGAATTTGGGGTTTTCATCCATAAATACATTTTGGGAATTTGGGGTTTTAACCTACAAATCCCAACTAAAACAAGAAAACAATATTGAAACCCACAATCAATGACCAAGAATCTACACTAAGAATTCACAACCCACACATATTGGCACCCTATTTGAACATAATCCCAAGATAAATTGCTTAGATACTCATGAAGCTAGGGAAAAGAAATAAAAACAAATTGATGGTTCAATGCTTCTATTAAACTTTGCAATCAAGAGTAATCCAATATCCAACTTCAATTGCAACTAAAACTAATTGAAAAATTAACCACACTATATTACCCCAATTTGGTAGGGGTTACAAAGTCTCCAATTTTAATTTTCATGTTGATGATTACCAAATTCAAAAGGGTTTTAACCTTTTAAGGGTTTTGGGGTCATCTACATAAAATTACAAAATTTACTCTATGTATAAATTCGTGATACCACAATTGCGGCCACCGCGTCTGCCTTATCATTGCGATCACTGGCGTTTGACCTAGCTTTATAGGCCCCGATTGTATCCCTCAGACCGTGATCATGGTAACTAAGGCCATTTTCTACTTAAGGTCTTCAAGATTTTGGACTTCTCTTCTATTGTTGATCCCTTTTTAGCTCAATTCCACTTCTTTCATTCTTATCACTTATATACCAGTGAAGTATAGAAATTAGTTCATTCAATTAACAAAGTTTTCTCAATCATACCTTTAAATCATAGTAGTGTTCATGATTTTGGATATAAAATAGTAGTAAATTTACCACTCATCATCCCTAAAAATGAAAAGAGGAAAAGTGTCAGCCTCATATAATTTATTGATACACCCTTAGGGATGAATGTGTCGCTAATTTCCAAAAAGTTCTACAATTGGACTTGTTGATCTTTGTGAGATAGACCGATAAAATGTCTAATACTATGCATAAGTTGTACCATATTCTGCTTAAGTTCAAATCTACCTCCAGTTGCCGATCTTCGAATAGAGGATGTCACATTAGTCATAAGTAGGATTGCCATATCGTGAACTGTCCTTCGGTATGGTGGATCCTCATCCATGGGAGCATGAATATCTTGTTCCTCATTAATTTGTAGGATACAGTTGCGAAGGAATGCTTCTTTCCTCTATTGGTGAAAGCATTACTAGTTCTCGAGGTTTAGTTCAACCTATTCTGATCCCTTGCCAACTTACTAACTTGTTAACCTATTTCCAACAAATTAAGAACCA
The DNA here is from genome assembly GCA_030864215.1 of Capsicum pubescens. Classification (NCBI taxonomy): domain Eukaryota; kingdom Viridiplantae; phylum Streptophyta; class Magnoliopsida; order Solanales; family Solanaceae; genus Capsicum; species Capsicum pubescens. Next base: position 122,239,647 of record CM061543.1, read on the forward strand.
AGACCATGTTAAAATCACCAAACAAATCAAAAAATAAAACTAAAACTAAGAAAGTTGTCAAATTATAAGTCCCTGGCAATAGTGCCAAAAACTTATTACACCTCAGCAAATACGCAGATGTACATGGTCTCACAAATAGTAAAGTGGCCTTATAAGAAGTGGAATATCAACCCCTCAGATACTTTTAATGACAACTATCCAATTCTTATTTAACTATTAAGATTAATCAAGTGCTACATAACCAAAAATTATTTGAAAGTTACAACAAAAGTAAAATTGACAATGCGTTAAATTAAAGGTTTGAACGATCAATGAGGATAAGCCCAGGGTTAAATCAATGTGAATAATCATAATGTGTTCTTATCTTGGTTGTTGATTCACGGAGCCTATACTATGACTACGGCCTTTCGATCCTCTAGTCAATTATCTAACTTAGCCTTGTAACTATTTCATTTAGTGGGGATGCCGACAGCTAAGTTAAATGCATTCATATTTCATCTCTTAGTTTAACCAAATATGTAACTTAGGTATATTCCTATCCTAGATGAAAATAATAACTTTATTCAATTAGAAGATTACAATCCTATTCTATCTATCCCACATTCTATACTTTTATTCCTCTTTCCGGAGTTCACAAGATGATTATGTATATATTCTAAGGGTCATGAAGACTTAAAATAGTGATAAAAAGGATAAATAAAATACCAATAATGATAAACAACCATAAAAAAATTAATTCAAAACAATAGTACTCATGTTTTTGTCCATAACCTAGGAAAAGAGTATGATTATGGTGTAACTAGAATCACAATGAATGAATGAATACATGTTAAAATACATAAAAAAAAATGAATAGAAGAAAAAACCTAATTTAAGTGTTATATAGCCTTGCTTAAATTCCCAACGTCTTCCAAGGTGTGAAACATAACAACTAAGTGTCCTATTTATACTAGGACCAAAGCTGCCGTTTTTGACTTAGGGTCGTGCCAAGCCCTTATTGCGGTTCCTAGGGTCTATGGCATGCCCTAATCATGGTTTTAAACTTTAATTTATCATTTAGGATTCCCACAAGTACTTTTAATGTCCCTAAAATGGTGTCTAAGGTCCGTTGAAATCCAATGACTCCAAAACATCCATTTTTGGTCAAATCTTGTCCCAAGTGTTTGTCCATCCATTCCAAGACTTGTGATGTTTTTTCCAATTGATTTATGGATTTTTTATAATCCATATATCATCAGTATTAACTCACCAAGGATAATATATAATCAAACACCACGATTTAGAGTTCAACACAACATACTATCCAAGATGATGAATTAGTAACTTGAGCTAAGAGTACTAGTTTTGTCCTTTTGATCTTTAACTTAGTGTTTTATCTCGTATCTTGTTTTTATTGAACATCAAACACTATAAAAAATTAATTTCACACATAATTACACAATAATACCCTTAGTAACTCATTACACACACTAGAATTTATCGAGATCAACTAGAACAACACATAGCTTAAGCTAGTAGCACTAGTTTTTTTGTCTAAATTGTAAGTGACCAAATTGATTACAAACTTGTTTCAAACACACATTAAAAATTATAATCAAGTATTTCAACACTTATATGCTCAATTATACAAATATTTACTCATTAAACACAAGAGAAGTCCTCTATATTAAGCTAAATAAGCCCGGATTACAACATTGAGGTGCACTAATCCATCTCAGATCAAAGGAAAATCATCCCTTATTTTTCTAATATTCTACTTGTACCAAAGAAAATATTTCAAGGAAATGAAAAATTCTATATGATATAATTTTATGTGTTCTCACATTAGTGGAGAATTATATGAAAGCCAAGCAGGTGGCATCATTGTTTCATAATTTAAACATCATTCTAAGTGTAGAGCACTTAGCTAAAGTCCTCAAGTCAAAATATATCAAAAGAGTGTGGAATATGGAATTATTTATAGTGAGAGAACTTGAAACATGAGGGTAGATATAACACCCTAAAAGTTTATAAGACTATATTTCAAACTTAACATAGGAAAACTAATTAAAACTAGAAAAAATAATCATAAAATAACTCAAGCAAGGAGTCATTGTTAGTGCCAATGATTCATTGGTGAGTCTTCTTGAGTTTCAGATAAAATGTCTAAAAGACGAAGGTTTTCCCTAGCGAGAACAAGTGCAGATAACAAGTTGTTATTAGATACAATGAATCATGCCACCAGTCATTTTGAGCAAAATTTACTAAAGTCCACAAGGATGAAAAATCTATCCCGGTTACAGTGACTCACGATGATAAGTCATTGCCTCTCATGATGAGTCAACATCTATCCTATATTTAAGGAATTCAATGAAAATTTTAAAAGTTTAAAATATTAGCAGTGACACTGAACTATGATGATGGGTCTTCAGGTGTCATGATGATTCATTATGATCACCCATCATTAGGTTTCTCAAAATAGTCCTCTCACAATAATTAGATGATGAGTTGTTTTTAGATACAATTATTCATGCTAGCAGTCCTAAGTCAAATTTCCTAAAGTCCAAAAGGATGAAAAATCTATCTGAGTCAAATTGAATCTTGGCAATGAGTCATTGTATCACATGATGAGTCATCATATATCCCATCATGAAGGAATTCAAGAAAGTATTAAGCTTTAAAAATATTACCCTGTGATGAAAAGTTCAAATGAACGGTCATCAAGTGTCATAATTAGTCATTTTGATCACCCATCGTCAATTTTATATAACAATCCTCTCACAATGATTAGATGATGAGCTATCTAGAGACACATCAATTGTTATTCAAAAGTTTTAAATACTTTTCCAAAAGGGTATTTTCATACTTCCCTTATTTCCTTGACATATACTACATTATTTTAAGGATATTTAAGAAGGGATTAAGATAGATTTGTCAATCTTTTTATCATTCTCACCCAAAATACTCAGAGTAACAATGGAAGCATTTTATCTTCTTAAAATAAAGAAAGGTTAGGATTCCACTTTAACGTTATAATCCTCTAAGTTTTCAACAAGAACTCACTTTTCATGTATATGGGGTTTTATTAAGGGGTACCTATTCACCCATTTAGTCCCAAATAGCTTAGAGTTTCTCTATTTCTTTATAGATTTAAATTATAGTTTTTCATTCATTTCATATTTTCCTTTTATTTAGTTCTCTTATGATTCATGTAACATAATTATGTATTTACTATGAATTTTGTATTTCATAATCCATCTATTTTGTGAATATACATTTAGCTTAATATCATAGTAATTCCATATGAATTGATTTTCAACTTTAAGCCTTATCTTGGCATATTATGAAAAACAATACCAGTAAATTATTGATTTTAGCATGAATAAAGAAGTTTATCCTCTATTTACATAATAGCTTTTGTCAACCCAATTTTCAAAATACTTTCTGATAAAGCATATTCTAACTTGTTTTAAGTATATTATCTTATTGATCAATCATTATGAATAGTATGAGACTAGTACTTAGCACCAAGTTGGACAGAGTTTAGTGCACCCTAGTTCTAAAACTCGTGTCACTATAGGTTTGTTAGCCCTCTAATTAGGCATAAGTTTAGTGATCACGCTAGACATTCCTTTATACCTTGGCAATGTATATTGGGCCCTCTCTATGGGGTGCATACATTCAACTCCATATTTAGGTCATGCAATTTAAGTTGGCTAACAAACTCTCCCACAATCATAGATTCAGACTTAGTATATGCACATGACCCCATTCTTAATTTACATATTTTAAATTATGACTTCTAAGACTTATCATTCCTTATTTGTTTATATGAATTTATAATAAGGTCATTGTACACTAGTTAAGCTTATGCTTCCGCTCTTGCATTTCAATATAGTTATTAGTATTTTCTAGCATGCTTAGGTATTTAAAGTTGCATACCACACATGGTCAATACATTTAAATTACTGACCACATATTTTCTTTTGAGTCGTATCATATTATGATATAGGTTTTGGCACTCAACAATAGACTTAAGGTTAGAACGATCCAATACCCTTCAATAGCAGATTACTAGTCAGTCCTCATTATCCATGGATAAGACTTTAATATTATTTTATTCTATTATTATTTCAATTTCTAATAGTAAGATTTGGCTGAGGACTTTTCCCAATATCTCATCTTTTATTAGAGACTTTTATGTTGTTAGTTATTTCAGCTTGTTGTTTATTATTAGACTATTGATAGTTTTAGTTATTGTCGAATCTTATAATTAAATAATTTAGCTTCTAGGTGGAGTTTTTTAGTTACCTTTAGTGTTCATAGTATTATTCCAGGCCTTGGGTTATCTTGGGGTCACGTATGGCTCTAAACACCATGTTACATCCTAGGTGTAGTCTTGGGGCATGACTAACATAGTATCAGAGCATCAGGTTAAAACTACCCTAGGGTATCTAAAAGCCACATTAAGTAAAGTATTATTCATGGGTCTGAAGCACACCACACTAATAGGGAGGGGCTATAAAAAGTTTTAGGAAAGTCTCACTTTTTTGTTGTTCATATGATACAATGGAGTATGAATTCTAATAAATCTCCTTCTAAATCATGCTCTACATGTTTACAGAAAATGCATACTAGAAGATCCAATTAATGAAGAAATGGAAATGGCAGCAGTAACTAGCAAGCTTCACTAACTCTAGCAGATCCCCTGATTGAGCAAGTCTCTCCTACTGAGTTCAAGGCTTCTTTCTATGTGCTTTCCCAGAACATGATCAAGTTTCTCAAATAGCAGGATATGGAACAAGATAATCCTAATGAAATGCAACTTTTATTGGAGTTCAAGACTCCATCAGAATGGATCCTTCAAAGTTCTATGGTTTAAACATAGAGGAAGATCCATAAGATATCATTAAGAAGGTTTAGAAGATCACTCAAATCATGGTTATTACTCTTGTATAGATTATTACTCCTATTAATAAATTAGACTTATCCACTTATTAGTCTAAGGGAGTGGATCAGACTTGGTTTAAGAAATAGAAAGAAAGTAAATATGCGGATGTAGGCTCAATGGACAGAAATGAGTTTGTGGATATTTTTTTGGATAAGTCCTTTCCTCATTAGTTAAGGAATACTAAGGTTGAGGACTTAATCAACTGAAGTAGGGAAATATTATAGTGAAAGAATACTCTATGAATTTTACCCAGCTCTCTAGGTATGCTGCATCGATAGTTGTAAATCTAAGGGATCGAATGAGTAAGTTTGTGTTGGGTGTTTCTAAGTTTATTTTAAATTTAAAATATTTATATAGGGTTTTTTTCCTATTCCTTCTATGTTGCAGTGGTCAAGAAGTGCAGAACTATTATGCTTTTTGGGCATATGGACATGTCCAGACTTATAAATCATGCTCTATATATTGAGAAAGAGATGGTGAAGGATAAAGAAAAGGAGTCTAGGAGATCTAGAATATTAGACTTTGACTACTTTTGTTAGAGATTAGGTGGTGGTAGTTGTTCTTAGTTCTAACAGAGTTTTTTTAGCTCCAGTACCTTCTTTAGCTAGTGCACCATCTCAAAGACCTCATTACTATCAGAAGAATAAAGCATCAAACTCTAAGACTTAGGGCATACTTTTAAGTAGCTGTACATTCTATCGTATCCAAAGTATGGTAGGAACTATCCAACTAAGTATTGTCTAGGTAAGGAGGGTTTTATTGGATGTGGTCAGATAGGCCATAAGTTAAGAGAGTGCCCTTCAATAAAATAGGGAAATAGGGGTAAGAAGTCTCAGTCTACTACTTCACCAGCCCCTGTAAGTCACCCAACTCAGCATGGTGCTTCAACTAGTGCAGGTGGTGGATAGTGCTAGAATAGGTTCTATGATTTGCAGACTCAACAGGATTAGGAGGGTTCCTTTAATGTAGTTACTAGTATGTTACAAGTTTTCCATATTGATGTTTATGCATTATTCAATTCTTATATTGCAATAGATTTTTTATTAGTCTCTTGAATACCTTTCAGAATCCTTCTTAGTATATATTTATATGAGTAAATTCCCTAAATAGTCACCTATGTTAGGGAATTCGCCTTATAATATCATTTTTGTTTCTTTTAGGACCATAATATCACCCAACTATTCTTATTTTCCTCAAAATATACTTGACATAATATCAACATCATTCTTTCTCCTAATAGGATGCCATGTCACATATGCCATGCAATATTTTTCTTTTTTAATAATAAGTTTTTTAACATTTTAAACCACCGATCTTTTACCCGAGAAGAAGATTACAAAGAGCCATATTTTTTTTCCCAAAAAAGTTTTCTAGGGTTTTGAGGCAACTTCTAACATGGAATCCTTTGGTTCTTTGAGGAAATTGTGGGTTCTTCAATGAATAAATTAATGAATTTGCAGAATTTATTATATCCCTAGCCTCTGTATACCTTTGATGTTGACCAAAGAGATCGTCACGAGGTAAAATTCAATCTTTTTTTCCAATCTTTGAAGTTTAAATTATGAAATAATTTGAATACTCAATGTGGTATTGGAGTAATTTTCTTACAATTTAGAATTTTTCTTGCTTGTTTTTGAATGGGATATTTTGTTGTTTGAATCTATGTTATGTGTTTGTGTCTATAGTCTCTATAGAACATGGGAAACATCTACTCTTAAGGGGTTATTTGGTATAGAATAACTAGAATAAGTTAATCCGGGATAATTAATCCAACGATTAGTTATTCCACCATAGGTGATAACTAATTCCATCACTTAAATAATTTTGGGACTAAGTAATGCCTTTATCTAAACGTAGTATAAGTAATCCTACATTTTATTCCAAAACTATTGCACCTTATACCTCTAATGTCTATAAATTTCTTGCATCTCTATGTGCTCAAAAAGGTTGTTGACGCTTCTTCAAATCAATCTCTAGATCAGTCAAAGAACAAGATAAAAATGATGATTTGTGGGATTATTTTAAATTTTATCATTCAGAAATTTGGGTAGATTCACAAATGGATTTGAACTTAACAAAGCAGTCAAATAGAACTCACGTAATGAATTCTTGATTTGTTTTTTTTTTATTTAATTTATTGCAAAGTTATGATTTTTTTCCCATTAGCTTCATTGCTTAATTGTTTTTTCCTCTATTGTTGGCTCAGGGATGTGTACATGTTGAATCTATTGATTGACCTTCTTTTACTGCAAAGAAAGGAAGCCATTTTGAAAGATAAGTCATGAATAATTATGTATTTTTGTTAAAGAAGAAGAAGAGAAACTTTAGTAAAATATAGGGATTATGCATTAGTTTCTTTTGTTAGTTATGTGAAACACTTATTTAGACACGTTGTGTGTCTTCTTTTGCTAAAACCTCTATGGTTATATTATGGTGTAGTACAGTTTAATGTTGCCACTTGCCTATAAAACATTATTTATTTGTAAATTATAGAAAGTTATAGCACTCTTTTTGAAGTATTGATGCTAAAATTTGTTATTTTGAAGTCCAAATTTGTTTGTGCATATAGTTTGGTAAAGCAGTGAAGAAAATTTGTAATTATGTTTTGTCTTCCTAATTATCTCCAAGGAACTAATTTAATTCTTTTTTGATAAGAGAAAGGCTAATTTTTTGTATGAAGAGAAGATGACGTTCATGCAAATACTCGTGAATGAAATCGAGAATAAAAATTTTCACTATGAAATTGAAGTAACTAGATTTTCGTACCAAAAATAATGTATTGGACTACTGAAAGTATAACAACATGTACACTTATTCACCGTTGTAGCTTCGAAATCATCAAAAATTAGGTAAATGCTTTGATTGAATATGTAAAAGAAGTTGCTGCTTATAGAGACATAAACACTCTTTATGTATTGTTAAAAAAATAATAATGTGACATGGCATTCTATTAGGAGAGATAAGAATGTTGGTATTGTGTCAAGTATATTTTGAGGAAAATTTGAATAGTTGGGTGATATTGTGGTCCTAAAAAAACAAAAGTGATATTATTAGGCAAATTCCCAAACATGGGTGATTATTTAGGGAATTTACTTCTACTTCTATTGGTGACTTAGCTATAGTTAAACAATTATACAAAAATTTCCCAATTATAATTTCCTAGAAAATCACTATAGTAGATCTAGTAGAGTAATAAATGATGGATTTCACTCTAGGAATATATTCGTTAACTTTCAATTTTCAAATGAACTAGTTTGAATGGAGTGTAGTACTTCAACACCTAGAGATCGGTTTGTTTCTTACCTTAGGGACAAAAAAATGATCATAAAGGGTTGTATCTGTTATCTGGTTTGGGTCAAGTATCCTAAGTCCAAAACCACAAGTCTTTAGTTAGATCCAGTTGTGAATGAATTTACAGAAGTGTTCCCATAAGATCTTTCCAAAGTCCCTCCCATTCATAAAATAGACTTAGGAATAGACCTTCTTCAATATACCCAGACTTTGTGAAATTGTTCTTACTGAATGGTCCCATCTGAGCATAAGTAATTGATATAATACTTAAAGGCCTCTTAGATAAAGGTTTCATTAGACCTAGCATCTCTCCATGGGGTGGTCCAATTCTGTCCATACATAATTAAGATGGTTCCCTTAGAATGTGAATTGATTAACATCAACTAAACAAATTCACAATTAAGAATTAGTATCCAATTCCTAGGATTGATAAGTTATTCGACCAACTTCAGAGTGCCAGATGGTTTTCAAAGATAGATCTCAGATTCGATTATCATTAGTTTAGAGTCAAAGAATGTGACATTCTAAATACATCCTTCAAAACCAAATATGGTCACTAAAAATTTGTTGTTATGTCTTTTGGACTAACAAATGCTCCAGTAGCTTTTATGGATTTAATGACTTGAGGTGTTCAAGCAGTACTTGAACATGTTTGTCATTGTCTTCATAGGTGACAAGTGATAATTTTTCCACTTATTTGTATCTCTTTTCTCATGATTTTATGTTGTTAATTTATAATACAAGGCTAATTATCCTTCAAATGAAATTAGTTTAGGTATTTTTGGTTTATAAGGAGTTTCAATTTAAAGAAGTGGAAATGAGAAGAAACAACACTGAAAATAAATAGTTGGAACATAAAAGAAGAAATCGCACCCAGTTACAAATAAAGCATCCTAAGCAGAGATTTAGTGGTCTGGTCAAGGTTTGGTTAGTGCCATTTTAGGGACCTTTTTGATATCTTTAGCGTTCAAGTCAATCCAGTCAACACCACTATTGCAACCTCTTCAACTTCTTAAGAAGTCAAGTCAATCTACTTAAATGTTTCTTTAGTGGCCATAGGAGCATATTTAGTACTTAGGTCAAAGTCAACCAAGTTGCTTTAGAGGCTAATTGATCGCTTTAACAATCATTGAGGTACTGTTCAAGAGAAAAGGTGGAATTTCAGATTGTTCGATCCCAAAATGTATACAACTTAATCTAAGCTCCCGTGGAACATAGCATATAAATATTTCTCAGCCCCGGAGGCTAGAGTTCTTGCCCAACACCCTTAGGGTGTTGATTTGGAATCTTTGTAGATACTATTTTTTAATTCTTTCTTTATTTCCTTGCTTTGTATTAAATATTTGGGTGTATATATGGTTCATGCTCGAAAATTGTAGTTATACACAATGCAATCTTTATGTTTTGAATTTGTGTTTTGATTCTCATCCTTTCACATTGATTGATTACTCTTGGTTTACAAATTGATTTTGATTATCAAATTAATATTCTGTTTTATCAATTTCAACTGTAGGGGAGCTTGAAAGATGAGATTAGAGTTGGAATTACCCATTTACTTTAATTATGCTTGAAAAAGTTAATCAAGGTTGGGAAAGGTTAAATTAGCACGATTTAGTTTGTAAGACCTATCTCTTGGTTTTGTTGCTAGACATAGTCAAATTCTAGTATGGCCATAGATTGGAATTATTCATGTTGGCACTTGGATAATTTTTGAAAAAATATAACTAAAAAATATTCATAAATTGATCTAAAATCGTGGCGGATACTTGAGATTCCAAGGCTAATTTTTTAAGCCGCGGTTAATCGTGAGCACTTGGTTTAAAAACTCTAGATCGTCGATAAAATTGAGTTCCCATTATCATTTTTCTTGTTTCCCAACATTTGTGAAAGTCATTGATCATATTGTTCACATTTTAATAGATTCTATTTGTGTTACATTTTTATATTGAATAACTCCAGAACACGTCTTTTTTCTTAGTTTAGTGATCTGCTTTTATTTCGTACTTTTTCAATTGCTAGTCATATTATTCCTCTTGGATTTTACCCCTACTATATTGTTGGATAAATTATATTTCTAATGAACAAATATATTTATTTATAGTGCGTATTTGAGAGTTATCCAAATGGATCCATCGCCAGGAAATAATTTGGCGTATTGAGTAGTTTAGAATTTTAGCTTACTTGCTTTGATTCAACCTAATAAATATCTTCTATTTCTTAGATTTATTTGATTTTTTTGTTTTGTTATACTTGTTACTATGCATCATAAAATAACAATGAGTTTGGTGCTTGTAATTCTTATGTTGATTATCTATGTTTGAATTTGAATTGTGGAAATGCTCTCGAGAGAGAGGTGAGTGCACCATCTCGATCCTATAGGGAACTAAATTATTTCTTTTGTGGTAGTAAAGATGGATATTGTAGTGATTATCACAATTATCCTTCCCCCTCCCCTAGTTACGCTAACAAAAATGCTAGTTGTTCTTTTGAGTTTGATATGAGTCATATAAACCAAAAAAAGAGCAATGTGTCGAACATAAAGGTATTGAAGCAATGTTTCAATATATCTTTGATCGGGTGACTAATTTTGGTGAGGATATGCATATTTTACAACAATCCATGGTGGAAGTATGAAGGAATGTTAAAAATAAGAAGAACCTTGTGAAAATGCCAATCTCTTAAGTGCCATGGATTCATCGAATCTCCAAAATAAAGTTGTCAAAAAAAGAGATTTGAATCCATGGAGTTAAGAAATAAATAAATGATGACTCAAATGAAAATTAACAAGGTGTTAAGTGGCTCAAATTAATGACGAAGAACAAAATGATGATGAAGAAATCTTGGATTCTCCAGGGAAACAAGTTGAGGAGATATTGAAAATCACAATGGAGAAAAGTGAAAAATAATAGAAAGTCTTAGCTAATTGATGGGACCTTATCCAGCATGGTAATAATGAAGTTGTCCAAAATATTGATTTCTCCATGTGTGGATTTTTACAATTGGTGATTGAGTCCCAAAATGAGGAATAACTTGACAAGGAAGAAATTGTGATCCAATAGTTGCTATTGAATCAAGCATAACAACATGAAGTCAATGAGGATCAACTTCATAGTATTTTAATTATGGCGGATGAATCCCTAAAAGTACATTTTGAGCGATGTCAAGTGGTAATTAAAATCGTAATGGCTACCTAACAATTGGAAGTCAAATTAAATGTAAAAATTGAGCATGTGGTGTCCAATATCAAATATTCATTAATAAACGTGATGAGATGATTTCAGATGAGGACTTGGTTAAGATTGATCTTGAAGAATTTATGGTGATTTTTCATCCAACCAAGCAAAAAATAATGAAGGATGCTGAAATTAAAGCAGTGATACCAGCATTACAAGAAAAATTCAAAAAAAATCCTTTATGAAGACTATAGTTTATTTTAGGGTGAGAATGTCAAGGAAAATGCTAATTCAAAAATGGTGAGGCTTAAACCTAGTTGCAACAATTTTTTGATTTTCTATTTGGTTGATGAAATAAAAATCAAAACTGCAAAAATGGAGGACTTTATAGATGAGGTACAAAGTATCTACATTTTAGAGTTAATTATACCAAGAGAGAAAAATAATGTCCCTCAGTTAAAGGCCAAGAAGTGCATGATGCTTGACAAGTGGTTGATTGATCTTTACACAAGTTCCCAATGAGCCTAAATGAATTTTGACATGAAGTTGAGTAAGAGATTCAAGTCTTCCAAATGGAGAGACAGAGTTGGTCTTCTTACTCTATCATCGGACCAAGAAAACTTGACCTTTTCTGAGTTAACTTAGTCATAGGAGAAGTTATCTATTAAAAGCTTTCCACAAACCGCCTATTATACCCGACTAAACCCAAGAAGTTTTGAATATCAAATAGAGTCATGGGTCTAGGCCACCTCTTCACCACGACAACCTTTTGTGGATCCACCATGATCCCCCTACTAGAAATAATATGACCCAAGAAAATTACAGCGTTCAACAAACACTCTCAATTAGAGAACTTGGAATATAACTGTTGTTCCTTTAAGGTCTGCACCACCACACGGAGGTGATTAATATGATCCAACTCGCTCTTTGAATAAAACAAAAATGTCACAAATGAACATAATAATGAAGATATTAAAATACTGACGAAAACCTTGTTCATTAGATCCACAAATGTCACTGAAGCATCAGTCATTTCAATTGACATTACTTAGAACTAAAAATTTCTATACCGAGTATGAAAATCCATCTTAGGGATATCCACCTACCAAATCTTTAACTGATAGTACCCAGACCAAAGATCAAACAAATAATCTATCCTTGGAAGAGGATACTTATTCTTGATCATCACTATATTCAACTGCCTATCGTCATCGCACATCTGAAGGGAACCATCCTTCTTGCAGACAAACAACACCAGTGTACCCCATAGAGATACACTAGGACGAATAAACCCCTTATCCAAAAGATCCTTAAGTTACAACTTGAGTTTTCTCAACTTAGATAGAGCTATTATATACGAAGGAATAGAAATTGGGCGAGTTTTCAAAACTATATCAATACCAAACTCAATTTCCCTATCCAGAGAAACACCAGGAAGATCATCCAGAAAGACCTCTGGATACTCATTATCTAGTGAAACTGACTGGACTGAAGGATCTTCTGATTTAGAATCTTTAACCTGGACCAAGTGATAAACACAACCTTTAAAGATTAACCTCTAAGCTCTGAGATAAGAAATAAATATCCCCCTAGAAGCTAAAGGACCACCCTACCATAAATAAACGGCTCACCAGGGAGCCCTATGGCTTCAACAATCCAAGGATGCATAACAAGAGTTCAACCAATCCATACCCAAAATGACATAAAAATCCACCAACCCAACTCAAATAGATCCACTAAGGTCTGCTTACCAATAACAGATACCACATACCCCCGGTAGAATCTCTTAGCAATAACCGAGTCACCTACTGGGTAGAAATAGAAAAAGGATCCAAAATAACTTTTGGATCAAAATCAAAAAATACAACCACATAGGGAGTCCCATAGGAGGGAGTGAACCCCAGATCAAGCAAACAATATATGTCATGATAGAAAAGTTGTGATGTACCAGTAACGACATTAGCTGATGGATGAGATTCCTTTTGAGATACAAACGAATACAACCTATTCCGACCAATACTAGACCAGGAGTAGTAACAGAAGTAGGTGCCATACTTCCAGGTGAAGGAGTAGAAAATGAAGCCACAAGAATCTTATTCTCCCCTATAGCAAATTTATTAATGGGAAAATCCCTGAGTCGATGGCCTACCTGGCCATACTTGGAGTATTTTTCCCTTTCTTTATCGCGATAAAACCAATGAGGATGACCATTAAAATGAGAAGTACATGAAGAAACTAACTCACCTTCGCTTGCCTGAGATTGGGAACCCTGTGTCTAAAAGTTGTCACCACATTGATGACGCATGTCGCCTGACTGGTAAGGAGAACTAGCAGAAGAGTAGGAACCAAAACTCCCCCCACTTTTTTTCTTTCATTTGCCACCATCCCGACTACACTAAGACTGATCACCTCTCTGGTTAGAAAACTTACTCCGACTACACTGAGACTGGTCACCTCTGTGGTTAAAAAACTTGATCCTCTTACCTTACCTATCTCCAAACTCTACTAGTTTTCTCTTCTCATCCTTTACCGACTAAATATGAATATTCAACCTAGAGATGTCCATATTTTTAATCAGCAAGGTAGTCTAGCTCTCCAAGATCAAATCCAGATTTAACCCAGAAGCAAGCTTTCTCATTCTTACCCGTATGTCAACCAATAAATCAGGAGCATACCTTGACAGTTTGGTAAAAATTCAAGGCATATTCCTTGAAAGACATCCTCCCCTACTTAAGGTTAAAAAACTTCTCCACTTTTGCTTCCCTCAACTCTTGGGGAAAGAACCTATCTAAGAAAGCCTTAGAAAAAGTATCCCACAAAACTAATTCTTCCTTATCACCTCTATCCCTGTCCTACTCTTCATACCATTGATATGTAATATCTTAAAGTTGATAGGCTGCAAAGTTTACCCCCTCCACTTTGGTATCCTGCATCACCCAACATATCTTTTCCATTTTAACTAAGAAGCCCTGTGGATCTTCCTCCACCTTCACAAAAAAAAAAAGTTAAAAGACCCATCTTTATGAATTGACCAACCCTTGTGGACTCAGCAGACAAAGAAATAGTCATACCCCGCTCAGCCTGAGCAGCGACCATCTAGCTATAACATGAATAGACTGATAGAATTTCGTATTAGTCACCTCACTTTGAGAAAGACTAGTAGCAATCGGTAGAACTTCAAAACTATTAGGGATAGGACCGTGAGATCGAAGATGAATCCCAGAAGTAGGATGTACCCCTTCAGCTTTACCCCCAGATGAGATAGAAGATTTTTCTTGTGTTCCAAATTTATGAGTCACAATATGAAAGATGAACAAACAAAGATTAGAGAAGATTCTAGTACTATGACTCCAATATTGAAAATTGAATACCAATAAAGTGAAACATTCCTAAATGCCTTGTAGAGTGTGGCATGCTACACAACCCTAAAAGAGACTCTACTCGACATGGATTGGTGGATACTTAATTACCATGAATCTAGGCTCTGCTACCAACTTGATGCGACTTACCCAGGGTCCTTGTCATAATGGGCATCCCAAGTCCATTCAGGATTAAAGACGACCCCCGTTACCTAACCCAACCTCCAGTCACCGGCCTTGAGTTGGCAAAATTTCCGAGCATGTAACAAGATAGTGTAAAAGCTCACACGAAGAATCTAGGATAGGATCACAATCGTGACCGACCCAACCTAGTCCAACCTTCCCATGCCAATAATCCAACCACACCAAACCGATACCAAAATAAGGGCCATAAACTAGGCCATAACCAAAGATTTTCCAAAACATAGTACAATTAATCCCAAAATAAAAAACGATGGAACAATAAGAAATTATGTTCGATGATGCCAGCCTTAATATCAATACCAATATTAAGGCTGACATATATGCTGATCCCGCCTATTCCAATCTACAGCAGTACCATAAAACCTCTAACCAAAACAGTAATAAAATTTGGTTGGGACACGCCCCCAACCATGGCCAAAACCAATATCTAAAATAATATCAAAGTGTCTAGAAATATCTATAACATGAAATGGAGCCTTCCAAAAGGATGGAAGCTCACTACTTCAGTCCAAATATTGATCCCTATATCAATCACTATGTAGGAAGAGTAGAACAGCCGGTTCCTGCATAGCGTAGGTATACAACCACCAGTAGACGGGTTAGTGGGTGAACGCTAGCATGATCTCAGGATAAGGGTAAGATAATGCCATTTATAATGTCAAGTAAAACCATCCATATGCAGACAACCATACATATATATATATAATCATGTCGGGAAAGTAGACCAGGTTTAGCATGAATTTAAAAACTTTACCTGGGCTATATAGCTTTGACGTCCTAAACAATCCACGAGCTATATGGGTTCAGATCTCCTTTTGAAAGGGCCCCTAGTGTGTGAAGCCACATGATAAGGGAAGAGAAACCTAGGATGGCTAGTACATCCCCCAAAATATAGTGTGACATCATGCACATAGTTATCAAGCCCAACCTCACATCAGCAAATATGAGTTTCAAGTTTTGGTCCCCTAGGACCTCCAACTTCCATGGCTTTGCTACACAACCTGCCATTATTGGCCAATTAAAACCATTACCAACCAACCAACCAATCTATTTACTATTTATTAACCAAGGCCATTTAGTGGTGGTATCATCACACTGACTATACTTGCAAGTACTATCCATAGCCAACCATAAATAGGTTTAAGGGGACTTCCAAGTGCCCTTCTATTAACTAGATCAAATCACTTGAGGGATTCTATGTATCCCACAAGCATAACAATTTAGACATTTACCTTTTCAAGCCATTTAAACCATGCATAATCCCTTTACCAAGTTTTAAAACAAGCAAGAGTTCCATTAAAAGTACTCAATGTAATGAAAGCATTATTATAGGCATTTTGTCAAACACATTGGGGGCATAATAAAACTAAAACCAATTTAGATTACCATCAAACCATTCCTATGCAATCCAATTATCCAAAGCCACTATTAATGCACATAAAGCATAATTAAAACATGAAAAACCAAAACCAACCATTTATGATCGAAACCCTCAATTCATATTTAAAAACCAGAAACATGCAATCAATAAAGTCATGAAAACATTCATAAAAACCATGCTTCTAGTTAGAATTATTAGTGAGGAAAGAGAACATGTCTTAAACTAAAATAACGATGGAAAAAAATCACCAAGACAAGTCCATAATTGATCCTCTAGTTGAAACCCTAGCTTCCCTTGCCCAAAAGCTTTTAAAAGAATTATAGAGTGTTTAGAAGAGTTTTTAAGTGTTAATGAATGGAATAATGGAGTAAACAACCTTAAAAATAGGTTAGAATTCATGGTAACTTATTAGGATAAGTGGGGAAATGTCAAGAATACCCCTCTTAAGTAGCACAAAATCCCATCCCAGGGATATGAATAACCCTTATGAGTTGTACCCTCCAATACGAGTCGTACCCTTCACTCATATCCTAACCTTAACCTTTAGATCCAACACTGTCCGGCATATAACTTATCCAACAAAGTCGTATCCAAAGAATATGATTTTTATCATTTATCCGTACCCCTAGAATACTTAAACCCAAGGAAGACTTAGACACTGTCCACCATATGAGTCCTTGGTATGAATCATAACCTGGATTATGGCTCATGGTGAACCACTCATACTCAGATACAACCTAATTAAGTAAGTCTAAGATTAAGTTAAGGAACTAAATAATCTGTACCTACTAATATGACTTGTACCCCCTAAGTCGTATCCTTTCCAGTAACAAAAATCCATCCCACCAACCAACACTGGTCAGTATATGATTGGACTTTACAAGCCATACCCTAAGATATGGCTCTACCCATGAGTCATATTAGGTTTAGAGAGAAGAATTCCAAGAAATTCTTTAAGGTCCATAGCCCAAGATGTTACAATATTGATAGGACACACTCTTCTCAAAGGATCCATCTCGTTCTAGGGGTCCAATCCCTTATATTTTTGTAGTTTTACTGGTTCCTTCTAGTCTTCTCAAGCTTATGTAATGAATGCTAACCTTCATTAGTCGATTCATGTGATTGCTCAATTGGTAACTTCTAAGGTTGAGCGTAGTGCATCTTGTATAGCATCTTTTAAGGCTACAAGGGTTGGCTAGTTTATGATGTTGAGTCCTTAAACTTTTACTGGTATTAAGGTGTAAGATGATCCTTAGGGTTTTCGGGATGAGATAGAAAAGATCTTCTGGGTCATGCAGGCCACGAATATGGAAGAGGTAAATTTTGCTGCTTATCAGCTAAAGTATATGGCATACCAATGGTATGAGGAATGGGATCAAGAATAGGGTAATGTTGATGAGTCATCTCTGTGGGAAACTTTCTCTCATGCTTTGTATATCACTTCTTTCCTCAGGAGTTGAGGAAAGCAAAAGTGGAGAAATTTGTTAATTTAAAATAAAGGAAAATTTTGGTCAAAGAGTATGCAATGAAATTTCACTAGCTTTCTAGGTAAGCTCTGAAGATGGTCTCAGATATAAGGGAAAAGATGATAAATTTTATGTCAGGACTATCTCATGAGTTTATCCTTGAAAGCAAGAATGCATTGATGATCATGGACATAGATATCTCTAGGTTAGTTGTTCATATGCAATAGGTAGAGGAGAAAAAAATAAAGCTAGTTGAGGTAGGTGAAAGGATCGATAGGAAGTTTAGATTCTCTGAGCTGGGTGGTGGTCAATAATAAAGTGGTTGGAATAGTGGTAAGTGGCCAAAGAAGAAGTGCAGGAGTTCTAGTTCTTTCTTCATAGCTAGTGCTCCTTATTTGAAACTGTCGAGAGACAAGTGTCAGCAGGGTGGTGATACTTCAAGGAACAGGGTGCCCAATCTCAGGATAGTGAGGCATAACAAGCATCATTATGTCCTCTTTGTAGGTTCTTTAGTTGATTACATCGAAGCTTCTATAATGAGGAAGGGATAGGTTCTTCAAATGTGGCCAGTCAGTCAATATTCTTAGAAATTTTCTAGTTGGTAAGGTTTCTTTGGGAGGGAACAAGGTTTTGGTTGCCTCTTTATATGCTTTTTCACCTAGGGGTGCTGCTTCTGTATCTATTTTGACTTCTGGTGCCGGTACGGGATGGAATAAGTTATATGCTCTTTAGTCAGGAGTTCGAGGCATATCCTGATGTTGTGAATGGTATGTTACAACTCTTTTATCATGACATGTATTATTTACTTAATTATGGGTTCACTCTCTCTTATGTGACCCCATTTATGGCTGTGTATTTTTATTTTAATATTGAGGTTATTTCAGATTCTTTTTCTCTTTCAACCCTGGTAGGTGACTCTATGGTTGATAAAAGAGTCTATAAAGGGTGTGTGGTATCTTTTGGTAGTATGTAGACTTTGAAGGATTTGTTTGAGTTAGATATGGTGGATTTTAATGTTATTCTGGGTATGGGTTAGTTACATTCGTGCTTGGCATCCTTAGATTGTCGGACCTATAAGGTTGTCTTTAAGTTCCCTGGTGAATCGGTTATTGAAAGGGAGGGTGGTTCCCTAGCTTTTAAGGGGAAGTTTATATCATATCTTAGAGCTTGAAGGTTAATCTCTAAAGGTTGTCTATTATTTGGTCGGGGTTAAGGACTCTAACTCGGATGGTCCTTCTTTGTATTCAATTCTGGTGGTGAATGAGTTTTCTAAGGTATTTTCGGATGATGTTCCTGGTGTTCCACCGGATAGGGAGATTTATTTTGGGAACAATTTGTTTCTGGACACTTGTCCAATATCTATTCCTTTTTATAAAATGGCTTTGGTTGAGTTGAGGGAACTTATGAAGCAACCTAAGGATCTCTTGGATAAGGGTTTTATCCATTTCGATGTGTCCCCATGGGGTGCACCAGTGTTATTTGTGCATAAGAAAAATGGTTCCTTTTATTTGTGTATTGACTATCGACAGTTGAATAAGGTGAAAATTAAGTACAAGTATTCTTTTTTGAGAATAGATGACTTTTTAATCAGTTGCGAAGAGCCAAATTCTTTTATTAAACAGATCTTCAGTATGGGTATCATCAGCTTAAGATTCAGGAGGTGGATATCCCTAAGATGGAATTTCATACTCGGTATGGTCACTTTAAGTTCTTGGTTATGTCATTTGGTTTGACCAATTCCCCGACGACATTTATGGATTTGATAAATAGGGTATTCCATCAACTTTTGGATCTTTTTGTCATTGTGTTCATTGATGACATTCTGGTGTACTCTAAGGGTGAGATAGATCATGCTAATAATATCTGTGTCGTGTTGCAAACCTTGAAGGAGAAAAAGTTGTATGCCAAATTCTCAAAATATGAATTCTGGGTTAATCTTGTCCTTATTTTGGGTCATATTATTTCTAGTAAGGGGATCATGATGAATCCACAAAAGGTGATAGTGTTTAAGAAGTGGCCTAGAACCACGAATCCAACTGTCATTCAGAGCTTCTTGGGTTTGGCCGGGTACTATAGGAGGTTTGTGGAGAGATTTTTGATAATATTTACCCCATTGACTAAGTTGACTCAGAAAAAGGCAAAGTTCTCTTGGTAGGATGCTTGTAAGGGTACTTTCAAGAAAATGAAGGATAAGCTGACTTCAGCTCTGATTTTGACTTTGCCTAAAGACAATGAGGGGTTTTTGGTTTACTGTGATGCATCTCAGGTAGGACATGGATTTGTTTTATTGCAGCATAGTAAGGTGACTTCCTACTTTTATTGGGAGTTGAAGTTGCATGAGAGAAAGTATCTTACTCATGATTTGGAGATTTTAGCAGTGGTGTTTGCATTGAATATTTGGCGGCACTATTTATGTTGAGTGCACATGGATATTTTTTCTAATCATAAGAGTCTAAAGTGTGTGTTTACTCAAAAAGATCTTAATCTCAGGAAGAGGAGATGGATTCAGCTTCTCAAGGACTATGACATGAGTCTTCACTACCATCCAGGTAAGACTAATGTTGTGGTTGATGGTCTTAGTAGTTTTTCCATAGGTATTTTAGCTCAGGTGGATTAGGAGAGGCAAGATTTGGTAAAGGATATTCACTGCTTAGATAATCTTGGATTTTGCCACTTAGAGTTTGAGAATGGTGGAGTATTAGTGGAGGAAGTGGTTCAATCTTCTCTTGGTGTAGAGATCAAGGAGAAAAAAATGCTATATCTTGACTTGATATAAATCAAGGGTGATGTAGGTGGGCAAGAAGTAATAGTATATTAGATTAGTGGCAATGGTACCGTGCGGTACCAAAGGAGGTTATGTATTCGTAATGTTGATGTTTTGTATGAAAGGGTGTTGGATGAGGTGTATGGATCACGCTATGTTGTTCATCCTGGATCAAGGAAAATGAGTCATGATCTTAAGGAGATGTATTTGTAGAATACTATAAAAAGGGATGTGGATAATTTTGTGGCTAAATATTTGGTGTGTCAACAAGTGAAAGTTGAGCATATGCGGCTTGGGGGTTTATATCAGGAGATTGATTTTCCTAAATGGAAATGGGAAGTGATCAATATGGATTTTGTTATCAGTCTTCCTCGATCTCAAAATCAATTTGATTTAATTTGGATCATTATGCATAGGATGACAAAGTCGGCTCACTTCTTGATAGTGAGGACTAACTTTTCGGCTAAGGATTATGCGAGGTTATATCTTCATGTGATTGTGAAGTTTCATGGGGTACCCACTTCGATTATCTATGATTATGGTTCACAGTTTTCATCTTACTTTTGGCGGTTATTTCAGAAGGGGTTGGGTACTATGATTAGTCTGAGTATTGCTTTTCACCCTCAGATGAAGGGGCAAACAGAAAGGACTATTCAGATATTGAATAACATGCTTCGTACATATGTGATTGACTATGGTGGTAATTGGGTTGAGCACCTGCCTCTTGTAGAGTTTGCTTACAATAATAGCTATCATTCTAGCATTGGGATAGCCCCTTTTAAAGAATTATATGGTAGGAGGTGTAGATATCCTATAGGGTGGTTCTATCTTGGTGAGGCAAATATGTTCAGCCAAGATTTAGTTATCAGGCTATAAAGAAGGTAAAGGTTATTTGGGATAGGCTTAATGTTGTATAAAATCACCAAAAGTCCTATGTGGGTGTAAGGCATAGAGACTTGGAGTTTGAGTTTAGGGACAGGGTGTTCCTAAAGGTTACTCCTATGAAAGAAGTAATGCGGTTTGGGAAAAAGGGGAAGCTCAGTCCCCGGTATGTTGGCACTTATGTGTTTTTAAAGAGAGTTGGTAATGTTGCATATAAATTAGAGTTGCCTTCTAGTTTGAGCTCCATTCATCCGATATTCCATATCTTTGTGTTGAGAAAGTGTATAGGTGATCCTCCATTGGTTGTTCCTTGGAAGGATTGGGTATATTAGATTCTCTATCTTATGAAAAGATCCCAGATGAGATCTTTGATCAACAAGTTCATCGGTTGTGTACCAAGGATGTAGCTTCGGTTAAGGTTCAATGGCAGAACCATAAGGTGGAAGAAGCTACTTGGGAAGCAGAAGAGGACATGAATTCCAAATATCTGTATTTGTTTTCTTCTCCAGATATTTATATAGAAGGTATGTGTTCTTGATCATATCTTTGTTTCTAAACTTTGTTACAGGAAGGTTCATTTCCTCGTATTTTTGTTTTCTAACTTAGTTTAAGGTTGGAATGTTTATGTTGGGGTGTAATTCATTCTTGTACTACTTTGTCTATCATTCAGGGAAGAATGATCCTAGTGGGGGAGATGAAAAAACCTAGGGTTTTTATCCTTAGAAACTTTTTGGGTTTTGGACCTTCTGCACATGATATAACTCACCATACTAGTTGTATGGTGGGGGTATGAGTAAGGTGACCCATTCTTATTTTGTCTAGTGTTAGGTGGTTGAGTTTCTAGAATGGGTACAACTTGGTCAGCATGAGTCGTATGGTTGGTGATGGGTCATTGGTTTGGGTTTTCCTGTACTTAATCTGACTCTTAGTAACATAAGTTAGATCTCAGTATGAGTGGCTAACCATGAATGTAAGGATAAGGTACGAGTCGTATAGTCCAACTTGTATGTAGTAAGTATTCAACCCCTCATGATTCTGCCTAGTGTACAATTTCATGGAACTAATCATATGGTTGGGTACGGTTCAACTTGGGTGGTCGTATGATGGATAGTGTTGGGTTCCAAGGGGAAGCCTAGGGTACTAGTTGTGTGTACCACTCATATGGTATGTACGATTGGTATGGGGTGGTTGTATCATCCTGTGGGGATTTTAAGCAGTTTAAGTTGGGATAATCTGGACATTTCCTCTCTTAACCTCTTAAGTCTCCTTGACCTATAACACTCTTGGGACATTAATTAACCTATTTGTAACCAATCAAACACTCTTTGGTAAATGAAGGCTAGGGTTTCATCAATAGGATCAATTTGGGGATTAGAAAGGTGATTTCTCTCTGTCATCATTATAATCTAAGGCATGTTACTCCTCCCTCATTGTGAGTTCCAACTAGACGTATGTTGTACAAAATATTTTCATGGCATAATTGTTTTATGGTTTTTTTTTTCAAATACATGTTGGGGTTTTTGGTTATAAATGCTTGGTTATGGTTTTCTCATGTATTAATTGTGGATTTACAAATTTTATTAATGGGTTGGATAATTGATTGCATGGGAATGGTTAATTGGTTCTTGGTTTGGGTTTTGGAGAAACTATGCCCCCAATATGTTTGATAAAATTCCTATGAGAATGCTTTTACTACATTGTTGGACTTTTAATAGAACGATTGTATGGTATAGCTTGGTAATGGAACCCTAAATGGTATAAATGGTTTAAATGGTTAAATGGTAAGGTCTTGGTGGTAATGGTTGGTCTAATTGAAATCCTTGTAGGGTATAAAGGAATCCCCCTAGCAAGCATAATAATGATCACTTATGGGGTACATAGGATTCCTCCAAGTCAACTTAATAATGTAATCTATGGGTACATGGGAATCCCTTCTTCCTGAAAAGCATAGATAAGGACATTGCTTCCAAGCTATAGTCGGTATGATGATACCACTATTTATAGCCTTGGTTAATAATAAATGGAATGGTATTTTGGTTGTATGGTAATGGTTTTATTTTGGAAATAATGGCGGGGTATGATAGCTAACCGTGATGCTGTGAGTCCAACTGACAGACACTGGAAACTAGTGTTTGCCAATTGAGGATTGGTCATAGAGACCATATATGATACTTATGGGGTACATGGGAATCCCCTAAGTACACTTGTACATTTGTATCATTGAGAGCGAAGGATACTCAAGAATCCTCTATTTCTATGGTATCTTTGGTTAATACGGATTACATGCATCGGGGTTCATTCAGGGGATTACACTGGACCCATATAGCCCATGGGTAGTTCTAGGACGGTTAAGCTACACATACCAAGGTTAATGGTTTTAAAGTCATGCTAAAACTAGTTCATTTTCCTAGAATGATTTATATATATATATATATGTATGTATGGTTGTGAATGCATATGGTTTTTTTACTTGGATTTAAAGGTTTGCATTATCCTATCTTTATCCTAAGGGCATGCTAGCGTTCATCTGCTAACCCGTCTTCGGGTGGTTTTAGCCCCGCGAGATGTAGGAATCAGTCATTCTACTCCTCTTGCCTAGTGATCAAACTTGGGGTCAGTTATTGGATTGAAGTGGTAAGCTTTCATACTCCGAAAGTCTCTATTTCATAGCATGTATGTCCTTACATACTTTGGTCATTTCATGGATATTGATTTTTTCTATGGTTGGGGGCATATCCCAACTGGATATTATTATAATTTTGGTTAGAGTCTTTATGGAACTACTTGGGGTTGGTATGGGGAATGTCGGTAGTTGTGTCATCCTTGGCATTGGTATTGATACTATGGCTGATACCGTTTGATTGTATTTATGATTGTTCCATCCTATTAAGTTATGGACTCATACTTGGTTATTGCTTTGTTTTGACATGGTTAGTTGTTTGATATTGGATGGTCGGACTTTCTTGGGTTGGTCACGGTTATTGACTTATCCCAGAGTATGGAATTGTACAAAATGTTATCTTGTTATATGTTTAAAATCTATCCAACTCAGGGTATGTGTTTGGAGGTCGGGTTGGAGAACAGGGGTGGTCCCTGGTCCTGGTTGGACTTGGGATGCCCATTATAACAAGGCCCTGGTTCGGATCATGTCAGATTCAAATCCTCAAAGTGGATAGATAAATGGTAAGGTTTCTTGCAACTTTCACAATGATCAATCATGCTTTATACGAGGCAACTGCCCATTCTCAAACATTTTGTATTTACTTTTGAAATCTTAATTTTAAGAATAGCTTAGCATTTTATTTTTGACTAATCCACAAAATTTTGGAGTTTTTCAAAGTGATTTGAATAGGTTTGGATGCAAAAATTTTAGTGGAATGATGTCTGGGTAGTATTACTTTAGAAATAGGAGTTTGAACACTTTTTGGGAATGTTTGGATCACCAAATCCAGTGGCGTATTGGAAAAATAATCCTTGGCATCACCAAAAATGATAGAATCTCCCTAGGTTAGAGCACCCTCAGATACTCCTAAAGCAGACAATCAACATCTTGATCAAGGGAGCAAAGAAACCCTCTATCTGCTAAATAGAAAGTCAATGTTTGGGTCAAGGATGCTAAAGCATCTCATTGACTGCTAAAGCACTCAATCTAAGGCTGTCAAGATTGCTAAAGTGGTCAAACATATGCTTTACCGGCACTAGATAGTCAACATTCATCGGGTAAAGGTGAAAAGGTATAAGGTTTGATAATTTAACATTCACCCGATTCACCTCCCCTTCATTCCCTTTTAAAGATCTCAACATTTTACTCTTTATCTCATTTAAGCTTGCACGAAATTAGGTATGAATTGTCAACTCTCTTATTTTTAGGTTTGTACTTTATGTATTTCCCTTTTGTATATTAGTCTCACTATTTTAAGGTCAAAATTGTGTGGAATTTTGATCTAATGTACTTTGAATTCATGTGTGATTTTGGTGAACTATGAAAGTGGTAATGAAGATCTTGAGTACCAATTTTGTGTTTTTATGGTGTATAGGTTGGGATGCCTTTCATGTAAATGATTAGTCCTACGTGAAACTTTCAGCATCTTCTTTGATTTATTCAGGACATGAGAAAGAATGGTGCATATATTTGTCATATTGTGTGTTCATAGTCGAGTGTGAATTATGTTCTTAAGTTTTTTCACAAAAAAAGCTTATGATTTTTTGTTTGGATTGTTGGGATGAATGGCCCACTTAAGCAACCCTTTCTTCGCTAAAGTGGGTTATGCTAAAGTGATACTTTACTTCTAAAGAGACAACCACTATAGCAGTACCTGCAGTCAATTTCTACAAGATTTAAGAAGTTTAATTTTATGCATGAGTTCCTAATGGATTTTAACTTATTTGTTTAGCTTCCATCACTTATATTGCATTGTTTTGCAAGCTAATCTTACCGTTCCATGTTTTGGGATGTTTTAAGGTTTTCAACATCAAAGATGGAGAAAAATTATGAGTTGATTGATGAAATACAAGTTTGAGAGGATTATTATCAAACTCACTTTCTCTCTCTTGATTGCAAACCACCTAATACTTAGAATTGGTATAAAAGAAGTTCCTCGAGAGGCGAATTTCACTTGATCGGATCCTTGAGATTCTCCTTAACTTTTACCAAAGGTTGGAGACATCATGTTTGATTTGTTTCATAGTTGAAAATTTCAAATCAAAAATGAAATGTGTGAGATAATTTTATACCAATATCAAGGCTTTCAATCTAAATTATTCGTTAACAAGAATTGGAGATAATACTATAAATTTCAAGGTTGAAGTGATCAATAGAGACTACGGGATGCCAAACCCTCTCAACTAACGGTGAATGACTATGCCCCGGGTAGTTGGTTGTTTTTAAATATTGAATGTATCTTGGGGAATTTCAAAAGTAGGGATCATATCCAAAGAGTTTATTGTTGAGGCAAGAAATTACGTATCCATCATTTTGAGATGATTTTTTCAATGAAGTAACACACTAACTATCCCTATGATGAGGGCCCGAATTGTTTCTTGCATTTTGGACAATGTTTGGGCAAAAAGAGTTTAAGGTAAAAGAAAGACCAACTCTTATGTTTTATTCATTGATTACTGCATTATACAAATGGATGGGTTACATGAGATCTCAGGATATAATTGGATTGAGACAACAATGCCAATCTTTACATTGAAAAAGAATGGTGAAGGTACTTTCAACAAAAGTAAGAACAGGAAGTTTTATTCTGGGAAGTAGACTTAAGTGGAGACTAATTTTTGTA
The DNA here is from genome assembly GCA_030864215.1 of Capsicum pubescens. Lineage (NCBI taxonomy): Eukaryota > Viridiplantae > Streptophyta > Magnoliopsida > Solanales > Solanaceae > Capsicum > Capsicum pubescens. The sequence goes on from CM061543.1 coordinate 122,266,382, forward strand.
GAACATCAATTATGTGATTGTTTGAAATACTAATAGATTAGTTGAGGATTGTTATAGATTTAGTGCCTAGACTCCCTACTGAGAAAGGGGATCAATCTGAGGGACCTACCCCTTATGTCCTAAAGAATTATTTTGAAAAGTTCCTAGAAGACTCAAATAAGATGGGGTCCATCTATCGAGATCAGATAAGGCCTACAAGGATCTATCTAAGGCATATGGATTGTTGATTGAGTACCACAATCATATGAACACCAAAGAAAAAAATGAGAGAAATTTTTCACACAGGTGTGGAAAGGCATTAAGGGGTTGTGGAAGGTCCTAAAACCTAAGGATTCACTTAGCTCATCATTGTAGAATGAAGATGATGATGTACCGGCACAATGGTATGTTAATGATGATAATATTGATGGTGATGATGGTGATGATATTGAGACTGATGAGAGTGCATGATGCAATTTCAGGAATCTCAATACCTCTTTTTCTACTTTGTTTTCATTGTATTGGGAACAATTCCAAATCTTTTTAGTTAGGGGTGGTTAGTTTTTATTTGGTTTTTTACTATTAATATATTTTGATACATTTGTTCTCATGTTTACCCTTGATCTTGTTTGTGTTCTATTTAGATTCGTGCTTTCCCTTATTGGGATTTATTATCTTTTAGTGCACCTTTGTTAAGCATTATCGGAAATTTTTGTTCCCTTGTTGGGATTTTTTTATGGTACCGATTTCCTGTGCCCTGCTTGGGATTGATTTTTATGGTTATGGAGGATGTGTACCCTTGTTGGGCTTGAGCTTAATTTTTATTTTGTTGTATTAATTGTTTTCTTTGCATTTCACTTTTAGCCTAGAATTTTGCAGCTTTCGACCTAATGAGAATCTTTTGACCAAGCATAGGCTTTTGGTGATGGACATAGAGATCAATAAGGAATAGATGAAGGGTAGTTTGGATTACAAACTGAGGAATAGATTGGGTAGCCAAAATTTGTAAAATGTGATTGAGATAAGAGAGAAGTTGGTGGTGAGAAAAGATTGGTTGGGACGAGGGGATACTGATAGTATGTAGGATAAGACTTCCAGTAGCATTCGGAAGACAAATAAATAGGTATTGCGTGTATCAAGAGGTAGATCTGGGAAGCATATAGGGGATTGGTGGTTGAGTAAAGAGGATAAAAGGAAGGTGGGGTCAATGAAGAAAGATTATGCACAGTTGTTCAAGATTAAGGATGAAGAGGAGAAGTAGAAGAATAAGGAAGAGTAAATGATCACTAGGATATAGTCTAAGTCAGTAGATACGATGGCTAAGAACGTAGCTTTCAAAATCTTATACATAGTGTTAGAAGGTAAATATGGCGATAGAAAGTATTATAGGCTAGCCAAGGTGAGGGGGAGTAGGGCTCAAGCACTTGACCAAGTGAAGTGTATGAAGGATGTGGATGTTAAGGAGTAGAATATGTTCGTCCATTTTTTTTGATTGACTCCACCTAGGTTTGCAAGGTTCCCAAAAAAGTAAGAATTCATGTTTTAGACTAGTTGCAAGGAGAGGCTCCATAATTTGGGCCTTGTAGAGTCATAAAGTATGGACCACACCTCCTTCCTATTTTATCGAGTAACCAAACAATGGTGGAGAATTTATATGGATTCCAGGCTAGTTAGAAGTCTACCTATTACATGGACTACATTCTCCAACGCTTTCTTAGAGAATTGTATGCCTCAAGCCTTTGCTAGTATCTGAGGGATAAGTTACTATCTTAGACCAAGGTTCTTAAATTTTTTTAAGTATGATAAGAGGTTCCATGAGTTGTCCTGACATACTACTATGATCCTACTAATCTATTACGAGATAATTTTGATTTTTTGTTAGAGTGGTGAGACTTTCTGTTTACATGTCCTAATTAAGCTCAAACATTGAAGGAGATACATTACGAGGCCTAAGGGGGGGGGCATAAGAGGCTACTTCATCTAAGTAGTAACAATGGGACCCATAATGTTTCACAATTTAGTAATAATGGGACCCATTGACATGAACCAGAATTTGGACCATGTCTTATGGGCACCTCGAGCTCACATGAATCGAAGGTCATGACGATAACCCAACCCAAAAACTCATTATGACATAGGAGTCAAAGGAACTCCAACTCCCATATCATAATAGAAGAAATAATATCGTAAGTTAATATTAGATTCATTTTAATAACTACGCCCAAGTTCTCAGTTGCTCACAATACCTCTATAAAAAAACATATTCAACAGGTGTATGTGTCGGGACAAGCCCCCGACTATAGCCAAACCAATCCTAAAAGAGACTAATTCTAAAGATAGAAGAAAAAGAGGTGAATGCCCTCTGAAGTAAGGAGGCTAAACACTCCAAGTCAATGTATGAACTGCTTCAATCACTGAATCACTATGTAGGAAAAGAAGAAGAAGATCCGGGCCGTACGTCGTATGGGTATGTAGTGTATGAGGATGATTAGCTATTGGAACGCTACCATGTAACTCAAGGATAAGGAGAAAATAGTACACTTGTTCAAATCCATGTCATTCCATCATAGGCGATAACATTTACATAAGCATAGGCATATTGAATACGCATATACATATAGTGACAAAACATGTCAAATCACATAACAAGTCACAACATGCATTTAGGATACATTCATTTGTGAGGCATCGAGTGAAGGACTAGCGACCTTCCTCCCTTATAAGTTTTGAACCTTTAACTACTCCAACATATTAGCCAAGAGGACCCGAACCTCAAGCTATCACACCTTATATGGTAAATGGACACGAACCACAAGCCGACACACCTTATGTGGTAAGTGGAGTTGGACCAAAAACCGTCACACTTTTTATGGTAAATGGACTTTGACAACAAACCGTGACACTTTATATGGTAAGTGCACTTGGACCATGAACCAACACACCATATATGGTAAGTGGACTTTAACCACAAACCAACACACCTTATATGGTAAGCAGTCCTGGACCACAAACCAACATACCTTATAAAGTAAGCAGACTTCTACCACAAGCCAACACACCTTATATGGTAAGCGGACTTAGACCACAAACCAATACACCTTATATGGTAAGCAGACTAGGACCACAAACCAACACACCTTATATTGAGTAAGCAGACTTAGACCATAAACCATTTCATTGGGCAAGAGACTTGAACCACAAGCCATTTAGTTGGAATAGGAACTCGAATCACTAGTTATTTGATTACCATTATTAGTTGGCATTGAAATCTTGGCTCATTAGTTCATGCATTTTCATTCATACAATTCATATCACATTTAAGGGATTTGGCTCACTTAGCCAATTCAACATTATACATGACCACATGGTCCCTATGGGATTCTTCATTTCTCAACCATTTCAATAGGCCAATGCCTTCATTCAATTCATCATACAATTCAATTTATGGTCCTCAATACCCACAAAACTCATTCATATGTCATCAACAACATCAATTCACATTTTCACCACACTTGGTCCCCTACACAATTGAAATTCAAGTTTAGGGAATTGAAGACCTCTTCTTAGCCATCAAATTAACATGGTCATAGTTTAAAAAATTACATGTCTAACCATACCAACATAATATCAATTAATAAACATTCATATAAAAAGAACCACTGCCCCAGTTAAGCCACAAGCTAACCCATTACATTCTTAACAAGGTTACTGTCAACAATTTCAAAGAATTCACGATTATTATGACTCAATACATGGCTAACAAGGCCTTAACTCACCATCTACAAGTATTCATATCAATTTAGACAGTATCAGGACTAATTTATGTCCACTAGGCCAATTCAATAGATACACATCTGATCTTCACAAAACTATTTAATCATTAATCATTTATCATTTCAATAGGCCACATGCCTTGATTCAACACATCATTACTATCATTTATGGTCACCAAGACCCATATATCCATTCACAATTCATTAGCAAGTTATCACCACATTCTTACCACATTTAAGCTCAACACACATAATAAGTTCATTATTATGTCTAGGGTTTCAATCCCTTATTAGTCATTAATCTAACAGTATCACCAAATACATAATAAATGCTTCACAATAACTTTAACAGAACATTTACCAATCGTTCATGCTCATTAGGACATTTCCCTAAGTCAATACATCACCCATATGTAACTAGGCATTTCACTTAGAAATTCTTATAAAACCTTTTGTGCATTCTTATATCAAGGTCATTTTTATGGTAGATATCATCAAGATTAGGACTAATAAATACCATCATGTTAAACAACATACAATAAGCATCCACATATGAAATCACTATCAATAACATGTTTCAACACAAGTATAAACAAGGATCATCATTATTCATTGTTAGGTAGTAAAACCCATTTCATTTGATTCAAAACCACCAGGTAAAATTACTAATTAAAGTGTGAAATACATGGGTTTAGAGTTATTTAAAGAGGGAAAGAGATACATACCTTAAATAAGATGTCACACCAATAATCTTCACTCTCTTTCTTGCCATAAGATGAACACCTCCAAACTGTAGCCTCCAATTTTTCTTCCAAGAGCCCTTAGAGTGATTTGGAATGTTTAAGTCTTACAAATGAAGACTTAGAAGGCTACAATGTATTTTATAGAGAGAGGTTTCAGGGTTTTAGGCTAGGGAAATGACCAAAAGGTCCTTGGTTAAAATATGGACAGTCTCAAATCTTGATTCCATCCCACCATTTATCAAAAACACTTGATAATCTCAAATCTTAAGGGATTAAACCCTCTGACTTTAAAAGATATAAAGCAACTCAAGCATTGGGAACTCGAATCCCTTATCTAAGAGAGGCATGAGTCAATCACAATCTTTGAGGACTTTAATTTCCTATCAAAGCCATAGACCAAGTCAGGAATAAGAACATATATCTCAATCATGAGTTCCAAAAATGAAACACAATTGTGGATACTTGGACTTTACGTCCCCTTCCGCCTCCTAAGTAGCTTCCTCGGACTATTGGTTCCTCCATAGAACCTTCACCAAAGCCACCCATTTTGTTCACGAATGATGAACTTACTAGACCATGATTCTCGCAGGACTTTCTTATAAGAAAAGGAACCCCAACATACCAACATACTCTAAGGGAACGATTAATAAAGGATCACCTATGCACTTTCTCTATATGAGGACATGGAACCCTGACGAATGGGGCTCATTCTAGAGGGAAAGTTCAATTAAACTTGGACCCTTGTAGGGAGATCCATCCCTCTAGCTGCTCAAGGGACCTTCTTCCCGTATAGTGACAAACTCATTAGGGAAGGAACAACCATTGGGCCCAACAATCTAAGACGTATAGCATGAATGCAACCGATTTACCCCTAATTGGCATAAAATATAATTATGTACACCTCTATCAATCAATAAGACTTTCTTTATCATCAACAGTTATCACACACTCTCGATAGACTCATTAAAACCACAGAGTCTCTTATCGATATAGAAATAAAGAAGGAAGCCCAAATGACTCAAAACCAAATTGAAATACACAATCACAAATGAGGTCCAACATACCAAGCAAAGTATAAGCATACATAACATGGAGAAGGAGTTTTCAACATACCAATAACAATATTCAGAGGTGCCTCGGACCCCTAGTGAGTAGAAAGAGCATACAAGTAGCCTCGACCAGCGTCGGTACCAGAAACAAAAGTAGATATAGTACCCTTTGGTGTAAGAGTTGATAAAGTAGCAATAGGGGCTCTGCCAGCCTGTGCGGCCACTCAAGAAGGGAATTATCACTGCATATTCCCAATCTAGCCACAATAGAAATATTTGTTCTTCTCCTTCTCACACTCACTATGGTGATGCTGACCACTAGCCTGAGAAACAACACTCACCCTTTTCTTCCTCCTAGGTAAACTACCTTTAGACTATTGGCCCTCACTTAGCTCAAATGACCGAGACCTCTTACATTGCCTCTCACTAATCTCACCCTGCTTTTTTTTTATGTTTTTCTACTTGTTCCATATACACAACCAATATAGAGATGTTTATATCACTAATGAACAAGGATGCCTTACTCTTAATGACCAATTCAGGTGACAATCCTGAAACAAATTTATGCATCCTAGCTCTGATACTAGCCCCCATCTTAGGGGCATACCTTGATAATTGATGGAGTCTTAAGGAATACTCCTTAATAGGCATCCTACATTGCCTCAAATTCACAAACTTTTCCTCTTTCACTTCACTTAACTCTTGAGGAAATAGGCGATCAAGAAAGACACTAGAGAAATCTTCCCACTCAGCTAGACTAGCAACCACACACCTAGACATCTCCCACTCTTTATACCATTGGTACACTACGTCCTTTAATTGGTATGCTATGTCTTCCAATGCATAATTTGGAAGATATTTTCCTTTTCATCAATGAAAATTTGGGGATATTCCTAAACTTTCACACAAGTAAACATATGAGGGTGCAAATTCATGAATTGGCCAACCCTTGTAGCTTCAGAGGATAGAGCAAAAGAGGCACCACGCTTAAATTAAGAAGCTACCAATTGAGTCAAGAGGTTGATTGAGCGATGAAACTCCACATGAGTAGCATTCTCTTGAGGTAACTGGGAAGGAGTGTCACTCTCATAAGCAGGGTTGGTAGATATAGGAGGAACCCTATGAAGATGGTCATCTACCACATCCTTAGCCTGGGTATGAACCCTAGAAGTTGGATGAACTCCGTCCTTATTGTCCCTTGCTGGGACAGAAGTGTTTGCCTAAGTATCAGATCTCCTTGGAAGCATGATCTTAAATATGAAAAATAGGAATCAGAGAAATCCAAAACCTTAGACTCTATAGATGGAGATTGAAACACAAGAAAGGGAAACATTTCCTAAAATGTCTCATAGCCTCACTTTTAAAAGTGTGGTGCATTTCACACCAATAAAAGAGACTCTACCTTACACGACATTGTGAACACCCAAGTAACCATGAACCTAGGCTATGATTCCAACTTGATAGGAACCGAACTTTGGACTATTTCTTATGGGCACCTCAAGCTTACATGAATAAAAAGTCACCTCGATAACCCAACCCAAACACTCATTATGCCATAAGAGTCAAAGGAACTCCAACTTACATATCAGAATAGTGGAAATAATATCATAAGTCAATATTAGATTCATTTTAATAACTATTCCCAAGTACACAGTTGCTCACAATACCTCTTATAAAAACCATAGTCAATAAGTGTATGTGTCGGGATAAACCACCGACTATTGCTAAACCAAGTCTAAAAGAGACTAAGCCTAAAGATAGAAGACCAAGAGGTGAATTCCCTCCAAAGTAAGGAGGCTCACCACTCCAAGTCAATGCACTAACCGCTTCAATCACCGAATCACTATGTAGGAAAGAAAAAAAAGCTCCGAGCCCTACATTGTGTAGGGACGTAGCATCAAGGGATGGTTAGCAATTGAAACTCTAGCATGTAACTCAAAGAAAAGGATAAAATAGTACACTTATTCAAATCCATATCAGTCCTTCAGAGGTGATCACATTTAAATAAGTATAGGCATATTGAATAAACATATACATATAGTGTCACAACAAGTCAAATCATACAACAAGTCACATCATGCATTTAGGATACATTCATTTGTGAGGCATTGAGTGAAGGAATAGTGTAACACCCCGATTTTCTGAATCGGAATGCTACACGGTGCTTATGACCCCGAAGGACCACAAGCTAACCCATGACTGATATCTGTACCTGTGCACTGCAATATATAATGTAATAATGCGGAAAACATGAACATGTAGGCCATAAGGTTCGACTGAATAAACAATATATAAAATAGTAACATCCGTGTGGGTGAAAGATACCCAAAACAACTTAAAACTGAATCTGAAAGCTATATCTGAGCGTAAATACGAAAGCCTCTAAGTACTGTCTAAAATAAGAAGTTGGAGGAACATGTATCCAATTAACTCCGTAAAACTGAACTGAAGAAATAAATGAATAAATCAAATAATGTCATCCTCGAATGAAGAGGACTCACTATAACTCTGTATACTGAATGTGACTACTACTGTTGGTCTGGAACTCGTGCCTCTAAACCTATGGTGTAACATGAAAAGAAAAAACCATAGACCAAATGCATCAGTACAATTGGAGTACTGAGTCTATGAGTTAGGTAGGCTAATGCAAGGGTTTACATGTATGAATAATACTACTGACTGACTGATATGAACGTAAGAGTACAAATATACATACATAGTAACTAAGATCATGAGTACGTGATGGCTAAATCTGTACGCTAATACATTGCTGGAACCGTAGTTCTGATAACATGGATGACTGTATCTGACAGCCCTGAATCTGGTTGAACTCTTTGAGTTTTGTGCTATAACTGAATTTGACAGTATCTAACAGTCCTGGTATACTGATATCTGAAGAACTGTCTTAGTTCTTTTACGGAGACTGATACTGAAACTATGGGAGGTAGTTATTTAACTGACATGCCCCATATGTGCCATTATAGCTAAGATAGGGTCCAATCTCTTCCCTGACTTGAAGGGTGTCAATACCGCGCCACTGGTAAGGAAAACATATGAGAAACCCTCGTATAACAGGTAACTCTAGTGAGAATGGTGGGAACCCTCATATAGTAGGTTAAGCCATCTCATCTACCATCATATAATAGGCTGTGATGTATCAACCTATGTTGTCTACATAGTTCTGGAATACAAGGATGACTGCTAAGAATCACACCCTTTTATACAGGTGAGTTCCCATCCTTGGGTTGACTCGTTGCTAACTCCTACTCCCATCTAAAGACACTAAACATGATTCAACTGACTGTACATGGACAAATTAACTGAATTCCATTGACTGACGGAGTAGTACTATTATCTGAGAGTTAACTTGGATCATGAGATTTCTGAGGTTTCCTGAGTCACATGACTGGCTAAGTTCTATAGATTATAGCTTGACAGAGATTATCGTGACAATATCACATGGCTCTAGGCACACAACTATGTTTTTCGGGTACAAATACCCCTAGGACTCGATAGAATAAAACTGACACACATGACATGACTTGATCACAAGATTGGAGTCCACAATTTGCTATATCATAAGTAGGGGATAGTATACTTCATGTATTTAATCAACACCTCAAGCATGGTAGACAAATCATGGATATAATTCGCACACAAAATTCATATTTCCATCATCATACATACTTCATGCCATCACAATAAGAATATATAAATAGCATGGGCATTCATATTGAAGTGTATTGCTAACATGGACTTGTCATTTAGATATCATGAAATCATGTAAATATGAACTTCTAACATCCTAGGCATTTTATCAAACACCTTACATGCATTCTTTAAGGCATAGGTGGATTTCATACTTGCATTAGTTCAACCCACCCAAAGTTCATGATTTTCAACCAACAATCACATATATTCTATGAAAAACATCCTTAGATATCATCTTAAAACTTGAACAACAATCATCAATGTGTACATGCTTATATCACCACAAAAGTTTAAAAAATAACATTTAAAAGCATGGTTCTTGAACTCTATGAACGAATTAAATCCATAGATGAACACTACGCATACCTTAAAGCTTGATCTTGAAAGAGATCTAATGTTTCTAAAGGTTCCTGAAGAAATCCTTAGGCTTGCCCTTGATTTTTATTGACTAGGGTTTATCCTCTTTGGGAAAGAATGTTTTTGTTCCTGAGGAGATGATCTTGAGAGGAAACCCTAATCTTGTGGTTGAAAGTGTATGACAGAGCTTTTTGAGTTGTTTTAACTAAAGAGAATGGAAGATAATACGTTCCTTGAGTGTTATAAAACATGGGAAGTGAAGGGAAAAGTTCAAAATACCCTTATGAAATAAATTTCCAGTTGCTGAAAATCATAGCTTACGACATTTGTGACAAAGTGTCAAAAGTGTGGTAAGCCGTCAAAAATGTCGTCACACAGGAGATGGAACTGATGGTTTCTACCAAAGTCTGACGAACTTCATGGTAGGGAATCACAAATGTGGTAAGATACCATGAATATTTTCACTTAGTATCTGGTTTCTTCCTAAGGCTGACGACCTTCGTGGTAGGGCATCACAAATGTGGTAAGCTACCACGAATGTCGTCACACAGGAGTTGGATTCTGCCTAAGGCTGATGACCTTCGTGGTAGGGTGTCACAAATGCGGTAAGCTACCACAAATGTTGTCACACAGGATTTGGATTCTTCCTAAGGCTTAAGACCTTCGTGGTAGGGCGTCACAAATGTGGTAAGCTACCACGAATGTCGTCACACAGTTTCCAGCCTGACATGCTGAAGTAAAATAGGAATAACTCTTTGCTCTGATATCGTATTTAGGCGAAATTAGTATCGTTGGAAAGATAATTCAATTATATATCTGTTGATAGGTCATGATATAAAAAATTCCAAGTATAATGAGATATATTCTCTTTTGAAGTTGACTATACCAATATCCTTCTCAAGAATTCAATCGGTAAGGAACATTTTGATTCGTCTGATAGATGGGAGTTATTTGAACCCTTAATATACATATAACTTACTCATAAAACTATAAAAGAACCATGATGTACTATGTATGAGATTGGTACATGGATCTAATATTGGTTTGGATTTTTTGGGGTATTACAATATCTCCCCCTTGGAAACATTCGTCCTCGAATAATGAATGCTTGAGAGGGGAGAAAAGATAAATGATGCATACATTGATCATGCTCAAATAGCACATGATTTAGGACTAAATTGAATTCTAAACTGAATATAACCCAACTAAACATGCATATCTGATGCATGACTGATAAGCTGAACTCATGAATTCATGATAAGCTATGCACTGATACTTGATACCAATTTTATACTGGAATTTTGAACATGTAACTTAATAAGATTAAGGAAAATCATTACCTCAAGCTAATTCTTAATTAGCAGAGAAAAGATGAGGGTACTTGGTTCGTAAGTCTGCTTCTGCTTCCCAAGTAGCTCCCTCTATGGACTGATTCCGCCAAAGAACCTTGACTAGAGGGACTTCTTTGTTCCTCAGTCTACGAGTCTGATAGTTGAGGATTTCGACTGGAATCTATTCATAAGAGAGGATATTATGAATTTCAACGATCTAAATAGGGACTACAACTGCTGGTTCACCTATGCACTTCTTAAGCAAAGAGACATGGAAGACTGGATGAACTAAGGCTAGATCTGAAGGCAATTTGAGCTCATAGGCTACCTTGCCGAAGCGACTGAGAATCCTGAAGGGACCGACATATCAGGGACTGAGCTTTCCCTTCTTTCCAAATCTCTTCACTCCCTTCATGGGAGAGATCTTGAGATAGACATAGTCATCGACCTCGAATTCGAGATCCTTTCTACGAACATCCGCATAAGACTTCTGTCGGCTCTGAGCAGCCCAGAGTCTTTCTCTAATCAACTGAACTTTCTTTAAGGCATCAAATACTAAGTCAAGCCCTATGAATGAGGTCTCACTAACTTTGAACCAACCGATCGGAGACCTACATCTCCTACCATAGAGAGCTTCGAATGGAGCCATCTGAATACTGGAGTGATAGCTGTTGTTGTATGCGAACTCAATCAAAGGAAAGTGGTCATCCCATCTTACCTTGAAATCAATTACACACTCCCTTAGTAGATCTTCTAGAGTCTGAATGGACCTTTCTGCTTGACCATCTGTCTGAGGATGAAACGCTGTACTGAGATGAACTTAGGTACCAAGACCCTTTTGGAATGCTTTCCAGAAGTGAGAGGTGAATTGGGTACCTCTATCTGAGATGATAGATAGTGGAACACCATGTAATCTAACCAACTCCCTGATATAGAGTTTGGCATAATCCTTGGCTGAGTAAGAGGCACGAACTAGAAGGAAATAAGATGACTTGGTCATTCTGTCTACAATGACCCAAACTGAATCATGCTGATGATGTGTTCTAGGCAAACCTATCACGAAGTCCATGTTTACTTCTTCCCACTTCCAAGTAGGAATAGTGAACTCCTATATGGAACTACAAGGTTTCTGATGCTCTATCTTAACCTGCTAATATATAGAGAACTTAGCCACTAACTCTGCAACCTCCCTCTTCATCCACTTCACCAATAGATCTCCCGTAAGTCACGGTACATCTTAGTGTCCCCTGGATGAATAGAGTATCGTGCACCATGCTCTTCTGCAAGAATTCGCTGCCTCAAGTCATCTACACCGGGAACACATAGATGGCCCTTACACTGAAGAACACCATCTCCCCCTTGGGAGAAAACCTCTACTTCCTGACTCTGAACTGACTCTTTTAGCTTGACAAGGCTAGGATCCCTGTCTTGCTTCTCTTTCATCTCAGAAACTAGGGATGACTCTGAACTACTCTGAACACATACACCACCCTCTAAAGAGTCGACTAATCGAACCCCTAGTCTGGAATGATGATGAATCTCCTGAGCTAATTTCTTCTTACTATCCTCAACATGGGAAACACTACCCATGGACAGTCTACTAAGTGCGTTGGCCACTACATTGGCCTTGCTCGGATGATAAAGGACACTTATGTCATAATCTTTTAAGAGCTTTAACCACCTTCTCTGAAAAAAGATTGAGATCTTTCTGGGAAAATTCATACTGAAGGATCTTATGATCTGTGAAGACGTCTACATGAGCACCATATAGATAATGCCTCCAAAAATTTAAGGCAAAGACAACTGCTGCTAACTCAAGGTCATGAGTAGGATAATTCTTCTCATAGGGATTTAGCTGTCTGGAGGCGTAGTCTATGACTCTACCATGCTGCATAAGGACACAACCTAAACCTACTCTGGATGCATCACAATATACTACGAATCCATCGGAACCGTCAAGAAGTGCTAAAACTGGAGCTGAGGTGAGTCGAGTTTTCAACTCCTAAAAACTCTTCTTGTAAGGTTCTAACCACTAAAACTTGACCTTCTTATGAGTTAATATGGACATAGGAGATGCAATAGAATAAAATTCCTCGACAAACCATCGATAATAGCCATCCAAACCCAAGAAACTCCTGATATCTGATGGGGAGACAGGGCGAGGCCATTTTTTTACCGCTTCGGTTTTCTAAGGATATACTTTAATGCCATCACCGGAAATAATGTGTCCAAGGAATGATACTGATCTTATCCAAAATTCTCACTTACTGAACTTGGAGAACAAATGGTGATCCCTGAGAGTCTGAAGAACAATTATGAGATGGTCTGAATGATCACGCTCTATGCGAGAATAGACCAGAATATCATCTATGAAGACTATGACAAATGTGTCCAAGTACTGCTTGAACACCCGGTTCATCAAGTCCATGAAAGCTGTCGGGGCATTGGTAATACCAAAGGACATGACTAGAAATTCAAAGTTACCATACCGAGTATGAAAAACTGTCTTCAAAATGTCACATTCTCTAACTCTGAGCTAATGATAGCCTGATCTGAGGTCTATCTTAGAGAAATAACTGGCACCCTGAAGTTGGTTAAATAAGTCGTTTATCCTAGGCAATGGATACCTGTTCTTGGCTATGACTTTGTTGAGCAGACGGTAATCAATACAGATTCTGAGAGAACCATCTTTCTTGCACACGAATAAGACTGGTGCACCCCATGGGGATACACTGGGCCTGATGTATCACTTATCTAAGAGATCCTTCAACTAATATTTTAGTTCCTTGAGTTCTGTTGGTGCCATTCTGTAGGGCGGAATAAAAATAGGCTGAGTATCTGGGAGAAGGTCTATGTCGAAGTATATTTCCCTTTCGGGAGGAATTCCTGGAAGATCTTTGGGAAAGATGTCTGAATATTCATTAAACACTGGGACTGATTCAAGAGTGGGAGATTCAGAACTAGAATCCTTAACATGCACGAGATGATACACACACCACTTAGAAATCATTTTCCTTGCCCGAAGGTAGGAAACAAGCTGACCCCTGAAAGACGAAGTGCTACCCTTCCACTCTAGGACGAGCTTATTCAGGAACTAAAACTGAACTATAATGTTTCTGCATTCGACTATGGCATAGAAGGAATAAAGCCAATCCATGTCGAGAATGACATCAAAATCAGTCATCTCTAACTCGACTAAAACTGCTGACGTGGATTTCTGAAATATCATAACCAGGCAGTTCCTGTATACCCGCTGAGCTATGATGGTTTTACCCACTAGGGTAGATTATGAAAATGGCTCTGCTAAAATTTTGGGACTGATTCTAAAATCACTTGCTATGTATGGAGTGACAAAAGACAAGGATTCACCTGGGTCTAGCAAATCATAAACATGAACATGGAAAATCTGTAACATACCAGTAACGACATCAGGAGAATTTTCCTGATCCTATTGAGTCTGAAGAGCATAGAGTCTATTTGGGCATTGCCCACTAGTAGCACTGGAAGTGGCACCCTGTAGGTTCGGGCGACCGGACTGAGCTGTGGAACGATACTGCTGACCCTGAGGACCTGGCTTAGGACAGTACCTAACTCTGTTTCCTAGCTTGCCACAACTAAAACAAATGCCTTGATCCACTCTACACATACCCTGATGGTGCTTACTGCAGGTCTGAGACTGAGGATAAGTATGGGAAATGCTAACACTGCTCTGAGATTTAGATCCTAGTGCTCTGTCTCTATTGCCGTCCCTGAACTTCGGCACTGGGGCACTAGAGGAGGAAGGGGATGGAACTGCTGACTTAGGATGAAACTATGAATGATTTCCTCCCTCTGATTTAGGCTGAGCATAACTGAAACTGCCTGCTCTTACTCTCTTATTCTACCTCTCCCTAGTCTTAACCTTTTGCTCCTTTATCTATTGATCCTGGGTCATGAGCCTGGATAAATTCATATCATTGTTCAGCATCACATACCTATACTTATTTACCACACTATCATTCACCCCTGACACAAACTTGATTATCTTAGCCCTGTTGTCTACAACCACATGAGGGGCATATTTGGCTAGTTGAGTAAATCTAAGAGAATACTCTCTAACTATCATATTTTCCTGCCTGAGATTGATGAACTCAAGAACTTTGGCCTCTCTCAGCTCTTGGGGAAAACATCTATCTAAGAAAGCCGTGATGAATTCTTCCCACTCAATAGGACCTGCATCCTCTAACCTTTTTGCTAATAACTGTTTGCACCAAGTGTGAGTGACATCCTGCAATTGGTATGCGGCTAACTCGGCACTTTAAGAAGAAGTTACTCCCATGATATCAATGACTTTCTGGACTTGGTCAACGAATTCCTGAGGATCCTCATCTGGCTTAGACCCAAAGAACGATGAAGGGTTCATTCAGGTGAAGTCCCGAATCCTAGGTACTACTGAATTGGCCACTGGATTGACCAAAATGACTGCTGGTCATTCATTCTGGGAAGCTACAGACTGAGCAAGAGCGGTAAATGCGGTCCTAAACTCCTCATGAGAAACATATTCGCCCAAAGGATCTTCGGGCTAAGGAGCTAGCTGATTTATTCTCTTTGGAGGCATGTTTCTGAAATAATAGAAGAGCGGATTAGACTAAGAGACTGACTTGAAATTATTCTTACTAGCATGACATGAATACTGAAGAAAGGGAACTGTTCCTAAAATCTCTCATAGCCTCTTGTACATAAATGTGGGGCATAACACACCCGTGTACAAGACTCTACTAGATGCGGCTTTCAGACTTCCTAGGACTCTATTGAATCTTACGCTCTGATACCAATTTGTAACACCCCAATTTTCTGAACCAAAATTCTACACGGTGCTATGACCCCAAAGGAACACAAGCTAATCCATAACTGATATCTGTACCTGTGCACTGCAATATATAATGTAATAATATGGAAAACATAAACATGTAGGCCATAAGGTTCAACTAAATAAAGAATCTATAAAATAGTAACATCCATGTGGGTGAAATATAGCCAAAACAATTGAAAACTAAATCTGAAAGCTAAATCTGAGAATAAATCTGAAAGCCTCTAAGTACTGTCTGAAATAAGGAGTTGATGGAACATGTCTCCAACTAACTCCGTAAAACTAAACTGAAGAAATACATGAATAAATCAAATAATGTCGTCCTCGAATGAAGAGAACTCACTGCAACTCTGTATGCTGAATGCGACTGCTACTGCTGGTCTGGGACTCGTGCCTCTGAACCTATGGTGTAACATGAAAAGAAAGCACCATAGCTCAAATGCGTCAGTACAACTGGAGTACTGAGTATACGAGTGAGGTAGGCTAATGCAAGGGTTTATGTGCATGAATAATACTACTGACTGACTGATATGAACGTAAGAGTACAAACATACATACGTAGTAACTAAGATCGTGAGTACATGACGAATAAATCTGTACGCTAATACATGGATGGAACCATAGTTCTGATAACATGGATGACTGTATCTGACAACCCTTAATCTGGTTTAACTCTCTGAGTTCCGTTCTATAACTAAATTTGACCATATCTAACAGTCCTTGTATACTGATATCTAAAAAACTTTCTGAGTTCTTTTACTGAGACTGATACTGAAACTGTAGGAGGTAGTTTTTTAACCGACATGCCCCATATGTTCCATTATGGCTAAGATGGGGTCGGTCCAATCTCTGCCCTGACTGGAAGGGTGTCAATACTGCACCACTGGTAAGGACAATATGTGAGCAACCCTCATATAACAGGTAACTCTAGTGAGAATGGTGGGAACCCTCATATAACAGGTTAAGCCACCTCATCTTCCCTCATATAATAGGCTGGGATGTCTCAACCTATGCTGTCTACATAGTTATGGAACGCAAGGATGACTGCTAAGAATCACACCCTCATATACAGGTGAGTTCCCAACCTTGGGTTCACTCGGTGATAACTCCTACTCCCATCTGAAGGGACTAAACATGATTCAACTGACTGTACTTGGAAAAATTAACTGACTTCCGTTGACTGATGGAGTAGTACTATTATCTGAGAGTTAACTGGGATCATGAGATTTCTGAGGTTTCCTGAGTCATATGACTGACTGAGTTCTATAGATTATATCTTGACTTATATTATCATGACAACATCACATGGCTCTAGGCAAACAACTATGTTTTTTCGGTACGAATACCCCCAGGACTCGATAGAAGAAAACTGACACACATCACATGACCTGATCACAAGATTAGAGTCTATAATTCGCTATATCATAAGTAGAGGATAGTATACTTCATGTATTTAATCAACACCTCAAACATGGTAGGGAAAGTAAGGATATAATTCGCACACAAAATTCATATTTCCATCATCATATGTACTTCATGTCATCACCATAAGAATACATAAATAGCATGGGCAATCATATTGAAGTGTATTTCTAACATGGACTTGTCATTTAGATATCACGAAATCATGTAAATATGAACTTCTAACATGCTAGGCATTTTATCAAACACCTTACATGCATTCTTTATGGCATAGGTGGATATCATACTTGCATTAGTTCAACCCACCCAAAGTTCATGATTTTAAACCAACAATCACATATATTCCATGAAAAACATCCTTAGATATCATCTTGAAAATTGAACAACAATCATCAACGTGTACATGCTTATATCACCACAAAAGTTTACAAAATAATATTTAAAGGCATGGTTCTTGAACTCTATGAAGGAATTTAATCCATAGATGAACACTACGCATACCTTAAAGCTTGATCTTAAAAGAGATCTAATGTTTCTGAAGGTTCCTGAAGAAATCCTTAGGCTTGCCCTTGATTTTTCTTGACGAGGGTTTAATCCCTTTGGGAAAGAATGTTCTTGTTCCTGAGCAGCTGATCTTGAGACGAAACCCTAATCTTGTGGTTAAAAGTGTATGAAAGAGTTTTTTGAGTTGTTTTAACTAAAGAGAATGGAAGATAATACGTTTCTTGAGGGTTATAAGTCATGGGAAGTGAAGGGAAAATATCAAAATACCCTTATGAAATAAATTCCCAGTTACTGAAAATCATAGGTAACGACATTTGTGACAATAGGTCAAAAGTGTGGTAAGCTATCAAAAATGTCGTCACACAGGAGCTGGAACTGATGGTTTCTTCCTAATTTTGATGACCTTCGTGGTAGGGAGTCACAAATGTGGTAAGCTACCACGAATGTCATCACTTAGGAGCTGGTTTCTGCCTAAGGCTGACGACCTTCGTGGTAGGGCATCACAAATGTGGTAAGCTACCACGAATGTCGTCATACAGGAGTTGGATTCTACCTAAGGCTGACGGCCTTCGTGGTAGGGAGTCACAAATGTGGTAAGCTACCACGAATGTCGTCACACAGTTTCCTGTCTGACATGCTGGAATAAAATAGGAATAACTCTATGCTCCGATATCGGATTTAGGCGAAATTGGTATCGTTGGAAAGATAATTCAATTATCTATATGTTTATAGGTCATGATCTAAAAAATTACAAGTATAATTAGAGATATTCTCATCTGAAATTGAATATACCAATATCCTTCTCAAGAATTCAATCTGTAAGGAACGTTTTGATTCGTCTGATAGATGGGAGTTATTTGAAGCCTTAATATGCATCTAACTTACTCATAAAACTATAAAAGAACCATGATGTACTATGCATGATCTTGTTATATGGATCTAATATTGGTTTGGATTTTTCGGGGTATTACAACTAGTGAACTTCCATCCTTATAAGTTTTGAACATTTAACTACTCCGACATATTAGCCAAGAGGACTCGAACCTCATGCCATCACACATTATATGGTAAGTGGACACAAAGGATAAACTTACACACCTTACGTGGTCAGTAACTTGGACCAGAAACCATCGTACCTTGTATTATAAGTGGACTTAGACCACAAACCATCACACCTTATATGGTAAGAGAACTTTGACCACAAACCAACACACCTTATGTGGTAAGCGGACATGGACCACAAATCAACAGACCTTATATGGTAATCAAACTTGGACCACCAACCAACACACCTTATATAGTAAGAAAACTTAAACCACAAACTAACAAACCTTATATGGAAATTGAACTTGGACCATAAACCAACACGCCTTATATGGTAAGCTGACTTGGACTATAAACTAACACAGGTTATATGGTAAGCGTACTTAGACCACAAACTATTTCATCAGGTGAAGGACTTAAACCATAAACCATTTCTCTTGACTAAGAACTCAAATCACTAGTCATTTCATTACCGTTATTAGTCGACATTGAACTCTTGGCTCATTAGATCATGCATGTTCATTCATACAATTCATATCATATTTAAGGACTTTGGCTCACTTAGCCAATTCAACATTATACATGACCACATGGGAGCCTTTATTTCTCAACCATTTCTATAGGTCGATGCCTTCATTCAATTCATCATATAATTTAATTTGTGGTCCTCAAGACCCACACAAGCCATTCATATATCATCAGCAACATCATATAACATTTTTACCACACTGGACCCCTACATAATTCAAGTTCAAGTTTATAGAATTGAACCCATCTTCTTAGACATCACACCAAAATGGTCATAGTTTAAGAAATTACATGGCTAACTACACCAAAAAAATACCAATTAATATACATTTATACAAAAAGGGTCAATGCCCCAGTTAAGCCACAAGCTAACCCATTACATGCTTAACAATGTTCTTATCAACCATTTCCAGGAATTCATGATTATTATGACTCAATACATGTCCAACAAGGCCTTAACCAACCATTTAAAAGTATTCATGTCCATTTATACATTATCATGACTCATCCATGTCGACTAGGTCAATTCAATAGATACACATCTGACCTTCAGAAAACTATTTAACCATTGACCATTTTAATAGGAAACATGACTTGATTCAACATATCATTACTATTATTTATGGTTACAAATACTCAAATATCCATTCATAGTTTATTAGCAAGTGTTTACCACATTCTTACCATATTTAAGCTCAACACACACAATAAGTTCATTATCATGTCTAGGGTTTCAATCCCTCATTAGTCATTGATACAAAAATATCACCAAATACATAATACATGGCTCATAATAAATTTAACATACCATTTACCAATCATTAATGCTTATTAGGATATTTTCCTAACTTAATACATCTCCCATATGTAACTAGGCATTTCACTTAGACATTTTTACAAACACTTTTTGTGCATACTTATATCAAGGTCATTTTCATGATAGATATCATCAATACTAGAATTACTCAATACCCTCATATTAAACTACATACAACAAGAATCTATATATGCAATCTACCATCAATAACTTGTTTCAACCCAAATATAAACAACGATCATCATTATTGTTAGGTAGTAAAAACCTTTTTATTTGATTCAAAACCACCACTTACACTTACTAATTCAAGTGTGAAATACATGGTTTTTTACTTATTTAAATAGGGAAAGAGATACATGCCTTAAATAAGACGACATACCAATAATCTTGACTCTCATTTCCATAATATGAACACCTCTAAACCCTAGCCTCCAATCTTTGTTTTAGGCAAGGAAAATAACCAAAAGATCCTTGCATAGAAGCTGGACAGTCCACATGTGCAGGGGTACAACTCCCCCATATGGGTCCTATGGAAATCATGACCTAGGGTACGAGTGGTACCCTAACTCGTACCCTAGCCTTATTCTAGGTCAACAACACTATTGTAGTTATGAAAAGGGACCTTTGAGTCATATCCAATGGTATGAATCACCCTTTAATGGTGATCTCAAGTCATGACCAAAATAGTCCACTCTAGGTTTGAGACTTTACTCTATACGGTTGGCTAGTATATGACTCGTAAGCTTGGTTACAACCAAGGAATAAACTTTTTTGTATGTAGGACAGTATGTTACCTTAATATACTTCTTAAGATATGAAAGGGAAGGGAATGAAGGGTACGAGTCATGACCTAGGGTACAAGTGAAGTACCCCCAACTGTATCTACTCCAGAGACATCAAAAGTTTATGTTTTCTCAATGGTTCAAGTCTAGGTGCTTCTCTTCTTCCAAATTTGGGATATTATCCATGATGGAAGGATAAATCAAGAATATACACAAGTTAACATATCAACATGCATCATGGCAACATTTACACAAGGTAAAAATAACGCACAACAAGGATACAACATAACACATACCATGACCATCGCTAATCAACCAAAATTTTTTGGAAGGACACATTCTTAGGTGTTTCACTCATAATGTTTCACAATTCATAAGTGAAGTTTTTTAGGTTAGGTACCCTCAACATCGGTCTTATCATCTCTAGGGTCAGTCTGGTAGGTCAGTTAATGCAACACTTTAGATTTAATGACGGAGTCAGCCTAATTATAGTAAATATATTAGTTAGAGTATTAGTTAGTTTTAGAGTAGTGCATTGCCAGGGCCTTTAGGCTGAGATGGCCATTCGGGGTCAACTGGACCTTTTAAATAGAGTATAGTACAAAAGGTAGTTGATGATTGTGAGGTTGTTGATTATTTCCAAAGAGTGCCACCAACGTGGGATAATTGAGCTTGCAATGCACAGTGTTCAGTCGATTAGATCAGTGTCACCTCCAGCTAGAGGTGGTCCAAAGGTTTGTAAGGGTATTCCTAAGGGTTTTATAGAAGGTTCTCTAGCAAGTAGGATATATGGTTTGTCAGGTACCTAGTTTAGAGCCAGACGAAGTCAATTTTATATTATACCTGGTCGGTCATAGGTGGAGTCATAATATAATGTTATTATCGACAGTATTATAGTATGTCTTAAACCATCTACTGCTTTATTTGATTTGAGATCCATTAATTTATATGTTTTAACTTATTAAGAACCACAGTTAGTGTTGTCTCAGTAGCCTTTATTTGTGCATTGTGTGTAGCTATTTCTCTAGGTAATTCTTTAGTAGTGGATTGGTTTTATAGAGAATTTTTTGTGGTCATTCAAGAGTATGACGCTAAGGCTAGCATTATAGTGCTTGATAAGGTGGATTTTGATATGTTTAGTCATGGACTAGTTATCCCCTTTGCACGCTGTCTTCATATTTTTTGCCAACATTATTACTATAATCATGCCTTGCGTACCCTTAGTTATGTGGTAGGGTTCTTTTAGTTTATCACTAAAAAGGACTATTTCTTATATTTAGGCTAAAAAATCAATAACAAGGGTTGTGAGTTATATCTTTCCTATGTTTGTGATATTAGTGGAAAGTCCTTATCTTGACTTTCTTTTTGTTGTTTATGAGTATCCTAGAGTTTTCCATACTGACCTACCCTTCTTTTCTCCAAAACCTGATAATGAGTTTGTGATTGACCTCAATCCAAGTATCTGATATATTTCTATGGCACCTTACCATATGGCTTCAGCCAAGCCGAAGGAGCTAAATTCTTAGTTTTAGGATCTTTTATGTAAGGCTTTAATTAGGGTGATTCATTGACTTGGTGTTACCTTATTTTTTTCATTAAGAAAAAATATAGCTCTATTCTTATGTGTATCGACTATAGGCAGCTAAATAGGGTTATTGTAACACCCCAAATTTTTGGGCTAGAATTAAAACCGTTGTTTCTACATGTATAAAGTGAAGTGGATTTAAAACTTTCATTATCGACCAAATTTTGGAATTTGGTTCTAAAAAGGTCAATATTTAATATGTCCATAGTAAACACTTAAAGTGAAGTGGATTTAAAACTTTCATTATCGACCAAATTTTGGAATTTGATTCTACAAAGGTCAATATTTAATGTGTTTAACATTAGGAATATGTGGAATTTGTGGGTTCAAGACCCACAAAGTTATAGATAAATGTGTCCTCTTTATAATACATCTGATTTCTCCTTAATATGATACCCGAGCAAAAAGTTAAGAACATTTTTGTGAGGAGGCAGTAAGGATCCGCGATGATAATGTTGTGCAGAGCTCATTGCAGAGATTAGCCTCCGCGATGCACTAATGCTTTAAATTCGGCAATTTTCAGTTTTGTTCACCTGGGAAGAGGGGTATTGAGGTCCTTTCACTTATAAATGACCTCTAAACACTATATTAACCTATTTCCATCAGTTTTCACGACATAATATCAATTATTTCACTCTCAAATCCATATTTACAAGTCAAGACTAGGGATCAAGGAGGTGGTTATGTAGTATCCTAAGGGTGTTTCCTTCTTCAAGTTTATGGTTAATTGAGGCATGAATCTCTTTCCCTATACTTATATTTTATTAATTACATGAAATTTCTTATAAATGCATGCTTTGAATGTGAGTTTTGGCATAATTGAGGGCTTTGACATGATTAATCATTTAATTGATCTTCCACGGTTTATTATTCACTATTCATGCTTTATTAATGCTTTTAAACATTGTGGGGTGCATGGGAATGGTAAATTAAACTCTGAGGTAATGTGGATTCCTCATTTACCTTATTTTGATTTTTGAAATTGTATGCCCTCAACATGTTCATGAAATTGTCAATGGATATAGTTTTGTCACCTAGGTTGTTTGTTCACGTGTATTAATGCATTGGTATGAAAAGGTAAATGAATTTGGAGTACAATGGAATCCAAAAAAATGTTTGGCTTGATTTATTACTTGGAACTAATGCATTACATAAATAGTAATGGAACATGAAATAGTTCGGTTCGGTTTTAAATGGCTTTAAAAAGGCCTTGATGGCCATGGTTTTGGTTTTATTGGAATCTTTACAGTCAAATTTGGTTTCAAAGTATTTGAATAGTCTAGGGACATGGTTTTGGATTAATGGTTTATATGGCATAGTTAGAATAGACTTTCAAGCTCTAATTTTTCTATAGTGATACCAACTATTAATGCCTAAATAAAACACTCATTGTTAAATGGTTGTGAATGTGTAAACAATTTTAATATCGGCTTAAAGAGGGTTGTGTAGCAAATCTATGGAAGTTGGAGGTCCTGGGGGGGTCGATACTGGAAACTCATGTTTCCCAATGTGAGGTTTGGTCATGATGATCGTGTGCTGAACCCATATAACCCATAGGTGCCTTTAGGATAGAAAAGCAGCACAGTCCAGTTTAAGGTTTTAAATTTTCATGCTAAACCTTGTTCCCTATCCCAACATGGTGTATATATATGTATTTGCATATGGTTATGTGCAATAGATTTTACTAGTTTTGAATTATTGTCCATGTCATTATTTTTTCCCTTATACCTAAGTTACATGCTAGCGCTCCCAACTTCTTACCGTCTTCAGATGTTGTATCCCCATGTGATACAAGAACTGTCAATACATCTGCTCCTCCTTTATAGTGACTTGGTGATCATGGGATAGATCGTGAGTCAGACTAAAGTGGTGAGCTTACATACTTTGGAAGACCCTATTTCATGATTTGGTTTCCTTATGTGATATACTTTTCTTTGGTCTAGTTTTGGCTATTGTCGGGGGAATATCCTGATATTTATTCATATTAGTTTTTTATAGAGGCTTTGGGGATACTGTGGAAAAGGGTATTATGGTTGGCTTGGATACTTATTTTATATAGACTTTTGAGTTTATCTTTAATAGATTGCTTTATATTGGTATTCATCCACTGCTAGGTGTTTTTGGTTGTATTGGAATAGGCTTAATGGGGTGGTCTTGGTTCCTCGGTGGACTTGAGATGCCCATCATGGCTAGGCCTGGGTTTGGTTAGTGACAGTGATAGTGAAGAATAAGTATTCGATGCCTCATATCAATGATTATTTGACCAACTTTAAGGTGGGGTAGTGTTTTTGAAGATGGATTTGAATCTTTTTACCATCAATTGAGGATTTAGAAAGAAGATACCCCTTATATAACCTTTAGGACTTTCTATGGCCATTATGAGTCCCTGGTGATATATTTTGGCCTGATCGAACCTCTACTAGATTTCATGGACTTGATGAATCATGTTTTCAGGCCTTATTTGAACTACTTCATGATTGATTTCGTCAATGATATCCTTTTCAATTCAAGGATTAGGGAGGAGCAAAATCAATATCAGAGGATTATGCTCCACACTTTGAGAGATCATTGGCCCTTTGCAAATTTTGCAAAGTGTGAGTTTTATATAGATATGTTGCATTACTAGGAAACTTCATTTATAAGAATAGGATTATGGTGGACCAACAAAGATCAAGGCTATTCGTAATTAGGCTAGACCTACATCTATGACCGAGGTTTGTAGTTTTATATGTTTTTGTTAGGCTACAACAAATGATTTTTTTAGATATTTGCTACTATTACAGTGCCTATGAATCAATTGTCTATGAAGTACATTCAATTCAATAGTCAAATGAGTATGAGTTGAAATTTTTGAAGCTTAAGGACTTGCTCACTTTATCTTTTATTTTGGATCTTCTAGTGATGTCGAGGGTTTACAAGTATTTGGTGTTAGTTTGGGATCTGTTCAGATCAGCGG
Source organism: Capsicum pubescens (assembly GCA_030864215.1). Taxonomy (NCBI): domain Eukaryota; kingdom Viridiplantae; phylum Streptophyta; class Magnoliopsida; order Solanales; family Solanaceae; genus Capsicum; species Capsicum pubescens. The sequence continues at coordinate 122,291,812 of CM061543.1, forward strand.
GGTTGGGTTATTACTTATGCATCAAGATAGATGAAGGTGCACGAGTGCAACTACCTTACTCATGATTTGGTGTTGTTAGTTGTAGTTTTCTTGCTTAAAATTTTGAGGCATTGCATATTTGGTATTCGCTGCAAGATATTTGCCGACCATCATAGTTTTTAGTACATCATAACTTAGAGAAAGCATAATTCGAGACAATATATGTGGATTTAGTTGTTGAATAATTGTGATATCTCTATACAATACCATTTGAGTAAGGCGAATATAGTAGAAGACCCCTTGAGTTTATAATGGTTAGTATGGGTAGCTTGTTCTCTATTTTAGATTTGGAGTGATCATTGTCCTTAGACATTTATTTCTTAGCTAACCTAATGATTATGCTTGATATTTTAGACCTCAGGGGGGTTCTTGCTAGTGGTAAGGCTAGGTCTACCTTGATGGAGAAATTTTGGGGCCATCCATTTAAGGATAGTAGACTTTGTGGAATTCATGATCAAGTGTTGAGATGTGAGTCCATGAGGGATACCTTAGATTTTGAAGGCATTTTGAGATTCAATAGTCATATTTATGTTTTGAGGCTTGGAGACTTGATTCAATTGATACAATGAAAGGCTCATAGCTCTAGATATTTTGTTCATCTTGGGACAACTACGATGTACAAAGATTAGAGGCAACATTACTAGTGAAGTGGTATAAAGAAGGATGTGGCAGACTTGGTAGCTTCTTGTTTATGTTATTAGAAGGTAAAGTCTAAGCATCTTAGACTTCGTGGGTTGATGCAGAGACTACCGATTCTTGAGTATAAGTGGGAGCAGATTACTATGATATTCCTTAGTGGTTAGCCTCGCTCATCTCATGGTTCTGATAGAATTTGATTCATTGTAAATTGGTTGACCTAATCTATTCATTTCATCCATATTTAGACTACCTTCAGTGCTGAGTGTTTAACTTGTATCGATATTCAAGAGGTAGTTCACTTTCTTAGGGAACCCATGTCTATTTGTTTCAGAAAATAGCTATAATTTAACCTCTAGAATTTGGAACACTTTTTATGAGGATATGGGTACTCATTTGACCTTGGCGCCGCTTTTTGCCCTGAATCAATTAGCGGTCAGAGAGAACTATTCAATTTTTAGAGGATATAATTTAGGTTTTAGAGGATATGCACTGCGTATGTGTTATGGACATTAGAGGTCAATGGGAGAAATATTAAGCCTTAGTGGAGTTGTTGATAATAATAGTTATCATTCGAGTATTTAGATGACACAATTTGAGGCATTGCTGATTTTCAATGGGTTGGTTTGAGACTTTAGAGATTATAACCCTCGATACAGACTTGATTTGTGAGTCTTTAGATAGGGTTTAGGTGATTTAAGATAGGCTACGGGCAACATAAAGTAGGCAGCAAAGTTATGCTGACCGCAGGATTAGTGCTTTCAAGTTTGGAGTTGGTGACCATGTTTTCCTTTGAGTTTTGACCATGATGGGCATGATGAGGTTTAGGAAGAAGGAAAAACTCATTCCCAAGTATATCAGGCCATTTAAGTTACTTAAGTTATTTGGGGAGGTAACTTATGAGTTGGCCTTGCCCCTACAACCATCCTATCAGTTTTTGATGTATCTATGCTACAGTGCAATATTTCGAATGAGTCTCATGAGCTTCATTGGTATTTGGTTTAATTGGATGAGATTTTTTCATTTGTAAAGGACCCAGTTGCTACTTTAGAAACAGATGTTAGACGATTGCATTCTAGATATATTACAGTAGTTAAGGCTTAGCGTATACATTGTCCAGTTGAGGAGGCTTCCTGGGAGATTGAGCGTAATATGCTGGACTAGTATCCATACTTGTTTGAGCCTCCAAGTACTTCTTGATCCTTTACTTTTATGACAAAAGTCCTTTTAGTAGTGGATATTATAATGAGAATACAGGTTATTTCTTACATTGTAATTAGCACTATCTACTTAAGATGATTAAATTTCTTCTAATTAACTTAAGACCCAGAGGAGATAGTTAAAACTAGGGTCTAGGGTAAGGGTTATCAAGGCAACACTCTGAGACTGAGAGAAGACGAGTGAAATTCACCAAAATATGCTGAGAGGTGGTTGGTGATACATAACTTGCTAGATTGTACATGCACATACGTTTTAAAGTTGGATTATGTACGAGAAACTTATAGTGTTAGGAGTCATGGGGAACGCAAGCCTAGTGTTCGCTTCTGACTTTTTACAACCAAAGCATTTGAGTTTTGTTATTTTTTACAAAAATAAATCCCCCATATACTTTTATGCATTGCCCACAGATTTTAGCAAACTAGAGAGATAATTCACATATTCCATGTGGGTTTGACCTCAACCTGAGTTGGGTTACTATATTTTGTATCAACCGCTTTAGCCTTTTTGGAGGTATAGCTTTGGGAGATATAAAAAATTTGTCATCGTTGCCGGGGAATTACGGTGATTGTTGATAGAAGTTGTAGAAATTTTTGGGTTTTTGTTTTCTATTTTTACTTGGGTGTATGGCAGTGTATGCCTAACACCAGGAGTCAAGGAAATCCCTTACTCCCACTATATCCTAACCCAGAGAGAATTCTACAGTTAAATCGTACAATGATAGAACACATACATGAAGGCCATATTGATGGGTTAGCGATGATCCTAATACTATTCCCTCTCCTCCTAGGAATGTTCAAAATATTGTTAATTAGAGAATAGAGAAGTTATTAGAGAAATTTTCTAACCAAAAAAGGATAGCAGATTCATAGGAGGTAGACCTAGCAAGGCAGAGACAAGAAGCAGATCATTCCACTCTATGGAAATCAAGATAGAGTTAAAGGTGAATAGCTTAAGTAATCCAAGCCTACCAGTACTTGCCACCATATGATGATCTATAAGAGGATATGGGTTACGTTGAGCCTGCTGAGATAGGAGACATCATTCATTCTACTTTGACACCGGGTGTGGGTTCGACATTACTAGTGCTGCGATCCAGATCTTGAACCTAAAAGGTGTTTTTCCAGGCTTGGCAACAGATAACTCAAACATGTATCTTTTTCAAACCATATTGGGATCTATACTTCATACAATATACCTAGGGTAGATAAAAAAGTGCTCAGACTCAAGTTGTTCCTTTTTTTGTTAACTGGTGAAGCTTTATTATGGTTAAAGGAACTTGCTCGAGGATCGATTATTACTTAGAATGAGTTGCGTAGGTTGTTTTAGACTATTTCCTTCATTTGGATAGAATGTTGCAATTGAAAGTTGAGATATCTAAATTCAAGAAGCTATATTTTAAGCCAATATATGAGGCATATTTTTAGGTTAAGAAGAAGTTAAGCATGGTACCAATAATCGCATTTCAAGGACTAATTTGCTTGAGATATTTTATCGAGCCCTTACTATTAGCTCCTGAGTTATGGCAGATACGATCATTTGTGAAGAATTCATGCATCTATGCTGGGAATTAGCATTAGATAGATTATACATAATAACTCTCACCAACCGAGAATGACATACTCGGGAGGCGGAGAGAGGTGCTAGCACTTACGCCATTAGGGCTTTTAGTAATCACAGAGTGGTTGATGATTCTATGGTACAAGATATTGTACATCTTAGAACTAACATTAGGATCTTGATAAAGATATTCACAACAATGTTCAGTTGGCTCATAGCGTAAGGCCTCTACAGAGTATGATTTTGACTAAGAATAGGAGGCCAAGTATCTAGATCGAGAATTGGTGGGTTTTTTGAACAAATGGACAAATGTCTAACCAAGATTCATGGAACTCTAGGAAATGGAACCAAGGTTGAAAGTATTATAAAGAAAGGTATAATGATCAGAGTAGAGAGCATGATGGTGATTGAAGAAGAAAGGATGACTACAAGGAGAAGGGGAACATGTATGTTCCACAAGGTATTTATGATACTGTGTCAAGGATGAAAGCTCTATTGTCCAAGATTATTAAGGGTTAGAAAAGTCAGGAAACTTGCCTTAAAGAGATTATAGCTGATATCTCAAGATTGGCCCAAAAATTAGAATCACATGATACTGTGATAAAGCAATTAGAGCAACAGTTCGGGAAAATGTCAACAACTTTGAATCAGAGGCAATTGGATACCCTTCCAAGAAATATAGTTTAGAATCCTAAGAACAATGGTCATTGTCTATTCATTACCACTCTGAGTGGTAATCCTACTATTGATCCCCATTTGCCTACTGTTTATGAGTGAGGGAATAATAGTGATGTGGTTGATGAGTGACTGGAGGTAGAGTCAGAAAAGGTGTTAGGTGTTGATGGTGTTGCTGAGAAATACAAATGGAAGGTAAAGGTCTATGATCCGGAGTGAATATAATTATACAACCTGCCCCACCATTTCCTGAAATTTTAAAATAGAAGAAAGAAGAAGGAAAATTCAAGGAGGTCATTAATATGCTAAAGGAGCTGAGCTTGAACATCTTACTTCTTGAGGCTCTTGAGAAGATGCCTGGATACACAAAGTTTATGAAAAAATTGGTAATAAAAAAGCAGAATGCAAGTTTTGATCCCATCGGTAATGTGCACCATTGTAGTGCTATTACTTTCAGATCTTTAGTAGAGAAGAAGGAGGACCTCAGATCTTTCACTATTCCGTATGCTATTGGGCCCTTCAATTCGAAAATGGGATTTATGTGGCTTGGGATCTATTATTAATCTAATTTCACTGGTAGTGAATAAGTAGTTGGGGTTGGGGGCAGCCTAACCTACATTTATACATCTATTAAAGGACAACCAATCTATGAAGAAATTGGTGGGTATTTTGTGTGATGTATTGATAAAGGTGGCATTATTCATATTTCCAGCTAACTATGTAATTATTGACTATGAGGTGGACTTCCAAACCCCTATTATATTGGGTAAACTGTAAGGCCCCGCAAAGTTCCCTCATAGTTTGAATCGTAGGACATGTCGAGTGAGGTATGATTTCGGCCCTAAAAGATTGAGAAGTTGCTTCCTAAGTGAGTAACGTGTTAATGATGTAGAATTTCCCTAATTTTAACTTTTTATCATGTGGGAAATCTGATAAGCTTTCCATCGATATAATATTTGCCCAAATCGGGCACTCGGGTAAGAAGTTATGGACAATTTAAGCCTTCGTCGTAAAAACTGCATCATTTGAGAGCCTAGCGCGTCGCGGAGAGGGTGCATTCAGCAATTGTCAATTTCCAGTGGGACTCCGCGATAGTGGCACATTGCAGAGGAGTCCCAGATCCCAAACAGTGGGAAAATGCATGGCTCCGCATTGCGGAGGCTGTCAATTTCCCAATTGTATTTTTCAAGAGAGCCATCACGATTAGTGGCGCGTCACGGAGGCCTTCAAAATTGGGTTCCAGTTCAATTTTTCCAGTTTTGCACAGACATTTAAAAGGGCATTTTGGACTTTTTCTAATCCTATAAAATCATGGAAACACTAAATCAAAGCCATTTGCAGCATCCTATAAGGGTTTTATCAAGTTTTATGTCAACAAGAACCTTAAATACTCGAAACCTCTTCCAAGAATCTCAAGAATCCACCATGAATTTTCTAAATTGAGTCAAGATTCAAGGTTTCCAAGTCAAGGACCTCAAGAACCCTCATTCTAGAGAAAAAATAGAGTTCCAAAAGTGAGAGTTCATCCAAAGCTTCTAACTCGAGGTATGTGGGATTTTCAACAAGGGTAACCCTTTTACCCTTGTGCCCAAAATGTTTATTTACATCATGATTTTGCTGAAATTATGGGATTTTTACATGAGTTTAAATTGGGGTTTTCACCCATGTTTATTGAATGCATTATGTTGATATTTCTCATGAATTGAGAGTTAAATAGCATGATTTCTACATGTTTTCTTGAGTTTTTACAGATGGATAAATCCCATGACTTTACTCCTTGAGAAGTTTATATTTGAAATGTTGTGATATTGAAGCATATGACTACATTGACATTTTGAGATGAAATGGATGAAATTCCCAGATTTCCATATGATTTATGACTCTATATGCTATATATATTGTTTTTCATAAGCATTAACTTGAGATTGAACTATGGGTTAGTAAGCCCTATTTTAGACTTGTGAAATTATGAACTCTTATTCTATAAGCACCCATGATTTGAGTATTTTGAGATGATTGAGAAATGAATTGACCTAATGGTCCTTGAGCTTTGAAATCCACTTCACTCTATGAGATTATCGATTTGATTATTGGGTTCGTGGTGAACCATGTGATTGTTCTAAAAGTGGATTTTTATGAGATGAGTGCAGATAATCTAAAGGGAATAGTATTTAGCACCGAGCGGGTAAGTTACTATCGTTTCTTACCCTAAAACTATGCGCCACCGTAGGTTGGGCCCGAGGCCGAGTTTATGATGATTATGATTAAGCCCTAGACCGAGTTTCATTTAGTGATCACTATAACTAGGTTATACTCCTTGGCAAGAGTATGATGCTCCTCCCCAACGTGGGTTCTCTTCCTTAGGAGGACAAAACGTTGGACTCCATTTAGCTTGAATGGTTTATGTCGGTTATGAGAATCTCCCTTGCCTTTTGAACTTCAAAATTAAATGTTTATTTTCCTTCCCTATAAGCTATTTTCCTAAATGGTTGAATGCAAAGATATTCCCTAATCAAGGTATTGATTTGAGATGAGATATTTTCAAAAGTGAATGAAATGCCTTCAAGTATGTTTTCAAGTTTTATGATTTCAAATTCCAAGTATATGAGTTTCTAAATGATTGTGAAGTGTTGAGCATTGAAGAACTTTTACTCTCTTGAGATATATTCATGACTTGAAAGTGTTGTTTGAAATCCCTTAGCCTTTGGGCATTGAGAGTAAAAGAAGGTTTTCAATTTTGAAGTTAAATAATGATGACTCACGAGATTGTGTTACATGCTTCATTCTACATGACTCATGAGTTTCATGTTTTATACTTGTTCAAGCTATGTGAGTCATATCATTATGCATACATGATTTGATTGAAGAAAATATCGTTACTACTTTATACATATGCATGCACCCCCGCATACTCAGTACATTCCAAAGTACTGATCCACATATATGTCTATATGCTACATTATGTCATAATGTAGGTTTAGGTGCTCAGTCCCAGCCTGGCCAGTGATTCTTCGAGTACCTTGCCTACATTTTCTACAGTGGTGAGTCCTCCTAGTTCGAGGACTGATATACAGATGTTTCAGTATTTGAGAGACTATGTTTTATCTTCAGTTCATTTTGAGTCAGTTGGGTACCTGTCCCAATGGCTCTCTAGATTTTGATTCATAGAGGCTTTGTCAGACTAGTATCAGACTTGTGATATGTCAAGAGGGATCAATATTGTGGTTTTTTTGATATTTCTCTATGTTGTGGTCATATGAACCAATTATCCTTTCTTGTGATATGGTTATGCGAGTGTTTAAGTCTATCCTTATCTTGAATTGGGTGTTTTTGGGTAGAAACCAACTTTAAGGGTTATCTTGGGGCTACTTGTAGCCTTAAGCATCGTGTGATGTCCCAGGAGGCAATTTCTAGTCGTTACATAGACCTTCTTATCTACAAGTATGGTATTGATTAATATGGAGTTGGGGTAGATGAAGTTTTGACTAATAATGAGTAGGTGATCTTTGATGTGTATCAGTCAGTACAACAACCAGATAATATAAGGCTAATGTCTGTGATAGAAACTATTAATGATGTGATACATTGACTGTGCCCATTGAAGAGAGACGTAGGGTTGATTCATTTAGCAATGGTAATCATAAATTTTGATAGTGATGTCATCAAAAAATATGATGAGATGGTTAACAAATTACATGGTAGAGGTTCTTACTATTATGTTCCAAAATAGCTGGATCTTGATCTAAAAAATAAAACCACTCCTCACATGTGACAATCCATTGAGTTTCCACCAATTTTGGAATTAAAGGCCCATCCATCTTACTTGTAGTACGCATTCTGATGGGCTGACAATATCTTACAGGTGATAATTGTTGTAGATTTAGTAGAGACATAGGTTTATGCTTTGATATGAGTATTGCAGAAGTTCAAGAGATCCATTAGATGGACCATTGCAGACATCATGGGGATTCCACCAGGTATATGTACTCATAAGATGTAGATTGAGCTGGATTGTATTCCATACATTTAGCATTAGAGATAATTGAATCCTTCTATTCAGGTGGTTATGAAGAAAGAATTTATTAAGTGGTTAGATATTGGTGTGGTTTACCCCTATTGCAAATAGCAAGTGGGTCATCCCGATGAAATGTGTGTCAAAGAAGGGTAGAATCACTATGGTTCCCAATGAAAAAAATGAACTTGTGCACATGATACCAGTCACCAATTGGATTATTTGCATGGATTATAGAAAGCAAAATACTTGGACCCAAAAGGACCATTTCCCTATGCCATTTATGGATTAGATGCTTGTTAGACTAGCAGGCAGGGGTTGGTATTGTTCTCTTAATGGGTAATTAGGATACAATCATATTACTATTTCTCCTGAGGACCAAGAAAAGATGAATTTTACTTGACCCTATGGGACCTTTGCGTTCAAGAGAATTCCATTCTAATTTTGCAATGCTCCCGCCACCCTTCAGCAATGCATAATGTGTATATTTTCTGACATATTGGAGGACACGATAGAGGTATTCATGGGTGATTTTATAGTAGTTGGGGATTCCTCTTATGATTTCTTGGCCCATATAGCCAACACACTATAGAGACGTGAAGAGTGTAATTTGGTATTGAATTGGGAGAAGTTCTATTTTATGGTATAAAAAGGTATTATTCTAGGGCATAAGAGCTCAAAATGGTGAGGTGGATAAAGAAAAGACTGAGGTAATTAAAAGGTTGCCACCACCTGTAACAATTATAGGTATACAAAACTTTTTAGGCCAGGTCGGCTTTTATAGGAAGTTCATCAAGGACTTCTCCAAAATTACAAATCCTCTATGCAAGCTTTTCGAGAAAGATGTGAAATTTTTATTGAATGATGCATGTCTCATGGCCTTCAAAAGCCTTAAGGAGTGGTTGATTTCGACTTCTATCATTTTTTCCCCTGGTTGAATTCACCATTTGATGTTATGTATGATGCGAGTGGAGTGGCTGTGTTTTCCTGGGACATAGGAGAGAGATCTTTCATTCGATTTATTATGTCATGAAGGCATTAAACCCTTCACAGAAGAACTACATAGTAAGTGGGTAGGAATTGTTCGTTGTGGTTTTTCCCTTTGAGAAGTTCCAATCCTATTTAATAGGGACCAAAGTCATAGTTAACACAAATCAAGTGGCTTTGAGGTACCTAATGTCTAAGAAATATGAAAAAATGAGGATGATAAGTTGGGTCCTCTTACTTCAAGAATTTGACTTTGAAGTTAAATACTAGATTGACATGGAGAATAGAATCGGGTTGTGGATCACCTGTCTCGTCTTGAAGAAGAGGCAATACAGAAGTTAGGGTATGAGCTTGACATAGATTATACTCTTATTGATGAGAAGGTCTTGGCATCATATCAAGACTTAATCCCATGGTTTACATATTTTTTCAACTATTTGGCAAGTGATCTTGTTTTAGAAGATCTATTCTTCCAGCAATACAAGAGATTTATGCATGAGGTAAGGAAGTTTTGTATCCCTGAGATGGAGATAATAAGAATTCTTAAAGCTTCTTATTCATCACCAGTTGGAGGTCAATACGGTGGTACCCACATAGCCCATAAAATTTTGTAGTGTGGGTTTTATTGGCCTATGATTTTTTAGGATGGTCATGTTTTTTAACAAGCAGGTGACCAGTGTCAGCATCAAGATAGTATTTTATGATTCCATGAACTCTCTATGACCCATGTCTTAGAGCTCATGTTGTTTGATGTGTGAGGGATTGATTTCATGGGTTCATTCGTGAGATCCTATCGCATGAAGTATATTTTGGTGGCGGTTGACTATGTTTTTAAATGGGTGGATGAAAGTGTCACCGTATTACTAAAGAAAACATCTTTTTTCAGTTTGGTACACCAGTGCGATTATTAGTGATAGTGGGTCATACTTTGAAACCGTTTATTTAAGATCCTAATTGATAAATATGATGTAAATCATAAGGTGGCAACACCTTATTATCCGCAGACAAGTGGGCATGCCGAGGTTTCCAATAGAGAGATCAAGTCCATATTGGCGAAGACTTTGAATGTCAACAGGACTAACTAGTAAAGGAAGTTAGATAATGATTTGTGGGCCTACAATACAGATTTTAAGACCCCCATAAGTGCCTCCCCATATTACAATATGTACGGTAAGGCATGCCACTTGTCGGTCAAACTTGAGCATAAGGCACTATATGCATTGACAAAGCTTAATTTTTTGTGGCATGATGCAGCAAAGTTAAGATTGAGAAATTTGAATGAGTTGGATGAATTTATCTCTGTGCTTATCAGAGTTCCTCCATATACAAAGAAAGAAATAAGATGTATCATGACAAGAAAATCATGAAAAGAGGGTTTGATCCCGATGAGTTGGTCCTATTGTATAATTCAAGACTTTGCTTGTTTTTCGAAAAGTTGAAGTCTAGATGAACTGGACCATTTACCATGGTAAGAGCATTCCCTCATAGTGATGTAGATTTAAAGAGAGAAGGTGAAGCCCTCTTCAAAATGGATGGGCAGCATGTGAAACACTATTTAGGTAATCTTGAGGGGTGAAGGTAGTTTATGAGGCCAGCCTTGGTGAAGTCTGAGTAGACAAGGAAACTTAGTCATGACACGATGGTAAATCAGTTGAATAGACATTTCCTAGGAATTAACTTAGTGAAATCCCTTATTTCATTTATCAGAAAAAGGAATGATCCATCGGAGTCAGAATTCCTCTCTGATAATGGATTAGATTGTACAAATATCAACCCCTTTTGTTCCATTTATTCCTATTCCAAGGAAAAAATTAAACAATTTGTTAACTAACCTCAAGGAACTATTCATACATTGTTGAATAGAAATAAGGAATGTCAAACACATTGGGGGCATAATATAGCCAAAACCAATTACAATTACCATTAAACCATTCCCATGCTTTTCAATTATCCAAAACCACCATTAATGAACATAAAGCATAATTAAAACCATAACCAACCATTTAATATCAAAAACCCCAAATCATATTTGAAAACCAAAATCATGCAATCAATGAAGTCATGAAAACATTCATAAAAAACCATGTTTTTAGATAGAATTAACAATGAGGGAAGAGAGAATGCCTTAAACAAAGATGATGATGGAAAGAAACCACCAAGACAAGCTCCAAATTAATCCTTTAGTTGAAACCGTAGCTTCCCTTTTCCAAAAGCTTTTGAGAGAATTATAGATTGTATAGAATAGCTTCTAAGAGTTAATGAATGGAATAATAGGGAAAATAACCTCCCAAGTAGGTTAGAAGTTGTGGGACCTTATTAGGATAAATGGGAAAATGTCCAGAATACCCCCACTTAAGTTGCACAAAATCCCATCCCAGGGGTACAACTGACCCTCATAATTCGTACACTCCAATACGATTGGTACCCTTCACTCGTATCCTAGCCTCAACCTTTGGATTAAACACTATCCAGCATACGACTCATCCAACCAAGTCGTATTCAAAGCATACGATTCGTACCCTTCATCCGTACCCCTGGTAAATTGAACCCAAGAAAGATTTAGACATTGTCCACCATACGAGTCCTGGGTACGACTTATACCCTGGCTTATGGTTCCTGGTGAGCCATTCGTACTCTGATCCAACCTAAGTAACCAAGTCTAGGATTAAGTTAAGGAACCAAATGATCCGTATCCACCAATAAAACTCGTACCCCTAAGTCGTATCCATTCCAGTAACCAAAATCCATCCCACCAACCAACACTGGTCAACATACAACTGGACCTTACCATCCGTACCTCAACATACGGATCGTACCCATGAGTCGTATTGGGTCCAGAGACTAAAATTCTAGGAAAATTTCTAAGGGTTAAAACCTAGGGTGGTATAGTCTCCTCCTCTAGGAACATTCATCCCCAAATGACGGACAAGATAGGGGTAACCACACATATGAGTCATTTGCATTATCAAATATATTTCTAATCTTTAACAAAGTTTGAAAATAGAGAGGCAAAGATATTAATCTTTCCTTTAACAAACTCAGAACATAAAAGATGTGTTGAAGACACATACCTTTAATATGAATCCCAAGAGAAGAAAATAGATGTGGATACTTGGATTTCATGTGCTCCGCTTCCCATGTAGCTTCTTCCACCTTATGGTTCCACCACAGAACCTTAAACGAAGCCACATCCTTAGTCCGCGACCAACGAACCTATCTATCCAAGATCTCAACTGAGATTTCCTTATAAGACAGAGAATCTGTGAGACCCAATCCTTCCAAAGGAACCACCAAATAAGGATCACCAATGCACTTCCTCAACATAGAAACATGAAAGACTGAATGAACCAAGCTCAAGCTAGAAGGCAACTCCAGATCATAAGCAACATTACCAACTCTCCAAAAAATATCATATGGAAAAATATACTGGGGACTGAGCTTCCCTTTCTAGCCAAACCGCCTTACAACCTTCATAGGAGATACCTTGAGGAAGACCTCATCCCCAACCTCAAACTCCAAGTCTCTACGCTTAACCTCCGCATAGGACTTTTGGCGACTTTGGGCTGTCTTAAACCTATCTTGAATTACCTTCTCTTTCTCTATAACCTGATAAACCAAGTCGAAACCAAACATGTACACCTCACCAAGCTTAAACCAACCAATAGAATATCTATACCTCTTACCATACAATGCCTCAAAAGGGGGCCATACTAATACTAGAATGATAGCTATTATTGTAAGCAAACACTATCAAATTGCCACTATAATCAATCACATAAGCCTGAAGTATATCCTTCAATATCTGAATAGGTCTCTCCACTTACTCATCCATCTGTGGGTGGAAAGCAATACTCAGACTCGCCTTATTCCCCAACTCTCTCTGGAAAGATCGTGAGAAATGAGATGTAAACTGTGTGCCATGATCAGAAATAATCAAAACAGACACCCGATGTAGCTTCACAATCTCATAAAAATATAGCTTCGCATAATCCTCCACCGAGAAGGTAGTCTGCACTGGGAAAAAGTACGCAGACTTAGTCATCCTATCCACGATGACCCAAACTAAATCATTTTGATTCCTAGATCGAGAAATATAGGTAACGAAGTCCATATTGATCACTTCCCATTTTCATTTGGGAAAATCAATTTCTTGATACAACCCATCAACCTTAACGTATTTACACATCATGCACTTGGCCACAAAGTCAGCCATATCCCTCTTCATGCCATTCCACCAATAGATATCCTTGAGATCATGATACATCTTAGTCGAGCTGAGATGAACAACATAGCATGACTCATGTGCCTCAGCCAAAATCCTTTGTCGTAACTCATTAAAATCAGGAACATACAACCTCCCTTGGTACCGTAAAGTACCATCACCGCAGATCTCAAACACCATTACCTTTTGCCTACCAAAGTTACTCTTAATTTTCATCAAGATAGGATCTAAAACTTGTTTTTCCTTAATTTCTGCACAAAAAGATGATCGAACCACTTCTTACACTATCACACCATCATCCTTGGAGTCTAAGAGATAAAATCCATGTTTAGCCAAGCGGTGAATATCCTTCATCAATTCCCGCTTTCCTTCCTCCACATGAGTCAGACTCCCCATGGATAAACTACTAAGAGCATCAGAAACCACGTTAGCTTTACCTAGTTGGTAGTGAAGACTCATATAATAGTCCTTGAGAAGCTCAAGCCATCTCTTCTGCCTGAGATTAAGATCTTTCTGAGTGAACACATACTGTAGACTCTTATGATCAGAAAATATATCCACGTGAACACCATACAAATAATGTTTCCATATTTTTAAAGAAAACACAACCGCCAACAACTTTAAATCATGAGTAGGATAATTCCTCTCATGCACTTTCAACTGCCTGAAAGCATAGGAAATCACCTTCCCATGCTGCATCAAAATACAACTAAGCCCTACCCAAGATGCATTATAATAAACAATGAATCCATCATTGCCTTTTAGCAAAGTCAAAATTGGAGCTGAAGTTAGCTTATCCTATAACTTCTCAAAACTCCCCCCACAAGCATCCGTCTAAGAAAAATTGACCTTTTTCTGAGTCAACTTAATCAAAGGAGCAGCTATCAATAAAAAGCTTTCCAAAAACCATCTATAATACCCCGATAAACCCATGAAGCTCCAAATATCGGATGGAGTCATGGATCTAGGAAACCTCTTCACCACAACAACCTTGTACAGCTCCGCCATAATCCCTTCACTCGAAATAATATAACCCAAAAAGTTACAACGTTCAACTAAAACTAAAATATAGAGAACTTAGCATACAACTATTATTCCTTTAAGGTCTGCAACACAACACAGAGGTAATTAGCATGATCCACCTCACTCTTTGAATAAATCAGAATGTCATCAATAAATACAATAATGAAGAGATCTAAATACTGATGAAAAACCCTATTCATCAGATCCATAAATGTTGCCGGAGCATTTGTCAACCCAAATAACATTACCAAAAACTCAAAGTGCCCATACCAAGTATGAAAAGTCATCTTAGGGATGTCCACCTCCCTAATCTTTAGCTGATGGTACCTAGATCGAAGATCTATTTTAGAAAAGAACTTGGCAATTTCCAACTGGTCAAATGGATCTTCTATCCTTGGAAGAAGATATTTTTTCTTGACCGTCGCCTTGTTCAACTGCCTATTGTCAATACACATCTAAAGAAAACCATTTTTTTGTGCACAAACAATATTGGTGCACCCCACGGAGATATACTAGGATGAATAAACCCCTTAGCTAGAAGATCCTTAAGTTGCTCATTGAGTTTCCTTAATTCATCTAGAGCCATTTTATATGGAGGAATAGAAATTAGACGAGTGTTCGAAACTATATCAATACAAAACTCGATTTCCATATCTGGAGAAACACCAGGAAGATCATCCAGAAAGACCTATGGAAACTCATTAACCACTGGAACTGACTGGAAAGAAGGACCCTTCAAGTTAGAATCTTTAACCCTGACCAAATGATAAAGAAAACCTTTAGAGATTAACCTCCGACCTCTAAGATAAGAAATAAATCTCCCCATAGAAGCTAAAGAAACACCCTTCCATTCTATAACGAGTTCACCAGAGAACCTAAAGATAACCTTAGGGGCCCGATAATCCAAGGACACTAAACAAGAGTGTAACTAATCTATCCCCAAAATAACATTAAAATCTAACTTACCCAACTCAAACAGATCCACCAAGTTCTTCTTGCCACCAATAGATACCATACACCCCTATAGACCCTCTTTGCAATAATCGAGTTAGCTATTTAGGTAGAAATAGAAAAAGGATCCAAAATAACTTTTGTATCAAAACCAAAAGATATAGCCATATAAGAAGTCACATAGGAAAGAGTGGACCCCAGATCAAGCAAATAATATATTTCATGAGAAAAAAACTATAACATACCATTAACGACATCAGGTGATTCCTCAGATTCTTGTCGAGACGCCAAAGAATACAACGTATTGCGATAAATACTAGAACTAGGAGCACTAACAGAAGTAGATGCAGCACCACCAGGCGTAGGAGAAGAAGATGAAGCCATATAAATCTTATTCTCCCCCGTAGTAACCTTATTAAATGGATAATCCCTGAATCAATGGCTTGTATGGAACTACTTGAAGCCTTTGTCCCTTCCTTTATCGCAATAACCTTGATGAGGATGATTACAGAACTAACAAGGAGGTCATAAAGAAACTAATTGACCTTCTCTTTCCTGAGATTAGGCACCCTGTACCCGAAAATTATCATTACCTTGATAACGTCTGTCGCCCAACTAGTAAGGAGTACTAGCAGGATTGAAGGAACCAGGACTCCCCCACTTCCTTTTCTACCATTTTCCACCATCTTGACCACCTTGAGACTGATCACCTCCCTGGTTAGAAAACCTGTTCCTCTTAACCTGTCTATCTCCAAATTCCTCCGGTCTCCTCTTCTCATCCTCTACCTGATGTATATGAATAGTCAACCTAGAGATGTCCATACCTCTAATCAGCAAGACGGTCTTGCTCTCTAAAATCAAATCTCGATTTAACCTAGAAGCGAACTACCTCATTCTTGCCCGCATGTCAGCCACTAAATTAGGAGCATAATTTGAAAATTGGTGAAATTTCAAGGCATATTCCTTGAAAGACATCATCCATCTTTGATTCCCTCTACTATTGAGGAAAGAGCCAATCTAAGAAGGCCTTAGAAAAAGTATCTCACAAGATTGATTCTTCCACATCACCCTTATCCCTGTCCGACTCTTCATACCACTGGTATGCAATATCTTTGAGCTGATAAACTGCAAAGTTTACCCCATCCACATTGGTAGCCTGCATCACCCGAAATATCTTTTTTATTTTATCCAAGAAGCCCTGTGGATCCTTCCCCACCTTCTCTTTATATAAAAGGGAGGACCCATCTTAATAAATTATCCAACCCTTGTGGCCTCAGCAGATAAAGCACCAGTCGTACCCCGCTTGGCCTGAGCAACAACCATCTTAGAAATAACATAAATAGACTGACATAATTTCACATTAGTCACCTCGCCATGAGGAGGACTAGTAGTAACAAGTGGAACTCCAGAACTATCAGTGATAGGACTATGAGATCGAAGATGAACCCCAAAAGTGGATGCACCCCTTCAGTATTACCCCCAGATGGGATAGAAGAATTTCCTTGTGTTCTAGATCTACAAGGCATGATCTGAAAGACTAACAAACAAGGATTAGAGAAAATTCCAGGACTGAGACTCCAAGCTTGAAAATTGAATACCAAGAAAGTTATTCCTAAATGCCTTGTAGCCTCTCCCTGATGAGTGTGGTGCGCTACACACCCCTAAAAGGGACTCTACTCAACACTAATTTGTGGACTCCCAATTGACTATGAACCTAGGCTCTGATACCAAACTTGACATGACTCTCTAGGGGGCCTTGTAGTAATGGGCATCCTAAGTACGATCGAGACTGAAGACCACCCCCGTTACCCAACCCAGCCTCCATCCGCCTGTCCTAAGTGGGCTGAAGTTTGAGCATATTAAAAGATATTTTAACAACTTATATGAAGACTTTGTGATAGGATCACAAACGTGACCGACCCAACCGATTCCAACAAAACCACACCAACCGCCCAACCATACCAAACCATACCAAAGGCCATAACCAAATAAGTTCCAAATATAATATAATTAATCCCAAAATAAAATACAATGGAAAAGGGAGAAATTATGTCCAATGATGTCAGCCCACCATCTTATTCTAATACCAAGGCCGACACCTATGTCGATCCCTCTCATTCCAACCCATAGTAGTACCTCAAAGCCTCTAACCAAAAGAATAATGAAATCCAGTTGGGACATGCCCCCAACCATGGCCAAAACTAATATCCAAAATAAAATAAAATTGTCAACAAATATCGATAACATGAAATGATCCCTTTCAAAAGGATGAAAACTCACCACTTTAGTCCAAATACTGATCCCTGAGTCAATCATTATGTAGGAGGAGTAGAACGGTTGATTCCTGCATAGCATGGGTATACAGCTACCAGTAGACGGGTTAGCAGGTGAACGCTAGAATAATCTCAGGATAAGGATAAAATACTGCCATTTATAAAGCCAAGTAAAACCATCCATATGTATATAACCATACATACATATATATATATAACCATGCCGGAAAAGGGGACCAGGTTTTGCATGCATTTAAAATCTTTACCTGGGCTGTGTTGCTTTATCGTCCTAAACCACCCACAGGCTATATGGGTTTAGCTCCCCCTGCTGAAAGTGCCTCAGTGTGTGTAGCCGCAAAACCTGGGATAACAAGTACATCCCCCAAAATATAGTGTGACATTAAGCACATGGTCACCAAGACCAACCTCACATCGGCGAATATGAGTTTCCAGTTTTGGTCCCCCCGAGACCTCCACCTTCCACGACATTGCTACACATCCTACCATTATTGCCTAATTAAAAATATTACCAATCAACTAACCAATTCATTCACCATTTATTAACCAAGTCCATTTAGTGGGGGTATCGTCATACCGACCATACTTGTAAGTAGTATCTATAACCAACCACATATAGGTTTAAGTGGACTTCAAAGTGCCCATCCATTTACTATATTAAACTACTTGGGGGATTCCATATACTCCACAAGCATAATTATTTACATGTACCTTTTCAATCCATTTAAACTAGGCATAATTCCTTTACCAAGTTTTTAAACAAGCAAGAGTTCCATAAAAGTACTTAATGCACTGAAAACATTATTATAGGCATTTTGTCAAACAAATTGGGGGCATAATATAACCAAAACCAATTCCAATTACATTAAACCATTCCCATGCAATCCAATTATCCAAATCCACTATTAATGCACATAAAGCATAATTAAAACCATGGGAAAACCATAACCAATCAATTAATATCAAAAACCCCAAATCATATTTGAAAACTAAAATCATACAATCAATGAAGTCATGAAAACATTCATAAAAACCATGCTTTTTGATAGAATTAACAATAAGGGAAGAGAGCATGTCTTAAACCAAGATAATGATGGAAAGAAATTACCAAGACCAGCCCCAAATTAATCCTCTAGTTGAAACCCTAGCTTCACTTGCCTACAATCTTTTGAGAAAATTATGAAGTGTTTAGAAGAGTTAATGAATGGAATAATAGGGTAAATAACCTCCCAAATAGGTTAGAAGTCATGAGACCTTATTAGGATGAGTGGGGAAATATCCAGAATACCCCTACTTAAGTTGCACAAAATCCTGCCCTAGGGGTACAACTGACCCTCATGAGTCATACCCTCATATACGATTGGTACCCTTCACTGGTATCCTAGCCTCAACCTTTGGATAAAACACTATCCAACATACGACTCATCCAACCAAGTTATTTCTAAAGCATACGATCTGTACCCTTTATTCATACCCCAAGCAGATTAAACCTAAGGAAGATTTAGACACTGTCCACCATACGAGTCCTGGGTACGATTCGTACCCTGGCTTACGGTTCTTGGTGAGCCACCCGTACTCAGATTCAACCTAAGTAACCAAGTCTAAGATTAAGTTAAGGAACCAAACGATCCGTACCTATCAATATGACTCGTACCCCTAAGCCATATCCATTCAAGTAACCAAAATCTGTCCCACCAACCTACATTAGTCAGCGTATGACTGAACCTTACCATCCATACACCAATATAAGGCTCGTACCCATGAGTCGCATCAGGTCCAGATACCAGAATTATTTTTTCTGCCTGCCCATTCGACTGCGGATGGAAAGCAGTACTCAGGCTCACCTTAGTCCCCAACCCTTTCTGAAATGACCTCTAAAAATGAGATGTAAACTACGTGCCACGATCTGAGATAATATTGAAAGGAACCCCATACAACTTCATAATCTCATAAACATACAACCTAGCATAATCCTCAGTAAAAAGTTTGTCCTTACGGGCAAAAAGTGAGCGAACTTTGTCATCCTATCCACGATGGCCCAAACTGAATCAAACTGATTTCGAGACCAAGGAAGATCGGTAATAAAATCCATGTTTATTACTTCCCATTTCCATTCAGGAAATTCAATTTCTTGATACAATTCTCCAAGCCTCATGTGCTCAGCTTTCACTTGTTGACACACCATGTATTTGGCCACAATATTCCCATTTAAGGTCATGATAGATCTTCATCGAGACAGGATAAACAACATAGCACGATTCGTGTGCCTTAGCTAAGATCCTTTCTCGCAAACCATCGACGTCGGGAACACATAACCTCTATTAGTACAGTAAGGTACCATCACCACTAATCTTGAAGCCCATCACCTTTTTCCCAATAATATCACCGTTGATCCTTAATAAGATTGGATCTAACATCTGTTTCTTCTTAATCTCAGCACCAAGAGATGACTTGCCACCTTCTAAATGAACACACCACCATCCTCAGAGTCCAAGAGGCGAGCTCCAAGGTTAGACAAATGGTGAATATCCTTTACCAACTCCCATTTCTCCTTATCTATATGAGCAAGAATCCCTATAGATAACTTGCTAAGAGCATCAGCAGCCACATTAGCTTTACCTGGGTGGTAGTGAAGACTCATATTATAGTACTTGACAAGCTTAAGCCATCTTTTTTGCCTTAGGTTAATCTCTTTCTGAGTGAATACATACTGCAACCTTTTATGGTCAGAAAAGTTATCCACATGCACCCCAAACAAATAGTGATGCCAAATTTTCAGCACAAATACCACAACTATTAATTCTAAATTATGAGTAGGACAATTCCTATCATCCACCTTTAACTGCCTAGAAGCATATGCTATCACCTTGCCATGTTGCATTGGAACACAACCAAGTCCCACAAAGGACTCATCACAATAAACCACAAACCGATCAGTGCCTTTAGGCAAATTCAAAATCAGAGCCAAAGTTAGCTTATCCTTCATCTTCTTGAAACTACCCTCACACGCATAAGACTATAAGAACTTAATTTTCTTCTAAGTCAATTTAGTTAATGGGGTAGCTATAGAAGAAAATCTCTCCACAAACCTCCTGTAGTATCCAGCTAAACCCAAGAAGCTCTAAATATTGGTTGGAGTTGTGGGTCTAGCACACTTCTTAACCACTATAACCTTTTATGGATCTACCATGACCCCCTCACTAGAAATAATATGACCCAAAAAAGTGACAACGTTCAACCAAAACTCATATTTAGAGAATTTGGCATACAATTACTGATCTTTCAAGGTATGTAACACCACACAACGACATGATCTACCTCACTCTTAGAGTACACCAGAATTTCATCTATTAAGATAATAAAAAATAGATCTAGAAACTAATGGAAAACTCTATTCATCAAATCTATGAATGTCGCCGGGTCATTGGTCAAACCAAACGACATCACCAAGAACTCAAAGTGCACATACCGGGTACGAAAAGCAGTCTTAGGGATATCCACCTCCCTAATCTTAAGATAATAATACCTAGACCGAAGATCAATCTTAGAAAAGAATTTGGCACCCTCCAACTGATCAAATTAGTCCTCTATACTTGGAAGAGGATACTTTCTCTTTACCGTCACCTTATTCAACTGTCGGTAGTCAATACACATTCAAAGGGAACCATCCGTATTACGCACAAACAACACGGTGCACCCCATGGGAACACACTAGGATAGATAAAACCCTTATCCATAAGATCCTTTAAATACTCCTTAATCTTCTTCAACTCTGCCGGAGCCATTCCATATGGTGGGATAGAAATTGGATGTGTGTCCGAAACAAGATCAATCCCAAACTCAATTTCCATATCCAGAGGAACACCAGGAAGGTCATCAGGGAAGACCTCAGGAAATTCAGTCACCACCAGAATCGAATACAAAGAAGGACCTTCTGAGTTAGAATCCTTAACACGAACTAGATGATAGACACACCCCTTAGAGATTAATCTTCGAGCTCTAAGATATGATATAAACTTTCCCTTAGGAGATAGGAAACCACTCTCCTACTCAATAACAGGCTCATAAGGAAATTTAAAGACAACCCTACGGTCCCAACAATCTAGGGATGCATAGCACGAGCACAACAAATCCATCCACAAAATAACATCGAAATTAACAATATCTAATTCTCACAAATACATACAAGTCTTCTTACTACTAATAAATTTCCACAGAACCCTTAAATACTCTTTTAGCAATCATAGAGTCACCTATGGGGTAGAAATAGAAAAAGGGTTTGAAACACACTCCAGTCCAAAAACAAAATTCACAACCATAAAGGGGGTCAAATAAGAGAGAATGGAACCCATATCAAGTAAACAATACTCATCATGAGAAAAGAGTTACAATATACCAGTTATGATATCTGGTATTGCCTCAGACTCCTACTTAGTGGTGAGTGCATAAAGACGATTTCGACCAGTTTCAAAACTAGATGGTGCACCCTTTGGTGCTAGAGCTGAAGACAAAGCAATCATAATTTTTTTTCCCAGAGGCAGCCTTGCCAACAAGACAGGTTCTAAGCATATGGCCTGGATAACCACAACCAAAGTACTTGTCCCTTTCCTCATAACAGAAACCCTTATACATACGACCACAAAAACTATAGAGAGGACACGATAGAGCTGACTAATCCCCACTAGCCTATGATTGGGCACCCTATGACCTAAAGTTGTCACCTTCATGGAAACACCTATCACCCGACAACTTTGGGCAGGGAGCACTAGCCGTCGAATAAGACCCAGAGTTGTCCCATTTCTTCTTGTGCCACTTGACACAATCCTTACCACTCTGCTGTTGGCTACCACCCTGCTCAGAGAACCTAAACTTCTTGGCCATCCTCTCCCTAATTATATCCTACTTCTTCTTCTCTTTCTCTACCTATTGTATGTAGACAACCAACCTAGAGATATCCATGTCCTTGATCAGAAAGGAAACCTTACTTTTAAGGATCAACTCATGAGATAGCCCCAAAGAAAACTTTCTTCTCTACGCCCTCATTTAAGACACCATCTCCTAAGTATACCGAGACAACTAGTGAAACTTTAAGGCATACTTCTTAACCGATATCTTTTCTGGCTTCAGCTTAACAAAAACCTCAACTTTCACTTCCTTCAACTCCTAAGGAAAAAAAAGGTCTAGGAATGCATTAGTGAAATCCTTCCACAATAATGACTTATTAGTGTCACCCCTTGTATGATCCTATTACTTGTGTCATTGTTATGTCACATCTTTCAGCTGGTAGGCCGCAAACTCCACCCATTCTACATTAGTGGCACATATAACACGAAAAAATCTTTTCCATATTATCTAGAAAACCTTGAGGATCCTCCTCCACCTTAGCACTCGTAAAGGTCAGTGGGTTTAACCTTATGAAATAGAAAACCCTCATGGCCTCAAAAGATGGAGTAATAAAAACACCATACTAAGACTAAGTAGCTACCAACTGTGCCAACATATGAATAGACTAACGAAACTCAACGTTCATTACATGAGCATGAGAAGTCTAAGAAGGACTAAAGAGAAGTGGTGGAGCTCTAAAATAATTCAAAACTAGACCCCCTAGACCAAGTATGGATCCCATGAGTAGAGCGTGTCCCATCAATATTGTCCCCAAGTCTAACATCAATGCCGACACTGCCCATACCAACACATAGTAGTCTCACAAATCTTCTATCCAAAAGTAAAACTAAATTCGATCGAGACATACCCCCGACCATAGCCAAAACGAAAGTCAAAGAAATAACCAAAGTATGATTACAAGACCATAACATGAAATGGAGCCTTCTAAAGTATGAAAGCTCACCACTTCAATCCAACTCTAAGTTGTCCCTAAATTTGATCACTGAGTAGGAGGAGTAGTATGGTCGATTCCTATAGTGCATGAGATATATCGCCGGAAGATGTGTTAGTGTGTGAACGTTAGCATGCACTCAAGATAAGGATAAAATAATGTTAATATTTAAAACCAAGTAAATAACCATATGTATTCACATCCATACATAAATATAATCCATACCGGCAATGAAAACTGGGTTTAGCATATATTTAAAACCATTAACATGGGTTTTTGTAGATTAACCATCCTAGAACCACCCACGGGCTATATGGGACCAGTGTTACCCCCTGAATAGGCCCCAGTGCGTGTAGCTACACGTACCAGAGATATCGTAGGGACAGGGATTCCCGGATACCCTTCACTCTCCATGATACATATATACAAGTATAACTTAAGGAATTCCTATGTACCCCACAAGTATATGATCTCCATGACCAATTCTTATATCGGCAAACATGATTTTTTAGTATCCTTATATTGGACTCACACCTTCACGATTAGCTATCACAACCCACCATTATTGCCCAATTAAAACCATTAGCATACAGCAAAACCACCAATTCCATATATTTTTAAATAAGGCTACAAGAAGTGGTATCATCATAACGATAATAGCTTGCAAGTAATGTCCTTAGACAATACCTAGGGGTTGCTCTGTACCCCGTAGGTTCCATTATTAGATTCACTTAGGGGATTCCCACGTACCCCATAAGGTTTTTAATTAAATTCATGTCCACTAAGGCCTTACAATTTATATTTAAACCAATTTAGGTTCCATTACCAAAGTATACAATGCAATAGTTTCAACAAAAGTCAAAAGATGTGACTAAAGCATTCTGATAGGCATTTTAACAAACATGTTGAAAGCATGTATTTTCCAAAACCAAAAACGAAGAACCAATTGGAAATTCCCATGAAACCAAATGTTCAATTCCACAATTATACTACAAAAAACATAAGAAAATCATGGGAAAACATAAATAAACAATTAATAACTAAAACCCCTAACATATAATTCAAAACTCAAAACCATATCATAATTATGCCATGAAAACCATTCATAAATTATGCCTTTAGTTGAACTAAAAATGAGGGAGGAGTAACATGCCTTAGATTATGAAGAAGATAGAGAAAAATCACCCCTTTAGAGCCTTAATTGACCACTTTGAAGGAAACCCTAGTCATTGCTTAACACAAGAGCTTAAGAGAGTTTAGGGAGTTTCTAAGTGTTTAAGATTAGAGTAATAGGGTAAATGATGTCCCAATAGTGTTTAATGTCATGGGATTAAAAGAGATGATGAGTGGTAAATTTACCACTCATTTGCACTCAAGATTTATGCACACAACTATGATTTGAATTTCTAAGTGAGACATATTTATGGTTAAATGCACTAATTCCCATATTTTATAGTTATACAAGTGCTGAGAAGAAAAGAAGCAACTTTGAGTTAAAAAGGATCAAAAAGAGAATAAAAGTGTAAAAGCTAGACAAGATGAAAAGGGAGCAAGATCTGGCCCTTAGTTACTGCGATCGTGGGATGAGGGACGTGATCTCAATCATTCAATCTAGTAAGCCAATGCCGATTGCGATCAGTACTTCACGATCAAAGTAGGTGTGATCACGGTACTCTGCGATCACGTGAGAATGAAAAATGACCCATTATTTGGCCAGCAAACCCTGAATCCTATTTAAGGCTTGAAACCCATTCATTCTAGGAATCATCAAGCGCTTGATGGGAGGAAACCTATTATTTTATGTTTAATCCATATGCTTTTGAATAAGTCACATGATTTTGATGATTTGTAGGTGTTTTGGATAGGATAGAAAGCCAAAAATAGGGGAAAAATAAGTTTGAGAAGTGTGGTAGCCCTGTAGAAAAAAAAGCTAAATAGGGAAACAAAACTCCTCTGGTACTGCGATCGCGGCCTGAGGGTCAAGATCGGAATACCGCAATCGCGTCAACTATGTCGCGATCGCGACACATGCTCCAGCCTTCACCTTGGTTATCACTGCAGTTTTAAGAAACCCATTAACCTTTTTTATGCTTTTATGTTATGTAGTAAGGTTACCACAAGTCTTATAGCAGGAGGTGCGGCCCTACCTTTATGTATATTCATTAGTTTGCAATACTCAAAATTAGTTCTCTCAAATCATGAAAATTTTGTGAATTGATTATTTTCGTTATTAAGTTTTCTAATTCTTTTACTAAGGATGTTAAATGAGCTTTTCCCTATAATATATTGATTAATGACATTATGAAGGAAAAAGTTTCGTGATTAGGTTTTGATCCATGGATGCAGGGGAAGTCTGAGTACTCATAACATAGAAATCGCAAATACAAGAAAAGTCTGAGTAATTGTGGCACTGTAGATTTGGGATTGAACGCATACCATTGGAAGGGTCTGAGTAGACATAAGGTTGGTTTGCCCATATGAAGCAAAAATGTGAGACCAAGGCTTGGGTTGTTGCCATTGTTAGAAAATTGTACATGGTGCAAATGCAAAGCCATTACTCCCCTCCATAATTTTTTTTTCACAAAATCAAGGGCATAGACGTGAAAAACTTATAACAAAACTTTTTCTTTTTTACTACACAAATTTTTGACTCATGAATATTGATAGATACTCCCATTTTTGTCTATAGTAGAAGGGGCAACTGAGACCCCTTGGTGAGTTCACATGCCATTTGAGGTGAGTTTATTTGTCTAAATCTCATGAATACTTGTGTCATCTAGAACTTGCCCCATTAGTCTTTCAAAGCTAATTTTGATTGTATTTGGTTGGAGAAGTGATCTTCGAACATCTCTTTGACATTAAAATCCCACTGTAACCTAAAAATCCTACTCGTGCATAAATGTTATCTCTAGTCACCCACTTTGAGCCTTTATACCTTTCTTTGGAAAATATGTTACAAGTCGTGAGCCTTTTAATTCTTATCCTTCTTTTGAACCCTATCCTCTTTGGACTTAAAAATACAAATTGAGGCTAAAAGCCTAAGTTAGGGGTGATGAAGATTAGAAGAGATAATCTTAGGCGTCAAGAATGTAAGTTAGTGCCTAAGAGCTAAATTCTGAGAACAAATGAATAGGATAAAGAAGAGAGCCAAGAATAGAAAGAAAAGCAAGAAATTTACAAGTCAAAGAGGTGAAAAGAAGATGTTTTCCAAAAGATAGATGAATCAAGGTAGTAAAAGTAGGCACATATTTAAAGAGTGAAATCAAAAGAATTGGCCCATGATCAAAAGTTGGATGAAAAATTATAATGTAGATGTTCAAGGAGTGTATAGTTACTTTGTTCCCAAATAATATCCTACCCTACCCTGAACCTACATTACAAGCTCAAAAAGCCCTTTGAGATCTCTAACCAAATGTATTCATGGTAGTGGCGATTGAAAATAGGGGCAAGCCTATGATATGGTAATTGTTAACATCGAAAGTTATAGAGAGAGAGATAGAATTTTGTACTTAAATTCCTTATTGCATATTTGATAACTTGGTGTGTGTAATTTTCTTCCTTGTGAGGAGGCATGTAAACAAGTTGATGTGGGTGATTTTATCACCTTCCAAAAAATAAGACAAAAGGAGTATAATCTAGTTGAGCTCAAACAGGAGTCATTTCTTGAGTATTAGTGATTGTTGTATGGTTGCTCTTTGAAGTTTTTTGCATCCTTGAAAATTTTGTGTTAAGTTTGGGGTATCGTGAAAATATTCTTGCCCATGTTAGAAGAGATAGTTTTGGTAGTAATCAAGTTGAAGTCATCATGATCATTTGGGTCATCTAATTTGGGCATAAAAGTGAATTGTCTCATGGTAAAAGGTAGTGTTGCTTGAGGACAAGCAAAGTATTAAGTTAGGTGTGTTAATGAGTGGTGAATTTACCACTTATTTGCACTCAACATCACGCACACAACTATGATTTGAATGTGTAAGTATGAAATATTTGTAGTTAAATGCACTAATTCTCATATTTTGCAGGTATACAAGTGTTGAGAAGAAGAGAAGCAACTTTGAGCTAAAAGGGTTCAAAAAGGGAATAGAAGTGCAAAAGAAATGGACAAGCTGAAAAAAGGGGCAGAATCTGGCCCTCAGTTACCACAACCACAGGATGAGGGTCTCGATTGCAATCATTCAATCTAGTCAACCAAAGGCAATCACGATTAGTCCTCCGCAATTGCAGTAGGTGCGATTCCAATCAAGCCTTCGTGATCACATGAGAATAGAAATTAACCCAAGATCAAAAAGGTCATTTGGCCAGCCGATCCCAAATCCCATTTAAAGCTCAAAACCCATTCATTCTAGGAATCATGATTCCACAACCCTATCTTCCATTCTTAATTTAGGGTTTTTGTAATTTCTTGGAGCATGGAGCTTAAATTTACACTAATTTGAGACAAGAGTAAATTTGAGGAGCTATAAAATGTAGTCATGGCTTTGTCTATTAAAGATTCATTTGAGTCTAAATTTTGGTTTATCCTCTCTTTATTTTTCTTATGAATAACTTTGATAGACATCTTGGTATATTTTTTTCCATTATTCTTATGATGTGCTAGATCAACCTCTTGGGGTAATTCTTTATTAGGGTACATTTTTGTGTAGGTTGTGCTGTATTTATGTAGATTCTAGTTATTTGAAGATGGGTTCTATTTTTGCTTGTTTGAATTGGTTGGGATTCATGGATGAAAGCTCCAAATACCCAAATGGGTTTGATGGGTGAAAATCCCAAGCTCTTGAAAGCACAAACCATCCTTGAAAAAGGGGTTTGGGCGAACTTTAGGAACCCACATCATCCTTGAAAGAGGTAGGTGGGAAGAAAGGCAATAGTAGATAATTATTGGGATTAGTTTTCTAATTTTCACCATATTAAACATTAGGGTGAATATGAGGTTGACTTTCTCTTGGGTACTATCCTAGAAATAGGGGTGCCTAATTGAGGTATTGGGTGGCTTTAACTAAAACACTTGTTAGCTACTCAAAAAAGTCAATGAGATAATATTTGAGGTTTTGTTGAAGAACTAGCCTTGAGATCATTAGGCCTACCCTACCACATCATCAACGATTAGAATTTGCAATCAAACTATCATGTTCCCATGCAGAACTTGCCCCTAGGAAAGCATAGTCCCAAGATCCATTTTAGTTGACTATACTCTATTTATTCTTAGTCTCGAATTAGTCCCTTAGAAGCCCAAAAATTGCCTTTACATTCAACAAGATTGAAAACCCCCAAAACTATTTTGTACCATAGTTTTGACCCTAGCAAGAAACTTTTATTTCAAATTTACTCAATCGTCAGCCGCATTGTTCCTCGTGGATTCTATCCCAACTCTTAGTCGTCTAAATATATTGACAAAAACTTCCTTGCACTTAAATTTATGTATAAGTTGAGTGTTATCAAAATGGGCACCATTACCGGGAACAATTTGGCGTATTGAGTTATTTTGAAATTTTAGCTTACTTTCTATAGTTCAAACTTGTAAATATTTGTTTGTGATTTTCTTTTGTTTCTTGTGTTAGGTAGAATTTTTTTGTTTATTTATTACCATGGCATCGTGAAATAAAAGTGAGGTCGGTGGCTGGAGATCCTATCATGACAATCTATGTCCATTTTTATGGACCCTACTTTTGGAAAGATTGTAGATATATTCCTCGGAGAGAGATGTGTGCACCATCTCAATCCTAAAGGGAGTATGGTTGTCTCTATGTGGTGGTCGAGATGGACATTGGAGTGATTGTCCAAATGCCCCTATCCCCGTTATGCTAACCCGATTGCTAGTTCGTCTTATGATTTTAATAGGTCTTATGATCAAAATAAGAAAAAATGAATCACCACAAATAGTGGTGTTGAAGTAATACTTCAACTTATCTTGGATCAGGTGGAATTAACGAGGGATAATGTACATCTCATGCATCAATCTATGGGGGCATGTAACAAGGAAATTTCAAAGATAAAAGAAGTTGGTGTGGAGGCTAATCTTTTAGATACCATGAGTGGACCCACTCTTCAAAATAAGCTCAATGTTGATGAATCCATTGTGATATCCCAACCAACCAAACCAAACATGAGAGAAGATGCCAAAGTCAAGGAAATGGTGCTAGATTCAAAAGAAGAAACCAAGCCAATCTCTTATGAAGACTCTAGTCCATTTCGGGGAAAAGATGCTAATAAGGATGTAACTCCAGAACTAAGGTATACACCTCATTCAAACCATTTTTCAACATTACACTTAGAGAATGTGATGAAATTTCGTCTACCTAAGAAAATAGAGGATCATGGGAAGAAGGAGAACCACCCCTATGTTTTGGATTTTGATATTACAAAAGATCTTATGGGATCCCTATACTTGAAGGACAAGGAGCACAACTTTCGATGTTTAACTAGTGGCCTATTGATGTCCCTACCATTACGCAAGGAGCTAAACCAAAAATTTGATATGAAATTAGGTAAAAGATTCAAGTCTTCAAAGTGGAGCAATAAAACATGCATCGTTGATCCCCTACTTTTACCTAAAGATCCTCGAAGATGGAATGATCCAAAGTTGGGCAAAAGATTAAAATCCTCTAAGTGTAAACATACATAAGAATTAAAGTGATGTTGTGCTACAATGTTAAATCAAGTGCTTGATGGGAGGAAACCCATTGTTTTATGTTTTCTCCATATAATTATGAATAAGTCATATAATTTTGATGTTTTGTAGATGCTTTGGACAAGATTGGAAGCCAAAAAAAGGGGAAAAACAAGTTTGAGAAGTCTGGCAACCCTGTAGAAAATAGGGCAAAACAGGGTAGAAAAATGCCTCAGGTACCGCGATCACATCCTTAGGGTCGCGATCGGAATACCACAATCATATCAACAATGTCGTGATTATGACAGATGCTCCATCCTGCACCTTGGTTATCACTGCGATTTTAAGGAACCCTTTAACCATTCGTATGATTTTGTGTTATGTAGTAAGGTCACTACAAGTCTTGTAGTTGGGGGTGAAACCCTACCCTTTTGTGTATTCATTAGTTTACAATACTTGAACATAGTTCACTCAAAGCATGAAAGTTTTGTTAATTGATTATTTTCATTATTTAGATTTCTAATTCTTTTAGTAAGGATACTAGACGAGCCTTTCCCTATGATAGATTATTAATGACATTCTTAATGGAAAAGCATCATGATTGGGTTTTGATCCATGGATGTAGGGGAAGTCTGAGTACTCATAGCATTAAAATTACAAATGTAAGAGAAGTCTGAGTACTTGTGGTGTTGTAGATTTGGGATTAGACGCATACGATTGGCGAAGTCTGAGTAGCCATATGGTTAGTTTGCCCATATGAAGCCAAAATGTGAGACGAAGGCTTGGGTTTTTGTCATGGTTAGAAAATTGTGCATGGTACAAATGCAAAGCGAACACTGCCCTCCATAGAAAAAATTTCACAAAATCAAGGGCATGGATGTAAGCAACCTTATAATAAAAATTCTTCTATTTTTGTGGCTCCACAAATTTTTGACTTATTAATATTGATAGATACTCTTATTTTTGTCTCTATTGAGAGGGGAAACTGAGACCCCTTGGCGAGTTCACATGACATGTGCGGTGAGTTTATTTGTCTAAATCTCATACATACTTATGTCATCTAGAAATTTCCCCATTCGTCTTTCAAATCTAATTTTGATTGTATTTGGTTGGAGAAGTAATCTTAGGCTATTTCTAAGACATTAAAGCCCACTGTAACCTAAAAATCCTACCAGTTCATAAATACTATCCCTAGTCACCTACTTTGAGCCTTTATACCTTTATTTGGAAAACATATTGCAAGTCGTGAGCCTTTTAATTCTTATCCCTCTTTTGAACCCTATCCTTCTTGGACTTAAAAATACAAATTGGGGATAAAAGCCTAAGTTGGGGGTGGTGAAATTGGAAGAGGTAACTTTGGGCCACAAAAATAGAAGTTAGTGCCTAAGAGCTAAATTTTGAGAACAAATGAATAGGAATAATAAGGGACCCAAGAATGGAAAGAAAAGCATGTAATGTACAAGGCAAAGAGGTGAAAAGAAGATGTTTTCCAAAAGATGGGTGAATCAAGGTAGCAAAAGTAGGATCATTTTTAAAGAGTGAAAACAAAAGAAATGTCCCTTGATCAAAAGTTGGATGAAAAAGTATAATGTAGATGTTCGAGGAGTGGGTAGTCACTTTGTTCCCAAATAATATCCTACCCTACCCTGAACCTATATTACAAGCTCAAAAAGCCCTTTGATATGTCCAACCAAGTGCATTCATGGTAGTGGCAATTGAAAATAGGGGAAAGCCTATGGCAATCGCGATCAGTCCTCCGCGATCATATTAGGTGTGATTGTGATCAAGACTTCACGAACGCGTGAGAATGGAAAATGACAAAAGATCAAAAAGGGCATTTGGCCAGCTGACTCCAAATCCCATTTAAGGATCAAAACCCATTCATTCTAGGAATAATCATTCCACAACCCTACCTCTCATCCTTAATTTAGGGTTTTTATAATTTCTTAGAGCTTAGAGCTTAAATTTACACTAATTGGAGATAAGATTAAATTAGAGGAGCTCTAAAAGATAGTCTTGGCTTTGTCTTTTGAAGATTCATTTGAGTCTAAAGTGTGGTTTGTCCTCTCTTTATTTAACTTATGAATAACTTTGATAGACATCTTGGTATATTTTTTTTCATTATCCTTGATGTGCTAGATCTACCTATTGGGGTTATTCTTTATTAGTGTGCATTTATGTGTGGATTGTGAAGTATTTATGTAGATTCTAGTTGGTTGACTATGGGTTCTACTATTACTTGGTTAAATTATTTAGGATTTGTAGGTGAAGGCCCCAAATACCCAAATGTGTTTGATGGGTGAAAATCCCAAGCTCTTTAAAGATCAAACCATCCTTAAAAGAGGTTTGGGTGAACTTTAGGAACCCTCATCATCCTTGAAAGATGAATGTTGGAACCAAGGAAATAGTAGACAATTATTGGGCTTAGGATTTTAATGTTCACCATCTTAGACATAAGAGTGAATATGAAGTTGACTATCCCTTGGGTGCCATCCTATAAATAGGGGTGCCTAATTGAGGTATTGGCTGGCTTTAATTAACACACTCGTTAGGTACTAAAAAAAGTCAATGAGTGACATCTTTGAGGTTTTGTTGAAGAACTAGCCTCAAGGACTTTAGGCCTAATCTACCACATCATCAACAATTAGAATTTGCAATCAAATTATCATGTTCCCATGCATAACTTGCCCTAGGAAAGCATAGTCCCAAAATCCATTTTAATTGATTATATTCTAATTATTCTTAGTCTCGAATTAGTCCCTTAGAAGCCCAAGAATTGCCTTTACATTCAACAAGATTGTAAACCTCCCAAACCATTTTGCACCATAGGTTTGATCCTAGCAAGCAACTTTTATTTTGAATTTTCTCAATTGTCACTCACATTGTTCCTCGTGGATTCGACCCCGAATCTTAGTTGGGTAAATATATTGACAACGATCGCGTTACACTTAAATTGATGTGTAATTTGAGAGTTATCAAGGGGTTAAGAGGGGAAATATCCATAATACCCCCAACTTAAATTGTAAAAATTCTTGCAGGAAGGTACGCCTCCCCCTTGAATCATACCCATATCAAACAAATGGTACCCACCATTCATACCCTGGATAGGTTGTTGGACATCATACACTGTCCATCATACGATTACCCTTTCCCTAGTCGTACCATAATTATACGATTCGTACCTTAAGCAGAAATATTTAGGCTAGACACTAGACAATATATGATTTAGATCATACCACTCGTACCCTATCCTTATGACACTTAGTAAGCCACTCATAGTAAGAGTCAAGTCAAACCACCAAGTTTCAGATTAAGTGAATAATCAACTAACCAACCCATCACCAACCGTACGACCCATACAACCAAACCATAACCAAACTAGAAACTCAACAACCAAATACTGGTTAGCATACAAATTGGGTGACACAACCCGTATTCTTACCATAAGGCTCGTATGGTGAGTCGTATGATCAATAGAGACTCAAAACCCAGGGTGTTTCAACACACCCCCTATAAACTCTTTTAGTAATCACAGAGTCACCAACCGGGGTAGATATAGGAAAAGATTAAAAATAGACTCAGGACCAAAACCAAAATGTATAGCCACAAATAGAGTCACATAAGAAAGAGTGGATGCTGGATCAAGTAAGCAATACACATCATGGGAGAAAATTTTAACATACCTGTAATGATATCGGGAGATGCCTCAAAATCCTGGCGAGACACAAGATCATATATCCAATTCCATCCAGTATTGGTACAAGAAGTAGATACAGATGTAGAAGCAGTACCCTTTGGTGTAGGAGTAGAAAAAAAGGGAACCGGGACCTTGGTAGCCCCAAAAGCCATTCTAACATGACAGTTATGTTGTATGTGACCAATTTGGCCATAATTAAAATCTTTTTTTCTCTTTCTCACAGAACCCATGGTGCGACTGCCCACAAAATTTATAAGGAGGGTAGGATGAAGTTGACTGAGCCCCACTAACCTGATATTGGGCACTCTATGCTCGGGACCCACCATCATGCTGAAACCGATGATCACCTGATGACTTTGGTCAAGGATCACTAGCTGTGGAGAAAGAACCAGAACTCCTCAACTTCTTTTTTGGCCACTTACAACCATCTCTGCCACTCTGCTCAGAAGGCCTGAATTTCTTTCCCTGCCTCTCACTAAACTCAGCCTGCTTCCTTTTCTATTCCTTCATTTACTACATGTAAACCACCAACCTAGAGTTGTCCATGTCCTTGATCAACAAAGCAACCTTACTCTCAAGGATCAACTCATAAAAAAGTACCAAAGAAAACTTACGCATATTAGCCCTCATTCTAGAGACCAACTCAGAAGCATACCTAGACAAATGATGAAATTTCAAGGCATACTCCTTGACAAACATCCTACCTTTCCTTACATTCACAAACTCTTCCACTTTTGCCTCTCTTAACTCTTAAGGAAAGAAGTGGTCCAAGAATGCGTTAGAAAAGTCCTCCCATAAGGCAGAACCATCATCCTCGCCCCTTAACTATAGACACTTTTTGTACCACTGATAAGCCACATCTTTCAATTGATAAGTAGCAAATTCAACACCTCAACTTCCTAAGAATGCTTAATCCAAAAGATCTTCTCTATTTCATAGTGAAACTTTGAGGATCCTTCACAACCTTATACCAGTAAACAAAGGAGGATGCAACCTCATGAACTGGCCAACCTTTGGGGCCTTGGAAAATGGAGTAACAAAAATACCACACTTAGACTAAGAAGCTACCAACTGAGACAATAGAGTAATGAAGCATGGGACTCAGCATTAGTAGCCTCTCCTTGAGGCGACTAAGTATGAGTATCACCCTCAGGAGTAGGACTAGTGGGGACAGGTGGAGCCCTATGAGGACAGTCAGCTATAGCGACCCTTGACCGGGTCTGGACTCTAGAGTTAGAGCGTGTCCCATAAACATTATCCCTAGTTGGCACAGAGGTGTTTGCATGAACATCAGATATTCTTAGAGCCATGATCTGAAAGACAACCAAACAGAAATCAGAAGAATCCAAGACCTTAGACTCTATAGCTCGAAATAAGACAACAAGAAAGTGAAGCATTTCAAAATGTCTCATAGCCTCTCTCTTAGGAGTGTGGCATGCTACATACCCATAAAAGAGACTCTACTCGGCACTGCTTTATGGACTCTCAAATGACCATGAACCTGTCTCAGACACCAATTTGACATGACCCAAACCAGGTCCTTATCATAATGGGCATCTCAATCCCAATAATGATTGGAGATCACCCTAGTACACAATCCAACCAACTAACCTATACCCTGAGTCGGATAAATTTTGAAGATATAATCAAGATAAGGTGATTAATAACAAAAAGACTTTGGGAAAGGTCTAAGACCATGACCAACCCAAACAAGTCTAACTATCCAATGCCCAACCAACAACCATAACAAAACCAAAATAATAACCAAGTCCATATCCATACCATAGTGTACCCAAGTCCATAGTTTGTCCACAAAGCCTCTAAAGATATCTAAGAATATCCCACTGGGACATGCCTCCGATCATAGTCCAAACTAATGTCCATGTCTAAACTAATAAAAATATAAGAAAACTCAAAGAAAGAAATGGAGCCTTTCAAAGTATGGAAGCTCACCACTTCAAGTCAACACAAGTTGTTCCTTACTCCAATCATTGAGTAGGATATGTAAGAATATGACCAACACCTGCATTGTAACGGGATACAATGTCGAAGATGGTTAGTGGTTAGAGTAGTAGCATGTAACTTAAGGATAAGGATAAAATAATGCCAACAGTTCAAATCTAATCAACCAATGCATATAAGCAATGCAATATATACATATACATATATACCATGTCGGAGTTTTTAAATCATTAACCTGGGATGTGTAACATAGCCATTATAAAACAAGGAACCCACGGGTATGGTCCCAACTCTTACCTAGTTGGAAGAGCTTCAATGTGTGTAGTCGTATGAACCAGAGAAAATCTAAAATTGTATATGCCTATATGTGAGACTCGAACCTCCCATTATAATCAAGGTGACTTAATCACCAATACATGTATTATGGAGGACTTGAACCTCCTATTCGCATATTCATTCAGGGACTCAAACTACCCGATCATAAAGACACCCGCACCGGATAACGTGATTTCAAGTGTTAATCCTTCGAACTCCATTTTCATGGCTCAGATAAAAATCCCACTTTTAAATCCCAATTTAAGGCCATCATTTCACATACACAACCATTAAGCCAATTACGTACCAAAGACACTTCATTGGTATCGTCATACCAATACCACTTCCAAACGTACAATATGCTATTACCATTATCAATCAATCAATTATTTATTTGACTTTGTGACTCGAACCCATTGTCTAAGAAGAAACTTTTTCTATTCAAAGTTTAGGGACTCGAACCCATTATCTAGTAAATACATAAATCAATTTAATGTTTAGGGGATCAAGCCCTTTTATTCAATTAAACCACCAAAGTTACCATTTAAATCATTACATGGACAACAAGGCTTTTACAATATCACTTACCAACCATACATATTCAAGGCTAATTCATTACTTAAAAACACCATTAACATGTGACTAGTTTATTCTCTTAGGCATTTTCATAAACACTTTGAGGGCATACAATTACCAAGACCAAAACCAAAGTAAGAACCTTCAAGTTTTGGGTTAACAATGATCCAATCATTAAACCATAATTAACCAATACCCACATGTGTAAGACATCACCGAAAATATGTATATACATAATTTAAACCAAGGGTAAACCATACTCAACAATATGTAAAAAAAAAAATATTGGTTTTCAAAACTACCATTAATGAATCGTAAATAAATTTTAAAACACATGATTTTCATGAACTAACAATGACATAAGAGTCACATGTCTTATTCATGAAGATACAAGGAAGAAACTTGACCCTTGATCCTTTAGATGAAAACTTGAAGAAAACCCTAGCCCAATCTTCAAGAGAGAGTTTAGAGAGTGTTTTTAGAGTGTTTGGTCTTTGAAAAGTGTGTTATGATAGTCCACAATATTTTATAAGATGTGGTAACTTAAGGGTTTTGGGGTAGGAAATGTATGAAATGCCCTCAGCTTAAAAGTTGAAAATATGATTACAGGAGGATACGACCACATCACCCAAACGGTACCCTAACATACGAGTGGTACCCGCCACTCATCACTTATGAATCAACTTGGACTCTAATACTTTCTAATATGCGAGTTCCTAGACCAAATCATATCCAATCATACGATTGGTACCCCCTAAATCGTACCCTAGGAAGAATTCTCTAGGATAGACATAGGACATCATACAATTTAGTACTATACCCCTCATACCCTAGATTACAACTAGTAATATATCCAAATGATCCTCATATAAGTTGAGGACCCTAAACCATACCCACATCATACGAATAGTACCCACAAGTCGTATGATCTCTAGTGAGCTCAAAATCAAGAATTTTCTAAGGGTCAAAACTAGGGTGTTTCACAATATCTCCAGCGACTTTCAACCTTCGGAGACTCCACATTCAACTTCTTCATCCTTCAATCTTCCCTTATAACTATAAATTTCTTTCTCTTCACAGATAAAGACTTCTCTTTTTATTAATTTCAAAAACAAGGATTTTTTAGTTAATGAACAATAAGAAGAACTTTATTTTTATTCTCTTCAAGTATGGGTTAACAATTTAGAGATTTGATGCTAAGAAAAGGAGAAAAAATCCAAGAAAATTCTAATTTATTGTATTGTGTTCTCTTAATATGGTTGTTGATGTAAATGTGGTATCTTTTTTAAGTGAAGTGTTATTTATTTTAGTTGTTATTCTTGTTCTCGAACATTATTGTAAAAATAGTGAAACTTTGAATTTTTTTGGAGACATCTATTGTCACCAAATCCAACAATTACTGAGATTGTACAATAGATTAGATTTAAGTGAACATTTACTTAAACAACTGTTGATTTTATTGGTGTTTATTGGGTTTCTTCGAATTTATTGGTGTTGTTGGCGGTGTGTTTGTGTTGTTGATTTTGTTTGTGTTGGTGTATTTATAATTGTTGGTAAATGTTGATATTGTTGACATTGTTGATATTGGTGTATTGATAAATATTGGTGTTGTTGGTTTGTATTGGTGTTGGTGGTGATGTTTGTGGTGATAGTGTTGTCGGTTTTGTTTGTGTTGTATTTGTAAATGTTGATAAATATTCATGTTATTGGTGTTGGTGTATTATTGGTGTTGTTGTATTGATAAATATTGGTGTTGTTGTTAATAGTGTATTGATAAATATTGGTATTGTTGTTGATGTTGTTGTTGATATATGTATTTCTGTGGTAAAAATATTGTTAATATCCCAATATATATGTAATATGTTGCAACAGAATAAGAATTTGTTGGAATATATTAAGCATCTATTAAAACAACTATATCATCTGTTGGTTTACTGTTATGATGTTTTCAACAAATGACCCAGCTTTTGCAACATATGGGTCATTTGTAGGAAGAAGTTAAAACAATTTTTCTACTATTTTTATTTCGTTCAACGGATGACCTAACTATTGCAACAAATAAGTCATTTATTGGAAGGAATCAAAACAATTTTGCTATTATTTTGATTTCATCCAACAGATGACCTACCTGTTGTGTCATTTGTTGAAAAATATTATTGGTATTTTTTAATTCATTACTACCTTTTTTAATAAAGCATAAATTAATTATAATATATTTTTATTTCCCTCTTATTTTTAGATAAAATAGCTCCCAAAAGGAAAGAAAGTAAACCAACTTCTAATAAACCAAGTCAAATAAATAAAGTATAAACAACACTAGAAGAACTTGCTGACCAAGTCCTTTTACAAATAGATGAAGTGTTTTTCATCTATTTTTGTAGATGTATAATGACTTAATTTTTTTTGTGATTTTTGTGAATTATTCATTTCTATGTGATTTGACCATTTTATTCCTCCCCGTGGTTTCTTTGTGGTATTTCTGAGGTGAGAGAATGATTGATGTGATTTTCAATTTATTTCAATGTGATTTGTGTGCGTTTGTTATTTTTGAAGGTTATAAAGGCTTCATGCTTGACTTTGGTCAACATTTGTTGTTTTGTGCGTCAGATGGCTAAACGGACCACGCTAGCAAATTTGAAACATCAATTTTAGGTTGGTAACATTGTTGATGTGATTTTATGACTTTTGTATCTCACTTTGATCCTCTGTTGGGAAAATTGTAAAATTATGTCTCGAGGTTAATTTTGTGAAAATGATATTTTTTCAAAAATAAAATATTGACATTGAGTCCGAAGCGTCGAATTTAATAGGTAGCATAGTTCGTTTACATTCTCAAAATTTCGGATGAATATTGAGGGATCCACGGAGACTTGAAAATTTTCAAGTTCAGCTGGTGCACCATCCAGTTGGTACAGCAGCTAAAGCGCCATTTTGGCCGCTTTAGCGGTAGGATATAAAGCGCCACTTAGTCGCTTTATACGGCTGGCTCAGCTGGACAAGAGCGCTTTAGTGGTGCCCTATCCCCTTTAGCGGGCTAATAACCATAGTGGGTACCTCTAAAACAGTATTTGATTGCTTTAGTGGTGATCGCTAAAGTGTCCATTTGACCGCTTTAGTGTTCAACGCTAGTACCTTATGTAAATGTATTTTTCTCAATTTTCTACCATTTTTTAGACTTAGAGCTTCGGGTTTCAGAGTTTTGGGGAGATTGCTTCCATTTTCAAGCTTGGGTAAGCTCCAAGCCCCTAATTCAATTATTTTTCTTTGATTTTGTCATCCAAAGCTTGTTAAGACTCGAGTTCAAAAAGTGAAATTTGGAGATTTTGGCCCGAACAACCTAAATTGGTATTTTTTTTATCTAAATCCTAGTTTCAACCCGTATTCACTTGGGCATTATTATATAGGTTCCTTCAATCATGGTTAATATATTTTTGAACTTAAATTTTGATCTTACCCTTTCTTTTTAAAAATCCATTTCGGGGGTCCATTTTGATTCTGACTCAGAAATGGACAATATGGGTATCGTTGGCTTCTTTTTTATGCATAGATTCTATATTTGTATGTTTTAGTTAATTCTAAGATTGTAACTGAACTTATTAATATAATGCTAATTATATTTAAATAACATTATTTATTACTAATTATGATTTAATGAAGCAATTCACATCAATTTAGTCAATTGATCATTCTATTTATGACGAATATAGTTAGTTGATCATGTAATTACTATATAATTCCTGGAGATTATAATTAAACTTATTAATTGAATGCTAATTATAGTTAAATAACTTTTTATTACTATCATGGGTTAATGAAGCATTTCGCATCAAACATATGTAGATATGTTAGAGATACTCAAACATATCATTCATCTACTGCAACAGATGTGCATATCTGTTTGATTATTTTCAACAAATGAGTCATTTATTACAACATATAATACATCTACCGCAACATATATAGAGTCTGTTGAAAATGATCAAACATATTAGACACCTGTAGCAACAGATTTCTATATCTGTTGTAACAGATATGTATATCTATTTGATTATCTCAAACAGATGGGTCATTTATTACAATAAATAATTCATCAACCGCAACAAATGCAGAGTCTGTTGAAAAGGATCAAATATATTCGACACCTACTGCAGTAGATTTCTATATCTATTATAATATATGTGTATACCTATTTAATTATTTTTAACATATGAGTCATCTGCTACAATAGATAATGCATCTGTTTCAATATATGTAGACTCTATTGAAAATAATCAAACATATTAGACATCTGCTGCAACAGATACCTATATCTATTTAATTATTTCAAATAGATGAATAATTTATTGCAACAGATTAATTTTCTACTACAACATAATTCATTATTCTATCTAATTTTACATCAAGCGCAACAGATATAACATCTGTTGCAACAAAAGTTGTTCCAGCACATATAATAGTTGTTGTGTAACAACCTAAAAATTTGGTAAAATATGGGAAATTTATGATTTTATTTAATTTGACTATTTTACCCCTTTCCGTAGTTGCATTATGATATTTCTGGGGTGTGGGAGTGATTGACCTGATTTTCGATGCATGTTGGTATCATTTATGCAATATTATGATTTTTGATGGCTTCGAGAGCCTTATTTTGGACTTATGCGGATATCATTTGATTCGTACGATGGATAGCCGAATAGACTATGCCAACAGCTTTGTAATATCGATTTTAGGCTAGATAGACCTTTGGTTCGGGTCCCGATGCACCCGAGCTTATTTCGATCTATTGGTCGGAAAGTTGATAAATTTGAAATATGGGTGTGGGACCCACATTTGATCGAAACAACCTGGGATGGAAAATTCGACTTCACCAGCAAATCCAGAATGTTGATTTTAGGGTGTTAGCATATTTGGTATGATTTTATATCTTTTAAATCTCATTTCAATCCTCGGTTTTGAAAATTATAATTTCGAATTTTGAGGGTCAACTTTGTGAAAAAGATATTTTTTTTAAAAATCTGATATCGCCATCACATCTAAAACGTCGAATTTAGTATGATTGCATAGTTCATTTATATATATCGGACTCCAAACAAATCTCGGGCACTCCATCGAAGTTCATTTCGACTTAGGAATAAAAAAATCTGCACAGCTATTGCAGAAAATCTGCAATAAATAGCAGATTTTTCAACCTTTTTGGCTCATTTTGCTCATTTTCATCTTAACTCTTGCGAGTAAAATCGAAAAATAGTATGAGAGCTTAAAAGTAAAGTTTGTGAGAGTTTGGGAAGCAAGATTAACATCTTTTTCTTGGTTTTATTACGGATTTAAGATAAAAATTCACCCATTTTCTTAGTAATTTCTTGATAAATTTCTCAAAATCCCAAAAATCTTAGGGCATGATTTTAAATCCAAATTTCTCCCCTTTCACTTGAATAATATTTTTATCTTATAATTACTAGTTTTTCATCAATTTAACCTTCAAAACAACTCTGATTCTTGATTTTAACCCGGATTTCAAAGATTTTACCCGATAAAGCTCAAAAATGATTTTTCTTCGATTTGACCCTCATTTTTTTAATCAATTTAACTTGGGTTTTTAGCTGTAGGTTTCTAAAAATATAGGGAACATATTTTTGAAGTAAAATTTTGATTTTTCCCTTCTTTTTCGAAAACCTATTTTTGGGGTCCGTTTTGATCCTGAACCAAAAGTAGTCAATTGGGTGTTCGTTTTGCGTTGATGCGTAGGTCTATCTTATTTTGTTACATGTCTCTTTCATAATTAATATCTCTGTCAATTATAGAAACCGACTCAAAGAAATAATGGAAAATCTAAAAGAAAAATTAATATAGATAAAAGAAACCTTAGAAAATTTAGAAAAAAGTACAAATAATAATTTATATAACATAAAAAACTCATTAAGAGAAGAAGAAAGAGATATAATTAATATCATTAATAACCTTAATTCAGATATAAATTATAGCATAATTAGAATAGAATATTACACGGAAATTAGTAAACAAGCAACTACTTTAGAATAAAATGATAAACTATGAGTATTTAAAATATTGGAGACAAGATATGGAAGAAATAAGATTAGAAGAAATGCGTATGAGAGAAAATTTAATTGAATATTTTAGAACAAAAGATATAGAATATTTAGAATACCTCAAAAATAATATAGAAGAATTACAAAGACTAAGAGAAAAAATTAAAGAATACTACAGTAAAGAATTTAATCAAATATCATTTAATCACCCCCCAAGATATGAACATAAATAAAATAAAAATATTTAGAGAAGTTAAGAAATATCCACACAAAAATAAAAATAGATCCATTACAATAGATCTATTTAAGTTATCCGCACCCCATACAATTGGTATTAGAGCTTATGCTATTTAAAGTTCCGGAAGTAAATGATGATACAAAATGATGATACAAAATGCACGTTAAGGGTGGGAACTAATCATGAAAAATGGTTATCTATGTGTTGTTCCCATGTGGGGGCGCATATGTGATGTAATTGTAGAAATTGAGATATTATGTGATATGTGTGACCGTGTGGGGTCCTATGTGATATTGATAGCCTTGAATATATGTGAATAATTGTATTGTGTTGTTTAATATGGTACCATTTGTGTATTGTGATTATATTCATACTTTATTGGCATATGAGACATGTGGAAATTCATGGATAAAACAAAAATAATAAGTGGATATTAGCTTATGTGGTTGT
The DNA here is from genome assembly GCA_030864215.1 of Capsicum pubescens. Taxonomy (NCBI): domain Eukaryota; kingdom Viridiplantae; phylum Streptophyta; class Magnoliopsida; order Solanales; family Solanaceae; genus Capsicum; species Capsicum pubescens. The sequence goes on from CM061543.1 coordinate 122,335,151, forward strand.
GGGAATATATCATTGTGGTTGGTTTTGGAAATATATCACGTGATTGGTTGTGGAAATACTCATTGTGATTGGTTGTGAGCATTGCATCTTCATATCATACTCATTCATGAAACATTGGTACCACCGTGGCAACATCCTAGAAACACTGGCAACATCTTTTTAAAAGATATTGTAATACCTTATAAAACCCTTTTTGAGAAATATGCTAGAAAGGAGATATGAGATATGTGGTTTGTATACGGGTTGATGAACCCCCCATGGGTCCTGCATTGGGAGGCTTGCCTCCGTAGGTATATACGGGGATTGTGCGACAATTCCAAGGATTGTCCGATGACCTCGTGCATCATCATCATCATCATCATATACATTATACTTACTTTATTATGTTTATATTGTGTTGTATTGTCTTATTCACTTGTCATCTATGTATTTGTCTTACCGTCCTTTACTTGTATTTGATAATCTTGTATCTACATGTTCTCTCTTGTTCTATTTATATCTGACGTAATGTATACTTGTGTTCTATATCTTGGTGTGTTGATATAATATATGTGAGATGTAATAGAACTATTGGTGCAAGTGGTGTGGGATACTATTATGGGATATTTTCTGATTACAAGTGACGTGCACTTAGTGGATATTTTGTATGATTTATTTACTACTTTGCTTGGTCGGCCAATGATACCTACTGAGTACAAGTGGACCATACTCATTCCTTCTGCGCCCTTTTGGTGTAGGTCCTATCTCAATTGTGCCTTAACTTGCTTGATTCAAGTGATTATTGGAGCTTCCAAGGTAGCGGTTGGATATTCATGCGTTTGAAGTTCACCTCTATCTTTCTATAGTATTTATGTCTTTATTAGTATTTGGAGATAGTTATTATTCCTTTGTGGTTATTTTTCTAATATATTTGACTCTTGGATTGTATTAGTAGTTCTTACACTATCGACACCTGGTTTTGGGCATGGTTGGTATTTTGAATAAGTTCTTTTTGTGTTTTTATGATTACTTATATGGTTTGACCTAGTTCTAGAAGCCTTACCTTGGGATATTTATGTGTTTTTCTCTTTTCATATCAGTTTGGGTGATAGGCTTACTTGTCAAGGTACGCTGCGACAAGTGCCATCATGACCCTCATTTTTTGGTCATGGCAAATTGGTATTCAGAGCAGCCAGGTTTCATTGGTCTCAATGGTGTAAGAACGGGATGTCTAATAGATTCTCGAGGATCGGTATGTTGATGTCCGTATCTATCTTTGAGAGGCTATAGGATGTCTTTTGGAAACTTCCCTCACTTTATTCCTTATCATACAAATTCTTTCATATCTTATGTTTGAGTTGTGTTTCACTCTTTCAGCACGGATGGTGTGGCTTATTCTACATATCAGTTGAGAGATGTTGTAAGAAATTAGTAGACATCATTTGTCAGTTGTGGCTTATTGATGCTCCTGAGTTGTTATGGGATTAGTTTGTTGATGCCTTTCTAGAGAGATTTGTGCCTTTCAGTTTGAGAGATCTTATGTTGGATGAGTTTGATTATTTGGAGCAGGGCTCCATGACAGTTGTTGAGTATGAAGTACACTTCCATACCCTTCCCAACTATTTCTAAGATAGTATTTCCACCTGTTTGAGAAGATTTAAAAGTTTGTGAAGGGTTTGGTTGTCTTCTTTCAGTTAGCTACGTCTCAGATAGTTGTGTTTGAGGGTTTTTTTTAGAGTATTGTGGATCATGTTAAGGTGACAGAGAATATTCCTCAGGTATCTCAAAGAGGCGCCAAAAGGGTGCGCTGTTTTGGTAAGTTCATAGGTTAGACTCCATGAGTTAGAGATTTTAGAGGTTCTCGTGGGTTTTCTAGTTCAACAGTGTAGGGTAGCCATCAAGGCAAGTTTAGAGTTTGCTATGTATATGATGAGACTAGCCATGCGGCCAAAGACTATCCTTATCGAGTGTTTAGAGCTTCTCTTATTTTATCTGTGAGGGATAAGGGTTCTACCAAAAGTTTAATAGGTAGAAATGGTAGAGCTCGTGTTGGTGGTCATGGGGCTACTCAGCCAGTTAGTAGTTGTAGACAGTGTTACACTATATCAGTCAGATTTGAGGCAGAGGCTTCAGATGTTGTGATCGCAGGTATCGTTCCATTATTTCAGACCTGCATCTATATTATTTTATCCTGGATCAACTTTGTCTTATGTGTTTGTGTATTTTTCTTTGGGTTTTGATTCTGTTAGGGAGCCTCTTTCCATGCCTATTCGTGTATCTACCCTAGTAGGCAATTCTTTAGTGGTGGATGGGGTATATCGATCTTGTGTTGTGACTTTTGTCGGGTGTGAGACTTTAGTAGACTTAATTTTGTTAGATATGGTCGATTTTGATGTTATTTATGATATGGATTGGTTGGATCCTTATTAAATTGTCTTAGATTATTTTGCCAAGACCGTGACTTTAGCTTTGTTGGGTGTGTCAAGGATAGTTTTGAAGGGTGCACTTCATTCGGGTCCTAAGAGGATTATATCTTATGTTCAAGATCGTAAATTGGTTGAGAGGGGATGTTTATCTTACTTGGCCCATATTCGTGACACAAGTGTTTTTTCACCTCCTTCCTTAGATTTTGTACGTGTTGTCCCTAATTTTATAGAGGTGTTTCCTACGGGCTTGCCTAGTATGCCTTCGGATTGAGATATTGATTTTATTATTGATGTTGAGTTGGGTACTAAGCCCATTTCTATTCCTCCTTATAGGATGGTCCTGGCAGAGTTGAAAGAACTAAAGGATCAATTGCAGAAGTTATTGGATAAGGGATTTATTCGACCTAGTGTTTCACCTTGAGGTGCTCTGTCTTGTTTGTGAAGAAAAAGAATGGGTCTATATGGATGTGTATTAATTATAGGCAGTTGAACAAGGTGATGGTTAAGAATAAGTACCCTCTTCCTCATATCGATGATTTGTTTGATCAACTTTGGGGTGCTGCGGGGTTTTCAAAGATTGATTTGAGGTTCGGTTATCACCAATTAAGGATTAGATCTTCAGACATTCTGAAAACTATTTTTTAGACTTGATATGGTCATTATGAGTTCTTGGTCATGTCTTTTGGGTTGACCAATTCCCCTGTCTCATTCATGGAGTTGAGGAATCAGGTGTTTTGAGCATATCTTGACTCCTTTGTTATGGTATTTATAGATGATATCTTGGTTTATTCCAAGAGTGAGGTTGAGCATGAGGAGCATTTGTGGATTGTGCTTTAGAGATTGAGGGATGAGAAGTTGTACGCTACGTTCTCTAAGTCCGAGTTTTGGTTGGAGTTTCTTTCTTTCTTGGGTCATGTGGTGACTGAAGAAGGTATTCTGGTTGATCCAGCTAAGGGTGCAGCGGTTCGTGATTGGGCTAGACCTTCTTCGCCCGCCGAGATTCAAAGTTTTATTGGCTTAGCAGGGTATTATCAGTGTTTTGTTGAGGGTTTTTCATCCATTGCAGCTCTATTGACCAAGTTGACTCTCGGAGAGTTTTTCTTCTATTGCTACTTCGTTGATAAAGTTGACTCAGCAGAAGGTCAAGTTCTTTTGGTCGGACACTTGTAAGGGTAGGTTTGAGAAATTTAAGGAAAAATTGACTTCTGCTCTAGTTTTAAGCCCGCTCAAGGGTACTGATAGGTTCGTGGTGTATTATGATGCATCCCGTATGGGACCAGGTTGTGTCTTGATGCAATATGAAAAGGTTATAGCCTATGCTTCCAGGCAGCTTAAGGTTCATAAGAGGAATTACTTGACTCATGATTTAGAGTTGGCGGTTGTGGTCTTTGCATTGAAAATCTGGCACCATTATTTGAATGGAGTACACGTGTACATTTATCTCATCATATGAGTTTATAGTATGTGTTCACTCAGAAGGAACTGAACCTTAGACAGAGGTGGTGGTTTGCATTACTTAAGGATTATGACATTAGTCTTCACTACCATCTAAGTAAATTAACATTATTGCTGATGCTCTTAGTAGGTTATCTATGGGGAGCTTATCCTATGTTCATGAGGACAAGAAAGGGTTGGTGAAGAATATTCACAGTTTGACTAACTTGGGAGTTCTTCTTTTGGACTGCAAGGATGGAAGAGTGATTGCTCAAGAGGTCTTTTGGACTGCAAGGATGGAAGAGTGATTGCTCAAGAGGTGGTTAAATCATCTCTTAGTGCTTAGGTGAAGGAGATACAGGTCTTCTATTGGGTGGTTTGAGGTCGGTGAGACTAGGTTGTTTGGTCCTGACTTGGTTTACCAAGCCATAAAGAAGGTGAAGGTGATTAGAGAAAGACTTAAGACTGTTTAGAGTCACCGAAAGTCTTATGCAGATGTAAGGCGAAGAGAGTTGGAGTTTGAGGTTTGTGATTGGGTATTCTTAAAAGTTTCTCCTGTAAAAGAAGTAATAAGGTTTGGGAAGAAGGAGAAGCTTAGTTCTCATTATATTAGTCCATATCATATTTGAGGAGAGTAGTGATATTGCTTATGAGTTGGATTTTCCCGCGATTTTGGCTTCTATTCATCCCATTTTCCATGTGTCTATGCTGAAGAAGTGCGTGGGTGATCCTTCTTTTATTTTTCTGGTGGAGGATATTGATATTTTAGATACCTTGTCTTATGAGAAAGTCCCGATGGAGATTTATGATAGGCAAGTCATAGGTAGAGAACTAAGGATGTGGATTTCGTAAAGGTGCTTTGAAGAAATCAAAAGGTGGAAGAAGTTAAATGGGAAGTTGAAGATGATATAAAGTCTAAATATCCGTTCTTGTTCCCTGGATTGGATAAAGATGCATAAGGTATGCGTTCTTTTATTCTAACTACATTTTAAATTTGTTCTTAGTTCTAGTTGTATTCTGTCTTATATTCATGCTAGGCTGCCCCTAACTTCTTATTCAAGGACGAATAATCCTAAGGGGTGGATAATGTAATACCTTAGGTTTTGGACTCTAAACTTTCTGAAGTGAAATTGAAAACTGCCAAGGAAATGACTCAAGTGACGAGTTTATCACCCGTCATGAGTTATTAGGTGAGACTCGTCATCCAACCAGTGAAGTTTCCCAAGGTTACTATTTGGATCATGGCTAGACATCACGAGTTATTATGTAAAGTCATGATTCATAGAAGGAGACTCATAAAGCAAATAGTGAGATGGCCTAACACTTTTGTTCAAGCCATGAGTCCAAGAAACAACTCGTGACTAGTCATCACGAGTCGTTACCCAACCCATTACGACTAAGAGAGATTTCTCCTGCACTTCTTTAATTAAGGGTAATTTTATTTTTTTCCTTTCTTAACACTTTACCCACAACCTTAAAACATCTAAGGGACCCTATTAACATCAGTTATTCAAAACAAACACGAATCTCAACATCTTAAACTCCCCAAAGTAAGAGAAAGCTAGGATTTTTAACGAATTCAATATTCAAGCTCTCAACTTTGAATTATTTTCCTATTCTTGTGTGTTTCAAGCATGTCTCTCATCGCCACACCTAAATTTTTCACTATGGCGTGAATTGGTGTAATAATCATATGGTTTATTCATGGATTAAAAATTGGGTTGAGGGGTTTTAAATGGTAATCACTTGGATTATTTTCCCCATGGTTTTAAGTGTAGTGTTCATACTTTGATTAATGGATTGGGGCTGAATTGGGGCAATATGGTATGGTGTGGAATGGGGACCATGGGTTTCCCCATATTGATGGATTTTGGCTTGAAGTTGGCATTAACCTCAACCCACTTTGAAAATCGGTTTTGAAATATGGGTAATTACATGGATTTACTTGCTCCTCTAAACTTATTGCATTGCATTAAAGGTTAAATGAAATAAAAATAATTTTTAAAGGCCTTGGTGTCCATGGTTTTGGATGAAAATGGAACTTGGGAGTCTAATGGTTAATGGGATGATTATGACATAATGAAATTAGCTAGCAAGTATAATTAGTATGACGATACCCAACTGGAAATGCCTTAAATAAATGACCTGGGTTAACAGCTGGGATTTTGTGCAAGTGTTTAAATTTGTTCTTAAAAAGGGTTGTGTTGCTCGCCGTGAAAGTGGAGGGCCTGGAGGGACTAATACTGGAAAACACGTTTGCTGGCGTGGGGGTCTTTATGACCGTGTGCATGGTTCACACTATATATATTTTTTGAATAGTTATAGCCTTGGTTTCTCTGGACCTCCCTTGTATTTCTTCTGTTTGTGCAGCTAACACGCACTGGAGCCCTTTCATTAAGAGGAGATGAACCTATATAGCCCATGGGTGCCCTTAGGACAGATAGAGATGCATAGTTTAGGTTAATGGTTTTACAAATCTCATGTGCATGAATCTTTTACCTTATCCCGACATCTTATATATATATATATATATTTATATATATGAATGTGTGAATATGATTTTGACTGACTTTGGACATGAAATTACTTTATCCCTTTTCCTGAGTTACATGCCAGTGTTTATCCAACCGTCCGTTCCTAGATGCTACATTTTTGCATGATGTAGAGTCCTAGGGTTCTTTGTTTACTCGTGTGCAGTCTTAGGTGGAGAGGATATCAATTGAGTTGCTGTGAAGTGGTGAGCCTCCATTATCCAGAAATCTTTACCATTTCATTAGGTTTCTTTTTATATTTTGGAAATTGAAGATTTTCATTGTTACGGTCGGGGGCATGTCCCGACCTAATTTGATATTCTGGTTTAAAGGATTTTAAGGACAATGTGTGGGTTGGTTATTTGTTTCGGATTCTTAGAACCTTCCTATTAATTTACATATCATTCTTATTTTTTGGTTTTTCTTCCACTATTATTTTATTGTATTCAGGTGGTTAGGCTAGGGGGTGGTGTCCGACTCATGGTGGACTTGCAATACCCGTCACGGACAGGCACTGGTTTGGGTCGTAACACTTAGCTACCATTAAAATAAATTTATATCCTTATTGTGAACTAGAAAAAAGAATCAATGAGATAGAACAAAGAATATAGGAATTAAGATCTTTAGTCTAGTAAAATAAAGAATTAATTTATGGCTACAATAGGAATATACCTAGATCGCCTTACTTGGTTACAAAATGAAAAGATATATAAATGCATTTGGATTGAGTTATCATATCTTCGCTCAATGATATAGTTGTGAGGTTAATTTAGATTGATGATTAGAGACTCGGAAGATGATGATCATACAATAAACTCCATAAATCAAAAACTACATAACCAAATAAGTAGATAAAATTGATACTTGACATTATTGTTAGCGAATATGTAATCCTAGATCGTTTCTTTCACTGATTGGATAGAATCTTCTCTGCATCTTGGTTAATTATTTATAAGTCATTTTTTTATTATTATTATTTTTAGTTTAGTTAATTCATAAATAGATCTTGTGGGATTTAATTCTTGAAAAAATTATAAGGATTAGTTTAATTTAGAAAAATATTTAATTAACAAGTCCTAGTGAATATAATATCTAGACTCTCAATCCTATATTCTTTGTACGACCATGTACACTTGCATGTGCATTTGGACACAAGTATTTGGCAGTATTACTGGGGAACTTAGCAAATAGTTGTTTACCTAGGTTGGACATTTTTATTTATTTAATTTTTTTGTATATATTTTATTTTTATATATATATTTTTGTGCGTGTGTGTGATAGTTTACTACTCTTCTTGAGATGACGTCAAAAAAAGTATGGAGTGATAGTTATTCATTTTTTATTGATGCATGTCTTCTTTGTGGAGGACCCCACATATGGGAACAATGTTCAATTCTGATCTTACGGAATGGGTTATGTGACCCTTCTAAATCATACAATTGGGAATTTTTTAAATGGTGTGGTGGTCAATGAAGAAATTGTTTCACGTGTTATAACCCTTTCCCAAGCCCTGATTATCACGATTCTAATAATTCTTGTACTTTTGATAGTATGGGTTCTTGCAGAAAATTATTAGAGGAATATGAGGGTTATCTTAAGACAATTGTAAAAGGAATGACACACTTCATGAAAGAAAGAGTTGAGCTTATTAAAGAGGTTGACATGTTAGCCTTAGATATTCATAACTTAAAAGTTGAGTTGAGTACAACAATTGATGTGCCTAACACACAACAAATTAGTGATGAGTTGTGTGAGGATGAAAAGATATTTGATAATATTTTTTATTGATGTGTTCATTGTTGAGAAGAGTATAAGTGAGGATTTAAACGATAATACAATTCATGAGTTACGGCATACTGGACCTCATTCCTGTCATTGTTTCAGATTATGCTTTGACAATGAGATATTAATTGGGTCATTTAAGCCTATGGGAGAGTGTATGGAGAAGGAACAATATATCTATATTCTTGAATTTGTAGCACCAAAATTAAAATATTATATTTCTCACTTAAGGGCCAAGAACTGTAAACTGCGACATTCATTATTTGGTCCCTTTAAATTTATAACACTGTCCCTTAAGCGGACCAGAAAAATTGATACAAAGTTAGGGGTGCAATTCATATCCTCAAAGTGGAAGAAAAAGTGGCAAACTTTATAGTGTCATGCCGCGATACTAAATTAGAAGCTTGTTGGGAGGCAACCCAATTTCTTTAGTGTATCTTCTTATTTCTTTATTTTATTTTTATATTCGCAGTGTCACGTTTTGTGTTATTTTTGTTTCTACAGATTCAGGGGAAGCATGAGTACCCAAAATTTGAAGTTAAGAACCACATTTGAGCTTAAGTGTGGGGTGCGTGTGATACATGATGAAAATTGAAGAAATATGTTTCTAGCTAGGCCTAGAGGGCCTCAAAGAGTATCTTTAACCCTTGTTTTAATTTATTTATTTCTTTGGAGATAAAACATGATTTTAAGTATGGGGTGAGGCATCTTCCAATATTTATTTAGGGTGAAGTATACTATAGAATTTGTTTATATTATATTTTTTCTATTTTATCTCGTTTTTAATTGCTTGCTATAGAAAAAAAAATTAAAAAAGAAAAATTAAAAAGTCCAAAAACACAAAAATATTTTTCTTTTATATTTTTAGTTTAAAATAGTTTTTGTTAGTTTTTAGATTTTGTCTTTAGTAGGGCATACTTTGTACCCCTTGATTTTTCTTTTTGGTTCTTTTTCGAGGAGGGTCCCATTGAACCGAGTATCTTTTAATTTTTAGGAGTAAATTATTTTTTAGAGAGAAAAGAAAGACCATATTTGTTTTACTTGCATGATACTAGCAATTTAGGCCTGAGCTTTAATAGTACTTTCTTGTGAATGCTTGAATGTAAATAAAATAACAGATTTTTTGATGCCTAGGCTCATGACCGTGGCTCTGTATACAACTTATTCTTATTTTTTGTTATGACCCTTTTTGTCTTAGAAGTGAAATTGATCCATATCGATTGATACTTGTTCCATAAGTGGGTGAGGATTTGCATCTTTCATGTTTTGCCTCCTAGTCTAGAACTTGTCCTGTAAGTTATTCAAGGAAAATAAAAAGTGTTGCTTTGTTTAGAAGATGACATAGGCTTTCTTTGATTTGTCTTGTTGAACTTTTGCCTTTTCTGATATTATAAAGTTAATCCCTTTGAGCCTGTAGCCTTTTGTTTGATATCCATATTTTTGCCTTGATCTTTTGTTGAGTCCCTAGTTTTTGCAACTTGTTTCCTTTAGCACTGAAGCATAGATTATAATAAATTTGTTTAATCTTGAAAAAAGTAGTTGGTGTTAAAAAGGTAACCAATGATAGCTGCAAAGTGATGAAAATACCCTTCTTGAAAGAATGTGACATGAGGAAAAAGAACACGAAAACATATTTTAGAAAAAAAATAATTAAATCATTTTGATAAGATGTGAATACTAGTTAAAATAATAATTAAAGAGAGGGCTGAAAATAAAGAGGAGAAAATAACAGGAGATGAAGGTTAAAAAGTGCGAAGTACTTAGAAAATTGTAAGTCACTATTATATAGTTTTCCTACTCGTCCCCTAGCTAACATTACAACCTATTAAAAAGCCTCTATGATTCTTTTCAAGCATGCTTAATTAGTGGAGATGTACATAATGGGCAAACCTATGGTTCTTTGTGCAAACATGTAAATTATTTTGTGAGTGCAAGAGTTGTGCTATGATGCTAAGTCCTTAAATTATATTCAATATTTGAAATTAAGTGTATGAACTATATTTTTCTTGTGAGGGAACTTGTTTAATGATAGGCAAGTGATATTATTAGTTTTCTTTGATATGAATAGGTGACCGAGCTTAAACTTGATGAGTTAGAGTCCGTCTTTAGGGTGAGAAAATTAGAGAACTGTTGTTTATTTGTATTTCTTTCATAATGATCGAAAATTGTACTTGATGTTGTCAATTTCTATATGGTCTAATTATTTGTATCAATCAAAGTGGTGACGTACCTAGCTTAATTTGTTGAGATGAGCCTTAATGTTTGCTTGATGATGAGCAAGAATCTAAGTGTTAGGTGGAATGTGAGGCCAAAATATATATTTATATTTTTTATTTACCTTATATTTAGTATTTTTAATTATTCTTTTTGAGCATAAATTTTATGAATTGTGCTTAATATTATATTTTTATGTGATGGATTAAATCTGTGCAAAAATAAAGAGATCTAGAGTCAAAATAAATTAAACACGAAAGATTATATAGGAAATAAAACAAGTAGTTTAATTAATTAATTTTAACATAATAATATAAGGTGACCCTTAAGTGAAATGAAGATTGAGGGGCCAAAACAGTAGCCATGAGCGATTCTCCATTTTTAATTTTTTCAATCCAATTTGGACTTTGTTATTTTGTTTAAAAAAAATTCGTACACCTATAAATATTCCATAAAATTAATTTACATAGAACTTTTGACCTAGGAAGAGCTAGAAGCTTCCTTGGAAGCCGGAGAAAATAAGTTTTTCCTTTTCTTCTTCTTTATTATTTATTTTTATATTATTTCTTTGAATGATTTATTGTAATTGTTCCACATCTATGTGGATTTAAACTTCTTATTCTAGGATTATGATAGCTAACTACTTGATTGTTTCATAACTCTTGATTCAATTTATTTGATTATCATCATGGTTGTTCTTATATTCTTGTTCTTACTATTTTAATGTTTAGCAACCATTAAAATAAATTTATATTCTTATTGTGAACTCGAAAGAATAATTAATGAGATACAAAGAATATAGGGAGTAAGGTCTTTACTTTAGTAAATTAGAAAATTAGTTTTTGGCTAGAATAGGAATATACCTAGATCGCTTTACTTGGTCACAAAATGAAATGATATATAAATGCATCCGAATTGAGTTATTACATCCCCGTTCAATGATGTAGTTGTAAGGTCAATTTGGAGAGACGATTAGAGGTTCAGAAGACCATAATCATATAATCAACCCCATAAATCAACAACTAGATAACCAAATAAGTTGATAAATTGATACTCGACATGATTATTAGTGAATCCATAATCCTAGGTCGATTCATTCATTGATTGTGTAAAATTTGCTCTACATCTTGGTTAATTATTCATTAGTTATTTTCTTTTATTATTATTATTATTATTTTTAATTTAGTTAAGTCATAAATACATCCCATGGGATTTACTTCTTGAATAAATAATAAAAATTATTTTAATTTTGAAAAATAGTTAATTGACAAGTCCCTGTGGGTATGATGTCTGGACTCTCAATCCTATATTACTTGTACGACCACGTACACTTGCAAGTGAGTTTGGATGGAATAGAAATCCCCCGATTCCACTTGATATGGAGTCTGAGATAACTTTGAGACTCAATTGATAGATGGATAAGGAATGAGTTCATGATTTAAAAGCCTTGCTGCAAGGTGTTCATGGTTATGTGAACACCATGATTATCCACTGCAATAGAATGATGGTCACAAGACTACAAAATAAGTCATTTCTCGATTGATGGCCGATAAAAATTATAAGAAAGCAACTTCCAGACGAGCAGCAAGGGAAGAAAGGTTAGACAAGATAATGCAAATTGTCTAGTTGCAATTAATGAGAGGGACAGATAGAGAAGGAATAACAAAAATAACCTCTACAATAGTATCTCCAACTTCTTTAAGACCCCGAGGAAGACTTGTATTATTTGGTTCAAATTAAAATGGGTGCAATCATTCTATCAGAATTGTCTCAAGGTACTAAGTTCAACATCACGCGTGTAATGATCCTACTACTGAATTTAAAGCGAGTATTTTTTGGCCTTCCTACTGATGATACAAACAAATATATTATGAACTTTGTGGGGATCTTCACTTTATAAAATTTATCTAAAGTGGGTTAGGAGATTTTTCAACTGAGGCTATTTTCATTCCCTCTTACAAGGGAAACTATTCTATGGTTAGGTGAATTACCCCATGGATCTATTACTACTTGAAGGTTGACTCAATTTTTGGACCAATTTTTCTCGCTCTACAGAATATTGTAATTAAAAGATAAGATATACAACTTTAGATTGTTACATTTGGAGATACTATACAAGACTTGGTTGAGGTTTAAAAAGAAGCTACAGAGTGTTCAAAACCATAGAATGACTGGTAGAAACTTGTTAGAGATCTTCTACAAAGCCTTGAATACTAGCACTAAGGTTGTTGTAGATATTATCACTGGTGGTACTACGATGGGAGCATGTTTTTTAGATCTTATACCAAATCACAAAACCAACTATTGTTGGAACACTTGGGAGGTGGGAAAACCCACAAGTACTTATGAAATTGAGCATCCACAAAATAAAGTGTACTAGATAAGACAGTGGCTGAAGAGGTAGCACAACTAGACTAAAATTGGGTTGGTTTCTAAGTAATTTTTGGTAGTTGGAGTAGAAAAGGTCAATGGTGGGTGCACGACGTAATGAATCTAGATACTAAGATTCAAACTTCAAAGAGAAAGCAAAGTATCTTGATAGAGAGGTGATAGGTTTATGAGCTAACGTCCAAATGTCTAATTAGGTCTATAGGAAATCTAGGAAGGGGAATAAAGGTCGAAACTACTATAGAGAAAACTACAATAGGTCTGGGTATAAAAGCGGAAGTAGGGACAAAGATGGTGACTGAAAAATCAAAATATGATAACAAAGACAAGAGTGGTCTTTACATTCCATGGGGGAATCGCGATGCTAATTCTAGCTATTTGAGGATGGAATCTTGGCTTGTAAAACTTTAAGGGGTTAGAGATCCAAGAAAATTGCTTTATCAAGATTATATCAGATATTTTGGGGATGAACCAAAAAGTTAAGTCTTATATGACCGTCATTAAATAGCTTGAGCAATAATTTATGCAGATGTCTATCACATTAAGTCAGTATTATCCGAGCACACTTCTGAGAAACACCATATAAAATCTCAAGAATGATGTCTATTACCTAGCCATTACTACTAGGAGTGAAAAAAATACTACTGATTCACCTCTACTTGTAGCTGAGGACAAGAGGGATGGGCTAGTGATTATTGATGATATGACTGATGTAAAGAATTTTTTGGTAGTTGATGATACATCTCTAAAGCATCTAGTTTCTGAAAAAGAGGCTAAGTCTGACAAGGGGAAGGGAAAAGAGGTTACCCAATTATTGAAGTCCATTCCATGACCTCATCCTTTTTTTATAAAGATTTAAAAATAAAGCCAAAGAGGAAAAATATCAAAATTTTATCTTGATATTCAAGAAGTTGTTGGTTAAACTTCCCTCTTATAGAGTCCATAGAAAAAATATCGGGCTATACATTATTTATGAATGACTTGGTGATAAAGGAAAAGACTGAGGGTTTTGAGCCTATGGACAATGTGCACCATTATAGTGAAATAGCCTCTAGATCTTTGGTTGAGAAAAAGGAAGACCTAGGAGCATTCATGATTCTATGTACTATTGGGTGTTTCAACTTTGAAAAGGCTTTATGTTATTTGGGTGATAGCATTAATTTGATGTCGCTAGTAGTTTATAAATAGTTGGGATTAGGGGATCCCAAGTCGACTTTGATGAGACTTCTCATACCAGATCACAGTATGAAAAAGTCACTGGGAATCTTGTGTGATATCTTGATGAGAGTTGCATCATTTATCTTTCCAGCTAATTTCATCATCCTTGACTATGAGGTTACTTTGAGGTCCTTATTATCTTAGGAAAACCTTTCCTTATGACTGGACATATGCTGGTTGATATGGAAACTGGGAAAATAAAGTGTTGATTGAATAATTAATTTTAATGTATGTCAGTCTATAAAGCAGCCAAGGGACATGTGTTTGATCACTATGATAGATACAGTAGATGAGGATGATTTGGGATCTCCTATCGAGGAGAGACTTAGTGTTGATGCCCTTATAGAAGTAAATATAAATGTACAGTGATGGTATTGATGAATATGATGAAATGGTGAGTTAACATATTGGTAGGGGGTCATACACATACACACTAAGGAAGTTAGATCTTGATCTAAAGAATAGAGTGGCCCCACTAGCCAAACCTTCTATTGAGAAGTCGCTTATTTTGGAGTTTAAGGCTCTTTCTTCTCATCTTTATTATGTATTTTTTTGGGTCAATGCCACTTTACCAGTTATCAATGCAGTTAATTTGTTAGAATGACAAGTTGAGGCATTAGTTTCTATCTTGCAAAGGTTTAAACTGGATATTGGATGGTCCATTGTGTACATTATTAGAATTCTTCATGGAATTTGTACACATAAAATTCAACTTGATCTTGATTGTATACCTAGAATTGAGAACCAATATAGATTGAATTTTCCTATACAAGAGGTAGTGATCATTAAGTGGTTGGATATAGGTATGGTTTATCCTAATACTAACAGCAAGTAGGTGATCCTAGTACAATGTGTTGCAAAGAAGGGTGGATCATTGTGGTTTAAAATGAGAAAATTATCTTATTCCTATGAGGACGGTCATGAAGAGTTTACATGGACTATAGGAAGCTGAGTTAATGAACCGAGAATGATCATTTTCCTATGCCTTTCATAGACCAGATGTTAGATCATCTTGTTGATAAGGGATAGTATTATTTTCTTGATGGTTATTTAGGGTATAATAAGATTTTTATCGCCCTCATAGACCAAGAGAAGAATACTTTCACTTTTCCATATGGGACTTTTGCATTTAGGAGGATGTCATTTGATCTATAAGAACCTATAACATTTTAGCATTGTATAATGGCTATATTTGTTTACATGGTTAAGCACACTATTTAGGTGTTCACAGATGACTTCATGATTAGTGATGATTTATTTGATTATTTCTTGGCATATCTTGCCAATGTTTTAAGGATATGCGAGGAATGTAACTTGGTGTTAAATCGGGAGAAGTGTCACTTTATGGTTAAAGAAGGAATAATGCTTAGGAACAAGATTTCAAATAAGGGGATTGAGGTTGACAAGGTTAAGATTAAGGTGATTGAAAAATTGTTGCCACCAATTTTTGTGAAAGATATTCATAGATTTTTAGGGCATGCAGGGTTCTATCAAAGATTCATCAAGGACATCTTTAAAATTGCAATTCCATTATGAAAGTTGTTAGAGAAGGAGGTGAAATTTGTGTTTGATGAGGCGTGTCTAAAAGAATTTGTGTTTCTGAAAGAAAATTTGAATTCAACCCCCATTATTGTGTTTTCTGATTGGACCCTACCATTTGACGTTATGTGTGTTACTAGTGGTATGGAACTAGGTGCAGTCCTAGGCCAAAGGCGAGAGAATATCC
Source organism: Capsicum pubescens (assembly GCA_030864215.1). Classification (NCBI taxonomy): domain Eukaryota; kingdom Viridiplantae; phylum Streptophyta; class Magnoliopsida; order Solanales; family Solanaceae; genus Capsicum; species Capsicum pubescens. Next base: position 122,350,849 of record CM061543.1, read on the forward strand.
TACATCCCATCTACTATGCTAGAAAAGCACTCACTTTATGGTTAAATAAGGAATAATGCTCAGGAAAAAGATTTCAAAGAAGGGGATTGAGGTTGACAAGGCAAAGATTGAGGTGATTGAAAAATTATCGCCACCAATTTGTTTGAAAGATATTCATAGATTTTTGGGGAATGCAGGGTACTATCAAAGATTCATCAAGGAATTCATCAAAATTTCAAATCCATTATGCAAGTCATTGGAGAAGGAGGTGAAGTTTGTGTTTGATGAGGCATGTCTAAAAGAATTTGAGTTTCTAAAAGAAAAGATAAATTCAGCCCCCATTATTGTGTCTTCTGATTGGACCATTCCATTTGAGGTTATGTGTGCTGATAATGGCATGGAACTAGGTGCAGTCCTAGGACAAAGACGAAAGAAGATCCAATATCCCATCTACTATACTATTAAAACACTTAATCCTGCTCAGAATAATTACACTATAACTGAACAAAAGTTTCCTGTTATTGTGTTTGCATTCGAGAAATTTTTATCTTATGTGCTTGGCATAAAAGTGATTATGCATACTGACCATGCTAATCTTAGATACCTCATGGTAAAGAAAGATTCAAAGCCGAGGTTGATCAGATTGGCACTTTTGTTGCAGGAACTTGACTTTGAAGTCAAAGATTGAAAAGACACTGAGAATTAGATGGTCGGCCATTTATAACAACTTGAAGAGGAGGAAATGTTTAAACTAAGGGATGAGCTTGAGATTGATGACATTTTTTTAGATGAGAAAGTGTTGGCAGCATCACAAGGCTTAACTCCTTGGTTTGTAGATTTTACCAATTATTTGGCAAGTCATCTAGTTCCAGAAGCTATGTAATTTCAGAAGTGAAAGAGGTTTATGCATGAGGTGAGAAAATTATTTTGGGATGAGCTATACTTGTTTTGGGTTTGAATAGACAATGTGATTTGGAGATGTGTTCCTAAGGTTGAGATGATGAGTATATTAGAGGCATGGCACTTATCACCAGTTGTGGGTCATCATAGAGGTGGAGGTGTATAGACCGTGCATAAGATCTTGAAATGTGGTTACTATTGACCCACCATTCAAAAAGACGCACATGACTATGCTATGGCTTGTGACAAATTTAAAAGTCTAGGGAACATCTCGCGTAAACATTAACTTCAAATGACTACTAGCCTAAAGCTTGAGTTGTTTGATGCTTGGGGTATTGATTTTATGGGCACCTTTATGAGATCACATACAATGAAGTACATATTGGTGGTTGTTGACTATGTTTCAAAGTGGGTGGAAGTAGTTGCACTTCCAAACAATAGAGGTAAGAGTGTCACAACTTTTTAATAAAAGAACATATTCTCCAGATTTGGAACATCTAAGGTTATCATTAGTTATGGAGAATTCCATTTTCGCAGTCATCTATTTAAGGTCCTACTTGATAAATATGGTGTAATACACAAGGTGCCGATACCTGACCATCCTCAAACAAGAGGGCAAGTTAAAATCTCCAGCTGGGAGATTAAGTCCATTTTGGTAAAGACTATGAATGCAAATAGAATGGATTTGGCTAAAAATTTAGATAATGCACTATAGGCTTACCAGACAATATTCAAAACCCCTATTGGTGTCTCCCTATATCAACTTGTATATAGAAAATCATGCCACTTTCCTGTCGATCTTAAGCATAAGACATTGTGGGCATTGAAGAGGTTAAATTTTGAATGGGGTGATAATACATAGATGAGATTAGAGAAGATGAATGAGATGGATGAGTTGCGTCTTCGTGCTTATGAGAGCTCAGCCTTGTACAAAGAAATGATAAAGTTGTATCATGATCACAAGATTGATAGAAGAGAATTTATTTTGGGTAATATGGTACTATTATTTGATTTAAGGTAATAAACTATTTTTTGGGAAGTTAAACTAAAGATGGAAAGTCCCATATAGAGTGGTTAGAGTGATCCCCTATTGCGTATTTGAACTCAAAAACAAAGTAAGGCTAAAATTTAAACTATTTAGGTGAAAGTGAGGACTTGAATTTGATTTATGAAGTGGAGTTAGAGGAGGCTTAATAAATCAAGCCAACTCAAGTTGTGCCATGATGTTAAATCATGTGTTTCATGAGAGGCAATATATGAGTTAGTTGGTGAAGTGTAAGTAACCAACTTAGCCACATCTTTTCTGACATTAAATCAAATGCTTCTTGGGAGAGGCAACCCATGATTTAGTACTTATTTACTTTTATATAATAATATGTGTTGCTTATGTAGGGATTATGCTGGGAGAAAGTACAAAATTAGGCTCAACATTAAACCCACTGGAAGATTGCATGATCGTGGGAAGAACCCATGATTGTGGGTTTAGTCATCTGCCACATTTCACTAAAGTCATGTAGGATGAAATCTAGGAGTTATCCTACAATTGCCCACCACGATTATACCTAGATGTCACGATCGTGGTACTAATTGTCTGATAACTCTCCTAAAACCTACCAATCAAGGCATGAACCTATGATCTTAAGGATCGATTGTGGTTACATTCCACGATTATCCTTAAGGCTTCATAGATTTCTCGGTATATTTCTCTAAATTCTCATATTATCATAAGGTATCACAGTCATGGTTTGATACCATGATAGTAGGAGGATCTCATCCGAGGAGTCCACTTTGGAAGAACCCAATTTAACTAAGCCAATTAGGGTTTAAACACTTAAACCTATACTAAAGGCCCTATTAAGACTACAAAATCTTTTCAATCATTGAAATAAAGAATCTTTAACTCTCAGTTGATCAAACAAAGCACAATTAAGTTTAAATTTGTTGCATGCCTTATTAATTGCATAATTTCAACTACTCTCTCAATTCAATCTTTATTTCTCAAATTTGAAGAGCAAAATTTGTGAGTGTACATGTTAATATGCTATTAATATTGAAATTTCTTTATGAAAATATAGGTTCATGGGAGTAGTATACAACTGCATTGTATAAAATTTGTAGGGTAAAGGTCGAGTGATTGAAGGTACAGGGGAAGTTTGAGTACCTATTTCTGCATGAATTTTGATCAGTGATTGGTATAAACTAGGTCTAAAAGTGGTCAAACATCTTTCAGGTGAAATATGTTAAGTGCCAATGGACTCCATGACACAACCTAGAATCGTAGTATCAACGAACCATCGTAGGTTGGGTCATTGTGGGGTTCCAGAGTCTGAAGTATATGAGGTCTTCATACGAGCACATCCAATGATCGTGCTATCTTAGTAAGATCTTGGTATGTTGTTGTATAATGTGACATACTCTTTGAACTTTGAGAGTGGTTCTACAATCAAAAAGTACAATTGTAGCTTCATTACATGATCATAGGAAGGGTTGTTTAAGTAGTTTACTACAATCATTTTTTAACATCAAAATTGATGTTAACTGTTTTTATATAGTTACAATGGCACCAAAGGCATAGACTAAGCTCAAGAAGGACATCTCAAAGAGTAGTTCACCCAAGGACACAGATATCTCAAGTGGAATCGGGCTAGAGTTTTCCACTACTCCATCTGAAAAATAACACTTCTCTTGGACTACGAGAGCAACGTCCAAGAAGATAGAGCAGGATAAGGATACCACATCTGTGACCACATTAGAAATATCTATCCCTATTAACCTTCTAATTCTAAATACGAAAGGCAAGGCACCGAACATGATATTGTTAAGCAAGATGAATACATGAGTTCCTCAGAGAAGGAGGAAGGATCAAATCCCAAACCCTTTGAGAGTGTTGTTACTGCCTCATTTTAAAAAGGTATAGATCTAAGATGGTGGATAGTCCCAAAATCTTGGGACTATCATATTGATGGATTCACCTTGACAGACCGAGGAAACAAGAAGAGAAACATCTAATTAGATTCTCCTATATTGCTAGAGTCCCTTCAAAAGGTCCCAGAATTAGTGTAGGGTTTTTAAAGATATGAACTGGGGTGGATAACTTGACCTTTCCATACATATACCGGAGTTGGTATGGGATTTTTATGCTAAATATGTTGCAATCCTGAAAAGCATGACTCTTTTGAGCATGGTTAAACATATCAATAATCGTCCATGACTTGATACTATTAGGGTTTGGGACATTAAAGTGGATATCTCTATCAGGGTGATCTTTAACGCCTTGTTCAGATACATATTTGAGATGATTGAGGAGACTCCAGAATATTATTTCCAGCTGAATAACTTGAAAACGGTAAAAATTCTAAGTGTCGATGATAAATTGATGCACTATAGGTGGCTGGAAAACCAAATTACTAAAAATAGTGAGAACGCTTCGTGGGTTAATAAAGCATTAATTTATAAGCACACATTGTAATTTTCTGCAAAGGCTTGGTGGTTGGTGGTGAGAAACACATCGCGCCTGCAACTAATAATAACACTTTTGGGGTGACCAATATTGGGTTAGTTGCTCATTGATATCGGAGTTGGAGTTGAACATTCCGCAGATCATTATGGAGAAGATTTGAGATAGAGTGCTACAGTTCATCAACATTTTTCCATTCCCGTGTCTCATCACACAGTGGTGGGGAAACATAAATGTTCTAGCAATTGATGTAGTAGACAGATTTATTCAGTAATACAAATTTTAGAAATGGCACTTATAAAGGATTTGAGAAATCCAGGCTCAACCTCATAATGTTGAGATACCTGAGGTAGCTGGGGGTGCACCAGAGATCCCAATGTCTAATATTGGTGCTACTTTATCCTCAGCACAACCAACTACAACACCATTGGGTGTGTAGATATATACTTCTATCATATACACTTTGATACCAACTTCTCAACTAGAGAATATATTTAGACTACATGATACAAGGATTATGAAGTAGGATGTAAGAGTCAAACCCTTAGTGGTTGATGAGATTAAGAGCGTTGCACGGGTAGTTCAAACTTATTTTGATAGGTTGAGCTGGATAATGACCAAGATAGAGGCATTGAAGGTTCCTAATATGATAGAGATTGGGATGGATTTGGTCGATTATAAAAAAGGGTCAATACTATGATGGAGCACACAATCCATGTTGCAACTCTTTCACCACCACCTATGCCTTCATTAGCAGATCTTATGGTGGACATAAAATCTATGATCCCAGATTTCTAAAATAGGCCTTCTAGGGTTAAGGGTGATAATACATACATAAAGAAAATGAGTGAGGATTTGTAGCACCATAAGAGGAGAAGAAGATAAAGAACTAAAAAGAAGAGAATGTAGAAGGTGCTTGAGCAGACCTTTGAGGTAGTGATTCTAATGGGAGTAGAGATACCACCCATAACTGAGGTGGTTAAGAATATATTAGAAGCTACGTATACTTCCCCCACGGTTGTGACCTTGAGTTTACTAAACACCACCAATACCCATATAGTCAAGAGTGACATAACTATAACCGAGGCCATGAAAGGATTAGATGATGGAGTGCATAGTCCAAGTTACATCTTCTCCACCACCACCTTTTCCGTCATTAGAAGATCTTGTGGTGTACATAGAATATATGGTCCCATATTTCTAAACTATGCCTTCTATCGTTAAGGGTAATGATACAGACATAATAAAGATGAGTAAGGATTTTTAGCACCATAAGAGAAGCAGAAGAGAAATATATAAGAAGAATAGAAAGGAAAAGATGATTGAGTAGACCTCTGAGGTAATAATTCTAGAGGGAGTAGTGATACCATCAACACTGAGGTGGTTAAGATGATATTGTTAGCTACGTATACCACCCTAATAATTGTGACCTTGAGTTCATCGAATTCTATTGATGCCCATGTATTCAAGAGTGCCATGACCATAACTGAGGCCACTAGAGAAATGGATGATGGAGGGTCACATCTCATACCCCCACAGATCATAGTTCAACAAGTTTCTAGTATGTGATGACTGGCAAATTTTCCACTCATTTATATCCAAATTTGAGCACACTATGACGAAATAATTATGTATATGAGTCTAATAATCTATTAAAGTGCACAAATTTACAGTGTTGGTGATCTTGCAGGAAACCTTATAATAATAAGTTGATACAAAGCTGAAGAGATAAAATAAGATAAAAAGAAATAAAAGATAAAATTCAGACATAGGAGACGACCCTCAGGTACCACGATTGCGACCTAAGGGTTGCGATCATGACTAATCAACAAGTCAACCAAAGGGTGATCGCGAGAGGACCATCACGATTGTGGTATCATGATCACAACTAAGATATGGCGATCACGATAGGGTGAAAAAGTGCAAGGGCAAACTTAGAATTATATAGAGCTGAATCCCAAGTCTTAAGGGGTTAAACCCTTTCACATTATTTCATATTTTAGCATCTAATTTTGATTTTTGGGGGAGGGAAGAAACAATTCATGGTTTTATTTTCAAGGGAGATTTTAGTTATGAAGATAATTTAAAGATTGGATTTATTCTTGTCTTACTCTTCAATGGATTAAGGGAATGCCAATTTTAGTATATTTTTTTTCTTTAAATGCATGAGTAGCTAAATTCATATCTTGGGATTATGTTTTATTAGGTGTTGTATAATGTATAGGTGTTTATTGTTAGTCCAAATAATTTGTTGATTATTTTCGGTTTTGTTTTTTCTCTATGTTTGAAATGATAATTATAGGTGAAAACCCTAATTATTTTGGATCCTACATCATCCTTGAAAGAGGGATGTGGGTGAATAATAATTGTGAACAACAATTTGATTTAGCTTCTTCTGTAGCATTATCTTAGAAATAAAGATGTTATGTGATTTAGTTAGCTTCAATAGAATCATCCTATAAATAAGGAAGCTAGTTTGAGGTATTAGATTGGTAAGTTTGGCACGCTCATAAGGTATTTCAAAGAATCCATAAAGGAAATTTAGTTTTTTATCGAAAGGTTGACACTAAGACCCTAAATCTATCCTACCCAAAACTCTTGGCCAAAATTGGACTAACTCTTGATTACCCATGTATAAATGCTTCTTAGGAGAACATAACCCCAAGATATCTCTAAATTTGATAAACTTACAATTGTTCTATCTCATATTAGTGTGATTCGGTAATTGTGTTGAACAAAATTTAATATTTAAACCCCTAATTTACTCTTATGTTTTGTTTTAGTTTCACATTACGGGTCAATACATAGTTAACTTTCAACCCAGATAGATATCAAAAACTAGTTTACACTTCTTGTGGATTCGACCCCTACTCTTGTTGGGTATATATTGATGAAAACAGCCTTATATCAAAATAATGGTATAAGTTGAGAGTTATAAATAATGGAACCATTATTGGAGAATAAACTTAGTTTTCTCTTTTGCAATGTTGTTAGAGAATGTGGGTTACTCATAGTGCTTCTTCTTACCTTGTTTGTTGTTTTTGTTTTGATAGGTGATTTTCATAGTAATCACGACACCATGAGCCATAATGGGAGTAATGAAGTCTCATTTGATGGACACCTCAAGGATGAGGATCATCTTAATGATGCGGGGCATGCGAGTGTGATTTGCATCCCACTGGACAAGGAAAATAGGGTTTTCCATGTCACAAGTGTAATGTACCACATAAATGAAAGGTTTATTTGGGTGCCATGCTCACGAAGATATAAATCTCCACTTGAAAAACTTTATTAAGGTTTGTTCCCTTTTTTATATTGCCCATATTACTCAAGAGTCCATTCGGTTGATGCTTTCCCATTTTACTTAATGGGTAAAGCGGTGTTGTGGTTGAGATCTCTACCTGTCGGGTGTATTACATATTGGGTAAAACTTACGGAGGCCTTTTTGGATTGATATTTCCCCCGTCTAGAATGCTACAACTAAGAGACAAAATCATAAATTTTTGTCAACTTAGTGGCGAGCCCTTATATGAGGTGTGACAATGTTTAATGACAAGTTCATGCAATTCCCTAACCATGAAATACCATATAATATGCTCCTCCAATCTTTTATAGGGTGTTGGAACAATTAAATATGACGGTACTGGATAATGCATCAGGTGGTTCTCTTGTGAAGTTATCATACGGTGTCACGAAAAATCTACTTAAGAAAGTCACTATGAAAAATTGGGGATGGAACAACCGGGACTCTAAAGTGTCCATAGGGTCCCCCGCTGCATCTTATGTCAACAAAGAGCAAAAAAATAAGGATAAAGAAAGGGATGAAAATATGGCCAATGTAATGACCCAATCAAATCTCCTCACTAAACATGTGATTTGAGCACCTATAAAAGCTATCAATGTCATTGTCTTTCAAGGTGACAAAAGTTATGATGAAGAGAAATATAAGTAACTCAATGAAGAGATAAGGTTTTTGGGAAATCATCTGGGGGGGTTCCTGCCTTACTTACTAAAGGAAAGGTGGGAATCAAGGTTGGAATGATCTAGAATGGGATCGTGATTGGCGCAACAAAGAGGGATAGAGACCTTGATTGGAGAGATAAGGAGATAGGATATGATAGATATGTTCCCCCTTATGATCATGTTAAGAATAAGGAACCAATCTCGATCGATCCCAAAAAATTTAAAACCAAAAATGTGCTTGCTCAAATTTTGATGCGTGTTAAAAGTACCGATAAAATGGTAAGGGAGAAGAAGAAAGATAACAATGTCAAGATCAAAACGTTCTTTGCAAATATTAGTGATCTCTCAATTAATATTCCATTGTGAGATGCTCTTCAAGAGACCCCGGGGTATGCTAAATAAATAAAAAACTTGATTTCGAAAAAGAAGCTTGTGGATGGTGAGACTATTAAAGTGACCCATAGTTTTAGGACTATCTATTCAAATGCCATGATGGAGAAAAAGAAATACCCGGGTGCATTTACAATTCCTTGCACCATCAGGACACACAAATTTGAAAATACATTATGTGACCTCTGAGCTAGTTTCAACTTGATGCCATATGTCGTGTATCAAAGGCTAGGGTTGGAAGCTCCTACACCCACCACCATGAGGCTCTTAATTTTGAACCGTTCATTAAAAAACTCAGTGGGAATATTGAGTGATTGTTGGTTAAGATTTATTGGTTTATCCTTTCCAATGGATTTTGTAGTCCTTGATTGTTATATGAATCATGAGATACCAATCATACTTGGGAGACCATTTTTAGCAACCATAAGATCCCTAGTTGATATGGAGTAGGGAGAAATGAAGCTCTGGGTGCATGAGGATGAAGTCTCTTTCAGTGTGCACAAAGTTGCAAAGCATAGATATACAAGTTGTGTCTGTTATCATTATTGTGGATGAAGAAGTGGATCTTGGGTCACTTCATCTTAAGGATCCAACTTGATGATTGATGGACATCGTGCCACGATGTTAAATTAGGTGCTGGTTGGGAGGCAACCAATCATTACCATTAAATTAGATTGTATCCTTTACATTTTAATTGTTAATTGTCATTGTGTTTATTTTGATTACTTCATGAAATTATGGCACTCTGAAGGTGCATTTGATAAATTTAAGGGTAATAGGTGAAGTGGAATTGAATTGAAGGTGGGACGAATGAAAATAGGGGACAAAAAATTAGCCTCAGGTGTCGTGATTGCAGTCATGAGCTCGAGACTAAGTCTATCCAAAATGGAGCCTTAGGTCCCGTGATCACAGTAAGCCGATGGCGATTATGATCCCCGCATGATCGTAAACATGATGTCTTGACCGCAATCGCAAAAAGAGTTGTTATAAAATAGAAACCATCTTCCAAATAGTTCCCATACTTCTCCACCTTCAAAACAGACAAAATTCATCTATTTGTATCATTATTAAAAGTCTATTAAGTGATCGGCATTCACTTTTTCATCCTAACATCCAATATGTTCCTCAAATCTCCCTTTTATGTTAATTTATGCCTTAGATGCATGTTTAGGAAAATGGCCTAAATCTTTGAATTGTGTACTTAATGCTTAATTAAATTGCTATTGTTTGATGTGGTGGCTATTGTAGTGGTGTGCACCTCATTGGGGAAGTCCTGAGTACCCAAAATTTCTTATGATGGTGATGAATTATAGGTGCATACCAAGCGTTTGATAAAATTCCCAAATGAGTTCCTTAATGGTTTTCCATGTTTAAGGGGCATAAGTCAGTGTTTTGGTATTGGATTTCATGTTTGTAATGTCATTTACCTGTTAGGAACACAAATTGGTGCAAAAAATTTGGCTTGTTTTGGTTGAAGTCGATTTAGGCCAATATCCTCAGGTACTGCATCATGGTTACCAGGGTGCAATCACGATAATGCGATTGCAATCTAGTGGCCCGTGATAGCACCATCTGAGGGTTGTGTGGCAGATATGTCCAAAATCCTAAATTCTAATTTTAAGCCCAAATTTAAACCGAGGACCATTTCTTTAACTTAAAGAAGTCATATAGCAGTGTTTTCACATGAAAATATTGATTGTTAAAGCTTTGTGTTGATTTTAGGGTCTTAAAGCTAAAGATGGCAAACTACGATCAAACCCGCTTCATGGCGCTAAGTGTCAGACAACCTATTATAAGGACCTTGCTAGGAGAAAGTAACTCCCTGAGCTGGGTATATTAATGGAGTAGGAGCCTAAAAAAGTCCCAACATTCTTTAAGAGGTTAGTGGCCACAAGTTAAAGACGTTTCACCCCAGATCCATTTTGGTCCAATGAGTAATAGGTCAGGGAATTCTATGCCAATCGCAATGTAGTGGACATCTCTGACCCAGTTGTGAGATCTTGGGCAAAGCAGCTCATTTTGAGGACAAATAAATCAATAAAGTCTATGGGTTTTTGGATGCCAATATGACAATATTTTAGGACAAGGATTGTTCCCCGAGAAGTGGTTAGCTAAGAAGATTTGCCCAGGAAAGAAAGTCACAAGGGCTGCAATAAAAACGGGGATAACTTTGAATGAGTTCACTACTTAGTCTTGGATATTGTTGACTATCATCTCTAGCTGAGTTTCTCCATGCACCAACATAACCTGTATCATGGTTATGCGAGCTTAGATAGTAGCTTTCTTCTTTGACAATATTCCTTTGAATGTTAGCGAATTTGTGCTCTCCAATATTAGGCATTACAAGAATAGAGGTGGACCAATTCTCCTTTTTTCCATCCTTCATCATTAAATTATGCCAGAGGACCGAGGTTGAGGAGTACCTGGGGGAAAATTAGATATCCCCAAAGACACCCATTTACCCATTGAAGATACATGGCGAGGGTGATTCTTTATAGAGTAAAAAAGGAAATATCAACTTGGGTGAGTTGGTGGATAATGATATTGACCCTTGCTGACCATCTGCAGCAGGGCCATTTGAGGATCTCTCGGGTGAGATAAGAGAAATCCGAGAGCTTGTGTCTGGATTGCCCACGGGGTTGAAAGAGTCTTCTATCACTTTCCATTTATGTGTTGCACAGACTGACTATGAAAGGTTTCTATAAAATCATAAGGAGTAGAGAGCCACCATATCCATTCTTGAGCGATCCCACTCTTCCTTGGCATGGTCACATCGAAAGCGATGAGATTCTTATGAAAAGATTAGAAAAAAGGAGAATAAGAGACTCAATTTTTTCACCCATATGTGGAAAGGGGTGAAGGGCCTGTGGAAGGTCCTATAGCCCAGAGATAGACTTCTTTCCCTGGGAGAAGATTCTGATAATGAGATCCCAACTTCGTGGTCCGAGGATGATGATCCACAGTCTGATAAAGAAATGAGGCAACAACTAGTGATGGCAGTGCTTGATGCGATTTTAGGGTGCCCCTTTAACTCTTTCTATGCTTTTATGATTATGCAATGATGGCATTATAGGGTTTTTTGTTAGGGGTGCTCGTCTCTGTACTTATTTCATATTTGTGATTTCTAGTTTGTATTATTTTGGATGCTTATTTGGATGTTTTTATTTTTAGTCAGGTGATTTTATCTTTATTTGCTATGGGTGATTTAAGTTAATTTGTGTTATAATGTTGGGTATCCCGATTGATGGTGCCTATATTTTGTTGATTAGTCACTTTTATTTTTCATTTCTAAATTTTTATTTCTTTTAATAATGATGTTGGATGAACCTTTTCCTATGATAGATAAAGTGATGATATTCTTAAGGGAAAATCCTTGTGTTGGGAATTTGAGCCATAGATACAGGAGAAGTCTGAGTACCCATGGCATTATAGATTTGGGATTGACATTGTTCCTATGGTGAAGTCTGAGTAGCCATATGGTTTGCCTTTGTGAGAGATAAAATGTGAGATGGCAGCTTGATTTCGTGTTTAAAATAGCCATATTGTGCGCTGAAATGTGAAATACGCATCTCCCCATCTAAATTTTTTGTGTAAATCAAGGATGTGCATGTGAAGAATTTCGTGACAACTCTTTACCCTCTTTTTGTGACTTCAAAGTCTTTAGTAGGTATTCTATTATAAATAACTCATTTTATCTCTAGTAGGAAATGCAATTGATCCTCCTAGAAAAGTTTGCATGCCATGTGCGGTGAGTTTACTTGACTTATTATTATGTTTAATTGTTGCATCTAGAACTTGATCATTGGTCTTTCAAAGCTAATCTAAATTACACATGGTTGGAGGAATGACCTTAGGCTTTATTTTTAATGATGGAAAACCACTTTATCCTAATAAAGCCTATCCATGCTAGAATGGAATCCCTAGTCTCCCTTTTAAGCCTTTAGAACTTTCTTTGGCAACCGCATTGCAAGCCTTGAACCATTCGAACTTTATCCCTTGTTTGAATCCCACCCTCCTTGAACTTGAAAATACAACTTGAATCTAAAAGCCTAAGTTGGGGGTGGTTAATCTTGAAAGAGGTGATCTTGGGAAATCCTATTATAAGAGACTACCTAAAAACATAGAATGAGAACAAATGATTGAGAACAAAAAAAGGTTCAACAAAGGAAAAAAATGATTGTGCAAAGGAAAGAAATGAAAAGAAAATGCTTTTGACTAGTGGGTGAGACACTATGGTAAAAGTAGGTACATGAGTAAATTAAGAATGAATGAAGTGGCCCATAACCCAAAGTTTGGTTTAATAGTGTCTTATGTAGAGTTCAAGGAGAGTGTAGTCACTTTTATCCTAAAGGCTTACCCTACCCTTACCCTAGCCTTCATTATAAGCTTGAAAAAGTACTTCGAGATCTCCAACCAAGTGTCTTTGTGTTAGCGGTGATTGAAAATAAGGGTAAGCATATGGCATGATACGTGTTTGCATTAAGAGATACTTTGTGAGTGTGATTTGTCTCTTGTTGTGTGTTTGAAATTTGGTGTGTTGGAACTTTCTTTTGTGAGGAGGCATATAAACTAATTGTCGTTTGTTAGGTTGTCATATTCCTAAAATAAGGTAAAGGAGTATAGTTGAGTCATTATTGATAGAAAGTCACTTCTAGAGAGTTGTAGTTGTTGCTTGATTGTTCTTAAAAGTCTTTTGCATCCTTGATAGTGTGATTGAATTTTAAGGGTAGTTGCATGAATAGTTTTTCACTTGCTTGAGGGCTAATTGGTGGTGCTAATCTAGTTCAGAATCATTGTGATCATTTGGTTGTAAAAGTGGGATTATAATTGAGTAGTTTTATCGAGTGTGGAGTAGTATTGCTTGAGGAAAAGCAAAGTTTTAAGTTGGGGGTATTGATGATTGGCAAATTTGCCACTCAAATTTGAGCACACTATGATCAAAAAATTGTATATGAGGTTAATCATCTATTGAAATGCATTAATTTCCAGTGTTGGTGATCTTGCAGGAAACCAGATGAAAACAAGTTAATACAAAGCTAGAAGAGATAAAATGAGAGCAAAAGGAACTAAAGATGAAATTCTGGACCAGGAGACGACCCTCAAGTGCCACAATCACGGCCTTAGGGTCGTGATCGCGACCAATCAACAAGTCATCCAAATGGAGATTGCAAGAGGACTACCTCGATCAGTATCGCGATCATATCCAAGAGATGGCGATCACGATAGGGCGAAAAAGTGCAAGGGCAAACTTGGAATTTCACCAAGCTGAAACCCAAGTCTTAAGGGGTTAATCTTTTTCTCACTGTTTCATATTTTAACATCTAATTTTGAGATTTGGGTGAGGGAAGAAATAATTTGTTGTTTTAATTGCAAGGTAGATTTTAGTTGTGTAGTGAATTTGAAGATTGGATTTATTCTTGTTTTAGTCTTCAATGTATGAAGTGAATGCCAATTTTGGTATATTCTCTTTCTTTAAATTCATGAGTATCTAAATTCATATCTTGTAGTTATGTTTGATTAGGTGTTATATAATGTATGGCTATTGATTGTTAGTATAAATAATTGGTTAATTGTTTTGGGTTTTTCTCTTTCTCTATGTTTGAAATGATAATTATTGGTCAAAACGACAATTATTTTTTATCATACATCATCCTTGAAAGAGGGATGTGGGTGAAGAGTAATTGTGAACAACAATTTGATTTAGCTTCTTTCGTTGCATTATCTTAGAAATAGGATGTTATGTGAATTATTTAGCTTCAATAGGATCATCTTAGAAATAAAAATGCTAGGTTGAGGTCTTGGATTGGTAAGTTTGGCACGCTTATGAGGTATTTTAAAGAATCCATGAGTGAAATTTAGTGTTTTATTAAAAGATTGACACTAAGACCCTAAATCTAGCCTACCCAAAACACTTGGCCAAAATTGGACTAACTCTTGATTACCCATTCATAAACACTACTTAGGTGAACATAACCCCGTTATTTCTCTAAATTTAATAAACTTACAATTTTTCAAACTCATATTAGTGTGATTGATAATTGTGTTCAACAAATTTAACATTCAAACCCCCAAATTTACAATTATGTTTTGTTTTAGTTTAACATTATGGGTTAACCCAGTTAAATTTCAACAGACATAGGTATAGAAATCTATTTTACACTCCTTGTAGATTCGACCCTGACTCTTGTTGGGTATATATTGATGACAACTACCCAGCATCAAAATAATGGTGTAAGTTGAGTGTTATCAGTATGTCCCAAGTATTATCCTTGTCACAGTTTTTATTTTCAATGATTTAGTGTAATGGGGTCATTGCATGATTTCCATGTTTTGGGGAGAAAAGGGGTATCACAGTGAAGAATTTTTTTTGGCGTGTGTCTGTTCCCTCAATTGCATTGTCATAGATAGAACCAATATGTTTAGGTATTTTTATTTGATTTTCTGATGTTTTGATGTTTTATCTTTAACTTGGAATAAATTATGAAAACTTGGTGCAACAACTATAGGGGTATTAAGTTGTTGAGTCACACTATGAAGATTTGGTCGAAGGTGGTCGAACGGATGTTGAGGAGGATCGTATCTATTTTGAAGAATCAGTTTGTATTTATTCCAGGTTGCTCGACAACAAAGATGATTCACTTGGTGAGGAGATTGGTAGATCATTATAGAGAAAGGAAGAGGAACTTATATATCATGTTCATCGACCTGGATAAGGCATATGACAAAGTCCCTAGGAAGGTTTTTTAGAGATTCTTAGAGATGAGAGATGTCCTGGTGGCGTACATCAGATCTATTAAGGACATCTATGATAGAGCGAAGATTCAAGTGAGGACGGCGAGGGGAGACTTGGAGCATTTCCAGGTCTTGATAGGGTTGCACCAGGGGTCAACTTTTAGTCAGTTCTTGTTTGCGTTGGTGATAAATATGTTGATGCGAAGTATCCAAGGTGAGGTTCCTTGGTGTATGTTATTTGTGGATGACGTAGTTCTAATTGATGAGATGTGGGGGAAGGGGGTGAATGATAAATTAGAGGTTTGGAGACAAACTCTTGAATATAAAGGGTTTAGGTTGAGTAGGACCAAGACGGAGTATATGGAATGCAAGTTTATTAACTTGAGGCAGGAGGACAAGGTGGTAGTGAGGTTAGATTCCCAGGTTATTTGTAAGAGGGACAGTTTTATGTATCTTGGGTCTATGATTCAGGGGAATGAAGAGATTGATGAAGAAGTCTCTAACCGCATTGGGGTAGGTTGGATGAAGTAGAGGCTCACCCCGGGAGTGTTATGTGATAAGAAGGTGCCCCCTAAGATTAAAGGAAAATTCTACAAAATTGGCAGTCCGTCCGGCAATGCTGTATGGAGCAGAGTGTTAGCCAGTCAAGAATTCCCACATTCAAAAGTTAAAGGTGGAGGAAATGAGAATATTACATTGGATGTGTGAACTTACTAGATGGGATAGAGTTAGGAATGAGACTATACAGGAGAAGGTGGGAGTGTCTTTGGTGGAGGACAAGATGTGGAAAGTGAGGCTGAGATAGTTTGGGCATGTGATAAGGAGGGGCACGGATGCCCCGTAGGTGTGAGAGGCTAGCTTTGGATGGTTTCTGAAGGGGTAGAGGTTGGACAAAGAAATATTGGAGGGAGGAAATTAGATAAGACATGGAGTAGTTATAGCTTACTGAGGACATAACCCTAGAGAAGAAGGTTTGGAGGTCGGGAATTAGGATAGAAGGATAGTGTGAGTGGGCGAGTCATAGAAGGTTGTAATGCCCCAAGACTGTACCCTAGGCATCACACGGTGCTTACAATCTCGAAGGATCACAAGATAACCCATGACTGGTACCTGCTATGAGTACTGAATAATAATAATAATATAGAGAATATATGCGGATTATAGGTTGAGATTGCCATAAGGTTCATAAACAGATAACAAATACAAAATACTGAAAATAATACTAAAAAATTAAACATCTTTCTAAAATAATGTAGTTCGAAAGCCTCTAACTGTTTGAATATGGAGTTGATGGGACAATTCCTCAACTAACTCCGACTGCTGAACATACTGAACTACTGGAATGCTAAAATAAATAACTCTTTCCTCAAAATATAATGACTCACCACTATAACTACTGCTAATAACCTGAGATGCTAAGTACGGTCAGGAACCTAAGCATCCGAACCTATGATATGAGACATCATAGCGCAAAAAAAGGGTATGAGTAAGTACGTGGAATGTACTGGTATGCTAGATAAGGTAAGTCTTAAATGCATGGACTCATATACATGAATAGTAACTGAATGAATGATATAAACATAATTGAATGAGAGTACATGGATAACTGAAACTGTTGTAAATACTGATTATATAATACTTTGCATATACATATATATATACTGTATCTGAGATCATACTGAAACTGAATACTGAGTATTGATAACTGACTGAATGATATCTGAGATTACTGATAACTATATTACTGATAAATGGGTGACTATATCTGACAGTCGTGATTCTTTAGAACTGAACTGAGTTCTAAACTGAGTCTGAAACTGAAACCGTAGGAGGTATGATCTTACCGGCATGCCCCATGTTAAGATGATTTGGGGACTAACTTGTAACCTAAGTTGGAAGGGTGATAATACCGTGCCACAGGTACTAACAGGCTAAAGAGCCACCCCCATCTGGCAGGTTCCCTAATAAGATAGGTATTACCCTCATCTGGCAGGTAAACACTTTATCAACCCTCAACTGGAAGGTTGATATCTCAACCTACGCTGGCTACATAGTTCTGGAATGCAAGGTCTTCTACTAAGGATCACACCCTCAACTGGCAGGTTAGCCCTCATCCTTGGGTTCATTCGATGTTGAATCCTACTCCCAACAGAATGACACTACTTATTAGACTGAACATAACTGGACTGAGTTTCACTATGTTTTGTAACTGACTGAGTACTACTTATTCGTGATATTTCTGAAACAATTCTATAACTACTATAATTCTAGGTAAACAACTAGATTTTCGAGAATTGAATACCCCCAGGAATCGATAGCATCAATAGTAAAACATGGCAAAATCTTGAAAGTATTACATTACTTACTTATTCACCATACATTCATTTAGATATTTTGTCAAACACTTGAGAGGCATGAACGTGTACATGAATGGGACCACATGGTAACATGTCATGAATTCACTACTCAATTTTCATAGGAATTCTATCAAACACTTGAGGAGCATAATTAATGCACATGGAAATCATCAACATATAAACATCATGGCTACAACATTCAACTTGTAATTCAAGGGTTCATCATGAGGATCACATAATTCTACATTGTTGCTGATTAATTCACTTGAAACTTGTATAAATTTTAATTTGAAAACCATAAAACAATACATACATGAACACAATCCAATGCAAACATGTAAATCATGAAATCAATAAACTTATAGTTTTAAAAAAGGTTCCTGAACTCCAAGGGTGGAAGGAAACCCAAGGATGAACACCCAACATACCTAGATTGTTAATTTTGTAAAGATTGTGATGTGTTCTTGAGACTTGATTCTTGAGCTTGATGAACCAAGGTCTTGTTCTTAAGAGTATTTTGAGAATAATGAGTGTATTTAGCCCTTTAGGATATTAAATCTCGTGTTTTAGCTTCATTGGGTGAGGGGAAAAGGACCTAAATACCCTTGGAACCTCAAAATTTAACGCACAAAAACTGCCCAGCGATGCAATTGGTGACACGCTACATTGATGGTATTTATGCAATCACCGAAGCATTTCATCGATGGGTGCAATGTGATGGCTAACACGACGTGTCAAGTTAGCATTGTCTTGTTATTTGCCAATCCAAACAGGACCCAAACAAAGTTCAAAAATTCTGAAACTCACCCAATATGACCTATTGACATCCCTAATCATGAATCAACTTGAAAATCGACATTCTAAGGTCAAAAAGATCGTAAGTAAGATCATTCAATTTTGAAGGCTAATAATGCTTCTAAGTCTTAACACTTAGATTAATTTTTCAAAGTTTGGGACCCTTTATTACAATCTATATGGGACTGAATTGAACTAAAACTTTTATGGGGTCTTACAATATCTCCCTTTTGGGAACATTCATCCTCGAATAAGACTAACTGAACTAAGAATACTGATAGATTAAGTTTACATGTTGAACATTCACAACTAAAGCATGATTACATGACTAAAACTGTTGATAAACTGAGTTTTCACACTGAACATGTATAACTGAAGCATGATTACATGGATGAACTGATTTATGAATGCATGACTGTCATGATGATGATATGCAATGGTAATTGATACCAAATTTGTAAAGGTAATCTGAGCATGGAACTGAGTAAATTTAAGGAAGACTATTACCTCAAGCACAGTCTGAGTTTGTGGAGAAGAGGTAAGGATACTTGGTTTGCATGTCTTCCTCTGCTTCCCAAGTAGCTCCCTCAACAGACTGATTCTTCCAAAGAACTTTGACAAAAATAACTTCTTTGTTCCTCAGTCTGCAAATCTGATGATCAAAGATTTTGACTGGGACTTCCTCATAAGAGTGGCTATTCTGAACATCTATACTGTCTATAGGGACTGTAACTGCTGGGTCACCTATACACTTCTTTAGCAAGGAGATGTGAAAATTAGGTGTACTGAAGCCAAGTCTGAAGGAAACTCAAGCTCGTAAGATACCTTTTTGAATTAGCCAAGAATTCGATAAGGAACAATATATCAGGGACTAAGCTTCCCCTTTTTGCCAAATCTCTTCACGGGAGAGATTTTCAAATACTTATAATCGCTAATCTCAAACTAGAGATCTTTTCCTCTTACATCAGCATATGATTTCTGTCAGCTCTGGGCTATCTTATGCCTCTCCCTGATCAATTGAACCTTCTCTAAGGAATCAAATACTAAGTTAGACCCTACCAATGCAATCTCGCCTACCTCAAACCTACCAATGGGATACCTACATCTCCTCCCATAAAGTGCCTCAAATGGAGCTATCTAAATACTGGAATGATAGTTGTTAGTATATGCGAACTCAATCAAAGGTAAGTAGTCATCCCAACTACCCTTAAAGTCAACAACATACACTCTCAATATATCTTTGAAATTTTGAATGGTCTTCTATGCTTGACCATCTATTTGAGGGTGGAAGGCGGTACTGAGGTGGACTTGGGTACCAAGACCCTTTTGGAAGGTTTTATAAAATTGAGAGGTAAACTGCGTACCTCTATCCAAAATGATGGACAATGTAACCTGTGCAACCTGATGAACTCTCTAATATAGAGCCTGGCATAGTCCTCGGCAGAATAAGAGGTATGAACTGGCAAGAAATGAGTGGATTTGGTCATCCTATCTACAATGACCCAAATCGAATCATGATGATGATGAGTACGAGGAAAACCCATCACGAAGTCTATATTTACCTCCTCCCACTTCCATATGGGAATACTAAACTCCTGCATAGACCCGCTAGGCTTCTGATGCTCAATCTTAACCTACTAACATGTGGAGCACTTAGCTACAAACTCTATAATGTCTCTCTTCATCCCACACCACCAATAGACTTCCCACAAGTCGCGTTATATCTTAGTGTCCCCTGGATAAATTGAGTAATACGCACCATGCGTTTCTTCAAAAATCTGTTATCTCATGCCATCCACACATGGCACACACAATCTACCCTGGCAATACAACACACCATCTCCCTCTTCAGAGAAAACCTCTACCTTCTAATCTTTGACTAATTCTTTCAGCTTCAATTAATTGGGATCTCTATCCTGCTTTTCTTTTACTTTGGAAACCGAAGATGATTCTGAAATATTCTGCACCCAAACACTACCCTCAGCCGAATCAACCTAATGGACACCTAGTCTGGCAAGCTGATAAACTTCATGAGCTAACTTCTTCTTACCATCCTTAATGTGAATAACACTATCCATAGACAACCTACTGAGGGCATTTTCCACTACATTACCGTTGCCTAGGTGGTATAGAACACTCATGTCATAGTCTTTCAACAACTCTAACCACCTTCTTTAATGCAAGTTCAAGTCTTTCTAATAAAATACATACTGTAGGCTTTTATGGTCTGTGAACTCATCAACATGTACCCTATACAAATATTGCCTCCAAACCTGTAAGGCAAACACTACAGCTGCTAACTCAAGATTATGGGTGGGGTAATTTTTTTCATGGGGATTAAGATGTATAGAGTCATACGCTACAACCTTACCCTTATGCATCAAAACATACCCTAAACTAACTCTGGAAGCATCACAGTACACAACAAATCAATCTGAATCATCGGAGAAAGTCAGAACTGGGTTGTAGTTAGTCGAGTCTTCAACTCCTGAAAACTCTTCTCAAAAGAATCTGACCACTGGAATTTGACTTTCTTCTAAGTCAGTCTAGACATAGGGGATGCAATAGATGAAAATCCTTCAACAAACCATCGGTAATATCCATCCAAACCCAAGAAACTCTTGATATCTGATAGAGAGATGGGTCTAGACCAATTTCTCACTGCTTCGGTCTTTTGAGGATCAACTCTAATGCCATCACCGGAAACTATATGACTAAGGAAAGCTATTGACCTTAGCCAAAATTTTCATTTACTGAATTTGGCGAACAACTGATGGGCTCTGAGGGTTTATAATACTATTCTGAGGTGGTCTGCGTGATCATCTTCACTATTGGAGTAGACAAGAATGTCATTAATAAAGACTATGATGAACATGTCTAAGTACTTCTTGAAAATGTAGTTCATCAAGTCCATGAAAGTTGTTGGGGTATTGGTAAGACCAAATGACATGACTAGAAATTCAAAGTGACCATACTGAGTTTTAAAAGCTTTTTTGGAATGTCACATTCTCTGACTCTGAGCTAATAATTGCCTGATCTGAGGTTTATTTTAGAAAAGTAATTGGCACCCTAAAGTTGGTCAAATAATTCATTGATTATGGGAAGTGGATAGTTGTTATTGATTGTGACTTTGTTCAACTGATGGTAGTCAATACACATTCTGAGAGAACCGTCTTTCTTACACACTAATAGAACTAGTGCTCCCCACGAGGAAATACTGGGCCTAATGAACCCCTTATCTAAGAGATCCTTCATCTATTCTTTCAATTCTTAGAGTTCTATTGGATCCATTCTGTATGGAGGATTAGAGATAGGCTAAGTATCTGGAAGAAGGTCTATTCCGAAGTTAATTTTCCCCTTGGGAGAAACTCCAAGAAGATCTTTGAGAAACACATCTAGAAATTCATGTGCTACTGAAACTGACTCAATATTAGGGGTCTTGAAACTAGAGTATTTAACTCGAATATCATTTTTCTCGCTCTAAGGTAGGAAAAAAGCTGACCCCTAAGTGCTGAAGTACTACCCCTCTATTCTAGGATAGGTTCATTTAAGAACTAAAAATAGACAACTTTATTTCTACAGTCAACTGAAGCATAGCATGAATGAAGACAATCCATGCCGAGAATGACATCAAAATTTGTCATCTCTAACTCTACTAAGTCTGTTGAAGTAACTTTCTGAGATACCATAATTGGACAGTTCCTATATACCGGGATATGATAGACTTACCCACTAGGGTAGAGACTGAGAAGGGATCTGCTAGGATTTTAGCACTGACTTCAAAGTCAATAGCTATATAAGGAGTTACAAAGGATAAAGAAGCTCCTAGATCTATCAAAGCATAATTATGTAAATGATAAACTTGTAACGTACAGTGACCACATCAGTAGAACTTTCCTGATCCTGTTGGTACTGAAGTGAATAGAGTCTGTTGGGTGCTGCCCACTTGTGGCACTGGAAGTAGCACCCTACTGAGATGGGTGACTGAACTGAGAAGGGGGAAAATTGTACTGACTCTGTGAACTTGACTGAAGATAATTTTTCATTCTATGACCTAGCTTACTGCACCTGAAACATACATCATTGCCATCTCTGCAGACACCCTGATGGCTTCTGCCACACTTCTGGCAAAGAGGATTTGTTCGATCACTGCTAACAATACCCTGAGATTTAGAGACTAATGCCCTATCCTTATTATTATTTCTGAATTTAGGCTCTGGAGCACTAGCTGAGGACAGAGTTGGAATAGAAGATTTCAGGAGGATGATTACCACCCTTTGACTTAGGCTGAGTGAAGTTGAAACTACCTTTTCTAGACCTCTTATTCTCTTTCTCATTATCCTTAGTCTTTTGCTTTCTATCTGTCATCAACCTAGACAATTCCATCTCCTTAATCAGCATTGCGGTCCTAAACTCCTAACCACACTGTCAAACACACCAGACATGAACTTACTCATCTTAGATTTGCTATCAGCTACTATATGAGGAGCATATGCAGATACAAGAGTAAACTTAAGAGAATACTCCTTAACTGTTATGCTTCCCTGCTTTAAGTTAATGAATTCTAACACTTTAGCTTCCCTCAACTCCAATGGAAAGAACCTATCTAGAAAGGTAGTAGAAAAATCCTCCCATTCTATAGGCCCTACATCTGTGGCCCTATCTTTCTTCCATTATTTAAACCATGTATGAGCCATATCCTGTAACTGTTATACAGATAACTCAGCACTCTTACTAGCAGTTACCCCCATAATATTTATGACCTTCTTCACCATGTCAAGGAATTCTTGTAGGTCCTCTTTAGACTTAGACACTGAAAACAATCATAAAATAATGGAGCATTCATTTAGGTGAATTCCTAAATTTTAGATGCAGCAATATTGGCCACTGGGTTGGATTAAAAAACAGCTGGGTATTCATTCTGGGCTTTTACAGAGTGATATAAAGTGGTGAAAGAAGATATAAATTCTGCGTGAGAGACATGCTCGTCCAGGGGATCTGCCTGAACGGGTGGAGGTACTGGCTGGTTTCTAGTTCTTCTTCCATTAGTATTTTTGGGAGGCATATTCTGTAAACAGAAGGAAAACTTAGATTACACAGAGAGTTTAACTTGAGCTCATTCTTACTCTCACGACATGAATACTGAAATAAGGGAAACTTTTCCTAAAAATGCCTCATAACCTCTTGTCCATAAGTGTGGCGTGCTACACACCCATGCATAAGACTCTACTTTATGCGGATTTCAGTGTCCCTAGGACTTATTAGAACCTTAGGATTTTATACCAAGTTTGTAATACCCCAAGACTGCACCCTGGGCATCACACGATGCTTACAATCCCGAAGGACCACAAGCTAACCCATGATCGGTACCTGCTGTGAGCACTAAATAATAATAATATTGAGAATATATGTGGATTTTAGGATGAGATTGCCATAAGGTTCATAAACTAAAAACAAATACTAAATACTAATAATAATACTAAAAAACTGAATATCCGGCTGAAATAGACTAGTTCAAAAGCTTCTACCTATCTGAGTATGGAGTTGATGTGACAAGTCCCCAACTAACTCTAACTACTGAAAATACTGAACTACTAGAATAATGAAATAAATAACTCTATCCTCAAAATATGGGGACTCACCACTATAAGTACTGCTGATAACCTGAGCTGCTAAGTACGATCAGGAACCTGAGCATCCAAACCTTTGATATGAGATATCATAACGTAAAAAAAGAGTATGCATCAGTACATGGAATATACTGGTATGCTAGATGTGGTGAGGCTAAAATGTTTGGGCTCATATACATGAATAGTAGCTGACTGAATGATATGAACATAACTGAATGAGAGTACATGAATAACTAAAACTATTGTAAATATTGATTATACAATACAGTGAATATACATATATATACTATATCTGAGATCATACTGAAACTAAATACTGAGTTCTGATAACTCAGTGACTGATATCTGAGATTACTGATAACTGTATTACTGATAACTGGGTGATATTTTCTAACATTCCTGATTCTGTAGAACTGAACTGAGTTCTATATTGAGTCTAAAACTAATACTGTGGGAGGTATCATTTAACCAACATGCCCCATGTTAAACTAATTTGGGGTCCAACCTTTAACCCCAATTAGAAGGGTACTAATACTATGCCATAGGTACTAATAGGCTAAAGAATCACCCTCATCTGGAAGGTGCCCTAATGAGATAGGTATTACCCTCATCTGGAAGGTAAACACTTTATCAACCCTCAACTAGAAGGTTGATATATCAACCTACGCTAGCTATGTAGTTCTTGAATGCAAGGACTTCTACTAAGGATCACACCCTCAACTAGCAGGTGAGCCCCCATTCTTGGGTTCACTCGGTGCTGAATCCTACTCCCAATCGAATGACACTTCTTATTATAATGAACTGAACTGGACTGAGTTTCACTAAGTTCTAGAATTGACTAAGTACTACTTATTCATAACATTTCTGATAATATTCTGTAGCTACTGTAATTCTAGGTAAAAAGCTAGAATTTTGGGTATTGAATACCCCCAGAACTCGATAGCATCAATAGTAAAACATGGTAAACTCTTGAAAGTATTACATTAATTACTTTTTCACCTTGCATTTATTTAGATATTTTGTCAAACACTTGAGAGGCATGAACTTGTACATGATTGGGACCATATGGTAACATGTCATGTATTCACTACTCAATTTGCATAGGCATTCTATCAAACACTTGGGGAGCATAATTAATGCACATAGAATTCATCAATATATAAACACCATGGCTACAACATTCAACTTGTAATTTAAGGGTTCATCATGAGGATCACATAATTCTACATACTTGCTAATTCATTCACTTGAAACTTGTATAAATTTTGATTTGAAAACCATAAAACAATACATATATGAACACAATGTAATTCAAACATGTAAATCATGAAATCAATAAACTTATAGATTTAAACCCAAAAATGAACACCTAACATACCTTGATTGTTAATTTCATGAAGACTGTGATGAGTTCTTGAGACTTGATTCTTGAGCTTGATGAACCTAGGGCTTGTTATTGAGAGGATTTTGAGAATAATGAGTGTATTTATCCCTTTAGGATATTTTATCTCATGTTTTAGCTTAATTGGGTGAGGGAAAAAAGACCTAAATACCCTTGGAAATTGGGTGTTTAATGCACAAAAACTTCTCAGCAATGCGATTAGCAACATGTTGTATCGATGATATCAACACGATCACTGACACACCGCATCGATGGGTGCAATGTGGTGGCCAACATGACGCGTCAAGATCGCGTTGGCTTGCTATTTTTCCCATCCAAACAGGACCCAAACGAAGTTTGAAAATTTCAAAACTCACCTAATATTACCTATTGACATCCTTGATCATGAATGAACTTGAAAATCGATATTCTAAGGTCGGAAAGATTCAAAGTAAGATCATCCAATTTCAAAGGCTAATAATGCTTCTAAGTCTTAACATTTTATTTATTTTTCTAAGTCTAGGCCCCTTATTACAAGTTATATGGGACTAAAATGAATTAGAACTTTTATGAGGTCTTACATAGGTAGGGAGGAGAGCTTTGGTGTAGCCGAGCTAGTAATCTTAGGACTGTATCCATACGTATGAGTTGCTAGTTAGAAGAGTTTGGGTGTGGGGGTGTTTTTGATTTTTGAGTGTTTGATATTACCGTATGGGTGTCCTATTTCTTCTTTTTGTTATTCTATTTATCCTATTTCATGTTTCATTATGATTTGGTTTACTATTATTTGTCTTGATCCGGAGGTCTATCAAAAACAAACTCTCTACTTCTTCGGAAGTAGCGGCATGGACTGCATACATTTTACCCTCCCTAGACCCCACTATGTGGGAATACATTGGGTTTGTTATTGTTGTTGTGGTGGTGCAGTTAAAGTAAATGATTCATGCGAACTTGTTTTGAATGAAATAAACTAATATCCCTCCAAAAAATTATATTTTCTTGTTATGTGATTGTATGAGTTGTAACTACTGTTTGGATCTTATCATGATATTAGAATTGTTAATTTGATAGCTTGGCCTAGCTTTTCATGAATAGAATATGTAATAACTAAGATGATAGCCTTGAGCAAAGAGTGTGTGAGGTTTTACCTAGTCGGCATAAATATGTGATCTAGAACTTGCTTGTTAGTACCAATGAAAATCATAAGATAGGAAGTTGGGAATGCATCATAGGTCATACTTTAAATATTCCACTATCGTCTAAAATAGTCTACGAAATGAATATGTATCCCTTGAACCCAAACTTTAAGCCAGAATAGACTTTTTCTTTAAACTACTCTATTAACCTTCCCAATTTTTACAATGAACCTGCCTTGTCCCTGGTACCTCCTTGGATATTTTGTACCTTTAACTCAGGAAAATTGCCTATGTTAAGGGTGGCTATTGTAGGGGTGCGTAGAAAGTTAGAAATGAAGAATGTGTAGTAAAAGGAAAAAGGATTTGGGTGTTGTATAAGCAAAATAATAAATAAAATAAAAAAAGTAGATTTTATGAAAATAAAACCAAACTCGAGGTCCAAAAGAAAGAAAAAGTTTGAAAAAAAAGAGTAGAATAAAAGAAAGTAGGAAAGTGGAACCAAATGTAGTGTAGTGCCAAGGTGTATTGAGTCACTCTACCCAAATATAGCATAGCCATTCTAAGTCTACATTACAAGCCAATAAAATACCTATAGGAATCCTAACCTGACTATCTGAAAGCTTAGGCATAGAAAATAAGCACAAACTTATGGCATCAAACACACACGACCTAACTTCATTGTGAGATTGCGAGATTTGATTTAGTCCAAGTTTAATAGATTTATTTGCATGTATTGATTAGTTGGGGACTTATTTGATGAGAGTGTATAGGGGTTGTAGTCTAGTTGTTGCTTATTTTGGAAGTGTATTAGCTTTAGTATTGGATTATGATGTGATGTTATGTCTTTATCCCATTGTGTTAGGGAACTTATTTTGCATATACGCTGCATTGGTTGATTTTGATAATTAGAGGGTCTTGAAAATTTCTTGTTTTGATTGTATGCTAAAAATTAGGTTTTGCAAAAGTTACTGCCGTCGTGATCTTAGTTTTTTCTAAGTTAAGCATCTTGTTTAGTCTATTGTTTTTTGTTTCCCTAAGGTCATGCAAACATTCTAAGTTGAGGGTTTGGATGTGCTATGAGATTACGACACTTGAGATTCTTAAAATGGGGAATATTTGCAAGTATAAAGGAAATTTTATGTGGATATGTTGGATTCTTGGATGTCTGCATGTCAAAAAAGTCTAAATAAGTGGAGTGCTGGATTTTTAACTAAATAGGTATCAGACGAGTGTTGTCACAACCATGGGATCTTACCACAATCGTACTTGGGTATCATAGGAAGAAGTAGAGAAGTACTCTCAAATGTTGCTCAAATGAGAGATTCCCATGATCGTACCTTGATTATACAATCGTGCCATCTGATAGTGGGAAAGATTTCCTATAAACATGCATGCAGAAGTCAAGTGCAAAGTGGCTTAGACAATTGAATTCCATGGACATACCTTATATTTACGATCGTAACTTGAGGTCATGAGAGTAAAATGTAAAAGTAAATCTGTTTAAATTGAAGTAAGGATGATCAGACGACCAGATTGTATGATCATATATTGACATTATGGGGCCATATTGGCAATCATACCGAGGAAGACCTAAGGATGCCAAATTCCCTAATGAAAACACCAGAACCAAAGGACGATCATGGTATGTAACCACGATCATACCTTTCACTAGTCTGATACCATTGACCCAGATTTTCTATTTATATTATGATAGGTTTATTTTGTTTATAAATACTTCTATGGGTTCTTTTGTTTGTTTTTTACTATATTTTATTTCTTATAACTTTATATTATGTTATTCTAAATCATATTCTTGGGAGTTCGCGAATATTGTTTCTAGGATTTTAATTCAAGTTGAGATTTTGAAGTTTTATTTATTTTCAGTTCATAACTATGTCTTCATCTATGAATTATTCTTGTGTACTTGAAATTATGAGTAGCTAAACACCATAACTAGGATTGTAGAAAGCATGCCCTATTAAGAATGTAGTGTTCGAAGTACAATGTGATTCTCGAAAGGTAGTTGGGAATGTATTGTTGTTTCTTTAGCTTTGGTTTCTTTCTAATGAGTGCATGCATTGTAACTCATCCTATCTCTACTCTAGATTTTAGTAGAGTAATCAGATAGGAATAGTGAATCAACAATAAGACTTAGAGTTATCTTCATGAAATAAGCCTTAAATCGTAACGAGAAAGACTATATTGGGATCATAGATAGAGGTTAGTAATGCAAAACCTATGACACATGAACCTTTATTCTTGGGGATATACTTCTACAAGAGGAATGATATAGTTGGTTATATAATACATAACATATTGATTTTGCATACCGAATACCATAAGAGATCACTAAAGTCCGGAGAACCTATAGAGTTATGAAATTACTTGGGAACACATTCCTAGTGTCTTTTTCATATTGATTAGAAATTCAAAAATCAATAATTGTTGTAGTTTCTCTTTTGTTTCACAAAACCCCCCACTATTAGTTATTTGTCAATTACTTTGACAAACACATGATAGAATTTTGGCCCATCCCTTATGGGATCGACCCCAACCTTATTGGGTTTTGTATTTAATTCAATGACCACTTTATACTTTTAAGGAGGTGTTAGTTTGGTGAAATTAATTACCTAAACTTCTCTTGGGGTGGAAATAAATAGGAACAAAGAGAGTAGAACATGCAAAAAGCTCCACATATGAGCGATATTCTAGAGGAAACAACAAAGTAGTTAATGGGACAATAGACTCAGATTGTGGCCAAAATGTAAAGTCCATTATAAACTTAAGCGTCAAGCAGGCCAACTAGAATTATCACAAATAGATCACCTACAGGTTCATTACCAAGTTATACAATGAATAATCCACAATAAGTAATGGCATAATTTTAAGAAATAAAAGAGATTTTTGTAAAGCCTCTCCTAAATAGAAAGTTCAAGAGACAAGTTTAGATTTTCCAGATTCTGAGTCTCTAAAGAGGAAGGGATGCCATTTGGTGGATGGCCTCAAAACTTTAAGAATCACCTCTCTTCCCATAAAGGTAATTCTAATTCCAACTCTAGAAATAGATTTTGTGAAAGATGAAGGAAGAGAAAAAGAGGTTGTTGAGTAGCCTGATTGTGATTGAGACATATCCACGACCATTCCCACAAAGATTCTAGAAAATCAAGGAGGATGCAAATTCTAAGAAGTTCCTTGATATCTTCAATCAACTTTACATTAATATTTCCTTAATTGATATTGTAAGGGACATGCCCATATATGCCATGTACCTGAGTGAAATGGTGTATAGGAAGAGAAGACATAAAGAATTTGAGACTGTTGCACTCGCTGAGGAGTGTAGATCAAGGATATTTAGCAAGATTCCCCTAAAGCTCAAAGATCCTGGGAGTTTTACCCTCCTCATAAAAATTGGTGAAAATGATATTGCGTATCTATTGTGTGATCTTGGGTCAAGTTTAAACTTTTTGTCCTTATCTATGTTTCAGACAGTTGGTTGGGAGTGTTAGTTCTAACTACCATCATATTACAACTGGTAGATCTCTCTCGTGTTCAATTGGAAGGATTAATTAAGATGTTCTCATCAAGGTACTTATGTTTGTGATTCCTACTAACTTTATTATTTTATATTTTGAAGCAAATGAGCATATACTAGTCATTTTGGGGCACCCATTCATGTCCACTGGTAGAGCCTTGATTGATGTATGAAAAAGGGAGCTTAAGATGAAGTTCCATGAGAGGAGGCTATATTTAAACTGTGTAAGTGACTCCTGCTCCTTCACACTATATAGACTTATGAATGATTAAATATATGGTCAATGATAAGTGTGTACCCAAAAAAGTTAAAGAACTAAAGAATGACATTGAATTGTTTGAGTTGCAGTAAAGAGACTTGCTCAAGTTATTGAAGAACCATGAGCATGTGTTTGTATGGACCAGTTATGATTGGAAAATGAATTTGAAGAAAAAAAGAGTAAATGCTAATTGTGATCCTCTTAGAGTAAATAAGAGGCCAGAGTTGCATTATATAGGGAGGAAAATATTGAGATTATTCGGTTGATCTATGACATTCATCATGTTGCGACATTCATGTGTTGCTTGGGTGGTAGCCCAAGTTGTAACAATGTAGTTTTATGTTTATAATGTCACTTTTTATTTTTTATTTTTTAGTTTGTACAGATTTGGGAAAGTATAAGTATCTAGATTTAGAAGCTAAGAGGCATGGATTGTCATGATCCAACTAACAAAATAATTAGGGCACCTACTCTAATCCAACTCGATAGGATAACCTTTACCACCCATTCAAAATAATACGGTAGTTAGACCCAAATTTATTAAAGACTTTAAAATCTAATAAATGTACAATTTTTTTCAAATTACAAATGATGACAAAGGTTCCTTTACCAAGGATCTAGTCCAGACATGTATAAGAGCTTCTATATAGTAAAAGAAAAACAAGACACATCTCCCACCATAGGAATAAAATGAGTAAAAGTTGCTGAAGGTTATTAGCCTCATCTCCTGATAAACAGCAACTAATCTTGTAACCAGACTATACCCCAAAAAGGAAATAACAAGTGTAGAATCAGTACTAACAACACATAGTGATAGGCATCACTGGCCGACCAAGGTTAAAACACATAACATATAACCTTAAAATGATAGATAAATTATGTTCATATAATGTGAAAGTTTAACTCACCTTAGTCTATAGTTCATGTCATCACTTAATCTAAGTAACGTCCATTTTTCTCTCAAATACACCAGCCCTTAGAACTTCGACCTAGGCTAAAAATGTGTACACATAACTTTACAACTGAGCTAGGAATCAAGAATTAACTTTCCAATATTTCCTTAACCTTGTTTCAATTATAGCTATGCATCATCACTGATGTGCTAGCATTTTGTTAGAACATTTAAGACTTTTAACTCCGAATAATTGTAAGTTCTTAAGTAAATATTGTTGTTTTTGATGATATTTCTTTGATATTGTAGTGAAAGGCAAGATGCAAGAGAACCTAAGACAATAAGGACAATAAGAGGCGACTATGGAACAAATAGCCAAGAAATTACAGAAGAGCAGTTGATGACTTTTGTGATAAGTTGTCAACTGGTGATAAGTTATCAGGTCCATCATCAGCTGGAGGTAGTGTGATGAAGTTGGAGAAGACGTGTGACAACATCCCTTGATATGTCATCACAAATTTGATAAGCTATCAAGTGCGTCGTCATCCTTAGACAGATAATGGACTTCAACTGGAATCCGTGATGACATTGGTGATAAATCGTCAAAGTTTTGATAAGCCGTCAAGTTTCATCATCAGCCTATAGAAGATAAGGTCTACACTTTGAGTTTTGATAATACTTTTGATATTTTCTCTCTTTACTTTTCGACTTGAACAACACAACTATTTTTGAGATTATTATCAGTATTATGGGATTTTTCCTTTGTGATCTAATCTGCGATTCACTAGTTATTATTCATCTCTGTAATTTTATCTTTCAAATCATGAATTCAATTACGTGTTTCGTTCATTGCATCATGAGTGGCTAAACTCCCTTAACTTGAATTATGGGATCTAGGTTTAGGTATTGATGAGGTGCTAAGAATTCAAGATTCAATATTTGGTAGGATCTCTTGATAATTCTGAAGTTTTAATTAATGTCTGTTGGTTGCAAATAGTAGACACACTTTCTTTGATTTGCTTGAGAAAGAAATCAAATATAGTAGGAAGTGAATTATCAATAGGGACTCGGAAATACTTCGTTTAATAATCAGCGTTGTAACAAGGTTAGTTAACCTGAGGTAAAATCTATGCAATAAATAAAAATTCCCTAAGTTTGAGAGGATTAGGGAGTTAAACGGTTAAGTAGGTCGAGAGACATTTAATCATAATATCGATAAAGATAGCTTGTTATCCTACCCACCGTGAGAATCTTGAACCACTTTTAGCATCTATCATGTACCGAAAGCCCCAGTGAACATAATTTTGGTTATTTCATAAACTCTTGATTTATAACCACTAAAACTAAAGTGACCAAAAATTATTTTTTGATCATCAAAACCCCCATTTTATCTTTTCATATTATTTGTTTGAATTTAACTTGTAGCTTTAGTTTCAAACTAGTTTAATTGCCACTCACATTGTTCCCTGTGGATTTGACCCCGACTCCAAAGTTGGGTAATATATTGACGACGACCGCATTGCACCAAATTGAAGTGTAAGTTGAATGTTATCAAAAATGGCGCCTTTGCTGGGAAACAATTTGGCGTATTGAGTTAGTTTGGAATTTTAGCCTACTTGCTTGAATTCAAACTTGTAAATATTTGTTTGTAGTTTTCTTTTATTTCTGGTGTTAGGTAGATTTTTATTTTAGTTTACTTATTACTAGGGCGTCTTGGAATGAACATGATCTTGGTTGTTGGAAATTATATCTTCAAGATCCATGTCCATATTGTGATGGACCTCACTTTTGGCAAGATTGTACATATGCTCCCCGGGGAGAGATGTGTGCACCATCTCCATCCTACTGGGAGTATGATTGTTCTTTATGTGGTGGTCAATATGGACATTGGAGTGATTTCCCAAATGCCCCCTCCCCCGGTATGCTAACCCAAATTCTAGTTTTTCTTATGATTTTGATAGGTCTTATGGTCAAGAACAGGAAGAATGAAACACCGAAAAGAGTGGCATTGAAGCTATGCTTCAACTAATACTGGAGTGTGTGGACACAACAAATAATATCATACATGATATACAACAAGACATAAGGGAAAATAACGAGGAAAGAAGAATGATAGAGGACATGGATGTAGAGGTCAAGCATTCAAAGCACTTTTCCACATTATGTTTAGATGATATCTTGTCTGTGGAATCATTTAACATAATGGACGAGTGTGAAGATGAGGAGCAAGAATCTGATGTTTAAGATGATCTTGATGTTGAGCAACACTCGGTGATTTTCCAACCAACCAAACCATTTATGAATGAAGATGCCAAAGACGAGGAGATGGTACTAGAGTTAAAAGAAAAAAATCAAGCACAATCCTTGTGAAGACGCTAGTCCATTCTGGGGTAGAAATACTAATAGGGATACTACTCCAAAATTGAGAGTTAGTCCTCATTCGAACCACTTTTCAATATTATACTTGGTGGATGTAATGAAAGTTGAATCACCCAAGAAAATGATGAATTTTGAAAATGAGGAGGAAGATTATTACATTTTGGAGTTTGTCCTTCCAAAAGGGTATACTACAACCCCAATCTTGAAGGACAATAAGCTTAAAGATGGATGTCCATTTAGTGGCTGTTTAAGATTCTCACCATTGCCAAATGAGCCCACACAAAAGTTTGATGGAAAATTGGGCAAGTAGTCTTCGAAGTGGCGTGATACAACATTCCTCATCATGCCCTCACATTTGCCCAACACACCTCGAAGATTTATTGATCAAAATTTGGGTCGACGTTTCAAATCCTCCACGTGGAGACATAAATAATTATCAACAAGGTATCTTGATGAAGTCTGAGTAGTCAAGATAATTGATTCGTGCCGCGACACTAAATTAGGCGCTTCTTGGGAGGCAACCCAAGGTATTTTGTTGTTTGTATTCGTATTATGTGATTGACATCATATTTTCGCACCCGTGGTTCCATAGGTATGTTTCTAACTCTCTTGTTTTCATTTGATGCATTGGGGACATTGAATGATTTTAAGTTGAGGGTGGGGCTACTTTTGGGTGTTGATGTCCTTCGTGGATTTTTGTTGTCGTGCCTCATTTCCCCGGAGTCTTGTTCCTAGTAGAGCCGGCATATTTAGGCGTATTGCGTTTTGTTTTGTGATGTTTTGTGGTTAACTAAGAGAAATACAAGTAATGAGGCAGTTAATATATTTTGTGATTTTTGAGCACCTCTCCAACTGTCTATTTGCAATACTTTATGAATTGCATTCATTTGTGACCACAGTGCATCTTTTGGTGGCATTAGTTCTGGCAACTTGACAATCATTGCTAAAAAATTGGACAAACTGGATAAGTAGTGATGTGCAATATATTTGTGTGCCATGTGTGTGTAAAGTCTTACTCAGTTCCCTTTGTGTGTGAATCCAAAACTTTCCCGGTTAGTCTTTCCTTGGTTGTAGGATAGGGGTTAGGAAAGAATCATAGGTCATTTTTAATTGTAAACCACTTTCAACCTAAATGACCTTCCCAATGTGAATAATATCCCTTGATCCCTTATTTAAGCCTATATGTCTGCTTCTTTTTGTGAAACCTCACATCTTTCCATTTACATCATAATGAACCTGTTTGGCCCTGGTCCTCCTTGGACACTGTGCACCTTGACTTAGGCAAATAGCCTAAGTTGAGGGTGGCTATCATAGGGGTGCATGATGAAAAATGAGTATGAAGAGAGGTAGAATAAAAGAAAAGAATAAAAAGCTGGGTGTGGTGCAAAAAGTACAAGAAAAGAAAAAGTTGGTGTAAAAGATGAGAGAAAGATAATTTGGTTTTTCAAAAGATACCACCTTGAGCATGTGTGATCAATAAAAGAGAGGAAGATAAAAAGGTTAAGAAGTGAAACCTCAAGAGGTTAGCATAGTGTCAAGGAGGCGTAGTCACTTTGAATACCCTTGAATATCATACCAGCCCCTAGCCTACATTACAAGCCAAGAAAAAGACCTATAGTGATCCTAGCTGACCTGTCTGAAAACCTTGGTACTTACTATAAGGGAAAGCCTATGGCATTTGACATACATTTAGTGGAACTTTATACTGAGAGTGAGTCTCGTGATTATCCCTATGTGTATATATGTGATTTTTGATATTAGAGAAAAAAGGATTTCTTTTCTATGAGGGTACACAGGTTATGTTGCTAGTTTCTAACTTGTTCGGATAGTGTGATCTTGGTACATGCATGGTTGCTATTTTTGGATTTATGCCATATCTTGATTTTTGTGTGTTGCATTGTTGTTTTTTAATAGTATACACAGTTTAGTTTGAATTGATTGACCTGGGAGAAGGTGAAGTTGTGTTGAGATGATATAGAAAATTGACTGCCGAATGTACTTTGTATTCTCTTAGTTATATTTTTGTTGCTTGAGGACAAGCAATTGTTTTAAGTTGAGGGTGTTGATGTGCTAGCATTTTGTTAGAACATTTAAGACTTTTAACTTGGAATAATTGTAAGTTCTTAAGTAACTATCGTTGTTTTTGATGATATTTCTTTGATATTGCAGTGAAAGGCAAGATGCAAGAGAACCTAAGACAATAAGGACAAAAAAAGGTGAATATGGAACAAATAGCCAAGAAATTACAGAAGAGCAGTTGACGACTTTTATGATAAGTCATCAACTTGGTGATAAGTTATTAGGTCCATCATCAGCTGGAGGTAGTGTGATGAAGTTGGAGCATAAGTGTGACGACATCCCCTGATATGTCATCACAAATTTGATAAGCTATCAAGAGCGTCGTCAACCTTAGACAGAGAATGGACATCAGCTGGAATCCATGACGACATTGGTTATAAATCGTCAAAGTTCTGATAAGCCGTCAAGTTTCATCGTCAGCCTAAAGCAGAGAAGGTAGACACTTTGAGTTTTTACAATACTTATGATATTTTCTCTCTTTACTTCTTGACTTTAACAACACAACTATTTTTGAGAGATTATTATTAGTATTGTGGGATTTTTTCTTTGTGATCTAATCTGTGATTCACTAGTTATTATTCATCTCTATAAGTTTATCTTTTAAATCATGAATTCAATTACGTGTTTCATTCATTGCATCATGAGTGGATAAACTCCCTTAACCTGAATTATGGGATCTAGGGTTAGCTCTTAATGAGGTGCTAAGTATTCAAGATTCAATAGGTGGTTGGATCTCTTGATAATTTGAAAGTTTTAATTAACGTCTGTTTGTTGCAAAGAGTAGATACACTTGATTTGATTTTCTTGAGAAAGAAATCAAATATACTAGGAAGTGAATTATCAATAGGGACTCGGAAATACTTTGTTTAATAATCAGCGTTGTAACAAGTTTGGTTAACCTGAGGTAAAATTTGGGCAGTAAATAGAAATTCCCTAAGTCCGAGAGGATTAGGGAGTTAAACGCTTAAGTAGGTAGAGAGAGATTTAAGCATAATATCGATAAAGATAGCTTGTTATCCTACCCACCATGAGAATATTGAACCACTTTTAGCATTTGTCATGTACCGAAAGCCCTAGTGAACATAATTCTGGTTATTTCATATACTCTTGATTTATAACCACTGAAACTAAAGTGACCATCAATTATTTGTTGATCATCAAAACCCCCATTTTATCTTTTCATATCATTTGTTTGAATTTAACTTGTAGCTTTAGTTTCAAACTAATTTAATCACCACTCACATTGTTCCTTGTGGATTCAACCCTGACTCCAAAGTTGGGTAAATATATTGACGATGACCGTCTTTGAACTAAATTGAAGTGTAAGTTGAGAGTTATCAATCACCCTTGATGTTAGGGATTCATTTAAGTCCATTAGAAATTAAGTAGCGAAAAAACAACACTCGTACCCAATATCAACTATATAAAATCATAATTCAATGACAATAAAAACTTTTCAAGTAAGTTATATAACCTAAGAACACTTATCTTTTTCAACAACCACTAAGATTAATCAAATACAAGACAATTAGGCAAAAACTCAAGTGAAGACCCTGACGATTAACATCAACCAAGTCACAACCATAATTCCACAATAACATACTAACCATGTCTTAATGCATAAGTAGATAGACAATTAAGAAGTATGTCGTTCATTTCCAATCTAGCCCATACCATTCAAGGATCCAATTAACTCAACAAGTTAGTAATCACGATCCCCTTCATTAAAGGAACCAATATAATAAAA
The DNA here is from genome assembly GCA_030864215.1 of Capsicum pubescens. Taxonomy (NCBI): domain Eukaryota; kingdom Viridiplantae; phylum Streptophyta; class Magnoliopsida; order Solanales; family Solanaceae; genus Capsicum; species Capsicum pubescens. Next base: position 122,388,457 of record CM061543.1, read on the forward strand.
TACCCACGGTGTTGGCCTTGAAAATTTTTTGAGCCTTGAGCTCACGTTCCTGACTATGACTCTCCTTATGAGTCGTACGGTCTCTATATGGGTCTTAAGACCCCCATTATAAGATGTACAGTGTGTTTTCCAAGGTATACTTTTCAAACTATGATTCTAACCCTACGAGTCATCAAGACTTATTACTAGTCGTAATGTCTAGTCATAGGGTGACCAGTGTATTATCCCAAGTTTTTGATGTTACTAAGATTAGCATGTTTTGAGTCATAACGAATAGTTATGAGTCGTATGATCCAACTCGTAACCAGGCCAGTATTGGTGGACATGGACATTTTCCAGTCTATAATTGAGGGAAATGAGTTGTAAGGTGACCTTACAAGTCATAAGGTCACCCATAATGACTGGCGATAATTTTTCAGTCTTTTTACTGAGGGTATTTTAGACATTTCCCTCTTTCCTTAAATATGACCCATGACCTATAAACCCTATTATGACTGTATTCTCACCCATAACACAGTCAAAATATATCCTCTTCTCTCTCAAATTCTCTCAAACAAAACAAGCTAGGGTTTTCTCAAGATTGAGCATCTAGGGGTCAACTCAAGGTTCCTTATCCATAATTGTGAATCCTTCAGGCATGTGACTCTACCCTCAGACTTTTTTTCCTTAAAGCATGATATTTAAATGATTATTGATGTGAAATTGAATGTTGGTTTTGTCATGGGTTGAGGGTTTTGACATAGTTGGTTCTTAAATTGTTTTCCCATGAATTATTATGCATTGTTTATGCATTATTAATGATTTTGAACTTGTGTGGTGCATGGGTATGGTTAATAAACTAGGGAACTATGATTTCCTCTAATTTTGTGAATATTGACAATTGAATTGGTAACAACCTCAACCTAATATTATGAAATTGATTTTGAATGTGAAAAGTATGCATTTAAACTATCTTTGAAACTAATTGCATGGCATAAGAGGCCGTCGAAACATAAATGGGTTTGAGTCCCAATTAAATAAAAAGGTTTGAGTCCTGATTTACTAAATGGGTTTGAGTCCCAAATGACTAATTACTTTAAATTCTTTTCGGCCAAGGGGTTAGAGTCCAAGTAGGCTACGTAATTGACATGTCATGATAATGAACTTGAAAGTTATATTTGTATGAAAATACCAACAGGATTCCCTAATGCATAATTGGTTCACCTAATTCAGAATTTGTGTTAAATGTTTTAATTGGGATTAAAAAAGGATTGTGTTGTTGGAAAGTGAAAATGGTGGTCCCAAGGGACCAACACTGGAAATTGTGTTTGCCGGCACGGGGGTCTAAATGGCCTGGGGTTCGAATCCTCTTTCCTATGACCAGGGAGGTTTGAGTCCCCATTACATATAATTGGTAAGTTTGAGTCCTCCATGCATATATATTTGATTATTCTTTGATTCATGCGTCTACACGCACTAGTACCTGACCAGGGGGTGAGAACTAGGGCCCATATAGCCCGTGGGTACTATTATGATGGTTAAGCTACACAATCCAGCTTAAGGTTTTAAAGTTCATAATAAGTCTTGTTCCCTACCCCGTCATGTGATATATATATATATATCTATATGAATGTATTAGAATATGGTTTTTTACACTGGATTTGGACTGGTTTTGAATTATTAATCGTGACATTATTTTTGTTCCCTTATCCCTGAGTTACATGCTGGCGCTTAACCTGCAAACCGTCGATGTGCAATGTATCCCCACACAATGTAAAAATTGGGCATACTTCTACATCTCTTACACAGTGAGTAGTTGATCTTCATTTCATGTTATAGCTTCTTTATGACATAGACCTAGCTTTCGAGTTATTTTTTTTCTATAATCGCACATGTCTCAAAACTTTATTGATTTTAATTTTGTTAGAAGGATTTATGGATTACTGTGGACTTGGGTGGTGATGTTAGTTGGTTGTTTTGGCTGGTTATCGGTTATAAACATGTCTTAAATCCTTTAAGCTTATCTTATGATATTTTGTTATGTGTTTGGAATTCATCCAACGTTGGGGTATGGTATTCTGTTTGGTTAGGTATAGGGGGTGATCTTTAGTCCATGTTTAACTTGAGGTTGCTGTCACAGTTAGGCTCTGCTTTGGGTCATGACAATATATATCAAGTAAATAGATAAACCGGTCCACTCAAGGAACCAACATATATAATAAGTAAGCTGATAAACCCGATCCACTCAAGGATCCATTCCAACAATAACCATGCTTATAATCATAATCTCTAGTTTACTCAAGAAACTAACTATAGGAAAGTAACACATAAGCCTGATTTACTCAAGTATTATTTTAAAAAGTCAACACATTAGCTCGGGTTGCTCAAGGAACCAATATAACAAGTTAAATATATAATCCTGATTTACTCAAGGAACCAATATAATAAGTCAACACATAAACCTAGTTCACTTAAGGAACTAATATAATTAGTTAAAATTTTAAGACTGGTTCACTCAAGGAACCAATACACCAAGTTAAACATATAAGTTTAGTTCACTCAAGGAACCAATATAATAATTAAACACATAACCCCAGTTCATGCAAGGTACCGTCATACTCGCCTATACCTTGTACATATATGCTAAGGGTTTTATGACCGCCCACTTGTCATGAACTGTAGGGGTGAGCTATTTCTTATGTATCAAATTCCAAACATCAAGTTCCTACAAACCTTATATCAACCAATCCTGTGAAGATGTTCAAATGCTGATACATTCCATAATAATGAATATAAATTTAATGAAGAGGTCCAAATACCGATACATCCCACAATAGAAACATTATCATAATAATCACAACCACAATGATAACATGAATAATAATTGTAAAACCAACAAGCTTCTCATTTAAGTTTATTGCATTCAATTAACACTTAGGATATCGAATAATCATTCACTTTACTTGAACATAAATTGTAACAGGCAGTTTAAAGGAACAGTTGTCATGCTCATATAAAATAAGATGATTTTCAACTATATTTAACCATGAAATAATGATTCAAGTGCAATCATCAAGTAAGTTTACCAATATCACCACTTTCATCATAATATAGTCCTTATCCTAAAATAAAATAATTTTATTACTCAACAATATTTATGACAAATCATTTGGCATGTTTATTAGTTGTCTGATGTCACCCAAATCACATCTCCTAAAAAGTATAATGTGGCCACTGTCAAGTAAAGAACCCAACAAAGTTTGGAGTCTAACCCACGAGGAATAAGATGAATTTTCGACAAGTTCTTGTATAACACCCCGTATTTCTATTGCATAATCTAAGTCCCAGTGCATGAGTATTCGTATATGAAATTTTTGAATCACTCACTATTTTTTAGTTTATAGCATGCCATTGCGTAGGAAATTCAATTAGCTTTCCAATGATATAAAATTTACCCAAATCTGATAACCGTGTAAGAAGTTATGGCGATTTTAAGTTTCAGTTGCAAAACACCATCATTTTAACCTCTAGCGCATCGTGGAGTAGGCCAATCTCCCATTTGAAAAAATATAGTAAGGTTCTGCAATCCTGTCTCTTTGCGCCATAGGTCAATTTGATATTTATCGATTTTCAGTGTGACTCCGCGATAATGGTGCATCACGTAGAAGGCCAATTTCCCATTTGTCAATTTCCAGTGGGCCTCCGTGATCATGGCGCATTATGAAGATGGCCAAAATGGCATCCACAAGCTTACCGCAATTTTGGCACATTGCGGCATTTATCCAGGTCCTAGTTGTCCCTTTTCTAGTGGCTTGGCCCGATAGTGTCGTGTAGCACCAAGGCAAAAAAGCAGGATTACAGTTTCCAGCTTGTGTTTTTAAATTCGTTTAAGGGTATTTGGGTTTCTTTCCTAAGTCCTAAACTCTCCCTAAACATGAAATTTATCCCCTAATGGACCTAAATACTCATTATTATTCACTTTTTCTCAAATTAAAACTTCCCTCTTTCAAGAACAAGAAACCCTAACTCTCAAGAATCAAGGTTAAATCTCAAAAACTTTCCATCAATCCTTTTAAATTCATCATCCCAGGTATGTTAGATGTTCATCCATGAATTTCTTTCATCCATGGAATCTAAGTATCCATTTTAATTACAAATCTATTATCTTTTCAAGATTTATGATATTAAATTATGATTTAAAACTATGAATCTCCATGAACTTCCTTGAATATTGATTTTTATACCATACTTAAATAGAATTATCATTGTTATCAAATCCCCCATGTTTTAATATTGTCATTCTTTGAATTTGATCATGATTTAGTGTTATAAATGTTGAAGTCATGCTATTATTTCAAGTTCTCTACTATTCCCATAAATTGACTAAACTATTTGATAGAATACCTACAAGAGTGATTTATTTAATAAGAGCCTTCATGTTTTGGCCTTCAAGATTTAGTGTCTTTCCAATATTGTTGTTTTGAGTCCTAGGGATATTGAATACCCAAAAACGATAGCTATTCAATTAGTCTAGTCTTAGTACATTACATAATAGTTTTCAGATTATATTATGAGCATTATCAGAATAGTTAGATATAAGTTATTCAACTCAGAATAGTCTAGTACCTTAGTGTCTTTCAGTTGGGAGTAGGATTTAGCACCGAGCGAGTGTAGGGACAGTGGCTTCCCTGTCAGTGAGGAAGAATTGTTAGTAGCAGTCCTTATACTCCTGAATTGCGTAGCTAGCGTAGGATAAGAGTAGTCACCCATCAGATTTGGCTTAACTATCTCGCAGGGGTCACCTGTCAGTTCAAGATTGACACCTTTAGGCCTTTGGACATTATATCATTTTAGTGGATCCATACAGCCATTATTAGTACCCATGTCATGGTATTAACACCCTCCCAACTGGGGTTACAGGTTGGACCTCAATTAGCTCAAATTGGGGAATGTCGGTTAGATGATACCTCCTACAATCTTAGATATAGAGTCACTTACAGTCCCAGCTCAATTATTCAGTCTTAGTATTGTTTGACCAAAGCATACAGATTTTAGTTATATCAGTATATCAGTTTACAGATTTTACTCAGTTGATATTATATTCTTGGTGATGCATCCACAGGATTTATAGATTTTCCTACATTTTTGGTATCTACAGATTCCATGCACTTTATTCAGTTCTCCATGCTTTACATGTATGTCCAATTAATTATTATCATTCCTATTCACGAGACCATACATATCAGCCTACCTCATTTAGCATACCATTACATTTAAAGTACTGATCGCTTACCTTTTCTTTTGCGCTATGATGTCTCATATCATAGGTGCTGACGCTCAATTCTCGAATCACACCTAGATTCTCAGATTTATCAGCAATACAGTAGCAGTGCGAGTCCTCATCATTTGAGGAAAGATTATATTACTTCATGTATTTATCTCAGTAGTTAGTAGAGTTAGTTAGGGCATGTCCCATCAACTCACAGAATCCAGTTTAGAGGCTTTTTAGACACTACAGTTGCTATTCAGACTATTCAAATTTTAGTATTTTTATCAGATTCAGAACTCAGTAGTTATTTCATTATTAAAACCTTATGGAAATTCAATTATTCTTCCACATTCATGATTATATTATTCAGTGCTCACAGCTGGTACTAGCTCATGGGTTAATTTGTGGTCCCTCGGGATCGTAAGCACCGTGTAAGGACTAGGGGTAGTCTCGGGTCATTACAAACTTTGTATCAAAGCCTAAGGTTTTAAAGTGTCCTAGAAAGTCTTAAAACTGTGTTGAGTAGAGTCTTGTACATTGATGTGTAGCGCACCATACTTATGGACGAGAGGCTATAGGGCATTTATGAAAAAGTTTCCCTTTTTTCAAGTATTCATGTCGTGCGATTAAGCATGAGCTCAAGTTAAACTCTTAATCTAATTTGTTTCCTCCTTCCATTTACAGAACATGCCTACCAAGAAGAATAAAAAAAGAATAGGAACTCAGCCAGCCCTTCAGCCCGTCCAGGCAGATCCTCTGGACGAGCATGTCTCTTATGCAAAATTCAGGGTTGGGTTCACTACTCTAGAAAACTTTATAGCAGCACAAAATGAGTGGCCAACCACTATTCTAGCCAACCCAGTGGTCAATACTATTGCAACTAGAATTTGGGATTTTACCTGGATGAATCCTCCTTCTTTCACGGGATCCAAGTCTGAAGAGGATCCACAAGAATTCTTAGATATGGTTCAGAAGGTCACGGATTCTATTAGGGTGACGTCTAGTCTGAGTACCGAGTTGGCTGCATATCAATTATAGGATATAGCCCATACTTGGTTTAAAGAGTGGAAAGTTGATAGAGGTGCTGATGCAGGGACTATATAATAGGAAGAGTTTGCCATGGCTTTCTTGGAAAGATTCTTTCCATTAGAGTTAAGGGAGGCCTAAGTGTTAGAATTTATTAATTTAAGGAAAGGCAGCATGAGTGTGAGGGAGTATTCTCTTAGGTAGATATGCTCCCCATGTGGTGGTTGATAGTACGTCCAAGATGAGTAAGTTTGTGTCTGGCATGTCAGATAGTGTAGTTAAGGAGTATAGGACGGTAATGCTGATTAGTGGGATTTGTCTAGACTGATGGTCCATGCTCAACAGATAGAGGAGCAAAAAATTAAGGAGAGGGGGAGAAGAAACAAAAGAGCTAGAACAGGTAGTTTTAATTTCAATCAGCCAAAGTCAGAAGGTGGTAACCATCCTCAGTTTTATCAGAGGTCTTCAGCCCCAGTACCTTCTTTAGCCAGTGCCCCAGTACCCAAATTCAAAAACAATAATAGGGATAGGGCACTAGGATCTAAGTCCCTGGTCAGTATTAGTAGTGCCTGTACCAATCCTTTATGTCAGGAGTGTGGTTTAAAATATCAGAGTAAGTGTAGAGTGAGTAGTGATGTGTGCTTTGGGTGTGGCAAGACAGGCCATCGAATTTGGAAGTATCGGGTAGTTGATCAGAATGGTAGGGATGCACGCCAACAGGGCCAGTCCCATCAATCATCAGTTCTATTTAGCCGCCTAACTCAGTAGGGTGCCACTTCCAGTACTACCAATGGTCAGCGTCCGAACAGATTATATGCTCTTCAGTCCCGGCAAGATCAGGAAAATTCATCTGACGTAGTTATTGGTACTTTTCAGGTCTTTCACTGACATGTTTATGCTTTACTAGACCCTGGATCTTCTCTTTCTTTTGTAACTCCATATATAGCTATCAATTTTGAAGTCAGTCCTAAAAGACTAGCAGAGTTCTTTTTAGTGTCTACCCTAGTAGGCATATCCACTGTAGCCAGACAAGTATACAGGAATTGTTCGGTCATAATATTTCAGAAAGTTACCTCAGTTGATCTTGTGGTGTTAGATATGATGGTTTTTAATGTCATTCTCAACATGGATTTGCTCCTCTCATGCTATGCCTCAGTTGATTATTGAAAAAAATATATCATTTTCAGTTCCCAAATGAACCAGTCCTTGAATGGAGGGGTAGTACTACAGCTCTTAGGGGTTAGTTGATCCGTACTTCAGATCCAGAAAGATGATATCCAAGGGTTGTGTCTACCATCTTGTATGATTCAAAGATTCTAACTCATAAACTCCTACTCTTGAGTCAGTTCTAGTAGTAAATAAATTCTTAGATGTATTTCCTGAAGATCTCCCCGGAGTTTTGAGCGAAAGGGAAATCAACTTCGGAATAGACCTTCTTCCAGATACTCAGCCTATATCTATTCCTCTATATAAAATGAATCCAGCTGAACTCAAATAATTGAAAGAATAGTTGAAGGATCTCTTAGATAAGGGATTCACCAGACCTAGTGTCTCCCCATGGGGCGCACCTATTCTATTCGTGCATAAGAAAGATGGTTCTCTTAGAATATGCATAGACTACCGTCAGTTGAACAAGGTCACAGTCAAGAATAAATATCTGCTTCTTAGAATCGATGATTTTTTCGACCAACTTCAAGGTGTCAGTTACTTTTCGAAGATAGACCTCAGATCAGGCTATCATCAGCTTAGAGTCAAAGGATGTGATATCCTAAAAATAGCTTTCTGAATTGGGTATGGTCACTTAGAATTTCTAGTCATGTCCTTTGGTCTTACAAATGCACCATCAGCCTTCATGGACTTGATAAACCGAGTGTTCAATCAGTACTTGTACATGTTCATCATAGTCTTCATTGATGGTATTCTTGTCTATTCGCGTAGCGAAAATGATCATGCAGACCATCACAAAATAGTGTTACAAAATCTTAGAGCCCATCAGTTGTTTGCTAAATTTTGTAAGTGTGAATTCTAGCTAAGATCAGTAGATTTCCTTGGCCATATTATTTCTGGTGATGGCATTAGAGTCGATTCTTGAAAGACCAAGGCGGTGATAAACTGGCCTACACCCATCTTTTCATTAGATATCAGGAGTTTCTTAGGTTTAGCTTGCTATTACTGCCGATTTATTGAAAGGTTTTCTTATATTGCATCCTCCATGTACAGATTGACTCAAAAAAAAACTAAGTTTCAGTGGTCAGATTCATGCAAGAAGAGTTTTCAGGAGTTGAAGACACGACTCACCTCAGCCACAGTTCTTACTCTACCAGACGGTTCAGATGGTTTTGTCTTGTACTGTGATGCATCTAGAGTAGGTTTGAGTTGTTTTCTCATGCAGAGAGGTAAGGTCATAGCCTACACCTCCAGACACCTTAAGCCTCATAAGAAAAATTATTCGACTCATGATCTTGAGCTAGCAGCGGTAGTATTTTCCATAAAGATTTTGAGGCATTACTTGTATGAGATACATGTAGATGTGTTCACTGATCACAACATCCTTCAGTGTGTGTTCTCTCAGAAAGATTTGAATTTGCATCAGAGAAGGTGGTTAGAGTTATTGAAAGATTATGACATTAGTTTTTTGTATTATCTGAGCAAGGCTAATGTAGTGGTTGATTCTCTCAGTAGAATGTCTATGGGTAATATAGCTCATGCTGAGGATGGTAAGAAGAAGTTACATCAGGAAGTCTATCATCTTACCCGACTAGGTATCCGTTTACTCGATTCAGCAGAAGGTAGTGTATGGGTGCAGAGTAGCTCAGAGTCATCTCTAGTTTCTAAGGTGATGGAAAATCAAGATAGAGATCTCAATCTAGTTAAGTTGAAAGAATCAGTAAGAGATTAGAGAGTGGAGGTTTTCTCCCAAGGGGGAAATGGTGTTTTGCATTGTCAGGGTAGATTGTGTGTGCCTGGTGTAGATGACTTGAGGCAAAAAATTCTTACAGAAGCGCATGATGTGTGTTACTCTATTCATCTAGGGGCCACTAAGATATACTGCGATTTGTGGGAGATCTATTGGTGGAGTGGGATTAAGAGAGATATTTTAGAGTTTGTATCTAAGTGCTCTATATGCCAACAAGTTAAGATTGAGCACCAGAAGCCTAGTGGGTCCATACAGGAGTTCAGTATTCCTATGTGGAAATGGGAGGAAGTGAACATAGACTTTGTGACAGGTTTGCCTCGTACCCGTCATCAGCATGACTCTATTTGGGTTATCATAGATAGGATGACCAAATTAGCTCATTTATTGCCAGTCCATACCTTTTACTCATCTAAGGACTATGATAATCTCTATCTCAAATAGTTGGTTAGGTTACATGGGGTTCCCTTATCTATCATCTCAGATAGAGGTACTCAGTTTACCTCTTACTTTTGGAAAGCATTCCAAAAGGGTCTTGGTACCCAAGTCCACCTCTGTATATCCTTCCAACCTCAGACAGATGGTCAAGCAGAATGGACCATTCAGACTCTTGAGGATATGCTGAGAGCATGCATTTTTTATTTCAAGGGTAGTTGGGATGACTATTTGCCTTTGATTGAATTCGCATACAATAACAACTATCATTCCAGTATCTGTATGGCTCCATTTGAGGATCTCTATGGTAGGAGATTTAGATATCTAATTGGTTGGTTTAAATTAGGTGAGGCCACAGTAGTAGGGCATGACTTGGTGTTTTATGCATTAGAGAAGGTTCAGTTGATTAGAGAAAGGCTTAGGGTTTCCCAGAGATGACAAAAATCATATGCAAATGTGAGGAGAAAGGATCTAGAATTTGAGGTCAGTTATCTTATGTTCTTTAAATTCTCTCCCATGAAGGGAGTGAGGAGATTCGGCAAGAAAGGAAAACTCAGCCCCTGATATGTCGGTTCTTTCAGAATCCTCAATCGTTTTGGAAAGGTAGCTTACGAGCTAGAGTTGCCTTCAGATTTAGCCTCGGTACACTCAGTGTTCCATGTCTCATTATTGAAAGAGTATGTTGGTGATCCAGCTACAGTTTAACCAGTAGAAAGTGTAGATATTTAGAATAGTCTTTCCTTTGAAGAAGTTTGAGTCAAAATTCTTATTCATCAAGTTCATAGACTAAGGAACAAAGAAGTTCCAATAGTCAAAGTTCTTTGGTGGAATCAGTCCGTTGAAGGAGCAATTTAGGAAGCATAGGCAGATATGTAGACCAAGTTCCCTCATCTCTTCTCCGTGAATCCAAATTCAGTATAAGGTACCAAATCTTCTTAAGGTTTTTCTCTATCATGCTAGATTTTAGTTACACGTCATGTTCATGTCAGTCGTGCATTCATGAATCAGTTCAATCATGCATTGTATGTATCATACATGCATATTCAGTATGTAATCTCAGTCCATCAGTTCCCTCATCTTAACCAGTTTCATTCGAGGATGAATGATCCCAAAGGGGAGATATTGTAACACCCCATATTTCCCTAGCATAATCTTAGTCCCAGTGCATGAGTATTCATATATGAAATTTTTGAAACAATTATTATTTTTTAGTTTAGAGCCTTCCATTACATAGGAAATTCAATTACCTTTCCAACGATATAAAATTCGCCCAAATCCGATAACCGGGTAAGAAGTTATGGCGATTTTAAGTTTCAATCGCAAAACCCCGTCATTTTAACCTCTAGTGCATTGCGGAGTAGGCCAATCTCCCATTTAAAAAAATACAGTAAGGGTCCGCGATCCTAGCACGTCACGCCATAGGTCAATTTGACATTTGTCCATTTCCAGTGTGACTCCGTGATAATGGCGCATCAAGGAGCAGGCCAATTTATCATTTGTCAATTTCCAGTGGGCCTCCGCGATCAAGGCGCATTGCGGAGATGGAAAAAATGTCATCCATAGGCTTACTGTGATGGTTGCGTATCATGGCATTTATCCAGGTCTCATTTGTCCCTTTTCCAGTGGCTTGGCGTGATAGTGGCTCGTCGCGCCAAGGCCGAAAATTGGGATTTCAGTTTCCAGCTTGTGTTTTAAAATTTGTTAAGGATATTTGGGTCTTTTTTCTAAGCCCTAAACTCTCCATAAACACGGAATTTAACCCATAATTTACCTAAATACTCATAATTATTCACTTTCTCCTCTTTTAAGAACAAGAAACCCTAGTTCTCAAGAATCAAGGTCAAATCTCAAGAACTCTCCATCAATCCTTCCAAATTCATCATCCCAAGTATGTTAGATGTTCATCCATGGATTTCTTTCATTTATAGAGTCAAATTCATCATCCCAAGTATGTTAGATGTTCGTTCATCCATGGATTTCTTTCATTTATAGAGTCCAAGTGTCCGTTTTAATTACAAATCTATCATCTTTTCAAGATTTATGATATTAAATTGTGATTTAAAACTATGAATCTCCATGAACTTCCTTGAATATTGGTTTTTTACCGTACTTTAATAGAATTATCATTGTTAACAAATCCCCCATGTTTTAATATTGTCATCCTTCGAATTAGATCATGATTTAGTGTTATAAATGTTGAACTCATGCTATTATTTTAAGTTCTATACTATTCCTATGAATTGACTAAACTATGAAGTACAAGTGTTCGATAAAATGCCTACAAGAGTGATTTATTTAATAAGAGCCTTTATGTTTTGGCCTTCAAGCTTTAATGTCTTTCCAGTTTTATTATTTTGAGTCCTTGGGGTATTGAATACCCAAAAACCATAGCTGTTTATTTAGTCTAGTCTCAGTACATTACAGAATAGTCTTCAGATTATATTATGAGCATTATTAGAATAGTCAGATATAAGTTATTCAACTCAGAACAGTCTAGTATCTCAGTGTCTTTCAGTTGGGAGTAGGATTTAGCACCAAGCAAGTGTAGGAATGGAGGCTTCCCCGTCAGTTAGGCAGAGTCGTTAGTAGCATCCCCTATTCTCAAGAACTATGTAGCCAGCATAGGATATGAGTAGTCACTCATCAGATTAGGCTTGACTATCTCGCAGGGGTCACCCGTCAGTACAGGCTTGACACTCTTAGTCCTTTGGACATTATATCAGTTTAGTGGATCCACACAGCCATTGTTAGTACTCATGGCATGGTATTAACACCCTCCCAACTGGGGTTATAGGTTGGACCCCAATTAGCTCAAATTGGGGAATGTCGGTTAGATGATACCTCATACAGTCTCAGATATAGTCTCAGTTATAGTCCCAGCTTAGTTATTCAGTCTTAGTATTTTTTGACCAAAGTATACAGATTTCAGTTATCTTAGTATATCAATTTATAGATTTTACTCAGTTTATGTTATATTCTTGGTCATGCATCCACAGTATTTATAGATTTTCTGACATTTTTGGTATCTATAGATTCCATGATTTTTATTTAGTACTCCATGTTTTACATGTATATCCTGTTAATTATTATCATTCCTATTCATGAGACAATGCATATCATCCTAGCTTATTTATCATAATAGTACATCCAAAGTACTGATCTCATATCTTTTCTTTTGCGCTATGATGTCTCATATCATAGGTGTTGACGCTCAGTTCCTAGATTGTACCTAGATTCTCAAATTTATTAGCAGTACAGTAGTAGTGGTGAGTCCTCATCATCCGAGGACAGATTATATTACTTCATGTCTTTATCTTAGTAGTAAGTAGAGTTAGTTGGGACTTGTCCCATCAACTCACAGTATCTATTTTAGAGGCTTTTCAGACACTACAATTAGCTATTCAGACTATTCAGATTTTAGTATTTTTATCAGATTCATAACTCAGAAGTTATTTCATTATTAAAATATTATGGCAATTCAGTTATTCTTGTGCATTCATGATTATATTATTCAGTTCTCACAGTAAGTACCAGCTCATGGGTTAGCTTATGGTCCCTTAAGATCGTAAGCACCGTGTAACGACTAGGGGTAGTCTAGGGTTGTTACAACTTGATGCTGTAGTTGGAAAGTGTAGAAAGTAAATGAGGGAATTTTATGAGAATAGTAGTAGTAGTAGTAACAAAGCTTTAATATTTTAGGTTGAAATAAATATGATACAAATACTAGTAGTATGTTCTCCTTGACTTCCTATAGTATGTTCTCCCTGACTTCCTAACTCCATAAACTTATCGTGCTCGTCAAACTATCTCAATATTTTGCATGCAAAATCTAACAAGTTATGTATCACCAGTAGTCTCTCGACACCTTATGGTGAATTTCACTCATCTTATCTTGGTATCACAGTGTCGCATTACTAACCCTTGTCCTGGATCCCAGATTAACTATCTCTTCTCGATTTCAAGTTAATTAGATGAAGGCTGGTAGCTTTAAATTACTATTGTGATCCTCTTTTACTAATATCAACCTCTTTCACGAGTTAGTATCAAATACAAGTGTATTCTTAGTGTCTGGAGTCTCTATGAAAGCAATCAATACAATGAAAACCGTAATACAAGCAAAAACACCAATCAAGAATGACTTTGCACTTCCTCTACCTTATTATTCCATTAGGGTTCCCACAACCCTAGTCAAAAAGTTTAACTGCTCATTTTTGCAAGAACACCCAAACGATTCATAATATAAAGAATAAAAATAATCTCACAATAAATCAAGAATAAAAACCTGAATCTCAAATTAATCTCAAACCATTAAAGCCAAGAACAAGAATTCTAGAATCAAAAGTGTATCTTAGAACTCAATATAATGTTGTAAGTCTATAAAGTGAGTAAACTAATAATAAAACATCAATGGGGTTATTTATAGTTTACACCAGGAAACCTAAAAATTCTAACCAAAACAAAATAGGAAAACTAAGTTGATACCTACCTACGACCCTACTTACGGGACGTAGGTAGTACCTATAGGCCCTAGGTGAGTTTGTAAGTCTCAAAGAAAGTCAGCAGGCTTCAAATACCTACTTAAAAAGTGTACCTATAGGGTCCATAGGTGCGACTTACGCCTCGTAAGTAGGTCTTCATAGGTCTTAGAGCCAATTTCAACCTTCAGAGCTTTCTTTTGCTAGTTTTGACCCCACCTTTGGGGCGAAAGTACTAGTTATATCCCATAGGTGGGTCTATAAGTAGAATTTTAAATACAATTCATCATATTTTTCTCCTCTTCTACTCCAAAACCTATTTTCCTGCAAAGCCAATAGAAAAACATATCACATCTAACAAAAAAGGCCCAAGTACTTGCATAATTTTTGGCTTTAAGCATCGAAAGTGCCAGGAAACCATGGAACATCAACACTCTCAACTTAGAATATTTGTATGTACTCAGGAAACTAACACATAACAAAGAACACATAATTCTTAACTAAGAGAAATCTAAGGCACCTATGACAATCAACTCAACTTCTGCTCAAAATTCTTACCCCCTCCAATTTCCTACTTTTCAAAACCATTGTGTGTATCTATGTAGCATAACAGTATGACACAAAGGAATCATGTAATGGAATTACATTAACAATAAATAATCAAGTGTTTATAAAAGTTACACTACTCAAAGAGATAATCAGTTAACAACACAACTCATGTACCCTCATAAAAAAGAAGTTTCAATTCTCATAGTATCATCATGCATGTCAATACAAGGGACTATGTCAAGACACTTATGCTCATAAAATAAGTTCCAATCAATGTGCATAGAATACTAGAGGCATGCCCTTATTTTATATACCTTAGTTTTTCAAACATTTGGACTAGGATTACTATAAAACTTTGTTCGGCTTGTAATGTATTCTAGGGGGAAGATATGGTACATTTGGGATAATAACACTACACTTATATTTGAGCCTCCACTTCTCAACCCTTCTTTTTTTATTTTTCCCTTTTTTCCTCTTCATTTATTATTTTGATTGGGTGTGTTTTTTTTGCTTCACTTATTCATTTTTCTCTTTTTTTTTCTATTCAAGTTTTCCACTTTTTTTATTTCTTCTCTTTTTTTCTTTTTCTACCACACCCAACCTTTATTTTTATTTTTCATTTAACATCCTTCTGTATACCCAATTTTAAATACACACCCCTATGATAGCCACCCTCCACTTAGAGGATTTGCACGAGTTGAGGTGCATAGTGTCCAACAAGGGACTAGGTCCAAAATAGGTTCACTGTAATTAAATGGAAAGGTAAAAGGGTAAAAAAAAAATAGTCAATTTAGGCTCAAATTAAGGATCAAGGAATACTTATTAATTTTTGGATGGTTATTTAGGCTAAGAGTGGACTAAGTCAAAAGTAGCCTATGATCGTGTCCTAACCAACTATCCTACAACCTAGGCAAGACTAACTGGGCATGTTCTGGATTAAATGCACAAAGAAAACATGGTAGAGGCCTCACACACACATGGTACAAGGTTATATCACCAACTACTGCTTATCTAGTTCATGCAATGATAGCTATGATTATTTTGTCCTTAATACTAATGTCATGACAAGATTTACAATAGTCACACAAATATTTACATCATGCAGTTCACAAAACTTTAGAAGGAACAAAACATGTCAACTGCCCTTAGGTTCCTTATTTTTATCCTAATTAAACTCAAAAAACAAAACACCTATAACAACACAAACACAACCTAAACATGCCATATTTACTATGAACATACTATGACAAAAAGTGACACGACAACAAAAACCCAAAGTCAACATCTAGACCCACAAGTAGCCCTACCCCCATAAAATAAGCATGCATTATCCTTAATACATTAGGCCACCATAAAGAAAGAGAGTTAGTAACATTCCTATGGCACCTTAGGTCTATAGATTTGATGTTAATCATAATAACATGAATTATCACAAATATGGAAATAATAAAACACCTTGGGTTACCTCCCAAGCAATACCTAATATAACATCGCAACACACCCTGGGACCTTGATTATTCAGACTTCATCCAGGTATCCATATGTTTGGCCTCCAAGGTCATCAACACTATTTATTATCGAAACCACCCTCATGTCAGTCGTCTTCTTCATAGCTCCGCGTACATTGAATTGTGACTTCTTCATTATTCAGCATAAACTTAAGCTCACCTCTTTTAATGTCCACCAATGCTCTATTAGTGGCCAAAAAAGGTCTCCCCAAGATTATGGACATCTCAAAATCAACCTCATAATCCAAGATAACGAAGTTTGTTGGAAAGATAAAATTATCCACTTTGACCAAAACATCAAATGATATGCCCATAAATTTTTTAAATGTACGATCTGTCATTAATAATTGCATTATCGAGGGTTTGGGAGATCTTAATACTAATTATTTAAACACTGCAAGCGACATCAAGTTAATGCTTACACCCAAATCACGCAAAGCCCTGGCAAACCTAAATGTCCCAATAGTACAAAGAATAGTGAAAACTCCAGTATCACCTTTCTTTTGTACAAAAGATTGAGATATAATTGTGCTACAATAATGCAAGCCATCTATATCCTCATGACTGATAATTCACTTCTTTGACTCCAGATCCTTTATAAACTTTCCATAGACAAGAATTTACCCAAAAGTTTCAATAAGAGGGTTGTTCACACTTAACTCCTTCAGCATATCAATAAACTTCTTATACTTCCCTTTTTCCATTTTTTGTTTCAACCTTTAAGGAAAAGGTGGGGGAGGTCGTGGAATAGGCTTCCAAGATGATTCGACCTCCTTACTCTTTTCCTTATAATTCTCAGCTTATTTTCCTACACTAGTTAATTTTGTAATGGCTCACCATTAGTTACCAATTTCTTATTTGCTGCTTCAGATGCATCATCAATATTAGTAGTATCATCCCTTACCTCATCAACTACTAGTATAAGAGAATTAATAGTAGCCTTACCACTCCAAGCGGTGATGTCTAGGAAGTGACTATCATTATTTAGATTTTGAACGATGTTACTCGGAAAAGTGCCCGATTGATGCTGATTTAAAGTATCCAATATCTAACCAAACTACTTCACAAGTTGCTTAGTAACAGTAGCATATGATTCTACCTTCTGGATCATTCTCAAAATATGTTCCTTTATCTTCTTAAGGTAACTCTCTTGGCTCTCTTGACCCTTCACTAGCTTAGCGAGCAATGCTTCCTTCTTTAACTCTCTCTCAAAATGGAATCTATTCTACTCAAAATGGAATCTATTCCAAACATATATTCCATGGTTC
The DNA here is from genome assembly GCA_030864215.1 of Capsicum pubescens. Classification (NCBI taxonomy): domain Eukaryota; kingdom Viridiplantae; phylum Streptophyta; class Magnoliopsida; order Solanales; family Solanaceae; genus Capsicum; species Capsicum pubescens. The sequence goes on from CM061543.1 coordinate 122,405,880, forward strand.
CTTACTTTGATAAGGTACAAATATCTAAATTTGATTTTTTTAGATACTTTTTTAGACCTATTGCCAATACTAAGTAGCAGTCAAAAGAGTCAGAATCACAGTTCCTTAGTGGAATATACACACCACTCTTCTCTTTATAATCATTATTTCTCCTCCATTCACCATCCTTTTCTCTGCTCTTATCCCTATACCTTTACCCATAATAGTTTTGAGCTTGATTCCCTTGCCTCGAGTTCCAAGAGTCTTGATGCATGCTTGGCCCTTGGCTCGAAACCCACCATCTTCTATCTAAATACTTAGCTTTCTTCTTAGATTCAGACTAGTCATGTCGAACAAACTTACCATATGTGCCTACTATATTCAATGTTGCAAACTATTTGGTAATTAACCCAATTTTCGTCCTCAACTATGCTACTTCTTGAGCCACTATATCATCTAGAAATCTTTCTCTGCTTACTGGAAATACCAATAGCATAAGTTCCAACTCTTCTTTTTGCGTCTTGAGTATGCCACCCTCAGTTGGTTTTAGAAACCTAGCCTAAGATTTTTGTAGCCAACTCCCAATAAAGGCTCATAAAATCCTCACCAGTGATCAATAGAAACATTGGTGTTTGCATTAAGAGATCTATAGAATCTCTCAAGCTAATTCCTCCCTAAAATTTTGTGATTGGTCATAGTCATCAACTTCTTATTTGACCTTAATGATGTCTCATACAGTTTCTCTGAATCTAATTTCTTGAAATTATAAATATCATCCATCAACTAAAATATTCTAGAAGGAAGGAAAAATCTATCCAAGAATTATGTCCATAACTCATTCCAAGAGTTAATTGACCCATGAGGTAGTTCTTCTAACTACAACATTACTTTGCATGTAAGAGAGAATGGGAACAATTTGAGTCTCAAAGCTTCTTGACTCATCCCAGGTAGATTATACAAAGTGTAAATCCCAATGAAATTTATGATGTACATGTTTGTGTCATCAGTTGGCAAACCACCCTTCAGATTAAGTAACTAAATCATAACACTCATAATGTCAAACTTCACTCCTTTTGGAAACACTAGAGGGATGATATCTCTAGTCTCAGTAGGCTTAATATACCCTAAGTCTTCTTTTGGATTATAAAAAATTAGTAAATACTAATAAGTTGGGTGTGGTTGAGCTCTATCCCTTATAGTTTTATCTCTATCGAGTGCTGCTCAACACTCTTCTTCCCATCTCGATCTTTTTTCTTGAGTTGGATAATGTGCAACTGCTAACCTTACATTCTCTTTAGCTAATAACTGAGTAGTAGTTTATACGGCTATTTTTTGAACACCATGATTGGATAATGTGATCTATGGGTACATGAGAATCTCTTGATCTCAAAAAAGTTTTTCTAAGGATAATACTTGCAAGTTATAGTCAGTATGGTGATACCACTATGTATAGCCTCAGTTAATAACAATGGTTTGGTTGTTTGGAAATGGTTTTAATTAGGCAATAATGGTGGGGTATGATATCTAACTGTGAAGGTGAGAGTTCAATGAACAAAAATTGGAAACTCATGTTTGCCTACATAAGGGGTAGGGTATAGAGACCCTTTTATGATTCTATGAGGTACGCGGAAATCCTCTAAGTACATTATACATATGTATCATGGAGAGCGAAGGGTACCTGGGAATCCCTTACTCTTATGGTATCTCTAGTTCGTGTGGCTACATGCATTGGGTCCCACTCAGAGTGTTACACTAAACCTATATAGCCTGTGGGTAGTTAAGGATGGTTGAGCTACACATACCTAGGTTAATGATTTTAAGTGCATGCTAAACCCGATTCCCTTTCCCGGCATGATAATATATATATTTATGTGTATTGTTTGTATGCATATAGATGGTTTACTCAGTTATGTTAACTGACATTATTTTATCCTTATGTTGAGTTTATGCTAGCGTTCACCCACTAACCCATCTTTGGGCAGATGTATCCCCACGCGATGTAGGAATCGATCGTTCTACTCCTCCTGCATAGTGATTGGATTTTAGGATCATCTTTTGGATTAAAACGGTAAGCTTTCATCTTTCTAAAAGGCTCTATTTCATGGATGTTATTTCATAATTTTGTTTATTTATGGATATTGGTTTTTTCTATGGTTGGGGGCATGTCCCAACCAAATTTTGGTATTCTTTTGGTTAGAGGCTTTTTTGGAACTACTATGAGTTGGCATGGCAAGATCGATATTGGTGTCAGCCTTAATATTAGCATTGGTATTGGGGCTGATACCAGTTGACTGTATTGTTAGTTGTTCCATCCTCTTTTATTTTGGGATTATATATAATTATTATGGAACTCTTATGGTTATAGTTTGGATTATGGTTTAGTTGGTATTGGTTATTATTGGGTATTGGGCGAGCGAACTCGTTTGGGTAGTCACGGATATAGACCTATCCCAGAGTCTTAGATTATGTAATAAAGTTATCTTTTTATATGTTCGGAATTCATCCGACTCAGGGTATGTGCTAGATGGTTGGGTTGGGTATTGAGGGTGGTCCCTGATCCTGGTTGGACTTGGGATGCCCATTACGACAAGGCCCCTGGTCAGGTCTTGTCAAATTACTAGGTCTTAAAGTAAAGTATTTGTTGGTCCTTCAAGACAGGAATAAATAAATCATCTAAAGTGAAGGAAAAGATAGGCATGAATGATGAAGGAGTTTTTGTTGTTCCTCTAAAAAAAAAAAAAAAATAGGATTCGATCGAAGGATGGTGAAGAGATGTTTAATCATCAAAATAGAAAAAAAAATGAATTTTGTTCATTGGAAGAGAAAAATACCCAGCCTATTTGATTTTGAGGTAAAGTATGTATCCCTTGTATCTATATATTTAGGAGTCATTTGGTAGAGTGTATAAAAATAGTACTGAAAATGGTGTATTAGTAATGCTGGAATTAGTAATACAGGTAGTAGTAGTGCTGAGATTAGTATTGTTGGGCTTATTTCTTATGCAGTATTTGGTTTGATGTATTAAAAATAATACGTATTTCTGTATTTATTTAAAAATATTATTTGTATACAAAATACCCTCAACATTCTATAACTTTTATTAACTTTTTTCATGAATTCATTATTGTTAATTAATTTTCAGCACTTTGTTATATTTATTTTGTTTACCATTGACCTATTTCAATGTTTTTTCTCTGTTAAAGATAATGTTTTTTATTAGAAATTGGGTTAACTTTTAATAGAAATGTAAACCTTGTAGAAGAAAATCTCAATGATGTTTATTATTGGTTACTTTTGTGAATGATTTTGTTGATTTGTTTGCAGACGGGGGAGGAGTTAATGGATAACATAAAGGAATTAGGAATAGAATGTTAAAAAGGAAGTTTTTTCAACCGATCAAATCGAATTAATCAATCCTAATTATTGCCTTGTTCTATATACTTGAATATATTTTGTTGCTGCATGTTATTTATGCTGAATTAGAATCAAAGTTTATCATGAAAGTTGTTGTCACATTATAAGTTATTTTAAGTAAAAATTAATTGGTATTGATATTAATTTTTTTTAGTGAGACAATTATTAACCATCAAAAAAATTAATTGATCGAGAACATCAACTTAAGCTTCAAGATGTTTCTTTGTATTGATTAGTCTTGGATTTATTTAGCAACGGATAACTTTCTCTAAATACTAAATTTATAAGATAATTTACTTAAGTAAATTTACTAGTACAAATATAAAACATAAATCCAGGAAAATAAATAAAATGATAAGAATTTGAGGGGTATTTTTGTCTTTACATATATAATCCGATGGTATTAAATCCAATGTATTACTAATACAACCAAATAAAAGGTATTTGTTATGTACCCTATAATACCATGTAGGGTGTATAACTAATCCATGTATTAGTTATACATTGACCCAAAACTTCTACCAAACATAGTACTAAATAATATTATTCATAATACATGGATTATTTCTCCTAATACATCCTACCAAACCACCCCTTAGTGTATAAATTGCATTTTTTTTATGTTAAAGTTACATTTAGTAATATATCAGTTTTAATGAAAATACTAGCACCTGCATTATTACTGTAGAGAATCTGTAGCATGTAAATGTAATGCGTATGGTTTGGATATATGTTTAATTATTGTATAGAAACTATTTCAGTGTTGTATATAAACTGCATAGGGTTGGGATATATGTGTTACTATTGTATAGGACATGTATCAGTATTGTATAAAAATGTATAGAGTTGGCATGTATGTGTTATTTACTATTTAGTAATTGTATAGTGTTGAGATATATGGTGTTATTACTATAGAGTGCATGTATCAACATAGTATAGGACATGTATATAGTTGGAATATATGCGTTGTTACTACATAAAATTTGCTACATATTGTATTAAATACTATATGAGTACTATATGTAGTTTTTAAAGATGATTAGAACTTTGAAGTACACCTATTCATTTCAGGTTTGGGATTTTCTTGTTGGTCCGGTTGATCATTACAAGACTTAGATCAGTGTACACACAAACTATGCTATTGTTACTATCTTGGAAGTTAAGTTGGATAGAAGCAACTTTCTTCATTTAAGAATAGTTGCTTTGGGTATTTCGTATCCTTGCCGAGTGTTTTCATTCAAAATCAACTTATTCGTGAAATGTTGCTTAGGAAGCTTGTGCGTGAGAGTGATGATAAGCTATGAATTAAAGTGAATAGCACTAAGTTATGGTTTGGATTAAAAAAACTTCTATAATTAGTGTCTTAAACTACATTGGGAATCACAATAACGATTTTGATCTTAGTCAATCAAGTCACCTGATGGAGTTGTACTTTCTATAGAAATCCAAGGTCACAAATCTTGATTTGGAAGAGTGTTTCATGGAAAAAAGTTGGTGATTTGATAAAGATGCATTAAAAATTGTAGTTTTGTTCTTCATTCATAGCTTCCTTTTTTCTATCACGTATGGTGATGTTATGATACATACTAATTTCTTATTGGTTGAGTCTGAAAATTATGAAACAATTCCTTGGAGGAAACTATGATTTCATCTTATGTTGGAGTTAATGAATTCTAAGGTTTATCAGAGAAAAAGTATGTATTGATGTGGTGGTTTTCCTTTAGGATTTCAGTGTTGGTTTTATGAGTGTTGCCCATATGTCTATGGTCATCTTGCTGATCGAGTTGTTGATAGTGTTCCATGTATACTTAATTGGTCTGTAAAGCATAGACCAACCTACAAGGAGGCTAAGTATGTATTTTTTGATATAAGACAAGAGCAGATGCATGTTTACTTTAAAACTTAATTTTTATCTGTTTGTGAAATGCTTATTTACTTTTAGTATGTTAACATGATTTTTGAGTGTTATTTTGAATATCCAGTAGTGTTGAGTAAAATTACGCCATCATGCCTTGAAAAATTGATACTTCAATTATTTGATTTTGAACTTGTGGTCGTGGTTGTGAAATCTGGTGATTTGCCTGGTATCAGTAAACAAGGATATAGTCATTCGAGTTTTGATAATAATTTGACACTTCTGAAAAGTGATGTTAATTTGATATGTGCAATGTTTTATTAGTAGTTGTGTTTTTTCTTAATTGATGTTTAGACTTTTTTTGTTTTCGTCAAGATGAAAAAAGGCTTTCCTCAATGGAGAAACTTATTAAATCCTCGTTTGAATAGATTTTTTGAGCTCTACATATAAAGAATGATTCTAAGGTACTTTTTTCTTTTCTTTAGCACAACTTATATTCACTATTTAAATTATTTTTTTAAACATTTTTGAACAGTTTAATACACCAACTAGTGATAACCATGGTGACAATTCAAAGAAGAAAAATGATGCACCCAATGAGGGTGATATAGGTGATAATCAAGTTGATAATGTGGGAAAACAAAATATTGTTACATCGGACGTGTATCATATAAGTGATAGTTTGGTGGATGATGTATCACAAAAAATAGATTTTGTAGGTGATGATGTAGTTGATCATTTGGTGCATGACGTGGAAGAAAAAGTTGATTTTGTAGGTGATCGTGTAGTTTGTCATGTTGATGTTGAGTTTGCATATGGAACTATTAAGGATGGCGACTGGAATAATTTTTTAAATTTTGATCTTCTAAAGTTCACACAAAGCTCAAGTGAAAATAAGGTTATAGGGTAGTGTAAAAATAGTCATGTTGATACTGATCGGTCTAATTTTAATAATTTTGACGTGTCTAAAATTACTCAAATCTTTTTTGATAAAACATACAGAATAATGATGATGTGGCAGCGCTTAACAAGCATGAGCTTGATTGGCCAGAAATTTCAAATACTGAAATCTCTAAGTTCACCCAATCGGATAAGAATGTTACAGTGGTGGATGCAACTATTATTGAAGGTGATGATGATCTTAGAAAGTCTAATACAAATGTAAGTTATAATGTTAAAAGGATTGATAAAAATATAGTGGTTTCTCTTGTTGTTATGTTAGATGAAACACATGTTATTCCTTGTCTATTATGGGAGCCAACGACAGTATATGAATCACTATTTTTGTCAAAATCTAATTCTAGTGGTAGCAATGTTGAAGTTCAACCATCTAAGTGTATAGAGAATGTTCATCCAAATAAACATATTTTCTCGATAAAACATCCTTTTGTGAAGAGTATTATGAAGGAAATTGGTGATATGAAAGTGACATCACGGTTTACCAAGTTTATTGCTAGATCGTTATGTGTTAAACAAATGTAAGTTTTCTATCTGTAGTTTCTTTTACCTTCATTTTCTTTCATGATAATTACACCTTTTGTATCATGATTTTTTACAGGCCGATTTATTCAAATTCTGTGAATGCCCTTCAAAAATAGTTTTAATATGGAGTTGACACAGTTAAAATGAAAGAGTGGTTCTTCACATTGATATATTGTCATGATCCAATTTATGAGTCATGATGGAACCTATTTTATATTACATGTAGGTAAGCTGAACCGTAGCTTGGAGTTATAAGCAATGGGCTAAATTAGTGGAAGAAGACGTAAAGGCTGAAAATTTACAAGTAAAGGCTTACAATAATAATCAAGTATTAATAATAGTCTGAATTCTAGATAAAACATCAATAATCATCCCACGACCTAATAGTGTCGATACAAGAGCCACTATCAAAAAGGAATATAGTATTAAAATAGTCAAACCTAAATTCATCTCGACTAGTGAAAGACAAAACATAAATAATAAAAGAAAAAATGTCAAATCCAACTCTAAGAGATCATCCTATCTCCAAACTCAACTCAGAATGATCTCGACGTCTACGTCGACTGCTAGTACTCAGATATGCACCAAAAAGATACAGAAGTGTAGTATGAGTACCAAAGCCACAGGTACTCAATAGGCATCATCAACCAACTGAGTTATTCATGATATAAGTACGATAATATGCAAGATAAATAAGCTAAGTCAAAGTAAAAAAGGCAAACCTGGAATTGTACTCTAATACTATAAATAAATAACCAAAATTGATATAATATGGAAGAAAGCATAAATGATACTACTAGACGGGCCTTCAAAAGCCAGCAAGTGTGTAAAAGTAAATAACTCAATGTGGGCCCCCATAAGCCCAAAGGGTACAATCAAGAATGTAAATAATTTGAATTTCATTACTTAACCACATCTCAATCCATAACCAAGAATTCATCAATACCATAAATCTCATTTTAGAACAAGCTCCATAGCTATCTTAAACAAACCATCAATGTCGGACTTGAACCGAAACTTATATAGCCAAATACCTAAATTGGAACACATATATCCAAATGTTGGACTTAAACCGGAACTCATATAGGCAAATGCTGGACTTGAACCAGAACTCAAGATCATAAATCACCAAATTGGAACCAGAACTAGTATCAACTCCAAAATACCAAAATAGCATAAGTGAAAATATTCAAATTTAGGGATATATTATGCCCATTAAGTCTACAAGAAACTAACAAGAGTCTTGGCCTATGGTAATCCCCGAAACTTGTTCCAAGGCAAAATCTATCCGGAGCTAGGCTAAGGTATCAAAATTCACTTCTGAATGTTAAATAAGCCATAATTAGCCCTAAGATAGCAATTCTACCTAAACATAACTAATTAAGTCAATTACACCTAATTGATGGTCCCAAAATAATCTAAACAGACCAAATATGCCAATTATACCAACTCTATGTCCAAGTCTAATTTTACATCCCATATCTAGCATAACATCATAAATATAGTACAAATTAGCTCAATCCATGAGAAACGTAAACCAGCATACCTGTATGCCAAAGAAAAGCTCGTGAAACCTGCAAAATCATATATTTCCCTTTTTGAGAAGCTTCAGTAAGATGCCACACTATCAGAATCACAATCTACTCATCAAAATGAGAACAATGATACCCATATTGCACTATTGTGCTTTGGATCCAAAATTACATAAAAATCTCATGTGGGGACCATTTGTAGAATCCCACTTTCAAAATCGACAACACGTCTCTCTATGCAAAAGGAACATTCACTCTGAGAATGGGCATAAATTTTGAGCTCAAATGGTGATACAATCAACCCATCAAAATTATAGAGATTTTTGAAAATGATAAAAGATTTAATCATGAAATTAATGGAAGCTTACCAAGAATTTGGAGAAAAAATGCATTACTCGAGCTTAAAAATACTCCAAAATCATCCACTAAAATTTATGCCAAGTTTTCACACTTTTTAGGGTTTTACACTCTTGAAAAGGGGTGAAAATGGGAGAAAACTGGCTTAGTGAGGAATTTATAGGTTCCCAGGTATCCAGGTGTCGCTTAAGCGGACACTAGGTCGCTTAAGCAACCATCACTTAAGTGACCAAGTGTCGCTTTAGCGATACTTGCTGACCCCTACACGTGTCGCTTAAGCGACCTTTGGCAGCTTAAGAGGCCATCGCTTAAACAACACCAGCAGGACATACCATGTCGTTTAAGAAATTCACTGGTCTCTTAAGCCTTCGCTTATGCGGCCTTTGCTTAAGAGACCCACTAAGCGCTTAAGTGAATGCACCAGCTAAAAGCTTGAAATATTTTTGAGTCTCCACCAACCCCTCGGGATTCATCCAGAACCTCGTATACAAATAAACTATGATACCTTATCAAATTTGTTGTTCTGGACTCAACGGTGTGATGTCACGCAAAACTACACCTCAACTAGAAGTATAATGCAGTCGATTGCAAATATAATAACCCAACTAGGTTGGCGTTGATCCCATAAGGAAAATATGAACAGTTACTTTCTTTGATTTAATCCACAAGCAGTACCGAAATGTAAATAGATGATTTGTAGTATCAATTGTAAGTAGTAACCAAATCTTGAGGTATGTTGAATTGTACTTAATATGAGACGAACGCTAGGTATGTGTTCCCCCTAGCTTCTCAACTACACAACTTTCTCGTGATCAACTCAATTGGTCTATTGTAATACATACAAAGCCTACAAGATAAGTCTTATCAACTGCCGGGTAATCTCGAAGATAAATCTCTCTCTTTACTAGGTAAGTCTTAAGGTGCTGCCATGTTACCCCTTCATACGGCCTTAGTTACACTTATCGGGGTAGGATCAAGTGATAAGATGAGATGCGGGGACTAAATAGTGGAGGTATAAATCCCAAATCATTGTCTTAATCTTCTTTTCTTAATCGCAATCTTCATGGTTATCGAATGGATGCAAATACAGGCTATCTCAAGGTATGGCTAATACATAATATTAATTATTTCCAAGAAGATTAAGATACATATAGAAACCCTATAACAATTAAATATCACACTTCATTTACGTAGCTAATCTGTCAGGGTTCTCACAACCCTAGTCAAGGAGATTAGCCACTCATGTTTGTGCAAGAAACCATGATTATCAATGAAGAATACATAAAACCAATTGCACAAGAATAAGATGAATAAACTCCAAAGTCTTTAATTGAACAAAACCCTAAAGTCTTTAGAACAATAGTAAAAGTATTGTAATAATATGTAAAAATATGTAAAGGAACGTTCAAGAGTGTAAACTAATAAAAGATAAACCCTAAGGTATTTATAGTATCTCAAAATAACATAAAAATCCTATTAAAAATGGGAAATATAAAGTTAAGTCGGCAGTTGATTACGACTCGGTCTTCACTCGTATCGACTCAATATGAGTCGTACCCTACCTTATCATATTCATTCTAGTGTATGGTATTCCCATGACTTTAACTTTATGTTCAGCATACGACATCTCTGTACAAGTCGTACCTGAGTGTACGACTCGTGTCCTTAACTCGTATCCACCTGAGAATTTAGTCTTTCCCAGCTTTGAACACTGGTTTGTACATGTCATACCAATATGAGTCATACTCAGACTTCTAACTCATATTTCTTTGACACTTCATATAACACCCCAAATCTGGTACCCGAAATGCTACATGATGCTCATGATCCCGAAGGACCACAAGCTAACCCATGAATGATATTTGTACCTGAACACTGCATAATATACTGTATAAATGTAGAAATAAAGGTTGTAAGTCCATATAGTTCAAAACTAATAAAATAATCTCTGAATAATATCGTATCATAATACCAAAATAAAACCTGAAATAAATTGTCTAAACATGATAGTCTGAAAAGCATCTAACTGACTGAACTATCTGAATAAGGAGTTGATGGGACATGTCCCCAACTAACTCCAACTACTGATATAAATTAATTAATGAGATAATAAAGCAATGTTCATGTCCTCGAAGGATGAGGACTCACTACTAACTCTGACTGCTGAGACTGGAATGCTACTAATACTCTAGAGCTTGTGCTTCTAAACCTATGGTATAAAACACCATAGTGCAAATACGTCAGTACATTTGAATATATTGGCATGCATGTGAGGTAGGCTGAATGCAAAGGGTTCACATGCATGAATACATAGTAACTGTAACTAAGTTTGTGATAACATGATTACTGAGTCTGAGTACTAATAACATAAGACATTGATAACTGTATAACTGAAATAACTGATACTGAGCGACTGTATCTGATAGTCTAGGTTCTGATGGAACTAGATGAGTTTCGTGTTGTTCTGAGTTGACTATATCTTACAGTCCTAAATTCTGTAGAACTATCTGAGTTCTATTCCCGAGACTGAATGACTGTATCTGACAGTCCTGATTCTATAACTAGAACTATGGGATGTAGTTATCTAACCGACATGCCTAAAATAATGCATTATATTTGAGTTTGGGTCATACTGTAACCCCAATTGGAAGGGTGTCAATACCGCACCACCGGTAAGGGCAAGCTATGGCTGACCCTCATCTGGTAGTATCCCTAAAAGATAATGGTGGGACCCTCATCTGACAGTAGTTATCCACCTCATCAACCCTCATCTAACAGTGTTGATGTCTCAACCTATGCTGGCTACATAGTTCTAGAATGCAATGATGATTCTAAGAATCACACCCTCATCTGACAGTGTGTGTTCCCATCCTTGGGTTCACTCGTTACTAATTCCTACTCCCATCTGAATAGACACTGAACATGGATTACTGAACTGAACTGGACTGAATTAACTGAGTTCCGTTGACTGATGGAATACTACTGAGATTACTGAATTTCTAAGATTTTTGAAATTACTAAGTTTACTGAGTTTTCCTAAGTCACATGACTGACTGAATTTCTATGATGTAATACCCTGATCATCCCCTTAAGTCTAAATCTGTCTTTCGAGTATATGAAAATGACTCCTAATGTTAATGATGACTGAACCATATAGAATTTTCTTAATTTCGACTTTTTACCATATAGAGCATTGAATAAGCTTTCCATTGATACTAATTTCATTGAAATCCAACATCGGAAGAAGGAGTTATGGCCATTTTACTCAGAGTTATCGGATTACCCAAATTTGACGGTCGACCTGGCGGACTGTCATGTCCCTGGTGGACCGTCAAGTGCCCCGTCCTTTCAAGGTAGTGAATCCCTATTTAGGCCATCGTGTGATGTCCAAGTTGGTTGACTGTTAAAAAGTTGACGGACCGTCAAGGGGTCCATCAGGCCAAAACAGAATGTCCTATTTTTGGGCCTCGAGTGACGGACGACCTGGTGGATCGTCAGATCCCTGATGGATCACTACTTTGATCGTCACTCTGAGGAAGAATGGCCCAAATTTGGCACTCGAGTGACGAACGACTTGGTGGTCCGTCAAATCCTCTGACGGACCATCAGATCGACCGTCACAAGCCCCGATCAGCGAATTTCAACTTTTTCAAAAAAGGTATTTTTGTCTTTTCTGCCTGTTTTGGTTTTTATATATACATCCATATAGAGAAGAGGAGATCAATTTCTTATTTTTCTCCAAAAATCTCCCAAGATTTTCCAGAAAACTAAGGTTTTCTCTCCACCCAAAAAAATCAAATCTTCTTCCAAGAAATTCAAGATTCTCCCATAAATCCTTCCAAGTTGTTCAAGAATTGAGTTCTCCGAGTCAAAAGCATCAAGAATCTTAGCCCAAAAGTTCAATAAAGAGTTTCCAATCAAGTTTCTTCATCTCCAAAATCATAATCAAGGTATGTGGGGTTTGAACAAGAACACTTTTTTTCATTCTTGTGCCCAAAGATTTAATTTCTACTATTGAAATCCATGATTTTGAAAAGTGGGTATACACCCATATTTCTTTATTAATGATTTATGATATTTGACCTATTCTATATTGATACTCATGACTATTTCATCATTTTACTTCTTAAATTGAGAACTTATGCCATGGGTTGAATATTATTATTATGAGTTGATGATTTCCGAATGATTTGAGCTAAGAGTCTTGATTTAATCTTTAGTATGAGGATTTTGATTATTGAATGTATATACATATTGATGTTTGAGCTTGAGAGTCAAGAATCAGTTTTATGAGGTTTTCTTGAAGTTTTTGATACATGATTATTTTATAACTTCCAAATTATGACTTGATATTTAGTATTATGAATTTCATGTTTCTACCATGAGTTGGTATTTCAAGTGCTTTCAAGATATGTGTCAAGTTTTAAGATTCCCTATGACAAATTGGATTATTCAGTAAATGAGTCATGAGACTGGTTGTTATAATGTGCCTTGATATTTCCTCAAAGTTATTGAAGTTGTCATCACTTAATGAATTGATATATCTTGATGTTGAGAAAGATTGTTTGATTTTGAGTCGAGTTAGGAATCCATAGTTGTATATGATTTACCGATGAGATATATATCTATGTTTTGGTCTTTGTAATAGACCCCATGAGTTGATATTGATTAAGGTGGATTTTCTAACGCGCTCTGAGCTGAGTCTGGGAGGAGTATTTAGCACTGAGCGGGAAATTTGGTATTTCCCCAAAACTACGTGCCACCATAGGATTGATGTTGATAATTGTGGGCCAGAGGCTGAATATAGGATTGTTATTGAGAAACTGAGGCTGTACTCCCTGGCCTGAGTACGATGCTCCATCTAATGTGGGGTTCTCTCCTTAGGAGGGCAAAACGTCGGACTCCATGAGGCTCACATGGTGTAGTTATGTCGACTATAAGAAACTCGCAAGTCCATAAGAGTTCAAGTCTCATGAGTTACCGAATTACTCTAAGTCATGATTCAAAGATTTTTGAGTTGAGTATAATGATTTATGAGATTTTAAATGCTTGTATCACTGTTGATGATTTACAAAGAATAAATTTCAATTGATTCAAGCAAAGAGAGTCATTATTGTCACCATACAAGATTCTATTTTACTTTTATGATATTATTTTAAATGTTGCATTGCACCCCCACTTACTCAGTATATTTCTTAAAGTACTGACCCCCATATATTTCTATATGCAATAGTGCCTTATAATGTAGGTACAAGTTATAGCGCAGATACCGCATTCAGTCAGTTTGCAGCTTCCGGTCAGCAGGTGATGAGTACTTTTGATTCGAGGGCTTGAGTCAGTTATACAGTCCGAGAAGTGTTGTATTTTTCTTACTTTAGTCGTATTTATCTTGGATATTTAGGATTCATGACCCGGCTATCTCGAGTCAATACTAGCAGAGGCTTCATAGACAGTCAGCAAAAGTTGATGTATTCAGTATCAGTTTTATTTGTAACAGTAGAGTTGTAACCTTGTAAAGTTCATAATTGTATTGATCAAGTTCAGATAAGTTCTATGTTTTCGCTGATCTCATTTAGACTTGAGCATTTTATTCAGTTGCTTATGAGTTATGCAAGTAGAAGGGTTAGCTTAGGGTCACTTATGCCCCTAAGCACCGTGTGACGTCTCGGGACCCAATTTTGGAGCGTTACATATGAACATGGCTTAACTAAGAGTATCTTGAAAGCATGACACTGGCTCTAGGCACATAGCTAAATTTTCGGGTACAAGTACCCTCGGGACTCAATATCATGAAACTGACAAAGTATAACTTTCTTGAATACATGACCAACATCATAATCCATAATACAATAAGTTAGAGATTTCATGAAGTAGAAGTTCTAAAGTACCACAAGGGTTACACATGTATCCATAATCCATTGACTAAGACATTTCATCCAACATTTAAAATGCATAAACTTGTACATGATTGGGTATTTCATATTATCATACTAGTATGGCATTTTTCCTTCACATAGGCATTTAATCAAACACATGGGGAGCATGATTTTGTTATACAATCATCAACACATATAAAAAATCATGGATACATCAATCAACACGTAAATTTAAGGGTTTATCATGATTATTATGCAAATCACCACATACTAGGGTCAATCTTTGGAATATACAATTTCTAACATGAATCAAAACCCCACAACAACATGAGCATGAATTTCAATTCAATTTAAATCATGAACATTCATCAATATAAAAATCTTTGATTTTGAAAAGAGGTTTTTGAGCATTGCGGGTGAAAGAGACCCATGATTCAACAGATGACATACCTGAGTAGATGATTTCTTAAAGATTGATGGAGGAAAACTTGAATTCTTGACTTGGAATTAAACACTTAGGGTTTCTTGTTCTTGGGAATTATCTTTGAGAGAAAACCCTAATTTGATATTGTAGATGGATAATGAACTTATGAGCCTTGGTTTGATATTATTAGGGGTTAAAACGGGTTAAAAAGACCCAAATACCCTTTTAAAAATGACTTTAAAATAGATGAACAAAGTATGCGACGGTGGGTAAGATGGTCCATCACTGGGTCGACGGTCCTTCGGTCCTAGCCGTCGCACCTAGGTAGAATAGGGGTTCATTATCTCTCCTATGATGGCTTGGGAGATGGTCTATCTCTATCTCGATGGTTCATCGGCCTGATCCATCACCTTTAGGCAAAATTTGGTCTCACTGCCTCTGCTACGATGGCTTGGACGATTGTCCATCGCTAGCTCGACAGTTCGTCGGCTCTCACCGTCGTACCTAGGTAGTTTTGACTGGTTTTTGTATTTCTACCATTACTTTCTACCCCGATACCAAATTTGGATAAAAAATTTATCGTTGGAAAGCTAATTCAATTTACCACTCAACAAAAAGTGAAAATCTTAAGAATTTCACATGTACAAAAATGAATTCATCTTCAAAGTAAGTTTCTAACATACTTGGGATGATTTCAAGCTAGGTAGAAGTACGGGTATTACAATATCTCCTCATTGAGAACATTCGTCCTCGAATGAGACTGAGTGAGAGGGGAGAATATAAACTAACATACATACTAAACATGAATAACTGGAACATGATCTCATGATTGACATGACTGATTACTGAATATATCATACTGAACATGCATATTTGATGCATTTCTAACAGATTCATAAATGAATGACTGAGTGTTCTAAGGAACTAAGTTTCTCAAAATGAGAATGCATATCTGATGCATGATTATATGACTGAACTGGTGCGTGAATGCATGACTGAATATGCAATGGTATTTAATACCAAATTTATAATGAAATTTAGAACATGAAATGGATACCAAGCTTGTCACTGAAATATGAACATGAAACTGAAAAGCTTAAGGAGAGATGTTACCTTGAGCTAGATCTGAGTTTGCGGAGAAGAGGTGAGGATACTTGGTCCGCATGTGTTCTTCTTCTTCCCACTTAGCTCCTTAAATGGACTGATTTCGGCAAAGAACTTTGACTAGAGGGACTTCTTTGTTCCTCAGTCTACAAGTCCGGTAGTCAATAATTTCGACTAGAATCTCTTCATAAGAGAGGTTGTTCTAAACATCTATGCTCTGAATAGGGACTAAAACTATTGGGTCACCTATGCACTTCTTGAGCAAAGAGACATGGAAGACTGGATGAACTGAGGCTAGATCTGAAGGTAATTTGAGCTCATAAGCTACCTTACCGAAGCGACTGAGAATTTTGAAGGGACCGACATATCGGGGACTAAGATTTCCCTTCTTGACAAATTTCTTCACTCTCTTCAAGGAAGAGATCTTTAGATAGACATAATCACCAATCTCAAATTTGTGATCCTTTCTGCGCATATCTGCATAAGACTTTTGTCGGCTCTGAGCAGCCCGGAGTTTTTGTCTGATCAACTGGACTTTCTCTAAAGCGTCAAATACTAAGTCAGGCCCTATAATTGAGGCCTCACTAACTTCAAACCAACCGATTGGAGATCTGTATCTCCTACCATAGAGAGCTTCAAATGGATCCATCCAAATACTGGAATGATAGTTGTTGTTGTATGCAAACTCAATCAAAGGCAAGTGGTCATCCCAACTACCCTTGAAATTGATTGCACACGCCCTTAGCATATATTCTAAAGTCTGAATGGTCCTTTCTGCTTGACCATCTTCCTAAGGATGAAAGGTTGTACTGAGATAAATTGGGTACCAAGACCCTTTTGGAATGTTTTCCAAAATAAGAGGTGAACTGGGTACCTCTGTCTGAGATAATAGTAAATGGAACACCATGCAATCTGGCCAACTCTCTGATGTAGAGTTTGGCATAATGCTCGACTGAATGAGAGGTATGGACTGGAAAAAAATGAGCTGATTTGTTCATCCTATCTACAATGACCCAAACCGAATCATGCTGGCGACGAGTACGAGGCAAACCCATCACGAAGTCCATGTTCACTTCTTCCCACTTCCAAGTAGGAATACTGAATTCCTACATGGACCCACTATGCTTCTGATACTCTATCTTAACATGCTCACATGTGGAGCACTTAGCCACCAACTCTGCAATATCTCTCTTCATCCCACTCCACCAATAAATTTCCCGTAAGTTACGGTACATCTTTATGGCCCCTGGATGACTAGAGTAGAGCGCACAATGCACTTCTGCAAGAATTCGCTGCCTCAAGTCGTCTACACCTGGAACACACAGACGACCCTAACAATGTAATACACTATCTCGCCCTTGAGATAAAACCTCTACTTTCTGATCCTTGACTGACTCTTTCAACTTGACTAGACTGGGATCTCTATCTTTCTTTTCTTTCACCTCGGAAACTAGAGATGATTCTGAACTACTCTGAACCCACATGTCACCCTCCTCTGAATCGACTAAGCAAACTCCTAGTCTGGCAAGCTGATGGATTTTCTGAGCTAACTTCTTTTTACTATCCTCAACATGAGAAACACTACCCATAGCCAGTGTACTGAGAGTGTCGGCCACAATATTGGCCTTTCCCGGATGATAAAGGACACTCATGTCATAATCTTTCAAGAGCTCTAACCACTTTCTCTGATGAAGATTGAGATATTTATGATAAAAGACATACTAAAGGATCTTATGATCTATGAACACATCTATATGAACTCCATATAGATAATGCCTCCAAATCTTTAAGGCAAAAAATACGGTTGCTAACTCAAAATCATGAGTAAGATAATTCTTCTCATAGAGTTTAAGCTGTCTAGAAGATTTGTCTATGACCTTACTATTCTACAAGAGGACACAATCCAAACCTACTCTGGATGAATCACAATACACTACGAACCTATCTGAACCATCTAGAAGAGCTAAAACTGGAGTTGCGGTGAGTTGAGTCTTCAACTCCTAAAAACTCTTCTCGTAAGGATCTAACCACTGAAACTTGACTTTGTTTTGAGTCAATCTGCACATAGGGTATGCAATAGAAGAAAATTCCTTAACAAATCATCTATAATAGCCAGCCAAACCTAAGAAACTCCTAATATCTGATGGAGATACAGGGTGAGACCAGTTTCGTACAACTTTGGTCTTTTGAGGATCAACTTGAATGCCATCACCAAAAATGATATGACCAAGGAATGCTACTGACCTTAGCCAAAATTCACACTTACTAAATTTGACGAACATCTGATGACGTCTGAGAGTCTGAAGTATGATTCTGAGATGGACTGCATGATCACACTTACTATGGGAATAGACCAGAATATTATCTATGAAGACTATGATGAACATATGCAAATACTGCTTGAACACTCGGTTCATCAAGTCCATGAAAGCTGGTGGGGCATTGGTAAGACCAAAGGACATAACTAAGAATTCAAAGTGACCACACCGAGTATGAAAGGTTATTTTCAGAATGTCACATTCTCTGACTCTAAACTGATGATAGCCTGATCTAAGGTCTATCTTATAGAAGTAGCTGGCACCCTAAAGTTGTTCAAACAAGTCACCAATTCTGGAAACTGGATAATTGTTCTTGACCATGACTTTGTTGAGCTGACGGTAATGAATGCATATTTTGAGAAAACCGTCTTTCTTGAGCAAGAATAAGAGTAATGCACACCACGGGGACACGCTGGGTCTAATGAATCCCTTATCTAGGAGTTCCTTCAACTGCTCTTTCAATTCTCTGAGTTCTGCTGGTGCCATTCTGTATGGCGGAATAGATATAGGTTGAGTATCTGGAAGAAGATCAATGCCAAAGTTTATTTCCCTTTTGGGAGCAATTCCTGGAAGATCTTTGAAAAGTTATCTGAATATTCATTCACGACTGGGACTGATTCAAGATTAGGAGTTTCAGAACTAGTTTCCTTAACTCAAACAAGATGATATACACATCTTTTAGATATCATTTTTCTTTCCTGAAGGTAGGAAACAAGCTGACCTCTGAACGCTGAAGTACTACCCTTCCACTATAGGACAGGTTCATTCGGAAACTAAAACTGGACTATTTTGTTTCTTCATTCGACTATGGCATAGCATGAATGAAGTAAATCCATGCCGAGAATGACATCAAAATCAGTCATCTCTAATTCGACTAAGTCTGCTAAAGTGACTTTCTGAAATATCATAACTGGGCAATTCCTGTATACCCGTCGGGCTATGATGGTTTTACCCACTTGGGTAGAGACTGAGAAGGGCTCTGCTAGAATTTTGGGACTGACTTCAAAACTAACTGCTATATAGGGAGTAAAAAAGGATAAAAAAGCTCCTAGATCTATCAAAGCGTAAACACGCACATGAAAGATCTGTAACGTACCAGTAACCACATCAGGAGAATTTTCTTGATCTTGTTGGTAATGGAGAGCATAAAGTCTATTTGGGCATTGCCCATTAGTAGCACTGGAGGTGGCACCCTACTGATTTAGGCAACCGGACTGAGCTGGGGAACGGTTTTTCTTACCCTGATAACCTGACTGGGGACAATCTCTGACTCTGTGGCCTTGCTTGCCACATCTAAAACATACATCGCTACCATCTCTGCAAGCACCCTTGTGGTTCTTACCACAAGTTTGACAAAGGGGATTAGTTAAGGCATTACTGACACTGCCCTGAGACTTAGAGCCTGGCGCTCTATCTCTATTACCATCCTTGAACTTAGGAGCTAGAGCACTAGTTGAAGAAGAAGCTGGAATTGATGACTTAGGACAAAACTGAGAACGGTTTCCTCCTTCTGATTTGGGCTGAGCAAAATTGAAACTACCTGTCCTTGCTCTCTTATTCTTCTTCTCTCTCATCTTAAGCTTTTTCTCTTCTATGTACTGAGCATGATTCATAAGCTAGGCTATGTTCATGTCACTATTCAACATCGCAGAACTACACTTGTTGACCACACTATCATTCACCCCAGAGATAAACTTACTCATCTTGGCCCTGCTGTCTGCAACCATATGAGGAGCATATCTGGTTAATTAAGTAAACTTAAGAGAATACTCTTTCACCAACATATTTCCCTGCCTGAGGTTGATAAATTCCAACACCTTAGCTTTTCTCAGCTCTAGGGGAAAGAATCTATCTAAAAATGTGGTGACAAACTCCTCCCACTCAATAGGCCCTGCATCATCTGGCCTTTCTGACTTCCACTATTTAAACCAAGTGTGAGCAACATCCTACAACTGATATGTAGCTAGCTCCGCACTCTCACTAGAAGTAACCCCCATGATATCCATAACCATCTGAACTTGATCAAGAAATTCCTGAGGGTCCTTGTCTGACTTAGACCCAAAAAAGGATAGAGGATTCATTCGAGTGAAGTCCTGAATCCTGGCTGCAACTGAATTGGCCACTGGGTTGGCCGAAATGACAGTTGGTCATTCATTTTGAGTAGCAACTAACTGAGCAAGAGTAGTGAATGCACATCTTAACTCTTCATAAGAGACATATTTTCCAAAAGGATCTTCGGGCTGAGGGGCTGGCTGATTCCCGTTTCTTATTTTAGGAGACATGTTCTATAGAATAAAGGAACAAATGGATTAAACTTAGAGATTGACTTGAGATTATGTTCACTGGCATGACATGAATACTGAAAGAAGAGAAATTGTTCCTAAAACATTTAATAGCCTCCTGTACATAAATGTGGCGTGCAACACCCTCATGTACAAAACTCTACTAGATGCAGCTTTCATACTTCCTAGGACTCTATTGAACCTTAGGCTCTGATACCAAGTTTGTAATGCCCCAAATCTGGTACCCAGAATGCTACACAATGCTCATGACCCCGAAGGACCACAAGCTAACCCATGACTAATATATGTACCTAAACACTGCATAATATACTGTATAAATATGAAAATAAAGTCTGTAAGGACATATGGTTCAAAAATAATAAAATAATCTCTGAATGTTATGGTATCACAATATCATAAAAAACTAAAATAAATTTTCTGAACATAATAGTCTGAAAATCCTCTAACTGACTGAACTATCTGTATAAGGAGTTGATGGGACATGTCCCCAACTAACTCCAACTACTAAAATAAATTAATTAATGAGATACTAATGTAATGGCCATGTCTTCGAAGGATGAGGACTCACTGGTAACTCTGTCTGTTGAGACTGGAATGCTACTGATTCTCTGGAGCTTGTGCTATTGAACCTATTGTATAAAACACCATAGCGTAAATGTGTCAGTACGTTTGAATGTAGTGGTATGCATGTGAGGTAGGCTAAATGCAAAGATTTCAAATGCATGAACTATACTAACTGACTGAATAACATCGATGTGAGAATACATACATGAATACATAGTAACTGTAACTAAGTTTGTGATAACATGATTACTGATTTTGAGTACTGATAACATGAGACACTAATAACTATATAACTGAAATAACTGATACTGAGAGATTGTATCTGATTGTCTAGTTTCTAATGGAACTAGCTGAGTTTTGTGTTGTTCTGAGTTGATTGTATCTAACAGTCCTAATTCTGTAGAGCTATCTAAGTTCTATTACTGAGACTGAATTACTGTATCTGACAGTCCTGATTTTGTAACTAAAATTGTGGGAAGTAGTCATCTAACCGACATTCCCCAAATAATGCATTATAGCTGAGTTGGGGCCTAATCTGTAACCCTAATTGGAAGGGTATCAATACCGCACCACCGGTAAGGACAAGATGTGGGTGACCCTCATCTGACAGTGTCCCCAAAAGAGAATAGTGGGACCCTTATCTGACAGTGTTTATCCATCTCATCAACCCTCATCTGACAGTGTTGATGTCTCAACCTATGTTGGCTATATAGTTCTTGTATGCAAGGATGACTTCTAAGAATCATACCCTCATCTGACAGTGTGTGTTCCCATCCTTGGGTTCACTCGGTGCTAATTCCTACTCCCATCTGAATAGACACTGAACATGGATAACTGGACTAAATTAACTAGTTCCGGTGACTGACGAAATACTACTGAGATTACTAAATTTCTAAGATTTCTCATATTACTGAGTTTTCCTGAGTCACATGACTGACTGAATTTCTATAAACATGGATCGACTGAGAGTATCTTGAAAACACGACATTGTCTCTAGGCACACAACTAAATTGTTGGGTACAAGTACCCCCAGGACTCGATAGCATGATACTGAGAAAGTATGTCTTTCTTGAATACATGACCAACATCATAATCCATAGTACAATAAGTTGGTGATTTCATGAAGTAGAAGTTCTAAAGCACCACAAGGGCTACACATGTATCCATAATTCATGACTAAGACATTTCATCAAACATTTGACATGCATAAACTTGTACATGATTGGGGATATCATATTATCATACTAGTATGGCAGTTTTCCTTCACATAGGCATTTAATCGAACACATGGGGAGCATGCTTTGGTTATACAATCATCAACATATATAAAAAAACCATGGATACATCAATCAACATGTAAATTTAAGGGTTTATCGTGATTATTATGTAAATCACCACATACTAGGGTCAATCTTTGGAATATGCAATTTCAAACATGAATCAAAACCCCACAACAACATGATCATGAATTTAAATTTAATTTAAATTATAAACATTCATCAATACACAAATTTTAGATTTTGAAAAGAGGTTCTTGAGCTTCATGGGTAAAAGAGACCCATGAATCAACACATGAAATACTGATTGGATGATTTATTGAAGATTTATGGAGGAAAACTTGAATTCTTGACTTGGAATTACACACCTAGGATTTCTTGTTCTTAGGGATTATCTTTGAGAGAAAACCCTAATTTGATGTTGTAGGTGGATAATGAACTTATGAGCCTTGGTCTAATATTATTAGGGGTTAAAATGGGTAGAAAAAAAATACCCAAATACCCTTTTAAAATGACTTTAAAATAGCTGAACAAAGTATGCGATGGTGGGTACGACGGTCCGTCGGTCTTGGCCGTCGCACCTTGGCAGAATAGGGGTTCACTTTCTCTCCTACAACAGCTTAGGCGACGGTCCATCGCTAGCTCGATGGTCCATCGGCCTAAGACATCGCCCTTAGGCATAATATTGTCTCACTACCTCCGCTGTGATGTCTTGGGTGATGGTCCGTTGGCTCTCACCGTCGCACCTAGGCAGTTTTGAATTCTTTTTGTATTTCGGCCACAACTTTCTACCCCGATACCGAATTTTGACGAAATTGGTATCGTTGGAAAGCTAATTTAATTTCCCACTCAACAAAAAGGGAAAATATTAAGAATTTCACATGTACAAAAATAGATTCATCTTCAAAGTAAGTTTATAACATACTTGGGATGATTTTACGCTAGGTAGAAGTATGGGGTATTACACTTCAACTCCTAGATGGTGGCTCAGGTTCTGTTATGCTTACGACTTCCGTATACGACTCGTATCCTTGCTTACGACTAGGATACTTGAGTCGTATATTCCTCATAACTGGCTTCTACATTTGGATTTTTGTTTTGTTTCTCATATAATTCAGCATACAAGTCGTATCAACTGGTTACGACTAGTCTTTTTCAAGTCCTTTTGTTATGTTTTGTTCAGATCCTATTGTAGACCTGTTTTACCTGAAATTCACACCAAAATATATCATATCCAGCAAAATATCCTAAGTTCACGCATAAATTCATGGTTTTAAAAGTTGAAAGTGTCGTGTTTCCATGACACATCATGGCACAGTCAAAATTTCCATCCAAGGACGTTTTGATTAAAAATGGGTACCATACCCACTGCCATTTTTCTTAACTTCTAGCTAATAGCATGAAATGGGTCTAGAAGCCTTGGGACCCGGACCAAGGGTTCTCCTAGCCTAAAATTAATGTTTCGGAGCTGTTGGAACAGTCAAAATTTGCATACAAGGTCGTTTGACTTAAGGTTTTTCCCGGTAGCCAATTTTAACTAGTGATAACTTTAAAAAACAAAATTGGCTCTAAAAATAAATTAACTACCCGATAACTGAATTGTCAACTCCAGTAAGTCATAAATGACTTAGGGAAACCATAAGAAAGCTCAAAATGATTAAAATGAGTATAAATAGAAAAAATGACCTAGAGGGTCATTACAATATTCACTAGTAAAGAACTTTTGTCTGCGAAAGTAAAGGGTTAGAATATACCTAAACCCTTAAACAGGTGAGGATATTAGGTCTAAATCTCTCTCTCGATCTCCCAAGTAGCCTCTACTACTGGGTGGAGTCTCTACTAAACATTAACTACTGGAATATCTCTAGAGTGTAACTGCCCAATATCTCTAGATAATATGAACACAGGCTCCTCCACGAAGGACAAATTTTCATCCAACTATGTTGAGTCTTATCTAAGCACGTAAGATACATCAGGATTGTATCGCTGCAACATAGAAGCATAGAAAACCAAATGGACAATAGCAAAATTTATGGGTAAGTATAACTTATATGTCACCTCTCGAATTGTACAAAGGATCTCAAAGGGTCTAATATATCTAGGTTGAGATTGCTTTTCTTTCCAAACCTCATTACCTTCTGTATGGGTGATACACATTGGAATACTTGGTCACCAACTCCAACTATCAAGGTACAAATTCTATGGTCTACATAAGTTTTCTGCCTACTCTGAACTGCCCTCAACCTATCCTGAATCACCCTGACCCTATCCAACTACTCCTAAATCAAGTGAGTACCATGAGGTTTAATATTGATGGTCTCAAACCAACCAACTGGAGAACGATGTTGTCTTCTATAAAAAGCCTTAATAGGCTCCATCTCAATACTCGAATAGTAGTTATTATTAAATGCAAACTCTTCCGAAGCCAAGGATTGCTCCCGCTAACCTCCAAAATCCATATCACAGGCTCGGAGCATATTTTTAAGAACCTAAATAGTATGTTCTTATTGCCTGTCAGTATAAGAATAAAAGGTTGTACTAAGATCCACCTAAGTACCCAACTCCTCCTAAAAATCTCTCCAAAATCTAAAAGTGCATACTAAAACCACAATTGAAAATGATAGATATAGGTACATCATACAAATAGACTATCTCACAAACATATATACGGTCTAACCTCTCGATACTGAAGAGCATCTGAATAGGAATGAAATATACCGACTTAGTCAATTGATACACAATGACCTAAATACCATCAAAACCACGGTAAGTACGAGGCAAACCGCTAATAAAGTCTATGGAAATTTTCTCTCATTTCTACTCAAGAATGGGCAATCTCTAAATCAAGCCACTAGGTCTCTGATGCTCATCCTTCACCTGTTGACAACATAGGCAATGAGATACAAAGTCCACCATATCACTCTTCATAACACTTCACCAATAATACTGTATCAATATCTATACATCTTAGCTATAGTCGGGTGAATATAATACCTGGAGATGTGAGCCTCATGCAAAATTGACAAAATCATGTCTCCAACTCTTAAAAACAAATGCGACCATCAAATCTTAGAACACCCTCAGAATCCTTGGTATCCCTCTTGGACTTACCACTCAAAACCAGATCACAAATGATGTGAAGTCTTAAAAAGTAGACCTCATCTCAACACTAGCAAGAGTCCTCCTGGGGTCTGAAATATTAAGTTGCCCTATTAAGTTGGCTAAGTACTAGATGTCTTGTACCAACGACCTCTAAGAAACTAAAATAGAAGCCAAGCTACCCATATTCATTGTTTTTCATCTTAAGGCACTCGTTACTATGTTTGCCTTACCTGGATTATACAAAATAGAGATATCATAATCCTTAAGAAACTTCATCTATCTACGTTGCCTAAAATTAAGCCTTTTTGGGTCATAAGATGCTGAAGACTATGATGATCCATGAAAATCTCAAATGAATGCGATAAAGATAATGCCTCTAAATCTTAAGCATGAAAACTACTACTGCCAACTCCAAATCATGAGTGGGGTAGTTACGCTCATGCACCTTCAATTGCCTCAATGCATAAGTAATAACTCAACCCTACTGCATCAACACAAAACCTAAACAACCACTGGAAGCATCACAATATATAAAGAATTCCTCACCTCAATAGGAAGATCCAAAATAGGAGTTGAAGTGAGAAATCCCTTGAGCTTTCTAAAGCTCAACTCACACTCCTCAGACCATCGAAAAGAACCTCATTTTGTATCAATCTGGTCATTGGTGTTGCAATAGTAGAAAAACTCTCAATGAATCCTCTATAGTAACCAGCCAAACCAATGAATCTACAAAACTTAGATGGAGATGTATGCCTTGCCCAATTAATAATAGCCTCAATATTTGCTAGATTTATCATAATCCATCTTTAGACATATGTCCAAGGAATCTCACCAACTCAATCTAAAACTCACACTTAGAGAATTTTGCAAAAAGCCTATGATCTCTCAAAGTCTGGAGCACAATCCTTAAAAATTGTATATTCTCCTCTCTACTCCTCAAATACACAATGATGTCATTGATGAACATGATGAAAAACGAATCTAAATAAGGCTTGAATATACAGTTCATTAAATCCATGAATGTGGCTAGGGCATTGGTTGACCCAAAAGAAATCACTAGGAGCACATAATGACCATATCGGTTCCTAAAGGTTGTCTTTGGGATATCCTCAGCCCGAATCCTCAACTGATGGTAAACATATCTCAAGTCAATCCTAGAGAACACTGCTGCACCCTGAAGTGGGTCAAACAAATCATTAATGAAAGGCATAGGATACTTATTCTTCATCTCCACCTTATTAGGTTGTCTGTAATCAATACACATACACAAAGAACCATCCTTATTCATGAAAAAGACATAATCTCCCTAAGTTAACATAATTGGTCTAATGAAACCCTTACCAAGGAGATCCTAAAGTTGAGCATTTAGCTTCTTAAGCTCGACAGGAGCCCTACGATAAGGCGTCATAGAAATAGGCTGGGTTCCTAGCTTAATATCAATAAAAAAACTCAATATCATGCTTAGGAGGATGACCAGGTAAATTAGTAGAGAAAACATCAAGAAACTCACAAACTATAGGGATAAAGTCAAGACACAAACTCTCCACACTAACATCATAAATTTAAGAGAGATAAAACTCCCAACCCCTTAAAATAAGTCTCTTATACCGAATAAAATAAATAATCCCCACAGCTTACATCTAACAAATCGCTACCACACAATCAAGGGTAAATCGGGCATGGATAAGGTAATAGTCTTTGTAAAATAATCCAAGATTGCATGACAGTAGGATAAAGAGTCCACATCCAAAATCACGTCAAAGTCTACCATATCTAACACAATAAGACCAGCCTAAGTATCAAACTCTCAAAGAGTCATGACACATGATCAATAAACCTAATCCACTACTAAATAATATACTGCAGGAGTAATAAATATAATGGCACTGATAAAGAATCCAATGATAACTCTAATTATGGAGCATAATAAGAAGACATAAGAATAAGTGGATCCCGGATCAAATAAAGAAAAATTAGGTTGATGGCACACTAAAATCGTACCTATATGACAACATTTGAAGATTCAACCTCAAGTTTAGCAGGTATGACATATAATTGACCGAACCTACCACCTGATTGGGATCCTAATCGATATCTTATCCTACCTACATAAGAACCTCCACGAGCACCCTTGGTACTACCTTAAATACCATGAATTCGACCTCTAGTTGGGGTACGTACTTCTCTAATTAGGGGAACACTCTAAGATAAAGAAACTATCACTCTACAACTAGGGCATTCTCTTAAGAATAGACAAAAACCCCATAACCATAATATGCCCCTAGAAGTGTGTTAAACCTAAAAGATCCAGTTGACCTAAAATAACCACCATGACTAGATAAGCAAAAGATGAACCCTTCAGAGGCTGACCACTATTCTGGTTGACCATTGATACTAGATTGGATAATTTAAAGAGAAACATGAATAAGCCTACTAGACTAGACCTGATATTGATATGGATGATGCAGAGGGTACCTATCTTGAGAACCACTACCTCTGAACTATGATCCACTACAACTCCCACTGAAACTACCCTAATATCATGGCCTCTTATTGCTGCACCCTTGGACCGCATGATGCATCGCCTGCATAACCTTAATCATGATAAAAAAACCTCAGTAAAGAACTAATCATAATGACCAAACTCTGTGTAGACATGCAAAGAGAAATCATCAATCCCTAAATGAAACACCAAACTCTCTCATACTTGGTAGTTATATTAGAAGTAGTATGCTTGGATAACTCATAAAATTGAGCCTTTTACTCTACAAAAGTCATGGAGCCCTGCTACAACCATGATAACTAATCCCTCAAATTATCCTTAAGACTTTGAGGCATATTCCTCTCCAAGAAAATCGTAAAGAACTGAGTTTATGTCATAGGGGGAGATCCAGTTGGCCTAGAATTAAGATTACCTCTCCACCAATGTTGAGCTACCAAATCCAAATAAAAAATAGTTTAATACACACCATGACTCTGATATAGTACTAACTTATAGAGCCTATCCTCATAAGAAATGAAGAACTCATAAGCATCATCGCCCAGTGCATCAAAAAACCTAGGCAAAGCCATTCTCATGAATTTACCTAGCATCTTCTGCTCCTAAATAGAAATGGTACGTTGGGAAACCCTGGTGGAGAATATAACGAATAAGCAGTCGCTGGTGCAGAAGGGGCCTCAACTCTAGGAGCCACAACTATAAGCTATGACTCCCACCTCAGTACTATTCTAGTCTTTAAACCATGCACCATAAGACGATGCACCACCAACTAATCTCAAGAGTTTAACTAATGAATTTATAAGAATTGAAGAGGAAATAAACCTCAGTAGAACCTAGTCTTGTCCCTATCCCACCGCTGGTTGGGGCAGAAGAATCTCTGACCGAGAGTAGGAATAGGGCCTAGGGAAGTTTAATGGCCCTCTAGGTAATTTCCTTTATTTGTGTGTATTTCAAACATTTTTAGTCTTCCTATAGTAGATACAGGTCATTTATGAATTGCTAGAACTATCATTTTGGTGATCAGATAATTCGTTTAGATTTTAGGTTTATTTCCTTATTTTGGAGCTTTTGCTGGTTAGGATTTGGTCTCAAAATAAAACTCCTAGTAGATGATCTGAAATATAAATTTTGACTATGTGAAAAGCTCTGACACATTTCTTTTAGGTTCAGTAAACCTTTGGTTCAGGTCTCGAGATACCCGGGCTCATTTTGACCTATTAGTCAAAAAATTAAGAAATTGGAAGTTTGGGTGTGAGACCTAGTTTTGGTTGAAATAACCTAGAATGGAAAATCTAAGTTTGTCATTGAGTCTGGAACATTGAATGTAGTGTGTTTACATAGTTCATTTGCGTATACGGGATTTTTAATGAATCTTGGGGCCTTAGCGAAAACTTGGTAGAATTCCAAATCTTTGGCTGTCATTTGGTACCAAGGCTATCAACATCTTTAGGCTGTGATCGCAATGGTGCGAGCTTATGTAGAGAGTCAGGATTGTAACTTTTTGTGCATCCATAAGATATGGTGATAGCACACCTATGCAGTCATAATAGTGATATCTGATTGCCTGGATGATGATAGGCGAATTTACACGCCTATAGCACTATATTTTGCCCATATTTTAGCCTAGTTTTGAGAACAAATTATATATTTCATGCACTTTTAGTCCTTTTTCCTGTAAGTGAGCTAACGAACATGATTAGCAAAGTTTCAGGTATAAATGATGCAGAATTCAGCATTTCATGGATAACTTGACGCCAAAGAAAGCTTCACGAAAGGAGAAAAGCCAATCTTGGATGCCAAGGACTAAAGATGGCGCATGGAAATTCTGTCCCGGGATAAAACAACATTTCTGAAGACTTTGGGGACTAGCAGTAATTTATTAGGATTAGGATAATGATACATTAACCTAGTACAATTGGGTTAAGTATTTCATTAGCTTATTAGGATTAGGATAATGATACATTAACCTAGTACAATTGGGTTAAGTATTTCATTAGCTTAGTAGGATTTGGTTAAGCATTTCATTAGCTTAGTAGGAATAGGATATGGGTATTATAAATACCCTATCTTGCTAGAGATTTTGGGACATCTTCTTACATTCAATTCTATTATATTCTACTTCTAAGACATTCTTGTTCTAAACAATCATTCTTCCATTAATTCTATTTTCTTCTTCTATTCATCTATTCTTAAATTCCACAACAAGAGAAACGTTACTTTGCTAAGGGATTCACGCCTAACGCCTACCACACCATTACAAATGTGAAATCTTTATTGTGGTATAACAACAATGTCAATTGTGATTTCCTTCGCACTCATGGGTAACTTAACTTCTCTGTTAGGGTTATGGAAGCCGAATGAGATACTATCTATTGCTGTGAGTTTGTGAGTTCGTGACATGTATGCTGTTTATATCATTATTCTCTTCATCTTAATCTAAATTCTTTGTGGTTGCAAACGCAAGAATACGCCAGTATAACATTTAACTTGTTCGAAAGAAAGGTTATCTATCTGGAAAAGAGATAATGTCAAGGTAGTAGGGTCCCATCCCCTATTAAAAAGTTAGTGCCGTAACTGGATTAACCTCTTGGAGAATTCGTACCATTAGACACGCTTTAAGCTCGAAAGAGTTAAAGTGAAATAATCCTCGAATAGGTCAAAAGACGCCTGGATTTACCATCGAATACAATTCTCTATAAGCACATGCATGTCTGAATTCCGCACGCTCATATCCAATAGAGACGTATAACTCAGAAGGTGGACATAACCCCAACTCCTCAATTCTCATTGTTTACATATTACAAAACATTCGTTCTTTTACTTTGCTATTTTTTGCTTTACTCTCTTATTTTGGTTACATTACTTTGACAATACAATTCCCCCCTTCTTACGAGACTTGCACTAAAAGTCTAGTAATCGTTGCTTACTTGTTGACGAAGCTATTCCCTGTGGGATCGATACCCAACCCAGGTTGGGTTCTATATTTGACAAACGACCGCTTTACACTCCTACGAGAGCTGTAGATTGAGCGTTATCAAAAAATTGGCGCCGTTGCCGGGGAATACAAGTGTCAATTAAGTTCGTAATAATTACTAGACCCTTTGGTCAAAGATTCTCGTACTTTTACTTTTAGTTTTTGTTTTTGTTTACTGCAGGTTTTTATTCAGTGCATGCCCCATACCCGAAGTTCTGGTCAACCGTTATTACCTATCAATCCTGAACCACAACGTATTCGCAGAATGGAGGCACAACACGCAATTGAAAGGATGGCTGCTCAACAGGAACAGGCGAGACTAGCTGCGCTAGCCGCCGCTCAAGTGCATCAACAGAATATTGATAACCCTGGGCGAGCAACAAATCCTAACGATGAAGATCTAGGTGATGACAAGTTACTAAACCCTAGGCATGCCGCTGAGATCGCAACACCTGCCAACAGAAGAGATCGTCAAGCTAGGTTTAGGCCTGAACGCCAAGCTATGCATCCAGCTTTCGACGATGATGATGATGATCTTGATGGAGCCGGAGCCACAGGAGACATTATTCCTCCACCATTGTCACCCGGAGCCAAGTTCAACATCACAAGCACCATGATTCAGTTATTGCAACTCAAGGGATTATTTGGTGGACTGGCAGGCGATGATCCGAATATGCATCTCATTAACTTTATTTCTACATGCAAGTATTTTGACAATCCTGGTGTTGGTCAGAATACAATTCGATTACGTCTATTTCCATTGTCTCTGTCTGGGGAGGCAACTCTATGGTTGAATGGGCTGACTCCTGATTCTATTACAAATTGGAGGCAATTGAGAGACGCTTTCCTAGAAAGATTTTTTCCGCCATCCAAAAGAGCACAATTGAGAGATGAAATCAGCAACTTTCATCAGCTTCCCACTGAAGCTCTTCATGAAACATGGGAAAGGTTCAATACAAAGCTAGCGAGGTGCCCAAACCATCATATGACTAATGTTCACCTAATGGAGATATTATATAGAGCCCTGAATTCAATAACTAAACCAGTGGTGGATAATGCGGCTGGAGGATCCTTTATGGATCTCACCTTTGGTCAAGAAAGAAATATGCTAGATCGTATGACGAAACAAAGTAGAGCTTGGCATACCAGGGATTCTGAGGTAGCAAGCCCCACTTTATCTATTGGCATGACTGCAGACCAAAGAAGAAGACAAGAAGAACGTGATCAAGATATGGCGCACATGAAAACACAAGTGGATCTTCTTACAAAGCATTTATTATCAAGAAAGATCGAAAAAGTGAAAGCTATTGCATCAAAAGGAAGAGACGAATCTGATTCGGAAGATAAATCCAACTACTTGAACAATCAGGGGGGTTTCCGAGGCAATGCCCAAGGAAACCAAGGTCGGAACTATTATGATAAGTCTGGAAACAAGGACCAAGGTAGTTGGAGGAAAAACGATGAAAAGAGTGGTTTATACGTACCCCCTAGAAGACGTGACACCACCACATCTAGTTCTGGAAGTATGGAAGACATGATGGCTAAACTACTGAAAGGAGTGGAAGCAACGAGCGCAGGAGTAACGGAGGTAATAAATGATTTGTCCTCTATGAAGCAATTAGTTGATTCTCATTCCACTTCAATCAAGCAAATAGAGCAGCAATTGAGCCAACTTTCAGCAGCACTCAATCAAAAAAAGGCAGGTACTTTACCTAGCGACACTGTGTAAAATCTAAGAAATGAAGGATCATGCATGGCTATTACTACTCGAAGTGGTAAGGCACTGGAAACTTCAGAAAAAGGCAAGCAAGTGGTTGACGAAGAAGCAGAAATTGATGATAAGGCGAAAGGGGAAGATGCCGCAGCAGCCGATCCTAACGTCCTTAACGTCACTCCTCACGACGTGCAGCCTGGAAAAGTTGAAAAACAGAAGCAAGAGGAGAAGAAAGCCGTGGAGAGAACAATTCCATACCCACCACCACCTTTTCCCCAAAGATTAAAGAAAGTGGCGGATGATACGAAGTTCAGCAAATTCATGACTATGTTAAAGCAGCTGACCATTAATGTTCCATTGGTGGAAGCACTTGAACAAATGCCTGGGTATGCGAAATTTATGAAAGATCTTTTGCCGAAAAAGCAGGCAGCAAGCTATGAGTTGAAAGATAATGTTCATCACTGCAGCGCCATCGCTACCCGATCACTAGTTCAGAAGAAGGCTGACCCCGGAGCTTTCACTATTCCTTGCACTGTTGGATCTTTGAATTTTTCCAAGGCATTATGTGATTTAGGAGCCAGCATCAATTTGATGCCATTATCTATCTATAAAAAGTTGGGGTTAGATGATCCTACTCCAACCAATATGAGGCTCGTAATGGCGGATAGGTCGGTAAAACGACCTGTTGGGATTCTATGTGATGTATTGGTAAAGGTTTCTTCATTTATCTTTCCGGTAGACTTTGTTATTTTGGATTGTGAAGCAGACTCAGAAGCTCCCATAATCTTGGGGCGCCCTTTCCTTGCTACAGGAAGTGTGCTTATTGATTTGAGAGCTAATGAGCTTTCATTCCGAATAAATGACGAAGTAGTTCGCTTTGATGTGTTAAAATCAATGAAGCAACCCAAAGAGCTGAACGTATTCTCGGTGGCTGATGTTTACTTTGAGGATAAGAAAGCATTGTCTGTAGAGAAACAGCTTACTGTTGAGCCACTATCTGATGTGCTGTTGAATGTTGAGCATAAGGATGATGAAGATTATGAAGAAACTATATGTGCTCTAATAGAAATAGAGTCCTATTCCCATACTCCTAAGCAACCGAACCGTGATCTTAAGAATCAACCGTCACCAACAGCGAAGACTTCCCTTGAAGAGCCACCAATGCTAGAATCGAAAGAGCTCCCCGATTATCTAAGGTATGTGTTCTTGGAAAGTATAAATATACTTCCGGTGAGTGCGGATGATTTAAGTAAACAGCACGTAGAGGCTCTCATCTCTTCTCTGAAGAGATACAAGAGAGCTATGGGTTGGACTATTGATGATATAATTGGTATCCCTCCTGGGATAGGCATGCACAAGGGTCATCTCGAAGAAGATTGCATGCCTACAAGTAAGCCTCATTATCGTCTTAATCCATTCAGAAAACGATCAACCATCTATCTCGATAAAGGCTAAGTAATCGAGATAGCTATGTCGTGCCGCGACAATAAATCAAGCGCTAGATGGGAGGCAACCCATCGTTTATCATTTTTCATTTTTTTGTATTTCTCTCATTCTAGTACGTGTTTCGTTTTTGATAAATAAAAATCCAAAAATAAGAGTCGTGCCACGACCAAAACTAAGGCGCTTGATGGGAGGCAACCCATCGTACTAATCGTTTTCATTGGTTTTGAGCGAATGTAGGTGCAAGAGGTATAAAACGAGGAGATCGATTTCAGATGCGATTTAGACGTATGGCATGGTAAAGGTGGTAAGTTAGGAATTAAGATGCATAAGGCTATGGATTGAGCATTGCTCATGACAAAATAGGCATCGAGCAAGGCTAGGCCTAGGTAAAACTAGGCCACGAACAAGGCAAAGCCTATACTATAGCCCAAGGTCTCGGAATCTAGTGTGTTATAGCATAGGCGCCGCCCATGTTCAAGTATGCCATAGCATAGGCGCCGCCTATGCTAAAGAATTTGGTCTCTGAATCTCATATGCCATGCTAAAGGCGCCGCCTATGGTCACTAAAGGCATTGCACTAGGCGCCGCCTATGCTCACCATAGGCTTTGCATTAGGCGCCGCCTATGGTCACTAAAGGCATTGCACTAGGCGCCGCCTATGCTCACCATAGGCTTTGCATTAGGCGCCGCCTATGGTCACCATAGGCAAAGCTAAAGGCGCTGCCTATGGTTATTTTTTGTCTCCAAAACCGATTTTAAATGGGTCAAAACCCGACCCATTCTTTTCCTATATAAAGGAGACTTAGTCTTGAAACACAAACACATTGAAAACTTGACCTAGGCGCCGCATATACTCTCCAAATCATCTCAAAACTTTTCTTTTTGCTCTCCCACTTCACAAGAACATCTCCAAAGGCTTCAATCATGTAAGTACTCTTTTGTTCTTCATCTATTTTTCGTAAGTGCTACGTTGCTATGTCTATTATGAATTGCTACATCTTGAAGAAATATTGGTGATGTTGATGTGTTTGAATTGTTGATACAAAACCAAGTGAGTGAACATGTACGTTAGGATACTCTTAACTTGTTTCCGACTTGAATATTGATGCAGTGTTATACTACTTGCGGAATTGCTATAGTCATGAACATTGCATAATCTTGTCACTAGAATGCTTACATGTTAGATGTCCCGTTCATCGGAATAAGACTTATAGTTGCCTACCGACATAGGAGGTTGTGATTATTGATAGAAACAATACCATAATGTAATCCCTATGTAGCAGTCTTGATATATCTAACATGAAAATATTGCAAAGGTTGCAAGAAGTGATACATCTCTGATTTTCTTATTGGAATATAGCTCCTACAACGTATGTCGATGAAGTCTAAGTAATCGACCACTTTAACTTCACTAATTTGTATCAACAAACTAAGTGTGGGGTGGTACCCCTACTGCTTATGTATAGATTGTATCCATTGAGATTGTGCTAACGTGAACTCTATTTCAAGTCTCAGGTACAATGGCACCCAAAGCGAGACAAGGCAAGGAGAAGGCTACCACTTCCCAAAAGGGCAAGAAAAGAGGCCGCAAGGAGCAAGGAGAATCATCCTCAATGCAATTACCACGCCGTATGTTTGGAATAAAATGGGTTCTTAAGGAGGAAGCCAAGGAATGGTATAGGAACAACAAGGAAAGAAAATATGTTCATGTCGACTTGATAAACAAGGAAAGCCTAGCGAAGAAGGAGCCGCGCATGTTGGCGAAGATCATGGCATTAAATCTGGATTTCATCTTCCGCGACATGGGAGAATGTAATCTTGATTTGACAAGAGAATTTTATGCCAACTGGTCACCGAAAACCACAGGCAGCGAAGTCAAGTTTCGGGGCCAAGTTTTACAACTCAATACGGATTTGATCAACCCTTTTCTTGGCTTGCCTTCAGTCGATCCAGCACCATTCAAAGAGATGTACAGCAGACCTGCTTATAGAGCAATTTGGCACACACTTTGTGGAAGTAGATCCATGGCACGCTGGAGTAGACACAAGGACACTGGTCGACACAACACTTTCCCATATGCTTCTTTGAATAGGGAAGCAAGGATATGGTTGCGCATGGTCAACTCTTGCCTCATTCTAGGGACGCAATACATAAAAATAACAAGAGATAAAGTGTGCTTGGTATACGCATTGATGACGAATGTCCCTATCAACATTGGGGTAATCATCCGATCTACAATGCGGAAGGCTAGGCTACACAAGCGGTCCCATTTCAGCTTCGGCAATCTGTTGACTGCAATCTTGAGGAAGGAAGACATTGAAGAGGAACCAGCTGATCATAAACTCCCATACAATCCGAAGAAGGTTGACCTCACAAAGGTCAAAGATGTTGAATCAACACATGGCATCAACCTTACTACGGCAGAGAGACATGCTCAGGATGAGAGTTTCTCCCGCCATATGTACGGCATGATGAGGTTTACAATGATGAGCGAAGGTCGTGTTCCAACTGCTACCGAGCTCCAACAGCTGGACTATGACTACCCAATAAATGAGCATGCGAAGGCCATGTGTGGAGTAGGGGTATACTTTGAGGAACCTCTTGATGATGATGTGCCAACCGATGATGATCGCAGAATGCCAAACTCTGACATGGAGGAGAACTCTGGTGGCGACGACTCTGATGATGATTCCGACGAAGGGGGTATGACCCCCGACATTGAGGAGGAGTCCGACTGACCAGGTTCTTCTTATTTATTTTCCACTGAGGACAGTGTCCCGACTAAGTGTGGGGTGGTGGTATTGCATGCTATACTTCTCTACTCGAATTTATGTTTGTTTGTTTTGTTAGTAGTTAATTGTTTTTTTATTTTTTTTAACTTAGCATCGCATGAAATTATTCTAATAGGCAGCATGAGATTATGACAAGAGTTTGTGCTAAAATCATGACTATTGAGACGTTTAGGCTCTAATTGTGACTCACTATGTGATATTGTTTGGTTTAATTACTTCATCTATTGGGTCAAAAGTCTATACTACTCCCAATAAAGTCAACCATGTGCCTTGTGTGTGTGAGCTAATAGTATATTCTGTGCTTGTGGCTGATGCTAGAACTTGCCTGGTATGTATGTAAAGCGGAAATAAGGAGTGTAAGTTTAGGAGATGATTTAGGCATTTCTTTGGCAACCTATATTTGTTTACCTTCATTTTGACCTACCCATGGACATCATCCTAGTTAAACCCTTTTGAGCCTTTAGCCTATTTTCTTTGACAAACCTCGTATGTAAGCCTAATCCATTTTTTAAGACCATAATTTGATCCAAATTCCTAAGTGCTTTAAAGTGAAAAAGTCATGTGACAAAATAAGAGGAAATTGGGTGAGTATGATGCTTTAGAATGCATTGGTGCTTGAATGAGTTATGAAAAAGAAAGTGCTATCATAAGAGGTATGTTATCAAAAGAAAAAGGAAAGGAAAACTGAAAAGTTAGTTATGTTTAAAATTGAAAAACAAAAGAGGAGAAAAAGAGTGGTAGAATAAAAGAAAGTAGAAAGGTTGTTTGAAAGAAAAGTGTTAATGATACAATGTGATGTATTAAAGCGCTTAGGAACATAGTCACTATTTCTGGCCAAAATAGTCCTACCTGTCCCTTAGCCTACATTACAACCATCAAAAGACCTAGTTGATCCTAAGCTTGGCATTCTGACATTTAGTAGAGCATTACACTAAGGGCAAGCCTATGGTCATCAGTTGCTTCATATGAATTCTTTGTGAGAGTCAGAGCAAGGATATTTTGATACCCATGTTTGAAAAATATGCAATACTTGTGAGTGATTATGGGTAATATATTGTGAGACACACATGGTTGATGAGTTTTGGGTAGTTGTGTATGATTCTTTGTGCTTAACTTTTGAATATGAGTTGACCACCATCACGAGTCTATGTTGGAGGCTAAATGGTCTCTACTAATGATCGGAAAACTACTCTTTGTTGATAATTGTTGTGCTTGTCTTGACGAATATTTTATGTTGTTGCTGTGAAACCCTAAGTTGATGTTTAGAGGAACATGATATTTTGTTCGAGGACGAACAAAGCTTTAAGTGTGGGGTGTTGATGATAGGCGAATTTACACGCCTATAGCACTATATTTTGCCCATATTTTAGCCTAGTTTTGAGAACAAATTATATATTTCATGCACTTTTAGTCCTTTTTCCTGTAAGTGAGCTAACGAAGATGATTAGCAAAGTTTCAGGTATAAATGATGCAGAATTCAGCATTTCATGGATAACTTGACGCCAAAGAAAGCTTCACGAAAGGAGAAAAGCCAATCTTGGACGCCAAGGACTAAAGATGGCGCATGGAAATTCTGTCCCGGGCTAAAACAACATTTCTGAAGACTTTGGGGACTAGCAGTAATTTATTAGGATTAGGATAATGATACATTAACCTAGTACAATTGGGTTAAGTATTTCATTAGCTTATTAGGATTAGGATAATGATACATTAACCTAGTACAATTGGGTTAAGTATTTCATTAGCTTAGTAGGATTTGGTTAAGCATTTCATTAGCTTAGTAGGAATAGGATATGGGTATTATAAATACCCTATCTTTCTAGAGATTTTGGGACATCTTCTTACATTCAATTCTATTCTATTCTACTTCTAAGACATTCTAGTTCTAAACAATCATTCTTCCATTAATTCTATTTTCTTCTTTTATTCATCTATTCTTAAATTCCACAACAAGAGAAACGTTACTTTGCTAAGGGATTCACGCCTAACACCTACCACACTATTACAAACGTGAAATCTTTATTGTGGTATAACAACAATGTCAATTGTGATTTCCTTCGCACTCATGGGTAACTAAACTTCTCTGTTGGGGTTATGGAAGCCGAATGAGATACTATCTATTGCTGTGAGTTTGTGAGTTCGTGACACGTATGCTGCTTATATCATTATTCTCTTCATCTTAATCTAAATTCTTTGTGGTTGCAAACGCAAGAATACGCCAGTATAACATTTAACTTGTTCGAAAGAAAGGTTATCTGTCTGGAAAAGAGATAATGTCAAGGTAGTAGGGTCCCATCCCCTATTAAAAAGTTAGTGTCGTAACTGGATTAACCTCTTGGAGAATTCGTACCGTTAGACACGCTTTAAGCTTGAAAGAGTTAAAGTGAAATAATCCTCGAATAGGTCGAAAGACTCCTGGATTTACCATCGAATACAATTCTCTATAAGCACATGCATGTTTGAATTCCACACACTCATAGCCAATAGAGACGTATAACTCAGAAGGTGGACATAACCCCAACTCCTCAATTCTCATTGTTTACATATTACAAAACATTCGTTCTTTTACTTTGCTATTTTCTGCTTTACTCTCTTATTTTGGTTACATTACTTTGACAATACAATTCCCCCCTTCTTACGAGACTTGCACTAAAAGTCTAGTAATCGTTGCTTACTTTTTGACCAAGCTATTCCCTGTGGGATCGATACCCAACCCAGGTTGGGTTCTATATTTGACAAACGATCGCTTTACACTCCTACGAGAGCTGTAGATTGAGCGTTATCACTGGACTAGGTATAAAAGGACCCCTTTTGCCCATTTTTCTTATTATTCACCTATTTCTTGAGATTCGAAAGTAAAAGAGAGGCAAAACTTGGGATTAATCTTGTAGATACGTGGGTGAGCTTGTTTATCCATTAATCTATGATTTCCCTTTGAGTTCATGTTAAGTTTTCTTTAATTCCTTGATAAATTCTTAGAAATTAGGGCTTTAAATTCTTAAACTTTGAGGGTCGATTTGAGACTCTATTTGTGCTCTGTTTGTGCTCAACTTTTGAGCACAACTTTCTGTCCTTCGAGGTATCCCATGATGAGTTAAATTTTTTATTTAGTTAGCGAGCCTCATAGGCGCGTTCTTAACTCAAAATTTGACCCAACCCTTAATATTGTAGTCTAGGTCTCATTTGACTCCTAATAATGTGTAGGTTATGATTTTGATTATGTAGGGCATTTTAGAGATCGTGGAGTGAATATGGATGTTTTGTGGATAATTCAAGGATTTGCAATTCAGCTTCGTGGTAGGCTTCTGTCTACTCTTCTTTACAATATGATGTGTTATATATACTTCTTGTGAATATGAATGTTAATATTGACTATGGGTAGAAAATCATGAATTATTCTTGATTATTGAGTTTAGGGGATTAGAACAGGGTTCCTCTGGCTCACTTTAGGAAAAGACTTGCATTAGACCTTGAGAACTTATTTATGGATACCAGGCTTGGTTAAGACTAATAAGCCTTTTGTGTGAGTTTACTTCGTGACTTGATGAATGGTGATGGTTTTTCCCTAGAGTATGATGTTTGGCCTATAAATATATTATGTCTCATGGATATGCTATGGTTTATGGATTTGATTATGGAGATGAGTTTTTGATATTTATCCTAAGGCTGAGATTTTGATGTTGTAATTATTTTGAACATATTATTGGGACTAAGGCCATGTTATGATAACGGTTAGATTCTGGGAAGTGTTTATCCGTTTGAAGGATGTGGCCATATTTTATATACATGTTGATGTTTATGATTCTATTGTGTGAATACTGGTGATGGCATGCATAGGTTCGATCCACTTATGATTTTTAAAATAGTAAATAGTACAATTTTAACTAATATTATTTTACTAGTATTTTCCTAAAAAGGGGTAAAATCCCACTTTTTGACTTTTTAAATGGATTTCTTCGTAACAAAATCGTACCACCTTAATGGGTGATCTGTGTATTGAGATTGAAAATTGTTTTTTAAAGAATTTGGTCGAGATAGATTTCAATCTATGATTTTTGATACTACTGATTACTCTAGTCGTGAGAGATTCCGACCCTATCTACACTTTTATAATGATTTAGTCCTGAATTTTACCCTAGGCAGTGGATGTATATTTTTATTTTTGAGGTTATGTGACGGTATCAACGGTTGTGCAATGACTTCCTGTATCACATCTTCTTATTTTTAAGACTATGATATGGTCTCAAGGATTGTGCGATGATCTCATATATCATATCTTTTTTTTATTTTTGAGAGTATGTGATGGTCTCGGGTGTTTTATGATGACCTCCATCATATCTTTTTATTTTTGAGACTATGTGACAGTCTCAAAGGTTGATTGAAGACCTCTTGTATCACATTATTATTATAGATATTGTGCGAAAGCCTGGGGGTTGTGTGACAACCTCCTATACCATATTATTATTCTAAAGGTTATGCGACGACCTAGGGGTTGTACGGTGACCTCCTATACCACATCA
Organism: Capsicum pubescens; assembly: GCA_030864215.1. Taxonomy (NCBI): domain Eukaryota; kingdom Viridiplantae; phylum Streptophyta; class Magnoliopsida; order Solanales; family Solanaceae; genus Capsicum; species Capsicum pubescens. Next base: position 122,447,413 of record CM061543.1, read on the forward strand.
TTATTATAGAGGTTTGCAATGGCATGAGGGTTGTGCAACGACTTCCTGTATCACATTATTATCATAAGGTTTGTGCAAAGTCCTGGGTTACTTATGGTTTTACAAATTGTAATTGTGGGCATTCATTCTTGCATGCGCATTGCCTATCTCCAGTATATTCCTATATCTATCATCCTTATGGGGGTTGCATAGGTTTGGGTGATGATTATTCCTTGTGGTGTGTTGTATTTTGATTGAACCTTCTGAGCTTGGGGAGGTGGGGGTATGTGAAAGGATCCTCTAGGTATTGTTTGTCCGTACTAGGAGATTACTCGTGTTGTCATTACTATTCTTATTATTATTTTGATGATAATTGTTATGGCTAGTTTTTGGTAGCATTGGTTAATGATCCGGTATTAAGAATTTAGGTATGATTCTGGCCCCCTTCACTTTATGAGTATATCTTATGCATGATTGTCTCATGATTAGATGGATAACTAGAAACCCTGAGTATGTTAGTACTAAATCTTGCTAGGATTATGAGGTCTTAAATGAGGATATGATGATTTAGGTTGTTCTTTGAGTTAACCTCATTATATATATCTATATGCATATCTATCTTTGTATAGTTATGGTACTACTATATATCCTTTCCGTCCTTTATTTATTCTGATTGTTATTCAGTCCTTGACCTTATAGACTATTATATATCCTTCTTTGGCCTTTATTTTGTATATTCGTTGGTGATATATGATATAGTGTTGAGATTTTCTGAGTATGGTTGGAATAAGATAGTTTATCCTTATTATCTCACTAGCTTTGTTATGTGATTGCTGGATATTTTGGTGTAGTTTCATTTCTATTTATATGTTATATATATATCTGCATTATCTTTAGAGCTGAGTCGGCAGTTGCCTACTGAGTACCATGTGCGTGGTACTCATACTATACTTCTGCAGCCTGTAGATCATAATACAAGTTATCGTCAATGTTGTGTACATCGTGTAGAGCATCCATGGTTTGGAGACATAGAGTGAGCTCCTGACATTCAGAGTATTTCTCACTTATGTACTGGACTAGTCTCTATATTATATTTAGATATAGTTGTACCTATATATTCATTTAGTGTCTCACTTGTATTTTTCTTATGTTAGAAGCTCTTATACTGATACCACTAGGTTTTGGGATTAACTTGTATATGTTGGCCTTTTATTTCATATCTCCTGCTTTCTTTCTTTTATTTTTCATGGTAGTTCGTTACTAGTAGTTTCGAACTACGGGGTTGGCTGACCTACTGGTGGGTTATAGTAGGTTCCATCATGATCCGAGAAATTGGATCATGATAGGAAGGCCCCCTATCCTAGTCCCTATCCAAGTCTGCATCTCTAGGCTGTCCTCAACCTCTCAATCATCAACAAACTATAATAGGATCCATAGGAGCAGGATCGTGGTACTCATCTCGTGTAGTGGTAGCACATGTCCTATCCATCTGAGGAAGAGTGAAACCAAAGAATCCTTACAAACCAAATCATACCCTTAGCAAAAAATGAGTGAAAGAAGTGAAGAACTCCTAAGAATGCCTATAGCCTCCCAAAGATAAAAAAGGACGTCATTGTTTTGATCTGGGGACACTTGCTCTTGTACCAACAATACTGATGAACCTAGACTCAAATACCAATTTGTCACGATCCAATTTGTGAGTCATGATGGAACCAACTTTATCCTATCAGTAAGTAAGCCAAACCTAGCCCGGAGCTATAAGCAATGGGCTAAATTGGTGGAAAAAGGCATAAAGTCTGAAAGTTTTCTAGTAAAGAATTATAATGATAATAAAGTAATAATAATAGTCTTAAATCCAGGTGATACATCAATAACCGTTCCATGACCTAATAGTGTCGGTACAAAAACCACTAGAAAAATAGGAACACAGTACTGCAATAGTCAAATACAAATCTGTCTTGAATTGTGAAAGACTAGACATAAATAATAGAAGGAAAAGAGGCAACTCTGACTCTAAGAGTTCACCCTATCCCCAAACTCAAGTCAGCATGATCTCGGTATCAATGGTGAATGGCAACTGCTAGTACTAGGATCTGCACCAAAAAATTACCAAAGTGAAGTACGAGTACCAAAGCCATGGGTACTCAGTAGGCATCATCGACCGACAAAGCTAATTCATGATATTAGTATGGTAATAGACAAGATAAATAAGCTATGTCAAAGTAAAAGGGCAAACTTAGAATAACGTTCTAATACTATAAATAAATAAACAAAATAGATATAATATGGAAGAAAGCATAAATAATACTAAAGGCTGGGCTCTATAAGCAAGTAAGTGCAGAAAAGAAAATAATCCAATACAGGCCCCCATAAGCCCAAAGGGTGCAATCAAGAATGTAACTAATCGGAATTTCATTACTTAACCACATATCAATCCATAACCAAGAATCCATTCATACAATAAACCTCAAATTAGAACCAACTCCATAGTCATCATAAACAACCCATTAATGTCGAAATTGAACCGAAACTCAAATTTCCAAATGATGAACTTAAACCGAAACTCATATAGGAAAATTCCAGACTTAAATCAAAACTCATATAGTCAAATGACGAACTTAAATCAAAACTCAAGATCATAAATTACCGAACTGGAACCAGAACTAGTATCAACTTTCATGTACCAAACTAGCATAAGTATCAGGGATCGCGTTTCTACAAACTCTAAAATATGCAAATTTAGGGATATATTATGCTAATTAAGTCTACAAGGAACTAAAAAGATTCTTAGCTTATGGTGTGTTGGAGGGGCTCACTTCTAATACTCGAAATCTGTTATAAGGCAAAGTCTTCATCGGGCTAGGCTAAGGTATCTAAATTCACTTCTAGATGTTAAATAAGCCACAATTAGCTCTATGATAACTAATTAAGTCAATTATACTTAATTTACAGTCTCAAAATAGTCTAAATAATCCAAATAATGCCAATTATACCAACTATATCTAGAAGGCCTGATTTCCATACCATATCTAGCATAACATCATAAATATACTACAACTTAGCTCAATCTATGAGAAAGGTAAACCTAGCCTACCTATACACTAGTGAAAAGCCGATGAAAATTGCTAAACCATCGATTTTCCATTTCAAAAAGCTTTTTTAAGATGTCATGCCATCAGAATCACAATCTACTCATCAAAAAGAGAACAATGATACCTATATTGCACTATTGTTCTTTGGATCCAAAATTATGTAAAAATTTCATGTGGGGCCTATTTATGGAATCATACTTTTAAAACCAACAACACGTCCCTTTATGATCGAGGAACATTTACCCTTGAGAATGGGTGAATTCCAAGGTCAAATGGTGCTACAATCAATCCACCAATATTCTAGGGATTTTGGAAACTGATAAAAGATTTAATCGTGAAATTGATTGAATCTTACCAAGAATTTGGAGAAGAAATATGTTACTTGATCTTACGAACACTCCAAGATCACCCACTAATAGGTCTCCCAAGTTTTCGCACTTCTTAGGATTCTACACTCTTGAAAATGGGTAAAACAAGGGAGAAAATGGTATAAGTGGGGAATTTATAAGGTTTCCAGGTGTCCAGATGTCGCTTAAGTGGACACTGGGTTACTTTAGTGGTCATCTCTTTATCGACCAATTTTTTCTTTAGCGATACTTGCTGACTCCTGCACATGTCGCTTAAGCGACCTTTGCTTACTTTGGTGACCTTTGCCTAAGTGACAAAGGCACTATTTATGCAACATTAGATAGGCATTCCAGGTCACTTACGAGATTGCCTATCCACTTAAGTAGCCTTTGCTTAAGTGACCCAATGGGCATTTAAGTGAATGCACCAGCTGAAAGCTTAAAATTTCTCCGAATCTCCACCAACCCCTCGAATTCATACGGAACCCTGTATATGTAAACAAACTATGCTATCCTATTAAATTCGATGTTTTGGACTAAATGGAACAGATGAATTTTTCATTCTAGGTTGTTTTGATAAAAAGTGGGTCCCATACCTATATTCTACTTTTCTCAACTTCCGGCCAATTGCCCAAAATGAGTTTAAAAGCCTTAGACCCAGACCAACGGTTCACCTATCCTAAAATCAATGTTTTAGAGCTATTGGAACTGTCAAAATTGACATATGAGGCTGTTTTACTGAAGTTTTAACTCGGTAGCCAATTTTAACCTGCAAAGATTTCAAAATAGGGAATTAACTCTAAAACCCAAATAAAATTCTTGGTAACTGAACTGATAGCTCCAACAAGTCATAAATTACTTGGGGAATACATCGAAAAGCTCTAAATAGTGAAAATAAATTGAAATACAAAAAATAACCTGGAGGGTCATTACACATATTAAGGAATACCCTTAATCGATTCAGTAATTATTAAATTTTCTAGTTTAATAGGTGGAAAGTACACAATTTTTTAAAAATGTGTATTACATGCATATATTTTTTGTCTTGTTATTTGAAAATGATAAACCATTTGGGTTAGTAATTTTTTATATGATGCATGTTTTATGTTTATCGCATAATTCATAGATTTTAGTTATTGTTTGGTACTCTATTTTAGCATTTTAATGCATTTTTATTCATCACATTTTTAGCATATTGATGTGATCTTTTACTATTTGCAAAAGAAGTCGAAATACAAGCCCTTTGGCGGTTCAACTAAATTTAAAATCACCGACTGTTGGATTAACTACTTGATTAAGGGTTTGTATAAGTATTTTTTTTATAATAATTAAGATGTGACACTTATCACCAAAGAAGATCAAATTGTTGAGTACATGCTTGGATTTTTTATGAGGTGAAACATCCCCTGGCGTAGTGTTGACAAAATTTTTTCCCCAATAAATCTTGTTGAGGACTTTCACTAGATCTTGGCGATACTGTCTCTTAAAGATCAGTGTATATATATGTATGATTCAATTCATGATGCACGACATGCGTTTCGTGTGCATAAAGCAATTGTAGCATATTAGAGTTAATTCCACACTTCATTTCTTGTATTAATTTTTGGGACAGTAGGAGTGATGGACTTCCAGTGGCTAATTCTTTTGATATTTGCATTATTGATGGACTGTCAACTTAAACAAACACATAATATATTGAATGTCTATTAAATGTTTATTTTTAAAACTTTTTTGTCACTTGCACAAATATTAGAATATGTTGCACGGACTGTCGTGCCTTTACTATTACATTTGTTGAGTATTTTCTTGGCGGTCTTGAAATTACTAATCGTATAAATGATATTGGTTCTATTCAAACTTGGTGTGGTGTCTTGTTAGGGGATTATGGAAATAAGAAACAAAGACAATGCACAGTTAGTGATGATGAGTCTACTAGTCGATTGTTGAAAAAAAGATGGTGTGCAGCAAATTTAGTTTAGAATGTCTTGTAAGCATAGATATGAAATATATGTAAAGTGGTACATATAGTTGAAATGATTAATGTTGTTTTTGTATTGATACACTTGTTAAGATTTTTATGGTGAAATCATATGATGAATATTATATGTTTTAGCACTAGATACAAGTCTATACAAATGATTTGTTATTGTTAAGAAAAGAAAATATCAATGTAGCAGTTAGTTTATGATCACCTTCTTTGTGGAAGTTTATTTTTGTCTAGCATATATGTTGATATATTTTTATACATACATCTAAACCATATACAGGCCCTATATGATTGGCACAGGTCCTATAACAGTGCATAAGGAAAGTTGTATAGATGTTAGTTTATTGTAAGACCCCTTAAAATTTGATCATCTTATTTTTTACCCTTCTGTATGCGTAATATTGATTTTTGACTGAATTATATTTAGGGATGTTAAAAGGGTATTTTGGAAAAGTTTTGGATTTTTTTAAAGCGGTTCGACATTATTTTGGGACCCCAAGGCAGTAAGGCTCTGCGATAAAGTCATGTCATGAATGCTAGCCTCTGGGATATTGGTGTGGCATGGAGTCTAACCTCCAAAATATTGCGTGTCACGCCTCTATTTTAATTTAATCCACTTTTTGATTTTTTTCACTTAGGTTGAGGGGCTTCTGGTCTTTTTATCCCTTGTACGACCTTTAAACATAAAATAACTCTATTTTCTTTAGTTTTCAAAGATCAAATCATCTTCTTTCTCTATTAAACTCCAAACCCAAGAACATGTAGGGTTTTTATAGAGAATTCATCATCAGGGCTGCAGACTTTGAATTGGCTTAAATTTCTTTTGTATTTCAGGCATGTTTCTCTTTCCCCTAACTTTAATTTTACATCGTGAAATATAAATGGATTTTCATGTGATTTAATTATGGGTTTTGAAATTGGGTTGAGGAGTTTTGGTTGTTACTAATTAAATTACTTGTCCCATGTTCTAAATTGATTATTCATGCTTTAAATTAATATTTTTAGGACTGAATTGTTGCATGGTATAAATGATTGGAATTGATGGAATTTTGGTGTGATAATTGGATTAATCTGAACCCACTTTGTGGAATTGATTTTGCATATGAAAAATTGCATAGTTTAAATTATGTTTGAACCTAATGCATTGTGTTAAAGGATTAATGAATTAAAAATGGTCTTGAATGGCCTTGTTGGCCTTGGTTTGGATTTTAAATGGAACTTGGGAGTCCATTTTGGTTAATTGGATTTGGTTTGGCTTAATTAATTTAGCATGCAAGCATATTGGTATGATGATACCAAGTGATAAATGCCTTAATGAATGACTCCTGAGTTAATGAATTATCTTATGTGCAAATTGTTTTAAGTTGGGCTTAAATTGAATTGTGTAGCTCACCGTGAAGGTGTAAGTTTTGAGGAACAAACATTGGAAACCATGTTTACTGGCGTTGGGTGTCTATATGATTGTGTGTTTCGTGCATACTTGATATATATATTGGGATGGCTATTGCCTTGGTGGCTTTATTTTCCCCTCAATTTTTCCTCAGTTCGTGTGGCTAACACGCACTGAGGCCCTTCCAGCAGGGGGAGCTGGACCCATATAGCCTATGGGTGCCTTTAGGACAGATCGAGCTACATAGTTCAGGTTAAATCTTTAAACTCTAATATTTATGACCCTTGTCCCTATCTCGTCATCCTTATTCCCTGAGTTACATATCAGTGCTTATTCCACTGACCATACCTAGATTCTATATCTTTTTATGATATAGGGTTTGAAGGATTGTCTATTGCTCTTGTGCAGTGTTAGGTGGTTGAGCACGTCTGTTAAGTGGTTCTGAAGTAGTGAGCCTCCTTCCTTTGGAAGGCCTTGTCATTTTAGTATTTTTTTTATTGTCATAGTTATTTTGGATTCTATTTGTTCATAGTCGGGGGCATGTCTTGACTTGATGTTATTCTAGTTTTAGAGGCTTTCATGGAAAAGTGTGGGTGATGGTTAATTGAAGTCTTTGAACTATTATTTGGTTCATTTATTCCAATAACTATTATCATTAGTTTGATTGGCTTCCGCTTTATTTTTATGATTATTATGCTCTTGAGGTTAGTCAAAGGAGGTGGTCTATGGTCCATGATGGCCTTGAGATATCTGTCATGAATTAGCCCTAGTTCGGGTTATGATAAGCTTGGTATCAAAGCATGATTCAGGGTCGTTGGGTATCTGAAAAGTCATGTTGAATAGAGTCTTTTTATGGGTGTGTAGCGCTCCCCACTTATAAGGGGGAGACTACAAAGCTTTTAAGAATGTTTTCCATTCTTGTGTTCTATTATGGGCTATAGCGTATAGTGTTATGAAACTTCTTTAATTTCTAGCTTCCTCATATTTCGGATTATGGTTTCCCAAGGATATGATGTTTATAGAAACTCTATTGGAATATCTATTGCACCTGAGGAAAATGTGCAGAGGACTCGCCCTTTTTTATAGAGTGCAAACCCGGTATAGGGTCCCTTCTCCTAATTGTACCACTCTACATAAGGTTCCATTAGTACCAACTAGTCCTCCTAGATCTTTGAGGTCTGGTGATACTAATGCTCAATTGCCTCAGGAAAATATCTCTAAGCAGAGGTCCGTCAGTCTATTCATATGTTAATCAGTTTGTGGCATTGTAGTTTTGTTAGTCTGGGCATGTTGGTTCTATTGCTCATTCGTTTGACGTCATCTAAGTTGTCCAGTTTATGAGGTTGAATCCCCCAACCTTTATAGGATCTAAGATTGAGGAGAATTTGTAGAGGTTTATTGATGAGATAGAGAAAATTTGTAGGGTGATGTATGATACGAATTCTGGAGGTGTAGAGTTTGTTGGAAATCAGTTAAAGGATATGGCTTATCAGTGGTATGAGGAGTGGGAAGCTATGAGGGGTAATGATGTTGAGCAGACGGTGTGGGATGAGTTTTTAGGTGCCTTTCTTGATCATTTTTTTTCTTAGGAGTTAAGGAATGATAAGACTGAAGAGTTTGTGAACTTGAAGAAAGGGAAGATGAGTATCAAGGAGTACGCTCTGAAGTTTAACCAATTGGATCATTATGCTCCAGAGTTGGTATCTAATACGAGGTCCCGAATGAGAAAGTTTCCTTCTAGTTTATCCCGTGATTTGGTGTTGGAATGGAATGATGATGTGTTAAATAATGACATAGACATATCCAGGATGGTGATTTATATATAGCAAGTGGCGGATGAGAAAAAAAGCAAGTAGAGATGGGAAACAGGAAGAATAAAAAGTTTAGATATTCAGAGTAGGGTGCAGTTCAGCCAAACAATGAGAGAGATAGTAGACAGTGGACTAAAAAAAGAATTAGGGAAATTTGTATACGGATTTCACTGCTCCTTATCCTTAGACTTTAGGTGATCTTCGTTTTCAGACTAGTAGTGGTACTAAGGCACAAGGTACCCAGTCTTAGTCTAGTGGAACTCAGTCAGCCCCACCTTATCCTCCTTGTCGCTTTTATGGGCAACTTCACCATGGATATTGTGACAAAAATATAAATTGATGTTATAATTATGGTCATCTTGGTCATATGCAGTGAGATTGTCCTTCAGCAAGGGTTTCCATGAAGGATAATAAATTTCAGGTTGCCACTTCTTAAGATCCTTCCCCTAAGGGCTACTTTTGGTACCGGAACTAGATGGAATCATCTCTATGCACTTGCTACTAGTCAGGAGTCTGAGGCATCCCTAGATGTTTTTACTAGTATGCTATAACTCTTTTCTTTTAATGTTTATTGTTTGCTTGATCTGGGTTCTACCCTATCTTATGTGACCCTTTATATGGTTGTGCATCTTATTTTTGGTCCTAAAAATATCTTTGACCCTTTTTTCTATTTCTACTCTGGTGGGTGATTCTATAGTTGCTAGAAAAATCTATAGGGGTTGTGTGCGTCCATCTTTCATAGGGAGATATTGGAGGATTTGATAGAGCATGATATGGTGGTTTTCAATGTTATATTGGGGATAGATTGGCTTCATTCATGCTCTATTTCTCTGGATTGTAGGACCCAAAAGTTCAGTTTTCAATTCCCTAATGAACTTATGATTGAAAGGGAGAGGAGTTCCTTAGTGCCCAAAGGGAGGTTTATTTCCTATCTTAGAGCTCAGAAACTAATTTCCAAAGGGTGTATATATTATTTAGTTCGGGTTAGGGATTCTAATTCTGAAATTCCTTCTTTGCAATCTGTTCTTGTGGTTACTGAATTTCCTGAAGTGTTCCCCGATGAACTTACTGGAATTCCTCCCGATAGGAAAATAGATTTTGGGATTTATCTTTTGTCAGATACTCATCCTATTTCCATTCCTCCTTATAGAATGTCTCCAACTGAATTAAAGGAGATAAAGGAGAAATTGAAAGATATCCTTGATAAAGGGTTCATTCGTCCTAGTGTCTCTCCGTGGGGTGCTCCTGTCCTTTTTGTGCAAAAGAAATATGGGTCCCTTCAGATGTGTATAGACTATCATCAGCAAAATATGGTTATAGTGAAAAATAAGTACCCTCTTCCTAGGATTGATGATCTCTTTGATCAGCTTTAGGGTACTAGGTGTTTATCTAAGATTGATCTTCATTTGAGCTATCACCAGTTGAAAATTAGGGAGGTTGATATTCCCAAGACTACTTTCCAAACTAGATATGGCCATTATGAGTTTTTCGTTATGTCATTTGGGTTGACTAATGCTCCAACTGCATTCATGGATCTTATGAATTAGGTTTTCAGACAGTTTTCAAATTTGTTTATTACAGTTTTAATTGATGATATCTTGGTGTACTCTAAGAGTAAGGAGGAGCCAATTACCTCCAAATTGTGTTGCAAACCCTTAAGGACCAGAAATTATATACCAAATTTTCTAAGTGTAAGTTTTGGCTGAGTTTTGTGACCTTTCTTGGGTATGTTATTTCAAGTCAAGGGATTATGGTGGACCCATAAAAAGTTGAGCCAGTTAACAAATGGACTAGACCCATGACTCCAACCGACATTAGGAGCTTCTTGGGATTGGTAGGGTATTATAGGAGATTTATCGAGAGTTTCTCATCTATTGCTGCTCCATTTATGAAGTTAACTTAGAAAAAGGTTAAGTTTTGTAGTCTGATGCTTGTGAGGGTAGCTTTGAGAAGGTTAAGGATAAGTTGACTTCTACGCCAGTATTGACTCTACCCGAGGGTACTAAGGGGTTTGTTATGCATTATGAGGATTCTGGTATGGTCTTGGGTTGTGTTTTGACACAGCATGGTAGGGTTGTGGCCTACACTTCCATGCAGCTTAAGTTTTATGTGAGAAACTATTCAACTCACGATCTAGAGTTAGCAGCAGTGGTCTTTTCTTTGAAAATTTGATGCCATTATCTGTATGGGGTATATGTGGACATCTATTTATATCATAAGAGCTTACAGTATATATTTACATAGAAGGAGTTAAATCTCAAGCTGGGGTAGTGGCCTAAAATTCTTAAGGATTATGACATGAGTCTTAACTACAATCCAGCTAAAGCTAATATATTTAATGATACACTTAGCAGGTTGTCCATGAGGGTCTTATCTCATGTATATAAGGAGAAAAGAGGGTTGGTGAAGTATATACACAGAATGGCTAACTTTGGAGTCCGTCTCTTGTACTCTAAGAATGGAGGAGTGATTTTTCCAAAAGTGGTTAAATCATCTCTTGGTGATGAGGTGAAATAGAAGCAGCTTTGGATCCCATACTCATACAGATTAAGGATGGTATGGGTCAGTAAAAGGTTATAGCTTTTAAGTTAGAGGAGGATGGCATCTTGAGGTATCAATAAAGGTTGTGTGTTCCTGATGTTGATGGGTTGTTGGAAAGGATTTTGACTGAGGCTCATGAGTCCAGATATATAGTTCATTCGGGTTCAACTAAGTTGCATCATTACTTGAAGGAAATCTATTGGTAGAACAATATGAAGAGAGATATGGAAAATTTTATGGCTAAATGTATGCTTTGTTAGCAAGTCAAGGTCGAACACTTAAGGCCTGGTGGAATGCCTCAAGAGATAGGTTGCCTATGTGGAAGTAGGAGATAATCAATATGGATTTCATTACGGATCTTCCGCGATCTCAAAATTAGTATGATTCTATTTAGGTCATTGTGGATTGAATTACTAAGTCTGCTCACTACTTGCCTGTGAGGACTAACTACTTAGAAGAGGATTCTATTAAGTTGTTCATTTAAGATATAGTCAAATTAAATGGAGTTCTAGTTTCTATCATTTCAAACTAGGTACATAGTTCTCTGCTCACTTCTAGCGTTTGTTTTAGAAAAGTTTGGGCACTCACGTGAACCTTTGAACTACTTTCCACCCTAAAATGGATGGGCAAGTGGAGCACACCATTCAGACTTTGGAAGATATTCTAAGGGCCTGTGTGATTGACTTTAAGGGTAATTGGGTTGACCATTTTCCTCTTATTGAGTTTGTGTATAATAATAGTTATCATTCTAGCATCCAAATGGCTTCTTTTAAGGATCTTTATGGTATGAGGTGTAGGTCTTCTATTGGGTAGTTTGAGGTAGGTGAGACTAGGTTGTTTGGTCCTGACTTAGTTCATCAAGCCATGGAGAAGGTGAAAGTGATTAGAGAAAGACTTAAGACTACTCATAGTCGCCAAAAGCTTATGTTGATGTGAAGCGGAGGAATTTAGAGTTTGAAGTAAATGATTGGGTATTCTTGAAGGTGTCTCCTATGAAAGGAGACATGAGGTTTGGGAAGAAGGGAAAAAACACAGTCCCTCTTATATTGGTCTATATGAGTTTGTAAGGAGAATTGGGAATGTTGCTTATGAGTTGGATTTGGCTGCAAGTTTGGGCTCTATTCATCCTGTTTTTCATGTATCCATGCTGAAAAAGTGTTTGGGTAATCCTTCCTTGACAGTGCCTATTGAAATGTTGGTGTTACGGATTACTAATCTTATGAGAAAGCCCCAACTAAAATCATTGATAGGCAAGTTCATAGATTGAGGATGAAGGATGTAACTTCGGTGAAATTCCTTTGGTGAAATCAAAAGGTGGATGAGGCTACATGGAAAGTTGAGGAAGATATGAAGGCAAAATGCCCATTCTTGTTCCTCGGGTTGGATGAAAGTGCTTAAGGTATGAGTCTCGATTCCCTCTTATCACAATTCAAATTTTTCATGTGATTTTGATGTATTCTTGCTATTCTCGTATTAAAAGTGACCTAAATCATCATTCGGGGATGAATGATCCTAAGGGGGGATAATTTAAGACCCCTTGCAATTTTAATCATTTTATTTTTTACCCTTCCATGTGCGTAATATCAATTTTCGACTTGAATTATATTTAGAGATGTTAAAAGGGTGTTTTGAGAAAGTTTAAGATTTGTAGAAAGGGGTTCAGGGTCATTTTAGGACCTCGAGGCAGTAAGCCTCCGCGATAAGACAGTGTCACAAAGGTTAATCTACACAATATTGGCATAGCACAGAGGCTAACCTCCGCGATATTGGCGTGCCACGCCTATATTTTAATTTCATCCAATTTTTTATTTTTTTCACTTGAGGTGTGGGGCTTTTGGTCTTTTTACCCCTTGTATGACCTTTAAATATAAAATAACTGCATTCCCTTCAGTTTTCAAAGATCAAATCATCCTTTTTCTCTATTAAACTCCAAACCCAAGAACATTCAAGGGTCTTATAGAAAATTCATAATCCGGGCTGCAAACTTCAAATTGACTTCAATTTCTTGTGTATTTCAGGCATGTTTCTCTTTTCCCTAAGTTTAATTTTTCATTGTGGTATTAATTGAATGGATCTTCAAGTGATTGAATTATGGGTTTTGAAATTGGGTTGAGGGGTTTTGGTTGTTACTGATTGAATTATTTGTCCTATGTTCTAAATTGATTATTCATGGTTTAAATTGGGATTTTTGGGACTGAATTAGTGCATGATATAAATGATTGGAATGGAAGACATGTTTTTTCCCAAGTTGATGGAATTTTTGCATGATAATTGCATTAACCTCAACCCACTTTGTGTTGATATAACTTGTTTTTAAACCCAATGCATTGTATTAAAGGATAAATGAATGAAAAATGGTTTTGAATGGCCTTGGTTTTGAATTTTAAATAAAACTTGGGAGTCCAATTTGGTTATGTGGATTTGGTTTGGCATAATTAATTTAGCTTGCAAGCATATTGGTATGATGATACCAAGTGGAAAATGCCTTAATTAATGACTCTTGAGTTAATGGATTAGTTTATGTGCAAATTGTTTTAATTGAGCTGAAAGGGAATTTTGTAGCTTACCGTGAGGGTTTAAGTCCGAGGGAACAAAAACTGGAAACCACATTTTCTAGTGTTGGGGGTCTATATGACCATGTTCTTGATGTACACTTGATATATATATATATATATTGGGACAACTATTTCCTTGGTAGCTTTAGTTTTCCCTAGGTGTTTCCTCGCTTCATACGGCTAACACGCATTGAGGCCCTTCCAGCAAAGGGAGTTGACCATATAGACCATGGTTTCCTTTAGGATGGATCGTGCTACATAAGTTCAAGTTAAATACTTAAACTCGCATGTTTATGACCCTTGTCCCTATCCCATAATCCTATATATATGTATATTAATGTGGTGCATATGGCTTATGACTAGATTTTTGTAATAGCATTATTTTATCCTTATTTCCTGAGTTACATGCTAGTGCTTATCCCAATTGGCCGTCCTTGTACGTCCGAAGGTTTTTTTGTTTCTCCTATGCACCGTTAGGCAATTGAGCACGTCTGTTGAGTTGTTGTGAAGTGGTGAGCCTCTATCCTTCAGAAGGCCTTGTCATTTCATTATTCTTTCTTTATTATTATAGTACTTTTGGATTCTTTTGGTCATAGTTGGGGACATGTCCCGGCATAGATGTTATATTGGTTTTATTGGCTTTCGTGGATAAGTATGGGTGGATAGTTATTTGAATTCATTGAACCGTCATTTGGGTCATCTTTTCCTATTACTATAATTATTGGTTTGGTTGGCTTTCGCTTTATTTTTATGATTATTGTGCTCTTGTTGTTAGTCTAAGGGGTGGTCTCCGGTCCATGGTTGTCACGACCCGACCTAGGTCCTGGCCATGACGGACATCCGACCCATGAAGGCCGGGATGTCCCCTTCTATCTGGTAATCGTGCACAACATTCATATAATAAAAGAAAAATGTGGAATTATAAATCAAATACGAAAACATGGTCATACTCTAAAATTAGTTTAACAATGAAGGAAAACTCCAACAACATCTAAATAACATCTGACTCAGTCTGCGAAATTTCTACTAAATCTCAAAACAATACTATCTGAAGTCTGGGACAAGGCCCCCAGTAGACCAAAATTGTAGAATGATGAATATTTGTAAGACATTAGGCCTTCCGGAATATAGAAGGCTCACCACTGCACAATCTCTTCTGTTATCTGAATTATCTACTACTTATCTTGAACCCTAGACTATGGCTCAGAACCTGAGAGGTTGGAGGGGGAGGGGAGTCAATACAGATGTACTAGTACGCAGAGCTAATCCAAAATAGTCATTTATAATCAACATATATGAGATCATTTTAAAACAGTTCATAAACATATCATATAGTAAGAAATCACATGGGCATTTTAAAGACTTTGAAACATTTCTTTGAAACCATGACTCACTCTTTGTCTTACTTTTTAGCTAGATGGTACACCCTACAATCTATAATTCCACGGGCTATATGGAATCCGCCCTTGACTTGGCGGCCATGCCCCCAATCCAAGTTTGTCGCAAGGATTTGAGTATCTATAAGGGGGACACGCAAGATCACACAGCAGGGTGCCAAAATCCCTAATCAAGTCAACATGTCATGGTAGTGCACAAGATCACAAAGAAGGGAACCTAACCATAGTCCCAATTTGGGATGACAAAAATCAAGGTACACAAGATCACAAAGCAACAACAACAACAACAAACCCAGTGTATTCCCACATAGTGAGGTCTGGGGAGGGTAATATGTACGCAGTCCATACCTCTAGCTCTAAAGAAGTAGAACGGTTGTTTTCGATAGACCCCCGGCTCGAGACATGGAATAATAAATAAATTCATAGTAAAGCATGGAACAAGATGACATAACATAAATACGACACCCACAAGTAATAGTAAACAGAGAAAAGTAAATAGATTCGTAATAAAGCATGAAATAAGGTATCATAACAAGAATAATACCCCCACCAAGTAATTCCCTACAGTAGCGACCCATACTGACCCTAGCCTTCTGCCCTAATTCGCGTCCTCCAGATCTTTCAATCTAGGGTCATGTCCTCAGTGAGATGTAACTGCTCTATATCCCACCTAATCACCTCTCCCCAGTACTTCTTCGGCCTACCTCTACCCTGCCTAAAACTATCCAAAGCTAGCCTCTCACACCTACGAATCGGGGCATCCATGCCCCTCCTCATCACGTGTCTGAACCATCTCAATCAGACTTCCCACATTTTTTTCTCCACTGGAGTCACACCAACCTTCTCCCTGATAGTCTCATTCCAACCTTTATCCCCCCTAGTCATCCCACACATACAACGCAACATCCGCATTTCCGCCACCTTTATTTTTTAAATATGGGAGTTCTTAACTGGCCAACACTCCGCTCCATACAACATGGAAGGACGGACTGCCACCCTGTAGAATTTTCCTTTAAGCTTGGGTGGCACCTTCTTATCACACAACACCCCCGAAGCGAGCTTCCACTTCATCCATCTCGCACCAATACGGTGCGAGACATCCTCGCCAATCTCACAGTTATCCTGAATCATGGACCCGAGATACTTGAAACTATCCCTCTTACATACCACCTATGATTCCAACTTCACTACCACCTCATTCTACAGCCTCACGTCATTAAACTTGCATTCCAAATATTATGTCTTGATCCTACTCAACCTGAACCCTTTAGACTCAAGAGTTTGTCTCCACACCTCTAATTTATCATTCACACCCCCCCTTCCCATGTCTCATCAATCAAAACTACATCATCTGTAAAAAGCATACACCAAGGCAGCTCTCCTTGAATACGCCACGTCAACACATCTATCACCAAAGCAAACAAAAAAGGACTAAGAGTAGATCCCTGATGCAATCCTGTCAAGACAGTGAAATGCTCAGAGTTTCCTCCCGCTATCCTCACCTGGGTTTTAGCTCCATCATACATGTCCTTAATTGCTCTGGTACCATAATCCCGTGTCGTCAAATCACGGTTTCTAGCATAGAGTCTTTTAACTCATTCTTTCTTCGAGTAACCATCTAACTCTCTTAAATCAAACTCTAACTCTGTCATGGCATACATTTAGATGGTATCGTCATACCATTGACTTTCAAGTCACAGTACCACATCAATTCTCCAACTTTTCATGCTATTTACAATATGCACATATGTAAAACTTTCACACACATCAAACACATGCACTATGGTTCTCATCATGTAATAGTTTCAAGAAAATTTATCATTTATGAGTAATATCATGTCAATTGCAAAAACTCATGCTCTCGATGGTTTAACACAAGTGTAGTGTGGGGTATAAAACATTATCAGGTGGGATTTAAAGAATTCACAATTCATATACATCGTACCTTTTCAAAATTCAGATCACATGTTCACAATTCAACAATTGAAATTATGCAAGCCAACAACCCCATTATATTTCAATATTTCTTTTGAAACCATATCACAAAACTTGTTATTGCTATTAAAACAAAGCCCCACTTGTAAAAACATATGTATGCGTATAGATAGTAAGGTCTTGTGTAAATTCTTTTCAAAAATAATGCCCATAAAATTTGGGAAAACCCCACGTACCTCTATTTTAGAAAGTAAATGGATGATTTTTGGAGCCTATGATGCGAGGATTCCAAATCTCCAATTATCTTCTGAAACCCACGGTTAAATCTTGAGCTATGAGGATTTTTAGTCTAAAGCCCTAATGGAGTTTCTTGAGAGATTTTGATGAAAATAAACTAACTTTTGTGTTCTTGGGATTAAACCCCGTGTTAGATATGATAAGGGGTTGGAGAAGGACCATTTTTACCCTTAATGAGACGGAGTAAAAATATAACTAGTGCCTAATTTTATGGGCCACCGCGATGCACCACAATCACTGTGGCTCACTGGAAATTGCCAATTGCAAATTGTCTCACTCCGCGACGTGCCACGATCATGGAGTCTCACTGGAAATTGACAAATGCGAAATTGGGATCCTACGTGACTCGCTAAACACCTGAATGATGATGTTTTATGACTAGCACATAAAATAGCCATAACTCCCTCACCGGGTGTCCGTTTTGGACGAACTTATATCAACGGAAAGCTTATTCAGTCACCAACGTAATGAAAAGTTAAAATTTAAAGAATTACATAGGGAGTTGAGTATAATTCACTCTAGAATCCCATGCTTGATACTTTTAGGGACAAATTTTATCTTGGAAACTTTTGGGGTGTTACAATATCCCCCCTTGGGAACATTCGTCCCCGAATATTGACGCAGAACACAGATAAGCATCACTTCAAGCATACTAAGGCATAGAAAGAATAACGCAAGGATTGTACCTTTTATTTCGTTATCCACTAGGTCAAAAAGGTTTGGGTACCTAGCTCTCATGTCAACTTCGGATTCCCAAGTTGGTTCTTCAATTTTCTGGTTTCTCCACAACTCTTTAACTAAGGCAATCTCTTTGTTTCTCAATTTTCTAACTTGGCAATCCAAAATTTCTACTGGCTCTTCTTCATAGGATAAGGAGTCTGTCACTCTGATTTCTTCGACAGGCAACACTAAACAATGGTCTCTAATACACTTCTTCAACATAGATATATGAAATACTAAATGAACGGAACCCAAACTAGCAGGCAATTCTAACTCATACGCAACTGCACCTACCCTTCTCAAAATCTGATATGGTCCTATGTAGCGAGAACTCAGCTTACCTTTCTTCCCGAACTACATTTCTCCCTTCATGGGAGAAACTTTGAGAAACACCCAATCTCCAACCTCAAACTCTAAACCTCTTCTCCTAACATCGGCATAGGACTTTTGACGACTTTGGGCTATCTTAAGTCGTTCTCTAATGAATTTTACATCCTCCATTGCCTGATGAACAAGATTAGGCCCAAACATCTACGTCTCACCCATTTCATACCACCCTATTGGTGACCTACATCTTCTTCCATACAATGCCTCAAATGGTGCCATCTTAATACTGGAATGGAAACTGTTATATATGCGAACTCTATTAGGGGGAACTGCTCCACCCAACTTCCTTTAAAATCAATCACACAGGCCCTCAATATGTCCTCAAGTGTCTGAATAGTGCGCTCGGCCTGCCCATAAGTCTGAGGGTAGAAAGCAGTGCTTAGGTTAACTTAGGTACCTAAGCCTCTCTGAAAAGATCTCCAAAATTGAGAAGAAAACCATGTACCTCGGTTGGATATGATGGACATAGGTGCCCCATGAAAATGAACTATTTCGGCAATGAATAGCTTGGCATAATCCTCTCCTGAGTAGTTAGTCCTGACAGGTAGAAAGTGGGCTGACTTGGTCAGTCTATCTACAATTACCCAAATGGAATCACACTGGTTTCGGGACCTCGGAAGCCCTGTAATAAAGTCCATATTAATTATCTCCCACTTCCACAAGAGTAAGGCTATCTCTTAGGAAGAATCACCTGGCCTCAAATGCTCTACTTTAACTTATTGGCAATTTAAACAGTTGGAAACAAAGTCAGCCACATAACGCTTCATATTATTCCACCAATACATAGATTTCAGATCATGGTACATCTTAGTAAAGCCTGGGTGAACAACATACCTAGAAGTGTGAACTTCATCAAGGATTCTGTTCCACAGACCATCTACATCTGGCACGCATAACCTACCCTGATATCTCAAAATGCCATCACCACCAATCTCAAACGACATCACCTTCTGCTGACCCACATCACTCTTTATCTGCATTAAGATGGGATCTCCGACCTACTTTTCTTTAACTTTTGCACAAAGGGATGATTTAGCTATCTCATGAACCACCACCTCTCCATCTTCGAAATCTAAGAGTCGCACTCTGAGATTTGCAAGTCGATGAACATCCTTCACCATTTCTATCTTCCCTTTCTCAACATAAGAGAAGCTACCTATAGACAATTTGTTGAGGGCATCGGCTACCACATTTGCCTTACCCGAATGATAGTGCAGGCTCTGTCATAGTCCTTTAAAAGTTCCAACTATCGTCTCTGCCTGAGATTCAACTCTTTCTGTGAGAAAACATACTGCAAACTCTTGTGGTCGGTAAATATATCAATATGCACCCCATACAAATAGTGCCGCTAAATCTTAAGTGCAAAAACCACAGCCGTTAATTCCAAGTCATGAGTAGGGTAGATCCGCTCATACACCTTCAACTGTCTAGATGCATAAGCCACTACCTTACAGTGCTGCATAAGAACACACCCAAGTCCCACTCGGGACGCATCACAGTATACAACAAAACCTTTTGTACCCTCCGAAAGAGTTAAAATAGGAGCAATAGTCAACTCGTCTTTCAGCTTCTCAAAACTACTCTCACAAAAGTCAGACCACAAAAACTTCACCTTTTTATGAATCAACTTAGAAAGTGGTGCAGCTATGGAAGAAAAACTCTTTATGAATCTTCTGTAATAACCCATCAAACCCAAGAAGCTTCGAATGTCGATTGGAGTCGTGGGTCTAGGCCATTTCCTCACTGTCTCAACCTTTTGGGGATCAACCTGAATCCCCTCACTAGACACAATATTCCCCAAGAAAGCAATAGCATTCAGCCAGAATTCACACTTGGAGAATTTCGCATACAACTTATGATCTTTGAGAGTCTGAAGAATAATCCAGAGATGATTGGCATAGTCCTCCTCACTTTTGGAGTAGATCAAGATGTCATCAATAAAAACTATGACAAATAGGTCTAGGAACTGACGGAAAACCCTGTTCATTAGGTCCATGAAAGCCGCAGGAGCATTAGTCAACCCGAAGGACATGACCAAGAATTCATAATGACCATATCAGGTTTGCAAAGCTATTTTAGGAATGTTAGACTCCCTAACTTTCAACTGGTGATAGCTCGAATGAAGGTCTATTTTAGAAAAACACTTAGCCCCTTGAAATTGATCAAAAAGGTCATCGATTCTAGGAAGAGGATATTTATTTTTCACTATGACCTTATTCAACTAGCAATAATCTATGCACATACGCAGGGAACCATCTTTCTTCCGCACGAAGAGTACAGGTGCACCCCAAGAAGAAACACTAGGTATGATAAAACCTTTATCTAGAAGATCTTCTAACAGTTCTTTTAACTCTTTTAACTCTGCAGGAGCCATTCTATATGGCAGAATAGAAATAGGACAGGTATCTGGCAATACATCAATACCAAAATCTATCTCCCTATCAGGTGGAATTCCTGGGAGATCATCTGGAAAAACTTCTTGGAATTCATTCACTATAGGAACAGACTGAAGAGGAAGACTTTTGGTGTTAGAATCTTTAACCCGAATAAGATGATACAAGCAACCTTTCGAAATGAGTTTATGGGCCCTAAGATAAGATATGAAGTGCCCCCTATGTTCTAAAGAGTGCCCTTTCCACTCTATTGTTGGCTCATTCGGAAAAGAAAAGGTAACCTTCTAGGTTCTACAGTCTAGAGTAGCATAACACGAATGGAGCCATTCCATCACTAGGATAGCATCAAAATCAACCATATCAATCTCTACGAGATCTGCCACAGTATCCCAGCTAAGAATATACACTACACAATTTTTATATATCTTCCTAGCCATAACAGAATCACCCACCTGAGTGGAAATAGAGAAAGGATAAGTAATGACTTTGGGCTCAAACCCAAAACCAACAGCCACATATGGGTTCACATAACATAAGGTAGACCCAGGATCAAGAAGCACATCTATATCACAGAAAAATATTTGTAACATACAGGTGACCACATATGGAGAGACCTCTACCTCCTGGCGGTTGGTCAAAGCATATATCCGGTTGCGACCACTCCCGGCAGCCGAAGTGGCTCCCTTCGAAGGTGCAGAAGAATTCACCTGTGACTTGGCTCCCCCAACATTACCTCCTGTATCAGGGCAATCTCTCTGAAGGTATCCCACCTGACCGCGAAAATAACAATTTCTCCTCTCAAAGTAACACTTTTCAGGATGATTCTTCCTGCAGGTGTTACAACGGGGAAAAGATCTGGTGGGCTGCACCACACTGTCCTGCGACTGAGTATCCTGATCTCTGGATCCCTGACTAGTCTGAAAACTCTAAGATCGCCTATCAACTGGGGGTCTGGGCGCTGGGGCGCTAGCTGTAGACTGCGCCTTGCCCCAAACTTCTTCTTTTTCCATTTACCGCCCCATTTACTGCTCTATGGATGACTTTGGTTCTGATCCGTTGTTCTAGCTCTCTTCGCCTGCCTGTCTTTCTCTCTAGATTCAGACATTTTCTTTTTCTTCTCTTCTACCTGTTGCATGTTGAATGACAGTCTAGAAAAGTTCACCTCCCTATTTAGCATCTCCCCTTGACATTCAAGTGCTAGATCATCGGAAAGGCCGGATGTAAATTTCCTCATATGGGCCCTCATATTTCCTGTCATTTCTGGTGCATAACGAGCCAGTTGATTAAACTTCAGAGTGTACTCATGGACACTCATCTTCCATTGTTTAAGATTCATGAATTCCTCTACTTTGGCTTCCCTCAACGCTAGAGAAAATAATCGGTCAAGAAAAACTCCCACAAACTCATCCCAAACTGTGGGTTTAGCACTCTCCCCTTTCGCATCCTCCCACTCGTTATACCATTGGTTTGCTACATCCTTAAGTTGGTACGCTGCTAACTCAAATCCTTCCACCTGATCCGCATGCATAACTCTGAAAATCTTCTCTATTTCATCTATAAACTCCTAGGGGTCCTCTTCTACTTTAGTGCCAGAAAATTTGGGCGGGTTCATTCACATGAACAGGCCCACCCTAGTGACCTCAGAAGTGACAGATGCAGACCCAGTATCTTCTAACCTCTGAGTCTGTGCGGCTCCCAGCTGTAAAAGTATGTGAATGGACTACCTGAATTCTGCATTCGATGTGTCCCTCTGAGAAGACTGGGTACGGTTAACATTTGTCCTCGGAGCTCGAGGAGGACTGGTCAGGACATAAGGTACTTCTGGAGTAGGAATAGGTTCTAGGGTGTGGGCTCTGTTATGGGTCAGCATGCCATGAGTGGGGCAGACTTCATCATCCTGAGTATCCTGGTTGTTAGAACGACGAAGAGGCATGACTGTTTTCTAAAATACAATGGATCACTGACTAGTGTACAGTTCTAATTCAGACTCTAAAGCACGAACTAAATCACAAAGAGGGGAAACACTTTCCTAAATGCCTAGTAGCTTTCTGCTTACAAGTTTGGTGCGCTACACACCCATAAATAAGACTCTACCCGATGTGATTTTGCAAAAACCCTGGGACCATGAACCGTGCTCTGATACCAAGTTTGTCACGACCCGAACTAGGGCCTGGCCATGACGGACATCCGACCCATGAAGGCCCGAATATCCCACTCTATCTGGTAATCGTGTACAACATTCATATAATAAAATAAAAATGTGAAATTATAAATAGAATACAGAAACATGGTCATACTCTGAAATTAGTTTAACAATGAAAGAAAAATCCAACAATATCTAAATAACATCTGACTCAGTCTGCGAAATCTTTACTAAATCTCAAAACAATGCTATCTGATGTCTGGGAAAAGGCCCCCAGTAGACCAAAACTGTAGAATGATGAATATTTATAAGACAATAGGCCTTCCAGAATACAGAAGGCTCATCACTGCACAATCTCTTCTGTTGTCTGAATTATCTACTGCTTATCTTGACCCCTAGACTGTGCCTCAGAACTTGAGAGGTTGGAGGGGGAGGGGGGTCAATACAGATGTACTGGTACGCAGGGCTAATCCAAAATAGTCATTTATAATCAACATATACGAGAGCAATTTAAAATAGTTCATAAACATATCATATAGTAAGAAATCACATTGGCATTTTAAAGACTTTGAGACATTTCTTTGAAACCATGACTCACTCTTTGTCTTACTTTTTAACTATATGGTACACCCTACAATCTGTAGTTTCACGGGATATATGGAATCCGCCCTTGACTCGGCGTCCAAGCCCCCAATCCAAGTTTGCCGCAAGAATTGGAGTATCTATAAGGGGGACACGCAAGATCATACAGCAGGGTGCCAAAATCCCTAATCAAGTCAACATGTCATGGTAGTGCACAAGATCACAAAGCAGGGCACCTAAACATAGTCCCAATTTGGGATGACATAAATCGAGGTACACAAGATCACAAAGCATGGTACCATAATCCCGTGTCGGCAAATCACGGTTTCTAGCATAGAGTCTTTCAACTCGTACTTTCTTCGGGTAACCATCTAACTCTCTTAAATCAAACTCTAACTCTGTCATGGCATACATTTATATGATATCGTGATACCATTGACTTGAAAGTCATAGTACCACATCAATTCTCCAACTTTTCATGCCATTTACAACATGCACATATATAAAACTTTCACACACATCAAACACATGCACCATGGTTCTCAGCATGTAATACTCTTAAGAAACTTTATCATTTAGGAGTAATATCATGTCAATTGCAAAAACTCATTCTCTCGATAGTTTAACACAAGTATTATGTGGGGTATAAAACATGATCATGGGGGATTTAAAGAATTCACAATTCATATACATCGCACCTTTTTGAAATTCAGATCATATGTTCACAATTAAACAATTGAAATATATGTAAGCCAATAACCCCATTATATTTCAATATTTCTTTTGAAAACATATCACAAAACATGTTATTGATATTAAAACAAAACCCCACTTGTAAAAATATATGTATGCGTATAGATAGTAAGGTCTTGTGTAAATTCTTTTCAAAAATAATGCCCATGAAATTTGGGAAAACCCCACGTACCTCTATTTAAGAAAGTAAATGGATGATTCTTGGAGCCTACGATGCGAGGATTCCAAATCTCCAATTATCTTCTGAAACCCACGGTTAAATCTTGAGCTATGAGGATTTTTAATCTGAAACCCTAATGGAGTTTCTTGAGAGATTTTGATGAAAATAAACTTACTTTGGTGTTCTTGGGATTAAACCCCGTGTTAGAGATGATAAAGGGTTGGAGAAGTACCATTTTTACCCTTAATGAGAGGGACTAAAAATATAACTGGTGCCTAATTTTATAGGCCACCGCGATGCACCACAATCACGGTGGCTCACTGGAAATTGCCTATTGCAAAATTGTCTCACTCCGCGATGCATCACGATCGTGGAGTCTCACTGGAAATTAACGAATGCAAAATTGGGATCCTCCATGACGCGCTAAACACCTGAATGATGATGTTTTACGACTAGCACATAAAATAGCCATAACTCCCTCACCGGGTGTCCGTTTTGGATGAATCTTATATCAACGAAAAGCTTATTCAGTCACCTACGTAATGAAAAGTTAAAATTTAAAGAATTCCACGGGGAGTTAAGTATAATTCACTCTAGAATCCTATGCTTGATACTTTTAGGGACAAATTTTAGCTTGAAAACTTTTGGAGCGTTACAATAGTGGCTTGAGATGCTCGTCACGATTAGGCGTTGGTTTGGATCATGAAATTTATGATCGCCTTCTTTGTGGAAGTTTATTTTCATATAGTATGTATGTTGATATGTGTCCATACATATATTCAAACCATATATAGGTCCTATATATGTTTCACACATGTGATATACAGTAATTTTGGTAAAAATAATGCATAGGAAAAATTAGACAGTACTAAGATGGTGCACAAGAAAAATTATCCTCCCCCGGGTCAAAGGAATCGATCACTCCACATCACCGAAGAATGTGACTAAATCTTATTCAAATAGGCATGAGACTGTGAAACAAATGTGCCATTTTTTTGCCATTTTGAAACACCACAATACACATATGCCTATTTTAAGAGTACGTGTAATATTCTAACTAGATACCTATTCTATACAATAATGTTATATTCTACACACATTAAACTTTTGAAATAAATGCACCATAAAAAGAGATATACATTATTCTATAAAGATGAAGCATTATATTTGAACCAAAAAAAGTATCCTTGTATCAGAGTCTATTACATTGTTATAAAAAAATAGTCTCATTTGAAAGAAAGAAAGAAAATGAGAAAAATAAAAATATTCTTATGGAAGTATCCTATTAGATTCTTATTGGAGTGCCCATATGAAGCTCGTTGCTTAGAAAAATAGTCCATAATATCCTTGCCTCGATTGTTATTAATTGATCTATCGGATTTTGGTTTCCAGATTGGCGGGAGTACTATAATATTTGATACCTCTAGTTGAATTCTCTAAAATATTTCATCAAGAAATGGTATAACTAAAAGTTCATATTCTTTCATGAATTTTTTTTGGGTAATATGGAGTACAATAGCTTTGTAAGTTCATATGTGTGTAAGTCAACACCACCATGGAATGTTGACAAGATATTCCATCTACTTGAAATTATAGGCTACTGCATCTTTTTTCGTACATGCACATAATGTTCTGCTTTTAAGCTTCATCAATCACTACATAAGCATAATGAGTAGAAGTCATCAACTGCAATGTACAAAAATTATTAGTAAATAGTGTGGCAAAGTAGAATGTTTAAGCTTTTATGAAACAGAAATAACAAGTTAGACCTTCATTTTATCTGACAAATGAGATTTTTCCTCATTATTATGTTGTATTTATTTTCCGGTTCTGTAAATATTGCTTCTTAATTCTGTCTATGTTCATTGTTCCATCTCATGACCAAATCCATCATGAATTATAGCAATTTTTTAATTTGCAGGTCTCTTGCCTCCCTATTTAATGAATTTAGGGACTCCGCTATGTTTGAAGTCATCACCACGAACCTGCTCACATTAGAATGAGATATTGACCATTTTTATTGTCAATATCAAATAGGTAGTCCATCACCATATTATAAATTTTATTTATGTCTTCCAAAAGCCAATCAAAGTCTGTCTTTATGTATGTTCTGGCGAAGATCCCATTTAACTTCTTCTGATACTTCTTAAGCCTACTCTTGATGTTGTTCCATAGATGGTAGATGCATATATAGTAAGACACATTTGTATATACAATTGAAACATCTTTTAATATGTTATCATGCCGATCAGATACTATGCATATGTATTCTGTTTCACCGTAAGCAATTTTTAACATACGAAAAAATCATTCCCATGAAGCATATTTTCAAAATCAGCAACAATAAATGCTAGTGGCAAAATATTTCCTGATTAAGCAAATGAAATGCATCAATATTTTTTACAAGTTTGAATAACAGATTACAACCTTAAAAGGTGACTTTAATATATTTAAAAGCTGGATTACTACATTTCTAGATCCTTACAAAATTGAAATTCACATAGCTAAGAATTATATCACTTTATGTCTAACAGATCCTTTCAAGATTGAAATTCAAGTATTTAAAAGTTCTATCACTTCATACCTAACACATGCATAATCTTGTATAATATGTTTAACAGAACTCACCTGGTACATCCAACACAATAGCACACAATATTTGTCCCCTGTATGTTGATTTCAGAAAAAATATTTCAACAATAATGGTAGTCATACAATAATCCAAGCCCCTAATTGATGCATTCAACATGACAATAGTATATCAAAAGTAATTATCCTCTGGTTTGTGTTGCATCGTGAACGGTCCTGGATTTATTATATTTACCATATATAGGTAACCTGAAAATTTATCATAAGATTCAAGCAGGAAACCTCTCACCAATTCAAGTGCATTTTCTATGGCTCTATATGCTTCTTTGTATTTCATCCTAATCTCATAAAGATTTTTAATTTCATCCATGATCTCTGTTGGAGTGTAAGTTGGCCTTAGATTTAGATAGTTGTACTTCACCATTTTAGCAATGGTTAATGATGTACCATGCCATTGTAAAAACATTCTATCAGTAATTGGATAGGTGTGATCATCAACAATTTTCTCACTATGAAAGCTTCTGAATTTTGTTGACTTGAAGATCTAAAAGTCCATTTGCATCTTTGATTGATACACTTAAAATATTACCTATATAGCTACATTTAAATACAATAATTCTACCTTTATACAATAAGGATATATTTTCTATATAGAAATTCTATATGAATAAAATTTCTATTAGTAAAAAATTGTATTAGACATTCTATACCAATAGAAGGTCCTTCTTTGAAGGAATATTCATACAGGTTATACAACAATAATATAGGTTGCACAGATATCACAATGACGTAAAAGCCCTATATTTGTTGACATAGGTCCTAGAAAGTAGTTATACATGTTACATGCAATTTTAATTCAGGTCATATACAGTAGTTACACAGTTTATATGCAGTATTGATTTAGGTCCTATACAGTAGTCACACAATTTATATGCAATATTGATTAAGGTCCTATAAAGTAGTTACATGTTACGTCCGAGCATACACGCAAGTGTACGTGGTCCACCAAGTAGTAAAATAGCCTTTAGAAATCCAAGTATCGATCCCACAGGGACTTGTGTTAAACAACTATCCAATTCTAGTTCACTATTAAGATGAATCAAGTGCTAAAGTAACCAAGAGTAATTGAGTGTTAACAATTAAAAGTAAACTTAACAATTCAGTAATGTAAAGGTCTTTAACAATAAGGGGGAGAAACCCAATACTAAGACACGACGAACAATACTACTTAGCTATATAATGTTGATGGCTTAGTTAATTATCTTGGTTTTTGGTTCACGAGGTCGATAACATGCTTGTGATCTTCTGAACCTCTAATAAACTATCTAACATAGCCTTACAACTACATCGTTAAGTAGAGATGCGAGAACTAAGTTAAACACATTTGTATTTCTTCCCGAATATGAACTAAATAGGACGAATTAGATATATTTCTTTCCTAAACGCAAATCATAACTTCAATTCATTGAATGATTACGATCTTATTCCATATATCCCATATTTTATTCTATCATTCCTTCTTCTAGGTTCACGATAGAATTATGCATTTATCCTATGGGTCATGAATCTATAGAATACTTAATAACAAGAATAAATGAACAACCACAAATGATAATAACATAAACCAACTCAATTAACAAGCTTAAGTGCTCATGTTCTTGGCCTTAACCCTAGATGAGGCTGTTTAGCCACTCATGGAATCATAACAAATCATAATGATGGAATCCATGTAATAATCCAAAAGTACTCTAGATTAAAAGAATAAGAACCCTAATTGAACCCTCCTCAAGTGTATTTCAATCCCCACAAGTCATCCATGGTGGCTATAAGAAATTGAAGTGTCCTATTTATAGTTGGCCATAATTAGCCGAATTGAACTAGCCATCATGCCACGCCCTTATCGCGGAGGATAGGGAGCGTAGAACGCCCTTATCATGGTGAGATACTATAATTCACATTTTACTTTGAAACCAAGGATGTTTCATGCCCTTAAAGCAGACCAAGGATGTGCCATGCCCTTAAAGAAATGGCTAGGCAGTGTGGCACACCCCTAAGCCTAAAATTTCTAGATTTGAACACCAATAACTCCATGTGTTTGGCCTTTTACTTCTTGCTTCATGGTATATTTTCCTCCCTAAATAAATCTTGTAAATAACCTCCACATCATTTTTATGATATCACTAAGCTTCATACAGCATAGCACACCACGAATTAGAGCTTTAAACAAGATAAAATCAAACAAGACGACTAGAATGACAAATAACTCAAGTTAAGAGGTACTAGTTTTCTCGTTTAAATTCTAATTATGCATTTTGATTCCAACTTTGATTTGAACACACTTAAAACATCATAAACACATAACTTAACACCTATATTCTCATTTATAGAAAGATTAATTCATTCCGAACACAAGAAGTCCTTAAAACTAAACTAATTAAGGCTAGATAACAAGACTTATGTACATAAATCCACCTAAGATCATCACCCCACACTTAGGTGCATACTCAAGAATGCTATATACACTTGAAAGGTCATGAATACTACTTTAAAAAACAACCTAGACTCAAGAATTGACTCATTAAGTCGGCAAACTCATGCATATTACTCAACAAAGAGATCATATAAATCACCTAATTATCATCAAACATGTGTTCTCACCACAAGACAGTTACCCATATTCACTTATAGAGATCCAATTTATCACAAGAATGGGTATAAAAATAAAATTACACTCACTCTCACAGAGAATTCTCATGTCACGCAAGATGAACCATAGGCTTGCCATTAGTGTAGTACTCTACTAATATCAGAATGTTAAGGAAAGAGATCAAAGAGGACTTTTAGTGTTGTAATGTAGACTAAGGGATGGGTAGGAACTATTCTATCCAATAATAATAACTATCTTCCCTAAGAAATTTAATACATCATACGGAGCATTGAACTTTTCTTTACATAACAAAACTTTCACCACCTCAACTTACCCACAACTCTTTTGTTTTTCCCTGTCTCATTAAGATAGTTCACATCTATCATAGAGGGAGTATTTTCTATCAACACATGATTCAATTCCATGCAATTTTCCTTATTTTCATTACACAACTCCCAACCATAACACATCACTTTTTCAACGCCAATAGTTACATACTTAGGGGCTTCACTTTCATCTTTTCTCCTTCAATTTTACACTCTCTAACCTCCATAAATTTTTATCTAAAGAACTTAGGTTCTTTGGATCAAATTATGGTCAATCAAAGAAGGGAAATAGTTTGATATGTGGATACAAGAGAATATAATCTAAAGGCTTGACAGGGCTAACTAAGATCATGTACAGGGGTAGATAAACGAAGGTATGAAACATTTCTATCAAAGAAATGCCTATATTATCTCCTAAACCCATACTTTTTATTTTGCTTTGCACACACACCAGGCTAGTTCTAGACATCTACATGTAATAATGAATACACAACAAAACCTCACCTCATATAACACATGCTCAACTTAAAAAGGATCATTATAGACTTTAAACCAAGCAATAACATGAATTTAGAATTAAGCCAATAATGCATAAGAGTCATAAACATCAGCCCAGGTGTCTCAATAGTAGCTATTTACCACTTTTCATAACAACTAGCAAGAACATCTCACTTATACCTAACACAAAAATTTTAAAATTTACTCCTAAAAATGAAAAAGGGATACTGGGTTCAAAGGGATCCCCCTTGGAAATGAACTGAAAAAACAACCAAGGGGTGGGTGAAATGTGCACCTACTAGACTGACACCTAATTACTAAAAAATTTAAAAATGACCAATGAGAAAATCTTTTTGTAATTTTTTTAACTTTACTCAAAAACTAGGAAAACAAAAAAAAATAGACCCTATAACATCACTTTGCCCTAAAACATAGGAATTTTCCCTACCCCATACTTAAAAACATACTTTGTCCCCAAAGTATACTCAAAAGTAAGGATAGAAATACTCTCTGATGCCTCTAGTCCTAGCATCATCTTTTAAACATCAATAAAGTCGGGTGGATCATATACCCAGTCATTGCCATGATCCTTAGCTCGGATCTCCCTTAGTCAGACTTTCCATCAACCTGTGACTCAATAAAAAAAATTATATGAAATGAAAACTAAAATACAAAAACAAAATACCTACGTTGCCACCCAAGCAGCACCTAATTTAGTATCACGGCACTACCCATATCACTACATCTCAACCGCACTCCTTCATTATTTTTCTCCTACTTGGAGGCCATCTTCTCACTCATTTCTGACCTTTGGAGTGTGTACTCTAAAGGTCTTTCTTTTTTTCAATAATAGCCTTTTCAAGCTCTTTTTTAATTTTTACCACTCTGAGCTCAGGAGGTGGCTTAGAAAACTCAATGAGACAGTCCGTAGAGGTCTTTGGTGGTTTAAAATCCACCACCCCACACCCATACATTTTTGTGGCTTGC
The DNA here is from genome assembly GCA_030864215.1 of Capsicum pubescens. NCBI lineage: Eukaryota > Viridiplantae > Streptophyta > Magnoliopsida > Solanales > Solanaceae > Capsicum > Capsicum pubescens. The sequence goes on from CM061543.1 coordinate 122,478,929, forward strand.
ATAAGTCTTTATAGTAGGAAGGTGGAGTGAGTGGTTTGTAGACTTTGAAGACCACCTCTTTATCATCAAATCTCATCTTGAGAGTGCCTTCTCTAACATCAACCAGTACTCCACCCGTCGCCAAGAATGGATGTCCTAAAATGATTCGCTCTTTGTCATCTGAATTATAATCAAGAACAATAAAGTCAACAGAGATAATAAACTTACCAACCTTAATGAGAATGTCCTCAATTATTCCTTCGGGATGAACTCTGGTTCTGTCTGCCATTTAGAGCACCACAAAACATAGTCTCAGCATCCCCAAATCAAGAGTATTGAACATTGATAGGGGCATCAAGTTTATACTTTCCCCTAAATCACTCAAGGCATGGACCACATCATTATCACTAATTTTTATGAGAAGGGTGAAACTTCCTGGGTTCTTTAATTTCTTGGGCATCTTTCTCACCACCACTGGACTTCACTTCTCAGTAAGTGCCACCATCTCAATGTCATGCAGCTTCATCTTATTAGTCACCACGTCCTTAAAGTACATAGCGTACTTAATCATACCCTATAAAACATCTAACAAAGGAAGATTAATATGAAGTTATCTGAATGTATCAAAGAACTTCTTAAAACATGCATCCTCCTTCGCCTTTTGAGCCTTTGTGAGAATAGCGATGGTGGTCTTTCAATTACATGCTCAGCAGCCTTTGTTTTTGGCTACTCAGACTTTCTCAAATTTTCAACATCCTCAAATTCCACTCGTTTCTTCTCTACATTTTGTGGAATTAGCTTTTCTTGTACCTGCTTATTTTTCTTAGGAGTCATGTCAATGAAATCTCTACCACTCCTCAAGGTATTGTCATAACCTATTTTGGATTTTCTATGTCACTTGGAAATACACCGTAGTGCTTGGTACTTTATGCCTGAGCTAGTTTCCCCAAATGAATCTCTAAATTTTTCTAGACAAGTTAATTCTTTATCTCCACAGCCATTTGCTCTTCGTTGGTCGGGATCTTTAATGTCTCCTTAATATTACTGGTTTGCGTGTTGTGTTGCTACTGAAATTGTTGAGTCTGATTATTTCCCCATGAATAATTTGGCAGACTTTTCCACTTGAGGGTGTACTCATTACTATAATTTGGCTTTTGTGCAATGCCTATAAAGTTTACAGACTCTGGATTTGCTCCACATAATTCTATAGAGTGACCATTATTCCAACAATCCTAATTAAATAAAAATCCTAATTGAATCCTCCTCAAGTGTATTCCAAACCCCACAAGTCGTCCAAGGTGGTTATAAAAAATTGAAGTGTCCTATTTATAGTAGGCCACAATTGGCCGAATTGAACTAGCCAATGTACCACGCCCTTATCATGGAGGATAAGGTGCGTGGCATGCCCCTATCCCGATGATCTAATAGAATACAAATTTTAATGTAACACCAAGGGAATGTCACTCCCTTAAAGCGGTGGCTAGGCAGTGTGGCACGCCCTTAAGCCCAAAAATTTTAGATCTGAACATCAATAACTCCATATGTTTGGCCTTTCATTCCTTGCTTCGTGGTAGCGCTTCCTCTTCAAAAAGAACTTTTAAATCACCTCCATATCATTTTTATGATCTAACCAAGATTCCTACAACATTGCATACCATTAATTAGAGCTTTAAACAAGATAGAATCAAACAAGACGACTAGAATGACACATAGCTCAAGCTAAGAGTACTAGTTTTCCCGTTTAAATTCTAATTGAGAGTATTGATTTCAAATTTGATTTGAACACACCTTAAACATCATAAACACATAACTTAATTCTTAGATGCGCATTTATTCAAAGATTAACTCATTATGTACACAAATGTCCTCAAAACTAAGCTAATTAAGGCAAGATGACAACACTTAGGTGCATAAATCCACCTAAGATTATTACACAGTTTATATTCATTATTAATTCGGTTCCTATACAGTAGTTACACATTTTATATGCAGTACCGATTCAGATCCTATATAGGAGTTACATAGTTAATATGCAGTATTGATTCAGTTCCTATACAGTGGTTACATAGTTTATATGCAGTATTGATTCAGTTCCTATAAAATAGTTACACAATTTATATGCAGTACTGAATCAGGTCCTACACAATAGTTACACAATTTATATTCATTATTGATTTAGTTCCTATACAGTAGTTACACAGTTATATGTGGTGTTGATTTAGGTCCTAAATGGTAGTTACACAACTTTTATTCATTATTGGTTCAGTTGTCTACAGTAGTTACACAATTTATATGCAGTATTGATTCAGGGCCTACACGGTTGTTACACAATTTATATGCAGTATTGATTCAGGGCCTACACGGTTTTTACACAGTTTATATTCATTATTGACATAAGTTCATCCATATATTCTAACCATATATAAGACCTATACATTGTTGATACAGGTTCTATAAAGTAGTTATAGAGTTTATATGCAACATAAATACAAGTTTGTACATATATCCCTATCTTATACAAGACTTATGCATGATTGATACATGCCCTATTTAGTATTTATATAGTTTATATGCAATATATGTACAAGTTCACAGATATATATCCTAACCATATGCAGGACCTATATAGTAGTTATACAGTTTATATAAAGATTCATACCTTGATGATGATGATTTATTCACCATAAATTGGAATCTCTCACGGATTACATAATATTTTACGACACTTATATTATATTTTTGCTCCAGTACAGATGCCCTTCTGCAACATCTCTATGAAGTGGATCCTTTATTATAGATTTTGGCTTATCCTCTATTTGTTCCTCAAGAAAATCATCTTCAATTGTATAATCAGAAATAGGCATCGAATGAATCTGCATAGCAGTCGGAGATGTTTTGACCAAATTACTAGTTGAGGATTCTCCATTTTCAAATGCGTCTTGTAGCGTTATACACAATGGGCATTCATTTGATGTTCAAATTTTTTTCTTCATCTCCGACCATATAAAGTCTGACAATCATATCATTATATATAGGAATAAATCCACTCTTCACAATGTATTTTATCATCCTTAAATCTAAAGTTGGTCCTACATTCAACAGTTTATACAGTTCATCAACAAAATATTTGTAGACATCATTAAATTTGAAGTTGTCTCTACATTCAACTGTCTATAAAGTTCATCAACAAAATATTCGTAGTTGTAATTCGGATTCAAAAGCACTTTATTGATTGTGAATTTTTCAAATTGCACATCACTTAACCACTGTCCTATGTTGTAGCATAATTGTAACTAAAATCGAACTTGAAGTCATTATCTCAAATCAATTTCAGCTAATTGAGAACGAAAAAAGTTTATGAAGCTGATTGACGTAGGATTTTAAATATGGTTAGGATATGAAATTAATTTAACGGCTATTTTGAGGTAATTAAGTTGAGGGTTTATTTTGGTAGAATTAATTTTGGGTGAAGTGACATTTTTGTCCTTTTTCCTATAATATAATGCTGCAAAAACTGTATACATGTATTTTTTTTGTATAAATAACATAAATACCAATCTTTTTAGAAGTAATTACACTATCTCCCACTTTTTTAATTACTTTACTCTCTCTCCCTATTAATAAACATAACATAGCCAACATATACATCGCATTCTGTGTATATGTTGGGATTTTTGTAATATATTTAGCGAGTTGGGATTTTTTGTAATATTGAAAATATAAGTTGTGTATTTGTGTAATTTTTAGATTTTTTTTCAATAGAAAAAGAAAAACCTATCAGACCCTCCTCCTCTAATTTGGCATAGGAGAGAGCGAGATTCCAAGGCAGCCATGGGAGGAGGAGATTGCAGAGGCAAAATCTTCTCTTGCTGAGGCAAAACTTGTACTTGCGGAAGTAAAATCTGCTCTTGTTGAGGAAAAAGAGGCACTTGACTTTGCTGAAGCAGAATTGAGAGCCTTGAATTCTCCGTCTGTGGTAAGCTTATCTTTTCATTAATCAAGCAATAATCAACTATATTTGTTTTCGGACTGATTTGGTCATACCATATGAAATCATGATGTGAAATTATTGTGATGAAATTGCATGTTCAGATGTTGTTTCATCTCATGATTTCAAATCATACGTCTACTTAATCTTAAACTATGATTACAATTTTGATTTGCGAAAATCTAAGACATGAATGCAATGACAAAAGTGGACTTGTTTTGATCCTATATATGAAGAAACGACTCTTGTATATTCAAATATCTTTTATAGTTTTCAAGATTCCTATGAAATCAACCTTTTTTATTTTTAATAAATGTAATTCACTAGTTGTTTTGTTGAAAAAGAGAATTTATCTACATGGTTAAAAAAAACTTCTTGCTGCAGGAAATATCCCCGTTAATGCAGGGTCTAAGCCTCAACCCAAAAGAATGTGATGCAGCAGGCAAACCTACCATGATGCTTACGTCAATAATTGATTGCACGGATCAAATTCATGAACTACATATGACATGAAGATAATTCTACTGCCATTACTCCGAAGGCTCCTCTTCATTTACTAGTGTACTAGTTTTTTTTTTTTTTTGTGTGTGTGTGTGGTATGAGGTGATCACTTTGCGTATGAAGTAAAGACTTAGGTGGCCTACTGTTTCACAAGAGATAATACATAAATATGACCCTAAACTTGACACCAAATTATAACTTTGACCTTAAACTTTGATAGTACACAAATAGGACCTTCAACTATTCAAAACCTGAATAAATATGACCTCCAATTTTGCAACCCCATGCGTGAGTTTCACTCGTGCCTACGTGGAAAGGTAATCCAATCACATGGTGCTATGTCGTTAAAAGGGCTGACTTGGAGGGAGGTCATATTTGTGCAGCTTTGAATAGTTAAAGGTTATATTTATGCACTGTCAAAGTTTTACTTTTTGTGTTAAAACGGCGTCGTTATTATTATTATTATTATTATTATTTTATTTATTTCTATAGCAGCAACACCTAGCTTTTTTTAAATTAAAAAATCAAACCCACACAGTAGGCTGAAGGAAGCGCCCAAGAAGAGCAAATAACACCACTGGGCTATCTAAGTGCCTTGTTTCATGTGGTTCAACATTAATATATGTACATAAATATAGATTTTCTACCTTATATATATAACGTAATTTTTTTACCGAGGGGATTCGGGTGAACCCCATGAAAACCACGTAGGTCCTCCCCTGCGTTAATTTAATAATATTTTAATAACATTGTAATTACATTAATTTGATAACGTTAATTTAATATACTACTACTACTATCCTTAATAACATTAATTTAATAACGTTTTATTAAAACTATAATTTTTATTATTATTAGTATAGTTTCATCTTTAATTTAATATTTAAATAAATTATATTTAGATATATTATATAACTTAAATTCGTCCTCTGCTTTATAATATATATACATACCCGCACGATTTTTTTGTATGAGCCTGACCCACCTAATTAATAAATCTTCAATATTGCTCTTTTTCTGCAATGACAAAAGAAATTAGATGTCATTTTCATCTTTGAGCCGAAAATAATGAAAAAATAATAGTGAAAAGTCATTTAAAGGTCATATTTGTGCAGTTTTGAATAGTTAAAGGTCATATTTGTGCACTGTCAAAATTTAAGGTCGTATTTATGTATTATGCCCTTAGATTTTAAGCTGGACGCGCCCAGTTTTGCGTGTTGAACACGCGTTTTGCCACGTAGGATCGAAGGTCATATTTGTGCAGTTTTGAATAGTTAAAGGTTATATTTGTGCACTGTCAAAGTTTAAGGTCAAAGTTATAATTTGGTGTCAAATTTAGGGTCATATTTATGTATTATCTCGTTTCACAATCTATCCTTTTTGTTTTTCATTTATACTAACTATATATTAGAAGTATATTTTAATATATCATCATTACACTCGTCGCTAAAATAAAGCGTAGTTAATTGTTCGGTTGCATATGAGATTTTCACTTCTTATTGCATTATTTGAATTGCACATCTAGGGTCTTCTTTTTTTGTTTCCCATTCGATGTTCGGTGTTCGCATTGGAGCACCGATTAATCCGGATTGCGCATTGCAGGGCCTATTAAGGTGGCAGCGCTCCCAACAGAGTTTTCTTCATACCCAGAGTCGAATTCTCGACCTCTGGTTAAGGTAGAAGCAGCCCCATCCACTGCACCACAATCCATATTGGTTAGGGTCTTCATCTTCCAGCTTAAATGTCAATTTAGTGTAGATATGTGAATAAATTTGTTAATGTGGAGAGTTGTGTCCATCGGCAGTAATCTAGACATATCATTGAGGTTACAACAAAGTTTATAGGGAAAAACATGGTGTTTTTATTTTTGTTGAGCTTCAAGATGTCTGAATTTAAATATACATTTGTATATGAAAAAATATGTATTTTAGATATACATCGGAGTATTAAGATGTTGTGTTAAGATTTGAATACTAAATAATTAAGACATTTTTCTTTTTTCAAACATATGAATGTATATAAAATTTGTCATTGTTTAAAAATGAATAAATATAAAATCAATAAAATAAGTGTTAATGTTATAACTAGTACAAACTTCAACACTGTTATCCTTTAACCAAAAACTTCAATTTTTTCAATGATAAGGCATAATGAAAATTCATAATAAAGTGCTTCACCATGTTTAACATCTCCGATACGCTCCCCATTTCAATTTTCTTTATCCTGCTAAAGGGCATAACAATTTTGCAATTCTTGCATATGATATGGGTTTGATCCGAACCCAACCAGTTCTTCACCTGTATAAATATAAATAGGTTAGGTTACAACCCATTTTTTATTCAACTCGTATTTAACCCGCGCAAATTTTACCAAATTCACCTATTTGCCGCCACTACTTAAGATATGTATTGATATTTTGTTAGGGGATTAAATAGGGACATGACATAGTGATCAATTTTACTGTGTCAACTTTATTTGAACTTTTACATAAATTAATAGCTCCACTCTAGTTGTTAAAATTATTGGAAGAATCTAAATAAAACTGTTTCCCTTCTAAGCATAAACTACTTGTCCCTCTTTAATGTTGTGTCGATCATATATTATTTCTTCTTGTACTTGAAAAATCTTCAAATATATCGAAGGTACATTTATGAATCCGAAAAAGAACAGAAGATTGAACTTGTCCCCCTCTCCTGCCACAATTATAATTAAATCATGCAGCTTCATTAGTTACTGAATATCCTCCCTCACAAGGAGTCATAGGCTCCATAATCCCAATTTTAACTCCTCAAGCCCTTTCTCGTTCCCCTTTACCCATGTCAATTCACATTGTTTCGTGCTTGTAGCTTATCAAAATATGACTTCATCAAACACACTTTGGAAAATAAAATCTTACAGGAAAATGCTAATCTATAATTGCTACACTTTATGCAATCAATGATTGCAACAGAGAATTTATCCATAAAACGCGATGCTTTCTGAAACTGTCAGTTGACCTTTACACAAACACAGATGAACCTTGATTCAAGGATACTAGCATTCATGCCCACTATTTCCAACATGCCAAGGCACATTTTAGTTGAAACTTTTCTGTTGGATCACATTCCATTTCCAGCTTTGGTAGAAACTGGGAATTTGCAACATTACTACAAGATGCATGTACACTTAACTACAAATTCTATAACCTTGCGTCAGGTTGTCAAACCATGCATCTAAATTTGTTACATGCATGAAATTGAGCTGGACGGGAATCAGGAATTCATAATATTATTCTATTAATCATGGGGAGCAACATTTCAGACTGAATGATGCAGGATTGATTACTGATAGAGCTTCTTCTTTTCCAATACTCAAAATGCTCTCAGATTTCCGTCAATCATGCTATCAGGGTCAAGTGCTCCACTCTTACCTGAAGCTCGGCTGCACGCATGGAAACAATATCTCATACACAAAAAGGAATACATATAGAAAGCTTGACAAAAGGAATACTACTGTAACCATGTCAGAGAAATGCCTTCATAATTTAACATCTTTAAACTTCATGCAATCTTTCACCATTAACAGTTTCAGCAAGCCTCTAACACTATCACGTCTTAACAATCATTTGATCTCTTTGATTTTCCCAATTCCTATCCAGGAAAAGAAAAGGTGACATTCTACGGTGATAAAACCAATATGGGATAACCAATGTCTGTAATGGCCAGACTTACAATGACGTAGGAGCACAGGAGCACTTTCTTACACAACCATTTTTCAATTTTCTTCAAGGTCCAACGGACTGCCTGCTGCTTCATCTGAGAAACTTTTAACCTTTGTTCCTATAATATCATGATTCTTCTTTTACATATGGGGAAGATAGAATACAGCTGACAGAGGACATGACCCTTGATAGGAAGGTGTGGAGGATGCGGATTAGGGTAGAGGGTTATGGGGTGGGAGCGTTTCTTTATTTGTGTTTGAAGTTTCTTGTTCGTGGGTGTTGAGTGATGTTTATGTTTCCGGTTAGATAGTTTTTTAGTAGTATCTGGTGGCTGTTGTATTACCTTGTGGATACCGGTGTTAGTTTATTTTGCATACTGTATTAGTCTATACGCATTTATGTTTTGTGATTTGCTATACTGTTATCGGTCCTAAGCCGGGGGTCTATCGGAAACAGCCTCTCTACTTCTTCGAAGTAGTGGTATGGTCTGCGTACACTCTACCCTCCCCAGACCCCACTATGTGGGAATACACTGGGTATGTTGTTGTTGTATCCATTTACAATCTTCTCCTTTTGTTTCAGATGTTATGACAGATCAGCATTTTTGTTTCTAATACTTGCAAAATTTCTTCCCAAGCTGCACAGAATTCTTGCCTATAATAGTCATCCTCTCTAATATTGCTATTTGAGAACTCTAAATATGAAAAGCAACTACATTCCAAGATAGATATTAGAAGCCTCCTTTATTTGTAATCTAATATTACTGCCTTTTCTTGAATAGCTTCAATATAAACATGTCTTTGGAAGTGCTAGAGAACTCAACAAACACTTCAGTAGCTGAGGCTTTAGATGGTATACAGACAAGATTAAGTCATAGATGTTATGCGCTCAATATAAACAGAGCAAGAATTTTTGAAAATTAAAAGTGAACAGCAGAAAGTGATATCAGCAAAGACTACTTCAATAATATCTTTACTTTGTCCTACCAAGACCATTTCTGCACATTTCCATGAAACTATTAACCATCCAAGTCAAACCACCAGAATTTTAGCATCCTAATCTCTAACTCTTTAGATTGCTTAATGAAAAGAATCATAACTGACATAACATAGACGGTACACACCAAGTAGTTTCCAGGTAAACGAACTCTCATGTTGTCCCTATGCACAATCCTAGCTACGCATATAATAGTAAATGATTGCATTTATCAAAAGTTACTTCCATTCAATGTCTCTATGCACAATCCTAGCTAAGCATAATAATAGAAAATGATTGAATTTATCAAAAGTTACTTCCATTCAAATAAAGCTGAATCTTTCGTGGATAATGATGATAGGGTTAAAAATGTCCAAGTCTTTAGTAGAACCAACTCAAGAGATAACTGAAATACATTATCTACTTACTGTCAGCAACACAAGCTGCTCAACCAATGACTAGCATATTGGAAGCCGAGCAAGCTACTATGTGTCATTACCTGTGTTGCGTAGGATGAGCTTTGAGCAAGAAACTTCAAATACTCTTGCTTCTTTAAGTCAAAGTTGAACCTTGCATGGTCTAGCAAAGCCTGTTCCCGCTGCATATCTTCTACAGCTCTTTCTTTTTTCCACTTCATCTCCTTTATCTGTCTTTCCATTTCGAAGTAGTTCTGCGGCAGACTTGACCTTCCAGAGCTCTTTGGGAATTTCACATCTATTTCCCTTCACCAAAGAATACCCACACACATAAAAGGAACAGATCACCAACTTAAATTCAGAATATATAAATTTCATGGCAACTTAGTTATGCTATATCTGGTATATAAACCTAGGAGGAGAAGAAACATTCTGCCTAATGGAGCAAGAGAAGAAAATTGACAGAAGTTTGTGAATTTAACATTGGGTCCGTGAACTTTTCTCTCTTTCACAGAACGGAAGAATCTAGAGCTGTAATGGAATTGAATTACTCAAATTCAGATATTTTATGATAGGGTTAACTTTCTTGATTATATGATATAGTGTGATCTCTTGCTGATCTTTGGATGAAGAAACTCACTGATAAACTGTGTGTCAATCATTCTTGATAAAGTATGATAAACACATTGATAAAGACGGTTGTAGCATACTTGCTGTGTATGCATAAGTGACAGAAGGCTGTACAATAAACACATTGTTGGAGACCATTGGAGACGGATTTTATGAGCAAGTTCATGAAGGCTGTACTACTAAACTCACAAAGTTGAAGCTCATCACATAAGTATAAACAATATATCCAACTTCAGAACTAATGCACAAAGTTGGACGAGAAATTATAATGGTATAACACTCAAAAAGAATCAAGTTATTTGGAGATCAATAAATTTATACCAGCCATATGACTTAAAAAAGTACCGCACTTCCATGTCATCCATGATTGAGTTCTAAACAGATGAAAATAGAAAAGAATTTTTTTCTGTAGTAGTATAGGTTCCGAGTACAGAGAAATAACTTTTTAAGACAAGCTTCTTTACCTCTTGCCCAGGGAAAACACACCGTTATGCTTTATCATCCCACCATCCAAGGATATGGCTCCATGTCTAATACAAGGAAGAGCCTGTAGCATATCTTCTCTTGTTTTGTATACGTGCAAGCGGGAAAACAGGCTATAGAAGAGAGTCTCTCTTAGACCATAACCAGTGCTTGTAGCACAATATAAGTTCACACTGTCTATGTTGACCATATTCACAGCAAAACCGAGAAAACCGGGTGGAGACTCCCCATTGGGTAATCTTGGCTTGGGAATATCAAGCCTCCTTTGAGGGTCATCAGCTATGAAATCATCAGGATATGGTCTAAAATGAAGCGAAAGGAGGAAAGGGATCAAAAGTGTGTAAAAGAGATGCATCAGTTTTTTCAAGAAACATAACTTTGACTCAAACCTTAATTTTTCAAGACAGATAACAAGAAAGCGGCCATCCAAAGGTCTTTGAATAGAAGCTCCAAGTCCATGAAGACCCAAAGTTTTGTTTACGTGACCTTCCTTGTCGTATGTCTCCAGTGATTTAATACTATCATACGTCTTGCAAACAATTGCTAGCATTGTCTCAAGTCCCAAATAATCCGAGAGGAGCCTGGATTTAAGAGATCAAATATACATGTCAACCATAATACAGAAAAAACTGTCATTATTTCCCTTACTTGAAATAGCATGCTTCCCAAGTTCCCATATTGTCATAACTAATTAAAACAGCGAGAGAACATAGTGGAACGAGGGCAGAACCCAGGAGGAGATCCTCTCCTTTTACAAGAAGCTCTACACAGAGACAGAAGACTGGAGACCTTCTTGAAACATATTCAATTGTCCATCTATTACAGAAGTAGAGAAGGACCTACAAGCCAATTTTAATGAACAGGAAGTGCACAACTGCTTGAAAAAATGTGCTACTCACAAAGCCCTGGTCCTGATGGTTACATTATGAGTTTCTTCATCAAATGCTGGGAAGTTCTGAAGCTAGATATCGTCGAAGATTTTCACAATGTCCATGAACAGGAAATGTTTGAGAAAAGCTTCAATGTCACTTATATAGCTTTGATTTCAAAAAAAGACGGGGGCAAGTTGCTTTAGACCAATAAGCTTGATAGGAAGATTCTATAAGCTGTTATCTAAGGTGTTTGACTGAAAGGCTGAAAAGAGTGATGGACTAAAAGGTGGATTCTCAGCAGATGGCTTTCAACAAAGGAAGACAAATTTTGGGGGTTGTAGCTCATATGTTTCACACTCTTTTATACTATTACTTCACTAATGGCTAGTTTCTATTTCTTACTTTTACTTCTAATTTTTCGATTAATGATATGGACTTAGAATGACGAAATGATTCGTCAATGGGGCTCAGGTAGGTGCCATAGCGGCTGAGGGTTTTGGTTCATGAATTAATCCTTAACTCTCATGGGATGCAAGCTTCAATATTGAAGAAATCAAACTAACACTAATACCAAAATATATTTACTTGTTGAAGTGAAAACCTTTCGACAAACCACCCCACTTTTGCACAATTATTTTAAGCACATCTCTAATCAATTAGAATATCATTATATTACCAAATCTTTATTTCTTAATCTTCAGCTGGTCACAGGTCATCATCTTGATTGAGACAGAAAGAACAGGTTCTATAATTTAAGAACATGGCTGAAGAAAACTGGGAAGAACTGTAATGTAGCCAAGCAAAAACTGTAATGTAGATATATTATGGCTAAAAAGGCAAGGATATACAGAAATTGACATAAATTAACCTGTTAAGATTGTCATCATCAACATTCCCAAGCATAGCAACAACTCCCAGAATATCCTTCATCATAGGAAGATGAGAAGCTTGAGTTCCATGATGAGTTTTTAGCTGGCACCAGATGCCAGCTGCAGATTTCTCATGTTTTAAGATGTGTTCAATTGTCTCTTCCTCACTCCGTACATGGGAAAGTTCCTCATTTTCAGAACCAGATTTTCCTGCTGTATGATACTTCCCAAAAGCGACTACAGTACCCACAAACACAAAATGTGAAACAGAGATCTTGATATTGTAGTTTAGATCTTGATATTGTAGTTTCTCATGTTCATACTTAACTTGCATAATATAAGGAGTAAATTCATTGATTATAGGAAACCCATTGATGTAGCAAAAATAGCTAGAATGACCCTTTTAGACCAACACATGCACTTCACACTACTGATTAAACTTGAGGAAAAGGAAGGTACCTTGCATATCTAAGATTGAATTATCCAATCCATTCTTCTGAGCTTTTAGGAATATGATATTCTCTTCATGATGTTTAAGTTTTAGACCCGTCTCATGCATAGCATCCTCGAGTTTCTGCAGTATACATCTGGTACTTTTGACTGATTGATTTTGCAAAATATTAAAAATATGGTAAATCTCAAGAAACAATTGTAAATGGATCCCATTAATCACAAGAAAAAACTGATTTTACAAATTACATTTCCAGCAAGATGAAATGACACTACGGGTGCAAACTTCTTGCATAATGTTAACAACCTTGGAATTGTAGACAGCTGCTTCAGCATTTCCGTTTTGCATTATGCCCCTTGCAAAAGAATAGGAATCAGCCTGACCGCCTTGATTGAACCTCAACGGCTCATGCGCAACTACTGGATTAGCATTAATTGGCAACTGGAGCAAAATAAAAACAAAAAACTGCGATCAAATTGCTTATCAAGGAAAATCTGCAAAAGGCATCTAATCAGTAGCTCACAGAGTTTCCCATCACACCAAGTGTTGAAGTAACTATAAAGCGTGAATCACAGCAAACATTCATACTTATTTTATTCTTTGCTCCATTTAGAATTGAAGGCCACTAGAGTTACCTTCTGGTTAGAGGTCTATATGCAGATCAGCCTATATGCTATAGAAAAGAGAAAATCTTTTCTGAGGCTGTAGATGTAAAAATTCCACATTTTTAGGAATTTCACACCACTTGATTAGATGTTAGGCAGCTGAAAATTATTTCATTTTAGTTTGCTGACTAGTTTATATAGTTGATGTCAAGCATGCATTAGTTAAAGTCTTGAAAGCTAAGTCCTGTTGTAGATATGAAATTTTAACAAGGAGGCTCAAAGACACTATCATTTTTAGAAAATGGCTACTCATCATTGTGGTCTCAACTGTATCAAACAGTACAGCGAAAAGAAAAGAAAAAGAAAGCAGTGCCAGGACCCTGAGGTTTTACTGAGTCATCTGCCAAGTGACTATAGATAACTTTATAATGACAGACCAACATTCGACCAGCAAGTCCTGCCTTATAACATCCACAGCAGCAAATCGGCTAAAGCCAACCGCCACCATTGAATCCGCTAATTTAGAAGTCAAGTGGATAGTAACACCCCCCCACCCACCCACCCCAAAAAAAAAAGAAAAAGAAATAATTTGTAATGTAAACTACTAGACCAAGTTAAACCAGTATAATTGAAAAAATAAAAGACTAAGAAGGAAATAATCGAGGTAGGAATAAATAGTAATTTGAAGGATCCAAACTCAAGTATAAATTGGCCAAAACTTTTAGCACTAACCCGTTTCACACCAAGCCATCTTATGCCGGCACTAACTAGCTCAAGAAGATATATACGAGGGCCTTAGTTGAAGCCTTCACATGCTCAAAACCTATGACTAAGAAAAATCAGGAAAGTAAAGTTGTTCTCCTAAATGCATTTGGCATTATATTTAAGTTTTTCTTATTTATCATAGATATCTTGCTAAATCAGTTTTCTTATTTATCATAGATATCTTGCTAAATCAGTTTTTCTTATTTATCATAGATATCTTGCTCTCTATCTGCGATTCATATAGCTAAATACCACCTAGCTTGGAATTGAAGGTAGTTAATTTTTTCAACTGTTGAAAATAATGACTAATTGTATTTTCACGCCTAGTTTCTGAAAAATAAATTCTATTTCAATTTTCTTGAAAATTAAAATCTGAATTTACACAGGAATTTTGATTTGTTGAGCAGCTTCCTCTGCCATTCTTGTTAGGAGTAAGGAGATAGCTTGCACCTTCATGAAAAAGTGGTTGTGGAATGTTATGTGCCCATTGTCCCTCATCGGATAAAAAGAGAAATTCTAATGGGTTTATAGGCTAAATGGGTTCTCCCACCAATCAGACTAGTGACTGGTGGGGGAACTCATGTAGCCTATAAACCCGTTAACATATCTCTCTTCCTCCAATGAGGGACAATTGGCACATAACATGGAAACAATCAAACACAGAACTATGCGATTTTATCCTTTTTTTTTTTGGCAACACTTTAATTATAATTTTCCACGTGATATGTTTAATACCACAAGATTAGAGGATATTTTGGTACATTTTACCTAACTTTAATTTAAGATCACAAGATTCAAAAGTGTTTTTTATTTTCTTAAACACCGTGTTCATGTCAAAAGAGGTCATTCTTTTTTATGCGGAGGAAGTATTAAAAATCTGAAAACGCACTACTTGAGTCTTAAATTTTCTTAAATATATACTTCCTCCATCTCAATTTATGTGGCACCTTTAAGATTTCGAGATTCACTTTGACCATAATTTTTTCATATATCTTTAAATATTTTGCATTGTGATTATTGTGATTTAGAGTACTTTTGAAATAAGTGACTTTTATTCCAAAAAATTTAAAGATTCTATGCCAAAATTTATGGTTAAAATTAAACTATTTGACTATCAAATTTCTTACTGTGTCACATAGATTGAGACACCGGGAGTAACATTTATGTAATGACTCAAGAAAGAAGTAAAAAAACATCCAAATTCAAAGGAGAAATATCTCAGAATACATGCATGACATCATTTCCAGTGTCTATTACTAAAATTAAGTGTTTCTCGGAGTTTCATAGCCGAAAACTAGCCCGACACCACCGTTATCAAAAAAAAAAAAAGACATTTCAGTGGATGAAACGGGGCGACATGAGAAGAAAAGCTAAAGAACCTTCACTCAGTCCTCGTTCATCGGCATTCGCCGTTAGTCTCTGTTGGTGGCCGGCTGTGGACTGAGAACGATGAACTCTACGCAGAGTAAACAGGCGCGTCTCCTGACAGCAAAATGAACTATAGGGCTTTACTGAGTTCGATGTCCTTTG
Organism: Capsicum pubescens; assembly: GCA_030864215.1. Taxonomy (NCBI): domain Eukaryota; kingdom Viridiplantae; phylum Streptophyta; class Magnoliopsida; order Solanales; family Solanaceae; genus Capsicum; species Capsicum pubescens. Next base: position 122,494,693 of record CM061543.1, read on the forward strand.
TATAGTTACACAAAATATAGTAAAATAGGAAAATGTTCTATTCATTTAATTTTAATTATATTAATTAATAATAAAAGGTTTATAAAATAACTTTGTACTACATGTTATCATTAGTTTAATGTAAACACTAAGTTATTTTTATTTTAGCGTACAAATGGAATTAGGTTCTTTTTTTAATTTTTGAACAACTTTTATTGGAATAATTTGATTTATTGATAGATTTACATATTTAACAGAGAAGGGTCGGGGTCAAAATTACTCTTTATATTAATGAAGTTACTTTGTTGGCAAATAAAATATATTTTTATTGTCAATTTGCTAATCAGTGCATTGACTGAGAACTGGGGCGTAACAGTCACACAATTTGTGAATTAGACATTATTACATCAAAACAAAAACAAGAAAAACTCAGCATTAAACTTCTGAAAAGCCAAGAAACTAGGGATAGAAATTTAGCTCAAAGATTCTTTTGGCCAAGCGAGGAACTAGTGATCCTCTAAACACTACTTCTTGTACAATTTATCGTGTGAGAACTTGTGCAGGAGTGTTTTTATTTGGAAAGATCTTGTGATTTTTCTCAATTCAGGTCATATACCCTGTTGTTGTCAAACACATCTTATATATTGTTACATTAGATCTTCTTCCTTTCGCGTTAGTACATGTCCAAAACAACTTCTCATGCCAAGGGAGTGGTTATCTTGATATTCCTTGCCATAGAAGTTGCTTGGACCGAATGAACTTGGTTTAAGTGCAATTAAAAATAGGTGGTTCATTGACTTATTGTTCTCATCACATAGCACACAACAATGCTCATTTACTATACCCCACTTCATGAGTTTGTCCTTGGTATGAAGCCTTCTTTTTACTGTCATTCTTAATATGAAAATCCATTTGAAAACACCAAGATTGTTGCATATAACCCTGCTCCACTAAACTTTTTGAAAGGTACCCTTCATAACCATATATATCTTCTTGATAGGCTAATCCTTTATTAGTCCAACTACATATAAATGGTTTTTTCATTTCAGGATATTTTGTACCATCACGAAGCTTGATTTAGTGAACAACTCTAAGCATTCCTATCTTTGATGTAATAATAATGTATCCATCTGACCCACAAGCTATCTTTCTTCCTATAAAAATTCCATAACAATTTGCTAACAACTGTTATATTCCATATAGTGACATTCTGAATATTTAGACCTCTTGCAGTTTTAGACGGACAAACTTTCTCCCATGCTAGCAGGGCTTTTTTAGTTAACTTAACACCATCAATCCATAGAAATCTCATGCATGTAGTTTAAACTAACTAGATCATCGTCCTTGGTAGCATAAAATTTGTGGCCGGTAGACTTAAACAGAAAACAACAATCACTTGATCAATAACTCTCTCCCTATATAAAATAGAAATTTAGTAGTCTAACAAGAGATCCTTCCTAGCATTTTTGTAAGGAGTGATTGACACTGGCTGATTGAAAGCCTTTAGTACTCAATAATACACCTATGTACTTAAAAAGTGTCTCCCCCTTCACAAAACCAAGCATCCTCAGTATAGAATCCTGAGTATAGTTATTCACCCCCTTCCTCCTCCCTCCCCCCTATTTCTAAAGTATATTGAACTTTTATTAGGATTAGCAACAAGTCCAAACACCTATGAAAACTCTTGAAAATAAGTGAATAATAGTTGAATAAATCTTATCTCCCTTTTGCGGAAGAGAAGTAGTCATTAGAAAATTTAAGTTGAATCGCATTCACCTTAGCACGTCTTGAATGAAACTTGAATTCAGGGTGGTACATGAGTTGCTTCAACAATCTAGACAGGTACTTTATAGCAATCACAAAGAAAAATTGTGGCATAGTATCACCCTTTCACAATCCTCTTTTGGCCTCAAAAAGTTCAAGGGGTCTTTCATTAATACAAAAAGAGTAAGAAATTGATTCGAGGCAGATCATCACCAACTAATAAACTAAGCAGAAAAGTTCAAGTTTCACGTCATTTTCTCCATAAATACTTATTCTACTAAATCGTATAGTTTTTGCATATCTACTTTGAACATACACTAAAGGTAAATTCTCTTTCTCCTGTACCTCTTTGCTAGCTCATAACTCGGGATAACTTTGTCACTACTCAACCTTCTTGGCATGAAGGTTGACTGACTTTTGTCTACCACAAAGTTCATTACTTTTTTCATTCTACTAGTAACTATTTTTTATATGAGCTTATACACTATAAAGAAATATTATATAAGTCTAAATTCCTTCATAAATAAGGAATTCTTGACCTTGGGGATCAAAGTTAACAATATACAATTAATAGAATTATAGAGGATACATGACTCAAAAAATGAATAACAACATTTGAAATATGATTTTCCACTATTGGCCAGTTTTTTTCAAAACAATAATGCATTGAATCCATCAATTTCTAATGCTTTGAAATCATCAATACCTTTTAGAGTAGAAAACACATCTTCATGATTAACTAGTTGGATCAGTTGTAGTTGTTGGCTTTTAGTCAAACATTACCTAAGACACATACTTTTAGTTTGACCATAGATAATTGACTGTCTTTGGTACCAAGGAGCCTTTTATAGATTGGATGATATAATCTTTGACCTCTTTCAATTGATGGTCCATTTCCCATTTGAGAGTTACAATTTTATAACCTGATTATTTGTAATATTGTTCTTCACATTTACAAAGAAGCAAGTTGAATTGGAATCCCTTAGTTTTAGCCAAGTCAATCTATATTTCCATTGGTATATACTCTCCTGCACCATGCTCCATTACTCTAGTGCTTGTTTTGTTTTTTTCTTCTCTTCAAACAATTATGTATCATGCATGTAGTTCCTTATTTGGGTTGTAAAATAGACAGTTTCTGTGTATTCTCTTTAATTCTATGCTTCACAACTAAAAACTCATTGGTCTGTAATGATTTCAATTTAGGTTTTATATTTTTTAGTTTGGACAAAACTTTCTTTAAGTACTTACCTATTATTTTCTTCATCCACCCTTTATGGATATATGTCATAAATGTTTGGTGTTGAGCTAAATGATTCATGAATTTAAGTGGCCTTGGCTTGTTGTGTACAGGTTCTGTAAACTCTATATGAAGGAAGAATAGTCTGAGCATCCAGGGTCTTGAACTTCAACCTTAAGTAGTCCATTGATATCATCCATGCTGAGTAGCCTAAGACTACACTAATTCTACTGGAGATATGTCCATTTGTCCATGTATATTTCGTCCCTACTATTTTCAGCTTAAATAATCCAGTTGTTTTAAAGAACTCCTTAAAATCTCTTGTTTCACTCTCTTGAACCTCTATGTATTTAACTCTATCCTCAGGATATAATATAGCATTAAAATCATCCGTAATGAGCCAGGGATCAATTGTAGCAGTAGTATCCATAAGCTCTTTCTGGTTTCATCAGCCATACACAACAGTAAGGTAAAACTTCAATTGGAGTGTATTGCTTCTGAGATGACCAGGATGGTTTGATCTATCATGGATATCATCGTAGTTCTACCTTATTTTAACTCGTAACACCCAAATTCTTCTTTTTTTTTATCATTGTAGGTGTAATTGGCCCATAGTTTCAATACTTAGCCACCTTATCAATTATTTTTTGAGTTTTCCCTTTCTTCACTCTATCTCCAGTAGATTAATATTATTTTAAGTTATAAAAGCTTTGAACTCTCTATACTTATAAACTTTATCGATTCCCCTCATATTCCATATAATAACTTTCATTTATTATGGTTAGGAGCAGGTGGTACTTTCTCAACCATTACTATGCTACATTCACCCACTTCTTGACTTGTTAAAGAAACCCATGCTCCTAGTGGACTAAACACATTCCCAGTCCCAAGTGTAATAGCCTTGAAATGGTGTCACAATCCAACTCACTGGGTCATACAAGGCACCTACCTATACCTTTCCCGGATAGAAAAACCCTAAAGAACTCATAATTCAATCAATTGTGAAGTTACCGCAATATTCAGCTAGTCAATTTATGTCTGCCATATGAATAACTAATCAACAATTCACATATAATTACTCATTTAACTTCTTTCCAAACTTAGTTTAACATATCAAATAAGAAAAGTAGATACAAAAAACAACTACAAGTGATTCCCTATAACCTAGACTAAACTATTACAAGAGCACTAGACAAGGAGTAGGGACATCCATGGCACAACATCCATGAAGAACAGAGAGGGCAGGAGTTGTTGCTGAATGATTAGCATCACTATTATAGAAACTCCAACTAACATGCACCATGATTATATTTCATGACCCAAACTAGGGCCTGGCCGTGACGGATATGTCAAGTCCACCAAGGACCTAAGAACACCCCCTTGCCTAGCCAAACAGGACATAACACTTAGCAACAGCTGAAAGCCAAACATATAACAAGATAGAAAGATAATAAACTAAGCTGAAAGAAAGCTAAAAGTTTCAACATCAACTCAAACCAATCCACAGTAATAACCACAAAGCCTCTAACAAAACTAAATATCAATCTTTGTTGGGACATGCCCCCGACTCTAACAATAACAATGACCATGATAATGTTATTAATAATATAGACTCTTTAATTCTAGTCTACGATAGAAAGCTGATGAAATGACCAAGTCTTCTAGAAAATGAAAGATCACCACTTCACCACAACGACGACAAACCGCGCTGATCCACCTAACACTACGCTAGAAAAGTAGAAGTATCTTCGATGCCTGCATCACGTGGGGATACGACATCCAGAGATGATTAGTGGGTTAAGCACTAGTACGTAACTCAGGGATAGAGGATAATATAATTCCATAATCCACATTTCAAAATAAGTCAAAGCCATTTACACAAGCGGGTTGAGGGAACACAATTATTCAAAACCAATTCCAAATTTCAAAACACCAATTTGGTGAAAACTATGGCCCCTTAGTTAATTCACCATTCCCATGCACCTCATAAGTTCAAAAATATTAATAAAGTGTAAACAATGCATAATAAATCATGGGAAAACAATTTAAGGATCAACTATGTCAAAACCCTCAACCATATCAAAACCCACATTCAAAACCATCTAATTAAATCATTTAAATACATTATTTTCATAAAGTGATAACTATGGAAGGGTATCATGCCTATAATACCAAAATTATTAGAGAGAAATCAACCCTTGAACCCTTAAATGACCAACTTCTTGGAAACCCTAAGTATCTTGACCTTGGAGAGTTTAGATAAAAAAGAGTGTGTTTTGATTGTGTTATGAATGAGAAATAATCCTCTTGAGTGCTCTATGGATGTGGGGTTTGAGTAAAGGAAAAGGGGAATTGACCAGAACTCCCTTAATGAAAAGACTGAAAATTGATCACGCAGTCACTACGGTTGACCTTACGACTCGTAAGCTCACCGTACAACTCGTAAGGTCCCACTCGTAGTTTGGACCTTGTCCATGATCGCCAACACTGACTTGGCTACGAGTCATACCATATGACTCATACTCAGTCATTACGACTCGCATGGTCCAGTTATTGTCAAAGCAAAAACAATTGGACATCACACTGGTTAGTCTACGAAAAATAGCATACGAATCATTTTGAGTCTTTATGACTCGTTAGGAGCCACTCGTACTCAGAACAGAAAACTTAGCCACACACACTGGTAAGGCTACGATTAGGGTTCTACAGCCCGTAATGACTCATTACGACTCGTAAGAAGAGTCATGGTCTTGGCAATGAGGATAAAATTTTAGAAATTTTCAAGGACCAAAAATTTGAGGTGTTGCATTCTCCCCTCTTTAGGATCATTCATCCTCGGATGACAGGACAGGGCATTTATTCACATGATTTAACTCCAAACACAACCACACTTACCTTTAACAAAGACAGAAAACAAAAATGTTAAGGAATACAAATACCTCATGCATGATTATTCGAAGCGGGAAACAAGAGTGAGTATTTGGACTTTATATCCTCTTCCGATCCCAAGTAGCTTCTTCACGCTTTTGGTTCCTCCATAGAACCTTTACCGATGCCACATCCCTTGCTTGCAACAAGCAAATTTATTGATCTAAGATCTCAATTGGGACCCCTCATATGATAAGGAATCTGAAATATCAACTCTTTCCAGAGGAACAACCAAGAAAGGATCACCTATGCCTATCTTCAATATCGAAACATGAAAGACCGAATGGTTGGAACCCAAACTTGAAGGAAATTCAAAATCATAAGCCACATTGCCTACTCACTTCAAAATATGATATGGATCAATATAAAAAAGACTGAGCTTTCCTTCTTTCCAAACTGCATAACTCCTTTCATAGGGGACACCTTCAAGAATACCAACTCATAAACATCAAACCCTAAATCTCTTCGTCTTACATCCACATAGGACTTTTGGTGACTTTGGGCGGTTTTAAGCCTATCCAGTATTACCTTCACCTTCTCCATAGCTTAGTGAACCAAGTCAAGACCATACAACCTATTCTCGCCAACTCAAACCACCCAAATGGAGACCTATATTTCCTACCATACAAAGCTTCAAACAGAGCCATCCCAGTACTAGAATGATAGTTATTATTATAAGAAAATTCTATGAGAGGCAGATGGTTAACCCAACTACCACCAAAATCAATCACACAAGACCTTAGCATATCCTCCAAAGTTTATATTGTCTTTTCTATTTGTCCATCCGTTTAAGGGTGGAAAGCAGTGCTAAGGTTCAACTTAGTCCCCAAACCTCTCTGAAAAGAATGCCAAAAGTGGGATGAGAACTAAGTACCTCGATCAGATATGATGAAAACTGGAGCACCATGCAACTTCACAATCTCCTCAATGAAGAGCTTAGCATAATTCTCCGCCGAATAGATAGTCTTCACTGGTAGGAAATGAGCGAACTTAGTAATCCTATCCATAATGACCCAAATGGAATCAAACTAATGGCGAGATCATGGAAGACCAGTAACGAAATCCATATTAATCATTTCCCATTTCCACAGGGGCAATTCAATCTCTCGAGACAACCCACCAGGCCTCAAGTGATCCACCTTCACTTGCTGACAAACCAAGCACTTAGCCACAAAGTTGGCCACATCCATCTTTAAGTTATTCCACCAATAAATTTCTTTCAAATCACGGTATATCTTCGTCGAACCTGAATGAACAGTGTACCTCAATTCATGAGCCTTAGCCAAGATCCTCTCTCATATCCCATCAATATTAGAAATACATAATCTACCTTCATACCTCAAGATACTATAACCACCAATCTCAAAAGCCACCATCTTATGGTGACCCACATCATCCTTGATTTGCATCAAGATAGGATCCAAGACTTATTTCTCTTTTACCTTAGCACCAAGAGATGACTTTACCATCTCTTTTACAATCACACCACCATCTTCAGAGTCTAAGAGACGAACTCTAAGTTTAGCAAAACGGTGAATATCCTTCACCAACCCTTGCTTCTCCTCATCAACACGAGACAAGCTTCCCACAGATAATCTACTAAGAGCATCAAAAACCACGTTAGCTTTACTTGGAAGATAGTAAAGACTTATGTTGTTGTCCTTGAGCAACTCAAGCCATCTCTTTTGCCTGAGACTTAACTCTTTCTGGGTGAACACATATTGCAAACCTTATGGTTTGAATAAATATGAATATGAACTCCATACAAATAATGTCGCTATATTTTTAGATAAAAAACCACAGCTAACAATTCCAAATCATATATCAGATAGTTCTTCTCATACACCTTCAACTGGCTAGAAGCATAAAAAACCACCTTACCATGCTATATCAATACATAACCTAGTCCCATATAAGATGCATCACAATAAACAACAAAGCCATCGGTGCCCTCGAGTAGAGTCAAAACTAGAGCCAAAGTTAACTTATCTCTCAACTTCTCAAAACTACCTTAACAAAAATCAGACCATATTAACTTTACCTTTTTCTGAGTCATCTTGGTCAACAGGACACAATGGAAGAGAAGATTTTCAAAAACCTCTTATAATAACAGACTAAACCCAAGAAGCTTTGAATATCGATTGGAGTCGTGGGTCTAGGTCACTTTTTAACCACAATAACTTTTTTTGGATCCACCATGATCCCCTTACTAAAAATAATATGACCCATATAGGTCACACCATTCAACCAGAACTCATATTTAGAGAACTTCGCATACAACCACTGACCTTTCAAGGTTTGCAACATAGGTGGAGGCGATCAGCATAATCCGTCTCACTCTTGAAATACACCAAAATATCATCAATAAACACAATTATGAAAAAATCTAAAAATTAATGGAAAACCCAATTCATAAGATCCATAAATGCCACCAGGGCGTTAGTCAAATCAAAGGACATCACCAAAAACTCAAAATGACCATATCGAGTTTGGAAGGAAGTCTTAGAGATATCCATCTCCCTAATCTTTAATTGATGGTAACCCAATCGAAGATCAATATTGGAAAAGTACTTATCACCCTAAAGTTGATCAAAGAGATCATTAATCCTAGGAAGCGGATATTTATTCTTCACGGTCACCATATTCAATTGGCGGTAATCTATGCACATCCGAAGGGACCCATCCTTCTTACGTATGAAGAGAATCAGAGCACCCCAGGGAGAAACACTGGGGTGGATAAAACCCTTATCTAGAATATCTTTCTATTACTCCTTAAGTTCTTTCAACTCAGTCGGAGCCATTCTGTATGGAGGGATGGAGATAGGATGAGTGTTCGGTAGAAGATCAATCCCAAAATCAATTTCCCTATCGGGAAGAACACTGGGAAGATCATTAAGAAATACCTCAGGAAACTCACAGACCATAAGGACCGATTACAAAGGAGGACCTTTGGATCTAAAATCCTTAACATACACTAAATGGTAGAGACTCCCCTTGGAAACTAATTTTCTGGCTCGAAGATAAGAAATAAATGTTCCTTTAGGCACTAGGGAACTACTTTCCCACTCAACCACCAGCTTATTTGGGAATTAGAATCTGACCTTCGGGTCCGAAAATTAAGTGACACATAGTACGAGTGTAACTAATCTATCCCCAAAATCATATCAGTCTAACATGTCTAATTCAGTCAGGTCCACTAACGTCTTCCTACCACAAATGGATACCACACAACCCCTATAGACTCTTCTAGCCACAATAGACCACCCACCGCGGTAGATATAGAAAAGTGATGGGGGATACACTCAGGATCAAAACCAAAATGAATAGCCACATAAGGGGTCATATAAAAGAGATTAGATCCGAGATCAAGCAAATAATATACATCACAAGAGAAAAGTTTTAGCATACCAGTAACAACATCAAGAGACGCCTTAGAATCCTGAAGGGTGGCATGAGCATATAGACAGTTCTGACCAGTGTCTTAGCCAGAAGTAACACCCTTTTGTACAAAACCTGAAAAAGTAGCAACAGGAACCTTATTTGCCCTCATAGAAACATCACCTGAAGGACAATTCCATTGAATATGGCCAGACTAACCATATTTGAAACACTTATTCCTCTCCTCATCATAAAAGACACGATGCACCTATCCATAAAAACGACAAGAGGTTTAAGATGGAGCTGACTGAGCCCTACTGGCCTGAGATTAGGCACCCTATGCCATAAATCCACTATTTCTCTAAAAATGACAATCACCAGACAACTTAGGATATAGAGCACTAGCTACAGAATATGAACCAAGAGTCCCCAACTTCTTCTTAGACCACTGCCTGCTATCCCTACTACTATTTTGTTGGCCACCACCCTACTAAAGAAACTAGAATCTCTTACTTTTTCTCTCCCCTATTTCAACTTATTTCTTTTTTTCATCTTCCACCTGCTGCATATACACCACAAGCCTAGAGATATCTATGTCACTATTTAATAAGGTATCCTTACACTCCAACACCAAGTCTTGAGACAAACCCAAAGCAAACTTCCTCATCTTAGCTCTCACATTAGATACTAGCTCAGAAGCATAACGGGATAACTAGTGAAACTTCAAGGCATACTCCTTCACAGATATCTTGCCTTGCTTTAAATTCATGAACTCCTCAGCCTTCACCTCTCTCAACTCCCAGGGAAAGAAATAATCTAGAAAAGCACTCGAGAAATCCTCCCATAATACCAATTCTGTATCATCACTCTTAGAAAGATCCCATTGCTCATACCACTGATACTTCACATCCTTCAGCTGATATACAATAAATTTTGCACTCTCATAGTTGGAAGCATGCATCACACAAAAAATCTTTTCTATCTCATCTATGAAACCTTAAAGATCTTCCTTAACATTAGAGCTATTAAAGGTCGGAGGATTCAGCTTCATAAACTGGCCAACCCTGGTGGCCTCAGAAGAACTCACAATAGCACCAATAAAACTCAACTGACGTGATTGAGATGTCACCAACTGGGTCAATAGATGAATAGAATAGTGGAACTCAGCATTGGTAATATCTCTTGGAGATGATCGAGCAGAAGTGTTACCAGTGAGAGTAGGATTAGTGAGGACTGGTGAACCTCCACTAGGGCAATCAAAAACAGCAACCCTAGACCGATTCTGAACTCTTTGAGTAGGATTATCCCCATTCATATTATCCTCAAGTGGGATAGAGATATTTTCACCAATATTAGATCTTTTGGGAGGCATAATCTGAAGAGCAAACAAATAAAAATTAGAGGATATTTCAAGATCTTAGACTCTACAGCCCCAAAGTAGATCACAAGGAAAGCATTCCTAAATGCCTCGTAGCCTCTCCCTTATAAGTGTGACGCACTATACACTCATAAAAGAGACTCCATTTGACATGCCTTAGTCGACACCCAATGAACCCAAACCTAGGCTATGATACCATCTTTGTCATGACCTAAACTAGGCCCTGGCCATGACGGGTATCTAAGTCCACCAAGGACCGGAGACCACCCTCTTTGCTTAGCCAAACAAGATATAACACTTAGCAACGACTAAAATCTGAACATATAACAAGATAGAAAGATAATAAACTAAGCTCAAAGAAAGCTAAAGGTGTCAACATCAATGCAACCCAATCCATAGTAATATCCACAAAGCCTCTAACAAAACCAAAAACCAATCTTTATCGGGACCTGACCCCAACTTTGACAATAATAATGACCATGATAATGTGAACTCTTCAATTTCAGTTTATGATACAAAACTGATGAAATAACCAAGTCCTCCGGAGAATGAAAGCTCACCACTTCACCACAACTATAGAGAAATCAAGTCGATCCACCTAACATTGTGTAGAAAAAGTAAAAGTATCTCCGATGTCTGCATTACATGGGGATACAACGTCTAAAGATGATTAATGGGTTGATAATTAGCATGTAACTCAGGGATAGAAGATAATATAATGCCATGATCCACATTTCAAAATCATACAAAGTCATTTACACAAACGGGTTAAGAGAACACAATTATTCAAAACCAATTTCATATTTCAAAACACCAATTTAGGAAAAACCATGGACCCTTTGTTAATTCACAATTCCCATGCACCACCTAGGTTCAAAACCATTAATAAAGCATAAACAATGCATAATAAATCATGAAAAAATAATTTAAGGATTAACCATGTCAAAACCCTTAACCACATCAAAACCCATATTCAAAACCATCCAATTAAACTATTTAAATACATTTTTTTTCATAAAGTAATAATTGGGGAAGAGTAACATGCCTGAAATACCAAAGTTTATGAAGAAAAATCAACCCTTGAGCCCTTATATGACCAACTTCTTGAAAACCCTAAGTATCTTAACCTTGGAGAGTTTAGACAGAAGAGAGTGTGTTTTGATCATGTTATGAATGAGAAATAACCCCTTTGAGTGCTTTATGGATATGGGGTCTGAGTAAGGGTAATGGGGCATTGACCAGAATGCCCTTTATGAAAGACTAAAAGTTAACCCCCCAGTCACTATGGGTGACCTTATGACTTGTAGGGTCACCTTACGACTCGTAAGGTCCCACTCATAGATTGGACAGTGTCCATAATCACCAACACTGACTTGGTTATGAGTCGTACCGTATGACTCATACTCTGTCATTATGTACCATAAATAAATAAATCTAAACAAAATTAGCGGAAACAATAAAACTTCTCTGAACTTGATCAATACAACATCCGAGTTTTCAAGATTACAACTCTGCTTTTACGAATAAAACAAAAGTAAAATACATCGACACTACTGACTGTCTATGAAACATCTACTAGTACTGACTATAGATAGCTGGGTCATGACTTCCAACAATCCTAACTCAATACGACTATATAAAGAAAATGCAATACTTCTCAAACTGTAAAACTGACTCGAGCCCTCTAAACAAAAGGACCCATCACTTGTTGACTGGAAGCTGCGAACCTGATGCTGGAGCAAGATGCGCCCAAGATGCTGGAGCATTTCAAAGGCATCTCAAAACAATTTGGACAGAAAATACTCCATTTTGCAAAGTCATAACTTTTAGCTCGGGTATTGGATTTAGGCGAAATTGGTATCGTTGGAAAGATAATTTAATTATCTACAATTTGGTGGGTCTTGAGATAAAAAATTCCATGTATATAAAGAGTTATACATATTTGAAGTAGACCCTTGTAGAATCAAATATCGAATTTTGGACGAATCAAATGATATTGGCTCTAATGATTTCAACGAACATATTTAACTTCAAAAGCAAATCAAACATGAGGATAAAGATCATAAACTTGTATTCACATAAGAATATCTTGGATTAGAGCTTAGATGCATAGGAACGACGGTTATAATTCTAGCATGAAAATACGGGGTATTATATTATCTCCCCCTTGAGAACATTCGTCCTCGAATATTGATAGGAACTTGTTGAAGCCTTAAAGGTATGGAATAACATGAGCATGATATGTCTTCTAATAAAGGATATAACCGAGATGAAACATTTAAACTTCCATCATGAAACTGAATTTTGTGCTGACTTGACTTAACTTGCTTTAAGGAGATGATTCATGCTGAGAGTTTAGGATTCACTTGAAGTGTTCATGATCCAATCATACATACTGAATTGCGAGGTGATAACTGATGAAAGTACGAATCATGAGACAATAAGACTTAGATCGTACAAGGGTCTTACACTGTCTGAGCTAAAATACTTGGAAAAAATTGAGATTATGCACTAAACACTTATGAACTGAGTCATGACTAAATAGATAAAATTGAAACTGATGCACGAACTAAACTGAATTCGTAATTTACATGAATGAAAAATTATTACCTCTTGGAATGGACATACGTAGGAGACTGCGGATAGTAAGACTAGGTGAAAAGTTGGAAATCTATAGGAGCTTATCTGTTTGCTTGCTAAACTGGATTGCAGGCTATATAGACTGAATCATACTGACTGCCCATACTCAAATGGAGTATTTCTTCAGCATTCTTCTACGAAATTTTACTAACATTAGGGAGTAAAGAATTTTGGGCATGATCTGAGTGAGATATCTGAAGAAAGAATTCTCAGTATAGCTATAACTTTGTAACATGCAACATAGGTTTCTTAAACATAAAATAGTGTAGAATTTCTTGGCCTTAGGTAATGCAACTGCTAGTTTTTCAAGCTTAGAAACATTTCTCAAATATTCTTTTCAACTTACTTTCCCCCCTTTAATACCATTCTCACATAGGTTCATATAACTTCATATACTAATGTCCGATCTGAACTAAATTCTCTCACCATGTTCAAGCCTAACTTGAATCACAGCTTACTATACTTAACATTATAATACTAGTATGACCATGAATTCAATACCCCAAGCATTTTCACAACTTTTACTCTCTAAGATGATTCTTCTTATTACTTCAATGACTAACTCTATACTCTTACTATGGATTCACTAGCGCATATTACATTCCTCCACTTACATCCCAACATGACATTTAAGCCTATCATTGTAACCACATATGAAATTCAAGGCAAACACTCATAAAGGATTACTCCTCCTAGTCTTTAAAACTCTATCAACAATAATATTCTTGCACTATTCTTAAGAACATACACACAAATTTTCAACTAACCACACCATGTACTAAAGATTTTGCCTTAATCTTACTTCACACTTAGCCTTAGCTAAAATGAACATACGATGATCTTTTCTCAACAACAAATATTTACTCTCTCCCATCTAAACAACTATTCATCATCACTATCTTAACGTAGGAAGAGGTCATAGAAGGGCTAACACATAAGGACCTGAAGCACGGAAGAATACTATACATAACTTTAACACCTAACTGATGCCTGAGGAATAGAATGTTAAAGGTATAGATTCGTTAAAGAGATCCAAACTGAGGGCATACATGACATAAACAAGATTTCACTAGGATCATGAGTTTCTAAGAACTAATCATACTCTGAAACATGAGTTCATACTTATCATGAGCGGTTCAACATAAGATTGGAGTTCATAGATTTCTGAGGAATGACTCGAATCATAGACTGAAGATGTTACATACTTACTAGAAACCGATAATGGACTTGAGTACACATGAAGTGTATAAGCATTGTCCTTTGGCATGGATCTATCACACATAACATGAATCTGATGTGATAACAATTGAAATCCAAGGAATACTCTATAGGAAGAAAGGATTACTATCTCATCGCAACTCTTGTTGACATATAACACAATCTAACTCTCAAAACTTGATTTGGTTCTTCACTCTACCATCTCCCCCTTAGATCAAAGATGACATTCTAAGTCTATGAAACCCTTTACTAATTCTAATCTAAACTTCAATCCCTTTACTCTAGAGTCTAGGGAATAATAATACCCATAAATAATAAACTTACCCTAAAAGACTACACCTTAAAGTGTAAAACGCATTGCTAATACCTCAATCTAAGATGCAACTCTATCTTTCTGTGTCCCTAATATTCATCATCTAATAACTTGAACACTTACTAACTTAGAATCTTTAGGAGTATCACCATACCATGCGTTCACACCAAATAGTTCTTCAACTCTACTTTCTATTA
This sequence comes from Capsicum pubescens, assembly GCA_030864215.1. Classification (NCBI taxonomy): domain Eukaryota; kingdom Viridiplantae; phylum Streptophyta; class Magnoliopsida; order Solanales; family Solanaceae; genus Capsicum; species Capsicum pubescens. Next base: position 122,509,725 of record CM061543.1, read on the forward strand.
GCTTAATCTTTAAAAACTCAACTTAGGTTCCAACACTTAACACGGATATCTTCAACCCGTAATGAACCATACTACATCCGTCATAGCCTACCAATATTGCATATCCAAGCTTATATCTCTAGACCACGAGAATCAAGATCCTAATAAAAGGCTCAACGCTATCAATAAAAACTCCTTAACTTGGCTATTTAGAACACCATATACCATCTAACTAGTCTTTCTCCACTTAGAAACTCAACGGTACTACTAGCCACACACAACATGCCATAATCCTTAAAAATAATACAGCCCCATATTACCTTGGGCATACTTCTACATCTTCATACAACATTATACTTAGTCTCAAATCAATAGACTTACATTCTTGCATTCACTGTTTCAAGCCTATTGGTTCACCTCCATACAACTATCATTACTAACCAAGCAATCGCTATTTCTACCTTGATGATCATCTACTATTCAAACTTAGTGTCTAGTGCTAGGCATGATTAACAACAAAACCTCATATACTATTCTCACTTGAAAATAATAAAACAAAGCATCAAGAAACACTAGCCCACTAGAATCTCATAACTACAATAATTGATCAATAATTGTATGGCCTATCTTATTTACAATCCATTATCACATCCTCCTTCTACACATCACTACCAATTACCCATCTATACACTTAAACTTCTTTTATAGTACTATAAGTTTCAACTAAACTCCTTTTTGTAGTCCCAAGGGATACCTAAATTGGAAATACTAAACCACCCAATACTTTCATCAACAACCCATACTTTCTAACACAACAAATACCATCAATAACTCTTTTCACACTTTAAGCAAACAACAATTCAACTTAACTAATGACTCCTTCTCTACCTTCCACTAAACTAACACACAAGGACATATCACTTCATTACTAACTCAATCTTATGCAAAAAAAATTGTCTATACATATATTCAATAAATTGACCTTACCACTTTTCTGGTTATTACGCCTCTAAAACCCTAGTTCCAACCGACACAAGAATAACAAGATGAACAACAAGTTGCTAGTGAATCAAAATAGGCCCCACACGGCTTGACTAGACTTTGATTTTTGTGTGTTTGAACAAGAAAATGAGATGAATAGAAAGGCAACTATGCTAGTGAATCAGAAGATCCTCACATGACTTCACTAGATTTTTATTTTCAACAACACAATGATAACAAGATTAAAAAAGATAGAAACTTGACACACAATATTCAATGATCTAAGAATACACATCTTACTCTGTCTTAACTGAATAACTCATAAGAATGAGGGCATGACTTTAAACTTGAGGGGCTTATAACACACTAGAAGGCTTCTCTCAAGCCACTTTGTGAGACTTTTGAAAATTCTTGCTAACAAGTCTGAGAGCATTATCTGGGAAGGAACTGGAACTTAATAATCATGCTATCTCAAGAATAATACATGGATAGGGAAGTATAGATATACATTATGAATTCTGAGGAGGAATCTGAAATCACATCTAACTTGGGCTTAGTGCATAATTTTCATGAACATGAATGGGATACTCAAAAGAAATGATGGGATACTTTCTAGCTCGTCTACAATCCCATAACTATCTATGAAGACTGTCTGAGAAAGTACTATCTGTAAAGATTTAAGCTTGACTGTTTTTTATATCCTGAAAATAAAGCGGAGATGGCCTGAATAGAGTAGGATGAGAATCTATATAAGTTTCTTAGAGAACCTTTTTATAGCATGATATGAGATATGAAAGAAGGGGAATATTTCCTAAATGCCCTGTAGCCTCTCGAAGAAAAGTACAAACGTCTTCGTACTATTCCGCAAGACTCTACTAGACACGACTTCACAGACACCCTAGGACACTTGAACTATATGCTATGATACCAAGTTTGTAACGCCCCAAAAATGGGTCCTGAGATGTCACACGGTGCTTAGGGTTACAAGTGACCCTAAGTTAACCCTTCTACTGCTATACTTACAAGTAACTAAATTAAATATGTAATCTGAACAAAATCAGTAGAAATAATAAAACTTCTCTGAACTTGATCAATACAACATCTGAGTTTACAAAATTACAACTCTGTTTTTACGAATAAAATAGAAGTAAAATACATCGACACTACTGACTGTCTATGAAGCCTCTACTAGTACTAACTATAGATAGCCAGGTCATGAATCCCAACTATCCTAACTCAATACGACTGAATAAAGAAAATACAGTACTTCTCAAACTGTAAAACTAACTCGAGCCCTCGAAACAAAAGGACCCATCACTTGCTAACTGGAAACTGCAAACCTGACTGAATATAGTGTATGCGCTACAACTTGTACCTACATTATGAGACAATCTAGCACACAAACATATATGTGGATCAGTGCTTTGAAGATGTACTGAGTATATGGGGGTGTATACAACTAAATAATCAATATCATCAAATCTTAAAGAAAACATGCATTCAATTATAGATGACTCACATAGCTGGAATAAAACTGAAATATGAATCTCATAAATCATGAATAAAGAAGCATGTAATATAAATCCCGTGACTCATTACACTTTATTCTAAAATATGTATTCTCCTCTTATTCTCAAAACTTGTAAGCTAAAGGAAACTTTAAACACTAACTTTCAAAACATATATTTTTATCTTAAGGAGGATAGGACTTTTGGGACTTAGAGAACTTGGACTTGGGGGTCTTTGGAAATCTTAAAATCAAACTTTCAACATATATATACTTTTATCTTAATTAGAGTAGGGGACTGCTTTGGGAGTTTCTTCTAACCGACATAAACCATGTGAGCCACATGGAGTCCAACGCCTTGCCAATATTGGGAAGAGCTTCTCTACCCTTGCCATTGGAATAGAACCTTAACTTTAGTGATCACTATCTCGGCCTCAGGCCCACAAATCTCAATCCTATAGTGGCACGTAGTTCTGGGGTATGATACCTTGGAATCATACCCAACTCGGTCCTAAATACTACTCCCATACTTAGGCTCATAAATTTTAGGAAATCCACCTTAAAATAACTCAAGGTTCTATAGTGAAGACCAAATTATGCTTCTCTTTGCTTTAATCATAAATAGTGTAGATTCCTATCTTAGCTTAGGATCAAAATCAATCTTTTCTTTTGAAAGCACTTATCAAAACTTGTCAACAAAACTTGAGATCATAATCTTCTTATAAACTCGTCATTTGTACTTAGGACTCAAAATATAAAGCTTTAATGCATCAAAATCATATTTAAACTTTATGCTCAACAATCATGTTAAAAAGCTTACAATCATCTCAATCAAGATATTGGAAAATAACTCTTAATATAAATCTCATGATTTCAACATCTCAAAATTTATGGTTGAAAACAAAACATTCATAATCATCTTTAAATCTGAAAATTTCAGCTATATATATACCAAAATATAAACATACTCATGTAATTCAACTTCTAAAATAATAAAAATCTAATAATCTCATGAATAGCAACATAGGGTATAAACCCAACTTTAATTTCATAGGAAAACATGTAAAATCAACTAACTCTTGTAATAAAATCAAGTTTTGGACACAAGGACAAAAGATTTGTCCTTATTCAAACCCCACATACCTCAAATTATGAATTTGGATGAACTCTTGCTTTCGGAACTCTATTCGTACAATTGATGGGTGCTTCTTGTAGCTCTAGCAAAGAGGATTCTAAATCTTGAATCAATTTCAAAAAACGACGATTGAATTTTGAGGGATCTTGATTTTTAGTTTGAGACTAAGGGGTTTGATTCTTGAGGGAATTGGAGAAAATGACCATATTTTGGTCAATTAGGAACTTAATTCCGTGTTTATGGTTGAATAAGGATGGGACAAAAGACTAAAATGCCCCTAAGGAAACAAACAAAGTCGCAGTTGTCCCTCAGTTGATAGGCTGATAGGCTGAAGTAAATTGGGAATAAATCTTAACTCCAATGTTGGATTTGGATGAAATTTATTGCATTAGAAAGAAGACTCAAAGAGATTTCATTTGATATATAGCATCCCTCCCAGTTAGTTATATATAGAAAGTTATGATTGTTGGAAGTTGACCCTAAGATTGTGGCCTGAAATGTGCCAGAGATGCTGGAGCATTTCAAAGGCATCTCAAACCAGTGTGTTATGCCCCTGAAATTCGCCCAAGATGCGCCCAAGATGCTGGAGCATTTCAAAGGCATCTCAAACCAGTTTGGACGGAAAATACTTCACTTTGTAAAGTCATAACTTTTATCTCGGGTATCAGATTTAGGTAAAATTGGTATCGTTGGAAAGATAATTCAATTATCTACAATTTGGTGGGTCTTGAGAAGAAAAATTCCATATATATAAAGAGTTATACACGTTTAAAGTAGACCCTTGTAGAATCGAATATCGAATTTTGGACGAATCAAATGATCTTAGCTCAACTTGGCTCTAAATGATTTCTATGAACATTTTTAACCTCAAAGGCAAACCAAACATGATGATAAAGATCATAAACTTGTATTCACATGAGAATCTCTTGGATTAGAGCTTAGACGCGTAGGAACGACGGTTAGAATTCTAGCATAAAAATATGGGGTATTACACAACCTTCTTCAACACCAAGTATGGACCGACATAATAGGTACTGAGCCTCACCTTCTTACTAAACCGCATCACTTCCTTCATAGGAGACACCTTCAAGAATATCCAATCGCTAACACAGAACTCCAACTTCTTTCGCCTCACATCTGCATAGGACTTTTGGAAAATTTGGGCGGACTTAAGTCTATCCCAAATTACCTTCACCTTCTCCACAGCATGGTGAACTAAATAAAGACCAAATAACTTATTCTCACCAACCTCAAGCCACCCAATATAAGATCTACACCTCCTACCATATAAGGCCTCAAACAGAGCCATTCCAATGCTAGAGTGATAACTGTTAATATAGGCAAATTCTATGAGAGGCAAGTGGTCAACCCAACTACCACTAAAATCAAACACACAAGCCCAAAGCATGTCTTCCAAGACCTGAATTGTCCTTTTCTCTTGCCCATATGTTTGAGGGTGGAAAGTGGTACTAATGGTCACCTTAGTCCCCAAACCTCACTGGAACGACCTCTAAAAGTGAGATGAGAACTAACTACCTCGATCTAATATGATGGAAGTTGGAGTACTATGCAACTTTACGATCTCCTCAATGAACAACTTGGCATAATCCTTGAAAGAGAAATTAGTCCTCACTGGAAAGAAGTGAGCATACCTAGTCATCTTATCCATGTGACCCAAATAGAATCAAATTTCTGGCGAGACTGCAGAAGACCGATAACAAAATCCATATTAATTATCTCCTATTTCCACAATAGCAACTCAATCTCTTGAGTCAACCCACTGGGTCTCAAGTGCTTTACCTTCACTTGGTGACACACATGCACTTAGCCACAAAATTAGCCACATCTTACTTCATATTATTCCACCAATAAATCTCTTTAAGATCATGATACATCTTCGTCGAACCATGATACATCTCCAGCAAAAATTCTTCCTCACAACCCATCAACATCGGGAACATACAGTCTACCTTGGTACCTCAAGATATCATCACCATCAATCTCGAAAACCATCACTTTCTGCCTGCCTATATTATTCTTGATTTGCATCAAAATATGATCTAACACTTGCTTCACCTTTACTTCAGCACCAAGAGATGACCTCGCCACCTCCTGAATAATTACATTAACATCCTCAGAATCCAAGCGACGAACTCTGAAATTAGCCAAACGGTGAATATACTTCACCAAATCCCACTCCTCCTCATCCACATGAGATAAGCTTCCTATGGACAACCGGCTAAGAGCATCAACAACCACGTTAACTTTACCTGGGTGATAGTGAAGGCTCATGTCATAGTACTTTAGAAACTCAAGCCACCTCATTTTCCTAAGATTCAATTCATTATGGTTGAACACGTATTGAATGCTCTTATGATCAAAATAAATATCAACATGGACCCTATACAAATAATGCCACCAGATGTTTAATGTAAACACCATAACTAATAATTCCAAATTGTGAGTCAAATAATTTTTCTCATGAACTTTCAACTGTCTAAAGGCATAAGCAACCACCTTGCTATGATGCATCAATACACAGTCTAGTCTCAACCAGAACACATCACAACAGACAAAAAACCATCAGCGCCTTTAGGTAGAGTCAAGACTAGAGTCGAAGTCAACTTATTCTTTAGCTTCTTGAAACTACCCTCACAAGCATTAGACCATAAGAATTTCACCTTCTTCTGAGTCAACTTAGTCAACGAGGCAAAGATAGAAGAGAAACTATCTACAAACCTTCTATAGTAGCCGGCTAAACCCCAAAAACTCTGTATATCGAATAGAGTCATGAATCTAGGCCACTTGTTAACCACCACAACCTTCTGTGGATCCACCATAATCCCTTCACTAGAAATAACATGACCTAAATAAATCATAACATTCAACTAGAACTCACACTTAGAGAAGTTTGCATACAATCACTGATCCTTTAGGTTTTTCAACACTAGGCGGAGGTGATCGGCATAATCCACCTCAATTTTAGTATATACCAAGATATCATCAATAAAGATAATCATGAAAAAATCAAAGAGATGCTATAAAACCCAATTCATAAGATCCATAAATGCAGTTGGGGCATTGGTCAAACCAAAGGACATCACTAAAAACTCAAAATAACCATACTGCATTCGAAAAGTAGTCTTAGGGCTATTCACCTCCCTAGCATTCAACTGATGGTACCCATATTAAAGATTAATTTTGGAAAAGAAATTCGCACCCTGATACTGATCAAAGAGATCATCAATCCTCAGAAGTGGATAATTATTCTTTACGGTTACTTTATTCTATTGGCAGTAATTAATACATAATTAAAGGAAACCATTCTTCTTATGCACAAAAAGAACTAAAGCACTCCACGGTAACACAATACGGCGGATAAAACCCTTGTTAAGAATACCTAAAAAAACTCATAGACCACTGGGATAGTCTGTAAAGAAGGACCTTCAGATCTAGAATCCTTAATATATACTAAGTGATAGAGGCACCCTTTGAAAACTAATTTTTGGGCTCTAAGATTCGAGATGAACCTTTCCTTAGGCACTAGAGAACTACCTTCCCATTCGACCATTAGCTAGTTTGGGAAACAGAACTGTCCTTTCGGTTCTGAAAATCAAGAGACGCATAGCACGAATGAAACCAATCCATCCCTAAAATTACAACAAAGTCTAACATGTCTAACTTTATCAGATCCACCAAGGTCTTCTTACCATGAACTAATGATAACACTGAACTTACACTTCAATTTGGTGCAAGGCGTTCGTCGTCAATATATTTACCCAACTTTGGAGTCGGGGTCGAATCCACAGGGAACAATGTGAGTGGCGATTAAACTAGTTTGAAATTATAGCTACAAGTTGAATTCAAATAAATGATACAAAAATATAAAATGGGGTTTTAGTATTAATGTTTGTACTCAATATAAATGGAAAAGCAGAGTTATGTTCACTGTGGGTTTCGGGAATTGACAGATACTAGGTACTGCTTAAGACTCTTGAAGTAAGTAGAAACAACAGAATATCCCTGAAGACTATACTATCTGACTTATCTCTCGACCTTACTAGTTAATTTATTATCTAATTCTCTCGAACTTAGATAACTTATCTATTTCCAATAGGATCTTATCTCAGGTAGATTAATCTAGTTACGACATTAATCATTAAACAGAAGGTTGGTAGCTTTCGAGTCCCTGTTGATAATTCACGTCCTCTAGTCTATTTCTCTGTTCAAGAAAATAAACCTAAGGCATAACCTATTGTTTGCAACTAATAGATTTTAAGATAAAATAACAGAATTTCAAGACGTCCTACTACTCTTTGAATCCTTTAAGTACCTAGCAACATATCAAACCCTAATTCATAGATCCCATAAATCGAGCTAATGAAATTAGCTGCTTATGATTCAATGAACAAAATAAAAAGTTGAATTCATGATAGTATGGATAAAATTACGAATGGATGAAAACAACAATTTTTTCTTAAATTGAATCACAAGAGTATAATCCACAATAGTTGATAAGTGTTAAAGGGAAAACAGGAAAAATACTTGATGAAAAAGATGAGGCAATGTATGTTCCTCCCCAGTTCCAAAAACAAGATTGAGAGATATCCTGAATAAAACCCTCAAAACTTCTATTTATACCTAAACTTAATTATGGAAATAAAATAACAAAATAAATAAAATTATCGGAGTAGGTGACGCCCAGGATGATGCCACGTCAAGGGTCTGATGCCTTATCACGGATGGCGTCAGATTAGCTCCAGTTGTCTTCAAGTTCTGTCTAAAGCTGACGATATTACTGACGCCACATCATGGATCTGACGGCGTTTCACTATCGTCGCTAGATGTCTTCTCCTTTTGCTAACTCTCTGCATAAGGTTGATGCCCTTATTAACGCCTTATCACAACTTTGATACCACGTCACCAACGTCGTCAGAACTGCTTCTCAGACTGCAACTCCCTGGTTAAGGCTGACGGCAATGCTGATAGCCTATCACAAGGCTGACGACTTATCCCGGTTATCGTCAGCCATGTTTTCAGCTTTTTTTGCTTAGATTTTAGCTCTTTTGCTCCATTGTTATTTATTTCTATGCATCTTGACTTTCCTACAAAATCTTAAGAAATAACATAAAAAAAACAATAATTACTTAAGAACTTACAATTATTTCAAGTTAAAAAGTCTTAAATGTGCTACAAAAATCTAGCACATCAACACCCTCAACTTAAAATAATTGCTTGTCCTCAAGCAACTACATAACACCATACTACGATGCTCAACCAAGAGACACATGAGATACCTATCACTGTTGATTATCAAGTTTAGCTCAAAACTCATGCCACTCTCCACGTTCAATAACTTATAAATCCAATTGTGCATATCAATGAAGATTAACAATGTGTTGCAAAGGAATCAAGATATGGCATCAATTCAGCAACAATAACCATGCATATGTACAAGTTACACTACCCAAACAAGTAAACAGCTAGCAATGCAACCGATGTGCCCTTACAATAAAGAAGTCCCTCTTCACTCATATATGAACTCAAGCATGTCAATGCGGGCACGGTCAAGAGACACTCACTCTCAGAAAGAAATTCCAATCAATGCATTTCAAATACCATATACTTGCCCTTATTTTCATTACCAAGGAGTCCATACAGGTAAGTTAGGATCACTATAGGTCTTTTCTTTGGCTTGTAATGTAGGCTAAGGGCTGGTATGATATTAAATGGCATTTATAGTGACTAAGCCTCCTTGGCAATACCTTAAGTTTTGGGGTTCACTTATTAACCTTTTTCTTCCTTTTCTCCTTTTCTTGAGCACACATTATTCAGGATGGATGTGGCTTTTCTTTTACATTATTTTTTTTCTTATTCTTCTTCCACACCACCCAGCCTTTTATTCTTTTTCACTTATTCTTTTCCTTTTATTCTACCTTTCTTCATCCCCAGTTTACATCATGCACCCCTAGGATAGCCACCCTCAACTTTGGTTGTTTACCTAAGTCAAGGTGCACAGTGTCAAAGGAGACCAGGGCCAAAACAGGTTTATTATGATCTAAACGGAAAGGTGATAGGTGTCATAGAAAGAAATGGTCAATTCAGGCTCAAAATAGGGATCAAGAGATATCATGCATACAAGAAAGGTCATTTAGGCAAAAAAAGTGACTTAAAAATCAAAACGGCCTATGATCCTTTCCTAACCCCTATCTTTCAACCAAGGTAAGACTAACCGGGCAAGTTCTAGATTCAACACACACAGGGAATTGAGTAAGACCTCACACACACATGGCACAATGGTACATCACAAGCTACTACCCATTCGGTTCATGGAATTATTAGCAGTGATTATCATGTCCCTAGTACTAATGCCATAAAAAGATTCACAGTAGCCACATATAAATGCATATCACATAGTTATAAAACAGACCAACGGAGAGGTGTTTATCAGTCTTAAAAATCAATAAAAATATGTCAACTACTCTAGATACTTATTTTTCTCCAGTTAACCACAACACATCACAAAACAAATATAATACGCCTAAACATGCTGGATCTACTAGGAACAAGACTCTGGGGAAAAGAGGAACAACAACAAAAACCCTAGGAGGACATCACACCCACAAGTAGCCCTACCATCAACTTAATATCATGCAGTGTTCCCAATGTGTCAAACCAAAACAAGAGAGTTAGAAACATTCTTGTGGCACCATAGGTGCGAAGATCTGATGTCAATCATATAATACTAATACAAACAACAAAATACCTTGGGTTGCCTCCCAAGAATCGCCTGGTTTAACGTTGAGGCATGACTCAGTTATCTTGACTACTCAGACTTTGTCAAGATACCTTGTTGATAATTATTTATGTCGCCACTTGGAGGATTTGAAACGTCGAACCAACTTTTTATCAATACATCTTCGGGGTGTGTTGGGCAAATATGAGGGCATGATGAGGAATGTTCTATCACTCCACTTTGAAGACTTGAACTGTTTGCCCAATTTTGCATCAAATTTTTGTGTGGGCTCATTTGGCAATGATGAGAATCTTAAGCAACCAATAAATGGACATCGATCTTTAATCCCCTTGGCCTTCAAGATTGGGGTTGTAGTATACTCTTTTGGAAGGACAAACTCCAAAATGTAAGAATCTTCCTCCTCATTTTCAAAATTCATTATTTTCTTGTGTGATTCGACTTTCATCACATCCACCAAGCACAATATTGAAAAATGGTTTGAATGAGGTCTTTTCCTTAATTTTAGAGTTGCATCCTTCTGGTAATCCTCACCCTAAATTGGGCTTGAGTCTTCAGAAGAGATTTTCTTGGTTTTTTCTTTCAATTCTAGCACCATTTCCTCATCTTTGGCATCTTCATTCATAAATGGTTTGGTTCGTTGGAAAATCACCGAGGGTTACTTAACATCAAGATCATCATCAACATCGGATTCTTGCTCCTCATATTCACACTCTTCCATTATTTTAAATGATTCTACAAACAAGATATCATCTAAGTATAATGTAGAAGAGTGCTTTAAATGATTCACCTCGATATCCACATCATCTATCATTCTTCTTTCCTTGTTAATTGCCCTTATGTCTTGATGTATATCATATATGACATCATTCATTGTGTCCACACGATCTAACATTAGTTGAAGCATAACTTTAATGCCACACTTCCCGATGCTTCGTTCTTCCTTTTCTTGACTATAAGACCTGTTAAACTCATAAAAAGAACTAAAATTTGGGTTAGCACAATAGAGGGAGAGGGAATTTGAGAAATCACTCCAATGTCCATCTTGACCAACACATTATGAACAATTATACTCCCGATAGGATGGAGATGGTGCACACATCTCTCTCCAGGGAGTATATCTACAGTTATGCCAAAAGTAGGGTCCATCACAATATGGACATGGATCATCCAGATAAGATTTCCAACCATCAAACTCACATTCATTCCATGATGCCATAGTAAGAAATAAGCAAAAATAAAGAAAATCTACCTAACACACGAAACAAAGGAAATCACAAACAAATATTTATAAGTTCGAATTCAAAGAACTAGGGTAAAATTCTAAACCAACTCAATACGGAAAATTGTTCCCCAAAAATGGTGCCATTTTTTATAACGCTCCACTTACACTTCAATTTGGTGCAAGGCGTTCGTCGTCAATATATTTACCCAACTTTGGCGTCGGGGTCGAATCCACAGGGAACAATGTGAGTGGCGATTAAACTAGTTTGAAATTATAGCTATAAGTTGAATTCAAACAAATGATACAAAAATATAAAATAGGGTTTTAGTATTAATGTTTGTACTCAATATAAATGGAAAACCAGAGTTATGTTCACTGTGTGTTTCGGGAATTGACAGATACTAGGTACTGCTTAAGACTCTTGAAGTAAGTAGGAATAGCAGAATATCCCTGACGACTATACTATCTGACTTATCTCTCGACCTCACCAGATAATTTATTATCTAATTCTCTCGAACTTAGATAACTTATCTATTTCTAATAGGATGTTATCTCAGGTAGATTAATCTAGTTACAGCATTAATCATTAAACAGAAGGTTGGTAGCTTCCTAGTCCTTGTTGATAATTCACGTCCTCTAGTCTATTTCTCTGTTCAAGCAAATAAACCTTAGGCATAACCTATTATTTGCAACCAATAGATTTTAAGTTAAAACAACAGAATTTCAAGACGTCCCACTACTCTTTGAACCCTTTAAGTACCTAGCAACATATCAAACCCTAATCCATGAATCCCATAACTCGAGCTAATGAAATTAACTGCTCATGATTCGATGAACGAAATAAAAAGTTGAATTCATGAAAGTATGGATAAACTTAAGAATGGATGAAAACAACAATTGTTTATTCAATTGAATTACAAGAGAATAATCCACAATAGTTGATAAGTGTTGAAGGGAAAACTGGAAAAATACTTGATGAAAAAAATGAGGCAATGTACGTTCCTCCCCAGTTCCAAAAACAAGATTGAGAGATATCCTGAATAAAACCCTCAAAACTTCTAATTATACCTAAACTTAATTATGGAAATAAAATAAATAAAATTATCGGATTAGGTGACGCATTGGGTGATGCCACGTCAAGGGTCTGACGCCTTATCACGGATGACTTCAGATTAGCTCCAGTTGTCTTTAAGTTCTATCTAAAGCTGACGATGATGCTGACGCTGCGTCACGGATCTGACGGTATTTCACTTTCGGTGTCAGGTGTCTTCTCCTTTTGCTAATTCTCTGCTTAAGGCTGATGCCCTTATTGACGCCTTATCACAACTTTGACGCCACATCACCAACGTCGTCAGAACTGCTTCTCATACTGCAACTCCCTGGTTAAGGCTGAAGCCAATGCTGATAGCCTATCACAAGGCTGACAACTTATCACGGTTGTCGTCAGCCATGTTTTCAGCTCCTTTTGCTCAGATTTCAGCTCTTTTGCTCCATTGTTATTTATTTCCATGCATCTTGACTTTCCTACAAAATCTTAAGAAATAACATCAAAAACACCAATAATTACTTAAGAACTTACAATTATTTCAAGTTAAAAAGTCTTAAATGTGCTACAAAAATCTAGCACATCAACACCCTCAACTAAAAACAATTGTTTTACTCAAGAAACTACATAATACCATACTACGATGATTAACCAAGAGACACATAAGATACCTATCACTGTTGATTATCAAGTTTAGCTCAAAACTCATGCCACTCTCCATGTTCAATAACTTATAAATCCAATTATGCATATCAATGAAGATTAACAATGTGACCCAAAGGAATTAAGACATGGCATCAATTCAACAACAATAACCATGCAAATGTACAAATTACACTACCCAAACAAGTAAACAACTAGCAATGCAACCGATGTGCCCTTACAACAAAGAAGTCCCTCTTCACTCATATATGAACTCAAGCATGTCAATGCGGGGACGGTCAAGAGACACTCAGTCTCAGAAAGAAATTCCAATCAATGCATATCTAATAACATATGCTTGCCCTAATTTTCATTACCAAGGAGTCGAGACAGGTAAGTTAGGATCACTATAGGTCTTGTCTTTGGCTTGTAATGTAGGCTAACGGCTGGTATGATATTCAATGGCATTTAGAATGACTAAGCCTCCTTGGCACTACCTTAACTTTTGGGGTTCACTTATTAACCTTTTTCTTCTTTTTCTCCTTTTCTTGATCACACATTATTCAGGATGGATGTGGCTTTTCTTTTTCCTTTCTTTTTCTTCTTCCACATCACCCAACTTTTTATTCTTTTTTCACTTATTCTTTTCCTTTTATTCCACCTTTCTTCATACCCTGTTACATCATGCACCCCTATGATAACCACCCTCAACTTAGGTTGTTTACCTAAGTCAAGGTGCACAGTGTCCAAGGAGGACTAGGGACAAAACAGGTTCATTATGATCTAAACGAGAAGGTGATAGGTGTCATAGAAAGAAATGGTCAATTTAGGCTCAAAATAGGGATCAAGAGATATCATGCATACAGGGAAGGTCGTTTAGGCAAAAAAAAAGTGACCTAAAAATCAAAACGGCCTATGATCCTTTCCTAACCCCTATCTTTCAACCAAGGTAAGACTAACCGGGCAAGTTCTAGTTTCAACACACACAGGGAATTGAGTAAGACCTCACACACACATGGCACAATGGTACATCACAAGCTACTACCCATTCGGTTCATGGAATTATTAGCAGTGATTATCAAGTCCCTAGTACTAATGCCATAAAAAGATTCACAGTCACCACATATAAATGCATATCACATAGTTATAAAACAGACCAACGGAGAGGTGTTTATCAGTCTTAAAAATCAACAAAAATATGTCAACTGCTCTAGATACTTATTTTTCTCTATTTAAACACAACACATCACAAAACAAACACATTATGCCTAAATATGCCAGCTCTACTAGGAACAAGACTCCAGGGAAAAGAGGCACGACAACAAAAACCCCAGGAGGACATCACACCCATAAGTATCCCCAACCTCAACTTAATATCATGCAGTGTTCCCAATGCATCAAACCAAAACAAGAGACTTAGAAACATACCTGTGGCACCATGGGTGCGAAGATCTGATGTAAATCACATAATACTAATACAAACAAAAAAATACCTTGGGTTGCCTCGCAAGAATTTCCTTGTTTAACGTTGCGGCGCAACTCAGTTATCTTGACTACTCAGACTTTATCAATATACCTTGTTGATAATTATTTATGTCTCCACTTGGAGGATTTAAAATGTCGTCCTAACTTTTTATCAATACATCTTCGGGGTGTGTTGGGCAAATGTGAGGGCGTGATGAGGAATGTTCTATCACGCCAATTCGAAGACTTAAACTGTTTGCCCAATTTTGCATTAAATTTTCGTGTGGGCTCATTTGGAAATAATGAGAATCTTAAACAAACACTAAATGGACATCGATCTTTAAGCCCCTTGGACTTCTAGATTGGGGTTGTAGTATACCCTTTTGGAAGGACAAAC
Organism: Capsicum pubescens; assembly: GCA_030864215.1. NCBI lineage: Eukaryota > Viridiplantae > Streptophyta > Magnoliopsida > Solanales > Solanaceae > Capsicum > Capsicum pubescens. The sequence goes on from CM061543.1 coordinate 122,524,854, forward strand.
TCCAAAATATAAGAATCTTCCTCCTCATTTTCAAAATTCGTCATTTGCTTGGGTGATTCGACTTTCATCACATCCACCAAGCACAATGTTGAAAAATGGTTTTAATAAGGTCTTCTCCTTAATTTGAGAGTTGCATCCTTCTGGTAATCCTCACCCCAAATTGGGCAAGAGTCTTCAGAAGAGATTTTCTTGGTTTCTTCTTTCAATTCTAGCACCATTTTCTCATCTTTGGCATCTTCATTCATAAATGGTTCGGTTAGTTGGGAAATCACCGAGGGTTTCTCAACATCAAGCTCATCATCAACATTAGATTCTTGCTCCTCATATTCATACTCTTCCATTATTTTGAATGATTCTACAGACAAGATATCATCTAAGTATAATATAGAAGAGTGCTTTAAATGATTCACCTCGATATCCATCTCATCTATTATTCTTCTTTCCTCATTAATTGCCCTTATGTCTTGATGTATATTATGTATGAAATCATTCGTTATGTCCATACGATCTAACATTAATTGAAGCATAGCTTCAATGCCACACTTCCCGGTGCTTCGTTCTTCTTTTTCTTAACTATAAGACCTGTCAAACCTATAAGAAGAACTAGGATTTGGGTTAGCATAATAGGGGGAGAGGGAATTTGAGAAATCACTCCAATGTCCATCTTGACCACCATATGAAGAACAATTATACTCCTGGTAGGATGGAGATGGTGCACACATCTATCTCTGGAGAGCATATCTACAGTCATGCCAAAAGTGGGGTCCGTCACAATATGGACATGGATCGTCCAAATAAGATTTCCAACCATCAAACTCACATTTATTCCATGATGCCATAGTAAGAAATAAGCAAAAAAAAAGAAAATCTATCTAACACATGAAATAAAGGAAATCACAAACAAATATTTACAAGTTCGAATTCAAGCAAGTAGGGTAAAATTCCAAACCAACTCAATACGCCAAATTGTTCCTCAAAAACTGCGCCATTTATGATAATGCTCAACTTACACTTCAATTTGGTGCAAGGCGGTCATCGTCAATATATTTGCCCAACTTTGGAGTCGGGGTCGAATCCACAGGGAACAATGTGAGTGGCGATTAAACTAGTTTGAAATTATAGCTACAAGTTGAATTCAAACAAATTATACCAAAATATAAAATGGGGTTTTAGTATTAATGTTTGTACTCAATATAAATGGAAATCTAGAGTTATGTTCACTGTAGGTTTCAGGAATTAACAGATACTAGGTACTGCTTAAGACTCTTAAAGTAAGTAGGAACAACAGAATATCCCTGATGACTATACTATCTGACTTATCTCTCAACCTTACCAGATAATTTATTATCTAATTATCTTAAACTCAGATAACTTATCTATTTCCAATAGGATGTTATCTCAGGTATATTAATCTAGTTACGACATTAATCATTAAACAGAAGGTTGGTAGCTTCTGAGTCCCTATTGATAATTTACGTTCTCTAGTCTATTTCTCTATTCAAGCAAATAAACCTAAGGCATAACCTGTTATTTGCAACTAATAGATTTTAAGTTTAAATAATAGAATTTAAAGACGTCCTACTACTCTTTGAACCCTTTAACTACCTAGCAGCATATCAAACCCTAATCCATGGATCCCATAACTCGGTCTAATGGAATTAGCCACTCCAGATTCGATGAACGAAATAAAAAGTTGAATTCATGATAGTATGGATAAACTTATGAATGGATGAAAAGAACAATTGTTTCTTCAATTGAATCACAAGAGAATAATCCACAATAGTTAATAAGTGTTGAAGGGAAAACTGGAAAAATACTTGATGAAAAAGATGAGGCAATGTACGTTCCTCCCCAGTTCCAAAAACAAGATTGAGAGATATCCTGAATAATACCCTCAAAACTTCTATTTATACCTAAACTTAATTATGGAAATAAAATAAAAAAATAAATAAAATTTTCGGATTATGTGACGCCTTGGTTGATGCCACGTCAAGGGTCTGACGCCTTATCACGGATGGTGTCAGACTAGCTCCAGTTGTCTTCAAGTTCTGTCTAAAGCTGACGATGTTGTTGATGCCGCATCACAGAGCTGGATATGACAGAGCTGACTAAGCCGCACTAGCCTGCGACTGGGCCTCTGGAGCTCTAAACCTATCATCATACTGAGAACAACAGTCACCCAACCACTTCATATCAGGAGCACTAGTCGTAGAGTAGGATCCAAAATTTCCCCACTTTTTTTAGACCACTTTCCACAGTCTCTACCATTGACCTTTACCAAGATCCAAAAAGAAAAACTTTTTATTCTGCCTTTTACTCATCTCCGCTTGCTTCTTCTTTTCCTCTTCCACTTGTTGCATGTATACTATAAGTCTAAAGATATCCAGATCCTTGTTCAACAAGGCAGCCTTGCTCTTCAAGTTTAATTCACGGGATAACCCTAAAGCAAACATCCTTATTTTATTCTTCACGCTAGACACTAATTCAAAAGAATAACACAACAACTGATGAAACTTCAAGGCATACTCTTTTACTAACATCCTGCCTTACTTCAGATTCATAATTTCCTCTGCCTTCGCCTCCCTCAACTCCTGAGAAAAGTAATGGTCAAGGAAAGCACTAGAAAAATTATCCCATGAAATAGACTCAACATCATTACCCCTCGACTGCTCCCACTCCTCATACCATTGGTTTGTTATATCCTTCAACTGATAAGTTGCAAACTCTACACCCTCCATATTAGTAGCATGCATCACAAAAAATATATTTTATATCTCATCAATAAAGTTTTAAGGATCTTTCTCAACTTTAGAACTAATAAATATGTGTTACGCCCCGAATTTGGTACCCAGAACGTTACACGGTGCTTATGACCCCAAAAGACCACAAGCTAACCCTTTACTGATATTTGTAACTGAGTACTGAATAATATACTATAAATATGCAGAATATAAGCTGTAAGGCCATAAGGTTCAAAACTGAACTAATACTAAATATAAAACAATATCTGTAATGGGGTATAACAATACCTAAAACTGAAATAAACTATCTGAAACATGTTGTAGTCTGAAAGCCTCTAAATTGTCTGAAATCTGTGGAGTTGATGGAATATGTCCCCAACTAACTCCAAACTATTGAAATATTAAAGTAATAAACTAATCATGCTATTCTCGAATGATGAGGACTCACTACTAGTCTGGCTGTTGAACGTCTGATCTACTAAGGATGCTCGGGAGCTCGTGCTTCTAAACCTATGGTATAAAATGCCATAGCACAAATGCGTCAGTACGTTGAATATACTGGTATGCAAGTGAGGTAGGCTGAATGCAAAGGGTTCATATGCATAAGCAATACTAACTGACTGTATAACATGAATGTGAGAATATATGCATAAATACGCGACTGTGACTGAGATCGTGGTAACATTGACTCATGAATTCTGATAATGTGGATTTTCTAAAATCTGAGTACTAATACTGGAATACTGAATGACTAAGTCTATTGAGTGCTGAGGAACTGATGTCATATTTCTTATAAAGGCATGCCAGTTTCTGACAGTTCTAATTATGAAGAACTGGTCTGATTGACTGTATCTAACAGTCCTAAAATTTGAATATTGGTAACATGAATTTTGTATAATTAATATACTATTAACTGGGTGACTGTGTTGGATAGTCCTGAAATCTGATGGAACTAGCTGAGTTCCATACTGTACTGAGTGACTGTATCTAATAGTCCTAATATCTGAAGAACTATCTGAGTTCTATTACTGAGACTGAGTGACTGTATCAGACAGTCCTGATTCTGTAACTGAAACTGTGGGAGATAATCATCTAACCGATATGCCTCGAATCTAAACTGGTGGGGTCCAACCTATAACCCCAGCTAAAAGGGTGTCAGTACCGTGCCACGGGTAAAGACAAGCTATAAGTAAACCCTCCCTGATAGGAAGATCTTTCGTCAACCCCTCCTGTAAGGAAAACTCAAATGAGATGTATAGTCCCTAGACTTGTAGGGGTACATCTCAACCTACGCTGGCTACGTAGTTCTAGAACACAGGGATTGCGACTAAGGATCACACCCTCTACTGGATGACAATGTGTGTCCTCATCCCTGGGTTCACTCGGTGCTGAATTCTACTCCCAACTGAATAGAAACAAAACTAATTTCCTAGTTCATACTAGGCTGGACTGATCTGTTACTGATTTTACTAATTAACTAGATTGAACTGAGTTCACTGGATTTTCGTTGATCGATGGAATACTACTGAATTCTATTCACTGATAGAATGCTACTAAGTTCTACTAGCTAACTGAGTTTACTAAAGTACGAAATGAATACTACTGAGACATAAAGACTGACTGAGATCACTGAGATTCCTAAGATTACTGAATGGGATTGGACTGATACTGAGTTTGCTGAGTTTTCCTGAGTCACATGACTGACTGAATTCTACTGATCATGTCTTGACTGAGAGTATCATGAAAACTGACACTGGCTCTAGGCACACAACTAAATTGTCGGGTACAAGTACCCCCAGGACTCGATAGCATGAAACTGACAAGACTTGACACTTCTTGAACACATGACCAATATCAATAATTCATAATACAATAAGTTGGGGATTTCATGAAATACATGGTTATCATAATCTTGTACATAGAAGAAATGCATAAAATCAATTTCATAATTCCATATTCTAGCATCATGAGCATTTCACCAAACATTTACATTGCACATCAATAGCATGGGAGTAATTTGAACATAAGGGTAAAACATGAATCCATCACTTAAGTCACAATTGAGCTATATTACATAATTTCTAGTCTTCTAGGGATTTTATCAAACACCTTACATGCACCACTTAGGGAATAGGTATAATCATCAATTAACACCTCATAAACCACTCAATTTATGGATTTAAACTCATCTACTAATGTAATTTCATAAAAACACATTGAGATTCCAACTTGAGAACCATACAACAACAATCACATAAACATAATCAACCCACAACATAATATTCATAATACATGATTTAAAACTTGATTATTGGGCTTCATGGACGAAAGAAATCCATGAATGAACACTATGCATACCTGAGTTAATGAATTTGGAAGGATTGATGGAGAGTTCTTGTGATTTGACCCTTGAATTTGAGAGCTAGGGATCTTGTTCTTGAGTAGAGTTAGTTTAAATTTGAGAGACTACTACAAAAGTGGGCAAATAATGCACTCTTAGGGTTAAATCCCGTGATTGGGCAGAATTCAAGTCATGGGAAAAGACCAAATGGCCCCTGGGATTTAATATTGCAAAAACTGGAAAATTCCTGATTTTCATCCTTGTCGCACCACTATCGCGCCAAGCCACTGAAATTGGACAATTGGGAATCTGCATGGTGGCGCGACGTAGAGCTATCACATTGCCACTTTGTTTGTGACCTGAAAGTTTGGCGCGACGCGGAGACATCGTGGAGATTCACTGGAAATAGGATAATTCTGAATTTGAGCCTTGGCGCGATGCTCCATAATAACAAAGGCTCACTAGATTTTGACGATTGTCATTTTGGCATGCTCTGCGATGCGTTGATGGCTCAGGTGATACACTGTCTCACTAAAAAGGCTCTAACTCTTCACCCGAATGTCAGATTTGGGAGAATTTCGTATTGATGGAAAGCTTATTCAATTTCCCACACAACAAAAAGTGAAAATCTTAAAAATTCTACATATATAAAAATGGATTCATCTCTTAAAGCAAGCCTTTAACATTTTTTGGATGAATTTAAGCTAGGTAGAAGTATGGGGTATTACAATAAGAGAGGGATCAACCTCATGAAATTGCCAACCCTTAGTGGCCTCAGATGGTGGAGCAACAGAAGCAACACGCTCAGTTGGGAGGCCATTATCTGGGAAAGAAAATAAATCTACTAGCGAAACTCAGCATTTGACACATGAGCTTGAGGTACCTATGGAGGGATAGGGGGAATCGATGGAGCTCCCTTAGGGCAATCAAAATCAATGACCCTCGGCCGAGTCTGAACTCCTAGAGTTGGAAGAGCTTCATCTATATTGTCCTCAGATAGGATAAAAGAGTTGCCACAGACATTGGATCTTCGTAGAGGCATGATCTGAAAAGTGAACACATGGGAATTAGAGGAGATGCATTATTAGACTTTATAGCTCAAAATAAAATAACAAGAAAGGGAAAAATTCCTAAATGTCTCATAGACTCTTCCTTAAAAGTGCGGTGCACTACACACTCATAAATAAGACTTTACTTGGAACGGCTTTTTTGGACACCGAATGAAACCAAACCTAGGCTCTGATACCATCTTTGTCACGACCCAAACCAGGGCCTAGCTATGATGGGTATATCAAGTCCCACGTGGACTGGAGATCACCCCCTGCACCTAACCAGACCAAACACAACCCACCACGATGATGGATGAACTTTTAACATATAACAAGATAGCATGCAATAACTTAAGAAAATATTAATGCATGTCTATAATCGATGATCGGTGACTGGCCAACCGACCGACTAACTCGGACTAATAACCATAATAGTCCAAACAAAACCTTCTAAATAAAGAAACAAAATTGAACATCAATAAAGTATTGGGATATTCCACCGACTATAGCCAAAATAAGTCTAAACAGTGTAAGACATAAAAGAGCAAAACATGAAATATAGTCTTCCAATTTATGGAAACTCACCACTTTAATGCCAACTCACAAGCTGATCATAAATCCTAATCACTGAGTAGAAGGAGTAGAAGTATGACCAATTCCTGCATCACGTAGGAATACAACGTCCAAAGATAGTTAGTAGGGTGAACGCTAGCATGTAACTCGGGGATAAGAATAACATAATGACATGATCAACAGTTCCAAATTATTCAAAATCAATGCGCACAATCAAATGTATTAAGCATATATATATATATCACATGTCGGGGTAGGGAACAAGACTTAACATATACTTTAAAACTTTAGTCTGAATTGTGTAGCTCAACCATTATAATATGTACCCATGGACTATATGGCCCCATCTCTCACCCCTAGTCAGTCCTCAGTGCGTGTAGTTGCACGAACTGGAGAATAATGTTATATATATGCACGAGGGACTCGAACCTCCCAATCATATACTAAGGTGACTTAAGCACCCAATCATGTTATGATTTAGGGGGGACTCAAAACTCCATAATCATGAAATAATAATGAGGGGTACTTAATCACCCTAGTCAATTTGACCCCCACATCGGCAAATGTGGTTTCTAATATCAATCACTCGAACCTCCACATTTATGACTCAGCTACACAATTCTTATTAAAGCCCAATTAAAATAAATATCACACATTCCCATTCATTAATCCATATTACACATTAAGGAATACATTGTTGGTATCTTCATACTAATTATACTTGCAAGGTAATAACAACATGCCAAAATAATTTTCATTAGCTTGGAGAAAACAACTCCCTTTGTTCATTAATATAAGGTGGGGGAACACCGACTCCCTTTGTTCATTAAATTAGAGCATTGCATTTCAAATACCTTTTTATATCATGCAATAGTTCAAGACTAATTCGATTTTACAAATTCCTATATTTCCCATAATGAATATCAATTTCACATCATAGGGTTGGGGTCATAACTACTTCCAAAAGTCACAAGTTTGGGAAAATCACAATTTCCTACTTCATTCACCATACCCATGCACCCACAAGTCCAAAACCATAATTTAAAGCATAAAGTATAATATATAAACCATGAAAAACATTATTTAATTCATAAACATTCAAAAACCACCAACCCTTGTTTCAATACCAACACAACCATCTCATGAACAATACTTTAAACACATGTTTTTAATAAATTAACAATGAAGGAAGAGTAACACGCCTTAAACTCTAAGAAATTCGGAAAGGAATCGACCCTTGAGCCCTTAGATGACCAACTTGATGAAACCCTAGATTGACTTTCTTGAGGGAATTTAGAAAGACTTTTGGAGTGTTTTAAAAGTTACTTATATTATTTCTAATTTCTAATGACACCCTAAAGGGGTTATAAGACATGGGTTTTAATTTGGGTAAAAGGAAAAGTATCCAGAATACCCTTAACTTAAAAGATGAAAAAGTTTCATCATAGACTATGGGTTAACCAATGACTCGTAGCCACTACTTACGACTCTTCACCACGATTTATAACCAAGAAAGTCTCTAGACCCCACACACTATTGACCCTATGACTCACTGGTACTACTCATAATAGGACCCTACGACTTATAGAGACCAGTCGTAGTCAACATAGAACCAAATTGGGTAGACACTGGACATCCTATGATTTGCACCCAATGACTCATAACAAGTTCTTATGGCTCATAGTGAGACACTCGTACTCAGAGTAGAACTTAGCCGCTTATTTTCTAATTTTGTTAGGATTTTATCCCAACGATTCATCATGAGTTTTTACAACTCGTACCTTCAAGTCGTACCCAAGAAAAACTCAAACACCATTTACTAGAAACCTTACGACTAAGGTCACCTAACCAGTCAAAACACCTTATGACTCATTATCAAGGCAGAAAGTTTACCTTATGACTCATTAGGTGAACCATGAACAAGGCAGAAAGCTCAAAATTGAAAAAAATTTCAAGGGCGGGGCATTACAGTTTACCACTTATGGTAGCTTTTAGTGTCATGGTGTTAAGTTTCATAGGTTGTGCAACAATGGGTTTCAAAACCACTGTCGGTGCTAGTATCTCCAAACAACCTTCATAATCTTTACCTCTAAGAGTTGTGTTTTTTTCTTTTCCTTTTTTGCACTTTCATTGGTCATGTCGGCGTGGGCACACATTAGTAAGCACCACTATCATGCGCTTTTTCTATTTATTAATCCTTTCGGTTGCTTGAAAACTTGAAAATACTTTTGTAATTAACTGTTAACTCATTGATTTGATGGGACTTTATCAAAGTATATGTGGCACTTTTGTATGATAACTAGTTAGAATCAAACGAATATTGCTATTGAACTATATGATGACACCACTAAAAAATTTAACGAAAAAGTATATAAAAACTTAAAAGAAAATTAATTATTCTATTTTGTCCCCCCCCCCCTCTCTTACTAATTATACACATACTTACTCAACTAAAGAATTTACCAGAGTATTCTAGCAGTCTCTTTCATTATATTGAAACCAGAATTTCTAACGAATCTAATGCTTTAAATTTTGTCCTTTAGACCTTTATTTCTTTCATTTGTTTGGTTAGTTTCTTTTTCTTGTCTCTTTTATTTGTAAGTGTTGTACGTGGATTGTGTTTTTGTTCTTTTCATTTCAATTTTTATCTTTTTCTTTTTCTTTGGAAGGGTAAAATAATTTTTTTAGCTAAATGTATTAAATGTAAAAAAATTAAATAATTAGACTAAAATAATAAATATTTTTTTAAAGATAGAATCCAAATTGATAGAAAATAATTTTTTCATATAAATTTTCTTCTTTCAGAAACAAAAATAAATTTGTATTTAAAATATAACTTGATTTTTTATGCTTTTTTTTAAAAAAAAATTTAATGTTCCGTCAAAGTAGTAGCAATTACTGTACATTGCAATACAATTTTGCCTCATTTCTGCCTATCGACTAATGGTATTGTTCATGTTATTCTGTCTTAGACATATCTCCAAGTCCATCATCAGTTGAAATCTCATGCTGAGAAAATCCAATTTCTTTCTCAAGTAATGTATTGACAAAGGATGTCATTCTCCAACACTACTAAAAGAGACAAAAAATGATGGCCAAATACGATGAATAGAGTCATTTTTTTGGTCAAAGAAGATGAAAAGATGGTGCAGTCATTTGCATCATAAAATAGCTCATATTTTTTCAAAAGCAATTAATAGAGTCGCTCATTTATGATAGACAACATCGCCCATTGAAAAAAATTAAATTTATCAAACAAAAGTGATATATAACATCACTTTTCTAATTTTTTTAAAAAATTCAAAAAAACTGATAAACTTAAGCGTCATTATCGTTGTTTTAGTTCTTCATGTTGAAGAATATTGCAATGGATATCATCACTTTTTTGAGAAAATAGAAAAAAATTTAGAAAAATAACGGACTAAAGTCGCTCTTCTGTCATTTTTTGCATTTTCTTGAATATAGAAATCTGCAATTATGTATCCCATCTGTCAATTATAAATGCAATTTAATTTACAACCCCAAGCAATAAGAATTGTAGCTAAAACAATTATAGTACTCCACATAATACAGTACATATCATCCAAATCATCAAAACATATAAGCAATTAAACAAAAGGCTTAAATGTGTTTCTCCAGCTCAAGAAATGTCTCAAAAGTATCAACAAAGCATCAAATATTTCATAAATACAATATTGCTAAGGTGTAGGCTCTACAAAGTCCCTAGCACTCTCAGTACTGTCTTTGCTACTTGATTCGGGAGATGAAGAACAACCATAATGATATGACACGATAATCATATGTTCGTTAAGTTTCTCGATAGTTTTGCACATGCTATAATTTTGAGTAATTCATTTTGCCTCAAACTGTGTCAAGACAGTGTAAACTGTGCAATTTGTTGTGACATAGTAATGAGTTAAACACCATTAACCACCTCGACCTGGTATGAGGATTCAATACCTTACAATTCTGATTGGTTGTAGAACAATTTGTTATGAGAGCCCATCTTATAGATTTCTTCTTTTGTCTCTACCCATCCCCTCCTCCCGCCACTTATTTCAATCCAAATTTGAGTAGTTTGCTTCTATCTAGGCTGGATATAATGATGTACTCTGTAGTTACTCAAAATACCTATGGTAGAGACATAAGAACCTCATCCATCATAAGTTATAGGACTAATTCTTTTGTATGGGAGTACATCAGATATGAACTAAGGTCATACCCCTAGTACAAAGTTAAGTTGGAAATATTCTTATCTATTAAGTTCTGAGCTAAGTGTTTACTAAGTTCAAATTTAAATGAGCATATCTCCTAGAGTATAAGTATTTATGAGTTCTAATACCAACTAAATGAAATATATTTGAGTCTAATTTCTAACTCATTCAACTATTCGTTAATCCACTTTTGACGCAAAATATAGACTATTTTACTGAATATTGTCCAGGCTGAAAATTAAATACCACAATTGTACCTTTGCAGCAATAATAAAAATGCTATAATGGTAACTGGGCACTAAATAACCCTATTTTTGATGGTTTTTTTTTTTTGGGGGGGGGGGGGGGTAACTGAAACCTTCATTCCAAAGCCTTAGGGGATGATTTTCCAAGTTCTTGGGTGAATTCTTCGTTGAAGTAAGTTCTTCTATTATCTTCTACATCTTTTAGTTCAATAACATCTTAAAATCATTTGAATAATCTTTAATGGTGAAATTCTTGGGGATTTGAACCCCAAGTTCATGAGATTTTAGAAAAAAACTATGGGTTGGGTTAATATCACCTAAAATGACTTTTAGATTGTTAGCTAACGATTCCTAAAATAAATTAGTGATTTTTAAATATGAAATTGATGATTGGGGACCTTGAATTCTTTAAAAATTGTATCTCTAGCTTTGAAGCTCCATTAATGGAGTTTGATTGAATATGATAAAGCTAGTTAATAAATAATGGGTAATTGGTTCTTGGGTTATGTTTTAGACCACAAATAAGGATAGAATTAAGGAGTTGAATTCTCAAAGTAGTTATTCAAAGAGTAATTAATTAATTACTTCAATAATTATTTGATTTCTAGATGATTAAGATAATGTAAGCATGAATGAAAGGAAGGAGACCTTGATATGGCTTGCTTATACCAAGATCTTTTATCAATGTAGGTTATGGTTTAATTTATACTAGATTTGGATTAGTTTCATGTAATAAGTATAGTTGATGGGATATTTCATGTCTCAGCCTACAAACAAGGAGTTTAGACGGATAAAATATGAAATTAATATAACATGATATAATTATGTATTGTTGTGTTTTTGGTGAATCCCTTGATGGGTGTTTCTATTTTGTATGACTTACGTGATGATTTACAAGGCTTAATATAAAATGTGGGTAACAATAAAACAAGTAGAGGAACTTGAATCTGTAGAATTAGTCTTTAATTGTTGTACTCCAAAGGTACTCCCTGGACGCCACACGGTGCTTAATACTAAGAATTGCCCAAGATAACCCTTGTTATCTTCTCAACGCTGGACTCTTATAGATGTAAACTTTAAACATGAACGGAACTAAAGAAAATTTAAAACGGAATTCAAACAGATGAATAATCTTGGTTAAAACTTTGAAACTTAATAACCTTTAAAAATCTGTGGAAATCTTAAAGAAACATAATCTGACTAGTTTGGACAAGTCTTTAATAACTGACTAAAGAACCACTGAGTCAGACCCCAACTGACCTAAACTAAAAGCTAAATAGCTGTAATAACAACACTAAACATCTAAAATCATTAAGGAATGGGCCCTCAAACTAAGAGGACTTCCTATATCTTATTTTGATGATGATCAGGTGACAATAAGGGACCAGGTCCCTGGATCATCAGGGAAATATACAACTGTCACATGACCTGCATAATTCTGTCGTCTAGTGTAACAAACTACGCAGGTGAGATATATACCAGTTAGGACACCTGTCCTAATCAGATTTCTTCCCTAATCATTATTCCACTATAAATAAAAATAATGTTTCTAAATTGGTGAGTTTTTGCAATTAGAATATAGAAGAGGGTAATAGGCAAAAACTCAACTTTGCAACATTACTCAAGTTCATAGTTTTTGTGTGTGCTGAAATAGTGAGTGTTCTTAAGTTATGTTTGAGTCTGCAATCAAATTAATCATGTTATAAGAATAATACTCTTTTCTTGTTTTTTTGAGAGTGCTTAGGTAGAGTTACCTGAGTGTGATATTGATTAGAGTTAATCAATATTAAGGTGAGTTATTGGCAGAATTGTCAAGGTAGGTTTGTAATAGAGTTATTGCAAACTGGTGGAGCTTAGAGTTAAGTTTTTACTGTGACTATAATCAAGAGTTTGATTATAGTGTATTCTTGATTGCTTCTGAGGTCAAGTCATGGTTTTTCATCCCTTGAGAAAGGAGGTTTTCACATTAAATCTTTGTGTAGTTTAACTTCCTGCTAAGTTTTGTTTCCTTAATGCTTTACTATTTGTTTGCCTGTGTCTGACTCTAAGGTACCTGGCCCCTCATACTGTGGTACAACCCCCCATGTTTCAACAATTGGTATCAGATCTAGAACGCTCTAAAAAGTTTACACCTAGAGTGATTTGGTTATCATGATTTCTCCACCTAACCTGGAAGAAGGGCAATCTGTCGCTAGGCCACCCCACTTTAATTGAAAGTTCTATGGGTGATGGAAAATAAGGATACATGACTTCATTATGGTCGAGGAAAATGAGCTGATGGATAAAATACTTGATGGTCCTTATGTGCCAATAAGAGAGGTCAAAGAAGGAGACATAACTAGAATGGTTGTTAAAAGTAGGAGAGAGTATGATGATGAAGATAGAAAGAAAGTTGAGAAGAATTATAAGGCAAAGAAATTGCTTATTTGTGGTATAGGACCTAATGAGTATTACAAGATTTCTGCTTGTGAAAATATTAAGAAAATTTGGGATTTCTTGAAGATAGATCATGAAGGAACCACTAATGTGAAGGATTCAAAAGTTGATATGCAGACTACTCAGTATGAAACCTTCACCGTGAAAAAATAATAAACTATCCAAGAGATGCATACTAGATTCACTTCAACCACTAATGAGTTGCACTACTTAAAAGAAGTAATTCCTTTGTACAAACAAGTGAGAAAAATTCTTGGGGTTCTACCTAAATCCTGGGAAAGCAAAGTGGATGCTATCACTAAGGCAAGGAACCTAAAAAATCTCACTATGGATGAAGTTATTGGTAATCTGAAGACATATGAACCCAAGAATTAACAAGGGAAAGAGAAGAAGGAAAAGGGAAAAATCTCTAGTATTGAAGACTTTTAAGTTAGATTCAAGTAAATAAGACACTAATGTTGCCTATTTGGCAAAATAAATTTTTAGAGCAATAAAGAAAAGTGGTCAGTTTCAAAGAAGAGTAAGTAGTAGCAAAATGAGGGGGGCTGTTGAGGTTTATCACAACTATGGAAGTCCTAAAAATTTCATTAAGGACTGTCCAATGCACTAAAAAGATTATCAAGAATATCTCAAGACCAGAGGTAACAAAGGAAAGAACAAGGACCGGGTCCCTATAAAATCAAGAAGAAAGGTTGCAGCTGATTATGTAGTGAAGTAGGCCGTAGCAGTGTAGGGAGATTCCTCAGTGAATTTGATGAAGTTGGAAAGGCTGAAGATGTGTCTATGTTAGTTGTGGAGGATTGTGAAGTTACCTATTATTCCTTATTCGCTCTTATGGCTAACACAGAAGATGAAGGAAAAAATGAGGTAACTCTTTCTGACATCAAGGAAAATCTAGATAATTACTCTGCTAGGAAGATAAAGAAGCTTGCAAATATGTTGATTGATTCTATGTGTGAACTGACTGATGAGATAAATTCTCTAGAAGAGAAAGTAGAAAATCAAGATCTTGAATTAATTGCCTTAACTCTCCAAATATCTAAAACAAAAGAACTGTTCATAAAATTTAAATCTGATAACATGAGTTTATTGAGTCATCAGAGAACGTAAATATTTTGATGGTAAAGGGAAGAAAGAAGCCTCAAGGCTTTAAGTTGAGCTTGAATAAAAATTAAGAGATTCTCAGAATCACCTCATGAATACACCCCATAGGAATGAAGAATTATAAAAAGACCTGGTCTATATGAGAGAAGATCTTAACAAATCCCTAAAATGGACCACATCGTCTCAAATCCTTTCTAATTTAACTGATCGGAGAGTCAACAATGGTAAGGGCCTTAGGTATATGTATAAAACCCAATTAATCAGGTCTCAAATGAAGGATGCTAATGGTGTTAGAAAACAGGTCCACAAACCTCTATGCACTCATTGTGGAAAAGATGGGCATTTAAAGAAAAACTATCAAAGTGGGCTTACAGCTAAAATGAGAAGTGCTAGATATATTCATGAGGAGAATTCTTATCACAAGGGTTTCATACCCTTAAAATATAAAGAATAACTCTCTACCTAGATGGGCCAAGAAATATTTGATCACACCCTTGTCTTTCTTCTGAGAACTCAAACTCAAGTGGGTTCCTAAATCTAGAAAATAACTATGGTTGCAGGTGGGAGGTAGAGAATGCAGTCAAAACTAGTTCATGGATAGTGGATGTTCAAAGCATATGAGAGGGAGGGATGACTACTTTTTTTCTCTCAAGACACTTCAAGGTGGAGGTGTCTGTTTTGGAAATGGTAAAAAAAGGTTGTATTCATGGTGTGGAAAAGATTGGAAAATCATCTAATCAAGAAATAGAAGATGTGTACTATGTAAATGGTTTTAAGTATAGTCTTCTAAGTGTTTCTCAAATTTGTGACAAAGGAAATGAGGTCAAATTCTCAGCTGATGGACGTATTATGTCAAGCTTGAATTCTAGAAGAGTTATTCTCAAATCCAAGAGGATCAAGAATATGTATGTGGCTGATTTGGTGTCTGTGGCTGATGGGGAATTGAATTACTTAAGTTCTCAAAGTAAAGATGCTGATTTATGGCACATAAGGCTGGGACATGTAAGTTCCTCTCTGCTGAACAAGTTAATTTCTAATGACCTAGTCTGTGGCATACCAAAGATGATATTTACAGACAATAAGGTTTCTGATGCTTGTGCTAAGGGAAAATAAACTAGGTCATCAAGTAAGATAAAAAAGAAGGTGAGTACCTCTAGGCCTCTTGAGCTACTGCACATGAATCTATGTGGACTTGTTAAAGTCCAAAGTAGATATGGAAAGAAGTATGTGTTTGTTATTATGGATGACTGCTCCAGGTTCACCATGACAATGTTCTTAAGAACCAAGGATGAAACCTTTGAGGTTTATGGTTACATCTGCTAAGTAAGTTCATAGGAAGATAAATTGTAAGATTTTTGAATTTAGATCTGATCATGGAACTGAATCTAAGAACTGTGTGTGTGGAAGAGAATGTGCATAAGGTCCTTGATGAGTTAAGAAAGATGGTGAATCCAAGTGACGAAGAAGAATCAAAATTTGAAGAACTCATTCCTATTTAAAGGGATGATGGAGTTGAAGAATGATAGTAAAATACAAGATGATGGAGATGAGAATAATGAAGATGATGGTGATCCAGGATCTTAATTACAGACCCTATCTCAGTAGAAGAACTACAAAAGGGGTCTAGTCAAAATATTTACAGACTTGGTCCTAGTGAAACTCATCTCAGAAGGTCAAACTAGAGGCTCAGATCTTCTCACTCCCTTGATAATCAAACTTCACCTCTGGAGACTAGAATTCAAACAAGAGATGAAACTAGAAATTTCATAACATTCTCAGCCTTCTTGTATCAAATTAAGCCCAAAAATATAAAAGAAGCTCAAATGTTGACCTAATTAAAGAAATGAAGTAGGAGCTTTACCAATTTGAAAGAAAGTCTTGGAACTGGTCCCTAGACCTATTGATAGAACAATTTTTGAAATAAAGTGGTTTACTATAACAAACAAGTTGAGGCTAGAAATTCTCAAATTAACCTGACTTACTAAATAAATTAATTTGTCTACCTAAATTTGGTTATGATCAGGAGACAGGTACCCTTGGTAAAGTAGGTATAGATTGGTATAACTCAGTACTATACCTTTGAACGTATATACCTATGGAATAACTTTGGAAAAAATGGTGAAGGAAAAACAAATTTAAGGATTCACTCTAGAAAGAAAGGGACCTGTTCCCATCTCTTAAGTTAGTACCAAAATAATGTGTTGTAATATTCATAAAATTTGGTCTAAGAAGCCACGTGTCTTTTCTTATCTGAGAAAAATCTATCATTTCATAGCAATGTGAAGAGTCACACCTATCAAACTCAGATGCGTCATTTTAAAATGGCACCTTTTAAATGACAATGATCACCTCACTTAATCATTAAACCAAATTCATCTCTTTTTATTCTCTTTCAAAATTAACTCAAATCATCTTCTTCAATCATCCTTCATCTTTGAATTAAACTGGTGCCATTCTCTCTATCTCATAAAAATTTCAAATGGCAGACATTCCTACTTCCTCAACTCTCGTTAAAGATCTTGAAGTCGATAAAGCCCTAGAAAATCAATTTGAACAATCCTAAATCAAACTGATCCTTTAGCACCCAAAACTATAAATGACGTCTCCTTAAATCCTCAACAAGAACCTGTGTTATCTATACCTACTAAATCATCTACAGAAATTCCAAACCCCTTAAAAGAGTCTATCTCTGTTGAAACTACCTCAACCATTGAAATTCTTACTGAGTCAACCATGGTAGAGGATTTGAATCTAGGTTTTGGTTCACTAATTGAACAAGAAATCCCTCAATCCAAAGTTCCTCATTTCTCAAAAGAACCAAAATTTCCTGAAGACTCTCAAATTCCTACTTCTTCTGAAGAACCAGAAAAAATAAAACTCTCAAAAACTCTACAAGTACCTGGTTCTCCTACTCCCTCAGAGTCAAATCCTATTTTTTCTCAACTATGCAATGAAGAATACCTGAAAAAAGATCTAATATTTCTAATAGTGTGAATTAGGTAGCTGAAAACTTATACTTGTGAGTAATCCTCTTGATATGGAAGAACAGGTAGTAAGTGAAAAGGATGATGGTTCAAAGAAAAGAGAATTTATGCTACCTCCAAATGAAGAGGAGGAGGAAGATGGGGATAAACTACCTCTGTGGTGGTCTACTAAGAAACAAAAGAGAAGTAAAGGCAAAGAAAAAATAGCTGATACTAGTGCAAAGGTTGCTAGATCATATTCTACTAGAGGATCTGAGATGAAGCTGTTAGTTATGCTATGAAGGCTAGAAAGTTTTCTACTGCTAAGAGAAGAAGACTGAAGAAAGATGATATAGTGAAGAAAGAGAATATTAGAGTTATAGAGGTTAGAGAGGATAAGGATATTGATCCTGATGTTGCTGCAACAACTAAGAAAAGAAGACAAGAAATTTATGTCTCAGGAAGGACTAGTCCTGTCATTCAAAGTCTGGTAGCCCTGTAGAAATAAAGCAGAAACACATTGCTATGATAAAAAAAGAAAGTCTCTAAGGGACCTGGTCCCAAAAAGAGAAGAGTTGTTGAAGTAGAAACAAGTAGTGATTCTAAAAGAAGAAGAAAAGAGGAATAAAAGAAGTCAACATCTAGAGAAGTAAGAAATGCGATCTTGCAAACCCAAAAGTACTATCTGATAGAATATTTGATCCCAGGATTTATGAGAAACTTGGCATGGTATAATTGGTTGAAAATATCAAACACCAGGGATGTCTACACTTCCTCAAGGAACTATCTCCCATGATTTTTAAAGATAAAGTAAGAGAATTCTATTATACAATGGATTTCTTAGATAATGGGTTAAGCTTGACGGCCCAAGTGTAAGGAAAACAAATTAGACTGGATAAAGAGTCACTTGGGAAAATACTGGATATGTCTATTATTGGGGTGAGGACTATTGTAAAGAAATAAGCCTCAATTGAGTTCATGATTGATGCTTCTAAGGTAGGAGGAACATTAATAGCTGGTTTGAGAAAGAAATTTCTAACAAGTGATTTCCAATTAGTTTTTAAATTTGTGAACAAGATCCTTTTGCCTAGGACAGAGAAAAGAACCTTTACATCTGCTGTTGATTTATTTTTGATAGAGTGTCTAAGCAAATTTGAGCTGATAAGTCTGTCTGCTCTTATGATAGAGCACATGAATAAAGTAATCCTTGAGAAGAAAGGAAGACATGGGATGCCGTATAGGTACTTCTTGAACAAGGTATTTGATCACTTTAGAGTGATTGGGACTAAAAGAACACCTAGAATAGCCAAACAATGGTTTAGTCTGACAACATTGGTGGAAAATAAATGCGTAGAAGAGAAAAGTGGGAATGGTGTCCCAAGTGTTAGAGCTATTAGTTGTTCAAGAGAATGTTAGTAAAGAAATAGAGGAGATAAGTATCAAGTTGGCTGATAAAGATGCTAAGATAACGTAGTTAAAGATGAAAAATCAAAAGTTATCCTTAGAGGGACCTGGTTCCACAAAGGCACTTACAACAGAAAATGCAAAGATCCAAATCAAGGTGGCAGAACTCACTTAAGAGGTTCAAGGTCTGAATGTCGAAGTTAAAAACCTTACTAAGTAATTTTTAAATGCTCATTCTGCAAAGAGTTCTAGAATGAAGATGTTAATCAAGTCCTTTTCCCCTAAGCCCCCTCTACCTAAGTACTATCATCTCTACATCAGTTTGTCATCCATGTGTCAGTTTCTAATTATTGTTTCTAAAGTGGTTTTTGATGAAGTAGAATTTTTTTGTTTATTTTGGTATGCTTGTAATGGCACTAATCTCACTTGAAAATGAATGAATTCTTTTTGCTTATGTGTTTCATCTGTCTCTTATTTACTTATAAAGTTGTTCTTCATGATAGTGTTGCTCCAGTGGCCATGAGTTAACTAACTTATGCTTATTTTTATCTTAGTTTACTATTATCACTTTTCAATGATTCCAAAAGGGGGAATAATGAATTCAGGTGGTAGGGACTAGGTACCAGGTGCATATGTATTGATTGTTGGTGAAGTATGATGATATACTGATAGGGGGAAGAAGGAAAAATATTGAATGTTGATAGTGGAAGAATGTTGAATGTTGATGGTGTATGTGATAGGTAGAATGATAATCTAAATGAACTTTGATGAGTGCAGGTATACACAGGGAATACTGAAACATAGTGAATGAATGTTGATGTCAATTGACAACAAGAAACCAGGTCCCTAAGTTGCATGATATATTCATAGAGGGAAGCAAGGTGCATAGTGATAGAGGGAACATTCACTGACAGTAGTGTAATCACTCTGACTGAGTAAGGAAAATGAATTTGATGCTCCAAGTTTCATGGTCAAGTTTTGTGTTTTTTCATCATTAAAAAAGGGGAAATTTCTATATCTTATTATTTTGATGATGATCAACTTGAAAACCTTGGGTTTTGGTTCTTAGAAATTTCTCAGGTTTTGGACTTTCTGGACATCATATGACTCACTATACGAGTCGTACGGTGAGGGTATGGGTCAGGTGACCCAATCGTATGTTGTCCATTATTGGGTGGTTGAGTTTCTAGAATGGGTATGACTTGGGTGGCTACGAGTCATATGGTGGGTGGCGGGTCATAGGTTTGGGTTTTTCTTCACTTAATCTGAAACTTAGTAACTTAACTTGGATCTGAGTACGAGTGGCTCCCCATGAATCGTGAGATATGGTACGAGTGGTATAGTCTAACTCGTATGTTAGACAGTGTCAACCCCTCATGATTCTTCCATGGGCACGATTTCTTGGTACTAGTTGTATGGTTGGGTATAATTTGGTTTGGGTGGTTATATGTTGGACAATGTTGGGGTCCAAGGGGAGGTCTGGGGTACGAGTGGTGGGTACCACTTGTATGATAGGGTACAGGTGGTATGGTGGAGTCGTACCCTCTTGCGAAATTTTATGTAGTTTAAGTTGGGGGTAATCTGGACATTTCCCCTTATAACATCTTAAGGCCCCATGACTTATAACTCTTTGGGGACATCATTTAACCTATTTGAAATCACTCAAACTCTCTTAAAACACTCTCAAATTCTCTCAAGGCATTTGGGTCAAGAAAGGCTAAGGTTTCATCAATAGGATCAATTTGGGGCTTACAAAGGTTATTTCTCTCCACCATCTTTATAATCTAAGGCATGTTACTTCTGCCTCATTGTTAGTACCAACTAAAGATATATTTTATGAATTGTTTTCATGGCATTATTGTTGTATGATTTTGGTTTTTCAAATATATGTTGGGGGTTTTAGTTTTAAATGCTAGGTTATGGTTTTCCCATATTTTAATTATGAATTTACATATTTTAATAGTAGTTTGGACATTTGGTTGAATGCAAATGGTTAATTGATACTTCATTTTGGTTTTGGAAGCACTATGCCCCCAATGTATTTGATAAAATGCCTATGAGAATGCTTTTACTATATTGTTGGAGTTTTAATGAAACTATTGCATGGTATAACTTGGTAATGCAACCCTAAATGGTATAAAGGATTTAAATAATTTAAAATGGTTAAATGGTAAGGTCTTGGTGGTTATGGTTTGTCTAATTGAAAGCTTTGTAGGGTACAAGGGAATCCCCTAAACAAACATAGTAATGATCACTTGTAGGGCACATGGGATTCCTCCAAGTCAACTTAATAATATAATCTATGGGTATATGAAAATCCCTGTACTAACAAAGGATGACTAAGGGTATTGCTTGTAAGCTATAGTCGGTATGACGATACCACAACTTATAGCCTTGGTTAATAATAAATGAAATGGTGGTTCGGTTGTGTGGTAATGGTTTTAATTGGGCAATAATGGCAGGGTGTGATAGCTAACCATGAAGGTGTGAGTCCAATAAACGAATATTGAAAACTCATGTTTGCCGACATGAGGATTGGTCATGGAGACCATATATGATATTTACGGGGTACATAGGAATCTCCTAAGTACACTTGTACATATGTATCATAGAGAGCGAAGGTTACTGGGGAATTCCCTTCTCCTATGGTATCTTCGGTTCGTGCGGCTACATGCGTCGGGGCCCGTTTAGGGGGTTACACTAGATCTATATAGCCCGTGGGTGGTTCTAGGATGGATAAGCTACACATACTCTAGTTAATGGTTTTAAAGGCATGCTAAACCCAGTTCCCTTTCCCAGCATGATTATATATATTTATATATGTATAGATAGTTTTGAATGTATATGGTTGGTTTATTTGGTTTTAAAGATTGACATTGTTTTATCTTTATCCTGAGTACTTGCTAGAGTTCACCCACTAACCTGTCCTCAGGCGGCTGTATCCCTACGCAATACAGGAACCAACCATTCTACTCTTCCTGCTTAGTGATTGAATTTGGGATCAGCTCGATTGGATTGAAGTGGTGAGATTCTATATTTCAGAAGGTTTCATTTCATGTCATGGGTGTTTTCACATACTTTGGTCATTTTATAAATATTGGTTTTGGCTATGGTTGGGAGCGTCTCCCAACCAAATATTGTTTTATTTTCAGTTAGAGGCTTTATGGAACTGCTATGGGTTGGTATGGGCGGTGTCTGTCACACCTCTTTTTCGCCCGTGGAGAGATCGAGGGGTTTTTCGAATTAAAGTGACAGTTTTAAATAGGGATTATTTTATTTACGGAGTAGCCACTTGGAATTGAGTTATGATGTTCCAAGTCACCTTATAAATCCCAACTCAAAAGAAAATAACATTTTATTGATATGCAAAAACAGATCGGATAAGGAATTCTGTTGACCGAGGGAAAGGTATGAGGCACCCTTCAAGTCCCGTAGTTCTAGCGTGGTCGCTTTAATGACTTATGTCTGGCTTAAATTAATCTTTTCGATAAATAACATTTTGTTGGCCTAAAAGTTACTTACGACCCATTTTTATTTATTTTGAATATATTTAATTATATTAATATGTGGCTTATCGGTAGCAGTGCTTTCTAATCTTACCACGAGTTTTGATATATTTCTCGTACCTTTGAGGCATTTATGGATCGTTCCCATTTTTTCCAATCTAAATAATATCCTAGCATGTTTTAAAAATCTACCCATTCCAATCATATCGGCTTTGAAATAGTGTATTAATTTTTATTATAACGAATGGTCGGTAGCAGGACTTTCCAACGTCATCGTTAACTTTCACTTGTATTGAACTTTAATTTTCTAGAGGTCAAGAGCCTAAACTCATTCTTTTACAAATTTTCTCCCTTACAGTTGGTCTTTCCTTTTTTATTTTTGGTCATACCCATCGACAGCCCCTCAAACTTGTCCCTAAAATTCACTTAGGCCCCTAAACTAAGGCTTGTACCTATCAGACCCCTAAACCCCCTCGAATTTGTTCCAATTGAGCATTTTTTTCAATCATCTAACGGCTCAAGTGTGAGTAATACACACGCGATGACGTGGAAAAACTAACCAATTAGAAAAAAATACGTGGTATTTTTTTTTACTATCTGATTTTGCCCCTTTCCTGTTTAATACTAATAATTTTTTAATTAAAAAAAAATAAAAAATCACCCCCAACCACGCAGTTGTCTTCTTCACAAACCCCCTCCCCCTCCCCCGTCGTCTTCACACACACACTGAAGCCATCGTCTTCACACACACCTCTCCCCCGTCATCTTCACACACACACACACACTGATTTTGTAAAAGAAGAAAGATTTTTTTTTCACATCTTTGATATTGTTAATAATGGTGAAGAATTTTTTTTTCACATCTTTAATGTTGTTAACAATGGTGAAGAATTTTTTTTTCACATCTTTGATGTTGTTGACAATGGTGAAGAATGATTACTCATTTTGTGATTAATAGAGTTTCTCTATTCTTTGATTTTGTCTTTAATGGAGTTTCTCTATTCTTTGGTGGATTTTGGTTTAAAGCTTTTCTTCAAATTGTTGGGCTCTAAATTTCTGAGAAACAAATGCAAAAAAAAATTAATGCAACTAATATTCTCTCTGTTAATTGTCAACAATGCGATAAAATGGATTGATTCTCTGTTAATCTTCTTCTCCATTTTCAATTGATTTAGTGGATAATATAATTTCATCTTCTTCTCCAATTAATGCTACCAAAGGGGGGTTGAAGTCGATGAAGAGGGGGGTATGGGGAGGGTGGAGGGTTGAAAATGATGAGGAGGGGGTACGGGAAGGGTGGGGGCTTGAAGACGGTGGGGGTGGGGGGTGGTGAAGAAGACAATGACTTGGGTTGAGGGCTTTTTTTTTAATTAAAATATTAGAATAATTAAAAATTATATTAATAAAATAATTTAAATATAAGTTTTTTAATAAAAAAAAGTAAAATATTATTTATTTTACTATTTACGCGCCCAAAGAGAGTGTGTCCTTGTCAAATCAACATTTTGTGCCTGATAGGTAATTTTAGCACTTGAGGTGCCTAATAGGTACAACCCTTAGTTTAGGGGTCTAAGTGAATTTTAGGGACAAGTTTGAGGGGCTGTCGATGGATTTGACTTTTTTTTTTTCACTTATGATCGGTCATGCATAAAACAAACCTATCTTATTTTAACCTCATATGAATTAACGATGAATTAATTGATTTTGGTTATTTAATTTAATTCTAGACTTATGAACCGTATGATTAATTTGACAGTTGTACCGATCAACGTAATATGTTTACACTTAAATACAATAAATCACAGGCCAAATACTATAACGATATACAACAAATTAAACGTGCACTCTCTCTAGAAAGTAATCAACCAGTTAACGAAGTCCAACTTACACTTATTTTTAAGGCATAATACATAAATATGACCCTAAACTTTACACCAAATTATAACTTTGACCTTAAATTTTTACAATGCAAAAATATGACTTTTAACTATTCAAAACTGCACAAATATGACCTCTGTTCCTACGTGGCAAAACGTGTGTTCAACACACAAAACTAGGCGCGTCCAGCTTAAAATCAAAACATTTCAACAGTAAAAAATTGGTAAAATGACTATAATGCCCTTAATAATTCCTTTTTATATATTTAAATGACTTTTCACCATTATTTTTTTATTATTTTTGGCTCAAAGATGAAAATGACATCTAATTTCTTTTGTCATTGTGGAAAGAGCAATATTGAAGATTTATTAATTAGGTGAGTCGGCCTCATACGAAAAAATCGCGCGGGTATCTATATATATTATAAAGCAGAGGGCGAATTTAAGTTATATAATATATCTAAATATAATTTATTTAAATATTAAATTATAGATGAAATTATACTAATAATAAAAAAAATTATAGTTTTAATAAAACGTTATTAAATTAACGTTATTAAAACGTTATTAAGGATAGTCGTAGTAGTATATTAAGTTAACTTTATCAAATTAACGTTATTAAAATGTTATTAAATTAACATTATTAAATTAACACAGGGGCGGTCCTACGTGGTTGCCATGGGGTTCACCCGAGCCCCCTCGGAAAAAATTACGTTGTATATATAAGATAGAAAATCTATATTTATGTACGTATATTAATGTTGAACAACATGAAACAAAGCACTTAGATAGCCCAGTGGTGTTATTTGCTCTTCTAAGGCGCTTCCTTCAGCCTACTGCGCGGGTTTGATCCCTGCTAGTGGTTGTTCTTTTTTTTTTAATAAAAAAAAAAGTTAGGTGTTGCTACTATAGAAATAAATAAATAAATAATAATAATAATGATAATAATAAATAAAAAAAAACGACGTTGTTTTAACACAAAAAGAAAAATGACAGAAATAAATAAAAAAATTATAATAATAATAATAATAACGACGCCGTTTTAACACAAAAAGAAAAACGACGTCGTTTCAGATGAAAGACAAATATGACCTTTAACTATTCAAAACTGCACAAATATGACCTCCGATCAAAAGTCCCTCCAAGTCAGCCCTTTTAATGACGTGGCATCATGTGATTGAATCACCTTTCCACGTAGGTGTAAGTGAAGCTCACGCAAGGGGGTTGCAAAATCGAAGGTCATATTTGTTCAGGTTTTGAATAGTTAAAAGTCCTATTTGTGTGCTATCAAAGTTTAAGGTCAAAATTATAATTCGGTATCAAGTTTAGAGTCATATTTATGTATTATGCCTATTTTTAATTCAGCATAGGCATTTTTATTTAATGGTAGAATTTGGACTAAGGGACAATTATAGTTACACAAGAAGCCATAGGTACATAAGAAATATATATACTATGTTAGCTCATTAACAATTAAAAAGGAAAAGAAACGAAACTAGGCAATCCTCTATTAATTAATCATAGGATCCATTTAATTTTTATCTAAAACTTAAACCCACTTGTGTAAATTTTTTGTTTGTTTCAACCACTCACTAAATTCTTAGCACATTCACTAATAGAGATTGATATTAAAAGAATAGTTATTAAATCACTTAACATAATAAACCTTCCAATAAGGACAACAAATAAGTCACAGAAAATTTATCAACTTAAGGCGGGAATCGAAAGAAAGGATTCCTCGTAAATAATCATCATTTCATAGTAAAAATAATATATGAAGCCACTGAACTAACTTCTCCATGGTTCGATTCATAACAAAATTTATAAAAAATAATATATTATAGTGATTGAATAAGAACCTGTTTGACAAACTAAACTAAATAAGAAGATCTTACGACGAACCAGAAACTCAAATGGAAGACCTCTCTTTATTTTTGTAGGGTGTGCGTAGATATAGCGGTGTGATGTAGGAATGTTGTATTGCAGATTATGGTCAAGAAGGGAAGTGGGATATGAGTGTTTGTGGTGGAACGTGGGGGTTGGGGTAGTTTTTTAGTTTTTTCTTCTTTCTTTCTTTCTTTCTTTCTTCCTTTCTTTCTTTCTTGAAAGATTAAAATAGTCATAATAATAATAATAATAATAATACTAAAAATAATAGTGATAAAAATATTAATTAACTGATTTTTTATATTAAAAAAATATAAGAAAAAATTATAACTAGCCTAAAATATAATTAAGAAAAAAATTAAAATTATAACTTTTTTTAATTAAAATCTAAGATAAAAGAAAACATATATTTAAAAATATTTTTACTATAAAAATAAAATAAAAATAAAAATAAAATATATCCTAAAATGCAACTCTATTTTTAAAGTAAATCTTTTTCACAATTTTCAAATAAAACCTACTAAAAATTGAAAAACAGCTAAAAATATATTAGAAAAAATATAATTTTTTGATGCTAAAAATATGTAAAATTTACGGGAGGGTCAAAATTACGTGTCTACAGTGTCGGTAGTGGTGTCAGTCTTAGTATTGACATTGGTATTAGGGCTGATACCATTTGACTGTATTTATGATTGTGCCATCCTATTATGTTATGGACTCATACTTGGTTATTGTTTTGGTTTGGTTTTGGTTTTGATTTGTTGGACTTGCTAGGGTTGGTCACGGTTATGGTCCTATCCCAGATTCTCGGATTATAATAAATGCTATCTTGTTATATGTTCAGAATCCATTCGACTCAGGGTACGTGTTTGGAGGTTGGGTTGGGTAACGAGGGTAGTCCCCGATCCTGGTTGGACTTGGGATGCCTATTATAACAAGGCCCCGATTCGGGTCATGTCAAGTTGGTATCAGAGCTTTAGGTTCATGGTCAATTGGGAGTCCACAAAGTCGTGTTAATAGAGTCTCTTTTAAGAATGTAGTGTGCCACACTCATAAGAGAGAGGCTATAAGGCATTTAGGAAATGTTTCACTTCTTTGTGTTATATTTTAAAGCTTGGAGTCTAAGGTCTTGGATTTCTTTTACTTGTCTTTCAGATCATGCCTCGGCGATCTGAAGCTCACGAAAACTCCTCTTTACCAACAGGGGACAATATTGATGGGACACGTTTTACTCAGGGGATCCATACTCGGTCTAGGGGTCCAGTCCCTGATATTTCTGAAGTTCCACCAATTTCTTCTAGTCCTCCCCAGGATGACGTAATGAATGTTGAGTTTTTAGGCTGAGTGTGGTGCATCTGCTATTTCATCTTCTAAGGCCACAAGGGTTGGACAGTTCATGAGGTTGAGTCCTCTAACTCTTATTGGTGTTAAGATATATGAGGATCCTCAGGGTTTTTTGGATGAGATGGAAAATATCTTCAGGGTCATACAGGCCACGAATATGAAAGGGGTGAATTTTACAACCTATCAGCTAAAAGATGTGGCGTACCAATGGTACGAGGAATGGGATCAGACAAGGGGTAAGGTTGATGAGTTATCTTTGTGGGAGACTTTATCTTATGCTTTTCTGGATCGCTTATTTTCTTAGGAACTGATAGAAGCAAAAACGAAGAAATTTGTTAATCTAAAATAGGGGAAAATGTCGGTTAAGGAGTATGCCTTGAAATTTCACCAGTTGTCTAGGTATGCTTCGAAATTAGTGTCTGATATGAGGGACAGGATGATAAAGTTCGCTTCAAGACTGTCTCGTGAGTTGATCCTTAAAATCAAGACTGCACTACTGATCAAGGACATAAATATCTCTAGGTGGCTGTTCATATGCAGTAGGTGGAGGAGGAAAAGTGAAAACATGCTGATCTAGGGGAAAGGTAGGGTAAGAGGTTTAGGTTCTCTGAGTAGGGTGGTCAATAACAAAGTGGTCAGGATGGTAGTAAGTGGCTAAAGAAAATGTAGGGAAGTTCTGGTTCTTTCTCTACAATAAGTACTTCTTCTCCGAGGCAGTCAGGTGATAAGCGTCAGCAGGGTGGCGATAACTTTAGGGCACAAGGTGTCCAATATCAGGCTAGTGGGGCACAATTGGCTTCATCATGTCATCTTTGTAGGTTCTGTGGTCGGTTACATTGGTGTTTTTGTGATTAAGAGAGGGACAAGTGCTTCAAATATGGTTAGCTAGTCCATATACTTAGAAATTATCCAGTTGGTAAGGTTGCTTCGGGAGCGAATAAGGCTTCAGTTGCCTCTTCATCTACTCCTACACCAAAGGGTGTAACTTTTGCTTTTGGTACTGGCACATGATGAAATAAGTTATATTCTCTTTCATCCCAACAGGAGTCTAAGGCATTGCTTAATATCGTGACTGGTACGTTATAACTCTTTTCTCATGATGTGTATTATTTAATTAATCTGGGGCCAACTCTCTCTTATGTGATCCTATTTGTGGCTGTGCATTTTGGTTTTGATACTAATGTTAGTTTGGATCCTTTTTCTATTTCTACCCAGATAGATGACTCAGTGATTGCTCAAAAAGTCTATAGGGGGTGTGTGGTATTTGTTGGTAGTAAGGAGACTTTGGTGAATTTATTCAAATTAGATATTGTGATTTTTGATGTCATTCTGGGGATGGATTGGTTACACTCATGCTACGCGTCCTTAGATTGTTGGACCCGTACGGTTGTCTTTAGGTTCTTTGGTGAATCGATTATTAAATGGGCGGGTGGTTCCTTATATCCTAAGGGGAAGTTTATATAATATATTAGAGCTTGGAGATTAATCTCTAAAGGGTGTCTCTATCATTTGGGTCTGGGTTAAAAACTCTAACTCGGAAGGTCCTTTTTTGCATTCGGTTTCGGTAGTGAATAAGTTTCCTGAGGTCGAAATGGATGATCTTCCTGGTGTTTCTTCGAATAGGGAGATTGAGTTTGGGATTGACTTTGTTCCCTTCGGATGTGCATTGACTATTGATAGTTGAATAAGGTGACGGTTAAGAACAAGTATCCTCTTCCTAGGGTAGATGACTTATTTGATCAGTTGCAAGGTGCCAAATTCTTTTAAATATAGATCTTGGTCTGGGTATCATCAACTTAAGATTAGGGAGGTGGATATCCCTAAGAAGATATTACGTACCCGGTATAAGCACTTTGAGTTCTTAGTTATTTCATTTGATTTGACCAATTCTGCGATGATATTCATGGATTTGATAAATAGAGTACTCCATCTGTTTTTGGATCTGTTTGTCATTTTATTCATTGATAAAATTCTGGTGTACTCTTAGAGTGAAGTGAATTATGCCAATCACCTCCGTGTGGTGTTGCAGACCTTGAAAGAGCAGCAGTTGTATGCCATATTCTCGAAATATGAATTCTTGTTGAATGCTATCACTTTTCTAGATCGTATTATTTCTATTGAGGGAATTATGGTAGATCTACAAAAGGTGGTGGTGGTTAAGAAATGGCCTAGACCCAAGACTCCAACTAATATTCAGAGATTCTTGGGGTTGTCTGGGTACTATAGGAGGTTTGTTGAGAGTGTTTTTATGATAGCGGCCCTATTGACTAAGTTGACTCAGAAGAAGGTAAAGTTCTCTTAGCCAGATGCTTGTGAGGGTAGTTTCGAGAAGCTAAAGGATAAGCTAACTTCAGCTTCATTTTTAACTTTGTTTAAAGACAATGAGGGGTTTGTGGTTTACTGTGATGCATCCTGGGTGGGACTTGGTTGTTTCCTGATGCAGCATGAAAAGGTGATTGCCAATGCTTATCGGCAGTTGAAAGTGCATGATAGGAACTATCCAACTCAAAATCTGGAATTGTTAGCGGTGGTGTTTGCGTTGAAAATTTGGTGGCACTATTTGTATGGATTGCATGTGGACATCTTTTCTAATTATAAGAGTCTACAGTATGTGTTCACTCAGAAAGAGATTAACCTCAGGCAGAGGAGATATCTTGAGCTTCTCAAGGATTATGAAATGAGTCTTCACTACTATCTAGGTACGACTAATGTTGTTGTTGATGCTCTTAGCGGGTTGTCCATGGGGGAGTTTAGCTCATGTGGATAAGGTGAGGCGGGAGTTAGTGAAGGATATTCACCGCTTGTCTAATCTTGGACTTCACCTTTTAGATTTCGAGAAAGGGGTGTGCTAGCATAAGAAGTGGTTTAGTCGTCTCTTGGTGCAGAGATCAAGGAGAAGCAAATGCTAGATCCCGTCTTGATGAAAATAAAGGGTGATGTAGATGGGAAAAAGGTAATGGTATTTGAGATCAGTGGTGATGGTAGGTTGTGGCACTAAGGGAGGTTATGTGTTCCTAACATCGATGGTTTACGAGAAAGGGTATTGGCTAAGGCAAATGAATCGCACTACATTGTTCATCCCGATTCGATGAAAATGTATCATGATATCAAAGAGATGTATCGGTGGAATGGTATGAAAAAAGATGTGATTAATTTTGTAGCCAAGTGGTTAGTGTGTCATCAAGTGAGAGTTGAGCACATAAGGCCTGGAAGCTTGTATCAGGAAATTGAATTCCTGAATGGAAATGAGAAGTGATCAACATAGATTTTGTTACCAATCTTCCTTGGTCGTAGAACCAATTTGATTCAGTTTGGGTCATCATAGATAGGATGACAAAGTCGTCTCACTTCTTTCCAGTGAGGACTAACTTTTTGGCTGAGGATTATGCGAGGTTGTATCTTTATGAGATTGTGAAGCAGTATAGGGTACCTATTTCAATTATCTCTGATCGTGGTATGCAGTTTTTATCTCACTTTTGGTAGTCGTTTTAGAAGGGGTTGGGTACTAAGGTTAGTCTGAGTACTGCTTTTCACCCACAAACGGATGGGCAAGCAGAAAAACTATTTAGACATTGGAAGATATGCTTCGTGCATGTGTGATTGATTATGGTGGTAATTGGGTTGAGCATCTACTTCTTTTAGAGTTTGTTCACAACAATAACTACTATTCTAGCATTGGGATGGCCCCATTTGAGGCATTGTATGGTAGGAGCTGTAGATTGGTGTCACCCTAAACTATACCTCTACTAGAAGTATAATGCGATCGATTGAAAATATACTAACCCAACAAGGTTGGGGTCGATCCCACCAGGAAAACTTGAATAGTTTTTTGCCTTGATGTAATCCACAAGAAGTACAGGAAAGTAAATGGGGGAATTTTGTTATCAATTGGAAATAGTAACCAATTCTTGAGTGTTGTCGAGTTGAAATCAATATGAGACAAATACTAGGTTAGTGTTCCCCTGGCTTCTCAATTGCGTAAATTTCTCGTGTTTAACCCAATTATTCTATTGTTCTGCATGCAAAGCCTACGATATAGGTATTAGCCCTTGCTTAAAAGAAAAATTTCACCCTTTTGGCTTGGTTACCGTCTCTGGGTGTCACTTTGTTGTCCCTTGCTACGGCCTCATTGATACTTGGTTATCATATCACTGTCTTAATCTTTTTTTCCCAATCACAAGCGTCTTGGTTATCGAATGTATGCGAATACAGGCAATCTCAAGATACTGCAGCTACTTGAGGCTAATTATTCTGAATAAAAATTAAGATATATGCTGAAACCCTAGACCAATTGACTCTCACACTTTCTCTATGTAGCTAATTCGCCAGGGTTCCCACACCCCTAGCTCAGAAGATTAGCCTCTTATTTTTGTGAAAAACCATGATTATCAATGAAGAACGCATAAAATTAACTGCACAAGAATAAGATGAATAGACTCCAAAGACTTTAATAAAATAAAATCTTAAAATCTCAAGAATAATTGTAAAAGTATTTAATAATATGTAATAATGCGTAAAAGAATGTCACAATGCGTAACCTAATAAAATTTAAACCCTAGGGTATTTATAGTATCTCAAAATAACATAAAAATCCTATTAAAATGGGAAAGGTAAAGTTAAGTCGGCAGTCGGTACGACTCGGTCTTCACTCGTATCCTCAGCTTAAGAGTCATACCCTGCCTTGTCGTTACTGTTCTAATATCTAATATTCCCATGACTTCAATTCTGTACTCAGCTTATGACTTTATCTTATGAATCATAACTACATATATGACTCGTGTCCTTCATCTGTATCCACCTGGAATTTCAGTCTTTTTCGGTCTTGAATACTGGTTTGTATACGACATCCCTATATGAGTCGTACTCAGACTTTCAACTCGTATCCTTCTGTTACTTTAATTCTTAGATAATAGCTATGATTTTGTTATACTCGCGGCTTTATCATATGACTCATATGATTTTAGTTCTGTTCCTCATATGATTCAGCATACAAGTCGTATCGAATGGTTACGACTCAAGAGCTGACTCGTTTACTGATCGGAGTTGGTCTTTTTCAGGTTTTTTTCTCTTCTTTTTATTAAAATAATGTTATAAACCTGTTTTACCTACAATTCACACCAAAGTGCATCACAGTTCACGCATAAATTCATGGTTTTAAACATCACACCAAAGTGCATCATAGTTCACACATAAATTCTAGATTTTAAGCATCAAAAGTGTCGTGTTTCGATGCCACATCAACACCCTCAACTTAGACTTTTGCATGTCCTCAGGAAAACAAAACCAATTACTATTTCCTAACCCAGAGTCAATGCTTAAAATAGGAAGATCTCAAACAACCCATGGAAGTGATTTTGGATTCAATTTCAATCTTGTTGTTCCCCTCTCAATTTTCAAATTTTCAACACGAATTTGCATATAGCAGTTTAGCACATGTAGAAACATGAAGGAATCCAATGATGGCATTACATTAGCAATAGACACTCGGTCATAGACATGTTTTACATTCATCAAACAATCTAGCAACCTAGTAATATAACCCATGTGACCTACCATCAAAGAAATCCCATTCACTCTTCATGGATAGACTCCTCTATTCAGGGATATACAAATAACTCTCTCTCTCACAAAAAGGTATCACCGGTGTGCACAAAATACCATAAGCTTTCCCTTATGCTTTTTTCTTAAGTTGTCAGATAGTCACACCAGGAACAGTATAGGACTTTATTTGGCTTGTAACGTAGGCTTGGGGATGGTATGATATGTATTGATATAATCCTAGTCATTTTAGTCCTATATAGCATGCCAAAAGAGGTCCCAGACTTGGAACATTTCAGCTAAGTATTAAGACTTAGAATCATTTTTATCCTTCAAAATTAGAGGATCTTATTTTCAATCTTTCTAACCTTCGTATGTCAATTTTCAAGTTGATTCATGATCAGGGTCACTTGTAGGTCATCTCAAGCGAGTTTTAGATTTTTTGGACTAGCATGAGGGTGAGTTTGGATGTCTAAAATAGCAAGCAGTCGCAGTAGGGCCGCGCCATGAGGGCTAGTTGACCTAGGCTCAGGGTCGCACCGCGAGGGATGCTTGACCCAAGCAAGGGTCGTGTTACGAGGGCTGTTTGAACCAAGCAGGGGTCGCGGCACGATGGGGACCCCGTCCAATATTTTTTTATCCAGGTTTGTGGGGGTAAATGGGTCATTTTCCCCTTACATTATTCAGCCTTAAAACGAAATTTGATATCCCAAAGAGCAAAACTCATTCTTTATTCACAAAATCCTCTCAAGAAAGAAACCCTAGTTTATCAAGCTCAAGATCAAGTACCAAGAAATCCCTAACAATCTTTACGAATTCTATCACTTAGGTTTGTTAGGTGTTCATTCTTGAGTTTCCTTCCACCCTTGGAGTTCAAGAACCCTTTTCAAAACTTGAATTATGATTCCCATTCTATAAATTGAATTATGCTCATGTTTGGGTTATTGTATGGGTTTTAAGTTAAGATATTTTATGAGTTTCATGAACTTATGTTATCATGTGTATTGAATTATGAATCTCTCATGTCAAAACCCTTGAGTTTGCAAAATTACATGTTGAAGTTATAATGCCCTATATATTATTCTTCATGTATCACAATCATGCTCTCCAAGTGTTTGATAGAATGTCCATGTGAATTGAATAGTGTAATCATGATATGTTAGCATGTGTTCTCATCCATGTATAAGTTCATAACCTCTAAGTGTTTGACTAAATGCCTCAATGAATGAATTGTGAACAATTGACTGTTGCTATGCTTTCAAGATTTATCATGCTTTATTATTGATGCTATCGAGTCCTGGGGGTATTTATTACCCAAAATCTAGATTTTTACTTTGTTGCAGTAGTTATAGAATCATTCTAGTAAAGGTTAAGAACAGTAGTACTCAGTCAGTTAGCAGAACTCAGAGAACTCAGTCCAGTTTAGTCAGTCAACATGATCAGTGTCAGTTCAGTCAAGCCTAGCACAGTCTAGTGATCAGTTCAATGTCGATTTAGTTGAGAGTAGGATTTAGCACCAAACGAACTCAGGGATGGGGGCATTTCTACCAGCAGAGGGTTTGACCCTTAGTAGCAGTCTCTGCATTACAGAACTACGCATCCAGCGTAGGATAAGTCGTCCTCCCGCCAGACTAGGGTTGACGTAATCATATATATATTTCATGAGTCTTCCTGCTAGATTAGGGTTGACCCAATATTGTGGAGCAAGGTGCTAACACCCTTCCAACTGGGGTCACAGGTTGGACCCCAACTCAGTTTATAAATCGGGGTATTTCGGTTAGATGATAATTTCCACAGTTACAGTTTCAGTCTCAGTATTCAGTAAAAAACTCAGACAGTTCTACAGAACCATGACTATCAGTTATTAGTTACCTATCCATCAGAAATCAGTACCTCAGTATCAGTCTAAACTTCAGTTATCAGTATTCAGTTATCAGAACTCAGTACTTCAATTTCAGACTAATTTAGACAGACGTTCTATGCACAATATTGCATATTCAGCATGTTCAGTAGTTACAGTTTTGCATGTACTCTCATCCAGTTACTCCATGATGTTCACTCAGTCAGTTATCATCTCATGCATTTGAACCCATGTACATCAGCTACCTCACTTAGCATACAAGTACATTCAAAGTACGGATGCATACTCTTTCTTTGCGCTACGATTTCTCATATCATAGGTTCGGTTACTTAGGGTCCGTATCGTACTTAGCAGCTCAGGCATTCAGCAACAGATTCATTGGTGAGTCCTCATATTTTGATGACAGAGTTTATCTATATCAGTATTTCAGTTAGCTTAGTTGTTATTTCAGTCGGAGTTAGTTGGGGGTTTGTCCTATTGATCTGAGGTGGTTTTATACACTTTTGTATCATTATTCTAGATTATTTTGCCTTGTTTTGAGAGCAATTTGTGTGTTTAACATATTCATATTGATATAAATAAGCATTTAAGTGTCCAAGTATGTGATTACAATGTCCAAAGTATTTTTTAAACAAGTTTGTGCTTAATTGAGTAATTTAGAGTTTAACCCGGAAAACTAGTTTTACTAGCTTGAGCTAGGTATGTGTCTAGTTGGTTTCGGTGGATTCTAATGTGCTTAATTTGTTCTAAATATTTTAATGGTGTAATTTTATGTGGAATAACTTGTTTTTAATGTGCAAAGTTCAATTTGATTAAGTCAAGAGTCAGAATAATAAGTGGAAAATTATTGCGAATTCGCCTTATCTTAGCTCTTGTTTTAATTTGTTGTGAAGAATATTGTGTTGTTTTGATCTTTAATATGTAGTGTGTGATATTGTAGGAGGCTTTTTGAATTACATATAGTTATATGTTGATGATTTAAAGGCCGAAAATAAATTGGAAATACACTACAAAAAACATAGGCAAAGGATAGGACATTCTACACTTAACCAGATTTTGGAACGCAAATTCCAGTGAGACGACGTGAAGTCAACGCGTTGTATCAATGGCACCAACGCTTTAACTGACGCGTCGCGTCGCTAATTAAGTGCAACAATTAAAGCTGCCGACATAAGCTTTGGATTTTGTCCACTTTTAAATCAAAGTGGGGCCACGTGCAACAATTGTCAAATTCCACTTTCATTTGGAATAAGAAATACAATATTATATTTTTATACCTATTTGCACAGGGATGGGACAACTGGTTCATTACATTATAAAGAAGGGATTTTAATTAGAGAAGATACTATATACACAACTGGACACGAATTGAGGACTGTTTTGGAGAAATTACGGAGGAGCTGCTACACAGTTTATTAGATTTTAATTTTATTTTTAGCTTTTAATTTTTCATATCATGTATTCAATTATTTGGATCATGATTATGAATATTGGTGGCTAAAAACCCTCCTTCCGGGGTTAAAGCTAAGAACATGAGTACTATTGTTTTGGATTAATTTTGATTAATTTTGCTTATCATTGTTGGTTGTTTGTTTATTCTTGTTTTAATTATTTTAAGGATTCACGACCCTTAGAATACATATATTATCTACCTTTTGATCTCGGGAGAAGGAATAGGGAGATAGAACATGGGAATAAACAAAGTTTGGATTTTTATTCTTTTATAAAATAAAGAATTTAACTTAGTATCTAGGACAGAGATGTACTTAGATGCCTTACTTGATTCATACGTAGGATTATAGCTTTAA
Source organism: Capsicum pubescens (assembly GCA_030864215.1). NCBI lineage: Eukaryota > Viridiplantae > Streptophyta > Magnoliopsida > Solanales > Solanaceae > Capsicum > Capsicum pubescens. Next base: position 122,561,745 of record CM061543.1, read on the forward strand.
TTAACTTAATTAGATTATTACATCCCCGCTCAATGATGTAGTTGTAATATCCATATTAGGTAAAAGATTATAGATTGGGAAGCCATGATCAAGCAATTAACCCTACGAATCAACAACCAAGATAAGCAAATTAGCGAATGAAATTCAATAACATAGTATGATTTTTTGGAGTTTTTTAAACCTGGGCTTTTCTTTATTGATTGTCCCAAGACTTTTTACGCTTTACATATTTTATTTTTAATTTACAAAATTACAAACTCTCTTCTTATTTAGTTTTTCTCAATTAGTTAGACTAGAATTAGATATGTGGTGAACACAAGTTCCTGTGAGATCGATACTTGGGCTTTATTAAAGCCACTTTACTACTTGATAAGACCACGTACACTTGTGCGCTTGGGCGCTGTCAGGTTTTTGGCGCCATTGCCGGGGACTTGTAACTAGGCAACTATCTTATTTTTAGTTTATCTATATTGAGTTGTAAATAGTTTTTGTTTAGTTTCTTTTTATTTTCTTTTATTTCTCTTTTTATCACACTTCTTGATATGTCGGCCTGAGATATATAGTTTTCGAGTGATGACGATTCTTGTTATTTTTGTGGAGGACACCACCTTGTGGCTTATTGTCAAAATTTTTATGGAATCGCGTGGATGGGACCTTTATAATATGATGCGGATACTACTCCATCTGTGGAGCAGATTGCAACATGGTGTATGATTTGTGGTCAAAGTGTTCATTCTGAAGATATGTGTGCTGTCAACCCCGATTCAGTAATGTCTGTGGGCTATGATCAAAGGCAAAATTATACAAACTACTGCAATTGAACGGGGCTGAATCAGTCACAAATTCAATCATAAAACCACCATTAGCAGTTTCAGCCGCAACAACTAAATATACAGGCCACAACTCAAATGAGTAAGTTGGAAGAGTTGATGAAACAAATTTTAGCATCTCAGAATGAGTATTTGGCATACATGAAGAACCAAAGAGAGGCTACTAAACAAGTGACTTTCCAACCATTGTAGACGAAGTAGATGATAATTCGAGGAAGTCTGAGTACTTGAAAACTAAATTTGTCGAACAGGTTGAGGAGTTACCACTTCCATCATGTCTACAATGGCTAAGCGAAGAAAAATATGAGAAGGATATTAGCCAATTTGTGGTACAATTACCACCATGTCTACAGTGGCTAAGCAAAGAAAAATATGAGGAGGATATTAGCCAATTTGTGGAGCAAACACAAGAATCACAGCCACTTGATTGTCATCTTTATCTTGAGACTAAAATTGAGAAGGTGAATAAACGTGAGTGTGTAGTAGATTGTGTAAATTTTGAAGTAGGATTGGTTGGGCCTTACTCAGAGAACTTTTCCATATTATGTTTAGATGATGTCTTGTCTGTGGAATCATTTAAAATAGTGGAAGAGTGTGATTATATGATGCAAGTGGGTTTGTTTGTAAAAGCATTTAAATTGAGTGAATTGCTATTTTTGAGACACCTAGGCTCATGTTTATGACTCTTATATTTGTGGCTTAATTTTGAATTCATGCTATTATTTGGTTGGGAGTCTATGATAATCCTATTTGAGTTGAGCATGTGCCATGTGCATGTGAGATTTTTGTATATTCTTTGTTGCATGTGATGTCTAGAACTTGCCCGGTGTGTGTGTGAAGTGAAATAAAGAATGTGGGTTTAGGAGATGATATAGGCATTTCTTTGATAGCCTTTTTTTATACCTTCTTTTTACCTACCATTGTGCATAATCCTATTTAACCCCCATTGAGCCTTTAGCTTTTTCTGTAGAAACCTCATAAGGAGACTAATTCCTTCTTTGATAGACCATAATTTAATACAAAAATCTCCTAAGTTCTTTAATAAGAAAAAAATTTAATTAGTGAGGAGTTTGAGAAATTGAAGAATAAAAAAGGTGAAATTGATGCCCTAAGGTAATAGTTATTGGTGTATAATTGATGTGTGGTGGATGGTTGAGATATAATTTATGCTAAAAATATTGCCATGATTGTGAAAAAAGAGAAAAAATTGATTCTTGTGGTAGTGAACTTTGTGTCCACCAAGTGTTTGTGAAAATACTTAAAAGAGTTGGGGAAAAATAAAAGAATGGGGTGGACAAAAATGATGTAATTTGGTTGTTGGAGATTGGTTTTAAATGCTTAATGTAGTGTATTAAAGCGCTTAGAGAGGTTAGTCACTATTCCCAAATAGTTCCTCCCCATCCATTAGCCTACATTACAACCCAGAAAAGACCTATTTGATCCTAAGCTTCACAGTCGACTATTAGCGGAGCATTACACTAAGGGAAAGACTATGGTTCATCACATGTAACTTGTGAATTCTTTGTGAGAGTGAGCATAATTTGATTCTTATACCCATTGTGCTATAAATTGCATTATTGTGAGTGATTATGGGTAACTCTCTTGTTGTGAGGGGCATATGTATGATGAATGTGGGTGATTTGTATGATGTACTTGATTGAATGATAAGCGTGAGTTTCCCAACTAGGTGAGTCAATTCTTGAGGCTAGGATGTTTTGAAGTAGTGTTCTTGAGCCAATTGTGTAAATAACGTGCTTTGTGGAGAAACTTGCATTTCATGTAGTCATTGTAGTAGTAGCTTAAGTGTCTTGCATTTAGTAGAAGTATAGCATCACCTCAGATTTTTATGCTTAGAGTAAAGAGTTGTTCGAGGACGAACAAGAGTTTAAGTGTGGGGTGATGATCGGAGGTGGTTTTATACACGTTTGTATCATTATTCTAGCTTATTTTGCCTTGTTTTGAGAGAAATTTGTGTGATTAACATGTTCATATTGATATAAATAAGCATTTAAGTGTCCAAGTATGTGATTACAATGTCCAAAGTATTTTTTCAAACAAGTTTGTGCTTAATTGAGTAATTTAGAGTTTATCCCGGAAAACTAGTTTTACTAGCTTGAGCTAGGTGTGTGTCTAGTTGGTTTTGGTGGATTCTAATGTTCTTAATTTATTTCAAATATTTTAACGGTGTAATTTTATGTGGAATAACTTGTTTATAATGTGGAAAGTTCAATTTGATTAAGTCAAGAGTCGGAATAATAAGTGGAAAATCATTGTGAATTTGCGTTATCCTAGCTCTTGTTTTGATTTGTTGTGGAGAATATTGTGTTGTTTTGATCTTTAATATGTGGTGTGTGATATTGTAGGAGGCTTTTTGAATTAAATATAGTGATATGTTGATGATTTAAAGGACGAAAATGCATTGGAAATACACTACAAAAAGCATGGGCAAAGAATAGGACGTTCTACACTTAACCAGATTTTTGAATGCAAATTCCAGTGAGACGACGCAAAGTCAACGCGTTGCGTCGATGACACCAACGCTTTAACTGATGCGTCACATAACTAATTAAGTGCAGCAATTAAAGCTGCTGACCTTGGATGTATTTATACGCCTAAGCACCATAACTTACCCATATTTTAGCTAAGTTTTGAGAACAAAGTGCCTAGTTTCTTATGTGTTTACTCTACTTTGATGTAATTGAGCTAACCTATGTGATTAGCATGATTTCAGGTGTTAGTGAGGTAGATAAAGACATGAAATTAGTGAGGTAGATAAAGACATGATGGGACTATGTATTGCGGATGACAAATCACACAAGAGAAAAGTCGCTTGTTGGACCAAATGTGGCGCCTAAAAACTATGTCCAAGATTAATTTGTCATTTATAATTAGTTTAGGGACTTAGAAGGCAATTATGAGAGAGAGATTATTAAAAAGACTTGATGCTGAAAATTTATCATTATTCATTATTCTGTATTAATTTTGCACTGGAGTGGCGGCTTAACATCAAGGGAGAAACACTACTTCATCTTCTCCACCAAAATTGTGTTTACTTTTTGGTATGATGAATATTTTTATTGTGATTCCCGTTTTATTCATGAGTAGCTAAGTTTATTATTTAGGGTTATGGAAGCCTTGTAACATACAATCTATTACTTTGGGTTTTGAATTCATTATGCATTGATTTTTTTACATCATACTCTCTTCGTTTATCTTGAATTCTCGTGGTTGCAAACATAGAGGATATGCCTTAAAACACAACTTGTTCGATAGAAAGGTTGATGTAAGAAAAAGAGAGTAGTGACAAGAAAATAGGATTTCCAACCCCTATTTCATATGTTAATGCCTTAACAGGATTAACTACTTGGAGATTTCGTATCATTTTTGTAAACACTTTTGATTCGAGAGAACTGAAGTGAATTAGTCCTTGATGGTTAAGAAACTCTAGGATTATGTTATTAAAAGCAATACGTTTCTTTGTAAGCATGATGCATGTATGAACTCGTAGAGCCCATGGTTAGAAAGTATTAAAAACTACAAGGTGGACATAACCCTAGCTTGCTATTTCTCTGAATTTGAATACTACTATACATATTTCATCTTGTTAAACTGAAATCATTAATTTGTGAACTGAATCAAATTTCCTCTTTTTGTTTTATGGAAACGAATGATTAAAAGTCAACTAATCTGCATACAACTTAATTAGCACCATATTCCCTATGGGATTCGACCCCAACCTAGTTGAGTTTTATATTTGACAACGACCGCTTACTCTCTTGTGAGAGAGGTGTAATTTGGGCGTATCAAATTTTGGTGCCGTTGCCAGGGAATACGGTTTGAGTTTATGTGTGTTAATTCACTGTTAGTCAAGTTTCCTTATTTTACGTTTATTTGTTGTTTTTGTTCGTTACAGACTCATTGTTGTTTATGCCATGAACCAGAAGTTCAGGAGAACCATTATTACCCTTAAAGCCTGAACCTCATCTCATTGAAAGAATGGCTAACCAACAGGAAGATGAAAGATTAGTTGCTTTGACTAATGCTCAACTAAATCAATAGAATGTAGATAACCCAGGTCGGGTACCTAATCTAGATGAAGAGGACTTGGGAGATGATGATTTAATTGACCTGTCTAATAGGAGGCGTGTAGAGGGAGTAGTTGTACTTGTAAATTAAAATCGTCCATTCAGAGGAAGACTAGACCTCCAAGTGGTGCAGTTTGATATTGAAAATGATGAGGACAATTTAGATGGAGATAGAGCTACAGGGGTAATCATTCTACCACCACTAGCTCCTGGGGTGAAATTCAACATCACCAGTTCTATGATCCAGCTACTGAATTTGAAAGGACTCTTTGGTGGATTACCTGGTGATGATCCAAATGTACATTTGGTGAATTTCATCAATATTTGTAAGTCGTTTGATAGTCCTGGAGTGGGACAAAATTCTATTTGTTTGAGATTGTTCCCACTATCTTTGTATGGAGATTCAACTATGTGGTTGAATGAGCTGACTCCTAATTCTATAACAAACTGGAGGCAATTGAAAGGAGCTTTCTTAGAAAGGTTATTTCCGCCCTCCAGAATGTTACAGTTAAGGTATGAGATCAACAACTTTAGGAAATTGGCTAATAAATCTTTGCATGAGACTTGGGCAAGGTTTAAAAAGAAGTTGACTCAATTTCCAAACCATAAGATGACTGATGAACACGTGATAAAAACATTCTACAGATCTTTGTACTCACTTACAAAGCCAATAGTGGATAATGCTGCAGGAGGAGCTTTTATGGAGCTCACCTTTACTGAGGCTACAGGCATATTAGAAAGAATGACTAAGACAAGTAGAGATTGGCATACCAGAGATTCTGTGGTAGCAAGCAATACTGGGTCTAGTGTAATAATAGTAGAGCAGGATAGGAGAGAAGAGGAGCATGATCAGGATATGACTTACATAAAAATCCAGATGGATTTGCTCACAAAACATTTGCTATCAGGAAATGTAGAAAAGGTAAAAGTTGTGGGGGCCCATGGTAAGGAAGCTGAATCAAACACCGAGGAAGAGGCTAACTACTTGCATAACCAGGGGGTTTCCAGACCGGTGGTCAAGGAAACCAAGGTTGGAACCATCAAGGATATTGGAAGAATAAAAGTTACAGGAGTGGACTATATGTACCTCCTGGAAGACATGATAATACTTTCACCAGTTCAGTAAAATAATCCATGGAGGACATGATGGAGAAATTATTAAAGGGAGTTGAGGCGACTAATTCTGGGTGACTACAATGAAGAGTGACATATCTTCCATGAGTCAACTAGTAAATTCGCACTCAACTGCTATTAAACAACTGGAGCAGCAGATGAGCCAATTATCCGCAGCATTCAACCAAAGACAGAATGGGACTCTACCAAGTGATACAGTTCAGAATCCGAGGACTGATGGATAGTGTATGGACCACTAGGAGCGGTAAGATGTTATCTAGTCCAGGATTTGGAGTATCCTCTCATACTGATGCGATTGAAATAGATTGAAAGATGGTTGATGAATCTTCAGTGGTGCCTATAGAGTCAGGAGGTTCGGAAAAGAAGAGTGTGGAAGTGGAACATCCACCTAAGCCGAAGCATGTTAATGATGTGGAGCAAGGTATAAAAAAGGAGGTAAAAGTTTCTCCAGTTGAAATCCCAAGGCCATCACCCCCATTTCCATAATGATTAAAAAAGAAAGAAGATGAAGGTAAGTTTAACAAATTCATGTCTATGTTGAAGCAATTGATAGTGAACGTGCCTTTAGTTGAAGCACTTGAGAAGATGCCAGGATATGCTAAATTTATGAAAGATCTTGTGACGAAGAAAAGAGCGGTAAGCTACGAACCAATGGATAATCTCCATCATTGTAGTGCTATTTCTACAAGGTCACTGGTGCAAAAAAAGGCAGATCCAGGAGCATTCACCATCCCTTGTACGATTAGGTCTCTGGATTTTACTAAGGCCTTATGTGATCTGGGAGCTAGCATCAATCTGATGCCGTTAGTTGTTTATAAGAAGTTGGGCTTGGGAGACCCCATACCCACAAACATGCTACTTGTAATGGCAGATAGATTGGTGAAAAGATCGATTAGGATTCTACATGATGCACTTGTAAAGGTGGCCAATTTTATATTTCCTGTCGACTTTGTAATTCTTGATTGCGAAGTGGACTTTGAAGTACCCATAATTTTGGGCAGGCCATTCTTAGCAACTGGGAGAGTGTTAGTTGACCTGGAGTTGAATGATCTAAAATTTAGGCTCAACGGGAAAGAAGTTAGTTTTAAAGTGTGTAAATCCATGAAACAACAAAAAGAGATAAATGTTTTCTCGATTGTTGATGTTTTATATGAAGATGAGGTACAAATAGTATCATCGATGTATCTTGACGAAGCCTGAGTTGTCAAGATAATCGAGTCGTGCCACGATGATAAATTAGGCGCTACATAGGAGGAAACCCATGATTTTATTCTCATTTTATCATGTTAAATAAAAATACAAAAATAAGAGTCGAGCCACGACCAAAACTATGACGCTTGGTGGGAGGCAACCCATCCTTCTGATCATTTTTAGTTGTTTTTGATTAAGTGTAGGTTCATGAAGTACTAAGGAGGTGATTGGTACAAAATTTGGTTTGGAATTGAGCTATATCAATGGTGGTAAGTTAGGAGTAACGGGAACATTACAGGTAAGTTTGAGTGGTCAAATATTAAGTCTTGAATAATGATTCGTTTTAGAGTTGTGACCCAAATTATGTTAATCCACCACCAAAGTTTTGCGGTGCGACTTTATTTTGTGATTTTCAATAAGGTCTGTGGTGGTAGCGTAGGGATCGGGTCGATAGGCCCAATCCCGGAGCCCACCACTGACCTTAATGGGGGTGCGGGGGAGAAGCCCCCGCAGTATCGAACTTTCTCAATGTTTTTTATGAAGAATGGGGTGTATGGCATCCAAGTTTAAGTGTACTACTATAACGCCCTAAGAACCTATCCCGAGACGTCACACGGTGCTTAAGGCCGCACGTGGCCCCAAGCTAACCCTCCCAACCTGTCATTACTTTTAGAACTCACTATGACAATAATCAAGCTAAAACAAGGAAGAACAATCATGTCATGAACATACTGGAATATGACGAAGTACTGGTATGTACAATCAAAATACTGAAATTTATGTACATATTGGTATTCTAGTCTGACAAAAGCCTTTACTACATAAGACTGAGGAACCATTGGGATAGATCCCAATTGACTTGTACTGAACTGAAAAGAAACAACCATCTACTAACAAGGCAAAATCAGGGACATTGGTCCTCGAACCACGAGGACTCACCAACTGCAGAAATGTAGATGAAGGTACTCAAAGATCACTGTCGCTGCTGAGACTGAGCACCCGAACCTACATCACGAGGAAATATAGAACACAGAAGGGTATGGGAATCAGTACTTGGGAATGTACTGAGTATGTGGGGGTGTATGCAACAATTTTAAATAATATTATAAATGTAAAATAAAATCATGCATGCTGACAATAATGACTCTCTTCGCTTGAATTTCCTGAAACATAATTTCCATAAATCATCAATAATGACACATGCTTCATAAATCTCATAAATCATTGGACTCAACTCAAACTCTTTGACTCACGACTTAGAGTGACTCGGTAACTCAAGAAACTTTGACTATTATGGACTTGGGAGTTTCTTATAACCGATAAAAACCATGTGAGCCACATAGAGTCCAACGTTTTGCCCTCCTAAGGAAGGAACCCCACATTGGCGGGAGGGTTATACTCTTGCCAGGGAGTATAACCTCATACTCATCTCTGTGATCACAAATTCAGCTCTTTGGCCTTCAAATCTAAATCCTATGGTGGCACGTAGTTCTGGGGAAGTGGAATGCGCTGAACCCATACTTCCCACTCGGGGCTAAATACTCCTCCCAGACTCAGCTCAGAACGCGTTAGAAAATCCACCTTAATCAACTCAAGGGTCTATCATAAAGACCAAATCATAAATATATCTCATCTGTAAATCATAAGCAACTTGTGAATTCCTAACTCGACTCAAACTCAAAACAGTCTTTCCAAATATCAAGTACACTTGCTTATCAAATCGTATCAAGTATCAAAAGCTTCGAGAAAACGTCATAGGACTCATCCTTGACTCTAAAGCTCAATATCGATAAATATATTCAATACTCAAACTTCTCATGGAAAAAGCATAACTCATGACACTTGTCTTAAATCGCTTAGAAATCATCAATACAAAATGATAATATACAACTCATGGCATAAATTCTCAATTTAAGAAACGTGATGGTAAAATAATCATAAATATCAAACTTATTCAACTCAAATCTCATAAATCATCAATAAAGAAATTTGGGTGTAAACCCACTTGCAAGGTCATGAAATTCCAATAGTAAAATCAATTCTTTAGGTACAAGAATAAAATAATATTCTTGTTCAAGCCCCACATACCTTGATTATAATTCGGAATGAATAAACTTGCTATAGACTTCTTTTTCCACTTCTTGAGTTAGGATTCTTGATGTTCTTGACTTGGAAGTTTTAAATCTTTTGAACTAATTTGCAAAAACTACGGCTCAATTTTGAGATGTTTAGACAAGAATTAGATTTTATTTTGGAGAGAAACCCTAGCTTTTGGATGGAATGGAAGAGGAAAATAAGGATTTTCTCCTCTATTTGTATATATATAGTGGGTAAGGACGGGTGGAAAGACCAAAATACCCTTGACCAAATTCTAGAACTGGAGCTCGATTTTTGGTCCTGGCGCGACGCGCCATGATCGCGGACCTTTACTGGATTTTGACAATTAGGAAATTGCTCAGTCGTGCGACGCGGTGATGTCGCATTTGCCACCTTGGTCGTGACGTGGAAGGGCACCGCGACGCGGTGGAATCGCATTGGTGCACTGGAATTTGACAATCCTGATATTAAGACTTGGCGCGATGCGGTGAATATCGCAGAGACTCACTGGAAAATGACAATTGCCATTTTGGCTGGCTTCGCGACGCGCTAAAGTGCTAGGTGACACACTGTCTCACTAAAATGGCTCTAACTCTTCACCCGAGTGTTGGATTATGGAAAATTTGGTATTGATGGAAAGCTTATTCAATGTTCTACATGACAAAAAAGAGAATTTAGTCTTAAGAAATGATTGGGGTATTACAATATCTCCCCCTTGGAAACATTCATCCTCGAATGTTGCTAGTTAGGCTCAAGATTGAAGAGAAAATTGGAAATACTTTATGGGAACAATATCGCTGAACCGACTTACTTCACTCTAGATTTTCGAGTACTTCATAGGATGCACGAGTCATAGAATGGATATCTATATAGCTGAATACGCTGGATTAGTAGGGAACTGAATTAAAGAAGAATAGTACCTTCGACTTGTTTTGAACTCGTGGAGAAGAGATGGTGGTACTTAACTCGTATATCTGCTCCTGTTTTCCAAGTACTACCCTCAACTAATTGATTTCGCCACAGAACTTTAACCAAGGGAACTTCCTTGTTCCTTAGTCTACGAACTTGATGATCTAGAATCTCGACCGGAACTTCATCATAAGAAAGACTGTCCCAAACATCAAAGCTTTCTGATGGTTCAACCAGAACAGAATCACCAATGTGCTTCTTGAGCATAGAAACGTGAAAGACAGGGTGGACAACTGATAACTCTACAGGAAACTCAATCTCATAAGTTGTTTTCCCAATATGATTCATAACTCTATAAGGGCCTACATATCGGGGACTAAGTTTCCCTTTCTTTCCAAACCTTTTCACCCCTTTCATGAGTGAAATCTTCAAGTACACCAAATCATCAACCTTAAACTCAAGAGCTCTTCTTCTTACATCTACTTACGACTTCTGACAACTCTGGGCTGTCTTCAACCTCTCTCGAATCAACTTAACTTTTTCCATAGCCTTGAAAATAGCATCAGGTCCAATCACAGCAGCCTCACCCACTTCGAACTAACCTACGGGTGATCTACACCTCCTTTCATACAAAGCCTCAAATGGAGCCATTCCAATGCTAGCATGAAAACTATTGTTATAAGCGAATTCAATTAATGGCAAATGTTCATCCCAACTTCCTTTGAAGTCAAGAACACATGCCCTCAACATATCCTCCAAGGTCTGGATGGTCCTCTCAGCCTAACCGCCTGTCTGCGGATGAAAAACGGAGCTAAGATAAACTTGGGTGCCAAGACCCTTCTAAAAGGCTCTCCAAAACTGAGAAGTAAATTGAGTACCTCTATTGGAGATGATAGCCAACGGAACTCCATGCAACCTGACTAACTCTCGGATGTACAACTTAGCACAGTCCTCAGCGGTAAAAGATGTTTGTACTGGCAGAAAATGTGCTGACATAGTCAACCTATCTACAATGACCCAAAGAGAATCACGATGACGACGAGAGAGAGGTAAACCGGTCACGAAATCCAAGTTCACCACTTCCCACTTCCAAGTAGGAATGCTAAATTCTTGCATCATACCATCGGGTCTCTGGTGCTCTATCTTCACCTGTTGGAAAGTTGCACACTTCTCTACAAACTTTGCTATATCCCTCTTCATACCATTCCACCAATAAATTTCCCATAAATCGCGGTATATTTTGGTAGAAACGGATGGATAGAATACCGCGCGCCATGCACCTCAGCCATAATCCTCTACCTCAAATCATCAACATCAGGAACACACAATCTATTTTGAAATCTCAATATGCCATCTCTCCCTTGGGAGAAAACCTCCACCTTTTGGTCTTTGACTAACCCTTTTAGTTAGACCAAACGAGAATCCATATCCTGCATCTCCTTCACTTCTAAAACTAGAGAGGATTCGAAACTACTCTGAACCCAAACATTACCCTCAGCTGAATCAAGCAATCTAACACCCAACCTAGCCAACCGATGCACTTCGTGGGCTAGCTTCTTTTTATCGTTCTCTACCTGCGTCACACTACCCATGGACAACCTACTAAGGGAATTCGCCACTACATTGGCCTTGACTAGGTGATATAACACGCTCATATCATAGTCCTTCAGCAATTCTAACCGTCGCCTCTGCCAAAGATACAACTCTCTCTGAGTGAACATATACTGCAAACTCTTGTGATCCGTAAAGACATCAACATAAACATCGTACAAGTAGTGTCTCCAGATTTTTAAGGTAAAAACCACTGCAGCTAACTCAAGGTCATGGGTCGGGTAATTCTTCTCATACGATTTTAATTGCCTGGAGGCATAGGCTATAACCTTACCTTTTTGCATCAACACACAACCCAAACCAACTCTAGAGGCATCATAATACAACAAAAAATCATCTACACCATTAGGAAGGGTCAACACAGGGGCTGAAGTGAGTCGAGTCTTCAACTTCTGAAAACTCTTCTCATAAGAATCTGACCACTGGAATTTAACTTTCTTTTGGGTTAACCAGGTCAAAGGAGACACAATGGAGGAGAAACCTTCAACAAAACGACGATAGTAACCAGCTATACCTAAGAAACTCCTAATGTCGGATGGAGATATAGGTCTAGGCCAATTTTTCACAGCTTCTATCTTTTGAGGATCAACTCGAATACCTTCAGAAGAAATAATATGACCCAGCAAGGCAACTGACCTTAGCCAAAATTCACACTTTCTAAATTTGGCAAATAACTGATGATCTCTAAGGGTTTGTAAGACAATTCGGAGATAATATGCATGATCGGTCTCATTTTGGAAGTACACAAGAATATCATCTATGAACACTATAACAAACATATCCAGGTACTGTCTGAACACCCAATTCATGAGGTCCATAAAAGCTGCTGGGGCATTAGTAAGCCCGAAGGACATGGCCAGGAATTCAAAATGACCATAACGGGTGTGAAAAACTGTCTTTGGAATATCACACTCTCTGACTTTAAGTTGATGATAACCGGATCTCAAATCTATTTTTGAGAAATAACTGGCACCTTGCAACTGATCAAACGGGTCATCAATCTTAGGAAGAAGGTACTTATTCTTGATTGTGACCTTGTTGAGCTGACGATACTCAATGCACATACGCAATGAACCATCTTTCTTTTGCACGAATAGAATGGGTGCGCCCCACGGAGACACACTGGGCCTTATGAAACCCTTATCAAGAAGATCTTTGAGTTTCTCTTTCAACTCCTTAAGTTCCGTGGGGGCGATACGATATAGAGGAATAGAAATAGGCTGCATACTAGGAAGAAGATCAATCCCGAATTCTATCTCTCTATCGGGAGGTACCCCTGGGAGATCTTCTTGGAAAACATCAAGAAACTCATTGACAACACTAATGGACTGCATAGTCGGAGTCTCGAACGTAGTGTCTTTAACTCGAACCAAATGATAGATACAACCCTTGCATATCAATTTCCTAGCCTTAAGGTAGGATATAAAATGACTCTTGGGAGCTACAGAATTTCCGGACCACTAAAAAACTGGCTCGTTGGGAAACTGAAACTTGACTACACAGGTACGATAGTTTTTAGATGCATAACAAGAGTGAAGCCAATCCATACCCAAAATAATGTCAAAATCAACTATGTCTAGCTCAATCTAGTCTGCAAACATGATTCTATTAAGGACAGTGATAGGACAATTCTTATACACTTGCTTAGCAACAACAGATTCACCTACTAGAGTAGAAACTAGAAAAGGCTCAGGAATCTTTTCAGCACTGATTTCAAAATTCACAGCCACCAATGGAGTCACATAAGAAAAACTTGACCTAGGGTCCATCAATACATACACATTGAAATGATATACATGGACCGTACCAGTAATAACATCTGGTGAATCCTTCTTCTCCTGGCGTGGTGGTATAGCATAAAAGTGATTCTGGCGCCGGCCACGAACAATACTATATGAGATACCCTGGGGAAGAGTAGAATGAACTAAAGGGGATGGAGCACTAATAGTCTGACTCTGGGGATGAATATTACGACTCCCCTATCTAGCGTATGGGCAATCCCTAAATCTGTGTCCTAACTTACCACAACCAAAACAACCCCTCCGATTAACTAAGCACTCACCAGGATGGTCCCTACCACACTTCGGACATGGGGGGGGGATGAGTTTTGTTACTCATACTATCTTGGGACCTGGACATAGTAGACCTATTACCCTGCTCCTACCTGATTCTGAATACGGGAGCACTGGCTGATGAAGGCACTGTCATAAGTGAATGGTTCTGGGATTGAGGGCGATTCCCTCTAGAAAATCTAGTCTGACCATACCCCTACTTCTCTGAGCTAACTTTTTTATTTTCCCTTACTCTTTCTTTCTCCTTCACCTTGTCCGCTTCAATCTGCTGAGCATGTATCATTAGTCTAAAAAGGTCTATGTTCTTATTAAGCATAGAGGATCTACACTCTTTCACAACATAACCAGACACAGCAGCCAAAAACTTACTCATACTAGTTCTAGAATCAACCATCATACCGGGAGCATACTTAGATAACTGGTTGAACTTATGACAATACTCCTTAACTATCATAGAGCCCTATATCAAGTTCATAAATTCTTCTAATTTTTCTTCTCTCAGCTTTGGGGAAAAGAATCTGTTTAAGAATGCATCCTGGAACAACTGCTAAGTCATGAGAGCGGCCTCTTCCCCTCTACTCTTCCTCCATATCTCTACCCAATCATAAGCAACATCTTTAAAGATATAAGAAGCTATATACACACTCTCTTCCTCCTTTACATGCATAATTTGGGTGATATTTTTTACCTCATCAATATACATCTGCGGGTCTTCACCTGTCTTTGACCCATAAAACTCTGGCAGATTCATCTGCATAAAGTCACAAACCTGAGCTGCCGCTGAATTACCTTCTTACGGAGGTGGAACTATAACATGTGCATGGGTCTGAGCATTGGAGGTAACCGCCTGGGTTAGCACTTGAAAAGCTGCCTGAAATTCAGCGTGGGACACCGTCTCACCTAAAGGATCAACGGGTTGCGTTCATTCGTTATTTCTGCAAGCTCTACGAGAAGGCATTTTCTGTCATAATAGAGCATGAATTAATAGCAGAGAGAAATAGTCATTGGCACGATAGACTTTTGAATAAAAGAAATAACTTTTCCTAAAACGTTCCATAGCCTCTTGCCCATGGATGTGGTGCACTACACAACGATGATCAAGACTCTACGTAACGCGGCTAGTCAGACTCCCTAGGACTCTTTGAACATTAGGCTCTGATACCAATCTTGTAACGCCCCAAGAGCCTATCCCGAGACGTCATACGATGCTTAAGGCCACACGTGGCCCCGAGCTAACCCTCCCAACCTGTCATCACTTTTAGAACTCACTATGACAATAATCAAGATAAAATAAGGAAGGGCAATCATATCATGAACATACTGGAATATGACGAAGTACTGGCCTATACAATCAAAATACTGAAATTTTTGTACATATTGGTACTCTAGTCTGACAAAAGCCTCTACTACATAAGACTGAGGAACCATTGGGACAGATCCCCAATTGACTCGTACTGAAATGAAAAGAAACAACCATCTACTAACAAGGAAAAATCAGGGACATAGGTCCTCAAACCATGAGGACTCACTAACAGTATAAACATCAATCACTTTAGAAGTCAACCATATTCACTTAAAAGGTGAATTTAGGCTTAAGGAACGATCGGGGTATTACAACTACAGGGTGTATGGTGCCCAAGTTTACATAGGCTATGGTCAAGGTGTCGCCTAAGACATATCCTAAGCCCACTACCTTAAGTAGACGTTACCATATATGATGCACACCTTAACTTGTGCGACACCTTATGCGGCTCACACCTTAATGTTGACGATTGCTTGTGTGTCGCATAC
This sequence comes from Capsicum pubescens, assembly GCA_030864215.1. Lineage (NCBI taxonomy): Eukaryota > Viridiplantae > Streptophyta > Magnoliopsida > Solanales > Solanaceae > Capsicum > Capsicum pubescens. The sequence continues at coordinate 122,577,465 of CM061543.1, forward strand.
CCAACCGCACACCCTCACTATTTCACTTGTGCAATACCTTAGGTGGTGCACACCTTAATGTTGGCGATTGCTTATGCGCCAAATACTTACCTTTGTGTGATAACACGTGCGACGCACACCATACTGCATAGGCTCACTGTTTTACATATGCAATGACTAATGCGGCGCACACTTAAACTTGTACGATAACTTGTGCACCACACATCACTCCAAATTCTGCTTAGTGTCCGATTTTTAATCGGGTCAACCCGACCCAGATTTTATTCTTTAAATAGACTCCATACCGTAAATGCCCAAATTCATCCTTATTTTACCCCTAAGTCGTACAAGATTCCTCTTTCACCATTCTCGTTGTCCTTCAAGATTACTCTTTGCTTAATAATCTCAAGAATTTTCCCCTTCTTTCCCCAATCTTCCATCTTCAAGGTAATTTTTACTTTCTTAATCCTTAGTTATTATGACTTTATTTATAGTTACTTGATTTCTTAAGGATTATAGATTAAATTCTTGCCATGGTTATGTCAAAGAGAGGTTTTGAGCATCCTGGGAAGATAAACATCATTGTTGTAGTAGACACCATTATTGTAGTACTTTGAGCTTTTGAATGTGATTGAATTATTCATGACTAACGTAGTTTAGTTGTGTGGCCATTATTTCACAACTTACTTAATGGAAAATGGTGTTGGTTAAGTCATGTAAAAGTGATGGTGTTTTGTGTATATTGATATGTTGAACCTCTAAGGCATAACTTTGTTCAAAAATTATTTCATTGAAGTAAATTTGGTGGAATTGAAGTGAGTGAATTGTATTGTGACTAATGTTGGTGCACCATATCAAGGTGTATGTCGGCGAAGTCTTAGTACCCGACAACAACACTTAATTGGTTTATACTAACAAATTAAGTGTGAGGTGGTGAATTCACCACCTTAATCTTAATTGTAGTTAGTTTCATTATGTATGGCTGACATGGATGATGTGTTGAATATAGGAAAAATGGCTCTAATGATTATCTCCATGCAGGTGGAATGACTCCTAATGTGGATGAGGGGTACTACTAGACAGGTTCTTTATCTTGTTATTTGCACTGGGGACAATTCTTAGCTTAAGTGTGGAGTGGCTAGTTACTTTGCTACTTGTTTTGTAAGAAAATAGGACCTTCTCCTTAGTATACTTCTATGATAGGATTAGTTATTTTGTTTATTTTGTTTCTTGTTAGATGTTTGTTTTATTTAGTCATAATTAGGTGCTTTTCTTGATGATGGATGGATGACGACCGTCTTAAGAGAAAATTATTCATTTAATTGCATGTAACTGTTCTTGTAGATCACATGACATTATAACATAAGTATGTGATGGATCATTACGTTTGAAACACCTAGGCTCTAGTTATGACTCTTGTTGTGATTGTTGGTTTTATTTGGGACGAGAATCTATAATGCTCCTAATTGAGTTGATCATGTGCCATGAGTGTGTAAGACTGTTGTATATTCCTTATTGCAACTGATGCTAGAACTTACCTGGTGTGTGCGCAAAGCGAAATAAAGATTGTGAGTTTAAGAGATGATTTAGGTATTTCTTTGATAGTTATTGTTCATACCTTCTTTTGACCTACCTTCGTATATTATCTTAGCTAGCCCCGTTGAGCCTTTATCTTGTTCTTTTGTTAACCAGATATGTAGCCTAACCCCTTCTTTAATAGACCATAATTTGATCTAAAAACTTCTAAGTGAATTAATGTAAAATCAATTTTAGTTAGGAGTTTGACAATAAGAGAAAGAAGGTGAAATTGATGCCCCAAAAGTCTAGTTATTAGCGTGAGCAATTTATGTGGTTGGGAGTAGCAAAAATTGTTGAAAAGTTCCAAATTTCATCCCGTACATGTTACAATGAACCTATTTATGCCCTGGTCCTTCTTGAACATTGTGCACCTCAACTAAGGCAAATCGCTTAAGTTGAGGGTGGCTATCATAAGAGTGCGTAACATGAAATGGGTGCAAAATAAAATAAAAATAAATATTTAAAAAGGTTGCATACTCCCACCATAGTATTATTAATTGACCTTAACGAGTTGGGGTGAAAAACAAATTTGTGAAGATAGCAGAAGTGGAAATTGGTTGTTAGAAATTAGTCTTAGTTGTATATTGTAGTGTATTAAAGTGCTTAGGGAATATAGTCACTATTTCTAGCCAAAATAGTTCCTACCCATCCTTTAGCCTGCATTACAACCTGGAAAAGAGCTATTTGATCCTAATCTTAGCAGTCTTCTATTAGTGGAGAACTACACAAAGAGAAAGCATATGATCATCAGTTGTAATTTGAGAATTCTTTGTGAGAGTGAGCACAACTTGATTCTTGAACCCATTCTGTTAGAAATTGCATGACTGTGAGTGATTAAGGATAACTTTCTTGTTGTGAGGGCACATGGTTGATGAGGTTTGGTTAATTTATATGATTTCTTTGCTTAAATGGTATGCATAAATTTGCCAACTTGATGAGTCTATTCTTGAGGGTAGGTTGTTTTCAGTAATGGGTCATGAATTTACTTCTTGTTTCATATTCGTTGTGTGAGCCTCTTTGAGCATCTTATGTTTCCTTTGTGGGTTTTAAATCTTGTATATGCGTAAATGGATAAGTTGTTCGAGAACAAGAATGGGTACTTGGATTTCATGTCCTCTTCATCTTCCCAAGTAGCTTCCTCAAACTTTTGGTCCCTTCAATGAACCTTTACGTAAGCCACTTTCTTTGTTCACAACCGATGGACTTGCCTATCAAACATCTCAACCGAGACCTTCGCATAGGACAAGGAATCCAAAATGCCCGTCTTTTCAAAAGGAACGACCGTTAAAGGATAACCCACACACTTTCTCAACATCGAAACATAAAACACTGGATGAATAGAGCTCAAACTAGAAGGCAACTCTAATTCACTTGCAATACTACCAACCCTCTTAAAAACCAAGTACAAACCAACATAATGGAGGTTGAGTTTTCCCTTCATTCAGAACCGCTTCACTCCCTTCATATGAGACACCTTTAAGACCACCCAATTACCAACGTTAAGATTCAACTCCCTTCACCTCACATCCTCGTAGGAATTTTTGCAACTTTGAGTGGTATTAAGCCTATCCTGAATCACCTTTACTTTATCTATGGCTTAGTGAACCAAATCAAAGCCAAATAGCCTATTTTTTCCAACCTCAAACCACCCAATAGGATACCTACACCTCCTACCATACAAGGCCTCAAATGGATCCATACCAATGCTAGAGTGATAACTGTTGTTATATGCAAACTCTATGAGAGGCAAATGGTCAACCCAACTACCACCATAACCAAATACACAAGCCCAAAACATATCTTCTAAGGCCTTAATTATCCTTTCCTCTTGCCCATCTGTCGGCGTGTGGAAAGATGTACTAAGGCTCAATTTAGTCCCAAAACCTCTATGAAAAGATGGCAAAGGTAAGATAAGAACTGAGTACCTTGGTGAGATATGATGGAAACTGGAGCACCGTGCAACTTCATGATCTCCTCAATGAACAACTTGGCATAATCTTCAAAAGAGAAATTAGTCCTCACTAGCAAGAAGTGAACAGACTTAGTCATCCTATCCATAATGACCCAAATCAAATCAAACTACAGGAGAGACTGTGGAAGACCGGTAACAAAATTCATATTAATTATTTCCCATTACTATATCGGCAGTTCAATCCCTTGAGTCAATCTACTGGGCCTCAAGTGCTTTTCCTTTACTTGCTGACACACCATGCACTTAGCCATAAAATTGGGCACATCCCACTTCATATTATTCCACTAATTAATCTCCTTGAGATCATGATATATTTTCATTGAACCAAGATGAACCATATAACGCAACTCATGAGCTTCAGCCAAAATTCTCCCCGCAACCCATAAACATCGGGAACTTATAATCTACTTTGGTACCTCAAGATACCATCACCATCAATCTCAAAAACCATCACCTTCTGCCTACCCACATCATTCTTGATTTACATCAAGATAGGGTCTAACACTTGATTCTCTTTCACCTCAGCACCAAGAGATGACTTTGCCACTTTTTCAAACAATCATACCACCATCTTCAGAATCCAAGAGACGGACTCCTAGATTATCCAAACGGTGAATATCCTTCACCAAATACCGTCTCTTTTCATTCACATGAGATAAGCTTCCCATGGAAAACCTACAAAGAGCATCAGCAACCGCATTAGCTTTACCTGGATGGTAATAGAGACTCATGTCATAATCCATTAACAACTCAAGAAACTTTCTTCGCCTGAGATTTAGATCTTTCTGAGTAAATAAGTATTCCAGGCTTTTATGATCAAACTAAATGTCTACATGGACCCCATACAAATAATGTCGCCAAATTTTTAATGCAAACACCACAACTAACAATTCCTAATCATGAGACAGATAGTTCTTATCGTGAACTTTCAGCTACCTAGAAGCATACACAACTACCTTGACATGCTACATTAACATGCAACCTACTCCCACTCGGGACGTGTCACAATAAATAACAAAACTATTAGTCACCTTAGGTAGTGTCAAGATCGTAGCCAAAGTCAACTTATCCTTCAACTTCTCGAAACTACCCTCACAAGCATCAGACTATAAGAGCTTCACCTTCTTATGAGTCAACTTAGTCAATGGGGCAGTGATAGAAGAGAAACTTTTCACAAACCTCCTATAATAACTGACTAAACCCTAGAAGCTCTAAATATCGATTGGAGTCGTGGTTCTAGGACACATCTTAACCACCATAAATTTCTGTGGATCCACCATGATCCCTTTACTAGAAACCACATGACCCAGGTAAGTCACAACATTTAACTATAACTAACACTTAGAGAATTTCCCATACAACCACTGATTTTTTAAGGTTTGAACAAAAGGCGGAGGTGATCGGCATGATCTACCTCACTTTTAAAATACATCAAAATATAATCTATAAACACAATTAAGAACAAATTCAAGAACTAACGAAATATTCAAATTGTGAGGTCCATAAATGTTGCTAGGGTATTAGTCAAACCAAAGGACATCACCAAAAACTCAAAATGCCCATATCGGGTTTAAAAGCCAGTCTTGGGGATATCCACTTCCCTAATATTCAAATAATGGTAACCCAACCGAAGATCAATCTTGGAAAAGTACTTAGCGCCCTGAAGATGATTGAAGAGATTATTGATCCTAGGAAGTGGATACTTATTCTTAACCTTCACCTTATTCAACTGGCGGTAATCTATACACATCCGAAGGGACCCATCCTTCTTACGCATAAAGAGAATCGAAGTACCCAATGAAGAAATACTAGGGAAAATAAAACCCTTATCCAAAAGATTTTTTAACTACTCCTTGAGTTCCTTCAACTCAGTCGGAGCCATTCTATATGAAGGGATAGAAATAGGATGAGTGTTTGGAAGAAAAACAATCCCAAAATTAATTTCCCTATCGGGAGGAATAACATGAAGATCATTAGGGAATACCTAAGGAAATTTACAGACCACAGAGATAGTCTACAAAGAAAGACCTTCGGATCTAGAATCCTTAACATCTATTAAGTGATAGAGACACCCTTTAGAAACTAATTTTTATGCTCTAAGATATGAAATGAATCTTCCCTTAGGAACTAGGGAAATACCTTCCCACTCGATCACTGTCTCATTAGGGAAATGGAAACTGACCCTTCAGGCCCAACAATCAAGAGACCCATAGCACGATACAATGAATGTATCCCTAAAATCATATCAAAGTCTAACATGTACAACTCTATCATATCCACTAAGGTATCCCTACCACAAACTGAGATCACACAACCCCTATAGACCCTTCTATCCATAATTGAGCCACTGACCAGGGTGGACACAGAGAAGGGGTCCAAAATATACTCAGGATCAAAACTAAAATAAATAGCCAAGTAAGGGGTCACATAAGAGAGGGTAGACCCGAGATAAAGTAGATAATATACATCATGAGAGAAAAGTTTGAGTGTACCAATAAAAATATTGGGGCACGCCTCAAAATTTTGGTGGGTGTCAAAAGCGTACAGACGGCTCCGTCCAGTGCTGGAGCTAGAAGTAGAAGTATCACTATTTGGTGCAGGAGCTAATAAAGTAGTAACAGGAATCTTATTTTATCTAAAAAGTAACCCTAGAAGGACAATCCCTCTGCATATGTCCAATCTGACCATATTTAAGCATTTGTTCCTCCCCTCTTAAAAAATAACACGATGCACCTGACCATAAAATCTACACTGGGGATATGATGGAGCTGACTGATCCCTACTAGAATAAGGCTGGGCTCCTGGTGATCCAAACCTACTATCATACTAAGAACGACATTCACACGATGACTTTGGATAAAGAGCACTAGTTGTAGAGTAGGAACCAGAATTTCACAACTTCTTCTTAGACCACTTTCCACCATCTCTAACACTCTGTTGTTGACCTCTATCCTAATTTGAGTAGAAAAATTTCTTACTCCTCCTTTCACTCATCTTTGCTTGCTTCTTCTTTTCATCTTCCATTGTTGCATATACATAACCAACCTAGATATGCCCATATCTTTGTTTAACGAAGTAGACTTTCTCTCCAATATCAACTCACGAGACAACCCAGAGGCAAACTTCCTCATTTTAACTCTCATTCTAGACACCATATCCAAAGCATAACTATAACGCCCTGAGTCTGCACCCTGGACGCTACACGATGCTTACGACCCCGAAAGACCACATGCTAACCCATAACTGATATCTGTTGTGAGCATTGAACAATAACACTAAAATAAATATGGAATAATGGGTTGAAATGCCATAAGGTTCTAAGCATCTGAAATACTGATAAAATATAACATCTGTAAAATTGAATACTATCTAAAATCTAGTCTGAAAAACCTCTAATTGAATTTGTCTGATAGTAGAGTTGATAGGACAATCCCCAACTAATTCCATCTACTAAAATACTGCTAAACTGAAGTACTAAAATAAAAGTATATCCTTAATAGATAAGAACTCATTGCTAAATCTGCTACTGCTGACTGAATCTGGCTAAGCGCGGTCAGGAACCTGAGCGTCTGAACCTACTATATGAAATATCGTAGCGCAAAAAATAGGTATGCGGTTAGTACGTAGAAATGTCTTGGGATACAAAATGAGTTAAGGCTAAATGAATGGGTTCATATATATAAACAATAACTAACTGAATGATATGCAGAAACTGGATTATCATACATGGAGGATCTATAGCAACTGAACATACTGTGCATACTGTGACTGAGTGTACTGGAACTGAATTTGATAACTGATAATTGAATAAACTGATAATCTAAGATCAGTGATGATCTGAATTACAGATAACTGAGTGACTATATCTGGCAGTCCTAATTCTGTAGAATTGAACTAAGTTCTATTCTAAAAACTGATACTGAAACTAAAATAGTGGGAGGTAATCATCTAACCGACATGCCCCAAATCTGAACTGATAAGATAACTTAGTTGGGGTCCAATCTGTAACCCCAATTGGAAGGGTTCCAGAACTGTGCTATGGGTAAACACAAGCTGAAGAGTAACCTTCTACTGGTAGGTTCCCTAAATGAGAATGGTGGTACCCTTTACTGGTAGGTAGAGCACCTCATTAACCCTCAACTGGTAGGTGTGATGTCTCCACCTACGCTGTTTACACAGTTCTGGAATGCAAGGATTGCTTCTAAGGATCACACCCTCTGCTGGTAGATGAGCCCCCATCCTTGGGTTCACTCAGTGCTGAATCCTACTCACAACTAAAGGACACTGAACGTTTATATTAGACTAAAATGGGCTGAATTCAGTGAGATTACTGAGTTTTCCTAAGTTCTGTAACTGACCGAATATCTACTGAGTTCTATAACGGACTGAGAGTACTACTGATCATGACATAACTAATACTATTTTATGACTGACACTATCTCTAGGTAAACAACTAAATTATCGGGTATTAAATACCCCAGGACTCGATAGAATAAAAAGTAAAGAAAACCATAATCTTGAATAACATAACAATGTTCACTTGGTCATAATTCATTCATTGAGATATTCCATGAAACACTTGTAATGCATTAACTTGTACATGAATGGGGAATACATGTTAGCATGCTATAATGATATTATTTCATTCTTATAGACAGTTTATCAAACACATGAGATATATACTTGGTTCATTAAATCATAACACTTAGGGTCAACATGGTTACAACAATCAATTTGCAAATTGAGGGTTTTATCATGAATATCATGTAATTTAACACATACTAGAATCAATCTTGGAACTTGTAATCTCAATCATGGATAAAAGCTCAAACAACATCATGAACATGAATTCAACCTAACTCAAACATGGAAATCATAAATCTTGCCTTTTGAAAAAGGATTCTTGGGCTCCATGGAACGTAAGGATCCATGGATGAACATCTAACATACCTTAATTGATGAGTTTTGGAGTAATTCTCGGGATTGACCTTGATTCTTGAGATTTAGGGTTTGCTTTCTTGAAAGAGAACTACCTTTTGATTTTTGGGGAAAAGTGAATAATGAAGGTTTTTACATATTTTAGGGCTTAAATCGCATATCTGGGCAGAATAATATCATGGGAAAATACTGTTTTAACCCTGGGCGCAACCTTAAATTTTTGTGAAATTTTCTCAATTTGGACCCCTGGCACGACGCGCCGCTGTCGCGTTAGGCCACTGGAAAATAATAACTGGGAAATTGCATGGTGGTGCGATGCGGTGGTATCGCGTTACTACTTTGTTTGCAAACTAGAAGTGCATCGCGACGCGGTGGAATTGCGTTGGCACACTGGAAATTAATAATTGTGAATTGGGCCTATAGCGCGATATGACAATATCATGGAGCAATACTAGAAATTGACAGCTACTATTTTAACACACTCCGCGATGCGCTACTGGCCTGAATGACAATGTTTAACGATTGAAACTTAAAATCGCCATAACTTCTTACCCGGTTGTTGGATTTAGGTGAATTTTATATCATTGGAAAGCTAATCGAATTTCCTATGAAATGGCAGGCCCAAATCTGAAAATTAATCAGTATTTCAAAAAATTTATTTATGATAACCCATGTACTGAGGATTAATCTTGGCCAGGGAAATATAGGGTATTACAATATCTCCCCCTTTGGAACATTCATCCTCTAATGTGGCTAGTTAAGCTGAGATAATGCAGAAAGACTGAGTTTACGTACTGAAATAGACATTCGCAACTGAAACATGATTACGTGACTGGTCTGATAGACGTATTTTACATCCTAAACATGCATATCTGATGCACAGGATACATGACTAAAAATACTGATAATTTGAGTTTACATATTGAATATTCATGTCTGATGCATAAGTACATGTCTGAACGGCTTAATGAATACGTGACTGAATATGCATGAACAGGAACATGAGGACATGACTAAGTCTGAATCATGATACATGAATTAAATATCGTGAACTGAACTGAGCCCTTGAGTACATATCTTACGATTGAGATTAGGACTTGAGAGTCAACTATGAGGACCTATTTCTATAACTGGATTCGCTACGTGAATAAAAAATGGAAGGTTTAAATTTTGATAACTTAGGGACTATAATGCATCTCCCCCTTGGGACACTATGTCCCTCGAGAATGTTGTCTTGGCTGAGATACTAAGGAAAAACATGAGACGATGCACCGGGTAGTTACGAACTAAATCATAACAAAATATCTGGGATTTGAAACTAAGGCATACATATGAAAATGGGACATCTGTAACATACCAGTGACCACATCAGGAGAACTTTCCTGATCTTATCTGGACTGAAGTGCCTAAAACCTGTTTAGGCGTTGCCCACTAGTGGTACTGGAAGCGGCACCTTGTTGATTCGGGAGACCTGATTGAGCTGAAGAAAGAATTTATTGACCCTGAGAACCTGACTGAGGATAATTTGACTTTGTGGCCTGGCTTGCATCACCCGAAACAAACATCACTGCCAGCTCTGCACATACCTTTATGATTCTTACCACACTCTCCGCAAAATAGATTAGTACAACCATTGCTTATGCTATCCTGGGTTATTGGTACACTGGCTGAGGACAGAGCTGGGTCTGAGAACTTTGGATGAGACTGGGAACGGTTACCACCTTCTGACTTACGCTAACTAAAATTAAAGCTACTTGTTCTAGCCCTCTTATTCTCTCTCTCCTTCTTCTTAAGCTTCCACTCCTTAATCTGTTGAGCATGGAACTTAAGCCTATATATGTCCATCTCTTTAATCAACATTGATATTCTACACTCCAGAAACAAACTTGCTCATTCTGGACCTATTGTCTGCTACTACACAAGGAACATACCTGGCCAACTGAGTAAACTTGAGGGAATACTTTTTCACGCTTATACTGCCTTGTCTGAGATTGATGAACTCTAATACTTTGTATTCTCTGCTCTAAGGGAAAGAATCTATCTAGGAAGGCAGTACCAAACTCTTCCCACTCTATGGGCTCTGCATCTATACCCATGTCTACCTTTCACTACTTAAACCATGTATGGGCTACATCTTGTAGCTGATAGGAGGCTAACTCGACACTGTCACTAGAAGTCACTCCCATGATATTTGTAACTTTTTCAACCTGATCGAAAAACTCCTATGGACCCTCTTCTAACTTAGATCCCATAAATGAAGGAGGGTTCATTCGAGTAAATTCTCGAAGTCTGGTTGTAGCAGTATTGACCACTAGGTTGGCCAGAACAACAGCTGGCTGTTCATTCTGAGCTACAACTGAATTAGACAGAGTAGTGAATGTAGCTCTGAATTCTGTGTGAGAGACATGTTCGTCTATGGGATCTATCTGAACGGGCTGAGGGGTTGATTAGTTTTTGATTTTTCTTTCATTAGTCCTTTTGGGAGGCATGTTCTATAAACAAAAGAAAGAAGTGGATTCGACTGAGAGATTAACTTGACTCGCATGACATGAATACTGAAAGAAGGGAAACTTTTCCTAAAACATCTCATTGCCTCTTGTCCATAAGTGTGGCGCACTACACATCCATGAACAAGAATCTACGCGATGCGGCTTTTCAGACTTTCGAGGACTCTATTGAACCTTAGGCTCTAATATCAAGTTTGTAATTCTCTAAGTCTACACCCTAGATGCTATACGGTGCTTAAGACCCCAAATGACCACAAGCTAACCCATGACTGATATCTAATGTGAGCACTGAACAATAACACTGAAATAAATATGGAATAATAGGTTGAAATTCCATAAGGTTCAAAGTATCTAAAATACTGATATTTATATAACATCTGTAAAATTGAATACTATCCAAAAATCTAGTCTGAAAAACCTCTGACTGAATCTGTCTGATAGTGAAGTTGATGGGACAATCCCCCAACTAACTCTATTTACTAATATACTGCTAAGCTGAAGTGCTGAAATGAAAGTATATCCTCAATAGATGAGGACTCACTACTAAATCTGCTACTGCTGGCTGAATCTGGCTAAGCGCGGTCAGGAACATGAGAGTCCAAACCTATGGTATGAAACATCATAGCCCAAGAAATGGGTATACGGTCAGTACATGGAAATGTACTGGTATGCTAAATGAGGTAAGGCTGAATGCATGGGTTCATATTTATGAATAATAACTAATTGAATGATATGCAAGATTTGGATTTGCATACATGAAGGATCTATAACTACTGAACATACTGTGTGTACTGTGACTAAGTATACTGGAACTGAATCTGATAATTGATAGCTGAATAAACTGATAATCTGAGATCACTGATGATCTAAATTACTGATGACTGATTGGTTGTATCTGATAGTCCTGATTTTGTAGAATTGAACTGATCTTTATTCTGAAGACTGAGACTGAAACTGAGACTATGGGAGGTAATCATCTAACCGACATTCCCCAAATCTGAACTTATAAGATAACTAAGATAGGGTCCAATCTATAACCCCAATTTAAAGGGTGCCAGTACTATGACATGGGTAAAGACAAGTTGAAGAGTAACCCTCTACTGGTAGGTTCCCTTAACGAGAACGGTGGTACCCTTTACTGGCAGGTAGAGCACCTCATCAACCCTGAACTGGCAGGTGTGATATCTCTACCTATGCTGGCTACGTAGTTCTGGAACACAAGGATTGCTTCTACGGATCACACCCCCTGCTGGTAGATGAGCCCCCATCCTTGGGTTCACTTTGTGCTGAATCCTACTCCCAACTGAATGACACTGAACTGTTATATTGGAATAAACTGGACTGAATTCATTGATATTACTGAGTTTTTCTAAGTTTTGTAACTGACTGAATATCTACTAAGTTTTTTAACGAACTGAGAGTACAACTAATCATAACATGACTGATACTATTCTGTGACTGACACTGGCTCTAGGTAAACAACTAAATTGTCGGGTATTAAATGCCCCCAGGACTCGATAGCATGAAAAGTAAAGAAAACCATAATCTTGAATAATATAACAATGTTCACTTGGTCATAATTCATTCATAGAGACATTCCATCAAACACTTGTAATCCATTAACTTGTACATGAATGGGGAATGTATGTTAGAATGCTATAATGACATTATTTCATTCTCCTAGACAATTTATCAAACACATGAGATGTATACTTGGTTCATAAAATCATAACACTTAGGGTCACTATGGTTACAACAATCAACTTTCAAATTGAGGGGTTTATCATGAATATCATGTAATTCAACACATACTAGAATCAAATCTTGGAACTTGTATACTAAATCATGAATTAAAATTCTTGGGATCGACCTTGATGCTTGAGAGCTAGGGTTTGCTTTCTTGAAAGATAACTACCTTTTGATTTTTGGGGAAAAGTGAATAATGAAGGGTTTTACACATTTTTAGGGCTTAAATCCCATATCTGGGCGGAATAAAATCATGGAAAAAGGTTGTTTTAACCCTGGGTGCAACCTTAATTTTTCATGAAATTTTCCCGATTTGGACCCCTAGAGCAACGCGCCGGTATCATGTTGGGCCACTGGAAAATAACGACTGGGAAATTTCATGGTGGCGCGATGCGGTGGTATCACGTTACTACTTTGTTTATGAAATGGAAGTGCACTGCGACTCGGTGGAATCGCATTGGCACACTGGAAATTGACAATTGTGAACTGGGCCTATGGCATGACATGCCAATATTGTGGAGCAACACTGGAAATTGAAAACTCCTATTTTAATGCACTCTGTGACACGCTACTAGCCTGAATGACGATGTGCAAAGACTAAAACTTAAAATCGCCATAACTTCTCACCCGGTTGTCGGATTTAGGCGAATTTTATATCATTGGAAAGCTAATCGAATTTGCTATGCAATGACAAGCTCATATCTAAAAATTACTGAGTATTTCAAATTTTTTATTTAGGATAACCCATGTACTGAGCATTAATCTTGGCTAAGGAAATACGGGGTATTACAATAATGTGATGGTTGATGAAACTTCAAGGCATACTCCTTCACTATCATCCTTCCTTACTTATAAGTCACAAATTCCTCAGCCTTTTCTTTCCTCAACTCCTGAGGAAATAAGCGATCAATAAAAGTACTAAAGAAGTCATCCCACAAAGAGTACTCAACATCATCACCACTAGACAGATCCCACTCTTCATACCATTGTTACTTCACATTCTTCAATTGATAAGTAGCAAACTCTACACCCTCCATATCAGTAGAATATATCATATTGAAGATCTTTTCCATCTCATCAATGAAATTTTAAGGATCTTCCTCAACCTTAGAACTATTGAAAGTCGAAGGACTCGGCCTCATAAATTGGCCAATACTAGTGACCTCAGGGGATGGAGCAATAGAAGAAACACGCTCAGTCTAAAAGTCCACCAACTGGGTAATCAAATAAATCGACTGGCGAAACTCAGCATTAGACACATCAGCTTGAGGTACCTAAGGAGGGATGGGGGCACCAGTAGAGCTCAATTAGGGAAATTAAAAGAAGTGACCCTAGACCAGGTATGAATTCCTGGAGTAGGAGGAGCACATTGTCCTCAGATGGGATAAAAGAGTTTCCATGAGTATCAGATCTTCTAGGTGGCATTATTTAAAAAGCAAACATATAACAATTAAAGGATCTTTTAAGACCTTAGACTGTATAGCTCAAAAATAGAACAACAAGAATGAAAAAAATCCTAAATGTCATATAGCCTCTCCATTATAAGTGTGGCATGCTACATACCCATAAAAGAGACTCAACTTAACACAGTTTTGTGGACACCCAATGTCACCAAACCTTGGCTCTGATAACAACTTTGTCATGACCCAAACCAGGGCCTGGATATGATAGGTATATCAAGTACGATATGGATAGGAGACCACCCCCTACACCTAACCAAGTGAATACAATATCCCCAATGCTGGATGAATTCCGAACATATAACAAGATATCATAAAAATAAGCTAAATGATATTTAAATCATATCTATAACCGACAACTGGTAATTGGTGAAACAGCCTACAAACATCACCCAATTCCACAGTAATCCAACCAAACCTTCTAACAAAAGAATAAAAAAACAGCCATGGTTGGGACATGTCCCCGACTCTAACATTGACAATGATAATGTTAATGATAATGAAACTCTCAATTTTAATCTGTGATAAGAACTGATGAAAAGTCTAAGCTTTCCATATAATGGAGGCTCACCACTTCACCACAAAAAAATAATGAAATGAGTAGATCCACCTAACTCTGCATAGGAAAAGTAGAAGTATCATTGGTACCTTCATAGTGTGAGGATACAACAATCGGAGATGATTAGTGGGGTGAAAACTAGCATGTAACTCAGGGATAAGTATAACATAATGTCATGATGAATAGTTCAAAATCATTCAATCCAATGTACATAATCAAATACATATACATATATATATATCATATGTTGGGATAGGGGACAAGGATTAACATGCACTTTAAATCTTAGCCAAGATTGTGTAGCTCAACCATCATAACATATGAAGGCACCCATGGGATATATAGGCGCAGCTCTCCCCCATCTGGTAGGGCCTCAGTCCGTGTGGCTGCACGAACCAAAGGGTATACATATGCACTATAAGGGACTCGAACCTCTCGACACATCAAGGTGATGCAAGCATCCAATTATGCAATACAGTATGCGGGACTCAAACCTCCCAATCATATGATAAGAAAAAGGGGGATCGAACCACCCAGTCATGTAGACCTCCGCGTTGGCAACCATAGTTTCCAGTATTGGTCTCTTGAGACCTCTACTTTCACGACTCAGCTACACAATCCTCCTTTAAGCCCTATTAAAACATTTATCACACATTATCATTAATTTAACCACATTACACAATAAGGCATGCTTTGTTGGTTTCGTCATACCAACTACACTTGCAAGGTAACAACAACATACCGAACCAATTAACATCATTGGAGGAAAATCACAACCCCCTTAATTTAATTATACTTTAGCTTGGGGAATTACATAATCCCTTAAGGTTAAAGTCAAAACCATTATGCTTCATTGACTTTTCATATTATGTAATCGTTCAAAAGAGTTCAATATGCATATTTTTCATATTCAAAACCAATTTCACAATGTGGGGTTGAGGCTATTACTACTTCAAAAGTCACAAGTTAGGGAAAATCATGATCCCCTAGTTCATTCACTATACCCATGCACCCCACAAGTTTAAAACCAAAATTAAAGCATGAACAATCATGTGTAAGCCATGGGAAACATTGCTCAACAACAAATATTCAAAACCCTTAATCCATGTTTAAATGCCATCATCCATACCATATGAACAACACTTTAAAACATATGTTCTTAATAAATTAGTAATTAGGGAAGAGTAACATGCCTGAGATACCAAGCTTTATGGAGAGAATTTAACCCTTGAACCCTTGGATGACCAACTATTGGAAACCCTAAGTATCTTATTTGAGGAGATTTAGAGAGAATAAAGAGATTCTTTGATGTGTTAAATTGTGGAAAGAATGCCCCAAAGGTGTTTTATAGATGTGGGGTCTAAGTGGTTAAAGTGGGAAATGTCCAAATAACCCTTAACTTGAAACCTGGAATATGTCGCCAGTGACTACGGGTCACACGGTGACTCATAACAACACCTTTCGACTCATCACCATGAGTCATAACCAAAATAGTGTTAGGGTCACCTATACTGTTGACCCTACAACTTATAGCATACGACTCCTTTCGTGACCCTATGACTCATAGGGTCAAACTCATATCCAAAATAGAACCACTTGGGCCTTACACTGGTCACCCTACTATTTACACCAAACAACTCATAAAGATTCCTTACGACTCTTAGTGAGTCACTCATACTAAGAGCAGAACATTGTCACACACATATTGTTTAGGTTATGATTAGGTCCAACGACTCATCAAGACTCCCTATGACTCGTAGGGTAAGTCATAGTCAGGGCAGTGAGGATAAGATTTTAAAAATTTTCAAGGACCAAAAACCTAAGGCATTACAAAAAAAATCACACCTAAACTGAATAAGTAATAAAAGAGAAAGGGAGAAATTAAAGGAAGTTGGTTGAGAAATGGATCTAAAATGTAAGTGTAGTGTCAAGGAGTGTGAGTCACTAGTTATCAAATGTACTATACCAGCCCCCAAGCCTAAATTACAAGCCGAATAAAGTACTATAGTGATCCTAGTTCGATTGTTCGATAAACTAAGGTAAAGAAAATAAGGGCAAGCGTATAATATTCTACACATATTGATTGAAACTTCTTTTATGATTCTAAGTGTCTCGATATTGTCCTTGTATTTACATGCATGATATATTCTGAGAGTGGGACTTCTTTATTGTGAGGGTACATAGGTTGTGTTACTAACTGTTTATCTGTTCGAGTGGTGTATACTACATATCTTTTTGGTTATTTATTGCTAATGTAATGCCATATCTTGATATCTTTATGTCACATTGTTGTGCTACATTGATCCTCATGGTTGGTTTTTAAAAGTTGGAAATAGGAGGTGGTAAAAGTTTTTGAGCTGAAAGTGAGTTGAATGTATAGGTCATTAGGTTTCTCTTAGTTAAACATCGTGTTGTTTTTTTATGTGTGTATTGCCTGAGGACATGCAAACATTTTAAGTTGAAGGTGTTGATGTTCCATGGTTTCATGGAATATTTGATGCTTAAAACTAGAAAATATTCAAGTACTTAGGTCTTTTTTGTTATATGTGATGTGTTTCTGAGTTTATGTTGCAGGAAACTAGGTCTGGAGCGAAATTGAAGAAATGAATATGAAGTGTGTAGAGGGACGACTTACGGACCTACTTATGGGTAGTAAGTGGTACTTATGGCTATCGTAAATGGCCACATAAGTGTCAGTGAAAATATGTTCTGAAGATCTGAAGTGTGAAGCTTGTTTTGAGAGATACAAAGGGTAACTTATGGGGCGCAAGTGGTACTTACGCCCCTCGAAAGTACCTTCGTAAGTGAATGTTTAGAATAATGTTGATTTTTTCTGAGACTTATGGACCCTATGTGGTCCGTAGTAGTACCTACGACCCGTAAATGGGTCTGTAAGTGGTTGCCGACCCATTTTATTTTTTATTTTGGTTAGGATATTTTTTGGGTTTTGATGTATTATATAAGTACCCCTTTGATGTGTTTGTATTATTTTATGCACTCGTTTTATTCACAACATTATATTGATTCTGAGATTCGACTTTTGATCTTACAATCCTTTGTTCTTGGTTTTACGGTTGGATATTAATTTGAGATTTTGGTTTTTATTTTTCAATCAGAGTAAGATTATTCACATGCTTTCTTTTATGAATTCAATGGATGTTCTTTCAAACATGAGAGGCTAAATCACCTAACCAGGGTTGTGGGAACCCTGATAGAATAATGAAGTAGAGGAAGTGCAAAGTCGTTCTTGATCAATACTCTTGCATGTATTGTGATCATCTTCAGTGTGATTGTTTTTTTAACGACCGTAGACATTGAGAACCTACATGTATTCAATACTTACTCCAAAATAGAGGTAGTGATTACAAAAAGAAGATCACTACAGTTATTTGAAGCTATCAACCTTTATCTAATTACCTTGAAACTCAAACGGTAATAGTTAATCTGGAATCCTAGACAAGGGTTAGTAAGACGGCACTCTAAGACTCAAAAGGTAATGAGTGAAATTTACCAAAGGCATTCACAAGACAGTTGGTGATACATATCTGTCAGATTATGCATGCTAGGCATTGAGATAGCTCGACAAAGCAAGATAATTCTACGGAGTTAGTAAGTCAGGGGGAACGGATTCCAAGTATTCTTCTCATATTAATTTCAACCTAAAGAGATCAAGACTTGTTACTACTATTACTGTTCTCACAAAATCCCTCCATTTACTTTTCTGTATTTTTCCAGCTACTTCAACAAGTTTGTAAGAACGATTCGGTCTATTCCATGTGAGTTTGACCCCAACCTTTATTGGGTTATATATGTGGCAGCGACCGTGCTATATTTTCTTAGAGGTGGAATCTTCAGCGACATCAGGATCAAGACTAAAATATGTGATAAATTTTTTTAAAATACTTATCGTGTCAAAGAAAATAAGGATTCCTAAAAGGGGAATAGTATTACTATTCATACAAAAAATCATTAAAGAAAAAACAAAAATGTTCAAAAATGAAAATATAGTTTGTTTCAATTTTAAAAATATTAACTAGGAAAAAGGATAAAGAATATTGATTATTTTGATATATCTTTTTTCGTAATATACTTATTAAATACTAAAAATAAATTCTTAGCAAATGAATTGACTAAAGAAAAATTATTATTCTTTAAAGATATATTTTTTTAATAAAAATATTCTCAAAATAAGTAAATTTTAACGAATTTCCAATCAAACTCTTAATAGTTAATGGCTAATGTGCTATTTCATATGGTAAATAGTGGCTAAATGTTTAATGAATGTGCAATTTAGTGTTTGTTTCAGTTTTTAGGAGTTAGCTTGTTTTGCTTCTACTCTTAAGCTTCTTGTATTTATACTCTTCCGCTTCTTTTGATTCTTAAAGTCGTCTTTTAGCATTCATTATCATATAAATCGTCTTCTAGCATTCATTATCATATTTTTTATTTCTTTTAGTGCATTGTTTTAAAGATTATATATGAGTTATACATAATAAATAATTAACAATGAATTCTTCCCCATTGATAATTTCTTGTATTTCTTTTTAAGTTGAAAATTTATCATCGAGAAATTGGACAAAATAAGCATATCACTGCCAAATGCAGTATCTGTTGGATATCTCGATGATTTTATTTAATAAGGTGAAATCGAAATAATTAAAGGAAATTCGTGTTCAACAAAGAGGTTTTTTACATAAGAAATTCTTATATTTTTATGTTTATTATTTTTGAGTATTTAAGCCTACTACTGTTGTTAACACAAGAAAGAAAGAAAAGTAGAATAAAGAAAAGTGTTATTCTAGAAATACTATAAATTCTTTTTTGTTGATCTTTTTGCTTGCTAACTTTGCTTTTTTTGAGATTTTCCTGTTGTCTACAGTAGACTAGCTATTTTTTCTGCTTCAACGTACAGGTGATAGATGAATTTTCGATTATATTTTAAGAATTTTTTGTGTAAATGTTAGGTTTATTCATATCTTGAGATATGATTAAACTTATTTTGTCAATTGATATTTTATTTTTCATGAATAATACCTAATATTACAAGGCAACTAATTTATTATGTATGTTCAAGTATGAATTTAATTGTCATGATCCAAAAATGGGTCATGATGGCACTTATCGCAGCCGAGCCTTGATAAGTCAATCACTCAAACTGGTATAAAGAAAATAAAATCGATAATAACATGAATTCAAGCGAGACTTCT
The DNA here is from genome assembly GCA_030864215.1 of Capsicum pubescens. NCBI lineage: Eukaryota > Viridiplantae > Streptophyta > Magnoliopsida > Solanales > Solanaceae > Capsicum > Capsicum pubescens. The sequence goes on from CM061543.1 coordinate 122,597,411, forward strand.
ATAACAAAGTGGGGCCAATCACCGAACATACACACACACACATACACACATACACACACACACACATATAAAGAGAGAGAGAGAGAGAAAGAACAAATGAAAGTCCGAAGAAATACATAAATCCCCTAAAATTTGGTGTCATAATGTAAGAGCAATCTAAGTACAAATCTAAAACTGAAAGCACAAAATCTATCTCTGACCCGAATAAGTACATAAGTAATATTAAATGAGATTTAGAAATCCACCATGAATACTAGAATGATCTAGTACCTTAATATCACCAATCAACAAAACGATCTCAACCTACACATGTTGTACTCATGCTAAGATTTACACCAAAAGAGAACAATAGGAGTGAGTACAATCTATTTGTACTAAATAGATATCATAGGCCGATTGAGCAAAGTCAAAAAAAAAGTAAAAAGTAAAATATACTATGAATACATCACCTGCAAACTATTAAATCCCCAAATGGAAGCTCATACCATCTCCTCTAATAGGTCTAACATATTTAAGTATACAAAAGTAGTAACAAAATAGATATAAAGGAGAAAATACAGAAAAGCCACACACAAGTCAAGAAAATTAAAGAAAGCAAGAAAGATATGTATGTAATGCAATATGGACAGAATGAATGGTGAGATCCATCGCATGACTTTTTATATACACCCACAAAGCTTGCATCTACCAGGCAGGACTCATGGGGGGTTCGCAACCCATATACCATATCTCATATCACAATCTTAACTCTTCTTTCTGATTTATGTTCACTAAGAGAGTTTTCATAAAAGCATTTTATTTTCTTTCAAAAATAGTGTGTCTCAGTGATACCAATATCACATGAATTAAAATGTATAGATAAGGATCTAATTCTGACAATTAGCCCAAAATGAGGATATCCAATTCAATCACCATATATATATGTGTGTGTGTTGTGTGAGTGAGTGAGCGAGTGAGTGAGCACAGAAATTAACTCAATATGCCCATAATTCATGATTTATCAACTCAAAGTAGGTACCATCAAAACAAATATACATTTAAGACATCATTATTATCATATCAACTCCTAACTCGAGTATTTTATCAAGGTAAAAGAAATCAATGCTTAAATAAGGCTTATATTATAAAATTAAGCTCCCTTGTGGACATTATGAAGGCATAAATATGTACAAACAAGGCCAACGATGTCAAATAAAGTCCCACATAGGCAACACATAATATCAGATACCACTAGCCATATTTGAAACATTAATTTTTTGCCTGAGATGTGCTTAGGGATGTTAAAAGGGTAATTTGGGTGAGTTTTGAAATTTTTGAAAGAGGTACGTGGTCATTTTGGGATTCCGAGGTAGTGAGCCTCCATATTTTTAGTATGCCACGGAGGTTGGCCTCTACGATTTTGACGTAGCATGGAGGCAGCATGCCTCTACTATAATACTAAGTCACAAAGGATGATCTCCACGATAAGTAGTGTGGAACAAAGGTTAACCTCCACGATAAAGTCGTGCCACACCGCTATGTAAAAGTCCAGTTGTCTTGTTTTATTTCCCTTATGATGAGGGTTAATGAAGTCTTTTTACCTACGCATGACCTTTAAACATTATATGAGCCTATTTACATCAGTTTTGAAGGAACAAAAACAAAAGTTATTATTCCACTTTCAAAGATAAAACCCTTGAAAAGCTTAGGAGTTTCACCGTACGTTCATCTCTCGAGTTCCAAGTTCCAATTATTTCTAGGTTTTGTGTGTGTCTAAGGCATGTTATTCTTCCCCAAATCCTAATTTATCAAAAGAATGTGGTTATAATTGTATTGTGATTTTATTAATGATTTTGAATATGGAATGAGGGCTTTTGAAGCATTATTGATGAAATTGTTTTCCCCATGGTTTATATGAAATTATTCATGCTTTATTGATGATTTTGAACTTGTGGGGTGCATGGTCATGGTGAATAAACTAGGGGGTCAGGATTTTCCCCTATTATGTGGACTTTGATAAATGAATTGTTGATGACCTCAACCCAATCTTCTAAAATTGACTTTGATTGTGAGTGTATACATTCACTGGACTATTTTTGAAACCTTGCATTTCATAAAAGGTTAATGGAACATAAATTATCTTTAAATTAAAAACTTTGGAGTCATATTGGCTGACTAGGTTAGAGTACCTTTGGCTAAATGGTTTGGTTCCTACTTGGAACTTTGAATTCCTATTTGCAAACTGGGTTAGAGTCCCATTGGATAAATAGTTTAGTTCTTACTTGAAACTTTGGATTCCCATTGGCTGATTGGGTTAGAGTCCCTTTGGCAGATAATTGGAGTTAGATACATGACATGTGCTTGCAAGCTATAGTCGGTATGACGATATCAATTGATAATGACTTAATGAATGACTATTGTCTTAATGAGTAGGAATGAGTAAATATTTTAAATTGGCTTAAAGGGGGATGTGTAGCGAAGCTGTGGAGGTGGAGGTCTTGATGACCAAGTACATGTGTCACACTTGATATATATATATATATATTGGGGGACGTCTAGTTGCCCTGGTGGCTTTAGCTTTCTCTCTAGTTTGTACGGCTAACACGTATTGGGGCCCTTCCGATGGGGGTGCCAGACCCATATAGCCCGTGCGTGCCTTTATGATGGTTGAAGTTACACAGTCCAAGTTAATAATTATAACTCTCATGCTAAACTTTATTTCCTATCCCGACATCTTATATATGTATATGAATGTGTGCATATGGCTTTTGGACTGATTTGTACCTGGCATTATTTTATCCCTTCCCTGAGTTACATTCTACTGCTCATCCCACTAACCGTCTCCGGATGTTGTATCCCCATACGATGCAGGGTCCAAAGTCACATTTTCTTTTCCTATGCAGTGATAGATTTCTGGGTTGTTAGTTGCCAGCTTTTAAGTGGTGAGCTTCCATTGTCCAGAAGGGTTATCATTTTAAAGTCATGTTTCTTTGGTGTCATATGCTACCATTTGGTTTTCTTTTTGCTATCATCGAGCGCATGTCCCGACCTAGATTAATGTTGGTTTCATAAAGGTTTTGTAGATTACTGTCGATTGAGATGTCTTTTTTGGAAATCTTATAACCTTGCTATGGTTTCTCTATTATATATAAATATAGAGATATAAATATATATATATATATACATATATATAGATATATATATACATACTCCTTTGGATTGCTTTCACTGTTATATATGTATTGTGGTCTAGTTGATTAGGCAGGGTGGGTGGTCTCCGGTCCTCTGTGGACTTGGGATACCCGCAATGGCCAAGATCTGGTTCGGGTCATGAAAATAAGCCTCTATACGGACATAAACCAGTAAGATAATCTCAAATTATAAACTCCATAGTCATTTCCCCCCAACTCATAGCGTGTTTTACTTATATATTTAACTACCAGGCTCAATTAGGAAGAAGTTAAGCCATAGCCTACCTTGAAATAATGATATCTCAATTCAAAATGCTTCAACATGGATAATTACCCTCACAAACAACCTCAAAATCAACTACAACATTCAAATACAGAATCTACGCATTATAAAAAGTTAATAATACCCATATTGTTCATTTTTGTGTTGGATCCAAAACGAACTAGAAAAATGATTTTGAAAACAAAAAAGGTCAAACTAGAATTTTGTTTCAAAAAACATGTTCTCCAGGATTATAGAAGTCTACTGGAGAAAACCCCCACAAAAAAGGGTAAAAATAGAGGTCTAAAATGAAGAAAAAATCCTATTTTAAACTTTACCGGTAGATCCCAATTTTTCATTCCAAAATCATGATTTAAAGGAGTTTTTGAAGACAAAATAAATGAAAAATAGTAGGATTATGAGTTTAGAAGTTACACACTAAAAAAAACATTGAAACACTCAAATATTTCATTTTTCGAAGCTTGGGGGGTCCAAAAATAAAGTAAAATGCAAAAAAAGCTTTTATACTGAATTGAACAGTGTTTCACAATTGCAGGTCCCCACCTCATGATCGTAAGGGTCATCATATACTGGAAATGAGGCTGGTCATCTTGGTCGTATAGCTAGGCCTTATGATCATTATGAGTCAACCTGACCCAATTCACCCGAATACTAATCATGATTGTAGTACCACTATGACGCAATCATTATGAAGGGAGTCATCAAGTCCTATGATCACGACATATGTCCATGCAATCGCGATGAAGGTCCTGATGCACCAGAAAATGTTGCACCAACAGTAGAAACCAAGTTAAAAATATCTTTAGATGGACCCTCGAAATTTATTTGGGACCTAACAGAAGAAAACTATTATGCTACTATGCTAAATTCAACGTTCTGGACTCAGTGGAGATGATAGATTTTTGAAAAAAAGGTATTTATTAATAATTAACCTTTGAGATCCTACTTTACTATTTTCTAAATAAGGATCAAAATTAGATATAAAAGTCCTAAAACCGAACCAACCCCTTCACTAGCCCAAAGTCAACATTTTGTATTTACTTGCATAGTCTATTTTTTCATCCAATGCTTAAAACAACAAATGTTGATCAAAAGTCAACTATAGGTAATTATATTTTTCACTCTTTATAATTTTTCCCTTAAAGTTCCTCTTTTGAAGTTTAACGCAAAAGGATTGAAGTTGCTTTCATGGAAGATATTTCCATAGTATTGGAGAGGATTGCTGAAGAAGAACCAAAAGGAAAGGGATAAAGAAGGTGGTCCACAAATAAAATGCAAAAATAAGAAGGATAAAACATAATGAATGTTTAAAAATTATTATATTATGAAAAATATAAAAATATTTTATTGTATAATGATGTCAAGACCTGAACCGGGGCAAAGTCGTGATGGGTATCTCAAGCCCACCATGGATCGAAGAGTCAAAACCAACAATCCAACCCACACTTGTCCACAAAAGCCTCTAAAAGCAGAATATCAACTAAGTCAGAACATGCCCCCGATCATGACCAAAAGAAAATCCAAGAAATACTATGACATAAATGAAAGAGCAATGAAATAATAGGGTCTTCCAAAGGATGGAGGCTCACCACTTCATAGCAGATCCATTGGAATACTGAATCACCTAACGTTGCAAAGGAGCAACAAAAAAGCCCTTGGACCCTACATCATCAAGTGAAGCAATGTCCTGGGATGGTCAGTGGGATGAGCACTGGTGTGTAACTCAGGAAAAGTAATAAAGTAATGCCATTTACCAAATCATTCAAAACCATATACACAACATTCATATATACATATATAGGATGTTGGGATAGAGACAAGGGTCATAAACATGAGAGTTTAAACTATTAACCTGAACTACGTAGCTCGCTTCATCCTAAAGTCACCCATGGGCTATATGGGTTAAGCTCCCCCTGCTGAAAGGGCCCTACTGCATGTTAGCCATACGAATCGAGGAATCCAAAGGAAGGGTTAATAACACCAAGGCTCTAGCCATCCCAAAATATAATGTGTGAACCAAGAACACGGTCATATATACCCCTATGCCAGCAAACTTGGTTTCCAGTTTCAGTCGTCTAGGGACTACACTTTCACGGTGAGCTACAAAATTCCCTTTAATTTAAAATTAAAGCAATTTTCACATAAACCCAACCATTAACCAAGGAGTATTGTAATTAAGACATTTACCACTTGGTATCATCATACCAATTATACTTGCAAGCTTATATAAATATTCTAATCCAATCCACATAACCGTTACTCCTAAGTTCCCTTTAAAGTCAAAAACCATGGCCATCGAGGGACTTTCAAATTTACTTTATCCATTTATCCACTAATGCAATGAAATGGGTTCATAAACAAGTTGAATTATGCAATTATCCATGTTTCAAAACCAAATTTACATAGTGGGTTGGGGTTAATACCATTACCAAGTCAAAAAGTCATCAATTTAGGAAAACACATGTTACCTATTCCAATTCCCATAACAATGCACTCATTTAGTCCAAAAACCATAAATTTAAAGAAAAAATCATCAATAAAAAACATAGGAAAAGTAATTCAAGTAATATGAATCAAAACCCCTCAACCCAATTTTAAACCCATCATTCAAAACACATGGATAATGATTAATTAAATACCACAATGTAAAATTAAAGTTGGGAATGAGATACATGCCTGAAATACATAAGGAATTGAAGTCAATTCAAAGTTTAGAGCCCTAATGATGAATTCTCTGTAAAACCCTTAAATGTTCTTAGGTTTTTAGTTTAAGAGAGAAAGAGAATGATTTGATCTTTGAAAAATGAAGGAAATAGGGTTATTTTATGTTTAAAGGTCGTACAAGGGATAAAAAGATCAAAAGCCCCTTACCCAAATTGAAAAAAAAAGAACAAAAACTGAACCCTTTTAACAAAGCAACATGGCATGTAAATATCCCAGAGGCTAGACTCCGTGCCACATTGCTATTGCGGAGGTTATCCTCCATGACACGCTAGTATCACAGAGGCATGCTACCTTGGAGTTCCAAAATATCCCCAAACCCTTTTAAAAAATTCTAATATTTTCCCAAATACCCTATTAACGGCCCTAAACATAATTCGGGTAAAACATTGACATTATGAACGCTGGAGGGTTAAAAATAAAATCCTCAAAATTTTGTGGGGTCTTACATTACCCCCACCCCCAAGATCATTTGTCCCTAAATAAGGAGTTAGTCCATTTTTAGCATGATAACAGAAAGAATCAGAACCAAATGAAAAATTCAAAAGGGAACAAAATTCATACATCATGCACTTTTGTCCAACATGGGGAACAAGAACGGATACTTGGTCTTAATAACTTCCTCAACTTCCCATGTAGATTCTTCCACCTTTTGATTCCTCTAAAGCACCTTTACTGAAGTTATATCCTTGGTCCTTAATCTACAAATATGCTTATTTAATACCTCTATTAGGACCTCTTCATAAGATAATGAATCTGTGACACCAACATCCTCAATAGGCACTATCAAAGAGGGGTCACCCACACACTTTTTTAGCATGGACACAAGAAAAATAGGATGAATAGAAGCCATACTCGCAGGCAATTCCAACTCATAAGCGACATTCCCAATTTTCCTCAAAATCTGATACAGACCAATGTAACGGGGACTCAAATTCCCCTTCTTCCCTAACCTCTTGAATCTTTTCATAGGAGACACCTTCAAGAATACCCAATTACTAACCTCAAACTCCAACTCCCTTCGCCTCATATCCGCATTAGACTTTTGGCGACTTTTGATCAGTCTTAAGTCTTTCTCTAATAACTTTCCCCTTCTTCATTTCTTGGTAAACCAAATCAGGACCAAACAACCTAATCTTACCTATCTCAAACCACCTAATAGGAGACCTTCACCTTCTACCATAAACATCCTTAAAAGGATCCATTTTAATGCTAAAATGGTAACTATTATTTTAAGCAAACTCAATACGAGGCAAATAGTCAACCTAACTACCTTTGAAATCGATCATGCATTCTCTTAGCATATCCTCCAAAGTCTAAATAGTATGTTTCCCTTGTCCATTCATTTGAGAATGGAAAATATTGCTAAGGTTCACATGAGTTCCCAACCTTTCTGAAACAAACGCTAGAAGTGAGAAGAGAACTGCATACCTTATTCTAAAATTATAGAAAATGGTGCCATGCTACTTCATAGTATCTTAAATGAATAACTTAGAATAATTCCATCCCGAGTAGGTAGTCCTCATAGGTAAAAAAATGAGCAGACTTAGTCATTTTATCCATAATAACTCAAATAGAATCATACTGATTGTGAGATCGCGGAAGACCTGTAACTGAAACACCCTGGGTTTTTTCCCTTGGAAATTTCTTGATCTTTGAGATCACTGTCTTAGTAATGACTCACCATATGATTCATATGGTATGAGTACGGGTCAGGTGACCCTAGTCATAGGGATTGAAGTAGACGGTGATTAGGATTCTACTACGATTACAATTGGGGTGGTATGAGTCATTAGCGGTGATAATGGTTTTGAATCCTAAATCAAATCAGTAACTTAGTGCCTAGACTTGGCTCTGTGTATGAGTGTCTCATTAAAAACCATGAGGATGGTTACGGATGGTAAGTTTGAGTCATATATTGTCCAGTGTCGATCCCTTTGGGTTCTATTTTGGCTACGACTAGACCATACGGGTCGTTTGGTCAAGTCACTATTAGGGACCATAGAGTTTTATGGTGGACAATGAATGGGTGTCCAACTCACTATCATAGTGATGAATCTAGGGTATGAGTTATATGATATGGTCACGTGTCACGAAGGTTGGCTCATAACCACCTGCAACATTCTTACATTTTTAAGTTGGGGGCATTTTGGATATTTCCTCTTTTAACTCCCTTTAAGGCCATGACTTAAAAAATATTTTGGGACTTTATTAGCCTATATTACTCAAACAAATACTCTTAAAATCTCTCTCAAACTCTCTTTCAAGCAAAACGCTAGGGTTTCATTAAGATAATTAATTAAAGCTTTCGAGAGTGGTTTCTCTTTGTACTTCTTGGTCTCTAAGGCATGTGACTCTTCCCTCATTATTATTTTACTAAAGGCATATATTTTAATGTATATTTTTTATGTTGTGGTTATGTTTTGAAATAACGGTTGGGGGTTTTGGTTGTTCATGGATTAATATTATTTCTCATAGTTTAACTATAGTTTTCCTTATTTTTAATTATGGTTTAGCATACATGGGTTCATATGAATAGTGATTTAATTGAGGGGTCATGGTTGAGCCTCAAATTGGATGATTTTGGTTTTGGTAATGGCATACCCTCAACCTATTTATGAAATTGTCAATGAAATGATTTTGTCAAATAGTTCAACTACTCTTGGAATCCTTGCATTACATAAATGGTTAAGGAAACATGAAATGGTTTTGGATAGTTTCACATGACTTTGGAAAGTCCATGGTATCCATGGTTTGATTATAAATGGCTTTGATTTTATTGCAAATGGTAAAGTCTAATTTGGTTTAATTATTTATATGGCATAAGGTAATAGACTTGCAAGCTCTAATTTTGGTATAACGATACTAATAGTTAATGCCTAATTAAAAGACTCCTAGGAAAATAGTTTGGTTATATGTAAAAGGTTTAATTAGGCTTAAAGGTAGTTGAGTATCAAAGTCGTGGAAGATGGAGGTCTCGGGGGGATCGATATTAGAAACTTAGGTTTGCCGATATGAGGGTGGCCTTGGTGGTCGTGTGCATGATGTCACACTTTATATTTTTAGAGATGTACTAGTCATCCCAGATTTTTCTCTAGTCTTGTTGCTAACACGCACTGGGGCCCTTTCAGCAAGGGGAGATGAACCCATATAGCTCATGGGTGGTTTTAGAAAGACAAAGATACACAACCTAAGTTAAGGTTTTAAATGCATGTTAAACCTTATTCCCTATCCCGACATGGTATATATGTATATATGTTGTTGCATGTGGTTATTTGATTGGGATTTAAATTTATGGCATTATCTTATCTTTATCCCTGAGTTACATAATAGTGTTTATCCCACTCACCATCTTCGGGTTTTGTATCCCTACGTGATGCAGAAATTGGCCATACTACCATTCCTCCTGCTCAGTGACTTGGATTTAGGGATAATTTTGAGTCAGATTGAAATGGTGAGCTTCCATACTCCGGAAGACTCCATTTCATACTATGGACTTCTTTTTATTTTTATTATTTAATTAGATTTGGTTTTGTCTATGGCCAGGGCCATATTCCAACCGGATGTTTCTTGATTATAGTTAGAGGCTTTGTCGAACTACTATGGGCATGGGCGGTATCGGTATTAGTGTGAGCCTTGGTATTGGTATTGGCATTGGGATTGGAAATGGTTGGTTAATTGGTTATGAATTTTGACTTTAGTTGTAAGTCTACTATCATGTCTTCAAATTTATATTTCTTTATCTTGTTATATGTTTGAAATTCATCTAACATGAGGTGTAAGGTGGTTAAAGGTGGGGTATTACGGGTGATCTCTGGTCCGAATTGGACTTGCGTTACTCAACACGACTAGGCCCTAGTTTGGGTCATGTCCGATTGGTATCAGAGCCCTAGGTTAATGGTTAATTGGGTTTCTAACAAAGTTGTGTTGAGTAAACTCTCTCTTAAGGATGTGTAGCATGTCACACTTATAAGGGAGAGGCTATGAGGTATTTAGGAATGTTTATCTTTCTTGTATTCTATTCTCGAGCTGTAGAGTCTAAGGTCTTGAATTTTTCCCTAATTCTCTTTGTTCGCATTTTAGATCATGCCTCCCCGATAATCTGAAGCTCATGAAAACTCTTTTTTCCCACTTGGGGACAACAATAATGGGACATACTCTACTTATAGGGTCCAGACCAGGTCTAGGGGTCCAATTCCTGATTGTCCTCCTGGAGTTCCACAGGTCCCTTCCAGCCCTCTTTGAGATCCTTAGGAAGATGTGATGAATGTTGAGTTTTGCCACTCTATCCATATGTTAGCACAGTTGGTAGCTTCTCAGGTTGATCATGGTTCTTCTAGTACTCCATATTCTGAGGCCATAAGGGTTGTCCAGTTTATGAGGTTGAGCCCTTCTGTGTTCACTGGTGTTAAGGATGGGGAAGATCCTCAGGGTTTTATTAATGAGATGGAAAAGATCTTCCACATTATGTATGTTACAACATAGAGGGTATGGAATTTGCAGCCTACCAACTGAAAGATATAGCATACCAATGGTATGAGGAATGAAGCAGTCAAGGGGTGACGATGCTGAGTTAGCCCCGTGGGATGATTTCTCTAGTGCTTTTTCGAACCACTTTTTTTCTCAAGAGTTGAGGGAGGCGAAGGAGAAAGAGTTTGTAAATTTGAAACAAGGCAAGATGTTAGTCAAGGAGTATGCCTTAAAGTTTCACCAACTATCACGGTATGCTCCAGAGTTGGTTTCTAGCATGCTGGCTAGAATGAGGAAGTTTTCTTTCGAGTTGTCCTAAGACTTGATTTTGTATAGTAAGACTTCCCTGTTGAACAAGGATATAGACATCTCTAAACTGGTTGTGTATATGCAATAGGTCGAGAAAGAGAAGAAGAAGCAAGCAGAGATTGGGAAAAGGTTAGATTTTCTAAATAGGGTGGTAGACCATAACGGATTGGTAGGTATGGTGGAAAGTAGTCCAAGAGAAAGTGGGCTAGTTCTGGATCTTATTCGAAGGCTAGTTCTCCCTACCCAAAGTCGTCGGGCGATCGGTGTTTTTAAGGTGGTGATAATTATAGGGCACAGGGTGCCCAATCTCAGGCTAGTGGCACCCAATCAGCTTCATCATATCCTCCTTACAAATTTTATAGTCAATTGGATTGGGATTACTATGATAAAGAAAAGGAAAAGTACTTTAATTGTGTTCAGCAAGGGCATATGGTTAACAGTTATCATGTTGGTAAGGTTGACTCTAGGGAAAGCATGGTTCTTGTTGCCTCTTCTTCAGTTCTGGCACCAAAGGGTACACCATCTAGATTCGGCACTAGTTGGAACCGACTTTATGCTCTCACTACTCATCAGGAGTGCGAGGCAACGCCCGTTATTATTTTTGGTCTATTGAAACTTTTTTTCTGTGATGTGTATTGCTTACTTGATATGGGGTCCACTTTTTCTTATGTGACCCCATTTATGGTTGTGTATTTTGGTTTTGATCTTGAGTATATTCTAGACCCTTTTTTCTATTTCTACCCTGGTGGGTGATTCTCTGGTTGTTAGAAGAGTCTTTAGGGACTGTGTGGTATCTGTGGATGGTCGGGAGACCTTGGTGGATCTGGTTGAATTAGATATGGTGGATTTTGATGTCATACTGGGGATGGATTGGTTGCACTTATTCTATGTTTCTCTAGATTGTCAAACCCATAAGGTCATCTTTAAATTCCCTAATAAGTCAATTATCGAATGGGAGGGTGGTTCCTTAGCTCCTAAGGGAAGGTTCATATTATATCTTAGATCCCGAAGATTGATCTCCAAGGGGAGTCTCTATTATCTGGTCTGGGTTAAGGATTCTAACTCGAAGGGTCCTTCTTTACATTTTGTTCCAGTGGTGAATGAATGTTTTGAGGTTTTCCCTGATGACCTTCCTAGTGTTCCTCCTAATAGGGAGATTGATTTTGGGATAGATCTTGTTTTGGGCACTCATCCTATTTCTATTCCCCCATATAGAATGGCTCCAGCTGAGTTGAGGGAGCTTACGAAGCAATTAAAGGATCTTTTAGACAAGGGTTTCATCCATCCTAGTATGTCTCTGTGGGGTGCACCAATTTTATTTGTGGGTAAGAAGGATGGTTCCCTTCGGATGTGTATTGATTACCGATGGTTGAATAGGGTAACGGTAAAGATTAAGTGCCCTCTTCCAAGGATAGATGATTTGTTTGATCAACTTCAGGGTGCTAAGTTTTTCTCCAATATTGATCTTCAGTCTGGGTATTAGTAGTTTAAGATTAGGGAGGTGGATATCCCTAAGAATACTTTTCATACTTGGTATGGGAATTTTGAGTTCCTAGTTATGTCTTTTGGGTTGTCTAATGTCCCAGCGGTATTTATGGACGTAATAAATAGGATTTTCCATCAGATTCTAGATTTTTTCATCATTGTATTCATTGACAATATTCTGGTGTACTCTAAGAGTGAGGTGGATCATGTCGATCCCCTCTGCTTTGTATTGCAGACCCTGAAGGAGCAGTAGTTGTATGACAAATTTTTGAAATATGAATTTTAGTTGAGAGTTGTCACTTTCCTGGGTCTTTTTATTTCTAGTGAGGGGATCATGATGGATTGACAGAAAGTAGCAGTGGTTAAAAAGTGGCCTAGACCTACGACTCCAACCGATATTCAGATATTCTTGGGTTTAGTTGGTTACTACAGGAGGTTTGTGGAAAGTTTCTCTTCTATAGTTGCCATGTTGACTAAGTTATCTCAAAAGAAGGTGAAGTTCTTGTGGTCTAATACTTGTAAGGGTAGTTTTGAGAAGTTGAAGGATAAGATGACTTTCGCTCTGGTCTTGACCTTGCTTGAAGGCACTGAAGGTTTTGTAGTCTATTGTGATGCATCCTGTGTGGAGCTTAGGTGCACATTTATGCAGCATGGCAAGGTGATAGCCTATGCCTCTAGATAGTTAAAGGTGCATGAGAAGAACTATCTGACTCATAACTTGGAATTATTGGTTGTGGTATTTGTGTTGAAATTTTGGCATCACTATCTATATGGCATCCATGTGGATATCTTTTCTGATGATAAGATCCTACAGTATGTGTTTACTCAAAAAGAGCTGAACTTCAAGCAAAAGAATGGCTTGAGCTGCTCAAGGATTACGACATGAGCCTTCACTACCATCCAGGTAAAGCTAATGTAGTTGCTAATACTCTTAGCAGGTTATCCATTGCAATTCTAGCTTATGTAGATAAAGAGAAGCAAAAGTTGGTGCAAGATATTCACTGTTTGTCTAACCTTGGAGTTTAATTCTTGGACTCTGGCGATGAAGGTGTGTTTATTCAGAAGGTGCCGCAGTAGTCTCTTGGTGCTAAAATAAAGAAGAAAAAAGTCTTGGATCTTATCTTAATGAGGATCAAGTGTGATATAGGTGGGAAGAAGATGATGACCTTCGATATTAGTGGTGATGGTACATTGCGGTACCAAGGAAGGTTATGTGTTCTTGACATAGATGGATTGCGAGAGACGATCTTGGCTAAGACGTATGACTCACGCTATGTTTTTCATCCTAGTTTGATAAAAATGTATCATGACCTTAAGGAGATATATTGGTGGAACAATATGAAGCGAGATATGGCTAGTTTTTTGCTAAGTGCATGGTGTACCAACAATTTAAAGTTGAACACATGAGGCTTAGAGGATTGTATCAAGAAATTAAGTTACCTATTTGAAAATGGGAGGTGATAAATATGAATTTTATTGTTGGTCTTCCTCATCCTCAGTTTTATTTGATTTGGGTCATCATGGGTAGGATGATAAAGTTTGCTCACTCCTTACTAGTGCGGACAAATTTTTCGATAGAGGATTATGCTAGGTTGTACCTCCATGAGATTGTGAAGTTACATGGGGTTCCTATTTCTATCATCTCAGAACATGGTACGTAGTTTTCATCTCACTATTGGCAGCCTTTTTAAAAGGGTTTAGGGACTAAGGTGAGTCTTAGTATTGCTTTCCACCCACAGTTGGATGGGCAAATAGAAAGGAGTAATCAGATATTAGAAGATATGCTCTGTGCTTGTGTGATTGAGTATGGTTATAGTTGGGTTGAGTATTTTCCTCTTATAGAGTTTGCATATAATAATAGCTACCACTCTAGTATTGGGATGGCCCCGTTTGAAGCTTTGTATAGTAGGAGGTGTAGGTCTCTTATTGGGTGGTTTGAGGTTGGTTAGGCAAAGATTTTTGGTCAGTATTTGGTTCACCAAGACATAGAAAAGGTGAAGGTGATTCGGGATAGGCTTAAAGTCACCCAAAGTAGCTAAAAGTCCTATGTGGATGTAAGGCATAGGAAGTTAGAGTTTGAGGTTGGGGATAGGGTGTTCTTGAAGGTGTATCCTATGAAGGGAGTGATGCAATTTGGGAAGAAAGGGAAGTCCAGTCCTGGATATATTGGTCCATACTTGGTTTTGAGAATGGTTGGTAATGTTGCATATGAATTAGAGTTGCCTTCTAGTCTAATCGTCATTCATTCAATTTTCTACGTATCTATGTTGAGTAAGTGTGAGGGTGATCCATCGCAGATTGAACCTATCAATGAAATTGGTATTTCAGATTCTCTGTCTAATGAAGAGGTCCCAGTTGAAATCTTAGATCGGCAGGTTCGTCAGTTGCGGACCAAAGATGTAGCTTTGGTGAAAGTTCTATGGAGGAACCACAAGGTTGAAGAGGCTATTTGGGAAGATGAACCGGACATAAAGTTCATGTATTCATTCCTATTTTCCATTCTAAAAAAACATGCTTAAGGTATGTATTTCTCTTAGCATCTTTATTTTTCTGACTTTCTTAAAGAAAAGGTTGATTTCTTAGCCTCTTTGTTTTCTAACTTTGTTAAAGGTAAGAGTAGAGACATTTTTGGGTTTAATCGTGCCACTCACTGCCTTTTCCTGTCATTCGAGGATGAATGACCTAAGTGGAGGAGAAACCCTGGGTTTTTGCCCTTGTAAATTTCTTAAGATTTGAGCTCATTGTCTTAGTAATGACTCATCATGAGTGGTATGGTATGGGTATGGGTCAGGTAACCCTAGTTGTAGGGAGTCCAGTGGATGGTGGTTAGGATTTTTCTATGATTATGATTGGGGTGGTATGAGTCGTTAGGGGTGGTGACGATTTGTTTGGTCAATACATAATCAAATCAGGAACTTAGTGACTATACTTGGACCTGAGTATGGGTGGCTCATTAAGAGATATGAGGATAGGTTATGGATGGTAAGGTTGATTCGTATGTTGTCCAGTGTCAATCCCATTAGTTTCTGTCTTGGATACAACTAGACCATACGAGTTGTATGGTTAGGTCACGGTTGGGGACCATGGATTCGTATGGTGGATAGTGAATGGGTGTCCAACTCACTATCTTGGTGACAACTCGAGGTTACGAGTTGTATGATGTGGTAACGAGTCACAAGGGTTGAAATGTAACCACCTACGACATTTTTACAGTTTTAAGTTGGGGGTATTCTGGATATTTCCCCTTTTAACTCCCTTTAAGGCCACGACTTAAAACACCTTTTGGGACTTCATTAACCTATATTCCTCAATAAAACAGTCTTAAAATCTCTCTCAAACTCTCTTTCAAGCAAAAGGCTAGGGTTTTATTAAGATAATCAATTAAAGATTTCAAGAGTGGTTTCTCTCTGTACTTCTTGGTGTCTAAGGCATGTGACTCTTCCCTTATTGTTATTTTACTAAAGGCATATGTTTTAATGTATATTTTCATGGTGTGGTTATAGTTTTGAAATAAAGATTGGGGGTTTTGGTTGTTTATGGATGAACATTGTTTCTCATGGTTTAATTATGGTTTTCTATATTTGTAATTATGGTTTTGCATACGTGGGAATGGTTATTAAATTGAGGGTCATGGTTGATCCCCAATTTGGATGATTTTGGTTTTGGTAATGGCATGCCCTCAGCGTGTTTGTGAAATTGTCAAAAAGAATGATTTTGTCACATAGTTCAACCACTCTTGGAATCCTAGCAATGCATAAATGGTTAAAGAAACATGAAATGGTTTTGAATGGTTTCACATGACTTTTGAAAGGCCATGGTTTGATTATAAATGGTTTTGGAGTTATTGGAAATGGTGGAGTCTAATTTGGTTTAATGGTTTATTTGGCATAAGGTAATAGACTTGCAAGCTCTAACTTTGGTATGACGATACTAATGGTTAATGCCTAATTAAAAGACTCCTTGAAAAATGGTGTGGTTATGTATACAAGGTTTAATTGGGCTTAAAGGGGGTTGACCAACAAAGCCGTGAAAGGTGGAGGTCCTGTGAGGGTCGACATTAGAAACTCACATTTGCCGATGTGAGGGTGGCTGTGTGCATGATGTCACACTTTATATTTTTAGGGATGTACTAGTCACCCCAAGTTTTTCTCAGGTCGTGCATCTAACACGCACTGGGTCCCTTTCAGTAGGGGGAGCTTAATCCATGTAGCCCGTTGGTGGTTTTAAGACGACAAATCTACACAACCTAGGGTAAGGTTTAAAATGCATGCTAAACCTTATTCCCTATCCTGGCATGGTATATATGTATATATGTTATTATATGTGGTTATTTGATTTGGATTTAAATTGATGGCATTATCTTATCTTTGTCCCTGAGTTATATGCTAGTGTATACCCCGCTAACCGTCTTCGGGCATTGTATCCCTACGCGATGCAGGACCAGTCCATACTACCATTCCTCTTGCTCAGTGACTTAGATTAGGGGATAGCTTTGAGTCAGATTTAAGTGGTGAGCTTCTATACTCCGGAAGACTCCAATGCTATGGAGTACTTTTCATTTTTATTATTTAATTGGATTTGGTTTTGGCTAGGGTTGGGGGCATGTCCCGACCAGATATTTCTTGATTCTGGTTAGAGGCTTTGTCGAACTATTACGGGCATAGGCAGTGTCAGTATTAGTGTTGGTATTGGCAATGGGATTGGAAATGTTTGGTTAATTAGTTATGTATTTCGACTTTAGTTTTAAGTCTACTATCATGTCTTTAAATTTATATTGCCTTATTTTGTTATATGTTCGAAATTCATCCAACATGGGGTGTAGGGTGGTTAATAGTGGGGTATTAGGGGTAATCTCCGGTCTAGATTGGACTTGGGATACTCGACACGACTAGGCCCTGGTTCGGGTTGTGTCAGTAATGAATCCATATTATTCATCTCCTATTTCCACATAGGCAACTCTATCTCTTAAGACATGCCACCAGGCTTCAAGTATTCAACCTTAACTTGCTGACAAACAATACACGTAGCCACAAAGTTTTCCACATCCCTCTTCATATTGTTCCACCAGTAGATTTCCTTCAAGTCATGATACATTTTAGTCGAACCCAGATGGACTGTATGTTAGGAATCATGAGCCTTAGTCAAAATTCTTTCCTATAACCCATCAACATCAGGAACACACAACCTTCCCTGATACCTCAAGATACCATCTCCCATAATCTCGAAGGCCATAACCTTTTGCTGACCCAGATCATCCTTAATTTCATAAGTACGAGATCCATAACCTATTTCTCCTTCACCTCTGCACCAAGAGATGACTTAACCATTTCCTACACAATCACTCCTCCATCCTCAAAGTCCAAAAGATGAACTCCCAAATTAGCCAACCTATGAATATCCTTCACCAGTCCTCTTTTCTCCACATTAACATAAGACAAACTCTTCATAGACAACCTCCTAAGAGCATCAGAAACAACATTAGTTTAACCTGGATGGTAGTGCAAACTCATGTCATAATCCTTAAACAACTTGAGCCACTGCTGTTGCCTAAGATTTAATTCCTTCTGCATGAACATATACTGCATGCTCTTATAGTCTGAATAAATATCCATATACATTCCATTTAAGTAATGACACTAGATTTTTAAAGCAAAGACCACAACCGCAAACTCTAGATCGTGAGTCAGATAATTTCTCTCATGAACCTTAAAAGTCCTAGAAGCATAGGCCATAACCTTACCATGTTGCATTAAGACACAACCCAGTCCCACATAGGACACATCACATAACACAAAAAAAACATCATCACCCTCGATCAGGGTGAAAACTAGCGTAGTGGTAAACTTATCCTTCAACTTCTCAAAACTACCCTAAAAAGCATCAGACCATAAAAACTTGATCTTTTTCTGAGTTAGCTTCATCGACGGAGCAACAATGGATGAGAATCTCTCCATAAACCCTCTATAATACTTAGCCAAGCCTAATAAGCTCCTAATGTCGGTTGGAGTCATGGGTCTACGTTATTTCTTTACTGTCTCAACTTTCTGTGGATCTACCTTGATCCCTTCACTAAAAATAACACGCCTAATAAAGGTCACCCCACTTAACCAAAATTCACACTTGGAAAATTTTGCATACAATTTCTGGTCCGTAAGAGTCTACAACACAATTCAGAGGTGATTAGGATGATCCTCCTCATTCTTAGAGTACATCACTATGTCATCAGTGAAGACTATAACAAACAAATCCAAACACTTCATAAAAACCCAATTCATAAGATCCATGAATGCAGTCGGAGTATTATTCAACCCGAATGACATAACCGAAAACTCATAGTGACCATATCAGGTTCGAAAAGCAGTCTTGGTAATATCAACCAGCCTAATTTTCAATTGATGTTAGACCGAATGAAGATCAATCTTAGAGAAACACCTAGCACCCTGAAGATGATCGAAAAGGTCATCAATCCTAGGAATAGGATACTTTTTTTTCACTGTAACCTTATTAAAATGACGGTAATCTATACATATTCAAAGGTAACCATATTTCTTTCACACTAAAATCACCAGACCATCCTATGGAGAAACATTAGGGCGAATGAAAGTGATGTTGGGTGTAATTATGCATTCTAATTTCACTATTCTAGTCTTTTTAGCCTTATTTTGACGATGATTCATGTGCTTAATGTGTTGATAGTGATATAAATGTTCTTATAAGTGTCTAAGTATGTGTTTACAATGTTAATGATGTTTTCAAACAAGTTTTAATTCAAATTGATCATTTAGAGTTCAACCGAGAAAACTAGTGTGACTTGCTTGAGCTAGGTGTTTGTCTAGTCTATCGTGTTAAGTTCTAATGTGTTTAAAATAAGGTTTTTATTGTGTATTTATATGTGAAAAAACTTGATTATAATGTTCAAGGGTCAATTGGGTCAAAAAAATACTCAAAATAATAAGTTAGAAATCAAAGTGAATGAAGCCTATGCTTAGCTCGTGTTTCTAGTTCACCGTCTTGGATGTTGTGTTGTTTTGAACTCTAAATTGTTGTGTTTAATGATATAGTATTATTTTTGAATGGATTATGATTATATACGAAGGATATAAAATCTTTAAATAAAGTGAAAACAACTCAAAAAGACTTAGAATGGATCACGGAAGCACAATACGCCACTTGACGCAAATTTGGACACCTGAAATGTCTTGGGCGAGTGAGGGAGCATGAGAAGGACTTTTTGTGCGTGAATAACTCCAAGAATTTCATAATTCACTAAAATAGTGAACCAAGTCTATAAGATCGTGGCACCCTAGCCATAGAGGTGCTCTAACCAGGGCGACGCCTCACCTAAAGTGGGGCTCTACCTGGGGCGGCACCCTCTCCACTCCCGAGACAATAACTGATCGTTTCCAACTCCTACAAGGCCTGAATTAACTTTTTTACTATAAATATGTCATGTTAGCATTTTTTTACATACTTTTGAACATTTTGGATCATTGGAGGCTACCACAACTTCTTTTTAGGTTTTATCATTCTTTAATTTAGTTTTCTTTATGGTTTGCATTGTCAATCCAAGGGATTGGATGGTGAATATTTCCATTAAATGCTAAAACTCCTTTTTAGGGTTTAAGGAAAAGATCATGAACACATTCGTTTTGAATTAATTTCGTTTAATTGCTTATCACTATGGTTGTTTGTTTATTCTTGATTTAATTATTTTAAGGATTGATCACCCTTAGAATACATGTATTGTCAACCTTGTGATCTCGGGAGAGGGAACAGGGATATAGAATGTGAGAATAGACAAAGTATGGTTCTTATTTCTTTATAAAATAAGGAATTCGAGTTAGCATCTAGAACAGGGATACACTTAGAAACCTTACTTGATTCAAGCGTAGGATGATAGCTTGATGAACTTAATTGAAATATTATATCCCCACTCAATAATGTAGTTGTAAGGTTCAAGTCAGGTAAAGGATTAGAGGTCGATAGACCATGATCATACAATTAACCCAATAAATCAACAACCAGGATAAGCGATTTAACGAATGAAGTTCAATAACGTTGTATGATTGTTCGTAAGCCTTAACACTGGGCTTCTATCCATTAATTTTCCTAAGTTATTACTTTTCCGCATTAGTCTAGTTTCTTTTCAGTTTTTAATTCTAAAACCTTCTTGTTTACTTTTTCTTAATCGCTAAACTAGAATTAGATAGTTGTTTAATATAAGAACCTGTGGGATCGATATTTGACTTTCTTGAAGGTCACTTTACTACTTGGTAGACCACGTTCACTTGCATGTGCACTTGGGCACTGTCAATTTTTTGGCGTCGTTGCCGGGGACATGTAACTAGGCAACTATTGACAACGCCCAAGCGCACACACAAGTGTATGTGGTCTAATCAAGTAGTAAAGTGGCTTCAAGGAAACCCAAGTATCGATATCTCAGGGACTTGTGTTCACCGTCTATCCAATTCTAGTTTAACCAATTGAGGAGAGGAGCAAATAGTGTTTTGAAGTTGTAAATTAAAACTAAACTAAATTAATAAAAAAAAGTAATGACTTAGGACAATCTATGGATAGTAACCCAGGGTTAAGGCTTACGAAAAATCATACTGTGTTGTTGAACTTCATTCGTTAACTTGCTTATCTTGGTTTCTAATTCGTATGGTTAATTGCATGATCATGGTTTCTCAACCTCTAATCTTTTACCTAAGTTGACTTTACACCTACATCGTTGAGGGGGGATGTAAAAATTTACTTAAGTTCTAAATATATATTATCCTACATATGAATCATGTACGGTATCTAAGTGCATCCCTATCCTAGATACTAATTCAACTTTCTTATTTTATAAAGAATCAAGAACCATACTTTGCTTATTCCCATGTTCTATCGCCCTATTCCCTCTCCCGAGTTCACAAGGTTGACAATTGATGTATTCTAAGGGTAGCTAATCCTTAAAATAGTTTTAAAAATCATAAAAAAAAAACCAATGATGATAATCAAATAAACAAACTTAATTCAAAATGAAAGTAGTCATGATCTTGGCCTTAACCCCAGATTGGGAGTTTTAGCCTTTAATGGAATTATTCATCATCCAATCCCTTGGATTGATGATACAAACCATGAAAAATACTAAAATTAAGAGATATAAACCCTAAAATAAGTTTTTATCATCCCCACAACTAGTACAAGACGTCCAAAAGTGAATAATAACAAGTACAAAGATGTATTTACAGTGTCCAAGTAGTCCCAAGCCGTGTATGACTCAATTAGCATTCTTGGTCATGTCCAAAGTAGACCTTGCGTCGCGAGTTGTGCAACGGGAATGGAATCCTCAAAGGGTCAATATTTTGGGTCCTTATGAATATATTTTTCCATAGAACATGCTAAATGGACTTATCACTCTCCCTCACTTCCCCACGACATTTCCGGTGTCAAAATTTGTGTTAAGTTGTGTATTATGCTTCCATGACCCATTCCAAGACTTTTTGAGTTGTTTATACTTGATTTTAATCTTGTATATCCTTAATATATCATCATAATACATTAAAAAATCATCATATAGCATTAAACATAACAATTTATAGATCAAAACAACACAATATCCAAGACAGGGAACTAGAAACAAGAGCTAAGCATAGGCAAATTTCTTTTTGATCTTTAACTTGTTGTTTCGACTCATGTCTTGATCCAATTGACCCTTGAAAATTATCAACAAGTTGTTTCACATATAAATACACAATAACAACCTTATTAACTCATTAAAATACATTATAACCCAACACAATAGACTAGACAAGCACCTAGCTCAAGTTAGCAACACTAGTCTTCTCGGTTGAACTCTAAATGATCAATTTGAATTAAAATTTGTGTGAGAACACCATTAAACTTTGTAATCACGTACATGGAAACTTAAATGCAAATTTATATCATTATCAACACATTAAGAACATGAATCATCCTCAAAACAAGGTTAAAAAGGATAGAATAGTAAGGCTAGAACGCATAAACACACCCAAAATCACCACTGCACACTTAAAGCCTTGTTCATCCTCGAACAATTCTTATCTATAAGCATCATGAGATGAAGAGACTCCACACTTCTACTACATGAAAGACACTCAAAATAGTACTATAATGACTACACAAAATGCAAGTTACTAGTCTAAACATGTTACAACACAATTGAAAGCTCAAGAACACTACTCCAAAACAACCTAGCCTCAAGAATTGACTCACCTAGTTGGAAAACTCATGCTTATTGTTCAATCAAGGATATCACACAAATCACCCACATTCATCAAACATGTGCCCTCACAACAAGAGAGTTACCCACAATCTCTCATAATAATGCAATTTATAACAATGGGTATATAAATCAAATTACGGTCACTCTCACAAAGAATTCACAAGTTACACATAATGAACCATAGGCTTACCCTTAGTGTCATACTCCACCCTAAAATTAGAATGTGAAATTTAGGATCAAATAGGTCTTTTTCGGTTTGTAATGTAGGCTAAGGGATGGGTAGGAACTATTTTTACCAAGAATAGTGACTAACCTCTCTAAGTACTTTAATACACTACATTATACATTTTAAACCAATCTCCAATAACGAAATTACACTTTTTCATCCACCCATATCTTTTGTTTTGCACCATCTCTTTTAAGCATTTTCACAAACTCTTGGTGGACGTATAGTTTACTATCACATGAATCAATTTTTCTCTTTTTTCACAACCATGACAATATTTCTAGCGTAAATTATATCACAAAAATCCACCACACATCAAATATAAACACCAATAATTATTACCTTGGGGCATCAATTTTACCTTTTTCTTCTTCAATTTCTCAAACTCCTTACTAAATTAATTTTTTTATTAAAGCACTTAGGAGTTTTTTGGATCAAATTATGGTCTATCAAAGAAGGTATTAGGCTACATGTGAGGTTGCCAAAGAAAAAGCTAAAGTCTCAATGGGGGTTAACTAGGATAAAGCACAAGGGTAGGACAAATAAAAGGTATAAAACAAGCCTATCAAAAAAATGGCTATATCATCTCCTAAACCCACATTATTTATTTCACTTCACACACACACCAAGCAATTTTTAGATATCACATACAAAAAGGAATATTCAAAATACCACACACGCACATGGCACATGCTCAACTCAATAGGATCATCATAGACTCCTAACCAAACAATAGCCTAAATTCAAAATTAAGTCACCATGAACAAGGGTCATAAACTTGAGCCTAGGAGTCCCAAAAATAGATATTCACATCAATCAATGCTTTTACAAAAAAAAACCACTTGCATCACGTAATCAAAAATAGCACCAACTCAAATATCTCACTTATTCTTATCCTAAAAATTTTTAATTGAGCCAAAAATTGAGAATTTTCCCCACCCCACACTTAAAAATCTACTTTGTCCCCAAAGTGAGTTTAAAAGTAAGATATGAAAATACTCCTTAAGGCCTCTAAGTCTAGCAAGCAACATCTTTTTGCATAAAGGAGGACCATGGGACCCCACACTCAATCTTTGCCAAGCTACAAGCTCATGTTTCCGGTATTCAGACTTCCCATTAACCTATGAATCAACCAAAAATAAAAACTACGTGAAATAAAAACTAAAAAAAAATGAAAACAAAACATACCTAATTAACTTGGATTGTCTCCCAATAAGCGCCTAATTTAGTATCGCGGCACGACCTACATTAACTTTTTCCTCCATCTTGAGGATATAAATTTCACCCCCAACTTAGCATCAATCTTTGTTCCTCGATCATAGGGAGGTGGTACAAATATTACTTAACCAATTAATAGGATGTGCATGGTAAACCATTTGGCCTTCAAGTGAGGTGTGTTTTTATGTTTCTTATTCGATGTAAAATCAAGAATATAGGATTCTTCCTTCACACTCTTCTACTATTTTAAATGATTTCTCAAACAAGAAATTATCTAAACATAATGTAAAAAAGTATTTTGAATGAGACCCAAGCAATCCTACATCAAAATTTACACTCTCTATTACACGCTCACTTTTGTTCACCTTCTCAATTTTAGTCTCAAAAGAAAGATGACAATTGAGTCACTGAGATTCTTATGTTTGCTCCATAAATTGGCTAATATCCTCCTTATATTTTTCTTTGCTTAGCCACTGTAGACATGGTTGCAGTGGTATCTCCTCAACCTGTTTAACAATTTTATTTTTTGAGTACTCAAACTTCCTCGAATTATCAACAACTTTCTCTACAGCCTCCCTTTGGTTCCTCATGTATGCCAACAACTCACTCTGAGATGCTAAATTTTTTTTCATCAACTCTTCCAAATTGCTCGTTTGAATTGTGGAATGCATGTTTGGTTGTTGTTGCTGAAACTGCTGTTGCTGGTTCCATGATTTAATTTGTTACTGATTCAGCCCCGTTCAATTGTAGTAGTTTATATAATTTCGACTTTGATCATAGCCCACAAACATTACTGAATCGGGGTTGAGAGCACACATATCTTCAGAATGACCACTTTGACCATAAACCATACACCATATAGAATCGTCATCACTCGAACACCATCTATCCCAGGCTGCCATGTCAAGAAGTGTGATAAAAACAAAAATAAAAAAAATATAAAAAGAAACTAAAAAAAAAAACTATTTATAACTCAATATAGAAAAACTAAAATTAAGATAGTTGTCTAATTGTAAGTCCCCGGCAACGATGCCAAAAAATTGACAGAGCCCAAGCGCACACGCAAGTGTACGTGGTCTTATCAAATATTAAAGTGGAATAAAGGAATCCCAAGTATCAATCTCTCAGGTACTTACATTCGCCGCCTATCAGATTCTAGTTTAACCAATTGAGGAGAGGAGCAAATAGAGTTTTGAAGTTGTAAATTAAATTTAAACCAAACTAATAAATAAAAGTAATGACTTAGGACAATCTATGAATAGTAGCCCAGGTTTAAGGCTTATGAACAATCATACTATGTTGTTGAACTTCATTCGTTAACTTGCTTATCTTGGTTGCTAATTCGTAGGGTTAATTGCATGATCATGGTTTGTCAACCTCTAATCTTTTACCTAAGTTGAACTTTACACCTACATCATTGAGCGGGTATGTAATAATTAACTTAAGTTCAAAATAAATATCATCCTACATATGAATCAAGTACGGTATCTAAGTACATCCTTGTCCTAGATACTAATTCAAGTTTCTTATTTTATAAAGAATCAAGAACCATACTTTGTTTATTGTCATGTTCTATCGACCTATTCTACCTCCCGTGTTCACAAGGTTGACAATTGATGTATTCTAAGGGTATCTAATCCTTAAAATAGTTTAAAAAAGAATGAACAAACAAACAATGATGATAAGAAAATCAACAAACTTAATTCAAAATGAAACTAGTCATGATCTTAGCCTTGACCCCAGATAGGGAGTTTTAGCCTTTAATGGAATCATTCATCATACAATCCCTTGGATTGATGATACAAACCATGAAAGAAACTAAAATTAAGAGATATAAATCCAATAAAAGTGTTGAGCTGCCCCACAACTAGTCCAAGACGTCCAAAAGATAATAATAACAAGTACAAAGATGTATTTATAGTGTCCAAGTAGTCCCAAGATGTTGGAGGTCGCGACGCTCCCTCATCTGATGTTTTACTGATTTGGTACCTTATGAATCTTTTGGTCCGTAGCATGCACTAATTTTCCTTGACACGCTCCCTCACTTGCCCAAGACATTTCAGGTGTCAAAATTTGTGTCAAATTGTGTATTATGCTTCCGTGATCCATTCCAAGCCTTTTTGAGTTATTTCCACTTGATTTGAAAATTTTTTATCCTTAATAGATCATCATAATCCATTCACAAAGCATCCTATATCATTAAAAACTATAATTTAGTTCTCAAAACAACACAACATCTAAGACGGTGAACTAGAAATACGTGCTAAGCATAGGCAAATTTTACTTTGATCTTTAACTTATTGTTTTTACTCTTGTCTTGATCCAATTGACCATTGAACATTATCAAAAAGTTGTTTCACATATAAATACACAATAAAAAAATTAGGAACTCATTAAAATCCAACACAATAGACTATACAAGCACCTAGCTCAAGTAACACTAGTTTTCTCAGTTGAACTCTAAATGATCAATTTGAATCAAAACTTGTATAAGAACACCATTAAACATTGTAAACACATACATGGATACTTAAATACACATTTATATCATTATAAACTCATTAAGCACATGAATCATCATCAAAACAATGCTAAAAAGGCAAGAATGCATAAATACATCCAACATCAACTATCTTATTTTTAGTTTTTCTATAGTGAGTTGAAAATAGTTTTTACTTACTTTCTTTTTATTTCTCTTTTTATCACACTTCTTGATATGTCAGTCTGGGATAGTTTTTGAGTGATGGCGATTCTTGTTGTTTTTATGGGGGACCACATCATGAGGCTTATTGTCCATATTTTGATAGGAGTGTGTGGATGGGACCTACATAATATGATGTAGGTACTATTCTATCTGTGGATTAGACTGCAACTTGGTGTGTGGTTTGTGGTCAAAGTGGTCATACTGTAGCTATGTGTGCTGTCAATCCTGATTTAGAATTATTTGTGGGCTATGCTAAAAGGAAAAATTATATAAACAACTACAATCAAATGGGGCAGAATCACTCACAAATTCAATCATGGAACAACCAGGAATAGTTTCAGCAGCAACAACCAAACATGCAGGCCACAACTCAAACTAGCAAATTAGAGGAGATACGAAAACAACTTTTAGTGTCTCAAGTACAGTTGTTGGCAGAGTTGAAGAACCATTGGGAGGCCATAAAGCAATTGTATAATCAGCTGGAGATAGATGTAGAGTTGACTCCGCAGCCGATTGTAAACCAAGTTCTTGATAATTTGAGGAAGTCTGAGTACTCAAAAACTAATGTTGTTGAACAGATTGAGGAGATATCACCGCCACCATGTCTAAAGATTCTAAGAAAAGAAAAATATGAGGAAATATTAGCCAATTTATGGAGATAATACAAGAATCACAACCACTCGACTGTCGTCTTTCTTTTAAGACTGAAATTGAGAAAGTGAATAAGAGTGAGGGTATTGAGGATAGTGTATATTTTGAGGTGGGATTGGTTAGAACTCACTCAAAGTACTTTTATACATTAAGTTTAAATGATGTCTTGTCTGTGGAATCATTTAAAGTAGTGAAAGAGTGCGAAGATGAGGAACAAGAATCCTATATTCTTAATTTTACACCGGATAAGAAACATAAGAACACACCTCACCTCAAGGCCGAGTGGTTTACCATGCATCATCCATTACTCATTTCCTTAATTTTTGTACCACCACCCTATGAGCGAGGCAAAAAGATGGATGCTAAGTTAGGGGTGAAATTTATATCCTCAAGGTGGAGGAAAAAATTGACATGGGTCATGCCGCGATACTAAATCAAGAGGTTCTTGGGAGGCAACTCAAGCTAAGGTATATTTTTCTTTTAGCTTTTAGTTTTTTATTTCACGTAGTTTTTGTTTTTTGTTGAGTCGCGGGTTGATGGAAAGTCTGAGTACTGGAAACCTGAGCTAAGGAGCATGACAAAGACTGAGTGTTGGGTCCACGGACCTACTTAATATGTAAAGATTCTACTAGCTAGGCCTAGAGTCCTCAAGGAGTATTTGTATCTCTTACTTTTAAGTTCACTTTGGGGATAAAGTAGATTTTTCAATGTGGGGTGGGAAAATTCCCAATTTTTGGCTTAAATTAAAAAAAATTATGTAAGATATTTTAGTTGGTGTTATTTTTTATTGCATGGTGCAAGTGTTTTTAATAGTGAAAGAATGTTGATTGTGAGAATTTCTACGTTTGAGACTCTTAGGCCCATGAGTATGACTCTTGTACTTTTTGTCTTAAATTTGAATTCATGTTATTGTTGGTTGAGCGACTATGATGATCCTATTGAGTTGAGCATGTGCCATGTACGTGTAAGGTATTTGTGTATTCCTTGTTGTATGTGATGTCTAGAACTTGCCCGGTTTGTGTATAAAGAAAAAAATAGTGTGGGTTTAGTAGATGATTGTAATACCTCACAAAGTTCTCTCCTAGTCTAGGCTTTAGAGCGTTTTCAAAAAAAAAACTAAAATCCGAGTCAAAAAATTTCAGAAATATCTTCCCAAGTATGAAACACTTTGAATCGTGTTGTATTTCAATAATTGCAACTTTATGTCATGTAGAGCATTGAATAAGATTTCCATCTACACCAATTTTATCAAAATCCGACATCGGACGAGGGAGTCATGGCCATTTTACTAAATGGTATCGGAATCGCCCAGGTTTGACGGACATTCATGCATTAGATATGCACATTTAGTAGAAAGAGTTTAGCTAGTCAGCGTGTGTTCAGTTGTCTATTCATGAGATCATTCCAGTTACGAGTCCATGCATCAGGTATGCATATGTGTTACGAGAATTCAGTTATGAGTAGATTAAGTCAAGTATTCCTTCCATCAGATATGCATGCCCAGTGTGAGAACTCCATATGTCAGTCATTCCAGTTGCGTAGTCATGCCTTGAGATATTTCTGTATATTGAGTAAGTTCTGTTGATCCATATTCTTAGTCTATCAAAGAGACATTCAAGGACGAATGTTCCCAAGGGGGAGATAATGTAATAACCCGCAAAGTTCTCTCTTAGTCTGAGCCTTAGAGCGTTTTCAGAAAAACGAAAATTCTAGTCTAAAAATTTCAGAAATATCTTTCCAAGTATGAAACACTTTTAATCGTGTTGTATTTCTATAATTTCAACTTTATTTCATGTAGATCATTGAATAATCTTTCCATCGATACCAATTTTATCAAAATCCGACATTGGACGAGGGAGTTATGGCCGTTTAACTAAATGGTATCGGAATTGCCCAGGTTTGACGGTCGACCTGGTGGACCATTAGGTCCTTGGTGGGCCTTTAAGTGTCCCATCAAGCCAAGGTAGTGACCCCTCTTTTTGGTCTTCATGTGACGGCCAAAGTGGTGAACTGTCAATAAGTTGACGGACCGTCAAGGGGTCCGTCAGCTCAAAACAGAATGGCCCATTCCTGACCCCCGAGTGACGAACGATATGGTGGACCATCAGATTCTTGACGTACGGTCACTTCAACCATCATGACAAGGCATAACGAGCCAGATTTGACACTCGAGTGACGGACAACATGGTGGACCATCAGTTCCTCTGACGGACCGTCAGATCGACCGTCACAGACCCCGATCAGCAGTTTTCAACTCTTTTTCTTAAAATGGCATTTTGGCATTTTCCACTCTTTCCCCAACCTCTGTAAATAACCACTTAAGTGTTAAAGGCCTCATTTTCTTTTCTCTTCTTTCACCCAAAAACTACGGTCTCCAAAATAAAAAATTCTCTTTTCTTCCACCAAAAATTAAGAGAGAATCAAGAGCAAGGACCAAGAATTCTTCCAAGATCCTTCAAGAAAAGAGTTTCCCCAAGGTATGTAGATGTTGATTCTTGGGTACCTTTCATCCAAGAAGCTCAAGTACCTTTTTCTAAATCTCCAAGATTTATATTTATGAATATTTAATGATTCTTGTGAGTTGAAATTGATATTCTTTCTATGATTGAGTTGTGGTTCATGTTTGTCTACAATATTATGAAGCCTTGGACTTAGTATGTGGTATTTGTGTGGTAAATAGATTATGTGCTTTTTGTTGATGTTGAATAACCTCCAAGATGGGATACTTATGTGGTTTGTATGAATCTATGATAATATATGAGTGGAAATATGTAAATTTAGTTGTTCATGATGAGTAGTTGGGTTAATATACTTATGCCTAAGTTGTGCATGTGAGGTGTTCGATAAAATTTCTAACAGGCTAGAAATTAAGCATTGTAGTTTAATCGTGATCTAATGACTTCTAAGATACGATTATGTGTTACGATTGTTGATGTGTTCATCACTTTTGGGTGTAGAATTGGTTGATTTAGTAGAGTATGTCTCCCATAGGTTGATAAAAGCTTAGAATAAGAATATGGGCCATTATAGCATGCTTCCTCTATGTTATTATGTGATTAATAGCCCGAGATGCTTAAAGCGACCCTTTGGTGATTGTGATGATGAATAGAGGTCTATCTTTCCTAAATGTTGGATGTGATGCCTTAAGGATTTTGAGGTGGGAAAAGTATGTTATGATTTCTAATTACTTGAAGAGATGATTTAATAATTGTGATGATGCATTAATGATGGTGAAGATTAAGGTATGATTGCGATAATACATGAATTATTGCGATAATACATGAATGATTATAATGATGAATAAATGCTTATGTTGATGCATGAATGATTGTGATGGTGAATGGATGATCGTGATGATGTGAGAATGATTATATTTTACTTTTATGTTATTGAGTCCTGGGGGTATTTATACCCGACAATAGAGATGTTGTCTAGAGCCCATGTCAGTTTCATGATAATTCCAATCGAGCCACGATTCTCAGAACTCAGTGAACTATGGAACTATGTATCTCAAACAAGTGCGAAGCTTAATCAGGCTCTGTAATCTCAGTTATCTCTGCAATCTCTATATCTCTAGTAATCTAGCCTTTGTCATGTAATCATCTCAGATCTAATAGTATTCAAGTGATTCAATTCTAATCTCAGAAGTGATTTGAATAATCTATTCAAGCTCTGCATCGTCAGTCAGATGCTATGATTTGATACCTTTCCGTCAGATATGAAACTAAGTAATCTCAGCGTAACTCAGTCAAATCTCTTGAGAAATATAATCAGTATCAGATTCAGCTCAGTCTAAGTTCAGTTAAGAATCAAATCAGTGTCTTTTAGTGGGAAGTAAAAACTAGCACCGAGCGAGCTCAAGGATGGGGACTCACCTACTAGTGGAGGGTGTGATCCTTAGATGCGATCCTTGTGCTCCAGAACTACGTAAATAGTGTAGGATGAGATAAATCATACCTGCTAGATGAGGGTAGATGAGGTGGATTGACCTGTTAGATAAGGGTTTCGCCATTCTCGTATGAGGACCTAATAGATGAGGGTCATATAAGGATAAGGTCTTTACTCGTGGCACGATATTTACAC
Organism: Capsicum pubescens; assembly: GCA_030864215.1. Taxonomy (NCBI): domain Eukaryota; kingdom Viridiplantae; phylum Streptophyta; class Magnoliopsida; order Solanales; family Solanaceae; genus Capsicum; species Capsicum pubescens. Next base: position 122,628,980 of record CM061543.1, read on the forward strand.
CCTCCCAATTGGGGTTAGAGGTTGGACCCCTAAGAGATAGTAGGGGCATGTCGGTTAAGTAACTACTTCCCACGGTCTCAGTTTCAGAATCAGTCTCAGACTTTAAGAAAGAGTTCAATTCAGTGTACAGAATTTAAGGTTGTTAGATACAGTCCATTAAGTATGATTACTTGCTAATTCAAAGATCCTCTACTAGATAGGACGATCTCAAAATCATTTATGAAGAAGTATTGTTATCCACAGACTCAAAGATAACCTGTTAGATAGGGTTGCTATCTATTTCAGAAGCTTCAGATACTCGTAATCTCAGTATGTTCAGAGATTTCAGAACTCACTCCTTGATGAAAGTGCATCCATATTTCCCAGTTATCAATATCAGATGAGTCTGTGATTCAGTATCTTAGTGTCAATAGTGAGTTCAGTTTGTAGGAAAGTGGTATCTGAGTTCCAGTCTCTAGAGTTGTGATGATTGTTATTATGACCTATGCATTCATGTATGTGTTCTCGTGCGATATTTTCATGATTATTCATTTTACACATTGTGCATGCATGAGCCCTTGCATTTAGCCTTACCTCGTCTACATACTCGGTATATTTTGTACTGACGCATTTGCGCTATGGTGTTTTATTTGACACCATAGTTTCAGAGGCACAGGATTCAGAGTTTCCTCAGCAGTTCAGTCTCAGTTAGCAGCAGTAGTAGTGAGTCCTCTTTCTTCGAGGATGAATCTCAGTTTACTATTATTGCATCAGATTTTGTTTATATTGTCAGTTGACAGAGTTAGTTGGGGACATGTCCCATCAAATCCACAGTTTAGACAGTTTAGAAGCTTTTCAGACAAAAGTTGATGTATTAGTATTCATTTTTTAGTTTGAGTATATTTAGATGTGTTGAACCCTATGGACAGTTTCCGCATTTATTTTAGATAGTATGCAGTGTACAGGTACAGATATCATAAAAGGGTTAGCTTGTGGTCCTTTGGGTCCATAAGCACCGTGTGACATCTCGGGATGAGATCTCAGGGCGTTACAAACTTGGTATCAGAGCCTAAGGTTCAATAGTGTCCTAGGGAGTCTGAAAAGCCGCATCTAGTAGAGTCTTGTGCATGGTTATGTAGAGCACCACATTTATGTATGAGAGGCTACAGGATGTACTTAAGAGTAATTTCCCTTCTTTCAGTATTCAGATTGTGCGAGGGAGCATGAGCTCAAGTTGATCCTCAATCTAATCCACTTGCTTCTTTTAATTACAGAGTATGCCTCCTCGCATAGATTTTGTCCATAGGGTTGATGACCAGCCCCCTCAGCCAGTAGATCCTGAAAATGAGAGTGTGCCACATGCAGAGTTTTAGGAAGTTTTTCAGGTGCTATATCAATCTGTGACTAATATTTATGGGAACCGTCAGGCTGCAGTCCCACCTCAGTAAGATGGGGATTCTGCCGCAGCCAGGATTAGAAGCTTCATGAGAATGAACCAGCCCAAATTCTTTGAGTCAGTAGTAGGTAAGGATCCGTGGTTGTTTCTTGAGGAGGTAAATAAGATCACCCAGATTATACATGTGTCAGAGGAGAAGAGTGTTGAGTTAGCATCTTATAGATTGAAAGATATTGCTCATGATTGGGTAGTGATGTGGGAGGAGAGTAGAGGGGAGAATGCATCTCCTATGACTTGGTCAGAGTTTCAGAGTGCCTTTCTAGATTGATTTTTCCCTCTATAGATGAGAGAGTCTAAGGTAGAGGATTTCATAAACCTAAGGCAAGGTTCTATGGCCGTGAAAGAGTATTGTCTTAAGTTTAACCAATTATCTAAGTATGCTCCTGACTTGGTAGCTGACCCTTGAGCGAGTATGAGTAAGTTTTTGTCTGGTGTATCAAGTTATGTGTTGATAGAGTGTAGAGATGCCATGCTCAATAGAGATATGGACTTTTCTAGGGTAATGATTCATGCGCAACAGATTGAGGCAGATAAGATAAATGAAAGAGACAGAGGGAGTAAAAGAGCCAAGACAGGTAGTCGTGGTCTCTCGCAGTTGGGGTCTCAAGGTGGTAGTAGTTCTCAATATGGTCGGAGATTTTTAGTTCCAGCTCTGTCTTCAGCTAGTGTACTCGCACCTGTGTTTGGGGGTGTCAGAGTTGAGGGAGCGCCAAGATCCAAAGCCCGGAGTAGTACTAGTGGTGTTCGTACCTACCCGTTGTGTGAAGAATATGGTAAGAATCATAAGGGTGTATGTATATCTAGTAGCGATGTGTGCTTTGGATGTGGCGAGACCGGTCACAAAGTTCAAGACTTTCCTAAGCCAGGTCCCCGAAGTTAGCGTAGTCATCCTTCAGGCTCTCCTTTATTGGGAAAGATCCCCTGAAATAGACCCGGGTAAGTTATGAGCCCTTCATCGTTATAATATGCATTATTAGATCTTTTGCTTTAATTTTGAGCTTATATGCTAGCATGAGTCATACTCGAGTTTCAGGTCTCAGTCGGTCAATTATGACCCAGTCGTAGGTGCATCGCGCACCGCTCCAGTATTTCAGTGAAGTGTGTTTAGAGGGACATAGAGTCCCAAGGGGGATATACCCCATAGTATCATGATATTGCATGCCAATAACTCATCTCGATGCATAATTAGATTTCCTTTATAAAGTTAGCATTAGTCATTATTGCATTGTCAAGTCGTTCTTTCAGAAGTCAGCTTAGCCGGACATTCATGCATTAGATATGCACATTTAGTAGAAAGAGTTCAGCTAGTCAGCGTGTGTTCAGTCGTGTATTCATGAGATCATTCCAGTTACTAGTCCATGCATCAGATATGCATATGTGTTATGAGAATTCAGTTATGAGTAGATTCAGTCGAGTATTCCTTGCATCAGATATGCATGCCCAATGTGAGAACTTTGTATGTCAGTCGTTCTAGTTGCGTAGTCACGCCTTGAGATGTTTCTATGTCTTGAGTAATTTTTGTTGATCCGTATTCTCATTCTATCAAAGCGACATTCTAGGAAGAATGTTCCCAAGGGGGAGATAATGTAATAACCCGCAAAGTTCTCTCCTAGTCTGAGCCTTAGAGCGTTTTTAAAAAAATAAAAATCCGAGTCTAAAAACTTCAGAAATATCTTTCCAAGTATGAAACACTTTAATCGTGTTGTATTTCTATAATTTCAACTTTATGTCATGTAGAGCATTGAATAAGTTTTCCATCGATACCAATTTTATCCAAATCCGACATCGGACGAGGGAGTTATGGCCGTTTAACTAAATGGTATCGAAATTGCCCAGGTTTGAAGGTCGACCTGGTGGACCGTCAGGTCTTTGGTGGGCCGTTAAGTGTCCCATCAATCCAAGGTAGTGACCCCTTTTTTTGGTCATCATGTGACGGCCAAAGTAGTGGACTGTCAATAAGTTGAAGGACCGTCAAGAGGTCCGTCAGGTCGAAACAGAATGGCCCATTCCTGACCCCCGAGTGACGGACAATATGGTGGACCATTAGATTCTTGACGTACCGTTACTTCAACCATCATGATGAGGCATACTGACCCAAATTTGGCACTCGAGTGACGGACGACCTGGTGGACCATCAGTCCTTCTGACGGACCGTCAGATCGACCGTCACAGACCCTGATCAGCAGTTTTCAACTCTTTTTATTAAAAGGGCATTTTGGTATTTTCCACTCTTTCCCCAACCTCTGTAAATACCCACTTAAGTGTTGAAGGCCTCATTTTCTTTTCTCTTCTTTTACCCAAAAACTAGGGTTTCCAAAATAAAAAATTCTCTCTTCTTCCACCAAAAATTAAGAGAGAATCAAGAGCAACGATAAAGAATTCTTCCAAGAGCCTTCAAGAAAAGAGTTTCCCTAAGGTATGTAGATATTGATTCTTGGGTATCTTTCATCCAAGAATCTCAAGTACCTTTTTCTAAATCTCCAAGATTTATATTTATGAATTTTTAATGATTCTTCTGAGTTCAAAATTGATGTTCTTGCTATGATTGAGTTGTGGTTCATGTTTATCTACAATATTATCAAGCCTTGGCCTTAGTATGTGGTATTTGTGTGGTAAATAGATTATGTACTTGTTGTTGATGTTGAATAACCTCCAAGATGGGATACTTATGTGGTTTGTATGAATCTATGATAATATATGAGTGGAAACATGTAAATTTAGTTGTTCATGATTATTATTTGGGTTATTATACTTATGCCTAAGTTGTGCATGTGAGGTGTTCGATAAAATTTCTAACAGGCTAGAAATTAAGCATTGTAGTTTAATCGTGATCTAATGACTTCTAAGATATGATTATGTGTTATGATTGTTGATGTGTTTATGACTTTTGGGTGTAGAATTTGTTGATTTAGTATAGTATGTCTCCCATAGGTTGATAAAAGCTTAGAAGAAGAATATGGGCCATTATAGCATGTTTCCTTTATGTTATTATGTGATTAATATCCCGAGATGCTTAAAGCGACCCTTTGGTGATTGTGATGATGAATAGAGGTCTATCTTTCCTAAATGTTGGATGTGATACCTTAAGGATTTTGAGGGGGGAAAGTATGTTATGATTCCTAATTACTTGGAGATATGCTTTAATAATTGTGATGATGCATTAATGATGGTGACGATTAAGGTATGATTGCGATAATACATGCATGATTGCAATAATACATGAATGATTATGATGATGAATGAATGCTTGTGTTGATGCATGAATGATTGTGATGGTGAATGGATGATCGTGATGATGTGAGAATGATTATATTTTACTTTTATGTTATCGAGTCCTAGGGGTATTTATACCCGACAATAGAGATATTGTTTAGAGCCCGTGTCAGTTTTGCGATAATTCCAATCGAGCCACGATTCTCAAAACTCAGTGAACTATGGAACTATGTATCTCAGACAAGTGCGAAGCTTAATTAGGCTCTGTAATCTCAGTTATCTCTGCAATATCTGTATCGCTAGTAATCTATCCTCCATCCTGTAATCAGCTTTGATCTAATAGTATTCAAGTGATTCAATTCTAATCTCAGAAACGATTTGAATAATCTACTCAAGCTCTGCATCGTCAGTCAGATGCTATGATTTGATACCTTTCCGTCAGATATGAAACTATGTAATCTCAGCGTAACTCAGTCAGATATCTTGAGAAATATAATCAGTATCAGATTCCGCTCAGTCTAAGTTCAGTTAAGAATCAAATCAGTGTCTTTCAGTTGGGAGTAGAAACTAGCACCGAGCGAGCTCAAGGATGGGGACTCACCTACTAGTGGAGGGTGTGATCCTTAGATGTGATCCTTGTGCTCCAGAACTACATAGACAGCATAGGATGAGAGAAATCATACCTGCTAGATGAGGGTAGATGAGGTGGATTGACCTGTTAGATGAGGGCTCCACCGTTCTCATATGAGGACCTAATAGATGAGGGTCATATAAAGATAATGTCTTTACCCTTGGCACGATATTGACACCCTTCCAATCAAGGTTAGAGGTTGGACCCCTAAGAGATAGTAGGGGCATGTCGGTTAAGTAACTACTTCCCACGGTCTTAGTTTCAGAATCAGTCTCAGACTTCAAGAAAGAGCTCAGTTTAGTGTATAGAATTTAAGGCTATTAGAAATCGTCCATTAAGTATGATTACTTGCTAATTCGAAGATTCGCTGCTAGATAGGCCAATATCAAAATCATTTATGAAGAAGTATTGTTATCCACAGACTCAAAGACAACCTGTTAGATAGGGTTGCTATCCGTTTCACAAGCTTCAGATACTCGTAATCTCAGTATGTTCAAAGATTTCAGAACTCACTCCTTGATGAAAGTGCATCCATATTTCCCAGTTATCAATATCAGATGAGTTTGTGATTCAGTATCTCAGTGTCAATAGTGAGTTCAGTTTGCAGAAAAGTGGTATATGAGTTCCAGTCTCTAGAGTTGTGATTATTGTGATTATGACATGTGCATTCATGTATGTTTTCTCGTGCGATGTTTTCATGATTATTAAGTTTACACATTGTTCATGCATGATCCCTTATATTTAGCCTTACCTCATCTACATACTCGGTATATTTTATACTGACGCATTTGCGCTATGGTGTTTTATTTGACACCATAGTTTCAGAGGCACAAGATTCAGAGTTTTCTCAGTAGTCTAGTCTCAGTTAGCAGCAGTAGCAGTGATTCCTCTTTCTTTGAGGACGAATCTTAGTTTACTATTATTGCATCGGATTTTGTTTATATTGTCAGTTGACGGAGTTAGTTGGGGACATGTCCCATCAACTCCACATTTCAAAAAGTTTAGAGGCTTTTCAGACGGAAGTTGATGTATTAGTATTTAGTTTTTAGTTTGAGTATGTATAGATGTGTTGAACCTTATGGACAGTTTTTTCATTTATTTCAGATAGTATGCAGTGTACAGGTACAGATATCATAAAAGGGTTAGCTTGTGGTCCTTTGGGTCCATAAGCACCGTGTGACATCTCAGGATGGGATCTCAGGGTGTTACAATGATATAGGCATTTCTTTGATAGCCTTAGTTTACCTTTTCTTTTGTCTACCTTTGTTCATTGAGCCTTTAGCTTATTTTTCTTTAGTAGCCTCATATGTAGCCTAATCCCTTTTCTTTGATGGACCTTAATTTGATCTAAAAAGTTCCTAAGTGCTTTAATTTTAAAAATAATTGAGTGGGGAGTGTGAAATTCAAGAAGTATGAGGAAGGTAAAATTGATGTTCCAAGGTAATAGTTATTGGTATTTATATTTGATGTTTTGTAGTTGGGAGTGATGTAAATGGTGTTAGAAAGATTTCCATGGTTGTGAAAAAGAAAAAAATTGAATCTTGAAGGAATAGAAAATACACCCACCATGTGTTTGTAAAAATACTTAAAAGAGATGGGGTAAAACAAAAAGATATAGGTAGATGGAAAATGTGCGAATAGGTTGTTGAAAGTTGGTTTTATGTGAAAAATTATGATTTATTAAAGCATTTAGAAAAGATAGTCACTATTCTTGGCCAAAACAGTTTCTACCCATCACTTAGCCTACATTACAACCCAAAAAAGGCCTATTTGATCATAAATTTTACATTCTAATATTAGTAAAGTATGACACTAAGGGCAAGCCTATGGTTCATTATGTGTAATTTGTGAATTCTTTAAGAGAGTGAGTGTAACTTGATTTGTATACCCATTATGATAATTGCATTATTGTGAGTGTTCCTAGGTAACTCTCTTGGTATGAGGGCACATGTGTGATGAATGTGGGTGATTTGTATGATGTCTTATATTTAAAAATATGCATGAGTTTTCCATGTATTGAGTCAATTATTGAGGCTAGGATGTTTTGGAGTAGGATTCTTGAGCTTTCAATTGTGTATAACATGCTTAGTGTTGTAAACCTGCATTGCATGTAGTCATTATAGTACTAGCTTGAGTGTTTTGCATTTAGTAAAAGTGTGGCGTCTCTTCAGCTCATGATTCTTATAGTTAAGAATTTTTCGAGGATGAATAAGGATTTAAGTGTGGGTGGTGATGTTTGGTGTATTTATGCATTCTAGTGTCATTATTCTAGCCTTTTTAGCCTTGTTTTGAGGATGATTCATGTGCTTAATTTGTTGATAATGATATAAATGTGCATCCAAGTGTCCAAGTATGTGTTTACAATATTTAATGATGTTTTCAAACAAGTTTTGATTCAAATTGATCATTTAGAGTTCAACCGAGAAAACTAGTATGACTAGCTTGAGCTAGGTGTTTATCTAGTCTATCGTGTTGGGTTCTAATGTATTTAAGGAGTTACTAAGGTTTTTATTGTGTATTTATATGTGAAACAATTTTATTATAATGTTCAAGGGACAATTGGGTCAAACCAAGAGTCAAAACAATAAGTTAGAAATCACAGTGAATGAAGCCTATGCTTAGCTCGTGTTTCTAGTTTACCGTCTTGGATGTTGTGTTTTTTTGAGCTCTAAACTATTGTGTTTAATGCTATAGTATGCCTTTTTAATTGATTATGATGATATACAAAGTATATACAATCTTTAAATCAAGTGGAAACAACTCAAAAAGACTTTGAATGGATCACGAAAGCATAATACGCCACTGGACGCAAATTTGGACACCTGAAATATCTTGAGCGAGTGCGGGCGCGTGCGAAGGCGTTTTGTCATGTGAATCACTCCAAACGGTTAAAAAGGAACCAAATCAATGAACCAAGGCTATAAAACCATGGCTCCCTATCCATAACGGGGCTCTAACCAAGGCGACGCTGCACCTTGAGCGGGGCTCTACCTGGGGCGGCGCCCTCTCCACTCCCGGACCAAATAACTAATCGTTTCCAACTCCTACACGGCCTAGGTTCATTTTTGTACTATAAATACGTCATGGTTGTTTGTTTACATACGTTTGTACATCTTGGATCATTGGAGGCTACTATAACTTCTTTTTAGGTTTTATCATTCTTTAATTTATTTATTTTTTTATAGTTTGTATCATCAATCCAAGGGATTGGATGATGAATATTTCATTAAAGGATAAAACTCCTTTTTCAGGGTTAAGGCCAAGATCATGAATACTTTCGTTTTGAATTAATTTTGTTTAATTGCTTTTCATTATGGTTGTTTGTTTATTCTTGATTTAATTATTTTAAGGATTGATCACCCTTAGAATACATGTATTGTCGACCTTGTGATCTCGGGAGAGGGAATAGGGAGATAGAACGTGGGAATAGACAAAGTATAGTTCTTATTTCTTTACAAAATAAGTATTTTGAATTAGCATCTAGGACAAGGATACACTTACAAGCCTTACTTGATTCAAACGTAGGATGATAGCTTGATGAACTTAATTGAACTATTATCCCCGCTCAATGATGTAGTTGTAAGTTTCAAGTTAGGTAAAAGATTAGAGGTCGAGAGATCATGATCATACGATTAAACCTATTAATCAACAACTAAGATAAGAAATTTAATGAATGAAGTTCAATAACATAGTATGATTGTTCATAATCCTTAGGGCTTCTGTCCATTGATTGTCCTAAGTCATTACTGTTCCGCATTAGTTTATTTTCTTTTGAATTTTTATTTCTAAAACAATGTTGTTTACTTTTTCTCAATTGTTAAACTAGAATTAGATAGTTGTTTAACATAAGTCCCTGTGGGATCGATATTCAACTTTCTTGAAGGCCACTTTACTACTTAGTAGACCACGTACACTTACGTCAGCGCTTGGGCACCGCCAGAGACCCTTATTAAGAAGATCCTTTATCTGCTCCTTATGTTTCTTCAATTCTGTCGGAGCCATCCTATAAGGAGGAATGGAAATAGGATTAGTATCCGGTAGAAGATCAATCCCAAAATCTATTTCCCTATCGAGAGAAATCCCAGAAAGATCTTCGAGAAAAACTTCAGAAAAATTATTAACCATACAGACAAATTACAAAGAATGACTTTTAGAGTTAGAATTTTTAACCCGAACTAGGTGATATAAACACCCTTTAGAAATCAATTTCTAAACTTTATGATATCAGATGAACCTTTCTTTAAGTACTAAGGAACTCTCCCTCCATTCAATTCCAGTTGATTAGGAAATTGGAAATGAACCTTCGGGTCCACAATCTAGAGAAGCATAGAACGAATGGAGTCAATCCATCCCTATTATTACATCAAAATCCACCATATCAAGCTCTACCAAATCCACTAATGTCTTCCTATGAAAGATGGGCACCACACAACCCCTATAGATTTTTCTAGCAACTATAAAATCTCCCACCGAAGTAAAAATGGAAAAGGGATCGGAAATATTTTCAAGACCTAAACCAAAGTGCATAACCACAGAAAGGGTCATCTAAATAGGGTAGAACCCAAATCAAGAAAATAATAAACATCACGAGAGAAGATATGTAACATACCAGTAACAATATCTGGGGATGCCTCCGATTCCTGTCGAGTAGTAAGTGCATAGAGACGATTTCGGGCAGTGTCGGTACCTGAAGTAGCGCCCCTTGGTGCAGGAGCTGAAGAAGTAGCGATCGAAACCTTATTAGATCCAGTGGCAACTTTGGATATAGGAAAATTTCTCTACAGATGACCAGGATGACCATAATTGATACACAAGTTCCTCCCCTCCTCACAATAACAACGGTGAAGCTATTCACAAAATCGACAAGGAGAACAAGGTAAGGATGACTGAACTCCACTAACCTGAGACTGGGCACCCTATGCATTAGGATCACTGCTATCTTGAAAACGAAGATCACTATAAGTCTTAAGATAAGTAGAACTAGAATATGAATAAGAATTCTTCCAATTCTTCTTTTAAGCCCACTACCTACCATCTCTCCCACTGTTCTGCTGATTTGCAACCTACTCTGAATATCTAAACTTCCTGTTTTGTCTCTCCCCCGTCTCTGCCTATTTTTTTCTCATCCTCCACCTGCTACATATAAACTACCAGCCTAGATATGTCCATATCATTATTCAACATAGCAGTCTTACACTTAACACCAAATTAGAGGACAAACTAGAAGCAAACTTCCTTATTCGGGACCTCAGATTAGACACCAATTCAGGAGCATATTGCAATAGCTATGGAACTTTAGAGCATACTCCTTAACACTCATCTTACCCTGCTTCAAATTAACAAACTCATCAGTATTAGCTTCCATCGGCTTCTGAGAAAAGAAATGATCAAGAAAAGCACCTGAAATGTCATTCTACACTGCTTGTTCAATATCATCACCCCTCATCACTTCCTACTCTCCATACCAATGGTAAGCTACATCTTTTAACTGATAGGCAGGAAATTCCACAACCTCTAAATCAGTAGCATAAATAACCCAAAAAATCTTCTCCATTTCATCAATAAACCTTTGAGGATCCTCCTCCTCAACCGTAGAGCCTGTAAGGACAACCCGACTGACCTAGATGAATGAGAAATAAAGCCAACATGATCAGACTGAAGATTATGCAATGCTACCAACTGAGTAAGCATGTGAATAGACTGATAGAACTTCGCATTAGAGATATACCCCTGTGGTGACTGAGATATGTATCAGTAGCCTAGGAAGCCCGAGAAAGACTAGTAGGGACAGGTGGAACCCCACGTGGAGTAGTATAATCAGGTGTAGGGACCCTATACAAGGTATGCAATCCATAAATAGGGCAAGTCCCCTCCACATTCTCCTCAGGTGGGATATTTGGTGAGGTATGATCTGAAACGCGATTAATCTAGGAGTTAGAAAAGTTTCATAGAACTATACTCTATAGCTCGAAAATAATACACAAGAAATGGAAATATTTCTAAATGCCTTGTATCCTAGTTGTGACGGGTATCTCAAGTCCACCATGGAATGCAGACCACCCTCTTAGCGTAACGTCAAGAGCATAATAATAATAAAGCAAAATCCAACAAAGATAGAAATAAAAGATATCTAAGTCAAATAAAAGTCTATCAGTCACAACCAACAATCCAACCCACACTTGTCCTCAAAAGCCTCTAAAACCATAATATCAACTAAGTTAGGACATGCCCCTGACCATTTCCAAAAGAAAATCCAAGAAATACAAAGACATAAATAAAATAATCATGAAATGATAGGGCCTTTCAATGGATAGAGGCTCACCACTTCACAGTAGATCCACAGGAATATTGAATCACCTAACGCTGCATAGGAGTAATAGAAAATCCCTCAGACCCTACATCATGAAATGATGCAGCGTCCTGGGATAGTAGTGGGATAAGCACTAACTTGTAACTCAGGGGAAGTGATAAAGTAATGCCATTTACCAAATCAGTCAAAACTATATGCACAACATTCATATATACCTATATTTAGGATGCTGGGATAAGGACAATGGTTATAAACATGAGAGTTTAAACCATTAACCTGAACTATGTAGCTCACTCCATCCTAAAAGCACCTACGGTCTATATGGGTTCAACTTTCCCTAATGAGTAGTTGCACGAACCGAGGAATCCAAAAGAAGAGCTAAAGACACCAAGGCTCTAGTCATCCCAAAATGTAATTTGTGAACTAAGCACACGGTCAAATACACCCCACGCCGGCAAATGTGATTTTTAGTGTTAGTCCCCACGGGACTACAACTTCACGGTGAGCTACACAATTCCCTTTAAGCTTAAAATAAAATAGTTTGCATATAAACCCAACCATTAACCAAGGAGTCGTGTAATTAAGGCATTTACCACTTGGTATTGTCACACACTTATGCTTTCAAGCTTTTATAAATATTCCAATCCAATCCATCTAACCATTAGACTCCCAAGTTCCCTTTAAAATCCAAAACCATGGCCACCGAGATCCTTTTAAATCTATTTTATCCATTTATATATTTATGCAATGCAATGGGTTCATAAACAAGTTGAATTATGCAATTATTCATGTTTCAAAACCAAATTTACAAAGTAGGTTGGGGTTAATGCCATTACCAATCCAAAAAGTCATCAATTTGGAGAAACACATGTTCCCTATTCCAATTCCCATAATAATGCACCCATTTATATTTGTTTATATATATATATATATAAGTTATTTATGTAACTATGGTATGGTATTCGGTATTTTGGTATGTCATTTGTTAATACCGAATACCATACCATATACCAAAAAAAATTAAAATGTATACCAAATACCATTGTACAAACACTATGGCATCAAAAATTTTAGTTTGGTATGTTAATTTGGTATAAATCATATCATGGCCACTCCTACCACCGAATGACATTAATCCCTAGAATTTCCCCCTTTTGAGCCTAAAACCTTTCTTTGGACAGTCGTATCTAAGTTGATACCTTTTTGAGTGCTTACAAACACTATCCCTTTCTTGGTTTTACCTCCTTGAGTGAACTAAGTACGTGCAAATTGTGGACAAAGATTCAAGATCAAAGATGCAAAATGTAAAGGATATAATGTCTCAGGTGGACAAAAATGAAAAAAATGAGCTCAAACGGAGCAAAAACCCCAAAAAAATAGAAAAGAAAAAACAAACTATATATATATATATATATATTCTTTAAAAAAAAGGAAAACTCCAACACAAGATTCAAAAGAAATTGAAGCAAATGCAAAACAAGGGGAAACAAAGCACAACAAGAAGATCACGCATCAAAGTGTAACAAACATTGAAAGAACAAATACAGTGTGATGCTCATTGAGGAATTAGTCACTTCTATCGTAAATATTATCCTACCCATCCCCAAGCCTACATTACAAGCCGATAACAAATCCTACAAGATCTTATCCCAAGTATTCTCACATTAGTGGATACCTACATGAAGGTCAATCCTATGATATCATAATTGTATGAATTAAATTTCTTTATAAGTGTGTGTGTATTTCTCTAAACATCCTCAAATTCAAAAAGAAAGTTACTCAAATATGTGTGAAATGGGACTTTCATTCTAGGAAATGACGCTTGAATCATGAGGATAGGTATAGTTCAAAATATTTGTTTGAAGCAAGATGAACAAATCTTGTCGATACTTAGGTATGTCTGAGATACCGCTTGAAACTATAGGAGTTATCCTAAAATTGATTTCGATTAGCTGGAAAGGAGATGGGGAATTCTCATGAACACTACTAATTATGGGTACCAACTGAAGCAAAGACATGATCATGTCTTCTTCATCTTTCAACACTTTTTACCAAGAAAATACAAAAAAAAATTCTTTCATTTTTCAAGAGGCCCACTTTCACATACGGGCATTTTTTCTACCTTTTATTCAAGGTGCCACTTTCACATACATGCATTTTTACATTCAAGGAGCCTAGTTTTCAAATACGAGTAGTTGACTTTTTCTTTCAAGAACATACCTTTAAATACCAATATTTTATTTTTCAATCAAGCACCTATCTTTGAGTATTTTTACATTTTTATAGCCTCACCAGTCAAGAGGCTATTAAATTTATTCTGACAATTTCAAACCTTTTACATTTTAAGAGCCCCGCCAGTCGAGAGGCTATTACAGCTCAGTCACCTTACTAGTTGAAAGCCTCAGTCTTTGTAGATAATTATAGACAGTAATTAACATCAGTCTCCATAGACAATCAGAGATATCATACATTGAGTCCCTCAAGACAATCAGAGGACTTTACCACATTTATCATTAAATTTTTGTATATAATTGGAGATGTCATGAATTAAGTTTTTGTAAACAATTGGAGATAAAAGTCAACACGGTATTCATAAATAATTAGAGACGACAATCAACACAGTCTACATAAATAATCAGACATGAAAACCAACACAGTCCTTATAAATAATCAAAGACGACAATCAACAGAATCTTTAGAGACAGTCGAAGACAAAAATCAACATAGTCTTCATAAACAATCAAAGATGATAATCAACATAGTCTTTGTAGACAATCGAAGAAGACAAGCAACACGGTCTTTGTAAATAATCAAAGACAATAATCACAACAGTCTTCATAGACAATCGAAGAAGACAATCAACACAGTCTTTGTAAGCAATCAAAGATGATAATCAACATCAATCTTCGTAGACAATCGAAAGATGACAATTAACATCATTCTTCATAGATAATTGGAGATATCATGCATTAAGTTTTCGTAAATAATCGGAGATGTCATTCATTCTCAACTCCTCGTAGACAATTAGAGACGTTATATATTTTTTTAGTCGAAAATATAATCCATAATCACAAGACATTTTTTATCTTTCAAAGAAGACAATGTCGGCATAAATCATACACTACAAATTTTAAGAGTTGCCTCAAAATTTACTCTATTTTCTTATTTCAAACTACATTGACCTAATTATTTTGAAACTCGAGATATATAGGAAGCTCTATATAGAGTTTGGTCATCACAACCCCATAATCATTCTTTCTCCCCAGCTAGTACATAATCTTGAATCACACAGCTCGATACCAGGGTAATTTTAAAAGAAACATCGGGAATATGTGAACACTTTAATTCCTAAACAATCCTTTTTTAATATTCATTTCACATGGGTTTGTCCACCCTAAAATAGGAAAATTAGGTTAGTCTCCCATCCAATAAGACAGTTACGCATATTTTTCTTCAATTAGATATTTATGCTTGCTTATATTTATTTGCATACATCACAATATATTTATTTTATTGAAGCACTTCATGCTCTCTTTACCTTTTCTTGCATATATCATAATGCATTTATTATATCATTTAAGCACAGAATACTAGCCTTTCCTTTATTTTCACACATCGTAATGCATTTATTTTATCTTTTTTTAATTTTAGCACCGTATGCCATCTTTGCCCTTACCTTGCACACATCGCAAGCATTTATTTTTTTATTTATTATTTAAGCACCGCATGCTATCTTTGAATTTATTTGCATACATCACAATGTATTTATTTTATTATTTAAGCACCGCGGACTATCTTTGTCGTTATTTGCATTCATCACAATACATTTATTTTATCATTTGTTATTTAAGCACTGTACGCTAGCTTTTCCCTTATCTGTACATATCGCAATGCATTTATTTTATCATTTAAGCACTACACGCACATACCATAATGCATTTATTTTATCATTTAAGCACTGTACTCACAAATATCGGGATGCATTTAATTTATCATTTAATTACCGCATGTCACTTTTGTCTTTATCAACACATATCGCAAGGCATTTATCATTTAAGCAATGCATGTCATCATTGTCTTTACCTCAAATATATCACAATGCATTTATTTTATCATTTAAGCACTGTATGTCATTTTTGTCTTTACCACACATATCATAATGCATTTATCATTTAAGCATTGCATGCTATCTCTGCCTTTACCTGCCATATATTGCAATGTATTTATTTTATTATTTAAGCATAGCATGTCATTTTTGTCTTTATTTGCACATATCCCAATGCATTTATCATTTAAGCATTGTATGCTATATTTGCTTTTACTCGAACATATTGCAAATGCATTTATTTTATCATTTAAGTACTACATGTCATCTTTGCCTTTATTTGCACATATTGCATTGCATTTATTTTATCATTTAAGCACTACGTGCTATCTTTTTCTTTATTTGCACACATCACAATGCATTTATTTTATCATTTGTTATTTAAGAACTGGATGCTATATTTTCCTTTACTTGCACATGCCGCAATGTATTTATTTTATCATTTATTATTTAAACACTGTATTCTATCTTTGCCTTTACTTGTACATACCGCAATGCATTTATCTTATCATTTTAAGCACAACATGTCATTTTTCCGTACTTGCATATATTGTAATGCATTTATTTTATCATTTTAGCGTTGTATGTCATCTTTGTATTTATTTACACACACCGCAATTCATTTATTTTATTTCAATATTTAAGAACTAAATCTTATCTTTTCTTTTACCTGCACATATCACAATACTTTTATTTAATCATTTAAGCACTGTATGCCTTTACCTTGACTTGCACATATTGCAATGCATTTATTTTATTAGTTACTATTTTTTTCTTGATTAGTTAAGTATCGCATGCCACCTATTAAATTTCTTAAAAAAAAGAAAAAAATCCACCTTTATTTTTCAATTTTTGCACGTATGAGTTGGGTTCGTCCACCCTAAAATAGGACATGTTGGGTTAGTTTTCCCTCTAATAAGACCCTTTATGCGTGTCTATCTTTAATTGAAAATTTTTCTTGTCTTTAGTTGTAATATTGCAATGTGTTTATTTATTTATCTTTAAATTAGTTAAGCACTACATGTCATTTTTAGAATTTCTTGAAAAATCAAGATTAGTTACTTTTTTGCCTTTATTTAGTACTATTTTTTAGTTTTATAAATTTTACATTCATATAAATTGAGGATATTTTGGGTTTGTCTATGCAAAATAGGATATATTGGGATAACTTTTGAACTACATCCAACTTGATCCTCATACAACTCAAAATATGTATGCAACTCAAAATTGGAGTTCGCTCAATTTTTTTTCAAAAATAATTTTTCTTTGTCAAGCAAAATTGAAATACCCTGGGTTTCTGGCGCTTAGAAAATTTCTTGGATTTCTGGTCTCTGGAAAAGATACAACTAGGGGAAATGACTCATACACTAGGATATGAGTGGTATGGGTTAGTCGTATGCGAACCAATATTGGTTGGTGGTTGGATTTAGTTTTTTAAATGGGTACAGCTTGGGTGGTATGAGTCGTATCAGTTATACAAGTTGTTTGGTTACTTTATTTAGTCTTATACTTAATAATTTAAGTTGGATGTGAGTACGAGTGGCTCACCAAGAGCTGTAATCCAGGGTATGAGTCGTACCATAGACTCGTTTGCTGGTCAGTGTTCAATCCTCTTGGGATTATATTCTACCAGGGGTACGGATCATGGGTACTAGTCATGTACTTAGATACTAAATGGTTTTGGGTGAGTCATACCCTAGACAATGTTGGGTCCAGAGTAGATGGCCTTGGGTACTAGTGGTTGGTACCACTCGTATTAGAGAGAACGACTGGTATGGATAGTCGTACCTACCTGACAGGATTTCTTGGAGTTTAAGTGAAGGTAATCTGAATATTTTCCCACTTAACCTAATAAGGCCTCACGA
Source organism: Capsicum pubescens (assembly GCA_030864215.1). Taxonomy (NCBI): domain Eukaryota; kingdom Viridiplantae; phylum Streptophyta; class Magnoliopsida; order Solanales; family Solanaceae; genus Capsicum; species Capsicum pubescens. The sequence continues at coordinate 122,646,539 of CM061543.1, forward strand.
CTTATATTTCTATTTGGAGGTTCTTTTCTCTATCATTCAATTCATTAACACTTAGAAACTTCTCTTAAACACTCTACAATTCTCTCTAAAGCTTTTGGATAAAGGAAGGTTAGGGTTTCATCTTAAGGATTAATTTGGGGATTTTGTTCTTGATTCTCTCCATTATCTTCATAGTTTAAGGCATGTTCTCTTCCCTCATTGTTAGTTCCAACTAAAGGCGTGGTTTTATACAATGTTTTCATGGTTTGATTATTATATGGTTTTGGATTTTCAAATATAATTTGGGGGTTTTGGTATAAATTCTTGGTTATGGTTTTTCTATGTTTTAATTATTCTTTTATATGCTTTAATGGTGGTTTTGGATAATTGATTTCATGGGAATGGTTATTTGGTAGTTCGCTTTGGTTTTGGAAATATTGTATCCTAATATGTTTGATAAAACGCCTATGGGAATTTTTTTCACTACATTATTGGATTTTAATGGAACTTATGCATGGTTTAAACTTAGTAATAGAACCCTAAATGGTTTAAATAATTTAGAATGGTTGAATGGAATGGTTTTGGGTTTAACAAACACCCTTGTGGGGTATAATAGAATCCCCCAGGTAAGCATATTAAAGGAACACCTATGGGATACGATGGAATCCCCCAAGATAATATAATAATGGCACACTTGTAGGGTACATGGGACTCTCCTAAGTTAACTTGGTAAACGGGTACACGAGAATCCCTTTACCTTAAAAGGTTTGTCTAAGGACAATACTTGTTAGTTATAGTCGGTATGACGAAACCACTACGCATAGTCCTGGTAAATAATAAATGGAATAATGGATTGGTTAGTTGAAAATGGTTTCAATTGAGAAATAATGATAGGGTGTGATAGCTAACCGTGAAAGTGGGAGTTCAATGAACGAATACTGGAAACTAATGTTTGCTGACATGAGGGGTAGGGCAAGGCAACCTTTTTATGATACTATGAGGTACACAGGAATCCTCTAAGTAGATTATACATATGTATCATGGAGGGTGAGGGTACTTGGGAATCCCTTACCCTTATGGTATCTCTGGTTCATGTGGCTACATGCATCGGGGCCCGTTCAGTGGGTTACAATGGACTCATATAGTCCATGGGTGGTTAAGACGGCTAAGCTTCACATACCTAGGTTAATGGTTTTAAATTCATGCTAAACCCGATTCCCTTTCTCAACATAGTTATATGTATATATATATATATGTACAATTTGTATGCATATGGTTGGTTTACTTGGTTTTACTGGTTGGCATTACTTTATCTTTATCCTAATTTCATGTTCACCCGCTAACCCATCTTTAGGCATCTATATCCCTACGTGATGCAGGAACTAGTCGTTCTATTCCTCCTACTTAGCTATCAGACATTTGGGATCAGCTACTGAATTGAAGTGGTGTGTTTTCATCTTTTTGGAAGGCTCTATTTCTTAAATGTTATTTCATACTTTGGTTCATTTATGGATATTGGTTTTGGCTATGGTTGGGGGCATGTCCCAATCAGATTTTGGTATTCTCTTAGTTAGAGGCTTTTATGAAACTACTATGGGTTGGTATGGGTAGGGTCGGTATTAGTGTCACCTTTAGCATTGGTATTAGTATTGGGGCTGATACCATAGGACTAAATTTCTTATTGTTTCATCCTCTTTTATTTTGGTATTATATATTATTGGTATGGAACTCATATGGATTGGTTTGGTTGGTTTAGCTATTGGTTGGGTTCAGAAGATTGGACTCAGTTAGGTTAGTCTCAGTAATAGACCTATCCCAGAGTTTGTAAATTGGATAGTTACACTATCTTATTATATGCTTGAAATTCAACCAACTCAGGGCAGGCGGTTAGAGGTTGGGTTGGGTAACGAGGGTAGTCTCTGATCCCGGTCAGACTTGGGATGCCTATTACAACAAGGCCCCAGGTCGTATCGTGTTAAGTTTGTAAAGCTTTAGGTTCATGGTCAATTGGGAGTCCACAAAGTCGTGTCTAGTAAAGTCTTTTTTAGGGGTGTGTAGTACGCCACACTCATAAGAGAGAGGCTATATCACATTTATGAATGTTTCACTTTCTTGATATTCTATTTTCAATCTTAGAGTCTAAGTCCTGGAATTTTCTCTAATACTTATTTGTTCACTTTTTAGATTATGCCTCATCGATTTGGAACACAAGGAAATCCTTATGTCCTATCTAGGTATGATATTGATGGAGTACACCCTACACCTGGAGTTCGCATTCGATCTCAGGGTCCTATACCTGATTATTTTGGAGTTCCTCCAGTTACTATTAGTCCTCCTCAAGGTGAGGTGCCTAATGTGGAATTTCTTCAGTTGATTCATACTATTTCTTAGTTGGTTGTTGTCAGGTTGAACGAGATACATCTGGTGTTCTATCTACTGAGGCCACAAGGGTTGGCCAGTTCATGAAAATGAATCCTCCTACTTTTACTGGTGTAAAGATAGAGTAGGATCCTCAAGGTCTCTTGGATGAAATAGAGAAGATATTTAAAGTAATGCATGCCACTAATGTAGAAGGGGTAAATTTTATGGCTTATCAGGTCAAAGATGTTGCATACCAATGGTATGAGGAGTGGGATAATGATAGAGGTGATGTAGAGGAGCTATCTTTGTTTGAGGCCTTTTCTAATGCCTTCTTGGATCATTTCTTTTCTCAAGAGCTGAGAAAAGTGAAGATGGAAGAGTTTATAAATCTTAAGCAGGGGAAATTTTTTACCAAGAAGTATCCCTTGAAATTTCATCAGCTATCAAAGTATGCTCTGGATTTTTTGGCTGATATGAGGGTGAGAATGAGAAAGTTCACTTTTGGGAAATCTCGAGATTTGATCCTCGAAAGAAAGTCTTCTTTGTTGGTTAAGGATATGGATATTTTGTGGTTGGTTATTCACATGTAGCAGGTGGAGGATAAAGAAAATAGACAGAGTTTGGGGAAAGGCAGGTTAAGAGGAGTAGGTTCTCTAAGAAGGGTAGTGCTCATCTTCAGGGTGGTCAAGATTGTAGCAAATGGCCGAAGAATAAGTGGGGGATTTTTGGTTTCTTCTACTGCGAGCTCTCCTTACTCAAAGTAGTCGAGTGACAGGCGTCAGCAAGGTAGTGATAATTTTTGGGTACAAGGATCCCAATCTCAGGTGAGTGGGGCACAGTTTGCTTTATCATGTCCTCCCTGTTGGTTCTGTGGTCTTCTTCATCGGGGCTTTTATGATGAATGGATATATAGATGTTTTAAATATGTTCATCCATTCCATATACTCATAAATTGTTTAATTGGTAAGGGTTCTTAGGGAGCGATCAAGGCTCTGGTTACTTCATCTTTTGCTCTTGCACCTAGTGGTACTGCTTCTGCATCTGCTCTCTCTCCTGGTACCGGCACTAGCCAGAATAGGTTGTATGCTCTTGCATTTCAATGGGAATCTGAGGCATCACCTAATGTCATGAATGGTATGTTACAAATCTTTTCTCGTAACGTGTATTATCTTCTTGATCTGAGGTGCACTCTTTCCTATGTGACCCCTTATGTGAATGTGTGTTTTGGTTTTGATCTTTAGGTTATTTTGGCTTATTTTTCTATTTCTACCTTGGTAGGTGACTTATTTATTGCTAAAAGAGTCTATATGGGGGTGTTTTATTTGTTGGTATAAAGCAAACTTTGGTAGATCTATTCGAGCTGGATATGGTAGATTTTTTATGTTATTCAAGGGATGGATTAGTTACACTCTTGTTATGCATTCTTATATTATCATACCCATAAGGCTGTTATTAGGTTCCCTAGTAAACCAGTTATAGAGTGAGAGGGTGGTCCCTAGCTCCTAGGGGGAGGTTTATTTCTTATCTTAGATCTTGGAGATTAATATCCAAAGGGTGTCTTTATCACTTGGTTTGGGTTAAAGATTCTAACTCGGAGGGTCCTTTTTTTTCTTATTTTTGGTGGTAAATAAATTTCCTGAGTTTTTTTTTATGATCTTCCTGGTGTTTCTCCTGATTAGGAAATCGAGTTTGGTATTGATTTGGTTCTGAACACTTGTCCAATATCTATTCCTCCTTATAAAATGGCTCTAGCAGAGTTGAGGGAACTCAAGGAGCAACTTAAGGATTTTTTAGATAAGGGGTTTATTCAGCCTAGTGTATCCCCATGGGGTGCACCAGTATTGTCCGTGCGCAATAAGGATGGTTCCCTTCAGATACACATTGACTATCAAAAGTTAAATAAGGTAACGGTCAAGAACAAGTATCCTCTTCTAAGGATAGATGAATTGTTTGATCAGTTGCAAGGTGTCAAGTTCTTTTCTAAGAACGACCTTTGGTCTGGGTATCATCCGCTTAAGATTAGGGAGGAGGATATCCCTAAAAAGGCTTTTCATACTCGGTATGGGCACTTTGAATTCTTGGTTATGTCATTTGGCTTGACTAATGCCTCGATGACATTTATGGATTTGATGAATAGGGTTTTCAGGTAGTTCCTGGATCTTTTTTCATTTTGTTCATTGATGACATCTTGGTGTATTCTAAAAGTGAGGTGGATCATGACAATCACCTCCGTGTGGTGTTGCAGACCTTGAAGGAATAGCAGTTGTATGACAAGTTCTCTAAGTGTGAGTTTTGGTTGAATGTTGTAGCTTTCTTGGGTCATATTATTTCTTGTAAGGGGATCATGGTGGATCCTCAGAAGGTTGCACTGATGAAAAGTTTGCCTATACCCACGACTCCAACTAACATTCTGAGCTTCTTGGGTTAGGTTGGGTATTATAGGCAGTTTGTGGGAAGCTTTTCTTTGATAGCTACTCCTTAGACTAAGTTAACTCAGAAGAAAGTAAATTTTTCTTGGTTGAAAATGTGTGAAGGGAGTTTTGAGAAGTTTAAAGATAACCTAACTTCGGCTCTGATTTTGACATTGTCGGAAGGTAATGAGGGGTTTGTGGTTTATTATGATGCATCTAGGGTGGGACTTATTTTTTCTAATGCAACATAGGAAGGTGATTGCTTATAGTTATAGGCAGTTGAAGGTGCATGAGAGGAACTATCCTACTCATGATTTGGAGCTATTGGCGGTGGTTTTTGCTTTAAAACTATGGCGGCATTATTTGTATGGAGTGCATGTAGACATATTTTCCAATTATAAGAGTCTACAGTATGTGTTCACTCGGAAGGATTTAAATCTTAGGCAGAAGTGATGGTTGGACTTCTCAAAGACTATGATATGAGTCTTCACTATCATCAAGGTAAGGCCAATGTTGTTGCTGATGCTCTTAGCAGGTTATCCGTGGGGAGTTTTTCTCATATGGATAAGGAGAAACGGGAATTGGTGAAGGATATTCACCGCTTGGCTAATATTTAAGTTCGTCTCTTGGACTCCGAGGATAGTGGTGTGTTGGTACAGGAAGTGGTTAGATCATCTCTTGGTGCAGAGATTAAGGAGAAGCAAGTGCTAGATCCTATCTAGATGAAAATCAAGAGTGGTGTAGGTGGGCAAAAGGTAATGGTATTCAAGATCAGTGGTGACGGTACTTTACGATACCAAAGAAGGTTGCATATTCCTGACGTCGATGGGTTGCGATAAAGGATATTGGCTGAGGCGCATGAATTGCACTATGTTGTTCATCCCGATTCCACAAAGATGTATCATGATCTCATAGAGATATATTGGTGGAATGGTATGAAAAGGTACGTGGCTGATTTTATAGCCAAGTGCATGGTGTATCAACAAGTTAAACTTAAGCATATGAGGCCTGGAGGGTTGTATTAAGAAATTTAATTTCCCGAGTCGAAATGGGAGGTGATCAATATGGATTTCATTATCAGTCATCCTCAGTCAAAGAACCAATTTGATTTGATTTGGGTCATCATGGATAGGATGACAAAGTCTGCTCACTTCTTGCCAGTGAGGACGACCTTTCCGGCAGAGGATTATGCAAAGTTGTATCTTCAAGTGATTGTGAAGCTGCATGGGGTACTTATTTTGATTATCTTTGATTGTGGTACGCAGTTTTTATCTTATTTTTTGCGGTCTTTTCAGAAGGGATTGGGTACTAAGGTGAGTCTGAGTACTGCTTTTTATCCTCGGATGGATGGGCCAGCGGAAAGGACTATTCAGACATTGGAAGATATGCTTTTGGCATATGTTATTGAATATAGTGGCAACTAGGTTGTTAATCTACCTTTGGTAGAGTTTGCTTACAATAATAGCTATCATTTTAGTATTGGTATAGCCCCTTTTGAGGCATTGTATGGTAGGATGTGCTAATCTCCAATTGGATATTTTAAGTTTGGTAAGGTGGACATGTTTGGTCCGAATTTGGTTTATTAGGCTCTAGAAAATATAAAGGTGGTCTGGGATAGGCTTAATTCTGCCCAAAGTAGCCAAAAATCCTATGTAGATATAAGGTGTAGAGATTTGGAGTTTGTGGTTGGGGATAAGGTATTCTTAAAGGTATATCCCATGAAGAAAGTAATACGGTTTGGTAAGAAGAGAAAGCTCAGTCCCCAGTTTGTTGGTCTCTGTACGATTTTACGAAGAGTTGGTAATGTGGCTTATGAATTGGAGTTGCCTTCTAATTTGAGCTCTATTCATCTTGTATTTCATATCTCCATGTTGAGGAAATGTCTTGGTGATCCTTCTTTGGTGGTTCCCTTGGAGGGATTGGGTATCTCGGATTCTCTGTCTTATGAAAAGGTCCCGGTTAAGGTACTGGATCGGCAAGTTCGTCTATTATGGACCAAGGATGTGGCCTTCATTAAAATTCTATGGAAGAACTACAAGGTGGAAGAGGCTATATGGGAAGCAGAGGAGGACATGAAGTCCAAGTATCAGCATCTATTTTCTGCTCCTGGGATTCATGCGGAAGGTAAGGGTTCTTGAACACATCTTTATTTTCTGAGTTTGTTAAAGGAAGGATTTATATCCTTGCATCTGTTATTCCTAATATGGTTAAAAGTTGGATTGATATTTGATAATGTAAATGAATCGTGCTTGTGGTTACCCTACCTTGTCCATCATTCGGGGATAAATATTCCTAGTAGGGGAGACAGAAACACCCTGGGTTTTTGGCCCTTAGAAAATTTCTTAGATTTCTGGTCTCTAGAAAAGATACGACTAGAGGAAACGACTCGTACACTAGGATATGAGTGGTATGGGTTAGTCGTATGCTGACCAGTGTTGCATGGTGGGTTGAATTTAGTTTCTGGAATGGGAATAACTTGGGTGGTACGAGTTATATTGGTGGATACGGGTTGTTTGGTTACTTTCTTTTGTCTTAGACTTGGTAATTTAAGTTGGATCTGAGTACGAGTGTCTCACCATGAGTCGTAAGTTGTGGTACAAGTTGTACCATGGACTCGTATGGTGGTCAGTGTTCAATCCTCTTAGGATTCTATTCTACCAGGGGTATGGATCATGGGCACTAGTCGTAATTTGGATACAACATTGTTTGGGGTGAGTCATACCTTGGATAGTATTGGGTCCAAGGGGGATAGCCTTGGGTATAAGTGGTGGGTACCACTCATATTGGAGGGTACAACTAGTATGGATAGTCGTACCCGCCTGATGGGATTTCTTAGAGTTTAAGTGAGGGAAACTATATATTTCCCTATTTAACCTAATAAGGCCCCACAACTTATATTCCTATGGGGAGGTTATTTTCCGTATCATTCTATTCATTAACACTTAGAAACTTCTCTTAAACACTCTATAATTCTCTCTAAAGCTTTTGAGTAAAGGAAGACTAAGGTTTTATCTTAAGAATTAATTTGGGGCTTGTGTTGGTGATTTCTCTCCATCATCTTCTTGGTTTAAGGTATATTTTCTTCCCTCATTGTTAGTTCCAACTAAAGGCATGATTTAATACAATTTTTTCATGTTTTAATTTTTTTATGGTTTTGGATTTTCAAATATAATTTGGGGGTTTTGGTTATAAATGCTTGGTTATCGTTTTCCCATGATTTAATTATGCTTTTATATGCTTTAATGGTGATTTTGGATAATTGGTTGCACAGGAATGGTTATTTGGTAATTGGCTTTGGTTTTGGAAATACTGTACCCCCAATATGTTTGATAAAATGCTATGGAAATGTTTTCACTACATTTTTGAATTTTAATGGAACTTATGCATGGTTTGAACTTAGTAATGGAACCCTAAATGATTTAAATGGTGCGGAATGGTTGAATGGAAAGGTTTTGGGTTTAACAAAAATCCTTGTGTGGTACAATGGAATCCCCCAAGTAAGCATGTTAAAGGAACACTTGTGGGATACAATGGAATCCCCCAAGCTAATATAATAATGGCACACTTGTAGGGTACCTGGGACTCCCCTAATTTAACTTGGTAAATGGGTGCACGGGAATCCCTTTATCCTAAAAGGTTTGGCTAAGGACAATACTTTTAAGTATAGTCGGTATGACGATACCACTACTCATAGTCTGGGTAAATAATAAATGAAGTAATGGATTGGTTGGTTAGAAATAGTTTTAATTGGGTAATATTGGCGGGGTGTGATAGCTAACCGTGAAAGTGGGAGATCAATAAATGAACACTGGAAACTGATTTTTGCCGACATAAGGGGTAGGTAAATGCAACCCTTTTATGATACTATGAGGTACGCGGGAATCCTCTAAGTACATTGTACATATGTATCATGGAGGGTGAGTTTACTTGGGAATCACTTACTCTTATGGTATCTCCGGTTCATGCGGCTACCTGCATCGGGGCCCATTCAAGGGGATACACTGGACCCATATAGCTCGGGGGTGGTTAAGGACGGATAAGCTTCACATACCGAGGTTAATAGTTTTAAATACATGCTAAACCCGATTCTCTTTCCCGACATGGTTATATATATTTTTGTACGATTTGTATGTATATGGTTGGTTAACTTTGTTTTACTGGTTGGCATTATTTTATCCTTATCCTAAGTTTATGCTAGCATTCACCCTCTAGCCCATCTTCGGGTAGCTGTATCCCCATGCGATGTAGGAACTAACCGTTCTACTCCTCCTGCTTAGATATCAGAAATTCGGGATCAGCTACCTAATTGAAGTGGTGAGCTTCCATCTATTCAGAAGGCTCCATTTCATGGATGTTATTTCATACTTTGGTTTATTTATGGATATTAATTTTGGCTATAGTTGGGGGCATGTCCCAACAAAATTTTGGTACTTTTTTGGTCAGAGTCTTTTGTGGAACTACTATGGGTTTGTATAGGCGGGATCGGTATTAGTGTTATCCTTAGCATTGGTATTGGTTTTGGGGCTGATACCGTCGGACTAAATTTCTCACTGTTCCATCCTCTTTAATTTTGGGATTATATATAATTGTTATGGAACTCATATGGTTATGGTTTGGTTGGTTTGGCTATTGGTTGGGTTCGGACGGTGGGACTCGGTTGGGTCTGTCTCGGCAATAGACCTATCCCAGAGTTTGTAAGTTGGATAGTTAGTCTATCTTCTTATATACTCGAAATTCAGCCAACTCAGGGCAGGCAACTTGAGGTTGGGTTGGGTAATGGCAGTGGTCTTCGGTCCAGTTCGGACTTGGGACGCCCATTAAGACAAGGCCCCAGGTTGGGTTGTGTCAAAAATTTACTACACGTCAACTTTTCGTATGAAGACTTCTACATCATCTTCAAATGAAAAGGGGCAAACTATTGACACCCAATTTTGGCTCTCCGAGCTTAAAATTAACGCCTTCAGGTTTTATGATCGATAAAGGGCACAATATATAATTTTTCTCATATTTTTCACAATTATTAACAAATTATTGATAATCATCATTATTTTAGGATTTTATCAATTTATTGTCATAATTTAAATTTGCATAATTTATTGATAATTATCCTTAATTTCATAAATTTTAGAATTTTTATCAGTTTATTATGTTTTTAAATTTTTTGCACAGTTATTTGCATGCGTACACAACATAACACTGTATTGTTTTTATCAAACATTATAATTTTAATTATTTATAGAATCGTACATTTTTCAAAATAATTATATATATATATATATATATATATGTTTTTTATATTTTTTGTAATTATATATTTTTCTGTAAAATAGATAATTCACATATTGAAGAGCGGGTGTCTACTGAAGCTGGGTTATGTCCTAAATCAATCAAAAGAAAAAATAAAGGCAAAAATATTGTGGAATCAAGGGTTACAAAGGTGAATTATAAAAGAAGTGCTAAATCCAAATCCAGATGGCAATGAAATCATTATTTTGGAATGTGAGCTTTGTATGAACTCAGAATTCATTCCATAGGATTCAAATGTTACACAGGCATCAAAAACCTTCCATTATAGCATTGGACGAACCTTTTCAAGGTATTAATCAAATTCAAAAATATAAAAGAAAGCTGGGAATGCCATATGCTAACTACAATCAGAATGGGAAGATATGAATTTTCATTAATGACAATATTAATGTGAGTATTTTATCAAATACAGAACAATAGTTGACTGTGCAACTGGATTTTCTAGAAACTAGTAGGCAAATGGTAAATACTTGATCTATGCTAAATTTGATGTTCAAGAGAGAATTTATGGGATGACATATATTCTGTATATATATGAATAATACAATTGATAGGGATGATTTTAATGTCATTCTAAGTGATGAGGTGATGATAAAAGGGCCTTCTAGTGTATCCATAAGAATATGAGGATTTTGTTTATTGTATAAATTCTTGTGATCTAATGAAGTTTAACTTCAAAGGTGGTCCTTTTACTTGGTGGAATAGCAGGATTGATAATGAATGCAGATTTAAGAGATTGGAGAAGATGCTTGGTAATCAGGAGTTTATGGGTATATTAGGAACAATTGAGGTGGAACACTTAACCAGAATAGGTTTAGATCATGCTCTACTTCTATTATTTTGTGGAAATCTCTCTAATAATATTAGAAGACCTTTCAAATTTCTCAATTTCTTAACATATATGGAAGTTTTTTTGCAAATTGTTCTTGTGAATTGGATTTCTAATGAAAAAGGGGATATCTTTATATATTTAAAGCAGAAGTTGAAGAAGACTAAAGCTGCTTTGGAAAAGTTGAGCAAAGCAAGCTTTGGTGATATTTTTAAACAGCTGCATATCAGGGAGGAATTTTTTAGATTAACAGAAGAGATTTAAGAAGAAAATCCTTCTGCAGAAAATAGAATAGTGCTTAAAAAAGCTCAAGCAGAATTGAAGAGATATATTCATTTTAAAGAAAAGTTTTGGAAGAAAAAAGTTTGGTTTTAATGGTTCTCAAAAGGGGAAAAGAACATAAAATTCTTTCATAGTTTGGTTAAGGAAAAAAGAAAGAGGTTAAATATTCAGAAAATAAAAGGGGCAGATGGACAATGGACTGAAGAGGATGATATGGTCACAAATGAAGCTATTGCTTTCTTTCAAGAATAGTTTTCTGGAAGAAGAAATGATGCAAAATTACTTTGGTGGAACACATTCCAGAACTGATAGCTGATGAGGTAAATGATATTATCAATTCACATCCCACACTAGAAGAAATAAAAGTAGTGGTCTTTGAATTGAATGGTAAAAGTGCATGTGGGCCAGATGGTTTTATAGGGATGTTTTTTCAAAAATATAGGGACATAGTTGGAATGGATGTATGGATGTTCTTTGAAGATTATACACTTCCCAAATTTGTTACTATACTAATTTGGTTCTTTTACCAAAAAAGGATATTGTTCAATCCTTTTCTGATATGAGACCAATTAGGTTGAGTAATTTCTTAAATAAGTTGATTTCTAGGGTATTTCATGATTGACTTAAAGGAATCTTGCCCTTACTTATATCGAGAAATAAGTTTGTATGTGAAGGGGAGAAGTGTTTCAAAAAATGTTCTTCTAGCTCAACAAATCATATTAGATATTAGGCTTAGAGGAAAACTTTCGAATGTGGTGATTAAACTACATATGGCTAAAGCCTATGATAGATTGGAGTGGATGTTTTTAATAAAGGTTTTGGAGAAAATGGATTTTGATTCTAAAGTGGTGGATAAAATTTGGAGGCTGGTAGCTAATAATTGGTATTATGTGCTCATAGATGGTTAGGCTCATGGTTTTTTCCATTCCGCTAGAGGAGTAAAGAAATGAGATCCCCCATCTCCAGCTTTATTCATATTGGTTGTAGAACTTCTTTCTATATCTTTAAACTTATTTTTTAATAATCCAAGTTATAGATGTTATGGGATGCCTAAATAGAGTGAAAGTACTAACCATTTGGCTAATGTAGACGATACTATTATTTTTGCTTGTACTGACAGAACTTCTTTGTAGATGACTATAAAGATTTTTAGGGATTATGAAAACCAATCTGATCAATTAATCAACAAAGAAAAAAAGTTTCTTCTATGTTTATCATAAGGTAGCCCATTCAGATACCAGGACAGTTGAGGAAGTTACTAATTTTGCTAGAGGAAAGTTCCCTTTAATCTATCTTGGATGTCCTGTAGGTCACGCAAAGAAGAAAAAAGTTCATTTTTCTGAACTTTTAAAGAAAGTGCAAAACAAGCTCCAAGCATGGAAAGGGGAGAAGCTATCATTTGGGGCTAAAGTAGTACTAATTTAGAGTGTTCTTTCTAGTATTTCAATCTACTTACTGTCTGCCAGCATACCTCTTAAAGGTGTTCTTAATGATTTGCATAAGTTATTTGCTAGATTCTTATGGAATTTTAAGGAGGCTGGCAGAAACAGGCATTGGATGGCTTGGAATGATATTTGTAGGCCGAAGAAAGAAGAAGGTTTGGGATTTATATCCCTTTGTGGTATTTCCAGGGCACTCTTTTCTAAACTCTGGTGGGTATTCAGAACTCAAAACACTACGGAACAATTTTATGTGGAACAAATATTGTAAGAAAGTAAAACCTCATATGGTGGAATGGAGATATATATCATTAATTTAGAATAATATGCTTGAATCTAGAGATGTATTTGATTAGGAAATATGTAACGCCCCATATTTTTTGCGCTTGAAAATTCTTGAGCTTTGGGCTCACTACCTTGGTCATGACTTGTGGTGACGAGTCATGAGATATGGTTACGGGTCGTAGGACCCTGGTCGTAACCAAATAAGAAACTTAGTAGAAAGGTCCTGCTCTGAGTACGAGTGGCTTTATTTATTTGTACACATGATTCCATTTATTTAATGATTATTTATTTATTTTTAATACTTCCATCAAGTATTTGTACATGTTGTTTGCGACACATTTTGAGGTGCTACTTGAAAAAAAAAGAGTCCTGAGCTTTATGTTTGTCTTCTATTTCGCATTTGTATAATTATACATAAATATAAAACATATAGTAAAAACTTTACTTTTGGGGCATTGAGCGGGGATATTTTTACTCACATATTCATTAACGATTGTTTAGGCAAACTTAGTCCGCTCACATAAACAAATTAAATAAATCAATTAATTCATATATTTACATCATAAATATTTTATAATTTTTCTTCTCCAGTAAAATTTTTATTTTTATCTCCGTAATTTCAATTAAGTAGATAGTATTATTCGAAAAATACTTTTATTTTTATAGTACATAAAAGATACTTTTCTTTTTATACGTCACAAAATATTTTCCTTTCACATGAAACCTGTATATTTTTATACATACCTTTAACATATTTTCATAACAATAAGCTTGTTTATATACTCAATGCACATACACCTTTTACATTATTTAAATATTTATACCTTCTCTCTCCTTGATAAATTTAGACTAGTTGGGTACCACATTTGTGAATTTTGAAGGGAGCCTAATCTCTTTCCTTCGAAATAATTTGAACCCTTACCTAGAATCTCAATCGGTTTTTCGCAGACTAAAACATTGGTCACACGTGTTAATAAATAAATAGGTTTCCCTATTTTCCACTAAAAAATAGGTGGTGGCTCTATAAAAAATTTCAATTCTTTTAGAGTCCATAAGTCATGATTTGTTTAACCTTTAAAAAAGTAGGACATGACAAAATGGTGACTCTGTTGGGTATGCACAACGGGTTCTAACCATGATAGACTCAATTTTTCAATTGAGGGGGGTATATTAACATTCTTTGCATATGATTAAATTCTTTAATTCTTTACCTATTTCAAACTGCAAATTGTGATTATTTGCTCATAAATTCTTTACATTATTTGCACAAGTTAGTTTTGATGTCTTATCAATTCTCTTATTCATTACTTGTTAAAAACACTATACTTGTATATTATAAAAACTGCTACATATTATTTTTTACTTCTTTTAATCATAAATCACAATTCTATCAAGTCTTTGGCCGTACACTTCAAACATTGTGGTTCACAGGGGAGGTGTCTTACACTCCCCTAAATCATTTTTAAATTTCATAATTTCAGAATTGGTGCATTTAGGTTAGTGTGCCTTTTCGCAATTATTCAGTCCTATTCTCAAGCATTTAGGAAAATTCCTACTCTAGAAATAAATCACGCTATGTACAAACTCATAAATAGATTTGAACTACATTTTGACCTGATTCTTTTCCTGACAAGATACGTAGGTAGACCTGTATTAGGATTCGGTCTATTCGCTGTTTCGAAATAATTCCTTCAGTAGTCAAACATGGGCAATTTTTTCTGTAACAGTTCAAAGACGCTCTCCAAAGGTCTTCAAAGAGCGCAAATAAATAACTCTTCAAATTCAAATCGCAATAATGTTAGTGCCTAGCCGGCCTACCTCCAAATCCTCACCCAAGTTTGGTTTAAGAACACCTAGCTTCTTCTTTCAAACGTTGTAAATCATTAAATTTATGGCGTATCGATCGTCACTTCCAAAATCAAGGGTTCAACACTCTTTTTGTCATAACAACCTTGCCAACTACGGCAAAATAAGATCATAACTTCTTCAATATCTGACCTTCCCAATCTTGTCGACATATTGAAGTAGTTTCAAAACCCTTCTCATGCTTAACACGTATCTTCTCGATCATCTAATTGATATAATTTTGATGCTACAAGCAATTCCTTCCTACTCATCTTTCACCTTTTTTTAAGGATGACCACTACTCTTGTACATTCATACATGCTACATACAAATTTACAAATTTATCTAAACTATGCAGACCTGATTCATATTTTCACAAGATACGTAGGCAACCCTCGTTCGGGTTCGATCCCATTATTTTTGCTAAATAAATAAAAAAAATTAGAATCTTGACTTGGTTGGTAGCAACATAGTTAGGAATGTGCATGAAAAAAAACAAAGTGGTATGATGGAGAGAACCGATTTCATGGTAAACCATATATTTTTTTGGTACCTCTTAGTCAAACCTGAGTGACACATAAAAAATTATCTTGCATACATCTAAGACAAGAATGAAGCCAACCTCATAATTTTAAGTGCATTGTGTGGTGAACTTTGTATTAGTTCATTGCATGGAATTATTGATCCAGAACTTGTCCTGAGTGTCTATTGAGGCGAAATTTTGAGTTACACTTGGTTTGGGAAATGATTGTAGGCCTTCTTTGACCTGATTGTACCTTTCACAGCCCACCAAATGACTTTAATCCCTAGAATTTTCCCTTTTGAGCCTAATACTTTTTGTTTGGTAAACCACATCTGAGCATATACCTTTGAGTGCTTACATGCACTATCCCTCTGTTGGCCTACCTCATTGAGCGCACTAAATACGTGCAAATTGAGGACAAAGATCCAAGATCAAAGCTGCCAAAGGCAAAGGATAAATAGTTTCAGAAGATCAAAGACAAAAAGATGAATTCAAAGAAGAAGAAGCAAAAGTCCTCCACAAACAAAAAGAAACAAAAAAAGGAGAGAAAAGTCCACAAAGATAGAGAATCATAAAAGAAATATGTTTATCAAAAATAAGGAGAAAAACTCCAACACAAGATTCAAACAAAGTCAAAGAAAATACAAAACAAGGGACAAAGAAGCACAACAAAAAAAATCGAATGTCAAAAATCAACAAAGGTCAAAAGGACAGATAAAAAGTTTCATCCCAAATATCATCCTACCCGTCCCCAAGCCTACATTACAAACTGATAAAAAGTCCTACAAGATCCTACTCCAAGTGTTCTCATATTAGTGGATACTTACATGAAGGTCAAGCCTATGGTATCATAATTGCATTCGTTGAACTTCTTTCTGAGTGCAAGTGTATAACTCTGAACATCTCTAAATTCAAAAAGAAAAATACTCAATAGGTGTGAAAATGAGATATATTTTTTTTGGAGAGGGTTCTTGAAACATGAGAGTAGGTATAGTTCAAAATCTTTTTTTGAAGCAAGACGAACAAATCTTGTCGGTACTTAGGTATGTCTGAGTTACCATTTAAAGATATAGGAGTTACCCTGAAGTCAATCTCATTTAGATGGGAAAGAGATAAGGAAATTCTTATACACACTACTAATTGTTGGTACTAACTACAGTTGAGACATGATTATATCTTTCTAACCTTTCAATATTCCTTACAAAGAAAATATAAAAATAATTTCGCATCTTCACCTTTCCACATTTCTTACAATAAAAATACAAAACCATCTTTAGTATTTTCACCTTTTGACATTTCTTAGGAAGAAAATGCAAAATAACTTTCTACATTTTCACCTTTCAACATTTCTTACAAAATACAAAATAATTTTCTACATTTTCACTTTTCCGCATTTCTTACAAAGAAAATACAAAATAATTTTCTACAATTTTCACCTTTTAACATTTCTCACAAAGAAAATACAAAACAATTTTCTACAATTTTCACCTTTCAAAATTTTTCAAAGAAAACACAAAATAATTTTCTACATTTTTTAACTTTCAGCATTTCTTACAAAGAAAACACAAAATTATCTTCCGCATTTTTCACCTTTCAACACATTTTTAGAACGAAAATACAAAAATAATTTTCTTTCCTTTCAAACACATGCGTTCACATGCATGCATTACATGCAAGACTCCCACCTTCAAATATAGACAATTGACCTTTCTTTTCAAGCTACTGCCTTCAAATACAGGCATTTTGCTTTTCTATCAAGTGTTCTCAGAACTCTTACTTTTTCATAGCCCCGCCAATCGAGAGGCCATTATCTTTCAAGTAGATCGACCAATTGAGAGATTTTACATTTCCACAGCCCCGCCAGTCGAGAGGCTATTACCTTTAAAATAGCTCTACCAGTCGAGATCTTTTACATTTTCATAGCCCCGTCAGTCGAGAGGCTAGGACCCTACAAGTAGCTCCTTCAATCGAGAGCTCCTTATATTTTCATAGCCACACTAGTAGAGAGGCTATTATCTTCAAATAGCTCTTCCATTCAAGAGCCCTTACATTTCAATAGCACCACCAGTCAAGAGGCTATTACCTTTCAGTAGCTCCGCCAGTCGATGGCTCTTTAATTTTTATATCCCCACCAGTCGAGAGGCTATTACCTTTCAATTTCTCTGCTAGTCAAGATCTCCTTTATTTCAAAAGTCCCACCAATCAAGAGGCTATTACCTTTCAGGCAGCCCCGCCAGTCGAGAGGCTATTATCTTTAAATTACTCCGCCAGTCGAGAGCTTCTTTATTTCATAACCCCGCCAATCGAAAGGCTATTATCTTTCAATTGCTTTACCAGTCGAGAGATTTTTTATTTCAAAGCCCCACCAGTTGGGAGGCTATTATCTTTTAATTGCTCTTCCAATCGAGATCTTCTTTATTTCAAAAGCCCCGCCAGTCGAGACGTTGTTATCTTTCAATTGCTCCACCAGTCGAGAGATTCTTTATTTCAATAGACCCTTCAGTCGAGAGGCTATTACCTTTCAGCTGATCCACCAGTCGAGATCCCCCTCATCTCTATAGCTCTGTCAGTTGAGAGGCTATAATATTTTGCTCCGCCATTTGGGAGTTCCTTAATTTTAATAACCTCATCAATCGAGAGGCTATTACCTTCCCATTGTTCCACCAATCGAGAGGCCATTAGAATTCAATTACTTCACTAGTTGATAACTTTAGTCTTCATAGACAATTGAGAATGACCATTCAACACAGTCTCCATAGACAATCGGAGACAACAGTCAACATCCGTCTCCGTAGACAATAGGAGATATCATACATCATTTCTTCATAAAAAATCAAAGACATCATCATTCATCACACAGTCTTCATAGATAATTAGAGATGACAATCAATATTAGTCATCGTAGACAATCGAAGACATCCTTTATTCATCACATAGCCTTCGTAGACAATCGGAGACATCATTCATCCACAAGTCCCCATGGAAAATCGGAGACATCATGAAACTTTTCGATTAAAAATATAATTCAAAACAACAAGACATTTTTATACACCGGGGAAAACTTTTAGAACCACCTCAAGATTTTCCCTATTTTCTCATTTTTGAACTTGACTTGATTCTCGTGACTCTCAAGATATGTACAAAATCTATGAAGAGTTCAATCATCACAATCATATAATCATTCGTTCTACCCAAAAAATACAAAATCTTGCATCCCCACTATCTCACAGCTCGATACTGGGTCAATTTCAAAAGGAACATTGAGAATATGTAAACACATCCATTCCCGAAGAGTCCTTCTCTCAATAAACATTCCACATGATCATCCACCCTTAATAACAGGGCAAGAGGTAATTCTCTCATTATTTTGAACTATACCCATCCTGATCCTCATATAAATCAAGGTACATAGGCATCTCTAAATTAGAGTTCGGTTGAATTTTCATCAAAAACTTATTTTTGTCAAGCAAAATTGTCTAAACGTCAATGTTTTTTTAAGGCTTCTACATCGTCCTTAAACGAAAAGGGGAAACTGTTGACACCCAATATTTTCTCTCCGTATTTAAAATTAACATCTTCAGACTTCCTGATTTTTAAAGGGCAGGAAACACATTTTCATATATTTTTTATAATTGTTGACAAGTTATTGGTAATCATTCCTACTTTAGAATTTTGTCAATTTATTGTCATATTTTGCTTTTCATAATTCATTAATAATTCTTTGTACATTGAGATTTTAATCAATTATCATCTGTAATATTTTTTAACAATCATCTGCACACATACACGACATGACATCATATTTTTATGACATTTTCAAACTAATTACATTTTCCAATATTTTTAACACTCTTTTCATTTTTTTCATAACTACAAATCAATTTCTACATTTTTTACAGTACACAAATACTAAGTTGGATTAATTATTTTTATACTGTCTAATAATTTGATGTATTGTCACATCCGACAAGACTACACAATGATGTCTTGTCACATCCAAAAACGACCACTCAATGACACTACCCTTTGGATAATAACTTTGCACGTTGGTTAAAAGGATGAAAATCCTTTGGTCAATAACCCAAGGTTCAAAAGGTGCTCTCAAAGAAAAAGTAGGAACACCTTTTTAGCTTTTGGATAATAAGGGGTGTCCAATTTTATTATAAATAGATAGGGGTGAAAGACAAATTTTATTCATCTTTTCTCTCAACATACATATTTTCATACACCCACACATATTCTTTCTTCCTCTCTCAAATGCATACACAAAACCATAAAAAAATATATTTATCTTTTCTCCTCTCTTAAACACACAAAAATACATAAACACACGCATAATACACATACAAAAAAAAACACGCCCCTCTCTCTCTCAATATATCCATTGCCATCACTGCTAGAGCTCTAGTAAATGGGCTCCGTCCACCACCACTATACGTCCTATCTTTTCCTTTTTTCTGTTGCAGACCACCAAGAAACCACCATGCGCTGCCCCTTTTCTCTTTCTCCTCTCCAGCAAGCGAAAACTATCGGAGTCATCACCGAATGGCTGGTAACCATCAGTCTACACTGGTGAGATCAGTCTACACTGGTGAGACGCCATCTACCTTACACTCCAGCATCGACGTCCATCAGCCAGCAAATCGTCATTGCAAAACAGCAACTGAACCCACCGCCTTTAACTGGAGAGTCTACCATCTCCAGCCGCGACTCCTGCCGATTATTTTACCACTACCGTCGCTACTCCATTCTCTCTTTTCCTTCTCTTCCCGCTACTGTCACATGAAAAAATGGTCAGATCTGGTCGGATTCTCAACATTTAAGGTGCTGCTTCAGAGAATATCGTTTAAGAAACGTCGTTGCCACCACTGCTTGGGTCTTTTCCATTTTATAATTCTATTAATTTGCTAAATTCGGTTGAAAAGAGGCCATCTCCTGTAAATTCTCTTTTATTTTGATATTCGTAAAAATTTTACGGTGATTTGTTGCATTATTTTTGGTTTCTCTAATGAACATCACTATTTTGGAATTCGTTTATAATTATTTTGGAAGATTATTGCTATATTTTACACACGGAATTAGTTTATAATTGTTTTAGCAGATTATTGCTATATTTTACATACTGATTTTGATTTTTGGATTGGTTCTTATTTTTTCTACATGTTGATGACTTTGTTAACCTATTTAACTCCATTATGCAAGTTTGAGACTGTTTTATCCTCTTTTATGTGCTTGCCTGATAACAAACGGATACTACATGATTATGGCGGATGAAAATATCTCTCCGTCGGATTTTTGAGGTTACCTCATTACAAAAGATGGGCTTTATTTTTTCAATTTTATTTATTCATATCAAAATAAATACATGGCCAATGAAGAAATTCTCCATCGGTTTTCGAGGCCTTCCTAAATAAAAGACGGATATCATGTATACAAATACATAATAAAAATAAATAAATTTGGGTGATGACAAAATCTTTATAATATTATGATAACTCAAAGAATTTTACGATTCATATCTTGGCAAGGCGATTTAGGATGGTCGATAAATTGAGCAACCATTTCATACCCATAGCGCGTCTAAAACTTAATTTGAGCCTATTTTATAATAAAATTCTATTTTATATATACATCTACATATACGTATGTGTACACATGATTCCATTTATTTAAAGATTATTTATTTATTTTTAATACTTCCATCAAGTATTTGTACATGTTGTCAACGATACATTTTGAGGTGCTACTTGAAAAAAGTAGTCCCGATCTTTATGTTTGTCTTTGATTTCTCATTTGTATAATTGTACATAAAGATAAAAAATATATATATAGTGAAAACTTTACTTTTGGTGCATAGGGAGACGATAGTTTTACTTACATATTCATTAACGATTATTTAGGCAAACTTAGATTGCTCACATAAACGAATTTAATTAATCAATTAATTCACATATTTACATCATAAACATTGTATAATTTTTCTTCTCTAGTAAAATTTTTATTTTTATCTCCGTAATTTCAATTAAGTAGATAGTATTATTTGCAAAATACTTTTTCATTTTATAGTACATAAAAGATACTGATTTTCTGATTTGTTGTTTATCTAGTACGATATTGTTCATCGCCGGCAAACTTCCCCCAATCTCCTTCTCCAGCACTTTTCCAAGAACTGTCATGCCAGCCCATCACCGTTGTCACACTTCTTTGACAAATGGTATAACTAAAAGAACGATGTCGGAGGGACCAAAACAAACCCCAATTCTGACACCTATGAGATCCTACTCAACCGTTAAACTATCTGATTCTGATCAGACCCAAACAATTGGTGTCCCTCTTTGTTACTTGGGGTCAATGAGTAAGTCGCATTCATCCTCTCTGGTGGTCTGCTATACCGGTAAATAAATTTTGATGACCCCTTTCTATTATTTCTTTCTAACCCGTTGCAGGTACTATAAGTTCAGATCCGGAACTGCTTCTCAGGTGGAGACAACAAGATTATGGCGACCAATTTTCACTGCAAATTTCTTGAATTCGGCGACTCAATCAAGTAAAGGGACCTAGCTTCAATCAGGTTCACTCGCTCCATCTTTATTTGGTGTATAGTTTTCTTGATTCTAGTGGCTGCTACTAGTTGTCTTATTTACTATTGCTATTTCAATCCCTTTTCTTCATGTCTTGGTTGACTATCTTAATTATGGGTGATGATTTACTTTTTGATTTCTGTATTTAATAGTGTTTTACTTGTTAATCCTATTTGTATTTTAGCCTTTTTGTTGTTCTTAGTAGTTCTAAAGTGTGGACTTGATAGTAATTTTTTAGTGCATTATTGTCTACACTTTGTGCTCTTAGTGTTATTGGTTGGTGTTATTTCTAGTGGCTGTTATTAATGGTGTTAGCGTAGGGTTATGTCTTCAGGCGAGGCTTGGGTCGGGGTCAGGTTTGGGGTTGTGAACTAGGGAGGGGGCAAGGAGTAAGAAGGGTAAAGGGGCTAAGGCTGACTATAGGTTGAGAGTAGGGTCGTGGAACATAGGGTCTTTATCGAAGAAGTCATTAGAGCTAGTGAAAAATCTTAGGACAAGGCAAATCAAAATAGCTTGTCTCCAAGAAACAAAATGGGTAGATTCTAAGGTGAGGGTAGTTGATGGTTATAATTTATGGTACTCAAGAAGCATGAGGAACAGGAATAGTGTAGGTATTTTAGTAGATAATGAGCTTCGGAAGAATTGGTAGAGGTTAAAAGGGTTAATGATAGGATGATATCTATTAAGCTAGTTTTGGGAGGGTCTTCTTAAAATATTATTAGTGTGTATGCACCGCATGTAGGCTTGGATGATTAAGAGAAGAGATTTTGGGAGGATTTTGATGAGATGGTCAGGAGTGTCCCTAGTAATGAAAATCTTTTCATAGGAGGGGATTTCAACGAGCACATAGGATCTTCTTCAAAAGGCTATGATGATGTGCATGGAGGACATGGGTTTATTTTAAGGAATGTTAAAGGAGTGGCTCTTCTAGATTTTTCTTGGGCATTTAGATTAGTGGTAGTTAATTCAAACTTTCCCAAGAAGGAGGTTCACTTGGTTACCTTCTATACTACAGTGGCTAAGACTCAGATTGACTTCTTGCTCCTTAGGAAAGAAGATAGAGGTATTTGTAAGGATTGTAAGGTCTTATCGAGTGAGAGTCTTTCGACTCAGTATAGGCTTTTGGTGATGGACTTAGACATCATAAAGGAGTGGAGGAATAAAGGTATGGAGGTTCAGCCGAGGATTAGATAGGGCAATCTAACTTGGGCCAGTTCACTGGATATAGATGATAAGTTGATAATGAGGGAGGCTTGGGTAGTGGAGGGGATGTCGAGAGTATGTGAGAAGAGATGCCCAACTGCATTAGGGAGACAGCTAGAGAGGTGTTGGGGGTCTCAAGTGGACGTTCAGGCAAGCACCACAGTGATTGGTGGAACAAAGGGTCAAAGGGGAAAGTGGAGGCCAAGAAGAGAGCGTATGCAAAGTTGGCAGAGAGTAAGAATGAAAAATATAAATGGAAAAATAGGGAAGAGTATAAGAGTGCTAAGCGAGAGGAGAAGTTAGCAGTCACAAAGGCTAAGGATGCTGCTTTCGAGAGTTTATACACAGTGTTAGATAGTAAAGGTGGGGAGAAAAAGTTGTACAGGCTCGCCAAGTTTAGGGAGAGTAGGACTCGAGACCTAGATTAGGTAAAGTATATTAAGGATGTGGACAGCAAAGTTTTGGTGGAGGAGGGTTAGATTAGGAAGATATGGTAGTCTTACTGTCAGAAGCTCCTAAACGAAGGGAGGGATACTAGCATTGTGTTAAGGGATTTGGAGAATCTAATAGGTTTCATGATTATGGATATTGTATATGTATTAGGATTGAGAAGGTTAAGGGGTATATTCGTAGGATAAATAAAGGTAGAGCGGCGGGGCCAGATGAGATTTTGGTTGATTTTTGGAAGTACACAGGAGGAGGCAGGCATAGAGTGGTTGACTCAGTTGTTTAACATAATTTTTAAGATGGAAAGGATGCCTAAATCTTAGAGGTGGAGTACGATGATCCCGTTGTATAAGAATAAGGGCGACATTTAGGATTGCAACAATTATAAGGGTATTAAGTTATTGAGTCACACTATAAAGGTTTAGGAGAGGGTGGTAGAGTTGAGATTGTGGAAGATTGTTACTATTTATAAAAAGTAGTTTGGATTTATGCCAGGGAGCTCGACTACAGAGGCCATCCATATCGTCAGGAGACTAGTGGAACAGAATAGGAAAAGGAAGAAGGATTTGTTCATGGTGTTTATCGACCTACAAAAAACCTATGATAGAGTTCCCAGGGAGGTTCTTTGGAGGTGCTTGGAGGCTAGAGGTGTACCTATAGTGTATGCTAGGGAGATTAAGGATATGTACAATGGATCCAAGACTCGGGTTAGGACTGGGGGAGGAGACTCGGAGCACTTTCCCATCTTGATAGGGTTACACCAAGGATCGACGCTTAGCCTATTTCTTTTTGCCTTAGTGATGGATATTTTGATGCGGCACATTCAGGATGAGGTGCCTTATAGTTTACTTTTTACAGATGATGTAGTTTTGATAGATGAGACACGTAGTGATGTTAATGCTAAATTAGAGGTTTGGAGGCAAACTCTTGAGTCTAAAGGGTTTAGGTTGAGTAGGTCTAAGACGGAATATTTGGAGTGTAAGTTCAGCGAGGAATCGCATAAGTCCGATGTGGTTGTTCTGATTGACACTTATTCTATCAATAAGAGAGATAGTTTAAAGTATCTAGGGTCAATGATTCAGGAGAATGAAGAGATTGACGAGGATGTCGCTCATCATATCGGGGTAGGGTGGCTGAAATGGAGGCTCGCCTCCGGTATCTTATGTGACAAAAAGGTACCTCCAAAACATAAAGGCAAGTTCTATAAAGTGGTGGTTAGACCAGCTTTGTTGTATGGGGCAGAGTGTTGGCCTGCTAAGAAGACCCACATCCAGAAGATGAAGGTGGCGGAGATGAGAATGCTTCGGTAGATGTGTGGGTATACTAGGAAAGATAGGATTACAAATGAGGTTATTAGAGATAAGGTGGGTGTTTCTTTGGTAGAAGTCAAGATGAGGGAAGCCATATTGAGATGGTTTGGTCATGTGATAAGAAGAAGCATTGATGCCCCTGTGCAGAGGAGTGAGAGGTTAGCTAAATATGGGTTCAGACGACGTAGAGGTAGACCGAAGAAATATTAGAGGGAGGTGATTAGACATAATATGGATCATCTATAGATTACCGAGGACATAACCCTAGATAGGAAGTTATAGAGGAGGTGAATTAGGGTCTAAGGTTAGTCTCAGTTAGGATGTTGTGTGTTTTGGTATATAGTTAGAGTAACTTACTTTTGTTACTATTGAATATGTTAATTTCTATTGTATCTTGTTCTAATACTATTCCGTATCTTATCTTAGATTGCTTTATTTTGAGTCAGGGGTCTATCGAAAACAGCCTCTCTATCTCACATTTGAGGTAGTGGTATGGACTGCGTACACTTACCCTCCCCAGACCCCACTTGGTGGGAATATACTGGGTATGTTATTGTTGTTGTTGTAGTGCATAAAAGATACTTTTCTTTTATACGTCACAAAATATTTTCCTTTCACATGAAACCTATACATTTTTATACATACTTTTAGCATATTTTCATAATAATAAGCTTGTTTATATACTCCATGCACATACACGTTTTACATTATTTAAATATTTATACCTCCTCCCTCCTTGATAAATTTAGTCTAGCCAGGTACCATATTTGTGGATTCTGAAGGGTGCCTAATACCTTCCCTTTGGAATAATTTGAACCCTTACCTAGAATCTCAATTGGTTTTTCATAGACTAAAACATTGGTCACACGTGTTAATAAATAAATAGGTTTCCTTATTTTCCTTAAAAAATTAGGTGGCGACTCGGTAAAAAATTTTAATTCTTTTAGAGTCCATAAGTCATGTTTTGTTTAACCTTGGCAAAAATAGGGCATGACACCCAAGTGCATATATATGAGATTATTCTCTGTTTTTTGCGGGCGGCTACACGCACTAGGAGCTAAAGTCCATATATCCCGTGGGTACTATTATATGATGATAGAGCTACACAATCTAAGCTAAAGTTTTGAAAAGTGTTGTTAAGCCTTGTTCCCTATCATGGCATGTGATATATATATATATATGTATATGTATGTTTATGCATTTGAATATGCACATTGTTTTGAATTATTTTAAACTATTGATCATATCTTTATGTTATCCTTATCCCCAAGTTTCATGCTAGCGTTTACCCCGCTAGTCGTCTTTGGATGTTGTATGCCCACGCGGTACAGGAATTGGTCATACTCCGCTCCTCTTTCTCAGTGACTAGTGTTAGCCTCCTAATATTATGTTTTAATAAAGAAAAACTAAGATTGGAAATCCACAGGATATTCAACGATCTCCACTGATGGACACAAGGCAAGGAGATATGATGAAGATTGAAAAGATCTTTGAAGAATCAATCAGAAGATCCTAAAAAGGGAAGTAAGGAAAAGATAATCAATCAAATAACCAACTTCCCAAACTTATGGCAAACTGATCAAAGGCAGAAGGAAAGAACATCACACCAAGATTAAAGTAGCATTCATAATGGACCATCAACTTCCTAAATTTTTGGAAAATAAATAAATTAAGACTATTACAAAGGAAAGAAGAAGATCACACCTTCTACATGGACATATCTTATATGGATATGTATGACTGTGAAGGATGAACCACATATGGACATACTCTACGGTGAAATCCCTCAACCAAGGAATCACCCCCAAATCCTTGATTGAGAAGAAATCTCTCGAGTTTCCTTGGTACGAATAGCATCTGAAGCCTATAAAAGAAGAAGACTAAAGATAAACAAAGGTTACGCAACTTTAAGAAAAATCTCAAAGTGTCTTAATCTTACTCTCACAAAGCTTTGTAACTCTTAGTTTACAATTGTTGTATAAAGAATAGGATAGAGTAAACTTTGTAACATAAACTGAAGTTGTGTCCCAAGATCTGAAAAACAAAATAAGTCTTTGAAACTTGTTTCCCATCATTGTACTCATTCCCGATATTGAATGATTTAAGGAAACATTGAAACCCAAGGGGACTGGAAGTAGGCACCACATTGTCGTTCTAAACCAGGATAAATCTCTGTGTCTTAACTTTAAATTCGATTATTTACTTGCTTGATTATTTCAAACCTAATTTGTTTTGTGAAGTGTATTGATCTAGTCGACTCACAGGAAATTTTTAGTTCACCCTCCCCCTTTTGAATTTAAATTGGTATTAGAGCAGGTCTCACCAATAGTGTTGCTTAACTGCACATGAGCAAAGATCAAATGGCAAACTATCAGATTCCCGATGCACTTCTTCAAGATGGTCACTCCTCCACAAGACCACCATGCTTTAATGGACAACACTACTCATACCAGAAGAACAGATTCACAATCTTTGTCCAATCAAATGACTTCCAAGCTTGGGTTGTTATTAAGAAGGGACCAAAGTTGATCTCAAGTCTTAAAGACAAGAAAAAGGACAAAGACAAAGAATTAAGCAGTGTTGAGGTAGAAGACCTTGAAAGTTTTGAGGTCACCAAAGAACAACAAGAGGTAATTCAAACTAATGCATGAGTCATAAGTTTACTTCTTTGTGCTTCTAGTGGAGAAAAAATACGATAAGATATCAACCTGTAAAACTACAAAAGAGATGTGGGACAAATTGGAGGTGACATATGAAGGAACCACCAAGGTCAAAAAATCAAAAATCATTGCCCTGGTCAATGAATATGAGTTGTTCAAAATGGAAGAGAATGAGAACATTGAAACAAGGTTTGCTAGATTCAATAAGATCGTATGTGAACTAAAATCACTAGGGATGTTCTATCTACAAATACTGCAAGTCCAGAGGTTGGTCTGAAGTCTCCCAAAAATTTAGTAAACCAAGGCTGCCATTCTGGAAGACGAAGATCTTCACAACATGACATATAATGAACTACGAGGTAACCTTATTCCATATAAACAAAATTATATCAACAAGTACCATAAAGAGAAAAAAAAGAAACCAGTAGCCTTCAACGCTACACCAATTGAAGAAGAGAACATTTTTAAAGATGCCAATAGTAAAGGAATGACCCTCATTAATCGTGGAGTAAGGCAGATCATGAGACAGACACAACGAAGATCCAAATGAGCCAAAAATAATGACTCCACTAGAAATAAAAATCGATGTTATTAATGTGGAAGGCTTGGACACTTTAAGCAAAATTGTCCAGAATTAAGAAGAAGAACATCCAGGAAGAATCAAAATTTTGGAGACTGGAGTGATGAAGGTGAAACCGAAGAAGAAATAGAAGTCGCTAATATGTGTTTCATGGCAACAGGTGAATCTAATAAGGTAAGACCACACGACTGTCATAATTGTAATATTCTTGAATCTAATTTAGATATGATAACTAACGAGCTTCAAAAATTAAAGATGAATATAATAAACTTGTTCAAGAGAAGAAAAGTTGTGTAGCTCGATTTAAAGGAAAACTCGAAGAAGAATAAAGAAGTTATCAAATAGAAATCGAAGCATATCAAATTGAAATTGACTTACTTCATGAAGAGCTTGATGATGTAAAAATAAAATTAAACAGTATTAAGAAATCACCAAGTCGCAGTTTTGTGAGATCAAACTCTTTTAAAAACAATCAAGTTCCTCATCAGAATAATTTAAATCAGCCAAGATCTCTTTTTCTTCTCTAGGAAATGTCTATTTCATTTATGGATAGAGACAGAATAAATCCTACAGCTGCATACATAAGCCTAAGAGTGTGTGGTTTGGAAGCCCAAAAAAAGTACATCTAACCCGCAAGGACCCAAGACCAGTTGGGTACCTAAACAAAATTAATTCTCTTATTTTGTCGGAACATGTTTGCAAGAGCTATACGAAGGAAATGTGGGTCATTGATAGTGGATGTTCCAGAAATATGATTGAAAAGTAACAAAATTTTTCTACTTTAAGGAATATAGATGGGGGATCAGTCAGATTCGGAGACAATGCTACAGGCAACATTATCAAAGTTGGCTCAGTAAAGCTCATCTCCTCATGTGAGTTTACTGAAGTGTATTTGGTAGACGGCCTCAATCACAACTTGTTCAGCATCAGTCAGTTGTGTGACCCCAGATTTGGAGTCTCCTTCAAAGCGAAAGTTGCTCGATCAAATATGACAAAAGGGATATTTCTCTCATCGGTGAATGCATTGATAATATTTATGTATTAAATAGTCCTGACTTTGCTACCTTAACCTTTATCACCGTGCAAACTAATGATATTTGGTTGTGGCACAGAAAGCTTGGGCATGCTAGTATGCATATTATTGAGAAGTTGTCCAGACTGGAATTGGTGAAAGGCCTGCCAAAAATCAAGTTTGAAAAGAATCGCATATATGATGCTTTCCAATTGGATAAACAGACCTGGACATCATTAAAAGTCGATGACATTGTTTCTACTACCAAACCTTTTCAAATAATTCACATGGATCTGTTTGGCCCCACCAAGACCGCAAGTATTGGTGGAAAGAGATATGTTTTCATTATAGTTGATAACTACTCACGTTTTACTTGGGTAATGTTTATTTCTCATAAACATGAGGCCTTCGTAAACTTTGAGATATTTTGTAAAAAGGTACAAAGAGAAGTTGGACACCTCATCACTTATATTCACAATGATCATGGAGGAGAATTTAAAAATAAGGCATTTGAGAAGTACAGTTCTCAGAACGTGTACTCTAAGAACTTCTCATCACCTTGTTCTGCTTAGAAAAATGGTGAAGTGGAGTGAAATAATTGGTCTCTCCAGGAAACCGCCAGGACCATATTGTTAGAACATAATCTCCCAATCACTTTTGGGAAAAAACAGTAAGCACAGCATGTCACATCATCAACAGATGCCTGATCAGACCTATTCTAAAAAGGATACCTTATGAACTCTATAGAGGAAAGAAGCTAAACATCAGAAACTTCTATCCTCTTGGATGTAAATACTTTATCCATAATAATGGTAAGAATAACTTGGGAAAATTTGATCCACGAAGCGACGAAGGTATTTTCCTTGGGTATTCTCCCACTAGTCCTGCTTATAGAGTTTATAATAAAAAAACTTTATATGTTAAAGAATCCATTCATATTGTATTTGATGAATCTAATCATCCTCTTATGAGTTTTACTAATGATGAAGAATAGGTGAGTGATCTACAATTCAGAGAAAATGCTAGCACAACCTTTGAGCCATCATAAGACAAGTCAACTATACCCTCTCCTGAGTCAACTTTCATAGAAAAAATAGTGAAACTGAGTGTTCCAAGAGAGCGGAAACATGATGCTATCTATCCAAAAGAATTCATCATCAGAAATCCAGATAACA
This sequence comes from Capsicum pubescens, assembly GCA_030864215.1. Classification (NCBI taxonomy): domain Eukaryota; kingdom Viridiplantae; phylum Streptophyta; class Magnoliopsida; order Solanales; family Solanaceae; genus Capsicum; species Capsicum pubescens. Next base: position 122,676,768 of record CM061543.1, read on the forward strand.
GGGTGCAAACAAGAGCATAATTAAGAAAAAAAGTGTCAGTCGCCCTTGTATCTAAAATGGTACCCAAGAAGACCGATAAGACCCTCAAAAATAAATCATGGGTTGAAGCTATGTATAATTAATTGGACCATTTTAAAAGAAACCAAGTTTGGACTTTGGTTGAAAGACCTAAGAAACTACTCAGTAATTGGAACCCGATGGGTCTATAGTAACAAATTGAATGAAGAAGGTAAAGTTATCAAAAATAAAGCCAGACTTGTATCTCAAGTATACTCCCAATAAGAAGGTATTGATTATGATGAAACCTTTGCCCCTGTGGCAAGGTTAGAATAAATTCAAATTTTATTGACATTTGCTACTTTCAAATGTTTTAAGCTATATAAAATGGACGTTGAAAGCACCTTCTTAAATGGTTTTATTCATGAGGAAGTTTTTGTAAAACAACCCCCAGGTTTGAACATCCGTTGTATCCAAACCATGTTTTTAAATTGTCAAAAGCACTCTACGGTCTCAAACAAGCTCCAAAGACTTGGTATGAGAGATTGAGTACTTTCTTACTAAATAAAAAATTTCAAAGAGGTAAAATTGATACAACTCTATTCATACAAAAGCTTGATTCAAATCTTCTTATTGTGCAAATTTACGTTGATGATATTATTGTTGGAAGTTCTAATATCTTTCTGTGTGAGAATTTTTCTAATTTGATGAAAGGAGAATTTGAAATGAGTCCTATGGGCGAGCTTACATTCTTCTTGGGGTTACAAATTAAGAAAACTCCCAAAGGTACTTCCATCAGTCAAGTTAAGTACATGAAGGAACTTATCAGAAAATTTGATATAGCAAAAGGAAAGGCCTATGGAACTCCAATGAGTCCATCCACAAGCCTTGATTTGGACACGTCTGGAAAAAATGTTGATGAGAAAATATACAGGGGAATGATAGGGTTACTACTCTATTTAACTACTAGTCGACCAGACATCATGTTCAGCGTATGAAAGTGTGCCAAGTTCCAGTCGACTCCCAAAGAGTCTCATCTGACTATTGTCAAGAGGATTATTTCATAGCTCATAGGAACTGAAGACACTGGACTATGGTACCCCTGTTCTTCCCATTTTGATTTAATTGGATATTTAGACGCTAACTTTGCAGGTGATTAAAATAATAGAAAAATAACTAGTGAAATGTGTCAAATTCTTGGTGATGCCCTAATTTCATGGCATAGTAAAAAGCAAACCTCAGTTTCCCTGTCAACAACTGAAGCCGAATACATAGCTGCTGGAAGTTGCGTTACTCAAATCCTATGGATTATGCATCAAGTACTTGATTTTAATTTGTCTTTTAAATTTGTTCCCATAATGTATGATAACACTAGCGCTATTAATTTATCTAAATATATTGTACATCATTATAGGGCTAAACATATTGATATTAAGCATCATTTTATTCAGGATCATGTAGAAAATGGTGATTTTTCATTAACCTTTGTTGACTTCGAAAATTAACTGGAAAATATTTTTACAAAACCCTTATTGGAAGAATGATTTTATTACCTTAGAAAGAGACTTCGTATTCTCAACATTAATGAATTATGAGTTTTATTTTTAGACAAAATTATTTCTTTTATTTGTTCAAAATTTTCTCATCAGATTTTTTACCAAAAAATTAGTTTTGCAAAGGAAGTCATTATTACTCTCATCGATTTTCATGCCTTCTCTGTCATCTCTACATTCGCTTACCTTCCTAACACTCCTCCTATGACACCCATTCACTTTCATCAGTCACTTTTCCCCTTACGTCTCTTTGTCTTCCCTTCTTTATATTTCAAACAATCGCCTTCCCCCTTTTCCTCCTTAATCCTCTTAACCATCATTTCCTCTCCATATCCACCCCTTTAAAATTTATTCCCCATCCCCTTCTATGACCAAAACTTGTTCAATGGAGAATATGTCCAGATCTCCTCCCCAAACCCTCTTTGATAGTCCTGTTCTACTCTCCAAGTCCTCTGACGAGTCCTCAATGAACTCTTATTCAAATCTTATCAAAAAAAACATCATCCTACTTCAAGGCCAACCCCTACTTCCAAGAAACCATATTCTACCTCCCTCCCTCCCGAAGGCATGCACAAATTTTGGACATGTTCTCATAAAGACAATTTTTCTACCTTTAAAAGTGGCTTAGTTGTACAAGGACGCATTATTAATCTTTGTTAATTGAAATATTCATTCTATAATGTTAGACACTTTTTTAAGTTTCAATATTTATCCATAGTTTTTCATCTCTGTGGACTTCTTGTTTATGAGGATCTTGTCCGCATGTTTTATGTAAATCTCCACCTCTCCCCTGATGGCGATGAACTCGAGACTCTTGTTCTTGGCACAAGAATCATTCTGAATGATTTTTTGTTCAAAAATTCCTTGGATACAAAGTTCTCTAGTAAAGTCAACTTTATTAAAGGTAACTAGCCCGATGGTTTTGAGGTCAGTTTTAAGGAAGCCAAAACAGTCCTGTCTGACCCTGACTCTGTTTCAACCAATTGTGGTCCCCTGTCCCTATGCTTTAAGTTTTGCATCATGGCCCATATAATTGTTACTATATTGCTCCCCTGGAAAGGATCCCTTAACAATATTACTGGTCAAGATATTTTTGTGTTATATTGTCTGGTTAAGAAGATCAAAATCAATTGGGCAACCTAGATCTGTAAGTACATGCTCGAGAGTGCAGTGGGCATTTATACCTTAGCCAGTTTGTCATATGGTCTACTTATTTCTCAAATTCTTTTGTTCTACTCAATTGATATCTCTTCTTACTCTCCAATGGAATTTGTTGCTACATATGATTCCAAAACCTTTGCAAGTATGAGATATGTATTGGTTGAAGATGAATGGTGCAAGAAAGAGTCTGCCTGGGAAAAGTCTGAACTCCCTAAGGTAAGTAAAATAGTTTCTAACACCATGACTATTGTCTTGAAGGAACTGGAGGAAATTAAGGATCGCTTCAAAGCCATTGAGAAGAGTGTTATGTTGCTATAGGAGTCAATTTCCAAACTTATGGACCTAGGTAAAAGCACCAGCACAAACATAGCCATGGTCCAGTTGGCTTTGGATGGGTTCAAACAGGAGGGTATCAAGTTGTTTTCTCGAGTGTTCACCCGTATGGATTCCCTCACAACCCAAGTCCACACCTTCAATGATGATCTATCCATTTCAATTCAAAATTCCTACTCATCTTTCTTCAAGAATGTTGAAAAATCATATGACACTTTCTGCCACAATATACACAATACATTTACCTACTTCCTAAAGAAGCGGTGAATGATGATTTTATTTTAATTCAAAAGGGAGTCATGTTCCTTGTATTGCTGGGGTGTATGATGATATATTTTTACACTATCTGCTATACTATTTGTTTTTGCCTAGAACTTGTTAGTAAATAGTTTCTATCTCTCTTATTTGTCTACTGCCTTTCTTTTGCTGCTTTGTTTTCTTACTATGCCAAAAGAGAGAGAATATAGGAACAACAGATATGCCTACAAGTCAGAGAAAGAAAGACAACTATCATTAAGCATTAGTCTATTGATGCTCATGAAATCTAAGATAGCAGAAGTATTTACAAGTCCAGAGAAGCACGTCGACTACTGTGACAGGGAAGTCAATTGATATTTATACTTATTTGTCATTATTAAAAAGGGGGAGATCATTTTCCTCCTAATATTATAATTTAATAATGACAAACTAATGATTGGAAATCGGTAGGATATTCAAGGATATCCACTGATAGACACAAGGCAAGGAGATATGCTGAAGATTGAAAAGATCTTTGAAGAATCAAACAGAAAATCTAAAAAAGGAAGCAATGAAAAGAGAATCAATCAAATGACCAACTTCCTAGAGTTACGACAAATAGATCAAAGGTAGAAGGAAATAAAATCACACCAAGATTAAAGTATCATTCATCACGGACCATCAACTTTCCAAATTTCTAGAAAATAAATCAATCAAGATTATTACAAAGGAAATAAGAAGATCACACCCTCTACATGTACATATCTGATATGGACATGTATGACTGTGAAGGATGCACCATGTATGGGCATATCTGATATGGACATACTCTACGGTGCAACCCCTCAATCAAGGAATCACCCCCAAATCCTTGATTGAGAAGAAATCTCTTGGGTTTCCTTATGACGAGTAGCAGCTAAAGTCTATAAAAAAAGACTAAAGATAGATAAAGGTTATGCAACTTCAAGAAAAATCTCAAAGTGTCTCAATCTTAGTCTCACAAAGCTTTGTTACTCTTAGTTTATAATTGTTGTATAAAGAGTAGGATCGAGACAACTTTCTAACACAAACTGAAGTTGTGCCATAAGATCTAAAGAATAAAATAAGTCTTCAAAACTTGTTTCCCATCATTGTACTCGATCCATATATTGAACGATCTAAGGAAACATTGAAACCTAAAGGGACTGGAAGTAGGCACCATATTGGTGTTTTGAACCCGGATAAATCCTTGTGTCTTTACTTTAAATTTGATCATTTACTTGCTTGATTATTTCAAAATTAATCTATTTTGTTAAGTGTACTGATCTGCAGGAGAGTCGGCTATGAGGAGCCAATAGTCGACTCACAAGAAATTTTTAATTCAACCCCCCCTCCCCCGTTGAATCTCAACTAGGTGGTTCAGGGATAACTTTTAAGTCAGACTAGAGTGGTGAGCTTACATATTTCGAAGGACTCCATTTCATTCTAGGGATTACTTTACGACTTTATTATTCCTTTAGTCTTGGTTTTAGATATGGTCGAGGGCATGTACCGATCGAATATTCATTGGTTTTGACTAGAGGCTTTGTCGGACTATTGTGGGCATGGGCAGTGGTGGTATTGATATTATCATTGATATTGGTATTAGCGTTGGTATTGGTATTGGCATTGGTTGATGTGTGAGCACATGCTAACGCATTTGAGGTTTTTAACTGAGAATAATTGCAAAGTATTAAGCAATTTTTGTTGTTTTTTATTGTTTTATTTTTTATTTTTCAGTGAAATTCAAGATGCAAGAGAATCAACAATGATGGAAGTAAAAGAGTTGAAATTTGAAGCAAATAGAAGCGAAGTGTGGATGACGACATTCCTGATAAGTCATCAGCACTCTGATAAGTTATCATCATCATCGTCATTCTTAAACAGAGAATGCGATTCAGCTGAAAGAAGTGACGATAATATGTGATAAGCCGTCAGAAGTGTGATAAGCCGTTAGGCTAGTCGTTAGCCTAAGGCATAATATGAGAGCTGAAATAAATCATCGACTACATCTGTGATAAATCATCAAAGATTTGATAAGAAATCATGCTTCATCGTTAGCCTAAGGCAGCGAATGCCAAAAGCAAAAAGGAGTTAATGACATCTGTGGTAAGTCATCAAACTCCTGATAAGGCATCACAAAATGTCGTTACCTGTCTGAGAAATTACTAAACTCTGTGATTTCTTTTTCATAATTAGGGTAAACTATTTAAAGTATTGTTTAGGGTTTTCTTGGGGGGCTGAACATATCGGGGGGCAGAAAACTTATTCCAAGGAAGTTCACCTCTCTTTGGGGGCTCTGAACTTAGAATTCAATTCTCAACTCTTTGATTTGGTTGTGGGAATTTTCTCTTGAACTTGGAAGAGAATCAACTTCATACTTCATCTTTTGTAAGTTTAATTACTTTGAATGATGAATATAATTGTTGCTATCTCTTTTTTTCTCATGTGGAACTAAAACCCACAACTAGGGTCGTGGGATCTATGACTATTCCTCCATGGATTTAATATTTGGTTAGGGATTGAGTGATTGTGGGAATATCTTGATAATTCTTTTTTATTAATTATTTTTTGTTGGTTGCAAACAATAGGCTTTGCTTACTGTTTATTTGCTTGAGATAAGAAATCAACCCTAGTAAGAAGTGAATTATCAATGAGGATTTGGGAAGGTTAAATTCTCATCTAATGATTAATGTTGTAACAAGATTGATCAACTCGAGATAAAATCAGTATGAATAGAATGCTTTTATAAGTTCGAGAGAATTAGGGAGTTCAACATCTAGGTAGGTTGAGAAACACTTAGATGGACTGTCGAAACTGATAATTTGGAGTTTTCCATAAGTCACGAGAATCCAATACTACAACTGTTATTCAATGGAGGATTACTAATCATAGTGATCACAACTCTAGTCTCTCTATATCATTGATTTGAAATATTGCAGTTTAAGATTTGAGTTCTAAAGCAAATTGAAGTGTTAATAACTTTTGTTCAATCATTAAAAACCCTCATTTTGTCTTTTCGTGCCAGTTGTTTGAATTTAACTTGTATCTTTAGTTTTGAATGAGTTTAATCGCCACTTACATTATTCCCTATGGATTCGACCCTGACTCCAAAGTTGGGTAAATATATTAACGACGATCGTCTTGCACTAAATTGATGTTTAAGTTGAGCATTATGAAAAATGGCGTCGTTGTCGGGGAACAATTTAGCGTATTGAGTTGGTTTGGAATTTTAGCCTACTTGCTTGAATTCAAACCTGTAAATATTTTTTTTTAGTTTTCTTTTATTTCTTGTGTTAGGTAGATTTTTATTTTAGTTTACTTATTACTATGGAATCGTTGAATGAACATGAGCTTGGTTGTTGGAAATCTTATCTTGATGATCCATGTCCATATTGTGATGGACCTCACTTTTGGCAAGATTATAGATATGTTCCTCGGAGAGAGATGTGTGCACCATCTCCATCCTACCGAGAATATGATTGTTCTTTATATGGTGGTCAAGATGGACATTAGAGTGATTTCCCAAATGCCTCCTCCCCCTATTGCGCTAACCTAAATTCTAGTTCTTCTTATGAGTTTGATAAGTCTTATGGTCAATAAAAGGAAGAATGAAGCACCGGGAAGAGTGGCATTGAAACTATGTTTCAACGAATGTTGGATCTCCAGAAAGAAACGTATGATATTGTATGTGATATGAATCAAGACATGATGCCAATCATTTATGAGGAGATGGATATAGAGGTCAATCATTCAAAGTATTTTTCTATATTATGTTTAGATGATATCTTGTCTGTGGAATCATTTAAAAAAATGAAAGAGTGTGAAGATGAGGAGCAAGAACCCTATATTGATGTTGAGCTTAATGATGAGCAACCCTCGGTGATTTCCCAACCAACCGAACCAACCATAAGAGATAATGCCAGGATTGAGAAAATGGTGCTAGAGGCAAAAGAAGAAACCAATCCACTTTCTTATAAAGACTCTATCCCAATTTAGGGTGAAGAGGTCGAGAAGGATGAAACTTCAAAATTAGGGATAAGACCTCACTCGAATCATTTTTTGGCATTATGCATGGTGGATGTGATGAAAGTCGAATCATCCAAGCAAATGGTGAATTTTGGAAATGAGGAGGAAAATTCCTACTTTTTGGAGTTTGTCTTTCCAAAAGGGTATAATACAACCCTAATCTTGAAGGCCAAGAAGCTTAAAGGTCGATGTCTATTTAGTGGCTTTTTAAGATTCTCACCGTTGCCAAATGAGCCCATACGAAAGTTCCATGCAAAATTGGGCAAGCGATTCAAGTCTTTGAAGTGGCGTGATAGAACTTTCCTTATCATGCTCTCACATTTTCCCAACGCACCTAAAAGATATAAAGATTGAAAGATGGGCCAACGATTCAAATCATCTAAGTGGAGGGATAAATGATGAAGCACTTTCAAGGTATCTTGATGAATTTTGAGTAGTCAAGATAACATAGTCGTGCCGCGACATTAAATCAGGCGCTGCTTGGGAGGCAACCCAAGGTATTTTGTTATTTGTATTCGTATTATGTGATTGACATCAAATCTTCGCACCCATGGTGCCACAGGTATGTTTCTAACTCTCTTGTTTTGGTTTGACGTATTGGGGACATTGCATGATTTTAAGTTGAGGGTGGGGCTACTTGTGGGTGTTGATGTCCTCTTGGTGTTTTTATTGCCGTGCCTTTTTTCCCCGGAGTCTTGTTCCTAGTAGAGACGGCATGTTTAGGCATATTGTGTTTATTTTGTGATGTGTTGTGGTTAATTGAGGGGGAAATAAGTATCTAGGACAGTTGACATATTTTTGTTGATGTTTCTTGGAATGATAAATACCTCTCCAATTGTCTTTCTGGTAACTGTGTGATGTGCATCTATATGTATGTGAATCTTTTTATGGAATTAGTACTAGGGACATGATAATCACCGCTAATAATTGCATGAACCGAATGGGTAGTAGCTTGTGATGTACCTTTATTCCATGTGTGTGTTAGATACTACCTAGTTCCCGTTGTGTGTTAAAGCCAGAACTTGCCCGGTTGGTCTTGCCTTAGTTGTAGGATAGCGGTTAGGAAAGGATCACAGGCCATTGTTGATATTAGTACACTTTTAGCCTAAATGACCTTCCATGTGTGAATAATATCACTTGATCCTGATTTTGAGCCTGAATACCTATTCTTTTTATTATACCTATCACCTTCCCATTTGTAGCATAATGAACCTATTTTGGCCTTGTTCCTCCTTGGATATTGTGCACTTTGACTTAGGCAAATAGCCTAAGTTGAGGGTGGCTATCATAGGGGTGCGTGATGTAAAGTGAGTATGAAGAAGGGTAATAAAAAAATATATATGCTAGGTTGGGTGTGGTAGAAAAAGAATGAGAAAAGAAAAGTTGTGAAAAAAAAATGAATGACTAAATGACCACACCCATCCTGAATTTGCTTAATCAAGAAAGGGAAAAATAAGGTAAAGGTTGATAAGTGAGACCTCAAAAATAGTGTAGTACCAAGGAGGCTTAGTTACCTTAAATATCCTTGTGTATCATACCAGCCCCAAGCCTACATTACAAGCTGAATAAAAGTCCTATAGTGATCCTAACTTAACTGTCTGAAAGCTTCAATAATGAAAATAAGGGCAAACTTATGGTATTTGGCATACATTGACTGGAACTTCTTTCTGAGAGAGTGTCTCTTGACCATCCCCTCATTGACATACTTGATTTCATATATGAGTGAAGAGGGACTTATTTGTTGTAAGGGCACATTGATTGCATTGCTAGCTGCTTACATGTTTGGGTAGTGTAACTTGTATATATGCATGGTTATTGTTGCTAATTTGATGTCATATCCTGATTCCCTTGTGTCACATTATTGATCTTCATTGATATACACAGTTGGGTTAAAAGTAATTGAAAATGGAGAGGGTAATGTGTTTTGAGCTAAACTTGATAATCAACTGTCATAGGTATCTTATGTGTCTCTTGGTTAAGCATAGTAGTATTGTGTTTTAGTTACTTGAGGACAATAAATTGTTTTAAGTTGAGGGTTATGATGTGTGAGAAGATGCTAACACATTTGAGGCTTTTAACTGAGAATAATAACAAAGTCTTAAGTAACTTTTATCATTTTTGATTGTTTTATCTTTGATTTTGCAGTGGAAGTCAAGATGCAAGAGAACCAACAAAGATGGAAGTAAAAGAGTTAAAATCTGAAGAAAATAGAAGAGAAGTGTAGCTAACGACATTCCTTATAAGTTGTCAGCACTCTGATAAGTTATCAGCTTCATCGTCAGCCTTAAACAGAGAATGGGATTCAGCTGGAAGAAGTGACGACGACTGTGATAAGCTTACAGAAGTGTGATAAGCCGTCAGGCTTGTTGTTATCCTAAGGCAGAACATGAGAGCTGAAGTAAATCATAGATGACATCTGTGATAAGTCGTCAAAGATCTGATAAGCCATCACGCTTCATCGTCAGCCTAAGGCAGCGAATGTCAAAAGCGAAAAGAAGATGACTACATCTGTGATAAGTCGTCAGACTCCTGATAAGGCATCACAAAATATCTTCACCTTTTCGAGAAATTACTGAACTCTGTGATTTCTTTTCCATAATTAGGGTGAACTATTTAAAGTATTGTTTAGGGTTTTCTTGAAGGGTTGAACATATTGGGGGCAGAAAACTTATTCCAAGGGAGTTCACCTCTCTTTGGGGGCTCTGAACTTAGAATTCAATTCTCAACTCTTTGATTTGGTTGTGGGAATTTTCTCTTGAACTTAGAAGAGAATCAACTTCATACTTCATCTTTTGTAAGTTTAATTACTTTGAATGATGAATATAATTATTGCTACCTCTTTCTTTCTCATATGGAACTAAAACCCTAGGGTTGTGGGATCTATGATTATTCCTTCATGGATTTAATATTTGGTTAGGGTTCGAGTGATTGTGGGAATATTTTGATAATTCTTTTTTATTAATTATTTTTTGTTGGTTGCAAACAATAGGCTTTGCTTACTGTTGATTTGCTTGAGACAAGAAATCAACCCTAGTAAGAAGTAAATTATCAACGAAGATTTGGGAAGGTTAAATTATCATCTAATGATTAATTTTGTAACAAGATTGATCAACTCGAGATAAAATCAGTATGAATAGAATGTTTTTCTAAGTTTGAGAAAATTAGGGAGTTCAACGTCTAGGTAGATTGAGAAACACTTAGATGGACTGTCGAAACTGATAATTTGGTGTTTCCCATAAGTCACGAGAATCCAATACTACAACTGTTATTCAATAGAGGATTACTAATCATAGTGATTACAACTCTAGTCTCTCTATATCATTGATTTAAAATATTGTAGTTTAAGATTTGAGTTCTAAGGTGAATTGAAGTGTTAAAACTTTTGTTCAGTCATTAAAAACCCTCATTTTGTCTTTCTGTGCCAGTAGTTTGAATTTAACTTGTAGCTTTAGTTTTAAACGAGTTTAATCGGAACTCATATTATTCCCTGTGTATTCGACCCCGACTCCAAAGTTGGGTAAATATATTAACGATGACCGCCTTGCACTAAATTGACGTGTAAGTTGAGCGTTATCAAACATTGGTACTGGTATCGGTTGGTTTTGATTATAGACTTATTCTAATATTTTAAAATTGATATTCCCTTATTTGTTATATGCTTGAAATTCAACCGATCTTGGGATCTAGTGTGTTTGGTTTGGATAGGTACAGGGGGTGATCTCCAGTCCACATGGGACTTAAGATACCCGTCACGGCCCGGAGGTTTGGGATTTAGATCCCTTTTTGATATTACTAGGGCTGTTTTTGCTAAACTATGGTGGATATTCATAACTCAGAAAACTTTATGGATCAATTTTATGTGGAACAAATATTGTAAGAAAGTAAGACCTCATATGGTTGAATAGAGAGGTGGATCATTAATTTGAAAGAATATGCTTGAATCTTGAGATGTATTTGATAAAGAAATATGGTGGGAATCCAAATGTGGTCATTCCATTATATGGTTTGATAACTGGACACAACTTGGTGCTCTTCACTATTATTTACCCATTGATAGACCCAAGAATTATCATATTGAAGAGGTGAATCAATTGTGTAATTTGGATGGGTGGAATGTTGAAATGATGAAACAGAATTTTGGTGATGTGGTTTTTTATCATATTGTTCATAATATCAGTTGTGTTACAGAATCAAATACTTGTAATAAGGCTTGGTGGATGTTGATAACTTCTGGGAAGTTTTCTCAAAAATTTACATGGGAGAATATAAGGAAGAAGAGTGATATTATTCATAATTTTAAAGAATTATGATTAAAAGGAATACCTTTTAAGGTATCTTTCTTTTTGTGGAGATCGTGGAAGAAGAGAATTCTTATTGGTAAGGTGTTTATCAGTAATAGAATTTGTGATAATGTGTTATGTTGTTGTTGTGAAGGGAATGTTCAAGAATCAATTGAACACCTATTCATGTAGTGTAGATTCTCTAAAGAATTGTGGAAATATTTTGCTTCAATTGATGGAATTACGAGCCCTTTCCTACAGATTAAAGATAGTGTTTTCAAAAGGTGGAATATTAATACAAGTTCAAAAATCAAGCCTATTTTTTAGGTAGTGACTTTGTTTTTACTATGGCAGATCCGAAAAAGAAGAAATTGTGTTAAACATGGAGGTAAAATGTCATATTATAGTATGAAGATGGAAATCACCAAGAAATTGATTTGTCTAGCCAAGGTTTTGTTTCCATGGATCAAAAACATTCTTGATTCATAGGTAGAATGTAAGATTTTTATCTACATACAGTCTTATACTAAGAAGCACAGTGGTTAACTGGAAACTTCCTAATTGTTCACAGTATAAATGTTACTCTGATGGAGGTGTTAAAGGCAATTCGGGCCCTAGTTCAGTACCCTTTTGCATTAGAAATCATCAAGGGGACTTAATTGTGGATGAAACAAGAAGAATTGTTGCTACAACAAATCTGATATCTGAAATAGTTGCATTAAAGTTGGGTTTAGAAAATTGTGTTAAACAACACTTGTTACCAGTGATTTTGGAAATAGATTCAGTGTTAATTCAGAAGTTCCTAAATAGACAATGGGATACACCTTGGTGAATTTCTACAGAGATAAATAGGATTTTTGAACTAATGAAAGGAAGGGAGATGGAGGTTAAACACACATTTAGAGAAGGAAATCAAATGGCGGATTTTTTTACTTAACTATGCTTTCTCTTTTGCAGGTTCAGATGTTATCGTCTTTTCTGATTTTAGACAGCTACCAGGTGAAGCTAAGGTTATATTGAATATGGATAAGCTCAAATCCCCAATTTAAGACTGAAGAAGATGCAGAATAAGGATTTCATGATTGACTAATCGATCAAAAAGAGGGATTAACAGATTCAGAAGTTACAGAGACACACGTAGATTCCCAATTAGGGTTTGTTTGAGGCAATCCGATGAAAACACAAGCACAACATCAGTGGTTCATACAACACAAATCACATAGAAAAATAACAACAACAGAATATATTTTAACAAGTGCATATACATAAAACATTAACATTCTACATGCACAGAGGAAAAAATAAAGTTCACCAAGCATTTGAATAAATCAAGGCATTTCAAGGTTCAGAACTTACAAGAGATAAATATCAAAGATTCATACAACTTTACTCATTTAGACAGTGGTATCAACTGCAATGTAAGCTTAATCTTTCAAAAGGGTACAATGGATGAGGAATCGCTATTTTTTCTGAGTAAGTCATTGATTCAATGGGAAAGAAACTTATTTGGTTAGAGAAGTTCAAATCGGTTGTTAGGTGAGTTGAAGAAGTCTTCAATTGGGTCAATTTCATGATGTTCGTGAGACTTTGGAACGTCTACGTTGAAATTCACCAAAATTCATCTTCTTTCACGAATTGTCAGCTACAATAGCCTGATAAACTCTTTAATCAACGATTGCATTTGATTTAGAAACCATATCGACACACATAGAGGCTCTGATGAATAATATCGATCTGAATCGCTCCAAGTTTTTTACTTTTCTTTTTTGTTTTCTTTGTTTTTGTTGTCGGGTTTCTAGAGTAGTCTTAGGGTAGATTTTTATTGTTTGTTGGATTGGATTGACTATACTCGGTTTGGGTATATAAGGCCAAACCAATATTTTGTACATATTTTATATTTTTCTAATAAAAGGCTTTTTGGCCATTCAATTTAAAAAAGTAATTATATATCGATATTAATATTTTTGCACATTATTTAATAAAATTCATAAACGATAGATCAGGCTCAATAATTTTAGTACACGGAGCAACAAATCAATCGAGTCAAGATCTCATCACTTCTTAAAAAGGTGACACTTGAGGTGAGTGGGTTGGTGTTTTCATCTCTTGGATAAAAAGTCTTTATATATTGGTTAAAAGGATGAAAAATCCTTTAGTTAATAACTTTCGAGCCAAAGAGATTCTTAAAGGGATAATCTTTTATTTTTTAGTTAGTAAAATGTGTTATCTTTTTATTATAAATATATATGGAAGGAGGGGTTACTTTTAACACACAAAAATATACACACACATATATAGCTACATACAAAAAAAAATCAACCGCCTTTTTTCTCTCCTTGCTCCAATAAGTGATGGCCGAATTTTGATGAAATTCACCACCTCACCAGAGACCACTACCACAATGCTCCCCTCACCCTTTTCTCTCCTAAATTCTCACTGCCACCCTACCACCATCGGAGCTCCAACCAGAGACAACACTCAACCACCCCTCCTTTTTCTTTCTCTTTTCCCTATATTCCATCGTGCCTCACCGGAGTTGATCACCGGCAGACGAAGTTTCAGTCACCACTACCATCAATGCAAGCCTCATTTTCTCTTTTTTTATCTCTCTTTGTTCACTATTTCATCTCCGATGAAGAGCTTTGACAAAGCTGTGTCGGAGAACCTAGATTTAGCCGTGCTTGCTTATTTTCAGTGATTGTTGCTAAAGCAACACTGTGCCACCACTATTTTGGTGCTTTGTCTCTATTTTTTCAATTATTGTAATTGTTAATTTTATATTTCTCTAAAATTTCTATAGATCTAGTCGTGATTGCTCGTTCTCCAACAAGGCTATATTAAAATCAGCGAACTCTGATGTCCTCTCTCTTGCCATTGGTTAATGCTACTATAATCACTGTTCATGACTGTTTTGAATGTTTTTTCTTGTGTTTTTATGCTGAAATTTCTCACTAACATCATCTTCTTATTGCTATCTTTGTCTGTGACTTGTTTGGGTTGATCTTGCATTTTATCAGAGAAGTATGCCAGTCTCCGTTTATCACTATTGTTATTGTTATTGCTATTGTTGGCTACTTTGCGGGCTGATTTCTAGACATTTTTTCCCTTGTAATGCTTCATTTTTTTATATGTTTTACTGATTTGAAAAAGAAAAAACACTACACTAAATTGGTCAACGAAAAAAATCTCGTTGATTTTTTAGGCCTCTACAAATAAAACAATGGACATTACGTATATAAATACGTAATAAAATAAATAATTTGGGTGACGACGAAATTTTTATAACAACGCAAAAGGTTTTATGATTCGTATCTTGGCAAGGCAATTTAAGACGGTCAATAAATCGAGCAACCACTTCGTAGCCATGACGTATCTAAAATTTAATTTGAACCCATTCTTTAACCAAAACTCTATTTTTTTTTACATATATGCACATATAGATCTCAATTTATTTGGATAATTATTTATTTTATTATTAACATTTTTATCACAAGTGTTTGTACAGGTTCTGAGAATACTAGTCAAAAAAGGCTCTCAAAAGGAGAGTTTGAATTTTGTATTTGTAATTTTATTTTCTTACATTTGTACAGATATTAATCATAGTGAAATCTTTATTTTTAGGGCGTTGGGCGGGAATATTCTTTATTTACACAATCTTAATCAAGCATTTAGGCAAATTTAGGTCGTTAATATTTATATTAAATTAATTTAGATATTTAATCATATAATTCACAATTTTTACACTAAAAAATATTACGTAACCTTTTTCTTTAAAACAATTTTTTCTTTATATAAATATTTTCTTTTCTTTTCATACATATTCTTATATACTTTTGTTTATATATCTCCACATACTTTTATATATATATATATATAAATATATATTACGACAATATACGTATTATATTATTTTAATACACATTTTATATTTGTATTTACAAACATTGATTTTTTTTCTTTTTCTCTTTAAAACCTAAGTCATGTCGAGAACCACATTTGTGGATTCTGAAGGATGTCTAACCCCTTTTCTTCAGAATAATTTGAACTCTTACCTAGAATCTAAACTGATTTCGCCGATTAAAACACATATCATACATGTTAATAAATAAATAGGTTTCCTCATTTTTTTAAAGATTAGGTGGTGACTTTGTACAAAAATTAATTTTTTAGAGTCCATAAGTTGTGCTTGTTTTAACCTAGGTGAAAATAGGTCATGACTATATATACTAGTGAATTTGACTGCGCCACGTGCGATTTTAAAAGACGGTAAGATATTAATAATTTTATTAAATATAATATAAATTAAAGAGACCGAAATTGTTTTGTTAGTAGTTAGCAAACTTTCAACAAAATCATGAGTTAATTTTTTAACCAAACAATTATGAACTTACTACAATCAAAAATTCATATAAAATACAAAATAATGAGAAATCCTGGAGAGAACATGCAAAAAATAAAATGCAACACCATTCTTACTTAATCGTGAAATAATATAAGGAAAAAAGAAATTCAGTGAACAATCTTCCAAGCTCTTGTCAATATCCACTCCTACAAGCCGATCACCATTCAATATCCTTCATCTTATTCTTCGAGTCAAACTAATACATGAATATAATAAGCATCGGAGACATAATAACTTAAAGTAATAATTAATGGTATCATTTCTATAAAGTCTTACAATGTTTTATCGATAGGACTACAATATGAAATGTCAAAAAATATCATGAAGTTAAACATCCAATTTCTATAGGAGTTATGATAATAATAATTTGTAGTAGGAAAGTAAAAAATATTAAGTTTATATTAAAAAAATGACTTTTAGTTTCGTAACATTGCATATCAATATATCAATCAATCAATCAATATATAATATTAAAGCGGAATGAAGGCCTTGCTAACGTGGCTCTCTCTAAGGCCTGGAATTCCATTTATCTTTTTTGTGGTTTTTTTAAGCCTTTTAATTTTAAAAGATTGAAAATTTCACCTTAATATTTTACATAATATTAAATATAGTTATATTTTATTCTTTCATTATCATTAATGTTATTAGTCTTTATTGTATAACTAGATGTCGATGGCCCGTGTCAGCACGGGCCCAATATATGTTATTATTTAGTCCCAATTTATGTGACATAAATAAATTTAGATAATCAATTATATTTTTAGTATGCTTTGAATATTCTAAATTGTTAGCTATCGTGATTTGTAATACTTTTTATGTAATTTTTAAATAATACATATTACTTTCCTTGTTCAAATTTTGTGGCATCGATAGCCAATTATATTTTAAAAATAATTTAGTATTTAATTATGGAGATTTATAATATTTTTTTCTATTCCAATTTAAGTGGCACTGATATAATTTCTGGAGTCAATCAAATATTTTATATCTTTATAATTTTTTAAATTGTTGATTACTGTAATTTATAGTACTTTTTTAAGTATTTTTTTTGAAATATATAACTATTTATATTTTTTAGATACTTTAAGTTGTTAACTATTATAATTTATAATACATTTTATGTGATTTTCAAGTAATACATGTTACTCTCCTTGTCATAACTTTTGTGGCGTTGATATTCAATTATATTTCTAATTATTCTAATTTAAGTGGCACTGATATAATTTAAGAGTCAATCAAATGTTTATATCTTTTAAATTTTAAGTTGCTAATTATTATGATCTATAGTATTTTTTACGTATTTTTTTGGAATATATGATTAATTTTTTTAGATATTTTAAGCTATTAAATATTATAATTTATAATACATTTATTAATTTTAAATAATATATGTTACTCTCCTTGTACAAAAAATTTTGTGGAATTGATAGTCAATTATATTTTAAAAATAATTTAAGTTTTTAATTATTGTGATTCATAATACTTTTTCTTCTATTCCAATTTAAGTGGCAATGATATAATTTTGAAAATCAGACAAATATTTTATATGTTTTAAATTTTTAAGTTATTAATTATTGCGATTTATAGAAATTTTTTTATATTTTTTTAAAAATATATAACAGATTAAAAAAAACAAGACAAATATATAAAAAGATGAAGACAAAGGAAACGATCAATGAAGTTGTGCCAAAGCAGGTAGATTGACCTCTAAACTTTTTTAGTTATTAATTATTGTGTTGTATAGTATTTTTTACTTATTTTTGTGAAATATATAGTAGATTAATTTTTTGAAGATATTTTAAGTTGTTAACTACTGTAATTTGTAATATTCTTTTACTATACTCTCTCTGTCCAAAATTTTCTGGAATTGATAATTAATTATATTTTTTAAATAATTTTTTTATTATTATAATTTATAATATTTTTTATTCTATTCCAATTTAAGTGGCACAATGCTTAGATGACCATAATAATTAATTAAGGATGATATAGTAAAATCATGATTGAAGCAGCGAAGTAGACATGTCTTGAATGAATTATAATAACTAATTAGAAGTGATGTAACAAAATTATTATAAAAAGGTACTTATGGAAAAAGATTAAGTGGATCTCATATAAGACGTCAAGTTAATTTAACATTAAATATTATTAATTTTTTAATACTTAGATGACTTTATAATAATTTTTTAATATTAACCTTTTATACTTAGATGACTTATAATAATTAATTAAGGATGATATAGTAAAATTACAGTTGAACTAGCTGAGGCAGACATGCCAATAATGTCTGTTTTATTTTTTTATTAAATATTATTAATTTTCTAATACGTACGTAAATGACTTATAATAATTAATTAGAGGTGATACATTAAAATCACTATTAAAGCAGCTGGAAAAAAAATATCCAATAATAACAAGTGGAACTTTAATGAGCTTAGTAGTCATTTTGAAGATTATCCTTTTATCAAATATTATTAATAATGACTTATAATAATTAATTAAGGGTGATATAGTAAAATTATGTTTGAAGCAGTTGAAGAAGCCAGGGCTATCCTAAGTTGCTCAACATTCACTCTTCTATATATATTAGTATTAAGTAATAATAATTAATTAGGGATGATATAGTAAAATCACGATTGAAGCAGCGAAATAGACTAGTCTTAAATGACTTACAATAACAAATTATAAGTGATATAGTAAAACTACTATAGAAAAATTCTTGTGAAAAAAATTAAGTGAATCTCATATAAGATGTCAAGTTAATTTAATATTAAATATTATTAATTTTTAATACTTAGATGACTGCATAATAATTTTTTTAATATTAATATAATTTTATAATAATTTTTTAATACCTAAATGACTTATAATAATTAATTAGGGGTGATAAATTTCAAGAGAAAATTACTTACAAATAGACTTTTGGAACAATAAGTCAATGAAAATTTAAATAGGCTTTTGGAACAACAAAAAATTCAATGAAAATTAGAGTAGATGCAGAGTTCTAGCCCATAACTTCCACATGTCCAAGTGATATATCTATAATATATTAAAAGTGTGAAGACCCTTAGAAAAGTGATTTGAACTTTTTACCCTTCATTAAAAGTCTCTACTTTAGATAAAATCGTCATTTTACTATTTTTTAATTATTATTTTATTAAATTAAGGACTCCT
This sequence comes from Capsicum pubescens, assembly GCA_030864215.1. Classification (NCBI taxonomy): domain Eukaryota; kingdom Viridiplantae; phylum Streptophyta; class Magnoliopsida; order Solanales; family Solanaceae; genus Capsicum; species Capsicum pubescens. The sequence goes on from CM061543.1 coordinate 122,695,952, forward strand.
AAAATATATAGGATGAAATTTAGTAATATATGGTAAGAAATATATATGAGCCATAAAATATGTAGAAAAGAATATTATAAAAACAATTAGACTTGGGTTACATGTTTTTGACTTTTTATTATAAAATACGTTGCAAAAGAGATCTTAATTGGCATGAATGATATTGAAAAACGTTTTTTTGTACAAAAGTTACAATGTCAAAATTTTAGGAAAAAAAATTGTAGGAAAGGATAATAGGAAAACATACCATATATTTAGAATTTTGTAAAAAGAAAAAACCCCTGTAGAAATGAGTAATAGAAAAACCTGTCATATATTTATGATTTTGTATCTTCATATATTTAGGAGTTTCCAGAAATATCTATATTTTATAATTTTGATGGTGAAAAAAGGAAAAAAAATACTTCAGAATTGTAGGGAGGAAAAAGAAAAACATGTAGAAGTAGAGAAAATTTATTATAGATTTTGGAGTTTGACGATATTTAGGAGTTCACAAAAATATTTATATTTTAGGATACTCAAAATTGTAAGAAAGAAAAAGAAAGGAAAAACATGTAGGAAAATTTCACATGATAGTATTTCTGATTGAAGAGATAAATTTACTTGTAATTTGAGGTAAGTTTGTTTTAGAAATTTTTTTAGTATGTTCTCAATGTTTACAATTACAAATTATCATCATTCTTGATAAGCAATTACTTATTGAGAAGTTTTTTTTTTTTTTTTTTTTTTTTGCAATTTTGTATTTTCTTGAAATTTACAATAATGACAATAAAATTTTACGATGTTCTTAAAATTTACAATAATAAATTATCATGTCTTTTTGATAAACAATTGACAATTGAGACGCTTTTTTTAGTGAAATATTAATAATATTTGCAATTTGATGAGATAACTATACTTGTAGTTTGAGGTAAATTTTAAAAAAATTCATATGTTCTTGATGTTTACAATAATAAATTATTATATATTCTTGATAGATTATTGCTGATTAAGAAGGTTTTTTTGTGTTATTTTAATATGTTTTTGAAGTTTAGAATAATAAATTATCATATATTCTTGATAGACAACTGCTAATTTTAAAAAATTAGTGTAAAACAGGTTTCTTGACATCCAAAGCATCGTTTATATACATTATTTAAGGTAGAAGGTGTTAGAATTTTTGCCTTGATTTTCTTACTATATTTAAGTTTTATTTTTTCTTAGAAGGAAAATAAAAGTTACCATAATTACTTTTACTTTTCCTGAAAGAAAAAATATAATTCTTTTCCATATTTGGCTAACCTCTTTCTTGGAGGAAAGGTTTTGGAACTTTATAAATAGAATAACCCCTTCTCATACCATAACATAGTAGCATCCACAATGTAGTCGTTTAAAGAGTCTCGTTTAGGGGGAGATTTTCTCCCAATAGTTTTTAATGTTTTTTATATTAGTTTTCAATATGTAGGTCACTTAACCAAATTACATCAATAATATGTTTTTTATTATGTTTTTCTTTTCATCTGATTTATCATCTCATAGTTTGCAACTAATAGCTTTCGCATGGCGCCCTCTCGATTTCGAACCCAACAAGTGGTATCAAAGCTTACGGTTCAATGGTCCAATGGTGTGATGAGATGAGATTAAACAGGTTCAAAGTGGTTTCAAAATTAAACTGCAACAATTTGGATGATAATGAAATTTTTTATCGAAATACATGTGGAGAACAAATTTCAACCATATTTTCAACACTCCTGCCGCTGCATCTTTAAAAATAAAAATAAAATATTACTTTTACACCAATTTTTAACCATGATATTTTAAACCTTATTTTTAACCATGGCAAGCAGCAGTTATGAAGATTATATCAAGAACGAAATTCATACATGTGATATGAAGAGAAGACGGATCAAGTGAAGAAAATCAAGCCAAAAAAGGGAGATTTGTTAGGGTTTTTCCCCTGATTTTCTTACTATATTTAAGTTTTATTTTTTCTTAGAAGGAAAATAAAAGTTACCATAATTACTTTTACTTTTTCTGAAAGAAAAAATATAATTCTTTTCCATATTTGGCTAACCTCTTTCTTTTAAGAAAAAATATAATTCTTTTCCATATTTGGCTAACCTCTTTCTTGGAGGAAAGGTTTTGGAACTCTATAAATAGAACACTCCCTTCTCATACCATAACATAGTAGCATCCACAGAGTAGTTGATATAAAACTAAGTGTGTATCAAGAGATTCAAGCCAACACAAGAAGCAACAATAAGAACAACAAAGTGCTAGTAAATCAAAAGAGGCCACACACGGCTTCACTAGGCTTCAACACTTATTTTCACTAGAAAAATGTATTTACAACAAGAAAAACAAATGAAATTTTTTCTAGTGAATCGAAAGAGCCCCAAATGGCTTCACTAGACTTTTAGATTCAACAACACAACGTTATCAAGATTACAAAAGGTATAGAAACTTGACATACAATATTCAATAATCTAAGAATCCTAACAATGATAAAGGACCCTAAGACTAATGAATATCAACACCAAATTATTACTTGGACCAAGAGGAACTCAAGAACCCCAAGACCCTAGTTTCTAGCCAAAATCCAACACTAGTATCACTCTACTAGTGAGCTTTTGATTCTGGCCTCTCCAAAATGAGAAAAAGAAGTCTCCAATATTACAAGTCTTTTGTTTCTTGAATAATAGGAATGAGTTAACTCCAAAAATAACCCTAACACTATCTATTTATATTAGTCCACAAAGGGAGATAACAAATGACCATCCTACCCTTTCCAAGGAGGGGCCTTGGAGTGTAAGTTTATTACACTTCAAGGCTCCTCTTAACACTTAAAACATTTAATCCATTGGAAGGCTCAAGTACCAACTCACACACGGCCATTTGCATGAACATAGCTTGGAGTTTTTGTAACTCCCGAGCTTGGCTACGTGTGAATGGTCGTGAACTTGTTGGACATCTTGGTACACCTGTATCATCCTCTCCATATTGAGAGGAATTTGACCTCAAATTTGACATTTGGTCATCCTCAACCGCATCCACTAGAGAAAGATCACACACGTTGAAAGTGTTGTGCACTAGGTATTCCGGGGAAAGGTCAATCTTGTAGGCATTATCATTGATTCTTTCAAGTACTTGGAATGGACCATCACCCCTTGGCATCAATTTGGTCTTCCTTTGAGATGGAAACCGATCCTTCCTAAGGTGCACCCACACCCAATCTCCCGGTTCATGAATGAGATTTTTTATTCCTTTGTTTACCCGCTTTGCAATCTCTTGATTTTTCTTCTCAAGTCAAAGCTGCACTATCTCATGCAACTTTTTCATAAAATCTGCCCGCTTTCTTCCATATAGGCTAATCATATGATCACTTGGCAAAGGAGTTAAATCCAAAGGGGTAAGGGGTTTGAGGTCGTATACACACTCAAAGGGAGTCATTCCCGTACTTGAGTCTATGACACGATTATAGGCAAACTCCATTAATGGTAGGTGTTCCTCCCAAGAAGTTAATTTTCACTTAATCATGGAACGTAGCATAGCAGCTAAAGTCCTATTTACTACTTTATTTGGCCATCAGTTTGTGGGTGGCAAAAGGTGGAGAACAACAACTTGGTACCAAGCCTACCCCACATGGACTTCCAAAAGTGACTTAGGAACTTAGAGTCCCTATCACTCACAATGATCCTTGGAACACCATGCAACTTGATAACATTATCAACAAACAAAGAGGCCACACTAGGTGCATCATCACATTTAGAGCATGGAATAAAGTGTGCCATCTTAGAAAACCGATCAACCACAACAAAGATACTATCCTAACCTATTCAAGTCCTTGGAAACCCTCACACAAAATCCATAGATATATCAAGACAAGGATGTAAAGGTGTGGGTAGCGGGGTGTACAACCTATGAGGTTGGAGCTGAGATTGGGCTCCTTTGTAATCTACACATTGGCCGCAAATCCTAGACACATCCTTGTGTATTTTTGGCCAATAGAATTTCTCCTCCAATATTCCAAGGGTCTTTTCGACCCCAAAGTGACCCATTAGACCGCCATTGTGTGCTTCTTTCATGAACAACTCTCTCCAAGAGCTATAGGGTACACACAATCTCCTACCTTTAAACAAGTAACCATCAAACTTGGCATAGGGATTTGAACCCCTAGCTGAATCCCACTTGTCCCTACCCCATTCTTCCCATTCCCTATAAATAGGAGAAAAGTGAGGGTCCACGGGATACAATTCCTTTAAGATCTTAAAACCCATCAATTTTGAAGACAAATTAGACACACGAATGTGTTTTTGAGACAAAGAATCGGCAACGCATTGTCCTTACCCTTTTTTGTAATAAATAACATAAGGAAAAGTTTCAAGAAACTCAATCCACTTGGCATGCCTTTTGTTAAGCTTATCTTGTGCCCGAAGATACTTCAAGGACTTATGGTCCGTTCGGATCATGAATTCTTTAGGCCATAAATAATTTTTCCAAGTGTCCAAGGCTCTAATCAAGGCATACAAATCTAAATTGTACGTAGATTAGTTTAGAGTTACTCTTTTGAGATTTTCGCTAAATTAGGTAATAGGCTTCAATTCTTGCATTAAAACCGTGCTTATACCCACTTTGCTAGCATCACATTCAACCTCAAAAGTCTTTTCAAAATTTGACAATTGTAAAAAAGGGGCCAAGATGAGCATAGCTTTCAAGTCCTTGAAGGCCTTAGCTTATTCATCTCCCCACTTGAAAGGCAGATCCTTTTTAATCACTTCGGTCAAGGGGGCGTCAATGGTGCTAAATACTTTGACAAAACATCTATAAAAACTAGTCAACCCATGGAAGCTTCTCACTTCACTTATGGTTTTGGGAGTTGACCAATTTTTGATAGCGTCAATCTTAGATTCATCCACTTCGACCCCTCTTGAGCTCACCACAAAACCGAGAAATACATCTTCTTGGACACCAAAAGAACACTTTTCTAAATTAGATATAACTTCTCCTTTCGGAGGACATCAAACATACATTGTAAATATTTTACATGCTCATCTAAGGACCTACTATACACCAACACATCATCAAAATAGACAACAACAAATTTTCTGACAAAAGGCTTCATCACATAATTCATTAGCCTCATGAAAGTACTTGAAGCATTTGTTAGGACAAATGGTATAACCATCCATTTCATAGAGACCGAATTTGGTCTTGAAGGCGATTTTCCATTCATCACCCGGTTGCATAAGAATTTGGAGATATCCACTCCTCAAATCAATTTGAGAAAACAAACACGAACCACTCAATTCATCAAGCATATCATCTAGCCTAGGAATAGGGTGACGATATTTTACCGTTATCTTGTTGATGGCTCGGCAATCAACGCACATATGCAAAGTCCCATCTTTTTTGGGAACTAGTAGCACCGGGACCGCGCAAGGGCTCATACTCTCCTTGATATACCCTTTGTTGAGGAGTTCCTCAATTTGGCGTTGCAATTCCTTGGTATCTATCGGGTTGCTCCTACAAGCCGGTTTGTTGGGCAATTGTGATCCCAGCACAAAATCTATTTGGTGCTCAATTCCCCAAAGTGGGGGCATCCCTTGTGGAAGTTCTTTAGGATAAACATCTTCATAATCCTACAACATACAATAAATCAAAGGAGAAGTAAAAGAATTAGTGGGGTTAGTGTTAAAACAATGTGCCAAAAGAAGCATGGGTGTCTCTTCATCATGATCCACAAAGAGCTCCTTCTTTCTAACCAACATCACCATGTTTTATTTTCCCTTTGATGTTGAGGCAGCCCCAGATATCCCCACTACCCCACCTATGGGTTCCCTCTTTTTTTTTTATTTTTGGATTTCTTCCTCTTTTCTTTCAATTCTCTCATCCTTTAATGCAACTCGTTCACTTGTGAAGGCAAAAGTAGATGAAGTGTAAACTTTCGGCCATCCTTCTCAAGTGTATATCGATTAGACCTCCCATCATATTTGGTAGACCTACCATATTGCCAAGGTCTACCTAACAACAAGTGACACGCTTGCATTGGTATTACATCATAAAACACTTCGTCATGGTCGTTTCCTACCTTAAATCGTATCACACATTACCTCATAACTTTTAATTCACCACATTCATTCAACCATTGCAACTTGTAAGGGCTAGTATGAATTATAGTTGGAAATTTCAAAAAGTTCACCATAGCAACACTAACAACATTTGCACAACTGCCACTATTTATCACCAAAGTGCACACACTTCCCTTCACAAGGCATTTAGTATGGAATAGATTCTCCCATTGGCTAGGATCATCTATCGCCTTACTAATCATGCCACGCCTCACTATAAAGTTTGGAACCACACACTCCCCTTCTTGTGGATAAGCATCCTCATAATCATCATCATCATCATCATCATCATCGTTATCATTATGTGGCTCATTTTCATGTTCCTCTCCATCTTGAGGCTTAGCCTCATTCTCTTCTTTTTCAAGACCCACTTCCTCACCAAGGTAATACAATATCCCTTTTCTTAGGATCACATTATATCGGTTTGTACATTCATTGGCTTTATGTCCCCAACCTTGACACTTGAAACATTGGAACTCTTTAGGATTAGGATACGTGTGAGCTTCTTGTCGGGGAGGAAATTTGTGGACTGTTTTAGGCTCGGGCAGACTTATAGTGGTGGGTTTTTCCTTGTTTTTGGGACAACTCGAAGATGGTTGAACCATATCTTTGCTCCTCGGCCAACCCGAGGTTGATGGTCCCTTTGCCTTGAACAACGACCTCTCTTTAAGCTCCCTTTCAATCTCAAGAGCCGCTTGGAAAATTCCTTTAATGGTATCAAACTTTTGAAGTGTCAAATGATTGAAGATCTCTTTGTTCAACCCACATTTGAACCGAATGATGTCATGGCCAATTTGTTCTCCACGATGATCAAGCTTCAACATGAGTTGTTGAAACTCATCATAATATGCCATCATACTTTGATTCCCTTGTCGCAAAGTGTACAACCTGGCAAGAAACTCATGAAGATAACTTTCGGGAAGATACCGTTTCCTCATTAGATACCTCAACCAAAACTATGGTGGTGATTGTCCATCAATCAACTCATCACCAAACCGTTTGACATATTCCCACCATGTGTTAGCATAGCCTTCAAAGTGAGCTATGGCATAACAACTCTTCTTCTCCTCCGATATATCATTCACTTGAAACACTTTATCACACGCCGACTCCCAAGCAAGATACACCTCGGGGTCACTTTCACCCTTAAAGATAGGTAGGCTCAATTTGATGGTATTGATGCCTACGTCTCTCTCTTGGTGTCGGTTTTCTCTTTCTCCATACCCTCGGTATCTTCTTGGATCTACACGTCCCCCTATCATCTCTTCTTCCCTCATAAAAGAATCGTCAAAGGATCCATACCCTTCATAATACTCTCTACCATATTTCTCAAAGTGGACGGGACGATTTTGGATATTTGGAACTTGATTTGGAGGGATTGGATTTTGTGGAGGTGGTGGTCTTTGGTTGAGTGGAGCTTGGAAAGGAGGGTTCGAATTTTATGGAGGCATTTGACATCCGAGTCCCTCTTGCAGAATTTGAAGAGTTTGGGAATGGGTTGGTCTATTGGAGTCTCGGTTTAGGGGGTTATGAGTGGTTTGGCTTGCGGCATTTAGTGGAGCTAGTGAAGGATTTGGCAATTGTGGCCATGTTTTGGAAGTAACGGTGGCAGAGGAATTTCTATCATGTCCACTTGACGAAACATATCGAGGAGTAGAAGGATGAGATTACCTTTGAATCTCTACTTGTTGTAACCTCCCACTAATAGTCGTCACTTCTCTCCTTATGGCTCCCACTTCCGTACTCAACCTTTCAAGAGCTAGGGTCATAACCTCAAGAGTGACCCTCATATTCTCCATTTCATTAGAATCCATAGTTTGAGACGTGGTTCCCTCTATTGTCAAGGTATCACCTATACAAGCAACAAACAAGTTAGTTTAAAACCTCTCCTCACTCACACACTCTCCGATCACTCACACTCGAGCTCTACAAGTGTTGTAGATTGGCTAGTAACCCATTAATCCTTAAGGTTTGAGTATGCTCTTGTCCAGAGTAGATTCTTGTTTGAAACTAAAGGAATTCTTGTCGGACTAGAGTCAAGGAGTTATAATGTATTCAAACGACAAAAGCACACAAACAAACAATGACACGAATACATGGCTTCAAATGACTAATTGACAACCTAGTAGGAATGTTCTAGCTTGCTAATTAGTCCTCGAGTCAATTAGAAGAAACTAAGAATCAATAATTAGAAACTAAAATATCCAAATTGAGCTTAATTAATGACGTGAATAGTGATTAAGGTGATGTGGAAACATGAAACTGGTCACGGGTCCATACATTTTGTTCAACAACTTGAAGCTTTAATCTTCACAATTTTGTAATGGATGACTTTGCTTTTGGAGGGAAAGTAAAGTCTTATAACTTTTCAACTTTTTTCAACTCAAAAAAATGAGGCTTGTCTTTACTAGTTCCACAAGACATGGCTCCTTGTTTTAAGAAAAAGTGGTTGTTAAGTCAAGGAAGTGATGTTGGCAAGTCTTTTCACAAACAACTTTACAACTTTGTCTTACAACCCCTTTGGATCTATTTTAGTCTTTATAGTGGTCAAGATATGAGATGATGAGAAGAACAAGATTAACACCAAAACAATACTTCAAAAACACAACCAAAATTCACCAACAATATCCCACTTTAAAGTCAAGCAACAACACACAAAGTCAACCTACTTCAAGTTTATCATACTACTACTTCAAGTCCACAATAGCAATGTCAATATGTTAAGCTCAACTTAGCTTTAGACACCTTTTGTGTTGATGAGAAAGAAATAAACACAAGAAACAAACTAGACAAACAAAAGAACATCTAGATATAAACACACAAACACCAATCTCGGCCAAGACTACAACACAACATAATTTTCTCGGCCAAGAACAAGATGGACAGATTTCTCTTTTTTTTTCTGGAATTTTCAGATTTCAGCAACCTTTTTTTTTTTTGGTATTTTTCAACTACCAAACCCAAGATTGATTTTGTTGGAACAAAATCAAACACAAGATTTGATACCAAATGATATAAAACTAAGTGTGTATCAAGAGATTCAAGCCAACACAAGAAGCAACAATAAGAACAACAAAGTGCTAGTGAATCGAAAGAGGCCACACACGGCTTCACTAGGCTTCAACACTTGTTTTGACTAGAAAAATGAGTTTACAACAAGAACAACAAATGACAATTTTTCTAGTGAATCGAAAGAGCCCCACACAGCTTCACTAGACTTTTAGATTCAATAACACAATGTTATCAAGATTACAAAAGATATAGAAACTTGACATACAATATTCAATAATCTAAGAACCCTAAAAATTATAAAGGACCCTAAGACTAATAAATATCAACACCAAATTATTACTTGGACCAAGAGGAACTCAAGAACCCCAAGACCCTAGTTTCTAGCCAAGATCCAACACTAATATCACTCTACTAGTGAGCTTTTGATTTTGGCCTCTCCAAAATGATAAAGAGAAGTCACCAATATTACAAGTCTTTTGTTTCTTGAATAATAAGAATGATCTATCTCCAAAAATAACCCTAACACTATCTATTTATATTAGTCCACAAAGGGAGATAACAAATGACCATCCTACCCTTGCCAAGGGGTGGCCTTGGAGTGTAAGTTTATTACACTTCAAGGATCCTCTTCACACTTAAAAATATTTAATCCATTGGAAGACTCAAGTACCAACTCACACACGGCCATTTGCATGAACATAGCTTGGAGTTTTCGTAACTCCCGAGCTTGGCTACGTGTGAATAGTCGTGAACTTGTTGGACAGCTTGATACACCCGTATCAGTAGTCATTTAAAGAGTCTCGTTTAGAGGGAGATTTTCTTCCAATAGTTTTTAATGTTTTTTTATATTAGTTTTCAATATGTAGGTCACTTGACCAAATTACATCAATAATATGTTTGTTAGTATGTTTTTCTTTTCGTCTAATTTATCGTCTCATAGTTTGCAACTAATAGCTTCCGCATGACGCCCTCTCGATTTCGAACCCAACAGAACGCAAATCAAGAAGTTGTCAAGAGCGAATCCCCATGTTGAACAATCTTGTGGTCCTGTTATTGAGAATTTTAAGGGGATTACTATATTGAGTTCAGGTGTATTATTTTTTTGTGGTTTAAAGGTCGTTGATGAATTTACAGGTGGTAGATGAATATCGGTTGGCTTTGAGAATTTTTTTTAGGTAAAAGATTAGGTTTAATCGTATTATTTTTATATCTCTGTTTTGAGAATTTTTTTTATGTAAAGGTAAAGTTTAGTTATATTATTTTGATATCTCTACTTTCGTATTATTTTGTTGTAGTTTACAGGTGGTAGATGAGTGTCGGACGACTTTGAGAAAAAAATTTGTGTAAAGATTAGATTTAATTATATAATTTTGATGTCTCTATCATCGTATTGTTTTATTGCAGTTTATAGGTGGTAGATGAATGTCGATCCGCTTTGAGAGTTAATGTTTGGTTTAATTAAATAAATTCTCCAAAAGATATTAAATTTAATTATTGTATTCATCTTTATTATTTAAACTAATATCTTATTTAGTGTAATGTTTGAATTCAATAAAATGAGGTACACGCGCGAGACGCGTACACCTAAACTAGTAATTTCAAATAACAAGAGTACAATTTAGTGGATATGGCCTCTTGCACGTGGCTCTCCATCATGGCCTTTTCAGGCATTTTAATTAAATTTTCAAAACTACCCTTGACGACCATAAGCTCCTCTCGATTGGGTTGACCAAAAAATTCAATTGTCCTTTTTAAAAATTGTAATTTCAAAATTTCAAGAAAATATTTTTTCTTAGCCATAAATGTGTACTAATAGATATCCCTCTTCATGATTATTGTCCGTTTGTATATTGAAAACATATAATTTTGTCAACCTTAATTAAGGTTAATCAATATTTATCCATTATTATTATTATTATTATTATTATTATTATTATGATAATAATGGTGAATTAATTATTCAATTATTTCCTCTATGAAGCTCACGCCTATTCTCTTTGGATTGCATTTTTTATGAAAATATTGACTAATTTATTTTTTGTTGATTTGAAATGTTGGAAGTTATAGTGTTCAATTTTTATTATTCATTTTTATTGAATTGTGTTTGAAGTTTTTTTTTTGTTCCTTGCTTGTATTATACAAAAGAAGAACATTCATTTCGTTGTGTGTATTAATTTATCTGATTGATTTTGATTTTGTATTTTTGCATGTTGATTGATGTGTGTTGTTGCAAGATTTAAGAAATGGTAATAAATGCATTATTAATTTTCTGATTATATTTTAATTGATTAAAATATTGTTTATTGTCTATAAATTATTTTTCTTTCTATAAAAAAGAAGGTTTAGATTTACAAATTTAATTTCACATGAGAATAAATTGATGCAAAATAATTTTATTTTTGTTATTTGATTTTATTAATTTCTTTAAGCCTAAGCCTAAAACGTCAAGTACAAAAAAGTTCGTCTTCAACTTCTCCTGTTCTATTTTTTTACATTTCACTTTTCTTTCTTGATTTTTAAATAGTGGGTGAAGTTTTTGTCTCTATAATATAAAATTGAGTAAAGTGTTATCTAGAAGGGAGGAAAAGAAAAAAGAATTTTTTTTTTGTAGGATTCATTCGGATGAATCAATTTAGTTGTAAACCTTACGGGAAAAAAAACACACCCACACTCTCTTTTTCTTAATAAAAGTAGATGGAGAGTAGTATGTGAAGAATTTGAAGTAGATTTATTATTCATTTTCTGACTTTTTATACCTTATTCATTATTGTAACTAAATAATACTTTTCATAAAATTTAAGTCACTATTACATAATTTTAAAATAGTTTGAGGCTCTAAAATAAATATATGGTGGTGGCAACTGGCGAGAATTGGTGGGAGCAAAATTTTATGGGTAGCTGAAATATTAAAATGATAAGAGACTAGAGAAAATTGAAGGAGATGTGTCATTTAAGTCTTGAATTAAGGATTGATGACATTGACCAACTTAAACGGTCAAACATAATTAGAAAACTTAATTAAGTTAATTATGGACATGATTAATATTTTTAAAACTTTCTAATTTTTTCAAAAATACAAATCAACTCACCCATCTCCTCTCCAAATCAACTGTCTCTCTCCTCCCTCCTCTCTCTCTATCTCGACTGTTTCTCTCAAGCTTCTCCCAACCAACAGTTCTGCAAATTTCTCCCTTCAATTCCCAGCGATAAATAGTTGGACTTCGAGTTCCTTTTCGACTTTTAACCTTCAATCGACGTGACAACATTGCTCTCTGGCGATAACAGCTTCGAGTTCTTCATCGTCAGTGTTTCCAACAAATTTTAGTTCATGGAAAATAAATTTCAACCACAAATAAAAGTATGAAGAAACAATAATTTTATTGATAAACGAGGTGGTTACAAATATGTTCCTCCCTTGATTCTTCTCTTGATTTTCTCCGTAATTCAAGGGCTATTAGTGGCGTACTTCTCGAACGTAGGATGATCTCTTTATGAATATCCCATGATTTTGTGGGATATTGGAGATCCCAATCTTTTTACGAATATCCATCAATTTATGGGATATTTAAGATGCATATTTCAGGAATATGTTACCCTTTAAATAGGCGGGATTTAGGGTAAATAGCCTCCTAGAACTCTAACAAAATTTAGATTCTTCTTGAAGAGTCCCACAAATTTTAGATGTCTATAAATGCCCCGTACTTCAAGGCTTGTCGAAGTGTAGATTTGATGACGCTCAAGGATGAGTCTTAAAGTATCGCTTCCATTTTTTATGATCCTGTGGCTATAGATTTTCATATTTGATTTATGAGAGAAGAGATGGAGGGTAGATTTGGTCCCATGGGCGTGCCAATTTATTTTCAACAAATTTTCGTTCATGAAAAATAAACTTCAACCACAAATAAAAGTATGAAGAAACAATAATTTTATTGATAAACGAGGTAGTTACAAATCTGTTCCTCCCTTGATTCTTCTCTTGATTTTCTCTGTAATTCGAGGGCCATTAGTGGCGTATTTCTCGAACGTAGGATGATCTCTTTATGAATATTCCATGATTTTGTGTGATATTAGAGATCCCGATCTTTTTACTAATACCCATCAGTTTATGGGATATTCAAGATGCATGTTTCAGGGAATATGCTACCTTTAAATAGGCAGAATTTAGAGTAAATAGCCTCCTAGAACTCTAACAGAATTTTGATTCTTCTTGAAGAGTCTTACAAATTTTAGATGTCTACTGTCCCCTTTCTTCTTTCACAGGTAAAATTGTAGGGCTTTGTAGTTATTAAGAAAAAAAGGAACTTGAGTCAACTTTTCTTCTAGTATTGGTTAACAATTTCAATATTTGTTGCTTAAATTTGAAATGGGGACTGAAGAAAAATCTAATTTCTGGTATTTCTTATTCTTCTCTTCTCTTTTCGGAGTGAAAAATGATTTTTTCGTAGTTACTGTAGTTCTTGTTGTTAAATTGTTGATTCGATTTGTTGGTTTCTGTTGAGGTTTTTAAAGTCTAATTTTTGTTGTTTGTGTTTGTACAAACAAAACAATAATTTTTGGTGGTTTTGGTCATTGTTGATGTTCTTGGCATCTGTATTTTGTTGTGTTATGTTGTGTTGATGTTGCTGGGTTGATTTGTTTTTTATCTTGATAAAAATGGTGTATTTGATATTAAATGGTAATATTATTATTGTTCTATTGAACAAAATCTTGCTACTACTTTTTTCTGCAACAGATGAACCATCTGATGTAACAGATGAACTATCTGATGCAACAGATGATCAATCTGTTGTTTGGAATTCTATCAACTATTCCAACATAACATATCCAAGACTTTGATTTCTCCTAATAGATAATTCATCAGTTGCAACATATGACATTTCTGTTGGAAGAAATCTAAATAATATAGACAGTTGATCTATTATATAGATCAGGAATCTATTCCAACAGACGAGTGATCTGTTGGAAGAGTGTAGAAATTGGTTTTATTGTTTACAACAAATTACTCATGTGTTGCAATAGGTTAGTTATATGTTGCAACAGATAACATATCTGTTGCAACATATGTGTCATCTTTTGGAACTGCTCTTTTACCGTGTTGTACATATTAGATTTGTTGTTATCCTCTTTTTAACGATGCTTTAATCAATTATAACTTTTTTATTTTTCTATTATTTTAGATAATATGGCTCCCAAAAGAAAAGAAACCAAATCAAGTCTAAGTAAAGGAACAAGTGAAGCAGCTAGGCTACATCTTCCACTCTATGAGCTTGCTTTACAAGCATTATCTCAATTGGGAGCAGAAGATAATGAACATGGGGATGAGGAATTTTTCAAAGAAGATGATCCAAATGCTAATAGCCCTTCCACTAAAGAGTCGGTCAAAACCTTCAACATTGATAGTTATCCCGTGAGAATGTAGTGCGATAGTGCCACAGATTTAACTGATGATTTCATGATTAAGTATCCATGGGAAAATCTTTGACGCCTTTAGAAAAATATTTTGAGAACAAAAATTGGATGCTTATTAAAGGAATAGCTGCTTTGGGAAATATCTTTATTTACGGAGGACAACAATGCTCATTTCCAAATAAAAATGGTATATGATCTTCTCAAGCATAGGTTTATGTATGAAAATAAAGATAAGATGGATGAGGTATGGATAAATTACTGTCGCATGCCTATTTTTTTTGTTGGAAGGAGTTTGTCATAGTTACTGGACTAAAATGTTACCCTCCTTCTTATCCCATACCTATTCTAACCTAAAAAAAACACCCCATACACTCAAAAAAAGCAAAGGCAAGGCAAGTGATGGTGATAACTTGGTATCCCTTATTGGTCCAAGCTTCAAAACCAAAAATCTGATAAAAGCGTTGAAAGGTAAAAGACTTTCAAAGAAGCACAAACAATCATTGTGCTTGGTTGGGTTTGTACATAATATTCTTTGGGCGAGAGACGTTAACAACAACATACCACTCGGTTTAATAAAGCTCTTTGAGGATCTTGAGGCATTTAACAGGTATCCTTGGGGTTATGAAAGCTTCAAAATGACTATCAAATATTTGTTCACTCCATTAATGCCAAAGACAGTCAACTTATATGGCTTTCCATAGGCTTTCATAGTAAATATTTCCTTTATAATGATTCATTTACTTTTTATTGAATAATGCTTTTTATTTATTGGCGTTATTTTATAGGCTTGGGCATTTGAAGTCATTCCTTATTTGAGACAACAAGTAAACTACCAGAAAGAAATTTCATGTCCAAGAATCATGAGATGGTTGTCGGCCAAAATCGATAAAAATACAAAATTTCTTGATCTCTTCAACCCCCCAAAGGAAGCAGTAAGTATAATTAATTAAGTTTTTATTTTAATTAATAATTTATTAAATGATTTAATCATCATTCTAATATATATACTGATTTATTTTAGATTATGCATCCGTGGCTTGTTCCGACCAATCGAGAGTTGAAGATGTCATGTTTTCATACTTTACGGCTCGTGAAAACTTTATCGGGCCCTAAGGTGATCAATAGAATACAAAAAAATTATTTGGAGGAACAACCATCACAAGAAAAATAATTTTTGAGGGTGGGTTTTTTATTGCTGATAGTGTTAGTGGTGATGGAGCTGTTGGTGGTGGCAGTGGTATTGGTAGTGGTGCTGCTGTTGGGTCTAATGTGCTCCTCTTACAGTTTTTAAAACAACAAACTATTATGTTTATGATCATAATGGTTTTACAAATTTTTTCCCTCCCAGCGAATGTTTTGCATGCAAATATCAAGGCTGCAAGGAAAAACATGATGGAGTGATTAATGTTATTAATGGATTAACTGCTTCTGTAAAGAAATTCACATCTAAGAGGGGTGTCATTCCATTAAAGAGTATTTCATATCCATACACTCCATTAGAGATTAAGGCGGCTAAGAGGAGGATGAAAGAAATTTCTAAGGCATCATCGAGCATCGAAAAAAGTAAAATTAAAACTCTTTTGTCTCTGTCTTTCACTTTTGATCAATGTACAAGGGCCACAAGAGAGAAGCATCAGTTGAAGAAGGTGAATATATATCATCTATTCCAACAAATAAACAGACTACATAGTTGTTGCAACAGATGACACATCTACTGAAAATTATCAAACATATATATGGATCTGTTGCAACAGTTGACTAACCTATTGCATCAGACGCATTATCTGTTGCAACATATGTCTCATCTGTTTTAGTAAATCAAACAGGTCTTTCTACTATTTTAATTGATTACCTATCTGTTGCAATAGATGGGTCATATGTTGGGACAGGCTTCCTACTATTTTAGTTTGTCTAAACAGATGAGTCATATGTTGAAACAGATAGGTCATTTATTGAAAATTATTATATAGGTCTTTCTCCTATTTTAATTTATCCCAATAGATGATCCATCTATTGCAGAATATGACTCATCTATTTAGATAAATTAAAATAGGAGAAAGACCTATTTGATTTTCTAAAACAAATGAGTTAGTATCTCTGTGATTAGTATTGACAATTCTAGCTTTCCAGATGGATGTCACAGTAGAAGCTACTGCTGAACAACATAATATCACAGTTGGTAATCCATCAACTACTTCCAAAGATAAAGAAAAAGTAAAGTCTGTCAGTCCGAAAGAACGAAAGAATTACCCATTTGAAGGGTTCAACATCTCTGACGAGGCTCCAAAAACCTAATAAAGTTGATCGACGTCTATTCAGAATGGATTGTCGATGGGCTGTTAAAGCTTCATGCCGGTAGGTACATAAATTATTTTTAAGGATATTGATTTATACAATTGTCGCTGTAAAAACATAACATTAACACATATAAATCATGCAGAAAACAAAATGATGGACACTATAAAGTGAACGAATCGGGTCTTGGTTATGATATGTTCGACTTTGTTGTTGCACAATCCAGAAAGAAGAATTAGTTCTATTTGATGTCACAGCCCCAAACTTGATGGAATGATGAGGTTTAAATGTCATACATCTTACTATTAATACTTTATTTAATTATATCTGCGTATTAATTTTACTGTCACATAATCTGAAATATTTGATTTGATAATATGTGCAGTACATCGATGTCATTTTTTACTACCTCCACAAGAAGGCAAGTTGAAAACACAAGAATAATACAGATACACAAAAGATAATTATTTGTACAAAGTTTACATTAATAATGCCTACGATAGGCATTGTTAACAACAACCGGAAGTTTCTCAAAACAAGGAATGCTTAATACACATCATCAAAGGTTTTAGCATTCCAGCTGGTTTACCTTGGCATTAGGTCAAGAAGTGTACATCCCAATTAATTGCAGTGATGAATTTCATTAGGTGTTGGCAGTCACCATTTTAAAAGAGAGGCACATTCGAGTTTACGACTCAATGTCAGGAAAGAGATGTTCTCGATCGTCGCCTGAGATATAAAAGCTGGACAAAATATTTCCTACTTATCTTGATGTAAGTGGCCTTTTGGACCAAAACTGATTGATCGACGATTGAAATATACCATGGAAAAATGGACAATCTACTTGATGTAGAATATGTTGAAGTAATTGATAAACAACCCATTGGTAGCCTATAAGTATCAATCAAGTATCATGATTTAGTTTTATTTCATAAATTTCTCAACGCTTACATTAATTGCAAGATATGGATTATCTGATTTCTACAAACGCAGGAATTACGGTCTTTTTATTGTTGTTTGAGTCGAGTATTTGAACAATGGATTACAAGTATCAAATGATGGACTTGATGCCGGATTACTCCATAAAATATATGCTACTCTTTTATGGAAATACGAAGAAGCGAAAGCTCATAACCCGTATGCAAGCGATATTAAAGATCCACGACGACCAAAGCTGAATTTCATAGCACTGGATGAAGAACAACTTGTCCATATTGAGTAGATCTTTACAGCATGAGTCTGTCAAAGTAATAACATCTCCTTAGGAATTGTTGGCATCAAAACTTAAATTGTTGATTTATTTATTGAGTAGATCATTTGTGCCCATAATAATTTTTTTACATTTTATTTATTTATTGATTTATTTCATGAATATCTGAATGCTTTGATTTATTTTATTTTGTCTATGTTATCCTTAGATTTGAACTTATTAATTCTAATAAAATACTAGATTTGAATATTGCAATAGATAATGTATTTGTTGCAATAGACGACATATCTGTTGAAAATTACCAAACAGATTTAGACATAAGTTGCAACATGTAGGTCATCTATTGGAAATTATCAAACAGGTCTTCCTACAGTTTTGATTTGTTCCAATGGATGACCTATTTGTTGTAATGGATAAACTTAGATAGAAACACCTGTATAATGCAATATATGACCAACCTATTGCAACAAATAAACTATTTGTCAGAACAGATAGGCTATTTGTTACAACTGATAGACAATTTGTTGCATTATAAAAAATTTAATCTTCATCAAATATAAAAAAATTTCATGAAATAAAAATTGTCATGGTGTTTGTGTTTCTACATCTTTTTTTTTTATACACAGGCTCCTAGCATTTAGTTAGTACCCTATAAGCCCTGACCTCTTGCATCCTAGCCAGAGTATTATCGCATAAAAAGATTATTACCTCAGCCATTTCTATTTCGGTTAGCAAACACTCGATATGTGCAAGCGCATACGACCCCCATGCGACACCATTTTTATTCTTTGGAAGGTCTTTTTCCTTGTTTCAACCTTTAAAATCCCATGATTGCTTCAATAGTTTTGCTGGAAAATAATTCATCATTCCACTCCGCATCAACAAGTTAGGGACCAATGCCAACAGTGGTTGCATCTTGGTAAATAAATCGACCTCGTCGAAGACAGGAAAGTTGCAGTCACAAACCTTCATCATTACCTCCCCGAACAGTATCTCAACAGCCAAAAAATATTTCTTCTCCACATTTATGACTGGAAAAATCCTCTTTGCTTGGGTCCAGTCCTTTCCATGTGGATATAGCCTCTTCTCTCTAACATAATTAATTATATCTTCATCCCATTCAAACCCAGAAACCAATGAATCAAATCTTGGGCCACCAGGAGTTGACTTTAGCTTAATGAGGTTAGCATACCTATCCTTGAAATTCTTATAGAATTTAAGGTCCATTATCCTATCGGCAGCATCAGAAGCTTTCAGGTACGTTAATTGCCTGACCCTCATGAGGCAGAAAATTTCATCAATATACTGTGATGTAAAAAAGATAATTTTTAAATAGGTTAGTAATTTAAAAAAGAAAAACAAAATGGAAAGACGTAACGGATGGTCCATCTGTTGCACAGGGTTCTCTGAATCTGTTAATAGATTACCCATCTAATGAAACTTATGCAACAGATGGGTAATCTGTTACAACAGAACCACCGCCAGTTGCACTAAAATACCTAGTTGTTGTAATAGATGATCCATATTTGTCATCTTCTTTATATAGTAGATTAGAAGGCTAGGTTAGGAAAAGTAAACTTACCTTATCCACGTACCACTTATGCATATCTGTCATATTCCTAAAGTCTTGGGGGGAAAAGGTATGCATGGTGAATTCTTTTGCGCGTTGCCTAGAATTCTTAGTCTTTTGCAGAGTAGCCTTCTGTTTGGCGTCAATTTCCGCATATATTTCCACCCTCTTCAATGGTCCTTGAACTTCAACATCTTCTAGAGAGGAAGGAGTTGCAATTTTTTTTGGTTTCATAATTAAGAGTATGTCTAATTGCTCTTTTCTTCTTCCTAACCATCATGGTAGGATTGATACGCACTCACCTTCTTGGATGGTATGACACCCCTCTTGGATTTCAATTCCTCGATAGCTTTAGCGATAGCCTCTACCTTTTTAAAGAGTTTATCCTGTCTGTCCATGCACTCATTGCATTTGCAATGAGAACATGAGGGTGAAGAGGGGTGAGAGGGACCACTGTAAGGATTATAGGACCGGTGTAAGGGTGAGAGGGACCAGTGTGAGGGGTGATTTCAAACATATTTATTTTTTCTTGAGCATCAATATGCTCATTATCACGATTGGCAGCAGCATCAGCATTAGCATGGCTGCCACAAACATCAATAACTCAACCAGGAACACCCCAAAAAGCAGCACCCAAATCTGTTGCAGAAGGTTGGTCATGAAGAACTTCAACATTAGGTTGTCCTTGCCTAACTGCTCTTCTTATGGTTGTTGCTCCATCCAATTCCTTCTTTATTAACTCCAAAGTTAGGTTTGATATTATATCAACAAGACCTAGTGTAATAAAAGAAGTCATAGTGCTTAGTAGGCACGATCCATGGATACACAACCTAAAAGAAAAGGTAGATACATTTAAATCAAATAATAATTTGCAGTTAGTTGGGCAATGTGTTAACACAGATAACTTATGCAATAGATGATATTTATGGTGCAACAGATGATTTATATATGGAAATAGATTAACCTTCTGTTACATCAATTTACCCATCTATTGCATCAGATGTAGTAGATGGTAATTTATTAAGTCAGGTTCAGAGAACCAAAGCAACAGATAGGTAATCTGTTGTGAAAAATGACCCATCTATCGTAATAGATTACCAATATGTTGTACTTGATGAGTAATTGGTTCAGATAAATTATAATAGATTACTAATCTGTTGCAACCTATGAATCATATATTCAATATATTTCTTGGAGGCAAATTATTTTACTTGAAAGAATACTTACTGTATCATCTGAAGGGTTAAAAAAATCAGCCTCCTTAATTCTTGTGTTGCTCTTTGCAGCTAACCACCTAAGGATCCTTGGATGAGAAACCTCATCCGGGTAATCCTTGACCTACTTTTGGAGGGAAGGAATGTCTTCAAATTCCCAAGCCTAAAAAATGTAAACAGGAAGAAAACACGTTTCAAGTTGAATGCCGATAATTTTTTACGCAGCTCTTCTTAAAAAATGTAACCATTTTACAGGGTTATCTATCAGAATTCATCTTGAAACCTATTAATACTAATAGTTTTGACAAGACCATGCTGGGATTTTGCTCTTAATTCCTGCTCCATTGGAGATGCCTTATCATAATGTTGATCATAATTATCTTTCTCACTTTCTACTTCCTCCTCTTCTTGTTTATCTTGTTTTTTTCCTCCTCACTTTTTTTTCCTCACCAGCCCCTACATACCCTTCTCCACCTCCCTCAACATCATTTTTAAAACATTTCTCAACTTTACTTTTTCCTGGCTGAGATTGTTCAGGAAGTTCCTCTGAATCCATCTGTACTCTAGCCCTTTTTGTTAGGTGGTCAGAAGTTGATCCACTTTCAGTTTCTTTTCTTTTGGGAGGTATCTTTTAACTACAAACAACAGAAAAACCAAAAATACATTACAATTGATGTCTGCATAATTTTTTAAAAAATTTAAGACAAATTTTAATAAATTTTTATATGCCACATTACAAAAAATATTTTAATTGATAACCCATCAGTTGGGACAGATGAATCATCTGTTATGATAAATGCATAACCTGTTGCAACAGATGACCAACCTGATGGATGAGATCAAAATAGTCTTTCTACTGGTTTGTCTTATACCCATCCGAACAAGTAGGTTTAATAGTTCAGCATTTAGGCCGTAACATTTAGCAACCAAAAAATATTGTTCCCAACAAGTGCTCTCTAAACCAAGTTAGATAGTCTCTTATCACTAGGCTCACCAACCAACATGGACTTTTTTTAACTCTTCTCACTCTAGCCTTAGGGTTCTTCTTTCAATAATCTAAAATCCTTTCTTTATTTACAAACACTTATGTGATAATATTCCTAACAAAGATTCCGTTTGACTTGATCGTAGGACATAACCTTTCTCAATGCAATGGAAAACTAGGCTACGACTCTATAAGTTTCATGTCTTATTCTTTTGCGTGTCTACTATTTATTTAGGTGAAAAGAGCCTAAGTGGTTCAAGCTATTATATTCTATTCCTGCTCTCTATTTCCACCCGTCGATGTAATAAAAGCTATTATCTTTGTTGTGTAGTCGATAAATTATACGCCCTTTGGTTGAATCATAAGGACTTACTTCAATATTTACTCTATCTCCTAGAAGTATCCGTATAAAACTATGTTGATATTTCCTGAAATAGAATTTTAAATCAGATCTAAATGAATAGGGAATAGACCATTGGGAAGAGATTCAGTAATTAAAGCTTTATGACTCCATTTTGGTTCCGATATAGGAAATCTAACAATTTCTATTCTTACTAACCTTTTTGCCTAGCGTCTTTCCGATATATTGAATTATCATCCCTAATCTAAGATAGAGTGATGCCACCAAAAGTCAATATATTAGACTTCTCCCCTTAATTAAATCTCCAAGCCTGCCAAAGACTGCCCACCTACAAAATAGGCCTAAGCCTATGCTAATGGACTCGTGACATCCATGCACTGAGTCATCAAATGAACAACTGAAACATTTGTTGCAACAGATGGGGAGAATCTGTTTGAAGACCTATGTTAATATCTCCCAACAGATGTTCCACCTATTGCAATAGATGGACCACCAATACCAATTCCACCACCACCAACACCAATTCCACCACCACCAACACCAAGACCACCAACATAACCACCAAGAGCACCACCAAGACTTCCAACACCACTAACAAGACCACTAACACCACCAACACCATCCAATAATACCACGACAGTCAACAAAACACTGCGACAAAAACTAAGGTTTTCTTGGGGTTTTCCTATATTTTTAACATCAAAACTCTAAATTGTTAATCCATTCTCGAAGATAATACAACTAAAAGTGTTCATTTTCATCATTAACTAAAAAACCCTAATTTTTATAAGAAAGAACAAATGTAGAAATCTTTTCGAACTCTATTACCTGTGAAGGCAAAGAAAACGATGGACATAAGCAAGAATGAAGTCAAAAATAACAACTACGTGGTGTGAAATGGGAAGAAAATTGATCTGTTGTGAAGAGTTGAGTAATATGTTGAGAAATTGTTGTTTGTATTATTGAGAGAGAATGGAAAGAGCGAGAACTCGAGATTTGAAATGATGAAAAGTTTTTCCCGCAAATGGATGATTTGTATGGATTGATTTGTATTTTGAAAAAGAATGACAGGTTTTGAAAATATTAATTTGGTCCAAATTGATCTTAATTAATTTAAAAAAAAGATAAATTTTAACTGATTCATTGTAATAAATTGTATTAAGTTCAATTGGTACACTGATGAATTTAGTATTAGCTTAAACAATGGCTTGATATGAATCGTTTCAACTAAGATTGATCGACTGACGACTCAGGTCAGGAGGAACGCAATACCAACATCATACAATTGCAACGAATCAATTGAAATTGTAGTTGACCCTATGAACTTATCCTTAGTTCTATCAAAATTAATTTAGGTATTTAAAACAATGGCTTAATATGAACCGTTTTAACCAAGATTGATCGATTGACGACTCAGGTCAGGAGGAACGCAATACCAACATCATGCAATTGTAATGACTCAATTGAAATGGTAGTTAAACCTATGAACTCATACCTAGTTCTAGCAAAATCCATTTAGGTATTTCAAACAATGGCTTAATATGAATCGTTCAACTAAGATTGATCGACTGACGACTTAGGTCAGGAGGAACGCAATACCAACATCATGCAATTGCAATAACTCAATTGAAATTATAGATGACCCTATGAACTCATCCCTAGTTCTAGTAAAATCAATTTAGGTATTTCAAACAATGGCTTGATATGAATTGTTTCAACTAAGATTGATCAATTGATGACTCGAGTTAGGAGGAACGCAATACCAACATTATGCAATTGCAATGACTCAATTGAAATTATAGTTGACCCTATGAACTCATCCCTAGTTCTACAAAAATTAATTTAGGTATTTCAAACAATGACTTGATATGAATCATTTTAACTAATATTGATCGACTGACGACTCAGGTCAGGAGGAACACAATACCAATATCATGCAATTGCAACAACACAATTGAAATTATAGTTGACCCTATGAACTCATCCCTAGTTCTGGAAAAATAAACTTAGGTATTTCAAACAATGGATTGATGTGAATTATTTCAACTAAGAATAATCGATAGATGACTTAGGTCAGGAGGAACGCAATACCAACATCATACAATTACAATCACTAAATTGAAATTGTAGTTGACCCTATGAACTCATCCATAGTTATAGAAAAATTAATTTAGGTATTTTAAACAATGACTTTATATGAATCGTTTCAACTAAGATTAATCGACTGACGACTCAGGTCAAGAGGAACGCAACACCAACATGAACTCATCCCTAGTTCTAGCAAAATTAATTTAGGTATGAAGTTGAACCTATGAACTCAATTGAAATTGTATTAAAATAGAAGCCCAACCTTTTGCAATAAATGACTTACCTGTTGAACAATATCAAACAGATAAAAAAACCTATTGCAACAGATGACTTATCTGTTGGAAATTTTCATATAGCTAAAGAAATTTGTTGCATCGGGTTACTTATCTGTTGTAAATTATCAAATAGACATTTCCATCTGTTGTGACAGGTGACTAAGCTGTTGGAAATTTATTTGTTTTAAGATCATTTTTTATTCTAAAGCAATTTTCTATTCGAAATAAAAAAGATTAAATACTAAGGCGGGAAAAAATATTTCTTGGATAACTCAAAAATCTCCTCCTTGAGTTGTCATATCTTTTCTTTTCAATTTCACCCGTCCCTCATGCCTCTTAAAGTTATTAATGAATATTTAAACTCATCTCTAGAATTATCTCTCCTTCAGCCATTAATTAACTCATCTATCTTTGTTTTCTTTCTCTCCTCTTTAGGGTAATCACAATCGTCTCCTTTTTTCTCTCTTTTCTCTTTTTTCTCTACTCTTTCGCATGAGGATCCTTTCGGATCTTAACCAATCTATATCTTTTCTCGATTGAAATTGGTGTTTTGATCCCCTTGCTTTTGGCATTGCAGGTATGTTTCACTATTTCTCTTTACTTCTCATCTTTTTCTTTGCATGTTATTTAAATTAGTTATTTGCATCTATTATTTTTATTTATTTACCCATTACCCATATCCTATTTATTGAGAAAATTAAAGAAAAGGTGACTTTTAAGTCTTGAATGAATGGACCATTGTTTTTATTAAAATATGTGAAAAAAGTAATCTGTTGAGAGAACTTAAAAAGCCTTGTTGGCAGTGTCTTTTTTTGTATCTCTTTTGTTTGTTTCTTTGTTCTTGATGTTGTTATTAATGTTATTGGTGGGGTTGGTTTTGTTGGAACGTGTTGTGTTGTTGTTGTTGATAGTGTTGGAACATATGATGTTGTTTCTTTGTTGTTGATGTTGTCGGTGGTGTTTGTGGTATTGCAACAACTATTGAAACTGATGAATCAGCTGCTAGAATAAATCCAATAGCTCCTCCAAGAGATGACCCATCTGTTGCAATAGACGGATCAACTTTTGGAACAAATCAAACCACTAGCAAGGCTGGTTTGATTTATTCGAACAGATGACCCATATGTTGCAACATATCGGTCATCTGTTGTAAAAGATACATAACTTGTTACAACAGATTGCTCATTTATTGAACAGAATGGGGAATCTGTTGCAACGGATGAATCATCTATTGGAATGCTTGTTGTAATGTGTTGTATTTATTTAATTTTGTGTTACCCTTTTTAAAAATTATGCAGACATCAATAGTAATGTTCTTTTATTTCTTCTCTTGTTTGACATCAATTATTTTTCTCTTGTTTGTAGATATAAGGAAGTGAAAGTTGATCAATTTTTGCTCGACCAACACAAAAGGCTAGAGTAAAGATGGGTTAAGAGGAATAAGCTGCTTGCAGATGGAACCACTTCATATGTGGAAGGTATGTATTACTTATCATGATATCGTGAAAACACACATAGAGTACACTAATTTTGTGAATGTTGTTTTTTATCAATTAGTCATTGATCATTCAAATAAGATATCTATAATTTTACAGTTAGGTTTAATGGGTTCGAACTGATAAGGATGAGGGACCTTGTAGGTGGTGTTGATATCTTGTTACGGTTTAATGATGGTTTTGCAAATGTTTATGTGCTAAGTTTGGTGAACGGATCAAGTTTTAGTGGAATTTTAAAAAGATTAAATAGTGAATGGACTGATTTTTAGGGTCCAATGGACATTTCAAAGGCCTCCAAAGCGTGACACTGCTGCAACCAAGAAAGGACTCACTATATTTATTATCCTAGCTCAAATTTATATGGTTGGGTTGCTCGGGGTATGATTATACAACAGAAGGTGCGGTAGGAGAATACCTACAAAGAAAAAGGGGAATTGATGAAGATTATATTATCTAAGACCTTATTAAAGAAGAAACACATGGTACCAAGGAACGTGTAGCGAATCTGGACGATGAAATTGACTTAAAACATGATAAATCTGAATCAAATGCAAATATTAAAATGTATTAAAAATAAAAATCCGTTAGTCATCTCACTCAAAGAAAAATAGTGCAGCTTGCCACTTTTCTGGGTAACTGTGACTAGTTAGCGTGGTCGAAATGATCACCTACAGAGAAAATAACAAAACACCAAGAAAATAGCTTTGCGGGCACCGAGGTGATCATTTCAACGCTCGGTACCCGCAAAGCTGTTTTCTTGGTGTTAAGTTATTTTCTCTATAAGTGATCATTCTGACCATAATAACCATCCGCATCTCTCTAGAAAATTTTCCAATTGCAATATTTTTCTTTGAGAGAGAAAAGTGACAGATTTTCATTTCTGGATACACTTTCATATTTGTACTTAATTCAGATTTCTCATATTTTAAGTCAATTTCATCGGCCAGATTCGCTAGAATTTCCTTTCTTGCTACCTTATATTTCCTCCTCAATTAGGTCTCAGATGATATAGTTGTAACGACCTGAGATATCATCCCGAGACGTCACACGGAGCTTATGACCCCGAAGGACCACAAGCTAACCCTTTTCTGATATTTGTACCTGTTTAATATCTAAAATAAATGCGGAAACTGGCCATAAGGTTCAAAGCATCTATACATACACACATCTATACATACTCAAAACTAAAAACTGAATACTAATACATCTGTTTGAAAAGCCTCTAAACTATTTGAACTGTGCAGTTGATGGGACATGTACCCAACTAACTCCGTCTACTGAAAATATAAATAAAGTCTAATGCCATAATAGTAAACTGAGATTCGTCCTCGAAAGAAAAAGACTCACTGCTACGACTACTGCTGCGGACTGGGACTGAACTGAACTGCTGAGGAAACTCTGGGTCCTGTTCCTCTGAACCTATGGTGCCAAATAAAACACAATAGCGCAAATGCGTCAGTACAAGAATGTACTGAGTATGTCGACGAGGTAAGGCTAAATGCAAAGGTTCATGTGTGCAGAATATCTAAACTGAATAATCATGAAAATATCGCACGAGAACACATACATGAATTCACACACCATAATCACAATCATCACAACTCTAAATGCTTAAACTCGGATACCACTTTACTACAGATTGAACTCACTACTGACATTGAGATACTGAATTACTGACTTATCTGATACTGATAACTGAGGATATGGATGTACTTATATCAAGGACTGAATTTTGAGCCTACAGCTTTTGTCTGACAGGATTAGAGATCAGCCTTTCTAACGATTGATTTCAGAAACTATTATCAACGATAAGAAATATGAATATATCTGAATCTGACAACAAGGATACTCAATAGAATCTGAAACTGTGAATCAAGCCTGTCTGGCGGCATATCTCTAAATATGATATCAAATAACTGTATATGAGACCAAGCCTATATGACGGGATGGTCTATGAATCAATGGAACTATCTGAGTTCCTCATAACGATAGATGACTGTATCTGACAGTCCTAATTTCTAAAGATTGATACTGAAACTAAAACTATAACTGAAACTATGGGAATTAGTTACTTAACCGATATACCTTGACCTACCACAGGTGGGGTCCAACCTGTAACCTCAGTTGGAAGGGTGTCAATACCGTGCCACGGGTAAAGACCTCTCTCTGGTCAATCCTCTCTGACGGATGACCCTCAACGGGAAGTCTACCTAAGGAAATATCATAGTCAAATACTCTCTCTCTAGAGGTGACAACCTTTACTGATTGAAACTACTGCATCCTACGCTGGTTACACAGTTTTGGAAGTCAGGGATTGCTACTAACGACTCCGGCCTCTCTCGCTGATGGAGAGAGCCGCCATCCTTTCCCTCGCTCGGTGCTAGTTTCTACTCCCAAATGAAAGACTCTGACTGAATTCTCAACTGAACACAACTGAACTAAATCTGATACTGATCATGTTTCTCAAAAGATCTGACTGAGTTACGCTGAGATCACTTGGTTCTATATATGATAGAATGCTATTAGATCACGGTATCTGACTGAAGATTCAGAGCTTGAATAGATTATTCAAATCGTTTCTGAGATTAGAATTGAACACTTGAGTACTATTAGATCTGAGCTGATTTCAGGACTAAGGCTAGATTACTAGCGATACAGAGATTACAGAGATAACAGAGATTATTGAGTTTTCTTAAGTTCTGTAATTATCTGAGGATACAGAGTTTCATAGTTCACTGACTTCTGAGAATCATGACTCGACTGGAATTATTGTGAAACTGACACGAGCTCTAGACAGCAGCTAAAATTGTCGAGTATAAATACCCCCAGGACTCGATAACATAAAATAAAGCATAATTATTCCTCCATCATTACAACCATTCATTCATCATCACAGTCATTCATTCATCATTATTATCATTAAAGCATCTCTTCAAGTATTTAGGAAATATAACATACCATCACCTTTGCAATCATTAAGGCATCGCGTCAAGCATTTAGGAAACATCAACATATACTAGCGTAGGGAAACATGCTACTAGGTTATACTTCCTTCAACAAGGTCTTACCTCAAGTACTTCACACCTAAATCAGTCCTGCCATGTATTTAGACATCACATGATTTGAGGAAAACATCATACTATCATGTCTCAACTTATCTTCTAACCACTTGCAGGTATTAAAAGCTTAGCATATATCAAAGAGCACATAATTGGGAATTTACTACCATCACATCTCCACTTTTTCACTAAGGTCCTTCAACAAACACTAGATATGCACGGGTTCATACTTATTTGGGGATTTCCCACTATCATGGAATAATTCATCCACTTGGGCATTTTATCATACACTAGGCATGCATAAACTAACTCACAATTTGGGATTTCATCTTCAA
Organism: Capsicum pubescens; assembly: GCA_030864215.1. NCBI lineage: Eukaryota > Viridiplantae > Streptophyta > Magnoliopsida > Solanales > Solanaceae > Capsicum > Capsicum pubescens. The sequence continues at coordinate 122,725,368 of CM061543.1, forward strand.
CATACTACAATGGCCCTTTTATGATTCACCTATGCTTTTTATCAAACCTATGGGGAACATGCTCTACTTATTCAACCATTTCTACACCCAAATGTCATGAACACATCACATAGAAAACAACATAAGGAAGATTCATCACAAATATAACATGGATTCCACATACAAGGTTCAAAGCTCATGAATCTTGTAAACAAACATGAATCAAAACTCAACAACACATGGAACATCAGTTTCAACTAATATGAATCATTAACAACTCATAAACATAAAATCTTTGAGTTTTAGAAAAGGGTACTTGAGCTTCTTGGATAAAAGGGACCCAAGAATCAACGTCTACATACCTTGGAGAAACTCTTTTCTTGAAAGCCTTCGGAAGATTTCTTGATTTCTCTAGATCTTTCTTGATCTTTGTTGAAGAAGAAGAGAGGATTAAATTTTCTTGGAAACCCTAGTTTTTGGTGGAAGAAGAAAAAATGAGGCTAAAATCCCTTAGCCGGGTATTTATAGAGGCTAGGGGGAAAGTGGAAAAGACCAAAAAGACTTTGGAATTAAGCTGAAAATCCCCAATTTTACATGATGGCGCGACGCGCCATAATCGCGCTAGTTCACTGGAATTTGGACAATTGGGAAACTGCATGACGGTGTGACGCGGTGGAAATCGCGTTGCCATCTTGATTACGAACTAGAACTATACCGCGATGCGGTGGAATCACGGAGGTTCACTGGATTTTGACAATTGCCATTTTGGATGGCTCCGCGACGCACTAAGGTGCCAGGTGGCACACTGTCTCACTAAAATAGCTCTAACTCTTCACCCGAGTGTCCGATTTGGGCGAATTTGGTATCGATGGAAAGCTTATTCGATGCTCTACATGGAAAATAGTATAAATTAAGGAAATTCCACATGATTCAAAGTATTTCATACTTGGAAAGATATTTCTGAAACTTTTAGACTCAGATTTCCGCTTTACTGAATACGCTCTAAGGCTCAGACGGGAAGAGGACTTTGCGGGGTATTACAATAGTCTTTCATAAAATCCAATTTCCCTCGCAGGTATTCTCCTACGGCTCCTTCTATCATATAATTATCTTCTCAAACAACCTATCCATATAGATTTGGTCTAGGAGAATTTCTATTGGTTTTCCGCTCTTGTTTGTTGCAGTGGAAGGTTTCAAGGGCCTTCTCAAAGTCCACTACACCCTTAAAGTCAGTCCAATCACTATTGGATCTCTGGAATGACACCAAATATTGATCCCTTCTCAAAACTTGACACGCATAAACATGATCAACAACGTTATTAAATCGTAACAGGGTAGCGACACCATCTTCATGGTCCCTTGGCCTTATCAATTTGAACCTATCAAACTTAACTGTACAATGCAGGAACTTGTTTGAATGATCAATGCCTAATCGATTAAAAACTGCATTCACAAATTTATTATACTTTGTGTGTGTTGTCATGATAACCTTATCAGTAATACATAACTCCCACACCTGAAAGTTGATCCATCCATCTGCATGCACCTTATTCTTCTAAGCCCATCTGTGGCTTTATTTGAATAAACAGATGACTAACCTATTATAACAGATGGCATATCTGTTAAAATCATCACATAATTATAGACATTTGTTACAACAGATGATAAATATGTTGCAACAGATGACTTATCTATTGGAAATTATCACACAGATATATATACATATGTTGCAACAGATTGCCAATATGTTGTAAATTATCAAACAAATAGAATATATTTTGCAACATATTACCCATCTATTGGATTTATTTTAAAGCAATTATCTTTCCAAAATAAATAAAGATAAAATGTTGTGTTTAAATCTATTTTTTTAATTTACATAATCGAAAAGTCACGGTTTTATTTAATTAAGGGATGTAATTATTAAAAAACAGGTGAAAAGTCGTGGCGTTTTGACTAACCCATTCAAATTCAATCCTCTATAAATAGGTTCCTCCTTACTCCTTCAGTCTACTCCACTTCTAGATATGGATGATTTGAATTTGTATAAGGTGATTTTCTGTGACTCCTTGTGGGAACTTGAAGGCAGATTCATGAACCTTGGTGGAAGTTGGGCGCCGTGAGAGCAAGGCTGAGGAGGGCCCTGCTACTGCCACATAACAATTGGTCGGTTGACAATAATAATACTAATAATAATTAGGTTAAGTTTTTTTTTTGCGTATGTATTTTGTTTTATTATATCGGATCTACCTAAGGGAGGAACCTAATGAATATATGTTTTATTTTTTTATTGTATATTTGTGTATAATGGATTCAAAAATCTATGTATGTTTGGTCGACTTTGGATTTTTAATTCTTATTTATTTTTCATTCTGTCTATTCCTTATTCTCAATATTTCTTACGATTGGAGGTAGGGATTGAGCGTTTCTTGCAATGGATGGACCATATGTTGCAACATATGATTAATCTATTTCGATAAGTGGACCATATGTTGCAACAGATTGCTAATCTATTGTGACAGATCGACCACATGTTGCAACAGATGTATGCAAGAGTTGCAATAATTCAATAAAAATGGTTATATTATTGAAAAGCTTAAAAGACATGACTTTTCACAATAATCAAAAAGTCATCAGTCAAATTTAATTATGACTTTCACAATAATCAAAATGTCTCCAGTTAGATTTAATGAAAGAGGTGAACTGTCGTGACTTTTTTCCTACTATATTCAGATTCAATCCTCTATAAATAGATCCCGGCATACTCATTCATTCTACTCAACTTTATTTATTTCTTGCATTTTGTCTTTCGTATTACATCTTCAACCACTTCTCTTCAAAGACCAGATTTATTTCTTGTTTAGGTAAGTTCTTTTTTATGTGTATGTAAATCTACCAGTTAGTAGTATACATTGTATTACATTCGGACTCCTTTCTTTACTTTTGTGTTTACATTTTTTATCAATTCATGCGTGTTCTAGATATGGCTGATCCAGTTTGGGACATTGCTATTCTGTGCGACACCATGCGGAAACTCCAAAGGCAGGTTAATGAACTCCAGCGGGAGTTGGCCGCCATGAGAGTAAGGATGCTCCGGGAGATTCGCAGGCTGGAGAGTGCCTGAGAATAATAATAATAATAATAATAATAATAATAATTAGGTGATATTTTTTCTTTTAGCATATGTATTTTTATTTTTCTATATCAAATCTACCTAACTAATGTATTTTTTTTGTTTAATGAAAAACTTATGCTTGGTCGAATTTGACTTTTTAATTCTTATTTAATTTTCATTTGGTATATTTCTTCTTCTCAACAAACATGTCGACGGTTGGACATAAGAAACAATTTAATTGCAGGAACTATATTGTGTTGCTCCAATAGATTACCCATCTATTGCAGCAGATTGGTCATCTATTGGAGGAACACATTCCGGTTTAATGAATTGTATTGTGTTCTTCCAGCAATTGTCCATCTGTTGCAATAGATGGGTAGTCTGCTGAAAATAATTTTGTGTTCTGTTGTATTTAATTCATGTTTTACCTCTTTTTATGGATGCACAAGTTAATAAAAAAGATATTTTATATAATAAATAATAACATTTATGTTCACAACAATGAGTTAAAAATATCAAAGTCCATAACAAACAATAACACAAGTTTTGTTATTATAATTTGTGGTACCTAAATAAAGACATTTGTTATTGATCCCTTCATTAGTGGTGCCTAAATAAAGACATTTGTTAAAAAAAAGTTAATAATGTGTAACGACCCGAAATCACCTTTCGGGACGTCACACGGTGCTTAAGGTTACAAGTAGCCCCAAGCTAACCCTTTGAGCCTGTTTCTACTAATAACACTCATTTCAAGATGAAATAATTCAAACACTAGCATAGTCATATCATATGAAAGGAAATACAGAGAAGATGCTCAGTCCAAACGACCAAAATACTAGAAACCTCAACACAACCACAATCTGATAACTAGTCTGACAAAGCCTCTACTAATTCATGAACTAGAGAGTCGTTGGGACAGATCCCCAACTGACGCGAAATGAACTGGAAATAGCAACATAGTCTCTCAAAATATGGAGATGTCTGAATATAGGTCCTCGAACCATGAGGAATCACCACTGTAGGAATGTAGATAGAGGTACTCAAAAATCACTGACAAGCTTGGGACTGAGCACCTGAACCTACATTATAAGACAATGTAGCACATAAACGTATATGTGGATCAGCACTTGGGAATGTGCTGAGTATGTGCGGGTGCATACATATATATAAAACAACATAAATACTTCTTTAATCAAATCAAGCATGTAATAAATAATGACTCACATGGCTTGAATAAGTATAAAATACAAAGCTCATGAGTCACATAAAATGGAACATGTAACACAATCTCGTGAGTCATTATACTTTTTTCTTTAAAATTTGTACTCTTCTTTTATTCTCATTACTCAAGGCAAAGGGAAACTTTAAGCAATACTTTCAACTCATGCATATGTCTCATAGAGAGTAAAACTTCTTTAATGCTCAAGAACTCATAACTCTTTTGAACTCAAGTACTTGGAATTCAAAATCATATAACTTTGGAACATACTTGAAGGCATTTCATTCACGTTAGGAAAATATCTCATTTCAAGTTTTAGGGAAAAATATTCATATAAAAGGAAAGTATTTTAGTTTTAAAGGAAAATATCTTATCTAAATGGAAAATACTTTAGTTTAGGGAGTTTCTCTTAACCGACATAAACCATGCGAGCTACATGGAGTCCAATGTTAAGTCCTCTTAAGGAAGAGACCTCACATTGGGGAGAGGCATCATACTCTTGCCAAGGAGTATAACCTAAGTCCAGTGGTCACTAAACAAACTCAGCCTCGGGCCCAATATCAACTCGGCCTTAGGCCCAATAATAATCATAAAATCAACCTCAGACCCAACCTACGGTGGCATGTAGTTTAAGGGTAAGAAACTGTAGTAACATACCCGCTCGGTGCTAAATACTACTCCCTTTAGATTATCTGCACTTATCTCGTAAAAATCCACTTTTAGAATAACCTCATGGTTCAATAAGAACCCAATAATCAAATCTGTAATCTCATATAGTAGAGTGGATTTCGAAACTCAATGACCATTAGGTCAAAACATTTCTCAATAATCTCAGAATACTCATATCATGGGTTCTTCTAGCACAATAGTTCATAAAATCTCAAGTCTCAAGTAGGGCTTAATAACCCATAATTCAATCTCAAGTTAAAACTCATCAAAAGCATAATAGTATGCATATAGATTCATAACTCATGTAGAAATCTGGAAATTTCAGCAATTTATCGCAAAATCTCAACATACTCATATACTTCATTGTTTCAAACATTTCAACTATTAACTTCTCAAGGATTAAAATCATGAGTTATAGACCCAGCTGCAATTTCTCAAGAAAACATGTAAAAATTATGCCATTAGACTCTCAATTCAAGGGAAACTTCAAAATATTGTAATCGATAATAATGGGTGAAAACCCCCAATTCAATTTCATGTAAAATCTCATAAATTGCAAAAAATTATAGTTTAAATAAGACTTTGGGCACAACGGTGAAAGGATTACCCTTGTTCAAAACCGCACATACCTTAGATTATGAAATTGGATGAACAAGCTTGCTCTAAACTCTTTTTCTTACTCTTGAGAGAGGGTTCTTGCAACCCTTGAACTTGGGGAACTCAAATCTCAACTCAATTTGTTGGATCTATCGTGAGTTCTTGGATTTCTTGAAGAAGGGTTTTAGATTTTCTCTTGAGGGAGAAACCCTAGCCTTTGGATGTTTTGGGAGATAATGAGGCTATCAAGTTCGATTGGAATATATATCTGAGGGTTAAAAGGGAAAAGACCCAAAAGCCCCTTTTGAAAAGGACTTAAAAATACTGAATAGGGGCTGCGATGGTTGGAGAAACAGTCCTTCGCAAGTTCGTCGGTCCGTTGGGTCATCCTTCGCATGTTGGCTAGGAATGGACATACTGCCTCGATGCGACGGTCGGTGTGACGGTCTGTTGCAAACTCGATGGTCCTTCGTCTTAGCCGTCGCACTTGGGCCAGAAAAGGAAGTTACTGCCTTGGTTGCGATGGGCTGAGTGACGGTCCGTTGCAGACTCGGCGGTCCGTCGGATCATCCATCGCACCTGGGCGGTTTCGACAACTTCAGTAAAACATCCATAACTTCTCACCCCGATATCGAATTTGGACAAAATTGGTATCGTTGGAAAGCTAATTAAATTCTCTACATGAAAAAAAAGTCAAATTTAAGAAAATTTTATATAGTTTAAACACCAATCACTTGGGAAGTCACTTCTCAATATTTTAGGGTCGAAATTACACTTCACTTGACATGCTCTAAGGCTCGGTATACGAGAGAACTTTGTGGGGTCTTACAATATCTCCCCCTTAGAAACATTTATCCACAAATGTCACTAGTTAGACTGGGAATATAGGAAAAATAGAGTAAATATAGCTAAATCTCTCTACACTCTTGAATACCCCAGAAATTGCAAGATCTCATGCAAGAATAGATACATAGCCATACTTTAGATTAGAAGGGCTGAATTAAGGAAGAATAATTCCTTCAGATTGACCTGAACTCACGGAAAAGAGGTGCGGGTACTTGACTCGCATGTCTGCTTCTGCCTCCCAAGTAGCACCCTCAACAGACTGGTTCCGCCACAAAAATTTGACCAAGGGAACTTCTTTGTTCCTTAGTCTACGGATCTGAATATCTAGGATCTTAATAGGAATCTCATCGAAGGAAAGACCATTTTGAATATCAGCACTCTCTGAGGGATCTACTACAACGGAATCACCAATATGCTTTTTAAGCATGGGGACATGAAAAATAGGATGAACATTTGACAACTCTGCAGGAAACTCAACCTCATAGGCTACTTTACTGACACGACTCAAGACTCTATACGGGCCAATATAACGGGGATTAAGCTTTCCCTTTTTACCAAACCTCTTCACCCCTTTTATGGGTGAAATCTTTAAGTACACCAAATCACCCACCTCAAACTCAAGATCTCTTCTCCTCACATCGGCATATGACTTTTGATGACTCTGAGCGGTCTTCAACCTCTCTCTAATCAACTTAACTTTCTCCATAGCCTCGAACACTATATCAGTCCCAATCACGACAGCTTCACCTACTTCAAACCAACTTATGGATGACCTACATTTTCTACTATACAAAGCCTCAAATAGTTCCATCCCGATGCTAGCATGGTAACTATTGTTATAGGCAAATTCTATCAATGGCAAATGCTCATCCCAACTATCTTTGAAATCAAGAACACATGCCCTCAACATGTCTTCCAGGGTTTGAATGGTCTTCTAAGACTGACCATCTATCTGCGGATGAAAAGAAGAACTTAAAAGAACTTAGGTACTAAGACCATGCTGGAACGCCCTCCAAAACTGAGAAGTAAATTGAGTGCCCCTATCCGAAATGATGGACAAGGGAACTCCATGCAGCCTGACTAACTCCCGGATATACAATCTAGCATAATCCTCAGCTGTATAAGATGTATGCACCGGCAATAAATGCGCGGACTTAGTCAGCCTATCCACAACAACCCAAATCAAATCATGATTATGAAGCGAAAGAGGCAACCCGTTCACGAAGTCCATATTTACCACCTCCCACTTCTAAGTGGGTATACCAAACTCTTGCATCGCACCACCAGGTCTTTGGTTTTTTACCTTAACCTGTTGGCACGTTGCACACTTTTCTACGAACTCGGTTATATTCTTCTTCATACTATTCCACCAATAGATTTTCCGCAAGTCGCGGCACATCTTGGCGGTGTCGGGATGAATAGAATACCGCGCGCCAAGCGCTTCAGCCATAATCCTCTTCCTCAGATCATCAACACACGGTACACATAATCTACCTTGCACTCTCAACACTCCATCTCCCTCTTGGGAGAAAACCTCTACCTTTTGGTCCTTAACTGCCTCCTTCAGTCTGACCAAACTAGGATCCTTATCTTGCTCCTCTTTTACTTTCGAAACTAAAGAGGATTCGGAACTACTCTTCACTAAAGTACTTCCCTCACCTGAATCAAGAAACCTAACACCCAATCTTGCCAAATTATCCATATCACGAGCTAACTCTTTCTTACCTTCCTCTACATGAGCAACACTACCCATAGACAACCTGCTAAGGGCATCCGTCACTACGTTGGCCTTGCTCGGGTGATACAACACACTCATATGATAGTTTTTCAACAACTCCAACCACCTCCTATGCCTACGATTCAAGTCCCTTTGAGTAAACACATACTGTAGGCTCTTATGATCAGTAAACACATCAACATGGACACCATAAAGATAGTGTCTCCAGATTTTCAAAGCAAAGACCACAACAGCTAACTAAAGATCATGGGTTGGGTAATTCTTCTCATGCGGTTTTAACTGCCGAGAGGCATAGGCTATAGCCTTACTTCTTTGCATCAACACACAACCCAAACCAATTCTAGAGGTATCACAATACACTACAAAACCATTTGTACCATCAGGCAAAGTCAATACAGGGGCTGAAGTAAGTCGAGTCTTCAACTCCTGAAAATTCTTCTCACAGGAATCTGACCACTGGAACTTAACTTTTTTTGGGTCAACTGGGTCATGGGATAGGCAATAGAAGAGAAACCCTCAACAAAATGGGGGTAGTAGCCCGCCAGACCCAAGAAACTTCTAATGTCAGATAGAGATATAGGTCTAGGCTAATTTCGTACAGCTTCTGTCTTTTGGGGATCAACTCTAATACCTTTGGCTAAAACAACATGACCCAGAAAGGCTACATACCTTAGCCAAAATTCACACTTACTAAATTTGGCGAACAACTGGTGGTCTCTAAGAGTTTGCAAGACGATTCTAAGGTGGTTTGCATGGTCATTCTCATTATGGGAGTACACAAGGATGTCATCTATGAACATTATGACAAACATATCCAGATATTGCTTGAATACTCAGCTCATGAGGTCCATGAAGGCTGCTGGAGCATTGGTTAGCCCAAAAAACATAACTAGAAACTCAAAGTGACCATAGCGGGTTCGGAAAGCTGTCTTTGGAATATCACATTCCCTCACTTTAAGTTGATGATAGCAGGATCTAAGGTCTATCTTGGAGAAATAACTTGCACCTTGCAACTGATCAAACAGGTCATCAATTCTCGGAAGAGGATACTTGTTCTTGATGGTGACCTTATTAAGTTGATGATAGTCAATGCACATACGCAAAGAACCATTTTTCTTTCGCACAAATAAGATAGGTGCGCCCCAAGGAGAAATACTGGGCCTATTGAATCCTTTGTCTAAAAGATCTTTGAGTTGCTCTTTCAACTCCTTAAGCTCTGCAAGTGACATACGGTATGGCAAAATAGAAATAGGCCGAGTATTGGGAAGAAGGTCAATCCTGAATTCTATCTCTCTATTAGGAAGTACCCCTGGGAGATCTTTCGAAAAAACATCTGGAAACTCATTAACAATTTCGACTGACTAAATAGTTGGAGCCTCGAACTTAATGTCTTTGACTCTAACTAGGTGATAGATGCAACCCATGGATATTAGCTTTCTGGCTTTGAGATAGGAGAAAAATGACTCTTGGGAGATACCGAACTCCCGGACCACTCAAAAGCTGGTTCATCAGGAAACTGAAACTTGACCACACAGGTACGATAGTCTATAGACGCATAACAATAATGAAGCCAATCCATACCCAGAATAAGGTCAAAATCCACCATGTCTAACTCTATCAAATCCGTAAGTATGATTCTATGAAGAACAGTAACAAGATAATCTTTATACACTTTTTTAGCAACAACTGATGCCCCTACAGGTGTGGAGACTAGGAAAGGCTCAGGAATCTTTTCGGGACTCATTTTGAAATTCACAGCCACAAGTGGGGTCATATAAGAGAGACTTGACCCGGGGTCCAACAACACATAAACGTCAAAACAAAAGATGCAGAGCATACCAGTAACAACATCGGGAGAGTCCTCCTGCTCCTGATGGGATGGTAAGGCATAGAATCTATTTTGGTGCTGACCGCCAGTAGTGCTAGATGAAGCGCCCTGAGCAGGGGCGGGATGGGGTACAGGAGCTGGTCCACTAGTAGCCTGTGCCTGAGGTTGGACATCTCTGTTCCCCTGTCTAGTATGAGGATAATTTCTAAGTCTATAGCCCTACTTGACACAACCAAAATAGCCCCTCAAATTTATGAAACACTCATCGGGATGATCCCTACTACACTTAACACAAGGAGAATAACGGGGCCTATTACCAACATTGTTCTACGACCTAATCATAAAAGACCCTCTCCTTGCTCCTGCCTGCTTTTACATATGGGAGAACTAGCTGATGAAGGCGCTGGCATAAACGGACGTCTCAAAAACTGAGGGTGATTCCCTCCATGGAACCTAGGCTAGCTAAACTCATGGTTCTCAGATCTAGCTCTCTTGTTACCCCTCACTCTATCTCTCCCTCTAATCTTATCCGCCTCTATCTGCTGGGCATGAGTTATCAATCTAGACAGATCCATATCCCTATGCATCATCGCAATTCTACACTCCTTCAGTACCAACCCAGAAACATCGGTCACGAACTTGCTCATACTAGCCTGGATGTCAGAAATTAAATCAGGAGCTTACTTGTCCAACTGATTGAACTTCAAGCAGTACTCCTTAATAGTCATGGAGCCCTACCTCAAGTTTATAAACTCCTCAATCTTTGCCTCTCTCATCTCAAGCGGAAAGAACTTGTCCAAGAATGCATCTTGGAACACCTGCCAAATCATAGGAGCGACATTCTCGCCTCTACCCTTCTTCCATGATACAACCCAGTCATAAGCAATGTCCTTCATCCTGTAGAAAGCCAACTTAACACTTTTTTCCTCAGAAATATGCATCACCTACGTGATCTTTCTCACCTCCTTAAGGTACAACAGTGAGTCATCATCTGCCTTAGACCCATAAAACTCTGGAGGATTCATCCACATGAAATCATGAATCCTAGTCGTATCTATATCACCTCCTTGCTGATTAGCAATTGCAGCCTGGTTATTGGCCCGAACATTGACGGTGACTGCTTGGGTTAACGCCTGAAAGGCCGCCCGAAACTCAGCATGAGATACCGTCTCATTCAAAGGATCAATAGGAGGTTGTTCATCATCGTTTTTGCGGGCATTCACTCTTCGAAGAGACAATTTTTGAAATAGAAGAGCACGAATTATTAGGTGAGAGGGACAACTGTTGGCACAATAGAATCCAAAAAAAAACTTTTTCCTAAAACGTCTCGTAGCCTCTTGCTCATATATGTGGCGCGCTATACAACGATGATCAAGACTCTACTTAATGCAGCTTGTCAGACTCCCTAAGACTCCTTAAAACCCTAGGCTCTGATACCAAGTTTGTAACGACCCGAAATCACCTTTCGGGACGTCACACAGTGCTTAAGGCTACAAGTATCCCCAAGCTAAACCTTTGAGCCTGTTTCTACTAATAACACTCATTTCAAGATGAAATAATTCAAATAATAGCATAGTCATATCATATGAAAGGAAATACGGAGAAGATGCTCGATCCAAGCGACCACAATACTGGAAACCTCAACACAACCACAATCTGATAACTAGTCTGACAAAGCCTCTACTAATTCATAAACTAGAGAGCCGTTGGGACAGGTCCCCAACTGACTCGAAATGAAATAGAAATAGCAACATAATCTCTCAAAATATGGAGATGTCTGAATATAGGTCCTCGAACCATAAGGACTCACCACTGTATAGAGGTACTCAAAAATCACTAACGAGGTTGGGACTGAGCACCTAAACCGACATTATAAGACAATATAGCATATAGACGTATATGTGGATCAGCACTTGCGAATGTGCTGAGTATGTGCGGGTGCATGCATTTATATAAAACAACATCAATATTTCTTTAATCAAATCATGCATGTAATAAATAATGACTCACATGGCTTGAATAAGTATAAAATGCAAAGCTCATGAGTCACATAAAATGGAACATGTAACACAATCTCGTGAGTCATTATACTTTTTGCTTTGAAATTTGTACTCTTCTATTATTCTCATTGCTCAAGGATAAAGAAAACTTTAAGCAATACTTTTAACTCATGCATATGTCTCATAGAGAGTAAAACTTCTTTAATGCTCAAGAACTCATAACTCTTTTGAACTCAAGTACTTGGAATTCAAAATCATATAACTTTGGAACATACTTGAAGACATTTCATTCACGTTAGGAAAATATCTCATTTCAAGCTTTAGGGAAAAATACTCATATCAAGGGAAAGTATTTTAGTTTTAAAGGAAAATATCTTATCCAATTGAAAAATACTTTAGTTTAGGGAGTTTTTCTTAACCGACATAAACCATGCGAGCTACATGGAGTCCAACGTTATGTCCTCCTAAGGAAGAGACCTAATGTTGGGGAGAGGTGTCATACTCTTGCCAAGGAGTATAGCCTAGGTCCAGTGATCACTAAACAAACTCAGCCTCGGGCCCAATATCAACCCAGCCTTAGGCCCAATAATAATCATAAACTCGGCCTCAGGCCCAACCTACGGTGGCATGTAGTTTTGGGGTAAGAAACCATAGTAACATACCCGCTCGGTGCTAAATACTACTCCCTTTAGATTATCTGCGCTCATCTCATAAAAATCCACTTTTAGAATAATCTCATGGTTCAATAAGAACCCAATAATCAAATCTGTAATCTCATATAGTAGAGTGGATTTCAAAACTAAATGACCATTAGGTCAAAATATTCTCAATAATCTCAGAATACTCAAATCATGGGTGCTTATAGCACAATAGTTCATAAAATCTCAAGTCTCAAGTAGGGCTTAGTTACTCATAATTCAATCTCAAGTTAAAACTCATCAAAAGCATAATAGATAACATATAGATTCATAACTCATGTAGAAATCTGGAAATTTCAGCAATTTATCGCAAAATCACAACATACTCATATACTTCAATGTTTCAAACATTTCAACTATTAACTTCTCAAGGATTAAAATCATGAGGTACAGACCCAGCTGTAATTTCTCAAGAAAACATGTAAAAATTATGCCATTAGACTCTCAATTCAAGGGAAACATCAAAATATTGTAATTGATAATAATGGGTGAAAAACCCCAATTCAATTTTATGTAAAATCTCATAAATTGCAGAAAATTATAGTTTAAATAAGCCTTTGGGCACAAGGGTGAAAGGATTACCCTTGTTCAAAACCCCACATACCTTAGATTATGAAATTGAATGAACAAGCTTTCTCTAAACTCTTCTTCTTACTCTTGAGAGAGGGTTCTTGTAACCCTTGAACTTGGGGAACTCAAATCTCAACTCAATTTGTTGGATCTATGGTGAGTTCTTGGATTTCTTGGAGAAGGATTTTAGATTTTCTATTAAGGGAGAAACCCTAGCCTTTGGATGTTTTAGGAGATAATGAGGCTATCAAGTTCGTTTGGAATATATATCTGAGGGTTAAAAGGGAAAAAACCCAAAAACCCCTTTTAAAAAGGACTTAAAAATACTGAATGGGGGTTGCAACGGTCAGAGCAACGGTCCGTCGCAAGTATGACGGTCCGTCGGATCGCCTGTCGCACGTTGGCCAGGAATGGGACACACTGCCTCGATGCGACGGTCGGAGCGACGGTCCGTCGCATACCCGACGGTCCGTCATCTTAGCCATCATACTTGGGCCAGAAAAGGGAGTTACTGCCTTGGTTGCGACAGGTCGAGCGACGGTCCATCGCAGACTCGACGGTCCGTCGGATCGTTATCGAACCTGGGCGGTTCCAACAACTCTCAGTAAAATGGCCATAACTTCTCACCCCGATACTCTTTTTGGACGAAATTGATATCGTTGGAAAGCTAATTCAATTCTCTACATGACAAAAAGTCAAATTTAAGAAAATTCTATATGGTTTAAACACCAATCACTTGGGAAGTCACTTCTCAATCTTTTAGGGTCAAAATTACACTTCACTTGACATGCTCTAAGGCTCGGACTACGAGGGAACTTTGCGGAGTCTTACATAATGACATAATAATATAGTGATTTTATAGTACTGTAACATGAACCCCAACAGATGAGTAATGTGTTGCAACAGTGAATAATATGTTGCAACAGGCTAGTTATATGTTGCAACAGATGAATCACCTGTTGGTAATTCATGTTACACTACTATAGAACTTAAAGTTGATTCCAACAGATGAGTCATCTGTTGGAAAAGTTAACTCATTTGTTACAACAGATTATACATCTGTTGCAACAGATAAATAACCTATTGGGATAGATTAGTTACCTGTTTCAACAGACGACTCGTCTGTTAGAATCGAGTTCAGGTTCTATTACAACAGGTAAGTAATCTGTGTCAACAGATGACTCCTCTGTTGTAATAGATAACTCATTTGTTGCAACAGATAACCCATCTATTTGATTCATGTTACAAAACTATAGAACCATAAACATAAATCCAACGTATGAGTCTTCCGTTGCGACAGATGAATCTTTTATTGGGTTCATGTTTATGGTTCCATCTATTATTTTGAAAACAACAGGAGTAGTGTACCCAGATGAGATATTCAACTAAAAATCATAATTTTACTTACCGATGTCGCGTATAAAGTAATGCCAAAGTGATGTACGAAACTAAATTTGACCTAAAAATTTGGCCAAGTAACAGCAGTAGCGGTAACAACAACAACAATGGTAAACAAAAAGAAGATGATGATGATAATGAAGAAGAAGAAGATGATAATGAAGCACAAGATGGTGAATAAAGCAGCAACAACAATGAACAATAAAAATGGCGAAGAGAGAGAAAACAACAATAATAAAAAGAGAGAGAAAACGCGCATTTTTATTTCCTCCGTTTCTAGTTATGTTAGGTCAACATTTGAATCAAAGTATAAATTAAAAAACTTATGGGTTATTCTCAAACTTTTCCAAATTTCTTAATTACTAATAAAGTAATTGTCACTTACACTCAATTATTAAAACTTGAGTCACCTACACCTCATTTTCAAACTATTTTGTCACTCTTAGCTAAATTGCCCAAGCGACTATACTAAAATCGATTTATAAATTTATTTCACGGTGTTCTATAAAATAACTGCATGAAGTGTGGTCAAATTCACTAGTTTGATATAATTAAGAAAGTTAAATGAGTGATTTTTATGTCACTTTTTCTATTCCTAACTTTATTATTATACTAAAAATTCAACCTCACAAAACATAGTCGACGGTAGACAATACATTAAAATTACTTTTCATTAACTTGATAAATTCACTTGTGAACCCTAAACAACTATCTGCAATAGTTAACAAACTCAAAATTAATAAATTATGAAAATTTATAAAAGAAACCACAAAACCAACACTTTAAGCATGTCTAGCTGTACAATTTTCAGTAATTAAATTAGGGAGAACATTAAACAATGATCAATATCACAATATTTTTAACTTATATTAATGAAAGAATGAAATAAAAACAACAAACAGTAATCTTTTCTATATATAAAAAAAAAGGTCATAGTCCTACCACGTGATGCTCCTCTTCATACAATTTAATATGATTTTTTTTTGTCATTCAACAATTATTTATCTTCTATAAAAACTCTTATATAATCTATTAATTTGAGAAAAAGAAGAAGTTGCTTTCCATAAAAGATGTAAAGAAAGAAAAAAATCAAAAAATTTCTAACAGAAAAATAAGTAACAAAAAGGAAATACTCTGAACTCTTAACATAAAATATAGTAAAAAGAAAGATTAAATATAGTGTATATAAGAAATTGATACAAATAAGAGTAGATTTTTTTTATTTTTTTTTAGAAAAAAAAAAAACAAATTTGGCATTGAGTGCAAAAAATTACCTTGTAAGAAATGCATTCAACATTGAGTGGATTCGACGTATGTACCAGTCATCTCAATACAAAAAACATAACTTAAACTACCAAAATTTAACAAAAATTGAGCAAGAAATAATTATGAAATACAAAATGTTAACTTTTCAACTAAAAAAAAAAGAAAAATCTTAGCCCATAAAGAAATAAATTCATTTCAACATATTGAGAATAGAGCACATATAAATAAGTTCAAGCAATTCTTGAGCTATGGGAGGTGCCACATCAGTGTATTCTCATTCAGCTTTATGCATACATACATACATATATATATATATATATATATATACATACATATATATATATATATATACATACATATATATATATATATATATATATATATATTAGTTTAGGGTACGTGAGTTGTACGTTTATAAAAAAATATATAAATATAGAATAAGAATGAATTGTGTGGAATACAATTAACGTTGAGTTGGATGCAACGTTCATTTAAATGAAAAGATAAATATTACTTCTTCCGTCTATCTTTACTTCTCCACTTTTCTATTTTGGAATGTCCACCAATACTTGTCCAGTTTATCAAGCCAATGGATAATTTACCTACTTTCAACCAATGAATAATGTTTTTATTTTTACCCATTTTACTCTTAGCATTAAATACGATTCATTACCTAATGTATTTTTAAAAGTATTAAATTTATTATATTCAAAGAAAAATATGATAAAATTATCCCTATCATTTATTGTTTTCTAATCCCTGTGCGAATAAAAAAGTGGACAAGTAAAGATGGACAAAGGGAGTAATACAGATAAATGAAAAGATAAAAATAAATGAAAAGTTATAAAATTATAAAATTATAAAATTAAAGATAATAAGACATACGCCTTGTAGATCCATGGAACTTACGCCCTATGTTTCAAGGCTTAACCTCGCCCTGTACTATATAAAACGTCTTGCCTCACCCCCATTTTTTAAAACAGTGATCAGAAGTGACATAATGAAATACAACAACTCTGTTTCTTAATATAGTGCTATTGTCTAAGTGGATCCTTAGGGATCGTTTGGTGCATTGTCCGGGATAAGTAAGGATATCTCATGAGGTTGGATATCTCATGGGATTATTTTATCCCTCGCTCTCCATAGAATAGTAATTCCACCATCTTAGTATAAATGATGGGATAAAATAGTCCCGAAATTAAGTAATTCCTTCAATCAAATATGATATGAGATTAATCTCAAACTTTATTCCGAGATTATCTTTCTAATCTCTTCTACCAAAAGACTCCTTATGGTATTAGAACTTTTATTATTAGTTGATAATGCTATAAATATTACAATTATAATCCGACACGAACTTATTTCTATAGGAAACAATTTAGTTTTAAGTAAATATAATTTTTGTATTCATTTTATTTGATCAATGATTTATTTTGTTAAAAGTTTAAAGTACCAAATAAAACAAAAACTAACATTAATATAAAAAAGGCACATGCACCCCCAAAGACAAAACTCACGCTAATCTATTGGCTATCATCGCTTTTAAAATTTTTAATTATTCTCAAAATGCATTCTCCGGAAGAACTTATTTTTTTATTTTGTTTTTATATATAGGAGATCTAAAAGAAGTTATTTTCATCTATTTATTTGAAAGAGGGCAACAAGTCTCATTTTTCTGTGTACCTTAAATAGGGGGATCTCTTTTGAACTATATTTATATTCTTTTATAAAAACAACTTATAAAATTTGGTGTCAAATACCGAAGATCGGTTTTAAAGGACTAAATGTTTTGTAAATGAAAGTCTAGTTTACGTAGAATATAGAGTCCAAGTGCAATCAAACTCTTAAAATATAAACGTAATCACTTATTTTATCCGATATAAGCTTATTAAATTCAAAAACAATCACCGATTTATCCAATATGAATAGAGTTTCGCTTAGCTTTTATATCAAAAGAAAACCTAAGCCCAAAAATGAAGTAAGTCAATTATGTCAATTATAGCATAATCAATTCAAAAATTGATCAGCCAATTTCAATTTCTTACGAATCCCTTTTTCTCATAGGAGTAAGGAAAAATATATTCAATTCATAACTCTCTTTGCTTAAAGAATTTTTATCATTAAAATTCTGTTTTAAAAAAAGCTTTCACAACAAATTGTTTCAAAACAAAGAATATATGGTAAATTTATGACCTATGGTAACCTTTAATATTCTTGATAGATATTATTAAAATCAATGAGAATTAAATAGAACCTTCAAAACACTTGCAAAATATATCGACATTCTCTTAGCAAGACCAAATATGAAAAGAACTTTCCTCTGACCTTATATGTTGCTCAATAATTCAAGATTTTTCGTATATAATATGCATCAATGAAAATAACATAGAGGATGGCTCTTGATACCAACTATAGACTTTAAAATATCAAAAAATATATGCATATATTTTGATATTGCAACATAAAATTAGACAGAAAAAGCATAATAAATGAGGAGGGCTTTAAGGTCACTTAGATTTCCCCTTCTTTGACAGCCCTTTTGTTAATGATTCCTTTTAGGGTATTTTTCTTGCCTTCAACTTGTTATCAGTTGATGGTGACTTCCCTCCTTGGCTCCTTCTTTTCTTCTGTTTTTTCTCATTTTACATGTAGACAACCTACAATATATGTGAAAAAATTGCATTAATTAGTGTGTAACAGTGTTATCATAAGAAAAAAGAGCAACAAGCTCTAAGGTCATTTGGGACTTGAAATGTTTATCAAATCTTTGAAAGGTCGCGTAAAAACTATTCAATTAGTTTGAAAGAAGTAAAACTTGGTATGAAACAATCAAAGAGAGGTCTACTTACCTGATCCTTGAAATGACACCTCTAAAGTTGTTTCTTCAGAGTTAACAGTAAGTGTCCGTTGACTTCTTGATTTATTGTTGAACCTCATCAGACTCTCAAGCTGAGGCTTGAAGCTGAATTTTCTTGAAAAAACTGCTATAACGTATAAGAACATGGAATCTTAATTACAACACAGTAACTAAACAATCGACATTAGAATAGATCCATCCAATTTTGGTATCATGCTAGAGCAGTTCAATTATTTTTCTTTTGATTTTCTTCTTATAAAAGGAGCATTTGAAATTTACATTACAAGAGCAACATAAATCTGCCTCCGTTGACATATATACATTTAACAATTAACATATTACTTCAAGCACTATAGTTCTTCCTCCTCTCTGTCCCCAGTACTAAATAAGAAGGAAGGAAAACAGCAAACAAATAAAAAAGAAAGAGACCTTATACATATCTTCCTTGGAATATAGTAGAATGTGTTTGTTACATCAATCTTAAATATGTGACAAAACTCTTTTGAGTATATAGTTTTATGGAGAAGGATTAGTTGACAAATAGCTTGGAATATACTTGTTGCGACATATTCTGGTGCAGCATAACCCCGAGGTCCTATTATCCTGGTTGAAACATGTGTTTCATCTCCCTCGGGACCATCTCTTGCAAGGCCTCTTTTGTATCTAGATATGCACTGTATAGAAAATTTTGTAATGCGACATTGTTAAAAGTGTATATTGTATATACTACCTATGTACATTTTCCTTTGTCTTTTCTTTTTATTATGATAGTTTTTGCTATAAATATTGACATTTTTGGACGAAGTTTCTCTAGTGAAAATTGAGCAAATAGTTTAAGTTCTGAAAATAGAAGATCGTTTAGGTTTTACATAGGCTAATATCACAATAGTTCAACCAAAAAAACTATCACAGACCGGTTGCTTATGATGGAGGACGAGCTAATGAGGGCGCATCAATGAAAAGGATTGACAAGCTTCTAAAGAAGGGATGCCCATACACCTTCGGCGATTCCATGTCGGAATGAGAATGAGAGAGAAAAGTGAGATCTTTATAAGAAATAATACAACTGCACATGTTACTTGCTCTTTTAGACTCAACGATAGCGTAGTCCAAGGGCAAATGCATGAGGCTTGGTTGAAAGCTCTAGCTTTCTGCTCTAGTATGATAAGATAAGTCTGTTATGAAATAACAGACGGAACAAAAATGCTTTTACGCATCCAAATTAGAAGTTAGAAATTTTCAAAATGAAAGTTATGCTCGCCAAAGTACAAAAAACAACAATAACAACATACTCAGTGTAATTCCATAAATAGGACTCGCCAAATAATTGACATAATTAAACCTCATCTATACCGGGCCACAATAGTTGTTGTATTGTTACAACAGAGTGATGGTGGTTCTACCAGCATGAAAGAAAGTAAGTACAGAAGCCTTAGCATCTGTCGAAATAAAAAGAAAAACAAAAGCAGCTTAAGGCAGAACAATGAGACAACTATGATTATAGTCACTACTACGAATTCCACTACTTTTTTATTTTCCAAGCATGAGATGATCATGGTCCTATTGTGATTCCTTAGTATTATTGGATGTCGAGCTTTTCCTTGTTCCATTTTTGAAAAAGTCAAAAAATAAATCACATGCAGCCTCAGATGAAAGATCCAAGAAGAATAATTTCGTCTTATCTTTCAGCCAAGTAGCAATTTCATTGTTCTTAGAGAAGTAATCATCCTTTGATAGCTCTTAAAACTTGATTTTCGGACAGGGATGGTAAAGCAAACCATATGACAGATCAAATATGGAGGAATTAAAATTAAATAGAAATGGATGTCCGATAAAGAAAGTCATAAGAAGGAACATAGGGGAATATAGTTACTGCTACTGCAATAGTCTAACAAATTTTCAAGCATTTAGAGCTCTGAAAGTGTGGACGGCATTCAACATAAAACAATATTTCTTCCGTATTACGCTCATTGGCAAGAAAAAATATGCCTTGAAACCTTGATGACGACACTAAAGTACTCATGAAGTGAGAAAAAGCACACAATATGTTTTGCACCTTGCTTCCGGGTTTAAGCGTGCCTATGACAATATTGACCTGAACAACTCTGATTGCACCACAATACTCAATAGGCACCACAATACTCAACAGGTTCTTTTAAACCATGATAGCTCCATATACAAGAATAGTTGAACTGTAGAAGGAGAACTCCTAAATATAGAAAAACTCAAAGAACCCTAAACCTAGTTAATATAAAAGTTAATTGTTTTCCATAATAAACTTAAAAAGTCAGGTACAAAAGAAACTTGCATGTCAACAAAATTCGAGATAGAGTAAGTTGATCGAGATAGAGGAAGTTGCACTTATTCTCATCATGATCATCGGAAGGTGTAGAACACCACAATGGTTAGCTGTATCACCACCTAAAATTTCGACCACCGTTAATGACAAATCAAGATTGAAATATTTATCCCTATAGAATAAAAATATGTAATGTGTAATGACTATTAGATAAAGTTGAATATATATGATGAAAAAAATCCAAATCCTATGCTTGTAATACCCCATAATTCTCTTGGTTTCTGGACCACTTACGACTCATTCTTTAAAGTCGTAAAGACTCTTACGAGTCGTATGCGGTAGTCGTATCCAAGACAATGTGTTTGAGTTGACATTTTGTTCTAGGTATAACTATACCCCTTTTAATCGTATAGAGGGTTACGAGTCGTATGAACCCAAGTCGTAAGGACATTAGTGTAGACTCCTTGAGGTTTTGTTCAAGATAAAAGTCATGGATACTAGTCATATGCTAAGGTATGAGTCGTAAGATGTGACCCGTACCCTGACTAGTAGATAATCGAAGAATTAAGCCTCATGTTTTGATATCTTTATAAGATACTTGGACATGTATTAAGTCCTCAAATAGCTCCTAGCTCATGAACAAGTCAAAACCTTCCTTAGCGATTAAATTCTCGGGATGTAAATAACTATAGTCATCTTCAAATGATCATAACTTTTATTTTACTATGAATTATTGAGATCAAGACCCACCAACAGATAGGTATTAGAATTATCTTTCCAACTATACCAATTTTGCCTTAATCCGACATCGGAGTGAAAAGTTATGGCCGAAATACGGAAGCACTGTCAAGTTGTGTCACACACTGTCCAGCATACGGGTTGCCAAGTGTAACTCGTACCCAGACCATACGAGTCATATCGTAGACCCGTAAGGACTGCCGAGAATTTTCTGTAAAGTTTAGTTTAAGGGCTTTTTAGTCTTTTACCCTCTTATAACTCCCAAGCCACGATATTTAACCCCAAGGGGAATTACTTTCCCTCTATTTTCATCGATTTAACCAACATAAACTCCTCATCCACTCTCAACAACAAGATTAGGGTTTCCTCTAAAGATCATAACCCAAGAACAAGATTCAAGCCCTTTCTTAAGAAACTAAGAAATTCAAGCTTTAAGTTCGAGAAATCCTCACGGAATCTTCAAGAATTCATCTAGTGAGGTATGTGTGATGTTCATCTATGGGCAATTTTTCACTCATGAAGTGGAAGAATCTATTTTTATATTTTAAATCATGAATTTACATGTTTACAATGAGTTATCTTCATAAAGCTTTTATGAGTTTTGAATATACATGATGTTTACAAGTGTTGTTCATTGAAAGTAGCCCTTACACGTTTGAAGCATGAAGTTTCCACGTTAAATCCCTAATTCATGGTTTTGTGTTGTAACTATGGTATTTTTACATGTTTTACCCCTTTTCCATGTTTAAGATCATGACCCCACATGTGTTTGATGAAATATCTAAATGACTTGGATTTTGAACAATGATCCTTTATTATGGTTTTAAAGCTTCATACGTCCTTATTAATAATTCATTCAGTGTTGAGGGTTATGAATACCCAAAACTTAGTTGTTTACATAGTTTTAGTACTTACAGAATGATTTCAGATAAACTATGAGCATTAATATTTAGTCAGTTATTAAGATCAGTTGTTTCTTCAGTTAAACTTAGTTCAGTACAGTAATCAGTGTCAGTTTAGTTGGGAGTAGGATTTAGCACTGAGTAAATACAGGACGAGGTCTTACTCATCAGTTAGGTGGAGTTGTTAGTAGCTGTCCCTGTATTCTAGAACTACGTAGCCAGTGTAAGATATGAGGAGTCACCAATCAGTTTAGGCTTGACTTCCTCTCAAGGGTCACCTGTCAGTTTAGGCTTAACACCCTAGTCCTTCAGTACACCAGATCAGTGGATCCACACAGTTAGTGTTAGTACTCGTGGCACGGTACTGACACCCTTCCAACTAGGGTCACAGGTTGGACCCCGATTAAATCAGATTGGGGCATGTCAGCAAGATGATACCTCCCATAGTCTCAATTCAATATTCAGTACAGAATTCAGTTCAAGTTTTGCTTGACCATAGCATACAGTTTATCAGTTATTCAGGTACTAGACTTCAGTATTTCAGTTTAACAACTATTTTAGTATCATGTTTTATGCTTGGTCGGGTATTCTTAGATTTTATAGCTTTCATGCATTTATGGATCAGTTATCTCATGCTACTCAGCCAGTCAGTTTTTCATGCATAGTTAACCCTTGTATTACAGCCTAATCTCATCTCATATACTAGTACATTCAAAGTACTGACCGCATACTTTCTCCATGCTATGATTTCTTATATCATAGGTTCGGATGCTCAATTTCCTGACCGCGCTTAGATAGTTCACCTTATCAACAGCAGAAGTTATGGTGAATCCTCATATGTCGAGGAGCTGTTATGTTATTTCAGTATTCCAGTATTTCCTTTCAGATAGTTCAGTCTTGAGTTAGTTGAGGTTTGTCCCATCAACTCAACAATCAGTCAGATAGAGGCTTTACAGATAATTAGCTAGTTTATCAATTTATCAGTTGGATTTTAATATTTTCAAAGATATTTTTAGACTTGCAGATTCAATTGTATTTCAATATTTAAAACCTTATGGCATTTTTTAGTTTTTTTCCACACATGTTGTTATTATTAGTTTACTTAGTGCTCACGGCAGTTACCAGCTCATGGGTTAGCTTGTGGACACTTGTGACCATAACTACCGTTGTCGCAACTAGGGGTAGCCTCGGGTCATGAAAAAACTTACTATCAAAGCCAGGTTTTAAAGTGTGTTAGGGAGTCTGAAAGCCACGTTGAGTAGAGTCTAATGCATGGGTGTGACGCGCGCCACACTTATGGACAAGAGGCTACAAGACGTTTTAGGAAAAGTTCCCTTCTTTTAGTATTCATGTCATGTGAGTGAGCATGAGCTCTATTCAAACTCTCTTTCTAATCCATATTTTATTTCATTCCAGAAAATGCCTCCCAGAAAGAATAACAAAAGAAGAAATGGAAATTAGCCTGCACCTCCGCCTGTTCAAGAAGATCCCCTGAACGAGCATGTCTCCCACGCCAAGTTCAGAGATGCCTTCACGACCTTAGCTTACTCAGTATCAGCTCAAAATAATCAGCTGGCTTCATCCCCAGCTAATTTTTCCACCAATATAGATGCAACTAGGATTCGAGACTTTACCCGAATGAACCCTTATTTGTTTTCGGGATCCAAGTCTAAAGAGGATCTGCAAGAATTCCTTGATATGATTCAGAAGGTTACTGATATTATAGGTGTCACATTGAGTGAGAGTGTAGATTTGGATACTTACCAATTGCAGTATATATCTCACACCTGGTATAAGTAGTGGAAGGAGGATAGGGGCACAGATGCAGGACCTGTAGAGTGGGAGGAATTTGCCACAGCCTTTTTAGACATGTTCTTTAATATGGAGTTAAGGGAAGCTATGGTGCTGGAGTTTATAAATTTGAAGCAGGGAAATATGAGTATAAAGGAGTATTCACTTAAGTTTACTCAGTTGGCGAGCTATGCTCCTTCGATGGTGGCTGATAATAGATCTAGAATGAGTAAGTATATTTCTGGTATACCTGATAGTGTGGTCAAGGAGTATAAAACTATTATGTTGATTAAGGAGATGGACCTATCTAGGCTTATGGTCCATGCTCAATAGATTGAGGAACAGAAGATTAAAGAGAAAGAGAGAGAGAATAAGAGGGCCAGAACAAATAGCTTTAATTTTTCTCAGTCAAGGTAAGAGGGTGGTAATCGTTCTCAGTTCAGTCAGAAGTTTTCAACCCCAGCTCCATCTTTAGCTGGTGCGCCAGTGCCAAAGTTCATAAATGATAATCGGGATAGGGCGTCAAGGTCTAAGTTCCAAGGCAGTGTAAACAGTGGTCGCATGAACCCACTTTGCTAGAAATGTGGTAGGAATCATCAGGGTGAGTGTAGATCTAGAAGTGATGTGTTTTTTGGGTGTGGTAAACCAGGACACAGTATACGAGAGTGTCGAGTAGTCGCTCAGAGGGGAAGAGAATTGCGCCTGAAGAGCCAGTCCAATCTGTCATCAGCTCCAGCAGGTCATCCAACCCAACAGGGCGCTACTTCCAGTGCCACCAGTGAGTAGCACCAGAATAGATTGTATGTACTTCAGTCCTGTCATGATTAGGAAATCTCTCCTGATATGGTTACGGGTACGTTACAGGTCTTTCACCTTCATGTTTATGCTTTGTTAGATCCCGGGGCTTCACTTTCTTTTGTAACTCCCTATATAGCTATTAATTTTGGTGTCAATCTCAAATCTTTAGCAGAACCCTTCTCAGTGTCTACCCCAGTAAGTGTCTCTATTGCATCCAGGTAGGTATATAGGAACTGTTCGATCACAATATCCCAGAAAGCCACCTCAATTGACCTTATAGAGTTAGAGATGACTAATTTTGACGTCATTCTTGGTATGGATTGGCTACACTCATGTTATGCCTTAATTGATTGTAAAAATAGAGTCATTCAGTTTCAGTTTCCTAATGAACTAGTTATTGAATGAAGGGGTGGTACTTCAGTGGTTAAGGGGAAAATTATGTCATATCTTAAGGCAAGAAAAATGATATCTAAAGGGTGCATGTACCACCTTGTCCAAGTTAAAGACTCTAGTTCTGAAACCCCAAGTGTCGAGTCAGTTTCAGTAGTAAGGGAATTTCCTGATGTGTTCCCTGAAGACTTTCCTAGAGTTCCTCCCGAAAGGGAAATTGACTTTGAAATAGATCTCCTTCCAAATACCCAGCCTATCTCTATTTCACCCTACAGAATGGCTTCAACTGAGCTTAGGGAATTGAAAGAACAGTTGAAGGATCTCTTAGAAAAGGGATTCATCGGGCCCAGTATTTCCCCATGGGGCACTCCAGTCTTGTTCGTGCGTGATAAAGACGGTTCTCTCAGAATGTACATCGATTATCATCAATTGAATAAAGTCACAATCAAAAATAAGTATCCACTCCCCAGGATTGATGACTTGTTCGACCAACTTCAGGGTGCCAGTTATTTCTCAAAGATAGACCTCAGATCCCGCTATCATTAGCTCAGAGTCAGAGAATGTGACATTCCAAAAATAGCTTTCAGAACTCGGGATGGTCACTCCAAATTTCTAGTTATGTCTTTTGAACTAACGAATTCCCCAGCAGCTTTCATGGACTTGATGAACAGAGTGTTCAAGCAGTACTTGGACATGCTCTTCATAGTCTTTATTGATGATATTCTTGTCTACTGTCGTAGTGAAAATGATCATGCATACCATCTCAGAATTGTATTGCAAACTCTTAGAGATCATCAATTATTCACCAAATTTAGTAAGTGCGAGTTTTGGCTAAGATCAGTAGCTTTTCTTGGCCATATTATTTCCTGTGATGGCATTAGACTTGACCCTCAAAAAACTGAAGTAGTGAGAAATTGGCCCAGACTCATCTCTTTATTAGATATCAGGAATTTTTTAGGTTTGACTGGCTATTATAGGCAGTTTATTGAAGAGTTTTCGTCAATTGTGTCCCTCATGTCTCGTTTGACTCAGAAGAAAGTCAACTTTCAGTGGTCAGATTCTTGTGAAAAGAGTTTTCAGGAGTTAAAGACTCGACTCACTTTAGCCCAGTCTTGACTTTGCCAGATGGTTCAGATGGGTTTGTTGTTTACTGTGATGCTTCCACAGTTGGCCTTGGTTGTGTGTTGATGCAAAGAGGTAAGGTCATATCCTATCCCTCTAGACAGCTTAAACCCTATAAAAAAAATTATCCTACCCATGATCTTGAGTTAGCAACTGATATTTTTGCCTTGAAAATTTAAAGGAATTATCTTTATGGAGTTCATGTTGATGTGTTCATGGATAACAAAAGTATGCAGTATGTGTTTTCATGGAAAGATTTAAATCTTTGTCAGAGAAGGTGGTTAGAATTATTGAAAGATTATGATATGAATGTGTTGTATCATCCGGGCAAGGCTAATGTAGTGGCAGATGCCCTTAGTAGATTGTCTATTGATAGTATTTCTCATGTTGAGAATGATAAGAAGAGGTTAGTTCAGGAGGTTCATCAGTTTGCTAGATTAGGTGTTCGGTTGGTTGATTCAGCTTAGGGTAATGGTTCGAAATCTTTTTTGGTTACCGAAGTGAAAGAAAATCAAGATAGGGATTCCGATTTAGTTAAGTTGAAGGAATCAGTTAGAGATCAGAATGTGGAGGTTTTCTACCAGGGGGAGATGGTGTGTTGTGATTTCAGGGTAGGTTGTGTGTGGATGGTTTAAGATAATGGATTTTGGCAGAAGCGCATGGTGTGCGTTACTCTTTGAACCCAGGAACTACTAAGATGTACCGTGATTTAAGGGAAATCTATTGGTAGAGTGGTATAAAGAGGGATATTGCAGTTTTTGTAGCTAGGTGTTCTAATTATCAGAGGTTAAGGTTGAGCACCAGAGGCCTAGTGGTACTTTGTAGTAGTTCAGTATTCCCACTTAGAAGTGGGAAGAGGCGAACATGGATTTTGTGATGGGTTTGCCTCGTACGCATCGTCAACATGATTTGATATGGGTTATTGTAGATAGAATAACCAAATTAGCTCATTTCTTGCCAGTTCATACTTCTTATTCAGCCAAGGACTACACCAAGCTCTATGTTAGAGAGTTGGTTAGGTTGCATGGAATCCCATTGTCTATCATTTCAAATAGAGGTACTTAGTTTACCTCTCACTTTTGGAGAGTTTTTTAGAAGGGTCTTGGTACCCAAGTTTATCTCAGTACAGTTTTCCATCCTCAGATAGATGGTCAAGCAGAGAGGACCACTCATTCCCTAGAGGATATGTTGAGGGCGTATGCTTTTTATTTCAAGGGTAGTTGAGATAATCACTTACCTTTGATCGAGTTTGCCTACAATAATAATTATCACTCCAGTATTTAGATGGCTCCATTTAAGGCTCTCTATGGGAGGAGATGTAGATCTGCTATTTGTTGGTTTGAGGCAGCTGAACCTGCTTTGATAGGACTAAATTTGGTGTTTGATGCAATAGAGAAGGTTTAGTTGATTAGGAGGAGGCTTAAGATATCCCAAAGTTGTCATAAATCCTATGCAGATGTAAGAATAAGGGAGCTTGAGTTTGAAGTAAGGGATTTGGTGTATTTAAAAATCTCATCCATGAAGAGAGTGAAGAGATTTGGAAAGAAGGGGAAGATTAGTCCCCGATATGTTTGCCCTTACAGAATCTTGAGTCGTTTTGGGAAGGTAGCTTATGAGCTTGAGTTGCCTGCAAATTTGGCATCATTGTATCCAGTGTTTCATGTTTTCCTGTTAAAGAATTGTATTGGTGACTCAGCTGTAGTTGTTCCGTTAGAGGACATGGAGGTTAAAGATAGCCTTTCTTACAAAGAAATCCCAATCAAGATTCTTGATCGTCATATTCGTAGACTATGGAACAAATAAGTTCCCTTGGTCAAAGTTCTTTGGCGGAATCAGTCCGTTGAGGGAGCCACTTGGGAAGCAGGAGAATATATGCATACCAAATACCCTCACCTTTTCTTCGCAAACTCAGACTCAGCTTAAGGTAATAGTTTTTCTTAGTTTGACTCTTTTCCATTCTCAGTTCCATCTATATAACCATTCTCATGTCATTGCATGCATTCACAAAATCAGTTCAGCACAAGTATCATGTTTTAGACTCAGTTATTTAATCATGTTTCCAGTCATGAATGTTCAATATATAATCTTACTTTCTTTAGTAATCTCAGTCTAACCAGTCTCATTCGAGGATGAACGTTCCCAAAGGGGAGATATTGTAATACCCCATAATTTTCTTGGTTTTGGACCGCTTACGACTCATTCTTTAAAGTCGTAAAGAATCTTACGAGTCCTATATGGTAGTCATATCTAAGACAATGTGTTTGAGTTGACATTCTATTCTAGGTACGACTTTACCCTTGTGTATCGTATAGAGGGTTATGAGTCGTATGAACCCTATTCTTAAGGACATCAGTGTAGACTCCTTAAAGTTCTGTCCAAGATACGAGTCATAGATACTAGTAGTATGCTAAGGTACGAGTCGTAAGATGTGACCCGTACCCTAACCAGTAGATAATTCAAGAATCAAGCCTCATGTTTTCATAGCTTTATAATATACTTGGACATATATTAAGTCCTCAAATATCTCCTAGCTCATGAACAATCAAAACCTCCTTTAGTGATTAAATTCTCGAGATATAAATAACTATAGTCATCTTTAACCGATCATAACTTTTGTTTTACTACGAGTTTTTGAGCTTAAGACCCACCAATGGATAGGTATTTGAATTTTATTCCAACGATACCAATTTTGCCTTAATTCGACATCGCAGTGAAAAGTTATGGACGAAATATGAAGCATTGTCAAGCTGTGTCACACTATCCAGCAAATGGATTGCCAAGTCTAACTCGTACCCAGACCATACAAATCGTATGTTAGACCCGTAAGGACTGCGGAGAATTATCTGTAAAGTTTAGTTGAAGGGAATTTTAGTCTTTTAACCTCTTATACCTCCCAAGCCATGATATTTAACCCCCAAGGGGCATTACTTTGCCTTTATTTCCATCGATTTAAACAACATAAACTCCTCATCCACTCTCAATAACAAGATTAAGGTTTCCTCTAAAGTTCATCTCCCAAGAACAAGATTTAATCCCTTTCTCAAGAAACTAAGAAATTCAAGTTTGAAGTTCAATAAATCCTCACGGAATCTTCAAGAATTCATCTAGTGAAGTATGTGTGATGTTCATCCATAGGCCCTTTTTGACACATGGAGTCCAAGAATCTATTTTTATGTTTCAAATCATGAATTTACATGTTTATAATGAGTTATCTTCATAAAGCTTTTATGAGTTTTGATTATACATGATGTTTACAAGTGTTGTTCTTTGAAAGTAGCCCTTACACATTTGAAGCATGAAGTTTCCATGTTAAATCCCTAATTCATGGTTTTGTGTTTTAACTATGGTATTTTCACATGTTTTACCTCTTTCCCATGTTTAAGATCATGACCCCACATGTGTTTGATGAAATTTCTAAATGACTTGGATTTTGAACAATGATCCTTTATTATGGTTTTAAAGCCCATACATCCTTATTGATAATTTCAATCAGTGTTGGGGGTTATGAATACCCAAAACTTAGTTGTTTAAGTAGTTTCAGTACTTACAGAATGGTTTCAGATAAACCATGAGCATTATTATTCAGTCAGTTATTAAGATTAGTTGTTTGTTCAGTTAAAATTAGTTTAGTTTAGTAATCAAGTGGCAATTCTATTGGGAGTAGGATTTAGCACCGAGCGAATGTAGGACGGTGGCTTCCCCATTAGTTAGGTGAATTCGTTAGTAGCAGTCCCTGTATTCTAGAACTACATAGCCAGCATAGGATATAAGGAGTCACACGTCAGTATAGGCTTGACTTTCTCTAAGGAGTCACCCGTCAGTTTAGGCTTGACTTCCTCCCAGGGGTCACCTATCAGTTTAGGCTTGACACCCTTATCCTTTAGTACACCAGATCAGTGGATTCACTTAGCCATCATTAGTACCCATGGCACGGTACCGACACTCTTCCAAATAGATTCACAGGTTGAACCCTGATTAACTCAGATTGGGGTATGTCAGTTAGATGATACCTACCACGGTCTTAGATCAGTATTTAGTATAAAATTCATTTCAGGTTATGCTTGACCATAGCATACAATTTATCAGTTATTCAATTACCAGATTTTAGTATTTCAGTTTACAGACTATTTCAGTATCATGTTATATGTTTGGTCATGCATTCTCAGATTTTAAAACTTTTATACATTTATGCATCAGTTATCTCATGCTATTCAGCTAGTTAATTTTTCATGCACAGTTAACCCTTGCATTATAGCCTAACCTAATCTGATATACCAGTACATTCAAAGTACTGACCGCATACTTTCTTCGTGCTATGATGTCTTATATCATAGGTTCAGACCCTTAATTTCCTGACCGTTCTTAGATGATTGGCTTATCATCAATGTATGACCTCGCAAATTTTTCTCATAGTCTGAGCCTTAAAGCGTGTTAAGTGAAGCGTAAATCCAGTCTAAAAAGTTTGAGAAGTATCTTTCCAAGTGAGAAATATTTTGAAACGTTTAGAATTTCCCTAATATCAATTTTTTTCATGTAGAGCATTGAATAAGCTTTCCATCAATACCAATTTCGTCAAAATCCAACATCGAACGAGGAAGTTATGGATGTTTTACTGAAAACAGTCGCAATCACCTAGGTGCGACGGTCGGGTTGACGAACCGTCGAGCTTACAACGGACCGTCGCCCAACCCGTCACAACCAAGGCAGTGACTCCCTTTCCTGGTCCAAGTACGATGGCCAGGAAGATGGACCGTCGAGGCTCCGACGGACTATCACTGGGACTGTCGCGCAGAGGTAGTGTGACCTCATCTTGGCCAACGTGCGACGGACGGTCCGACGGACCGTCGGTTTTGCGATGGACCTTCTCTTCGACCGTCACCTTGAGGCAGTGTATTCTTTTCCGGGCCAATGTGCGACAGACGATCCGACGGACCGTCAGACTGAGCGACGGACCATCGCAGCCCCCGTTCAGTATTTTTAACTCAATTTTAAAAGGGCTTTTTGGTCTTTTTCCCACTCTTTTCAGCCCCTATTTATATCCGATCAAGGCTCACAACTTCATTTCTCATCTTCAACATCAAAAACTAGGGTTTCTACAAAATCAAAATCCTTTCCTTCTTCTTCAAGAAAAATCAAGAGAAATCAAGAATCTCTCCAAGAGCTTTCAAGAAAGAGTTTCTCTAAGGTATGCAGATATTGATTCTTGGGTCCCTTTCATCCAAGAAGATTAAGAACCCTTTTTTAAATTTCAAAGCTTTTATATTTATAAGTTTTCATGATTCATGTGTGTTGAAATTGATGTTCATGTTATTATTGAGTTGTGATTCATGTTTGTTTACAAGGTTTTCAAGCTTGACCTTAGTATGTGAAATTCATGTGATGATCATGATAAACCCTCTTAAAGTTGCTTGTTATGTGATGTGTTCATGTCAATTAGGTGTAGAAATTGTTAAATAAGAAAAGCATGCTCCCCATATGTTTGACAAAATGCTTATGTGAAGGAATTAGAGCTATTCTAGCATGTTGATTAGAAATCCCCAATTGTGTGCAAGCCCATGCATGCCAAGTGTTTGTTGAAAATCCTTAGTGAATGAATTTTGGCATTATAGCATAAAATTCTCCAATTATGTGCTCTTCGATACATGCTAAGACTTTAATACATGCCAAGTGTTTGATGCAAGACCTTGTTGAATGGAGTATGATCTAATAGCATGTCCCCCTATGTTATTACATATTTAGGATTCCTAAATGCTTGAAGTGATGCCTTAGTGATTGTGATGGTGAATAATTGTCCATGGTCTTGATTATTCAAGAATGGTTATGTTTTACTTTTATTTTATCGAGTCCTGGGAGTATTTATACCCAACAATTTAGCTACTGTCTAGAGCCCATGTTAGTTTTCACAATAATTCCAGTCGAGCCATGAATCTCAGAACTCAGCGAGTTATAGAACTCTGTATTCTCAGACAGATACAGAATTTAAAAAATCTCAGTAATCTCTGTAATCATCATAATCTCAGTATCGCTAGTAATCTAGCCTCAGTTCTGTACCCAGCTCAGATCTAGTAGTATTCAAGTGTTCAATTCTGACCTCTGTAGTAATCGATTACTCTATTCAAAGCTCAGTATCGTTCAGTTAGATAATGAGATTCAGTAGTATTCCGTCATATACTGAACCAAGTGAATTCAGCTTAACTCAGTCAGATCATTCAAGAAACATGATCAGTATTAGATTCAGCTTAGTTTCTGTTCAGTTAAGAATCAGTTAAGAATCAGTTCAGAGTCTTTCAGTTGGGAGTAGGAGCTAGCACCGAGCGAGGGAAGGGATAGCGGCTCCCCGTCAGAGAGACAGAGTTGTTAGGAGCAGTCCCTGAACTCCAGAACTGTGTAGCCAGCACAGGATGCAGGAGTCACCCATCAGGAAAGGCTGGTCACCCGTCAGATAGGCTTGACTATTATATGCCATAGGCTTGACTTCCTGCGAGGGTCACCCATCTGATTGGCTTGACCAGAGAGGTATTTACCCGTGGAACAGTATTGATACCCTTCCAGTTGGGGTTACAGGTTAGACCCCACCAGTTGAGATTCGGGTCTTATCGGTTAAGTGACTACTTCCCACAATTGTAGTTTCAATACCAATCTTCAGAAATCAAGACTGTCAGACACAGTCATCAATTTTAGTGAGGAACTCATAAAGTTTCATTGATTCATGGACCACCCGTCATATAGGCTTAGTCCCATATAAAGTTATTCAGTATCAGATCTAGAGATTACCCATCAGATAGGCTTGATCTTAGTCTCAGATTCAGTTGAGTAATCTCATTATCAGATGCCAATATCACCCATCAGATAGGCTTGATCTCAGTCTCAAATTCAGTTGAGTAATCTCATTATCAGATCCCGACATCACCCGTCAGATAGGCTTGATCTCAGTCTCAGATTCAGTTGAGTAATCTCATTATCAATCTAGAGATCACTCGTTAGATAGGCTTGATCTCAGTCTCAGATTTAGTTGAGTATTCTTGTTGTCAGATTCATACGCGGTCTTTTTTTATCATTGATAGTAGATTTCGGAATCATCCGTTAGAGAGGTTTGATCTCTGATGCAATCAGTCGAGAGTAGAAAGCTCAAAATTTCAGTCAATGCTGTAAGGATATTTAGTCAATTAGCTTTAGTATCCTAAGATTCCGAGTTCACTCGCTAGATAAGACTGATCTCAACTCCAGTACTCAGTTATCGATATCAGATGATTCAGTTGTTCAGTATCTCAATGTTAGTAGTGAGTTCAGATGACAGTAATGCAGTATCCGAGTTTCAGTATTCAGAGTCATGATGGTTGTAGTTATGGTTTGTGCATTCATGCATGTGTTCTCATTCAGTACTCCCATGATTATTCAGTTAAGTAATTTTTCATGCATTTAGCCTTACCTCATCTACATACTCGATACATTCCAGTACTGACGCATTTGCGCTATGGTATTTTATGTGACACTATAGGTTTAGAAGCATGAGATCCAGAGTACCCTTAGCAGCTCAATCCCAATCAGCAGCAGTAGACAAAGCAGTGAGTCCTCTTCATTCGAGGATGATCCACAACTCAGACAGTTTAGAGGCTTTTCAGATAGATGTATCAGTATTCAGCTTTAAATTTTGACTATTTTTAGATATTTTGAACCTTATGGCCAGTTTCCGTATTTATTATCTATATTATGCAGTGTCCAGGTACAGATATCAATAGAGGGTTAGCTCATGGTTCTTCAAGATCATGAGCACCGTGTGACATTTTGGTTTCAGAAAATTGAGTCGTTACAAGTAGCAACAGTTATGGTGAGTCCTCATATACCGAGGACCTATTATGTTATCTCAGTATTCCAGTATTTCCTTTCAGTTAGTTCAGTCTGGAGTTAGTTGGGGCCTATCCCATCAACTTAATAGTCAGTCAGATAGAGGCTTTTCAGACATTTAAACAGTTAGCTAGTTTATTAGTTTATCATTCAGATTTCAGTATTTTCGCAGATGTTTTCAGACTTGCAGATTCAGTTGTATTTCAGTATTTAAAACCTTGTAGAATTTTTGAGTTATTTTTCCACACATGTTGTTATTATCAGTTTACTCATTGCTCACAGTAGGTACCAGCTCATGGGGTTGCTTGTGGTCACTTGTGACCGTAAGCATCGTTGTCACGACTAGAGGGTAGCCTCGGGTCATAACAATGCTACACTATGTGGGTGGTGGGTTTGATTACAATCCAAGTGTTATGAATTTGTCGTAAGAGATTTATAAAATATTTCATCGGGATAATTTAATCCAATAAGTCAAGAATATTAATATTAACAATAATAGGTTATGAATCATTATCATTAACATGAACATACCTAAATTGGAGATTCAATATCACTCAATGCCAAAAATTATATTTTTCAACCAAAAAATGAATTTATATAAGTAAAAATCTTCATAAATCAACTAAAACATGATAAAAGCATAACTAAATCAACTACCTCATTCATGGTTTGAGTAAAAGTGTAAACTCAACTAAAAAATACATAACTTCATTGATACCCAAAACCTGCTCTACATGTATGTAGCAACACATAAAACATACAGAAGCAATATATTCATGTACATGGAGCATTTATGGTAAAATTGAGAATTCTAATTATGATATATTTAGTACTCGTACATTTATTTATTTTCATATATTTATTTTATGTTCTTTTCATAATTTTTGAACTCGTTAATTTAAAAAAATAACTATAGAAAAATAGTAAAAAGATGATTTTGTCTAAAAGGGTGACTTTTAGTGAAGGACAAAAAGTTCAAATAACATTTTTAAGGCCCTTCACACTTTTAATATATTAGAGATTAGAGATATGCTAGACATGAGAGCTCGTGCTTGTACGGACCCAACATATGCTACTTTTTTGTGATATAGATAAATTTTTAATAGTCAATTAATTTTTTTTTCATGGTTTTAAAATTTTTTGATTTATTGATTTTAATGATGCATCATACTTCTTTTATATAGATTTTAGAATATATGTTACTTTCATAGTTTTAATGTACGTGATACTGATAAAATTTGGGGAATCAATTAATTTTTTTATATAATTTTAAGATTTTTGTATGATTTTTAAATATTTTAAGTTGTTAATTATTGTGATTATATTTCTATATAAATTCAAATAATATATGATACTCTCTTGAGAAAATTGAAGGAAAGGTGTCTTTTAAGTCTTGAATGAAGGATTGGTGACATTGACCAACTTAAAAGGTCAAACATCATTAGGAAACTTGATTACGTTAATTATGGACTTGATTAATATTTTTAAATTTTTTTAATCTTTTCAAAAATATAAATCAACCCACACCCCTCTCCAATCCAAATAAACCGTCTTTCTCCTCTCTCTCTCTCGACAGTTTCTCTCAACTCTCTCCCAACCAACAGTTCTGCAAAATTCTTCCTTCAATCCCCGGTGACTTCAACCTCCGGTGGACAAATAGTCAGGCGAGTTTTCTTTCGACTTTCAACCGTCAATCGACGTGAAGACTTCTCCAGCGACAACAACTTTGAATTCTTCGTCGTCCCATTTCTTTTTTCATAGGTAAAAAATTATGAAAAAACAGAGGAACTTGAGCTTACTAATCTTCTAGTATTGGTTAAAAATTTTAATATTTTTAGCTTAAATTTAAAATGTGGACTGAATAAAACCCTAATTTCTGGCATTTCTTCTTCTTGTTGTCGAACTGTTGATTCAGATTTATTGATGATTTTTTGTCACAGTTGATGTTCTTAGTGTGTGTGTATAATGTGTTGGTGTTGCTAGGTTGATTTGTTGTTTGTCTTGGTAAAAATGGTGTTGCAACAGATGAAACACCTGATGCAACAGATGAAATATTTGATGCGACAGATGAAAATATCTGATGCAACAGATGAAAATCTAATGCAACTATGAAAATCTGATGCAACAGATGAACAGTCTATTAGATCATTCATTTGTTGCGACAGACGACTCTTCTATTTGGAAGAAATCTAAACAATATTGATCCAAAAGATAACTCATTTTACAGCAAATGAGTAATTTGTTTTAATAGATCAGTGATCTATTTTATTGTTTCCAATGGATTACTCATCCATTGTAACAGGTTAGTTATATGTTGCAACAGATAACCGTTCTGGTGCAACAGATGAGTGATCTGTTTTTACTATTTCCAATGGATTACTCATTCATTGCAACAGGTTGGTTATATATTGCAATAGATAAAATGCCTGGTGCAACAAATTAGTGATCTATTTTTATGGTTTCCAACGGTTTACTCATCCGTTGAAATGGTTGGTTATATGTTACATCAGATAAACTACCAGGTGCAATAGATTAGTGATCAATTTTTACTGTTTCCAATAGATTACTCATCCTTGAAATAGGTTGGTTATATGTTGCAACAGATAACCTTCCTGGTGCAACAGATGAGTGATCTATTTTTACTATTTCCAACGGATTACTCATTCGTTGCAACAGGTTGGTTATATATTGCAATAGATAAACTACCTGGTGCAACAGATTAGCGATTTATTTTTATAGTTTCCAACGGTTTACTCATTCATTGCAATGGTTGTTTATATGTTACATCAGATAAACTACCTGGTGCAACAAATTAGTGATCTATTTTTACTGTTTCCAATAAATTACTCATCCTTGCAATAGGTTGGTTATATATTACGACAGATAACCTTCTTGGTGTAACATATGAGTGATCTATTTTTACTATTTCCAATAGATTACTCATCCGTTGCAACAGGTTGGTTATACTTTTCAACAGATAAACTATCTGGTGCAACAGATTTATGATCTGTTTTATGGTTTCCAACGAATTACTCATCCGTTTTAATAGGTTTGTTATATGTTGCAACAGATTAACTACCTAGTGCAATAGATTAGTGATCTATTTTATGGTTTCCAATGGATTACTCATCCTTGCAACAGGTTGGTTATATGTTGCAATAGATAACCTTTCTGGTGCAACAGATGAGTGATCTTTTTTAACTATTTCAAATGAATTACCCATCCATTGCAATAAGTTGGTTATATGTTGCAATAGATAAACTACCTGGTGCAACAGATTAGTGATCTATTTTTATGGTTTCCAATGGTTTACTCATCCGTTGCAATGGTTGGTTATATGTTACATCAGATAAAATACTTGGTGCAATAAATTAGCGATCTATTTTTGTTGTTTCCAATAATTTACTCATCTGGTGTAACAGGTCAGTTATATATTGCAACAGATGTGTGGTCTGTTTGAACTGTTATTTTACCATTGTGCATGTTAGATTTACTGTTATCATTTTTTAACAATGCATTAATCAATTATAATCTATTTTATGTTCCTATTAATTTAAGATAATATGGCTCCCAAAAGAAAAAAAATGAATCAAGTCCAAGTAAAGGAACAAGTGCAGCAACTCGGCAACATCCACTACTCTATGAGCCTACTTTACAAGCGTTATCTCAATCAGGAGAAGAAGATAATGAACACAGGAAGGAGGAATGTTTCAAAAGAAATTATCCAAATGCTAATAGCCCTTCCGCTAAAGATTTGGTCAAAACCTTCATCATTGATCGTTATCCTGTAAGAATGTAGTGTGATGGTGCCACAGATTTAACGGGTGATTTGTGGTTAAGTCAGCCATGGGAAAATCTTTCGACGCCTTCAGAAAAATACTTCAAGAATAAAAATTGGATGCTTATTTCAGGGAAAGTTGCTTTGAGCAATATCTTGATTTGTCGGAGGACAACAATGCTAGTTTCCAGATGAAAATGATATACGATATTCTCAAGCATAGGTTTATATATGAAAACAAAGATAAGATTGATGAGGTATGGATAAATTACTATGGAATGCCTATTTATTTTGGTTGGAAGGAGTTTGTCATAGTTACTGGACTAATATGTTATCCTCCTTCTCCTTCTTAAGTTATACCTACTCTGACCCAAAAAAAGCACCCCACACACCTAAAAAAGGCAAAGGCAAGTCGAGTGATCATGATGACCTGGTGTCCATTGTTTGTCCAAGCTTCAAAAAAAAAATTGATAGAAGCGTTGAAAGGTAAAGGACTCTCAAAGAAGCACAAGCAATCATTGTGCTTGGTTTGGTTTGTACATAATATTCTTTAGGCGAGAGACGTTCATAACAACATAAGCCTTAGTTTAATAAATCTCTCGGAGGATCTTGAGGTATTAACAGCTATCCTTGGGGCTATGAAAGCTTCAAAATGACTGTCAAATATTTGTTGACTCTTTTAACGCCAATGAAAGTCAACTTATATGGCTTCCCATGGGCCTTCATGGTAACTATTTTTTTATTATGATATGATTTTTTTTATTTAATAATGCTTTTGATTTATTGGTGTTATGTTATAGTCTTGGGCATTTGAAGCCATTCCTTATTTGAGACAACAAGTGAACTACCAGGAAGAAGTTTTCTGTCCAAGAATCCTGAGATGGTTTTTGGCCAAAACTGATGAAAATGTAAAATTTCTTGATCTTCTCAATCCCTATAAGGAAGAAGTAAGTCCAATTCTAATTAAGTTTTTATTTTAATTAATGATTATTTTAAATGATTTCATCATCATTCTAATATATGTACTGATTTTTTTAGATTGTCCATCCATGGCTTGTTTCGACCAATCGAGAGTTAAAGATGCCATTTTTTCTTACTTTATGTTCTATGCAAAATTTATCGGACCCTAAGATCATTGAAGGAGTAAAAATGAAATTGTTTGGAGCAACAGCCATCACAAGAAAAATAATTTTTGAGGGTAGGCTTGTTGCTGTTGATGATGGTAGTGGTAGTGGTAGTGGTAGTGGTAGTGGTAGTGGTAGTGGTAGTGGTAGTGGTAGTGGTAGTGGTAGTAGTAGTGGTAGTGGTAGTGGTAGTAGTAGTGGTAGTGGTAGTGGTAGTGGTGTTGCTGTTGGGGCTAATGATACTCTTCTTACGATTTTTGAAACAACAAGCCATTATGATTATGATCATACTGGTTGTACAGATTTTTCTCCAGATTTTGGCACATCTAGCGAATGTTCTGCATGCAAATGTCAAGACTGCAAGGTAAAACATGATGGAGTGATTAATGCTATTAATGCACTAACTGCTTCTGTCAAGGAAATGACATCTAAGAGGGGTGTCATTACATCAAAGAGGATTTCATATCCATACACTCCAC
Source organism: Capsicum pubescens (assembly GCA_030864215.1). Taxonomy (NCBI): domain Eukaryota; kingdom Viridiplantae; phylum Streptophyta; class Magnoliopsida; order Solanales; family Solanaceae; genus Capsicum; species Capsicum pubescens. The sequence goes on from CM061543.1 coordinate 122,765,414, forward strand.
TAGAGATCAAGGTGGCTAAGAGGAGAAGGAAAGACATTTCCAAGGCATCATCAAGCATCGGAAAAAGAAAAATTCCAACATCTCTGTCTTTGTCTTGCACCGTTGTTTAGTGTACAAGGGCCATAAGAGAGCAGCATGAGCTGAAGAAGATGAATGTATATCATCTGTTCCAACAAACAAACAGGAACATATCTGGTTTAATAGATGATACATCTGCTGGAAATTATCAAATAGATATATACATCTGTTGCAACTGTTGTCTAACCTGTTGCATCAGATGAGTTATCTATTGAAACTGATGAGTCTTATGTTGTCATAGATGGGTCATCTGTTCAAAATTATCATATTTCTCTGGTGTACCTGTTCAAATTTATCCCAACAGATGATCCATCTATTGCAACATACGACTCATCTATTGTAACAGATGGAGAATCTGTTGTATATCTGTAATTAGCATTGATAATTCTAGCTTTCTAGGTGGATGTCACGGTAGAAGCTACTATTGAAGAGCATAATATCACAGTTGATAATCCATCAACTGCTTCTAAAGAAGAAGAAAAAGTGGAGCCTATCAGTTCGGGAGAACTGAAGAATTACCTATTTGAAAGGTTCAACTTGCAGACGGGGCTCCAAAAAAACTAACACAATTGATCAACGACTATTCAGAATGGATTGCCGATAGGCTGTTAAAGCATCATGCCGGCAAGTACATAAATCAATTTTAAAGATATTGGTTTATACAATTCTTATTGTAAGAACATGACTTTAACACATATAAATCATCATGTAGAAAACAAAATGACGAACACTACAAAGTGAATGAATCGAGTCTTGGTTTTGATATGTTCGACTTTGTTGTTGCACATCTCGGAATGAAGAATTAGTTCTGTTTGATGTTACAGCCCCAAACTTACTGGAATGATGAGGTTTAAATACCATACATATTACTATTAAATAATACTTTATTTAATTACATCTGCATATTAATTTTTTTGTCACGTAATCCAAAATGTTTGATAATATGTGCAGTACATCGATGTCATTTTTTACTTCCTCTGAAAGAAGGCCAAGTTGCAAACATAAGAAAAATATAGATACACGACAGGCAATTGTTTGTACAAAGTTTACATCAATAATGCCTACGATAGGTATTATCAACAACAGCCAAAAGTTTTCCGAAATGAGGAATGCTTAATCAACATCATCAAAGGTTTTAGTATTTTAGTTGGCTTACCTTGGCATTTGATCGATGAAGTGTATATCCCAATCAATTATGGTGATGAATTCCATTGGGTGTTGGCTGTCATCGTTCTAAAAGAGAGGCGCATCCGAGTTTATGACTCGATATCGCGAAGGATACATTTCGGTCCATCGTCTGAGATACAAAAGTTGGCCAAAATATTGCCTACTTACCTTGATATGAGTGGCTTTTTGGACCAAAAGATTCGTGCTGATTGGTCGATGATTAAAGCATACTAGGATAAAATGGGTAATCTATTTGATTTACAATATGTTGAAGGAATTGCTTAACAAAACATTGGTGGCCTGTAATTTTAAGTGTCATGATTTAGTTTCATTTCACAACGCTTGCATGAACTCCAAGATATGGATTATCTATTTTTTTAAAACGCAGAGATTGTGGTCTTTTTGTTACCACCTACGCCGAGTATTTGAGTGATGGATTACAAGTACCAAATGATGGACTTGATGCCGGATTACTCCACAAAAAATATGCTACTCTTTTATGGAAATGCGGAGAAGCGAAAGCTCAGAAGCCATACACAAGCGACATTAAAGATCCTCGACGACCAAAGTTGAATTCCGTAGCATCAGATAAAGAACAACTTGTCCATATAGAGTAGATCTTTATAGCTTGAGTCCGTGAATGTAATAACCTATCCTCCTTGATTTAACTTGTTGATTTATTTGTAGAGTAGATCATTTGTACCCATAATGATTTTTTTACATTTTATTTATTTGTTGAGTTATTTTATGTTGTCTATGAATAATTCAATCCTTATTTTTGAACATGTTAATTGAAATAGAATACTAGATTTATATATCGCAATAGATAATACATCTGCTGCAACAGATGACATATCTTATCAAACAGATTTAGACATATGTTGCAATATGTAGGTCATCTGCTGGAAATTATTTAACATGTCTTCCTACCTTTTGATTTGATCCAACAAATTACCTATCAGTTGTAATAAATAGATTATACGTTACAACAGATTGTATATTTGTTGAGACAAACAAACTGGGAACATATGCATAATGCAATAGATGACCAACCTATTTCAACAGATAATCAATCTGTCACAAAAGGTACTATATCTGTTACAACAGATATACAATTTGTTGCATTATAAAAAAATTCAACTTTCGCCAGACATAAAAATTATTGCCACTACATATAAAGTGAAGTGGCTTGAAATAAAAAATTATTATCATGTTCGTCTTTGTTTTTGTACATATTCTTGTTTATACTAGGGATCCAACCATTTAGTTAGTAACGCATAAGACCAGACCTCTTGCATCTTTCCCATAACGGCGTCGTACATACCGGTCATTTCTGTGCCGGTCAGCAAACACTCGATGTATGCAAGAGAGTACGGCTCATACGCTGTATCGGTTCTATTTCTTTACAGCTTGATGTTCTTATTTTGACCTTAAAAATCCTATGATTCCTTCGTCAAGACTTCCGCCGGCAAATGATCCATCAGCTTACTCTGCGTCAACAACTTTAAGAGTGGCTGCATATGGGTTAAAAATGTGTCCTCATTGAAGATAGGTAAGTTACAGTCATAAAACTTAATATTTCCCTTGTAGAGTAGTATCTCAACAGCGAGAAAATGTTTGACTTCCACATTCATGACTGCAAGGATTCTCTTTGCCTTGGTCCAGCTCTTACCGTGTGGATATGGCCTCTTCTCTCTAACATATTTAATCACGTCTTTATCTCATTGGAACATAGAAACTAACTTATCAAATCTCCGGCCATCGAGACCAGCTAGCTTATGGAGATCATCGTACCTATCCTTAAAATTATTGTAGAAGTTGAGGTCCATTATCCTATCGGCAGCATCATAAGCATCTGGGTACACTAATTGTCGTCCCATCATGAGGCAGAGAATTTCATCAACATACTATGGTATAAGAAGATAATTTTTAAATAGGTTAGTAATTGTAAAGAACAAAAACACAATGGAAAGAATTTATTGCTGAGGGTTCTCTAAATCAGTTCATAGATTACCCAGCTACGAAACTTATGCAATAGATGTGTATTATGTTACAATAGAATACCCAACTATTACACCAGATTACACATCTGTTGCATAGAGTCTTCTTCATAGAGTAGATTGGAAGGCTAGGTTAGTAAAAGTAAACTTACATTGTCCTCATACCACTCACGCATATTTGTCATATTCGTGAAGTCTTTGGCGGCAAATGAATGCATGGTGTATTCTTTTTTAACCTTTATTTTTTCATTCATGATTTCTTCCAGTTCCTTCTTCTCCTCGTTGCCAAGTGTCGTGTATATGTCCACTTTCTTCAGTGGCCCCTGAACTTCAACAACTCTTGGAGTGGAAGGAGTTGCAATTTTTGCTGTTTTCAGAACGGATAGAATTTGTCTAATGTTTCTTCTCTTCCTCCTAACTGCCACTGTAGGAGTGTATGGCTCCCTCACTTTTTTGGATAGTATGACACCCCTTCTGGATTTCAACTCCTTGACAGCTTCATTAATAGCCTCTAGTTTTTCAAGGAGTTTATCCTCTCTATCTTTGCACACTTTGCATTTGCAATGAGAATATGAGGGTGAAGAGAGGTGAGAGGGACCACTATAAAGGTGGGAGAGACCGATGTAGGGGTGAGAAGGACCTGTGCAAGGGGTGTTTTCAAATATATTTATTTTTTTCTCAGCACCAACATGTTTATAATCATGACTGTCAGCAGCAGCAGCATCAGGATGGCTGCCACCATCATCAATAACTCCTCCAGCAACACCCCCAGAAGAAGCACCCGGATCTGTTGCAGTTTGAGGTTGGTCATGAAGAGCTTCAACATCAGGCTGACCTTGCCTAACTGATCTTCTTATGGATGTTACTCCAGCCAATTACTTCTTTATTAACTCCACCGTTGGGTCTTCTTTTGTATCAACAAGACCTAGAGTAAGAAAAGAAGTCATCCCCAACTCATCAACAATAGGCATGATCCAAGGATGCAAAACCTATAAAAAAGACAGGAGGCATTTAAATCATATAATAATAATTTGTAGTCAGTTGGGTTATATATTAACACAACCAACTTATGCAACAGAAAATCTAGCTGACATAACAAATGTTCTGTATGTCGCACCAGATTAATAATATGTTGCATTAGATTACCCATTTATTGCATAATTTGCAGAAAATGAGTAATCTGTTAAGTCAAGTTCAGAGAACCAGAGCAATAAATAGTTAATCTATTACAAAATATGGATTGTTTGTTGCAATAGATTACCCATTTGTTGCACTAGTTGCAATTGATTGGTAATCTGTTGCAACAGATGACTCATTTGTCGCAACAGATGGAACATCTATTTCAATATCTTAGATTCTTTGAGGCAAATTATTTTAGTTGAAAGAAGACATACTGCATCATCCAGAGGGTTAAATAGATCAGCCTCTGGCACGTTAATATTTATTTTGCTGCCCTTTGCAGCCGCCAACCACCTAAGGATCCTTGGATGAGAAACCTTATCCGGGTAATCCTTGAACTACTTTCGGAGGAGAGGAATTGCTTCACATGCCCAAGCCTAAAAAATGTAAACAGGAAGCAAGCAAAAAAAGTCATAATATAACTATATTCAATATAAATTAATGGATAAATAAAAATAGTGATCAATTTTACCATGAAAGCCCAAGAAAAGCCATATAATGTGATCGTCCCAGTGGATAGCTTTGTCAGTAAATATTGGAAAATCAAGTAGTAGCTATCATATCCCCAGGGATAATCATTGAATTTGTCAAAATCATCAGCAAGCGCCAATAAATCATTTTCTATGGCTTTCCTAACGTCTCTTGCCAATAAAATGGAATGGACAAACCAAACTAAACACAATTTCTCCCTGTAGTGCTTTGGTATGTCTTTATCCTCGAGATGTACCATCAAATCCTCTGCTTTGTAGCTGCTACATCCAACTATGTCCAACAACCCATGTTTTATTCCCTTGCATTTTTGGAACCCTTTGTGGGGTGTTTCCTTGATGAAAGGTTCTTCTGGACGATCGCACCTCAAGTCCATCACTATGGCAAACACTTTTAACCCAAAATAAACCGACATGCCACAGTAGTTAATCCAGATTTCATCCATCTTTTTTTCTCCCTCCTTCGGATCTTTATCATCCCCCGCGTACTTGATCCTACGCTTGAGAAGACCATATACCATTCTCATTGGGAAATGGAGAGTGCAGTCCTCAGGCAGCTCAAGAAAGTATGCAAAGAAGCTCTTGTTAAAAAATCTGTATATGTTCTTATTCTTCATAATACTCTTAAATTCATCAAAACATTTCCCCAACTGACATTTAAGTACAAGATCACCAGTTACTTTGTCAGGGTTATCCATCGACATCGCAACTCGAAACCTATCAATACTAATGGTTTTGACAGGATAATGCTGGGATTTCGATACTAATTTATGCCCTATTGGTGAGAAGGAGTTATCACATTCCTCAGTTTCATTTTGCCCTGACTGAGATTGTTCGGGAAGTTCATCCGAATCTATCTGTACTCTAGCCATTTTTGTTGGGTGGTCAGAAGTTGATCCACTTTCAGTTTCTTTTCTTTTGGGAGACATCTTTTAACTACAAATAATAGAAAAACAAAAAAATGCATTCCATTTGATGTCTGCATAATTTTATAAAAAAAAAGGTAAGATAAATTTCAATAAATTATTCTATGCCACATTACAAAAAAATTCTCCAACGGATAACCCATTAGTTGGAACAAATAGGGAATCTGTTTGAAGACCTATTTAATATCTCCCTATAGATCTTCCACCTGTTGCAACATATGGACCACCAACACCATAACTAATGCCACCACCAATGCCACCAATACCACCACCAATTCCATCAATACCAACACCAAGACCACCGACACCACCATCAAAAACACAAATATCGACACCACCAATAATATCCTTCAACAACACCACAAACACCATCCAACAATACCACGACATTCAACAAAACATTGAGATAAAAACTAGGGTTTTCTTGGGTGCTTCCTACTTTTTTAGCATCAAAACACAAAATTGTTAACCCATTCTCAAAGATAAGACAACTAAAAGTCTTCTTTTTCATCATTAACTAAAAAGCTCTAATTTTTAGAATAAAGAACAAATGTAGAACTCTTCTCAAACACTGTTACCTGTGAAGACAGAGAAAATGATGGATACAAGCAAGAATAAAGTCAAAAATAACAACTATGTGGTCGAAAATGGGAAGAAAATCAACCTATTTTGAAGGGTTGAGCAATATGTTGAGTAGTTGTTGTCTATATTGTTGAGAGAGAAAGAGAGAGAGAGAAGAGAGAGAACTTGATATTTGAAATAAAGAAAAGTTTTTCCCAAAAATGGATGTTGTATGGGTTGATTTGTAATTTTGGAAAAGAATGACAAGTTTTGAAATTATTAATTTGGTCCGAATTGATCTTAATTAATTTTTAAAATTTCAAAAGATATAGTTTTTTAAAAGATTAAGTTAATGAGAACACTTTTCAACTTAGAGTGATCGATCGACGACTCGGATCAGGATGAACACAATACCAACACCATGCAATTGCAACGACTCAATTGAAGTTATAGTTGACCCTATGAGCTCATTCATCCCTAGTTCTACCTAAATCAATTTAGGTACTATTAATCTTAACATTAATTTAATGAAAACTCATTTCAACTCAGAGTGATCGATCGATGACTCGGGTCGGGATGAACGCAATACCAACACCATGCAATTGCAATGACTCAATTGAACTTGTAGTTGACCCTATGAGCTCATTCATACCTAGTTCCACCTAAATCAATTTAGGTACAATTAATCTTAACATTAAGTTAATGAGAACTCATTTCAACTCAAAGTGATCGATCGACGACTCAGGTTGGGATGAATGCAATACCAACACCATGCAATTGCAATGACTCAATTGAAGTTATTGTTGACCCTATGAACTCATTTATCCCTAGTTCCACTATAATACCCCACAAAATCCTAAGCTTATATCAGTCCGTTAAAGCTTGATAAGGGGTTCCCGACTTAGAAAAGTTTAGCTAAATGTTAGGACAAATTTATGTAAACATAGTGGCTCACCGCGATTAGGCCGTATCGCGGTGAGTATCGCGATGATCCCTTCATCGCATTGCACTGAAGGTTATTTCGGTATTTATCAAATTCCAGTAGCTCACTGCGATTTCTCCGCATCGCGGTGAGGCTCAAATTAACAATTATCACGAACTAGTGAGTCACCGCGATTCCACCACGCCATGGTAGATATAGAGATGACCCAGTCACCGCATCGCGGTGAGGCTTTAATCTGCATTTCAATTACGGGATTTTAAATCCCAAGGGCAACTTAGACTTTTCCCATGACTCGGATCAGCCTTTAAACATAAAACTATGCCCTAAATACCTATTATGTCACTTTTTCTTACTTTCTCTCAAGAACAAAATCATTCTGTCTCAAGAGGCAAAAACCCTAGTTTAAGAAATCAAGGTCAATTCCAAGAATCTCTCCAAGAACTCCAAGAAAACTCATAAATTAATGTATGTTAGATGTTCACTCATGGGTCCCTTCCATCTATGAAGTTCAAGAATCCTTTTTCGAAGTACAAACATTGTGTATTTATGATGTCCATATTTGAATTAGATTGAATTCATGTTTATGATATTAGTTGGGTCTCAATCCATGATTTAAGTGCATGTTTTTCCTGAAATTGAATAGCAAGTGTGAAGAATATTTGATTATCTTGATAAACCCTTGAATTTACAAAGTGATTAAGGTATCTATGATGTTATTTTAATTCATGATCTAGATTACAAGTTTCAAGAATTGATCCTAATATGTGTTGAACTACATGATATTCATGATAAGCCCTTCAATGAGCAAGTTGATTATTGTAATCATGTCAACCCTAAGTGTTTATGATTTAATGTACCAATTATGTTTTCCATGTGTTTGATAAATTATTTGTGAGAATGAAATAATGCCATAATAGCATACTAACATATGTCCTCCATTCATGTACAAGTTAAAGCATTACAAGTGTTTGATGAAATGTCTATATGAATGAATAATGACCAAGTAAACATTTATATGTTATTCAAAGTTATGCTTTGCTTTACTTTTGATGCTATCGAGTCCTGGGGTATTTAATACCCGACAATTTAACTGTTTATCTAGAGACAGTATCAGTTATAGAATAGTATCATTCATGTCATGATCAGTAGTACTCTCATTGCGTTACAGAACTCAGTCAATTACAGAACTTAGGAAAACTCAGTAATCTCAGTATAAGTCCAGTTCAGTATACTCAGTTCAGTGTCTTTCAGTTGGGAGTAGGATTCAGCACCGAGCGAGCCTAGGAATGGGGGCATACCCATTAGTTAGGAATGGGTCCTTGAAAGTAATCCCTAAGTTCCAGAACTATGTAGCCAGCGTAGGTTATGAGATGTCACTCATTAGATGGGACTGACATACTCAGTGATCACCCGCTAGTTTAGGACTGATCTCAGGGGCCACCCGCTAGATTAGGACTAACTCCAAAGTAGTTTTTAGTACCCATGGCACGATATTAGCACCCTTCCAGCTGGGGTTACAGGTTGGACCCCAATTAGATTAGAAAGGGGCATGTTGGTTAGATGATTGCCTCCCATAGTTTTGGTTTTAGTCTTAGTATAGAATTGAGTTCAGTTCTGCAGAATTAGGACTGTTACATATAATCAATTAGTATCAATAACTCAGTTATCAGAATTCTAGTACTTAGCTTCAGAAAAGCTCAGTTACAGTAGACGTTCACGTACATATGCAGTATTACATACTCAGTAGTTACAGTAGTTTTAGTTTTCATGTACTCTCGTGTTCAGTTACTCTATATTATTCAGTCAGTATTTTTCATGCATATGAACCCTTACATTTAGCCTTACCCATCTAGCATACCATTATATTCCACGTACTGACGCATACTTTCTCTAGCACTATGATGTGTTATATTATAGGTTCGGGCGCTCTAGTTCCCGACTACGCATAGACAGATTCAGATTCATCCAGCAGTAGATTTAGAAGTGGGTCCTCATCTATCGAGGATATGCTTTATTTTAGTATTTTAGTAGAGGGAGTTAGCTGGGGGATTGTCCCATCAACTTCACTTTCAGACAATTTTAGTTAGAGGCTTTTCAGACTAGTTGTCAGATAATATTCAGTTTTACAGATTGTTATTTTAGTTGTTACACTTTTCAGTATTTATATTTTGAACCGTATGCCAATTCATCCAAATTTTACATTTATTTCGTAATTATTATACAGTGCTCACAGCAGATATCAGTCATGGGTTAGCTCGTAGTCCTTCGAGGGTCTAAGCACCGTGTGGCGCTGAGGGTGTACTCTCAGAGTGTTACATCCACCTAAAAAAATTTAGGTACTATTAATCTTAACATTAAGTTAATGAGAACTCATTTCAACTCAGAGTGATCGATCGATGACTCGGGTTGGGATGAACGCAATACCAACACCATGCAATTACAATGACTCAATTGAAGTTGTAGTTGATCCTATAAGCTCATTCATCCCTAGTTCCACCTAAATCAATTTACATACTATTAATCTTAACATTAAGTTAATGAGAACTTATTTCAACTCAGAGTGATCGATCGACAACTCGGGTCAAGATGAACGCAATACCAATACCATGCAATTATAATAACTCAATTGAAGTTATTGTTGACCCTATGAGAACATTCATCCCTAGTTCCACCTAAATCAATTTAGTTACTATTAATCTTAACATTAAGTTAATGAGAACTCATTTCAACTCAGAGTGATCGATCAACGACTTGGGTCGGGATGAATGCAATAACCAACACCATGCAATTGCAAAGACTCAATTGAAGTTGTTGTAGACCCTATGAACTCATTCATCCCTAGTTCCACCTAAATCAATTTAGGTACTATCTTAACATTAAGTTTATGAGAACTCATTCATCCCTAGTTCTACCTAAATCAATTTAGATACTAGCTTAACATTAAGTTAATGAGAATTTTTTCAACTCAGAGTGATCGATTGATGACTCGAGTCAAGATGAACACAATACCAACACTATGCAATTGTAAAGACTCAATTGAAGTTGTAGTTGACCCTATGAATTCATTCATTCATCCCTAGTTCCATCTTAATCAATTGCAATGAAATCTGTTTGAACAAACGACTGAGCTGTTGGAAATTTCTAACAGATATTCATATTTGTTACAAAAGATGACATATCTTATTTAATTATCAAATAAACATGTGTATCTATTGTGGAAGATGACTGAGCTGTTGGAAATTTTCAAATAGATATTGATATCTGTTGTAACAGATAATATATCTAATTTAATTATCAAATAGATATTTGCATCTGTTGTCTCACAGATGACTGAGCTGTTGGAATATTTAAACAGATATTGATATCTGTTGTAACAGATGACATATCTGATTTAATTATCTAATGAACATTTGCATATATGAGCTGTTGGAATTTTTAAATAGATATTTGTATCTGTTGTAACAGATGACTGTGTTGTTGGAATTTTTAAACAGATATTGCTATCTGTTGTAATAGATGACATATTTGTTTGACATTCTTTTTTTCCTTTTAATTTTAAAGCAAGCTTCTATCCGAGTAGATAAAATAGTACTACAAAATGCGGTAAAAAATGAAGAGTTTCTTGGATAACTCAAAAATGAGTTCATTGAGTAGTCTTATCTTGTCTTTTCAATGTTACTAGTCTTCCTCGTGCCCCTCAAATTATTGATGAATATTAATTATATTAATTAATGAATATTGAAACCCACATCTACGTACACAATACATCTAGAATTATCTCATCTCTCCTTCAGTTTCAGCCCTAAATTTATTTTATTCATCTCTTATTTTTTTATTTCTCTCCTCTTTAGGGTTATCACAACTTTTTTTCTCTCTTTTCTCTTCTCTTTCTCATAAAGATCCTTTCGGATCTAAAATGATCTATATCTTTCCTCGACTGAAATTGTTGTTTTGATCCCCTTTTGATATTAAGGTATGGTTCACTATTTCTCTTTTATTCTTGTCTTCTTCTTTGCAAGTTATTTACATCTATTTTTTTATTTAATTACTATTTACCCATATCATATTTATTTAAAAATTTGAAGGAACTTTTAAGTGTTGAATAAACGAACCAAGAATTTTTATTACAATATGCGAAAAAAATATTCTGTTGGGAGAAGTTAAAAAGCCTTTTTGGCAGTATCATTATTTTTGTATGTATTTTATTTGTCTTTTTATTATTTATGTTATTATTGATGTTGGTGGTGGGGTTGGTGTTGTTGGAACTTATGGTGTGGTGTTGTTGATGGTGTTGGAACAAAGGATGTTGCTTCTTTGTTATTGATGATGTTGTTGATGGTGTTGGAATAAATATTATTATTTCTTTGTTGTTGATATTTTTTATTTGTTGTTTCTTTGCTGTTTATGTTGTTGTTGATGTTGCAATAGATGGAGCAACTGTTGGAATAAATCAAACCACCAGCAAGGCTGGTTTAATGTATTCCAATAGACTCCACATCTGTTATAACAGACTCCATATCTGTTGCATCAAACTCTATATTTGTTGCAATAGACTCCACATCTGATGCAACAGACTACATATCTGATGCAACAAACTCTACATCTGTTGCAATAGATGGATAATGTTCTTTCTATGACATTAATTTTTTTCCTCTTTTTTATAGATATAAGGAACTGAAAGTTGATCAACTTTTGTCTACCCATCACAAGAGGTTGCAGTAAAGATGGGTTTGGGGGAATAAGCTGCATGCAGATGGAACCACTTCATATGTGGGAGGTATGTATTACTGATAATGTTATCATGGAAAAACACATAGGGTACACTGATTTTGTGAATGTTGTTTTTACCGATTAGTCATAGATCATTCAAATAAGATATCTGTAATTTTACAGTTAAGTTTTGTTGGTCCGAACTAAAGGCTGAGGGACCATGAATATGATTCTGATAACTTGTTAATATTTAATGTCGGTTGTTGCTCATGTTTATGTGTCAAGCATTGTAAAGGGATCTAGTTTTGGTGTCATTATAAAGAGATTCAATAGCGATTGGACAAACTTTTAGGGTGCATTGGACTCTGAGAAGGCCTTTGAAGCCTAGTACTGCATCTAACAAGAATGAAAAACCAATATAGTTATTGCCCTAGTCCAAATTTATATGGTTGGGTTGCTCGGGGTGATGATTATACACTAGAAGGTGCGGTAGGAGAATTCCTTTGAGGGAAAATAGGTGGTTAATGAAAGATTATATCATCTGAGAGCTAATTGAAGGGGATACATAGGGTAGAAAGTAACTTCTAGCGAATCTGGTCGATGAAATTATTTTAAAACATGAGAAATTTGTATCAACTACAAATATGAAATTGTATCCGGTAATGAAAAATCCATCTGTTGTTTCTCTAAGAGAAAAATAGTGCAAATGGTCACTTTACTAGGGGACTGCAACTAGGTAGTGTGGCCGGGATTATCACCTAGATAGAAAATAGCAGAAGTCTATGAAAGAAGCCTTATGGACATCGAGGGTTAAAATGATGTACAGAAAGTCTAGAAAACTTACACCAATAGAAACTGCAGTTAAAGTAAGGAATTTAAATGAAGGCAGAAATTTCTGAATTTTAAATTGCATCCCATGCCTTCTTGTTTGTGGTTTCGATTAGGTCCACTGCTTTTGACCTGATCAGAACCATAAGCAAGATTGAAAGGCAAATTGAGTATCATTACTTCCTTAGCAATATAGTTATAATTGATTGTGTTTTATAGTCTAGCATGCTTTCAATATATCTGGGAGAAGTTCATAGGCTTGCTCTAGTATGTGAATTTTGATAATTTTCAAGTTTGCCTTCAGCTTGCAGATTTGGTATTCAAGTTTGTCGTTGTCGTCTTTGAATTTGATATAGAGTTCTGGTATTTTGTGAGCTCGATCAGGAACACCATCTTCAAAGTTGTGGCATTCTAGAAGCCCTTCAAAACACTTTTTTAGAAGCCTTAAAGGATACATGTAGGGTCGATGTGCATGTTTTTAGGTCAAAATATGTTGATGCACATTCAAGATGTGGTCCCAACCATTGAACATCTCACTTTTATCAAGCGTTGCTCAATGTATCTTGCTCAACCAACCTTCAAGGAATTTAATAAATTAATAAGCAAGGAGTTACGTAACGTTTGATCTAAACCGACTCTACCAAGCTTATCAAACATTATGTAACTCCAGGATCATTACCCTAACAAAAAACTTTTCCCGAGTTAGTACACAAATTAAACAATCTCAACCTTTCTGCTGGTCGTTCTTCTCCAATATAGATGACCAGATATTTGCCATGCAAAAGTCTACACCATCGCCAGAAATGCTTGCCAGGGCGCAAGTCTTCAGAAGGCATCAACAATAATCTCTTAATATCAAGTGATATTGAGAGATTCCTAGCCATGCCTTCCCAAGACTTTCGCTATGGGAAGAATTTCTACTGATGACAAGATATCCTCCATGCAAAAGTCTACACCGTTAGCAGAAATTCTTGACGGAGTGAAAGTCTTCAGAAAGCATTATTAATAATCTCTTAATATCAAGAAAGTCTTGTACAAAAATCTTCAGAAGACATTCAAAATTAAGGAATTTTTCAGTAATGACTACACATAATTACCATCAACAACCTCACTAGATTCTCTCCTTGTTCAAAAAAAAAGGCAGAAATATTTTCATTTGCATTCGCATGTTATTTATTTAACAAACCAAGCAAAGATGAACTAAATCTAGAATTCGTTCATCTTTGAATGCTAGATTTAGTTCATCTTTGTTTGGTTGTTAAAAAAATAAAATGCGAATGTAAATAAAAACATTCTTGCCTTTTCTTTTGTACGAGAGGTGAATCTAGTGCGGTTGTTGATGTTGTAATTATGTGTAGTCATTGCTGAAAACTTCTTTATTTTCTATTGTCTTTTGAATACTTTCTTACAAGACTTCCTTGATATTGAGAGATTACTAATAATGTCTTCTGAAGACTTTCGCTCTAGCAAGATTTCTGCTGACGATGTAGACTTTTGCATGGAACATATCTTGTCATCAGCAGAAATTCTTGTCGTAGCGAAAGTATTGAGAAGGAATGACTAGGAATCTCTCAATATCACTTGATATTAAGAGATTACTATTGATGCCTTCTGAAGACTTGTGCCCTGACAAACATTTCTATTGACGGTGTAAACTTTTGCATGGCGGATATCTTGTCATCTATATTAGAGAAGAGCGATCAGTAGAAAGGTTGTGAGAATGAGCTCGTTTAATTTGTCCACTAACTCGAGCAAAGTGTTTTTATAGTGTAATGAGCTTGGAGTTACGTAACGTTTCATAAGCTTGGTAGAGTTGGTTTAGATCAAACGTTACGTAACTCCTTGCTTATTAATTTATTAAATCCTTTGAAGGTTTGTTGAGCAAGCTGCATTAAGCAACGCTCGATAAAAGTGAGTTGTTCAACTGTTGGGACCACATCTTGAGTGTGCATCAACACATTTTAACCTAAAACAAACACAGAGATCCTCCGTGTATCCTTTAAGGCTTCTAAAGAAAGTGTTCTGAAGTCCTTCTTCAATGCCACAACTTTGAAGGTAGTGCTCCTGATCGAGCTCACAAGAGACCAGGAACTCTATACCAACTTCAAAGACGGCAACGACAAGCTTGGATACTAAATCGGCAAGCTGGAGGCAAGCTTGAAAATCATCGGGATTCACATACTATAGCAAGTCTCTGATCTTGTTTGAGAAATATTGAAAGCATGCTAAGGCAAGAAAACACAACCAATTAATCCATATTGCTAAGGAAGTAATGATACTCAATTTGCCTTTCATTCTTATTTGTGGTTTCGATCAGGTCAATAGCAGTGGACCTAATCAAAACCACAAACAACAAGGCATGGGACGCAATTTAAAATTTAGAAATTTCTTCCTTCGCTTAGATTGCTTACTTTAACTTAGTTGTTGTTGGCGCAAGTTTTCTAGACTTACTGTACATCATTTCAACCCTCAATACCCATAAGGATGCTTTCTTGGTCTTCTGTTATTTTTTATCTAAGTGATAATCCCGACCATGCTACCTAGTCGCAGCTCCCTATCAAAGTGTCCATTTGTATTATTTTTCTTTCAGAGAGACAACAAACGAATTTACATTACCTAATACACTTTCATATTTGCAATTGATTCAGATTTCTCATGTTTTAAGATATTTCATCGGCCAAATTCGCTAGAAGTTAATTTCTACCCAATGTCTCTTCTTCAATTAGCTCTTAGATGATATATTCTTTCATCAGCTCCCCTTTCCCCCACAGGCATTCTTCTTCGGCTCCTTCTGGAGAATAATCATCTTCTCGTTCAACCCTTCCATATAAATTTGGGTCAGGGGAATTTCTATTGGTTTTCCGTTCTTGTTTGATGTAGTGCGAGGCTTCGAAAGCCTTCTCAGAGTCCAATGCACACTTAAAGTTAAGTCCAATCGCTATTGGATCTCTGCAATGACACTAAATATTGATCCCTTCTCAAAACTTGACACGCATAAACACGAGCAAAAACCGTCAGTAACTCGTAATAGGGTATCTACACCATCTTCATGGCCCTCATCCTTATTAATTCAAACCCATCAAACTTAAATGTACAATACAGGATCTTATTTGAATGATCAGTGACTAATCGATTAAAAACTGCAATCGAAAAAATATTGTACTTTGTATGTGTTGTCCCGGTGACCTTATCAGTAATACTTACTTAACTCCCACACATATGATAGTGGATCGATATGCACGCACCTTATTCTTCTTATCCCATTTATGGCTTAAATTGAATAAACAGATGCCACATCTGTTTAAATTGTGAAACAATTGCAGACATCTGTTATGACAAATGATCAATTTATTGCAATATATGACATATTTGTTGGAAAAGCAAACAGATATATCCATCTGTTGCAATAGATTGTCAATATGTTGTAAGTTATCTGACAGATGGAATATATTTTGTAACAGATTACCCATCTGTTAGATTTATTTTAAAGCAATTTTCTTTTCTTTCTGAAATACAATAAAAGATAAAATATTATATTTGGATCCATTTTTTTTAATTTACAGATTCGAAAATTCACCAGCTTTATTTAATTAAGGGATATGAACCGTTGTGGTTTTTTGTTTGACTAACCCCTTCCAATTCAATCATTTATAAATAGGTCCCTCCGGTCTCCTTACTCACTCTCACTCGTTCATTCTACTACACTTACAATACAAATATGGTTGATCTAGATTCGTACAAAAATACTCATATCGAGTTCTTGCAAGAACTTCAAAGGCAGATTGATGAACTCCAGAGGGATTTGACCGACTTCGGAGCAAGGCTGAGGAGGACTCTGCTGCTGCCGGATGAAAATTATCCGGTTGACAATAATAATAGTAATAATAACAATAATAGTAATGATAATAATAATAATAATAATAATAATAATAATAATAGTAATAATAATTAGGTTATATTTTTTTTAGCATATGTATGTATGTATTTTTCTCATTTTGTATATCGGATCTATCCAAGGGATTCAAAAATCTATGTTTGAACATGATGGTCGACTTTGAATTTTTAATTCTTATTTAGTATTTAATTGTCATTCTGTTTATTCCTTATTCTCAATATGTCGACGGAGGTTAATCTAATGCGACAGATCGATCATATGTTGCAACAGGTAGTTATTGACAAAAAAGGGTTATTGTTATTGAGAGGGTGGAAAGATATGACTTTTCGATTATTTAATATGAAAAACGGTTCATAAATAAATAATAAGGAATAAATGACAAACACAATTTATAACCGTAACAGAACGGTTATTTAATTTTAATAACTAATCGTGACTCTTCGACATATTTATTTTTAAATCTATTTTTTAATTTATATAAAAAAAAGTCACCAAATTTGGATTTAAAAGATATGTTGATTATTAAAAAACATAGCCTATATGTGCAACAGATATATTATCTAATGCAATAGATTGTACATTTATCGTAACAACTGGTAATTTGTTGTCACAGATGGGTTATCTTATGCAACAGATATATAATTTGTTGCCACAACTCAATAAAAACATTTAGTGAAAAGAACTTATCAAGTCATAACTTTCCACAGTAATCAAAAAGTCACCAGTTTGAATGTAATTAATAAATAGAGGTGAACAGTCGCGCTTTTTATTTTTGAATCTGTTTTTTAATTTATATAATAAAAAAGTCACCAAATTTGGATTAAATATAAAGATATGATGATTATTAAAAAGATATATATTGCACCGGATATATTATCTAATGCAACAAATTATAGATTTGTTGCAAAAAATGGATATATCTGTTGTCACAGATGGGTTATCTGATGCAACAGATATATAATCTGTTGCCAAACTCAATAAAAATGGTTACTGAAAAGAAATAATTAAGTCATAACTTTCCATAGTAATCAAAAAGTCACCAGTATTAATAAATAGAGGTGAACAGTTGCGTGTTTTTATTTTTGAATCTGTTTTTTTTAATTTATATAATAAAAAAGTCACCAAATTTGGATTAAAGATAAAGATATGATGATTATTAAAAATATATATGTTGCAACAGATATATTATCTGATGCAACAGATTGTAGATTTGTTGCAACAAATGGTATGTTTGTTGTCACAGATAGGTTATCTGATGCAACAGATATATAATCTGTTTTCACAACTCAATAAAAACGGCACCAGTATTAATAAATGGAGATGAACAGCCGTGCCTTTTTGCCTAACTCATTCAAATTCAAGCCTCTATAAATAGGTGAGGTCCCTCCTTACTCGTTCATTCTACTACACATATCTATTTATTTCTTGCTCTTGTCTTTCATATTACACCTTCAACTACTTTCTCTTCAAGGACTTGATACCTTTTTCGTCTCTGGTAAGTTTTTTTCTTGCTTTTTGTGTAAATATACATTGTATTACTTTACTTCCAAATTCTTTTCTTTATTTTTGTTTTTGCATTTTTTGTCAATTTATGCGTGTTCTAGATATGGCTGATCCAGTGTGGGATGTCGTTATTTTACAAAACGCCATACGGGAACTGCAGAGGCAGGTTCATGATATACAGTGGGAGTTGGCCGCTGTCAGAGTAAGGATGTTGCGAGAGATCCACAGGATGAGGAGGGCGCTATTTCTGCCGGTCAAAGATTGGTCGGCTGGCGATAATAATAATAATGACAAAGATGATAATAATAGTAATAATAATAATAATTAGATTATTTTGTTTCTTTCTTTTTAAGTCTATGTATATGTATTTTAATTTGTTTTAGTTTAATAAAAAATTATGTTTGATCAACGTTGACGTTTTAATTCATATTTAATTTTTATTTTGTCTATTATCTTCTCAACAAACATGACGACGATTGGACGTAAGGAATAATTTTGAATCCAGTAGAAATAATAAGATTTAAGATTTATCGGTTGGGTTTGTGGCAGGGGATGATTTGTGTTGTTCTAAACAGATTACTCATACGTTGCAACAGATATGCAGTCTGTTTCAACAGATAACTAGTCAGTTGCACGGCTTTGACGTTTTAATTCATACTTTCTCCATCTCAAATGAACCCATCCCAAATTGAATGACACATTGATTAAGAAAAATAATTAATACCATGCCTAATTTACCATAATACCCCTATTAAATGAAGTTTACATTTTAATTTGAAGAAAAAGTGACTAATGCAGAGGTTAAAACATGAAAAAAAATCATCTCTTCTTGATTAATGAAAAAAACAAGTAAAATGAGAAATCAAATTAGGAACTTTGGCACGGGTAACTTGAGACGGAAGGAGTATTTAATTTTCCTTCTGTCTATTATATTCTCAACAAACATGTCGACAATTGGACATAAGAAATAATTTTGGATCCAGTAGCAATAGCAAGAGTTGAAACATATTGGTTATCTATTGGGTTTGTGGTAGGGGCTGATTTGTGTTATTCCAATTAGATTAATCATCTGTCGCAACAGATAAGGACGTGTTATTTGAGACGAAGGAAATATTTAATTTTCATTTTGTCTATTATCTTCTCAACAAACATGTCGACGATTGGACTTAAGGAATAATTTTGAATCCAACAGCAATAACAAGAGTTGAAACACGTTGGTTATCTGTTGGGTTTGTGGTAGGGGTTGATTTGTGTTGTTCCAAACAGATTAATCATATGTTGCAACAGATAAGCAGTCTGATGCAACAGATAATTAGTCTGATACAACAGATAATCAGTTTGATGCAACAGATAATCAGTTTGATGCAATAGATAACTAGTCTATTGCAACAGATAAATCTTCTGTTGCAACAGATTAATCATCTGATGCATCAGATGAGTGATCTGTTTAAATTGTGGGCACTTATGTTGAATTATGATCAGGTTCTATCCATTGTTGGAAAAACAACAGTAACTGTGTTACCCAGATGACAAATTTGAATAAAAATTATAATTTTACTTACCAAAGTCACCTATGAAGTGATGCCAAAGTGAAAATTAATGTAGGAAACAAAATTTGACCTAAGAAATTGGTCAGATAGCAGTAGTAGCGGTAACAACAACAACAATAGTCGACAAGAAGAAGATGAAGATGATGATAATGAAGCAGAAGATGATGAATAGAGCTGCAGCAATAATGAACAACAATAATCGTAAAGAGAGAGAAAACAACAACGGATGAGAAGAGAGAGAAACACGCCTTTTTTTCCTCCATTTCCTGTTATATTAACTAACATTTGGATCAAAGTGTAAATTAAAAAACTTTTGGGTTATTTTCAAACTTCCCTAACTTTCTTAATCCATAATAAAGTAATTGTCACCTCCACTCAATAATTAAGACTCGTGTCTCCTACACCTCATTTTAAAACTCTTTTGTCACCTACAGTCCAAAGCCCCTATTTTCTCTGTCCCAATTTATGTGGCACTGATGGAATTAAGAGAAATCAGATTTTTTATATATAGTTTATACATGTTTTCAGTTGTTAATTATTGTGATTGATAGTACTTGCTACTAATTAATTTTTAAATAATATATATTACTCCCTCTGTCTTATGTAACTGTAATAACATTTAGAGAATGAATTAAAAAATTTATAAGCCGCTAAATATTTAACTCTTCAGTTATTGAAATTTAAAATAGTTTTGTGTAATTTTTTAAATACATCTCAAATTAAAAAATAAGACAAACAAATTAAAACAAAAGAAATGAGAAATTATAAAGAAGAGGCGGCGGAAGCGTAACGACCTCCACCTGCTTCAACTGCTCTTATATATATACTAGACATTGGTGGCCCGTGCCAGCATGAGCCCAATATATGTTATTTTTTAGTCTCAATTTATGTGACATAAATAGAATTTAGATACTTATATTTTTAATATGCTTTAGATATTTTAAGTTGTTGACCATCGTAATTTATAATATCTTTTATGAAATTTTCAAATGATACATGTTACTCTCCCTGTTCAAATTTTTGTGGTGTTGATAGTCACTTATATATAAAATAATTTAAGTTTTTAATTATTGAGTATTTTTTTTCTACGTTTTTAATTATTGAGTACTTTTTTCTATTCCAACTTAAGTGACACTGATATAATTTGTAGAGTTAATTAAATATTTTATATCTTTAAAATTTTTGAAAATGTTAATTATTGTGGTTACGTATTTTAAAAAAATATATAACAGATTAAATCTTTTATTAAATATTTAAGACTTTAACTATTTTAATTTATAATACTTTTTTATATAATTTTCAAATAATACATGATACTCTCCTTGTCCAAACTTTTGAGTAATTGATAGTTAATTATATTTTTAGCTATTCTAATTTAAGTGCACTGATATAATTTCGAGAGTCAACCAATATTTTATATCCTTTAAATTTTTTTAGTTGTTAATTATTGTGATCTATATATTTGTTACGGTTTTTTTTAATATATAATAGATTAATGTTTTTTTATATTTTAAACTGTTAAATATTGTAATTTATAATACTTTTTATGTAATTTTCAAATAATATATGTTACTCTTTTTGTCCAAACTTTTGTGGCATTCATATTCAATTATATTTTTAAAATAATTTAAGTTTTTAATTACTGTGATTTACAATATATCTTTCCTATTTCAATTTAAATGATATTGATATAATTTTAGGAGTCAGCCAAATATTTTATATATTTTAATTTTTAAAGTTATTATTATTGTGATTTACAAGATTTTTTTGTATTTTCTTGAAATATATAACAAATTAAAAAATAAGACAAAAATTGAAAATGGATTAAAAAAATTAAGGCAATGGGAAGGACCAATGAAGTTGTGCCAAAGCAGATAGATTGGCCTTTAAATTATTTAAGTTTTTAATTATTATAATTTATAATATTTTTATACGTACTTTTTGAAACACATAACATATTAGTAAAAAAATTTAAGATATTTTTAGTTGCTAACTATTGTAATTTATAATAATTTTTAAATAATATATATTACTTTTCTTATCCAAAATTTTTTGGCATTGATAGTCAATTATACTTTTGAAATAATTTAATTTTTTAATTATTATGATTTATAATATTTTTTCTTCTATTCCAATTTAAGTGTCACAATGATTAGATGATCATAATAATTAATCAGGGTGATATAGTAAAATTACGAGTGAAGCAACAATGCAGAAATATTTTAAATGACTTATAATAACTACTTAGAAGTGATATAGCAAAATTACCATAAAAAGTACTTGCGAAAAAAAATTAAGTGGATCTCATATAAGACATTAAGTTAATTTAGCATTAAATATTATTATGTTTTTAATATTTAGATGACTTTATAATAATTTTTTAATATTTAGATGGCTTATAATAATTAATTAGGGGTGATGTAATAAAATTACGTTTGAAGCAGACATATCATAAATGTCTATTTTATTTTTTATTAAATATTATTAATTTGTTAATACATAAATGACATATAATAATTAATGAGGGGTGGTATAGTAAAATCACGGAACAAGCAATTGAATTGGTCGGCAAGGAGGACGGCAGAAAGCTCCTCAATCAGCTGATCAACTGTCCCTTATAATATAAGAGAATATATATATATTACTATTATATAGAAGCAGTGGTTTCGACATGCCTGCTTCAACAGGCTACTTGCTATGTGATTTTACTATATCATCCCTAATTAATTATTATAAGTCATTTATATATTAAAAATTAATAATATTTAATTAAAAAATAAAATAGACATTTATGATATGTCTGCTCAGCTGCTTTAATCGTGATTTTACTATATCACCCCTAATTAATTATTATAAGTCATTTATTTATTGAAAAATTAATAATATTCAATTCGTAATTTTACTATATCAACCCTAATTAATTATTATAAATTATTTATGTATTAAAAAAAATAATACTCCAGCCGTTTCAAAAAGAATAACCTACTTTTCTTTTTAGTCCATTTCAAAAAGAATGACCCCTTTCCTTTTTTAGCAACTTTTTAATTTTAACTTTCCACATTACATGTTTAAAACCACAAGATTGAAGGGCATTTTGGTACATTTGACATATCTTTAATTTAACAACACAAGATTCAAAATTCATCTTTATTTTCTTAAACTCCGTGTCAAGTCAAACTAGGTCATTCTTTTTTAAATGGAGCAAGTAATATTTAATTAAACAGATAAAATAAACATTAATGGCATATCTGCTTCAGCTATTTCAACTGTGATTTTACCATAGCACCCCTAATTAATTATTATAAGTCATTTATGTATTAAAAATTAATAATATTTTAATAAAAAAAGTAAAATAGATATTTATGACATATTTGCTTCAGTTGCATCAACATAGTTTTACTAAATATCATCCCTAATTAATTATTATAAGTTATTTAAGTATTAAAAAGTTAATAATATTTAATAAAAGGGGTAAAATAGATATAAAAATGACAAATTAACTCTTGATATTTTAAATTAACTTAACGTCTTATATGAGGTCCACTTAGATTTTTTCCACAAGTATTTTTTATAGTAATTTTGTTATGTCACTTTTAATTAGTTGATGTAAGACATTTAAGACATTTATGCTTCGCTGCTTCAATCGTGATTTTACTATATCACCCCTAATTAATTATTATGTCCATCTAAGCATTGCCCCACTTAAATTGGAATAAAAAAAATTATCCAATAATTAAAAATTTAAATTATTTAAAAAATATAATTGGCTATCGATGACACAAAACTGTGGACAAGGAGAGTAACATATATTATTCAAAATTACATAAAAAGTATTATAAATTACAATAGTTAACAATTTAAAATATCTAGAAACAATTTAATTTGTTATATATTTCAAAAAAATACGTAAACAATACTATAAATCACAATAATTAACAACTTGAATAATTTAAAATAAAAAAATATTTGATTGACTCTCTAAATTGTATTAGTGTCAATTAAATTGGAATATAAGAAAAAAATTATAAATCACAATAATTAAAAACTTAAATTATTTTAAGAATATAATTGACTATCAATGCCACAAAAGTTTGGACAAGAAAAGTAACGTATATTATTTGAAAATTACATAAAAAATATTATAAATTACAATAGCTAACAACTTAAAGTATCAAAATACATATTAAGAGTATGATTGGTTATCTAAACTCTATTTGTTTCACATAAATTAAGACAAAAAATAACATATATTGAACCCGTGCTAGATCCCGGATGAATCTTAGAATGTATATGCAATCTTTTTTTTTAAACTTTTGTTTAAATATACCAAGATTGAAAAGGCAAGTTCTAATACAACATACTAAACAGTATATAAGAAATAATGTTAGCATAAGTAACACCAATATTACTAATACAAGCATTATTAATGCAAACATTTCTAATACATTCTATTCAAAATTATTTTTATACATTCTAACAAACGACTCCTACATTTCAATGGAAGGAACATATATGGATTTCAGGTCTTTTGGCAATGCAATAGAAGACATATTACTAATTGATTTTTTGGCCATTCTGTGTTCGAATTCTAAACCAGCGAGGCGCTGTTGGATGCTTCTGATCAATAGGATCCTCCTTAGTCCTTTTTACATAACACTCTCGGGCACCCAAGAGGACTGGCTATCTTTTTCTTTACTTGTGCAATTTCTTTCTTTGTTGTTGAAGGAGTCTCTTCTTTTTTGGCTGCTCCAGCGACAAGTTAGTGAATAATAGAAAGCTATGATCATGAATGAAATTGAGAGAATTGGGCAACTTTCTTGAATACAATAGTTTCCTTGCAGGTAAATTAAATGGGATTATTTATTTAATTTGGAGATTTTTTACTTAATATTTCTTCTTCTCCAATTTCAAAATGCAAGTGTGTTAGTTTTTGTGTAATTAACTAAGAGTTTATTTCCAACCAAGGTATTGTATTAATCAATTAATCCAGAGTTTTTGGATGATTAATGAGAATATAATTAATGAGCATAGTTTTGCATTTTCTTTCATCAATTCTAGAGTTTGAGGTGAATGGAAGCTCGATAAAACATCTACAAAAGTATGTTTTATCATGTTCTCAAAATCAATTAACTTAAATTAATATGACAGGTGGTAACTTATAGTTTTCTTTTTTATATAATTTTTGAAACACTTAAAATTTAAATTTAAAATAATAATTTAGTGTAACTTAAAAGGACAAGTTGACAAATAAAAAAAAAAGAAATGGAAGCAAAGGATATTTATGTCGGTTTAGTATGGGAATACAATGCAATTTTGAGTTATTAGTTGCAACCCACATGTGATGCAATATGCAATAACTAGATAACCCTTTATTTTTTTCAAAAATTATTCTCTATTTTATACAACAGATGTCAAATCTTATGTATTAATTTTAATCTCATATTTTATACTTAATGTAGCAAATTTCAGTCATATGATTAAAGATCTAAACTTCAAAATGCATCGAATTTTGTTATTTATATGAGTAAAAAGTTATATATAATTATCTTGTGAGATAATTTGGCTCCTTGAAAAATACTATCAAGTAGTTAATATATTTTATGTATTCATGTTTTATAGAATTCATAATTCGAATTGACATCAACTAACTTGTCGTACATAATCAAAATATATTAATGTTGGGCTCATGCTAACACGGGTCATGCTCCTCTAATATATATATATAAGTGTGAAAGCCCTTAGAAAAGCGATTTGAACTTTTCACCATTCATTAAAAGACTCTTCTTTAGACAAAACTATTTTTTCACTATTTTTTTAATTTATTATTTAATTATTTTTTATGATATTAACTAGACTTCCTAAAATATATGGGACTCCTAAAATATATGGTAGGAGAATTAATTAATATTTTACTTTCTACTATTCAATTAGAAAAATACTCCTAAAATAGGACTCTATTAAGGAAATACTTCTATAAATATTGAGATGTACGTTAAACTAGAGAATAAACCGGTTTGCCTATTGGGAGAATATGATTGATGCTCGTCTAACTTGAATCGATTGCATGTCTAGATTGATGGATGCTTAATTTTCTAACCCTCAACTTTTCACTATTTTTGTCAGCATAATAGAATTCAACATGTGTATGTATATATCTTGTAACGACCTGAAAATTTGATGAAATATGTGAAATTTGTGATTTTATATAATTTGACTATTTTACCCCTCCCCGTAGTTATATCATGGTATTTCTGGGGTGTGGGAGTGATTGGCATGATTTTTGATGCATTTTAGTATCATTTATGCAATATTGTGGTTTTTTATAGCTTTAAGAGTCTTAATTTGGATTTATGTAGATATCTTTTGATCCGTGCGATGGATGACCGAACAGACTGCGCTAGCAGCTCTGGAATATCAATTTTAGGCAGGGTAGACCTTGGGTTCGGGTCCTGGTACACCCGAGCTCATTTCGACCTATTGGTCGGAAAGTTAAAAAATTGAAAAGTTGGGTGTGGGACTCACTTTTGGTCGAAACAACCTCGTATGAAAAATCCGACTTCTCCAACAGATCCGGAATGTCGATTTTCATTTGTTAGCGTGTTTGGTATGATTTTACGGCTTTTAAATCTCATTTTGACCCTCAGTTTGAAAAATTATGATTTTAGGTTTCGAGGGTCAATTTGTGAAAATAATTTTTTCTGGAAAATCTGATAGCGCCATCGCGTTCGGAATGTCGAATTTAGTGTGGTTGCATAGTTTATTTGCAAAAATTAAACTCCGAACGAATCCTGGGCACCCCGTCAAAGTCCATTTCGACTTAGAAAAAAAGACAGCACCAGTTATTGCAGAAAAATCTGCAATATATAGCAGATTTTTCATCCTTTTTGGCCTATTTTGTTCATTTTTCATCTTGTCTCTTGAGAGTTAAATCCTAAATATTTTGAGAGCTTAAAAGTGAAGTTTGTGGGAGCTTGGAAAGCTAGATTAACACCTATTTCTTAATTATATTACGGATTTAAGGTAAGAATTCACGCTTTTCTTAGTAATTTCTTCATTAATTTCTCAAAACTCTAAAAATCTTAGGGCATGATTTTAAACCCAAATTTCACTCATTTTTACTTGAATAATACTTTTATCTTATAATTACTAGTTTTTCATCAATTTAACCTTCAAAACAACTCCGATTTTGGATTTTATCGGATTTCAAATATTTTATCCGGTAAAGCTCAAAAATGATTTTTCTTCGATTTGTACCTCATTTTTTTACTCAATTTAACTTGAGTTTTCAGCTGTAGGTTCCTAAAAATATGGGAAACATATTTTTGAAGTAAAGTTCTAATTTTGTCCTTTTTCGGAAACTTATTTTGGGAGTCCGTTTTGACCCCGAACCAAAAGTAGTCAATATGGGTGTCGTTGGCTTTGTTTTGACACATAAATTTCATATTTGATGTTTCTAGTGAAGTTCGAGATTGTTCGTAAAAGGTAGGGTTGAGGGTTCAAGTGTAGCGGACCGGTTTCGACTTTCGAGGTAGGTTATGGCTTAACTCTTCAGACTGGGATGGGTAGTAAATGATGGTGCAAAATGCATGTTAAGGGTGGAAACTAATCATGAAAAATGGCTATCTATGTGTTGTACCCGTGTGGGGGCCTATATGTGATGTAATTGTCGAAATTAAAATATTATGTGATATGTTTGATTGTGTGGGGTCCTATGTGATATTGATAGCCTTGAAATATGCGAACAATTGTATTGCATTGTTTAATATGGTACCATTGGTGTATTGTGATTATATTCATACTTTATTGGCATATAAGACATGTGGAAATTCATGGAAGAAATGAAAATAACGAGTGGATATTGGCTCATGTGGTTGTGAAAATGTATCATTGTGGTTGGTTGTGGAAATACTTATTGTGATGGGTTGCGAGCATTACATTTTCATATTATACTCATTCATGAAAAATTGGTACCACCGTGACAACATCTAAGAAACACTGGCAACACTTTTTTAAAAATATTGTAACACCTTATAAAACCCTTTCTGAGGGATATGTCGAAAAAGAGATATGAGATATGTGGATTGTATATGGGTTGACGAACCCCCCATGGGTCCTACGTCGGGAAGCTTTAGCACCGTAGGTGTATACAGGGATTGTGCGATGATCCCGGAGGTTGTGCGACAACCTCGTGCATCATCATCATCATCATCATCATCATCATCATTATCATCATATACATTGCACTTACTTTATTGTGTTTATGTGGTGTTGTATTGCCTTATTGACTTGTTATCTATGTGTTTGTCTTACTTTCTTTTACTTGTATTTGATGATCTTGTATCTACATGTTCTCTCTTGTTCTATTATATATGATATAATGTATACTTATGTTCCGTATCTTGGTGTGTTTTTGGTAATATATGTGAGATATATTAAAACTGTTAGTTCAAGCGATGTGGGCTACCGTTGTAGGACATTTTCTGATTGCAGGTGACGTGCCCTTAGTGTATATTTTGTATACTTTATTTACCACTTTGCTTGGTCAGCCTATGATACCTACTGAGTACAAGTGGACCGTACTCAATCCTACTACGCCCTTTCGGTGCAGGTCCTAGCTCGAGTGCGCCTCAGCTTACTTGATTCGGGCGATTGTTGGAGCTTCCAAGGTAGCGGTTGGACATTCATGCGTCCAAAGTTCACCTCTATCTTTCTATACTAGTTATGTCTTTATATGTATTCGGGGACAGTTATTATTCCTTTGTGGTTATTTTTCTGATGTATTTGACTCTTGGATTGTATTAGTAGTTCTTACACTATTGACACCTGGTTTGGGCATGATTGGTATTTTGGATAAGTTTTTTCTGCATTATTATGATTATTTATATGGTTCGGCTTCATTCGAGAAGACTTACCTTGGGGTATTTCTATTTTTTCTCTATTCGTATCAATTTGGGTGATAGGCTTACTTGTCAAGGTACACCGCGATAAGTGTCATTATGACCCTCATTTTTGGGTCATGACAAATTGGTATCAGAGCAGCCAGGTTTCATTGGTCTCAACGGTATGTCTAATAGAGTCTCACGGATCGGTACGTAGACATCTATATCTATCTTCAAGAGGCTATAGGACATCTTTAGGAAACTTCCCTTATTTTATTCCTTATCATGCTAATTCTTTCATACCCTGTATTCTGAGTTGTGTTTCACTCTTTCTAAGTGAATGTAGTTGCTTACACCTCTTATCAGTTGAGAGATACAGCGAGAGATTATTGGATATCATTTGTTGGTTATAGGCTTATTAATGCTCCTGAGTTGTCATGGGATAAATTTGTTGATGCCTTTCTGGAGAGATTTGTGCCTTCTTGTTTGAGAGATCATATGTGGGACGAGTTTGATCTTATGGAGCAGGGCTCCATGACAGTTTTTGAGTATAAGGCATGCTTCCACGCCCTGTCCAGAGATGAGTTTGAGAAGATTCAAAAGTTTGTGAAAGGTTTGGTTGTCTTCCTTCAATTGGCTAGATCTCAGATGGTTGTGTTTGATGGTTCTTTTCAGAGTATTGTGGATTATGTTAAGGTGACAGAGGATATTCTTAGTGCATTTCAGGGAGGTGCGACGTTTTGATGAGTTTAGGAGTTAGCCTATTGAGGTAGAAATTTTAGAGGTTCTTGTGGATACTATGGTAGGCCAGTACAGGTGATTTTATAGAGTGTAGGTGATCTTATAGAGTTCAGCTGGTGGATCTTCTTGTTCAGCTATTTAGGATGGTTGTTTGAGCTCAGTTGTACTTTCTCTTGTTGAGACTGGTCGTAGAGGTTGGTATATGTGTGATGAGATTGACCATGTGGCCAAGGACTGTTCTCGTCGTGTGTTTAGAGCTACTTTTTTTTCAGCAGTGGAAGGTAGGGGTTTCACTGGAGGTGCGAGAGGTAGAGATAGTGGAGGCTATGGTGGTGGTTGTGGGGATACTCAACCAGTTTATAGTCGTGGGTTGTGTTATGCTATACCATCCAGACTTGGGGCAGAGGCTTCTGATGTTGTGATTACAAGTAACTTTCTCATTTGTTTCAGAACTACATCTGTATTATTTAATCCTGAATCGACTTTCTCCTATGTGTCTGTGTATTTTACTTTGGGTTTTGATTCTGTTAGTGAGCCTTCTGCCATGTCTATTTGTGTATCTACCCCGATAGGTGAATCTTTAGTGGTGGATCAAACGTGCTGATCTTGTGTTGTGACTTTTTTCGGGCGTGAGACTTTGGTAGACTTACTTGTGTTAGATATGGTCGATTTTGGTGAAATTTTGGGTATGGATTGGTTGGCTCCTTATCATGTTGTCTTAGATTATTTTGCTAAGACTGTGAATTTAGCTTTAGCGGGTGTGCCAAGAATGGCTTGGGAGGGTACACTCTATTCGGGTCCTAAAAGGATTATATCTTATGTTTAGGCTCGTAAATTGGTTGAAAAGGGATGTTTATCTTAGTTGGCTTATATTCGTGACACCAGTGTTATTTTGCCTCCTTCTTTGGATTTTGTCTGTGTTGTTCGTGAGTTTATGGAGGTGTTCCCCACGGACTTGCCTAGTATGCCTTCGAATCGAGATATTGATTTTAATATTGATGTTGAGTCGGGCACCAAGCCCATTTCTATTCCTCCTCATAGGATGGCCCTATCAGAGTTGAAGGAATTGAAGGATCAGTTGTAGGAGTTGTTGGATAAGGGATTTATTTGACCTAGTGTTTCACCTTGGGGTGCGTCTGTCTTGTTTGTAAAGAAAGAGAATGGGTCTATGTGGATGTGTATTGATTATCGACAGTTGAATAAGGTAACAGTTAAGAATAAGTATCATCTTTCTCGCATTGATGATTTGTTTGATCAGCTTCAGAGTGTTGCGGTGTTTTCAAGGATTGATTTGCGGTTCAGTTATCACCAGTTGAGGATTAGGGCTTTGGATATTTTGAAAATATATTTTCAGACTCGATATGATCATTATGAGTTCTTGGTCATGTCTTTTGGGTTGATCAATTCCCCTGCCGTGTTTGTGGAGTTAATGAACTGGGTGTTTCGACTGTATCTCGACTCCTTGATGATCGTATTTATAGATGATATCTTGGTTTATTTCAAGAGTGAGGATGAGAAGGAGGAGCATTTGTAGATTGTGTTTTAAAGATTAAGGGATGAGAAGTTGTATGCTAAGTTCTCTAAATGCGAGTTTTGGTTGAAGTTTGTTTCTTTTTTCGGTCATGTGGTGACTAAGGAAGGTATTATGGTTGATCCAACTAAGGTTGCAGCGGTTCGTTATTGGGCTAGACCTACTTCGGCCATCAAAATTCTAAGTTTTATTGGCTTGGCCAGGTATTATTAGTGTTTTGTTAAGGGTTTCTCTTCCATTGCATCTCCATTGACCAAGTTGACCCAGAAGAAGATTCCTTTTCAGTGGTCCGATGTTTGTGAGGCGGGTTTTCAAAAGCTCAAGAATTTATTGACTTCAGCTCTTATTTTGGATTTGCCCAAGAAGAGCATTGGCATTATTGTCTTTTGTGATGCTTCAGGTGTTGGGTTAAGTGTTGTGTTGATATAGGGGGGCAAGGTAATCGTGTATGCATCTCGTCAAGATTGAAGCCTCATGAGAGGATTTATCTTACCTATGATTTGGATTTATGCGCAGTTGTGTTTGCCTTGAATTTTTGGGGGCACTACTTGTATGGATTCCATTGTGAGATCTTCTCAGATCATCGTAGCCTTCGGTACTTCTTTATCAGCAAGATCTTCTTAGGAGGCAGTGCCGTTGGCTTGAGTTGCTTAAGGATTATGACTTGACTATTCTCTTCCATCAGTGCAAGGCTAATGTGGTGGCGGATGACTTGATCCGAAAGTCGACTAGCATGGATAGCTTGGTGCATCTTTTGATTCAGGAGAGGCCATTGGCCTTAGAGGTTCATTCTTTGTCTAACCAGATGGTTAGGCTTGATACTTTGACACCAGGGCGTGTTTTGGCATTTATGGAGGCTAGATCATCTTTGATAGAGTAGATTCAAGCTCATCAGTTTGGTGACGTTGGATTGAGGTTGATTCGAGATAAGGTATAGAATGGGGAGGCTAAGAAAGCCTCACTTGATTCGAATGGAGTTTTGAGGATTGGGGGATGAGTTGTGTGCCGAGAGTGGTGATCAGATTAGGTTGATCTTGGAGGAGGCCCATTGTTTTAGATATTCTATCTATCCAGGTGTGACTAAGATATATCTTGATTTATGGCAGCACTACTGGTAGGGTGGTTTGGGGCGAGATATAACGGATTTTGTGGCTCGTGGCCTATGTTGTCAGCAGGTGAAGGCCGAGCATTTGAGACCTGGTGGTTTTCTCCAGAGGTTACCCGTTCCTGAGTGGAAGTGGAAATGCATCACTATTGACTTTATGACTAATTTGCCTCGTACATTTCATGGTTCTGATAGTGCTTGGGTCATCGTGGATCGATTGACTAAGTCAGCTCATTTTATTCGGGTTCGGGTCTCATTCAGTGCTGAGAGATTAGCCCATATTGTCATTCGTGAGATTGTACATCTTCATGGTGCGCCGGTGTCCATTATTTTAGATCGAGGTTTTGTGTTCACATTTCACTGTTGGAAGACTTTTCAGGATGAGGTGGGTACTCGGGTTGATCTTAGCACAGTGTTTCACCCCAGACTGATGGCCAGTCAGAATGGACTATACAAGTTTTGGAGGATATGCTTCGCGCATGCGTGATGGATTTTGGTGGCCAGTGGGAGCAGCATTTGGTTTTAGCAGGGTTTGCATATAATAATAGCTACCATTCCAGTATTGATATGGCTCCTTTTTAGGCGTTGTATGGTAGGTGTTGTCTCTCTCTGGTAGGTTGGTTCGATGTTTCAGAGGTGAGACCTCGAGGTACGAACTTGCTTCGTGAGTCTTTGGATAAGGTTCGGGTTATTCAGGATAGACTTAGAGCATCCCAGAGTAAGCAGAAGTGTTATGCTGATCGTAGACTTCGTGCCTTGAGTTTTGGTGTTGGTGATCGTGTTTTCCTTTGAGTTTCACCCATGAAGGATGTGATGAGGTTTGGGAAGAGGGGCAAGCTTAGCCCCGGGTATATTGGTCCATTTGAGATTCTTCGAACTGTTGGTGATGTGGCTTATGAGTTGGCTTTGCTCCTCGATCTATCAGTTGTTCATGTTTCTATACTTCGTCGCTATACTCCTAATGAGTCTCATATTATTCATTAGGAGTCAGTTCAGCTAGATCAGTGGTTGTCCTTTGTTGAGAAGCCAGCTTTTATTTTGCCTAGGGATGTTAGGCGATTGCACTCTAGATTGATCTTTGTGGTTAAGGTCCAGTGACGACATCTACCTATAGACGAGGCTACTTAGGAGGTTAAGTCTGATATGCGTAGTTCCTATCCCCAGATTTTCATTGACTCGGGTATTTCTTTGCCTTAGTTCGAGGACGAACTAGATTTTTAGTGGTGGATGATGTAACGACCTGAAAATTTGATGAAATATGTGAAATTTGTGATTTTATGTGATTTGACTATTTTACCCCTCCCCGTAGTTGCATTATGATATTTCTGGGGTGTGGGAGTGATTGGTATAATTTTTGATACATTTTAGTATCATTTATGCAATATTGTAGTTTTTTATGGCTTTAAGAGTCTTATTTTGGATTTATGTAGATATCTTTTGATCCGTGCGACGGATGGCCGAAGGACTGCGCCAGCAGCTATGGAATATCAATTTTAGGCTAGGTAGACCTTGGGTTCGGGTCCTGGTGCACCCAAGCTCATTTTGACCTATTGATCGGAAAGTTGAAAAATTAAAAAGTTAGGTGTGGGACCCACTTTTGGTCGAAACAACCTTGTATGGAAAATCCAACTTCGCCAACAGATCCAGAATGTCGATTTTAGTGAGTTATCATGTTTTGTATGATTTTATGGATTTTAAATCTCATTTCAATCCTCGATTTGGAAAATTATGATTTCGGGTTTCGGGGGTCAATTTTGTGAAAACGAATTTCTCTGGAAAATCTGGTAGCACCATCACGTCCGAAACGTCGAATTTAGTGTTGTTGCATAGTTCGTTTGCATAAATCAGACTCCGAACGAATCCCGATCACCCCGTCGAAGTCCATTTCGACTTAGAAAAAAAGACAGCACCAGTTATTGCAGAAAAATCTGCAATATGTAGCAGATTTTTCACCCTTTTTGGCCCATTTTGCTCATTTTTCATCTTGCCTCTTGAGAGTTAAACCTAAATATTTTGGGAGCTTAAAAGTGAAGTTTGTGGGAGCTTGGGAAGCTAGATTAACAACTATTTCTTAATTATATTACGGATTTAAGGTAAGAATTCACCCTTTTCTTAGTAATTTCTTCATTAATTTCTCAAAACCCCAAAAATCTTAGGACATGATTTTAAATCCAAATTTCACTCATTTTTACTTGAATAATACTTTTATCTTATAATTACTAATTTTTCATCAATTTAACCTTCAAAATAACTCCGATTCTGGATTTTAACCCGAATTTCAAATATTTTACTCGGTAAAGCTCAAAACTGGTTTTTCTTCGATTTGAACCTCTTTTTTGACTCGATTTAACTTAGGTTTTCATATGTAGGTTTCTAAAGCTATGGGAAACATGTTTTTGAAGTAAAGTTTCGATTTTGTCCTTCTTTTTCGGAAACCCATTTTGGGGGTCCGTTTTGATCTCGAATCAAAAGTAGTCAATATGGGTGTAGTTGATTTTTTTTTACGCGTAGATTTCATATTTGATGTTTCTAGTGAAGTTTGGAATTGTTCATAAAAGGTAGGGTTGCGGGTTCAAGTGTAGCGGATCGGTTTTGGCTTTCGAGGTAGGTTATGGCTTAACTCTTCAGACTGAGTTGGGTAGTAAATAATGGTGAAAAATGCATGTTAAGGGTGGAAACTAATCATGAGAAATGTCTATCTATGTGTTGTGCCCATGTGGGGGCCTATATGTGATGTAATTGCCAAAATTAAAATATTATGTGATATGTTTGACCGTGTGGGGTCCTATGTGATATTAATAGCCTTGAATACATGTGAACAATTGTATTGTATTGTTTAATATGGTACCATTGGTGTATTTTGATTATATTCATACTTTATTAACATATAAGACATGTGGAAATTCATGGATGAAATAAAAATAACGAGGGGATATTGGCTCATGTAGTTGTGAAAATGTATCTTTGTGGTTGGTTGTGAAAATAACTATTGTGATGGGTTGCGAGCATTACATCTTCATATCATACTCATTCATGAAACATTGGTACCACCGTAGCAACATCTGAGAAACACTGGCAACACCTTTCTAAAAATATTGTAACACCTTATAAAACCCTTTCCGAGGGATATGCTAGAAAGGAGAAATGAGATATGTGGATTGTATATGGGTTGACGAACCCCCCATGGTTCCTACGTCGGGAAGCTTTAGCTCTGTAGGTATATACAGGGATTGTGCGACGATCCCGGAGGTTGTGCGACAACCTCGTGCATCATCATCATCATCATCATCATTATCATCATATACATTGCACTTACTTTATTGTGTTTATGTGGTGTTGTATTGCCTTATTGACTTGTCTTCTATGTGTTTGTCTTACTTTCCTTTACTTGTATTTGATGATCTTGTATCTACATGTTCTCTCTTGTTCTATTATATATGATATAATGTATACTTGTGTTTCGTATCATGGTATGTTTTTGGTAATATATGTGAGATATGTTAGAACTGTTAGTGCAAGCAGTGTGGGCTACCGTTGTGGGATATTTTCTGATTGCAGGTGACGTGCCCTTAGTGTATATTTTGTATGATTTATTTACCACTTTGCTTGGTTGACCTATGATACCTACTGAGTACAAGTGGACCGTACTCATGCCATCTGCGCCCTTTCGGTGCAGGTCCTAGCTCGAGTGCGCCTCAGCTTACTTGATTCGGGCGATTGTTGGAGCTTCCAAGGTAGCGGTTGGACATTCATGCGCTCGAAGTTCACCTCTATCTTTCTATACTAGTTATGTCTTTATTAGTATTCGGAGACAGTTATTATTCCTTTGTGGTTATTTTTCCGATGTATTTGACTCTTGGATTGTATTAGTAGTTCTTACACTATTGACACCTGGTTTTGTGAATGATTGGTATTTTGGATAAGTTCTTTCCGCATTGTTATGATTATTTATATGGTTCGGCTTCATTCTAGAAGCCTTACCTTGTGGTATTTCTGTCTTTTTCTCTATTCGTATCAATTTGGGTGATAGGCTTACTTGTCAAGGTACGCCGCAACAAGTGCCATCATGACCCTCGTTTTTGGGTCGTGACATCTCTCTTCTTTGTTTTCATTCAAAATCATTCTCTTTGTGTAAAATTTAAGTTTAATTGTATTATTTTGATATCACTTTCATCGTATTATTTTGTTACAGTTTACAAGTGATAGATATATGTTGGTCGGCTTTGAGGAATTTTTTTATGTAAAGGTTAGGTTTAGTTGTATTATTTTGATATTTCTATTATCGTATTATTTTGTTATTGTTTACAGATAGTAGATGAGTGTCGAATGACTTTGAGAAAATTTTTGTGTGTAAAGATTAGATTTAATTGTATTATTTTAATGTCTCTATCATTGTATTATTTTGTTGCAATTTAGAAATGGTAGATGAATGTCGATCGACTTTTAAAAATATTTTTTGTAAAGATTAGGTTTAATAAATAAATTCTCCATCTTTACATACTCAAAAGATATTAAATTTAATTATTATATTTATTTTTATTATTTAAACAAATATCTTATTTAATGTGATATTTGAACTCATTAAGTGAGGTACACGTGCAATGCGCGTACACCTAAACTAGTATATATAAAAGATGTGGTAATTACAAATTACAATGTCAATATTGTGCACGTGAACCTCTGAGTTTGACCTTGCAGTCCATACTCAATTTGTATGTATTCATTAATTTTCCGTGTCTCTTTTGAAGTTCTTCTCTTTTTTTAAACTAAAGTGCTTTACTTGACTACCCTAAAAAAATATAACTCTTTTATCACCACAAATTTGTAATATTGGTGTACTAACTAGCGGTGATTTCATTCTTCAAGTGGAGAGGACTAAATTTTTTATTTTTGGGATCTTTACCCGAAGAGATGAATATATATACTACTTATTTGTTTTAGTTGGTATATATAGATTTAGATTATATGTAATCACGGGCGTCTCAATACGATTAGGGGTCTAAAGCAAAATTTAAGGAGACCCTAAACATATATTTTAAAAAAAAATCGGCATATATATTTTATTTAAAAATCAGTTTTCTTGATTTTTGATGTCATTAATTATTTTTTTATAACCAATTTATTTTAATAGTTCCTTTTCAACTGATGGTATAGCTAATTCATTCAATCTCTTCAAGTTTTTTCTCTCTCTCTCTCTCTTCAAAATCAAAATCATATTTTATCAACATATTTAAATAGAATAAATTATAATAATAACTAAAATAAAAATATGTTACATATGAACTAAGAATATCAACAATAACAAATTTTCAAGAAAGGCTATAAACTAGAGTTAGAATAATAAAACTTAAATTCAAGGGGGGGGGATTGAAATTTTCTTTGATTCGACTATTGAGACTTCACAATCAACTAGTCTGCAAATCAGTATACTTCACAACACTGATTAGATTTAAATAAACAGATAAATAAATAATTGACTTTAAAGTAAATACACGAAGATTTATCCTGGTTCGAAATACTAATGTGGTGCTTACTTTCAGTCCCCTTGGGTTTCAATATTTCCTTAGATCTTTCAAAGTAGAGCTCAAGTACAATGATGAGAAACAAGTTTTGAAGACTTATTTTGTTCTTCAGATTTTCTGACACAGCTTCAGTTTGTATTCCAAAGTCGACTCAGTCCTATTCTTCATATAACTATTGTAAACTAATAACTACAAAGCTTTGTGAGACTAAGATTAAGACATTTTGAAATTCTTCCTGAAAGTTGTGTGAGTGCTTAGATCTTCAGTCCTCTCTTTATATTCTTCAGCTGCTTTTCTTCATAAGGAAACCCAAGAGATTTTGTCCCAATCAAGGATTTGAATTGATTCCTTGATTGAGGAATGTTTCCGTATAGTATGTCCATATCAAATATATCCATACACGGTACTTTATACACGTTTGTATCAGAAACGTCTGTGATCTTCTTTCTTTTTTCTCCTATGGTGAACGTTTGTATCAGAAACGTCTGTGATCTTCTTTCATTTTGCTCATATGGTGATTGATGCTCTTTTCCCAAGTATTTCTCCGGTCAGGATGTTGTTGGACGGTTGCTTTCCTTTGGGAGATTTTCTTAAAAGTCTTAAATTGATTCCGTATGATTGATATTGTTCCAAGTTTAGTGTCGGTCATCATGTTGTTGGATGTCTGTTTCCTTTAGAAAGATATTTTTGGATTTCTTGAGTTGATTCCTCAGAGATTCTGCATCTTTGGTGTATCTTCAGTATCTTCTCTTTCCATCATTAGAGATCTTCAATATCCTGCAAGTGTTTACTCATTAGTTTGTCATTATTAAAATATAGGACGTAAATATAGGAGGTTATCAATCTCCCCCTTTTTGATAATGGCAAACAAGCATTAAAATCAATTGACTTCCCTGTCTGTCACATTAGCCTGCTTGTTCCCCCTGACTTGTAAACACTTCCGATGTTTCTTTGTTTCTTGAGTATCAGTCGAATCTTATCCATTGATAGTCGGGTTGCTCCCCCTGACATATAAGCACTTTTGATGTTCCTATCTTTCTTGAGTATCAGTCGACTCTTATCCATTAATAGTCGACTTGCTCCCCCTAACTTGTAAGCACTTCTGATGTTTCTGTCTTTCTCCACCTTTTGGCATAATAAAAAAGAACCACATAGTAGCAACAGAACAGTAGACATATAGCATAGAATTAATCTAATTAATTAACAAGTACTAGGCAAAAACAAAAATATGGCAGATGGTGTGTTAAAAATCATTATACAACCTAACAAAAACAAGGGGCAGGACCCCCTTTAGAATAAAAAGCCATCATTCACCGCTAAGCCAGAAAGTATGTTAGGGTATTGTGCATATTATAGAAGAGTTTTTCATACAATTTTTCAATGTTTTTGAAGAATGAGGAGTAGGAGTTTTGAATGGAGATAGCAAGATCATCATTGGAGAAGTGAACTTAGGACTTGAGGGAGTCCATGCGGGTGAACACTCGAGTAAACAACTTGATACCCTCTTATTTAAACCCATCGACAGCCAACCGAACCACGCCTGCATCTGTGTTGGTGCTCTTCCCAAGGTTCAAAAGTTTGGAAGTCGACTCCTGTATCAACGTGACATCTTTCTCAATAGCTTTAAAGCGATATTTGATTTTCTCTAGTTTCTTCAAGACGGTAATCATGGGGTTAGAAACAGACTTGCTTACCTTGGGGAGTTCAGACTTTTCTCGAGCAGAATTCTTCTTGCACCACTCATTATCAACCAAAACATAGCCCATACTGGTAAAAGTTTTGGAATCATAAGTGGCAACGACTTCCACCGAGGGGTAAGTAGAGAGATCAATACAGTGATACAAGAGACTCTAAGTAATTAGCAGGCCATATGGTAAACTGGTCGAGGCATGAACATCCGTTGCACTCTCCAGCATATACTCATAGATCCAGGTTGCCCAATTGATTTTGTGTTTCTTAACCATATAATATAAAATAAATACATTACGGCTGATAATGTTGCTGAGGGATCCCCTTCTTGAAATTAGTGAGGTGGTGATACTATGGGCCATGATGTGATACTTGAAACACAGGGACAGAGGATCAAAAGTAGATGATGTTGTGTCTGGGTCAGACATGATCCATTTTGCTTCTTTAAAACTTACCTCAAAGTCTTTGGGCCAGGTACCATTCATGAAAGAAATCATACTAGAGAATTTTATATCAAAAACCTTCTCGAATAGAAAATTATTCTGGATGATTCTTGTGCCAAGTATAAAAGTCTCAAGTTTACCACTATTAGGGGAGAGGTGTAAATTCGCATAGAACATGTGGACGGGATCCTCATAAACCAAAAGTCCACAGAGATGGAACACCAGGGACAAATCTTGAAACTTAAAAAAGTGACTGACATTATAGAAGGCGTATTTTAATTGACGGAGATTGATTATATGATCGGGTACAATGGAATTGTTTTTCAAGGCAAAAAAAAAATTTGTTTTGAGAGCATGTCCAGAATTTATGCATGTCCTCAGAAGGGAAGGAGTTTAGAGAGGAGGTTCAAGGTTTCTTGGCAGAGAGGGCTAGGCTGGGAGCGGGATGATGCCTTTTGATGAGAGTAGACTATTGAGAATCTAACGAGGATTCGTCAAAGGACTAAGAGATTAGAATAGGACTGTATGGTAGAGCTTTAGGAGGGGATGTGGAAACACTGGCCATAGAATAAGTTCTGGTCATAGAAGAGAAGTGGAGTTAAATTTTAAAGAGATAAAAAGGGAGAAGAGAGGATGGATAAATGAATGGATAAAAAGTGGGGGGTCTGTTGGGAAAGATAATGGAAGGGAAGACGAAGAGATGTAAAGTAAAAAGGTGACTGATGGAAGTGAAAGGATAGCAGAAGGGGGTGTTGGGAAGGTAAAGAGGCGCATAAGCGACAGGGATGGTGGGAATACCGGTGAAAAATAATTATGACTTCCCTTTTTAAAAACCAATTTTTTGGTGAAAAACTTATGAGAAAATTGGAACAAGTAAAAAAGATTTTTTTTTGTCCAAAAATAAAACTCATAATTCATTAATACTGAATACCAAGTCTTTTTCTAAGGTAACAAAATCTTTCTTCTAATAAGGGTTTTGTAAAAATATCTACCAATTGATTTTCGTAGTCAACAAATGTTAAAGAAAAGTCTTCATTTCTACATGATCTCGAATAAATGATGCTTAATATTAATGTGTTTAGCCCTAGAATAATGCACAATATATTTAGACAAACTGATAGCACTGGTGTTATCACACATTATGAGAACAAATTCAAAAGACAAATTAAAATCAAGTAGTTGATGCATAATCTATAAAATTTGAGTACCACAACTTCCAACGGCTATGTATTTGGTTTCAGTTGTTAAAAGAATAACTGAAGTTTGCTTTTTGGTTCTCCATGACATCAGGGTATCACCAAGAATTTGACATTTCCACTAGTGCTTTTTCTATCACTTTTATCACCTGTAAAGTCAGCGTCTGAATATCTAATTAAATTGAAATAGGAAAAGCAAGGATACCATAGCCCAATGTCTTGAGTTCCTATGAGATATCAGATGATTCTTTTCATGATAGTCAGATGAGACTCTTTAGGAGTCGACTGGAACCTAGCATACTTATATACACTGAATATGATGTCTGGCCGGTTGGCGGTCAAATAGAGTAATGATCCAATCATTCCCCTGTACATCTTTTCATCAACATCCTTTCCAACAAGTCTAAATTAAGACTTGTGGATGGACTCATCGAAGTTCCATAGGTCTTTCCTTCTTCCATATCAAATTTTTTGATGAGTTCCTTTGTGTACTTAGCTTGACTGATAAAGGTGCTTCTGGGAGTTTGTTTGATTTGTAATCCCAAGAAGAATGTGATCTCTCCCATGAGGCTTATTTCAAATTCTCATTTCATCAGATTAAAAAAATTCTCACATAAAGAGATATTAGGACTACCAAAAATGATATCATCAACATAAATTTGCACAATAAGAAGATTTGAATCAAACTTTTATATGAATAGAGTTGTGTCAATTTTACCTCTTTGAAAATTTTTATTTAGTAAGAAAGTACTCAATCTCTAATACCAAGCCTTTGGAGTTTGTTTGAGACCGTAGAGTTTTTTTAACAATTTAAAAACATGATTTGGATAAGATGGACTTTCAAAATTGGGGGGTTGTTTTACAAAAACTTTCTCATGAATAAAACCATTTATGAAGGCGCTTTTGACGTTCATTTGATATAACTTAAAATATTTGAAAGCAGCAAAAGCTAATAAAATTTGAATTGATTCTAACCTTGGCACAAGGGCAAAAGTTTCATCATAATCAATACCTTCTTGTTGGGAGTAAACTTGAGCTATAAGTTTGGCTTTATTTCTGATAACCTTACCTTCTTCATTCAGTTTGTTTTTGTAGACCCATCTAGTTCCAATTATTGAGCAGTTCTTGGGTCTTTCAGCTAAAGTCCAAACTTGATTTCATTCAAACTAGTCCAATTCTTCCTTCATGGCTTCGACCCAGGACTCATATTTGATGGCCTCATCGGTCTTCTTTGATTCAATTTGAGATACAAAGTCAACAACACTTGCTTTCTCAATGATGCTCTTATTTGCATCCTATCATCTGGATTTCTGATGATAAATTCATTTAGATAGCTAGCATCGTGTTTCCATTCTCTTGGAACACTTGGTTTGACTATTTATGTTACATGAGTTGACTCGGAAGGGGGTATAGTTGACTCGTCTTATGATGGCTCAAAGGTTGTGCTAGCATTGGATCCAGATTGTAGATCACTCACCTGTTCTTCATCAGTATTCAAACTCATAGGAGGGTGATTAGTTTCATCAAATACAATATACATAGATTCTTCAACGCATAATGTTCACTTATTATAAGCTCTATAAGCACAACTGATGGGAGAGTACCTAAGAAAAATACCTTCATTATTTTGTGGATCAAACTTTTCCAAGTTATTCTTACCATTGTTATGGATAAAGCATTTGCATCCAAAAGGATAAAAATAGCTAATGGTAGGTTTCTTCCCTCTCTACAGTTCGTAGGGTATTTTCTTTAGAATAGGTTTGATGAGCCATCTGTTGATGATGTGCTTGTTACCTTTGCCCAAAAGTGATCTGGAGATTATGTTCCAATAGCATGGTCCTAGCAGTTTCCTATAGAGACTGATTTTCTTGCTCCACCACACTATTTTTTTGAGGAGGCTGAGGCGATGAGAAGTTCTGAAAATATTCATTGAGAGCACAGTATTCCTCAAAATCCTTATTTTTAATTTCTCCTCCATGATCACTGTGAACATAGGTGATGAGATGTTCAGCTTCTCTCTTACTTTTTTTCAAATTTCTCAAAGTTTGTAAAATCCTCATGTTTATGAGCAAAAAACATTACCCAAGTAAAACAAGAATAATCATTAACAATGATAAAGACATATATTTTTCCACCAATACTTACGGTATTGGTGGGGCCAAACAGATCTATGTAGATTGTTTGAAGAGGTTTTGTAGTAGACACAACGACTTTGACTTTGAATGATGTTCGGGTCTATTTACCCAGTTGGCAGGCATCACAGATATGATCCTTTTCAAACTTGAGTTTTTGAAGACTCTCATCAGTTCCAGTCTGGACAGTTTCTCAATGATATGCATACTAGCATGCCCAAGTTTTATATGCCACAACCAAATATCATTAGTTTGCACAGTAAGACAGGTTAAAGTAGCAAATTTAGGACTATTTAAGAAATAAATATTATCAATGTGTTCACCGAAGAGAGAGATATCTCTTTTGTCATGTTTGATGGAGCAACTACTCTCAACTTTGAAGGAGACTCTAAAACCGGTGTGACACAAATGACTGATGTTGAGCAAGTTATGTTTGAGATCGTCTACTAGATACACTTCAGTAAATTCACATGAAGAGTTGAGATTTACTGAGCTGACTACGATACATTACCTCTAGCATTTTCACCGACTCTGACTGATCCCCCATCTATTTTCTTTAGTGTGCAAAAATTTTCTTTTTTTTGGTCATGTGTCTGGAACATCCGCTATCAATGACCCATGTTTCCTTCTTATATCTCTTGAGGACATGTTCCTGCAAAATAAGAAAATCAATTTTATTTAGGTACCTAAGTGGTTTTGGGTCCTTACGGGTTAAATGTACTTTCTTTAGGCTTCCAGACCCACACGTTTTTCGGCTTATGCCTGCAGCTGTAAAATTTATGCCCTTTCTATCCACAGATATAATAGACAGGTCCTCAAGAGGAGAAAGAGGTCTTGGCTGATTTAAACAATTTTGATAAGGAACTTGAGTTGGTTTTAAAAGAATTCGATCGCACAAAACTGTGACTTGGTGATTTCTTAATGTTATTCAATTGCATTTTTACATCAGCAAGCTCTTCTTGAAGTAAGTCAATTTTTATTTGACATGCTTCGATTTTTACTTGACGGTTTTGTGTTCCTCTTTAAGTTTTTGTTTAAGTCAAGCTTCCCAACTTTTTTCTCTTAGGTGAGTTTATTATATTTATTTATAACTTTTTGAAGCTTGTTGGTTATCATATCTAAATTAGATTCTAGAATATTACAATTATGATAGTCGTGTGGTTTTATCTCGCTAGATTCTCCTTTTTCCATGAAGCACATGTTGGTTGCTTCTGTTTCTTCTT
Organism: Capsicum pubescens; assembly: GCA_030864215.1. Lineage (NCBI taxonomy): Eukaryota > Viridiplantae > Streptophyta > Magnoliopsida > Solanales > Solanaceae > Capsicum > Capsicum pubescens. Next base: position 122,809,703 of record CM061543.1, read on the forward strand.
CAGTTTCATCTTTATTACTTCAAGCTCAAAAAATTTGGTTCTTTTTGGAAGACCTTCTTCTTAATTCTGAATAGTTTTGTTTGAACTGGACAGGCTTTCCACGGTGATAACAACGATCATCGTTTCTAGTAGAATCATTATTATTGGCTCCTTGGTATATTTGCTATCTCTATCTCATGATATGCCTTACTCCACGATTTATGAGAGTCGTTCATTCATTATTGGCTTCTTCCAGAGTGTCCTATTCTTCAGTTGGTGCGGCATTAAAGGTTACTGGTTTCTTCTTTTCTTCCTTGTGGTACCTGTCGATACAATTATTTTCATATGCAATGAAATTACTTCGTAGATCGTCATATGTCATGTTGTGAATATCTCCATCTTTCAAAATGGCAGCCTTGGTTTTCTAAACTTTGGAGAGACTTCTGACCAGCTTCTGGACTTGCAGGCTATGTGGATGGATCATCCCCAATGATTTCAGCTCGCATACAATTTTGTTGAATGTGGCAAACATTGTTTTAATGTTTTCATTTTCTTTCATTTTGAACAACTCGTATACATCGACTAGGGAGGGAATCTTTTACTTTTTGACTTTAGTGGTTCCTTTATAGGTTACCTCCAATTTGTCCCATATTTTTTTTCAGTCTCGCAGGTTGATATCTTGTCGTATTCTTTTCCACTAACTGCACAAAGAAGTAAGCTTATAGCTCATGCATTAGTTTGGATTACCTCTTGTTATTTTTTGCTGACCTCTAAGCTCTCAAGGTCTTCTAAATTAGTACTACTCTATTCTTTGTCTTTGTCCTATTGCTTCTCCTTGAGTCCTGGTATAAGCTTTGGTCCCTTCTTAATGACAATCCAAGCTTGGAAGTCATTTGATTGGACAAAGATCCTGAATCTGTTCTTCCAGTAAGATTTGTATTATCCATTAATACTGCCCATTAAAGTACGGTGGTCTTGTGAGGAATGACCATCTTGAAGAAGAGCACCAAAAATTTGATAGTTTGCCATTTGATCTTTATTCACGTGCGGTTAAGCAACACGTTTGGTGAAACCTGCTCTGATACCAATTGAAATTTAAGAGGAGGTGAATTGCAAGTTTCTGTGAGTCGACTATTGAGACTTTACAGTCGACTAGCCTGCAAATCAGTATATTTCACAACAAAGATTAGATTTAAATAAACATACAAGTAAATAATTGACTTTAAAGTAAGGACACAAAGTTTTATCCTGGTTCGGAACACCAACATAGTGCCTACTTCCAGACCCTTTGGGTTTAAAGTTTTCTTAGATCTTTCAAAGTCGGGCTCGAGTAAAATGATGAAAAATAAGTTTCAAAGACTTATTTTGTTCTTCAGATCTTGTGAAATAGCTTCAGTTTGTATTACAAAGTCGACTTGATCCTATTCTTTATATAACTATTGTAAACTAATAAGTACAAAGCTTTGTGAGACTAAGATTAAGACATTTTGAGATTCTTCTTGAAAGTTGTGTGAGTGCTTCGATCTTCAGTTCTCTCTTTATATTCTTCAGCTGTTTTTCTTCGTAAGGAAACCCAAGAGATTTTGTTCCAGTCAAGGATTTGAATTGATTCCATGATTGAGGAATATTGTCGTATAGTATGTCCATATCAAATATGTCCATACACGATACTTTATACACATCTGTATCAGATACGTCTGTGATCTTCTTTCTTTTTGCTTCTATGGTGACTGATGCTCTTTTCCCAAGATTTTCTCCGGTCAGGCTGTTATTGGATAGTTTTTTTCCTTTGGGAGATTTTCTTAGAAGTCTTGAATTGATTCCGAATGATTGATATTATTCCAAGTTTAGTGTTGTCCATCATGTTGTTGGATGCTTGTTTCCTTTAGCAAGATATTCTTGGATATATTGAGTTGATTTCTTAGAGATTCGGCATCTTTGGTGTATCTTTAATATCTTCTCCTTCCATCATTGAAGATATTCAATATCCTGCAAATGTTTACTCATTAATTTTTCATTATTAAAATATAGAACATAAATATAGAAGGCTAACAAAAACTGTCTCGTAAATTCGGTAAGTGAATAATATCGAAAAAGTGTAGTCCTCGTTCAATTGCTTGTTATTCTTTAAATTTTGAAGAAGACACTAAAAAGAACTCCTTTCGCCCATCTTTACTTGTACATTCTTCTATTTTGGGATATCCAACAATACTTGTCCACTTTATAAAATCAATAGATAATTTATCTATTTCTATTCATTTTACTCTATCATTAAATACAATTCATTATCTAATACATTTTCCAAAGCAACAACAACATACCCAGTGTGTTCCTACAAAATGGGGTCTGAGGAGGGTAATTTGTACGTAGTCCATACCACTACCACAAATGAAATAGAGAAGTTATTTTTTATAAACCCCCGGCTCAGGACAGATAACAGTATAACAAACAAAAAATAAAAGCATACAACAAAAAGGGATAACACACCGCTAGCTAATAAAAAAAAGGTACCCATAAGGTAATACTATAAGCAAGCTATACGAAATCATAGACATCGCCAAAATGCCACGAATAAGAGACTACAAGAAACAATAGGCACACATACAAACAAAGCACTCTTTCTTACTATTATGAATGTACTCCTACCTACCAACCCTCTATCCTAATCCACGTTCTTCACACCTTTCTATCAAGGGTCATATCCTCCGTAAGTTGTAACTGCTCCATGTCATGTCTAATCACCTTCCATTATTATTTCTTCGGTCTACCTTTACCCCACCTATAATCATTCATACCCAATCTCTCACACCTCTGTACTAGAGCATATGTGCCCTCTTCATCACATGTCTGAACAATCGCAGTCTCACTTTTCACATCTTGTCCTCCACCGATGTCACTCTCATCTTCTCCTGAATAATCCTATTTCTAACCCCTATCCCTCCTGGTAAGTCTACATATCCATCGCAATATCCTTATTTTTGCCACTTTCAATTGTTGGATGTGGGTGTTCTTAAGTGGGCAACACTCTATTCCATACAACATAGCCGGTCGGACTGTTACTCCATAAAACTTACCTTTAAGCTTAGGAGGTACATTCTTATCACATAAGACTCCCGAAGCGAGCCTCTATTTCACCACCCTACATCAATATAATGCATGACATCCTCATCAATCTCACCATTCCTCTAAATTATAAACCCAAGATACTTGAAACTCTCTCTCTTCTAAATGGTTTGAGAATCCAGCTTCACTGCCACGTCAGAGTCATTCAACAAATTACTAAACTTACATTCCAAGTACTCTATCATGGTCCTACTCAACCTAAATTCTTTAGACTCAAGGGTCTGTCTCCAAACATGCAACTTATCATTAAATCCTCCCCAAGTCTCGTCAATCAGTTCAATATTATCAGTAAATAACATACACCAAGGCATCTCTCCTTGAATATGCCACGTCAAAATATCCATCATCAAGGTAACTAAAAATAGGCTAAGAGTCGAACCCTGGTGCAACCCTGTCCGAACATAGAAGTGCTTCGAATCTCCTCCTACCGTCCTCACACGAGTCTTCACGCCATCATAAAGGATAATATGGTAAAATAACATCTATCATTTATTGTTTCTTAATTCTTATGCAAATAGAAAAGTGGACAAGTAGAGATGGATGGAGAGAATAATTTTTGTTCTTTTGTAATTGTAAGCAAGAACATTAACCAAGTTATCTGTGAGTTTTGTAAAGTAAGAGAATGCTCAATATTGATAATTAAAAAGAGAATAGAAGTTATAGAATAGATGAATATAAGGTGGCAACAGTATAACCCAAGTTATTAGGAGACACTGTGATTAAGAAAATTTAGTACCCACATTAAATATTTAATTTTCTTATGAGAAATTTCTTTTTAAATTTATAAGTAAATATATTTTAAAAAAACATGTATAAGTACATTTTTGTTATAAAACAAGAAAGAATAAAGAAGAAGAGTAGAGAGAATAGAGAGAGTAATTCTTATTTCTTCTCTTGAGGGATGATTTACAAAGAAGGAAGCCCTTCTATTTATAGAGTGAATTTGACCCTAGTTTCACACTAAAAGATAAATACATCAAATCCTGATAGACATCAAATAGATCTTGATAGACCTTGATAGACATTCACTATAATTGATATATATCATAACACTCCCCCTTGAATGTCTAACAATACGCATATAAGCTGCCTCATTAAAATCCTAACAAGAAAAACCCAGTGGGAAAAAACCTCGTAAGGGAAAAGTAGTACAACGTGTATTAACCCCCTAATAAGAATATCTTTGAATCTCTGCATTCCGATCTTGTGCAACATCTTCTTGAAAGTTGCAGTTGGAAGAGACTTGGTGAATAAATCAGCCACATTGTTACTTGAACGAATCTTTTGTACGTCAATGTCACCATTCTTTTGGAGCTCATGTGTATAGAAGAGCTTTGGTGAAATGTGCTTCGTTCTATCTTCTTTTATGAATCCACCTTTCAGTTGTGCTATGCATGTTGCATTATCTTCATATAAAATTGTGGGTACTTTGTCACATTTCAAGCCATATTTTCCTCGAATGAGATGTATTATGGACCTCAACTACACACACTCTCGGCTTGTTTCATGAATAGCTATAATCTCAGCGTGATTCGATGAAGTGGCTACGATAGACTGCTTTGTTGATCTTCAAGATATGGCAGTACCCCCACATATGAATAAATATCCTATTTGAGACTGAGCTTTATGCGGGTCGGATAAGTACCCAGCATCAGCATAACCAACAAGATCGGAACTACAATCTTTAGAATAAAATAAGCTCATATCGGTAGTTCCCTTTAGATACCGTAATATGTGTTTGATCCCATTCCAATGTCTTCTAGTAGGAGCAGAACTATACCTTGCTAGCAAATTTACTGAAAAGTCAATATCAGGCCTTGTAGTATTTGCAAGATACATTAGTACACCAATTGCACTAAGATATGGTATTTCAGGACTAAGGAGTTCCTCATTCTTTTCTTGAGGTCAGAATGGATCCCTATTCACATCAAGTGATCGAACAACCATCAGAGTACTTAATAGATGTGCTCCATCCATATAGAATCGTTTCAACACCTTTTCTGTGTAGGCAGATTGATGAACAAAGATGTCGTTTGTCAAATGCTCAATTTGCAAACCAATGCATAACTTTGTATTTTCGAGATCTTTCATCTCAAATTCTTTCTTTAGTTAATCAATTGCCTTTTGAAGCTCTATTGGCGTTCCAATAAGGTTTATATCATCGACATAGACAACAAGTATAAAAAACTCCAACGTTGGGCAAATTTCATCATTTGTATAACCTTCTTTAGATAAATATTCACTAAGACGGTTATACCACATGTGTCCAGATTGCTTCAAACCATACAATGATCTTTGCAAACTAATGGAACACATTTCCCAAGGTTTTGAACTATATGTTTTTGATATTTTAAATCCTTCAGGAATTTTCATGTATATCTCATTATCAAGTGATACATATAGATAGGTTGTTACCACATCCATCAAATGCATTTCAAGTCTCTCATGGACAGTGAAACTAATAAGATAACGCAATGTTATTGCGTCCATAACTGGTGAATATGTCTTATCATAATCAACACCAGGCCGTTGTGAAAATCCTTGTGCAACAAGGCGTGCTTTATACCTTTGTATTTTATTTTTCTCATTTCTTTTTCGCACAAAGATCCATTTATAGCCAACAGGCTTAACACCATTAGGTGTTTGAGTTATAGGTCCAAAAACTTCACGTTTGGCAAGTGAATTCAATTCAGATTGAATTTCTTCTTTCCATTTTGGCCAGTCATTTCTTTGTCGACATTCTGTGACAGATCGAGGTTCAAGATCCTCACTATCTTGCAGGATTTTTGTTGCAAAATTATATGGAAAGATATAATTCACTACTATTTCAGATCGATTCAAATTAGTTTCAACATCACTTAAATTTATGGATAGTTCCTCATTTTCTTGAGTCTCAGGCTTATTGACTCCTTTAGGGATATCAACATTGCTCAAATCTTAAACTTTCATATGTGTATCTTTCGTAGTGTCATCTTGACCATTTATTTTTATTTTTCTAGGATTTCGATCCTTAGAACCTAATGGTCTGTCACGCTTCAAGCGTGCTTTAGATTCATTAGCTATGAAACTAGTGGATGGTCCTTTAGGGACATCAATTTGAATTAGGACATTCTCTGCAGGAATATGTGATTGAGTGATCCTTTTTAAATCTATAAACGCGTCTGATATTTGATTTGCAATTCTCTGTAGATAAATAATCTTTTGTACTTCTTGCTCACAAATAGAAGCACGTGGATCAAGATGAGATAGTGATGGATTTTTCCACAAAATTTCTCTTTTGATATCACTATCTTCTCGCCCTAATTTTGGGAAAAGTATCTCATCAAACCAACAATCTGTAAATCGAGCAGTGAACATATCTTCCGTTAATGGTTCAAGATAGCAAATATTAAAGGGCGATTCAAACCCAACATAAATTCCTAACCTTCTTTGGGAGCCCATCTTGGTGCGGTTTGGTGGTGCTATAGATACATATACACCACACCCAAAAGTTCTCAAGTGAGATATATTAGGCTCTTGACCCAAAACCAATTGCAACGGAGAAAATTTATAATAATTTGTCGGTCTAAGACGAACAAGTATTGCAGCATGCAAAATTGCATGACCCCAAACAGAAGAGGAAACTTAGTTTTCATCAGTAATGGTCTTGCTATCAACTGCAGATGTTTAATTAATGACTCAGCAAGGCCATTTTGAGTGTGAACATGGGGTACATGATGTTCCACTCTTATCCCAATCGATAAGCAATAGTCATTAAATGCTTAGGATGAAAATTCTGCAACATTATCAAAGCGAATAGACTTAATTTAATTATCAGGAAATTGAGCCCGTAATCATATTATTTGTGCCAAGAATTTTGCAAATGCCAAGTTGCGAGATGACAAAAGGCACATATGAGACCATCTAGAAGAAGCATCTATTAGGACCATGAAGTATTTAAATGACCCACTTGGTGGGTGAATTGGTCCATAAATGTCCCCATGTATGCGTTCCAAGAATGCGGGGGACTCAATCCCAACTTTTGTTGGCGATGGTCTCACAATCATCTTGCCTTGATAACAAGCATTACATGAAAATTCACCATTCGAAAGAACCTTCAAGTTCTTTAATGGATGCCCATTTGAATTTTCCATTATTCATCTCATCATTATTGATCTTGGATGTCCCAGACGATCATGTCAAAGTACGAAAGTATTGGAATCAGTAAACTTCCGGTTTACTATAGAATGTGCCTCAATTGGACAAATCTTTGTCCAATACAGGCCAGAAGATAAAGCGGGGAAATTTTCAACAACACATGTCTGCCCAGAGACATTCTTGGTGATACCAAGATATTCAAGATTCATCTCATCAAATGTCTTGATATGATAACCATTTTCACGGATATCCTTAAAACTCATCAAGTTTCTCCGAGACTTATGAGAAAACATGGCATTATTTATGATGAGTTTAGTTCCCTTGGGCAAAATTATAATGGCTTTTCCAAAGCCTTCAATCAAATTAGCACTACTAGAAATTGTAGTAACATTAATCTTGCCATGTTTAGATGAGAGAAATATTTCTTATCTTTAAATATCGTATGTGTAGTACCAGAATCAATCAAACAAATATCTTCTTGAAAATTATCCATATCTTCAACCAAATAAAATATATATTAAGTTTTTGTACAAAGTGAAGCTTATAAGAAATTGTTAATAACAAAAAATAATATGTCCAAATTAAAAACTATTGAATATAATATTTGATAAAGAATGTAATATATTATTATTATAATTAATAATATGGAACATTAACATACAATAATATAATATTGTTATATTATATTTGTTCAGGACGTGGATATGCAATAACAATATAATATTACTATATTATACTTGATAAAGAATATGATAATATTATTGTATTATATAGTATGGATAATTAATGGCAATATGTGTGTGGACATTATATAAAAAACAAGCAAACAATATGTTAATCAATAGTACTATCGTAGCCGTCGTTTTAACATGCAAACAATTTGTCCTTTTTTTTCAGAAACGTGTAGTACTGGAAAAGCAATAGTATTGTTATTTTTTTTCTTTCAACAAAGAAAATGGAAAAATTAAAACTCAATTTAATTTAATAATAAATTACAATAATGTAATTGATCTAATCAATAATAATCAAAAACTAATAATCATGTAAACAACTATTTTTACATGATTCTTTATTCACTAACTCTATCAATAAAAATAAAACAAAATTAAAAATCATTAATTCTTCCATGTTTACGGAACCATCACCAATCAAGTGATCAATCTTTCCTTCAGGGTGCTCGTAAAAGTCTGCTACATCCAAGCATGTGATGTCAATATTATTTTCAGAGAGAAAGTTAGCCTCGGGATTTCTCTCTTTCTTCTTTAATGATGCTTGATAAAGATCAACCAAGTGCTTGAGAGCACGACAATCACGTGATAATGTCCTTTTCCGCCACATCGGAAACAAGTAACTTCTTCACGTTTCTCATCTTTTCTTTTTTTTGTTTGATGAATGATTAACACCCGAAATAGGGTTTATTTCTTGGTCATTGTGACCACGACCACGTCCACGACCAGGGCCGCGACCTTTTCCACGCCTATCATGGTGAGCGTGCACATCATTCACTTCAAGGAATGGTGCATATCCAGTTGGTTGGTTTTCGTAATTTTTCATCAACAAATCATTATTTTGTTCAGCCACGAGAAGATGAGAACTTAGTTCAGTATACTTCTTGAAACCTTTTTCTCGATATTGTTGTTGTAAGATCACATTCGAGGCATGAAAAGTAGAGAGCGTCTTTTCCATCATATCATTATCATTGATCGTCTCTCCACAAAGTTTCAATTGAGAAAAAAATTTGAACATGGCAGAATTGTATTCATGATCAGACTTGTAGTCTTGAAATCTTAGATGCATCCACTCATATCGTGCTTTCGGGAGGATGACCATCTTTAAGTGGTCAAACCTTTATTTTAGGCTATTCCAAAATACGAGTGGATCCTTAATAGTAAGGTACTCAATTTTCAGAACTTCGTCAAGATGATGACGCAAGAAAATCATAGTCTTAGCACGATTTTGACTAGATGTTGTATTTTCATTCTTTATGGCGTCTCCAAGACCCATAGAATCTAGGTGGATTTCATCATCCAACACCCATGAAATGTAGTTCTTGCCCGAACTTTGAAGAGCAACGAACTCACACTTCGTAAGATTGTTAGCCATATGGAAAAAGGGAAGAAAAATAATAATACCTTAACCTTAGCCTTCAAATTTGAGATGATAGAGTCTCGTGTTGATAACGTGTTATAAAACAAGAAAGAATAAATAAGAAGAGTAGAGAGAATAGAGAGAGTAATTCTTATTTCTTCTCTTGGGGGATGATTTACAATGAAGGAAGCCCTTCTATTTATAAGGGGAATTTGCCCCTAGTTTCACACTAAAAGACAAATACATCAAATCCTGATAGACATCAAATAGATCTTGATAGACCTTGATAGACATTCACTATAATTGATATATATCATAACAATTTAAAAAAAAAATGAAACCACAATATTTTGGTCTCAAACGGTTGCTTTAATAGCCTAGCGGTTAAGATGACCCTGCGTAGTCACTTATAATATTCTATATGAATTATACATGCATTACACTGTATATGAAAAATTGTCTAGTTAGATAAATATTATTTGTCATAACTTAATTAATTTCAGAACCTACTTCGTTTGATATTTGGATTTTACAATAATATTTAACGTCGTGCGAATGAGGGCAGTGCACATACTTTTAAGTTGTAACTAGAAGCCAACTTGTTGAAAATCAACTGTTTGTAGAATTGTCAGGTGAAGTAATTCTATGTATACAAAAAGCACAAAGAGTAGGAAAGCTAATTCTATGTATACAAAAAGCACAAAGAGTAGGAAAGCTACTACACATTTACCTTGTGAGAATGATAAATACCAAGGACAAGCAAAAGCCGGTGGATTCAGAATTAAAACTTTATCAGTTCATATATAAATTTTAAATTAATATTATAATAATAAAAGGGCTAAAAATACCCTTAATCTATCAAAAAAGTTTCATAAATACCCTCCTTCCACCTATGGGTCCAAAAATACCCTTAAAGTTTATTTTTGGGGCCAAACATCCCCTTCAAACTAACGAATGAACTCAGGTCAACTTTAACACTTTTAACATCCCATGTGGCATTTTATTATTGGTCACATATCTTAAAACAGTGTGAATGTTGTTGTGGCTACCATCAAGACTAAGCGCACCATCCAATTTGTTGACTGGTGCCCTACTAAATTCAAGTGTGGTATCAACTATCAGCCACTAACTGTTGTTCCTGGAGGTGATCTTGCCAAGGTCCAATGGCCTGTATATGCTGGTGAGGGTATGGAGGAAGGTAAGTTCAGTGAAGCTTGTGAAGATCTGGCTGCTCTGGAAAAGGACTACGAGGAGGTTGGTGCTGAATTGGACGAAGGCGAAGATGATGATCACGAGGAATACTAAACAAATGGCTTTTATTTGTTGGATTGTATTTTTCTTTGGATGTTTTTCAATTGTTGCATTTATGTTACATCCACTGTCATTTTCCTATTTCACTATGGTGTCTTCTCTTGTATGCTGAAATGAATTCTTCTGCTATGAAAAGTTAAACATGCTTGTTTAAGTAAAAAAAAAGCATCTTAAAACCGATGTACGCAGATCAAGTTTTCTGGCAAGCTGAGGGATGAACGCAGGTCAAGTTTTTTGGCAAGCTGAGGGATGAACGCACGCAGGTCAAGTTTTCTAGCAAACTGAGAACTGATTTTGCTGAATGGCCTCCGGTCCATAACTTTAAATTTGCAGAACACATAGCTTATCTCCTTTAATTAGTGCGGTGAAGCTTCTCTGAATTAAAAATCAGTGATGTTTCATAGTAATAATTATTTCCAAATATACATTTAATTTTAGATTACTTTCCACAATACTTCTTGCCAAAAAGAAGAAAGAATGGATTGTCTCTGGTATACTTAGAAAGAATGGATCGTCCCTAGTATACTTTCTATTTTTTGTGTTTCTCTTAATTTTCTTCCTTCAACAACGGTTCTTTACTACAAATAATCAAAAAAAAGTTATCAGCATCTTCAACAAAACTTTAAATTATAGGAAATCTTGCACCAACTGGACGTTTCCTCACCCATTACGTTCTCTTCGTAAATTATCAGAAAAAGCATGCCACCTGAAATTTTAAGATGTGTGACCAATAATAAATTGTCACGTGGGATGTTAAAAGTGTTAGAGTTGACCTGAGTTCATCCGTTAGTTTGAGGGGTATGTTTGGCCCCAAAAATAAACTTTAAGGGTATTTTTGGACCCATGGGTGGATGGAGGGTATTTATGAACCTTTTTTGATAGATTAAGGGTATTTTTTGCCCTTTTCCATTAAATTTATAATCAAATATTTATTACTATTCTTCAATCTCTCTCTATATATATGCTTCTAGATCCGCCACTATTTCCAGTTTCTACGGTTCAATTGGTTTTTCAATCTTCTACCAATTAATTTTTGGTTTTAGAAATTTTTATGATAATTTTTTTCATTTTTACACAAAAAATATGTTAATAATAAGCAAATAAATTATAAAATGTTATTTTCTTGGGATAATACCCACGAAAATATCTGAACTTTGACCGAATTTCCAGTTGAGCATACTGAACTTTGCGGGGATCCTATTACCCCCTAGACTTTTTTTTTCCGTATTTTAATGTCATATATTTGCCCACTTGGACACGTGTAAATACGTGTATTACACACGCCAATACACGTGTACAAATGAGATTTGGACGTCGAATCTGGGTATAGAGTTTTTTGGGGGGGGGGGGGGGAGATTAAATCCACTTTAAAAAGTCTAGGAGGGTAATAGAAACCTTGCAAAGTTCAGTATGCTCAACTGAAAATTCGGTCAAAGTTCAGGTATTTTTGTGAGTATTATCCCTATTTTCTTTTATACAAATGATAAAGAGCTATACTATATTCACACATTTTCTCAGCCAACCACTTCAACCATATTCTACCAGTGATCTCATTATTAGCATCTGGCACATTCTTTCTGCAGTATAACCCCCACTTTCTATTTCATTCACAACTTTAGTTCTCTACCTTCCTTGTCCTTCCTGATATGCACTTCTTATTTACACCTCAATTTCCTCATTCCTAGCATATAATTGTGGCACACAACGATCATAGTCCAACAACGTTAACACTTCTCTCCCAGGTTTTTCTTTGAATCGATTAAGTGGTTACGTTGTTAGTTGTTACCTTTTTTTCTTGTTAAATCACAATGCATTCTGAATTGAATGTTTTCAGGCAGAAGATAATCTATTTGCCTGGAAATGGGCAAGAAAGGAAATGGTAATTGGTTTTCCACAGTGAAGAAGGTCTTTATTAAACCTTCTTCTAAGGATTCGCCAGCAGATCATAAAAAGGTTAGTTCACTCGTCTAATCGATAAATGCAGGGAATTAAGATGAAATTAAATTCAATAACAACTTTTTATTTCCAAGTAGATCGTCTTGAAGCAAAATATACTAGTTTGGAGATCAGGAAGTATGTCTGATGAGTGACAAACAAAAGTTATGATCAAACATCTAATATAATTGTTTGCAAATTACATTGTTGCCAAGATCGATTCATAGTTGCTTAAACCATGATTTTAGTACATAGAAGTTGTTTCTATTCCCTACAAGAGGGATAGTAATTTGATAGTTTGCCATTGTCAGTATCAAACTATGCAAACGGAAGCAATATGGCTCGATCTAGGTTATTTACGTTGATTGTGTCATTAAAGTAATTAAATTTGTTATAGCAGGTTGGTTACCATTTATTCTGGTTAACACTCAACGTTACTCTTGTCAAACGTAATTTTGCAATTACCCTTTAAATGTCGTAATTGTATAAATATTTTATACATGATCAGCACATAAAATTAAATTGGTAGTCATCATATGATCAAAAAAATTACAGCATTTCTTTGTATGTCATCTATTTTCTGGAACTCTCATAAGTCTACCTACTTGTAAGCTCTTTTTATGGATCTCTTTGTAAATCCACCAGCTTAGTTGCTACTGGTTGGGCAATTTTTCCCTCACCAAACGGCATTAACTAATCTATAAACACCTATTGGTCCCCCCTACAATATGGCCCCTGTTGAAAGGCAACAACATAGAATTCATGACTTGTTGCTTTCATCCACCTCTTCTGTCGCCATCATCCACGTCAAATTCATTGTATGTCCTGTTTAGTACTCCCCCGATCCCATATTTACTTGTCTATATAAAAAAAAGATAGTCAAATCAAGATAAAATTAATCAAAACTTTTCTATTTTATCCATAAAATTAAGTAATATTTATCACGTACATAAATATTATAAAGTTCCAAAAAAGTTCCTTAATCTTTTTCAGGTACACATTTAGTCAAAAGAGAGCATTGGTTGCCTGGATAAGGCACATAGAAAGTGTATTAAAAAGACCAACATGGGTTGTGGTGAAGTGGATGGATCTGCTCCACCCTTAACTAGAGGTCGAGAGTTCAACTCTGGGTATAGAGAAAACTCTGTTGGGAGTTGTCACTTTAATGGCCCTGCAATGCGCGATACGAATTAGTCGGGACTCCAATGTGGATACCGAACATCGGGTGAAAATAAAAAAAAAAGTGTATTAAAAAGAGTTATAGAGTAGATTTGTAAAAATGCCCTTTATTTATAATTTCTATGGAAAATGTAAAACGAAAAGTGGGCAAGTAACATATGAGGCGGAGGGAGTATACCCCAATTAGGCCCCTCTTAATTAAAGGTGAATTCATGGACAACTTTTTATAAATTTGTCGAGTAATTTGCAATTACTCAAATTTGTCACTAAGTTTTATTTATACACAAATTATGCCATGTTCTAATTAGGTATTTTAACACATGGTAAAAAAATTTATTACACTTTTGACTCATTTTTTGAAAAACTTTATGCACATATTCTTAAGCAGTGGCGGAGTTAGAATTTTTATTGAAGAAATTTAGAAGTAAATATATGGACTAGTCGAACTAATCGAAGGAGGTTCGACATCTACTATATATACATAAAAATATTTTATACTATGGAAAAATAGTGTAATTTTTCGACAAACGCCACTGTTCTTAAGCGTCCATTACACAAATTAATCATATTAAATATTTCTCCTTCTTTAATTATATTCGTCAACATCAATTGAAACAAACATGAGATTTTATGACTTATTGTGACATACATATATATAATGGAGATGACATATTTTAAATCGTTAATTTATCAATGTAATGAGAGTACGAAAACAAGTGTTGTCTTTTCAAAATTTTGACTTGAAAATATCTAATTAATAAAAACACTTTATCATGAGTTTAGGTATTCAATCAAAATAGATCATAGTGCAAATCTGAAATTCACTTTCTAACTTTAAACATTTAGCCTTTAATTAAAGTGGTAATGGTGTGAAGTGATTTGTATGCTTTTCAGAAGGAAAATTTAGACAAGAAATTGCAACTTGAAGCACGAGAAGCTGTGTCAGTTGAACAATTTCCAGCAGGGAGTTGTTCAGATCTTTCCAAGAATGTAGAGAGCAACGACAAGTCATCATCTCCGTTGGTTGAAGACATCCATGTCATCGTAGCGAGCGCAGCAGCAGCAGCTTATGCGGCCCTGAAAGTTGTCACAATAGACGGATATAACTGCACTCACTTCAAAGAGGAAAGGGCTGCCACCCTTATTCAATCATATTACAGGGGATATCTGGTAAATCGAAAGCCAATTCTTTCTTATTTCTCTATAATCAAGCACAATATTTACATTTGTAATCTGCCATTTACAATGTGGGTAGCAAGTACGCTGTCTCCAACTCAAATTATATATAAGTATTCAAATATACATTTTTCTTATGTCTAAACCAATTGCCCCCCCCCCCCCCCCAAAAAAAAAATAAAAAAATATCTCCCTTCTAATTTATGTGGTACAGTTAGAATTTCAACTGTCAATCAAGTTTTTCATTGACCGAAATTTCCTTGTATGTCTTTTAAATATTTTAGGTTGTTAATTATTTTATTGTGATTTATAGTATTTTTTTTACTTAATTTTCAAATATAAACTTTATTTTGAAATTAAAAAACTTAAAGCTTCTATATAGGAGTTTATGGTCAAATCAAGTTTGCAAATTCGAAGCTCAAAATGTTAACCGTACCACATAAATTGGAATGGAGGAAGTAACATACAATGATAATCTACACTGCATCTGTTGAATTAAAATCCTAAATCAATAGAATTGATCGTTAATGTTATTGTTATTCAGCTATTACCTACGAAATTCTTAAGGAGCAATGTACGTCTTGCTAATTTTGTAGGCAAGACGCGCTTTGCGTGCCCTGAGGGGATTGGTGAGGCTGCAAGCGCTAGTGAGGGGACATAATGTACGCAAACAAGCGCAGATGACAATGAGATGTATGCAAGCATTAGTACGCGTGCAGTCAAGAGTACGTGGACGAAGACTCCAGTTGGTTCACGAAAAACTTCAGAGCAAGCTGGAAGAAGTGAAATTACGCTCGAATAGAGAACCCAAGTACAAGAACAACAGCCTGTTTAAGAAACTAGAGATAGAAGACATGGATAACAGGAACCAAAGCATTGAAAAGATGCTTGAAGTTACCAGGAGAAAACAACGTGCTGAAACCAAAAGGGAAAGAGCTCTTGCTTGTGCTTATCAGGTTAGCCATTGGCCATTCCTATACATAACCAAAGTTGTCATATATTTGTTACTAATGTAGTGTAACTACCTTCGGGGCGGAGCCAGCCTTCTGTTTGGGGTTCGGCCGAATCCCTTTGACGAAAAAATATACTATTTATATATGATTAAAATTATTTTTTATGTGGTTATAGTAGGTGTTGAACCCTCTTCGACTCAGTTTTCTTTGAATATGGAACCCCTTAGTTGAAATCCTAAGTTTTCTTTGAATATAAAACCCCCTTCATTGAAATCCTAGCTTCGCCTCTGAGTCTACCTTGACATTAGATGCTCTGATTACTTAGGGGTCGCTTGGTAGACTGTATTGGAAAGTTAATGCTTGCATTAGTTTAATGTGTACTACTAATACCTTATTTGGTATACTTTTTCACCCTATATATAACTAAATTCTATTGTGCATTGAGGTGTGTATTACTAATATCTCAAAATAGTAATGTAATGGATCCAGTGCATGCATTATCATAATTAAAGACACTATTATTCCTCAAAAAAATTTCCGCATCCTTTCCAATATATATATGGAGGATATTTTGTAAAAGAAAAAAAAAATTAAAAATTATTTAATTCATGTTATTTTTAATATATCAAACCAAATACTGCATAAGAAAAATACAAGCATAACTAATGCAAGCATGACTAACACAAGCATAATTAATACAAGTATTACTAACACACCATATTTTGTATTATTTTTATATGCTCTACCAAACGACCCTTAATCGTTTGGTCACGTAGGACTAATTCTATAGAATTATAAAGGAAGATTGTTATACAAAGATCAATAATACTGATATATCTAATAATGGTGTATTACACTTTTCGTGAAACTGTTATAACCACAAATATTATGACATGTTTTCAGTCACAAGTTTCAAAAGTTTTATAACCACACAAATATTATGACATATATAAAGATCACTAGTCTAAAAATCTTCATTTCTTTCTTAACTTCCATACATATTCAAACTATGTCACATAAGTATAATGGAGGGAGTACCATATTGTATCTTGAAGTATTTTTCCCAAATTCCTCTCGGTCAAACGCCCCCCTTTGTGAATGTTATTTAAAGATTGAGACTAGCTAAGAAGGTACAATATTATTTGCAAATTGATACTTAATTTCTATTGGCTATTATAGCACTTTGATCCACATGTTGAGGAAGATGATGATGAATTTTGTGGCAATGAGCATGAACATGCACAACGAGGTTGGAATTGGCTTGAGAGATGGATGGCTTCTCAATCCTCTCAATACTCACAACATGTGCCACGAGAGAACTCCTATGTGACATTGTCAACCACAGATGACATGTCAGAGAAGACAATAGAAATGGATCTAGTCAACCCATTGGGCTCAGAAGCTGTCAACTTAGCCCATCACATTGTCAATCCAGCTGAAAGAAGCCCATATTCACCCCGGCAACACCGTCAGTCCAACATGGATTGTGTCCCTAGCTACATGGCTCCAACTCAATCTGCAAAAGCAAAAGTAAAGAGTCCAGGCCCATTAAAGCCTCGAAGCCCACCAATGGCCCAATGGAATGCACCAGTGAAGAAGGGAACAGACCGTAGATGGAGCTATGATTCCTCTGCAAGTAGCCCGAACCCGAAAACTGCTGCTAAATGGATGGCGACATATAGCCCAGAAACAAGTGCACCAATGGGAGGTCCTGCTTGCAGATATAATTTTAGTTAGATACTTTTTGCAGCAAATAAAAAGCACAATAATGGTGTTTCCAACCTATTTTAATTAAGGAAAATGAACTTTAACTATAAATAAAATATGAAGAAACAAGAATTTTATTAATAAAGAATATGAGTAGAATTCTGTTCTTTCCTTGATTTTTCTTTTTTAATTTTTTATGTAATTCGAGGATCATTCGAGGATCGTTAGTAGTGTATTTCTCGACCGTAGAAAAATTTGAATTTGATCTCCATGAAAGAATGATTTTACGGATCCTCTTGAAGTATTTGGTTATCAAGAAGAATGAGTTTTGATCTCTTTCTGTGAATATTTCATAAGTTTATGGAATGATGGAGATGGTTGATCTCTTTACGAATATTCGTGAATTTGTGAGATATTGGAGATGCCTTTTTAAAAAATATTTATCCCTTTAAATAGGCGGAATTTAGGGTTTAGAATAGAGTAGCCACCAAACTAGGTTTAGGGTATAGTAGCCGTCAAGAACTCCAACAGAAATTGAATTCTTCTCGTAGAGTTCACAAATTTTCGATGTCTACAAGTGCCCCTACTTAAGGCTTGTTGGAGTGTAGATTTGATAAAACTCAAAGACGAGTCTTGAAGTACCCATAGAGCTTCCATTTTTTCGTTTTTTTGCTCTTGCAACTACAAATTTGCATATCTGAATTATGAGAGAAGAGATGAAGGGTAAATTTGGTCCAACTAGAAGTGCCAATTTGTTTCCAACAAATTTTAATTAATGAAAAATAAATTTCAACCACCAATAAAATATAAAGAAACAAGAATTTTATTGATAAAAAATATGGGATACAATTTTGTTCCTCCCTTGATTTTCTCTCTTGATTTTCTTCGTAATTCAAGGATCATTAATAGCGTATTGTTCCATGAAGAAGGTTTTTGTGGATCTTCTTAATGTATTTGGTTATTGAGAAGAGTGGTTTTTGATCTCTTTCTGTGAATATTTCATGAGTTTATGAAATTCTGGAGATATTTGATTTCTTTATGAATATCCGTGAATTTATGAGATATTGGAGTTGTCTATTTAGTGAAATATTCGCCTCTTTTTATAGTCTAATTTAGGCTTAGAGTAGAGTAGCCACCAAGCTAAATTTAGGTTATAGTAGCCTCCACGAACTCTGATAGACATTGAATTCTTCTTGTTGAGTCCACAAAATTTTGGATTCTACTAATGGTTATTAAACAGGGGTAAGCTCACACTTGGTCGTCGGCTAAAATAATTATATTTGTTACTAAAACATATACACATTTTTATATAAAAATGTAAATTTTATGTATATCAATCAATATACAAAAAGATATACATTTGTTAGCTATTATTTTGATGGATGACTATTATGTCAATTTTTTTTATAGTTACGTGCTTTGTACGCGTGTCTCATGTTGCTTGAATGCTCACGTAAAGTTAAGTAATATTATTTTATCCATGATTAACAAAAAATAAATCTCTTATTAAATAACAAATAAACATGCGTGTGAAGATAAAAGAATTGCATAAATGTAGACCCGGCTCTATAGCTAGGGATAAAACATATGTTTTAGCTATTACTTTTTTGGGACCCCAAATTTAACTAAGAATATGAATTGACATCTTTAATTTTGCTATTGTAATACCCCGTATTTTCCTAACTTAATTTAACTCTCAGTACATGAGTATTCATATATATAAAAAATTTAAAATACTCAGTATTTTTCTGTTTAGAGCTTACCATTGCGTGAGAAATTTAGTCAGCTTTCCAACGATATGAAATTCACCCAAATTCGATACCCGGGTGAAGAATTATAGCCATTTTTGTAAAACAGTGTACCACCTGGTACTTCATCGCGTCACGGAGAGGATGCAAATGGCAATTGTCAAAATCCAGTGAGCCATCGCGATCCCACCGCGTCGCGCCACTAGCCATTTTCCTAATTGTCAAATTTCAGTTAGGCTCCGCGATGGTACCGTGTCGCGCCAAGAGCCAATTTCTCAGTCGTCCATTTTTACACAGTACCATTCACATTCTAATGGCTCAATACGATGCCACTGCGTCGCGGTGAGGCCCAAAATCGAGCACCCAGTGATGATTTTTAAATCTTTTCCAAGGGTAATTGGTATTTTTCCATGGCCCAAATCAGCCCTTAACACGTAATTTACCCCTAATTAACCTAGTTATATCATTATTTCCTCACTTTTCTCAAGATTAAAATATTCTCTCTCAATTAGCAAACCCTAATTTTCAAGAATTAAGAACAAAGCTCAAGAAATCCTCCGAGAACCTTCAAGAATTAATCTTCCCAGGTATGTTAGGTGTTCATCTATGGGTTCCTTTCACCCATAGAGTCTAAGAATCCATTTTTAAAACTACAAGATTATTGATTCATGATTTACATGCTTGAAATTGGATTGTATTCATGTTCATGACATTAATTGAGTTTCAATCCATGATTAATTGTAGATTCCATGAGATTGAAATAGCATGATATTGGATTGTGTAATTCCCATGTTATAATCCTTGAATTAACAAGTTTGGGTGTTGTAGTTACAATGTTTACATGTTGTCCATGATTATATGTATTAAGTTGTGCTCCCCATGTGCTTGATGGAATGTCCATGTAAATTAAATGGTGAAATCATGGCATGCTAGTATATGTACAAGTTTATGCCCTACAAGTGTTTGATAAAATGTCTCTATGAATGAATTGTGAACAAGTGGACATTATTATGCTTTTCAAGATCATGCTATGCTTTACTTTTCATGCTATCGAGTCCTGGAGGTATCTAATACCCGGCAATCTAGTTGTTTACCTAGAGCACAGTAGTTACAAAATAGTCTCAGTCATGTCACAAAACAGTAGTACTCAGTCAGTTACAGAACTCAGTCCAGCTCAGTCAGTCAACACGATTAGTAACAGATCAATCAAATCCAGTACAATCTAGTAATCAGTTCATGGTCTATTCAGTTGGGAGTAGGATTCAACATCGAGTGGACCCAAGGAAGGGGTCTCACCTGCCAATAGAGAGTGTGATCCTTATAAGCAGTCCTTGCATTTCAGAACTACGTAGACAGCGTTGGTTGAGACATCAACTTGCCAGTTGAGGGTTGATGAGGTGTTTTAACCTGCCAGTTAAGGGTTCTACCATTCTCATTAGAGTACCTGCCAGATGAGGATAACTCTTCAGCTTGTCTTTACCCGTGGCACAGTACTAACAATCTTTCAACTGGGGTTATAGGTTGGACCCCAGTTATCTTATTTGGGGTATGTCGGTTAGACGATTACCTCCCACAGTCTCAGTATAGAACTCAGTTCAGTTCTATAGAATCAGGACTGTCAGATACAGTCACTCAGCTATCAGTAATTCAGTTATCAGTAATCTCAGATATCAGTTACTCAGTTATCAGAAATCAGTACTCAACTTTAGTAAGAGCTCAGTTACAGTATATATGTATATGCACAGTATTGCATACCCAGTATTTACAGTAGTCTCAGTTACCCATGTACTCTCATTCAGTTATGTTTATATCATTCAGTTAGTTATTATTCATGCATATGAACCCTTGTATTTTGTCTTACCTCATCTAGTATACCAGTACATTCCACGTACTGACGCATACTTTTTCTTTGCGCTATAATGTCTCATATCATAGGTTTGGACGCTCAGGTTCCTGACCGCGCATAGACAGATTCAGTTATCAACAATAGTTTCAGTAGTGAGTCGTCATCTATCAAGGATATGCATTTATTTCAGTAGCTTCAGCATTTCAGAAGTCGGAGTTAGTTGGGGGGGTTTGTCCCATCAACTCCATATTCAGACAATTCAGTTAGAGGCTTTTCAGACTAGACTAGTTCAGACAGTATTTCAGATTCAGATGTTTTATCAGATATTATTATTTATCAGTATTTAGATTGTGAAACCTATGGCATTTCAGCCTGTATTCCGCATTTTTACAGTATTATTATTCAGTGCTCACAGCAGATACCAACTCATGGGTTAACTTGTGGTCCCTCGGGATCGTAATAGCTTGTGGTTCCTCGGGATCGTAAGCACCGTGTGGCGTCCAGGGTACAGACTCGGGGCGTTACAGCTATAAATAGAAAAAAGATAACTCTAAAAACTAAAATTAATGTAAATACATTAATTTTCTTTTGCTTCAAATTTTTTTAATAATTAACACGAGATACCCGTGCATCACAATAAAGACACGCTGGGGCATAAGATTAGACTTTATGCCACCAATTTTATTTAGCCGTTTTTGCTTAAATACTCATCTATTTACTCAAACTAGATAAAATTTGCCCGTGCAAATATTTTCAATCTTCACATATCGTATTTAAATTCGTATAATAAATTAAATATTTTTGTGACACAATTTTAAGTTTTGATTTATTTTCTAAAAATAATCGTATGTCAAAATATAATAGCAAGTTCTTGATCAGAAGCTTTAATGGATTAGCAAATATTTATTTTACCACAAATCTTAACAAATTATCAAGACTTTCAAGAAACTTACAAGTGTTGATTCCTAGGGATCAAATGAATGACCAGAGACTCAGCTTACCATATT
This sequence comes from Capsicum pubescens, assembly GCA_030864215.1. Taxonomy (NCBI): domain Eukaryota; kingdom Viridiplantae; phylum Streptophyta; class Magnoliopsida; order Solanales; family Solanaceae; genus Capsicum; species Capsicum pubescens. The sequence goes on from CM061543.1 coordinate 122,831,892, forward strand.
CAAGTCTTGACGGATCATCAAAACTGTAATTCAAATTGAGAAATAACTTTATTACAATATTATTCAAAAAAGGTTGATGAATCATCATCATGCATTGTATCTATATTAATTATTTCTTTCATTAAATCGCATAAACAAGAACATTTCATTACGTAATAAAACACAAATTTTCAAATACTATAAATAATAATTTTATATATCAATATTTACTTTTGCAGCAAGATTAAGCAACGCGTCGAAATTAAATTATATAAAAAATATGAATGAAAATAAAATAATCTCTTAATTTAGTTATATGTATAATATGATAATATTCTAATTCAATATTTATCCAACTCACAAGTATTTGCTAGTACTTTTGAGATCCAAATTTATTTGCAGGGCCCAATATTTTCTATCTTTACACATTGCATTTGAATTCATATAAATTAAATATATTTGTTATAAAATATTAAAGAACAAAGAAGAAGAGTAGAGAGAGAATAGAAAATAACTCTTCTTTCTCTTGAGGATAAATTACAATGAGGGAAAATTCCTTTATTTATAGGGAAAAACTAACCTTGAGGTTTGTAACTTTTTCATAAATAGACATACACAATATATGGTAAAGTAGGTATTCACTATATATGGTAAAGTAGATATTCACTATATATAGTACATTTATGACACTCTCCCTTGAATGTCTAATTGATAGATAATACGCATATATGTTGCCTCATTAAAAAACTTACAAGGAAAACCCAGTGGGATAAAACCTCGTAGGGAAAAAAGAGTACAACGCGTATTAACTCCCCCTAATGAGAACATCCTTGAACCTTTGTATTCCGATCTTGTGCACCATCTTCTTGAAAGTTGCAGTTGGAAGAGACTTGGTGAATAAATCAGCCACATTGTCACTTGAACGAATTTGTTGCACGCTAATGTCACCATTCTTTTGGAGATCATCTGTATAGAAAAGCTTTGGTGAAATGTGTTTCGTTCTATCTCCTTTTATGAATCCTCTCTTAAGTTATGCTATGCATGCTGCATTATCTTCATATAAAGTCGTGGGTACTTTGTCACATTTCAAACCACATTTTTCTCGAATGAGATGTATTATGGACTTCAACCACACACATTCTCGGCTTGCTTCATGAATAGCTATAATCTCAGCATGGTTCGATGAGGTGGCTACAATAGACTGCTTTGTAGATCTCCAAGGTATGGTAGTACCCCTATATATGAACACATAGCCTATTTGAAACTGAGATTTATACGGGTCAGATAAGTACCCAACATCAGTATAACCAAAAAGATCGGGACTGTAATCTTTAGAATAAAATAAGCCCATATCGGTAGTCCCTTTTAGATACTGTAATATGTGTTTGATCCCATTCCAATGTCTCCTAGTAGGAGCAGAACTATATTTTGCTAACAAATTAACTGAAAAGGCTATATCAAGCATTGTAGTACTTACAAGATACATTAATGCACCAATTGCACTAAGATATGGTACTTCAGGACCAAGGAGTTCCTCATTCTTTTCTTGAGGTTGGAATGGATCCTTGTTTACATCAAGTGATTGAAAAACCATCGGAGTACTTAATGGATGTGCTCCATCCATATAAAACCTTTTCAACACTTTTCTGTGTAGGCAGATTGATGGACAAAGACACCATTTGTCAAATGTTCAATTTGCAAAACAAGGCATAATTTTATCTTTCCGAGATCTTCCATCTCAAAGTCTTTCTTTAGGTAATCAATTGCCTTTTGAAGCTCGATTGGAGTTCCAATAAGGTTTATTTCATCAACATAAAGAGCAAGCAGAACAAATTCCAACGTTTTCTTTATAAAAACACATGGACAAATTTCATCATTCGTATAACCTTTCTTAGATAAATATTCAATAAGACGGTTATACCACATGCGTCCAGATTGCTTCAAACCATACAATGATCTTTGCAACCTAATGGAATACATTTCCCGAGGTTTTGAACTATATGTTTCCGTCATTTTAAATCCTTCGGAAATTTTCATGTATATTTCATTATCAAGTGATCCATATAGATAGGTTGTTACCACATCCATCAAATGCATTTCAAGTCTCTCATGGAAAGTGAAACTAATAAGATAACGCAATGTGATTGCGTCCATAATTGGTGAATATGTCTCGTCATAATTGACACCAGGCCGTTGTGAAAATCCTTGTGCACCAAGGCGTGCCTTATACCTTTGTATTTTATTTTTCTCAATTTTTTTCGCACAAAGACCCATTTATAGCCAACAGGCTTAACACCATTAGGTGTTTGAGATATAGGTTCAAAAACTTCACGTTTGACAAGTGAATTCAATTCAGATTGAATTGTTTCATGCCATTTTGGTCAGTCATTTCTTGATATTTTGTGACAGATCGAGGTTCAAGATCCTCACTATCTTGCATGATTTTTGTTGCAACATTATATGCAAAGACATAATCCATTACTATTTTAGATTAATTCAAATTAGTTCTAACATCACCGGAATTTATGGATAGCTCATCATTTCTTGAGTCTCAGGCTCATTGATTCCTTCAGGGATATCAACATTGCTCAAATCTTGAACTTTCATATGAGGATATTTCGTAGTGTCATCTTGACCATTTGTTTTTCTTTTTCTAGGATTTCGATCCTTAGAATCTAATGGTCTACCACGCTTCAAGCGTACTTTAGATTCATTAGCTATGACACTAGTGGATGGTCCTTTGGGGACATCAATTTGAATTGAGAAATTATCTGCAGGAATATGTGATTTAATGATCCTTTTTAAATCAGTAAATGCGTCTGGCATTTTATTTATAATTTTCTGTAGATAAATAATCTTTTATACTTTTTTCTCACAAATAGAAGAACGTGGATCAAGATGAGATAGTGATGGATTTTTCTATGAAATTTCTCTTTTGATGTCACTATCATCTCCCCCTAATTTTGGGAAAACCATCTCATTAAACCGATAATCTGCAAATCGAGCAGTGAACATATCTCATGTTAATGGTTCAAGATAGCGAATAATGGAGGGTGATTCAAACCCAACATAAATTCGTAACATTCTTTGGGGGCCCATCTTGGTGCGGTTTGGTGGTGTTATAGGCACATATACACCGCACCCAAAAATTCTCAAATGAGATATATTAGGCTCTTGATCCAAAATCAATTGCAACAGAAAAATTTATGATAATTTATCGGTCTAAGACGAACAGAATTGCAACATGCAAAATTGCATGACCCCAAACAGAAGTGGGCAACTTAGTTTTCATAAGTAATGGTCTTGCTATCAACTGCAAACGTTTAATTAATGACTTGACAAGGCCATTTTGAGTGTGAACATGAGGTACAGGATGTTCCACTCTTATCTCAATCGATAAGCAATAGTCATTAAATGCTGGGATGAAAATTTTGCAGCATGATCAAGGCGAATAGACTTAATTTGATTATCAGAAAACTATGCCCGTAATCGTATTATTTGTGCCAATAATTTTGCAAATGCCAAGTTGTTAGATGACAATAGGCACACATGAGACCATCTAGAAGAAGCATCTATTAGGACCATAAAGTATCTAAATGACCCACTCAGTGGGTGAATGGGTCCATAAATATCATGCTATCAAGAACGAAAAACAAAAATAGAGCCAAGCCTTTTTTGTTTTTTGAAAAGCCTCCTTACCATAGCACCTTTGTGCCTAGCCTCTCTGGTACCCTTACGTTTACCATATCTAGAGTGACTAAACAATAATCAATAACAAAGAGGGAAGAAAAGTTAACACTACATGTCAGGATAGGAGTGAATATATATATATATATATATATATATATATATTAAGAAGAAGAATTCTATTCCAATTCAATCTTCATTTAAAAATTCAAATTTAAATATCTTTTTCCTTGTATTTTTCAGATTTAACATGCTTATCTTAAATATAAAATTTAACACTACATATCAGGATAAGAGTGAATATATATATATATATAAGAGATTAAGAAGAAGAATTCTATTCCAATTCAATTTTCATTTAAAAATTCAAATATATCCGTATCCTTGTATTTTTTAAAGTTAAAATTCTTATCTTAAATATATATATTTGAATTAAGAGAAATATTTGAATTCGAATATCCTTTTCCTTATCTTTTTCAAATTTGACATGCTTCTTTTAGATATATATCTGAATTAAGAGAAATATTTAAAATCAATGAGTTTAATTCAGATTTTTTTATAGTAAATATTAACAAAATAAAAGAAGAATAAATTTATTTCTTGTACTTATCTTCTTAAATGTAATATTATTATTTCTTATAATTATTATTAGTTGTTAGTTCTACGTACGACTTCTACTCCTCTGTTACTTCTATGTACTACTACAACTGTAATTTCTTTTTTAATTATTTTTATTTTTTATTTTTATTTTATTATTATTTATACCACCAATATTATTACTATTTAAGTTAATATTTTATATTTTATTTAATTAAATATATTAAACAATATTTGAAAATGATATGTTTATGAATAGTAAGAGTTCATTTAGAACTCTTCAATATTACGTTCCTAATTTAAAGCTAATAATAATCTTTAAAAAAATACTAATATTTTTAAATACAAATATCAATATCAAATCTTTTAATTAAATTTTTTTATTATAATATTATTATTCATTGTATTAAAATTGTCAAGTGGCTTATTATTATTATTACTAATGTTGCTACAACTATTATTACTATTTATTATTATTATTGTTGTTGTTGTTGTTGTTGTTGTTATAATACTATATTACTACATTTTTTAAAATTAAAAGTAGTGCTACTACGTGTACTATTGTTTTTTTTTGTGGTTAAACATGTACTAATACTACTATTATCATTATATATTGTTGTTGTTGTTGTTATTATTATTATTATTATTATTTAGGTTAATATTTTATTTTTATTTAATATTTAAATATATTTTAAATTATATTTAAAGGGGATAAGCTTACGTTCCTAATTTCAAGCTAATGTTATCTACTTCTACAACAACACAATGTCACACGAGAAAATTGAAGGAAAGGTGTTTTTTAAGTCTTGAATGAACGATTAGTGACATTGACCAACAGATAGGGTCAAACATCATTAGAAAACTTGATTAAGTTAATTGTGGACTTGATTAATATTTTCAAAACCTTCTAATCTTTTCCAAAATAGTAATCAACCCAACCCACATCCCTCTTCAATCCAAATCAACCACTCTCTCCTCTCTCTTGACAGTTTCTCTCAACTCTCTTTCAACCAACAGTTCTGCAAAATTTTTCCCTTTAACCCCCGACGACTTCTACCTCCGGCGATAAATAGTTAGGCTTCGAGTTCCCCAATTTTCTCCCTTCAACCCCCGGCGACTTCTACCTCCGGCGATAAATAGTTGGGCTTCGAGTTCCCCTCTTTAATTGAAATCAACCTGTTTCTCATCCCTCTCTCGACAGTTTCTCTCAACTCTCTCCCAACCAACTGTTTTGGAAATTTCTCATTTCAATCCTCGACGACTTCAACATCCGACTATAAATAGTTGGGCTTCGAGTTTCTTTTCGACTTCAACCTTCAATCGACGTGACAACTTTGCTCTTTGGCCACAACAGCTTCGAATTCTTCATCATTCATTTTCTTCTTTCACATGTAAAAATTTATGGCCTTTTTAGTTTTAAAGAAAATGAGGAACTTGAGCCAACTTCTCTTATAGTATTGGTTAACAATTTCAATATTTGTTGCATTAATTTGAAATGCGGTCTGAATAAAACTCTAATTTCTGGTATTTCTTCTCTTTTCTTTTCGAAGTGAATTATGATATTTTGTTATTTGTTGCATTTTTTTTTAAGTTTGATTTTTATTGTTTGTATTTATAAAAACAAAACGACAATTTGGGTTGATTTGTTCTGTTCTTGTTCTTGGTAAAAATGGTGAAATTGCCATTTTTTGTTGAACAAAATCGTGCTACTATTTTTTATTTCCTCCGACAGATTACCCATCTAGTGCAATATATTAACCATCTGATGCAACAGATTTATCATATAATGCAATAAATACCATCTGATGCACCAGAGGAACCAACAGATTACAATTCTGATGCAACAAATTAATAATCTGATGCAACAGATTAACTATCTGATGCAATAGATTTCCAATATATTGCAACAGATTAAGCATTGGATAAAAAGTCTGATGCAACTAATTAACCATCTGGTGCAACGGAAGAACCATCAAATTAATAATCCGATGCAAAAAATGTACCTTCTGTTGGATAAAATCCTATCAACTCTTCTAATAGAAAATATCCAAGACTTGATTTTTCCAACTGATCATTCATCTGCCGCAATAGACGACCCTATGTTGGAAGAAATCTAAATAATATTGACCGTTGATAATTGTTCCAACAGATCACTTATGTGTTACAACAGATGTGTGATCTGTTGCACAGACTATTCATCTTTATCAACAGATGAGTGATATGTTTTGTATTGTCGCAACAGATTACTCAGTCATTGCTGCAGGTTAGTTAACTTCTCTGACAGATCACTCATATGTTACAACAGATGTGTGATCTGTTGCACAAACCATTCATCTTTCTCAATAGATGAGTGATATGTTTTGTATTATCGCAAAAGATTACTCAGCCATTGTTACAGATTATTTAACTGTTCCAACAGATCACTCATATGTTGCAACAGATGATGTCACAATAGATGTGTGATCTGTTGCATAAACCATTCATCTTTCTCAACAGATGAGTGATATATTTTATATTATCGCAATAGATTACTCAGTCGTTGCTACAGGTTATTTAATTGTTCTAACAGATCACTCATATGTTGCAACAGATGATGTTGCAACAGATGTGTAATCTGCTGCACAGACCATTCATCTTTCTCAACGGATAAGTGATTTGTTTTGTATTGTCACAACAGATTACTCATCCATTGTAATAGGTTATTTAACTATCCCAACGGATCACTCATATGTCGCAACAATGTGTGATCTGTTGCACAGACCATTCATCTGTCTTAAAAGATGAGTGATATGTTTTGTATTGTTGCAACAGATTACTCATCCGCTACAACAGTTTGGTTATATGCTGCAACAGATATACTACCTGGTGTAACAGATTGGTGATCTGTTGCAACTGTTATTTTACTGTTTTGCTTATTTGATTTACTGTTATTCTTTTTTAATGATGCATTAATCAACTAAAATATATTTTTTTATGTTTCTATTAATTTTAAATAATATGATTCCCAAAAGAACAGAAACTGAATCAAGTTCAAGTAAAGGAACAAGTGAAGCAGCTAGGCTACATCCACCACTCTATGAGCTTGCTTTACAAGTGTTATCTCAATTGGGAGCAGAATATGATAAACACAAGAAGGAGGAATATTTCAAAAGAGATGATGCAAATGCTAATAGCCTTTCCACCGAAGAGTTGGTCAAAGCCTTTAGCATTGATCGTTATCCTATGAGAATACAGTGCGATGGTACCAAAGATTTAACGGGTAATTTCGTGGTTAATTCAGCCATGGGAAAATCTTTCGACGCCTTCGGAAAAATACTTTGAGAATAAAAATTGGATGCTTATTTCAGGGACAGCTACTTTTAAAAATATCTTGATTTACCGGAGGACAACAATGCCCATTTCAAAATTAAAATGGTATATGAACTTCTCAAGCGTAGGTTTATGTATGAAAACAAAGATAAAATGGATGAGGTGTGGATAAATTACTGTGGCATGCCTGCTTGTTTTGGTTGGAAGGAGTTTCCCATAGTTACTGGACTAAAATGTTATCCTCCTTCTCAAGTTATACCTATTCTAACCCAAAAAAAGTACCTCGCACACCCAAAAAAGCAAAGGCAAGTCGTGTGATCGTGATGACCTGGTGACCATTGTTGGTCCAAGATTCAAAAATAAAAATTTAATAGAAGCGTTGAAAAGTAAAGGACTTTCAAAGAAGCACAAGCAGTCTTTGTGCTTGGTTTGGTTTGTAGATAATATTCTTTGGGCGAGAGACGTTAACAACAACATAATCCTCGGTTTAATAAAGTTCTTCGAGGATCTTGAGGCGTTTAACAGCTATCCTTGGGGGTATGAAAGCTTCAAAATGACTGTCAAATATTTATTGACTCCGTTAGCGCCAAAGACAGTCAACTTATATGGCTTCCCATGGGCTTTCATGGTAAATGTTTCTTTCTTCTATTATGATATCATTCATTTTTTTCACTCAATAATGGTTTTGATTTATTAGCATTATTTTATAGGCTTGGGCGTTTGAAGTTATTCCTTATTTGAGACAATAAGTGAACTACCAGGAAGGAGTTTCCTGTCCAAGAATCTTGAGATGGTTGTCGGATAAAACTGATAAAAATGCAAAATTTCTTGATCTCTTCAACCCCCGAAGGATGCAGTAAGTATAATTATAATTAATTTTGTCTTTTAATTAATAATGTTTTTTGAATGATCTAATCATTATTCTAATATATGTAATAATTTATGTTAGATTGTGCATCCGTCGCTAGTTCCGACCAATCGAGAGTTGAAGATGTCATTTTTTCTTACTTTACGGTCTGTGCAAACTTTATCGGACCCTAAGGTCATCGATAGAATAAAAAAGGAATTGTTTGGAGCAACGGACATTACAAGAAAAATAATTTTGGAGGGTGGGCTTGTTGTTGTTGATGGTCTTAGTGGTGATGGAGCTGTTGGTGGTGGTAGTGGTGCTGCTGTTGGTGCTAATGATGCTCCTCGTATAGTATTTAAAGCAAACCATTATGAGTATGATCATACTGGTTATAAAGATTTTGCCTCTCCCAGTAAATGTTCTGCATGCAAATGTCAAGACAGTAGGGAGAAACATGATGTAGTGATTAATGTTGTTAATGCATTAACTATTTCTGTAAAGGAATTGACATCTAAGAGGGGTCTCATTCCATCAAAGAGAATTTTATTTCGATCCGCTCCATTAGATATTAGGGCTAAGAGGAGAAGGAGAGTGATTTTCAGGGCATTATCAAGCATCCAAAAAAGCAAAATTACAACTCCTCTGTCTGTGTGTTGCATTGAGCAACGTATAATTTCCAAAGAAGAGCAGCACGAGCTGAAGAAGGTGAATATATATGTCTTCCAACTGACAAAACAAACAGACACATATCTGTTTCAACAGATGACACATCTGCTAAAAATTATCAAACAGATATATACATCTGTTGCAATAGTTGACTAACCTGTTGCACACCAGATAAAGTATCTGGTGCAACATATGTCTCATCTATTTTAGAAAATCAAATATATCTTCGTACCGCTTTTATTTATACCAACAGACGACCTATCTGCTGCAACAGGTGATTCATATGTTACAACGGATGGTTCATCCATTGAAAATTATCATACAGGGTTTTCCTCATGTATAAATTTATCCCAACAGTTGATTCATTATTGCAACAAAAATATAATTTATTTGGGATAATTTAAAATGGGAGGAATACCTATTTGATTTGCTAGAAGAGACGAGTTATCCTTTTTCGTTTTGTTGTATCTTCGTGATTAACATTGACCAATTCTGGCTTTCCAGGTGGATGTAGAAAAAGCTACTGCTGAACAACATTGACAATATGCTACTCTTTTAATGGAAATACGAAGAATAGAAAGCGCAGAAACTGTACGTAAGCGACAATAAAGATCCACGACGAGCAAAGCCGAATTCCATAGCACCGGATGGAGAACAACTTGTCCATACTGAGTAGATCTTTATAACTTGAGCCTGTCAAAGTAATCCTTGGCAGTATGCTTAAATTATTGTTGATGTATTTGTTGAGATCTGTACCCATAATAATTTTTTTACATTTCATTTATTCGTTGACTTGTTTCAGCTAATTTATGAAGGCTTTGATTTATTTTATTTTGTCTATGAATTTTATTTATTCCTTAGATTTGAACTTATTAATTGAAAAGGAATACTATATTCAAATATTGCAACAGATAATGTATCTATTGTAACAGACAACACATCTATTGGAAAAATCGAACAAATTTAGACATATGTTGCAACAGGTACGTAATCTGTTGGAATTTATCAAACAGGTCTTTCCACTGTTGCAATAGATGGACTTAGATAGAAATATCGAGATAATACAACAGATGAGCAACCTATTACAACAGATAAACTATATGTCATAAATAGGTAGAATAACTGTTACAACGGATGGAGAATCTGTTGCATTATAAAAATTCAACTTTCGTTGGACATAAAAAATTGCCACTACATATAAAAAAGTTAAAGTGAATTGAATTGAAATAAAAAAGGCAGAACTCATCAGCAGTGTTCAGTTCAAACACCTAAAATAAAATAGGCATCAAGTAAGCAGTGTTCATTTTAAATACGTAAAATAAAATAGGCATCAAATGTATCAGTCTGGCATATTTTGCTGACATGCCGTCACCGTTACTTGGCCCCCAACGATCATTTTCCCCCCCCCATTGTCTTATACATTCATCTTTCTCCTAAAATTTAACCCTAAATTCCTAAATCTTCTTCTTCATCGTCATCTTATTTTATCTATCCAAATTCTTCAGATTATTTCTTTTATTTTTTCCAACTGAGCTTGACAATGTCGAGCGCATCTTTTACTATTTTTTGTGATAAAGATTTTTGATATTGTAAGTGCGGTCATGAAGCTCTGTTAAAGACTTCTTGAACTCAATAAAATCTGGGTCGTAGGTTTTTTACTTGTAAGATTTCAAAGGTAATATTTTTTTATTTAATTAGTTGATTAATTATTGACTTGTAATTATTTTGTAATTGTGTTCTCTTTTTTATAGAAATTGGGTGGATGCGATTACTTTGATTGGTATGAAGAACGACACCCTTCACAAGTAAATTGTGTAATCTGGGGTTTGTTGAACAAAGTCAAGGCTTCTGAAGAAACAAATCGAGCAAGAAGATACTACATTATTGTCATTATTGCTACTGGTTTGGTGTTGTTGGGTACATGGATATTCAAGCCTAATTGCTGAAATTTTCATAGTGGTGTGTGCATTTGCTACTGGCTTGGTGTTGTCGAGAACATGAATATTCAAGCGTAACTGTTGGAAAATATCAAAAAGATTTAGGCATATGTTGTAAAATTTAGGTCATCTGTTGGAAATTATCAAACAGGTCTTCCCACTATTGCAACAGATTAGACTTAGATTATTAGATTATTCATAGAAATAACATCAGCGTAATGCAACAGATGACTAACCTATTGCAACAGATAAACTATCTGCCAGAACAGATTAAATGTATTTTACAACATATTGACAATCTATTGCATTATAAAAAATCAACTTTCATCAGAAAAAAATTATTGCCACTACATGTACATGTAATAAAGTGAAGGGTGACTTGAAATTAAAATTTTCTATTTCACAGGCTCTTATATATACATAGGCTTCAAGAGTCAAATTAGTACCCCATAATCCCAGACCTCTTACAGGTTTGCCACAGCGTTGTCGCACAGAAAAATTATTGGTTCGGCCATTTCTGTGCCGGTCAGCAAATATTCAATGTGTGTAAGAGCGTGCGAACCGCTCTCTTTAGCAGCATTATCTTTTGGAAGTATCATTCCCTTATTTCGACCTTCAAAATCTCATGATTTCTTCATCAACACTTTCTTTGGTAAATGATTCATCAGTTTACTCTCCCTCAACAAGATGGGCAACAACACCATCAGTGGCTCCACGAGGAGAAAAAGATCAAAATCATCGATGAGAGGTACGTTGGAGTCATAAAAATTGATCTTTCCCTCCTCGAGTTGTATCTCAACAGCCTGATAATGCATGTCATTCATGCTAATGATAAGAAGAATCCTTTTTCCCTCGGTCTAGCTCTTACCGTGTGGATTTGGCCTCTCTCTTCCAACATATTTTATCATTTTTTCTTCATCCAAGACCAACGTAAGAACTAGGAAATCAAGTCCCACGCCAAGGGATAATGACTCCCCACTGAGTTGATCGTACCTATCCTTGAGCTTCTTGCAGAAGTTGAGGTCCATTATCCTATAGGCAGCCTCATAAGCTTCCCGGTAGGTTAATTATCTTTTCCTCATGAGGCAGAGAATTATGTCAACATGCTGTGAGATAAGAAGTCAATTTTTAAATAGGTTAGTAAATTTAAAGATGCAATGGATGGTTCATCTATTGCATAGGGTTCTTTGAATCAATAATCTAACGCAACTTATGCAATAGATGGATAATAAGTTACAACAGAACCACTACCAGTTGCACCAGTATACCCAGTTATTGCAACAGATATGAAATTTGTTGTGTAGCTTCTTCTTCATGGGGTAGATTAGAAGGGCTAGGTTAGAAAAAGTAAACTTGTCTTTTCCTCGGCATACGCATATCAGTCATAGTCTGGAAAGTCTTGGGGTGGGAAAGTAGGCCTGGGGTAATCTGGTGCAACTGGCTTAGCATTTTTGGCCAGTCACAGATCCCTCTTCTTTTCGGCGCCAAGTTCCACGTATATGTCCACCTTCTTGACTGACCCCTGAACTTCAACAGTTTTTGAAAAGGGAGGAATTGCAACCTTTTTTTATTTCTGATCGAAGAGTACGTCTCTAATTGCTCTTTTCTTTCTCCTAACCAATACTGTAGGAGTGTGTGGCTCCCTCGCCTTCTTGGATGGTATGACACACCTCTTGGATTTGAATTCCTCAATAGCTTTAGAGATAGCCTCTACTTTTTTAAAGAGTTTATCCTGTCTATCCTTGCATTCTTCGCATTCACAACGAGAACACGAGGGTGAAGAGGGGTGAGAGGGACTTGTGTAAGGGAGAAAAAGGGTGTTTTAAAATATATTTATTCTTTCTTAAGCATCAATATGCTCATCATCATGAGTGGTAGTAGTATCAGCATGCCTGCCACCAACACCAACAACTCCACCAGAAGAAGCACCCAGATCTGTCTTAGTAAAAGGTTGGTCATTGAGAGCCTCAACATTAGGCTGACCTTGCCTAACTGCTCTTCTTATGGCTGTTGCTCCAGCCAATTCCTTCTTTATTAAATCCACCATTGGGTCTGCTATAATATCAACATGACCTATAGTAATATAGAAAGTCATCACCGACTCATCCTTAGTAGGCACGATCCATGGATGCACAACCTATAAAAAAATAGATGCATTTAAATCATATAATATAATAATTTTCACAGTTAGGCTATATTTAAAAAAAAGACCCATCTGTTGCATAGTTTGTAGTATATGGTTAAAATTCATTTGAGTCTGGTTTAGAGAAACAGAGCAACACATGTATAATCTGATACAAAATATCAATCATCTGTTGCAACTGTTGCACAAGAAGGGTAATCTGTTATGCAACAGATGATCTATACATCACAACAGATGAACAATATGTTATTAGATTACACATCTGTTGCATAATTTGCAGTAGATGGTTAATCTGTTAGGAGTCGGGTTCAGAGAACCAAAGCAACAGATAGATAATCTGATATAAGATATACCCTGTCGCAACAGATGTCCCATCTGGTGCATCAGATATAACATCTGTTACACCAAATATAACATCTGTTCAATATCATTTTTTGAGTAAAATTATTTTACTTGAAGAAGACGTACTGCATCATCCGGAAGGTTACAGATATCAGCCTCCTTAATATTGGTGTTGCTTTTTGCAGCCAACCACCTAAAAATCCTTGGATGAGAAACCTCATCCGGGTAATCCCTTAACTACTTTTGGAGGGGAGGAATGGCTTCAAATTCCCAAGCCTAAAAAATGTAAACAGGAAGCAAGCAAAAAAAAAGTCATAATAACTATATTCAAAATAAATTAATGGATGAGTAAAATTAGTGATTAATTTTACCATGAAAGCCCAAGGAAATCCATATAATATAGTCGTCCCTGAGGATAGATTTGTCAGTAAATATTGGACAGTCAAGTAGAAGTTGTCATATCCCCAGGGATAATTGTTGAATTTATCAAAATCCTCAGCCCGCGCCAACAAATCATCTTCTATGACCTTGTTGACGTCTCTTGCCAATATAACCGAATGGGCAAACCAAACTAAGAACAATTACTCCCTATACTGCTCTGGTATGGTTTTATCCTCAAGATCTGTCAACAAATCTGATGCTTTATAGCCATGTCGAGCAATGTCAAATAACCCATCTATTTTTTCCTTGCATTTTCTTGCCTTGGATCTTTTGCGGTGTGGTGGTCCTTATGGACGATGGCATCTCAAGCCCGTCACTATGGCAAACTGTTGCAAGCCAAAACAAACAGGCATACCATAGTAGTTGATCCATATTTCATCCATCTTTTTTTTGCCCCTCTCCTCTGGATTTTTATCATCCCCCACGTACTTGATCCTGCGCTTGAGAAGACCATATAACATCGTCATAGGGAAACGGATATGGGCAGAGGGGTCCTCAGGCAACTCAAGAAAGCGTCCAAAGCAGCTCTTCTTAAAAAGTTTGCCTATGTTTTCGTTCTTCATAATTTTCATAAAATGTTCAAAAAATTTCCCCATCTGACATTTAAGTACAATTTGACCAGTTAGTTGTTTTGCTTCTGGGTCATTTATAGGCATCGCAACTTGAAACCTGTCAATACTAAAAGTTTTGGAAGGATCTTGCTGAGATGTCGATATTAATTCACACCCCATTGGTGGTCCATTATCATCATGTTAATGATCATCCTCTTTCTCTTTCTCACTCTCTAATTCCTCCTCTTTCTCACTTTCATTTTCTTCATCACCATCTACAGACCCTTGTCCACCTCCCTCAACATTATTTTCACATCTCTCCTCATCTTCACTTTTTCCTGACTGAGATTTTTTAGGAAGCTCCTCCGACTCTCTCTGTTCTGTAGCCTTTTTTATGGTTAGACGTTGGTCCACTTTCACTTTCTTTTCTTTTGGGAGACATGTTTTACCTACAAACAAAGAAAAACAAAAATTACATTACAATTGATGTATGCATAAATTTTAAAAATACATTACAAACACCACGAATACCGACACACCAACAGGCACCACCACAAAAATAACCAATCAATGCCAACAAACAAACACCACGAATACCGCCACCACTGACAGCCACCATAAACACCACCAACTAATGCCACCACCAGTGCCACCACAACGACGACGATGACCACCACTACCACCAACACCATAAACATCATCCAACAATACCACGACAGTCAACGGAACACTGCGATGGAAACTAGAGATTTCTTAAGTTCTTCCTACGATTTTACCATCAAAACTCAAAATTGTAAACTCATTCTTGAAGATAATACAACTAAAAGTTTTATTTTTCATCATTAACTTAAAAGCCCTTATTTTTTAGAAAAAAAAATAACAAATATAGAGCTCTTCTCGAACTCTTTTGCCTATGAAGACAAAGAAAATGACTGATACAAGTAAGAATGAAGTCGGAAATAACACCTATGTGGTCGGAAATAAGAATAAAAGCAATCTGTTATGGAGGGTTGAGAAAATTTGTTGAGTAGTTATTGTATATACTGTATTGTTGAGTGAGAATACGAGAGAAAGGGCGAAACCTCAAGATTTGAAATGATGAAACATTTTGTATGGGTTGATTTGTATTTTGGAAAAGAATGGCAAGTTTTGAAAATGTTAATTTGGTCCGAATTGATCTTAATTTTTAAAAACTCATAAAAATATATGTGTAATTTTTAACCCTCTCATCTTGCAATTGCCAAAAGGGTAATTCAATTGAAATTGTATAAAAAACAATTGACCAAGTACTCTAGTTGACCGAGTACTCTAGTTGACCCTATGAAAACTCACCCCTGGTCCTAGATTAATCAATTTAAGTACTATTAGTCTAATATATGAACTCAATTGAAATTTTAAAAAACAAATATTCAACATGTTCCATCAGATTTCTCATCTGTTGTAAGTTATCAATCAGATTAGGTAACAACATATTACGAATCTGTTGTAAATTATCAAACAGATTAAGTCATCTGTTGCGATAGATTACCCATCTGTTGTAAATTATCAAATGGATTATCATATCTCGCAACAGATTACCCATATGTTGTAAATTATCAAATAGGCGATGCCATCTGTTGTGGCTGACCTTATGAGAACTCACCCCTAGTCCTAGATTAATCGATAGTTGACCCTATGAGAACTCACCCCTAGTCCTAGATTATTCAATTAAGGTATTAGTACCCTAGTCCTAGATTAATCAATTAAGTTATTAGTCTAACATATGAGATAGTAAGAATCGATTTGTCTCAGAGTGATTGATCGATGACTCTGGTCGGGAGGAACGCGGTACCATCTCATCATGCAATTGCCAAAAGACTCAATTGAAGTTGTAGTTGACCCTATGAGAACTCACATTCAATTAAGGTATTAGTCTAACATATGAACTCAATTGAATTATATATAAATAAATGTTCAACCTGTTGCAACAAATATCTTTTTTATTGAATCAAATCAAACACATTAGGTAATCTTTTGTAACATATTACGTATCTGTTGTAAACTATCAAACAGATTACATCATTTGTTGTGACAGATCACAAATTTATTGTAAAATATCAAACAGATTAAGTCATCTGTTGCGACAGATTACCCATCTGTTGTAAATTATCAAATGGTTTAAGTCAATATCGCAATAGATTACCCATCTATTGTAAATTATCAAATAGGGGATGTCATATATTGTAGTTGACATTATGAGAACTCACCCCTAGTCCTAGATAAATCAATTAAGGTATTAGTTGAACATATGAGGTAGTAAGAATCGGTTCGGCTCAGAGTGGTCGATCGACGACTCTTGTCCAGAGGAACACAGTACCGTCTCATCATGCAATTGACAAAAAACTCAATTGAAGTTGTAGTTGACCCTATGAAAACTCACCCCTAGTCTCAGATTATTCAATTAAGGTATTAGTTGAATATATGTGGTAGTAAGAATCGGTTTGGCTCAGAGTGATCGATCGATGACTCTTGTTGGGAGGAACGCAGTACCGTCTCATCATGCAATTGCCAAAAGACTCTATTGAAGTTGTAGTTGACCCTTTAAGCTCATTCATTCATCCCTAGTTCCACCTAGATCGATGTAGGTACTATTATTAATCTTAACATTAAGTTAATGAGAACTTATTTCAACTCAGAGTGATCGATCGACGACTCGGGTCGAGATGAATACAATACTAATTCCATGCAAATGCAACGACTTAATTGGATCTATAGTTGAACCTGTTCCCTCGTTCCACCTAGATCGATGTAGGTACTATTATTAATCTTAACATTAAGTTAATGAGGAGCTCATTCTTTCATCCCTAGTTCCACCTAAATCAATTGCAATGAAATATGTTAAAACAAACGACTGAGTTGTTGGAGAATTTCAAATAGATAACAATATTTGTTGTAATAGATGACATATCTGATTTAATTATCAAATAAACATTTGCATCTGTTATGACGGATGACAAGAAATTTTCAAACAAATATTGATATCTGTTATAATAGAGGACATTTGTGATTTAGTTATCAAATGGATATTTCTATATGTTGTCACAGATGACTGAGCTATTGGGATTTTTCAAACAAATATTTATATATGTTGCAACAGATGATAAATCTGTTTGAAAATCTTATTTTTTTCTTTTAATTTTAAAGCAAGCTTATGTCCGAGTAGATAAAGTAGTAGTACTACTAAAGGCGGTAAAAAATGTTTCTTGGAAAACTCAAAAATCTCATTGAGTAGTCTTGTCCTATCTTTTCAATTTCACCCATTTTCTTCCTCGTGCCCCTCAAATTATTAGTGAATATTAATTAATGAATATTGAAACCCCTAATACTTCTTCCATTTCATATTATGTTACAGTTGACCCCTATTGACATGGCACACTCATTAAGAAAATATTAATTAGGTGTTTATTTTACTATCAAATTAGCCTTATTAATTATGCTTTGAAAATATAAATTTGAATAAATACACTTTGTTTAGTCATTTAATATTAAGGGTAGTATATCTAGAAATTAGAATTATCTCATCTCTCCTTCAGCCCTAAATTTATTTTATTAGCCTCTCATCTTTTTTCTTTCTATCCCCTTTAGAGTTATCACAACCTTTTTTCTCTCCTCTTTCTCATAAATTTTCATTTGGATCTAAACCGATCCATATCCATATCTTAGATTCCTCGACTGAAATTGTTGTTTCGACCCCCTTTTGACATTAAGGTATGATTCACTCTTGATCTTTTATTCTCGTCTTCTTCTTGCAAGTTATTTACATCTTTTTTTTATTTAATTATCATTTTCCCATATCATATTTATTTAAAAAATTTGAAGAAACTTTTAATTGTTGAATAAACGAACCAAGAATTTTTATTACAAGATGCGAAAAAAAGTCATCTGTTGGGAGAAGTTTAAATGCCTTGTTGGCAGTATTATTTTTTAATGTATTTTGTTTGTTTCTTTGTTGTTGATGTTGTTATTGATGTTGTTAGTGGGTTTGGGATTGTTGGAACTTGTGGTGGTGGTGTTGACAGTGGAGAATCTAGGTTTTTTAGACGGTGGGTGTTTCTTTGCTTAAAAATAGTGGAGTCCGAACAATCAACACAAGGAGTAAGGGAGAAAAAAATAAAAGAAAGTTTAAAGTGAATAAGAAGAGAAGAGTTGGTTACCAAAATTAAAAAAATATGAGCTGAGTGGGAATTGAACTCAAGACCAAAAGAAATAAGTAGCCTTAAGAACCCATAAACAACAACTAGGATAACCAAATAACTCTTACTATGGGTGCTCACTGATTAGATTATATATGTTTTTTTCTAAATTTCCATATACATATATAAAGTTTGATACGAGTTCAGTCTGTGCTCGCGCACCCGGAGGACTCCATGTGGGTTCGTCCCTGGTTGTTGATGATTTTGGAACATAGGATGTATGTTTCTTTGTTGTTGATGATATTGTTGGAACAAATGTTGTTGTTTTCTTTGTTGTTGATATTTTTTATTTATTGTTTGTAGTTTATGTTGTTGTTGATGTTGCAACAGACGGAGCAACTGTTGGAACAAATCAAACCACCAGCAAGGCTGCTATGTATTCCAACAGACTCCATATTTGTTGCATCAGACTCCACATCTAATGCAACAGACTCTATATCTGATGCAACATACTCTACATCTGTTGTAATAGATGGATAATTTTCTTTCTGTGACATAAATTTTTTCCGTCTTTATTATAGATATAAAAGGAACTGAAAGTTGATCAACTTTTGCCTGACCATCATAAGAGGCTGCAGTAAAGATAGGTTCGGAGAAATAAGTTGCATGCAGATGAAACCACTTCATATATGGGAGGTATGTATTACTGATAATGTTATCGTGGAAACACACATAGAGTACACTGATTTTGTGAATGTTGTTTTTACCAATTAGTCATAGATCATTCAAATCAGATATCTATAATTTTACAGTTAAGTTTGGTAGGTCCGAACTGATAAGGCTGAGGGACCATGAATATGGTTCTGATACCTTGTTAAGATTTAAAGTCAGATGTTGCTCATGTTTATTTGTCATATCTTCTACAGACTTTCGTTGTGGCAAGAATTTCTGGCGACGGTGTAAACTTTTGCATGATGGATATATTGTCCTCTATATGGTAGAAGAATGATCAATCTTGCCCCTCCTTGCTTATCTTGTGCATGTAAATGTGAAGAGTGAAAGGCAAAACATGATGGTGTGATTAATACTGTTGATGCATTAACTGCTGATGTAAAGGAATTGATATCTAACAGTAGTGTCATCTAGTCATTCGATCAAAGAGGATTTCAGTTTCATTCACTCCATTAGAGATTAAGGCTAAAAGGAGAAAGAAAGCAATTATCAAGTATCCGAAAAAAGAAAAATTTTGGATCTGATAAAGGTGAGAAGATAAAAAGGAGAGGAATAGGAAGAAAAAATTGAATTCTAGATTTAGTTCATTTTGTATCGTTTGTAGAGATTTCCATCTAATTTTGAGTGCTTTTTCTTTTCAGGATGGTGAGGAAAGCAGAATCTCCCCATTATTAGCTAATACCGAAAATAAGAAATTTGATGTTATTGAACCACCAGACTGCCCTGTTAAGTTTGATAATCCAGAGGACGTCTTTTCTCGAGTTAGTCAACAGATTAAACGATCTTAATCACTTGGTTTTTCTGCTGATTAATCTTCTCCGTAGAAGATACGATATCAATAGAACTGCTTGACACAGTGAAAGGTGATATCGATAGATTACTAATTATGTCTTCTCAAGACTTTCTTCTACCAGAAAATTGTTCTGCATTGAGTGCTCACTATCCATATATGTTGCAACACAGGATTTATCAGCCGAGAGAGCGCTTGCCTTGGAAAAATTTAAAGAGAACCTTCCATACTTATCCTTAACCTTGTGTAGAGCTAAGAAGGACCAAGAGGAGTATTATAAGAAAGCTGCCAAGAAAGAAAGTAGTCCTCGTTGACAAACTCACAAAAGATCAAGAGCTCTATACTGAGCTTAACGACCACAATGACAAAATAATTGAATTGGAAGTGGTGACTTGACTTAGTCAAACAAAAAGTCACGACTATTCATATCCCTTAATTAAATAAAATTGGTGACTTTTTGAATATGTAAATTAAAAAAAATCAAATCTAAATACAAC
This sequence comes from Capsicum pubescens, assembly GCA_030864215.1. Classification (NCBI taxonomy): domain Eukaryota; kingdom Viridiplantae; phylum Streptophyta; class Magnoliopsida; order Solanales; family Solanaceae; genus Capsicum; species Capsicum pubescens. The sequence continues at coordinate 122,852,585 of CM061543.1, forward strand.
ATTTTATTTTTTTATTGTATTTCGCAAAGAGTCAGATTGGTAATCTGTTGCAAAATATATTCCACCTGTCAGATAACTTACAATATATGGACAATCTGTTGCAACAGATGGATATATCAGTTTGCTTTTCCATCATCTGTGGCGTCTGTTGCAACTTGCTAGTCATCTGTTTATTCAATTTCATCGAGAGCAATAGATTTTTCTAAATACTTCTTGGTCAAACTCAATTTTTGCTCTTGGATTGCTTCTCTTTTTTTCTTTGCATCCTTCAAGCTGGCCTCCAAATTCAATTTTTGTCATCAATCCAAGAGCAAAAATTTAATTGGGAGGCCAGCTGGTGTTGACACCCAATTTTGACCTCCCGATATCACTTTTAGGCTATTATTATATCAAAATTATTTAATTTTAACTATCAATATTTTTACATATTATTCTTACATTGAGTACATACTAACGTGTCGTATTTATAATTAAAAAAATGCATAAATTATTTCTTACCTTTTAGTATCATTGTCATAATTTTTAAACTCAAATTCGACATTTTATGTATTTTTTTATTAATATTTATTAAATTACTTTCCACGTAGTTATGCACATCCACATTTTTGCAAACACAGTATCTAGTTTTCCATTATTTAGCATTATTTATTTTATTAAATTATTTATTATTAATTATTATTATTAATTATTATTATTTACGATTATTATTTATTATTTAATTATTTATTATTATTTATTACTTATTATTTAATATTGTTATTTATTATTTAATTATTATTATCATATACTATTATCCCTACTTTAATTTAAATAACAGCCTAATTTAATTCATGTTGCCTAAATTTATTCACCTTTTAACCTAATTGTGTCCAATTTCTTACAATTCTAGCCATTTTTGAAACTCAATTCCAAATTTTCAATCTTTAGATCTCAGTTGTTGATCCTAAACGAATCGAACGACTGAGATCTGATACACCTCTATTTTTTTAAAATCTTAAAACCTAACCCTAATTCCAAAACCAAACAACAGTCTCCCTCTTCTCTCTCTCTCCCACTTCATCTCTTCGCTCCGTCCCTCCGCAATCCCACCACCGGCGAGCTCCCTCCGTTCAGCCGCCAAACACCGCCAGCCTTTCCTCCTCCATCTCTGCACCCAACGAGATGACTGGCACCGTCCTCTCCGTCACATCCCTCACGCCGTTAGACGGCAAGACGCACCGCCATGCATCCTCAAACCAACCTCGTCGGAAAAAGCTCCAACGAGCCAGTCAGCCGCCATCTCTCTCGCCACTGCTCAAATGTCGCTGAGCTGACTAGCCCTCTCACCTCCACGCCGCCGCTCGATTTTTGCCAAAAATCGATGGATTCCTTAGAATCCATCATCTGGTTTGATTTCGTGTTTGGATTATGTGTCTAAATTTTAATTTTGTTCTTCCGCTCATCTCGTCTCTTTTATTTGATTTGATTTAATAGATTTTAGATTTTGATTTCACGAGGTATGATTTGGGTGTTTGGTTAATTTCGTTGTGATTCACATTCTTCATGGAGTATAATACTCGAAAAGCCAAAGTTCACTGATGTTGATTAACTCTAATTACGTGATTTGGGTTTTGATATTTTGTGCAATTTTCTGTGCTGAATTATTATTGAAACGAGTTTAGAATTGGAATTGCTGAATTTTGGTAATATGTGATGTTTTTGAGTCTTCTGCTCCCGTCCTTGAATTCGAACTTATGACAACGTCACATATGACAACTTGACTTTTTAGCAGGATGTTGCTCGAATCTTTATGATTCCCTACTCCCATTAATTTTGTGGTAAAGCTCATTTGCATCATATTCTGTAAATTGAGTTTTTCTTCTTACTTAAATTGGACATATTCTCACTTTTCTATTTATGGTAATTTTCTATCTATTTATTCACTCCAGATTGATCTCAATTGACTGATATAATAGACTGATTTTTCTATTTTCTTTTAATAGTACCATTAGTGGGATTTTCTTTCTCTTAATTGATTTTGATATTTTTGTTAATTGATTTTTAGTTATTTTGTTCCTTTTTAACAACCATCTCCGCTCACTATAAAAGGAGGCCCTTTCTCATTATTCTGGACATCTCTTATCACCCTCTCTCACTCCCTATACATTCTCTCTCTATATAAAAACCTCTGACTTCTCAAGTTCACAAGCTCTTAAGTTCACAAGCTCTTAAGTTCACAAGTTCTTAAGTTTTACAATTACAATTACCACTACTACTCTCTTAAACAAAGCATCAGTTACTTTTAGCATGTCTACATTAAAATAACTGTGTCAATGTTTTTACATGTTTACCTTGGCACATTTAGCATGTTCACATTAATTTCTTGCGTGCCCTGCGTGTTAATTCACTGTTCATTAAAAATACAATTTTTGGCATAATGAATCTAATTTCAGCCTGCTTAAAATGCGCCTTAACGTTATTTTCAGCATGATTAATTTTTTTTTCAGCATGTTTAAGTAACTTTTCAGCATGATTAAGTAACTTTCAGCATGTTTAATTAATTTTTCAGCATGTTTAATTAACTTCTTCAGCCTGTTTAATTAATTTTCCAGCATGTTTAGTTGACTTCCAGCATGCTAAAATACTAGTAATTCTTTACATTTTCTACATGTTAATTTGTTCTCCGCATTTAAGTGCATCTGTAACATGTTAACGCATCCTTTAATATTTTATTAGTTTCTTATATTCTCATTATAGTTTATAACACTTAATTCACGAGCATATCTCTTGATACAATTACCACACTTGTGGCACCCCTCATGAACAAATATTACATTGTTGCATACACGGGTCACAGTCGTCCTTTATCACTACTTGTTGAACATTTAGATATCATGTTTATAGGTTAACAACATAACAAATAATCATTTGTCTTCGCATGCTATCACGTTAACGAGCGTTAATTAACCAAGACGCTAACTTGGGACAATTATGTGCTACTTGTGGTCCAACGTGTTATGCGTTTCGAGTCCTAGGTAACATAGTTTTCTTTTCGTCTAGAACACAAATCCAAAAATAGTAAAGTCCAATGCCTCTTGGACGATAGATGGGACGTTAAGTATTACTAAAAATGTTAGTTTTATCCTTGTCATAGAACGCCCTTAGACTTGACATCCATCCTAGGTGGGATAGGTAGTCATTCGGAAGTGATGATCCCAATGATATTAACGGCGAGGCTAACGACATTATTACTTGTCTAAGAGTTCGTCCCTTGGGTCGAATGATGATTAAACAAGTTGGGTTTCTGATCCGAATAAAACCAAAATATTTCTTTGTTTGATTTGGACGATGTCTTTATTTACGTTACATACATATTATTTGGGGTAATTAATTTATTATAGAAGCAGTCCCCTTTTGTTGCAAATTATGGCATTGCTTTCTCCTCACTTATCTTATTTACATGTTTCATTTATTCACTTAGATAATCAACAATTAGAAATAATAAAATGACATGTGTTTTGTTTATTAATTACTTTCTCACTTAGTTAAATATTAAATTAATGATAAAATAAGAGACTTTATTTGATCACGTAGAATTCCCACGTAAAGTTTGAATTCGGCCGGGAACCACCTTTGTGGACCTTGAAAGGTGTCTGACACCTTCCTTTTGAGGTAATTTGAACCCTTACCCGAACTCTGGTGAACTAAGACTAAACAACAAAATAAGTTCCTAGTAGACTAGACCGGTGCCCTAACGCACCTTAATTCGTTAGGTGGTGACTCTTCACACTCTTTCTTAACGCATCTCAAAAAGATTTTGTCACGTCGAATCCCGCCTTTTGCGAGAAAAATGGGGTGCGACAGCTTGAAGGATGCAAAGAAAAAAAAAGAAGCAATCGAAGAGCAAAAATTGAGTTTGGCCAACAAGTGTTTAGAAAAATCGATTGCTCTCGATGAAATTGAATAAACAGATGACTAGCAAGTGCAACAAACACCACAACTGGTGGAAAAGCAAACTGATATATCCATCTATTGCAACAGATTGTCAATATATTGTAAGTTATCTGACAGGTGGAATATATTTTACAACAGATTACCAATCTGTCTCTTTCCAAAATATAATAAAAAGATAAAATATTGTATTTAGATCTATTTTTTTAATTTACATATTCGAAAAGTCACCAGTTTTATTTAATTAAGGGGTATGAACAGTCGTGGTTTTTTGTTTGACTAAGTCCAGTCCCTTTCAATTCAATCATTTTATAAATAGGTCCCTCCGGCCTCCTCTCACTCACTCGTTCATTCTACTAATCTTACAATACTAATATGGCTGATCCAGATTCGTACAAGAAGATTCATATTGAGTCCCCTCAGGAACTTCAAAGGCAGTTTGATGAACTCCAGAGGGATTTGGCCGGACTTCGGAGCATGGTTGAGGAGGGTCCAGCTGCTGCCGGATGAAAATTGTCAGGTTGACAATAATAATAGCAATAATAATAGTAGTAGTAATAATAATTAGGTTATGTTTTTTCTTTCTTTTAGCGTATGTATTTTCCTTTTTTATATCTGATCTACCTATAAGGGATTCAAAAAAATCCATGTATATGTTTGGTTTGGTTTGGTCGACTTTGAATTTTTAATTCTTATTCAATATTTAATTATCATTCTATTTATTTCCTATTCTCAACATGTCGACGGTCGGAGGTAGGGATTGAGAACTTGTGGCAACAGATGATGGTGAAAAGTCACGATGAGAAATTCTCCTAAAAATAGTTCATTAATAAATAATAAGGAACTAAATGATATTATAATCGTAAAAAGAAAGATTATTTAATTTAAAAAAAGTCACAACATTGGATTAATTTAATTAAGATATATGATGATATGATTGTTAAGAAAAAAGTGAATGAATAGTCGTGACTGTGACTTTTGTCTAAATACATTCAACAAACAAAAACAAAAAACGTTGTTGATGCATCAAATTCCTCATTTGTTGCGACTGATGAATCAGTTAGAAGAAATCAAAAAAGTTTCTTAAACAGCTGGTCGATTTATAGTAACAGATGGTATATCTGTTGAAACAGATGGGTTATCTGATGCAACAGATATACAATCTGTTTCCATAACTCAATTAATAAAAATGGTTATTAAAGAAACGGTTATTGAAAATCAGGTGTATTCGATTTTTAAATTGAGAAAAAGGTTATTTAAATTTAATAAGCTGAAAAGTCATGACTTGTCACAATAATAAAAAACTCACTAGCTTGATTTAATTTAGTCATTTCTTTTCACAGAAAAGAATAATGAAATAAATGATAAACACAATTTAAACCGTAAAAAACTCACCAGAAATATTCTTGTTTTTAAATCTTCTTTATTAATTTATATAATTCAAAAGTCAAAAAAATTGGATGTCATGAAGATAATTTTCTTAAAAAAATATATATATTATATGTTTTAACAGATATATTATCTGATGCAACAGGTTATCTATTTGTTGCAACGGATGATATATCTGTTGTAACAGATGATTTATCTGATGTAACAGATATATAATTTGTTGTCCAACTCAGTGTAAAAAATGGTTCCTGGAAATAACTAATTATTTTAATAATAATAAAGTTGAAAAGTCATGACTTATGACAATATTTCTTAATTTAATTAAGTCATAACTTTTTACAATAATCAAGAATGTCATTAATAAATGAAGGTGAACAATTGTGCCTTTAAATCTGTTTTATTAATTTATATAATTAAGAATTCAGAAAATTTGGATGTCATGAAGATAATTTATTTTTAAAAAAATATATATATTGTATGTTGCATCAGATATATTATCTGATGCAACAGGTTATCTATTTATTGCAACGGATGATATATCTATTGTAACAGATGATTTATATGATGCAACAGATATATAATCTGTTGTCTAACTCAGTATAAAAAAAACAGTTCCTGGAAAGAACTAATTATTTTAATAATAATAAAGCTGAAAAATCATGACTTATCACAATATTGCTTAATTTAATTCATAACTTTTTACAGTAATCAAGAATGTCATTAATAAATGGAGGTGAATAGTTGTTCCTTTAAATCTGTTTTATTAATTTATATAATTAAAAAGTCAAAAAATTTGGATGTCATGAAGATAATTTATTTTTTAACAAAATACTCCATCCATTTCATATTAGTTGGCATCTATTGACTTGGCACACCCATTAAGAAAATCTTAATTAGGGGTTTATTTTACCAAATTAGTCTTATTAATTATGCTTTGAAAATATATGTTTGAGTAAATACACTTTGTTTAGTCATTTAATGTTAAGGGTAGTATTGAAAGAACATAATTAAATCCTCTTGATCTCATCAAATGGACAACCAAATTGAAATAAATATTTTTAGAAAGATGGCAGACTAAAACGAAAAGGAGGGAGTATATATATTATAAATTGAACAGATATATTATCTGATGCAACAGGTTATCTATTTGTTGCAACAAATGATATATCTGTTGTAACAGATGATTTATCTGATGCAACAGATATATAATCTGTTGTCCAACTCAGTGTAAAAAAATGGTTCCTGGAAAGAACTAATTATTTTAATAATAATAAAGCTGAAAAGTCATGACTTATCACAATATTTCTTAATTTAATTAAGTCATAACTTTTTACAGTAATCAAGATGTCGTTAAGAAATGGAGGTGAACAGTTGTGCCTTTAAATCTGCTTTATTAATTTATATAATTAAAAATTCAAAAAATTTGGGTGTCATGAAGATAATTTTTTTAAAAAATATATATATTATATGTTGCAAGAGATATATTATCTGATGCAACAGGTTATCTATTTGTTGCAACGGATGATATATCTTTTGTAACAGATGATTTATCTGATGCAACAGATATATAATCTGTTGTCGAACTCAGTGTAAAAAAAATGATTCCTTGAAAGAACTAATTATTTTAATAATAATAAAGCTGAAAAATCATGACTTATCACAATATTACTTAATTTAAGTAAGTCATAATTTTTTACAGTAATCAAGAATGTCATTAATAAATTGAGGTGAACAGTTGCGCCTTTAAATCTGCTTTATAAATTTATATAATGAAAAAGTCAGAAAATTTAGATGTCAAAAAATAATTTAAAATATATATAGAGAGATTATATGTTGCAACAGATATATTATCTGATGCAACAGGTTATCTATTTGTTGCAACGGATGATAATCTATTGTAATAGATGAGTTATCTGATGCAACAGATATATATTGTCCAACTCAGTGTAAAAATGGTTCCTAGAAAGAACTAATTATTAATAATAATAAAGCTGAAAAGTCATGACTTATCACAATATTGCTTAATTTAATTAAGTCATAACTTTTTACAGTAATCAAGAATGTCATTAATAAATGGAGGTGAACAGTTGTGATTTTTTGCCTAACTCATTCAAGTTCAATCTTCTATAAATAGGTCCTTCCTTACTCAGTCGTTCATTTTACTATACACTATTTATTCCTTGCTCTTGTTACACGTTCAACTACTTTCTCTTCAAGGACTTGATAGCTTTTTTCTGTCTCTGTTAAGTTTTTTTCTTGATTTTTGTGTAAATATTCATTGTATATTACATTACATTCGAATTCTTTCTTTTCTTTACTTTTGTTTTTACGTGTGTTTTGTCAACTTATGCGTTTTCTAGATATGGTTGATCGTGTGTGGGATGTCGCTATTTTACGAGACGTCTTGCAGAAACTGCAGAAGGAGGTTCATGACCTGCATTGGGAGTTGGCCGCCGTCAGAGTAAGGATGCTGCGGGAGATCCGCAGGCTGAGGAGGGCGCTGTTGCTGCCGGTTGAAGATTGACCGGCTGGCCATACAAATAATAATTATTATATAATAATTAAGCCTTTTTTTTCTTCTATCTATGTATTTTTTTTTGTTTTATAAAAATTTATGTTTGATGCACTTGACTTTTTATTTCTTATTTAATTTTCGTGTTGTCTATTTCTATTTCTTAACGAATGACATGTCTACAATTAAGGAATAATTTAATTCCAGTATCAATAGCAAGAACATATGAGTTATCTGTTAAGTTTGTGACAGGAGCTGTATTTTGTTGTTCGAAACAGATTAGTAATCTGATGGAACGGATTATTTATCTGTTAAAACAGATTACTAATCTGGTGCAACAGAATACTCATCTATTCGATTCATATTACGGACACCTAGAATCATAAACATGAATCCAACATGAGTCTACTATTACAATAGAACATTTATCTGGTGCCGCAGATAATGGATCTATTTAAACAGATTGCTCTTATATTACATTCATGTTCGCGTGCTAGCTATTGTTGAAAAACAACACACTAGCAGTTACCCAGATGACAAATTCAACTAAAAAGCATAATCTGACTTACCAAAGTCTCCTCTCAAGTAAATTCCAAAGTTGAAAGTGATTTACGAAATAAAATTTGACATAAGAATTTGGTCAAAGGGTAGCAGTTGGGGTAACAACAACAACAACAACAACAATGGTCAACAAGAAGAATATGAAGATGATAATGAAGTATAAGTTGATGATAATGAATCAGAAGATGATGAATAAAGCAGCAACAACAATGAACAACAAATATCGCGAAAAGAGAGAAAATAACAACGGATGAAGAAAGAGAAAAAGGCGCCTTTTTTCCCTTCGTTCCCCGTTATATTAACTAACATTTGGATCAAAGTATAAATTTAAAAACTTGTGTGTTATTTTGAAATTTCCCAAACTTTCTTAATCCATAATTACGTAATTGTCACCTCTACTCAATTATTAAGACTTATGTCACCTACACCTCATTTTAAATCTCTTTTGTCACCTATGGCCCAAACCCCCTTGTCACATACTACTACTATTTATTTATTTATTATATATTATTATTATTATTATTTATTATTACTATTATTATTATTATTATTATTATTTGTTGGTTTTACTATTCTTGTTGCTATAACTACTTATTTATTATCATATTTTTATTATTATTGTTATTATTATTATTATTATTTAGGTTAATAATTTATTTTTATTTATTATTATCATCATATATTGTTATTATTATTATTATTATTATTATTTAGGTTAATATTTTATTTTTATTTAATATTTAAATATATTTTAAATTATATTTGAAAGGGATAAGCTTACGTTCCTAATTTCAAGCTAATGTTATCTACTACTACTACAACACAATGTCGCGTACTACTACTATTTATTTATTTATTTATTTTTATTTTTTTATTTTTATTATTATTATTATTATTATTATTATTTGCTGGTTTTACTGTTCTTATTGCTATAACTACTTATTTATTTATTATCATATTTTTATTTTTCATAATATTTAAATTAAATGAATTCAAATATATTTTAAAATATTGAAAGGGATAAATTTATGAATAGTAAGAGTTCATTTAGAGTTGATATTCAATTCAAATTGCAGAAAAATTTGTAACTAAATTGTAGAAGAATCTGTAAATGACAATTCAGATTCAAAATCTAAAATTTAACACCAATTCAAATAACTAATTTTTAGCTAACTTTATCCAAAAAGTAATTTTAAAAATAAACTTTATCTCTAAAATTAAATTGTATTCTCTTGTAGTTTTAATCTAGAACTACAAAAAAATATTTCAAACTAAATAATTTTTAGTGAAATGTATTTTTATCTATAAACTAATTTAAATAACTCTATATTTTTATAATTGTAATTTGTATCGTAGGGATTAGCATCATCAATTAGTTAACATAAAATAAGACTAAAATTTTCTTTTTAATTACTGTTATATTTAATTAACATAAAATAAGATTTAAACTTTCTTTTTATTGAGGCCTAACCATAATCACGTAAAATAGGAGAATTGTTTAGTATTATTATTTAATTTAAATATTAATTATTCTTTAATTTTAATTTTTTATTACAACACTTATCTTTTGTCCTAAAAATTACCACGTGGCGTTTTAAAATCTCGCCACTTGGCTTCTTCTCGTTTCTTTGTCCTCTGCTTTATAATATATATATATACTAGTATAGTTACCCGCGCGATGTGCGGAATATATTTTTAAAAATATTAGCTCATTCACTTAAAAATAATTGATTTTTATTGTATTACATTAACATATTTTAGCAGTCAATGAAATATTAATTATAATTAAAAATAATTGTTAATAGTGAAATTATAATTGATACTTAATAACTAATCACAATTACAATTATTTTAGATGTTTTGTATCAAAAGAACAACATTAACCATGTTTCATGCACTGATTTTAAAAATAATAAAATATTATATATTAAATAATTGTTATTAACTTTGTTTATATATATGTATACTAGTTTAGGTGTACGCATCTTGTGCATGTACCTCACTTTAATGAGTTCAAACATTACATTAAATAGGATATTTGTTTAAATAATAAAGATGAATATAATAATTAAATTTAATATATTTTGAGTATGTAGATGGAGAATTTATTTACTAAACCTAATCTTCACCAAAAATATTTTTAAAAGTCGATCGACATTCATCTACCATCTGTAAATTGCAACAAAATAATATAATGATAGAGATATCAAAATAATACAATTATAGAGATATCAAAATAATATAACTAAACGTAACCTTTACATAAAAAAAATTCTTCAAAGCCGACCAACATTTATTTATCACCTGTAAACTGCAACAAAATAATACAATAAAAATGATATCAAAACAATACAATTAAACTTAAATTTTACACACAAAAAATTCTCAAAGCCGGTCGAGATTCATCTACGAACTGTAAACTATCACAAAATAACAAACTAATAAAGATATTACAGTAATACAATTAAACCTAACCTTTACCTAAAAACAAATTTCAAAGCCGACCCACATTCATCTAGCATCTGTAAATTAAATAAAATAATAAGATAACAAAGGTATCAAAACAATATAATTAAACCTAATTTTTTCATAAGAAATTCTTCAAAGCCAACCGACATTCATCTTTGACCTGTAAACTATAAAAAAATATAATAGTGATCACAAAACTTCGATTTTGATCCAACTAATTCTTGACTGGGCTAAAATTTTGTCCCTAAAGAATAATTTTGAATGAAAACAAAGAAGATATATATACACACATGTTGAATTCTATTATGCTGACAAAAGCAGTGAAGAAGTTGAGGGTTGAAAAATCAAGCATCCACCAATCTAGACATACAATCGAATCAAGTTACATGAGCATCAATCATAATCTCCCAATAGACAAACCAGTTTGTTCTCTAGTTTAACGTACATCTCAATATTAGAATCCATTAAAATTTCTTAGAATTTCTATTTCACATGGAACGAATAATACCCCGGATTTACCTCTCATGAAAGGGGCATTAGCCCTAAATAGCATGGAAAACAAGCCTCATAAATTTGTATTTTGAAAACAAAAATAATGAAGTTAAGAATAGATAAATATATGAAAATTTATAGAAAATAATTAGATTATATATATAATTATAATAATTATTAGTATTACAAAAGGGATTCAATTGAATCTTTTGTGTTTATTTGCCTACAACTCATCCTTGAACAAGAACATTAAAGCTCGTATTTCCTCTAAAACCTTATGCTTAACAGCATATCTCAATTAAAATCAATGTTTCGTGGGTAGAAGCAGACCAAATCATCCTTTTAGTATTAATGTTAATTAATTCTCTTACTATATATTTTAGGAGTCTCATATATTTTAGGAAGTCTAGTAGAAAGAAAAATATTAATTAATTTTCCTACCATATATTTTAGGAGTTCCATATATTTTAAGAATTCTAGTAGAAAGGAAAATATTAATTAATTCTCCTACCATATATTTTAGGAAATCTAAAAAATAATTAAATAATAAATTAAAAAATAATTAAATAATAAATTAAAAAATAATGAAAAGACAATTTTGTCTAAAGAAGGGTAAAAAATTCAAATCACTTTTCTAAAGGTCTTCACACTTTTAATATATTATAGATATAGATATAGATATAGATATATAAAGATAGATAGATATATATAGAGAGAGAGAGAGATTTTCATTTCAACCATAAATATTTAATTGTTTCAATTACAAAACTTCTATTTTCAAATTCTGAATTTCGCAACTGTCAATTCAAAACTAAACATATACAATTTATATTTTCTTAATATTTTCAGACTTTGTTCTACAATTCTTAAATTTTTCATTGTATGATTTCATCATTAATATCTTTAAATATTTTATTGATACATATTATTATATCCTCTAAATTAATTCAATTAAAGACTTTATGCTACTTTCAAAATCATCCACCCTCATTTTTACCCCCTCTCCCAATTTTTTTTTTTTACTTTTTAAACTTTTATTAAAATTTTCTTTATACCCCACCCATCCCAACCCCTCGCCCCTCCCCCAACCAAAATAAATTTAAATTTTATTTCATCTTTTTAAAAACTTTTTCCTATACCCCACCATCCACCCCCTACCTCCTAACCCACCCACCCACCCCATTTTCCATTTAAAAAAAAAAGATTTCGTAAAACCTTTTTATTTATTTTTTATTACCCTCCACCCTACCCCTACCCTGACACCAAAAAACATTAATTTTTGTAAACTCCCAAATTCCACGTACATTCACCAACCCCACCTAACCTCCATCCACCTAGCCCACCCCCTACCCTCTCCCCACCCAGCATTAATTAATTATAAATAATATGTCACTTGCAATTTTTAAGAGAAGTGATGAAAGTGCTATTTCGTGTTTCTTGCATATCAATTACTTTTAAGCTCAAATATCAAGATATATAGTATAAAGTAGATAAGATAGTAGCTTAAGTTGTTGAATCACAAATGAATTTGAGTTGAATATTTTTATTGAGCAAATGTTATCTATTTTACGTCAAAATATTAGTGAATTATAGTAAAAAGATACTCTTAAATTGCTTGTGCCCTCTTAGTGATAACAATAACTATAGCAAAAATTAGTCAATGACTTCCCTATTTGGATTTAGCCTTATTCAAACTATAATAATTTATAGTAATAAAATATATGAAATTATTTGGATTATGAGAAAACTAAATGAAAAATATTAATTATATTATATTAGAAAAACATATAAAATATATAATAGATATAATGTGAGACTCTGTATTCATTAATGTATGTGAAAACACAATATATATCCTCCATTTCCTTCCTTCTTTCTGGATTTTAATTTACTTCTAAACTTTTATTTCATTATCTATAAAAAATTTTATTTTTTCAATTTATATATTATATTTTATTTTAATAATAAGTTCGTATTGCATTAAAATATAAACAGAGATACTGATTTAAAATAAGTATAGATAAGATGAAGACTCCAATATAATCTGATCTAGTAGAAATAGTAATGATTTAAAATTCAAATTAAAAACTTTCGTTTCTATCAATACAATTTTATCTCATATTTTAAAATTTTATTTTTTATTCAAATTCAAAAACTTTATTAACTTGTCCTAAGAATTAAAAAAAATGAATAATACATGATTTTTTTAATATGATTCTAAAGGAAAAAATAAAATAAATTCATTCTATATAAAAATATTTACCGTGTAATTTGTGTATATCATGATCAATTGTATATTAAGTCATTATATTAAAAATATACCTTGTCAACTAATATCAGTAAGACTCCTTCTTCCGTAACTATTTATTCTCTTCTCTTTATCTTTTTTATCTTTTCTGCGAATCAAAAATAACAACAAAATCATCAATAAAATATAAGGATCTCTCATAAAAACTTCTTCTAAGTTAAATAATAAAAATGACATTACTTTGAAAATTGATTTACCTATAAATCTTTTACTTATCGAAGTTGTCGTTTCGATCATTACAAGCCTCGTTTTTCCTTTATCTATTTGGAGGTTGTTCCATTTTATATTGAGAAGTGAAGAGAATGGATGTGCGTCGTTGTTCTTCTTCATCAACCTTAACAAAGAAACATGAATATAAAAATGTCATATCCTTCTTGTAAATAAAAGAAATATTAAATTGAAAAAGATTAAAAAATGAAGTATATGAAGAAGACTGTAAATTTCATCAATAAAGCTAATGATGAAGGAGTATATATAAGAGAGTCTAAGAAGTTAGAATTGCATTCCAATCAAATTTTATTTAAATGTAAATTCAATTTGGTAGAAGAAGATTTAGTTTGTTATTCTTTCTTATCCTTATCTTTTTCAAATATAATGTATATTTATCTACTAGTCTAATATATTTAAATTTAGTTAAATATGTAAGTCAATGAGATATTATATTTTTTAGGCAAATTAAGTAATCTTCTTCTACTACTATTACTTTTATTATTATTATTATTATTATTATTATTATTATTATTATTATTATTAAATCCAACATACGTAGGATATTTCTTTTTAAAATTTTATCCTTTTTCTTTTATTATTATTACTATTAAGTTTTTCTAAAAAATAAGATTGCTACTATGCATTTGCGACTACTGCGTATTAATACTAATACTATTATAATTATCATTATTTTATTATTATCATTATTATTATTTATTTTCATAATATTATATTTTATATAATATTTAAATATATTTTATAAAATTTAAATTTTATTAGAGATAAGTTTGAAATAGTATATATCTATTAGAACTCTTTAATTATTAGTTTCTCTTTTTAAGATAATGAAAATATTTTTTGTAAAAGGATAATTTATTCAAATTCAAATACTTAATTTTTTCAATTCAAAAATTTTATTACAATATTTTTAACTTTGTCTTAAAATATTTTTTAATATTGTCTTAAAAATTGCCACGTGGCTATTTTAATAGCTTGACACGTGGCATCTTGTCTTGCTTATGTTTTGCTTTTATATATATATATATGTAAGATTTCATAAAAATTGAGATTTGTAATCTTAAAAATAAGATATATAATACTACATTCATTTCTTTTTATTTGCTCCATATGGGTTGTGCTTATATTCCTAAATATTTGCTCTTTTAATCTTTAAAGCATAGTTTGAACAAATCTTTTTATTATGTCCTTATTCAATAAATGTAATCATTATTGATTTGAAAAGAGGTATAAATTTAATTAGGAGTATATTAGTGAAATTACTTTTAATTTTATAGGAGCAAAAAATTTAATACGCTGTCTGTCTAATTCAAATAGAGCAAATAAAAAGGGATGAAGAGAATACGATATAATAGAAAAATTAACCTACATGTAAAATTTCTTTCAACTAACATTAAATAACATTTATATTTTTAATCCCTTTAATAAAATTGTAACTCCATCAGTATTAATTTGATTTGTGCTATATTTTTTATAGATAATTTTCAACTATCAATAATGTATCTTTAATATTTTTATTTTATTTCATTATGAAAATGAATATATGATATATTTACATGGATAAAAACAATCTCTTATCTCCTTAATATAACTACGCTATTTACTTTATTTATATGCCATATTAGGTAAAAGGATTATTTTAAGAAAATATTGCTCGTAAGATTTTATTAAAAAGGTTAATGTACTGATACTTATAATTTTAATTTATATAGATACTTATAATCTTGATTTATCCTCTTGTATAATTTTCAAATAAAATTGAAAAATAAAATATTAAAATTAGCTATTTAATTCAAAAAAATATGTTTGACCTGATGTTAAAATAAGCATTGAAGCATATTATATTTTAATTTTAACTAGGAAAATTTAAATATGTTGTAAGCTATTATTTGATTTTATAAAAATAAAAAATATAATTTTTTTAAAGTGTGATCTCTGTTATCATTTTCTATCATATTTATTTAAAAATATTAATTTAAATTTTTTGATAGACTAATTAAATATCGATAAATACATTTAAATCTGTAATATTGGGTCAGTAAAATGGGTCCTTCATTATCTAGTTATATAAAAAATGTGAATGAAAATAAAAGAATCTCTTGATTTAGTTATATATATAATAGGCAAAATGGTTCGATGGCCCTTTTACTATGTCGATTTTGTAAGTTGGACACTTCTATTTACATGTTTGTCATCTGGACCTCTGAACCCACTAAAAAGCAATATTTCAAACCGTTTGGCCGTTGACTAATATTTCAAACCCTTTGACCGTTGACTTTGCCTATGTGGCATTAAAATGCTGACTAGGATAAGGAGAGTGATTACACTCGCCTAGGGTACGAGTAGGGGTCAATTTTATATTAAAATAATTTTAAAAATAATATTTAAAAAAAAAACTTTTTTTCCTTCATCTTTTTTAATTTAAAAGATTTTTAAAATTTAAAAATAATAAATTTAAAAAAATAAAATAAAAAGCCCCCCTCCCCAAGTACTTTACCTGTCCAGCCCACCCCACCCTTCACCCTTATTCAGTCCCCTTCCCCAGCCCACTCCCCGCGCCCAGCCACCACCCCACCCCACCCCTCACCCCCGTCCAGCCCACTCCCCCCTCACTCTCCTCCGTCCAGCCACCCTCACCCCACTTCTTCACCCCCATCCCCCCGTTCATCCATGGCCATCGCCATTAACACCCCCACCTCCACAGCCCCAAGGATCTCTCTTCATCTTCTTTGTCTTTATCATCATATATCCCTTGTCTTTGTTGGGGTTAATATTGTTGTTGTTGTTCATTGTAAAAAAAAATATTATTGTTCCCTGAAGAGAGTCTCTGCTGGTTGATATTGTTGTTGTTGTTCATTGTCAAAAGAAGTTTTTGCTGTGGTTGATATTGTTGTTGTTCATTGTAAAAATTTTTTATTGTTGTTGGTCTTTACAGTGGTTGATATTGTTGTTGTCCATTGTAAGAAAAAAATTGTTGTTGTTGGTCTTTGCTGTGGTTGATATTGTTGTTGTTCATTGTAAAAAAAATTTGTTATTGTTGGTCTTTGTTGTGGTTGATATTGTTGTTGTTCATTGTAAAAAATAAATTGTTGGTGGTGGTCTTTGTTGTGGTTGATATTGTTGTCGGTCATTGTAAAAAAAAAATTGTTGTTGTTGGTCTTTGCTGGTTGATATTGTTGTTGTTGTTCATGATCAAAAAAATAAAATAAAAATTTATATATCCCTGAAGAGGGTTGGTTGATATTGTTGTTGTTGTTCATTGTCAAAAAAAAAAAAAATTATTGTTGTTTTACTTTTTTAATTTTTTTTATTCACTTTCTCAATTAAATTTTTTCATTTTGTTTAGGATTAATTTTGTAACTTTTACAAATTGTTAAAGATATTTAAATAAAAATTAAAAATTTATTATGTTTGTGTATGTGAATTTATAGTTAAAACTTTAAATTAATTGAAGAGAAATTTCAATTATTTAAAATAAATTTGATGTTAATTAAATTTAGTGTTTGTGTATTAGAATTTATAATTAAAAATTTAAATTTATAGTTGAAAATTTAAATTAAAAATTTATTGTGTTTGTGTATTACAATTTCTACAATTTATAAAAAAAATTATTTAATTAAATTTATTTTAATATTTAATTTCTTGTCTCGATTTAAAAATAACATAAAATTTAATGTAATACTTAAAATGATGTGGCAGTTGATGTGATAGCTGACGTGGCAGACGTGAAAGCTGACATGGTAGCTGACGTGGCGAGAGTGTATTACACTCACAAAAAAAGTATTTAAAATGTTGCTTTTTAGTGGGTTCAAGGGTTCAAATGATAAACATGTAAGTAGAAGTGTCCAACTTATAAAACAAACATAATACAGGGGTCCACTGAGTCATTTTGCCTATATAATATGATAATATTCTACTTCAATATTTAGCCAACTCACAAGTATTTGTTGGTACTTTTGAGATCCAAATTTATTTGCAGGCCCAATATTTTCTATCTTTACACATTCCATTTGAATTCATATAAATTAATATATTTATATATTTATGCCAAAACTTTAAGTTTTGACTCATTTTCTAAAAATAATTCTCATATCAAAATATAATAGCAAGTTCTTGATCAAAAGCTTTAATGAATTAGAAAATACTTATTTTACCATAAGTCTTAGCAAATTATCAAAACTTTGAAGAAACTTACAAGTGTCAATCGCTAGCGTTCCAATGAATGGACAGATACCCAGCCTACAATATTCAAGTGTTGACGGATCATTAAAACTTAAATACAAATTATGAAATAATTTTATTACAAATTTATTTTGATGAATCATCACCATTTCCCTCCATTTCAAAAAGAATAACCTAGTTTGACTTGTCACGGAGTTTAAAAAAGTAAAGAAGACTTTTAATTCTTGTAGTCCTAAATTAAAGTTGTGGCAAATGTACAAAATGCATTTAAATTTTATGGTCTTAAGCATGTCACATGTAAAGCTGAAATTTAAGTTTTGTTAAAAAAGGAAAGAATCATTCATTTTGAAATGAACTAAAAAAGAAAGTAGATCATTCTCTTTTAAACGGAGGGAGTATCTATATTAACTTTTCCTTTCATTGAACTGCATAAACATGAACATTTCATTACGTAATAAAATATAATTTTTTAAATAATATAAATAGTAGTTTTATATTTCAAGATTTATTTTTGCAGTGGATTATAGATAAGCAGAAAATGTAAATGAAAGTAAAAGAATCTCTTGATTTAGTTTTGTATATAATTTAATAATATTCTACTTCAATATTTTTCATGACTCACAAGTATTTGCTAGTACTTTTGAGATCTAAATTTATTTTTATTGACCTCGAAAGGATGACATTTTTGTGCCTAAATATTGATGAGTTATTTAGTGTTTTGTCAAAAAAAATTTCTTAAAACTCAAAGATAATTATGACACTAAAATTTGAAATAAATCATACTGATTCATCTTTGTTTCTGAACTATTTCGTTCTAAGTAAAGAATCTATAATTATTGTACTGCTCAATTTATTAAGAAAATGAACGATAATCACTGTTTAATTTCTAGAAAATTGAATCTAAAGTACCTAAGCTCTAATTAGTATATTTGCACACGAAACTAATGATGAAATGAAAAAGTAAGTTTGCCGAAAATTCGAATTACTAATTTATGCTCTCGCTATCACTATAATAAAAATAGATGTCTGTTTATTTATTCAACGGAAAAAGATAAAAAATACTCCTAAACTATCTGAAATTAATCAAAAATATCCCTCGTTAGTTTTTTGACTTAAAAATACCCATCCATTAAATGTTTAGCTCAAAAATACCCCTCTTCTTAATAGAATTTCACCCAATTAAAAAAAGGCCACGTGGCCATGCCACATCACCATCCACGTGATTTTTTTAAAATTATATGACATTTCTTTTTTCTTCAAACTCTGCTTTGCTTCAATCGGAATTCCAACTTAACCCAACACTACATCAATGTATTCATAACTTCTTGTAGAAAATATTCCAACTTTTGTTGAATTCTTAACCCAATAAAAACAAAAAATATATGATCCGTCCATAAATTAGAACAAAGAATGAAAGGCAGTTATTTTACTGTGGAGAAGCGATGTCAAACAGTCTGCTTTCATCTTCAACCGTACCGTTCATCAAATTCGCCACTGGCTTGAGGAAGAGTCCGCCCATGATGCTAAGTATATCTTCGCATTTCACTTTCACTTTCCCTTTCCAGAAAAGTTTCTCATCAAGTATTTGCTCTGTTTATTTTATTATTTTTGTCAAATTATACCTATTTTTATGCATTCTGCTATAAGTTTGAATTTCTTCATGCTTTTTGAATAAAAAGTTAGCCGCCGATTGGTGAATGGATAGTGTGATAAGAAAAATCAGTGCTTTTTTATTTGTAGAACTACTAGTGTTACTCTTCCAGGGTTGCAGTGTGAAAAAGTAATTGACTGGCTTAACTATAACATTAGCAAATTCAATGAAAGCACCCTTCTTTTCAGGTGCTTTTTATGAAATTATCCCATTCCGCAAGTTGTTTGTTTCAGAATAACCAATGATACCAGTCCAAAGCTTCACAATCCAAATAGAATGGAGCTCAGGACAACTTATGCTCCGATAGTATGTGGTAGAAGGTGAAACACAAAAGCGGACCTTTTCATTATTTGTTCTAATTTATGGACGGATCATATATCTTTTGTTCTTGTTGGGTTAAAAATTCAATAAAAATTGAAATCTTTTCTATAGGAAGTTAAGAATATATTGATGTGGTGTTGGGTTAAGTTGGAATTCTGATTGAAGCAAAGCAGAGCTTGAAGAAGAAATGAATGTCATATAATTAAAAAGAAAAGAAAATTACACGTGGATGGTGATGTGGCATGGTCACGTGGCCTTTTTTTACTTAGGTGGCATGTTGGGTGAAATTCTGTTAAGGAGAGGGATATTTTTGAGTTAAATATTTAATAGAGGGGTATTTTTTTAGCTAAAAAAAATAACAAAGGGTATTTTTTATCCATTTCAGATAGTTTTTGGAGTAATTTTGACCCTTTTTCGTTTATCGAATTTAATAATTTAAGAAATAATTTATCACCTAATTTTCAATTTAACCTTACTATTAACTGTTGTCATTGTCCAGAATATTGAATTTAATTATATTCAAAAGATGATATGATAAAATTATCATTCTATTATTACTTTTCAAAATATATGTCAAGTTAATATTGGATAAACAAAAAAAATGAAGGAAGTATAATAAACAAATTTTAAAAGATTTTAAAACTAAGTCAAAAGATGAATATTATGAACAATAAAGTTGACAAAAAATATTGAGAGACACAAGAGATAAGAGCTTTTCATTCTTTCAAATATCAAATGTACAAGTGTTTCAAATATTTCAATTGTTCAAGTGTATACAATATAAACCCTTATGATCATAAACATGACATTAAACAAGAACATTATGGGAGAGGTTAAAGGGTGTAAGGGTTACACCCATAATGGTGTGTGGAGTAATGGAGGATTAACTACACATCATGGAGGAGAAGAT
This sequence comes from Capsicum pubescens, assembly GCA_030864215.1. Lineage (NCBI taxonomy): Eukaryota > Viridiplantae > Streptophyta > Magnoliopsida > Solanales > Solanaceae > Capsicum > Capsicum pubescens. The sequence goes on from CM061543.1 coordinate 122,873,538, forward strand.
ATGTGGGAGTGACTTAATTCCTAAAAATTATGGACATCCACCATAAACATATTATTTTATAACATTCCCCGTTGGATGTCGATAGATGATGTGCCTCGTTAAAATCTTACTAGAAAAATTTTTTATAGGAAAAAATCTCTAGTGAAGGAAAAAAAGCACACATATCTTATAAACGCGTTTGTTTGTTGTCTCGTTAAAAACCTTATCAGAAAAATTCATTGTAAGCCAAGGAAAAAAGAGTGCAACGAAAATTTTACTCCCCCTAATGCAAACATTATTTCACTTCTCAGAGACGACGCCTCCAATCTTATATGTATGCTTTCAAATGTTAATATTCATTGTGCCTTTGTGATCAAAACACATTCATGAAGATGTTGCATTCTTGAAATCATTCTGATATATCGTTTTCATATTTTTTTGGATATGTTAAGCCTTTGAACTCAGCCACATAAATTCTTGACAATCACTTTATTTGTAACCTCATTGTCGCAAGTCATCTGCACATTGAACTTGTTTGTAGCAACAATCAATTAGTTGTGGACTCTTTCATTTAAAATTGTAGATCAAATATTCTTCCTGCATTTGCATAGCCAACAATCTTTTGCAATATTTGTTAGAAATAATAAATTCATATCAATAATATCTGATTTCACTCACATTCACATAAAAGTGAATTATGTCTTTCTACACATTAGTAAAAATTATTCTCATTTATAAAATTAGCAGGATACAAAAATGCGCCAATTGCACTAATACATGGTATTTTCTAACCATTTTATGAGATCAAAATTGATCTTTCTTTATGATAAGTGATCTCGCAACCATTGAGATATTCAATATATCAAATCTCTTTTAAATCCTTTAAGAATTTTCCTATAATATTTGTCGTCTAGATAGACATAACAATCATTCGTTATACACATTTAAGATTTTTATACATTGCCATATTTTTAAAAAAACTTATTGCATCCATCATATGAGAACACATCTCCAAATAATAATGTCAAGACTTTGTGAATAATCTTTATGCCTCAAGGCACAAGTCGTATTTTATATCTTACGATTTTACTTTTCTCATAATCACCAATTTATATTCCACTGGCATTATACCTTAGTCTATGGACTGATTCCAAAACATCACTTTTCAAGTGAAACATAATATACTTGAATTGCGTATTTTATTGTCTATACTATTCGACATATTTAAATTCAAGATCCTCATTATCATTTATAATAGTGAGTGCTACATTATACTAAAGATACAGTCGGCGGTTATTTGATATCGGTTTCAATAAGACATACCTTATCGAGATCTCTTCATTTCATCATTTTCAGGTACTTGAACCTTTGCCAAGGTTTTATGAAGTGTTATATCATGGTGCTCTTTTAAAGCACTTGCCTCATTATCAAAACCATCTTGATCATTTGCTCATCTCTTTCTTTATAGAGTTTTATATTTGAAATCAATTGGTCTATCACGTTTCAGGCTTGTCATAGACCCTGCCCTTCAAGGACTTTTCATTGGATCATTTACAACTGAATATAACATAGGGTCAGTCTAACAATGAACTTACAACATTTTCCAAATCATGAATTATCAATTGAACTTCAAGTTCACTATATTTTTTTACGAGGATCTAGATAATTCATTTAATACATTTCAGTTATAATCATATCTTCCACTTATGTTAGGAAATCTAACATTCACCCCAACCTTATTAGGGGATTCATCTTTGTGCGTGGTGGATATTGCACAATTAAATTCTTAGATGAATTTTAATTGGTTTCTATCCTTGAACCAACAATGTAGGGGAACCTTGTTGGTGTGTGTCACGATCCGAGGCTATCCCCTTTATCGTAACACAATGCTTAGAATCAAAAGTGATCCCAAGTTAACCCATGTACTGGCATACTGCTTGAGCAACTGATTTAAATTATATAAAAAATAAATTTGTTGAGCGGAAATATAATTATGACATAATCTGAATAAATATAATACTGTTAAAGTTTACAACATGATAAATCTGAAGGAAGAACTTGAATTACATGAGTAACTCTAACTAACTATCTATAAAAACTCTACTATAGTGACTATAGATAGCTGGGACATGCCTCTAACTATCACTAATCAATACACATTAATAATCAAAATACAACATATGAACTGTAACGGACTGGAGTCCCCAAAACAAGAGTACTTATTACCTGCTGGCTGAAAGTTGAAAATCATCTGATTATGATACGTGGACTACAAATGATACCTACATTATGAAATAATGTAGACACACAGACGTATATGTGATCAGTACTTCTGAAATGTACTGAGTAAGTGAGGGTGAATGCAATAAACAAAACTTTATAGATACATGATCTTAAAACATGCATGCTAAGTGCAAGTAGACTCAACAAGAGACTAAAATCAACTGAAAGCTAAAGTATCTTAAAACACGAGTAACAAACGTAATATGATAGGCTGGTGAATCACTACACTTAGTTTCTTAAATTTTTACTTTTGTAGAGTAAGTAGAATTAAAGATGGGAAGCGGTAAAATTTGAATACTATATGTAAACTTAAGGTAAAGCTGAACATGCTGTAAAACTGAACTAAGGTTCATGTATAGATACTGAGCATGAAAACATAAACATGTAAAACTGAGAATGCAAGACCAAGCAGAAGCATGTACTGAAATAATCTGTATAACTGAATGACTGATATCTGAATAATTGAATAACTGTATACATGGTCATGCAAACCTGAACTGACATACTCTGAATACTGAAGTGAGACTGTGGGAGCTAGTTATAATCGACATTCCCCAATCAGCGCTATCGGGGTCTAACCTGTAACCCCAGTTAGAAGAGTATTGGTACCTTACCAAGGGTACCAACATATGACTGACAATGTGGATCCACAAGACTGATGTGTCGAAGGATGAGGGTGTCATGCCTAATTGATGAAAGACCCCTCAAAATCTATGGTGACACCGTAGGTCTGGAACCTAGGTGCTGCTACTAGCGCCTCATGCCTAACTGATGAGGGAGATACCATCCCTACCTTCACTCAGTGCTAACTGTTACTCCCAACTGAATGACATTGGCGTTATTAATCATTTCACATGACATGGTTGTACTTGTAAGTGCTTAGCATAAACATGATGTTCTGAATATGATAATAAAACCATGGTCTGACTGACTTGTTACTTGAAAATAAAAACAAGTAAAACACATAGGTATCGGGTGTTCATAACCCGCCAACACTGAATGAATACAAAAATATGATAACAATGCTTAAAACAGTGGTAGGGAATCATAGTTCAAAGACCAAAAACATAAGACATTTTAACAAATAGGTGATAAACATGAATTTAAACATAGGAATGTATTAAACATGAGAGGACAACATATTTACATGATTTAATACATAATTTGATATTGTAACATGAAACCACTTGAATATGACATGGGACATTGCAATTTAAAATATCCAATAACCTAATTTTTCATGGGACCATATGTGGACATGAATTGAATTCAAATTACTGAGGAAAAACATGAATTAAACTTATCTTGAACATATGAAATTCCATGATAAAGAAAAAACCTCTATTTTAATCAAAAAGAGAATTTTTGGACTCAAAGGGTGAAAGAGACCCATTGATGAATACCCCGCATACCTATAGTAGAAGCTTTAAGGAAGAATTCGTGTAATTGTTCTTACCTCTAAGAAATCCTAATTGTTGTTCTTGATAATGGGAGAGGAGATTAACGTTTTAAGTGTTTGATTTTTTGAGAGAAAATAGGCTTCTTTGAGGGTTATAAGTCGTGGGTAGAAGTTATAAGGAGGAAAAAGACCAAAATAACTCCTTAGGAACCTTCCGAAAATCGGCTGGAAGCTGTCCTGACGAGTTTGGGTACGACTCGTATGTTCTGGGTACGGGTCATACCTTGAGTCATCACCAGGAACACAAATTTCAACCCCTACTGTTTTGGGTACAAATCTTCCCAATGACTCATATGGTCTGCTTACGAGTCATTTTAGTGAGTCATACCCTACTGACAGCTTAACAGTGCTTCAGTATTTGGCCATAACTTTTCACCCCGATATCTGATTAAGGCAAAATTGATATTATTGCAAAGCTAATTCAATTATCTATATGTTGGTGGGTATTGAGATCAGAAATGCTTATTATAACAGAAGTTATGCTCGTTTTAAAATAACTATAGTTATATACATCCCAAGAATTTAATTGCTAAGGAATGTTTTGACTTGTTCATGAGATAGGAGTTATTTGAGGACTTAATATATGCTCAAGTAACTTATAAAGATATCAAAACATGAGGTTTGATTGTTGGATTATTTACTGGTAAGGATACGGTTCATATCTTACGACTCGTAATAAGTCATTACGACTTGTAGTCATCATTCGTAAGCTGGACAGAAACTTAGTGAACCTACACTGCTGAACTTACTACTTCAGTTCATACTACTCGTATTGTAATCTTATGACTCTAAGGGTCGAGTTGTACCTAAAACAGAACATCAACCATTTCATACTGTCTTGGATACGACTACAACATAGGACTCGTATATTATGTACAGGACTTAAGAAAAGGAGTCATATATTACGCAGTGATCTTGAAATATAGGGTATTACAATATCTTCCCCTTGGGATCATTTGTCCCCGAATGATACTGACTTGGCTAAAATAATATAGAAAGGCTGAGATGAGGTATGAAATACTTACGAGTTGAATCATGACTTAATATCTAAATCTAAAACTGATGCATGATGCATGGACTGAGCTGAATTTGTAATTTGCATGGATGTGAATATTTTACCTCATGAAATAGCCATACTCATGAAACTTCGGATAGTAAAACTATATGGAAGGATGAAAAACCATAGGAGCTTAACTGTCTGATTACTAAACTGAATTGCTAGTTATATGGACAGAGTCATACTGAAAGAATATACTCAACTGGAGTATTTCCTTAAACTTTTGCTAAAAAGTGCTAATAGCATTAGGGAGCAAAGAATCTTGGGCATGATCTGAGTAAGATATCTTAATAAGGAATCACAACATGGCTATAACTCTATAACATGTAACATAGGACTATAAAACAACTTTCAAGCTTAGCCACACTTCTAAAATACTCCTTAACTATATTTTTCCCCTTAAATACCATGCTTATTTGATGCAACTTATAATTCTCACCTGGGAACATATAACTGCACTATCCAAAGCCTTAGTTGAACTACACACTCTCGCCATGTTTAAGCCTAACTCAAAATTACAAAGTGTCACCCATAACACTGTAATACTATTCTAAACCATAAATTTGATACTGTAGTACCTCGTACGCTCTAAGCTAGAAAATGAATCATCTTTCCTATGTGTGAAAACCTCTAATATCGTAATTCATATTTGGGTGCATGTCTTGTGACCATTAGCCTTGTCAGAAGAGATATTATTATGTGTAAAACATGTTCATAAGAGTCACTTAGATTAATGCGAGCTAAGAGCTTTTGAATCGACCAAGTTTTGGTGGTTGATTTCTCAAGGGTCATTTTTGAATAAGTATAACTTGATGTATATGTGGAATTTGGAAGATTAATACCCATCAAATGGTAGATAATCGAATCAGCTTCCAACGATACCAATTTCGCCTAAATCTGATACCCGAGTGAAAAGTTATAGCATTTTTCGTATGAGGCAGTAAGCTACCGCGATTACACCGCACAACGGTGCCTATAGCGGTGGAATCAATACCGCTCAGTGGTAAACCTTAAAATGGGGATTGTCCAAAATAGTAGGTCACCGCTATTACACCGCTCAGCAGTCCCTATAGCGGTGGGACCAATATCGCTCAACAGTAAACCTCAAAATCGTGATTCTGTTGAAACTTTTAATTTCCCAAGGACAGTTTGGTCTTTTAACATGGCCCCAATCCGTGAAAAATATGGAATTAAAGCCCCCAAAAGCATATTTGGTCATCTTTTATTCAAATTCTTTCAATTTAAAATCATTCTCTCTCAAGAACAAACCCTAGCCCTTCAAAGATTCAAGCTCAAGTTCAAGAAAACCACCAAGAACCTTCAAGGATTAATCAATTAAGGTATGTGGGGTTATGAATAAGGATAATCCTTTCATCCTTGTACCCAAAACTTAATCTTTATTTAAGATTTCATATTTTGGAAAATTAGGGTTCATTCCCAATTATCTTATTTGAAAATTATAATGTTACAAGTGATTTAAGTGTTGAATTGCATGTCTATTTTCACATATTTATGCATGTGATATGATTTTTAAGATTTCCAATTGAGTTTTAAGCATGATATTGTGATTCTCGATTTCATTGTCTTGATATTGTTGAAGTGTTTCAAGAAGTATATCGAGCATGGCGTTTTACTATGAATTTGCATAAGTTTAAAGCATGGGTTTTAAGCCCTAAGTCTAAGAATTGATATTTCAAGAAGATTATGATTTTAAGCCTATTTTATAAGTTGTTTTCCAAGATTTAAGAAAGAAATTGATCTTTTGATCCTAAGCTAAGATAAGAAATCCACATTGTTCATACTGTTTGAGATTTAAAGAAAGAGAAGCATAATTGGTTTTTATTATAAACGCCTGTGCTATTTTAAAGTGGATTTTCTAAAGTATAAGTGAAAGCATGGGAGTAGTTTAGCACCGAGTTGGGAATGATTCCAAGGTTTCATGCTCCAGAACTACGTGCCACGGGATTAAGATTAAGTACCCATAGTGGGCTAAGTCAGTGATCACTTAAGATAAGGTTATACTCCTTAGCAAGAGTATGACACCTCTCCCCAACGTGAGGTTTTTCCCTTAGGAAAACATGACGTTGGAAATCATGATAGCTCACATGGTGTATTTTCTCCAAGGTGGGTCACTTATACTTAGCACAAAATTTTAAAAGTTTCTTTGAATATTGCATTATTGTTTTAATTATTCATTCACCCTCACATGCTCAGTATATTCTAAAAGTACTGATCCGCATATACGTCTATGTGCTACATTGTCTAATAATGTAGATTCAGGTGCTTAGTTCCAGCAGTGTGATTGACCGCGAGCATCTCTATCTACATCCCGACAGTTGGTGAGTCCTCATAATTCGAGGACTCAGATATTTAGATTTTCATCTTTATGCAGTATTTGATCAGTTCTTTTTAGTTCAGTACGAGTCAATTGGGGGCCTGTCCCAGCGACTCTTCAGCTAGTAGAAGTAGAGGCTTGTCCAACTGTCCAGTATTTTCGCATGCACAGATCTCTATATTATGAGTTTCAGATTTAGTAGAAGGATTACAGGGTTAGCTTGAGACTACTTGTATTCTTGGGAACCGCGTGACGTTCGGGTACTTTCCCAGGGTGTTACAAACTTGGAATTAAAGCCTACGGTTCAACGAGTCCTAGGGAGTCAGACAATTCGCGTTACATAGAGTCTTGATCATGGGTGTGAAGCGCTCCATATTTATGAGCAAGAGGCTACAGAATGATTTAGGAAATCATCATTTTCTTTCATGATCTATCGTGCTTTCAGTTACCTCTATCTTCTTTTAACTCGTGCTCTTACGTGACAGAATATGCCTCCTCTTCGAGCTAATGCACGCAAAAATAATGACCAACACCCAGCCTGTTGATCCATTGAATGAGAATGTATCCCATGCTGAATTTTGGGCTGCCTTTCAAGCGTTGGCCCAAGCTGTGACTGCCAATGTTCAAGGAAACCCTCAGGCTGCAGTCCCACTTCAGCAGAATGGCGATTTAGCTACAGCTAGAATTTATAACTTCATGAGAATAAATCCACCTGAATTCTTTGGGTTAAAAGTAAATGAGAACCCACAGTTATATCTTAATGAGGTAAAGAAGATCACCCAAATTATGCATGTTACTGAAGAGAAGAGTGTAGAGTTAGCATCCTATAGGCTAAAAGATGTGGCATATGATTGGGTGGTTATGTGGAAGAATGATAGAGGTGAGAATGCAGCTCTTTTGATTTGGCAGGTATTTTAGGATGCGTTTCTTGACAAGTTCTTTTCGCATGAATTGAGAGAAGCTAAGGTAGAAGAGCTCATGAACCTGAGGCAGGGCTCTATGACAGTAAGGGGGTACTGCCTTAAGTTCAATCAGTTGTCTAAGTATGACCCTGGCATGATGGCTGACCCTAGGTCGAGTATGAGTAAGTTTGTTACTGGAGTATCTAGTTTGGTAATCAAGGAGTATAGGACTGCCATGCTTATTGGGGATATGGATCTTTCTAGGTTGATGATTCATGCTCAATAGATTAAGAAAGAGAAGTTGAATTGGGGAGAGGGAGGAAATAAGAAGGCTAGAATCGAATAGTTTGAATATGGTCAGACAAGGTTTGAAGAGGGAAATCATTCATAGTTTCAGGGTCGGTCATCTATGCCAGCACCATCTTCATCCAGTGCTCCCACACCCAGAATCAGATAGGAGCAGTGGTGTAGAACTTCTATGTCCAGATCTCAGAATACTGTGGGTGGAAGGCCCAATTTGGTAGCATGTGCAAAGTATGGTAAGAAATATCCTGGTGAGTGCTTGTTGGGATAGACAAGTTGTTATGGATGTGGTAAGTTGGGTCACAGAATCAAAGAGTGTCTGTATGCTAAGTAGGGAAGCAGGGATGTTCGTCCCAAGACTCAGGCTACTAGCTCACCAGCTTCTCTAGGTTGCCCAGTCCCTCCTCAGGGCGCATCATCCAGTAACGGTAGTGGTCAACACCAGAACTGATTTTATGCTTTACCATCCCATCAGGAGCAGGAAAGTTCACCAGATGTTGTTACTAGTATGCTTCGTGTCTTTTATCTTGATATTTATGTGTTGTTAGACCTCGGGTCAAATCTCTCTTATGTGACCCCGCTAGTTGTAGTAAATTTTGGGACAAGTCCTGAAAAACTCTCTAAGCCCTTCTTAGTTTCCACCCTGGTGGGTGAGTCAGTTGTTGCCAAACGAGTCTATAAAAAGTGTCATATCACTGTCCTTCATAAGATCATATTAGCAGACCTGATAGAGTTAGACATGGTCGACTTTAACATTATTCTGGGTATGGATTGGCTCCATTCCTGTTATGTATCTATAGATTGTTGCACTCAAGTAGTGAAGTTTTAGTTTTCTAATGAGACAGTCTATGAGTGGGAAGGTAATTCAATGTCTCCCAAGAGTCATTTCATATTCTATCTTATAGATAGAAATTTGATATCAAAAGGGTTCATTTATCATCTAGTTCGAGTCAAAGACACTAAGTCTGGGACTCGAACAATTCAATCAGTCTGAATAGTCATTGAGTTTCCTAAAGTTTTTCCCAAAGATTTGCTAAGGGTACCTCCCGATAGAGAAATAGAATTCGATATCGATCTTCTTCCAGATACTCAGTCCATATCTATTCCTCCATATCGTATGGCTCCTGCCGAGCTTAAAGAGTTAAAAAAATAGCTTAATGACCTCTTAGATCGCTCTCTTCGAATGTGTATCGACTACCGTCAGTTGAATAAAGTCACAATAAAAAAATATATCCCATTCCTAGGATTTATGACTTATTAGACCAACTCCAAGGTGCAAGCTACTTCTCCAAGATAGACCTTAGATCCAGCTATCACTAGCTTAAAGTAAGGAAATATGATATTCCAAAGACAACTTTCAAAACCCGTTATGGTCACTTTGAGTTTCTAGTCATGTTCTTCGAGCTAACAAACGCCCCAATAGCCTTCATGGACCTAATGAACAGAGTGTTCAAAAAGTACCTAGATATGTTTGTCATAGTCTTTATCGATGATATCCTTGTTTATTCCCGTAGTGAGGATGACTATGCAGACTATCTTAGAATCGTGTTGCAAACTCTTAGAGATCACCAACTGTTCGCCAAATTCAGTAAGTGTGAATTTTGGTTAAGGTCAGTAGCTTTCCTCGGTCACATTATTTTCAATAATGGCATTAGAGTTGATCCTCAAAAGATCGAAGCAGTGAGAAAATGGCCTAAACCCATCTCTCCATCAGATATCAGGAGTTTCTTGGGTATTGCATTTCCCATGTCTAGGTTGACTCAAAAGAAAGTTAAGTTTTAGTGGTCAGATTCCTGTGAGAAGAGCTTTCAGGAGTTGAAGGCTCGACTCATTTCAGCCCCAGTTTTGGCGTTACCTGATGGTACAGAAGGATTTTTATCTATTGTGATGCTTCTAGAGTTGATATGGGTTGTGTTTTGATGCATAGAGGTAAGGTCATAGGCTATGCCTCTAGATAGCTTATGTCTTACGAAAATAACTATCCTACCCACGATCTTGAGTTGGCTGTTGTTATGTATGCCTTGAAAATCTGGAGACACTATCTTTATGGGGTGCATGTTGATGTGTTCACGGACCACAAAATCTTGCAATATGTGTTTTCGCTGAGAGAGTTAAATCTTCATCAGAGAAGGTGGTTAGAATTGTTGAAAGATTACGACATGAGTGTTTTGTATCATCCGAGCAAGGCCAATGTTATGGAAGACGCTCTTAGTATACTGTCTATGGGTAGCGTTGCTCATGTGGAGGGTGGTAAGAAAGAATTAGTTTGGGAGGTTCATCGGTTGGCTAGATTAGGTCTCGGATTGGTTGACTCAGGTGAGGGGAATGTTTGGGTTCAGAGTAGTTCAAAATCTTTCTTAGTTTCCAAAATGAAAGAGAAGCAAGATAAGGACTCCAGTTTGGTTCAGCTGAAGGAGTCAGTTAGAGATTAGAAGGTAGAGGTTTTCTCCCAAGGAGGAGATGGTGTGTTGAGATACCAGAGTAGACTATGTGTGCCATGCGTTAATGGTTTGAGGTAGCGGATTATGGCTGAAACATATGGTGCGCGTTACTCTATTCACCTAGGAGCCACCAAGATGTACCACGATCTATAGAAAGTCTATTGGTGGAGTGCTATGAAGAAAAATATTGCAAAATTTGTGGCCAAGTGTGCCATTTGTCAATAGGTTAAGGTGGAGCACCAAAACCCTGGTGGCACCTTGCAAGAGTTTAGTATTCCCACTTGGAAGTGGGAAGAGGTAAACATGGATTTTGTGACAGGGTTACCTCGTTCACGTCGGCAACATAATTCGATTTGGGTTATCATAGACAAAGTGACCAAATCAGCCCATTTCTTGCCAGTTCACACGTCCTACTTAGCCGAAGATTATGCTAAGCTGTATATTAGAGAGTTGGTCAGAATGCACGAAATCCCTTTGTCCATCATTTCTGACAGGGGTACTCATTTTACCTCTCACTTTTGGAAAGCCTTTTAGAAGGGTCTTGGTACCCAAGTTCACCTCAGTTCAGCTTTTCACCCTCACACGGATGGTCAGGCAGAGAGGACCATTCATACCCTTGAGGATATGTTGAGGGCATGTGTTCTTGACTTCAAAGGCAGTTGGAATGATCACTTGCCGTTGATTGAGTTTTTCTACAATAACAATTACCATCCTAGCATTCAGATGGCCCGGTTTGAGGCTCTCTATGGGAGAAGGTGTAGATTACCCATCGGTTGGTTCGAAGTGGGTGAGGCCGCTTTGATAGGGCCAGATGTGGTGTTTAAATCCATGGAGAAAGTCCAGTTAATTTGAGAGAGGTTAAAAATATCCCAGAGTCATCAGAAATCTTATGCGGATGTGAGGAGAAGGGATCTCGAGTTTGAGGTGGATGACTTAGTTTACTTGAAGCTTTCACCCATTAAAGGGGTGAAGAGATTTGGCAAAAAGGGAAAGCTTAGTCCCCGATATGTAAGCCCTTTCATAATCTTAAGTCGTGTTGGGAAGTAGCATATGATCTTGAATTGCCTGCAGACTTGACATCCGTTCATCCAGTGTTTCATGTCTCTATGTTAAAGAAGTGCATTGGTGATCCAGTTGTTGTAGTACCTCTAGAGGGCTTAGATATTCGAGATATCCTTTCATACGAAGAACTTCCAGTTAAGATTCTTGATCACCAGATTTATAGACTAAGGAACAAAGAAGTTCCCTTGATCAAAGTTCTTTGGCGGAATCAGTCCGTCGTGGGCGCCACTTGGGAAGTGGAAACAAATATGCGAGAAAAGTACCCTCACCTTTTCTCCGCAAGTTCAGACTAAGTTTAAGGTAATAAGTTTCCGCATATTTCCTCTTTTCCATTCTCAGTTCTAGCTTTATAAAGTCAGTTTCATGATGATTCGTCCATTCACAGATCAGTTTAGTCATGCAGTCATGTGAAGTTTAATACGTAATCTTAGACCCTTGGTATTCTCAGTCTAGCGAATCTTATTTGAGGACAAATGTTCCCAAGGGGGAGATATTGTAATACCCCATACACTCTAAGCTAGAAAATGAATCATTGTTCCTACGTGTGAAAACCTCTAATCCCATAATTCATATTTAGGTGTATGTCTTGTTACCATCATCCTTGTGAGAAGAGAGCTTATGATATGTAAAACATGTTCATAAGAGTCACTTAGATTAATGCGAGCTAAGAGCTTTTGAATCGACCAAGTTTTGGTGGTTGATTTCACAAGGGTCATCTTTGAACCAGTATAACTTGATGTATATATGAAATTTGGCAGATTAAGACCCACCAAATGGTATATAATCGAATCAACTTTCCAACGATACCAATTTTTTCTAAATCCGATACCCGAGTGAAAAGTTATAGCATTTTTCGTATGAGGTAGTAAGCTACCGCGATTACACCGCTCGACGGTGCCTATAGCGGTGGAACTAATACCGCTCAGCGGTAAACCTCAAAATCGAGATTGTCCAAAATATTAGGTCACCACTATTACTTCTCTCAGTGGTGCCTATAGCGGTGGAACTAAAACCGCTCAACAATAAGCCTCAAAATCGGGATTCTACTGAAACTTTTAATTTCTCAGGGACAGTTTGGTCTTTTTCCATGGCCCCAATCCGTAAAAAACATGGGATTAAAGCCTCCAAAAGCACATTTGGCCATCTTTTATTCAAATTCTCTCAATTTAAAACCACTCTCTCTCAAGAACAAACCCTAGCCCTTCAAAGATTCAAGCTCAAGTTCAAGAAAATCACCAAGAACCTTCAAGAATTAATCAATTAAGGTATGTGGGGTTATGAATAAGGATACTCCTTTCATCCTTTTTCCCAAAACTTGATCTTTATTTAAGATTTCATATTTTGGCAAATTAGGGTTCATACCCAATTATCATTATTTGAAGATTATAATGTTACAAGTGATTTAAATGTTGAATTGCATGTCTATTTTCACATTTTTATGCATATGATATGATTTTCAAATTTTCAATTAAGTTTTAAGCATGATATTGTGATTCTTGATTTCATTATCTTGATATTGTTGAAGTGTTTCAAGAAGTATATTGAGCATGACATTTTGCTATGAATTTGTATGAGTTTAAAGCATGGGTTTTAAGCCCCAAGTCTAAGAATTGATATTTTAAGAAGATTATGATTTTAAGCCTCTTTTATAAGTTGTTTGCCAAGATTTAAGAAAGAAATTTATCTTTTGATACTAAGCTAAGATAAAGAATCCACATTGTTCATACAGTTTGAGATTTAAAGAAACAGAAGCATAATTGATTTTCATTATAAACCCCTGTGCTATTTTAAAGTGGATTTCCTAAAGTCTGAGCGAAAGCATGAGAGTAGTATTTAGCACCGAGTTGGGTATGATTTCAAGGTCTTATGCTCCAGAACTATGTGCCACTGTAGGATTAAGATTAAGTGCCCATAGTGGGCTAAGTCAGTGATCACTTAAGATAAGTTTATACTCCTTGGCAAAAGTATGACACGTCTCCCCAACGTGAGGTTTTACCCATAGGGGAACATGACGTTTGACATCATGATATCTCACATAGTGTATGTCGGTTGGAAGAACCTCCCAGAGTCCCTAAGTCCTAAATTAGAATAACATAACAACTTTTAGAAACTAAGTGTAGAGTTTCATAATTTTATACAGATATAGTTTTACATAAAAAAATTTGCCATGAGATTCCAGGTTTTGGTTTACAGATAATAAAGGTGAGTCCTCCTATACTTAGATTGCATGATTTGAAAACAGAATAAGAGTACAACTTTATAGAACTAAGTGTGGTGTCTCACAAGAATTACTTTTATGCTTTACTACTTCTAACTTATGATTTGATAGTTTTATTATTCAAGCCAAGGTGGGTCACTTATACTTAACATGAAATTTTAAAAGTTTTTTTGAATATTGCATTATTGCTTTACTTATGCATTCACCCCCACATGCTCAGTACGTTCCAAAAGTACTGATTTGCATATATGTCTATGTGCTACATTGTCTAATAATGTAGGTTCAGGTGCTCAGTTCTAGCAGCGTGGTTGACCGCGAGCATCTTTATCTACATCCCGACAGTTGGTGAGTCTTCATAGTTCGAGGACCCAGATATTCAGATTTTCAACTTTATGCAGTATTTGATCAGTTGTTTTCAGTTCAGTACGAGTCAGCTGGGGGTCTGTCCCAGCGACTCTCTAGCTAGTAGAAGTAGGGGCTTGTTCGACTGTTAGATACATTTCAAATTTTCAAGTGTTGGTTGTCTAAACTTTTAAATTATGTATTATTAGACAATATGTTCAATTAAATCCAGTTCAGTTCAGACAGTATCCAATATTTCAGTATTTTCGCATGCACAGATCTCTTTATTATGAATTTTAGATTTAGTAAAAGGCTTACAGGGTTAGCTTGAGACTACTCGTAGTCTTGGGTACCGTATGACGTTCGGGGTACTTTCTTGGGGCATTACAGATACCCCATGCATGTTTCACATCTTTTATCTCAAGAATAATTCCTCTTACCACTTCAACAACTAAATTCAATCTCTTACTAGGAATTTACTAACACACAATGCATTTATCCACATATATACATACACATTGTTTAAGCCTACCATTATAACCACATATAAACTTCTGGCCAACCAACCCACCTACGAACCTTTACCACATTCTCAAATATCTCTAGTCAATAACAACTCCGATGCACTATCCCCAATAAAACACCCATAGAATTTTTAACTAACTATGACATATATCAAAAGCTTTACCTCAATCTTCCTTCAACCTTATAGGCTTATATAAAATAAGCATACAAGAATCTTTCCTCAACAAAAAATATTTACTCTCTCCCATCTAAACCATTGATCATCAATTTTTCATCACCACTATCTTAACATTAAAGAGAGATCACTCAAAGGCTAGAACATGAGGACCCGAGGCATGAAAGAATACTATGTATAACTTTGACACTTAACTGAGACTTGAGGAATAGAGTATCAAAAGCACGAATTCATTAAAGAGATCAAAATTGAGGACACACATGACATAATCTGAATTTCTCCGGTCATTAAGAATGCATCATTAGTTATGGGAATTGAGCATATTGTAAAGCATGAGTACATAAGTCATGAGCTACATGACCTAAGTTTGGAGTTCATAAATTCATGGAATATGAGTCATACTACTGAGTGAACTAGAACTCCTCATACTAGGAACTGGAAGCATACATGATTTTTATGTCAAATATATGAATATGAGCTATGATCATGGAGCTGACTTGTAAGGCATGAGTAGATGTCGTGATGCCTGAAGTACAAAAATTTGCGCTAAGATAAGAATGTGTCGGGTATCTTCCTCCCCTTTTGTTATTCTACAAAATATGGGCATAACTACCATAATTTGAGAGTCTTACTTGGCTCCTTGTTCTATCATCTCCCCTTTAAATTTAAGCTATCATTCTAAGTATGTGAACCCCCTTAATAAACTATAAACTGAACTTCAACCACTTTACTCTAGAGTCTAAGATATAATTAATACACATAAATAATAAACTCACCATGAAAGACTACACCCGAAAGTGTAAAACCTGCTGCTAGTACTTCCTTCTGAGATACAACTCTTAACTTTCTATAACCCCACTAGTCATCATATAATAACTTGAACACTTACTAACTTAGAATCTTCATGAATATCACCATACCTTGAGTTCACACTATCCAAAATTTCAACTCTTCTTTCTATTAACTTAATCGTCCAAATTTCAAACTTAGATTCTAACACTTAGCATGGATATTCCCAAAATTTTAATGAACTATACTAACTTTCTTCATAGCCTATTAATATCACATCTTTAAACCTATACTTTTCCCTAAACTATGAGAATCACCATTACATCAACATACCCAACATCAACAACCTATAACCCATAACTTAGCTGGTAAGAACCTCATAGACTACATAATTGGCCTCATTCATACTTAGTAACTTTAGGGTACTCTCTAAGAACGGAGACTATTAAAACTTAGTAATTATACAAAATGCAATCCCATATAACCTTAGGTACACCTCTAGATCACACCCACACCATCATACTTAATCTCGAACCAATAAACTTAAATTTTTGTATGTACTATTTCAAGACAACTTGTTCACCTTTCATACAACTAGCCCCATGGATACATAATCTACTAAATCCAAATAAACACCCTCCCACTTTACTGTTGTTAAACTTCTAAATTCATGTTTCTAATTCTAGATCATATGCTATTATAAGATTATGAAAAGGGATTTAAGGGCACGTATGACTTTGGCTTAGTGCACAATTTTC
This sequence comes from Capsicum pubescens, assembly GCA_030864215.1. NCBI lineage: Eukaryota > Viridiplantae > Streptophyta > Magnoliopsida > Solanales > Solanaceae > Capsicum > Capsicum pubescens. The sequence continues at coordinate 122,890,166 of CM061543.1, forward strand.
ATGAATAATAACAAACACTCTCAATGTTTGTAAATTAAGGGCACTGATGAGATCCTTTTAATCCCGCATGCAACCTCATGACTGTCTATGGGGACTATTTGAGAAAACTCTATTGGTAGAAATTTGAGCTTGACTGTTTCTGTTATCTCAAAAATAAGGCAGAGCTGGCATAAACGGAGAAAGATGAGATTATATATGAGTTTCTTAGAGAACATCTCTACAACACGATCTGAGATATGAAAGAAGGAAAATATTTCTTAAGTGCCCTGTAGTCTGTAGAAGAAAAGTACAGACATCTCTGTACCATTCCGTAAGACTCTACTAGACACGGATTTATAGACACCCTATGAAACTTTAACTCTGTGCTCTGATACCAAGTCTGTCATGACTTGAGGATATACCCTAATCGTAATACGGTGCTTAGAATCACAAGTGATTCCAAGCTAACCCATGTACTGTCATACTGCTTGAGCAACTGATTTAAATTATATAAAAACTAAATTTGTTGAACAGAAACATAATCATGACATAATTTGAATTAATATACTACTGATAAAGTTTACAATATGATAAATCTGAAGGAAGAACTTGAATTACATGAGTGACTCTGACTAACTGTCTATGAATTCTCTACTGTACTAACTATAGATAGCTGGAACATGCCTCCAACTGCCACTAATCAATACATATTAATAATCAAAATACAATATATGAACTGCAACGGACTGGAGTCCCCGAAACAAAAGAACTTATCACCTGTTAGCTGAAATCTAAGAACCGTCTAATTATGATGTGTGGGATACAACTGGTACCTGTATTATGAAATAATGTAGCCACACAGACGTATATGTGGTCAGTACTTCTAGAATGTACTGAGTACGTGTGGGTGAATGCAATAAATAAAACGTAATAGATACATGATCTTAAAATATACATGTTAAGTGCAAGTAAACTCACTAAGAGACTGAAATCAACTGAAAGTTGAAGTATCTTAAAACACGAGTAACAAACATAATCTGATAAGCTGGTGAATTACTACACTTAGTTTCTTAAAATTTTACTTTTGTAGAGTAAGTAGAATTGAAGCTGGGAAGCGGTAAAACATGAATACTGTATGTAAACCTCATGTAAAGCTGAACATGCTGTAAAACTTAACTAAGGGTTATGTATAGATACTGAGCATGAAAACATGAACATGTAAAACTGAGAATAGAAGACCAAGCATAATCATGTACTAAAATAATCTGTATAATTGAATGACTGATATCTGAATAACTATATACGTGATCATGCAAACCTGAACTGACATACTCAAAATACTGAACTGAGACTGTGGGAGCTATCTATAACCGACATGCCCCAATATGAGCTATCGGTGTCCAACCAGTAACCCAGTTGGAAGGAGTTGGTATTTTGCCAAGGGTACCAACACATGACTGACAATGTAGATCCACAAGGATGATGTCTCGAAGAATGAGGGTGTCATGCCTAACTGATGGGGGACCCTTCAAAATCTACGATGACTTCATAGGTCTGTAACCTATGGACTGCTACTAGCGCCTCATGCCTAACTAATGAGGGAGACACCATCCCTACGTTTACTCGGTGCTAAGTGCTACTCCCAACTGAATGATATTGGTGTTATTAGTCGTTTAACATGATATGGTTGTACTTGTAAGTGCTCAACATGAACATGATGTTCTGAATATAATAATAACACTATGGTGTGACTGTCTTGTTACTTGAAAAAAAAACATGTAAAATCCATAAGTATCGGGTGTTCATAACCCGCCAGCACTGAATGATTACAAAAATATGATAACAATGCTTAAAACAATGGTAGAAAATCATAGTTCAAAGACAAAAAACATAAGACATTTCAACAATAGGTGATAAGCATGATTGTGAACGTAGGAATGTGTTAAACATAAGAGGACAACATATTTACATGATTTAATACATAATTTGATATTGTAACATGAAATCACTTGAATATGACATGCGACATAGCAATTTGAAATATGAAATAACCTAATTTTTTATCGGATCATAAATGGACATGGATTGAATTGAAATTACTAAGGAAAAGTATGAATTAAACTCATCTTGAACATATGAAATTTCATAATGAATAAAAAACTCATACTTTAATCAAAAGAGGATTTTTGGGCTCAATGGGAGAAAGAGATCCATTGATGAATACCCCACATACATGTAGTAGAATCTTTAGGAAAGCATTCTTGTAATTGTTCTTGCCTCTAAGAAACCCTAGTTGTTGTTCTTAAGTATGGGAGAGAAGATTAATGTATTAAGGGTTTGATTTTTTGTGAGAAAATAGGCTTATTTGAGGGTTATAAGTCGTGGGTAGAAGTTATTAGAAGGAAAAATACCAAAATAAAACTTAGGAACCTTCTGGAAATCGCCTAGAAGTCGTTCCCACGTGTTTGGGTACGACTCATATGTTTTGAGTACGGGTCGTACCTTGAGTTATCACCAGGAAACCAAATTTCGACCCCTACTGTTATGGATATGAATCCTCCTGATGACTCGTATGGTCTGCTTATGAGTCAAATCAGTGAGTCGTACCCTAGTAGCAACTTGATAGTGCTTTAGTAATTTAGCCATAACTTTTCACCCCGATATCGAATTAAGGCAAAATTGATATCGTTGGAAATTTAATTCAATTATCTATCTGTTGGTGTTCCTTGAGCTTAAAAATTATTAGTAGAAAAGAAGTTATGCTTGTTTTAAGACGACTATAGTTATATACATTCCAAGAATTTAAACGTTAAAGAATGTTTTGACTTGTTCATGAGCTAGGTGCTATTTGAGGACTTAATATATGCTCAAGTAACTTATAAAGCTATCAAAACATGAGTCTTGATTCTTGGATCATTTACTGGTCAGGATACGAGTCATATCTTACGACTAATAACAAGTCATTACGACTTGTAGCTACTACTCGTAAGCTAGACAGAAACTTAGGAAACCTACACTGCTGAACTCACACTTCACTTCATACGACTCGTATAGTAATCTTACGACTTTAAGGGTCGAGTCGTACCTAAAATAGAACGCCAAACATTTCAGACTGTCTTGGATACGACTACAACATATGACTTGTATGTTGTGTATACGACTTAAGAAAAGGAGTCGTACGTTGCACAATGATCATGATACATAAGGTATTACAGTTGGATGTATACAAATATTGCTATATTTAAATAAACTCATCTCATATCAATTCTTTTGAGAGATTTATTCTCATAACCAATGGTCCAGCTATAATTGGAGGCACACAATTTTCTGCTAAACCAATCAGTATTATCAACTTTTATAGTTTGGAACCATGCTCTCAATTTAATAGTTTGAGCTAACAACCTTGCAAAAATCAAATTGCAAGTTGATAGCAGCACATGTGACTAACCATAGATACCTCTCATTTCATAGTAAACGGTCCACATGGCAGGTGAACGTGCTTATATTCACCTTGTTGTATGTTCCTAAAATTTAAGGGATACAATCATAACCTTAGTCGATATAATATTTTATGACGAGAACAAGAAACAAAATAGAACTCTTGAAGAATCTCTTATTTATTCAATGTAAAATCACATGAATTCTCAATTATTTTTGCATCACATTTGAATCGGGATGATCAACCGATCATGCTAACTTATATACTTTTTGTAAACTTTTAGTTTACTACAACATGTGATTCCATCACCATGCCTATATATTTGTATCAATAAACAGGAGAAAAACGAATATCCTTTTCCATAAATATTTATAACCTGTTTAGATTGTAGTAATATGAAGATACAAAATCTTTTCATAATTTACAGTCTCAATATAATAATAATTTTATCAATTCCGTTTAAGCTTAAAAATTTTCTTTTGGAGACTTACTACAATTTCAATGACTTGAATTATTTTATTTCTCCGAGTAGTAACACATTAGCTTTTCGAGGCTATCAAAAGATCGTGTACTAACTCATATTTCAAACCAGCATTTGCATGGTGGTCATCTCCTTTAAGGGAGAAAAATATTGTCATTATAGACAACATTATTCTATGCAAGACCTCTTTCTTGCTTTATTTTTGCCTTTAATAATTTATTTTTATAACATTTGACAAAGTCCTTTTTGGCGTACCATATTTACGCGATCTTGATAAATTTATTCGACCACACCATAATATTCCTTTTGGTCATGGACAAAACTTTTATAAGCAAGAATTACTTCTTGATTTTATCCTTTGGTAGATCATGATAAAATATACTACAACATCAATGATCTTTTTATATTAAATTAAAATATTTTTTATTTCTCTAAAACCTCTCGTAGAGAGATGAGTTTTAGTGTTTATCCAACCATACACACTACTAAAAAAAAGAAAAACCGATCAAAATGCGTGGTCGGTAAAAGTGTGGAAGCTTTTTAAAAACCGACCACGTGTGGTTGGTTTTTAAAAATATATATATATATATTTTTAAAATTTATTATTATTTTATTAAAATAGAAAAAAATGATTTTAAAAATAAAAAAATTCAAAATAAACTGACCACAAGTGGTTGGTTTTATTTTAAAATTAATTAATTAATTTTATTAAAACCGACCATTTGTGGTCGATTTTTTGTAAAATTTCCAGAAAACTAACCACATGTGGTCGGTTTTTTTGGGAATTTTTTTTAAAAATAAAAAGCAACAAGCTGAACAAATGAAACAACAACATACAATACAACAACAACAACAACAACAAACCAAGTGTATTCCCACACAACTAACATACAATACAACTCTAAAAACATACAAAAACATAAAAACTACAAGTCATCTTCAAATCCAAACTACAACACATACAAAAGTAAACAAACTACCACTCATCATCATCATCTTCGTCTTCATCTTCTGCATCCTCAGCCGCACACGCAGGATCTGATTCCTCATCTGTGTTGATATCATCCAGTGGGTCTAGACCTTTTGCAGCCCGAAATGCATCACCAGGGCATGAAAGAATAATCCCTGCAGATTGAATAAAAAAACTGAACTGCTCCTGCAGCATCCTGATTTGTGATGATGTTTTCTCCTCCTTCTGCGCCTTCTCTCTCTGCAGCAAGCTCCTCGGTGGGTTTAGAAATCGTATTTTTTTAGTGATTCAATGATTTCTCTATCAACTGATGAGGTATAGGATGTAGGGCCGAAGGAAGACCTAACATTATCACCATAATTTATGTGGTATCCGTAGTAATGGCCGCTAACTGCAGGACCCACAGTTTGTTCCCATAACTCCTCCTCTACATGTTCGGGTATTGGGTCACCCTGACTTTCAGGAGTCTGAGTACTACGAAACTCACTAAGGAGCTGCATATATTTGTCCTATATTCAAAGTAAAGTTAAAATTAATAGTCAAAAAATATTAAAGTACTTATACATGAATAATATCAACTTTGAGAAAAAGATTCATAAATTCAAAATTTGATTCTTTCATGGGCAGCTTTTGCACGAGGCTCAACCCAGACATCTTCATCAGTCGGGTTCTTTTTCTTCTTCACATGCGTCTCCTCGAATACCTCAACGAAGGATATCTTCCTACCCTTTTTTTTTCCTGCATATGAAAATATTATTAATCTTTAAATTATTAAAAAATTTAAATAAAAACAAACAATTAAAACTGTAAAAGTTACATACCATTTTTTCCTCCACAACAATCATACTAACTACACCCGCAGTATGTAGAGCGCCACCTTTGGATGATGCCCGGGCTTTATTTTCTTTGTCTCTCAATAATTGGTATTCTTCACTATTCCAATAGCGAATATGTTGTTGCCAATTGGGTTCGAGTATAAACCCTAGTCGTACCATGTTGGTTCTGGCATAATCCAACAGACCGTTAAATCTGGATCTAACTCTTCTAGAAAAATTCCTCCTTATAGCACATTCATTCACATTATCCCACCAGTAATATTTCTACACCAAAAATAAAAATATAATATTCAATTTTTTGTTCAAACAATGTGTTAAGTAGTCGATAAGTTAAATCCTTACCTAAAATTCTTTAAACATTTTTTCTCTGTTATTTTCTGGAATTTTTTTCCAACTGGTCCAGTAGCCGTTGAAGTGCCGACAAATACATTTACTCACAATTTGTCCAACTCCAGCATCCGGCTTAAACCTAGAACACAAGATCAAACAGTAATTTTATAGAGCATAATAAAATAGTAATGAAAAATGAATAATATAATTATACTTAGAAATCTTACCCTGTTCCATATGGAATAAGATAACGCCTCCCATAATCATCTCTGTCTCCGAGCGGCGAAGCAAGTACTGGTGGATGCACTGGCATGGGCGAATCTGAAGCACCGCATAGAGTGTCTCCAAGATGAAGATTTGACAACCCAATAGATCTAGCAGAATCATTGTGCGAACGTGGGTGACTGCTACAGGAGGGTACTGACGATGGTAGATGTCCGGATGTGCCAGCGGTCGTCCAATATTACTGTGATGGCGGTGGCACGGTGATAAGAGCAGAATGAGTCGGTGTAGACCCATAAAGTGGCCCCACATGCGTAAGAGCAGGAACCGAATGCTGAGATGACCTAGAATATGAGGGTCGTACTGGTGCGTCAGTAAATCGACCCTCAGATATATGAATACCTATCGATCGTCTATAAGGCAGAGGTTGTTTTTCTTTTTTGTTTTTTAAGGATCAACTTTTCCCTTACCTTTGTTACCTCTACCTGGCATTTAAATTATGTAAAGTTAACAAGTAGTTAGTTCCTACAAAATAAATATATAAGAAAACATTCCAAGTAACTAATTTCAAGTTACTAATTCACATTTCAAATCGCTCCAACAACACAAGATAGACAAGAATATTTTGATTACTATATAAATTATGGAAAAGTGAAAACAATAATCTTAAACAATATGTTACATATCAATTTTAAACAAGAAACATATAGGTAAATATATAGTACAAAGCATAAAAACATCAATACATAATAAATACAAACTACACAAACTAATCCTCCTCTCCTGAAGATTCTTCACTAAACCATTCACCCTCTTCGAAAGTTTCCTCATCTCCTACCCACTCAGCCTCTTCATCCGTAATCTTAACTTCTTTAAATATATTTTTCGGGTGATTCAAACTATCCACTAAGTCAATGTACACTAGCTGGTGATCAATCTGCATTTCATTTTGATACGCAGTCTCCAACACATTCTCAACTTCCACCCGTCTTATAGGTTTTATTTTGATTACAATCCACCAATCAGACTTATCACTGTGCAATGGATAAGGAGCATAATACACTTGTTTAGCATTTTACGCTAGAACAAATGGATCATAAACATGATACGACCTATTGTGTTTCACTTTAATGATGTTATGCTCCTTATGTACTCTTGTGACTTTTGTGCTTGGATCAAACCACTTACATAAAAAAAGGACAATCTTTTTATTGGGAAACGAGCATACTTTAGTTCTAAGATCTCATGTATGATGCCAAAGTAATCAATATCATCATCACCCTTAACCAAAACACCACTATTATTTGTTTTCCTTGTTCTGGAGTGTTCTTCGGTAAAAAATTTAAACTAATTTACTGTGTAATGGGACATTGTATGAGCTTCAACTAGACCCAAAGAAATATCTCTTAAGAACTGATCGTATGCGGCAACATTTGGTGACTGTTGTACCTAAAAATATTATACATATATAGATATATGTTAGTTGAGGAAGGGAAAAACACACAACTTTATATATTACAAAAGAATTTAAATTAAGCATAATAACAAGTAAACTATAAATATACAATCTAAATTAATATTAACAATTTAAGTCAATTGCAAATAATTAACTTTAATAGAAAACTGAAGTAATAATTTCATGAATTCCTCACTGATTTGGGAGCATTCTAAATTAATGCCTAGAACCTGGACCCGTTAATAGGACTTAAAAAATCTAAAAGAAAGTAGGTAACAAAAAATTATGCCCTTACGTAGTTTCGATCCAACGACCTCACGCAATATTATACCTGCAAGTACCACTGAGTTGTGCTTTCCTTTATTGTTAAGTGGGTTCATTTTATTTACATATACATTTTTACAGGGAATTAACCCAGGTAAATAAAAAAAAAATTGACGAAGCGGGTGGGTCCGCCCCTGCTTACTCCAACCAAGAAATGTATTTCTCCTTATGATTGATAAGGTTTACGAAGAACTTGTGATATAACAAAGTACAAGGAAGAAGTTAGAGCGGAGAATAATATGTTTTGTGCATCTGTATATTCGATCACATAAAATCAATAAGAGGCGAATTTAGAGGCCTGGGTGAGGGTTCCCGAGAATCCTGTAATTTTCGTTCGAATCTAGTATTTATATAGAGAAATCTAGTAAATATATAAAATTATAATTGAGAATCTATAAATAAAATGTATTGTTGGTTTAGTGGAGTATAGAGAGTAAATTTTTTATTGACGGACCTCTTGACTGTGGGTTCAAATCTCCCTAGTTACTATTTGTTTTTAATTTTATCTAAATGAGAAATCCACAAATCAATTCAAATATTTGATCATATAATCATTATATGATTCATATTAATATGATATATGATTCATATTATATGGTACATCAGAAAAAGCATGAGTTAAAAGGCTTAAAATAATATGATGAATTTTTAACTATTATAATTTTATTTTAATGTAAAAAAATGATATGATTTGAGTTGTTGATGTAACATAAATGGAGTGAACTAGCACAAGAAGTAAGACGAGTGCTTAAAGAATATCCAAAGCTTCGATTGACACAAGAAGAGAAAGTATCAGAGATTCGTCCAACTATTATGTATTTACGTTATAGTTTGGTCATAAATTTTCAAATATTTTTGGCAACTTATTTTTGGATGAAGTTTCACTGTGTGATAGTATTTGAGAAACATATTTCATTTTTTAAAAGTTCCCCAAAAATGAAATTCGATCCAAATTCTTATATTCGGGAATTTGAATTATTTGTTAAATCATGACAAATTGTATGATTAAATAATTATTTATCAATTTTTTTTTTAAAAAAACTATTTGAAAAATCTATGACCAAACGAGAGATAAATGGGACAAGGGGAAATCTATTGAATTCTCATTTGAATCTCTTGGTAAGTACTATCTATTCTCTTTATTTCATGGGATTAATAAAAAATATTCTTTAAAAATTAAGTAACTGTTTATCTATAATTTGAAACATAAAATCTCATATTAGATGAAATTTTTGGACAAGTCTGAGGCTCGTGTATACATGAAAATCTAAACACATTACACATAAAGTAATTCAGCTAATTGGTGGTTTGTCCCACATCGATAACAGTAGATGGAGAACAGGGAAACGAGCCCTATAATATGAAAAACAAATGGTGGGTCAAAGCTATCTATGCGCTTGGGGCAATGACGCAGCTAGTGAGGTTCTAATCGAGGTGCGTCTATGTAACGCCCCGAAATATCATCCCGAGATGCCACACGGTGCCCAAGGCTACACGTAGCCTCAAGCTAACCCTTTAAGCCAAAACACTACCCTTGGGTTCCAACACAACATCATACACGTTATGCTAAGGATATATATATAAGTACATATCATATCACATCGCACATGGCATGGAATATCGTTAGACTGTACATATATGGAATGTCTATACACAAACCAACCCAACAATACACTATTCTGACATAGCCTCTAAACAGCAAAATCAACGAGCTATTGGGACAAATCCCCAACTAACTCAACAGACCAAAGGGATCACATAACAACAACACAGAAACTAGCAACTTGGTCCTCAAACCATGATGACTCACCACTGAAGGAACGTAGATGCGACACTCGGATATCACTGTCGCGGCTGCAGCTGAGTACCTGAACCTACATCATGGTAAGAATGTAGCCGATAGAGAAATATGTGGGTTAGCACAAGATACGTACTAAGTATGTGGGGGCGCATGCAAAATATAAATAATATCATAAATTTCGTAAAAATGTACATATGGACCATAATGACACACCTGGCTTGAGTGACATTGAATCATGCAACTCATAACATCTTAGATAGGAAATATAGGAGAAAAACCTCATAAATCATTATAGATCATCATAGGAAACTTGACTTCCCACATCAAAACTCGGAGTGACTCGGTATTTTAATAAACATGACTCTTATGGACAGGGGAGTTTCCTATAACCGACAACTCCACGTGAGCTACGTGGAATACCAACATTTGAAACCCCCGTTGGCGGGAGCGTCATACTCTTTGTCAGGGAGTACGACCTTAAAACTGCAATAATCACAATCGGGCTCTCTGGCCAATAATATCATCATTAAACAACCCTATGGTGACACATAGGTTTGGGGAAATACCAAATTTCCTCTCGGTGCTAAGTACCACTCCCCGACAAGCTCAGAACGCATCAGGAAATCCACCACAACATCACAAGGGTCTATCATAAAGACCAAATCAAATCTCTTTCTCATTTATCAAATCATATCAATTTGTGGATTCCTAACTCAACACATTTTAGCTCAAAACATTTTAATCTTCCTCAACATCAACAAGGTATCAATGCATTGAACCACAATCGACTCGACATTTGGACAAGGATATGAAGACTCAATACATAATATTTTCAACAATTTAACTCATCAAAACCATCCAAAAAATACCAAGACTCATTGCAACTTCAATATCAACATTTCTCAATTAGCCATCCAACTCTCATTTAAAGGTACTTGAGACATCAACCCATAGTAGGGATATAGAATTTCCAATATCAATTGAAATTCATAATAAGGAAATAGTGGAATAATAGTATAAATCAAGGTTTAACAAATTAAATCATCATACTCTCATAATCAAATACTTTTTGGGCATAATTTCATCTCAACATCATACACATATCGGATGACATAATCCCATAGCTCATGGACAATAATATAAGATATAAAACCATATTTCCAATTCATGATAAAACATGTAAAATCTCATGTCAATGTAATTCAACAAAAATACCGGGCACAAGATCGAAAGGATAATCTTGTTCAAAGCCCCACATACCTAAAAATAAAAGATGAATATGAACTTCCGACTCCGGAACGTTATTCACGAAAATAAAGGGTGTTTCTCGAATCCCTTAACATGATCAACTCGAATCCCAAATCAATTTGAAATTTCTACAGTTCAATAAAGAGACAAAGAAGGATGAAATTTAGAGTAGTAGGGTTAGGGTTTGAGCCTTAGGAAATTTTGGAGAAAAATGAGCTATTGAATGCTTTTAATGGACTTAAATCCATGGTTTATCCGGATGGATTGGAGTGGGAATGACCAAAATACCCTTAAAAATAAAATAATGTCAAATTTGTCCTTTGGTGGACTATTTTGATAGTTTGAAGTAGATTGACCATAACATTTTGCTCCGATGGCCAAATTGGATGAAACCAATTTCATTGGAAAGAGGACTTTCAGAGCTTTCTGTTGATATATAGTAGCTCACCCAGATCATTATGTACAAGGAGTTATGATCTTTTAAAGTTGACCCTAAAATTCGCCTGGCCTCAGTATTTTTTTCCTGCACATTTACTGTTCACCACTATTCACGGTTAGATCAGAATGATCATAACGCATCGCTCGAGTGTCCGTTTTGGATGATTCACATATCGTTAGAAATATTATTCGAAGCTCTACGCGATGACTAGTCGTATATCCAGAAATTTCACACAGAAAAATTATTAATCACGATAAAGAACAGAATTCAATACATTTTCGTCCGAGATCTTAACGGAATTTTTTTTTCCGGGGCATCACATCATCTCCCCCTTTGAAACATTCATCCTCGAATGTTGATAGGTAGGTCAAGAATACTATGAAAATGAGTATATAGAGAAAATCATCTTGCCCAAGCATATACTCCATTTTAGATTTTTTTTGGATATCGTAGAAAACGCACAAGCCAAGATAAACATAACAATAAGGATTAAATCAAAAGAGAACAATACCTTTGACATGCTCAGGATTCATAGGAAAGAGGTGGGGATATTTGGCACGCATATCCGCTTCGGCTTCCCAAGTAGCACTCTCCACGGATTGATTTCGCCAAAGCACTTTAACCAAAGGAACTTCCTTGTTTCTTAGCCTACGAACTTGAAAGTCAAAAACCTCAACCGGAATCTCTTCATATGAAAGACTATCTTGAATACCCGAGCTTTCAGAAGGATCAATCACAACAGAATCACCAATAGACTTCTTAAGCATAGAAACATGGAAAACCGAATGGACGTTAGACAACTCTGCGAGCAATTCAACCTTATACACTACCTTCCCAATGTGATCCACAATCTTATAGGGACCAATGTAACGGGGACTTAGTTTCCCTTTTTTCCCAAATCTCTTCACCCCTTTCATGGGTGAAACTTTCAAGTACACTAAATCACCAACATCAAATTCAAGATCTTTCCTCCTTACATCTGCATATGATTTTTGAAGACTTTAGACGATTTTCAACCTTTCCAGAATTAACTTAACCTTCTCCATGGCCTCAAACACCGCATTCGGTCCAGTCGCGGCAGCCTCACCAACTTCAAACCAACCAATGGGTGATCTACACCTTCTACCATACAAAGCTTCAAACGGGGCCATTCCAATAGTAGCATGAAAACTGTTATTGTAAGCAAACTCGATTAATGTTAAGTGCTCATCCCAACTACCTTTAAAATCAAGCACACAAGCCCTCAACATATCTTCTAAAGTCTGAATGGTCCGCTCGGCCTGACTATCTATTTGCGGATGGAAAGCAAAACTTAAACGAATTTGGGTACCGAGACCCTTCTGGAAAGATTTCCAAAACTGAGAGGTAAACTGAGTACCTCTGTCAGAAATAATAGCCAAAGGGATTCCATGAAGTCTGACGAGTTCCCGATTATATATTTTAGCATAATCTTCAGTTGTATACGATGAATGCACAGGCAAGAAATGAGCTGATTTCGTCAGCTGATCTACGACAACCCAAATCGAATCATGATGGCAACGAGAAGGAGGCAAACCAACTATGAAGTCCATATTCACTTCTTCCCACTTACAAGTAGGAATGCTAAACTCTTGCATCATGCCACTGGGTCTTTGATGCTCTATGTTAACTTGTTGACACGTGGAACACTTCTCCACAAATTCTGCTATGTTCCTCTTCATACCGTTCCACCAATAGATTTCCCGCAAATCATGGTATATCTTGGTAGCACCAGGATGGATGGAGTATCGCGTACCATGCACTTCCTCCATAATCCTCTGCTTCAAGTTATCAACATCAGGAACACATAATATTTCTCGGAGTCTCAAAATGCTATCTCCCCCTTGGGAGAAAACCTCCACCTTTTGGTCTTTAACTGACTCTTTTAACCTGACCAAGGTAGGATCCCTGTCTTACTTCTCCTTCACTTCCTAAACTAAAGAGGATTCGGAACCGCTTTCCACTCCTATACTACCCTCAACATCACCAAACAACCTAACCCCCAATCTATCCAAACGATGTACCTCACGGGACAACTCCTTCTTACCAATCTCCACATGTGCTACGCTACCCATGGACTTCCGACTAAGGGCATCTGCTACTACATTAGCCTTGCTCGGATGATATAGCACGCTCATATCATAATCTTTCAACAGTTCTAACCATCGTCTCTGCCTAAGATTCAACTCCTTTTGGGTGAATACATACTGCAAGCTCTTATGGTCCGTGAAGACGTCGACATGGACACCATACAAATAATGTCTCTAGATTTTCAAAGCAAAAACCACGGCAGCTAATTCAAGGTCATGGGTAGGATAATTCTTTTCGTGAGGCTTTAGCTGTCTGGAAGCATAAGCTATAACCTTGCCCTTTTGCATCAATACACAACCCAACCCGACTCTGGAAGCATCGCAATACACCACAAAACCATCAACGCCATCAGGCAAAGTCAACACAGGGGCTGAAGTGAGTCGAGTCTTCAACTCCTGAAAACTCTTCTCACAAGATTCGGATCACAGGAACTTCACTTTTTTTTGGGTCAAACGGGTCATAGGAGATGCAATAAATGAAAACCCTTAAACAAAACGATGATAATAACCAGCTAGACCCAAGAAACTTCGGATATCAAAAGAAGAAATAGGTTTAGGCCAACTCTTTATAGCCTCTATCTTTTGAGGATCAACTCTAATACTTTCGGAAGAAACAACATGACCCAAGAAGGCTATAGAGTTCAGCCAGAACTCACACTTACTAAACTTAGCATACAACCGATGAGTTCGAAGAGTTTCCAACACGATTCAGAGATGATCCGCATTATCACCCTCACTTCGGGAGTAAATAAGAATATCATCAAGGAACACTATTACAAATAAATCCAGATATGGCCGGAATACACGGTTCATAAGATCTATGAAAGCCACTGGAGCATTAGTTAACCCAAAAGACATCACTAGAAATTCAAAATAACCGTAACGGGTTCGGAAGGCTGTCTTGGGGATATCACATTCCCTAACCTTAAGTTGGTGATAACCGGATCTGAGGTCTATCTTCAAAAAGTAGCTCGCACCTTGCAATTGATCAAATAAATCATCAATTCGGGAAAACGGATATTTATTCTTGATAGTAACCCTATTAAGCTGCCGGTAATCAATACACATCCACAAAGAACCATCTTTCTTACGCACAAACAGGACAGGTGCACCCCACGGGGACACACTAGGTCTGATAAATCTTTTGGCTAAAAGATCTTTCAATTGCTCCTTCAACTCTTTAAGTTCCGCGGGAGCCATGCGATACGGAGGAATGGAAATAGGCTGAGTATCGGGAAGAAGGTCAATCCCAAACTTTATCTCTCTATCAAGAGGTACTCTAGGGAGATCTTCCGGAAAGATATCAAGAAACTCATTAACAACATTAATTGACTGAATGGTCGGGGTTTCAGACTTAGTGTCTTTAACCTGAACCAAATGGTGGATGCAACCCTTGGAAATCAACTTCCTAGCTTTGAGATAGGATATGAAACGACCCTTAGGAATCACAGAACTCCCGGAGCATTCGAGGATAGGTTCATCAGGAAACTGAAACTTGACCACACGGGCACGACAATCAATAGATGCATAACATGAGTGAAGCCAATCCATACCTAGAATGATATCAAAGTCAACCATATCTAGCTCAATCAAATCATCATACATAACCCAATGAAAGACAGTAATGGGACATTTCTTATATACCCGCTTAGCAATGACAGACTCTCCTACCGGAGTAGAAACCAAAATAGGCTCAGAAATTAGTTCAGGATCCATTTCAAAATTTACAACAACCAGAGGTGTCACATAAGAAAAACTCAAATTGGGGTCCATCAACACATAGACATCAAAATAGAAAAAACGGAGCATACTAGTGACAACATCGGGAGAGTCCTCCTGCTCTTGACGAGGTGGTATAGCATAGAAACTATTCTGGCGTTGACCGCCAACAGTACTAGATGAAACACCCTGAGGAGGAACTGGATGGGCTGCAGGACGCGGGGCGCTGGTAGCCTGACTTTGGGGACGGGCATCACGACTCTGCTATCTGGCATACGGGAAGTCTCTAAGTATGTGGCCCAACTTGCCACAACCAAAACAGCCCCGCTGCCCCATATAACACTCCCCAAAATGGTTTTTACCACACTTAGCACACGAAGGAGGATGAAGCCGGTTGCTTACACTGTCCTGAGACCTGGAAGGTACCGACCTATTCCCAAGCTCCTGCCTGCCCCGATATACGGGAGCACTAACTGAGGAAGGCGCAGGTATAAATGGACGTCTCTGAAACTGAGGGCGACTCTCTCCGGAGAATCTAGTCTGACCAGACCCCTGTTGCTCCAATCTGACTCTCTTAATCCCTCTTACTCTTTCTCTTTTCTTTATCTTGTCTGACTCAATCTGTTGGGCGCGAATCATTAACCTAGGAAGATCAATCTCCCTGTTTATCATAGAAGATCTACATTCTTTCACCACATAACTCGACACCCCAGTTAGAAACTTGCTCATACTAGTCCTCGAGTCAACCATCATATTGGGAGCGTACTTCGATAGCTGATTAAACTTAAGACAATACTCCTTAACCGATATGAAGCCTTGTATCAAATTCATAAACTCCTCTATCTTAGCTTCCCGTAACTCAAGAGGAAAGAATCTATCCAAGAAAGCATCTTAGAATAATTACCAAGTCAACGGAGCAGTATCTTCCTCTCTACCCTTATTCCACATCTGCACCTAGTCATAGGCAACATCTTTCAACCGATAAGAAGCCAGCTCCACACTTTCTTCCTCGGTCATGTGCATAATCTGTGTAATTTTCTTCATTTCATCAATATACATCTGTGGGTCCTCACCTGCTCTCGACCCATGAAACTCTGGCGGATTCATCCGCATAAAGTCATGAATTTGTGCTGCTGCCGAATTATTTTCCTGCGGAGGTAGAGCGTTAACCTGAGTATTAGCGGTAACTGCCTGGGCTAGCGTCTGAAAAGCTGCCCGAAATTCAGTATGAGATACCGTCTCATATAACGGATCAACAGATTGAGGTTGGTTATTGTTTCCCCGAGCTCTACGTGGAGGCATTTTCTGTCGTAAGAACGCACAAATTAACAGCAGAAGGAAATAATTTTAAGCATGATAGACTCTTGTAGAAAGAAAGAAATGACTTTTCCTAGAACGCCCCGCAACCTCTTGATCATAGGTGTGGCGCGCTACACATCGATGCTCAAGACTTTACGTAACGTGGCTTGTCAGACTCCCTAGGACTCTTCACAACCTTAGGCTCTGATACCAAGTTTGTAACGCCCCGAAATATCATCCCGAATGCCACACAGTGCCCAAGGCTACACGTAGCCTCAAGCTAACCCTTTAAGCCAAAACACTACCCTTGGGTTCCAACACAACATCATACACCCTACGCTAAGGATATATATATAAGTACATATCATATCACATCGCACATGGCACGGAATATCGTTAGAATGTACATATATGGAATGTCTATACACAAATCAACCCAAAATTACACTAGTCTAACATAGCCTCTATACAGTAAAATCAATGGACTATTGGGATAAATCCCCAACTGACTCAACAGACCAAAGGGATCACAAAACAACAACACCAAAACTAGAAACTTGGTCCTCGAACTATGATGACTCACCACTATAGGAACGTAGATGCGGCACTCGAATATCACATTCGTGGTTGCGGCTGAGTACCTGAACCTACATCATAGTAAGAATGTAGCCCATAGAGAAATATGTGGGTCAGCACAAGATACGTACTGAGTATGTAGGGGCGCATGTAAAATATAAATAATATCATAAATTTAGTAAAAACGTATATACGAACCATAATGACACACCTGGCTTGAGTGACATTGAATCATGCAACTCATAACATCTTAGATAGGAAATGTAGGAGAAAAACCTCATAAATCATTATAGATCATCATAGGCAACTTGACTTACCACATCAAAACTCGGAGTGACTCAGCATTTCAATAAACATGACTCTTATGGACATGAGAGTTTCCTATAACCGCCAACCCCACGTGAGCTACGTGGAATACCAACGTTTGAAACCCCCATTGGCGGGAGCGTCATACTCTTTGCCAGGGAGTACGACCTTAAAACTGCAATAATCACAATCGGGCTCTCTGGCCAATAATATCATCATCAAATAACCCTACGGTGGCACATAGGTTTGGGGAAATACCAAATTTCCTCTCGGTGCTAAGTACTTCTCCCCGACAAGCTCATAACGCGTTAGGAAATCCACCACAACATCACAAGGGTCTATCATAAAGACCAAATCAAATCTCTTTCTCATTTATCAAATCATATCAATTTGTGGATTCCTAACTCAACATATTTTAGCTCAAAACATTTTAATCTTCCTCAACATCAACAAGGTATCAATGCATTGAACCATAACCGACTCGATATTTGGACAAGGATATGAAGACTCAATACATAATATTTTCAACAATTTAACTCATCAAAACCATCCGAAAAATACCAAGACTCATTGCAACTTCAATATCAACATTTCTCAATTTGCCATCCAACTCTCATTTAAAGGTACTTGAGACATCAACCCATAGTAGGGATATAGAATTTCCAATATCAATTATAAATTCATAATAAGGAAATAGTGGAATGATAGTATAAATCAAGGCTTAACAAATTAAATCATCATACTCTCATAATCAAATACTTTTTGGACATAATTCCATCTCAACATCATACACATATCGGATGACATAATCCCATAGCTCATGGACAATAATATAAGATATAAAACCATATTTCCAATTCATGGTAAACACATGTAAAATCTCATGTCAATGTAATTCAACAAAAATATCGAGCACAAGATCGAAAGGATAATCTTGTTCAAAGCCCCACATACCTAAAAGTGGAAGATAAATATGAACTTCCGACGCCGGAACTTTATTCACAAAAATAAAGGGTTCTTCTCGAAGCCCTTAACATGATTAACTCGAATCCCAAATCAATTTGAAATTTCTACGGTTCAATCAAGAGACATAGAAGGATGAAATTTGGAGTAGTAGGGTTGGGGTTTGAGTCTTAGGAAATTTTGGAGAAAAATGAGCTATTGAATGCTCTTAATGAACTTAAATCCATGGTTTACCCGGATGGATTGGAGTGAAAATGACCAAAATACCCTTAAAAATCAAATAATGTCAAATCTGTCCTTTGGTGGACTGTTTTGATAGGCTGAAGTAGATCGACCATAACTTTTTTCCCCGATGGCCAAATTGGATGAAACCAATTTCATTGGAAAGAAGAATTTCAGAGCTTTCTGTTGATATATAGTATCTCACCCAGATCATTATGTATAAGGGGTTATGATCCTTTGAAGTTGACCCTAAAATTCGCCTGGCTTCAGTATTTTTTTCCTGCACATTTACTGTTCACCACTATTCACGGTTAGATCGGAATGATCATAACTCATCGCTCGAGTGTCCGTTTTGGATGACTCACATATCGTTGGAAAGCTTATTCGATGCTCTACGCGATGACGGGTCGCATATCCAGAAATTCCACACAGAAAAATTATTAATCACGATAAAGAACAGAATTTAACACATTTTCGTCCGAGATCTTAACGAATTTTTTTTTTCGGGGAATCACAGTCTATTGCTGGTTGAAAACTATTTCCAAACCCCCTCTTTTGTTGGGTTCTGCCTAGGCCGTCGAGAATCTTAGTCTAAATCTTTCCTTGTTCCTTTGGTACTAAGTTTACTCCTCCTCTTGGAAATTAATTTCCTAATAAGAGATCCGACAGAGGCATAAAACTCTGACTGTGTATTTGCTTTGGTTCTTGAAATGAAGTGGCAAATTACTCATCCTCTTGGAAATTAATTTCGTAAGACGAGATATGGATATGGCAGAGGCATTAAACTTAGACTTTGTGTATTTGCTTTGGTTCTTTTATATGGTGAAATGAGATGGCAAATTGTTGTTTTGATTAGTGGAGATCGAACATAGGAAAGCTGGCACGGTGTGGTTTGTGCGTATTAGTAAGTTGGTTCCCTCCAATATGAGTTACGCATTACAAATGTTAAGACCACTAGTTTTTAACTCAATTATCATCAATTTTTGAATTAAAAAAAAAAACAAATTTTGGGGTTTGTTATCGATTGATACATGTTGCAATGTAGAACTTCATGGGGAGTGCATAGTACATAGAAGTCTGAAGAAGTTATCACACAATTCTAGGTGACTCCTAGAAATAGCAGTAGTGGCTCGAAGAGTTAATGCCCGAACGTTCTACAACATAAGAATCGTCAAGCAGTTCTATGTGACCAAACTTGTCGAAATTTAAGCTTCAGGTGAGGCTCTGAACTGCTTCTACAGTACATGGTTTCAGATTGCCCAGATCTCTATGCATAAAAAGCTCATATGCCAGGATAAACAGGCCAAGAAAGGGTATAGTTTTTCTACCCAAATCCAAGTTGAGATGACTGATTGTGTCGGCAAGTTGATTTGCGAGTGAATTAAATTTTCCATTGGAGAGTTACTTATTCTCTTTTTGTTGTAAAGGGTTCATTGCATAGATTATGTTTATGCACTATTTTATCATTACCTGATATTGTCGAAATTCTCAAGCTAGTACTCAACCTCCATTTAATCGCCATAAAGGAAATACCAAAAAGGTTTTGTCGAGGACATCAAATGATCATGGGATTTAGTTGGGACTAGAATATCGTGTAATTTCGTTGAAATGGATGAACTTTGCCTCTGCTGCTACAATTTTTTTGTGCAAGACTATGGACAATCTTTAGTCACTATTAATTTTGTATCAGTTAGACTATGATTGTCAAGTGTCAACCGTGCTATCCTAGAATATGGTTGTCAACCGTGCTATCTCTTTAGGCAGTTGGAGAAAACAGGTATTTCTTAATTTACTTTTTTTATAAGGGAGAAATACTTAGTTGTTATGTAATTACATATAAATTCATGTCTTAATGTGGTTTTGATCTGAGTTGTAAATAATTAGTTAATTTCTGTATGTTTTCATGTTTTAGTAACTTGATAAATCAGAAAAAAATATCTATTAGATGTTGTAATGTTGACTTCACTCTTCTTCTGATTGTTCTTTATTGATGAATTCTCTATGAAAATGTTGCTTTGTTGTCTGTTCATATTAGTTGTAGCGATGGCCAAATAGTAGTGAAAGAGATTAAGAAAAAAGGTGACAAGTTCATCGAAGAAGATGACACATGGTCAGCAACATATTTTCTGAAAACATCCGAGAAAGAAAAAATAGATTACCTCCTGAAAAATGTCCCAAACATTTTTCCGAACATTGTATTTGGAAATTTCTGAAAATGTCCAACTGAAAATCTTTATTATATGTTCGAACTGGCTCTCAATTAGAACATGTCATAGTTCGAGTGTCGGAATGAATCTGTTTTGAGTTAATTTAGACACATCCATCGTAGTTTTATACATGTACTCGACATTGTCAGGTGTTAAAATTGAAGCAAGTCTTAAATCTGCAGACTTTTGATTAGGTCTATTGGTCTCTCAGACATTGTCTAACATGAGCAGTACCATTCACATCTACGATCATATTGCAATTTATCAATTCTCGTAGATTTACTTGACGATTGCTGACATTTTATTTTGGATAGTTTTATGGTTCTGTCGTATTGCTTGTTTGTTTCTTACATTAATTTGTATGAAGATTTAGCAGATCAATAATTCAAGCTACACCGAGATGGCTCTTCAGGGTATTGTTGGTGCTGTAGAAGCGACATGGACCAACAAGCAACAAGTAATTGAGACTGAGCGCTTAATGAAAGCTCCTTTGGAGTAGAAAGATGGGTTGGCTCAAAGGATATTCACTAAGGCTGGGTAACACATCAGTTTTGCAAGAAACAAATAATTTTATATCTCAGCAGCCGAAGGTATGAAAAATAAGGACTGATTGTGAATTCTGAGTAGTTCATGGAATAGAGCATCAGATATTTTTTCTCGCAGGTTGTGTGGCCCAATATTGGGGTCACATCTTAGTTCCCTCCTGGACAATACAAAGAAACATAAGAAGGAAATAGGAGATTTCATTGTGTCTGTGGAGAATATGTTGTTAGCTTTTCTTTCAGATAAAAGATTTGGTCAAAAGTTATTTAGGAATCTCCAGCTTACAGAGAAGGCTTTGAAGGATGTTGTCACTGCTGTTCGTGGAAGTCAGTAACTGATTCGAGTATGTATCTCTCTCTATGTATCTTCAAGTTTTGTAGCCATGTCTCTTCTGAAAAATAGCTAGGATGTTCAAGTTGATGTTGACAGATGAGCTAAGCTGCCTTCGGCTATGGCTAGATTATGTTTCGCTTCATCTCCTGCTTACTGTCCTAATCTATTTACAATGTCTGAACCAGTGCCAATTTAGTAATTATTCACTGCACACGTACTATGAAGTGTAAGACAGGTGGCAATTAGGTCCAGGGATATGAATTCTTGTAGCATTTCAGCAGCATGCTGATTGCCAGTGTTTGAAATGCTAATGTGGTTTATTTTACATTGTTTTAGTTTCATTTGTGTTTTTTTGTGTAATCCTAGAGAAATTGCTGCAGAATTTATATATGCATACTTATTGTGAATTGGGCTTATTATGGTAATTTGGTTTTAGAAAGTGGATGCATCGGTAGGAATCCATAACAAATGGATATTATATTTGAGTATTTGATGCTTGGTGTTGGAATTAAATTTTTTTCAGCGCATTGTTCGATTCGATGTACTTTCAAATAGAAAGCAAAAGGATTGAACATCTCAAATCTCTGGGAGAGCCAAGAGTGTTCTGCAATTTTCAGTCAATAAATTTTGTTTTTAGTTTGTTTAAAGCTGCAACAACAATTTATAGAGTAGACTGGACGTCCAAAGCTCCACATGGCTAATTCAAATCCTCCCGTAAGTTTTAAGCTTTATTGTATAGCTTGTGTATATATGAAAGCTCTGTTTAGCATCAGTGTTGATCAGTATGGGAGCCGATTCATTCAACAAAAACTTGAAACTGCTACCACTGAGGAGAAAAACATGGTTTTCTAGGAAGTTTTTCCCCAAGCTCTTACTTTGATTACTGATGTCTTCGGGAATTATGTTAACCAGAAGGTATGTCTAACTTTGGTTGTTCTATGCAGTATATATTGATGTTGAGTTGCATCATCTTTAAGTCCGTCTTTTTCTCTTTAAAATAGATTATCATTTACCTATTTCTCGTGCAGTTTTTTGAACACGGAATGGCATCTCAGAGGAGAGAAATGGCTAGCATACTCTTTGGGCATGTACTAACGCTGAGCCTTCAAATGTATAGTTGTCATTTGATACAAAAGATATACCGAAGTGAATCTAGAAATGCTCATATGTGCTCAAGTGTTATCTGCTAGCATTTATCTTTTGTTTTGGTTCTTATTCTAATACAATAAATGTAGCACCAACCAGTGGGCTCTCTGGGCTTATTTTCAGCTTCTCAATAACTTGAGTTATATCGAGATAAAAGTTGTGATATGATTCGCTCTACAGGAAATGAAAGTTGTTGACTTGTACCAGAAGATTAAAATGGTTGAGTAGCTTGATGGTCATGTAATATGTTGTGTACGAGATCAGAATGGGAATCATGTCATTTAGAAATGTATTGAATGTGTACCAGAAGATCACATTCAATTTATCGTCTCAGCACTTTTTCTCTACCCATTCATATGGCTGTCGAGTAATACAGGTAGTTGAGTAATGTGTCTTATTCTTATCCATTTTTCGTAGTAATTTTGTTTGATATTTACTAATATTCCTTGATCATTAGGAGAGTATTGGAACACTGTAGCAATCCAGAAACTCAACGCAAAGTGATGGAAGAAATCCTGGAATCTGTAAGCATGTTGGCATAAGATCAATATGGTAATTATGTTGTTCAGGTATGAAATACTCGCTGCTAAGCATGTTGTTAAACAAGGTGAAATTTTGTCGACAGAGCTGCCGCCGCTTCCTTCAGCAGACGTAAGAAAATTTTGTCATAAGACATATATTAAATATTTAATATTCCACATTTCATTTCATTGATTGATGGTTGTCCTGCTTTTTTATTATTTATAAGAAAATACTTTATCTCATCGCTTTAGAGCCAATAATGAGGTCTCTACTCTTAAGTGCAATTCCACAAGTGGAGTTTGGAGAAGGTAACATGTACGCAGACGTTACCTCTACCTCGAAAAGGTATAGAAGCTATTTTCAAAAGGTTTCTAATTTCTATTTTTGACTATATTGTAGAATGATTGGGTGATCTGCAGAGTATTTCATAAAATAATTGGTGGAAAGAAAATTCACATTTCAGGGCTGATGAGAGGGAATTTTGATGAAAATGAAGTCGACTTATTCTTTTTGCCACCATTGACAGATTATGGAGCTGAAACAACAGCTGATGTTCCAAGATCTTTGGAAAGTTTACTATCAATAGCTATGGATGAATTGTATGATGAATTTGAATCTTTTCTTGAAAATCTAAAACCCCCATTTTACTTTCTTTGATTTTGCTTATTGGATTATTGATATAGCATTAGAAATTGGAGGTATCAAGAAACTGTTATAAAGTTGTTCGTCTTGCTACATTGCTTTTATTTTACATCTTCAGTTGTTCTACTTACTGCTACGACATATATATATATATATATATATATATATATATATGTTGGGCACGTGCTGACACGGGCCATGCACCTCTAGTTTATAATAGATGAAGGTGAATACAGAAACAAGTCTTATAAAAGCCAAAAACTGGAAACGAAATGAAGCATCTTTGCGCTTGGGGCAATGACGCAGCTAGTGAGGTTCTAACCGAGGCGCGTCTATTGCTGGTTGAAAACTATTTCCAAACCCCCTCTTTAGCCTAGGTTCTGCCGAGGCCATTGAGAATTTTTGGAAGGGTTCCCTTTTGGGGTTATGCCTACAATTCATAGTTTAAAGAATTTGCCTCTGTGCTCAATTTCTTTTCAAAATTTCTTTTCCTTTTGTAGCTTTATTATTAAAAAACCATGACTGAACTTTTTGTTGGAAATTAACTTCTTAAACACGATAAACAAATCATACATAAGATCCTTGGGATTTTTGTTTGTGCTCTGGTCCTTCTTTAGTTTTAAGATTTTAACCTGGTTTAACACAGAAGATGAAATAGCACTCTGTCCAGGTATGCACTACTTCCTGTTGAAAATTGACCTGAAACATTGATTAGAATCTGGAAAATACATCAGAAGAGGTGGCAAAGTTTGTTTTTGATTTAAGTCTAGGTACTAGTATGCCATCAAATTTGTACCTTTCTCTTTGCTGTCATGTAAGTAGGTTTACCCCAAGAAAAGTGTTGGTTTTTTGAGAGAGAAAGACTTGGAGACTCTAATTATTTATAGCTAAGTTTCTAACTACATTTTAATTTAAATTGGAATAATTAATTTCTATTCAAATGACAAAGAGATAACTAATTCCTAAGTCATATACAACTCTAATTATTTAAAATTATCTACTTCTACTTTATTTTTGAGACATATTTTCAACACTCCTCCTTGGATTAGAAATTGTAGATTGCAGTCTTGGCTTCGGCTGAATTTGACCTCTTGAATAAATCCGTCAATTCATTTTTGTTCTTACATGACTTGTATGCTTCTTATGTTAGATTAAATAAGAAACTTTTGCCTTTCATTTCAACTTGTAAAATCTCATGATTAGTGGAATCAAAGATTCGATAATATTTGTCTTCAAATAATAATTTAAATCCTTCTTTCATTAACTAATCATCACTTAACAAACTTTTCTCAATATCGGGCACGTAAAGGACATTTGAAATTATTTTTGTACGTGGAATTGTTTTGATTGCAGCATTCTCTTTTACTTCTGCAGGAATATAATTACCATTCCCAATTCTAATTTTCTTATTTTTTGAAGGCAGAAACTATTTAAAAAGAGTTGTCATATGTCATGTGGTTTATACAATCGCTGTCAATCATCCAAAAATCAGATTTCTTGGTTGAAGAATATGTTGCCACAAATAAGTGATCTTCTTCTTCTTTGGTGACTTGGGCATCTCATGTTTTCCAGATTTGTTTTTGCAAATCACAGCTTCATGGTCAAGTTGATTGCAAATCTTGCATTGTGCATCTGGTCTCTTCCAACATTTAAATGGAGGATGATCTAATTTGTCACAGTGCTGGTAAGGTAGGTAGTTTTTCCTCAAATTATTACTCTTCTTTTTGAGTCTTGTGGTTGGTTGTCAAAGCTCCTTCAATCATATCATCCTGTCTCATAAGCCTCCTTTGCTCTTACGTCTGCAATGTATTTAACAATTCTGCCGAAGTAATCTCGAATAGGTCTTTTGTATTTTTTAAGGTAATAATTGATACTTCGTATCTTTAAGGCACAGTAACAAGAATTTTTTTCAACCATTCTTGAATCTTAAAATTTTGTGCCAAGCAATCTTACCTTGTTAATAATGCTAAGAAGTCGATCTGAGTACTCTTTGACAGTGACAGTCTCAGATTCCTTATCTTTTACAATTCGAATTCCCTTATTAAATTTAATACCTTCATGCCTCGTATTCTTTCATCTTCATAATCCCAAATTTCATTTGCTGATTTCTCGTGAAAATTATTGGAGAAACATTAGTAAACAAAGTTTGCTTTTGATTTTCTTTTCCTTTTGGCTTTTGATCTGAGCCATCATGGGATTATCGGGCAGCGGAAGAACATCAAAGTCCTCCTCGACCTTCCAAAGATCTAAAGCCTCAAGATAAGTCTTCATTCTTACTATCCAAACATGATAATTCTCACCATCAAAGATATGATGAGCTATTTGGTAAAAGTTGTTTTCAGAATTCATCTCTCTCACAGATCGCTCAAGAAACTGGCTCTGCAATTGTATTTTCAAAGAAGAATAATTTTATTAATGACTTAAAGATATATATTTATAGCTAAATTTTTAACTACACTTCAATTTAAATTGGATAACTAATTCTTATTCAAATAACTAAGGAATAATTAATTCCTAAGTCACATAAAACTCTAATTATTTAAAATTACTAAAATTATCTACTTCTATTTTATTTGTGAGACATACTTTCAATAAAAAGTGTTTGAAAGTTTCTTTATGAGTTATGCATACAAATATTAAAATCACTAGTGTAACTCAATTTTGGTGCGTTATATTACATCATTATTTGGACGAGTAGTTCTTATATCGGAACTTCTTGGGGTTAATGACTGGCCGTGTTACAACGTAGGAATCACCTATCTATATGTCAAACTTGCCAAAATTTAAGATTCAGCTGTGCTCTGCTTCTCCAATACATGGTTTCAGATCTCTATGCATAAAAGCTCAAATGCCAGGATAAACAGGCCAAGAAAGAGTAGTTCGTTTACCCAAATCCAAGTTGAGATGACTGATTGCGTCGGCAAGTGACTTGTGAGTGAATTAGCTGTTTAGGGGTGTGCATCGGTCGGTTCGATTCGATTTTATGTGTTATTGGTTCGGTTTATCGGTTTTCGATTTTTAAATATGTAAAACCAATAACCAACCAATAAGATATTTTCTTATCGGTTTCGGTTTATCGGTTTTTGATGCTTAACGGTTCGATTTTCGATTTAACCAATAAGAAAATTCTTATAAAATAGAAATAGTAACAACTAACATAAAAAAACGAAATCTTAGATACCGTCAAAATCCTACGCAATGCATTTTAGTTTACAAGAATCTTTAAAATTGAACTGTTAGAAAAAAAATTAAATCCTAATTATTGAAAGATATAAATGCTTCAAGCTTTTCAATACGATAATAGCTGAGCTTTATATTGTGCCTTTGTTGCCCTAAATAGGTTTATACTTTGTGAATCACTGAATTGTGAATAAGTAGTGCATATAATATATATACATACACATCTCTCGCTATATATATCTATAATCTATAATATATTAAAAATGTGAAGGCCTTAGAAAAATGAATCGAACTTTTTGCCCTTTATTAAAATGCTCAGCAATAGACAAAATTGTAATTTACTATTTTTAAAATTATTATTTCATTTTATTAAGTTAATATAATTTAATTTTCCTTCTATATTAATATAATAATATTCTTTTCATATTTGATTTAGGGTAGAATTCGTATAAAAAAATTCCTTCCTTTTTAGTGTCCTATTCCACTTTGGATAGAAATTTAGGTGTAAAAATCCAATCAGAGTCATGGCTTAAATCCAATCAAAAAAATTCAATTAGAGTCATGGCTTAAATCCAATTAGTCTTTATATCTCTGCGGTCTATTATCAAAGTACACACATATTCGTGAGTTCTCCACAAAATAATTGATTTATCCTTTCGTGCAAGAATTAATTCATGACTGCATTGATTTTATAAGACAAGAATTAATTTTGTTCAAATAGTTTGCATATCAATTATGGTGAAAATTGTTAAAGTAAGTAAAGTTATAATTTATTTTTTGTTGTTGAATTTTTTTTTTTCGTTTTCCTTTCAGTTTTGAGTATTCAAGTATTATGTTTCTCATCTATATTTTAATGTAATTTAGATTTATGTTTGCGTTCGTATTTTGTAATGCTCTTTTTGTGTATTTTTTAATTGATCAGATTTTAATTTTGTGGTATTTCAAATTGAACAAAATCACTTGAGTACACTCATCGCCGGTTGCTTCTATAGCTGCAGTGTTCTTCTTCCTATTTGTATAGTTTAATTAATTGACGTGAGATACACGTGCAAAGCACATACACTAAGTGTGAAGATCCTGAAAAAGTGATTTGAACTTTTTACCCTTCTAATATATTAAAAGTATGAAGACCCTTAGAAAAGTGAATCGAATTTTTCGCCCTTCATTATATTAAACCCTTAAAAAACCCTTAGAAAAATGAATCGAATTTTTTGTCCTTCATTAAAACACACTGTAATAGACAAAATCGTTTTTCCATCTTTTTTCTTCAATTATTATTTAATTGAATATATGAATAATTAATGTTGATAGGTTGTTTTTTCTCCTTGTATATGTTAAAAAGGAGTCTCAAATCTATGGTAATAAAAAACAGAAAAACATTTATAGGGTTTTTTCTTTTTGTATATGTGATAAAGGAGTCCTAAAATCTATGAGAATAGAAAAAAAGGAAAACATTTATAAGGTTTTTCTTTTCCGAATTAATATTGGTATGTCTTTTAGTTAATAAATATCTTGCTAACCTTTTTTTCGTCTACAATTGTATATATGTTCTAGTTTATGTGAATGAACCTTTTTAAAATTATAAAAAGCATATAATCAAGTTAAAGGAAAAATTAAATTAGCAAAAAAGTTAAATTATTTCTTCATATACGTTGTCGTAGATTTTCTTCTATGTTTTTCTCTTATTTTGATTTTAGTCGTCTTCATACAATCATTATTATTATTCTTTCTATTTTTCTTTGTTTCTTTTAGTTAATAATTTTAAAGTTTATATATGAATTATGCATAATCAACATTAACAATGAATTATGATTTTGATAATTTCTCGCGTTTCTCTTTAATTTGGTCCTATTTGTTGAACAAGAACGTAACAATTATAGGTGCTCGCCTCTGTGCATAGTGGCAACATAATTAAAGGAGGGGAGCATCAATAAACGTAGAACTCATAAAATACGATTACTAATATTCAAGATAACTCATGTACTCATTTTGTGATATTCTTTCAAGGAAAAATATTATATTTTATTTAAAGTCAATTATTATTTTTTAATTATTTATTCTTTTATATATTTCATGTTGATTGGAGGCTTGACGTGAAACACACATGCAACGCACGCACACTAATCTAGTATATATATATATAGATAGATAGATAGATATATATATAGAGAGATTTATATATATAACATAAATAGTGATAAAACAATAACTTAGTGTATCCTTATTGGGTTATCGGTTTAACCGATAACCCAGTAAGCTAAAACCGAAACCGAACCGTTTACCCAATAATTTTTTTTATAAAATCAATAAAAAAACTTTAATCCAATAACCCAATAACATTTTTATCGATTCGGTTTATCGGTCGGTTCAGTTTTTGCACACCCTAGCTGTTTCAGAAATTTGCTATTGGAGAGAGTCACTTACATAGTAAAAGGGTTTATATTCCATCCATTATCTCTCTGCACTGCTTATCACCTACCTGAATTGTCAAAATTGTCATGCTAGTACTCAAATTCCATTTAATCGTCATAACGAAAATAATGATAAAGGTTCTGATGAGGACATCAAACGATTAGGGGATCAACAACAACAATATACCCCGTGTAATCCCCCAACAAACGATCATGGGATTAGGACCTATTAAATAACATGTAATTTCAGCCTTTTCTGTAAGCTTTGACTTCTGTCATGTACTAGTTAGTTGTCTACTTCTTCAGGATTTTGCTACTATTAAAGTTTCTCTGATGAAGTTGTAGTGTCATGGTAATTATCTTTACTTGATCTTGACCTATAAACAGGCAAGCGCATGGATGAACTTTGTCTCTGCTGCAACTAAATTTTTGTGCATGACTCTGGACAAGCTTAGGCCCGTAGAATATGGTTGTCAATAGTCCTATCCCCTTGGGCAGTCGGACATAAATTTATCCCCCCGATATTGCTGTCTCTTATTGAAACCAGATGCTCATGACTAAAATTATTAGGACTATAATTGATTCTCACTGCCTATATTCATAGTTCAACAGGTGTTTTGCATTGTCTGAATTGACACCTTCAACTAGTATGGCTCCATTAAATAACTTCATTTAACTTGCTTTCACCACTCGGTCCTTTAAAATATTGACTACCAAAATTTCTATTATTTCTAGCTTTAATAACAGAGCCACTAGCCAAAGAAGTAAAGGAATTCATGAGCATCTCAAGAACCTAGCATCTCCTATCACGCCCAGGCAAAGATATTACAATATATTGGTAGTTTGTCCCACAATGATAATAGATTATGGTGAATAGATAAAAGAGTCCGATAAAAGTCAAAACAGGAAATAATAGGGATTATTTTTGTGCTTGGCGCAATAACGCAGCTAGTGAGGTGCTAACCGTGGCGCGTCTATTGCTTATTGAAAACTATTTCCAAACCTCCTCTTCGGCCTAGGTTTTGCCTGAGTTCTATACAAGTTCACTGCAGTAATGGGAACTTGGTCCCTCACCTGGTTCTACGATTAAGAATGGCACCAGGTTCTATGATTAAGAATGGAAACTGAAGAACAAACCTAAAGAAACTGAAAGTAGAGAAGACAAGATGTTTTACGTAGAAACCTCCTTGCTCAAGGGAAGAAAAAAACACCTGTATCACACGATTTCCCACAATCTCCACTAACTCAAGCCAAAACGTGATTACAGACTTCGGGTTAAACTCTTAATCCCAACTCCTTGTAATAACTATTATAAGACTAATGCAGTAACTCTACCACACACCCCACGTCGACTAACTCTAGCCACCACTCCTAGGTAACTCTACCCAGACGTGTGCAACAATTCTACTACACACTTTAAATCAATTAACTCTAGTTGACACTCCTAGGTAACTCTATCCAAGATAAACACCAAGCATGGTGATAACAAACTTGACTAAACAATAGATGATTCGACTAACTCTAGTTAATGCGACTCAACCTAAAAACTTAGATAATTGAAAAACTATTATATTTTATAACATAGGAGTAGATTTACAATCTAAGAATGAAAAATACATGACTCAAAAATACAACAAAGACTAAATCAACAATTCAACCAGGTCCCTTTGTTGAAATGAGCAATGTTCTTATGAGTGGCTTTTGCTTTGGAAGATAAATCTTTTTTAGCGTTTGCAAAACTAGGCTTTGCTCTTGTAACTTTAGCTTATATAAGAGAGAAAAAACTAGGCATCATCCCATTGATCGAGGTTGGATAGGCCTGTTGCGCCGCTGCTGCAGTTCCACCAATCACCTGCAGAAAAGTACAACTTTATAGCTGTACCAAGTTGAATTCAGAAGTTCAACGACCGAAGGACCTGGTCCCTCATCTGATCGCTATGAGGGAAAATCTAGAAAGTTTCTCACTGGTCGAGATAAATGCTGCTGCTCCTCTGCTGCTGTGTGTTGAAGTATTGAGTTATTTGTTGTTATTTTCTTTTTTAGTTTAGTAATTTTATTTCTAAATTTCAGTTATTTAGTTGAGATAGAATAGGATTTTATTAGTATCCTAGTTGAAGATAGAATAGGATTTTATTAGTAAACTAGTTAGAAATAGAATAGGAGTCTTTTGTCTATTTATATTCTCAGATGTGAATGAATAAACAAGAAAAATATTTTTTTATCCTCAAACATCTGTTTTCTTCTTCTTCTCTGTATTCCGTAGAACAACAATTAGTATCAAGAGCCAATTTCTTGAGGGATCTGTGAGAGAGAAGACCCCAAAATAACCCTGCGTAAAAGTCAATATTGTTATGGCTTCCAGCAATTTTCCAATTCCTTCACCCCCAATTTTTTCTGGTGAGAATTATCCAATTTGGGCTCTCAAGATTAGAACATACTTGCGAGCATATGATCTGTGGGAAGTGGTAGAGGTCAAAGGAGAGGTAAATCCTTTGCCAAATAATCCTACTATGGTGCAAATTAAGAATCACAGAAGAGGTTTCAAAAAACTTAAAGCTCTTTCTTGCATACAATCAGCACTTTCGGAAGCAATTTTCGCAAGAGTTATGACGAGTGAGACTGCAAAGGAGGCTTAGGACAAGTTGAAAGAAGAATTTCACGGAAGTGTCAAGATAAGGCAAATAAAAGTGATAAATCTGAGAAGAGAGATTGAAATTCTCAGAATGAAGGATTCAGAAACTATTGAAGAATTCTCCAACAAGTTGATGAAGGTTGTAAACCAAATTAGACTTATGGGAGAAGAGCTTACAGATTCAAGAATCGTGAAAAGGGTTCTTGTGAGTTTGCCGGAAAGATTTGAAGCAAAGATCTCCTTACTCGAAGATTCGAAGGATCTCACAAAACTGTCACCTTCAGAACTTGTACATGCTCTTCAAGCTCAAGAGCAAAGAAGATCCTTGAGGCTAGAAGAAGCTACTGAAACTGCTCTTCAAGCCAAGTTCAAAGGGAAGATGCAAATGCAAGAGGAAGGTAAAATCCTAGAAACTTCTACTAATTCCAGTAGAAATAATCAAGGCGCTTCTCGCAATGGAGTCAAGAAGAGAGAAAACTTTCCTCCATACAAGTATTGCAGAAAAATCAATCATAAAGAGGATGATTGTTGGTTTAAGGGGAAGGAACCACCTCTCTAGTGTGGATATTGCAATAAGCTTGATCATATTGAAAGGTTATGCTGAAGAAGGAGAACAACCAACAAACTCAAAAAGCCAACGTTTCGGAAGTTGAAGAACAAGAGAAGTTTGTGTTTACGGCGATGGTAGCAACAAGATTGAATGATGAAAACACATGGTTCCTGGACAGTGGTTGCACTCAACACATGACCAGCAAACAAGAATATTTTATGAAGTTGGAATCTGCCAAAGGTAGTGTCAAGTTGATCGATAAAACCACGTTGGAGATTGTTGGTAAAGGAACTGTGGCAATTGAAGCTCCCAAAGGTACTAAATTTATTCAAGATGTTTTGTTGGTACCTGATCTTGACCAAAATCTTTAGAGTGTTGGTCAAATTCTAGAAAAAAATTATATGTTACTGTTCAAAGACAAAAAATGTGTTGTTTCTGATTCTAGCGTCCAAGAAGTGATTACGGTTGAAATGATAAAAAGAAGTTTTCCTTTGTGTTGGAACTCAAATTCAGAGCAAGTTTGTCGAAGTAGTCAATGTGAGAAGGTTATTGTGACCACCAAGCACAACGATGGCGAACAGTATGTCTGGGAATCACAAGCAGGTGGTTCATTCACTGTTACGAGGGATGTAAATATTGAGCAATTGGGAAGAGGAACAAAAATAACTCTCTTCCTCAAAGAAGACCAGCTAGAGTACTTGGAAGAATGGAGAATCAAGGACCTCGTAAAGAAGCACTCTGAATTCATTAGCTATCCAATTTACCTCTGGGCTGAGAAGACTACATAGAAAAAAATCAGAAATGATGAAGATGATGAGCCCAAGAAAGACGATGAGGGTTCGACAATTGCAGCTTGTGGGGAAGTAGGGAAATCTACTTCTGAAAAACCTGATGTTCCGCATGATGAGCAACTCACTGCAACAGAAATGGGGCGTCGAATTAAGTTACTACAGAAACTCCATAGGCAATTGGTCATTGGAGGTATTCTATCAGAGGCTGATTTTTGGGCTGCTAGGAAGAGGCTGCTAGAGCAGACTGAAAACAAGAAGCCAAAATAGCGGGTAGCTTTAAAAAATGACATGTGGTGTGTAAAACCATTATTCGATGGTCAGACGAACAGAGTTACATTTAACTTGACTCCAGAGGTTATTCATCAGATTTTTGCTGAGAAACCAGCTGTCTGCCAAGCATATTTATACTTTGTTCCTGGAAAGATGTCAGGAAAAGAATTCTGGACTAAATATTCAAGGGCTGAATACCTCCACAGTACAAAAAATATTGTTGCAACTTTTGTCGAGGCTTCTGAAGATGAGGAGCTTGCAGTTTTCTTAAAGCAAGATGCTATGTTAGAATCTGAAGCTCGAAAAAAGATGAACAACATCAAGTTATATGTCCGGAGGGTGTTCATTATGGATAACTGTGAGGAGCTTATGCCCGAGTACCTTGGATTTGCGAAGGGTGTTGTGGATTCTGATGATTTGTCTCTCAACATCTCTCGTGAGCTGCTACAACAGAACAACATTCTCAAGGTGATTAGGAAGAACCTTGTGCAGAAATGTATTGAGATGTTCAATGAAATTGCTGAGACAAAGGAGAAATTGAAGCTCGCTGATATGTTTACCAAAGCTCTTTCCAAATTCAGATTTGAAACTCTTCGTGAACAACTTGGAGTTACCAGCAAACATCTCATGGAGGAGTGTTGAAGTATTGAGTTATTTGCTGTTATTTTCTTTTTTAGTTTAGTAATTTTATTTCTGAAATTCAGTTATTTAGTTGAGATAGAATAGGATTTTATTAGTATCCCAGTTGAAGATAGAATAAGATTTTATTAGTTTTCTAGTTAGAAATAGAATAGGAGTCTTTTGTCTATTTATATTCTCAGATATGAATGAATAAATAAGAAGAATATTTTTTTATCCTCAAACATCTATTTTCTTCTTCTTCTCTGTATTCCGTAGAACAACACTGTGCACCAACTTTCTCTCAAAAAGTAGCTGCCAGGCATTAGCTGTACTGTTGACTGCCAGAAAGTTCAACGACCAATGGATCTAGTCCCTCAGCTGATCCCTATGAAATAAGACTCATATGAGGAATAGTTACAATTTGTTCCCCTGAGAACCTGATTCACTTATTCCTTTTGATATCGGCTTAGTGTGGGTACCTGATTCTTCACCTGGTCCCACAGCAGGTTTGTCAAATCCTCAAAACAAAGCATAGTACCATAGTAACTATGCATCATCACTTTGGCCGTTGAGCATTTTTGGAAGGGCTCCTTTCTGGGTTATGCCCTACAATCCTTAGTTTCAAAATTTTTGCCTTTGTGCTTTGTTCCTTCCTTTTATAAGGGGTTGATTGACTTTGCTAAAAGTTTGTCTGTAGTTGCAGCGGAAAAAATCCCAAGACAAAGCGTAAAGTCATTAGAATTTGTGTATCTGCTTTGGTCTCTTTTACAGTTTAAAATTTACCCTGTCCGAGTGTGCTATTGATGAGAAACATTAATTTATACCACATAGGAGTTGGCAAGGTTTGTTTTGGGCTTCTAGTCTAGTATTGTACTAGTATGGCATTGAGTTTGTTTCCTCTTTCCTCTCTGTCATGTAAGTAGGTTCTCTCCGAGAAGAAATGAATTAGTCTCTTTATGAGTTATGCATACAAATATAAAGAACAATACTAGTTTTAACTTAATCATCCAATTTTGAGTATAAGACCAAATTCTGGGGTTTGTTATTAAATGATACTTGGTGCATTATGATATCATTACTTGGACAAGTACTGATTCTTATGTCAGGCTTGAGGAGTTAATGACTCAACTTGCTACAACACAGGAATCACCAAGCAGTTCTATGTGAACCGAATTTGCCAAAATTTTAAGCTTCAGCTGTTCTCTGCTTCTACAGTATATGGTTTCAGATTGCTCAGATCTCTATGCATAAAACTCAAATGCCAGGATAAACAGGCCAAGAAAGAGTATAGTTCTTTTACCCAAATCCAAGTTGAGATGGCTGAATGCGTCGGCAAGTGACTTTTGAGTGAATTAACTGTTTCAAAAATTTTCTATTGGAGAGTATTATTCTCATTTGGCTGTAAAGGGTTCGTTCCATCCATTATCTCTCCGCACTATTTATCACTACCTGATATTGTCAAAATTGTCAAGCTAGTACTCGAATTCCATTTAATCATCAATAAGTTGGAGGCTTGGAGACAGACCCTTGAGTCCAAAGGTTTTAGGTTGAGCAGGACCAAGACGAAGTACTTGGAATGTAAGTTTAGTGATTTATCGCATGAAACTGACATGGTAGTGAAGCTGGATTCTTAGGCAATTAAGAAGAAAGTGAGTTTCAAGTATTTTGGATCTATGATTTATGAGAATGACGAGATTGATGATGATGCCACACACTGTATTGGTGCAGGGTGGTTGAAATGAAGGCTCGCTTCGGGGGTCTTGTGTGATAAGAATGTGTCTCCTAAGCTTAATGGTAAGTTCTACAGAGTGACATTTCGATCGGCTACGTTGTATAGAGTGGAGTGTTGGCCAGTTAAGAACTCTCACATCCAAAAGTTGAAGGTGGCGGAGATGAGGATGTTGTGATGGATGTGTGGACTTATTAGGAGAGATAGGGTTAGAAATGAGAAGGTGGGAGTGACTTCAGTGGAGGATAAGATGGGAGAAGCGAGGTTGCGATGGTTTGGACATGTGATGAGGAGGGGCATGGATGCTCCAGTTCGGAGGCTTGAGAGGCTGATTATGGATGGTTTTAAGCGGGGTAGAGGTAGGCTGAAGAAATATTGAAGGGAAGTGATTAAGCATGATATGGAGCAGTTACAACTTACGAAGGACATGACACTTGATAGGAAGGTGTGGAGGACGCGGACAGAGGGTTAGTGGGTAAGAGTTCGTCCGTAACAGTAGGTAAGAGTTTTTATTTATATCTATGCCTGTCGCGGTGTTTCGGTGATGTCTTGAATTTTTGAATAGATAGTTTATAGTATTACCTTGTGGGTGTCTTGTTTTCTTTATAGTTTATAGTATTACCTTGTGGGTGTCTTGTTTTCTTTATTATCTTACAATATGTATCTCATTTTTGTTGTGTACTTTTAGGTTTTTGTTTGTTTGTTTGATTGTATTGTTATCCTGAGCCGGCGGTCTATCGAAAACAACCTCTCTACTTCATCTAAGGTAGTGGTATGGATTGTGTACACTTTACCCTCCCCAGACCCAACTTTGTGGGAATACACTAGGTATGTTGTTGTTGTTGCTGCATCAGTAAGGAAATACCGGAAAAGGTTCTGATGAGAACATTAAGCGATCATAGGATCAAGATCCATTTAATTACATCATGTAATTTCAACCTCTTTGGTAAGCTTCGACTTTCTGTCATGTACATCTTCAGGATTTTGCTATTATACTTTCTCTGTTAAAGTTGTAGTGTCAAAGTGTTTACCCTAAAAACAGTATAGTTGCATTTGTATATGTGGTCAAGAGCACGCACGTTAAACCCAACTTTGCTTACATCCGTTACCAGTGGATCAATTGTTTATATAGTGCATAGATCATAAGGAGAACAAGGTAAAACAAAGTTAGCAAACAGATTGGCAAACCGAGGTCCTAAATGGCGTCCTCCGATAGCGTGGAAGCTTCCAATGAGAGGAAGATCGTACAGATAAGAGTGAAAAGAAACACACAACTTAGAGAGCACACAAGAATATGTATTATATTGGTAAGTCTGATTCCAGATTGTTTACAAAATGAGGAGATTCCTATTTATAGGGCACAATGGAAAATAGTAACACTCCGGAATGGGTTTCCATGTACTATATCCATTGAGACGATGCCAAGTGTCCTGTCCGTTGCAGGCATTTGCCACTAGCTTCTGTCTGTGTCAGATGGTACACTACTCGTCCGTGTAGTTGCTTGTACTTACACTTCTGTCCCTGTCCTTTTCTTCCACGTTATCATCACGGCAGTGCCATCTGTACTCAGTTATTCTCGAGATGTCATCATCCAAAGGCACCGACTGTTGTCTCGTTGCGAATCACTCGCTCGAGAGGTCCTATCACTTCCCTCGATATCTCTCGCAACTCTTTACCCAATACACATCGTAATTATCTTTTTCTTAATTTTGACCTGCTGCCACAAAATTTTTGTGCATGACTACGGATAAGCTTCTGTAGAATATGGTTGTCAACTGTGCAATCCCCTAAGGCAGTTCGGACAAAAATTTATCCCCGCGATTTTCCTGTCTCTTATTGAAAACCAGATGCTCATGACAAATTATTAGGAATATAATTGATGCTCACTGCCTATAACTCCATTAAATATTTTCACGGTTCAGGTTCACAAGTGTTTTGCAATGTCTGAATTAACATCGTAGTATAACTCCATTAAATATTTTCATTTAACTTGCTTTAAAGCACTCGGTCCTTTCAAATATTGACTCCCAAAATTTCTATTATTGCTAGCTTTAATAACAGATGGCCACTAGCCGAAGAAGTAAAGGAATTCATGAGCATCTCAAGAACCTAGCAGTTCCTATCATGTTAAGGCAAAGATATTACAATATATAGTTAGTGTATCCCCACATTTAATAATAGGTGGGGGTGAATATAGAAACAAGTCTTATAAAAGCCAAAACAGGAAAACAACAAGAAGTATCTTTGCGCTTGGGACTATGATGCAGCTAGTGAGGTTCTAATTGAGGCGCTGCTCTTTGGCCTTGGTTCTGCATTGGCCGTTGAGAATTTTGGAAGGGAGCCTTTGGAATTATGCCCTAGAATTCTTAGTTTCTAAGTTTGTCTTTGTGCTTTCTTTGTTTTCCAGTCTGTTTTTTCAAAGCATTCTTAAATTTATCAATACCAAAATGTTCGGAAGTACTATGTTCTTGAGATGCATACAATTTCAACTTCCAAATACCATTTTTCATCTAAATATATGTCCAACCACCAATTTAACTTCCTTTTTCTTGTTTTCACTTCTGATTCCTTTTGAATATTAACCACAAAAAACTTCAATTAGTTATACCTTACATAACAGATGGCCACTAGCCAAAAAGTAATGAAATTCAGCGTATCTCTAGAACCTAGCATCTGAATCATGCCAGGGGCAAAAGATATTACAACATATATATGTGTGTGTGTGTGTGTGTGAAGCTATGCTATGTCCTATATCTCCACCATTATTTGATCAGAATTTCTATGAGTAGTTCATGATCTCGTTTGATTATTGGAAAAGCAGAGCAATCATGGGTGATTGCCACTGCCACCGCCTTTCTTTCCTCTTGGATCATGCTTGGTGTTAGGTCCTGCATTGTCATAATCTAACACAGCATCCAGCTGCAGCAACTTTCGTGGATTTTCTCGGATAACATGCTTAACACAATTTGTCATAAAGATCAATCAGTACCATCAAACTTTTCAGCTGTTAAGGATATTCTAAGAAATCAAGATTTTACATGACTCTATGCATCCCAAGAAAATGAATATTAATCTAGGAAGTCATTATAGTCATGGTAATGTTGTATACAAAAAATGGATGGAAATTTTAAGAGGAAAAACATGAGCTGCAGGGAGTCTAGTAAGGAAGACTGGTCGCATTTCATTAATAAAGTATGATATTATGCCAACCAAACAAATTTACTTCCGTATATCACTACCTTATGAAGCTTATAAGTGCGGTTCACGCCATAGGCAAGGCCTTCAACAGGACCTAAATGACACAAAGAAGAATGAGAAATAGCAGTGTGAGCATTATGTCATTTGCTAATATACATCAGGCTTAGTTGAAATGTTGTCATTTTATAGCCAAGGAGCTTACCAGATGAAACAAAGATGAGAAACAAAAGGAGTAGAATGAGAGTTCTGATCCCAGGCCTCATAGTGGTGCACTTATTGAATTATCTCTATCAGTTGAGTAGAGAGATTGGTTCTTGAGATGAGAAGAGGAAGAATGGAAGAGCAATCCCTTAAATTGTTGAGTGGGAAGAGGTAGTGGTTAAGGGCAGATTTAGGTTTTTGAACAAAGTGACTATTATGAGTATGAGTTCGAACTTATACCACATTCATTCGTTTTTTGGAATTGAAATCTATTATTTGTACTTTTAATAACACATATACATAGTTTTTAATAGGTTCAGATGAATATGTAACTAAAGCACTATATTGGCCTGAGGTAGTGGTGATGGTGCACCCACCAATTTACTGTATGTACAGATGAGTTGCATTTCCTATGTATAGGGCAAAACCAACAAGTCAAACCAGCACTGAAAAGAATAATAGTGCACATATCTATAGGTTACATCAAAGTAGCTAGAATTGCAAAAGTAGGTATGACTGTAGACTGTTTTGATCAATCTCTCTGTCTTCTGCATTGCATGGCTCTAGCTCTGCCATTTTAAGATGTTTTGACATACTAGACTCGTTTCTCATCAGTTGCCTAAAGATTTTCAAAGGAGTTTATAATGTCCTGAACCACTCCACCAATTGCGTTAAGCATGCCTGCCCGTGAAGGGGTGTCATGAAGACTTAGGGGTCCGTTTGGTTGTTGGTTAGAGTTATGTCGGGTAAGTTATTTATGACTTAGTTATTTCATCTTTTGTTCCACAGAGAATAATACATGCATATATTGACTCATAACTTATACAAGTTTTATTTGTGTGGGATTGTAAAATG
This sequence comes from Capsicum pubescens, assembly GCA_030864215.1. Taxonomy (NCBI): domain Eukaryota; kingdom Viridiplantae; phylum Streptophyta; class Magnoliopsida; order Solanales; family Solanaceae; genus Capsicum; species Capsicum pubescens. The sequence continues at coordinate 122,930,715 of CM061543.1, forward strand.
ACAACTAAACACTGTATTGGCATACCGAGCAACTAAAAAGCTACCGAACATGCATGGTATTAGTTATGCTAGTTTTATTACAATAATAACTCCGTTCCTAATCAGCACCATAGAGCCTCTTAATTAAGTAAATAAAAAGGTATCCTCTCAAATAGTATAAACTTTTAAATGAAATGGTCTCACAATCCAAACAGTTTTCAGATGGTAAGGCAGTTATGTTGATTCTTGATTGTGCACCCACCCAATGGCTGTACAATGACAAGTTGCAATACCTATAGGCCACAAGCAGTAAGTCAAACTGCCACTAATAGGAATGCAATGTACAAATCTTTATGCAATACCTATAGGCCACAAGCAGTAAGTCAAACTGCCACTAATATGAATGCAAATCTTTATGCAATAGTATAGATTGTTGTATGCATGTGGGCTACTTTCTTCAATCTCCATTTTGTCCTAATAAGCATTTGCCTGCTCCCCCCCCCCCCCCCCCCGCTCCCTTTAATTATTCTACTGCTTGAGGAATAAATCTTCATGTTTGATTTTAGTGGAAAGGACTGATGACTAATCTGGAAATGAAGAAAACAAAGAGAGTTGCACAAAGGAAAGTCAACTACTTTCTACAAAACCAATCACATATGGTCTTCCTTTCTTCAATGGTCAGGAAAATAAAGTTCACGTTTTCATTATGAGGTCATAAAGGGCCCTCGCTTGCTTGAGACAGGAGATGGGCAATGCGACCTACAAATGAAATTAAAAGAAGATTATTTCTTTAACCTTTTAGAGGGATGCAATTAGGCAAAAGACACAAGCGTAGTGGAAGGGCACTACCAGAAGTGGAATTTCACCGAGTAGATAACATAAAGGGGAAATTTCAGACTTGGTCATATTTGAGCATGTCTAATGATTCGTTACGCATAGAATCAGCTGTTGGAAAAATATCAAATTTTTGTATTTGATAAGTCTTAACAAGTCAAAAATACCATTTTAAAAATATTTATATTTAATCAGGAAAAATACTATCGGAGATAGAGGTGGAATATGGGTGGGGGTGGGATGTGTTGAAAAGTGAGGAGGAGACGGTTAATATGGAATTAGAAGACAAATTCTTCCAAAATTATGCAAGAACTGAAAAAATTTATCAACTAAATATAAAAAATTGAAACATATTTTCCTCTGCACCAAACAAGCCCTTAATGTTGTATTGCTAATTAACCTATGTACAGAATAATCAGAGTCATCTTAAGGACAGGCTGGAAAGATTGATGCATTCTATGCTAGCGTTTGGCTATAGATACCCAAATATTTTTTTCAAGTCTTTTGGGTGAAGTTCTATCTTGTGTGGCTATTATATTTGAAAAATATATTTCACTTTTAAAAGTTTTCAAAAAATAAAATTTAAGTACTAGTTTTTTTATTAGAGTATTTGAGAATTTGGATTATTTGCTAAAAAAAAATTGTCAAACAATGACAAATTGTATGGCCAAACACTATGCGCAAATCTTTTCTCAAAAACTACTTGAAAAATCTATAATCAAGCAGATCCTACGTCTCATTTCTATACACTTGAATTTGACCGGAACAAATTAGAATTGTTGCGCCTTTTTCCCGCTATAGAAGTAATAAATAAAGATACCTAATAAATTTCTACTAATGTTTCAAGATTCAAGAAAATAATGAAATTATAAGATTTGCGATGATAAGTTGGCCTTCGATTGATTACTTATACTATGTTGGAATACAATTACAACACATGCTAAACCCCAAAAGCAGCACCAATAACAAAAGAACGTAAATGCATGTGTCGACTTGTAGCAATGCCGCAACTAAAAACTGGAAAAAGAATCCTCATACCAGATACGGCACTTGGAAAACCCATAGGCCATAGGAGGAAATGAAACGTCTTATCCTCTCACTATTTTCTTTTTTTGAATAAATAAAAATGACTTTTAGATCTTTATGTATAAAAATGAAGATCTCTAGTTAAAAAAAAAAGACAACTAAAAGAAAAAGTAATGGGCCAAAAAACTATTTCTCCCATAATGCCATCGAAATTGGTGACATTTCAACATCATGTTCTTCAAAGACAATGACTAGTATTTCACGAACAAAGGAGTCCTAGAAAAGGAAAAAAGTCCTTTTAAAAGGTCAAAAACAACTCTACACTAACAGCGTAACCAGGAAAAAGTACACGCAATCATGGTTGAGCAGCATTGGCAATACTTGCTCTTCGAAAATGCAACACTCTGTAAGATATGTAAAGTATGAAGGAAATCTTATGGAATGCCACAAAATAATAAGCTGAACCCACAATAAATCATGCAAAAGAAATGAATGAGATGATGCTATAGATCCAGCTGATTGCGACAAGACGCGGACTTGACCAACGAAAAATATATTTATATATTTGTGAGAAAAATCAAAAGAAGCTATGGCTAAGTATCAAGACTACCAAAACTGGGACTTGTACATGCTGACCATGAAAACCCCTTGAAGAAAAGAGGAACATCAGGACCTCGGCATTTCTTGCTAGAGCACCAGGTCAGATCCACAAGCAAAGAGAAAAAACAGGAGCCTTGTTTTCTTCAGCTAGTTACAAGAAAATTCCCTTCCAACCCCAATATACAGCATCACTAACATCGCATCCACTCCAAAGTGGAAGGCCTTCAACCCCCTGAACAATCACCAAGACCCAACCCCTCCATGGCAAAGCAAAATAACCCCTCCCATGGTGCTGATACATGCGTCTGACAACTTGAATGCAAATTTCTTCCATTGTCAGAAAATGGCAATGACTTGACACATGAATGCAATATTGGATCCGACTCGACACAACTACATGCATGCAGGGACATGAAAAAAAAAAGTTTGCATCAAGTACCCACAACTTTAAACTGAAATGGCACGGCTAATAGCCATCTGGGCCCACAGAGCAGATTCCTTAATCAAATGGTCATCCGACGACAAGCATTCAATCAAAAAGTTTTTGCTCGATACTGATTGTTGAATCAGAGAACCGGCATTACTGCCCAGAGTATCTGCTAAATCTCCCAGAACTCCAATGGCTGTCTTCATTACCACATCATCCCTGTAATTTGAGAGAAGGGGGTAAAATCCAGGAAATCAGAACACCAATGGCCTTCATGAATAGAGCAAAAAAGAGAACTAGAAGCAATCAAACGATACTTACATGTCTTTCTCCATATAAATACTATCCAGGAATTGAAGGATATGAGGTGCATAGGATATCAGAAGCTGAGTCTTAGGTGAGTTCTTGAAGCCCTGAAATATGCCGGAATAAGCCTCCAAGATTCCATTTCTCAGAAGATTTGTGTAATCTAACATCTCATCATCACCACCAGATGTGTGTGCTGACAGCTCTGCAGCACTCTGGAGCATAGGCATGGCATATATCAAGTACTTCTCAAAATTCTCTCCTATCGCCAAGGCTATGTCACCAAAGCATGAAAATATTGGTGGCTTCACAGAACGGTGTAGCTGGTTACTTGATAGGTCCTTGAGAAGCTGTGTCATTACACCATCACAATAAGGTGTGATCTTATCCTCCAAAGCTCTGCATAAATCACCCACAACACCTACAGTGACAGCACAAACTTGGTACTCCTCAAAATTCTGAAGACCCATTTCCAGGTACTTGTAAAATTCAGTCATGTACTTGGCAAAGTCAGGACCAGTTGCATAGGCAAGTGCTCCAATGGCAAGCATAGCTTCCTCATGCACAGTAGCACTTCTACATGCAAAAACACTGAGGAAAAGGCTCATGATCTGATCAGCATACTGCAAAAAAGCATACTTTGTTGGCTCTGAGGCCCCTAACTTCTGAATAATAACCTGTAAGCACCCACACAAAAGACCTTGCAACTCGCTCTGCTTCTCTCTTTCATCAGATGAAAGCTTCTGCATCTCAAGAGTCTGGTGGAGCTCCATCATAATGATGGGAACTAGTTGCAAAACCATGGGAATTGTCTCATCAGGTGAACACCTCACAACTTCATTCAGTGCCTCATATGCAGCAGTCCTAAGTCGGGACTCACCAGCATCTTCTCTGTGGGTCACAGTGAGAAGGGATTGCACAATTTCCTGGAAAAAAGGGGCCAAGGGAGATGATGCAGCCACATCCCCGTACCCTTGGGCAAGAAAATAGAGAGCACCACAAGCTTTTTCAGTAACATTTGGAGCATCCTTCATGCTCTGAAGTAGAACTGTAACGATCTGTTGGCAGTTTCCTGGAGTAATAATGGGTACCTCCACTGTTGAACCATGAAGAAATTCAAATATTCTTCCAAGGGTCCATGCTGTAGTGTCCTTCACATGGCTATTGGCATCCTTTGTCAATGCGGTAAGCATGAAATTTAGCGCACTATTAACGATGGGTGTTAGCTTATCAGGTGAAGGACCTTCTAAAATCGAGCCAAAGGCATAAGTGGCAGCCTCCCTTTGCCTCCAATCAGGTTTTGTGATGTTCTCTTCAATGAATGGCATAACAAGAGGGACGATGTCATCTCCTACAGTCCTTGCAACCAAACCAAGGCAAGTGCCACCAGCCATTGCAAGATTCCAAGCAACTTCATCCTGATCCTGCTCTTCTTCTTGCTTAAGAAGTGTCTCCAATAACATAGGGACAAGTGCAGGGAGGGCCTGCTTGATGAAATTATAGCAAGGAACATCGGAATCTGCAGTAAAATCACCCCCATAATCTTCTAAAATATCAATCTCCTCATCACAGATCGTGCTCCAAAATTCAATCGCTTGAAGAGCAACAGGCTCCTCATCCTCTCTAACAGCCTTTGCAGTTATGCTAAAGATGTCTTGAATATAAGGAGATAATTTCTCATAGTATGTTGATGAAATCGAGACTAAACATTCAAAAGCAGCCTGCCGAATTTTGACTTCAGGAGACAGAGTGGACTGGCAGACAACTCTCATAATAAAGTCGCGCTCCATATCATTGTTGAAATTTGCCTGAGCAAATCCAAGTGCATTATATAATGCTCGGGTAGCAGCAAGCTTCACATCATTGTTCCCTTCTTCAGCATTCATACCTTGAACTACAGCTGTAAGGATTTTATTTACTTGATCCTGCTCCACGACATCAGGAGAAACTTCTTCGCATAAATACCCGACTGTCTCTAAAGTAGCTTGCTTGACATGGGCAGAGAGCTGCTGATTTGACAAGAGTGATGCTATTAACTCAGGCCACTGCTTCTGCGGCAGCTCAATGCCAGCAACCTTGGCAATGACTTGTGAAGCAGTTGAACGAGCATCAGGTGCCAGAGAAGAGAGGGTCTGTAGCAAGCATGTTTTAATTTGGGTCTTCACAGCCATATCAAGTAATAGCCATCTTTGGACAAGTTCATGTTTCCTGTGTTGTTCCTTGGCATCCAAAGCATTTTTTAGTATAAGACCTGCCAACTTACGACTATCAACTGGCTTCTCCTCACTAGCCAACTCTCCTGACAGAGACAGCAGGAAACCAGGAAGATTTTGCTCCTGAAACTGTTTCAATGTTTCTTCTGCATGTTTTCTCACTGCTGAATCAACTGATTGTGCATTTAGAAGGACCTGAGTGACTTCCATAGCCATATGGTTCCTGAAAACACATGAGATATCCCCTATGTAAGATATCTCAGGTTCATAAACGCCAAATAGTGTTTGAACAACCAGAGAATCCACTTAGTGATCATGTTGTTCAACAATTTATACTGGATTATAATATGTATTACAATACAGTACTAAATAATAATGGAATTATTTAGAAGATGTTTGGTTCATTGAAATAAAAATGAATGTACAAAGTATAATATGCGTTTTGTTTTGCACCCACGGGTGTGGCCTATTGGTCAATGAAGTGGGTTTGAGAACATAAGGTCTTAGATTCAAATCCCAGCACAAACAAAAAAAACTAGGTGATTCTTCGTTCTTCCTATCCGTCCTAGCCTTGGTAGACAAAGTTATCTGTGGTTGGTGGGAGTTATCCCTGGAATTAGTCAGGGTGCACGAAAACTGGCCCGGACACCATGGTTATAAAAAAAATTGCGTTTAGTTTTACAGTAGGTAATCTTGAAACACCTTGTATTAAGCTAGTAATATTAATCCCAGGATTGCTTATAAACAAAACAAAAAATCCAACAAAACACAGGATTAAAAGTCATATATTCTATCCCATGGCTGCTTTTCTTTATCCCATTTACCAAAAAACTTAAAGCAAACTGAATGGTCAAGGTTAACCAAACCAAGAACTTGAAAAGTAACCACATCAAATAGACAAAGAGATCAACTTCTGCAATGCAACAACCAATTGTTGGTGACAAGATAAGAACTAGGACAACTAATTTATTTTTCCTAGGGTTATCATTCTATATGAATGTTGACATTCGGATATTGAGTTGATTAATTAATTTATCTATTTGGGTATTTATTCAAGTATCTTGGGTCTATGATACAGGGGAATAGAGAGATTGACAAGGATGTCACGCACCGTATCGATGCAGGGTTGAAGTGGAGGCTCACATCGGAAGTCTTGTGTGATAAGTAGGTGCTTCCTATGCTTAAAGGTAAGTTCTTCAGAGTGGCAGTCCGACCGGCTATGATGGAGCGGAGTGTTGGCTAGTTAAGAAAACCCACATCCATAAGTTGAAGGTGGCAGAGAAGAGGATGTTGAGATGGATGTGTGGACTTACAAGAGAGATAGGGTTAAAAATGAGGCTATTCGAGAGAAGATGGGAGTGGCTTCGGTGGAAGACAAGATGCGGGAAGTGAGGTTGAGGATGCGATGGTTTGGGCATGTGATGAGAAGGTGCACGGATGCTCCAGTACGGAGGTGTGAGAGGTTGGCTATGGATGGTTTAAGGACGGGTAGAGGTAGGCCGAAGAAGTATTGAAGGGAGGTAATTAGGCATGACATGGAGAGGTAACAGCTTACGGAGGACATGAACCTTGATACGAAGGTGTGGAGGCCTGAATCAGGGTAGAGGATTAGTGGTTAGGATTGTGTCGATAATAGTAGGGAAGAATGCTTTGTTTGTATCTGTGCCTGTAGTTTCTTGTTCGTAGTGTTATGGTGATGTTTGTGATCTCGAATAGATAGTTTATAGTATTACTCTGTTAGCGTCTTGTTTCTATTATTATCTAATAGTGTGTAATCCCATTTTGTTATTTATTTTTATGTTTTTTTGTTTGTTATACTGTTATTTGTCCTGAGCCGAGGGCCTATCGGAAACAACCTCTCTACTTCATCTGAGGTAGTGGTATGGACTGCATACACTTCACTCTCCTCAGACCCCACTTTGTGGGAATACACTGGGTAATGTTGTTGTTGTTGTTGTTGTTTAATAATTTTACAAGACTTCTATATTCTTGAAGTTTTTTTGATAAGGTAGATATTTTATTAAAAGGTACCAAGATGGTACAGGAAAAGAAACAGAAACACCATAAAACAAAAAGTAGCGTCCTATACTCTTCTTCCTAGCATGTCCACTAAATCCATATACTGACTCAAACTATCTATTGAGCTGCCTTTGTTCCAGAAACACAAATTTTGTAAGCTTTGTTCCAGAAATATGAGTTCCCTGCCCTTCAAAGCAAGCTTTGTTCCATGAAAATATATTGCATTACATCAATTAATAGGCAAGTAGAAATTGAAAGTTTGCTATGAGGAAGGTTAGCCTTGTTAATTAATATCTGATAAAAAATAAAAAGTAAAAAGTATTTGAAGAATTCAATAGGATTGTTAAAATAAACCACAAGTCTAAAATTATTTCCATCACTGATATCCAATGGTTATAAGGTAATAAGTGTATTGACCGCCTGCTGCAACCATTTTGCAATTTTCAATAGTCTAATAATTCAATAAAATCAATCACAACTTTTTGTTTGACTTGATAAAGTAGAATTAGTCTAATTCTATGTAGCTCGGACTCGTCAAAAGTGTCATTATTTTGAAGAATCCGACACGGGTGTGGCATCGAAAGTGAAAAGTCTGCGCAACTTAGAACTAATTTAGCCAACAACTAATTGCAACTCCTCGTGGGACAATACTCTATTTATCACTTCATTACTTGATTGATCCATTACACGTATGTGTGTGTAGAAAGAAAAAACAACACACACACAAAAAAAAAAACACTCAGCTGCAAGTAATTAGTAAAGTTTATGCAGACTGTTGAGGCAAAAAACAATCCTTTTGTGTTTTCAAAAGCACTCCAGAGCTCAATCAAACAGCAGAGGTAATGACTCCTCACTTTTTAAGGTGTACATAATAGCAAATTAATAAGCCGCAATTACTGAAAACTATTCATGAAGATAGGATCATTAAACGGATCGACTACAAAACCTAGTTCATGTAAAGTACATCACTTGGAGAACTTCCAATTTCAATAAAATTAACTGAGCACATCATCGGGCATACTAGATCTCAGTCCAAACTCAAAAACACAATCAATAACAAGTATAAATGCAAATAAGTGAATCAAAAGATCGGAACGAAAGAAGAATAAACCTAAAGTTCAATTATTGAACATTAGATGAAGCTTAAAATCAGTTATACAAAAAATTAATCAATTTTTCAAACATATAATGAAAAAAAATGAGTGAATTTACCTGAAAATTAGAGATACAGTGTGGGATTGAATGAATAAAAAACGGCGCCTAAACTGAAACCCTAGAGAGAGAGAGAGAGAGAGAGAGAGAGAGAGAGAATTTAAAGGGCAACTTAGAATTATTATTATGCAAATCTATTATATCTGTGCTACTACTAGTATATTGTTTTCCTCACTTCTAATTTAATTGGGTATTAATCTGCAACGTGCAGGGATCAGATAAGTTTGAAAAATCCAATTGGCTTCTACACGCGCGGCAGTGACTGATCTGATTGGTGGAGTAATATCTAACTCCTATTGTCAATACTTATTTTACTTTGGTCGGGTTAATGAAGTTCGTCGATAAAAAGTAATTTTATCAATATACCTCTAATTAAATTGTATACCTATTTTTAAAGTAATTCTCCATCCGTTTCACAATAAGTTAATTATTGAATTTTGATACACATATTAAGAAAAAAAAGTAAAGACATAAATTTATCATGTTTTTTCATTTTTACCCTCTTCAAAAGCAAAGACCTATGATACATCACTCCCAATGCACATTTAATGAAGGGTAAATTTGGAAAAAATTTCCAACATCTACCTTGAATTGTGAATCATTCACTTATTTTGAAACATTTGTGCATCGAATGAAAAAACGGACTGCGCTAGCAAATCTGAACGTCAATTTTAGATTGATAACATGGTTGGTGTGGTTTTATGACTTTAAAATCTCATTTTGACCCTCGGTTCAGAAAGTTGTGAAATTGAATTTCGCGGGTCAACTTTGTGAAAACGACGTCTTTCAAAAATATGATATCTCCCTTGAGTTCGAATCATCGAATTTGATAGTGTAGCATATTTCGTTTGCGTTCACAGAAGTTCGGATGAATTTCGACGGGCCCGCGGAGACTCAGACCCTATATATACTCATGTTTCGCCTTTTCCCCTATTATTGAGACTTGGAGTTTAGTGTTTCACACTTTTGAGCAATTTCTTCCATTTCTAAGTTTTGGTAAGCTTCTAAACATTTATTTCAACTACTTTACTCCAATTTTATTATTAATTCTTATTGTAATGCGGATTAAAGTGAAAATTATGAATTTTGGCCCGGAAGATCTAAAACTTGTATTTCTTTGTTTCAAACCTCGTTTTCAACCCATTTTTACTTGAATAAGTTTTTAATCTTATAATTATAAATTTTCTCTCAATTACTTCATATTCTTGATTTCAAAAAGAATTTTTGGGATTTTATCGGTAAAGCTTAAACATGTTTTTTCTTCAATTTGAACCTCGTTTAAACTCGTTTTCGCTTGAATTTTTAGCTGTAGACTCTTGAAAATATGAAAAACATGTTTCAAAGATAAAATTATGATTTCTCCCTTCTTTTTTGAAAATTTATTTCGGGAGTTTGTTTTGACCCCGACTTGAAAATAAATAATATGGGTATTGACTTTTTTTTTCTGCATAGATTCTATATTTCTATGTGTTAGTTGATTCTGAATCCATTCGTGAGAGTAAGGCTTCAGATTGAAGTCTTACGGATCGATTTTCGACATTCGTGGTAGGTTATGGCTTAACTTTCTTTAGATTGGGCTGGGTAGCTAATGTTGATACAAAATCATGTTAAGGATGTAGAAACTAATGGAAATGATTATATTTGTTGTGTTGTGTCCGTATGGAGGCCTATGTATTTATGTTGTCTGGTGGTTTGAAATATTATTTGTTATGTGTGATCGTGTGGGGTCTTATATGATATTACTGGTCATGTATATATGGAATTAGTTGTATCTTGTTGATGAAAAAGCCTAATATGGTATCAATGATGACTTATTTAGTATATTTCATTCTATTGACATATGTATTTTGTTGGATTCATGGATGGTTGAACAAATGAGTGAATTTTGACTCACTTGATTGGTTTATCGATTGGATATGGAATTTCTCATTCTGGTTGGTTGTAACCATTACATCCTCGTATCATATTCATTTATGAAACATTGATACCACCGTGAAAATACTGAAAACACTGATTTTTTCTGACAGAAAATATGATATCTCACTACCAGAAATTAGGCCTATGGAAACGGATTTTTTGGCGACGGTTATAAATTCGTCGCTATAGATATTCTATAGCAACACTTTCAACCATTGCGAAAAATAATAGTTCTATTAGCACCATAACCGTGGCTATTGAAAATAAACCATTGCAATAAATATATCTATGGCAACACTTAATGGGAAAAAATTATCTATTACATCACTTATTAATTTCCTCCAAAAAAACATTTTTCTATTTCTCAATAGAAAATATCGGAAACTCCTCTCTTTCTCATAAAAAATGTAACCCAGATAAATCGAAAACTCATTTCTCAAATCAATCGAAAACCCATTTCCCCTCAGTCAAAATCCAGATAAATCAAAAACCCATTTCTCAAATCAATTGAAAATCCATTTATCATCAGTCAAAAACCAGATAAATTGAATTTTGGGGCGAATTTATAGCTCCAATTGATGGAGGAATTTTGGGGGTGTAATGAAGTAGCTCTAAATCGGTGAGTAGTTTCTCGATCTGAAAGCTTTATCTAAAATCGATGAGCTGCTAATACTGGCACCACCTCCAGCAATTTGGATATGCAAGAACTTATTACTATTTTGTATGAAATCGGTGAATAACTAAATAATTTGAGAATATTCCCACTTGTGAGAATAAGGGATCCCAAGATTCTCTCTTTGCTTCAATGTGATGAGGTCAAATTTCTAATCTTTATAAGTAGTACTACTATTTTTAATTATGTCTCAATCCAATAATACTTGTAGTTTGGGTTCACTGATGTTGGTTTGTATTTAGTTTTGCATTTTTGCTTATGTAGTAGTTTGAGTCAATTGTGGTATGACACTGAGTGTGAACTTTGAATAAATTCCAAAATTATTCATATAAAGGTAAATTGAGTTATGGGGAAGTCTCTAATGTTTCTGGAATACAAACAAAAAAAATGTTTGTTTGGGGTCTGTAACTGGGATTAATGTTGATGAGAAGTCTCATATGATTGAGTTTCATGTTGGATTTTTGTCGCCAGCTAAGGAATTTGAGAATATTTCCACTTGTAAGAATAAGGGGTCCCAAGATTCAAAGCTAAATTCGATTGATTTTAAGCAATAATGTCACGTTTCGTTGCTAGAGAGTCAACTTGATTAATTTTCAAAGCTAAATGCGATTAATTTAATGCTTAAAATTAAAATTTGAATATTAAAAATCTATTCGGAAAGTGCTACAAGTTGTAATTTTTCTCATAACAATATGATGAAAGTAAAATATTAGTCAAATTGACTCTCGAAAAGTAAAGTGTGACGAGTATTTTGGAACGAAAAGGATAGTAACAAATTTTTGTTAGTCTGGAGAATCTTGATTTTAATTAGCTTATTACTGCTCTTTTGGTCTATCAAATCTGTTTTATAATGCAACTTTTAGTGTGTCGTTTTTGATATCTTGTTTTTTGGATTAACCTTGATTTCACACTTACGTCCGGTGTGAATCGAATTTCCAACCTACTAGTTAGATGTGTAGGTGTCCAGTGTCACTGTGCATCCACTGTCTAATATGGTCACCGTACTTGAATTTTAATAATCTCTGAGTGGCGGAGTCATAATTTTCATTGTTAGTGTTCAAAATTTGTAGTAGTAAACACACCTAAAAGCTAAGAGGAGTCGACATCTGATATATATACATAAAATATAATTTTAACCTTATATATATAGTTTAATTTTCCTATGTATGCTTCCTGATCGTTTTTATTGTCTGCTGAGCTAGTAGTATTCTCAAGAGCTATGGTATCATGCAAAATAATCATGTTTTTCTAAACCAAAAAGGATTGTTTATAGCCTACAAACTACAAAGTTAGTATCAAACACTTTTGTTTTGGTTCAACTGTGAAAACGTTATTGTATAGATTGTTGATACAACCTGATTAGTGATAACATGCCTTAATGTATATATTCTTACATCTTCTTGGTGTAATTTTAATGAAGTTTTTCTAATATATCAAAAACAAATTAGATAAAATTAAACTTTTCATATATAACTGAGAAACCTCCGAGGGCCCATGGTGCAAAGTTAGATAACATAGTGTATGCCTAGCCAAGACATCACAAACTACTTTTATTTAAAGTGTTTTTGAACCCGTGAGAACAATAATAAGGTGTCCTCTAGTCTTGAAACTTGAAGTACTTTCATAAAGTTTCTCATAATAAATTCAAGAGAATGCTCGACAATGGATCAACCTTTTGTGAAATACGGGTTGCTATTTAAGAAGAGTTTTCTGATGCCTCTAGTTCTCTATTCCAGCAAATGCAAAGGACTTTCTGCACATAAGCGATTTTGATAAATCAACTATTTTGAACATCTTGGATCGAGCCAAAGAGGTCAAAGCACTTATAAAATCAGGAGAGATGACATATCTTCTATTTAAAGGAAAAACAATGACGATGATATTTGCTAAGCCATCTATGAGGACAAGGGTTTTCTTTGAGACAAGGTTTTACTTGTTTGGTGGCCACGCCATATACTTGGGACCAGATGACATACAGATGGATAAGCGAGAAGAAAATCGTGATGTTGCGCGTGTTTTGTCTTGCTATAATGATATCATTATGGCTCGAGTTTTTGCTCATCAGGTATGCTGGTGAGTTTTCTGTTTTAACTTGTTCCTGGTACATGTTGAGTTTCCTCTTTTGGCTTTTTCCTGGAGCACTTTAGTGCCGTATTAACGCATGTGAAGCACTGCTAACATTCTTGTTTGTTCGAGTTGTGTCTAGTCACATGCTTCTGTGTCTTTTGTTAAATCCACCGTCGACTTTATTACCCCTTCAAAATATTTAGTTGCCCCTTCTTAACATTAGTTGACACAAGAGTTTTTCATGATTTTGTCTGTTTGAGCTGAATTTTGGATCCATCTTTTACTCAGTATCCGTATGATGTTGCCTTCCTCTGTAAGTTACTTTAGCATATGATCATTCATGACTAAATGTCCATCAATTTCAGGGTTTGTACAATTTGAGATGTTGAACTGAGAAATTGATATGGGGGGGGGGGGGTTGGACATTTCTAAGTACGTTAAAAAATTCTCTTTTTTTATTTATTGCTGCTGCAGAATATTCTAGATCTTGCTAAATATGCAACGGTACCAATGATTACTGGTCTGACAGACTACAACTATCCTTGCTAAATTATGGCTGATGCCCTTACAATAATTGAACATGTTGGTCAGCTAGAAGGAACTAAGGTTTAGCTCTTTTAGATGAACATTTGAATGATCTCCCAGTTTCTGGTTCTGGTGATAAGTTTTTTTTGTTCTAATATTGGTTGCACATTTCAGGTTGTCTATATTAGAGATGGAAACAACATAGTACAATCTTGGTTGTTGCTGGCTATATTGGAGATAGAAACAACATATTATATAGAAACTCGTATATCACAAAAGGTTGATCCATTGTCGATATTCTCTTGAATTTATTATGAGAATATTTCCACTTGCAGGAAAGACTAGCTAAGATTTCAGGGGGTGTTGCTGAAATGCATGTTTAAGGGATCTTTCAGAACTTTTTGTAAACTTATGTCGACTCTTGAATTGTGAAATTATATTGTATATTTGCTTTTTGTATCGGTTGGATATTTTGCATTGCGATTAGTTGATTAATGTATTCCTATGTGATTTATTTTGTATTTCAGTGTAATATTTATTATTATATAATTAATTTCTTATTGCTTTATTATGTTGGTGCAACACCTATAGTCCGTTGCAATAACTTTCAAAATACCATTGCAGTAGGTCCTAAAAACCATTGCGATAGCCTAAAAAATTATTGTAATATTATAAGAAAGCTATTGCAATAGGGTTCTGGCAAACTGTTGCCAAATATCTATTGCATCAATTAGAAATTGTTGCAATTGAAAAAAATAAGTGTTGCATAGAAGATCTATGGCGACGGTTCTGATCCATTGCAATTGAAAAAAATAAGTGTTGCATCAGAAGAAAGCATAACCGTTACTATATATGAGTCTATGATGACGGTTCTCAAAACCGTTGCTATAGATCTATGGTAACACTTACATATGGGACGCTTATTAAACCGTTGCGGTAGGTCTATGTCAAAGGTTTTTGTATATATTGCAATGCTTTTTGAACCATCACTATAGGGGTAATTTCTAGTAGTGTCTTAAAAATGCTCTATCGAAGGATGTGCCAGAGATGAGATATGAATATTGGTTATATATGTGTTGACGAACCCCCCATGGGTCCTACGTCGGAAAGCTTTAGCTCAATAGGTGTAACGGAGGTTGTGCGGTAACCTCTTGCATCACATCATCATCATCATCACAATAATCATAATCATCTTCATTGCATTTTATTTATTGTGCTCATGTTGTGATTGTAATTCTGTCTTGTCTTTACATTATACCTTTAGTTGTGTTGTGTTATCTCTTTCGATGCATATCTGTCTATGTGTATTTCTGCCTTTGTGCTTATATGTGTAACATTTGTATACTTGTATTCTTTTCTCGTTTTTGCTATAGTTTATGTGATTATTTTAGAACTATTAATTGAGACGGTGTGGGCTATCATTTGGGACGTTTTCTGATTGCAGGTGATGTATTCTCAGTGTGTATTTTGTATCCTTTATTTTCTACTTTGCTCGGTCAGCCTATGATACCTACTAAGTACAAGTAGATCGTACTCACTCCTACTGCGTCCTTTCGGTACAGATCCAGGTTCAAGTGAGCCTCACAGTGATTTATTTGGGCGATATTTGGAGCTTTTTTAAGGTAGCGGTTGATTTCATGCATTCAGAGTTGACTACTGTCTTTTCTTATTTAGACTATGTCTTTAATTGTATTAAGAGACAGAGTTATTCCTGTTTTGGACATCTTATATATTTTTGATCTCGAATTGTTCTAGTTATGTTCTTACACTGTGACACAAGGTTTTGAGATTTGATTTGGTATTATTGACTATGCATTTTTTGCCTTTACTATATATGCGTGTGGTTCAACTCCACTCTAGGAGTCTTGCTTTGGGTGATAGACTTACTTGTCAAGATCATTCCCTGCGATAAGTGTCATCATGACCCCTGATTTTTGGATCGTGATAAAATAAGACCCTCTTTGTGAATTATTCAACTTTCTATTCATTAGCAAAGAATAATAGAAGCTGAGAAAAAAAAAGAAAAAAAGAATAAAGAGAAGAAAAAAATAAAGGTTAAGAAAAAAGAAAAAAGAGAAGAATTAAAAAAAATATATAGGTTGAAAAAAATAAAAATAAAGTTTGAGAAAAATTAAAAAAAAAAAGATAGAATGAAAAAATAAAATAAAATAAAGGTTGATACAAATGAATTAAAAAAAAGAGAGAGAAAGACATAAAAAATAAATATTGTTTGACAAAAAAAAGATAAGAAAAAAATTAAAAAAATAAAGGTTGAGAAAAATGAATTAAAATAAGAAAAAAAAAGAAAAAATAATATAATAAGAAGAAAAAGAGAAAAGAAAAAATTAAAATCAAAACAAGAGAAAATTAAAAATTAAAATAAATGAAAAAATAAAAACAAAGAAGAAAAAAAATAGAAGTTGAGAGACACAAAGAAGCACGGAAAGTATGAGGGGTAGAGGAAAGAAATGTACTTATTCTATACATAAAAATCAAGGAAAACTAATTTTTAAAGACTTAAAAAACCAAAACCACCCACTATTAGGGTCTATAATTTCCTTGTAAAAAATCATAATCTACCCAATAAATTTATTTCTCAAATCTTCATTAAAAACTAGAGCAAATTTTGTGGTCACAGATTAAAAGGCTAACTCTAGTACTTTTCATCTTTGTCTAGTTATAATTGCCCTTTTCAAAATTCTACAGTCTTGAAAGTCTTTACAATTCAATGAACAAACACTTAAAATAAATTCTCTATGAATGTAAAAGGTCACTCCCTTCATTTCTTTTTATATGCTTTTTTTATTTTTTGGAAGTTAATTTGACTAAGTTTAAAAGCTAAATTAGATTAGATTAATTTAATTTTTTAAAATTAACATTTATATATTCAAAAACCATATGAAAATACTATAAATTACAATTTTTCTTTAATTGATTAAGAAATACATCTTAAACTTAAAATATTGGAAACACGTGTAGTATGATTTCTAAATGCAATCTAGTTGAAAATTCAAATAATGGTGGTTTGATTCAGGAGCCACTCGATATGTTTATGCGAACAAAGAAATTTCCGCTAATTATGATACCGCTAGTTTCAAAGAAGTGATTGTTTATGAAAAATACTACAACAACCAAAGTTGAAGAAAGTGAAATGATATTTCTAAAGTTGACTTCTGACAAGTTATTGACTCTAAAAAATGTTCTCCTTGTTCCTACTATTAGGAAGAACTTAGTGTCTACAACACTTCTCGTTGAAAATAGATTTAAGTGTGTGTTTATTTCGGAGAAAGTTGTAATAAGCAAGAACAAAATGTATGTAGGAAAGTGCTACCTCAATGAGGGTCTTTTCAAATTTGATGTAATGGTTGTTGAAATGAATAAAACTGAGGCTTCTTCATACGTGCTTGAGTCAAATAAATTGTGGCATGAAAGTTTATTACAAATAAATTTAGGACATGTCAATTACAAAATCTTGTGAAATTTTATTAGTCTGAAAGTTTTACCGAACTTTGAGTGCAGTAAATTAAAATGTCAAACATGTATTGAGTCTAAGTATGCTAAGCATTCGTGTTGAAAGAAATTTCAATCCCTTAAACTTAATTCACACAGATATTTGTGATATGAAATCGACAACATCTCGTGGTGGAAAAAATACTTCATAACTTTCATTGACAATTGTAATAGATATTATTATGTTTATTTACTAAATAGTAAGGATGAAATAATAAAAATATTTAGACAATATAAAACAGAAGTTGAAAACCAGTTTGATAAAAAGATTAAAATGATGAGAAGTGATAAGGGTGGAGAGTATGAATCTCCTCTCCTAGAGATTCATTTGTAAAATGAAATTGTCCATCAAACTACTGCCCCGTATTCACCTTAATCGAATGGAATTGCAGAATAAAAAAATCAAACATTGAAGAAAATGATGAATGCATTAATTATAAGTTCAGGTGTACTGCAAAACTTAGGAGAAAACTATCCTTATAACAAACCGAATACTCATAGAGTGCCCCAAAGCATGACACAATCTATTTTATATGAGAAATAAAAAGAAAGAAAATCCAACTTAAAATATTTCAAAGTATGGGGGTGTTCTAGCCAAGTTCAAGTTACTATATCCAAAAAGATGAAAATGGGACCAAAGATCGTGGATCGTGTTTTCATCGAATATGCTACAAGTAGTAAAGCATATCGATTTTTGGTTCATAGATCTGAACATCTGATGAGTGGTGAATTCACCACTCATTTACGTCCAAAATTTATGTACACTACTATGATTTTAAGGTATAAATGAGATAACTTTGTTAGTTGAAGGCATTAATTTCCATATTTTACAGGTATACAGGTGATGAAAAGGAAAGATGTGGAGTCGAGCTTAAAGGGGATCAAAAAGAGAAGAGAAGTGCAACTGAAAGACTTGGAACAGGTATTGGTCTCAGTTACCGTGATCGCGGTTTAGGGGCCGTGATCGTGGCCAGTCAAGTTAGGTCAAATCCAGTGATCGCGATAATATGAAGGCAATCGCGGTGCCTACAATTGTGGGCATGCTGCCACGATTGCGGTAACACGAGTTTATGCTCAGGGGCAATTCTGTAAATTTATGTAGCCGAACCCAAATTCTTTAAAAGGCTTAAACCCTTTCCCATTTAGTATTATTAAACTTTGAAATTGAATTGGAGACTTTGTAAACCCTACCAAATCAGAGAAATTTGGTCTGATTATTTTTTCAATTAGTTTTGGTTGTAATTAATGTTGGATATTAGATAACTTTAGATTGTAAAGTTTAATGGAAGCATTGAACAATTAATTTGGTATATTTTTCTTTCCTAACTTCATGAGTAGCTAAATAATTTATCTTGAGATTATGATGAAATAGGGTGCAAATATGTGTGGGTTGTGATTTATTAGTGTAGATTCTTGGTCATTGGTTGTGGGTTTCACTATTGCTTGCTTGATTTAGTTGATATTTGTGGGTGAAAACCTCAAATTCTCAAAAATAGATTTGTGGGTGAAAACCTCAAATTCTCAAAAGGTCATATCATCCTTGAAAAAGGGCTGTGAACAATAGTAGATGTAGTTTGTTCTCTTTTGACTATCTTAGGCGAAATTATCATTTTCCCGAAAAAGATGGAAAGGAGTATAGTTGAGTTGCTTTTGATAGGGAGTCACCTCTAGAGAGTTGGTGAGTGTTGCATTATTGTTCCTCAAAGTCCTATGCATCTTTGATATTGTGTTTCATGTTGAGGGGAGTCGGGAGAATAACTTTGCACATGTTGAGATCTAAGTGTGGTGCCAATTAAGTTTGAAGTCATTGTGATCATTAGGTATTATAAATGGACTTAAATTTGAATTGTCTCATTGAGTAAGAAGTAGTGTTGCTTGAGGACAAGCAAAAGTTTAAGTTGGGGGTGTTGATGAGTGGTGAATTTACCAATTATTTATGTCTAAAATTTGTGCACACTACTATGATTTGAAGGTATGAATGAGACAACTTTGTTAGTTAAAGAAAATAATTTTCATATTTTGCAGGTATACAGGTGATGTAAAGTAAAGATGTGGTGTCAAGTTTAAAGGGGATCAAAAAGAGAAGAGCAATGCAACTAGAAGACCTGGAGCAGGAATTGGTCTCAGTTACCGCGATTGCGGTCTGAGGGCTGCGATTGCGTCCAGTTAAGTTAGGACAAAGCCAGTAATTGCAATGATCTAAAGGCAATCGCGGTGCCTGCAATCACGGGGATACTGCTGCAATTGCGACAATGAGGGTCGATGCCTAGGGGCAGTTCTATAAATTTATATAGCTAACCCCAAATACTTTAAAAGTCTTAAACTCTTTTCCATTTGGTATTATTGCACTTTGAAATTTAATAGGAGACTTTGTGAACCCTACCAAATTGGGGAAATTTAGTGTAGTTAATTTTTCAATTAGTTTTGGTTGCAATTGAAGTTGGATATTGGATTACTCTAGATTGGAAAGTTTAATGGAAGCATTGAACAGTCAATTTGGTATATTTAACTTCCCTAACTTCACGAGTAGCTAAATAATTTATCTTGAAATTATGTTGAAATAGGGTAAAAATATATGTGGGTTGTGATTTATTAGTGTAGATTCTTGGTCATTGATTGTGGGTTTCACTATTGCTTGCTTGATTTAGTTGAAATTTGTGGATGAAAACCCCAAATTTCCAAAAATGGATTTGTGGGTGAAAACTCCAAATTCTCAAAAGCTCACATCATCTTTGAAAGGGGGATGTGAGTGAACTTTTAAGATCCTATATCATCCTTGAAAGAGGGATATGGCCGACAAGATAATAGTAGATATAGTTTGTTATTTTTTTACTATCTTAGAGATAAGGGTGAATTAAGTACTAGCTATATTTTTTGGCATCTTCCTAGAAATAGGGATGGCCCAATTGAGGTATTAGGTAATTATGCTTGCCACATCCATGAGGTATCCGAAAGGATCCATGGATAATAATCTTGAGGGCGGATTGAAAGATTATCCTTAAGAACTCTTAACCTAGCATACCCACATAATTAATGATTAGAATTTGCATTCAATTATCATGACCCGTGCATTATTTTTTCCTAGGAAGACATAATCCCAAGACTCCTCCTATATTGAAATCTCAACCACAATAGTTTCCTTAAGTTGGTCGTTTGATTTCAGTTTGATCGAAGAACTTTCCAAACCATTTACCTATTTTAATTCATGCATTTTACTTTGTTTACACTATGGGAATACACTTAGACGCCATCAACACCTACAGGTTTTAAGGACTAGTCTCACTCCTCGAGGATTCGACTTCAACGTGAGTTGAGCTTTATTGACAATGAGCGTCCTATATCCGATCTATGATATAGATGAGCGATAATCAAAATGGCATCGTTGCTGGAGAGTGAGACTTAGTTTTCAATTGTACAGTGTTGGTTGTATCTTTAGGTATAACCGTGGTGATTTTGATTTACTTTGTTTATTGTTTTTGTATTTTTGTAGGTGAATTCAAAAGTGTCCACGACACTATAGGCGACCACACGAGTAATGCCGGGACTTTTAACGATCTCCTTGATAATGAGAATCAACTCCATGACGTTGGTCGTGCGAGTTCCATTCGTATCCCACCCAATCAAGGGAATGAGGCATTCCATGTTACGAGCATCATGTTGCATATGGTTCAGATGAAGGGACTCTTTGGAGAGAAAGCCTATGAAGACCTTAATTTGCATTTGAAGAACTTTGTAGAAGTTTGTGTCTCCTTTAATATTGCATACATCTCACAAGAGTCTATCTGATTGTGCCTCTTTCCCTTTTATTTAATGGGTGAGGCAGTATTATGACTTTGATCTCTTCCGTTCGGGTAAATTACTTCGTGGGATGAACTTACCGTTGCATTCTTAGACCGATTCTTCCCACCTCCAAGATGCTACAATTACGTGATGAAATCACTAACTTTTGTCAATTAAATGAAGAGCCTCTCTATAAGGTGTGGGAGAGATTTAACGGGAAGATCATACAATGTCCCAACCATGAGGTCCCCGAGAAGATGCTTCTCCAAATCTTATACTAGGCTTTAGATCAACTAAACAAAACCATGGTAGATAATGCGGTGAGGAACTCACTTGTGAAGTTGTCTTATAATGTGGCTATAAACTTGCTTGAGGAAGAGATAAAGCAAAATCGGTGATGGCATACCCGAGACACCGGGGTTGCTAAAGGGTTTCCTACCACCTCCTATGTTTATATAGAGCAAAAGAAAAGAGATGAAGAGAGGGAGGAGAACATGACAAAAATAATGACATAATTGGAGTTACTAATGAAACATGTGATTGGTGCACCCACAAAAACGGTGAATGATGTGGCATCCAAGGGCTATGATGAAGAAGAGGCTAAGAGGCTTGATGAGGAGATTTGATATTTGGCTAACTATCTCGTAGTTTCCCGTCCATCCTATCAAAGGCAAGATGGGAACCAAGGTTGTACGTATCATGAAAGAGAGGGGGATTGGCATGATCGTGATAGAGATCACGATTGGAGAGATAAGGAAAGAGAATATGACCGATATATGCCTCCCCATGACCGAGAAAAGGGTAAAGAATCCAACTTCGGTGATCCCAAGAAATTCAAGATCGAAGATGTGTTAGTAAGGATTTTGATGAGTGTTCAGGGAACGGACACAATGATCCATGAATTGAAAGACAATTTCTCGAAAATCAACCCAATCATAGTATCATACTCTACCTCGATCAAGCAATTGGAGACTCAAATCAGGAAAATCTCCACTCAACATAATGTCAGACAAAAAAGAGGTCTTCCTAGTGACACCATTGTGAAGCCGAAAAATAATGCCCAAGTGTTGGCTATTGTCACTAGGAGTAGTAAAACCCTCGACAATCTTGTAGTGGATATTGAAAAAGAGACCAATGTTGAACAAACAAATGTGAAGAAGAAGCATGTGAATGATTCAAATGGGGATGCTCTGGAGTCTCAAGAAGGAAATGAAAAAGAACTGGTGTTAAATAAAAAAGTGGATGATAAAAAGAAAGACATGAAGGTTGTTGAGAATGATAAAGTGTAAAGTGATCCGATGCCTACCATGAAGGTTCCCCATTCATTCCTTCAAAGGCTCAAAAATAAGGAGGACAATGCTAAATTCAAAACATTCCTTGCTAAGCTTATCAATCTATCAATTAATATCCCGTTGCTAGAGGCAATTCAAGAGATCCTGGGGTACACTAATCTTATGAAAAAATTAACGTTGAAAAAGAGTCTTTTTTATGGTGAAACCATAGAAATTACTCATGGGTTTAGCTCTATCATGATGAGCACTATAGCAAAGAAAAAAGAGGATCTCGGGGCCTTTACAATACCTTGCACCATAGGGACACACAAGTTTGAAAAAGCCTTGTGTGACCTTGGTGCAAGCATCAATATTATGGCCTATGAAGTCTATCGAAAACTTGGGTTGGGTGCTCCTACTCCAACAATAATGAGGCTATTAATGACGGACCGGTCTATCAAGAGTCTGATTGGGGTTTTGTTTGATGTTTTAATAAAGGTGGACCACTTTATTCTTCGAATAGATTTTGTGGTGATAGATTGTAAAATCGACCAAGAGGTACCTATTATCCTTGGCCGAACTTTCCTTAAAATCGAAAGATCCATTGTGGATATGGAGCTAGGAGAAATGAGATTTCGGGTCAATGATGATAAAGTGTCCTTATGAGTGTGCAAAATGGAGAAACAACCCATAGAGTTACAAGTAGTGTCCGTCATTGATGTTGAAGACACAGGGGTGAATAATGGGTCCATTGAGGATCCAACTTTCAAAGATAAAGGACGTCGTGCCATGATGATAAATAAGGCACTATGTGGGAGAGAACCCATAAATGCCATTAAAGTGTCCCGTATCCTTTATTTTTTATTTAGTAGAGTAGATTTTAATTTTGTTGTTGATTAATCCATGAATTTGTGGAACTATAGGGTGTTTGAATGAGGATGAATAAGGGAAAATGTGGAATTTCTGTGTATTAGACTGAATAGGGGAAAATAGAGGACCAAAAATGATCTCAACTACCGCGATCGCAGCAGCTGCGTGTCCGTGATCGCGGAACATGGACCGCGATCGCGGTCAAATCTAGATAAAGATCATTAGACTTCCATTTGCCCCTACGCACTCCCTTTTTATTTTTTTCTCTCAAAATTACACCCAATTGGGGTCGTGTGTTGGCATCTAAAAATAGTCTTAGCATTCACTCATTATCTCTTATCCAGTATGTTCTTTGAATTCCCTCTTAAATTGACCGTTTGTAGGCCTTAGAATGCATGTGATAAATGTGGCCTAAAACTGTGATTTTCATGATTAATCTTTAGTAATTGCACTTGTGTGGTGTGGTTAGCTATTGTATACGGTGTGCACACACTTGGGGAAGTCTTGAGTACCCAAATTTTGTTCAAAATTGATGAAATTGGGTGCGCGCACCAAGTGCTCGATCAAATGCCCAAATGAACTCATAGATACTTGTTTTCTCATTCTAAGAGCATGATCGAGTACCTAGGAAACTTGTTCAATGCTCTTATCGATAATTCTTGTTTTAGATCATGATTTGGCCTTGAAATTAGAATTTTGAATTTTTTAAGAATTTGGCTCGGTCTGGCCTTAGATACCGCGATCACGGTCATTGGATCGTGATCGCAGCACCGCGAGTATGGCTCAGTGACTCATGACCTCCATATATGAGGTTGATTTCCAGTCTGGGCCAAAAATCCTACACTTCTAATTCTTGCCCAAAAACCACCAAGTAACTATCCCATGAGCTTAATTGGACAACATAACATAGTTTGTTCATAAAAATGATACTGATGAGTGTTGTTATGTTGTTCTCATGATTTATAGGTTTACATTATGGGAGATTATGACCAAGTTTGATTCAAGGCTATTGAATGTCAAACTGTATACCACGGTGATCTCTTAAAGACAAAGCTGCTACCGGAGAGGGGCATATGTCTAGAAAAGGTGCCGAAAAATCTCCCGGCATTCCATGATCGAATCATAGCCATAGAGTGGAGGTATTTTGCCCCAGATTCTTGTCGGAAAAACGAGTAGTAGGTACGGAAGTTCTAGGCTAACCTTAGCATAGTATCTCTCTCCGACCCAATCATCAAGATCTAAGGAAAAGAGGTACACTTTGGAGCCAAATAGATAAATGACATATATGGGCTCTCGAATATAGATATGGCTCAATTTGAGGCCAGAGGGTGTGAACTAGAAAGCTGGATGGCTGAAAAGTTGTACTCTGGCAGGGAAGTTACTTAGGCGGTTACCAAAAAGGGCATATCCATGAACGATTTCAAGCAGAGGGGAGGATATGGCTGCACATCATCTGTAGCCGGGTCTCTCCATGCACACACATGACTGCTCTTTCAGATATGAAATCATGGATGATTTCCTGTATACTAGACAACATTTCTTTGAACGTTGGTCAACTTATGATCTCAGACATGAAGTTATTCAAGACCCATGGTGGTACACATCTTTTATTCCCTTATTTAAAGCTGAGTTGTACAAGAGATATAAGGTGGAGGTGTACCCCGATAAAACTGGGGTGCACCCAAACACCCCCATTTATTTTTTCAAGATCCAGGGTGAGGAAGCACCGAACAAGAGCAAAAAGAGGAAGATCGACTTAGGAATGTCGACATTTGAGGATACAAAGTCTTACAGTACATCCACAATCAGCCTCTTTGATGAGATCATGGATGATTTGAGGAAGATAAATGAGCTCATAGCAGGGTTGACTCAGGGGCCAGGAGATCCTTCCACCACCCGACATTTCTATGTAGCTCAGTCTAATTATGAGAGGTATTTAGAGAATCAAAGGATGAAGGGAGCCACCATTGCTAAGCTTGAGTGGACCTATTAATCTTTGGAAGAGTCTCACAGGGATCTCAAGGACTCATATGAGAAAATGAAGAAGAAGGAGAAGAAGAAAGATAATTTCTTCACCAAGATGTGAAAGAGAGTAAATGGCCTTTGAAAGGTCCTCAAACCTCAAGATAGACTTCCTTCTTCCAGAGTTGAGGGTGATGATGAGGCCCTAGTTGAGTGGTCCAATTCTGATGATGTTGTAGATGATGCAAAGTCTGAGGGCGAGAGCAGCTCTTAATACGATTACATGGAGCACCTTTTTTTTTCCTTATGCTTTATTATTTATGCAGTGCGGTCACTGCAAGCTTTTAGTTGGAGGTGCCTGTCTCTGTATTCATTCATTGACTTGTATTATTGAGATATTTCTGGATCTTCTTATTTATTTTGGATGATTTTTATTTTCTTGGGTGGTAATATTCGGGCACTCTGATGGTGCCCACATTTCATGGATTAGTTGTTTATTTTATTTTTAGACTTTTATTTTATATTTATCTTGTTTATGGTGATATCGGACGAGTATTTCCCTATGATAGATTGAGTGACAATATTCTTAAGAGAAAATCATCGTGATTGGATTGTGAGCCATGGATGCAGGAAAAGTCTGAGCACCCATAGCATCAGAGCTATAAATGCAAGGAAAATCGAAGTACCTGTGGCATTTTGGAATTGGGATCGCACTTATACCTATGGTGAAGTCTGAGTAGCTATAGGATTTGCCCTCATGAAAGCCAAAATGTAAGATGATGCTTGGTTTGGTGCCATACATAGTAAATTATGCATAGTGTAAATGCAAATCAAACACCCCCCTCCGTCCAAAAATTTTTGGAAACCAAGAGCATGGACGTGAACAATTGTGTGACAATTCTTTACCTCTTTTGGTGACTCTAAGATTGCTAGCTTGTAGAAGTTGGTAAATACTCCATCTTGTTTCTATTTGGAAGTGTAATTAAGCCTCCTTGAAGAGTTTTCATTCTATGTGCGGTGAGCAAAATTGTCTAACTCTCATGTATACTTGTACCATCTAGAACTTTCCCCGTTTGTCTCTCAAGGCTTTGCATGCTATGTGCGGTGAGTAAAATTGTCTAACTCTCATGTATACCCCATTAATCTCTCAAGGTTAATTGTGGATATACTTGGTTGGTAAAAGGTTCTTAGGCCTTCTTTGTGGAAATAGGAATCCACTTTAGCTTAAATAGATTACCAATACATAGAATAGTGTCCTTAGTTACCCATTTTGAGCCTTCAAGCCTTTTTTTTGACAACCACATTACAAGACTTGAACCATTCAAAGTTGTCCCTCTCTTGAACCCTACCCTCCTTGAACTTGGAAAATGAAAATTAAGGCTAAATGCCTAAGTTGGGGGTGGTAAGTTTGGAAGGGATGATCTTTGGCCATGATAATGTAAGTGGATGCCTATGATTCTTAGCAAATAAAGAAAAGTGAAAAAGTGAAAAGAAAGGACTCATCAAATGAATGAATAACATGATATGGCAAGGAAATTAGTTGGAAAGAAAATGCTTGCAAAGAGTTTGGTAAATCAAGGTAACTAATGTAGACATGTGTGAATTTTGGAAATAAATGAAGTGGTCCATGGTAAAAAATTATGTGAAAATAGTGTGATATAGATGTTCAATAAGGGTGTAGTCACTTTGTTCCTAAATGATATCATACCCTTTCCCTGAACCTACATTACAAGCTTAGTGAGTCCTTCGAGATCTCCAACCAAGTCTGGTCATTGTAGAGGCGATTAAAAATAAGGTCAAGCCTATGGCATAATACTTTCTAGCATTGAGAGAGTCTTTTTAAGAGAGATTATTTTGCACTGACATCCCTTATTGCATTTTCGATAAGTAGGTGTGTAAGATTTCTTTCTTGTGAGGTGGCATACAAACAAACTAAGGTAGGAGAAATTGTCATTTTCCCAAAAAAGATGCAAAGGAGTATAGTTGAGTTGCTTTTGATAGGGAGTCATCTCCAGAGAGTTAGAGAGTGTTGAATTATTGTTCCTCAAAGTCCTGTGCATCTTTGATATTGTGTTTCATTTTGAAGGGAGTCAGGAGAATAGCTTTGCCTATGTTGAGAGCTAAGTGTGGTGCCAATCAAGTTTAAAGTCATTGTGATCATTTGGTTGTATAAATGGGCTTAAATTTGCCTTGTCTCATTGAGTAAGAAGTAGTGTTGCTTGAGGACAAACAAAAGTTTAAGTTGGGGGTATTGATTAGTTGTGAATTTACCACTCATTTACGTCCAAAATTTGTGCACACTACTATGATTTGAAGGTATGAATAAGACAACTTTGTTAGTTAAAGGAAATAATTTCCATATTCTGCAGGTGATGAAAAGGAAAGATGTGGAGTCGAGCTTAAAGGGGATAAAAAAGAGAAGAGAAATGCAACTGGAAAACCTGGAGTAGGAATTGGTCTCAGTTTCGTGATTGCGGTCTGAGGGCCGCGATCGCGGCCAGTCAAGTTAGGTCAAAGTCAGCAATTGCGATGATCTGATAGTGATTACAGTGCGTACAATCATGGGGATACTACTGCAATCGCGATAATGTGGGTCGATGCCAGAGGCAGTTCTGTAAATTTATATAGCCGACACCAAATCCTTTAAAAGGCTTAAACCCTTTCCCATTTGATATTATTGAACTTTGAAATTGAATAGGACTCACATCATCCTTGAAAGGAGGACGTGAGTGAGCTTTTAAGATCCTATATCATCCTTGAAAGAGGGATATGGGTGACAAGGCAATAGTGAATAATAGTAGATATAGTTTGTTCTCTTTTCACTATCTTAGAGATAAGGGTGGATTAAGGACTAGCTATATTTTTGGGCATCTTCATAGAAATAGGGAGCCCAATTGAGGTATTAGGTGATTATGCTTGCCACATCCATGAGGTATCCGAAAGGATCTGTGGATGATAATCTTGAGGGCAGATTGAAAGATTAGCCTCAAGAACTCTTAATCTAGCCTACCCACATAGTTGATGATTAGAATTTGCATTCAATTATCATGACCCATGCATTATTTGCCTTTAGAAAGACATAATCCCAAGACTCATCCTATATTGAAATCTCAACCACAATAGTCGCCTTAAGTTGGTAGTTTGATTTGACTTTTATCGAAGAACTTTCCAAACCATTTCCCCCTATTTTAATTCATGCATTTTACTTTGTTTACACTATTGAAATACACTTGGACACCATCAACACCTATAGGTTTTGAGGACTAGACTCACCCCTCGAGTATTTGACCTCAACGTGAATTGAGTATTGACAACGATCGTCCTATATTCAAACTATGGTATAGGTGAGCGTTAATCAACATATAGATCTTCATTATAATAAGGTAATTGAGTTAGATAGTATTGAATTCATTGAACACATTTATCATACAAGACTAGACATGAGTTGTCTAGTGAAGGGTTTAAATAACCTAGGGATGAACCAAAGGAGAATATACTTAATGAAGATAATCCAAGCTATAGTAAGTGATAAAGAACAACGACTTCCTTCAAATCAGATTTTATAATTTTTATTCTTGAAAATGAGCCTCAAACATTTAAAGAAGAGATGCCGTCTGTGGACTCATCCTTTTGAAAAGAGGCAGTCAATAGCGAAATTAATTTAATCTTGAGCAATCATACTTAGGAGTTGGTAGATCTTCCTCCAAAAAATAAATCTTTAGGTTCTAAATGAATCTTCAAAAGAAAAATAAATGCTGATGGTACTATTGACATATACCAGGCAAGACTTGTTGTTAAAGGCTTTAGATAAAAAGAAGACCTTGATTATCTCGACATATACTCATCAATAATATGTACAACGTCTATTCAGATGTTTGTTGCATTAGTAACGGTATATCATTTTAAAATCCATCAAATGGATTTGAAAACAACTTTCTTGAATGGAGAATTGAAGGGAGAAACTTACATGAAAAAACTTGAGGATTTTGTGATTTCTGATAAAGTAAGAAAAGTGTGCAAACTTGTAAAGTCTCTTTAGGGACTAAATAAAGCACCCAAAAAGTGGCATGCAAAGTTTGACCAAACCATGTTGTCAAATGGATTCACGATAAATGAATGTAATAAATGTGTTTACATTAAAGACACTCCAAATCATAAAGTAATTGCTTGTCTGTATGTGGATGACACATTAATTATCAGTAGAGACATTTTTTTACATAAATGTATGAAACGAATGCTAGAAAGTAAATTTGATATGAAAGAAATTGAAGTTGTTGATGTGATATTATGGATAAAAATTCATAGAACTCCACAAGACTTAGCATTGTCACAGTCTCATTACATTGAAAAGGTACTTGATAAGTTTAAGTATTTGAATTTTAATATTGTCAAGACTCTATTAGACGTGAACTTTTCCCTTCAAGAGAATAAAGGTGAAAGTGAGTCACAATTGGAATATGCAAGTTTGTTGAAATGTCTGATGTATATTATGAATTATACGTAATCAGACATAGCATGTGCTATTAGTAAATTGAGTCGGTACACAAGTAATTTCAATCAAACTCATTGGATGAAGGTGAATTTTTTTTTGGGGTATCTTAAACATGCTCAAAACTATGCTTTGCATTATAACAAATATTCAACTATAATTGAACGATATAGTGATGCAAATTGGATCACCGGGCCAAATGAAGTAAAATCTATGAGTGGATATGTATTTAGTCTTGTTGAAGGAGAAGTCTATTGAAAATCATCCAAATAGACATGTATCTGCTCTACAATGAAAACTAAATTTATCTTATTAGATAAAGCTGGTAAAGAAGCTGAATGACTTTGAAATTCCTTGAAAGATATTCCTTATTAGCCCAAACCTTTAGCACTTGTATACATATAATATGATTAATTAAGCGGCAATAGGTAGGGTAGGGAACATAATCTATAATGGTAAATCTTGTCATATAAGATGGATACATAATACAGTTAGAGAACTACTCTCTAGTGGACTTATCAAGATTGACTATGTAAGGTCAAAGGATAATATATCAGATCAACATACAAAAGGTCTAACTAGAGAGGGAGTTGAGAGATCATTGAGGGGAATGGATTTACGGCCTAGAACAAGTCATCGTGGTGGTAACTCTACCTAGTAGACTGTAGATCCCAAGAGATAGGTTTAAGTAGATCAAACAAAGTTGTGGCTGAAGGTTCAACATTGTCAAATTAACTCAATTCATTCTCATGATAAAGCCAATGTTCAAAAAATAAGGATAAGACTTCTTTATTGAAACTTTTTAATGGTTCTTAAGTTTGGCAGGTTTGATTAAATAGTTTGATCTATAGGATTAAACGTTTAGGAATCACCTATATGAGGGTGAAGTGAAAGTTGTTTCAAGGAGAATGATAGTAACGACCTATTCTCTAAGATCTCATAAAATCAAAAAGTATTCATGGCTGAGACAAACAAAAAAATTGTGAGAACCATAAATGGTAAAAGACGAGTTGTGTGACTTGTGTTATCTAGGTGTATATTAAAGTTCGACGGTTCAAAGGTATCACATCTCTCAATTGATTGAGTGCATCCAATGAATGTTCATTACAGAAAGTTCAATATTCAGATGCAATTAGTCTTTTCTTGTAGATCTCACTTGTCTGTATTTTTTTTTTAATAAAATAGTCATTCCCCATTCATACGGTGGATTGTTAGATTTTTAAGAAGTGTGAATAGAAAATGAATAGGTGTTTTTTTCAAAAAGACACCAAGAGAAAGAATGGAATTTGAATAAACGCCTTCTCACTTTGGATGATTATGACTTTTCTAATGAGTTGTGACTTTCCCGAAGAGTTATGACTTTTTCAAAGAGTTGCAACTTTATGAAAAGGTGCATCTTTCTAAACCATTGCTTCTTGCTTGAAGCACCACCTTCTGGCTATAAATATCTAATTCTCCTCAGATATGAATATAATTTTTGTAGAAAAAAACTCTTCATCTTGAAAAAAAACTCAAGTGTGATTTTCTATCGTTGAATGTATTTATAGTTTGACAGAATTTGAGCTATCACTATTCTACTAAGTAATTCATGTTATACTTAGAGAATATATTCCATAACCCTGGGACAACCCCGGATACTTGAGAAAAATAATTTCCTTTAAGAACACACCGTGAATCCGGTGACTTGAATCTTCTAATCCTCATTTTTTCTAAATGTTTGATTTTGCTATTTTCATAAAATAATTCGAACTTCTTTGTTGTTCTTGAAATTATTTTTGAAGTTCATATTGTAAATAGAGATTTTATTTAACGAAAAACAACAACTGCATCATGACTAGCGTCTTGAGTTGAGTTGAATTTATTTACTCCCACATTTGATGAAGTCCCCAAATTGGCCAAGGCATCAACTTCCATATTTTGAGCTTTGCAATGTGAATATTACTATTCAGTCCTTGAAGTGACTCAACGAAGTGAGTAACTTATCCAGGTATTTTCTCATCCATTTGTCTTTTACTTCTAAAGTTTTGTTGATTTGATTCACAACTAGGAGCAAGTCACATTTGACTTCGAGGATCTCCACTCGTAGATTTCGTGCTAAATCCAAACCTATAATCCATCCTCATCCTCATTGTTAGTTTCATAATTATTGTAATAGCTTATCAAAGAACTTCATCGAAGGGATTCTTTAAGACAATGCCTAACTCGAAATCCCTTGGATGGTGGATGCTTTGTTCGTAAGGAGGGTCCGAATTCTAGGTTCGACACCTAAGGTTTTCAATAAATCTTTTTCAACTTCTGGCATCATTCTTTGACTGAAGTCTGCTATAAAATCAATGAAGATTTAAGACTTAATAGTAGTTTGTGGTTTGTATATTAAGTCATACCTATTGACTTCTAAGCCCATTTTTTCAGTCTAACTAATAACTCAGGTGCACGTATGCATTATAATTCTCAAGGGATATTTATTTGGGAACAAAAATTCTAACTAAATACATAATAAAATGATCACATATACATTTTATCTCAAATTTATTATACAACCTTATACCTCTTTGTTACAGGAGATGTAATGTATGAAAAAACTTACTAAGACTCCATTAATGGAGCTGAGAAGAGAAGAAGAATGGAGCTAAAAAGATAAGAAGGAGAATCAAAATTATAACAGTTTCAAAAAATCTGTTACAATGTGAGCTGTTGTGCCTTATATAGGCTATTAGTGTAATACAAAATATTTGGCAACTAACTTCTTCTAGAACATTCTCATTGATAGATCACTCCACTGACTAACTAACCAATACAAGTGGACCCAATATAACAGTAATAGTGCTAGGCTAAGCTAACAGTGACAGCCGACTAGTAACTCCTCTAAGCTGACTACAACTAATATATATTTGGAAAACTCCCCCTTAAACTGCAGGTGTATGATGTTGAGCACACCAAGCTTGCCAAGTAGATGTGAATGTTGAGCCTAACTTAGACCTTTAGTGAGTAGATTAGCAACCTAATCATGAGTAGAAACATATTCAACATGGATTAAGCCACTCTTAATCTTATCCCCGATGAAGTGACAATCAATTTCAATGTGTTTGAATCTTTCATGGAGCACAGGATTGTTGTCCAGCTGAATAGATGATTTGCTGTCACTAGAGTAGTATGGTATCTCAAAGGTACAGTTGGGCAAGGAGTCTGGTCAAATTCTCAACCTTCTATATCTCTTACTTATTGGTGTGACGGAGTGTTTGATAGTATCTTATCTCCATGCACACCAATGGATTGATCATACTCTGTAGTAGTTAATCTAAGATTTGATTCTAAAGGGGTGTGAGCTGGCTTAGCGCCACTGAGGCCACTGTTTTTTATGAGCTCAAGAATGTATTTTCTTTGGTTCAGAATGACTCTTGAATTTGACCTGATAACTTCAATCCCAAGAAATATTTGAGATCACCTAGATCTTTCATCTTGAATTGTTGCTGAAGCACCTTTTTTGTGGCAAAAATTAAGGCAGCAGTGTTCCCAGTAATAAGCAGATCATTAACATACACTAGAACAATGACTACATCAGATGCTCTCTTTAGAGTAAAAAAGGAGTAATCATATGCACTTTAAGTAAATTCAGTTGTAATCAATGCAGTGGTAAGCTTGAGATTCCATTGTCTGGAAGCTTGTTTAAGTCCATATAATGACTTGAGCAATTTGCAAACTTTCTTCTCCCCCTGTCTCCTAAAACCTTCTGGCAGTTTTATATAAACTTCTTCCTCAAGGTCACCCTAAAAAAAGTCATTGTAGACATCCATTTGCTGAATACAACAACCTTTGAAAACTACTACTGCAATGACATACCTCACTGTTACCATCTTTGCAAAAGGTGAGTATGTCTCATAAAAGTCCAAACTCTTCTGCTGACTATAACCCTTGGCTACCAGTCTTGCTTTAAACCTTTCCACTTTACCATTTGCCTTGAATTTGATCTTGTAGATCCATTTAGAACCAACAATCTTCTTACCCTTTGGCAAGTCCATAACTATTCATATGTTGTTGGCTTCTAGAGCCTGAATCTCCAACTACATTGCTGTAACCCATCTATCATCCTTAATAGCTTGTTTGAAATACTGTGGCTCAGTGTCATTGGATAAACTTTCTAAGTAGCTTTGATAAGCATTACTCATTTTTCTGTAACACATGTTGTGAGCTAGAGGATATTTACATTTCTGGCTTCTAGTTGGATTAACATAATGGTTTACTGACTCTAGATGGTTTGCTTGATGTAGTGGCATGTTTGTATTTTCATCATATGAATCTGTATTCATGCTTGTGACTACATCATAATTTGCATCTGCAACAGGTAATATCTCAGGGATGGAACTAGCATCTTCACCAGGTGGAGATGGTTCATGATAGACATCCTCGTAAGTTTCACTGTCGCCATTACTTTCTCCATCAACTGAGCCAAAAAATCAAACATGAATACATCATTGTGAGTGTCATCTGGAGTCTTCATATGCTTCAACTGTGCAAAGTGAAAGACATCCTCTTGAAAAGCAACATCTCTACTTACTATCAAATTCTTGGTATGGATGTCCAGCAAGATATAACCCTTCTGAGTGTCAGAATATCCTATTAATACAGTAGGTTTGGCCCTTTCAGAGAACTTATATCCCTTGGGAACTACTGTCACATAACATAAACAACCTATAACTCTCAAATGAGATAGTTTAGGTTTCTTAGAGTACATAAGTTCAAAAGGGCTTTTGCCAGCTAGAACTGAAAAAGGCAACCTATTCATCAAGTAAACAACAACTTTCACACACAATCCCCAATATCTGGTAGGTATATGAGACTAAAATTTGAGTGCCCTTGCTATGTTTAGAAGTTGTCTATGCTTCTTCTTTACCACACCATTTTATTGTGGTGTATGAGGGAAACTAGTCTTATGTAAAATACCAAGAGATTGAAACAATATCTTACACTGTGAGTTAAGAAACTCTGTCCCATTATCAGACCTTATAACCTTAATCAATATACCAAATTGTGTTTTGATCAGAGAAATAAAAGTTTTAATGACTATTATAGTTTCAGACTTCAGCTGTAACAAATAAATCCAAGTATATCTACTATGATCATCCACCATGGTAAGCAAATAGTATTTATTGTCTAAAGTAGAAGTTTTGTAAGGCCCCTAGAGATCTATATGTACTAGGTCAAAGCAAGCAGATGATCTAGATTTACTAACAGGAAATGACAGTCTGGTTTGTTTAGCAAGTGGACATACTGTACATTTATGAATGCCTTTACCTCCTTACTATTCTTTAAGATATTCAAAACTCTTAAAAGCTATGAAGCTGGATATCCAAGTCTTTTGTGCCAGAGAGTGCTACTGGGTACAACAACTTCTGCAACAATCTTATCATGCCTGTTCAGTGCATTGTTAGTTTTTTCCTTCCGGTCATTCTTGAAGATATAGAGTCCACTTTGTTGTCTCCCAATCCCCTTCACCTTCCCATTGAAGAGGTCTTGAAATACACATAAATTATGATAAAATGAACTAAAGCAAGATAATTCCTTGGTTACTTTAGCTACAGACTGTTTTGCCTCTTTCCGATTCGAAGGGTTTGGAAAATATTATTTTTGACCTGTTCGAAAACTTTAAAGAAAATTTGGAACAATTTAAGAAATTACAGAGCCGCCACTTGATTTTTGAGAAAATATCAAGAAAAATTAAAAATATTACTTAAAAGATTCAAAACAAAAAAAATCTTTTAAGTTTAGAAATTCTGAGTAAGGGGTTCCTATTAATACTCTTGGAAGGTTGTTAAGGCACAAAGAGTATCCGCTAACTTACGGTTATCCAGACTATTTCAAAATAACTCTTTTGACTAACTTTAAAAAGGGAAATTATTTTTTTAAAAAGAAAACGATTAAGAAAAATTGTCTTCAAGATTTGTGCAAAACAAATTCTGATGACTTAGCGAGGATTTTAACTAAGTCTAAGAAAACTAAGAACAATTAGCATATAAAGGAGAAAGGAGAAGATTAAAGGATTTAGGCCATTAGGCCCAAATCATAAACCCTGTCCTATGCTAATTTGAGCTTTTGACCCATCTCCACTTGTCCTAATCTAAATACTTGGGCTTTTGGCCTATAACCTGTCCTAAGCTAGTTTTCGGACCTTTGAGATCCAAAATCCGCTGCATCTGTATTAAATTACATCTTTGACTTCGAGGCACAAATGAATAAATAAATAAATGACTAAATGAATAAATAAAAATAAGACAATAATAAAAATCGAGACTTTTCAAATCTCTTAGTAACCTTGTCAATGGGTTTTCACCCATTTTTTTCTTCTTTCATCTTCTTGTACCCGCACGCCATGTAATCAATTTTGGGTTTAAAAATTTAAACTTGACTCAGGGAGATAGGCCTCATTGGCTCATTACGAAATGCAAAAGGAAAGGAGTCCATTTGGACTCCAAAACAGATTCATTCAAAGGAAAAAATAAAAGAAAAAGAATTAATATGTGTTTGAAAATTCTACACTTAATAGATAATGATGAGATGGAAAAAATAATATTCTCAAGCATAAAGAAATTGTAAGCTATGATATCCAAGCAAACCAAATTATCCATCAAAAAGAAAATTAACCTATCTTGCAAATAATCTTACAAAAAATTGAATCTAGCACAATATAATTAACTAGCTCTTGAAAAGAAGACATGAATCCACAAGCATAGTTGCTTATAATTTGGACAAATAGATTAATACATATTTGCTCATATCTATTACTTAGAGAAAAATGAAAAAAATCACTATAGCATGTGAATAACAATGGGATGTCTAAATACTTTAAGAAGTAAACCAATAAGCGAAGTGAAACAAATAGAATATATTAAGCATATTTGAGAGATGATATTCAAAGACCAGATAAGAGAAATAGTAAAAGATTAATTCTAAGAAAAAGTGTTCAATTATGCCAACACCTATTTTAGTTTTACACCATTTCAACAAAACCTATAACCCTAACAACTTTTTAATCTAAACAAGAGAAAATCAAAGACAATTTTGAACATGAAAAATGAGTAACTCACTACTTCAAACTGAGAAACAATTTCATAGACCCTTAACAATAGTAACCATTTCTTTTCGACATAATGAAAAAAACTTTATATACTAAAAGAAAACATATCCACCAATAACGAATTTAAACAAAGCATGAGCATGCATTTTAAGCAAAGATCAAAACTTTATCCATAATAATCAAAGAATAAAGCCAGAAGGCCAAACAATCAATAATAACTATTCTTTTCAACATAAAGAAAACAACTTTACATGCTAAAAACAAACATATCTACCAACAATGAATTTAAACAAAGCATGAGTACATATTTTAAGCAAAAACCAAAACTTTACCCATAGTAATCAAAGAATAAAGCCAAAAGGCAAAACAATAAATACTAACAAATCTTCCAACATAAAAGAGACAACTTTACATGCTAAAAACAAACATATACGCCAACGATGAATTTAAACAAAGCATGAGTACATATTTTAAGTAAAGATCAAAATTTTACCCATAATAATCAAAGAATAAAGTCAAAAGGCGAAACAATCAATATTAACTATTTTTTTTCAACATAAAGGAAACAACTTTACATGCTAAAAACAAACATATACGTCAACAATGAATTTAAACAAAGCATGAGTACATATTTTAAGCAAAGATCAAAACTTTACCCATAATAATCAAAGACTAAAGCAAAAAATATGTTCAACTATTGCTAGCTCATCTTTTATATCATGAATATGAAAATAGCCATAATATCGATACCATAACATCCTATGGCCTTCAAGGCTGTCTACAACAAACAATCCCAGCAAATAAAATTACAACTATGAACTACGAAGAAGAAAAAGATGAAGAAGAAAATGATGATAAAACTAAAAAAATTACAACTACGAACTACGAAGAAGAAAAAGATGAAATAGAAAACGATAATAAAACTAAAAAAAGGAAAAGGTGTGTTTACCTTTTTTGGGGCAGCAAAACGAAACTAAAGCATTCTTTGGAGTCTTGATCACCACCGAAAATCATTCAACTCGAGAACTTCAATTAGCTCGCGAATTTCATGAAAAAGAAAAAAATTTACTAAAAAAAAACTTCTTTGCTCAAAGCTTTTTTTTTTTCAACCTTGAGACTTGTCTTTCTACCAAAATAGTGGTAGTATTTATAGAAAAGGATGGGGATTTAATTCTTTTGATCCACCAATGTGAGAGAAAAGTATTTACAGGACAAAATATGGATTCAATTCTTTTCATCAACCAATGTGGGAGAAAGAATTTAGAGATGTTTTTGAAATTTTAAAATTGAAGATAAGATGAGGTGGAAGATAAGGTGGGGGGAAATTGTACAATGTAGTACAATTTTTGAATTTTAAAATTGAAAAAAGGACTTTGAGGGGGATTGTATAATCTAGTACAAAATTTTGAATTTTAAATTTTAAATTATTTTTGGTGGGAGTTGAGTAGAAGTTATGAGAAGTTTTGTGAATTTTCGGGTTATTTAAAATATAACCCCAATTGGGATTTAAAATTTAGCCAAATTTATTTAATTTTGACCTAATTAAAAATCAATTGGTGGATTGTATTGCAATTATGGACAATTTAATTTCAGTTATGGCCAAATCTAATAGATTGGCTAAATTAAATTAAAATTCGATATGAATTAATACTTTATTTAATTTCGAGCTTCTTGATTTAATAAAATCAAACATATATTCATCCAAATAAATTATTTTTGAGAGTAAATTATATTTAAATTAAGACTTTATCCGCTCGAATCATTTTGCAAGCTTATCTCCGTAAAAAACTCAAACTTTGATAAAAATATTCATTCAAGTAACAAAATTTATACAATCTCGTATATGTGAATACGAAAAATGTATAAGCGTCACTTAAATGACAAAATTAACCTAAATAAATATTTTAGAGCGCATTTGTCCGAATGAAATAAATATTTTACTTTTATTTCAAATTGAAGAAACACAGGATTAAATTTAGTCGTGGAAGGCAAAAATTAGGTGTCAACATAGACAACAGGTTAAGCTTGAATTCTGGCACAAATAGAACACCTTTAATCATCTCATCTCCAAAAATGTAGGCTTCTCTAATGTGTGATATATCTACTGCAACTCCATTGGGTAAATGCAACTTGTCATGGTGATATTGACATGAACTGTTGCCATCCTTAGACATATGCCTTGTGGTAGACACATGATGTGTAGCTCCTGAATCCACCACCTAACTTTGAGAATAACTTTTAGACATAAAATAAGTAGTAATACCTGGAAAGTTGACTTGTTTCATTTCCTTGGTGTCTTTGTTCAACATAGTCATGATTTGATTATATTCTTCTTTAGTAAAAGTATGCCCCTTAGCCACTTGTGGATGATGCATCTCTTGACCAGTGCTAGCCACATTTGATTGTCCAGTCACTGCATTTGCACTATGAGACTGGGCATTGATGTGTGATTGCATTCCACCATTACTAGAGTAGTTGTGACTAGGTCCTACATGGCCATATCCACTACCATAGGACTTGTTAGAGCCATATCCACTACCATAGGACTTGTTAGTGCTCATATTGTATCCTGACATCTTATTTTGCTTCCAATCAGCAGGGTATCCTATTAGCTTGTAGCAGTTGTCCTTGGTATGACCTGTGGGTGACAATATTCATACCCTCCTCCTTTATAATTTGAGTTTCCTTGTCCAGAATTGTTACTTCGATGCACTTGATAGCTAGTGATTCTAGTTTCTTATGCACAACAATCATACAAGATGAATGTTGAATTTTATCTTTTATAATCATCGCATATGCTTGGTTAATAGTAGGTGTGTCTCTCTTCAACAAGATTTGCCTGCGAGCCTGGTCATATGACTCATTCAATCCACTCAAAATTTGGAGCAATCTCAATTCATATAGATGATCTACATACTCCTTAGATTTAGGACAATCACAACTAGGATTTGGGACTAAAACATCATACTCACCCCATAAGCTCTTCAACTTTGTAAAATAAACCAAAACAGAATCAGTACCTTAAGAAAACATGTTAATTTCGTGATGTAATTGGTAAATGTGCATACAATTCACTTTATCAAATCGTTCCTTAAGATCCTCCCAGACTGCTTAAGCACTAGTAACATAGATAATTCCACCGAGTAAATTTTTACTTATTGTATTCATAATCCATGAAAGTATAATTGCATTGCAGGTCTCCCATTGTTCATGAAGTTCATCTCTGTATATTTGTTTGCTGCAAGCTCCAGTAACAAAGCCATATTTTCTCTTTCCTAGAAATGCAATTCGCATCGATCTACTCCACAAATTATAGTTTTTGGATCCAGTTAACTTAGTAGGTACAAGCACTGCACTTGAACTATCTGAGGCACTGATGTACAATGGATCATTGTGATCAATTTTGATTGGCGCCATAGCAGATTTCACCAGAGGAAATGGATCGAAACTTCAGAGAATCGCATTCAAACAAAATGCAGGAAAATAGAATGACCAGATGAGAAGGAATCTAAATCCTCTCCCTGGCTCTGATACCATGTGAAAAAGCTTACTAACACTCCATTAATGGATCTGAGAAGAGAAGAAGAATGGAGCTAAGAAGATAAGAAGAAGGATCAAAATTATAACTGCTTTAAAAACTCTGTTACAATGTGAGTTGTTGTGCCTTACATAGGCTATTAATGTAATATAAAATATCTGGCAACTAACTTCTTCTAGAACATTCTCATTGATAGCTCACTCCACTCACTAACTAATCAATACAAGTGGACCCAGTGTAACAGTGACAGTGCTAGGCTAAGCTAACAGTGACAGCCGACTGGTAACTCCTCTAAGCTGACTGCAACTAATATATATTTGTAACAGAATAAGCAAGGGTATCCCACGAACTGCGAATTGAGATATTTCATGCAATTATTTTATCCCACCTTTCATATGGGATAGTTATCCCACCATGTTAGTACAAATAGTGAGATAAAATAGTCTTGGGATTATCTATTAATACCCTACCGCCAAGCATGAGATATATAAAATTAATCTCAAGATTATTATCCTTATCCCACACACACCAAACGACCATGGGGAATAAGCTCCAAGAAGAAGAATAGCGATCATGGGACTTAATTATGAGAAAGAAGAAGGAAATTAGAGAAGTTTATAACTGTATTATTATTCATCAAGGTACAGGTTAAATGTATTATATACATACAAAGCACGATTAGCTACTGCTAAATGCATGGTAATTAAAGTAGCTAGTAACTAGATTAATTTCCCCTCTTCAGTTAGCATTCAACTATCTGCAACGTCGCTACTAATTAATTAATTAGCTTCCTCTAATATGATTAACTGCTTCTTGAACTAGGATCAGCTGACTTGACCTCATGGCTCGAGTTGAAATAATTAACTGCCTCTTTGAGCTAACATGTATAATCTCCTGTTGACAATAATAAAAATAAAAACAAAAATTTGGCTAACATAATCTCTCTCACCCCCGTTAAAGTATTGAAGTAATTAAACACGACAAAAATAGTACTACGAGAATGATAAAAGGGGAGTGATATAATATAATAATATGCTAATGGTAAGGTTAATATCCTCTTCAGTATGAATTGCTTGAAATAATTTTATAAATCCATTTGCGGTCACCTTCTAATGATTAGGTTGATGGAATGGTTCACTTATATCCTTCTAAATTGGAATTTTACATTTATAGTGGTTGTATATATAGGAGTTTTAGAGGCATATATACTAAACTAGTCAACTCAAATTATAAGAGCATTTGGTTCGGAGGAAAACATTTTTTCAAAAAGTATTTTTGATTTTTTCATGTTTGGTTGGTTAACATATTTGAAAAAAAAAAAAAATTCCTTGAAAATGAAAAAAATAACAAATAGGAAAACCAAATTCCATGAGTGACATTTCACTCATCCTACAACACGGGTCATCCTCACCTCCACCCTAACCAAGAGTATTTGTCCAGATTATATGTTTCCACGCTTTTGAAATGAAATATTAATATTTTGATGTTTATTTAGCAAAAACCAGACAATAAATAAGAAAACAGTACTAATTTTCCAGGAAAACAATTATTTCCATGGAAACATTTTCCTTCCTAGCAAAAAATACCCAAGTAAGAAAAAGAAAAGATGGAACAAATTCCATCATTTATGTACTAGTGAATGGAGTATCAGTCAATCAAAATTAATGTTAGAGGTTGTTGGGGAAAATTATCATAACAAGAAACAGAAAGCCTACAAGAAGAAAGAGAACAAATATAGATATATTTTGGTCCCATGGTACTTTGAGTGACGTACCAAAAACCAAAAATTAGAGTTCTTCGTGGAAAACATCTTCATTCCTTCCATTGTCATAAACAGTATCATAGAAAATACTTTCATGATTCAGTATCTCATCCAACGACAATTTACCATCTTTGTTATCATCAGCCTATACAAAAAAACACCAATTCTGTTAAAATATTGAATCAAAGTACATATAATACATACTAATTTATTATTCACGAAAAACTTTATTTTGTGCCTCACACAACTATTCTCTTTTTGTCTCACAAGTAGGTGAATCTAAGTTTTATGTCTCATACAACTGACAATAGATGTGATACTTCCTTTTATCTCACAGGTAGACTCAAAAGACATAAAATGAAAATTTTCATTGTTTTACTGACTTGCCTCTCGAATCAAATAAGTGGTGTAGACTTTAGCGTAGGAGAGTTCTCCAGGGCACAAATACTGCAGAATTGGTTTCAGTTCTTCCACTCCCAGAAATCTAGCATATTTGTATTTTCCAGTATAAAAAGATTAATTAGCTAAACGCAAATCACTTAATTATATCAAATTGAAATTAACAAGTGACATGAATAAATTAGAATAATTACTCGTCCCCATCGAAATCAAGCTTGGCGAATGCTTCAAATGGTGTTGGTATATTGCCCCCTTGAGTTTGGTATTCAAGGTACGTCTTATAAATATTATAAGCACCGTTACTGAATTCCAATCGATTTAGCTTATGATCGTTGTTTACATCCATTTGCCTGTCAACAAAAGTATCGATAACAAACATTTATAAGTATGGAAAATATATCTTAAATATATATATTTCACTAACAACGTAATTAATAAAATATTTTATATGATAATTACAGAGGTTCTAACCTAATTTTTTCTCTTAACAGCCACCTTTGTATATTTTCATTCCTGCTATCTTCAGGGTGCGTAAAACTGCATGAAGAAGAGAAAATAAGGACATGCACAACAAAGACATGATAATATGTTTCGCACACTGACATACACATACCCAAAAAGTAAAAAATAAAAAAGCATAAGAATAGTATTAATTACTCTCTAAATTCATATAAGTTTAGACTTCCATTTCGATCAGCATCAGCATTTCTGAACTGTGTCATCCAAAATCCTGCTTCACCATGGCTTGTCTCATTTCTCTCTGTAAATTAAAGATGAACAAAATTTGGTTGATTAGTAGAAATTCCAAAAGGAAAAAATGAAAGGGAAAACAAGTGCACTAAAACTTTTGCTATGTGTGGAGTGCGAACAAGGATCAAACCACAAAGTTCTATTCCACAAGATTTGTTCTCGATAAATGAGGTCTAAGATATTGAATCCATTTATTGAGAACAAAGTGTTGTATTAGTACGCAGTTGTAAAGAAAAAGAAAAGTATAAGATATAAAATGCAATGATCTTATTAAGTAGGAACATATCTTTGGGATCGCTTAGCCCAACAATATTATACTCGTGATTAATCTATATCTATATCTATATCTATATCTATATCTATATCTATATCTATATCTATATCTATATCTATATCTATATCTATATCTATATCTATATCTATATCTATATCTATATCTATATCTATATCTATATCTATAATCTATAATCTATGTCTATAATATATTAAAAGTGTGAAGGAGTTGTTTGAACTTTTTGCCTTTCGTTAAAATTTTTTGTTTTAGACAAAATTATCTTTTCACTATTCTTTTCTAATATTTAAGAGTTGAAAATTAATAAAATATATTTATGCGAAAACCTTTCCTTATTATAAGTCATCAGAATTAATGACAACAAATACTTTTTCCATTAAAATTGATGACAACTAATACTTTTTCCATTAATTTAAGAATTCCAAATCAACTAAATTTGATTTTAAGAAGATTTGAAAAATCTAGAAATAAATATAAAAATGTTAATAAGAAGTATCAAATTTTTAAAATTTTTTAGTACATAATAAGAATGTAATCAATGATTTTGTAAAAGATTTGAATTTAAAAAACAAGAAAAGATTTTAAATATAGAAAAAGAAGAAGAAAATAATGATACCACATATATGGTTCAAATTGATGCGTCTCTCTTTACTATATGAAAAAGGCAAAAATAATAATCCATCAACCCCTTGAAACTTTTGGTTGGTAAAATATATATATATGTGCTTATACTAAAATATATGTTTAAGTTTACATTATTATACTAAAGTGTGAAAGATCTTTGAAATTTTTACACTTCATTAAAATCTCCGTAAAAGATAAAACTATTAAATTTTAAATAATCAAATGTTGCACGTGTGAGGCATGTGCGGTTAAACTACTAATTCATAAAAAAGGCAAGGGCAGCCTGGCACTAAGCTTCCGCTATTGGTGGAGTTCAGAAAATAGGCAGATTACAAGATTCTATCGTGCAGAAAATTTTGTATTTCTACATGAGACCGTTCCCACAGCTCAAACTCGTGACCTCTTGATCACGTGACAACAACTTAACCAATTACGCCAAAGCCACCATATTGTAATTAAATCACATTTCAGTGAAAATTAATGAAGGAACATATATAATTGATGATCACCTATGTCTTCATTGGTAAATTGAGGGAAATATTCAGAGAAAGAAATAGCTCCATCTCCATCCTTATCTCGAAACTCCATTTCTTTCCATGTCCTATAATGTAATCGATCAATCGTTTGTTGCGTATTCCAAACTTCCAACTCTTTGTACTCAATGAATCCATCTTTAGGTGCAACATCCAATATTGGAAACAAAACCATCAATCTCAAAGTTGTTTTCAACCTCCCATCATTATCAAAATACTTATCATCCTCCTTCTTATGCGATCTCTCACTAGAATTATTATTGTTCTTTTTTTCTTTAGGCTTTTGTTCCAATTCAGCAACAAGAGGATCGAAAATGGGGTCACGAATCTTGAGCCCTA
This sequence comes from Capsicum pubescens, assembly GCA_030864215.1. NCBI lineage: Eukaryota > Viridiplantae > Streptophyta > Magnoliopsida > Solanales > Solanaceae > Capsicum > Capsicum pubescens. Next base: position 122,975,704 of record CM061543.1, read on the forward strand.
ATCGTCTGCTCAAGGCCTTAGGGGTGTAATAATATGCACTATTATTAAGATTCAATTTGATGAATAGTACAACGAGAAAGATGAAGGCGGTGATTTTGGCGGTAACCACCACCTTCGACATTTTCTCGTACTACTATGATCACTCTGCTGACAAGTTTTTCTTCCTTTCATCTAAAAACTTGTTGGGGCAGTTACAAGATAAGGGCCAATATGTAAGTGGTTAGTGATGTTTAGTGGTTAAATAGTACTTTGAGAAATGATAATGTTAAGGATCACATATATTAATTACTTCTTACAAGTGTTTTTTTCTTTTAAAAAAATAATTCCTTTTGAAAAGTTAAATATATTAGGAATATGACTACCAAATAATAACTGAATAAGCAAATCTAAACAAAATAAGAACTTAAAATTTAAAACTAAAATTTCGGTTAAAGGAATATCAATTATTATTAGCATAATGTTGTCAAGCCAGCTTGGATGAGGAGGAGAAGAAAAGCTTTTGGGAGATTTTGGATGAGGTGGTGAGAGGCGTTCCTAGCACCGAGAAAATTTTCGTAGGAAGTGATTTCAATGGGAATATTAGGTCATTATCGAGAGGCTATGATGATGTGCATGGAGGTTTCGGCTTCAAGGAAAAGAATGAAGGAGGAGCCTCACTTTTGGATTTTGCTAGGGTCTTTGGGTTGGTGGTAGTGAATTTGGGCTTCCCGAGGAAGGAGGAACACCTTATTACCTTTCGTAATTCGGTGGCCAAGACTTAGATATACTTTTTGCTCCTTAGGAAGGATGATAAAGCGCTATGAAAAGACTGCAAGGTCATATCTAGCGAAAATCTTTTGACACAACATAAATTTCTAGTGATGGACTTGGAAATCAAGAAGAGCGAAAAGAAAAAAGGTGTGGAGTATCGGCCCAGGATTAAGTGGGGTAACTTGACTTTGGCCAGCGGTTTGTAGATAGGAAAAAGTTGACAACTACGGGGGCTTGAGAGAGTTGAGAGGATGTGGATAGTATATGGGATATGACTGCAAGTTGCATTAGGGAGACAACCAGAAAAGTATTGTGAAACACCCTGAGTTTCTGGCCTTAGAAAATTTCTTGGATTTTCGGTCTCTGAACAGGATATGACTAAGGAAAATGACTCGTACACTAGGATATGAGTGGTATGGGTTAGTCGTATATTGACCAGTGTTGGTTGGTGGGTTGGATTTAGGTTCTAGAATGGATACGACTTGGGTGGTACGAGTTGTATCGGTGGATACAGATTGTTTGGTTACTTTACTTAATCTTAGACTTGGTAACATAAGTTGGATTTGAGTACGGGTGGCTCACCAAGAGATGTAAGCTAGGGTACGAGTTGTACCATGGACTCGTATGGTGGTCAGTGTTCAATAATCTTGGGATTCTATTTTGCTAGGGGTACGGATCATGGGTACTAGTCGTATACTTGGATACGACATGGTTTGGGATGGTTTAGGGTGAGTCGTACCTTAGATAGTGTTGGGTCAAAGAGAGATGTCCTTGGGTACGAATGGTGGGTACCACTCATATTGAAGGGTACGACTGGTATGGATAGTCGTACCCACCTGACAGAATTTTTGAGAGTTTAAGTGAGGGCAATATGAATATTTTCCCACTTAACCTAATAATGCCCCATGACTTATATTCAATTGGGAGGTTATTTTTCCTATTATTATATTCATGAACATTTAGAAATTTCTCTTAAACACTCTACAATTCTCTCTAAGGCTTTTGGGTAAATAAAGACTAGGGTTTCATCTTGAAGATTAATTTGGTGCTTGTGTTGGTGATTTCTCTCCATCATCTTCTTAGTTTAAGGCATGTTCTCTTTCCTCATTGTTAGTTCCAACTAAAGGCATGGTTTTATACAATGTTTTCATGGTTTGATTATTGTATGGTTTTGGATTTTCAAATATGATTTGAGGGTTTTGGTTATAAATGCTTGGTTATGGTTTTCCCATGTTTTAATTATGTTTTTACATGCTTTATTGGTGGTTTGGATAATTGGATTGCATGGGAATTGTTATTAGTGATTGGAATTAGTTTTGGAAATACTATGCCCCCAATGTGTTTGATAAAATATCTATAATAATGCTTTCACTATAATATTGTATTTTCAATAGAAATTATGCATGGTTTAAACTTGGTAATGGAACCCTAAATGGTTTAAATGATTTAGAATGGTTAAGTGAAATGGTTTTGGGTTTAACAAACATCCTTGTGGGGTACAATGGAATCCCCCAAGTAAGCATGTTAAAGGAACACTTGTGGGTACAATGGAATCCCCCAAGCTAATATAGTAATGGCACACTTGTAGGGTACACGGGACTCCCCCAATTTAACTTAGTAAATGGATACACGGGAATCCCTTTACCTTAAAAGGTTTGGCTAAGGACAATACTTACAAGTTATAGTCGGTATGACGATACCACCATTAATAGCCTCGGTTAATATAATGATTTGGTTATTTGGAAATGGTTTTAATTGGAAAACAATAGCAAGGTGTGATAGGAACCGTGAAGGTGGGAGTTCAATGAACAAACACTAGAAACTCGTGTTTGTCGACATGAGGGGTAGGGCATGGAGAGCCTTTTATGATGCTATAAGGTACGCGGGAATCCTCTAAGTACATTGTACATAAGTATCATGGAGAATGAGGGTACTTGGGAATCCCTTACTCTAATGGTATCTCTGGTTCGTCTAGCTACACATATCGGAGCCCGTTCAGGGAGTTATACTAGACCCATATAGGCTGTGGGTGGTTAAGGACCATTAGGCTTCATATACCCAGGTAAATGGTTTTAAATTCATGCTAAACCCGATTCCCTTTCCCAGCATGGTTATATATATGTATGGTTTATATGCATATGGTTGGTTTACTTGGTTTTACTGGTTGACATTATTTTATCCTTATCCTGAGTTCATGCTAGTGTTCACCCGCTAACCCATCTTCGAGAGGCTGTATCCCCACGCGATGCAGGAACCGGTCGTTCTACTCCTCCTTCTTAGCTATCGAACATTCGGTATTTGCTATTGGATTGAAGTGGTAAGCTTCCATCTTTTTGAAAGGCTCTATTTCATGGATGTTATTCATAGTAGGAGGACATTGACTACTACTATACCCTTCATTCATACCTTGGTTACCGCTTTCACATATTTGATCATGGTTATATTCATGGCCCTCATAATCTCCATTTTTTTCGTAGCCATAACATTCTTTACCACAATCATAGTCTCCTATGCCGTAGTCACAATTATCCTAGGTTATCAAAGACATGTTCCCCTTATATCACCTTGTACCTACAAAATGAAAAAACAAGATTAGTAGTAAAAAATCTTCACCAACACTCGTATTAAACTCATCTTTGTGATCCTCACAATTGGAGCGGCGAATGTTGAAAGTTTCTTATACTCTGGTAGTCCATAAGGTGTCAATCACTACTTTGCGGCCGGAATGGATATTTTTTTAATTGACTCAAGACACAAAACAAAATCTACTCACGAACTAGAATAAAAAAAAGTTATGATGAAATAAAATGAGAAAAGCACACAAATAAAGGACGACAAAAGAAAACAGACTCAAAACTAATCAATCAACTTAGTAAACGAGTTACAAGTTGATGAGTAGTTTAAGAATCAAAGAAAAGATTCAAGAATCAAGAAATTGAAACTAAGAATCAAACCTTGAGCAATAGAGTTTTTAAAGTGCTGAGATGAGTTTTGAGGCTTGAATTTGTGTTGCAAAAGTGTTGGTATTCATTTGGGAACTTGAATTTGGTGTTGGAAAAAATGTTGATTTGGGAACTTGAATTTGGCGTTGGAAAAAGGGTTGATATTCATATGGGAACTTGATTTGGAGTTATTGGATTTGATCCATGTCAAAAGGATTGATCTGCGTGGGGGCAGCCTACTCCAGCAAATGGAATGCAGGTGCAAGGCACCTTGGACATATGTGGAAGGCAGGTTGGATGCAAGAGGCCTTTTGCTCACTGCCTTGACCTGCTTGGGTCTGTGGCAGCAGGATGGACGCACCTCAAGGGAAGGTTAGACACAGGTAAAGGTTTTCCCACTGGTTTGGCCTGCGGCTGACCTGCTGGAGCAGTTCAAGCGCATATCAGGCGCACCTCACCCGTCCAAGGCAGCCTCCAAGGGTACTTTGTACCTGTAAATGGTCCCTCTTTGTCCCCTCTTTAGAAATATTCCCTTGAATATTCAAAAATGTGCTAGTTCAAATACTTTTGTACACCTTTTACTTCACTTTTGAGGATCAAACAACCACCTTTTCCCAACAACTCCTCTTGAAGTTTTGAATTTCTCCAAGAACACTCAAGAATACCAAAACTTCAAAAATCTCTCTTAAATCGTTGATCGAAATGTGATGAAATTTTGAATCAAGGCTATTTTAAACCTTCTAAATACATCTCAAGCATAATTTTTCTCAAATTCTTCACCCAACACTTCAAATCTAGCAACACACCTTAAAAATCTTATAACATACCTTAAACTTCTTCTTTTCAAATCCAAGCTTCCAATAATTGCATAAGGCTCAATTACACTCCGAATTAGATTGAATTTGATGTATGAACTCTAATAGTGTTAGGGAAAAAAATATAACACACTAAACACAAAAAATTTATAAAATCTAAGACTCAAATTTTGACCTAAGGCCAAAAACATGAATAGTGACCTGTTTTTTGTGATTTTTGATTTTGACAACTCTTTTTTATTGATTTTCAAGATAACAAACCCAAGATTAACTTCGTAGGAATGAAATCAACATCAACTCTGACCCCAAATGATACAAATCGACCCACGAGTACTCAAATCGAAGACACAAAAAGTAAAGATAGATAGGAAAACGAGGATAGAAAGATAGACACAAAATTAATTCCGAAAGGGCAATCGAAGGATGTAGCAAATCCTAAAACCTTTCTTAATGACTATCAATAGGCACCTAACTCTTACGGTGATCGGAAAGGGTATTAGATCCGCCTTACAACCATCGTTTCTAAGCAAAGTTCAACACATGCTTTTCGAAGCACTCAAACACTCCCATGGAGTCTCATGAATAAATCATGTAAAAAAATATCATCCAAAAACTAAGAAAATAATCCTAGCTACCAAGCATTTATAGTTTGGTTACATATTACATAATTAGTCCCAAAAGTGACCCAAATATAAGAAAAGACCCACTAGGGGCTGTTTTGACCTGCTCTTGAAATACTAGAGAGGATCAAAAGCGGATTCAAAGCACCTTGGGTGCATGCCCTTTCCAAGGGGCATTCGAGCCGCGTTTTACACTCCTTAGACATTGCCAAAGTCCTTTGACCCTACTTAATGATAATATTCCTCCATGTGGCATTTTTTAAATGCACTAAGGAGTCATCAAATACCTCGAGCATCATACGTATCTCATCCAAAAATCCTGAGGTAATTTTGCTTGTATCACCTAAGACATCGGGACTGCTTCCAAACAACTTCTAGATGGTTTCTAAGGGTTTTTTGGTCTTTTCCACCCTTTTAACCCCAAAACTACGTTGTTTAAGCTATTTTAAGGCTGAATAAAAAGTCAAAACAACCCCAAATCCCTCATTCTCAACACACCACCAAAAATACTCCCAAAACATTCAATTTTTCTCTTTTCCCAAAGCAAGAAATTATGGTTCTTCATCTCCAAGTTTAAATTTTCAAAACATAAATTCAAGAATCGAATGTAACCAGGTATGTGGGGTTTGAACAAGGATACTCTTTCATCCTTGTGCCCAAATACTTTGATTTTTAAATTAAATTTATGTAATCTTAATTAGGGTTCTTACCCAAATTTTCCTATTCTTGAATTTATGATATTATCAGGTGATTTTGAAGTTTATTTTGCTGAGGAAATTACCTTAATTCATGTTTTAACTTACATGATTGTTTTTATGACAAGATTTTTCATTATATTGAGTTAAAGTTTGATGAATTGAAGAAGATTCCAATTTAAGTTTTGATCATGGTATTTTGATATAAAGTTTCTATGACATGATGCATGAATTTCAAGATTTAAGCATAAAAAATTTAAGCTTATAAGCTCAAGTTACAAGTATTACAACATGATTTAAAATTCAGCTTGATCTTTCGATCTAAGATAAGACATGAAATCTACAATTGTTCCTTATGATTATGATTTAAGTAAAGAAAAGCATAAATGGTTTTTAGTTTATAAACCCTTATGCTATTTTAAGGTGGATTTCCTAAGTATGAGCATATAAGTATTTATTTTGGGAGTAGTATTTATCTGAAACACCCTAGTTTTAACCCTTAGAAAATTCTTGATTTTGATCTCACTAGACATCATATGACTTATGGGTACTTGTCGTATGATGTGGTATGATTTAGGGTCCCCTATTCATACGTTTCACAGTGTGTTCTATGTCACTTACTGTCCAAGGTATGATTAGGCATCTTACTAGTCGTATGTTAGGGTACGTGTGTTATGTTACTAAGTCGTATGATGCCCTAAGTTTAGTCTAGAAGATTCTTCCTCGGGTCCGAGTTAGGGGGAACCAATCATATGATTGGATACGAGTTGGTCTAAGAACTCGTATGTTGGATAGTATTGGGTTCCAAGTTGATGCTTAGGGTACGAGTGGTTGGTACCACTTGTATGATAGGGTACGCTTTGGGTAGGGATGTCGCACCCTCATGCGCACATGTTTTCAGCTTTTAAGCTGAGGATATTTTGGATATTTCTCACCCCAAAACCCTTAAGTCCCCACATATTAAAACATGTTGAGGCCTCTTATAACATACTTTGAAAGATCAAAACACCTCAAAATCCTCTCTAAACTATCCCAAGAAAATTGAGGCTAGGGTTCTTAAAAAGTGTTCATCTGAAGGCTCAAAAGTCAAGTTCTTTTCGTGAATCTTTGTGAATAAGGCATTTGACTCTTCCCTCATTGTTAGTTCATAAATATCATGTGTTTTAAAGTGTGATTATAATTTTTAAATGGTGGTTTTGAAAACCAAAATTGAGGATTTTGTTGCATATGGTTGAGTATTATTTACTCTTGATTTAACTTGTGTTTATACACATTTTTGGTGATGGTTTTCACATGTGGGTTCTTGTTAATTGTATTTTAACAATAAGTTCATAGTTAATCCTAAACTTGATGTTTTTTACTTTGGTTTTGGTCATGGTAATGATATGATCTCAAAGTGTTTGTGAAAATGCCTAAGAGAATAAACTAGTCACATGTTAAATGTCCATGTTGGCCATGTAATGATTTAAATAGTAACCTTGGTGGTTTAATTGGTTAAATGAGTTTGAGTCCCTAAACACTAACTTGATTTATGTCTGTGCTAGATAATGGGTTCAAGTCCCTAAACCTTGAATTGAACTAGAGTCTTTGTTAGACAATGGGTTTAAGTCCCAAAGTCAAATGAATGATTAGTTGATTAATAATGGTAATGTCATGTGGTATACTTGCAAGTAATGTTGGTATGATAATGCCAATGAAGTGCCTTTGGTAAGTAATTAGGTTAATGGTTGTGCATGTGAAATAGTGGTTTTAAAATGGGCATTAAAGAGGGTTATGTAGCCGAGTTATAAGGGTGAAGGTACTGGGGGATCAATATTAGAAACCGTGTTTACCGATACGGGGCAAAACGACCTGAGGTTCGAGTCCTCTTGCTTACTATAATTAGGAGATATAAGTCTCCCATAATACTTGAGATGGGAGGTTTGAGTCCCCCATATCATACTACTTGATCAGGTTACCAAGTCACCTTAGTATATGAGTGGGAGGTTTGAGTCCCTCTTATTATACTACTTGATCGGGTAACCAAGTCACCTTAGTATATGAGTGGGAGGATTAAGTCCCCCATGTGTATTCATAAGATTATTCTCTAGTTTGTGTGTCTTCACTAACTTGGGCCCGACCAGGGGGTGAGAACGGAAGCCCATATAGCCCATGGGTATTTCTAATATGACAGCTAAGCTACACAACCAAGGCAAAGATTTCAAAAGTTTATGTTAAATATTGTTCCCTATCTCAGCATGATATATATATATATGTATGCATTGCATTGGTTATATGTAATGGTTGATTTGATTTGAATTATCGGCATTATCTTATCCTTATCCTTGAGTTACATGCTAATGCTCCAAACGCTAATTGTCTTTGATGATGTATCCCCATGTGATGCAGGTGTTGTTCATACTACACCTCTTACTTAGTGATTGGACTCGGGATCATCTCATATTGACTTGAAGTGGTGAGCCTCTATACTTCAGAAGGCTCTATTTCTAGTTTTGGTTTTCTTAAATCTTTATTGGTTTAGACTTGAACATCGATATTAGCTATGGTCGGGGGTATGTCTCATCCGAATATTGTTTTGATCTCAGATAGAGGCTTTTTTTGGCTACTTTGGGTTGGTATGGATGGCGCCGCTAGTGGTGTCATCCATGGCATTGGTATTGGTATTGGGGCTGACACTGCATAACTATATTCGATTTATGATTGTTCTATTTTGTTATGGTATGAATATGGACTTAGTTATGATTTTGGTTATGTTCTAATTGTTTGTTAGGCTTTGAGTGGACGGACTTGTTTGGGCTGGTCATGGTTGTGAACCTATCCCAAAATTTTTGTGTTGTCAAATGCGCTATCTTCTTATATGTTCAGAATTCATCCGACATAGGGTACATGCTTGGTTGGTTGGCTTGGGTAATGGGGTAGTCTCCGGTCCTTGTTGGGCCTGAGAATTCCATTATGATAAGACCTTCATTCGGTTCATGTCAGGTTGGTATTAGAGCCTAGGTTTTGGTGTCATGGGGTATCCACAAAGCCATGTCAAGTAGTGTCTTGCTTATGGGTGTATTGTGCACCACACTTATAGTCAGGAAGCTACGAGGCATTTGGGAATGTTTCATTTTCTTGTTGTTCTATTTCAATCCATAAAAACTAATGTCTCGAATCTCTCTAATTTTTGTTTGTTCATTTTTCAGATAATGCTTTCAAGGAAATCTAAAACTCGTGGGAACTCTTCTGTCCCTACTAAGGATAAAGTGAACAAATATCATCCTACCCATGAGGTACAGACCCAGTTTAGGGTCGCTGCTTCTGATCACCCTCATGCATTTCCATTGGTCCCTACTGATCCTTCTCCAGGTGGTGACACCTCTACTCAGTCACCTCAAAGAGATATTTCAAATGCGGAGTTCCGCCGTTCTATTTATCTGTTGGCCCACACACCAGATGGTGACACCTCTACCCCGATTAGTGACTCTGTGATTCAAAGCAGGGTAGGTGTCATCACAATAACGATAGTCATAGAAGACAATAGACTAAGGAAAGAAGTTGGGGAAAATTTAGTTCTTACCCGTAGACTAGATCCCCTTACCATATGTCATTTGGTGAACATAAATTTCAAAATAATAGTGGTCCAAAGGCATGAGGTGACTAATACCAGTTTAATAGAGACTAGTTAGTTCCACCCAATCCCCCTTATCAATTTTATGGCTAGTTACATCGCGTGTTTTGCTGTGAGGGGAAGAATCATTGCTTTAGTTGTCATTAGATTGGTCATATGCAATAAAATTGTCCTTCTAGGATTGCTTTTGGGACCAACAAGGTTACTGTTGCCTCTTCATCAGCTCCTGCACCAAAGGGTGCCAATTCTGGCTCTGACACTAGTCGAAACTGCCTTGATGCTATCACTACTCACCAGGAGTTCAAAGCATCTTCTGATGTTGTCCCTGGTATGTTGAAACTCTTCTCCCATGATGTGTATTGTTTACTTGATCCGGGGTCCACCCTCTCTTATGTGACCTTATTTGTGGTTGTGTATTTTGTTTTTGATCCTAAGTTTATTCCTGATCCTCTTTTGTATCTACCCCGATTAGTGACTCTGTGATTGCTAAAAAAGTCTATAAAAGGGGTGTGGTATCTGTTGGTGGTAGAGAAACTCTTACGGATTGATGAAAGCTAGGTATGTTTGACTTTGATGTCATATTGGGGATGGATTGGTTGCATTCATATTATGCTTTCTTAGATTGTCAGACCCGTAAGGTCATGTTTAAATACCCGAATGAGCAGGTCATTGTATGGAAAGGAGATTCTTTAGTGTAAGGAAAGGTTTATCTCATGTCTCAAATCCCAAAAGTTGATATCCAAAGGGTGTTTGTATCATTTGATCCGGGTTAAATATTCTAACTCGAAAAGTTCTTCTTTAAAAACTCGTTTTTGTGGTTAATGAGTTTCTTGAGGTTTTCCTTGATGATTATCCTGATGTTCCTCCTGATAGGGAAATTGATTTTGGGATTGATCTTATTCTAAACACTCGTCCTATTTCTGTTCCCTTCTATAGAATAGACTCTTGGTAAGGGTTTCATCTATCCTAGTGTGTCCCCGTAGGGTGCACCAGTTTTATTCGTGCGTAAGGAAGATGGGTTTCTTCGAATGTGTACAAGTTGTTGGCAATGGGATTAGAAATATGAAATGATCTCTTTGTTGGGTTGAATAGTGTGTGTTGTGGTTGTTTTGTTGGTGATACTTGATCGTTGTTGGATGCTAAGTTTGAGATTTCAATGCTAATTGTGGTGATAGGAATATTAATTTGAGGATAGTGATGCAAGGTTCATGGAATTTAATTAGTACAGTGATGCAATATGTGAGAGAACTTGGGTGATGCCTTGTAAAATAGCAGGATATGTAATTGGGAATTAGGTAGCAGGCCTAAGTGTTGAAGTAGAAGTGGTGGCTAAATTATTAGATGTATAAGAGCCTTGGTTAACAAGAGTAATGTATACTTAGTTCTGAGCTAAGGGTGTCCTGTATGCCTAGCTTATGCCCATTAAGATTTCTTAGTATGGGAAGTCTAGGGGATTGTTACCTAGTGTTAGGTAGATATGAAGTGGGGGAGAAATAGATAACCGGTGTAAACTCTTGATATGGGTTCAAAACTTGTCAAGGAATAGGGATGTGATATTAAAGGAGTAATGCTAGTGTTCTAAGGATTGAAAATGGAGTGTTCAGAAGCATAGATGTCTATACCCCTAATTAGTGGTTGTAAGGTGATAATTGTAGAGGTTACTGGATCTTTGATGAGGTAGACTGCCTAGTGGGTATTATAAAGATAGGCTTGAACTTTGTTATTCATAGATATACTAGTTGTTCTGTTGATTAGTAAGAAATCTTTGTGAGGGCAGTATATAGATAGACTCAGGCTCTCGTAATGGTGTATCTGTGGGAAATTATAAGTTTGAATTGGTGAGGCATGGTATTTGTATCTGATTTTGCAGGTTGAGGACTGAAGATAAAGATAATTTGGGATAGGCTTAAGATCGCTCAAAGTCGCTAAAAGTCCTATGCAGACGTGAGGTGAAGGGACTTGGAGTTTGAGGTTAGATATTAGGTGTTCTTTAAGGTATCTCCCATGAAAGGAGTAATGAGATTTTGTAAGAAGGGGAAGTTAAGTTTAGTCCTCACTATATTGGTCCATACTTGGTATTGGAGAGGGATGATAGCATTTTCTATGAGGTGGAGTTGCCTTCTAGTTTGAGCTTCATTCATTTGGTTTTCCATGTCTCTATGTTGAGAAAGTGTGTAGGTGATTCTTTATCGATTGTTCCTTTGGATGGGTTGGGTATTTCATATTTTTTATCTTATGAGGTAGTCCCGGTTAAGATCTTAGACTGGTAAGTACGCCAGTTGTGAATGAAAGATGTAGCTTTGGTAAAGGTTCTATGGCGGAGCCAAAAGTCCAAGGAAGCTACTTGGGAAGCGAAAGAGGGCATGAGGTCCAAGTATCCGTATTTGTTCTCCATTGCAAATGTTCGTGCAGAAGATATATGTTCTTCGTCACATTTTTGTTTTCTAACTTGGTTAAAGAAAAGTTTGGTGAGTGATAACATGTTAACCTCATCCTTGTGCTTTCCTTGACCCGCCATTCGATGACGAATGATCCATGTGAGAGAGATTGAAACACCCTAGTTTTGACCCTTAATTCTTGATTTGCGCCCACTGGACATCATACGACTTGTGGGTACTTCTCGTGTGATGTGGTAAAGTTTGGGGTCCCCAAGTCGTATGTTTCAAAGTATGTCCTATGTCACTTACTATCCAAGGTACGATTAGGCATCTTACTAGTCGTATGTTAGGGTACGAGTGGTATGTTACTAAGTCTTATGATGCCTTAAGTTTAGTCTAGAGGATTCTGCCTAGGGTACGGGTTAGGGTTACCAATTGTATGATTGGATATGAGTTGGTCTAAGAACTCGTATGTTGGATAGTATTAGGGTCTAATTTATACCTAGGGTAGGAGTGGTGGGTACCACTCGTATGATAGGGTACAATTTGGGTAGGGTTGTCGTACCCTCTGCGCACTTATTTTTAGCTTTTAAGCTGAGGACATTTTTGACATTTCCTACCCCAAAACCCTTAAGTCCCCACATCTTAAAACATGTTGAAGTCTCTCATAACATATTTTGAAAGATCAAAACACCTCAAAATCTTCTTTAAACTCTCTCAAGGAAATTGGGGCTAGGGTTCTTCAAAGGTGTTCATCTAGAGGCTCAAGAGTCAAGTTCTTTCCGTAAATCTTTATGAATAAGGCATGCGACGCTTCCCTCATTGTTAGTTCATAAATATCATGTGTTTTAAAGTGTGATTGTAGTTCTTAAATGGTGGTTTTGAAAACTAAAATTGAGGGTTTTGTTGCATATGGCTGAGTATTGTTTACTCTTCGTTTAACTTGTGTTTATACATATTTTTGGTGATGGTTTGCACATGTGGGTGCTTGGTAATTATGGCTTAAGAAATAGGTCATGGGTAACCCTAAACTTGATGGTTTTTACTTTGGTTTTGGTCATGGTAATGATATGATCTCAAAGTGTTTGTGAAAATGCCAAAGAGAATAAATTAGTCACATGTTAAATCGTGTTCTGAACTATGGCATTGGCCTAATGAATATGAATGGTTGGTATATGGTTTTGTGAAGGCCATGTTGACCATGTAAGGATTTAAATGGTAACCTTGGTGGTTTAATTGGTTAAACGGGTTTGAGTCCCTACACTCTAACTTGATTTATGTCTTTTCTAGACAATCAGTTCGAGTCCCTCAACCTTGAATTGAACTACAGACTTTGTTAGACAATGGGTTTGAGTCCCAAAGTCAAATGAATGATTGGTTGATTGATATCGATAATCGAATGTGGTATACTTGTAAGTAGTGTTGGTATGACAATACCAACGAAGTGCCTTTGGTAAGTAATTGGCATAATGGTTGTGTATGTAAAATAATGGTTTTAAATTTGGCATTAAAGAGGGTTGTGTATCTGAGTTGTAAAGGTAGAGGTCCTGGAGGGATCAACACTGGAAATCATGTTTGCCGATGCGAGGTCAAAATGGCCTGAGGTTTTATTCCTGTTGATTATTATGATCGGGAGACACAAGTATCCCATAATATATGAGGTTCAAGGTTTGAGTCCCCCATATCATACTACTTGATTGGGTGACCAAGTCATATTAGTATATGAGTGGGAGGTTTGAGTCCCCCATACGTATGTGTAAGATTATTCTCCGATTTGTATGGCTACACGAACTGGGGCCCAACCAGGGGGTGATAACTGGAGCCCATATATCCCGAGAGTGTTTCTAGTATGATAGCTAAGCTACACAACCCAGGTTAAGATTTCAAAGGTTCATGTTAAACCTTGTTCCCTATACCATCATGATATATATATATATATATGTATTGCATTGGTTATATGTAATGGTTGACTTGATTTGAATTGTTGGAATTATCTTATCCTTATTCTTGAGTTACATGCTAGCACTAAGGGTGTCAAACGGGCCGGCCCGACCCGACCCGATTAGCTAACCCGGCCCGATAAGCCCTAGGGCTTTAGGGTTCCGGGTCCCGGGCCGGTTTTTTTGTTAAAATGGGCCCGGTTAACCCGGCCCGGATCAAGTCCGGTCCAGGCCCGCCGGTTAACCAGCCCGGCCCGGCCCGGAAAATAAAAAAAATAACAAAATTTGGATTTGGGGCCAAACTAGCCGTTGGCCCAACGGCTATATAGCCGTTTTTGGGTCCAAACGGCTAGTTTGGGCCCATTTAATAAAAAAAAAAAAAATTTAAAAAATATTTTTTAATCCCCAAAAAAAATCTATAAATACCCTACAACTTCAAATCATTTTTCACACAATTTTTCACTCTCTCAAATCTCATTCTCTCTCAAATCTCAATTCTCAATTCTCTAATATTCAATATATTTAATTTCTTAAAGTGTTCACTTTAATTTTTTAATTTTCGTTTACAAAGTACGAGCGGAAGTTTCTAAAGTCGCAATCTTCGGATACTTCCAAAATTTGGTATTGTCGTTCCATCTCTTACGTTTAATTTTTATTTATTGTATTAATTGTTTAATATTTAATTTTATTATATTTGTGTATTTTGAATATTTTTAGTTTAATTTAATTTATATTATGGATAAATTAAAAAATCTTGCTGCTAAAGGTGTTAAAATTTTTTGTCTCGAAAGCGGTAGTGGTAGTAAAAAGCAAATAACTAGCGGTAGAGGTAGTTCAAGCAATAGATATACCCGTGTGCCTTCGCCTCCGGTACCGCTTGGTACACCTTTTGAGGAAGAAATAGGTGTAGGTGCTCACGATATGGATTATGTAGAAGCTCAGGAAAATTACGGTATAGAAGAAGAAAATGAAGTAGATGCAGTGAATTTAGACGAAGATAATGAAAATATTGCTGAAACACCCGCAGTAGGAGATGCTAACATTAGATCTGAATCAGTTAATCTCCCTTCCCGTCCTCCCAGTGCCCCAAAACCTCGTAAAAGAACTAGTATTGCATGGAAATTTTTTGAACGTATATCAGATATTGAGGTGCAGTGCAATATTTGTCAACAAATATATAAGCATAGAAGTGGAGGCAAGCAAGGGGGTACGGGTACGTTAATGAGACATATAGCTGAAGATCACAAAAGAGAGTTAAATATTGCAAAAGGTGGTGGGGATGTTGGTGGGTCAACGCAAACTAGAATGGACCCAACAACCGGTCAAGTAGCGAAAAAGTATAATAAATTGAGGGACAAGGAAGAAATAGCTAAAATGGTAGCTGTGGGTTGTTTGCCTTTTAGTTTTCCTTCTTCTGATGCTTTTATTCATTATATACAAGCAATTTATAATCCTATGTTTAATGGTATTCCTAGAACTACTTGTCGGTCTGATATTTTTAGACTCCATTCACAATATTGTTTTTATTTATCAACATTGTTAAAAAATATTCAATGTAGATTGTCCCTAACTTCTGATCTTGGTCGTGCTGTAAATAAAAATGATTATTTAACCATTACTTGTCATTGGATGGATAGTAATTTCGTGATGCAAAAACGCATTCTTGCTTTTTTATATGATGAAGATCGTAAACATACTGGACAATTTATTGCTGATTCTATTGTTAAAATTGCCGGATATTATGGTATAGAAAATAAAATTTTATGTATTGCTTTTGATAATGCTTCTAACAACAAGACTGCTATAACAAAAATAAAATCTACGCTATCTCCGCCCTTGCCTGAAATTTTTCATATTAAGTGTGCATGTCATATATATAATTTAATTGTAAAAGATGGTCTTGACTTTTTTGAGCTTTATATTGAAAAAATTCGTCTTGCCGTTGGTTTTATTCAAGGAAATAATCGTAGATCGAGAATTAGAGAATTTAAACTTAAATGTCAAGAAAATGGACTTACACCAATTTTGATGCCTGAGGAAATTGATACTAGATGGAATTCTACGTATGAATTTCTAAAAACTTGTTATAAATATAGAATTCCTATTACACTATCTTTTAACCAACATTGCGGTTCATTTGCTGATTCTGCTGATTGCATGCTACATAATTCTGATTGGGTTGTAATTAATGATCTTGTTAAGTTTTTAGAAAATTTTTATGTAGCTACGGTTGAATTTTCCGGTGCTTACTATCCTACTGTTTGTAATATTTTGGCATATATAGCCGATATTTCTGGTTTGCTCCAACAATATAAAATAAAGAAGGTTATAAAGAAGCTGTTGGCGCCATGTTTACGAAATTTAAAAAATATTTTTTCCCGATTCCCCCTATTTACTTGGTTGGTGCTATGCTAAATCCGTGCATGAAATATAATCATATGTGTCACTTTAGTACTCTTATTTATACTAACTTAGAAATAAATACTAACCATGATTCTGAACAAGTACAGCCTAATTTGTGGACGGCTACGGCTGATGCAAAGGATTAGATAGAAAAATTATATAATCACTATGCTGATTTATTTGATTCAGCCTTACCTACAAATATCACTCCAATTGTCGCTCCTCATCCTCCCGAGGATCCATCATCTTCTAAAAGGCCGGCACATAGTGGTTTTTCTGATTCGTTTTATGATTTAAATTGTTGGAACAGTGTTGATGAGAGAACTTACACATCAACTTATCGGGAAGAGCTGAAATATTATCTTCGGACGGCATCAGAGGATCGCAGACGACGAATCAACATGCTGGATTGGTGGAGGAATAATGAATCACAATATCCTGTGCTTTCAAGATTAGCTAGAGATATCTTGAATGTTCCAATGTCAACCGTTGCATCAGAGAGCGCCTTCAGTCAGGGACGACAGCAGCTTGGAGACAACCGACACTCATTGGGAAGAAATGTAATGAATGTTCTAGTTTGCCTCAGAGATTGGATTAAAGCGGAAAGAAGAAACCAAGGAATGGAACCGGAGCCGAGCGACGAGCTGAAACTTGAAGAAATTATGACTTCACGGGAGAACTCAGCAGAATCAAGTTCAATGCATGGTTTTGCCCCCGTTGACTTCGATTATCCTATGCAAGTTCCCATTAATATTAACATGAATGAGTTGGAAAAAATGATGCATAATTTATAGATTTTTCATTCATGTAAATTATAAATTTTGGATCATTTTGCAATCAATAAAATTCCCCAAATTCATTCACTTCTTAGTCGTTGTTTTTTATTTTTTTTTATTTAACGATTTAAAATTTTAAATTGAATTTCTAGTTTTCTACTTTAAATTAAAAACTTACTTCTAATATATTATTAATTTACTACCAAATATTATTAATTTATTATATTAAGTAGCATATGTTTTGTATATTTGTGCATATCTTCTATAGAAGTGTATATTTAACGTATACATGTGTATATGTTTTATAAATTAGTATATAAGTATATCTATACATATTGTAATGTATATATAATGTAGTATATTTTATAATTAGTAGTATATATACATTTAATGGTGCGTATACACGTGTATATATCTTCTATAGAAGTGTATATTTAATATATACATGTGTATATGTTTTATAAATTAGTATATAACTATACAAATATATATTGTAATGTATATACATTATAGTATATTTCATTTAAAGTATTACATATACATAGAATAGAGTGTATATATGTGAATGGATCTTCTATAGACGTGTATATTTAACGTATACATGTGTATATATTTTATAAATTAGTATATAACTATACAAATATATATTGTAATGTATATATATTGCATATATCTCATTTAAAGTATTACATATACATAGAATAGAGTGTATATATGTGAATAGATCTTCTATAGATGTGTATATTTAACGTATACATTACTTTATGTTTTATAAATTAGTATATATATTGTAGTATATGCTTTTTTTTAAAGTAGTACATATATATTGAATGGTGCGTATATATGTGTATATATCTTCTATAGACGTATATCTTTAAAGTATACAAGTGTATATGTTTTATAAATTAGTATGTAACTATATATATATACATATTGTTGTATATATATATATATGTATATCACTATATTGTAGTATATATTTTATTTAAAGTAGTACATATATATTGAATGGTGCATATATATGTGTATATATCTTCTAAAGTAGTATATATTTAACGTATACATGTGTATATGTTTTATAAATTAGTATATATATATATTGTAGTGTATATATATATATATATATTATACTATTATAGCATATGTTTTATTTAAAGTAGTACGTATAGTCATATATAATTATATATTGAATGGTACGTATATATGTGTAATTGTTTATACTTTATATATTTTTTTAAAAATATATATTGTATATTGGAGTGTATATAGTGTATATTGGATTTTTTATTTATTTTTTAAACGGGTTTGACCGGTTTTTAACCGGGTTTGACCGGGTCTTGGTGGGTTTGACCGGATTGGGTTAAGTGGGCCGGGTTCGGGTGGGTTTTAATTTTTTTACTGTTTGGCCCGGCCCGGTTAACGCCAAACCCGGCCCGTAACCGGCCCGAAACTCGGGTAAAATGGGAGGGCCGGTTTCGGGTTGGCCCGACCCGGCCCGTTAGACACCCTTAGCTAGCACTCTAACCGCTAACTATCTTCGACGATGTATCCCCACGTGATGCAGGTGTTT
Organism: Capsicum pubescens; assembly: GCA_030864215.1. Lineage (NCBI taxonomy): Eukaryota > Viridiplantae > Streptophyta > Magnoliopsida > Solanales > Solanaceae > Capsicum > Capsicum pubescens. The sequence goes on from CM061543.1 coordinate 122,994,206, forward strand.
GTCATACTACACTTCCTACTCAATGATTGGACTTGGGATCAGCTCGTGTTAACTTGAAGTGGTAAGCTTCCATACTTTGGAATGCTCTATTTCTAGTTTTGTTTTTTCTTATGTCTTTATTAATTTAGACTTGAACATCGATATTGGCTATGAGTGGGGGCATATCCTGATCGAATGTTGTTTTGATCTCGGATAGAGGCTTTGTGAGGCTACTTTGGGTTGGTATGGGCAGTGTCGGTTGTGGTGTCATCCATGGCATTGGTATTGGTATTGGGGCTGACACCGTATGACTACATTCGATTTATGATTATTCCATTTTGTTATGGTATGGATATTGACTAAGTTATGATTTTGGTTATTTTATAGTTGTTGGTTGGGATTTTAGTGGATGGACTTGTTTGGGTTGGTCATGGTCGTGAACCTATCCCAAAGTCTTTGTGTTGTCAAACATGCTATCTTGTTATATGTTTGGAATTCATCCGACATAGGGTACATGCTTGGTTGGTTAGCTTAGGTAATGGGGTGGTCTTCGATCCTTATTGGGCCTGAGATGCACATTACAACAAGGCCCTAGTTTAGGTCGTGTCATTAGCACCAAGAAGACAATGTGAGTTAGTACATCCTATTCTCTAGCAACTACGTGCCTCTGTAGGTTTAAGGGCCTCTCAACAAGTATCCCCCCAGTTTCCCAATTTGGAGAAATTTAGTCATCACTTTAAGTTAAGGTTATATTCTGATGGCAAGGGCAGAGCAACTCTCCCCAACATGGGTAAGGCATTGGACTCCATGATAGCTCACGTGGTTTATGTCTATTATAAGAATCTCCCACAAAGAAAATTAAAAATAAAGATATTAGAACCTAAGTGTAATGAATTACTAAGCTTATCAGATTATGCTTTATTATTCATGTTTTATGATATTTTAGCTTCCAACTTTATTCATGATCAAGGTGAGCCCTTTACACTTAGTATGAATGATTTGAAATTATGTTTCATTTTAGTTTTACTTATTGAATTCACCCTCACATACTCAGTATATTCCAGAAGTACTGACCAAATATATGCGTTTGTGGCTACATTCCTTCATGATGTAGGTACCAAATATAGCCCACACGCCAGGGTCAGACAGATTGTAGCTTCCAACCAACAGGTGATGAGTTCTCTTATTTCGAGGACTCAAGTCAGTTGTAGTTCTTGTATTGTATTCTTCTTATTCGTATGTATTAATTTGGTGTAGTTGGAGGCATGTCCCAGCTACCTATAGTCAGTATTAGTAGAGGCTTCATAGATAGTCAGTTAAAGTTGATATATTTAGTTTCAGTTTCCTTTTTCTAACCAATGTTGTAAGTTTTTGAACATCTTTGTATTGAACAAGTGCAACTAAAGACATCTCTTCTGCTTATTACTTTCAGATTTATGTAGCTTATTCAGTTGCTTATGAGTTATGCCAGTATTACGGGTTAACTTAGGATCACTTGTGGTTCTAAGTATCGTGTGACGTCCAGGGGTTAGTCTTGGGGTGTTACAATACTGGGTCTTGTAATGACCAAAAATGGGTATGAGTTGTTATGTAAGTTTCTATATATGAAATCCCTAGTCTTCCTTAGTTCTGAATGAAAAAATGCTCGCAATTTTATTATAAACTGTTGCAAGAGAATGCACAGGATGTGTATGTTTCAGTAAGGAGATGATAAGCAGTAATAGATGACATTTATTGAGTATATGTATTCTTTGTTACCTCCACTGACATGCGCTTAGTTCCATAATTTATTTCTTGAGAAGTATGTGCCATGCACTCTGCATGACTGTAAAGAGATGCATTTATTACCCTTGAATAAGGTAATATGTCTGTTGTATCTTATTCGACTAAGTTCTATACCTTGTCCAGGTTTGATACCCAGGTTCTTGACACAGAGAAAAAGAGGATTCACTACTTCGTGAAAGGGTTAAATACTAACCTTCAAATTTCAGCACTTTAAATGACTTTTTCAAGTATGACCTTTAATGAAATAGTGATTTTGTGAAGAAGGTTAAAGGAGTTAAGTAGGACTTCTATGTGAATGAGGCTGGGGAGAAGGCCCAAAATACAAGCAAATTTAGTGGATCATACTCTAGAGGCTACACCGCTCATGCTTACCCTACCTGTCCTATTCATTTAGCCTTGCTAGTATCAAGAGAAGGTTTGTTAAGGACCATTCTACCATTTTACCTTAAAGTACGTGTAGTTAGAAGGCTTCGTACTCTTTTTCTCATTGACTTTCTTTAGATCGAGCATGCTATGCTTATGGTGAGATCATATAATAAAAGAGAAATTTTCCTAGTGTCAAACAATCAGGTTTCCATAGCCAGTGGCAATCGTCCATAGCTTTAGTTCCATCCAGTAGTGGGTTGGAAGAAATGATAGAGATTATCCACAAGGTGGGCATGATTATTATGATACAGGTCGAGGTGGTAATGCTGATATAACTGGTGCACATCCTGCTAAGAAAGACACTTAGTTAATAATAGGGTGCATTGCAATGCCTTTTGGGTTAAATTTGAGGTTGAGGCATCAGATACAATTACCACATCTTAATTATGACCAGATGGCCTCATTTATTTGATACAGATTCTACCTTTTTGTATGTGTTGGTTAGATTTGCTTTAGGGTGAATATGTCCTGTGATATGCTTGATACACATGTTCAATTGTCTACTTTGGTTGGGGATTTTATGATATTAACTCAGGTTTATTATGCTTGTTCAATGTTGTTTATGAGTTTTCAAACTTGGGTAGACTTGGTGATATAGGGTATGTTAGATTTTGATTTAATTCTGATATGACATATATCCTCATCATACTATCCTAAATTATAATGACATTAGTTATGCAAGGGATGGATAGGCTAGAGTGGTAAAGTGTCTATAAATCTGATCCTATGAAACTTATTTCTTTTTTTAGTGCTAAGAAGTTAGTGAGTGAAGTGTGTTCGACATTTTTACCTCACCTTTGGGACACTAGTATTGAATTTGAGTCGGTCCTTTTGGTATGTGAGTTTTAGGAAATGTTCCCCCTGGTATGCCTCCGGATTAGGATATTGACTTTTATATTGATTTAGAGTTGAGCAATAATCCTATTTTTATTCCTACATATAAGATGGCTCTAGACAATTTGAGAGAGATTAAGACTCAGTTACAGTAGTTGCTTGGTAAGCATTTTTTTCATACTTGTGCTTTACCATGGGGTGCTTCAATTTTGTTTGTCAAAAACAAGGATGGTAGTTTTGAAATATAAATAGATTATCGATAGCTAAATAAGGTGACCATCAAAAGTAGTACTCATTTCCAAAGATAGAAGACTTATTTTATCAGTTGCAGGGTGCATCAATGTTCTCTAAGATAGATTTAAAGCTGAGGTATCATTAGTTAAAAATCACGCCTGAAGATATTCTTAAGATATCCTTTCAGATCCATTACAAAAATTATTTATTTTTAGTGATGTCATTTGGGTTGACTAATGAATCGTCAATCTTTATGAGTTTGACGATTGTGTATTTAAATCCTTTTTGTATTCGTTTATTATTGTTTTCATTAATGACATTTTGCTATACTCGAAGAGTAAATAAAAGCATATGGGGAATCTGCATACTGTGCTGGATATATTAAAGGAGAATAAACTTTATGCAAAATTCTCTAAGTGTGAATTCAAAATGTCTTCGATTTCTATTTTGGGGCATGTGGTTTCTAAGAAAAGGTGATGGTAGATCCTCAAAAGATAGAGACAATTAAGAATTGGGCTAGACCCATTTTGATAACTGTAGTTTGTAGTTTTGTGGGTTTGGTAAGTTATTACTGCAAGTATGTTAAAGGTTTTTCTTTGATTGCTACATACTTGAAAAGATTAACTCAGAAGTAGGTGCCTTGTGTTTTATCAAATAAATGTTATGTGAGCTTTCAAAAGCTCTTGACCACAACTCCTATTCTTTCCTTGCCGGTTGAAGTTAAGGATTTCATAGTATTTTATAATGCTTCATGTTTTAACTTGAATGTTATGTTGATGTAGGATATGAACATGATTTACTATGCTTCAAGACAACTGAAGGTTCATGGGAGAAATTATCCAACTTATGACCTAGAGCTGGCAGCGATGGTCTTTTCACTTAAGATATGGAAGCACTACTTATATGGTGTCAAGTGTGAGGTTTTCACAAATCATCACTATTTACAACACATGTTCACTCATAAGGACTTGAATTTAAGTAAGCTATGATGGATGGTGTTATTAAATTAACACAATATCACCATGCAGTATCAGCTAGGAAAAGATAATATGGTGATGGATGCATCATGAAAAAAACAGATTAATAGGGGGAGCTCGGATTGATTAAAGGTGACAATGCATCCATCGGCTATAGAGTTGTAAAATCTAGCGATTTAGTTTGGGAGTGTCAAAAAGAAGAGTGTTGGCTAGTGTTGAAGTAAGGTCTGTATTCATTAATCAAATTAAGACCAGGTAGTTCAAAGATGTAAAGTTGAATAAGATTCAGAATAAGGTAGTATGTTGTGAGGTCTGAGAGGTCACTCTTGATACTAGTAGGGTTTTGAGGATGCAGGGCATGTAAGTGTGCCCCTTATTAATGAATTGATTCCAGGTCTGCTAGTGGAAGCTCATGGATCAAGGTACAATATACACCAAGGTGCAACTAAGATGTATCAAAACTTTAGACATCTTTATTGGTTCGCCCAAATAAAAAAAGACATAGTGTATTATGTGGCAATGTGTACAAATCGCCAGTAGATAAACTATGAGCATCAGAAGCTGATAAGAGAAAAATATCTTAATAAATTTAAAATAATTAATTAACTTTTTATAACTAATATTTTCTATTTTTTTCTTTGTAGGAATATTATACTTATTAAAAATGACAACCAAGGAGACAATTGGTTAGAAGAGAGAAAGTAAGACGATTACAATCACCATTTGCCAACTTGAGAATCAAGATTTTGAAAACAAGAAGAAGAAAAAAAGAAAAAGAAAACAAAGAAAATAATTTTCAAATAAGAGGAAGTTGCCATGTAATTTATTGATAGTGAAGTAAAAGTAGCAACTTGAAAGGCTACAAAGAATGAAAGGGATTGAAGCAAGATTACTTTAACGTGGGACCTATCAGCTTGACAAAAAAAAAGTGCATGAAATTTTACACAAGTTGACAAAAGAAGAAAGCCTACTTTGCAACAGTTCAAGTTGCACTTCAAAACTTACCAAAAAAAGAAGGTTATTTACATTTGTGTCATGAAAAAAATCTATAAATGGATTTTTTATCAAGCAGCTGAAGAGGGGGACGAGAAAGCAAATAATATACACATTTCTTTTAAAATTCTTTATCTACTATTTCTTTAGTTCTGTATATCAAAAATAATTTTAAGATCCTGCTTTTAATTAAATAGTGAAACTATTTTTTGTGAATACTTCTTCTATTTTCTTAAATTAAGAAGAATATTTTCATTAGTAGCATCAATTTTAATATGGAACAATTTTTTTTATATGTTGGGGGAAATGATGGATCTTGATATTTCTATGTAATAGCAAGTTTTATTTCTAAATTTCACATGTTCGAGCTGAAGCTTTCTACTTAATTTTTATTCGCTTTACTGTTAAATGTCATTTAATTTGCTAACATCTATTCATTTTGTATTTCATATTAATGAATTTCTAATTCTGTAATCGAGAGAGGTAGAAGAAGTAATACTATTAATTGGAGTATTGATAGATTGTTAATATTCTAGAGACATTTAATTGTTTTATGTTATAATTAATTCTACACTTATTTGTAATCAAGAGAGGTAAATTATTTCAACAAGTAGGGTAACCGAATGGGACTAACATAAAAGAGCATGTTTTAGTTCTAGTACATATTCTCAATTTTTTAATATTACTATTTTGACAATTAAAGTGTGTAGCCGAGAGGAGTGGACTTAATTGTTCTACTTCGACAATAATATATACATATAATCGTGAGAGATGTTTATACTTTTGTGAGGAATATAAATTGAAGAACAAATAATTTACTTCATATAGAAATATCAAGTGAAATCAGGGATGCCAATACTTCTTTAATTTATTGAAAAAAAGGGAACAAAAAACATTTTCTATATTTCTCTGTTCACATATTATTAATCAAATTAATTCACCATTTTACTCTTTCTGATTTTATCAAATAGTAATTGAAACAAGAAATATTATAGAATAGATAAGCCAATCTCTATGGGTTTGACATCTTTTTATACTATTATTTGACAAAGTACAAGTTAAAAAATTGATATACACCAGTTACGTCAAATTTTTGATGTCGTTGCAGGGGATTGACGAGATCTACTATAGATTACTCGTCTTATTACTAATTTGAGCTAATTTTGTATTTGTATTCCTTTTTAATTTTTTTTTTCTTTTCCTAATTATTTTAGTCATAAGGTGAGATTTCAAGAAGTGTATGACCCATTCTTCTTCAAAAGAACTAGTCACGTATAATCTCAAAATTGAAAATTTTCTATGATTACTGCAAAAAGAACAAGGTTCTCAGTCTCATATTTCTTCCTAAAAAGAAATGGAGAATGACAAACTTAATAATAATAACAACCCACATCCACCACATCAAGTGGAAGAACAGTTTGATGAGGTAGTATCACAAGGTGATAGAATACTTAGAGATTATGCAAAACTAGATCACTTTGTGGGGGAATCAAGTGTGCGAATACCACTAATAGAAGCAAACAACTTTGAAATTTGCACACGTTTGATACAAACTATCCAAAATTTACGTCAATTTACTGGTGATGTAAGTGAAGATCTTCATACCAATCTAATCGACTTTCTTGAACTTGTTGATACTTGTAAATATAATGGATTCACAATAGATGCTATCAGGTTACGAGTTTTTCCTTTTTCACTAAACAAAGAAGCCAATACATGGTTATGAAGCTTACCAAAAGGTTCCATTACAACATGAGACCAAATAACCCAAAGACTTCTTAACAAGTATTTTTCACTGGCAAAAATAATTAAAATAAAGCAAGAAATTAAGAATTTTATATTAACATATAACGAATCTGTATATCAAGCATGAGAAAGACTAAGAGCAATATTAAGAAAATGTCCACACCATAAAATTTCAGACCCTGACATTTTATATATTTCTTATCATAGTTTTATATCTTCCGTGAGAAATGTAATTGATGCAACATCAAGAGGATCTATAATGAGCAAAACAACTGCAGAAGCCACACAATTACTTAATGAAATTTTAGAAAATGCAGTTCAGTGGTCATCTGACAGAATAATCATAAAAAAAAGCAACAGGAATCAATAAAGCTGAAGCTCTAAATTTGTTAACACAATAAATTACAACTCTCACTCAAAAGTTTGAGGCTTTTTTAGGTAAATTCCAAATCTTTACCTCAAATTGAAAATTGTGATGTTTGTGGAGGTAATCATCCAAATCATGAATGCTAAGTTTTAGTGAAAAATGATAAACATATAAATGCTATTGGTTGCAACAATCATTACCCATATAGTAATCCCATGACACATAAGCATCCGAAATTTCAATGGAGTAATCATAATGATGCTGAAAATCTACAAAGATTTTTTATTCAAAAATAGCAAGTACAAGGATCACTTACATCTCAAAATCAAAATAGAGGACAATAAATTTTTTAGCAATACCAATAATTTTTGGACGACGTTTGAGCCATGTTTGAATAAAATTTTGATTTAGATTTTTTGGAAATTTTGATTCCAACAAGGATCACTTACATTCCATTCGGATTTTTTGGACGACGTTTGAGCCATGTTTGGGCGGCCAAAATAGTGGACCAACGCGATATGACCACATTGCATTGGGTACCACATTAGAAGAAGTAATGCGACGCATCGCTAATCGCGTTACTAGGCATGTTTTCAGCTTAATGAATCTGGGTCCAGAGAGGTATTTCAGTCTTTTTTCCTCAATTTAACATGAGATTTAGGTCCCAAAATAACATTAATGCCTCATTTTCACAATTTTCTCAAAATCAAAAGCATTTCCCCTCAAGAATAAATTCTAGCCCCTTCAACATTCAAGATCAATTCTTAAGAAATTCACCAAGAACTTACAAAAATTCTTCAATTAAGGTATGTTGGATGTTTATTCATGGATCCTGTTCTTCCATGGATTCAAGAACCCAATTTCAAGTTTAAATTATGGTATTTAAATGTATTTATGAATTCTATCCATGAACTTCCATGAATTTTCAATTTTTATATTATGTCTACATGGGTTTTTGTTGGAATTAGCCTTTGATCCGTTTGGAGGATGATATTTGCATGTTAAATCCTAAACCTATGATTTTAGTATTGAAATTATGTTACAATCATATGTCTTAAAACTATATCCATGCTTTAAATCATGACCCCCATGTGTTTGACGAAATGCCTCATAGATGAATTTTGAGCAATGTCTATTTATGATGTCCTCTAAATCACATCATGGTTTCAAATGTTCTCATGTGTTCTTATTGCTATTGCTATCGAGTCTTGGGGGTTTTGATACCCAAAAACTTAGCTGCTTACTTAGACTTAGTATTGTCAGTATGACTTCAGATGTAGCATTATCAGTTCAGTCACTACATCATGTCAGTAAGCTCAGTTTAGTTCAGTAATTAGAGTTAGTTCAGTTGTGAGTAGAATTTAGCACCGAGTGAACCTAGGGATGGGGGATCACCTGCCAGTTGAGGGTGTGACCTTTAGTATCAATCCCTACATTCTAGAACTACATAGCCTGTATAGGTTAAGATGTTAACCTACCAGTTGAGGGATGACACATATCTCATTAGGGCCCTGCCAATTGGTGGTGACCCTTAGTCCTTCGAGACAACACTTTAGTGGATCCACACAGCCAGTGTTAGTACCCGTGGCACGGTACTAACACCCTTGCAACTGGAGTTATAAGTTGGATCCCAATTAGATTATTTTAGGTCATGTCAGTTAGATGATAGCTCCCACAGTCTCAGTCCACTATTCAATCCAGTACTCAGTTTCAGGCTTGCTTAACCATAGAATACAGTCATTAGTTGTACAATATCAGTATTTCAGTTTACAGACTACTCTAGTAACATGTTATATGCTTGGTCATGTGTCCTTAGATTTTACAAATTTCATGCATTCTTACTCAGTATTTCATGCTATTCATTTAGTCAGTTATTGCTCATACACATGAACCCATGCATAATATCCTAACCCCATTTAGCATACTAGTACTTTCAAAGTACTGACCGCATACTTGTTTCTTGCACTATGATGTCTTATATCATAGGTTCGGATGCTCAAATTCCCAACCGTACCTAGACCTCCCAACATATCAGCAGCAGTAGCAGTGGTGCGTCCTTATGTTCCAAGGACCATTTATGTTTATTTTAGTTCAGTTTAGTAGTCAGTCGGAGTTAGTTGGGGACTTATCCCATCAACTCCATAGTCAGTTAGTTAGAGACTTTCAAACACTTTCAATCAGTTATTCAGTTATCAGTTGTTATTGACAGTCTTACTATATTATTTTCAGATAGTAGGTACCAACATGAGTTAGATTGTGGTCTTTCGAGGCTGTAGTCATCGTGTGGCATCCAGGGTGTACTCTCGGGGTGTTACAAAGTTGGTATTAGATCCTAGGGTTTTAAAGTGTCCTAGGAAGTCCAAAAGCTCCATTGAGTAGAGTCTTGTGCATGGGTGTAAAGCATGCCACACTTATGGACAAGAGGCTATAAGATGTTTTAGGAAAATTTTACATTCTTTAAGTGTTCATGTCATGCAATTGAGCATGAGCTCAATTTAAACTCTCTTTCTAATTCAATTTCCTTTCCGTTTACAGAGCATGCCTCCCAAAAAGACTAATTAAAGGAGAATCGGGTATCAGCCTGCACCTTCACCTGTTCAGAAAGATCCTCTAAATGAGCTTGTCTCTCATGCCGAATTCAGAGCGGCATTCACTACCTTAGCTCACTCAGTAGCAACCCAGAATAATCAGTTGACCGCTGTACCTACCATTCTGATAGCTAATACTGCCACAGCTAGGATTCGGGACTTCACCTGAATGAATCCTCCTTTATTTTCAGGATCTAAGTATGATGAGGATCCATAGGATTTCTTCAAAATAGTTCAGAAGGTAACTGATATTATGGGTGTAACTTTTACTAAGAGTGCAAGTTAGGTGCTTACTAGTTACAGAATGTTGCTCACACTTGGTATAAGTAGTGAAAAAGAGATAAAAGGGCATATACAGGGCCTGCTGAATGAAAGGAGTTTACTACAACTTTTATATATAGGTTCTTTACCTTTGAGTTAAAGAAATCTAAGATGAAGGAGTTCATTAATTTGAGGTAGGGAAATATGAGTGTGAAAGAGTATTCTCATAAGTGTCTGATAAAAGATGTAGGATGAGTAAGCTCATCTCGGGTGTGGCTGATAGCGTAGTCAAGGAGTGAAGGAACCTGATATAGATTAAAGAGATGTACTTATCTAGGTTAATGGTCCATGCTCAACATATTGATGAGAAGAAGTGTAAGGAAAGAGAAAAGGAGAATAAGAGAGCCAGAATATATAGCTTCAATTTTGCTTAGCTGAGGTCGGAGGGTGGTAACCGTCCTCAATTCCATTAGAAATATTTAGTCCAGCTCCATCTTTAGCTAGTACGCCAGCACTGAAGTTTAGCAATGATAGTCGGGATAGGGCTTTAGGCCCTAAGCCCCAGGGAAGTGTGAACAATGGTCGCACAAATCCTCTTTGCTAGAATTATGAAAGAAACCACCAGGGTGTGTTTAGAGCTAGCAGTGATATATGTTTTGGGTATGGCAAGCCAGGCCACAAGATCAGGGATTGTACATAGAGTGGTCAGCAGGGTCAGTCCATTCATCCCCCAGTTCCATCCGGTCGCTCGACTCAGCAGGGTGCTACTTCTAATGCCACTAGTGGTCAGTGCCCAAATAGATTATATGCACTTCTGTCTTAGCAGAATCACTCCTGATGTGGTTACTGGTACATTACAGATATTTTATTTATATGTTTATACTTTTTTAGATCCCATAACTTCTCTTTCTTTTGTAACCCTATACATAACTATTAATCTCGGTGTCAGTCCTGATACTTTAGTAGAACCCTTCTCAGTGTCTAACCTAGTAGGTGTCTCTATTGTAGCTAGGAAGGTATACAGGAACTTTCTGGTTATAATATCCTAGAAAGTCACTTCAATTGATCTTGTGGAGTTAGAGATGACTGATTTTGATGTCATTCTTGGCATGGATTGACTCTACTCATGTTATGCTTCAGTTGATTGTAGAAATAGAGTTGTTCATTTTTAGTTTCTGAATAAACCAGTCCTTGAATGGAAAGGTAGTACTTCAGTATTTAGGGATCAACTTATTTTGTACTTTAAACCCCAAAAAATAATATCTAAGGGGTGTGTCTACCATCGTGTTCAAGTTAAAAAATCTAGTTCAGAGACTCCAAATCTCGAGTCATTTTTAGTAGTAAGGGAATTTCCAGATGTGTTCCCTAAAGATCTTCTTGGAGTTCCTCCCGAAAGGGAAATTGACTTCGGAATAAACCTACTTCTAGATACCCAAACTATCTCTATTCTGCCATACAGAATGGCTCTAGCAGAACTCAAAGGGTTGAAAGATTAATTAAGAGACCTTCTAGATAAGGGGTTCATTAGGCCCAATATTTTCCCATGAGGTGCTCCAGTCCTTTTCGTGCGAAAGAAAGATAGTTCTCTTCATATGTGTATCAATTACCATCAGCTGAATATAGTCACAATCAAGAATAAGTACCCATTTTCTAGAATCGATGACTTGTACGACCAACTTCAGGGTGCCAGTTATTTTTCTAAGATAGACCTCAGATCCGGCTATCATCATCTCAGAGTAAGAGAATGTGACATTCCAAAAACAGCTTTTCAAACCCAATATGGTCACTTTGAGTTTCTAGTCATGTCTTTCGGTCTTACAAATGCCCCATCAGCTTTCATGGACTTGATGAATAGAGTGTTCAAGCAGTACTTGGACATATTCATCATAGTCTTCATAGATGATATCCGTGTCTATTCCCATAATGAAAATGACCATGCAGACCATCTCCAAATTGTATTATAGACTCTTAGAGCCCATCAGTTATTCGCTAAATTCAGTAAATGCAAGTTTTGGCTAAGATTAGTAGCTTTCTCGGGCCACATTATTTCTAGTGATGGCATTAGAGTTGACCCTCAAAGACCGAAGCAGTAAGGAACTGGCCCAGACCCATTACTCCATCTGATATTAGAAGTTTCTTAGGTTTGGCTGGCTATTAAAGATGGTTTGTCGAAGGGTTTTCGTCTATTGCATCCCCCATGTCCAGATTGACTTATAAGAAAGTCAAGTTTTAGGGGTCAGATTCTTGTGTGAACAGTTTCCAGGATTTTAAGACTCGACTCATCTCAGCCCCAATTTTAATATTGCCTGATGGTTTAGATGGGTTTGCAGTTTACTGCTATACTTCCAGAGTTGGGTTGGGTTGTGTATTGATGTAGAGAGGTAAGATCATAGCCTATGAATCTAGATAGCTTAAGCCTCATGAGAAGAATTATCCTACCAATGACCTTGAGTTAGCAGCCATTGTGTTTGCCTTGAAAATTTGGAGTCTATCTGTATGAGAAGCGTGTTGATGTGTTCACAGATCACAAGAGTTTGCAGTATGTTCTTTCACAGAGAGAGTTAAATCTTCATCAGAGAAGGTGGTTAGAATTATTGAAAGATTATGATATAAGTGTTTTGTATCATCCGGGCAAGGCCAATATAGTGGCAGATGCCCTTAGTAGATTATCTATGGGTAGTGTTGCGCATGTTGAAAATTATAGGAAGAAGATGGTACAGGAGGTTCATTAGTTGGCCATATTAGGTGTTCGTTTGGTTGACTCAGCTGAGGGTAGTTTATGGGTGCAGAATAATTTAGAATCTTCTTTGGTTGTCAAAGTGAAAGAAAAGGAAGATAGGGATCCTAGTTTAGTTAAGTTGAAAGAGTCAATCAGAGATCAAAAAGTAGAGGTTTTATCCCAAGGAGTAAATGGTGTGTTGCGTTGCGTTGCCAGGGTATACTATGTTTTCCATGTGTAGATGACTTGAGATAACAAATTCTTGCTGAAGTGCATAGTATTCATCCAGGGGCTACTAAGATGTACCGCAGTTTATGGGAAATCTATTGGTGTAGTGGGATAAAGAAGGATGTTGAAGAGTTTGTAGCTAAGTGCTCTAATTGTCAGCAGGTCAAGATTAAGCACCAAAAGCCTAGTGGTTCTATGCAGGAGTTCAGTATCCCCACTTAGAAGTGGGAAGAGGTGAACATAGATTTTGTGATAGGGTTGCCTCGTTCACGTCGCTAACATGATTCGATTTCGGATATTGTAGAAAGAATGACCAAATTAACCCATTTCTTGCCAGTCCATACCACTTAGTCATCCAAAAACTATGCCAAACTCTATATTAGAGAGTTGATTAGGTTGTATAGAGTCCCATTGTCCATCATTTCAGATAGGGGTACTCAGTTTACCTCTTACTTTTGGAGTGCTTTTCGAAGGGTCTTGGTACCCAATTTTATCTTAGTATTTCCTTTCATCCTCAGGAAGATGGTCAGACAGAGAAGACCATTCAAACCTTAAAGAAAATATTGAGAGCTTGTGTTATCGACTTTAAGGGCAGTAGGGATGATCACTTGCTATTGATTGAGTTTGCTTACAATAACAATTATCATTCTAGTATTCAGATGGATCCATTTGAGGCTCTTTATGGAATAAGGTGTAGATCTCCTATTGGTTGGTTTGAGGTAGGGGAGATCGCATTGATAGGACCAGATTCAGTTTTTTGATGCATTGGAGAAAGTTCAGCTAATTAGAGAAAGTTTTAAGACAGCCTAAAGCCAACACTATGCAGATATGAGTAGGAGAGATCTTGAGTTTGAGGTTGGCGACTTAGTTTATTTGAGAATCTTTCCTATTACAGGAGTGAAGAGATTTGGAAAAAAAAGGGAAAATTCAGTCCCTGATATATAGGCCCTTAAAAGATCTTGAGTCATTTTGGAAAGGTAGCTTACGAGCTTGAGTTGGCTGCAGAGTTGGCATCAGTCCATCCAATGTTTTATGTGTCCTTGTTAAAGAAGTGTATTGGTGACCCAGCCATAGTTGTTCCTTTAGAAAGTACAAGTGTTCAGGGTAGTCTTTCTTACGAAGAAATCTCAGGTGAGATCCTTGATCATTAGACTCGTAGACTGAGGACCAAAGAGGTTTCCTTGGTAAAAAATCTTTGGATAAATCAGTGCGTTGAGGGAGACACTTGGGAAGCAGAAGAAGACATGCATACCAAGTACCCTTACCTTTTCTCTACAAACTTAGACTCAACTCAAGCTAATAGTTTTTCATTAGATTATCTCTTTTCCATTCTCAGTTCCAGCCATGTAGCCATCTTTATGTCATTGCATGCATTCATGAATCAGTACAGTTAGTCACCATGCTTCAGACTCAGTCATATGATCATGTCTTTAGTTATGCATATCTAACATGTAATCTTAGTTCCTAAGAAATCTCAGCTTAACCAGTCTCATTCAAGGATGAATATTCCTAAGGGGGAGATATTGTAATGCCTCGTACTCTTCCTAATGCAATTCAGCTTATAATGTATGCATAAGAGGCCTAAGACCTCAAAAATTTGGCTAAGTGTTGAAGACTTAGTCTCATTTTTAGACTCTAAACTTTGATGATTTTATTCTCGACCTTGCCAACCCTGAAAAGTTGGTTTATAAGTTAATTCATGATTAAGTTTATCTATAGTTCATTTCAGGTGAGGTTCATATTTTTCGGGCGACGTTTGAGCCATGTTTGGATGGCCAAAATAGTGGAACAACGCGATATGGCCGCGTCGTATTGGGTACCATGTCGGCAGAAGCTACACGTCGCGTCACGTCACTCATCGCGTCGGGTTGAGCGACGCATCACGTCGCTAGTCGTATCATTGGGTGTGTTTTCAACTTAATGAATTCGGGTCCATATGGGTATTTTAGTATTTTTCCCTCACTTTAACACGGGATTTAGGTCCCAAAACAACATTATTGCCTTTTTTTCACAATTTTCTCAAAATCAAAAGCATTTCTTCTCAGGAACAAACCCTAGCCCCTTTAACATTCAAGATCAATTCTCAATAAATTCACCAAGAACTTTAAAGAATTCTTCAATGAAGGTATGTTGGATGTTCATTCTTGGATTATTTTCATCCATGGAGTTCAAGAACCCAATTTCAAGTTTAAATAATGGTATTTACATGTATTTATGAATTCTATCCATGAACTTCTATGAATTTTCAATTTTTATATTATGTCTACATGTGTTCTTATTAGAATTAGCCTTTGATCCATTTGGAGGATGATATTTGCATGTTAAATCCTAAACCCATGATTTTAGTATTGAAATTATGTTACAATCATATGTCTTAAAACTATATCCATGCTTTAACTCACGACCCCCATGTGTTTGATGAAATACCTCATAGATGAATTTTGAACAATGACTAGTTATGATGTCCTCTAAATCACACCATGATTTCTAACGTTCTCATATGTTCTTATTAATATTGCTATCGAGTCCTGGGGGTTTTGATATCTAAAAACTTAGCTACTTACTTAGTCTTAGTATTGTCAGTATGGATTCAGATATAGCATTATCAATTTAGTCAGTACATCATGTCAGTAAGCTCAGTTCAGTTCATTTGGGAGAAGAATTTAGCACCGAGCGAACCCAAGGATGGGGGTTCACCTGCCAGTTGAGGGTGTGACCTTTAGTAGCAATCCCTGCATTCCAGAACTATGTAGCTAACATAGGTTGAGATGTTAACCTACCAGTTGAGGGTTGACACATATCTCATTAGGGCCCTGCCAGTTGCGGGTGACCCTTATTCCTTCGGGACAACACTTTAGTGGATCCACACAGCCAGTGTTAGTACTCGTGGAATGGTACGACACCCTTCCAACTAGGGTTACAGGTTGGACCCTAATTAACTTATTTTGGGGTATGCCAGTTAGATGATAGCTCCCCCAGTCTTAGTCCAGTATCCAGTCCAGTACTTAGTTTCAGCCTTGCTTGACCATGGCATACAATCATTAGTTGTACAGTATTAGTATTTTAGTATTTCAGTTTATAGACTACTCTAGTAACATGTTATATGCTTGGTCATGTGTCCTCAGATTTTACAACTTCCATACATTCTTACTCAGTATTTCATGCTATTTATTCAGTCAGTTATTGCTCATGCACATAAACCTATACATAACAGCCTAACCCCATTTAGCATACCAGTATTTTCAATGTACTGACCACATATTTGTTTCTTGCGCTATGATGTCTCATATCATAGGTTCGGGCACTTAAATTCTCGACCGCACCTAAATCTCCCAGCGTATCATCAATAGTAGCAGTGGCGAGTCCTTATGTTACAAGGACCGTTTATGTTTATTTCAATTCAGTTCAGTAGTCAATCAGAGTTAGTTGGGTACTTGTCCCATCAACTCCACTGTCAGTTAGTTAGAGGCTTTCGGACACATTCAATCAGTTATTCAATTATTATTGACAGTCTTACAGTATTGTTTTTTCAGAAAGATGTTTTCAGTATTTTGATTTAGTATTGTTTTTAGTGTTTAAAACCTTATGGCATTTTCAGTTAAATTTTGTACATATTCTCTGTTATTTTATTCAGTGCTCACAACAGGTACCATCATGGGTTAGGTTATGGTCCTTCAGTGTTGTAGGTACCGTGTGACATTCAGGGTGTACTCTCGGGGCATTATAAAAAGAATAGCTGAAATGCTAGGAAAAAAATCAGAACATGAGGTAGTCTCATTAGAGAAAGTTTAATCAAAAAATGAACTTAAGACTGTTTGTTCTCTTTTGAAATATATTTTTCTTTAATCAGAGTTATTTTTTATAATTATTTCATCTACTTTAACTATGGAACAAGAAATCAGATTGATTACAGTTTTGAAAGAACACAAAAGAACTTTAGGATGGACTGTAGCTGATATCAAGGGAATAAGTTCAGCTATTTGAATGCATAGAATCCTCATGGAGGATAATTATAAGCCTATAGTCTAACCACAAAGAAGATTGAATCCAAAAATGCAAGAAGTCGTCAAGAATGAAGTGATAAACTTCTAATAGCAGGTATTATTTATCTAATATCTAACAGTCCTTGGGTAAGTTCTTTGCAGATAGTACCAAAGAAAGGAGGAATAACAGTAGTAAAAAATGAACACAATAAACTTTTACCTAGTAAAACTGTCACAGAATGGAGAGTTTGTATCGATTATAGGTGACTTAATAATGCCACAAGTAAAAACCATTTTCCTTTGTCTTTTATAGTTCAAATGCTTGAAAGAGTTGCAGGTCACAATTTTTATTGGTTTCTTGATGGGTATTTTGGATATAATCAGATATGAATTGCTCCTAAAAATCAGGATAAAACTACTTTTACATATCTCCAACGTACATATGCTTATTGAAAAATGCCATTTGTACTATGTAATGCTTCTGCTACATTTCAATGTTGCATGTCAGCAATCTTTTCAGACATGATAGAAAAAATTCTTGAAATTTTCATGGATGATTTCACTCTTTTTGAAAAAACATTTAAAGATTTTATCTATCATTTAACTTTGATGCTTAAATGATGTGAATAAACAAATCTAGTTCTAAATTGGAAAAAATGTCATTTTATGGTAACAGAATGAATTATTTTAGGACATAAAATTATTGCTAAAGGGATAAAAGTTTATAAGGCTAAAATTAATCTTATAGCAGGGTTACCTCCTCCTACTACTATAAAAGATATTAGAAGTTTCTGAGGACATGCAGTTTTTTATAGGAGATTCATAAAAGATTTTTAAAAAATTTCTAAACATCTGAATAACTTACTAATGAAAGATGTCAAGTTTGTTTTTTCAAACGATTGTAATAAAGCATTTGAAATTCTCAAAAAATAATTAGCTAATGCCCCAATCGTTGTTACTCATAATTGGAGTTGAAATTATGTGAGATGTAAGTGATACAACAATTGTAGCAATATTAGGAAAAAAGATAAGATTTTCAGGCCTATTTACTGTGCAGTACAACACTCAATGAAGTTCAAAATAATTATGCTACAACTGAAAAAGAACTATTGACAGTAGTATTTGCATTTGATAAATTTCGTTCATATCTAATAGGAATCAAAGTGACAATATTCACAGATCATGTAGCCTTAAAGTACCTCTTAGCAAAGAAATATGCTAGATCTAGACTGCTAAGATGGATTCCCCTTTTACAAGAATTTGATCTTGAAATCAAAAGATAGAGAAGGATCAGAAAATTAGGTAGTTGATCATCTTTCATGTTTGGAAAATCCACCAATTGAGACATCAGATATAGAAAGAATTTTTCGATGAACATATATATGCAATTACTACAACTCTGAATCATTTACCTTGATTTGCTGACATAAAAAATTACTTACTTAGGGGTTGGATTCCAAAAGATTCTTATGAGCAACGAAAACGGCTAAAAAAAAAAATAAGATATTATTTTTGGGAAGATCCTTTCTTAAATTTTGTGCAGATAGCATGATAAGGCGATCTGTACCAGAATTAGAAATAAATAATATTTTAAGTCATTGTCATGATGGAGTTGTAGGAGGACATTATGGAGATAGAAAAATAGTTGTTAAAGTACTAGAAGCTGAATTTTTCTGGCCCTCTCTATTTAAAGATGCAAGATGATATGTCGCTGCTTGTGACAAACGTCAACGAAGTGGTAACATTTTTAAAAGAGATGAAATGCCTCTTAACTCTATTCTTGTATGTGAAATATTTGATGTTTGAGGAATTGATTTTATGGGCCTTTTTCCTCCTTCAATGGCTATGAATACATTTTATTGGGTGTTGACTATATTTCAAAGTAGGTATAAGCAATAGCTACTAAAAAAATGATGCTCATATTATTTTCTCTTTTCGTAAGAAAAATATATTTTTTAGATTTGGAACCCCACGAGTTATAATAAGTGATCAAAAAACTCATTTTATGAATAAATAATTTGCTAGTTTATTGTTAAAATACGAAGTCATTCATAAAACAGGAACTCCACATCATGCTCAAAAAAACGGGCAAGTAGAAGTATCCAAACGTGAATTGAATTTTTTTTTTAAAAAAAATTGTTGGTTCCTCTCATAAGGATTCATATTTGAAATTGGATGATGCATTATGGGCATACTGAACTGCTTTTAAAACTCCCATAGGAACACCTCATTTTAAGTTAGTCTATTAAAGGACTTGTCATCTACCTGTAGAGCTGGAACATAAAGCATATTGGCCTATAAAATTTCTTAACCTCAATTTTCTGGATGTTGGTAAGAAACGTTTGTTACAGCTTGATGAATTAGAGGAATTCAGACTTGAAGCGTATGAAAATACTAAATTATACAAAGAGAAAATAAAGAAATGGCATGATAAATTCATTCATCATAAGAATTTTAATGTTGGAGATCAGGTTCTATTATACAATAGTTGGTTGAGATTGTTTTATGGAAAATTCAAGTCACGATGGACAGGACCATACAAAGTAACAAATGTAACCCCTTATGGTGCCATTGAAATACAACATATAAATAGGAAAGAAAAATTTAAAGTAAATGGTCATCGTTTGAAGCCTTATATCACCAAAATATTTGATAAACAGGCTTCAACAATCCTTTTTACCTAAAAAGAGAGAGAGAAAAAGTCTAGTTGATGACGTTAAACTCAGAACTATTTTCTTCTTAACTCTTTTAAATAATTATTGATAGTTATAAATATGTACATTTTTATTTAAATATATATTCTCATTTAACCATTATTTTTTTATTTATTAGTATTAGTATTATAATTATTATTAATCAAATTTCAATATATATATATATATAACTATTAAAGTAGAAATCGATATACATATAGGGATGGACATTATTCAAAAATTCGATAATCGATAATTGAAAGTAAAAATCAAATATTATATTGTTGAGTTTCCTTATCCAATTAAATCTATATAGCTATATATTAAAGAAAGAAAATGTCATTCACAATAATTTAAAAGACAACAAATTTTAAATTTACTATGCACCTAAAAGTTGAAACTTATCAGTAAAGTAACTATAACGTTAGCTGTCAAAATGATAAAGTCTTCAATACTCCCATATATTAATTTTTCACTCGGTCCAAGTTAATTGCACTCATTTATTATAGTAAATTTGATGTCTCATTTACTAGGTAATCAAATTTCATTGCAAAAATATTACTGGGAACATAAATCTGTACAACCAAAAAAAGAGCTTTTATTTTCATGTTGAAAAACACTACCAAACTAAATTAAGAAATATAACTTTGCTGTCTTAGCTCACTATTTATTTCTCTCTAGCACCTCAAAATTCTTAAAGTTAAAAAAATGACACCAAGAAGTTCTACTCTTAGGTATGATTCTAATAGGTTTGTCTCCTATGAAGATAAAACATAGGAGAATGAGGCTCTAGTGCATCCAGTAATCGAAGAACGAGGACTTTTACTCAATGAAGGAGATGATGAAGAAATTGAACGCATCCTTGAAGAAATTCAACAAGGAATTGGGTATAGTTTATCCAAAATTCCGTACCTGTAATTTCATTTCTAATTAGAGAATTTTATGCTAATATGAATATCGAAAGAAATACTTTCACGATTCGGAAAAATACTATCTTCTTTAGTCCAACTGTTATTAATAGGTTGTATGGCTTGCCTAATTTAGATGATGGTGAGTTTCAGCGATTTATGAGCCGACCAAACAAGGATGAAATATATCAATATCAGGAACTAAGCCTTTTCGGTGTAAAATGACATGCAGATCCATATGGTAGAAGAGTTTGGTTCTAACAAAAAAATTTAAGTATAGCCAAAAAGGTATGGTTTTGATTCTAAACTCTAGGTTGGTGCCAAATAGAAATACAAATGAAATACGACCTATGCGAGCTGCATGGTTATATGCATTACTAAATGAAAAACAGATAAACGTTGGGCGAGTCATTTGCACCAATATGAAGAAGTGTCAAATAAAAAAAATCTATACAATCTCTATACTATAGCTACACCATAAGTAAGTTAATCTCCATTTATGAAGATGTTTTACCTTTCGATATGGCTACTTTTATGCCTTCGGATATGAGACTGAGCACTCTTCCTACTCTCAGATTATGTGTTGGCCCAAATAATATCGAAGCACCACATCCACCAACGACCGGCATGGATTACTGACCTTTGTGCTCATCTTGACAGGATAGAGAAAAATATTGATAATATATCCACTCAACAACACCAAATATGGTATGAGCTGACTATAATTCACACTATGCAAAATGAGCTTTTTTTTTATTCCACCTCTACTTTACAATCCGTTGAAAACATTATGAATAATATGATGAGAGCATTACCTCTAACCAACTTTTCTAATATTCCTCTGATTGTTTTTCTAACTATGGGTGCTGCTTTTTCTGTAGGACAAGAAAATTTTCAGGAACAAGGAAATCGATTGCTATACGGAGAAGCTTCATCTGAAGCAGCACCATAACAAGATGCTTACACAAAGTATGTTGGCAATGGATTTTCTGATCTTGGAATTATGGATAATAATGATGGTGACATGAATTTTTAGTAGCTCAAAGAAATAGCAACAGGTACTAACAGTTGGAATGATGAATCCTGAAATACTTACGATAATATCGGTGGAGAAAGTAACAACTACTATTATAACTAATACAACACTGATGAAGCAGTACCCCTGGCTTGAACCTTATATTTTTAAAATATAAGATTTAAGTACGGGGACATAATATCTTTTTGCAGTTTGATGCTCCTCTAGAAGTTTTTACTATGTTTTTAAGATAGATAAGCGAACAAACTATTAGAGGAGCGAAAGAAATATCTTGTTTTTCTCTTTTATGTGCTGGCTCTAAGTAGTTTAAAGGCAAAAGACAACTATTCCAAATATTGTATATGTGAATAAATAAATCATGTTTTCTTATTTTTAGGTTGCTTAACTTGCATCTCATTCATATGGCTATATTATTAAGTATGAAATAGAAATTAAGAAAAAAATAATACAAATTTTAAAATTATAGATGAATGAAGCATTAACAATAAAATGGTTTAAGTTTACTTCATGTTTTGGTACTAAGTTTCTTTCTTTCACATAGATAGTCCATGAAATCTAAAGATTTTAAGCATTTTGTAATTAACACATTATGCAACAATTAGTTTTCTGTTGTACTTTTTAAAGTCTCTAATAAACCTATCAAAATAGATGATTTTTATATGAACTTTTTCTGCAAAAGAAAAGCATCGCATGATAACGACAAAATAAATTGAACTATCGAATATCATATGAAGATAATTATTTTTCTTCTACCCCAAGTACTTTTAACATAAATTATAGCTGAATAATAGACAACTTGTGATGTATAGATATAAAAAGAATCCTTTATTAAAATATAAATAGCTCTAGATATGCATCAACCTTCGAGCCCATTAATAAACTTAGGCAGACCATAAATGTCGAAATTCACCTCAATCTGAGTGTTCATCTGATTCAAAGACACAAAGTGAAGATCGTAAATAAATTCTATCTCGCATGCATGACAATATGAGTTTACATGTGATCGCATTGCCTCAGGCCGAAGATTGGACAAAACAAACTTTGTTGGGACTATTTTTCAGGAAAGTATTTATATCGTTCTATTTTTGTTTTTACTATATATATATATATATATATATATATTTATTTATTTATAATATAGTAAAATATCATAGACACATGGCATTATTTAAGTATGGGGGTATATGAATATTATATTATATATAAGTTATATATGTTTGTACGAGTTAAAATATATAATTTATGTGTAAGTATTGAGTTATAAGTTTTTATAACACGAGCTAACTTTATAAAATACTTTACTTTATGTACTTTCATGAATTTCTTAGTTCGATTCTTTGCCATATTCGTAATATTTTAAATCAACCATTTTTTTTAGGAAATAAATTAGTTAAATGTTTTATGATTTAAAAATCATGAGATTTAATAAATAGATAAAATGAGTATGATTGATGAGTTGTATGTTTATCTTTTCAAACTCATACTTTCTAATTGGCAATCGAAATCACGACATTCACTAGTTTCAAGTGTATTGTGTGGCCAGTATAAATTACCTAGTTCTCATTATTATTTGAAAATCTAGAAGTTGAATTGAATGTGGTTCAAGATAAAATTTTAGGTAGATTTTGAGTTGAGAAATGAAAGTAGGCCTTCCTTGTTAAACAAATAGCTTAGTTGACCTACCTTAATAATTTTATCTCTAGCTAATCCCGTTGATCCTAAATAAATTATTCTTGTTTTATGAATCAGCAAGTTTTAAGCGATATCTATTTTTTTGTTTATGACTTATAATTTGTTCAACATATTTCTTTTTGGGCACTTGAGAGTTGATTTAATTGCAGAAAATCAAGTGTGATGTGAAAAGAACAATTCAAAGAAAAATTGATTAAGATTATTAATCTTTTGAGCTATTTCAATATATATATATATATATATATATATAATTATATTTCAGAAAGAAAGTAAATTGTTGTACCCAGAGAAAATTTGAGTCACTATTATCCATATGTATCCTACCTATCCCTAAGCCTACATTAAAATCTTATAAAGCCTTACATAATCTCAATTCAAAGGCTCCTACATTAGTGGAAAATCATGTAATAGTCAAGCTTATGGTATTTTCGATAACATGAGACACTTCTTTGTTGAGATTGAGTGAATCTTTTCGACATATGCCCTAATTTATCCTATTGATATAGTGTATGATGTACGAGCATCTCTCTTCATTTGGTGAGACACACTTGGAATTAGAAAATATTATTATTTCAATTATTAATGAGTGAATATGAATTTAGTTAAAGTTTATTTAAACTCATAAGATCATATTAATTTGATTCATTCAAAAGTTCTCACGATTATGCTTAAAAGTTTAGCTACTATAAGCTATTAATTCTCTTTGCTTGAGGAAAAACAAATATTTAAGTATGGGGGACATTTGATAAGAGAAAAATATCCTGATAAATTTAAATATTTAATAAAAAATTTATAACTAATATTTTCTATTTTTTCTTTGTAGAAATATTATACTTATTAAAAATGACAACCAAGGAGACAATTGGTTAGAAAAGAGAAAGTAAGATGATTACACTCACCATTTTCCAACTTGAGAATCAAGATCATTACAATCACCATTTTCCAGATTGAGAATCAAGATCTAGAAAATAAGAAGAAGAAAAAAAAACAAAGAAGATAATTTGCAAATAAGAGGAAATTGCCATGTAATTTATTGGTAGAGAAGTAAAAGTAGCAACTTAAATTACCAAAAAAAAGTAGCAACTTGAAAGGCTACAAAGAATGAACGGGATTAAAGCAAAATTACTTTAACGTGGGACTCACCAGCTTGAAACAAAAAAATAAGAAGAAAGTGCATGAAATTTTACACAAGTTGACAAAAGAGGAAAGCCGATAAAAGATTTTCTTTGCAACAGTTCAAGTTGCATTTCAAAACTTACCCAAAAAAGAAGGTTATTTACATTTAAGCCATGAAAAAAAATCTATAAATGAACTTTCATCAAGCAACTGAAGAGGGGGGCTGGAAAGCAAATCAATACATACATTTTTTTTAAAGTTCTTTATCTACTATTTCTTTAGTTCTGTATGTTGAAAATAATTCTAAGCTCCTAGTTTTAATTAAATAGAGGAACTATTCTTTGTGAATATTTCTTCTATTTTCTTATTTAATGGAGAATTTTTTTTTCGTTAGTTGCACCAATTTTAATATGGAGTAATTTTTCTTATATGTTGGGAAAATGATGGATCTTGATATTTTTATGCAATAGTAAGTTTTATTTCTAAATTTCACATACTTGAGCTGATGCTTTCTACTTAATTTTTATCTGCTTTACTGTTAAATGTCATTTAATTTGTTAACATCTATCTATTTTGTACTTCACATTAATGAATTACTAATTCTGTAATCGAGAAAGGTGGAAGAAGTAATACTGTTAATTGGAGTATTGATAGATTGTTAATATTCTAGCGACATCTAATTGTTTTATGTTATAATTAATTCTACACTTATTTGTAATCGAGAGAGGTAAATGGTGTAATAATTATTATAACAAGTAGGGTAATCGAAAGAGATTTACTTAAAAGAGCATGTTTTAATTCAAATACATATTTTTGATTTTTTAAGATTACTATTTTGACTATTAAAGTGTACTCCCTCCGTCCCAAATTATTCGCCTCAAATTTCCTAATTTGATGTTTCATTTTACTTGTCTTTTTTTATTAATCAAGATGAGACAAATATTTTTTTTTTTCATGTTTTACCCTTTGCATTAATTACTTTTTCTTCAAATTAAAATGTAAACATCATTTAATAGGGGAACTATGGTAAACTAGGCATGTTATTAATTATTTTTCTTAATCAATGTGTCATCTCAATTTGGAACGGGTAATTTAGGACAGAGGGAGTATAACTGAGAAGAGTGCACTTAATTGTTCTACTTCGGTAATAATATATAAATATAATCGTGAGAGGTATTTATACTTTTGCGAGAAATAGAAATTGAAGAACAAATAATTTACTTTATATAGAAATATCAAGTGAAGTCAGGATCCCAACACTTCTTTAATTTATTGTAAAAAGGGAAAAACTAAACCTTTTTTTATATTTCTCTATTCACGTATTATTGATCAAATTAATTCACCATTTTACTCTATCTGATTTTATCAAATAGCAATTAAAACAAGAAACATCTGTAGAATAGATAAGCCAAGGTACATGTTAAAAAATTGACAAGGTACATCTATTGATTTGACATCTTTTTATATTATTATTTGACAAGGTACATGTTAAAAAATTGATATACACCAGTGACTTGTTAGAAGCCTACTGGTCTTCTTTATAGAGTGCCTATTTCAGAATTGAAATTGGAGAGGATTGTCATGGATTTTATAGTGGGTCTTCCTAAGACCTTGAGACAGTATGACTCAATTTGGGCCACTACTAATCGGTTAACCAAGTCCATATATTTTGTTCTAGTCATAGTGAATTATAATGCAGAGAAGTTATCCAAGATCTATGTTAAGGAGGTCTACAGTTGCTTAGGATTCTAATGTCTATTATATCTGATAGAGGCATGAGGGTACCTCTAAGTTTTAGCGCAAGTTTTATAAGGAGTTGGGAACTAAGTTAGCTACTAACACTATCTTTCATCCTCATATCGAAGGGCATTCTGAGCAAACTATTCAAGTACTAGAGGACATGCTTTAGGCATATATGGCTGACTTTAGGGGAAACTGAGATCAGTTTTTGTTATCGTTCAAATTTTCGTACAACGATAGTTACCATTCTAGTATTAATATAACACTATTTGAGTCTTTTTGTAATAGGAGGTGTAAATCACCTAAAGGTTGGTTTGATATGGCTGATCTAAGGTCCTTAGTTACAAATTTGCTAAGGGAGTCTCAAGAGAAGGTAAAGTTCATTCAGGGGAAGCTTGTAGTAGCCTAAAGTTGACAAAAAGAGTACCTGGATCATAAGGTGTGAGACATGTTCTTTAAGAATGGTAAACATGTACTACTAATGGAGTGATGTAATTTGGAAAGTGAGGCAAACTTAACCCCAGTTACATTGCTCCATTTGAGATTTTGAGGATGTGGGTCTAATAGATTATAGACTTGCTTTTCCTTTGAGTTTGTTGGGAGTCCACCCAATACTTTATGTCTCTATGCTTAAGAAGAACCATGGCAATGGTAACTACATTATTCATTAGGCTCCATGTTGTTAGATATGAATCTCTCCTATGAGGAGAAACTAGTGGCAATACTTGTTCGAGACATTCAAAAGTTGACAACCAAGGAAATTAGGTCCATAAAATTTCAGTGGAAGCACCATCCTATTGAGGAGGCCACTTGGGATTCTGAATTAGATATGCATAACAATAATCCTCACTTATTTGTGGATTCAAGTATTTTCTTTACTAATTTTTCCCTTTTTTCTCTTTGGTTGTAATTTGGAGACGAATGATGGGTAAATTAGTATATTTTGTAACACTTCTTTTCATCGTACAATATTGTCGTACAATATTGCCTAACATGAAAAAATTTGGGTTAAGTTTCTTCCCAAATAAAGATTTTGAAATTTCAGGCTTGGGTAGTTTTTGATGAAATTCAGATGTTATGTGATCTAAGTAAATTCAATAATTAATGATGTTTGTGGTTCATTGATTTAAGATCATTTTGTATTAGTCAAGAAGTTTTATAATTTATGAATCGATACTTCGCAACTCATTTATCCTAGATTTGGAAAGAAATCAAGTCCTCAATGCCATCTTGAGCTACTTTTAGTGTTAGTTTATTTATTTTTAGGACTGAAGCCAAAAGATATATAACAAAACAAGAGGGAGAAAAAAGATGGAGAAAATAGGCTAAAAGTAGAAGAGACATCGCCCAAGTAGTTTGTATCATCATCAAACTCTATGGCCCATTACCAAAGAAAGGATCACAAAAGATAACAATATTGTCAAGTCAAGTCATGAATGAAGTAATTCGGCGAGCAACAGATGAAGTTTGGTGGATTGCTACCTAGTTCGATAATGATAGGTCTCTGTCTCCAAATTCAATAGATGCAAGAAACTGAGATTGAACCTCTAAGTTAATTTGTATGGGTGCAATTCAGTGCACCATTGTGGAGTTCGATAGTCTTGACCTGAGTTTACACCCTGGACGTAACACAGTGCTTAGAGCCATAAGTAATCTTGAGTTAACCCACGAACAGATTAATACTAAGAATAAATAAATAACTAAACATAATGATGCAAAGGATATCTAAATATAAGAATAATTTATCTAAACTAATATAAGTCTAAATAATCATAGAAAAAATGCTATGTCTGACACAAGATATAAAATTGAAAACGTCTGCCAATTGTCTTAAAGCCTATACTATTGACGAGGTGCTGGGAAAAGCCCCCTACTAACTCTAACTATCTGAAACTGAAAATAAATACCAAAAGAAGAAATACTGAAAACTGATCCTCGAATAATGAGGACTCACCACTATCTGCTAATGTGAGGGTAGTAGATCGTACTACTTATGAGGGTGATGCTAAATGTTGGAGTCTATATCATATGATAATACAAGACAAAAAAGAGTATGAAATTAGTACTTTGAATGTAATAATTATGCAAATATAAATATGTTAAAATATGTTAGTAAATAGTAAAGTACTATATTGAGTGGTAAAATTGAACTGAAGTTCAATGACCCTGTCTAAGTTGCATAATTATACATATTATTGTTGATAGGTAATAATAATTTGAAAAGTCATGTGTTTAAGCAAATAAAATCTAAACTAAGGGTCATGTAATGTACAATACTGAGTCTGAAATTGTGGAGAGCCCATTAACCGACATAAACCATGTGAGCTAGATATGGAGTCCAATATATATAATACATCGAAAGGACCCAATATACCTTGCCAACGTATAAAGGTATAGCTGGCATGATCACTAAACTAATTCCCAATTGAGAGGCTAAAAATCCTACGGTGGCACGTAGTTTTAAAATTTGAGTGCACTGGACCCAGTCTAACTTGATGCTAAGTACTATTACCATATTGTTTATTCTATTAGCTAATAAAACTGATATAATAAGAACTGAATCAGAATATATATTCTCTAAAAGTATCCTGGACGTCTGTATATTTGAGAATGTACTATAAGTCTGTAAACTGAAACTAGTTGTATTTGTTCATGCTAAAAATAATAGTTGTGGGTATCATGATTTCATAACATGCTAAGCTTTATGATTAGAAATAATTTTATCTGAAAGCACTTTGAAATCATGATAAGTATCCATTTAACAAATAATAGATTATACAAGATGTCAAATCATGAACAATACATAACTGTGCTATAAGAATCATGAGGGAACTAAAATAATAGGGAAATCATAAACAAAATGAAAACCCTAAACTTAATGTGTGAGGAAACTGAGAAATTCTAAGTTACTTGGGACTCAATGGCGAAGGGATACCCACTGATGAAATCCCATATACTTGGAGTGAAACTTCTCCTGCTAGAATTTTGATTCTTGTCTTGACAGAAAGAATCCCAATTATGTTTGAGAGAATAAAAATTGACCTTTCTGATATATTTTAAGTGTTTAGGATAGAATGAGATGCAATGGTCAACTAACTCCTCTTAATCCCTTTCTAAAAGACCCTAAATGGCATAGTTTAAGGAGTTAGGAAACAAGGAAGCTTAAAAATATCCATGAAAAAACATTTAAAAATTTTTGAATCGCGAAGGACTTGTTTCAGGATGATTCGTTGTCACTCATAATGACTCATCATTTAAGTCATTGAATAGGGTCCAGTTCTGGGTCTCTTAATGATGGGTGGTTAGAATATCTCATTGTCATACACAATGACTCATTGTCAAGGGTCGTCGTCATTGGTCTTAAATTTCAACTTTCAGGACTTTGGTCTAGGCTTCTCAGATCAGGTCACAAATGGCTCATCGTGACTGACTCTGACTTTTTTCTAAGTGGTTTCACCGGGTAGAAAATAGTCCTTCAAGACTTTTGGCTAATCACTTAGTATGAATGGTTAGGATTAGTTGTCTGACTTGATAATGGATCTCTGTCAAGAGTTGACTTGTGAATTTTTCTGCTGGTTTCAACTAGTTTTTTGTGCTAAGTCTGAAATGAAACCTTAGGAAATTTTGGGGTGTTACAATATCTTCCTCTTGGGAATATTCACTCTCAAAGAAGACTAACTAAGAGAAAAAGTATAATGAAACATGTGCAATCCCAAAGCTGAGTTCTAAAACCTGATTATTGACATGATAACTAAATTTTTGATTGAGATATAAGTTGAACTAAATTCATGAAATATGCATACATTTTAAGATATAAAAACAACCGAGGGACATGAAATTGAGTGTTATACTAAGGAGGAAACTATTACCTCAAGTTTTAGCTGAATTAGAAGGGAAAAGATGAGGGTAGTTGGTTATAATATCTGCTTCTACTTTTCAAGTAGCTCCCTCAAATAGATGATTCCTCCATAGAACTTTAATTGAAGCAACTTTACTGTTCCTCAACTTACGAACTTCATGATAAAAAATCTCAATTGTGACATTTTTGTAAGAGAGACTATCTTTCATGCCCATACTCTATAATGGAACAACTGAAGCTGGATCGCTAATGCATTTCTTTAACTAAGACATATGGAAAATTAAACGCACTGATGCTACATCTGCAAGAAAATCTTACTCAAATCCTATATTGCTAATGCACCTTAAAATACTGTAAGGACCAACATAAATGGGACAGAGTTTCTCTTTTTGCCAAAACCATCACCCCTTCATGGGTGAACTCTTCAAGTAAACCAATCATCAATTGTAAACTTAAGCTCTCTTCTCTTTACCTGCATAAAATTTTTGATGATTTTGTGTTATTTTAATCCCTCTCTAATCAACTGAACTTTCTTTATATCCTGATAGACTAAAGCAGGCACTATCAGAGTAGCTTTACTAACCTTAAACCAACTCATGGAAGATCTACACCTCCTACTATAAAGTGCTTCAAATGGACCCATCTAAATTCTGGAGTAAATTTCTATTATAGACAACTTAATCAAACCAAGTAATCATCCCAACTACCCTTAAAGTCGATTATGAAAGCTCTCAACATATCCTCTAAGGTATGAATGGTCCACTTTGCTTGACCATCTATCTGCGGATGAAAATTTGTGCTAAGATGAACCTTGGCACCAAGACCCTTCTGAAAGGACTTCCAAAATTATGAAGTAAACTGAGTATCCCTATCCAAAATGATAGTTAATGGGAATACGTGTAACTTGAAAAACTCCTTGAGATAGTGTCTGGAATAATCCTTGACTAAATTTGTAGCGTTAACTAGTAGAAAATATGTTGACTTAGTCATCCGATCAATGGTAACCCATTTTGAATAATGCTACCAACACATACAAAATAACCCTGTAATGAAGTCCATATTCACTACCTCCCACTTTCAAGTAAAAATACTGATATTCTAAGTAATACCACCTTGTTTTTAGTGCTAAACCTTAACCTTCTTGTAGTTTGGACACTTATCCACAAATTTTGCAATATCCTTCTCTATGCTATTCCACCAATAAATTCTCATAGGTCATAGTACATCTTGGTGTCTCCTAGGTGAATGGAATAACAAGAACTATAAGCTTTTGTCAATATTCATTTCCTTAAATTATCTACATCTACAACACATAATCAATCCTAAAAATAAAGAACACCATCTTGGGAGAAAACCTCTATTTTCTGACCTTGGACTGCTTTCTTTAACTTAAGAAAAGTTGGATCGCTATCTTGCTTTGCCTTCACCCCTACTACTAAAGAAGTTTTCAAAACATTTTGAACCATCACACTACCCTTGACGGTATTAACCAATTGTACTCACAATCTAGCAAGCTTGTGGACCTCATAAACTAAGTTTTTCTTCTCATTCTCTACATAAGAAACATTACCTATAGAAAGTCTGCTAAGAGCATTATCCACTACATTAAATTTACTCAAATTTTACAAGACACTCATATCATAATCTTTCAATAACTCTAGCCATCTTCTCTAATGAAGGTTTAGATCGACATATTGAAGGCTTCTATGATCAGTGAGTAGTAGATCCATATGAACTCTAAAGAGTTAGTGCCTCTAAATCTTTAAGGCAAAAAATACAACTACCAACTCAAGACCATAAGACGGGTAATTCTTCTCATTAGGTTTGAGCTGTCTAGGGGCATAAGCTATGACCTTACCATGCTACATCAACCCACAATCAAGTCTAACTCCAAAAGCAACACCGTAAACAAAATACTATCTAGACCATCTGGTAAAGTCAAAACTAGAGTGGAGGTGAGTCAAGTCTTCAACTCTTTGAAACTTTTCTTTCAAGGGCCAGACCACTGAAATTTGACTTGCGTCTAAGTCAATCTATACATAGAAAAATTAATAGATGATATTCCTTCAACAAACCATTTATAGTGGCTAGCTAAACTTAAGAAACTCCTAATGTTTGATGGAAAAATGGGTGTAGGTCATCCCCTAGCTACTTTAGTATTTTGAGAATCAACCTAAGTACCTTAATCAGTGATGATGTGACCAAGGAATGCTACTAATTTTAACCAGAATTCACACTTGCTAAACTTAGTGAATAACTAGAAATCTTTAAGACTTTGCACTGCAATCCTCTCAAACAGTCTACATGTTCATCCTTACTCCAACAATAAATGAGGATGACATTTATGAAAACAATGAAAAACATATCCAAGTATTGCTTGAACACTCTGTTCATCAAGTCTATAAAATCTGCATGAGCATTTGTAGTCCAAAAGGCATAACTAGTGATCCCATACTGAGTTCTAAAGGTTGTTTTTAGAATGTCATAATTTCTGATTCTGAGATGATGATAGTTGGATCAGAGATCTATCTTTAAAAAGAAATTGGTACCTTGGAGCTAGTCAAACAAGTCATTAATCTTAGGAATAGGATACTTAATTCTTTATTATGACTTTACTCAATTGATAATATTCAATGCACGTTCTGAGAGAACTATCTTTCTTACACACAAAAAAAATTAGAACATAACATGAAGAGATATTGGGTCTGATGAAGCCTTTGTATAAAAGGTCCTTTACATGTTCCTTTAACTTCTTAAGATCATCTGGATCCATTCTATAAGAAGGAGTTGAGATAGTCTAGGTATCTAGAAAAAGGTCTATTCTAAAGTCTATCTCTCGCTTTGGAGGGACTCTGGGTAAATTTCTAGGAAATACTTTTAGAAAATTATTCACAACTGGCATAAACTGAAGATTTTGGGTTTCAATTTTATAATCCTTAACCCAGACTAGATTGTAGATGCAAATCTTAGAGATTATTTTTCTAGCCTTAAGGTAAAAGATAAATCGAACTATAGGCACTGAAGTACTACCCTTCCATTCTAAGATTAAAATTAACAACTCTGGTTCTACAATCAACTGAGGCTTAACAGGAATGTAACCAATCTATGTCAAGAATAACATCAAAATCAATCATATCTAACTCTACTCGATCAACCATGGTGATTTTCTAAGAAACTGTGACTAGGAAATTTCTATATACCTGTTTAGCTATAACTGAGTCACCAATAAGAGTAGAGATTGAGAAGTGTTGTGAAAGGATTTTAGGACTGATATCAAAGTCTACTACAATATAAGGAGTCATAAAGAAAAGTATGGCTCTAGGATCTAACAATGTATAAATATTAATATGGAAAACTCTCAATAGATAGGTGTCTACATCAGGGGAACCTTCCTGATAATATCAAGTCTATAAAGCATAGAGCCTATTCTAACACGACCCCCACCGACACTAGATGAGGCACCTTGCTATGTTGGGAAACTTGTTAGAGCTACTAAAGTAGTGTCTAATCCTTGTTACCCCTATTGCTATGTCCGGCCAAGGGCACTCTCTAATCCTGTGGCCTATCTGACGATATCCAAAGCAACCTCTTTTCTAATATGACACTTACCTGGATAGTTCTTGCCACACTTCGAACATGCTGGAAAGGTGAGGTTGCTTGAAATACTGCCTAGAGATTTATAGGCTGATGCTCTATTCTTCTGATCATAACGAGGCCTAGGGGATGGTGCACTAGATGAAGAAGGTGTTAGAGTTGAAGACCTCTTTTAAAACTGAGAATGGTTACCACCACCTGGCCTCTACTGTAGTCAAAGTTATGTATTCTATCTCCCTTATTCTCTCTTTCCTTCTCATTTATCTTTTCCTCAATCTAATGAGCATGAGTCATAAGCTTGGAGATTTCTATTTTTCAATAAGCATAGTGGTCCAACAATCCTTGCCTCTAATTTCGAGACACGTGAAATAAAATTACTCTTGCAAGTCTTTGGATTGGCCACCATACCTAGAGCATACCTGGAGAGCTGAGTAAATTTCAATAAATACACCTTTACAAACATATTGTCCTATTTCAAGTTAATAGCCTCTTCAACCTTAACTTACCTCAGGTCAAAGGGAAAGAATTTATCCAAGAAAGAAGTCACAAACTCATCCCAACCTATTGGACCTGCATCCATATACCTACCTCATAAGTATGACATGTTTTACACCCATGAACGCTACTCTACTTAACACTGCCATACTCGCTTTATTTACCCACCCCGCTAAGAGTTGATTTAAAAAGATTTTTCCAATTAAAGTGATGTTTTAAAAAAAAAATATTTTTCTTATAGAGTCAACACTTGAAATTGAGTTATGGTGTTTCAAGTCACCTTATTAAATCCCTAATTAAAAGAAAATGACTCTTTATTGGCCTGCAAAAATAGAAGATCAGATAAAGAATTTTGTTGATTAAGGGGAAGGTATGAGGCACCCATCGAGTCCAGTGGTTCTAGCACAATCGCTTTTATCAACTTGTACTAAACTTAAACTATTTTTGGATAAATTGTGTTAGTAGACCTTAATACGCTCATTTTTAATGTCTAATATCTTTCTATACCTCTTGTATTAAGCTAGTTAAAATTAGGTTTTGGACAATCTTTGGGAGAAATTGTGATTTACATTTTAGAGTGAGGAATGTAACCACACACGGAGCCTTATAATTTTGAAGTAAACCAAGGAGCGTAACTGCACACATGATCAATCTCGATATATTAATTTAAATTTATTCTTCACTTTTACTACTTCTATGACTTATCTCGCTCACTTCTCGTGACTGATTTTTCCTTTCTTTTCTTTTATTATGCAATGATAGATCTTGAATAAATCCGCAACCTATTCGGCTCATCCAAACAATTATTAATAACATATTAATTAATTTGGGTCATAATCACTACTTTTAAGTCCGAGACGTCCAAATCATTCCTATCTCAAAACCCGCAACATGTTGTCAAATAAAAATATAAAATTGGTCAATTAATTAGACGTGGAATATCCAAATATCACAATAAGAAACAAGAAAATCAAATAGTAGATCAAATAAGGACATGCTATACTTATCAATTATATTTTTAAGAGTCCCACGTTAACTTTTTGTAAGTTTCCACGCTTTTGAGTTTCAAACTACATATTAATAGTTGAACTTCATGTCATTAGAGAGAAGAGAAGGGTAACATTGCACATAAGATTTTCCGGAAATGCACACGAATCCACTAAAGTAACTTTTAATCATGTCTTACACTTAATGTAAAATCTATGTTAAAATGAACCATTTTCATTTTACACAAGAATTAACTGTCACTATTACGTACTTGGCAACAATTGGGAGTTAAGAAACCTTTCTTTTGTAATTTGAGTATTACTACATTTACGTACTTGACTATCAACTGAATATGGGAAAAGAAATACACTGCAGAAGAACTCCACCACTACTCTTTCTTTTTTCTTTTTACTATCAAGTTACCGTTAAAATACTCTTACTTCGTCATAATTCTCATCACAAAACTAAATAAGTACTAAGTAACAAAACAACTAACATAACTTAAACTTCACTAATTACTCCTTTCCTATTACAAGAACCATTCGAGTAAGAATTCAAATCCCATAGGAATTTATTAACTAATTCTAAGTGGACCATTCAATGAACCATAAAGTAAATCAAAGATCCTCCATAAATAATCGAGTCCGGAGCCAAAAGGGCTCCTTTTTTGACAAAAACTTTCAAAGGGGCCACTTAATTTGAAAAGAAATCAAAGGGAACAAAATTCTCTCGGTCCAGCGATTTACAAGTCACTTGGGACCCAACGACTTGTAAGTCGTTTGGGGCCAGCGACTTACAAGTCGCCTGGGCCAGCGACTTGCATGAGGATACATAAAGAAAAATAGTCTACAATTCTAGAGTTCTCCTTCTACTTGAATAGGATTGTTTATTGTTTTAAGTTCTTTCTAAATTAAACAATTCCTCTTTTTTTAACTTTTTTCAGAATTGCACAATCTCACGAGCAACAAGTAATAATGCTTATGAATAACATCACAACACAAGAGTGCCATGATCAAGAAAATAAAGTAAAATTAATAGTAGCAATTAATATAAGAACCTTTAATAACTCATTATATCTCATTTAATTAATATTCTACTAATTAGAACAGTAAAGTAGTAGATATGAAAAAAATAATAATAAACATTTATTCTATTTTAAAAGAATTGAAAGTACGTAGTAAATATGAAAAAAAACTTTTTATTCTATTTGGAAAGAATTGAAACAAATAAGTTTATCAAAACAATGATTATTGAGACCGGAGTGATAGTAAAATCTGATAAGTTATCTATATCTATAATTTATATTTGTAATCTATCTATATTTATAATCTATAATCTATATCTATAATCTATAATTTATATCTATAATTTATATCTATAATCTATGTCTATATCTATATCTATATAATATACTAAAAGTGTGAAGGATCTTAGAAATATTGTTTGAACTTTTTGTGCTTCACTAAAAGTCTTTGTTTTAGACAAAATCGTCTTTTCACTATTTTTCCTAACATTTAAGAGTTGAAAATTAATTAAATATATTTATGGTAAAACCTAACCTTATTAGAAGTCATTAGAATTAACGAGCTTTTGGCGTTCCTTCGTAGATCTCCGGATTTCACCCCTACACACGAAATTCCACTCTCCTCTGTCTCACTCAAGTGAATTGGTTTCCAGAGCATTCCGCCAGTTTTTGGCGGCTTTCACTTTCAACCCGATTCACCGCCTACGTGCCCTTTACGCCCAGTCATTCCGAAGAACACTTGCTCCCCCTGTCTTACCGCGGCTGCTGGCACGGAGTTAGTCGGGGCTTCTTCCTCGAGTCTTGTCATGATCGCGCACTCGACGAAAGAGCTTTACAAGCGGCATTGCCCTTCTTCACTCACGCGATATTGCTGGATCGGGCTTTCGCCCATTGTCCAAGATTCCCCACTGCTGCCCCCCGTGGGAGTCCGGGCCGTGTCTCAGTCCCAGTGTAGCTGATCATCCGAAAAGAGTACCACAGACAGAAAGAAACTGATAGAAAGATTCGGGCGATAAAGTCCGAGACTCTGAGCTCTTACTATGACTACGAGCAGTAGCTGTGGCCAAGACACGAGCAAGAGAATAGCCATTCTGTCGCACCTTCTTAACTGGACACCTTTCTGACATCAAGGCAACTCCAACTACCGGAAACAACCGTTACATTAGCTCGAACATTCGATTTAGAGATGAAATTAAACTCTCACCTCCCTTCAAGAAATTGAATTGAGTCACCTATTAAGTTTTTTTTCATTAATTTAAAAATTATAAATCAACTAAATTAGATTTCAAGAAGATTTGAAAAATCTAAAATATTATTTTATGAGATTAAAAATAAATATCCATTTCTAGATTTTAGAAAATTAGTACGTAAGAGGGTTTCTATTTTGCCTAAAAAATAGGCCATAATAGTACATAGCGGATTTTTTATTTGGCCCAAAAAAATAGGTATATTTGTTAGATTTTTTACCATTATTTTTATAAAATATGACAGTATTTTTGCCCAAAAACTAGGTAATTTTTATAGGACTCCTACTACAATTTAATTTGCATAAAATAAGGTGTTTTTTTTTTTTTTTTTCAAAGACTCCTACACATTTTAATTTGCCTAAAGTAACATAATGATATTTTTAGTTTTACAGAATATTTATGAGAGAATACCCAATTACCCGTGAACTATACCCAAATGGTCATGCCACACCTCAACTTAAAGGGGTCCTATTACCCCTAAACTAATTAAAAGTATAATTTTGACCTCCTTAGTGCCTATGTGGCACATACGTGACACAACACACTGAAGTGTCCACGTAGGCACTAAGGGTGTCAAAATTACACTTTTAATTAGTTCAGGGGTAATAGGACCCCCTTTAAGTTGAGGTGTGTCATAGCCTTTTTGGGTATAGTTCAGGGGAGTAATTGAGTATTTTCTCAATATTTATTATTAGTGTTTATAAATAATTATAATTTATGAAAAATTGTGAAATGAAGATTTTGTCTAAAGATTAATTTTTTAAAGAAGAACAAAAAGTTTAAATAACATTTTAAGGCCCTTCACACTTTAATATATTAGAGAAAAATCTAAAAATAAATATAAAAGTGTTAGAATAAGAAAGATTTAAGAAGTATTAAATTTTCAAAAGTTTTACATACGTAATAAGAATGTAATCAATGATTTTATAAAGATTTGACTTTAAAAAAAAAGAAAGATTTTAAATATAGAAAAAAAAAAAATAATCGTACCACTAATATGGTTCCAATTAATGTGTCTCTCTTAGCCTCTGACACCAAAGGAAAGAGTAATGCATTACAAATGCAAAAATAATGATCCATCAACCACTTGAAACTTCTGATGATAATATATATATATATATATATATATATATATATATATATATATATATATATATATATATATATGTTTACACTAAAATATATGTTTATGTTTAAATTATTATATTAAAATGTGAAAGATCTTTGAGAATGATTTAAACTTTTTATACTTTATTAAAAATTTTCGCAATAGACAAAGTTATTTAATTTTAAATAATTAAACATTACACGTGTGAGACCCGTACGATTAAACTAGTATACAAGAAATTGAAACAGATACTAGTATTGGCTACGCTAAACCAATACACGTGATATTTCAATATGCAAGTTAATATATTAAGGCCCCGTTTGACCATGAAAATTATAATTTTTCGGAGTTGGAATTGGAGTTGAAGTTGAAGCTGGAGTTGCAGTTGTGTTTGACTATGAATACAATTAAAGTTGTTTTTAAAATTTTGTGAGAGAAGTATTAGTGCAAAAAGTGAAAACAAATAAAACTTGTTTTCACTTTTTCCAATACAATTCTGAAATTGTATTTGAAATTTTTATGACCTTACGTATCTAGTTTTCACTTTCTCACTAAAGTGAAATAATTTTTCAAAAAAAAGAAAATAATTCTCATGGCTAAACGACTACTAAAGTTCATTTATTTTTTGGACAAAAGAGTTGTGTGGCTTTGTTCCATCTTTTGTGGGCTAATCTTTTAACTGTCTCTCACGTGAAACTTTACAGGTTTGCAGATGAGGAATTAAAGTCATGCAAGTCGTTGAACCGACAACGTTTTATCTCTTTTGATTTCTTTCCAAATCAAGTGGCCCCTTTAAAATTTTGATCCAAAAAAAGTTCTTTTGGCTCTGAACTCATAAATAATCAGTCTTACATATCAAATAACATACGAAGCCACTCAAATAACTTTATTCACGCTTCATTGACAAAGTTATAACAAAATAAAATAAAAGAATTGAGTAAGAATCTGTGTGAAAAAATAACTGAAGATGAAAGCAACAACATCATCACCGAAAACTCAAAACAAGGACCAAGATCTGAACTCCATCCCGTGAACTTTTCGAGAGAAACACTTTTTTTGTTGCTCTCTGTTTCTTGTTTTTGTGTTGTCTCCCTTCTCTCTATCCCTAATCTTTTTTGCCTAAATGTTCTTGTGTTTCTTTTTCTCTGTCCGTTCCTCCTAATACGTTTCTTTCTCCAATATGTTTCCCCTTTCTCTTGTGTTTTATACATTTTCCTTCTCTCCTGCTACCTATGTGTGTATGTGTATTTATGGACTAGATATCGATGGCCCGTGCTAGCATCGGTCTAATTTTTTTTTTTTTTTATCTTAATTTTAATTATTGATATAATTTATATTTTTAATTATTCTGATTTATAATATTTTTTCTTCTATTTCAATTTAAATGATGCTGATATAATTTCGAGAGTCAGTTAAATATTTTATGTTTTTAAAATTTTTTAAGTTGTTAATTATGTGATTTACAATGTCTTTTACATCATTTTTCAATAATATATGAATATTCTTCGTGTCTTAATTTATGTGGTACAGATAAAATTTTGACAGTCAATTAAATTTTTTGACATATATACTTTTTATATCATTTTTAAATAATATATGTTATTTTATGTCTTGCTCTGTCCCATCCCAATTTACGTGCACTAATATAATTTCGATAGTCAATCAAATTTTTTATGTTGACATATCTTTCTATGTCTCTTTTACCTTTTTTTGAATATTATAAATTTTTCAATGCTGAGACGATTATAATAATTAATTAGTGGTGATATAGTAAAATCACGATAAAAGCAATGAAACACACATGTCTTAAGTGATTTGTAATAACTAATTAGAAGCGACACAACAAAATTATTATAAAAAAATACTTGTATAATAATTGATTAAAGTGGTACATTAAAATTATGATTGAAACAGTCATAAATGTCTATTTTACTTTTGTTCTGATTAAATATTATTTTTTTAATATGTAAATGACTTATAATATTTAAGGAGGAATACAATAATTAATTAGGGAAGATATAGTAAAATTACGATTGAAGCAGCTAAAGCAGACATGTCATAAATGTCTATTTTACTTTTTTATTAAATATTATTAATTTTATAACACATAAATGGCTTATAATAATTAATTAAGAGTGATATAGTAAAATTATAGCTGAAGCAGGCATGTCGACCTCGTACCTGCTTTGCTGATACAGTAAAATTATGGTTGAAGCAGCTGAAACAATCATAAATGTCTATTTTACCTTTTTATAATTAAATATTATTAATTTTGTAATTCGTAAATGAATTATAATATTTAATTAGGGATACAATAATTATTCGGAGTGATATAGTAAAATTATGGTTGAAGCGCTGAAGTAGACATGTCATAAATGTCTATTTTATTTTTTTTATTAAATATTATTAATTTTCTAATATATAAATGACTTATAATAATTAATTAGGGTAAAATAGTAAAATTACAGTTGAAGCAGGCATGTCGACCTCCTGCCTACTTCAACTGCTCAACCCCCTCTTATAAATATGAGAAAGTGTACCTATGTGTAGAGGTGGAAAAACTAGGCCAAACCCATTTGACCAGCCCAACCCGCCTATGTTTTGATGAGTGAAGCTAGAGTGATTCTGAAGATGGGCTGATTTGGGTCAGTCCAAGAAAACCCATCATAAATCATCAACCCAAATAGGCTCATAATGATGCCTAATATTGACCCATAAAGATGTTTAAACCTAGTACTTATAGTCCCATTTTTAATATTTTTAATTTGCATATAAGAGATTTAAAAATAAGTTAATTAGAAAATATTATGATTAAAAACACAAAGTCAAGTTGAAAAGATTAAAAACACAAAGTCAAGTTTAAAAGATAGTATAGTCCTTATGTCTAGTTAATTAAGGAGAGAACTAATATCAAGAAGAGCATTTAATTAACTTTGTTGGTATGATGGTTTTAAATGGTGGATCGAAATTAAATATTTGAAATACGGGGTAGGTTGTGTTGTGAATACTTTTATTACATTTTTTTAGTTTTTTCATTATTACTTGAAATTAATAATTATCACAATATAAATATAAATATAAAAAGAAAATAAAAATATATCATTCCAACCCAAATTGCTATTATAATAATTGTTCAATGATGGGTTAAGTTGAGAGGAATGGGCTATAACCCGTTGTTTAGCCCATCTTGGTCCAACCCATCTTAGCTCATCTATATTTTGGGCGGGTTGGGAAAAGACCTATTTGTTGCTTTAGCC
Source organism: Capsicum pubescens (assembly GCA_030864215.1). Lineage (NCBI taxonomy): Eukaryota > Viridiplantae > Streptophyta > Magnoliopsida > Solanales > Solanaceae > Capsicum > Capsicum pubescens. The sequence continues at coordinate 123,036,082 of CM061543.1, forward strand.
CATTTGACCCACCCAAATTCAGCCCAACCTCCTATTTTCCACCCCTACCTGTGTGCATGTGAGAGCACGTGAGGGAGTGGGGTAGTTTTTTTAGTAGAGAGTTTAACACATTGTTTGGATGATGGTTTTTCATGGTATGGTATAGTATGGTTACTAAAGGAATCATGTTTGTTTTGATTGTCTCTTAAAAAGTATGGTATTGTTTAGTTTCATGGTTCAGTAAACATGAAAACCCTTACTTTATGTAACCACCGATTTGGTGATATCTCATGGTTTGCTTATTTTTTTTTCTAAGTATGCCCTTATTGAATAATATATAATTATATTTTATCCTTTACCTTATATTGTTTAACTCCATCTCCTACTCATCCCATGAGCCCTCCTCTCCCCTCCCCCCTCTCCCAAAGTAAATTATTTTTTAAAAAAATTTAAATTTTTTTCTTATCTCATCCTACCCTACCCTGACCCCAACCCCACCCTTTACCAAACCCCCACCCTATTTTTTTTTTAAAAACAATTCAAAACTTTTTCTTATCCCATTCTCATCCACCCTTACTCATCCTCCACCACTTACCAGCCTTCTCCCGAACCAATTTTTTAATTTTTTAAAAAGTTTAAAAGAATTTTCTTACTCCATCACCACCTCCTACCAGCTTCCTCCTCATGCACCTATCCACAAAAAAATATTTTTAATTTATTTTTTAAAAAATTTAAAACTTTTGTTTTACCCCGCCCCTACATTACCCTCGACCCCCCACTCGACTACCCCACCTCTAAATACCTTTTTAGCAAAAAAATCATATTTTTTCTTACCCCATCCCTCTTAGCCTATTTGTTTTAATTGTTTTGTGTTAAATATTTAAAACTATTTTTTTTATTTGCGTAACGAACACAAGAAAAAGAGTAAAATAAATTATTTTCTTAGATTTTTTTAAATTTCATACCGAACACAACTGTAGCATATACAAAAGATGCATTCAAATTTTGTACTTGTCGTTGGTGGTCACGTTTCAAAATACTACAAGAAAATAAAATTTGTTACTATAAAAAATGATTCCGTTTATATTTAGAGTTAATACCCAATTACCCCCCTAAACTATACCCCAAAAGCCTGCGACACACCTCAACTTAAAGGGTGTCCTATTACTCCCCTGAATTAATTAAAACCGTAATTTTGATACCCTTAGTGCCTACGTGGCACATACGTGGCACACACACTGAAATGTCCACGTAGGCACACGTGTGTGCCACATATGTGCCACGTATGTGCCAAGGGTGTCAAAATTACCCTTTTAATTAGTTCGGGGGGGGGGTAATAAGACCCCCTTTAAGTTGAGGTGTGTCATAACCTTTTTGAGTATAGTTCAGGGGGTAATTGGGTATTTTCTCTTTATATTTATTTTGATCTACTCTTGTATTAATTTTGTTAAAATTTATATGAATTTAGCAACTTAATACATTTACATGGAAATTTGTGATAGATTAGCAGAAAGAAAATTATTTTATTAACAATTATTGATAAATTTAACATATATAATAATTAAGAGCATTTTAGTAAACTTACCAATTACGATACAGTACCATACCGTCAAACCAAACAATAAACCTGTTATTAAACAACAGTGAACAATACAGTTCATCCAAATATTGTATGGTACTATTCTGTACAGTACTATACCATACCATACCATACCATACCATACCATACCATACCGTACCATACCATACCATATCATACAATACCGTACATTATGAAACCATGGCAAACCACATCCAAATAAAGTGTAAAAAGGTGGGGTATGTGTTTGTGTCGTGTGTATATAGGGTGTGAATGGGTTGTAGATGAGGGAGTTTATGAGTAGCTTAGATTAGGTGGTTTCTTCCCCCCCCTCCAAATATATATACATACACGCGCACACACACACACATATATATATATATATATATATATTAGCTAATTATTTTGAATTATTAAAATATACAAAAAGTTAAAAAGCTAGTCCTAAAATATGATTAAGAAAAATATTAAAATTTACTAGATTATTTATTTTAATCCAAATTGAAAGAAAACCAATATTTTTGTAAATTTCTTTTCATAAAAAATGGAAATAGAAATAAAACTTATCCTAAATCGTGACTCTATTTTTTTTCTTTTTTTTCTTTTTTTTTCTTTTTTTTCTTTTTTTTCACAATTCTTTAAATAACACCTACCAAACCTAAAATAGAAGCTAAAATAAAGATTAGAAAAATAATAAATATCTAAAACTAAAAATAGGTAAAAGCTCGGGGAGGGTCAAAATCACATCTCTACGTTTTGTCCCTATTTGTCTGGGATACAAAGTATATTCAGACAAAGAAGTAGACTTTGAGATGAATTTTGATCCGACCATCATTTGAAAGATTGAAGAAAATAAGAAAGAGATGCGACCGAGTCCTGGTCTTGGATCGCCCACATATCTTGGGTAATAAGGGAATTAGGTTATTTGTAGTTCAATGGGGTGAAATGGCGAGATAATGAAATAGAGACTGATTGAGGTCCCTTCGAGAGTTCGATCTACGGCTCCTTTCTTTACATCAAAATGAAAGACAAAAATCAAAAAATAAAAATACAAGTGAAAGATCCTATTTATGCAGCTTTTATGGAATCTTGACTTAAATCTTCATGACTTCCCAAGTGGTGAGATGGTCGTTGTTTTGAAATGTTCCTCCATATCGACTCATGATATTGGAGAGGAACTTAAAAATTGACCCCATTCATCAGGGAGATACTTGGTACTTCTGACTTTGAAACTGAGAATAACCCTATTTTTCAGGTGTGCTCCTGAACTTGAAATGAAACTCCTCACCCTATTCTCCAAGCAGATTCCTGAACTTGAAATAAAAATTGACCCTAATCTCCCGGTGGGCTTCCTAAGCTTCAAAACTGAAAGTAATCCTTGTCCTTCGACCTGTTCTTGAACTCAAAATAAAAAGTGAACTAGGAAAGTAAATCCCACTTTTCAGGAGGGTCTTGTGTAGAAAGTTAAAGTCTCATTTTCAGGAGGGTCCTGAATAGAAAATAAAATCTCATTTTTCAGGAGGGTCTTGCTAATCTAAATCCCACTTTTTAGGAGGGTCATGAATAGAAAAATAAAATCTCATTTTTCGAGAGGGTCCTGAATGGAAAATTAAAGTCACATTATTCAGGAAGGTCCTGAGTTGAAAAGTAAAGTCCAAATTTAGGAGGGTCCGGATTTGAAAATTAAAATCATATTTTTTAGGAGGGTCCTGAATTGAAAGGTAAAGTCCCATTTTCTAGGGGGGGTCCTGTATTGAAAAGTACAACTCCATATTCCAGGAGGGTCCTGCTAATCCAAATCTCATCTACAAGAGGATCCTGAATAAAAAATTAAAGTCCCATTTTCAAGAAGGACCTAGGTTTGAAAATTAAAGTCTTATTATACAAGAGGACCTACGTTTGAAAAATTAAAATTCCATTTCTTAGGAAGGTTCTGAATTGAAAATTAAAATCTCATTTTTAGGAGAGTCCTGAGTTGTAAATTAAAGTTCAATAATCCAAGAGGGTCCTAAATTTGAAAATTAAAATTTTAATTTTTAGAAGGGTCCTGAGTTGAAAATTAACGTCCTACTATCCAGCAGGGTCCTGAGTTTGAAAATTAAAATCCTATTTTTTAGGAGGGTCCTAAGTTTGCAAATTAAAATCTCATTTTTCATGAGGGTCCTGAGTTAAAAAGTAGTGTCTAAATAACACGAATAAAAATTTTTGCTCCAATTTTTACCAGTTTTTTTTGTAAGTGTCACTAGATCATAACCATTTGGGAAGTACAATAAAAATGGTGAGTCAAGGCCCTAAATAGTTTCAAGAAGTGTATCTCATAAGGTAAAATTTTACTATAATAATCTAGCATCCTGTGTTGCAACATTGCTCCCTGAATTTATAGAAGTAAGGAATTGTATCTTTCTGATATGCAGGATTTGAAGCCTTTGGTTTGAAGGCAACATCCATCTCTGTGTCAAACAATGAAAAATGTGAGTTTAAGAAAGGTAGTGGTTGATTTGTGTCATTTGACTTTTGAGGCGACTGCTCTTGCACTTGTCATGATCATCTTTGTTTCAAACTATTCATAGGTATTATTGACTTTTTGTACTAATAACCCCAATTTCTGGCTACCAAAAGACTTTGACATAAATCGTAATTCCATTTATGATGCCTCTGAATTTAAATTCTAATGCACCTTTTATATTTCTGTGAGTCCCAAAACTGTCAGATGAAGATTATTCTTGGGTACTTTGCTTTACTTCGAATCATGTTATCTTTATGTGTCGGCCCTTTATCTTACTTTGTGCAATTGAAAGAGTTAGTAGCTAGTTTTGAAGTCCTTTCTTGCTTACCTTGATGTGAATTTGACTAAAAAATATAAGAAAATTATTATGATTTTTTATTTTGACAATAAAGATAAGAAAATAAAAATAAAAATATAGAAAGGAAAGAAAAGGAAATAGATGTCCCTTATTCTGAAATTGATGAAAAAAAAATTAGCAGAGTGTAGTAGCCCTCTCCAGTGATTATGACATGTATTTTGAATTAAGTAACCTAATCTTTCCACCCCAACCATTTATCAACTTTTGCCAACTTATTGAATTTAAAATCAAGTTTTTCTCTTGAACCTGTTACCTCTAGATCACAGGCCTCATTCGGCTAGTGACGCCCCAAAGGGTTTTCACCAGCGAGTCTCTCTTATTTTTATTTTCTCTCAACTTATTCTCACTTTATAGTTCCCATGAGGGTTTTTACTAATAAGACTCTCTCATTTTTAACTTCTCTCGGCTCACCACGCCTTGTGGTGTCTGAAAGGGTCTTCACCAATAAGACTCTCTCATTTTTGTTTCTCTCATATCTTTTTATATTGATGAAGATGAGTATGGCCTAAAATATGGAACATCTTATACCCATACATGCTTAGCCTCAATATTTTTAAAGATTGATCTAAAGAACTTTCTTTGATTATAACTTGGTTTTTGGATAGGGATAGAAAGAAAGGGCGATATGAGACTCAAAATACACTTAAAATAGGGTGAGACTTACAACTTTTTGAATCGAATCATAAATAATGTAACTTTTTCCCCAGTTTCTTTATACCGAATAATTTGAATTTTTTTTTTGGTTGGACCAAACCCTAGAGTAGGAATGCTTACGTATCTCACGTAGAAGAATCAGGTCAAAATTAGTTCAATGAAGTCACTCCTGCTTTGATTTTGCTTTTTTTTTTTCTATTTTTTGACTTTTGAATTTTTGACTTGAGTTTGATTCCAAAAATAGGGGTATGAAAGAAAAATAAAATGGAAGATCAAAGGGTTAAGCAAAGGATGATATAATGTTTGGATAATAGAATGAAATACATTCATCATATCAACATTTTAAAAATACAAGTACAATACACACAAATAGCAATAATGGTACATGAAGATTATACATAATATCTTTGAACTGCATCGACATTGATAGCCATTTCTTTTATTTTTTCTTCTACATTGGTCAAATATAATGCACCATTGGGCAACACTTTCTTTACTTTGAATGACCCTTGCTAATTAGGGGAAAACTTGTCTTCATCTTCAATCTGATGAGGGAAGATACACCTCAATACTAACTGACCAACTTCAAAATGTTTGGGATGCACCATTCTATTATATGCTTATGTCATTCTCTTCTAGTATAGTTGACCATGACATATTGATGTCAATTTCCACTATGACTCGAAGAGATAGAACCTCAATTTTTACAGGTATAATCTCTTTGGTCATATACCAATGGGTAAGGAGTTACACACATTAAAGTGTGAATTATAGTATGATAACCCAATAAAGTGAAAGGCAACTTTCCATGCCATTGTCGGGAACCTTGCACCATCTTGCACAATATCTTCTTTATGTTCTTATTGGTAGCTTCTACAACCCTATTTGACTTTGGGCGATAAGGTGTTCAATTTCGACGCGTAATCATTAATTGTTGGCATACTTCTTGAATCAAATGACTATTGAGATTTATAACATTATCGGTAATAATTACCTTTGGGATATTGAATCAGTAAATAATATAGAAGTGAACAAAATTTACCACAACTTTCTTAGTCACTGACTTGAAAGTCACTACTTTTACTCACTTTATAAAATAATCAATAGCTACCAAAATGAATCTATGCCCACTTGATGCTTTTGGTTTAATTGGTACGATCATGTTTATTCCCCAAGCCACAAAAGGCCATGGTGCAGTCTTTGCATGCAACTCATAAGGAAGAGAATGTATTAAGTCCCTATTTACTTGTCATTCATGACACTTATGAATGAAACACTATAGAATCTCACTCCATGGTGAAGAAATAGTAACTTTCTCAAAGTATTTTCTTTACTAAAACATATTCATTCAATAACATACCCATTCATATGTGGTCCACAAACCACAGAATGTATTTTGGTCATGATATTTGAAGCTTCTTTAGAATCTAGATACCTTAAAAGTCCCAAATCTGGAGTCCTCTTGTAAAAGATTCCCCCACTTAAGAAAAATCTACTAGATAGTTGTTGAATAGTTCTCTTTTAGTTACCATCAACGTGTATTGGGTATTCTGCAGATTAAATATATTCTTTGATATCATGGAACCAAGGTTTCTTATCGAGTTATTCCTTAACTACATTAAAATATGCATGTTTATCACGAATCTGTATATATAAGGGGTCAATATGAGTCTTATCGGGATGTTTGAGCATCGAAGATAAGGTTTCCAAGTCATCAACAATCTCATTGTGAACTGTAGGAATGTGTCTGAAGTTTACTAATACAAATCATTGACAAAGATCTTACAAAAAATGTCGATTTGGTATGAGCTTTGAGTCACGAGTTTTCTAGTCTCCTCGGATCTGGTGGACTAGAAAGTTTGAGTCCCCTAACACCAAAAGTTCTTGGATTCCTGTATCACTAGGTAGTCTCAAACCTAGGATGCAAGTTTCGTATTCTGCCATATTATTGGTATAGTAGAATCAAAGTTGGGCTATTACAAGATAATATTCTCTTAATTCAAAAATAAGAACTGCTCCTATTCTAACTGTTTTTGCATTAGCAACTCCATCAAAGAACAACTTCCAAATCAGATGGCAATCATTATAAATAACTTCATCAACATATGATACCTATTCATTAGGAAAATAAGTTTATAATGGCTCATATCCCTTATCAATGTTTTTTTTGGACAAATGATCCGCTAAAGCTTTGGCTTTCATTACAGTTTGTGTCACATAGACAATATCAAATTCTATGAGCATTATCTGCCATTTTATAAGTCAGTCTGTGGGCCTAGGCTTCTAAAAATATACTTTAAGGGATCCATGAATTTAAAAAGGTAAGTGGTATAAGATAAAAGGTAATACTTCAGCATTTGTACCATCCAAGTCAAGGCGCAACATGTCCTCTCGAGAAGAATGTACTTAGCCTCATAAGTGGTAATATTTTTGATGAGGCAGTAGATGACTTGCTCCTTTCTACCTATGACATCATGTTGACCTAATAGAACACCAAAATAATTGTCTAAAATAGGCATATTCAAGATCAAAGGTCTTCTTGGATCTTGTGGAACCAATACAGGTGGACTCGATAAATACCTTTTAACTTTGTCAAATGCCTCTTCATATTCTTTATCCATTCAACTTTAGTATTCTTCTTTAACAACTTAAAAATTAGCTTGTAGGTTATTGTGAGTTGAGCAATGAATCTATTGATATAATAATTCAACCTTCCATGTAGGCTCATCACTTAACTTTTGTTCTTTGGTTGAGGCAATTTCCAAATAGCTTTTATCTTTGAAGGATCTAACTCAATACCACGCTGACTGACTATAAACCCCAAGAACTTTCCGGACAGGCTCCAAATACACATTTTGCTAGTTTAAGTTTGGTATTATACCTGCAAAGCCTTTCAATGAATTTTCTCAAATCTTTGACATGGTTAGACTGCTTTCTTGTCTTAATTATAACTTATCCACATAAACTTCAATCTCTTTATGCATCATGTCATGAAATATAGTGGTCATTGCTCTCATGTAAGTTGATTCAATATTCATTATCCCAAATGGCATGACTCAAATAATATGTCCCCATGATGTGATAAATGATGTCTTTTTTGCATCTTCTTAGTCTATAATGATATGGTGGTACCCTGCATAACAATCCACAAAAGATGCAAACTCATGCTTGGTATAATTATCCTATAAAATATGGATGTTGGGAAGTGGAAAGTTATTTTTTGGACTTTCTTTGTTTAGATCATGATAATCGACACACATATGAACTTTTCCATCTTTCTTTGGGAAGGGAACAATATTTGCTAACCAAGTAGGATATTGCACGACTCAAATAACTTTAGCCTCAAGTTGCTTTATGATTTTTTCTGTAATTTTTACAATCATGTCAGTTAGCTTTCTTAACTTTTGTTTGACAAGAAGGAATGCGAGATCAATTGGCAACTTATGAACTACCAAATCACTACTTAAACCAGGCATATCATCGTAAGACCATGAAAAGATAAACTTGTAATCAAGCAAGGTTGTGATTATATATTTATTTTGTTGTGGTCAAGCATGTACACTTATCTTAGTCTCTCTAATATTTTCATGATCTCCTAGTTTGTTTGCCTCAAATTCATCCATATTGAGGTTTGACTTATTCTCAAACTATTAAAAATCCTTAATTATTTCCTCAAATTCTTCCTCTTCATCCTATTCAACTTATTTATTCACTATTTCATGATTAGATTGAATTTTAATATCAGGCTGAAAATTCCACATGCATGTCATATCACTAGAATCAACATAGAAAGACATATAATAGAAAATAAATATGTAAATATTAGACTTAAAATAGAACAAAGTGAAACTGCATTTAATTGAAAGTAAAAATAAGAGGGGTTGAACATAAAAAAAATAACATAAAGATTTGAATTACAATGCTAGAATAATTAAATTTATGGAAAGAAAAACAAAATAGACTACCAAGACTCCTTCTTAATAGGGAGAGGAGTAGCATACCAATTGTTAAGCTGGACATCAGGGACAATAAAATACACATCTGCATTACTGATACCCTCCTCAATTTCAACCATATCAGCTTTGATAAATATGTTCTGGAAAAGGCCAATTAACTCTGTGTCATCATTAAGCATTACCTTTGAGACTGACAATTTGGGGACCCAATAGCACTAATTTTGATGAAAGACTCATTGAGTGGTAGTATTAGATTAATAAGTGACCATGAATCTTTTTTCCACTTCTCATCCCTCTTTTTATCTTTAAACACGAGTTCATACCCTAAGCCAAAGGTACTAAGGCTCTCACGTGGGCATATTGAATGAGTTCAACCCTGCAAATATATTACCAAACCTTTTCCTTGTTCAAAACCATTCCTAATATTTCATTCACTACCATGGCAGGTGCAGAGGGCAATTGTGATCTAGGAATAAGATTTCCGTCGAGGATATTCAAAGCAACCATTACCTCAAATCTTAATAGATTGGTGCTCCATCTGTATTGGCTTTTTCACTAATAGATATAGAAGAATCTTTGTACATGGACAAGTCCCGTTCACCATGAACAACTATTTCTTGTCTGTCATGTTCAAACTTGACCATTTGGTGCAACATAGATGGGACTACCCCAACTCTATAAACCCATGTCCTACCCAATAAAAGATTGTAGAAAGTGTCAATGTTCAACACTTGGAATCAACAACCCCTATTGTTAGTACAATCTCTATATCACTGGTGGCATTTATTTTTGCTTTATGAAAAGCTCTAACATATACATTATGGGTTGTATCCTTTCCACGCCAACATTTAACATTTGCAAAGTTAATAAAGGACTAATATTAGCACAAGATCCTTCATTAATCAATACTCGAGTGACTTAGGAATGCTCATATTTTACAGTAATATGAAGTCCTTTATTATGTCCAGTACCTTTAATGGGAATCCGTTATTTGAAAAAGTGACCCTATTTACCTCAAAGATTCTTTTAACAACTTTCTCCTATCGATTTATCATTATCTCTTTGGGAACATTGCTTCATTCAAAATCTTTATTATAGCTCTGCTATGCTATCTGAGTGTATCAGTAAAGACAACAAAAAGATTTGGAATGGCATTTTCCTCAATTATTTCTATAGACAATAAAATTAAGTTTAGAAAATAATAATTGAGACAAGAAAGTATCACAATAATTATTTTATTGATTTTAATAGTGAGTGTTGCAATCTCTATGGTCCTTTGATTCACCTTTTCAAATATAAATTCAAGTGCTTCAAGCTTGATCTTGAATTGGATGAATTTTGAACTTGATTTGTGGATTTGATGAATTTATTCTTGACTTGTACTTGAATTCAAGGGCCTTTGAACTTATTCTTTATTCTTGTGGTCTTGATCTTGATGATCTATATCTTGAATGCTTGAATTCGTAGAGAAATTTGAGGAATTTGATCCACAAGCTCTCTCTTGCTTCTTGTTATAATTATTAGTCATTTTTTGAGTTATGAGATTCCTCTTTATAGTTGTGGAAAGGAATGAGTCATGGTAAGTACAAACTCTTTCCGGCCAGTCAAATTAAAGTGACATAACCATATTTTATTGGTAAAAACACATCAATGTGTACACATTGCATGCTTTCATTGGTCTTTGATTTCATTAGGCATGCTGCACCATCTTGATATGTGACATGATCCTATTGGTTCCTTCACTTGTCCTGAGATGCCACTTTATTTGACACTTGACCTCAAATTGGACCTCTAGAATACATGATATCTTGGGCTTATCAACGTGGACTCATTATTTATACCCCAAATTAATGGACTAGCCTAATAAAATTTTGACTTTAATTAAATCCGCATTATTTAGCTTAAATATTTAGTTCAAGTATATTAATCCACAATATTTATTTGGACTAATATATATTTTGAATGATATAATCCAAATGTTTTATAGATATAAATTTAATAAAATTTCGTTGCATACAAATTACCTCCTACTTCAAGACTTGTCAAGATATTTAATCTTTCGAAAATTAGACTTGAAGTATTAGCTCCACATTTTAATTATAATGATATTTGTGTGGAGAAAATATCATGTTCCAATATGCTCGTGTCAAATAAACACATATCGGTCATAACCTTTTGATGGGGTCACGTAAAATCATTAAAAAGGTGGCCGTATTATTATTATTATTTTAAAGATCATTAAATACTACAATTTCTTCTTGTCTCTCATATTAGGATTGCATTAGCCTCCCATGTTTTTGGCTTTTCTGCAATTTACCACATTTCTATTTAACATCAAATGTAGCCACTGTCCTTTTGCTCCTATAAATCCCCATTTACTATTCATTAAAATCCATAGCAAATTATTATGATATGTGATTTCCACTGGCGAGATTTAGTTGTTGCATCATCGAATGTTATGTGTTTTATCACTTTTACTCCTTTTTTTTCCTTTGTTTTTCAAAAAGTCCCTTTCTTTTGTTCATCAAAGTTAACAACTTTTATTATTACTATTCTATTTTTCTCATTTTTAGAACGAAAGAATACTCAAGGTATAAATTTGATCTATTTTTAATGATTGAGATATTTCCATACTCAAGTAAATATCCTTTTTTCATGTTTTTCTTTACTTTTTATTCTGTCTCTTTTTCTTTCTTTTGCAGAATTAGAATAGATAGCAATATGCAACAATTTACTTAAGGTGCATGACTATAGCTTTGCCTCCGTACATGTTAAGAACGACCAATTTGGCTTCATATCTGGTGACTATGCAACAATTAGCTTAAGGTGCGAGAGTTTAATTTTACCTCCATACATCTTAAGACTGACGAATTTAGCTTCAAGTTTTGTGACTATACAACAATTGGCTTAAGGTACGAGAGTTTGACTTCTCCTTTATACATCTTAAGACATACCAATTTGTTTTCTAGTTTGGTGACTATGCAACAATCGGATTAAGGTATGAGAGTTTAACTTTACCTCTGTACACCTTATGACCAATCAATTTGGATTTAAGATAATCTCACTGATTCTAATCGATCCCTTAAAGTATGGTCTCTTTAGACTCTAAACCAATATCAATTGAACATTATGAGAACCTCGCCTTGCTTAGGGCATCAAGTACTCCAGGGTGATATACATTGGGAAAGTGTCATGGAGATTGACAGTGGATTTCATTATACTAAAAAATACTGGGAGTGGGCTGAAGACATATTGGATGGAATGTGATAAACCTTAAAGGCAACAAAATTATATGATTTCATTTATGCTTCTCTGTTTACCTATAACCAAAGTTCAAACATATTTGAAGCCTTTTTAGAAGCTTGGTGTTCAAAGACAAATATATTGGTGACATTAGTTAGAGAGCCATCCATATCTCTTTGGGATATACATGAAATTGAGGGTCTACCCATTGGAGGTATTCCCTATGAAGAAGTAGTGCTTGAATTCAAAGATCTCATCCTTGTTGATGAAAAAAATGACAGATTCATTCCTCGTACTTGTAAATTCTTATTTGTAGCCTTTTAGTATTTTCAAGAAGGAGTGTCCCATAATACTAGAGTTACTCTAAGAAAGTGGATAATAATTTTCCATAAAAGAGTCTTGAGATATGAGCCAACTCCATTGACAAAGAAAGAAAAAAATATTCTCTTAAAGTCAACACTTAAACCAATTGGGTCTATTCCTAAAGAAACAATATGGTCAAGTGCAGACGATGTGATATTTTCTAAACTTAGAGTGGGGTATGAACGTTGGATTGATACATGTTTGGCTGTATTTTTATCATGTTGGTTGTGCACCTTTGTATTATCTTCTAAGTATGGAGATTTTATTCATCCGGGAACTTTTAGAATTGCAGTTATGATGGAAAATAAACAAAGTTACAATCTTTACGTTCCTATATTGTCAAGAATTTATGATGGTCTAAACAATATTACCAAATGTTCCCAACTTAAGCACATCAAAGTATCCTTTCCAATCCATTATGTGTATGGTTGGATTGCTTACTATTTTAAGACACATTTTCTTCTTCCTAATGGGCAATCCACTCCATTAATGATAGCATATTCTGGAGAAGGTGCTGCAAGATATTTTGATGAAGAGCATGCTATAAAGCATATCCATCGGGGAGATAACATTTCTTAGACTTCTACCATACCAAACAAGTCTAATTTTTTCTATTTTTATGGATAATGATAAAGATGAAGAGTTAGAGATAATTATTTCATGAACCTCCATTTTAAATTCATCCCTTTGAGATATGGACACTAAAGCATCCTGGTTTCTGGACCTTAGAAAAATTTCTTGGAATTCTGGTCTCTGAACCCAATGCGACTCATAGGTACGAGCTATATGTTGGGGTACTGATGGTATGGTCCAGTTGTATACTGACTAGTGTTGATTGGTGGGATGGATTTTGGTTATTGGAATGGATACAACTTAGGGGTACGAGTCGTATTGGTGGTTACGAATAATTTGGTTCCTTAACTTAATCTTAGACTTGGTTAGTTAGGTTGGATCTGAGTACGAGTGGCTTACCATGAGCCGTAAGACAGGGTACGAGTCATCCCCAAGACTCATATAGTTGACAGTGTCTAAATCTTCCTTGTATTTAAATCTTCCGGGGGCAAAAATGAAGGGTAATAATCTTATACTTCGGATACAACTTGGTTGGATGAGTCATATGCTGGATTATGTTGGATTGAAAGGTTATTTCTAGAATACGAGTGAAGGGTAAGACTCGTATTGGAGGATACGACTCATGAGGATCAGCTGTACCCCTGGGAAGGGATTTTGTACAACTTAAGTAGGGGTATTTTGGACATTTTCCCACTTATCCTAATGAGGTCCCACGACTTCTAACCTACTTAGGAGGTTATTTACCCTATTATTGTATTCATTAATACTTAGACACTCTTCTAAACACTCTATAATTCTCTCAAAAGCTTTTGGGCAAGGAAAGCTAGGGTTTCAACTAGAGGATTAATTTGAGGCTTATCTTGGTGATTTCTTTCCATCATCATCTTGGTTTAAGGAATGTTCTCTTCCCTCATTGTTAATTCTATCTAAAATCATGGTTTTATGAATGTTTTCATGACTTCATTGATTGTATAATTTTGGTTTTCAAATATGATTTGGGGGTTTAGATATTAAATTGTTGGTTATGGTTTTCCATGATCTAAATTATGCTTTATGTGCATTAATGGTAGTTTTGGATAATTGGATTGCATGGGAATAGTTTAATGGTAATTAGAATTGGTTTTGGACATATTATGCGCTCAGTATGTTTGACAAAATGCCTATAATAATGTTTTCATTGCATTGAGTACTTTTAATGGAACTCTTGCTTGTTTTAAAACTTGGTAAAAGAATTATGCATGGTTTAAATGGGTTGGAATGGTAAATTGCTAAATGGTTATGCTTGTGGGGTAAATGGAATCCCTAAAGTGGTTTATGGTAAATGAAAGGGCTCTTAGAAGTTCCTTTAAACCTATATATGGTTGGCTATGGATAGTACTTATAAGTATGGTCGGTATAACGATACCACCACTAAATGGCCTTGGTTAATAAATGGTAAATAGATTGATTGGTTGCTTGGTAATGGTTTTAATTGGGCAATAATGAAAGAATGTGTAGAAAGTCATGAAAGGTGGAGGTCCCGGGGTGACCAAAACTGGAAACTCATATTTGCCGATGTGAGGTTGGTCTTGGTGACCATGTGCATGGTGTCACACTTTATATTTTGGGGGATGTACTAGTCATCCTAGGTTTTCTTCCCAAGTCATGCGTCTTCACGCACTGGGGCCCTTTCAGCAGGGGGAGCTGAAACCATATAGCCCTTGAGTGGTTTAGGACGGCAAAGCTACTCAACCTAGGTAAAGGGTTTAAAGACATGCTAAACCCGATCCCCTTTCCTGGCATGGTTATATATATATATGTATGGTTATATGCATATGGATGGTTTTACTTGTCTTTATAAATGGTATTATTTTATCCTTATCCTGAGATCATGCTAGTGTTCACCCGCTAGCCCATCTACCGGCGTCTGTATACCACGCTATGAAGGAACCGACTGTCCTACCCCTTCTATATAGTGATTGACTTGGGGATCAATATTTGTACTAAAGTAGTGAGTTTTTATCCCTTTAGAAGGCTTTATTTCATGTTATGGATATTTCTAGATACTTTGATTTTATTTTGGATATTAGTTTTAGCCATGGTTGGGGGCATGTCCCGACCGGATTTTATTACTCTTTTGGTTAAAGGCTTTGTGGTACTGCTGTGGGTTGGAATGGGTGGGATCATTTTTGGTGTCGGCCTTGGCATTGGAATAAGATGGTGGGCTGACATCATTACAACCGTATTTCATTTTGAGATTAATTATATTATTATTTGGAATATCTTTGGTTATTGCCTGGTATATGGCCCTTGTTTCGATATCGGTTTGGTATAGTTGGATTGTTGGTATGATATGGATAGACTCGGTTGGGTAGGTCACGACTGTGATCCTATCACAGAGTCTTTATGTGAGCTGTTACACTATCTTATTTCATACCCAAAATTTAGCCAACTCAGGAAAGGCGACTGGAGGTTGGGTTGGGTAACGGGGGTGGTCTCTAGTCCCGATCAGACTTGGGATGCCCATTATGATAAGGCCCATGGACGGGTCATGTCAAAAACTCATTTATACTTAAACCATATAGCCCATATTGATTTAGCCATCATTTTGGATTTTATCAAAACCTCCCTGGTAGCTTAGAAAGTGATATTCGTAGTGCATCAGTTGATGAGGGCATTAGATTTTATCGCAATTGTGTGTCACATGGATCCATGAAAAAAGCCTATACTACACCTAATATGTGAAAGTAGTCTTCTATTGTGTATAAATCTTGGTGGGACAAACTTCATGAGAACTTTCTAGAAGTTAATTTGCATCACTAGTGAATTCTGTAGGTCCTATTACTTATATTCCTCAAGGACATGGCTAGGAGGTTCCAGTTGTAGATAAAACTCCTATTTTAAAATCAAAGTAGTTATTATAAATAAAGTTAAGGGACCTTTATATACCGAAGCTCAAAAAGAGGAGTTCCCTAACCTCACTCAATAGGCTTCCAATAAATGGCCATCTCAAGATGAGAGCAGTAGTAGTCATAGAGATCATTGTTGGAAGAAGATGAGATCATTTTTACAAAATCCAGATGCTACTAACTCACATGTGTAGATTCTTTATAGTGATGATAGTTCATCGAGTACTCGACCAGACATTGAAGAGGTAATGAATTAACCTCTCCGCTATTTTATAGCATATGAATTGGCTTTATATATCTCCCTTTTCATCATGTTTTTTTATGTGGGTGTGCAACCAAGCAATGCCAAAATTTTTGAGGACCTTTACCAAGGTAAGCCACAAGATAGTAGCAAGTCTATATCAAGGACAAACACAAGAGCTATACCTTCGCCATCCAAAGAGGTTACTTCTACTCTTTGTGGTAAGGCTAAAGCAAATATGGAGTCCAATTTTCACCAACTACCAGTGGTAACCATGTCCATTTTTTGATGGTAAAAAGGTTGTCTTAGATATTAAAATGGACTTCATTATGAAAGCTTATGCTAGCATCCACACCAAAGTCACAAGTATTACTGCGGATCGCGCTTCTTCTATCAAATATGATGTTGAATTCGTACTTACAACTTAAGTAGAATGGGTATGGAAATTTCCCCTTTTCAGAATATATTAGGGTTTTTTTTCACGCTTCCCACATCCTATGGACAACCTTATTGATAAAGCCACATTAATTGTAATGTCAGAGCCATATTTAAAAGTCAAAGAGTATCTTGAACTTGTGGTGAAGGTAAGGGATGATGTTATGGCCCTCCAAGTCATTTTCTGTATTGACACACATTTTTCTCATTTAGAGATTTCCTATAGCTGCCCTATGTTATTTATGACTTGCAGGAGATGATAGTTCAGTTACACGAACGTTTGTTTAGTTTTTAGAGCCAATTTTCTATTTTGAAGTCTTCGCTAGTAAGGATTAGATATCAAACATAAACTTTAGTTTAACAACCTCATATTCCAATTTTGGTAGTTCCATCAGCTTTGGAACATCAATTATAGGCTAAGGGGACCTTTGGTTTGGGGTCCCAAGGCCTTTGGACTTATTTTAGGCTATCAGTCAAAATTTAATAAGAGTGTCCCTTAGGTGTGGGGCCCATATTTCATTGAAAATGACCCTGGATGGAAATTTTAATGGCTCCACTGAGTTCAAAATATCAAATTTTATATGGTAGCATAGTGTGTTTGCATTCACGTGATATAGGATGAATCCCGAGGGGTCAGTGGAAACTTAAAATTTTTCCAAGTTTTAGTAGGTGCATCCACTTAAGAGAACCTTTGATCTCTTAAGTGGAGGCCAATTTAGCAGACAAGGATAGCCTAGCCGAATCACTTTAGAGAAGGCCCGTCCACTTAAGTGGACATCGCTTAAGCGACATCCTGTTCACTTAAGAAGAGGTCAGACACAAGGTGGGGACCGCTTAAGCAATCCATGGACCTCTTTAGTAGTGACCATTTAAGCGGTCATATGGCACCTGGAGGGCTTTAAATTCCCTCTTTGCCTAATTTTCTCCCTATTTTTCACAAGTCTGAAGAGCCAAAAACCCTAGTGAGTGTGGAAAACTGGGAGAGTGATCACTGAGAGATCTTGGGTGTTTGCTAACTCAGAATAACTATTTCCTTATCAAAATCCTTGTAAGTTTTTGATTGATGCATGGTATAATTCTTTAATTTTAGACCCAAATTCCTAGATTCTTGTTGGGTCAATTTTGGTATCATTTGAGCTAAGAATTTACCTATTCTTGAGGGTAAATGATACTTGAGCATGGACGGATGTGTTGACAAATTTGATAGTGCGATTCTGTAAATAGGCCCTAAATGAGATTTTTGATCTTGGACCTGAAACAAAAAATGCAATATGGGTACCGCTGTTCTTGCATAAATAATTAAATTACTATTTTGATAGCGTGACAGTATGCAAAAGCTTCTTAGAAAGGGAAATTATTGACGTAGCTGACTTTATCAGGCTTCCTTCAGCATCCAGGTAGGGTAGGGTTACCTTTGTCTTAAATCTAGCTTAATTATAATATTAATATGATATTATGATAGTTTTGGGTTGATAATTAGGTTTTGGAGGTATATTTGGTAAGATTTGGATTATTTAGCCGATTAAGGAACTGTAATTAGGCATAATTGGCTAAACTGCTTGTTCTTTAGGTAGAATTACTATTTTAAAACCCAATGCGTCTTATTTAACATCTTGTAGTTAGACTTGACACATGCCTATTTCAAGGTAGAATCTTTCTTAGAATGGGTTTCAGGGTTATAAGTGGGCCCCTCATCCCACCTTAGGCCAAGATTACTATTAGCTCCTACTAGACTCAATAGGCATGTTACGTTATCTTATTTACGCTCATGATCCTGAGGAGGATTTTACATGATGGGTTATTCTCACATTGTGTCTGGGTGATGATAGTTCCGATTGTAAGTCCGATAATTTATGATACTAAGACCGATTTGATTTTGGCACTATTAATGATATTACTTCCAATTCAAGTGCAATATTCATGATATTAGTTTTGGTTCAAGTATGGCATATAAGATACTAGTTCCAATTCATGTTCGGCATTGAGAGGTTATTTATGATGGTTATGGAATCGGCTCGAGTTTGTTGTTTATGATATGTAAGAATCCACTATTATAATTTGGGATATGGTTAATTAGTGTAATTCCTATTACTATTTCTCCTTGATTTCACCCTTCGAGATTATGGGGGACTACACTGGGGTAGTTATATGCACTTTCTGGACTTATGGGAGCCCAGTTATATATTGATACCTATGTTTTCTTTAACATTATTATCCTAGTTATTTACTTTCAGTATTTGGAGTATAATTCTAGGTTTGCCTTTCCCCCTTGACTTAGTTTATTTATATCACATTTTATTATATTTATATTATGATTTAGCTTAGTAAGTCGATGATGCCTACTGAGTACCCGTGGCTTTATTACTCATACTACACTTTTGCACCCTTTTGGAGATAATTCGTGTACTATCTACCTCCATTAATGCCATGATTGTGCTGGTTAGAGTTTGGAAATAGGGTGAGCTCTTGGAACTGGAGTTGACCTTTTCTCTATCTTTTGTTTTTGATAGCCTTTCTATTTTTGATACTATTATTTATTGACTTGACAATACTTGTATTCCTTTGGATTAGAGGCTCTTGTACCGACCTTACTAGGTCATGGGATGATATTACTCAATTTATTTCTCCTTCATTAATTTTATTGTTCTATGATTTACTGCTTGTATTTCATTACTTGCATATTTCTAGTATTCATGCTATTTTTCAACCAATTAGCTAATTACTTATAATTTTGGGCTACCGTTTGGCTTACATATTGGTAGGGTAAAGTAGGTGCCATCATTACTCAGGAAATTGGGTCATGACAAATTAGTATCAGAGTGCTAGATTCACCATTGTTGTTGGTACAAGAGCGAGTGTTTAATATAGTCCCCAAAATTAGAAAACTGACATTCGTTTCTTATTTTCAAGAGGCTATAGGACATTCTTAGCAGATATTCACTTGCTCAAATCATTTTATGCTAAGATTCTATGTTGGTTTCTGAGATTTTTTGTTTTCACTCTCTTACAAATGTCTAGGACGCGTGCTACTGCTACACTAGATGAGGACCCCAATTCCGCGACTATGGATCCTACCAGAGTTTTTGGATGAACCAATGGTCAAGGATAGTTGATAAATGTATCCCAAGCTAGAGATCAGGATAAGGAGCCTTCACTAGATTCAATTTCTTCCCCCATGCTAGATATTTCTCCACCCTAGCCAGTGGTGGGCCAGGGTCTAGCCCAGGCTCCATCAGGGTTTATTTCTTTATCATTGTTCAATCATGCATTGGTTTAACTCTTGGGATTATTTGGTGGTTTACCATTTGATAATGTTCAGTCTGCAAATCAGAGTGGTACCGAGGCAGAGACACAACCTATCGATGCGGCTCCTAGAGTTGAGATTTCTCCAGTATCATTAGTTGCCCAATGTGCTATGCCCATTGAGGAGTAGAAAATATTGGGTAGATTCTTGAGATTGGCTCCTCTAGTTTTTTGGAGGCACCAAGCGATGATCTTTATTAGTTTTTGGTCACTTGTGAGGGATAGGCTCTGTATTTAGGCCTAGTTAAGACTCATGGTGTCGGTTACACTACTCTTTAGTTGGTTTTAGAAGATCGACATTGGTGGAGAGTTTATCTTGATTCTAAGGCAGCAGGATCTCCCTCATTGACATAGACTCAATTTTCTAAGGTCTTAATGGAGAAGTATAAGCCCGTAGTTTTAAAGACCATCTGAGAGATTAGTTTTTGAGATTGGTGTAGGGTTTTATAACTATTTTGGAGTATGAGGATCAATTTCATGAATTAGCTAGGTATGCTACATCTTTTTTGCCAATCGAGTATGGGTAAATTTGGTGTATAGTGATAGGGGGAATATTCATCAACATTAGTGGTGATCACTCTAAATGAATGATGTGAATAAACTTTGATGCTTAAAATATGTGGTTTGTTTTTCATTATTAAAAAAGGGAAAATTGCTATATCTTTTTTTGATAATGATCAACTGACAATAAGGGACCAGGTCCCTGGGTCTTCATGAAAACATACAACTATCACTATCCGGTGCTGTTTTGTCTATTAATTTAACAAACTACGCCGGTGGGCTGTGTACCGTCAGGACACCTAGCCTAATTGAAATTCTACCCTAATATTATCCATATATAAATAGAAAATAATGCTCCTCAATGCAATGATTTCTTATAATTTGATATTGCTCAAGTTCTAAGCTTTTGTGTCCTGAGAGAGTGTTTGTTCTTAAGTCAAGTCTTGGTCTATAACTGAATTACTAATATTATAAGAGCAATTCTTTTCTTGTGGCTTGAGAGTGCTTAGATAGACTTACCAAAGTTGATATTTATTATAGTTAATCAATTTTGAGGTGAGATCTTTATAGGGTTGTCAAGAAGAGTTTGTAATGGAGTTGTTACAAACTAGTGAAGCTTAGAGTTATGTTCCAATGAAGTATGTAATCATGAGTTCAATTATAGTGATTTTTGAGTGCTTGTGAGGGCAAGCCATGGTTATTCCTCCCTTGAGCAAGGAGGTTTCCATGTTAAATCATTGTGTTCTTTAATTTCTTGCAAAGTTTTTATTTCTTACTACTTTATTGTTTTATTTCCTAGGTCTGATTCTAAGGGACTTGGTCCCCCATATTGTTGTGCAACCCTCTACGTTTCAACAGTCCATAGGGACCTGGTCCCCCATATTGTGGTGTAACCCTCTACGTTTCAACAGTCCATATTTCTATGAGCCTTAAGTACATTCTTTGACTTTATTCTATCCTAGATGGATGTGAGAGGTTTTCGATAGGTTCAAATGAGATTTTGACACATATTTCTAGAGATTTAGTTCAAAATTAGACCAGGGAGTCAAAGATAGATTCTGAATATCTTCAGTATCTGTCATACAATTTGGGGCCAACCTAGGCTCTGGTGGAGCTCGTGAATACTTTAGCTTTTTTGAGATTCAGTATTGGGGATCCCAAGTCTATTTGTGGATACCTAAGAGCAAGAGATGTCATCCAGTTCATCTTGTAGTTATCAGGTTAGAGTTAGGTTTGTTGATGTTCAACAGGGTTTTTTTGGACTTTAGAGTACAAGATTGAGTTTCTTGAGTGAGATAGGCATATTGCCACTCTATTTCGTATCAAATCATTTGACAGTGGCTGGGTCATCCTTCTTTTAAGTTGTTCATCGTACGAGGGCTACAAAGAGAGTATGTATTATGAATTATAGAGGTGGAGGTAAGAGACCATTTTATCAGTATAGTACTATTTGTATTCAATTCAAGAGTGAGGATCCTCTCGAAGGAGGTCACCCTCACTTATAGTCTATCGATTCTATACAGGTAGCATTTTAATCTATGAGAGGTTTTTAAATTGGTCGTGGTGATCATTGTGGTCAAAGTTCTCATCAGACTTTATGAAGTATTTTGTATGGGTCTTCAGGCCAGAATAGTCATTGTGGATCAGGAGGGACAACACCTCAGACTATTCCAAGAGCTTTTTTTGGTTGTGGTCAGATGGGACATTTTCTAGAGAGTTCCCTAGATGTGAGTTGGTTGTTCAGATAGAATTAGAATATGTTCCTCGTCAGCCTAAAGTTTATAAGGTGTGTTATGATTGTGAAGAGGATGGTCATTTTAATAGGATATTCCCTTGGCGCCAGTTGGTCAACTAGTTAGGGTCAACTTATGTTTCTAGGCTTTAGGGATTTGTTATGAGTGCAGAGAGATCTATCACTAGCCTAGAGAGTGTCCCTAGTGTGGGATTATTGATCGCTCAACTTATTTAAATCATTCTCATAGTGTTGCAACACCTTCTGTTAGAGTCAGTGTACATAGTGCCTCAATTGATAATTTCTATGCTCAGTTTGAATTTGGACCCATTCAAATTTGTTCTCCCTTAAACCTGTCAGGCATGTGACTTTAGATGTATACTGTGATATGTATACTTTTATTTCCTGCCTTACACTAGGAACCATAAGCATACATGATTTTCGCTAACGTGCACAAATACGAGCTATTATCATTGAGCTGACATGTAAGACATGAATAGATAAGATACCATGATAACTTATGGGTTTTGAGAATCTGAAGTACGATTTTTGAGATGATCTGTAGGTTCATCCTTATTACGGGAATAGACAAGAGTATCATCTATAAAGACTAGGGCGAACATGTCTAAGTACTGCTTGAACACGCGGTTCATCAAGTCCATGAAGGCTGTTGGAGCATTGGTAAGACCAAATGACATGACTAGGAATTCAAAGTAACCATACCAAGTTCTGAAATCTATTTTCAAAATGCCACATTCTCTAACTCTGAGCTGGTGATATCCTGATCTGAGGTATATCTTAGAAAAGTAACTGACACCCTAAAATTGGCCAAATAAGTCATCAATTTTGGGTAGTGGATACTTGTTCTTGAACATAACTGTATTTAATTGACGATAGTCTATACATATTCGGAGAGAATCGTCTTTCTTACGCATGAATAGAACTGGTGCGCCCCACCGGGAAACACTGGGTCTGATAAATCCCTTATCTAGGAGATTTTTCAACTGTTCTTTTAACTCTTTGAGTTCTGTAGGTGCCATTATGTATGGCATAATGGATATGGGATGAGTATCTAGAAGAAGGTCTATTCCAAAGTCAATTTGCCGCTCGAGAGGGACTCCAGGAAGATCTTCGGGAAACACATTTGGGAATTCACATACTACTTATACTGACTCAAGATTAGGGGTTTTTAAACTAGAGTCTTGGACTCAAACGAGATGATAGACACATCCCTTAGATATCATTTTTCTTTCCCTAAGGTAAGAAATAAGATGACCCCTAAGTGCTGAAGTACTACCCCTCCACTCAAGGACAAGTTCATTTGGAAACTAAAAATGGACAATTCTATTTCTACGGTCAACTGAAGCATAGAATGAATGAAGCCAATCCATGCTGAGAATGACATCAAAATCAATCATCTCTAATTCTTTTAAGTCTACTGAAGTGACTTTCTAAGATACCATAATCAGACAGTTCCTGTATACCCGTCGAGCTATGATAGATTTACCCACTAGGGTGGAGACTCAGAAAGGCTCTGTTAGGATTTCAGGACTGACTCCGAAGTTAACAACTATATAAGGAGTTACAAAGGACAAAGAAGCTCCTGGGTCTAGCAAATCATAAACATGTAAATGATAAACTTGTAACGTACCAGTGACCACATCAGGAAAACTTTCCTAATCCTATCGGGGCTGAAGTGCATAAAGACTGTTTGAGCGTTGCCCACTGGTGAAACTGAAAGTGACACCCTACTGATTTGGGTGATCGGACTGAGCTGAGGAACCAATATACTAAATCTGCAAACCTGACTGAGGATAATATTTGATTCTATGGCGTGGCTTCCCACATCCAAAACACAACCCACTGCCAGCCCTACATTCGCTCTGATGGTTTTTGCCATATTTTTGGAAAGAAGGGTTTGTTTGCCCACTCTCTGGCCTTGGCGTTCTGGCCCTTTTATTTTTTCTCCCTCTTTTCTTATATCTCTTCTCCTTACTCTACGGAGCTTGATTCATAAGGCGCGATAAGGTTTGTAGCTAGCTTATTGTTCTGGGCTACCACTAAATAAGCTAAGGCAGAAAAAGTATTCTTGAGTTTGGAGTAAGACACATGCTCGTTCAGGGGATCTTCCTGAATAGACGGGGGCGCTGGCTGGTTTCCAGTTCTCCTTCCATTAGTCTTTTTAGGATACATATTATATAAATGGAGGAAAAAAAGATTAGACTAAGAGTTTAACTTGAGCTCATGATCACTCACACGACATGAATACTGAAAGAAGAGAAAATTTTCCTAAAACGCCTCATAGCCTCATGTCCATAAGTGTTGTGTGCTATACATCAATGCACAAGACTCTACTAGACCTGGCTTTGAGACTTCCTAGGACTCTGTTGAACCTTTGGCTTTGATACTAAGATAATAATGCCCCGAGTCTGCACCCCAGATGCTACACGGTGCTTACGACCCCGAAGGACCACAAACTAACCCATGACTAATATCTGCTATGAGCACTGAGTAATAATACCATAATAAATGCAAAAAAATATGCTGAAATGCCTTAAGGTTCAAACTGCTGATAAAGAATACCAATGGTAATAATAGTTTATACAATTGAATACTATACAATTGAATACTGTTTTAAAATCTAGTCTGAAAGCCTCTATTCTATATATCTGAATATAGAGTTGATGGGTCTAGTCCCCAACTAACTCTAACTACTAAAATAAACTGAATACTGAAATAATGAAATGATATGATAAATTTTTCCTCAAACAATAAGGACTCACCACTAGGTCTACTGCTGATAGTCTGGGCTGCTAAGTACGATCAGGAGCCCATGCATCTGAACCTATGATATAAAACATCATAGTGCAAAAGAAAAGCTATGCGTCAGTACTTTGAATGTACTGGTATGGAAGTGAGGTAAGCTAATATACAAAGGTTCATATGCATAAACAATAACTAGATGAATAACATGAATACAACTGAGTGAGAGTTCATGTATAACTGAAAATAATGAAACACTGATTATGCAATACTGTGCTCATATCTACATATACTGTGACTGAGGTCATAGTAACACTGGATACTGAGTTTTGATAATTGAATGACTGATATCTGAGTTTATTGATAATTGTATTACTGATAGCTGGGTGACTGCTTCTGATTGTCCTAATTCTGTAGAATTGAACTGAGTTCTATACTGAACTTGGTGACTGTGTCTGACAGTCCTGATTCTATAGAACTGAACTAAGTTTTATACTGAGACTGAAACTAAAACTATGGAAGGTAATCATCTAATCGATATTCTCCTTATCTGAACTGATTTGGGTCCAACCTGTTACCCCAGTTAAAAGGGTATCAGTACCATGCCACAGGTGAAGACAAGTGCTAAGTCACCCCCACCTGGCAGGTGCTCTGAACGAGAATGGTGGTATCCTCAACTGGAAGGTAGAACACCTCATCAACCCTCAACTGGCAGGTTGATGTCTCAACCTACACTGGATATGTAGTTCTGGAATGCAAGGACTACTTCTAAGGATCACACCTTTTACCCCCAGGTAAGTCTCCATCCTTAGGTTCACTCGGTGCTGAATCCTACTCCCAACTGAATAGACACTAAACTAATTTCTAAAATATACTAGGCTAGACTGAACTATTATTGATTGTGTTATCTAACTAAACTAAACTGAGTTTACTGGGTCCCCGTCCGCCTGATGAAATACTACTGAGTTCTGAACTGCATACTGAATTGAGCCTGTGACTAATTACTGAGTACTATTATTCGTGATGCTACTGAGACTGTTCTATAACTACTATATCTCTAGGTAAGCAGCTAGATTTTTTGGTATTGAATAACCCCAGGACTCGATAGCATGAAAAGTAAAGCATAATATAAACTTGAAAAGCATAACAATATTCACTTGCTCACAACTCGTTCATAGAGGCATTTTATCAAACACTTGAAAGATATAAGCTTGCACATATGCTAGCATGTCATGATTTTCACATTTAATTCACATGATCAATTTATCAAGCACTTGGGGAACATAATCTATGCATATGATACTAAGTAACATGCAGACATCATAATTTCAAATCCCAATTGAAAAATAATGAGCTTTTAACATGAATTCACATGATATACACACATGATAAATAATTTCACATGAAACTTGAACTAAACCATGGATTAGAATACACTTAATATCATAATCATGAATATACTTAAATCCCACATGAAATTCTTGAGATCAATTAGCTTGTAGTTTAAAAGAGTTTTTTTGAACTCCAAGGGTGGAAGGAAACTCTTGGATGAACACTTCACATACCTTGGTGCTTGAATTTGTGAAAATTGATGGTGAATTTCTTGAAGATTTTCTCTTGAAATTAAAATCCCTAGGGTTTGTTCTTGAGTAAATTTGAGAGAATTTGAAAGAAAGTAAGCCATTTAGCCTCTAGGGTCATTTGATTTTAAGTTTTGGAGATGAAAACGGGTGGGATAATGACCCAAATATTCCTCTGGACACAGGCTTTTAATGACTGAAAGTGTGCCTAATGACGTACAAACCGACTCACCGCATCGATGGCATCAATGCGGTGACCAATACACCGCGTCGAGTTTGCGTTGGTTCACTAGAATTTCATGAAAAGCTGGGGGAAATTATCTGTCGATGCGATGGGCTATGTAACACGTCGAGATCGTATCGACCCATTATTTTGGTCACCTGAACATGGTTCAAATGAGGTTCGAAAAATCCAAAACTCACCCAAAGTGACCTAATGACATCCCTGATCATGAATCAACCTATCAATATTTTAAGGTTATAGGGGTCATAAAATAGGATCGCCAACTTACTAATGATAAAATACTTCTAATTATAAACACTTAGCTAAAATTTCTAAGTCTGGGACCTCTTTTCAAGCTTTAACGGACTGAATTAAGCTTAGAATTTTGCAGGGTATTACATAAGAGTACTCCTTTAAATGATCTTCCGTATAGTGTTTCTTTTTAGTAAAGGAAGAGAGGTAAACAACGATGTATGTCAGTCCTTCTCCTTAGATCATCTAAAAGTATGCCATAACACAAGTAGTTAATGACAGGTTGTCACCAATCTTTCTACACAACTTTACATAGAGTAGCAAGGTGCTTAACATTATTTTCTATATATTCATCCGCATTCTGTGGTGTTACTACTCATTCTTGGTGAATAGTAACTCGTGCATTATTTGGAAGAGTTAGGGTTGAGTCTAAATAACCATGGTATTAACTTACTTATTTTCTTTCCTTGGGACATGTTGGAGGGTCACTTCTTTGAGCCATCCCATCAACTTCTAATCATAATCATGATATGGGTTTATCTTAAGCTTTTTGACTTCACAACTTCCCAAGAGATACTTAATCACCAATTGGTAGTTGATGTGCTATGGATTCATAGTACTTTCGATGCTTAAAATGATGAAAATATGTAAGTTGCTTAGGTTGTTTTGTTATATATGATGTGTTTTTGTTATTTTTTTTGTAGGAAATTAGATTTTGGGACTATTCTGGAAGAAAGGAGTGAAAGTTGAAGTTTTTGGCCACAAAAGTGGGCACCTATGGCCCATATATGCTACCTACGATTCGTAGGTGCCAAAGTAGGTGTTAGAACTTGGAGATCTACTTTTGGAGAGGCACTATGGTCTATAGGTGCCACCTATAGTCCATTGGTGAAAGAATATATTATAGAGAGGTAAAGTCCAGAGCGTTCAAAAGCTGCATGGTAAAGAGGCCCACTTATGTGGACCTTTTGTGGCCCAGTAAGTGGCCACCTACCTTGATTTTCCTTCTCTTTTTGGGAGTTATTTCCTAGGGTTTCCTTAACCTATATTTACTCTTTTGATGTTTTTCAATATGATTCACACTCCTCATACTTACTAATAAATATTTGATTCTAAGATTCAAATTTGATATTGGGCTTACTTTGTTCTTGATTTTAGTTGATAATTCAGTTAAAGACTTTGAATTTTATTCATTTATTATTATGATATTGATTGAATGTCTTCAATTCTAAATTCCTTTGTTTGTTTCACAACAATGAGTGACTAAAGTCCTTAGTTAGGGTTATGGGAACCATGATAGATTAATAAAGTAGGGGAAGTGTTGAGTTGTTTAGAACCCATATTCTTGTATATATTGTGGTTACCTTTAATTTAATAGATTTTTTAGCTGCAGCAAACATTAAGATCCCACCTAGTATATTACTACTTACTTTACAAAAGAAGCAGGGACTAGAAAAGCTAATCACAACAGTAATTTAAAGATTAATTATTGATAGAGGCTAATCAGTACAATCGATGTAAGACGGTTATTTATCATCTAATAACTTGAGTCTCAAAAGATAATAGTTAATTAGGATCTAGGATAAGGGTTATTAATGCAAGATATTGAGACTCAAAAGGTAAAGGGTGAAATCTATCAATGAGTCCACAAGATAGTCGATGGTACATAACTTATCAGATTTTGCATGGAAGATATCGGGTTGGTTCAACAAAGCACAATAACCCTATATAATAGAGAATCTAGGGGGAACACATTCCTAGTGTTCATCTCCGACTAATTATAACTAAAGTTGAGTTCTGTTACTTGTTCGAGATTACTACTATAAACCTCCTATTTACTTTCTACACTGCTCGTTAGTTCCAGTAATAAAGAGATATAATTCTATGTATTCCCTTGGGTTTGACCCCAACCTGAGTTAGGTTACTTTAATTGATAATTATCGCTTTATCTTTAATTAGAAGTGTAGTTTGGGCGTTGATCAAAATTTTGACGTCATTGTCGGGGAATATGGTGTTGAGTTTTTGATTGAACTAGCTAAAGTTTTGAGTTTTGTTTTCTATTCTTAGTTGGGTATACGTCGGTGTATTCTGAAACCCAGGAGTCAAGGAAATCCCTTACTCCTACTAAATCCTAACCTAGAGAGAATCTTACAACCTAATCGTACGATGATGAAATTAGTATGTGTAGGCCATCTTGAAGAGGTTTGGGATGATATTAATACGGTGCCTCTCCCTACTTCAGGTGATCCTCAAAAAATTATTGATTGTCAAATGAAGCAGTTGTTAATAGATACAGCTTCCAACTAGAGATAGGACGAGAAGGCATGGTTATCTCAGTAGGCAGAGCTAGCTAGGCCAAGACCAATAGTAGATCGTCAAGAAGCACTAAACGATAATCGAGATAAAAGTTTGAGGTGGCCAAGCTTAAGTGATCCTAGCATACTAGTACTTCCTGCCATATGATGATAAAGAGGATATGAGATTTGTTGAGCCAGTAGTAACAAAAGCTATCATTGCTTCTGAACTGCCTCCTAATGTGAAATTTGGCATTACCAGTACCATAATCCAACTCTTGAACTTGAAAGGTGTGTTTTCGGTCTTAGCTATAGATAATGCAAATATGCATTTTGCTAAATTTTTTGGCATCTAAACCTTTTATACTATTCTGGGGGTAGACCAAGAGGCACCCAAATTGAGGCGTTACCCTTGTTTGTTGATTGAAGAAGCTTCTTTATGGTTGGGGGAACTTCTTAGAGGATCTATTACCACTTGGAATAAGTTGTGTAGGTAATTCTTAAACTATTTCTTCCCTCTGGCCATAATTTTGTAGTTAAAAGATGAGATATACAAATTTAAACAACTACATTCTGAGTCGATGGACGAGCCTTGGTTCGATTTAAGAAGAAGTTGAGCATGGTACCCAATCATCGAATTTCAAGGATGATCTTGCTGGAGATATTCTATAGAGCCCTGAACTTCAGTGTTCGAGCTATGGTAGACACAATCACTGGAGGAGCGCTCATGAGATTATGCTGGGAAGCAGTATCTGAAGTTCTAGACAAGATCTCTCTCACCAACTCAGGGTGGCATACTCTGAAGGCTAAGAGTGATGTTGGCACTTATTTTATTATTGCTTCCGAGGACCGTGGAGCATTTTATAATTCTGTGGTGCTAAAAATTATGTGGCTGAGGACTGATATAGGTTTGTTGACTAAGCAGTTTGCAATAGTGAATTTTGAGAATGTGAATGTGATAGGTTCACAGGTTCAACCTCTAGAGCATATAAGTCTGATTTGAAAGAGGAGGATAAGTATCTTAATCGTTAATTGGCAGGTTTTTAAGACAAAGGTCAAGGAAACCAAGGTTGAAACTATTATAGAGATAGATACAGATACCGCAGCAGGGAGTGTGATGGTGATTGGAGAAGAAAGGATGACTACAAGGAAAAGAAAATAGGTATGTACCATTGGGCATCCATGATACTAAATCGAGAATGGAGGCATTGTTGTCCATACTGGTAAAGGGTCATAAAAATTAGGAAACATGCCTTAAGGAGATTAAGAATGATATCTTTGGTTTGACCTAGAAGGTTAAATCTCATACGACTGTAGTCAATCAGTTTGAGACACAGTGTGGGCAGATACCTGCTACATTTAATCAGAGGCAACTGGTACCCTTTCGAGAAAAATAGTTCAAAATCTAAAGAAGAATGGTCATTGTCTCGCTATTACCACACGGAGTGATAAGTCTACTATTGATCCCCCATTGCCTACTATGGATGTGGAAGAATGATAGCACTGTAGTTGATGAGACACCTACTATGGAGTCATACAAGGCAACAGGTGTTGATGTTAGTATTGGTGAGGACAAAGGTAAGGGCAAGGCTAATGAGCCCATAGTGAAGCAAATTCTATGTCCACCTCTACCTTTTCCTCAAAGACTAAAACAGAAGAAAGAGGAAGAAAAGACC
The DNA here is from genome assembly GCA_030864215.1 of Capsicum pubescens. NCBI lineage: Eukaryota > Viridiplantae > Streptophyta > Magnoliopsida > Solanales > Solanaceae > Capsicum > Capsicum pubescens. Next base: position 123,067,181 of record CM061543.1, read on the forward strand.
AAGAGATTCGTTGTGATACTGAAAGATTTGGGTTTGAATATCCCTCTTCTTGAGGCTTTGGACAAGTTTCCTAGGTAATCCAAGTTTCTGAAAGAATTAGTGACGAAAAAGTAAGAGGCTAGCTTTGAGGATGTTGGTGGATTGCACCATTGTAGTGTAATCACTTCTAAGTCTCTGTCCTAGAAAAAAAGTGATCTCGGAGCGTTGGTGATCCTATGTACCATAGGGACATCCAAATTTGCCAAAGTGTTATGTGACTTGGGAAATCAATTTGATGCCGTTGACTATATTTAAGCAATTAGGCTTGATCCCCCTAGATCCGACTGCAATGCAGTTGTTGATGGTAGACCGCACAGTAATAAAACCCTTGGGAATATTTTTTGATGTGTTGGTGAAAGTTGATAACTTTATTTTTCCAGATGAATTTGTTATTTTGGATTATGAGATTGACTATGAGATGCCCCTCATATTAGATATACCGTTCATGGCCATGGGTAGTACGATGGTTGATATGGATAAGGGGGAATGTAAGTTTAGAGTTCATAATGAAAAAGTCACACTCAATGTCTGACGAACTATGAAGCTGCCTACCGACATGAGGGTAGTGTTTGTTATCCATTGTATTTATGATCTTATAGATTATTTCTTTGGGTACTTTGATGAATTCTAAGTAGTCAAGGTACCCACATCGTTCCACGATGTTAAATAAAGCGATGCATGGGAGGCAACCCATGGGCTTGTTGGTGAAGTCAAAGTAACCAACTTATCCATGTCGTGCCGCGACATTAAATCAAGCGCTGGGTAGGAGACAACCCACCATATTAGTGTTCACATTTCTTTTTCTTTTTTTGTAGGTAAAGTAGCATGAAAAATGTCCTAAAACATGATAATTCACCATTTCATTCAGAATATTAAAGGTAAGGGAATGTTGTGACCAACTCATGAAGGTCATAAGTCCCACGTGGGCCAGGTAAGCTGTGCATTAAATGTTAAAAGGAAATTTTGAGGAATTTTGGAGATTTTTTGGACTTGAACTTTTCAACACACTTATAAGGTCATAAATAACACTTATGATTTTGTAAGTAGTGCAATATATGTCAGAAAAACAAGTCCAGAGAGTAGGAAAAAATGCCAAAAATGTGGCCCACCTACGGTCCATAGGTGGTGCCATCCGTGGCAACTTTTTAGGCCTAGTTTGTTTTAAAATATGGGCCCACACCGATCCAACATAGACCTAAACCAACCCTCTAATACTATCCCATTTGGCCGATTTTAACCCCTCAAAAGCTCAAAAACTTTATCTTTTCTCTTAAAATTAAAAAACCCACTTCCCTACACTTGAGTAAAGGCTAATACGTTACTTGTTCTCGGTACCAACTTGTCAAAAAGAACTAAGTACGCGTTCAAGCAAGGGTTTCACTTCACATTTTCATATTTCACTTCTGGTTCTTAGAATAAAAGGTAATATTTTTGGCTCCTAATAGTAGTATGTTGCGATAAACTTGAAATAAGTGAGTTGGAATATTAATTTTCATGCAAAATATGTATAAATCAACAAACTTGTATATAGGATCCATGAATTAGCCTAAATATCCTAATATGGGGCATTTTTCTCAAATTAAATCCTAGGATCATGCCCTAAAATGATGGTAGAGGTCTAGGTTATCATGGAGAATTCTAGCCTAATATGTCTTGAAGAAAGACTGTCAATGATGTTGGAAATATAGAAAGAAATCTCCTGTGCCCTCATTGTGGAATAAATGGACATTTGAAATAAAGATGTCAGTATTGGCTTAAGGAAAAATTAAGGAGTACTGAATACTTTCAGAAGGGGAATGCATATTTCAAGGTCTTTAGGTATCTGAAAAGGATAAAAAGGAAGTCATCATTTCCTAGATAGGCCAAAATGGAGTTGATCACACCATTATCCTCCTACGAGGAACTTAAACTCAAGTGGGTTCCTAAGCCCAAATCTTGATGTTGATTCCAGACATAAGAAAGAGGATTTGAGTCAGGAATGATCAGTTAATAGTAAGTTCTTTAAGCTTAACATTGGATTTGCTGACTAGATTCTCCCTCTAGACACTTTAAAGTAAAAGTATCTCATTATTAAAGAGATATTTTTAAGGGACCTAGTACCAAATGAATTCATCTTAGGGGAAGAAACTTGAGGCTGTATGTGTGAGGTAAAGTCTGGGACATGGTCCTCAAACCTATTTTAAAAGAGAAAATTGACACTGAGATTGATCAAAATACCCTAACCTAATATCTGTGTCAATGTCACTCCTGAAATTGGCTATGTCAAGGTGATAGATATCTATGATAGTTTAGGTGTATGCTAAGATAATCAGTATCATACCTTCGCAGGTATAGACCTATGGGGAAAACTTTGGAGGAAAACAGTTGAAGAAACCACAAGTTGAAAATTCACTCAAGTAACAGAAAAATCTAGTCCTATCTCTCAAGTGAGTACCAAAATAATATGCCTTAAATTATTTTTATAAATTTTTTATCTAAAAAGGCCACAAGTCCTATCTCATATGAACAAAATTTTTCAATATGGTTCAAATATGAAGAGTCACACTGTGTCATTAGACGCACCAATTCAGAAAGGTATCTATTAAAAATCAAATGATCTTCTCTTCAATTATAAATTCAAATTCTCCTATTCTATTCTCAATTAACTCAGAACATTGTTCTCTTCCTAAAAATGAAATGGCCTTTTTCTTTCCCTTCTCTAAAGTTCAAAATGGATGAAATCCTTTCTTCTTCAAACCCCCTAAAAGAGTCATCCTCTGATTATCCTCAAGAGTCACAAAGTACTTTCCCTTTTAGTCCTACTTTTGAAATCCCCAAAACCCTAAGTGAACAAATTCTTGTTGACAATCCAGTATCCATCAAGGATCTTGTTGAATTAGCCTTGGAAGATTTAAATCAAAGCCTCGACTATCTAGTTGAACAAGAGCTTTCTCAACCAAAAATTCCCCTCTCCTCAAAAGAACCTGAGTCCTCTAATGACCCACAAATTCCCATTCATCTTGAAGAATTGGTAAGTTCTGAACAATTAGAAAACCTGCCAGTACCTGGTTCCTTTAGTGGCTCTAAATCATAATCCATCTTTTCTCAATTGTGTGATGATAAAATTTATGTAAAGAGATATAATCCTATTAGCAGCATAAACATAGGATCTGAGAATCTACTTCTCCTTGCTGGTGATCCAAACTTAAACTCTATAAGTATTAACGAGCAATCTGTAAAAGGAAAGAATGAAGAGCTAAGAAATGAAGGAGGTAATTACCTCCAAATGAGAAAAGTAAAGATGAGGAGGATAATCAACCTTTGAGCTATAAAATAAGTAGACTTAAGGACAACAAAAAAATAGGAAAAATGTATGACACTGGTGTACAAGGTACTAAATCCTATTCTACAAGGGGATCTAAACAAAAATTTCTAGCAGATGCCATGAAGGAAAGTAAGTCTTCTACTACCAAAAGAAGAAGACTTAAGAAAGCTATCATAGAAGAGGAAAAAATGTTGAAGTAGTAGAGGTTACAGAAGATAAGGATATTAATACTGATATTGTCATTACATCTAAACAAAAATTACTAGAAGTTCAGGGTGATGAGAGGACCAGGTCCTCTAATCCAAAGTCTGGGAGTCATGGTATAAGAAGAAAGAAGTACATAGCTGTAAGAAGGAAGAAAGTGTCTAAGGGACCTGGTCCCACAAAGAGAAAAATTGATGAAGAGAAATAGCTAAGTAGTGAATCAAAAAGAAGAAGAAAAAGAAGGTTATTCCTAGAGAAGCAAAGAATGCTGTATGGGAAACTCAAAAAGTGCTGACTAGGAGAGTATTTGATCCCAAAATCTATGAAAAACTAGGGGTGGTAGAACTGGTGGAGTATGTGAGGCATTAGGGTTGGCTTCACCTACTTGAAGAATCATCCCCTATGGTTTTTGAAAATAAAGTTAGAGAGTTTTACTATAACATAGACTTCTTAGAAGATGGCCTAAGATTAACTACCTAGGTGCAAGGAAAGTTTATCTATCTAGATGAGGAGAAACTGGGAACGATCTTAGATGTACCTGTTATGGGAGTAAATCTATAGTGAAGGAGAAACCTACCACTAAATTTATGATTGAAGCTTCAAAAGTGGGTGGGACTTCAATAGCTGTGGTGAAAAAGAAATTTTTAATCAATGAGTTTCATCTAGTATATGAGTTCACTACCAAGATCCGTTACCAAGATAAAAAAAAGTACCATTGCCTCTAGTGTTGACCTATTCCTAATAGAATGTTTGGATAAATTTTAGTTGATAAGCTTACCCACTCTTATGATAGAGCATATGAGGAAAGTAATCTATGAGAAAGAAGGGAAGTATGGAATACCTTATGGGTACTTCATAAATAAGGTGTTTGATCACTATGGAAAAATTAGGACAAAGGGGAACCTTGGAACAGTTAAACAGATGTTTAGCCTGACAACCTTGGTGTAGAATGAATGCATTACAGAAAAGGTTGGAACAATGTTCCTAGTATCAAAACTCTTGGATGCTCAAGAAAATTCGAACAAAGAATTAGAAGAGTTGAGGATTCTACTAGCTGCAATGGACACTAAGTTAGTTCCTCTAAAACTACAAAATCAGAAAATGTCCTTAGAAGGACCTGGTGTCAATGAAGAACTAGAAATAGAGAAAGCAAATCTCAAAGAAAAATTTGCAGAGTGAACTGGTGAAGTCAAAGACTGATTGCTGAAGTAAAAGCTCTCACCGAACAATTGTTGGATGCTCATGCTATGCAGCTAAAAGATTGGACATGTTGCTAAATCATTCCTTTCTGAACCCCCTTTTACCTGAATCCTGTTGTGTTATTCTTTAAAGTTAGTTTCCAGTTCCTACTTCTATAGTGGCCTTTTTAAATAGTTTTTTTATAAGTCTTCGGTACATTATACTTCTACTGGTCTTATTGGATAATGAATGAATTTCTTCTTGTGTGCTTTAATTGTTTTCTTTACTTTAAGTTGTTCTTCATGTTAGTGTTTCCCCAGTGGCCATGAGCTAATTAGTCTCTACTTATTGTTACTTATGGTTTATTATCACTCATTTTCAATAATACCAACAGAGGGAAGTGTATGGTAGCATAATGACAGAGAGAAGTGTGTAAATACAAATACACTAAATGAAATGAAGGTGCATAGCGATAGAGGGAAGTTCTTGCTGCAAGATCACAACAAGAGACCAGGTACCTGTGTTGCATGATAAAGAAGGAAGCATGATGATAGGGGAAACATTCATATTTAGTTGGTAATCACTCCAATTAAATATGATGAATGATCACTGATGCTCAAATTATATGGTTTAGTTTGTCATCATAAAAAAAGGGGAAAATTGCTTTATGAAGTTTTGATGATGATCAGCTAAACTGCAAGGGACCAGGTCCCTGTATGTGCAATAAATAGTATAACTGGGATACAATATCTGCATAGTTTTGTCCTCTTGTGTAACAAACTTACATGTTCTATTTTGTTCTTACTTGGACAACTAGTCTAATGATATTACAACCCTAATCATCACCCAACTATAAAAGAAAAAGACTCCTCTTCATCAAGTGGTTTTGCAAATTCTAAAGAGTGGAAAAAGATACAGCAAAACCCCATTTCGTCACTGCTCAAGTTCTTAGCTATCTATGTAAGCTTAAATTGAAATTTTTCTTGAGTGAGTACTGATTTATAATTGAACTACCCATGCTATAAGAGTAGTGTTTCTTTTGTGAGTTCTTAGGTAGATTTACCTAGGTTAGTTGCTGATTAGAGGTAATCAGTATAGAGGTCCTTGGTAGAGTTACCAAGATGAACTTGTAGTAGAGTTGCTACAAGCAAAAGGAGCCAAAAGGCAGGATAAAATCTAGACTGTAATCATGAGGTTGATTATAGTAGATTTCTTTGGTGCTTATGATGGAAAGTCGTGGTTTTTTCCTTTATGGGTTTCCACGTAAAAATCTAGTGTTCTTACTTTCTTGCACTGCCATTGTTTTTCTAACACCTCATAGTTGCTTTACTGTTCTATCGCTTGTGTTTGAATTAGAGGGACGTGGTTCCTCACTATGTGGTGCAACCCCCAAGGGTTTCAAAATATATGTTTGAATTTGTTAACCATGTGAATTATTGATGATTTTGGAAATTGGGTTGAGGACTCTTGAATGTCATTGATTGTTTTGCTTTTCCTATGTCTTTTTTTGAATCATCCATGATTTGAATTGATAGCTTTTTAACTAATTGGGTGCATGGGCATGGGCATGGTTAATTGGAATTAGAGTTATGGATTCTACTAACTTTATGGATTTTGGTAATAACCTCAACCCAATCATATAAAATTGACTTGAAACATTAGTATAAGCATATTGAAATTTCATTTGGAACTGTTGCATTGTATATAAGGCTAATTAAACATAAATAGTTCAAACTAAACCTTGTGGGTCTTGGATTCCCCCATATAGGTAAATAACTGAACCTAAGGGGTTGTGGATTCCCCCATATGGATGAATGATTAGAACTTATGAGGCCGTGGATTCCCCCTAGTGATGATAATTGAAATGGCATAATGATATTAGCTTACAAGCATATTTGGTATGAAAATTCCAACAATATATGCCTTAATGGATGATTTTGGTTCAATGAATGGGAATGTATAAATGTTTTAATTGGGCTTAAAATGGGTTGTGTAGCTAGCCGTGAAAGTGAAAATCCCGAGGGACTGATACTAGAAACCCACATTTGTCGGCATGGGGGTTGGTCTTGATGATCGTGTATTTTTGTCACACCATGTATATATTTATCATAGATTGGTGAAGGGTCATGGATTCCCCAGCTTTCTTTGATACCTATAATTTATGTATCTAACATGCATTGGGGCCCTTACGGTGGGGGGAGCCTTAATCCACATAGCCCGTGGGTGCCTTTATGACAATTGAAGCTACGCAGTCAAGGTTAATGTTTTAACTCTCATGCTAAACCTTGTACCTTATCTTGACATATTATATATATATGTATATGATTGTGTGCATATAGTCTTGGAATTATTTTTGGACTAACTGATCATGACATTATTTTATTTCTTCCTTGAGTTACATGCTAGCACTCACCCCGCTAACCGTCCCCAAATTTTATTTCCCACTGCGATGTAGGGTTCAAAGACACTTCTGTTTCCTTATGTAGTTGCAGGTAATTTCTAGATTGTCCGTGAATCAGCTTTGAAGTGGTGAGATTTTTTTCTCCAGAAGGCCCTCATTTCATGGTCTTGTCTATACTTATGGCTTTGACTATTTCAGTGGGTATTTGGCTATGGTCGGGGGCATGTACCGACTTTGGTTTATGTTTGGTTTTCTTAGAGGCTTTTGTTGACAAAGTGTGGGTGGATTGTGTTGTAGATTCTTAGATCCCTCTTGTTATTGATTTATCTATCTTGTTATATGTTTGAAACTTATCTCTATCTTGTTATATGTTTGGAACTCATCTATATTATTATATGTAAGAAACTCATCCACTGCTAGTTATATGATGTTCTGGTAGGCTAGGCTAATTAGGGTAGTCTCCAGTCCTTGGCGGACTCGAGATACCCGTCATGACTAGAACCTGGTTTGGGTCATGACAATACAATAGAAATTCCCATATTAACAAAGAATGAAGGACAAAAAGCAGTAAAGGCCAATATCATGTGCTAACGTACTATCATTCGAACATCTACCAAACATATCCTATATAATCTGAGCTGGTAGGTAAGGAGAAGGCTTAGCCATCCTATATAGGAAGTCTCAACTAAAATAAAACTGGAAATGGAAGTTGCACCCAAGCTCTACAACTCATAAGTGAAATATCAACACCAAAGCTAAACCACTCAGTCTCAACTATCCCAATCAATCCTGTTGACGACTAAGCATCCATATTCCAAAATATATAAGAACCTTCAAGCTGCTATTCCAAAGAGTCAAAATCCCAACTTAAGCCAACAAATTTGAACTAAGGTCAAACACCCAAATCATTTATACTATTAGAAATCAAGCATATCCCTAATGATTTCCATAATCACTAAAATTAAAATATTGCCGAAGAACATAACCATGACTAGGGAAAACCATCGGCTGAAGGCACAAGAAGGCAACTCCACATCTGCTAAAGAGTATAATGCATAAAGGCATACCTAAGAACTCACTAAGGCTACAGATAATACTAGTGATAACCAAAATCACTAGAAACTCAGAAAAATGCAATCTTAGCCAGAAACTAGTCAATCCAATGTTTCATCTAAAGTAACGAATACCCATAAGTGCATATCATCAAGGAAAAACACTCCAGAAAGCCTTATTAAGCTGAACAAATACCAAAATGAGGATTTCTTGAATCCACTTATGTAAATCAACCTTTACCCAATCAAACCATGAATAATATTGCAGTAAAATAGAGTATCAATCTCAACATCAATGTCAAGGCCAATAACACAACCAAAAAATAAACCAGGAAAATCAAGACAACAAATTACCAACTGGACAACTAAAGGAGCGTTCATAAGAAAAGATTGACTACTTCCACCATCCTTACCTCAACTGAACTAAGAACCATACCACAGAGAGAATGGAGTATCCAACTTCACACCAATACCAACATCAAAGATTTTATTGTAAGAAGAACCCAACAACCAAAAAGGCAAGATTTAGACTTTCCAACATTAACACTAAGACTATCACTGCGCGATGAACTGGACAAATTAGAAGAATCGATCCCAAACAGGTCAATCTAAGAAATGTCTTGTAGAGAAAGAAAGAACATGCTAAAATATCAGCAAACCCAAGGGTAATTCATAGAATCTAAAAACTCAAAAAATAAGCAATATAACCAAATTTCCAACTCTAAAAATATAACAGAACTATGGAAGGCCAAACCCACTTTTACTTTCACAACCACTCAAAAACTGATCCAACTTTGTCAACAACAGAGGAAAAAGATCAACCTCACCTCACCAAAAGAGAGAAGACTATACAACCGAGCTAGCCACCTTGTCCAACAAACAGGAATCATGATAAAGGGAATTTTAACTGGATAATACTAGTCCAGTCATCTATCAAGTAAGAATCAATCAATATCAAAACAATGATAATAACAATAACCATAATAGAAACATGAATATAAGAAGTAGGTGGTTCCAAAAGTGAAAATCAATAACAAATACCACCCTAGGGTCATAAGTAAGACAATAGACCAAAGGAAATGGGACTTGAACCCAAATTCTATACCCCCAGGGAAATACCCACTGAACCACTGCATCCACTAGTAAAAAAATGATCTAGAGGATAGTCACATATTCATAAACTCTAGACCAAGGCACACAACAACCAATATAAGTATACCAAGGTATATAATCATCTATAGGTATGGAAACCCCAATTTAAATTAAATAAAAAGTAAAATATAGGAAAATAAAGGCACATCTATCACGGTGTAAATTAAAAGTCATAAGCTTAATATGCCGAAAAAAGTATGAATCTAAGTAGGTCTGAACACAGACTGAGTGTCTGAATTATCAATTGAGGCATTAAGTGTACTACTCTAACTCAAGGTGCCACATATCTATGAGACTAATTTGGATGAGATGAATGACTAGTAATCCCATGTCGGGGACACTCTTTGAACCAGTGACCAATATCTCTACAGTCATAACAAACTTTTGATGCCCTAACATGGCGTGAAACATGGGTTGACCCCAAATAGCAGACCAAATAATGCTGGGGTCACTTCTTACTAAATAACATCCTTTCCTAAACAAAACATACCTCAAGATCTCAAGGCTGGCAAGGAACATATGTTGACCTTGTCTGAAAAATTACCTCGTGTCTGGGGCACTCTCTAGACTAATAGACAATCTATTCATAACTAAAACAAGATCCTGGAACACTCTATGCTACTACCTCTACTGATCCATAATAGCTGCTATGGACTAAGGATCCATGATGAATACTTCATAAGGTTTGATGATAACTCTGCCCACTGTGACTGATCTGAGAGCACCTATGCTTTGCGATGCTACCTGTATGGAACTGACAGACTGGAAGTGAAGCTGATCCCTATCGGGAGGATCCCTACTCCCAAATGGAGTACCAATTGTACCTTACTGATGATATGGTCTCTCATCTCCATCTTCATATGTCTTAATACATTCTCTCTCTATGTCCTTCACATTTTCAACAACCTAGGATAAAGAAGTCCTATCTCATTTCAAATGCTCCAATGCCAAATATAGTGGTAAAGCTAATCCTTTAATAAATCCATGAACCATATCATGCTCTGAAGGATATAGCATAAGAGTATGTCTAGCCCACTCAAGGAACCTAGTCTCATACTCTAAAATTAACAAAGAACCCTACTGAACAAGAACAAACCCAACTTTGGTCTGAGAACTGGTCAATGTATTAGATATCATATATGGTTATGGGGTATATGTTAAAAGGCTCAGAATCCCCAATGTTGAATTTTGAAGGGATAAAGTGATCACAAACTCTATCGAAGCCTAATCTAACCCCAAATCCTCTAGCTGACACTAAAGATCTTTGATATTATCTTTGGCTCCCTAGCTAATGTTGTTCTAAAACTCTGGAAATACTTATGAAAATCTCGTCAAAAACTATTGATAACTATGTATCATCCATCTAGAATAAAATAGAGTCAAAGAATATAATAGAGGTTAATAAAAATATGGACACATAATAAGGAGTCAAGAATAGAATTTCCTAAGAATGCCATGTAGCCTCCCAAAGATACGGTACAAACATCTTTGTACCAATCCGCAAGATTCTACTAGACATAACTTTTGTACCAACACATGGATAAACCTAAACTCTAATGCTAATTATTCACGATCCAATTTCTCAGGTCGTGATAGCACCTACTATAACCCACCATTAGGTAAGCTAGACCCTAGTTCAAAATAACTAGTAATGGACTATCAGACGAAATGAAAGGAAAACGTGGAACAAATATGATAAAAAAGCAATCTATGTAAGGCAATTTGAAAACCTGGTGAAATTAGTACAAGAGTTTCTAATACAATAAGAGTACCAAGTTAAATAAAGAATAAATAGAAGTACAAACTATTATTTAATACAACATAGAGAGCATTCTAATTAATAAGAGAGAGAGTATTAATACTCTGAATGCTAGGAGATCACCCTAAATATACGATCTATTGCTGCTCTACAATTTACATAACAATGATAAAAAATCATACTATGACCTACAGGCTACAAAAGTGTATTATGAGTACCAAACATGTGGTACTCAGTAGGCATTGGCCAACTGAGCTCCCAAGATAATGCAAGCATAAATAACATGTAAAAAAGGAATATAAATTATAGGCATCCATTCACGAAGCTAAACATAAACAAGCTATTGGGGGAAATAAGGATAAACTATTCTATCATCATAGTAATTAGGAGCTAAAGTGCCACAACACATATCATTAGCCAATATATATAGGAGAAGTGAGGTAATATTATATAATAGTGTACAAGGCCAAGAATACATATACAACATGAATAAATAAGAAAGATATATATATATATATAGAGAGAGAGAGAGAGAGAGACCAAAAATGCATGTACGACATGAATAAACAAGGAATATATATACATACATATATATATATATACATATATATATATATGTATATATGTCTATGTACACACACCCACATATAGGGAAAACACAAGAGAATACCCTAAGGAACAAACCTAACATCTCAAGGCATTCTAACCAAATAGGAAAGTTAGTGCTAGCACAATTAGGGTCCCTAATGAAAATGTCTAATCAAGAGATAACTATCCATAATGTAATTTACCATAACAAAGAAAGGGATCAGAATCATACCTCCAACCTCAGTACCAGTCCATAATCATCCTGCCATGAACTAACCAAAATAACAACAATACAGTAGCAGACTAGTCTAAATAAATAATACCTAACTGGACCTCTATAAGATTGAAAGGTTTAATCCGGCACTCAACAAGTAGCAATCATATCCTCTACCTATGCAATCCTCCATAAAGATAATTAATATAAGAACCAAATAATATACTTGCGATTGCCTATGCATATGAATGAATGATGCAAAGTAAATTCATAGTACCATATCTGATCTAAGTTCCATAACATACCAAGTGTATACAACTTCTCTATAAAGATGGCTCATAGAAGAATGGTCCCCTAGGGGATTTAGGAAGATCCATATACACTTACCCACCTCCTATGTAGGATTTCCAATCATCAACATCAATCTACCCCATCTAATACAAGAGATATTGTAATACCCCATACTTCTACCTAGCTTAAATTCATTACGAAGATGTAAAATACATGCTTTAAAGATGAATAAACTTTTTTCCATGTGGAATTTTTAAGATTTTGACCTTTTGTTGTGTGGGAAATAGAATAAGCTTTCCATTGAGGCCAAATTAGCCCAAATCCCACACCCGGGTGAAGAGTTAGAGATATTTTAGTAAGACAGTATGCCACCTGAACGTATCGCAGAGCAAGACAAAATGGAAATCATCAAAATCCAGTGAGCCTCCGCAATTATAGCGCATCGTGCCAAGGTTCAAATTTTGAATTGTCCTTTTTCCAATGTCTCAGCGCGATACCACCGCGTCGCGGTGAACTTCTAGGTTCCATACAGTATTGTAACACTATTTCACCATGTCGCACCGCCACAAATTTCCCAGTTGTTATTTTCCATAGACACGGCGTGATAGCGCCGCGTCACGCAAGCTTGACAAGTCAAGAAATTTGATGAAAATTAAATATTTTATCCAGGGATAAATGGGCCTTTTCCCATACTTTTATTCCACCTAGATTTGGGATTTAAGACCTAAAAATGTCCTTACCTATTTATTATTCACTTTATCCCCAATATCAAGAACATTCTCTCTCAAGAAAACCAAACCCTAGCCCTTGAGAATCAAGGTCAATCTTAAAAAATCCATCCACGGACTCCAAGAACCTTCAAGGTTTCCTTTCTCAGGTAGGAATAGTGTTCATTCATGGATTCCTTTCATCCATGAAGCCCAAGAATAAAGTTTTAAACTATGAATTATGATATTCATGCTATGTGTTGATTATATTCATGTGGTTGTTGTTGTTGTATGATTCCCAAGTTGGAATCTTCATGTGTTTTTATGAAATTATGTTAGTATATGAGTTTAAATTCATGAATTGAGTGGTTTATGATGTGTTAATTGATGATTATAGAAATTCCCTAAGTGGTGCATGAAAGGTGTTTGATAAAATGCCTAGAAGACTAGAAATCATGTAATATAGTGCAATTGTAACTTAAGTGATGGATTCATGTTTTACCCTTATGTTCAAAGAACTCCCATGCTATAAATGTGCCTTGTAAATGATTGTTGGATTGCTAATGAATTAACCTTATGAAATTATACCATGTTTACATACAACCCTATTCATGTATAAGTTTGTGATAACCATGTACTTCATGAAATCCCCAACCTATCGTATTATAGATTGTTGATGTTGGTAATGTATTCAAGAATGTCATGCCTTGTCAGTTTCCTTCTATTGAGTCCTGGGGGTACTTGTACCCGGCAATTTAGCTATGTGCCTAGAGTCAGTGTCATATTTTCACAATATCCTCAGTCAAGCCATGTTTAGTAGAATTTAGCCAGTCATGTGACTCAGGAAAATTTTGTAAACTTAGTAATCCCAATAAATCTCAGAAAGCTCAGTAATTCAGTAATCTCAGTAGTATTTCGTCAGTCAATGGAACTCCATGAACTCAGTCCAGTTTAGTTTAGTTAATCATGTTCAGTGTCTATTTAGATGGGAGTAGGAGTTAGCACCGAGTGAGCCCAAGGATAGGAACTCACCTGTTATTAGAGGGTGTGATTCTTAGAAGCAATCTTTGCTCTCCAGAACTACGTAGTCAGCGTAGGTTGAGACATCATAAACTATTATATAAGGTTAGATTAGGTGGCCTAACCTTTTATATGAGGGTCCCACTATTATCATTAGAGTAACCTGTTATATGAGGGTCACTCATAGTTTGTCCTTACCAGTGGCGTGGTATTGACACCCTTCCAATTGGGGTTATAGATTGGACCCCAACTCATCCATAATGGCGTATTAGGGGAATGCCATTTAGATGTCTACTTCCTACAGTTACTGTTTTAGACTCAGTCTCAGTAATAGACCTCAGATAATTTTTTAGAATTTCGACACTGTCAAATACAATCAACTCAGAATAGTACGAAACTTAGTTAGTTCGATCAGGACATAGATTGTCAGATATAGTTACTTAGTGTCATTTATATTAGTTATCAATGACTCATGTTATCAGTAATCAGACTCATTAGTCAGTACCATCACAAATTCAGTCACAGTCACTTATTCATGCATGTATTCTCACATTTATGTTATACAGTTAGTTGGCATTGTTCATGCATTTGAACCCTTTTGTATTCGGCCTATCTCATATGCATATTAGTACATTCAATCATACTGATGCATTTGTGATATGGTGTTTTATACCATAGGTTCAGAAGCACGAGCTCCAGAGCATCAGTAGCATTCCAGATTTCTGCAGCCAGATTTAGCAGTGAGTCCTTATCATTCGAGGATGATATGATTATTTATTTCATTATTTCAGCTTAGTTTTTAGTAGATGGATTTAGTTGGGGACATGTACCATCAACTCCTTATCCAGACAGTTCAATCAATTAGAGGCTTTCGGACTTGATTCAGACTTTAGTACTTTTAGACATTGTTTTAATTTTTGTATTATCGTACCACATTATTCAGATATGGTTTTATCAGATGTTTATCAGTTTTGAACCCTATGGCATATTTCAGCCTACTATTTCTATATTTATACTGTATATTATGCAGTGTTCAGGTACAAATATCAGTCATGGGTTACCTTATGGTCCCTCAGGGTCATGAGCACCGTGTAGCATTCTGGGTACCAGATTTGAGGCATTACAAACTTGGTATCAGAGCCTAAGGTTCAACAGTGTCCTATGAAGTCTGAAAAGACATATCTAGTAGAGCCTTGTACATGGGTGTGTTGTGCATCACACTTATGTGTTAGAGGCAATGAGATGTATTAGGAACAGTTTCCCTTCTTTCAATATTCATGTCATGCCAGTGAGCATAAGCTCAAATTTTTCTCACAGTCTAAACCGTTCTCCTTTTCATTTACAAAACATGCCTCCCAAAGAGTCTAACGAAAGGAGAACGGGAAATCAGTCAGCACCTTAGCCCGTTTAGGCAGATCCTCTAGATGAGCATGTCTCTCATGCAGAATTCAGGAATGTATTCACTACCCTAGCCAATTCAGTTGTAGCTCAGAATGAATGGCTTGCTGTTGTTCCAGCCAACCCAGTGGCCAATTTTGCTGCAGCCAGGATTCGAGACTTTACCCAAATTAATCCTCCTCTATTCTGAGGTTCTAAGTCTGAAGAAGATCCACATAAGTTCCTCGTTTAAGTTTAGAAAGTCACTGATATCATGGGAGTGACTTTCCGTGAGATTTTAGAGTTAACCACCTATCAGCTACAAGATGTAGCCCATACGTGGTTTAAACAGTGAAAGAAAGACAGGGGTACAGATGTAGAGCCCATAGGATGTGAAGAGTTTGCTATGTCTTTCTTAGATAGATTCTTTCTCCTAGATCAGAAAGAAGCCAAAGTGTTAGAATTCATAAACCTCAGATAAGGTAACATAAGTGTAAAAGAGTATTCCTACAAGTTTACTTTGTTATCCAGGTACGCTCCCCATGTAGAACGGACAGTAAATCCAGAATGAGTAAGTTTGTGTCTAGGATATCAAATGGAGTGGTTAAGGAGTGCAGAACTGTGATGTTGATGAAGGAGATGGACATATCTAGGCTTATGTCCATGCTCAAAAAATTGAGGAGCAGAAACTTAAGAAGAAGGAGAGGGAAAACAAGAGAGCCAGGACTGGTAGTTATAGTTTTTCTCAGCTAGGGTGACAGGGTAGTAACTGTTCTCAGTATAGATAGAAGTTTTCAGCCCCAGTTCAATCTTAAGCTAGTGCACTTGGACCAAAGTTTAGAAATAATCGTAGAGATGTGGTGCCATACTCCAAGGTCCAGTGTAGTGAGAGAAGGGTTTTAACTTATTCGCTTTGCGAAGAGTGTGGTAAGTATCATAAGGGTGTGTGTAGAGTCGATGGGGTGCCAGGATCCAAACTCAGATTATATCACGTATAACTTCAGTTTAGATCCCTTGGTGAATCTATTAGGATATTGTTCTATCCATCGAGTCTTAGTTACAGAGTCAGGTCAGTAATAAATATTCAGTAAATGACTCAAATAGTCTTACAAAACCATGGATTTCATCTATTAGTTACTTAATCATCAAAATTCAGTACTTCAGTACCAGTCTAAACCTCGGTTATCAGAAACCAGCATTCAGCCTCAGCTACAGTCTTAGTTACAGTTACATCTTAATTACTGTCTTAGCTGCAATCTCAGTCCCAGTTTTAGCCCAGTGATTGGGTCGGTAACTCAATTCAGTTTCGGGTTTACTCAACCATAGTGTACAATTATCAGTCACTCAATTGTCATCACAAGAGAGGGATTTTTCATGAATCATGCTCTCAATTCAATCATCCACCTTAAAACACATGCTTACAATATAAATATAATTTTAAATCAATTTGGGGGAAAGCCTAAAGGCCAAAACAATATCATCAATGCTTCTAAAGCATGAATATATTCATAAATCGTAAAAACCCTCTCTTAAAATCAAGATTTCCATACCCATGAGATTTTAGGAAAACTTCGCATACCTTAAATTAGAAGCTTTTGAATGAACTCTAGCTTTTGGGATGTTATACTACGATTGATGGGTGCCTCTTGTAGCCCTCGTAATGGGGATTCCGAATCTTGAAGAATTAAGAAAAACCCACAGTTACATCTTGAGATATTTGTGTTTTTAGTTTGAAACCCTAGGGTGAGTTCTTGATGAATTTGAGAGAAAAGAATCATATTTTAGTGTTTTGGGAGTTTAATCCCATGTTATAGCTGGATAAGGGATGAAAGATACCCATTTTGTCCTTAAAAACATGGAAATAGAACCTGAAATATCGGTGCGTGCGATAGGGCTTGCGTCGCACGCTTATCGCATGATGCTACTATCTCAGTCACTAAAACGGCCATAACTTTTTGCTCGGGTATTGGATTTAGGCAAAATTGCTATAGTTGGAAAGCTAATTCGAAGAGATTTCATTTGATATATATTAGGCCCTATAATTCATTATATATAAAGAGTTATGGTCGATTGAAGTTGACCCAAGTTTCGACGCTCACTCAAACTCGAATGATAGGAATAAACTTGAGTTAGGGGACCTCTATGATCTCAATTCATGATTAAATAGGTTCACACACTAAATAATTGATTAACATGCCAAATTTGCATAGGATTTATGGCTGTTGAATCATCTATGCATAGAAACGATAGTTTTAATTCTAGCCCGAAATGCAGGGTGTTACATT
This sequence comes from Capsicum pubescens, assembly GCA_030864215.1. Lineage (NCBI taxonomy): Eukaryota > Viridiplantae > Streptophyta > Magnoliopsida > Solanales > Solanaceae > Capsicum > Capsicum pubescens. The sequence goes on from CM061543.1 coordinate 123,084,753, forward strand.
ATCTCCCCCTTGGGATCATTCGTCCCCAAATGATGGGTAGAATGTTGAAGTCTTAAAGGTATGGAATAAAATGGAAATGATATGTCTTCTAAGATAGAATATAGTGATCTAAAACATTTAAATTTCCATCATGAAACTGAATTCTGAGGTGACTTGCTCTTGCTTTAAGGAGCTGATTCATGCTGAGAATTTAGGATTCCCTTGAGGTGTTCATGATCCAATCATACGTATCGAATTGAGAAGTGATAACTTATGTACGTACGGATCTTGAGACAACAAGATTTAGATCGTACAAAGGTATTACACTGTCTGAGCTAAAATGCCTAGAGAGATTTAAGACTATGCGCTGAACTCTTATGAACTGAGTCATGACTAAATAGCTGAATTATACTGGAAACTTATACTTAACTGGAGTATCTCTTCAACAGTCTTTCTAAAGAAGTTCTAGTAGCATTCGGGAGCAAAGAATCTTGGGAATGAGTTACGTAAGACACCCAACTAAGGAATCTCAACAGTGAAACTACTCTATAGCATGGAATATAGGCATATAACTCATAAACTAGGATAGAATTACCAGGCCTTAGGCTATGCAACTTCTTACTTTCAAGCTTAGCGCACTTCTCGAATACTCCCTTAACTATATTATTCCCTTTAAATACCATACTCATTTGATTCAACTTAGAATTCTTATATGGGCATTGATAAATCTTTCTACTACTGCCTAAAGTAACATAAGTCCTCTCACCATGATCAAGCCTAACTTCAAATCACAAAATACAACATGCCACACCACGATACTAGTCTAAACCATATGATTCAATCTTCTATATATATATTTTTTTAGAGATCACACCCTAAGCATATTGTGCCTTACCACTTCAATGACTAACTCTGATCTCTTACTATGGATTCACTAGCGCATATTGTGTTCCTCCACTTAAATCTTAACATGTCATTCAAGCCTATCTTTATAACCACATATGAGCTCCAAGGAAAACACCCATAAGGACATACTTCACATATTCTCTAATCCACTATCAATATAACTCCCACACGCTACCCCAAGAACATAAACACACAAATTTCCACTAAACATCACATATATCAAAGACTTGGCCCCAGATCTTACTTCACACTTATGGCCTTATCTAAAACAAGCATACTATGATCTTTCATTAAAAAGAAATATTTACTCATCACCACTATCATCACATAAGGAAGAGTCACTAAAAGGTTAGAACATAAGACCTTGAAGCATGGGAGGATCTTATACGAGACTTGACACTTAACTGAGGCCGAAGGAATAACAAATCAACATTAGGGATTCATCAAAGTGATCTGAATTGGGGCGTACATGACTATAAGCTGAATCTCGTCAATCATAAAGTGTATAGCATGAATTATGGGAACTGAGCACACTATAAAGCATGAGTACATGAGTCATGAGCTGCATGAACTCAATTTGAAGTTCATAACATATGGAATGTGATTCCGACTACTGAATGAACTGGAACTCCTCATTTTAGAACTGGAAAAACACGTAATTCTCTATCATATACATGAACATGAACTATGATCATGGAACTAAAACATAAGGCATGAGTAGGTATTGGGATCACTGAAAAATACTGAGATAAGAATGGGTTGAGTCTCACCCTCACTTTCTGATGTTCTATATCATACTGACATCAATACTAGAATCTGAGAGCTTGACTTGGTTACTTGTTCTATCAACTCCCCCTTAGCTTTAAGTCATTATCTTAAGTTCGAGAGATACCTTACTAGACTCTAAACTGAACTACACTCACTGCACTCTGGGGTCTTGAATACGACAATACACGTAATTAATAGAACTTAACTCGAATGGCTACACCTGGAAGGGGAAAACCCACTGCTAATCCTACCTTCTGAGACACACTCTATCTTTTTATAGCCCTAATAGTCAATCACGTAATACTTGAACACTTACTGAGTGAGTATTCCCATAGTCGGAGTACACACCCTATAGCGCTTCAATTCTTATTTCTGTCAGTTCAACCTTCAAAAATTCCAACTTAGATTATAACACTTAATCATGGATATCACCAAGCCTTTGATGAATCATACTACTAGTCTTTCTCCACCTAGCAACTCAATAGTACTACTATGTCCACTATCCACACACAACAGGTAATAGTCTTAGAAAATTCCATAACTCCATATCACCTTGGGCATACTTCTACCTCATACATACAACATTATACTTTGTTACTAATCAAATAAACTTAATCTAGTGCATACACCATTCAAGCCTATTAGATCACTTCCATATAACTAGTATCATTAACCAAGAAATCATCATATCCACCTTTATGGACATCAACTGTTCAAACTTAATGTCTAATGCAAAGCATTATTTACAACCTAACCTGACACACAATTCTCACAAAACATTCATCATTAATCTTAAGACACTATTCTTACATCCATATCCTACATTAAATTCAAGCCAATAATCTATCATCAATCATCTACCACCAATAAAGAAGGTAACATAATATACTAGTCCATCAAATTGGGACATTCTATCCAAATACCTCAAGAATCTACTACATACCTTTTCACAAGTAGTACTAGTTTACAACTACCAACGAAAAAAAGGTCAAGGGGGTATAGTCACATAATAGACATGGTCAACCTTAATCTTATATTATAACCCCATACAATCTTATATACTTATACGACTTTCTCATATCACACTTACTTACCCAAGCGTACATTTAGACTACCTTAAAATTCCACAAACAACCATGAGTCTATAATTATAACTTACTGGCTCATCTAGCCATTTTCATATTTCAAGAAGACAATAATTCACCTTAACTAATAACTCCTTCTCTACCTTCTACTAAACTAACACACAAGGACGTATCACTTCATTACCAACTCAATCTTATGCGAAAAGATTCGACTATACATATATTCAACCAACACAAGAACAACAAGTTGAACAACAAGTTGCTAGTGAATCGAAATAGGCCTCACACGGCTTCACTAGACTTTGATTTTTGTGTTTTGAACAAGAAAATGAAATGAATAACAAAGCAACTATGCTAGTGAATCGAAAGAGCCCCACACGACTTTACTAGACTTTGATTTTTTTTCAAAAACACTATGATAACAAGATTACATATTACAAGAGATAGAAAATTGACACACAATATTCAATGATCTAAGGATACATATCTTACTCTGCATAAATAAAAATCTGAGTCAAAAACTTCCCCCACAGACTACCATACAATCCACACATGCTACTAGCTACCACATTAGTCTATCACTATAAAGTGGTAAATCATCCTCAAACATCGGTTATTCAACTAAAATATTTATTTACAAAAAATTCACCCTCACTCTGACTTCTAACTTTGTGACTTCATATCACCAACCTCTTGGTCTAATCTCACTACCAATAGGTCATGACACCGACACTTAAACTTATACTACTAATCGGGTGGAAATACAGTTCCAACATTGTGCTACATATTATTCCCACTGAAGCATGACATCTGCAACCTAAATTTTTGCAAAAAGATGGAATACTCTTAATACCGCAGGCCAAAAAGCATGATTTCATCAGAATCAAAGTTCACACAAAAATCAATACACTCTGAAGCACTAACAGACTCTTCTCAAGTCCTTGCAAAAATTTTAAACTCTTATATGGATCAATCAGAAAGGACCTTACCATTTAGACTCTAAACTTCTGCACTTAAATCACCCCAATAACGAGACATATCTGGGCACATCAAAGTAAAGAAAGAATTGGAATAACTTTACTTTCGTATGGACGACACCATATCATGAATTTGAGTATGGAAGAGGAACATTCGGGTTTAATAGCACGAACTAGAACATGAAGAAAGGAAAATATTCCTAAACGCCTAGTAGCCTCCTGCTTATAAGTGTGGCGCACTACACACCCATAAATAAGACTCTACCCGACTGATTTCGCAGACACCCTGAGACCATGAATCATGCTCTGATACCAAGTTTGTCACGACCCAAACCAGGGCCCTGGCCATGACAGACATCCCAAACCATGAAGGCCCGAGATCCCTTCTAACTTGTAATCATATACACCATTCATATATAAATAGGAAATACAGAAATAAAATATTTTATGGAAACATGGTCATAATTTAAATTTAGTTTAACAATGAGGAATAAAATCCAATATCAACTAAACACCGTCTGAAAACCGTCTACGAAATCTCTAATACATGATCAAATAACAATTGTCTGAAAACTGGGACAAGGACCCTAGTAGACCAAAACTATAATAAATAATGACTGTCTGAAAGAAACTAGGCCTTTTGAAATATAAAAGGCTCACCAACTAGTACTTTTCACTCCTGTCTGAAGCAATTTATTGCTTATCAGGACCCCTAGACTGTGCCTCAGAACTTGAAGGGAGGGGGGTCAATACAGATGTACTGGTATGTAGAGCAATCCAAAATAAATCTTTTATATAAATAAAATAGTTAAGAGCTAGTCATAAACATCATGAAAGATATAATTTTCAAAACATATGGGCATTCTTGAAAAAACATAAAAAACCTTTCTGTCAAAAACAATTTTTGATCTTTGTATTACTTCTAAGTTTGGTGGCACTTCCCTACAAGTCTGATATTCCACGGGCTATATGGAATCATCCATTGACTCAACGGGGAAGTCCCCAACCCAAGTGTGCCGCAAGTGTTGAAGTGTTTGAGTCTGATACGCCACAGGACACTAGGCTAGCGTATAATAATATACCCGGATCGGCAAATTAAGATTTTGGACAATGAGTTATCTGAACTTATGCCTTCTTCGGGGAACCACCTAATCTATCTTTATGATCAATTTTATCCTTTTCTAAATCATGCATTATTCTAGTTTCAATATCTGAAAAATCTTACTTCAAACATGCATTCTATTCTGTTCTGAATTACCATGGCATTATCTGAATTGGTGTCATCACACCAAGACTTGCAAGTCCAATTTCTGAGCCATAATGCATCATGAATTATTGTTTCATTAAACCATAGTTCATACTACCCAAACATGCAATTTAACAAAGGGAATTAATGTTTTGAAAACATAAGTCAAAACTATGCAAAATTCCCATCCTTTCAATAAACAAGTGGTGGTCATGTAATCTTTAACAAACCATGCAACCCTTCTCATTATATAATTATGTTCAACATTTATCAACATAAACAACCCTCTCTCTTTTTAAATCAAAATCATAATTAAAATATAACATTATTCAAGACATTTCATAACATGCTTTTCAAGATGCATTCAAACGATTTCATAGTATATCATAAGTAAATGAAAATCATCACAAGAGAGGGATTTTCCATGAATCATGCTCTCAATTCATTCATCAACCTTAAAACACATGCTTACAATATATATATATAATTTCAAATCAATTTGGGGGAAAGCCTAAAGGCCAAAACAATATCATCGATACTTCTAAAGCATGAATATATTCATAAATCTAGAAAAACCTTTCTTAAAATCAAGATTTCCATACCCATGAGATTTTAGAAAAACCCCGCATACCTTAAATTAGAAACTTTTGAATGAACTCTAGCTTTTTGGATGCTATACGTACCATTGATGGGTGCCTCTTGATCCCTCGCAATGGGGATCTGAATCTCGAAGAATTAAGGAAAACCCATGATTAAATCTTGAGATGTCTGGGTTTTTAGTTTTAAACCCTAGGGTGAGTTCTTGATGAATTTGAGAGAAAAGAATTATATTTTGGTGTTTTAGGAGTTTAATCCTGTGTTATAGCTGGATAAGAGATGGGAGATACCCATTTTGTCCTTAAAAACAAGGAAACAAATCCTGAAATTTTGGTGCGTGAGATAGGGCGTGCGTCGCACACTTATCAGATGATGCTACTGGCTCAGTCACTAAAATAGCCATAACTTTTTGCTCGGGTATCGAATTTAGGCAAAATTGGTATCGTTGGAAAGATAATTTGAAGAGATTTCATTTGATATTTAGTAGGCCCACTAATTCATTATATAAAAAGAGTTATGGTTTATTGAAATTGACCCAAGTTTTCACGCTCACTCAAACTCGAATGATAGGAAATCTTTTAACTTGTCCTTAAGTTAGGGGACCTGTATGATCTTAATTCATGCTTAAATAGGTTCACACACTACATAATTGATTAACATGCCAAATTTACATAGGATTTATGGCTTTTGGATCGTCTATGCTTAGAAATGACAGTTTTTATTCTAGCCCAAAAAGCGGGGTGTTACATCACATGTTATTAGAGGGTGTGATTTTTAGAAGCATTCTTTGTTCTCCAAAACTACGTAGAAAGTGTAGGTTAAGACATTATAACCTATTATATGAGGGTAGATGAGGTGGCCTAACCTGTTATATGAGGGTCCCACCGTTCTCATTAGAGTAACTTATTATATGAGGGTCACTCACAGTTTATCCTTACCAGTGGTGCGGTATTGATACCCTTCCAATTGGGGTTACAGATTGGACCCTAACTCAGCCATAATAGCATATTAGGGACATGTAAGTTAGATTACTACTTTCTACAGTTATAGTTTTAGACTCAGTCTCAGTAGTAGAACTCAGATAGTTCTTCAGAATTTAAGGACTATCAAATACAATAAACTCAGAATAGTACAGAACTTAGTTAGTTCTATCAGGACCTAGAATGTCAGATACAGTTTCTCAGTATCAATTATATCAGTTATTAGTGACTCATGTTATCAGTAATCATACTCAGTAGTCAGTACCATCACAAATTCTGTCACAGTAACTTATTCATGCATGTATTCTCACATTCATGTTAAACAGTTAGTTAGCATTGTTCATGTATTTGAACCCTTTTGCATTTAGCCTACCTCACATGCATACCAGTACATTCAATCATACTGACACATTTGTGCTATGGTGTTTTATACCATAGGTTCAAAAGCATGAGCTCCAGAGCATTAATGGTATTCCAGATTTCAGCAGCCAGATTTAGCAGTGAGTCCTCATCATTCGAGAATGATATAATTATTTATTTAATTATTTCAGCTTAGTTTTTAGTATATGGAGTTAGTTGGGGACATGTCCCATCAACTCTTTATTCAGATAGTTCAGTCAGTTAGAAACTTTCAGACTAGATTCAGACTTCTGTATTTTTGGACATTGTTTTAGTTTTTGTATTATCGTACCATATTATCCAGATATGGTTTTATCAGATGTTTATCATTTTTGAAAATTATGGCATGTTTTATTCTACTATTTCTATATTTATACAGTATATTATGTAGTGTTCAAGTACAGATATCAGTCATGGGTTACCTTGTGGTCCCTCGATGTCATGAGCATTATGTAGCATTCCGGGTACCAGTTTTGGGGCGTTACAAACTTGGTATCAGAGCCTAAGGTTCAACAGTGTCCTAGGATTACTGAAAAGCCGCATCTAGTAGAGTCTTGTATATGGGTGTGTTGTGCACCACACTTATGTGCAGGAGGCTATGAGATATTTTAGGAATAGTTTCCCTTCTTTTAGTATTCATGTCATGCCAGTGAGAATAAGATCAAATTTTTATTTTAGTCTAATGTGTTCTCCCTTTTATTCATAGAACATGCCTCCCTAAGGGACTAACGAAAGGAGAACGGGAAATCAGTTAACACCTCAACCAATTTAGTTAGATCCTTTAGATAAGCATGTCTCTTATGATGAATTTAGGACTGTATTCACTACTCTAGCCAATTTAGTTGCAGGTTAAAATGAATGGCCAGCTGCTGTTCCAGCCAACCTAGAGGCCAATTCTGATGCAACTAGATTTGGGACTTCACCCGAATGAATCCTCCTTTATTCTCAAGTTCTAAGTCTTAAGAGGATCCATAGGAGTTCCTCTATCAATTTTAGAAAGTCATAAATATCACGGGAAAGACTATCAGTGAGAGTGCAGAGTTAGCCGCCTATTAGCTACAAGATATAGCCCATACGTGGTTTAAATAGTGGAAGAAAGATAGGGGTATAGATATAGAGCCCATAGGATGGGAAGAGTTTGATACAGCTTTCTTAGAAAGATTCTTTCCCCTAGAGCCGAAAGAAGCCAAAGTGATAGAATTCATAAAACTCAGATAAGGTAACATAAGCATAAAAGAGTATTCCCTCAAGTTTACTCAGTTAGCTAGGTACACTCCCCATGTAGTAGCAGACAGTAGATCTAGAATGAGTAAGTTTGTGTCTAGGATATCAAGTGAGGTGGTCAAGGAGTGCAGAACTGTAATATTGATTAAGGAGATGGACATATCTATGCTTATGGTCCATGCTCAGTAGATTGAGGAGCAAAAACTTAAGAAGAAGGAGAGGGTAAACAAGAGATCCAGGACTTGTGGTTATAGTTTTTCTCTGCTAGGGTCATAGGGTGGTAACTATTCTTAGCATAGATAGAAGTTTTAAGCCCCAGTTCCATCTTCAGCTAGTGCACCAGCACCAAAGTTCAAAAATAATCATAGAGATGCGGGGCAAGGCTCCAAGGCCCAGGGTAGTGAGAGCAGGGCTTTTAATCATCCACTTTGTGAAGAGCATGGTAAGCATCATAAGGGTGTGTGTAGAGTCGACCATAATGTGTGTTTTGGATGTGGTGAGTTAGGTCGCAAGGTCTGAGACTATCTTAGACCCGATCCATAAAGTCTGCAGGGTTGTCCTTCAACTAAGCCCAGTCGCCTGAATCATTAGGATGATATATTTAGTGCTGCCACTGGGAAATGACCAAATAGAATCTATGTTCTTTAGTCCCAACAATATTAGGGAAGTCCTCCTGAAGTAGCCACTGGTATGTCACAGATCCCTCATTTACATGTTCACGCTTCTTCAGATTTAGGAGCTTCATTTTCTTTTGTAACTCCTTGCATAGAAGTCAACCTTAAGGTCAGACCAAATGTTAACAGGACCTTTCCAGTCTCTACCCCAGTGAGTCTATCTAACACAGCCCGACAGGCATACAATAACTGTCTGGTTATGATATCTCAGAAAGACAATCCTACAGGTTCAAGTAGTAATGCCAGTATGTGTAGAAAATCAATAATTGAAGTTGATGTCGACCCATTCCTACCTCGGTGCAAATTTTATACTTCAAACTCCTGATACATACTCATTCTTTACGTTTCAGTCCTATGAATATAGCTTATATCCATGCACTTTTCGTAGAATAGGGTATGTTTTAATTTCCTCGTATGAGAGTCCAAGTTCATCTAGTGTTGCAAATCATGATCCATAAATTTAGAAATTTCAAAATCAGGTCATGCAACTAATGAATCATACACTCAAGTCATGCTTTACATTATGCTCAGATCACATGAATTATGCTTAACTCCTAATGATCAGCCAAACTTAGACTATGTCACGTATACCCTCAGTTTAGATCCCTTGGTGAATCTATTAGGATGATGTTCTAACCCTTGAGTCTTAGTTATAGAGTCAGTTCAGTAATCAATATTTAGTAAAGGATTCAGATAGTCCTACAAAACCACAGCTTTCAGCTATCAGTTACTTAATCAAATGAATTTAGTACTTCAGTACCAGTCTAAACCTCAGTTATCTGAAACCAGTATTCAGTCCCAGTTACAGTCTTAGTTAAAGTTACATATCAATTACTTTCTTAGCTACAATCTAAGTCCCAGTCTTAGCCCAGTGATCGGGTCGGTAACTCAATTCAGTTTTGGGTTTACTCGACCAAATCGTACAGTTATTAATCACTCATTTGTCAGCCTTCCAGTATATCTGTTTACAAGACTATTCAAGAATCGTGCTGTACTCTTGCTGTTGCATTCTTAAATAATACAGTTACCCTTAATTCATGTTTAGTTATTTCATGTCACTCAGTCAGTCCTTATCTCCTATGCATAATGCTCTGTAGTTTTAGTCCAGTTATTCAAGACTAAGTACAGTTCCATCTTGCAGACCAAGTATTCCACTATCATTCATTAAATTAATCATATAAGTTAGTATGTTTAGGCATTCATGCTCAGCGCTCATGCAAATATTTTCAGTAGTCTCAGGTGAAGAAGAAGTACTTTAGTTAAGTATAAGTTCTCAGTATGAGTTAGATTGATCATCCAGTAATTCAGTTTAGCAATCAGGAAATAAGTTTATATGGTGTGGTTTCCTATCTTTCCACCTATCCCTATAATAAAAAATCTTAGGAAAGTAACTATTCCAAGATAGAAAGTCCCAGTAGTTGTAAGATCAACCCAATTTATGTATTATATCTTAGTTTCAGATCCCAAATATACTGTCACGATTCAGTTCGAAGGTTCTTTGTGCATCATCGCAGTTTTCCTCAGTATCTCAGTCAAGTCAGTATTCTTCTAGGGACATAATGTCCCAAGAGGGAGATGCTCTATAACCCCCGAGCTATCATGCCCTAAACCCTCTAATTTCTCTTCGCTCAACGAATCTTGTTTGGAGTTATGGATACCCATAGGTTGACCCTCTAGCTCCAATATCAGCCGTAAGCCAAGTACTCAATGGCTCAATTCAGTTTACGATACGCAGTTCACGTCACATGTTACAGACTCAGCCATGTTCTCATATTCCCATTCATGCGTGTTCAAAAAGGATCTCGAGATGAGGTCAAATATTTTATGTGTTTGAAAATATCCCTCATGAAGGGAGTGAAGAGGTTTGGAAAGAAGGGAAAGCTCAACTCCCGATATGTCGGCCCCTTCAAAATTCTCAATCACTTTGGCAAAGTAGTTTATGATCTCGAATCGTCTTCAGATATAGCTTCAGTGCATCCGTCCTTTCATGTCTCCTTGCTTAAGAAATGCATAGGTGACCCAACAGTCATAGTCCCTGTTGAGGGCGTAGATATTCAGAACAACCCCACTTTTGATGATATTCCAGTTGAAATTCTTGACTACCAGATTCACATACCGAGAAACAAAGAGGTCCCTCTAGTCAAAATTCTTTGGTGGAATCAGTCCGTTGAGGGAGATACTTGGAAAGCACAAGAACAAATGTGATCCAAGTACCCTCACCTATTCTCCGCTAATCCAGACTCAACCCAAGATTATATCTTTCCTTAAGCTTATTCTATTTTATGTTCAAATTTCAGTACAAACCAGTTTCATGCTCAGATTCCCATCATAAACTTGGTATCAAATACCATTGCATAGTCAATCATGCATTCATGTGTCTGTTCAGTCCTATATTTATGCATCAGATATGCATGTTTAGTTTGATGAGAAACTCATCCTATCAGTAATTCAGCCATGCAGTCAAAAATCCATTATTCATTCATCAGATATGCATATTCATCATAATACATTCAGCTTATCAGTTATATCAGTGATGAAATCATATTGCAATTGTTCATTTTCAGCATGGAATTCATTCTATCATGTCTCCCATCATAGTCAATTTTCATTTGAGGATGTTTCCTAGGGGGAGTTATTGTAATACCCCGTACTTCTACCTAGCTTAAATTCATCCCGAAGATGTCAACAGCATGATTTAAAGATGAATACACTTTTATCCATTTGTAATTTTCAAGATTTTGACTTTTTGTTGTGTGAGAAATTTAATAAGCTTTCTATCAATACCATATTCGCCCAAATCCGACACCCGGGCGAAGAGTTAGAGGTATTTTAGTAAGACAGTGTACCACCTGAGCCATCACCGCATCGTGGAGCATGCCAAAATGGAAATCATCAAAATCTAGTGAGCCTCCACAATTATGGCGTGTTGCACCAAAGCTCAATTTTAGAATTGTCCTTTTTCCAGTGTCTCAGCGTGATACCACCACATCGCGGTGAACATCCAGGTTCCTTCCAGTATTGTAATGAAATTTCATCGCGTCGCACCACCACAAAATTTCCCAGTTGTCATTTTTCATAGACACGGTATGATAGCTTCGAATCGCGCCAGCCTGACAAATCGGGAAATTTTGATGAAAATAAATATTCTGTCCAGGGATAAATGGGTCTTTTCCTATGCTCTTATTGAACCCAGATGTGGGATTTAAGACCTAAAAATGTACTTAGCTACTTATTATTCACCTTTTCCCCAATATATAGAACATTCTCCCACAATAAATAAAAACCCTATCTTTTGAGAATCAAGGTCAATCTCAAGAAATCAATCCACGGACTCTAAGAACTTTTAAGGTATCCTTTCTGAGGTATGCATAGTGTTCATTCATGGATTCCTTTCATCCATGAAGCCCAAAAATTAAGTATTAAACTATGAATTATGATATTCATGCTATGTGTTGATTATATTCATGTGGTCGTTATTGTTGTATGATTCCCAATTTGGAATCTTTATGTGTTTTTATGAAATTTCGTTAGTATATGAGTTTAAATCCATGAATTAAGTGGTTTATGATGTGTTAATTGATGATTATACCTATTCCCTAAGTGGTGCATGTAAGGTGTTTGATAAAATGCCTAGAAGACTAGAAATTATGTAATATACTTTAATTGTGACTTAAGTGATGGATTCATGTTTTATCCTTATGTTCAAAGAACTCCCATGCTATAAATGTGCCTTGTAAATGTTTGTTGGATTGCTCATTAATTAGCCTTATGAAATTATATCATGTTTACATGCAATCCTATTCATGTATAAGTTTGTGATAACCATGTACTTTATAAAATCCCCAACTTATTGTATTATAGATTGTTGATGTTACTCATGTATTCAAGAATGTCATACCTTGTCAGTTTCCTTCTATCAAGTCCTGGGGGTACTTGTACCCGACTATTTAGCTGTGTGCCTAGATTCAGTGTCATGTTTTCATGTTATCCTCAGTCAAGCCATTTTAGTAGAATTCAGCCAGTCATGTGACTCAGGAAAATTCAGTAAATTCAGTAATCCCAGTAAATCTCAAAAAGCTTAGTAATTCAGTAATCTCAGTAGTATTCTATCAGTCAACGAAACTCCATGAACTCAGTCCATTTCAGTTCAGTTAATCATGTTCAGTGTCTATTCAGATGGGAGTAACAGTTAGCACCGAGTGAGCCCAAGGATGGGAACTCACCTATTATTAGAGGGTGTGATTCTAAGAAGCAATCTTTGCGCTCCAGAACTATGTAGCCAGCATAGGTTAAGACATCATAACCTATTATATGAGGGTAGATTAGGTGGCCTAACTTGTTATATGTGAGTCCCACCATTCTCATTAGAGTAACCTGTTATATGAGGGTCACTCACAGTTTGTCCTTACCTGTGGTGCAATATTGAAACCCTTCCAATTAGGGTTACAAATTGGACACCAACTCAGCCATAATGTTGTATTAGGGGTATGTCAGTTAGATGACTACTTCCTACAATTATAGTTTCAGACTCAGTCTCAGTAATAGAACTTAGATAGTTCTTCAGAATTTTGGGACTATCAGATAGAGTCACCTCAAAATAGTATGGAACTCAGTTAGTTCCGTCAGAACATAAACTATCACATACAGTCACTCAATATCAGTTATCAGTAACTCATGTTTTCAAAAATCAGACTTAATAGTATGTACCATCACAAATTCAGTCATAGTCACTTATTCATACATGTATTCTCACTTTCATGTTATACAGTCAGTTAGCATTGTTCATGCATTTGAACCCTTTTGTATTTAGCCTACATCACATGCATACCAGTATATTAGATTGTACTGACGCATTTGCACTATGGTGTTTTATACCATAGGTTAAAAAGTATGAGCTCCAGAGCATCAGTAGCATTCCAAAATTCAGCAACCAAATTTAGCAGTGATTCCTCATCATTCGAGGATGATATGATTATTCATTTCATTATTTCAGCTTAGTTTTCAGTAGATAGAGTTAGTTGGGGACATATCCCATCAACTCCTTATTCAGACAGTTCAATCAGTTAGAGGCTTTCGTACTAGATTCAGACTTTAGTATTTTAAGACATTGTTTCAATTTTTGTTTTGTTGTACCATATTATTCAGATATGGTTTTATCGGATGTTTATCAGTTTTGAACCTTAGGTCATGTTTCAGCCTATTTTTTTTGCATTTATATAGTATATTATGCAGTGTTCAGGTACATATATCAGTTATGGGTTAGTTTGTGGTCCCTCATGATCATGAGCACTGTATAGCATTTTGGGTACCAGATTTAGGGTGTTACAAACTTGGTATCAGAGCCTAAGGTTCAAATGTATCCTAGGAAGTCTGAAAAGCCGCATTTAGTAGAGTCTTGTACATGTGTGTGTTGTGCACCACACATGCACAGGAGGCTATGAGATGTTTTAGGAACAGTTTCCCTTTCTTCAGTATTCATGTCATGCCAGTGAGCACAAGCTCAAATTTTTCTCTTAGTCTAATTTGTTCTCCCTTTCATTTATAGAACATACCTCCCAAAGGGACTAACGAAAAGAGAATGGGAAATCAATCAATACCTCAGCCCGTTCAGGCAGAATCTTTAAATGAGCATGTCCCTTATGCAGAATTTTGGACTACATTCACTTCTCTAGCCAATTTAGTTGCAGGTCAGTATAAATGGCCAGCTTCTGTTCTAGCCAACCTAGTGGCCAATTCTGCTGCAGCCAGGATTCGGGTCTTTACCCGAATGAATCCTCCTCTATTCTCAGGTTCTAAGTCTAAAGAGGATCCATATGAGTTCCTCGATCAATTTCAGATAGTCACAGATATCATGGGAGTGACTTCCAGTGAGAGTGCATAGTTAGCCGCCTATCAGCTACAAGATATAGCCCATACATGGTTTAAACAGTGGAAGAAAGATGGGGGTACAAATGTAGAGCCCATAGGATGGGAAGAGTTCGCTATGACTTTCTTAGACAAATTCTTTCCCCTTGAGCAGAAAGTAGCCAAAGTGTTAGAATTCATAAACCTCAGACAAGGTAACATGAGCGTAAAAGAGTATTCCCTTAAGTTTACTCAGTTAGCCAGGTACGCTCCCCATGTAGTAGCAGATAGTAGATCCAGAATGAGTAAGTTTGTGTCTAGGATATTAGGTGGAATGGTTAAGGAGTATAGAACTGAGATATTGATTTAGGAGATGGACATATATAGGCTTATGGTCTATGCTCAGCCGATTGAGGAGCAGAAACTTAAGAAGAAGAGGGAAAACAAGAGAGCCAGGACTAGTAGTTATAGTTTTTCTCAGTCAGGGTCACAGGGTGGTAACTATTCTTAGCATAGAAAGAAGTTTTCATCCCCAGTTCCATCATTTGCTAGTGCACCAGTACCAAAGTTCATAAATAACCATAGAGATGGGGTGCCAGGCTCCAAGGCCCAGGGTAATGAGAGTAGGGTTTTAACTCATCTACTTTATGGAGAGTGTGGTAAGCTTCATAAGGGTGTGTGTAGAGCCAACCATAATGTGTGTTTCAGATGTGGTGAGTTAGGTCACAAAGTTTGAGAGTGTCCTAAACCCGATCTATGAAGTCAGCACAGTCGTCCTTCAACTCAGTACAGTCGCCTGAATCAGTAGGATGTCATGTTCAGTGCCGCAAGTGAGCAACACCCAAATAGACTCTATGTACTTTAGTCCCGACAATATTAAGAAATTTCTCCTGAAGCAGCTAGCGGTATGTCATAGATCCCTCATTTACATGTTCATGCTTCTTCAGATTTAGGAGATTCCTTTTCTTTTGTAGCTCTTTGCATAGCAGTCAACTTTCAGGTCTGGCCAAATATTAACAGGACCTTTCCAGTATCGACCCTAGTGAGTTAGTCTAACACAGCTCGACATGCATACCATAACTGTTCGATTATGATATCTTAGAAAGACAGGCCTTCAGGTTCTAGTAGTAATGCCAGTATGTGTAGAAAATGAATAAGGGAAGATGATTCCCTACCCATTCCTACCTCGGTGCAAAGTTTTATACTTCAACCTCCCGATACATATGCACACTTTACATTTCAATCCCATGAATATATCTTATATTCATACACTTTTCATAGAATAGAGTACGTTTCAAGTTCCTCGTATGAGGAGTCCAAGTTCATCTAGTATTGTAAATCATGTTCCATGAATTCAAAACTTTTAGACTCAGGTCATAAAACTCATGAATCATATACTTATGTCATTCTTTACATTATTCTCAGCTCACATGACTCATTCTCGACTCCTAATGATCAGCCAAACTTAGACTATGTCACGTATACCCTCAGTTTAGATCCCTTGGTGAATCTATTAGGATGATGTTCTAACCCTTGAGTCTTAGTTATAGAGTCAGTTCAGTTATTAATATTTAGTAAAGGACTCAGATAGTCCTACAAAACCACAGCTTTCAGCTATTAGTTACTTAATCAACAGAATTTAGTACTTCAGTACCAGTCTAAACCTCGGTTATCTGAAACCAGTATTCAGTCCCAGTTACAGTCTTAGTTAAAGTTACATCTCAATTACTTTCTTAGCTACAATATAAGTCCCAGTCTAAGCCCAGTGACCGGGTCGGTAACTCAATTTAGTTTTGGGTTTACTCAACCAAATCATACAGTTATTAATCACTCATTTGTCAGCCTTCCACTATATCTGTTTACAAGACTATTCAAGAATCGTGCTGTACTCTTGCTGTTGCATTCTTAAATAATACAGTTACCCTTAATTCATGTTTAGTTATTCCATGTCACTCAGTCAGTCCTTATCTCCTATGCATAATGCTCTGTAGTTGTAGTCCAGTTATTAAAACTAAGTACAGTTCTATGTTGCAGACCCAGTATTTAGCTATCATTTATTTAGTTAATCAGATAAGTTAGTATGTTTAGGCATTCGCTCTCAGTGCTCATGCGAATATTTTCAGTAGTCTCAGGTGAAGAAGAAGTACTTCAGTTAAGTATAAGTTCTAAGTATGAGTTGGATCGATCAACCAGTAATTCAGTTTAGCAATCAGGAAACAATTTCGTATGGTGTGGTTTCCTATATTTCCACCTAGACTTAATATCATAAATCTCAGGAAAGTAACTATTCCAAGATAGAAAGTCCCAGTAGTTGCAAGATCAACTCAGTTCATGTATTATGTCTCAGTTTCAGATCCCAGATATACAGTCATGATTCAGTTCGTAGGTTCTCTGTGCATCGTCCTAGTTTTCCTTAGTATCTCAGTCAAGTCAGTATTCTTCTAGGGACATAATTTCCCAAGGGGAGATTCTCTATGACCCTTGAGGTATCATGCCCTATACCCTTTAATTTCTCTTTGCGTAACGAATGTAGTTTGGAGTTGTGGATACCCATAGGTTAACCCTCTAGCTCCAATATCAGTCATAAGCCATGTACTCAATGGCTCAGTTCAGTTCACGATACCTAGTTCATGTCACATATTATAGACTTAGCCATGTTCTTATGTTCCCTTTCATGCATGTTTAGAAAAGATCTCAAGATGAGGTCAAAAAATTTCTTGTGTTTGAAAATCTCCCCCATGAAGGGAGTTAAGAGGTTCGAAAGAAGGGAAAACTCAGTCCCCGATATGTCGGCCCCTTCAAAGTTCTCAATTACTTTGGCAAAGTATCTTATGATCTCGAGTCGCCTTTGATCTAGCTTCAGTGCATTCGGTCTTTCATGTCTCCTTGCTTAAGAAATGCATAGGTGATCCAAAAGTCATAGTACCTGTCGAGGGTGTAGATATTAAGAACAACCTCTCTTTTGAAGATATTTCAGTCGAAATTCTTGACTACCAGATTCACAGACTGAGGAACAAAGAGGTCCCTCTAGTCAAAATTCTTTGGAAGAATCAGTCCGTTGAGGGAGCTACTTGGGATGAAGAAGCAGACATGTGATCCAAGTACCCTCACATATTCTCCGCTAATCTAGACTCAACCCAAGATTATAGCTTTACTTAAGCTTATTCAGTTTCATGTTTAAATTTCAGTACAAACCAGTTTCTTGCTCAGATTCCCATCATAAACTTCGTATCAAATACCATTGCATAGTTAGTCATGCATTCATGTGTCAGTTCAGTCATGTATTCATGCATCAAATATACATGCTCATTTTGATTAGAAACTCATCTTATCAGTAATTCAGCCATGCAGTCATAAATCCATTATTCATGCATCAGATAAGCATATTCAGCATAATACATTCATCTTATCAGTTATATCAGTCATGAAATCATGTTGCAATTGTTCATGTTCATCATGTACTTCAGCCTATCATTTCTCCCTTCTAAGTGAGTTTTCATTCAAGGGCGAATGTTCCCATGGGGGAGATATTGTAATACCCCGTACTTCTGCCTAGCTTAAATTCATCCCGAAGATGTCAAAGACAAGCTTTAAAGATGAATACACTTTTATCCATGTGGAATTTTCAAGATTTTGACTATTTGTTCTGTGGGAAATTGAATAAGATTTCCATATATTCCAAATTCGCCCAAATCCGACACCCAGGCGAAAAGTTAGAGCCATTTTAGTAAGACAGTGTGCCACCTGATCCATCAACGCATCGCGGAGTATGCCAAAATGGCAATAATTAAAATCTAATGAGCGTCCGCGATTATGGATAATCATGCCAAGACTCAAATTCAGAATTATCCTTTTTCCAGTGTCTCAGCACGATACCACCACGTCGCGGTGAACTTCCAGGTCCCATCCAGTATTGTAATGCGATTTCACCATGATGTGCCACCACAAAATTTCCCAGTTGTCATTTTCCATAGACATGGTGCAATAGTGCCGCGTCACGCCAGCCTGACAAGTCAGGAATTTTGACAAAAAATAAATATTTTGTCTAGGGATAAATGGGTCTTTTCCCATGCTTTTATTCCACCTAGATTTGAGATTTAAGACCTAAAAACATCCTTAGCTACTTATTATTCACTTTTTCCCCAATATTAAGAACATTCTCTCTAAAGAAAACAAAACCCTAGCCCTTGAGAATCAAGGTCAATCTCAAGAAATCCATCCACAGACTCTAAGAACCTTTAAGGTTTCCTTTCTCAGGTATGCATAGTGTTCATTCATGGATTCCTTTCATCCATGAAGCCCAAGAATCAAGTTTTAAACTATGAATTATGATATTCATGATATGTGTTGATTATATTGAAGTGGTTGTTGTTGTTATATGATTCCAAAGTTGGAATCTTTATGTATTTTTATGAAATTACGTTAGTATATGAATTTAAATCCATGAATTGAGTGGTTTATGATGTGTTAATTGATGATTATACCTATTCCCTAAGTGTTGCATGTAAGGTGTTTGATAAAATGCCTAGAAGACTAGAAATCATGTAATATAGTTCAATTGTGACTTAAGTGATGGATTCATTTTTTACCCTTATGTTCAAAGCACTCCCATGCTATAAATGTGCCTTGTAAATGTTTGTTGGATTGCTCATGAATTAGCCTTATGAAGTTATACCATGTTTACATGCAATCCTATTCATGTATAAGTTTGTGATAACCATGTACTTTATGAAATCCCCAACTTATTGTATTATGGATTGTTAATATTGGTCATGTATTCAAGAATGTCACGCCTTGTTAGTTTTCTTCTATCAAGTACTAGGGGTACTTGTACCCGAAAATTTAGCTGTGTGCCTAGAGTTAGTGTTATGTTTTCATGTTATCCTCAGTCAAGCCATGTTCAGTAGAATTCAGCCAGTCATGTGACTCAGGAAAATTCAGTAAACTCAGTAATCCCAGTAAATCTTAGAAAACTCAGTAATTCAGTAATCTTAGTAGTATTTTGTCAGTCAATGAAACTCCATGAACTCAGTCCAGTTCAGTTCAGTTAATCATGTTCAGTGTCGATTCAGATGGGAGTAGGAGTTAGCACCGGTTGTGCCCAAGGATTGGAACTCACCTGTTATTAGAGGGTGTGATTCTTAGAAGAAATCTTTGTGCTCCAGAACTACGTAGCCAGCGTAGGTTGAGACATCATAACCTATTATATGAGGATAGATGAGGTGGCCTAACCTATTATATGAGGGTCCCACCGTTCTTATTAGAGTAATCTATTATATGAGTGTCAATCACAGTTTGTCCTTACCAGTGGTGCGGTATTGACACCCTTCCAATTGGGGTTACAGATTGGACCCCAACTCAGCCATAATGGTGTATTAGGAGCATGTTGATTAGATGACTACTTCCTACAGTTACAGTTTTGGACTCAGTCTCAGTAATAGAACTCAGATAGTTCTTTAGAATTTTAGGACTATTAGATACAGTCAACTTAGAATAGTACGAAATTCAGTTAGTTCCATTAGGACCTAAAATGTCAGATACAGTCACTCAGTATCAGTTATATCAGTTATCAATGACTCATGTTATCAGTAATCAGACTCAATAGTTAGTACTATCACGAATTTAGTCACAGTCACTTATTCATGCATGTATTCTCACGTTCATGTTATACAATCAGTTAGCATTGTTCATGAATTTGAACCCTTTTGCATTCAGACTACCTCACAGACATACCAGTACATTCAATCATACTAACGCATTTGTGTGATGGTGGTTTATACCATAGGTTCAGAAGCACGAGCTCCAGAGCATCAGTAGCTTTCTAGATTTTAGCAGCCAGATTTAGCAGTGAGTACTCATCATTTGAGGACAATATGATTATTTATTTCATTATTTCAGCTTAGTTTACAGCAGATGGAGTTAGTTAGGGATATGTCCCACCAACTCCTTATTCAGACAGTTCAGTCAGTTAGAGGCTTTCAGACTAGATTCAGACTTCAGTATTTTTAGACATTGTTTCAGTTTTTGTATTGTCATACCACATTATTTAGATATGGTTTTATCAGATGTTTATCAGGTTTGAACCTTATGGCATGTTTCAGCCTACTATTTCCAAATTTATACAGTATATTATGCAGTGTTCTGGTACAGATATCAGTCATGGGTTAGCTTGTGGTCCCTCGGGGTCATAAGCACCGTGTAGCATTTCGGGTACCATATTTGGGGTGTTACAGATATGTATATATATATGTATATATACACACACACATATATATTTTAGTGCACAAACTCGAACTATGGATAAAAGAGAGTAAGTCTATAAATCTATTGCTCGAGATCAATACTGAGACTAAATCATCACAATAGAGTAGAAAGGGTGGGAATCTCTATCTCTACTGAAGTAAATAGTAGTGGTAAAAAAGTGGATAAACCATGGATCGGAATCTATCTCGATCTAATTCTAAAACATCTTCTTTGGTTCCAAAAGCTCATAAATCATTGGTAAGGTGGTACAATTTTCATTATAAAAGAATTCATTTAAAAGTAAAAAGAGAGAATAAATCCCTTTTTAGAAAATAATAGTAAAATCATGGTTTGTTTGGAATCGTATCACTAAGTTATCACGGACGTACATAATAATATCCATGCAATCACCAGTATCCAAACAACACAACAATAGTACCTAAGTGTCTAAAAATCAGGATCATGCCCTTTCTAAGGGTAGAATGCTAACTCGGAGTCCAATAGGTATCATAATCACAACATCGAGCCTAATAGTATATAACTAGTATAGCAATAATACTATAATCTAGGAAACTATGATCCAATCCATTAAGTCAAATAGTGAACATTATACTAAAAGGCCCTTCACATCAACTACGATTAACATACTTATATTTTAGGGTGATAGGATCCTATATCCATAACAAGTATTTCATCTTAAGGGTCGATTCACTCTTCTATGCCTAAACTCCTAAATTATGATAAGTCATGGTATTCTCATTATAATCAGATCCTATAATCCCTACCTAACATAAACTCTACACATAAGCCATCTTATATAGATGAGTACACCGAAACCTACCTTGATGCCAAAACTGCAATACTTGAATCATCCATAATCCACTTGTCTTTGCTCCACATTCTCAAAACATTGCCATTCTATAAAAATGATAATCTAAATGTCAATTAGAGTAAAGTGAGACCCATATTTCCATATAAAAGGTCAAGAAAATTTTTGGTCAAGAACAAGTCTTCGAGGCTTGCAAACTTAATTAAAACATTGAATCTGTCAGGAGGTCCCTTGAAGGACAAAAAGTACATGCTCAAAAGTTGAGGACAAATAGTGAATAAATTAAGGCTCAAATTAGCCCCTAAGGACTAAGAATTTAAATACCTAATTTCTAATAATTTACAATGAAAAAAGATGGAATTTGACCAAAAATATAATGGGAAATGACCAAGGAGTATTGGGCTAACTTACCTCAACTTCAATGGATGATTCCCCTCACTTTCCCTCATTTCAAGCTCTCATAATAGTGAAAATGGTTGAGAAAATGAGGGAAGATCTGGTGAAGGAGAGTATTTAACAATCCCCCTATTTTGATAAAGCAGTCACTTGTCCACTTAAGCAACACAAGTCCGCTAAAGTAGTTAGGAAATGAAATGCGGGCATCACTATGGTGGTCTCCTGGCTACTAAAGTTATGTCCACTTTAGCAAACCATTAACGTTAACGTAAACCCCAGAAAAATGGTCAAGGCTGTTAAAGCGTCTCAGGGTCGCTAAAGGGATTGCCGCTAAAGTAGCTCCTTGTTTACTAAAGTGGTCAAACCAGATATTAGGCACTAGATTTTTGGCTAAGTCCAAATGGTCTTCGATCGTGTATTCAAAATTTATTTGGAATCAATGCATGCAAATGAAATATGATACAATACCAAATTAGTCATTTTAGACTCAATAGAACCATTGAAACTTTCATTCAAGATTGTTTTCACTAAACATCGGGCTCATACCAATCGTTCCATTTTTATAGAATCCACCCAATAGTTCAAAATAAGTCCAGAAGCTATGGGACCTGAACAAAGGTCCCCTAAGATTAAAATCAACATTTTAAAGTTCATGACACTATCTGAATTCTCATCCGAGGTTGTTTACTTGGAATTTTGGTCTGATACTATTTTCTTAACATCGAAAGCTCCAAAATAGAGTAGTGCACCTAAAATTTACACGAACTATCCGATAATCGAATCAAAAATTTTGGCAAGTCATAAATGAATTGTAGACACTGTGAAAAGGCTCAAAATACAAAAAATATGAATAAATTGAGGAAATAACCTTGAGGGTCATTACAACTCTTTCATTATTTAGCTTATTTTTGTAACCAATTTTGGGCCCATATTAAATAGGGTCAATATGGGTATCATTATCCTTATAGATGTCATTTTTAAGTATATTGGACGTGTTTGGTATTTATTTGAGGGATTCAAGCTTTAGGTTAAGGCTTTGGACATTGTTGGAACTTGTGGATCTTCAGTAAGGAAAGTTAAGATGTACCTTAACTTTTTTCAAAGAGTTTACATGTTGTATGACTATTTGTATGTATTTTTGTGTTTCATTTAAGATTAGCTATCCCATTTAGTAATATGGAAAGCACCTCGCAGGTACTAGAGTCTTTGATGGATTATATTTTGATAAATGCCTATTATAGTTAGTTTTGCTACTTGTAAGTACCCCTAGGATGGATGGTAATTGGATCACTTGGTGTTATTGAATAATTGATAGGGATTACCTATATTATGACATTGAATCAGATTCTGTTACTTTTTAGAGGATAGTAAGTTATTCTTACCTTGTTATGGACAGGTTGAGGTTTAGTAAACACGTAGAGTATAAATGAACATGTATTAGATGGTGAGACTTAGTGTAAGAAACAAATTAGGTTGGATAGTTATGGGATATATTGTAGTTGGTATTGCTGTTTATTTTCTGTTGCCAATGTGGGTCTTATGAGGACATAATTATGAACTTGAGTACCTACTTGTTATTGTGTGCTCGGGTGGGGTTTTATATGAGGATTGCTTATTGATTTGAGAGGATATATTATTGTAATACCTAAGTGGAGGATTGCTTTGATATTATTGGCCTTGTTTTTGGATTAAATGCCTTACTTATTATTGTGTTGTTCGAGTAGGGGCTTGACTTGTTATCATAGGCCTTGTTTGTACATTAGAATGCCTTATCTAATATTGTGTCTCCTGAGTGGGGTCTTGACTTGGCACTTTTGGACTTATTTAAGAATTTAATTGCATTATCATTATAGTGATGCCCGAGTGAGGGGTTAACAATGATATTATTGATAACTATATGACTATTTATTCTAGTAGTGACAAGTGGAGACTGAAAACATAAATTATTGATACATTGTGTTAGTTCTGAGCTTTACTTACATGTGTATTGAATGGATTTTGATATTTATATACATTGGTTGTGAGCATTGCACCCTCATATCACATATTTATATCCATGAGACATTGGTACCACTGGTAAATACTATTTTTGAAAGAAAATGAAAAACTATTATGAAAACCCTCTCTAAAAACACAAGTTGGAGAGGGGAGTTGAGATTGAGATTTAGATATGAGATACAGTAAATGAGTTGTGATACGAGGAAAACAAGGGAAACACGAAACAACTCCAAAACAGTCTACAAGTCTTCAGGATCTGAGGACCTTTTTGGAGACCACTCTCAGATTCACTACAACAACAAAAATACAAGAATACAAGGGTGTTTTTGACACAAAAACAGTAGCAACACAACAAGAACAAGATGAACAATAGACAAATTTTGGATTGCACATTAACAACACAAACACACGGTTGCAACATCAACACTACTACATGATTACAAAGAAACAAAAGGATAGATAGTTAGACAAATTGAAGGTATAATATTAACAATCCAAAAGCCTATTCCACTCTTGAACCTTTAACATCATACACAACAAATACCTAAATCTTATATTGGCACAAGAGTGACCTCGATCTCCCAAGCATCCAACGTTTCCAAGCTTGAATCCAACACGAGTGATTCCACACTCAAGTTGATTTCCCTAGTTACAATTTCAGATTTGTGCCTCAAGGAGAGAGGACTTGTCTTTCAATGTTATACAACATTCATCATCATCAAAATCTTCCTAACAAATGACCTAAAAGGTTCCTTATATAGTAGTTTACAAACAAGGTGTGAAATGTACAAAATGTCCCCTTAGTATCAAGTCTTCAAGTGGGTGCCCTTGGAGAGCATTATATGGACGGTTTTGGACCCTTTTTAAGTCCTCATTTGAACTTCACTTTCACACTCCAAGTCTCGGGGTAAATACATCTCACAAACATCAATCCTCGTGGTCTTACCCGTATCATCCTACCCTTATTGAAAAGGATTCCACCTCGAATCCATGCCTTGCAAAATCAAGAGAAGGCAAACAAGCACGCATCCTCATGGCATGAGGGTTAGGGTTAGTGCAACAAAAATCAATCTAACAAATAACATCATCATGACAAGGTGGTACACATTTGAAGTACAACTAAGAATCCTTTGGGTTGATCATAAAAAGCTTAGTACAAATGTCACAAAGGAAGTGGCTATGACAAACATCAATAAATAATGAGCATGGGCTGAGACAACTCTTACCATACTCTAAGATGGTACCGGGATCGAATGGGAGAAGTAGCCATGGACATGGGTTTTGGCCACTCTCACTTTTCCCTAAGGTGTCGTCATTAAAATTAGGCATACCCTCTAGATCATTAGTGGAAATATCATGAGCACAAAGAGGGTAGAGAAAGGTTTCACACAAGATAACTTCAGCTATGGTGTCCTTATGCATGTACTCACTAGTTTCAAGTCCATCACCACTAGTATGCTCAACATAGGGAACAGATAAAGAAGAAGTAAATGGAATTTCTAAGCATGCACCACCTTTTATTTCTAGATAATAATCCCCACATAGACATAAATCACCATGGGCATTAAAGGAATCATTCACAAAAATATTTTTACAAGAACAATCGTATTTCGGGTTTCCCAAGTAATAAGGAAAATCATGGTTATCTTAACCCGATTGACTATTCCTTTCCAAGACTACACATTTCCTACCCTTAAGAGTACTCTCATCTTCCAAGAAGAGATTTTCATCCTGAGGAGGAATGTTGTCACACCATAGTGGGTTAGCATATAGGCTATAGCTTCCAAGACAATCTATGCCATCAACATCACTTGCACCACTAGGTTCATTAGGAGTAAATAAACTATCTTCAAACAAGACATTGTGCCTAAAGAGTGAATGATCTAACCCACAGACAGATTTGGAACTTTCACTCCCTAAGAAATCATTATCAGGTTTCAAAGATATGTCAAGCACATGATTAACCCTATGAGCCAAACAAACATTAGAATCTTTACAACAACATAGGCTCATAGGTTCACCCCTTTTTCCTTGGCCAACATATTTAAATCCTTCACTCACTTGAGATTCATTAATCACATCACACATATCCTCAAGTAGTGGGAAAGTTTTACTCACAAGTTGGGAAACAACTTGCTCCGGGAAGCTCTCAACGCAAGGTACTTGGACAATTGGATTTTGTGGGTAGAGTTTGGGTAGCAATTGGCGTATAATTTCAATGTGCCATTTCATATCTTCAATATTATCATTGATACGATCACATGCGGCATTGAAATTATGAGAAGCCATTGTACCTAACAAAAAGACACAACAAACAAAGAAAACAAACAAACTTGTTAGATAAAAAATGCCTCACCACACTCTCACTCTTAGTTTTACCTCACACTTGGTTTCACAAGTGTTGAAAGTCGGATTGTACTTCGTGAGTGATTGAGTGTCGAGTCTACTCTTGTCCCAGAATGGATTTTTGTTTGAAACTCAAAGAAAATCTTGTAGGACTTGAGTCAAGAACTAACAACGAATTCAAAAAGATGAAATTACACAACAAACGTAAACACGAACAAACGGACACAAAACTAATTTACAATCTAGTAGGAGTTTACTAGCTTGTCAATTAGCATTTGGGCCAATCAAACGAAACTACGGAACAATAAAAAGAAACTAAGAAAATCTGAAATTTGAGCCAAAATTGTTGCGTGAACAGTAACAAGGATGACATGGCAGCACGTAATTGGTTGCAATTTCTAACAATTTTTGTTGTCCAATTCCAAGTCTTGGTCAATTTACAATTTAGGAATTGGTGGAATTTGTTTTAAGGAGGGAAATTCAAACAAGTCTTGGAGCCTTTTCAAATTCAAGTTTTCAAGACTTGACTTTTATAGTACTTTTCCTTAAAACATGGACCCTTGTTTCATGGGAAAGTGGTTGAGAAGTGATGTAAAGTCTTTAGTGTGTAGGAAAAGTCTTTGAGTCACAAGTACTACACCTTGAAACTTGGATCTATGTCTTGAAATACAAAAACAATACACACTCTTTTTTCTTCAACTTCTAAGATCAACAACAACTTTTTTTTTCAACAATATATGGAGATGGTGAAGAATACCAAGAACATAAACTTTGAGTCTTGAAGTTCTAAGGTTCAAGTTGGACCTCCCAAACAATAAAAACAACTTTACAACCTTAAATTCCACAACACAATATCCACAATACACTTTCAAAACTTGAATCAACAACACATCACACGTTCAAGTCTTGAACCCGCATCAACAATACGAACAACAATCGGCCAAGTCCAAGTTCACAATAACAACATCAACAACAAAGGCTCAAATCAAGATATTGACTCAAAGTGTTAGGGAAGAACAATACTAACACTAGAAACACTTAAGACAAGTAAAAATCTCGGCCAAGATACAACAAGCACACAATTTTCGGCCAAGAACACAAAGTGGACAGATTGCTATTTTCTGGAAATTTTAGTTTTCAGTTTTTTTTTTTAGTTTTCAAGTCTCAAGCCCAAGATTGATCTTGTTAGAAAAAATCAACGATGGCTTTGATACCAAATGATACGGGGAAAACAAGAGAAACACAAAACTACTCCAAAACAATCCACAAATCTTAAGGATTCGAGGACCTTTTTGGAGACCACTCTCAGATTCACTACAACAACAAGAATACAAGAATACAAGAATACAAGAATACAAGGGTGTTTTTGACACCAAAACAGTAGCAACACAACAAGAACAATCTGAACAATAGACAAATTTTGTATTGCACATTAACAACACAATCACACGGTTACAACATCAACACTACTACACTATTACAAAGAAACAAAAGGATAGATAGTTAGACAAATTGAAGGTATATCTTAACAACCCAAAAGCCTATTTCACTCTTGGACCTTTAAAATAATACAAAACAAATACTTAACTCTTACGTTGGCACAAGAGTGACCTCGATCTCCCAAGCATCCAACGTTTCTAAGCTTGAATCCAACATGAGTGATTCCACACTCAAGTTGATTTCCCTAGTTACAATTTTAGATTTGTGCCTCAAGGAGAGAGGACTTGTCTTTCAATGTTATACAACATTCATCATCATCAAAATCTGCCTAACAAATGACCTAAAAGGTTTCTAATAAAGTAGTTTACAAACAAGGTGTGAAATGTCCAAAATGACCCCTTAGTCTCTAGTCTTCAAGTGGGTTCCCTTGGAGAGCATTATATGGATGGATTTGGAACCTTTTTAAGTCCTTATTTGCACTTCACTTTCACACTCCAAGTCTCGGGTTCAATACATCTCACAAACATGCATCCTCGTGGTCGTACCCATATCAAGTTGTGAACCATCAATCGCTTCTATATAATATCTACGAGATTGGTGGGTGTATACAGAAAGTCATGCAATGACTTTCTCCGTTCATCATCATCCCATTATATTGCATTACATATCTTGGTTTGCGTAGTAACTCTTCAAGTCATTTTTTGTATTTTTGTTTAGTTTCACCATTAGAGCTTTCCCATAGTTTCTCCAAGTCATTTATGACTAACTAAAACTGACATTTTAATTATTGAGTAGTTTGTTTGGTTATAAGAGCCAATTTTTTATTTTGAAGTCTTTGTTGGTTTTAAATATCCACCGAAAAAAAACTTCTGTCAAAAAATCTCGTATGCCAATTTTGACTATTCCAACATCTTTGGAATATTGATTTTAGGCTAGTAGGACTCTTGGTTTGGGTCCCGAGGAAACCAAGCTCATTTTGAACAATTGATCTGAAAGTTAAGAAAGTGGAAATTAGGTATGGGACCCACTTTTTGTCTAAAAGGCCTTAAACGGAAATTTTGACCGTGTCATTGAGTCTGCAATGTTGAATTTGGTATTGTTGCATAGTTTGTTTGAGCATACAGGATTCTAGATGAATCTCGAGGGGTTGGCGAAGACTTCCAAGTCTTAACTATAACAAGTACCATCACTATTAGCGAGCCAAGGGTCACGATTGTGATACCCTTTGTAGGATAACAAAGTGATCGCGAGCCACATATTGTGATAGTGAATCCCATAACATCCATCGAATGTGGTTATTGTGAGCCATATGTCGCGATAGCGACTCCCGATCCCTAGGAAAAGTATAAAAAGCCCCCTTTCAAACCGTTTTTACTATTCTTTATCCATTTCTAGTACTGCTAAAACCCTAAATAGAAAGATAGCTTGGGATTGAGGCTTGCGGGTGATTTGGGATCTTGGCTAACACTTGTTTTTATGATTATCCTTTGATTTGTGGTAAGATTTCACCCTTTTAATACTAGATTTTCCCAATTCTTGTCAAAGAATCCCTAAACCTTGGAGGCATTGATTTTAGCCCCAAATTAGTGTGATTTCACCCATTTTTGAGTGTAATGACCGAGCATGAGGGAATGTTGGTTGTTTTCGAAAATATGTTTTTTCATAAATAGGACCCATATGGGATTTTAGGAGATTTTTGTACTCAAATAATAATGGTGCAATATGGGTATCATTATTCTTGTATTCATGGGTAGAATGCGATTTTGATAGCTTGGCATCTTGTGGAAGCTTCTTAGAATGGAAAGTTAGTGATTTAGTGGATTTTTGAGCTTCCTTCGGCGTCCTGGTAGGCTAGGTTTCCTTTAATCTTAGATTGTTCTATGTCATAGTATTTTTATGATATTAAGTTAGATTTGGGATGAATTTTAGGTGTTGACGATGAATTTTGAAAAGTTTGGGTTAGTTGCACCTCTTAGGCTATTTCAAAACTATAATTTGGGCATAGTTGGATTAGTTGCTTAGTTCCTTAATAGAATTTCAATATTAGGAAAAGATTAGACTTGCTCAACATATAAAAGTGGATATCAATACCTTAGTCTAGTACGGGGTAGTATTTCCTTAAAAAGAAATTCGGGTATTAGAAGTGGGTTCCTTTGACCCGTCTTAGGCCAAGACATGAACTAATCATGGTAAACCTTTAAATTCTCACTATATACTTAGAGAATGCTTACTAAGAGCGAGTTAAGGAGGTTTGGCACTTGAAAATTGTGATGGGTTGATAGTGAGAGTTTATGGTTATGTGTTATGTTCTTGATTATGGTATTGATTGTAACATTGAAGGTGATATTGAAAGCATATATATACACTTACCAGTTCAATTCCGTATATTGATGATGATATTGATGACATACATATCTGGTTAAAGCCCGAAAGATTATTATGCTATTGACTATGAAACTACCGATTCAAGTTTGGAAACTTGTTATGATATTGTCATGATATTGGTGACAATGCATTAACGATATTACTCATGAAATTGATTATATGATTACCGATTCAAGCCAAGATATTACTTATGATATTAATTATATGGCACCGGTTTAAATTCGACAATGGGGCGTGATGTTGGTATGTTGAGTATTGATAAGTCCGATGATGGACAAAAAGGTTTATATTGTGGTAAGTCTGATGATGGACGGAAATGTTTATTGTGTGGCATGACAGGGACAGATTCTTGTCATGAGCCAAAATCATTAGGTCATGATGGTACTTGTCGCGGCAAACCTTGAAAAGTAAGCCTATCACACAAACCCATACACAAGGGGAAAAAGATAGAAATAACCCCAAGGTAAGGCTTCTAGAACGAAATAGAACCATAAAAGTTTAATAAATGAAGAAAGAAACATAACAATGCATCCATAACAGGTGTATACAGTAGAAGAACGTATCTAGTACAACTTGAATCCAAGGAAATACATAAGATATCCAAATACAAGAGAAACTATGTCTCTGAAATAAAAATAAAGACATAGTCTATAAAGAAAGGTAGCAAAAGATATCCAAATGCCTAAAAATCATCAACTACCTTGAAAACTCCAATAATCGCCTGAGTCAAGCAATGTGGGGCGCACCAGAACCTGAATCTGAACTGAAAAGAAATACTAGGAGTGATTACAGTTCAATTGTACTCCATAGGTATCATAGGCTGACCGAACAATGTAAAAAATAAAGTACACAAAATATGCACTAAGGGCACATCACCTGCAATCAGAAAATATTCCACAACGGTAGCCGACACCGCTTGCACCAGCAGTTCTAATATGTACATCACAAATACAACATCAATAAAGCAAGTATACATTATGTCACACACAAGTATAAACAGAGAAGAACATGTTTTTACAGGATTACAAGTATAAGTAACATGAAATAGAGAAAGTAGACATATAACAAGTCAATACATAAATTCAACCACAACATCAACACAATAAAGAAAATGCAATGTATAAGATGATAATGTTGATGACGATGATAACGATGATGTATGAGGTTGGAACACACAACCTTGAGATTAGTACACAACCTTAAGGTTGGGCACACATCCTTGAGGTTGGCACACATCCTTGAGGTTGGCACACAGTCATCGTGTCATCTCTAATATAATCATATGGAGAACGTTCATAATATCAAATATCCGATACCAAGATTCAGTATTTTCCAATGTTTCATGTATTTCTAGTATTTTTAGTATTTCCAGTATTTTTAGTGTTTTCAGTATTTCCAGTGTTTCCAAAGCACATATATAACATAAGACACAATCAAGTACACATACATGACAACAAGTAAATACAAAGCAATAAAACAAAGTGAAATGATGCATATGATAACATAAGAATGATGAGGCAAGGTTCACAGCCATTCTAAATAAGTATTTCCACAACCAATCCACATGATGTATTTCCACAACCAATCCATATGATATATTTCCACCACCAACCACAATGTTACAATTCCACAACCACGTGAGCCAATATCCACTCGCTATTTCCACTATCCATAAATTTTCCACATGATTCTTATGCCTACAAAGTATGAATATATCACAATATACCAATGGAACCACAATAGGCATTTCTAACAATATAATATAATTATTCATATGAATTTAAGGCTACCAACATCACATAAGACCCTGCACTGTCACACATATCACATGATATCTTATATTCAACAATTACATAACATTTAGGCCCCCACATTGGCATAACATATAGATAGCCATATTTCATAATTAGTTCCAACCCTTAACATGCATTTTGGTATACAAACTAACTACTCGTCCCAGTCTTAATAGTTAAGCCATAACCTACCTCATCAAAAAATTAGTTTCTAATACTTCAACAGCAATGTCCTACTTCTCATGAACGATCCTGACATTAAGTAAAACCAAGAGATATAAAATCTACGCATCAAAACAAAGCCAACGATATCCATATTGCCTACTTTTGGTTCGGGGTCAAAACAAACCCTCAAAATGCATTTTCAAAAAGGAAAGGAAGAATCAAAGCTTTACTTCAAAAATGTGTTTCTCATACTTTTAAATCGACTTAAAAGCAAGGTTTAAATAAAAGAAAAACTATTTTTAACCTTTACCGGGTAAGACGTTTGAAATCCGTTCTAAAATCAAGAATTCAAGATCTTTTGAAGTTAAATTAGGGAAAACCAAGTGATTATAAGATTAGAATCATGAATCAAGTGAAAAGGAGTGAAAATTTGAGACAAATCAAGCAATACGATTTTTTGGATTTTGAACGATAAATCATGAATTAGCGTAAGAAAATGATGAAATCTCACCTTAAATCTATAATAGAATCAAGAAATAGATGTTAATCTAGCTTCCCAAGCACACTAAAGCTTCACTTTTAAGCTCTCACACTATTTTAGGAATTATCTCTCAAGAGGCAAAGTGGAAAATGCTCAAAATTATGACCTAAGGTGTCTATTTATACCCATAACAGGTAATTAGATATCACTATCACATTTCTAGGTATGCAATTGAACACCCTGTCTCAGAAGGAGACGTTACAATCGTAACATTCCTTTTGGCGATCACAATACCTTCTGTACTAGAGTTGCAATTGTAGGCCACATAGATGACAGTTGAAACTTAGAAATTTTCCAAGTTTTTGCTAAGGCCTCGGGATTAATTCATAATCTGATACAAGTAAACGAACTATGTAACCACACTAAATTCGATGCTTTAAACCTAATGGAGATATTAGATTTTTAAAAAGGCATTGTTTTCACAAAGTTGACCCCCAAAACCCAAAATCACAATTTCCCAAATTGAGGGTCGAAATGAGATTTACAAGCCGTAAAACCAAATCAAGCATGTTACCACTCTAAAATCAATATTTTGAATCTATTGGCATAGTTCGTTCATCCATCCATCACTTGAATCAAAAGATAACTGCATATGTCCATAATAAGGCTCTTTAAGCCACAAAAACCATAATATCACACAAAAGAAACCAAAATGCATCAAAAATTATGCCAATCACCTCCACATCCCAGATATATCACAATGCAACTATGGGGGGGGGATAAAATAATCATTTTACATAAAAACACATATTTCATATATTTCATTATTTTTTTGGGTCGTTACATCATCCACCACTAAAAATCTAGTTCATCCTTGAACTAAGGCAAAGAAATACCTTAATCAATGAAAAACTGGGGGTAAAACCCACACATATCAGACTCTACCTCCCTAGTAGCCTCATCTATAGGTTGATGTCTCCACTAAAACTTTACCATAGGGATAACTCTAGAATGCAACCATCTAACATCCCTTGCCAAACTGGAGATCGACTTCTCAACAAAAGACAGTTACTCATCTAACTGAATCGACTCCCAATGAATGACATAAGATTCATTAGGAATGTAATGATGAAGCATAGAAACATGAAAAATTGGATGAACAACTGATGAACGTAGGGGTAAATCCAACTCCTAGGCCACATCACCAACGACCTAAAGAATCACAAGTAGACCAATGTACCTAGGGCTAAGCTTGCCCCTCCTACCAAATCTCAACACACCCTTCATGGGTGGAACTCAAAGAAAAATACAGTCACCCACACTGAACCTCAAGGCACATAGTCTATGATTAACATAACACTTCTGCCTACTGTGAGCCTTTCCAAGTCTATCCTGAATGACCTGAACTCTATCTAAAGATTCATGAAGTAAGTTTGTACCTCGAGGTCTAAACTCAGAAGCATCAAACCAACAAATTAGAGAGAAAAAATATCTATCATACAATGCTTCAAAAGGAGCATTAGTGATACTAGAATGGTAGCTATTATTATATGAAAACTCTGCTAAAGCTAAATATTTCTCCCACTAGAAACAAAAATCCATCCCATACGTGGAGGATGTCCTTTAAACTTAGATAGTCCACTTTGACTGACTATCAGTATGGGGATAAAACATTATGCTAAGATAAACTTGAGTACCTAACTCATTGATAAGTGGTGAGTTTAACACTCATTTACACTCATTTTTCATGCATATTACCTTGTTTTAAATGAATAAATGAGACAACATCTATGGATAGATGCACTAATATCTACTCTTTGCAGGTATAAAGTTGAGAAGACCAAAAGATGTGGATTGGAGCTGAAAATGATAAAAAGGGAGCAAGGAAGAGTACAGCTGAAGACCTGGACTACATCATCCTCAGTTACCACAATAGCAGTCCTCTAGCTGTAGCCGAGATTAGTCAAAATGGTAAGAAAAATATGGTTTTGGCACACAACCACGACCGCGTGGTCGCGGTCGTGGGAAGTCGTACGCAATCGCAGTTAAACAGAAATATGCCTAGGGGCAGATCTGTAAAAACACTTAGATGTATCCCAATCCATATTTAAGTAAACCTCTTTGTTTTTAGGAGAGATTAGCTCATAAGAAATCTTGGAATTCAAGACTTGAAACCATAATCTTGGGCAAGTGTGTAATAAATTTTGGAGGCTCAATTTCTTAATTTCTTGGTGAAGAATGAATCTTTTGAATGACTGATAACGCTCAAATTACACTCTTGAATAGGTGTAAGAGATCGTTGTCAATATAAAACCCAACTAGGTTGGGGTCGAATCCTACAGGGAATATGGTGTGAACTCAAGTTATTTGTGATTTAATCTACTGATAGTTTAATATTTCCTGAGATGGGGGGTTTAGGTTTAACAAGTTGTTGTTTTTCACTTTACTTTCGATGTTTGTAAATCAAGAGTTTATGAAATACCAAGAATTATGTTCACTAGGGCTTTCGGTACATGACAGATGCTAAAAGTGATTCAAGATTCTCATGGTGGGTTAGATAACAAGCTATCTCTATCGATGTTATGCTTAAATGTCTCTCGACCTACTTAAGCATTTAATTCCCTAATCCTCTCGGACTTAGGAAATTTCTATTTACTGCCCAAATTTTACCTCAGGTTAACCAACCTTGTTACAGTGTTGATTATTAAACGAAGTATTTCTGAGTCCCTGTTGATAATTCACTTCCTACTATATTTAATTTATTTATCAACCATCATCAAAGAAGGTGTGTCTACTATTTGCAACCAACAGACGTTAATTAAAACACCAGAATTATTAAGAGATCCTACCACATTTTGAATATTGAATACTTAACACCTGTCAAGACCTAACCCTAGATCCCATAACTCAGGTTAATGGAGTTTAGCCACTCATGATGTAACGAACAAAACACATAATTAAATTCATGATTTGAAAGATAAACTTATAGAGATGAATAGTAACTAGTGAATCGCAGATTAGATCACAAAGTAAAAATCCCAAAATACTGATAATAATCTCTCAAAAATAGTTTTGTTCAAGTCAAGAAGTAAAGAGAGAAAATATCAAAATATGTTATCCAAAACTCAAGGTGTCGATCTTTTTCGGAATAATAATGATAATTCTAATGATAATTTCTTCCTAGAAAACCCTAAAACAAAGATTTAAATAGTTTACCCTAAATAAGAAAATAAAATCAAGGTTACAGCTTTTTCTCGGAATAGACTATGACTATTGGTGATGCCTTATCAGGATACTAATGACTTATCAAGAATGTCGTCAGGTCTTCTTCAAATCTGCACTAGTCCTGTCTTAGGTTGACGGCAACTTCTGATGGCTTATCAGGACTGTGATGACTTATCAGAAATATCATCACACTTTTTCTCCAATTCTCATGTCCTGCCTAAGTCTGACGACATTCTTGATGACTTATCACCATTATGATGGCATATCACAAAATGTCATCGATTCTACCAGCTGGAACTCATTCCCTGTTTAAGGCTGACGACAAACTTGATAACTTATCAGACCCTTGACGGTTTATCACAAAATATCATCACAACTTCCACTTTAGGCCAATTCTCTGTCTACTGATGATGAGCAACCTGATAGCTTATCACAGGGCTGATGACTTATCACAAATGTCATCAACCATACTTGTCTTCAGATTTCTTCAAATTTCAACTTCTTTGCTTCATTTCATGTTGGTTCTCTATCATATCAGCTTAAACTGAAAAATCAAACGTAAACTAATCAAAAATAACTAAAGTTGCTCAAGACCTTACAATTATTTAGAGTTAAAAGCCTCAAATGTGTTAGCATATGCTCACATATCAATACCCTCAGCTTAAAACAATTGCTTGTCCTCAAGCAACCAAAACATAACTAAGAGAATAGAAAGTATAATTTGGAAGCTAACTACTCATATTAGTTCAAAATAATTTCACCATCTACAAGGTCAGTCAATTTAAAACTCACTGTTGATGTTTTGAAGAACAACCATGCAACTCACAAGCTTCAAGATACGACAAAAATTCAGCAATAACAATCCTGCCATACCGAGATGACACTATCTGAACAAGTCAGTGACTTAGCAACATACCCAATGTACCCTCACAACAAAGAAATCCCTTTTTTACTCATATCAGAATTCACATACATAAACATAGGGATAATCACAAGTCTCACTCTCAGAATAAAGGTCCAAACACTGCATGTCAAATGCCATAGGCATGCCCTTATAGTCAGTACCCAAATCTTCAAGTAGGTCAGTTAGGATCACTTTAGGGATTCTCTTAGGCTTGTAATGTAGGCTAGGGGCTGGTATGATATTCATGGATATTTTAGAATGACTATGCCACCTTGACACTACACTAAACTCTTAGGGTTTCACTTCTCAACCTTCTTTTCTTCCTCTTCTTTTATTGATCACACATGTCAAGATGGATATGGTCTTTTCAATCATCATATTATTTTTTTTATCATCTTTAACACAACTTTCTCTTTTCTTATTTCTTTTTCCCCGCACCCAACTTTTTATTCTTTTCTATTATTCTACCTCTCTTTATGCTCATTTTTTATCACACACCCCTATGATAGCCACCCTCAACTTAGGCTATTTGCCTAAGTCAAGGTGCCCAGTGTCTAAGGAGAACCAGGGCCAAAACAGGTTCATTATGAGGTAAACGGGAAGGTGAGAGGTTTCACAACAAAAAACAGACATATAGGCTCAAATTAGGGATCAAGGGATATTGTTCACATTGGGAAGGTTATTTAGGCTGAAAATGGGTTACAATAAAAAATGGCCTATGATCCTTTCCTAACCCCTATCCTACAACCTAGGCATGACTACTAAGGCAAGTTCTAGATTGAACACACAAAAGGAGCTGAGTAAGACCTCACACACACATGGCACAAAAGTACATTGCATATCACTACTAATCCAACTCATGCAATTTTTTCAGCAAAAATTATCAAGTTGCCAGACTAATGCCACAAAAAGATGCACTGCAGTCACAGATGAATGCAATTCACACAGTTATAAACTCAGATCAATGGAGAGGTGCTCAAAAGTCACAAAACAAGATAACTGCCTCAAGCGCCTATATTACTCCTAATTATCTACCAAAAATTGCTACAACAACATCCTACCCTACACCCTCAACTTAAAATTGAAAATAAAGCTAAACTAAGGGTTAGATTATACCTGGAATAAATCAATTTAGGGGTTCATGGGTTGCCTCCCATGCAACGCCTGATTTAAAATTGCGGCATAACTCAGGTATCTTGATTACTTCAGACTTCATCAAGATAGATAATGGTGACACTTTTTATTGATTCATTCAGACCAATGTAAATCTTGACACGTTGCCCATTTACCTTGAAGGTACTGAAGTCATCATTTTCAAGTTCCACTACTCCAGATGAGTAGACTTGGATAACTTTAAAAGGTCCCAACCACTTAGATTTTATCTTACATGGGAACAATTTTGAGTCTGGAATTGAACAGAAGCACCATGTCACCCTTTTGGAAGTCTCATTTCTCTATCCTCCAATCATGGTATTTTTTATCTTTTTTTTATAAAGATATGCTCGTTCATATGCCCCGAGATAGAATTCATCCATCTCATTCAATTGCCCCAGTCTTAGCTCTGTTGCTTCTTTCCAATTCAAATTTAGCATTTTGAGTGTCCATAAGGCTTTGTGCTCCAGCTCTATTGGTAGGTGGCAAGCTTTTCCATAGACCAGATGAAATGGTGACATGCTAATAGGTGTCTTGAATGTAGTTTGATATTACCACAGGGTATCATTGACCTTTCAAGACCAATCTTTCTGTCTAGCGCTCATCGTTTTGGCTAGGATGACTTTAATCTCTCGATTTGACACCATCACTTTCCCACTGGTTTGTGGGTGGTATGGAGTATCTACTCGGTGTTGTTTTACCCCATATTTTGCTAAAGCTTCTCAAAATAGTTTGTTGCAAAAATGAGATCCTTCATCGCTTATAATAGTACATGGTACTCCAAAGCGAGAGAAGATGTTCTTCTTGAGAAAAGCAAGAACCCTCTTCCCTTCATTATCAGACAATGCTACAGCTTTGAACCATTTCGAGATGTATTCAACAACAACTAAGATATACTTCATCCCATACGAGCTTACAAAAGGACCCATGAAATCAATACCCCAAACATCAAATAATTCCACTTCAATCATCTTAGTCAAGGGAATCTCATGTTTTTTGGAGATTGACCCCTGCCTCTGACATTGGTCGCATTTCAGCACATACTCGTGGGCATTCTTGAACAATGTTGGATAGTAATATCCACTTTGTAACACCTTCCTATCCATTCGGTCACCTGCATGGTGACCCCCAACTGGGGAAGCATGACATGCTTCCAATATGTGCAATATATCCATTTTCGGTATGCATCTCCTTATAATATTGTTTGAACATTGCTGAAAATGATAAGGTTCATCGCAGAAGTAATGAGTCACATCATGCAAGAATTTCTTCCTTTGATGGAAAAAAAGTTTTTCTGGGATGACCTCACTCACAACATAATTTGCATAATCCGCACACCAAGGAAATTTTTCCACAATAGTAGCCAGGATCTCCTCATCATGGAATGCATTATTGATCTTCGTTTCATCACTAATTTACTATTCATCTTCTATTCTAGATAGATAATATGCAACTTGGTTTTCACAACCTTTCTTATCTTTGACCTCAAAGTCAAATTCTTGCAGCAGTAATACCTATCTAATCAGCCTTGGTTTTGCATCCTTCTTAGCCATCAGATACTTCAAGGTAGCATGGTCGGTGTGGACCACCACTTTGGTACCAAGAAGATAAGCTTTGAACTTCTTAAAAGAATACACTACGGCTAGAAGTTCCTATTAAATGATGGTGTAATTCTTTTGCGCTCTATTCAGTACTTTGCTGGCGTAATAAATAGGATGGAATAGTTTGTCCCTTTTTTATCCCAATACATCTCTAAGGAAAATACCACTGGCATCATACATGATCTTAAATGGTTTTGACCAGTCAGGTGCAACAACAATAGGGGCCTCAACTAGATTCTTTTTAAGGCATTCAAATGCCTTCAAGCACTCATCATTGAAGGAAAACTTCACTTCTTTCTCCAAAAGTTTGCAAAGTGGATTTTCAACCTTCGAGAAGTATTTTATAAATCTCCAATAAAAGCCAGCATATCCAAGAAAACTACACACTCCCTTCACTAAAATGGGAGGTGGTAGTTTCTCAATAACTTCCACTTTTGCTCAATCAAATTCTATCCCTTTTTCAAAAATTTTGTGGCTGAGAACGATGCCCTTCTTTACCATGAAATGGCATTTTTCCCAGTTACGCACCAAATTAAATTCAACACATCTCTGCAAGGCTAGATTCAGATTTGCCA
This sequence comes from Capsicum pubescens, assembly GCA_030864215.1. Classification (NCBI taxonomy): domain Eukaryota; kingdom Viridiplantae; phylum Streptophyta; class Magnoliopsida; order Solanales; family Solanaceae; genus Capsicum; species Capsicum pubescens. The sequence goes on from CM061543.1 coordinate 123,124,965, forward strand.
AACAAATCTCAAATGAATCACCCACCACAGAGAAATCATCCATGAAAAGTGGCAGGCGCATTGCATAGCCCAAATGGCATCCTCTTAATGCAAAGGTGCCATATGGGCATGTGAATGTCATGTTTTCCTTATCTTTAGGAGAAATACAAATTTGGTTGTATCTAGAATAACCATCCAAGAAGTAATGCCACCCGCTTCCAGTCAATCAATAAAGCATTTAGTCCATAAAGGGCATCGGGAAGTGGACTTTCAGAGTTCAAGAATTCAGTTTGCAGTAGTCCATGTAAACTCTCCACCCAGTTATAGGCCTGAGTGGAATCAACTCATTCCTTTCATTAGCAACCACCGTTATGCCCCTTTGTTTGGGAACACATTGAACTGGGCTCACTCACTTGCTGTTAGAAATAGGGTAAACCACTCCTGCATCCAACCATATAATAATATCCTTCTTAAGCACCTCTTGTATTAGTGGGTTAAGACGGCGCTGGTGCTCTATGGTTGGAATACAATCTTCCTCAAGTTGAATTTTATGCGTGCAGATGTCCGGGGGAATGCCAATAATATCTACAATGGTCAAGCCTATAGCTCTCTTGTGCCTCTGAAGTACTGAAATAAATGCGTTTACCTATTGCTTATCTAAATTAGCCACAATAATAACAGGTCGAGTATTCCTATTGCCCAGAAATACGTACCATAAATATCCAGGTAGTTCTTTCAATTCCAACACCGGAGGCTTCTCAATATATGGCTTAGCTGGTGGTGTTGGTCGATTAGCAAGGTCAAGATCTAGATTTTTAGGAGCATAAGGATATGAACCCATTCCTATCAAAGAAAGAATGGTCTCTTCATACTCCCCGATGCCTTCACTATCATAATTCATTATAGTTGCGGCCAAAGGTTCGATAACAAGTTGCTCAGCTATGCACACTTCCTATTTGTCCTTATAATACACATCAACTACTGAGAACACACTCATTTCTTTATGTTACTTCATTGACTAACCCACATCAAACCGGACCACTTCATCATTCATCCTGAATAAGAGCTCATTCGCTCTTAAATCAATCAACACACTTTCGGTTGCGAGGAAAGGTCGACCCAAAATTATAAAGTTCGACCCACCTTGCAATCCAGAATGATGAAGTCTACAGGGAATATAAAGTTGGACACCTTCACCAACACATCATACAGAATGCCAATAGGTCGCTTTACTGACCTATCTGCCATCACGAGTCACATGTTGGTGGGTGTGGGATTTCCCAAAACCAACTTTTTATAAATAGTAAGTGGTATCAAATTAATGCTTACTCCCAGATCACATAATGCCTTGGCGACTTCCATAGTCCCAATTGTACAGGGAATAGTGAATGCACCCGGGTTTGGCTTCTTCTGCACTAAGGTCCTTGTAGAAATAACGCTAAAATGGAGGAGATTTTCCTCCAATTCATAGATCATAACTCTTTTCTTAGTCACAAGGTCCTTCATGAATTTCCCGTATCCTGGCATTTGCTCAAGTGCCTCAACCAAAGGAACATTTATTGTCAATTACTTGAGCATTGCCATGAATTTGCTGTATTTTGCATCATCAACCTTCTTATTCAATCATTAAGGAAAGGGAGGTGGTGGACTTGGGATAGTTTTCAACACCACTTCTTCTTCCTTCTCTGAAGCATTAACAGAACTATCCAGCTTCTCAGACTCCACTAGAGTGCTTTCTTCGAATTAATCAACAACTACCTCACCATCTATAGATTTTCCCACAGAAGGGCCAGGTAATATCTTACCACTCCTTGTGGTAATCTCCATACATGAGCCATCATTCCTCAGATTTTGAACTGTATTTCTTGGTAACTTCCGCTCTTTTTCTGGTTAAATATAGCAAAAAGTTGGCTCATCTGCTGCTCCAAATATTTGATGGTATTGGAGTGTGAGTGCACCAAATGACTGATGGATGTCAGATCAGTCTTCATGGTGGTTACACCAGAGTTGGTGGCCACAAATCCCTTCAACAATTTCTCCATCATGTCCTCCATGGACACCTTTCTAGATCTAGTTGCAGCAGTTTCCCAATTTCCAGAAGGAACATATAAACCACTCCTGTCATTATTGCTTCTCCAATTTCCTTGCTCCCTGTCTTTGTAATCAGGCTTTTAATAAATGTTCCGACCTAGATTCCCTTGGCTATTGCCGTGAAACCCCCCCTGATTATTAATATAATTCACCTCTTCTTTAGGTTCCACATCCACTCGGTCTTGAGACATTACAACTTTCACTTTATCAGTCTTCCCTGACAATAAGTGCTTGGTGAGCAAGTCCATCTGAGTCTTTAGATGGGCCATGTCTTGATCCCGCTCCTCATCTCTGCTGTATTGTTCAGCAGACATACTAATAGAAATAGTGGGGCTTGATACCACAGACTCCCTGGTATGTCAAGCCCGACTCTGTTTGATCATCCTATTTATCATATTTGAGGAATCTTGAAAAGACAAATCAAAAAATGAATCACCAGCAGCATTATCTACAATCGTCTTTGTTACAGATTTGAGGGCCCTATATAAAGTTTCCATCAAGTGTAGGTCCGTCATAATGTGGTTCAGATACTGTGTTAGCTTCTTCTTAAATCTCTTCCAAGTCTTATGCAACGCTTCAGTAGGAAGCTGTCTAAAATTGCTGATCTTATCCCTTAACTGTACCCTCCTGGAGGGTGAAAAAAACCGTTCTAGGAATGCTTTTTCCAATTTCCTCCAGTGGGTGATGGAATCAGGAGTAAGATCATTCAACCACAATGTTGCCTCCCCAAACAGAGACAATGGGAACAACCTCAACCGAATAGAATTCTGGCCCACTTCTGGGTTATCAAAAGATTTGCAAATGGTGACAAAATTCACCAGATGTAGGTTTGGATCATCCCTAGGAAGGCCACCAAACAACCTCTTCAGATTGATGATGTGGATCATAGTACTCGTAGTATTGAACTTGGATCCAGGTCCCAATGGTGGAGGAATAATTGCACCCGTTGCATTTTCCCCATCTATGCCATCATCATCATTATTCAGATCATACTGGACTGGCTGGTACTCTTGTCCTCTTTGGAATGGACAGTTCCGGTTAACATTACCTGGAACTTGTGCAGATTTCTGCTCTGCATGCCTTGGGTTACCAGGGTTCAATAACTTCTCATCCCCCAAATCTTTGTCCTCAGGGTTTGGATGTCGTGTATGTTTCCTGAAATATTGCACATTCTAAGGCTACCAGTCTGTCAGCCTCTTACTGTTCTCCCATTCTTCCTATTTATTACGATTCCGGATTTAGTGGTAATAATGTTTCTCCGAAACTTTTGGTGCTTGGCATACACTATAAAATCCTACAAATAAATAAAAACAACAAATAAACGTAAATCTAGGAAACTTAACTGACAGTCAATTAACACATACAAACTTTAGCTTACAACCGTATTCCCCGACAATGGCGCCATTTTTGACAACGCTCAAATTACACTCTTGAATGGGTGTAACCGATCGTTGTCAATGTAAAACCCAACTAGGTTGGGGTCGAATCCCACATGGAATATAGCGTGAACTCAAGATTCTAAAAGTGACAGGGCTTTCGGTACATGACAGATGCTAAAAGTGATTCAAGATTCTCACGATGGGTCAGATAACAAGCTGTCTCTATCGATGTTATGCTTAAATGTCTCTCAACCTACTTAAGAATTTAATTCCCTAATCCTCTCAGACTTAGGGAATTTCTATTTACTGCCCAGATTTTACCTCAGGTTAACCAACCTTGTTACAACGCTGATTATTAAACGAAGTATTTCCGAGTCCCTATTGATAATTCACTTACTACTATATTTGATTTCTTTCTCAAGCAAATCAAAGCAGGTGTGTCTACTATTTGCAACCAATAGATGTTAATTAAAACTTCAGAATTATCAAGAGATCCTACCACCTTTTGAATCTTGAATACTTAGCTCCTCATCAAGACCTAACCCTAGATCCCATAACTCAGGTTAATGGAGTTTATCCACTCATGATGTAACGAACAAAACACATAATTGAATTCATGATTTGAAAGATAAACTTACAGAGATAAATAGTAACTAGTGAATCGCAGATTAGATCACAAAGGAAAAATCCCAAAATACTGATAATAATCTCTCAAAAATAGTTGAGTTGTTCAAGTCAAGAAGTAAAGAGAGAAAATATCAAAATATGCTATCAAAACTCAAGGTGTCAACCATGTGTGGAATAATAATGATAATTTCTTCCTAGAAAACCCTAAAACAAAACATTAAATAGTTTACCCTAAATAAGAAAACAAAATAAAGGTTACAACTTTTTCTCGAAATAGACGACGACTATTGGTGAAGCCTTATCAGGATCCTAACGACTTATCAAGAATGTCGTCAGGTCTTCTTCAAATCTGCACTAATCCTGTCTTAGGTTGACGCCAACTTCTGACGGCTTATCAGGACTGTGACGACTTATCATAAATGTCATCACACTTTTGCTCCAATTCTCATGTACTACCTAAGTCTGACGGCATTTCTGATGACTTATCACCATTATGACGACCTATCACAAAATATCATCGATTCTACCAGCTGGAACTCATTCCCTATTTAAGGCTAACGATAAACTTGATAACTTATCAGACCCTTGATGGCTTATCACAAAATGTCATCATAAATTCTAGTTTAGGCCAATTCTCTGTCTACTGATGACGACCAACCTGATAGCTTATCACAGGGCTGATGACTTATCACAAATATTGTCAGCTACACTTGTCTTCAGATTTCTTCAAATTTCAACTTGTTTGCTTCATTTCATGTTGCTTCTCTATCATATCAGCTTAAACTACAAAATCAAACATAAACTAATCAAAAATAACTAAAGTTGCTCAAGACTTTACAATTATTTTGAATTAAAATCCTTAAATGTGTTAGCATATGCTCACACATCAATGACCCATATGGTATATTTCTCCTTACTTTCTTCATGAGTAGATAAGTAATTTGGTCTTTAGATTATGTTAAACTACAGTGTAATTGTGTATGGAATTGTTGTGTTTGAATGTATTTTAGTTTTTGAGTATGGATTTCACCATTGTTTGAGCTTATGTGTTGGAATTTGATGGGTGAAAACTCCAAATCTCCAAATGGGTTTGATGAATGAAAGATCCAAGCTCTATAAACCCTTTGTCATCCTCAAAAAATGGATTTAGGTGAATATTAGGTAACCATAACATCCTCGAAAGAGGGTTATCAAGGGACAAAGCAATGGTGAACAACTAAGACTATGGTTTACTACCCTTTTCAATCTTAGACATAAGTGTTTAGGGAGTGTGAATCATATCAAGAGAATCATCCTAGAAATAGGGATGCTTGGTTAAGGTTTTGGGTGGTTGTTATGTGCTCGAAAGAGCCAATGGGTGAAATCATTGGGGTTTTAATGAAATATTAACCCCAATGATCTTATACCTAGCCTATTTGTTAATTAACAACTAAATTCCATAATAAATAAATATTATCCTGCATGTTTCACCTCTAAGGAAGCATAATCCAAATATCTCTCCAAACCTTGAAATCAAATTGAAGATACCGATTATAAACTACTTGTTACAGGTTGTAGTGAAAGAGTTTCAAAACAAATCTCCCTATTTAATTATATATGTCTTTCTCTTTAACATTCCGGGTAACCTTATAGTAATTGGAATACCCATAGGTTCAAAGTTTATAACATTCATACCTTGAGATTCAACCCCAATTTACATTGGGTTACTTGACAACAACCGCCTTACCCCTCAATTATGGGAGTTAGTTGAGCGTTATCAAAATGGAGCCGTTGCTGGGGAGTGAAATATAGATTTTTCTTGTGTGGTATTATTTTTACTTGGGAGTATCCAGAGTGTCATACTTTATTTTCTTTGTTGTTTTTGGATATTTTGTAGGTAATCTTAGCATAAATGAAACTATGAGTGAAGGAAACAATCCAGTGGAGTCCTTTGATGTACCCACTCATGAAGAAATTAATTTAAATGGTGGGAGTCAAGCGAGTAAAAACCATATCCCATCTCACCATGGGAGCGTGATATTTTATGTGACTAGTGTCATGTTTCATGTGTTGCAAATAAAGGCTCTATACGGGGGTCAATCACATGAAGACCCATATGTTCACTTAAGGAACTTTTTGGAGGTGTGCACACTATTTTACATTCCATGTACCACTCAAGAGGCCTTTCGACTCCATCTATTCCCATCCTCTTTAATGGGTGAAGCATTGTTGTGGTTCCACTCACTTCCTATGACTTCATTCGCTTCATGGAGTAAACTTACAAGGATTTTATTAGACCAACATTCCCATCCCTTCAAGGTCTATCAACCAAGAGATGAAATTGTGAATTTTAGACAAAGGAGAAGGGGAACCACTTCACGAAGTTTAGGAGAGATTCCATTAGAAGTTACCTAATTACCAAACCACGAGATTCTGGAGAAGACAATTCTCCAAATATTCTATCGGTCACTTGAGCCTTTGAACCAAATAGTGGTAAACAATGTGGCAGAAGCATCTTTCTTAAACTTGCATTTTAATGAGGCTATAAAAATGTTGACAGAGGTAACTAATCAAAATCGGGAATGGCATACCTGAGATTACAACATCTCTAATATCTCTTCATCTAAGACCATGGTTAGCAAGGAAAAACAAAAGCAGGGTAATGAGCAATAGGAAACCATGGCAAAGATCTAGACTCAACTTGAGATCCTAACCAAGTTTGTCATGATTGATCCACCAAAAGCCCATGGCAAGAATGAACAAGAAATTTGGTATTTAGTAAACCCCTCGAGGGTTCCCACCCGACCTATAATTAAGTGGGTAGTCCAGTTTAAAGAGAATGGGACTATGAATATTTCTATTTTTCACCCCACCACTATCGGGCTCCTACCAAAGAGTCAAGCTCCATTGATGCCAACAGAGGTAGAACGGAGCATCTCCTTGCAAGAATTTTGAAAAAAGTTGAAGGAATAGAAAAAATGGTCCGTGATTTAAAAGAGGACTTCACTTTACTTTATAAAATAGTGGTCTCCATTTGGTCTCTATTAAATAATGGGAAAATCAAATAGGATTAGTCATCGCACGTCAAGATGCTAAACCTAAGGGGGAATCTACTAGTGGAACAATCACTAACCTCCAAAATAATGATCAAATCTTAGCGATGTGTGCGGATGGTAAAAATATATAGGAAGAGCACATGATAGAGGACTTAGGAAGAAAAATTCCCAACGCTCGATCAAAAGAGAGGTTGTCATAAAGTCTAATCGATAAAGAGAAGAAAGAGGTAGAAAGCATTGTTGGATGGTTAATTGATGAAGAAGAATTTGATAAGTGGAGTTCTATGGACCCTCCTTGATAAATTGATACATGCCAATGTCGTTCCACGATGATAACTAAGGCACTGTGTAGGAGGCAACCCGTAAATGCCATGAGGATGGATCGTATCCTTTTTATCACATTTTTATAGTTTTAATGATTAGTTTTCACATATGAATAACTCATGCATGTGTGATACTACAGAGATATTTGCATAAGCTTAGAAAGAAAGAAGTGTGCATAATGCAATGTAAAAGCCAATCAAAGAAGTAATAAGCATCAAGTGAGGAGAAAAGCTGAACAGGGGAAAAATAGGGGAGTAGATATGCCCTTGGTTATCGTGAATGCAGTCCCTTGTGTGATCGTGGTTACTTTCCTGTCCGAGATCGTGGTCAGTTAGCTACGATCGTGGATATAGAATCTAGTTGATTCACTGACTACCTTTCTAATCTCCTCTTGCTCAAGTTCTTGAATGTAGGAATGCTCTAATCTCAAGATAATTGGTGATGGTGCAAAGTCTGAAAAGAATAGCGGCCTTTGATAGAGTTTTAGGAGCACCCTTATCTCTTTGTTAGCTTTGATTATTCATGCAGTAGGGGCACTTCAACCTTGTTAGTTGGGGGTGTTTCCTTATTCATTTTATTTAGTCTTGTATTATTGATTTTGCTGCATGCTTTTCTGTTCTTTTGAAAAATTCTTAGCGTGATTTTTATTTTGGTTGTAATATTCGAGCGCTCTGATAGTGTTCACATTTGCATATATTAACTATTTTGTTCTTACTTTTCTATTTTAGCCTTAATTTCATTAGACGAGCTTTGCCTTTATGATTGGGTTTCCAACCATAGGTGCAGGGGAAGTCTGAGTACCCGTGGCATCAAGGCCTTAGAATGCAAGGGAAGTCTGAGTACCTGTAGCATTGCTAATTTGGGGTTGAATTAAGATCAATTTGTGAAGTATGAGTAACCATATGGTGGTTCGCCCATACTATGAACTTCAATTTTAGATGATAACTTTGATGGGTTTCCATGATTAGAAAATCATATATAGTGCTGATGTAAAAGCATACAACCCCCTCCACCCAAAGTTTTTGAAAAATTCGAAGGCATAGGCTTGAACAACTTTGTGAAAAAATTTGTTTCCCTCTTCCTATGACTCCGAAAGTTGACTTTGGAAAAATAATGAATACTCTATATTTGTCTCGAGCAGGTGGAACAATTGAACCCCCTTTATGATATTCGCATGCCATGTGTTTGAGGTTAATTGTCTCCATCTCATATGTACTTGTACTATCTAGAATTTCCTTCTTTAGTCTCTCAAAGCTAATTTTTGACTATGCTTGGTTGGTTAAATAATCGCAGGCCATCTTGTTATTTTGGAAGTCCACTTTAGCCTAAAGAGCCTACCAATACATAAGAGTTACCCCTAGTCATCCTCTTCGAGCCTTTGGGACTTTCTTTGGCAAATGCATTCCAATCCGTGACCCGTCTATTCATCCCCTCTTGAACCGTTTCCTCCTTGAAGTTGAGAATACAAATTGAGGCTAAAAGACTAAGTTGGGGTGGTGGAAAGAGAAAAAAGTATAGTTGTACCGCAAAGTCTTAAGAAGTTTCCTACAATCTTGAGAAAGTGAAACTTTTTGGATTTGAATAAAGAAATGATCCATAAAGGAAAGAAAGGCTTTATCTATGGTAAAAAAGAGGCTTTCAATTTGTAGAAGAAGAGAAAAAGAGGAAAGTGGGAAAACCAGAAAAAGCAATGGTAGGCGAAATAGTAAAGTGAAAAGAAGTAGCACAATAAGTGAAGCATGAAAAGAGTATTATGAATAAGTTCAAGGAGGGTGTAGCCTTGTGTTCCGAAGTTGATCTCCTACCCTACCCTAAACCCATATTACAAGATCAGCAAGCCCTTTGTGATTCCCAACCAAGTGTAGTAATTGTAGTGGTGATTGAAAGTAGGGAAAATCCTATGGCATGGTACTTGTTAATATGGAGAATTTCATAAGAGAGTGAGTGGTTGCACTAAAAATTCCTTATTGCATGATTGGTAACTAGGTGTGTTAATTTCTCCTTTCTGGTAAGGAGGCATATGAACTAGTTGATGTGGGTGATTTTGTCATCTTCTTCACAATGAGGCAAGTGGAAGTATAGAATGAATGTGGTCCACATGTGAGTCATTTTTAGAGTGCTAGCAGTCGCTACGTAGTTGCTCCCCGAAGTCTATTGTATCTTTCACTATTCAATTTTATGATGAGAGGAGTCTTTGAAAGCCTATTTTCCCATGCATGAAAAACCTTTGGTGGTTGAAACTATGTTTGAGTCTTCATGACCATTGAGTGATAGAAAAAGGGTGTACATATCTCATAATATGTGGTAGCACTGCTTAAGGACAAGAAAGGTCTTAAGTTATGGTTGTTGATGAGTGGTGAGTTTACCACTCATTTGCACTCATTTTTCGTGCATATTACCTTTTTTTGAATGAATAAATGAGACAACATCTATGGATAGATGCATTAATATACACTCTTTGTAGGCATAAAGTTGAGAAGACCAAAAGATGTTGATTGAAGCTGAAAATGATAAAAAAGGAGCAAGGAAGAGTGCAGCTGAAGACCTGGACTACATAAGCCTCGATTACCATTATCGTGGTCCTCTAGCTATGGTTGTGGTTAGTCAAGACAGTTAGAGCAATGCGGTCGCAACACAAAACCACGGTCACATGGTCGCAGTCGCGGACAGCCGTACGCCATCGCGGTTAAGAGGAAATATGCCTAGAGGCAGATCTGTAAAAGCACGTAGACGCATCCCAAGCTATATTTAAGCAAAAGCCCCTTCCTCCTTTAAGAGCTTAACTCATAAGGTATCTTGGAATTTAAGACTTAAAACCCTAATCTTGGGTAAGTGTGTAATTAATTTTGGAGGCTCAATTTCTTAATTTCTTAGTGAAGAATGGATGCTTTGAATGACCCATATGGTATATTTCTCTTTACTTTATGCATGAGTAGCTAAGTAATTTGGTCTTGGGATTATGTTGAACTAGAGTGTAATTGTGTGTGGGTATTGTTGTGTTTTCATGGATTTTAGTTCTTGAGTATGGATTTCACCATTTCTTGAGCTTATGTGTTGAAATTTTATGGGTGAAAACTCCAAATCTCCAAATGGGTTTGATGAGCGAAAACTCGAAGCTCTAGAAACCCTTTGTCATCCTTAAAAGAGGGATTTAGGTTAATATTAGGTAACCCATAACATCCTCGAAAGAGGGTTATCGGGGGACAAAGCAATGGTGAACAACTAAGCCTATGGCTTACTACCCTTTGCAATCTTTTAGACATAAGTATTTAGGGAGTGTGAATCATGTCAAGAGCATCATCCTAGAAATAGGGATGCTTGGTTGAGGTTTTGGGTGGTTATATAAACTCCATACTTGTTAGGTGCTCGAAAGAGCCAATGGGTGAAATCATTGGGGTTTTATTGAAAGATTGACCCCAATGATCTTAGACCTAGCCTTCCTATCTGTTAATTAACAACTAAATCCATAATAAACCAAAATTATCCCTCATGCTTCACCTTTAAGGACACATAATCCTAAGATCTCTCCAAACCCTGAAATCAAATCGATGATACCGATTACAAGCTGCTTGTTACAGGTTATAGTGAAAGAGTTTCCAAACAAATCTCCTCCATTTAATTATATATGCCTTTTTCTTTAGCATTTTGGGTAACCTTATAGTAATTGGAATATCCATAGGTTCAAAGTCTATATAACATTCACTCCTTGAAATTCGACCCTAATTTACATTGGGTTACTTGACAATGACTGGCTTACCCCTCAATTATGGGAGTGAGTTGAGCATTATCACTCATCCTAAAATGTCTTCCAAAAGTGAGAAGTGAATATCAACCCACGGTCTAAAATTATAGACATTGGCACACCATACAGACACACAATTTCATGAATATTGATACGAGGAAACCTATCGACACTGAAGGAATCCTGAACTAGAAGGAAATGTGTTGACTTGGTCAATCGATCCACGATGACCCAAATTCTATCAAAACCATATAAAGAGCGAGGCAAACCAGTCATGAAGCCCGTAGTGATCCGTTCCTATTTCCACTAAGGAATGGGTAACCTTGGAAGCAAGCCACTAGGTCACATATACTCGGCCTTTACTTGCTAGCAACAAAGGCAACAAGCTATGAAATCTGCTACATCATTCCTTATACCCCCACTAGTAATGCTACCTCAAGTCATGATATATCTTAGTCACTCTCAGATGGATAAAATATCTGGAACAATGGGCCTCCTCCAAACTTAATCTAATCCAATCATCCACTCTTGGTACACAAACTCGACCACCAATCCTCAAAATCCAATCCAAATCAAGTGAGGCTTCCTTATCTTTGCCAATTTATACCTTATCTCCAATCAATCTCAATCCCGCATCATCAAACTGGTAAGCATGAATCTACTCCATCAAGGAAGACCTAGCCACGACGAATGCCAAAACACTCCTAGGGGTCAAAATATCAAACCTAACCATCTGGTTAGCCAATTACTGAACCTCTAAGGCTGAAGGCCTCTTCTAGGTCAAGAGATGTGCCAAGATACCTATGCTAGTCCAATTTTGGCTCAAATCATCCTAAACCATATTAGCCTTACCCAAATGGGAGAGAATAGTCAAGTCATATTCCTTAAGCAACTCAAGCCAATAACGCTTCCTGATATTTATATATCGCTGGGTGAATAAGTACTAAAGCTATGATGATCCGAGAAAATCTCACAAGACTCTATATCAGTAGTACCTCTGCAACTTCAAAGCAAAAATAATAGAACACAACTCTAAATCATGGGTAGGAAATTCCACTCATGGGGCTTCAACTAACGAGAAGTATACGCAATCACCTAACCCTCCTGCATCAATACAACACCTAACCCTACACCTGAAGAATCACAAAAGACGGTAAAACTGACGCCCTTCTTGGGTAAAGTCAAGATAGAAGCTCAAGAAAACAAATCCTTGAGCTTTTGAAAGCTCGCCTCAAGCATCGAGTCACTAAAAATAAATATTCTTCTAAGTCAACTTTGTCAATGGAGACACAATAAATAAAAAACCCTTAATAAAATGCTGATAATAACTAGCCAAACCAACAAAATTCTGAATATCCATGGGTGCAGTAGGTCTAGCCCAATCACGGACCACTGCAACCTTAGATGGATCAACCATAATACCTTTCTTAGCTACCACATGACCGAAGAAAGAAATGGACTCTAACCAAAACTCACACTTGAATAACTTAGCATACAACTTCTCATCCGTCAATCTCAAAAGCACAATTTGCAAATGCTCCTTATGCTTAGCCTCACTCTTGGAATAAACTAAGATATCATTTATAAGTACAATAACAAAAGAGTCGAGATATGGTTAGTACACCTGATTTATGAACTCTACAAATACAATAGGGGCATTGGTAAACCCAAAGGACATGACCAAGAACTAATAATGACCATATCAAGTTTATAAAGCTATCTATGAAATATACGAAGCTCTAATCCTCAACTAGTGATAACTAGATCTCAAATCAATATTCAAAAAAATTGTAGCACACTGACGCCGATCAAACAAATCATCAATATGAGAAAGAGGAACTTATTCTTAACTGTCACCTTGTTCAACTATCAATAATTAATACACATATGCATAAACCCATTCTTCTTCTTTAAAAATAAGATAGGCACACCCCAAGGCGATACACTAGGTTAGATAAATCCCTTGTCCAATAACTCCTGCAACTGATCCTTTAATTCCATCAGCTGATCTGAGTCTATCCTATAAGAAGGAACATAAATAGGCTTGCTGTGTGGCTCAACATCAATAGAAAAATCAATATCCTAATTTAGAGGCATACCAGGCAAATCCGTAGTGAACATATCCACAAACACATAGACAACACGAACAAAATCCAAAGAAAGAGGTGAAACAATACTAATATCACGAATATGAGGCAAATAGGATGAACATCCCCTCTTAACCAATCTATGAGCTTGGCACAAGAGATAATCCTCTTAGGACCCAATTTAAGTGCACCCTTCCAAGATATCCTTGATACACCCAACAGAGCTAATGTCATGGTCTTAGTAAAATAATCTAAGACAGCATGATAAGGAGCTAACTAATACATACCCAAAATAACATCTAAATCAACCATATCTAACACAATTAAATCTATCCAGGTCTCGTAGCCATAAAAAGTCACAACACAAGATCAGTACAACTAATCCACCACTAACGAATTTCCTTTAGAGGTAAATACATGTATAGGCATGGAAAGAGGCTCACTAACAGAATCAAAATCAAAAGCAAAATATCTAGACACATAAGAGAAAGTTGATTTGGGCTCAAATAACATAAATATAGGTCTGAAACAAAGGAGGGTGATACCTGTGATCACAACATCAGAAGCCTCCACCTCTGGCCTAGCGGGTATAACATAATGCTAACTATGACTACCAACTAGTTGAGTAGACCTACAATCACCCCTTAGGATCCACTATATTTACCTCTGACACCTCTGGTAGTACCCCTACCTCTCATAGCTAAAATAAGAGTAGCTCAATCATACGACAGGGATAGTACTTGGCCAAATAGATAACCAAATAACACATAAAACAAGTCCTACAACCCAGATCAATAAGAAAATGTACCACTGGACCTGAATGGACACCCTGTACTGCTGAACCCAAAGATCCACTACCTAAACTCTATAAAGACATCTGCACTATCCTACCTTGATAACCACGAGATCCTCTAAAATTTCTACAATAAGAAGCCTAACCTCTAAACTCACAAAAATGGCACACCTTCTTGGCGTCTCCCAGAGATGCTCTAAGATACCCCTTATCATCTTGGCATGATCCACTATGTTTTGAAAAGACGCTCAACAACCATTTGAGAAGTAGCAAACTAAAGAGATACATCCAAACCCGTTACAAACTTTCAAATCTTCTCAAACTCGATGGAAATAATGGAATAAAAAAATCTAGACATGCCATAAAAGCATGCCTCATACTCTATAACAGTCCTAGAGCCATACTCCAAACAATCAAACTCATCACGCATCTAATCTCTTAAACTATAAGGCATAAATCTCCCTAAAAGGCATCAGTAAGCTGATCCCAAGTCAACTCAGGAGAATTAAGAGGTCTATAACCACCAAATGACCTCTACCAATCTCTTACAACATCTCTCAACTAATGGGTAGTTTAAGCCACTCCTTATGACTCAAGAGAACCCATATTATGAAACTTATCCCGATAATCAATCAAGAACTCATAGGCATCCACGCTCATAATGCCACTAAATTAGGAAGGACCTAAATAAGTAAATCTCTCAAACTTTTTTTAATCCTCAGAAGATATCACTGTACTAGCAACAAGAGGAAGAATGGTGAATCTGGCAAGCTAGGATCCTGGCTGAGGAGGTAATATAGATAAAGGTTGCACTCCTGATCTTGGTGCAACATACTCAGATATCAGTGTAGAAGAAGGAATAGTACTTAAAGTATGAAGAGTACCCAAAGAAGAAACATGTGCCATATAAAGATCCACACTAGGAGCTGGAGTAGCACTTGTCATAACCAAAAGAAAACCTTATAAGTGGGTTAACAACTTCATATACAAACCCTCCCAAATTGGGGGAGACAAACTCTAAGGAATTAGAACTGAACACACACCTCCAACTTGCTTAACACGAGGCTCGGGGGGAGCCTCCTAGAACTCCTCCTAGACGGGGCTGATCCACAAACCCGTCCACCTCCTCGAGTCTATACATGAATCGAGGATCGCTCTCTGGGAGAAGGATCAACATATTTGACCTCACGGGACCTAGTCAACACCATCTACACAGAAAAAGTGAAACACAACTCAAAACACAAGATATTCACACGAAGACAAACTATACGAGTATAATAAATACAAAAGGAAACATAGAAATGCAACCATACCTTCTAAAACCAAGTGTCAATAGTACAAGAACATATCTAGTATAACTCGAATCCAAGGAAATACATAAGATATCTAAATACAAGAGAAACTCTATCTCTGAAATGAAAATAAAGATATAGTCTATAAAGAAAGGTGGAAGAAGACATCGAGATACATAAAAATAATCAAGTACCTTGAAAAATCTAACAATTGTCTAATTCAAGCAACAGGGCATACCCAAACCTGAATCTACATCGAAAGGTTATAGTAGGAGTAAGTACGATCCATTTGTACTCAGTAGGTTTTGTAGGATGACCGAAAAAAGTAGAAAATAAAGTACACAAAATACACACTAAGGGCACATTACTTGTAATCCTAAAATGTCCCTTAATGGTAGCCCCTACCTCTTGCACTAATTGTTATAATATATGTATCACAAGTACAACAATAATATAGCAAGTATACATTATATTATAGGCAAGTATAAACAGAGAAGAACATGTATATACAGAATAGCCAAGTATAAGTAACAGGATATAAAACAAGTAGACATATAATAAGTCAATATATAAATTCAGTAACAATGCCAACACAATAAAGAAAATGCAATATATAAGATGATGATAATGATGATGATTCATGAAGTTAGCACACAACCTTGAGGTTGGCACACGACCTTGAGGTTTGCACACGACCTTGAGGTAGGCACACAACTTAGAAGTTGACACATAGTCATCATGTTATCTACAGTATAATACTTTTAGAAAAGGTCCATAATATCCAATATTTGATTCCAAGATTCAATATTTTCCAGTGTATCCTATATTTCTGGTATCTTTGGTATTTTTAGTATTTTTTGTGTTTCTAGTATTTTCAGTATTTCTAAAGCACATATATAACATAAGAGATAATTCAAGTACACATACATGACAACAAGTAAATTTAAATCAATAAAACAAACAAGTGAAATAATGCATAAGATGACATGAGAATGATGATGCAAGGTTCATAATCATTCTAAATGAGATTTCCACAACCAATCCACATGATGTATTTCCACAACCAATTCATATGATTTATTTCCACCAATAATAACAATGTTACAATTCCACAACCACGTGAGCCAATATTCACTCACTATTTACACTATCCATAAATTTTCCACATGATTCATATGCCCACAAAGTATATGAATATATCATAATACGCCAGTGGAACAAAAATAGGCATTTATAGCAACATAATACAATTATTCACATGAATTTCAGGCTATCAATATCATATATGACCCCGCATGGTCACACATATCGAATGATATCTCAGATTCAACAATTACATCATATTTAATCCCCCTCTACACTGACAAAAATATATAGATATCTATATTTCATGATTACTTCCCACCCTTAACATGCATTTTGATATACAAATTAACTACCAATGCAGTTTGAACAGTTAATCCATAACCTAACCCAAAAATCAATAACTGGAATGCAAAAATTCAACCACAAAGTCTTAATTCTCATAAATCACATGGATAGGGATGCCGATTCAGATGCGGCTAGAAAGAATCTTAAAATCAACTAAAACAAAGAGATATAAAATCTACATATAAAAACAAATCCAATGATACCAGGAAATCCATAATAAAATTAGGAAATAGATATTAATATAACATCCTCATCACCCACAAGCTTTACTTTTATGCTATCACACTATTTTAGGGTTTATCTCTGAAGAGGTAAGGTGGAAAATGACAAAAATTGTGACCTAAGGGGTCTATTTATACCCATATCGGGTAATCAGGTATCGTTATCGCACTCCTAGGTATGTGATCACACACCCTATCTCAAAAGGAGATGTTGTAATTTCAACACTTCCTTTGTGTGATCGCAATACCCTTTGTACAAGAGGTGTGATCGCTCTCCACACAGATGACAACAAAAACTTGAAAATTTTCCAAGTTTCCGCTAAGGCCTTGGGATACATTAAAAATCTTATACAAGGAAACAAACTATGTAACCATACTAAATTTGATGATCTGGACTCAATGAAGATATCAAATTTCAAAAGACTTCATTTTTACAAAATTGACCCCTAAAATATGAAATCACAATTTCCTAAACCGAGGGTCTAAATTAAATTTAAAAGTCGTACAACCAAACAAAATATGTTACAACCCTAAAATTAATATTCTAAATCTGCTGGTGTAGTCCATTCAACCATATTTTGTACGAATCAAAGATAACTGCATAGGTCCATAATAATGCTCTTAAAGCCACAAAAAACTACAATATGGAACAAAAGGCACCAAAATACACCGAGAACCATGTCAATCGCCTTGACAACTCAAAAATACCCCAGAAACACATATTTCACATATTTCATCAAACTTTTGGGTCATTGCAATTCAAGTTGTATCATGTTAGGTCAAAAAGGATGATGTTATAGTTTATGTTTTACTTAATTATACCCTCCAGGATTTTGGAGGCATGTGTATGCTATTTACTTTTCTACACTTATTGGCTTATGGGGGTTAATTTTAAAGTTATAATTGCATATGTTTGATCCTCTATGTTGCATTATTATTCTGTTTATTTACTTATTTATGTACAATAATGTTGGAGTTTCTTTGGGTTCGATCCTTTACCTTGACTTAAGTTATGTTATCTTGCCTTTTTATCGTGTTTATATCATGATTTTGCTTAGTCGTTCGATGATGCCTACTGAGTACCCATGGTTAGGTACTCATACTAAACTTATGTACCTCTTTGGTGAAAATCCAAGAACTAGTTTCCATCATTAATTCAAGGATCATGTCATGCTTGATTCAGAGATAAGGTGATCTCTTGAGTCAAAGTCACCCCATTTTCTTCAATCTTATTTATGTCTAGTTTTTAGTTTCGAGATAGAATTTTATTGATTGTTTTAGAACTTGGGTTATATTTAGAGTATCTTTTATACTGACTCTAATAGGTCATAGGATATTTTCTATGTTATGACTATCTTTTGACTATTTTATTGATTTTTTTATTTCCATCTTTATTATCTATTTGGACCTTCTTAGGTCATTTCCACCAAGTTAGCCCATTGTTAATACCTCTGGGCTATGGTTTGGATTACTTTCAAGAAAGGTTTGGAAGGTGCCATATATGACTCATAAACTGGTCGTGACAAATTGGTATCAGAGCCTAGGTTTCACCGATATAATTGGTATTAGAGCAAGTGTCTATTAGAGTCCTGCGAATTGGAACGATGATTTCCATTTCCTATCTTTGAGAGAATATAAGACATTTTTAGGAGTTCTTCACTTTTAACTCATTTTGTGCTAAGTGTCTGAGTTAGTTTATAAAGCATTCCTTAACTCCACTCTTTCGCAGATTGCTAGGAGATGTGCTACTGCTACATGAGATAAGGGGCCCAAGACCAATCCTAGGGAACCTTACCCTATTAGTGGATGACCTAAAGGTTGTGGACATCTTAATATTTGTCCCTATCTAGGGGAAAAAAGTAGGGGGCCTTCACCAAACCCTATTCTTACTCCTGAGCTAGAGTTTTTTTTGCCACAACCAACAGTGGGACAGGGACCAGCCTAGGCTCCACTGGGGTTTATTTCTTCTTTAGTGCATAGGGATACTTTGG
The DNA here is from genome assembly GCA_030864215.1 of Capsicum pubescens. Lineage (NCBI taxonomy): Eukaryota > Viridiplantae > Streptophyta > Magnoliopsida > Solanales > Solanaceae > Capsicum > Capsicum pubescens. The sequence goes on from CM061543.1 coordinate 123,143,957, forward strand.
TTTAGCTTTTGGGGTTGGTTGGTGGTTCCCCATCTGATTGTGCATAGTCTACGGATCAGAGTAGTACGAAGGCAAGGGCACAATCTGTAGCTGTGGCTCTCAGAGTTAAGGCCCCTCCTGCATTGGTAGTTGCTCAGATGATAGTTGTTCATCCAATGGTTTCCTAGCCTTCTATATGCATTGAGGAGTAGAAGACGTTGGGTAGATTCTTGATATTGGCTTTGCCTAGTTTTTCTAGTGCATCGAGCGAGGATGTATATGAGTTTTTGATTGTTTATGAGAATAGGCTCTATAATTTGCGCCTAGTTGAGACATGTGGTGTATAATACACTACCATTAAGTTAGACTTGGCTGCTTGACATTGGTGGAGAGGTTATCTTGATTCTAGGCCAATTGGATATTTTCCTTTGAGATGAACTCAGTTCTCTAAGCTATTTTTGGAGAAGTACATGTCTTGGATCCTTAAATATTATTGAAGGGATCATTTCACTATATTAGAGTAGGTATCCATGATAGTTGTGGGGTACGAGGCTTATTTATATGAATTGGATAGGCATGCTACTTCTATTCTGGATACTAAGTATGAGACGATTCATTATTTTATGCGCGGATTGAGACTCCCTTCTTTCATGTCTACTCAGACTTTAGTTTCTGTTGGTAGTTCTTTTGTTGAGGTTTCTGATCATGCTCAACTTATGGAGGAGAGAAATCATGAGGCCTAAAAGGGTAGCAATAATAGACCTCAGTATCAGGGTAGTTTTAGTGGGAGTCATAGTAGCTCCCTATTTAGAGGTTAAAGTTATCATGGTAGATACCTTCCTCATCAGTCAGCCTAGTGGACCTTTTTAGAAAGAGCTCCAGATTACTGATAGAGTTAGTCCTTTATTAGTGATCGCCCTAGTCAGGGTAGAGGTTAGTTCTTTAAGGGATCCCTTTCTAGTTATTCTAGTTGTGATAAGTATTTTGGGTTAGCCGAATTTTCTAGTTTTGGTGCATCTCTTGGTACATATTATAATTATGGAGATCATTGTCATTATTTACGAGAGTGCCCTAGTCGTGGGGCGATTATTGCTTCATCTTAGAGTATTCTCTCTATTAAAGAAGTTTATCCCTAAGCTATAGGTGGTTTGCATGGTTATAGTGGTGGTCTCTAGGATGCTTATGGAGGTTATCAGGTAGGTAGGGGAGGTGATCGTTTAAGATTCCAGCAAGGTAGAGAGCATTGTAATTTATATTCAGTACCTTTTAGAGCTGAGGATGAGTCTTCAGATGTTGTTGTTATAGATGCAACTTTAGTTTTCCATCCATCGACCTTTGCTTTATTTGATCTGAGATCCACTTATTTTTATGCATCTCCTAATTTTTCTCAATGATTAGAGTTATTTTGGGATTTATTATCTATTCTATTGTGTGTATCTATCTCGTGGGTGATTTTTTAGTAGTGGATTGGGTGTTTAGATCCTATGTTTTGATTATTAGAGATGTTTATACTCATGAATTATTATTATATTAGATATGATGAATTTTGATATGATTTTAGGTATGGATTGGTTACCCACTATCATGTGGTCATGGATTGTTTTGCCAAGACCATTACCTTGGCCATGCCCTACATACCCCTAATCGTGTGGCAGAGAGTTGTTAGCTGTGAACCGATGGGGAATATTTCTTATATGTGTGCTAACAGGTTTATTTCACGGGATTGTGAGCCTTATCTTGCATATATTCGTGATGTTAGTGTGGAGAGTATATTGCTTGACTCTATTCCTATAGTCTATGAGTTTCCTATTGTTTTCCCTACCGATCTACCTGGTATTCCTCGTGTTTGTGAGATTGAGTTTGTCATTGATCTTTACGCTTGCACACAGCCTCTTTATATGACACCTTATCGTATAGCTTCTACCAAGCTTAAGAAGCTAAATTCTCAGCTTCAGGACTTTCTTAGTAAGGGTTTTATTAGACCAAGTATGTCATTTTAGGGAGCTCCTATTTTTTTTATGAAGCAGAAAAATGTATCCATACATATGTGTATTGACTATAAGCATCTTAATAAGGTGAATAACTATTATTCTATGCCTCACATTGATGAATTGTTTAACCAACTTCCAGGTGTAACGATGTTTTCTAAGATTTACCTGAGGTTTGGTTACCATCAATTGAGGATTCGGGCAGAGGATATCTTGAAGACAACCTTTATGACCCGTTATGGTTATTATGATTTGGGCTAAGGATATCCCAAAGATAGCCTTCAAGACCCGTTATGGTCATTATGAGTTCAAGTGATGTCTTTTGGGTTGACTAATGACCCACCCGTATTCATGGATTTGATGAACCAAATATTCAAGCATTATTTGAATTCCTTCATGATTGTGTTCATTAATAGCATCTTTGTGTATTCGAGGAGTAAAGAGGACCATGTGCAGTATTTAAGGATAGTTCTCCAGACTTTGAGAGATGATTTGCTCCTTGCCGAATTCTCTAAGTGTGAGTTTTGTCTTGAGTCTGTGACATTATTAGACATATGGTGTCTAAGGATGGGATTATGGCAGAACTGACAAAGATTAAGGCTATTCACGATTGGGATAGGCCTACATCTCTGACTGAGGTTTGTAGATTTATTGGTTTGGCTGGTTATTATAGATGATTCGCCAAGGGTTTTGCTACAATTTTAGCAACTTTGAAAAAATTAACTCGAAAGGAGGTTCCTTTTCAATGTTCTGAGGAGTGTGAGTCGAGCTTTGTAAAGCTCAAGAATTTTCTCACTTCATCTCAAATTTTGTCCCTTTCTATTGAGGGTAAGGGATTCACCGTGTATTATGATGCTTTCGATGTTGATTTAGGTTCTGTATTGATGCACTACGGTTGTGTTACTGTTTATACTTTGAGGCAGGTTAAATTGCATGAACGCAATTATCCCACTCATGATTTGGATTTGGGGCGGTAGTTTTCAGGCTTAAGATTTGGAGGCATTTCTTTATGGTGTGCATTGTGATATTTTCATCGATCATCATAGTTTTCAGCATTTTATGACGTAGAGAGAGATTAATTCTAGGTAACATAGATAGATGGAGTTACTTAAGGATTATGATATTTCATCTTGTATCATCCAAGAAAGAAAAATATGGTAGTAGATGCCTTAAGTCAGAAGGTAGCGAGTACGGGTAGCTTGGCTTGTATTTCAATTTATTAGTGGATGTTGGTACAGGATATGTAGTCCTTGTCTAACTTTTTGGTGTGACTTGATATTCAGACCCTAGGAGGATTCTTGCTTATTTTTAGGCTAGGTCCTCATTATTTTAGCAGATTTGGGGTTATCAATTTAAGGATAATAGACTTTGCATTCTCCGTGATCAGGTGTTGAGTAGTAAGTCTAAGAGGGATCCATATATTCTGAGGAAGTCTTGAGATTTGATGGTGGCATTTGTGTTTTGAGAGTTATGGTTTGATTTAGTTGATTTTGTACGAGGCTCACAACTCTAGATATTCTATTTATCGGGTACAACCAAGATGTATAGAGATTTGAGACCACATTATTGGTGGATTGGCATGAAGATACATGGGGCAAACTTTGTAGCTTGTTGACTTTGTTGTTAGTAGGTGAAAGCTAGCATCGACCAGGTGGTTTGATTCAGAGATTGTCCATTCTCGAGTTGAAAGTGGGAGCAGATTGCCATGGATTTTGTTAGTGGGTTTCCTCGCACTTCCCATTGTTTCAACGGTATTTGGGTCATTGTAGATCAGTTGACCAAGTTGGCATATTTCATTCCTATTCCATTGGTTGATTTCCAGTGAGCCACCGCGATAGTGGCGCGTTGCTGTGGCCACTCAGATCGAGAAAAATGTACGTTTTCTAGTTTCGTTACAAAGTTTAAAGGGGATATTTTGGTAAATCTCCAACCCCCAATCCTTCCAAAAACAAAAGATTAATCATATTTGAGAGATCTTTATTCTTTATTCATCAATCTCTCTTACACAAAACCCTAAGGCTCATAATTCCTCTTCAAGAAAACCAAAGTTTCCTTCATCAATTCTCTAAGGTAATACAAGATTGAGAATTTCCAATTCAAGAACTCTACGAAATCATCTCCAAAACATCAATAGAGATCAAAGATTCATGTTCTAGCATCTAGATAATCAAATTAAGGTATGTGGGGTTTGAACAAGGATAATTCTTTTATTCTTGTACTCAAAACTTTACTTTAATTACAAATTTACTGCAATTTATGAGATTTCCCATAAAATTAAAGTTAGGGTTTAAAACCATTATCATTATTTACAAGATTATGAGATTTCCCATGATTTAGAAGTTGAATTACATGATTGTATTTATAGTTCTATGCATTGTGCAGTAATTTCCAGATTTTATGATGAATTATAAGTGGTTACATTATCAAGCATGAATTTTTAGATGTTTTAACATCAGATTGATTCATAGGCCATTAAGCCCCAATTTAAGATTGTTATTTTGAGATTAATTATGCCATGAGAACCCTCAGATAAGACTACTCATAGATTTTGACAAAGATTTGACCTTTTGGTCCTAAGCTAAGATAAGAATCCACTTTGTTCAGATAACTTGAGATTTGAAGAAAGAAAAGCATAATTGGTTTTCTTGTAAACCCTTGTTCTATTTTTGAAGTGAATTTCTTAAGATTTTGAGAATAAGAATAGGAGTAGTATTTAGCATCGAGAAGGGTAGGTTACTACAGTTTCAGACCCCAGAACTATGTCTCAACATAGGATTTAGATTTATTCCCACTTCTACGTGGATGACTCAGATTGTGATCACTAAGATAGAAGTTCTATTCTAATGGCAAGGGTAGAACAACCCTTCCTAATGGAGGCCAAACATGGGACTTCATGGATACTCACATGGTTTATGTCGATTAGAAGAATCTCCCAAAAGATGTCCCCTACTCTTCAACAGTCTATTGATTTAAATCTTTAAGATAAAAGCATATGTTTTAGAAGTTATGTCTTTAAGATTCTTAAGCTTTAAGATAAAGTATTTTTACAGATTTTAGAACTAAGTGTAATGGCTCACCATATTTACGTTATATCTTTTATCATTTATGATTTATGATCTTCAAATCTCAGATTACTCAAGCCTGCGTGAGTCATTTACATTTAGCATGCATGATTTTATAATCTGTGATGATATCGTTTACTTATTGCATGCACCCCTTATACTCAATACATCCTCAAAGTATTGATCCACATATATGTCTATGTGCTACATTGTCTCATAATGTAGGTTCAGGTGCTCAGTCTCAGCAGCATGAGTGATTCTCAAGCATCTCATCTACATCCCTGCAGTTGGTGAGTCCTCATAGTTCGGGGACTTAGTTATTCATACTTTCAGTTTATTAGTAGATGTTGTTTTATTCTTTTCAGATAGTTTGATTCAGTTGGGGGCTTATCCTAGTGACTCTCTAGATTCAGATAGTAGAGGCTTGTCAGACTACTAGATTCAGTTTTAGATATTTGATTCAGAATTCAAATTTTTTAGTATTGTTTTACCAAGACTTCTAGCATGTTTCAGATAAGATTTTTCCACGTTATTATGATTTCATATTCATATTTCCCCTATGTTGAGATCCAGACTTAGTAGAAAGCAGCCAGGGTTAGCTCAGGACTACTTGTAGTTCGAAGCACCGTGTGGCATCCCGGGAACTAGATTTTGGGGTGTTACATTACTCCATCAGGCTCCTCTTCAAATTTTTTTTCTTTAACTTTCAGAACATCTTCCAGTGTTGTAATTTCCTAAAATATGTTTACAAAGGTTTCTTTACTCCTTCTTGTCAATGCTGATTTAACATTCTTTATTTTCCGATGAAACACAATGAGTGGATTACCTACTATCTCTTATTTCCAATTTTCCTTTATCACTTCCACACATGTCTCTTTTTTCAACCATAGATTCAAAAATCTAAAAGATCTGATTACTTGCTTCCTATCCATCTTGAAATGAGTTAACAAAGGAGCATGATCAGATCTACTTATAGGTAAATGATCCACTTCCAATGTCTAAAATAAGTTCTGCAATCTATTATTTTATAGCACCCTGTCTAAACTTTTAAATATAGATTCATCATCTGTTCTCCCATTCCACTAAGTATACTTACTTCTTTTAAACTGAGGTTCTTCCATGTTGCACATACTTATACACTAATTATAATCCTGAGTTTCATTTAGTGTAACTGGTAATCCCCCTAATTTTTCTTCTTCATTTCTTATTATATTAAAATCACCTCCTATTAACCATGGCTGCTAATAATCTGCCATGTCTAATAATGAATCCCATAAAACTTGCCTTTTTCTTAAGCTGGACTTTGTATACACTAATGTAACTATCAAAGAAACATCAACTTATTGACATACCAGCTTCATTGAAGGTTGTTGCTCCTTATATTTGACTATGCTATATTTCACACTTCTATCCATGAATGCCCATATCTTCCTTGATACATTCACTACAACTTGATTCATACCTAGTCTCCTTTTGTATTCATCTTTATGCTGCCTCTCTTGAAAGGGTTCCATAATACCTATAAAACAAAAATGGTTTCTTCTCTACATTGTAATTAATCTGGTAAAGGCCTGTTGTGTATTAACAAACCTTATATTCCATATTAATACTTTCATCATGGTTTATTCTTAGCAGTATGACTCCTTGTATAAATTGTGCCTGAGCTTGCATTATTACTCTGGTTTTTTTTTTTTATTTACTTAACTTTCAATGACTCAACTTTCTTGGGGGATAGATCTGCATCCTTAGCTATTTGCTTGATGTTGTCAACCAAATTATTCCCATCCAAATATGCCTTCTTTTCATTGCAAATATCTATCATTTTATCTGATTCAATTGCAAAAGGAGAAATCCCTTCCAATATCTTCAATCATTTTCTTCTTCATCAAACAACTGAATTTCCTTATTACCTTCTTCCATTGGCATCTTCTTATTACTGACTTTCTCTTAAGTTTCTGTAATGTCATCCTGTTGAACTTGATTTTGTTGAATATCTTCTTTCCTGTTCTTCTTTTCATTTGTTGCATTCATCTATTCTGCATCCTGTCCTTCTTTTGAGTTTCTGTAGTTTTACCAAAACTTTTATTCACCCAATCTTTTATGCTGAGTACCTCTTCTTCCTCTTATTTATCTTTATCACCCTTTGTTGCTATCTCTTTAATGTGATCATCTTCATTTTACTCATCTTTCAATGTATTAATAGAATTAGAAACTTCCAGCTCCTTATCATTTTTCTCATTTATCTATCCTAAAATATGTCCATATCTTTCCCTCCTGTATCCATTCATCCTTGTGTGCCACTGTGGATTGTTTATTTTTCCTCTTCTTGTATTATCTTGATGTTGTTGATTCTTTCTTTGTCCACTTTGATCCTTCTCTGCTGATTTTTCTTCTGTGCCTTTGCTTTTTTTTCTACATTTTGTCAAATAATTCTAGATGAGTGTTCCAACAACCGTCCTCATCATGCCCTTGTAAACAACACTCTTTACAATATTTTGGCATATAATTTTAATGAATTCGTATCCACTTGGATTTCATTTCCCTAGTAATATTATTCTATTCATTTATTCTTATCCGTTGAGGTAGCTTTGCAACCAAATCAACCTCCACTTTTACTCTTACACAACTTGGCCTAGTATGATTTTTGGTTGCCATATCAACTATGACAGGTCTACCTACAACTGATGCAATAGAGAATATTGCATCTTTTGTAAAAAAATTGGGTGGGAGATCCAACATAGAATGCCAAGCTACTGCAATAGTAGTTTCAACATCAGGCTCAAACCATGGATCCCACTTTAAAGTCCTCATTTGCTAATATCTATCCATCAACTGAATGTGAACGGCAAACATTGATAATAATTAAACATAATCTTTCAATGCTTCTAGCCTTATTAGAACCTATCTTTCATCCATTAATCCTATATTTCATTGCTCCATTATTCCGCAGTGATTTAAAATAATTTTCCTTAATACTTCAATATGAGGTTTACCATAAGAAAACTTACTGATAATTGCATAATGTAATTTCTCCTGCACGATTAAATTGCAAACTTTAGATGATTTCCACGTAATATTAGGCTCCCCATACAACATTATAATAGGTTTAGGTGGAACCCTAATGTTACAGATATCCACCACTTTGGGCTTCAAAAGATTAGCATATTTTGTTTCCTCCATTCTCTGTTTGTTAATAACATTCGGTCGGATAGTCCTACCGGTTATGGTGGCCATGTTGGCCAGAATTGTAGAAGTCAACAGATAGGTTTCCTTTTTTGAGTGTATTTGGTATAAACATGTTCTTTATGAAAAATGTTATTTTAAAAATATTTTAAGAAAAATTAGTGGGTTTCTTACTCATTTTCATAGATTTGATATGTAAGTAAAAAATACTATTCAAAAATCATTTGTATATAATTTAGAAAGTACTATGAGAGGTGGGGGATGACATAATTTGGATGAGAGCTATCAATGGGGGTGAAAACAAGAGAAAATTGAAGGAAAGTGTCATTTAAGACTTGAATGAAGGATTCGTGACATTGACCAACTTAAAGGGTCAAACATAATTAGGAAACTTAATTAACTTAATTATGGACTTGATTAATATTTTTATAACATTCTAATCTTTTCAAAAATATAAATCAACCCAGACCCCTTCTCTCTCCAAATCAACGATCTCTCTCTTTCTCTCTCTTGATTGTTTCTCCCAACCAACAGTTCTAAAAATTTCTCCTTTCAATCCATGACTACTTTAATCTCCAAAGACAAATAGTTGGGCTTCAAGTTTCTTTTTGACTTTCAACCATCAATCAACGTGACAGTCTCGGTCTCCGGCCATAATAGCTTCGAGTTCTTTATCGTCCCTTTTCTTCTTTAACAGGTAAAAAATTATGGCCTTTTTAGTTTTGAAGAAAAAGAGGAACTTGAGCCAACTTCTTTTCTAGTATTAGTGAACAATTTCAATATTTGTTGCTTTAATTTAAAATGCAGTCTAAATAAAATCCTAATTTTTGGTATTTCTTCTCTTCTCTTTTTGGAGTGAAATATGATCTTTTGTTGTTTGTTTCATTTTTTGAAGTTTGATTTTTGTTGTTTGTTTTGTACAAATAGAACAACGATGTTGTTGTATTTGGTATTGTGCCCATTGCTGGGTTAATTTGTTCTTGTTCTTGGGAAAAATAATGATATTGTTGTGATTCTAATAAACAAAACCATGCTACTATTTTTTTCTATAATAGATTAACCTTTCGATGCCACAGATTAACCATCTGATACAATAAATTATTCATCTGATGCAATAGATTTACCATCTGATGCAACAGATTTACCATCTGATGCAATAGATTAACCATCTGATGCAACAGATTTACCGTATGATGCAATAGATTAACCATTGAATAAAAAATTTAATGCAACAGACTAACCATCTGATGCAACGGATTAACCATTTGATGCAATAAATTTACCATCGGATTAAAAATCTAATGTGATAGATTAACCATATGATGCAATAGATTTAATATCAGATGCAACAGACAAACCATCTGATTAAAACTCTAATCAACAGATTAACCATTTGATGCAACTCATTTATCATCTGATGCAATGGAGGAACCATCGAATAAAAAATCTAATACTACAGATTAATCATCTGATGCAATAGATGAACCTTCTGTTGGTTAAAATCTTATAAACTATTCCAACATGACATGTCCAAGACTTGATTTTTGCAACTGATCATTTATCTGTCGCGATAGACGACACTTCTATTGAATAAACCTAAACAATATTGACCATTGATAATTGTTCCAATAGATCACGTATAAGTTGCAACAGATGTGTGATCTGTTGCATAGACCAGTCATCTATTTTAACAAATGAGTGATCTATTTTTATTGTTGTAATAAATTACTCATCCATTGCAATATATTAGTTATATGTTGTAATAGATCACTCATATGTTGCAACAGCTGCGTGATCTATTGCACACACCAGCTATCTATTTAAACATATAAGTGATCTATTTTTATTATTGCAATAGATCACTTATCTGTTGCAACAGGTTAGGTATATGTTGCAACAGATAACCTACCTAGTGCAATAGATGTGTGGATCTGTTGTTTTACTAATGTAAATATTAGATATGCTGTTATCCTTTTGTAACAATGCATTAATCAATTATAATTTATTTTATGTTCCTGTTATTTTTAGATTATATGCCTCCAAAAAAATAGAAATTGAATCAAGTCTAAGTAAAGGAACAAGTGAAGCAGCTAGGCTATATCCACTACTTTATGAGCTTGCTTTACAAGCGTTATCTCAATCAGAAGAAGAAGATAATGAACATGGGGAGGAGGAATATTTCAAAAGAGATGATCCAAATGCTAATAGCCCTTCCACCAAAGAGTTGACTAAAACCTTTAGACTTGATAGTTATCTTGTGAGAATGCAATGCGATGGTGCCACAAATTTAATAAGTGATTTTGTGGTTAAGTCAGCCATGGGAAAATCATTTAATGCCTTTAGAAAAATACTTCGAGAATAAAATTTAGATTCTTATTTCAGGGATAGTTGCTTTGGGCAATATCTTGATTTGGTGGAGGACAACAATGCTCATTTCCAAATGAAAATGGTATATGATCTTCTCAAGCATAGGTTTATGCATGAAAACAAAGATAAGATGGATGAGGTATGGATAAATTAATGTGGTATGCCAATTTGTTTTGGTTAGAAGGAGTTTTCTATAGTTACTGGACTAAAATGTTATCCTCCTTCTCCTTCTCAAGTCATATCTATTCTAACCCCAAAAAAGCACCCCCCACACCCAAAAAAGGCTAATGCAAGTAAAGTTATTGTAAAGACTTGATGTCCCTTGTTGGTCTAATCTTCCAAAAAAAAATTGATAAAAGCGTGGAAAGGTAAAAGACTTTCAAAGAATCACTAGCAATCATTATGCTTGGTTTGGTTTGAACATAGTATTCTTTAGGCAAAAGACATTAAAAACAACATATCACTTGATTTAATAAAGCTCTTCAAGGATCTTGAGGCATTTAACAACTATCCTTGGGGTTATGAAAACTTCTAAATGACTATCAAATATTTGTTGACTCCGTTAATGCCAAAGACAGTCAACTTATATCACTTTTCATGGGCTTTCAAGGTAAATATTTCTTTTATTATGATATGATTCATTTTTTATTAAATAATGCTTTTGATTTATTAGCGTTATTTTATAGGCTTGGCCGTTTGAAGCCACTCCTTATTTGAGACAACAAGTGAACTTCCAGAAAAAAGTGTCTTGTCTAAGAATCCGGAGATGGTTTTCGGCCAAAACTGATAAAAATGACAAATTTCTTGATCTCATCAAACCCCCGAAGGATTCAGTAAGTCTAATTCTAATTAAGTTTTTGTTTTAATTAATGATTTTTTTGAATTATCTAATCATCATTCTAATATATGTACTGATTTATGTTAGATTGTGCATCCGTCGTTTGTTCTGACCAATCGAGAGTTAAAGATGCCATTTTTTCTTACTTTACGATCTGTGCAAACTTTATCATACCCTAAGGTCATTGAAAAAATTAAAATGGGATTATTTAAAACAACAACCATCACAAGAAAAATAATTTTGGAGGGTGGGACAGTTATTGTTGATAGTGGTAGTGGTAGTGGTGCTGCTGTCAGGGCTAAAGATGCTCTTCTTAAGGTTTTTAAAACAAACCATTATGAGTATGATCATACTGGTTATATAGATTTTTCTCCTCCTAGCAAATGTTCTTCATGCAAATGTTAAGACTGCAAGGCGAAACATGATGTAGTGCTTAATCATATTAATGCATTAATTACTTCTACAAAGGAATTGAAATCTAAGGGGGGTGTCATTCCATCAAAGAGGATTTCATATCCTTCCAATCCATTAGAGATTAAGGATAAGAGAAGGAAAGTAATTTCAAAGTCATTATCAAGCATCCAAAAAAGTGAAATTACCACTCTATTGTCTTTGTGTTTCACTATTGAGCAATGTACAATGCCCATAGGAGAGCAAAATAAGCTGAAGAAGGTGAATATATAACATTTGTTCCAACTAATAAAAAGGCACATATCTATTTCAACAGATGACACATCTGCTTAAAATTATCAAACAGATATATACATCTGTTGCAACAGTTGACTAACCTGTTGAATCAGAAGCAGTATCTGTTACAAAATATGTCTCGTATGTTTTAGAAAATCAAATATCTCTATGTACCATTTTTATTTGTACCAACAGATTACTTATCTGTTGTAATAGATGGGTCATCTGGTGGGACAAATTAAATTAAGACTTTCTACTATTTTAGTTTTTCCCAATAGATGAGTAATATGTTGCAACAGATGGTTCCTCTATTGGAAATTATAATACAAGTCTTCCTCGTGTTTTAATTTATACCAACAGATGATCCATATGTTGCAGCAGAAAGATAATCTGTTTGCTAAAATAGATGAGTTATCCTTTTCTATTTTTTTGTTTCCTTGTGATTAGCATTGACAATTCTGGCTTTCCAGGTGGATGTCACAGTAGAAGATACTTTTGAACAACTTTGACAATGTTCTACCCTTTTTATGGAATTAAGGAGAAGCAAAAATGTAGAAATCATACGCAAGCGACATTAAAGATCCACGACGACCAAAGTCAAATTACATAGCATTGGATGAAGAACAACTTGTCCATATTGAGTTGATCTTTATAGCTTGTGTCTGTCAAAGTAATAACCTCACCCCTCCTTAGGAATTGTTGGCATCAAAACTTAAATTGTTGATTTATTTGTTGAGATCTGTACCCATAACTATTTTTTTACATTTAATTTATTTGTTGATTTATTTTATGTTATTTCTAAAGGTTTTGATTTATTTTATTTTGTCTATGAATTTTATTTTATCCTTAGATTTGAGCTTATTCATTGAAATAGAATACTAGATTCAAATATTTGCAACAGATAAGGTATTTGTTGCAACATATGACATATCTGCTGGAAAATATCAAACAGATTTAGACATATGTTGCAACATGTAGGTCATCAGTTGGAAAATATAAAATAGGTATTTCCACTATTGCAATAGATAGACCTAGATAAAAATATCGACATAATGCAACAGTTAACCAACCTATTGCAACCCATAAATTATTTTTCAGAACAAATAGAATATTTGTCAACTTTCATTAGACATAAAAAATTGCCACTACATGTTAAGTGAAGTGACTTTAAATAAAAAAGGCGGAACCCATCGACAAGTACCTAAAGTTGCAGCGATCTTTTACTTTGCCACCTCAAGTAGGCAGTGTTCATTTTAAACACCTAAAATCAGCATCAAATGTGTTAGTTTGGGACTTTTTTTCCTGTCGGAATCTCGCAAGTAATTCACACAACCAAGGCGCGTTGAACCCCCATTTTTGCTGACATGGCATCTGATTTGGCTCCCAAAAGTTATTTTCCCCTCGTTGTCTTATATATTAATCTTCTTCCTAAAATTTAACCCTAAATTCCCAAATATTCTTTTTATTTTTTTTCTTTTTTTCTCTATCCAAATTCTTTAAATTATTTATATTTGGTTTATCTTTATTTTTTTTCATTTTTTCCCACTTTGCCTGACAATGTTGATCTCATCTTTCACTATTTTTTGTGATAAAGATTTTTGATATTATAAGTGTGGTTATGAATATCTATTGAAGACTTCTTGGACTCAACAATATCCAGGTCATATGTTTTTTACTTTTAAGATTTCAAAGGTAATATTTTTTTATTTAATTAGTTGATTAATTATTGACTTACAATTATTTTGTAATTGTGGTCTTGTTTTTATAGAAATTAGGTGGATGTGATTACTTTGATTGGTATGAAGAATACACCCTTCACAAGAAAATCATGTAATCTAGGTTTTGTATAAGAAAGTCAAGGCTTTTGAAGATAAACAAAATCGAGTAAGAAGATACTACATTATTGGCATTATTGCTACTGGTTTGGTGTTGTTGGGCACATGGATTTTCAAGCCTAATTTCTGAAATTTTCATTGTGGTGTATTTTCTACTGGTTTGGTATTGTTGAGCACATGGATATTCAAGCGCAATTATTGGAAAACATCAAAAAGATTTAGACATATGTTGCAACATGTAGGCTATATGTTGGAAATTATCAAACAGGTCTTTCCACTGTTCCAACAGATAGACTTAGATAGAAATATCGGCATAATGCTACAGATGACTAACCTATTACAATAGATAAACTATCTCTCAAAACAGATAGAAGATAAAATAGATACACAATCTGTTGCATTATAAAAAATTCAACTTTCATTCGACAAAAAAAATTACCACTACATGTAAAGTGAAGTGACTTGTAATAAAAAATTGTTATGGTGTTTGTGTTTCTACATCTTATTCTTTATACAAAGACTCCAAGCATCCAATTAGTACCCTATAAGCCTAGACCTCTTAGATGTTTACCATAACATTGTTGCACAGAAAAGTCATTGGCTCTGCCATTTCTATACTGGTCAGTAAACATTCGATGTGTGCAAGCAAGTACGACTTGCACGCGATAGGGGTTTCATTTTTTGGAAGGTAAATGTACTTTTTTTTACATTCAAAATTCTATGTTTTCTTCCTTAACACTTCCACTGTAAAATGATCCATCAATTTACTCTGACTCAACAAGTTAGGGAATAACTCCAACCATGGCTTCATATGGGTAAAAAAACAGCGTTGTTGGAGGTAGGTAAGTTGCAATCATAAACCTTGATCTTTCCCTCCTTGAGTAGTATCTCAACAACCGGATAATGTGTGACGTCCACGTTCATGACTGCAAAAATTCTCTTTTCCTTGCTCCAGCTCTTGTCGTGTGGATATGGCCTCTCCCCTCTAACATATTTAATCATTTCTTCATCCCATTGGAACCCAAAAACTAATGAAACAAATCTCGGGCCATCGGGAGTTGATGCTAGCTTAGTGAGATAATCGTACCTATCCTTGAAATTATTGTAGAAGTCTAGGTCCATTATCCTATTGGTAACATCATAAACCTCCGAGTATGCTAATTTCCCACCCCTCATGAGACAGAGAATTGCTTCAACATATTGTGATATATGAAGTCAATTTTTAAATAGATTAGTAATTGTAATGAAGAAAAACATAGTGGAAAGATGTAATGGATGGTCCATCTATTACAGAGGGTTCTCTGAATCTATTCACAAATTATTCATCTAATGCAACTTATGCAACAGATGGGTAATATGTTGTAATAGAACCACCAACAGTTGCACCAGAAAACCTAGATGTTGCAATTTATGGCATATCTATTGCGTAGTTTCTTCTTCATGGAGTAGATTATAAGCCTGGGTTAGGAAAAGTAAACTTAACTTGTCCACATACCACAAATGCATATCTATCATACTCTTTAAGTCTTGGACGGAAAAGGTATGTATGGGATAAGATTGTGTGCCTTTCTTGGAATTCTTGGCCCGTTGCAGATAATTCTTCACTTTGGCGCCAAGTGCTGAGTATATGTCCACCATCATCAATGGCCCCTGAACTTCAACAAATTTTGGAGAGGGAAGAGTTGCAATTTTTTTTATTTCCAATTGGAGAGTACTTGGCTAATTGCTCTTTTCTTCCTCCTAACATCCACCGTAGGAGTGTATGGCCCCCTCACCTTCTTGGATAGTGTGACACCCCTCTTGGATTTTAATTTCTCGATAGCTATAGTGATAGCTTCTACTTTTTCAGAGAGTTTATCCTATCTTTCCTTTCACTCTTTGTATTTACAACGAGAACATAAGGGTGGAGAGGGGTGAGAAGGACCACTATATGAGTGAGGGGACTGGTGTAAGGGTGAGAGGGACCTGTGAAAGAGGTGTTTTCAAATATATTTATTTTTTATCCAACATCAATATGCTTATCATTATGGCTGTCAGCAATATCCACATCAGCATGCCTCCCACAAATATCAACAACACCATCAACAATACCCCTAGAAGAATCACCCAGATCTATTACAGTAGGTTGGTCATGAAGAGCCTCAATATTAGGCTGACCTTGCCTAACTTCTTTTCTTATGGTTGTTTGTCTAGACAATTACTTCTTTATTAACTCCACCATTGGGTTTGCTATTGTATTAATAAGACCTAGAGTAATAAAAAAAGTCATCCCCAACTCATGCTCAGTAGGTACGATCCATGGATGCACTACCTATAAAAAAGACAAATACATTTAAATCATATAATAATTTGTTGTCAGCTGGGTAACATGTTAACATAGAAAACTTATGCAACAGATGATATTTCTGTTGCAACAGCTGATCTGCCCGTAGCAACAAATTAACAATATATTGCATCAGATACCCATATGTTGCATAATTTGCAGTAGATGGGTAATTTGTTGAGTCAGGTTTACAGAACCAAAGCAACAGATGGGTAATCTATTCTGAAATATGAACCGTCTGTCATAATAAATTACCTATCTGTTGCACCAGTTGTAGTAGATGGGTAATCTATTGCAATAGATAACCCTCCTATCGCAATATATAGCACATTCATTTCAATATATTTCTTTGAGTCAAATTATTTTACTTGAAAAAACGATGTACAAAGGGTTAAAGAGATCAGCCTCCTTAATTCTTGTGTTTCTCCTTGCAGACAACCACCTAAGGATCCTTGGATGAGAAACCTCATCCAGATAATCCTTGACCTGCTTTTGGAGGGGAGGAATGACTTTAAATGCCCAAGCCTAAAAAATATAAACAGGCAAGAAAAAAAGATTCATAATAATTATTAATTATAAATTAATGGATAAGTAAACAAATAGTGGTTACATTTACCAAGAAAGCCCAAGGAAAGTCGTATAATGTGATCATCTTTAGGGATAGCTTTGTTAGTAAATATTTGATAGTCAAGTTGTAGTTGTCATATCCCCAGGAATAATTGTTGAATTGTTAAAAATCCTCAGAAAGCTTCAACAAATCATCTTCGATGACTTTATTGACGTCTCTTGCCAATATAATGGAATGGAAAAACCAAAATAAGAACAATTAATCCTTGTAATTATTTGATATGGTTTTATCCATGAAATATTTTAACAAGTTATCAGCTTTGTAAACATGTCCATAAATGTCCAAAAACCAATCTATTATTTCCTTGCGTTTGTTAGTTTTGATGGGTGGTCACTGGGACAATGCCTTCCCTCTATTTGATGGTGGTGGTTTGATTGTTCTGCTTGCCTTGGACCTTTTGCAAGGTTTTCCTTGATGAGAGGTTCTTTTGGACGATCATATCTTAAGCCTGTCACTATGGTAAACTTTTTCAAGCCAAAACAAATCGGCATTCCATAGTAGTTGATCCAGATTTCATCCATTTCCCCCCTTCTTCAAATTTTTATCATCTCCCACGTACTTCATCTTGCGCTTGAGAAGACCATATACCATGCTCATTTGGAAATGGGTAGTGTTCTCCTCAGGTATCTTAAGAAAGTGTCCAAAGTAGCTTTTCTTAAAAAGTTTGTCTATGTTTTCATTCTTCATAGTTTTCCTAAAGAAATCAAAAGGTTTCCCCAACTGACATTTAAGTACAAAATCACCAGTTAGTTTTGCAGGGTCATCTATTGGCATTCATCTATTGGCATCACAACTTGAAACCTATAAATAATAATAGTTTTGACAGTCTCATGCTAGGATTTCGATATTAATTCATGCACCATTGGTGATGCATTATCATAATGTTGATCAATATCCTCTTTCTCACTTTTTTCTTCCTCCTCTTCTTGTTTATCTGCTTTTTCTCCCTCATTACTTTCTTTTTCCTCATTACCATTTATAGACCCTTCTCCACCTCCCTTAATGTCATTTTCATATCTTTTCCTAGCTTCACTTTTCCCTGACTGAGATTGTTCTCTCATCTGAATCTATCTGTACTCTAGCTTTTTTTGTTAGGCGGTCAACAGTTGATCCACATTCACATTCTTTTCTTTTGGGAGACATGTTTTACCTACAAACAACAGAAAAATAAAAAATACATTACAATTGATGTATGCATAAATTTTAAAAAATACATAACAAACACCACCAATACCGACACCACCAACAACCACCACAAACACCACAAATACTAACACCACCAACACCACCAACCAATACCACTACCACCACCATAAACACCACCAGTGCTACTACGATGACCACCAAGACCTCCACCACCACCACCACCACCATAAATGACACCAACACCACCACCAACGACCATAAACAAACCACAAACACCATCCAACAATACCACGATAGTCAACAGAACATTGCAATAAAAATTAGGATTTTCTTGGGTTCTTCCTACAATTTTAGCATCAAAACTCAAAATTGTTAACCCATTTTCGAACATAATACAACTAAAAGTATTTTTTTCATCATTAAGTAAAACCCCCTAATTTTTAGAAAAAGAAAAATTGTTGAACTCTTCTCAAACTCTATTACCTATGAAGACAGATAAAACGATGGATACAATCAAGAATGAAGTCCAAAATAACAACTATGTCATTAGAAATATGAAGAAAATCAATCTATTATGAAGGGTTGAGAAATAAATTGAGTAGTTGCTGTTTGTATTTTTTGAGAGAGAAAGGAAAGAGCAAGAACTCGAGATATGAAATGATGACACATTTTTCCCACAAATGTATATGGGTTGATTTGTATTTTGAAAAAGAATGACAAGTTTTGAAAATGTTAATTCGGTCCGAATAATTTGTTCATCCCTAGTTGTAGTTAAATCAATTTAGGTATTTCGAAAATAAGTAAATATAAATCATTTTAACTCAGATTGGTCGATTGGCGACTCAGGTCAGGTGGAACACAATACCAATATCACACAATATAGTTGACCCTATAAACTCATCCCTAGTTGTAGATAAATAATTGAGGTATTTCAAAAATAAGCTAATATGAATCGTTTCAACTCAGATTGGTCAATTTGTGACTCAGGTCAGGAGGAACGTAATACCAACATCACACAATATAGTTGATCCTATCAACTCATCCCTAGTTATAGGTAAATCAATTTGGGTATTTCAAATATGTAACGACCCAAAATCACCTCCCGGGACGTCACACGGTGCTTAGGGATACTAGTAACCCCAAGCTAACCTTTTGAGCCTATCACTTCTCATAATAACTCATTAAAGAAGAAATATACAAAACACTGGCACTGTCATATCAAATAAAAGGAAATACGAAGATAATACTCGGTCTAAACGACCACAAAACTGGAAATCTCAATACAACCACAGTCTGATAACTAGTCTGACAAAGCATCTAATACTCCATGAACTCGAGAGCCATTGGGACAGGTCCCCAACTGACTCAAACTGAATTGAAAGTAATAACATAAACACTGGAATACTGAAATGTCTGAAGATAGGTCCTCGATCCATGAGGACTCACCACAATAGAAATATAGACGAAGGTACTCGGGAATCACTGACAAGGCTGAGACTGAGCACCTGAACCTATATTATAAGATAATGTAGCACATAGATGTATATCTGGATCAATAATTGGGAATGTACTGAGTATATGGGGGTGTATGCATTAACATAAAACAATATCAATACTCTTTAATCAAATCATGCATATAAATAGGAATGACTTAAACGGCTTGAATAAGTCTAAAACGTAAAGCTCATAAATCATGTAGAATGAAGCATGTAACACAAATCTCGTGAGTCATTATACTTTGGCTTTAAAATCTGTGCTCTCCTCTTATTCTCATTACTCATAAGATGAAGGAAGCTTTAATCAATACTTTCAACGCATGAATATATCTCATGAAAAGTAAAACTTCTTTATTGCTCAAGAGCTTATAACTCTTTTGAACTCAAACACTTGGAACTCGGAATCATATGACTTTGGTTTAAAAACTGATGATCAACCCTTATTAGTAGAGAAAACTACTTTCCTCTTTGGAAAATACTCAAAAGCAATTCGTTCACTTTAGGAAATATGTCATCTCAAAGCTTTAGGGAAAATATTCTATCTCAATGGAAAATACTTTAGTTTAGGGAGGTTCTCTTAACCGACATAAACCATACGAGCTACATGGAGTCCAATGTTTTTTCCTCCTAAGAAAGAAACCTCACATTGGGGGGAGGCGTCATACTCTTTCCAAGGAGTATAACCTCAACTCAGTGATCACTTATGTCAGCCTCGGTCCCAATCATCTCGGCCTCTGGCCCAAAATCTCAAACCTATGGTAGCACGTAGTCCTGGGGTAAAAAACCATGGTAACTTACCCAACTGGTGCTAAATACTACTCCTTTTAGTTTATCTCTCTCATCTTATGAAAATTCAGTTTCAAAATAATCTCATGGTTCATTTGAACCCAATAATCAAATCTGTAATCTTATGTGGTAGAGTGGATTTCAAAACTCTATGACCATTAGGTCAAACATTTCTCAATAATATCAAAATACTCAAATCATAGGTTCTTATAGAACAATAGTTCATAAAATTGTAAGTCTCAAGTAGGAATTAATGATCCATAATTCAATCTCAAGTTAAAACTCATCATAATGCATAATAGATAGCATATAGATTCATAATTCATGTAGAAATCTAGAAGTTACAACAATTTGTCTCAAAATATCAACATACTCATATACTTCAATTTCTACAACATTGAAACTCTTAAATTCTCAAGGAGTAACAACATAGGGTATAAATCCAGCTTCAATTTCTTAAGAAAACATGCAAAATCAAGCTATTTAACTTTTAATTCATGGGAAACATTAAGATATTGCAATCAATAACAATGGGTGGAAAATCCTAATTCAATATCATGTAAAATCTCATAGATTGCAGAAAATTATTGTTTAAATAAGCCTTTGGGCATAAGGGTGAAAGGATTACCCTTGTTCAAAACCCCATTTACCTTAGATTATGAAATTTGATGAACAAGCTTGCTTCAAACTCTTTTTCTTACTCTTGATAGAGGGTTCTTGCAACCCCTGAACTTGGGGAAGTTAAATCTTAACTCAATTTGTAAAATCTGTGGTGAGTTCTTGGATTTCTTGGAGAAGGGTTTTAGAGTTGATCTTGAGGAAGAAACCCTAGCTCTCCTATGTTTTGGATGATGAATGAAGTCATTTACTTCATTTGGAATATATCTGGTTGATAAAAGAGTGGAAAGAATGAAGAGTCCCTTTTAAAAATGACTTAAAATACTGAACGGGCGCTGCGACGGTCGAAGCAACGGTCCGTCGCTAGTCTGACGGTTTGTCAGATCTTCTGTCGCATGTCGGTCAGAAAAAGAACATACTGCCTCGATGTGATGGTCTCAGTGATGGTCCGTCATAAACTCGATGGTACGTTGGATCGTCTGTCATACGTTGGCTAGGATGAGGCCATACTACCTTAGCGGCGACGGTCTCAGTGACGGTCCATCGCAGTCTTGACAGTCCATCGTCCTGGCCGTCGCACTTGGGCCAGAAAAAGTAGTTACTTCCTTGGTTGCAACGGTCCGGGCGACGGTCCGTTGCACACTCGATGTTCCGTTAACCTGTCCGTCGCACCTGGGCGGTTTCGATAACTCTTGGTAAAACGGCCATAACTTCCCACCCCGATGCTGTATTTGGACGAAATTGGTATTGTTGGAAAGCTATTACAATTCTCTACACTATAGGAAGTCATTTTCAGGAAAATTCAACAAGATTAAAACACTAATCACTTGGGAAGTCTCTTCTCAATCTTTTAGGGCCTGAATTACACTTCACTTGACACGCTCAAGGCTCAAACTTCCAGGGAACTTTGCGGGGTCTTACAGTAGCTCCCCCTTGGAAACATTCATCCTCGAATGTCTCTAGTTAGACTTGGAACACAGGAAAAATAGAGTACACATAGCTGAAGAAAGTTGCTAAACGGCTAAAAATCTTTCTAAACTCTTGAATACCTCAGAAATTGCAAAAACTCATGCAAGAATAGATATATAGATGAACTTTAGATTAGAAGGGCTGAATTAAGGAAGAATAATACCTTTGGATCGATATGAACTCGCAAAAAAGAGATGCGGGTACTTGGCTCGCATGTCTTCTTCTGCCTCCCAAGTAGCACCATCAACTGACTAGTTCCACCACAATACTTAGACCAAGGGAACCTCTTTGTTCCTCAGTCTATGGATCTAAAAATCTAGGAACTCAATGGGAATCTCATCGAATGAAAGACTGTTCTGAATATCAGAACTCTCTGAAGGATCTACCACAATGGAATCACCAATATGCTTCTTAAGAATGGAGACATGAAAAATAGGATGAACGGCTGACAACTCCATAGGAAACTCAACCTCATAGCCAACTTTCCCAACACCACTCAAAACTCTATACATGCCAACATCACGGGGACTAAGCTTTCCCATTTTACCAAACCTCTTCACTCTTTTCATGGGTGAAATCTTCAAGTACACCAAATCATCCACTTCTAACTCAAGATCTCTTCTCCTCACATCAGTATATGACTTTTGACGACTCTGATCTATCTTTAACCTCTCTCTAATCAACTGAACTTTCTCTATAGCTTCAAATACTGAATCAGGCAAAATCACAGCAGCTTCACCCACTTCAAACCAACCTATGGGTGATCTACATCTTCTATAATACAAGACTTCAAATGGTACCATCCCGATGCTAGCAAGGTAACTATTGTTATAGGTGAACTTTATCAATGGAAAATGCGCATCCCAACTTCCTTTGAAATAAAGAGAACACACCTTCAACATGTCTTCTAGGGTCTGAATGGTCCTCTCAGCCTGACCATCTGTCTGCGAATGAAAAGCGAAACTCAAAAAAACTTGGGTACCAAGACCCTGCTGAAACGCCCTCTAAAAATGAGAAGTAAATTGAGTACCCCTATTTGAAATGATACACGAGGGAACTCTATGCAGCCTGACTAACTCCCAGATATATAATCTAGCATAATCCTCAGCTGTATAAGATATATGCATGGTCAAGAAGTGCGCAGACTCAGTCAGCCTGTCTATAACAACCCAAATAGAATCATGATGATGACGTGAAAGAGGTAACCCAGTTACGAAGTCCATATTCACCACCTCCTATTTCTAAGTGGGTATACCATACTCTTACATCACATCACCAAGTCTTTGGTGGTCTACCTAAACCTGTTAGCAAGTTGCAAACTTTGCTATAAACTCATCTATATCTTTCTTCATACCATTCCACCAATAGATTTCCCGCAAGTTATGGTACATCTTGGTAGTGCCGAGATGAATAGAATACTGCATGCCATACACTTCAGCCATAATCCTCTGCCTCAGATCATCAACACACGGAACACATTATTTACCCTGCAATCTCAACATGCCATCTTTTCTTTAGGAGAAAACCTCTACCTTTTGGTCCTTAACTGCCTCCTTCAGTTTGACCAAACTAGGATCTCTATCTTGCTTCTCCTTCGCTTTTGAAACTAAAGATGATTCGGAACTACTTTACACCAAAGTACTTCCCTCAGCTGAATCAAGTAACCTAACACCCAATCTAGACAGACAATGCACTTCATAAGCTAACTCTTTCTTACCTTCCTCTAGACATTCTGCTAAGGGCATCTGCCACTAAATTGGCCTTGCTCGGGTGATACAACACACTCATATCATAGTCCTTTAACAACTCTAACCACCTTATCTGCCTAAGATTCAACTCCCTCTGAGTAAACATATACTGCAAGATCTTATGATCAGTAAACACATTAACATGAACACCATAAAGATAGTGTCTCCATATTTTCAAAGCAAAGACCACAACAGCTAACTCAAGATCATGGGTTGGGTAATTCTTCTCATGCGACTTTAACTGTCTAGAGGCATAGGCTATAACCTTACCTTTTTGCATCAACACACAATCCAAACCAGCTCTAGAGGCATCACAATACAACACAAAACCATCTGTACCATCAGGCAAAGTCAACACAGGGGATGAAGTAAGACGAGTCTTTAACTCCTGAAAACTCTTCTCACATGAATCTGACCACTAGAACTTAACTTTCTATTGGGTCAATAGGGTCATGGGATACGCAATAGAGGAGAAAATTTCAAAAAAATGGTGGTAGTAGCCCATTATACCTAAGAAACTTCTAATGTCAGATGGAGAGACAGGCTTAGGCCAATTTCTTACAACTTCTGTATTTTGGGGATCAACTCTAATACCTTCGGTTGAAATAATATGACCCAGAAAGGCTACAGACCTTAGCCAAAATTCACACTTACTAAATTTGGCGAACAACTGGTGACCTATAAGAGTTTGTAAGACAATTCTAAGGTTATCTGCATGATCATGCTCACTGCAGGAGTAGACAAGGATGTCATCTATGAACACTATGACAAATATATCAAGATATTGCTTGAAAACATGATTCATTAGGTGCATAAAAGCTGCTGGGGAATTGGTTAGCTCGAAAGACATGACT
The DNA here is from genome assembly GCA_030864215.1 of Capsicum pubescens. Classification (NCBI taxonomy): domain Eukaryota; kingdom Viridiplantae; phylum Streptophyta; class Magnoliopsida; order Solanales; family Solanaceae; genus Capsicum; species Capsicum pubescens. Next base: position 123,168,464 of record CM061543.1, read on the forward strand.
AGAAACTCAAAGTGACCATAGCGGGTTGAAAAGGCTATCTTTGGAATATCACATTCCCTCACTTTAAGTTGATGAGAGCCGGATCTAAGGTCTATCTTGGAGAAATAACTCGAGATTTGCAACTGATCAAATAGGTCATCAATTCTCGAAAGATGGTACTTATTTTTTATTGTGACCTTATTAAGCTGACTATAGTCAATGCACATACGCAAAGAACCATATTTCTTCCGCACAAATATAACATGTGCGCCTCAAGAAGAAATACTGGGCCTTATGAAACCTTTGTCTAAAAGATCTTTGGGTTGCTCTTTCAACTCCTTATGCTCAGCAGGTGCCATACGGTATGACAGAATTGAAATAGGATGAGTGTCGAGAAGAAAGTCAATCCCAAATTCTATCTCTATATCGGGAGGTACCCCTGGGAGATCTTCCAAAAAAAATCTAGAAAATCATTAACAATATCAACTGACTAAATAGTTGGAGCCTCGAACTTAGTGTCTTTGACTCTAACTAGGTGATAGATGCAACCCTTGGATATTAGCTTTTTGTCTTTGAGATAGGAGATAAAATGACTCTTGGGAGATACTGAACTCTCGGACCACTCAAAAACTGGCTCATTAGGGAATTGAAACTTGACCACACGGGTATGACAGTCTATAGATGCATAACAAGAATAAAGCCAAGCCATACCCAGAATAAGGTCAAAATCCACCATGTCTAACTCTATCAAATTAGAAATTATGACTCTATGAAGAACAATAATAGGATAATATCTATACACTTGTTTAGCAACAACTGACTCCCCTACTGGTATGGAGTCTAGGAAAGGCTCAGGAATCTTTTCGGGACTCATTTTGAAATTCACAGCCATAAGTAGGGTCACATAGAAGAGGCTTGACCCGAGGTCCAACAACACATAAACATCAAAACAAAAGATGTAGAGAATACTAGTAACAACATCGGGAGAGTCCTCATTCTCCTGACGGGATGGTAAGGAATTGAATATATTCTGGCGCTGACCACCAGCAGTGCTAGATAAAGCACCCTGAACAGGGGTGTGACGAGGGATAAAAGTTGGTGTACTAGTAGTCTGTTCTTGAGGTCAGGCATCTATGGTCCCCTTCATAGCATACGGACAATCTCTAAGTCTATGGTTCTTCTTGCAACAACCAAAACAACCCCTCAAATCTATGAAACACTCACTGGGATGATCTCTACCACACTTAGCACAAGAAGGATAACGGGGCCTGTTACCAACACTATTTTATGACTTAGACATACAAGACCTGATACCTTGCTCCTACCTACCTCTAGGCGTGGGAGCACTAGCCGATGAAGGTGCTAGAATAAATGGACGTCTCTGAAATTGAGGGCAGTTTCCTCCATGGAACCTAGGCTGACTATACTCATGCTGCTCAGATCTAGCCCTCTTGTTACCCCTTACTCTGTCTCCCTCTCTAATATTATCTGCCTCTATCTACTATGCATAAATCATCAACCTAGACAGATCCATATCCTTATGCATCATCACAGTCCGACACTCTTTCAGCACCAAACCAGAAACACCTGTCATAAACTTGCTCATACTAGGTTGGGTGTCAGAAATCATATCAGGAGCATACTTGGCCAACTGGTTGAACTTCAAGAAGTACTCCTTAATAGTCATGAAGCCCTGCCTCAAGTTCATAAACTCCTCAATCTTTGCTTCCCTTATCTCAAGTGGAAAAAACTTTTCCAATAATCTTCTTGGAATACCTGCCAAGTCATAGGAGCATCATCCTCACCTTTACCCTTCCTTCATGATACAACCTTATCATAAGCTATGTCTTTCAACCTGTAAAATGACAACTCAACACTTTCTTCCTCAGAAACATTCATCACTTGTGTGATCTTTCTCACCTTCTTAAGGTACAACTGTGGGTCCTCACCTACCTCGGACCCATAAAAATCTAGCGGATTCATCCGCATGAAATCACGGATCCTAGAAGCAGCTATATCACCTCCCTACTAATTTACAACTGCGGCCTAGTTATCAGCCCGAACATTAGCGGTGACTGCTTGGGCTAACGCTTGAAAGGCCGCTCGAAACTCAGCATAAGACATAGTCTTATTCAACATATCAACAGGTAGGCGTGGCTCATTATCATTTCCGCAGGCATTCACTCTTTGGAGAGGCATTTTCTAAAATAGGAGAGCATAAATTATTAGATGAGAGGGACAACTGCAGGCACGATAGAATCTGAAAGAAAGAAATAACTAACTTTTTCCTAAAATGTCTTTTAGCCTCTTGCTCATAGATATGGTGCGCTACACACCGATGATCAAGACTCTACTCAACGTAGCTTCTCAGACTCCCTAAAACTCCTTTAAAACCTTAGGCTTTGATAAAAAGTTTGTAACAACCCAAAATCACCTCTCGGGGCATCGCACGGTGCTTACGGCTACAAGTAGCTCCAAGATAGCCCTTTGAGCCTATCATTTCTCATAATAACTCATTCAAGAAGGAATATACAAAACATTGGCACTGTCATATCAAATGAAAGAAAATACGAACATAATACTCGGTCTAAACGACCATAATACTAGAAATCTCATCACAACCACCGTCTGATAACTAGTCTGACAAAGCCTCTACTACTCCATGAACTCGATAGTCGTTGGGAAAGGTCCCCAACTGACTTAAAATAAACTGAACGTAATAACATAAACACTTGAATACTAAAATGTCTAAAGATAGGTCCTCAAACCATGAGGACTCACCATTGTAAAAGTGTAGATGAAGGTACTCGAGAATCACTGTTGAGGCTAGGACTGAGCACCTAAACCTACTTTATAAGACAATGTATCACATAGATGTATATGCGGATGAGCACTTGGGAATGTACTTAGTATATGGGGTATATGCATTTACATAAAACAATATCAATACTCTTTAATCAAATCATGCATACAAATAGGACTAACTCACATGGCTTGAATAAGTCTAAAATGTAAGGCTCATAAATCATGTAGAATGAAGCATGTAACACAAATCTCGTGAGTCATTATACTTTGGCTTTAAAATCTGTGCTCTTCTCTTATTTTCATTACTCATAGGATAAAGGAAGCTTTAAACAATACTTTCAACTCATTCATATATCTCATGGAGAGTAAAACTTCTTTATTGCTCAAGAACTTATAACTCTTTTGAACTCAAACATTTCGAACTCAGAATCATATGATTTTTCTTTTAAAACTAATGATCAACTCTTATTAGTAGAGAAGACTACTTTCTTGATTGGAAAATACTCAAAAGCAATTCGTTCACTTTAGAAAATATCTCATCTCAAAGCTTTAGTGTTATGTTGTTTTGAGCTCTAATCCATGGTGTTTTATGATGTAGGATGCATGTGGAGATGATTATGGTGATATATGGATGTTGAAAAATCTGGAAATAGAAGAGAAAACAACACCTAAATCTCTGAAGGGAAGGCAAAAATAAATATATAAGGCATGGGACACGAAGATGGATGTTGAACACTTAACCGAATATTTGGATGAAATTTCCAGCAGCTGTAGGCGATATGCCCACGACACAAGATCCATAATGTTCTTCTTTTCCTTAGATAAATTTGTGATATGCAAATTCTAGTGAGGGAGTGAGATTTGCACGCGCAACACCCTCTATTTTGATGCAACAATGCATTCGATACGGGCTTCATTCCTACACAGTAAGGCATACACAGAAAATATTCTATCTCAATGGAAAATACTTTAGTTTAGGAAGGTTCTTTTAACCGACATAAACCATGCAAGATACATAGAGTCCAATATCTTTTCCTCCTAAGGATGAAACCTGACGTTAGGGAGAGGCATCATACTCTTGCCAAGGAGTATAACCTTAACTCAGTGATTACTTATCTTGGCCTCGAGCCCAATCATCTCGGCCTCAGGCCTAAATTATCAAACCTATGGTGGCAAGTAGTTCAAGGGTAAGAAGCTGTGGTAACTAACCCAACTCGGTGCTAAATACTACTCCCTTTAGTTTATCTCCCTTATCTCATGGAAATCTACTTTCAAAATAATCTCATGGTTCATAAGAACCCAATAATCAAATCTGTAATCTTATGTGGTAGAGTAGATTTCAAAACACTATGAATATTAGGTCAAAACATTTCTCAATAATCTCAAAATACTCAAATCATGGGTGCTTATAGCACAACAGTTCATAAAATTGCATGTCTCAAGTAGGGCTTAATGATCCATAATTCAATCTCAAGTTAAAACTCATCATAATACAGATTAGATAGCATATAGATTCATAATTCATGTAGAAATCTTGAAGTTATAGCAATTTGTCACAAAATATCAATATACCCATATACTGTAATTTCTAGAACATTGAAACTCTTAAATTCTCAAGGAGTAACAACATAGGGTATAAACCCAACTTCAATTTCTTAAGAAAACATGCAAAATCATGTTGTTTAACTTTCAATTCATGGGAAACATCAAGATATTGGAATCAATAACAATGGGTAAAAACCTTAATTCAATATCATGTAAACTCTCATAGATTGCAGAAAATTATAGTTTAACTAAGCCTTTGGGCACAAGGGTGAAAGAATTACCCTTGTTCAAAACCCCACATACCTTAGATTATGAAATTGGATGAACAAGTTTGGTTCAAACTCTTTTTCTTACTCTTGAGAGAGGGTTTTGCAACCCTTGAACTTGGGGAACTTAAATCTCAACTCAATTTGTAGAATCTATGGTGAGTTCTTGGATTTCTTGGAGAAGGGTTTTAGATTTGATCTTGAGGGAGAAATCCTAGCTATCTTGTGTTTTGGATGATGAATAAAGTCATTTTCTTCATTTGGAATATATCTGGTTGATAAAAGAGTGGAAAGATCAAAGAGTCCCTTTTAAAAAAGACTTAAAAATACTGAACAGGGGCTGCGACGGTCCGTCGCACGTCGATCAAAAAAAGAACACACTACCTCAATGTGACGGTCCCAGGAATAGTCCATCGCAAACTTGACGGTCCGTTGGATCGTCCATCGTATGTTGGTCAGGATGAGGCAACACTGCCTCAGCGGTGATGGTGTCAATGATGGTCCATCCCAGTCTTGCGGTCCATCATCCTGGCCATCACCCTTGGTCCAGAAAAGGGAGTTACTGCCTTGGTTACAATGGTCCGTCAACCTATTCATCACATCTGGGTGGTTCCAACAACTCTCGATAAAACAACCATAACTTTCCACCCCGATGCTGGATTTGGACGAATTTGGTATCTTTGGAAAGCTATTTCAATTATCTACACTATAGGAACTATTTTTCAGGAAAATTTAACAATATTAAAACACTAATCACTTGGGAAATATTTTCTCAATCTTTTAAGGACGGAATTACACTTCACTTGACACGCTCAAGGCTCAAATTACAAGGGAACTTTGCGGGGTATTACAAAATAATAAGCTAATATGAATTATTTCAACTCAGATTGATCGATTGATGACTTGGGTCAAGAGGAGTGCAATACAAACATTGTGCAATATAGTTGACCCTATAAACTCATCCCTAGTTATAACTAAATCAATTTAGGTATATCAAATAATAAGCAAATATGAATCGTTTCAACTTAGATTGGTCGATTGACGACAAAGGTTAGGAGGAATACAATACCAACATCACACAACATAGTTGACCCTATAACTAATCCCTAGTTATAGATAAATCAATTTAGGTATTTCAAATAATAAGCTAATGTGAATCATTTTAACTCAGACTGATTAATTGATGACTCAGGTCAGGAGGGGTACAATACCAACACCATGCAATATAATTGACCTTATCAACTCATCCCTAGTTATAGCTAAATCAAATTTGGTATTTCAAATAATAAGCCAATATGAATCATTTCAAATGAGATTGGTTGATTGAGAATTTGGGTCAAGAACAACGTAATACTAGCATCACTCATTATAGTTAATCCTATCAACTCATCACTAATTATAGCTAAATCGATTTAGGTATTTCAAATAATAAGCTAATATGAATGATTTTAACTCAGATTGATCGAGTGATGACTCAGGTCAAGAGGAGCGCAACACCAATATCACCTAATATAGTTGACCCTATCAACTCATACCTAGTTGCAGCTCAATTAATTTAGGTATTTTAAATAATAAGCTAATATGAATTGTTTCAACTCATATTGCTTGATTTTTTAATCGGGTCAGGAGGAATGCAATACCAACACCACGTAATATAGTTGACCCTATCAACTAATCTTTAGTTGTATCTAAATCAATTTAGGAATTTCAAATAATAAACTAATATAAATCATTTCAACTTAAGATTGGTCGATTAACGACTTGGGTCAGGAGGAAAGCTATACCAACATCACGCAATATAGTTGAACCTATTAACTCATACCTAGTTATAGCTAAATCAATTGAGATATTTAAAATAATAAGCTAATATGAATCATTTCAACTCATATTGATCGATTGATAACTCAGGTCAGGAAGAGAGCAACACCAACATCATGCAATATAGTAGACCCTATCAACTTATCCCTAGTTATATCTAAATTAATTTAGGTATTTCAAATAATAAGCTAATATCAATCATGTCAACTTAAATTGGTCGATTGATGACTCAGATCTGGCGGATTGCAATACCAATATCACGTAATATAGTTGACCCTATCAACTCATCCCTAGTTATAGCTAAATCAATTGAGGTATTTAAAATAATAAGATAATATGAATCATTTCAAATCATATTGATTGATTGACGAATCAGGTCAGGATGAGCGCAATACCAACATCACGTAATATAGTTGACCCTATCAACTCATCCCAAGTTTTATCTAAATTAAATTAAGTTATAGTTGAAAATATGAACTCAATTGAAATTGTATAAAAACAAATATTCAACCAGTTGCAACAAATGAATTATCTGCTAGAATTTATCAAATAAATTATTGAATCTGTTGCAACAAATAACTATTTGTTGTAAATTATCTAATGGATTTGGTATCTGTTACAATAGATGACTGAGACATTTGAAATTTTCAAACAAAAATTGTCATATGTTGCAACAGATGACTTATATGTTTTAAGATCTTTTTTTTTTAATTTTAAAGCAATTTTCTGTCCAAGATAAAAAATATAAATGCTAAGGAAGTAAACAAATATTACTTGGATAACTCTAAAATCTATTCCTTGAGTAGTCTTACCTTGTCTTTTCAATGTCACCATCTCCTCGTGCCCCTCAAAGTTATTAATGAATATTTAAAAATCATCTCTAGAATTCTCTCTCCTTCAACCATAAATTAACTTAACTCATCTCTCTTCTTTCTTTCAAAATTCTCTTTCTCTCCTTTTTAGGGTTATCACAACAGTCTCCTTTTTTTCTCTCTTTTATGTCCTATTTCCTATAAGGATTTTTTTGAATCTCAATCAATCAATATCTTTTCCCCACTGAACTGGATGTTCTAATCCTTTTGCTTTTTTAACATTGCAGGTATGATTCACTATTGCTCTTTTCTTTTTATTTTCTTTTTTGTATTTTATTTAAATTATATATTTATATCTGCTATTTTTATTAATTCACCCATTACCAGTATCCTATTTAGAAAATTAAATAAAAGGTGACTTTTTAGTCTTGAATGAACGAACCATTGTTTTTATTAAAATATGCAAAAAAGTCATTTGTTGGGAGAACTTAAAGAGTCTTATTGTCAGTGTCATTTTTTATTGTTTGTTACTTTGTTGATGGTGCTGTTGTTGGGGGTGCTGGTATTGTTGGAATTTGTAGTGTTTGTGTTGTTGATGGTGTTGGAACATATGTTGTTGTTTCTTTGTTGTTGATGTTGTTGTTGATGTTTTTGTTTGTGTTGCAGCAGTTTCCTTAACTGTTACAACTAATGAATCAGTTGTTGGAACAGATGGAGCAACTATTGGAAGAAATCAAACCAGTAGCAAGGCTGGTTTGATTTATTACAACAGATGACCCATCTGCTGCAACATTTTATCCATCTGTTAACACAGATTCATCGCCTATTGCAACAGATGGCTCATCTGTTGAACATATGGGGAATTTATTACACTAGATAGGTTATCTGTTGCAACACTTGTTGTAATGTGTTTTATTCATTCAATTTTGTGTTACCCTTTTGTAATGTTCTTTTTGTTCTTCTCTTATTTGACATAAAATATTTTTCTCTTATTTGTAGATAAAAGGAAGTAAAAGTGGATTAACTTTTGCCAAACAAGTATTAAAGGCTAGAGTAAAGATGGGTTTGGAGGAATAATCCCCTTGTAGATAGAACCACTTTATATGTGGGAAGTATGTATTACTGATCAACCTATCATGAAACCACACCTCCAGTACACTAATTTTGTAAATGGTTGGTCTTTACCTATTAGGCGTTAATCAATCAAACAAGATATAGAATTTTACAATTTAGGTTGTTAGGTTCGAACTGGTAAGGCTGAGGGATCAAGTAGGTGGTATTGATACCATGTTACGGTTTAATAAAGATTTTTCTAATATTTATATGTCAAGTTTGGAGAAGGGTTTAATTTTTGGTGGTAGTGTACACATTGAAATATTGATTAGACTGATTTTAAGGGTTCAATAGACTTTTGAAAGGCCTTTGAAGCCTTGCACTGCTGGAAATAAGATTGGATAACCAATAGTTATTGTTGTGGTCCAAATTTATATGGATGGGTTGCTACAGAAGACTATTATATAGAAGAAGGTGCTTGGGATAATACCTATGCGAGAAGGGGGAGGTGGAGAAAACCATATATCAACTCATACCTTATTAAAGAAAAAACACAGGGTAGGAAGGAACGTGTAGCGAATTTAGATAGTAAAATTGACATGAAAAATGAAAAAATTGAATGTGTTGGAAATGTGAAAGTGTATCCAAAAATTAATCCATTTTGAAAAGAAAAATGCTGAAGTGGGCTGGAGCTATGCACTTGTTAGGGGACTGCAACAAGTTAGCATGGCCTAAATAAAAACCCACAAAATGCAGGACAAGAACTCTATGGTTACAGCTTTACGAGCACCGATGATGGTAAGATTATCGATCAAGCACGAAACCTGAACCAACAACTCTTGAATTAAAAATAAGGGATCAAGCCAAGGTGGAAATTTCTGAAGTTAAATTTGCATCAGAGGCCTTATTCTTGTGGTTCTGGTTTGGTAAAAGTCAGTGGAAACAACAAGGCATGGGATTTCTACCCAACTTCAAACCATTTCTTTTATATTGCGATTGACCAGACCAAAACCATAAATAGAAGGCATAGGATGCAAGCTAGACTTCATAAATTGACACCTTGGCTTACCATATTTTTTACTTCTGGAGTTGTTGGTTTAAGTTTATTTCTTGACTGAAAATCAACCGATCCATTGTGCTCGCCAAGCTTCTTCCTTAGAGTTCTGATCCTGCTCTTTGTGGGTCTTCATTGAGACCACCCTCGCTAGTCACAGTCCCTAAAAAAGTCTCCATCTCCAGTCCTCTTTAGCATTTTTCTTTTTCAAGAACGACTGACGGATTTTAATATTTGGATACACTTTCACATTTGCAACTCATTCAGTATTTTCATCTTTTAAGTCAATTTCATTAGACAGATTGGCTAAAAGTTCCTTACTTTCTTCCCTATGTTTCCTCTTAAACAAGGTCTGACATAATATATGGTCTTCTCCACCTCCCCTTTCCCACACAAGTATTCTCGCAAGCACCTTCTACTGTATAATAGTCTTCTTGAGTAACCTATCCATATAAATTTGGACCATGGCAACAAATATTGGTTTTCCATTTTTGTTTGCAGCAATGCGAGGCTTCAGAGGCCTTTCAAAAGTTCATTGAACCCTTGAAATTAGTCTAATCACTATTTCAATGTCTACACTGCCACCAAAAACTTGAACCCTTCTCTAAATTTGATGCATAAATATGAGCAAAAATGTCATTAAATTGTAATAGGGTATCGACGACACCTTCTTAGAATCCTTCGGCCTTATTGGTTCGCACCTATCAAACTAAACTGTAAAATGCATAATCTTGTTTGAATGATCAATGTCTCATCGGTAAGAAACTGCATTCACAAAATCATTGTACTTTATGTGTGTCTGTCATGAAAGCCTGATCAATAATACATAACTCTTACACATGAAAGTGGATCCATTCATTTGCATGCACCATATTTTTCCTATCCCATTGTTAAGTAGATTACAAAACTATGGAGGCTCAGAGGGTAACTATCTTCAATGTCATAGGACTACATACCAGTCAAGAAAAAAAAAGTGCTACAAGTCATGACCTTTTTACCTTTTTTGTTTTAAATCTATTTTTTTATTTTATATAATAAAACAGTCACCAATTTGAATTAATTAAGGTATGTGATGATTATTAAAAAATAAGTGAATAGTCATGACTTTTTGTCAAACACATTCAAAACAATTGATGAATCAAATTCCCCATCTGTTGCAATTGATGAATCAACTATTAGAAGAAATCAAAACATCTCCTCCTATAGATGGTCCATCTGTTGCATCATATAATTTATATGTTGAAATAGAGTCTCATATGTTGATCATACAGACTATTTTTTGCAGTAGATGGTAAATCTATTGCGACAGTGGGTTATCTATTGTGACAAATGGACGATCTATTGCAACAAATAAATAATAATGGTTGTTATTAAGAGAGAAAACATTTTGAAAAGGTAAGAAATTTTAATGTAAAAGAAAAAGTCATAACTTTTCACAGAAAACAAAAAGTTAGCAGTTTGAATATAATTAATACAATGGAGCTAAACAGTCATGCCTTTTTGCCTAACACAGTCAGATTCAATCCTCAATAAATAAGTACCTCCTTAATCTTCATTCTACTCCACTTTATTTATTTCTTGCATTGTGTCTTTTCTTATTACATCTTCAACCACTTATCTTCAAAGAGAATATTCCTTTCTTATTGAGGTAAGTTTTTTTTTTGTGTGTAAATCTATCAGTTAGTAGTATACGTTGAATTACATTTGGACTCTTTTCTTTACTTTTGTGTTTTTTGTCAATTCATGCGTGTTCTAGATATGGCTGATCCTGTTTGAGACATTGCTATTCTGTGCGACATCATGCGGGAACTAAATTTACAGGTTAATGATGTGCAGTGGGAGTTGGTTGCCGTGAGAGAAAAGATGTTCAAAGAGATGTGTAGGCTGAGGAGGACCCTGCTGCTGGCGGTTGATGATTGGTCGATAGACAATAATAATAATAATAATGACAATAATATTTAGGTGATTTTTTTTTAGTGTATGTATTTTTATTTTTCTATATCATATCTATACCAATGTATTTTGCTTTTTAATGAAAAATTTATTTTTGGTCGACTTTGGCTTTTTATTTCTTATTTAATTTTCATTCTGTCTATTTCTTTTTCTAAACAAACGTGTCGATGGTTGGATGTAAGGATCAATTTTGAATCCAGTAGCAATAACAAGAGTTTTAAGTTCTTTCAATAGATGGACCATTTGTTGAAATAGATTAGTCATCGATTGGATTTCTATCAGCAGATTATCCATATATTGTAACAGATTTGTCATCTGTCGGAGGAAATTATTCCAGTTTGATGAACTATATTGTGTTCTTCCACCTAATGTCCATCTATTGTAACAAATGGTTAATCTATTGAAAATAATTTTTTGGTCTGCTATATTTAGTTCCCGTTTGGCCTTTTTATATTGATGCACAAGTTATTAAAAAAGATATTTTATATAATAAATAATAATAATTACATTCACAAAAATGATTTAAATATATCAAAAGTCTATAACAAACAAAAACACATGTTTTTGCTATTACAACGATCATGGTGGATTACGATCTGGGCATGTAGTTCTTTTGTGGCCAGCGTTCTTACATACGGGGTGCTTATATTTTATTGATGTAAATGATTCTTTGACTCCACGCCTCCTTTTATATGACATTCTTCATGGTTTGATAGTGCTTGGGTCAATAGATGGAGGAGATTTTAATCTCCCCAAAAGCTCTGCAAGAACAATTCAAGATTCTTCAAGAGGCACCAGAGTAATATGCTCACTATATGCCATTATATATTTTTTCACCGAATAATATGGAGAGGAGTACTCATAAATTTTAGTTTCATATTTTGCACCGTATTGAGCATGAAGCACTGCTATAGTATGTTAAAAGGGTATTTTATCAAAGTCAAAAACTCTGCATGTAAAAGATCCTGTTTGAAGATCGACCATGGAAACATCACCATGACCATCGATACTAAACTTGTAATCTGCTATTTCATGAGCAAATAACCTATTCCCCAGACTGATGTTCATTGATATTATTTTTTCCGCTTTTAGAATAAATTTGGTTCCTACGTTCTCAAACTTCACACGCCTTTCATGAAATTTTTTTCCATACTTCTAGTTTATTTTATCAAACAGAGCCACGATGAAAAATTCTCTTTCATCACCAAACAATTAATTCTCTTTCATCACCAAACAATTAATTCACTGATTTATATAAAAGAATCACTTAGTACGACATCATACTAAACTTGTAACTCAAACAAAACATTAGATTCATAAGAATGTACCAATTTGTCGGATAGAATGCCCGGCTCCATCTCTCAAAACCATCATGTACGAAATGTTCAGCTGCCTTGGGATGAATATCCGTTATTTGATTGAAATGGTCTAAAAACTCCTCTCTACTATATGTTTTAGCTGCTCTAGAAAAAAGGATCACGATCCTTTCGTTGTGAAAGTTATTCCAAATGTTATCTCAAAGATGCTTCATGCAACAACTAAAGTGAGTTGAAATGTAAAAAATTAAACTCATCTGTGGAATACTTGGATACCTATACGAAATAAAACACAACTCTTCAATATCTTCAACGCAACTTCTCATTTTCTCAAAAAAATATCCATAAAAGGCATCACATTCCTCGTTCGCTACACAAAAAGAAACAGAAAAGATATGATTCTCCGCATCCTGCGCCACTGTCGCTAGCAAAACTCCATTATACCTGCTCTTTAAGAAGGTCACATCGATGGCTATAATTTTTTTAAAATGATGAAAACCTTGAATTCAAGCACCGAAGGATACAAAAAAGTACTTGAACATTCCCATTTTTATTAACATGCAATGTCGTCTGGGTTTTGGGATTCGTGGACTCAAGCATGTAATGGTAGGCATCGAGGACTGCATACCCATGATTATGTTCCCCTCTAACCAAGTCCTTGGCAATTCCCATGGCCGTATATATATTCCAATAACTTACCATGACACCTAATTTTGTAAGGAGTTGATTGGCTATATCCCTTGTGGAAAGGCCTTTACAATTGAGAAATCTATTCTTGAAATATTTATCGAGGACCTTTGCCGTGGTGGGAGGATTTTGGCATGAAATGTTCTCTGAACCACATGTGTGATACTTTTTATGTTTATGAATGACAAATCTATCAGAACTTAATTACTTCACTGCTTTCAACCACAACTTGCAGTTTAGATTAACAAATCTGAAGCAAAAAACTTTGGTCGAATTAATCACCTTCATTATTCTGAAATCTTTATTTAAGAAAGAAATAAACAAAGAAGTAGAAAGTTCTTTCTTATCCTTGAATGACATTCACTTGTAAAAGTTGGTCTTGTCGTATTGATGATTTCCATATTGCGTCGATTGAGAAGAACTGGTCACTGTATTACTCACAGCAATGGGCATTGGTGTTTGATAATCATTTGGAATATTTATGTCCAGATCATCCAACCTATCATCAAATATTTCTTGTTGTTGTTGTTCTACATTCTAGTTCTCATTCTCTCACATCTTTTCAACCACGTAGACCCTTAACACCATCCTGGATAAATCACTAAGATAAGCACGCAACCGAACCTGATTGGTTATCTTGAAAGGTAGTACTTCTGATTTTCAAAGGAGCTGTGCATGTTGCTAGTGACGAGTTCTTCCGTTTGACAATTCAGTCCATAATAGTTGATGATTAAGTTCACAAAATCATTATACGAAATATCACTTTGGACTGTCATAGCTATCGTCTCTAGCATTTCACCCTCCTTCCAATCCCATAAATATCAATTGCTCTTCTAGATCCATTGACCATGACAATCCACCTCTATTGTTATTGATCTCTCCATTAGTGGTACCTAAATAAAGTCATTTATTAAAAAATTTAATAATGATATCATAAAAAAATTAATAGTGATTTTACAGTGCTATAACATGAACCCCAAAAGATGTGTAATCTGTTGCAATGGGTGAAAAATATGTTGCAATAGGTAAGTGATCAGTTGCAACAGATCACTTACCTGTTGGGATTTATGTAATGCTCCTGAAGCTGATTTCAACAGACAAGTCATCTGTTGTAGCAGGTGAGTCATATGTTGCAATAGACTATACATCTATTGCAATAGATGAAGCGCCTATTGGGATAGATGTTACAGCACTAAAGTACCTTTGAAGTTGATTCCAATAGATAAGTGACATATTGCAACAGATAACTAACATGTCCGACAAATGAGGTTGCAACAGATAAATAATTTGTTGTGACAGATGACTTACTTGTTGTAATAGATGACGTGTCTGTAGGAATTAAGTTCAAGTTCTATTGTAATATATAACTAAACTATAATGACAGATGACTTACCTATTGCAACAGACAACGTATCTATTGGGATTGAGTTCAGGTTTTGTTACAACAAGTTACTAATCTGTTGCAACAGATATTTACCCTACTGCAATAAATAACTAGTCTGTTGCAACAAATAACTAGCCTGTTGTAACAGAGGGGTCATATATTTTAATAGAGGACCCATCTATTCGATTCATATTATTGAAATATAGAACCATAAACATGAATCCAACGTATGAGTCTTCCGTTGCAACAGATGGCTTATCTGTCACAACAGATGAGTGCTCTGTTTAAACAGATAGATATTATGTTGCATTTATGTTCTCATGCTATATATTGTTGAAAAACAGCATAGTAATAGTTACTCAAATGAAAAATTCAACTAAAAATCATAATTTGACTTACCAAAGTCTCTTATGAAGTAATGCCAAAGTAGAAAGTGATGTATGAAATAAAATTTGACCTAAGAAATTGGTCAAGTAGCAATAGTAGCGGTAACAACAACAACAACAATGGTCAAGAAGAAAAAGAAGAAAGCGAAGATAATGAAGTAGAAAATAATGATAATGAAGCAGAAGATGACGAATAAAGCAACAACAATAATAAACAATAAAAAATCTCTAAGAAAGAGAAGTCAACAATGGATGAGAAGAGAGAGAAATACACCTTTTTCCTCCATTTCTTGTTATATTAAGTTAACATTTGGATCAAAGTATAAATGTAAAAACTTGTGGGATTTTCTTAAATTTTCTCAACTTTCTTAATCCATAATAAAGTAATTGTCACCTACACCCAATTATTAAGACTTAAGTCACCTACACCTCATTTTGAAATCTTTTGTCACTTTCAACTAAATGCCCCTAACAAGGTGTATAAAAGAGTGATAGACTCAATGAATGTGAAAGGCCTCTTGTGAAATATTATTTTCCTACTTTCTTGAAGTCATTTTCCTAAGTCTTATATTCTTTTAAGAGAAAATATTTTTTTCAAATCTAACCAATCAAATATGAAAAAGATTTAAAATATACTTTGGTGTACTTTTATCTTCAATGAGTAGCCCAACTCTTCCAATGAAGTAGGTGATACATCCGAAGAAGAAGAAGACAAAGACAGTGATTCGGATCTCACACCTTCCACCAGCACACCATTTGTTTATTTTAAATCAAATTTTATGTACCTTTATATTTGCTAATTCCGTTTCATACTTCATTCCTCATAAAAAAATCCTTTAAAAGTTATCCAATTATATGACCAAAAAAATATTAATAATTATTATGACTTAACAAACAAGACATAATCAATGTACCACTAAATTAAATTAATTACTAATAGAAAAATCTAACTTAAGTTATATTTTAAAATAAATAAATTTAATATTGTTAAATCAAAAATTGGGCCCGGTTTTTACATAAGCCTTATGCAACTAGTATTTTTTAAATAAAACTTATTTAAATATACCATATTTTAAAAATATTTATCATTTATAGCAATATAGTTTTATTACATACTTAATTTACTTTTAATATGTAGTGTAGATTTTTTTACCAAAACAAGCAAAATACATTTAAAACACTTATAATACATCTATATTGCATGCATAAGTTTTTTTTAATATATAGTGTACTTTTTTACCAAAATAAATATACTATATTTTAATACACTTTGAATAACATATATATTGCATATATAATTCACTTTTACTAGATAGTACAGTTTCTATAAGTATTAAATATTTTCTGAATTTGGTATATCTACATAATAAATAAAAAGTATTTAAAAGAAAAAAATATTTTATAAAAATACTCAAATAGGAAATTTTTCTATTTTTAAATAAGATTTAAACTATAAGTTTTAACCAACATAAGTTTCTAATTAATCTACTCTGCTTGTGTTTCAATTAGTTATCATTCATAACCTCTCCTCTCCAATTAAATACAATTCATTGCCTTACTTATCATATCTTTCTCTCCACTGTCCTATATCTCTCCCAATCTCGTTTGCCTCCTTCTATCTTCTCCCTATCTTGTTCCCTCTCTCTTGTTTCCTCTGACCCTCTCCCTTTCTATTTTCGTATCTGCTCAATATGTAGCATCAATGTATACTAGGTATTTGTATTTTACTCTCAATCTATCAATATGTATCTACTCAACTGAACCATGATACATTTGTACATACACAAATTTGATTCATAAAACAAGTTTCGTATATTAGTAATTTGTATTTATACAGTTATATAAACTACAAATCGTGTTTTGTTGATACAAGTTAAAATATTCAAATACAAATTATATATATGTATCAAATGATATATTTTTATTTAGTATAAGATAGACTTAAGAAAATACAAATGATGCATATACTTGTTAATATCCAAATCCAAATAATAAGTTTGATACATTTGAGATTGACAGAGGGAGAGAGGTGACAATACAAACTACAAATAAGGAGAAAAAGAGGAGTGAAAATATAAAATACACAAGAAAATAAGAATGAGAGGTTTGTATTCACTCTTACACATGTATTTGTTGATGCAAACACAATAATACAATACCTACCCAAGGTAATGCCTTGGAAATACACTCTAGGCGCCACATGGTGCTTACGGTCCCAAAAAACCACAAGCTAACCCATGAGCTGGTAACTGCAGTGAGCACTGCATAACAATAATAAAATACACATGTGTAGAATAACTGACTACACCATAAGGTTTTAAATACTAAAATATTTCAAAATCATAAGTTTGAAAACAACTGCCTGAAAATTGTGAAAAGTAATGACAAACTGACTAACTGTCTGGAGTGTCTGAAAGCCTCTAAAACTAACTCAATAAGAGTTGATGGGACAAGCCCGAAATAACTGCAACTTACTAATAAACTAAGAACACTAAAATAAATATAATCGGTCCTCGAAATATGAGGACTTACCACTTCTGCTGCTATTGATGCGCTAGAATATCTAAGTGCAGTCAGGAACCTGAGCGTTCGAACCTATGATATGAAACATCATAGAAAAATAAATGAGTATGTAGTCAGTACTTTAAATGTACTGGTATGCTAAATGAGGTTAGGATGATATGCATGGGCTCATGTGCATGAATAATAACTGACTGAATGAATAACATGAGATAACTAATGCATAGTTTGCGTAAAGGTTGTAAAATCAGAGAATGCATGACAAAGATTATAACATGACACTAGAAAAGTCTATAAACTGAAATACTAAAATTTGAGTACTGATTTAACTAATAAACTGTATGCAATGGTCAAGCAAACTTGAACTGACTTCCAATATGAGACTGGACTAAAACTGTGGGAGCTATTATCTAACCGACATTCCCCAATATGAACTAATTGGGGTCCAACCTGTGACCCTAGTTGGAATGGTGTCAGTACCGTGCCAGGGGTACTAACAATGGTTGTGTGGATCCACTAAAGTAAAGTTTCGAAGAACTAAAGAGTCACCCTCTACTAGCAGGTGCTCTAGTGAGATATATGTCAACCCTCAGCTGGAAGGTAAACATCTCAACCTATGCTGGCCATATAGTTATGGAACACAAGACTGCTACTAAAGGTCACACCCTCAACTGGCAGGTGAGCCTCCATCCCTATGTTCGCTCGGTGCTAAATCCTACTCCCAACTGGACTGACTCTGATTACTGGACTGAACTAAGCTTACTAATATGATAACTAACTGAACTGATAATACTCTAATATATCCGAAACCATTTTGATAATACTGAGTCTAAGCAAACAACTAAGTTTTTGGGTATTCATAACCCCCAGTACTCGATAACATTAATAGTAGAAACATACTAAAGCTTTAAAGCACAATAAGTAGTCATTTCTCAAAATCCAACTATTTAGGCATTTCATCAAACATTTGAAATTCATGAACTTTGGCATGAAGATGATTGAAACATGTGCGAATAACAAAATCATAACACTAAAACCATACATTGGGGATTTAACTTGGAATTTCATGCTTCAAACGTGTAAGGGCTACATTCCAACTCAAATCACTTGCAAACATTATGTATAATCGAAATTCGTAAAATCTTCATGAAAATAACACATTGTAAGCAAGTAAATTCATGATTTAAAACATAAGACTAGGTTCTTGGACTCCATGGGTGAATAGGGACCATGGATGAACATCTAACATACCTTAAAGCTTTAACTTGCAAGAGAATTAACTTTCTTGATAGTCCTTGGGTGGTGAAGCTTGAATTCTTGAGTTTTCTCGAAGGTATAGTGATTGAACTTGATTAATTTGGAAAAGGGTTAGGGTTTATTTGAGAATAAAATTAGGGAAAGTGAGCAAATAATCCCCTATAAGAGGTTTAATCTAGTGTTTTTACGAATTGGGATGCTGGGAAAAGACAAGAGTGCCTTTCTAAAATTAAATTTATAACTGGGACGCCGATTAGACCATTACCATGATGCACTAAGGATGCCACCATTAAATCCACTGCGACGCGCTATAATCGCGGTGAGGTTATGGAATTGAAATCCAAACATGCCTCAATCCTCATCAAAGAAATCTAAAACTACCCTGAGATATGCTACTTACACCTCTGATCATGAATTAACTTAGAAACCATCATATCGGGGTTTGGAAAGTCACTCTAAATTCATCAAAGTTAAGAGGCCAAAAAAATAAAACTAAGTCTTCAATACTTAGCTAAATTTTTAGGTACTAAGCCTCTTGTACATTAACTATTGGCTTAACTGAGCTAAGACTAACACGGGGTATTATAATATCTCCCCCTTGGGAACATTCATCCTCGAATAAGACTAATTAACCTATGAATACTGGGGAATATAAGAATACATACTGATCATACATAACCTAAATCATGGTTACATGAATGAGTCTAAAACATGATACATGAACTGAACTGATTTCGTGAATACATGCATTGACACTAGAATGGTTATAAGGATGAGATAGAAATGATAGAGTCAACTTATGAGTAACCACTGCCTTAGGCTAGATCTAGTTTCATAAACAAAAGTTGAGAGTTTTAAGACATGGGGGAAACCGGTGTATTAAAATATTCCCTTAGTGATACTGACTTGGAAGAGGTACTAGGATAGACTGAGATGATGCACGAGACACTTATGAACTGTATCATGACTGAATATCAGAATCAGAAATATGATACATAGATGGAACTAGATTCACAAATTTACCTAGATGCAAACTAACTATCTCTTGGAGTAGCCACATTTATGAAACTTCAGATAGTAAGAATAAGCCGGAAGACGGAAAACTATAGGAACTTGTCTGTCTAACTGCTAGAATGAGTTATTGGCTTTAAAAACTAGATCATATTGAAAGCTTATACTTAACTATACCTTCCCCTTTAATAGTGTATTTAACTTGAGGCTACTTAAAACCTTCACATGGGCACTGATAACTCTATCTACTAAAGTCTGAGCTGAACAGAATGTTTTTCTCACTATGTTCAAGCCTATTCAAATATATAAGGTGCACAAATATTACTGTAATACTAGCCTGAATCATGAATTCGACACATCCTTCATTTTTTTAACTACTCATCTCATGAATTATTCTTATTATCACTTCAGCAACTATATTCAACCTCTTACTAGACATTTACTAACGTACAATACATTCATCCATATATATGCAAACATGACATTCAAGCCTATCTCCATAACCATATATGCCCTTCTAAACAAACACCCATAAAAGTATCTTCCTCATATCCTTCAAACCTCTATCCTTAACAACTTTCATGCACTAACCTAAGAGAATACACACAAAATTTCAAATAACCATGACATATATCTAAACTTGGCCTCAATCTTACATCACACTTACAGTCTTATCTTAAATAAGCATACAACAATCTTTCATCAACAAGAAATGTTTACTCTCTCCCATCAATGCCATTTCTCACGACTACTAGACTTTCATATGGAGAGATCACTGAAAGGTTAAAACATGAGGATCTGAAGCATGAATGAACACTAAACATAACTAGACACTTAACTGAACTGAGGAATAGAATATCAATATCATGGATTTATCAAGAGATCTAACCTGGGGATATACAAGAGATAATCTAAATTTCTCTAATCATTAGGATCGTAGCATGAGTACCTGGAACTGAACATACTGTAAAGCATGAGTACATGAGTCATGAGCTGCATGACCTGAGTTTGGATTTCCTAAATTCAAAGAACATGATCCATACTACTGAGTGAACTTAAACTCCTCAAACTAGGAAATATGAGAGTACATGATTTTCTATAAGGTACACGAATATAAGCTATTATCATAGAGATAACATGTAAGGCCTGAGTAGATATCTGATGACTGAAGTACAAAGACAAAAATAAGAATGGGTAGGGTATCATCCACCCTTACTGCTATTCTATAACATACTTGCCTCACTACTGGAATCTGACTACTTATCTTGATTAATTGTTCTATTATCTCCCCCTTTGCTTAGAGCCAACATACTATGTCTGGGAACTACTTAATCAACACCCCTAAATAGAACTACCACCACTTTACTCAAGAAACTAGGTTTTATTATACGCATAATTGATAAAATCACCCTGAAAGACTATGCCTGATAATTTAAAACCCTCTGCTGGTATTTTCTTTTTAGATAAAATTCTTATCTTTTCTATAGCCCCCAAAATCATCATATAACAAACTAAAGATTGATTAACTTAGAATTCTCAACTCTTTTTCCTATTATCCCATCCTTTAAACATTCAAACTTAGATTCTAACAATTAACATAGATATCCCCAGACCTTTTATGAACCATACTACTCTCATCACAACCTAAAATATGTCACGACCCAAATTGGGGCCCTGGCCGTGATGAGTATTCCAAACCATGAAGGCTCGAAAACCCCCTATTTATCTGGTAATCATGCACATAATTCATATGATGATAAAATATATGGAAGATACACAATATTATGGAAAACATAGTCATAAATCAAATGAAATAGAAAAAAGGGGAAATAATGTCCCACAACATCTATCGACATCTGAACAACCGTCTACGAAATCTCTAATACATGACTAAAACAAATTACTATCTAAAAACTAGGACAAGGCCCCCAGTAGACCCAAAACTACTAAATGATAAATGAACTGACAGATATCAGGCCTTCCAAAATATAGAAGGCTCACCACTTGATTTTGTAAATATATCGAAAGAGATCTACAGGTTATCTGGACCCTTAAATCGTGCCTCCAAACCTGGGAGGGAAGGGGCTCAATATAAAAGTACTAGTACGGAGAGAAATCAAAAACAAAATATAATATTTTTTTTCAAATATAGGTGAGAGCCATTATAAAGAAGTTTCATATCAAATCATTTGGAAACACATGGGCATAATATAATTGTTTTCAACAACAATGTAATACAACTGACCTAGGTGGAATACCCTACATATAACATTTACACAAACTATTAAATCTCGGTTGCCGCTGAGATTAGAGTATAAGTGAGGGGAAGACACACAAGTTCACACGGTAGGGTGTCTCGACCCAATAATGTATAGTAGTTCCCAAGATCACTTAGCCTAGGATCCTAACCATAGTCCCAATTTAGGAATGACATAAATTCAAGTACACACGATCACTTAGCCTGGTACCAAATCCCCATGTCGGCAAACATGGTTTCTAGTGATGAGCCCTTACACTCAAACACCTTCTTTGGGAATTCACCTATCTCATGAAAAATCAATGCATCAAACTCCATCTAATTCAATCACATATCTTATTCTGTAGGGTATCGTCATACCCGACTTGCAAGCCATCAATATCACATCATTCTTTCATGCAACCATTATATTCATCATATTTCAACATAACAACCCTCTCATTGCAAGTCAAAACCATGACCATTTTCAAAATATTTCATGTCACGTTTGTCAAGATGATTTCAAACATTTCACATCATATGAGAATTTAAAACGAGATCATATAAAGAGAGGGATTTCATATAATTCATGCTCTCAAGTTAACATCTTTTCGGAATACATGCATATACATATATCATATATCAAACCACTTCGGGAATAGGCCTAAAGACCAAATCAATATCATAAAATGTTTAAAACGGGATTATATTCATAATTTCAAAACCTCCATTTTTAAAACATGAATTTTTAAGTCCATGAGATTTTTAAGATAACCCCACGTACCTCTATATGCGAAGATGAGAGGTTCTTCTTGAAGCCTATGTTCTGGGGATTCCAAATATGCAATTAGTTTCAAAAACCCACGGTTGAATCTTGAGTTGCTTGTGTTTTTATTTTGAAACCCTAAGGAGAGTTCTTGAGCAATTTTGATGAATGAACGTGTATTTTGGGGTATTTGGGAACTGAATTTCGTGTTTATGACTAAATAAGGATGGGAAAAGGACCATGTTGCCCCATAAATGGAGTGTTTAAGTCACTTTAGTAATAATTTATGCAGCGCACACCTTATCGCATAATATAGGTTGTGCGGTGCACTCTTTATCGCACACATTAGATTGTGCGTCGCACACCTTATGGCATAAGTTAGGGTGTGCATCGCACACCTTATGCTGTATGATACACTCCACTTTGCAAAGCCATAACTTCTTCCTCGGGTGTCGTATTTTTACGAAATTAGTATCGTTGGAAAGATAATTCCAATACCGTTCATTTGATATATAGTAGTCACTCTAATTCAATATATACAAAGATTAATGGTCGATTGAAGTTGACCTAAGTTTCAACGCTCACTAAAATTCGAACGATAGGAAAACTTTCAACTTATCTTTGATCTTGGGGACCTCTATGATCTCAATTCACGCTCAAATAGGTTTCCACACTACATAATTTATTAACACACTAAAATTGCATTGGATTTATGTCTTTTGGAACCTTTACGTGAAGAAAATGATGATTTTCGTTCTCGTCCGAAATGCGTGGTGTTACATTATCCCCCCCTTGGGATCATTCATCCCCGAATGATGGGTAGGAACTTGTTGAAGCTTAAAGGTATGGAATAACGTGGAGATGATGTGCCTTTTAAGAAAGGACATAATTGATCTAAAATATTTAAACTTCTATAATGAAACTGAATTCTGAGATGACTTGACTTTTCTTGCTTCAAGAAGGTGATTCGTGCTGAAAATTTAGGATTCCCTTGAAATATTCATGATCCAATCATACATATTGAAATTAGGAAGTGATAACTTATGCAAGTACGAATCATAAGACATCAAGACTTAGATCATACAAGGGTATTACACTATCTGAGCTGAAATACTTGAAAATTTTTGAGATTATACGCTGAACTCCTTTGCACCGAGTCATGAATAGATAGCTGAATCTGAAACATGATGCTTGGAATGAACTGAACTCACAGTTTATATGGATGGAATAGATTATCTCTTGGGAATGGCCATATGCATGAGACTTCGGATAGTAGGACTGGGTGAAAAGGTGGAAAAACCATAGTAACTTGTCTGCCCGACTGTTAAACTAAATTACAGACTGAATTATACAAGACACTTATACTCAACTGGAGTATCTCTTCAACACTCTCTCTAAAGAAGTTCTAGCAGTAATAGGAAGCCACGAATCTTGGGTATGGATTACATAAGACATCCAACTGAGGGAAATCACAACATTTACACTACTATACAGTCTGGAATATAGACATATAACTCATAAATTAGGATAGAATTTCCAGTCCTTAGTCAATGCGACTTCTTACTTTAAAGATTAGTACACTCCTTGAATACTCCCTTAACTGTACGATTACCCTAGATACCACATTCATTTGATCCAAAT
This sequence comes from Capsicum pubescens, assembly GCA_030864215.1. NCBI lineage: Eukaryota > Viridiplantae > Streptophyta > Magnoliopsida > Solanales > Solanaceae > Capsicum > Capsicum pubescens. The sequence goes on from CM061543.1 coordinate 123,192,953, forward strand.
TATTTGTTCTCGTATTTGCATTTATAAATCTTTCTACTAATGTCTATAGTAACTTAAATCCTCTTCACCGTGATCAGGCCTAACTCCAACTCGCAAAATACTACATGCCACTCCATGATACAAGTCTAAACCATAAGATTCCACCTTCTATATCTCTTAAAAGATCACACCCTAATCCTATCATGCCTTACAATTCAATGGCTAACTCTAAACTATTACTATGAAGTCGCTAGTGCATATAGCGTTCCTTAACAAAAATTCCAACATGTCATTCAAGCCTATCACTATAACCACATATGAACTTCAAAGTAAACACTCATAAAGACACATTTCACATATTCTACTAACCATCTATCAATATAGCTCGCATACTCTACCCTCAAAACATACACACACACACCTTTCAGCTAACCATCACATGCATCAAAGACTTGGTCCCAACCTTACTTCGCACTTATGGCCTTATCTAAAATAAGCATACTATGATCTTCCACCAACTAGAAACATTTACTCATCACCACTACCATCACATAAAGAGGAGTCACTAAAGATTAGAACATAAGATCTTGAAGCATGGAAGAATGTTAAATGAAACTTGACACTTAACTGAGGCCTGGGGAATAGCAAATCAACATCCGGGATTTATCAAAGAAAACAAAATCTGAATTGGGGCATACATGGCTATGAACTATATTCCACCTATCGTAAAGAGTATAGCATGAATTATGGGAACTGATCACACTATAAAGCGTGAATACATGAGTCATGAGCTGCATAAACTCAATTTAGAGTTCATAACATATGAAATGTGATTCCGACGGCTGAATGAACTGAAGTTCCTCATTTAGGAATATGGAAGAGCACGTGATTTTCTATCATATACATGAACATGAACTATGATCATGGAACTGAAACGTGAGGTATGAGAAGGTATTAGGATAACTGAAAAATACTGAAACAGGAATGGGTTGAGCCTCACTCTTCCCTTCTGATGTTCTATGTCATACTAACATCACTACTAGAATCTGAAAGCCTGACTTGGTTATTCTCTCTATCATCTCCCCCTTAGCTTCATTCCATCATATTAAGTTTGGAAGATCCCTTACTAGACTCTAAACTGAAGTACACTCACTGCACTCTGGGGTATGGAAGACTACTATACACGCATATCATGGCACTTAACCCGAATGACTACACCTGAAAGTGGAAAACCCGTTGTTAATACTACCTTCTGAGATACACTTTATCATTCTATAGACCCAGTAGTCATCATATAATATTTGCACACTTACTAACTTCGGGTCTTCATGGGTATCCCTATAGTTAGAGTGCGCACCCTCTAGTGCTTTAACTCTTATTTCTATTAGTTTAACCTCCAAAAACTCAAACTTAGAATCGAGCACTCAACATGGATATCACCAAGCCTTCAATGAATCATACTACTTCCGACATAGCCTACCAATATCGCGACTCCAAACTTACCTGTCTCTACTATGAGAATCAAGATCATATAAAAAGGCTTAACACTATCAATCAAAACTCCTTAACTTGGCTATTTAGAACACCATATACCATCTAACTAGTGTTTCTCCACCTAGCAACTCAACGGTAGCACTCATCACACAAAACAAGTAATAGTCTTAGAAAATACCGCAACCTCGGATCACCTTGGGAATACTTCTACATTATATATGCAACATCATACTTCACTACGAATCAAATAAACTTAAGATCTTGCATATACCGTTCAAGCCTATTAGATTACTTTCATAAAACTAGTATCATTAACCAAGAAATCATCACATCCACCTTCATGGACATCAATTGTTCAAAACTTGATGTCTAGTGCTAAACATGATTTTACAACCCAACCTTATGCATGATTCTCACTTGGATACCATGAAATAGACATCAAGAAACACTAGTACACTAGAACTTCCAAACAACAAATAATTGATCTTGACCTTACGGTCTTCCTTATCATAACTCATTAGCACGTACTATTTTAACACATCAAGCCTACTAATTTTTTTCCCACAAAACATACATCATTAATCTCATGCCACTATTTTTACCACCACATTCTACATTAAATTCAAGCATATAGTCTTGTACCAATCATCTATCACTACTGAAAAATGCAACATAATATGCTAGTCCATAAAATTTGGGACATACTATACAAACACCTCAAAAATCACTACGTACCTTCTCACAAGTAGTACTAGTTTATAATTACCAACGAAAAGAAGGTCAAGGGGTAAAGTTACATAATAGACATGATCAACCTTAATCTTATATTATAACCCCATACAATCTTTTCTACTTATACAAATTTCTCACCTCATACTTACATACCAAAATATACATTTAAACTACCTTCAAATTCCACAAACAACCATGAGTCTATACTTACTGGCTAATATAGCAATTTTCACACTTTAAGCAACCGACAAATCACCCTAACTAACAACTCCTTCTCTACCTTCTACTAAACTAACACACAAGGACGAATCACCTCTTTACCAACTCAATCTCATACAAACAGATTCAGCTATATATATATTAAACAAACACAAGAACAACAAGTTGGACAACAAGTTGCTAATGAATTGAAATAGGCCTCACACTGTTTCACTAGACTTTATTTTTTTCAACAACACCTTGATGACAAGATCACATGAGATAGAAATTTAATATGCAATATTGATTGAACTAAGAATACACATCTTACTCTGTATAAATAAAATCGGAGTCAAACACTTCCTCCACGGACTACCATACCATCCACACATGCTACTAGTTACCCCATTAGTCTATCATCATAAGGGGGTAAATTATTCTCGAACATCAGTTATTCAACTAAATTATTCATTTACACAAAAGTCACCCTCGCTCTGACTTCTAACTTTATGACTTCACATCACCAGCTTCTTGGTCTAATTTTATACCAATAGGTAATGACAACAACACTTTAACGCATACTACTATTTGGGTAGAAATACAGTTCTAACATTCTACTACACATCATCTACCCTTAAGCAAGACATTTGTAACATAAATTTAAAGGGGACTAAATGCAATTAATACCTCAAGTTAAAAAGTACGATTCCATCAGGATCAATGTTTACATCGGAATCAATACACATTGAAGCACTAACGGACTCTTCTCAAGTCCTTGCACAAATTTTAACTCATATGGTTCAATAAGAAAGGACCATACTATTTAGATTCTAAACTTCTGGACTTGAATCACCTCAATAATGAGATATATCTGAGGACATTAGAGTAGGTAAGGATTTGGGTTGACTTTTTTTACTTTTGTATGGGCGACACCATATCACGAATTAGAGTATGAAAGAGGAACATTCTGACTCTATTGCATGAACTAGAACATGAAGAAAGAGAGACATTCTTAAAATCCTAGTAGCCTCCTGCTTATAAGTATGGCGCACTACACACCCATAAACAAGACTCTACCCGATGCAATTTTGCAGACTCCCTGGGACCATGAACCGTGCTTTGATACCAAGTTTGTCATGACCCAAACCGGGTCCCTGGCCATGACGAGCACTCCGAACCATGAAGGCCTAAAACACCCCAATCTATCGGGTTATCATGCACATAATTCATATGATAATAAGATATGTGGAAGATACACAATATTACAGAAAACATGGTCATAAATCAAATGAAATCAACAAAGGGGAAATAATGTCCCACAACATCTATCTTCATCTGAACAGCCGTCTGCAAAATCTCTAATACATACTGAAACAAATTACTGTCTGAAAACTGGGACAAGGCCCCCAGTAGAACCAAAACTACTAAATGATAAATGAACTAACAGACATCAAGCCTTCCGAAATATAAAAGGCTCACCACTTGATTCTGCAAATCTATCGGAAGAGATCTACTGTTTATCTGAACCCCTAAACTGTTCCTCCAAACCTGGGAGGGAAGAGGGTCAATACAAAAGTACTGGTACGCAGAGAAATAAAAAAAATATAAATTTTTCTTCAAATAAAGGTGAGAGACATTATAAAGTAGTTTCATATCAAATCATTTGAAAACACATGGGCATAATGTAATAGTTTTCAACAACAATGTAATGCAGCTGAGCTAGGTGGAATACCCTACATATAATATTTACACCAACTGTCAAATCTCGATTGCCGCTGTGATTAGAGTATAAGTGAGGGGAAGACACACAAGATCACATAGCAGGGTGTCTCACCCCAATGAAATATAGTAGTGCCCAAGATCACTTAGCCTGGGCTCCTAACCATAGTCCCAATTCAGGAATGACATAAAGTCAAGTACACAAGATCACTTAGCCTGGTACCAAATCCCCATGTCGGCAAACACGGTTTCTAGTGATGAGCCCATACACTCAAATGCCTTCTTCGGGCATCCACCTATCTCATGTAAAATCAATGCATGAAACTCCATTTAATTCAATCACATATCTTATTCTGTAGGGTATCATCATACTCGACTTTCAAGCCATCAATATCACATCATTCTTTCATACAACCATTATATTCATCATATTTTAACATATAACCCTCTCATTGCAAGTCAAAACCATGACCATTTTCAAAATATTTCATTTCACGCTTGTCAAGATGATTTCAAACATTTCACATCATATGAGAATTTAAAACGATATCATATAAAGAGAGGGATTTCATATAATTCATGCTCTCAAGTTAACAACTTTTTGAAATACATTCATATAAATATATCATATATCAAACCCCTTCAGAAATAGGCCTAAAGACCAAATAAATATCATAAAATGTTTAAAATGGGATTATATTCATAATTTCAAAACCCCCATTTTTAAAACATGAATTTTTAAGCCCATGAGATTTTTGAGATAACCCCACATACCTCTATATGTGAAGATGATAGGTGTTTCTTGAAGCCTACGTTCGGGGGATTCCAAATATGCAATTAGTTTCAAAAACCCACGGTTGAATCTTGAGTTGCTTGGGTTTTTATTTTGAAAGCATAAGGAGAGTTGTTAAGCAATTTTGATAAATGAAGGTGTATTTTATGGTATTTGGGAACTGAATTTTGTGTTTATGGCTAAATAAGGGTGGGAAAAGGACTATTTTGCCCCAAAAAAGGAGTGTTTAAGTCACTTGAGTAATAATATATGCGGCGCACACCTTATCACATCATATAGGTTGTGCGGCACACTCTTTATCGCACACATTAGGTTGTGCATCGCACACCTTATGGCATAAGTTAGGGTGTGCGTCGCACACCTTATGCTGCATGACACACTCCACTTTGCATAGCCATAACTTCTTCCTCGGGTGTTGGATTTTTGTGAAATTAGTATCGTTGGAAAGATAATTCGAATACCTTTCATTTGATATATAGTAGGAACTATAGTTCAATATATACAAAGATTAATGGTCCATTGAAGTTGACCTAAGTTTCAACGCTCACTATAATTCGAATGATAGGAAAACTTTCAAATTGTCCTTGAGCTTGGGGACCTCTATGATCTCAATTCATGTTCAAATAGGTTTCCACACTACATAATTTATTAACACACTAAACTTACATTGGATTTATGGCTTTTCGAACCTTTACGTGAAGGAAATGATGATTTTCGTTCTCGTCCGAAATGCGGGGTGTTACAAAATATTACATCAACAACATAAAACTCTGATCAACAAACTTAATTTCTCGCATACAGTAGTTTCAAGCCTGCTGATTCACCTTTCATGCAACTAGCCTCATGACTACATAAACTACTAATTCAGATAACACAATCCCAACTCTATTGTTGCTGCTAAACTCCTGAATTCATACTTCTAACTCTAGGTCATGCATTGTCAATAGATTCTGAGAAAAAATATGAAAACACATCTGACCCCTACGCACTAGAATAATATACCTCTATACAATGACTGGTTTATCAGGAAACTAAAACTGAATGACTCTATTTAAATCAACTAAAGTGATTTTCAGGGATACTATAATTGGGTAATTTCGATATTCCCGTCTGGTTATCTTAGAGTTACTCACTCGGATAAACACTAAGAAGGGATCTACTAGATTTTCTATAGACATTGAAATTAATGGCTATATAAGGGGTTAATAAAAAAAGTAAAGCTCCAATGTCTAACAAACATACACATGGATATGAAAGACTTGTAACGTACCCATAACCACATTAGGAGAGCTTTCCTAATCATAATGAGATTTGTGTGCATAAAGTTTGTCCTGACATCAACCATTGGTGGGATTAGAAGTGGTGCTCTGCCGGGGCTGATGATAGATTGGACTAGCCATGTTGACACAAATTCTTTCCCATTTGAGCTATTACTTGACACTCCTGAAGCCTGTGGCCTGGCTTACCAAACCCAAAACATACATTACTACTAGCCTTTCACATACCCTTATGATTCTTACCATATTCTCTACAAAGTTAATTAGTACGAACACCCTTCCTACTACCCTATGACATAAAGCATGGTGCTCTATCTCAACTGTTATTCCTAAAATTTAGCACTAGCACACTGGATGAAGGCAGATCTAGGGCTGAGATATTCTAATGGAATTGAGAATGGTTGCCACCCTCTGACCTTGGCATAAAACAACCTATTTTGGCCCTCTTACTCTCTCTCTCTTCCTCTCTATGCTCCTCACCCTTAATCTGCTAATCATAAACCATCAGTCTAGATAGGACCACAGCCTGCTGGTAGTTCTGAGTAGCTACTGAATAATCTAAGGAAATAAAAGTAGCTCTAAATTTGGCATGAGAGACATGTTTGTTCAGGAGATCTTTCTGAACTGGCGGAGGTGCGGGCTGATTCCAGCTTCTTCTTTCGTTGTTCTTTCTGGGAGGCATTTTCTTTAAAAGAAAAGAAGAATGAATGAAAAATAGAATTGAAAAATATATCATTCCCTTTTGCATGATATGGACACTGAAAAATGGGAAACATTTCCTAAAACGTCTTGTAGCCTATAGTCCATTAGTGTGGCGCGCTTCGTACCTATGCACAAGAATCTACTCAATGCAAGTTTTAGACTACCTTGGACACTGTAAAACCTTAGGCTTTGATACCAAGTTTATAATGCCCTAAAAATACACCCTAGATGCCACACGGTGCTTACGGTCCTGAAGGACCACAACCTAATCCATGAGCTAGTACCTTCTATGAGCAATGAATGCATAATAATAATAAAATACAAATATGCGGAATAACTAAATACGCTATAAGGTTTTAAATAGTAAAACATTTCTGAATCATAATTCTGAAAATAACTGCCAAAAAACAACTATAAAAAAAGTTATAAAAGTAATGAAAAACTGACTGACTGTCTAGAGTGTCCGAAAGCCTCTAAAACTGACTGAATAGGAGTTGATGGGATAGGTCCCAACTAACTTCAACTAACTAATAAATTAAAAAAATTGAAATAAACATAATCAGTCCTCAAAATATGAGGACTCACTACTGTTGTTATTGCTGATGCCTTGGAATGACTAAGTACAATCGAAAACCTGAGCATTCGAACCTATGATATGAGACATCATAGCGCAAGAAATGAGTATACGGTCAGTACTTTGAATGTACTAGTATGCTAAATAACGTTAGGCTGATATGCATGCGCTCATGTGTATGAATAATAACTAAGTGAATGAATAGCATGAGATAATAGATGCATAGTATGCGTGAAGGTTGTAAAATCTGAGAATGCATGAAAAAGTTCATAACATCAAACCGAAAAAGTCTATAAACAGAAATACTAAAATCTGAGTACTGATTTAACTGATAAACTGTATTCTATGGTCAATCAAACCAGAACTGACTTCTAATCTGAGACTGGACTAAAACTGTGGGACATATTTGTAACCAACATGCCCCAATATAAGCTAATTGGAATCCAACCCGTGACCCTAGTCGGAAGGGTATCAGTATCATGCCGCGAGTACTAACACTAGTTATGTGGATCCACTACAGTAAAGTCTCAAAGGACTATAGAGTCACCTTCTACTGGTATGTGCTCTAGTGAGATATATGTCAACCCACAACTGGCAGGTTAATATCTCAACCTATGTTGGCTACGTAGTTCTGGAATAAAGGGACTGCTAATAAAGGTCACACCCTCAACTTGTAGGTGAGCCCCCATCCCTGGGTTCGCTCGGTGCTAAATCCTAATCCCAACTGGACTGACTCTGATTACTGGACTGAACTACTGATATGATAACTAACTGAACTGATAATACTCTAATATATCTAAAATCATTTTGAAAATACTGAGACAAAATAAACAACTAAGTTTTTGGGTATTCATAACTCCTAAGACACGATAACATTAACAGTAGAAAAATACTAAAGCTTCAAAGCATAATAAGTAGTCATTTTCAAAAATCCAACCATTTAGTCATTTCATCAAACACTTGAAATTCATAAACATAGGCTTGGGTATAATTGAAACATATGGGAATAACATAATCACAATACTAAAACCATACATTGGGGATTTAACATGGAATTTCATGCTTTAAACGTGTAAGGGCTACTTTCCAACTAAAATCACTTGCAAACATCATGTATAATCGAAATTAGTAAGAGCTTCATGAAAATAAATCATTATAAATACGTAAATTCATGATTTAAAACATAAGAATAGGTTTTTGGACCCCATGGGTAAAAAGGGCCCATAGATGAACATCTAAAATATACTAAATCTTTAATCATGCAAGAGAATTAACTTTCTCGATAGTTCATGGGTGGTGAAACTTGAATTCTTGAGTTTTCTTGAAGGAATAGTGATTGAACTTGATGAATTTGGGGAAGGGTTAGGGTTTATTTGAGAATAAAATTGGGAAAAGTGTGCAAGTAATGCCCTATCAGTGATTTAATCTCGTGTTTTTATGAATTGAGATGCTGGGAAAAGATAAGACTGCCTCTCTAAAAATTAAATTCATAACTGGGACACCGATTAGACCATCACTGCAATGCGCCACAATCGCGGTGAGGTTCTTGAATTGAAATCCAAATGTGCTTCAATCCTCGTCCAAAAAATCCAAAAATTCCTCGAGGCATGCTACTTACACCTCTGAACATAAATTTACTTAGAAACCATTATCTTTGGGTTGGGAAGGTCACTTTAAGAATCAGCGAAGTTAAGAGACAAAAAAAATATAACTAAGTCTTCAACACTTAGATAAATTTTCAGGTTCTAAGCCTCTTCTACATGCACTATGGGCTGAACTGAGCTAAGACTAACATGGGGTATTACAATATCTCCCCCTAGGGAACATTCGTCCTCGAATGACAATAATTAAGATAAGAATATTGGGGAATCTGAGATTACATACTGAACATACATCACTTAAAACATGGTTACATGACTGAGTCTAAAACATAATACATAAACTGAACTGATTTCATGAATACATGCATTAATACAAGAATGGTTATAAGGCTGAGATAGAAACAATGGAGTCAACATATGAGTAACCACTGCCTCAGGCTAGATCTAGTTTTGTGATCAAAAGTGTAGAGGTTTAAGATTTGGGGTAAATCAAGGTATTATAATATTCCCCAAGTGATACTGACTTGGCTGAGGTACTAGGAGAGACTGAGATGATGCACGGGACACTTACGAATTGTATCATGACTGAATATCTGAATATTAAACATAATGCATGGATGGAACTAGGTTCACAAATTCACCTGGACGCAAACTAACTATCTCTTTGAATGGCCACATTTATTAAACTTCAGATAGTAAAAATAGGTCAGAAGACGGAACACCATAGGAACTTGTCTGTCTAACTATTAGACTGAGTTGCTGGCTTTACAGACTAGCTCATATGTAAAGCTTATACTTAACTATACATTCCCCTTCAATACTGCATTTCACTTAAGGCAACTTAAAACCTTTACATGGGCACTGATAACTCTATCTACTAAAGTTTGAGTTGAACTAAATGTTTTTCTCACTATGTTCAAGCCTACTCGAATATGTAAGGTGCACATATATCACTGTAATACTAGCCTGAATCATGAATTCGATACATCCTGCATTTTCTTAACTCCTCATCTCTTGATTAATTCTTATTATCACTTTAGAAACTATATTTAACCTGTTACTGGACTTTTACTAATGCACAATGCATTCATCCACATATATGAAAACATGACATTTAAGTCTATCTTCTTAACCACATATGCCCTTCTAAACAAACACCCATAAAAGTATCCTCCCTATATCCTCCAAACCCTTATTCGTAACAACTTACTTTCCCTACCCTAAGACAACATACCCAAAATTTCAACTAACCATGAAATATTTCTAAACTTTTCCTCAATCTTACTTCACACTTATAGTCTTAGCTAAAAAAAATATACAACAATTTTTCATCAAAAAGAAATGTTTACTCTCTCCCACCTACGCCATTGCTCATCACTACTAACATTTCATAAGGAGAGGTCACTGAAAGGTTAAAACATGAGGATCCAAAGCATGAATGAACACTATATATATCTTGATACTTAACTGAGGCCCGAGGAATAGAATATCACTATTATGGATTCATCAAGATATCTAAACTAGGATAAACATGAAATAATCTAAATTAAACTGATAATTAGGTGCTTAGCATGAGTACCTGAAACTGAACATGTTGTAAAGCATGAGTACATGAGTAATGAGCTTCCTGACCGGAGTTTAGAGTTCCTAAATTAATAGAACATGATCAATACTACTGAGGGAACTAAAACTCCTCATACTAGGAACTGGGAGAGTATATAATTTTCTATAAGGTGCACAAATATAAGCTATGATCATAGAGCTAACATGTAAGACTTGAGTACATATCATGATGACTGAAGTACAAAGACTGAAATAAGAATGGGTTGGGTATCATCCGCCTTTACTGCTATTCTATAACATACTGTCATCACTACTGGAATCTGAGAGCCTGATTTGCTTACTTGTTCTATCATCTCTCCTTTATCTTAGAGCCAATATTATAAGTATAGGAACCACTTAATCAACAACTCTAAACTGAACTTCCACCACTTTACTCTAGAATCGGAGTATAATAATACGCATAGTTGATAAAATTACCCTGAATAACTATGCCTGATAATTTAAAACCCGTTGCTAGTATTTTATTCTGAGATACAACTCTTAGCTTTCTATAGCCCTAAGAATCATTATATAACAACCTAAACACTGATTAACTTAGAATTCTCAACTCTTCTTTCTATTATCTCAACCTTCAAAGATTCAAACTTAGATTCTAACACTTAACATAGATATCCCTAGACCTTTTATGATCCATACTACTTTCTTCACAACCTAAAATATCACAAAAACAACATAGAACTTTGGATAAAAAAATGAAATTTCTCGTATACACTGGTTTCAAGCCTACTGATTCACCTTTCATACAACTAGCCCCATAATTATAAAAACTCATAATTTAAATAACACAATCCCAACTCTACTACTAATGCTAAACTCGTAAATTTATACTTCTAACTCTCGGTCATACAATGTCAATGAATTCTAAGAAAAAAATCTTAAAACACATCTGTCTCCTAAGCACTTGAACACTATATATCCATTCAAGAAACTGAAACTAAACGACTCTATTTCTGAAATCAACTAAAGTGATTTTCTGGGATACTGTAACAAGGTAATTTATGTATACCCATCTGGATATCTTAGATTTACCCACTGAGAAGGGATCAACTAGAGTTTCGAGACTGATATTAAAATTGACTGCTATATAAGAGGTTACTAAAGAAAGTAAAGATCCAGTGTCTAATAAAGCATACACATGGATATGAAAGACTTGTAATGTATCATATTTACTATTCATAATGGGATTTTAGTGCATAAAGTCTTTCCTAACGTAAGCCATTGGTGGCACTAGAAGTGGCGCCCTACTAAGTCGGGTGACCTGTCAGGGCTGTTGATAGATTGGACTGGCCCTGTTGGCGCAAATACATTCTTCTATGAGACATTACTCGACACTACCAAAGCCTATGGCCTGGCATACCACATCAAAAATATATATTTCTACCAGCCTTACACACACCTTGATGATTCCTATCATATTCTTCGAAAAGTGGATTAGTACGAATACCCTTCCCAAAACCCTGTGACATAGAGCCTGGTGCTCTATCTCGACTATCATTCCTAAACTTAAGAACTAGAACACTAGATGAAGGCAGACCTAGGGCTAAGAATTTCTAACAGAGCTGAGAATGGTTTCCATCCTCTGACCTTGGCATAAAACTACATGTTCTGGCTCTCTTACTCTCTCTTTCTCCCTACGCTTCTCACTCTCAATCTGCTGAGTATAAACCATAAGTCTAGATACAAAAATAGCCTACTTGTAATTCTAAGCATCTATTTAATGAGCTAAGAAAATGAAAGCAACTCTGAATTCGGTATGAGATACATACTTGCTCAGGGGATCTTTCTGAACAGGTGAAAGTGTGGGTTGATTCTCTCTTCTTATTTCGTTGTTCTTTTTGGGAGGCATTTTCTATAAACAAAAGTAAGAATGAATTAGAAATAGATTTTAAATAAAGCTCATGCTCTTTTGCACGATATATACATTGAAAGAAGGGAAACTTTTCCTAAAACATCTTGTAGCCTCTCCTCCATAAGTATGGCGCGCTTCACACTCATGCACAAGACTCTACTCAACGCTTCTTAAAGACTCCCTAGGACACTATAAAACCTTAGGCTCTGATACTAAGTTTGTAATTCCCCAAAAATATACCCTAGATTTCACAGGGTTCTTGCGGATCCTAAAGATCATAAACTAACCCATGAGATGGTACCTGCTGTGAGTACTGTATAACAATAATAAAATATATGTTAGAAATAACTAAATACTCCATAAGATTTTAAATACTAGAACATTTCTAAATCATAAGTCTAAAAAGAACTGCCAGAAAACAACTGTCTAAAAACTAATAAAAGAAATGACAAACATACTGACTGTTTGGAATGTCTGAAACCCTCTAAAATTGTCTGAATAGGAGTTGATGGGATAAGCCCCAACTAACTCCAACTGACTACAAAATAGAAAACTCTAAAATAAACATAATCGGTCCTTAAAATATGAGAACTAACAACTGTTATTGTTGTTGATGCACTGGAATATCTACATGCGGTCGGGAACCTGAGCGTTCGAACCTATGATATAAGATATCATAGCACAAAAAATGAGTATGCGGTTAGTACTTTAAATATACTGGGATGCTAAATAAGGTTAGGCTGATATGCATGGGCCCATGTGCATAAATAATAACTGACTAAATGAATAGCTTGGGATAACATATTAATAGTATGTGTGAAAGTTGTAAAATCTGAGAATGCATGACAAAGCTTATAACATGACACTAAAAAAGTCTATAAATGGAAATACTGAAATCTAAGTACCGATTTAACTAATAAATTGAATGTTATGGTCAAGTAAACCTTAATTGACTTCTAATCTGAGACTAGACTAAAACTGTGGGAGCTATCATCTAATCGACATGCCTTAATATGAGATAATTGGGGTCAAAACTGTGGCCCCTATTGGAATGGTGTTAGTACCGTGTCATGGATACTAACACTGGCTCTGTGGATCCATTAAAGTAAAGTCTTGAAGGACTAAGAGTCACCCTCTACTGGTAGGTGCTCTAGTGAGATATATGTTAATCCACAACTGGCAGGTTAACATCTCAACCAACGCTGGCTATGTAGTTTTGGAATGTAGGGACTACTACTAAAGGTCACACCCTAAACTAGCAGGTGAGCTCCCATACCTGGATTCGCTTGATGCTAAATCCATCTCCCAACATAACTAAACTAAGCTTACTGATTTGATAGCTGACTGAACTGGTAATACTCTAATATATTTGAAACCATTCTTAAAATACTAATACTAAGTAAACAACTAATTTTTTGAGTATTCATAACCTCCAGGACTCGATAACATTAACAGTAGAAACATACTAAAACTTCAAAGCATAATAAGTAGTTATTGTTTGAAATTCTACCATTTAGGCATTTAATCAAACACTTGAAATTCATAAACTTAGGCATGAGGATGATTGAAATATGTGGGAATAGCAATATCACAACACTCAAACTATACATTGGGGATTTAACATGGAATTTTATGCTTCAAACATGTAATGCTACTTTTCAAATAAAATCACTTGCAAACATCATGTATAATCGAAATTTATAAAAGCTTTATGAAAATAACTCATTGTAAATATGTAAATTCATGATTTAAAACATAAGAATCGATTCTTGGACTCTTTGGGTGAAAAGGGCCCATAGATGAACATCTAACATACCTTCAAGCTTTAATCTTACAAGAGAATTAACTTTCTTAGTAGTCCTTGGGTGATGAAGCTTGAATTCTTGAGTTTTCTTAAATGAATAGTGATTGAACATGATGAATTTGGGGAAGAGTTAGGGTTTATTTGAGAATAAAATTGGGAAAAGTGAGCAAATAATACCTTATCAGTGGTTTAATCCCATGTTTTTTCAAATTCAGTTGCTGGAAAAAGACAAGACTGCCCCTCTGAAATTTAAATTCGTAACTGGGATGCCGATTAGACCATCACCGTGATGCGCCAAGGATGTCACCTCGAAACCCACCGCATCACGCCACAATCGCGGTGAGGTTCTGAAATTTAAATCCAAACATGCCTCAATCCTCATCCAAAAAATTCAAAACTCTCCCAATACATGCTACTTACACCTTTGGAAATGAATTAAATTAGAAACCATCATCTTGGAGTACGGAAGATCAATTTGAAAATTATAGAAGTTAAGATGCCAAAAAATATAAAACTAAGTCATCAACACTTAGCTAAATTTTCAGGTTCTAAGCCTCTTGTACATGCACTATGGACTGAGCTGAGGTAAGACTAACATAGGGTATTACCCCCAATTGCAAGGTAGACTCTGATTCATGATTCATAACTCTACAAATTGTTGTTATTGCTGCTTATTTTCTACTTAAATGCAACTGTATATGAAAGTTTACCTTTAATTAATTTACTAAATTTTTTGAGAAAATGTTCTATTTCCACCCTAAACTATACACAAAATTGCTAAGACACACCCCAAATTTAAGAGGGTCCTACTACCCCCTAGATTAATAAAAAAAATATTTTTGGCAACCTTAGAGCCTACATGGAAAATACATGTGCCTACATAGACCTTCAGTGTGTTGATCACTGATGTGTCATGTACGTGCCACGTAGTCACTAACGTTGCCAAATATATAGTTTTAATTAGTCCAGGGGGGTAATAGGATCCTCCTAAAGTTCGAGTGTGTCTCGGCAATTTCGTGTATAATTTAGGGTGGAAGCAAATCATTTACTCAAAAAAATTTCGAGGAAAGTACATCCATGTTCCATAAGAGCAAACTATTTACAACTAAAGATCCTTGCAAATAAAATGCCCCTTTTCTCGTAGCTTTAGTCATTTATCTCACTGTTAATTCTATTTCTTTTTTTGTTCTTTATTTTTTCCTTTTTCTTTCTAGTTTCCTTTTTTCTTTTTTTTCTTTTTATGCTTTTTTGTTCATTTATTTTCTTTTGCAAAATTATTTTGTTCTTATTTTTTTTACACTATAATCTAATTCACACACAATTTTTATTTTATATTTTTTTTCCTTCTTTCTTTTCCTTTCTTCTTTTCCTTTCTTCTTTTCCTTTCCTTTCCTCTTTTTCTTTCTCATTTATTTCTTTATTCATTTATTTTTTCTCTTCTTTTTATTTTTTCTACTTTTAGTTTTCTCCTTTTTCCATTATTTTTTCCTTTTATTTTTGCATTTTTTTTATTTTTTTTATTTTTCAATTTCTTTATTTCTTGTTCTTTGCTTTTCTTTTTCATTTTTTTCTTTCTTTATTTTTTTCTCCTTTTTCATTCACTTTTTTGTCAAACCATGATATTCTCAATATTTTCACTACAAGTTAATTTCAATTTTTTTTTTTTTTGTAATTTGATTTGATTCTCCTTTCTTTTTTATTTCTATTTTCTTGTTCGTTTTCTTCCGTTCATAATACTATCGTCACAATATATTTATATACTATCATGATATCATTGATGTTTGCTTCATTTTTAGCGGTACATCTATGAAATCATCATAATGTATCTATATACCATCATGGCATCAGTGATGTTTTCTTCAATCATTTAGTCAAAGCTCCATGATATCATCACCGTATATATACACTAATGGTTACCATTGATAGATTTATGCCAGTCCATTATGGTACCATCACATATACACTACAAGAAAATAAGTCTTCAACGAGAAGATATCTGATTAGTAAAAGCTTCATCATTAAAAGTTCACAATAAAATTTTAAATACAATCACTAAAAGTTCTTTAGCGACTACAAGAAATCCAATCATTAAACCGCCTTTTAACGACCAAATATTTGGTCAACCTAAGTCTTTCATATGTTGCATAAGCACACTGTATATATAAATACATCTGAAAATGAACAGAATAATCATTATTTACATAAAAATTTCTAGTTAATTACAAAGAACTAAGCATAATTACTAAAAAAGACATACCAATCCTACAAGTACAACATTATATTGTCCAACTCGTTACTAAAGAGGAAATGAATTATGACATGAACAAAAGAAGACATCTTTAAACAACTTAAAAATATGAATGAATCTCTTGTTCTTCAACTTGTTCATAAATATTTCAGTCTCTTATATCTTCTATATACTTTCCCCAAGGAGAGGTTTTTGCAGGATCTTTTGGACTGTAGAAAGAATAAGAAAATCAATTTAATTATGTTTGAAGGATAGATATTCAAGTTAGTAAGGTGAGTAAGTTTTTGAAATATAATAAATCCCCATTTCACTTGACAAAAATATGTTTTTTTGCCTCCATCCTCACAATCCCAAAAGACACCAATAGAAGGATAATTTTTTTTGCATTATCTTTAATATTGGTGATCTTTTCAGAAGAATCCTTTTAGTTAAAACTAGGTTGGGGAGTGGATAGGTCTAAAAATTTCAATAGATAGAAGGATCAATTAAGTCTATTTCCCTTTTCTATATTAAGTTACTACTCTAATAGTTAGGTCAAAAGAAAAAGCCTATGAATAATGGCAATGATGACACAAAAAGCTGGTATATATTTGTTGCTCCACATGCTACTACAGAAAATTTATAACTTATTCCAGCAAACGCAAGGTTCAGAGCTATTGTTACCCTATAATCACAGTACCGTAATTTCACATGACTTGGATCATTCTCAGTGATGTCATATAGATTTTATCACACTAATAAAGCATCATTTTACCAATAAGTATAGTGACATCAACAACAAAAACCTACAAAAATAGTATATGACATAGGATAACATAATTAAGCCACTGAGAAATATTTATAGAATGTGAATAATTTTGAGACCAATATATCATTTGATGCTAAAGTGGCGTAAATACAACTTCACTTGTATACATAAAACAACTATCATGAATATACAACTAGGTCATTTTTGTTATCTGACAAGAAAAACATATTGGAGATGCTAATCTAGTGGTAAAAGCATCTAATAAAAATACATCGTGCCTAATTGTTTTGATCTTGAAAGGTAAATTTCTACTATATATAAGAGGAAGTGTTAGGAAGATCAAGGGCAAGGCTATAAATATACACATTATTGAGGGTAAAATAGTCATTATGTTTGAATGATATTTTCACATTAATGAGGGTAAAATAATCATTATTTCTGTATGATATTTACCTATCTTCCTCACACGTGTCTTTATTTATAAAAGTGAAATTGAACCAATAATTCTTTTGCTGTCTCTCATCTACGTTTTTCCTTTTCCTTAATCGATGGATTTGCCAATTTTTTCTTCTTCTTTTTCAACATCCTCATCATTGCCTTTTTGGTTTTCTATCATAGTTCATTATCATTCTTAATAGTGTCAATATGTCTTGTAGAAAATCATCCGTCGCTCCCGGTGATGTTGACAGTGTTTCTGTTGGTGGATCTATTACTGCAAAAAAAACAATTATGAAAAATCAAATATGTGGTATAATGTTTAAGTATGATCCTTAGCCAATTCAAGTGTGTTCTTGATTTTTGAGTTCTCTCTTTTCTTGTGAAAATTAGATTTTGCATATTGGTTTGCTTATTAGTTGAAAAAAGATTTGATTTTTATGAGGCTGTTTAAGCATCATTTAATGTGGGAAAAGTTTTGCTTTAGGTTATTGTTAATTAGAGAAAATTAACTTATAAAATTATGGTAAAGTTGTTTCCATGTGATCAGGTGGTCATGGGTTTAAGGCTTCAGAGCCATAAAAAGTGTGTCTTGCAGAAATGCAGGGTAAGGCCTCGTGGTCTGCCCTTCTCGGAGCATAGAGAGCGCTTTAATTTAGTGCATCAGATGGTTCTTTTATTAACCTCATAAGAGTATGGTTATAAGACTCTATATAACTGTTCTTAATTTCCTAAGAGCTCCTTGTTTTATGAAAGTTCAACTTTTTAAATCAGTTTGATTTGAAAAAAATCTGAGCTGATGTTGTGTGTTAAGGATTGAAATATGTGTTTCGGTGAGTCTTAGTTCTTACAATATTTAGGTTAGTATTATCTCTTTTACCCTTTTCTCTTCTTTATTCTATTTTTATTGCTTGAGATTTTACTTTTTACCTCTTCGGTTGTTCATTATGGTTTTATGTTATTAATTTTTTTCTTAATTTCTTCACCATAATTGATTTATGATATCCATGTAAGTGTAATTCTTTTTATTGATATTGTATTCTTTATCAATTTTATCACCTCAAAAGTTTAATATGTGTTTAAAAAAATCTGAGAACTCCTTAGAAAATCAAAATTTCTGGGAAAGAGTGTTCATCTATTTTATAGGTTTGCTGGTATAACATTATCTTTCGTTCATATTTTTACCTTCTTATAACTGTATCCTAATCATTGTGCCTTGTCACACTTTTTGAATACTCACCTGTTGATGAAAAAAAGGTTAGTGAAAATCAATTCAATCATTTCTTATACTTTCTATATCTAATTTGAGGCATCAAATGGTAGTGATAACCTAAGTTGTGCGGTCACTTTTTGATGTCACACCCATATCAGGTTCTCCAAAAGGCATTACTTTTGAAGATTTCAACACACATCATCATCCTTTTAGAGAGTTTGGGCATCATAGATGGTAACATTATATTACGCTCTATTGTATGCTTACATTCAAGATATTAAACTTTACACTTAACTTTGTAGGTTATTGCTCAGTAATTTCACCATCTAGCCCATTTACCCTCTTACTCCCACATAATCTTGGAAGTAATTGCTTTTGGTTTAATTTGTGCATAGAGTTTGAGTACTATATGCTTTTCTAGGTCTTATTTAAAGTTAATAATTTTACTGGTTAGTGTCTCCAAAAATATTTAATATTCTATCCAATGCCTCTGAAATTGTATCCTAAATACAAAGCTAACAGGTGTTTTGTAACATCAGAAAAAGATCGTTAAAAGCAAAGAAGAGAAATTCTATTGCAGCTAGATTATATTTGCAAACAGAAAAAACTCAGAGAACAAATGAATAATCATATTTTTAATATAGTAGAATTGCACGTTTCTTATTGTCCTGAGCCAGGAGGTCTATTAGAAAAAAGCTCTCTACTTTATCTAAAGTAGTGGTGTAGACTGCATATGCTTTAACCTCCCCAGATCCCAATTTATGAGATTATACTAGGTATGTTATTGTTGTTGAATTGCACGTTTCTCTAGAAGCACATAAATCAAACACTTGATAAAAAAGAGAAAGAATCTCAAGATCCATAAGAACTTAACCTAGCTTGACTAACTCTATAAACTTATCTTTTAGGTGTATAATTAATTCAACTTTAATGTCTTTTGCGTGCAGAGCATTTTATGATTTAATTATATGCTCTTTGTTTGGCACCTATTGTCATTGTTCTCTTTGTGAGACTTGAATTATCGTGACAAACAATTTTTTTCAAACTTAACTCTCATAGTTTTATGGTTGAAACCCATGGAGGATGTGAAAGTTTTATGTTTCCCTTCTTAATCTTCTTCTTTTTAAAATAATAGAAATAAATATATTTGTAGTTTCATATTTAATCTTCAGAAAATTATAGATTACGAACCGATTAAATAAAGACTTCATATTTTATGGAATTGAATTCTATTTATTTATCCATAGGTATACCTAAACAATTTCTAAAGGTCAAATCATTCATAAACTTCAACAATTTCTAAATAACTTAACGAACATTGTAGTCTGGATTCAGTTACTTTATAATCTAGCTCTATATTTTCTATTTAGTAATGTCTATGGTATTGGGAATCCTTTTCGAAGGAGATAGGCAATTGTTGTATGTATAGTGATTATTACCTTTCGATGAAAATTGAAATTGAATTGTTGTGATCGGTTACTAATGGACCGAGGGATTCTTTTCTTCTGCTCTCTCTTTATAGCAATATCACGCACTAAAGAACCCATTTTATTTTTTCATATCTTCCTTTACAGTAGTCAAATTGAAGAACTCAGCTGGTTATTCATATGATGATCCTCAGATACTTTAGCTAATAAAGCTAAATCATCATGATATCAAGTTATTCTATTTTTTATGTGGATGACTATAAATGTTGATTTTCTTTTAAAACTCTTCTATATACAACCACATATAATATAAACAAGCAACAAGTTATTAAATTCATTGTCAAGATCTTTTACACTCCTATATATACACCTTGCACATGTGTTCTATTTCTCCCTAAGGAAATTGTGAAATATAAACTAGAGAGTAGAAACCATTTGAGATTTTGTATGTTTCCTCTATTTAATAAGAATAGAACAGATCTGTCATTTTAAAGAATTATTCTGGGAAGTTTTTAATCTAGATTTTTTTCATGTTGGCGAAATATCTGCTTATAACTACATCACAATGGTTGTTTCCTCTAATGTGGAACATACTCGGATTTTCTTTATGTAGCATTAAGTGAATTTATTAATCTATGTCAATCACCAAAATGAAATTCATTTCTCTTTTTCATAGCTATATTTGGTCCTTTATTGTACAATGGATCTAATTTCTTGAGCGTTTAGAAAAAAACTTTTTCAGACCTCAACTTTTAATACAGGGATGTAATTGCACATGTTGTTGAGTATGATGAATTTGTAAGGATTTTGATGAAGGAACATAGCTTAGAGTGACTGCTTATGTGTCACCTGTGATTTTTTATTACTTAGTACAATATAATGTTATATTATTGGGTGCACAGGCGTGATTACACCTAATCCTTCCATGGCTCATAATTATAGGAAAAGTTAAATATATTGCTGGGTTTCACTAATCTGATGGAGAAAAAATAATGATCAAATCGCTATACTGGAGACATAAAATCCTGGAAATCCATATGATCAGGTTGCTAACATTGAAGAACCAATGGTTGTTTGTTTTTGTTGTTATGCTGGAAAGAGAGACTGTAAATTAACCTTTACACTATTAGTATAAGTTTACCTATTATAAGAGGTTGCTTTCTATAGTTTACAAGTTACTACTACTACATATTTGTTAGAAAAATTACCTGTAAATAACTCTTAAAGTGAGCTAATACATTAGTATAATTCACAATTCTTTTCGTATTAAAATGGTAAAAAATATATGTATTTTAAAATATTAATCAAACTGAATTTAGTTTGACTCTCAAACAGTAGACATGACACGTATTTTTGGTATAAAGCATTCCATTTCTTATGTTCAACAAATTCACTCATTCTTGAAAAATAAATTTATGACATATCACGTGTTTGTTTGTAATTTGCAAGATTTTATATTGATGAACTGTTGATAATTTCCTACTCAAGCTACATTATTGTGGTGACCTTCATTTTCCCAAGTCTATCAATAATGTTTGGCAAGATTATACAGTAAAGACAAAACATATTATTCGTACAAATGCATATTAAGTAATGTATTACTGGAAGTTCTGTTTGTATGTTGACTGAGAAATTTATTTAATCTCTTTTTAATACAAGTTTTAAAAAATAATCAACATATTTACGTTACTCTTAGACTAGATAAAGTAAGGTGTTAGAGACTTTTGGATGGGTTTATTTCTTTTCCCTTATAAGCTAAAAGTCAATTATTTGTAAAAATGCGTATTAAACAATGTATTATTGTAAGTTCTTTTTGTATGCTGACTGGAAAGTTTATTTAATCTCTTTCTATCACAAGTTAAAAAAATAATAATCAACACATTTATGTTACTCTTAGACAAGACAAAGTAAAGTGTTAGGGCCTCTTGAAAGGGTTTATTGCTTTTGGCTTATAAGTCAAAATCCATAAGTTAGGATTTCTAACTTATAACTTATTTCTAACCGACATGCCCCAATTTGAGCTAATTGGAGTCCAACCTATAGCCCTTTATAGAAGGGTTTCATTACCGCACCACGAGTACTAACACTGGCTGTGTGGATCTACTATAGTGAAGTCCCGAAGGACTAAAGAGTCACCTTCTACTGGTAGATGCTCTAGTGAGATATATGTCAACCCTCAACTGGCGGTTTAATATCTCAACCTATGCTGGCTACTTAGTTCTGGAATATAGGTACTTCTACTAAAGGTCACACCCTCAACTAGCAGGTGAGCCCCCATCCCTGAGTTCGCTCGATGCTTAATCCTAATCCCAACTGGACTGACTCTGATTACTAGACTTAATTAAGCTTACTAATATGATAAGTGACTGAACTGATAATACTCTAATATATCCAAAACCATTCTAAAAATACTAAGACTAAGTAAACAACAATGTTTTTGGGTATTCATAACTCACAGGACTCGATAACATTAATAGTAGAAACATACTAAAGCTTCAAAGAATAATAATTAGTCATTTTTCAAAATCCAACCATTTAGGCATTTCATCAAACACTTAAATTTCATAAACTTAGGCTTGGGGATGATTAAAACATGTGGGAATAACATATTCACAACACTAAAACCATACATTGGGGATTTAACATGGAATTTCATGCTTCAAATGTGTAAGGGCTACTTTTCAACTAAAATCACTAGAAAACATCATGTATAATTGAAATTAGTAAGAGTTTCATGAAAATAAATCATTGTAAATATTTAAATTCATGATTTAAAACATAAGAATAGGTTTTTTGACCCCATTGGTGAAAATGGCCCATGGATGAACATCTAAAATACCCTAAAGCTTTAATCATGCAAGAGAATTAACTTTCTCGATAGTCCTTGGTGGTGAAGCTTGAATTCTTGAGTTGTCTTGAAGTAATAGTGATTAAACTTGATGAATTTGGGGTATGATTAGGGTTTATTTGAGAATAAAATTGGGGAAAGTGTGCAAATAATGCCCTATCAGCGGTTCAATCTCGTGTTTTTATGAATTAGGATGATGGGAAAAGATAAGACAACCTCTCTAAAATTTAAATTCGTAACTGGAATGCTGATTAGACTATCACTGCAATACAACAAGGATGCCACGACTAAACCCATCGTGACGCGCCACAATCGCGGTGAGGTTTTGGAATTAAAATTCAAATGTGCCTCAATCCTCGTCTGAAAAATTCAAAACTTCCTCGAGACATGCTACTCACACCTCTGAACATGAATTTACTTAGAAACCATCATCTTTGGGTCGGGAAGGTCACTTTAAGAATCGTCAAAGTTAAGAGACAAAAAAAATAAAACAAAGTCTTCAACACTTAGCTAAATTTTAGGTTCTAAGCCTCTTCTACATGCACTATGGGCTGAACTGAGCTTAGACTAACACGGGGTATTACAATATCTCCCCCTTGGGAACATTCTTCCTCGAATGAGACTAATTATGATGAGAATATGGGGGAATCTAAGATTACATACTAAACATACATAACTTAAAACATGGTTACATGACTGAGTCTGAAACATAATACATAAACTGAACTGATTTCGTGAATACATGCGTTGATACAAGAATGGTTATAAGGCTGAGATAAAATGAGAGAGTCAACTTATGAGTAACCACCGCCTCAGGCTGGATCTAGTTTTGTGAAGAAAAGTGTAGAGGTTTAATATTTAAGGGAAATTGGGGTATTATAATATTCCCCAAGTGATACTGACTTGGCTGAGGTACTAGGAGAGATTGAGATAATGCAGGGACACTTACGAAATGTATTGTGAATTAATATCTAAATATTAAACATGATGAAAGGATGGAATTGGATTCACAAATTTACCTGGACGCAAACTAACTATCTCTTGGAATGACCACATTTATTAAACATCAGAAAGTAAAAATAGGTCAGAAGACGGAACACCATAGGAACTTGTCTGTTTGACTACTAGATTGAGTTGTTAGATTTACGGACAACCTCATATGTAAAGACTATACTTAACTATAAATTCCCTTTCAAAACTGTATTTCACTTAAGGTTACTTAAAACCTTCACATAGGCACTGATAACTCTATCTACTGAAGTCTGAGCTGAACTGAATGTTTTTCTCACTATGTTCAAACCTACTCAAATATATAAGGTGCACACATATCTCTATAATACTAGCCTAAATAATGAATTTGACACATCATGCATTTTCTTAACTCCTCATCTCATGAATAATTCTTATTATCACTTTAGAAACTATATTCAACCTGTTACTGGACATTCACTAACGCTCAATACATTCATCCACATATATGAAAACATGACATTCAAGCCTATCTTCATAACCACATATGCCCTTCTAAACAAACACCCATAAAAGAATCTTCCCTATATCCCCCAAACCTCTATCCTTAACAACTTCCATGCCCTACCCTAAGAGAACACACACAAAATTTCAACTAACCATGAAATATTTTAAAACTTGTCCTTAATCTTACTTAACACTTATAGTCTTAGCTAAAAACCAATATACAATAATCTTTTGTCAACAAGAAATGTTTACTCTCTCCCACCTATGCGATTGCTCATCACTACTATCATTTCATAAGGAGAGGTCATTGAAAGGTTAAAACATGAGGATCCAAAGCATGAATAAATGCTATATATAACTTGACACTTAACTGAGGCCTGAGGAATAAAATATCACTATTATGGATTCATCAAGATATCTAAACTAGGATATACATGACATAATCTAAATTAAGTTGATCATTAGGTGCTTAGCATGAGTACCTGAAACTGAACATACTGTAAAGCATGAGTACAAGAGTAATGAATTGCCTGACCTAAGTTTAAAGTTCCTAAATTCATAGAACATGATCAATACTACTGAGGGAACTGAAACTCCTCATACTAGGAACTGAGAGAGTACATAATTTTCTATAGGGTGCACAAATATAAGCTATGGTCATAGATCTGACATGTAAGGCCTGACTAGATATCATGATGAATGAAATACAAAGACTGAAATAAGAATGGGTTGGGTATATTCTGCCTTTACTGCTAATCTATAACATAGTGTCATCACTATTGGAATCTGAGAGCCTGACGTGATTACTTGTTCTATCATCTCTCCTTTAGCTTAAAGCCAATATTCTAAGTCTAGGAACCACTTAATCAACAACTCTAAACTGAACTACCACTACTTTAATCTAAAATCTGGGTATAATAATACACATAGTTGATAAAATTACCCAGAATGACTATGCCTGATAATTTAAAACCCGTTGCTAGGATTTTCTTCTGAGATTCAACTCTTCGTTTTCTATAGCCCTAACAATCATCATATAACAACCTAAACACTGATTAACTTAAAATTCTTAACTCTTCTTTCTATTAGCTCAACCTTCAAAGATTCAAACTTAGATTCTAACACTTAACATAGATATCCCTAAACCTTTTATGATCCATACTATTTTCTTCACAACCTAAAATATCACATCAACAACATACAACTTTGGATCAAAAACTTAAATTTCTTGCATACACTGGTTTCAAGCCTACTGATTCACCTTTCATACAACTAGCCCCATAACAATATAAACTCCTAATTCAAATAACACAATCCCAACTCTACTACTACTGCTAAACTCTTAAATTCATACTTCTAACTCTAGGTCACACACTGTTAATGGATTCTAAGAAAAAAATCTTAAAACACATCTGACTCCTAAGCACTAGAACACTATATATCCATACAATTACTGGTTCATTGGGAAACTAAAACTAAACGACTCTATTTATGAAATCAATTAAAGTGATTTTTTGGGATACTGTAATCGGGTAATTTATGTCTAACAGTTTGGATATCTTAGATTTACCCACAAGGATAGATACTTAGAAGGGCTCTACTAGAGTTTCGGGACTGACATCAAAATTGACTGCTGTATAAGAGGTTACTAAAGAAAGTAAAGCTCCAGTGTCTAATAAAGCATACACATGGATATGAAAGAATTGTAACATACCATATTTACTGATCATAATGGGATTTGAGAGCATAATGTATTTCCTAACGTAAGCCATTATGGCACTGGAAGTGGCGCCCAGCTGAGTTGGGCGACCTATCAGAGCTGTTGATAGATTGGACTGACCCTGTTGGCGCAAATACATTCTTCTCTAAGCCATTACTTGATACTTTAAAAGACTATAGACTGGCATACCACGTCCAAAACATACATTCCTACCAGCCTGAGACACACCCTGATGATTCCTACCATATTCTCGGCAAAGTGGATTAGTACGAACACCCTTCCCACTACCCTGTGACATAGATCTAGGTGCTCTATCTTGACTATCATTCCTAAACTTAGGAACTAGAACACTAGCTAAAGGCAGAGCTAGGACTGAGAATTTTTGACAGAACTGAGAATGGTTGCCACCCTCTGACCTTGGCATAAAAATATATGTTTTAGCCCTCTTACTCTCTTTCTTCCTCCCTACGCTCCTCACTCTCAATATGCTGAGCATAAGTAACAAGTCTAGATAGGAAAATATCCTACTGGTAGTTCTGATCATCTATTGAATGAACTAAGAAATTGAAAGAAACTCTGAATTCGGCATGAGAGACATAATTATTCAGGGGATCTTCCTGAATAGGCAGAGGTGCGGGATGATTACCGCTTCTTCTTCCATTGTTCTTTTTGGGAGGTATTTTTCTGTAAATGAAAGTAAGAATGAATGAAAAATAGAGTTTAAATAAAGCTCATGCTCTTTTGCACAATATATACACTGAAAGAAGGGAAACTTTTTCTAAAACATCTTGTAGTCTCTCGTCCATAAGTGTGGCGCGCTTCACACCCTTGCACAAGAATCTACTCAACTTTTCTTTTAGACTCCCTAGGACATTATAAAACCTTAGGCTCTGATACCAAGTTTGTAACTCTCCAGAAATATACCCTAGATGCCACATGGTGATTGCGGTCCCTAAAGACCACAAACTAACCCATGAGTTGGTACCTGCTATGAGCACTGCATAACAATAATAAAATACATGTGTGGAATAACTTAATATGCCATAAGGTTTTAAATACTAAAACATTTCTGAATCATAAGTCTGAAAATAACTGTCGAAAAATAATTATCTAAAAACAAAAAAAAGTAATGACAAACTTATTGACTGTCTGGAGGGTCTGAAAGCCTCTAAAACTGTCTAAATATGAGTTGATGGGACAGGCCCTGACTAACTCCAACTGACTACTAAACTGAAAACACTAAAATAAACATAATCTGTCCTCAAAATATGAGGACTCACAATTGCTGCTGCTGCTGATGCGCTGGAATGTCTAAGTGCGGCTGGGAACCTGAGCATTCGAACCTATGATATAAGACATCATAGCACAAGAAATGAGTATGTGGTCAGTACTTTAAATGTACTAGGATGCTAAATAAGATTAGGCTGATATATATGTGGTCATGTACATAAACAATAACTGACTGAATGAATAACATGAGCTAACTTATTCATAGTATGCATGAAAGTTGTAAAATCTGAGAATGCATGACAAAGCTTATAACATGACACTAGAAAAGTTTGTAAACTAAAATACTAAAATCTAAGTACTGATTTAACTGATAAACTGTATTCTATGGTCAAGTAAACCTTAGCTGACTTCTAATATGAGACTAGACTGAAACTGTAGGAGCTATTATCTAATCGACATGCCCCAATATAAGCTAATTGGGGTCCAACTTATGACCCCTGTTTGAATGGTGTCCGTACCGTGCCATGGGTACTAACACTAGATTTGTGGATCCACTAAAGTTAAGTCCCGAAGGACTAAAAAGTCACCTTCTACTCGTAGGTGCTCTAGTGAAATATATGTTAATCCTCAACTGGCAGGTTAAAATCTCAACCAATGCTGGCTATGTAGTTCTAAAATGTACAAACTGCTACTAAAGTTCACACCCTCAACTAGTAGGTGAGATCCCATACCTGGATTCGCTCGGTGCTAAATCCCACTCCCAACTCAACTAAACTAAGCTTACCGATATGATAACTGACTGAACTGATAATACTCTAATATATTCTAATCCATTCTTCAAATACTAATACTAAGTAAACAACTAATTTTTCGATTATTCATAACCCCCAGGACTCGATAACATTAATAGTAGAAACATACTAAAGCTTCAAAGTATAATAAGTAGTCATTGTTCAAAATCCAACCATTTAGGCATTTTATCAAACACTTGAAATTCATAAATTTAGGTATGGGGATTATTGAAATATGTGGGAATAACAATATCACAACATTAAAACCATACATTGTGGATTTAACATGGAATTTCATGCTTCAAATGTGTAAGGCTACTTTCCAACTAAAATCACTTGCAAACATCATGTATAATCGAAATTTATAAAAGCTTCATGAAAATAACTCATTGTAAATATGTAAATTCATGATTTAAAACATAAGAATTGGTTCTTAGACCCTGATGATAGGCGAATTTACACGCCTATAGCACTATATTTTGCCCATATTTTAGCCTAGTTTTGAGAACAAATTATATATTTCATGCACTTTTAGTCCATTTTCCTGTAAGTGAGCTAACGAACATGATTAGCAAAGTTTCAGGTATAAATGATGCAGAATTCAGCATTTCATGGATAACTTGACGCCAAAGAAAGCTTCACGAAAGGAGAAAAGCCAATCTTGGACGCCAAGGACTAAAGATGGCGCATGGAAATTCTGTCCCAGGATAAAATAACATTTCTGAAGACTTTGGGGACTAGCAGTAACTTATTAGGATTAGGATAATGATACATTAACCTAGTACAATTGGGTTAAGTATTACATTAGCTTGTTAGGATTAGAATAATGATACATTAACCTAGTACAATTGGGTTAAGTATTTCATTAGCTTAGTAGGATTTGGTTAAGCATTTCATTAGCTTAGTAGGAATAGGATATGGGTATTATAAATACCCTATCTTGCTAGAGATTTTAGGACATCTTCTTACATTCAATTCAATTCTATTCTATTCTACTTCTAAGACATTCTAGTTCTAAACAATCATTCTTCCATTGATTCTATTTTTCTTCTTCTATTCATCTATTCTTAAATTCCACAACAAGAGAAACGTTACTTTGCTAAGGGATTCACGCCTAACGCCTACCACACCATTACAAACGTGAAATCTTTATTGTGGTATAACAACAATGTCAATTGTTATTTCCTTCGCACTCATGGGTAACTAAACTTCTCTGTTGGGGTTATGGAAGCCGAATGAGATACTATCTATTGCTGTGAGTTTGTGAGTTCATGACACGTATGTTGCTTATATCATTATTCTCTTCATCTTAATCTAAATTCTTTGTGGTTGCAAACGCAAGAATACTCCAGTATAACATTTAACTTGTTCGAAAGAAAGGTTATCTGTCTGCAAAAGAGATAATGTCAAGGTAGTAGGGTCCCATCCCCTATTAAAAAGTTAGTGCCGTAACGTGATTAACCTCTTGGAGAATTCGTACCGTTAGACACGCTTTAAGCTCGAAAGAGTTAAAGTGCAATAATCCTAGAATAGGTCGAAAGACGCCTGGATTTACCATCGAATACAATTCTCTATAAGCACATGCATGTCTGAATTCAACACACTCATAGTCAATAGAGACGTATAACTCAGAAGGTGGACATAACCCCAACTCCTCAATTCTCATTGTTTCACAACCTACTAAACATTCTTTCTTTTTACTTTGCTATTTTCAGTTTTTGCTTTAATAATTTGGTTACACATTACAAACCCGCTTCTTACGAGACTTGCACTAAAAGTCGAGTAATCGTTGCTTACTTGTTGACCAAGCTATTCCCTGTGGGATCGATACCCAACCCAGGTTGGGTTCTATATTTGACAAACGGCCTCTTTACACACCGACGAGACATGTAGATTGAGCGTTATCAGACCCCATTGATGAAAAGGGCCCATGGATGAACATCTAACATAACTTCAAGCTTTAATCTTACAAGAGAATTAACTTTCTTAATAGTCCTTTAGTGGTGAAGATTGAATTATTGAGTTTTATTGAATTAACAGTGATTGAACATGATGAATTTGGGGAAGATTTAGGGTTTACTTGAGAATAAAATTACGAAAAGTGAGCAAATAATGCCTTATCAGCGGTTTAATCCTTTGGTTTTACAAATTCGGATACTGGGAAAAGACAAGACTGCCCCTCTAAAATTTAAATTCATAACTGGGACGCCGATTAAACCATCACCATGATGCACCAAGGATGCCACCTCTAAACCCACCGCGACACGCCATAATCGCGGTGAGGTTCTGGAATATAAATCCAAACGTGCCTCAATCCTCATCCAAAAAATCCAAAACTTTCCCGATACATGCTACTTATACCTCTGAAAATAAATTAACTTAGAAACCATCATCTCGGGATCGGGAAGGTCACTTTAAAAATTATAAAAGTTAAGAGGCCAAAAAAAATAAAACTAAGTCATCAACACTTAGCTAAATTTTCAGGGTCTAAGCCTCTTGTATATGCACTATGGGCTGAACTGAGGTAAGACTAACATGGGGTATTACACCCAGTTACAAGGTAGACTATGATTCACGATTCATAATTCTGCAAATTGTTGCTATTGCTGCTTATTTTCTACTTAAATGCAACTGTGTATGAAAGTTTACCTTTAATTAATTTACTAAATTTTTTAAGAAAATGTTCTATTTCCACCCTAAACTGTAAACAAAATTGTTGAGACATACTCCAACTTTAAGAG
Source organism: Capsicum pubescens (assembly GCA_030864215.1). Lineage (NCBI taxonomy): Eukaryota > Viridiplantae > Streptophyta > Magnoliopsida > Solanales > Solanaceae > Capsicum > Capsicum pubescens. The sequence continues at coordinate 123,224,175 of CM061543.1, forward strand.
GGTCCTATTACCCCTTATACTAATTAAAAATGTATTTTTGGTAACCTTAGTGCCTACATGGCAAATACATGTGCCTACATGGACCTTCAGTGCGTTGATCACTGATGTGTCATGTACGGGCCATGTAGTCACTAAGGTTGCCAAATACATAGTTTTAATTAGTTTAGGAGGGTAATAGGATCCTCCTAAAGTTCGAGTATGTCTCAGCAATTTCGTGTATAGTTCAAGGTGGAAACAAAGCATTTACTCAAAAAAATTTCGTGGAAAGTACATCCATGTCTCATAAGAGCAATCTATGTACAACTAAAGATCCTTGTAAATTAAATTCCCCTTTTCTCGTAGCTTTAGTTATTTATCTCACTGTTAATTCTATTTCTTTTTTGTTGTTTATTTTTTCCTTTTTTTTTAGTTTCCTCTTCTTTTTTTCTTTTTATTCTTTTTTGTTCATTTATTTTCTTTTGCAAAATTATTTTGTTCTTATTTTTTTTACATTATAATCTAATTCACACCCAATTTTTATTTTATATAGTTCTTTCCTTCTTTTTTTCTTCCTTTCCTTTCCTTTTTTTCTCATTTATTTCTTTATTCATTTAATTTTTCTCTTCTTTTTTTTTCTCCTTTTAGTTTTCTCCTTTTTCCGTTATTTTTTACTTTTATTTTTGTATTTTTTTATTTTTCAATTTCTTTATTTCTTGTCCTTTCCTTTTCCTTTTCGTTTTTTTTCTCCTTTTTCATTCATTTTTTTCTCAAACCATGATATTCTCTATTTTTTCACTACAAGCTAATTTCAAATTTTTGGTTCTTTTTTTTTTGTAATTTTATTTAATTCTCCTTTCTTTTTTATTTCTATTGTTTGTTCGTTTGCTTCCGTCCATAATACAATCATCACAATATATTTATATACTGTCATGATATTATTGATGTTTGCTTCATTCTTAGCGGGACATGTATGAAACCATCATAATGTATCTATATACCGTCATGGAATCAGAGATGTTTGCTTCAATTATTTAGTTAAAGCTCCATGATATCATCATGATATATATACACTAAGGGGATGCTATTGATAGATTTATGCCAGTCCATTATGATACCATCACAATATACACTACAAGAAAATAAGTCTTCAATGAAAAGATATCTGATCATTAAAAGCTTCGTCGTTAAAAGTTCACTACAGAATTTTAAATATGTTCACTAAAAGTTCTTTAGCGACTACAAGAAATCCAATCATTAAACCGCCTTTTAACGACCAAATATTTGGTCTACCTAAGTCTTTTATATGTTGCATAAGTACACTATATATATAAATACATCTGGAAATGTACAGGATAATCATTATTCACATAAAAATTTCTAGTTAATTACAAATAACTAAGCATAATTACTAAAAAAGACATATCAATCCTACTAGTATAACATTATATTGTACAACTCGTTACGAAATAGGAAATGTATTATGACATAAACAAAAAGAGACATCTTTAAACAACTTAAAAATAGGAATGGATCTCTTGTTCTTCAACTTGTTCATAAACATTTCAGTCGCTTATATATGCCCTATACTTTCCCCAAGGAGAGGTTCTTGCAGGATCCTTTGGACTATAGAAAGAATAAGAAAACCAATTTAATTTTGTTCGAAGGATAGATATTCAAGTTAGTAAGGTGAGTAAGTTTTTGAAATATAAGAAATACCCATTTAACTTGACAAAAACATGTTTTTTTGCCTAACCAACTTGCATATATTTCCAATATATGAATATCAATCAAGTTGATCAATCAAACTACACAATATATTAAAATACAAATCAAGTTGTGGTGCAAGATCTATAGTGAACCACATAAAGAAATCCAAGAAAGTAACATTTAACATAATATGTGCAATAAATCTTCCAAATACAATTAAATTAGAAATAATTCTTTCAGTTGAACAGAGATAATGACATGACATGTAAACAATACCACAATGGAAACGACTCTTGAAATGCAGTAGAATAAATCCACATTCAGAACTTGCAGAGTTTAAATTATAATCTCATTGAAGATAATAACCAACCTTCTAGAAATTATAGTAATGTATAAAACTAGAGAAGTTTATAACATATAAAAATTGAGACATTAGGAAGTAGCTACCTTATCAGAAATTTGAATGTATCTACATAATCCCACATAGGAGACTAGAAAATTCTTCTGCTGAGGAGAATAGAAAATCGTGATATACCTTCATGATAGAGGATAATAAAGGATAGTTGGAAAATTTATGAGTGGTGAGCAGACTTCAAATTCTCAGGTTCTAATTGCTTCTTTGAAAATTAAGAAAAATAGATTACAGAACAAATATGTATGAATCTAATAGCTCAATATGTATCAAAATATGATATAGCGTGCATCCTGATTAATCAAAAGATTGCAGATGATTAATGCATATTTACAAAACTAAAATCCAGTTCATCGCCTCCATCCTCACAATCCCAAAATCCACCATAGAAGGATCCAAAATTTAGCATGATCTTTAACATTGGTGATCTTTACAGAAGAATCCTTTTAGTCAAAACTAGGTTGAGGAGTGGATAGGGCCAAAAATTTCAATAGATAGAAGGATCAATTAAGTTTATTTCCCTTTTGTCTATTAAGTTACGACTCTAATATTTTGGTCAAAAGAAAGATCCTGTGAATAATGACAATGATGATACAAAAAGATGGTACATATTTGCTGCTCCACGTGCTACTACTGAAGATTTTTAACTTATCCCAGCAAATGCAAGGTTTAGAGCTATTGTTACCCTGTAATCACAGTACCATAATTTTACATGACTTGGATTTTTCTCAGTGATGTTATATAGATTTTATCACACTAATGAAGCATCATTATACCAATAAGTATAGTGACATCGACAACAAGAACCTACAAAAATAGTATATGACATAGGATAACTTAATTAAGACACTGAAGAATATTTATAGAATGTGAATAATTTTGAGCCCAATATATCATTTGATGCTAAAATGGTGTAATACAACTTCACTTGCATATATAAAACCTCTATCATGAATATACAGGTAGGTCATTTTTGTTATCTGACAAGAAAAACATATTGGAGACCCTAATCTAATCGTAAAAACATCTAATAGAAATACATCTTACCTAATTATTTTGATCTTGAAAGGTAAATTTCTACTATATATAAGAGGCAGTGTTAGAATGATCAAGGGAAAGGCTATAAATATACACAATATTAAGGGTAAAATAGTCATTATGTCTGGCTGATATTTACATATTATTGAGGGTAAAATAGTCATTATGTCTGGCTGATATTTACCTATCTTCCTCACACACATGTCTTTATTTATAAAAGTTAAATTGAACCAACAATTCTTTTGTTGGCTCTCATCTACATTTTTCCTTTTCCTTAATCGATGGATTTGTCAACTTTTTCTTTTTGTTTTTCAACATCCTCATCATCGTCTTTTTCGTTTTCTGTCATAGTTCATTATCGTTCTTAATAGTGTCAAGATGTCTAGTAGAAAATCATTCGTCGCTCCCGGTGATGCTGACAGTGTTTCTGCTTGTGGATCTATTAGTGCAAAAAAGTAATTGTGAAAAAGCAATTACGTGGTATAATGTTTAAGTATGGTCCTAAGCCAATTCCGGTATGTTCTCTAGTTTCAAGTTCTCTCTTTTCTTGTGAAAATTGGATTTTGCATATTAGTTTTCTTATCAGTTGAAAAAGATTTGATTTTTTATGGGGTTGTTTAAGCATTATTTAATATGAGAAAAGTTTTGCTTTAGGTTTTTATTCATTAGATAAAATTAAATTATAAAAGTATGGTAAAGTTGTTGTCATGTCATCAGATGATCATGGGTTTAAGGCTTCAAAGTCATGAATAGTGTGTCTTGCAGAAATGTAGGGTAAGGCCACTTGGTCCGCCCTCCTCGGAGCATAGCGAGTTCTTTAATTTAGTGCATTGGATGGTTCTTTTATTAAACTCATAAGAGTATGGTTATAAGCCTCTATATAGGTGTTCTTAGTTTTCTAAGTTCTCCTTGTTTTATGAAAGTTCAACTTTTCAAATTAGTTTCGTTTGAAAAAAAATCTAAGCTGATTTTGTGTATTAAGGATTGAAATGTGTGTTTCGGTGAGTCTTAGTTCTTACAATATTTAGGTTAGTATTATGTTTTTAACCCTTTTCTCTTCTTTATTCTATTTTTATTACTTGGGATTTTACTTTTTTCCTCTTCGGTTGTTCATTATGGTTTTATGTTCTTAATTTTTTCCTTTATTTCTTCACCACAATAGATTTATGATATCTATGTGAGTGTAATTTTTTTTCTTGATATTGTATTCTTTATCGATTTTATCACCTCAAAAGTTTAATATATGTTTAAGAAAATTAGAGAACTCCTTAGAAAATCAAAACTTTAGGGAAAAAGTATTCATAAGCTTTATAGGTTATGCTGGTATAACATTATCTTTCGTTCATATTTTTACCTTTTTATAACTGTATCCTAATCATTGTGCCTTGTCACACTTTTTGGATACTCACTTGTTGATGTAAACAAGGTTAGTGAAAATCAATTCAATCATTTCTTATACTTTCTATATCTAATTTGAGGTATCAAATGGTAGTGATAACCTAAATTGTGAGACCACTTTTTGATGTCACACCCATGTCGGGTTCTCCAAAAGGCATTACTTTTGAAGATTTCAACATACATCATCATCCTTTTAGAGAGTTTGGGCAACATAGATGGTAACATTATATTAGGCTCTATTGTATACTTACGTTCACCATATTAAACTTTACACTTAACATTATAGGTTATTGCTCAGTGATTTCACCATCTAGCCCATCTACCCTCTTACTCCCATATAATTTTGGAAGTAATTGCTTTTCATTCAATTTGTGCGTAATGTTTGAGTACTATATACTTTTCTAGGTCTTATTTGAAGTTAATAATTTTACTGCTTAGTGTCTCCAAAAATATTCAGTATTCTATCCAATGCCTCAAAAATTGCATCCTAAATACAAACTAACAAGTGTTTTGTAACATCAGAAAAAGATCGATAAAAGTAAAAGAGAGAAATTCTATTGTAGCTAGACTATATTTGCAAACAAAACAAACTCAGAGAACAAATGAATAATCACATTTTTTAATATAGTAGAATTGCACGTTTCTTATTGTCCTGAGCCAGAAGGTCTGTTAGAAACAACCTCTCTACTATATCTAAAGTAGTGGTATGAACTGCATATGCTTTAACCTCTCTAGATCCCAATTTGTGGGATTATACAAGGTATGTTATTGTTGTTATTGCTGTTATTGTTGTAGAATTACATGTTTCTCTAGAAGCACATAAATCAAACACTTGATGAAAAAGAGAAAGAATCTCAACAGCCATAAGAACTTAAGCTAGCTTTACTAACTATGTAAACTTATCATTTAGGTGTATAATTAATTCAACTTTAATGTCTTTTGCGTGCATAACATGTTATGATTTCATTGTGTGCTCTTTGTTTGGCATCTATTGTCATTATTCTCTTTGCAAGACTTGAATTATTGCAACAAATAATTTTCTTTAAACTTAACTCTCATAGTTTTAAGGTTAAAACCCATGACGGGTGTGAAAGACTATTGTTGCCCTTCTAAATCTTATTCTTTTAAAAAAAATAGAAATAAATATATTTGTAGTTTCAGATTTAATCTTCAAAAAATAATAGATTATGAACCGATTAAATAAAGACTTCATATTTTATGAAATTGAATTGTATTTGTTTATCCATAGGTATACCTAACCAATTTCTAAAGGTCAAATGATTCATAAACTTCAACAATTTCTAAATAACTTAACAAACATTGTAGTTTGGATTTAGTTAATTTGTAATCTAACTCTATATTTTTTCTTTAGTAATATCTATGGTATTGAGAATCACTTCCGGAGGGGATAGGCAGTTGTTGTATGTATAGTGATTATTACCTTTCGACAAAAATTAAAACTGAATTGTTGTGATCGATTACTAATGGACCGATGGATTCTTTTCTTCTGCTCGATCTTTATAGAAATATCATGCACTAAAGAACCTATTTTATTTTTTATATCTTCCTTTACACTAGTCTAATTGAAGAACTCGGCTGGTTATTCACATGATGATCCTCAAATATTTTAGCAAATAAAGCTAAATCATCATGATATCAAGTTGTTTTATTTTGTGATGTGGATGACTATAAATGTTGATTTTCTTTTAAAACTCTTCTATATACAACTACATATAATATAAACAAGCAACAAGTTATTAAATTCATTGTCATCATCTTTTACACTCTTATATATATACCTTGCACATGTGTTCTATTTCTCCTTAAGGAAAGTGTAAACTATAAACTAGAAAGTCGAAACCATCTTAGATTTTGTATGTTTCCTCTATTTAATAAGAGTAGAACAGACCTGGCATTTTAGAGAATTATTTTGGAAAGTTTTTAATCTAGATTTTTTTTCATCTTGGCGAAATATCTACTTATAACTACATCACAACGGTTGTTGCCATCAATGTGAAACATACACGACTTTTATTTATGTAGCATCAAGTAAATTTATTAATCCATGTCAATCACCAAAATGAAATTTAGTTCTCTCTTTCATATCTATATTTGGTCCTTTATTGTACAATGGATCTAATTTCTTGAGCTTTTAGAAAAAAAACTTTTTCTGACCTCGACTTTTTATACAGGGATGTAATCGCACATGTTACTTAGTATAATGCTCTTGTAAGGATTTTAATGAAGGAACATAGCTTAGAGTGACTGCTTATGTGTCACTTGTCATTTCTTATCTCTTAGTACAATATTATGTTATATTAATTGGTGCACAGACGAGATTACACCTAATCCTCCCATGGTTCATAATTACAGGAAAAGTTAAATATATTGCTGGGTTTTACTGATCTGATGGAGAAAAATAATGATCAAATCGCAATACTGGAAACATAAAACCCTGGAAATCCATATGATCAGGTTGTTAACATTGAAGTACCAATGGTTTTTTGTTCTTGTTGTTATGCTAGTAAAAGATACTGTAACTTAACTTTTACACTATTAGTATAAGTTTACTTATTATAAGAGGTTTCTTTCTATAGTTTACAACTACTACTACTATATATTTTTTAGAAAAATTACTTGTAATTAACTCTTAAAGTGAGATAATACATAAGTATAATTCACAATTCTTTTCATATTAAAATGGTAAAAAATATATGTATTTTAAAATATTGATCAAAATGAATTTAGTTTGACTATGAAATAATGGACATGACAAGTATTTTGGTATAAAGCATTCCATTTTTTATGTTCAACAAATTCACTCATTTTTGCAAAATAAATGTATGACATATCACGTGTTTGTTTGTAATTTGCGAGATTTTATATCGATGAACTATTGATAATTTCCTACTCAAGCTACATTATAATGGTGACCTTCATTTACCCGAGTCTATCTGTAATGTTTGGCAAGATTATATAGTAAAGGCAAAATAGATTATTTGTAAAATTGCATATTAAGTAATGTATTACTGGAAGTTCTCTTTGTTTGTTGACTGAGAAATTTATTTAATATCTTTTTATTACAAGTTTGAAAAAATAATCAACACATTTATGTTACTCTTAGACTAGATAAAGTAAGGTGTTAGAGACTTTTGGATGTGTTTATTGCTTTTCTCTAATAAGCCAAAAGCCGATTATTTGTAAAAATGCATATTAAACAATGTATTACTATAAGTTCTCTTTTTATGTTGACTGGAAAGTTTATTTGATCTCTTTCTATTACAAGTTTAAAAAATAATAATCAACATATTTATGTTACTCTTAGACAAGACAAAGTAAGGTGTTAGGGCCTTTTGAATTGGTTTATTGCTTTTGGCTTATAAGTCAAAATCCATAAGTTAGGATTTCTAACTTATGACTTTTGCTCATTTTTTTCATTTTAGCTTAAAAATAAGTGTTCAAAATTACTTTTAAATTTTACTCTATTTTGTTTTAAAGAACCTAAACAAGTCAATCCAAACAGGCTTTTACACTACTTTTGTAATAACAAGTTCTTTCTCAAGTCTAATATAGGCAGGTTCAATTATGGGCTTCTCCATTTCAGTCTATAATGTAGTATTCTTGCTACATTAAAAATATTCTAAAAAAAAATAACTGAATTCATATCGAAATAGATAGATCATTCATTGGATTAACTTTATGTTCTATTGTTGATATGGTTCTATCTCTTTCATATTTGACTTAGCACATCTATAGATTTTCATTGTTGCATTAGGTTTTATAGGTAAATCATTTTTCTCTACCTTCTTTTCAATTGAATATAGAAATCATATTATTTCACTTTGTATAACTTGAAATTGATTATCCGAAAGAGATCATCTTCCAAGCTTTTTGAAGGGAGTTCTTAAGCCTTCAACAACTTTATGTTATCGTTTCCTCCTATTTATCTACCGTCTCACAGATATTTTCTATTTCTTAGTCTTTGAGCCTATGTTTTTGTTTCTAATACCAAGATATTTCAAGATGCGACATAAAAAAGAAAAAAATCAATAAAAATGTTGAGTTACTCTGACTCATCTTGAGTTGTACAAGTAGACTTTTGTAGATCCTTCCCGTGGTGTACTGTTCTATGGCCCACCAAACATTGAGAAAATTAAACATGTAAAGGTTGTTGCACATCATACCACCGTGGCCTTCATAAGGGTTGTTTCTGTAGAATTTGTTCAGAAGTACTTGAGTGAGGTATGCTTAAAGTCTTAGTTTTAATTTATAGTAATTGTATCTCATAAAAAGAGATAAACAAAAGAACATGCATAAATCTTCTTGTTTGCTTTTATCATCATAACTTTAGTATGTCTTTTATAGTAAGTGTTCTTACATGATAGCCGCAATATGGAGGTGTGTTCAATGATGCAATTCTAAAAATTTTACTTCTTTCTCAGACGACAAGGAGGTAAAAAAAGTCAAGCACTTATTATGTAATGGTGGTATATAGTCAATTTTTGATGATACGATAACTTTCGGAGTATGTTTGAAAACGTCAACAACTGCTGGTTTCTTAAAAATTTATTCTATAACTGGGTTGATGCAGTGTTTTTAAAGTTATGGTGAATTGTCTTTGTTTCGTAATATAATTATTTGAATTTAAATATGGTCAATTTTTTGATGACTTGCATGGATAGAAGTTTTCTGGAAGCAACTTGATCTTACTTCTAAATCTAATGCTAAATAGTAACAAGCAATTTATAAATGACTTGTAGTATTATTATGAGAGAATTTTGTATTGTTTTTTAAATTCTAGTAAAGTTGTTGACCACTTCTTTGCCAAAGTAAATCCTTCAAATAGTTTGTAGAAGCATTTTTTTTCCTGTTTTGATATTGTAACGTAGCTTCAGTTCTTGAGAAATAGTCTCCCTACCTTTCAAGGTAGGAGTAAGCTGGGTGTGCACTCTATCCTCAAATCACACTTGTAGGATTACATTGGGTATGTTATTTTTGTTCTTGTATAACTTTATGATTTTTTGTTTGCATTTTGAAGGCAATGTAAAACTTTCCGTTATTGTGGAGACAGACAATCCAAGTAGGAACTATCATATATATTACTTGAAACTTATGAATAACATGATTAGAGTGTACATTTAACATATGGATATGTATGTATTTTTGTGTTCTAAGGTGCAAAACAACTCGATACAGTTTGTTAGTTTATATTTTAAATCTATCATACAAAGTCTTTTTGCATAATGCTTCTTAATTTGGTTTGAATTAAGAGGGTTGTTTCTTTATGGAAGAAAATTCATCAACAATAACATACTCAGTATACTTTCAAAAAGTAAATAGTTTTAATTCAACTTCAGATTTACACCTCAAAATACTTGTAGCAAATAAAAAGTTACTTCGAATCCTTTATGTTGGCTCGTGCTAAGTATGAACATACTTATCTAGTAGAACAACAAAATCAAAAAGGAGTAACGAAAGTGATAAAATATCCACACACTTGGTGGAAGGGGAAAGTTCAATTTATCTTCAGATAGAGAGTATAGCATACTTGTTTACATATCACCATTAGTTTACTAGGGACACGACCACATTGTCTTTAATAAAATATAAAATTCTATATCTTGATAAATCACCGGGTGAGTAGAAACTATATAGAGCAGAACGTCCTAGTAATTTCGATAATAATACTCCACTAATAAATTTTAATCAGGTAATAATAATCGACGAAGTACCAAATTTATCATTTAAAAAAATAAAAGAGATGATATAAGTTTGGATATAAATTCACTGTGTGCTGGCTATTAAACATTGTTTCTGATGGTTTTCACTAGTACCCCATATCTATTGCTTTAATTAAGCTTCTATAACTTCAAAAGCCAAATCAAAACATTATGGTAAAAGGGCAACCTAGATTCATTCCCTGCCAATCCTTAAGTTCTATCATGTCATTCGGCATATATTCACTTTGTAAGAATTTCTTAAAGTTAAACTAATGGTATTAGAGAGTATGATAATGCATAAATTAATCACGCTAAGTTTATCAACCACGTTGTTAATAATCAAACATACAACATAATTATGCAAATTACACGTTAATAATCAATACAAAAATTGTACCCTCACTGTAAAAAATAGATAGAAAATGAAAAATCGTAAGAAGATAACATACCTAGTGTGATCCCAAAAGTCGAATCTGAGGAGGGTAGGATTGCGCAGACCTTACCCTACTTGGGGGTAGCCTATTTTCAATGGACCCTCTCTCAAAATAAAAGCGAAGAATTCAAAGCATGGTAGCATGAAAAATCATAAGAAAACAAAACATTTATAAAACTAGACAACCCCATCTTTCACCTAGCCTGTCAACATAATTGAGCAGCACAACACTTGAATTTTCAATCTCAAAGTACAAAATTGACCAAGAATTATCATATTAACTCTGCAAAATTCTAGGTAAAAAAACTAGAAGAAGCCAAGAACTTCTATAGATCCTCAGAATCCAAGACATAAAATTCAACAATAACAAAAATTCGTACCCATTAAACTCTGATTGCTACAAGCTGTGGTTGATGTGTCTTCTATAGTATTACTACACTAGCACTAGCAGTATATTCTTTAGAATCGTCGTACCATTCATCTATCTAACTATGAACTGTAAATTGTGCTTCAACATTATTCCATTGCAAACGAACAATAGGAAAATAAGAATTTTTTCTCGCATTTACTACAAAGAAATCGACAACATGTACAGTTAGTGCATATAAGCCTTAATTAAAATTGGAATGTATTGACATAAAGAGACCGAGAGAGAGTGTCCTCGAGAAGTGAGAATGTTCCATAACATATGGAAACTTAAATGACAATGTTTTGTAAATACTTACTTCTTCATTTTTGTGTTTTGACCATTTTGCCTTTTTCTGTAGTTTTTACATATTTATTTTGGAGTTTCGGGATGATTGGCATGATTCTCAATATGATCGAGAATGATTTAAGTGAGCTGTAGTTTTTAGAGGCTTTAAAAGTCATATAGTTGACTTCGATCAACAATTGATGCTTCGAGTCTCGAATGGCAATTTGGACACCTCTTACTATTTTCACTGCCCAATAACCAATTTGATCCCAAAGTAAGGAATAATCAGTTACTCCAAAAGATGCGGTTAATACAGCCAGAACCACACCTGTAAACCAAGTCAATTCGCGAGGTTTTTTAAATCCGCTGGTGAGATACACACGGAATACATACAGGATCACTGCACCAGCAGATCCGAAATGTCGAACTTGGGCTAGTGGCATGGTTAGTCCAGTTTTAGAACCTTTATCTTGTATTTCAATTCTTCATTTCGAAAATAGTGAAAGGGGGTCCCGAGGGGGGAGGGGGTCAATTTAGTTAAAACAATCTTCTTCCAAAAATTCAAAGTTAGAATTGAGTTCGGAACGTCTAAATTAGCCTAGAAAAATACTTCATTTATGTTCATGATATTCTAAAGGAATCCTGAGGTGTGGATCGACAACATTGCAACTTAGAAAAACTGTTGGTGCTATCGCTTTATCAGCCAAAATATCGCTTTAGCGGTAGCTGCTTAAGCGGAAAAACACTGCTTTAGTGGTCAAGCCTAACCAATCACCTAACACTAAGTTGGCACTTCATCGCTTTAGCGGGTGCTGCTTTAGTGGAAGAGGACCACTTTAGCGGGCCTAGCCACTTAGGCCAGACTACTTTAGCGGTTACCCATCGCATAAACAATTACCGTTTAAGTGCTCATTTGACGACTTAAGTGGCTAAATATTTGTTGGTAAATATAGTTTATTTTCATATTTTTTCTTAATGTTTGGACCTTTGAACTTTGAGTTTGGGCGATTTACTAGGATTTCTTCACTATTTGAGCTTGAGTAAGCTCCAAAACCGTATTTCTATTACTATACATCGATTATATCATAAAAAACACTTTTATATCATGATTTTAAAATAAAATTTTGAGAATTCTATCAGTAAAGATTAAAAAGAACTTTTCTTCGATTTGGACCTCGTTTTAGCCTATTTTTTTTTATGGATTTTCTCCGGTAGACTCCTATAACCCAGGGGAATGTTTTTTTTTTTAAATAAATTATGATTTACTCCTTTCATTTTTAAACTGATTTTTTGAATCCATTTTGGGCTCGACTAAATATGGGTATCCGTAGCTTATTTTTAATGTGTAGATGCTATATTTGAATGTTGTAGTTGATTCTGAGGCCGTTCATAAGTTGAAGACTCAGTGTTGAAGCACTTTAGGTCGGAATTTCGTTGTTTTGAGGTAGGTTATGGCTAACTTCTTTCAAATTGAGTTGGGTAGTTAATATATAAGCAAAGTATGCTATGGATTGGGGGAAATAACTATGGATTTTATATTTTGAGGATATTATTAGTGTTTTGTTCCCATTTGGAGTCTTAAATCCTATTGTTATTATCTTATGTTATCTAATTTTTTGTGTTACCCGTGTGGAGGCTTTATTTGACATCATCGGCCTTATCTATGCATTTATATATCTTTATTTTTGATATAATACCTATGCAGGGGCTTAAATGGTTAATATAGGCTTTACTTAAACATTGTTTGTCTTTATTATGATAGAAATATCTGAGTTAGGAATAAATATTATATTAACGATGTCTTATATGTATATTTATTTTGGTGGTGCCTATTTTGAGTTGATAATCCTGAATTATAAAGATATTGAATTGATTTATGAGCTCACTTATATACACGTTGAATGAATTGGATATCTTCATATTGAGTTGATCATGAATATTACATCCTCATTTCTTACATATACATTCATAAGACATTAGTACCATCATGGAACAATATTTTTGAAGGAATGAGACATTTTTATAAAATTCTCTCTGTGAACACGAGTTAGATAGGTGAATTGAGATATTGAGATATGAGTTATAGTATATGGATTATGAAACCCTCCCCCCTGCCACATGGGTCCTACTTGGGAGTTGTGGCCTTGATGTATGTATACAGAATATCATGTGATGATTTTTAGAATTCATTTCATTGATATTGAGTTGCATTATATTTTCACACGCATCATTCATGATCTCTTTAGTTTTCTTGACTTGTGTTTTGTTTCAGCAAATTCTTTGTGTATGCCTGTATTGTTTTTATTTCTATTTACTTATTAGATATGTTAGTGGAGACGGTGTGAACTACCAATTGAGACTTTTCTGCTCGCAGGTGACGTGCTCATAGTGTTATTTTGCTTATCTTATTTTTTTTCTTTGTTCAGCTGACATATGATAACTACTGAGTACAAGTGGAACTTTCGGTACAGATCCTAGCACACATGACATATGAAAGTTGAGATCGTATTTGGTGTTATTCTAGTTACTAGATCGTTCTAGTATTCAGGGCGGGTTCCATATCTCATTCTATTTTACTTATGTCTTTCTTTGGATCAGAGGCAGATTTGTACTTTTAGTTTCAGATTTGTACTTAGATTCTCTTACATTTTGACATTAGGTTTGAGGTGATTTATGACATTTCTTTCATATTTTTGCTATTATGCTTGTATAGGTCAGGCTTCATTCTAGAAGTGTAACCTTGTGTTATATCATTGTTATTTTCAATTTTTTTAATTAGTCTGGGTGATTGACTTACTTATTAAGTCTGGGCTGTGATAAGTGTCACTATGACTCATTTTTTTGAATTATGATAAATTGGTATCAGAGATAGATTTTATAGTTTTAGTTTTGAATCTGTACTTAGATAGTCTTACATTATGACATCAGATTTTTGAGAGATTTATGGTATTTCTTTTAGACTTTCGCTATTATTATGCTTGTATAGGTATGACTTCGTTCTAGAAGTCTCACCTTTATTTATATTATTATTATTTTATTTTTTCTTTATCATTTTGGGTGATTAACTTACTTATCAAGGCTATGCTGCAATAAGTGCCATCATGACCCTTTTTTTTGGATTGTGAAAGAAGCCATTATTGATATTATTGAAGACGAATTCAAAACCCTTAGTGCCTACAACTTAGCAATATAATTTCATTAAATGTTCTAGAGTAATTTCACTGAAAAAAACTCAATTTTGCTAATAGAACTCCAACCAAACTTAGTTTTCATTATCCTAAAGTATGAAAGAAATATATGGAGATTAGGGCTCCAAAATGAATTCCGTAGGAGGAGAAGAGCAAGAGATATTTTAAGAAAATTAGTGTATGATTGAAATTTTGAAAAGGGGTAATACAATAAATTAGTATCTAGCATTGTTCTTTTTAATATAACTACTTTATGGGATCATGAGTTGCACGTTTATCCCTTAACTTCTACAATAAAATACCACTCGTACTTACTAATTAGTGTTTCGCTTAACTCAGTTAAGCTCTTACAGTCAAAAAAAAATCCTTAGCACCTACTCTCTCCCATATTAGGAAACCTCTAGGCTTCTGCTGAGCTTCAATAAAAATGCTCTTGGATAGAATTCAAGAACATGATTCAGCCTCACCAGATGGTGTTTATCCATAGCCATGGAGTCATAGCTTAGAAGGCGCATCTCATTGTTTCAAACAAAGTCAAAAAAATAAAATTCTAATTAATTTAAAAGTGTTAAAATTTTGTTATATGTAAGAAAATTAAATACTCCTAGTAGAAAGAAAACTTCAAAACTTTTCCTTTCCCCCTACATATTTTTAAAAAAACAAGGATATAGTTGCATGTCTGCATTATCTCCCAAAGTTGGGCGTAAGTGTCTTCTCATCATAATTACTAACTACATTCTGATTAATTAACTAAATTAAAATATCACCGTTATCAGCCTTAGGCTGCATTTATTTTTATTAAAGTTCAGACATCTAAATCTGAATGCACATCTGAATAATTAAGATGTTATCTTTAGATTTGAAAACTGAATGATTAAGACTTCTTGTTTTTCAACATCAAAATGTGCAAAAATTATTTATTTGTATATGTAACAATTCAAAAAAAAATTAATTATATATTAAAAATATTTAATTTAATATAGTAAAATTATTATTTGATTGAAAAAAAGACTTCTTTTTTATAGTGATAGTGGAGATAGTTTGTACTGGTGGTGGTGGTGGTGGTTGTGGTTATGATTGATGTTAGTGACTAATAATGTTGGTGGTGATAGTTGTGATGATAGAGATGGTTGGTATTATAGTAATTGTTGTGACAGTGACAATTGGTAGCGGGATGGTGATTGTGATGTGATGTTGGTAGATGTTAGTTATTGGAGATTTTGATTGTGATGGTTGAAAAATGAATTCACGATGTTTGACAATGTTTTTGTGGTAGTTGGTGATGCTGTTAGTTGTGATAGTGTAGATGGATGTTAGTAGAGATAGATTGTAGTGATGGTAGTGGTTGAAGTAGTGGTAGGGATAGAGATACTGGTGATAATGATAGTGGTGGTGGTTGAATAATGTGTGGATGTTGATGATGTGTTAGTGGTAGTTAGCAGTGGTGCTAGTTGTGATAGATGAGTTGGCCAGTAGTAGGGATTGGTCGGTAGTGATTGATGTTGGTGGTTGCGTTGGAATTGGTGTTAGCATTTATAGTGGCGGTGGATATAATTAGAATAATAGAGGTGGTAGGTTTTGTAGTGGCTAACAATAGTAATTGCTAACGATATTGATTGCCAATTGTAGTTGTGATGGCGGAAGTGGTTATAATGGTGGTGGTGGGTGGTGGTTGACAATGGTTGTGGAGACAGAGGTGGTAGTGATGGTGATGGGTGATTTTGTATAAAATAATAGTAAATATCATTTGACACAAGAATACCTCTTAATGATATTAAAACTTGGTTCTAGATCTGAATGACTAAGACCTATTCAGACCTATTAAGAGCTAAAATCTTAATAAAAAATAAATTCACTTAATGATCTGACGTATGAACCATTTATATTCAAACCTTCATTAAGTACAAACAAATCATGCCTTGTAATAAACGGCTCTGAGTGCTTCACTACACGAGCCCCTCCTGAGGAAATGTATAATCCACCCTTCCTAATCCATCTGCAACATGCTTCTCTGTCTCTTTCTCCACTATTTCCCATGCATATATCCTAAATTCATCCAAACTGTAACAACCCAATTTATAAGTCACGATAGAACCTACTATATCCCTCTAGTATGTAAGCCGAATCGTAGACCGAAGCTATAAATAATCGGCTATTTTGGTGACAGAAAATGGCCTAAAAGGCTGGAAATTAAAAAATTTAGACTTATAATAAAACAAGACAATAGATATAAGCCGAAAGATATCTAAAATATAGATAACCATCCCACGACTGAGGATCTACTACAAATACACCACAAGTCCTGAAATAGTCAAATACACCTGACTTGGAAATAAAAGACTAGACATAGATAAATAGAAGGAAAAAAGGGGAAACTCCGAGTCTAAAAACACATCTTATTTCCACAATCCAACACAACACGATCGTTAAATCAGTGACGACAATTAGTAATCGAATATGCACAAAAAGGTACAGAATTATAGTATAAGTACCAAAACCACGGGTACTCAGTAGACATCATCGACCGACTGAGCTAAATGTGAGATAAAATACACTACGTCAAGAAAAAAGGGCAAAACTAGAAATAAATTTCAACACCATTATACACAAGTGAATCAATAAATCTAAAATAGTAACATAAAGGTCACACAACTATATCTACTAAATTGGCTCCTATTAGCTAATAAGTGCAGAAAAGTAAATAACCCAATGCAGGCCCCCATAAAACTGGAGGTTACAATTAAGGAATGTAAATATCGAACAACCATAATCTAACAACCATCCTACAAAGATAAAAAAACTCACCTGT
The DNA here is from genome assembly GCA_030864215.1 of Capsicum pubescens. NCBI lineage: Eukaryota > Viridiplantae > Streptophyta > Magnoliopsida > Solanales > Solanaceae > Capsicum > Capsicum pubescens. The sequence continues at coordinate 123,241,553 of CM061543.1, forward strand.
ATCATATCACATCATAAACAACTCGTAATTACTTGACTTGAACAGGTTTTCATATCATTAATGTCATGATCAATTGCCAAACTTAAATCGGTGCTCATCATCAATATCATAATCAATTTTCAGACTTAAATCCGTTCTTATATCATTAATATCATAATCAATTTTCAAACTTTAACCAATTCTTATATCATCAATATGATAATCAAATTACCAGGGTTTACCATAAATAACATCAACTTCCAAAATCAAATCATCATGACCGTTAAGTATCTAATTTCCTCAAATCGCATAGTAAGCATTTTAAAATGTAAAATAAGCGTATAAGGGTCTACCAAAACTAGCTCAATTGGAGGGTCCCACTTCTAATTTCGGTAGTATATTATAAGGAAAATTCTACCACGGACTAGGATAAGGTATCTAAACCAACTTTTATATGTTAAACAAGTCTTAACTAGCCCTAATATATAAATCTAGGGCAACTTGGATAACAAATGGAGATTCCAACTCAAAATTCTTCCATGCTCATTTAAAGCAAAGACAAACAAGGAAAAAATTTGGTTCTGTATGTAATGAACAAGGAAGGAGAGTCACAAAACCACCTCAAATCCATCAGGAATTTACTCAATTCTTTCAAAAACTCTTGGGAACAATAACAAGTGAATTGCCTTGCATAAATATTGACATATCAAGAGATGGTCATTGCCTGAACATTGAGCAACAAAAATAACTAATGCAGAAAGTGATAGAGCAGGAGATCTGGCAGATAGTTTAACATCTTCCCTATGACAAAGCACCAGGAATTGATGGATTTCCAATAGAGTTTTTTTAAGAGTAACTGGTCAATAGTAGGAAGAGAGGTGACTACAACAGTTTTACAATTTTTAAAAAATAGGAATCTTTTAAAAAGTATCAATTGTGCAACTATCACACTTGTGCCTAAAGTAGACATCCCTAATTTTGTGAAGGAATATAGACCAAAAGCATACTGTACTACTTTGCATAAGATTATTGCTAAGATTCTCACTGCAAAACTAAAGCCTATGGTAGATGCTATAGTGGGGAATTCACAATCAATATTCATTGAGGAAAGAAGTATCTTAGATAATGTGATAATGGCCCATGAACTAATCAGGGGATATGGCCAAAAATATGTTTCCCTAAGGTTTTTCATGAAAATAAATATCAGGAAAGCTTATAATTCAGTTGAATGGGGTTTCTTACAGATGATTCATATTGAATATGGATTCCCTGCAAAAATGATTGAATTGATAATGACATGTGTTGCTACTGTTAGTTATTCTGTGATTGTTATTAGGAATCTAACTGAAAAATTTACTGCTAAGAAAGGGCTTAGACAGGGGGATCCTATGTCCCTATATCTGTTTGTGTTGGTGATGTAATACTTAAATAGATCTCTGAAATAGTTGAGGCACAATCCAAACTTCAACTACCACTCAAGGTGTTCCAAATTTCAACTAACTCATATTGATGTGCTAGCATTTTGTTAGCACATTTAAGACGATTAACTCAGAATAATTGTAAGTTCTTAAGTAAATATCATTGTTTTTTATGATATTTATGTGATATTGCAGTGAAAGGCAAGATGAAAGAGAACCTAAGATAATAAGGACAAAAAGAGGTGAATATGGAACAAATAGCCAAGAAATTGCAGAAGAGCAGTTGACGACTTTTGTGATAAGTCATCAACTTGGTAATAAGTTATCAGGTCCATCGTCAACTGGAGACAGTGTGATAAAGTTGGAGCAGAAGTGTGACGACATCTCCTGATATGTCATCACAAATTTGATAAGCTATCAAGAGCGTCATCAGCCTTAGACAGAGAATGGACTTCAGCTGGAATCCGTGACAACATTGGTGATAAATCGTCAAAGTTCTAATAAGCCGTCAAGTTTCATCATCAAGCCTAAAGCAAAAAATATCAAAATTAAAGAGGATCTGACGACATTCCTGATAAGGCGTCACAACCCTGATAAGGCATCACGCATGTCGTCGTCTATTCCGAGAAAAAGTTGTAACCTGTGATTTTGTTTCCATAATTAGCCTAAGTATTTAAGGACAAGTCTAGGTTTTCCTTAAGAGTTTGAATCATCTAAGGGACGAATTTCAGAAATTTTAATTCTGAATTTTCTTTAAGTTACAGCTATAAATAACAGCTTTTAGGGTTTCAAAAGAGGAGGGGAGAAATATTAGACATATTAAACTTCACGAACTTTAGTATTTCTCTCTCTAGTTTTGGATACACTGTCACCATTAACTTGTGAGAGATTACTATTGCTTTTTGCAAAGTTATGTAGTGATTGAATCGAAGAAACAATTATTGCTTTTCATTACTCTATAAGTTTATCTTTCAAATCATGAATTCAATTATGTGTTTCGTTCGTTACATCATGAGTGGCTAAACTCCATTTACCTGAGTTATGGGATCTAGGGTTAGGTCTTTATAAGGTGCTAAGTTTTCAAGATTCAAAAGGTGGTAGGATTTCTTGATAGTTTTAAGGTTTTAATTAACGTCTGTTGGTTACAAACAGTAGACACACCTGCTTTGATTTGCTTGAGAAAGAAATCAAATATAGTAGGAAGTGAATTATCAATAGAGACTCGGAAATACTTCATTTAATAATCAGCGCTATAACAAGGTTGGTTAACCTAAGGTAAAATCTGGGCAGTAAATAAAAATTCCCTAAGTCCGAGAGGATTATGGAATTAAACGCTTAAGTAGGTCGAGAGACATTTAAGCATAACATCGATAAAGATAGCTTGTTATCCTACCCATCGTGAGAATCTTGAACCATTTTTAGCATCTGTCATGTACCGGAAGCCCTAGTGAACATAATTCTGGTTATTTTATAAACTCTTGATTTACAAACACTGAAACTAGAGTGACCAACAATTATTTGCTAATCATTAAAAATCCCCATTTTTTCTTTTCGCATCCTTCGTTTGCATTCAACTTGTAGCTATAGTTTCAAATTGATTTAATCGCCACTCACATTGTTCCCTATGAATTCAACCCCGACTCCAAAGTTGAGTAAATATATTGACGACGACTGTCTTGCCCAAAATTGAGGTGTAAGTTGAGTGTTATCACATATCTGTTTTGCGGATGACTTATTTCTATGTTGAAGAGCAAACCAAATGTCCATCCAACTGATTTTAGAGACCTTTGAGCATTTCTCCTTTGTATCAGGGTTGAAAGCCAATTTAGAGAGAAATGAAAGTTACATTGGGAGATATCCCTTTCAAGTACTTGGGGGTACCACTCTCATCCAAGAAACTAACTATTCAATAGTGCATGCCTCTAGTTTAGAAAATAGTAGCAATAGTCAAGTGTTGGACTGCTAAACTTTTATCCTATAGTGGTAGACTATAGATGATTAAAAGTATACTATTTAAGATGCAAACATACAGGGCACGTGTATTCTTACTGCAAAAAAAAGTTATATCTATGGTCACACATATCTTCAGGGTATTCCTATGAACAAGAGGTGTTGAAAACTCAAAGAAGTCACTGGTTGCTTGGGATACCATATGTCTACCTAGATCTATTGGAGGGTTGAACATAATTGAGTCTCAGAGGTGGAATAAAACTGCTATATGTAAGCTTTTATGGGAACTATCAAACAAGAAGGACACCTTGTGGTCCAATGGATTCACATCATCTATATCAAAGGGAGAAACTTAGAGTCAGTGAATACACCTAAACAAGCATGTTGACTTGTTAGGAAAATATTTGATGCTAGACAATGGCTTCCATCTAGTGATCCATTACAACACCTAGCACAGTGTACAATGGGGACAAACTTTAGTATCAAGAAATTGTACTTCTCAATGCTACCTCAACAACCCAAGGTAGCATGGAAGAGCTTGGTGAAATCACCAGGGACCATCCCAAGACACTAATTCATAATATGGATGGCTCTGCATGGGAGGTTAGCAACAATTGAAAGACTAGAGAAATGGGGCATCAATGTAGCTGCTGATTGTGTCCTCTGTGGTTCAGGAACTAAAGAAACTTTTCAGTATCTTTTCTTTGAATGTATTTATTCTGAGAACACCTGGAGCACCTTATTGAAATGGATGAATATTCATAGATAGGTTCACACATGGATAGAAGAAATCAAATGGTTGACTACTGGTATACACATCTCAAATATACAATCACAGGTCCTAATATGTGTATTTGCTACTACAGTTTACCATATATGGATTGAAATGAATGCATGCAGATTCAAGGCTCAATGTAAGAAAAAAACCCAGCTGATCAAAGATATCTACCTTCAAGTGCATATCAAAGGCCAACAACAACATAGATAGCAGGATATACTAGCTAGTTTGAATTATTGTCCGGTCTATGTAATGTAGTTTTACATTGTAATAGTTAGAAAGGACAGGAAAGTATTGTACTTAAAACATTCTGGTTGGAATAATTTTTTTTTCTTTCGACCAAAAAAAATATATATAAATTCTACCTAAAGCATGAGCAAGTAATTCAATTATACTTAAATTACGGTTTCAAGATAGTCTAAGCAGTATAACTAACCCCAAATATTAACAATAATTGCACCAACAACTAAATATCATCCCAAATCTATCATAATATCATAATCGTACCAAGAAATAGCTCAATCAACAAAGAGGGTAAACCTAGCCTACTTGACACCAAAGAAAAGCCCAAAGAATCTGCCAAAGCAATGATTTTTCCTTGCGAGAAGCTTTTGCGAGATTCCAAGTTATCAAAATCATAATCTACTCATCAAAACGAGAACAATGATACTCATATTGCACTATTTTGCTTCGGATCCAAAAATCGCGTTATCCCTTATGAGGCCCGTTAACAAAATCGCATATGCTAAAACAACACAACATCCTACTATGCTCAAGGAATATTTACCCTAAAAATGGGCAAATTCCACGCTCTAATGGTGTTAAAATCAATCCACCATGTTTTTACGAATATTTAGAAAAAAATGAATGATTTAATCCTAAATTAGATGGAAGCTTACCCCAAAATCAAAGATGAAATGCATAAATTATCACCCAAGCTACAAAATCACCCAGAAATATTCCCCCCATGCTTTTCCACTTTGAGTGTTTCAATATCTTAGGAATGGATGAAGATGGTGAAAATGGGCTTAGTGTATTTATACTTTTACCGGGTCCATGGGTGCCGCTTAAGTGGATACTAGGCCCTTTAGCGGTCATTGCTAAAGCGCCTGAGTGTCACTAAAGAAACACCTGTCCCCACAAGCCAGGACACTGAAGCACTCAGGCACTATTAAAATAGTACCTATTGCCTGATCTAGGACCGTTATAGCTTCTAAAGGGATGCCTTAGCGGTCACACCAAATATCAGGAACCATCTGAGACTTGGAATCTCGTATACGTAAATGGACTATGCTACCCTATCAAATTTGACATTCGAGACTCAATGGCCTAGTCAAAATTTCCATAAGAGGCCGTCTCAACAAAAAGTGGGTCCCACACCTACTTTTTTTTTTCTTAATTTTCAGCTAATAGCCCAAAATGAGTCTGGAGGCCTTGAGACCCGAATCATTGGTCCACCAAATCTAAAATCAATATTCCAGGGCTGTTGGAATAGCCAAAAATTGAATACGAAGTCATTGGACTGAAGTTTTTTCCTGATAGATAATTTGAACCAGTAAGGACTTCAAAATAGTGATGGTCTTTAAAAAATAAACAAATTGCTCGATAACTGAACTTTTAGTTCCAACAAGTCATAAATGATTTAGGGAAGCTATAGGAAATCTCTATGCAACAAAAATGAGTGGAAATATGAAAAATGACTTAGAGGGTCATTACAATATCCACTTTTAAAAAGACTTTCATCCATATAGGTAAGGGATTAGGATAGTACCTAAAGCCTCGAATAGATATGGATACTGTGTCCACATCTTGTTCTTGATCTCCCAAGTAGCCTTCTTTGCTTTAGGTGCCTCCACTGAACCTTAACTATAGGAATATACCTTGTGCACAACCATCTAACATGATTATCCAAAATGAGCATAGTCTCATCCACAAAGGTCAATCGCTCGTCCAATTAGACTGAGTCCAATCTAAGCACATGAGATAGATCAGGAATATATCGCCGCAACATAGAAACATAGAAAACTAGATGAACATCAATGAAGTCTTGGTTAAGGATAACTCATAAGCCCTCTCACCAATTTTGTAAAGAATTTTGAAGGGTTAAATATATCTAGGGTTGATCTTGTCTTTCCTTCTGAACCTCATCACAACCGTCATGGGCAATACTCAGAGGAATACCCGATTACCAAATCTAAATCTCAAGGCATGAAGTTTATAATTTGCATAAGCCTTCTGCCTAATCTGAGCTTCCCTCAACCTATCCCGAATCACCCTAACCTTATCAAATGACTCCAGAAACAAGTCAGTACCACGGGGTCTAACCTCGGAAGTCTCAAACCATTCAATCAAAGAGAGATATTTCCTACATATAAAGCCTCAAAACACCATTTCAATATTTGAATGGTAGCTATTATTTTATGCAAACTCTACCAAAACTATGTGTTTCTCTCACTTACCTTTAAAATCCATAGCATAGGATCGGAGCATATCCTCAAGAACCTGAATAGTCCGTTTCGACTACCCGTCGGTCTGAGATGGAATGTTGTACTAAGATCCTCCTGAGTACCCAAATCCTCTTGAAAATCTCTCTAAAATCTAGAAAAGAACATTGAACCCCGATCTAAAATGATAAATGTAGGCATACCATGCACACGGAGTATCTCGCGAACATAGATATAGGCTAACCTTTTGGTACTGAAGGATATCTGAGTAGGAATGAAACGGGCCAACTTGGTCAAACAATACTTAATAACCCAAATATCATTAGAACCATGGTAAGTACAAGGCAAACCACTTACAAAGTACATAGTAATCCTCTCTTACTTTCACTCCAAAATAGGCAACCTCTGAATCGATCCACTAGGTCTTTACTACTCGACCTTCACTTGCTGACAACTTAGGCAATGAGCTATGAATTCTGCCACATCTCTCTTCATGCCTCTCCATAAATAGTGCTATCTCAAATATTTATACATCTTAGCTCTAACCAGGTGAATAGAATATCTAGAGTTGTGATTCTCATGCAAGATCGACTGAATAAAGCCATCAACCCTCAAAACACAAAGGTGGCTATCAAATCTCAAAACACCCTTTGAATCTATGGTAGCTTTCCTGGACTCACCACTCAACACCTGATCACGGATGATGCCAAGTCTCTTATCCTCAAATTGACGACTCTGAATATGCTCAAATAGTGAAAACTTCTCCTCAACACTACCAAGATTTCTCCTAGGGTCTGAAATATAAAGTCACACCATCAAGTTGGCTAAGGAGTGAATGTCCTAAGCCAATGTCCTTTAAGAAGATGAAATAAAAGCCAGGCTACCCGTACTCACCGCCATTCGACTCAAGGTGTCCGTTACCATGTTCGCCTTGCCCGAATAATACAAGATAGATATATCATAATCCTTAACCAACTCCATCTATTACGTTTCCTAGAATTAAGATATTTTTTGGTCATAAGATGCTAAAGACTATAATAATCGATGAAGATCTCACAATGCATGCCAAAGATAATGCCTCCAAATCTTACTCGCGAAAACTACCACCGCAATCTCTAAATCATGAGTAGGGTAGTTGCGCTTGTGCATCTCTAGTACCTCAAAGAATACACAATAATACGACCCTATTGCATCAACATGTAACCTAAACCAATACTAAAAGCATCATAATAGATAGTAAATCCCACACTCTAAAAAAGAAGAGCCAATATAGGAGATGAGGTCAGAAGCTTCTTGATATTTCCAAAACACAACTCACACTTCTCAAACCATAAAAAATGAACCTCTTTCTGAGTCAATCTGGTCGTAGGTATTGAAGTAGTAGCAAAAATCTCAACGAACCGCCTATAGTAACCAACCAAATAAATAAAGCTACGAACCTCCATTGCAGAATAGGCCTGGCCTAATCACGAATGGCCTCGGTCTTCATTGGGTCTACTATAATCCCATCCTTAAACACCACATGCCCAAGGAATGTTACCGACTCAAGAAAAAATTCACACTTAGAGAAAAAGTTTGGCAGAAAGCAAATGATCTGTCAAAGTTTGGAGCACAATCCTCAAATACTGCACATGCACCTCTCTACTTCTAAAATACCCAAGAATGTCGTGGATGGACACAATCAATAAGGAATCCAAATAATGCCTTAACACTCAATTCATCAAACCCATCAACTCTGTTAGGGCGTTAGTCAACAAAAAAAATATCACTAGGAACTCATAATGATCGTATTGGGTCCTAAAGGTTATCATTGGGATATTTTCAGCCCAAATCCTTAACTGATGGTAATCAGACCTCAAATCAATCTTAGATAACATTGTTGCTCCCTCAAGCTAGTCAAACAAACCATCAATGTAAGGTATAGGATACTAGTTCTTCACTGCCATATTATTAAGCTACCTATAATCACTACATATATATGTAGAGCCATCCTTCTTCTTCATGAACACTATAGGATCTCCCCAAGGAGATGTACTCATTCTAATAAAACCTCAACAAGAAGATCCTAAAGCTGAGCATTCGGCTCCTTAAGCTTAATAGGATCCATACAATAGGGTGCCATAGAAATAGGTCAGGTGCCCGACTCAAGATCAATAACAAACTCAATATCATAGGCAGGAGGAATACTAGGTAGATTGGTAAGAAGGTCATGAGGAAACTCATGAACTACAAGAACAGAGTCAAGCGACAGACTCTCCACACTAACATCACAAATATAAGTAAGATAAGACTTGCAACCCCTTAACCTAAGCCTCAAAGAATGAACATAAGGAATAATCCTTGTCGGCTTGCAGCTAACCCCTCTCTGCCATACGACTAGGAGTATGCCAGACATGGCTAAGGTAATAGTCTTGGTAAAATAATGTTTGACTCATGATAGTGGGATAACCAGTCCTTGCCTAAAATCACATCAAAACCCATCATCTCTAATATAATAAGATCAACATGAGTATCAAAATCTCTAACAGCCACAACACATGATTTGAAAACTAATCCATTACTAAGGAATCACTCACAAGAGTAGATACACATAATGGAAAAGATAATAAATCCCTAGATGACTCTAACTATAGGTCATAATACGAAGACACATAAGAATAAGCAAATCTTGATTTAAATATAGAAAAGTTCGATTGACGGCATACCAAAATTGTACTTGTAATAACAGTATCTAAAGACTCAACCTCAGGTCTAGTTGGTACTGCTTAAAACTGACCATGGTGCCACCTGGCTGGGATCCTAACTGATCTCTTATCCTACTTGTCTGAGAGCCTCCATAAATACCCTGGGATCCACCCCTATGACTATACATACAGCCTATTGCGGAAGAATGAACTGCCCTAATAGGTCAAACACCCAAAGATGAAGGAACAGTCGCTCCATAATTGGGGCACTCATGCACAAAATGACTAAAAATTATACAAATATGACACGCTCTATGAACTGTACCAAAATCAGAAGATCAGGGTGACCCAAAATAACCACCACGACTAGAATAACCAGGAGGTAAGCCCATAAAAAATTAACTACTACCCTGGTTAGGATAATCACTGACACTAGATCGACCCCTATCAGTAATCTAGAGTGTAACTGTAACACCCCGTATTTAAGTACATGTATTGGCGTATTCAAGTACGTGATTGGTCTTATTTATATGGAATTAATTTTTTATTTTATTTATACCGGAATTTTCCCATCGATGGTTCCATACGAAGGTTATTGAATAAGCTTTCCAACGATATAAAGATTTCCAAAAACGGATAAGTTTTGGATATAATCGAGCACATTCGAAACTATAAAACGGTGGCCAGGATATGGTGAGTAGTAAATGTGCAGGAAAATTTCCTGCACACAAACTACTGAGGCCTGCCAGTTTTTTGGGTCGACTTTGAACGATCATAACTCCCCTAATATAATGAACTGGGAGAGATACCACATATCAAAAGAAAGATCTTTGAGTATTCTTTCCAATTCAATTGTATTCATCCAAATCCAACGTATGAGTAAGGAGTTATACTCGTTTTACTTCAGCCTCTCAAAACAGTTTTTTAAGGTCAACTTCAAACGATCATAACTCCTTTTACAGGACGAACTGGGTGGCCTACTTTATATGAAATGAAATCCCTTTGAATTATCTATCCAACTATACCAATTTCACCCAAATACGATATTGGTCATTATATACATATAATTAGTCTCATATCCATCAATTATCATCAAATTATTGAAAATAAGAAACCCTAGCCTAATTTCAACTCCAATTATCTTTTGATTCAACCGTAGAAAATCCAAATTGATTCCATAGTTGTGTTCACCGTCTCGAGGGCTTCGAGAAGCACCCCTTATTTGTGCCAATAGGACTTCGAAACCAAAAGGGCCATTTTATGGTAAGGATGTAAATTATGTTGGTGTTATTTATATGGATATGTATATATATATATATGCATGTGAGCATAAGAAGTATGTTATTTGATTGTTGTTGAAAGATGATTGGGAAATGATGTTGGATTATTCTTGTGCATGGTTGGATTATGTTGAATTGTGAAGGGATTTGGTATTGATGATGTGGTATTAAAATGATGATTATATATATATATATATATATATATATATATATATATATACACACACATAAACCTATTGTTCAAGTTGGTTTTTGGAATGTTTTGCAAATATTGGTTGTATGGAATTATGGAAGAGAATTGTGGTGTTGGGTTGCTAATACTAGATGCCAAACATTTCATTGTAGATAAGTGATTTGTAAAGGCGGGAAGTTGTGTTGAATTGGTATCCGAATCTACAACGAGGTATGTAAAGCATACTCTAACAATGTTCTTTGGCATGAAAACACCAATGTTCCATCAAATAAGATTCCGAGGTTGTCCAAAAACATGTATTGTTCTACATTACCAATGAAGTTGTTTCCATTCTATAAAGTGTAAAAATGTTTCATTGATATACCAAAAGGCTCCTATTTCATTGTTGTGATATTGATGATTCTGTAACACATTATTGATGTACCAATGAGTCTTTATAACATCGTTATTGTATAGAAGGTCTATTACTTGATTCCTATTGATGTATCATTGTTCCAAAGGTACTATATTGGCATGAACACTAATGTAATAATCTCAAAAGATTTTGAACTAAGTTATTGGAAAGATCTCTTATGTGTGTTACTTGATATACGTGTGGGTGGTATCCCAGGGGCATAAGCCTAGCATGGGTCGATCCCTATTTATATTTTTATGGGTGGTATCCCAGGGGCATAAGCCTAGCATGGGTCGATCCCAGTTGATATGTACTGGAGGCATCCTAATGGTCACAGTACGGTACAATATTAATTATTGTTAGGTGGTTGGAGGTTCGGGAGGACGAGGTAATGGCGAATGATAATTGTAAAGAATGAAATGAACGAATGTATACCGTTCCACAAATGTGTTTGAATTCAAGAACCCAATTCAGATTAATGATAATGTACATGATCCTAAAAGTGTTTATGAAGTGTGGTTCACTTCTATTATGATTTATTCACTTGCGTCTGATTTTCTTGATTCCCCATATCACATATGATTATTTACAGCTTTACATACTCAGTACATATTTTGTACTGACGTCCCTCACGGGGGACCTGCATTTCATGCTGCTGGCACAGGTGCTTCAGCTCACTCACAGCATAGATAGGAGCTAGTTCATACAACTATTGTTGGTGAGCTCCAATTTGCTTCAGAGCTTTCCGAGTCGGTTCCTTATGTTTTGTCATTGTACAGGAGTCGTGTGTGGGTGGGGGTTTGTCCCGACCCTAGTTACGTCATGTATATCCTAGAGGCTTTGCAGACATAAGGAAGGGTAAAGTCATGGAAGTTTATATAGTCATGTTATATTTGTATATGTGGTGGCCCCGACGGCCAAGTGTTATATATATATATTTGTGCGTGTTGTGCTGATACAGGTAATTAGATTCTTCTATATGCAACGAAGTGCTGTCCAAATTTTTGGTGACATGTAAGTGAAAGTACAGGTATTTGAACGGGTTCTCCCGGGCCTTCTCGGCTTCGGGTGCCAGTCCGGCCCGATGGGATTTTGGGGCGTGACAAAAGTGGTATCAGAGAGGTTCGTCCTAGTGAGTCTACAAAGTCGTGTCTACGTAGAGTCTTGTTTATTGGTGTGTTGTGCACCACATCTATAAACAAGAGGCTATGGACATTTAGGAATTGTTTCTTTTCTTCATGTCTTAGATCGTGCGATAGAGCTTATATTTTATATGAAGTCATAGTTGACCACTGAATCAGTTTGTTTCTCTTATTATAGTAATGATGTCGGTTACCAGAAGCAAGAATACCGGTAAGCAAGTAGATGTGGCTGCCGGAGAGGGGACTAGTAAGTCACCCACTATACCAGCTAATCAAAGTGAGGATCCTGCTGAGCATGCGTCAGAAACTTCCCCCAATCCGGAATAAATAAGGGGGAGGAGAACTATATCCCTAGAGCCACCTATTAATGCTGTTGATCAAGATCTTAGAAATGCAGTGCAACTTTTGACTCGTATAGTTGCTGGGAAAGGTTAAGGGAAAGCTATTCCTACTGCAGGTCCTAGTGGTATAGATAGGGCGGCTAGTCTTCGAACACAGGATTTTCTTAAGATGGATCCGCCTACTTTTACCGGATCCGATCTTAACGAAGATCCGCAGGACTTTATTGATCAGATCCAAAAGGCCCTAGAGGTGATGCATGTAGCGGGCAGAGAGACAGTGGAGTTAGCCGCGTATAGATTCAAAGGTGAGGCTATATATTGGTATGAAGAGTGGAAACGGTCAAGGGGCATTGATGCACCCCCAGCTACTTGGAAAGAGTTCAACGAGGCATTTATTGATCATTATCTTCCATATGAGACTCATCAAGCCCATGCGGATCAGTTCTTAAATCTTAGACAGGGTCATACAAGTGTGAGGGAGTATAGTCTTCGATTTAATTCCTTGTCCAGATATGCTCCTAATGTTATAGCTACTATGGATGACAGAGTTCATCGGTATGTGAATGGATTGGATCCGTATTTGGTTAGGGATTGTACTATTGCTGCACTAAATAAAGACATGGATATAGCTAGGATCCAAATATTTGCACAGAAAATGGAAGATCAGAGGCAAAGAAGAAGAACACAGGAATTTGAAAGCGGATCTTCTAAGAGGGCCAGATCTACAGGGCAGTTTATAGCTCCACAGGGAGGTTTTAGACCTCAGTTTTCTGCTAGACCACCTAGCCCATTATTTTCTTATTCTGCAGCTAGTGCTCCACCACAGCATCAGGGGTTCAGAGACAGTCAATTTGGGCAAAGAAGTGAGGGTCATAGTTCGCGATCAGTGGGTTACCAAGGGCAAGGGAATATGAGACAATCGAGACCTCCTCGAGAGCCATGCAATAAATATGGAAGGTATCATTTGGGAGCATGTCGGCTGGGGACCAATGTTTGCTTTTGGTGCTGTATGTCGGGGCATATGATGAGGGAATTCCCACAAAGGGACATAGGGGGTATGGCACGACCTACGAGGTCATTTGTTGCATCATCATCATTGATGCCTTATTCAGGAAGGGGTGCACAGCCAATGGGTTGGTTAGAGGTGATAGAGGAGCTACGAGTTATAGCGGGGCTCATAATCGTACGTATGCTCTAGCGGATCGACAAAATTTAGAGGCTTCCCCAGATGTGGTTACGGGTACGTTGTCTATATTTTCATTCGATTTCTATGCCTTAATTGATCCTGGTTCTACATTATCTTATGTTACTCCATTGGTTGCTGGAAAGTTCGAAAGATTACCCGAACTGTTAGTTAAGCCATTTGAAGTGTCCACACCGGTCGGGGAATCTATTATAGCTAGAAGGGTTTATCGAAACTGCATAGTAACTGTTTGTGGTCGTGATACGATGGCTTATCTTGTAGAGTTAGAAATGGTAGATTTTGATGTTATAATGGGTATGGACTGGTTGGCGTCTTGTTATGCCACAATTGATTGCTACACGAAAAAGGTATATTTCCATTTTCCAAATGAATCAGTCCTTGAATGGAAAGGTGAAATTAGCGCGCCAAGAGGTAGATTTATTTCTTATTTTAAGGCAAGAAGAATGATTTCCAAGGGATACATATATCATTTAGTTAGAGTAAGGGATACAGAAGCGGAGCCACCAACTCTTCACGCTGTTCCGGTGGTAAATGAATTTCCTGATGTATTTCCTGAAGATCTTCCAGGTTTGCATCCTGAACGAGAAGTAGAGTTTGGTATTGATGTAATACCAGGAACCCAACCAATCTCCATTCCTCCGTATAGAATGGCCCCAGCAGAATTACGAGAATTGAAAGAGCAATTGAAAGATTTGCTAGAAAAGGGGTTCATTAGGCCTAGTATTTCCTCTTGGGGAGCACCAGTGTTATTTGTGCGCAAAAAGGATGGCTCGCTGAGGATGTGTATTGATTATAGACAATTGAATAAGGTGACTATTAAGAATTAATATCCTCTCCCAAGAATTGATGATTTATTTGATCAGTTACAGGGCGCCAAGTGCTTTTCTAAGATTAATTTGAGGTCAGGTTACCACCAAGTGAGGGTCAAAGAAAAAGATATACCCAAAACAGCTTTCCGAACAAGGTATGGTCATTATGAGTTTCTAGTTATGTCATTTGGGCTAACAAATGCACCTGCAGCTTTTATGGATTTGATGAATGGGGTGTTTAAGCCATTCCTGGATGTATTTGTGATAGTTTTTATAGATGATATTCTAGTTTATTCTAGATCAGAAGAGGACCATGCCAATCACTTACGACAGACATTGCAGACTCTTCGTGATTGTAAGCTTTATGCAAAGTTCTCTAAATGTGTGTTTTGGTTAAAGTCGGTGGAATTTTTGGGTCATATTGTATCTAGTGAAGGGATAAAGGTTGATGATCAAAAGATAGAAGCTGTGAAGAACTGGCCAAGGCCCACAACGCCGACGGAGATTCGTAGTTTTCTCGGGTTGGTCGGTTATTATAGGAGGTTTGTTAAAGACTTTTGTTCCATTTCAGCACCCTTAACCAAGCTAACCCATAAAGCATCCAAATCTAATGGAATGATGCATGTGAGAAGAGTATTCAAGATTTAAAGAACAAATTGATTTCTACACCCATGTTGGTACTTCCAGAAGGCACCGAAGGGTATACAGTGTATTGTGATGCTTCCAGAATTGGTTTAGGATGTGTATTGATGCAGCATGGTAAGGTAATAGCATATGCTTCTAGACAATTGCGGCCACATGAGAAAAATTATCCGACACACGATCTTGAGCTGGCAACAGTTATTTTTGCTTTAAAGATATGGCGCCACTACTTATATGGGTTTCATGTTGATATATATACTGACCATAAGAGCTTGCAATATATTTTTAATCAGAAGGATCTAAATTTAAGGCAGCGGAGATGGCTTGAACTATTAAAGAACTACGGTGTTGATATCTTGTACCATCCAGGGAAAGCAAATGTGGTAGCTGATGCGTTAAGTCGTAAGGCTATGATGGCATCTATAGAAAGGCAAGGGATGGTTAAAGATCTTCACCACTTAGCTAGTGTGGGAGTTCACCTTCTTGAAACTCCGAATAAAGAGCTTATCGTACATAATGCTGCGGAATCTTCATTAGTAGCTGAAGTGAAAGAGAAGCAATATGCAGATCCTATTTTATTACAGCTTAAAGAGAACGTTCAGAGTGGTGCGACCAAGGCATTTGAGCTTACACGAGAAGGAGTACTTCAGTGCCAAAACCGATTGTGTGTGCTGGATGTAGACGGGCTAAGAAAGAAGATTATGACAGAGGCACATTTTTCAAGGTATTCCATTCATCCAGGATCAACCAAAATGTATCAAGATTTGAAAGATATGTATTGGTGGAATGACATGAAGAAGAGCATTGCAGAATTTGTAGCTGAATGTCCAAATTGTCAAAGAGTTAAAGTTGAGCACCAAAAACCCGGAGGCTATATGCAATGCATAGATCTTCCAATTTGGAAGTGGGACATGATCAACATGGATTTTGTTACAGGTTTGCCTCGTACAGCTCAGAAATTTGATTCTATATGGGTGATTGTGGTAGGCTTACTAAATCCGCACATTTCTTACCCGTTAAGACCACTTACACAGTTGAAGAATATTCGAAGCTGTATGTTAAAGAAATAGTCCGATTACATGGAGTGCCAACTTCTACTATATCGGATCGGGGAACTCAATTTACCGCAAACTTTTGGAAGTCTTTCCAACGGAGTTTGGGAACACAAGTGAATCTTAATACAACTTTTCACCCTCAGACGGATGGACAAGAAAAGCGCACCATTCAAACACTTGAAGATATGCTACGAGCATGTGTTATAGATTTTAAAGGCAGCTGGGATGATCATTTACCTCTTATTGAGTTTACCTACAATAATAGCTATCATTCAAGTATCAAAATGGCACCATATAAAGCTTTATATGGGAGAAAGTGTAGATCACCAATAGGATGGTTCGAAGCAGGTGAAACTCTTATGTTCGGACCGGATCTTGTGTATCAAGCCATAGAAAAAGTCAAGGTGATTCAGCAACGGTTGAAAACAGCCCAAAGTCGACACAAGTCATATGCGGATAGTAGAAGAAGAGGGCTAGAATTTTCGTTAGGCGATTGGGTATTTTTGAAGGTATCACCAATGAAAGGGGTGATGAGATTTGGCAAGAAAGGAAAGTTGAGTGCACGATATATAGGCCCGCATAAGATTATTCAAAGATGTGGGAAAGTTGCTTATGAATTAGAGCTACCCCAAGAACTCTCATCAGTGCATCCAGTATTTCATGTATCGATGCTTCGAAAGTGCATCGGACATCCGTCCCTTATTATTTCTACTGAAGATGTGCAAGAAACAGAAGATCTTACCTATGAGGATATGCCTATTGCTATATTAGATCGTCAAGTTAAGAAGATGAGAAATAAAGAAGTAGCATCAGTGAAAGTACTTTGGAGAAATCAACAAAGGGAAGAGATTACATGGGAAGCTGAGGAAGCAATGAAATCTAAGTACCCTCATTTGTTCAAAGATGAAGAGGAAGTTCAAGAAATGGAGTTAGAACATTAACAAATAAGTTTTTGTTTATATATGCATAGTATTTATATGATGATGTGAATGTTAATGGTGGACTTGAACTTCTTTTGGTTGAATAACTATGCTAACATTCGAGGACGAATGTCCTAAAGGGGGGAAGGATGTAACACCCCGTATTTAAGTACATGTATTGGCGTATTCAAGTACGTGATTGGTCTTATTTATATGGAATTAATTTTTTATTTTACTTATACCGGAATTTGACTGTCGATGGTTCCATACGAAGGTTATTGAATAAGCTTTCCAACGATGTAAAGATTTCCAAAAACGGATAAGTTTCGGATATAATCGAGCACGTTCGAAACTATAAAACGGTGGCCGGGATATGGTGAATAGTAAATGTGCAGGAAAATTTCCTGCACACAAACTACTGAGGCCTGCCAGTTTTTTGGGTCGACTTTGAACGATCATAACTCCCTTAATATAATGAACTTGGAGAGCTACCACATATCAAAATAAATATCTTTGAGTATTCTTTCCAATTCAATTGGTTTCATCCAAATCCAACGTCTGAGTAAGGAGTTATACTCGTTTTACTTCAGTCTCTCAAAACAGTTTTTTAAGGTCAACTTCAAACGATCATAACTCCTTTTACCGGACGAACTGGGTGGCCTATTTTATATGAAATGAAATCCCTTTGAATTATATATCCAACTATACCAATTTCACCCAAATCCGATATTGGAGCAAAGAGTTATGGCCGATTTACTTTAGCCTGTCAAAACAGTCCACCATGGACAGATTCGGATTTACTTAAATTTTTAAGGGCAATATGGTCATTTTCCATCACCTCATGGACGAGAATTGGTCATTATATACATATAATTAGTCTCATATCCATCAATTATCATCAAATTATTGAAAATAAGAAACCCTAGCCTAATTTCAACTCCAATTATCTTGTGATTCAACCGTAGAAAATCAAAATTGATTCCGTAGTTGTGTTCACCGTCTCGAGGGCTTCGAGAAGCACCCCTTATTTGTGCCAACAGGACTTCAAAACCAAAAGGGCCATTTTATGGTACGGATGTAAATTATGTTGGTATTATTTATATGGATATGTATATATATATATATATATGCATGTGAGCATAAGAAGTATGTTATTTGATTGTTGTTGAAAGATGATTGGGAAATGATGTTGGATTATTCTTGTGCATGGTTGGATTATGTTGAATTGTGAAGGGATTTGGTATTGATGATGTGGTATTGAAATGATGATTATATATATATATATATACACACATAAACCTATTGTTCAAGTTGGTTTTTGGAATGTTTTGCAAATATTGGTTGTATGGAATTATGGAAGAGAATTGTGGTGTTGGGTTGCTAATACTAGATGCCAAACATTTCATTGTAGATAAGTGATTTGTAAAGGCGGGAAGTTGTGTTGAATTGGTATCCGAATCTACAACGAGGTATGTAAAGCATACTCTAACAATGTTCTTTGGCATGAAAACACCAATGTTCCATCAAATATGATTCCGAGGTTGTCCAAAAACATGTATTGTTCTACCTTACCAACGAAGTTGTTTCCATTCTATAAAGTGTAAAAATGTTTCATTGATATACCAAAAGGCCCCTATTTCATTGTTGTGATATTGATGATTCTGAAACACATTGTTGATGTACCAATGAGTCTTTATAACATCGTTATTGTATAGAAGATCTATTACTTGATTCCTATTGATGTATCATTGTTCCAAAGGTACTATATTGGCATGAACACTAATGTAATAATCTCAAAAGCTTTTGAACTAAGTTATTGGAAAGATCTTTTATGTGTGTTACTTGATATACGTGTGGGTGGTATCCCAGGGGCATAAGCCTAGCATGGGTCGATCCCTATTTATATGTTTATGGGTGGTATCCCAGGGTCATAAGCCTAGCATGGGTCGATCCCAGTTGATATGTACTGGAGGCAGCCTAATGGTCACAGTACGGTACAACATTGATTATTGTTAGGTGGTTGGAGGTTCGGGAGGAGGAGGTAATGGAGAATGATAATTGTAAAGAATGAAATGACCGAATGTATACCGTTCCACAAATGTGTTTGAATTCAAGAACCCAATTCAGATTAATGATAATGTACATGATCCTAAAAGTGTTTATGAAGTGTAGTTCACTTCTATTATGGTTTATTCACTTGCGTCTGATTTTCTTGATTCCCCATATCACATATGATTATTTACAGCTTTACATACTCAGTACATATTTCGTACTGACGTCCCTGACGGGGGACCTGCATTTCATGTTGCAGGAACAGGTGCTTCAGCCCACTCACAGCATAGATAGGAGCCAGGTCATACATCTATTGTTGGTGAGCTCCAGTTTGCTTCAGAGCTTTCCGGGTCGGTTCCTTATGTTTTGTCATTATACAGGAGTCGTGTGTGGGCGGGGGTTTGTCCCGACCCTAGTTATGTCATGTATATCCTAGAGGCTTTGTAGACATAAGGAAGGGTAAAGTCATGGAAGTTTATATAGTCATGTTATATTTATATATGTGGTGGCCTATATATTTTTTTGCGTGTTTTGCTGATACAGGTAGTTAGATTCTTCTATATGCAACGAAGTGCTGTCCAAATCTTTGGTGACATATAAGTTAAAGTACAGGTATTTGAATGGGTTCTCCCGGGCCTTCTCGGCTTCGGGTGCCAATCCGGCCCGATGGGATTTTGGGGTGTTACAGTAACCTGAATAGGTCTACTAGACTAACCTTGAGGCTGATACAACTAGCGCAGAGGGTATAACCCCCGAGAACCACTACCTCTTAATCATGAACCACTATGGCTCCCACTAAGGCTCTTGGTATCATGGCCGCTTATCGCTTTCCCCTTGGGCCTCTTGATATATTTCTTCCATTACCTGAGTGTGGTCTAACACCTGATAAAAGGACCTACCCATAACAACTGAACTTTATGTAAAAATGCAGATGTAAAGTCTTAGTCCCCTAACAAAGCTACGGACCCTCTCATACTCAAAAGTCAGAATAGAAGTAGTATGCCAAGCCAACTCTTGAAAACAAGCCTCATACTCTACAACCTTTATGAGACCTTCTCCAACCTTGAAAATTGATCCCTCAAACAGTCCCTAAGACATCAGGCATATACTTCTCTAAGAAAATCTTGGAGAACTGTGTCCATGATAAAAGAGAAGATCCAGCTGGCCCAGAATTATGATAACCTCTCCAATAATGTCTAACTGCCAAGTCTAACTAAAAAGTTATGTAATCTGCACCATAAGTCTCAACTAGGACAAAATTACTGAGCCTATCCTCACAAGCAATCCAAAACTCATATGCATCCTCATTTGGTGCACCAAAAAACCTAGTTAGAGCTAATCTGAAGAATTTCCCCAACATATTTTTCTCCTCAAATGACATAACAGGATAGGAAACCACTGGAAAAGAGACTATCGACTAAGCAACCACTACCAAAAAAGGAACCTCAACTCTAGGAGCGCAACTAATGGTTGCATCCCCGCATCAGTACCACTCTTATTTATAGACTGTGCTCCATCAGACAGTACACCTCCAAATAATCCTAAAAGATGAACCAAAGCATCCTTAAGCAAGGAAGAAGAGATAAACCCTAGCAGAGCCTGGGTTGGTCGTGGACCATTGCTTTCTGGGGTGGAAAAAATATCTGGCTCAAGGACAGGTATAGGGTTTGGGGAAGGCCCTCTATCCTAGCCTCTTGATGGGGCTGCATAACTAAAATATCCATAAACTCTAGGTCATTCATTAACAATGAAAGAATCCCTAGGATTGATTTCAAGATCCTTATCTCGTGTAGCAGTAGTACACGTCCTAGCCATCTGCAAAGAGTGAAATCAAAGGAATTCTTTTAGAAACCAACTCAAACTCATAAAATGAGATAAGCAAAAGAATGAAGAACTCCAAAGAATGTCCTATATCTTTCCAAAGATAAGAAACAAATGTCATCGATCTAATCCATAAGAGTCTACTAGACACTTGCTCTTGTCCCTATAATACTGGCGAAACTAGGCTTTGATACCAATTTGTCACAATTTAATTTACGAGTCATGATGGAATCTACTATATCCCATCAGTAGGTAAGCCAAATTATAGCCTAGGGCTATAAATAATAGTCAAATTTGCTTAAAGAGATTGGGCCTAAAAGGCCAAAAATTAACAAATTTTGACATAATAAAATAAGACTATAGCTATAATTCAAAAGATAGCTAAAATAGATATAACCATCCCACGACCTAGTAGAGTCAGTACAAGAGCTACTAAAAATACACCTGAAGTCTTGAAATAGTTCAAATACAATTCGTCATAGAAAAAAAAGACTAGGCATAAAGAAATAGAAAAAAAGGGCAACTTTTTGTCTTAAAGCTCACCCTATCTCCGGGTCTGACATAGAACAATAGTTGAATAAGTGATGATAACTAGTACTCAGATCTATACCAAAAAGGTACAGAAGTGTAGTATGAGTACCAAAACCACGGGTATCTAGTAGGCATCATCGACCGACTTAGATAAATCATGATATAAATTCAATAAAATGTGAGATAAGATATGCTAAGTTAAGGAAAAAGGGAAAACCTGGAAATAAACTTAAACATCACTGTACATAAAAAATCAATAATTCCAAAATAGTAACATAAAGAAGATCATACAACTGTATCTACTAAAATTGACCCCCATAAGCTAATAAGTATAGAAAAGTAAATAGCCCAACGC
Organism: Capsicum pubescens; assembly: GCA_030864215.1. Taxonomy (NCBI): domain Eukaryota; kingdom Viridiplantae; phylum Streptophyta; class Magnoliopsida; order Solanales; family Solanaceae; genus Capsicum; species Capsicum pubescens. The sequence goes on from CM061543.1 coordinate 123,263,545, forward strand.
AGGCTCCCATTAGTCTGGAGGGTATGATCTAGGAAAGTAAATAATCGAGTAACCAAGAGATACCAACTATCTTGCCATGGACAAAATCCATCTGTGCCATATCACATCATAAAGAACTATTAATTTCTAGACATGAATCGGTGCTCATATCATTAATGTCATAATCAATTGTTAGACTTGAACTGGTGCTCATATCAACAATACCATAATCAATTATTGGACTTATAATGGTGCTATATCATCAATAACAATATCAAATTACCATGTTTTATTATAATTAATATAAACACCCAAAATCAAATCATCTTAACCGTTAAGTATCTAATTTCCTCAAATCCCACAGGAAATGTTTTGAAAAGCAAAATAAGAACATAAGGATCTACAAAAACTAACTCAAGTCTTGTCCTAAGGCGGGTCGGAGGAGCCCATTTCCAATCCCCTAAATCCATAATAAGGCAAATTCAACCTCAGACTAGGCTAAGGTATATAAACCCACTTTTAGATGTTAAAAAGGTCTTAACTTGTCACGACCCAATATCTCAGTTCATGATGGCACCTACTATAACCCACCGGTAGGCAAGACAAACCCGTAGTCTAGAACATCTAGTAATAGACTACCCAAACAACTAAGGGAAAAAATATGAAATTGATGTAATAAAAGATAAAATACATAATATAATCCCAAAACCTGGTGGTATTAGTACAAGAGCTTCTAATATAATAAGAGTACATAAATAAAATACCAAGGGAATTACACTTTTACACTCATCTCCAAATACAACATAGAGACTAGTCTAGTACATAAGAGGGAGGAAAGTAATACTCTGAATGTCAGGATCTCACTCTGTGTCTCCCAACCATGACTGCTCCAAATGATTCACACATCAATGACAACAACCCTTTCTATGTTTTGTACGTTGTAGAAGTGCAGTATGAGTACCAAACATACGGTACTCAGTAGAAAACTGCAATCTGGGTTACAAAGATAAAACAGATAAATATAATATATGAACAAAATAAAAACTACATCTAAATATCTAATAATCACATAAAAATGCTAGTGAGACAGTAAGGGCAACTATTCTACTCATAGACAAGAAACTAACATAATAAGGCTAAGGAAGTATCAAGGATGAACTATCCTATTCCAGACATACTCAGGAATCTCAACACTATACAATATATCCTTGGGCTAATATAAGAATAAAGGGCAAGAGAAGGATATATGATAGAATACAAGGCCAAGGAATGAATATACAGTCTTAATAAATGAAGGAAGGGATATACGGTAATACCATCGCTATATATAACTTGATATACATTTATATACCTAAACAAGTTAAACTAAAATTATAGCCTAGATTATTAAAATAGCATTTTAAGACTTCATAGTCATAGTAGGAACTAGTACAAGTATACTTAAGGTTTCTAACTCGTACGTCTAATCATAAGTTAATCATGAAATAGTAAGATAGAAGAGGCCATAATCATACCTCAAATCTCAATACCGAATCTATAACCAATCTATCACCAACTAGCCACAACAATGATCATAATAGTAATATTAACAATATAAATTACAATGCGAGTAACCGTCTAGTTTGGACAACCATTAACTAGATGAGCCTTTCACGTACCCCCACTGCCCCAGGCTCAGAAGTTGTAATCAACATACAACACATCACATGTCATACTCATCACCCATACCTAAGCCTTATATATATAGGCGCATATTGGTGATAACATGCAAGAACGAATGCCAAGACACAATCTCTAACATCATAACCAATCTAAAATACTATAAGTAACCCAGTGTATAACCTCACACCATCTGTATCATAATCAATAGCCATACTCAAATTGGTAAATATATATTCAATAGCCGTACTCGAATCGATAAATATATAATAAATATCCAGACTCAAACTAATAAATATCTAATCAATAGTAAGACTCAAACTAGTAAATATACAACCAATAGTTGAATCAAACCGATAAATATATAATTAATAGTCCAATCTGCCTCACGTTTTATTACGATTTTTTTATTTATTTATCTTGAGCTGGGGGTCTATAGGAAACAACCTCTCTACTTCTTTGGGCGTAGCGGTATGGACTACGTACATTTTACCCTCCTCATACCCCACTGTATGGAAATACACTGGGGTTATTGTTGCTGTTGTAGTCGGGCTCAAACCAATAAATATAAAATTAATATCCCTCAATATTGTCAACATCATCAATATCATCAATATCATCCACATTATTAATCCTCGAGTTTTACTCAAATTTCATCTCATTAATACCATCATCCTCTTTCTGTCCCATACCAGAGAGATATGTATATAGATATATAATAGGCACAGAGACCTAAGTTGTTGCTAAAAAGAGTGTAAATCCATAAATTCATTACCTAAGGTAAACTTTGGGACCAAATTATAATAAAAGTGTAGAAAGGGTGGGTATATCTCATGACCAGAGTAATTAGTAATATCAAATCATAGACCAAAATCTGACTCGATCAAATCTTTAAAACATTATTTTCCTACCTATTTACACATAGGTTATTCATTAAGACGTGCAAGTATTGTTATGAAAAAAATCCCTTTTTAAGGTGAAAAGTGGGCTTTATCCCCTATTTAGGAAAAACAGTAATACAAACTTATTTTAGTTGGAATCGTATCATCTATTGATTCAATGATCAGGAATGTACCGAATCTATGAAACCCATCACCAGTATTCAAATAATGGAATCATAAGTATCATTATATCTATAATCTACTACCACATCATTTACGAGGATAAACACTTCTTGGATGTCAAACTGAAACCATAACTAGGACTAGGTCCTTAATAATGTGTCCGAAATAATTACAACATCATAATCACGGCCTTAGGCCCACATACATATCTGAAACCTATATAAATAATCATATTTGTAAACCATATCCTATCTATAAACCATAACATATCTTTAAGGCATATCATATCTCTAAGCCATATCATACCCATAAGGCATATCATATCTATAGGCTATAAAACATATCTATGAAGCATATCACATCTATAAGGTATCTCATATCTATAGGCCATATATCATTACTATGTCTATGGGTATATTATTAAGCATGTTGATGGACCATATCTTAAATCAAGTTTGAAAGCCATATCATAGCTACAAGTCAATAATCATAATTCAAGCAAAAACATTATTATTCACCAAGTCATGAAGTAACCTTATACTAAAGTCTCAATAGTCTCAACAATGTCTAACATGCATAAATAAGTCCACAAGGGCTAACACAAGTCTGGGCCTAGGGTGGGCCAAAGGAACCCACTTATAATCCTCGAATTCCATATTTAAGCAATTTCTACCCCGTGATAACGCTCAACTTACACGTCTAATTTGCTGCAAGGCGATCGTTGTCAATATATTTACCCAACTTTAGAGTTGGGGTTGAATCCATGAGGAACAATATGAGTGGAAATCAAGTTATTTGAAATAATAGACACGTGTTAAATTCAAACAAATGTTACACGAAGATAAAAATGGGGGAGATAGATATCTACACTACTATTTCTTTTTGGATTTTTCTAGTACAATTTTGGGGCTACGAATAATTAGAGTTTTGACAATTTTGCACGGATCTTGGGATTATGCATTACTAAGGGAGTGATATGTGGGTGTTAGAGATCAACATCAATTTAGTAAGCCAAATATGGGTAGGTTTGGTTATAGATTTTGATGTCAGTCTTTCAACAAAACACCAAACTTCCACCCATTGATTCTTTTGAATACCTAATAGGTGTGTTCAACCACTGGTAACCACAACTATAATCTAGGAATCCCTATTTCGAGGATGATACCCATGTTATAGTCAACCTCATATTCACCCTTATGTCTAAGATAGTGAAAATTTAGCAAACTACACCCATAATTGTCTATCATTGCTTTGGTCTTCAAATCCCTCTTTCAAGGATGATATGGATTCCTAAACTTCACCCAAAACCCTTTTTTAGAAGATGACATTGGGTTTTTTAGAGCATGGAGATTCCAATCATCATACCCATGTGGTTATTTGGGGCTTTCGCTATCAAAACCCAATCAAGTTAGCATAGCAATGATAAAATCTAAAAAAAATATAAACTACTAAATTGAAGATAATGAATAACTAACCACACACACTTTAACCCCTATTCTCACATAACACCAAGAGGGAGATCTAGCTATACATAAGATAAATAATCCTAGATATACCCATAATCTCCATTGAAGTGATTTGTTGAAGCTTATGTAAATGTTATTTCAAACATGGCACTCCCACAAATCAACTATGGAAGTGAGCTAATCCTTCACTTAGAAAGTCTCCAATATATTCTTCACCCAAAAATTATACAATATTTTATTCTCCAAAAATGGAGGCTTATAACCTACAAAAAATAAACCTAAAAAAATTAGAGAAGATGGAATATGATATATGAATAAAGGGTTTGGGTCTTTTTGTCCAAAATTAGGATCAGCCAAGTACATTTCCAAATTTTCCCTTGGGCTAAACTCTTCCGCTAAGCCGTGATCGCGGCTTTCGCTACCACAATAGGTAAATGTGACCATGATGTTAGACCCTTCTTGATTGTCGCGATCGCGGTCAACAGACACTGAGGCTTTTCTGACCAAGTCTTCAGCTGCACTTTCTTGCACCCTTTTGAATCATTTTGAGATCCTATCCACATCTCTCTATCCCTTCAAATCTATGCCAACAAAGAGTTGATATTAGTGAATTTAATCACAATTATTTCTCATTTATTCATCCAAAACTAGGTAATGTGTACGAATATTGAGTGCGAATGAGTGGTAAAATTACCACTCATCAATACCCCTAATTTAAAGATATTGCTTGTCCTCAAGTAACACTACCTCTTACCATAAGACACAATTATTTATGCCCAATCTTCATGCCTTAAATATTACAATGACGTTAACCTTAATCGCTACCACAAGTAGCTCATTGCTCATGGGTAAGCTAATTTCACTACACCTCTCATTATAAAATGCTATATCCAACGCTACATAGGACTTCAAAGAGCGACCAAGCAACAAAGAACCAATACTCTAGAAGTGACTCCCTTTCGACCCCAACTAAGCTATACTCCATTTTCCTCATTGGTGGAAGGTGAAAAAATCACCTACATTTACTTGTTGCACATGCCAACCTTATAAAAAAATAAATTCCTCACATCATGCTACAAAATATGCGACAAGTAATTTTAAGTGGACAACTCTCTCTCTCACAAAAGAAATCTCCATGAAACAAGTGTCATACCATAGGCTTGACCATATTTTCTCTCGCCACTACAAAGAAAGTAAGTGGTTGGAGATCTCAAAGGACTTTCTAAGCTCGTAACATAGATTGAGGTTAGGGTAGGGTATTATTTTGGGAACAACATGGCTACTCCCTTCCTTGAGCATCTACATCACACTTTTTCAATCTTCCCTTTTGACTATGGGTCGCTTTTCTTTGTTTTCTCTCATTTATCATGCCTACCTTTTTAGTTCCTTCGTTTAACCAACTTCTTTCATCTCTTTTTCTTGCACTTTCATGCAATTCTTTCCTTAATTTGACTCTTTCTTCTTCTATTCAGTTCTTTTCAAAGTCTAGGCATATTAGGCATATAACAACATCTTCGTGGCACCAAAATTACTTCCATCAATCTTTACCATCCCCAACTTAGGATTTTATCCTCAAATTACATTTTCATGTTCAAGGAGGGTATGGTCCAAAAGAGGAATAAAAAAAATGGCTTACGGATTATAATGTATTTTCCAAAGAAAGGTCCAAAGGCTCAAAGTGGGTAACTAGGGATTATATTCATGCTTGGTTAGGATTTTAAGCCTAGAGTGGCCTTCTAATATCACAATGGTGGCCCAATATCATTTCTCCAACCAAATATAATCAACATTAGCTTTGAAAGACTAATGGAGCAAGTTCTAGATAACACAAGTATACAAGGGATACATGAAAATTGCTCTCCACACATAGCATGCAAAATTTGCCAAAGGTGATCAAATGTCCCTCCCACTAGAGACAAACTTGGAGTATCTATTTCTATTCACAAGTCAAAATCTTGCAGACCCACAAAAAGAGAAAAAGTTTTCGTACTAAATTTCTCACGTCCATGCCCTTGATTTTGTTTTGATAATTTTTGGACAGAGGGGGTTGTTTATTATACATTAGAACCACCCACAATTTTCTATAGCTGCTTAAACTGCACCAATGGTATACAAAGTGACACCAACATTACAACATACAATGCCATAGGTACTCAGACTTCCCTTACATTTTTGATATCTATGCTATGGGTACTCAGACTTCCCCTACACATGTGCCTCAAAACCCAAACACGATGCTTTACCCTTAAGAATGTCGTCTCTCAATTCATCACAGGGAAAAACTTGTCATGCATTATCAAAATCAGAATAAAACTAAAGTAGAAAGAGAAAAACCAAAACTAAAAGGGAAAAACATGATAATCCAAAAAACATGGGCACCATCAGAGTGACTTAACAAAGTAGAATCCCCAAAACAAAATAAAAACAATATCCAAAACAACACCACAAGAAGAAAAGAAATATCCAACAATCAATACCAAAACAATACACATTCGGGGGCACCCCCAACTAAAAGAATGTAGTGTCCTTACTGCATATGCAAGAAACTGAGAGTAAAGGGGTCTCCCAAAAAATGCATCAAGAGCTATCTTCTTCCGCTGACTCGGCATCACCACCACTCGCGTCATCAGCTGACCACTCTGCAGGGGCCTTATTTTCACTATCCAATTTTGGTGAAGAAAGTGGATAGTTGGGTTTGAGCAATTTAAAGATGCCTTTCATCCTATTCAAAAGCTTTCTAAAAAATTTATCTTTTTTCTTCTCTATTTTTACCATGTTCTCATGCAAATCATTGAAGTCCTTATGAGAAACAGCTAAGGCTGAATACGCTATCTCCAAACAAGCTACTGTAGCTCTTTACTTCTCTTGCTCTGCTATGTACTTCTCATAATCTAACTATGCTACATATGATTATCGGGTAGCAGAGGTCTCTCCTGGTCCCAGAGGTAGTCTGGAAAATAATTCCCTCACTCCCTGCATCTGAATAGATATGTCATTGAAAGAAATAATGGATAAGGGTCTGTAAGAGTCTATGTCCTCTTTGACTAATTTTCCAGAGTGCATCTTGTACTTCTTACTCTGACCTGGGGCACCCTCTCCTATGAATTTGAGTGGAAAGATATAGGATCCAAGGCGTACCTAAGTCTCTACAGTATATTCCTACACCTCCGCCCTTTTACATAGCTTAGTTATAAGGGAAGGAAAGAGAAGATGAGTACCTCCATGGTTTTTGAAGTATCACCATTTCTATATCACAAACTCTCCCATATTTAGAGTGATGACAGATAGAATACAAGACACCATCTGAGAAAGAGTATCTATGACTGCAGTCATATGAGTGCATGGAGATACCCTGCTACAAATGATGTTCAGTCACAGCCTTGCTTCGACCTTGATGTCATACATTGGAATATCTCTTTTGGTGGTGGCCTACGGGACTGCTTTTTAAAGACATAAAATATTACCCATCCAGGTCCCTAGCTTGCATGCCTTGGCATAAAACTGCCCCATGTCAGCAATTGGATGTCCATAGACCATATTAATCTGCTCCACTCAGAAGTTCACTAGCTTACCCCAAATTATCATCACTAGGTTCATAAGGGACACTACACTGAGGTTTGCATAGTAATCACGTACCCAATGCTTATTAGCATAGAAGGGTTCCAGGGCAAAACACATCCACCGGGTTGCAGTGAGTCTGCGCTAAATTCTTGGATTTTCTCCCGCACCTTGTCAAAGCTAATACCTCTTTAAGAGAGCAACTTCGTCCTGTGGAAATCTTCATAGCATTGGTGTTGGCATTGTACGACCATAAATTGGGTTTCATTTAATCTCCCATCTTGGAGGCTGAGAACTGTAAGCAATGCAACTCAAGCCGATATTAGAATTATCAAACCAAAATATAACAGGACTACCAGGTAAACTCAGGTGGTAATGTTATGGGAGGTTTTGGGGGACACAGAGGATGTGCAGAATTTTTGAAGTCTTCCAAAATCTGTCCTCAGGTATGGCAATTGCGGAGCGTTGACCGCGATTATAGTACCTGAGACCATGTTATGCAGTTTTTGCACGGTGTTTAACATACAATATTAACCCCAATCTCTTATTTCAACTAGGCATGACAAGATTATAATCAGAGAATTTCAAGCCTAGGGTGTGTGATCCTAGTCCCGAACTTAAAGAAATTGAACATTGAATTTGTGGGTGCATTTAATCGAACACATGGTGTACACTTCAATTTAAGACGTTTCAGGATCCATTTTGGGTACTCAAGACTTCCCCATTAGCATGTACACTAACTATAATAGCTAACCACAAAATAATCATAACTAAGCATGAATTTGTCAATGAAAACATTATTTCAAGCCCTTTTTATATGTTACTAGTTCAAAGTATGAAATTGTATTAAAAGTGAGGAGATTTGGACAACTTACCAAGTTTTGATGATGAACGGGATGTATTGACACTTTAAAAGGCAAAGCAAGGCCACAAATTTGAGATAATTTTGCGAGAATATCAAAAAAATCTGTGTGGAAAGGAAACTGATTCAACCACGATCACAGACCTAGTTTCATGATCATGGTCACATGGTCTATGCAATCGCGGAGGCACGGACCGAAATTGCAGTAACTGAGACTAAACAACCGGGTTGCCGACACTTCTTATTTATTCTAACATGCCAATTTCATACATTCCTTTTTCAAATTCAATCAAAATTTCTCGTATTACCATATTTCATGGATTATGCATGCAACTAAACAAAACAAAAATGAAATCTACTCTAACACTCATAAATCTAAACAATATATGTCATATTGTGGCATGATGGGCTGCCTCTTATTGAGTGCTTAGTTTAACGCTGTGGCACGATGCCTCTATTGCTTCTTTTTATGTCTCCACTTTGAAGATTTGAAACTTTTGCCCAATTTGATATCAAATTTTTGAATTGGTTCTTTGGACAAAAGTGTGCACATCAATAGGCCATTCCTTGTTCGTCGGAAATTGAGTTCCTTGGCCATTGATTGTTGGGGATCTATATGCTCTTTTGGAAGGTCAAACTCCAAAATATAAGAATTGGACTCCTTCTCCCTACTATCCACCATTTGTTCAGAGAGCTGGATCTTCATCACATCGTTTAAACATAATGTTGAAAAGTGGTTTGAATGGGGTCCAACCCCTAATTTTGGGTTAGCTTCCTCCGAAGCATCTTCACCCCAAAATGAGCTTGAGTCATCATAAGAGATTTTCTTTGATTCTACTCTTGAATCTAGTATCATTTCTTTTATTTAAGCCTTTTCTTCCTTATATGACTCGAATGATTGGGAAGTCACCGTGGGATCTTCGCTACCAAGCTCGTCATCATAAATTGGTTTCTCTTCTTGATTAACCTCCTCTTCGGACATGGGCAAGGTAACAGTAATATCAAGTTTTTCTTCTTTTGCCCATTTTTTTTTCTTGAAACTTTCCCATCCTAATTCCATGTGAGATTTGTACATATCTTCTATATTCTCCCCAGTTGCATATACCCGATTCAAAATAGCTAGTAGTTTTCATTCAAAGCTATTGGATTTTGCATGTTGTTCCTCCTTCTCACCATAAGACCTATCGATCTCATAAGAAGAGAAAGAATGTCAGTTAGTATAATAGGGGAGGGGAATTTGGACAATCATTCTTATTTTCTTGTCGATACCCACATAAAGATCGACCATACTCCCTATAGGATCGAGATGGTGATTCCACCCTTATCCAGAGAGCATAGTTACAATCTCTCCTGAAGTGTGGTCGGTTATAATATTGATATGGGTCATCAAGATAGGACTTCCGACTATCAAAATCACATTTGTTGGAAGATGTCATACAGAGAAATAAAAATAAAAATAAATTAAAAGCTACTTACAAAGAAAAATCACACACAAATATATACATGCTTGAATTCAAGAATGTAATTAAAATTCCAAACAAACTTAATACGCCAAACTATTCCCTGAAAGCAACACCATTTTTTTTATAACGCTCAACTTAAAAGTCCAATTTAGTGCAAGTCGGATGCTGCCAATATATTTACCCAACTTTCCAGTCGGGGTCGAATCCACTAGGAACAATGTAAGTGGAAATCAAGTTGATTTGAAATAATAGATACGAGTTAAATTCAAACCAATGTTACACGAAGATAAAAATGGGGGAGAGAGATATCTATACTACTATTTCTTTTTGGGTTTTTATAGTACGAATTTGGGACTATGAATAATTAGAGTTATAACAATTTTGCACAGATCTTGTTATTATGCATTACTATGGGAGTGATATGTGGGTGTTAGCAATCAACATCAACTTAGTGAGCCAAATATGGGTAGGTGTGGTTATAGATTTTGATGCTAGTCTTTCAACAAAACTCCAAACTTTAACCCATTGATTCTTTCGAACACCTAATAGGTGTGTTCAACAATTGGTAGCCACATCCTTAGTCTAGGCATCCATATTTCTAGGATGATACCCATGGTATATATTCTCCACCCAAAAATTATAAAATATTTTCTTCTCCAAAAATTAAGGCTTATCAACTACAAAAAATAATCCTAAAAAAATTGGGGAAAATGGAATATTATACATGAATCAAGGGTTTGGGTCTTTTTAGCCAAAATTAGGATCAACCACGTACATTTCTAGATTTTCCCTTGGGCTAAACTCTTTTGCTAAGCCACGATTGCATTAGTATGGCCGCGCCCCTGACTTCCACGACCGCGATATATTGACCCTGCTTGACTGTTGCGATTGCGGGCAGCAAACTGCGACCATGGTAACTGAGGCCCTTCTGCTCCAGGTCTTCAGCTGCACTTTCGTCTTCAGTTGAACTTTCTTTCTCCCTTTTTGATAATTTTGAGTTCCAATCCACATCTCCCCATCCCTTCAAGTTTTTCTACAAAGAGTGGATATTAGTGCATTTAATCACAATTATGTCTCGTTTATTCATCCAAATCAAGGTAATGTGTACAAATATTGAGTGTGAATGAGTCGTAAAATCACCACTCATCACCCCAGATTAGATTATGATATGTAAATTGACTTCTAGTTGGTACATAAGCCGTAATTAATCCTAAGATAGGAATTTCGTATTGAACATGAGCAATTAATTCAGCTACACATAAATTATGGGTTCAAGATCGCTAAATAGTCCATTCAAGGATATTCATACAAACCACGCTTCAACCACTTAAGCAACAACCGAAATCTTGCATAATACCAAAATCATACTATGGATCCCATATCAAACCAAGAAGAAGGCAATAGGTTCATAAGAGTATAGTAAGTATTTCACCTTATGGGTCAAATTTCTCATCTAATCCCCAAACTTCAATAATCAAGAGAAATCACGATATTCTTTCCAAAATCAATCGTAAAATTCATGTTCACATGCAGTATATATATATATTACATTATCTCGTGAAGAAGTGTAGAAAGAAGCCTACCTCAATGCCGAATTGCAAATCCTTTAATCATCTATAAAACTTCCGCCTTCACTTCATGATCTCAAAATGCCGCCACGCTAACATAATCATAAACTACGTATCTTTATGAGTCAAATGAGAACCATATTGCCATATAATGGGTCAGGTTGAATTTTGAGTCAAAATGGGCCTACTAATGAAATCCAAAATTAAACCTATCATGACGCCACTTGAAGGATAAGTATGTTTTGTTCAAAATTTGAGCACAAATTGATCACAAATCCGGTCTCAAATCAGCCCTTAAAGTCAAAGAATTCAAAGCCCTAATTTCTATGAATTTATCAAGAAATCAAAGGAATATTACCATAAGTTCAAAGGAAAATCTTGGAACAATCGACAACAATGCTCCCCAAATCATCTAAAAGATTTAATGTTACTTAATCTCGCCATTTAGGGTTTTTTCTCTCAAAGATACGGATGAAAAATGTGCTAATGTGACATAAGAGGTCTATTTATACCTTGGCCAGGTGTTTGAATGTCTCTATAGTGATCAGCAAGTGTGCGATCGCACCATCTTCAATCTACCACATTAGTCGTGATCACAATACAACTATGAAGATCGCACTATCTCCCTGCCAAGGGTACCGCAATCGCTACCCTTGGCTGGCGATCGCAGCCACAACAAATGATATATGAGAACTTGGAAATATTCAAAGTATCCGTCAAGCCCTCGGGGTTAATTCAAAATCCCGTATATGTAAATGAACTATGTAACCATAGAAAATTCGATGTTCTAGATGTTATGGCGCACTCAGAATTTCCATTAGAGGTCGTTTCGACCAAATGCAGGTCCTATACCCATATTTCCAATTCCTTCACTTTTTCACCAATAGACTGAAATGAGCTCGGGTGCCTCGAAACCTGAACCAATGATCTACAAAGCCTAAAATTGATATTCTGGAGCTGTTAGCATAGTTAGAGTTCTCATCTAATGTCATATATGTGGAGTTTTTGTCCGAGACCAATTCTTAAACAACAAAATCTCTAAAATAGGGAATGAACCAAAAATTCAAACGAACTATCCGATCATCGAAACAATATTTCTAACAAGTCATAAATAATTATAGTTGATGTGGGAAAGCTTGACATGCTAGAAATGCACGTAACTCAAGGAAATGACCTGTAGGATCATTACAATATCAACTACTAAAAGCACTTCCTTCCATGAAAGTTAATGGATAGAAAGATATCAAAAGCTCGAAAGGACGAAGTATTGGGCCCGCAAGCTTTGGGCGTGACTTCCCTAATAACCTGCATGAAAAGAGAACACCTCAAAGAGATTTTGACATAGGTATTCCCTTTTCCAACCAACTCTCTTACTTCACTTTGAAACAACCAAAACTCAACTCAACCACCAACTGGCCACAAACTAAACTAAGGAAGGCTGATGCATGCAAATCTGAACCACTATACACTAATACCACCTCGATACCCATACAAACTAATCAAAGGTTTACCCAAACCAAAACTAAGCCAAGGCATGAGTCATAAAACCGACTCTAAATCCAAATATAACCTTCCTTTACCATTCCACACCTGCTATCTACTCCAAACCAGGAGGAAAATCACTTGAGTCCTGTCCGCACAATCTCATCATAGAGAACTCGAAGAACTGAAGTTGATCCACTGAAATTTCACATGATATACATGAGAATAAACTAATAGGTCACTATCTGGGCACACAAATGGAGATAATCAAGGAATGCAATCTATGCCAATGCTACAACTAGTTTGGATAATCCTCAAACATAAAAATATAGAGGTCTGAAGCACAATTACCCCCCACTAGACAATCCACTCAGGGACGCCCCATCAACTAAGAATAAAGCTCAACTACCCACTACTACACGATCTGCTCTAGGATGTCCCATCTACCGAGAATGAAACTATGCTTAATACGGATCAAGCATACAACTCACACTAAATATATCATATTAAAATCTCAACACCAATACCATAAACTAGAATATGAATCAAGCAACACTAGAAAAAGAATTTCCAATTTTCCAGCTCAAGAACTGATCATAGAAAAGACTACCTTCCTGTAGCTCTCTACTCCACTTTAGACAAGAAACATATCACAACAAGAAAGGATCATCCACCTCTACACCAGTAACAAAGGCAAACCATCACTATGAGTCAAACCCAAAAAATCTGATAGATGAAACCAGGATATCTCGATATAAATATCAAAGCACTATCAGGCAATAAAATAGCCACAAGAAAAGAACTAACCCAAACTGGTTAATCTAAAAATGGGATATAGACAGGGGGATAGCTAATAGAAAAACCTCTGCATCCCAAGAGGCAAGTCTAATAATCCTAAACTCAAAATGGGCAATATAGATAAATTGCCAACTCTAGAACCATGAAAAAACCACAGAAGGTCAACTTACTTTTAATACCTAATCTACTCCACAAAAATTCTAAAAAGTTCAACAAAACAGAAAAACAACCAACCCCACCTTGTTATGAAAAAAAATCATCCAACCAACTTATAGCTTCTCAAGCCAATGGATAAGAACCGTATAAAAGGGAAAATTCTAACTAGGTTCTTTCAATCTAGACATCTACTAAGAGAGGATAATTATATCCAATAATAACAATAACATCAATATAATGAATATGCGGCATAAAAATGAACATAAATAGCAAGTACCACTCAAGGTCCATAATAAGGACAATGTGCCAAGGTAAATGGGACTTGAACCCAATGCTACACCTACAGGGATAAAATATCAATACAAATATACCCCATACACTTAAAAGAAATAAACCACGCGGTAGTCATATTATTATGAATTCAATAACAAGGCACACAACAACCAATATGAACTTATCATGGAATATAACTAAAATGGGTATAAAAACCCCAATATACACGTATGAAAAAGGTAAATATGGGAAATAAAAGTACACCTGTCATGGTCAAATCTACAATCACATAACTGACGAGTCTATGGGAGAATAAATCTAAACGGGTCCAAACATGGACTGACTGAATCTTCAATGAGGCATTTAGTGAACTAGCTTTAACTAAAAGTGAGACAATACTATGAGACAGATCTGAATACGCCAAACGACAAATAATCCCTCATCGAGGACACTCTATGGACCAATTTCCCAGCTCAATATAAGCAAAACAAGATTCTAGAATACTTTAAAGTTCTACACACTCTAATCCAGAATGATCATCATGCCTAACCTGAGAGTCACCCATAATCTGAAATGCTACTTCAAGTGAAGTTGACCTTCACCGAAAGGATCCTCACTCCCGAATGAACTACCAATAGCACTATATTGATGGCATGGCCTTTTGCCGCCACCTACATAAGTCTCAATATATGCTCTCTCTGTGGCCATCATATTATTAACAACTTGAGAGAAGAAAGACCCATCTATTGTTATGTTCTCTGATGCCAAATGAGTGGCAATGCTAACCCGCTAATAAAACAATGCAACATGGCCTGCTCAGAGGGATATGCCATTGAAATATACTTGGCCCACTCAAGAAAACCAATCTCATTCTCAAAAACTAATAAAGAACTTTGATGAACACCAACAAATACAACTCTGACCCAAGAACATACTTGATTAACCAGATGTCATTGTTGGTTGATGTTGAAGATCTTTGATATCCATCCCTGACTCTTTGGCCTGATGTTGTGCTAAAACTTTGGAAATGAGTGTTGAAGTCTCATCCACATCTGTCGACCATGTTGCATCGTACATTTAAAATAGAATAGATTCAAAGAATGTGTTTGAGGCTCATAGAAATATAGACACATGACAAGAAGTCAAGAAATGAATTTCCTAAGAATGTCTTATAGCCTTTGAAAGATAGGTTACAGAAGTCTCCGCACCAATCTAGGACTCCACTAAACACTTCGCTATTCTACCATTACACTGGTGATCCTAGGATCTAATACCAATTTGTCACGACCTAATTTCTCAGTTCATGATGGAGACTACTATAACCCACCAGTAGGAAAGCCAAACCCATAGTATGGAATGACTAGAAATAAACTATCCAAATAGATAAAGGAAAAAATACGGAATAGATGTAACAAATGATCAAATACATAATATAGTCCCAAAACCTGGTGGTATCAGTAAAAGAGCTTCTAATATAATAAGAGTACAAAAATGAAATACCAAGGGAATTGCACTGTTACAACTCATCTCCAAATACAACATAGAGACTAGTCCAGTACATAAAAGTAAGGAAAGTAATACTCTGAACATTAGGAGCTCACCCTTTGTCTCTTAACCATGGCTTCTCTGCCTGATGCACAGATCATCGACAATAACTCGTACTATGATCTATAGGTTGCGGATATGTAGTATAAGTACCAAACATATGGTACTCATGTCACGACTAGAGCCAGGGCCTGGTACTTATGTCACTGCCTGAACCAAAACCTGACCGTGATGGATATCTCAAGTGCCACATGGATCGGAGATCACCCCTTCACCTAATCAAACCAACACAATATACTCACACGTCGGATGAATTTTGAACATATAACAAGATAGTGTAAACTAAGATAGATATTTATTCATAAAATATCTAAAACAACTATAGGTACTTGGATAACCATCCATCACCGATCCAATCCACCAAAACAACAAACCTAAGTCCACAGTAATCTAATAAAGCCTTTTCAAATTCTAAGTCAATAACATATCGGGACATGCCCCTAACAATGGCCAAAACAAAGTCTAAGATATAGAATATAAAAACCATGAAATGAAGCCTTCTAATGTATGAAAGCTCACTTCACTATTAACTCATGAACCACTCAAACACCTGATCACTATGCAGGAAAAGTAGAAGATATTTTTGGACCTACATTGTGTGGGGATACAAAGTCTAGAGACTGTTAGTAGTTGAGGCACTAGCATGTAACTCAGGGATAGAGGAATAAAATAATGCCATTATTCAAAACCATGTCAAATCATCATATGCAATCACATACACACACACACTTATATACATATCATTTTAGGATAGGGAACAAGGATTAGCATGTACTTTGACAACCTTAACCCTTTCTATGTAGCATAACAATCATATAACAAGGAACCTATGGGCTATATGGGCCCAACTCTCTCCTAGTTTGAATGGCCTCAGTGCGTGTAGCTGCACCAATCTAAGAATATCCATATCCGTATATTCCTTTATGGGGGACTTGAACCTCCTAGCATAATGAAGGTGACTTAAGCACCAATGTATAAATATGGAGGACTCGAACCTCCAATTTTTATATGTATTTAGGGGACTCAAAGCTCCTGATCATATAGACACCCGCATCGGCTAGCGCGGTACTAGTGTTAGTCCTTTGGACTCCACTTTCATGGCTCGACTGCACATTCCGCTTTAAAGCCTATTTAAAACATTCATTACACATACACAACCCTTAATCCAAATACTTACCAAAGGCATCCCATTGGTATCTTCATACAAAAATTAGAGCTTGCAAGTCTATACTTTTATGCCATACCAAAGCCATTAAACTAAGTTGACTCCCAAGTTTCCAATTAAACCAAAACCTTGGCCATCGTGGCGTTTCCAAATTATTTAAAACTAACCAAACCAATTTAAGTTCCATTACCTTTTATGCAATGCAAAGATTTCAAGAATAGTCAAACTATGTGACAAAATCATTCTTATTGGCATTTTAACAAACATGTTGAGGGCATGTAATTTCCAAAACCAAAACCATGTATCAATTGACCATTCCCACACAACCATTTATTCAACCCACAATTATAACATGAAAAACCATAAGTAAAGCATGGGAAAACATTATCCAACCATAAACAACCAAAATCCCCAACACCTATTTCAAAACCCCAAATAATACCATAATAGTGCCATGAAAACCATTGATTAAAACATGCTTTTAGATGAAATAATAATGAGGGAGGAGTAACAGGCCTGAGTTATGAAAATTCACAAAGAGAATTTGATCATTAAGCCTCTAGATGACCACCTTGAAGAAACCCTAGACTAATCTTCCTTGAGAAGTTTTATAGAGAGTTTAGAGAGTATTTTAATGTTTTAAAGTGTAGAATGAATGCCCAATAAGTATTATAAGATATGGGGTCTTAAGGTTTTAGGGATGGAAATGTCCAAACTTCCCTCAGCTTAAAAGTTGTAGAAAACTCACAAGTGGGTACGAGTTCACCCTCCAAGTCATCACCATACCATACAACTAGTATCTTTTAGTCATCACAAGATCAGAAAGTTGGATACCACATTCTTTCCAACATACGACTCCCTTGCCCAACTCATCACCATACCATATGACTAGTATGGTTTAGTCATATGTTAGACAGAATACTAAGGGCTAGATACTGGACAACATACTATTATCCCTACCCTCTCATCACATCACCATATGAGTCTTATATGCCTCTCGTGTAGAGAAATTTTTTTGTCCAATGACATATTAACTAACATATGACTAGGGTCCCCAGACTCGTCACAACTACATACAAGTCATGGTGTGTGTCATATGATGAACAAAGAGTTTAAAAGCTCAAGAAAATTTGCAAGGGCCAAAGTTCAGGGTGTTTCAGTCTACCTTACTTAGGATTATTAGTCCTCAAATGATGGGACAAGGTAATACAAGGACGATTTGGACCCTACACGCCTCTACTCTTTGCTTTAACCTAGTTATAAAACAACGATGCCAAGGAAATCAATCTTTTCTTTAACAAAGTAAAAAACAAGGATGCTAAGATCAATACATACCTCAAGCATGAGTTTCCAAAATCAGGAATAAAAAAGATACTTGGACTTTATGTCCTCCTCTGCTTCCTAAGTAGGTTTATAAGACTTTTGGTTCTGCCATAAAACTCTTACCAAAGACATGTCTTTTGTCCGCAATCGACAAACTTGCCTATCCAAGATCTTCACCGGGAACTCCTCATAGGACAAAGAATCCAAAATACCAATGTTATCCAAGGGAACAACCAACGAAGGATCACCCATATATTTTTGCAACATGGACACATGGAATACTGGATGAATGGAACTCATGCTAGAGGGAAAATCCATCTCATATTCAACACTACCAACCTTTCTCTAAACCAAGTATAGTCCAACATACTGGGGATTGAGCTTCCCCTTCTTTCGAAACCGCATCACTCCCTTCATGGGAAATACCTTTAAGAATCACCTGACATCGACATTGGACTTTTGGTAACTTTTGGCAGCCTTAAGCCTATACTGAATCACCTTCCCCTTCTCCATGGCTTGGTAAACCAAATCGGGGCCAAACATTTCTGTTTCACCAACCTTGAACCACTCAATAAGATGTCTACCCCTCCTTCCATACAATGCCTTAAACAGGGCCATAGCAATGCTAGAATGGTAACTATTATTATAGGAAAATTCAATGAGAGGTAAATACTCGAACCAACTAACACCAAAATAAATTACAAAAGCTTGCAACATATCTTCCAAAGTCTAAATAGTCCTTTCAACCTGCCCATCCGACTGTTGGTGAAAAGCCATACTAAGACTCACTTTGGTCCCCAAACCAAGATAAAACAAGTGCCAAAAATGTGACGAGGACTAAGTACCACGATCTAAAATGATCAAGAAAGGAGCACCATACAAATTTACAACTTCTTCAAGGAACAACTTCACATAATCCTAGGCAAAATAAGTATCTTGATACACCTAAGCTAAACTCCCCATGGATAACCTGCTAAGAGCATCAACAACTACATTAGCTTTACCTAGATGGTAGTGATGACTTATATCATAATCCTTCAACAACTCAAGCCACCTCCTTTGCTTGAGATTAAGCTCTTTTTGGGTTAACACGTGCTGCAGGCTCTTATGATCAGAAAAGAAATAAACATGGACCCCATACAGATAATGCTGCTAGATTTTAATGCAAAAACCACAACTAATAACTCCAAGTCATGAGTTAAATTTTCTTCTTATGGACCTTCAATTTTCTAGTGAAATAAGCAACCACCCTGCCATGCTGCATCAATACACAACCCAAACCAACCCTGGATGCATCACAATAGACGACAAAACCCTCAGTAACCTCAGGTAAAGTTAAGACTAGAGCTAAAGTCAACTTATCTTTCAGCTTCTCAAAATTACCCTCACAAGCATTAGACCATAAGAACTTCACCTTCTTTTGAGTTAGCTTGGTCAATCGAGCACTAATAGAAGAAAATCTTTCCAAGAACCTTCTATAATAATTTGATAAACCTAATAAGCTCTGAATATCGATTGGACTCATGGGTCTAGTCCACTTCTTAACCACAAAAACTTTCTGAGGATCTACCATGATCCATTCACTATGCACAACATAACCAGAAAATGTAACAACGTTCAACTAGAATTCATATTTAGAGAACTTAGCATACAATTGCTGATCTTTCCAGGTTAGCAACATAAGATAGATGTGATGGGCATGATCCCCCTCACTCTTAGAGTACATAAAAATATCATCGATGAAGACAATCATGAAAAAATCTTTAAACTGATAGAAGACCTTATTCATCAGATACATGAATGCCATAGGGGCATTGGTCAAGCAAACTGACATCACTAAGAACTCAAAATGCTTATATCGGGTACAAAAAGCTATTTTAGAGATATCTACCTCCCTAATCTTTAATTAATGATACATGGACCAAAGATTGATCTTAGATAAAAACTTAGCACCCTAAGACTGACTAAACAAATTATCTATCCTTGGAAGAGTGTACTTATTCTTTACCATCGCTTTATTCAACTATTGATAATCAATACACATCCAAAGGGAACCATCCTTCTTACACATGAATAACAATAGTGCACCTCACAGAGACACACTAGGATAGATGAAACCCATGTCTAAAAGATCCCTTAATTGCTTCTTATGATTTTTTAACTCAGCTAGAGCCATTCTACATGGGGGAATAAAGATAGAATGCGTGTGCGAAACAATATCTATCCCAAAATCAATATCCCTATCAGGAGGAACACTAGGAAGGTCATCATGGAAGACCTCAAGAAATTCATACACCATCAAGAAGGAATTAAAAAAGGACCCTCCGAGTTAGAATCTTTAACCCAGACCAGATGATAGAGACACCCCCTGGAGATTAATCTCTAAGATTTAAGATATGATATGAAACTTTCCCTTGGAGCTAGGGAACCACCCTTCCACTTAATAGCCGACTCATAAGGGAATTTGAAAATGACCTTGTGGGTCCGATAGTCTAAAGAAGTATAGAACAAGTGTAGCCAATCCACCCCTAAAGTGACATCAAAGTCAACTATATCTAATTTAAACAATCCACCAAAGTCTCTCGACTGCCAACAGATACCACACAACCCCTATAGACTCTTCTAGCAACCACAGAGTCACCCACTAGGGTAGTTATAGAAAAAGGGTTTAAAATATACTCGGGACAAAAACCAAAATATACAGTCTCAAATATGGTCATATAATAAAGAGTAGACCCTGAATCAAGTAAATAATACACATCACGGGAAATGAGTTTCAATAGACTAGTATCGACATTGGGAGATGCCTCAAATTCCTGACGAGAAGTAAGGGCATATAAGTAATTTCTGCCAGTTCTAGTACCAGAAGAAGTAGCAGCACCCTTTAGTAAAGGAGCTGATGGGGAGAAAAAAGGAACCTTATTGTCCCCAAAAGCAACCCTAGAAGAACAATCACGCTGCATATGTAAAATATAACCACAACTAAAACATCAGTTTCTCCTCTTCTCAAAATGACCACAGAATCTGCAAGAAGTATATGATAGAGAAGACTGAGCCCCACCATTCTGAGATTGGGAACCATGTTCCCTATACCCTCTACTATGCTAAGAGAAATAATCACCCAACGGTATCAGGTAAGGATTACTATCCATAGAGAAAGAAACAAAACTCCCCTAATTTTTCTTAGGCCACTTTCCCACATATCTACCACTCAGGTACTGGCCTCCACCCTTATTAGAAAATCTAAACTTCTTATTTTACCTTTCACCAATATCATCCTGCTTCTTCTTTTCTTCCTCAACCTATTGAATATAAACTACAAGCCAAGAAATATCCATATCCTTGTTCAACAAGGCAACTTTAATCCTCTAGAATCAAATCACGGGATAGTCCAGAAGAAAACTTATGCATTCTAGCTCTCATGTTAGACACCAACTCAGGAGAATACCTGGAAAACTGATGGAATTTCAAATCTTACTCCTTGACCAAAATCCTACCTTTTCCTAGATTCACAAATTTCTCTGCTTTCACCTAACTCAACTCCTTAGGAATGAAGCAGTAAAAAAGGCACTAGAAAAGTCATCCCATAATGCAAAGTCAACATTACTTCCCCTAGACTATTTCCACTCTTTGTACTACTTATACGCGACATCCTTCAATTGGTAGGAATTAAACAGCTCACCTTCAACATATAATACATTCATAATTTGGAAGATCTTCTCTATCTTATCAATAAAAGCTTGAAGGTCCTCCTCAACCTCAACTTCAGTAAAAATTAGAGGACTCAACCTAATTAATTTGCCAACCCTCGTGGCCTCAGAAGATGGAGTAATAAAATCACTACAATCATACTGAGAACCTACCAACTGAGCGAGCATATGAATAAACTAAAGAAACCTAGCATTTGCCATATATTCCTGAGAAGCTTGAGGAGGGATAGAAGGAACTAGTGGAACTCTAGGAGGGAAATTCAAAACTTTACCTTTATACTGGGTATTCACCCCATAAGTAGGGCGTGTATCATCAAACGTGTTCCCAAGTGGAATAGAGAAGTCTCCATAAACTTTAAATCGTCTGGGAGGCATGATTTAAAAAAAAGAAAACGGAAATCAGAAGGATCCAAGACCTTAAACTCTCTAGCTTAAAGTAAGACAGTATGTAAGGAAAATATTCCTAAATGTATCATAGCTTCTCTCTTATAAGTGTGGTGCACTACACACCCATAAAAGAGATTCTACTTGATATGGCTTTGTGGACACCCAATTGACCATGAACCTAGGCCTTGATACTAACTTTGTCATGAACTAAACCAGGGACTGGCCGTGAAGGGTATCTTAAGTCCCACATGGATCGGAGATCTCCCCTTTCACCTCACCAAACCAACAAAACATACTCATATGTCGTATAAAATCCCAACATATAACAAGATAGTGTAACTAAGACTGATATTTATTCATGAAATATATCAACCAGCCACCGGTCATCGAACAATTGTCTATCACCGAGCCAATCCACCAAAATTGCACACCCAAGTCCATAGTAATCAAACAAAGCCTCTATAAATCCAAATTCCATAACATGTCAGGACGTGCCCCTGACAATGGCCAAAAAAAAGTCAAATCAAAGTCTAAGAAATAGAATATAAAGACCATGAAATGAAGCCTTCCACAGTATAGAAGCTCACCACTTCACTATCAACTCACGAACTACTCGAACACCTGGTCATTGCACAGAAAAAATAGAAGAAGTTTCGAGACGTGCATCACATAGGGATATAATATCCGAAGATGGTTAGCGGTTGAAGTGCTAGCATATAACTGGGGGATAGAGGAATAACATAATGCCATCATTCAAAACAATTTCTAATCATCATATGTAAATACACACATATATATATATCATGCCGATATAGGGAACAAGGCTTTGCATTGACATGACCCATCATAGGGCCTTATCGTAATGGGGGTACCAAGTTTGATTAGGACCGGAGACCATCCCCATTACCCAATCCAACCTCCAATTGCCTTCCCTTAGTTAGATGAATTCCGAGCATGTAACAATATAGTGTAAGATCTCACACAAAGATCTGGGAATAGATCACAACCATGACCTACCAAACTGAGTCCAACCATCCCATAACAATAATCCAACCATACCAAACCATACCAAAATAAGGGCCATAAACTAGGCTATAACCAACAACGTCTCCAAAATAAGATATAATCAATCCCAAAATAAAATATGATTGAACAGTGAGAAATTATGTCCGATAATGCCAGCCTCCCATCTTATTCCAATGCCAAGGCCAAAACCTAAATTGATCCCGCCCATTCCAGCCCATAGAAGTATCACAAATCCTCAAACAAAAGGTGTAATGAGATCCAGTTGGGACATGCTACCAACCATAGCCAAAAATAATGTCCAAAATAAAGTCAAAATGTCTAGAAATATCCCTAATATGAAATGATGCCTTCCAAAAGGATGGAAGCTTACCACTTCAGTCCAAATATTATCCTCGAGTCAATCACTATGTAGAAGGAGTATAATAGCCAATTCCTGCATAGTGTGGGTATACAACCACCAGTAGATGAGGTAAGTGAGTGGTCACTGTCATGATCTCAGGGTAAGGATTATATAATACCATTTGTAAAACCATCCATATGAACACAGAAAACCCAAAATCATACAATCTTTTGTGACTCCTTATAAAGCTGTAGACTTCAGTATCATTCCTGACATATTAGCAGAGCCCTTCAAAGTGTATACTGATATGCTCAACTTACTCCATAAATTAGGGGTAAGGCAGTCATGGTCATATATAATAATCAAACATGTGTTGGGGTCGAATCCATGAGGAGTGTAACAAGTATTCAAATACTATGGGTGTTGAAGGCTACTAAGTAGATACCAGTAATGTAAAAATAATGAAATTCATAAATTTAAATTTGGGGGTATGGTTTGTATGATTGTTTTAGCAAAACTATCAAACTACAAAATTAGAGCGACATATAGATAAGATTCCAATACGGGAACAGTCTTGGGGTTATATTTTCCTAAGGGAAAATAAGTATGGGTTCATAATAATCAAAAGGTAACTCTACTTAATGACTGCATATGTAAGCTAGGTTAGGGGATCTTGATGATAGTTTTTCAGCCAAACATCAAGAATATCACCCATGGACCCTTTAGGATACCTCATGGATGTGGAAAACAAATCCACCCACTACCTCAATTGGGCATCCCTATTTCTAGGAAGATTCTTAAGACTAAGCAAATTTACAATCCACCCTTATTTCTAAGATAATGAAATTCAATAAGCTAACATCTAATTATTGTCCACTAATACCTTGTTACCCATATCCCTCTTTCAAGGATGATATAGGATCTAAAAGTATACACATATCCCTCTTTCAAGAATGATATGAGATTTGGGTAATATGGGGTTTTCACCCACAAATTCCAACTCAATCAAGCAAACATTAGTGAAACACAACATTATTAACCAAAAATCTACACTAATAAATCACATCCCACACATATTTTTACCCTATTCCAACATAATCCTAAGATTTATATTTAGCTACTCATGAAGTTAGGGAAAATAAATATACAAAAATGGTAATTCAATGCTTCAATTGAAGATGCAAACAAGAGTATTCGCCAATTTAACTTCAATTAAAACTAAAAACCTTGGAAAATTAACCACAATATTCTTGCCGAAATTAATAGGGTTTTAGAAAGAAAACATACTTCAAAATCAAGTTTGTGATATCCAAAAAGTGAAGGGTTTTAGTCCTATAGAGAATTGGAACCAGCTGTAAGAAATTACATTTTTGTCCTTGGGCTATTTTCTGACCCATCACAATCGCCAACGATTGATTGCGACCGAGGATCCCGTGATCGCAAGGAGCCCATCGTGATTACCACTTTGACAGTTTATGACTTGTCGTGATCGCAACCCTCAAACCACGATTGCAGTAACTGACGGTCATCTCCTGCTCCCATTTTTCCAACTTTTGCACTACTTCTTCCCTTCTTGATCTCTTTTTACCTCAGTTCATTTCTTTTCTTTTCTTTTCTTTCTATCACATATATACCTGCAAAACATGGGAATTAGCATTCAAATGACAAAGTTGTCTCATTTATACCATTAAATCATGGTGGTGTGCACGAATTTAGATGTCAATGAGTGGTAAATTTACCACTGATCAACACCACAAATTTAAACCTTTGTTTGTCCTAAAGCAACACTACTTCTAACTTAATGAGACCATAAAATTGTAAGCCCATTTATGCAACCAAATAATCACAATGACTTTGAATTTGATTAACACCAATAAGTAGCTGTCAAACATGGGCAACACTATTCTCACGACTCCCATCAACATGAAACACAATTTAAAAAATGAAAAAGACTTTAAAGAACAACAATGCAACAA
Organism: Capsicum pubescens; assembly: GCA_030864215.1. NCBI lineage: Eukaryota > Viridiplantae > Streptophyta > Magnoliopsida > Solanales > Solanaceae > Capsicum > Capsicum pubescens. The sequence goes on from CM061543.1 coordinate 123,289,405, forward strand.
TCACTAATACTCAAGAAGTGGCCCTCTATCAATAGAAACTCCATTATACTCCTTTTGCCTTATTTTTTGGAAGATAACTTCTCTTGCCTCAATTTGTCTACATGCCTCCTCACAAGAAAAAAATCGTACATACCAAATAATCTATTATGCAATAAAGGATTTTAGTGAAAAACACTCTCTGTCATAAAGTCTCTCTCAATTCCGACAAGTACCATGAAGCTTGCCCTGATTTACAATTGCCACTACTATAATTACACTTGGTTGGAGATCTCGAAGGACTTTTTAAGCTTATAAATAGGTTTGTGGAAAGGGTATAATGTCATTTAGAAAAAAAGTGACAACATCCTCCTTGAACATCTACATCACACTACTCAATCCAAATTTTGACCATGGACCACTACATTTGTTTTGAAAATTCACACATGCCTACTTTTGCTACCTTTATTTACCTATCTCTTTGAAAGCATTCTTTTTTCGATTATTTCTTTTTCTATCTATGGTATTTCTTCTTTTGATGATTCCTTTATTTTTCAGTTTTTTTATTTCTTCCTTTGCTTAGAATCATAGGCATCCACTTACATTACTATGGCCCAAGGTCATCTCTTCCAAACTTACCACCCCCAACTTAGTCATTTGACCGCATATTTCATGTTTGAAGGTCAAGAAGGGTAGGGTTCAAAAAAAGGATAAACTTTGAATAGTTCAAGTTTTGTAACGTGGTTTCCAAAGAAAGGCTTGGAGGCTTAAAATGGGTAACTAAGGATACTACTCTTTGTATGGGTAGGCTATTTAGGCTATAGTGGATTCCTAAGTTCATAAAAAAAAGCCTAAGATCACTTCACCAACCAAGTATAATCAAACTTAGATTTGAGAGACCAACAGAACAAGTTATAGATGATACTAGTATGCATGAAAGTTACACAAATAGGCTCACCGCACACATGATATGCAAACTTATCAAGGAGGCTCAATTGCATTTCCTACTAGAGAAAAAAGGAGGTATTTTCCATATACTACAAACTAAGTACTTCAGAGTCACAAAAAGAGGTAAAGTATTGTTACAAAATTGTTTACGTCCATGCCCTTGGTTTTTAAAATAAAATTTTGGGCGGAGGGGTTGTTTGCTTCACATTTACTCCATGAAATATTTGCTCTTCATGGCACCAAACTAAGTTGTCGTCTCATATTTTGGATCACACGAGGGAAAACTATATGTCTATTCAAATTTAACCATAGGTGTATAGGCGATCCCAAAACTCCAATGCTATAGGTACTTAGACATCCCATGCATCGATGGCACAAAACCCAATCACGATGATTTTCCCTTAAGAATGTCATCACTCAATATATCATAGTGAAAGGCTCGTCTGATATCATCATAAACAAAATAAGGATAAAATAAAAATCTAAGAATGAAACAAGCAACTAATCCATGAAATATGGCAATCATCAAAATGCCCAAATATTACAACCCAAAATAAAAATAAAAATGATCCAAATCAATATAAAAACTTCTACAAATATCTCAATAATACAAACTAATTAAATGAATATAGAGATGGGCACCCCCAATGAAAAGCTTGAAGTGACCTCATTGTATAATCGAGTAAGCATAAAGAGAGTAAAAGGGTGCTCCTTGTAACCATATAAAGAGCTATTATTGCCCTTGGTATAAACATCACCTAAAACATCATCTGATCCTGGCCATTCAGTTGGGGACTCATCAACACTATCAATTATAGAAGAAGGAAGTCTGTTTCTAGTTTTTAGTACATTTAAAAGGCCCTACACTGCTTTAAACATCTTCGTGAAAAATTTATGTCTCTTCTTGTCCCACTTATATATCTTCTCATACAAGTCCCTAGCATAATTTTGTAAATGTTCCAGAGATGAGTTGGCTCTTCTAAGACCAAAAATGGTGGCTCTATGATTTTTTTGATCCTCCAGGTTCTTCTTATAATTAGATCAAGCTACATAGGAATGACGAGTGGTGGAAGACTCTCTTAAACCCTATGAGATCTTGGACACTATCTCCTTAATTTCTCTCATCTCGATTAATATCTCATCAATCGACTTGCTGTGGATGGATTGTAGTAGTCTACATCTTTATCTGTCAACTTACCATAGTACATCTTCCTTTTCTTGCTTTTCCAAAATGCTCTTTGACCCTGAATCTTAAGAGTGTAAATGGGGGTATTAGAATGCACCCAAGTGTTAATAGGATACTCCCCAACCTTGAATCTCCTACATAGCTCTGTGATTAATGAAGTTAATAAGAGTAGTGTGGCACCTTAGTTCTTGATGTGCCTAATGTATAAAATCACCAACTATCCAACATTCAATGGAATATTATCTAGGATATAAGCAACCATCCAGGCTTTCACATCTGGAACATAGGTCACATGAGTGCATGTGGAGCCCCGACTACAAATGATGTGTAACCATATCCTTGAGTCAGTACTTAAGTCATGTAATTATATCCCCATCTTGGTTGCAGCCCAATAGACCGCTTTACCAGGATACAACTACTCTGCCAACCAACTTTTCGATTCACACCCCTTCACCTCTCTAGTAGCCCATATAGATCATTAATCTATTTGGCTCTGAAGTGAATATTTTCCCCCAAAATTATTACAACTAGTTTGGAGAAATACACTACGCTAATATTTGTATAGAATTATCTTACCTAATATTTATTTTCCCTACAAGGATCAGGGGTAAAGTACCTCAAGCCCAATGGCTATGAAGAAGCCATGAAAAGTTGGGAGCTTTTCCAGTACCTTAACCAAGAATATACCTCTTTCTAGGAGAATCTTGGTTTTGGGGAGGTCGGCATAGTATTGAGTGTGGCATTTTTGGGCCATGAACCGAGTTTGGTCAAAATCTTCCATCTTGAGCTTTGAAAACATTAAAATCACATAATAACATTAATTATTAATCATTATTATGCAAAAACTATGCTATATTATTTAATTAAGCTCATGATATGGTGTCTTAATAGGTTCTGGGAAAGAAATAGACTTGAAAGGTTTTTGGTCCGAGCTGGGAAAAAACTCAGATGCTGCTATTGTCCTAACGTGTTCATAGTTTTGTGATCGCGATAGCGATAATTGAGGTTTATCGGACTAGAATTTTTAAATGCAAAATTTTTAATTTCAATGCCAATTTGTGTTCCACATCAATGATTTTACATCATGCACACGAAACATAGCCCCTAGATGTTCGATTATGCCCTTAAAACATAGGAAAACTATTAAAAACTTCGTTCGGGGCATTTAATCGAACAATTGGTGTCCATAATATAATTATATCATTTTGAATATTTTTGGGAGATCAAGACTTCCCCAAGTATGTGCACCCACTAACAACAACTAACCACACCAAACAAGCATAATTTATATACAAATTTAGCATGAAAATCACAATTTTAGGCCATCCCTAAGGGATGAGTTCTAAGGCCAACACATACACATAAAAGAGGGAAATTTAATCACATACCAGATTGAGGATGCAAGGGAGAAGTTGATGCAAAATTTGGATTCCCAAAACATGATCTAAACCAGTTATAATTTGAGAGAATATTTGAAAGGGGTGTGGGGGGAAATGGCCGATTGTTCAGTTCTTTAAAATGATTTGACTGTGATTGTAATTCATGTTACCACGATTGGTATAGCACGCATACCACAATTACGGTAAATGAGGCCAAATTTGGTCCTCTATTTTCCCCGATTTACCCGACTACTCAAATTCACCACACTTTCCCTTTCTCAATCTCATTCAGAATACCTTATAGTACCATACTATCATGGATTAATCAGTAACAATATGGAACCTACTCTACTAATCAAAATAAAGGATACGGTCCACTTTTGTGGCATTGGTGGGTTGTCTCCCACCTAGCGCCTAATTTATCAATGTGTCATAACATTCATCAACTTTGAAGTTGTATCCTTGAGAGACACATTATTTACCTCCATGTCTATCACATCAATGACGGACACCGCTTGTAGTTCCATGGGTGGTTTCTCGGTTTTGCAATCATGATCTCTATCCCTATCATGCCATTTTCATTTTTTTTAATGCTCGGTCCAACCTTTTTTCCCACCTTGCCTTTGATAGGCTGGGCAGTAACCCACCAGATAGTTAGCCAAATATCTAATTTCTTCGGCAATATATTTGTATCTTTTCATTATATCCCTTAGGGGCCATGGAATTTACCATTTTTGTGTGTGCACCCATCACATGCTTTGTAAGTAGATCCAACTGTGTCATCATTTTGGCCATGTTTTTCTCCTTCTCTTCATCTTGATTACTTTTCTATTTATCAACATAGGAGGTTGTAGGGGACCATTTATCTACCTTAAAGCCTTGGGTATGCCACCCCCTATTTTTCTTTGTAACTTTCTCGAGAAAGCTTGAAGCCAAATTATAACATAACTTCACAAGTGACCCCCTAGTTGCATTATCCACCACAGTTTTGTTTAGTTAATCCAAAGCCCTGTACAAGATTTGGAGAAGCATTTTTTTGGGGACCTTGTGGTCTGGACATTGCCTAAGTTTTGCATTAAATCTCTCCCAAACCTCATATAGAGGCTCTCTATTCAATTAAGGATATATTATGACTTTGTTATTCAATAGCAACACCTTTGATGGTGGGAAGTATCCATATAAAAAATCAATGGTAAGTTCATCCTATGATGTGAAGCAACCAGTGAGAAGATATCGTAGCTATAATAATATCTCAACCTTTAGAGGAAATGGAAAGAGACACAACCGTATGTATTCTTGTGATATGTGAGAAATATCTAAAGGGGCAAAATTTCCACAAAATTCCTCAAATACTAGTTTGGGTCCTTCTGAGATTGGCCCCCAATAAGACCTTTATTTTGAAGCATATGCAACATAACACCTGTGATGTGGAATACCCTATTTCCTTGATTAGGTGAGATAGAGATAGCACTCGTACGTACAACGTCATGGAGGTGCTCCTCGTCATCCAGAGGCCAATCAAAGGTCCCGAAACTACTTGCATGTTCACTCATTAGGTCATGGACACTATTGGAATCACCTAAAAAGAAACAAAAAAAACAAACAAGGTAAATAAACACCACTACGGGTAAACCTAAAGCTACAATCAAAAACTAAGTTTCAATCTCAGGCAATGGTGCCATTTTGATATGCTCAACTTACTCCATGAATTATGGGTAAGATTATCATGGTCAAATATAATAACCCAACATGAGTTAGGGTCCAATCCATGAGAAGTGTAACTAGTATTCAACTTATATGGGTATTGAAGGCTACTAAGTAGACACCCATAATGTAAACTTAATGAAATGCATAAATTAAAATTTGGGGGTATGGTTTGTAAGATTGTTTTAGAAAAACTACTCAAACTACCAAATTAGAGAGACAATTATAGATAAGATTACAATATGGGAAAAGTCTTGGGATTATGTTTTCCTAGGGGCAAATAGTACATGATAATCAAATGCTAACTCTAGTTAATGACTACATGAGTAGGCCAGGTTAGGGGTTCTTTATGCTAGTTTTTCAACCAAACACTAAGAATATCATTTAAGGACCCATTAACACACCTCATGGATGTTGTAAATAAATCCACTCACTACCTCAATTGGGCATCCTTATTTCTGGGAAGATTTTCAAGACTAAGAAAATTTACAATCCACCCTTATTTCTAAGATAATGAAAAGGATTAAGCTAACATCTAATTGTTGTTCATCAATACCTTGTCACCCATATTCCTCTTTCGAGAATGATAAAGGATCTAAAAGTACACTCACATCCCTCTTTCAAGGATGATGTGAGATTTGTGAAATTTGGGGTTTTCACCCACAAATTCCAACTCAATCAATCAAGCATTAGTGAAATCCAACATTATTAACCAAGAATCTACATCAATAAATCACAACCCACGTATATTTGAACCCTATTCCAACATAATCCCATGATAGATGTTTAGCCAATCATGGAGTTAGGGAAAAGAAATATACCAAAATGGTCATTAAATGGTTCCAGTGAAGATGAAAATAAGAGTATTATGCACTTTAACTTCAATTAAAACAAAACAAACTTGGAAAATTAACCACAATATTCTTGCCCAAATAAGTAGGGTTTTACAAAGCAAAAGCTTCAAAATCTAGTTGGTGATATCCAAAAAGTGAAAGAGTTTTCATTCTATAGAGAATTGTAATCAACTGTGAGAAATTACATTTCTGCCCCTGGTCTATTTTTCGAGCCATCGTGATCGCCAACTAGTGATCGTGATCGCGGGAGCCCATCACAATTGCCACTTTAACTATTTCTAACTTGTCATGATTGTGACCCTTATACCACTATCGCAGTAATTGAGGGTGAGCTCCTACTCCTACTTTCCATCTTTTGCACTATTTTTTCCTTTTTTATGATCTCTTTTCAACTTAGTTTACTTATTTTGTCCCCATCAACAATATACCTGTATAACATGGGAATTAGCGAATTCAAATAATAATGTTGTCTCATTCATATCATTTAATCATGGTAGTGTGCATAAATTTAGATGTCAAAGATATGTAAATTTAGCACTGATCAACTAGATCTATTGTATCAAAATGGATGTACAGAAATTACTCGGTCACAGTATCTCAAAAAGTAACTTTAGTTGAGCTTGTGGAGTTAGAGATGACTAATTTTGATGTCATTCTTGTCATGGATTGGCTCCACTCGTGCTATGCCTTAGTTGGCTGTAGAATCAGAATAGTCCAGTTCCAATTTCCTAATAAGCCTATTATTGAATTGATGGATAGTACTTCAGTTCCTATAGGTTAATTTTTCTCCTATCTTAAGGCAAGAAATATTATATCCAAGGGATGTATTTACCATATCATTCAATTCAAGGACTCAAATTCTGAAACTATGAGTCTTGAGTCAATTTTAGTAGTGAATGAGTTATTAAAAATGTTCCTTGAAGATCTTCCCGGAGTTCCTCCCGAGAGGGAAATTGAATTCGGAATAGATCTCTTCCTAGATACCCAACCTATCTCAATTCCACCTTACAAAATGGCTTCAACTTAGCTTAAGGAATTAAAGAAATATTTAATGATCTCTTACATAATGGTTTCACTAGGCCTAGTATTTCTCTAATGGGTGCTCTAGTTATCTTTGTGTGCAAGAAAGATAGTTTCCTTTGAATGAGCGTTACTACAATTAGTTGAACAAAGTTAGAAGCAGGAATAAGTATTCTCTCCCCAAATATGATGACTTATTTAACCAACTTTAGGGTACAATATATTTCTTTAAGATAGACCTCATATTTGGCTATGATTAGTTTAGAGTCAAAGAATGTGACATCCCGAAGATAGCCTTCAGAACTCGGTATGGTCACTTTAACTTTCTAATTTTGTCTTTTGGACTACAAAATGCTCCTACAACTTTTATGGACTTGATGAACAGGGTGTTCAAGAAGTATTTGTACGTGTTCATCATTGTCTCCATAGATGACATCCTCATCTATTATCGAAGTCAAGGTGATGATGCATACTATTTTAGGATTGTATTGCAGATCCTTAAAGATCACTAGTTATTTTCCCAGTTCAGCAAGTAGAAATTCTAGTTGAGATCAATATCTTTCCTTAGTCACATTATTTTTGGTGGTGGCATTTGAGTTGATCCTCAAAAGTCTAAAGCAGTAAGAAACTGGCATAGACCTATCTCTCTACTAGATATCAGGAGTTTCTTGGGTTTGCTTGTTACTATACATGGTTTGTTAAAGTAATCTCTTCTATTGCTTCCCCCATATCTTGAATAACCCAAAAGAAAGTTACATTTTAGTGGTAAGATTCTTGCAAGAAGAGTTTTCAAGAGTTAAATACCCAACTAACTTCTTTCCCAATATTGACTCTACCAGAGAGCTCAGATGGGTTTGTAGTTTATTGTGATGCTTTGAGAATTGGTCTTTGTTGTGTATTAATGTATCAAGTTAAAGTCATCTCCTATGCTGCTAGATAGCTTAAACCCCATGAGAATAATTACTCGACCCATGATCTTAAGATGGTAGTAGTTGTCTTTCCCTTATAGATCTATAGGCATTACCTTTATGGGGTACATGTTGATGTGTTCACACATCATAAGAGTTTACAATATGTGTTCACTCAGAAGGGTCTAACTCTTTATCAGAGAAAATGGTTTGATTTTATTATAGACTATGATATGAGTGTGTTGTATTTCCTGGGTAAGGCTAATGTAGTAGCCGATTTCCTTAGTATATTTTATATGGGAAGTTTTATGCAGTTGAGGAGGATAGCAATGAGTTAGTCTATGAGGTTCATTATTTTGCTGGATTAGGTATTCCGTTTTTTTGATATAGCTGAAGGTAGTATAAGGGTTCATAATGGTTTGGAATCTTTATTGGTGGCCGAACTAAAAGAAAAGCAAGATATGGATCCTATTTTGGTCAAGTTGAAGGAGGAAGTTCAGGATTAAAAGGTTGAGGTTTTCTCCGAATGGGGAGATAGTGTGCTTTATTGTTATGGAAGGTTATGTGTTCCGTGTTTGGATAGTTTTATAAAAAAAATATTAGTAGAAGTGCATGGTACACAATATTCTATTAACCAGGAGCCGCTAAGATGTATAAAACTAAGATGCTGAAGGAGGAAGTTCAGGATCAGAAGGTTGAGGTTTTCTCCAAACGGGGAGATGGTGTGATTTGTTGTCATGGAAGGTTATGTGTTACGAGTTTGGATAGTTTTATACAACAAATATTAGTAGAAGTGCATGGTACGTGATATTCTAAGATGTTAAAGGAGGAGGTTCAGGATCAAAAAGTTGAGATTTTCTTCGAATGGGGAGATGGTGTTCTTTGTTGTCATGGAAGGTTATGTGTTTCGATTTTGGATAGTTTTATACAACAAATATTAGAAGAAGTGCATGGTACGTGATATTCTATTCACAAGGATCCGCTAAGATGTGCTATAATTTGTGGGAAATCTATTGGTGGAATGGTATGAAGAAAGATATTGTGGAATTCATGGCTAAGTGTTTGAATTATAAGAAAGTTAAGGTTGAGAACCAAAGTCCCAGTAGTACATTTTAGGAGTTTAGCATCCCTACTTAGAAGTGGGAGCTGGTGGACATGGATTTTGTGATAAGTTTACCTCGTACGCATCACCAGCATGATTAAATTTGGGTTATTATAGATACAATGACCAAGTCATCCCATTTCTTACTAGTTCATACTTTGTATTCTGCTGAGGATTATGCTAGACACTATTTTAGGGAGATGGTAAAGTTGCATGGGGTTCCATTGAGCATCATCTCACATAGAGGTACCTAGTTTACCTCTCACTTTTGGAACTCATTTCATAAGGGTCTTAGTATTCAAAACCATCTCAGTACAACTTTTCATCCTTAGAAAGATGGTCAAGAAGAACGGACCATTCAGACGTTAGAGGGCATGTTAATAGTTTGTGTTACTGACTTCAACGGTTGATGGGATGACCACTTACCTTTGATTAAATTTGCCTACAACAACAACTATCACTCTAGTATTCAAATGTCTCTGTTTGAGCCTCTCTATAGAAGGAGGTTTAGATCTCTTATTGGTTGGTTTAAAGTAGGTAAGGATCCCTTGTTAGTGCCAGATTCAGTGTATGAGGTAATTGAGAAAGGTCAGTTAATTCGAGAAAGGCTAAAGATAGCAGAGAGTCGACAAAAAATCTATGAAGATGTAAAAAGAAGAGATCTTGAGTTCGATGTTGGTGACTTGATTTATTTGCAAATTTCACCCATGAAATGGGTAAAGATGTTTGGTGAGAAAGGAAATCTCAATCCCCATTATGTTGACCCATATAGGATTTTGAGTCATTTTTGGAAGTTAGCTTATCAGTTAGAGTTGCTTGCAGAATTGATATCAGTGTATCCAGTGTTTCATGTCGCTATGCTAAAGAAAAGCATTGGTGACCTAGATTTTATCATTCCTTTAAGAGTGTGGGTGTGAAAGATAGTCTTTCCTATTAATAAGTCCTAGTTGAGATCCTTGACCGTCAGATTCATAGGTTGAGAAATAAAGAAGTTTCCTTGGTAAAGGTTTTGTGGAGGAATCAGTCCATTGAGTGAGCTACTTGGGAAGCGAAAGCCGATATGCGAGCTAAGTATCCCGATCTTTTCTCTACGAATTTAGATTCATCTTGAGGTAATGGTTTCCCTTATATTGATTTTTTTTCTATCTCAGCTATCTAACCATCCTCATGTCATAACATGCATTTACAAATTCAGTTCAGTCCATGCGTCATGTTTCAAATTCAGTTACTTAATCATAATTTAAATCATACGTCTTCAGTACATGATCTCATTTTTCTTAGTATCTCATCTTGGATAGTTTTATTTAGGGATGACTGATCCCAAGGGGGAGATATTATAATACCGCACAAGATCCTAGACAAGTTTTTGGCTATTTTTCACATGATTAGAACTTCCAAAGAAATTATTTCACACTAAGTACAAGTGAAATGACCAGTTTAACACCTTAAGATTTTGAACATTTAATATTTTGCCTTCTTGAGTTGCAAACATTTATTTATGAGTTGAAATATGTTTAGGAATGTAAAAAGAGTCATCCGAGAGAGTTTCAAAATTTTTGACAGAGGTTCTTTGTGATTTTGGACAACCGAGGCAGTAAGCCTCTGCAATTTTAGTATGTCATGGAGGTTAGTATTCATGATATATTTCATGTCATAGAGATTAGTCTCTGTGATACATGGCGTGTCACGAAGGATAACCTTCGCGATAAGTAGTATGTCATGGAGTCTGTGTAAAATCAAGCAATTTTTGTTAAAGTTAAAAGAGTATTTTATTCCTTTTTCCCTCTCCCTAAACACCCAATTCATGACTTAAAACCCAATAGGGGCATTATATTCCACATTGATCATCAATTAACAGCGTTCAATCTCTTTCCATTCTCAAGAACACAAAAATAAAAAGCTTCTTCCAAGAATTCATCCATCCAAAGTCTCTATTCCATGTTTTCTTAAATAATTCAAGAAACTCAGGTATGTGGGGTATTTATCAATGGGTTCCTTCCACCCACTGTTTCCCAAGAATCCCTTGTTTTTCAAGTATAAAACATTTTCTCTCTTTTTATGAAATTTTAATGTCTAGTATGAATTTACTCAATTTTCTGTAATACCCCAAAGTTTCCTAACTAATTTTGTCTCAAGAATGTCAAGTATTATCTTCTAAATTGAATTATGTTTATTCCATGGGGAATTTTCAAGATTTTCACTTTTTTTCATGTGGTAAATTCAATAACCTTTCCATTGATATAAAATTTTCCAAAATCCTATAACCGGGTAAGAAATTATGACTATTTAATGTCCCCGTCATAACATAGTGCCATATTGGTCAGTGGCGCACCGCACCACAAGATAAAATGGCAATTTTCCTTTTTCTATTGTCCCAACGTGATTTCTCCGCATTGCGCAAAACTTCTAGGTCGGAAACAAAGTGGAAACACGATGGCTTCGCGTCGCGCCATTTCCTTGTTTCCCAATTGTCAAATTTCCCACCCCTATTTCAGCCCTTTAACACGAGATTCAGCTATTTGGAACCCAAAATATACCGGTTTCTCTCAATTTTCTCTCAATAACAAGCTAGGGTTTCAACTGGGATTCAATTTTAAGAAAGTCTCTTCGTCAATCTTCGCTAAATCAAGAACTAAGGTATGTCATGTGTTGATTCATGGGTCTCCTTCACCCATGAAGCTCAAGAATCTCTTTTCATAATAAAAGATTTGTATATTTACGAATGTTCATGATTTGATTGAATTGAAAAGTGATGTTCATGTTGTTGTTTGGTTTCATTCCATGTTATAGATTATTAATTACAAGAATTGATTCTAGTATGCTAGGAATTACGTGGTACTCGTGATAAACCCTTCAATTCACAAGTTGATTGATGTATCCTTGATTATTAGATGTGTTGATGATTCTATAACCATAGCATTCTCCCCTCATGTTTGATTAAATGCCCATGTGAAGGAAAAGTGTCATACTAGTATGATAATATGAAATCTCCATTCACGTACAAGTTAAGTAAGTCAAGTGTTTGATGGAATGTCTTAGCCAATGGATTATGTATTGTTGATGTTGGTCCTGTACTCAAGAAAGTCATGCTTTGTCAGTTTCCTTCTACCGAGTCCTAGGGGTGCTTGTACCCGAAAAATATAGTTGTGTGCTTAGATTTAGTGTCCTGTTTTCATGATATCCTCAGTCAAGCCATGGTCCATAAAACCAAATCAGTCATGTGTCTCAGGAAATCTCAATAATTCAGTAATCTTAAAAGTATTCCGTCAGCTAACGGAACTCCATAAATTCAGTCTAGTCCAGTTGAGTTAACCATGTTTAGTGTCTATTCAGATGGGAGTAAGAATTAGCACCGAGTGAACCCGAGGATGGGAACTCACCTGTTATATGAGGGTGTGATTCTTAAAAGCAATCCTTGCATTCCAGAACTACATATCCAGCGTAGTTTGAGACATCATAGCTTGTTATATGAGGGTAGATGAGGTGGCTTAACCTCTTATATGAGGGTTCCCACCATTCTCTATAGAGTTACTTGTTATATGAGGGTTGCTCATAGATTTTCCTTCCCAGTGGCGCGGTATTGACACCCACCAAATTAGGGTTACAGATTGGACCCCAACTCAGCCGTAGATGACTACTTCCCACAGTTTCAGTTACATAATTAGGACTGCCAGATACAGTCATTCAGTCTCAGTAATAGAAATCAAATAGTTGTTTAAATTTAGGACTGTCAGATACAGTCAAAATTCTTATCCTATGTTATATACTAGGGGTATTCGTTCGATAACAAATCCTAAATAGTGAAAGCTCCAAAACAGAAAAATGAGCCAAAAATTTAAACAAACTATCCGATTATCAAACCGACAGTTCGGACAAGTTATAAATGACCTGTAGCCACTATGGGAAGGCTTAAAACAATGGAAATACACATAACTCAAGTAAATGACTTGGAGGGTCATACATAACTAACCCTTAGATAGAAATTCTACCTAAAGCATGAAAAATAAAGCCAATTACGCTTAAATTACAGTCTCAAGATAGCCTAAACAATGAAAATAACCCTAAATATTGACAATAATACCACTAACAACTAAATCCAATCTCAAATCTAGCATAATATCATAATCGTACTAAAAAATAGCTTAGTCTAAGAAGAGAGTAAAACTAGCCTAACTAGATGCCAAAGAAAAGCCCTAAGAATTTACTAAACCAATGATTTTCCCTATCGAGAAGCTTTCAAAAAATGTGGCTATCTAAATCACAACTTATGTTCATCAAAATAATAAAAATGATACCTAAATTGCACTATTGTTCTTCGGGTACAAAAGTCACATAAAGTCCTATGTAGGGCCTATTAATGGAATTGCACATTCAAAACCAACACAACGTCCTACTTTTCTCAAGAAAAATTTATCCTAAAATATGGGTGAATTTTGAGCTCTAATAGCGCTAAAATTAAGTCACTAAGATTTTAGAAAGTTGAAGAAGGATTCAATCCTAAAATAGATGGAATCTTACCAAAAAATTGAAGAAGAAATGTGTAAATAATCTCCAACCAAGCTCCCAAATCACCCACAAATGTTTTATCTAAAGCTTTCCCACTTTTTAGGATTCAAATATCTTTGAAATGGATGAAGACTTGTGAATAACGGGCTAGGTGGGGTATTTATACCCTTCTCAAGTCCATGGATGCTACTTAAGCGAACATTGGGCCAGTTTAGCGGTCACTGCTAAAACGTTTGGGCTTCACTAAAGTGGTACCAATCTTCACGAGGTAGGCCACTTAAATGGAACATGGGTAGCTTAAGTATTAGAAGCTAAAGTGCCCAAGTGTTGCTAAAGCGCCCTCTACTAGAGTGCCCAAAGGTCCACTTTAGCGGTCACACCAGATATTAGGCACCAGCTGGAGACTTGGAATTTTTTGAGTCTCTACCAACCCCTTGGGATTCATTTGGAATTTTGTATATGCAAAAAAACTATGCTACCCTTTCAAATTCATTGTTCCTGATTTAGTGACGTAGTTGCAATTTCCATCCAAGGTCATTTAGATGAAAAGTGGATCCCACACCCACTTGCCATTTTAATAAATTTTTGTCCAATAGCTCAAAATGAGTTCGAGAGCATCAGGACATGGAACAAGGGTCCACCAACACAAAATCAACATTCTGGAGTTATTAGAACAGCCAAAATTTGTATACGAGGTCGTTTGACAAATTTTTTTTGTTCTATAGTGTATTTGAACTAGTGAGGACTTTAAAATAAGAAATTGGCTCTAAAAATTAAATGAACTACCTAGTAATCGAATTTTCCATTTAGCAAGTCATAAATAACTTGGTGCAGCTCTAAACAATGAAAATGAGCAAAAATATAATACATAACCTGGAGGGTCATTAAACAAACTCTTATTATCAACTTCACTACTGCCTTATATCTTCCTATACTCCTTTAATATAATTTCTAACTTATCCCTGAGTACCTAAATTTTCTCTCTGAATTCACCCATAAACTTCTCGATATTTTTGGCATTCCTAAACCAACCAATACAACCACTAACAAATTCTTAGTGAGGACACTAGCTACAGTCAACTACTTGTTTAAAGAGTTGAAGTAAACATATTTAGGCCATAAAGTACTACATGTGATACTGAATTGGTGCTAATCTTTGTTCAACCTTGAGGAAAAAAATTTCTATTACATGTATCCAATTTGTTGAGATTTACCTTCCGTCTATTCTATGATTTTTATTATTGGTAGAATATTTTTATTTTCTCTATTTATTCAAACAATAATTTACATTATTTACTTCTTTTTAAGTCTATGGTTTATAAATTACAGAATATTTAGTCTAATACCTATAAGAAAAATATCATATTCTCCGTATTTATTTTATTTTATTTTTTATAAATTGAGATGAAATCATCTATTTCAATCAATGAAAGGAATCAATTACAAGAGTTATCATTCCCTCTTGGTGTAATTTTCTTTCTTATCTCTTCTATCCCATAACAGTGGTATCAGAAACTTCATCGATTCTCGTTAATCTGTTAATTTATTGAAGAAAAACTTTCCACCACTTTTTAATCCATATATATTCTCAACCTAGATTTAATCCTTATTTTTGTTTTTAATGTAAGACTATCTTAACCTTTACTTTTATTTTTAATGTAGAGATATTTTTACTTGATTTTTAACCCATACTATTTTAAATATTTTTTTTAAAATCATGACAAGAAATACTCTCTCTTTCAATGCCCCACAAACCTTCACTGGTGAAAACTACAAATTTGCGTAGTTATTAAGATAAAATCTTATCTTGAAGTTTATGATTTGTTGAAAGTTGTAAACAATGACAAACCTATACAACCACTCGCTACAAATCCATCTACTGCCAAAATCAAATTTCACTCAGAAGAAAAATCCAAAAAATATAAAGCAAAATTGTAATTCAAAGATCAGTTGTTGATTCAATTTTCTCTAAAATCTTTGCAAGTGAAACAACAAAAGAAGCTTGGGAAAAGCTTGAAAAGGAGTACCAAGAAAGTGAACGAGGCCGACAAAATCAAATTCTGAATTTGAAAAGAGATTTTGAATCTCTTAAGATGCAAGAAGGTGAGACAATCACTAAGTATTCTAACATAATTTCTGTAATTATCAACCGAATCAGGTTGCTTGGTGAAGATTTTAAAGAAAATAGAATAGGTGAAAAAATTCTGGTGACTATTCCTAAGAGATTTGAGTCCAAAATCTCCACTTTAGAAGAGTTTAAAGATCTCTCTGCAATCTCTCTTTCTGAATTGATAAGCGCTCTTCAAGAACAACAGCAAAGAAGAGGTTACAAGGAAGAAAAAGTTGTTGAAGGAATTTTTTATGTAAACCATAAAAAAGCATAGTTGATTATCCTCCTTGCAAATATTATAAAATAAAAATACACATTTAGAAATATTTTGTTGGTCGAGATCTGATTATGTGGAAGTTGCAAGCAAAAGTGTAATGTCACATAAGTGAGCAAGTTTGAAGACACTCAAGAAAACTCAAAAACGCTACTTCTGGAAGAACTTGAGGAAGACCAACTTTTTTAGATTGTTTTAAGAAATTCAAGGTAATGTGCATTTTTTCAAGAATAATTAAGTGTTCAAATTCAAGCTTGAGTTTGAAAGGGAATGTTGAGATTTACTTTTCTTCTATTCTATAATTTTCATTAATGGTAGAATATTTTTATTTTCTCTTTTTAGTTTAAGAATATTTTATATTATTTACTTCCTTTTAAGTCTAGGGTTTATTAATTGCTGGATACACCAACTTTCTGAGTAAATATCATATTCTACTTATTTTTTTCTTTAGTTTCTTATAAATAGAGATGTGCTCTTCTATTTGAATTAATACCAAGAGTTACCATTCATTCTCTATTTAATTTTCTTTCTTATCTCTTCCATTCCATAACACAATTCTAATAATCAAACCACAACCTATATGAATACCATTGTTATTATTATTTAACAACATATTTACAGCAATACCATCATTATAGGGAAAAAAGTAAAGATAAGAAAAATGTTATTTTAGAGATACTCAACTTTTAGATTTATTAAAGAACCAAGTTCCTCAACAACAAAAAAATTAGGCCATACATCAAAAATTATAAACATAGCAAACCTCTAGCCTTGGATCAACTTGCATAAGATCTTTTGAAAATATTCTGATTTCAACCCGCGAAATCTTTAGGAAATCCAAACTTGCATAAGGAAATACTTTCCAACCATGGATCAAACTTTTGATTTTATTTTTCTCTACTTCATTTGGTGATAAAATGCTATAATAAAATCCAATAGTCACAAAAATTATATTAACAACAACTCAATCATTACACTATCTTCACGATGAACAGTGTTCAAACATTAATAACAGAATTTTAGAAATAACTAACTTGAATTCAAATAACTTGTAAGAGTACTAAAATAAAGGAAATTCCTATATAGGATAGCTCAGTAACTCAATTCTAAAGGTGAACAATCTGTAGCTCAAAACAAATGCATACCTAATTCAATAACCAAATTGTCAATCAACTTATTTCTAATTAATCAAGAATAACTTCATTGGAGGATAAGAAATAAGAAATAGAATTAAGGAAGAAGAAGAATAAAAATTTGGGTTGAGATTTAGAGAACTAAGGTTGTGGAAGGAACATGAGTATTGAACATACCGAATTCACCTTGCCCCTTACTATTTGTATTTGATATTCATAGACCTTTTTGAGTGAATCTGAGCCGTTGATCTGGTAATTAATCTAATTTAATCACGACCCTTGATTCTAACTACTGACCCTTATTTAAATAGAATTTAAAAGTGTTGTTTACTAGTGCTAGATAATATGTGTAGTGAATGATCATTACATTCCACCCTCTATCAGGACATTCTTGTCCTCAAGAATGTGATGCTAACCCCTAAATAAAGTTAGGGAATTGGGCCTTAATGAATGTCCAGTTCTCCCAGGCATCTTCTCCAGGATCTAAGTTCTGCCATTGAGTCAGGAACTTTATTACTACAATATTATTCTCCTTTGTATGATAGCCAGGGGTCTAACAAATATTTTCCAATCATTCCAACCAACGAAAGTTGTTATAGGGGTGTTACATCCGTACCAATTCTCTTTTTGAGTGAGGAAATATGAAACACTACGTGGATAAGAGAATTTATTGGGATTTCAAGCATGTAAGATACTTTTCCCACTCTTTGCAGAACTTTGTAAGGGCCATAAAATTTTGGGCATAATTTGAGGTGCTTCTCTAGAGAAATTGATATTTGTCTATATGGTTGACACTTTAGATAAACCCAGTCTCATACCTGTAGTTCTCTCTTACCTTTTTTCTGATTAGCATACTATTTAACCCTAGACTAGCCTACTCTAAATTGCCTCTCAATACTTGCTGAAATTTCACCCTTTATTGGACCAGGCTCTGAACTAATTGTACTACTGAGTCACTATGAGGTCCAACGAAAAGTTGTGGGGGATCATAGACATATAAAGAAAAAAAAGGGGTGGTTTTAAAGGTTTTGTGGTAGTTGGTGTTATACTATCACTTAGCCAAATAAATCAAATTTACCTATTACTTGGGGTTACTTATCACCATAGATCTAAGGTATCCTTATAGACACCTGCTGAGCCTTTTAGTCTACCTATCATACTAAGGGTGGTAGGTTATTCTTATACATAGTACGTTACCAAGTATCTTAAACAAGTGTTGCCAAAATAAACTAGTGAACACCTTATCTCTATCAGAAACCATTGTCTTTAGGAACAACAACCACAACAACAACAAACCCAGTGTATTCCCACAAAGTAGGGTCTGGGGAGGGTATGACGTATATCAGTGTTCTAAGGCTAAAAAATATGCATACTTGGTGAATCTATCCACCACTACTAGGATCACCTCTTTTCCTTGAGATTTAGAAAGTCCTTTTATAAAATCAAGACTAATGTCATTCCAAGCTTGAGTTGGTATATCTAGTGGTTGTAAAAGACCAGGAGATGCTACATTCTCATCTTTACACCTTTTACAGATATCGCAAATAGAGATGAACTCTTGTAGCTCTTTCTTAATTGCTGGCCAAAAAAATACAATTGTAACATCTTCAAGGTGCCCGGTTGTCCAAAGTGTCCACCCAAACCTGATGCATACACAATATGTAGTTGTTGTTTTCTCAAAGCAATAGTTTTTCTAATATACACCTTACCCTTGTATCTCAACACCCCTGAAGTCATTTTGTAGTCTTGGTTATGATTGGGGTTGATTGCTAGAGCAGTAAGCAATTCTTGAGCACTGTTATGTCCTTCGTAACTCTTTTCTACCTCCAAAATCCATTCAAGTTGTTCTCTTGAAAGTACATAAAACTCATCTTGTTACTCAAGAACTCTAGAGAGGGCATCAACTACCCTATCTCAGCTCTATTCCTATATATAATGTCATAATCCAAGCCTAGTTATTTAGTAAGCCCCTTCTGCTGAATAGTAGCAGTGACTTTTTGCACCATCAAATACTTAAGATAGAAGTTATCAGTCTGAAGAATAAAATGGTTTCCTTGAACATAGTGCCTCCACTTGTTATAGATGATATAACAACCATATAGTCTTTCTCATACACTGACTTTCCCTTATGTTTGGGTGTTGATGTGCTAGATTTTTGTAGCATATTTAAGACTTTTTAACTTGAAATAATTGTAAGTTCTTAAGTAATTATTATTGTTTTTGATGCTATTTCTTAAGATTTTGTAGGAAAGTCAAGTATGGGAGGAAAACATAGGAAAGATGAACAAAATAAGTAAAATCTAGTACAAGTGAGCTTATATGAGTCTGACGGCATTTCATGCAAGCCGTCAGAGATGTGGTAAGCTATGAGAAAAAGACGTCAGGAAAAATAGTGAAGAAGAGTTGCTGGATGAAGTTGACGACATTCTTAATATGTCGTCACAAGTGTGGTAAGCCATCAAAAGATGTCATCAAGTGGGACAGAACATAGTGAAATAAGCTGAAGGTTTGACGACATTTTCTCTATGTCGTCACTCCTCTGGTAAGCCATCGAAGGACATTGTCAGAGTGAGGCAGAACAGGTTAAGAAGGCACGACTTCTGACGAAATATCTGAGATGTCGTCAGAAGCCTGATGATCAACACCAATATGCCGTCACCTAAATCTGAGCCCAGCTGTGATTTTGTTATTTTATAACCTTAATTAGGCTTTAGTATAAATAGCAATTTTGAGGGTTTTTAAATTATCAACTTTTCAATATTCAGAACAAGAACTATAGAGAGAGAAACATGTATATGGTTCTCTTTCATCAATTATTCTTAGTTTTCTTTCTTATCAACTATTCTTGGGTTTCTAACTTGGGATTTAATTGAAGAAATTGCTTGTTGTTTTCCATCTATACGTAAGTTGAATATTATCATCATGAATTCAACTTGTGATTTCTTTCATCAAATCATGAGCGGCTAATTCCATTAGTCGGGGTTATGGGATCCAAAGATTAGGGTTTGATATGATGCTAAGTGTTTAATGGATTCAAGGAGTAGTAGAACATCTTAAAATTCTGTGGTTTAAACTGAAATCTAGTGGTTGCAAACATTAGATTATGCCTTAGGTTTTATTTTCTTCTAAAGAAAAAATAGACTAGAGGACGAGAATTATCAACAGGGACTCGGAAGCTACCAACCTTCTGTTTAATGATTACTATCGTAACTGTATTAATCTACCTGAGATAACATCCGTTTGGATATAGATAAATTATATAAGTTTGAGAGAATTAGATAATAAATTATCTGGTGAGGTCGAGAGATAAGTCCGATAGTATCATAGTTAGGGATATTCTGTTGTTCTACTTATTTCAAGGGTCTCTAGCATTACCTAGTATCTATCAATACCCGAAACCTTTGGTGATCATAACTCTAGTTTTCCATTTATATTGATTACAAACATTAATACTAAAACCCCATTTTATATTTTTGTATCATTTGTTTGAATTTAACTTGTGGCTATAATTTCAAACTAGTTTAATCGCCACTCATATTGTTCCCTATGGATTTGACCCCGACTCTAAAGTTGGGTAAATATATTAACGACGACCGCCTTGCACTAATTTGAGGTGTAAGTTGAGCGTTATAAAAAATGGCATCGTTGCCAGGGAATAATTTGGCTATTGAGTTGGTTTGGAATTTTACCTTACTTGCTTGAATTCAAACTTGTAAATATTTGTTTGTGATTTCCTTTGTTTTGTGTGTTAGGTAGATTTTCTTTATTTTTTCTTATTTCTTACTATGGCATCATGGAATGAATGTGAGTTTGATGGTTGGTAATCTTATCTGGATGATCCATGTCCATATTGTGATTGACCCCACTTTTGGCATGACTATAGATATGCTCCCCGAAGAGAGATGTGTGCACCATCTCTATCCTACCGGGAGTATAATTGTTCTTTATGTTTTGGTCAAGATGAATATTTGAGTAATTGCTCAAATACCCCCTCCCTCTATTGCGCTAACCCAAGTTCTAGTTCTTCTTATGAGTATGACAGGTCTTATGGTCAAGAAAAGGAAGAACGTAGTACTGGAAAGAGTGACATTGAAGCTATGCTTCAACTAATGTTGGATCGTATAGATACAACGAATGATACTATATGTGACATATATTAAGACATTAGGGCATTTAACAAGGGATGAGAAAGGATAGAAGAGATGGATATCGAGGTCAATCATCCAAAACACTTTTCTACATTATGTTTAGATGATATCTTGTTTGTGGAATCATTTAAAATAATGGAAAAGTGTGACAATGAAGATAAAGATTCCTATACTAATGATGATCTTGATGTTGATCAACCCTTGGAGATTTCCCAACCAATCGAGCCAACCATGAGGGATAATGCCAAGATTGAGAAAATGGTGCTAGAGGCAAAAGAAGAAGCCAAGCCAATCTCTTATAAAGACTCTAGACCAATTCAAAGTAAAAATCTTGAGAAAACGAATAAAAGTGAGTGTGTAGAGGATAGTGTAAATTTTGAAGTAGGATTTGTTGGGCCACACTCGAAGTATTTTTCCACATTATGTTTAGATGATATCTTATCTGTGATCATCTAAAATAGTGAAAGAATGTGAAGATGAGGAAAAAGAATCCTATATTCTTTATTTTACACTTGATAAGCAACACAAAAACACACCTCACTTTAAAGTTGAGTTGTTTACCATGCATCAGCTATTACTCAGCTTTTTAATATTTATACCACCTCCCTATGAGCGAGGCAAAAAGATGGACTCTAAGTTGGGGGTGAAGTTCATATCCTTAAGATGGAGGAAAAAGCTGAGTTGGATCGTGCCGCGATACTAAATTAGGCGCTTCTTGGGAGGAAACCCAAGGTATTTTGTTGTTTGTATTTGTATTGTGTGATTGAATCATGATCTTCGCACCCATGGTGCCACATGTATGTTTTTAACTCTCTTGTTTTGGATTGATGCGTTGGGAACACTGCATGATATTAAGTGGAGGGTGGGGCTACTTGTGGGTGTGATGTCCTCCTGGGGTTTTTGTTGTTGTGCCTCTTTTCCCCGGAGTCTTGTTTCTAGTAGAGCCGGCATATTTAGGAATATTGTTTTTGTGTTGTGATGTGTTGTGGTTAACTGGGAGAAAAATAAGTATCTACGGCAGTTGACATATTTTTTTTGTTATTTCTTAGAATGATAAATAGCTCTCCAATTATCTATCTGTTAACTGTGTGATGTGCATCTATATGCGACTATTGTAAAGCTCTTTATGGCATTAGTACTGGGGACATGATAATCGATGATAACAATTGTACGAACTGGATGAGTAGTAGCTGGTAATATACTTGTGTGCCATGTGTGTGTGATATCTTACTTAATTCCCTGTGTGTGTTGAATCTAAAACTTGTCCAGTTAGTCTTACCTTGGTTGAAAGATAGGGGTTAGGAAAGGATCATAGGCCGTTTTGATTTTTAAGTCACTTTTTTTGCCTAAATGACCTTCCCTGTATGCATGATATCTCTTGATCCCTATTTTGAGCCTTAATTGACCATTTGTTTCTATGATACCAATCACCTTCCCGTTTAGATAATAATAAACTTGTTTTAGCCCTGGTCCTCCTTAGACACTGTGCACCTTGACTTAGGAAAACAACCTAAGTTGAGGGTGGCCATCATAGGGGTACGTGATGCAAACTGGGTATGCATAAAGGTAGAATAAAAGGAAAAGAATTAGTGAAAATGAATAAAACACTGAGTGGTGTGGAAGAAGAATAAGAAAAGAAAAAAATGAAAAAGAAAAGCCACATCCATCCTGAATAATGTGTGATCAAGAAATGGAGAAAAAGAAGTAAAAGGTTAATAAGTGAACCCTAAAAGTTAAGGTAGTGCCAAGGAGGCTTAGTCACTCTAAATGCCATTGGATATCATACCAGCCCTTAGCCTACATTACAAGCCGAAGAAAAGACCTATAGTGATCCTAACTTACCTGTCTAGACACCTTGCTAATGAAAACAAGGGCAAGCATATGGTATTTGACATGCATTGATTGGAATTTCTTTTTGACAGTGAGTGTCTCTTGACCTTCCCCACATTGACATGCTTGAGTTCATATATGAGTGAGGTGGGACTTCTTTATTGTAAGGGCACATCGGTTGCATTGCTAGTTGTTTACTTGTTTGGGTAGTGTAACTTGTACATATGCATGGTTATTGTTTCTGAATTGATTCCATATCTTGATTCCTTTGGGTCACATTGTTAATCTTCATTGATATGCACAATTGGATTTATAAGTAATTGAACGTAGAGAGTGGAATAAGTGTATCTTATGTGTCTCTTGGTTAAGAATCGTAGTATGGTGTTATGTAGTTGCTTGAGGACAAGCAATTGTTTTAAGTTGAAGGTGTTGATGTGCTAGATTTTTGTAGAACATTTAAGACTTTTTAGATTGAAATAATTGTAAGTTCTTAAGTAATTATTGGTGTTTTTGATGTTATTTCTTAAGATTTTGTAGGAAAGTCAAGATGGGAGGAAAACATAGGAAAGATGAACAAAATAAGTAAAATCTGGTACAAGTGAGCTGATATGAGTCTGACGGCATTTCTTGCAAGCCGTCAGAGATGTGGTAAGCTACCAAAAAAAGGTGTCAGGAAGAACAGTGAAGAAAAGTTGTTGAATGAAGGTGACGACATTCTCAATATGTCGTCACAAGTGTGGTAAGCCGTCAGAAGATGCCGTCAAGTGGAACAGAGCATGGTGAAATAAGCTGAAGGTATGACGACATTTTATACACTCCGTTACTCCTTTGGTAAGCCATCGGAGTACATCGTCAAACTGAGGCAGAACAGGTTAAGAAGACATGACTTCTGACGACATATCTGAGACGCCGTCTGAAGCCTGACGATCAACACCAATATGTCGTCACCTAAATCCGATCCCAGCTGTGATTTTGTAATTTTATTACCTTAATTAGGATCTAGTATAAATAGCAATTTTGAGGGTTTTTAAATTATCAAGTTTTCATTATTCAGAACAAGAACTTTGGAGAGGGAAACACGTACATGGTTCTCTTTCATCAATTATTCTTAGTTTTCTTTCTTATCAACTATTCTTGGGTTTCTAACTTGGGATTTAATTGAAGAAATTTCTTGTTGTTTTCCATCTATACGTAAGTTGATTATTATCATTATGAATTCAACTTGTGATTTATTTCATCAAATCATGAGCAGCTAATTCCATTAGACGGGGTTATGGGATCCATGGATTAGGGTTTGATATGATGCTAGGTGTTTAACAGATTCAAGGAGTAGTAGGACATCTTGAAATTCTGTGGATTTAACTGAAATCTAGTGGTTGCAAACATTTTATTATGCCTTAGGTTTTATTTTCTTCTAACGGAGAAATAGACTAGAGGACGGGAATTATCAATAGGGACTCGGAAGCTACCAACCTTCTTTTTGATGATTAATGTCGTAACTGGATTAATCTACCTGAGATAATATCCCTTTGGATATAGATAAATTATCTAAGTTCGAGAGAATTAGATAATAAATTGTCTGGTGAGGTCGAGAGATAAGTCAGATAGTATCATAGTTAGGGATATTCTGTTGTTTTACTCAATCTGAGGGTCTCTAGCATTACCTAGTATCTGTCAATACCCGAAACCTTTGGTGATCATAGCTCTAGTTTTCCATTTATATTGATTACAAGCATTAATACTAAAACTCCATTTTATATTTTTGTATCATTTGTTTGAATTTGACTTGTGGCTATAATTTCAAACTAGTTTAATCGCCACTCATATTGTTCCCTGTGGATTTGACCCCGACTCCAAAGTTGGGTAAATATATTGACGACGACTGCCTTACACTAATTTCAGGTGTAAGTTGAGTGTTATCAGGTGCTAATTGCTTGATTTAATAAGCTAGGGTTTTGTTGTCTTGAATAAGAATAACACCTATACCTTTATTGCTAACATCAGTCTCAATAGTTAAGGTTTTGTTGTAGTCAGGCATGGCTAGCAATGGAATAGTTCTCGTGTCTAGTTGGAATCTCTCAAAATTATTCTCAGTATCTATACTTCACTAAAATGAGTTCTTTTTCAATAATGAAGTGAGTGGCGTGTAGATGAAACCATTTTTTTCACAAATATTTTGTAATACCCTGTCAGACTAAGGAACCCCTTAACACCTTAAGATTTTTGGTAATATGCTAAGACATTATTGTTGATACCTTAGAAGGGTCTGTAGACACTTTTTCAAACGTAATGATATAACGTAAGCACTCCACCTGTGACTTAGAGAAACTGTATTTGGACCACTTAGCAATTATTTGTTTTGCTTTCTCTCAAATTCTCCACATACTATTGTAAATTTTTACTATGTACTAGAATGTCATCAAAGAAAACTAATATGAACTGCCTCAAATATTAATGGAACAAGGAATTCATTAATGACTGAAAGGTGGCTAGAGTATTTTTCATCTCAATGGGCATCATCTTAAACTCAAAATGACCATGATGAGTCCTGAATCCTATTTTTTGTATATCTTGCACCCTCATCCTAATTTGACGGTAATGCGATCTCAATTCAATTTTAGAGAACAAAAATGATCCTTATAGATCATCTAAGAGATCATCGACTATGGGAATGGGAAACTTATCCCTAATAGTAATCTTACTGAGCTCCTTAAAGTCAATACAAAACCTACAATTTCAATCTTTTTTCTTGAGTAAGAGGACTAGGGAATAGTAAAGGGAGTGAATAGTCTATGTAATTCCTCATTGCAACATATCTTCTACTTATTTTACATCCCATTATTTTTGTAATGATTGTACCTATAAGGTCTCAAGTATACATATCTACCTTCGATATGATGTGAATTGCATGATCTTGAGCTCTAAGTGGTGGTGAGTCAGTTCGTTTATCAAATATGTGGGCAAAGTCATCTAATACTTCTTGCACTTCTCTTGGTATCATCTCTTTTATATTCATATCACCTCCATCTATAGTAAAGAGATGAGCTAATAAAGCCTGACCCTTCTTGAGTATTTTGCCCATTGATTCAACTCTAATTTGGTGCAAAACTACAGGTCCTACATCTCATTTTAGTGTCACTACCTTACCACCTTACTTGATCATAAGCTCATTTATTTCATAGTCAAAGGTTATATGTGTATGAACTCTCATCCAATCGACTCCTAATATAATATCACAACTACCCAGATTCAGCAGCCTGAATTTTTCTTCAAACACAACCCTGTTAGCCTTTTACTTAACCCTGGTCACACTGCGATGACTATACATATATTTTCCATTGGCCATACTTCCTGAACTTTACCTAGTATCATTCCTTCGGTACTCATATCACCTCCATCTATAGTAAAGAAATGAGCTAATAAGGCTTGACCCTTCTTGACTATTTTCCCTATTTATTTAGCTGTGATTTAGTGCAAAGCTACCAGTTCTGTATCTCCTTTTAGTGACACTATTTTTCAACCCTTATTGATATTATTCTCATATAGTTCATTGTCAAAGGTTACAGGTGTATAAACTCTTATACAATCACCTCTCAATACCACATCACATCTACCCAGATTGAGCAACATGAATTTATCTTCAAACTCAACCTTGTTATCCTACTACTTAACCCTAGGGACACTATGATGACTATACATCCGTTGTCCATTGGACACCATCACTATCATTGGATTATCCATCTGAACAACAACCCCAGTTCCTTAGCAGTTTGAGTGTATGAAAAATTGTATATACTACCATAATCTACTAGTAATACCATTATGCTCTTATTAATCCACCCTTTAATTTTGAATATATTTTATTTTGTGGTACCTGAAATGGCATTCAAGAAGACTGGATCTTCTTGTATGACCTTGCTTCCTTTTAATTTCTCATGATATTTCTATGATTCCTCTAGTACAGTTCCCTGTCTTTTCTCTTCTTCTGTTGTGATGGAATTTAACTGTGTGTCTTTGTATACATGTCCTGGAAAGTATCTTTCTACACGTCTCTAACAAGCACCTAGTATTATCTTAAATTTTTCCTTGACCGTAGGTTTAGTTAGGGTTGCTTGGATCTTTTGCCTAGTACTAATTCATTTAATCAACTTCTTGCAAATTAGCATAACTGACCCCTTGTATAACCATCTAGCCCTCTTTTCCCTGGCATTACTAACTCTCTCCTACTTTCTGGAAAGTGACACATCTTGGTCTAAGTTTATAGGCACATACATATTAATAGTCTCCCTAATTTCCTCTTTCAAACCTCTTATAAAGCACTCCAAAATGAAATCCTTAGGAACTCTAGGATTTATCTTGAACACTTAAGCCCTAATTTCATTAAATTTTTGCAGATAATAATTCACTGTACCTTGTTTAGTGAGCATTTGGAATTCAACCACCAAACTTTTACTGTGATCATCTTCAAACCTTATCACCAGCTCCTCACCGAACTCCTCCCACC
The DNA here is from genome assembly GCA_030864215.1 of Capsicum pubescens. Taxonomy (NCBI): domain Eukaryota; kingdom Viridiplantae; phylum Streptophyta; class Magnoliopsida; order Solanales; family Solanaceae; genus Capsicum; species Capsicum pubescens. The sequence goes on from CM061543.1 coordinate 123,316,987, forward strand.
TCACTAGCCTTCTCGTAAGCGTGTAATAGAAATACCAAGCCTCAGCATCTCCCTTCATGTGAAACATATCCATTTCAAGTTTTCTAGATGGATCAATAATTTTATAAATAATTAAGTACTTGTTACACCTTCTCAACAAAGATCTAAGCTCAACTCCTCTATATGTGGGAAATTTGAGCTTGGGATGAAACTCCTAGACAAGATTGGGTCTATTCCCCCCCCCCCCCCCCTCGATTGTTGTATTCAGCGTAGGAAGTAATCCATTACTGTTGTTGTACTTTCAGGAGTAACTGGACTCTTACCATTGCTTTTTTCCAATAATCTCATCATAGCTTTATGAGTTTCCTCCATCATTTGCTTCATATCCCCTTGAGTAGAGCCATGTCTTCTAGTCGTGACTCTATAATGTTGAGCTTAGAGTCCACCTCCACCTTATTAGCCTACACTTGAGCTTCAATTTTTCTCAAGTTTTCCTTAGCTTGTTTAGCCCTTGTAGTATCAACTCCCATCATTATCTACAGGTATAATAAAAATTGTTGGCTCTAATACCAATTTGTAATGAACTCCAATAGTCGTAATAATTACATCAACAATAACTCAATAATTACACTAGTGTTACGATAAACAATGTTCAAATCGTAATAATTTTTTTTTTGAAATGACTAACTGGAATTCAAATAACCTATAAGGGTACTAAAAATAAAGGAAATTACTAGATAAGCAAGCTCAGCAACTCGGTTTCAAAGGTGGACAATCTATAACTCAAATCAAATGCATACCTGAATCAATAGTCATATTGTACATCATCTCAATTCCAATTAATCAAGAATAACTTCACTGACAGGTAAGAATTTTTGAAGATAAGAAATAAAATTGGGTAAGAAGAAGATTATCAATTTGGATTGAGATTTTGAGAAGGAAAGTTGCGGAAGGAATACGAGTAATGAACATACCAAATTCACCATGCTCCTTTCTGTTTGTATTTGATATTTGTACCCCTTTATGAGCGAATCTGAGATCTTGATCTGATACTTGATCTTATTTAATCACCACCCCTGATTCTAACTGTTGAATCTTGTCTAAGTAGACTTTAACAGTGTCATGTACTAGTGCTGGCTAATATGTGTAATGAATGATCATTACACATGCTAATTTCTTCTAAAAAGAAAACATTTGAAATTATCAAAAAGCAAGAATTCATTGTCAATTATTGATTATGGATAATTAGTATAAAATCGTTAAACTATTATCTAAAATAAATAAATAAAAACAAAAAAGATGATAATAATGAATGCTGAAAGACAACTTCAATCAAAATCAAAATAAGAAGAAAAAGTAAAGTAGAAGAAGTTCTGTTTCATGTAAATTTTGATCCAAAATATCATAAATATTAAATAACATGATTTCTTATTTAGATCAAATTATCAAATACTAATTAATTTTCAAATAAAATAAATGTTAAATGAACTTTACCCAAAAATTTAAAGGGACGTACGTGTAGAAAAAAATAATCTACCATGAATAATTAAAGCTTAGATAAACATAACTATGTCCAAGTCAAAAAACAAATTACCTTTAATATATGTAACGAATTAATGTCACGTGTAGAAAAGAAAAGAACAATGTACCATGAATGATTAAAACTTAAATAAACATAACTAATGTCCAAGTCAAAAAGATTACCTTTAATAGACTTAATAAATGTCCAACTAAAATGATATTTACCTTTCGTAGTCAATATAAATTATTTTTCCTAATATAGAAAATAGACATTTAATTTCTTCCCATATATTTTCCCATCCAATATATTGTAGGAATCCTAAAAATATTATAAAAAATAGTAAAATAATTGATGAAAAGGGGTGAAAAGACAATTTTATCTATTGCAAAAACTTTTAATAAAGTACAAAAAGTCCAAACAATATTTCTAAGACTGTTCACACTTTTAATATAGTAGAGATCAGTAATTTAATATTAAAATATAAATATAGTATTACCGACTGGATAACATATGTTTTAGAGATAGGATATCATCCTTTCGCTATTGCTATTTTTAAAATTGACTTTGACGACTGGAAAAAAGTTTGATTGTTATATATAAACTTACAATGACCATGGTTTTGTCCCATTGTTGTGGCATTGTCGTTAAAAGTTTAGTTTCTTATAGTGTTATCAGCATATTGTCATTGTATCATTGAGGTATGCTTCAAATCTTCAGTGAGACCTCTATGATACCATCACATTATATTTATATACTATCATGGTATCATTGATGTTTGTTCTCTAATCCTTTGTTCCGACATCCATAATACCAACATAGTATATATATATTGACATGGCATCATTAGAGTTTGCTTATGTCCCTAATAATACCATTAAATATATCTATATACTATCATAAATCGTTGATTCCTTCTTTAATCCTTTACTGTAATCTTTGTTATACCATCACAATATATTTAAATAGCGTCATGATATTATTGATATTTTCTTCAATCCTTTAGTCAAACCTCCATGGTACCATCATAGTATATATATACTGACATGGTATCATTTGGGTTTGCTATAGTCCGTAATGATACCATCATAGTAGATGGATACTGACATGGTATCATTAGGGTATGGTTTAGTCTGTAATGATACCATCGCAGTATATAGATATACTTTGATCAAATAAAGTATATTGACCCTCTAGGTCATTTTATGCATTTTCATGATTTTTTGATGTTTAGAGCTTTTCCACACCTGCACCAGGTCATTTATGACTAACTGGGACAGGCAATTTGGTCACCAGGTAGATCATTTAATTTTTAGAGCCAATTCTCTACTTTAGAGCTTTCACTACTAAAATATAGATATAAAACCTAAACTTTAGTCAAATGGTATCAAATGCCAATTCTGATGATTTTGTTAGCTCCGAAATGTTGATTTTGCGCAAGGAGGACCCTTAGTTCGATTCTCAATTTTTTTAAACTCATTTTGGGATATTAGGTGAATTTGGTTAAAATGGTCCTTTGGGTGTGGGATCCATATTCTATCAAAATGACCTTGTATGAAAATTTCAATGACGCCATTCAATTTGAAATTTAATTTGTAGGATATCATATCTCATTTATTTTCACGAGATTAATATGAGTCCCGAGGGGTCTATCAAAGACTTGGCATCTTGGCAAAGTGCTGGTGCCTGCTATTGGTGGTCTCATCACCTTAGCAACACCTAGGATGACTAGAAAATGACCACTTAACTTGGCTAGGATTACCTAGGTGAGGAAGCTGCCTTGGCATACCCATCTCCCAAGCAATGTATTGTCCACATAAGCATGAATGCCTTTGTGAGACTTTTGTCACCTTGACACTAAGGTTGTCTTGACATGCAATCACCAAAGTGAGGCCTTGGCCGTCTACGCGATACTGCCTTGGTGATGTCTAGTGTTGCCTTGGTGATTCCTAGTGTCGCCTAGGATATGGGGATGATTTTTTATAAGCTTATGCCCCACTACTTTTTGGGCATTTTCTTAAGAGAAAACCCCTATTAAAGGCCTTGAGAGCTTACTTATTATGAAGAATAGATTATCTAGTGTCGGGATTAATCTAAAGGTGAGTCTGCAATTTTTTTTTGGTCTCTATTTTCATAAGTTCTATCTAAAATCTAGTTTAATTTTTGATTTAGTTATTATATTTCAAATATTGTTGGGATTTATTTGTGGCTGATTTGAGCTCGAATTTCAGCCAAACATTGGGATAAATGATACTTGTGCTATGAGGGATACATTGACAGTTTTTATTTTGTGATTCGACAAGCGAGCCTAAACATGAGATTTTAATTCAACTTTTGACCCAGAGCATTTATATGCAATACTAGTACCATTATTCTCATTTTAATGCATACATTATTATCTTTATCGTGTAGAAACATTCGTAGGCTTTTTGAAAGGGAAAAACTCCAGCATATTGGACTTTCTCGAGATTTCGGTGGGGTCTAGGTAGGCTAGGCTTACTGATAATGCTCATCTTACACGTCAATTTAAGTGCAAGGCGGTCGTTGTCAATATATTTATCCAACTAAGAGTCGGGGGATAATCAACGAGAAAAAATGTGAGTGGCGGTTGAGTAAGTTCAAAATAAGAGTTGCTTGCTAAGTTCAAACCTATGGTACAAGATAGTTTGGTTTTTTTTATGTTTTTCTAATGTAAGAGTAATTCTTAGGCTTCTAAGAAACTAATTTGAGACTAAGAATAATTAGAGTATAATCAATTAAAATGGATCTTGGGACAATGATTTCCTAGGGGCAAGATATATATGGGAGGGAGCATGATAATTTGATGCAAATTCTAATTGTTAATGATGCAGTAGGCTAGGTGCAAGGTCTTTGAGAAATTTTTTTAAGAAAAATCTCAAAGATGTCACCCATTGACCCTTTCAAGTACCTAATGAGTGTGTCAATTAAAGCCACCAAACACCTCAATTGGGTATCCCTATTTCTAAGATGATACCCATGGTATAGTTAACTGTAAACCACCTTTATGTCTAAGATAGTGATAGATTAGCAAACTACACACATAATTGTCTACCATTGCTTTGGTTTCCACATCCCTCTTTCAAGGATGATATGGGTTCCTAAAGTTCACCCAAAACCCTTCTTTCGAAGATGGCTATGAGCTTTCTACATCTTGGGGTTTTCACCCATCAAACCCATATGGGTATGTTGGTCTTTCTCCTACAAATCCCAACCAATTTAATCAAGCAATAATATAACCCATCATCAACAAACTAAAACATACATAAATAAATCAAATCCCACACACATTTACACCCTAATCTAGCATAATCCTAAGAGGTAGATCTAGCACATCATAAGGATAATGTAAAAAACTATACCACGATGTACATCAAAAAATAAATAGAGTACAAACCATACTTTAGACTCAAATGAATCTTCAATAGACAAAGCCAAATCTACACTTTAAAGCTCCTCTAATGTAACTTTTCTCAAATTAGTGTAAATTTAAGCTCCAAGATCCAAAAAATTACAAAATCCTAAACTAACGATAAGAGGTAGGGTTGTGGAATTATTCCCCTAGAATAATTGGGTTTTGAGCCTTAAGTGGGATTTGGGGTCGGCTAGTCAAAATAACGCCTTTATGCTTGGGCCATTTTCTGCTCTCATGCGATCAAGGAAGATTAATCACGATAGCCCTCACTGCGATAAAAATAAGTCCATCGCAATCGTAGTAGACAAACTATCTTGACTCACTGCGATCGCAGGCTTGATCCTGCTTCATCTTTTCCAACTCTTGCACTTCAATTCCCTTCTTAGTCCTTTTTAGCTCAAGTTTGCTTCTTTTCTTCTCAGCTCTTGTACACTTGCAAAATATGGGAATTAGTACATTTAATCACAAATATGTCTGAATTAGATGTGGAAATTATAGTAGTGTTCATGAATGTGAAGTGCAAATGAGTGGTAAATTCACCACTTATCAACACCCCCAACTTAAATCCTTGCTTGTCCTCAAGCAACACTACCCTTAATCATGAGAAAATGTACATTCTTCCCACTTAGATGATCTAATGATCACAACGAATTAAAGCTTAGTTAATACAAAAAGTAGCTCATCAAACACGGGCAAGACTATTCTTCCGACACCCCTCAACATAAAATGCAATATCCAAGGATGCAAAAGACTTCAAAGAGAAATCATACAACAATCACTAATACTCTAGAAATGACCTCTGTTTGAACTCAACCACACTATACTCCTTTTTCCTCATTTTTCATGAGATGACAAATCACCCACATCGACTTGTTTACATGCCTTCTCACAAGACAAAAAATTCCACACACCAAGTTATCAAATATGCAATATGGAATTTAAGTGTGAAACTCTCTCTCACTCTAAAGAACTCTCGATGTTAACAAGTACCATGCCATAGGCTTGCCCCTATTTTTAATTGCCACTATAAAGAATACACTTGATTGGATATCAAGAAGGGTTTTTTGAACTTGTAATGTAGGTTTTAGAGTAGGGTAGGATATTATTTGGTAATATCAATGCTATACCATCCTTGAACATCTACATCAAACTATTCTATACTTCTTTTGATCATGAGCTACATCTTTTGTTTTCACTCTTTACACATGTGCCTCCTTTTATTTCTTTGGTGCACCCATTTTCTTTTCATTTCTTTTTCTTTCGCACTTTGTGTTTTTCTTTCCGTTTTTGGGTCTTTTATTTTTCTTCTACACTTGTTCTCAATGCATAAGCTCTTAGGCATTCACTTACAACTTTGTGGTCCCAAAGTTATTTCGTCCAAACTTTACCACCCCCAACTTAGGCTTTAAGGCTCAATTTGCACTATTAAGTTAAAGGAGGATAGGGTCACAAGAAAGATAAGAGAAAGGCTCACAGCTTGTAATGTGTTTTCCAAAGAAAGGTTCAAAGGCTCAAAGTGGGTGACTAGGGATAACATCTATGTAATGCTAGGCTTTTTAGGCTAGAGTGGACTTCCAAAGTCGCAAAGATGGCCTAAGATCATCTCCCTAACCAAGTACAATCAAAATTAGCCTTGAGATACTAATAGGGAAAGTTCTAGATGGTACAATTACACATGAGATTTAGACAAATATCTCACCACTCATGGCATACAAACTCGTGAAGAAAGCTTAATTTCCCCTCCCGCTAGAGATAAAAAATAGAGTATCTATCAATTTTCATAAGTCAATAATTTGGAGTCACAAAAATAAACAAAGAATTCTTACAATATCTCTCCCGTCTGTGCCCTTGATTTTTGAAAAAAGTTTCAATGAGGGGGGAGGGGGGCGTGTTCACTGTGCATTTGCACCATGCACAATTTGCTAATCATGGCAATAATCCAAGACTTGGTTTCACATTTTAGCTTCATAAGGGTAAACCTACCATATGTATACTCGAACTTTGCAAATGGTAGTCGTTTCGTCCCAAATCCTCAATTCAACAGATACTCAGACTTCCCTTGCATCAATGGATCAAAACCCAATCACGATAATTTTTCCTTAAGAATAACGTCACTTAATCTATCATAGGGAAATGCTTGTCCAACATATTATTAAAAGAAATAAAAATCTAGAAATAATTTTCCTGTTTTGCGTCAACTAAGTTCAAGTATTGCAAGGAAATGTGTACTCACACTAGGGTAGGGTAGCCTACCCCCAACTTAAAAAGACTATTAGTGACCTCAGTACATAACATGAAAGTAGAATAAGGATTTAATGGACTCCCTAAAACCACATAGATAATTGTGTCGAAAGATGGACATAGAGGTACGATTGCGACCTGATTGTTGGGAATGCATCATGACAATTGCGGTAACCGAGGCCATTTGCTCCTTTATTTTTCTTTGTTTTTCTGCATGGCTGCTACAATTCTAATCTGTGTTTTCCCTTTTTTTTGGATTGCACATTGTCAATAGTATCTACAAAAATTAAAATTATGTGACTTATTAAAAGTTATAAAAATGTAAATAAAGAAACTATGGGTTGCCTCCTAGAAAGTGCTAGATTTAACATCACCGCACGACGTATTTTTTCAATCCTTATATGTGTCTCCACTTAGAAGACTTAAATTTTCTGCCCAATTTTTTATCATTACATCTTTAAGGTGTGTTGGGAAAATGTAAGGGCATGATGACACATGTTCTATCATTCCACTTCGACAACTTGAATTGTTTGCCCAATTTTGCATCAAACTTTTATGTGGAATCATTGGGTAATGGTGAGAAAATTAAAAGGCCACTAATTGGACATCGATCTTTAAGATTTTTCGCCTTCAAGATTGAGGTCTTAGCATTCACTTTTAGAAAGAAAAACTCTAGGGAATAAGGAAATAGATCATTTTCACCCTCATTCAACATTTGCTCAGGTGGATTGATTATCATCTACTCCACCAAGGTTAATGTTGAGAAATTGTTAGAATGTGGTCTTCTCCTTAATGCCTAAGTTGTCTCTATTTTAGTAGCCTCACCCTGAAATGGACTAGAGTCTTTATAAAGGATTTGCTTGGCTTCTTCCCCTGACTATAGTACTATTTTCTCCTATTTGTCATCATCGCTCATGTTTGGTTCGGGTGGTAGGGAAATCAACGAGGATTATTTGCTACCAAGATCAGCATCATGGCTTGGTTTCTCTTCTTGATTAAACTCATCTTAGGATGTGGGTAACAATGGCATTTTCAAGGTTTGTATCATTGCCCATTACCTTTACCTTTACAATCTCCCTTACAAATGCCTTATTGGAGTGATGTATGTCTTGCATGTCCTCTTCTATTATAGTTACCTGATCCAAGATAGTTTGAAGTATAACTCAAAAGCTATTGGATCTGGTATATTCCTCTTCCTTCTTGTCATCATAAGACCTATAAAATCATAAGAAGAACTAGCATTTAGGTTAGCATTATGAAAGAAGGGGGCATTTGAACGATCACTCTAATGTTCTAATTCATCCTCCGTTAATTTCTCTCATTCCAAGATACATTGAAGTATTTCTTCAACACTAACATTTTTAGTCTTTGTTCTTCCCATCTTTTTCATAAGACCTATCAAAATCATGAAAAGAACTAGCAACCGAATTTGTATAATGGTGGGACGGGGCATTTTTACAATTACTCCTATGTCCATTTCGACCACCACATAGGGAACAAACATACTCCATATAAGATTGATATGGTGGACACATCTCTCTCCGAGGAGTATATCTACAATCTTAACAAAAGTAGGGTCCATTACAATATGGATATGGATTGTCACGATAGGATTTTCAACAACCGATTTCACATTCATTTTGAGATGCCATAGTGACAAGTAAGCAAAAATAAAAACCTATCCAACACAAGAAGTAAACAAAAATAAAGAAAAGCTACCTAGCACAAGAAACAAAGAAAATAACAAACAAATATTTACAAGTTTGAACCAAAGCAAGTAAGCTAAAATTCAAAACTAACTTAATATGCAAAATTATTCCCCGACAACGGTGCCATTTTTTATAACGCTCAACTTACAAATCAATTTAATTGCAACGCGCTCGATGTCAATATATTTACCCAAATAAGAGTTGGGAAAAAATCCAAGAGAGTTAGGGTTGTGGAATTATTCCCCTAAAATGAATGGGTTTTGAGCATTAAATGGGATTTGGGGTCGGCTGGTCAAAATGACGCCGCTTCTCTTGGCCTATTTTCTGCTCTCACATAATCGCGGAAGATTAATAGAGATTATAGTTACTGTGATTTCTGTTAGTCCATCGTGATTGTAGTAGGTCGACTAGTTTGACTCCAATCTATCACGGGATGACGCCCACGATCGCGATAACTAAGGGCTAGATCTTGATCCTGCTTAAGCTTATCCAGCTCTTGCACTTCAATTCCCTTTTTATCCATTTTAGCTCAAGTTTGATTCTTTTCTTCTCAGATCTTGTATAACTTCTAAATATGGAAATTAGTACATTTAATCACAAATATGTCTCACTTAGACATGGAAATCATAGTAGTGTGCATAAATGTTAAGCGCAAATGAGTGGTAAATTCACCACTCAGCACTTACTCTTCTCTTATATTGAGCTTAATAAATAGTGTAGTATTATACTATACCTGGGTGGATATTTACAACGTTGTTGATAATTTTACAATTATTTAATTATTTAGCCTATTAGAGACTCTTTTTGGTAGATTTTGGCCTATTTTCCTCTAATTGGATAGGGTTAATAACCTATGACTAGTTTTGGCTTACTTTGTACCTTGGGATGGAATTATAAATCCTTAGCATAGGTTTTGATAGGTTCTAGCCTTAGTTTAGAATTTTGAGGCTAATAGAAGGTGTAACACCCCAAAACCTAGTCTCAAGATGTCACACGATGCTTAAGACTACGAGTAGCCTTAAGCTAACCCTGTTTGCATACTACTATGCCTTAATATGATAGTGATGGAAATATATATATATAAAAGTCATGCTAGAATGCGGAAACTGTCTATAATATCTGAGAATAATATCTTAAACATCAATACTAAATAATCTGAATCAAAACTGCCAGTTTAACAAGCCTCTGCTACTAATAACTAGAGAGTCACTAGGATAAACCCCCAACTAACTCGAACTGTCTGAAAAGAATGCTAAATCAAATGACTAATAAGCTGCAAAATCTGAATGAATAAGTCCCCAAACTATGAGGACTCACCAACTGGCGGATGTAGATGGAGATGCTCGAACTTCTCATACTGCTGATACTGAGCACCTGAACCTACATTTTGAGACAATATAGCACATAAACGTATATGTGGATCAATACTTTGAGGATGTACTGAGTATATGGGGATAAAATGCATAAGTAAAACATCGTCTAATAATCATCATTTATTAAAAAATGCATGCTAAATGTAAATGACTCACATAAGCTAGAATATCTAAAATAATAAAATATATAGCAATAAGAAGCAAAACATACTTTATAAATTTCGCGAGCTATAACATTTAGTTCTAAAAGCAGTACTTGTATTCTCTCTTTAAATTATATTGTCTAAGTGTAGAAAGGACTCACTCTTAAATCTAAAATTTGAATGCTGGGATCTATAACTATAATCTTTCTATAAAGCATAATCTAATATAAAGTTGTGAGCCTTTACATTTAGTTTTCTAAAAGCCATCCTGTTACTCTTTCTGTTCTAAAATCTGTAGTCTGTAAGATTTAAAACTTTATGGAAAATATTTTATTTGAAGGGAGGTTCTTCTAACCGACATAAACCATGCGAGCTACATGGAGTCCAACATCTCATCCTCCCAAAGAAGAAACCTCACGTTGGTGAGAGGTTTTATACTCTTGCCAGGGAGTATAAGCTTATCTCAAGTGATCACATCTCAGCCCACTATGGGCACTTAATCTCAATTCTATCTACTCGGTGCTACGTACTACTACCTTTTAATTTGCTACGCTTATCTTGTGAAAAATCCACTTTAAAACTAGCATAAGGGTTTATTATGAAACTAGATATGCATTTATCTGAATAAATCTGTAAATAAAGCTATTTTGCTTTTTGTAATCTGTAGTAAATCTTTAAAGTGGATTCCAAAAGTTATATGGTGATCAAAAGATCAAAACTATATTGTAAATCTAATATAATCAGATCATAAGATGCTTAAAGCATCATCTTTTATCACAATCTCAACATATAAACTTTGGGCTTAATAAACAATGTATCAAACTCATGTGAAAACATCATAATAATCATGCTTGATAATGAAAACAATGATAATTCATCTTAAAATCTGTAATTTACTACAATAGGCATGAAAAATATGAAAATAGACATGCAATTCATCTTCAGAATATCTCAAAAACTCATAACTTTGCAAATAGCAATAATGGGTATGAACCGTAATTCAAAAATCATGTAATATCATCCAAAATCACATGAATTTAAATTAAAAGCTTGGTTTTAGGCACAAGGATGGAAGAAGATCCTTGTTCATAAACCCCACATACCTTGATTGACGATTAGATAAAGAAACCTTGAATTATTGCTTCCTATTTGAGTTCTTGAAGATGAGTTCTTGATTATCTTGCCTTGGGAATTCTCAATTTAAAGCTTTCTTAGAGAAACTATGGAGGATTTTTATTTCTTTAAGAAGAACCTTTGGAGCTCTAAGGTTTTGTTTTGAGAGAAAATTGATGAAATACACATAAAATGCTTTGGAATATGCTTAATGTTTTTTTTTTCACGAATTGAGGCCTTGGGGATTGATCAAAATACCCCCTTTAAATTACTAAATAGAATTGGAAAAGAAAGAAAACATCCTAATTTAATGGGCCACCGCGATGCGCCACTATCGCGGTGGCTCACTGGAAAAGGACGAGTGGGAACTAAATGTTCACCGGGATGCACCATAATTGTGTTTTCCGTTTGGAATGCCATCTTGGCTACTGGCGTGATGTGCTGTATCGTGTTGGGCTGCTGGATTTTGACAATTGGGAATTTGGACCTCTCCACGACGTGCCAATATTGTGGAGGTCCACTGGAATTGACAATTATGAAATCGCCCTTCACTACGATGCATTGGTTGCTCAGATGGGACACTGTCAACTTAAAAATGCTCTAACTCTTCTCCTCAACCGAGTATCAGATTTGGGTGAATTTGGTATTGATGGAAAGCTTATTGAATTTCCCACACAATGGGAGGTCTAAATCTGGAAAATTCCACAAGAAATAAAAATTCTTGATTTTAGAAGCTATCCCTTAACATTCTAGGAATGAATTTAAGCTATAAAAATTATGGGGTGTTACAATAGCTCCCCCTTGGAAACATTTGTCCTCGAATGTGGCTAGATAAGATGAAAATACAGAGGAATCTGAGTCTATAAGCTATCATGCACAATTGAAATGAATTGAATAACTGAATATCAACATAATGAGCTACTGAACTAATTTGTTGGTGCATAAATTTACACAAAAAATAGCTACATAGCTGAATATGAGATTGGAAAAGAACTGAATGAAGGAAAAACTATTACCTTCGGTTGAATCTAAGTTCGTGGAGAAGAGATGAGGATACTTCGTACGCATGGCTGCTTCTAGTTCCCAAGTAGCACCCATAACGGACTGACTTCTCCATAGAACTTTGACCAAGGGAACTTCTTTGTTCCTCAGCCTAAGGATCTGATGATCAAGAATCTCTACTGGGACTTCTTCGTAAGAAAGGCTATTCTGAATATCTGTGCTTTCTAGAGAAACTATAACAGTTGAATCGTCCATACACTTCTTCTACAAGGACACATGGAATACTGGATGTACTGAGGATAATTTTGAGGGTAACTCAAGATCATACGCTACCTTCCCAACACCATTCAAAATCCGAAAGGGACCGACATACCGGAGATTAATCTTCCCCTTTTTGCCAAATCTCTTCACCCCTTTCATGAGTGAAAGTGTCAGATACACAAGATCATCAACCTCAAACTCAAGATCTTTTCATATTACGTCTGCATAAGACTTCTAACAAATCTGGGATTCTTTCAATCTCTCTATAATCAACTAAAATTTCTCTATGACCTCAAACACCATGTATGGACCAATAAAAGCGGCCTCACCCACTTCAAACCAACTGACTAACGATCAACATCTTTGCCTCTAAAGAGCCTCAAATGGAGCCATCTGAATAGTAATATGGTAATTGTTATTATTAGCAAACTTAATCAACAGTAAATGCTCATCCCAACTACCTTTGAAATCAAGAATGCAAGACCTCAACATGTCCTCTAGAGTCTAAATGGTCCTCTCTTCCTGACCATCTTTTTGCGGATACAAGGCTAAACTAAGATGAACTTGGGTACCAAGACCCTTCTGAAAGGCTTTCCAAAACTGAGAGGTAAACTGAGTACCCCTATATAAGATAATGCACAAAGGAAATCCATACAATCTAAACATCTCTAAGATAAACAACTTAGCATAATCATCAGTTGTATAAGACCTGTGAACTTGCAAGAAATGTGCTGACTTAGTCAATCTGTCTATAATAACCCAAATCAAATCATACTGATGACGTGAACAAGGTAAACCAGTCATAAAATCCATAATCATATCTTTCCACTTTCAAGTGGGAATACCAAACTCTTGCAACATAGCACCAGGTATTTGGTGCTCTACCTTAACCTGTTGACAAGTTGCACATTTAGCTACAAACTCTGCTATATCTTTCTTGATACCACTCCGCCAATATATTTCCTGCAAGTCACAGTACATCTTGGTAGAACCCAAATGAATAGAATAATGCGCACCATGCGCTTCCGCTATAATCCACTACCTCAAATAATCAACATAAGGTACACACAATCCTCTCCGGTATCTCAACACACCATCTCCCCCTTAGAAGAAAACCTCTAAATTTTGGTCTCTAAATGACTTCTTCAGTTTGTCCAAACAAGAATCCTTATCTTACTTCTCTGTCACTTCCCAAACTAGGGAAAATTTGGAACTACTCCGAGCACAAACATTCCCTTCATCTAAGTCAACCAATCTAACACCCAATATAGCTAATCGATGAACTTCCAAACTAATTCCTTCTTGTCATTCTCCATATGAGCGTCACTGCCCATAAACAATCTACTAAGGGCATCTGCCACTACATTGGCCTTGCACGGATGATTCGATACGCTCATATCATAATCCTTCAACAATTCCAACCACCTTCTCTGACAGAGATTCAACTCCCTCTGAGTAAACAAATAATGCAAACTTTTGTTATCTGTGAACACATTAACATGCACTCCATACAAATAATGTCTCTAGATTTTGAAAGCAAACCCAACAACAGCTAACTCAAGATCACGCGTCGGGTAATTCTTTTCATGGGTCTTAAGTTGTCTAGAGAAATAGGCTATGACCTTACCTCTCTACATCAAAACACAACTCAAACCAACTCTGGAGGCATCACAATAAACCAGAAAACCATCTATACCATCAGGTAATGCTAAAATTGGGGCTGAAGTGATTCAAGTCTTCAACTCCTGAAAACTCTTCTCGCAGGAATCTGACCAATGGAACTTAGCTTTCTTTTGGGTTAATCTAGACATAAGAGACACTATGGATGAGAAACCCTTAACAAAACATTTTTAATAACCATCTAGACCCAAGAAACTCCTAATGTCTGACAGAGATATAGGTATAGGCCAATTTATTATGGCTTTTGTCTTTTGGGGGTCAACTCTAATACCCTCACTGGAAAAATATGACCAAGAAAAGCTACTGACCTTAGCTAAAATTTGCACTTGCTAAATTTGGTGAAAGACTGGTGATCTCTAAGGGTCTGTAACACCATTCTAGATGGTCTACATGATCATCCTCACTACGAGAGTAGGCAAAAATATCATCGATAAAGACTATGACAAACATGTCTAGATACTCTTTGAACACTCTATTCATCAAGTCCTTGAAGAAGGATGGGGCATTAGTTAGTCCGAAGGACATGACTGTAAACTTAAAATGACCATAACGAGTTCTGAAAGCTGTCTTTGGAATATCACATTCCCTTACTTTAAGCTGATGGTAGCCGGATCTAAGGTCTATCTTTGAGAAATGACTGGCACCCTAGAGATGATCAAATAAGTAATCAATTCTAGGAAGAGGGTATTTATTTTTGACTATAACTTTATTCAACTCACTATAGTCAATGTACATACACAAAGAATCATATTTCTTTCACATGAATAGGACGGGAATGCCCCATGGAGAAACACTAGGCCTTATGAAACTTTTATCTAAGAGATCTTTGAGTTTCTCTTTCAACTCCTTAAGATCGGAGAGAGCCATATGCTATATAGGGATAGAAATAGGATGAGTATCTGGAAGAAGGTCAATATCGAATTATATTTCCCAATTGGGAGGTACCCCTGGCAAATCTTCAGGAAAGACATCAGGAAACTCATTCACTACACTGACTGACTAAACTGTTAGAGTCTCAAACATAGTTTCTTTTACTTGAACTAGATGATAGATACACCCTTTGGAATTAACTCTCTAGCTTTAAGATAAGATATGAAATGACTCTTGGGAGATACTGAGTTACCTTTCCACTCAAAGACCGGCTCATCTAGAAACTAAAACTTCACCACTTGGTTGTGAAAATCCATAGATGCATAATAGGAATAGAGCCAATCCATGCCAAGAATAAGATCAAAGTCAACCATATCTAATTCTGTTAAATTTGCTAACATAATTTTATGAAGTAGAGTGATATGACACTTTCTATAGATTTGTTTAGAAACAACTGACTCACCCACTGGGGTAGAAACCAAGAAGGTCTCAGGAATCTTTTCAGAACTTATCTCAAAATTTACAGCAACTAATGGGGTCACATAAGAGAAACTCAACACAAGGTCTAAAAACACATAAACATCAAGTTAAAAAACATGAAGCATACCAATAAAGACATCTGGTGAATCCTTCTGCTCGTGATGGGATGGTAAAGCATATAACCAATTCTAGTGTTGACTGCCACCGGTACTGGATGATGCACCCTGACGAGTGACTAGGCAACCTACAGAGCTGGTGCACTAGTAGTCTGTGTCTGGGAATGGTCATCTCTATTTCCTTGCTTAGCATGCAGACAATATCTAATTCCATGACCTGACTTTCCATAACTAAAACAACGTTTGTATCCAGCCAAACAATCACCAGGATAATTCCTACCACACTTAGCACAAGTAGAATAATGAGGCCTTCCACTTACACTATTCTGAGATCTGGACATGGATGATTTACCCAACTGTTCCTACGCACCTCTGGGAGTAGGAGCACTAGTTGAAGATGGTTCTGGCATAGATGAATGGTTTTGGAAGTGCGAACGATTCCCTCCATAAGACCTAGCCTGGTCATACTCAAACTGTCCTATTCTAGCCTTCCCAATTTCTCTCTTTCTCTTCTCTTTAACTTCTCTGCCTCAATCTATTGAGCATGCATCATCAACCTAGAAATATCTATGTCTCTAATAAGGATGGCAGTCCTGCACTCCTTAACTACCAAACTATACACTTCAGTAACAAACTTACACCTACTTTACCTAAGATTAGCCATCATATCTGAGGAATACTTAGACAACTGATTGAACTTAAGAAAGTACTCCTTCACTATCATCGAGCCCTGCCTCAATTTCATAAACTCCTCTATCTTAGCTTCCCCTATCTCTCATGGGAAGAACCTGTCTAGAAAAGTATCCTGAAATACCTTCCAGCTCATAGGAGTTGTATTCTCACCTCTATAATTCCTCCATATAACCACCCATTCATAAGCTACATCCTTCAATCTATAGGATGCTAACTCTATACTCTCCTCTTTAGAAATATCCATAATCTGGGTGATCTTCTTCACCTTATATGGATAAATTTATGGGTCCTCACCTACTTTCAACCCAAGTAAATCTTGCGGATTCATTCTCATGATGTCTCTGATTCTAGCTACTGCTAAGTCACTATCCTACTGACGTGGGACTGTATCCTAATTTTGATGGTTTCCTAAACATTTGTAGTCAAAGCTTTGGCCAATGCCTGAAAGGCGGCCCTAAACTCAGTATGGGATACATTCTCATTCAAAGGATCTGTGGGCTGAGGTAGCTAGTTACCATTTCTGTAGGCATTATCTCGATGAGGAGGCAAATTTAACTGTCATGTAAGAGGACGGGTTAAAAGCCGATAGAGATACCATAAGCATGATTGATCATGAAAAAAGAAGATGATTTGCTAAGGACGTTCTGTAGCCACTTGTTTATAAATATGGCGCACTTCACACCAATGGCCAAGACTCTACGTAACACGACTTGTTTGACTCCCTAGGACTCTTAAAACCTTAGGCTCTGATAACAAGTTAGTAATGCCCCAAAACCTAGTCCCGAGATGTCACACAGTGCTCAAGACTATGAGTAGCCTTAAGCTAACCCTGTCTGCATACTAGTGAGCCTAAATCTCATAGTGATGAAAATATAGATATAAAAGTCATGATAGAATGCAGAAACTATCTATAATATCTTAGAATAATATTTGAAACATCAATACTGAATAATCTGAATCAAAACTAATAGTCTGACAAGCCTTTACTACTAATAACTAGAGAGTCACTGGGACAAACCCCCAGCTAACTCAAACTTTCTGAAAATAATGCTAAACCATATGACTAATAAGATGCAAAATCTGAAAGAATAAGTCCCAAAACTATGAGGACTTACCAATTATCGGATGTAGATAGAGATTGTTAAACTACTCACACTACTAATATTGAGAACCTGAACCTACATTATGAGATAATGTAACACATAGACGTATATGTTGATTAGTACTTTGAGGATGTAATGAGTATATGGGGGTGAAATGCATTAGTAAAACATCATCTTGTAATCATAATTTATACAACACTGCATGCTAAATGTAAATGACTCACATAAGCTGAACTATCTGAAATACTGAAATATGTAGCAATAAGAAGCAAAACATACTTTATAAATTTTGTGAGCCATGACATTTAGTTCAAACAATTGTACTTTTATTATTTCTTTAAATCATATTGTCTAAGTGTATAAAGGAATCACTCTTAAATGTGAAATCTGAAAGCTGTGATCTGTAGCTATAATCTTTTTGTAAAGCATAATCTAAAATAAAGTTGTGAGCCTTTACACTTAGTTTTCTAAAACCTTTCCTGTTACTCTTTCTGTTCTAAAATCGATAGTCTGTAAGCTTTAAAACTTTAAGGAAACACTTAATATAAAGGGAGATTCTTCTAACCGACATAAACAATGCGAGCTACATAGAATCCAACGTATCATCCTCTAAGAAAAGAAACCTCACGTTGGGGAGAGGTGTCATACTATTGCCAGGTAGTATAACCTTATCTCAAGTGATCACGTCTCAGACCACTATGGGAATTTAATCTCAAATCTACGGTGGCATGTAGTTATGGGATATGAGACCTTGGAATCATACTCAACTCGGTCCTAAATACAACTCCCTTTTATTTACTATGCTCATCTTGTTGGAAATCCACTTTAAAACTAACATAAGGGTTTAGTATGAAATTCGTTATGCATTTATCTGAATCAATCTGTAAATGAAGCTATTTTGCTTCCTGTAATTTGTAGTAAATCTATAAAGTGGATTCCAAAACTTTTCTAATGATCAAAAGGTTAAAAATTTATTGTAAATCTGATATAATCAGCTCATAAGATGCTTAAAACATCATCTTTTTCTCAAAATCCCAGCATATAAACTGGGGGCTTCAAAACCCATGTATCAAACATATGTCAAAACATCATAATAATCATGCTTGATAATGAAAACAATGATAATTCATCTCAAAATCTGTAATTTAATGCATTGGGCATGAAAATATGAAAATAGATATGCAATTCATCTTTAGAATATCTCAAAAACTCATAACTTTTCAAATAGCAATAATTGGTATGAACCCTAATTCCAAACTCAAGTAATATCATTCAAATTCATATGAATTTAATGTAAAAGTTTTGTTTTGGGCACAAGGATGGAAAAAGATCCTTGTTCATAAACCCTTGATACCATGATTGATGATTAGATGAAGAAACCTTGAATATTGACTCCTATTTGAGTTCTTGGAGATGAGTTCTTGATTATCTTGCCTTGGGAATCCTCAATTTAAAGCTTTCTTGGCAAAACTATGGAGAATTTTTATTTCTTGGAGACGAAACTTTGGAGCTCTAGGGTTTTGTTTTGAGAGAAAATTGATGAAATAAGCATAAAGTGCTTTGGAATATGCTTAATGTTGTGTTTTACATGAATTGCAGCCTTGGGGATTGACCAAAATACCCCCTTTAAACTTCTAAATAGAACTGGAAAAGAAAGAAAAAATCTCGATTTGGAGGGCCATTACGACGCGCCACTATCATGGTGGCTCACGAGAAAAGGATGAGTGGGAACTGAGCATTCACCGCGATGCACCATAATCGTGGTGCCCCTTTGGAATGCCATTTTGGACATTGGCGCGACACACCAGTATTGGGTTGGGCTATTGGATTTTGACAATTTGGAATTTGTACCTCTCTGCAATGCGCCAATATCATGGAGGTCCATTGGAGTTGACAGTTATGAAATCGCCCTTCACCGCGACGCGGTGGTTGCTTAGGTGAGACACTGTTAACTTAAAAATGCTCTAACTCCTCAACCAAGTATCAGATTTGGGTGAATTTGGTATCGAAGGAAATCTTATTCAATTTTCCACACAGTGGGAGGTATAAATCTTAAAAAATCCATACAAAATAAATATTCTTTATTTTGGAAGCTATTCCCTAACATTCTAGGAACAAATTTAAGCTAGAAAAATTATGAGGTGTTACAGCGGGCCCCATCTTCCTCTCTTTACATAGTAAGCTTAGTTTAGATCCTTGTAGACTAAAGAAGATTTTAAGATACAACCTATATTAGGAATTAAACCTTAGGATGATTTAGGCAATCTAATGGTTTTCGGTTAGCCTTACTACTCTAAATAATGTAACTTTCGGTCTTTCAAACCATATATCAAGACTCAGTGGTTATTATCACTTTTACTATTGATTTGATCGTATTACTTAGGGGTTCATACTAATTGAACTTGAAGTGGATTTATGACCTTAGAGCATTATGATACTTGGATTATTTATCAAGTTTCAATTCAAGTCCGACATTCATGATCTTTATGCAACACTTTATTATGATGGTACTATTCTCAATTTTTGTTTTAAGTCCAGCATTTATGGTCCAAATGGGGTTCAATATTTGTTGTGACATGTGGGAACACTTTATGGTTTCTATCATCACTATATTCTTCCCTATTTACATCTGTCAAGATTATTGGGGTTTGATCGGTTTATTTCTCTTTTGTTTGTGTCTTCTAGGCTTATTGAGGCCCAATTCGCTGGTAGTTAGACTACTTTTACTCTAAGTTAATCATTCCACCTAATTCCTGCTTTATCTTGGTTTGAAATTTTATTTCTCATTTCGTCACGACCCGATTTTTCAGTTTATGATGGCACCTATTATAACCCACCAGTAGGTAAGCTAACCTGTAGTTCAGGAAAATTAGTAACAGACTACCAAGAGAAAAGAAGAAAAGAAGAAAAAATGAAATAAAAGACAGAAATACATAAGATAGTCCCAAATCCTAGTGGAATCAATACAAGAGTTTCTAATATAATTTGACTACAAAATGAAATGCTAAATAAATATTCTGATACGATCCATCTCTGAATACAACATAGAAATTAATCCAGTACATTCGAGGGAGAACAATAATACTCAAAACACTAGGATCTCACCTTACATCTCTAAACCATAGCTACTCCGCACGACACACACAACAATGGAGAGAACCTTTACTATGATATATAGGCTGTATAAATATATTATAAGTACCAAACACATAGTACTCAGTAGGCAACTACTGACTAAGCTCCAAAGATAATGGAAATATACATAACATGCAAGCAGGAATGTAAACTACACCCTAATATCTATGAACAAACATAGTAAAGCTAAGGAGACCATAAGGAAGAAATATTATATCTTATCCATACTCAAGGACCTAGGTACTATGACGTATATCGCTGGCCAATAATAGATAAAGAGAAGAAGAACAATACATAGTAGTATACAAGTCTAAGGATGGGATATATAACATGAATAAAAAAAGGAAGGGAGGGATATACAGATACCATTGCTACAGATGGATATATATATATACATATTTATAAAAGGTAAAACCTAAAGTAGTCATACTAGCATCTTAAGGCCTCCTAATCATAGCAAGAACTAGTGCAAACATAACCAGGGTCTAAAACTATAATGCCTAACCATGGGATAATCATTCATAATAAAATAACCATAAAAGAAAGAAATCAAAATCATACCTCAAATCTCAGTACTAGTCAAATAATCAGCCTTTCATTAACTAACGATAATAATAACACAATAAAGTAACCGGCGAGTCGGAATAAATAACACCTAAATCTGGCCCCATAATTTAGAACGTTCAATCAATACACAACATATTTCAAGCAATACTCATCACATATACCCATATATCCCCCATAAGGATAATAGATACAAGACCATACTGGTGATAGGCAATGTACCATAAAGTAACCCAGTACCTCCTCCAGATTGATGGCTTATAAAGGAAGGACCTATAACTCCCTTTCTTCTCCAGAACGACAAGCCCTAAGCGGTTTCGAGAGTAATCATATACACAAACCTGGTCCCAGTCTAATATTTCTAATCATCATCATCAATCCACTCCGTCTAATACTAAAAATATATACATGTAAATGCATGAGATAAAGCCATGGATAAAAGAGTGTAAGTTCATAAATCCATTGCCCGAGGTAAACTCTGACATTAAATCATCATAAAAGTGTAGAAAACATCGAAATCTCTCTCGATCAAAGTAAATAGAAGTAGTAAAAACCGTGGACCAAAATCTATCTCAGTTAAATATCTAAAAACACTATTATTATCCTCAAGGCTCATATGTTATTCATTAAGATGGTACAATTTTTTTTACAAAGAAACTCAATTTAAAAGGTAAAGTGGGAATAAATCTCTTTTTTAGGAAAAAGTTTAGTAAAACGATATTTTTGGTTGAAATTATACTATTTACCATTTAGTGGGGATGATTGTACCAAATCTACGCATGCCATCACCAGTATCAAAATAATGTGATCATGTCCCTTACAAGGATAAAGCACTTTCTGAACTCTAACCAGTATAATATTACGGCCTTGGGCCCAACAATATAAATATCCGACATTAACCATAACATCATAATCAGGGAAAACCTTTGACAATCCACTGAGTAAGATAGTAAACCTTTTACTAAAGGATTATGAGTCTCAACTAAGACTAACTTAATTGGAACCTAGTGTAATAGAATCCTAGAAGCATAATACACATTTCACCTTAAGGATCGATTTACCCATCTAATCTCCGAACGTACTAATTAGGCTAAGTCATGATGTTCTACCTATAATCACATCCTAACATCCCTATATAACATTCAATATATAAAAGACACTATCTCATGAAGAAGAATATACTGAAGCTTACCTCGATGTTGAACCACAATCCCTGAATCGCTCATAAATCATCTACCTTTGCTCCACTATCCCAAAATGTTGTCAGTCTATCAAAATCATAACCTACACATCACTACGATTAAATGGAGATCCATATTTCTACATAAAGAGTCAAGTCAAAATTTGTATCAAGAACGGGCCCGTGGGGCTCAAATGTTGAGCACAAATAGACCACAAATCGAGTATCAAATCAATCGTTGAAGTTTTGGAATTTAAGAACTAATTTCTAAGAATTTACCATGAATTATGATTAAAAATTGAAGGGGAAATTAATCCAAAATGACAATGAAAAGTTAGGTTATCTTACCTTAACTTATAAGGATGAATTCCCACTTTATACACACCTTGAGATCTTAATTTTGTGTGAAAATGGTGGAAATTTGCATTGGAAAAAAGGAATAAAAAGAACCATATGCCGCTAAGTAGCTACCCTATCACTTAAGCATTCAGCAACATAAGTGGCTCTGGTATCACTTAAATGATCTGGGACCATGGGAGGGTATCGCTTAAGTGACTCCCAAGCCTCTTATGTGATGCCCCCTTAAGAGGTCACAACATTGGTTAAGCGGCCATGGACCAAATGGTTAGTATCTCTAAAGCAAAACTATATGACATGACTTGATCCGGGGACTAGTTGTAATAGGCATCCCAAGTCCTAACGGGACCAAAGACCACCCCCACTACCCAACCCAACCTCCAACTACTTTCCTTGAGTTGGCTTAATTTTAAGCATATAACGAGATAGTGTAATACCTCATATAAAAGACTCTGGAATAGGATCACCACTGTGACTGACCCAATTGAGTCCAACCGTCCCATACCAACCGTCCAACTATACCAACCAAACCTAAACCATAAATCCGACCATAACCATATAAGTTCTATTAGTAATTAAATATTCATAAAATGAAATACAGTGGAATAGTGAGAAATTTTATACAATGATGTCATCCACGATACCAATGCCAATACTAAGGCTGACAACCATGTCGACCCCACCCATTTCAACCCATAGTAGTTCCATAAAAGACTCTAACCAAAAAAATACAAAAATTCGATTGGTACATGCCCCCAACCATAGAAAAAACCAATATCCATAAATAATCCAAAGTATGAAATAATATCCATGAAATAGAGCCTTCAAGACAAATGGAAGCTCACCACTTCAATCCAAAGCTGACCCCCAAATGTTTGAAGGATAAACAAGAGGAGTAGAGTGGTCGGTTCCTGAATCGTGTGGGGATACAACCTTCTAAAAATGGCTTGGCAGGTGAATTCTAGCATAAACTTAGGATAAGGATAAAATAATGTCAGTTAAGAAGACAAAGTAAACCCATCCATATGCATACAACCCATATATATATATATATATATATATATATAAGACCATCCATGAAAATAGGAATTGGGTTTAGAATATATTTAATACCTTTAACCGGGGTATGTGAAACTTAACCATCCTAGAACCACCCACGGGCTATATGGGTCTAGTGTAACCCCCTGAACAGGCCCCAATGCATGTAGCACCACGAATTAGAGGTACCATAAGAGTCGGAGATTCCCATATACCCTACACTCTCCATGATACATATGTATTTAAGAATAGAATAATAGAAAAAATATTCTATTAATTGTTTATGGTACCCCAAGTGCTATGTATAAGTTAATTGCGTAAGTACCCCATAACTTAGGGGACTTATGGTACCCGCATAAGTGTTTAAGAATAGAATAATAGAAAAAATAAGCTCCCAGGTGCAATATAAGTTGCGGGGATCTCATTAGGATTAGTGGGGAAATGTACATATTGCCTTCAGTTAAACTACACTTTATACCCATTAAAGGGTATGACTAACCCTTACGAGTATTACCCATCCTATACGAGTGGTACCCATCTTTCATACCCTAGGTTCTCTCCCTTAGACCCAACACTATCCAAGGTATGATATACCTAAACCCAAGCTGTATCTAATTGTACGAGTGGTACCCGTAAACCGTACCCCTGGCAGAATAGAATTTCAGGAGTTTTGAACATTGACCACCATACGAGTCCATGGTATGACTTATACCATATCTTATGGCTCATGGTGAGCCACTTGTATTCAGATCCAACTTAAGTTACCAAGTCTAAGGTTAAGTGAATTAATCAAACAACCCTTATACACTGGTAAGACTTGTGTAACCCAAATCGTACCGATTCCAGTAACTACATCCATCACACCAACCAACACTTGTCAGCATATGATAGGATCATACCACCTGTACCCAAGTGTATGACTCATTCCTCTAAGTCACATCTTTCCCAGAAACCAGAAATTAAGGAAATTCTCTAAGGTCCAGAAACCAGGGTGTTTCAATCTCCCCCATTAGGAATATTCATCGTAGAATGATGGACAAGGTAGGGGTAACCACACACATATTTCATTTGCATTATTAAATATATTCCCAATCTTTAACAAAGTTTTAAAACAAAAATGCAAAGATATTAATCTTTCCTTTAATAAACTCAAAAAATAAAGAAGTGTTGAAGAAAACATACCTTCTGCATGAATCCCAGGAGCAGAAAACAGGTGCAGATACTTGGACTTCATGTACTCTTTCGCTCCATATATAACTTTTTCTACCTTATGGTTTTGCCAAAGAACCTTATCCGAAGCCACATCCTTGGTCTACAATCGATAAACCTGCATATCCAAGATCTCTACCGGGACTTCTTCATAAGAGAGAGAGTCTGAAATACTCAACCCCTCTAATGGAACAATAAAAAAAGAATCACCAATGCAGTTGCTGAACATGGAAACATGAAATACCGGATGAACGGAGCTCAAACTACAAGGAAACTCGAATTCATAAGCCATATTACCAACACTTTGCAGAAACACATAAAGACCAACAAATCGGGGACTAAGATTTCCCTCTTAACCAAACCGTACTACTCTCTTAATGGAAGATACCTTTAAGAACACCCTATCCCAAACCTCAAACTCTAAGTCTCTACACCTTTTATCTAGATGGGACTTTTGGCATCTTTGGAAAGCCTTAAGCCTATCCTGAATCACCTTCACCTTTTCTACGGCCTGATAGGCCAAATCAGGACCGAATATATCCTCCTTTCCAAGATTGAACCAACCAATATAAGATCTACACCTCCTACCATACAATGCCTCAAAAAGGGCCATACCAAAACTAGAATGATAGCTATTGTTGTAAGGAAACTCTACAAAAGGAAGATGTTCAACCCAACTTCCACCATAATCAATCACTCATGCCTGAAGCATATCCTCCAATATCTGAATGGTTCTTTCCACTTGCTCATCCATCTGAGGATGAAAAACAGTACGCAGACTCCTTATAGTATCCAATCCCTTCTGAAAAGACCATGAGAAAGAAGATGAAAATAGTGTACCATGATCAGAGATAATTGAATTAGGTACCCCATGAATTTTCACAATCTCCTAAAGAGAAAACCGTGCATAGGCCTCAACTAAGAAGTTAATCTGCATAGGCAAGAAGTGAGCAGACTTTATCATCCTATACATAATGACCCAAATCGAATCAAATTGGATATAATATCGAGGAAAACGGATAATGTAATCCATATTGATTACCTTCCATTTTCATTCGGGAAATCAATTTATTAATATAACCCACAAAGTCTCATGTGCTAAATATTAGCAAATTGACACACCATCCATTTGTTCAAAAAATCAGCCCATCCCTTTCTATACAATTCAACAAATACATCTCCTTGAAATCATGATAGATTTTCATCAAGACGAAATGTACAATGTAGCGTGATTTATATACCTCAGCAAAGATCCTTTGCTGGAAACCGTCGACATCAGGAATGTACAACCTCCCTTGGTACCTTAAAGTACCTTCACCATAGATCTCAAACACTATCACCTTCTGCATACCCACAATACTCTTGATTTTCATCAAGATAGGATCTAGCACTTGCTTCTCCTTACTCTCTGCACCAAGAGTTGACCGAACCATTTTTTGTACCATCATACCACCATCCTCAAAGACCAAGAGACAAACTCCAAGATTAGATAAACGGTGAATATCTTTCACCGATTCCTGCTTTCCTTTCTCCACATGAGCCAAACTCCATATGGACAACCTGCTAAGAGCATCAGCAACAACGTTAGCTTTACTAGGGTGATAATGATGACTTATATCATAGTCATTGAGAAGCTAAAAACAACTACTGTACCTGAGAGTTACCTTCTTCTAAGTGAACACATACCGTATACTCTTATGATCAGAAAAGATGTCTACTTGCACTCCATAAAGACAATGCCTCCAAATTTTCAAAGAAAAATACACCATAAGAAACTCTAAATCATGAGTAGGATGATTCCTCTCATGCACCTTTAACTGCCTAGAAGCATAGGCAATCACCTTCCTATACTACATCAAGAGACAACCAAGTCCCACC
Organism: Capsicum pubescens; assembly: GCA_030864215.1. Classification (NCBI taxonomy): domain Eukaryota; kingdom Viridiplantae; phylum Streptophyta; class Magnoliopsida; order Solanales; family Solanaceae; genus Capsicum; species Capsicum pubescens. Next base: position 123,344,063 of record CM061543.1, read on the forward strand.
CTAGTTATATTACAATAAACCACAAACCCCTATGTGCCCTCAAGCAATGTCAAAATCAAAGTCAAAGTTAGCTTATCTTTCAACTTCTAAAAACTCCCATCACAAGTATCTTTACAAGAAAACTTCACCTTTTTCTAAGTAACCTTAGTCAAAGGAGCAGCTATCATCGAAAATATTTTCACAAACCGCCGATAATACCCAGCCAAACCCAAGAAACTCTAAATATTTACTGGAGTCGTGGGTCTAGAATACCTTTTAACTGCCGCCACCTTTTGTTGATCCATCATGATCCCTTCGCTAGAATTAATATGACCAAGAAAAGTCCCAAAGTTCAACCAAAATTCATACTTGGAGAACTTGGAATACAACTTTTATTACTTCAAGGTATGCAATACCACATACGGGTGATTAGCACGATCTACCTCACTCTTGGAATAAACTAGAATGTCATCAATAAACACAATAATAAAGAGAGCCAAAAATTTCCTTAAAACCCTATTCATCAAGTCCATAAATGCCATTGGGGTATTAGTCAAACCTAATGACATCACCAAGAATTCAAAAATCCCATACCGAGTATGAAAATTCGAACAACACCGGTGCACCCTATAGGGATACACTAGGATAAATAAACCCCTTATCCAGAAGATCCATAAGTTGCTTCTAGAGTTCTCTCAACTCAACTGGAGCCATTCTATACAGAGAAAAGATATTGGATGAGTGTTCGGAACCAAATCAATACAAAACTCTATCTACCTATCCGGAGGAACACCAGGAAGAACATCCGGAAAGACCTTAGGAAATATATTTACCATCAAAGATGAATGTAGAGAAGGACCTTTCGAGTTAGAATATTTAACCCAGACTAAGTGGTAAAGATAACCTTTAGAGATTAATCTCCAAGATCTAAGATAAGCAATGAACCTCCCCCTAGGATCTAGGGAACCACCCTCTTACTCTATAATTGGTTCACCAAGGAACCTAAAGACAACCTTACAGGTCCGACAATCTATGGATGCATATTAAGAGTTTAACCAATCCATCCTCATAATAACATCAAAATCCACCATGTCTAGCTCAAACAAATCCACCAAAGTCTGCTTGCTACAAAAAGATACCATATGCCCCTATAGACTCTTTTAGTAGTAATAAAGTCACCTACCAGGGTAGAAATAGAAAAAGGATCCAAAACAACTTCAGGATCAGTACCAAAACACATAGAGACATATGGGGATATATAGGAAAAAGTGAACCTCGGGTCAAGCAGACAATACACATTCAGAGAAAAGAGTTATAATGTACCAGTAATGACATTAGGTGATACCTCTTATTCCTATCGAGATGAAAGAGCATAAAACCTATTCTGGCCTATGAAGGTACTAGAAGCAGGAGTAGATGCCGAAGCCTCACCACTAGGTGCAGGAGAAGAAGACGAAGCAACCAGAGCTTTGACCACTCCCGATGCACCCTTTCCGACTAGATTTCTAAGCATATGGCCTAGTTATCCACATAAAAACACATTTCCCTACCTTCATGACAATAGACTAGATGAAGGCAACTAAAGAACCAACAAAAAAGGTATGAAGAACCTGACTGACTCCTACTCGCCTAAGTTTGGGCACCTTGTGCCCAAAAATTATCACAACCTTGTTGACGTTTATCAGTCGACTGCCTTAGGTAAGGAGCGCTAGCAGTAAATAATGAACCCAAACTCACCTACTTCTTCTTTAGCCATTTACCTCCATTCTTACCACACTGATGCTGAGCACAACTCTCCTCAGAGAACCTACTCCTCTTACCCCGCTTTTCCCAAACTCTGCTTGTTTTATGTTTTCATCCTCTACCTACTTCATGTGGAGAACCACCCTCAATATATCCATATCCTTGATTAGCAAAGTAGTTTTTCTTTAAGGGATAAGATCCCGAGATAACCCAGAAGAAAACTTTCTCATTCTCACCCTCATGTAAACAACCAAATTCAGAGCATACCTTGATAGTTGATGAAATTTCAACGCATATTCTTTGACAGACATTTTACCTTGCTTGAGATTCACAAACTTCTCTATCTCTGCTTCCCGCAACTTTTGAGTAAAGAAATGATCCAGAAAAGCAATAGAAAAAACATACCACAAGGACAATACCTCCCAATCACCTCTAGCCCTATCCCCCTCCTTGCACCATTGGTACGCAACAACCTTGAGCTGATAATCTATAAAATTCACACATTCCATATTTGTGGCATGCATCCCCCTAAATATACCCTCCATTTCATCTAAGAAACCCTAGGAATCTTCGTTCACCTTCACACCAATAAAAGTAAGAGGATTCAGTTTCATAAACTGGCCAACCCTTGTGGCCTCAGCAGATAACCCACAAGATGTATCCCGCTCAGCCTGAGAAGCAACCAAGTGAGAAATAGTATGAATTGAATGGAAAATTTTTGCATTAGTCACCTCACCCTAAGGATGACTAGTAGCAACTGGGGGAATTCTAGAACAATCAACTATAGGACCCTGAGATCAAGTGTGAACTCCAGGTGTAGGACGTATTCCATCAACATCATCCCCAGATGGGACTAAAGAATTTCTTTGTATTTCAGATCATCGAGGCATGATTTGAAAAGTGAACAACAAAGGATTAGAGAAGAATTCCTGGACTCAGACTCAAAGATTGAAACAGAATACCAAGAAAGCAAAACATTCCTAAATAACCTATCTCTCTCTTATGAGTGTGGAGCGCTACACCCTTAAAAGAGACTATACTAGACACGGTTTTGTGGATTCCTAATTGACCATGAACCTAAGGCTCTGATACTAAATTTACATGACCCAATTCGGGACCTTGTTGTAATAGGCTTTCCAAGTTCCACCAGGACCGGAGACTACCCCCGCTACCCAACCCAGCCTTTACCCGCCAGCCCAGAGTTGGCTGAATTTTGAGCATATAACAAAATAGTATAATAGCTCATATAAAGCCATATAAAGACTTTGGTATATGATCATGACCGTTACCAACCCAACTGAGTCCAACCATCCCATACCAACCAAACCGAAACCATAAATCCTACTATAACCAAATAAGTTCCATTAATAATTAAATAATCCCTAAATGAAATACGGTGGAACAGTGAGAATATTTATCCAATAATATTATCCCCAATACCAATGCCAATATAAAGGCTAACACCTATACCGACCCTGCCCATTCCAATCCATAGTAGTTCAAAAAAAGCCTCGAACCAAAAAATACAAAAATCTGATTGGGACATGCCCCTAACCATAGACAAAACAAATATCTATAAATAATCCAAAGTATGAAATGACATCCATGAAATGGAGCCTTCCGAAAAAATGAAAGCTCACCACTTCAATCCAAAGATGACCCTCAAATGTTTGAATGCTAAGTTGGAAGAGTAGAAAGTCCGATTCTTGAATTACATGGGGATACAACCATCCAAAAATGGGTTAGCGGGTGAATGCTAGCATGAATTTAGGATAAGAATAAGAATATGCCATTTAAGAAAACCAAGTAAAACTATCCATATGCACACAACTCATATATATATATATAAACACACACACACACATATGTATATATACCCATATCGAAAAAAGGGAATCGGGTTTAGCATGTATTTAGTACCTTTAATCTAGGTATGTAAACCTTAACAATCCTAGAACTTCCCACAATCTATATGGGTCTAGTGTAACCATCTGAACAGGACCCAATACGTGTAGCACCATGAATCGGAGGTACTATAAGAGTCAGAGATTCCCATGCACCCTTCATTCTCCATGATACATATGTACAGTGTACCTAGAGGATTTCTGTGTACCACATATGTATCATACAAGGTCACCATAACCTACCCCTTATGTCGATAAACATGAGTTTTCGGTGATCATCCATTGTACTCCCACCTTTACGGTTAGCTTTCACACCCCGCTATTATTTCCTAATGAAAACCAATTTCCAACCAAACTATTATTCGATTATTATTAACCAAGGATATTAGTAGTGGTATCGCCATACCGACTATAACTTACAAGTATTGTCCTTAGCCCAACCATTTAGTGGTCAAGGGATTCCTATGTACCCATAGACCTTGTTATCCAATTAACTTAGGGGATTCACATGTCACACAAATATCTATTACCATATAAACTTTCGGGGATTCCTTTGTACACCACAAGTATATTTGTTAAGCCAAATCATTCCAAAACCATTTAAACCATTCATATCATTTAGGGTTCCATTACAAAGTTTAAACTATGCATAAGTTCCATTGAAAACCCAATAATATGGTGAAAACATTGTTATATGCATTTGATCATACATAATGGGGGAATAGTATTTCCAAAGCCAAAGCCAATTTCCAAACAACCATTCCCATGCAACCAATTATCAGAAACCACCATTAATGCATACAAAAGCATAATTAAAACATGGGAAAAAACATAATCAAGCATCTTAAAAAAACACAAATAATATTTGAAATATCAAAATCATACAACATTCAAATTATGAAAACATTGTATAAAATCCATGCCTTCATTTGGAACTAACAATGAGGGAAGAGAACACGCCTTAAACTTAGATGATCATGGAGAGAAACCACCTAGAAAATCCCCAATTTACTCCCTAGGATGAAACCCTATCTTCCTTTGCCCAAGAACTCTATCGAGCATTTAAGAGTGTTTTCTTAGTGTTTAAGAAAAAAATAGTAAGGCAAATAACCTTCCAAGTGGAATATATGTCGTGGGACCTCATTAGGATAAGTAGAGAAATGTCCAAATTGCCCTCACTTAAACTGTACTTAATTCCTATCATAGGGTACAACTTACCCATACGAGTCGTACCTAGCCTATACGAGTGGTACCCACCTCTCATACCCTAGGCTCCCCCTTGGACCCAACACTTTCCATGCTATGAAACACCCAAACCCAAGTCGTATCCAAGTGTATGACTGGTCCCATAAACCATACTCCTGGTAAAATAGAAATTCAGGAGGTTTTAATATTAACCACCATAAGAGTTCATGGTACGACTGTACACTGGCTTACGGCTTATGGGGAGCCACTCGTATTCAGATCCAACTTAAGTTACCAAGTATGAGGTTAAGTGAACTAACCAAACAACCCATACACATCGGTACGACTCGTACCTATTCTAGTAACTATATCCATCCTACCCACCAATACTTAGAAGCATACGACAGGACCATACCACCCATAGCTAAGTGTACGAATCATTCCCCTAAGTCATTTATTGACTAGAAATGAGAAATCAACAAAATATTCTAAGGTTCAGAAACCAGGGTGTTTTACTATGTCGTATATGTGATGACCTCTTAAGCGGTCACATGATTACTTAAGTGGTTATATGATCACTTAAGTGGTCATATTAGTGATCTGATGCTGTAGACTTTTCTAAGTCTAGAATAGACTTCGATCGGGTACTTGGAATTCGTTTGGAACCTCCTGCTGGCAAAGGAAAAATGCTTCCCTACAAAATTTGACTTTCTGAAATTGATAGAACCAATTTATCTGAGATCATTTCTACTAAGTGTGGGGCCTACACCTATAGTTCCATTTTTCACCTAATCCGCCTAATAGCCCAAAATAAGTCCACAAGCCTCGAGACCTGAACCAAGGATCCCCTAGACAAATAAAATTTCCAAAGTTGATAGAGTTCTCGAAATTGTCTTTCCAGATCATCTAGTAGGATTTTTGGTCCGAGTCTAAATCCTAAATAAACAAAAGCTCCAAAACAACGAATGAACCTAGAACAAAAAAATTATCCGATTGCTGAATCGATAGTTCCTACAAGTCATAATTAGCTTGTTGCCATTGGGAAGGAACAAAAGGCACAAAATACATGTAAAATGAGTAAAAGACCTTGAGGGTCATTAAAATATCCACTACTAAAAGAATTTTCCACTGTAAAAGTCAAATAGATAGAAAAAGTACAAAAACTAGAAGGGATGAGGTACTGAGCCCCCATGCTTCGAGCACGACTCCCTTGATAAACTCTAAGAAGAAACAACAAATTCCAAGGGATTTTTCTACAGGTATCTATTTTTACACCAAATTCTTTCCTTCCCTTCTGAAATAATCAAAACTCAACCTCAACCACCGATCGCCCTCCAGCTGAACTGAAGTAGGCCGATATGCTCAAATTTGAACCATTAAACATCGATACAACATTGGTACCAACATAACCAAGTGACTAGCCATCCAATGCAAAGGCAAACCGATATGAACTGAACCAGGGCATAGTCGTGTCGGGCATCTCATGTTCTATCCAAACTTGAGATCGCCCCAATACCCAACCATAACTGCCCGGTACCCTATGTCGAATGAATTTTGAACATATAAAAAGATAGAATAATTATAATTGAAAGGTATTTAATAGAGTTCATAACCATAACTATCCAAACAACCAACCAAGCATCCAACTAGTGTCAGTCCCAATATCAATTCCAATACCAATACTAAGGCTGAAACTAATACCGACACCGCCCATGCCTATAGTAGTCACTCAATGCCTCTTACTAAAATCCAAGAACATCCGATCGGTACATGTCTACGACCATAGCAAAAACCAAAGCCCAAAAAAGAAAAAAAAGTATAAAAAGAAGTCCATTGCATGAAATGGAGACTTACAGAGTATGGAAGTTCACCACTTTAGTCCAACACAAATTTATTCCTGAATCAAAGATCACTAAGTAAGAGGAGTAGTATGGCCGGTTCCTACATCGTGTGAGGATACACCGCCCAAAGATAGATTAGCGGGTTAACACCAGCATATACCTAAAAGTAAGGATAAAATAATGCCAATATTCAAAAGTGATATAAACATTCATATGCAATCACATACATAAATATATATACCAATTCGGGGAATGGAACTGCGTTTAGCATGAATTTAAAAACTTTTACTTGGGATTGTGTAGCTCTATCGTACTAAATCCACTTATGGTCTATATGGATTCAGTTCCCCTACTGAAAAGGCTCTGGTGCATGTTAGCCGCATGAGCTGGAAAAAATCCAGAGATGACTAGTAGATCTCCCAAAATATAAGTCTGACATGATGCATACGGTAACTAAGACCAACTTCACATCAGCAATCGTATGTTTCCAATTTCAGTCCCCCCGGGAACGCCACCTTCCATGACTTTGCTAACACATAACCTTTTAATCCTATATGAAAACCGTTCACACACAACCAAGCAATTACAAAGGAGTCCTTTTAATTAGGCATTAACCATTAGTATCATCATACATAAACTAAAGCTTGCAAGTCTATCCATTTATGCCATACCAAAGCCATTAAACAAATTTGACTCAAAAGTTTCCATGTAAACCAATATCATGGCCACAAAGGACTTTCCAATCGATTTAAAACCATTGAAACCAATTTGGGTACTATTAGCTTTTATATGATGCAAGTATTTCAATAATAGTCAAACTATGTGATGAAAGCATTCCTATTGGCATTTTAACAAACATGTTGAGAGCATATAGTTTCCCAAGCCAAAACCAAGTATCAATTGACCATTACCATGCAACCATATGATCAAATCACAATTATAACATAAAACCATAAGTAAAACATAGGAAAACATTATCTAACCAAGAACTACCAAACCCCCCCCCCCAACATATATTTCAATACCCTAAACAATACCACAATAATGCTAAAAAAATCATTCATTATAACATGCTTTTAGTTGAACTAAAAATGAGGGAGAAGTAACATGCCTTTGACAACAAGGAAGACGGAGAGAAACCACCCTTTAGAGACTTAATTTATTGACTTGAAGAAAACCCTAGCCTTTCTTGAACCAAGAGCTTGAGATAAATTTGAGAGTGTTTACCCAAGATAGACTCTAAAGAGATTGATACTGGATGGCAAATGACTACACCCTACAACTCTTACCCTATCCTCGCAACTCTTAGTGAGCCAATCATACTCAAAGCCCAGTCAAGTTACTAAGATTTAGATTAAGTGAAGGACTAACCCAATAAACCATCACCAAACCATATGACCCAATACCAACCAAGTCCTAACCACGACAGAAACCCAACCATCACACACTGGAAAACTTATGAGTTGGGTAACCTTATCGGTACCCACACCATTCGACACGTATGGTGAGTCATCTCTAGGGCAGCGTGCTCAAAGCTCAGGAAATTTCAAAGGGCCAAAACCCAGGGTGTTTAAATTTTTCCCCACTTGGAACATTCATCCTCAAATAATGGAACAAGGTAATATAAGCATGATTAAACCCCCAAATGTCTTCACTCTTACCTTTAAGACAGAAAAAAGAATACCAAGGAATCCACCTTTTTACTTTCACAAAGACTATAAACAAAAAAATTAAGAATCAACATATACCTTGAGCACGAATTTCTAGAACGTGGAATAGGGACAAATACTTGGACTTCATGCCCTCTTAAGCTTCCCATTTAGCATATTTCACCTTGTAGTTTCTCCATAGAACTTTTATCGAGGATACATCCTTGGTTCGCAACCAACGAACCTCATGATCCAAGATTTTAACTGAGATCTCTTCATAAGATAGGGAATCTGAAATACCAATATCCTTTACAGGCACAATTTGTGATGGATCACCAATACACTTTCTCAACATAAAGACATGGAATACTGGATGAATGGAGCTCAAGATAGAAGGCAATTCTAACTTATATTCAACGTTACCAACCCTCCTCAAAATCACATAAAGACCAACATATCGGGGACTAAGGGTTCCCTTCATCCAAAACCACATCACTCCCTTCATGGGAGATACCTTCAGGAATGACCTATCTCCAACCTCAAACTCTAGGTTCCTTTGCCTGATGTCTGCATAGGACTTTTGGTGACTTTGGGCACCCTTAAGCCTATCTCGAATCGCCTTCACCTTCTTCATAGCTTGGTGAACCAAATCTGGGACAAATATATTTGCCTCACTGACCTCGAACCACCCAATAGGAGACCTACACCTTCTATAATATAATTCTTTAAATGGAGCCATCCCAATTCTAGAGTGGTAGTTATTGTTGCAACCGAACTGTACAAGAGGAAAGTTCTAAACCCAACTACTACCATAGTCAATCAAGCAAGCCCAACACATATTCCCCAATATCTGAGTAGTTCTTTCTGCTTGCCTATCCGACTGCTGGTGAAAAGAAGTATTCAGACTTACCATGGTCCCTAGTGTGATGAAAATTGCGTACCACAAATGGAGATGATAGAAATAGGTACCCCATGATACTTTACAATCTATTGGAGGTATAACCTTGCATAATCCATAGTTGAGAAGTTAGTTCTCATTGGAAAAAAATATGATGAAAATTGCGTACCACAAATGGAGATGATAGAAATAGGTACCCCATGACACTTTACAATCTATTGGAGGTACAACCTTGCATAATCCATAGTTGAGAAGTTAGTTCTCACTGGAAAAAAATGAGCCAACTTTCTCATCTTATCCACGATGAGCCAAACCAAATCAAATTTGTTCTAAGACTAAGGAAAATTGGCAACGAAATCCATTTTGATCACTTCCTACTTTCATCCAGGCAGCTCAATTTCTTAATACAATTCTCTGGGCCTCATGTGCTCAACTTTCACTTGTTAGCACACCATTCACTTGGCCTCATAATTAGCCACATGCCTCTTTATGTTACTCTACCAATACATCTCCTTGAAGTCATGATACATTTTTGTCAACCCAGGATGAACAACATAGCCCGACTCATGCGCCACAACCTAGATCCTCTCTCACAAACAATCTACATCAGGAACACATAACCTCTCTTGGTACCGAAAGGCACCATCACTACTTATCTCAAAGGACATCACCTTCTGCGCACCTACATTATCCTTGATCTTTATCAAGATAGGATCTAACAACTTCTTCTCCTTAATCTCAGCACCATGAGACAACCCCGCCACTTGTTGAATAAACACAGCACCTTTCTCTTAATCAAATCATCAAACTTTGAGGTTATCCAAATGGTGAATATCCTTTACCAACTCCCGCTTTAATTTATCCACATAAACCAGACTTCTCATAGATTACCTACTAAGAGCATCAGCAACCACATTATCTTTACCTTGTGGTAGTGAAGACTCATATCATAATCCTTATGAAGTTTAATACATTTCCTTTGCCTGAAGTTAAGCTTTTTCTGAGTAAACATATACTTCAGGATCTTATGATCTAAAAAAATACATTGTACTCCATACAAATATTGACGTCGAATTTTCAAGGCAAACACCACAGCCAAAATTTCCAAGTCATGCTGCATCAGGATACACCTAAGTCACACACGGGATGCATTACAGTACTACACAACCCCATCAGTGCCTTTAGGCAGAGTCAATATCGGAGCCGAAGTTAGATGATCCTTTAGCTTCTCGAGACTACCATCACAAGCATCAAACCCTCGAAACTTTACCTTTTTTTTGTCAAATTACTTAACGGGTCTTCTATAGTAAAAAAAACTCTCCTCAGACCTCCTATAGCAAACCCCTAAACCTAAGAAACTTTGAATGTTGGTTGGAGTCATGGGTCTAGGCCATTTCTTCACCATTGCAACTTTTTGCGGATCCACCATAATCTATTCACTAGAAATGATATGACCCCAAAAAGTAATAGCATTCAACCAGAATTCACATTTAAAAAATTTGGCATACAATTGCTACTCTTTCAAGTTCTGCACCAAAATGTAGAAGTGATTAGCATAATCTACCTAACTCTTAGAGTACACCAAAATGTCATCTATAAAAACAATGACAAACATATCCATAAACTGAAGAAAGATCTTATTCATAAAATTAATGAATGCCATAAGGGCATTGGTCAACCTGAAAGATAAAACCTAAAACTCAAAGTGTGCATACCGAGTATGGAAGGTAGTCTTAAGAATATCCACCTCCGTAATCTTTAACTAATGATACCCGAATTGAATATCAATTTTGGAGAAAAACTTAGCAACCTGCAACTGATCAAACAAATTATCTATCCTTAGAAGAGGATACTTGTTCTTCAGCATGACCTTGTTCAATTGCCTATAATCAATGCATATTCAAAGGGAACCATCCTTCTTACGCATGAATAACACTGGTACACCCCACAGAGACACACTAGGATAGATAAAACCCTTGTCTAAAATATCATTGAGTTTCTCATTAAGCTCCTTCAAATCATCTAGCACCATTCTATATAGAGGAATAAAAATTGGACAAGTTTCTAGAAAAAGGTCAATCCTAAACTAAATCTCCCTATCAAGAGGAATATCAGGAAGGCCATCAGGGAAGATCTTAGGAAACTCATTCACTACCGGTATATAATGCAAAAAAGAACCCACCAAGTTAAAATATTTAAACCAGAATAGATGATAGAGAAACCACATGGAGATCAATCTCTAAGCTCTAATATATGATATAAACTTCCCCTTAGGAGATAGGGAACCACCCTCCCACTCAATAATTATCTCATTAAGAAATTTAAAGATGATCGTACGAGTTTGATAGTCTAGATATGCATAACAAAAGTGTAAACAATCCATCTCCAATATGACATCAAAATCAACCATATGTAACTCAAACATATCCACGACAGTCTCCCGATCACCCATAGTTACCACACAACCCCAGTACACTCTACTAGCCACCACAAAATCACTTACTAAGGTAGAGACAAGAAAAAGGATCTGACATACACTCTAGACCAAAACCAAAATTCATAGCCGCAAATAGGGTCACATTAGAGAGAGTGGACCCCAGATCAAGTAAATAATACACATCACGGGAAAAAATTTCAATGTACCAGTCACATCATCAAGTGATGCCTCAAACTCCTATTAGTTAGTGAGAGCATAAAGATGGTTTCAACCAGCATTGAAAATGGATGGTGCACCCTTTGGTGCCGGAGCTAATGATGAAGAAACTAGAGCCTTGTTCGCTGCCGAAGTAACCTTAGTGACATAAAAGTTCTTAATCATATGACTTGGTTGACCACAGTTAAAGAATTATCCTTTTCTTCTTTACAATAACCCTGATATAATCGACCACATAACCTACATGGAGGATATAATAGAGATGATGGGGCCCTACTAGCCTAAGACTGGGCACCCTGTGCCCTGAAGTTGTCACCACCTTGGAAATTCCTATCACCCAACAGCTTTGGATAGGGAGCACTAACTATTGAGTAAGACCTAGAGTTACCCTACTTCTTCATGGGCCACTTCCTTACATCCCTGCTACTCAACTATTGACCACTACCCTGCTCAGAGAACCTAAACTTCTTACTCTGCCTCTCCCCTATCTCGGGTTGTTTCTTCTTCTCTTCTTCTACCTGTTGTATATACACAACTAACCTACAATATCCAGGTCCTTGATCAACAAGGCAACCTTACTCTCAAATATCAAATCTCTGGACATTCCAAAAGCAAACTTTCTCATTCTATCCCTTATGCTAGAGACTATTTCCAGAGCATACCAAGATAATTGGTGAAATTTCAACGCATACTCCTTGACTAACATCTTTCCTTGTCTCAGATTAACAAACTATTTTGCTTTTGATTTCTTTAACTATTGATGAAAGATATGATCCAGGAAAGTATTAGAGAAATCCTCCCATAGGCTTGACTAGTATCGTTACCCCTTGAATGATACCATTCCTCGTACCACTTGTACGCCACATCTTTCAGCTGGTATGCAGAAAAATCCATGCCCTCCACATTCATGGAATGCATAACACGAAAAATCTTTTCTATTTCTTTTAGAAAACCCTATGGATCCTTCTTCACCTTAACACTAGTAAAGGTTTGATGGTTCAACCTTATAAATTGGCCAACCCTTGTAGCCTCATAAGATAGAGTAACAGATGTACCATGCTCATCTTGAGAAGCAACCAACTGAGCCATCTTATGGATAGACTGACAAAACTCAGCATTTATTGCATTGTCCTGAGGAGCTCGAGGACTAAAGATAACTGATGGAACTTCAGGAGGACAATTAGGAACTAGACCCCTACACCGAGTCTAGACCACATAAGTTGAACAATTAAAATAAGTATTATCCTCAGGTAGGACAGAAAAGATTATATAAGCATTAGATCATCGAAGAGGCATGATCTAAAAAGCAAACACACAGGGATTAGAGGAGAATTTAAGGCATTAGACACTACAGCTTGAAAATAAAACACAAGAAAGAAAAAAATTCCTAAATTTCTAACATCCAATCCCTTAGGAGTGTGGCACGCTACACTCCCTTAAAAGAGATTCTACTCAACACTACTTTATGGACTCCTAATTGATCATGACCCTAGGGCTCTGATACTAATCTGACATGACCCAAACCAGGGCCTAGTCATGTTGGGCATCTCAAGTATGATCCAGATCAATGACTGCCCCCAATACCAAAGCATAACTACCCTGTACCATATGTTGGATGAATTTCAAACATATAATAGGATAGAACAATTATAATTAAAAAGAATTTGATAAATTTCATAACCATAACTATCCAAACATCCAACTAAGCATCCAACCAATGTCAGTCCCAGTACCAATACCAATGCTAAGGATCAAAACCAATACTGATATCGCCCATGCCCATAGTAGTCACACAACGACTCTAAGTGAAATCCAAGAAAATTTGGTTGGGACATTCCCCCGACCATAGCAAAAAACAAAGTCCAAGAAAGAAACAAAAGTATGAAAAGAAGTTCATAGCATAAAATGGAATCTTTCAGAGTATGAAAGCTCACCACTTAAGTCCATCACAAAGTTGTTCCTAAAGTAAAGATCACTGAGTAGAAGGCGTAGTATGGCCGATTCTTTCATTGTAGGGGGATATAACACCCAGAGATAGGTTAGCAGGTGAACGCTAACATGTACTCGAGAGTAAGGATAAAATAATTCCATTATTCTGAACCAAAGAAAACAATCATAATAATCACATACATACATATCTATACCATTTCGGGAAAATAAACTGATTTAGCATGAATATAAAACCTTTAACTTGTTATTGTGCAGTTATGTTGTCCTAAATCTACCCATGGGCTATATGGGTTAGCTCTCTCTACTGAAAGGGCTCCCACGAGTGTTAGCCGCATGAGCTAGACAAAAACCTGAGATGAGTAGTACATCTCCCAAAATATAAGTATCACATGATACACACGGTCACCAAGACCAATCTCATATCAACAATCATGAGTTTCCAGTTTTGGTCCCCCTGGGATCACTACTTTCCCCAGCTTTCATGATATATCCCCCTTTAAACCCATATTAAAACAATTCACACAAAACCAACCAATTAAAAAGAGTCCTTTTAATTAGGCATTAACCATTGGTCTTATTATACCAAAACTACAGCTTGCAAGTCAATCCATTTATGCCATACCAAAGCCATCAAACCAATTTGACTCCAATGTTTCCGTTTAAACCAATCCCATGGCCACCAAGGCCTTTCCAATCCATTTAAAGCCATTGGAACCAATTTAGGTTCCATTAACTTTTATGCAGTACAAGGATTTCAATAATAGCCAAACTATGTGATACGAGAATTCTCATTGGAATTTTAACAAACATGTTGAGGGCAAATAGTTGCCTAAGAAAAAACCAAGTACCAATTGACCATTCCCATACAACCATATGTTCAGATTACAATTCCAAAATAAGAACTATAAGTAATACATGGGAAAACATTATCCAACCAAGAACAACAAAAACCCCCAATATATACTTCAAAACCTAAAATAATACCACAATAATTCCATGAAAATCATTAGTTGAAACATGCTTTTAGTTGAACTAACAATGAGAGAGGAGTAACATGCGTTAGATAACAAGGAAGAAAGAGAGAAACAACCCTTTAAAGGCTTAGTTAATTTACTTGAAGTAAACCCTAGCCTTTCTTGAACCAAGAGCTTGAGAGAAATTTGAGAGTGTTTAGAGAGTGTTTGATTGTTAATAGCAGGTTTAGAAAGCCTCCAAAGGTGTTTTAAGTTGTGGGGTCCAAAGTAGTTATTTGAGGGATATGTCCAAAATACCCCCTACTTAAACTATAAATAAGATGCAGTAGGGTACAGTTGGACCCCTCAGCTCAAATCCATATCATCCAAGTGGAACCCTCTACTCATCTATTGATTAGAAAGTTGGACATCATATTTCATCCAACATACGACTCCATAGCCTCAACTCGTGACCAGACTATACGACTAGTATGGTAAAGTCGTACCTAAGACATAATCCAAAGGGATTGATACTGGACAACGTACAACTACACCTTACCACTTATACCCTATCCTCATAGCTCTTAGTAAGCTACTCGTACTTAGAGCCAAGTCAAGTTACTAAGTTTCAGATTAAGTGATAGACCAACCCAATTAACTATCACCAAACCCCAAAACCCATACTCATTAAGTCGTAACCACAATAGAAACCAAACTATCACATACTGGACAACTTATGAGTTGGGTCACCTGACCCATACCCATACCATAAGACATGTTTGTTAAGTCTTCTCTATAGAAGTGAGCTCAAAGCTTAAGAAATTTCAAGGGGTCAAAACCCATGGTGTTTCACAAATCGAGGTATGAGTCATGCGACCAACTCCTAAATCCAACTGAGCCTCCATTTGCCTTTCCAAACCTTCTATCCACTCAAAACTATGAAGAAGGCATCATGTCTACAACTAAGCTAACTAGTCCGAACAAAGGTCAAATACCCAAATTTACCTTACTATCCAAATAAGATATATCCTTACTGGATCGTACTGGAACCAAAACTAAAATATAGCTGATACGCAAGTCAACATGGAGGATAAATAACTGGCTAAAAATACAAGCAATAAACTCCAGATCTTTTGAAGGTCATGAACTACCAGAGAATACTCAAAAACTCACCAAGGCTGCAAATGACACTAGTAATAGCCAAAACAATGACAACTTGGAGATGTGCAACCTTAGCAAGAAATTGGTCAATTTAATATTCCACATCGACAACAAATACTCTATTCACTAACTTAGGAAATGTAATAGAAAAATTACCTATCTCCTACTCCCTAACTCCACATAGAACAAGAACAACATCATGGTAAGAATAGAGTACCCAAATCCGCATCGGCACTAAGATCAAAGTTATCTGAAGGAAACTGACATAACAAACTTGAAAGGTGAACCCAAGACCTTTTGACATCAATATCAAAACCACTTTCAAACGATGAATTATTCAAATTAGAATAACAAAAACCAAAGAGGTTAACCTAATAAATGGGCTACACAACCCAATCGTCAACTCTTGAAACATAACAAAACCGCAGAAGGCCAACCTACCCTCACTGCCATAATCTTCTCAACGGTCAACCCAACATCACCAACACAAGAGGAAAATCAGCAATCTCAACTCTCTATAAGAGATACATCATCCAACCAAGCTATCCATCCAAGTAAATAAATAAAAACTAAAAAGAAGGGAATTCTAACTAGATAGTGCTAGACTAACCATCTACAAAGTGAAGATCGATTAACATTAATCAATGAAAATAATGACAATAATAATATGAACATCAATATAAGGAATAAGTGGTACCAAAAATGAAAATCAATAACAACTACCAATCCAGGACCATAAGAAGGCAAGTATACTAGGGTAAATCAAACTCGAACCCAAATGCTACACCTATAGGAAAAATATAAACACTGATCCATTCAATCCACTACTAAAAAATTAATCTGTAGAGGTAGGGATATAATCATGAAATCTATATCCAAGCACACAAAAATCCATATAAACCAACCAAGTCATACAATTATCGATGGGCACAAAAATCCCAACACACTCAAACGAAAAGGTAAAGGAAGAAAATAAAAGTGCACCTATCATAATGGAATCCAAAGTCACATGCCTGACATGCCTGAAGGAGTATGTATTTATGTGGGTCCAAACTCAGACCGAGCATATAAATCATCAACTATGGTAGTAAGCACACTGCCTCTAATAGAAGGTGCCACAACATGATGAGACTGAACTCAATGAGATGAATGACTAATAATTCTATGTCGAGGATACTCCCTACCCTAGGGACCAATCTCTTTATAGTTGTAGCAAACCTCTGAAGCCCTAACTTGGAAATAAACGTAAACTGACCCCAACTGGATGACAAACTGATGCTAAGGTCACTCTTTACTGAAATTACCTTCCTCTCTACAATCATTACATACCTCAATAACTATAGGTTAGTGAGGAATATACACTGATAAAGTTTGAACAACTAACTCACGTTTAGGTAACTCTCTGAACTAATGAGAAATGTCACCACTCATGATAATAACTAAAAATACTCTAAGATACTTCCTTTTCTAATCTAGAATAGCCGCCATGGCCTAAACACCCATACCAAGTTCTCCAAATTGTCTGCTGAGAACTCTTCCCTTTGTGATTACCATGACTATTCTAAGAGGCCCTCATAGTTTGAAATGCTACCTTCATAGAACCAATAGGCTGAAAGCAAAGATGACCTCTATCGGGAGGATCCTCACTACCAAATAGAATACGAATAGAACTGTATTAATGACACAGCCTCTTCCAGCCACTTTTATAAGTCTCAATACACCCTCTCTATGGCCCTCAAGTGAGCAACAACCTGAAAGATGGAACACCCAGCAGCTATCTAGTTCTTCAATGCTAAACAAAGTGACAATACTAATTCTCTAATAAATACATGCACCATATCATGATCTAAAGGATATACCATAGGAATATGCCTAGACAATTTAATAAATACTAGCTTGTATTCTAAATACTGACAAGAAATCCTAATGAACACCAATAAATCCAACTCTGTCCCAAGAGCTTCTTGATTAACCAAATGATATCCTTAGCTATGAGGTATTATCAGCAAAATTTCTTAGGATCCCCAATGATTAAAATTAAAAGGCTGAAGCAATAGTAAATTCCACAAGAGCCTAAGGTCGCCCCAAATTCTCTAGATGATGTTGAGGATCTTTGACATCCATCCCTAAATCCCTGGTCTGACATTGTATTAAGGCTCTGGAAACATATGCCAAAGTCTCATCTGCACCTATCAACAACCTTACATCACTCATCTGAGATTGAATAGAGTCAAAGAACATACTTGAGGCTGATACAAATACGATCATATGACAAGGAGTCATGAACAAAATTTCCTAAAAATACCATGTAGCCTCTCAAAGATAGGTTCTGGACTTCTCCCCACCAATCCACATGACATCATTAAACACTTATCTCTTTTATAGCACATCAGTAAACCTAGCTCAGATATCAATTTATCATGACCCAGATTCTCAGGTTATGATGAAATCTATTATAAAACACCAGTAGGTAAGCCAACCCCTAATCCAAAATAACTATTGATGGACTACTATCATGACCCCAAAACCAAGGGTCATGATGGCACATGTTGAGACATGCCATGATAAGTAATCCCATCACCTTAACTGATATAAAATAACAAAATAATGTCAAAACCCAAGGCAAGACTCTTAGAACAAAGTCAAAACAACATATATAGTAATAGGTGAATGCACAACCAAAGATACCATATAATACCCCAAAATCTTATATCATAGTGTAAGAACAACTACATACATCTAAAATGACAAAATATATAATAATAGTACAAAAGATTAAAATCTATCTGTGAAATGTAAAACAAGGCATGAAATCAATAGACAGAGGTAGTAGATTAACTCTAGATACATAGGTCAACTGCTACCTCAAATAGAATCCAACATCACCTGAATCAGCTATCGTGCAATGCCACTCATACCCAAATCTACACCAAGAAGTCCTAATAGGGATGAGTATGGTCCACTTGTACATAGTAGGTATCATAGGCCGATTGAGCAAAGTAGAAAATAAAGTATACAAAATACACACTATGGACACATCACGTATAATCAGAAAGCATCCCAAATGGTAGCCCACACCATCTCTAATAATAGTTCAATAATATACATATAATATACACAAATATTAGAAAAAGCATTAATATACATGTATACCAAGTACATGTATAGGAAAAGAAGTACCAATAAATAGATATCACACCAAGGATAATAATACAACAAAGAATGAGCATAATATGTGAAATACAATGAGGATGACAGTGATGATGATAATGATGTGATGATGATGTGATACATGAGGTTATCACACAACCTATGTATACACCTATAAAGCTATGCCTCCAGGCAGTACCCATGGGAGGTTCGCAACCCATATACAATCAAATAACTAATACAATATCTATAACTTCTCTCTAACACATCCCTCAGCACAGGGTCTATAAAGATGTCACAAGCCCGTGTTTTTTGTATCTCCACACTGGTACCGATGTTTCATAAAGGCATATAATATGAGGATATGGTGTTAATAACAAATTAGAATGAGAAATTCCAATAACCTAAAAATTTCCAACTATGTGAGCCAAGATCCACACAATATGCAAACCATTCATGAATACAATGTAACTCATATGCTAATAGAGTAATATACACAAAGATATGCGATTGATACCACCTAAAATTCTAATTTAGGATTTTCACGAGAAATATACCATCAAATATACATAACTAAAGTCTAACTATATCATATAAAACCCCACACATAGAACATAATGTCTCCAAACCATCAGAATAACAAACATTCTCTAGAATTTCAACTGGAACTCTATCAGTAGCGACTCAACAACAACATAGGCTCTCAGATAGGTACAACACAATAATAAATCCATTTCCATGATTGTTTCCCACAACTTTAACATGATTTTAAGTTAATATTAACTACCCGGCTTAGTCTAAAGAAAGTTAAGCCATAACCTACCTTGAATGCTGAAATTTGTTAAATAGGCCTTCATGACAGAGTTTTTCCATCACACGCGAACCTGAAATCAACTATAACATACCAATATTGAATCTATGCATCAAAAAAGAGCCAACGATTATCATATAACCCATTTTGGGTCAGAGTCAAAATGGACTCCAAAAATGAAATTTTAAAAAAGAAGAATAAAACCAGAATTTTAGTTTAGGAATATCTTTTCCATGATTAAAGAAACTCATAGAAGAAAACCTTAGTGTAAAAGAGTCTGAATTGGTGTATAAATTGGAGAATTAGTAATTTAGGCCTTCTGAGCCAACATCCCTAAATTAAACTTTTAAATCTATGTTTTAAAAAGGTTTAAGTTATAACAATCAAAGAAATGTAGTTGAAATAGTGATTTGGAGCTTACCCAAGCTTGAAAATGGAAGAAAATGCTTAAAAACTCAAAATCCCAAGCTTTAAGTCATGAAAATGGTAAAGAATCTTAAAAAGGGGCATTTATATTGCCTAGGCATCGCTAAAGAAATCAGTGGGTCACTTAAGTGACTAAGTTTGCATATGAAATTCCCACTTTGATGCACAGTGTCACATAAGCAACTTGGATATCACTTAAGCGACTATCGCTTACGCGATAAATGAGTCACTTAAATGATACCCTCAACTATCTACAAAGTTGATTAAGCAACTAAAGTGTCACTTAAGAGATGCACCAATTGAGTGGTGCTCCAACAAGAGATTTATAGAATTCCAAGTCTTTACAGACCCCTCAGGATTCATCTGAAATACTTATAAAGTAAATAAACTATGCTCCGATCAAATTCTACACTTCAGACCCAATGTTGATAATACATTTTTATAAAAATATCATTTTCACAAAGATGACACCTGAAACCCAATTTTACAACTTTCCAAACCGAGGTTCAAAATAATATATAAAAGCCATAAAACCATACCAACCATGTTACCAACCTAAAATCAATGTTCTAAATCTGTTGACACAGTTGATGTTTCATACAAAAACAACATTTTTTATGCTTAAAATAATAGAATTATGCTTGTACTTAAGTTATTTTGGTTGATATGATATGTTTTATTACTTGTTGTAGGTAAAACAAGTCTATTATAGTAATGGAATAAAAAGACCTAAAAAAGATTAATTCTAGAAAAGAAATGAGTCACTATACGAGTCATCAACACACCATATGACACAAATATTGACCCATAAATGCAACAAAAACAAAAGCCAAAATAAGAAGCTAAGTATAAAGAAGATACGATTGGAGTATTTAAGTTGTAAGATGATTGTACAGGTCGTATCAGAAAATTGTAAAGAGAATAGAAACCAAGAAAGTAATTTAGATGTGAAGTCTCAGAATAATATGAGTCAGATATCTGAGTACGACTCATATGGACAAGCCATAAGTAGACCAGTATCCATGTTTGGAAATACAGAAGTCCCAGGTGGACACGAGTGAAGGCCATGAGTCATATGGTCATGGTATGAATTTTGAGCAGGAGTCGTAAGAAGACTAGAAAACATAAAGCCTAGAAGACCAGAAACTAGAATATATATGAGAGGATTAATATGACTCGTAAGTATAGCATACGAGTGGATGAGAGAATCATACGATGTTCCGACATAACTTTTACTTTACTATTTTTATTAGGATTTTTTTGATATTTTGGGATACAATAAATACCCTAGGGTTTATCTTTTATTAGGTTATATTATTTTATATCTTTTTACAATATAATATACTCTATTACATATTTTTGCATTGTTATAGTGATTTTAGGTTATTATTTAATAGCAGATTTTGGATTTTATTCATCTCATTATTGTACAATTAATTTCATGCTTTCTTTATTGATTATCATAGATTGTTGCATAAGCATGAGTGGCTAGTTTCCCTGACTAAGGTTATGGGAACCCTGGTGGATTAACTATAAAAGGGGAGTGGGAGATTCATCTATTCTAAAGTAGTTGCATGTATCATAATCTTCTTCATCATAATTAACCTTAGAACTATCGCAAAACCTTAGGTATAGCTTATATTCGCTAATGTCCTCACAAGAGAATTCGTGATTAGGAAAAGAGGATTAATTCAGTAATTTGAGATTCACTTCCATATTATTATCCCGCCATCTATACAAATCAACTCGATACTTAATAGGTGACGTTGAATTGAAGTCATAGAAAAGGAGAAATAAGGTGATGACCTGAGACTCACAAGGTAAAGGGTGAGATTTTTCAACACGTTCACAAGACTGTTGATAATACATATCGTATTGACTTTACATGCAGAGCAAAAGAATAGGTGGGTTGAACATGAGAAGCTTACAGAGTTAAGAAACCATGAGGAGCACAATCCCAGTGTTAGTCATCTATTGTTTAAACTCAAAGCATTCAGCTTCTGTTACTACTTCCTAATTACTTAAAAATTCCCATATTTACTTTTATGCACTGCTCATGGATTCCACCAAGTTAAGAAATTGCTCAATATTTTTCCTATGGGTTATACCACAACCTAGTTGGGTTACTATATTTGGCATCGATCGAAACATACTTCTTTAGAGGTTAGATTTGGGCAACATCAAATTTTGGCATTGTTGCTGGTGAAGACAGTGTGATTTGTTGATTGAATTTGGAGAAGTTTGCAGGTTTTATTTTCTATTTTTTATTTGGAATACATCGGTGTATGTCAAACATTAAGAGAAGAGGCAATACCTTACTCTCTTTTAATCTAGAACCAGAAAGAGTCCTTCAAACACCACAAAGGATGGAAGAACAAGTTAGTGATAATATTCTACTTGGGGTTCAATACCCTCATAATGTGTCTCTGCCTCCTCCACCTAATGATCAAGAGAATGTTGCTGAGAGATTAATTGTACAATTATTAGAAGCATCAGCTGAAGAAGGTATATTTGTTGAGGAAGCACGATTAGCTGAAGAGGCTAGTCTAGCCCAACCAGCAATGCTAACCAAGCCAAGACAAGTACCTGCATAGCATAGAAGATTTCAAAAAGGCAGAGCTTCGATGATTCCTTCTTATCAAGATCTTCAACCATATGATGAAGATGAAGACATAGGGTATGTTGAAACTACTGAAACAAGAGCCATTATTCCAACTACTTTAGTACCCAATATTAAATTTGACATTATCAGTTATATAATTCAATTGCTAAACTTAAAGGGTACATTTTCAAGATCAGCAACTGCCGATAAGAATATGCATCTTGCTAATTTTACAAGAATTTGCTCGTTATATGCTATTCCATGGGTAGATAAGGAAGCTTTGCAACTACAGTTGTTCCTATTTTCATTGATTGGAAAAGCATCATTATGGTTAGGGGAACTTTCGAGAGGTTCAATCACTACTGGGCATGAGTTGTGAAGATAGTTTCTAAAAAGATTCTTTTCTCCTACAAAGATGCTACAGTTGAAAGAGGAAATATATAATTTTAGATGGCTACTTGCAGAATCCATGTATGCGTCATGGTTTAGATTCAAGAAGAAGTTGAGCATGGTACCTAATCGCAGAATCATAGGGTTCAACTTGTTGTAAATCTTCTACAGATCACTAAATATCAGTTCTAAAACAATGGAAGATACAATTTTGGGAGGTATATTTATGCGTCTTGTGTGGGATGATGCACGAGATATGCTTAATGATATTATTGTGATGAATAGAGGTTGGCATACTAGTCTTGCGTACCATGGTGTAGGTACATATGATATTAGGGTAGATAATACTTATAGTGATGTTCATGAGTTGGTAGCATAAGAGGTTGCACAGCTTTAGACAAATATTTGGTTGCTTATAAAACTATTCACAATAATGAGTGCTGAGAAAGTAAATACAGTTGCAGCATAAGAATCTACTTCTAGAACTTTTGAGATTGAATTTAAAGAGGAAGTGAATTATCTTGATCATATGTTGGCAGATTTTTGAGTCCAGGGGCAAGGGAATCAAGGTCAAAACTATTATAATGATAGTTATAGAGATAGAAGTAGAGAGAGATAGTGATTGGAAATGGAAAGATAACTATAAGAAGAGGAGTGATAAATATAGTACACCAGGTAGTCATGATTCAGAGTCTAGAATGGAGGAAATGTTGTCGAAATAGGTCAAAGGGCAAGAAAGTTAAGAAAAATGTCTTAAGGAGATTAAGGCAGACCTATCAGGGCTGAATAAGAAAGTTGAGTCACATGCTATCGAAGTCAAATAACTGGAGCAGAAGTATGAGCAGATGTTGGCCGCATTAAATGTAAGGGAACCTGTTACTCTTTCTAGTAACACAGTTACAAATCAAAAGAATGATGGTGACTTCCATGCCATTACCTCTCGGAGTGGTAACACCACTATGGATCCTCCCATACCCATTGTTGATGTGAAAAAGAATGATGATGATTTTGTTGATATGGAGACTAATAAAACAAGATATTGGAAAACATAAGGCTGAGAAGCCTATTCTAAATCCCATTCAAAGTTTTCTCCCTCTTTTTTCTTAAAGGCTGAAAAAGAAACATAAAGTTGGTAAATATCAAAAAAATTTGTTTATGTTAAAGGAATTATAAGTCAACATCTCACTTGTAAAGGAATTGGAGTAAATGCCAGGATATCCAAAATTCATAAAGGATCTAACTAGAAAGAAGATGTCAGTCAGTAATGAGCCAGTCAATAATATTCATCATTGTGGTGTTGTAGCAACTATATCTTTTGTAGAGAAGAAGAAGAATCTTGCTTCTTTCACCATACCTTGCACCATTGTATATTAAAAATTAACATAGGAATTATGTGATCTAGGGGTCTAGTATCCACCTCATGCCATTAGCGATATACAAGTAGTTTGGGTTGGGAGCCCTACTCCCACCTCCATGAGATTAGTGATGGAAAATAGGGCTGTGAAAAAACCATTTGGTATTCTATATGATTTATTCGTGATGGTGGCTTCTTTCATCTTTCCTGCTGATTTTGTTATATTAGACTGTGAAGTGGATTGTAAAGTCCCAAGTATCTTGGGAAGACCATTCTTTGCTACAGAAATGGCGTTGATTAATTTGGAGCTATGACATCTGATCTTGAGACTCAATGATGAATAAGTGATATTCAGTGTATGTAAATCCATGAAGCAGCCTGATGATTTAAGAGTTATATCAGTGATTGATGTATTTTATAAAGAAATAGACACTTTCCATGATATTGATACAATAACTACTTAGGAAGATACTTCTAATACTGTTCCTGTTGAAGAGAGGTTGGGTGTTAAAGCTCTAGCAGTCAGGATCATGAACATTAATAGTGATGGTATTGAGGACTATGATGAGATGGTATGGGCACTCTATGGTTGCGGTTCTTATACTTATTCACTAAAGAATCTTGATTTGGATTTAAAGAGTAGAGCCAATCCACCTTCTCATCCATCTATTAAGGAGCCACCTATCTTAGAGTTGAAGGCCCCCCCTTCTTATTTATGATATGTATTTTTAGGGGCCAATAACACTTTGCATATGATTACTGTAGCTAACTTGGGTGAGACAGAATAAAGGCTTTGTTATCAGTGCAACAGAGATTAAAGAGGGACATATGTTGGTCCATTGAGATATTGTGGGTGTATATGTTGGTATTTGTACTCATAAGATTCAACTTGCATCAAATTATATCCAAGTATAGAGAATCAACTTCAACTCAATCCTCCTATGTAGGAGGTGGTGAAGAAAGAGATAATCATGTGGTTGGATATTGGTGTAGTTTATCTTGTGACTGATTGTAAGTGGGTTAGTCTGGTACAATGTGTTCTAAGAAATGTTAGTATTATTATTTTCCTAATGAGAAAAATGAGCTAATTCCATTGAGGCCAGTCCCAGGATGTAGAGTATGCATGGATAATAGAAAATTGAATGCGTGGACTTAGAAGGACCATTTTCCCATGCCCTTTATAGACCAGATGCTGGATAGACTTGCAGGCAGAGGATGATACTATTTTTTTATGGGTATTCAGATTACAACCAAATAACTATTTCCCCAGAAGACCAAAAGGAAACAACCATCACTTGTCCTTATAGGACCTTTGGATTTAGACATATGCCATTTAGGTTATGTAATGCTCCAGCCATATTTCAGAGATGTGTGATGTCAATCTTCTTTAACATAGTAGAAGACACCATCAAAGTGTTTATGGATAATTTTTTAGTTGTTGGTGATTCCTTTTGTAATGACCCTTCAGGTTATTTTCCATATTTATGCTATCTTCATTGACTAAGATTCTCCATAGCTACTTGTTGGGATTGAAGATTTGGTTAATGGGAAATTCGTTTGGTTTTTAGAACCATTTCCATATTTAGAAGTCTTTGTTGTTTCCAAATGGCCACCAGGTGAAAACTATAGTGAAATGATCTCTAATGCAAATTCTTACTACTACAGAAGATCCAAAATATGAATAATAGTCTAGTTAGACCATTCATTTGGGTCCAATGCACCCAAGCTCATTTTGACCTATTGGTCGGAAAGTTGAAATCAGAATGAATGGGCGGGGGATCAACATTTGGCTGAAATGACCTTGGATAGAAAATCTGACTTCGCCATCGCATTCGAAACATCTATTTTAGGTTTGGGGGACCCTTGGTTTAGTTTCCATAGCTCCCAGACTTATTTTAAGCTATTGAGCCAATTTTATGATAAATGATGAAACTATAAGTGTGGGCCCCACTTTTTGCCTAAACAATCTTGGATAAATGTTTGATGATTCCAATGGATTTTTTATATGGTTTACACTTAAAAGTCACTATTGTATTATGTTCTTTGGATTTTGAATGAGTTTTGATGGTTAAAAGTTTATTTTTGATTTTGCTGTCATTTGGAGAAACAACGATCGTGACAAATAGTATAGCAATCGCGATAAAGCGATAGCGACCCATAGGACTATGATAGTGATATCTCTTTAGCTGTAGGGGCTATATGAAGACTCCAAGATGTATTTGGGGCATTTACTCTTCATCATTTATACCTAAAAACCTTAAAATAAGTGTAATAACACAAAATTGGTAATGGTGGGTGAGTTGGCAGCTTGACTATCATCTTTTATCATGATTATCTTAAAATTTAAGGTAAGAATCCTTTGAATTCATGGTTTAATTTCATAGATTGGACCCAAAACCCCAATATACCTTAAGGTTTGATTTTAGCCTAAAGTATGCTTAATTTTCTCCCATTTCTTGATGGTTGTGATTCCTTGTTCATGTATTAACATTGGGTTGGCCTCGAAAACTCATGTTCCATATGTGGGATGCACTTGGAGTTTTGGTGTCATTTTTGGACCTGAGGCACAATCGTGCAATATAGGTATCATTGAACTCATATTGATGAGCAAATTATGATTTTTATAGTTTGATAGCATTTTGATGATTGTAAAGTGAAGAAGAGCATATGGTGCATGAAGTGAGGTTTTGCAATTTGTTCTTGAGGTAGGCATCTATGTACTTTTATCCATAGATGATGTGTGATATATATTGCGCGTGGATATGGATGTTAGGCTTTCTTATTAGTAGGATGGCTTAACCTCAACTATTGATATTTAGAGTTGAGATGAGGGCTTGGGACCTGTAAAATGTCATGTTTATACCCTATTTGAATCCTACTGCTTTCCATCTCTAGTTTAGATTAGTTATTGTATGGTTATCATGTAAGCCTATGTTTGGGATGTGGCTTTAGAATTTGAATCGTAATTTGTATATTTGACCTTATTGGGTTAGTGTAGTCGTCTTGAAACCATATGTTTGGTAGAGTTGACTTGAGTACCCTTGTTTCTAGTCAAAGTTTCTATCTTAGGCTTGAATGTCGCTTATTTGACATCTAGAGGTTGGACTAGATACCTTAGCCTAGTTTGGGACATGGTGTGCCTAACTATGGAAATTGAGGATTAGAAGTGGGATCGTCTGACCAATTAGGCCTAAACCTATGTTAAGCCTTGTGGACTTAGTTGTGGAAGTTAGACAGAGATGCAGCCAATGAACCCTATAATAAGGTTACTTTATGACTTGGTAACTTATATTGATGTTCCTGGATAGTGGATTTTGAGTTGTAGTTATAATAGTTCTTATGGAAGTGATATTGGGCATTTAGAGATGATATTCCTTTTAGATATATTATGTGTCCTTTAGAGATGCCCTTTCCTCTTAGACATGATGATTGGCCTATAGAGATGATATTTCCTCCTAGATTTGATGATTGGCCTACAAAGATGCAATTTCCTATTAGACTAGATGATTGGTCTTTAGATATTCTATTTCCTTTTAGACATGATGATTCGACTATAGAGTTGTCATTTCCTATATTCATGTTTGTTGGACCTATAAAGACAAGGTTCCTTTTAGATAAGGTTATTGAACTCGATAGGTGATATTCCTTATAGTCATGATGGTTGACCTTTTGATATAAGATAGCCTATAGATAATTACATGTCTATATATATTATGCCTCCTAGATATGAGATGCCTCTTGTGTGAAAGAATGATTACATTCTTATTGATATTATGCCTCATATATGTGAGATGTCTCCTATGTGTGAGATGGTTAGAGATATACTATGGCTTATAAATATGATTATTGATATGAGTTTCAAATATGTATATGGACCTGAGGCCATAATTATGCTGTTGTAATTATTTTGGATATGTCATTGGGCCAAGGGACGTGTCATGGTAATGATTGGATATTCGAGAAGTGATTGTCATTATATAGGATATGACTTCGGTTTATGGATTCATATATATGTTTGTATACACATATCTTTTGTATGGGATGGAGAAAGATATGATATGTTGCTTATGACTTTAATTGTATACTGGTGAGGGAATGTATAGATTTGGTACATCAATAATTATTATATCGGTAACTTATGTGATTCTAGATGAAGTATGATCTTATGATTGTTTAGCCTAATTAACGGTTAAGTTATGAGGTAGCTAGTTGTCCACTAGATGATTATAGCACTTTGTGTCTAGTTAATGTAGTATTAGTTAATGAATCTTTCTTAGTATAAATATGTGGAAGGTAGCGATGGTTTATGCATGACTTATGGTGAGGTCGGGTCTAGCACAGGTAAAGATTAGTTGATATTGACCACTAAGTTCTTGACGTTGATTAGTCGATAGCTGAGTAGTTATGTATTAATGAGGCTAGAAAATAACAGATGTTAGTATTAAAAGGTGACTAGTTAATAACAATAAATAGTTTCTAAATAGTTAATAAATGAATAGTTAATCAAGGATTAATGGTAAATAATGGTTAGTTAATGAATTATGTCAGTTATTAAAAGATAGTTAGGTGACTAGTAGTAAGGTGTAATCGAATAGTGATTAATGGGTATAGGATGATTAGTTGATAATGATGGATAGTGTATAAATGGAGATTCAGTCTAGTGATCAACCTTGACTTGATGTTAGATGTTAATTATATAATAAATAGTGGTTAGTTGCTATCGCATCAATATGGATTATGTTTAGGATAATAACTAGAAGTCATGTGATGATGAATGAACTATTGGTTTATTTATAATAAGCATTTGATAACTAATAACGAGTAGTTGGGAAAAATTGGCTAGACAGATATTCTATGGTGATAGGACTATGTTTGCGAGCATTTTTAGTGTAGGTTGTTGGTAATGATTATTGCGATGATATTTATACTCGGAAAGGCGAAAGGGTACTATTATAATGATATTCATACCCAACAAGGCCATAGGATACTATTATGATGATATTGATACCTAGCAAGACCAGAGGATACAATTGTGACGATGTTGATACACAACAAGGTCAGAGGATACTAATGTGATGATGTTAATACCCAAAAGGTCCAGAGGATATATTATTGATATATTGATGCCCGACAAAGTCAGATATTGATGACGATGTTGATGGACTTGTTAAGAACATTTATGATAAATTGTAATATGTATTATGTACTTTGCAATCATTCCTGCATGTGCATCACCTATCACCAGTCTGCACCCATATTTATCAGTCGATATAGGAAGTTGCATAGATAGGGGTGAAGAATATGCCTTGTGTTGTTGTATACTGATTCAACCTTTTGAGTCTTGAGCGGTGGGGTATACATAAGCTTGGCTTGATATTTTGTTGTCTGGAGTAGACATTTACTTACAATGTTATTGATATTTTCATTATCATTTTTAAAATCATTATTATGTCTAGCCTATGATAGATTAGTCATTGATCCGGTATCCAGATTAAGGTATGTCTTCGGCCTCTTCTATCTTATGATTGCATTACTATGAATGATTATTCATGTCTAGATGTATGGATTAGAAATCTTGATTATGATAGTATTCAAATAATGATTGTATTATAATATGGTCTTAGAGTGAAGATATGATTAAATAGGTTATTCTTTGAGATGACCTCATGTTTATATGTATATATATATCTATATATATATCTAGCAATATGAAGATATGGTACTATCATATATCCCTTCTTGTATTGTTCATATTGTATCATCGTTTCTTCACTTTTTATATAACTATATATCTTTTTTTTGCCCTTTATTCATATGTTAGCCTGAGATATACAGTATAGTATTGTCATAGATTGAATACAGCTGGAATAACATAGTTCACCTTATTCTTCCTTAGTCTTATTATGTTAGTCTTTTGGACATGAATAGGATAATTGTCCTTTATTATTCTCACTGACATGTTATATGATTTTTAGATTCCTAGGTGTAGATTTCATTTTGCTTATATGTTGTGTATATCTGAATTATCTTTGGATCTCAGTGGGAAAATGCCTATTGAGTTCCACTCGTTTGGTACTCATACTACACTTTTGTAGCCTGCAGATCATAGTATGGGTTATTGCCGTTAATGTGTCGATCATGCAAAACAGACCTGGTTTAGAGACTTAGAGTGAGCTCTTGATGTTTGAAGTATTATGTATCTCTCTCCTATGTATTAGACTAGTCTTTAAGTAGTATTCAGAGATAAGTTGTAGCAGTGTATTTCTCCTTGATATATCACTTTTGTAATCTTATTATGATTAGAAGCTATTGTACTGATACTACCAGGTTTTGGGATTCTTCTATGTATTGATCATTATTTTATATACTCTGCATTCTTTTGCTTATATTATTGAGTAGTCTACTACAAGCCATTCTGGACTACGGATTGGCTTGCCAACTAGTGGGTTATGGTAGGCACCATCATGACCTGAGATTTAGGTCGTAACAAATTTATATTAGAGCATAGGTTTAACCAGTGTGTTAGTACAAGAGCTAAGTATTGGTAGAGTCCTGTGGATCGGTGCAGAGACGTCTATAACCTATCTTTGGGGGCTACAATGACATTCTATAAAATTCACTTTTTGACTCCTTATCGTGTGTACTCGTTGCTATGAACCTCAAACATATTCTTTGAATCCATTCGATCACCAAAAAATGATGCGACACTGTCGATAGATGCGAACAAGACTTCACATGTGTTTCCAGAGTTTTAATGCAATGTCGTACTAGAGAGCCAGAGATGGACATCAAGGATCTTCAGCGGCAGCTAAAAAGAATTTGGGTCTATTGGTGTTCATCAGGGTTCTTTACTAGTTTTGAGTAAGAGATTGGATTTCTCGTGTGGTCTATGCATTTTTCTATGAGACATACTTTTGTGCTAGACATTGGTGTATGGATGTGTTAGAGGGTTAGTATTGCCACTCTGTTTGGCATCGGAGCACTGGATAGCAGCTGAATCTTCCTCCTATTAGGATGTTGATAACAAGAGGACCATAGAGAGCATAAGTGTTGAAAGTTATAGAAATAGCGATAAGAGGCCTACAATCCATATAGTTCTATTGGTATTTTATCCGAGAGAGAGTCTTGATGGAGTGTTTCTCTTTTGTGATATGTACCAGGTATTTCTTTGCCAAGATAAAGTATTAGATAAGTTATTTCCCAGCTTAAGTTGCATTTATTCGAGTTCTAGAGCTTTTGCTATTTATGGTATGGTTTTTAGCCTTGGGAAGCTTTTGAGTATGTTTGGATAGTTCATTCCCTCCAGAGCATATAGAGTGGGTTATATACAGTTTTAGCCAGTGGTTTATTCCTTTGTATGATTTCTATTTTGCTTCTATATTTCATTCCCTCCAGCCGATAAAGAGTTGGTTGCTTTTGTTATCAGTTAGTTGTTATCCTTTTGGTGATTTTTCTTTATGGATATGTTTCAATTGTGGCCTGGTATAATTTATCTTAGATATGTCAGATTTGGATAAGTCGATTAGAGATAGTTAACATTGATATATCCTTGGTGGCTTAGTTTTGGATTTGACTTATAGAAATGTCATTTCAAAAGTATGATAGATATGAAGCATTAATGCCTACCAACTTTTAGTTTTGGTTTGGATATTTGAGATCGAGCTATTTAGCCTTCGTATTGAGATTTCAGCTTGGTGCTGTAGAGCTTGCATGCAATATTTGTTTTAGATTTGTTCTTGTTCAGATTTAATTTACAGGCTGGTTGAGCCTACTCTGTGGTGCCTATTCGATATTATAGGCTTCGATTGGATCATAGTTTATGAGTGATCAGATGATCGCCCGTGGGCCTCATATTGATTACTTTAGTTTTAACCTCGAGTTTTATTTTTCTTTGGGAATTTTGGATAATTTACTCAGTGGGAGTAATATTCTCTAGTTGGATTCAATATGGCTTCATTCTCGATAGATGTGACATCCTAGAGTGAAATATTTAACGATGAGTAGTTATACTTAGGATTTTGAGATTTTATTTCAATTTTCATCTGGACTGGTTGTAGTATTGGCATGGATTGGATTCTTTGATTATCTCCATTAGTATGCCCAGATAGTGCCTTATGAGCTTATTCTCATGTTTGCCTTATGGACTTCCATTGGGTCAACTTCAGTTGTTTGAGGTCTCCGTGATAAGACTGCATGGACGTGAGTCAAATGATTTTCCTCCTGGCTTGGAGTAGATAGCATGTTAAAATGGTAAAGAAAGGTTATTTTTTGATTTGGAGTCAGTTTTATAACTCATGTCTTTGTTTTTTTTTTGGCTTGGATGAGCCCTTATTGATTTATGCAGATATAGAGATGGTATAAGTGTGTTGTGATTCAGAAGTGTGTGCATCAACCTTGTTGGTTTAATTTGAGTCAAGTTATCGATTGAGTTGAGTTTTGGCTATTTTAGAAGTAGAATGAGTATTGGTTAAGAAATGGATACTTATGGCAAAATCCCTTAGGAGTGTTTTCTCTCCATTGAGGTTACCTGGGAAGTCATGCTTGGAGCATGTGGGCCCAGTGAATTGTCCTTTCATGTTTTTCGATTCCTTTTATCTGATGACTTTCGGGGATGAAAGTCCTTTTAGTTGTGGATATTGTAATGACCCTTCCTGTCATTTTCCATATTTATGTTTATTTTAACCTTCTAAGCTCTTCCATAGTTGCCCCAAGTCATTTATAACTTACTGGGACTGACAGATCTGTTACCAGATAATTCATGTTGTTATTAGAAAAAATTCCGTATTTAGAAGTCTTTGTTCGTTCCGAATGGACTCCGGGAATAACATCAGTGAAATAAGCTCGGATTCAAATTTCAACTGCGCCAGCAGATCTAGAATATCAATTTTAGACTAGGTATACCTTTGGTTTGAGTCCCAATGCACCCAAGTTCATTTTGACCACATGGTCGTAAAGTTGAAAATTAGAAAGAATGGGTGTAGGACCCAAATTTGGTCAAAACGACCTTAGATTGACAATCCAACTTTACCATCACATTCGAAACGTTGATTTTATGAATGGGGGACCCTTGTTTTTGGTCCCAAGGCTCTCAGACTTATTTTGGGCTTTTGAGCGGATTTTATTAAGATGATGAAACTATAGTGTGGGCTCTACTTTTGCCTAAATGATCTCGGTTGGAATTTTTGATAATTCCAATGGATTTGGAATGTGGTTTCCTCTCAAAATTCACTATTAGATCATGTTCTTTGGATTTTGGATGAGTTTTTTGAGGGTCAAAAATTGATTTTTGATTTTGCTATCATCTGGTGCAACCGCGATTGCGATATCTCCTTACCTTTAGGGTCTATATAGAAACCCCAAGATGCGTTTGGAGTATTTCCCCTTATCATTTTGACCTAGAAACCCTAAAATAAGTGTAATAACTCAAATATGGTCATGGTGGGTAACTTGAGAGCTTGACAATCATATTTTATCGTGATTATCTTCAAATTTAAGGTAAGAATCCTTTGAATTCATGCTTGAATTTCCTAGTTTGGACCCAAAACCCTAATTTAGCTTAGGTATTGATTTTATCCCAAGGTGTGCTTAATTTTCACCTATTTCTTGAGGGTTACGATTCCTTGTTCATGTGTGAACATTGGGTTGGCCTCAAAAACTTGTTATTCATATGTGGGACCCACTTGGAGTGTTGGTATCATTTTGGAACCAAGGTACAATAGTGCAATATGGGTGTCATTAGACCCGTATTGATGAGTAGATTGTGGGTTGGATTGTGTGATGGCTTTTTGAGGATTGTAAAATGAAGACGAGCATGTGGTGCATGAAGTGTGGTTTTATGTTTTGTCCTTGCGCTATGATTCTATGTACTTTTCTCCATAGATGATGTATGATATATGGTGCGTGTGGATATGGATGTTAGGATTTATTATGAGTAAGATTACTTGGCCTCAATTGTTAATGCTTAGAGCTTAGATGAGGGCTTACGTCCCGTAAAATGTCATGTATATACCCCATTTGAATCCTATTACTATTCCTTTGTAGTTCCAATTAGTTGTAACGTGGTTATGAAGTAAACCTATGTTTGGGATGTGGTTTTATCATTTGAAGCATAATTTGTATATTTGACCTTATTGTGCTAGTGTAGTAGTCTTGAAATCGTAAGTTGGGTAGAGTTGACTTGAGTAACCTTATTTCTTCTAAAAGTTTCTATCTTAGGCTTGACATCTAGAAGTTGGACTAGATACCTTAGCCTAGTTTTGGGCATAATGTGCCTAATTATGGAAATTGAGGATTAGAAGTGGGATCGTCTAGGCACTTAGGCCTAAACCTGTGTTAAGCCTTATGGACTTATTTGTAGATGTTAGACATAGATTTAAGTTTTAATTTAGTTTAAGTTAGTTCATAATTTTACTTTTTATTGACTCCTTTCAAAAGAGGTAAGATCCGGTGTATCGAAAATAATTAATTAAGAATTCAAAACTTTTATATGGAACGGACATATGAATATGCGTAGATCATACCTTTCATTCCACTTTTAGTCAGATAAGTCCAGTAAACCTTAAAATAAGGCCAGTATTCCTTTTGATATAAGATATCCTATATATTATTACATGTTTATCTATATTATGCATCCTAGCTATAAGATCCCTCCTTTGTGAGAGAATGATTACATGTTTATTGATATTATGTCTCCTATATGTAAGATTCCTTGTATGTGTGAGATAGTTAGAGATATGATACGACTTATAAATATGATTATCGATATGAGTCTCAGATTTGTATATGGGCCTAAGGACATGATTATAATGTTGCGACTATTTTGGATATGTCATTGGGCAAAGGGCCATGTCATGGTAATGATTGGATATCCAAGAAGTTCTTGCCATTGTAAAGTATACGACTACAGTTTATGGATTCATATATATGTTTGTATACACATCTCTCTAGTATGGGATGGAGGAATATTCAGCATGTTGGTTAGAATTTATTGATTGGATAATGGTGCTAGCATGCATAGATTTGGTACATCCATGATTATTATACTGGTAACTTATGTGATTCTAGATAGAGTGATCTTATGATTTTTTTGCCTAATTAACGGTTAAGCTATGAGGTAGCAAGTTTTCCATTAGCGGACTATTGCACTTTGTGTCTAGTTAATCTAAGTATTAGTTAGTGTATCTTACTTAGTATAAATATGTGGTAGCTAGATGGTTAATGCAGGACTTATGGTAAGGTATGCTCTAGCATAGGTGAATAATAGTTGATATTAATCACTAAGTTCATGATGTCGATTAGTTGATAGCCAAGAAGTTGTGTATCAATGAGGCTAGATAATAAGAGATGTTGGTAATAAGAGGTGACTAGTTAATAACGATGAATAGTTTCTAAATGGTTAATAAATGAACAGTTTATCAAGGATTAGTTGTAAATGATGGTTAGTTAATGAATGGTGTCGGTTAATAAAAGACAGTTAGGTGACAAGTACTAATGTGTTGTCTAATAGTGATTAATGGGTACAGGATGATTAGTTGATAATGATGATTAGTGGATAAATAGTGATTTGGTTTAGTGATGAACCTTAACAAGATGTTAGATGTTGACTATTTATTAAATAGTGGTTAGTTTCTAACCCAAGAATATGTTTTATGTTTAGTATAATAACTAGAAGTCGTGTGAAGACGGGTGAACTATTGGTTTCTTTAAGAAGCGTTGGTTATCTTATAATGAGTAGTTGGGAAATATTGGCTAAATAGATATTCTATGGTGATATGACTATGTTTATGAGTATTTTTAGTGTATGTTATTTGGTAATGATTGTTGTGATGATATTGATACACAACAAGGACGGAGGATACTATTATGATGATATTGATAACTAAAATGGCTGGAGGATACTATTTTGATGATATTGATACCCGATAAGGCCGAAGAATACTATTGTGATAATGTTAATACCCAGCAAGGCCTGAGGATACTATTGTGATGATGGTGATACCCGAAAGGGCGGGAGGATATATTAATGATATGTCGATTACCGGATGGTCTTGATAAGGACAGTTATAATGAGTTGTAATAGTGATTGTGTACTTTGACTTCATTACTGTGTAAGCATTGCCTATCACCCATATGCACGTATATTTATCAGTCGGTATGGGACGGCTACATAGATATGTGTGAAGAATCTGCCTTGTGTTGTTATATGCTCATTGAACCTTCTGAGTCTGGCGCAGTGGGGGTACGCATAGGCTCGGCTAGGTATTTGGTTTTGTACTATATAGATTTATTTACGATGTTATTGATATTGTTATTATCATTTTTATGATAATTATTATGGATAGCCTATGACATATTGGTCATTGAGCCAGTATCGGGATTGAGGTATGTCTTCGGCCTCCTCTATCTTATGAACGCATTGCTATGCACGATTAATTATGTCTAGCCGTGTTGATTATAAACCCTGAGTATGATAGTATTTAAATCTTTATAGAATTATAATAAGGTCTTAAAATTAAGATATGATGATAAAGGTTATTCATTAAGATGACCTCATGTTTATATGTATATATATCTAGCTATATGATGCTATGGTAAAATCGTATATCCCTCTCTTCGTTGTTCATATTGTATAGTAATTTTTTCACCTTTTATACTAATATATATCTTTCTTTCGCCATTTATTTGTATATTGGCCTTGGATATACAATATAGTATTTTCGTAGATTGAATAAAGTTGGAATAGGATAGTTCTCCTTCTACTTTCTTAGTCTTGTTATGTTAGACTTTTGGGATAGTTGTCCCTTTTTATTCTAATCGACTTGTTATATGATTTCTGAAATTTTGGGTGTAGATTTCATTCTATTTATATTTTTTGTATATCTTCTTTTCCATTGGATCTTAGTTGATAGATGCCTAATGAGTACCATTCGTTTGATACTCATACTATACTTTTACGGCCAGTAGTTCATACGGGTTATCGTTGTTTATGTGTGCATCGTGCAGAGCATCCCTATTTCGGAGACTTAAAGTGAGCTCCTGACCTTTGGAGAATTACTTATCTCTCTCTGATGTATTAGATTAGTCTTTATGTTTTATTCAAAGATAAGTTGTATCAGTGTATTTCTCCTTGATATATCTCTTTTGTACTCTTGTTATGTTTAGAATCTCTTGTACTAAACCACTAGGTTTTGGGGATTCTTCTACGTATTGATCTTTATTTCATATACTCTGTATTTTTTTGCTTATATTATTGAGTAGTCTGTTACTAGTCATTTCGAACTACGGGTTTTCTTGACTATTGGTGGGTTATAGTAAGCACCGTCATGACTTAAGAAGTTGGGTCGTGACACTTTTGATGACTGCTTAGTGCACTTTGCTAATGCTCTTAGAAGATGTGAAGAAAGCAACTTGGCACTTAATTGGTAAAAACGTCATTCTATGGTCAAAGAAGGTATAGTGCTTGGGCACTAAATTTCAAAAAGGCTATTGAGGTAGATGGAGTGAAGATTGAAGTGATTGAGAGATTACCTCTACCAATTTCAGTGAATGGTGTCCGTAGATTTTTGGGACATGCTAGGTTTTATAGGTGATTCATCAAGGATTTCTCAATGATTGTCAATTCCCTTTGTAGGCTTCTTGAGAAAGAGGTAAAATTTTGAATTTATTGAAGCATGTTTGGAGGATTTTTAATGTCTGAAAGTGAAGTTTATGACTGCTCTGATCATCGGTTCCCCAAATTGGTCCTTGCCATTTGAGTTTATGTGTGACACTAGTGGATTTGTTGTAGGGGTTGTACTAGGTCAACGATCAGAAAAGATCCTTTATACCATCTACTATGCTCGGAAGGCACTATGTCCTATTCAAAATAACTACAGCATGATGAAACAAGAGTTGCTGGCTGTGGTTTTTGCCTTTTTAAAGCTTAGATCTTATTTGATTGGGAAAAAGGTGATTGTGCACATTGGTCTTTCAGCATTGCAGTACTTAATAGAGAAAAAGGATGCAAATCCAAGACTTATTAGGTGGATGCTATTGTTGTAAGAATTCAATTTCGAGGTCAAGGATAGAAACAACTCTGAGAATCAAGTTGCAGATCATTTGTCTAGCCTTTTGGAGGAATGTAAAGCCCTGAAAGTTTCCAAGATAAATTTTTTCCCTAAAAGTATCAAGCATGGGTTTATAGAGAGAATTATACTCAACTTTTATACGTAGGTGACTGGATAAGCTTTCCATTGATATAAGATTCATCCAAAATGAACACCCGATGAGGGAGTTATGGCTATTTTATGTGCTAGTAGTAAAACATCGCCATTCAAGTGTTTAGCGCATCGCGTAGGATCCCAACTTCGCATTCATCAATTTCTAGTGAGACTCCACGATCGTGGCGCATCGCGGAGTTAGACAATTTCCCAATTGGCAATTTCCAGTGAGCCACCGTGATTGTCGCACGTCGTGGTGGCCCATAAGATCGGGCACAATTATATTTTTACTCCATCTCATTAAGGGTAAAAATTGTACTTCTCCAACGCCTTATCATCTCTAACACGGGGTTTAATCCCAAGAATACCAAAGTAAGTTTATTTTCATCAAAATCTCTCAAGAAACTCCATTACGGTTTCAAACTAAAAATCCTCATAGCTCAAGATTTAACCGTGGGTTTTAGAAGATAATTGGAGATTTGGAATCGTTGCATCGTAGGCACCATGAATCATCCATTTACTTTCTGAAATAGAGGTACGCGGGGTTGTCCCAAATTTCATGGGCAAGATTTTTGAAAAGAATTTACACAAGACCTTACTTTCTATACGTATACATATGTTTTTACAAGTGGGGTTTTGTTTTAATATCAATAACATGTTTTGTGATATGGTTTTGAAAGAAATATTGAAGTATCATGGGGTTGTTGGATTGCATATATTTCAATTATTGAATTGTGAACATGTGATCTGAATTTCAAAAAGGTGCGATGTATATGAATTGTGAATTCTTTAATTCCCCCATGATCATGTTTTATACCCCACACTATACTTGTGTTAAACCATCGAGAGCATGAGTTTTTGCAATTGACATGATATTACTCATACATGATAAAGTTTCTTGAAACTATTATATGTTGAAAACCATGGTGCATGTGTTTGATGTGTGTGAAAGTTTTATATATGTGCATGTTGTAAATGGCAAGAAAATTTAGAGAATTGATGTGGTACTATGACTTTCAAGTCAATGGTATGATGATACCATATAAATTTATGCCATGATAGATTTAAAGTTTGATTTAAGAGAGTTAGATGGTTACCCGAAGAAAGTACGAGTTGAAAGACTCTATGCTAGAAATCGTGATTTGCCGACACGGGATTATGGTACCATACATTGTGATCTTGTGTACGTTGATTCATGTCATCCCAAATTGGGACTATGGTTAGGTGACCTGCTTTGTGATCTTGTGCACTACCATGACATGTTGACTTGTTTAGGGATTTTGACACCCTGTTGTGTGATCTTGCGTGTCCCTCTTATAGTTACTCCAATCCTTGCGGCAAACTTATATTAGGGGCTTGTCCGCCGAGTCAAGGGCGGATTCCATATAGCCCATGGAATTACATATTGTAGGGTGTACCATCTAGCTAAAAGTAAGACAAAGAGTGAGTCATGGTTCCAAAGAAATATTTCAAAGTCTTTAAAATGCTCGTGTGATTTCTTAATATATGATATGTTTATGAACTGTTTAAAATTTCTCTCATTTTTGTTGATTATAAATGATGATTTTGGATTAGCTCTGCATACCAGTACATTTGTATTGACCCCCCTCCATCTCCAACCTCTCAGGTTCTGAGGCACAGTCTAGGGGTCAAGATAGGCAGTATATTATTTAGACAACAGAAGAGATTGTGCAGTGGTGAGCCTTCTATATTCTGGAAGGCCAAATGTCTTACAGATATTCATCATTCTATAGTTTTGGTCTACTGGGGGCCTTATCCTAGACTTCAGATTGTATTGTTATGAGATTTAGTAGAGATTTCGCAGACTGAGTCAGATGTTATTTAGATATTGTTGGAGTTTTCCTTCATTGTTAAACTAATTTCAGAGTATGACCATGTTCCCATATTCGATTTATAATTCTGCATTTTCCTTTTATTATATGAATGTTGTACAAGATCACTAGATAGAGTGGGACATCCGGGACTTTATGGGTCGGATGTCCATCACAGCCAGGCCCTAGTTCGGGTTGTAACAAACTTGGTATCAGAGCACGGTCCATGGTCCCAGGGCTTCTGCGAAATCTCATCAGGTAGAGTCTTGGTTATGGGTGTGTAGCGCGCCACACTTACAAGATGGAAGCTACTAGGTGTTTAGGAAAGTATTTTGCCTCTTTGTGATTTAGTTCGTGCTTTAGAGTATGAATTAGAACTGTCCCCTGATCAGTGATCCATTGTATTTCAGAAAACAGTTATGTCTCCTAATTGTTCTAGCAACCAGGATACTCAGGATGATGAAATCATCCCCACTCATGGTATGCGGACCCGTAACAGAGCCCATACCCCAGAACCTGTTCCAACTCCGGGAGTACCTCCAGTCCCGACCAGTCCTCCTCAAGCTCCGAGGACAAATGTTAACCATCCCCAGTCTTCTCAGAGGGACATATCGAATGAAGAATTCAGGCAGTCCATTCACATGTTTGCACAACTGGTAGCCCCATAGACTCAGAGGTCAGAAGATACCGGGTATGCATCTGTCACTTATGAGGCCACTAGGGTGGGCCAGTTCATGAGAATGAACCCGCCCAAATTTTCTTGCACTAAAGTAGAAGAGGACCCCCAGGAGTTCATAGATAAAATGGAGAAGATTTTCAGAGTTATGCATATGGATCAGGTGGAAGGGGTTGAGTTAGCAGCGTACTAACTTAAGGATATAGAGAAACAATGGTACAATGAGTGGGAGGATGCGAAAAGGGAAAATGCTAAGTCCACAGTTTGGGACAAGTTCGTGGGAGATTTTCTTGACTGATTCTTTCTTTTAGAGTTGAGGGAAGCCAAAGCAGAGGAATTCATGAATCTTAAACAAGGGAAGATGAGTGTCCATGAGTACACTTTGAAGTTTAATCAACTGGCTCGTTATGCACCAGAAATGATAGGAAATATAAGGGCTCAGATGAGGAAATTTGCATCTGGACTTTCTGATAATCTAGCACTTGAATGTCAAGGGGAAATGCTTAATA
Source organism: Capsicum pubescens (assembly GCA_030864215.1). Classification (NCBI taxonomy): domain Eukaryota; kingdom Viridiplantae; phylum Streptophyta; class Magnoliopsida; order Solanales; family Solanaceae; genus Capsicum; species Capsicum pubescens. The sequence continues at coordinate 123,385,927 of CM061543.1, forward strand.
GGGAGGTGGACTTTGCAAGACTGTCAGTCCACATACAACAGGTAGAATAGAAGAAAAAGAAAATGTTTGAATCTAGAGAGAAAGACAGGCAGGCGAAGAGAGCCAGAACAGGGGATCAGGACCGCAGTTAGCCACAGAGCAGTAACTGGTGCAGTAAATGGAAAAAGAAGAACTTTTGTGGCAAGGCGCAGTCTGCTGCTAGCGCCCCAGTGCCTATACACCCAGTTGATAGGCAATTTCAGAGTTTTCTGACAAGTCAGGGACCGAGAGCTCAGGATACTCAGTCTCAAGGCAGTGTTGCACAGCTCGCCAGATCTTTTCCCCATTGTAAAACCTGCGGGAAGAATCATCCTGGAAAGTGATACTTTGAGAGGAGAAATTGTTATTCTTGCGGTCAGGTGGGAAACCTTCAGAAAGATTGCCCTGATATAAGAGGTAATGTTAGGAGAGCCAAGTCACAGGAAAATTCTTCTGTACCAGCACCTCATAAGGGATCCACTTCGGCTGCCAGGAGCGATCGCAACTAGATATATGCTTTGACCAACCACCAGGAGGTTGAGGCCTCTCCAGATGTGGCCACCGGTATGTTACAAATCTTTTTCTCTGATTTATATGTGTTTCTTGATCTCGGGTCTACTTTATCTTATGTGATCCCATATGTGGGTGTTGGTTTTGGGTTTGAGCTCGAATTCATTACCGATCCTTTCTCTATTTCCACTCCAGTGGGTGATTCTTTTATGGCTAGGAGGATATATAAAAATTGTGTAGGGTCTATTCTTAGTTAGGATACTGTGGTAGATCTCGTAGAGCTTGATATGGTTGATTTTGATGCTATCCTAGGGATGGATTGGCTCCATTCATGTTATACTACACTAGACTGTAGAACCTGGAAGGTTACCTTTTTTTTTGAATGAGCCAGGAATAGAGTGGGAAGGGCAGTCTTTAGCACCTAGGAGGCACTTTATATCTTATCTCAGGGCCCGTAAACTCATTTCCAAAGGTTTTTTGTATCATCTAATTTGGGTTAAAGATTCTAACACTGAAAGTTTTCCTCTTCAGTCTATTCCTGTAGTGAATGAATTCCCAGAAGTTTTTCCAGATGATCTCCCAGGAATTCCACATGATAGAGAGACAGATTTTGGCATTGATGTATTGCCAGATACCCATCTTATTTCTATTCTGCCATATAGAATGGCTCCTGCAGAGTCAAAAGATTTGAAAGAATAGCTAGCAAATCTCCTAGATAAAGGTTTTATCTGACCTAGTATTTCTCCTTGGTATGCACCTGTACTCTTTGTGCAGAAGAAAGATGGTTCCCTGGGTATGTGCATAGATTACCGCCAGTTGAATAAGGTTAGAGTGAAAAAAAAATATCCTCTTCCTAGAATCGATGACCTTTTTTATCAGCTTCAGGGCGCTAATTTTTTTTCTAAAATAGACCTTCGTTCGGGCTATCACCAGTTGAAAGTTAGGGAGTCATACATTCCTAAAATAGCTTTTCGAACTAGATATGATCATTATTAATTCTTGGTCATGTTCTTCGGGTTGACTAATGCTCCTGCAACTTTCATGGACCTAATGAACATGGTTTTCCATCAATTCCTAGTCCTATTTTTTATAGTTTTTATCGATGAAATCTTGATCTACTCCAAAAGTGAGGAGGACCATACCAATCACCTTCGGATTATTCTTCAAACTCTCAAAGATCATAAGTTATATGGGAAATTCTCCAGGTGTGAATTTTGTCTAAATGCTATTACTTTCTTGGGGAATATTGTGTCTAGTTAGGGGATTCGGGTTGATCCCCAAAAGGTTGAGGCAGTGAGGAAATGGCCCAAACCCACGACTCCAACCGATATTCAGAGCCTCTTGGGTTTGGCGGGTCATTACAGAAGATTCGTAGAGAGTTTTTCTTCCATAGCTACACCACTTAGTAAGTTGACTCAGAAAAAGATAAAGTTTTTACGGTCTGACTCTTGTGAGAGTAGTTTTGAGAAGATGAAAGAGAAGTTGACTACTGCTCCTGTTTTGACTCTTTCGGAGGGTACAAAAGGTTTTGTTGTATACTCTTATGTATTTTGAGTGGGATTTGGATGTGTTCTTATGCAGCATGATAAGGTAGTGGCTTATGCATCTAGGCAGTTGAGGTGCATGAGCATAACTACCCTACTCATGACTTAGAATTAGCAGTTGTGGTTTTTGCACTTAATATCTGGCGGCACTATTTGTATGGGCTGCATGTTGATATATTTACTGACCACAAGAGTTTATAGTATGTTTTCTCATAGAAAGAGTTGAATCTCAGGCATAGACTATGGTTGGAACTTTTAAAGGACTATGACATGAGCCTGCACTATCATTCGAGTAAGGCAAATATGGTAGCCGATGCCCTCAGCACATTGTCAATGGGTAGACTCTCTCATATTGTGGAAGGAAAGAGAGGAATAGTAAAGTATGTTCATCGACTTACAAATCTTGGAGTGTAAATCTTAGATTCTGAAGATGGAGGGGTAGTGGTGCATGAGATAGCTAAATCATCCTTTTGTACAGAAGTTAATGAAAAGTAGGCTGGAGATCCCATCTTGATGCGGATAAAGAGTGATGTGGGTCAGCCAAAGGTGATATCATTTGAGATTGTTGGTGATGGCATTTTGAGATATTAGGGTAGGTTGTACGTGCCAGCTATAGATGGTCTAAGGCGGAGAATCCTTGAATAAGCTTATACTTTGAGGTATGTCGTTCACCCAGGCTCTACTTAGATGTACCATGATCTGAAATTTATGTATTGGTTGAATAATATGAAGCGTGATGTGGAAACTTTTTTTCTAACTGTTTGAATTGCCAACTAGTTAAAGTAGAGCATTTGAGCCCAGGTGGTTCTTCCTAAGAGATATCTTTACCTTGGTGGAAGTGGGAGATGATTAATATGGACTTCATTACAGGGTTTCTGAGGTCCAGAAACCAGTATGATTCCATTTGTGTAATGGTAGATAGGCTGACCAAGTCAACCCACTTTCTACCTATCAGGACTAACTACTCGGGAGAGGATTATGCCAAGGGGTTCATTGCCAAAATAGTTCATTTGCATGGGGCACCTGTGTCCATCATATCCGACTGAGGTACATAGTTTTCTTCTCAGTTTTGGAGATCTTTTCAGAGAGGCTTAGGAACCCAACTGAACCTAAGCACTGGTTTCCACCCTTAGACTGATGGGAAGGATGAACGCACCATTCAGACCTTTGAGGACATGTTGAGGGCCTGTGTGATTGATTTTAAAGGAAGTTGGGTGAAGCACTTTCCCCTAATAGAGTTTGCGTATAACAATAGTTTCTATTCCAGTATTAAGATGGCCCAATTTGAGGCGTTGTATGGAAGAAGATGTAATTCACCAATAAAGTGGTATAAAGTGGGTGAGACACAAATATTTGGGCCTGATCTTGTTCATCAGGCAATGTAGGATGTGAAAGTCATTAGAGAATTACTTAATACAACCCAATGTCGTCAGAAGTCCTACGCCGATGTTAGGAGAAGAGGTTTAGAGTTTGAGGTTGGAGATTAGGTATTTTTCAAGGTTTCTCCCATGAAGAGAGTCATGCAGTTTGGGAAAAAAAGTAAGTTAAGTCCTCACTATATAGGACCATATCAAGTTTTGAGAAGGGTAGGTGCAGACGCGTATGAGTTAGAATTGCCTGCCAGTTTGGGTTGCGTTCATCTGGTATTTCATATATCTATGTTGAAGAAGTGTATTGGAGACCATTCTTTAGTGTTGCCTATCAAAGAAACCAAAGTTATAGACTCTTTATCCTATGAAGAAGAGCCTGTAGACATTTTGGATGGCCAAGTTAGAAAATTGAGAAACAAAGAGATTGCCTCAGTTAAAGTATTGTGGAGAAACCAAAAAATTAAAGATGCAACATTGGAATCCAAAGTTGAAATGATAGATAGGTACCAAAATAGTTTTGACCCAGTGGATGATGAAATAGAAGGTACAATCCTTGCCTTATTCTTTCTAGGCCTTAGTATGCTTGAAGTCAAGCTTGTCTATGTTTTGCATCAACATTCGGGGACGAATGTTCCCAAGGGGGGATATTGTAATGCCCCAAAAGTTTCCAAACTAAAGTTTGTCCCTAAAAGTATCAAGCATGGGCTTCTAGAGTTAATTATACTCACTCCCTGTTGAATTCTTAAATTTTAACTTTTCATTACGTAGGTGACTGAATAATCTTTCCGTTGATATAAGATTCATCCAAAACGGATACTCGGTGAGGGAGTTATGGCTATTTTATATGCTAGTCGTAAAACATCGTCATTCAGGTGTTTAGCGCGTCGTAGAGGATCCAAAATTCACATTCTTCAATTTTCAGTGAGACTCCGCGATCGTGGCGCATAGCAGAGTGAGACAATTTCCCAATTGGCAATTTCCAGTGAGCCACCGCGATTGTGGCGCATCACAGTGGCCCATAAAATCGGACACCTGTTATATTTTTACTCCGTCTCACTAAGGGTTAAAATGGTACTTCTCCAACCCCTTATCATCTCTAACACGGGGTTTAATCCCAAGAATACCAAAGTAAGTTTATTTTCATCAAAATCTCTCAAGAAACTCCATTAGGATTTCAGACTAAAAATCCTCATAGCTCAAGATTTAATTGTTGGTTTTAGAAGATAATTGGGGATTTGGAATCCTCGCATCGTAGGCTCTAATAATCATCCATTTACTTTCTGAAATAGAGGTACGTGGGGTTGTCCCAAATTTCAGGGGCATGATTTTTGAAAAGAATTTACAAAAGACCTTACTATCTATACGTATACATATGTTTTTACAAGTGGGGTTTTGTATTAATATCAATAACATGTTTTGTGATGTGGTTTTGAAAGAAATATTGAAATATCATGGGGTTGTTGGCTTGCATATATTTCAATTGTTGAATTGTGAACATGTGATCTGAATTTCAAAAAGATCTGATGTATATGAATTGTGAATTCTTTAAATCCCCAATGATAATGTTTTATACCCTACACTATACTTGTTTTAAACCATTGAGAGCATGAGTTTTTGTAATTGACATGATATTACTCATAAATGAGAAAGTTTCTTTAAACTATTACATGTTGAGAACCATGGTGCATGTGTTTGATGTGTGTGAAAGTTTTATATATGTGCATATTGTAAATGGCATAAAATGTTGGAGAATTGATGTGGTACTGTGACTTTCAAGTTAATGGTATGATGATATCATATAAATGTATGCCATGACAGAGTTAGATTTTGATTTAACAGAGTTAGATGGTTACCCGAAGAAAGTACGAGTTGAAAGACTATGCTAGAAATTGTGATTTGCCGACACGGGATTATGGAACCATGCTTTGTGATCTTTTGTACCTTGATTCATGTCGTCCCAAATTCGGACTATGGTTAGGTTCCCTTCTTTGTGATCTTGTGCACTACTATGACCTGTTGAATTGATAAGGGATTTTGGCACCCTGCTGTGTGATCTTGTGTGTCCCCCTTATATATACTCTAAGCCTTGCTGCAAACTTGGATTGGGGGCTTGGCCACCGAGTCAAGGAAGAATTCCATATAGCTCCTGGAATTACAGATTGTAAGGTGTACCATCTAGATAAAAGTAAGACAAATAGTGAGTCATGGTTTCAACGAAATGTTTCACAGTCTATAAAATGCCCATGTGATTTCTTACTATATGATATGTTTATGAACTGTTTTAAATTGCTTTCATATATGTTGATTATAAATGACTATTTTGGATTAGCTCTGAGTACCAGTACATCTGTATTGACCCCCCACCCCATCCAACCTCTCAGGTTCTGAGGCACAGTCTAGGGGTCAAGATAAGCAGTAGTTAATTCAGATAGCAGAAGAGATTGTGCAGTGGTGAGCCTTTTATATTCTGAAAGGCCAAATGTCTTACAGATATTCATCATTCTATAGTTTTTGTCAACTGAGGGCCTTGTCCCAGACTTTAAATAGTATTTTTTTTAGATTTAGTTGAGATTTCGTAGACTGAGTCAGATGTTATTTAGATATTGTTGGAGTTTTCCTTTATTTTTAAACTAATTTCAGAGTATGACCATGTTTCCATATTCAATTTATAATTCTACATTTTTCTTTTATTTTATGAATGTTTTGCATGATTACTAGATAGAGTGGGACATCCGGGCCTTCATGGGTCAGATGTCCTTCACGGCCAGGCCCTAGTTTGGGTCGTGAAAAACTTGGTATCAGAGCACGATTCATGGTCCCAGGGTGTCTGGGAAATCTCTTTGGGTAGAGTCTTGTTTATGTGTGTGTAGTACGCCACACTTTTAAGAAGGAAGCTACTTGGCATTTAGGAAAGTGTTTCCCCTCTTTTTGATTTAGTTCCTGCTTTAGAGTATGAATAGAACTGTCCCTTAATCAGTGATCCATTGTATTTCAAAAAATAGTTATGCCTCCTCATCGTTCCAGAAACTAGGATACTCAGGATGATGAAGTCTTCCCCACTCATGGCATGCGGACCCGTAACCGAGTCCATACCCCAGAACCTGTTCCTACTCCAGGAGTACCTCCAGTCCCGACCAACCCTCCTCGAGCTCCGAGGACAAATATTAACCGTCCCCAGTCTTCTCAGAGGGATATATCAAATAAAGAATTTAGGCAGTCCATTCGCATGCTTGCACAGCTGGTAGCCGCACAAACTTAGAGGTCAGAAGATACTAGGTCTGTATTTGTCACTTCTGAGGCCACTAGGGTGGGCCATATCATGAGACTAAACCCGCCCAAATTTTGTTACACTAAAGTAGAAAAGGACCCCCAGGAGTTCATAGATAAAATAGATAGGATTTTCAGAGTTATGCATATGGATCAGGTGGAAGGGTTTGAGCTAGCAGCGTACCAACTTAAAGATGTAGCAAACCAATGGTACAATGAGTGGGAGGATGCAAAAGGGGAGAGTGCTGAGCCCACAGTTTGGGACGAGTTCGTGGGAGCTTTTCTTGATCGATTCTTTCCTTTAGATTTGAGGGAAGCCAAAGCAGAGGAATTCATGAATCTTAAACAAGGGAAGATGAGTGTCCATGAGTACCCTCTGAATTTTAACCAATTGGCTCATTATGCACCATAAATGACAAGAAATATGAGGGCCCGGATGAGGAAATTTTCATCCGGCCTTTTCGATGATCTAGCACTTGAATGTCAAGAGGCGATGCTAAATTGGGAGATGGACTTTGATAGACTGTCAGTCTATATACAATAGGTAGAAGAGAGGAAAAATAAAATGTCTGAATCTAGAGAGAAAGACAGGAAGGCAAAGAGAGCCAGAATAGTGGATCAGAACCACAGTTAGCCACAGAGCGGTAACTGGGGCAGTAAATGGCAAAAGAAGAAGTGTTGGAGCAAGGCGCAGTCTGCAGCTAGTGCCCCTGTACCCAGACACCCATTTGATAGGCGATTTTAGAGTTTTCAGACTAGTCAGGGACCTAGAGCTCAAGATTTTTTCCCCGTTATAACACCTGCGGGAATAATCATCTTGGAAAGTGTTAGTTTGAGAGGAGAAATTGTTATTCTTGTGGTCAGGTGGGACACCTTCAGAGAGATTTCCCTGATCCAGGAGGTAATGTTAGGGGAGACAAGTCACAGGCAAGTTCTTCTGCACCAGCACCTCAGAAGGGAACCACTTCAGCTGCCAGGAGCGGTCGCAACAGGCTATATGCTTTGACCAACTGTCAGGAGGCAGAGGCCTCTCCATATGTGGTCACCGGTATGTTTTAAATCTTTTCCTATGATGTATATGTGTTGCTTGATCCCGGATCTACCTTATCTTATGTGACCCCATATGTGGTTGTTGGTTTTGGGTTTGAGCCCGAAGTCATTATCGATCCTTTCTCTGTTTCCACTCCGGTGGGTGATTCTATTGTGGCTAGGAGGATATATAAAAATTGTGTATTTTCTATTCTTTGCTGGGATACTGTGGTAGATCTCATAGATCTTGATATGGTTGATTTTGATGCTATCCTAGGGATGAACTGGCTCCATTCGTGTTATGCTATACTAAACTGTAGAAAACGGAAAATTACCTTTTCTTTTCCAAATGAGCCAGGAATAGAGTGGGAAGGGAACTCTTTAACACCTAGGGGGCACTTCATATCTAATCTCAGGGCCCATAAACTTATTTCCAAAGGTAGCTTGTATCATCTTATTTGAGTTAATTATTCTAACATCGAAAGTCTTCCTCTTCAGTCTGTTACTATATTGAATGAATTCCCAGAAGTTTTTCCTGATGATCTCCCAAGAATTCCACCTGATAGGGAGATAGATTTTGGCATTGATGTATTTCCAGATACCCATCCTATTTCTATTTTGTCATATATAATGGCTCCTGTAAAGTTAAAAGAGTTGAAAGAATAGTTAGCAGATCTCTTAAATAAAGGTTTTATCAGACCTAGTGCTTCTCCTTGGGGTGTACCTGTACTGTTCGTGTGGAAGAAAGATGGTTCCCTGCATATGTGCATAGATTACCGCCAATTGAATAAGGTCATAGTGAAATATAAATATCCTTTTCGTAGAATCGATGATCTCTTTCATCAGCTTCAGGGTGCTAAGTTTATTTCTAAAATAGACCTTCGTACGGGAAATCACCAGTTGAAAGTTACGGAGTCAGACATTCCTAAAGAAACTTTCTGAACTAGATATGGTCATTATGAATTCTTGGTCATGTCCTTAGGTTTGACTAATGCTCCTGCAGCTTTCATGGACCTAATGAACAGGGTTTTCCATCAGTTCATAGACCTATTTGTCATAATTTTTATCGATGACATCTTGATCTACTCCAAAAGTAAGTAGGACCATGCCAATCACCTTCGTATTATTCTTCAGACTCTCAAAGATCATAAGTTGTATGCGAAATTATCCAAGTGTGAATTCTGGCTAATGCTATTGCTTTCTTTGGGTATATTGTTATAGTGAGGGGATTCGTGCGGATCCTCAAAAAGTTGAGGCACTAAGGAAATGGCCCAGACCCACGACTCCAACCGATATTCGAAGTTTCTTGGGTTTGGTGGGTTATTACAGAAGATTCGTAGAGAGTTTTTCTTCCATAGCTGCACCACTTACTATGTTGGCTCAGAAAAAGGTGAAGTTTTTGTGGTCTGACTCTTGTGAGAGTAGTTTTAAGAAGATGAAAGAGAAGTTCATTGTTGCTCCTATTTTGACTCTTCCAAAGGGTACAGAAGATTCTATTATATACTGTGATACGTCCCGAGTGGGTCTTGGGTATGTTCTTATGCAGCACGGTAAGGTAGTAGGTTATGCATCTAGGCAGTTAAAGGTGCATGGGCGGAACTACCCTACTCATGACTTGGAATTAGTGACTATCATTTTTGCACTTATGATCTGGCGGCACTATTTGTATGGGGTGCATATTGATATATTTAGTGACCATAAGAGTTTATAGTATGTTTTATCGCAGAAAGAGTTGAATCTCAGGCAGAGACTATGGTTGGAACTTTTAAAGGACTATGACATGAGACTGTACTATCATCCGAGTAAGGAAAATGTGGTAGCTGACGCCCTCAGCAGATTATCTATGGGTAGCCTCTCTCATTTTGAGGAAGGGAAGTGAGAAATGGTGAAGGATGTTCACCGACTTGCAAATCTTTGAGTGCCAATCTTAGATTCTGAAGATGGAGGGGTGGTGGTGAATGAGATAGCTAAATCATCCCTTTGTTTAGAAATAAAAGAAAAGCAGGCCGGAGGTCCCATCTTGATGCGGATAAAGAGTAATGTGGGTCAGCATAAGGTAATATCATTTTAGATTGGTGGTGATAGCATTTTGAGATATTAGGGTAGGTTGTTCATACAAGATGTAGATGTTCTGAGGCGCAGAATCCTTGATGAATCTCACACTTTGAGGTATGTTGTTCACCCAGGCTCTACTAAGATGTACCATGATCTGAAATTTATGTATATGTGGAATAATATGAAGCGTGATGTGGCTGACATTGTTTCCAACTCTTTGAATTGCCAAACAGTTAAAGTAGAGCATCTGAGGCCAGATGGTTCTTCCCAAGAGATATCTTTACCCTGGTGGAAGTGGGAGAGGATTAATATGGACTTTATTACAGGGCTTCCGAGGTCCCGAAACCTGTATGATTCCATTTGAGTAATTGTAGATAGGCTGACCAAGTCATCCCACTTTCTACCTGTCAGGACTAACTACTCGGGAGAGGATTATGCCAAGTTGTTCATTGCCAAAATAGTTCATTTGCATGGGGCACCTGTGTCTATCATATCCGACCGAGGTACACAGTTTTCTTCTCAGTTTTGGAGATCTTTATAGAGAGGCTTAGGTACCCAACTGAACCTAAGCACTGCTTTCCACCCTCAGACTTATGGGAAGGATGGGCACACCATTCATACCCTTGAGGACATTTTGAAGGCCTGTGTGATTGATTTTAAAGGAAGTTGGGTGGAGCACTTTCCCCTAATAGAGTTTGCGTATAATAACACTTTCCATTCAAGTATTAAGATGGAACTATTTGAGGCGTTGTATGGAAGATGATGTAGGTCACTAATAGGGTGGTATGAAGTGGGTGAGACACAGATGTTTGGGCCTGATCTTGTTCATCAAGCAATGGAGGATGTGAAAGTCATTAGTGAATGACTTAAGATATCCCAAAGTCATTAGAAGTCTTACACTGACGTTAGGAGAAGAGGTTTAGAGTTTGAGGTTGGAGATTGGGTGTTTCTCAAGGTTTCTCCCATGAAGGGACTAATACGGTCCGGGAAGAAATGTAAGCTGAGTCCTCGCTACATAAGACCATATCAGATTTTGAGAAGGGTAGGTGCAGTCGCGTATGAGTTAGAATTGCCTGCCAGTTTGGGTTCCGTTTATCCGGTATTTCATATATCTATGTTGATGATGTGTATTGGAGACCATTCTTTAGTGTTTTCTGTAGAATAAATTAGAGTGAAAGTCTCCTTACCCTATGAAGAAGAGCCTGTAGAAATTTTGGATCGCCAAGTTAGAAAATTGAGAAACAAAGAGATTGCCTCAGTTAACGTGTTGTGGAGAAACCTGAAAATTGAAGAAGCAACTTGGGAATCCGAAGTTGACATGAGAGATAGGTACCCAAACCTTTTTGACCCAGTGGATGATGAAATGGAAGGTACAATCCTTGCCTTATTCTTTCTATGCCTTAGTATGTTTGAAGTCACGCTTGTCTGTGTTCTGCGTCAACATTCGGAGATGAATGTTCCCAAGAGAGGGATATTGTAACGCCCCAAAAGTTTCCAAGATAAAAGTTTTCCCTAAAAGTATCAAGCATGGGCTTCTAGATTGAATTGTAAGCTTTCCGTTGATATAAGATTCATCCAAAATGGACACCCGGTGAGGGAGTTATGGCTATTTTATTTGCTAGTCTTAAAACATCGTCATTCAGGTGTTTAGCGCGTCGCGGAGGATCCCAATTTTGCATTCGTCAATTTAAAGTGAGACTCTGCGATCGTGGTGTGTCGCGGAATTGGCAATTTCCAGTGAGCCACCACGATTGTGGCGCATCGCGGTGGCCCATAAAATCGGACACCTGTTATATTTTTACTCCGTCTCACTAAGGGTAAAAATGGTACTTCTCCAACCCCTTATCATCTCTAACATGGGTTTTAATCCCAAGAATACCAAAGTAAGTTTATTTTCATCAAAATCTCTCAAGAAACTCCATTAGGATTTCAGACTAAAATCCTCATAGCTCAAGATTTAATTGTTGGTTTTAGAAAATAATTGGGTATTTGGAATCCTCACATCGTAGGCTCTAAGAATCATCCATTTACTTTCTGAAATAGAGGTACGTGGGGTTGTCCCAAATTTCATGGGCATGATTTTTGAAAAGAATTTACACAAGACCTTACTATCTATACGTATACATATGTTTTTAAAAGTGGGGTTTTGTTTTAATATCAATAACATGTTTTATGATATTATTTCAAAAGAAATATTGAAATATCATGGGGTTGTTGGCTTGCATATATTTCAATTGTTGAATTGTGAACATGTGATCTGAATTTCGAAAAGGTGCGATGTATATGAATTGTGAATTCTTTAAATCCCCCATGATAATGTTTTATACCCCACACTATACTCGTATTAAACCATCGAGAGCATGAGTTTTTCCAATTGACATGATATTACTCATAAATGATAAAGTTTCTTGAAACTATTACATGCTGAGAACCATGGTGCATGTGTTTGATGTGTGTGAAATTTTTATATATGTGCATGTTATAAATGGAAAGAAAAGTTGAAGAATTGATGTGGTACTGTGACTTGCAAGTCAATGGTATGACGATACCATATAAATGTATGTCATGACAGAGTTAGAGTTTGATTTAAGAGAGTTAGATGGTTACCCGAAGAAAGTACGAGTTAAGAGACTCTATGCTAGAAACTGTGATTTGCCGACATGGGATTATGGTACCATGCTTTGTGATCTTGTGTACCTTGATTTTTGTAGTCCCAAATTGGGACTATGTTTAGGTTCCCTACTTTGTGATCTTGTGCACTACAATGACATGTTAACTTGATTAGGTATTTTGGCACCCTGCTGTGTGATCTTGCGTGTCCCCCTTATAGATACTCCAATCCTTGCGGAAAACTTGGATTGGGGGCGTGACCGCTGAGTCAAAGGAGGATTCCATATAGCCAGTGGAATTACATATTGTTGGGTGTACCATCTAGCTAAAAAGTAAGAAAAAAGTGAGTCTTTGTTTCAAAGAAAGGTTTCAAAGTCTTTAAAATGCCCATGTGATTTCTTACTATATGATATGTTTATGAACTGTTTTTAATTGCTCTCATATATGTTGATTATAAATGACTATTTTGGATTAGCTCTGTGTACCAGTATATCTGTATTGACCCCCCTCCCCCTCCAACCTCTCAGGTTCTGTGGCACAGTCTAGGGGTTAAGATAAGTAGTAGATAATTCAGACAGCAGAAGAGATTGTGCAATGGTGAGCCTTCTATATTCCTGAAGGCCTAATGTCTTTAAAATATTCATCATTCTACAGTTTTGGTCTACTGGGAGCCTTGTCCCAGACTTCAGATAGTAATGTTTTGAGATTTAGTAGATATTTCGCAGACTAAGTCAGATGTTATTTAGATATTGTTGGAGTTTTCCTTCATTGTTAAACTAATTCCAGAGTATGACCATGTTTCCGTATTCTATTTATAATTCCGCATTTTCCTTTTATTATATGAATGTTGTGCGCGATTACAAGATAGAGTGGGCATCCGGGCCTTCATGGGTCGGATGCCCGCCACGGCCATGCCCTAGTTTGGTTCGTGACAACCATGGACCGGAGACCACCCCATAGACTAACAACAAGAGCACAATAATCATAAAAATAAAGCTAAATCCAACCAAACCAATGATTATAGTAATAGGAATAGATGACCTAAATGACGATTTAAATAATTCAAATATTCATCCACCCATACTTATCCAGGAAAGCCAATAAACCCAATATAACATCTAAGCCGGGACTTGTCCCCAACTATGACCAAAAGAATCCAAAAGTACTATAATAATAAAGAAAGAATAATGAAATGAAAAGGCCTTCTGAAGGATAGAGGCTCACCACTTCACAACAACTCAACAGACATGCTCAATTACCTAACGGTGCATAGGAGAAACAAAAAACCCTTCGGACCTTACATCATGAAATGATGTAGAGTACAAGGACGGTCAGTGGGATAAGCACTAGCATGTAACTCGGGAAATAAGGATGAAATAATGCTATTACAAAAATCTAGTCATAAGCCATAAGCACCACATTAATATACATATATATAGGATTATAGGATATGGACAAGGGTAATAAAATGAGAGTTTAAAGATTTAACCTAAACTTATGTAGCTTGATCCATCCTAAAGGAACCCATGGTCTATATGGTCAGCTCCCTTTGCTGGAAGGGCCCCAATGTGTGTTAGCCATATGAAGCGAGGAAACACCTAGGGAAAACTAAAGCTACCAAGGCAATAGTTGTCCCAATATATATATATATATATATATATATATATATATATCAAGTGTACATCAAGAACACGGTAATATAGACCCCTAACACCAGAAATTGTGGTTTCCAGTTTTCGTCCCCTTGGGACTTACACCTTCACGGTAAGCTATAAAATTCTCTTTAAGCCCAAATTAAAACAATTTGCGCATAAACAAATCCATTAACTCAAGAGTCAATAATTAAGGTATTTACCACTTTGTATCGTCATACCAATATGCTTGCAAGCTAAATTAATTATGCCAAACAAAATCCACAAAACCAAATTGGACTCCCAAGTTTTATTTAAAATTCAAAACCAAGGCCATTCAAAACCATTTTTCATTCATTTATCCTTTAAAACAATGCAATGGGTTTAAAAACAAGTTAAACCATGCAATTTTCCATATTCAAAATAAAGTCCACAAAGTGGGTTGAGGTTAATGCAATTATCATGCAAAAAATCCATTAACTTGGGAAAAACCATGTCTTCAATTCCAATCATTTATATCACGCACTAATTCAGTCCCAAAAATCCCAATTTAAAGCATGAATATCAATTTAGAACATGGGACAAATAATTCAATTAGTAACAACCAAAACCCCTCAACCCAATTTCAAAACTCACAATTAAATCACTTGAAGATCCATTCAATTAATACCACAATGAAAAATTAAAGTTAGGGAAAAGAGAAACATGCCTGAAATACATAAGAAATTGAAGTCAATATGAAGTTTGCATCCCGAATTATGAATTCTCTATAAGACCCTTGAATGTTATTGGGTTTGGAGTTTAATAGAGAAAGAGGATGATTTGATCTTTGAAAACTGAAGGGAATGAGGTTAGTTTATCTTTAAAGGTCATACAAGGGGTAAAAGGACCAAAAGCCCCACACCTCAAGTGAAAAAAGTAAAAAATTGGATAAAATTAAAATATCAGTGTGGCATGCCAATATCGCGGAGGTTAGCCTCCGTGCTACGCCAATATCGCGGAGGATAGCCTCCGTGCTAGGCCAATATCGCGGAGGTTAACCTCTGTGACACTGTCTTATCGCGGAGGCTTACTGCCTCGAGTTCCTAAAATGACCCTGAACCCTTTTCTAAAAATCTTAAACTTTCTCAAAACACCCTTTTAACATCTCTAAATATAATTCAAGTCAAAAATAAAATGATCAAAATTGTAAGGGGTCTTACATTATCCCCCCTTAGGATCATTCATCCCTGAATGACTATTTAGGTCACTTTTAATACAAGAATAGCAAGAATCTATCAAAATCACATGACAAATTTGAATTCTGATAATAGGGAATCGAGACTCATACCTTAAGCACTTTTATCCAACCCGAGGAACAAGAATGGGCATTTTACCTTCATATCTTCCTCAATTTTTCATGTAGCCTCATCCACCTTTTGATTTTACCAAAGGACTTTCACCAAAGTTACATCCTTCGTCCTCAATCTATGAAATTTCCTATCAAAGATTTTAGTCGGGACTTCCTCGTAAGATTAGTAATCCGTAACACAAACATCTCAATAGGCACTATCAAGGAAGGATTACCCATACATTTTTCAGCATGGATACATGAAAAACAGGATGAATAGAGACCAAACTTGCAGCCAAATCTAACTCATAAGCAACATTCCCAATTCTTCTTACAAACTGATATGGACCAATATAACGGGGACTATGTTTTTTCCCTTCTTCCCAAACCTCATGTCTCCTTTCATAGGAGACACCTTCAAGAATATCCAATCATTTACTTCAAACTCTAAATCCCTCCGCCTCACATCAACATAAGCTTTTGGTGACTATGAGTAGTCTAAAGTCTTTCTCTAATCACTTTCACCTTTTTTATGGCTTGATGAACCAAGTCAGGACCAAAAAACCCAGTCTCACCTACCTCAAACTACACAATAGAAGACCTACACCTCATACCATAAAGAGCCTTAAATGAAGCCATTTGGATGCTAGAATGATAACTAGTATTATACTAAAACTCAATAAGAGGAAAATGGTCAACCCAATTACCCTTAAAGTCAATCACACAGGCCCTTAGAATATCTTCCAAAGTCTGAATGGTATGCTCCACTTGCCTATCCATTTTAGGGTGGAAATAAGTTCTAAGGTTCACCTGAGTGCCCAAACTTTTCTAAAACGAACGCCAGAAGTGAGAAGAGAACTGTGTACCTAGTTTGAAATGATAGACACTAGAACTCCATTTAATTTGACTATCTCTTGAATGAACAACTTAGTAGAATCCTCTCCTAAGTAGTTAGTCCTCACAGGTAAGAAGTGAGCAGACTTAGTAATTCAATCCACAATGACCTAAATAGAATCATAGTGATTTTGAGATCGCAGAAGATCTGTAATAAAATCCATATTGATTATCTCCTACTTCCATATAGGCAACCTATCTCTTGAGATATTCCACCAGGCCTAAAGTGTTCGACCTTGACTTTCTGACAAAGCATACATTTAGCCATAAAATTTTCCATATCTCTCTTCATATTGTTCTACCAATAGATTTCCTTCAAGTAATGATACAACTTAGTTGAACCCGAATGAACTATATATCTGGACTAATGAGTCTTAGTCAAAATCCTTTCCAACAACCCATCAACATCAGGAACACATAACCTTTATTGATACCTCAAGATGTCATCCTCATCTAACTTAAAATCTATAACCTTTTACTGACCCATACCATTCTTAATCTGCATGAGTATGATATCCAAAGTTGTTTCTATTTCACCTCATCGCCAAGAGATAATTTAACCACTTCCTAAAAAATCACTCCTCCATTCTCAAAGTACAAGAGACG
The DNA here is from genome assembly GCA_030864215.1 of Capsicum pubescens. NCBI lineage: Eukaryota > Viridiplantae > Streptophyta > Magnoliopsida > Solanales > Solanaceae > Capsicum > Capsicum pubescens. Next base: position 123,402,791 of record CM061543.1, read on the forward strand.
GACTCCAAAGTTAGCCATCCTGTGTATATACTTCACCAACCCTTCTTTCTCCTCATATACATGAGATAATCTCCTTATGGACAACCTGCTAAGAGTATCAACAACTATATTAGCTTTAGCTAGATCGTAGTAAAGACTCATGTCATAATCCTTAAGAATTTTTAGCAACTGCCTTGGCTTGAGATTTAACTCCTTCTATGTAAACATATATTGTAAGCTGTTATGATATAAATAGATGTCCACATCTACCCCATACAGATAATAGTGCCAAATTCTCAATGCAAAGACCACAACAGCCAACTCTAGATTGTTAGTTGAATAGTTTCTCTCATAAACCTTAAGCTGCCTGGAAGTGTAGGCCACAACCCTACCATGCTGTGTCAAAACACAACCCAAGACCACACCAAAATCATCATAATACACAACAAACCCCTTAGTACCCTTGGGTAGAATCAATACTGGCGTAGAAGTGAACTTATCCTTAATCTTCTCAAAGCTACCCTCACAAGCATCGGACCACAAAACTTAACTTTTTTCTAAGTTAACTTCATAAATGGAGCAGCAATAGATGAGAAACACTCGAAAAATATCCTATAATACCCAACCAATCCCAAGAAGCTCCTAATGTCGGTTGGATTCATGGGTCTAGTATATTTGTTAACTAGCTCAACTTTTTGTGGTCCACCTTAATCCCTTCACTTGAAATAATATGCCAAAGAAAGGTCACAACACTCAACCAAAACTTATACTTACAAAATTTGGTATATAATTTCTAGTCCTTAAGGGTTTGCAACATAATTTGGAGGTAATTGGCTACTCCTTACTCTTATAGTACACCAAGATATCATCAATTAAGACTGTAACAAACAAATTTGAAAACTATCTAAAAACCTAATTCATAAGATCCATGAATGCAGTTGGAGCATTAGTCAACCCAAATGACATAAAGAAAAACTCATAATGGCCATATCTAGTTTGGAAAGTAGTCTTGGGAATATCAACCTCCCTAATTTTATCTGGTGATAGCTCAAATGAAGATCAATCTTAGATAAACACCTAGCACCCTAAAGCTGATCAAAGAGATCATCAATCCTAGGAATAGGGTACTTATTTTTCACGGTAACCATATTTAGCTGATGATAGTCTATAAACATCTGAAGGGACCCATCTTTCTTTCGCACAAAAAGCACAGGACCACCCGACAGAGAGACACTAGGATGAATGAACCCTTTATCAAGGATATTTTTCAATTAATCCTTTAGCTCCTTTAATTCAGCTGGAGCCATTCTATAAGGAAGAATGGAAATAGGATGAGTATCTAACAAAAGATCAATCAAAAAATCTATTTTCCTATCAGGAGATATTCCAGTAAGTTCATCGGGAAACACTTTAGGAAATTCAGTAACCACTGGAACAGATTGCAAAGAAGGACTTTCAGAATTAGAATCCCTAACCCAAACTCAATAATATAGACACCCTTTGGAAATCAATTTCTGAGCTCGAAGATAGGAAATAAACCTCCCTTTGGGCACTAAGGAACTCCTCTCCCATTCAATCATAAGTTCATTAGGGAATTGAAAACTGAACTTTTGGGTCCTACAATCCAGAGAAGCATATCATGAATGAAGCCAATCCATCCCCAATATAACATAGAAACCTACCATATCATGCTCTATCAAATACTCCAATATCTCCCTATGAAAGATAGATGCACACAACCCCTATAGATTTTTCTAGTAACTATAGAATCACCCACCAGAGTAGAAATAGAAAACGGGTCAAAGATATTTTTAGGACCAAAAATAAGATGCACAACCATATAAAGGGTCATATAAGATAGGGTAGAACCTAGATCAAGCAAACAATAAACATTACAAAAAAAGAGTTGTAGCATACAAGTAACAACATTTGGGTATGCCTCAGACTCCTGACTAGTAGCAAGTGCATAAAGATGATTCCATCTAGTTCCGGTACCAAAAGTATCGCTTAGGGGTAAGAGCTTAAAAAGTGGCAACCAAAAATTTATTAGCCCTCGTGGAAACCCTTGCTGAAGGACAATCTGGCTGTGTATGACCAAACTGACCATAATTATAGCACCAATTTATATTTTTCTCATAATATCCATGGTGAAGCTTCCCTAAAAAGTGACAAAAAGGATAAGGTGGGGCTGACTGAGTTCCACTAGACTAAGATCGGGTACCTTGTGCCTTAATACCACTACTAGCCTGAAAACAACAATCACCTAAAGGCTTAGGATAAGTAGAAGTGAAAGTCATGTACAAATTTCCCTAATTCTTCTTTTTAGTCCACTGTCTACACCCTACTCTAAACATCTAAACTTTTTATTATTCCTGTTTACCATCTCTACTTGTTTTTTTCTCATCCGCCACTTGTTGCGTATAAATCACCATCCTGGATATGTCCATGTTATTTTTTAACACGTTATCCTTCCATTCTAACACCAAATCATGGGATAAACTAGAAGGAAACTTTCTCATTCGGGACCTCGTATTTGATACCAACTCTGGAGCATAATGATCCAATTGCTGAAACTTCAGAGCATACTCCTTGATACTCATCTTCCCTTATTTCATGTTCACAAACTCTTCAGCCTTATCTTTCCTCAACTCCTAAGGAAAGAAGTGATCAAGAAAGGGACCTGAAAACTCATCCCACACCGTCTGCTCTGTATTATCACCCCTCATAGCTTCCCACTCCTCATACCACTAATAAGCCAAATCCTTTAACTGATATCCAACAAAATCTACACCTTCAAAATTCGTATCATGCATCACCCTACAGATTTTCTCGATCTTATCAATAAACCTCTGCAAATCTTCCCCAATCTTAGATCCTATAAAGGTTGGGGGATTCAACCTCATAAACTGGACAACTTAGGTGACCTCAAATGAATGAGCAATATAACCAACATGCTCGGACTAACAAAATTCAATGCCACCAACTGAATAACATATGATAGACTGACGGACCTCTGCTTAGAGATATTTTCCTGAGACAATTGAGCATTAGTGTCACCAGACCACAAAGCTCTAGGAGGACTAGTTGGTAGTAGTGAAACCCTATGTAGAGTGGTACAATTAGGAGAAGGGACTCGATACTGGGTCTACACTCCATAAAAAAGGGCGAGTCCTCTCCATATTTTCCTCAGGTGCAATAGATATTCCAACAGAGTTTCTATAAACATCATATCCTTGGGAAACCATAATATGAAATATGAGGAACCTAGCAATTAAAGAAGTTTCATAGAAATAGACGTTATAGCTCATAATAGAACACAAGAATGGAAAATTTTCTTAAAAGCCTTGTAGTCTCTCCCTTATAAGTGGGGATCGCTACACACCCATAAACGAGACTCTACTTAACATGACTTTTTAGATACCCAACGACCCTGAACCGTTCTTTGATACCAAGCTTATCATGACCCGAACTAGGGCTAATTCATGATGGGTATCTCAAGCCCACCATGGACCATAGACCACCCCTTTGGACTAACCTTAAGAGAATAATAATTATAAAAATAAAGCGGAAGCCAATCAAACCAATGATAATTGTAATAGGAACAAATAAATAGAATAACAGTTCAAATACTTCAAATAACCATCCCCCACACTTGTCCATGAAAGCCTCTAAAACTAGAATAACATCTAAGTCGAGACATGCCCCCGACTATGAACAAATAGAATCCAAAATAACTATGACAATAAAGAAAAAATACTAAAATAACAAGGCCTTCCAAAGGATGAAGGCTCACCACTTCAGAACCACTCAACAGACGTGCTAAACCACCTAACTCTACACAAGAGTAATAAATAACCCTTCAAAACCTACATCATGAAAAAATGTAGAATCTATGTATGGTCAGTGGAATAAGCACTGACATAAAACTCAGGGAATAAGGATTAAATAATCCAATTACTAAAATCTAGTCATTAACTATACGCACCATATTCATACTAATATATATAGGATGACGAGATAAGAACAAGGGTTATGAATATGAGAGTTTAAAGATTTACCCTGAACTGTGTAGCTCGATCTGTCCTAAAGGTACCTATAGGCTATATGGGTCCATCTTCCTCTGCTGGAAGGGCCTCAGTGCGTGTTAGCCGCACGAACTGAGGAAAAACTGAGGGGAAAATAAAGCCACTAAGGCAATAGCCATCCCAATAAATATATATCAAGTGTGCACAAAGCACACAATTATATAGACACCCAACACCAGTAAACGTGGTTTCCAATGTTTGTCCCTCGAGACTTACACCTTCACTGTGAGCTACACAATTCAATTTAAGCCCAACTTAAAACTATTTGCACATAAGACAATTCATTAACTCAGGAGTCATTCATTAAGGCATTTATCACTTGGTATCATCATACCAATATGCTTGCATGCTAAATTAATTAAGACAAGCCAAATCCAATTAACCAAAATGGACTACCAAGTTCCATTTAAAATCCAAACCAAGGCCAACAAGGATATTCAAGACCGTTTTTAATTCATTTATCATTTAATACAATGCACTGGGTTCAAAAACAATTTAAACCATGCAATTTTCCATATTCAAAATCAAGTCCACAAAGTGAGTTCAGATTAATCCAATTATCATGCCAAAATTCCATCAATTCCAATCATTTATACCATACACCAATTCAGTCCTAAAAATATTAATCTAAAGCATGAATAATCAATTTAGAACATGGGACAAGTAAATCAATTAGTAACAACGAAAAACCCTCAACCCAATTTCAAAACCCATAATTAAATCATATGAAAATACATTTATATTTCACAATGTAAAATTAAAGTTAGAGGAAAGAGAAACATGCTTGAAATACATAAGAAATTGAAGCTCAATTGAATGTCTGCAGCCCGGATGAGGAATTCTCTACAAAAACCCTACATGTTCTTGGGTTTGGAGTTTAATAGAGAAAGAGGATGATTTGATCTTTGAAAATTAAATAAAATAGAGTTATTTTATGTTTAAAGGTCGTACAAGGGATAAAAAGACCAAAAGCCCCTCAACATAAGTGAAAAAAAATCAAAAAGTGGATTAAATTAAAATAGAAGCGTGACACGCAATATTGCGGAGGTTAGCCTCCATGCCACACCAATATCACAAAGGCTAACATTCATGACACGACTTTATCGCAGAGCCTTACTATCTCGGGGTCCCAAAATAATGCCAAACCGCTTCAAAAAAATCCAAAACTTCCCCAAAATATCCTTTTAACATCCCTAAACATAATTCAGTCAAAAATCAATATTACACATACAGAAGGGTCAAAAATAAGATGATCAAAATTTTAAGGGGTCTTACAATAAACTAACATCCGTACAACTTGCCTTATGCACTATTATAGGACCTGTGTCAATCATATAGGGCCTATATATGGTTTGGATGTATGTATAAAAATATATCAACATATATTCTAGACAAAAATAAACTTCCACAAAGAAGGTGATCATAAACTAACTGCTACATTGATATTTTCTTTTCTTAACAATAACAAATCATTTGTATAGACTTGTATCTAGTGCTAAAACATATAATATTCATCATATGATTTCACCACAAAAATCTTAACAAGTGTATCAATACAAAAACAACATTAATCATTTTAACTATATGTGCCACTTTACATATATTTCATATCTATGCTTACAAGACATTCTAAACTAAATTTCCTGCACACCATCTTTTTTACAACCATCGACTTGTAGACTCATCATCACTAACTGTGCATTGTCTTTGTTTCTGATTTCCATAATTCCCCAACATGACACCTCATCGAGTTTGAATAACACCAATATCATTTAGACGATTAGTAATTTAAAGACCGCCAAGAAAATACTCAACAAATGCAAATGTAAAGGCACCACAGTTCGTGCAACATATTCTAATATTTGTACAATTGACAAAAAAGTTTTAAAAATCAACATTTAATAGACATTCAATATATTACGTGTTTGTTTAAGTTGACAGTCCATCAATAATGCGAATATCAAAAGAATTAGTCACTAGAAGTCCATCACTCCTACTGTCAAAAAAATTAAAACAAGAAATAAAGTGTGGAATTAACTCTAATATGCTACAAGTGCTTTATGTACACGAACCGCATGTCTTGCATCATGAATTGAATCATACATATATATACACTGATCTTTAAGAGACAATATCGCCAAGATCCAGTGAAAGTCCTCAACAAGATTTATTGGGAAAAGAATGTTGTCAACAGTATGCAAGGGGATGTTTCACCTCATAAAAAATCGAAGCATGTACTCAACAATTTGATCTTCTTTGGTGATAAGTATCAAATCTCTATTAATATAAAAAAACTACTTATACAAACCCTTAATCAAGTAGTTAATCCAACAGTGGGTGATTTTAAATTTAGTTGAACCACCAAAAGGCTTGTATTTCGACTTCTTTTGCAAATAGTAAAAGATCACATCAATATGCTAAAAATGAGATGAATAAAAATGCATTAAAATGTTAAAAATAAGTACCAAACAATAACTAAAATCTAAGAATTATGTGATAAACATAAAACATGCATCATATAAAAAATTACTAACCCAAATAGTTTATTATTTTCAAATAACAAGACAAAAAATATATACATGTACTACACATTTTAAAAAAATTATGCACTTGCCACCTATTAAACTAGAAAATTTAATAATTAATGAATCGATTAAAGGTATTCCTTAATATGTGTAATGACCCTCCAGGTTATTTTTTATATTTCAATTTATTTTCACTATTTAGAGCTTTTCGATGTCTTCTCCAAGTCATTTATGACTTGTTGGAGATATCAGTTCAATTACCAAGCAGTTTATTTGGGTTTTAGAGTTAATTACCTATTTTAAAATCTTCGCAGCTTAAAATTGGCTACCGAGTTAAAACTTCAGTAAAATAGCCTCATATGATAATTTTGACAGTTCCAATAGCTCTAAAACATTGATTTTAGGCTAGGTTAATCCTTGGTCTAGGTCTCAAGGCTTTTGAAATCATTTTGGCCAATTGGCCGGAAGTTGAGAAAAGTGGAATGTGGGTATGGGACCCACTTTTTATCAAAACAACCTAGAATGAAAAATTCAACTGTGCCATTTAGTCCAAAACATCGAATTTAATAGGGTAGCATAGTTCGTTTGCATATATAGGGTTCTGTATGAATCCAAGGGGTTGGTGGAGATTTGGAGAAACTTTAAGCTTTCAGCTTGTGCATTCACTTAAATGCTCATTGGGTCACTTAAGCAAAGACTACTTAAGTTGATAGGCGATCTCTTAAGTGACCTGGAATTCCTAGATGGTGTTGCATAAACAGTGCCTTTGTCACTTAGGCAAAGGCCACCTAAGTAAGCAAAGGTCGCTTAAGCGACATCTGCAAGAGTCAGCAAGTATCGCTAAAGCAAAAATTGGTCGATAAAGAGATGACCACTAAAGTAACCCAGTGTCCTCTTAAGCGACACCTGGACACCTAGGAACCTTATAAATTCCCCACTTAGACCATTTTCTCCCTTGTTTTACCCATTTTCAAGAGTGTAGAATCCTAAGAAGTGCAAAAACTTGGGAGACCTATTAGTGGGCGATTTTGGAGTGTTCGTAATCTCAAGTAACACATTTCTTCTCCAAATTCTTGGTAAGCTTCCATCAATTTCATGATTAAATCTTTTATTAGTTTTCAAAATCCCTAGACTATTGGTGGATTGATTGTAACACCATTTGACCTTGGAATTAACCCATTCTCATGGGTAAATATTCCTCGATCATAGAGGGATGTGTTTTTGGTTTTAAAAGTGTGATTTCATAAATAGGCCCCACATGAAATTTTTACATAATTTTGGATCCGAAGAACAATAGTTCAATCTAGGTATCATTGTTCTCGTTTTGATGAGTAGATTGTGATTCTGATAGCATGACATCTTAAAAAAGCTTTTTGAAATGGAAAATTGATGGTTTAGAAGATTTCATCGGCTTTTCTCTAGCGTATAGGTAGGCTAGGTTTACCTTTCTCATAGATTGAGCTAAGTTGTAGTATATTTATGATGTTATGCTAGATATGGTATGGAAATTAGGCCTTCTAGATATAGTTGATATAATTGGCATTATTTGGATTGTTTAGACTATTTTGAGACTGTAAATTAAGTATAATTGACTTAACTAGTTATGTTTAGGTAGAATGTTTATCATACATCTAATTCTGGCTTATTTAACCTCTAGAAGTGAATTTAGATACCTTAGCCTAGCCCGATGGAGATTTTTCCTTAGAACATATTTCGAGTATTAGAAGTGAGCCCCTCCAATCCACCATAAGCTAAGAATATTTTTAGTTCCTTGTAGATTTAATGAGCGTAATATATCCCAAAAGTTGCATATTTTAGAGTTTGTAGAAACGCGATCCTTGATACTTATGCTAGTTTGGTACATGAAAGTTGATACTAGTTCTGGTTCCAGTTCGGTAATTTATGATCTTGAGTTTCGATTTAAGTTCATCATCTAACTATATGAGTGTTGATTTAATTCTGGAATTTGGCTATATGAGTTTCGGTTTAAGTTCATCATTTGAAAATTTGAGTTTTGGTTCAATTTCAACATTAATGGGTTGTTTATGATGACTATGGAGTTGGTTCTAATTCGAGGTTTATCGTATGAATGGATTCTTGGTTATTGCTTGATATATGGTTAAGTAATGAAATTTCGATTATTTACAGTCTTGATTGCACCCTATGGGCTTATGGGGGCCTGTATTGGATTATTTTCTTTTTTGCACTTACTTGCTTACGGGGCCCAGCCTTTAGTATTATTTGTGCTTTCTTCCATATTATATCTATTTAATTTATTTATTTATAGTATTGGAATGTTATTCTAAGTTTTCCCTTTTACTTTGACTTAACTTATTTATCTTGTATGTTACCGTACTAATATCATGAATTAGCTTTGTCGGTCGATGATGCCTACTGAGTACCCATGGCTTTGGTACTCATACTTTACTTTGGTAAGTTTTTGGTGCAGATCCCAGTACTAGAAGTCGCCATTCACTATTGATACCGAGATCGTGCCGAGTTGAGTTTGGGGATAGGGTGAACTCTTAGAGTCAGAGTTGCCTCTTTTCCTTCTATTATTTATGTCTAGTCTTTCACCATTTAAGAAAGATTTATATTTGACTATTGCAGTACTATGTTCCTATTTTGCTAGTGGATTTTGTAGCGACACTACTAGGTCATGGGACGTTTATTGATGTATCACCTGGCTTTAAGACTATTATTATTACTTTATTATCATTATAATTCTTTACTAGAAAACTTTCAGACTTTATACCTTTTTCCACCAATTTATCTCATTGATTATAGCTTCGGGCTAGGTTTGGCTTACTTACTATAGGATAAAGTTGGTTCCATCATGACTCACAAATTGGATCGTGAAAAATTGGTATTTGAGCCTAGGTTCATCAGTATTGTTGGTACAAGGGCAAGTGTCCCTAGATCAAAACAATGACGTCCTTTTTTTTATCTTTGGGAGGCTATAGGCATTCTTAGGAGTTCTTCACTTCTTCCACTCATTTTTTGCTAAGGGTCTGATTTGGTTTCTAAAGATTCTTTGGTTTCACTCTTCCGCGGATGGATAGGACATGTTCTACTGCTACACGACATGAGGACCACGATCCTGCTCCTAGGGATCCTATTATAGTTTGTTGACGACCGAGAGGTTGAGGATAGCCTAAAGATGTAGACCTGGCTAGGGACTAGGATAGGGGGCCTTCCTATCATGACCCAATTTATCGGATCATGATGGCGCCTACTATAACCCACTTGTAGGTCAGCAAACCCTATAGTTCGAAACTACTAGTAACGAACTACCACGAAAAATAAAAGAAAAAATGCAGAATATATGAAATAAAAGGCTAACATATACAAGTTAATCCCAAAACCTAATGGTATAAGTATAAAAGCTTCTAACATAAGAAAAATATAAGTGAGACACTAAATGGATATACAGGTACAACCATCTCTGAATATAACGTAGATACTAGTCTAGTACATAAGACAGAGGAAAGTAATACTCCGAATGTCAGGAGCTCACTCTATGTCTCCAAACCATGGATTCTCTGCACGATGTACACACCATTGAAGATAACTTGTATTATGATCTACAGGCTGTAGAAGAATATTATGAGTACCAAATATATGCTACTCAGTAGGAAACTACCGACTCAGCTCTAAAGATAATACAAATATATATATAAAATATAAATAGAAATGAAACTACACCAAAATATCAAGCAATCACAAAACAAAGCTAGTTAGATAAAAGGATAAACTATCTTATTCCAACCATACTCAAAAAAGCTCAACACTATATCGTATATCACCAACCAATAAACAAAATAAAGTCCAAAGAAGGATATATAATAGTCTACAAGGTCAAGGACCGAATATACAATCTGAATAAATAAAGAAAAGAAAGGATATACAGTAGTACCATAACTATACAAAGATAGCTATGCATACATATATATATAATGAGGTTAACTCAAAGAACAACCTAAATCATCATATCCTCATTTAAGACCTCATAAGCCTAGCAAGATTTAGTACTAAGATACTCAGGGTTTCTAGTTCATCCATCTAATCATGAAGTTTGAGTTAGCCTTCTTTATTTTACATTTTAGAGAACATTGCATGAGTTTTGAGAGAAGCTTAGCAACTTTAAAGTTTTGATACGTTATTCTTATTGTATCTGAGTTATTTCTTTTCATCATTAACTTTGATTATTGTTCTGCCCCCCCCCCCCAAAAAAAAATATATTAGCTTTGTTTATGAATTTACTTATTACACTCTTTATTTTTTAAAAAAACTTCAGTTGATTTGACATTTTCATTTTTATATGTAGAGGATGATGTTTAACAATTTTTTTTTTATATTTGGGTCTGAATTCAAGTAAGTGATATATTTTATTATGATTTTATAAAGTTAATTAAATACATCCTTAATATTTTTAATACATGATGTTAGACTAAGTAATTGTTATTTTAAGTAAACTAGTCTAGCTCCAAGAAAACAAAAATATATCAACGATCAGGTGATTCATCAAAGCGACGAGAGCTTGAAGGCTGTTTTCAAGTGTTAGTGGCGGAACATTCTATCATTTTGGGAAATTTTTAGGTGATAAAAACTTGAGATACCAGAAGTGATACTATTGGTATGACTAATAAAAAATCTTGTGAAAAACATGATCACCTTCCAGTTCAAGTTTTTCTGCATTCATTAAATCTACATAGAGTTAATCAGTCCCTAAGGAACCCCCGAAAAGTCCTAGTCCAATGGTACACAAAAGTGATGAAGTTGATTTGACTAAAGAACCATTCCTATCTATTGGAGAACATTGGATGATAAATCTGAGGGATGTCTACCTTGACCCTTGTTATTTAGAGGTCATATCTAGTATTCATAGTTTGCCTCTATTTTGGCTTCTCGACTAAGGAAAAAACAATTGGTATTTGGAGGAAAGGAACGATTTTCATCTTGATGAAGTATAGAATAGGATTTTCATTCCATTGATAAGGGGAGAAAATCTAAATTACAACCTCTGCTTCTACTTCAAAATAAAGGCAAACAACCCACATTACAAGAAAATAGAAAGCCACTACCCATTTGAGCTAAAAAAACGTATTGACTAGTTTAGTTGTGAAAGGGTTGCGTACTTGGTATTATTCTTAATTTTATTTATGTAATAATAAATAATAATCTATAAATAATAATAAATAATCTATAAACAAATAGAAAAAACAAAAATCTTTTTTTTTTCAAAAAAATTTCATTCCAAGAAAGAGGAACAAACAGATAGGACAAAGGCCTTGTCTTTCCGTCCGCTCTTCCTGAAAATAGGTTCTCAAAAGAGTTAATATCTCCATTCTCTAAACCCTTTCTTACTCTAACTTTGGATATTATTCTGTTCATACAAAATCAACGGAGGCCTTACATATGTTGCAACATCTCCAATAGCATGCTTTTACTTTATCTTTCCCTCAACACGTCATCAAATTTGGTGCTTTCTGATCCATAAAACTTACGTAAGGCCACAACTAAGTTTTTGTTATCGGATATGAGAGATATACCTACAAGAGAGAATTGATTTCTCCTTTCGTTCTTATATGCAAAGGCGAAGAAAGAAGAGAAATGAAATTCATTTAAAAACTATGAGGTAAGAAGAAAACATAAAAGAAAGAGACATTTGGTGTATTGATATTTCTAGGGAAAAGTAGATAAGATGCAATATTGGGACTATCAATGTAAAAATTATGCAAGGATGACTTCTTTGTGGTGGAATAAAGGTTGCGTTAGCGAGAGTGATTGTCTAAGTCATTCTGAATTCCAATGCCTCGGGACACTAGTCAAAATAAATGACAACACCTTTTTCCCTCTTTCTTACTAGTATGGAAATCTTCTCTTATTGCGTTCATCCCTCACAAAAAATAGAGAACCAAGAAGGGGTCATTACGAAAGGGCTTCCAAGATGCGTTATGGCAAAGGCATAGAGCTCAAACACAGTGTTAGTAAGCATAGATTCCTTAAAAATAAATATTTCTTCTCTTAAAAATGCTTTCTTCCTATAATAGAAGTCAAACTCAATAGCTCTAGCAACTACATATGAATTTAAAGTCCACCTAGACCGGTAGTATCAGCAAACCTACTTTTTATTGCATAATAGGAGGAATAAGACGAAATAGAAGGAAAACTAACAATGGGGAGAGAAGATAGTTAGTTTCTAAAGGCTAGACCAACCAAAAAATATCACATTGATACATATAAAGAGCGAGGAGTATGGTTGATCTCACCAAAAGGAGTCGGTGCTTCTAAGTAGGAGAACATTCTTTATATCAAGATGTCCATACATCCGCCGCCTTTGGTTAACTTAAATAAGAGGCTAGGAAGGAAATTATTGAAGGCTCACTAAGTGCCTTTAGTACAGAAAACAAACTCTTTTCCTTAGAAACAATCACAACTATGAAACCATATCTCCAGAAGCATCCAAAGTTGCCAACACATTGGTAGTAAAAAAGTAAGAACATAGATATGTTTATGAAGACAAGAGTCACTCTAGTTTCTATAGGTGACTTAGAAGCAATCTACCTGCACTATATAGAAGGAGAAGAGTAGCGGGATTAAAGAAGTGAAGACAACTCTAAGAGGTAGAGGCCGGAGGGGAAATGGGGAAGCACTTATAACCCTTGAATTAAAATAAATTCAAGAAAGCGAAAGGAAGTCCATAGGAAAATACACCTAAGATCAAATATGGAAAAAGTTCTATTTGAGTGCTTGAAGTGGATTCTTATAGTGTGCCATAATGGTCTGGAAGATGCTTTTGTACATTCAACCATGAGCAGGCAACTTGAGCCCCTCTTTTGGTTTATCTATATTCCAGGAAATTCATTTGCTCTGCGAATGGAGCCTAAAAGAGGCCTAGAAGTCATAAGGAATTGGGTGACAAGGGGTATAATTTTTTCTCAATGTTAATGTCTCATCAATGAATGTAAACACTCAAAAGTTGAAAGATAACAAAACCCACCTTGTAGACTATCTATTTCCTATAATTCTTTCCATTATGGAATGAGTAAAAAAAGTTCGACCAATAATATAAAGTGTTAGGTTGAATCTCTAACTAATATGTTATTTCTCATCTAATTCTCTCCAATAGAAAGGCATGGTTATGCAGTACCTTCTGTCTCTGGTATCATCCCACACACTTCATAATGTAATGTAAATGTAACAGAAGAGAAGGACTCTTACTCTTTGTATGAGTTAAGTCATCTCAACACTTGAGTTCTTTTAACTAGACAAAAAGGAACTACTACTTATGCCATTTCTTGTGGGAAGAGGTGAATGCCTTCCATTTGTTGGCTCATCCTCTGCGGTAGCATATATGTGTTGCTAGGATTCCTAAAGAAATACCTCGGAACAATTAATAAATGGTCGACATTGCACAACTAGATCTTTTCCAGGGGAGATTGGGTCAATTTTCTATATCGTCATAATTTTTGAAAAGTACTGATGAGTGCGAACTTATGGATTGATCTATTGTTATTACTCTCACCTATCACTACTCCAACTTAGAGAATTTGTCTAAGAAGCCTAAATTAGCAAATTTACCTCCTTTGGAATCCAATTAGGTGGATATTTTCACATTATTTTCTTATAAACATGCCTCACTCTCCAACCCATTACTCATTCCTTCCCGACTCGCTTCATCCACAAGAAGAACATATACACTAAGATAAAGCCAAAGATTATGCTTACAAATCCTTTCATTTTTCTTATGTATTTCTATGCCATCTTTAGATGATCAATTTTTTCCTCTTTTGTATCCTAAGCTAGGGAATATGATGTCTCCTTTTGGGGCCTCCAACTTAGGATTAAGTAAAAAGTTTTTTTCTTGCATCAGAACAAGACCCACTGTACTAGATTTAGCTAATTCGAGTGTGAATGGGGATTTATTTTTTTGTGTTGGTAGGTACTAAAAGTTCTCTCACTACCAAACATCAGACATCATCTGGTTGGGTCTTACCGGTATCAACAACAAGGAAAGTATAGGCTAAGAGTCTTAATGATATAGTTAGCCTCACTACAACATGAGTAATATAGTCTTTTCCTTATTGGGAAAGGATTTAGCTGGGGGAGATTCTACCTCCTATCCTGGTCTGGTTAATGGGAAAGATGGATGAAAGAACACTTTAATATTTATCTACGCTTAGCCAATCTTAGAGGTTAGGGTATTACGGTCAATCTAGAGATTATTTTTTGCTGAGCTTTCTTTTATAAGGCTTGGTTTTGGAAGTTAACCTAATGGTGGAAGACTTGAAGGTTGGTGAGTCAAGCTGTCAGATCAAAGTTAAAGAATAAATAAAATGAGTCAAATTTCTAAGCTCTATTAGGTAACTTACTAGTGTTGGTATGGTTACTAAAGTGGTTGGTTGACCGCTTTAGCGGTCGTTGTCCATGTGGACACCTGCTAAAGTTACCATTTGATAAATTTAGTGGTATTTTTACCCTTTGATGAGGACGCTTTAGCGAATAATGTGCCTCTTTATTGTCCATTGTTGAGTTTAAAGCCAAACTGAATTCATTTAGTAATTTTAACATTTTGGGAGCTACGAAGCTCCGATTTGGATGATTCTTGTTGCATTTTTCTCATATAATCATAGTCTATGTGACTATAACTTTGTATTGATCATTTTAATATAATACCCATTTCGATTCTCAATATTTTGAGCCAAAGTAGAGATTCAAAGCTCCATTACCCCTTTTTTGGAGCTTGTTAGATTAGATTTGAGAGTTTCCAAAGGTTTTTTTTTAGATTTATTATTTGGGTATGTTTATAAAAAATTTATTGATAATTTATCACTAATTTTATAAAAAATTAATCTTCAAATATTAAATTTTAAATTTGATTTTGGGATTTTGTCGGTAAAGCTTTTAAATTGTTTATCTTCAATTTGGACCTTATTTTTAACTCATTTTTTGTTAGGATTTTTAGTTATTGGTTTCTAATGTTATGAAAAATGTGTTTCTAAAATAAAATTCCAGCTTTACTTTTTTCCTTTGGTGTCAATTTTTGAACTATTTTTAGACCCAAATTAAATATTATTAATATTTGGTATCGTTTAGATCCTTTTGACTTATACAAATCATACTTGATTAGATTAAATGTGTTTGGTGTTGATTCATGGGATCATGGATTTCAAATGATGCTTTGTACTGTGTAATGAATTGCGGATCTTCTTTATAGACAAGTTGAGATGTACTGTAACTTGACTTTTTACAAAGTGTTTATACGTTATATGCTTGTTACTTGTATGTTGTGATTCATTTAGGATTAAGGGTCCCACTTAGGTAAAATGGCAATCAGCTCCATGGGTATCAAACTCCTTGATAGGCTGTAGTTAAATCATTATCTTGATTAGTTAGTATTACTACTTGTAAATATTCTTAGAGTAGAATGTAGATAGATAACCTAGTGTTTCTTGAATAAGTGATATTGAATGCCTATTTTAGAACTTGAAGCTTGTTAGTGGACTTTATTGTGACAATTGTGGATTAGTGCCTTGCTGGGTAATAATTATGTTACTATCATCATTATTGATAAAACGATTGAGATTTTAGAAGATACATAAAGTATGCATAGACTTGTAATAGTTAAGGCTTAATATATGGACACAATTAGATTTGGGTAGTTTGTGATTTATTGTTATCAGGATTGTTGTTTATTTTATGTTACTGGTGTGGGGTTTATTTGAACTTCATTATGGACTTTACTAATTATTTATGATGTGTGCCCGAGCGAGAGCATATGTGCATATTACTTTTGATTTGAGAGGATATACCATTATGATGCCTAGATAGGGGATCTACTCGATGTTGTTAGTCATGATTGGTGCAGTAAATGTCTTTCTTATTATTGTGTTTCCTGAGTAATGCTAGACTTTTCATTGTAGGTCTTATATGAGAATTTAATTTCATATTTATTATAGTGATGCCTGAATAAAGGTTGAAAATGATAATATTAATGACTACATGACTATTTATTATGGTGGTTTGAAGTGAAAACTAATAACATGAATTATTAATGTGTCGAGCTGATTTTGAGCTTACTTATACATGTATTTAATTGATTTTGATCTTCATATTGATTGGTTGTGAGTATTACATCCTTATTCATGCATGCATATTCATAAGTCATTGGTACCACTAAGATATTTTGATTATTGTAAGAAAATAAGACACCTTTTAAAACACGTATATAGAGAGATATATCAAAAAGGTTTATTTGAGACATGATATTGAGATTATATGAGTGTATGGGTTGTGAACTGCATATGGTTCCTACCTGGTAGCTGTGAGCTCGATGAGTATATATAGAAAGTTATGTGATTACTTTCACCATACATCATCACATCACCATCACTATATTACATTGCATCATTTATATTGCATTGATATTCCTTGATATGATAGGGTATTGTGTTAGTACTTACTTTTGTATTGTATTACAGTGATGGCACCTTATTTGTTATATTGTGTTTAAGCATGCATTTCAATTTATTACTTTGTCTTATTTCATCTTATATTTGTTAGGAGGTTGAGTTATTATGAGACATGAGGTATGATGGTGGCTTGATCAAAAGATAGATGAGTAGAACATTTTGGTCGCATGAGATACACCCTTATATTTACACTCACGCTCTATTACTATATCATAGTATAGGTTAATGATAATTGATTAAGCTTATTATATCGTATTTGTGAGTCTTCTTTATAAATGACTTCCCTTGTTGTTAAATATAAGTAAATAATGTTGAATCACCTAGGCTAATGTGCCAATCCTTTGATTGATACATCTATTAACTGTTATGTTGGGTTACCCAAATTAGGATAAAGTGATATATATACTGGATTTTAGATTTTTGGAAACCCTTGGGTAGTTGAGGTGGTGGTTCTCGCCATCGCCTTAAATTAGGGTCAGTTATAGATGATGCATTTTGAGTACATATTGCATCGTACTTATCTTTGCTTCTCTTTTCCTATTTCATGTTTTCTGCACCCCGTGCAGGTATTGGATCAAGTAGCATCTTTTATATTATTTTCATCCAACATTAATATTGAAGAGATCAAGGTAGTTTTGGTGGTATCAAATCTTATACAAATCTCTATTTATTTGTCTTATGACCAGTCACATTTAAGATACTTTAGCTATTGTTGTCATTATATATTTAGAGGCTTATCGAGATTACAACGAACTTATGATGTGCTTTTGAGGCTTGTTTTTCATATGTATGCATACATATATATATATATTTAGGTTACTCTGTTTTTTTCTGCTTCTATATTTCCATAATTGTGAATTCAGGTTGGGCTAGGCATACTCATTCAAAGGATTTTATAAATGTCATCACGTGCCTAATATGAGTCATAAAAAATTGATATGAGTAATAGTTTTATTGGTCTCATTAGTAAAAGCCAAGTTGAGTAGTTTCTTGTATATTAGTGTACATATGTTCATTATCTATCCTCCTCTACATGACATTAGGATATTTTCACTTCTTTATTCCTTTTTATGTATGTTTAGATTTGAATAACTCAAAAATCTCATATTCAATCTCTCATTGATGGTGAACACTTATTTTTCTAGGCATAGAAATCTCATATTCAATCTCTCATTTTCACTGTTTCGGCTGCGACGGCTTGGACGATGGTCCGTCGCAAGTTTGATGGTCCGTCAACCCGACCGTCGCACCTTATTCAGAAGGTGGCCTCACTATTTCCCTTGTGATGGCCTGAGCAATGGTCCATTGGCCTGGTCCATCGCTCCTAGGTAGAAGGTAGTTCTCACTTCCTTGCTGCGACGGTCGTGGGTGATGGTCCGTCGCTAGTTTGACGGTCCGTCGGCCTCACCATCGCATCTGGGCGGTTTTACTGCCTTCTGTATTTTGGCCATAACTTTCTCCTCCGATGTAAGATTTTGATAAAATTGGTATCGTTAGAAAGCTAATTCAATTTTACGCGTGACAAAAAGTGAAAATATTAAAAATACCATGTGTACAAAAGTGGATTTATCTTTCAAGGAAAGCTTATAACATTCTTGAGATGATTTCAAGCTAGGAAAAAGTATGGGGTATTACAATATCTACCCCTTGAGAACATTAGTCCTCGAATGAGACTGAGAGTGAGGGGAGAAGATAACTGACGTACATACTGAACATGAACAACTGGAGCATGATCTCATGACTGACATAACTAATAACTAAACATATCATACTTAACATGTACATTTGATGCATGTGTAACTGATTCATGAATGCATGACTGGGTGTTCTGGTGAACTAAGTTTCTCACAATGATAATACATGTCTGATGCATAATTATAGAACTGAGCTGATACATGAATACATGACTGTATATGCAATGGTATTTAATACCATCTTTGTGACGAACACAGAACATGAAACTGAGTAGGCTTAAGGAGAACTGTTACATTGAGCTTGATCTGAGTTGGCAGAGAAGAGGTGAGGATACTTGGTATGCATGTATTTTTCTTATTCCCAAGTATCTCCCTTGGTGGACTGATTTCTCCAAAGAACTTTAACTAGAGGGACTTCTTTGTTCCTCAGTCTACGAGTCTGATAGTCTAGGATTTCAATTGGAATCTCTTTATAAGATAGGATATTCTAGACATCAATGCTCTGAATAGGGACTACAAATGATGGGTCACCTATGCACTTTTTGAGCAAAGAGACATGGAAGACTGGGTGAACTGAGGCTAGGTTTGAAAGCTAATTGAGCTCATAAGCTACCTTGCCAAAGCGACTGAGAATTTTGAAGGGACCAATATATCGGGGACTGAGCTTTCCTTTCTTGATGAATTGCTTCACTTCCTTCATGGGAGAGATCTTTAGGGAGACAAACTCACCAATATCAAACTCAAGATCCTTTCTACGAATATCTGCATAAGACTTCTGATGGCTCTGAGCAGCCCAGAGTCTTTCTTTGATCAGCTGAACCTTCTCTAAGGCATCGAATACTAAGTCAGGCCTTATGATTGAGGCCTCACTAACTTTGAACCAACAAATTGGAGATCTACATCTCCTACCGTAGAGAGATTTAAATGGAGCCATATGAATACTGGAATGATAGCTGTTGTTGTATGCAAATTCAATCAAAGGAAAGTTGTCATCCTAACTTCCCTTGAAAGCAATTGCATACGCACGCAACATATTTTCTAACGTCTAAATGGTCCTTTCTGCTGGACTATCTGTCTGAGGATGAAAGGTTGTACTGAGATGAACTTGGATACCAAGATCCTTTTGGAACGCTTTCCAGAAATAAGAGGTAAACTGGGTACCTCTTTCTGAGATAATAGATAACAGAACACCATGCAATATGACCAACTCTCTGATGTAGAGCCTGGTGTAATCCTCGGCTAAATAAGAGGTATAAACTGGAAGGAAATGAGCTGATTTGGTCATTTTGTCTATAATGACCCAAACTGAAGGCAAACCCATCACGAAGTCTATGTTCACTTCTTACCACTTCCAAGTAGGAATGGTGAACTCCTGCATGGACCCACTAGTCTTATGATGCCCTATCTTAACTTGCTGACTTGTAGAGCACTTAGTCACAAACTCTGCAACATCTCTCTTCATCCTACTCCACTAATAGATTTCCTACAAGTCATGGTACACCTTTGTAGCCCCTGGATGAATAGAGTAGTGCGAACCATGCGCTTCTACAAGAATTTGATGCCTTAAGTTATCTACACCTAGAACATAGAGACGACCCTAACAACAAAGGACACCATCTCCCCCATGGGAGAAAACCTCCACTTTCTAATCCTTGATTAACTCTTTCAACTTGACTAAACTTGGATCTCTATCTTGTTTTTCTTTCACCTCGGAAACTAAAGATGATTCTAAACTACTCTGAACCCATACATCACCCTCTTCTATATCGACTAAGCGAACGCCTAGTCTAGAAAAATGATGGACTTCCTGAGCTAATTTCTTCTTACTTTCCTCAACATGAGCAACACTACCCATAAATAGTCTACTGAGAGCGTCGACCACTATGTTGGCCTTGCTAGGATGATAAAGGACACTCATGTAGTAATCATTCAAAATCTCTAAGAACGTCCTATAACGAAGATTGAGATCTTTATGAGAAATGACATACTAAAGGCTCTTATGATTCGTGAATACATTTACATGAACACCGTATAGATAATCCCTCCAAATCTTCAAGGTAAATACTACGGCGGCTAACTTAAGATCATGAGTATGATAATTCTTCTCATGGGGTTTAAGATATCTGGAGGCGTAGGCTATGACCTTACCATGTTGTATGAGTACAAAACCCAAACCTACTCTGGATGCATCACAATACACTACGAACCCATATGAACCATCTAGTAATACTAGAATTGGAGATGAGGCGAGTCGAGTCTTTAACTCCTGAAAACTCTTCTCGCAAGGATCTCACCACTGGAATTTGACTTTCTTCTGAGTTAATCTAGACATAGGGGATGCAATAGAAGAAAATCTCACAACAAACCGCTTGTAATAGCCAACCAAACCCAAGAAACTCCTAATATCTGATGAAGAGATAGGGCGAGGCCAGTTTCTTACTACTTCGGGCTTTTGAGGATCTACTCTAATGCCATCACCAGAAATAATATGGCCAAGGAATTCTACTGACCTTATCCAAAACTCGCACTTGCTGAATTTGGTGAACAACTAATGATCTATGAGAGTCTGAAGTATAATTGTAAGATGGTCTGCATGATCTTGCTCACTGCGAGAATAGACCAGAATATCATCTATGAAGACTATGATGAACATGTCTAAGTACTTCTTAAACACATGGTTCATCAAGTCTATGAAATCAGTTGGGGCATTGGTAAGAACAAAGGACATGAATAGGAATTTGAAGTGACCATACCGAATACGGAAAGCTATTTTTGGAATGTCACATTCTGTGAATCTGAGCTGATGATAGCCGAATCTGAGATCTATATTGGAGAAATAGCTAGCACCCTTATATTGGTCAAACAAGTCATCAATTCTGGGAAGAGGATACTTTTTCTTGACCGTTACTTTATTGGATTGACGGTAATCAATGCACATTCTGAGAGAACCTTCTTTCCTGCCACGAATAAGACTGGTGTACCTCATGGGGATATGCTAGGCCTAATGAATCCCTTATCTAAGAGATCCTTTAACTACTCTTTCAGTTCTTCTGGTGCCATTCTGTATAGCGGAATAAAGATAGGCTTAGTATCTGGAAGAAGATCAATACCGAAGTCTATTTACCTTTTGCGAGAAATTTTTGGAAGATCTTCCAATAAGACATCTGAATATTCTTTCATGACTGGGACTGATTCAAAACTGGGAGTTTCGGAACTAGTGTCTCTAACTTGAAAAATATGATAGACACATCCTTTAGATATCATTTTTTATTCCCAAAGGTAGAAAACAAGCTGAACTCTGAAAGCGGATACACTACCCTTCCACTCTAGGACGGGTTCTTTCGGGAACTAAAACTGGACTATTCTATTTTTGTAGTCGACTGTGGTATAGAAGGAATGAAGCCAATCTATGCCGAGAATGACAAAAAAATCAGTCATCTCTAATTCGACTAAGTCTGCTGAAGTGACTTTCTGAAATATCAAAACCGGGCAGTTCCTGTATACCCACCGGGCTATGATGGTTTTACCAACTGGGTACAAATGAAAAGGGATTTTCTAGAATTTTGGGATTGACTCTTAAATCAACTTCTATATAAGGAGTGACAAAATACAAAGAAGCTCCTGAATCTAGCAAACCATAAACATGAACAAGAAAGATCTATAACATAACAGTAACCACATCAGGAGAATTTTCCTAATCTTGTCGGGACTGAAGATCATAGAGATGATTTGGGCATTTCCCACTTGTAGCGATGGAAGTGGCCCCTTACTGATTTGGGTAACCAGACTGAGCTGAGGGACGGTTCTGCTGACCCTGAGGACCTGGCTGAGGACAATCTTTGACTCTTTGGCCTGACTTTCCATATTCGAAACAAATACCACTGCCAGCTCTGCAAATACCATGATGGTTCTTGCCATAAGTCTAGCAAAGAGGATAGGTGCGGGTACTGCTAACACTTCTCTGAGACTTAGAGACTGGTGCTCTATCTCTATTGCCGTCTCTAAATTTGGGCACAAGGGAACTAGCTGAAGAAGGAGTTGGAACTGATGATTTAGGATGAAACTAAGAACGGTTTTCGCCTTCTGATTTAGGCTGAGCAAAGTTGAAACTACCTTTCTTTTCTCTCTTATTCTACTTCTCCCTCATCTTAATCTTTTGACCTTTATTGCTGAGCATGGGCCATAAGCCTAGATAAAGTCATGTCACTATTCAGCATGGCAGATCTGCACATATTAACCATGCTATCATTCACCCCTGAAATGAACTTACTCATCCTTGCCCTGCTATCTGCAACCACATTAGGGGCATATCTGGCTAATTGAGTA
The DNA here is from genome assembly GCA_030864215.1 of Capsicum pubescens. Lineage (NCBI taxonomy): Eukaryota > Viridiplantae > Streptophyta > Magnoliopsida > Solanales > Solanaceae > Capsicum > Capsicum pubescens. The sequence continues at coordinate 123,425,875 of CM061543.1, forward strand.
AACTTAAGAGAATACTCTTTCACTGTCATATTGCCCTGCCTGAGGTTGATGAATTTTTTCACCTTAAATTCTTTAATATCTAGGGGAAATAATCTATCAAGGAAAGCAGAAGCAAACTCCTCCCACTCAACCGACTCTGCATCGTCTGCCCTCTCTAACTTCCACGGGTTGAACCAAGTATGAGCCACATCCTGCAACTGATATGAAGCTAGATCAGTACTCTCACTAGACGTAAACCCTATTATGTCTGTAACTTTCTGCACCTGATCTAGGAATTCCTGAAGGTCCTCGTCTTTCTTAGACCAAAGAAAGGATGAAGGATTTATTCGGGTGAAGTCCCAAATCCTGGCTGCAGCTGAATTTTCCACTGGATTGGTTGGAACGATAGTTGGTCGTTCATTCTTAACAACAACTCACTGACCAAGAGTAGTAAATGCATCTCTAAACTTTGCATGAGAAACATATCCATCCAAGGGATCTTCTTGGACAGGCTGAGTTCTTCTCTTGGGAGGCATGTTCTGAAATAAAGAGAAGAAATGAATTAGACTGAGAGATTGACTTGAGATTATGCTTACTGGCATGACATGAATACTGAAAGAAGGGAAACTATTCCTAAAACATCTTATAGCCTCCTACACATAAATGTAGCATGCAACACACCCATGCACAAGACTCTACTAGATGTGACTTTCAGACTTCCTAGGACTCTATTAAATCTTAGCTCTGATACTAAGTTTGTAACACCTCAAATCTGGTACACGGAATGCTACACGAAGCTCATGACCCCAAACGACCACAAGCTAACCCATGACTGATATTTGTACTTGTATACGACATACATACTATATAATGCGAAAACATGAACTGAAAGACCATAAGGTTCAAAACTGTAACATAAGATCGGATAAATCATAACATATGGATGGGCTATGAAATACCAAAAACAAAACTGAAATAATCTATCTGAACATACTGTAGTCTGAAAAGCCTCTAAACATGACAGTCTGAATAAGGAGTTTATGGGACATATCCCTAACTAACTCCAACAAATAAATTAATTAATGAGATAGTAAAATGATTATCCTGTTCTCAAAGGATGAGGACTCACTTCTAACTTTGACTGCTGAGACAATAATCTACTGATGCCCTGGAACTCGTGTAACTGAACCTATGGTATAAGACACCATAGCGCAAATGTGTTAGTACTTTGAATGTACTAGTATGCATGTGAGGTAAGCTAAATGTATGGGGTTCATATGCATGAACAATACTGGCTAACTGATCAATATGAACGTAAGAATACATACATGCATATATAGTAACTATATCTAACATTGTGATAACATAAGTTTACTGATAGCTAACATGACTAATGACTGAATTCTGATAACTGATAACATGATTGATTATATCAGACAGTCCTGAATCTGATAGAACTAGCTGAGTTCCATACTGTATCTGAGTTGACTATATCTGACAGTCTTAAATTCTGAAGAACTATATGAGTTCTTTTACTGAGAATGATACTAAGACTGTGGGAGTTAGTTTTCTAACCGACATGGCCCAAATGATGCATTATAGCTAAATTGGGGTCCAATTTGTGCCTTGATTAGAAGGGTGTCAATACCATGCCATTGGTAAGGACAACAAGTGAGTGAACCTAATATAACAGGTAACTCTAGTGAGAATGGTGGTAACCTTCATATAGCATGTTAAGCCACCTCATCTACCCTCATATAGCAGGCTACGATGTCTCAACCTATCCTGGATACATAGTTCTGGAATGCAAGGATTACTTCTAAGAATCAAACCCTTATATAACAGGTGAGTTCCCATCCTTGGGTTTGCTCAGTGCTAATTTCTACTCCCATCTGAATAAATACTGAACATGATTTACTGAACTGAACATGGACTGAGTTACTGACTTCCGTTGACTGATGGAATACTACTGATATCTAACAATTAACTGAGTTTATGAGATCATAGATATTTCCTGAGTCACAAGACTTTCTGAAGTCTAAGGATCATAGCTTGACTGAGAGTATCATGAAAACATGATATGGCTCTAGGCACACAGCTATTATTTCGGGTACAAGTACCCCAGGACTTGATAGAAGGAAACTGACAAAGCATGACTTACTTGACCATATGACTAACATCATAATCCATAAATCATTTATCGGAGCATATCATCAACCATGGGATATGCATAAACTTATACATACATGGGGATTTTATGATATCACACTAATTAGGCATTTCCCGTTATTTAGGCATTTAATCAAACAAATGATAGGCATAGTATATGCAGACAATATTATATAACAATTAAACAAACTGGTTTAATTCTAATATCATCATTCAAGGGTTTAATCATAGGTTTACATGAATCTATATCTATACTAATCAATTCAACATGAAATTTATCACCAAACATGGATTAAAAATTCAATTAGCCATTATCAACATGAACAAGAGAAACCCAACATGAAATTCATAAAATAATCCATAAACTTGAGCTTAGAAAAGGATTCTTGGGCTTTATGGACTAAATTAGTCAATGAATGAACACTGTGCATACCTGGGTTGAGTTTTCTTTATGTTTTTGAACTTGAGGGATTTGAATCTCTTAGTCTCTTAGAGAAGATTTGGATTCTTGTTCTTGGGGATTAATTTTAGAGAGAAACCCTAATGTTGTTGTTGAAATAATAATGAATAAATGGGCAAAAATCAAATATAACTGGGTATATATAAGTGGGTAGTAAATGACCAAAATACCCCTATTAAAATGACTTAAAAAAACTAAACGGGACCTGAGACGGTGGGTGCGATGGTCCGTCGCTTCTAGGCATAATGGGGTCTCACTATTTTGGCTGAGACAGCTTGGGCGATGGTCCATCGCAAGTTTGACAGTCCGTCAACCTGACCATCGCACCTTATCCAGAAGGTGGCGTCACTGTTTCCCTTGCGACGGCTTGAGCGACGGTCCTTCGCTAGTCCGACAGTCCATCGGCCTGGGCAATAACTTCTAGGAAGAAGGTATTCTCACTGCCTTGCTGCAACGGTCGTGGGAGATGGTCCATCTTCCTCACCATCACATCTAGGCTATTTTACTACCTTCGGTATTTTGGCCATAACTTTCTTCTCCGATCTTGGATTTTGAAGAAATTGGTATCGTTGGAATGCTAATTCAATTTCCCATGTGACAAGAAGTCAAAATCATAAAAATACCACGTGTAAAAAAGTGTATTTATCTTTTAAGTAAAAATTCTAACATTCATGAGATGATTTCAAGCTAGGAAAAAGTACGGGGTATTACACATATACACCACAAGTCGGGAAATATCCATATCCCTATTCAATAAAGCAACCTTACTCTCCATAATCAACTCACAGGACCAACCAAAAGCATACTTATGATTCTAGCTCTCATGCTAGACACCAACTCAGGAGCATACCTGGACAACTGATGGAATTTTGAGGCATACTCCTTGAACGACATCCTAACTTGTCTTGGATTCATAAATTCCTAAACTTTCACCTCTCTAAGCTCCCGAGGAAATAGGTGGTCCAAAAAGTCACTACAAAAATCATCCCACAGTGTAGAGTCGTCATCATTATCTCCCCTGGATTATTCCCACTCTTCATACCATTTACTTGCCACATCCTTCAATTGATAGAAATCAAACTCCACACCTTCAACATCTAAAGTATGAATAATTTGGAATTTTTTCTCTATTTCTTCAATAAAAGCTTTAGAATTGTTCTCAACCTTTACATAAGTAAAAGTTGGAGGACTCAACCTTATGAATTGGCTAACCCTTGTGGCCTTAGAAGATGGAGTACTACTCAGCATTAGTGACATTCTCCTGAGAAGCTCGAAGAGGGATAAAGGGAACTGGTGGAACTCAAGGATCAAAATTGTGAATTGGACCCCTAGACCAGGTCTCCACCTTATAAGTAAGGCATGACCCATCATCATTGTCCTCGAGTGGGATAGAGGAGTTTCCATGAGCTTTAGATCATCTGGGAGGCATGATATAAAAAGGGAGAATTGGGAATAAGAGGAACTTATGACCTTACACTCTATAGCTTGAAGTATGACGACAAGAATGGGAAATATTCCTAAATGTCTCATAGCCTCTCTTTTATAATTATGGAACTCTACACACCCATAGAAGAGACTCTACTTGACACGGCTTTATGGATACCCAATTTACTATGAACCTAGGCATTGATAAAAACTATGTCATGACCCAAACCAGGTCCTGGCCATGATGGGTACCTCAAGTCCCACGTGGAACAAAGATAACCCCTTCGTCTAGCATAACCAACATAAATCCTCAAGTGTCAGATGAATTTTGAACATATAAGAAGATAACATAGATTAAATCTAATAAAAATTCATAATATGCCTATACCAACCACCGGTAACCGAGAAACATTCCGTTACCAAAACAATCAACCAAACTGCCTAAGTCCACAACAATCCAACAAAGCCTCTATAAAATCAAAGTCATTAAAATATTGGGATATTCCCCTAACATTAGACAAAACTAAGTATAAACAAGGTCTAAGACATATGAAATAAGGACCATGAAATGAAGCCCTTCAAAGTTTGGAAGCTCACAACTTCAATGTCAACTCACAAACTAACTCTAGCACATGATCACTCCTTGGGAAAGTAGAAGAAGTTTTGATTCCTGCATCTAATGGTGATATAGCGTCTAGAGACAGTTAGCAGTTGGAGATCTAGCATTTAACTAATAATAGAAGAATAAATTAATTCCATGATCATATTTTAAAACCAATACAAAATTTAATGCATAATGTCACATGAAATACATATATGTTTACAATGCCACTAGATGGGGTAGGGAACAAGGCTTAGCATGAACTTCAAAAACCTTAACATGGGTTGTGTATCTTAAACTTCATACAACAAGGCACCTATGCGCTATATGTGCCTAACTCTCCCCTAGCTGGAAAGGCACCAGTGCACGTAGCTACACGAACCAACGAATATCCATATTCGTAGATGCCATTATTGGGTACTCGAACCTCTCAGCATAATTAAGGTGACTTCAGCACCAATATGTACCATATCGTGGACTTAAACCTCCAATTCATATATTCATTCGGGGGACTCAAACCTCCCAGGCATATAGACACCCGCACCAGCTAGCACGGTTTCCAATGTTAGTTCTTCAGACTCTATTTTCATGGCTTGGCTATACATCCCTATTGAATTCCTAATTAAATCATTCATTTCACATACCCAACCAGTAATATAATTACTTACCAAAGGCATTATGTTGGTATCATCATACCGATCCCACTTACATGAGTACAATATTCCATAACTGTTATTAATCATCTTGGGATTCAAACCCGTTGTCTAAACAAAGTCATTAATTCAATTTAATATTTTATGGTCTTGAATACATTTGGTAATTCAAATCAATTTATGGCTAACAAGGACTTCACAAGCCATTTACCAATCATTATCATTCTTAGGCAAAATCCTTAGTTCTAAATACAATTCAATTCAACTAATGGTCATTAAAACCTTTAACAAGCAAATCATCCTTCATTAACATTCTTATGAAAAGCATTAGCTTAAAACATAATTTAAACTTGTGACAAGATCATTGTCATTGAAAATTTCATAAACACGTTGAGGGCATACCATTATCAAAACCAAAAACCATCATATTTAGGGTTAAACATGACCTATTTTTCAAACCATAATTCTCATGTACCCACATGTACAAAACCATTATCAAAACATGTATAATCATAATTTAAACCATGAGAAAACAATATTCAATATTATGTATTCAAACCCTCAACCATAGTTTTCAAAACCACCATTAATGACTCTTGGACATTGCTTAACAAATGTTCTTTTTGCAAACTAATAATGAGGGAAGAGTCACATACTTAAGTTATGAATATTCACTAAAAGAATTTGATCTTTAATCCCCTAGATGACCACTTTGAAGAAACCCTAACCCAAATATTCTTGAGAAGTTTTAGAGAGTTTAGAGAGTGTTTGATTTTGTAAAGTGTGTAATGGATAACCAAAAGGTGTTAGAAGATATTGGGTCCTAAGGGTTTTGTATAGAAAATGTCAAGAATACCCTCAGTTTAAAATTTGTAAAAAGTCCCTAGGTGGATAAGTGTCAAGACATTGAGTCGTCACCACATCTTACAACTCGTACCATTGAGTAATCACCTAAATAGAAAATTGGACACCACACAATATCAACTTATGACTTCCTAGTCCAACTTATCACTAGACTATACGACTCATATGGTTTAGTTGTGACAAACTCAGAACACTAAGGGCTTGGACACTGGACAACATATGACTTGACCCTAACCACTCTTCACATAATCATAAAACTCATAGGGAGTCTCTCCTAACCAAGATAAAACTTGTATAATAAGACACTAGTTAGGTTTTGAATAAGGTCACCTGACCCTTAATCACAACCTATGACTCGTATGGTGAGTCATAAGAAGGGAAGAAATCTGAAAGCTCAAGATATTTCGAAAGTCCAAAGTATGTATCTTTTTAATATTACTAGGAGGACTAACTATTTTCTCTCTCTTAAGACACTTTAATCTGGAAGTGTATCTTTTGGAAATGGTAAAAAAGGCTATATCCATTGTGTGGAAACGATTGAAAAATCACCCGATCAAGAATTAGAAGATGTGTACTATGTGAATGGCCTTAAGTACATTTTTATAAGTGTTTATAAATATGTGACACAGGTAATGAGGTGAAGTTCTTATCTGATGGATGTATTTTGTAAATCTTGAAATTTGGGAGAGTTATTCTCAAAGATAAAAGGTTCAAAAATATATATGTGGCTGATTTAGAGTCTGTAGGTGATGGGGAATTAACTTGCTTAAGTGTTTAAAGTAAAGATACTGATCTATAGCACAGAAGGCTAGGATATGTAAGTTCTTCTTTGATGAATAAGTTGATTTTTAAAGACCTGGTTTGTGGCATGTCATAGATGAAATTTATGTACAACAAAGTTTGTTATGCTTATGTTAAGGGTAAACAAACCAGGACTTCCTTTAAGTTGAAGAAGTAGGTGAGTATATCTAGACCTCTTGAGTTGCTGAACATGGATCTATGTGGACTAGTTAAAGATTGAAGTAGAGAAGGAAAGAAATATGTCTTTTTCATTGTGGATGACAACTCTTAGTTCACCTAGACAATGTTCTTGAGAACCAAGGATTAAATCCATGAGGTTTTGGTAACTTTTTTCAAGAAAATTCAAATGAAGCTAAATTGTAAAATTCTTAAATTCATATCTGATCATGGAACTGAATTTGATAATTCCTAAGTTTTAGGATTTTGTGTTGAATATGGAATCGGTCACATCTTCTCTATTCCTAGAACTCCTCAGCAAAATGTAGTTGTTGAAAAAAAGAATATAACCCTCATAGAGATTACCAGGACCATGATGATTGATAGTAGGCTTCCAAAGAGATTTTGGGATGAATTTGTTAATACTACCTGTCATGTGATAAATAGGTGTTTGATTAGGTCTCTCCTAAATAAGACACTGTATGATATTGTGCTTAATAGAAAGCATAAGCTTGACTATTTTGTACATTTTAGGTGCAAGTTCTATGTCCTAAACAATGGGAAGAATTAACTATGAAAGTTTGACTTCAAAAGTGATGAAGCAATATTTGTGGGCTACTCCTCAACAAGCAAGCATACAGAGTTTTCAATAAAAGAACTCTATGTGTAAAAGAAAGTATACATGTGGTCTTTGATTATTCAAGAAATCTAATAAATCTAGGTGATAATGAAGATTTCGATATTGAAAAACTCATTCCTATTTAAAGGGATGATATTATTAAAGATGATGATCAAGGACTAAATCATGTAGTTGGGAAAGATGAAGTTGATGGTGATCCAAGATCTCAATTACCGACCCCTGATCACATTGAAGAACATAAAGAAAAGTCAAGTCTAACTCTTTAGTGACCTAGTCCTAGTGGAACTCATCTTAGAAGGCCAAACTGGAGGCACAAATCTTCTCACCCACTTGTGAATCTAACTACACCTTTGGAATCTGGAGTACAAACAATAGCTCAAGCCAGAAATTTCAAGGCATTCTAATATTACTGTCCCAAATTGACCCCAAAAATAAGAAAAAAGTTGTGAAACATGATGAATAGATCAATACAAGGCAGGAGAAACTTTAGCAATTTGAAAGAAATAAATTCTATCTGGCACCTTGTCCCTAGACCCATTTATAGAACAATTATTGGGACCAATTAGTTGTACAAAAATAAGCAGGATGAGCATAGATCTATCAACAAAAATAAAGTAAGACTGGTTGTGCAAGTTTAAAACTAAGGGAAAAGAATTGACTATGATGAGACATTTGTTCCTGTAGCAAGGACATTGGCTATTAGAATTCCTATTGGATTTGCTGCTTATATGGGGTTTAAGCTGTTCTAAATGGATTTCAAAAGAGCTAGTCTGAATGGAAATTTGAAGAAAGAAGTCTATGTCAAGAAACCTCCAGGTTTTGAAAATATAGAATTTCCTCATCATGTACTTATATTGGACGAAGAACTCTATGGTATGAATCAAGCACCAAGGGATTGGTATGAGAAACTTTAAAATTTTCTTCTGGAAAATGGCTTTAAAAAGGGAAAATTGACAATATTCTCTTCTTAAAGTCTAGAGGTAGAAGCTTACTAATTGTACGGATATATGTTGATGAAATAATTTCTGGAGCTACTTCTAAATCACTATATGAAGAGTTTGCAAAGATAATTGGGGATGAATTTGAAATGAGCCTGATGGGTGAATTGAGTTTCTTCCTAGGTCAAAAGATCAAGCAAACTTCCCAAGGGATAATAATTTGATAAGATAAGTACATCAAGGAGCTACTGAAGAAATACAATATGAAAGATGGAAAGCCAATTAAATATCCAATTGTAACCAATCCAAAGATAGATAATAATAAACCTAGTCTGTTAGTTAATGAGACCATGTATAGAGGTATTGTTGGATCCTTACTATATCTCACTGCAAGAAGGCCAGATAATGTATTCAGTATGGGAATGTGTGACAAATTTTAGGCTTGACCTAAAAAGTCTCACTTGAAAGATATAAAAAGAATTCTTAGGTATCTAAAAGGGATAGGGGACCTAGTCCTGTACTATCCATCTAGAGATAGTTTTGATCTGATAGGATATACTGATGATGATTAAGGTAGATATTTGGTGGATAGAAAAAGAACCTTGGGAATGGCTCATTTTTCGGGTTCTTCCTTAAGCTCCTGGGTTCTAAGAAATAGAATTCAGTTGCTTTATCTACTGTTAAAGCTGAGTATATGGTTGTTCTTCTTATTATGCTACATAGTTATGGATCAAATTGTAACTAAAGGATTTTGTGATTGTCATAGACACTATCCCACTGATGTATGATAATAAAACTTCTCTTAACATGGATAAAAATCCAATGCAACATAAACAGACCAAGCATATTGATGTGAGGCATCATTTTCTGGTAGACAATGTTCAAAAGGGAGTTATTTGCATAAAGTTTTGCAACACTGAAGATCAGATAGAAGATATTTTTAATAAGGAGATCTTCACAAGGAACAATTTGTGAATAATGAGTTGAATCTGTGGTTGATCAAAATAACCTGACCTACACGATGCATTTGTTTTTCTCCACAAAATTAGTTGTGATCAAGAGATAGGTATCATTGATAAAGTATGTACTTATGGGTCTAACTTAGCACTATACCTTTTCTAGTATAGACCAATGAAAATAACTTTGGAAGAGAACAGATGAGATGGATGCAAATTTAAGGACCAACTAAGGAAAGAGAGGGACCTGGTCCTATCTCTCAGGTTAGTATCATGAATGTGCATTTTTTATTCCATCAAAAAAAGTTGTGTCTTCTCTATTTGTGTCAAAAAATTATCTTATCCTAAAAAGAAAGATAAGTCACCCCAAAATTGAAATCAATTTCCTCTCACTTTTTCAAAAGTTCATCCTTGTGTTTATTTTTTTCCCTAATGCTCTTTCATGATCCGTGTTCTATTTTCTTTCAAAGGAGAACCTAATCTGAAATAGCCATGTCCTCAGAATTTAGTGTAGATAAAATGCAATTCTCAAGCCTCTTTTAGAGCTCAAAGCCCTCTTCATCCTTTATGTCCCTATTAAGGTAACAGATGACTAAATAAGTCTTCACAACCACCTATCTAGATATACCTCAAATAAATAAAATCACTAAGAAAATAGAGCTTTTTTATGAGTCTTCTTCTAAATTAGAGGAAAGTAAAAAGTTTTATCTTCTTCCAAAAGTCGTGTTGTTTGAAAATTTATTTTTCTTCAAAGAGTTAACAAAGTTAAGTCATCCTATCTCTTTATAGCCAGATTACTTCTTCACTCAACTCGCTGATAAAGATTTATCTATGAAACCACATATTCTTTTTGATAGTTTAGTGAAAAATGTTGATTAGGTTGATGAAAGTCTCATCTAGATACCAAATAACCCAGAAGAGAGTCTTTTTAGTCCTAAGAAATAAGATGTCCTCATGAAAATAAGAGGTTCTAGTGTGAAATCGAGAAGTCATACTTAAAAGCAACAGGCTTCAGAAGGACCTGGTCCCAAAAATAGGAAAATGACTGAAAAAAATCTATCAACGCTTCTAATAGAAAAACATAGGAGAAATAAGGAAAGCTTGTGCCTAATGTAGTTTTAAACAGTTTCTTGAGAAACCAAAAAGTTTTGTTTGGGGGAGTTTTTGACTCAAGTGTATTAACAAAACCTGGTATGATTGAATTAGTTGATCTTGTTAAACATCAAGGATGGATCCATCTTATAGAAGGACCCATTCCCACTATCTTTAATAAGGTAGTTAGGGAATTCTACTCTATATTGGACTTTTCTAAAGACAGACTGAAAATGAGTATTGTAGTTCAATGAAAGAAGCTGAACCTTTATGTTGTACTACTTGGAAGAGTTTTGCATATTCCCATAAGTTGTATCAGGACTGTCTTAAAACAACAACCCTCAACAAAGTTTTTGGCGAATGTGTCAAATATTAAAGGGAATTCTATAATTATCGTAAATAGGAGATCACATAAAAGTTAGTTAAAATTAGTCTTTGATTTTATTAACACAATGATTCTGCCTAGATCACAAAAGAAGAACATTGCTTTAGCTATTGATTTATATGTGATGCAGTGTCTCAGCCATTTTTAGTTGATCAGTTTGCCTACTCAAATGATGGAGAAAAAACATAATATTGTTCATGGGAAAAATGAAATACATAGCATACCTTATGGATATTAGTTGAACAAAGTATTTGATTATTTTGGAATTATCTATGAAAATGGAACTCCTAGAACTTTGATAAAACTTTTAGGTCTGAAAACTCAAATCAAAATTGAGCGTGTGGGAAAAAAATATGGAACCATCTCCCTAGAAGAGATAATCAAAGAAATAGAGGAATTAAAGTTCAACACAGTTGGCCAAGGATATAGAGATTAGCGAATTGCAAATGATAAGTCAACATCTTTCTAACGAGAATTCAAGAGTCTCTTGGTCTTCATGAAAACATACAATAAGGGAGTATCAACTAAGAATACTGAACTAAAGAAGAGAGTTTCAACTCTAACTAATGAGGTTCTTATCTTGAAAGCAGAGATAAAGATGCTAACCAAGGAATTCTTACAGTGTTATGCAGCAGAAAATAATTAGATGGCTCTACTTCTCCAAAACCTCTTCCCAAGTCCTTCACCTATTTAATTTTCTTGATTCTTGTGGATTTTTCTATAGAGTAAAAAAATTAAAACTTGCACTGTAATAATAATTAATTTTTTAATATGAATGAATTCTTGTTTGTGTGTTTCATCTATCTCTTCTTTACTTTAAAAGTTGTTCTTCACGTTAGTGTTTCCCCAATGGCCATAAGTTAACTTAATTATGCTTATTTTAGTCTTGGTTTACTATTCTTACTTTTTAATAATGCCAAAAGGGGGGATACTGAACTCAGTTGGTAGGGAATAGGTACCAAGTGCACGTGTAGGGACATGCATTGAATGATGTGTTAAAGTGCAGCAATATTGACTGGGGGAAGCATATTGGTATATTGACAGGGGGAAACATGAAAGCATAATCAAAATATTGGTATATTGATAGGGGAAATCATGTTGGCATTGTAACAGGGGGAACATGGTGCATAATGATAATGGGAACATTCATTTACAGTAATAGTGATCAATCAGATGGATGAGGTGAATGAATTTTTATTCTCCGAAATCTATGGTTAGTCATTATAAAAAAGAGGTAAATTTATATATCTTGTTTTAATGATGATCGAAAATAAGGGACCATGTCCCTTGGTGTTCATGAAAACATACATCTGTCACATGTCCAGCGTAGTTTTATCTATTAGTAAAACAACCTGCACAAGTGAGTTCTGTACCAGTCAAGATACCTTTTTCAATCAAAATTCTAGCCTAATCATTATCTATCTATAAATAGAAAAGAATGCTTCTTAATTCATAGTTTCTTGCAATTTTGCTATTCAAAAAGAATAATGGCGAAAACTGAATATTGCTGAAGTTCCAAGTTTCTGTGTGCTGAGAGAGTGATTGTTCTTATGTTAATTCTTGGTCTATAATTGAATTACTTATCTTATAATAGTAATGTTTTTCTTTTGTATTTAGAGTGCTTAGGTAGAGTTGCCCGAGTTGATATTGGTTAGAGTTAATCAATATTGAGATAGAGTTGTCAAGTAGAATTTATAATATAGATGTTAAAAATTAGTGGAGATTAGAGTTAAGTTCTAATAGGGTATGTAATCATTAGTTTTATTAAAGTGGATTCTTGAGTGCGTGTTAGGGCAAGCCGTGATTTTTCCTCCCTTGAGCAAGCAAGTTTCCACATTAAATCATTATTTCTTTACTTTCCTGTAAAGTTTTATTTCCTTACTACTTTACTACTTTATTTCCTGTGTCTGGATCTAAGGGACCTGGTCCCTGTAAGGTGGTTCAACCACCATATTTCATCACTCAAGAAATTGGAAAAAGTACATAAAATGCCCGTAGATATTAAATATTTTCCTGTGTTTTCCTTCTATTGAAACTAATGGCACTGTGCGCCCTATCGACAATTTATTATTACCTAACTTATCCATACATGAAACAAGATCAGTGAATCTCACACAAATATCTAAATGGACCCATCAAACAAATAATGTGGCCCAAGTGTATTAATAGGTTACAAGTCATCTACCTTATTTGCCTACTCTTACGTTGCCACTTTTTTTACTCTGTCGCACACATATTTCTTAAAACTAATTATTGATTTGTTTCTCCTAAATGTATACTATACTTTGTTTCCCTTATCTAATTGTTTTTAAATTAATAAGACTATCTATAATAATTAATGTGCAACAACAAACAATTAGAAAAGATTTAAAATATATGGATCCTATCTTTTCTCGTATTTATTAGTTTATTTTCTTGTTAATTCTTTTGTCTCTTCCTAGATTTTTGTCAATTATTTAAAATAATAAAAGAATATAAAGATAAACTATTAACTAAACACTATTATATTAGGTTGGAATACTTTTGTTGTATCATGGAGGATTGAGGTGTGTCTCATTAAAGAATGCTACCATGTTAGTACATAAATGTATTGTGATCATATCATGAAGGTCTTAGATTTATTTCATGCCTTGTTTTGTATTTTAGAGATAGATTTTGATATTTTTGGACTATTATTGTATCTTTTGACATTTGAGATATATTTAGTAGTTCTTATACTATGACACAAGATTTTGGGATATTATGTAGTATCTTTGGTTGTGTATTTCCCCTATTACTATATAAGTTTAGTTCGACATTATTCTAGGAGTTTTGCCTTGGGTTTTGGCATTATTTTCTCATTTCATATTAATTTGAGTGATAGGCTTACTTGTCAAGGATTGTTCCAATAAGTGTCATCATGACCCTTGGTGTTGAGGTCATGACAGTAGTCTAGACATAGTAGATTGGAATTAAGGGTCGTCTTACCTACTGGTGGGTTGTAATAGAGGTTATCATAACTTAAGAAATGGAATCTTGATAAATTAATATAAGAGCCAGGTTTACCAGTGTGCTTGTATAAGAGTTGAGTATCTAGAAAAGTCTTGTAGATATATGTGTAGACATCCATAACTTATCTTTGTGAGGATACAAGGTATATTTAGAAAATTCTATTCTTGACTCCTTGTGATGTTTCTATGAGCTTCAAGAACATGCTTTGACTCTATTCTATCCAAGATGAATAATTCAAGGTTGTTGATAGGTGTAGATGAGACTTTCAAAGCTTTAATACAATGTCGACCACGGAGTCAGTGTTGAATGTCAAAGATCTTCAATGCCGTCTAGAGCATTTGGGGCCAGCTTAGGCTCTGGTGGAATTTATGATTGATTTAGCCCTTCGATATTCACCATTGAGAGCCTTAGTCTTTTTGCAGATACCTCATAGCTAAGGATAATATCTGGTTTACCAAGCAATTCTTAGGCTAGAGTTTGATTTGTTAGTGTTAATCATGATTCATTATTAGTATTCAAAATACTAGATTGTGTTTCTTAAGTGGTCTAGGTATATTCCTATGGTATATCCTTCAAAATATGATATGGTGCATATATTTATTAGAGAATTAGAATTATCACTCTATTTGGCATAGAAACACGTGATAGAGGCTAGGTGTTCCTTCTTTCATATTGTTGATCATGTGATGGCCATAGAGAGAGCGTGTTGTGAGACTTATGAAAGTGGTAACAAAAGGACAAGCCATTAGTACAATGTTGTTGGTATTCCATCTGGGAGTAAGGATCCTCCCAATAGAGGTCTTTTTTTATTCCAACCAATTGGTTCTATTTAGGTAGCATTTTAGACTATGGGGGTCTCTTAGATCAGTCTTGTTGATCACAATGAACAACATTCTCAGCAGACATTATGGTGTACTCAGTATGGTGCTTTAGGCCATGGCAGTCATTCTGGGTCAGGAAGGATAGTATCTTAGAGTATTTTTAGAGCTTATTGCAGTATGGTGAGATTATTCATTGGTCTAGAGAGTTTCATAGATGTGAGTTATTTTTTCAAATAACATCAACGTATATTCCTCGCTAACCTATAGCTACTAAGGTATGTTATGATTACAGGGAGGATGGTTATTTTATTATGGAGTTCCCTTAGTATCAGTTGGTCAGCCAAGTTGAGCCAGCTAATGTTTCATACCAAGTTAGGGATTCATAGGTTTTCTACAACTGTAAAAACATTAGTAATTTGTACAAGGAGTGTCCTCGACATAGAATTATTAGTCATTCATCTCATTGAGATCAGTCACATAGTGTTATGGCACCTTCAATTAGAGGCAGTGTGCTTAGCACCTCAGTTGATGATTCAGATGCTCGATTTGAGTTTTGACCTACTCAAATCCATACTTCCTCAGGCATGTCAGGTATGTGACTTTGGATTACATCATGATAGGTGCATTTTTATTTCTTGCCTCTACCTTTTCATGTGAGTGTGTTGGGATTTTCATACCTATCTATAATTATATGCCTTTGTAGGTTTATATAGATTGTTGTGTGCCTGGATATAGAGTTCATGATTATATGATTACCCCCATAGATTATTATTTTAGTAGTGGATGGAGTGGACTAGTGTTGATATTTTTCCTATGGGTGTAGCATTTAGGTTTGAGTACCATTTACCTAGGCATATTGTCCTTTTTATTGTTCTAGAGCGGTAGTTGTTATTGATTTTCATTTTTGGTACCATTTATTCCTTATATTAATGTTTCTATTATTGTTGACATTATTTCCATTGATTGATGTTAATCGCTCTTTGCTTAGTAGATGGTTAGTCTAGAATTATCTAGTTAGAATTCTCTTCCTCACGGTTTTTATTCATTGGCTTGGATAGCTAGCTTGAATGGACGATGTCTCTCTTATAGAGAGGTAAGATTTGTCATTTTCCTCTTGTGTTGGAGATGTTGGATCGACTATTGAGAGGATTATGGCAGTGAAGGTAGGTTGGCCTTCTGTGGTTCGGTTATAGTTTAGGAGTTGGTGATTCATTTGTGTAGCCCATTATGAGGTTAACCCTATTTGCGGTTTGTTCTTCTAATTCGAATAGTTTATCGCTCGATATTATTTCTGATATTGATGTCGAGCGGTCTTGGGTTCTCCTTTCAAGTTTGTTAGGTCGGTCTCCTTATGATAGCTTTGATCATAGTGCTGATATGGAGTTAGGTACTTCGTTCTTAGAATGATGAGGTTCTTTTTCTAAGTAGAGTTAGGGAGTAGGAGATAAGTGATCCTTCTTATGACCATTTCCTAAGTTTGTGACTTAGGTATTTTTTATCGAGGTGGAATATTGAATTGATCAATTTCTTTCTAAGGTTGCATATCTCCAAGTTGTTATAGTTTTGGCTTTTACTAGTACGATTTACAACCTTGGTGAGTTCTTCAATATTCTTTATTGGTTCATGATCTCCAACAAATCTTAAGTTAATTTCTTTCATATTCGTCTGGTGATTTATCCTCCATGGTGAATTGCATATTAACTATATTTTAGTTTTTATTCCAGCATGATCTAGTAAGGATATATTTGATCTGGATAGTAAGGTCGATTTGGGTATTTGACCTTATTTCAGACAAGTTGGCTTAGTTGCGGACATGACGTCTTGGGATAGAGACTTAGAGGCTATGATGGATTTTGAGTGTACATGCTTACTATCTTCAAGTTTGGTTTGGGCAGTAGAGATCGAGTTTCTTAGCCTTGGTGTTGAGATTTCAGCTAGAAAATGTAGAGCTTGGGTGCAACCATTGTTTTTAGATTTTCTTATTTGGGGTTTCATCCATATGTTGGTTAAACCTACTCCTTATCTACCTATTCAATCTTCTTTATTTAAAATGGATTGTGGTTGACAGGTGTTTAGATGATAGCCCATAGGCACGCTATTGGTTCCTCTTGCTTTGACCTAGGGTTTTAGCGTTCACCATAAATTTTGAATAATTTACTTAGCAAGAGTAGTATGTATGATTTAATTTTAGAATGGCTTCATCCTTAGTTGATGGGATATCTTCGAGTGGATTATTTAGTGGTGAGTGGTTGTGCTTCGTAGTCTTGGCTTTCAGTCTCGATGGTCTTTCAGACCGATGGTAGTGTCGACATAGATTGCAAACCTTGGTTATCTCTATTTGTGTGCCCAGGTAGCCTATATGGGCTTATATTCATGCTTGCTATTACTGATTTTTGATTGATAAACTTCTATTCTTCAAGGTTAGTGTGATTTAGGTATGTGGATAGGATTTGGGTTACCTTCTTCATAGTTTGGAGTGGATAGCAGCTTTGGAAAGGCAAATGGAGCCTATAATTGGATTTAGAAGTTGGTTGCATGACTCATCCCTTGGTTTTCCTTTAACATGGATGAGTTATCATTTGGTTATGCTAGTATCATTATGGTATCAGTGTGTTATGGTTTGGATTTATGCACATCGGTCTTCCTTAGTTCAGTTGGAGGGCGGTCAGTGGTTGAGGTTGAGTTTTGGTTGTTTAAGAAAGGAAGGAAGGAAGTTGGTGTAAAAGGGATACCTGTAGCAAAATCCATTAGAATTCATTGTTTCTTCTTAGAGGTTATATTCGGATTCATGCTCAGAGAATGCCGGCTCAGTACCTCATCCCTTCTAGTTTTCATGTTTTTTTTATCTATTTCACTTTCGCGGTGGAAAATTCTTTTAGTAGTGAATTTTGTAATGACCCTCGAGATTATTTCCTCATTTTACATGTATTTTTGGCATTTTGAGTCTTTCCAGAGGAAATAGGGTAATTATGACTTGTAGGAACTGTCGGTTCAGTTATCGAACGGTTATTTTTGGATTGTAGGCTCATTTTGCTGTTTTGGAGCTTTTGGTATTTAGCATTTGGTCCTGACAAAAACTCCCAATAGACAATCTTGAAAGATAATTCTAATAGTGCCATCAACTTTGGAACATTGTTTATAGTCTAGGGGACCCTTGGTTCAGGTCTCGAGGCTTTCAGACTCATTTTAGGCTATTAGACGGATTATGTGAAAAATAGAACTATAGGTGTGGGCCCCAAACTTGGTCAAAATGATCTAGGGTGAATTTGTTCCATCGATTTCGGAATGTCAAATTTTGTATAGAAGTATATTTCTTTTGCCCGCAGGAGGTTCCGAATGAATCCTGAGCACCCAATCGAAGTCTACTCTAGACTTAGAAATATCTATTGCATTAGGTCACTGATGTGACCGCTTAAGCGATCATTGCATATGCGACATAGTGTCGGACATTGAGAATTTTTTCAATAGTCTCTTAATTAATACTGTGGCCGCTTAAGTGGCTTGGGTGTCACTTAAGCGATACTCGCCCATGGTGCCATATCGCTTAAGTGATGCATCAACCATTTAAGTGGCTGAACCTTTAAGCGGCAGGGTGTCCACTTAGCGACACCATGTGTTTTTTATTACTTTTTTCCCTCCCATATTTCCACCATTTTCACACCAAATTGAGAGCTCAAGGTGTTGAGAAAGTAGGAAATCATCCATATAAGTTAAGGTAAGCTAACCTAACTTTCCTTGGTCATTTGGTATTAATTTTCCCTTTAATTTTCCATCATAATTCATGGTAAATTCTTAGAATTTAGGGCTTAAATTCCTAAACTTCAAGGGTACATTTGAAACCTGATTTGTGCTCCGTTTGTGCTCAACGTTTGAGCATACATTTTTTGTCCATCGTAGGACCTCATACAGATTCAGCTTTAGATTGTAATTTTGAGCCCCACGCGCCCGTTCTTTATCCAAATTTTGACTAGAACCTTTATGTAGAAATATGGATCTTTATTTAATTATAGTGACATGTAGATTATGAGTTTTAAAGCGTGATACTATTTTAGGATCATGGAGCGAAGGTAGACGATATATGGGTGATTTAAGGATTGTGGTTCTGCATCAAGGTAAGCTTCTATATGATCGTCTTTATGAGATAGTGTCTTTTATATATTGCATGCTAGATAGGGGTTTTAGAATGTGATTATGGATAGAACACGGTCACCTAGCCTAATTTGTGAGTTCGAGGATTAGATGGGTGAATCGACCCTTAAAATGTAATGCATATCATGCTTGTAGGATTCTATTACCCTAGGTTGTTTGTATGTTAGGCTAAGCTGAGACTTGTAATCCTTTAGTATAAGGTTTACTATGTTACTAGATGGATTGTGAAGAATTTTCCTGGATTATGATGTTATGGTTATGTTGGATATGTATATATTCGGACAAAGTCTGTGATTACGGTATTGGTTGAATTTTGGGAAGTGTTTTATCCTTGTAAAGGGTGTGGTTGTAGTTTATAGATATTTTGATGCTTACGATTGCATTGTTTGAATACTAGTGATGGAATGCATAGATTCGGTAAAATCATGCTCACTAAAATGGTAATTGTATAATTTTAACTAACATATAATTTTACTACTCTTTTTCCTAAAAAGTAATGTATTCCTTCTTTATACTTTTATAATGAATTTCTTAATAAGGGAAATCTTACCATATTTATGAATAACTTATGAGTTGACATGGTGTTTTTTAGAGATTTGACCAAGATATATTCTAGTCCATGATTTTTACTTCGATCGAGAGAGATTTAAACCCTTTCATCAGTTTTATGATGATTTAGTCCCAAAGTTTATCCCTGGAAATGGATTTATTGACTTACACTCTTTCAACTATGGTTTTAGCCCATGTATTTACATATATACATAATACATACATACATATATATATATAAATATATACACACACACACACATATATATAGTAGTCGACGGAGTGGATTTTTGATGAAGATGGTTATTGGAAATCCTAGATTGGGACCAGGTCGGTGTTATGGGTACTCTGTAACCCCCTAAGGACACCTTTGTCCATGAGCCATTATTTCAAGGATGAGAAGTTGTCGTAGGTCCTGCCTTTGTAAGTCATCGAGCTGGAAGAGGTGTACAAACTGGGTTACTTTATGATACTTGCACCGGTAATGGTATTATGGATTTACATTGCATTCATCCTTGCATGCACATTGCCTATCACCAGAATGCACCTATATATATCAGCCTTATTGGGGGTTGCATATATATATGTGACGAGTATTTCTTATGGTACGTTGTGCGTTGATTGAACCTTTTTTAATTTTGAGGCTCGATTTAGGTATTATTTGTCTAGAATAGCTAGTTACTTTATTATGTTATTATTATTGTGGTTAGTTCATGACTGGCTTATTATTGGACTGGTACTGAGATTTTTAGCATGATTCTGATTCCTTTCTATATGGTTATTTTTTTATATATGATTATCCCATGGTTAGGAATTATGGTTTTAGACCCTTATTAGGTTGGCACTAGTTCCTACTACAATTAGGAGGCCTTAAGATGCTACTATGACTACTTTAGGTTCTACCTTTGAGTTATCCTTATTTATGTATATGTGTTTGTACATAAATGTATTATACATACATACATATATATATATATATATCCATGTGTAGTAATGGTATAACCATATATTTCTCCCTCAATACATTTATTTATGTTATATATCCTATCTTTTTACTTGTATATTATTATATATCCTTTTTTCTTCTCTTTATTTGTTATTGTCCAACGATATATGGTATAGTAGTTAGGTCTCGCAGTATGTCTAGAATAGTATAGTTTACCTTTTGATCTCCTTGGCTTTACTATGTTAGTTTCCTTAATGTTTTGGTGTAGTTTACATTCCTTCTTGCATGTTATTTATATTTGCATTAAATTTGGAGCCTACTTAGTAGAGTGAGAAGAGTTGCATACTGAGTACCATATGTTTGGTAGTCATACTATACTTCCGCAGCCTACAGATCATAGTATGGTTCTTCACCATTGTTGAGTGCATTGTGTGGAAAAGCTATGGTTCGAAGACATAGGGTAAACTCCTGACATTCATAGTATTACTATTCTCCCTCTTATGTACTAGATTAATCTCTATGTTGTATTGAGAGATGGGTTGTATCAGTAAATTTATTTAGTACTTCATTTTGTAGTTTGATTATATTAGAAGCTCTTGGACTGGTTCCAATAAGTTTTGGCACTATCTTATGTATTTCAGTCTTTTATTTCATTTATTTTGTATTTTTGCTTGTTTATTCTTGGTAGTTATAACGACTTGACTTTTGTGAATTATTTATTTCTGTGTGATTTAACCATTTTACCCCTCTTATGGTTGCTTTATGGTATTTTTGGGGTGTGTGAATGATCGACATGGTTCCCAATGCATTTTGGTTTGATTTATGTGAAATTGTAGTTTTTGGTGGTTATAAAGACTTTATAGTTGACTTTGGTCAACATTTATTGATTTGTGCCTCATATGGAAAAATGGACAGTTGATGTCGCCCAAAACTAATATCCAAAGAATTATGTTGTGGTCGATGCCAAATATAGTAACCTAACTGGGTTACGGTCGAACCCATACGAGAAATGTTGAACAACTGCTTAACTTGGTAGAATCCACGAGCAGTGCAGAAAAGTAAATGGGGAAATTTTGAAGTAATCAGTAAGTAGTAACTGAACTTTAATGCTTTGAGATGTAAACAATAGAAGACAAAGATTAGGATTGTGTTCTGCCTGGTTTCTTGACTCTGTAAGTTTTTTGTGTTCAACCCACCCATTCTGCTTCTCTACATGTAAAGTCGACAAGTTATGCGTTATCAACAGTCTTGTGCACGTGTTGACAAATATCACCCTTTACCTTGTGAGTCTCAGGGCGTTACGTTATTGCTCTTTGTCTCTGACTTCAATTCAACTCTCACCTGTTAAGTCTCAAGTTGATTTGTTGAGATGGAAGGATAATAAGATGGAAGTGAATCTCAAATTACATTCTTAATCCTCCTTTCCCAATCACAAACACTCTTATGAGGACGTTTACGAATGCAGGCTATCCCCAAGATTCTGCGGTAGCTTTGAGGTCAATTATGATGAAAAAGATTAAGATACATGCAACTACTTTAAAATAGATGGATCATCCACTTCCCTTTTATGGTTAATCCGCCAGGGTTCCCATAACCTTATTCAGGGAAATTAGTCGCTCATGCTTGTGCAATAATCAATGATAATCAATAAAGAAAGATTGAAATTAATTACACAATAATGAGATGAATAAAATCTGAAATCTGTAATTCAATAATAACAAAAAATCTCAATAACAATGAAAAAGTATGTAATAGAGTATATTAGAATGGAAAATGATGTCAAAGAATCTGACTTAATAAACGATAAACCCTAGGGTATTTATACTATCTCAAAAATACTCAGAAGTCCTAATAAAAACAAAAAAGGAAAAGTTATGTCGTCACATGGTACAACTCACTCATCAACTCATATGTTCTCCTTACAAGTCGTACCAAGCCTCATCCATTCTAGTGTATGATCTTCCAGTCTTCAACTTTTATGTTCTTCTTATGACTCTTTCTTTCGGGTCATACCATGACCATACGACTTGTGTCCTTCACTTGTATCCACGCGGGACTTCTGTCTTTCGAATCTTGGATACTTGTTTTCTTATGGCTCGTCCATACGAGTCATACTCAAACTTCATACTCGTATTCTTCTGTGACTTCACATCAGAATTGCTTCCTTGGTTTCTATTCTCTTAAATTATCTTATGACTCAGATTCCCTAGTCGTATCTTCTCTATACTTACCTTCTCAATTTTGATTTTCCTTTTGTTATTTTTATGGGTTAACCTACAAGTCGTATGGTCTGTTGACGACTCGTATGATGACTCATATCTTCTCTAGTATTATTCTTTTTCTAATTTTTTTTTTCTAGTTTCATTCCAAAACTATAATATAACTGTTTCACCGGCAACAAGTAATAAATCACATCACATCATCAAAAATAACCTGAGCACATGCATAATTTCATTGTTTTAAACACCGAAAGTGTCGTGTTTCCACGACACATCAACATTCTCAAATTGGAAGTTTGTGGATCTTCAGGAAAAAATAAAAATTGAACATTATCACAAAACACAGAAATGATGCTTAAATAGGAAGATCATAAGATACCAATGGTAGTGACTTTTTAGTTCAAGTTTCAACCATGTTATTCCACTTCTAATTTTAACTTTCAAGACTCAAATTATGTATAATGATTTAACACATGAGGAAACATAAGGGAATCCAATGATTGCATTACATTAGTAACAGTCAACCTAGCATAGATAAAAACCACATTAACCAAACATTCTGGCAACCTAGAAACATAACCCATATGCCCTCACAATCAAAGGTATCCCATTCACTCAACATGGATCAATCAATTTTTCAAGAATATAGAAAAGGACACTCTCACTCATAAAGAAGTACCGCTGGTGTTTACAAAATAACATAGGCTTGCCCATATGCTATTTTCCTAGGTTTTCAAGACTCAAAAAAGGATCACTAACGGACTTTATTCGGCTTGTAACGTAGTTTAGGGGCTGTTATGGTATATTATTCAGATTTATTTAGTGACTATGCCTCCTTGACACTACGCTTATTTGGGGTCCACTTATTTTTCACTTTTCTTCATTTTATTTATGCCTTATGTCTCTCTTTTTATTTCAAGCACATTTCGTATTCCAGGTGTGGTTTTCTTTTCTCACTTTCTTTTTCTTTTTCTTTTTTTGTAGTATATTTTCTTTCTTTTCTTTTTCATTTGTTTTTTTATTTTACCCACACCTATCCTATTTCGATCATTTTTCCTGTACACCTCTTTCTTCATACTCATTTTTTACTATGCACCCCAGTAATAGCCAATGTTAACTTAGGTGATTTGCCTGAGTTGAGGTGCACAGTGTCCAAGGAGGACCAGGGCCAAAACAAAATTCATTGTAGAAACGGAAATGTGAAATCAGTGTACAAAAATGGCTCAATTAGGCTCAACTATTGGGATCAAAGGGATTCATACTTTATTTGATTGGGAATTTAGGCTCAAGTGGACTTACAAAAAAATGGTCTATGATCATTTACTTCTCGACTATACTAGACCTAGGTAAAACAACCGACAAGTTCTAAATTCTGATACACCAGGCACTCAGTAACACCTAACCCACACTCGCATAGGAATACATTGCTAAGTACTGATTATCTAGTTATGCATGTGTTCGCCTTAGTTGTTCTATTCCTTATCCTAATGATATTATCCGATTCACAGATGTCTCACACACATACACATGTCACACAGTCAACAAAAATTTCAGGAAGGATTAAAATTATTAAAAAATAGCACAATTTTAGCATATTCATTAAAAACACATCAACTACCACAAATACAAATTGTCCTCCTATTTTCAGCCATTTCCGGCACACATTAAACAAAAACAACACAAAACAAAAATACAAAACTTGGCAGTTCTTCAAATTTTCCAGATTGTGGCCACGAGCTTAAAAACATTGCAAGTATAGCCCGCGGCAACCTTTGGAACACCCCATCCCAACTTAAAACTCATGCATTATCCCCTATGCATTTAGAAAATAAAAAGTACATGGGATTGGGAATATACATGGGCGCTCAAGGCATCAGATCATGCAATATCAGTATGTGGGCCCACAAATTGGGTCCTACTAGCATCAGTTAGGGTCCCATAAACTGTCGAGATTGGCTCCTTATTAGTAGGCGGGGGTACAACATCTTCCCCCCAACAAACATCAATGGTCTGTGTCGAACTCTCGGTTTCAGCATGGATCTCCTATACCCTAACTTGCCGATCCTACTCACTCTATAGTCTATCTCCTCTTGCCTTCTTTATATCTTCCTTTTCTACATGCTCCCTACTTTTCTCTCTGTTCTTTTCTTTTATTTTTTTTATCGGTTTCAGAATATCCCATATGTCTTCAACCTCTACCTCAGGCACAACTGCCTAACTATGGTCTCTGGGATAACAAATCTATCATATAACTCCGTTACCATCCTCTTTATTGCAGCCGCCTCTAACTAGACCACAATAATAATCGGGGTCTGGCCGCTACCAACTGTCAGGTAATCCTCAACTCAAAGGCGTCTAGCAGATCCTACACCCATCTATCCTGGTTTGCTAGCCTTAAATTTACCCAGGGCTTCACACCCCTTTCCATGTTTCGGAACTTGGATTCCAGTATGCCCGACCCTACATAGCCTCATCCTATATATACTATGAGATTATAATCAATCCAGCTGGCATCGCTCGGGTTGTAGGTGG
Organism: Capsicum pubescens; assembly: GCA_030864215.1. Classification (NCBI taxonomy): domain Eukaryota; kingdom Viridiplantae; phylum Streptophyta; class Magnoliopsida; order Solanales; family Solanaceae; genus Capsicum; species Capsicum pubescens. The sequence goes on from CM061543.1 coordinate 123,451,201, forward strand.
TATTTACTATATTGGAGGAGGGGCACTAGATGTACCCGCTGCATCAGGAGTATCTGTGGTCTCAGTTTGTCCACCTAGCTCAGCAGCCTACACAATGTCAGTCCCATCACACTGGAGGAATATATCATCCATCAATCCCGCCCCATAATCCCTGATCAATCCCATGTCTGTGGTGTTTCTGGCCTCTATTATCTCATTAATAGCCGAGAGTTCCTACACTTCCATAGCCAAACACAACTGTGCTATAATACAGGGATATGCCATTAGTAATTTTTCTTCACCTACATCTCGGTCTCTGATCACCTGAGCTAAGAACTTTTCTACATAAAACTCATGTCCGACCATGAATACGACTATCAAAGATTCCCAAACTGGACTCAACATATTATACACAATAGTGGTACATAATTGTTGTTGGGCCAATGTCCTCCATGACTTAGCCTCAAATTTCAACCATTGACTCGTAACCACTACTTATGAGTCTTGACCATGTGTCGTAACAAAGATAGTGACCATGACCCCCATACATTTTCAACCTTATGACTAAACCACCCAACTCGTTACCAGACCCTATAACTCATAAGGTCCAGTGGTAGGCAACACACAACTCAATGAGGGTAGACACTGGACAACCTAAGATTTTACCTCACAACTCGTAACCTATCCTCATGGATTTTAGTGAGCCACTTGAACTCATAGCATAGTTAATCCACAAACTTACTTGTTTGGTTATGGCTCATCCAAACAACCCATCACCAATCCTTACGACTCAAATCCCTTAAGTTGTAACAAAGGTAAAAAATGTAACATGACGAGAACAGAATGCCCGAGAGATTGAGACCACATCATGGTGAAGGGTAAAAAGGCAATAGATAACTTCTAGAATCCTAACAAGATGGAACCACATCGTTATGAGGGGTAATTATCGAAGGAGCATATTTTAGTAGTTTGGCGCGATTAGGCTGTGCCGCATGCTAATAAAAGTGAGCCTATTAGTGAGTTGTGGTATCACAAAAAATTGGGAAATTATGTCCATATATAAAAAAAACATATGGGTTCTATTAGAAACACTTTTGATTTCTTGGAACTGGAGAGGAGGCGACTGCATAAGAAAATTAGGTTTTATTACTCTTTGTTTTAGCTTTTTAAGAGATTTGATCATGAATTAAAATACTTGTATCATGATTATGTCAATTAGTGGAAACCCCCCCCCCCCCCCCCCCCCCCCCCCGCTTTTGTGGTTAAAGCGAAGAGCATGATTACTATCTTTTTGAATTGATTTTGTTTAATTTGGTTGCTTGTTTACCCTTTTTTTTTAATAATTTTAAGTATTGATCTCCTTTAGAATACATATATTGTCAATCTTATGATCTCAAGAGAGGGAATAAGAAGATATAGCATGGGGATGAACAAAGTAGGATTCTTGTTCTTTTTCTGAAATACGGAATTTGAATTAGCTTCTAGGACAAGGATGACAAGATTGGTAGCAATGACTTCTCAGTGACTTCCTAATCATACAACTCATATGAGGAAGAAGAAGCCAAAATAAAATAAATGATGCAAGAGTCAAGAGAATAATCAAAGCATATCTCTTATAATAACTCTAGTTCATTTTAAGGTGAAGATGCTTCGGAGGAGGCTAACCCAAAATTAGGTGTTATGCCTAGTTCAACCCACTTTCAACATTATGTTACGAGTGTGTGATAAGGATCCATCCCTTTTAACAAATGGAGGATTATGGGATGACGGAGTTCGACTATTATATTTTTGAGTTTTACATTCCAAGGAAGCACATAGAACCCCAACCATCAAAGGCCAAGATGCTCAACTTCCAAAGTACAAGGAATAGCCTATTGATGTGCTCACTCTTACCCATGGAACTAATCCTAAATGTTGATGTAAATTTGGGTAAATAATTCAAATCTTCAAAATGGTGAGATTGAAGCTTGCTCTTCATCTTCTCACATCTTCCAAGTTTCACCTTGGAAAATTAGAATCTTCTGTACCTCTGCTGCTCATTGCATATTGAAAAAAAGTTGGGATGGAGATTCAAATCTCCTAAGTGGAAGCACAAAAGGAAGTAGTGGAGGTGTCATTCTACGACGTTAAACTAAGCGCTCAATGGGAGGCACCCCATCATACCACAAAAAGTGGCCCGTATCCTTTTATTTATGCATGATAGAGTAGATTTTATTTCTGTATTTGTTCATGCATAATCCATGAAAAAGTGATTTCTAGGAGAAATATTGATTGAAATTGAAAAGGGGAGTTCTGAAAGTGGCTTGTTGGACTGAACTGCAAAGTGCAGAAGACTAGATTTTGGCCTTAGGTACTGTGATTGCAGTCCGTGTAACCGCGATAGCGGAGGATGCAAATCCACGATTGCAAAACTAGGATCGCGATCGTGGTCATTCAAGTTTAAATAACAATCCAACTACCATTGTTCCCTCGCATTCATTCTTAAAATTCTCTCAAAATTCTCCTATTTGTTGGCATTATGTAGAGCATCTAAGATTTAATTTCAAAACTTTTTGCATCATTTATCTGGTATGTAGTTTCAAACTCCCTTACTTTTATTGTCATTGTATGACTTGGACATGTAGTTTAGAAGTAGGAATAAATTTATTTTTATAATGCCCAAAATTGTGCTTGTTTGTTTTTATGGTTGTTATTAGAAATTGTGGGGTGTCTACACGTCATTTGGGGAAGTCTTGAGTACCCATATTTTAGCCTAAAATGGTTGAAACAGATGTGTTTATTATGTGTGCATTCAATACCCAAATGAGTTCAAAGTGAATTCCTTCAAGTTTGGTGCTAAAATCTTCCAATCTAGGCTCACTTTATCTGATCATGATATTTGTGCGCCTAGTTGGAAGACAAAGTTAGTGTTAATTTTTGTATCTTGAGCGATGGAAGAACTGTTGACTATGGTCTCAAGAATTTTGATCGCAATCTTGATAACTGCGATTGCCAAAGCGCGATCGCGGTCAATGCTCTGCGATTACCATACTCGAGGGAAGCTGTCTGTAGAAATCCAAATTTTTGCACACCTATTTTTCACCCTAAAATCTCCTATAGTATTGCCACACACTCTTTTATTGTTAATCTAGAATATTTTTTTCTTTGAAAATACTAAAAATGGTCTAAAGTGTGTTCCATACAAGTACTCAACTACAAAATGGGAGACTTAGATGATACCAGGTTCATGCCTCTAGAAAGCCACAACCAGTATTACAATGACCTCCAAATGACTAAGACAATCCTAAAAAGGAGTATCTGTATGGACAGAGTCCTAGAGAAGTTCCTAGAATTCTTTGATAGACTTGCTGCTATTACGAAACGTGTTCTAAGATTACCTTAAGGGCCAGGGGAGTCCTCCACTACTTGCCACTCATATGTATCTCAATCCGATTATGAAATACATTGGGAGAAACTAAAAAAAAGGAGTGCCAGGGTTGCCAATTTCGAGAGAACATATTCAACTTTGGAAATATCACACAGGGACCTCAGTGAGTCACAAGAAAATATGGTGAAAAATGTAAATAAGAGAGAAAAATTCTTCAACAAGATGTGGAGAGGGGTAAGTGTCATCTTCATGGTTCCTAATCCTAAAAAACATCTACTTTTGTCGAGGGTCGAGAGTGATGATAAATCCCCTACTGTATGGTCTGGTCCTGATGGCGATGGAGATGATATAAGGTATATCAGAGAGAGAAGTTTGTGAGTGTAACGGCCCTAATTTGGTACCCAAAATGCTACACGGTGCTCATGACCCCGAAGGACAACAAGCTAACCCATGACTGATATTTGTGCCTGTATACTGCATAAAATACTAAATAATGCAGAAACATGAATTGAAAGTCCATAAGGTTCACATATATAAAGTAAAATATAACATCTAAAAATTGGTATGAAATACCCAAAACAATTGAAATAACTGTCTGAACATAATAGTTTAGAAAGCCTCTAACTGACTGAACTATTTGAGTAAGGAGTTGATGGGAAATGTCCCCAACTAACACCAACTAATAAACTAATAAATGAGATAATAAGGAATAATGATGTCCTCAAAAGATGAGGACTCACTTCTAACTCTGACTACTGAGACTGGAATCTACTACTGCTCTGGAGCTCGTGTCTCTGAACCTATGGCATAAGACACCATAACGCGAATGCGTCAGTACTTTGAATGTACTGGTATAAATGTGAAGTAGGCTAAATGCATGGGTTTCATATACATGAAAAATAATAATAATAATAGACTTACTATCATGAACGTAAGAATACAATCATGAGACATAATAACTGACACTGATATCCTGATAACATGATTACTGAATCTGAATACTGAAAACATGACATACTGGTACTAATATAATTGATAACATAACTGATTGCATATGACAGTCTTCAATCTGATGGAAGTAGATGAGTTCGGTACTATATCTAAATTGATTTTATCTGACAGTCCTGAAATCTGAAGAACTATCTGAGTTCTTGACTGATTCTGATACTGAAACTGTAGGAAGTAGTCATCTAACCGACATGCCCCAAATGATGCATTATAGCTGAATTGAGGTCCAATCTGTGCCCTGATTGGAAGCATATCAATACCACTCCACTGGTAAGGATGACATGTGAGTGACCCTAATATAACAGGTAACTCTAATGAGAATGGTGGGAACCCTCATATAGCAGGTTATGTCACCTCATCTACCGTCATATAGAAGGCTATGATGTCTTAACTTATGTTGGTTGCATAGTTGTGGAACGTAAGGATTGCTCCTATAAATCACACCCTCATATAATAGGAGAGTTCCCATCCTTGGGTTCGCTCGGTCCTAATTTCTACTCCCATCTAAATAGACACTAAATATGATTTTCTGAAGCTGAACATGGACTGAGTTACTGACTTTCGTTGACAGACGAAATACTACTGATATCTGACAACTGACTGAGTTCATGAGATCATGGATATTTCCTGAGTTATAAGACTATCTAAAGTGTAAGGATCATAGCTTGACTGAGAGTATCGTGAAAACATGACATGGATCTAGGAACACAACTAATATTTTGGGTACAAGTACCCCCTAGACTTGATAGAAGTAAACTGACAAAGCATGACTTGATTGAATACATAATAATCACCATAATGCATTTATTGAAGCATTTCATCAAACATGTGATAGTCATAAGATTGTACATACATGGGGATTTAATGATAACATGCTAGTTAGGCACTTTTCCTTCATTTAGGCATTAAATCAAACATATTGTAGGCATGGTACATGTAAACATCAGTGTACAATAATTAAACATTATGATCACATTCTAATTTCATCATTCAAGGGTAGTCATATGTTTGTATGAATCTATATCTATAATAACTAAACCCACATAAAACTTTTCACCCAAAATGGAGTTGAATTCAATTTCTCATTTATCAACGTGAACAAGAACAGCCCAATCATTAAATCATAAAGAAAATCAATAACTTGAAGTTAGAAAAGGGATTCTTGGACTTCATGGTTGAAAGGAGTCCATGGATGAACACTATGTATACCTGGGTTAAGATTCTTGATGTTCTTGAACTTGAAAAATTGGAAATCCCTTAGTTCTTGAAAAAGATTGGATTTTGTTCTTCAAGATTAACGTTAAAGAGAAAACCCTAGTCTTGTTGTTGAAATAATAATGAACAAATGGGTAGAAATCGGATATAACTGGGTATATTTAAGTGGGTGGTAAATGACCAAAATACCCCTATTAAAACGACTTAAAAAAATTGAATGGGACCTGCAATGGCTCATGCGACTATCCATCGTTTTGACCGCTGTACGTGGACCAAGAAAATGAATTACTGCCTAAGTAGCGACGTCCTGTATGATGGTCCATCGCAAGTTCGATGGTCTGTCAACCTACCCGTCACACCTTATCCAGAATGTGGCTTCACTGTTTCCCTTGTGACAATCATGGGCAACGGTCCGTCGCTAGTCCGACGGTCTGTCGGCCTCACCGTTGCACCTGGGCAGTTTTTATTACCTTCTGTATTTTGGCCATAACTTTCTCCTCTGATGTCAGATTTTGATGAAATTGGTATTATTGGAAAGATAATTCAATTTACCACATGACAAAAAGTAAAAATATTAAAAATACCATATGTACAAAAGTGTATTAATTTTTCAAAGTAAGTTTCTAACATTCTTGAGACGATTTCAAGCTAGGGAAAAGTATGGGGTATTACAATATCTCCCCCTTGAGAACATTAGTCCTCGAATGAGATTGAGAGTAAGGGAGAAGATAAACGATGTACATACTAAAAATAAACAACGTGAACATGATCTCATAACTAACATAACTGATAACTGAACATGCATATCTGATGCATGTGTAACTAATTCATGAATGCATGACTGGGTGTTCAGGTGAACTAAGTTTCTCATAATAAGAATGCATATCTGATGCATAATTATATAACTGAGCTGATACATGAATGCATGACTGAATATGCAATGGTATTTAATACCAAGTTTGTGACGAACACTGAACATAAAACTCAGTAAGCTTAAGGAGAACTGTTACCTTGAACTTTATCTGAGTTTATGGAGAAGAGCTGAGGATACTCAGTTTGCATTTCTGCTTCTGCTTCCTATGTAGATCCCTCGACGAACTAATTTTGCCGAAAAACTTCAACTAGAGGAACTTCTTTGTTCCTCAATCTACGAATCTGATTGTCTAGGATTTCAACTGGGATCTCTTTATAAGAGAGGTTGTTACGAATACAGGATATCCCCAAAGTAGAGAGCTTCGAATGGAGCCATGTGAATGTTGAAATGATACCTTTTATTGTATGCAAATTCAATCCAAGGCAAGTTGTCAGGCCAACTACCCTTGAAATCAATTGTACACACCCTTAGCATAACTTCTAAAGTCTAAATGGTCCTTTCTTCTTAACAATTTGTCTGAGGATGAAAGTCTGTAGTAAGATGAACTTGGGTACCAAGACCCTTTTGGAATGATTTCCAGAAATGAGAGGTGAACTAGATACCTCTATTTGAGATAATAGATAATGGAACACCGAGTAATCTGACCAACTCCCTAATGTAGAGTCTGGCATAATCCTCGGCTGAATAAGAGGTATGAACTAGAAAGAAATGAGATGATTTGGTCATTCTATCTATAATGACCCAGACTGAATAATGTTGATGACGAGTTTGAGGCAAACCCATCACGAAGTCCATGTTCATAACTTCCCACTTCAAAGTAGTAATACTGAACTCCTACATGGATCCACTAGGCTTCTGATGCTCTATCTTAACCTGCAGACATATAAAGCACTTACCCACAAACTCTTCAATGTCTCTTTTCATCCCATTCTACCAATATATTTCCCGTAAGTTGCGGTACATCTTTGTGGACCCTGGATGAATAGAGTAGTGCACACAATGCGATTCTGTAAGAATTTACTTCTTAAGTCATCTACACATGGAACACAGAGATGATCCTGACAACAAAGGACACCATCTCCTCCTTGGGATAAAACCTCTACTTTCTGATCTTGGACTGACTCTTTTAACTTGACAAGGCTGGGATCTTTTTCTTGCTTTTCTTTCACCTCGAAAACTAGAGATGGTTCTGAACTACTCTGAACCCATATATCACTCTCCTCTATATCGACTAAGCGAATTCCTAGTCTTACAAGATGAAGGAATTTCTGGGCTAGCTCCTTCGTACTGTCCTCGATAAGGGAAAAACTACCCATAGACAATCTACTGAAAGTGTCGGCCACTACGTTGGCCTTACCCGGATGATAAAGGATGCTTATGTGGTAATCTTTCAAGAGATCTAACCACCTTCTCTGATGAAGATTGAGATCTTTCTGAGAACAGACATACTTAATGCTCTTATGATCCCTGAACACATCTAGATGAACACCATATAGATAATACCTCCAAGTCTTCAAGGCAAATACTATGATGACTAACTCAAGATCATGTGTAGGACACTTCTTCTCATGGGGTTTAAGTTGTCTAGAGGCGTAGGCTATGACCTTACCATGATGCATAAGTACATAACCCAAACCTTCTCTGGATGCATAACAATACACTACGAACCGATCTGAAATATTTGGAAGAGGTAGAACTAAAGCTGAGATGAGTCGAGTCTTCAACTCCTGAAAACTTTTCTCGCAAGGATCTAACCACTGAAACTGGACTTTCTTCAGAGTCAATTAAGACAGGGGATGCAATAGAAGAAAATCCCTTAACAAACCATCTATAATAGCCTACCAAACCCAGGAAACTCCTGATATCTAATAGAGAGACAAGGCGAGGCCAGTTTCTTACTGCTTTGTTCTTTTGAGGATTTACTCGAACGCCATCACCTGAAATGATATGGCTGAGGAATTCTACTGACCTTATCCAAAATTTGGACTTACTTAATCTGGCGAATAGATGATGATCTCTAAGAGTCTGAAGTACTATTCTGAGATGGTCTGCATAATCTCGCTTACTGCGGGAATAGACAAGAATATCATCTATGAAAACTATGATGAAGAAGTCTAAGTACTGCTTGAACACACGATTCATCATGTCCATGAAAGCGGCTGGGGCATGGGTTAGACCAAAGGAAATAACTAGAAATTCAAAGTTACCATACCGAGTGCGGAAAGCTATTTTTGAAATGTCACATTCTCTGACTCTGAGATGATGATAGCCGGATCTGAGGTCTATCTTAGAGAAATAGCTAGTACCCTGAAGTGGGTCAAATAAGTAATTGATTTTGGGAAGAGGATACTTTTTCTTGACCGTGACTTTATTGAGTTGATGGTAATCAATGCACATTCCGAGAGAACTATCTTTTTTGAGCATGAATAAGACTGGTGCGCCCCACGGGGAAATGCTAGGTCTGATGAATCCCTTATCTAGGAGATCTTTTAACTACTCTTTCAGTTCTTTGAGTTTTACTGGTGCCATTCTGTATGGAAGAATAGAGATAGGCTGAGTATCTGGAAGAAGATTAATACGAAAGTCTATTTTGGTTTTGGGAGGAATTCCTGGAAGATCCTTGGGAAAAACATTTTAATATTCATTTACAATTAGAACAGATTCAAGGTTGGGAGTCTCGGAACTAGTGTCCTTAACTCGAACAAGAAAATAGACACATCCTTTAGATATCATTTTCTTTGCCCGATGTTAGGAAACAAGCTGAACCCTAAAAGTGGATACACTACCCTTCAACACTACCCTTCTACTCAAGGACGGGTTCATTCAAAAACTAAAACTAGACTATTCTATTTCTACAGTTGACTGTGGCATAGCAGGAATAATGCTAATCCATGCTGAGAATGAAATCAAAATCAATCATCTTTAATTCAACCATGTCCACTGAAGTAACTTTCTGAAATATCATAACTGGGCAGTTCCTGTATACCCATCGAGCTATGATGGTGTTACCCACTGGGTTAGAAACTAAAAAGGGCTCTGCTAGAATTTTGGGGCTGACTTCAAAATCGACTGCTATATAAGGAGTGACAAAAGACAAAGAAGCTCCTGGATCTAGAAAAGCATAAACATTCACGTGATAGATCTTTAATGTACCGGTAACTACATCAGGAGAATTTTCCTGATCTTGTCGGGACTGAAGATGATAGAGATGATTTGGGCATTGCCCACTAGTAGGGATGGATGTGGCATGTTACTGATTTGGGTGATCGAACTGAGCTGAGGAGCGATTCTATGGACCCTAGGGACCTAGCTGAGGATAGTCTTTGACTATGTGGCCTGGATTGCCACATTCAAAATAAGTACCACTGCCAGCTCTGCAAATACCCTGATTGTGCTTGCCACCAGTCTGGCAAAGAGGATAGGTATGGGTACTTCTAAAACTAACCTGGGACTTAAATCCTAGTGATATATCTTTATTACCCTCTATGTACTTAGGAACTGGAGCACTGGCTGAAGAAGGAGCTAGAACTGATGACTTAGGATAAAACTGAGAACGGTTTCCTCCTTCTGACTTGGGCTGAGCAAAGTTAAAACTACCATTCTTCATTCTCTTATTATTATTCTTCTTCATCTTAATCTTCTACTCCTCTATCCGCTGAGCATGAGTTATGAGCCTGGCTAAAGTCATGTCACTATTCAGCATGGTGGATCTGCACTCATTAACCACACTATCGTTCACCCCCAAAACAAACTTACTCATCCTTGCCATGGTATCTGTAACCACAAGAGGGGCATATATGGCTAATTGAGTAAACTGAAGAGAATACTCTTTCACTATCATATGGCTGATAATGCTTAATCTACAGCTCTCGTAGGAGTGAAAGCGGTCATTTTTCAAATATACAACCCAACTGGGTTGGGTATCGATCCCACAGGGAATAGCTTGGTCAACAAGTAAGCAAAGATTACTAGTCTTTTAGTGCAAGTCTCGTAAAAAGGGGGGAATTGTATTGTGATAGTAATGTAACCAAAATAAGAGAGTAAAGCAGAAAATAGCAAAGTAAAAGAATGAATGTTTTGTAATATGTAAACAATGAGAATTGAGGAGTTGGGGTTATGTCCACCTTCTGAGTTGTACGTCTCTATTGGCTATGAGTGTGTTGAATTCAGACATGCATGTGCTTATAGAGAATTGTATTCGATGGTAAATCCAGGCGTCTTTCGACCTATTCGAGGATTATTTCACTTTAACTCTTTCGAGCTTAAAACGTGTCTAACGGTACGAATTCTCCAAGAGGTTAATCCAGTTATGACACTAACTTTTTAATAGGGGATGGGACCCTACTACTTGACATTATCTCTTTTCCAGACAGATAACCTTTCTTTCAAACAAGTTAAATGTTATACTGGCGTATTCATGCGTTTGCAACCACAAAGAATTTAGATAAAGATGAAGAGAATAATGATATAAGCAATATACGTGTCACGAACTCACAAACTCACAGTAATAGATAGTATCTCATTCGGCTTCCATAACCCCAATAGAGAAGTTTAGTTACCCATGAGTGCGAAGGAAATCACAATTGACATTGTTGTTATACCACAATAAAGATTTCACGTTTGTAATGGTGTGGTAGGCGTTAGGCGTGAATCCCTTAGCAAAGTAACGTTTCTCTTGTTGTGGAATTTAAGAATAGATGAATAGAAGAAGAAAAATAGAATTAATGGAAGAATGATTGTTTAGAACTAGAATGTCTTAGAAGTAGAATAGAATAGAATTGAATGTAAGAAGATGTCCTAAAATCTCTAGCAAGATAGGGTATTTATAATACCCATATCCTATTCCTACTAAGCTAATGAAATGCTTAACCAAATCCTACTAATCTAATGAAATACTTAACCCAATTGTACTAGGTTAATGTGTCATTATCCTAATCCTAACAAGCTAATGTAATACTTAACCCAATTGTACTAGGTTAATGTATCATTATCCTAATCCTAATAAGTTACTGCTAGTCCCCAAAGTCTTCAAAAATGTTGTTTTAGCCCGAGACAGAATTTCCATGGGCCATCTTTAGTCCTTAGCGTCCAAGATTGGATTTTCTCCTTTCATGAAGCTTTCTTTGGCGTCAAGTTATCCATGAAATGCTGAATTCTGCATCATTTATACCTGAAACTTTGCTAATCATGTTTGTTAGCTCACTTACAGGAAAATGGACTAAAAGTGCATGAAATATATAATTTGTTCTCAAAACTAGGCTAAAATATGGGCAAAATATAGTGCTATAGGCGTGTAAATTCACCTATCATCAACACCTCACACTTAAAGCTTTGTTCGTCCTCGAACAAAATATCATGTCCCTCTGAACATCAACTTAGGGTTTCACAGCAACAACATAAAATATTCGTCAAGACAAGCACAACAATTATCAACAAAGTGTAGTTTTCCGATCATTAGTAGAGACCATTTAGCCTCCAACATAGACTCGTGAAGGTGGTCAACTCATATTCAAAAGTTAAGGCACAAAGAATCATACACAACTACCCAAAACTCATCAACCATGTGTGTCTCACAATATATTACCCATAATCACTCACAAGTATAGCATATTTTTCAAACATGGGTATCAAAATATCCTTGCTCTCACTCTCACAAAGAATTCATATGTAGCAACTGATGACCATAGGCTTGCCCTTAGTGTAATGCTCCACTAAATGTCAGAATGCTAAGCTTAGAATCAAATAGGTCTTTTGATGGTTGTAATGTAGGCTAAGGGACGGGTAGGACTATTTTGGCCAGAAATAGTGACTATGTTCCTAAGCGCTTTAATACATCACATTGTGTCATTAACACTTTTCTTTCTAACAACCTTTCTTTCATTTATTCTACCACCCTTTTACTCCTCTTTTGTTTTTCGATTTTAAACATGACTAACTTTTCAGTTTTTTCTTCCTTTTTCTTTTCATAACATACCTCTTATGATAGCACTTCTTTTTCATAGCAATTTCCAGCACCAATGCATTCTAAAGCATCATACTCACCCAATTTCCTCTTATTTTGTCACATGACTTTACACTTTAAAGCACTTAGGAATTTGGATCAAATTATGGTCTTGAAAAAAATGGATTAGGCTTACATATGAGGTTTTCAAAGAAAATAGGCTAAAGGCTCAAAAGGGTTAACTAGGATATTGTCCATGGGTAGGTAAAAATGAAGGTAAAAAAATATAGGTTGCCAAAGAAATGCCTAAATCATCTCCTAAACTTACACTCCTTATTTTCGCTTTACATACATACCAGGCAAGTTCTAGCATCAGCCACAAGCACAGAATATACTATTAGCTCACACACACAAGGCACATGGTCGACTTTATTGGGAGTAGTATAGACTCTTGGCCCAACAGATGAAGGAATTAAACCAAACAATATCACATAGTGAGTCACAATTAGAGCCTAAACATCTCAATAGTCATGATTTTAGCACAAACTCTTGTCATAATCTCATGCTGCCTATTAGAATAATTTCATGCGATGCTAAGTTAAAAAAAAACTTTAACTACTGAAAAAAAACAATTAACTACTAACAAAACACACAAACATAAATAAATGCAAATGTGGATAGAGAAGTATAGCATACAAATACCAGCACCCCACACTTAGACGGGACACACTGCCCTCAGTGAAAAATAAATAAGAAGAACCTGATTAGTCGGACTCATCCTCTATGTCTGGGGTCATACCCCCTGCATCGGAATCATCATCAGAGTCGTCGTCATCATATTTATCTTCCACATCGGAGTCTGGAATTCGTCGATCATCATCGATTGGCATGTCGTCATCAAGAGGTTCCTCAAAATATACACCTTCTCCACACATCGCCCTCGCAAGCTCATTCATTGGGTAGTCATAATCCAACTGTTGGAGCTCTGCAGCAGTTGGAACATGACCTCCGCTCATCATGGTAAACTTCATCATGCCATATAAATAGCGGGAGAAGCTTTCATCGCGAGCATGCCTTTCTGAAGTGGTAAGGTTGACTCCATGAGTGGTTTCAGCATCTTTAACCTTCGTGAGGTCAACCTTATTTGTGTTGTGTGGGAGTTTGTGATCAGACGGTTCCTCTTTGATGTCTTCTTTCCTTAGTATTGCAGTCAACAGGTTGCCAAAACTGAAGTGGGACCTCTTGTGTAGCCTAGCTTTCCGCATTGTGGAATGAATAATTGTCCCGACGTTGATAGGGACATTTGTCATCAATGCATATACCAAGAACACTCTATCTCTTGTTATCTTGGTGTACTGAGTCCCTGGTATGAGGCAAGAGTTCACAATACACAACCATATCCTTGCTTCCCTATTCAAAGGAGCATAAGGGAAGGTGTTGTGTCGCCCGGTGTCTTTATGTATGCTCCACCTTGCCATGGATCTACTTCCACAAAGTGTGTGTCGAATTGCTCTATATGGAGGTCTACTGTATAGCTCTTTGAATGGTGTTGGATCGACTGAAGGCAAGCTAAGAAAGGAGTTGAAGAAATCCGCATTGAGTTGTAAAACTTGGCCCCGAATTTTGACCTCGCTTCCTGTGGGTTTTGGTGACCAGTTGGCATAGAATTATCTTGTTAAATCGAGATTGCATTCTACCATGTCTCGGAAGATGAAATCCAGATGTAATGCCATGATCTTGGCCAACATGCGCGGCTCCTTATTCGCTAGGCTTTCCTTGTTGATCAGGTCTACATGAACATATTTTCTTTCTTTGTTGTTCCTATACCATTCCTTCGCTTCCTCCTTAAGAACCCATTTTATTCCAAACGTGTAGCGTGGTAATTGCATTGAGGATGATTCTCCTTGCTCCTTGCGACTTCTTTTCTTGCTCTTTTGGGAAGTGGTAGCCTTATCTTTGCCTTGTCTTGCTTTGGGTGCCATTGTACCTGAGACTTAGAACAATGTTCATGTTAGCATCAGCTCAATGGATACAATCTATACACAAGCAGTAGGGGTACCACCCCACACTTAGTTCGTTGGCACAAATTAGTGAAGTCAAAGTGGTCGATTACTTAGGCTTCATCGACATACGTTGTAGGAGTTATATTCTAACAAGAAAATCAGAGATGTATCACTTCTTGCAACCTTTGCAATATTTTCATGTTAGATATATAAAGACTACTACATAGGGATTACATCATGGTATTGTTTCTATCAATAATCACAACCTCCTATGTCGGTAGGCAACTATAAGTCTTATTCCGATGAACGGGACATTCTAACATGTAAGAATTCTAGTGACAATATTATGCAATGTTCATGACTATAGCAATTCCGCAAGTAGTATAACAATGCATCAAAATCAAATTCAAGTCGGAAACAAGTTAAGAGTATCCAAACGTACATGTTCACTCACTTGGTTTTGTATCAACAATTCAAACACATTAACATCATCAATATTTCTTCAAGATGTAGCAATTCATAATACACATAGCAACGTAGCACTTACAAAAAATAGATGAAGAACAAAAGAGTACTTACGTGATTGAAGCCTTTGGAGATGTTCTTGTGAAGTGGGAGAGCAAAAAGAAAAGTTTTGAGATAATTTGGAGAGTATGTGCGGCGCCTAGGTCAAGTTTTCAATGTGTTTGTGTTTCAAGACTAAGTCTCCTTTATATAGGAAAAGAATGGGTCGGTTTTTGACCCATTTAAAATCGGTTTTGGAGACAAAAAGTGACCATAGGCGGCGCCTTTAGCTTTGCCTAAGCTTGTCATAGGCGGCTCCTAATGCAAAGCATTCGCTAGAATAGGCGGCGCCTAGTTCAAATGCCTTTAGTGATCATAGGCGGAGCCTATCCTATGGCATGCTTGAGCATGGGCGGCGCCTATGCTATAGCATACTAGATTCCGAGACCTTGGGCTATAGTATAGGCCATGCCTTGTTCGTGGCCTAGTTTTACCTAGGCCTAGCCTTGCTCGATGCCTATTTTGTCATGAGCAATGATCAATCCATAGCCTTATGCATCTTCATTCCTAACTCACCACCTTTACCATGCAATAAGTCCAAATCATCATTTGAAATCAATCTCCTCGTTTTATACCTCTTGCACCTACATTTTCTCAAACCAATGAAAATAATTAGTACGATGGGTTGCCTCCCATCAAGCGCCTTAGTTTTGGTCGTGGCATGACTCTTATTTTTGGATTTTTTTATTTATCAAAAACAAAAAACGTACTAAAATGAAAGAAAAAACAAAAAAATGTAAAACAATAAACGATAAATGATAAACGATGGGTTACCTCCCATCTAGCGCCATATTTATTGTCGTGGCTTGACATAGTTACCTCGAGTACTTAGACATTGTCGAGATAAGTGATGTCCATGAAGTTTATCGAATCAAGAGGAACGATATAAGGTTTCACACGTTGGCCATTCACTTTGAAGATAACACCATTATTATCTTCCAATTCAACTACTCCAGACGAGTAGACTTGGATAACTTTGTATGGACCAGACTACTTGGACTTTAACTTACCTGGGAAGAGCTTCAATCTGGAGTTGAAGAGAAGTACCATATCATCCTTTTGAAAGTTTCGACGAACAATCCACTGATCATGATACTTTTTCATCCGCTCATTGTATAGGTCTGATCTTTCATAAGCATGTAGACGGAATTCATCCATCTCGTTCAATTTCTCCATCCTCAGCTTCATTGCATCATCCCAATTCAAATTCAGTCGCTTCAGCGCCCACAATGCCTTGTGCTCGAGCTCAATGGGTAAGTGACAAGCCTTCCCATAAACTAGTTGATAAGGGGACATGCCAATTGGCATTTTGAATGTAGTCATGTACGCCCATAGTGCATCGTCCAGCTTCCGAGACCAATCCTTCCTATTAGCATTTACCATCTTCGCAAGGATTTTCTTGATCTCTGTATTGGAAACCTCTACCTGTCCACTAGTTTGTGGGTGATAAGGCGTGGCTACCTTATGTTGCTTGACACCATATTTTGCCAACACGGACTTGAATAGCTTGTTGCAAAAGTGAGATCCTCCATCGCTTATGCTAGTACGTGGTACTCCAAAGCGAGAGAAGATATTCCTCTTCAAGAACGCTACAACACGCTTTCCCTCATTGTCGACCAACGCTACAGCTTCAACCCATTTCGAGACATAATCCACAACAACTAAGACGTATTTCATTCCAAACGAATTCACGAATGGACCCATGAAATCAATGCCCCATACATCAAAGAGTTATACCTTAAGAGTTTTCGACATGGGCATCTCATGGTGTTTCGAAATAGCACCTTGTCGCTGGCATTGGTCGCATCTTCTAACAAAGTCATGAGCATCTCTAAATATGGAAGGCCAATAATATCCACTTTGCAATACTTTTCTTGCCATCCGATTACCTGCGTGATGTCCCCCAACTTGGGAAGTGTGGCATGCTTCCAATATATTTGGCACCTCTTCATGGGATATACATCGTTGGATAACACCATCCGCGCATCGTCGAAACAAATATGGCTCATCCCAAAAGTAGTGTTGTACATCATGCATAAACTTCCTCTTTTGATGGTAAGATAAATTTGCAGGTATCACATTACTCACCACAAAGTTTGCAAAGTCGGCATACCATGGTAACTCTTCTATTATCGTGGCTAAGATCTCCTTATCAGGGAATGCATCATCAATCTCAATTTCAGGTTGCGCCACATGCTCGTTCTCGAGTCTAGAGAGATGGTCGGCCACTTGGTTCTCGCAACCTCTTCTATCTTTAACTTCAAAATAAAACTCTTGCAGCAGCAATACCCATCGAATTAGTCTTGGTTTTGCATCCTTCTTTGTCATTAGATACCTAAGAGCTGCATGGTCTGTATGAACGATCACCTTAGTACCCAATAGGTAGGCACGAAACTTCTCAAACGCATACACAACCGCTAGGAGCTCTTGTTCAGTAACAGTGTAGTTCCTTTGGGCTTCATTTAGGACCTTACTCACATAGTAGAGATGATGAAATAGCTTCTCCTTTCTCTGACCAAGTACAACACCAATGGCTACACCACTAGCATCACACATGACTTTGAATGGGAGAGACCAATCTGGTGCTACCATGATAGGGGCTTCAATGAGTTTTCCTTTGAGGCATTCGAATGCCTTCAAGAAATCGTCATTGAAGTCAAACTTCGCATCTTTCTCCAAGAGTTTGCACAATGGACTAGCAATTTTGGAGAAGTCTTTGATGAACCGACGATAGAAACCTGCATGGCCGAGAAAACTACGAACACCCTTCACCGAAATTGGAGGCGGTAGATTCTCAATGACTTCAATTTTCGATCGATCAACCTCAATTCCTCTTTCGGAGATTTTGTACCCAAGAACAATACCTTATTTTACCATGAAGTGGCACTTTTCCCAATTCAGCACTAGGTTGAATTCTACACATCTTTGCAACGCCATACTTAGGTTTGTCAAGCACGCTTCAAAAGTCTCACTAACAACTGAAAAATCATCCATGAATACCTCCAAAGTGTCTTCAACCATATCAGAAAAAATGGACATCATACAGCGTTGAAAGGTGGCTGGTGCGTTACATAGCCCAAATGGCATACGCTTGAAGGAAAACGTACCATATGGGCATGTAAACGTTTTCTTCTCTTGGTCTTCGGGAGCAATACAAATCTGATTATAGCCTGAATAACCGTCTAAGAAATAAAACCATCCTTTCCCCGCTAATCGATCTAGCATTTGGTCCATAAATGGCATTGGAAAGTGATCTTTGAGCGTCCAAGAATTTAGCTTCCGATAGTCCATGCATACTCTCCATCCAGTGGCGGGTCTGAGTGGAATAAGTTCATTTTTTTCATTCGCGACCACCGGCATGCCTCCTTTCTTGGGAACACATTGTACCGGGATTACCCATGTACTATCAGAGATTGGATACACAACCCCTGCGTCTAACCACTTGATAATTTCTTTCTTCACCACTTCTTGCATAGGTGGGTTTAGACGTCTTTGATGCTCAATGGTTGGTTTGCAATTTTCTTCAAGCTGAATCTTGTGAGTACAAATCCCAGGTGGAATACCAATAATATCTGCAATGGTCCATCTAATGGCTCTAATATACTTCTGTAGAATAGCAATAAGAGCTGAAACTTGTTGCTCACCAAAATCTGCTGCCACAATGACTGGAAGTGTGCTTCCGCTTCCTAAGAATGCATACTTTAAATGACTTGGCAGCTCCTTCAATTCTAACGTGGGTGTTTCTTCAATAGATGGCTTAGCTGGTGGTGTGGGTCGATTTTTGAGATCAAGTTCCAGCTTCTTGGGAGCATAGTGATATGTCCCTAATCCTGATAGAGCACAAATAGCTTCTTTGCAATTTTCAGCATCCTTACTCTCTCCATTCATGAGCACAACCGCCAAAGGGTCAGCAATAATTTGCTCTTCTTTAAGTAATTCTTTCGGATCATCAAAGAAAACATCAACCACCAAAAATACACTCGGATCTTTGGGTTGCTTCATTGATTTGCAAACATCAAAGCGAACCACTTCGTCATATATTCGGAATGAAAGCTCATTAGCTCTCAAATCAATGAGCACACTTTCTGTAGCAAGGAAAGGGCGTCCCAAGATTATGGGAACCTCTGAGTCCGCTTCACAATCCAAAATAACAAAGTCTGCTGGAAAGATGAATGAAGAAACCTTTACCAAGACATCACATAGGATACCAACAGGTCGTTTTACCGACCTATCCGCCATGACGAGCCTCATATTGGTTGGAGTAGGATCACCCAACCCCAACTTTTTATAGATAGATAATGGCATCAAATTGATGTTGGCTCCTAAATCACATAATGCTTTGGCAAAATTCAATGATCCAACAGTGCAAGGAATAGTGAAAGCTCCGGGCTCAGCCTTCTTCTGAACTATTGATCGGGTAGCGATTGCGCTGCAGTGATGGACATCATCTTTCAACTCATAACTTGCTGCCTTCTTCTTTGTCAAAAGATCCTTCATAAATTTCGCATACCCAGGCATTTTTTCAAGTGCTTCCACCAATGGAACATTAATGGTCAGCTGCTTTAACATAGTCATGAATTTGCTGAACTTCGTATCATCCGCCACCTTCTTCAATCTTTGGGGAAAAGGTGGTGGTGGGTATGGAATTGTTCTCTCCACGGCTTTCTTCTCCTCTTGCTTCCATTTTTTAGTTTTTCCAGGCTGCACGTCGTGAGGAGTGACGTTAAGGACGTTAGGATCGGCTGCTGCGGCATCTTTCCCTTTCGCCTTATCATCAATTTTCACTTCTTTGTCAACCACTTGCTTGCCTTTTTCTGAAGTTTCCAGCACCTTACCACTTCGGGTAGTGATGTCCATGCATGACCCATCATTCTTTGGGTTTTGCACAGTATCGCTAGGTAAAGTACCAGCCTTTCTTTGATTGAGTGCTGCTGAAAGTTGGCTTAATTGCTGCTCTATTTGCTTGATTGAAGTGGAATGAGAATCAACTAATTGATTCATAGAGGACAAATCATTTATTACCTCCATTACTCCTGCGCTCGTTGCTTCCACTCCTTTCAGTAGTTTAGCCATCATGTCTTCCATACTTCCAGAACTAGATGTGGTGGTGTCATGTCTTCCAGGGGGTACGTATAAACCACTTTTGTCATTCTTGTTCTTCCAACTACCTTGGTCCTTGTTTCCATATTTATCATAATAGTTCCGACCTTTGTTTCCTTGGGTATTACCTCGGAAACCCCCCTGATTGTTTAAGTAGTTGGCTTCTTCTTCTGAATCAGATTCGTCTCTTCCTTTTGAAGCAATGGCTTTAACTTTTTCGGTCTTCCTTGATAATAGATGTTTTGTAAGAAGATCCACTTTTGTCTTCATGTGCGCCATATCTTGATCACGTTCTTCTTCTCTTCTCCTTTGGTCTGCAGCCATGCCTATAGATAAAGTGGGGCTTGCTACCTCAGAATCCCTGGTATGCCAAGCTCTACTTTGCTTCGTCATACGATCTAGCATATTGCTTGCCTGATCAAAGGTGAGATCCATAAATGATCCTCCAGCCGCATTATCCACAACTGGTTTAGTTATTGAATTCAAGGCTCTGTAAACTATCTCCATTAGGTGAACATTAGTCATGTGATGGTTTGGGCACCTCATTAGCTTCGTCTTGAACCTATCCCATGTTTCATGAAGGGCTTCAGTTGGAAGCTGACGAAAGTTGCTGATTTCATCTCTCATTTGTGCTCTTTTGGATGGCGGAAAGAATCTTTCTAGGAAAGCGTCTCTCAATTACCTCCAATTTGTAATAGAATCAGGAGTCAGCCCATTCAACCATAGAGTTGCCTCCCCAGACAGAGACAATGGAAATAAGCGTAACCGAATTGCATTCTGACCAACTCCAGGATTGTCAAATGACTTGCATGTAGAAATAAAGTTGATGAGATGCATATTCGGATCATCGCCTACTAGTCCAACAAATAATCCCTTGAGTTTCAATAACTGGATCATGGTGCTCGTGATGTTGAACTTGGATCCGGGTGCCAATGGTGGAGGAATAATGGCTCCTGTGGCTCCGGCTCCATCAAGATCATCATCATCATCGTCGAAAGCTGGCTGCATAGCTTGGCGTTCAGGCCTAAACCTAGCTTGATGATCTCTTCTGTTGGCAGGTGTTGCAATCTCAGCGGCATTCCTAGGGTTTAGTAGCTCGTCATCACCTAGATCTTCATCGTCAGGATTTGTTGCTCGCCCAGGGTTATCAATATTTTGTTGATGCACTTGAGCGGCGGCTAGCGCAGCTAGTCTCGCCTGTTCCTGTTGAGCAGCCATCCTTTCAATTGCGTGTTGTGCCTCCATTCTACGAATACGTTATGGTTCAGGATTGATAGGTAATAACGGTTGACCAGAACTTCGGGTATGGGGCATGCACTGAATAAAAACCTGCAGTAAACAAAAACAAAAACTAAAAGTAAAAGTACGAGAATCTTTGTTCAAAGGGTCTAGTAATTATTACGAACTTAATTGACACTTGTATTCCCCGGCAACGGCGCCAATTTTTGATAACTCTCAATCTACAGCTCTTGTAGGAGTGTAAAGCGGTTGTTTGTCAAATATAGAACCCAACTGGGTTGGGTATCAATCCCACAGGGAATAGCTTGGTCAACAACTAAGCAATGATTGCTAGACTTTTAGTGCAAGTCTCGTAAAAAGGGGGGAATTGTATTGTGATAGTAATGTAACCAAAATAAGAGAGTAAAGTAGAAAATAGCAAAGTAAAAGAACGAATGTTTTGTAATATGTAAACAATGAGAATTGAAGAGTTGGGGTTATGTCCACCTTCTGAGTTGTACGTCTCTATTGGCTATGAGTGTGTTGAATTCAGACATGCATGTGCTTATAGAGAATTGTATTCGATGATAAATCTAGGCGTCTTTCGACCTATTCGAGGATTATTTCACTTTAACTCTTTCGAGCTTAAAGCGTGTCTAACGGTACGAATTCTCCAAGAGGTTAATCCAGTTACGGCACTAACTTTTTAATAGGGGATAAGACCCTACTACCTTGACATTATCTCTTTTGCAGACAGATAACCTTTCTTTCGAACAAGTTAAATGTTATACTGGCGTATTCGTGCGTTTGCAACCACAAAGAATTTAGATTAAGATGAAGAGAATAATGATATAAGAAACATACGTGCCACGAACTCACAAACTCACAGCAATAGATAGTATCTCATTCGGCTTCCATAACCCCAACAGAGAAGTTTAGTTACCCATGAGGGCGAAGGAAATCACAATTGACACTGTTGTTATACCACAATAAAGATTTCACGTTTGTAATGGTGTGGTAGGCGTTAGGCGTGAATCCCTTAGCAAAGTAACGTTTCTCTTGTTGTGGAATTTAAGAATAGATGAATAGAAGAAGAAAAATAGAATTAATGGAAGAATGATTGTTTAGAACTAGAATGTCTTAAAAGTAGAATAGAATAGAATTGAATGTAAGAAGATGTCCTAAAATCTCTAGCAAGATAGGGTATTTATAATACCCATATCCTATTCCTACTAAGCTAAGGAAATGCTTAACCAAATCCTACTAAGCTAATAAAATACTTAACCCAATTGTACTAGGTTAATGTATCATTATCCTAATCCTAACAAGCTAATGTAATACTTAACCCAATTGTACTAGGTTAATGTATCATTATCCTAATCCTAATAAGTTACTTCTAGTCCCCAAAGTCTTTAGAAATGTTGTTTTAGCCCGGGACAGAATTTCCATGCGCCATCTTTAGTCCTTGGCATCCAAGATTGGCTTTTCTCCTTTCGTGAAGCTTTCTTTGGCGTCAAGTTATCCATGAAATGCTGAATTCTGCATCATTTATACCTGAAACTTTGCTAATCATGTTCGTTAGCTCACTTACAGGAAAATGGACTAAAAGTGCATGAAATATATAATTTGTTCTCAAAACTAGGCTAAAATATGGGCAAAATATAGTGCTATAGGCGTGCAAATTCGCCTATCATCAATGGCCCTGCACGAGGTTGATGAATTCTAGCACCTTAGCTTCTCTATGCTCTAGGGGAAAGAATCTATCAAGGAACGCTAAAGCAAAATCCCCCTACTCAACTGACCCTGCATCGTCTGCCCTCTCTGACTTCCACTGCTTGAACCAAGTGTGAGCAACATCCTACAATGGATATGCAACTAGCTTTGCACTTTCACTAGAAGTAACCCCCATTATGTCTGTAGCTTTCGACACCTGATCTAGAAATATCTGAGGGTCCTTGTCTTAGACCCAAAAAAGGATAGAGGATTCATTCGGGTGAAGTCCCAAATCATGGATACAACTAAATTGGACACTAGATTGGCTAGAACGATAGTTGGTCGTTTATTCTGAGCAACAACTGAGTTAGCAAGAGTAGTGAGTGCAACTCGGAACTCTACATGAGAAACATGTTCGCCCAAAGGTTCTTCGGGCTGAGCGGTTGGTTGATTTCTATTTCTTCTTTTAGAAGGCATGTTCTTTAGAAGAACGGGAGAAACAGATTACATTGACAAAATTAAATGACCAAAATAACCCTATTAAAATAACTTCAAAAAAAACTAAATGGGACCTATGATGGGTCATGCGATGGTCCGTCGCTAGGGAGATGGTCCGTCATTTTAACCGTCATACATGGACCATGAAAAGGGATTACTTCCTAAGTAGTGATGGTCTGGGTGACGGTCCATCGTAAGTTCAACGGTCCATCAACCTTCCCTTCAAACCTTATCCAGAAGGTGGCCTCACTGTTTCCCTTTCGAGGGTCGTGGGCGATGATTTCAAGCTAGGAAAAAGTGGATTCATCTTTCAAAGTAAGTTTCTAACATTCTTGAGATTATTTCAAGCTAGGGAAAAGTATGGGTTATTACAATATCCCCCCCCTGAGAACATTCATCCTCTAATAATACTGAGAGTGAGGGAAGAAGATAACCGACGTACATACTGAACATGAACAACTGGAACATGTTCTCATGAATGACATGACTGATAACTAAACATATCATACTAAACATGCATATCTGATGCATGTTTTACTGATTCATGAAAGCATGACTGGGTGTTCTGGTGAGCTAAGTTTCTCACAATGAGAATGCATGTCTGATGCATAATTATATAACTGAGCTGATACATAAATGTATGATTGAATATGCAATGATATTTAATACCAAGTTTGTGAAAAACACTGAACATGAAACTGAGTAAGCTTAAGGATAAATGTTACCTTGTGCTTTATCTGAGTTGGCGTACAAGAGGTAAGGATACTTAGTACGCATGTCTTCTTCTGCTTGCTAAGTATCTTCCTCGATGGACTGATTTTGCCAAAAAACTTTAACTAGAGGGACTTAATTGTTCCTCAATCTACGAGTCTGATAGTCTAGGATTTCAACTGGGATCTATTCATAAGAGAGGTTTTTATGAACATCGATTCTCTGAATAGGGACTATAACTACTGGGTCACCTATACATTTCTTGAGCAAGGCGACATGGAAGACTGGATGAACTGATGCTAGATCTAAAGGCAATTTGATCTCATAAACTACCTTGCCAAATCGATTGAGAATCATGAAGGGACCAACATATCGAGGACTGATTTTTCCCTTCTTGCCAAACCTTTTCACTCCCTTCATAGGAGAGATCTTAAGATAGATATAGTCACCCATCTTGAACTTGAGATCCTTTCTACAAACATCTGCATAAGACTTCTATCAGCTTTGAGCAGCCCGGATTCTTTGTATGATCAACTAGACTTTCTCTATGGCGTCGAATACCAAGTCAAGCCCCATAACTGAGGCCTCACTAACTTAGAACCAACCAATTGGAGATCTACATCTCCTACCATAGAGAGCTTCGAATGAAGTCATGTGAATACTGGAATGATACCTGTTGTTGTATGCAAATTCAATCAAAGGCAAGTGGTCATCCCAAATACCCTTGAAATCAATTGCACATTCCCTTAGTATATATTCTAAAGTCTGAATGGTCCTTTCTTCTTGACCATCTATCTGAAGATGAAAGGTTGTACTAAGATGAATTAGGTACCAAGACCCTTTTGGAACGCTTTCCAAAAATGATAGGTGAACTAGGTACCTCTATCTGAGATAATAGAAAATGGGACACCATGTAATATGACCAACTCCCTAATGTAGAGTCTGGTGTAATCCTCGTCTAAATAATAGGTATGAACTGGAAGAAAATGAGCTGATTTGGTCATTCTGTCTACAATGAACCAGACTAAATCATGATGATGATGAGTTCAAGGAAAACCCATCACGAAGTCCATGTTTACAACTTCCCACTTCCAAGTAGGAATACTGAACTATTGCATAAACCCACTAGGCTTTTGATCCTCTATCTTAACCTGCTGACATATAGAGCACTTAGCCACAAACTATGCAATGTTTCTCTTCATCCCATTCCACCAATATATTTCCCGCAAGTTGCGGTACATCTTTGTGGCCCCTGGATGAATAGAGTAGCACATACAATGCACTTTTGTAAGAATTTGCTTCCTTAAGTAATCTATACCTAGAACACAGAGACGAGCCTAACAATAAAGGACACTATCTCCCCTTGGGTGAAAACCTCTACTTTCTGATCCAGGACTGACTCTTTATACTTGACAAGGCTGAGATCTCTATCTTTCTTTTCTTTTACCTTAGAATCCAAAGATGGTTCTAAACTACTCTTAACCCATATATCACTCTCCTATGTATCAAATATGTGAATACCTAGTCTTTTAAGCTGATGGACTTCCTAGGCTAGCTCTTTCTTACTGTCCTCGACATGAGAAACACTGCCTATAGACAGTCTACTAAGAGTGTCGGCCACTACGTTGGCCTTTCCCAAATAATAAAGGACGCTTATGTCGTAATCTTTTAAGAGCTCTAACCACCTTCTCTAATGAAGATTAAGATCTATCTGAGAAAAGACACACTGAAGGATCTTATGATCTATGAACATATCTACATGAACACCGTATAGATAATGCCTCTAAATCTTCAAGGAAAATACTACAACGGCTAACTCAGGATCATGAGTAGGATAATTCTTCTCATGGGGTTTAACCTATCTAGAGGCGTATGCTATGAACTTACCATGCATCATGAGGACACAATCCAAACCTATTATGGATGCATCACAATACACTACAAACCCATCCGAACCATCTAGAAGAGCTAGAACTTGAGATGAGGTGAGTCGAGTTTTCAACTCCTGAAAAGTTTTCTCTCAAGGATCTGACCACTGAAACTTGACTTTTTTCTGAGTCAATCTATACATAGGGGATGAAATAGAAGAAAATCCCTCAACAAACAGTCTATAATAGCCAGCCAAACCCAAGAAACTTCTGATATCTGATAGAGAGATAGGGTGAGGCTAGTTTCTTACTACTTCAGTATTTTAAGGATCTACTCTACTTCCATCAGCGGAAATGATATGGCCAAGTAATGCTACTTACCTTATCCAAAATTTGCACTTACTGAATTTGGTGAATAGTTGATGATCTCTGAGAGTCTGAAGAACTGTTCTAAGATGGTTTGCATGATCTCGCTCACTACGGGAATAAACTAGTATATCATCTATGAAGACTATGACAAACATGTCCAAGTACTGCTTGAACACACGATTCATCAAGCCCATGAAATCTGTTGGGGTATTGGTGAGACCAAAGGACATGACTAGAAATTTGAAGTGACCATACCTAGTACGGAAAGATATTTTCAAAATGTCACATTCTATGACTCTGAGATGATGATAGCCAGATCTAAGGTCTATCTTAGAGAAATAGATAGTACCCTGAAGTGGGTCGAATAAGTAATCAATTTTGGGAAGAGGATACTTATTCTTAACCGTGACTTTATTGAGTTGACGATAATCAATGCACATTCTAAGAGAACCATCTTTCTTTCATATTAATAAGACTGGTGTTCCCTATGGAAAAATATTGTGCCTAATGAATCCCTTATCTAAGAGGTCCTTCAACTGCTCTTTCAGTTCTTTGAGTTCTGTTGGTGCCATTCTGTATGGAAGAATAGAGATAGGATAAGTATCTGGAAAAAGATCAATACCGAAGTCTATTTCCATTTCAGAAGGAATTCCTGGAAGATTTTTAGGAAAAACATCTGAATATTCATTTACAACTGGAACTGATTCAAGGATGGGAGTCTCGAAACTAGTGTCCTTAACTTGAACAAGATTATAGTCACATCCTTAAGATATCATTTTTCATGCATGAAGTTAGAAAACAAGCTGACCCCTGAAAGCGGATACACTACCCTTCCACTCAAGGATGGGTTCTACAATTTAACCAAGTCTGCTAAAATAACTCTCTAAAATATCAAAACTGGGCAGTTCCTGTATACCCGTCGAGCTATGATAGTTTTACCCACTAGGGTAGAAACTAAAAAGGGCTCTGCTAGAATTTTGGGACTAACTCCAAAATTAAATGCTATATAAGGAGTGACAAAAGAAAAAAAAGCTCCTGGATCTAGCAAAGCGTATAAATACACATGAAAGTTCTGTAACATACTGGTAACCACATCAGGAGAAGTTTCCTGCTCTTGTCGGGACTGAAGATTACAGAGATGATTTGGGCGTTGCCCACTAGTAGCACTGGAGGTGATACGCTTCTGATTTGGGCAACTAAACTGAGTTGAGGAGCGATTATATTGACCCTGAGGACCTGGCTGAGGACAGTCTATGACTCTGTGGCCTGGCTTTCCACATTAAAAAAAATACCACTGCCAGCTCTGCAAATACCCTGATGGTTCTTGCCATAAGTTTGGAAAAGAGGATAGGTATGGGCTCTACTAACACTACCCTAGGACTTAGAGCCTAGCATTATATCTTTATTACCCTTTCTAAACTTAAGAACTGGAGCACTGGCTGAAGAAGGAGCTGCAACTGATGACTTATGACTAAACTGAGAACGGTTTCCTCCTTCTGACATAGGATGAGCAAAGTTGAAACTACCAGTCATCATTATATTATTCTTCTTCTCCCTCGTCTTAATCTTCTGCTCTTCTATCTGCTGAGCATAAGTCATGAGCTAGTCTAAAGTCATGTCACTATTCAGCATGGCGGATCTACACTCATTAGCCACGCTATCATTTAACCCTGAAACAAACTTACTCATCCTTTCCCTGCTATCTGTAACCACATAAAGGGTATATCTGGATAATTGAGTAAACTTAAGAGAATACTCTTTAACTGTCATATTGCACTGCCTGAGGTTGATACATTCTAGCACCTAAGCTTCTTTGTGCTCTAGGGGAAAGAATCTATCAAGGAATGCTGAAGTAAACTCCTTCCACTCAACTGACCCTGCATCATCTTTTCTCTCTAACTTCTACTTCTAGAACCAAGTGTGAGCAACACCCTACAACTGATATGCAGCTAGCTCAGCACTCTCACTAGAAGTAACCCCCATTATGTCTGTAACCTTCTGCACCTGATCCTTGAATTACTGAGGGTCTTTGTCTGTCTTAGACCCTAGAAAGGATAGAGGATTCATTCATATGAAGTCCTGAATCCTGGCTGCAGCTAAATTAGCCACTGGATTAGCTGAAATGATAGCTGGTCATTCATTCTGAGCAATAACTGAGTTAGAAAGAGTTGTGAGTACAGCTCGGAACTCTACATGAGAAACTTGTTCACCCAAAGATTCTTCGGGCTGAGGGGCTGGCTGATTCTCGTTTCTTCTTTTAGAAGGCATGTTCTGTAGAAGAAAGGGAAAATGGATTACACTGAGAGATTGACTTAAGATTATGCTTACTGGCATGACATAAACACTGAAAAAGGGAAATTGTTCATAAAACATCTTATAGCCTCCTGCACATAAATGTGGCGTGCAACACACCTATGCACAAAACTCTATGAGATGCGTCTTCCAAATTTCCTAGGACTCTATTGAACCTTAGGCACTAATACCAAGTTTGTAATAATCCGAATCTGGTACACAAAATGCTTGACCTCGAAGGACCACAGGCTAACCCATGACTGATATCTGTACCTGTATACTGTATAAAATACTGAATAATGCGGAAACATGAACTAAAAGGCCATATGGTTCACATATTTGAAGTAAAACATAACATCTGAAAATGGGTATGAAATACCCAAAACAACTAATATAAGTGTCTGAACATAATAGTCTAGAAAATATCTAATTGACTGAACTGTTTGAGTAATGAGTTGATGGGATATGTCCCCAACTAACTCCAACTGATAAACTAATAAATGAGATAATAAGGACTAATAATGTCCTCGAAAGATGAGGAATCACGTCTAACTCCGACTTCTGAGACTGGAATCTACTACTGCTCTGGAGCTTGTGTCTTTGAACCTATGGAGTAAGACACCATATCTTGAATGCGTCAGTACTTTGAATGTACTGGTATGTATGTGAGGTAGGCTAAATTTATGGGGTTCATATGCATGAACAATAATAATAGCAAACTAACTATCATGAGCGTGAGAATACATGGATGAGACATAATAAGTAACACTAATATCGTGCTAACGTGATTACTGAAGCTAAATACTAATAACATGACATACTGGTATTGATATAACTGATAACATGAGTGATTGTATCTGACAGTACTGAATCTGATGGAACTAGCTCAGTTCCGCACTGTATCTAAATTATTTGTATCTGACAGTCCTAAAATCTGAAGAACTATCTGAGTTCTTTATTGATACAGATACTGAAACTGTGGGAAGTAGTCATCTTACCAACATGACGCAAATGATGCATTATAGCTTAATTGGGGTCCAATCTGTGCCATGATTGGATGGATTTCAATACCGCGCCACTGGTAAGGACAATATGTGAGTGACCCTAGTATAATAAGTAACTTTAATGTGAACGGTGGGAACCCTTATATAGTAGGTTAAGCCACCTCATCTACACTTATATAGCCAGCTATTATGTCTCAACCTATGCAAGATTTATAGTTCTAGAACACATTGCTTCTAACAATCACACCCTTATTTAATAGGTGAGTTTCCACCCTTGAGTTCTCTCGATGCTAATTTCTACTCCCATCAGAATAGACACTGAATATGATTTTCTGAAACTGAACATGGACTAAGTTACTGACTTCCGTTGACTGATAGAATACTACTGATATCTGACAACAGACTGAGTTCATGAGATCATAGAGATTTCCTGAGTCATTGTACTGTCTGAAGTCTAAGGATCATAGCTTGACTGAGAGTATTGTGGAAACATGACGTGGCTCTAGGAACATAGATAATATTTTGGGTACAAGTACCCCAAGACTCGATAGAAGGAAACTGACAAAGCATGACTTTCTTGAATACATAATAATCATCATAATTCATTTACTGAAGCATTTCATCAAACATATGATAGGCATAAGCTTGTACATACATGGGGATTTCATGATAACATTCTAGTTAGGTACTTTTCGTTCATTTAGGCATTAAATCAAACATATTGTTGGCATAGTACATGTAAACATCATTGTACAACAATTAAACATCATGGTCACATTCTAATTTCATCATTCAAGGGCTGAGTCATATGTTTACATGAATCTAAATATATAATTATTAAACCCACATAGAAATTATCACCCAACATGGAGTAGAATTCAAATTCTCATTTATCAACATGAACAAGAATAGCCCAATAATTAAATCAAAAAGAAAATCCATAATTTGAAGATAGAGAAGGGATTATTGGACTTCATGGACGAAAGGAGTCCATGAATGAACGCTATGCATACTTGGGTTAAGATTCTTGATGTTCTTGAACTTGAAGAATTGTAAATCCTTTAGTTCTTAAAGAAAATTGGACTTTATTCTTTGATATTAATGTTAGAGATAAAACCCTAGTTTTGTTATTGAAATAATAATTAACAATTGGGCAGAAATCGGATATAAATGGGTATATATAAGTGGGTGGTGAATGACTAAAATACCCCTATTAAAATAACATAGTAAAAAAAAACGGGACCTGCGATGGGTCATAAGATGGTCTGTCACTAGGGCGACAGTCCATCGTTTCGGCCATTGTACATGGACGAAGAAAAGGGATTACTGCCTAAGTAGCGACGGCCTGGGCGACGGTCCATCGCAAGTTCGACGGTCCGTCAACATGCCCATCACACCTTATCCAGAAGGTGGCCTCACTATTTCCTTTGCAACTGTCATAGGAGATGGTCTGTCGCTAGTCCGAC
Source organism: Capsicum pubescens (assembly GCA_030864215.1). NCBI lineage: Eukaryota > Viridiplantae > Streptophyta > Magnoliopsida > Solanales > Solanaceae > Capsicum > Capsicum pubescens. The sequence continues at coordinate 123,482,391 of CM061543.1, forward strand.
GATCTGTCAGCCTCACCGTCGCCCTAGGTTGTTTTTACTGTCTTCTGTATTTTGGCCATAACTTTTTCCTCCGATGTCGGATTTTGATGAAATTGGTATCATTGGAAAGTAAGTTTCTAACATTCTTGAGATGATTTCAAGCTAGGAAAAAGTATGGGGTATTACAATATCTCCCCCTTGAGAACATTCATCCTCAAATGTGGATGAGAGTGAGGGGAGAAGATAACTGACGTACATACTGAACATGAACAACTGGAACATGATCTCATGATTAACATGACTAATAACTGAACATAGCATACTGAACATACATAACTGATGCATATGTAACTGATTCATGAATGCATGACTGGGTGTTCTTGTGAACTAAGTTTCTCAAAATGAGAATGCATGTCTGATGCATAATTATATAACTGAGATGATGCATGAATGCATGACTGAATATGCAATGGTATTTAATACCAACTTTGTGACGAACACAAAACATGAAACTAAGTAAGATTAAGAAGAACTGTTACCTTGATCTTTATCTGAGTTGGTAAGGAAGAGGTGAGGATACTTGGTACGCATATCTGCTTCTTGTTCCTAAGTATCTCCTTCGATGGACTGATTTTTCCAAAAAACTTAACTAGAGGGACTTTTTTTCCTCAATCTACAAGTCTGATAGTCTAGGATTTACTCTGGGATCTCTTCATAAGAAAGGCTATTCTGAACATCGATGCTCTGAATAGGGACTATAACAGCTGGGTCACCTATACACTTCTTGAGCAAGGAGACATGGAAGACTGGATGAACTGAGGCTAGATCTAAAGGCAATTCGAGCTCATAAGCTACATTGCCAAAGCAACTAAAAATCTTGAAGGGACTTACATATCAGGGACTGAACTTTCCCTTATTAGAGAACCTCTTCACTCCTTTTATGGGAGAAATATTTAGATAGACATAGTCACCAATATCGAACTCGAGATCCTTTCTACGAACATCTGCAAAAGACTTTTGTCGGGTTTGAGTAGCCCGGAGTCTTTCTCTAATTAACTGGACTTTCTTCAAGGCGTCGAATACCAATTCAGGCCCTATAACTAAGGCCTTACTAAATTAGAACCAACCAATTAGAGATCTACATCTCCAACCGTAGAGAGCTTCGAATAGAGATATGTGAATGCTAGAATGGTAGATGTTGTTGTATGCAAATTCAATCATAGGCAAATGGTCATCCCAACTACCCTTGAACTCAATTGCACACGCCCTTAGCATATCTTCTAAATTTTGAATGGTCATTTTTGCTTGACCAGTTGTCTGAGGATGAAAGGCTATACTAAGATGAACTTAGGTACCAAAACCCTTTTGGAACACTTTCTAAAAAAGTGAGGTGAACTGGGTACCTCTGTCTATGATAATAGATAACGGAACACCGTGTAATCTGACCAACTCCCTAATGCAGAGTTTGCCATAATCATCGACTGAATAAGAGGTATAAAATGGAAGGAAATGAGATGATTTAGTCATTCTGTCTATAATGACCCAGACTAAATCATGTTGGTGACAAGTTTGAGGAAAACCCGTCACGAAGTCTATGTTCACAACTTCCTACTTCCAAGTAGGAATACAAATATCCTATATGGACCCACTAGGCTTCTGATGCTCTATCTTAACTTGATGACATATAAAGCACTTAGACATTGCATCAATATATTTCCCTCAAGTTGTGGTACATCTTTGTAGCCCCTGATGAATAGAGTAGCGCGTACAGTGCGCTTTTGTAAGAATTTGCTACCTTAAGTCATCTACACCTGGAGCATAGAGACGACCCTAACAACAAAGGACACCATCTCTCCCTTGGGAGAAAACCTCTACTTTCTGATCTTGGACTGACTCTTTCAACATGACAAGGATGGGATATCTATCTTGCTTTTCTTTTACCTCGGAAACTAGAGTTGGTTCTGAACTACTCTGAACCCATATATCACTCTCTTCTGTATCGACTAAGAGAATGCCTAGTCTTACAAGCTGAGGGACTTCCTGGGATAGCTTCTTCTTACTATCCTCGACATGAGCAACACTACCTATAGACAGTCTACTGAGAGCGTCGGACACTATGTTGGCCTTGCCCAGATGATATAGGATGCGCATGTCAGAATTTTTTAAGAGCTATAACCACCTCCTCTAATGAAGATTGAGATCTTTTTGAGAAAAGACATACTGAAGGCTCTTATGATCCACGAACAAATCTACATGAACACCATATATATAATGCCTCCTAATCTTTAAGGCAAATAATACGGTGGCTAACTCAATATCATGAGCAGGATAATTCTTTTCATGGGGTTTAAGCTATCTGGAGGCGTAGGATATGACCTTACCATGATGCATTAGGACATAACCCAACCCCACTCTGTGTGCATCACAATACACTACAAACCCATCTAAACTATCTGGAAGAGATAGAACTGAAGCTGAGATGAGTCGAGTCTTCAACTCCTAAAAACTTTTCTCGCAAGGATCTGACCACTGAAACTTAACTTTCTTATGAGTCAATTTGACATAGAGGATGCAATAGAAGAAAATCCCTCAAAAACCATCTATAATATCCAACCAAATCCAGGAAACTCCTGATATCTAATGGAGAGACAAGGCGAGGCCAGTTTCTTACTGCTTTGGTATTTTGAGGATCTACTCTATCGCCATCACCGAAAATGATATGGCCAAGGAATTCTACTGACCTTAGACAAAATTCGTAGTTACTGAATTTGGTTAATAGCTGATGATCTATGAGAGTCTGAAGAACTATTCTGAGATGGTATGCATGATCTCGCTCACTGTTGGAATAGACCAAAATATCATCTATGAAGATTGTGAGGAACATGACCAAGTACTTCTTGAACACATGGTTCATCAAGTCCATGAAAGTTTCTGGGACATTATTGAGACAAAAGACATGACTAGAAATTTAAAGTGATCATACCGAGTTTGGAAAGCTATTTTCAAAATGTCACATTCTCTAACTCTGAGCTAATGATAGCTGGATCTGAGGTATATCTTAGAGAAATAGCTAGTACACAGAAGTGGGTTAAATAAGTAATAGATTCTGGGAAGAGGATACTTGTTCTTGACCATGTCTTTATTGAGTTGACGGTAATCAACGCACATTTTGAGAGAATCGTCTTTCTTGCGCACGAATAAGATTGGTGCGCCCCACTGGGAAATGCTGGGTCTGATGAATACCTTATCTAGGAGATCCTTCAACTGCTCTTTTAGTTCTTTGAGTTCTGCAGGTGCCATTCTGTATAGCAGAATAGAGATAGCCTGAGTATCCAGAAGAAGATTAATAGCGAAGTCTATTTCCCTTTCATAAGGAATTCCTGGAAGATCTTTGGGAAAAACATCTAAATATTCATTTTCAATTGGAACTGATTCAAGGATAGGAGTGTCAGAACTAGTTTCCTTAACTTGAACAAGATGATAGACACATCCTTTAGATATTATTTTACTTGCCCAAAGGTAGGAAACAAGCCGACCCCTAAAAGCAGATACACTACCCTTCCACTCAAGGATGGGTTCATTCCAATCCTAAAACTAGACTATTCTATTTCTTCAGTCGACTGTGACATAGCAGGAATGAAGCCAATCTATGCCAAGAATGACATCAAAATCAATCATCTCTAATTCGACCAAGTCTACTAAAGTAATTTTCTGAAATATCATAAGCAGGAAGTTCCTGTATACCCTTCAAGCTATGATGGTTTTACCCACTCGGGTAGACACTGAAAAGGTCTCTGTTAGAATTTTGAGACTGACTCCAGAATCGACTGCTATATAAGGAGTGACAAAAGACAAAGAATCTCCTAGATCTAGTAAATCTTAAACATGTACATGAAAGATCTATAATGTACTGGTAACTACATCAGGAGAATTTTCCTGATCTTATCGGGACTGAAGAGCATAGAGACGATTTGGGAGTTGCACACTAGTAGCACTGAGGTGGCACGCTACTGATTTAAGTGACCAGAATGAGCTGAGGAAGAATTCAGTTAACCCTGAGGACCTGTCTAAGGACTATCTTTGACTCTGTCACATGGCTTGCCACATCCAATACAAATACTACTGCCAGCTCTGCAAATACCCTGATGGTGCTTACCACAAGTCTAGGAAAAAGGATAGGTGTGGGCACTACTAACAATGTCTTGGGACTTAGATCCTGGTGCTCTATATTTGTTACCCTCTCTGAACGTAGGAATTGGAGCACTGGCTGAAAAAAGAGATGGAACTGATGACTTAGGATGAAACTGAGAATGGTTTCCTCCTTCTAACTTGGGATGAGCAAAGTTGAAACTACCTGTCTTAATTCTATTATTCTTATTCTCCATCATCTTAATATTCTTCTCCTCTGTATGATGAGCATGAGTCATGAGCCTGGCTAAAGTCATGTCACTATTCTGCATGGCAGATCTGCACTCATTAACCATACTATCATTCACACCTAAAACAAATATACTCATCATTGCCCTACTATCTACAACCACATGAGAGGCATATCTGGATAATTGAGTAAACTTAAGAGAATACTCTTTCACTTTCATATTGCACTGCCTGAGGCTGATGAATTCTAGCACCTTAGCTTCTCTAAGATCTAAGGGGAAAAATCTATCAAGGAACACTAAAACAAACTCCTCCCACTCAACTGAACCTGTATCATCTGCCCTCTCTAACTTCCATGTGAGCAATGTCCTGCAACTAATATACAACTAGCTCAACACTCTCACTAGAAGTAACTCTCATTATGTCTATAACCTTTTGCATTTGATCTAGGAATTCCTAAGGGTCCTTGTCTGTCTTAAACCCAAGAAAGGATAGAGGATTTATTTGGGTGAAGTCCTGAACCCTGGTTGCAGCTGAATTGGCCACTGGATTTGCCGAAATGACCATTGGTCATTCATTCTGAGCAGTAACTGAGTTAGCAAGAATAGTGAATGCAACTCAGAACTTTCTATGAGAAACATGTTCGCCCAAAGGTTCTTCGTACTAAGGGGTTGGCTGATTCTCGTTTCTTATTTTAGAGGCATGTTCTGTAGAAGAAAGGAAGAAATGGATTAGACTGAGATATTCACTTGAGATTATGCTCACTGGCACGACATAAATACTGAAAGAAGGGAAACTGTTCCTAAAACATCTTATAGACTCTTGCACATAAATGTGGCATGCAACATACCCATGCACAAAACTCAATAAGAAGCGACTTTCAGACTTCCTAGGACTCTATTGAACCTTATCTCTAATACCAAGTTTGTAACGACCCGAATCTGGTACCCAAAATGCTACACGGTGCTCATGACCCCGAAGGACCACAAGCTAACCCATGACTAATATTTGTACCTGTATACTACATAAAATACTGAATAATGCAGAAACATGAACTGAAAGGCCATAAGTTTCATATATCTGAAGTAAAACATAACATATGAAAAGGGGTATGAAATACGCCAAACAACTAAAATAACGGTCTGAACATAATAGTCTAGAAAGCCTCTAAATAACTGAACTATCTGAGTAAGGAGTTGATGGGACATGTCCCCAACTAACTCCAACTGATAAACTAATAAATTAGATAATAAGTAATAATCATGTAATCGAAAGATCAGGACTCACTTCTAACTCTGACTGCTGAGATTGGAATCTACTGCTGCTTTGGAGCTTGTGTGTCTGAACCTATGGAATAAAACACCATAGTGCGAATGCATCAGTAATTTGAATGTAATGGTATGCGTGTGAGGTGGGCTAAATGTATGAGGTTCATATGCATCAACAATAATAATAACAGACTAACTATCATGAGTGTGAGAATACATGCATGAGACATAATAACTGACACAGATATTATGATAACATGATTACTGAATCTGAATACTGATAACATGGCATACTAGTATTAATATAACTAATAACATGAGTGACAGTATCTAACAGTCCTGAATCTGATGGAACTAGATGAGTTCTGTACAATATCTGAATTGCTTGTATCTTACAGTTTTGAAATCTGATGAACTATCTAAGTTCTTGACTGATACTAATAATGAAACTATGGGAAGTATTCATCTTACCGACATGCCCCAAATGATGCATTATAGCTGAATTGGGGTGCAATATATGCCCTGATTGGAATGGTGTCAACACCGCACCACTGGTAAGGACAACATGTGATTGACCCTAATATAACAGGTAACTCTAATGAGAACGGTGGGAAACCTCATACAGTTGGTTAATCCACCTCATCTACCCTCATATAGTAGGCTATTATGTCTCAACCTATGTTGTCTATATAGTTCTGGAATGCAAGGATTGCTTCTAAGAATCACTCCATCATATAACAGGTGAGTTTCAACCCTTGGGTTCGCTCGGTGCTAATTTCTATTCCCATCTGAATGGATACTGAACATAATTTTCTGAAACTAAACATGGAATGAGTTAATGACTTTCGTTGACTGACAGAATACTACTGATATCTGACAACTGACTGAGTTCATGAGATCATTGAGATTTCCTGAGTCATAAGACTTTCTGAAGTCTAAGGATCATTGATTGACTGAGAGTATCATGGAAACATGACATGTCTCTAGGCACACAGCTAATATTTTTGGTACAATTACCCCCAGTACCCGATAGAAGGAAACTGACAAACCATGACTTGCTTGAATACATAATAATCACCATAATGCATTTACTGAAGCATTTCATCAAACATGTGATAGGCATAATCTTGTACATACATAGGGATTTCATGATAACATGCTAGTTAGGAAGTTTTCCTTCATTTAGACATTAAATCAAACATATTGTAGGCATGGTAAAAGTAAACATCACTGTACAATAATTAAATATCATGGTCACATTCTAATTTCATCATTCAAGGGTTTAATCATAGGTTTGTATAAATCTATATATATAATAATTAAACCCCCATAGAAATTATCACCCAACATGGAGTAGAATTCAATTTCTCATTTGTCAACGTGAAAACAAACAACCCAATCATGAAATCATAAAGAAAATCCATAACTTGAAGTTGGAAAAAGGATTCTTGAATCTCATGGACGAAAGAAGTCCATTAATGAACACTATGCATACCTGGGTTAAGATTCTTGATGTTCTTGAACTTGAAAATTTGGAAATTCCTTAGTTCTTGAATAAGATTGGATTTTGTTCTTCGAGATTAATGTTAGAGAGAAATACCTTGTTTTGTTGTTGAAATAATAATGAACAAATGGGCAAAAATTGGATATTACTGGGTGGTAAATGACCAAAATACCCCTCTTAAAACAACTTAAAAAAAACTGAATGGGACCTGTGATGGTTTGTATGATGGTCCATCGCTAGGGTGACGATATGTTGTTTCGACCATCGTACGTGGACCATGAAAAATGATTACTGCCTAAGTAGCGATATCCTGGTTGACAATCTGTCGCAAGTTCGACGGTCCATCAACCTGTCTGTCGCACCATATCTAGAAAGTGGTCTCACTATTTCCCTTGCGATGGTCATGGGCGATGGTCCATCGCTAGTTCGACGGTCCGTCGGACTCACCGTCGCACCTGGGCGGTTTTTACTGCCTTCTGTATTTTGTCCATAACTTTCTCCTCTGATGTCGGATTTTGATAAAATTTGTATTGTTGGAAAACTAATTCAATTTTCCACATGAAAAAAGTAAAAATATTAAAAATACCACATGTACAAAAGCGGATTTATCTTTCAAAGTAAGTTTCTAAAATTCTTGAGAAGACTTTAAGCTAGGGAAAAGTACGGGGTATTATAGTGAGGCTAATTCAGGGAGCATTCTTTTCTCTTATCTTGTTGCCTAGGCAGTGGGGACACTGGCAACTTTTCATTTAGGGGTTCCTGTCCCTATATTTATACTGCTTGGATGTTTTTTGGTAGTGTTTTGATGATATTCTAGTTGATATTTTTTATTTTATTTTGGTATGATATCTTGGATATTGTTATGTTGTGCTTTTGAGATATTTTATCTGGACATATTGATGGTGTCCCCATTTTATCGATTATCATGCTTTTATTTATTTTTAGTATTCTTTTAATTTAATATTATTTTAATTTTAGTGATGCATGACTAGCTTTGCCCTATGATGGATTAATTGATGATATTCTTAGGGATAAAGTGTCATGTTTGGGTTTCAAGGCATAAATACAAGGGAGGCCTGATTACCTGTGGCATTGTATGTTGAAAAGTTGGGGTCACTTTGTACACCATTGGCGAAGTCTGAGTAGCCAATAAGGTAGTTTGCCTGTACTGAGCCCCAATGTGAGACTAATGCTTTAGTTGTTGTCATATTTTAGTAAATTGTGTATGGTGCTATTGTAAAATAAACAAACCATCCGTCTAAATTTTTTTCAAAACAAAATCAAGGGCATGAACATGAGCAATTTTGTGTCAAAACATTTTATCTTTTTGTGGCTTCATAAATCTTGACTTATGAAAAGAAATAGATTCTCCCATTTTGTCTCTCGCGGGAGGAACATTTGAGCCACCTTGGCAAATTTTGCATTCCATGTGTGGTGAGATTTTGGTATTCATCTTTTGTATACTTGTGTTATCTAGAACTTGCCTCGTTAGTTTTTCAAACCTAACATTGATTGAATTTGGTTGGAGAAATGATATTAAGCCACTTTTGTGAATTTGGAAGGCCACTTTAGCCTAAAAATCCTACCCAAGCATGAATATAATCTCTAGTTACCCATTATGAGCCTTTGCACCTTTCTTTGGAAAACACATTACAAGCTATAAACTATTCTTTTTATTTTTCTTTTGAACCATACCCTCCTTGAACTTGAGAATGTACTTCAAGGCTAAAAGACTAAGTTAGGGGTGGTAAAGATTGATGGAAGTAAGTTTGCTATCATGAAGATGTAGTTATATTCCTAATGTGCCTAGACTTTAAAAAGAACTGAATATAAGAAGAAAAAGTTGAACAAAGGAAAGAATTACATGAAAGTAAAAGAGAAAGAGATGAAAGAAAATTGGTAAAATAATGAAATGAAAAGTAGGCAAGATAAAGGAGAGAAAACAAATAAGAGTGGCCCATGGTCAGAAAGAAGGATTGAAAAAGTGTGATGTAGATGTTCAAGGAAAGGTGTAGCTATATTATTCCCAAATAATATCTTACCCTAACCCAAACCTATGTTTCAAGATTAGAAAACCCTTTGAGATCTCCAACCATTTACTTTCTTTTTGGTGGTATGACACTTGTTGCATGGAGATTTCTTTTGTGAGAGAGAGAGAGTTCCTGTACTTAAAACTACTTGTTGCATTTTTTGGTGGCTTGGTGAGTATAATTTTCTCTCTTGTGAGTATTAGCATGCGAAACAAGTTGGGGTGGGTGATTTTTCCACCTTCCAAAGTATGAGCAAATGGAGTATAGCTAAGTTGTGGTCAAGAGGAAGCCACCTCTAGAGTATTGGCTATTTTTTCTTAGTTGCTCTGTAAAGTCCTATGTATCCTTGAATGTCGCATCTTATGATAAGAGGTGTAGTGAAATTACATTAACCTTTATGCAATGAGCTAAATGTGGTATTTACTATGGTTAAAGTCATTGTGAGCTTTAAGTTATAATGTTTGGGCATAGAAAATTCTTGTCTCATGGTAAGAGGTAGTGTTTCTTGAGGACAAGAAAATTCTTTAAGTTGGGGGTATTGATGAGTGGTGATTGTGCCACTCATTCTCACTAAACATTTATGCACATTACTTTGCTGTGAATGTATGAATGAGATATATTGGTGATAAAATACACTAATATCCACTCTTTTCAAGCATAGAGTTGACGAGATTAAAAGATATGGATGGGAGCTGAATATGATCAAAACGGAGCAAGAAAAGTGTATATGAATACTTGGAGCAGCAAGGCCTCAGGTACCGTGGTCACGGTCTGCTAACCGCGATTGTGGTAGTCAAGAAAAAGTCATCCAACCATGATCGAGAAGTTACCCGCGGTCGCAGCCAGATTCATGCGATCGTGGCTTAGTGGAAACGATCAGTCCTAGGTAAAAATTGGAAATGCATGTGGCTAACCGCAATTTTGATAAAATGACTCAAACCCTATTATGTATCACATTCCATCTTCCCCAATTTTTAGGTTTTACCTCTAGACTTCATATCCTCCATTTTTGGTGAAACAAATATTGTATAAATTTTGGGTGAAGAATACATTGGAAACTTTCTAAGTGGAAGATTTTCCCACTTCAATTGTTGATATTATGGGAGAGCCAAGTTTGAAGTAACATTTTATTAGATCTTCAACAAGTAATTTCAATGGAGATTATGGGTATATTTATGCTTATTTATCTTATGTGTAGTTAAATCTCCCTCTTGGGGTTATGTGTGAATAGGTGTTTAAGTTTGTATGGGTTGTTATTGTTAGCATCTATTTGGTAGTTCATGTTTATGGGTTTTATCATTGCTATGATTTTTTTGTTGGTATTTGATCGGTGAAAGACCCAAATACCCATATGGTTATGATGAGTGAAATATTCAATCTCAAGAAAGTTCAAGGCCATATTCAAAATAAGGGTTTTAGGTGAACTTTAGGAATCCATAGCATCCTCGAAAGAGGGATGTGGAGACCAAAGCAATGATACACAATTATATATGTAGTTTACTAAATTTTCACTATCTTAGACATAAGGGTTAAAGTGAGGTTGACTATGCCATGGGTATTATCCTAGAAATAGGGATGCCTAGATTGAGGTTGTGGTTACAAATTGTTGAACACACCTATTAGGTATTCGAAAGAATCAATGGGTGAAAGTTTGGTGTTTTATTGAAAGTCTATCATCAAAATCTATAACCAAGCCTACTCATATTTGATTTACTAAATTGATGTTGATGATTAACACCCACATTTCACTCCCTTATTAGTGCTTAATCCCAAGATTTGTGCTTAATTGTTAAAACTCTAATTATTCATAGCCACGAATTTATAATAGAAAACCACAAAGAAATACTAGTGTAGGATCCTATCTCCCTCATTTTATCTTTTGGTACTGTTGGTTTGAATTTAACTTGTATCTATCATTTTGTGTTAATTTGATCGCCAGTCATATTGTTCCTCGTGGATTCGACCCCGACTACAAAGTTGGGGAAATATATTAACGACCACCGCGTTGCACTTAAATTGACGTGTAAGTTGAGCGTTATCAGTCAACTTTGTAATACAAACTGAAGTTGTCTCACAAGATCTGAAGAATAAAATAATTCTTCAAAACATGTCTCTCATCATTGTACTCAAGACCAACATTGAAAGATCTAAGGTAACGATTAAAACCCAAGTGGACTGGAACTAGGAACCACATTGGTGTTCCGAACAAGGATAAATCTTCGTGTGTATACGTTAAATTTTTTTATTAACTTGATTTTTTATTTCAACTCAAATTGGTTTTTGAAGTATAACGATCTGTAGGAGAGTCAATTGTGAGGAGATAATAGTTAACTCACAGGAAATTTTCAATTCACTCCCCTCTAGAATTTCATATGGGCAAGTGTTACCCCTTGAAAAGGCCCTTGTGCATGTAGCCGCACGAACTGGAGATATCATAGATGGTTGTGGATTACCTTGTACCGTTTGCCATCCATGATACATATATATGTGTATAGTCTTAGGGGATTATCTTGTACCGCACAAGCACATGGTCATCCAGACCAACCCTCATGTCAGCAAACATTAGTTTCCAGTGTCCGTCCTTCGAACTCACACCTTCACGGATAGTTATCACAACCCCTATATTGCCCAACTAAAATTTTTACACATAACCAAACCATCAATCCCAATATTCAATTATTAAGGGATTGTTAAGTTGTATCATCATACCAACTATAGCTTGCAAGAAATGTCATTCAGCCAACACTTAGGGGATTAACCAATGAGGGAATCCTATGAACCCCATAAGGTTATTATAAATTATTCGCTTGGGGGATTCCAGTGTACCCCACAAGGTTTTCAAAACCATCCTTAACCATTTATTCCATGCATTACTTTAAAGAAATAATTCAAACCAAACACTTTGGGTATTTTATTGTACTCCTAATTCAAATTTCCACCTTTCTCATAACTACAACCCAATTTTACCATACAGGGTTGGGGTCGTAACCACTTCAAAAGTCACAAGTTTAGAGAAAATTTCCATTCCCAAGTTCAACCACCATACCCATGCACCCACATGTTCAAAACTGTATTTAAAACATGGAAAACAATATTACACTATTGGGAAACATCATTCAACAATAAAAATTCAAAATACCCAACCTTTATTTCAAAATCATAACAATACCATGAAATCCATACATTAAAACATGTGATTTTAATAAATGACAATGAAGGAGGAGCGACATAACTAAAATACCAAGACATTTAGAAGAGATAGTGCCCTTAGAACCCTAGGTGATCACTTTCTTTGAAACCCAAGCCATAGCTTGAACAGAGAGTTTAAGAAATAATTTTGGGAGTGTTTTATTTGGAATGATGTGATAATAAATTCCCAATGAAGTTTTTAAGTCATAAGTTTCAAGGGATTAAAGTAGGAAATGTCCAAAGCTCCTCAAACTTAAAAGTTGAGAAAGTGTCACCTTTGACTATGAGTCAACCATTGACTCGTAACCACTCCTTACGAGTTGTGACCATGAGTTGTAACTAAGATAGTGACCATGACCCCCATACATAATCAAACTTATGACTCAACCTCCTAACTCATTACCAGACCCTACGACTCATAAAGTCCAGTTATAGGAGACATAAAACTCAAAAAAGTTAGACACTGGACAACCTACAATTTTACCTCACAACTTGTAACCTATCCTCATGGATTTTAGTGAGCCCCTCGTACTCAGAGAAGAGTCAAGCCAAGAACTTACTTTTTTGGTTATGGCTCATACTAACAACCCTTTACCAGTCCTTACGACTCAAATCCTCAAAGTCGTAACAAAGGCAGGAAATGTAACATAATGAGAAAAAAATGCTTGGGATCTTGATACCGTATAATGGTGAAGGGAAAAAAGGCAATGGATGACTTCCAAAAGCTCAACGCGATAGCACCACGTCGCGATGAGGGGTAATTCTCAAAGGAGCACATTCCAGTATCTTAGCGCGATTAGATCACATCGCACTCTTATAGTGGTGATCCCATTAGCGCGTCATGGTATCAAACTAAAACGGGAAATTTTGTCCAGCTATAAAAGGAAAATATGGGTTCTATTAAAAACACTCTTGACATCTTGGGACTTGAGAGAAGGCGGTTTCATGAAAAAATTAGGTTTTATTACTCTTTGTTTTAGCTTTTTAAGATATTTTTCATGAATCACAATACTTGGATGATGATCATGTCAATTAGTGGCTAAATGCCCCTTTTTGCCGTTAAAGCCAAGAACATGATTATTATCATTTTGAATTAATTTCGTTTAATTTTCTTATCATATTTGGTTGTTTGTTTATCCTTGTTTTAATAATTTTAAGGATTGATCACCCTTAGAATACATATATTTTCAACCTTGGGATCTCGGGAGAGAGAATAGGAAGATATAACTTAGGGATGAATAAAGTAGGGTTCTTATTCTTTTCTTAAATTAAGGAATTCAAATTAGCATCTAGGATAGGGATGTACCTAGAAGCCTTACTTGATTCACATGTATGATGATAATCTTTAAGAACTTAATTGGATTATTACATCCCCATTCAATGTTGTAGTTGTAATGTTCAAGTTAAGTAGACGATTAGAGGTCAGGAGAGCATGATCATGCGATAAAACCTACAAATCTACAACAAAGATAAGCGAGTTAATGAATGAAGTTCGATAACATAGTATGATTGTTTTAAGAGATTTAACCCTAGGATTTACTCTATTGATTGTCTGAAGTTTTTATTTTACGCATTGTTTACTTTATTTTAGTTTACAGATATTCCAAACTCTTTTGGTTATGCTTGCATCAACTAATCTAAATTGTGAACTTGAATTGAATAGTCACTAGAACAAGTCATAATGGGATCAATATTCAACGTTTGTGAAGGCCACTATATTAGTTGGTAGAGCACATACACTTACGTGTATGCTTGGGCATTGCCATATTCTTGGTGACGTTGTCGGGGACTTGTAATTTGGCAATTGTTCACTTTTTAATTTTTATTTTTGGATTACTTTGGTGTTTTATGCAAGGTTTCATATTTGTTGGAAATAAATTTTCAAAGTATTAAGCTGGCAAGGGTGATGTTCGGCGTATTTATACCCCTAAGAACCATAATTTACCCATATTTTAGCTAAGTTTGGAGCATAAAATATATAATTCCTGCACTTTTACTCCATTTTCCTTTAAGTGAGCTAACCTGTGTGATTAGCATGTTTTTCAGGTATTAATGATGAAGATTTCAGCACTTTGTGGACCTTTGGGCAGCAAAGGGAAACTTCACATAAGATGGAAGGCATCTTATGGAAGCTTGTGGACTGAATGTGATGCATGGAGAACTTGTCCCGGGCAAAATCAGTATTTCTAAATACTTAGGGATGCAGCAGTAACTTAGTAGGACAAGGATGTTATAAAAACCCTATTTTGCTGAATTTTTCATCATTCTTTGATGGAATTCATTCGATCACTTTTTATTTATTCAGTTTACAGATTCTGTAAGTTTAGACAGAGAAAAATGCTAAGGCGAGAGCATCTATAAGAGAACGACTTCTTCCCCTTTTGACGCCAAGAATCATTCCCATCGCTAAGATTATTCTAAGTTGTGGTATGATGATTATGTCTATGGTGATTTCCGTTGTACTCATGAGTAGCTAAACTTCTCTGTTAGTGTTATCGAAACCTTGTAAGATACTATCTATTGCTATGAGTTTGTGAATTCTTGATGTGTATGCAACTTATATCATTAATCTCTTAATTTTAATTAAATTCTCATGGTTGCAAACATAGAGAACATGTCATTATAGCATTAGCTTGTTCGGAAGAAAAGTTACATGTTTGGAAAAGAGAGTGTGACAAGGAAATAGGGCTTCTAACCTCTATTTACACGTTAATTCCTTGACCGGATTAACTTCTTGGAGAATTTGTACCATTCGTTATACACTTTAGGCTCCGGAGAGCTAAAGTGAAATAAATCCTTGATGGTGGGGAAACACTTGGATTTAGAATTAGAATATGATTCTCTATAAGTGCATGCATGTCTAAATTCCGCGTTACTCATAGTTAATAGAGAAGTAGAAACTACAAGAAGGACATAACCCTAACTTATTATTCTCTGTGATTAACCTTTACTAAACAAATCATTCATTCGTTACTTTGATATTATTAATTCACGCCTAAAGCAAAACCCCCCTTTTCCGTGGAATTTTCGACTAACAGTCTACTAACAATTGCAACACTTAGTGACCAAGTATTCCCTGTGGGATTCGACACCCAACCCAGTTGGGTTCTATATTTGACAGCGACCACTTACACTTTCTAATGAGAGCTGTAATTTGGACGTTATCAAATTTTGGCGCCATTGCCGGGGAATACGATTGTCAACTAAGTTTGTGATAGTTACTAGACCCTTTGGTCAAAGATTCTCAAAATTTACTTTTTGTTTGTTGTTTTTATTTTGTTCAGGTTTGGTAGAGTGCATGCCAAATACACGAAGATCTGGTCAGCCATTATTACCCATAAATGCTGAACCACAACTTATTGGCAGAATGGATGTACAATGTGACTTTGAAAGAAGGGTTGCTCAACAGGAGCAGGCTGGGTTAGCTGCATTGGCAGCTGCTCAAGTGCATCAACAGAATATTGATAACCCAGGTCGGGTAACAAATCCTGATGATGAGGACCTGGGTGATGATGAGTTACTTAATCCACGACGTGCAGATGAGGTGGCAGCACCTGTGAACAGGAGAGATTGTCAAGCTAGAATGAGACCTGAACGCCGAGCTGTGCAGGCTTCTTTTGATGATGATGATGATGATTTGGATGAGGCTGGTGCCACAGGGGCTATTATTCTTCCGCCCTTGGCACCCGGAGCCAAGTTCAATATCACTAGCACCATGATCCAACTAATACAACTCAAAGGGTTATTTGGTGGACTTGCAGGTGATGATCCGACTATGCATCTGATCAACTTTATCTCAACATGCAAGTCGTTTGACAATCCAGGAGTTGGACAGAATGCAATTCGACTGCGCTTATTTCCATTGTCTCTATCTGGTGAGGCAACTCTATGGTTGAACGGGCTAACTCCTGATTCTATTAGTAATTGGAGGCAACTGAAAGACGCTTTCCTAGAAAGATTCTTTCCTCCATCCAAAAGAGCACAATTAAGAGATGAGATCAGTAATTTTTGACAGCTTCCAACTAAATCTCTCCACGAAACATGGGAGAGGTTCAAGAAGAAGCTTATGCGGTGCCCAAACCATCAGATGACCAATATCCACTTGATGGAGATATTATATAGGTCTTTGAATTCGGTGACTAAGTCAGTGGTTGATAATGCTGCAGGTGGGTCATTCATGGACCTTACTTTTATTGAGGCAAGTGATATGCTAGATCGTATGACAAAGAAGAGTAGAGCTTGGCATACTAGGGATTTTGAGGTAGCAAGCTCTACTGTATTTATTGGCTTGATGACAGAACAAAGGCGAAGAGAAGAGGAACGTAACCAGGATATGGCTCACATGAAAACGCAGATAGATCTTCTTACCAAGCATTTATTATCAGGGAAGACCGAAAAGGTTAAGGCCGTTGTATCACAGGGAAGAGATAAATCCGATTCTGAGGAGGAAGCAAATTATTTGAATAATTAGGGGGGTTTCCGAGGCAATGCCCAAGGAAACCAAGGTCGGAACTATTATGATAAATATGGATACAAGAATAAGTCTGACAGGAGTGATTTGTATGTTCCTCCTGGAAATCGTGAGGCCACGGCATCTGGCTCTGGGAAGATGTCCATGGAAGATATGATGCTAAGCTGTTGAAAGGAGTAGAGGCAACCAACACGGGAGTAACGGATGTAAAAAATGA
This sequence comes from Capsicum pubescens, assembly GCA_030864215.1. Taxonomy (NCBI): domain Eukaryota; kingdom Viridiplantae; phylum Streptophyta; class Magnoliopsida; order Solanales; family Solanaceae; genus Capsicum; species Capsicum pubescens. Next base: position 123,499,426 of record CM061543.1, read on the forward strand.
TTTTTACTCAATAAATAAATTGGTTGATTCGCATTCCACTTCAATAAAATAGTTGGAACAACAATTAAGTCAACTATGAGCGGCACTCAATCAAAGAAAAGCTGGCACCCTACCTAGCGATACCGTGCAAAATCCAAGGAGTGATGGATCATGTATGGCTATTACTACCAGGAGTGTTAAGGTGTTGGAAAATCTATCCAAAGGCAAGCAGGTGGTTGATAATACAGAAAAGAATATGATTGAAGCAGATTGTGATGATTCTGTAGAAGCTGAAAGTCAGAACGTTCATGACACTACACTTAGACGTCACCAACCTGAAAAAGTTGATAATCTGAAGCAAGATAAAAAGGAAGTGGTGGAGAAAACTATTCCCCTTCCACCAGCAACTTTTCCTCAGAGACTGAAGAAGAAAGCCGATGACACCAGGTTCAGTAAATTCATGACTATGTTGAAGCAACTGACTATTAATGTTCCTTTGATGAAGGCGCTGGAACAGATGCCTGGATACGCTAAATTCATGAAGGACCTTTTGACAAAGAAGCGGGCAGTAAGCTATGAGCTGGCAGATAATGTTCATCATTGCAGTGTAATCGCTACAAGATCATTAATTAAGAAGAAGGCAGATCCTGGTGCTTTCACTATTCCTTGCACGGTTGGATCTTTGGATTTTGCTAAGGCATTGTGTGATTTGGGAGCTAGCATCAATTTGATACCACTATCTATTTACAGAATGTTGGTGTTGGGTGATCCTCCACCAACCAATATGCGGCTCGTGATGGCATATAGGTCGGTAAAACGAACTGTTGGTATCTTATATGATGTATTGGTGAAGGTTTCCACCTTCATTTTTCCTGCAAACTTTGTTATTTTGGATTATGAGGTGGATTCTGAAGTTCCCATAATCTTGGGGCGTCCTTTCCTTGCAACAGGAAGTGTGCTTATTGATTTAAGAGCTAATGAGCTTTTATTTCGGATGAATGATGAAGTGGTCCATTTTGATGTATGCAAATCAATGAAGCATCCCAAAGATATGAATGTGTTTTCTGTAGCTGATGTTTATTATGAAGATAAGAAAGAATTATTTGTAGACAAACAACTTATTATTGATCCATTAGCTGTTGTGCTTATAAATTTTGAGCGTGAGGATATTGAAGAATATGAAGAAACTATTTGTTCTCTAACAGGAATATGGTCATATTCTCATGCTCCTAAGAAGCTGGACCTTAATCTTAAGAATCGACCTTCACCACCAGCAAAGCCATCCATTAAAGAACCACCAGTGCTAGAATTGAAAGAGCTGCCCAGCCACCTGAAGTATGCATTTTTGGGAAGTGGTGATACACTTCCGGTTATTGTTGCGGCTGATTTAGGTGAACAGCAAGTAGCGACTCTCATCTCTGTTCTAAAAAATACAAGAGGGCCATTGGTTGGACTATTACTGATATCTTTTGTATCCCTCCTGGGATATGTATGCACAAGATTCAGCTCGAAGAAGATTGCGTGCCCACAATTGAGCATCAACGTCGTTTGAATCCACCTATGCAAGAGGTGGTGAAGAAAGAAATTATTAAGTGGTTAGATGTTGGGGTGGTGTATCCAATCTCCGACAGTAAATGGGTGAGTCTGATACAATGTGTGCCCAAGAAAGGGGGCATGACGGTAGTCGCAAATGAAAAGAATGAACTAATTCCACTCAGACCTGTCACAGGATGGAGAGTGTGCATGGACTACCGGAAGATGAATTCGTGGACGCTAAAGGATCACTTCCCAATGCCATTCATGGACCAAATTCTTGATCGATTGGCAAGGAAGGGATGGTTTTATTTCTTAGATGGTTAGTCCGGCTATAATTAGATCTGCATTGCTCCTGAAGATCAAGAGAAGACAACTTTTACCTGCCCGTATGGTATGTTTTATTTCAAACGTATGCCATTTGGGTTATGTAACGCACCTGCCACTTTTCAGCATTGTATGATATCCATTTTTTCTGATATGGTTGAAGACACCTTGGAGGTGTTCATGAATGATTTTTCAGTAGTAGGTGAGTCATTGAATTATGCTTGGCAAATCTGAGTATGGCGTTGCAGAGATGTGTTGAATTCAACTTGGTGCTAAACTGGGAGAAGTGCCATTTTATGGTGAAGGAAGGCATTGTTCTTGGGCATAAAGTCTCTGAAAGAGGAATTGAGGTGGATCGTTCCAAGATTGAAGTTATCGAGAAACTACAACCTCCAATTTCTGTAAAGGGAGTTCATAGTTTCCTCGGTCATGCAGGTTTTTATCGGAGGTTTATTAAAGACTTCTCCAAGATTGCTAGTCCATTATGAAAACTTTTCGAGAAGGATGCAAAGTTCGACTTCGGTGAAGATTGCTTGGAGGCATTTGAATGGCTCAAAGGGAAGCTAGTTGAAGCTCCTATTATTGTAGCACTCGATTGGTCTCTACCGTTTGAAGTGATGTGTGATGTAAGTGGGGTAGCTTTGGGTGCTGTACTTGGTCAGAAAAGAGAAAGGCTATTTCATCCAATATACTATGTGAGCAAGGCCTTGAATAGAGCCCAGAATAACTATACCATCACAGAACAAGAGCTTCTAGCAGTTGTTTATGCTTTTGAAAAGTTCTGTGCTTAGTTGTTGGGAACCAAAGTGGTGGTTCATACAGATCATGCTGCTCTGAGATATTTAATGGCAAAGAAGGATGCTAAGCCAAGGCTAATTCGGTGGGTTTTATTGCTTCAAGAATTTGATTTCGAGGTAAAGGATAGAAAAGGTTGCGAAAACCAAGTAGCAGATCATCCATCTAGACTTGAGAGTGAGAACATAGCGCAACCTGACCTTGAGATTGATGATGCATTTCCCGACGAAGAGATCCTAGCCACTATGGTGGAAGACTTACCATGGTATGCAGACTTTGCGAACTACGTGGTAAGTAAAGTGATGCCTGAGAATCTCTCCTTTCATCAAAAGAGAAAGTTCATGCATGATGTGAAACACTACTTCTGGGATGAACCGTATCTTTTTCGATAATGTGCTGATGGTGTTATTAGGCGATGCATCTCTGATGTGGAGGTGCCTAGCATCTTGGAAGCAAGTCATTCTTCCCAAGTTGGGGGTCACCATGCAGGTGATCGGACAGCCAGGAAGGTATTGCAAAACGGCTATTATTGGCCTTCATTATTCAAGGATGCCTATGATTTTGTGAGAAGATGTGATCAGTGTCAGAGGCAAGGCGCGATTTCAAAGCACCATGAGATGCCCAAGTATAAAATTCTTGAAGTGGAGATATTTGATGTATGGGGTATTGATTTCATGGGCCCATTTGTGAATTCATTTGGGATGAAATATATCCTAGTTGTTGTGGATTATGTATCCAAATGGGTCGAAGCGGTAGTGTTGGCTGATAATGAAGGTAAGCGTGTTGTAGCATTCTTAAAGAGAAATATCTTCTCTCGTTTTGGGGTACCACGTACCATCATAAGCGATGGAGGATCACACTTTTGCAACAAGCTGTTCAGAGCCGTGTTGGTGAAATATGGGGTCAAGAAACATAACGTAGCTACACCTTACCACCCGCAAACTAGTGGGCAGGTAGAGGTTTCTAATCGGGAGATCAAGATGATCCTTGCTAAGACTGTAAATGCTAGTAGGAAGGATTGGTCCCGAAAGCTGGATGATGCCTTATGGGCTTATAGGACTGCGTTCAAGACACCAATTGGTATGTCACCTTACCAACTAGTTTATGGGAAGGCTTGTCACTTGCCAATCGAGCTTGAACATAAAGCGTTGTGGGTGTTGAAGCGGCTTAACCTGAATTGGGATGATGCTATTAATCTGAGATTGGAGCAGCTGAATGAGATGGATGAATTCCGTCTACACGCGTATGAAAGAGCAGACCTCTACAAGGAACAGATGAAAAAGTACCATGATCGGAGGATTATCCAACGAAACTTACAGAAGGGTGATTTGGTACTTCTTTTCAACTCCAGAATGAAGCTATTTCCAGGTAAGTTGAATTCTAGATTGTCTGGTCTATTTAAAATTAGCCAAGTTTACTCGTCAGGAGTAGTAGAGTAAGAAAAAAATGATGGCAGTGTCTTTAAGGTGAATGGCCAACGAGTGAAGCCATATATCGGTCCACTTGACTCGATAAAATGTATAGCCACCGTCTATCTCGATGAATTCTAAAGTAATCGAGATAACTATGTCGTGCCGCGATAATAAATCAAGCGCTAGATGGGAGGCAACCCATGGTTTTTAATAGTTTTGTTTTACTAGGAGTTTGTTTTTGTTAAATAAAAATCCAAAAAGAAGAGTCGAGCCACGACATAAACTAAGGCGTTTGGTGGGAGGCAGCCCATTCGTCTAATCATTTTTTGTTGTTTTTGATTAAGTGTAGGTGAAAGATGTATAAAGGAGGAGATTGGTCCTAAATTTTGATTTGAAAGTGAGCCATGCTAAGGGTGGTAAGCTAGGAATGATGGAGAAAATGCTATTGGTTAGGCATTGCTTATGCTAATCTAGGCAATGGACAAGGCAAGACCTATGCTAATCTAGGCAATGGACAAGGCAAGGCCTATGCTAATCTAGGCAATGAACAAGGCAAGACCTATACCATTGCCTATGCTCACTGCCTCACATAGGCAACGGACAAGGCATTGCCTATTCAAATCTAGGCAATACCATAGGCGCCGCCTATGTAAATCTAGGCAATACCATAGGCGCCGCCTATGCCATTGCCTATGCTCACTGTTTCAACAAGGCATTGGCAAAGGCGCCGCCTATGCCCAACTAGGCATTGACAAAGGCGACGCCTATGCTCAGTATAGGCAAAGCATTAGGCGCCTCCTACTTATGCATTTTTGTCTCCTAACCCAATTTTACATGGATCAAACCCGACCCATGGCTTAGGCTATAAATAGATTTTCACCGTTAGAACAAAATGCAATTGTTTGCTCCATATAGGCACCGCCCAAGCTTCCCCATTCTCTCAAAATTTTTCTTTTCGCTTATCTAATCTTGCAAGCTCATCTTCCGAATCCATCATCACGTAAGTTATTCTTTTATATTCCGTAGTTGTTGAAATGCTACGTTTATAATGATTTATTAGATTTTGAAGTGGTGTGGTGATTAGAATGTGGTTGGTTTGTTATGATACATCTAGTTGAGTGAAAGAAAATGTGTGGGTGTTCTTGACTTTGTTCTGACTTGTATTTGATTGTTATACACTATCATAGTTTTATGAAGTCAAAATAGTGAATTTAATACATAATCTTGTAAGTTGAAAGCTTGAATGTTTGAATGACTCGTTCGTCGAGATAAAGATCATGATTGACCACAAGCATGAGACGTGGTGATTATTTCTATGCATTAACTTGATACAATCGCTATGTGGTAGTCTTATTCAAAAAGTGCATTAATCCAATGAAATAATGTTGGAAAGGATAGTCAAGATTACATGAGAATATGACTGTCCTAAACATGTTGTTGGAACATATCGCCTAAATGTATGTCGATGATGTCTGAGTAATCGACATCACTCACTTAATTAGTCTTGGCAAACAAATTAAGTGTGGGGTGGTGGCATTACTGTTTGTCTTTTGATTGAATCTTCTGAGATGAAGCTAACATGACTCTATTTTGATCTCAGGTAGAATGGCTCCAAAAGGAAGACAAGGAAAAGAAAAAGTGTCCACCTCACAAAAAGGTCAGAAACGGTCAAGAAAAGTGCAAGCTGAGTCCTCCTCTTTGCAAGTGCCTCGACGCACTTTCGGGATAAAATGGGTCCTAGAGGAGGAAGGAAAGGAGTGGTACAAGAACAACAAAGTAAAAAAATATGTTCACGTGGATTTGATGCAGAAGGAGAGTCTAGCAAAGAGAGAGCCCCGCATTTTGGCTAAAATCATGGCACTAAATCTTGATTTCATTTTCCGAGATATGGGGGAATGCAATCTTGATGTAACGCGAGAGTTTTATGCCAATTGGTCCCCAAAGACTACCGGAAGTGAAGTGAAGATTCGGGGCCAAGTCTTGCAACTGAATGCGAAGTTTTTCAACTCTTTTCTGGGTCTTCCATCTGTGGATCCATCACCGCTCAAGGACCTTTATCACAGACCTCCCTACAGGGTAATCAGACACACACTATGCGGAACAAGGTCCATGTCCCTGTGGAGTCGTCACAAGGATAACGGTCAGCACAATACCTTCTCGTATACTTCCTTGAACAGAGAAGCTCGTATATGGTTGAGGATAGTCAACTCTTGCCTGATTCCTGGGACATAGTACACAAAGATCACACGTGATAGAGTATGCTTAGTGTACGCTTTGATGACTAATATTCCCATCAACATTGGTGCAGTTATACGATCGTCAATGCGTAAGGCTAGGCTGCACAAAAGGTCCCATTTCAGCTTTGGCAATTTGTTGACTGCTATCTTAAGGAAGGAGCACATTGAAGAGGAACCTGCAGATCATAAGCTTCCACACAACCCGAAGAAGGTTGATCTTACGAAAGTTAAAGAGCCTGAAACTGGTCATGGCATCAACCTTACCACTGCAGAAAGACATGCTAAGGATGAAATTTTCTTTCGCCATCTATATGGAATGACTCGGTTTACCATGATGAGTGGGGGTCGGGTTCCGACTGATGCAGAGCTTCAGCAGTTGGATTATGACTACCCAATGAATGAGCATGCGCGGGCTATGTGTGGAGTAGGGGTACATTTTGAGGAACCTCTCGATGATGATTCTGATGCAAGGGGTATGACCCCAGACATAGAGGAAGAGTCCGACTAATCAGGTTCTCCTTATTTATTTTCCACTGAGGGCAGTGTGTCCAGTTTAAGTGTGGGGTGCTGGTATTTGTATGTCGTATGGTACTTCTTTGCCTACATTTATTCTTGTTTTTGTTAATTAGTCGTAATTAGTTGGTTAAATTTTTGAATTTTTTTAGATTTTGCATGAAATTGTTCTGATAGACGGCATGGTATTATAACAAGAGTTTGTGCTAAATCATTACGATTGAGACATTTAGGCTCTAAGTGTGACTCACTGTGTGATAATTGTGTGGTTCAATTCATTCATCTGTTGGGTCAAGAGTCTATACTGCTCCCAATAAAGTTGACCATGTGCCTTGTTTGTGTGAGGTTATAATATATTCTGTATTGTGACTGATGCTAAAACTTGCTTGGTGTGTGTGTAAAGCGAAATAAAGAGTGAGTTTAGGAGATGATTTAGGCATTTCTTTGGCAGCCTATAATTGTTTACCTTGTTTTTACCTACTTTTGTACATTATCCTAGTGAACCCCCTTTGAGCCTTTAACTATTTTCTTTGGCAGCCTCATATGTAGCCTAATCCATTTTTTTCCAAGACCATAATTTGATCCAAACTCCTAAGCGCTTTAAAATTGTAGAATCATGTGGAAAAATAAAAGGAGAATGGTGAAAGTGATGCCTCAGGGTGTATTGGTACTTGAAATTGATGTGAAAAAGAGTGGCTATTATAGGGATGCTTGCTTAATATAAAAAAAAGAAAAAAAAATTTAGAAAAACAAAAAGATAGTTGTGTTTATGATTGAATAACAAAATGGGTGAAAAGAGGTTGGTAGATGAAAGAGAGGTAGAGTGGTTGTTAAAAGATAGTGTAAATGGCATATTGTAGTGTATTAAAGCGCTTAGGGAACATAGTCACTATTTCTGGCCAAAATAGTCCTACCTGACCCTTAGCCTACATTACAACCTGTAAAGACCTATTTGATACTAAACTTAGCATTCCGATATTAGTAGAGCATTACACTAAGGGCAAGCTTATGGTCATCAGTTGCAACATAAGAATTCTTTGTGAGAAGTGAGAGCAAGGAGAGTCTTATACCCATGTTTCAAACACTGCAAAACTGTGAGTGATCATGGGTAATATCTTATGTGAGACACACATGGTTGATGATTTTTGGGTAGTGTTATATGATTCTTTTTGGCTTAACTTGTGGATACGAATTAACCATCCTCACGAGTCTATGTTGGAGGTTGAATTGTTTCTAGTAGTGATTAAGAAACCTACTCTCTGTTAATAATTGACGTGTATGTCTTGTTGAACATTTTGTGTTGCTATTGTGAAATTCTAGTTAGGTGTTTCCATGGACGTAATATTTTGTTCGAGGACGAACAAAGCTTTAGGTGTGGGGTGGTGATGTTGGGCGTATTTATACCCCTAAGAACCATAATTTACCCATATTTTAGCTAAGTTTGGAGGATAAAATATATAATTCCTGTACTTTTAGTCCATTTTCCTTTAAGTGAGCTAACCTATGTGATTAGCATGTTTTTCAGGTATTAATGATGAAGATTTCAGCACTTTGTGGACCTTTGGGAAGCAAAGGGAAACTTCACATAAGAGGGAAGGCAGCTTTTGGAAGCTTGTAGACTGAATATGATGCATGGAGAACTTGTCCAGGGCAATATCAGTATTTCTAAATACTTAGGGATGCAGCAGTAACTTAGTAGGACAAGGATGTTATAAAAACCCTATTTTGGTGAATTTTTCAGCATTCTTTGATGGAATTCATTCAATCACTTTTTATTTATTCATTTTACAGATTCTATAAGTTTAGACAGAGAAAAATGCTAAGGCGAGAGCATCGATAGGAGAACGACTTCTTCCCCTTTTGATGCCAAGAATCATTCCCATCGCTAAGATTATTCTAAGTTGTGGTATGATGATTATGTCTATGGTTATTTCCGTTGTACTCATGAGTAGCTAAACTTCTTTGTTAGGGTTATCGAAACCTTGTAAGATACTATCTATTGCTATGAGTTTGTGAATTCTTGATGTGTATGCTACTTATATCATTACTCTCTTCGTTTTAATTAAATTCTCATGGTTGCAAACATAGAGAACATGCCATTATAGCATTAGCTTGTTCGGAAGAAAAGTTACATGTTTGGAAAAGAGAGTGTGACAATGAAATAGGGCTTCTAACCTCTATTTACACGTTAATGCCTTAACCAGATTAACTTCTTGGAGAATTTGTACCATTCGTTATACACTTTAGGCTCCGGAGAGCTAAAGTGAAATAAATCCTTGATGGTTGGGAAACACTTGGATTTAGAATTAGAATACGATTCTCTATAAGTGCATGCATGTCTAAATTCTGCGTTACCTCATAGTTAATAGAGAAGTAGAAACTACAAGGTGGACATAACCCTAACTTATTATTCTCTGTGATTAACCTTTACTAAACAAATCATTCATTCGTTACTTTGATATTATTAATTCACGCCTAAAGCAAAACCCCCCTTTTCCGTGGAATTTTCGACCAACAGTCTACTAACAATTGCAACACTTAGTGACCAAGTATTCCCTGTGGGATTCGACACCCAACCCAGTTGGGTTCTATATTTGACAGCAACCGCTTACACTTTCTAACAAGAGCTGTAATTTGGGCGTTATCAAAGGGCTCAAGAATTGGTTGAACCAAGCCCCGAACTTGAGCAATTATTCCATTAATGAAGGAGACAAGCAATCTTTCTCCTACGTATACAGCAAATCAAAGAAGATCAAGATGATCCGGCTATTATGGACAAACAAATAGCTTACAGGACAGTTAGAGAAGTGGCAATCCTAGTTCTAACAAATTTGACCTCCCCAAATTCCTTAATCTTTTTCCTCACACTTGTAGGTGTATTAGAGGTGGACCAATATACTGCTATATCTGCCCAGATCTCTGCATTTCAATATAAAATAAATGGTCTGAAGCTGGGAGTTGTATAGCCTACAACTATGGTTAATGCAATCCAACAAACTGCAGGTTGGTGTGACATTTGTGACAACAATGGCCATTCAATGGCTATGTGTACTGCCAATCTTGAGTCTGTGATATATGTGGGAAATTCTCAAAGTCACAATTATAGAAACGCCTACAATATGAAGTGGAAGACTCAACCACTGAATCAGCCATGGAATGCCCAACAACAACAAATTTACCAACCACAGGCATAATAAAATCAGTCAACTAGCAACTTGGGAGAGATAATGAAACAGATTCTAACTAATAAAAAATAATTGGCTGCAGATGTAAGGAACTAACAATCGGTTATCAGAAGCTTAGATTTGCTGTTGGGGTAGTTATAACAGATACTAAATACTAGGCCTTGAGTTAGTTTGCCAGGAGATACAGAAAATGTAAAAAAAGTAATGGCAATCACTTTGAGAAGTGGTAAATAGCTTAATGAAGAATCTCTAAAGATAACTAATGAGGTAGATGCTGATATAATGACTGAACAGGTAAATGACAATGTTGCTGAAAAGTTGAGGAAGTTTAAGTACTAAAAAGAAAGAGTTGCTGAAGTAGTGAAGAAGATCCCACAACTACCTTTCCCACAGAAGCATATAAAGGTAAAATAGGATGCATGCTTCAAGAAGTTCTTTGACACGTATAGAGAACTAAACATTAACTTACCTCTTTTAGATGTTTTTTCAGGGAATGCCCAAGTATTCTAAGTATGTGAGGGATTGGTTGCTAAAAAAGTTAAGTTGAAGGATCTGGAGGTTGTAGCACTCACCGAGGAGTGCAGCTTTGTGGTTACTCAAAAGATGCCCAAAAAGCTTAACGATCCTGGAAAGGTCACTCTTCCTATTAAGATTTGAAACAACAAGGTGGTTTAGGCACTTTGTGATTTAGGGGCAAGCATAAATTTGATGCCCCTATTTTTTCAGCACATTGGGATTGGAAATCCTAGATAAAGATCTGTGTTACTAAATTTAGCAAACGAGACCATATACCATCCTAAAGGAGTAATAGAGGATTTTTTTATAAAGGTTGGTGAATTTATCATTACTGCTAACCTTATTGTTCTAGATTTCCAGGCAATCAAATAAGTACCAATGATCTTGGGGCATCCATTCTTAGAAATGGGAAGAGCTTTAATTTATACAAGAAATAGTACACTCACAATGAGCATAGAGGATGAAGAGGTGGTTTTTAAAATATACAAAACACTTAACACACTATCCCACACTAAAGACTTGTCTATGAATACTATGACTAAAGGGGATAAGTGTAGAGTGGTGGATTCTATTCTAAAAAAAACTATTCGAACTAACTTATTGAGCACCCTAAGCCACAACCACCTAAGCTTGACATGATACAGATTGAAGTCTAAAACAAATAAGAATATGGCCTCCAAGTGTAAGGAAATGAATTAAGAAATTTGGTTATATTAAGTTGGGTCATGTTTCGACACTAAATCAGGCGTTGCTTGCGAGACAACCCAAGTTAAGCACGTATGTTTTATTTTTTATTTTTTATTTTTTTTATTTCACGTAGTTTTTTTCTTTGTTGTGTCACATGTTAATGGAAATTTTGAGTACCGAAAAACCTAAGCTAAGAAGCACAGCGAATACTAAGCTAAGAAGCACGACGAAGACTAAGTGTGGGGTCCCCGAACCTCCTTGATGTATAAAGATAGTATTAGATAGGCCTAGAGGTCTCAAGGAGTATTTTTATCTCTACCTTTTAAATATAGTTTGGGGACAAAGTCGATATTTAAGTGTGGGGTTGAGGAATTCTCATTTCTAGATTCTTAGGGTAAATTGAATTTTTTTTTAGGTTAGGAATAAGTGGGATGTTCTTATTGGTGCTATAGTGATTGCATGGTGCAAGTGTTTCGGTTGTAAAGAGTATATTGATTGTGTGAATTTATGATTTTAATACTCCTAGGCTCACGTTGATAACTCTTGTACTTTTTGGATTAATATTTTTAACACCCCAAATCTGGTATCCAGAACACCACACGGTGCTCATGACCCTGAAGAACCATAAGCTAACCCATGACTGATATTTGTACCTGTACACTGCATAATATATTGTATAAATGCAGAAATAAAGGATGAAATGCCATAAGGTTCAAAGATCTGATAAAACATAATATCTGGAGATATAGTACATCAATATAAAAACAACTGAAATAGCTATCTGAACATCCTAGTCTAAAAGCCTCTAAACTGTTTGAATAAAGAGTTGATGGGAAATGCCCCCAACTAACTCCAACTACTGAAATAAATTAATTAATGAAATAATAAAGTAATGGTCATGACTTCGAAGGATGAGAACTCACTGCTAACTCTGACTGCTGAGACTGGAATTCTACTGATGCTCTAGCGCTCGTGCTTCTAAACCTATGTTATAAAACACCATAGCGCAAATATGTCAATAAGATTGAATGTACTGGTATGCAAGTGAGGTAGGCTGAATTCTAGGGTTTATATGCATGAACCATGCTAATCAACTGTATAACATGAATGTTGATAACACTCAAATTACACCTCTCTTACGAGAGAGTAAGCGGTCATTGTCAAATATATAACCCAACTAGGTTGGCGTCGAATCCCACAGGGAATATGGTGTTAATTAAGTTGTGTGCAGATTAGTTGACTTTTAATCATTAGTTTCCGTAAAATAAATAGGGGGTTTGATTCAATTCACAAATTAATAGTTTCAGTTTAACGAGGAAATATGTGTAGTAGTATTCAAATTCAGAGAAATAACAAGCTAGGGTTATGTCCACCTTGTAGTTTTCAATACTTTCTAACTATAGGTTTTATGAATTCATACATGTATCTTGTTTACAGAGAAACATATTATATTTAATAACATAATCAAAGTGTTTCTCAACCATCAAGGACTAATTCACTTTAGTTCTCTCGAATCAAAAATATTTACAAAAAATAATATGAAATCTCCAAGTAGTTAATACTGCTAAGGCATTAACTTATGAAATAGGGGTTGGTAATCCTATTTTCTTGTCACTACTCTCTTTTCCAAACATCAACCTTTCTTTCAAACAAGTTGCATTTTAAGACATATCCTCTATGTTTGCAACCATGAGAATTCAAGATAAGCGAAGAGAGTATGATTTAAACTAATCAATGCATAATGAATTCAAAACCCAAAGTGATAGATTGTATGCTACAAGACTTCCATAACCCTAATAATAAACTTAGCTACTCATGAATAAAACAAAAGCATCATAAATATATTCATCATACCAAAAACTAGAAGAAGATCTTGGTGTGGAATCATGAAAACAAGAGAGAAAACATTTCTCTCTCTCTCCAAGCTAAGCCGCCACTCTCCTTATTCAGAATAATACATAATAATTCAATAATGAATAAAAATTCAGCATTAAGCCTTTTAATAATCATTTCTCTCATAATTTCCTTCTAAGTCCCTGAACTAATTATAAATGACAAACTATTCTTGGACATAGTTTATAGGTGCCACATTTGGTCCAGATTGCTACTCTCTCTTGTGTCATATGCCATCCGCATTCCATAGTCCCATAATGTCTTCATCTACCTCATTAATACCTGAAATCATGCAAATCACATCGGTTAGCTCAATTACATAGAAGTAGAGTAAAAACATAAAAAACTAGGTACTTTGTTCTCTAAACATAGCTAAAATATGGATAAATTATGGTGCTTAGGCATATAAATACACCCAAGATCAAATGTGAGAATACATGTATGAACAAATGACTATAACTGAATTCGTGACTATACTGACTACTAAGTCTGAATACTGATAACATACGTACTGTTAACTGATACTGAGCGATTATATCTGATAGTCTTGAATTCTATAGAACTATCTGAGTTCTATTACTGAGACTGAGACTGAAACTGTAACTATGGGAAGTAGTCATCTAAACGACTTGCCCTAATTAAAGCAATATAGTTGAGTTGGGGTCTAATCTATAACCCCAATTGGAAGGGTGTCAATAACGCGCCACTGGTAAGGAAAAGTTGTGAGTGATACCTCATCTATTTGGTACTCTAAGGAGAACGGTGGGACCCTCATCTAACAGGTTAAGTCACCTCATCAACCCTCATCTAACAAGTTAGATGTCTCAACCTACGCTAGCTACGTAGTTCTGGAGTGCAAGGATTGCTTCTAAGAATCACACCCTCTACTCGCAGATGAGTTCCAATCCTTGGTCTCACTCGATGCTGAATCCTACACCCATCTTATTAGACACTAAATTAATTATACTGAACTGACTGGACTAAGTTCACTGAGTTTTTCTGAGTCATGAGACTGACTAAATTCTACTGAACATGGATTCACTGAGAGTATCTTTAAAACATGACACTGGCTCTAGGCATACATCTAAATTATCGGGTACAAGTACCCCCAAGACTCGATAGCATAAAACTGAAAAGACATGACTCTTCTTGACACATGACCATAGTCAACAATTCATAGTACAATTATTGGGGAATTTCATGAGGCACTTGATTATCATGGTTTGGTACATGAATAGGAAAGTATATAAACATGTCATAATTTCATAGTCTAATCTCACGAACAATCCATATAACTATTTGAATACATAACAATAACATAAAAGTTATTTTAAATATAAAGGTAAAACATGGGTTCATTAATTTTGTCATAATTGAGTCCTAAAGCACGATTCTTGTTCTTTGGTAATTTTATCAAACATATTGCATGCTTAACCTTAAGCTTAGGCTTATACACTAGTTCATACATCATGGTTACTTTAATCAACTTAATTTATTAGTTTCCAACCCACATATTAGCATAATTTCATGAAAAGTACATGAAGACTCCATTTTGAGATTCATACAACTACATCAACATAATTAAAATCAACCCACCACATGGAAATCATAATTCATGAGATTAAAAATGAGATTCTTGAGCTTAATTGGTAAAAGAAACCATGAATCAACAGTTGACATACATGGGTGGATGATTTCTTAAAGATTGGAGAAAAACTTGAATTCTTGACTTGGGATTATGCACCTAGGGTTTCTTGTCCTTGCGGATTGATCTTTGAGAGAAACCCTAATTGGATGTTCTAAATGAATAATGAAGTTATGATTTTTGGTCTAGTATAATTATGGGTTAAAATGGGTGGAAAAAGGCCCAAATACCCTTTTAAAAATTACTTTAAATTGCTTAACGGGATCTGCGACGGCCAGTGCGACAGTCTATCGCTGGCTCGACAGTCTGTCATTCTAACCATCGCACATGGATAATAATAGGGACTCACTGCCTTAGTAGCGACGGCTTGGGTGATGGCCCGTCGCAAGTTCGATGGTCCATCAACCTGTCTGTCGCACCTTAGCCAGAAGATTGACTTATTGCCTTAGCTGTGATGGTTTAGGCGATGGCCCATCACTAGATCGACGTTCCATCAACCTGCCAGTCGCATCTGGTTGGTTCTGATAGCTCTCAGTAAAACGTCCATAACTTTTTACTCCAATTCCGAATTTGGACGAAATTGGTATCGTTGGAAAGTTAATTCAATTTTTCACATGACAAAAAGTCAAAATTGGGGAAATTTTATCTGATTTAAATATTAATCATTTAGAAAGTCATCACTAAATCTTCTGGAGGCTAGATTTGACTTAAAGAAAGTTTAGGGTATTACAATATGAATTCATGCTACTATTTGGTTGAAATTCTATGATGATTCTATGTGAGTTGAGCATGTGCCCTGTATGTGAGGTATTTTTATATTTCTTATTGTATATGATGTCTATAACTTACCTAATATGTGTGCAAAGCAAAATAAAGAGTGTGGGTTTAGGAGATAATATAGGCATTTCTTTGATAGCCTTGTTTTATACCTTCTTTTTGACCTACCTTTGTGGATTATCCTAGTAAGCCCTATTGAGCCTTTAGATTTTTCTTTGGTAGATTCATATGTAGCCTAATCCCTTTTTTGATAGACCTGAATTTGATCCAAAATCTCCTAAGATCTTAGTGACAAATTAATTAAGCGAGGAGTTTGAAAAGTAAGAGGAGAAAATGTGAAATTAAAGCCCCTAAATTGGTAGCTATTGGTGCTAAAAATCAATATGAGTTGAGGTGGGAGTTGAGTAATGTAAGGAAAACAAATTTATTCAAATTGAATAAGTTATGCATAGAATACTCCTGCCATAGTGTTTGAGAATAAGCTTAATAAGATGGGTGAAAACAAAAGAATGGGGTAGTAAAAAATGGTGTGATTTGGTTGTTAGAGTTGAATTGAATGTATAAAGTGATGTATTAAATTTCTTAGGGAAGATAGTCACTATTCAGAAAATATAGTGTCTACCCATCCTCTAGACTACATTACATCCTTTAAAGACTTATTTGATCTTAAGCTTAGCATTCGGATATTAGTGGTGCACTACACTAAGGGAAAGACTATGGTTCATTATTTGTAACTTTAAAATTCCTCGTGAGAGTGAGCGTAACTTGACTCTCGCACCCATTATGTTATAAATTGTATTTATATGAGTGATTATGGGTAACTCTCTTATTGTGAGAGAACATATTTAATGAATGCGGGTGATTTGTATGATGACTTTTATTGAACAATGAGTTTGAGTTTTCCAACTAGGTGATTCAATTCTTAAAGCTAGGATGTATTGAAGTAGGGTTCTTGAACATTCAATTATATATTTAACATGCTTAGTGTAGAAACTTGTAATTTGTGTAGTCAGCATGGTACTAGCTTGAATGTCTTGCTTGTAGTATGAATGTAGAGTCTCCATAGCTTATGATATTCATAGTGAAAAGTTGTTCGAGGACGAACAAGGCTTTAACTATGGGTTGGTGATGTGGGGTGTACTTTAGCACTTTAGTATAGTTATAGTAGATTATTTAACCTTGTTTCAAGGATTATTCATGTGTGTATATGTTAATAATGATATAAATGTGCATCTATGTGTTCAAGTATGTGCTTATAATATTTAAAGATGTTTTCACATGATTTTGGGTTCCAATTGGTCATTAGGAGTCTAGACGAGAAAGCTAGTATCTTTGGTTGATGTTTTTAGTTCATAGTCTTGAATGAATGATTGTTTTGAGCGCTAATTAGGGTTTTTTAATGTTATAAGAGGCTTGGTAAGATGATGATAATGATACATGAAGGATATACAAGCAAGTGGAAACAACATACAAATGATTGGAGTGGACCAACGAAAGCACAAAACATAACATGACGAGAACAGAATGCCTATGAGCTTGAGACCGCACCGCGGTAAAGGGTAAAAAGGCAATGTATGAATTCCAAAAGCTCAACGTGATACCACCATGTTGCGGTAAGGGGTAATTCTTAAAGAACAAAATTCCAGTAGCTTGGCGCAATTATGCCGCGTCGCACATTTATAACGGTGAGCCCATTGGCATGTCGCGGTATCACACAAAAGTGGGAAATTGTGTCCAGCTATAAAAGGAACATGTGGGTTCAATTTAAAACACTTTTGACATCTTGGTACTAGAGAGGAGGCAACTACACACAAAAATTAGGTCTTATTACTCTTTTTTTTAGGTTTTAAAGAGATTTGAATATGAATTCAAATACTTGGACTATGATAATGTCAATTAGTGGCTAAACACCCCCTTTCTGAGGTTAAAGCCTCGAACATGATTACTATCATTGTGAATTGATTTTGTTTAATTTTCTTATCATATTTGGTTTTTTATTTATCCTTGGTTTAATTATTTTAAGGATTGATCACCCTTAGAATACATATATTGCCAATTTGGTGATCTCAAGAGAAAGAATAGGAAGATAGAACGTGGGGATGAACAAAGTAAGGTTCTTATTCTATTCTGAAATAAGGAATTCGAATTAGCATCTAGGATAGGGATGTATCTAGAAGCCTTACTTGATTCACATATAGGATGATAAGCTTTAAGAACTTAATTGGATTATCACATCCCCGCTCAATTATGTAGTTGTAATGTTTAAGTTAAGTAGATGATTAGAGGTCAGGAGACCATGATCATACGATAAAATCTATGAATCAACAACCAAGATAAGCGAGTTAAAATATGAAGTTCAATAACGTAGTATGATTGTTCTAAGTGATTTAACCCAGTTCTTTACTCTATTGATTGTCTCAAGTTTTTATTTTACGCCTTATTTACTTTATTTTAGTTTACAAATGGTCCAAACTCTCTTTTGGTTATGATTGCATAAATTCATATAAATTGTGAACTAGAATTAAACAGTCATTAGAATACGTCCCTGTGGGATCGCTATTCGGATTTCTTGAAGACCACTATATTACATGGTAGACCACACACACTTACGTGTGCACTGCCAACTAGTCAGAAATGTTAGCTACTGTCAGTAATGTTAGGAATTGTCAATAATGTTAAGTACTAATGTATGGCTGACCGGAAATTACTAGCGATTTCAACTTTATATGGGTGAGTTGCAGCCTGCAATCTAAATCAAGGATGAGTTTTTTGGGGTTAACTCACCCTCGTGGGATCACAACTTTTTGTCTCGACCATTGTTGCATGTGTATCGCCCAGGGCATAAAGGGCATGATGGCTGAACGTCATCCTCATCTTTTTAAGGTTTTTCATCCACAGTCAGTTCAAGGTTCAAAACTCAATGATGTAAACTAAATATCTCACGACCCAATTTATGATTCATGATGGAACCTACTTTATCCCGCCAGCAGGTTAGAAAACCATAGCCAGGATCTATAAGCAATGGGCTTATTTTTGTAGAAATGGTCCAAAAGTTGGACGTCAACAATGTAAGACTTAGAATTAATAAGGCAATAATGATAGACTAAAAGATCTATAAAACATCAATAATCATCCCCCAACCTAGTAGTTTTGGTACAAGAGATACTACAAAAACATAATTGTTGTAATAGTCAAATACAAATTGGTCTCAAATATTGCAGACAAGACATGGATAATAGAAGTAAAAGGGGAACCTCCAACTCTGAGAGCTCACCTTATCTCCAAAATCAACTTATCACGATCATCACATAAACAATGACCACTAGTACTCAAATCCGAACTAAAAAGTTAAAAGAGTGTAGTATGCGTACCAAAGCTACGAGTACTTAGTAGGCATCATCAGACGACTGAGTTAAATCATGATATAAGTATTATAATATGCAAGCTAAATAAGCTAAGTCAAGGTAAAAAGGGAAAACTTGGAATAATGCTCCAACTGCTATACATAAATAAATAAATTAATTTGGAATAGTAACGTAAAGATCACATAATTATAACTACTAAATTGGCCCTCACAAGCCGATAAGTGAAGAAAATTAAATAACCAAATGTGGGCCCCCATAAGCTCGGGGGGTGAAATTAAAGGAAAGTAATAGATCAAGTCCCAAAAATTATCAAATTTCAAGCCATAACCATGAATATATCCATACTGTATAATATCATAATTAACCTTTCAATACCGGACTAGAACCCAAATATAATAGCATCATTAGAATTATAATTATTTTTGGACTTGAACCAGAACTCATGTCATCAATATCATCATCAATTGACAGCTTGAACTGAAACTCAATATAAATAAACCATCAGGTCTTTCACAGAATTAGCTACAACTCCCAAGTACCAAACTATCATAAATATCATGTACCCCATCTCCCCAAACTCCAAAATAAGAAATTCAAAGGGTATGCCATGCTTAAAGGAATTTACAAGAGCTAATATGAATCTTTGCATAAGGTTGACCGAAGGGGCCCATTTCTAATCCTCAAAATCTGTTCAAAGGAAAATTTTACAACAGACTAGGATAAGATATCTAAATTCACTTCTAGATGTTAAATAAGCCACAATTATCCCTAAGATAGAAATTCTACCTGAATAATAAGTAACTAAATCATTTTGGCCTAAATTACAATTCCTTAATAGGCTAAATAGTCCAAACAATGCTAATTATACTAATGGTATCTCCAAGATCTGATTCCCATCCCCTATAAAGCGTAACACTATAAATATACTAAGAATTAGCTCAGTCTATAAGAAAGGTAAACCTAACCTACCTGTATACCAAAGAAAAGCCCAAAGAATTCGCTAAACCTATGATTTTCCCCTTTTGAGAAGCTTCCATAAGATGTCACACTATCAAAATCATAATCTACTCATCAATTCGAGAACAGCGATATGTATATTTCACTATTATGCATCCGATCCGAAATTACATAAAAATCTAATGTGGGGCCTGCGTGCAAAATCGAACTTTCGAAACCGACAACATGTTTCTCTATACTAAGGAAAATTTATCCTGAATAATGGGTGAATTTCGAGCTCTAACAGAAATAACCCCACCATTATTCTAGGGATTTTGGAAAAAGATGAAGGATTAGATCATGAAATTAATGAAAGCTTACCAAGAATTAAGAGAAGAAACACGTAATTTAAGTTCACAAATGATCCAAAGTTACCCACAAATAATTCTCCCAAATTTATCCACTTTTTAGATTTCTGTACACTTGAAAACAGGTGGAGAATGGGAGAAATTGGGCTAAGTCGGGGTCTTAAATGCACCAGATGTTGGTAAAGCTTCCCCTGGGCTGCTTTAGTGGTCAGTAAAGCTCCAAGGTGGCTGCTAACGCGGTACCTATCCACTGTGCTAGGAAACGAAATCATCCAGGTAACCACTAAAGTGGTACTTGTTGGTTTGCCAAGGCCGCTAAAGTCCCCTCAATTAAAGCACTCAAAGGGCCGCTTTAGTAGTCACAACAGATTTCATGCACCTGTTGGAGACTTACAAATATTTGAGTCTCTATTGACCCTTCAAGATTAATCCAAAATCTTGCATGTGCAAACAAACTATTAAACCCTATCAAATTTAATATTTCAGACTCAATCGTGAAGTCAAAATTTCCATCCAAGGTTGTTGTGATGAAAAGTGCATCTCACACCCACATTCCATTTTTTTCACTTTTGGGTAATAGCCCGAAATGAGTACGGAAGCCTCAAAACAAGAACCAAGAGTCCACATATCCTAAAATTAATGTTTCAGCACTGTTGGGACTTTTAAAATTGGGATACGAGGTAATTTGACTGAATCTTTGCCCAGTAGCGAATTTGAACCAACGAAGACTTCAAAATAGAGAATTGGCTCTTAAGAAACCAAATGAACTGCCCGATAACCAAATTGTTAGCTCCAGTAAGTCATAAATTAATTAGGGAAGCTATTGGAAATCTCTAAACGACAAAATAAGTAGAAATATAAAAAATGACCTGGAGGATCATTACAATATTCACTACTAAAGGAACTCTCGTACGTAAAAGTAGAGGGTTAGAATGTACCTGAAGTCTCAAATAGGTGAGGAAAATGGATCCGCATCTCACTCTAAATCTCCCAAGTTGTTCCCTCTACTGGCTATGCATCCACTGAACCTTGACCACTAGAATCTCTCAAGTGTGTAACCACCTGACATCTTCTCCACGAAAGTCAACCGCTCATCCCCATGAAATGAGTCCCATCTGAGAACATGGGATGCATCTGGAATTTATCATTACAACATAAATACATGGAAAATTGGGTGAAAAGCAGCAAAATATGGGGGCAAGGATAACTCATATGCCACCTCACTAAAGGTGTGAAGGATCTCAAAAGGTCAAATATATCTAGGACTGAGCTTGCCCATCCTCCCAAACCTCATCAGACAATTCATGGGTGATTGTCACAACCTGAACTGGGGCCTAGCCATGACGAGCATCTCAAGTCAACCGAGGACTGGAGACTACCCCCTTAGCCTAGTCAATCAAATTACAATAAAATATAATATCGGAACTCCAACATAAATATGAGATAGAAGAATATGATTCAGACCCAAAAAAGTCTACCAAAAAAACATCTAACAAAACCAATGATAGATTGGTTGGGACATGCCCCCAACCATAGAAAAAAATAAATCAATGATAAAATTTAAAATAATTATGCTTCATTAATATAATACCCCTCACTTTTCCTATCATGAAAAGTTTCCCAAGAATGTAAGAAACTTTCTTTAAAAGATGAATCCACTTTTGCATACGTGGTATTTTCAATATTTTTACTTTTTATCATGTGGCGGATCGAATAAGCTTTCCATAGATACCAAATCCGACATCCGGGTGAAAAGTTAGAGCCTTTTTAGTGAGACAGTATATCACCTGAGCCTTTAGCGCGTCCCAGATATTGCTCAAATGGCAATTGTCAATTTTTAGTGTTGCTCCGTGATAGTGGCGCATCACGCCAAACTTTCAGATCACAGACAAGGTGGCAATACAATATCTCCACATCGCATCACCGTACAATTTTCCATTTGTCACTTTCCAGTGACTTGGCGTGATAGTGGCGCGTCGCGCCAAGGATGAAAATTGAGAAATTTTCTCAGAAATTAAAGACACGTCCAGGGTTAAAAGGGTTAATTTCCCACCCCTATATATACCCAATAACACGTGATTTAGTCATTATTCACCCAAAATATACTAGTTTATCTTAAGTTTCTCTCAAGAACAAGCTAGGGTTTCTATTGGGGATTTAAATTCAAGAAGGTTTCACCATCAATCCTCAAGAAATCACATCCCACGTATGCGTAGTGTCCATTCATGGACTCCTTTCGTCCATGAAGTCCAAGAATCTCTTTTCAAATTCAAGTGTATGGATTTTTGTATGAATTCCATGTTGGGTTTGTGTTGCTCATGTTGATAATGACCAATTGAGTTTTAATTAAGGTTTGGTGATAAATTTCATGTGGAATTGACTAGTAAAGATGTAGATTCATGTAAACCTAGGATAAAAACCTTGGGTGATGACATTAGATATGAATCATGATATTTGATTGTTGTATAATGTTATCTACATATATTATGCCTACCATGTGTTTGATTAAATGCCTATACTAAGGAAAACTGCCCAACTAACATGATATTATGAAATCCCCATGATTGTACAAGTTTATGCATATCACATGTTTGATGAAGTTCTTCAATAAATGAATTATGAATTGTATTATTGGTCATGTGTTCACGTAAGTCATGCTATGTTAGTTTCTTTCCATCGAGTCCTGGGGGTACTTTTACCAGACAATTTATCTATGTGCCTAGACCTATGTCATGTTTTCAAGATACTCTCAGTCAAGCTATGATTCATAGAACTCAGTCAGTCATGTAACTCAGGAAAACCCAAAAATCTCAGAAATCTTAGTAATCTCAGTAGTTCAGTAATCTCAGTGACCTTAGTACTCAGTAATCTCAGCAACTTCAGTATTCCCAGTCAATCTCAGTAACTTCAATACTCTCAGTCAGTCCTTAGAACTCAGTACATTTTGTCAGTTAACGGATCTTAGTAAATTTAGTTTGGCTCCGCTAAACAATACCATTATAATTAGCTCAATTCATATAATCAGCTCAGTTCAGTTAATCAGTTTAGTTTCTTTCAGATGCGAGTAAGATTCAGCATCGAGCGAGCCTAGGGATGGGGACTCAACTATTAGATAGGACTGAGATCTCTAGAAGAAATCCCTAAGTTCCAAAACTACATAGCCAGCGTAGTAATGAGATGTCACCCGTTAGATAGGACTGACATACTCAGGGATCACCCGTTAGCACATTTAAATATATAGGGATGATCCCAGGGGTCACCCGCTAGATTAGGACTGACTCCACAATAGTTGTCTTTACCAGTGGCACGGTACGGACACTCTTCCAACTGGGGTTATTGGTTGTATCCCAGTTAGCTTAGTAAGGGGCATGTCGGTTAGATGAATATATCCCACTGTTTCAATTACAGAATGAGGACTGTCAGATACAGTCAATTAGTATAGATTAGGACTGTCAGATACAGTCAATCCTTATTATTATAAATAGACACTAGGATCACCCACCCGACAGGATTGATCTCAACTATGGTCAATCAGTATCAGTATCATCATATGTAAAAATCACCCGCTAGATAGGAATGATCTCAGATTCAGTTACTCAAATACAGTACGGAACTCAGCTAATTCCATCAGGTTCAGGACTGTCAGATACAGTCACTTATGTTATCAGTTATATCAGTTATCAGAACTTATTTTATCAGCATTCAGCTTTAGGACTGTCAGATACAGTCAACAAGACCAGTTTTTAATAATCAGAACTATCAGACACAGTTATCCATATATCAGTAACATAGTATCAGTCCCTTAGTATTTAGTAATATAGTATTATTTTCTCACTCATCAGTGACTTAGATGTCAATGTAAGTAGACTCAGTAGTCAGAACTTAGTATTCAGTCCTATCATGATCTCAGTTACAGTTATGTATGCATGCATGTATTCTCACATTCATGTTAGTCAGTCAGTTAGTATTGTTCAAGCATATGAACCTATTGCATTCAGCCTACCTCACTTCCATACCAGTACATTCAAAGTACTGATGCATTTGTGCTATGGTGTCTTATACCATAGGTTTAGAAGCACGAAATCCAGAGAACCAGTAACATCCCAGTTCAACGATTAGATTTAGCAGTGAGTCCTAATCCTTTGAGGACATTATGATCATATTACTATTTAAGTTTTCAGTTTATTTCAGTAGTTGTAGTTAGTTGGGGTCATGTCCCATTCACTCCTTATTCAGACAGTTTAGAGGCTTTCAGACTACAGTATGTTCAGACAATTATCTTAGTTGTTTTGGTATTGTAATACCATATTTTTACAATTATGTACTAGTATTGAACCATATGGACTTTTAGTTCATGTTTCCATATTTACGATATTATTACTATTATTTAGTGCTCAGTTTACAGATATCAGTCATGGGTTAGCTTGTGGTCCTTCAGGGTCATGGGCACCGTATAGCATTTCGGGTACCAGATTCGGGGCATTACAATTAACCTTTCACATAATGCAATAGTTGAAGAGTAGTTCAATTCACATAATTTTCATTTTCCAACCTAATTTCACAATATGGGGATGTGGTCATTACCACTTCAAAAGTCACAAGTTTGTAGAAAATCACAATCCCCTAGTTTATTCACCATACCCATACTCATAGGGTATGGAATAGTCAAGACAGTGAGGCTAAAATTTTAGAAATTTTCAAGTCCCAAAAACCAGGGTGTTACATACTCCTCCCCATTCGGATCATTCGTCCTTGGGTGATAGCACAAAGCATTTATTAGCACGATTTGACTCTAAACACAGCCACACTTACCTATAAGGCAAAAAACAAAGTCACCAAGGAAATCAAAATTTCCTTTAACAAGGTCAAAAGATAAGGATGTTAAGAAATACACATACCTCAAGTATGGTTTTCCAAAACGGTGAACAAGAATGGATACTTGTACTTTATATCCTCCTCGGTTTACCATGTATCTTTCTCGATCATTTAGTTCTTCCAAATAACCTTTATTAAAGCCACATCCTTGGTCTGCAATCGACGGACATGCCTATCCAGAATCTCAATCGGCACTTTCTCATAGGACAAGGAATCAAATACCCACCTTTTCCAAGGGAACAATGATCGAAGAATCACCCATGCACTTCCTTAACATTGAACACAAAACATTGGGTGAATGGAACTCAAACTAGAAGGCAACTGCAATTCATATGACACATTACTAACCCACTTCAAAACTAAGTACATACTAATAATACGGGGACTGAGTTTCCCCTTCTTACCAAACTATATCACTCACATCATGGGAGATACCTTTAAGAACACCCAATCACCAACATTAATCTCTAACTCTCTTCACCTCACATTCATGTAGGACTTTTGGGGACTCTCTTCCACTTCTCGAAACTACCCTCACAAGCATCAGACCATAAGAATTTCACCTTCTTCTATGTCAACTTATTTAATGGAGCAGCAATAGAAGATAAACATTCCAAAAAAACATCTATAATAATTGGCTAAACCCAAGAAGCTCTGAATGCCGGTTGGAGTTAAGGGTTTAGGCCACTTCTTAGCCATCACAACCTTTTAGGGACCACCATGATCCCTTCACTAGGACCAACATGTCCTAGATAAGTAAAAACATTCAACAAAAACTCACAGTTACAGAATTTAGCATACTATTATTGCTTCCGTTTGGTGATTGGACTAATCTGCCTCACTCTTAGCATACACCAAAATAACATCAATAAAGACAATCCCGAACAAATCTAAAAACTGATGGAAAAACTAATGGAAAAGATCTATAAATGCAGTGGGGGAATTTGTCAAACCAAAGGACATTAACAAAAAATTGAAATGACCATACCAAATTTGGAGAGCAGTCTTAGGGATATCTACCTCCCTAATCTTAAATTGATGATAACCCTACTAGAGGTCAGTCAAAGAACTTAGCACCCTAAATATGATTGAACAAATCATCAATTAGGGGATACTTATTCTCCATGGTCACCTTATTCAATTAGAGGTAATTAATACTCATCTAAAGAAATCCATCCTTTTTACACATGAAAAGAATAAGAGTGCCCTAGAAGACACACTAGGGCAGATAAAATCTTTGTCCAGAAGATCTTTCAATAACTCTTTGAGTTCTTTCAACTCAGCCGGAGTCATTCTATAAGGATGGATAAAAATAGTATGATTGTTCAAAAAAACATTAATGCCAAAATCAATTTCCACATTTAGTGGAACAAGAGGAAGATCATCAAGGAACACCTCGGGAAATTCACAGACCATAGGGATAGTATGCAATGAAAGACCTTTGGATCTAGAATCCTTAACATACACTAAGTGATAGAGGTACCCTTTAAAAACTAATTTTCGGGCTCTAAGCTATGAAATAAACCTTCCCTTAAGTACTAGGGAACTACCTTCCCATTAAATCACCTACTCATTAGGGAAATGGAAACTGACACTTCAAGTCCGACAATCAAGAGACGCATAGAATGAATACAACCAATCGATCCCCAAAATCGTATTAAAGTCTACCATGCCCAACTCTATCAAATACACCAAGGTCTCCCTACTATAAACCGACATCACACAACCCCTATAGACTATTTTGGCAACAATAAAGTCACCCACCAAGGTAGATATAGAGATGGGGTTCAAAATACATGCAGGGTCAAAACCAAAATAAATAGCCATATATGGGGTCATATAAGAGAGGGTTGACCCAGAATCAAGTATAATCTATGAATCATGAGAGAAGAGTTTAAGCGTACAAATAACAATATCATGGGCACTTCAGAATCCTGGTGGGTTGTAAGAGTGTACAAATGGTTCCTACCGATGTCAGACCTAGAGGCAGAAGCAATACCTTTTGGTACAAGAGCTGATAAAATAGCAATAGGAATCTTATTTACCCCAGAAGAATCCCTAAAAGGACAATCCGTCTACATATGACAAATCTACCTATATTTAAAATATTTGTTCTTACCTTCTTCACAAACACCATAATACACCTGACCATAGAATCTACATAGGCATATGATCAAGCTGTCTGAGTCCCACAACCCTAAGACTGGGCTCCTAGTGCTCTAAACCCACAGTCATACTAAGAGCGATGATCACCCGACGACTTTAGATAAGGATAACTAGTCGTAGATTAGGAACCAAAATTTCCCAACTTCTTCTTAGACCACTCTCCATGATCATTGATACTCTATTGCTGACCTCTACTCTAATATGATTATTGAAACCTCTTCCTCTACCTTTCACCCATCTCTGCTTGCTTTTTCTTTTCCTTTTCCACTTGTTGCATATAAATCATATGTCTAGAGATGACCATATCCTTGTTCAACAAGGCAGCCTTGTTCTCCAAGATCATCTTATGGGATAACCCAGAGGTAAAATTCCTCATTCTTTCCCTCATGCTAGACACCAAGTTAGGAGCATAACACGTCAGCTGATGAAACTTAAAAGCATACTCATTTACTATCATCTTACGTTGTTTCAAATTTATGAATTCCTTAGCCTTCGTCTCCCTCACCTATTGAGGAAAGAAGTGATAAATGAATGAACTAGAGAAGTCATCCCATAAAGTGTACTCAACATCATCGCCCCTAATCTTCTCTAACTTTTTATACCATTGGTATGATGCATCCTTTATCTAATAAGGTACAAACTCTACACCCTCCAAATTAGTAGAATGCATCACATGGAAGATCGTTTCTATCTCATCAATGAAATTTTGAGGATCTTCTAGGGCTTGGCTATGATAGGTATTTCAAATCCACCGGAGAAATGAGACCATTTATTTGCACCTAACCAAACAACACAATATCCCAAATGTAGAATGAACTTTAAAAATATAACAAGATAGAACAATATAAGATTAAAGATTAAAGATAAGTGTATGACCAATAACCAATAACCATCCAAAAAAGTGACCAAGATCCTCTAAGTCCACAATAATCCAATAAAGCCTTCTAAATAAAGAACCAAAACCAGTCTTGGTCAGGGTATGTCCTCGACTCTGACAGATAACAATGATAATGTTAATAATAATAATGAAAACTATCAACTCAAATATAAGAATGGAAATAGATGAAATGTTTGAGCCTTCCATGAATGAAAGCTCACCACTTCACCATAATGAACAAAAGAACTGAGACGATCCACCTAACTCTGTGCAGAAAAATTAGAGGTATCTCCAGTTTGGCAACACATTAGGATATAATTTCCAAAGATGGTTACCGGTTGGAGCACTAGCATATAACTCAGGAATAGAGTATAAAATAATGATATGAATATCAATTCAAAACTAGTCCAAAATCCAATACACATAATCATATATATATATGTATCACGCGCCTATATAGGTAATAAGGCTTAACATGTACTTTAGAACCTTATCTTGGATTGTGTAGCTCAACCATTAAAACATAAGACGGCACCAATGGGCTATGTGTGCCCAACTCTCCCCCAGCAGGTAGGTCCCTATTACGTGTGGCAATTTGAACTAGAGTGTATGCATATGCACTATACGAAACTCAAACCTCTAGGTATATAAAGGTGACACATGCACCAAATCATGTGTTATAATGTAGGGGACTCAAACCACCCAATCATGTGATATTAATAAGGGGGATTCAAACATACCATTCCTAAAAACCTGTACATCAGCAACCATGGTTTCTGGTATTGGTTCCTCGGGACTCCACTTTCAAGACTCAGCTACACAACCTTTATTAAAGCCCAATTAAAAGAATTGTTAACATTCCCGTTCATTGAACCACAATACACATTCGAGCATACATTATTGGTATCGTTATACCAACTACACTTGCAAGGTAATATCAACATTCCAAACCAACTATCATTACTTAGGGAAATTCACAACCCCTTTATTTTAATTTTACATTAGCTTGGTCAATTACACAACCCCATAAGGTTAAATTTAAAATTGGTATGCTTCATTAACCTTTCATATTAAAATTGGTATGCATCATTAACGTTTCATATTATGAAACTTGTCACCTTTATATACCGAGAGGTTCGAGTTTCGTATAGTGCATATGTATGCACTCTCGTTCATGTGGCCACACACAAAGGTTAAATTTAAAATTGGTATGCTTCATTAACCTTTCATATTAAAATTGGTATGCTTCATTAACCTTTAATATTATGAAATTTTTCACCTTTATATACCGAGAGGTTCGAGTTTTGTATAGTGCATATGTATACACTCTCGTTCATGTGGCCACACGCAATAGGGCCCTACCTGCTGGAGAAATCAAAAGTCACAAGTTTGGGAAAATCACAATCCCCTAGTTCATTCACCATACGCATTCACCCACATGTTCAAAACTATAATTTAAGAAAGAATAATCATATGTAAGCCATGGGAAACATTGTCCAATCAATAAGAATTCAAAACCCTTATCCTTTATTTCAAAACCAACATCAATATCTCATAAGCAACATTCTATGATTTTACAAAATTAGCAATTAGTGATGAGTAACATGCCTGGAACACCATGTTTCATATATAGAATTCAACCCTTGATCCCTTGGATGGCCTACTTCTTAAGAACCCTAAGTATTGCTTCTTGGGACACTTGTGAGAGATTTGGAAGTATTTGA
The DNA here is from genome assembly GCA_030864215.1 of Capsicum pubescens. Classification (NCBI taxonomy): domain Eukaryota; kingdom Viridiplantae; phylum Streptophyta; class Magnoliopsida; order Solanales; family Solanaceae; genus Capsicum; species Capsicum pubescens. The sequence continues at coordinate 123,529,236 of CM061543.1, forward strand.
TTATATTATGAATGAGAAATAACCCCTTTAAGTGCTTTATAAATATGGGGTTTTTAATTGGGTGAGAAGGTAATTGTCCAGAATGCCCTTAATTTAAAAACTAAAATTTAGTCATCAGTAACTACGAGTCACTATAAGACTCGTAGAGACTCATTACGACTCGTCACCACAAGTCATTACTATGACAGTCTCTAGGGCACTCACAATACATTGACCCCACAACTCAAATAATACGACTCATAATGGTATCCTAGAACTCGTAGGGTCTAGTTTTAATCAACAAAAAATCCTTTTAGGGTAAATACTAGACATCCTACAACTTGCACCTAACTACTCGTGATGAGTCCTTACGACTCTTTGTGAGAAACTCTTACTCAGAGAAAAACTTTGTCACACACTTATATATTTGGTTATGATTGGTTCCCTAGGACCCTTCAAGGATCCCTATGACTCATAGGGTAAGTCATAGTTAATGTAGTGAGGATAAAGTTATCGAAATTTCAAGGACCAAAAAATTGGGGTGTTAGAATCGCGTGAGGATACAACGTATGAATATGGTTAGTAGTTGGAGTGATAGAATATAAGTTAGGGATAAAGGATAACATAATGCCATGATCAACAATTCAAAACCATTCAAATCCTATGTACATAATTAAATAAATATATATATATATATCACATGTCTGGGTAGGGAACATGGATAAACATGAATATTTAAAGCCTTAGCCTAGATTTTGTACCTTAATAATCATATAATAGTACTCATAGGCTATATGGGCCCCAACTCTAACCCCTTGGTCATTCCCCAGTGTGTGTAGATATACAAACTAAGGAATAATCTCATATATATGCACGGGGTACTTGAACCTCCCAATCATATACTAAGGTGACTTAAGAACCCAATCATATAATGTAATATGGGGGAATCGAACCTCCCAATTACGTAATAATAATAATAAGGTGGACTCGAACCACCTGGTCATAAACAAGGGGACTCGAACCCTTAAGCCATTTAGACCCCGCATCGGCAAACATGGTTTCCAGTATTGGTCCCCTCAGGACTACCACTTTCACGGCCCATCTACACAACCATATTTTAAGCCCCATAAAATTATTTATCATACCTTCCCATTCATTAAATCATAATACACACTTGGGCATGTACTGTTGTTAATGTCATACCAACTACACCTATAATGTAATATGACCATACCAAACCAATTATTATCACTTGAGGAAATTCTCAACCTTGGTTCAATTATACATTAGCTTGGGGAATTACACAACCCTATAGGGTTCAATTCAAAATCATTATGCTTAATTATCCATTCAAATTATGTAATAGTTCAAGAGTAGTTTAATATGCATACATTTTGTAATTAAAACAAATTTCACAATATAGGATTGAGGTCATTATCACTCCAATGGTCAACATTCACAAATTGGGATAAATAACCATCCCCTAGTTTATTCATCATACACATGCACCCTATAAGTTCAAAACAATGAATAAAGCATGAACAATCATATGTAAACTATGGGAAAAACAATTACATCAACAATGTTTAAAAAGCCCTCAATCAACATTCAAAACCATTAATAAAATCACATGGTTACAATTATAAACACATGATTTTTATAAAATAATAGTTAAGGAAGAGTAACATGCCTTAGACCCACAAATATTTGTGAACAATTGAGAACTTGGAACCCAAATAATGAACGTACATTGAAACCCTTACGCTTTCTTGGTGTTTGGAGTTTGAGAGTGAAATAATTGATGTTATGTCATGAAAACTAATGAGAATTGGCTCATATAGTTTTTAAAGGTCGTCTATAAGTCAAAGGACCTCATTACCCCTCATCCCAATTAAAATAAAACAAAACAATAATATTTTTATGTAGGTTCATAGCACGGACCTTATCAAAGAAACTAACCTCCATGCTTTAAACCTTAAAGTGGAGACGAACCTCTATGTCATCGAGCCTATCATGGAAGCCCACCTTTATGTCATATCGATATCGTAGAGGCTTACTCCGTGGTACAAAACCACCTCGAATCCTATTCAAAAATTCTAAAACTCCCTCGAGGAATCCTTTTAACATACCTAAGTACACTTCAAGTAAAAAATTAATGTTTCAAACATAGGGAGGAAAAAAATAAGAATGCTCAAAATTTGAGGGTGTTACAGTGATACACAGAGGGATACCCCAACACCTACTCCAAACCTCAAGTCATACAGTCTGCAGTCTATATAATCCTTCTACCTTCTCTGAGCTGCCCTCAACCTATCCTAAATTACCCTTACTCTATCCAATGACTCTTGAAGCAAGTTAGTACCACTGGGTTTACAAAATTTACCACATTTTTCTTCATTCCACTCCACCAATAATGTTGCCTCAAGTTTTAATACATCTTTTAGTACACGAGTGAATAGAATATCTGGAGCTCTAAGCCTCATGCTAAATCAACTAAATCAAATCACCAATCCTCAAGACGCAGATGCATTCATAAAATCTTATAACTCTATCAAAATCTATGGTATCCCTCTTTGACTCACCACTTAAAACCTAATCACGAATGATATAAAGTCTAATATCCTTAAAGTAACCACTCAGAATCTTCTTAAATAAAGTAAACCTCACCTAAACACTAACAAAAATCCTCGTAGGATCTAAATTATCAAGTCGCAACATCAATTTGTCTAAAGGCGAGATGGCCCATACCAATAGACTCTGAGAAATTAAAATAAAAGCCAATCTACCAATAATCACTACCTTTCATCTCAAGGCATCTAATACCATGTTTGGCTTGCCCAGATGATAAAAGATAGAGATGTCATAATCCTTAAGAAACTCTATCCACTTATATTTCCTAGAATTAATCTCTTTCTAGGGCATAAGATGCTAAAGACTATGATAATCCATGGAGATCTAGCAATGCATGTAAAAAGATAATACCTCCAACTTTTAAGCATGAAAATTATAGCCGCCAACTTTAAATCATGAGTGAGGAAGTTGCACTTATGCAAATATAGATATCTCAATGTGTAAGTAATAACATGAACCTTCTGTATTAGTACATAACCTAAACTAACATCGGAAAAATCATAATATACGGAGTCCCTCACCCTTAATAGAAGATCCAATATAGGAGCAAAAGTGATAAATCCCTTGAGCTTTCAAATTTTAACTGAAACTCCTCATAGTATTATAAAGGAACCTTTTTTTGAGTCAATCTAGTCATTGGTGTTGCAATAGTAGTAAGATCCTCAATGAACTGCCTATAATAACCAGCCAAACTAATGAAGCTACGAACCTTAAATGAAGATGTAGGCCTAGACCAATAACCAATCACCTCAATATTTGGTGGATCCACCATAATCTCATCCTTTGATACCATATGTCCTAAGAATGTTACTGAATCAAGCCAGAGTTCTGTAATACCCCAAAAAATCCAAACCAATATTAGAGCCATGCACCAAGCTCATGCATAGTACATCATGGTTATTTTATAGTTTTATGAGTAATTTAGATGTATATTAAGTCTTCAAATAACTCCCATCTATCAGACAAATCAAAACATTCCTTACCGATTGAATTCTTGAGAAGGATATTGGTATAGTCAACTTCAAACAAGCATATCTCTCATTATACTTGGAATTTTTTATATAATGACCTATTAAAAAATATATAATTGAATTATCTTTCCAACGATACCAGTTTCTCCTAAATCCGATATCAGAGCAAAGAGTTATTCCTATTTTACTCCAGCATGTCAGGCTGGAAACTGTGTGACGACATTCGTGGTAGCTTACCACATTTGTGATTCCCTACCACGAAGGTCGTCATCCTTAGGCAGAATCCAACTCCTGTGTGACAACATTCATGTTAGCTTACCATATTTGTGATGCCTTACCACGAAGGTCGTCAGCCTTAGGCAAAATCTAACTCTTGTCTAACGACATTCTTGGTAGCTTACCACATTTGTGACGCCCTACCATGAAGGGTGTCAGCCTAAGGAAGAAACCAGCTCTTAAGTGACGACATTCGTGGTAGATTACCACATTTATGACTCCCTACCACAAAGGTCGTCAGACTTAGGCAGAAACCATCAGTTCCAACTCCTGTGTGACGACAGTTTTGACGGCTTACCACACTTTTGACGCCTTGTCACAAATGTCGTCAGCTATGATTTTCAGCAACTGGGAATTTATTTCATAAGGGTATTTTGGTCTTTTCCCTTCACTTCCCATGACTTATAACCCTCAATGAATGTATTATCTTCCATTCTCTTTAGTTAAAAGATCTTAAAAACCCTCTCTTACACTTTCAACCATAAGATTAGGGTTTTCTCTCAAGATTATCTCCTCAGGAACAAGAGCATTCTTTCCCAAAGGGTTTAAACCCTATTCAAGAAAAATCATGGTCAAGACTAATGATTTCTTTAGGAACCTTTAGAAACATTAGATCTCTTTCAAGATCAATCTTTAAGGCATGCGTAGTGTTCATCTATGGATTCAATTCGTTCATAGAGTTCAAGAACCATGATTTTAAATGTTTTTTGTAAACTTTTATGGTGATATAAGAATGTACACGTTGATGATTTGTTTAAGTTTCAAGATGATATCTAAGGATGTTTTCATGGAATATATGTGATTGTTGGTTGAAAATCATGAACTTTGGGTTGGTTGAACTAACGTAAGTATGAAATCCACCTATGCCTTAAAGAATTTATGTAAGGTCTTTGATAAAATGCCTAGGATGTTAGAAGTTCATATTTAAATGATTTCATGATATCTAAATGACAAGTCCATGTTAGCGATACACTTCAATATGAATGCCCATGCTATTTATGTATTCTTATGGTGATGGCATGAAGTATGTATGATGATGGAAATATGAATTTTGTGTGTGAATTATATCCATGCTTTCCCTACCATATTTGAGGTGTTGATTAAATACATGAAGTGTATTATCCCGTACTTATGATATAGCGAATTGTGGACTCCAATCTTATGATCAAGTCAAGTCATGTGTGTCAGTTTTCTTCTATCGAGTCCTGGGGGTATTCGTACCCGAAAAAAATAGTTGTGTGCCTAGAGCCATGTCATGTTGTCACGATAATCTTAGTTAATCTATAATCTATAGAACTCAGTCAGTCATGTGACTCAAGAAACCTCAGAAATCTCATGATCCTAGTGAACTCTCAGATAAAAGTACTACTCCGTCAGTCAACGAAAGTCAGTTAATCTACCCATGTACAGTCAGCTGAATCATGTTTAGTCTCTTCAAATGGGAGTAAGAGTTAGCACTCAGTGAACCCAAGGATGGGAACTCACCTGTATATTGGGTGTGATTCTTAGCAGTCATCCTTGCATTCTAGAACTATGTAGCCAGCATAGGTTGAGACATCGCAACCTGTTATATGAGGGTAGATGAGGTGGCTTAACCTGTTATATAAGGGTTCCCACCGTTCTCACTAGAGTTACCTATTATATGAGGGTTTCTCACATATTGTCCTTACTAGTGGCACGGTATTAACACCCTTCCACTCAGGGTAGAGATTGGACCTCATCTTAGCCATAATGGCTTATATGGGGCATGTCGGTTAAACAACTATCTCCCACAGTTTCAGTATCAGTCTCAGTAAAAGAACTCAGACAGTTCTTTAGATATCAGTATACCAGGACTGTTAGATACGGTCAAATTCAGTTATAGCACAGAACTCAGAGAGTTCAACCAGATTTAGAGATGTCAGATACAGTCATCCATGTTTTCAGAACTACGATTCCAGCTATGTATTAGCGTACAGATTTAGCCATCATGTATTCACGATCTTAGTTACTATGTATGTATGTTTGTACTCTTATATTCATATCAGTCAGTCAGTAGTATTATTCATGCACGTAAACCCTTGCATTAGCCTACCTCACTCGTACACTAAATACTCCACTTGTACTGACGCATTTGCACTATAGTGCTTTCTTTTCATGTTACACCATAGGTTCAGAGGCACGAGTTCTAGACTAGCAGTAATAGCTGCATTTCAGTATACAGAGTTGCAGTGAGTCCTCTTCATTCGAGGATGATACGATATTATTTTATCTCATTTATTATTTTAGCTCAGTTTTGCTAGACGGAGTTAGTTGGAGATATGTTCCTTCAACTCCTTATTCAGACAGTATTTAGAGGCTTTCAGATTTAGTTTAGATTTGATTCAGTTTTTAGTTGTTTTGGGTATCTTTCACTCACACGAATGTTACTGTTTTATAGATTCTTTATTCAGTTGAACCTTATGGCCTACATGTTCATGTTTTCCACATTATTACATTATATATTGTAGTACATAGGTACATATATCAGTCATGGGTTAGCTTATGGTCCTTTAGGGTCATAATCACCGTGTAGCATTTTGGTTCAGAAAATTGGGGTGTTACAAACTTGGTATCAGAGCCTAAGGTTCAATAGAGTCCTAGGAAGTCCGAAAGCCGCATCTAGTAGAGTCTTGTACATGGGTGTGTTGCGCGTCACATTTATGTACAGGAGGTTATATGATGTTTTAGGAATAGTTTTCTTTCTTTCAGTATTCATGTCGTGCTAGTAAACATAATTTCAAGTCAGTCTCTCAGTCTAATCCTATCTTCTCTTATTTCAGAAACATGCATCCAAAGAGAAGAAATCAGCCAGCTCCTCAACCCAAAGATCCTTTGGGTGAACATGTTTGTCATGCGGAGTTCAAGACCACATTTACCGCTATTGCTCAGTCTATAGCTGCCCAGAATGAACAACCAGTAGTAGTTTCATCCAACCCCGTGGCCAATTTAGCAGCAGCTAGGATTTGGGACTTCATCTGAATGAACCCTCCGTCCTTCTTTGGGTCTAAGCCAGACGAGGATCCTCAAGAATTCATTGACCAGGTCCAGAAGTTTATTCATATCATGGGAGTCACTTCTTCTTAAAGTGCTGAGTTAGCCGCATACCAATTGGAGGATGTCGCTCACACTTGGTACAAGCAGTGGTTAGCAGAAACGTTAGAGGATGTAGGTCCTGTTGAGTGGGAAGAATTTGTCATGGTTTTCTTAGACAGATTCTTTCCCCAAGAGATGAAAGAGGCCAAAGTTCTTGAGTTCATCAATCTCAGGCAGGGAAATATGATAGTTAAAGAGTATTCTCTTAGATTTACTCAGCTAGCCAGATATGCCCCTCATGTGGTTGTAGAAAATAGGGCTAAGATGAGCAAGTTCATGTCAGGGGTGAATGATAGTGTGGTAAATAAGTGTAGGTCTGTGATGCTGAACAGTGATATGAATTTAGCCAGGCTCATGACCCATCATGCTCAACAGAGAGAGGAGCAAAAGGTTAAGACTAGGGAGAGGCAGAAAAAGAGAGCAAGAACAGGCAGTTTCAGTTTTGCTCAGCCCAAATCAGCGGGAGGAAATCGTTCGCAATTTTATCCTAAGTCAGCAGTTCCTTCCGCTTCCTTTGCTAGTTCCCCAGTGCCGAAGTTCAGGGATGGTAATAGAGACAGGGCACCAGGCTCTAAATCTCAAAGCATTGTTAGTAGTGCGCGTACTTATCCTCAGTGTCAGACCTGCGGTAAGCACCATCAGGGTGTGTGTAGAGCGGGTCAAGGCATTTTTTTTGTTGTGGCAAGCCAGGCCATAGAGTTAGGGATTGTCCTTAGCCAGGTCCTCAGGGTCAGCAGAATCATTCCGCAGCTCAGTCCGGTTGCCCGAACCTGTAGGGTGCCACTTCCAGTGCTACTAGTGGGCAACGCCCAAACAGAATCTATGTTCTTCAGACCCGATAGGATTAGGAAAATTCTCCTGATGTCGTTACTAGTACGTTACAGATTTTCTATGTTCATATTTATGCTTTTCTAGACCTAGGTGCATCCTTGTCTTTTGTCACTCCATACATAGAAGGTGATTTTGGAATTAGTCCCAAAATTTTAGCAGAGCCCTTTTCAGTCTCTAGACCAGTGGGTAAAACCATCATAGCTCAACGAGTATACAGGAAATGCATGGTTATGATATTTCAGAAATCCACGTAAGCAGTTTTAGTCGAGTTAGAGATGACTAATTTTGGTGTCATTCTTGGCATGGATTGGCTTTATTCCTTCTATTCCATAGTCGACTGCATAAATAGGATAGTTCAGTTTTAATTCCCGAATGAGCCCGTCCTAGAGTGGAAGGGTAGCACTTTGTCTTTTAGGGGTCAGCTTGTTTCCTACCTTCGGGCAAGGAAAATGATTTCTAAGGGGTGTGTGTATCATCTCGTGCATGTTAAGGATTCCAGTTCTGAATCTCCCAGTCTCGAATTAGTCCCAGTGGTTAATGAATATTCAGATGTCTTTCCCAAAGATCTTCCAGGCATTCCTCCCAAAAGGGAAATAGACTTCGGCATAGACCTTCTCCCAGATACTCAGCCAATTTCTATTCCGCCATACAGAATGGCACCAACAGAACTCAAGGAACTGAAAGATCAGTTGAAGGATCTCTTAGATAAGGGATTCATCAGGCCCAGTATATCCCCATGGGGTGCGCCAGTCTTAATCGTGCGCAAGAAAGATGGTTCTCTCAGAATGTGTATTGGTTACTGTCAGCTCAACAAAGTCACGGACAAGAACAGGTATCCGCTGCCTAGGATAGATGACTTGTTTGACCAACTTTAGGGTATCAGTTATTTCTCCAAGATAGACCTCAGTTCAGGCTATCATGAGCTCAGAGTTAGAGAATGTGACATTTCGAAGATAGCTTTTCGTACTTGGTATGGTCACTTTGAATTTTTAGTCATGTCCTTTGGTCATACCAATGCCTCTAAAACTTTCATGGACTTGATGAAAAGGGTGTTCAAGAAGTATGTGGAAACATTCGTCATAGTCTTCATAGATGATATTCTGGTCTATTCTCGCACAGAGCGTGATCATTCAGCCCATCTCATAATTGTTCTTCAGACTCTCAGGGATCACCAGTTATTCGCTAAGTTTAGTAAGTGCGAATTTTGACTAAGATCAGTAGAATTTCTTGGCCATATTATTTCTGATGATGGCATTAGAGTAGGTACTTAGAAAACCAAAGCGGTAAGAAACTGGCCTCGCCCTGTATCTCCATCAGATATCAGGAGTTTCTTAGGTTTGGCTGGCTATTACCGATGGTTTGTTGAAGAATTTTCTTCTATTGCATCTCCTATGTCCAGATTGACTCAGAAGAAGGTCAATTTTCAGTGGTCAGAACCTTGTGAGAAGAGTTTTTAGGAGTTGAAGACTCGACTCACCTCATCTCAAGTTTTAGCACTTCCCGACGATTCCGATGGATTTGTAGTATATTGTGATGCATCCAGAGTAGGTTTAGGTTATGTCCTAATTGAGCATGGTAGAGTCATAGCCTACGCCTCCAGACAGTTAAAGCCCCATGAGTAGAATTATCCTACTCATGACCTTGAGTTAGCAGCAGTTTTCTTTGCCTTAAATATTTGGAGGAATTATCTATCCGGTCTTCATGTAGACGTCTTCACAGATCATAAGATCCTTCAGTATGTCTTTTCCCAGAAGGATCTTAATCTTCATAAGAGAAGGTGGTTAGAGATCTTGAAGGATTATGACATGAGTGTTCTTTATTATCCGGGCAAGGCCAATGTAGTGGCCGACGCACTCAGTAGACTGTCCATGGGTAGTGTTTCCCATGTTGAGGATAGTAAGAAGAAATTAGCTCAGGAGATTCATCATCTTTCCAAACTTGGCGTTCACTTAGTCGACTCTTCAGAGGGTGGTGTATGTGTTCAGAGTAGTTTAGAGTCATCTCTAGTTTTCGAGGCGAAAGAGAAGCAATACAGGGATCCTAGCCTTGTCAAGCTAAAAGAGTCAGTTCAGAGTCAGGAAGTAGAGGTTTCTCCCAAGGGGGGAGATGGTGCTCTTCATTGTCAGGGTCGTCTGTGTGTTCCCGGTGTAGATGAATTGAGGCAGCAAATTCTTGCAGAAATGCATGGAGCATGATACTCTATTCATCTAGGGGCCACTAAGAAATACCACGACTTGCGGTAGATCTATTGGTGGAGTGGGATGAAGAGGGATGTTGCAGAGTTTATGGCTAAGTGCTCTACATATCAGTAGGTTAAGATAGAGCATCAAAAACCTAGTGGTTCCATGCAGGAGTTCACTATTCCTAATTGGAATTGGGAAGAAGTGAACATGGACTTTGTGATGGGTTTACCTAGAACACGTCATTAGCATGATTCAGTTTGGGTCATTGTAGACAGAATGACCAAGTCAGCTTATTTCCTTCTAGTTCGTACCTCTTACTCAGCCGAGGATTATGCCAAACTCTATATCAACGTGTTGGTCATATTACATGGTTTTCCACTATCTATCATCTCAGACAGAGGTACCCAGTTCACCTCTCACTTCTGGAAAGCATTCCAAAAGGGTCTTGGTACCCAAGTTCATCTAAGTACAATGTTTCATCCTCAGACAAATGGTCAAGCAGAAAGGACCATTTAGACTCTAGAAGATATGCTAAGGGCATTTGAAATTTATTTCAAGGGAAGCTGGGATGACTACATGCCTTTGAGTGAGTTTGCATACAACAACAGCTATCACTCCAGTATTAAGATGGCTCCATTCGAAACTCTTTCTGGTAGGAGATGTAGGTCTCTAATCGGTTGGTTCGAAGTTAGTGAGACCGCACTCATAGGGATTGACTTAGTATTTGATGCCTCAGAAAAAGTTTATGCGGATGTTCATAGAAAGGATCTCAAATTCGAGGTTGATTACTATGTCTATCTCAAGATCTCCCTCATGAAGGGAGTGAAGAGATTTTGCAAGAAGGGAAAGCTCAGTCCCCGATATGTTGGTCCCTTCAGGATTCTCAGTCGCTTTGGCAAGGTAGACTATGAGCTCGAATCGCCTTCAGATCTAGCCTCAGTTCATCCTGTCTTCTATGTCTCTTTGCTCAAGAAGTGCATAGGTGACCCAACAGTTGTAGTCCCTATTCAGAGCGTTGATATTCAGAATAACCTCTCTTATGAAGAGATTTCATTCAAAATCCTCGACTATCAGAATCGTAGGATGAGGAACAAAGAAGTCCCTCTAGTCAAGGTTCTTTGGCGAAATCAGTCCATGGAGGGAGCTACTTGGGAAGCAGAAGCAAACATGCGAACCAAGTACCCTCATCTTTTATCCACTAATTCAGACGTAGCTCGAGGTAACAATTTTCCTTAAGCTTATTCAGTTACATGTTCAAAATTCTAGTATAAAATTGGTATCAAGTATCAGTACATAGCTTATCATGCATTCATGAGTTCAGCATATCAGTCATTCATCAGCTATACATGTTCAGTTGGTATATATTCTATGTAGAATTCAATTCAATCCTATATCATATGCCAATTCAACATGATCAGTGTATGCATCGTTTATCTTTTCTCCCCTTTCAAGCAGTCATCATTCGAGGACGAATATTTCCAGGGGGGAGATATTGTAATACCCCAAAAAATCCAAACCAATATTATAGACATGTACCAAGCTCATGCATAGTAAATCATGGTTCTTTTATAGTTTTATGAGTAAGTTAGATGTAAATTAAGGCTTCAAATAACTCCCAGCTATCATACGAATCAAAATATTCCTTAACGATTAAATTTTTTAGAAAGATATTGGTATAGTCAACTTCAAACGAGCATATCTCTCATTAAACTTGGAATTTTTTATCTCATGACCTACCAACAGATATATAATTGAATTATCTTTTCAATGATACCAATTTTTCCTAAATATGATACCGGAGCAAAGAGTTATTCCTATTTTACTCCAGCATGTCAGGCTGGAAACTGTGTGACGACATTCGTGGTAGCTTACCATATTTATAACTCCATACCACGAAGGTTGTCATCCTTAGGCAGAATCCAACTCTTGTGTGACGACATTCGTGGTAGCTTACCACATTTGTGATTCCCTACCACAAAGTTCATCAGCCTTAGGCAGAATCCAACTCCTGTGTGACGACATTAGTGGTAGCTTACCACATTTGTGATGCCCTACCCAGAAAGTCGTCATCCTTAGGCAGAAACCAGATCCTAAGTGAAGACATCCATGGTAGCTTACCACATTTGTGATGCCCTACCACGAAGGTCTTCAGACTTAGGAAGAAACCATCAGTTCCAGTTCCTGTGTGATGATATTTTTGACGGTTTACAACAATTTTGATGCCTTGCCACAAATGTCGTCAGCTATGATTTTCAACAAATGGGAATTTATTTCATAAGGGTATTTTGGTCTTTTCCCTTCACTTCCCATGACTTATAACCCTCAAGGAACGTATTATCTTCCATTCTTTTTAGTTAAAACATCTTAAAAAACCTATTTTACACTTTCAACTATAAGATTAGGGTTTCCTCTCAAGATCATCTCCTCATGAATAAGAGCATTCTTTCCCAAAGGGGTTAAACCCTAGTCAAGAAAAATCAAGGGCAAGCCTAAGGATTTCTTCAGGAACCTTTAGAAACATTAGATCTCTTTCAAGATCAAGCTTTAAGGTATGCATAGTGTTCATCTATGGATTCAACTCGTTCATAGAGTTCAAGAACCATGCTTTTAAATGTTATTTTGTAAACATTTGTGGTGATATAAGCATGTACATGTTGATGATTGTTGATCAAGTTTCAAGATGATATCTAAGGATGTTTTTCATGGAATATATGTGATTGTTGGTTGAAAATCATGAACTTTGGGTGGGTTGAACTAATGCAAGTATGAAATTTACCTATGCCTTAAAGAATGCATGTAAGGTGTTTGATCAAATGCCTAGGATGTTAGAAGTTCATATTTATATGATTTCATGATATCTAAATGACAAGTCCATGTTAGCGATACACTTCAATATGAATGCCCATGCTATTTATGTATTCTTATGGTGATGGCATGAAGTATGTATGATGATGGAAATATGAATTTTGTGTGAGAATTATATCCATGATTTACCTACCATATTTGAGGTGTTGATTTAATACATGAAGTGTACTATCCCCTACTTATGATATGGCGAATTGTGGACTCCAATCTTATGATCAAGTCAAGTCATGTGCGTCAGTTTTCTTCTATCGAGTCCTGGGGGTATTCGTACCTGAAAAAAAATAGTTGTGTCCCTAGATCCATGTCATATTTTCATGATAATCTCAGTCAAGTTATAATCTATAGAACTCAGTCAGTCATGTGACTCAGGAAGCCTCAGAAATCTCATGATCCCAGTTAACTCTCAGATAATAGTACTACTCCGTCAGTTAATCTATCCATGTACAGTCAGTTGAATCATGTTTAGTCTCTTCAGATGGGAGTAGGAGTTAGTACCGAGTGAACCCAAGGATGGGAAATCACTTGTATATGAGGGTGTTATTCTTAGCAGTTATGTTTGTATTCCAGAACTCTGCAGCCAGCATAGGTTGAGACATCGCAGCCTGTTATATGAGGGTAGATGAGGTGGATTAACCTGTTATATGAGGGTTCCCACCATTCTCACTAGAGTTACCTGTTATATGAAGGTTGCTCACATGTTTTCCTTACTAGTGGCGTGGTATTGACACCCTTCCAGTAGGGGCAAAGATTGGACCCCATCTTAGCCTTAATGGCATATATGGGGCATGTCGGTTAAACAACTACCTCCCACAGTTTTAGTATCAGTCTCAGTAAAATAACTCAGATAGTTCTTCTGATATCAGTATACCAGGACTTTTAGATACGGTAAAATTCAGTTATAGCACGGAACTCAAGTAGTTCAACCAGATTCAGGGATGTCAGATACAGTCATCCATGTTATCACAACTACGGTTCCATCCATGTATTATCTTACATATTTAGCCATCACGTACTCACGGTCTTAGTTACTATGTATGCATGTTTTTACTCTTACGTTCATATTAGTCCGTCAGTAGTAGTATTCATGCACGTAAACCCTTGCATTAGCCTACCTCACTCGTATAATCAGTACTCCAGTTATACTGACGCATTTGGGCTATGGTTCTTTATTTTTATGTTACACCATAAGTTCAGAGGCACGAGTTCCAGACCAGTAGTAGTAGCTGCATTCCAGTATACAGAGTTGCAGTGAGTCCTCTTCATTTGAGGATGATACGAAATTAGTTTATCTTATTTATTATTTCAGCTCAGGTTTGCTAGATGGAGTTAGTTGGAGACATGCTCCTTCAACTCCTTATTCATACAGTATTTAGAGGCGTTCAGATTTAGTTTAGAGTTGATTCATTTTTCAGTTGTTTTGGGTATCTTTCACCCACATGGATGTTACTATTTTACACATTCTTTATTAAGTTAAACCTTATGGCCTACATTTTCATGTTTTCCGCATTATTACATTATATATTGCAGTGCAAAGGTACAGATATCAGTCATGGGTAAGCTTGTGGTCCTTCGCGGTCATAAGCACCGTGTAGCATTCCGGTTCAGAAAATCAGGGTGTTACAAGTTCATACGTAGAGAATTTGGTAAAAAGCCTATGATCTTTCAAAGTCTCAAGCAAAATTCTCAAATGTTGAATATGCTTCTCTCTACTCCTTGAATACACAAGGATATCTTTGATGAACAAAATCACGAAGAAATCTAAATAAGGCCTGAATACATCATCAAATCCATAAATGCCTCTAGGGTAATGGTATATCTAAAAGACATCACTAGTAGCTCATAATGACCCTAATGGGTCCTAAAGGTTGTCTTTGGGATATCCTTAGCCCAAATGCTTAACTAATTCTAATTAAACCTCAAGTTAATTTTAGAGAACACTATCGCTTTCTAAAGCATGTCAAACAAATCATCGAGGCAAGGCATAAGATAAAATTATTTCACCTTATTAATCTTCATATAATCACTACACATACCCATGGAACCATTCTTATTCTTCAAAAATGAGATGAGGTGGTTTGATGCACTTTAGTGATGTTATCCTATCTTATTTAAACTTGTTTTGAGGACTTCTCATGTGCTTAATATGTTAGTGATGATATAATTAAGCATATAAGTGTTTAATTATGTAATTATAGTGTTTATGGTGTATTTCAAACAATTTTGTATTTAATTTGGTCACTTAGAGTTCAAATAAGAAAACTAGTTTTACTAGCTCAGGCTAGGTGCTTTTCTAGTCTATCTCGATGGATTCTAACATGTGTAATGAGTTTCAAAGTTTAGTATTGTGTAATTATGTATGTAAAAATATGTTCAAAATTTTCAAATTTCAAATAAAATTATTCAAGAGGAAAGACACTAAGGTACAGAGTAATAAAATAAAACTAGTTCTTAGCTTGAGTTTCTAGTACATCGTTATGGATTGTTTGTTGTTTCAAGCACTAATATGTGGTGTTTGATTTTATAGTAGTCTTTTTGAGTTGATTTTGATGATATATTGAGGATATAAAAGAGGGAAATGAAAGGTAAATGACACCATAAGGCTTACTATTAAAGGGAAAGTGCACAAACAAGTTTAGACATCAAATTCAGACTTTCCAGTGAGGCCTCATGATAGAGGAGTGTATCGACCTCTACTTGACGTGAGAAGACATTTCACCATGAATACTATTCATTTGTACTACCTATTTTACCGCGACCCCTATTCAAGTGGAGCAACCATCACAAGGTGACCCTAACTCCACACACGGCCAAAACCTCTTACTATAAATAGGACACTTAGATGTATTTTTATTCACCTTGGACGACATGGAGATTCTGAGAGTGGATTATACAAAATTAATTAGGGTTTATTTGTCTTTAATTTAGCTTTTTAATGTATTTTATCATGTGTTCATTGAATTGGATTATGGTTATGTCTATTAGTGGGTAAATGCCCCTATCCAGGGTTAAGGTGAAGAACATGTTACTATTTCTTATCATATTTGGTTGTTTATTTATCCTTTTTATCACTATTTTTAGTATTTTCATCCCTTGGAATATATATATTATCGATCTTGTGAACTCGGAAGGAGGAAGAGAAAGATAGAATGCGGGGATAGATAAAGTAAGGTTCTTATTCTTTAATGAAATAAGGAATTTGAATTAGTGACTAGGATAGGAAAATACCTAGAAGCCTTGATTGGTTCACATGTAGGATGTCATATTAATGCATATAAATCGATTATTACATCCCTTCTCAATGATGTAGTTGTAATGTCCAATTAGGTAGAAGGTTAGAAGTCAGGAGACCATGACCATACGATAAACCCTACGAATCAACAACCTAGATAAACAACCTAACAAATGAAGTTAAATAGAATAGTATGATTGTTCATATTTCTTTAATCCTAGGATTTCATCTATTGATTGTCCAAAGTCACTACTTTTCCGCATTACTCTAGTTTACTCCTACTTCACAAACTTTCAAAATTATTTTGGTTACGTTACACTAATTAATATCAATATTTAAACTAAAATTGGATAGTTGTTTAACACAAGTCTCTAAGGGATCGATATTTGGCTTTATTTAAGGCCATTGTATAACTTGGTGTGAACATGAAAACTTGTGTGTGTGCTTGGGCACAATCAAGTTTTGGTGTGTTGCCATGGAGTTGTAATTTGGAAGATATTTTATTTTTAATTTTACTTTTTAGATTTCTTTAGCTGGCAAGGGATAAGGAATTAGTTGAACAAAGCCCTAAACCTGAGCAATGCTATCATCAATTATAGATATAAGAAATCCTTCTCCCCTACATCCTAAAAATTCAAGAGGAACAAGGCAATCCTGCTCTCATGGATGAAGATCAACTAGATCGCAGGACAGTTCGTGAAGAGTAAATCCCACTTCCCACTAATTTGACCTCCCCTTTTTAGAATCTGCCTACTAGAGGTAACTTTGAGTTAAAACAGAACATGACACAACTTTTTATCAATAGTGGACAGTTTATGGAACTTTTGCATGAAGATATATAAGTCCACCTGTGAAACTTTCTAGAGATCAATGACACATTCATCCCTACGGGTGTGTCTACTGATTATGTTTGGCTGACACTATTCCCCTTTTTACTATTGGGGCAAGTGAAGAAGCGGTTGAACGCTGAGTCGATAAGTTCAATCATAACCTGGGATGACTTATCCTAGAAATTCCTTATTTGATTCTTTCCATCTTATAAGACTGTGAGACTACATAGTGAGATTGTGTGCTTTAAACAAAATCCAAATGAGAACTCATATTATGTATGGGAGAGTTTTAAAGCTCTTCTTTAGGATTGTCCACATCATTAGCAGTCCAATAAGGTACTGGCTCACTCTTTTGTTGATGCACTTGATCACAACATAAGAAAATTGATAGATTCAGTTGTAGGTGACCAAGCATTGTAATTGATGAATGATGAGTTGTATACCTTGTTGAACCAGATCGCACAAAGAAACCCTGAGTGGCATTCAGACTCAAGAAGGGCTACAAAGAAGGTTGCAGGTGTGTTGGAGGTGGACTAGTTTACTGCATTATCAACTCAGATTTTTGCACTGCAAAATTAATTAAATACTTAGTTCAACAACATAAAATTTAGAGTTATACAGCCTACAACAATAGTAAATGCAATTCAGCAGATAAGTACTTTGCATGAGATTTATGCCAATAACGGTCATTCTGCGGCTATGTGTGCTTCTAATTTTGAGTCAGTGATGTTTGTGAGAAAATCTCAAAGGCTGAATTATGGGAACATATAAAATCTAAAGTGGTAGACTTAGACACTAAATCCACCATGGAACGACCAACAGCAACAGTTTCAACAATAACAGTTTCAGCAGTAGAATTAATCCAAGATTCAAATGAGCAATATGGAAGAGATTCTAAAGCAAATTTTAGCTATTCAAGCACAATTTATAGCAGATATGAAGAGCCAGTAGATTTTTACAAGGAAATTAGACTTACAAATAGGTCAGATAGCAGCAATGCAGAATGTCAGGCCTAAAAGTAGTTTTCCAAGTGATACTGAAAAATCCTAAATAAGTTATGTCTATCACTTTGAAGAGTGCTAAAGATCTTAATGAATAACCTCCAAAGAAAATTAAGGAGTTTGATGTGTAGTTGGCTCCTAAACATGTAGATGATAGAGTTGATAAAAAATCAAAAAAGTCTAAGTACTCAAAAATAAAAGTTGCTGAAATAGTAAAAGTGAGACCACTACTACCCTTCCCACATAGGCATATAAAAGGGAAGGAGGATGCATACTTCAAGAAGTTCCTTGACACGTTTACAGAGCTTCATATTAAACTTCCTCTTTTAGATATTTTGATGGAAATTCCCAAGTATGCTAAGTACTTGAAGGATGTGGTCAATAACAAATTCAGGCTGCAGGATGTTGAGAAAGTGGTACTCTCTGAGGAGTATAGTTTTGTGGTGATATAGAATATGCCCAAAAAGTTTAAAGACCCTGGGAGTTTCACTTTCTGAATTTAAATTAGCAGAAGTGAGGAGGTCTATGCACTTAGTGATTTGGGGTCAAGCATCAAATTGATGCCCTCTTCTTATTCAACACTCTGGGCTTAGTGAAGCCGATATGGAGCACATTTTTTCTCTAATTGGATGACCAGAACCTATCATATCCTTAAGGAATCATAGAGGATGTTCTCATCAAGGTTGGTAAGTTTATTTTTCCTACTAATTTTATTATTTGGGATTTTTAGGAAGATGAAAGAGTGTTATCCATCTTGGGACATACATTCTTTGTGACGAGAGGAGGACTGATAGATGTGAGAGAGGACACGCTCACAGTGAGGTTGGATAATAAAGATGTGGTATTCAAAGTGTGCAAAACTCTCAAAACACTATCCCACTTTAAAGATTTATGGATGAATATAGTGATTGAAGGGGATAAGTGTGGGTTGGTGGAGTTGAGTCCACCAAACACCTCTTCAAACTTCTTCATTGAGTAGGCTAAGACACCACCACTCCAAGCTGAAATAATGCAAATTGATGAGCCTAAAAAGGCTATTGTTGAGAGAGTTATTGACCTTGATAGTTCACACTCTAGAGGTATGAAATGAATAATAAGATGGCATCTGAGTATGAGGAAGAGGTTGAAGGAAAATAGATGAGTTAGAAATTGGGTCGTGCCACGACACCAAATCAGGCATTGCTTGGGAGGCAACCCAAGTTATGGAAGTTTTATTTTAATATGTTAGTTTTTACTTCACTAGTTTTTTTGTTTTTGTTGATTCATAGGTTGATGGGAAGTCTGAGTACCTAAAACCAGAGCTAAGGAGCATTGTGAAGACTAAGTCTGGGGTCCCTAGACCCTCTTTATGTATAAAAATGATACTAACTAGGCTTGGAGGCCCCAAGAAGTATTTCTATCTCTACTTTTTTTTGTATAATTTAGGGATAAAGTAGATTTTTAAGTGTGGGGTGGGGAAATTCCCTTTTTAGGGGTAATTTTAAAATTTTATGCTAAGAATAAATAAGATATTCTTGTTGGTGCTACATTTTATTACATGATGCAAGTGTTTTGGTAGTAAAAATCATGTTGATTGTGTGAATTACTACTGTTAAGACTTATTGGCTCGTGATTATGACTCTTGTACATGTTGGCTTGATGTTGAATTCATGTGATTGTTTGGTTAAGAGTCTTTGAAGATCGTACTTGAGTTTAGCATGTGCCATGTGTGTAAGGTTTTGTATATTCATTGTTGCACTTATTGTCTAGAACTTTCCTGGTGTGTGTACAAAGCGAAATAAATATTATGGGTGTAAGAGATGATATAGACATTTCTTTGATAATCCATGTTAATACATTATTTTTACCTACCCTTTTGCATAATCCTAGTAAACCCCATTAAGCCATTATCTTTTTCTTTAGAAACCTCATATGTATCCTAATCCCCTTCTTTTATTGACCTTAATTTGATCCAAAGATCCTAATTCTTTATCATAAAATTAATTAGGTAATGAGTGTGAAATTTGAGTAGGAGAAAAGTAAAAGCGAAGACCCAAAGTAATAGTTATTAGTGAGGGCAATTGATGTGTTATGATTGGGAGTTGTGTAATGTAGAGAATAACAGGTTGTTCAAATTAAATAATGTGTACTTAGAAAACACTCCCACCATAGTGCATACTAATGAAATTAATGACATGAGGGAAAACAAAAGATGTGTGAAGGTAGTACATGTGGAAGTTAGTTGTTAGACATTAGTCTTAACTATATAATGTGATGTATTAAAGCTCTTAAGGAAGATAGTACTGGTCAGAGTAGTTTCTACCCATCCCTTAGCCAACATTAGAAACCTTAAAGACATATTTGATCATAAGATTCATCATTCTTATATTATTTGAGTACTACACTAAGGGAAATCCTATGGTTCATCTTGTGAATTCTATGTGATAGTGTGCGCAATTTGGTTCTTCAACCCATTTTGTGATAAATTTCTTTTGCGTGAGTAATTATGTGTAACTCTCTTGTTTTAAGGTAACATGTTTGATGATAGTTGGGTAAATTTTATGATTTTTTTAATTGAACAATATAAATGAGTTTACTAATGTGGCGAGTCAATTTTTAAGGCTAGGACGTTTTGGAGTAGTATTCTTGAACTGTCAATTGTACATAACATGCTTAGGGTAGAAACTTGCATTCTGTGTAGATATTATAGTACTAGATTGAGTGTATTTCTTATACCAGAAGTTTGGAGTCTCCTCAGCTTATGATGCTTAGAGTTAAGACTGGTTCGAGGACGAACAAGGCTTTAAGTGTGGGGTGGTGATCTAAGGTGGTTTTATGCACTTTAGTGATGTTATCCTAGCTTATTTATCCTTGTTTTGAGGAATGCTCGTGTGATTAATGATATAATTTAAAATATAAGTTCTTAAGTATGTAATTATAATTTTTATGGTGTCTTTCAAACAAGTTTGTACATAATTTGGTCACTTAGAGTTCAAACGAGAAAACTAGTTTTACCAGCTCAAGCTAGGTGTTTTTCTAGTCTATCTCGATGGATTCTAATGTGTGTAAGTAATTATGGGTGTAAAAACTTGTTCACAATGTTCAAATTTCCATTGAAATGATCCAAGAGTCAAAACACTAAGATAATGAGTAATTAAATGAAACTAGTTCTTAGTTTGAGTTTCTAGTTTATCATTATGGATTATTTGTTGTTTTGAGATCTAATACATGGTGTTTGATGTTATATAAGGCTTGGTGATTTTATTTTTTTAATATATAGAGTATATTAAATCTTATATCAAAGTTAAATGATACCACAAGGCTTAGGATTAAATGGAAAGTGCACAAACAAGTTTAGACGTTATATTGAGACTTTCCAGTGAAGCCTCGTGATAGTGGTGCATTGCGACCTCTACTTGACTTGAGAATACATTGTAATGAGACCCCTAATAAAGTGTACTACCTATTTTTCCACTACCCCTATTTTATTTTAGGAACCATCATGGGGCCACCCTAACTCCACACACGGCCAAAACCTTCTACTATAAATAGGACACTTAGACTTGTTGTTATTCACCTTGGATGACTTGGATCTTTGGAAAGGAATTATAAACACTTTAATTAGGGTTTATTTCTCTTTAATTTATATTTTTAATGTATTTTATATTTTGTTCATTGAATTGAATTACGATTATGTCTATTACTGTCTGAACACCCTTTTCCGGGATTAACGCCAAGAACATGTTACTATTGCTTTGAATTGAATTAGTTTGGATTGCTTATCATATTTGGATATTTATTTATCCTTTTTATCACTATTTTGAGGATTTGAGACCCTTCAAATATATATATTTTCGACCTTGTGAACTCGAGAGGGGAAATAGGGAGATAGAACGTGGGGATAGATAGAGTAAGGTTCTCATTATTTTATGAAATAAGGAATTTGAATTAGAGACTAGGATAGGGATATATCTAGAAGCCTTGCTTGGTTCACATGTAGGATGACATATTAATGCATCTAAATGGATTATTACATTCCCTCTCAATGATGTAGTTGTAATGTCCTATTAGGTAGAAGGTTAGAGGTCGGGAGATCATGATCATACAATAAACCCTACGAATCAACAACCAATATAATCAATCTAACGAATGAAGTTCAATAGAGTAGTATGATTGTTCGTAGTGTTTTAACCCCAGGATTTCATCTATTGATTATCCAAAGTCTTTACTTTCCCATATTACTCTAGTTTACTCTTAGTTTTCAAATTTTTGAAACTGTTTTGGTTATTTTGCACTAATTAAACTAAATAGTTAAACTAGAATTGGATAGTTGTTTAACAAAAGTCTTTGGGGGATCGATATTCATCTTTATTTAAGGCCAGTGTATTACTTGGTGAGACCACGGACATTTACGTGTGCTCTTGGGAGCAATCAACGAATAAGACAATAGTTATCCAAGACTACACACTTAGTCTAATGAAATCCTTAACAAGTAGATCTTGTAACTAGGAATTTAGCTCCTTAATCTCGACAGGATACATATGGTAAGGTACAGTAGAAATAGGTCGAGTAGCCGTCTCAATAACTATAACAAATTCAACGTCACCCCTAGGAGAAAGACCAGGTAGATCTATAGGGAAAACATCAGGAAACCCACAAACTATAGGAATAAAGTCAAGCGATGGACTCTTCACACTAACATCATGAATATAAGTAAGATAAGACTCGCAACCCCTTACAATAAGTCTCCTAGCATGAATATAATGAATAATCTCAATCGGCTCGTGACTAATAGATCCTTGTCATATAATTGGGGGTATGTCAGGCATGGTTAAAGTAATAGTCTTGGAAAAAAATTCCAAGATTACATGATAGTAGACAACAAGTCCATGCCTAGAATCACAATAAAATCTACCATGTCTACTATAATAAGATAATCTTGAATATTAAACTCTTGAACAGTCACAACAAACGATCTATAAACCTTATCCACTACTAAAAAATCACTCACAGGACTAGATACACATAATGTCACATATAAAGAATCCCATGATCACTTAAGCCATGAGGCATAGTAAGTAGACACATAAGAATAAGTGGATCTCGAATCAAATAAAGAAAAATCTAGCTGATAGAATACTGAGATCATACATATGATGATAACATTTGAAGACTCAGCCTCATGTCTAGTTAGTACGACATACAACTGACCACACATGACACAAAGCTAGGCTCCTGACTTATCTCTTATCCTACCTTCCTAAGAAACCCCATAAGCACCATGGCGACCATGATGATGACCATGAATACCACCTCATGCTAGGCGATGTACTATTCTAATCGGTGGAACACTCTGAATTAAAGGAACTATCGCTCCATGATCGGGGAACTTGTACAACCCAAACTAGGGCCTGGTCATGACGGGTATCTCAAATCCACCGAGGACTAGAGACCATCCCTTTTTCCTAGCCAAATAGAACATAACACATCTAGCAGTGTCTAAATTTCAAACACATATACAAGATAGAAAATAATAATCTCAAGGACATCTAAGAGTGTCAACATCAATACCCAATCCACAGTAATATCCAAAAAACCTCTACTAATCTAAAAAAATCTAAGTCGGAACATGGACCCGACCATGACAATGACAATGTCAATGTGAACTCTTTCATCCTAGCTTATGGAACGAAACTGATGGAATAATCAAGTCTTATAGAGAATGGAAGCTCTCCACTTCACCGCAAATGACCAATAAATCAAGTCGATCCACCTAACACTGTGCAGGAAAAGTAGAGTTTCCTTCGGACCCTGCATCGCATGAGGATTTAACATTAGAGATGGTTAGTGGGTGGAGCACAAGCATGTAACTCAATGAAAGGACAAAATAATGCCATGATCAATATTTAAAAAGTCAGTCAATGCCAACACACATAATCATATAAATAGATGAAAATATAAACATATCAAGTCGGGATAGGGAATAAAAATTATCATGAAGTAAAACTTTATCCTGGACTATGTCACTC
Organism: Capsicum pubescens; assembly: GCA_030864215.1. Taxonomy (NCBI): domain Eukaryota; kingdom Viridiplantae; phylum Streptophyta; class Magnoliopsida; order Solanales; family Solanaceae; genus Capsicum; species Capsicum pubescens. Next base: position 123,553,154 of record CM061543.1, read on the forward strand.
AACCATCATAAACAGGCATCCATGGGCTATATGGGTTCAGCTCCTCCGATGAAAGGGCCCGGTTCATGTTAGCCACATGAATCAAAGTTATCAAGGAAGACCATAGAATACCCCAACCCCATGTCAATCTGAGATACAGATATATATTAATAGTGTGAACTTTGAACATGGTCATCATGACAAACCCACACATCAGCAAACATAAGTTTCCAGTACAAGTCATTCAAGACCCACACCTTCATGGCTTAGCTACATAATTCCCATCAAGCCTAATTTAAAAAGTTTCACATAACCTGCTCATTAACCATAGGTTTAAACATTAAGGCACACCATCAATATCGTCATACCATATGCTTGCAAGTTTATCTCTATGTCATAACAATCACATTAACTTGGGGGAATGCCTCGACCCCCTTTGTTCATGAAATAAACACATAGCCAACAAGTCTTTGAAAACCATGTTTGTTGTTTAATTATTTATGAAATGTAATAATATAGGTGAGTAAGTCATACCATGAGACAAATCCACAATTTAAAGCCATCTACACAAGTGGGTTGAGGAAATACAATTATTCAAAACCAATTCCAAGTTTTAAAAAAATGACCCCCGTTCTAATTTCCACACACATGCACCCTATAAGATCAAAACATTCAATTTAAAGCATGATCAACTCATAAAAACCATGGGAAAACAATTTAAGGATCACCCATTCCAAAACCCTCAACCCATGTCAAAACCTACATTCATATACATACAATTAAACTATTTAAAATACATGTTTTCATAAAATAATAATTGGGGAAGAGTAACATGGCTGAAAGTATCATAACTATGGAGAGAAATCACCCTTCAGATCCCTAATTGATCAACTTCTTGGAAACCCTAAGTGCTCTTGACCTTGCTGATTTGAGAGAGTTTAAGAAGTTATTTTTATTGGTTTTGGAGTGGTAATGATACCCTAATGGGTTTTTTTGTCATGGGTCATGATTGAAAAGGATGGAAAATGTCCAAAGTACCCTTAATTAAAAGCTTAAAAGTGTTGCCAGTGACTACAGGACACTATACAACTTGTAAGGCATATTGCGACTTATCACAATGAGTCATAGTCAAGATAGTAGCTTAATGATCCTTATCTAGTAACCCTAAAATTTACACCCTATGACTCGTAGGGTCTTAGTCGTATCTAGGAAAGAAACACTTAAGGAATACTCTTGTTTGGATACAGATGGGACTATATAACTCGTATAGTATGTTTAAAAGCTCAAAAATTTTCAAAGGACAAAATATAAGGTATTATATTCTCCCCCCTAGAATCATTCATCCTCGAATGGTGAGTCAAGGCTTCCCTTAGCACAATATAATACAAAAATACACCCATACTTACCTTTATCAAAGACAGAAAACAAACATGTCACTAAATACGCATACCTTAAGCACTATTGAATGGTAAACAAGAATTGATATTTGGAATTTATGTCTTCTTTGACTCCCAAGTACCTTCTTCACGCTTTTGGTTCCTCCATATAATATTTATCGAAGCCATATCCTTAGTTCACAGTGGACGAACTTGCCGATCTAAAATCTCTACCGGGACTTCCTTGAAAGACAAGGAATCCGAAACACCAACACTCTCCAAAGGAAAAACCAACGAAATATCACCCATACATTTCTCTAACATCTAAACATGGATGATCGGATGAATGGAACCTAAAAGTGAAGGCAATTCAAACTTATAAGCCACATTGCCCTATTTCCTTAATATATAATATAGACCAACATAACGGTGACTGTGCTTTCCCTTCCATCCAAACTGCATCACTCCCTTTATGGGGATACTTTTAAGAACACCAAATCATCCCCATAAAACTCCAAGTCCATTTGCATTAAATTTGCATAGGACTTTTGCAAACATTGGCCGGCCTTAAGCCTATCCCGAATCGCCTTCATCTTCTCCATAGCTTAGTGAACCAAGTCAAGACCATACAACTTATTCTCACCAACCTTCAGCCATACAAAAGGATACCTAAACCTTCTACCATACATGGCCTCAAATGGAGCCATTTGGATGCTGGAACTAAAGCTATTATTATATGCAAGCTCTATGAGAGACAAATGGTCAACCTAACTACTACAAAAATCAATCACACAAGACCTTAGCATATCTTATAAAGTTTGTATCATTCTTTTTCTTGACCATGTATTTGAGGATAAAAGGCGGTACTAAGGTTCACTTTAGTTCTAAACCCTCTTTGAAAGGAACGCCAAAAGTGAGATGAGAATTGAGTACTGATGTGTGGTGAATTTACCACTCCTTTACACTCAACATTTGTGAGCACTACTATGATTTGAATGTAAAAGTGAAACATTTTTGGGGTTAAATATACTAATTCCCATATTTTGTAGGTATATAAAGGGTGAGAAGAAAAGGAGCAAACATGAGCTAAAAAGGAATAAAAAGAAAGTTGAAGTGCAATAGTTGGACAAGCTGAAGCAGGATAAATATCTGACCCTAAGTTATCGTGATCGCGGGCTGAAGCTCAGAATCGCGCCAAGTCAATCTAGTCAACCAACTGTGATCATGATGGGCTAACCACGATCGCGATGAGTGCGATCATAACCAATCTTATGCAATTGAATGGGGGTGCAAACTAACCCAAAAGAAGAAATATAATTCTGACTAGCTGACCCCAAATCCCTTTTAACGCTGAAAACCCCTTTATTCTAGGATTATCTATCATTCTAGAATCGTACCTACCACTCTTAGTTGAGGGTTTTTGTATTTTTCTTGGAGCTTAGAGATAAATTTGTACTACTTTTGAGCTAAGAAGATATTAGAGTGACTTCTAAGTAGAGGATTGGTAAATCCCATTGAGGATTCATTGAAACCTAAAGTATGGTTTGTATTCTTTTTATTTTTTATTAATCAATATAATGGAGATTTTGGTTTATTTTTACTGATGAGTAGCTAGTTCTTCTTCTTGGGATTATGTTTGAATAAGGTACAATTGTGTGTGGATTGTGATTCTTGTATGCATATGCTAGTTTGTTGGTGATGGGTTCTTCTATTGCTTTACTAAATTTTTTGGGATTTGTGGTTGAAATCCCCAAATACCCAAATGGGTTTGATGGGTGAAGATCCTAAACTCTTGAAGGCTCAAACCATTCTTGAAAAAGAGGGGTTTGTGTGAACTTTTGGAATCCATATCATACATGAAATAGGGATGTGGGAACTAAGAAAATAGTAGACAATTATTGGGCTTAGTTTGCTAATATTCATCATCTTAGACATAAGGGTGAATATGAGGTTGACTATCCCTTGGGAACCATCCTAGAAATAGGGATGCCTAATTGAGGTATTGGGTGGCTTTAGTTGACACACTCGTTAGGTGCTCGAAAGAAATCTTTGTGGTTTTGTTGAAAGACTAAGATTTTCAACCTAGTCTACCACGTAATCAATAATTAAAATTTGCATCAAATTTTCATGAACCCATGCATGGCTTGCCCCTAGGAGATCAAAATCCCAAGATATATGACTAATTGATTACACTATAATTATTCTTAGTCTTGAATTAGTACATTAGAATTCCAAGAATTAATTTCACATTCGAAAAGATTGAGAACCCCTAAACCATTTTGTACCATAGGTTTGAACTTTGCAAGCAACTATTATTTCAAACTTAATCAGTCACCATTCACATTGTTCTTTGTGGATTCCACCCCGACTCTTGTTCGGTAATTATATTTACAATGACAACCTGCACTAAAATTGATGTGTAAGTTGAGCGTTATCAAAAAATTGCACTATTGTCGGGGAACAATTTGGCGTGTTGAGTTAGTTTGGAATTTTATCATACTTGCTTTCATTCAAACTTGTAAATATTTGCTTAATATTTTGTTTTATTTCTTATGTTAGGTAGATTTTGTTTATTTTTGTTTATATCTTACAATGGCATCTTGGAATGAAAGCGAGTTCGATGGTTGGAAATCTTATCTTGACAATCCATGTCCATATTATGGTGAACCCCACTCTTGTCAAGATTGTAGATATTCTCCCTGGCATGAGTTGTATGCACCATCTAAATCCTATGGGGAGTATAGTTGTTCTCTATGTGGTGGTCGAGATGGACATTGGAGCAATTTCCCAAATGCCTCTACCCCCGTTATGCTAACACGATTTCTAGTTCTTCTTCTAATTTTGATAGTTCTTATGAGAACGAAAGGAAAGAACGAAGCAAAAAAAATTATAGTGTTGAATCAATGCTTCAACGTATCTTGGAATGGGTGAAATCAACATAGGATGATTTACGTCGTTGGAGTGATTCTCCAAATGCCTCTTCCTTTGTTAATCTAACCCAAATGATAGTTCTTCTTATGGATTTAATCAGTCTTATGATGAAGAAAGGGAAGAACGAAGCATGGGAAATAGTGGCATTGAAGCAACACTTCAATGTATCTTGGAGTTAAGATCAACAGTGGAGGAGGAAGCAACTCTTATACTCCAATCCAACAAGGCATTAGGAGAGGAAATCTTTAAAATAGAAGACGTGGGCATGGAAGTTAATCATGCAAACAAGATAACCATACAAACTCTTTTAAATGTGCTTGATATTGAAGAACCCTCACTGATTTGTCAACCAACAAAACCAAACATGAGAGATAATACCAAAAAGGAAGAAATGGTACTAGAGTCGAAAGAAGAAGCCATGCAAAACCATTACGAACACTCTAGTCCATTTAAGGGTGAGGATGTTATTAGGGATGTGAGTCTGGAATTTCGAGATAGACCCCATTCAAACCATTTTTCAACATTGTGGTTGATTGATGTGATGAGAATCCATCTACCTATGTAAATAATGGATTATGGGGAAAAGGAGCAACGTCCCTACATATTGGAGTTTGTTATTCCAAAAGAGCATATGGGAGCCCCACACTTGAAGGCCAAGGAACATAACTTCTGATGTCCAACTAGTGGCTTGTTGATGTTTCTACTTTTACCCAAGGATCCCACTCAAAAAATTGACACAACTTGGGAAAAAGGTTCAAATCTTCAAATTGGCGTGACAGAACATACGTCATCATGCCATTACATTTGCCCAATGCACCTCAAAGATGTACGGATTGAAAAATGGGATGAAAATTCAAATACTCTAAATTGAGACATAAAAGAGAATTTAAGAAACATTGAGTCACGATGTTAAACCAAGCACTTGATGGGAGGCAACCCATCATTTTTATGATTACCCTATTTACTTTTGAATAAATCTCAAAAGCTTAATGTTTTGTAGGTTTTCTGGGACAGGGGAAAACCAAGTTTAGAAGTGTTGCAGTCATCCAGCAAAACAGGGAAAAACAGAGGAGAAGATGGCCTTAGTTACAATATTTGCGGACTTCTGGCCATGATCGCGCCACAGCAATACCACTAATCAGGCCGCAATCGCGCCTCTTTGTCCAGCTTTCAACATTGTTAGCAATTCAGTTTCATGGAGCCTTTTAACCCTTCTTGTGCTTTCAAATTGTGTAGTGAGGTCACTAAAAGTATTATAGTTGGGGGTACGGCCTTACCCTTGTGTGTATTCATTGGTTTGCAATACTCAAACTTAGTTCACTCCAAGCATGGAATTTTTGTGAATTTATTATTTTCATTGTTTAGTTTTCTAATTCATTTAATAATGATTTTGGACAAAACTTTCCCTATGATAGATTGATTAATGACATTCTTAAGGGAAAAGATTCATAATTGGGTTTTGATCCACAGATGCAGGGGAAGTCTGAGTACCCATAGCATCAACACTAAGAATGCAAGGGAAGTCTTAGTACCTATGGCATTGTAGATTTGGGATATAATTCATCTCATTGGCAAAGTCTGAGTAGCTATAGAGCTGGTTTGCCCATATGAATCCTATATGTGAGGTCGAGACTTTAGTTGTTTCCATGACTAGAAAATTGTGCATGGGGAAAATGTAAATCAAGCACCCCCCCCTCCATCCAAAGTTTTTAGAAAATTAAGGGCATAGACGTGAGAAATATTGTAACAATTCTTTTTCGCTTTTTGTGACTCCAAATTCATGACTTAGGAATATTGGTAGATACTCCTTTTTTTTTCTCTAGCGGGAGGGGCAATTGATCCTCCTTGGCGAATTTTCTTGCCATGTGTGTTGAGCTTATTTTTTTGAATATCTTGTATACTTGTGTCATCTAGAACTTTCCCCATTAGTATTTCAAGGCTAATTTGATTGTATTTGGTTGGAGATATGTCTTAGGCCATCTTTGTGACATTGGAAACCCACTCTAGCCGAAAAAACTCACCCACACATAAATGGAATTCCTAGCTACCTACTTTGAGCCTTTGGACCTTTCTTTGGCAAACACATTAAAAGTTGTGAACCATTCTTTTTATCCCTCTTTTGAAACATACCCACCTTGAACATGTAAATCCACCTTGAGGCTAAAATCCTAAGTTGGGGTGGTAAAGATTGATGGAAGTAAGTGTGTGGCCACGAAGTTGTAAGTGAAATACCAAAGTGCCTAAGTGTTGAAAAAAATGACTAGAAGAAGCAATGGTTCGACAAAGGAAAGAATTTCATGAAAATTGCAAGAAAAAAGAAATGGAAGAAAATGGATTAATAATGAAAGCAAAAAGTAAGCATATAAAAAGAGAAAAACAAAGGGGAGTGTCTCTAAGTCAAAAAGGAGATTAAATATTGTGATGTATATTTTCAAGGAAGGGTGTAGCCATGTTGTTCCCAAATGATGTCTACCCTAAATCAAACCTACATTACAAGATTAAAAAGTCCTTTGAGATCTCCAACCATTTACTCTCTTTATAGTGATGATTGAAATAGGGGCAAGCCAATGATATAACACTTGTTAACATAGAGAGCTCCTTTGTGAGGGGGAGAGTTTTTGCGCTTACATTCCTTGTTGCATATGTGGTAGCTTAGTGTGTGGAATTTTCTATCTTGTGAGGAGGCATGTGAAAAAGTCAAGGCGGGTTATTTTGTCATCTCCCAAAAAAGGAGTATAATGTAGTTGAGGTCAAAGAGGAGTCATTTTTTGAGTATTAGTGATTGTTTCATGATTTCTCTTTGAAGCCCTTTTCATCCTTGAAAATTACGCGTTATATTGAGGGGTGTCGTGAAAATAGTCTTTCCCATGTTTGAAGAGCTATTTGTGGTAGTAATAAAGTTGAAGTCATCATGATCATTTGGGTCATCTAATTTGGGCATAAAAGTGCATTGTATCATGGCAAAAGGTAGTGTTACTTAAGGACAAGCAAAGCTTTAAGTTGGGGGTGTTGATGAGTGGTGAATTTACCACTCATTTACACTCAACATTCGTGCACACTACTATGATTCGAATGTAAAAGTGAGACACATTTGGGGTTAAATGTGCTAATTTCCATATTTTGCAGGTATGCAAGTTATGTGGATGAAAAATATGGATACAAGCTGAAAAGGATCAAAAATAAAGAGAAGAAGTACATCTAGTATACCTGTAGAAGAACACAGTCTCAGTTACCGCGATCGCGATTTGAGGTATGTGGTCACAGACCAACTATTTAGGTCAAAGCATCGTAATCACAGTGATCTTAATGCGTTCATGGTTGCGACGATCATGCACAAGCTACCGCGATCGAAGCCTAGCGGTTATGCCTAAGGAAAATTATGTCATTTGGGCCAGCTAACCCCAAGTTCACATTTAAAAGGTTCAAAATCCTTAATACATAAAGGCATCATTCCACAACCCTACATCCCGTTCTTAGTTTAAGGTTTTGTAATTTCTTTTTGGTTGGAGCACAAATTTATACTAATTTAGGCTAAGAAGACATTAGAGTGACTTCCAAGTGTAGCTTTGTCTATTGAAGATTCATTCGAGTCTAAAGTGTGGTTTGTCCTCTTTTTATTTTTCCTATTAATAACTTTAAAAGACATTTTAGTTTATTTGCGTTTATTATTATTATGATTTGCTAGATCTACTTTTTGGGATTATGTTTGAATAAGAAGCAATTGTACATGAATTGTGATATATTGGTGTGGAATTTAGTTTGTTGATGACGTGTTCTATTGTTGCTTGATTAAATAAGTTGGGATTTGTAGGTGAAAGCCCAAAATACGTAATTAGGTTTGATGGATAAAAGTCCCAACCTCTTGAAAGCCCTAGCCATCCTTAAAAGAGGAGTTTTGGGTGAACTTTAGGAACCCAACTCATCCTTGAAAGAGGGATGTGGGAACCAAAGAAATAGTAGAAAATTTATAGGTATGTCTTGCCAATTTTCTTCACTATCTTAGACATAAGGGTAATTAGGAGGTTTACAATACCATGGGTATCATCCTAGAAATAGGGATATCCAATTGAGGTATTGGGTGGATTTAATTAACACACTTGTTAGGTACTCGAAAGGGTAAATGAGTGACATATTTGTGGCTTTGTTGAAATAGTAGTCTCAAGGACTTTAAACCTAGCCTACCGTATCATCAACAATTAGAATTTGCATTGAATCATTACTTACCCATGCATATCTTGCTCCTAGAATATCATTGTCCCAAGATCAGTTCCTAATTTATTACACTCTAATGCTTAGTCTCTAATTAGTCCTTTATAACCCCAAGGATAACTTTCATCTTTGAAAATATCGAAAACCCCCAAGCTAATCTTGTACCATAGGTTTGAATTTAGCTAGCACCTATTGTTTCGGACTTACTTAATCACCACTCACATTATTCCCTGTGGATTCAACCCCGACTCCTAGTTGGGTAAATATATTGACAACGACCACCTTGTACTTTAATTGATGTGTAAGTTGAGCGTTATCAAGTACCCCAATCAGATATGATAGAAATTGGAGCACCATGCAACTTCACAACCTCCTAAATGAAGAGCTTAGAATAATCCTCTGCTGAATAGTTAGTCTTCATCAGTTGGAAAAGAGAGGACTAGGTCATCCTATCCACAATGACCAAAATAAAATCAAACTAATGGAGAGATCGTAGAAGACCGGTAATTAAATCCATATTAATCACTTCCTATTTCCACACGAGCAACTTAGTCTCTTGAGATAAACCACCAGGCCTCAAGTGCTACACCGTCACTTGTTGACAAACCATAAGAAAATTGGCCACATCCCTCTATATGTTGTTCAACTAATAAACCTCTTTCAAATCATGATACATTTTTGTAGAACCAGGATGAACATTGTACCTTGACTCATGAGCTTCAACAAAGATCCTCCCTATACCTTGTAAAGATATCAACACCACCAATCTCAAAATCCATCACCTTCTGGTGACCACATCATCCTTGATTTGCATAAAAATAGGGTCCAAGACCTATTTTTCCTTCACCTCAAAACCAAGATATGACTTTAGCACCCCTTGTACAATCACACCACCATCCTCAGAGTCTAAGAGACTAACTCCAAGATTAGAAAAATGGTGAATATCATTGACTAATTCTCGCTTCTCTTCATCCACATGAGATAATCTTCCCATAGTTAACCTGCTAAGAGCATCAGAAACAATGTTAGATTCTAGGTAAACACATATCAATAGATCTTATGATCTGAATAGATGTCAACATGAACCCCATAAAAATAGTGGCGCAAATTCACCCAAGCAAAGACCACATCAAATAATTCAAAGTCGTGCATCTGGTAATTCTTCTAATGAACTTTCAACTACCTAGAAATATAGGCTATAACCTTGTCATACTGCATCAACACATAACCCAGTACGACACGTGATACATCAGAATAAAAAACAAAAACCTCAGTACCCACGGGTAGGGTCTAAAATAGAGTCAAGGTCAACTTATTTTTCAACTTCTAAAAATTACCTTCATTAGAATCATACCACTAAAACTTCACCTTCTTCTGAGTCAATCTAGTCAATGAAGTAGAAATAGATGAGAAGCTCTCTACAAACTTTCTATAATACCCGGATAAACACAAAAAGCTTTGAATATTGATTGGAGTCGTGGGTCTAGGCCATTTCTTACCCACACAACCTTTAGTGGATCCACCATGATCTCTTCATTAAAAACAACAAAGGACAAAAAAGCAACATCATTCAACCAAAACAGCCACTTAGAAAATTTAGCATACAAACACTGATCCTTAAGGGTTTGCAAGACTGTGCGGAGGTGATCATCATGATCTACCTCACTCTTTGAATACACTAAAATATCATCAATAAATACAATTAAAAACAAATCCAAGTACTGGCGGAAGACCCAGTTCATAAAATTCATAAATGTCTCTAAGGCATTAGTCAAACCAAATGGCATGACCAAGAACTCATAATGGCCTTATCAATTGTGAAAATCAGTCTTAGGGTATCCACCTCCCTACTCTTCAACTGACGATAACCCGACTGAAGATCAATCTTAGAAAAGTACTTAGCTCTCTAAAGCTGGTCAAATAGTTCATCAATCCTTGAAGGAGGATACTTATTCTTTATTGTCACCTTATTTAATTGGCAGTAATCTATACAACTTAAAGGGACCCATCCTTCTTACACACGAAGAGTATCAGATCGCCCCACGGAGAAATACTAGGGCAAATAAAACCCATATAAAAGAGATCTTTCAAATGCTCCTTACGTTATTTCAACTCAGGCGAAGCTATTCTATAAGGAGGGATAGAGATTAGATGGGTATCCGACAGAAGATCAATCCCAAAATCTATCTTTCTATCGGGAGGAACATCTGGAAGATCATCAAGAAACGCCTCAAGAAACTTATACACCACAAGGAAAGATTTCAAACAAAGACTCTCCAAGTTAGAATATTTAACCCAGACCAAGTGTTAGCGACACCACTTGGAAATCCACACCCTCTACTTCAGTAACCCGCATCACTTGAAAGATCTTTTCCATTTTTTCTATGAAACCTTGAGGATTCTCCCCAACCTTATTACTAGTAAAAGTCGAAGGACTCAACCTTATAAACTGTCCAACTCTAGTGGCCTTAGAAAAACTCACAACAATAGCAGCAAGAATCGATTGACATGACTGAGATATTATCAATTGGTCAACAGATGAATAGAACGACAAAATTAAGCATTACAAATCTCTAGGGGTGACTGAGCAGGAGTGTCACCAGCGGAAGAAGCATTACTGGGTACCGGTGGAACTCCATGAGGTCAATCAAAAGCAGCATCCCTAGATCAGGTTTCTACCCATAGGTAGGACAAGTTCCATCCATAGTGTGCTCAAGTGAGACAAAGGAGTTTCCACAAACATCAAATCTTCTACGAGGAATGATCGAAAAAGCAAACAAATAAGAATTAGAGGAGATTTCAACACCTTATACTCTAAAGCTCGAAAGTAGATCATAATAAGGGGAAACATTCCTAAATGTCTCGTAGCTTATACCTTATAAGTGTGGCACACTACACATCCATAAAAGAGATTCTACTTGAAATGGCTTTATCAATCCCTAATTTCACTAAACCTAGGATCTGATACCAACTTTTTTACAACCCAAACCAATGCCTGGTCGTGATGGGTATCTCAAGTCCTTCAAGGACTGGAGACCACTCCTTTTCCCTAACCAAATAAAATGTAACATATCTAGCAGGGGATGAATTCCAAACACATATCTAAGATAGAAAATAATAAGTTGAAGGACATCTAAGAGTGTCAACATCAATACCTAATCCACAGTAATATCCACAAAACCTCTAATAATCCAAAATACTCATGTAGGGACATGCCCCCGACTCTTAAAATAACAATGACAATGACAATGTCAATGTGAACTTTTTAATCCTAACTTATGTAAGGAAACTGATGAAATGATCAAGTATTTTGGAGAATGGAAGCTCACCACTCCACCACAAATAATCGATGAACTAAGAAGATCCACCTAACACTTTAAAGAAAAATTAGACTTGCCTTTGAACCCAACACCGCATGGGGTACATCATCCAGATATGGTTAGTGGGTTGAGCACTAGCATGTAACTCAGGGAAAGGATATGTCATGGTCTATATTTCAAAAGTCATTAAAAGACAATGCACATAATCATATATATATATATCATGAAGGTATAGGTAACAAGGCTTAGAATGAAGTAAAACTTTATCTTGGACTATGTATCTCAATTATCATACATAGGAATCCACAGGCTCTATGGGTTCATATCCCTCTACTGAAAGGGAAAAATGTGTGTTATCCATACAAACCAGAGGTATCAAGGATGACCAGGGAATGCCCCGACCCCACCTCAATCAAAAATACAAATATATATAAATAGTGTGAACTATGCACAAGATCATCAAGACCAACTCTCACGTCGCCAAATACAAATTTCCAGTATAAGTCATTCAAGACATACACCTTCATGGCTTGGCTACATAATCCACATTAAGCCTAATTAAAACAAGTTTCACATAACCCATTCATTAACCACAAGATTATACACTAAGGCACACTACCAGTATCGTCATATCATACACTTGAAAGCTTATATCTATGCCATAACAATCAGATTAACTTGGGGAAGTCTCGGCCCCCTTTGTTCATTAAATCAAAACATAGACAATAAAGATTTCAAAATCCTTTTTCATTGATTAACCATTTATATAATGCAATAGTGTAGGTGAGTAAGTCATACCAATACATAAATCCACAATTTAAAGCTATTTACAAAAGTAGGTTGAGGGAACACAATTATTCAAAACCAATTCTAGGTTCAGAACATCAATTTTGGGGAATATCACGACCCCCATTCCAATTCCCACACTCATGCACTCCATTAGTTCAAAACATTCAATTTAAAGTATGAACAACTTACAAAACCATGAGAAAACAATTCCAGGATAAACCATTCTAAAACCCTCAACCCATATCAAAATGCACATTCAATTCTATGTAATTAAACCATATAAAATATATGATTTTCATAAAATAAGAATTAGGGAAGAGTAACATCTGTGTAAGTATCACAACTATGGAGAGAAAATACCATTGATATCCATAATTTATAAACTTCTTGGAAACCCTATGTGCTTTTGACTTGGATATTTGAGAGAGTAAGAAGTTATTTTTATTTTTTTAGAGTTATATTGATACCCTAAAGGGTTCTTAAGTCGTGCGCCACGATTAGGGAAAAGAGGAAATATCCAAAGTGCCCTTAATTAAAAGCTAAAAAGAGTCGCTAGTGAGTACGGGTCACTATACTACTTGTAAGGAAACATTACGACTTGTCACCATGAGTTATAGTCAAGACAGTAGTTGAAGGACCCTTCTCTAGTAACCCTATGACTGATACCCTATGACTCATTAAGAGACCCTATGACTAGTGAGGCTCTAGTCATATCCCAAACAAAAACACTTGGGGTACACTCAGGAATGGCTACAGATGTGACTATACAACTCGTATAGAGTCTTTACACTCATTAAGAGTCAGTCATAATCATAACTGAAACTTGGACAATCCACACTGGTTAGACTATGTCTAGGGTCTTATGAACCATAATTACGGGCAGTAAGTTTAAAAGTTCAGAAATTTTCAAAGGCCAACATCTTGGGTGTTATAACACTCTCACAAAAAATAGACAAAAGCCCATCTACCATAATATTCCCTAGGCTTTGTACTTAAACTAAAAGATCCGACTGGCCCAAAATAATCACCACGTCTAGAATAAATAGAATATGATCCCCTCAAAGGATGACCGCTACTTTGGCTAGGATGATCACTGTAACCAGACTGACCTCTATCAGTAATCTAAATTGCAGCATAAACAAGATTACGAGACTAACCCTGATACTGATAAGGCTGATGAGAAGCTACTGCCTTTATATCATGATCCACTAGTACTTTTACTAAAACTAACCTAATATCGTGGACTCTTATTGTTTCCCCCTTGGGACTCATAATACATCTCCTTTATAACTTTGAGCATGATTAAAAACCTTAGTAAAAGTCATACACACAGGAACCAAACTCTGTATAGATATAGAAAAAGAGAATGTCAATCCTCTAAAAAATAAATGAACCCTTTCATACTCAGTAGTCATAATAGAAGTAGCATGCGTATCCAATATGTAAAATCAAGCCTCATACTCCACAACAGTTATATAACCCTGGTCCAACATCGAGAACTAATCCCCTAAATAATCTCTAAGGATACAAGCCATATACTTCTCCAACAATGTCGAGCTACTAAATCTAATTGAATAAGTAGTGTAATACATAACATAAGTCTTAACTAGGCCCAAATTATGATGCATATCCTTGCATACAATTAGAAACTCATGAGAATCCACGCCTGGTGCACCAGAAAACCTAGGAGGAGCTAACATCATGAATTTACCCAACATATTCTTTTTCTTAATAGACATAGTAGGATAGGCAACCACTAATGAACTACTATCGACTGGGAACAACAGATATAGGCCGTTCTCCTACCTTAGTACTACTCTGATAATTCACTGCGCACCATCATATTGTGCACAACCAACCAATACCAAAATCTGAAGTAATGAATCTATACGAAGTAAAGAAGAAATAAACCCATAATGGATCATGGGATGGTCCTTGGCCCACCACTGTTTGGGGTTGATAAATCTATGGCTCGAGAAAAGGAATAGGGTCTGAAAAAGGCCCTTTATCCTGGCCCCTAGCTAGGGCTGCATCGCTAATCTTTCCTTGAGCCCTTGCTTATCTATAAACTATGATATATTCCCTCTAAGTGGGATTAGGTTCCTCATCTTGTGTAGCAGTAGCATGTATCCTAGTTATCTACAATAGAGTGAACCAAAAGAATATTTAGAGACCAACTCAGGACCTTAGAACAAAATAAGTAGAAGAAGTGAAAAACTTCTAAGAATGTCCTATAGCCACCCAAAGATAAGAAACGAATGTCATGTTCCGAAATGTAGGACTCTACTAGACACTTACTATTGCACCACCAATACTGGTGAACATAACAATCTGATAAAAATTGGTCATGAACTAATTTATGAGTCATGATGGCACCTTTTTTATCCCTATAGTAGGTAAGCTATCTAAATCCAAAAGCTATAAACAATGGGCTAATTTTTGTGAAAAATGGCCTAAAAGACAAATGTCAAAACTTTAAAGCTCAGAAATAATACGACAATAATGATAGATTAGAAGATAGATAAAACATTAGTAACCATCCTATAACATAGTAGTTCTCGATACAAGCCCTACTACAAAAGAACATAAGTTCTGAAATAGTCAAATACAAATTTTTCTCGAATAAGCTACACATGGATAATAAAAGGAAAAGGGACAACTTCAACTCTAGGAGCTCACCCTATCTCTAAAATCAACTTAGCATGATAGTCATATTAGTAGTGGCCATTAGTACTTGAATTTGCACCAAAATCTACAAAAGTGTAATACGAGTACCAAAGCCACGGGTACTCAGTAGGCATCATCAGTCGACTATGCTAAATCATGATATAGGAATGGTAATATGCAAGATATATAAGCTAAGTCCAGGTAAAAAGGGAAAACCTAGAATAATACTCTAGATGCTATGTATATAAATAAATAAATTTTTAATAGTAATGTACAGATCACTCAATTATTACTACTAAATTTTCCCTCATTAGCCCATAATTGTCGAAAAGTAAATAAACCAATGTCGGCCCCCATAATCCTGGATGGTGAAATCAAAGGAAAGTAAATAATCAAAGTTCCAGAAATTACTGAATTTCAAGCCATAACCATGAATACATCCATATTGTATCATATCACAATTGACCTCTCAATGTCGGACTCAAACCTAAACTTAATAGAATCTTCATCATTATCATTATTTGATAGACTTGATCTATAACTCATCTTATCAATATCATAATCAAGTGTCAGACTTGAACCTAAACTCAATATCAATAAACCACCAGGTTTAGCTTAAAATTAGCACCAACTCCCAAGCACCAAACTAGAATAAATATCATGTATCTCTTCTTCTCAAACTCCAAAATAAGTAATTCAAAGGGTATAACATGTGTAATAAATTTTAATAATGCTAACATAAATATTGTCCTAAGGTGGATTGGAAAGGCCTATCTCTAATTCTAAAAATTCATTCTAAGGAAAATTCTACCCTGTACTAGGATAAGGTATCTAAATTCACTTGTAGATGTTAAATAAGCCACAATTAGCCCTAATATAGCAATTCTAGCAAAATCATGATCTACTAAGTCAATTTTGCCTAACTTATAGTTTCTTAATAGGCTAAAAAGTCCAAATAATACTAATTATACCAATCATATCTCCAACACCTAATTCCTACCCTATCTAGCATAATATAATAAATATAATATGAATTATCTCAATCTGTAAGGAAGATAAACCTATCCTACCTAGATGCCAAAGAAAAGCACGAAAAATCTACTAAACCAATGATTTTTCCTTTCTGAGAGGCTTCCATATAATGCCACGCTATCAAAATCATAACCTATTCATCAAAATGAGAACAAAGATACCTATATTGCACTATTATTGTTTGGGTCCAAAATTTAAAAAAAAACATTTGGGGCCCGCTTGTGGAATTGCACTTTCAAAATTAATAACATGTCTCTCTATAAAAAGGAACATTTACCCTCAATAATGGTTGAATTTCAAGTTCTTATGGTGCTACAATTAACCTATCAATATTCAAGGGATTTTAGAAAAAAGATGAATGATTATATCATGAAATTAATAAAAGCTTACCAATAATTCAGAGAAAAAATGTATAATTTAAGTTCACAAACACTTCAAAATCATCTGCTAATGATTCTCCCAAATTTCTATCCTTTCTAAGGTTCAATAAACTTGAAAATAGGTGAAAAATAAGAGAGATTGGGCTAAGAGGGTGTTTTATATACACCAGGCACTGCTAAAGAAGGCGTTAAAATACCCAGGTGATCACTAAAGTGGTACTTGTCCACCATACTGGCCACTTAAGCGGACCCTAGAACCCCTTAGTGGTAGACTCTAAAGTACCCAGGTTACTACTAAAGTAGTACTTGTTGGTTGTTCCAGGACCGCTAAACCTCCCAAAGTGCCGCTTTAGCAGTCACACCAGATTTCATGCCCCAGCTTAAGACTTGGAAATTTTTTGAATCCCCGTCTCACCCTTGAGATTCATTAGGAATCTTGTGTGCACAAACAAACTTTGCTACCCTTTTAAATTTAACATTTCAGACTTAATGGTGTAGTTTAAATTTCCGTTAAGTTCATTTTGATGAAAACTAGATCCGACACACATATGCCATTTTTCTTAATTTTTGGCCAATAGCCCAAAATGAGTCTGAAAGTCTCTGGACTCGAACCAAAAGTCCACCTAGAATAAAAAAAACTTTCAAAACTATTGGGACTGTCAAAATTGGCATACAAGGTTGTTTAACTGAATTTTTTACCAGTAGAAAATTTAAACCAGCAATGACTTCAAAACAGAGAATTGGCTCTAAAAACTAGAAAAACTGTCCGATAACAAAATAATCAGCTCCGACAAGTCATGACTGACTTAGGAAGCTATAAAAAATCTCTAAATGGAAAAAATGAGCAGAAATATAGAAAATGACTTGGGGGTCATTACTATACCCACTACTAAAAGAACTCTTATCCATAAAAGTAAAAGGTTGGTGTCCTGACCCGAGGCTACCCTATAGTCGTAACATAGTTCTTAAGGCCACAAGTAACCCTAAGATAACCCATGAGCTGGTAGACGCTATAAATACTGAAGAAAAATAACAAAATACTGTGTGGAAGTCATTTAATAAACGTTTAAATAGTCAAGTTGATAACAAAGGAGATTGAAACACATCACTTAAAACATAACCAATTGTCTAACTGTCTGAAATCCTCTAAATGTGATGAGTTGTTGGGACAGGTCGCCTACTAACTCTAAAAACTGAAGTAAAAAAGAACAAAAATACTTAAAAGTATGATAAATAGTATAATTAGTCCTCGACTGATGAGGGCTCACCAATGCTGCAGCTGAGTGGCACATAAATTATCTACATGAGATTGACAAACTGAGTGTTCGAACCTATGGTAAAAGCAAACATAGTTCAAGTTAGTACTTATAATGTACTGGTATGTGAGATGGGAACTAGCTGATAGACATATGGATACTGAACATAAATGCATGAACATATAAAATGAAAGCAAGACCAAGCTTAAACATGTAGTTAGGTAATCTATAAAAATGAACGACTGAATCATGATAAACTGAACACCTGGTCAAACTAACCAAAATTTGAATAATATGAGCACTGAACTGAGACTGTGGCAGCTAACTACAATTGACATACTTCAATGTGAACTGATTGAGGTCCATCCTGTAACACTAGTTGGAAAGGTATTAGTACCTTTCCAAGGGTACCAACTCTAGATGGCATAGATCTACTAATCTAATATCCCAAAGGATGAAGGTTTCATGCGTTGATTGGCAAGGGACCCATCACAGTCTACGGTGGTGCCGTAGGTTTGGAACTTAGGGACTGCTACTAATGACCCATGCCTAATTATCAAGGGAGGCATCATCCCTGCATTCGCTCGGTGCTATGTATTACTCCAAACTAAATAACACTAGTATGGATAGTCATTTAACAATATTTGGTACTTATAAGTACCCTTTAAATAATATTCATAATTTTACGATACAAGCATACTTTGAATGACTTATAACCTAAAAATTGTAACATGTATGATTTACCTAGTTATTGGGTGTTCATAACCCACCAGAACTATCTATTGCAAAATGATCTTGGCAAATATTGAACAATCCATGGTATGGGAACATTATGAATAACACCCTATATTTCAATAATTAAGCATAGAGGTGAAATTTTCATTATCAAAAACATATGGGAACACCATTATAGTAAGGGAACATATTTTCATGGTGTCGAATCAATGCAATTGAGGGAAAATTTATAAAATTAATAATCAACATGAAATTTCACACATTTGGGAAAAAGGGTTTATACTTGTAAAAAGAGGAAATTCTTGGGGCTCAATGGATGGAAGGCACACATTGATGAATATCCCACATAACTGAAGTAAAATCTTTGTCAAAACCTTTGCAATTGATCATGTTATTGAGAAACCCTAATTTGCTCTTGAGAAAGAAGAAAACTTCTCCTCTTAGTTTTCTCTGAGTTAAGTTGTGATTAATGATGGAATTGAGGCTTTTTTTTATCTTTTATACCCCTCAGTGGGAAGCCTAAACGATGTGGGTCAGGCTTTAAAAGTAGTAGGAAAAGACTTAAAAGACCCTGGAAAAGCATACGAAAATATGTGCTCTCAGTCATTATGACTTATCCTATGACTCGTCATGACTGGTTAGGAGTCGTAGTCTGAATCATGGGCTGGAACTCTAAGGTTAGATCCTTCACTATCTTAACTACGACTCACCACCTTATGACACATTGGGACTTGATAAGAGTCATTAGGTAGAGTCGTAATCTGAGGCTGAGTTCTTGGGTCATTTAGTGGTTAGTTTACGAGTCTACTATATAACTCGTAATGTAAGACTATGAGTCGCATACTAGACTTGAAACCACTGGAGTGGGTCTGGGGTAACACATTGTTGTGGCTATGACTCACTCATGAAGACTCATCACGAGTGGTTATGACTTATTCCCTAAGTTATAGTCATGGCACTATATCAGGTCTTAGGGAAAGCTTTGCACAAACTTTTGCCACGACATCTGATTAAGGCATGACTCAAAGCATTGGAAAGTTAACTTCATGGACTATTTGTTGGAGGTTTTGGTCATGAAAACTAAGGGTATTATAGTTGGAATTCATTTAAAGTCTAGAACAGGCAAGTATAGTGAGTCAACATCTCACTCACGATATCCCAAGTAGCCTCATCTAATAGGCGGTGCCTCCACTGAACCTTGACAACTAGAATATCTCTTGTGTGCAACAACTTAACATAAATAGTAAAATGTGCACTGGCTCCTCCATAAAGGTCATTCTATTATCCAACTAAGCCAAGTCACATCTCGGAACATGGGATGCTAAGGTCATTCACTTATCCAACTGAACCAAGTCCCACCTGAGCACATGGGATGCAACTCAAATTTATCACTACAACATAGAAACATGGAAAATCAAATTGAAAATAGAAAAATATGAAGGTAAGACTAACTCATATGCTGCCTTACCAACAGTGCGAAGGATCTTAAAATGTCCAATATATCTAGGACTGAGATTCACCCTTCTCCCCAATCTCATAACACCCTTCATGGGTGATACACAGAAGAATACCCGGTCACCAACTACAAACCTCAATTCACAGATTCTATGATCTGCATAAGCCTTCTTCCTTCCCTGAGCTACCATTATCCTTCTTAAATCACCCTAACTCTATCCAATGACTCCTAGAGCAAGTCAAATCTCTATTTATGGCTCATCATTTACTTGGAATCTCAAATGTAAAAATAAACTATGCTACCCTATCAAAGTATATATTTTCATCCAAGTTTGTTTGATGAAAAGTGGGTCCAATACCCTTGAGCCAATTTTGTTTACTTCTGGAAGATAGCTGGAAATGAGTTTGAAAGACTCAAAACCCAAAAAAATAGTCTACCTATCCAAAAATCAATGTTCCAAAGCTATTGGAACTGTGAAATTTGCATACGGGGTCTTATCAATATCAAACTTGAACTTGCAAAAACTTTAAAATAGAAAATTGGCTCTAAAAACCAAACGAACTATCCGTTAACCAAATTGTAAGCTCCTACAAGTCAGAATTACTTGGGAAATCTATAGGAAATGTCTAAATAATGAATATAAGTGTAAATACAAATAATAATGTAGAGAATCATTACAAAACACGAGGATTGGAATCATTGTAGGACTTAACCCAACACCTTATGTTACGAGTAGACAACAACCATGCACCACCTATGTAGGCATTCCTAAAGGGGGTTGATTTGATAAAAAAAATAGTATAACTTACTAAATAAGTATTGCATTCTTCTTTCCTTCTAATCTAAGATAGAGTGATAGCCCCACCAGTTGATTTATTAGACTGCTCCTCTTAATTAAATCTCCAAGTCTGCCAAACACTGTCCACTTACAAAATAGGCTTATGCCTATGGTGAAATCTTCTATTCCTTCCTATTTGACCCAAAATCAATCAATCTAGCCATCATCAAGTTGAATGAAACTCTAACATTCCTTGGAGGATCATACCCACATATGTGTAAAAGTACTAAGATGAATTATGGCTAGGGGTGAAGGGCCATCCAAAATCAATTATAGTTGGTTTTCTATAAAATCTATTTTAATAGAGTGTATGATGTTAATGGCTCAAGGTAGAGCACTCAATGGGCTACGGTGACCTCATTTATCCTTACCAACCTTCGAGAAACCCAAATATAGGCCTAAATCATTTGCATATATGGTCTTTTATCATTCCTCTTATTTCTTTAATGAAGGCATACACACATCGATAGGAAGCCAAAAGAAAATCTAGACAAAGAAAAGAGGAACCAACACAGAAAAGCTCCATTGTTTGTTCCTAAGCGAAAGGTATCTTAGCCTTTGATAAATCTCTATTTCATTCAGTAGAGCATATGATTTCATTGGTTAAGGTAGAGCACTCAATGGGTAGGATGGCCTAATTTTTCCTTACCAACCCAAAAGAACTTTGAATAAAGTCCTAGATTATTTGTACAGATAGACTTTTTAGGTTCTAAGATCCAAAGTCAAAAGGTAAACATCTATCCATAGTCTTACTTCAAAGTAGTATATTGAACTCAAGTATTAGAATAAGTCTGATTAAGTTTTCCCGAAGAGAGGCTCCCCTTAACCACCATGAGACCCTTCCTTCCCTACCTTGAACTAAAACTCATAAACCAAGACACATAACTATAAAATAGTAGTTGCAAAAACAAACTGCCTAAGGTTGCACCTAAGATCTGAAGGAATTACTTGAGAACTAACTGCATACCTGAAGTTAGCTAGTGTGTTCATAGCCTTATCTTATATTTTAATACATTCTTTATGTGGATAGAAAGATGTCATTTATATAGTCTATTCTAGTGATAACCAACATTTTTATTCAATTATATTTATGTAGGATTCACTGTTTTTGCTTAATTTTTTGTTTTGTACACTTTTTTTCTAAATACATCTTTATCATTGGTCGTAACATTTTAGGCTATTTATGATTGTCTAAAGAGCACTATATTATTAATTATAAATAAATTCAAGATTGTTCTTAGGGATAAAAGCCTACTTGCTTTCTCTTGCTTCTTTTAACATAACAGAAAGTTGGTTTAGCTTCTTACACTTTAACCTTTCAATGAATTCAAAATAGAAAGAGGTAGGAAAGATCCTATTTACCTTATTCAAAATTCATTCATTAATTGGGAAATCTAATAGAAAGATTGGTTATGACTTTGTAGATCTATTATTATAGTTGTCTATGGTAGGGACATCCCTCACTCCTATCCCACAGTGCTAAGGGGCTTTTGTTTTTGAAACAGACGACAGTGTTATGATGATGCCTCAAATCAAGCTTTTCCTAAAGCAATGTTCATAATAAAATAAAAAAATTTCCTTATCATCAAACTGACTCTCATTTTGTTTAATCCTTCTTCAATTAGAATAAGGAGCACTTGGAATCAAATAAAATATTTAATCCTAAAAAAACATTTGCATTGTCTCTTGGAGTGACTTCAAATGGAAACCATTAAACTAACCAAACCTATCATATCATTATTGGGTTGCCTCAATGTTATATATTATTTTGATGATGATTAACTAACAACAAGGGATCAGGTCCCTGGGTTTTCATGAAAACATATAGTTGTCACATGTCATGCGCAGTTTTGTCTGTTAGTGTGATAAACTATGCAGGTGAGCTATGTACCAGTTAGGACACTGGTCCTAATAAAAATTCTTCCCTAGTCATTATCCGACTATAAATAGAAAAGAATGCTTCTCAATTTATATTTTTTACAATTTGTCTATTCAAAGAGAAAAATAGATAAAACTCAATATTGCTTAAGTTCCAAGATTTTGTGTGATGAAAGAGTGATTTTTCATGAGTCAAGTCTTGGTCTGTAATAAAAATACTTATCTTATAAGAATAATTCTTTTTTGTGTCTTTAGAGTTCTCAGGTAAAGTTACCTGAGTTGATATTTGTTAGAGTTGATTAATATTGAGGAGAGATCTTGACAGCGTTGTCAAAGAGGATTTTTTATAGAGTTGTTACAAATTAGTGGAGCTTAGAGTTATGTTCCAATGAAATCTGTGATCATGAGTTTGATTATAGTGGATACCTTAGTGCTTATTGATGAGTGGTGATTTTACCACTTATTTCTACCAAACATCTGTGCACACTACCATGCTTAGTATAAGAAAAATAGGACATCACCATGATTTAAATTAACTAATAGACACATTTTGTAGGTATATAGTTAAAGAGATCAAAAAATATGGAACGAAGCTTTAAATAATAAAAAGGGAGCAAAGAAAAATGTAGTTGAAGACCTGGACCGCATCATCCTCAGTTACCACAATCGCGGTCCACAGTCCATGGTCGTAGTCAGTCAAGATGTTCAACACAATGCAGTCACAGAGCACAATCGCGATCACATACCTATGGTTACAGTTAAACCGGCATAATCGTGGTTCAGCGAGATATGCCCAGGGTCAGATTTGTAAAACCACATAGACGAATCCTAAACCATACATAAGCAAAAATGCTTTCTTCATTGGGTATTGTTTACCTCATAAATATTTTTTGAATTAAGAAGAAGAAACCCTAATTGGGAAAGTTTGTAACTACTCTTGAAGGCTTAATTTCTTAGTGATTTTGTGAAGAATGAATGGTTTGGATAATCCTCATGGAATATTTCTCTTTACTTTCTTCATGAGTAGCAAAGTAATTTAGTCTTGGGATTATGTTGAACTAAAGTATAATTGTGTGTGGGTGTTATTTTATTTGCATGATTTGTTGTTGTTGAGTATGGATTCTACCATTTCTTGTGCTCATTAGTTGGAGGTGAAAACCCTAAATCTTTGAATGGGTTTGATGGGTGAAAACCCCAGACTCTAAAAAATCATTGTCATCATTGAAAGAGGGACTAAGGTAAACTTGAGGTAATCCATAACATCCTTGAAAGAGGATTATAAGGAGACAAAGTAATGGTGGATAATTAAGTCTGTGGTTTACTACCTTTTGCAATCTTAGAAATAAGTGTTAGTGGAGTGTAAGCCATGTTAAGAGCATCATTCTCTAAATAAGGATGCTTGATTGAGGTTTTGAGTGATTACGAATTGCACACTTGTTAGGTGCTCGAAAGAGTTAATGGGTGAAATCATTGTAGTTTTATTAAATAATTGACTACAATGACTTTCGACCTAGCCTATCCTTTGATAAAAAAGTAAAACTCATGCCAAACCATCATTAACCCACACACTTTACCTTTAGGTAGACGTGATCCTAAGATCCTCTCTATTCTTAATTTTAAATCAAAAAGTGTTATATCTGTGCATTGTTAGTTGTCAAACTATCCCCAAATCTAATCCCCAGATTTTATTTTACATGTCTTGTTTATTAGCATTCCGAGTAAACTTGTAGTAACTAGAAAACCTATAAGATTTGAAGCCTATAATTTGCTCCTTATGGATTCGATTGCAACTCTAGTTGGGTTGTTTGACAATGATCGTCTCACTCCTTCATCATAGGAGTGAGTTGAGCATTATCAAATTGGCTACATTGTCGGGGAGTGAAATATATATTTCACTTGTATGGTATGATTATTTCTTGGGAATTCCCGGGTTGATATAATTTACTTTATTTGTTGTTTTTAAATCTTATTTTAGGTGATCAAAGTGTTAATGGAACAATGAGTTATGACACAAGCAATATGGGCCCCTTTTATTCCCCTCTAGATGATGAGGGTCCATTAAATGAAGCGGGGAAAGTAAGTGCAATCCGTATCCCACCAACTAATGGGAACAGAGTCTTCCATGTGACTAGTGTCATGCTTCATATATTTTAAATGAAAGGATTGTCTAGAGGTCAATCCTTTGAGTACCCAAATGTCCATCTGAAGAATTTTGTGGAAGTATGTGCACCATTCAATATAGCACACATTACTCAAGAATCCATTCGGCTTCACCTTTTCCCGTTCTTATTAATGGGTAAGGCGGTTTAATGGCTTTGCTCACATCCACCTAACTCAATTATAGCTTGGGACAAGCTTACTAAGGTGTTTATTGATATATATTTCCCTCCATAAAAAAATCTATAAAAGCGGGATGAGATTTTGAATTTTCGGCAAATGAATGGAGAAACATTGTTTGAAGCTTGGACAGGTTGAACGATAAGATTGCTCAATTCCCAAATCATGAAGTCCCAAAGAAAATATTTCTCGAGATCTTCTACTGCACCCTTGATCCATTAAACAAAACAGTGGTAGATAATGTAGCGGGTGGTTCCCTAGAGAAGTTGCACCACAACTCGACCTTTTTATTGATTAGAGAAGTATTAAAGAAAAATCCCGATTGGAATACTCGAGAAACCAAAGCTCCCAAGATTCCTTCTACTACTTCCACGATCGATAATGAACAAAGAAAGCCGAATAAAGAAAAGTAGGAGAACATAGAAAAAATGATGACCCAACTTGAAATCTTAACAAAGCATGTTATGGGCGCACCCACAAAAGCGATCAACACCATACTCAGTGTTTTCCGCCACGCCTATCAAAGGAAAGGTGGGAATCAAGGTTGGATGGACTGTGAGAGGGATAGAGATTAGAGAGATCGAGAATATGACTATGATCATTATATTCCTCCTCATGATCTGGCCAAACCCAAAGAGTCAAATATCACCAACCCCAAAAAATTCAAGACCGAGGATGTATTAATAAGGATCTAGAATAGAGTGTAAGGAACAGACAAAATGGTTTGTGATTTAAAAGGTGATTTTTTTCAACATTCTCAAACCGTAATGTCTCACTCCGCCTCTATTAAGTAATTGGAGACCTAAGTATGGAAAATCACCATGTAACTAAATGCTAGGACTAGTGGTAGACTCCTTAGTGACACGATTGCTAATACAAAGAGTGATGCCCACTATATAGCAATTGTCACAAAGAGTGGGAAGGTACTTGATGATCCCTTTAGAGGAGACTTGAGTGAGAATTTACTCAAGGATAAAGCTAAAGAATTGATGCCCTAAAGAAAAGAAGAAAATGCTGAGAAAGAGATCAAGGAAATTGATGGAAAAGTGGTAGAAGTTAGAAAGCCACAAGGTGATGTAGGGACAACCATCCAATTTCCTCATCCATTCACTCAACGATTGCATAAAAAAGAGGAAGGTGACAAATTGAGGAATTTCATGGAAAAACTTAGCAGTCTATCGATAAATATCCCACTGATTGAGGCAATCCTAGAGATCTTGGGATACGCTAAGTTGATGAAAAATTTTATGGCTAAAAAGAAGCTTATTGAAGGTGAAAACATCAAGGTGACTCATGGGTGTAGTGCTATCATGTATATCAAGGTTGCGAAAAATAAAGATGACCCTAGAGAATTCACCATCCCTTTTACAATTGGGATACATGAATTTGCAAAAGCTCTATATGACCTTGGTGCGAGCATCAACTTAATGCATTTTTTCATATACAATAAGATCGGATTGGATACACCTACACCGACCTCTATGCGACTTCTCATGGAAGACTAGTTTATCAAAAAGCCAGTGGGAATTTTGTTTGATGTCTTTGTCAAAGTGAATAAGTTTATACTCCCAGCAGACTTTGTGGTATTGGATTGTGAAATGGACAAATAGGTACCTATCATCCTTGTTCATCCTTTATTGGCCATCGGGAGAGCTATTATCGATCTAGAAATGGGGGCGATAAAATTTAGGGTGCAAGAGGATGAAGTCTCTTTCAAAATTTTCAAATCAAAAAAATAAACTGTGGAACATCAAGTAGTATCCATGGTAGATGTTGAGAATGAGAATATAAACAAGGAGGGGTTTGAAGACCCACCTTGAGAATAAAGGAAAGAATACGTCATACCACGATGATAACTAAGGTACTAGGTGGGAGGTAACCCACAAATGCCATGAGAGTGGCTCATATCCTCTTATTTATGATTTTGTAGGATAGATGTTATCTTTTGCATATGAATAACCCATGCATTTATGGCACTATGGAGTTGGATTTTCTTACAAAGGGGGAAGTGTATGATTCTGCATTGAAAACTGAACTGGGAAAAATTTGTGAAAATTAAGAAAACAGTTGGTCAAGGGAAAAATAGGGGATCAAAATTGCTCTCAGTAATCGCGATCGTGGTGGCATGGGTGTCCGTGATTGCGGCCACTCCAGCTATTTAAACCCTTATTTCCCCTCACACTCCCTTTAAAGATTGTACTCTATGATTTTAGATAATTGCTGGCCAAGTTTGTGAGCTCTCAAATCATATCCTTGCACCCTTATTGCATCACAATTCTGATAAGTGTCATGAATCTATATTTTTATCTTTGAAAATAGACCCTAGAATGCATGATTAAGAGAGTCCCTAAAGTTATGATTGTTATGACTTCCATGTTATCATACTTGATGTGGTATGATGTTATCTTCTTAGATAAGGTGTGCACACAAGTGGGCATCTTAATTACCAAATAATGTGCATTAACTTTAGACAAACAAGAAGTGCACACCAAGTGTTTGATAGTTTGCCCAAATAAATTTTTAATAGGGTAAATTTCATTTTAAAGGGCGCATTCAAATTCTTACTAGCATTGCTCAATTGTTTTTCATGTACATCAATACTTTAGAGGAAGATCGTAACCTAAAAACTTTGAAGAAATCTGAACATGAGAGACTAGCATGAAACCATCCTCAGGTATCACGACCGCGGTCAGTTGACCACGATCGTAGCAATGCGATCTCTATCAACGTTCGCGATCACAATATCCAAGGATAATTTCTTGTCGTGAGAAAAATCCTCCTATTCCAATTTTTAACCTCGTACCAATGAGCACCCATTACTATAAGCATTAATAAACAATATGGTACAGTTTGAATGATAAAATGTCATTGATTTATATAACTTGTGCCTATTTCTTTTTGAACAACTTCATTGATAAGTATGATCACATCCGATTCATTACACTCGAGTTCCACACTCGCTACTACAGTGATTTGCCGAGGACAAAGCTGCTCCCAAAAATAGGAATTTTCTTGGACAATGTTCCGGAGAAATTAATGACATTTCATGACGAAATTTAAGCCATAGGGTGACAGTGTTTTTCCCCAGATCCATGCATTGAAAATGAATAATGGATCCGCAAATTTTATGCCAATATCAGTGAAGTATCTTTTTCGGACCCATTCAATGTGATTGTAGGGCTTCGAGGTAGACCATTTAAAGTTGGGGTTGCATAAATCAATGATGTTTATGGGCTCAAACATACAGAAATAGATGAATTCAAATCAAAGGGGTGTATACCAGCGTGCTGGTCAGCATAACGACTATGCCTTGGAAAGGAATTCTCTTGGACTAAGACTAATAGCAACATCTCCATGAACGACTTCACTTTTGAGTCTTGGAAAATTAGGCATGTAGTGAACCCGAGTCTCATATGCCAATCACCACGGGACATTTTGAGGAGCCCAAAACCTAGTGTCACAGTGTGAGAACTAACTCACATAACTCAAAGTCAAAATATACATAGGATATCCAAAAGGAGAAAACTCTGACTGTGAATACAATTAAAGACATAGTATAGATAGGAAACGGTAGTAGTAAGCTCCAGATACATGGATCAAATTCTACCTTTAATGTTCTCCAAGCACCACTTGAATCAGCCGTTGAGAGTTACACTCGTACCTGAATCTACACTGAAAGGGAGTAGTAGGGGTGAGTATGGTTCACTTGTACTCGGTATGAATCAAAGGCCGGCTGAGGAAAGTAGAAAATAAAGCATACAAAATACACACAATGGGCATATCACCTGTAAATAAGAAGATATCCTAAATAGTATCCCACACTGTCTCCACTAATAGTTCGATAATATTCATATAAACCACATGTAAATACAATATGGAAAAATACAGGTATTCAGATTTTACACATACAAGTATAAAGAAAGAAATATACATAGACAGGTATCACATCAAGGATTATAATCCAATCCGAAAAGAGCACAAGGTAGATACACATAAAATGTAATGATGATGAGGTGATGAATGAGGTTGTTGCATAGCCTTCGTATACACCTACCAAGCTATGCTTCTGATGTAGGACCCATGGGGGTTCGTCAACCCATATAAAATCCAAATCCAATACAACTATCCATAACTCCTCTCTAGCAGATCATTGGTAGAAGGTTTTAAAAGTCATCATATTTTCTGTTAGAAAAAAGCAATGATTGTAGTATTTCCATGGTTGTTATATGAGGATGAAATGCTAATAATCTACCAAAATGAGAATTTCCATGTCCAACCAATATACCATCCAAGTGAGCAAGAAATTCACTAAATATTTCAACTATCCATGAAATGCAATGTAATTCATCTACCAACAGAGTAAAATACACCTAAATATGCCATTTATACCATATAAATCTCAATTTAGGAATTTTTTTCAAATAAGATATGACAAATTTCACACACACAAGGCCAACAATATCATATAAGACCCCACATAGTAACATATAGCACATGATGTCCTCAAAACTACTAATTAGCAATAATATAGGCCTTACACAGGAACAATACAATAATATAGACATTTTCATGATTGGTTCTATTACCCATGACATGATTTTATACCAATATTAACTACATATACAAGTCTGAAGAAACTTAAGTCATAACCTTGCTCGAATGTCGAACACGTACTAAACAACCTTCTTCATGGATCCTTTCCCACATGAACAGACCTAAAATCAACTAAAACATACAAATATAGAAATTATGTATCAAAATAAAGTCAATTAAACTCATATTACCCATCATTCTGTTGGGATTAAAATAGACCCCCAAAAATGGGTTTTCGAAGAGGAAGGATAAAATTGGAATTTTCTCTCAAAGATATATTTCCCAGAATTCAAGGAACTTATTAAATAAAACCTAACTAATAAAAGGTTAAAATTAGGGTTTCAATCAAATAATTACCAATTTTGGTCTTTTAGGCCAAAATACCTAAATTTCACTTTTTAAATTCTGAATTAAATATAATTTTGAATGACAAAAGTCAAAGAAAATGATTACAATAAGGATTTGGAGCTTAACCTAGATTGAAAATGGAAGAAATATCTCAAAAACAAAACATTGTAATGCTTTGGGTTTTGGTCCTTGAAAATTTCTAAAATTTTATTCTCACTTTCCTTACTACGACTCTCTTTACGAGTTGTACAGAGTCTTGACGAGTAATAGGGATCCAATTATAACTAAATCAGTAAGTAAGTTGCAAAGTTATACTTTGAGTACGAGTGGTACACTAAGATTCATAAAGCCTCATTATGAATCATTGGGTGCAATCATAAGGTTCTAGTGAATATCCCAAAGGGTTTATGTGTTAACTACAACAAGACCCTATGAGTTGTAAGGTCCCATTATGAGTGTTACTAGCTGAAACGTAGGGAAAATTATGTGTGGGTATCCTGGGGACTATCTTCATTACAACTTATGGTAATGAGTCGTAATGAGTCCCTACGAGTAATTTAGTGACCCGTAGTTATTGACAACAAAATTTTAGCTTTTAATTTGGGGGAACTTTTGACAATTTCCTCCTTACCCAATTAAAATTTCACGTTCATAAAGCACTTAAGGGGGATTATTTCTCATTCATCATGTACGCAAACACTTCCAAGCTCTCTCAAATTCTCTTAAGAAACCATCCTTAGGTTTTTCAAGAAGTAGGTAATCCAAGGGATCAAGGGTTGAATTTTTTCTATTAAACTTGGTATTTTAGGCATGCCATTCTCTCCTAATTGATAATTTTTAAAAATCATGTGATTTAAAGTGTTGTTCATAAGATATTGATGTGGTTTTGATATCAGTGTTGAGGGTTTTGAATGCTTATTGATTGAAAAATATTTACCATGGTTTACATGTGATTATTCAAACTTTAATATGGTTTTTAACTTGTGTGTTCTTGTGTATGGTGAATGAACTAGTAAATTATGATTTTTCCCAAACCTGTGACTTTTAAAGTGGTTATGAGTTCAACCCCATATTGTGAAATTGGTTTTTAATATGAAAAACTATGAATATTAAACTACTATTGAATTATTTCATGATGAAAAAAATGCTAATGAGATAATGGTTTTGAATTAAACCTTGAGGGATATGTGTTTTCACAGGCTAATTTATAATAGAATCGAAGGGGGGTTATGGATTCTACCATGTAATAAAGTTGTTTCGGCATGTTGTTGTTACCTTAAAAGTATAGTTGGTATGACAATACCAATAGTGTATGCCAAAATTTTTATCATGGTTCAATAAATGGGAATGTGTGTTGATTGTTTTAATTGGGCTTTAACGAGGGTTGTATAGCTGAGTCACGAAAGTGGAGGTCCTAAAGGACCGACACTGGATATTGCAGTTGCCGACGTGGGGTTTTATATGACTAGGTGATTTAAGTCCCCCTTATTGTTATTATCATATTATTGGGAGGTTTGAGTCCCCCACATTATATTACATAATTTGGTGCTCATGTCACCTTGATATACTAGAGGGTTTGAGTCCCCATAGTGCATATATATACCTTCTGGTTCATATAGCCACAAACACCAGGGACCTACTAGCTGGGGAAGAGAAGGTCCCATATAGCCCATGGGTGCCTGATATATTATGTTGATTGAGCTACATAATCTAGGCTAACGTTTTGAAGTGCATGTTAAGCCTTATTCCCTATCCGGGCATGCGATATATATATATGTGCATTTGATTATATGCATTGAATTTTAATAATTTGGAGTATTGATCATGGAATTATGTTATCCTTACCCTGAGTTTCATGGTAGTGTTCACCCCACTAACCATCTCCAGATTTTGTATTCCCTTACGATGCAGGTATCAGTAATTCTTTGACTTTTCCTATACAAAGTTAGGTGGATCGTCTCGATTCATTGGTTTTTTATGGTGAAGTGGTGAGTTTCCATTATTTGAAAGTCATAGTCATTTCATATATTTCTATTTTTAGATTTAAGTTGATATTTTTCATTATCATATTCATTATCATTGTCATTTAGCAGAGTCAAGGACATGTCCCAACCAAGACTGGTTTTGGTTCTTTATGTAGAAAGCTTTGTTGGATTATTGTAGACTTGGGTGATGTTGGTCAGTGGTTTTGGACGGTTGTTGGTTATTGATCATAGAAGTATGTTTTATTCTTTGAATTTATCTTGTTATATGTTCTAAATTCATTTGACATTAGGGATATAGTGTTGTTTGGTTAGGAACAAAAGGGTGTTCTCCGATCTATGTGGGACTTAAGATAACCATCACAGCAAGGCCCTGATTTGGGTCATGACAAAGATGGTATCAGAACCTAGGTTTGGTGTCATTAGGTATCCACAAAGCTTTGCCAAGTAGAGTCTCTCTTCTGGGTTTGTAGCCTACCATACTTATATGGGAGAGGCTATGAAACATTTAGGAATGTTTCCTTTTCTTGTTGTTTTATTTTGAGTTTTAGAGTCTAAGGTCTTGAATCTCTTCTAATTCTGATATGTTTGTTTTTCAGATCATGCCGCCCAGAAGATTCTATACTCGTGGAAACTCTTTTGTCCCATCTGAGGATAATGTGGATGGAGCTTATCCTACTCCAAGAGTTTAGATCTGGTCTAGGGTCTCTACTTCTGCTTGCCCCAATGGAACTCCACTGATTCCCCTATCACTCCTTAGGAACCTTAAGCAGGCGTGTCTAATGTTTAGTTTCGCATGTCCATTCATTTTCTTTCTCAGTTGGTAGCCTCCCAGACTGATCATGTTACTTTTTTTTCTCCATCCTCTGAGGACTCTAGAGTTGGCAAAGTTATGAGGTGGAGTCCTTCTACTTTAACTGGTTCTAAAATTGAGAAAGATCCTCAAAATTTTATTAATGAGATAGAAAATATTTTTGTATGATGCATGTGACTAATATGGTGGGTGTGGAGTTCGCAGATTATCAGTTGAAGGATGTAGCATACCAATGGTATAAAAAGTAGGAGAAGCTTAGGGTGATGATGTTGAGTCCGCTTTGTGGGATAACTTCTCTAGAGATTTTCTTGATTACATATTTCCTCGTTTGTTGAGGGAGATGAAGGATGAGAAATTCATGAACTTAAACCAAGGTAGGATGTTATTAAAGGAGTCTTCCTTGAAGTTTCATAAATTGTCGCATTATTCTCTTGAGTTGGTGTCAATCATGAGGGCTAGAATGAGGAAGTTTGCCTCTGGTTTGTCCCATGAGTTGATCATGGAGAACAAGGTTGCCTTGTTGAATAATTATATGGACATCTCTAGGTTGGTTGTGTATATGCAGTAGGTCGAGGAGGAAAATAAGAAGAAAGAAAAGATGAGTGAAAGGTAGAGTATGATGTTTTTCTTCTGGATCTAGGTGGAGGTCAACAGCAAAGTGGTAGATATGGTGGAAAATAGTCTAAGAAGAAGTGGGGAAATTTTGGTTCCTACTCTATGGGTAGTGCTCCTTATTCGATGACATAGGGTAATCATCATTCTCGGTATGATGGTGGGGTTAGAGCACCAGGAGCCCAGTCTTAGGAAAATAGGGCTCAGTCAGCTCCATCATATCCCTTTTGCAGATTTTATGGTTAGGTGAATCATGGTGTTTGTAAAGAAGGAAGGAACAAGTGCTTTAAATATGGTCAGATTAGTCATATGTAGAGGGATTATCCTTCTAAGATTGTTTCTAGGGAAAATAATATTCATGTAGTTATGTCATCAGTTCCTGTAATAAAGAGTGCTATTTCTGCTTCTGGCTCCAGCGCTAGTCAAAACTGCCTGTATGCTCTTACCACTCACGAGGATTCTGAGTTATCCCCTGATGTCGTTAATGGTATGCTCAAACTCTTCTCTTGTGATGTATATTACCTACCTGATCACATGTCTACTCTCTCCTAGATGACCCCTTATGTGGCTATCTATATTGGTTTTGATCCTAAATATATTTTGGACCCCTTTTCTATGTCTACCCTAGTGGGTGACTCCATTATGGATAGAAGAGTCTATAGGGTTTCTGTGATGTCGGTCCATGGTTTGGAGACCTTGGTGGATTAAATAGAGTTAGATATGTTAGACTTTGATGTGATTTTTGGGATGGATTGGTTGCATTCGTGTTATGCATTTCTTGATTGTCAAACTAAAAAAGTGAGTTTTAATTACCCAAATGAGCTAGTAATTGAATGAGAAGATAGTTCTGTAGTATCCAAGGGAAGGTTCATTTTGTATCATAGAGCCTGGAAATTGGTTTCTAAAGGGTGCCTCTATCACTTAGTGTATGTTAAGGATTTTATATCTTCAAGTCCTTCATTGCACACTATCCTTGTGGTCTGTGAATTTCCCAAGGTGTTCCCTGTTTATCTTCCTGGTATTTCTCCCGATATGGAAATTGATTGTAGGATTGATCTTCGTTTAGAAACTTATCCTATTTATATCCCTCCTTAGAAAATGACTCCGGCTGGGTTGAAAGAACTCAATGAACAGTTAAAGGATATTTTGGATAAGGGTATTATTCACCCTAGTGTATCCCCATTAGGTTCTCATGTTCTTTTCGTTCTTAGGAAGGATGGGTCCCTTCGAATGTGTATTGATTACCACCAGTTGAATAAGGTAACCGTGAAGAATAAGTATCCACTTCTGAGAATGGATGATATCTTTGATCAACTTTAGGGTGCTATTTTTTATTCTAAGATTGATCTTCAGTCTGGGTACCATCAGTTGAAGATTAGGGAGGTTGATATCCCTAATACTATTTTTTGAACCCAGTATAGTCATTTTGAGTTTTTTGTAATATCATTTGGTTTTGACGAATCCCCTGGCAATATTTATAGATCTTATGAATCAGGTTTTATATTAGTTCTTGGATTTGTCAGTGATCATGTTTATCTTTTATATTCTAGTGTATTCAAAGAGTGAGGCAGAGTATGCCGATAAGCTTAGCCTTGTGTTAAATACCTTAAATGATTAGCTTTTATATGCTAAGTTCTCTAAGTGTGAGTTCTGGTTGATTACTGGAACTTATTTGGGTCATGTGGTTTCTAGTGAAGGGGTCATGGGGGATCCACAGAAGGTTGTAGTGGCCCTCATTGACTAAGTTAAACTTAGAAGAAGGTGAAATTCTTGTGGTCTAATATTTGTGAGGGTAGTTTCGAGAAGCTGAAGGATAAGTTGACTTCGGCTCTAGTTATAACCCTACCTGAGGGCACTGATGGCTTTGTTATCTATTGTGATATGTCCCGAGTTGGATTGGGTTGTGTGTTGATACAGCATGGCAAGGTGGTTACTTATGCTTCTAGTTAGTTTAAAGTTCATGAAAAGTATTATTCGACTCATGATTTTGAGTTGTTAGCTATGGTGTTTTCATTAAAGATCTGTCGACATTATTTGTATAGGGTCCATGTTGATATATGTATTCTGATCATAAGAACCTGCAATATGTGTTCATTCATAAGGAGCTAAATCACAGGCAAAGGAGACGGCTTGAGTTGCTCAACGACTATGACATGAGTCTCCACTATAATCTAGGTAAAGCTAACATGGTTGATGATGCTCTTAGCAGTTTTTTCAGGAGAATTTTGTCTCATGTAGATAAGGAGAAATAGGACTTGGTGAAGGATTCTTCATTTAACTAATCTTGGAGTTTGTCTCTTGGATGCCAAGAATGGTGGTGAGATTTTTCAATTGTTGGCAAAGTCATCTCATGGAGATGAAGTAAAGGAGAAAAAGATGTTGGATCCTACTCTGATGCAAATTAAGAATGTTGTAGGCAGGAAGAAGGTGATGATTTTCGAGATCAGTAGTGATGGTATCTTGAGGTACCAAGGTAGATAATGTGTTCTCGATGTTGATGGGTTACAAGGAAGAATTTTGGTTAAATCTTATGAGTCGCGTTATACTATTCATCCTGGTTCAACAAAAATGTATCATGATATTAAGGAGATTTATTCATAGAATAATATGAAGCGAGATGTGGCCAATTTTTCGGCTAAGTGCATGGTGTGTCAGCAAATGAATATGGAGCCCTTGAGGCCCGATGGGTTGACTCAAGTGATTGAACTGCCAGTATGGAATGGGAAATAATTAATATGGATTTTGTTACTGGTCTTTTACGGTCTTGCCAATAATTTGATTTGATATAGGTTATCGGAGATAGGATGACTAAGTCTACTCACTTCTTGCCAGTGAGGACTAATTTCTTTTCTGAGGATTATGCTACGTTGTACATTGAGGAGATCATGAAGTTGCATAGTACTCCAGTTTCCATCATATCTAATTGGGGTACTCAGTTCTCATATCACTTTTGGATGTCGTTTTAGCGAGGTTTGGGGACTAAGGTAACCCTTAGTACCGCTTTCCACCCACAGAAAGATGGGAAAGCGGAAAGGAGAATTCAGGTCTAGGAAGATATGCTTCGAGTTTGTGTATTTGATTTTTGTGGTAATTGGGTTGACCACTTACCTCTCATAGAATTTGCCTACAACAATAGTTATTACTCTAGCATCGGTATGGCTCCGTTTAAGGCCTTATATGGTAGGAGGTGTAGGTCTTCTATTGGGTGGTTTGAGTTTGGTGAAATAAGTTATTCGGGCCTGATTATTCACCAAGCCATAGAGAAGCTGAAAATTATTTGAGATAGACTTAAGTCAGCCCAAAGCCACCAAAAATGCTACACGAATATGAGGAAAAAGGAGTTGGAGTTTAGTGTTGGTGATTGCGTGTTCTTGAAGGTATCTATAATGAAAGAAGTGATCCAGTTCGAAAAGAAGGGAAAGCTCAATCCCCGTTATGTTGGTTCGTATTTGGTTTTGAAGAGGGTTGGTAATGCTGCATATGAATTGGAGTTTCCTTCTATCTTGAGCTCCATTCATCCAGTGTTTCATATTTTGATGTTGAGAAAGTGCGTGGGTGATCCTTCAACGATTGTTCCTTTGGAAGATAAAGGTATTTCAAATTCCTTGTCCTAGAATTAAGTCCCGATAGATATTTGGATTAGCATGTCTTTCGGTTGCGGACGAAGGACGTGGATTTGTTATAGGTTCCTTGGAGTAAACAAAAGGTTGAGAAAGCTACTTGGGAAACCAAGGATGAGATGAAGTCCAAGTATCCATTCTTGTTCCTCATTTCAAAAAATCGTGCTTGAGGTTTGTGTATTCCTTAGCAACTTTTTTTTCTGACTTTGTTAAAGGAAATTGTAATTTTCTTGGTGTCCTGGTTTTTTTTCTTAAAGGTAAGTGTGGTTGTTCTTGAAGTCAAATCATGAAAACAAATGCCTTGTCCTATTATTCGAGGACGGATGGTCCTAAAGGAGAGAGTATGTAACACCCCGGGTTTTTGCTCCATGAAAACATCTAAAATTTCATCCTCACTGTCCTGACTACGAGTCCCCTTATGAGTCGTAGGGAGTTTTGACAGGTCCTAGGGACCCAATGATAACCAAATCAATTAGTAAGTAGAAAAAATATTCTCTGAATACGAGTGGTTCACTAAGAGCCGTAAGAAATGATTACGAGTTGTTGGGTGAAAATCGTAAGGTGTCCAGTGAATGTTCCAAATCATTTGTTTGTTGACTACGATTGGACCCTACGATTCATAGGGTCCCAATACGAGTACTACAAGATGAGTCATAGGGTAGATAGTGTGTGGGTGTTATAGGGAATGTCTTGGTTATGACTCATGGTGATGAGTCATAATGAGTCCCTACGAGTCATTTAGTGACCCGTAGTCATTGATGACTAAATTTCAGCTTTTAATTTGGGGTACTTTGGAAAATTCCCTCTTTACCCAATTAAAACCCCACATTCGTAAAGCACTTAAGGGGGGTTATTTCTCATTCATCACATACGCAAATACTTCCAAGAACTCTCAAATTCACTCAAGAAGTGATACTTAGGGTTTCCAAGAAGTAGGTCATCCAGGATATCAGGGGTTGAATTCTTTCCTTGAAACTTGGTATTTCAGGCATGCCACTCTTCCCAAATTTCTAATCTTTTAAAAGCATGTTATTTAAAGTGTTGTTCATAAGATATTGATGTGGTTTTGAAATAAGGGTTGAGATTTTCGAATTCTTATTGATTGAACAATGTTTCCCATTGTTTACATATTATTATTCATGCTTTAATTATGGTTTTGAACTTGTAGGTGCATGGGTGTGGTCAATGAACTAAGGAATTGGGATTCTCCCCAAACTTGTGACTTTTGAAGTGGCTATGACCTCAATCCCATATTGTGAAATTGGTTTTGAATATGAAAAATTATCACATTGAACTACTATTGAATTTTTGCATGATGAAAAGAAAAAACTAATGAGGCATAATGGCTTTGAATTGAACCTTGTAGGATTTGTGTTTTCACAAGATAATTTATAATTGAGCCGATGTTGGGGTGGGGGCATTCTGTATTCTCCTAAATCATGAAGTTGTTTTGGCATATTGTTGTTTATTGCATGTGTAGTTGGTGTGATGATACCAACAATGTATGCCTAAATGTTTATCATGGTTCAATAAATAAGAATATGTGTAGATTATTTTAATTCGGCTTTAGTGAGTGTTGTGTAGCTAAGTCATGAAATAGAGGTCCCGATGAACAAACACTTGAAATCGCGGTTGTCAACACGAGGATTTATATTACCGGGCGGTTCAAGTCCCCCTTATTATTACTATAATATGATTGGAAGGTTCGAGTCCCCAACTTTATATTATATCATTTAGTGCTCGTGTCACCTTCATATACCGGGAAGTTTGAGTCCCCCATAGTTCATATGTATACCCTCTGGTTCTTGCGGCCACACGCACTGGGGCCCACCAGCTAGGGAAGATCTGGTTTAATATAGCTCCTGGGTGCCTCTGTAACGCCCCGAAATTGGATCCCTAGACGTCACACGATGCTTAAGGTCACAAGTGACCCCAAACTAACCCTTCATCTGGAATAAGCCAAAGCAACTGAATAAAATACATAAAATAGAAGGAAAAATGCGGAAACAACCCATAACTTAGTCTGACCAACATGAAAATAAATTTACACGGTCATAATTCTGCTCATATATATACAAATCTTATACTGAATACATTGACTACTAGTGACTGTCTATGAAGACTCTACTAGCATTGACCAAACATAGTCGGGTCATGGCACCCAACTACCCCTACTCAATATGACTGAGTACAGAAAATACAATAC
The DNA here is from genome assembly GCA_030864215.1 of Capsicum pubescens. Classification (NCBI taxonomy): domain Eukaryota; kingdom Viridiplantae; phylum Streptophyta; class Magnoliopsida; order Solanales; family Solanaceae; genus Capsicum; species Capsicum pubescens. The sequence continues at coordinate 123,592,512 of CM061543.1, forward strand.
ACCTCAAATCTGAACAACTCAAGTCCCTGAATCAAAAGGACTAATCACCTGCCGCTCGAGAGTTGCGACCCAGCTGAACATGATATGTGCGCTACAGCTTGTACCTACATTTCGGTAAGAATGTAGCCCATAGAAAAATATGTGGGTCAGCACTTTGAAATGTACTGAGTATGTGGGGGTGCATGCAATAATATAAATAGTATAATCAATTTCATGAAAACATGCATACGGTCAATGATGACTCACTTGTCTTGAGTAATATCAAATCATATTTTTCGTAATTTCATAATAAAAAGTTCAAATGATAAAATCTCGTAATCCACGTAAATCATTATAAATCATAAATTATGATAAATCATCCTAAATCATCATAAATTATCATATCATCAAAAATCATCATAGGTAATTATAAATTATTATAAATGACCATAAAATATCATAAACATCTCAACTCTTTGACTCAAATCTCGGAGTGACTCGGTAATTCAAGAAACTTAATCTTATGGACACAGGAGTTTTCTATAACCAACAACCCCACGTGAGCTACGTGGAATACCAACGTTTGAAACATCCGTTAGCGGGAGTGTCATACTCTTTGCCAGGGAGTACGACCTTAAAACTGCAATAATCACAATCAGGCTCTCTGGCCAATAATATCATCATCAAACAACCCTACGGTGCCACATAGGTTTGGGGAAATACCAAATTTTCCTCTCGGTGCTAAGTACTACTCCCCGACAAACTCAGAACGCATTAGAAAATCCACCACAACATCACAAGGGTCTATCATAAAGACCAAATCAAATCTCTTTCTCATTTATCAAATCATATAAAATCGTGGATTCCTAACTCAACACATTTTAGCTCAAAACATTTTAATATTCCTCAACATCAACAACGTATCAATGTATTGAACCATAATCGACTAGACATTTGGACAAGGATATGAAGACTCAATACGTAATATTTTCAATAATTTAACTCATCAAAACCATCCGAAAAATACCAAGACTCATTGCAACTTCGATATCAATATACCCAATAACTCAAATCGTCATAAGGAAGCTCAAAATTTGACACATGGATCGAAAACACTTGAAAATACCAATAATTCATTCTTGAACTTAAAACGTGGATACATGTTCAAAATATATCAATTCTTGATAGAAACACCAAGAATCCCAATATTAAATCTCAATTCATAGAACGAAAATAGTCAAATACTCATGTGATTCAAAACTTACAATTCAAATCTTTATAAGTTCATAATCAAATTATTTAGACATAATTCAACTTACAGAACCATATAAATCCATTAAATAATCATAATTGTCAAGCTTGAACAATTTACATATATACATAATCAAAATCTCATAGTAGGATATCATGGAAATAAATTCATTTGCCAAACTAATAATAATCCATAATAAAATTTAAAGATACGGGCACAAGAACGGAAGAATTATTCTTGTTCAAACCCCACATACCTTAAAATTAAAGATTCGAATGAATTCTTGCCTTGGAACACTATTCATGAAATTGATTGATGCATCTCGAAGAGCTCGGAACGGGGACTTCATTTATCGAATTAATTTGGAATTTCCATGGTGGAATTGGAAGATTTAGGAAGGGGAATTTAGAGGTTTAGGGTTTCATTCCTGGAATTTTTTTGAAAATAATAGACTTTGATGCCCAAAATCAGTTTTTATGCTTATTTCCACGAAATGGGGCAAGGGTGAAATGACTGAATTGCCCCTAAGGAAATTGAAAAATGGCAGAAAAATCCTGCGTACCTTGGCCACGAAAAAGTGAATAACTCCTCGTTCGGGTATTGGATTTTTGCTAAATTTATATCGTTGGAAAGCTAACTCAAAGATCTTTAATTTTATATATGGTAGTCCACCCATTTCGTCATATATAAGGAGTTATGATCGACCGAAGTTGACCCAAATCAAATCCGTCCCTCAGTTACTGATTTGACATGCTGACATAAATTAATCGTAACTTATTACTCTGAAGTTGGAATGGGGTAAAACCAATTGCATTGGAAAGAAGACTCAAAGAGATTTCGTTTGATAAATAGCAGATCTCCCATTTCCTTATATTCAGGAAGTGATGATCATTTGAAGTTGGCCCAGAAATGCTGAAAAATTCTGGAGCATGCTAATCGCATGGTGCCACTGTTTTGGGCACCCAAACGTGCCCTTATGCTACTCCAAAAATTTCAAAACTCACTCGGGATGTATTACGACCTTTCCCCATCGCAAAGCAACTTGAAAATCGAAAAACGGATGTCGGAAAGGTCGTCAAATAAATACCCGAAGATCAGAGGTCTAAATGAGAAAGTTTCAACACTTAGCAAATTTTTTTATTTTTTGTTTGAGTGCTAAGCTTCTCTTGGCAAGATAAAAAGGCTTTAACGACTCGACACATTTGGGAGCGAAATATTTAACGGGAAAAACTCGGTGAATCACATCATCTCCCCCTTGGAAACATTCGTCCTCGAATGTCGCTCGTTAGGTTAGGAAGGAAACGAAAATTGAGGATACGCAACTAAAATAGCTTGATGAACAAGTTTATATTTTTCTAATCTATGGAGTACTTTCCGACATAAGCTCATGATAATCACAACGACATAGTTGAGTCTATTACTAAAAGAGTTGGATGAAGGAAAAATTATTAACATCGATTTAAATCCGCATTCACATAGAAAGACATGAAAGATCTAGTCTATGAAAACTCGGGATATCACAATATCTCCCTCTTGGGAACGGTTCTCCCCAAATAATACTAATTGATAGACGGGACACTTTATGATCGACCCATGGCTTAATACTTGGGTCAGGAACAAAAGCAAAGGCTAAATAGAATTTGGTAACTCGCTGCGATGCGAATAAATCATTCTTGAAATGGTTATGCTCACGAAACTTCAAGTAGTGAGATTGGACCACATCGGAAGATGGAAGAAATATATGAATCCATCGAAATAACTATCAAGTTGAATTTCTAGGTGCACGGACCGAATCAAGACACGCTCTCATTCAATTAGGGCATGATTCAAAATCTGTTCAAGGAACTTTCAACGCTACTAGGAAGCAATTGGGTTCGGGATATGGTCCGAACAATATATATATATATATATATATATATATATATATATATATATATATATATATTGAAATAAGGATTTATAACTCGACCCCAATTTTAAGTACGGAGCGTAGGTCGATCGGTTTTATATCAAAATAAAAGTACTAGACCCCACGTGGTACAACTTACTTTCAAGCTTATCAATATGCTTCGCACACCTTTTCTCCGCACTACTATTTTCTCCAAATATGAAACTTACTTGATTCAATTCATAATTCTCACATGGCATTTGCAATCTTGGCTATTCAAATCTAACTAAGCCAAACTCTCTCTCCTCATTTTCAAGCTTAATTTGGAGTCACCAATTCCTCCAGCTAACACCGTAACATAGCACCATTCCGAATTATAAATTTACACACATCCACATTATTACAATTCCTCATCTCACAGATAATTCTTATTACCACTAAATCAACTCTAATACACTTAATACTCACCATTTTCAACCATCATATTCATATCAACAAGTATTGAAGCTTAGGGAACTATTCATAGGCATATACGTAATTCAACTTATAGCAAGGCCAAGGCTTGCAACTAATATCCTCAGACAGGAGATATATTCACAATACATGAGTGCTAGGCAAGATCAATTTACAAGATCTTTTAGCTTAGACTTCTAAATCAACATAGACACCAAAACTTATCGATAATATAAACTTTAATCTCCGTCTATATATACACACATGATGTTCAAGCCTATCTTTATAATTACGTATACACTCCTAATCAACACCCATAAAACACCTTTTTCAAATTCTACAATCCTTTATTGAGACAACTTCCAGGAACTATTCTTAAGAAAACACTCGCTAACTTTTCCAATTAACTAAGCCATGCACAAGACTTCACTTCAATAATTCCCCACCTACAAACCTAGATAAACCATCACACAACCACTTTCACAAACACAACACGAAATGCTTCAAATAACCATGACATCCATCAAAAGCCTAGCCTCAAGCTTACTCCACACTTGCCACCTTAGCTAAAATGAACATGCCACAATCTTTATCAATAAAAACCCGCTCACTCTCTCCTATCGTCACCACTGTTCATCCACACTCCCTCGACAAATGGAAAGTCATGAAAGGATAAAATATAAAGGGATATTGTGTATGACTTGGTGCAGTTATTGAGGCCGGAGAACTAGGGCATCAAATGCATGAATTCAACCAGAATCAAGATTAAAGATTAAGGACACCCAGGACATAAATTGAATCTTATTGGTCTCTAAGGGTGTTGCCGGTGGACTGAACTTGAACATAAAATAAAACTTAAGCACATGCATTATGAACCGTGCAACTTGAGTTTGGAGTTTATAGCTTATGGAATGTCGATTTCGCCCGCTAGAAAAATTGGGGCTCCATATTTCGATTGTTAGGAGAATACATGTTTTCCCATGATATGCATGAACATGTATTATGATCGGGGGAATGAAACATAAGGCATGATAAAATATCGAAGTCATTGAAAAGGCTGGGGTAAAATAGGATCAACACCACTACCTCTCACCACCAACTTGCAACCCACCGATACACCTACCTAAATCCCGCAATCTTAACTTAGTTAATTTTTTTTTCTACTATCTCCCCCTTAGACTTAAGCCAACACTCCGAGTCAACGAAACACCATACAAACTCTAGTCCACGGCATTCGCTTTACTCCAGGTCCCCATATATACCCATACACAAGATCCATAACTTAACCCGTATAACTACACCCGCGAGCGCAAAACTCATTCTTAACATAACTCTCAAATACCCACCAACTTAGACAACTTCAAAAGTTATCATACAATAATTCATGCACTCCGCATCTTAGATTCTAGCACTTACCATGGATACATCAAACCTTCTCTAAACCATACTAACTTCTTCGTGCTTTACTAACATCACATCTCAAACTAACACCCTCGTCAACCTCTAATGCCCAAGATAACTCATAATTACATCGTATACCACATATCCTCATTCATACTTACCCGATCAAGGATAACACTAACCGCTTAACATTTAATATCTTAAAAAAAAAACCATAACACCTTGAGCATACTACTCCTTCAACACACAATATTACACTTGATCACAAACAAATAGACTTAAGCTCCCGTACATACGGTTCAAACCTACTAAATCTCCTCCCTATCACTAACGTCATAGCAATTCAATCATTAAATTCATTTTTCTCATCACCCGCTATGCAAACTTAACAACTCACTCTGACTACGATTAACAACAATCTCAACAACCATTTCCATCTATCAAACACCCCAAACATACTAGTCCACCATAACCTCATAACGACAATAATCATCCACAATTCCATGGCCTATGCCATAATAATTTATTAATATCGCCTTTCACCACGTTTCCAACCACTTCAAGAACAACAAAGTAAACAACCAGCTGCTAGTGAATCGAAACAGGCCTCACACGGCTTCACTAGACTTTGGTTTTGTATTTTGAAAAAGGAAATAAATATCAAAACAATTATTCTAGTGAATCAAAATAAGCCCCACACGGCTTCACTAGACTTCAAGTTTTCATCAAAAGATGATCAGAAAATATTTTCAAGAAATAAAAGCTTGGTACACCATAATCAAGGATCCAAGAATATGTGTCTCGCTTTACCTCAACTGAACAACTCAAGAGGGATGAGGGTGAATATTGAAAGCTATGGAACCTTTGCTAGTAAGCCCAGGAATTTAATTAAGAGAGAAAATTGGAACAAGTTAATCACCCTGTCTCAACATTAGTACACGGATAAGGAAAATACGAAATCACATCATGGATTCTAGGGAGAAATCCAAAAACACTTCCGACATAAGCTTAATGCACAACCTTCAAGAACGTACATATGACACCTCAAATTTTCGAAACTCAAGAGCACTAATGAAATCATTTTTTTCTAGCTCATTTACAAGCCCGTAATATCAGAGGAGATTATCTAAGAAAGCACCATTTATAAGGATTTACGCTTGACTATATACGGTATTTTAGAACTAGCTGAAATGGCCCAATTTATGCAAGATATGAACCCGTATGAATTTCTTAAGGAACCTTTCCATAGCACGATCTACGACTTGAAAGAAAGAGAGCATTTTAATTAATGCCTCGTAGCCTCTCGAACAAAAGTACAGACATCTCCGTACCGGTCCGCAAGACTCTACTAGACACGGCTTCATAGACACCGTAGGACACTTGAACTCTGCGCTCTGATACCAAGCTTGTAACACCCCAAAATCAGATCCCGAGACGTGACGCGGTGCTTAAGGTCACAAGTGACCCCAAGCTAAACCTTCATCTGGCATAACCCAAAGTAACTGAATAAAATACATAAAATAGAAGGAATAATTCGAAAATAACCCATAACTTAGTTTGACCAACATGAAAATAAATTTACACTGTCACAATTCTGCTCAAATATATACAAATCTGAAATTGAATACACTGATGACGAGTGTACTACTCCATGACAAACTCAGAACGCATTAGGAAATCCACCACAACATCACAAGGGTCTATCATAAAGACCAAATCACATCTCTTTCTCATTTATCAAATCATATCAATTTGTGGATTCCTAACTCAACACATTTTAGCTCAAAATATATTAATCTTCCTAAACATCAACAAGGTATCAATGCATTGAACAATAACCGACTCGACATTTGGACAAGGATATGAGGACTCAATACGTAATATTTTCAACAATTTAACTCATCAAAACCATACGAAAAATACCAAGACACATTGCAACTTCGATATCAATATACCCAATAACTCAAATCGTCATAAGGAAGCTCAAAATTTGACACATGGCTCGAAAACACTTAAAAATACCAATAATTCATTCTTGAACTTAAAACGTGGATACATGTTCAAAATATATCAATTCTTGATAGAAACACCAAGAATCCCAATATTAAATCTAAATTCATAGAACGAAAATAGTCAAATACTCATGTGATTCAAAACTTACAATTCAAATCTTTATAAGTTCATAATCGAATTATTTCGACATAATTCAACTTACAGAACCCTATGAATCCATTAAATAATCATAATTGTCAAGCTTGAACAATTTACATATATACATAATCAAAATCACATGGTAGGATATCTTGGAAATAAATTCATTTGCCAAACTCATAATAATCCATAATAAAAATTAAAGATACGGGCACAAGAATGGAAGAATTATTCTTGTTCAAACCCCACATACCTTAAAATTAAAGATTGGAATAAATTCTTGCCTCAAAACACTATTCACGAAATTGATTGATGCATCTCGAAGAGCTCGGAATGGGAACTTCATTTATCGGATTAATTTGGAATTTCCATGGTGGAATTGGAAGATTTAGGAAGGGGAATTTAGAGGTTTAGGATTTTTTTCTTGGAATTCTTTTGAAAATAATAGACTTTGATGCCCAGAATCAGTTTTTATGCTTATTTCCACGAAATGGGGCAAGGGTGAAATGACTGGATTGCCCCTAAGGAAATTGAAAAATGGCAGAAAAATCCAGCGTACCTTGGCCACAAAAAACTGAATAACTCCTTCTTCGGGTATTGTATTTTTGTTAAATTTATATCGGTTGAAATCTAACTCAAAGATCTTTAATTTTATATATGGTAGGACACCCAGTTCGTCATATATAAGGAGTTATGATCGACCGAAGTTGACCCAAATCAAATCCGTCCCTTAGTTACTGATTTGACATGCTGACATAAATTGATCGTAACTTATTACTCTGATGTTGGAATGGGGTGAAACCAATTGCATTGGAAAGAAGACTCAAAGATATTTCGTTTGATATATAGCATATATCCCAGTTCCTTATATTCAGGAAGTGATGATCGTTTGAAGTTGGCCCTGAAATGCTGAATATTTCTGGAGCATGCTAATCGCATGGTGCCACTGTTTTGGGCACCCAAACGTGCCCTTATGCTACTCCAAAAATTCCGAAACTCACTCGGGATGTATTACGACCTTTCCCCATAGCAACGCAACTTGAAAATAAAAAAACGGATGTCGGAAAGGTCATCAAATAAATACCTGAAGATCAGAGGTCTAAATGATAAAGTTTCAACACTAAGCAAATTTTTTTTATTTTTTTTTGAGTGCTAAGCTTCTCTTGGCAAGATAAAAAGGTTTTAACGACTCGACATATTTGGGAGCGAAATATTTATCGGGAAAAACTCGGGATATCACAGCCTCGTATGTTATGTCAGTTGATCTACACAATCCAGGCAAAAGTTTTAAATTGCATGTCCAGTCTTGTTCCCTATCCCGGCATGTGACTTATATATATATATATGTATATGTATTAGATGATATGTATTGGATTTAAATGATTTGGATTGTTGAGCATGGCATTATGTTATCCTTACCCCTGAGTTTCATGCTATTGCTCACCCCACTAACCCTCTCTGGACATTGTATACCCGTGTGATGCCGGCATCGAAAATTCTTCTAGTTTTTTTGTCTCCAAAAGGCTTGGTCATTTCATTTATTTCCATTTATAGATTTGAGTTGATATTTTTCATTCTCGTCAACATTATCATTGTCATCTGTCAGCGTCATGAACATGTCCCAACCAAGATTGGTTTCGGAATATGTGCGGAACTCATCCTACATTAGGGATATCGTGTTGTTTGGTTAGGTACAAAGGGGTGGTCTGCAATCCATGTGGGACTGGAGATTCCTGTCACGGTCAGGCTCAGGTTCAAGTTTTGACAAACCCCAAGCTCCAAGTCTCAAAAGTAGTGAAGAAAATGAGAAGAGAATATTATATTTCTTGGTGCCAGTGCAGCTAAAGCGGTGACGAGGTTGATTTAGCGGTATCCACCAATGTGTGCCAGTCTGTCAAAGTGGACAAGGGTCATTTTAACGCCCTCCTCTAAAGGGGAAGAGCATCATTAAAACGCCCCTGCCTAGCTATTAGTCGGCCACTAAAGCGGCTAAATGGTGCTTTAGCTCCCCGCTAAAGTAGCGAAAATGGCACTTTAGCAAATACACCAACTTAGTGGTGTACCAGCTGTAGACTTGGAGAATTCCAAGTCTCCGCTAACCCCCTCAGGATCATCTGGAATCCCGAGAATGCAAACAAACTATGCTACCCTATCAAATTCAACTCTTCGGATCTAAAGGAGATATCAGTATTTTGAAAAAGTATCATTTTCACAATGTTGACCCCCCAAACTCAATTTCATAACTTTCTGAACTAAGGTTCCAAATTAGATTTAAAAGTCATAAAACCACACAAACTATGTTACCAAACTAAAATCGACATTTTGGATTTGCTGGCTTAGTCCATTTTGTCATCCGATGCACAGATCAATAAATGTTGATCGAAGCCAACTATTCAGCTTTTTAAGACAACCAAAATTTCACTTAATTCACAACCAAATGCATTGGGAAATGTGTCAATCATCCCCACACCCCAAAATTAACATAACTCAACCACGAGGAGGGGTAAAATGGTAAAATCAAAGAGAAATAAATATTTCATATAAATTGCCAAAAATTAAGTTGTTACATCGGCCACCACTAAAAATATAGCTTTTGCTCGAACTTAAGGCAAGAGAAGTACTTGAGATACCAAAAAGACAAGGATAACTACAACGCATATCAAGTAACCTCGTCTACCGGTCGATGACTCCACTATACCTTAACCACAGGAATATCCCTAGAGTGAAACCGCCTAACATCCCTAGCTAGGATGGATACAAGGTCCATAACAAAAGATAACCTCTCATCTAACTAAATTGAATCCCATAGAATGACATGAGACTCATCCAAAATGTAACGCCAAAGCATGGAAATATGAAAAATTGGATGAACCACTAACATATATGGGGGAAATTCTAACTCATATGCCATATCTCTAATTGTTTAAAGAATCTCAATAGGGCCAATATACTTGGGGATAAGCTTTCCCCTCTTTCCAAACCTTATCATGCCCTTCATAGGAAACACACAAAGAAAAACTAGATCACCAATACTAAATCTCAATGCACAAAATCTACAATCATCATAGCATATTTGCCTACTCTGAGCCGCTCGAAGTCTATCTTGAATGCTCCAAACTCTATCAAAGGTCTCACAAAGAAAATCTATACCTCGAGGTCTAATATAAGAAACCTCAAACCAACCAACTGGTGAGAGACAAAGCCTCAAAAGGAGCCATATCAATAATGAAATGGTAGCAATTACTTTAGACAAACTTCGTAAAAGCAAGATGTTGCTCCACTGACCCCTAAAGACCATTACACATGCACAAACATATCCTCCATAACATAAATAGTCCCCTACGACTGATCATCAAAGTCCATCACACGCACATATAGCATATCCTCTAAAATCTAAATAGTCCACTGCCACTGACCGTCGGTCTGGGGGTGAAATGTTATACTAAGATCATCACGAGTACCCAACTCCTCTTGAAATGCCTTCCTAAAGTAAGATATGAACATTAAACCTCAATCTGAGATGATAGACACAGTCACACCATGAAAGTGCACAATCTCACGAATGTAGATACAGGACAACCTCTCAGCATTAAAAGAGACCTGAACTGGTATGAAACAAACAAATTTGGTCATTCTATCCATCATTAACCATACATTATTTGAATCATGAGAAGTATGAGAAGAACCAGTTATGAACCATAGTGATCTATTCCCATATCCACTCGAGAATACCACCTCTCAAGTAATCCACAAGGCTTCAAATGCTCGGCCTTCACCTGCTGGTAATATAGGGAATGGGCTATAAAGTCCACTATATCCTTCCTCATACCACCCTACAAGTAATGTTTCCTTAATTCATGATATATCTTAGTCACTCTTGGATGGATGGAATAGTTGGAATAATGGGCCTCCTTCAAAATCAATCTAATCTAATAACCCACTCTTGGAACACAAACTCAGCCTCCAATCCTTAAAATAACATCTGAATCAATAGAGGCTTCCTTGGCCTCCCCACTAAACACATTTTCCCAAATCACTATTAACCTAACATCATCAAACTAATAAGTTTAAATCTACTCAATCAAGGAAAACCTAACCTCTACCAAAGCCAAAAAAAACCCAGGTCTCGAACTATTAAGTCTAACCATCTGGTTAGCAAATGACTGAGCCTCTAAGGCCAAAGGACTCTCCTGGGTCAAAAGATGCAACATGCTACCTATGCTAGTCGATTCCAGCTCAAGGCATCTGCAACTACATTAGCCTTGCTCAGATGATAAGATATAGTAAATTCATAATCCTTAAGTGACTCAAGCCAATGATGATGCCTCATATTATAATATCATTGGGTGAAGAAATACTGAAGGCTATGATGATCTGATAAAATCTAACAATAGACTCCATACAAGTAGTGCCTCCACAACTTTATTGAAAAAACAACCATGCATAGCTCCATATCATGGGTAGGGTAGTTCCTCTCTTGGGGCTTTAACTGAAGAGAAGTATACACAATCACATTGCTCTTTTACAACAACATAGCACCTAACTCAACACCTGAAGCATCATAAAATATGAAAAACCCATGCCCTCCTTGGCCAAGGTCAAGATAGGAGATGATGTCAATAAATCCATGAGCTTTTAAAATCTTTCCTCACAAGAATTTGACCATTGAAAAGAAATCTTTTTCTGGGTCAACTAGGTCAATAGAGCTGCAATAGATGAAAAAACCTCAAATACACTGATAGTAAACTGTCAAGCTAACAAACCTCTGAATCTCGATAGGAGAGGTGGGTTTAGCCAAATCACAAACTACTATAATATTTTCCTAGTCGACCATTATACAATTCTTAGTCACCACATAACCAAATAAAGAGGTAGACTCTAACCAAAACTCACACTTGGAGAACTTAGCATACAATTTATCATCCCTTAGTCTCTAAAGCACAATCCACAAATGCTCATCATGATCAGCCTCACTCTTGGAATAGACCAATATATTTTCTATAAATACAATAATGAAGAAGTTGAGATATAGTTAAATCCCAAGTTTATCAACTTCATGAATATGGTTGGGGTAATAGTCAACCCAAAGGACATGACCAAGAACTCATAATGACCATACCGAGTCTAGAAAGTTGACTTCAGAACTTCCAAAGCTCTAATCTTCAACTACTGATCCCCATATCTTAAATTAATCATTGAAAACACTAAAGCACCCTAAACCTGATAAAAAACCATCAATATGATAAAGAGGATACTGATTCTTAACTATTACCTTAATCAACTATCGATAATCAATACACATATGCATAGACCTATTTATTTTCTTTACTAACAAGACAGGTGCACCCCAAGGTGATACACTAGGTTGGATAAATCCTTTATCCAAATACTCATGCAACTGATCCTTCAATCCCTTTAACTCAGTTAGGGCCATCCTATAAAGAGGAATAAAAAAGGCCTTAGTATCCATCTTAACATCAATAGCAAAATCAATATCACAATACAGATGCATACAAGGCAAGTCCATAAGAAACACATCCATAAACTCTCAAACAACATGAATCGAATCCAAAATAGAAGGTTAAGAAATACTAGTATCATGAATATGGGCCAAATAAGATAGACATCCCCTCTCAACCAAGAGATAAGTCAGAATGAAAGATATAACTCTCTTGGGACCTGAATGAAGAACACCCTTCAAAGATATCCTTAGCACACCTGAAGAAGCTAAAGTCACGGTCTTAGCATAACAATCTAGGATAGAATGGCAAGAAGACAACCAATCCATACACAAGATGACATTGAAATCTACCATATCAAAGACAAGAATATCTACCCAAGTCTCACACCAAAAAATCATAACATAGGATTTGTACACTCGATCCACCACTAATGAGTCTCCTACAAGAGTAGATACATGGATAGGCATGGAAAAAGGCTTACCCGCTGAATTAAATCCAAAGAAAAATATGCAGACACATAGGAGAAAGTTGATCCCAGATTAAATAACATTGATAAAGATAAAAAATAAATAGTGATGATATATGTGATAACAATGTTGTATACAAAGAATATTTTAGCTGGAGCATATGTTGAAAAGAGTTCGTTAGACAAACATGTATGAATGCATCAAAATCCATCCACCATTCTCTTGGATTACCACTCAGATCACATTCTAAAAGCATGACACAAAGATTGTCAATTTTTTTCTTTGGATTCAATCATGTTTACTTGATTCTTTTTCTTGACCTTCTTTGGAGTATGATAATTAGGAGCCTTGTGACCAACTTTGTAACAATTAAAGTAATTATCTTTGAATTTCTTTTTAGGAGGATTATTTTGATGTCCAAATGTTTTTTTCCCTTTTCTTTCAGTAGATGGGATCAACTTCAACAAAATTTTCTCCAAATTGTTGAATTACCATGTGACCTCTTTTTCATAGCATTGTTATCCTCTTTGATTCTCAATCTTACATTGAGAACGTCAATTGCCATCTTGTTGTATTTTAAGTAATTTTAGAAATCTTTCCCCAAAAGAGGTAACTTCTCAATTATGAAAACCACTTGAAATGCATCCTTCACAATTAAACCTACAATAAAGATTATGTGAGTAACAAAAACAAACTTAAAATGATCAACAAAGATATTATCTAAGCTTATGCCTTCGGTAAAAAGATCATGGATTATGACTTACAACTCCTGAACTTAGCTAACAATAGCTTCACTGTCTACTATTTAAAAATCCATAAATTTTATAACTATAAATTTTCTCCTTTCTGACTTCTTTAGTTTGTACTTCTTTTTCAAAGCATTTCAAATTTTATTTGAATTCTTTGTGTTGTTCTACTCACTAAATAAATTATTTTATAACCCACTCAGAATATAATTTTTTACATAAGAAAATTGAGTGTTTCCAAGATTCATTCACTATAAGGTACTCCTTATCCAGAGTTGATTCCAATGGGATGGGAACACTTTTATTGATGGACTTCAGTAGACTTAGGGTAGTTGTAATAACCCACATGTTTTTAAGCTAGGAAGTGAATAAGTTTTCCTACATATGAAACCTCATATCCTATGAGTAGAATTTTATTGCATGACTTAAAATGAATATCCTAGCGATAGGATAGCTTGTGATGTCTTAAGCATGCTAATATGAGTCGCTTAGAGTGATGCAACCTAAGTGTTTTTGAATTCATCAAATCTTAGTGTTTGATTTTAAGGGGGTCATCTTTGATCAAGAATAATGTGATTGATATATGAAATTTTGGAAGATTTATACCCACCAAATTGTAGAGAATCGAATTAGCTTTCCAACGATATCAATTTCATCAAAATCCAACACCCGAGCAAGGAGTTATGGCCTTTCAAAATAGAAGATGTTGCCTAACCAATCGCACATGGCCACTGGAAAGCATAGGTGATATCATATGTGGCGCCTATGTAAAGCATAGGCGATATAATATGTGTCTCCTATGTAAAACATAGGTGATATCATATGCGGCGCCTATGTAGATATAGGCAATATCATATGCGGCGCCTATGTATGATTTCAGGCACGAAAACACTTAGTTTTTACGTTATTTCGAAGGTAGTTAAGTCTTTTAACACTCCTTACATGTACCTAAACCTAACCTCACGAAATTTATAGCTTCTAAACACATTACAACCCTATTAATATCTCAAAGCTCATTATCCAAGAGCACTATAGGAGAAAAACAACTAGGGTTGCACAATAAAGCTTGAAGATCAAACTTCAAGGAAATTCCTCCGTCAATCATCAAGAACCTCCCTTCCAAGGTATGCATAGTGTTCATCCACGGATTCCTTTCATTCGTGGAGTTCAAAAATCAATCTTTAAAATACAAAAGCTTGGTTGGTTGTGGTGATATGATCATACCCATGTTGATGCTTGTTTGTTTTGCTATATAATAGTATCGTGACTGTATATCTCATGAAAGTTATGTTGTTAGTTGAAAAACATGATCTTTAGGTGGATTGATAGAATGCAAGTATGAAATCCACCTATGCCTTAAAGAATGCATGCAAGTTGCTCGATAAAATGCCTAATATGTTAGAACTTCATAGTTACATGATTTCATGATATCTAAATAACAAGTTCATGTTAGCCATACACACCAATATGAATTTCCATGCAAATTATGTGTTATTATTGTTGTGGTATAAAGCATGTATGATAATGGAGATATAAATTATGTACACAAAATATATCCATGTTTTTCCTATCATGTTTGAAATGTTGAATAAATACATAAAGTATACTATCTCATGCTTATGATATTGTGAATTGTGGACTCAAATATTGTGATCAGGTCATGTCATGTGCGTTAATTTCCTCCTATCGAGTCCTGGGGGTATTCGTACCTAAAAACTATAAGTGTGTGCCTAGAGTCATGTCATGTTTCACGATATCCGAACTCAAGCTATGATTCCCTAGACTTCAGTCAGTCATGTCACTCAGGAAAACCTCATGATCTGAGTCAGTTGTCAGATATTAGTAAAATTCTGCCAGTTAACAGAATTCAGTAAGGTTAAGTCATATATAGTCATTTATTCATGTCAAGTCCCTTCATATAGGAGTAGAGGTTAGCACCGAGTGAACCCAAGGATGGGAACTCACCCGCCAGTTCAGGGTGTGATTCTTAGAAGCAGTACTTGTGTTCCAGAACTATGTATCCAGCGTAGGTTGAGACATCTTAACCTATCTTATTAGGGTAGATGAGGTTGTTTAACCTATTAGTTTAGGGTTCCTACCATTCTCATTGAGTACCTTCCAGATAAGGCTCACTAACAAGTTGTCATTACCCGTAGCACGATATTGATACCCCTCCAGTCGGGGAAGAGATTGGACCCCAGCTTATCCATAATGGCATATATGGGGCATGTTGGTTAAACACTACCTCCCACATTTTCAGTATTAGTCTCAGTAAAAAAACTCAGGGCGTTCTTCAAATTTAGTATATACAGGACTGTCAGATACAGTCGTCCATGTTATCAACTTGCATTATCAGTCTTTAAAGTTATCAGTAAACCATGTATTATCTTACAGGTCTTGCTATCATTCATTTACAGTCCCAGTTTCTATATATGTATGTTTGCACTCCCACGTTTATATTAGTCAGTCAGTGTTGTTCATGTATGAAACCCTTTTATGTTCAGCCTACCTTCCTCGTATACTCAATAATCCAGTTGTACTGACGCATTTACGCTATGTTGCTTTCTTTTCATGTTACACCATAGGTTCTGAGACACAAGCTCTAGCCCAGCAGTAGCGGTAGCATTCCAGTCACAGAGACACAGTGAGTCCTCATTGATTCGAGGACAATATTATTTGATACATTTATTTATTTCTTCAGTTCGGTTTTACGGAGTTAGTTGGAGACATATAACTTTAAATCCTTACTCAGATAGTTTAGAGGCTTTCAAATTTATGTTCAGATTTACGTTAAGACTTAGCTTTCAGATTGAGTTGTTTTGGGTATTTTTCACCCACATGGACGTTATGATTTTCAGACATGGTTTTATTCAGTTGAACCTTATGGCCATACAGTTTTACGTATTCTGTATTATTATGTCATGATTTGCAGTATACAGGTACAAATATCAGTCATGGGTTAGATTGTGGTCCCTCGGGGTCATGATCACCTTGTAGCATTCTGGTTCAGCAAATCGGGGCATTAGAAACTTGGTATCAGAGCCTAAGGTTTAATAGAGTCCTAGTAAGTCTGAAAGCCACATCTAGTAGAGTCTTGTACATGGGTGTGTTGCGTGCCACATTTATGTACAGGAGTTTATAAGATGTTTTAGGAATAGTCCCCTTTCTTTAGTATTCATGCCATGCTAGTGAGCATAATCACAAGTTAAACTCTTTGTCTAATCCATTCTTCTCTTATTATAGAAGATGGCCCCAAAGAGAAGAAACCAGCCAGCTCCTCAGCCCGAAGATCCTTTGGGCGAACATGTTTTCCATGCAGAGTTTAGAGTCGCATTTACCACACTTTCTCAGTCCGTGGCTGCATAAAATGAATGGCCACCAGTCATTCCGGCCAATCCAGTGGCCAATCCCATAGCAGCTAGGGTCCGGGACTTCACCCGAATGAACCCTCCATATTTTCATGGGTCTAAGTCTGATGAGGACCCTCAGGAGTTCATTGACCAAGTCCAGAAGATCATTGACATCATGGGTGTTACTTCTATTGAGAGTGTCGAGTTAGCCACCTACCAGTTACAGGATGTTGCTCATGATTGGTACAAATAATGGAAGTCTGAGAGGTTAGATGATGCAGGCCCTATCGAGTGGGAGGAATTTGTCACGGCCTTCTTAGAAAGATTCTTTCCCTAAGAGCAGAGGGAAACCAAAGTTCTTGACTTCATCAACCTCTGGCAGGGGAATATAATGGTTAGGAAGTATTCTCTCAGATTTACTAAGCTAGCCAGGTATGCTCCTCATGTGGTTGCAGTCAATAGGGCTAAGTTGAGCAAGTTTGTGTCGGGGGTCAACGATAGCGTGGTAAATGAGTATAGGTATGCAATGCTGATCGGTGATATGACCTTAGCCAGACTCATGACCCATGACCAACAAGTAGAACAACAGAAGGTTAAGACTAGGGAGAGACAGAACAAGAGAGCAAGGTCAGGTAACTTCAACTTTGCTCACCCCAAGTTAGATGGAGGAAACTGTTCACAGTTTCGCTCTAAGTCAGACGTTCCATCCCCTTTCTCTGCTAGAGCTCCAGTGCCGAAGTTCAGAGATGGAAACAAAGACAAAGCGCCAGGCTTTAAATCTTAAGGCAGTGTTAGCAGTGCCCGAACGAATCCCCTTTGTCAGACTTATGGTAAAAACCACAAGGGCATTTGCAGAGCCGGTAGTGATGTCTATTTTGGTTGTGTCAATCCAGGCCATAGGATTAGGGAGTGTCCACAGTCAAGTCTTCAGGGTCAGAAAAATCATTCTGCAGCTCAGTCCGGTCGTCCAAACCAGCAGGGTGCCGTTTCCAGTGCTACAAGTGGGTATCGCCCAAAAAGACTCTATACTTTCCAGTCCTGGCAGGATCAGGAAATTTCTCCTGATATCATTACTGGTACGTTACAGATTTTCCATGTTCATGATTATGCTTTTCTAGACCCAGGTGCATCCTTTTCTTTTGTTACTCTATACATAGCAGGTGATTTCAGATTCAGTCCCAAAATTCTAGCAGAGCCTTTTTCTGTCTCTACCCCAGTGGCTAAAACCATCATATCCCAGTGGGTATACAGGAACTGCCCGATTATGATATCTCAGAAATCTACGTCAGCAGATTTAGTTGAGTTAGAGATGACTGATTTTGATGTCATTCTAGACATGGATTGGCTTTATTCCTGCTATGCCACAGTCGACTGCAGAAATAGAAAAGTTCAGTTTCAGTTCCTAAATGAGCCCATCCTAGAGTGGAAGAGTAGCATTTCAGCGTTCAGGGGTCAACTTGTTTCCTACCTTCAGGCAAGGAAAATAATTTCTAAAGAGTCTGTGTATCATCTCGTGCATATTAAAGATTCTAGTTCTGAATCTCCCAATCTCAAAATAGTCCCAGGTTTTAATGAATACTCAAATGTCTTTACGAATATTATCTAGGCATTTCTCCCGAAAGTGAAATAGACTTCGGCATAGACCTTCTTTCGGATACTCAACCTATTTCTATTTTGCCATACAGAATGGCACCAGTAGAACTCAAGGAACTGAAAGATCAATTGAAGGATCTCTTAGATAAGGTATTCATCATACCCAGCGTTTACCCATGGGGCGCGCCAGTATTATTCATGCGTAAGAAAGATGGTTCTCTCAGGATGTGTATTGATTACCGTCATCTCAACAAGGTCACGATCAAGAATAGATATCCTCTACCCAGGATTGATGATCTATTAAACCAACTTTAGGGTGCCAGTTACTTCTCTAAGATAGACCTCAGATCAGGCTATCATCATCTCAGAGTTAGGGAGTGTGACATTCCAAAGATAGTTTTTCATACTCGATATTGGTCACTTCGAATTTTTGTCATGTCATTTGGTCTTACCAATTCCCCTACAGCTTTCATGGATTTGATGAACCGTGTGTTCAAGCAGTACTTGTACATGTTTGTCATAGTCTTTATAGATGATATTCTGGTCTATTCTCACACAGAGCATGATCATGCAGACCATCTCAGGATTGTTCTTCAGACTCTCAGGGATCACCAGTTATTCGCTAAGTTTAGCAAGTGTAAAATTTTGGCTAAGATCGATAGAATTCCTTCGCCATATTATTTCCGGTGATTCCATTAGAGTAGATCCTCAGAAAACCAAGGCAGTAAAAAATTGTTCCATACCTGTATCTCAATCAGATATCACGAGTTTCTTGGGTTTGGCTGGATATTACAGATGATTTGTCGAGGGATTTTCTTCTATTGCATCTCCCATGTCCAGATTGACTCAGAAGAAAATTAAGTTTCAGTGGTCAGATTCATAAGAGAAGAGCTTTCAAGAGTTAAGTCTATTGTGATGCATCCAGAGTGGGTTTAGGTTGCGTCCTCATGCAACATGGTAAGGTCATAGCCTAAGCCTCCAGACAGTTAAAGCCACATAAGAAGAATTATCCTACTCATGATCTTGAGTTAGCAGCGGTAGTTTTTGCAATAATGATTTGGAGGAATTATCTCTATGGAGTTCATGTAGATGTCTTCACATACCATAAAACACTCCAGTATGTCTTTTCCCATAAATATCTCAATCTTCGTCATAGAAGGTGGTTAGATCTCTTGAAGGATTACGACATGAGTGTTCTTTATCATCCGAGCAAGGCCAATGTTGTGGACGAGGCTCTTAGTAGACTCTCCATGGGTAGAATTTCTCACGTTGAGGGTAGCAAGAAAAAGATGGCTCAGAATATCCATCAGCTTGCCAGACTAGGTGTTTACTTAGTCGATTCTTCAGAGGGTAGTGTATATGTTCACAGTAGTTCAGAGTCATCTTTAGTTTCCGAGGTGAAAGAGAAGCAAGATAGGGATCATAGTCTTGTCAAGCTCAAAGAGTCAGTTCAGAATTAGAAAGTTGAGGTTTTCTCCCAAGGATGAGATGGTGTTCTTCGTTGTCAGGGTCTTCTATGTGTTCCAGGTGTAGATGAATTGAGGTAGCAAATTCTTAAAGAAGAGCATGGTGCGCGATACTCTATTCATCCAGGGGAAACTAAGATGTACCGTGATATGCGGGAGATCTATTGGTGGAGTGGGATGAAGAGGGATGTTGCAGAGTTTGTTGGTAAGTGCTCTACAAGCCAGCAGGTTAAGATAGAGCATCAGAAACCTAGTGGTTCCATGCAAGAGTTCACCATTCCTACTTGGAAATGGGAAGAAGTGAACATGGACTTCGTGATGGGTTTGACTAGAACTCGTCATCAGTATGATTCAGTCTGGGTCATTATAGATAGAATGACCAATTCAGCTCATTTTGTTCCTATTCGTACTTCTTATTCCGCCGAGGATTATGGCAAAATCTATATCAGAGAGTTAGTCAGGTTACATGGTGTTCCACTATCTATCATCTCAGACAGAGGTACCCAATTCACCTCTCACTTTTGGAAAGCATTCCAAAAGGGTCTCGGTACCCAATTCCATCTCAGCAGAACATTTTATCATTAGACAAATGGTCAAGAAGAGAGGACCATTCATACTCTTGAAGATATGCTAAGGGCGTGTGAAATTGACTTCAAGGGAAGTTGGGATGACTAGTTGCCTTTGATTGAGTTTGCATACAATAATAGCTATCATTCTAGTATTAAGATGGTTCCATTCGAAGCTCTCTATGGTAGGAGATGTAGTTCTCTGATTGGTTGGTTAGAAGTTATTGAGGCCTCAGTCATAGGTCCTGACTTAGTATTCGATGCCTTAGAGAAAGTTCAGTTGATCAGAGAGAGACTTCAGGCTGCTCAGAGCCGACAGAAGTCCTATGCAGATGTTCGTAGAAAGGATCTCGAGTTCGAGGTCAATGACTATGTCTATCTTAAGATCTCACCTATGAATGAAGTGAAGAGGTTCGACAAGAAAGGGAAACTCAATCCCCTATATGTCGGACCCTTCAAAATTCTCTGTCGCTTCGGCAAGGTAGCTTATGAGCTTGATTTTTCTTTAGATCTAGCCTTAGTCCATCCAGTCTTCCATGTCTCTTTTCTAAAGAAGTTCATAGGTGACCCAGCAGTTGTTGTCCCTATTCAGAGCATCAAAATTTAGAATAGCCTCTCTTATGAAGAGATTCCAGTCGAAATCTTAGATTATCAGACTCGTATATTGAAGAACAAAGAAGTCTCTCTAGTCAATTTTCTTTGTAGAAATCAGTCTCATGAGGGAGCTACTTGGGAAGCAGAAGCAGATATGCGTACCAAGCATCCTCACCTCTTCCCCGCCAATTAAGATCAAGCTAAGGGTAACAGTTCTCCTAAATCTTATTCAGTTTCATGTTCATGTTTCCAGTATAAACTTGGTACCTATTAACCGTTGCATACTCAGTCATGCATTCATGTATCAGTTGTCCATGCATCAGATATGCACGAATTCAGTATGTTCAGCATGTCAGTCATGAGATCAAGTTTTAGTTCTTCATGTTCAGTTTAGGTTCTGTTGTCTTGTATCCCCTCTCAGTAAATTCTCATTCGAGGACGAATGTTCCCAAGGGGGAGATATTGTAATACCCCGCATGTTTCTAAACTAGGAAGTGAATAAATTTTCCTACGTATGAAACCTCCTATCCTGTGAGTAGAATTTTTGTGCATGAATTACAATAAATATACTAGAGATAGCATATCTTGCGATGGCTTAATCATGCTCATATGAGTCTCTTAGAGTGATGCAAGCTAAGAGTTTTTAAATCCATCAAATCTTAGTGTTTGATTTTATAGAGGTCATATTTGAAAAAGAATAAAGTGATTTATATGTGAAATTTTGGCATATTTAGACCCACCAAATTTTAGAGAACTGAATTATCTTTCGAACGATAGCAATTTCATCAAAATCCGACACCCGAGCAAGGAGTTATGGCCTTTCAAAGTAGAAGGCGTCGCCTAACCAATCGCACATGGCCACTGGAAAGTTAGGTGATATCATATGCGGAGCCTATGTAAATCAGAGGCAATATCATATGCAGCGCCTATGTAAAGTGATAACGCCCAAACTACAGCTCTCGTAAGAGTGTAAGCGGTCGCTGTCAAATATAAAACCCAACTGGGTTGGGTGTCGAATCCCACAGGGAATACTTGGTCACTAAGTGTTGCAATTATTAATAGACTGTTGATCGAAAATTCCACGGAAAAGGGGGGATTGGGTTTGGCGTGAATTAATACTATGGAAGTAACAACAGAATGCTTGATTTAGTAAGATTTAATCACTGAGAAAAATAAGTTAGGGCTATGTCCACCTTATGAGTTCTACATATCTATTAACTATGAGTAATGCGGAATTCAGACATGCATGCACTTATAGAGATTCGTATTCTAATGGTAAATCCTAGTGTTTCTCAACCATCAAGGATTATTTCACTTTAACTCTCTCGAGCTTAAAATGTATTACTAACGGTACAAATTCTCCAAGAAGTTAACCCAGTTACGGCACTAACGTGTAAATAGGGGTTGGTAGCCCTATTTCCTTGTCACACTCTCTTTTCAAAACATATAACTTTTCTCTCGAACAAGTTAATGCTATAATGGCGTATTCTATATGTTTGCAACCACAAGAATTTAATTAAAACAAAGAGAGTAATGATATAAGTAGCATACGCATCAAGAATTCACAAACTCATAGTAATAGATAGTATATCAAAAGGCTTCTATAACCCTAACAGAGAAGTTTAGCTACTCATGATTGTAAAGGAAAACAATGGAGACATCATCATCATCATACCAAAAAGATAACAATCTCACGATGGGTATGTATTGGTGTCACTATGAAAATGACGTGGTTTCCTCTCTAGACGTTCTTGTAGCGTTTTTCTCTATCTAAAATTAAAGAATCTGTAAACTGAATAATACTCAAAGTGTCAACTGAATTCTGAAAAAGCAATCGTGAATGCATGCATGAATACTGAAAAATTCAGCAAATAGGGTTTTTATAAAATCCTTGTCCTAGTCCTATTAAGTTACTGTTGCACCCCTAAGTATTTAAAAATACTGCTTTTGCCCGGGACAATTTCTCCATGCGTCACATTCAGTCCATAGGCTTCCAAAAGCTGCCTTCCCTCTTCTGTGAAGTTTTCCTTTGCTTCCCAAAGGTCCACAAAGTGCTGAAATCTTCATCATTAATACCTGAAAACATGCTAATCACGTAGGTTAGCTCACTTACAGGAAAGTGGACTAAAAGTGCAGGAATTATATATTTTATCCTCAAAACTTAGCTATAACATGGGTAAATTATGGTGTTTAGGCGTGTAAATACACCCAACATCAACACCCCACACTTAAAGCTTTGTTCATCCTCGAACAAAATATTACGTCCATGCAAACATCTAACTAGGATTTCACAGCAGTAACACAAAATATTCATCAAGACATGCACGACAATTATTAACAAAGAGTAGTTTTCTGGATCGCTACTAGAAACCATTCAACCTCCAACATAAACTCGTGATGATGGCTAATTCGTATCCACAAGTTAAGGCACCAAGAATAATACACAACTACCCAAAACTCATCAACCATGTGTGTCTCACACAAGATACCACCCATAATCACTCACAAGTTTTGCATTTTTCGAAACATGGGTATTAGATTCTCCTTGCTCTCACTCTCACAAAGAATTCATATGTTGCAACTGATGACCATAGGCTTGCACTTAGTGTAATTCTCCACTAATATAAGAATGTTAAGCTTAGGATCAAATAGGTCTTTACAGGTTGTAATGTAGGCTAAGGGACAGGTAGGACTATTTTTGCCAGAAATAGTGACTATTTTCCCTAAGCGCTTTAATACATCACATTATGCCATTACTCTCTCTTTTAAACAACCCTTCTACCTTTCTTTCATCTAACACTCCTTTTCACCTATTTTGTTATTCAATTATAAACACAAAGATGAGAATATACAACTTATTATTATTTTTTTCTATTTCTATTTTTTTTATATAAAACACCTCTATGATAGCCACTCCTTTTCACAACAATTTCAAGTACCAATACACTCTGAGGCATCACTCTCACCTAATTTCCGCTTATTTTGTCACATGACTCTACAATTTAAAGCGCTTAGGAATTTGGATCAAATTATGGTCTTGAAAAAAATGGATTAGGCTACATATGAGGCTGTCAAAGAAAATAGCTAAAGGCTCAAAGGGGGTTAACTAGGATAATGTCCACGGGTAGGTAAAAAGAAGGTAAACAATCACAGGCTGTCAAAGAAACGCCTAAATCATCTCCTAGAATCACACTCTTTATTTTGCTTTTCACACACACCAGGCAAGTTCTAGTATCAGTCACAACACAAAATATACTATAACCTCACATACACAAGGCACATGGTCAACTTTATTAGGAGCAGTATAGACTTTTGACCCAACAGATGAATGAATTAACCCACACACTTATCACACAGTGAGTCACACTTAGAGCCTAAACATCTCAATAGTAATGATTTTGGCACAAACTCTTGTCATAATACCATGCCGCCTATCAGAACAATTTCATGCAAAATCTAAAAAATCTAAAATTATACTAACTAATTACGACTAATTAAAACAAACAATCACAGGAATAAATGTAGGCAAAGAAGTACAAGAAGCATACAAATACCAGCACCCCACACTTAGACGGGACACACTGTCCTCAGTGGAAAATAAATAAGGAAAACCTGATTAGTCGGACTCTTCCTCTATGTCTGGGGTCATGCCCCCTGCATCGGAATCATCATCAGAGTCATCATCATCAGAGTTATCCTCCACATCTGAGTCTGGATATTGGTGATCATCTTCAGTCGGTACATCATCATCGAGAGGTTCCTCAAAATTTACACCTACTCCACACATAGCCTGCGCATGCTCATTCATCGGGTAGTCATAATCCAACTGCTGGAGCTCTGCATCAGTTGGAACATGTCCCCCACTCATCATGGTAAACCTCGTCATGCCATATAAATGGCGGAAGAACCATTCGTCGCGAGCATGTCTTTCTGCAGTGGTCAGGTTGACGCCATGCATAGTTTCAGGATCTTTAACCTTCGTAAGATCAACCTTCTTCGGGTTGTGTGGAAGCTTATAATCTGCAGGTTCCTCTTCAATGTCCTCCTTCCTCAATATTACGGTCAACAAATTGCCAAAGCTGAAGTGGGACCTCTTGTGCAGCCTAGCCTTAGGCATTGACGACCGTATAACCGCACCAACGTGGATGGGAATATTAGTCATCAGAGCGTACACCAAGAATACTGTATCACGTGTGATCTTTGTGTACTGTGACCCTGGAATCAGGCAAGAGTTGACTATCCGTAACCATATCCTAGCTTCTCTGTTCAAGGAAGCATACAGGAAGGTATTGTGTTGGCCGGTATCCTTGTGATGACTACAACATGCCATTGATCTTGTTCCGCACAGTGTGTGTCTGATTGCCGTGTATGAAGGTCTGTGATAAAGATCCTTGAGCGGTGATGGATCCACAGATGGAAGACCCAGAAAAGAATTGAAGAACTCCGCATTCAGTTGCAAGACTTGGCCCCGAATCTTCACTTCACTTCCGGTAGTCTTTGGGGACCAATTGGCATAGAATTCTCGCGTTAGATCAAGATTGCATTCTCCCATATCTTGGAAGATGAAATCAAGATGTAGCGCCATGATTTTAGCCAAAATGCGAGGTTCTCTCTTCGCTAGACTCTCCTTTTGTATCAACTCCATGTGAACGTATTTTTTCACTTTGTTGTTTTTGTACCACTCTTTTCCTTCCTCCTCTAGGACCCATTTTATCCCGAACATATGGCGAGGTATTTGCAGCGAGGAGGATTCAGCTTGCTCTTTTCTTCCTCTTTTCTGACCTTTCTATGAGGTGGACGCTTTTTCTTTTCCTGGTCGACCTTTTGGTGCCATTTTACCTGAGATTAAAATAAAGTCATGTTAGCTTATCTCAGAAGATTTGATCGACAAACAAATAATAATGGAACCACCCCACATTTAATTTGTTGGCACCAACTAATTAAGTGGATGATATCTATTACTCAGACTTCATCGTCATACATGTAGGAGATATGTTCCAACAATATGTTCAGCACAATCATACTTTCATGGAACCTTAACTATCCTTTTCATCTCTATGTCATGTAATCTTGACCATACTATATGGTTTGGATTAATGCACTTTTTGAACAAGACTACTACGTAGAGATCGAATCAAGTTATGGCATAGAAATAATCATAGCATCTCATACTTGTATTCAGTGATGATCTTTATCTCAATGAACGAGTCATTCAAACATTCCAACTTTCAACTTACAAGATTATGTAATTAACTTTACCATTTCGATTCCACAAAAAGATGACAATGTATAACAATTAAATACAAATCGGAACAAAGTCAAGAAGACCCATACGTATTCTTTCACTCAACTAGATATATCATAACAAACCATCCACATTCAAATCACCAACACCACTTCAAGATTTAACAACTCATTATAGGCGTAGTATTGTAATAACTACGGAATATAAGAGAAGAACTTACTTGGTGATGAACTTGGAAGATGATCTTGCAAGGTTAGATGAGCAAAAAGAAAAGTTTTGAGAGATTTGGGAAGGTTAGGCGGCGCCTAGGTTGAGCAAACAATGTGATTTTGTCTCAAGGTTGAAGTTCTATTTATAGACCAAGGCTTGGGTCGGGTTTGACCCATGAAAAATCGGGTTAGGAGACCAACAAGTATAAGTAGGCGGCGCCTAATTCTTTGCCTATGCTTAGCATAGGCGGCGCCTTTAGCAAAGCCTAGTTGAACATAGGCGGCGCCTATGCTATGGCATTGTAGATTCAGAGAGCAAAGGCAATGGCATAGGCGGCGCCTTTAGCTTTGCCTAGTTGAACATAGGCGGCGCCTATGCTATGGCCTAGTTGGGTATAGGCGGCGCCTATGCTATGGCATTGTAGATTCAGAGAGAAAAGGCAATGACATAGGCGGTGTCTTTAGCTTTTCCTAGTTGAGCATAGGCGGTGCCTATGCTGTAGCATTGTCGATTCAGAGAGCAAAGGCAATAGCATAGGCCTTGCCTTGTCCGTTGCCTAGATTTACATAGGCCTTGCCTTGTCCATTGCCTAGATTTGTATAGGCAATGCCTAACCGAAAGGCTTTTTCTCCTTCATTACTCACTTACCACCTTTAACATTGCTCACTTTCAAATCAAAATTTGAGACCAAGCTCCTCCTTTATATGTCTTCCCCTACACTTAATCAAAAATAACAAAAAAGATTAGAAAGATGGGTTGCCTCCCACCAAGCGCCTTAGTTTTGGTCGTGGCTCGACTCTTCTTTTTGGATTTTTATTTAACAAAACAAACTCCTACGAAAACAAAACGACTAAAAACGATGGGTTGCCTCCCATGTAGCACTTGATTTATTGTCGCGGCACGACATAGTTACCTCGATTACTTAGACTTCATTGAGATAAATGGTGGACATACATTTTATCGAGTCAAGAGGACCGATATATTGATTCACACGTTGGCCATTCACCTTGAAGACACCACCATTTTTGTCTTCTAACTCTACTACTCCAGACGAGTAGACTTGGCTAATTCTGAATGGACCAGACCATTTAGACTTTAACTTACCTGGAAATAGCTTCAGTCTGGAGTTGAAAAGAAGTACCATATCACCCTTCTGAAAGTTTCTTTGGATAATCCGCCGATCATGGTACTTTTTCATCCATTCCTTATAGAGGTCTGCCCTTTCATACGCATGTAGACGGAATTCATCCATCTCATTCAGCTGTTCCGATCTCAGATTAATAGCATCATCCCAATTCAGGTTAAGCCTCTTCAATGCCCACAATGCTTTATGTTAGAGCTCAATCGACAAGTGAAAAGCCTTCCCATAAACTAGTTGGTACGGGGACATGCCAACTGGTGTCTTGAATGCAGTCCTATAAGCCCATAAGGCATCATCCAGCTTTCGGGACAAATCCTTCCTACTAGCATTTATAGTCTTAGAAAGGATCAGCTTGATCTCTCGATTAGAAACCTCTACCTGCCCACTAGTTTGTGGGTGGTAAGGTGTAGCTACCTTATGTTGCTTGACCCCATATTTCACCAATACGGCTCTGAACAGCTTGTTACAAAAGTGTGATCCTCCATCGCTTATGATGGTACGTGGTACCCCAAACCGAGAGAAGATATTTCGTTTTAAGAATGCTACAACACGCTTACCTTCATTATCAGCCAGCGCTACTGCTTCGACCCATTTGGATACATAATCCACAGCAACTAGGATATATTTCATCCCAAACGAACTCACAAATGGGCCCATGAAATCAATACTACATACATCAAATAGATCCACTTCAAGAATTTTAGACATGGGCATCTCATGGTGCTTCGAGATAGAGCCTTACCTCTGACACTGATCACATCTTCTCACAAAATCGTAAGCATCCTTGAATAATAAAGGCCAATAATAGCCGTTTGGCAATACCTTCCTGGTTGTCCGATCACCTGCATGGTGACCCCCAACTTGGGAAGCATGACTTGCTTCCAAGATGCTAGGCACCTCCACATCAGAGATGTATCGCCTAATAACAACATCAGCACATCGTCGAAAAAGATATGGTTCATCCCAGAAGTAGTGTTTCACATCATGCATGACCTTTCTCTTCTGATGAAAGAAGAGATTCTCAGGCATCACTTTACTTACCACGTAGTTCGCAAAGTCTGAATACCACGGTAAGTCTTCCACCATAGAGGCTAGGATCTCTTCATCGGGAAATGCATCATCAATCTCAAGGTCGGGTTGCGCTATGTACGCACTCTCAAGTCTAGATAGATGATCAGCTACTTGGTTTTCGCACCCTTTTCTATCCTTTACCACAAAATCAAATTCTTGAAGCAATAACACCCACCGAATTATCCTTGGCTTAGCATCCTTCTTTGCCATTAAATATCTCAGAGCCGCATGATCTGTATGAACCACCACTTTGGTTCCCAACAAGTAAGAACGGAATTTTTCAAAAGCATAAACAACTGTTAGAAGCTCTTGTTCCGTGACAGTATAGTTCTTCTGGGCTCCATTCAAGGCCTTGATCGCATAGTATATTGGATGAAATAGCCTTTCTCTTTTATGACCAAGTACAGCATCCAAAGCTACCCCACTTGCATCACACATCACTTCAAATGGTAAAGACCAATCGGGTGCTACGATAATAGGAACTTCAACTAGCTTTCCTTTGAGGCATTCAAATGCCTTCAAGAAATCTTCACCGAAGTCGAGCTTTGCATCCTTCTCCAAGAGTTTGCATAATGGCATAGCAATCTTGGAGAAGTCTTTGATAAACCTTCGATAAAAACCTGCATGACCGAGGAAACTACGCACTCCCTTTACAAAAATTGGAGGTGGTAGTTTCTCGATAACTTTAATTTTGGCTCGATCAACCTCAATTCCTCTTTTGGAGACTTTGTGCCCAAGAACAATGCCTTCCTTCACCATAAAATGGCACTTCTCCTAGTTTAGCACCAAGTTGAACTCAATACATCTCTGTAACGCCATACTCAGATTCGCCAAGCACGATTCAAACGATTCACCCACAACTGAAAAATCGTCCATGAACACCTCCAAGGTGTCATCAACCATATCAAAAAAAATGGACATCATACAACGCTGAAAAGTGGAAGGTGAGTTACATAACCCAAATGGCATACGTTTGAAGGCAAACGTACCATATGGGCATGTAAAAGTGGTCTTATCTTGATCCTCAGGAGAAATACAAATCTGATTATAACCGGAATAACCATCTAAGAAATAAAACCATCTCTTCCCTGCCAATATATCAAGCATTTGGTCCATGAATGGCATTGGGAAGTGATCCTTAAGCATCCACGAATTCAGCTTCCGGTAGTCCATACACACTCTCCACCCTGTGACAAGTATGAGTGGAATCAGCTCATTCTTTTCATTCGCAACTACCGTTATGCCCCCATTCATGGGCACACACTGTACCGGACTTACCTACTTACTGTCGGAGATTGGATATACTACCCCAGCATCTAACCACTTAATAATTTCTTTCTTCACCACCTCCTGCATGGGTGGATTCAAACGTCGTTGATGCTCAATAGTAGGCACACAATTTTCCTCGAGCTGAATCTTGTGCATACATATCCCAGGAGGGATACCAATAATATCAGCAATAGTCCAACCGATGGCTCTCTTGTATCTCCTCAGAATAGAAATAAGAGTCGCAACCTGCTGCTCACCTAAATCAGCCGCAACAATAACTGGAAGTGTATCACCACTTCCCAAAAATGCATATTTCAGGTGGCTGGGCAGCTTCTTCAATTCTAGCACTGGTGGTTCTTCAATGGATGGCTTTGCTGGTGGTGAAGGGCGATTTTTAAGATCCAGATCCAGCTTCTTAGGAGCATAAGAATAGGAGCCAATTCCTATTAGAGAACAAATAGTTTCTTCATACTCTTCAACATCCTCACGCCCAAAATTCATAAGCACAGCAGCCAATGGATCAACAATAAGCTGCTTCTCTACAGATAATTCTTTATCATCATCATAATAAAAATCAGCTACAGAGAACACATTCATATCTTTGGGCTGCTTCATTGATTTACATACATCAAAATGGACCACTTCGTCATTCATTCAAAATAAAATCTCATTAGCTCTTAGATCAATAAGCACACTTCCTGTTGCAAGGAAAGGACATCCCAAGATTATGGGAACTTCAGAATCCACCTCGCATTCTAAAATAACAAAGTCTGCAGGAAAGATGAAGGTGGAAACCTTCACTAATACATCATATAAGATACCAACAGGTCGTTTTACCAACCTATCTGCCATCACGAGCTGCATATTGGTTGGTGTAGGATCACCCAACCCCAACTTTCTATAAAAAGATAGTGGCATCAAATTAATGCTAGCTCCCAAATCACACAATGCCTTAGCAAAATCCAAAGATCCAACCGTGCAAGGAATAGTGAAAGCACCAGGATTTGTCTTCTTCTGAACTAGCGAACTTGTAGAGATTCCACTGCAATAATGAACATTATCTTCCATCTCATAGCTCGCTGCCCTCTTATTTGTCAAAATGTCCTTCATAAATTTAGCATATCCAGGCATCCGCTCTAGCGCCTCCACCAAAGGAACATTAATAGTTAGCTGCTTCAACATAGTCATGAATTTACTGAACCTGGTGTCATCGGCTTTCTTCTTCAGTCTCTGAGGAAAAGGTGGTGGTGGAAGGGGAATAGTTTTCTCTACCACTTCCTTTTTATCTTGCTTCCGATTGTCGATATTTTCAGGCTGCAGACGTCTAGGGGTAACGTCAGGAACACTATCTTTAGCTTCTACAGCATCGTCACATTCTACATCAATAACATTATCTGCTATATCATCAATCAATTGCTTGCCTTTTGATGGATTTTCCAATGCTTTACCACTCCTGGTAGTAATAGCCATACATGATCCATCATTCCTTGGGTTTTGCATAGTGTCGCTAGGTAAGGTGCCAGCCTTTCTTTGATTGAATGCCGCTGATAGGTGACTCAATTGTTGCTCCAGCTATTTTATCGTGGTAGAATGCGAATCAACCAATTGATTTATTGATGACAAATCATTCTTTACCTCAGTAACGCCCATATTGGTTGCCTCCACCCCTTTCAACAGCTTAGCCATCATATCATCCATGGACATCTTCCAGAGCCAGACGTCACAGCCTCACGGTTTCCAGGAGGAACATACAAACCACTCCTGTCGGTCTTATTCTTCCAACCACCTTGATCGCGGTCCTTGTATCCAGATTTATCATAATAGTTCCGACCTTAGTTTCCTTGGGCATTGCCTCGAAAACCCCCTGATTATTCAAATAATTTGCTTCCTCCTCAGAATCTGATTCATCTCTTCCCTGTGACACCACAGCCTTGACTTTTTTGGTCTTCCCTGATAATAAATGCTTGGTAAGAAAATCCATCTGCGTTTTCATGTGAGCCATATCCTGTTCATGTTCCTCTTATCTTCGTCTCTGCTCTGCATTCATGCCAATGGATACAGTAGAGCTCGCTACCTCAGAATCCCTGGTATGCCAAGCTCTACTCTGTTTTGTCATACGATCCAGCATATCACTCGCCTCAATAAAAGTAAGGTCCATGAATGACCCTCCTGCAGCATTATCAACCACTGGCTTTGTCACCGAGTTCAAAGCCCTATATAATATTTCCATCAAGTGGATATTCATCATCTGATAGTTTGGTCACCGCATAAGCTTCTTCTTGAACCTCTCCCATGTTTCATGGAGAGCTTCAGTTGGAAGCTGTCAAAAATTATTGATCTCATCCCGTAATTGGGCTCTCTTGGATGGCGGAAAGAATCTTTCGAGGAAAGCATCTTTTAGTTACCTCCAATTAGCAATAGAATCAGGAGTTAGACCATTCAACCATAGAGTTGCCTCCCCAGACAGAGACAATGGAAACAAGCGCAGCCGAATTGCATTCCGCCCAACTCCTGGATTGTCAAACGACTTGCATGTTGAAATAAAGTTGATCAGATGTATATTCGGATCATCGCCTGCGAGTCCACCAAATAACCCCTTGAGCTGCAATAACTGAATCATGGTGCTAGTGATATTGAACTTAGCTCCGGGTGCCAAGGGTGGAGGAATAATAGCCCCTGTGGCACCAGCTCCATCCAGATCATCATCATCATCATCAAAAGGAGCCTGTACAGCTCGGCGTTTAGGTCTCATTCTAGTTTGATGATCTCTCATGTGCATAGGTGCTTCCACTTTATCAGTACGCCTGGGATTCAGTAACTCATCATCACCCAGGTCCTCATCATCAGGATTTGTTGCTCGCCCTGGGTTATCAATATTCTATTGATGTACTTGAGCAGCTACCAGTTCAGCTAATCTAGCCTGCTCCTGTTGAGCCGCACTTCTGTCAATGTCACGCTGTGCATCCATTCTGCCAATAAGATGAGGTTCAGGATTTATGGGTAATAATGGCTGACCAGAACTACGAGTATTTGGCAGGCACTCAACAGAACCTGAATAAAACAAAAACAACAACTAAAAGTAAAATTCGAGAATCTTTGACCAAAGGGTCTAGTAACTATCACAAACTTAGTTGACAACCGTATTCCCCGGCAACGACCCCAAAATTTTATAACGCCTAAACTACAACTCTCGTAAGAGTGTAAGTGGTCGTTGTCAAATATAGAACCCAACTGGGTTGGGTGTCGAATCCCACAGGGAATACTTGGTCACTAAGTGTTTCAATTATTAATAGACTGTTGATCGAAAATTCCATGGAAAAGGGGGGATTGGGTTTGGCATGAATTAATACTTTGGAAGTAACAACAGAATGCTTGATTTAGTAAGATTTAATCACTGAGAAAAATAAGTTAGGGCTATGTCCACCTTATGAGTTCTACGTATCTATTAACTATGAGTAATGCGGAATTCAGACATGCATGCACTTATAGAGATTCGTATTCTAATGGTAAATCGTAGTGTTTCTCAACCATCAAGGATTATTTCACTTTAACTCTCTCCAGCTTAAAGTGTATAACTAACGGTACAAATTCTCCAAGAGGTTAACCCAGTTACGGCACTAACGTGTAAATAGGGGTTGGTAGCCTTATTTCCTTGTCACACTCTCTTTTCCAAACATATAACTTTTCTCTCGAACAAGTTAATGCTATAATGGCGTATTCTATATGTTTGCAACCACAAGAATTTAATTAAAACAAAGACAGTAATGATATAAGTAGCATACGCATCAAGAATTCACAAACTCATAGTAATAGATAGTATATCAAAAGGCTTCCATAACCCTAACAGAGAAGTTTAGCTACTCATGATTGTAAAGGAACACAACGAAGACATCATCATCATCATACAAAAACGATAACAATCTCATGATGGGTATGTATTGGCGTCACTATGAGAATGACGTGGTTTCCTCTCTAGCCATTCTTGTAGCATTTTTTTCTGTCTAAAATTACAGAATCTGTAAACTGAATAATACTCAAACTATCGACTGAATTTGGAAAAAGCAATCGTGAATGCATGCATGAATACTGAAAAATTCAGCAAATAGGGTTTTTATAACATCCTTGTCCTAGTCCTATTAAGTTATTGTTGCACCCCTAAGTATTTAAAATACTGCTTTTGCCCGGGATAATTTCTCCATGCGTCACATTCAGTCCATAGGCTTCCAAAAGTTGCCTTCCCTCTTCTGTGAAGTTTTCCTTTGCTGCCCAAAGGTCCACAAAGTTCTGAAATCTTCATCATTAATACCGGAAAACATGCTAATCACGTAGGTTAGCTCACTTACAGGAAAATGGACTAAAAGTTCAGAAATTATATATTTTATCCTCAAAACATAGCTATAACATGGGTAAATTATGGTGTTTAGGCGTGTAAATACACCCAACATCATAAAGCATAGGCGATATCATATGCGGTACCTATGTAGATATAGGCGATATCATATGCGGCGCCTATGTATGATTTCTGCCATGAAAACACTTAGAATTTTAGTTATTTCGAAGGTAGTTAAGTCTATTAACACTCCTTACATGTACCTAAACCTAACCTCACTAAATTTATAGCTTCTAAACACATTACAACCCTATTAACATCTCAAATCTCATTATCTAAGAGAACCATAGGAGAAAAACAACTAGGGTTGCACAATCAACCTTGAAGATCAAATTTCAAGGAAATTCCTCCGTCAATCATCAAGAAACTCCCTTCCAAGGTATGCGTAGTGTTCATCCAAGGATTCCTTTCATTCGTGGAGTTCAAGGATCAATATTTAAAATACAAAAGCTTGGTTGGTTGTGGTGATATAATCATACCCATGTTGATGCTTGTTTGTTTTGCTATATAATATTATCGTGACTGTATATTTCATGAAAGTTATGTTGTTAGTTGAAATACATGATCTTTAGGTGGATTGATAGAATGCAAGTATGAAATTCACCTATGCCTTAAATAATGCATGCAAGGTGTTCGATAAAATGCCTAGTATGTTAGAACTTCATATCTACACGATTTCATGATATCTAAATAACAAGTTCATGTTAGCCATACACTCCAATATGAATTTCCATGCAAATATTGTGGTCCCTCGGGGTCATGAGTACTGTGAGGCATTCCGGTTCAGCAAATCAGGGCGTTACAAACATGGTATTAGAGCCTAAGGTTCAATAGAGTCCTAGGAAGTCTGAAAGCGGCATCTAGTAGAGTGTTGTACATGGGTGTGTTGCGCGCCACATTTATGTACAGTAGTTTATAAGATGTTTTAGGAACAGTCCCCTTTCTTCAGTATTCATGTCATGCTAGTGAGCATAATCACAAGTTAAACTCTCAATCTAATCCATTCTTGTCTTATTCCAGACCATGGCCCTAAAGAGAAGAAACCAGCCAGCTCCTCAGACCAAAGATCCTTTGGGCGAACATATTTCCCATGCGAAGTTTAGAGTCGCATTTACCACACTTGCTCATTCCGTGGCTACACAGAATGAATATCCACTGGTTATTCCAGAAAATCCAGTGGCCAATCCCATAGTAGCTAGGGTTCAGGACTTCACCCAGATGAACCCTCCATCTTTCCATGGGTCTAAGTCTGATGAGGAACCTCAGGAGTTCATTGACCAAGTTCAGAAGGTCATTGACATCATGGGTGTTACTTTTATTGAGAGTGTCGAGTTAGCCACCTACTAGTTATAGGATGTTGCTCATTATTGGTACAAATAGTGGAAGTCTGAGAGGTTAGATGATGCAGGACCTATAGAGTGGGAGGAATTTATCACGGCCTTCTTAGACAGATTCTTTCCCCAAGAGCCGGGGAAAGCCAGAGTTCTTGAGTTCATCAACCTCAGGTAGGGGAATATAATGGATAGGGAGTATTCTCTCAAATTTACTCAGCTAGCCAGGTATGCTCCTCATGTGGTTGCAGACAATAGGGATAATATGAACAAGTTCATGTCGGGGGTCAATGATAGCGTGGTAAATGAGTGTTGGTCTGCAATGATGATCGGTGATATGACCTTAACCAGACTCATGACCCATGCCCAGTAAGTAGAAGAACAGAAGGTTAAGACTAGGGAGAGGCAGAACAAGAGAGAAAGGTCAGGTAACTTCAACTTTGCTCACCCCAAGTCAGATGGAGGAAACCGTTCACAGTTTCACTCCAAGTCAGTAGTTCCAGGCCCTTACTCTGCCAGCGCTCCAGTGCTGAAGTTCATAGACGGCAACAAAGACAAAGATCCAGGCTCTAAATATCAGGGCAGTGTTAGCAGTGCCCGAACGAATCCCCTTTGTCAGTCTTGTGGTAAGAACCACAATGGCATTTGCAGAGACGATTGTGATATCTGTTTTGGTTGTGGCAAGCCAGGCCACAGGATTAGGGAATGTCCACAGTCAAGACTTCAGGGTCAGCAAAATCATTCTGCAGCTCAGTCTGGTCGCCCGAACTAGCAGGGTGCCATTTCAAGTGCTACAAGTGGGCAACGCCCATATAGACTCTATGCTCTTCAGTCCCGGTAGGATCAAAGAAATTCTCCTGATGTCATTACTGGTACATTACAGATTTTCCATGTTCATGTTTATGCTTTGCTAGACCCAGGTGCATCCTTATCTGTTGTTACTCCATACATAGAAGGCGATTTTAGAATCAGTACCGAAATTCTAACAGATCCCTTTTAAGTCTCTACCCCAGTGGGTAAAACCATCATAGCCCGGCGGGTATACAGGAACTGCCCAGTTATGATATCTCAGAAATCCACGTCAGCAGATTTAGTTGAGTTAGAGATGACTGATTTTGATGTCATTCTCGACATGGATTGGCATCATTCCTTCTATGCCATAGTCGACTGCAGAAATAGGATAGTTTAGTTTCAGTTCCTGAATAAGCCCGTCCTAGAGTGGAAGGGTAGCATTTCAGCTTTCAGGGGTCAACTTGTTTCCTACCTTCGGGCAAGGAAAATGATTTTTAAGGGGTGTGTGTATCATCTCGTGCATGTTAAGGATTCCAGTTCTGAATCTCCCAGTCTTAAAATTGTCCCAGTTTTTAATAAATACTCAAATGTCTTTCCCGAAGGTCTTCTAGGCATTTCTCCCGAAAGGGAAATAGACTTCGGCATAGACCTTCTTTCAGATACTCAACCTATTTCTATTCTGCCATACAGAATGGCACCAGCAAAACTCAAGGAATTGAAAGATCAATTGAAGGATCTCTTAGATAAGGGATTTATCATACCCAGTGTTTACCTAAGGGGTACGCCAGTATTATTCGTGCGCAAGAAAGACGGTTCTCTCAGGATGTGTATTGATTACCGTCAACTCAACAAGGTTACAATCAAGAATAGATATCCTCTTCCCAGGATTGATGATCTAATCTACTAACTTCAGGGAGCCAGTTACTTATCCAAGATAGACCTCAAATCAGGATATCATTAGCTTAGAGTTAACGAGTGTGATATTTCAAAAATAGTTTTTCGTACTCGGTATGGTCACTTTGAATTTTTAGTCATGTCATTTGGTCTTACCAATGCCCCTACAACTTTCATGGATTTGATGAACCGTGTTTTCAAGCAGTACTTGGACATGTTTGTCAAAGTCTTTATAGATGATATTCTAGTCTATTCTCTCACAGAGCATGATCATGCAGACCATCTCAGGATTGTTCTTCAGACTCTCAGGGATCACCAGTTATTCGCTAAGTTAAGCAAGTGCAAATTTTGGCTAAGATCAGTAGCATTCCTTGTCCATATTATTTCCGGTGATGGAATTAGAGTAGATCCTCAAAAAACCAAGGCAGTAAAAAATTGGCCCAGACCCGTATCTCAATAAGATATTAGGAGTTTCTTGGGTTTTGCTGGCTATTACAGACGGTTTGTCAAGGGATTTTCTTCTATTGCATCTCCCATGTCCATATTGACTCAGAAGAAGATTAAGTTTCAGTGGTCAGATTCATGCAAGAAGAGCTTTCAAGAGTTGAAGACTCGACTCACCTCATCTCCAGTTCTAGCTCTTCCAGATGGTTGAAACGGTTTTGTAATCTATTATGATGCATCCAAAGTGGGTTTAGGTTGTGTCCTTATGCAGCATAGTAAGGTCATAGCCTACGCCTCCAGACAGTTAAAGCCATATAAGAAGAATTATCCTACTCATGATCTTGAGTTAGCAGCGGTAGTTTTTGCCTTGATGATTTGGAGGCATTATCTCTATGGAGTTCATGTAGATGTCTTCACAGACCATAAAAGCCTCCAGTATGTCTTTTCCCAGAAATATCTCAATTTTCGTCAGAGAAGGTGGTTAGAGCTCTTGAAGGATTACGACATGAGTATTCTTTATCATCCGGGCAAGGACAATATTGTGGACGACGCTCTCAGTAGACTCTCCATGGGTAGTATTTCTCACGCTGAGGGTAGCAAAAAAAATGGCTCAGGATATCCATCAGCTTGCTAGACTAGGCGTTCGCTTAGTCGATTCTTCAGAGGGTGGTGTATGTGTTCACAGTAGTTTAGAGTCATCTTTAGTTTCCGAGGTGAAAGAGAAGCAAGACAGGGATCCTAGCCTTGTCAAGCTAAAAGAGTCAGTTCAAAATTAGAGAGTTGAGGTTTTCTCCCAAGGAGGAGATGGTGTTCTTCGTTGTCAGGATCGTCTATGTGTTCCAGGTGTAGATGAATTCAGGCAGCGAATTCTTGCAGAAGTGCATGGTGCGCGATACTCTTTTAATCCAAAGGCCACTATAATGTACCGCGACATACGGGAGATATATTGGTGGAGTGGGATAAAGAGATATGTTGCATAGTTTGTGCTATGTGCTCTACATATCAGCAGGTTAAGATAGAGCATCAGAAACCTAGTGGTTCCATGCAAGAGTTCACCATTCCTACTTGGAAGTGGGAAGAATTGAACATGGACTTCGTGATAGGTTTGACTAGAACTCTTCATCAGCATGATTCAGTCTGGGTCATTATAGATAGAATGACCAAGTCATCTCATTTCCTTCCTATTCGTACTTATTATTCCACCGATGATTATGCCAAACTCTATATCAGGGAGTTAGTTAGGTTACATGGTGTTCCACTATGTATCATCTTAGACAGAGGTACCCAGTTCACCTCTCACTTTTGGAAAGCGTTCCAAAAGGGTCTCGGTACCCAAGTCCATCTCAGCACATTATTTCATCCTCAGACAGATAGTCAAGTAGAGAGGACCATTCCGACTCTTGAGGATATGCTAAGGGCGTGTGCAATTGACTTCAAGGGAAGTTGGGATAACCACTTACCTTTGATTGAGTTTGCATACAACAATAGCTACCATTCTAGAATTCAGATGGCTCCATTCGAAACACTCTATGGTAGGAGCGGTAGGTCTCCAATTGGTTGGTTCAAAGTTATTGAGGCCTCAGTCATAGGTCCTGACTTAGTATTCGACGCCTTAGAGAAAGTTAAGTTGATCAGAGAGAGACTCCGAACTGCTCAAAGCTGACAAAATTCCTATGCAGATGTTCATAGAAAGTATCTCGAGTTTGAGGTCAATGACTATGTCTATCTTAAGATCTCTCCCATGAGTGGAGTGAAGAGGTTTGGAAAGAAAGGGAAACTCAATCCCCGATATGTCGGTCCCTTCAGAATTCTCTGTCGCTTCGGCAAGGTAGCTTATGAGCTTATGTTTCCTTCAGATCTAGCCTTAGTCCATCCAGTCTTCCATTTCTCTTTTCTAAAGAAGTACATAGGTGACCCATCAGTTGTTGTCCCTATTCAGAGCATCGACATTCAGAACAGCCTCTCTTATGAAGAGATTCCAGTCGAAATCTTAGATTATTAGACTCATATATTGAGGAACAACGATGTCTCTCTAGTCAAGGTTCTTTGGAGAAATCAGTCTCATGAGGGACCTACTTGGGAAGCAGAAGCAGATATGCGTACCAAGTATCCTCACCTCTTCCCCGCCAATTCTGATCAAGATCAAGGTAACAGTTCTTCTTAAGCATATTCAATTTCATGTTCATCTTTCCAGTATAAACTTGGTATCTATTAATCATTGCATACTAAGTCATGCATTCATGTATCAGTTCCATGCATCAGATATGCACGAGTTCAGTATGTTTAGTATGTCAGTCATGAGATCAAGTTTCAGTTTTTCATGTACATTTCAGGTTATGTTGTCTTGTATCCCCTCTCAGTAAATTCTCATTCGAGGATGAATGTTCCCAAGGGGGAGATATTGTAATACCCCGCATGTTTCAAAGCTATGAAGTGAATAAGTTTTCCTACGTAAGAAACCTCCTATCCTGTTAGTAGCATTTTAGTGCATGACTTACAATGACTATCCCAGTGATAGGATAGCTTGGGATCTCTTAATCATGCTCATATGAGTCTCTTAGAGTGATGTAAGCTAAGAGTTTTTGAATCCACCAGATCTTAGTGTTCGATTTTATAGAGGTCATATTTGAAAAAGAATAACGTGATTTATATATAAAATTTTGGCAGATTCACAGCCAAAAAATTGTAGATAATCGAATTAGCTTTCCAACGATACCAATTTCATCAAAATCCGATACCCGAGTAAGGAGTTATGGCCTTTCAAAGTAGAAGGTGTCACCTAACCAATCGCACATGGGCACTGAAAAGTATAGGCGATATCATATGAGGCACCAATGTAAAGCATAGGCGATATCATATTCAGCGCCTATGTAAACCATAGGTGATATCATATGCGGCGCCTATGTTGACATAGGCGATATCATATGCAGCGCCTATATATGATTTCAGCCACGAAAACACTTAGTTTTTGAGTTATTTCGAGGGTAGTTAAGTCTTTTAACACTCCTTACATGTCCCTAAACCTAACCTCACGAAATTTATAGCTTCTAAACATATTAAAACCCTATTAACATCTCAAAGCTCATTATCCAAGAGTACCATAGGAGAAAAACAACTAGGGTTGCACAATCAAGCTTGAAGATCAAATTTCAAGGAAATTCCTCCGTCAATCATCAAGAACCTCCCTTCCAAGGTATGCGTAGTGTTCATCCACAGATTTCTTTTGTCCGTGGAGTTCAAGGATCAATCTTTAAAATACAAAATCTTGGTTAGTTGTGGTGATATGATCATACCCATGTTTATGCTTGTTTGTTTTGCTATATAATAGTATCGTGATTGTATATCTCATGAAAGTTATGTTGTTAGTTGGAAAACATGATCTTTAGGTGGATTGATAGAATGCAAGTATGAAATCCACCTATTCCTTAAAGAATGCATTCAAGGTGTTTGATAAAATGCCTAGTATGTTAGAACTTCATATTTACATGATTTCATGATATCAAAATAACAAGTTCATGTTAGCCATACACTCCAATATGAATTTCCATGAAAATTATGTGTTGTTATTGTTGTGGTATAAAGCATGTATGATAATGGAGATATAAATTATTTACACAAAATATATCCATGTTTTTCCTATCATGTTTGAAATTTTGAATAAATACATGAAGTATACTATCTCATGCTTATGATATTGTGAATTGTGGACTCAAATATTGTGATCAGGTCATGTCATGTGTGCCAGTTTCCTCCTATCGAGTCCTGGGGGTATTCATACCTAAAAACTATAGGTGTGTGCCTAGAGCCATGTCATGTTTCACGATATCTGAACTAAAGTTATGATTCCCTAGACTTCAGTCAGTCATGTCACTCAGGAAAACCTCATGATCTGAGTCAGTTGTCAGATATCAGTAATATTCCGCCAGTCAACGGAATTCAGTAAGGTTAAGTCATATATAGTCAGTTATTCATGTCAAGTCCCTTCATATAGGAGTAGAGGTTAGAACCGAGCGAACCCAAGGATGGGAACTCACCCGCCAGTTCAGGGTGTGATTCTTAGAAGCAGTACTTGTGTTCCAGAACTATGTATCCAGCGTAGGTTGAGACATCTTAACCTGTCTTATTAGGGTAGATGAGGTTGTTTAACCTGTTAGTTTAGGGTTCCCACCATTCTCATTGAGTACCTGCCAGATAAAGCTCACTCACAAGTTGTCATTACCCGTAGCACGGTATTGATACCCCTGCAGTCGAGGCAGTGATTGGACCCCAGCTTATCCATAATGGCATATATTGGGCATGTCGGTTAAACACTACCTCCCACAGTTTCAGTATCAGTCTCAGTAAAAGATCTCAGGGCGTTCTTCACATTTTAGTATATACAGGACTGTCAGATACAGTCGTCCATGTTATCATCTTGCAGTATCATTCATGACAGTTATCAGTAAACTATGTATTAGCTTACAGGTATTGCTATCACGCATTCACGGTCCCAGTTTCTATATATGTATGTTTGCACTCCCACATTCATATTAGTTAGTCAGTATTGTTCATGCATAAAACCCTTTATGTTCAGCCTACCTTTCTTGTATACTCAGTACTCCAGTTGTACTAACACATTTGCGCTATGGTGCTTTCTTTTCATGTTACACCATAGATTTCGAGACACGAGCTCTAGCCCAGCTGTAGAGGTAGCAGAGATACAGTGAGTCCTCATTGATTCGAGGATAATATGATTTGATACATTTATTTATTTCTTCAGTTCAGTTTTACGGAGTTAGTTGGAGACATGTTCCTTCAACTCTTTACTTAGATAGTTTAGAGGCTTTCAGATTTATGTCCAGCTTTACGTTCAGACTTAGCTTTCAGATTGAGTTGTTTTGGGTATTTTTCACCCACATGGACGTTATGATTTTCAGACATGGTTTTATTCAGTTGAACCTTATGGACTTACAGTTTTACGTATTCCGCATTATTATGTCGTGATTTGCAGTATACAGGTACAAATATCAGTCATGGGTTATCTTGTGGTCCCTCGGGGTCATGACCACCGTGTAGCGATCCGGTTCAGAAAATCGGGGCATTACAGTAGTCAATCAAAAGAACATCTTTTGCTACCACCTCTTGAAATCTATACCAAGATATTTTTTTATTTTCAGTCAGTGCCATGGTAGGAGCAACACTAGAATGA
This sequence comes from Capsicum pubescens, assembly GCA_030864215.1. Taxonomy (NCBI): domain Eukaryota; kingdom Viridiplantae; phylum Streptophyta; class Magnoliopsida; order Solanales; family Solanaceae; genus Capsicum; species Capsicum pubescens. Next base: position 123,635,855 of record CM061543.1, read on the forward strand.
CTTCAAGATATAGTAGTTGTTGAGGCAACATTCACCATTCCATCATTGACTTCATTTTCATTAGTCATCTTACTATAACAAATAGATAAACAACTTAGTATCTCAGATTACTAACAATAGAGATTTAATATTTATACTGCCTATTTAGTTAACGATGAAGTTTTGTGTTCCTCAATCACTAACCAAATGAACTATGAATCCTAACAAAGTTTTTATATCTTCAAATCAGTTTTAAATCCAAATAAAGTAGATAACCAAAAGGTTTAATCTCTACAAATCAAAATACAGATTGACTAATTTCCTTAAGATTGTTATTTTCGGGTTAAACAAAATATGTATTTAATGCAAGAATTTCAACAATAAGTTCCTAACAACTTATGAACAACAATGAAGTTCAAACAATTTTATTGAACATAAAAAACTCTAACATTTAGAAAGAAATGAAGATTAGAAGATTCAAGTCCACTGGCATTGTAGTGCGTCCTTAAGGAAATTATTCCTCTCAAGTACACGAGGTTATGAAATATATCCTCCCAGGATAAAATGAATCACTTCATTCATATAATGGTGCCTCAAATTCATTGAATTTCGAGCACACTCAATGGTAACAAATCACACTAGAAGTTTTGCAAGAAAGAAGAGTTTTTCACTTGAAAATTTCATTTCAAGATCTGAGGAAAAATTAGATATTTATATCCAAAAGGTGTAGCTACAAAAAAGAACCAAAGAGTCATGAAGAGGTGCACTATTTCAAAATATTAGATCTATTTGCATTCGTGAATGGTGAGATGTGTCCGCATATCATCCTTTTGCATAAAATAAAAAGTTTTGGGGTGACTTATGTTTGCATCAAAGCTGCCTGATGCACCCACACATAGCCAGATGTTTCCACACTCAGTCATTCATCATTCGAATAGTGAATCAAATGACTGCATCCCTTGAATGTGTATATTGACATGCCTCCACACATGCTCATGTGTGTCTACACATGGAGAAAAATTTTATATTGGGTTTCTTAGATTAAAAAAACATTAACACTGAAGTATCAAAAGAATTTTTCCTAGAAAGATAGTCTTTAAAGTCGAGCTTGTCACGACCCTAAAACCAAGAGTCATGATGGCACTTATTGCGGCAAGCCTTGACAAGTAAGCTTATTACCCAAACTAGTATGAAAAGGGAAAATAATATCAATACCCAGTGCAAGGCTTCTAGAATGAAGCTGAACCACACAAATATGATCAAAGCAGAGATAAATAACAAAATATACCATACAATAATCTCAATACCTAGTGCCACAGTGTGAGAACTAACCAATACAACCCAAAGTCAAAATATACATAGGACATCCAAAAGGCACAAACTCTATCTCTGAATACAAGTAAAGACATAGTCTAGATAGGAAAACGTAATAGTCAGCTCAGTATGCGTGGATCAACTATAACCTTTAATGGGCTCCAAGCACCTTCTGAATCAACCACCAAGAGGCACATTTATACCTAGATCTGTACCAAAAGAGCACAGTAGGAGTGAGTATAGTCCACTTGTATTCAATAAGTATCATAGGGTGACTAAGTAAAGTAGAAACTAAAGTATACAAAATACATACTATGGGCACGTCACGTGCAAATTAGAAAATGACCGAAACAGTAGCCCACACTATTTCCACTAATAGTTATGCAATATTCACATATATCGCATGTAAATATCACAAGGAAAAATACAGGTATTCAAATAATACATATACAACTACAAATAAATAAATACACATAGACAGGCATCATATTAGGTATGATAATACATCATGAAAAGAGTACAAGGTAAATACATATGCAATGAAATGATGATTATTTGATGCATAAGTTTGTTGCACAACCTCCGTGTGCACCTATTGAGTTTTCCTTCCAAGGTAGGACCTATGGGGAGTTCAGCAACCCATATACAATCCAAATCTAATACCAATATCCATAAATCCTCTCCGACACATCCATCGATAGAGGGTTTTTAAAGATGTCACACTTTCTGTCAAAAAAAATCCAGTCTTTCAAGTATTTTCATGGTGGTTCCAATGTTTCATGAATGTACATGATATGAGGATGTAATGCTCACAACTAACCAAAATGAGTATTTCTATATACAACCAATAGACCAACCAAGTAAGCTAAAAATCCACTCAATATTCCAACCATCCATGAAATACAACGTAATTCATATACCAATAGAGTAAAATACACCTAAATATGCCATTGATACCACATAAATCAAAATTTAGGTTTTTTCGTCTAACAAGATACAACCAATTTCACATACACAAGGCCAACAATATCATATATGACCTTACACGGTAACACATATCAAAAGATATCCTTAAAACTAACAATTAGCAACAATATAGGACTTCACATGGGCACAACACAATAATATAGCTATTTTCATGATTGGTTCCCTTATACATAACATAATTTTATACCATTATTAACTACCCAATCCAATCTGAATAAATTTAAGTCATAATCTACCTCAAATGCCGAACACATACTGAACAACATTCTTCACGAAGCTTTACCCATAGGAACAGGCCAAAAATCAACTAAAACATACAAATGTAGAAACTATGCATCAAAAAAATCCAATAATATCCATATTGCCTACCTTTGGGCCAGGGCCAAAAGGGAACCCCAAAATAATTTTTTGAAGAGAAAGTAAAATTTGAATTTTTGTCAAAAAATATATTTTCCGCAATTAAAAGAACTTATAGAAGAAAATACAAGTGAAAATAAGTTGAAATTGGAGTTTCAACCGAAGAATTACCAATTTAGGTCTTTCAGGCCTAAATCCCTAAATTTCACTTTTTAAATTTTGGATTAAACAAAGATTGTAATGATGAAAGTCAAATAAATTGATTAAAATAAATATTTGGAGCTTATCCCAAATTAAAAATGGAAGAAGTTTCTCAAAAACACAAAACCTCAAGCTCCAAGTCTGAAAAATAGTGAACAACAAGAAAAAAATATTATACACACAGGTGCCAGGTGCCACTAAATTGGTAAGGTGGCAGTTTGTAATGCCCCGTAAATACACCCTAGATGCCACAAGGTTCTCACAATCTTGAGAGACCACAAGCTAACCCATGAGCTGGTACCTATTGTGAGCACTGAATAAAATAGATAACAAAATAACATGTGCGGAATTTAATTAAAAACGCCATAAGTTTTTAAATACTGAAACATTCGATAAAAATTATAGTTCAGAAAACATCTGAAAACAATACTGAGAAGACTGATTATATCAATTGATAAACTGACTAACTATCTGAAATAGTCTGAAAATCCTCTAACTAACTGAGGAGTTGATAGGACAAGCCCCCAACTAACTCCAACTGACTACTGAGATGAAAGGTTGAAATGAATATAAACGATCCTCGATAGATAAGGACTCACCACTGCTACTACTGCTGATGCGCTGGAATGTCTAAGTATGGTAGGGAACCCCGAGCGTCTGAACCTATGAGATAAGACATCATAGCGCAAGAAATGAGTATGCGATCAATACTTTGAATGTAATGGTATATAAGATGAGGTTAGGCTGAAATGCATGGGTTATACTCATGAGATAATAACTGACTAAATAGCATGATATAATTGAGTATGAATGCATAAAAACTATAAAATCTGAGAATGCATGACCAAGCATAAAACATGATTTGATATAGTCTGTAAACTGAAGTATTGAAATACTTATACTAAATAACTAATAACTATATGCTATTATCAAGAAAACCTGAAACTAAACTCTGTACTGAATACTGAACTGAGATTGTGGGAGCTAGCTATAACCGATATACCCCAATGTACTATCAGGATCCAACCTGTAACCCCACTTGGAAGGGTTCAGTACCATACCATGGGTACTAACATTTACTGTGTGGATCCACTAATCTGATATTCCGAAGGCTGAGGGTATCATACCTAACTGACGGGGGACACCCCTCAAAGTCTATGGTTGTGCCGTAGGTCTGGAACCTAGGGGCTGCTACTAACGTCTCATGCCTACTAATAGGGGAGACATATGACTCATGCCTACTGATGGGGGAGAAGCCATCCCTATGTTCACTTAATTCTAAGTTTTTATACCCAACTAAAAGACACTGATTACTGAACTGAACTAACATTAATTGAACTCACAACTAACCCTAGTAACTGACTGAATGATATTGCTTATGGTATCACTGAAATTATTTTATAGATAATGAAAACTAGGTAATCAGCTAAGTTTCCATAATCCCCAAGACTCAATAATAATAACAAAAGGAACATACTGAAGCTTTGAAAACAAGTAGTCATTGTTCAAAACCTAATCATTTAGGCATTTCATCAAACACTTGAAATTCATAGGTTTAACCATGAGAATAGTTAAAACATAAGATACTAACATAGTTGAATTATTAAAATTATGGATTTAGGATTTAACATGCGAACATTATCATTCAAATATGTCAAGGATAATTTCCAACGAAAACACATGGTAAACATAATTTGTAATCAAAATTCATAATAGCTTCTTGAAGATAACTCACAATAACATGTAAAAATCATGCCTTTACACTTGAAAACGGATCCTTGGACTTCGTGGGTGAAAAGGTCTCCCATGGATGAACATCACACATACCTAAATTGATGAATTAGTGAAAGTTCTTGATGATTACTTGAAGCTTCAACTTGAATTTTGAAGAGGCTAGGATTTTTTCTTGAGAGAGAATTTATTTTTTTGAGAGAATTTTGTGTAAAAGTTGAAAAATAATGCTTTTGGGACCCTAAATCATGTGTTATGGTTGGGATAGGGTGAGGGAAATGACTCAATTACCCCTCGTAGACCTGAACTCATTAAACTGAACCAGACTAATCAACACAAAATGCGATACACCACATTGCTCTGTCAATGCAATATGTGACGCGCTGCGTTTCTCCCCACCAATGTGATATCTGATGCGCGCAGCTATATCACCGAGCCTCACTATTTTTATTATCAAAACAAGTCTCAAACGTCGTCCAAAAAATCCAAAACTCACCTAAGATGAACTATAGACAACCCCAAACATGAATCAACTAGAAACTAACATTTTGAGGTTAGCAAAGGTCAAAAATAAAATCATCGAAGTTTAAGGGGATTTGGAGAAGACTAAGCCTTAACACTTAGTGAAATTTACTAAGTCTTGGACCCCTTTAGCATGCAATAGTAAGCTGAAATGAGCTAGGATCTTTGATATGTGAGCTAATGCTAAAACATTTGAGGCTTTTAACTAGAAATAATTGTAAAGTCTTAAGCAACTTTTGTCATTTTTGATTGCTTTCTCTTTGATAATGCAGGAAAGTCAAGATGTAAGAAAACCAAAGACAATAAGATCAAAAGAGGTGAATTTGGAACAAGTGGCCATGAAAGTGTAGTTGACGACTTGTCTGATAAGTCGTCAAATTTGTGATAAGTTATCAGAGTCATCGGCAGCTATAGACAGTGTGCAAAAGTTGGAGCAGAAGTGTGATGACATCCCCTGATAAGTCGTCAGGTGTCTGATAAGTCGTCAAGAATGTCGTCACTCAGGAGCAGAAGATTTTTTGATGACATGTCCTGATAAGCTATCAGATCTCTGATAAGCCGTCAGGCATGTCGTCATTTAGAAGTAGAAGGCAAAAATTTGAAGCATGCCTGACGACATGTTCTGATAAGCTATCAGAACTCTAATAAGCCATCAGGAATATCGTCACACATAAGTAGAAGGAAAGAAATGGGAATCATGTCTGATGACATGGTCTGATAAGCTATCAAATCTCTGATAAGCCGTCAGACATGTCGTCAGCTAAGGAGAAAAATTTGAATTTTTAATTTTGATTTTTTCTTAAGTTACGGATATAAATAGTATCTTTTAGGGTTTCATTGAGGAAGGCTTAACATCATGAACTTATTACAAAGACTACTTTACTTATATTTGGTCTCTAAACTTGGATTTCAATTTTCAATTCTTTGATTTAGTTGTGGGATATTCTTCTTGAATTTGGGAAGAGAATCAATTTCTGACTATATCTTTTGTAAGTTTAATCACTTTGAATTATGAATTCAGTTATTGTTATCGCTTTCTCTTTCATGTGAAACTGAAACCCACAACTAGGGTTGTGGGATCTATGATTACTCCTGTATTGTCTTAATAGTTGGTTAGGGTTCGAGTTACTGCGGGAAAATCTTAATAATTCTTTTGTATTAATTATTTTTTGTTGGTTGCAAATAATAAATCTCGCCTTATGTTGATTAGCTTGAACTGAGAAATAAACTAAAGGTAGTGAATTATCAACAAGGATTTGGGAAGGTTAAGTTCCCATCTAATGATTAATTTTGTAACAAGATTAATCAACTCTAAATAAAATCAGTGTGAATAGAAGGTTCCTAAGTTCGAGAGAATTATGGAACTCAACATCTAAGTAGATTGAGAAAAACTTAGATGAACTGTTGATACTGATAATTTGGTGTTTCCCATAAATCACGAGAATCCAATACTACAACTATTATTCAATGGAGGATTACTAATCATAGTGATCATAACTCTAGTTTCTCTATATCATTGATTTGAAATATTGCAGTTTAAGATTTGAGTTCTAAGGTGAATTGAAGTGTTAATAACTTTTGTTCAATCATTAAAAACCCCCATTTTATCTTTTCGTATCATTTGTTTGAATTTAACTTGTAGCTATAGTTTTAAATTACTTTAATCGCCACTCACATTGTTCCTCATAGATTTTACCCCGACTCCAAAGTTGGGTAAATATATTGACGACGACCGCCTTGCACTAAATTGACATGTAAGTTGAGCGTTATCAATCTTATGGGGTCTTAGACTATTTTAGTGGTCATAGCTAAAGCAGTCAAGTAGTGCTTTAGCGGTATCCGCCAATGCATGCCAATTCTCTAAAGTGTACAATGGTCTCTTTAGCGACCTCCGCTAAAGCGAACGAGGGATGCTAAATCGCCCTTGCCCAGGCGGTAGCCGCCCGCTAAAGCAAATAAGGGGTGTTTTAGCTTTTCCGATTTAGTGCTCCACTAAATCGGTCAAAGTGGCACTTTAGCGGCTTCACCAGCTGAGTGGTGCACCAGCTGCAGATTTGGAGAATTCCAAGTCTCCGTAGACCCCCTCTGAATTCAACCAAAATCCTGAGAATAAAAATGAACTATGCTACCTTATCAAATTTGATTCTTCAAACTCGATAGAGATATCAGTTTTTCAAAGAAACATCATTTTCACAAAGTTGATCCCTGAAGGCCAATTTTACAAATTTTTGAACTGAGGTTCTAAATGAGATTTAAAAGTCGTAAAACCATACCAACCATGTTAATAACCTAAAATCGACGTTCCCGATATGTTAGTGTATTCCATTTCCCCATCAAACACACAGATCAATAAATGTTAACCAAAATAAACTATAAGGCTTTTTAAACCACCAAAAACTATAATTTCACACAATTCACTACGAAATACATTGGTAACCGTCCCATCATCCCTACACTCCAAAATACGAGAACTCAACCATTGGGAGGGTTAAAAAGGTCAAATCATAAAGAAATAAATATTTCACATAAATCACCAAAAATTAAGTCGTTACATCATCTACCACTAAGAATCTAGTCCGTGCTCGAACTAAAGGTGGGAGAAATACTTGAGACCGGAAAAATTAGGGATAACCACTAAGTTTATTAAACTCGACTTCCCAAGTAGCCTTGTCTAAAGGTCGATGACTCCACTAGACCTTAACCACAAGAATATCCCTAGAACGTAACCGTCTATATCCCTATCCAGGATGGAGACAGGCTCCTTAACAAATGACAACCTCTCATCTAGATGAATCGAATCCCAACAAATGACATTTGACTCATCCAAAATGTAATGTTGAAGCATAGAAACATGAAAAACTGGAAGAACCATTGATAATTCTGGGGGCAATGCTAACTCATACGCCATATCACTAATAGTCTGAAGAATATCAATAGGGCCTATATACTTGGGACTAAGCATGCCCCTCCTTCCAAACCTCATCAAGCCCTTCATGGAAAACACATGAAGAAAAACTTAATCACCAATATTAAATCTCAAGGAATGAAGTCTAAAATCCGTATAGCACTTCTGCCTACTTTGAGTCGCTCGAAATCTATCCTGAATGATCTAAACTCTATCTAAGTACTCACGAAGCAAGTTTATTCCTCGAGGTCTAATCTCAGAAACCTCAAACCAACCAACTAGAGAGTGACAACTTCTATCATTAAAATCCTAAAAATGAGTCATATCAATGCTAAAATAGTAGCTACTATTGCACGCAAACTCCATAAAAGCTAGATGTTGCTCCCAGTGAAAACTAAAGTCCATCATACAAGAGTGGAGAATATCCTCCAAAACCTAAATAGGCTGCTCTGACTGACCACCAAAGTTCATCACACACGTACTAAGCATATCCTCCAAAACCTGAATAGTTTGCTCTGACTAACAGTTGGTCTAGGGTGAAAGATCGTACTAAGATCAACTCGAGTACCCAACTTCTCCTCAAAAGTTTTCCTAAAGTGAGATATGAACACTGGACCTTGATCTAAGATGAAAGACACTGGCACCCCATAAAGTCGCATAATCTCATGAATATAGATATGGGACAACCTTTCAACATTGAAAGAGACCTGAACCTAAATGAAATAAGAAGATTTAGTCAAGGGATCCACGGTGATCAACATACTATTTTAACCGTGAGAGGTATGTGGCTACCCAATCATGATGTCTAAAGTGATCTATTTTGATTTCCACTTGGGAATGGGTAACCTCTCACGCAATCCACCAGGACTCAAATACCCAATTTTCACCTGCTGGCATGTAGGAAATGAGCTACAAAGTCCACTACATCTTTCCTCATACAATCCCACCAGTAATGCTACCTTAATTCATAATATATCTTAGTAACTCCCTAATAATGAAATACCTAGAACAATAGGCCTCGTTCAAAATCAATATAATCCAATCACCCACTCTCGGCACACAAACTCGGCTACAATCCTTAAAACATCATCTAAAGAAAAGGAGGATTCCTTGGCCTCCCGACTCAACATCTCATCTAGAATCATTCTTTACCCACCATCATCAAACTAATGATCCCAGATATATTCCATCAAGGAAAGCCTAGCCTCCACAAAAACCAAAACACACCTAGGTGTTGAAATATAAAGCCTAACAATCTGGTTAGCCAATGACTGAACCTCTAAGACAAAGCCCTCTCCTGGTTCAAAAGATATGCCAAGCTACCCATGTTAGTCAACTTCTGGATCAAGACATCTTCAACTTCATTAGCCTTGTCTGAATGATTAATAATAGTCAATTCATAATCCTTAAGAAACTCAAACCAATGTTCCCTCATATTAAGATCTTACTAGTGAAGAACTATGGAAGGGTATGATGATCTGAGAAAATCTAACAACAGACTCCATATAAGTAATGCCTTTACAACTTTTTAACAACTGCGCATAGCTCCAAATCATAGGTAGAGTAATTCCTCTCATGAGGTTTTAACTGATAGGAAGCTTACTCAATTACCTTACCCTTCTACATCAACATAGCACCTAACCCAACACCTGAAGCATCATCAGAGATGGTAAAACCCACACCCTCCTTGGGCAAGGTTAAGATAGGAGATAATGTCAACAAATCCTAGAGCTTTTAAAAGTTTGGCTCACAAGCATTGAACTATTGAAAAGAAATATTCTTCTGGGTCAACTTGGTCAATGAAGATGTAATAGATGAAAAACCCTAAACAAAACACAGATAGCAACAAGCCAAGCCAACAAAACTCTAAATCTCAATAAGAAAAATGGGTCTAGCCCAATTACGAACCACTGTAATCTTGGTTGGGTCAACTATAATACCATCCTTAGTCACTACATGACCCAAAAAAGAGACAGACCCCAACCAAAATTCAGACTTAGAGAACTGAGCATACAACTTCTCATCCCTTAGTCTCTGAAGAACAATTTGGAAATGCTCCTCATGGTCGGCCTCAATCTTATAATACACCAATATATCATCTATAAATAAAATAACAAAGGAGTCAAGATATGGTTGACAATACTCAATTCATAAACTCCATGAATACGACTGGGGCATTGGTCAACCCAAAGGACATGACCAAGAACTCATAATGACAGTACCAAGTCAGAAAAGCTATCTTTGGAACATCCAAGCTCTAATCCTTAATTGGTGATAATCGGATCTCAAATCACTCTTTAAAAATATTGAAGCACCCTGAAATTGATCAAACAAATCATCATACAAGAAAGAGGATACTTGTTCTTAACCGTCACCCTGTTCAACTGCCAAAAATCAATACACATGTTCATTGACCCATCCTTTTTCTACACAAACAAGATAGGCACACCCCAAGGTGATACACTAGATCGGTTAAATCCCTTATCCAATAACTCATTTAACTGATCCTTCAATTCCTTCAATTTAACTTAGGTTATCCAATAAGGATGAATAATTATAGGCTTTGTGGTCATCTCAGCGTCAATATCATGAATCGGAGTCATATTAAGCAAATCCATAGGGAACACATCCATGAACTCCTGGACAACATGAACAAAATCCGAACAAGAAGGTGAAACAACACTAGTATCATGAATATAGGCCAAATAAAATAGGCATCATCTCTCAACCAAGCGACGAGCCTAGGTGAAAGATATAACTCTCTGGGGACTGAATGAAGCACATATTTCTAAGATATCCTTTGCACACCTAATAAAGTTAAATTCACGATCTTAGCATAATAATTTAGGACAACATGGTAAGGAGCCAACCAATCCATACCCAAGATGACGTCAAAATCTATTATATCCTATACATGTAGATCTACCCCAGTCTCACACCTAATAGTAGTCACAATACAATATTGGTCACTCAATCCACTACTAAGAAGTATCCTACAGGGGTAGATACATGGATAGGCATGGCAAGAGGCTCACTAACAGAATCAAAACCTGAAGCAAAATATGAAGATAGATAGGAGAAATTCAATCCTTGATCAAATAACACAGACATAGATCTAAAACAAATAGGGATGATACATATGATAACAATGTCGAACGCCTTTGCCTCTAGTCTGGTGGGTATAGCATAGAACTGTCGATAACGACCAACTACTGAGTAGCCTCGTGACCACCACCACAGGTACCACTACCTCTACTTTGTGCTTCTCTAATAGATCCTCTGCCTCTCATGGATGAAATGAGAGTAGCTCAAAATATACGAGTGGCAATTCTATTCCAAGTGGCTAACATCATCACACACATCGTACTCTATGGGTCGACTCAATAGAAAGAGGTACTATTGGGAAAGAATGACCACTCAAAGCTTATAATCTAGAAGGTCCAGTACCTAAACTCTGCTAAGCTTCCTGCACGAGTTTACCATGATACCCACGGAACCCTATAGGATCCCTACCTCACAAAAAATAACATCTAAACTCGCCTTGATGGTGCACCTTTTCGACACCTTCGTGAGATTCTGGAAGAATAGACTCAGTCATCTTAGAATGATACTGTGAAATGATGTTTTATATACTGCTATTTGAGTCGTAGCTAGCTAAAGAAAAATATCCAACCCCGTTATAAACTTCTAAATCTTCTCAGATTTGATGGTAATGCTGGCATAAAAATATCTTAACAAGACATAGAAGTGTGCCTCATACTCTACAATAATCATGGAGCCCTGCTCTAAGATATTAAACTAATCTCTCATCTAATCACTCAGACTATTGGGCATGAACCACTTGAATAAGGCCTTAATAAACTGATCCTATGTCATCTTAGGAGAATCGAGATATCTGCAACCAACAAGTGATATCCACCAGTCTCTAGAGGTATCTATTAAATAATAAGTAGTGTATGCAACATCATTGCAACTCAAGCAATCCAAGTTTATCCAATTTCTCATGACAGCCAATCAAGAACTCATAGGAATCCTCACCCACAAAACCCCTGAACCTAAGGGGGCTAAATAGGTGAATCTCCCAAACCTCTTCTACTCCTCAAAATAAATAACTATACTCACAATAAGAGGCATAGTGAATCTGGCTGGCTGAGATCTCACCTGAAGAGGTAACATAGACGAAGGATGAATTTCTAATCTTAGAATACCATACTCAAATACAGGTGCTGAAAAAGAAATAATACTTTGAGTCTGTAGAGTATCAAAAACCAATATAGGTACTACTGGAGGGTCTACACTAGGATTTAAAGGGACACCATAAGCAAAATTTTACATAGAATAGGGTACAATACTCAGAGCGGGATGAACACCAGGAGCACTCAAAGGAGCATCCTCCAAATAGGTCAACAAACAAATTAGCAACCCCTCTAAGACTGGGGTAGAAGAACTAGGACTAGAGTAGGATCCATATCAACAACTTGCTCAACCTGAGGCTCAAGAGAGATTCCGCTAGTGCTACCACTAAATGATGCAGATCCTTATATCTGTCCACTACCTCGAGCCCTTCCATGACTCACAACTCACCCTCTAGATTGGGCTCTCTCCTTGGATAAAGGCTTTGCATCCCTAACCTCACGAGATCTAGTCACCACTGTCTGCAAAGAAAAGAGTGAAAAATGACTTATAAAACAAGGTATAAAAGGTCCACGTGATAAGGAAAACGTTCGCACAATATGGAATAAAATAAGGGAAGTTTCTTAAAGACATCTTATAGACTCTCAAAGATAGATATGGGCATCTACATACAAATCTGTGAAACTGTATTAGACACCTCATTCTTACACTATTAAGACCAATGAACCTCAATGCTCTGATACCAATTTATTATGACCCATAAACCAACAGTCATGATGTCATTAGTTGCGGCAAGACTTAACAAGTAAGCCTATCACCCAAATTTATATAAAAAGGAAAAATAACATAAATACCTAAGACAAGGCTTTTGAATAAAGTCAAACCACACAAATATGATAAAAGTGGAGATACATAACCAAAGATACCATACAATAATCCCAAAACCTGGTGTCAAAGTGTGAGACCTAATTAATACAACTCTAAGTCAAAATATACATAGGATTCTCAAAATGAGATAACTATATCTCTGAATACAAGTAAAGACATAGTCTTGATAGGAAATAGTAGCAGTGAGCTTCAGATGCATTGATCAACTACTACCTTGAAAGGATTCCAAGAACTGCCTGAATCAACCACCGAGAGGTGCACTCGTACCTAGATCTTCTTCGATAGGGTGTAATAAGGGTGAGTATGGCCCACTTGTACTCGGTAGATATCACAAGCTGATGGAGTAAAGTATAAACTAAAGCATACAAAATACATACTATGGGCACATCACCTACAAATCAAAAAATATCCCAAACGGTACCCGCACTATCTCCACTAATTGTTCTACAATATTCACATATACCATATGTAAATACAACAAGGAAAAATACAGGTATTCAGATGTTACACATACAAGTACAAAGAAAGAAATACACATAGACAGGTATCGCATCAAAGATGATAATGCAACACGAAAAGAGAACAAAGGTAAATACATATCCAATGAAATGAGGATGATGTGATGCACGAGATTGTCGCACAACCTCCGTATACATCTATTGATTTATGGTCCAAAGGTAGGACCCACAGGGGATTCATAAATCATATACGATCCAAATCCAATACCAATATCCATAACTCCTCCCTAGCACATCCATTGGTAGAGGGTTTTTAAGGAAGTCACATTTTCTATCAGAAAAAGTGGAGGATGTAATGCTCACAACCGACTAGAATGAGAATTTTCATATCCAACCTATATACCAACTAAGTGAACCAAATATCCACTCAATATTCTAACCATCCATGAAATACAATATCATTCATATGCCAATAATGTAAAATACACCAAAATATGCCATTAATACCACATAACCCCCAATTTTGGATTTTTAATCAAAAAAGATATGACTAATTTCACATACACAAGGCCAACAATATCCTTTAAGACCTCACACGGCAACATGTAGCAAATAATATTCTCAAAACCACTAATAAGAAATAATATAGGCCCTCACACTTGTACAACATGATAATTAGACATTTTCATGATTGGTTCCCTTACCAATAACATGATTTATACCAATATTAACTACCTTGTCCAGTCTGAAGCAAGTTAAACCAAAAACTACCTTAAATATCGAACACCTACCGAACAACCTTCTTCACAAAGCCTTTCCCGCATAAACAGGCCTAGGATCAGCAAAATCATAGAAAGATAAAAACTATGTGTTAAAAAAAAGCCAAAGATACATATATTTCCCATCTTTGGGTCAGGATCAAAACAGACCTCTAAAATAGGTTTTTGAAGAAAAAGAGTAAAATTGGAATTTTTATCCAAAAATAAATTTCCTGCAATTAAAGGAACTTATAGAAGATAACTGAAGTGAAAATAACTAAAAATTAGGGTTGCAATAGAAGAATTACAAATTTAGGCCTTCTAGGCCAAAATCACCAAATTTCACATTTTAAATTTCAGATTAAACAAGGTTTTTAATGATAAAAATAAAAAATGATTAAAATGCGTATTTGGATCTTACCCCAGATTGGAAATGGAAGAAATTTATTAGAAACTCAAAGCCCCAACTCCAAGTCTCAAAAATGGTGTAGAAAATGAGAAGATAATATTATAAACCCTGGTGCCAGGTGCTGCTAAAATGGTAAAGCAACACTATATCAGTCACTGCTAAAATAGTCAAGTGCCGCTTTAGTGGTATCCGCCAATACATGTTAGTCTGCTAAAGAAGACAAGGGACATTTTAGTGCCCTCTAGTAAAGTGAACAAGGGTCGTTAAAATCCCTTGCCCAATTAGTAGTTGGTCGTTAAAGCATTTAAGTGGCGCTTTAGTGCCTACCCATAAAGCGGAGAAAGTGGGACTTTAGCGGCTGCGCCAGCTAGATAATTCTAAGTCTCCACGGAACCCTTTGGCATTCATCACGAATCTAAAAAATGTAAAAGAACTATGCTACCCTATCAAATTTGGTGTTCCAAACTCAATGGTAATATCAGTCTTTTGAAAAAAGAATTATTTCACAAAGTTAGTCACCGAAATCAAATTTCATAACTTTTAAAATTGAGGATCAAAATGAGATTCAAAAGCCATAAAACCACACAAACCTAAAATTGACAGTTCGGATCTGCTAGCATAGTCTGTTTGCCATCTGATACACAGATTAATAAATATTGACTGAAATCAACTATAAGGCTTTTCAAGCAACCAAAAACAACTATTTCACATAATTCAAACCAAAATGTATTGAAACCATGCAAATCATTTCCATACCCCAAAATTACCACAATACATCCACGAGGAAGGGTAAAATCTTCAAATTATATAAAAATAAATATTTCACTTAATTCATCAAAAATTAAGTCATTATAGAGCTGAGCAACAACAAAAACAATGCGAGACTTGTCTTCTTCTTGACACACTAACAACCAGGAGAATTACTTCTAAATTTAATCATAAGAAACCATTTTTTCCCACAACAATTATTCTCAATTGGGTTCTTGGATTGGGATCTCGGAAAACTCTTTTTTATAAAGTGAAACCACAATTTACTTTTTCCCTAATCTTTAGCACTTTCGATGCTTGAAACAATAAAAATATCCAAGTTTCTAAGGCCTTTTATTAGATGTGCTTTGCTTGGGTATGTTTTGCATGAAATCATATTTTGGATGCTAAGTCCGTGAAAAGGGTGAAAAGGGGTGTTTTGGCTACTTTTGGAGCGATTATGGATGTTCAGGATTTTTATGGCTTGATCATGATTAATGCATATTTGAGAGTCGAAGAATATCTGAAGAACTGAATCCTAGCACCTATTAAGTGAACCTGCAGACCGTATGTAGATAAAGCAGGTGCTAGAAATCCAAAATCCTGCAAGTTGACTTGTAGTACTTTTTCCATCCATAACTTGCGGTCTGAACCTGCGCCCTATTCCAGACCATAGGTACTACCTGCGTTTGTGCCAGACCATAGGTATAGAGAGTAGGTGGCCACCGACCCAGTTTTCTACTATTTTATTTAGGTTTTGTTTTTAAGGTTTTTTCATGTTCTATAAATACCCCTTATGTACTTTTTAGTAGGAGTTACGCACTTTTAACATTCTGAAACATATTTTTATTCCAAGATGTTTCTTTGGTCTTTGGATTTCCTTGTATTGACTTTGATTGATAATTCAATTTATGGCTGTGGGTTTTTATTTATCTTATCATTGTGATTTTATCTATGCTTCCTATTATGGATGTACTGATTTCTTCACAATCATGAGTGTCTAAAACCCATAGCTAAGGTTATGGAAACCATGGAAAAATGACAAAGTAGGGGAAGTGCGTTTACTGGTCTGAACCAATACCTATGGTATGCATTGTTTTATCTTTGTTATGATTGATTTCCTAATGGGTGCACACATTAGGATACTTTCTAGATATTTCTACTTACTCCAAAAAAGAAGTAGTGACTAGGAAAAGATAAAGTCAATTAATTCAGAGTTTAATTGTCAATCCATGCTTCGAGGTTCTATCTACTTAAGATGGTTGTGTTTTATCTAATAACTAGAGACTCAAAAGTTAAAAGTTAACTGGGATCAAGATAAGGGTTAGTAATACAATGCGCTGAGACTCAAAAGGTAAAGGATAAAATCTTTATGCTTGTCCACAAGACTGTAGAAGGTACATAACATATCAATTTTGCATGCAAGGTATTGAATTGGTTCAACAACAAACGATAAGTCTATAGAGTTTATAAGCCAGAGCCAGGGGGAACAGAATCCTATTATTCACATAAAACTGATTTCAACCAAGTTAATACCATTTTTTGCTCGAGATTACTACAAACAAAACCCCCTATTTACTTATCTTATTTTGTCAATTGACTACAACTACTGAGATTTGTAAAGCCACGTGTTCCCTGAGGATTTAAACCCAACCTTAGTTGGGTTACTATATCTTGGCAACATCCGTATCAACATCTAAAAGGATGTGTTGCTTGGACGTCATCATGAAATTGGCGCCATTGTCGGGGAACATGATGTTGAATGGTGATTTAAAGTTGTTGCAATTTTTGCATTTTTCTTTATGGTTTTGTTCTTAATTAGTTATATGTTGGTGTATGCCTAGCACACAAAGTAGAGGAAAACCCTTACTCCCAGTTAATCTGAATTCAGAGAGGATACTACAAACACTTGGTAGGATGTCTAAGTAAAAAAGATCTTATAATTCTAAAGGAATTTGTGATGATGTACATCCACTAAAGGAGTGCAGGATATTATTGATCGTAAAACTGGTGAGCTTTTAGCTCATGATGAAGCGGAGAAGAGAGAAATGGAAGAAGCTCAGAGAATAGCTAGAGAAGTAGATCTTACTGAGAAAAGACAAGCAGCATACCGATGAGCAACACTCGATGGAAACCATAACAAAGATAGAGGTTCCCGTGTTCAAGTAATCCTAGCATATTAGTACATATAGACATATATAGATGATGAAGAAGATCTGGGATATGTTGAGCTGATCGAGATTAGAGATATAGTACCTCTTATTTTTCCCCCAAGCATCAAATTTGACATCATAAGTGTTGTGATCCAACTTCTAAATTTAAAGGGTTTGTTTGTAGGATTTCCCATTGATGATACAAATTTTCACCTTTAAAATTTCCTTAGGATTTGCACCTCATATACCATTCTAGGGGCACATTGGGAAGAACTAAGACTGAGGTTTTTCCCTTTCTTACTTACAGGAGAAGCATATTTATGGTTAGGGGAATTGCCAAGAGGCTCTATCATTACTTGGAACAAGTTGCACAGGATATTCTTAAATAGCTGTAGTCATAGTCCATGTATGAGTCTTTGGTAAGGTTTAAGAAGAATCTAAGAATGGTGCTAAATCATCAGTTGTCAGGGACTTGCTTATTAGAGATATTTTTCATAGCCCTGACCATCAGTTCCAGATCCATGGTAGACACCATCTCTAAAGAAGATTTTATGAGGCTATGTTGGGATACATCTTTGGAGATGTTAGATTAGATTTCACTCACTAATTAAGGGTGCCAAAATCGGGAGGCTGGGAGGGGATCTGGTACATATGCTATTGGATCCTCCTGCGACCAGAGAGCAGCCGATGATACATTAGCACAAGAAATTGCATTACTAAGGATAAATTTAGGGGTGCAAGCAAAGCAGTTTGTAGCTGCGACTTCTGAGAAAGTAAATGCAGTAGCAGCATATGGGTCAGCTTCCAAAGCATATGAGTCACAATTGGAAAAGAAAACTAATTATCCGGATCGTCATATAGAGTCTTTCCCATCCCACGGGAAAGGAAACCAAGGTTGGAACTACTAGGATAGATACAGACACCATAGTAGAGAGCGAGATGGTGACTAGAGGAAGAAGGATGACTACAGAGAGAAAGAAGATAGGTATATCCCACCTGGTAGACGCGATGTAGAATCCATAATGGAAAAGATATTGGCTAAGCTGGTGAAGGTTTAAGAAAATTAGGAGACCATCCTTAAGAAGATAAAGGTTGACATTTCAGGGTTGACCCAGAAGGTTGAGTCACATGCCACTACTATCCAGCAGTTGGAGCACATTTTGGGAGGATGTCAACAACTCTGAACCAGAGGCAGCCAGGTACCCTTCTAAGAAACACAGTACAAAATCCAAGAAATGATGGTCATGTACTTACTACTACTACGAGGAGTGGTATCACAACTATGGATCCCCCAGTACTTATTATTGAAGTTGTAGATAATGAGACACCTTCTATTGAGTCTGAGAAGGTAACAGGTAATATAGGTTCAGTTGCTAAAGATAAAGGTTAGGGTTCAATCATCAAGCCAAAAGTTATATAGATCTTGAAATCACCCCCACCTTTTCCTCAATGATTGAGGTAAAAGAAAAAAAGGTAAGTTCAAGTGATTTATTGAGATGCTGAGATAATTGAGCTTAAACATACCTCTTCTTGAGGCATTAGAGAAAATGCCTGGATATGTCTGGTTTATGAAATAGTTGGTTACGTGGAAGAAAGGAGCGACTTTTGAGGATTTTGATGGTGTTCACCACTTAAGTTCAGTCACGACTAAGTCCTTGGCATAGAAAAAAGGTAATCTCAAAGCATTCACTAAACTATGCACTTTTGGGTCATCCTAATTTGCTCAATCTTTGTGTGATTTAGAAGAAATCATAAATTTGATGTCACTGGCCGTATTCAAGTAATTAGGCTTAAACCCTTTGGAACCGACTTCGATATAGCTATTGATGGATGACCGCACAGTGAATAAACTTGTGGGAATAACATTTGATGTGATCATGAGTGTGGATAACTTCATCATTATAGCTGAATTTGTCAGATTGAACTGTGAGGTTGACACCGAGATACCCATTTTCTTGGGAAGACCATTTATGGCCACAGGCAGAGATATGGTTGATATAGAAAAGGTGTGCTAAAATTTTGAGTCAACGGTAAGGAGGTGACATTCAACATCCTAAAGTCAATGAAGTAGCCAACTGACTTGAGGGTAGTATCGGTGATTGATTATATTAATGATCTTGGAGGATACTCATATGGGTATCTTGATGAATTTTGAGTAGTCAAGATACTCGTATTGTGCCGCGATGTCAAATCAATTGCGGCATGGGAGGAAACCCATGGTCTTGTTGGTGAAGTCTGAGTAACTAACATAGCCGTGTCGTGACACGGCAATAAATCAAGCGCTGAGTAGAAGGCAACCCACTATTTTCGTATTTATGTTTTTGTTATCTTTATGTTTTGTAGGTTTTTAAATTTTTGGACCTTACCCGGAATACGATAAGAAATTACTACATTCATCAATTTGAAGGTAAGGGGACTGCATCATCATCCTATCATGGTCACAATTTCCACATGGTAAATTGAGTAATAAGTCAAAAAGTTGAAATTTTGAGGATGAAAAATAGTATGTTACGAACTCTGGAATTTTATTTTACTTTTGAGACCTAAAACTTAGGTTGCAGGACCATAAGTATACGGAAAAATATCAAAACCCCGAGTTTGAGTTGCAAAAAGTGGGCCAAATATTTTGGCTCGGTACCTTCTCCCAATACCTGTGGGCCACAGGTGGTACCTACACTTAAGGCCTGACCATGGGTACAGGCTCTAACTCATTCAAATCCTCAAAACTTTAATTTTCTCTTTGAATTCAAACTTTCCTGATAAAACACCAACTAACCCAACACTTAAGTAAATGATTGATTTACACTTATTTGAAATACCAACTTATCCCAACACCCTAAAAAAACAAGTTTCCACCTTGGTTTTGCTCGAGTTCTTCATTATTCTCTTCTAGTTCTTCTTATAAAAGGAAACTTCCTCGGATCCTAATGGTTGTATATGTGTTTATCTATTGTTTAAAAAAGTTGATATATGTATTCCATTATATAATATATAGAAACTATCATGCTTGTATGTGGGAGCCTTAAATTATCCTAAAATCATAATGTAGGGCCTTGTTTAGAACTAAGTTTCTAAGTTTAAGCCCTAACTGGAAGTCAAACTTGAAAGGATAGAGTGATACCACGGGTTGAGCATGTTTACTTTCTTTGAAATTCATCATTTTTGAATAGTGTGTATACATTGGACTTGTTGGGATTTCAAATAGGTTATAAGGATGTGAAACTGAGGAAAAATTTGAACTTTATGAATTCTGAGTTTTTCTTCAGTTTTTTATATCCCTCACTTTTGTTGGAAACTAAAAATGGTTTTTCAGGTACATATGGCACCTAAAGCGGTTGCAATACCCCGTATTAATCTTAGGTCAATTCAACTTTTAGTTGCATGCATAAAGGGCTTAAGGCTTTAAATTTTCACTAAGTCTTAGGGACTTAGCCATTTTCAAGACCCCAAAATTTTGAGGATTTTTATTTTGGTCTTCCCGACCCCAAGAAATTTGTTTATGAGTTAATCCATGTTTAGGGATGTAAAAGGTAAATCTCGAAGGAGTTATGGATTTTTTAGACAAGGTTCGGATCATGTTTGGATCATAAAACCAGTGGGTCACCATGTTATGCCCATGATGTAGCACTAATCCAGATGTCAGGCGGACCATGTCGTGGTGAGGGAAATTAGTGACTATGATAAGACCACGTTGTGGTGAGCCTGTTGCATCCTGTTCTAAATTTAAATGACTGGGGTGTAATGGGGTCTTTTCCCCCCTCAACCCAATCATTCAATCATAACTTAGGGCATTTGTTAGGGCATTATTTTCTCTTCTTCTCAAAATTTTCTCACAAGAAAACCCTCTCATTTTCCCCTAGAACAAAATTGAGTTTCTTTTTTCCCAAGAAATCAAGAATTCAAGTTCCCTAAGTTCAATAACCTCCATGAAAGCATCAAGATTAGTGTTTTCCTTTCAGGTTAAGAAGCTTAAGGTATGTGGGGTATTCATCAATGGGTCTCTTTCAGCCATTGAGCCCAAAAACCTTCTCTTTTAACTAAATTACGTGTTTTTCTTTACTATGGTAATTTATATGTTTAATATAGGTTTAATTCATGTTGTTTCTTGGTAATTTAATTCAATTCATCCCATGTATAATCCCATGAAATAATTAATTTACTCATGCTTTAAATCTCAATTTCCCATGTCTTATTCAAGTGAATTTCATGTTGTTGATTTATCATGTTTAGAATATCCTCATGTTCAAGTCCATGCCTTCCATATGTTTGGTTAAAGGTCCATGTATTGGGGTGAACAATGATTCTATACTACAATTTTAAGCTTAAATGTCATATTTTATAATCATTCAGTGTTGGTGGGTTATGAACAGTCGATACCTATGTGTTTTACATGATTTTATATTTTTAAGTAATGATTTAGTTAAACCATGAATATTCTTATTTATTCATTTGATATGATCATGATGAGCACTATCATAAATAATGTTCAGTTAGCCTTGGTTCAGTTCAGTACCAGTGTCGGTTCAGTTGGGAGTAAGATTTAGCACCGAACAAATATAGGGATGGAGACTTTCCTATTAGTTAGGAAGAGTCGTTAGTGGCAGTCCCTATATTCCAAAAACAACATAGCCAGCGTAGCATATAAGGGGTAACCCATCAGTTTAGGCTTGAATTTCTCTCAGGGGTCGCCCGTCAGTTTAGGCTTAACCCCCTGGTCCTTCGGGATATCTTATTAGTGGATCTATACATCCAGTGTTAGTACCCATGGCACGGTACTAACACCCTTCCAACTGGGGTTACAGGTTTGATGCTTATTCGCTCACATTGGGGCATGTCGGTTATATGATACCTCCCATATTTTTTATCAGTATTTCAGTATATCTTAGTTTAGGTTTTCTTGACCAAGTGTACAGATCAGATTTACAGTTATTTAGTTATACATATTTTAGTCTCTCAATTTAAAGATTATTTTAGAAATATGTTTGTTCTTTGTCTTGCATTCACAGATATTACATGTTCATGCATTTATGCTAACTTATCTCATGCATTTCAGCTAGTCCTTATCTTATGTACCAGTATATTAAAAGTACTGATCGCATACTTTTCTTTGTGCTATGTTATCTTATAACATAGGTTTAGACGCTCAGTTTCCTGATCACTCTTAAACAACTTAGCATACTCAGCATCACTAATAGTGAGTTCTCATCCATCTAGGACATGATTTTTTTATTTGATTTATTTTAGTACTTCCTTATGCACAATTAGTTGGAGTTAGTTGGGGGGTTCCCATTAACTCCTTAGTCATTTTAGAGGCTTTCAGACAATCAATTAGATAGTCAGTCAATCAGTTAAGTATTATCAATTGTTACAGATATTTTAGACTTGTCAGTTACATATAATTAGTATTCTGATTTTCAGTATTTTATCAGCTTATCTTCTGCATATGTTATATCAGCCATTTTATTCAGTGCTCATAGCAGGTACCAGCTCATGGATTAGCTTGAGGTCTCTTGTGACCATAAGAACCATTTTCGTGACTAGGGGGTAGCCTTGGCTAGTGATAAAACTTTGTATTAGAGCATGGTTTTAAAGTGTCCTAAGGAGTCTAAAAGGCGTGTTGAGTAGAGTCTTATGTATGGGTGTGAAGTGCACCACACTTATGGGCAAGAGGCTATGAGACATTTTTAGGAAAGTTTTTCTTTGTTTCAGTGTTTATGTCGTACAAAAGAGCATGATATCTATTTAAAAAATCTTTATAAATCACCCTTCATTCCATTTATAGACTATATCTCAAAAAAAACAATAGAAGGAGAAATAAGGGTCAGTCTGCACTGCTTATTTAGGAAGATCCCTTGAATGATCATGTCTCCTACACTAAATTTAGGGTTTTTTTCACTACCTTATCCAATTCAGTAGCTGCTCAAAACAACCAGTAATCTATTTCCCCAACCAATCTAATGGCAAATGCAGTTGGAGTTAGGCTTTGGGATTTCACTCGGATTAATCCCCCTCTATTTTTGGGATCTAAGTTTGAGTAAGATCCATAGGAGTTTCTATATATGGTGCAAAAGGTAACTTATATCATGGGCATCACTTCGAGTGAGAGTGCAAATTTGGATGCATATCAATTGCAGTATGTATCTCATACCTGGTTTAAGAAATGGAAGAAAGACCGAGGTATTAAGGTAGTGCCTGTAGAGTGGGAAGAGTTTTCCACATCTTTTCTAAATGGGTTCTTTCCCTTAGAGTTGAGGGAATCTAAGGTGTAAGAGTTCATCAATTTGAAGCATGGTAATATGAGAGTGAAGGAGTACTCACTTAAGTTTACTTAGTTGGATAGGTATGCTTCTTCGATTATCGCTGATAATAGGTATAGAATAAGAAAGTTTGTATCCATTATAGATAATAATCTAGTTAGGGAATGTTGGAATACCATGTTGATTAAGGAGATGGACCTATCTAGACTTATGTTTTATGCTTATAATATTTTAGAAGAGAAGCTTAAGGAGAGAGAGAGAGAATAAGAAGGCCAGAATAAATAGTTTCAACTTTTCCCAGCCAAGGTTAGAAGATGGTAACCGTTCTCAGTTCTATCAGAAATTTTTAGCCCCAGCTCCATCTTCAGCTAGTGCGCCCGTGCTTAAGTTTAAGAAAGACAGTCGGGATAGAGCGCCAGTCTCTAAGTCCCAGGGTAGTGTGAACAATGGTCATACTAATACACTCAATGGAAAGTGTGGTATAAATCATCAGGGTATGTGTAAGGCTAGTAGTGATGTGTGTTTTGGATGTGGCAAGCCAGGCCACAGGATCTAGGAGTGTATGGTGGTTGCGTAGAGGGGAAGAAGTGATTGCTAGCAAGGACAAACTACTTCTTTAGTAGCTCCAGTGGGTCACCCTACTCAGTAGGGTGCTAATTCCAATGCCACTAGTAGGCAATGCCAGAATAGAATGTATGCTGGCTAGGCTCGGGATAATCAAAAGAGTTCTCCTGATGTGGTTACTGGTACGTTACAAGTCTTTAATCTTTATGTGTATGTTTTATTAGACTCAGGAGCTTTAATTTCTTTTATGTCTCCTTATATAGCAGTCAATTTTAGTGTCAATCCTAAATATTTAGCAGAACTTTTCTCAGTGTCTACCCCAGTGGGTAAATTTATCATAGCCAGATGGGTATACAGAAATTGCCCGATCATAGTATCTTAGAAACTTACCTCAATTGATCTTGTATAGTTATATATGATTGATTTTGATGTCATTCTTAGAGTGGATTGGCTCCACTCATATTATGCCTTAATTTACTGTAGAAATAGAGTCGTTCAGTTTTAATTTCCTAATAAAACAGTCATTGAATGGAGGGATAGTACTTCAGTGCTTAGGGGTAAGATTGTTTCTAATCTTAAGGCGGGAAAAATGATATCTAAGGGGTGTATGTGGCATCTTGTTCGAGTCAAGAATTCTAGTTCTAAGACACCAAGCCTTGAGTCAGTTTCAGTAGTAAGGGAATTTTCGGATGTGTTTCCTGAAGATCTTCGCAGAGTTCCTCCCGAGAGTGAAATTGAATTCTGAATAGATCTCCTTCCAGATACCCAACCAATATTTTTTTACCCTACAAAATGGCTCTAGATGAGATTAGGAAATTGAAAGAATAGTTAAAATTTCTCTATGATAAGGGTTTCACTAGGCCCAGTGTTTCTCTAGGGGGCACTCTAATCTTCTTCTTGCATAAGAAAGACAGTTCTCTCAGAATGTTCATCGATTACCATCAGTTGAACAAAGTCACAATCAAGAATAAGTATCCACTTCGTAAAATTAATGAACTGTTCGACCAACTTTAGGGTTCAAGTTATTTCTATAAGATAGACCTCAGATCCGGCTATCATCAGCTTTGAGTTAGACAATGTGACATTCCAAAGACAACTTTCAGAACTTGGTATGGTCACTTTGAATTCCTAGTTATGTCTTTTGGATTGACGAATGCCCCTGCATCTTTTATGGACTTGAAGAACAGAGTATTCAAGCAGTACTTGGACATGTTCATTATAGTCTTTATTGATGATATCCTTGTCTATTCTCGTAGTGAGAATGATCTTGCAGACTATCTGAGAATTGTGTTGTAGACCCTTAGAGCTCATCAGTTGTTCACCATGTTCAATAAGTGTGAATTTTAGATAAAATCAATAGATTACCTTGGACACATTATGTTTGATGATGGTACTAGAGCTGACCCTCAAAAGACTGAAGTAATGAGAAACTAGCTTAGGCCTATCTCTCCATCAGATATTCGAAGTTTATTAGGTTTGGCCAGCTATTATAGATGGTTTGTTGAAGGGTTTTCTTCTATTGATTCCCCTATGTCTAAATTGACTCAGAATAATATCAAATTTTAGTGATCAGATTCTTGTGAGAAGAGTTTTTAGGAGTTGAAGACTCAACTCACTTCCGCCCCACTTTTGATGTTGTCGGGTGGTTCAGATGGGTTTGTAGTTTATTGTGATTTTTCCAGAGTTAGCCTTGGTTATGTATTGATATAGAGAGGTAAGTTCATAGCCTATCCTTTAGACAACATAAATCCCATAAAAAGAATTACCCTACCCAT
This sequence comes from Capsicum pubescens, assembly GCA_030864215.1. Taxonomy (NCBI): domain Eukaryota; kingdom Viridiplantae; phylum Streptophyta; class Magnoliopsida; order Solanales; family Solanaceae; genus Capsicum; species Capsicum pubescens. The sequence continues at coordinate 123,661,994 of CM061543.1, forward strand.
GGTCTTGAGTTAGCAGCTATTGTTTTTGCCTTGAAAATTTGGAGGCATTATCTTTATGGATTTTATTTTGATGTGTTCACGGACCACAAAATTTTATAGTATGTGTTTTTGAGAAATGATTTAAATCATCATCAGAGAAGGTAGTTAGAGTTGTTGAAGGATTATGATATGAGTGTGTTGTATCATCCGAGCAAGGCCAATATAGTGGTAGATGCCCTTAGCAGATGTCTATGGGCAATGTTGTTCAAGTTGAGGAGTCTATGAAGAAGTTAGTTCATGAGATTCATCAGCTTGTTGTATTAGGTATTCAGTTGGTTGATTCAGCTAAAGGTAGTACATGGGTTCAGAATGGTTTAGAATCTTCTTTGGTTGCCAAAGTGAAAGAAAAGCTAAATAGGGAAAGAAAAGCTAGATAGGGATCCTAGTTTGGTTAAGTTGAAGTAAGCAGTTAGAGATCAAAAAGTAGAGGTTTTCTCCCAAGGGGGAGTTGGTGTGCTTTGTTGTTAGGCAGGTTATGTGTTTCGTGCATAGATGATTTAAGATAGAAAATACTTAGGGAAGCGCATGGTGCGCGCTTAGGGAAGCGCATAGTGCGCGCTTAGGGAAGCGCATGGTGCGCGCTTAGGGAAGCGTATGGTGCGCGATACTAGATCCATCCAGGAGCTACTAAGATTACCATGATTTGTGAGAAATCTATTGATGGAGTGGTATAAATAGGGATGTTGTAAAATTTGTTTCTAGGTTCCTAAATTGTCAGTAGGTTACGATTGAGCACCAAAGTCCTAGTGGTATATTACAAGAGTTTAGCATCCCCACTTTGAAGTGGGAATTGGTGAACATATATTTTGTGATAGGGTTGCCTCATACACGTCGTCAGCATTATTTGATTTGGGTGATGGTGGATAGAATTACCAAGTCATCCTCTTTCTTTCCAGTTCATACATCATATTCATCCAAGGATTATGCTAGACTCTATCTCAGAGAGTTAGTTAAATTGCATGGGATTCTGTTATCTATTATTTCATAGAGAGGTACTCAATTTACCTTTCACTTTTGGTAGGCTTTTTAGAAGGGTCTTGGTACCCAAGTTTATCTTAGTACAGCTTTCCATCCTCTGAAAGATGGTTAGGTAGGGAGGACCATTCAGACCTGAGAAGATATGTTAAAGGTAGTTGGGATGACCACTTACCTTTGATTGAGTTTGCTTACAACAACAATTGTCACTCCAATATTCATATAGCTCCGTTTGAGGATCTCTATGGTAAGATATTTAGATATCTCATTGGTTTGCTTGAAGTAGGTGAGACTATAGTGATAGGGACAGATTCAGTGTTTGAGGCGATGGAGAAGGTTTGGTTGACTCAAGACAGGATGAAGATAACCTAAAGTTGTCAGAAATCTTATGTAGATGTGAGGAGAAGAGATCTTGAGTTTGAGGTTGGTGATTTGGTCTATTTGAAAATTCTACCTATGAAAGAAGTAAAGAGATTTGGCAAAAAGGGGAAACTCAGTCCTCGATATATTTTCCCTTATAGAATCTTGAACCATTTTTGAAAGGTAGCTTATGAGCTAGAGTTGCCTGTAGATTTTGCATCAGTGCATCCGATGTTTTATGTTTTTTGGTTAAAGAAGTGTATTGGTGATTCAGTTGTAGTTGATCCTTTAGAAGATATGGATGTTAAGGATAGTGTTTCCTATTAATAAGTCCTAGTTGAGATCCTTAATTGTCAGGTTTGCAGGCTAAGTAATAAAGAAGTTCCCTTGGTTAAGGTCCTTTGGTGGAATCATTCTATTGAAGGAGATACTTGGGAAACAGAAGCAGATATGCCAACCAAGTGCCCTCATCTTTTCTCCGCAAACTCAGATTCATCATGAGGTAACGACTCTTACTTAGATTGACTCTTTTCCATTTTCAGCTTCATCAATAACCATTACCATGTCATTATATGCATTTAAGAAATCATTTTAATTCTTGTATTATGTTTCATTCTCGGTCGTGTAATCATGTTCCAATTCATGCATATTCTGTATGTGATCTCAGTTACCTTGGTATAGTACTCTTAGTCTAACCAGTCTCATTCAAGGATGAATGTTCCTAAGAGAGATATATTGTAATACCTCGTATTAATCTTAGCTCAATTTCAGCTTCTAGTTACAGGCATAAGGGGCTTAAGGCTTGAAATTTTTGGCTTAAGGCTTAAAATTTTCACTAAGTGCTAGAGACTTAGTTATTTTAAAGACCCCTAAACTTTGAGGATTTTTATTTTGGTTTTTTCGATCCTGAGAAGTTGGTTTTTGAGATGATTCATGTTTAGGAATGTAAAAGGTATGTCTTGGAGGAGTTTCAAATTTTTTTGGACAAGGTTTGGATTATGTTTGGATCATGAAACCAGTGGGTCACCACGATAATCCTGCGATGGGGCAATAGTCCCAATGCCATGGAGACCGCGTAGCGGTGAGGAAATTTAATGACATGAGAAAACTGCATCGCGATGAGCCTGTTGCATCCAATTCTGAATTTAATTGACTGAAGGGCAATTGGGTCTTTTCCCACTCAACCCAATCATGTATATAATGGCTTAGTGCATCAGTTAGGGAATTATTTTCCCTTTTTCTCCAAATTTTCTCTCAATAAAACCCTCTCTTTTTCCCCTAAAAAAAATTGAGTTTTTTCCCCAAGAAATCAAGAATTCAAGTTCCCCAAGTTCAAGAACCTACAAGAAAGCATCAAGATTAGTGTTTTTCTTTTTTAAGTAAAGAAGATTAAGGAATGTGGGGTATTTATCAATGAGTCCTTTTCACCTATTGAGACCAAAAACCTTTTTTTTAACTAAATTATGGAGTTTTTCTTTACTATGGTATTTTATATATTCAAGATGGGTTTAATTCATATTGTTCTTTGTTAATTTATTTTAAATTTATCCCATGTGTGATCCCATGAAATAATTGATTTACTCATGCTTTAAATCTCAGTTTTTGATGTCTTATTCAAGTGAATTTCATGTTTTTGATTTCTCATATTTTGAATATCCTCATGTTCAAGGGCATGCTTTCCACAAGTTTGGTTAAAGGTCTATGTCTTGGATTGAACCACGATTCCATACTACAGTATTAAGCTTAAATGTCATATTTTATGATCATTCAGTGCTGGTGGGTTATGAACACCTAATACCTACGTGTTTTACATGATTTTTGATTTTCAAGTAATGATTCAGTTAAACCATGAATATTTCTATTTATTAAATTGAATTGATCATGATCAGCACTATTAGAAATAATGTTTAGTTACCTTAGTTCAGTTCAGTACCAGTGTCAGTTCAGTTGGGAGTAGGATTTAGCATTGAGCAAATGCAGGGATAGCGGCTTCCTTATCAGTTAGGCAGTGTCGTTAGTAGCAGTCCTTGTATTCCAGAACTACATAGCCAATGTATGATATATGGGGTACCTGTCTGTTTAGGCTTGACTTCCTCACAGGGGTCACCCGTTATTTTAGGCTTGATACCCTGGTACTTCGGGACATCAGATTGGTGTATCCACATAGCTAGTGTTAGTACCCATGGCAGGGTACTAACACCCTTACAACTGGGGTTATAGGTTGGACCTCGATTAGATCATATTGGGTCATGTCGGTTATATGATACCTCCTACAGTTTTTGTTAGTATTTCAGTATATCTTAGTTTAGGTTTACTTGACCAAGTGTACTGATTAGATTTACAGTTATTAAGTTTTACAGATTTTAGTCTCTTAAATTATAGATTATTTTAGAAATATGTTTATTCTTGGTCTTGCATTCTCTGATATTACATCTTCATGCATTTATGCTTAGTTATCTCATGCATTTCAATTAGTCTTTATCTCACGTACTAGTACATTCAAAGTTTTGATCGCATATTTTTCTTTGTGCTATGATTCCTTATAATATAGGTTCCAATGCTCAGTTTCTTGACCGCTCTTAGACAACTTAATGTACTCAGCAGCAATAGTGGTGAATCCTCATCCATCGGGGACTTGGTTTGTTTATTTTAGTTATTTTAGTACTTCCTTATGTTTAGTTAATTGGAGTTAATTGGGGGTTGGTCTCATCAACTCCTCAGTCAGTTTAGAGGCTTTCAGACAATCAATTTGATGGTTTGTCATTTAGTTCAATATAATCAGTTGTTACAGACATTTTAGACTTATTATTTACATATATTCAGTATTTAGATTTTTAGTATTTTATCATCTTATCTTCCATATATGTTATATCAGTGTCATTTTATTCAGTGCTCACAATAGGCGTCAGCTCATGGTTTAAGTTGTGGTCACTCATGATTGTAAGCACCATTGTCGGTACTAGTGGTAGCCTCAGGTCGTGAATGTTGTGAAAATGATGAAGGATAATACTTTGAGGAGACATTCAAAGTCTACCAAGCCTAGTGATTCAGTGGAGGAGAATTCGAGGAAAAAATATAGAGACACTGTCGCTGGGGTGACACACAGAGTCGCTAGAGGATAGACTTGCCAGGCTGCTCAACTAGATGCAGCTCTACCGAGGATGAATTCTACACAGATATCACCTCCACACACTCCTTTACCTAATTAGAAGGAGGATAAGACATCGTACGAGACTACTCCATAAGTTGTTGCTCAGGACCCCCAGTCTAAGGAGGGGTCCAAAAATTCAGCTGATAAAGTTGAGTAGGCATAGTCATCTATAGGGCCCCAGTCTGAGGAGGGTACCGTTACTAATGTATAGCAGATAGAGGTACCCCAATTTGATGAGGTTGTCGAGTAGCTTTTCCATGATGCTACAATATAACAGAGCTTTGAACCCACATATGCCCCAAATGCACCTCCTGATGAGGGACATCTGAGGTGGTGTATGGAAGAGATGCGTCATATATTTGAACTTGATTGTCGTGTTTTGGATCTAGGTAGGCCTATGATATATATTTATAAGAAGTGTCGAATATACTTATCGGGGCTAGAGCGAGTACCACAGCTATGAATAGTATTTGACAGATATCAGCTAGAATGGATGACCAAACCACTCAATTCCTACAGCCCAGCTATGGTGTGGGAGTTTTATGCATCTGATAGAGTTACCGTAGTCCTTCTTACATTCCATCATCAAGGTTTTATCAGATTTTCACGATAGGAATACCTTGATCACTCACTGGTTATAGGGATCAGAGTTGATATCATAGACGAAACTATCCACAGAGTTATATTCGGCCCAAACTACATTACTCCTGCATCAATAGCTGAGTACAACCATAGAATAAGGATAGCAAGGGATCAACATAGCATACGGGATGCAGAGAACTATCTAGAGAGGGTTGAGATGGCTAGGTAGATAGCTAATTATATTTCACAACTAGGTGGAGCGACCCCATGGATTGAGGGGCTAGCTATGATCAAGAAGGGCCTATTGACATTGGAGGCCAAGTTTTAGTGGTCGCAAATTAAATACCGGTTTATACCCACTACTTTATATAATACATTGATGTGGGAGGGAGCAGCACTAGTTTTCTATCTGATAGCCAGTTATGATATTGATTTTTCTGTTATTCTCTTGCATGAGTTATTGATGAGTGGTGATTTTACCACTCATTCGTACTCATTATTAACATTACCTTGTTTGAATGAGTAGATGATACATTATTGTAATTTAATGTACTAATATCCACTCTTTGAAGTTATAGGAGTTGAAAAGAAAAAGATATATAGATTGGATCTTGAAAGGATCAAAAGGTAGAAGAAAAAGTGGAGCTGATGACCTGTAGTGAAATAACCTCCATTACCACGGTTGCGGTCCATTGGTCACGGTCGCGGTCAATCAAAATGGTTAATCAACACAACTGTGGAATTCAATCGTGTTTGCGTAGCCGTGGTCACAGCCAGAATTGTGTGATCGCGACTTGGTAGAAATGTTCAGACCAAGGGAAAAACTATAATTGCATGCACTGATCCCAATTTGAACAAAAAGACTCAATCCCTAATTTCATGCATCACAAATTCTATCATATTCCTTCTTCCCCAAGTTTTCTAGGTTTATCTTGAGATTTTGCAACCTTCATTTTTGGAGAAGAAAATATTGTGTAAATTTTGGGTGAAGAATACATTGGAGACTTTCTAAGTGGAAGATTTGCACACTTCCATTGTTGATATTGTGTAAGAGCCAAGTTTGAAGTAACATTGTCTTAGATCTTCTACAATATTTATTTAATATTGATTATGGATATATCAATGCTTGTTTATCTTATGAGTAGCTAAATCTCCCTCCTAGGGTTATGCCTGAATAGGGATTAAAGTGTGTGTGGGTTGTGATTGTTAGCATCTATTTGGTAGTTCATGTTTATGGTTTCCATTATTGCTATACTATTTTGGTTTGGATTTGATGGGTGAAAGCTCCAAATACCCACATGGATTTGATGAGTCAAAGATCCAGGCTCTAGAAAGTTTAATACCATCTTTGAAATAAGGTTTTTGGGTGGACTTTAGGTATCCATATCACTCTCAAAAGAGGGATATGGGGACCAAGTTAATGATAGTAAATTATGTGTGTAATAGACATAAGGGTGAATGTGAGGTTAACTATCCCAAGGTGTCATCCTAAAAATAAGGATGCCTTGATTGAGGTTATGGTTGCTAATTGTTGAACACATCCATTAGGTATTCGAAAGGATCAATGGGTGAAACTTTGGTGTTTTGTTTAAAAACTAGCATCAAAATATATAACCAAGCCTACCCATATTTGACTTACTAAATCTATGTTGATGACTAACTTCAACATGTTACTCCCTTAGTAATGCATAATCCTAATATACGTGCATAATTGTTAAAACTCTAACACTCACATTATTCCTCGTGGATTCGACCCCGACTCCAAATTTGGGTAAATATATTGACGATGACCACCTTGCAGTTAAATTGACATGTAAATTGAGCGTTATCAAAAATGGCGTCGTTGCCGGGGAACAATTTAGCATATTAAGTTAGTTTGAAACCTTAGTTACTTGCTTGAATTCAAGCTTGTAAATATTTGTTTGTGATTTTTCTTTGTAGGTAGATTTCATTTTATTTTTACTTTTCTTAATGGCAACTTCTAACAAATATGAGTTGAATGATTGGATGCCATGTCATGACCCCCCATGTTCATATTGTTATGGGCCAGACTTAAGGAGACATTGTAAGTATGCTCTAGGGGAAGATATTTTACCATCTCAATTCAATTGGGAGTATGGTTAACTTATGGGTGGCCGTCTACAAGTACATTGGGGCGAGTGTCCAAACACCCCCTCCTCCTATTATACTAATAGAATTGCTAGTTCGTATGATTTTATTAGGTCATATGATGAGAAATCAAAAGAACAATGCACCGAATCCAGTAGCTGTGACCCAAGGTTACTAGACATCTTGGATCGGGTAGCTGCAATGGGGGAGAATATGAAATACATGTTCAAATAATGGACAAGTGTCAAGGAAGAGTTATTGGACAAAGTAGAAAAGCTTGAAACTATCACTACCTTACCCAATTCTCAAGAGGAGTGTTATCATGATGAGAAACCAAGCTATGATAATGAGCATGGTAGTTAATATTCCTCAATGACTCCCCAATTATCCGACTCATACAAGGGAGAAGAAGTCATAATAAAGAAAATGAGACTAGAGTCAAAAGAGAAAGTAAAACAAACCTCTTATGATGATTGTAGCTCATTTCAGGGTGATAATGCTTTGGAGGAAGCTAACCTAAAGTTAGGTGTAGGACCTCGATCAACCTAGTATTTAATATTGGGCATAAAAGATGTGATGAGGATCCATCCTTTTAACCAAATGGAGGAGTGTGGGTGGTGGAGTCCGACTCTTGTATTTTGGAGTTGGTCATTCCAAAGGAGCACATGGATCCCCGTCCATCAAAGGCCAAGATGATCAAGTTTTGAAGTTGAAGGAATGGCTCATTGATGTGTTTAATTTTACCCAAGGAGAGAATCCGAAAGATCGATGTGAAGTTTGGTAAAAAGTTCAAGTCATCAAAATGGCGAGATCGGAGATTTCTTGCTATTTTACCATCTCTTCCAAGTTTCATTTCGGAAGATTTGAATTTTCTGTCCCTCTGCCACTCATTGCATATTGAGGGAAAGTTAGGACTGAGATTCAAATTTTCTATGTGGAGACATAAAGGGAAAGAGTAAAACTGTCATGCTGCAATATTAAACTAAGCGCTAGAATGGAGGCAACCCATCACTCCATGAAAAGTGGCTTGTATACTTTTATTTATGTATGTTGGGGTATATTTTGATTTTTTTTATTGTTTGTGAGCATGCATAGTCCATAAAGTATTAGAACTTAGGGGCATTTTGGTTGAATTTGGAAAGAAGGGATGTGAGAATTTGGCAAATGGACTAAGCAGCGCATGCAGGAACCCCAGGTGCTTGGTCTCAATTATCGTGATTGCAGACCGTACCTCCACAATTGTGGAGACCATGTGACCATGATCACATAACTTAGACCATGATCATGGTTAATTCATAGTTAAAAGACCATCCAACTGCCATGCACCCATGCACTTTAGTTTTAAATTTTCTCATAATTTTTCTCAAATTTGTGGCCTCTCAAGAGTATCCAAGGTTTCATTTCAAACCTTTTGCATCAGTTACCTAGCATGTAGTCTCAAACTCCCTTATATTCACTTGTATTGTAGGCTTAGGACATGTATCTAGGAATGAACTTGTAATAGTGTTATAATGCCAAAACTATGCTTATTTGTAATTATAATTATGGTTAGTAGTTGTAGGGTGTCTATGCGTCATTAGGGGAAGTCTTTAGTACCCATATTCTAATCTGGACTAGTTATAATTAACGTGTATAATAGGTCTCTATTTATTGCCCAAATGAGTTTGATAATGATCAAACTACACCTCTCTAATGAGAATGTAAGCGATCGTTGTCAATAAATAACCCAACTTGGTTGGGGTCGAATCCCACAGGGAATATGGTGTGAACTTAAGTCGTTTGCAATTTAATCAACTGATAGTTGGATGTTTCCTGAAATGGGGGTTTTGGATATTAGTAAATAATTGTTTGTCACTTTAGTTTCAGTGTTTGTAATCAACATTTTATTGAAAACTTGAATTATGTTCACTATGGGTTTTGGTACTTGACAAATGCTAATAGTGATTCAAGATTCTCATGATAGGTAGGAATAATAGATTTTCTTTATCGAAGTTATGCCTAAATGTCTCTTGACCTACTTAAGCATTTAATTACCTAATCCTCTCGAACTTAGGGAATTTATATTCACTAACCAGACCTCACCTCAGGTTAATTAACCTTGTTACAGCATCAACTATTAAACGGAAGGTTGGTAACTTCCAAGTCGCTGTCAATAACTCACTTCCTACTATAGTTGATTTCTTATCTCAAGTAAATCAAAGCATTTGCTATCTATCATTTACAACCAATAGACAATAATTAAAACCTCGGAATTATCAAAGAGTCCTATTACCTTTAGAATCTTGAACACTTAGCAACTTAACAAGACCTAACCCATAGATCCCATAATTCGGGTTAAAGGGATTTAGCCACTCATAATGTAATAATTAATACAATAAGTTGAATTCATAATTTGAAAGATGAACTATAGAAAGATGAATAGCAACGAGTGTTTCTCAGATTAGATCAAAGTAGAAGTCCCAAAATATTGATGATAATCTCTTCAAAGTTAATTTGTTTGTTCAAGCCAAGAAACTAGAGAGAAACTAACAAAATACATGTATTACAAAATTGGTTCAAAATCCTCTTAGAAAACCCTAAACCATGCTTTAAATACTTCGGCCTAATTATGGAAACAAAATCACAGAGTTCAGTGTTCCTCTTAGATTAGGTGACAACATGTGTGACACCTTATCAGGAGGCTGACGACTTATCACGGATGTCATCATCTCCTCTTTAATTTGATAATTTTTGCTTAAGGCTAACGGTGAATCCTGACGGCTTATCAAAACTGTGACTACATATTAGACTAAGGCTGACGGCGACTCTGACGACTTATCACAAGTCTGATGGCTTATCACATGTCGTCATCACTTCTTCCAACTGAATCCCATTCTCTATTTAAGGCTGGTGATGAAGCTGATAACCTATCAGAGTGCTGACGACTTATCAGGAATGTCGTCAGCCACACTTCTCTTCTATTTTCTTCAGATTTCAACTCTTTTACTTCCATCATTGTTGGTTCTCTTGCCTCTTGACTTCCACTGCAAAATCAAAGATAAAACAATCAAAAATGACAAAAATTGCTTAAGACTTTGCAATTATTCTCAGTTAAAAGCCTCAAATGTGTTAGTGTCTTCTCAGACATCAGAGTTCGACATGAATTCCTTCGAATTTAGGGTTGTAATCTTATTATCTAGGGTTATCTTATCTGTTCATGATGTTGTACACCTAGTTGGAAGACAAATTCGGTGTTAAGCTCATGTCAATTGAGCAATGGCAGAATAGTTAGTTGTGGTCTCAGGTATCACGACCGTAGTCCTGATGACCACGACTGTAGTAGAACGATCGCAGTGAATGCTCTGTGATCGCGGTGAATGCTCTGTGATCGCCATACCTAAGAACAGTTGCCTAGCAAAAACCAACTTCATGGACATCTATTTTTTACCCTAGAATCTCCTATAACAGTGCCACTTTCTCTTTCCTTGTTAATCAAGCGTATATTTTGCTTTGAGAATATTAAAAATGGTCTGAAGCATCCTATATGTAAGTACTCATCTATAGAATGGGAGATTTAGATGAATCCGGAGCCTTTGTTCTGGAAAGACACTACCAATATTACAAGAACCTCCCAAGGTCCAAGCTACACCTAGAACGGAGTATTACTATGGACAAAGCCCCAGTGAAGTTCCCAAAATTCCTTGATAGAATTTCTACTATCAGGGAACATGCTCTAGGACTACCCCAGGGTCCAGGAGAATCCTGCACTACTTGTCAATCATGTACGGATCAATCCAACTATGAAATATATCTGGAGGAGCTGAAGAAAATAGGTGTTAGGGTCGCCAAATTGGAAAGAGCGTATTCGACCTTGGAAATATCACACAGGATCCTCTGGGAGTCACAGCAAAAGTTGTTGAAGAGGGAAAAATAGAGAGAAAAATTCTTCACCAAGTTGTGGAGAGGGGTAAAGGGCATCTTCAAGGTGTTTAAGCCTACAGAACATCTACCTTCGTTAAGGAGCAACAGTGATGATGGTCGAGACAATACAGGGTATACCCAAGATGATAAAGCTGATTTAGGGAGCATCCTTTACTCTTACGTTGCTAAAAAGGTCGTGACGGCACTGCCAACTTTCCAGTTGGGGGTGCCTTTCCCTATATTTGTACTAGTTGTATGTCCTTGAGTAGTGTTTTTTATGACACTTTGGATATTGTTTCTTTTTATTGTGTTTTGAGATAGTATATTTTTGGGTACTCTGATGGTGCCCATGCTTTATGGATTATCATGTTTTTTTTAAAATCTAGTTTTAATTTTCTATACATACTTTAAATTTTTCTTATGGATCTTAGTGATGTTGGGACAAGTATGTAGGGGGATTCTGAGTACCTGTAGCACAGCTGTCAAAGAGCAAGGGAAGCCTGAGTACCTGTGGCATTTTAGTTTGTTTTGTAAAGTTGAGATTAGACTATACACCATTGGCGAAGTCTAAGTAGCAATATAAGTAGTTTGCCCGTTTTGACCCAAGATGTGAGACTAAGGCTTTCGTTGTAGCCATATTTTATCAATTTGTACATGGTGCTATGGAAAATCAAGAAACCCCCCACCCCACCCCCACCCCCTATCCATAATTTTTGTAAAATTAAGGGCATGGACATGAGAAATATTGTAACAAATCCTTTTCTCTTTTTATGGTTCGATGAATTTTTGAACTGTGAATAGTGATAAATACTCCAATTATGTCTCTCGCGGGAGGGAAATTTGAGCTCCCTTGGCAAAATTTTGCATACCGGTGTGGTGAGATACTTCATATTCATCTCTTGTACACTTGTGTTATCTAGAACTTGCCCCATTAGTCTTTCAAAACTAATTTTGATTGTATTTGGCTGGAGAAATGATCTTAGGCCCATTTTGTGATTTTGGAACCCACTCTAGCCTAAAAATCCTACCCGTGCATAATTGAAATCCCTAGTACCCATTTTGAGCCTTTTAACCTTGCCTTGGCAAATATGTTATAAGTCGTGAACCATTATTTGTATCCCTCTTTCGAACCATACCCTCCTTGAACTTAAAAAAATGCAACTTAAGGCTTAAATCCTAAGTTGGGGGGTGGTAAGAATTGACGAAAGTAAGTTTAGTGTCCCGAAGTATTAGTGAAATGTCAAATGTTCCTAAGTGTTGAAAATAAATATTTATAGAAAAAAAAGGATCTCATAAAAGAATGACTTGCACAAAAATGCAAGAAAGTCAAAGTACAAGGAAAGTGGGGAACAAAGGAGGCAAAATATAGGCATGAACAAAGAAAGAAAATAAAGAAGAGTGACCCTTAGTCGAATGGAGGAGTGTTGTAAAGTGTGATGTAGATGTTCATGGTAGGGTGTAACCAAGTTCCCTAAATGATATCCTACCCTAACCCGAACATACATTTCAATCTTAGAAAGTCCTTTGAAATCTCCAATCATTTTCCTTCTTTGCAGTGGTGATTGAAGATAGGGGCAATCCTATGGCATGACACTTGTTGCATTGAAATTTATTTTGTGAGTGGAGAGTTCGTGCACTTAAATTTCCTTGTTGCCTATTTGGTAGTATGGTGTGTAGAAATTATCTTTCTTGTAAGGATGGCATGTAAACAAGTTTAGGTGTGTGACATTTTTAACCTCTCGAACAATGAGGCAATTGGAGTATGGGTTAGTTCTAGTCAAAGATAAGCCACTTCTAGAGTATTGGTCTTTGTTTTTTTATTTCTCTTTAAATTCTTACTCATTCTTTGAGTATTTCATTTTATAATGAGGGGTGTTTTGAAATTAGTCTCGCACATATGCAATGAGCTACTGGTGGTTACAATTCAAGTTGAAGTCGTTATGGACCTTAAGGCATAAAATGTGGGCATAAATGATTGTCTCGTGGTAAAAGTTAGTGTTGCTTGAGGACAAGCAAATGCTTTAAGTTGGGGTTTATTTTTTATAACACTCAACTTACACGTGAATTTGAGTGCAAGGAGGTTGTCATCAATATATTTACCCAACTTTGGAGTCGGGGTCGAATCCACGAGGAACAATGTGAGTGAAGATCACATTAATTTGATGTGATAGTTACAAGTTAAATTCAAACAAATGGTACAAAAATATAAAATGGGGGAGGTGAGTTCCTACACTAATGTTTCTTTTTGGGATTTTCTAGTATATATTCGGGGCTATGAATAATTAGAGTTTTAACAATTATGCACGGATTTGGGATTAGGCATTACTAAGGGAGTGACATGTGGGAGTTAGTCATCAACATCGATTTTGTAAGTAAAATATGGGTAGGCTTGGTTATAGATTTTGATGCTAGTCTTTCAACAAAACAATTTCACCCATTGATCCTTTTGAATACATAATGGATGTGTTCAAGAATTAGCAACCACAACCTCAATCAAGGCATTCCTATTTCTAAGATGACACTCATGGCATAGTTAACCTCACATTCACCCTTATGTCTAAGATAGTGAAAATTTAGCAAACTACACGAATAATTGTCTATCAATGTTTTGGTCCCCATATCCCTCTTTCGAGGATGATATTGACTCCTAAAGTTCAACTAAAACCCTTCTTTCAAAGATGGTATTGAACTTTCTAGAGCTTGGAGATTTCACTAATCAAACCCATGTGGGTATTTGGATCTTTCACCCATCAAATCCCAACTAAAATAGTATAGCAACAATGGAACCTATATACATGAACTACCAAATAGATGCTAACAATCACAACCCACACACACTTTAATCCCTATTCACGCATAACCCCAAGAGGATGATTTATCTACACATAAAATAAACAAGCATAGATATACCCATAATCTCCATTGAATCAAACTTGAAAAAGATCTAAGCGAATATTACTTCAAACATGCCTCTCCCACAATATCAACAATAAAAGTGAGCAAATCTTCCACTTAGAAAGTCTCCAATGTATTTTTTACCCAAAATTTACATAATATTTTCTTCTCCAAAAATTGAGGCTACAAAGTCTCAAGCTAAACCTAGAAAATTATGGAAGAAGGAATGTGATAGAATTCGTGATGAATGAAATTAGGGTTTGAGTCTTTTTGTTCAAATTGGGATCAGCGCATGCAATTACAATTTTGCCCTTGGGCTGAACATTTCCTCCAAGTTGTGATCGCACAAGTCTGGCTATGACCGCGGCTACACAACTGCAATTGACTTCTGTAGTCACGATTAACTGATCATCTTAGCTGACTGCAACCGCGGCCAACGAAAGGCGACCGTGGTAACTAAGGCTATTTCACTGCAAGTCTTCAGCTGCAATTTTTCTGCTACCTTTTAATCTTTTCAAGCTCCAATCCATATCTCTTTGTCTTTTCAACTCCTATACCTACAAAGAGTGGATATTAGTGCATTAAATCACAATTATGTCTCATTTACTCATTCAAAACAAGGTAATGTCCATTAATAATGATTGAGAATGAGTGGTAAAATCACCACTCATTAGTTACATCACAGAGCCTATGGTGAGCTGACTAATCTACCATTTCCTTGCATGATCCAGGGGATATGTTATGAGGACGCAGTTCCTAAGTTACCGAGTATTGATAAGAGATTACCTATGATCATGATAGCATAGATAAGGACCATGAAGGGTCAATCACCTTCAAACACTTCTAGTAGATCGAGACAGCGGGAAACAGTACCACATGCTCAGTCTGAGAGCCCATCAGTTTCCGCAGAGCCTGATGAGACACATACATATGATTCAGGTGTTGGTATTAATATGAAGATAGTGGAGAAGAGAGAGGCTCCAGATTTAAGTACACAGGGCAAAGGGATACAGGTTATTTCTTCTTTAGCCCCAGCTTTGACCTTAGAGATGATTGGTGCATCTACAGTTCCTTCTCTTCTAACCACTATAGCTCCTATGATAGGTATGATTACTATATCTAATGAGTTTTTGAAGAGCTTAGTAGATGGCCAAAGGACCATAGCTTCTCAATTGAAGGTTGTCGAGGCCGAGATGGCTACCTTCTTTGGGAAAATATGTTCAGGGGTTAGGACTAGATTTAAAAAGGCCGAGGCTAGATGGAAGGCTACTCAAAGAGCCACAGTGTTAGAGCTGTGTGTTGATTTTTAGGCACAGATCGATAAGCTGAAGAGATAGGTTATATCTTGATATATAGAGATAGGAGAACCAAATTTAGTTCAAATGAGAGAGGATTTTTATATCCTACGAGACGAGGTACATTCTCTTGGAAAGATCCGTATAGAAGCTACTCCCTTGATTATACCCCCTGTGGTCCAGATACCATATTTATGTGTGTTGAGACACTTTGATTTCTTTGTGAAGGTTAATAAAGAGATCCCAGCAGTTGGTACAAAGAGAGGTCACTTAGATGAATTACAAGATCCTGATATGACAGAGGAGGAGGTTGTTAAAAAGTCTAGGCATAATTCTTTAGAGAATGCATTTGTCGAGAGGAAGAGGCATGCATCTATAACAGAGATTGCATCCACTAGTAGTGCACTACCACTACCACCACCTCTGCCAGCTGATATGCCCCTATTTGGGATGATCCTGATTTGGGTGCCTAGTGCGTCCCAAGTATGTTCTCACTTCCTATGATTTCTTTGTTTTAGTACATTGAAGATAGTGTGCAGTTTTTTAGTTGGGGGTGGCCATACCATACCGCCATGGGTTTTTGTTGCTGTTCTTTTTTTCTGTCAGTCACGATATGGTTATAGAATTGGCTTTTCTAGGATAATTTTGTGGCGTATTGTGTTTTTCTTCATGTTGTGTTATTTTTGTGTAATTGGGAGATTTTGAGTATTTAGGGTAGTATTCTTATTTTGATTGATTTTTTATACCCATCTAAAATTTTGAGTTTTTAGAACTGTGTTGGTGTATATATGTGTGAACTTTGTTGATCTTGTTATGGCATTAGGATTAGGGGCATGATAATCACTTTAACAATTGCATGAACTGATAGGTAGTAGTTCGTGATATTGACTTTGTACTATGCGTGTGAGAGATACTACCTAGTTCTCATTGTATGTTAAATTCAGAACTTGTCTAGTTAGTCATGTCTAAGTTAAATGATAGTTTGTTAGGAAAGGATCATAGGTCATTTATGATTATCATCCACTTTTAGCCTATGACCTTCCATGAGCGAATTATTTCCCTTTATCTCTGTTTTAAGCCTTGTAAGCCTATTTTTCTTACTTTTACCATTCCTCTTTCCATTTGTATTACAATTTTCCTATTTTGGCCCAGGTTCTCCTTGGACATTATGAACCTCAACACAGGTAAAATGCCTAAGTTAAGGGTGGATATCATAGGGGTTCGTAGTGTAAAATGGGTATGAAGTAGGGTAATGTAAGAAAAATTTGGTAGGGTTGGGTGTGGTAGAAAAAGAAAAAAATAAGAAAACCACACTCAACTTGAATGTGCATAAAAGAATATAAGGGAGAAATAAGGGTAGAATAACAAGGAAATTGGTTAGTAAGTGAGACCCCAAAAGTTAGTGTAGTTCCAAGGAGGATTAGTCACTTTAAATGTCTATATGTTCCATACCATCCCCCAATCCTATATTACAAGTCAAGAAAAGTCCTATAGTGATCCTAACTTGACTATCTAAAAGCAAAGGTAGAGAAAATAAGGGCAAGCCTATGGTATTTGATATGCATTGATTGGAACTTATTTGTTGAATGTGAGTGTCTCTTGACCGTCCCTGCATTGACATGCATGATTTTATATGAACTAGTGGGAAATTCTTTTTGTGAGGGCACTTGAGTCATGTTGCTGGCTATTTGCTTGTTTCAGGTAGTGTAATTTGTATATATGAGTGGTTGTATGTTGCTAATGTAATTTTCATACCTTGATCCCTTTGTGTCACACTGTTGTGTTTCATGTCCATACACAGTTGGTTTTGAAAATTGAGATTGGAGAGGGAGGTTGTCATTTGAACTTAATGTGATGACTAACTGCCTTGAATAGCTTAGATTCTCCTAGTTAAGCATCATTTTTTTGTTGTGTTTTTTTTTGCCTAAGGACATGCAAACATTCTAAGTTGAGGGTATTGATGTGCTACAGAAATATAGTACTTTCGATGCTTGAAACAAGGAAATTATGTAAGTTTTTGAGGCCTTTTTGTTAGATATGATTTGTTTTGGGTATGTTTTGCAGGAAACTATGTTTTGGCTGCTAAGTTTGTGAAAAAGGTGAAAAAAGGTGTTTTGGAAACTTTTAGAGCGATTATGGATGTTCGTGATATTTTTTGGATTGATCGTGATAAATGCATGTTCGAGAGTGGAAGAAGAGCTAAAAAATTGAATCTCGGCACCTCGTAAGTCAACCTACGAACTGGATGTAGATAAAGCAGGTGCTAGATATCTAAAATCTCGAGATCTAACTTGCAGGACTTTGTCCATCTGCATCCTATGGTCTACACTTGCGCCCTATGCCAGACCGTAATTACTACTTGCACCTATGCCATACCACAAGTACAGAGAGCAGGTGGACACCTACCCGATTTTCTCCTATTTCGTTCAGGCTTTATTTTTAGGGTTTTATCATGTACTATAAATACCACTTATGTACTTTTTAGTAGGAGTTACACACTTTTAATACTCAAAAATATATTTTGATTCCAAGATATGTCATTGGTCTTGGGATTTCCTTTTATTGACTTTGATTTATTATTCAGGTTACGATTGTAGGTTTTTATTCATCTTATCATTATGATTTCTTCTATGCTTTTTATTATGAATGTTATTGATTTCTGCACAATCATGAGTGGCTAAAAACCATAGCTAGGGTAGTAGAAATCCTGGAAAATTAATGAAGTAGGTGAAGTGTAATTGTTGATCTGAACCAATACCCATGGAATGCATTACTTTATCTTCGTTATGATTGATTTCTTAAAGGGTGCACACATTAGGATCCCACCAAGATATTGTTACTTACTCCGAAAGAGGAGTAGTGAATAGGAAAAGATAAAGACAATAGTAATTTGGAGTTTAACTGTCGATCCATGCTTCTAGGTTCTATCTACGTAACATGGTTAGGTTTTATCTAATAACTAGAGACTGAAAAGGTAATAGTTAACTAGGATCAAGATAAGGTTTAGTAATGCGATGCCCTGACACTCAAAAGGTAAAAAGTGAAATCCCTCTACTCATCCAAAAGACTGTAGAAGGTACATAACTTATCAATTCTATATTCAAGGTATTAGATTGGTTCAACAACACACAATAAGCCTACGGAATTGAGAAGCCGGGGGGAACACAATCCTAGTGTTCACTTACGACTGATTTCAACCAAGTTAATACTATTCTTCGCTTGAGATTACTACAAAAAAAATCCCCCTACATACTTTTCTCACTTTGCCCATTGACTACAACCGCTGAGATTTGCAAAGCCATGTGTTCCCTTGGAATTCGACCCCAACATTTGTTGAGTTACTTTATCTTGAAAGCGAACGTATTATCATCTAAAAGGAAGTATTGCTTGGACGTCATCATTTCCTCCATTGTTTACTCATATTTCATCACTAGAACCCAATTTTTTAATATTTTCTAATTTTAAATGTAATATATAAAATATATTTTTATAGGTATAGATTTACTATGTGTGGTTCAGTAATTTTTATAAAATACTTTCTTTTAAAAAAAAAGTACACAATATTTTTATACGGTTATAACTCCCTATTGAAACCTTGCAACAATTTTACTTAAGAATCTAAAATTGATTCATCTTGGTTTTAACTCTTTTGTGGAAACCTTTATAATCGGTATCATGATTATGCAAATAAAATTGTTGATATATACATAAATCATCTCAGTCATCACTATTTTGGAAATGAAGAGAGGGTGTTGTGGGTAAGGGAGGTCATGTGAACATGTATTATATCTTGAGTTTAAGTTATATACAAGGATGGTGTCATTACCCAATTTCTTAGTTAATTATGGCGCCTACTATAACCCACCAGTAGGCAAGCCAATCCCATAGTCTGAAACTACTAGTAACAGTCTACCCATAAGAGTAGAAGGAAGAATGTGGAATAGATGAATTAAAAGACTAACATGCATAAGATAATCCCAATCCTGGTGAAATTGGTACAAGAGGTTCTAATATAACAAGGATACAAATGGGGATCTAAATGAATATATAGATACAACCATCTATAAATACAACATAGAGCCTAGTCTAGTACATAAGAGAGAGGAAATGAATACTCAGAACGTCAGGATCTTACTCTATATCTCCGAACTAAGGCTTCTTCGCACGATGAAACTACACAAGCGATAACCTATTCTATGACCTGCAGGCTGCAGAAGTGTAATATGATTACCAAACACATGGTACTCAGTAGGCAAATGCCAACTGGGATCCAAAGATAATGCAGATACATATAACATATAAAAAGAATGGAAACTACACCTAAATATCCAGCAACCACATAAGAAAGACAATGAGATAATAAGGATAATTGTCCTAGTCATAACAAAGAAACTAGCATAATAAGGCTATAGAAATATTAAGGACAAACTATTTATTCCATCCATTCTCAAGAATCTCAACATTATAATGATATACAAATAAGGGGAAAAGGGAGATATATATGAGTATACAAGACCAAGAAATGTAGATACAATCTGAATAATGAAGGAAGGAAGGGATATACAGTAATACCATAGCTATATATAGCTATATATACATATGTATACATAAATAAGGTCAACTCAAAGTACAACCTAAGTCATTAAACTTGTATTTTAATACCTTATAATCAAAGGAACAACTAGTGCTAATATACTCAAGGTTTCTAATCCATACGCCTAATCATGAGTTAATCATGCATAATAATGAAAGTGTAAGATAAAAGAGCCAGAATCATACCTCAAATCTCGATACCAAATGATTAATCAATCTATCATAAACTAGATATAACAATGATTATAACAATAGTAATAACAATAGCAATGACAACACAAGTAACCGGCTAATCAAAACAAAAAATACTAAATCAAGCCTTTCACGAACCTCCACCGCCCCAGGCTCAGAAGTTTCAATCAACATAGAACACAACACAGCCATACTCATCACCCATACCTATACAACCCCCATAACGTTGATAGATATAGGCGCATACCGGTGATAGGCAATAATAATGCAAAGATAATGCAACAGAATCCACATAATATATCAGAATCCAAACTCAAATCGGTAAGTATAATAAATATCATAATTATCATCATACTCATCACCATTATAACCATCATCATCATAATCATTCTCAGGCCTTACCGATTATAAAAAAATATTATCATAATTATTCTCCGATCTTGCCGGGTATTTAAGCATATCATCATAATCATCCTCCAGCCTTTCCGAGTATAAGCATATCATCAAAACATCCTCCGACCTTGTCAGGTATATGCATATTATCATAATCATCCTTCGGCCATGTAGGGTATAAGCATATCATCATAATCATCCTCCAGCCTTGCCGAGGATATAAGCATATCAGCATAATCATAGATAACATCAGTACTAAAATCTACCATCGTGTTTTACCCAGAATTCATATCATCAATACTATCATCATCCTCTATCCCATACTGAAGAGATGTGTATATAGATATATAATAGGTGCACGGACTTAAGCCGTATCTAAAAGAGTGTAAATCCATAAATTGATTGCCCAAGGTAAACTATGAGACTAAATCATTATAAAAGTGTAGAAAGGGTTGGAATCTCTCACGATAGGATTAAATAGTAGTATCAGAATCATAGATTCAAATCTAACTCTGTCAAATATTTAAAACATAATTTTCAATCTCTTTACATAGAGGTTATTCATTAAGACAGGCAATTATTGTTATGAAGAAATATTTTATAAAGGTGAAAAGTGGACTATAACCCCTATTTATGAAAAATAATATTAAATCATATTTTTGTTGGAATTATATCATTTATTGATTTAATGACCATGAACGTACCGAATCTATGCATGTCATCATCGGTATTCAAATAATGGAACCATAAGCATCAATATATCTATAAACTACAACCCCATCCTTTACAAGGGTAAACACTTTGCAGATGTCCAATCGACATCATTACGCAGCCTTTATCCCAATAATATGTCCAAAATAATTACAAAATCATAATCATGACCTTATTTCCACATACATATTCAGAACCCATATCAATAACCATATTCGTAAGCCATCTCGTATCTATAAGCCATAGAATATCTATGGGTCATAATATCTCGAAGCCATATCATATCGATAAGAAATATCATATCTATAGGCTATAAATCATATTTATAAGGCATATCTTACCTATAAGGCACCTCTTATCTATCGGCCATATATCATAACTATAAGGCATATCACATCTATAAGGCATCTCATATCCATAGGTAATATATCATAACTATGTTTATGTCTATATTATTAAGCATGTTAATAGACCATATCATAAACCAAATCTGAAAGCCATCTCATATCCATAGGCCATTGATCATAATCTGGAAAAGCCATCATCATTCACCAAGTCATGAAGTCACCTTATATTAAAGGATCAATAGTCTTAACTATGTCTAACATGCGTAAATAAGACCACAAGGGCTAACACAAGTCTTGGCCTAAGGTGGGCCAGAGAAATCCAATTCTAATCCTCAAGTTCTATATTTAGGAAATTTCTCCCCCAGACTAGGCTAAGGTATCTAAATTGACTTTTAGATGGTACATAAGCCATATCAATCCTAAGATAGGAATTTCACCTAGAACAAGAGTAATTAAGTCAACTCTACCTAAATTATGATTTAAAGATTAGTAAAATAGACCAAATAAGGTTTATCATACTAACCATTCTTCCAACACTTAAAACACATCCCAAACCAAGAATTATATTATATTTGTTCTATGAATTATCTCAATCTATGAAGAAGACAATTAGATCCTAGAATTATAACAAATATTTCACTTTACGGGTCAAATATCGCATCTAATCCCCAAACATAAATAATCAATACTAAGTCATAGAGTTCTATCCATAATCAATCTTAAAATTTGCATTCACATGTAATCTATAAAATACATCATCTTGTGAAGAAGAGTAGAAAGAAGCCTACCTCGATGTCGAACCACAAATCCTTAAATCGTGCCCAAATCATTTGTCTTCACTCGATGATCTTGAAATATCATCATGCTATCAAAATCATCATATATGATTCATTAGGAGTAAGACAAGACCCATATTTCCATATAACGGGTCGAGTCAAGAACGAGCCTATGGGGCTCGCTAACGAAATCCAAATTGAAACCGTCATAAGGTCCCTTGAAGGACAAGAAAGTTGTGTTCAAAAGTTAAGATCAAATGGATAACAAATTGGGTCTCAAATAAACTCTTAAATTTTAAGAATTCAAAGCCCTAATTTCTAATAATTTATCAAGAAGTTGAAGGAATCTTAACATCAATTCAAAGGTAAATCACAAAATAATCATTATCCAAGATCCTCAAACATATACAAGCTTCAATCCCACCTTATATCATACTTTAAGGATTTTTCTCTCAAGAAATAGATGAAAAATGAGAAAAACCAGGCAAAAGGGCTCTATTTATACCCATACCAAGCATTCGGATGTCACAATCATCACTGAGCATCGCGATCAAGATCTGTACACGTAAATCACATATCACAATCATGATTTATGCTTTAAGATTGAAATTCTAGCAAAAAGAGCATAAAACACATAGGCCAAGTGTGTTTTACCTTTTGTGATTGTTGCGCCCAAGCGGACATGCAAGTGTACATAGTCTCACCAAGTAATATATTGGACTTATAAAAGGATAAATATCAATCCAATAGGGACTTGTGTTGACAACTATCTAAATCTAGTTCACTATAAAGATTAACAATTTCTCAAGTAAACAAAAGAGTTTGAGAGTTATAAACTAAAAGTAACTAAAAAATTTAGAAAAATAAAGGTCTTGGACCATAATGGGGAGAAACCCATGATTAAGGCTCTGCGAACAATCATACTATTCTATTGAACTTCATTAATTAGGTTACTTATCTTGGTTGTTGATTTGCGGGGTTGATATTATGATTATGGTCTTTTGGGCCTCTAATTACCTATCTAGCTTAGCCCCATAACTACATTGTTGAGCTGGGATATGGCAACTAAGTAATATGCATTTATGTTTCATCTCATATATGAACCAAATAGGTCACTTAGTTATATTCCTATCCTAAATGAAAATTATAACTTCATTCTGTAGAAGATTACAATCCTATTTTATTTATCCCCACGTACTATCCTTTTGTTCCTCCTTCTAGACTCATAAGATGATTATGGATGTATTGTAAGGGTAGATAATCCTTAAAATAGTAACAAAAATTATAATTAAACAGAAAAATATGATAAATAATAAAAACCAAGTCAATTCATAACAAAAGTAATCATGTTCTTGGCCTTAACCCTGGAAAAGGGTGTTTAGTCGCTCATCGATATAATCGTAATTACAATCATAAAATACATGTTAAAACCCAAAAACAAACCAAAGTATAGGAATAAAAACCCTAATTTAATTGTTATCCATCCTCCCTAAAAGTTTCAAGGTCGGTGTGTAACATAATGTTTAAGGGTTCTATTTATAGGAGGACATAAACTGCCGATTTGAACTTAGGTTTGTGCCACGCCCCTTATCGCGGTGACTAGCATCCGTGGCATGCCATTATCATGGTGAAACACTTTAATTGGAAATTTAGGATACCCCCAAGGACGTGTAATGGACCTAAATCAGTGTCGAAGGTCTGTGGCACGCCAATGAACCCAAAACGTTTGTTTTTTATCAAATCTTGTTCCATGTGTTTGTCAATCCTTTCCGAGAATTGTGGTATTGTTTCCACTAGATTTAGAGCTTGTTTATCATCTATATATCATAATTATCAACTTAAAAAGAATACTATACAATCAAACACCACGTATTAGATCTCAAAATGACATAAAATTCAAGACGATGAACTAGAATCTTAAGCTAAGAATATTAGTTTTGTCCTTTGATCTTTAACTTATTGTTTTGTCTCATGGCTTGTTTCTATTGAACCTCTAAGGACTTAACAAGTTATTACACACATAATTACACAGTAATACCCTTAGTGCCTCATTACGCACACTAGAATTCATTGAGATCAACTAGAACAACACATAGCTCTAGCTAGAAACACTCTCGTGTAAACTCCAAGGGATCAAATTGATTCCAAACTTGTTTGAAAGACACCTTAAACATTGTAATCAAGTTGTTTAACACTTAGATACTCAATTATACAAATATTTACACATTATGTACAAGAGAAGTCATAAAAACAAGGTTAAATAAGCCCGGATAGCAACACTGAGGTGTATAATTCCACCTCAGATCAGTGATCCAGGTTGCACCTGCAACCTGTGCACCAGATTTTCTAAGTCCGGAATAGACTCAACCAGGTGCTCAGGATTTCTTAAGAACCCTGTATATGTAAAAAAACTATGTAACCATACTAAATTTGACATTTTGGATGTGATGGCGCACTCGGACTTTCCATCCAAGGTCATTTCGATCAAATGTGGATCCCACATCCAACTTTCCAATTTCTCAACTTTCCGATCAATAGGTTGAAATGAGCCTGTGTGCCTCGGGTCCCGAACCAAAGATCTATATAACCTAAAATTGGCATTATGGAGATGATGGTGCTATCAAAATTCTAATCTAAGGTCGTCTACTAAGTGTTTTGTTCCGCGACCAAATCCTAAATAGCGAAAAGTCCAAAATAGGGAAATTAGCCTAAAATATAAAAAATTGTCCGATTGTTGAACTGACAATTCTGGCAAATCAAAAATAACTTATAGCGGCTGTAGGAAAGATTGAAACACTAGAAATACATGCAAATCAGGGAAATAACCTTGAGGTTCATTACAATATCCACTACTAATAGGCCTTTCGTCCGCAAAAGTCAACGAATAGAAAGATCTCAGAGGCTCAAAAATATGAGATATTAGGCCCGCATGCTCTGGGCATGACTTCCCAAATAACCTCCACAAATAGAGAGCACTTCAAATGGATTTGCAACGAGTATCCCTTTTTCAACCAACTCTCTCATTTCACTTTGAAATAGCCTTAACTCAACATCAACTACCAATTGGCCTCCAACTGAACCAAAGAAGGCTGATGCACACAAATCCAAACAAACAACAAACTGATACCATAGCGACACAAGCACAACCCAACAAAGGCTTATCCAATCAAAAAGAAAAACAAGGCACGAGTCATACAATAGACTCCAAATCCAAATATAACCTTGTTTTACCATTCCACACCTACTATCTATTCCAAACCAGGAGGAAAATTACATGAGTCCTGTATGCGCAATCTAATCACAGAGAAATCTATGAACTGAAGCTAATCCATTGAAAGTCCATATGGAAAACATGAGAATATGGCCATAAGGCGCTATCTGGCACACGAATTGAGATAATCAAGGAATGTAATCTATGTCGATGGCACAACTTGTTTGGATGATAATCAAAACTAAGATCCAAAAGTTCAAAGCATAACTACTCATTACTAAATAATTTGCTCCAGGATGTCTCATCAATCAAGAATAAAACCAAGAAGAATCCAACTCAAGCATACTACTCCCACTTAGTATATCATTTAAAGTTCTCAAAAAGGCTGCAGAGCTGAGGTCAAACCAAAAGAAACCAATACCGTGTCCATGGACTATCAACTGAACACGTATCAACTATAATCCATCTGAACTCAAGAAGAGCAAATAGATAACCACAGTATGCTCAACCAGCCTATAGATAAAATTCAAACTAAGACAAATCTAAAACAAAGGTTGTATTCAAGATATACAACTCCAAGATGAAATATCAACACCAAGTCCGATTCACTCAATCTCAACTACCAAAACCAAACTTAAAGACAGGTAGGGATTCATACTCCAAATCTATCATAACTTTTAAATTGCCATTCAAAGGAAAAAAATTCAAAATTGAGCCGATAAATCCAAACTAAAGTCAAATACTCACATCAATGATACTGTCCAAATCCGACCCACCTATACTAAATTATGCCAATCCAAAATCAAAAACAAAGCTAGAGAATAAATCATAAGAAAAATCACTGACTGTAATCACAAGGAATCAACTGCATATCCATTAGAGGCATGAACTATCCAAAACATACTAAAGAACTCCCTAAGGCTGCAAACCACACTAATAATGGAAAAAACTCTAGGAACTCAAAGAAATACAACCTTAGCCTAAAACTAACTAGTCCAATGCTCCATCTTGGCAAAGGATACTCGTAGGCAAATATTATCAAGGAGAAGCACACCACCAAGTCTTATTAGGCCAAACAAACTCTAAAATGGGGATTTCCTGAATCCACTCAAGTAGGACAATCATAATTTAACAAATAATAAATAATCTCACCGAGGAAGAAAATACCAATCTCGACACCAATGTCAAGGTCAAGACCACTACCGAGAAAAGAACCAAGCAACTCAAGATAAAGAATTTCCAATTTTCCAACTCTAGAAGCAATCATAGGAAAGACCACCTACCTATAACACTCTAACTCCACTTCTGACAATTACCACATCATGGCAAGAAAAGAGCATCAAATTTCCACACTCATACCATAAGAAAACCATCAAAAGGAGATGAACTCAACAAATCTAAGAGATGGATCCAGGACATCTCAATATCAATATCAAACCACTATCGGGCGATGAAATAGCCACAAGCAAAAAACAGACCTTAAACCAGTCAATCTCAAAAATGGGCTACATAAAAGGAATATCTAATACAAAAATCTTCGCAACCCAGGTGGCAAATCTACGAATCTCAAACTCAAGAAAGGTCAAAATAGCTAAATTTCCAACTCTAGAACCATAACAGAACCACTGAAGGTTAACTTACCTTCAATACCATAATCCATTCTACAATCAATCTAGCACAGTCAACAAAAGAGGAAAACAACTAACCTCACTTTGTTACAGAAAAGAAATCATCCAACCAAGCTATAGCTACCCGAGACAACAAATAAGAACCACAAAGAATAGAATTCTAACTAGATAACACTAGTCTAAATAGCTACCAAACGAGGATCAATTACATTGAATAATATCAAATAAAAATATCAATTTAAACATTAATATAATGACTAGACGATACCAAAATGAACATAATAGCAAGTACCACTCAAGGGACACAATAAGGCTAATATACCAAGGTAAATAGAACTCAAACCCATATGCTACACCCATAGGGAGAAAATATCCATATTGAACAACGCACACACTACCCAATATGAACTCATCAAGGTATATAATCATCCATGGGTATGAAGACCCCGATACGCATAATGAAAAAGGTAAATATAGGGAAATAAAATTAGACCAATCATGGTAAAATACGCATCCACATGCCTAACAAATCTAGGGAGAATAATTTGAATGGATCTAAACTCAAACCAACTGAGGTGCCAAGCACACTATCTCTAACTAATGGTACCACAACATAATGAGGTTGATCTGAAGGTGTTGAATGACTAGTAATCCTATGTTGGGGACACTCTCTAGACTAGCGATCAGTCACTTCACAATTATAGCAAACTTTTGTATCTTTAACTTGGTGAGAAACAAGAATTGAACCCAAATAGCTAGCCAACTAAAACTACGAGCAACACTAAGAGCACTCTGTACTACTATGA
Source organism: Capsicum pubescens (assembly GCA_030864215.1). Classification (NCBI taxonomy): domain Eukaryota; kingdom Viridiplantae; phylum Streptophyta; class Magnoliopsida; order Solanales; family Solanaceae; genus Capsicum; species Capsicum pubescens. The sequence continues at coordinate 123,689,957 of CM061543.1, forward strand.
TCATCCTTCCCATAGTCATAGCCTACTTCAAGAACTCTAGTCTAGTAGGGAAGACATGATATCTCTGTTTGAAAAACCAACTCACTTTTAGGGCACTCTCTGAACCAATGTTCCATCTTACCATAACCAAGACATGCTCCTGGAATACTCTAAGATACTGCCCCTCCTAATCCAGAATTGCCTCCACAGCTTGAAGACCCATATCAGAAACTCCACAAGGTTTGATGTTAACTCTACCCACTATGATCACCATGACTAATCTAAGAGCCACTCATAATCTGAAACACTACCTACGTAGAATGATGGGCTGCAAGTAAAGCTGATCTCTACTAGTAGGATCATCACTCTCGAATGAAATACTAATAGTATTATTTTGATGGCATGGTCTCTTACCTCCACCTCCATATGTCTTAATGTATGTTTTCTCTATAACCCTCATATAATCAGCAACCTAAGAGAAGGAAGACCAAGTTTCCATCAAATGCTCTAATGCCAAATGGAGTGGCAATGCTAAACCTCTAATAAATACATACACCATGTCTGACTTAGAAGAATATAGCATAAGAATATGTCTGTCCCAATCCAAAAACCCAATATCGTACTCAAAAATTGGTAAAAAACCCTAATGAACACAAAAAGATCCAACTCTGATCTGAGAACTGCTTGATGAACATAATGACATCCTTGGTTGTAAGGTATCCACCAAGAGACTTGGGATCCCTAATGTTGAACCTCGAAGGGATGAAGTGTTCACGAGCTCTACTAGAGCCTGAGTTGGCCCTAAATCCATTTATTGTTGCTGAAGATCATCGATATCCATCTCTGCCTCTCTAGTTCGATGTTATGTTGAATCTCTAAAGAAGTATGTGCCAAAGTCTCATCCACATCTATCAACCATCTCGCATCATCTATTTGGGATAAAATTGAGTCAAAGAATGTTCTTGAGGCTCATAGCATACGGACACACAACAAGGGGTCAATGAATAAATTACCTAAGAATGTCCCATAGCCTCTTAAAGATAGGTTATGGACGTCTACGCATTGATCCACAGGACTTTACTAAATACTTAGATCTTGTGTGAGTACACCAATGAACCCAGGCTTTGATACTAATTTTTCATGACTAATATATCAGGTCATGATGGAGCCTACTATAACCCACCAGTACGTAAGTTAATCCAGTAATCCAAAACTATTAGTAACAGACTACCCATAAGAATAGAAGAAAGAATACGAAATAGAAAAAATAAAAGACTAGCATACAAAAGATAATCCCTAAACCTAGTGAAATCGGTCCAAAAGTTTCTAACATAAGAAGGAGACAAATTGGGTACTAAATAAATATACAAATACAACCATCTCTAAATACAACATAGAGACTAGTCTAGTATATAAGAGGGGGGAAAGTATTACTCAAACATCAAGAGATTACTCTATATCTCTGAACCACGGCTACTCCACATGACACACACAACACTGGCTATAACCTATACTATGATTTGCAGGTTGCAAAAATATAGTAAGAGTACCAAACATGTGGTACTCAGTAGGCAACTATCGACGGAGATACATATATAATGCAGAAACATATAACATATTAGCGGAATGGAAACTACACACATATATCCAGCAACCACATAAGAAAACTAATGATATAATAAGGATAACTATACTAGTTATAACCAAGAAACTAGCATAATAAGTCAAAGGAAATATTAAGGATGAACTATCCTATTCTAGCCTTACTGAGGAATCTCAACACTAAGTTGTATATCACTGACAAATATATAAAATAAGGTCAAAAGGAAGATATATATGAGTATACAAGGCCAAGGAATGAATATACAATCTTAATAAATGAAGGAAAGGATATATGACAATACCATAGCTACATATAGCTAGACATATACATATACATATAAATATATATATACATAAACAAGGTCAACTTGAATACACCCTAAATCATCATACTAGAATTTTAAGGCCTCATAATCATAGCAGGAACTAGTGTTAGTATACTCAAGATTCAAATTCATATGCCTTATCATGAGTTAATCATGCATAATAATAAAATCATAAGATACAAGAGATAGAATCATACCTCAAATCTCGATACCGAATAATTAACCAATATGTCACAAACAAGCCATGACAATGATCATAAAAATAGTAATAACAATATCAACGACAATGCTAGTAACCAGCTAATCCAGATAAATAATCACTAACAGAACCTTTTATAAACCCTCATTGCCCTAGGCTCAGAAGGTTCAACCAATATACAACATACCACAAGCCATACTTATCACCCATATATGATACCCCAGGTTTTGGATTCTGAAATTTCAAAAGGAAATTTGAACACTACCCTAAAAATAACTCAAGTGATGAGTTGTTATCACTCATTATGAGTCGATGTTGCTATACATTATCTAACCAATAAGGTTTCCCAAGTTTACTGGTTTGATCACTACTTTACCTTACAAGTCATAGAGTAAGGTCATGAGTCATAGTGAAGGGCTCATGACCATAGCAGTGAGATGGTATGAGGTTTTTGACCTGACAACGAGTCGATGTTATGAGTTGTGGCGATAGTTAATGAGTCATAGGTTATGACATCAGACAATGAATCATAAGGTACAACTCATTATATCAGTAGTGTGATTGACCAAAGATTCTTTTTAGGCCACGAGTCTAGGCATCGACTCATGACCAGTCATCATGAGTCGTTACCCGGCCCATAATGATTGGGAGCAATTTTTTGTATGTTTTAATTAAGGGATTTTTGGAATTTTCCATCCTTTAAACTTTACCCAATACCTTAAAATATCTAAGGGACCATATTAACATTAGTTAATCAAATCAAACACTACTCCTCTCATCTTAAACCCTCCCAAGCAATAGAAAATTAGGGTTTTCAAGGAATTCAATGTTCAAGCATCAAACTCTGGATCTCTTCTAAATTCTTATGTATTTTAGGCATGTATTTCTTCCCTAACTCGTATTGTTACCTTATAATATAATTTGGTTCATAAATAATGTGATTTAATTATTGAATTTTAAAATTGGCTTGAGGGGTTTTGATGATGGATATTATAATTGTTTTTCCCATGCTTTAAATATAATATTTAGGCTTTAAACAGTTGGTTTTAGAACTAAATCAGTGCATGGTTATTAGGGTTTGGAATAGGGAATATGGGTTTCCCCAAATTGATTGATTTTGACTAGAAATTGGCATTAACCTTAAGCCACATTGTAATTTGGATTTTGAACATGGATATATGCATGATTTAACTTGTTTCGGATTATTACACTTCATATAATGTCTAGATGGAATAAAATGGTTTTGAATGGCCTTGGTGGCCATGGTTTGGTTTTAAAATAGAAGTTAGGAGTCACATTGGTTAATTGGTAATGGAAAAATTGGATTTAGCTTGCAAGTATAGTTGGTATGACGATACCAAATAGTAAATACCTTAGTAAATGACTCCTGAGTTAATGGATGGGATTATGTACAAAATTCTTTAATTAAAGCTTAAACGGGGTTGTGTAGCTCGTTGTGAAGGTGGAGGTCCCACGGGTACCAATACTGGAAACCATTTCCAGTGTAGAAGTCTTAATGACCGTGTGCATAGTTTACTCATTATATATTCTTGGAATGGTTGGAGCTTGGTATCTCTGGACCTCCTTCGGATTTCCTTAGTTCGTGCGGCTAACACATATTAGGACCCTTTCAATAGGGGGATATAAACCCATATATCCCGTGGGTTCTCTAAGGATAGATAGATCTACACAGTCCAGATTAATTATTTAATAATCTTATGTTTACAACCCTCTACCTTATCCCGATATTCTTTATTTATATATATATAAATATGTGCATATGTGATGTTTTATGTGCTAGATTTGTGATAGCACATCTAAGGCTTTAAGGTTGAAATAATTGTGAGTTCTTAAGTAATTGTGGCTGTTTTGATTGCATTTTATGTGATTTTGCAGGGAAGTTAAGATGCATGAAAACCTATGAAAACTATGTCAAGAAGGTAATTTTTGGTAAAGTTAAGTTTTGAAGATGTTAGTTGACGACTTATCTGATAAGTTGTTACCCATAGACAGAATTTACATGCTGGAGAAGTAAGTTGATGAATTGTCTAATAAGTCGTCAATATTTTGATAGGTCGTCAGCTGAGGTCGTCACTTGTAAGCAGAATAAAGTTGTTGGAAAGTTAAGTTGACAACTTGTCTAATAAGTCGTCAACCTTCTGATAGGCTGTTAGGTGAAGTCGTCAGTTATGGTGCAAAAGATCTGGATTTTGAAATTCAAATTCTGAAGGTTTTGGGTATTTATAGAAAAATCTTAGGTTTTCATTAGCATCTTAAGCTTATTCACAAATAGCAGTTTTCATATTTTGGTCTCTTAAGTTTGGTTTTCAATTTTCAAATTATTGTTGTGGTTTTTGGGATCCTTGTTTGAACTTGAAGGAGAATGATCTTCAACTCCATTTTCTGTAAGTTAATTGCTTTAATTATGGAATTAATATATGTTATATTTTACTATCTCATGAGGAACTAAATCCCATAACTAGAATTGTGGGATCTATTGGTGATGCTTAATAATTCAATAGTTGGCTAAGATTTGATTAACTGTGGGAACATCTTGATAATTCTATTGTAATGTATGTTTTCTATTAGTTACAAACAATAGATTAAGCCTTACATTGGTTTGCTTCAATAATGAAATCAATAAAAGGAAGTGAATTATCAATGGGGATTTGGAAACATCAAATTTCTATCTTATGATTAATGTTATAATAACATTAGTCAACTCTAGATAAAATTAGCTTGAATATAAAGTTTTCCTAAGGTTTAAAGAAGTAGGAAATCTAGATTCTAAGTAGGTTGAAAGACTCTTGGATGAATCATCGATAATGACAATCTTTTGTTTCTAGCATGTCATAAGAATCTAATGTTTCATCTATTGTTTAATAAGCATCAATACCCATAGTGAACACAACTCTAGTTTTGTTATTTCATTAATTTTAAATATTGAAATACTGACTTTGAGTTGTTAAAAAAAAGTGAGTAGTAACAATATATTGATTAATAAAAAACCCTAATTAAAGGGACTCCTAGCTATTAGTCGATTAAAGCACAAATAATCTTGATTAACATCATATTCCCTGTGGGATTCGACCCTAACCTAGTTGGGTTATATATTTGATGATGACCATTTACTCTCTTATAAAAGAGGTGTAATTTGGGCATATCAAATTTCGACGTCGTTGCCAGGGAATACGGTTGTCAATTAAGTATATCTGTGTTAATTGGTTTTTAGTTAAGTTTCCTAATTTTACTTTTATTTGTTGTTTTGATCATTACAGGTTCTCTATTGTATATGCCATGAACCAGAAGGTCAGGAGAACCATTATTACCTTTTAACCTAGAACCTTATCTTATTGGGAGAATGGATGAACAACAAAAAGGTGAAAGATTAGCCACTTTGGCTAATGCACAACTCAATCAGCAAAACGCTGATAACCCAGGTCGAGTGGCTAATGCAAATGATTATATCCTGGGGGATAATAATCTGATTGATCCTGCAAATAGGAGATGTGCAGAAAATGTATTTGCACTAGTGAATTAAAACCAGCCATTTAGAGGGAGATCAAACTGCCAACCTACTATGCAGTTTACAGTTGATGATGAGGATGATACTGATTTGGATGAAGTTGGTGCAACAGAAGTAATTATTCCACCACCATTAGCACCAGATGTGAAGTTCAACATCATAAGCACTATGATACTATTGTTAAACCTCAAAGGATTATTTGGTGGACTTCCAGGGGATAACCTGAATATTTATTTTGTGAACTTTATCAACAATTGCAAATGTTTTGATAATCCTAGAGTAGGGCAGAATGCAATTCATCTGCGATTATTTTTGTTGTCTCTATCTGGGGAGGCAAAACTATAGTTGAGTGACTGATGAGCATTTGATAGAAATATTCTATAGGGCTTTGAACTCTATCATAAAGTAAACTATGGACAATGTGGCAGGGGGAGAATTCACGGACCCTACTTTTACTGAGGCTATAGAGATGTCTGAAAGAATGACTAAGACAAGTAGATCTTGGCATACTAGGGATTCTTTGGTATCAAGCAATGATGTGTCTAGTGGGATGTCAGCTAAACAGTACAAGAGAGAGAAGAAACATGACTAGGATATGGCATATATTAATACATAGATGGATTTTCTCACAAAGCATTTGCTATCTGGGAAGACAAAAAAGAAGAAAGTTTTGGGGTATCAAAGTTGGGGAGCCAAATCAGATTCTGGGGGGAAAGCAAACTTCTTGAATAATCAGGGAGTTTATAAGGAAACAGTCATGGGAATCAAGGTCGGAATCACTACGACAAAGCTGGTTATAGAGACTATGACCAAGGATGATGGATAAATAAGAATGATAGTAGTGGATTGCATGTACCTCCTGGGAACTATGACAATACTACTACTAGTTCTGATAATAAGTCGATTGAGGATATAATAGCCAAGTTGTTAAAAGGGGTAGAGTCGACTGACGCTGGAGTGAGAAGGATGAAGAGTGATCTTTCAACTATGAGTCAATTAGTTGAATTACATTCTACTTCCATTAAACAACTAGAGCAGCAAATGAACTAACTATTGGTGGCGTTCAATCAGAGAAAGAGTGGAACATTGTTGAGTGATACATGCAAAATCTGAGAAATGATAATTTTTGCATGGCTATCACCACAAGAAGTGGTAAAGTATTACCTGGACCTTATGTGGGCAAACCTATTGTAGATAATATGGTGGAGTTAGAGGTGGAAGCATAAAAAGAACATCTAGTAGAGTTTGAGAAGCTCGAGAATAATAAGGTTCCAACTAGTCAGAAGCAGGTTGATAAGTTAGAGAAAGGCAGAGGGAAGGTAGGAGAGATAGTAGTTACCAGAATGCCAAATATACCTCCTCTATTCCTACACAGATTGTTGAATAAGGAAGATGACACAAAATTTAGCCAGCTCATGGCCATGCTAAAGTAACTAACAGTAAATGTACCTTTGGTTGAGGCGCTAGAACAAATGTTAGGCTATGCTACATTCATGAATGATCTTGTGACTAAGAATAAAAATATAAGCTATTAGCCGGTGGACAATCTTCACCATTATAGTGTTATCTCTACAAAATCATTAGTGCAAAAAAATCTAATTCGGGAGCATTCATTGTCCCCTATACTATTGGATTGCTTGATTTTGCAAAGTCCCTTTGTGATCTTAGGGTAAGTATTAATCCGATGTCATTGGCAGTTTTCAAAAAGCTAGGGTTGGGGGATCCTACACCCACTAACATGCGACTTTTGATGGTTGATAGATCAGTAAAGAGGCCAGTTGGAATACTTTATGATGTGCATGTGAAAGTGGCCAGTTTCATCTTCCCAGTGGACTTTGTAATCCTAGATTGTGAGGTGGACTCGAGGTACCCATAATCTTGGGTAGACCTTTCTTAGCAACCGGGAGTGTTTTGATTGACTTACAGACTAATAAGCTGAAATTTAGGCTCAATGATGAAGAGGTGATTTTAGATGTTTTCCAATCGATGAAGTAGAAAAAGGAAATAAGTGTATTCTCAATCTTTTATGTATATTATGAAGATAATCAAGAGGTACAAGATGGGTAGAGATTTGGTGTGGAAATATTGGATGCAGTATTGATGTATGGTGAGACTGTGTGTGCACTGACAGGAATGGGGTCGTATTCTTATGCCCCCAAGAAGCTAGACTTGGACCTTAAAAATTATCCAACACCACCGGCCAAACCTTCTATTGAGGAGCCACCGGTGTTGGAACTAAAGAAATTGCTGGGTCATTTGAGGTATGTGTTTTTGGGTAGTTGAAACACATTACCGGTCATTGTTGTAGTAGACTTGGTAGAGCAACAGGTTGAGGCCCTTATTTTTGTGCTTAAGAGATATAAGAGATATATTGGTTGAATGATTACAGATATTATTAGTATTCCACCAGACATCTAAACACATAAAATCCAGCTAGAGAAAGAATACATACCGACCATCGAGCATCAGCACAAACTAAACCCACCTATTCAAGAAGTGGTGAAAAAGTAGATTATAAAGTGTCTCGACGCAGAGGTAGTGTACCCAACCTCGGATAGTAAGTGGGTGAGTCCGATATAGTGCGTGCCTAAGAAAGGAGGTATGATTATGGTTGCTAATGAAAAGAAAGAGTTGATTCTTCTTAGGACAGTGATTATGTGATGAGTTTGCATGGACTATCGGAAGCTGAACTCGTGGACATTGAAAGATCACTTTCTAATGCCCTTTATAGATCAAATGCTTGATCGTTTGGCAGGAAGGGGTTGGTATTAATTTTTTGATGGGTATTCGGGATACAATTAGATCTCGATTGACCCGCATAATCAGGAGAAAACAACATTTACATGCCCATATAGAATGTTTGTATTCAAGAAAATGTCGTTCGGATTATGTAATGCACCTGACATATTTCAAAGGTTCGTGATGTCGATTTTCTCCAACATGGTGGCGGACACTTTAGAAGTGTTCATGCATGATTTCTATGTAGTGGGTGATTTATTTGAATTATGCTTGGTGAACTTGAGTAGAGCACTACAGATATGTGAAGAATTTAATCTCGTGCTGAACTAGGAGAAACGTCACTTCATTGTGAAGAAAGGCATAGTTCTTAGTAATCGGATTTCATCAAAAGGGATTGAGGTTGACCGGTCTAAGGTGAAAGTTACAGAGAAACTACCCCCTCCTATCTCAGTGAAGGGAGTTCATAGCTTTCAGGGTCATGTTTGATTCTATCATAGGTTTATTAAAGACTTCTCTAAGATTGGAAATCCACTTTGCAAGATGTTGGTGAAGGAGGCCAAGCTTGTGTTTGATGATGACTATACGAAGGCATTCCAATGCCTTAAGGAGAAGTTGGTGGCTTCCATAATTATTGTTTCTCTAGATTTGTATAGGCCATTCAAAATAATATGTGACGCGAGTTGAGTAGAACTTGGGGCAGTCCTTGGTTAGAAAAAGCATTGAATGGGGCACAAAAGAATTATACTATCACTGAGCAGGAGCTTCTAACTATTGTTTATGCATTTGATAAGTTCCAAGCGTACTTTTTGGGAACCAAGGTGGTGGATCATAAAGACCACGCTACTTTAAGATACTTAATGGTGAAGAAGGACGCCAAACCAAGGTTTATTATATGGGTGTTACTTCTGCAGTAATTTGACTTTGAGGTCAAAGATAGTAAAGGGTGTGAAAACCAAGTCGTAGACCACCTATCCAGTCTAGAGGGAGATCAGTACATTATAGAAAAACTTGATATTGATGATGCTTTTTTGGATGAACAAATTCTAGCGGTTGTACTTGAAATGGTACCTTGGTATGCAGACTTCGCCAACTTTGTTATAAGTGATATTATTCCGGAGAATCTATCTTTCCAACAAACAAAAAAATTTCTCCATGCTACCATGAGATACTTCTGGGATGATCCATACTTATTCAGGCATTGTACTGACAATATTATCAAAAGGTGCATCCCAGAAGTTGACATGTTGAGTATTTTGGAAGCCTACCATACTTCCTCCGTTGGGGGACATCATGCAGGTAATCGTTCCGTGAGAAAGGTGTTGCAAAGTGGCTACTATTGTACAATCCTATTTAATGATGGTTGTAAGTTTATAAAGAGATGCAATCCGTGCCAGAGACAAAGTTTGATCTCAAAACATCATGAGATGCCTATGGTGAAGATGATGGAGGTTGAACTATTTGACGTCTAGGGTATTGACTTCATGGGGCCATTTGTGAGCTCCTATGGGATAAAGTATATCTTAGTGGTTGTGGACTATGTGTCCAAGTGGGTTGAGGTCATTGATTTGGCAAAAAATGAGGGATAAAGAGTGGTTTTTTTTCTAAATACGAATATTTTCTCCCTCTTTGGGGTACCACAGACTATCATAAGAGACGGGGTATCCCACTTCTGTAACAAAATATTTTGGGCAGCATTGATAAAATATTGTGTAAAGAAACATAAGGTGGCCACTCCATACCACCCACAAACTAGTGGGCCAGTGGAGGACTAAAACCGGTAAATCAAAGCAATCTTGTCCAAAATATTGAATGCAAGCATAAAAGATTTGTCACAGAAGCTCGATGATGCCTTGTGGACATATTGAATAGCTTTCAAGACACCCATTGGGATGTCACCATATCAATTGATATAAGGAAAAGCATGCCACCTTTTGGTTGATCTAGAGCATAAATCTTTGTGGGCGCTCAAATGATTGAACATGGACTGGAAGAAAGTAGCGAAGTTAAGATTGGGACAGTTGAATGAGATGGATGAATTCCATTTCAACGTGTATAAAAGTGATGATTTGTATAAAGAGAGGATGAAGAATTACCATGATCGAATAATTGAGAAACAAGATTTTCGTGATGGTGATTGGGTGCTATTGTTCAATTCTCGACTTAAGATTTTTTTGGGCAAATTAAAGTAAAAATGGTCGGGACCTTTCAAAGTGAGTCAAGTTTTTCCATCGGGTATGGTGGAACTTAAAAGTAAAGATGGAAGCTTTTTTAAGGTTTGTGGGCAAAGAATCAAGAATTATATTATCCTAATGTATGAAGCTAAGTTGTTGTCTATGGTGTATCTCGACAAATTTTGAGTAGTTGAGATAACCGAGTCGTGCTGTAATGTTAAATCAGATGCTATTGGGAGGCAACCCAAATTTTGTGTTGTAAGTATCTTATTTGCATTAAGGTTTGATTTTTAGGTAATATGTTGTTAAAGTGTGCCTGTATAGAGTTGGAATCAGTGTTCAGGATAGATGGAATTGAAGACTAAGTTGATGGGTGTAACACCCCGAATTTGATACCCAGAATGCTACATGGTGCTAGCAATCCCAAAGTACCACAAGATAACCCATGGTTGATATATGTACCTGAACACTGCATAATATACTATATAAATGCAGAATAAAAGGGCTGAAAGGCCATAAGGTTCAAATATCTGATAAAACATAACATCTAGAAATACAGTATATCAATACCAAAACTGAAGTAAACTGTCTGAACATGCTATTCTGAAAGCCTCTAAACTGTCTGAAAACTATGGAGTTCATGGGACATGTCCCCAACTAACTCCGTCTACTAAAATTGAAATGATGAAGTAATGAAATAATTATGCTAACCTTAAATGATGAGGACTTACTGCAAATCTACTGTTGCTGGTTGAATCTGAAGCTAAGTGTGGTCGGGAACTTGAGCATCCGAATCTATGGTATAAAACACCATAGCACAGAAGAAAAGTATGTGTCAGTACGTCTGAATGTACTAGTATGCAAAGTGAGGTAGGCTGGATACATGGGTTTCATATGCATAAACAATACCAACTGACTGAATAACATGAACGTGAGAATACATGCATGAATACATAACTGTAAATGAGATCGTGATAATACAGACTACTGAGTCTGAATACTGATAACATGAGTTTCTTATAACTGATATATTATTAGTTGATTGATTGTGTCTGATAGTCCTAATTCTGATGGAATTAGCTAAATTTCGTACTGAACTAAGTGACTGTATCTGACAGTCCTGAATCTGAAGAACTATCTGAGTTATTTTATTGAGACTAAGACTGAGACTGTGGGAAGTAATCATCTAACTGATATGCCTAAAATATAAGCAGGTGGGGGATCCAACCTGTAACCCTATCTGGAAGGGTGTCAGTACCGTGCCATGGGTAAAGATAAGCTGTGAGTTAACACTCTCTGATAGGGAGCTCTTCCGTCAACCCCTCCTAGTAGGAAAAATTAAATGAGATGTATAATCCCTATAATTTTAGGGTTACATCTCAACCTACACTGACTACGTAGTTCTGGAATGCAAGGATTGCTTCTAACGATCACACCATCTACTGGCTGACAGGTGATCCCTCATCCCTGGGTTCACTCGATGTTGAATCCTACTCCGAACTGAGTAGACACTGCACTAATTTCCTAGTTCATACTAGGCTTTCCTGAGCTATCACTGATCGTGTTACAGACTGAACTGGACTGATTTCACTAAGTTCCGTTGACTAACGAAATACTACTGAGATCTGATAACTGACTAAGATTACTGAGATTATTAAGTACTATGAAGGACTGGACTGATACTGAATTTACTGAGTTTTCCTGAGTCCTGTGACTGACTGAATTCTAAGGATCATGGCTTAACTTAGAGTATATTGAAAACTGACGCTGGCTCTAGGCACACAGCAAAATTATCGGGTACAAGTACCCACAGGACTCGATAGTATGAAACTAACAAGACATGACACTTCTTTGAATACATAACCATAGGACCCAATTCATAATACAATTATTGGGGGATTTCATGAAGCACTTGATATTCATAATCTTGTACATGGCTAGGAATGCATTAAAACATATCATAATTTCACAATTCTAGTTTCATGAGCATTCCATCAAACAACTATAAGACATAGATTTAGCATGGGAGTCATTTTGAACATCTGGTTGTAGCCTAAGTTCATCATTTAGATCAACAAAGGGTCATAAAACACAATTCTACTCACTTAGGTATTTTATCAAACACATGGGATGCATATACTTAGGCTTGGGCATGAACCCTAAACAATTACATCTTGGATACCTTAATCAACTCAATTTCATGAAATTCAATCCACATGCTAACATAATATCAAGGAATACATGAATATTCCATCATGGAAACCATACAAATCAACAACATGGATACAATTTTAATCCACAACATGAACATCATTATTTAAGATTTTTTTTTAAAAAAATGGTTTTGTGAACTCCAAGGATAAAAGGGTTCCTTGGATGAACACTTTACATACCTAGGTGGATGATTTCTTGAAGATTGATGGAGGAAAGATTGAATCCTTGGCTTGAAATCGCTCAGCTAGTGTTTCTTGTTCTTGAGCAATTATGGAATAAGAAGTGTATTTAGCCAAAAAAGGACTAAATTTCTTGTTTATAAGGACTGAAGGTTGAGGAAAATGACCTAATTACCCTTAAGGATGTAGTCATTTACTGACTAAAACTGGGCAGCGACGCGGCGTGTCAATCGCACCGATGCGATACTCGATCCATCGCGCTATGATCACGCCAAACCTCAGTACTTTTGGCTCTGGAAACCTGCAACAATGTTAACCAATGTGATAGGCGAAGCGGCGCGCTAAGATTGCATTGGTCCACTATTTTTGGACACCAAACGTGGTCTAAACGAGGTCCAAAAAATCTAAAACTTGTCTGGGAACACCTATTGACCTCCCTGCTCACGAATTAGCAATAATGCCAACCATTAAAGGACATTAAGGTCGCGAAATGAGATTGCCAACTTATGAAGGCCAAAAATAAACTAAGTCTGGAAACTTAGCTAGAATTTTCCAAGTCTTGGACCCCCTTGACAAGCTTAAAGGACTGGATTAAGATTAGGGATTTTGCGAGGTTTTACAATAACTCCCCCTTGGGAGTATTCGTCCTCGAATGGGATTGACTGAGATGGGAGAAATGATAAGCTGAAGTACATACTACACATGAACAACTGAAACATGAGTACATGACTGACATAACTGATAAGATGAATGTATTATACTGAACATACATATCTGATGCATGAATAGCTGACTCAATGAATGCATGACAGGGATTATTGGTAAGCTAAATTTATCAAGCTAAGCATTCATATCTGATGCATGAATACATGACTAAACTGGCACATAAACATATGACTTAATATACAATGGTAATTGATACCAAGTTTATAATGGGAATCTAAGCGTGAAACTGAATACCAAGTTTGTAATGGAATCTGAACATGGAACTGAGTGAATTCATGGAAGACTGTTACCTTAAACCAAAAATACTAATGAACCCGAGATCACTTACTGGGCACACATGAATAGGAATATAGGAACATATCTGAGCCTGAAACGTGGTATATAAACTGAATATCATGATCTGAACTGAGCACCTTGAATACGTGGCTTGCGGCTGAGGTCAGAGTTTGAGGGTCAACTTATGAGTACACCTTACTCCTAACTATATTCATTACAAGAAAAGAGAGTGGCATGTTTATATCATGAAAGTTTAGGGTATTATTGTGTATCTCCCCCTTGGGACACTAGGTCCCTCGAAGAATACTAATTTTGCTGAGATACTAGAAAATTAGGACGATGCACAAGGCACCTATGAACTGAATTATGACTGAATATCTGGGATCTGAAACTAAGACGTGATATATGAACTAAGCTGAGCATGCAACTACCTGGTTGGTCCATCTTATAATGATCACATTTGTGGGACTACGGATAGTGCGACTAGATGGAACAAAGGAAAACCATACCATCCGAAATTGTTTCGCCAGACTTCTAAATTGAATTACTGGCTTCTTAAACTAACTGATACTAAAAACTTATACTTAACTGAAGTACTTCTCCGGTACTCTTTCAACTATAATCTCCACCTTAGTACAACACGTCACTCGAGAATACCAAAAATATTCACATGGGTATTGAGCATGACAGCTTAAATATACTGCTTATCTGATTAACTGAACGACTGATAACTAAATACTGGGTCTGCAAGACTTAACTGAACTTAATCTGAACAACTGGACTAAAACTGTAGAGTATAATGCATAGAAAGTAATGACTGACATGGTAACATAAGGTAACTGAGCATGAGTGAGTGAAAACTGGATTACCTTAAAAATGCAAGATCAGGCATCTAACATGTTTCGGAAACATTCTGTAAACTGGGGTACTGAGATACTAATAACTAAGTAACTGATAGCCATATGCTATGGTTGGGAAATCCTAAAACTAAACTGAGTTACTAAACTAATTACTGGGCTAGGACTGGGACTGAGATTGTAGCTAAGATGGTAATTGAGACTATAACTGTAACTAAGACTGTAACTGATACAAAATGATAGTTTTTGATAACCGAGGTTTAGACTGGTACTGAAGTACTAAATTTTGATGGCAAAGTAACTGATAACTGAAAGCCATGGTCCTGTAGGACTATCTGAGTCATTTACTGAATATTGATTGATGAACTGATGTTATAAATGAGGCCTGAGGAATAGAGCATCCACACCACAGATTCACCGAGGGATCTAAGTTGAGAGTATACATGACATAATCTGAGTTTGGCTAAGCACTAGGAGTGGATCATGAGTCATGAGCTACATGACCTGAGCCTGGAATTTCTGTGTTCATGGGACATGATTCGTAACATTGGGTGAACTAGAAATCCTCATACTAGGAACTTGAAACACACACTATTCTATGAAAAGCGTGTGGATATAAACTATATTCATGGGACTGAACGTAAAGCATGCATAAGTTTCATGATGGTTGAAGTGCAATTGCACTGAGGTAGGAATGGATCAGGGATCATCTTCCCTTATGGATTTCCTACACATACCGGTATTACTAGTGGAACCTAAAGGCCTAATTTTCTGAGATATCATAACCATACAGTCCCTGTATACCTGCCGAGTATGATGGGCTGACCTAATGGGTGGAGACTGAGAAAGGTCCTATTAATATTTGGTGTGACCTTAAAGTTGACTGATATGTAAAGAGTTACAAAAGAAAAAGAAGCTCCTGAATCTGAAGAAATGTGAACATGTAAATAAGGGATCGGTAATATACCAGTGGCTGTATCAGGAGGATTTTCTTGATTCTATCGGGACTGAAGAGAATAGAGTCTGTTTGGGCGTTTCCCACTAATAGCGCTGGAATTTGCACCCTGCTGATTCGGGCGACCGGACTGGGCTGAATGACGATCGTGCTGACTTTGAGGGACGGGTTTAGGACAGTCTCAGACCTTGTGACCTAACTTTCCACATCCAAAACACACATCATTGTTGTCTCTACACACCCTCTTATGATACTTACCACACTCATCGCAAAGCAGATTAGTAAAAATCCTGCTCTCACTACCCTGAGTGTTGGAGACTGGCGCCCTATCCCTACGGTCATTTTTGAACTTTGTTACTAGCGCACTAGCTGAGGATGGAACTGGGACTAAAGAATTTTGACTATACTGAGAACGGTTACCATCCTATGACCTTGGCTGAGAAAAACTATAGCTACCTATTTTGGCTCTCTTATTCTCTCTCTCCTTCTTCTTAAGCTTCTGCTCTTCCATTTGTTGAGAATGGACTCTAAGCCTAGATATGTCCATATCCTTAATCAACATCACAGTCCTGCACTCCTTAACCACTCTACCTAATACCCCAGACATAAACTTACTCATTCTGGATCTACTGTCTGCTACTACATAGGGAGCATACCTGGATAACTGAGTAAACTTGAGGGGGTATTCTTTTATGCTCATGCTACCTTATTTGAGATTGATGAACTCTAACACTTTGTCTTCTTTCTTCTCTAGGGGAAAGAATTGGTCTAGGAAGGCAGTAGCAAACTCTTCCCACTCTATGGGATCTGCATCTGTACCCCTGTCTACCTTCCACTGCTTAAACAACATATGAGCTACATCTTTAGCTGATAAGCGGCTAACTCAGAACTCTCACTAGAAGTCACTCCCATGATATCTGTGACTTTCTAAACATGGTCGAGGAACTCCTGTAGATCCTCTTCAGATTTAGAACCTGAGAATAGGGGAGGATTCATTCGGGTGAAGTCCCAAATCCTGGCTATAGCAGTATTGGCCATTGAGTTGGCCGGAACAGCAGTTGTCCATTCATTCTAAGTTGTGACTGACTTGGCTAGAGTAGTGAATGCAGTCCTAAATTCTACATGGGAGACATGCTAGTCCTGGGGATCTTCCTGAACGTACTGAGGGGCAGATTGATTTTTGTCTCTTTATTTGGGAGGCATATTCTATAAACGTAAAGGGAGAAATGGATTAAACTGATAGTTTAATTTGAGCTCATGCTCACTGGCACGACATTAATACTGAAAGAAGGGAAACTGTTCCTAAAATATCTTATAGCCTCCTGTACATAAATGTGGCGTGCAACACACCTATCTACAAGACTCTACTAGATTCGTCTTTCAGACTTCCTAGGACACTATTGAATCTTAGGCTATGATACTAAGTTTGTAATGCCCCGAATCTGATAACCAGAACGCTACACGATGCTAGCAATCCCGAAGGACCACAAGTTAACCAATGACTGATATCTATACCTGAGCACTGCATAATATATTGTATAAATGTGGAATAAAAGGGCTGAAGGGTTATAAGGTACAAATATTTGATAAAACATAACATCTAGAAATACGGTATATCAATACCAAAACTGAAGTAAATTATCTGAACATGCTAGTCTGAAAGACTCTAAACTGTCTGAAAATTGTGGAGTTGATGGGACATGTCCCCAACTAACTCTGTCTACTAAAACTAAAATAATGAAGTAATGAAATAAATATACTATCCTCAAATGATGAGGACTCACTGCAAATCTACTACTGTTGGCTGAATCTGAAGCTAAGTACGATTGGGAACTTGAGCGTTCAAACCTATGGTATAAAACACCATAGTGCAGATGAAAAGCATGTGTTAGTATATCTGAATGTACTGGTATGTAAAGTAAGGTAGGCTGGATACATGGGATTCATTTGCATGAACAATACTAACAGATAGAATAACATGAACGTGAGAATACATGCATGAATACGTAACTGTAAATGAGATCGTGATAATATTGACTACTGAGTCTGAATACTAATAACATGAGTTTTATATAACGGATATACTATTAGCTGATTGACTGTGTCTGACAGTCCTAATTCTGATGTAACTAGCTGAGTTTCGTACTTAACTGAGTGACTGTATCTGACAGTCCTGAATCTGAATAACTATCTGTGTTCTTTTATTGAGACTAAGACTGAGACTGTGGGAAGTAATCATCTAACCGATATGCCCCAAATCTAAACTAGAGGGGCTTCAAATTGTAACCCCATCTGGAAGGGTGTCAGTACCGTGCCATGGGTAAATACAAGTTATGAGTTAACCCTCTCTGACAGAGAGCTCTTCCATCAAACCCTCCTAGTAGGAAAACTCAAATGAGATGTATAATCCATAGACTCGCAGGGATAAATCTCAACCTATGTTGGCTACGTAGTTCTGGAATACAAGGATTGCTTCTAAGGATCACACCCTCTACTGGCTAACAGGTGAGCCCTCATCCCTGGGTTCACTCGGTGCTGAATCCTACTCCCAACTGAACAGACACTGAACTTATTTCCTAGTTCATACCAGGCTCTCCTGAGCTGTCACTGATCGTATTACTAACTGAACTGGACTGATTTCACTAAGTTCTATTGACTGATGGAATACTACTGAGATCTGATAACTGACTGAGATTACTGAGATTACTGAGATTACTAAGTACTGTGAAGGACTGGACTAATATTGAATTTACTGAGTTTCCTGAGTCATGTGACTGACTAAATTCTAAGGATTATGGATTGACTGAGATTCAGCTAAATTATCAGGTACAAGTACCCCTAGAACTCGATAGCATGAAACTAACAAGACATGACACTTCTTTGAATACATAACCATAGGCCACAATTCATAATACAATCATTGGGGGATTTCATGAAGCACTTTATATTCATAATCTTGTACATGGATAGGAATGCATTCAAACATATCATAATTTCACAATTTTAGTCTCATGAGCATTCCATCAAACAACTATAAGATATTGATTTAGCATGGGAGTCATTTTAAACATCTACTTGTAGCCTAAGTTCATCATTTAGATCAACAAAGGGTCATAAAACACAATTCTACTCACTTAGGCATTTTATCAAACACATGGGATGCATATACTTAGGCTTGGGCATGAACCCTAAACAATTATATCTTGTCTACTTTAATCAACTAAATTTCATGAAATTCAATCCACATACTAACATAATATCAAGGAATACATAAAGATTCCATCATGGAAACCGTACAAGTCAACAACATGGATACAATTCCAATCCATAACATGAACATCATTATTTAAGCTTTTTACAAAAAAATGGTTTTGTGAACTCCAAGGATAAAAGGGTTCCTTGGATGAAAACTTTACATACCTAGGTGGATGTTTTCTTGAAGATTGATGAAGGAAAGCTTGAATCCTTGGCTTGAAATTGCTCACCTAGGGTTTCTTATTCTTGAGCAATTGTGGAATAAGGAGTGTATTTTGCCAAAAGAGGGCTAAATTTTGTGTTTATGAGGGCCGAAGGTCGAGGAAAATAACCTAATTACCCTTAAGGACGCGGTCATTTAATGACTAAATTTGGGCACCGACGTGTTGAGTAACGTGGCGCGTCAATGGAACTGATGCGATACTCGACATGTCACACCATGATCGCGCCAAACCTTAGTACTTTTGGCTCTGGCAACCTGCAACAATGTTAACCAATGCGATAGGCGATGCGGCGTGCCAAGATTGCATTGGTCCACTATTTTGGGACACCAAACGTGGTCTAAACGAGGTCCAAAAAATCTGAAACTGGTCCAGAAACACCTATTGACCTCCCTGATCATGAATTAGCAAGAATACCAACCATTAAAGGACATTAAGGTCGCAAAATAATATTTTCAACTTTCAAAGGACAAAAATAAACTAAGTCTGGAAACTTATCTAGAATTTTCTATGTCTGGGACCCCCTTGACAAGCTTAAAGGACTGAATTAATCTTAGGAAATTTGCGGAGTCTTTCAATGGGCTATCAACAAGTTGTTGACCCATCACATGAAGTCATCAATTAAAGAAAGAAAAGAGTATACATTGTATAGGGTTGACGATCAAGTTGATAGGTTATCAACAATTTGATGACCTATCACTTGAAGTCGTCAACTAAAGCAAAAAGATGTCACATTCTTGATAAGGACAAGGATGATAAGCCATCACCCAAGTAACAAGCCGTCAATCCTTGTCATCAATTAAAGCATAAGATTTTAATATTCTACCTTAGGCTAACTATCAAAGTGATGTACTATCAACCCATTGATAAGCCGTCACTTAAATTTTTGGCCCAAGTAAGTTATTTTGACTAGAACCAAAACTACTACCCGATCCAAAAATCCATTAACCCTTAGCTTTTCAAATTCCTGATAATAACTCTTTCCCACTTTTATTTTTGGTACATTTTATCCTTTGATTAGTCATTATTATTCTTAAAAAAAAATGCCTACATCAGTGCAAACTCCTCATTTCCCGTCATTTCTTTTTCAACTTCTACACTACTTTCTCTTCATCTTCTAAAAAGCAAGTTAGATAACTGTTAGAAGATTTCTTCCTGGTGAAAATTATTTGAACTCACAAAAGCATAAAATACAAAATCCTGTGTTTCTCTGAGCAAGTTGAATATTCATAAGTTTGAAGTGCATAGCCAAGTCGTATGAATGGTATGCTTCGAAAACTTTGCTATTCATCTAATGGAAAGACATGGGAATTGCATGAAACTAAAAAATTTAAAGGTTTTAGAGATTTTATGAATGAATTTAAGTAATACAAAGTGATTGGGTCACCCAAATCAACTTAACTTTGTATAACTAAAAAATGTTAATGAACAACTTCTTGCAAAATTGTAAAATTCATTATTGTTGGTCAAATATGTAAGATTAAATTGAGTGAAAATCAATTGCACCCATAATTTTCAAGCTTTATTGAATCAAATGGGGTGAAGTCTTTTGTTTGGGAACCGATAATTAGGGTTAACAAGTTAGAAATTACACAACAGGTTTCAAATTCCAATCTGAAAATTGAAGTAAATGAGTTTGAAAAAATGAATTGGGCTGACCAAGAGGTTGATAAGACATCATCC
Organism: Capsicum pubescens; assembly: GCA_030864215.1. Lineage (NCBI taxonomy): Eukaryota > Viridiplantae > Streptophyta > Magnoliopsida > Solanales > Solanaceae > Capsicum > Capsicum pubescens. The sequence goes on from CM061543.1 coordinate 123,710,865, forward strand.
AAGTGAATACCTATTAACTAAGTCATCAATCACAGTGCAAAAGGCTAAAGATTCTATTTTGGTTGACTACATGGCTGATAAGTTGTCACTTAAGTGACGACTTATCAGACCAAGTTGTCACTTGTCATTCTGAAGTGAGTTTTATTCTGCCTATGGCTGATGACATGGTTGATAAGCCGTCACCTAGGTGATGACTTATCAACCAAGTTATCACATACATGTATACCCATTGTGCTTGAACCCTTTCAAAATTGATAGTGAAAATGATTAAATTTGTGTGCTTACTGAAAGAAGTTGATGTGTAAACCAATGTTTTCTATAACAGATTAAGTTGTAGTTGGGTTTTCATAGAAATATCATAAATCTTTGTGTTTTCTTACCCTTGTTTATCAACTGATTCTTGTTTGCTGATGCGGATATCATCATGCCTCCAAAAGAAAAGTCAGAGAAAATCATTAAGAGAGTGAAAAAAGAGAATTTAACTCAGAGATTGTTCAATGATTCTAAAAATAAATAGGAAGAAGCAGGACTGCAAAGACTTCGTACGAGGAAAAGTCTCTATATAGTAGAACTACCTCTCTATTCTGAAAAAAGGGTGATTGAGTAAGAGAACTCTGAAGAAAAAGATTCTTCTTCCTCTGAACAACCTTCTTCTAAGAAACCTTCTTCTGATCAACCAATGGAGGAAGATATTCAAATAAGGGGAGATGTCATAAATATTAAGAATCCGGTCATTTTAGACAGTGTACAGTGGAAGGTTACACAAGCAAAAAAAACTACCATGAGGGCTTGATAGCAATAGGCAGATGAAGCCTTAAGAGGCCCATATGTGAAGAGGTAAAAATAATCACATGTAGGATGAGCAAGTACCCATAACTAGAGAGAGCATTCAGAGAGTATGAGCTAGAATGGACAACAAAGGAAGGAAATATATACTACCCAATATTAGTAAGGGAATTTTACACTAACTACATAGCTACATTGGAGAGCATGTGCAAAAAGAGAGAAAGCTACAGAAAAACCAAACATAAATCAAATACCAATGCAGGGTGTGATGGTAAACTTATATGAACGTACAATTAATAGGTTTTTTTATGGTCCTAACTTCATTCCTCTAGTCACCTAACAAGATTTCTATCACAGGGTGACTAATAAGGCAAACTAACACCCTTGGTTGGCACAGGTTATAGCTAATGGGGAGCCTGAATGGTTACATAATCCAAGTGCAAGTACTTTTAAGGCATCACCGACTCAGGAAGCAAGATTCTGGTGGGGAGTAGTAAGATGCAGAATAATACCGATAATAGGAGATAATATCATGGGTAAGGATAGAGTAGTTTTAGTAGAAAGTCTATTGTCCAACCTCCCCTTGAACTTTCGGGAAATCATTACTGATGAGATAAATATTCAGGCAACACAATTTGATACAGCATACTTATTCTATTGTCTGATTAAAAAATTGCGAAGCGGCCCTTGTGCCAGTTATCAGAGGTTTATACAAAGAGTTCTATGCAAAGAAAACTCATAATCCTAACAAATTTATGAGATTTTTTGGGAATTTAGGGTTATTTAAAATATAAGCCCAATTGGGATTTAAAATTTAGTCAAATTTATTTAATTTTGACCAAATTGAAAATCAATTGGCCGCTTGCATTACAATTATGGCCAATGAGTTCAATTATGGACAAATATAATAGATTGGATAAATTAAATTAAAAATTCAATAAAAATTAGTACTTCTTTTAATCTTGAGCTTCTTGATTTGATAAAATCAAATAAATATTTCTCCAAAAAAAATTAATTTTGAGAACAAATTTTATTTCAATCAAGACTTTATCCGTATAGATTAATTTTCAAGTTTAATCAGTAAAAGTCTAATTTTGATAAAAAAAATTCATTTAAGTAAAACAAAATATACAATTTCGCATATATAAATATGAAAACGTATTATTGTCAATTAAATGATAAAACTAACCCAAATTAATATTTTAGAGCGCATTTATCCGAATGAAATAAATATTTTGATTTTCTTAAAAATTGAAGAAACCTAGAGTTAAATTTAGTCGTGGAGGGAAAATTAGGTGTCAACAACTTCCCCCTCCCTTTGGGTAGGGTGGATTCAAGTAACCCTGGGCAAAGGGAGTTTGACATACCTAATTTTTGTTTGAGCACAAATTTATTTCTAAAAGAAATTAGTTTTCGCATGAGTTTCATGGAGTTATGGTCGGCCCCCGGTATCTTGTTTCCTATATATCTCAAGTTGCATGAGAATTCAGGACACTTGTAGTTCATAAAGCTTAATTCTGAAGCACGATTTTCAAAGAATTCACAAGGTTTCTTGATTTTTGAGTTTTTGATGAAACCAAAAAACTGGGGAATAAAGGGATTTAGGGGGTGGTTGGAATGTAATCAAGTTTTCAACGTAAATCCCAGCCTACATATCCTCGAGACTTAGGGAATCGTCTTGCTTGTAGTTTGACTCAATCGGTAGAAAAGATAGTCTTTTATTTTAGACAATCGTTGGCTCGGAATGAGTGATAAGTTGTTCGAGTTATGAAAAAGAGGCTTGTAACCTCTTAACCATAAATATGGCATCCTTCACATCCATCGACAAGAATTTACTCGAACATAATTCCCCTAGATCTAGGTATCCTATCACTCGATTTAAAGAAAGAGATGGTTACCCTCGGTATGAGTGTAGAAATATTCCGAAGGTGAAGCTGAAACTACGACAACCCAAGGTACCCACATGCCTTCTAACAGGGGTGTGGTTTGAGAGTGGTGACAATCATCCTTTAGCTCGCATCCAAGGAGTTTGACATTTCTCTCTAGACTATGTCTCATTTTGCTATTAAGAAAAAGTTACACATTGTGTTGCGTCCTTTTTGGAGTCGTCCACACCTGTGGCTTTGATTTGAGAATTTCATCCTTTTAGATGCTCTCGACAACTTCTCAAACAAACGATTAGTTGTAAATATAGAATTACACAAATGTAAATTAGTTCAAACCTATTTGAGCATGCTGTACTGAGATAGTTGATGAACTAAGCTACACAACTTTTTCTAAAAATATTATGCCACTTTGAATGGAGTGATGGTCCAACGTGTCTCACTGAAGGGTGGACAACCCAATTTAAATTTAACATTCCACTTTGAATGGAGTGACAATCCAACGTGTCTCATTGAAGGGCGGACGGCCCAATTTAAATATAACATGCCACTTTGAATGGAGTGACAGTCCAACGTGTCTCATTGAAGGGCGAACGACCTAATATAAATGTAGCATGCCACTTTGAACGGAGTGACGGTCCAACATGTCTCATTGAAGGGTGGATAACCCAATTTAAATGCAACATGGTACTTTGAATGGAGTGACAGTCCAACGTGTCTCATTGAAGGGTGGACGACCCAATTTAAATACAACATACTCCTTTGAAAGGAGTAACGATCCAACGTGTTTCATTGAAGGGTAAACGACCCAATTTAAAAGTAACATGCCACTTGGAATAGAGTGATGGTCAAACATGTCTTATCGAAGGGCGGACGGCCCAATTTAAATGTAACATGCTACTTTGAACGGAGTGACAGTCTTACATGCCTCATTGAATAGAGGACGACCCAATTTAAATGTAACATCCCACTCTAAACGGATTGACAGTCCAACATGTCTCATTAAAGGGAAGACTACCCAATTTAAATATAACATGCCACTTGAACGGAGTGACGGTCCAACCTATCTAATAATCACCTGCACTAAACTTATTAGTATCAAATGCAATATGAGGGCAATCGTGCATACCAGCTTTAGTCTGCCACACTGAAGGAGGTGAAAATTCATAATGTAGTAACATATTATGTTGAAGAAGATGCCAATCCATATAATAATGTATCGCTCTAAATAAAATGACAGTCTAATAACATAATAACATGTCACTCTGAAGGAGGTAACAATACATAACATAATAATATGTCACTCTGAAGGAGGTAACAGTTCATAACATAATAATATGTCACTCTGAAGGAGGTGACATTCCATAACATGATAACATATGACACTGAAGGAGGTGAAAGTCCATATAATGACATATCACTCCGAAGGAGGTGATGGTCCATAATAATATGTCACTTTGAATGAGGTGACGCTCCATAACATAATAACATGTCACTTTGAAGAAGGTGACGGTCCATAACATAATAATATCTAACGCTAAAGGAGGTGGTAATCCATAACATAATAACATATCACGCTGAAGAGGTAACGGTCCATAACTTACTAAGATGTCACACTAAAAGAGGTGACGACCCATAACCTAATGATATGTCATGCTGAAGGAGATAACAATCCATAACATAATAACATATCACTTTGAGGAAGGCAATAATTCAAACATAATAACATATCACACTGAAGAAGATGACAATCCATAACATAATAACGTGTCATGCTGAAGAGGTGGTGGTCTATAACTTAATAAGATGTCACGCTGAAAGAGGTGACGACCCATAACATAATGATATGTCATGCTGAAAGAGGTGATAATCTATAACATAATTACATGTCACTCTAAGGAAGGTGATTATCTATAACATAATTACATGTCACTCTGAAGGAGGTGACGATCTATAACATAATAACATGTCACACTGAAGGAGGTGATGATCCATAACATAATAACATTTCACTCTGAAGGAGGTGGTGATCTAAAATGATAACATGTCACGCTGAAGGAGTTGACCATACATAACATAATAACATGTCATTCTGAATGAGGGGACGATTCAAACATAATAACATGTCACACTGAAGGAGGCGAAATTCATAACATAATAACATGTTGTCTCAAATAAAGAGATAATCTAATGCACCCTCTTAAAGGGTGAAAGATCAAAATGTAATAAGATGTGTTCTTTTAAAAGGGGGATGTCCCAAATATAATAAGATGTGTTTCCTCAAATAAAGTGACAATTAGGAATGTCCTCTTGAAATGGTCGATAACCCAAAATATGATAAGTTAGGGTGATAATTTGTTACGTCCTCTTGAAAGGATAGATGACCCAGATATAATGAGATACATCACCTAGAATGGGGTGACAATCTAAGGTGGTGTTGCATAATGTCACTGGCATAACTCAAACAGCACTCATTAATAACACAATAATTTGTTGTAACTAAGCTAAGAGTTTAATAAAATATAGAGTTTAGAGATAAAGTCGTTTGACTCATGATGATTTAGAGATAGTGTTTTGAGTGATATCCCTATATCTTAATCATTTTTCTCGATCATTTCCTTACAAAATTAGAGAAAGTGTTAGAGATCATAACGAAGTAATAGAAACATAAATCAAGATAAAAAAAGGAAAACAAAAGTTGTCTGGGTTCTTATGGCAAGGCCATAGGGGATCTGGTAATGCCCTTTATCAAGCTTAACATTGTCAACGTTGTGACTTCATTATTCCTGCATCTAAAGAAAAATTCTTAGTTTTTAGAGGCTGACTGTGTTGGTTTTTCCTTGCTCTCCTGATGCTCCTTGTTGATCATCAATTTATAGAGTTGAAATGTAGTCTTCATGGAATTTTTGAGGAACTCCCTCAAAAATTCTGCCCTAGTTGAGAAACTCTCGAACTTCTTTGTAACTTATGACATCATTTAGTATGGAATTTTTGAGATCTTCTCAAAAATTCTACCCCAGTCTAGAATGCAAAATACTTGAGTCCTTTCTGGCGTAGCATAACTTGAAATTTTAGAACTTCTCAAAATTATGCACCGATTCAGCTTCGGCTACGTCTAATGTTTAACTTTGTAGAAAATGTCAAGTTCTTGTGAAATTTTTGAGACCTTCTCAAAAATTTCTACCCAGTTACACGCTTCAATGTCATCTCCATGTAACTTGAAAAACAAATTCTCTTAAACAAAATCTTATGGAGAATATGATCGAGCTAGTGTGGTGCTCACATATTTTATTGAGGTAGGAACGTAGTTCCACCATAAGATGGAAAAATAAATTTTCTAAGGGATTGACCGAAGCCGACATAGGCCGCCTACGTATTCCATTCTTGGAAATTCAGGTTAAACATAGTTCGTAGAATTAAAAGGAATATTTAATATTTTTGATAATGTGACCGAAGCCAGTACAGGTCGCCTATGTATTCCACTAGGAAAATCAGGACGAACGTAGTTCATTATAACTAGAAAGTGTGATTACAAGGAAATCACAAAGTAAAATTATAAGAAAATGAAACCATAAAGTATGATTATAAGGAAATCAAAACAATAAAGTATGATTACTAGAAAATAAGACAATAACTTAAGATAGAAGAATGCCAAAAATGTGCTTTGGCGGGAACTTCATTCTTCTTCACAACTGATGACGTCAATGATTATTTTGCTTTAGTCTTTATAAAGCAAGCAAGTTTGATTACCAACAAAAATCAACCTCTCTCTAAAAGAAAAAGAAAAACACTCAGAAACTAAAATGTTAGTTCATAAATATTAATAGTTGACCAAAGTAATGAGACAAATCAAACAAACATAGTCAAAGGAAAATAATGAAGCACTTTAGCACATAAATAATTTTTAATACGTCCTAACATACTTGGGACCTTTTAAGCCAAAGGTAAGACTAACATTTGAAGGATATATATGCCGTTTGTAAGGCTTCACCCAAAATATTATACAAACTTCATTAATAAATTAAATGGGATACAAAATCAGGGAAAAAGGAAATACATGATATCAATCCCCAGCAGAGTCATTATTTCTGTTTTGCCCCTTTTTCTATTCAAAGTGTTGGAAAATATTTGGTTTCAACTTTTAAACAATTTCAAAACTGTAAAGAAATTTTTTAAATAATTTAAGAAATTACAGAGTCGCTACTTGATTTTTGAGAAAATATCAAGAAAAACTAAAAATATTATTTAAAAGATTCAAAACAGAAAAAAAAATTGAAGTTTAGAAATTCAGAGTAAGTGGTTCCTATTAATACTCTTGAAAGGTTGTTAAGGCACCAAGAGTATCCGCTAACATGTGGTTATCCAAACTATTCGAAAATAATTTTTTTACCATCTTTAAAAAAGAAAAATTGGTTTTTAAAAAGAAAATGATAAAGGAAAAAATTGTCTTTAAGATTGCGCAAAAGAAATTTAACAACTTAGCGAGAATTTTTAGCTAAGTCTAAGAAAACTAAGAACAATTAGCATATAAAGGGGAAAGGGGGGGATTAAATTACTTAAGTCATTAGGCTCAAATCCATAAATCCTGTCCTAAGCTAATTTGGACATAATCTAAAACTTGGGCTTTTGGCCCATAACCTGTCTTAAGCTAGTTTACGGACCTTTGAGGCCCAAAATCCGCTTCACCTGTATTAAATTACAACTTTGGATTTGAGGCTCAAATGAATGAATAAACAAATAACTAAATGAATAAATAAAAATAGGGCAGTAATAAAAATTGAGACTTTTCAAGTCTTTTAGTAACCTCATCAATGGGTTTTCACTCATTTTCCTTCTTCTTTCATCTTCTTACACCCAAACGCCATATAATCGACTTTGGGTTTAAAACTTTGAACTTGACTCAGAGAGATGGGCCTCATTGGCCCATTACAAAATGCAACAGGAAAGAAGTCCATTTGGATTCCAAAACAGATTCATGCAAAGAAAAAAATAAAATAAAAAAAAATTAATATGTGTTCGAGAATTCTACACTTAATAGATAAATGATAAGATGGAAAAATAGCATTCTCAAGCATAAAGAAATAGTAAGCTATGATATCAAAACAAGTCAAACTATCCAACGAAAGGAAATTAACCCATCTCCTAAATAATCTTACAAAAAATTGAATCTAGCACAATATGATTAACTAGCTTGACAAGAAGACATGAATCTACATGCATATTTATTTAAAATTTGTACAAATAGATTAATACATATTTGCTCCAAATACTATGATATGATAAAGTCTAAAGCATGTTTTAATTAAAAAGGAAAAGGAGAATGAGCAAGAGATGAGGAAATCTTCCATGGAACCTCAAATATGAAATACAAGACATACTAATGCAACAACACTTTTTCAATACAAAGTGGAGTCAATCAATATATCTATAATGGGAATCTAATAGAAAATTTCAGTATAGCATATGAATAATAATGGAACGACTAAATAAATAAAAAAAAACTTTTAGAAGTAATCTAATAAGCGAAGTGAAGCAAATAGCGTATATTAAGCATATTTGAGAAGTGATATTCGAAGACAAGATAAGAGAAATAGTAAAAGATTTATTCTAAGAAAAATTGTCCAATTATGCCAACTCCTATTTTACTTCTACACCATTTCAACAAAATCTATAACCCTAATAACTTTTCAATCTAAACAAGAGAAAAGCAAAGACAGTTTTGACCACGAAAATGAGTAACGCACTACTTCAAATTGAGAAACAATTTCATAGACCCTTAACAATAGTAACCATTCCTTTTTCGACATAAAGGAAACAACTATTATACTGAAAGAAAACATAATCACCAATAACGAATTTAAACATTGCATGAGAACGCATTTTAAGCAAAGATCAAAACTTTATCCATAATAATCAAAGAATAAAATCAAAAGGCGAAACAATCAACATTAACTATTCTTTACAACATAAAGGAAACAACTTTACATGCTAAGAACAAACATATCCGCCAACAATGAATTTAAACAAAGCATGAGTACATATTTTAAACAAAGATCAAAACGTTATCCATAATAATCAAAGAATAAATTCAAAAGGCGAAACAATCAATATTAATTATTTTTTTCAACAAAAAGGAAGCAACTTTACATGCTAAACAAACATATCCGCCAACAATGAATTTAAACAAAGCATGAGTACATATTTTAAGCAAAAATCAAAACATTATCTATAATTATCAAAGAATAAATTCAAAATATAAAAAATACATTCAACTATTGTCAGCTCATTTTTATACAGTGAATATCAAAATAGCCATAATATCGATATCATAACGTCCTACGGCCTTCAAGACCATCTACAACAAACAATCTCAGCAGACAAAATTACAACTATGGACTACGAAGAAGAAAAGCATGAAGAAAAAACGATAATAAAACTAAAAAGGGAGAATGGTGTGTTTACCTTTTGGGGGCAGCAAAACGGAGCTACAAGCTTTTTTCAGAGTCTTGATCACCACCGGAAAGTGTTCAACTTGAGAACTTCAACTAGCCCGCGAATTTCATGAAAAAGGAAAATTTTTACTAAAATAAACTCTTTTTTGCTCAAAGTTTTTTTTTTCAACCTTGAGACTTTTTTGACTTTGAGACCTGTTTTCTACCAAAATAATGGTGGTATTTATAGAAAAGGATCGGGATCCAATTCTATCATTCCATCAATGTGGGAGAAAGAATTTAGGGGTATTTTTGGATTTTTTAAAATTGAAGATAAGGTGAGATGAAAGATAAGATGGGGGAAATTGTACAATGTAGTACAATTTTTAAATTTTTAAATTGGAAAAACGACAAGGTTGAGGGGGGTTGTACAATGTAGTACTATTTTTTAATTTCAAAATTTGAAAAAAGACAAGGTTGAGGATGAATTGTATAATGTAGTACTATTTTTGAATTTGAAAATTGGAAAAAGGACAAGGTTGAGGGAGAATTGTACAATGTAGTATAATTTTTGAATTTCAAAATTTGAATTTTTGGATTTGAATTTTTTAGTAGGAATTGGGTAGAAATTATGAGAGTTTTGGAAAATTTAGGGTTATTTAAAATATAACCCCAATTGGAATTTAAAATTTAGCCAAATTATTTAATTTTGATCAAATTGAAAATCAATTGTCTGATTGCATTGCAATTATGGCCAATTTGATTTCAATTATCGCCAAATATAATAGATTGGCTAAATTAAATTAAAAATTTAATACGAATTAATACTTCTTTTAATCCAGAACTTCTTGATTTAATAATATCAAATAAATATTTCTCCAAATAAATTAATTTTGAGAACAAATTTTATTTAAATCAAGACTTTTTCCATTTAGATTAATTTTCAAGTTTAATTAGTAAAAGTCCGATTTTGATAAAAATATTCATTTGAGTTAAAAAAAAAATTATACAATTTTGCATATTTAAATATGAAAATGAATAATTTTCAATTAAATTACAAAATTAACCCAAATAAATATTTTACAGTGCATTTATCTGAATGAAATAAATATTTCAATTTTATTAAAAATTGGAGAAACCCAAGGTTAAATTTAGTCGTGGAGGAAAAAAATTAGGTGTCAACAAATGTAAATCCGTAAATCCATTGTTCGGGGTAAACTTCGGGACTAAATAATTATAAAGGTTTAGAAAGGGTCGGACTCTCTCACGATCAGAGTAAATATTAGTATCAGAATCATAGACTGGAATCTTCCCTGGTCAAATCTTTAAAATATCATTTTGAATCTCTTTAAACATACGTTATTCATTAAGACAGGCAATTATTATTATGATGAAATTCGTTTTAAGGTGAAAAGTGGGCTTTAACCCTTAGAAAAAATAGTAATAAAATCATATTTTAGTTGGAATCGTATCATTTACCGTCTTAATGATCATGAATATACTGAACCTTACTCTGAACTCGAAGGGTAATCACAAAATAATCGTTATCCAAGCTTTTCAAATCATCTACAAGCTTCAATCCCACCGTATATCATACTTTAGAATTTTTGCTCTTGACAAATGAGGAGAATGAGTAAAATCAGGCAAAAAGGGTATATTTATACCTATACCAGGCATCCAGATGTCGTTATCGCGATTGTGCATCGCGATCATAATTTGGACACATAAAGCTCATGTCATGATCGTGATTTATGCTTTACAATTGCGATTCTGGCAAAAAGAACATAAAACACATGGGCTAAGTGCATTTTACCCTTTGTGATCCAGAATGCACCAACAATCTAGTGCACCTAATTTTCTAAGCTAGGAATAAACTCAATCGGGTGCTTGAGATTCGTTCGGAACCTCATGTACACAAACGAACTATGTAACCATACTAAATTCGATGCTTCAAACGTGATAGAGCACTTGAAATTTTCATCCGAGGTTTTTTTGACCAAATTTAGGTCCCATACCTAAATTTCTAATTTTTCAACTTTTCTACCAATAGGTTGAAATAAGCTCGGGTGCTCCGGGACCCGAACCAAAGATCAACCCAACCTAAAATTGATATTTCAGAGCTAACAAAGTTGTCGGAAATCTTGGTCCGAGACTAAATCCTAAACAGCAAAATCTCCAAAACAGAAAAATGAGCCTAAATCCAAACAAACTGTTCGATCACCAAACCGATTGTTTCGATAAGTCAGAAATGACCTGTAGCCGCTATGGGAAAGATCAAAATGCTAAAAATGTATGCAAATCAAAGAAATGACCTGGAGGGTCATTACAGATGATGTTAAAAAATATTTACACAATCAAGTCACTTAAAAGTTATGCAAGTAAATCTATTCATTATTTTTTGATAATTTAGAATAAATGATACTCCATCTATCTCGATTTATGTGATATTATTTTTTAATCATTTTTAAATATAAAATAACAACAACAATAATATACCCAGTGTAGTCCCACGTAGTGATGTATGAGAAGGGTAGAATGTACACAGACCATACTATTACCTCAAATGTGAGATAGAGAGGTTGTTTTTTATCAACCCTGGGCTTAAGAAAAATAGTCTAGGAAAGGACATGAAAGTACAACTAGTAACAAAAATAATAACTAGTATTAGAACAATAGTATAACAAAATAACTCTATAGAAAAACTATGCAAAACAATAGATAGTAGCAAAAATAAGAAAAACTCTTTGTATATTTAGTAGTAATTTGACTTAAACTTCAATCCTTTAAAAGATTATCTATAGCCATATAAACATTTGTGCATATATATTTCAGAATACAAATTTCAAAAATCGTTCTTTTATTCTTAAATTTAGTGCCCAGTCATAATTTCACATAAATTAAAATAAAAATAAGCAACTTGTTATAACAAATTAAATTAAACTAACGGTATATAGAATTTATTATAGTATCACTACCTTTAAACATTAGATGATTAGTGCATCTCCAATCACCCTCTATTTCCTCATTTAAACTCCAAATTTGGATAGAATAGGTGGTGCAACTCTAATCACCCTCCAAATTTCCCTCTAAACTCTATATATGGAGGGGGTGAATTGTAACTCTTCAAATATAGAGTGTTACTATTAATCCCCTCTATTTTACTTCTGGATTATATATTAATATTTCTACTATACACTACTAAAACAACTATTTTTGCAACCACAAAAAAGCGACCACATCTTATAGTCGCACTAAAAGAGACCACGTGTGGTCGCTTTTTTAATATTTTTTTAAAAGAATAAAAATAAAAATAAAGAAGCGACCACATGTGGTCGCTTTTATATTTTAAAATTACCAAATAATAATTTCAAAAATTTTATATTAACTACTATATTTTTTGAAAACTAAAAGCGACCACAAGTGGTCTATTTTCGATTTAAAAAATAATTTAAAAATTATTTTCTAAAAGCAACCACAAGTGGTCGTTTTTAATTTAAAAAAATATTAAAATATTACACAAAAACGACCACTTTTGGTCAATTTTTTTATTAAAAAAATGTACAAAAAAATGACCACAAGTGGTCAGTTTTGGGTTAAAAATATAAAAAGAAAATATTTTGGAAAAACGACCAAAAGTGGTCGCTTTTCTTTGAAAAAATAAATAAATAATATTTTTAAAAAAGCATGGTTTCTTTTTGATATTATTTAAAAAAAAATGACCAATTGTGCTCACTTTTATTTACAAAATTAAAAACTATTTTTAAAAAGTGACCACTTGTTGTCGCTTTTATTTTAAAAATTAAATTAAAATATTTTTAAAAAGAGATCACTCGTGGTCGATTTTGGATTTAAAAAAAAAAGTTAAAAAGAAAATTATTTATTCGCTTTTTTATTAAAAAAAAAAATGGAGACCACTTGTGGTCGCTTTTCTTTAAAATTAAAGTAAAATATGTATAGAAAAGCGACCACTCTATTAAAAAATAGAAAAATAAAATATTTCTAAAAAAAGAGCACTTGTGGTCGCTTTTTATTAAAAAATAATCTATCAATTAAACTTAAATTTTGTAAGAAAATTATACTAATAAATATATTGAATAAAATAAATAAATTACGTTAAACATAATTTGTATCTTTTACTTATGTTTCAATATATAAAATAAATATATTTTATGTTGTTTATATGTTAAATTATGTTAAACATAATCTTTGTATAATGAATATGTCTAAATCATACAGTTGAGGTAATAATATTATGTTATTGAAGTTATAATAATGTAACGTATATATATAACTGATAATTCATCAAAATATAATGAATGTGTTTTATTATGTGGTAATTAACTTGTGGATGTGATGTATATAGTACGTATTCAAGAGTATATATATATGTGATGTAGTGATTGATGAACGATGTAGTCAAAAACTAGAAGAATCTATCCAATATTGAATACCTTGATTGGAAACGGTCGAAGTAATAATATATTGTACGTTGAAGCTATATTAATGTAAGCTAATCATATTAATCTATAGCGCATCAAAGTATGTATATGAAAAACGTTGCATTATATTATGGGGTAATATACTCGTGTGCGTATGTGATGTATATAGTACGTATTTAGAATCTGATAGTTGATAGTGTGTATGTATGTGTGTGCGTATGTATAGGTATATATATATATTATATAGTGAATGTATAATAACATAAGATAAACTAACCGATAATTCATCTGGATATATGTAAAATACGTTGTATTATTATGAGGTAGTAAAATCGTGTATGTAATGTATATAGTATGTATTTAGAAGCTGATAGCCAATTGAATATATGTATATATATATATATGTGTGTGTATATATATCTAAATGTATAGGAGAAGGTTGGATGAAGTAGAGGCTCGCCTCGGGAGTGTTGTGTGATAAGAAGGTGCCCTTAAAGCTTAAAGGCAAGTTCTACAGAGTGGCAGTCCATCCGACCATGCTGTATGGTGCGGAGTGTTGTCCAGTCAAGAACTCCCACATTCAAAAATTGAAGGTAGCAGAAATAAGAATGTTGCATTGGATGTGTGGACTTACTAGAGGGAATAAAGTTAGGGATGAGATTATCTGGGAGAAGGTGGGAGTGGCTTCGGTGGAAGACAAAATGCGGAAAGAAAGGCTGAGATAGTTTGGACATGTGATGAAGAGGGGAACGGATGCCCCCAATTCGTAGGTGTGGGAGGCTAACTTTGGATGGTTTTAGGAGGAGTAAAGGTAGGCCGAAGAAATACTAGAGTGAGGTGATTAGACATGACATGGAGCTTTTATAGCTTACTGAGGATAGGACCCTAGATAGGAAGGTGTTGAGGTCGCGGATAAGGGTAGAAGGCTAGTGCGTGTGTGGGTTGTAACTAGTAGTTAGGGAGCTCTTGTGTAGACGGATTAGTAATCCTAGGACTGTGTCCATTGGTAGGAGCCGCTAGTGTATGCTACTACTAGGTGGGTGTCCTTTTCTTATTTCTTATCTCCTATTTCTTATTTTTGTATTGCTCTTATTTTTGTGTCTTTCTTATTTCTATTTAGTATTTCTTATTTCAGTCATGCCACTCATTTTGTTTTATGTATTACTATGACCTTGTTAACTATTCTTTATCTTGAGCCGGGGGTCTATCAGAAATAGCATCTCTACTTCTTTGGAGGTAGCGATATGGACTGCGTACATTTTACCCTCCCCAAACCCCACTTGGTGGGAACACACTAGGTTTGTTGTTGTTATTTTTGTTGTTGTATATCTCATGTAGTGACGCATGCAGTAATCAAAAGCTAGATAACTAAATCTGTATATCAAAATATTTTGAATATTATGTTGATATCATACTATTGAGAAAATATACTACTTGTATCAGTGTAGACAAGGGTATATTGTTGAAGCTATAATAACGTAAGCTAATTAACCGATAATTTATCTGACTAACACGTTGTATTATGAGGTATATAATATCATATATAAAATATAATTAACCAAAAATTCATCCTAATATACGAAATGCATTGATATTATAATATGATTGAGGAAATATACATATCGAAAAATCAAAATATCGAACCGAATCAAATTAACTCATTTTATAGATTTTGATTTTTTGTTTTTTCGGTTCAATTTCCATATATTTTTTTTATAAAATTGATATTTTTGTTCAATTTTTATTATTAAATTTATGTAATTCGGAGTTCAGTTTAAATAGAAATTTATAATATACTTATATACTTTTAAATTTTTTAAAATTATTATACACATTATAATAAATAATTAAATAATTAAAATAAAAATAATGTTAATAAATAAATCAAGTTTGAACCCCTAACCTATCCTCACTTCAGTGCGTCTCTCTCAACTAAGCCCTAAACTATCTTCACTACCTTCAGTCGCTACTGGCTTTGGATGTCCGCCCGTTGATAGGTGCAATTAGCTGAATTTCTACTCTCAACATTGTCTTTATCTCTCTCTCTTCAAATCTTGTGGTTAGCCATTTCTTAAATTTATTATCCTTTATTTGGATCTCATTATACAGTTGAATTTATCTTGTGTTGAGACTTGTTTCACTTAAAAAACCTATCTTGATAGCTCAACTGTTGTTCGTCTTAATGAATGTGGAAGTATTTCGATAGTCTTGTTAGTTTGTGTTTTCCAACTTAATTATGTTTTGGTCCCCATAAATCGGAAAAAATGCTTTCACTCACTCTTGTTCTAGTTAGACAGGACCTTGGACCTTCATTATATCAACTTTTTTTATTTAATAGGCTGAGTTGTGTGGACTCTTCACTTTCGAATTGTTAGTAATTTGAAGCTCGTGGTTGTCCAGATTTGTCCAGATAGAGAAGATCATAGGAAAGCCCTCGTATTTACTTGTCTCTTGTTGTGCAAGAAGATGCTCTATTTTCATAAAAAAGATTGCTTTGTTACTTTTCGGTGATCGGTTGTTGTCTCTTTCTCTTTAATTTAGGCCAAACAAAGGTAAGTTGATTTCTCTATATTTTTTTATAATGAAGTCTTTAAAAGTAGTGTTAAGGTGGGATTGTTCGTTGTAGAAGGCTTTGAAAGCCATAGGTATTTTGTGATGATTATATGGTGTAAGAGGGACATGCGACACATCTACTTATTTTCTTTATTACACTTGTTCAATTGTTTGACTTATACTATAAATGAATCAGTTACTTCAAAGTGATTAAGTGTAGTTACTTGAATTATGAATTAGTGACTTGCGTTTTGAATTTAGGTACTTGAAATGTGAACTTGTGTCTTGAATTTTGTTAAGTTTGGTAACTTGTGAAGTGAATTAGTGACTTGAAATGTGTAGGTGTAGTTACTTGAATTATGTATTAGTGACTTGAGTTTTGAATTTTGGTACTGAATTTTTTTTTTGAATTTAGAAAAGTGTGGTCACTTAAGAAGTGAATTAGTGACTTCGATTTGTTTAAGTGTAGGTACTTGAAATGTGAACATGTATTTTGAATTTAGTAAAGTACATGGTCACTTGAGAAGTGAATTAGTGACTTGAAAATATTTAAGTGTAGGTACTTGAAATGTGAATTTTTGTTTTGAATTTAGTAAAGCGTGGTCACTTGGGAGGTGAATTAGTGACTTGAAAATATTTATGTGTAGGTACTTGAAATGTTAACTTTTCATTCTGAATTTCGTAAAGTGCGTGGTCACTTGAGAAGTGAATTAGTCACTTGAAATCTTTAGGTGTAGTTACTTGAATTATGAATTAGTGACTTGTGTTTTGAATCTAGTTACTTGAAAGGTGAACTTTTGTTTTGAATTTAGTTAAGTTTGGTAACTTGTGAAGTGAATTAGTGACTTGAAATGTTTAGGTGTAGTTACTTGAAAGGTAAACTTTTGTTTTAAATTTAGTTAAGTTTGGTAACTTGTGAAGTGAATTAGTGACTTGAAATGTTTAGGCATAGTTACTTGAAAGGTGAACTTTTGTTTTGAATTTAATTAAGTTTGGTAACTTGTGAAGTGAATTAGTGAGTTGAAATGTTTAAGTGTAGGTACGTGAAATGTGAAGTTTTGTTTTGAATTTATTAAAGTGGTAACTTGAGAAGTGACTTGAAAATGTTGAAGTGTAGGTACTTGAAATGTGAATTTTTGTTTTGAATTTAGTAAAGTGTGGTCACTTGAGAGGTGAATTAGTGACTTGAAAATGTTTAAGTGTAGTTACTTGAAAGGTGAACTTTTGTTTTGAATTTAGTTAAATTTGGTAACTTGTGAAGTGAATTAGTGACTTGAAATGTTTAGGTGTAGTTACTTGAAAGGTGAACTTTTGTTTTGACTTTAGTTAAGTTTGGTAACTTGTGAAGTGAATTAGTTACTTGAAATGTTTAAGTGTAAGTACTTGAAAGGTAAACTTTTGTTTTGTATTTAGTAAAGTACATGGTCACTTAAGAAGTGAATTGGTGATTTGAAAATATTTTAGTGTAGGTAGTTGAAATGTGAACTTTTGTTTTGAATTTAATAAAGTGTGGTCACTTGAGAGGTGAATTGGTGACTTGAAAATGTTGGAGTATAGGTACTTTAAATGTGAACTTGTGTTTTGAATTTAGTTAAGTTTATTAACTTTAGAAGTGAATTAGTGACTGGAAAATTATGTTTAAGTGTAGTTACTTGAATTATGAATTAGTGACTTGTGTTTTGAATTTAGGTACTTGAAATGTGAACTTTTGTTTTGAATTTAGTAAAGTACATGGTCACTTGAGAAGTGAATTAGTGACTTGAAAATGTTTAAGTGTAGTTACTTGAAATGTGAATTTTTGTTTTGAATTTAGTAAAGTATGGTCACTTGACAAGTGACTTAGTGACTTGAAAACGTTGAAGTGTAGGTACTTGAAAGGTGAAATTGTGTTTTAAATTTAGTCAAGTTTGTTAACTTGAGAAGTGAATTAGTGACTTGAAAATTATGTTTAAGTGTAGTTACTTGAATTATGAATTAGTGACTTGTGTTTTTAATTTAGGTACTAGAAATGTGAACTTTTGTTTTGAATTTAGTAAAGTATATGGTCACTTGAGAAGTGAATTAGTGATTTTGAATTTAGTAGAGTACATGGTCACTTGAGATGTGAATTAGTGACTTGAAAATATTTTAAGTGTAGTTACTTGAAATGTGAACTTTTGTTTTAAATTTAGTAAAGTGTGGTCACTTGAGAAGTAACTTAGTGACTTGAAAATGTTGAAGTGTAGGTACTTGAAATGTGAACTTTTGTGACTTGAACTAATTACTTGAATGTGATTGATTGTGTCGATGGAACCTGATTATAGCTGGATATATCAACGAAATAATGATAATATAATAGGTCTTAGGGTGGAATTTATTGAAGGTGTACATCACTTTATTGAACATGCCAATACACTTGATGATTGGTCACTTTTTCAGGAAATTCATTGTCCTTGTGTTTAATATGATAGTACAAGCTTTCTAAAAAACAAGTTATGAAAGATCATCTTTAGATAAAAGGGTTTCATGAGGACTTTTTAAGATTGTGTACTAGTCCTGGTGATGTTCGGCAAAATAACTTTGTTGTTGGTGAAAGTAGTCGGTCTGCATGGAATAATAACTATCAAGATACTAGGATGATAGAAATAGTGCAAGATGCTTTTGGGATGCAACAAGCGAGCGAATGTAGGGAAAATGTCAAAGATGTTCCCAATATAGAAGCACACCATTTTTATAAAGAATTGTATGTTGCTAGTCATCCTTTGTTAGACGGTTGTTCGCACTCTCGATTATCTGTTGCTGTTAGATTATTAAGTATTAAATCTGATTGGAATATTGCTGAAGGAGGAATAGACTCAATGATAGACCTTATTAAAGAGTTAGTTAACCCCACTTTAGAGGTTCCTGATTCTTTCTATAAGGCAAAAATAATGGTGTCAAAGTTAGGTCTCTCCCCGGTTAAAATTGATTGTTGTGAAAATGATTGCATGTTATACTTTAAGAAAGATGATAACCTAGATTCCTGTAAGTTTTGTCAACACCCTCGCTATAAGCGTGGTTGTCGTGGAAATAAAATAGATATTAAGGCAATGCATTATTTACCTCTAATACCAAGGTTGAAGAGGTTGTCTGCTTCAAATAGCTCAGCCCCTCATATGAGATGGCACAGTGAAAATAGAAGGCCCACTGGTGTTATGTGTCATCCATCTGATGGAGAGGCTTGGAAGTATTTTGATGCAACTTATCAAGATTTTGCAGCTGAGCCATGAAATATTCGATTGGGATTGTGTACGGATGGTTTCTCACCTCTTTTTGTTAGTACTGTGGCATATTCATGTTGGCCTGTATTTATCACCCCATATAATCTTCATCCTGAAATATTGATGACTAGTCCATATATATTTCTGAATTGTGTTGTTCCTGTCCCACATAATCCAAAAAGCGGAATAGATGTCTACTTGCAACCCTTGATTGATGAACTACAAATTTTATGGCATGAGGGGGTTGAAACTTGAGACATTTCACTTAAATAGAATTTCAATCTGCATGCATATCTAATGTGGACTATTAATGATTTCCCTACTTATGGAATGTTGTCTGGGTGGATGATATTTAGAAAGTTAGCTTGTCCATACTTCATGGAAAAAACAAAAAATTTCACATTAAGACATGGCAGGAAAAATTCATGGTTTGATTGTCATCGTTGTCTCTTGACACCTAATCATGAGTTTAGGAGACTTAAGAATGCATTCAAAAGGAATAGAACTGAACATGATGGTCCCCCTCCAAGGTTATCTGGTCATGACATTTGGGAGATAGTTCAGGATTTTCCAAAAGTTAGCAAGGAACCAATGTATAGGTTTGATGGATATGGCGTTTCACATAATTGGACTAAGTAAAGTATATTTTGGGAGTTAGAATATTGGCCAGATAATTTACTTAGACATAATATTGATGTCATGCATACTGAGAAGAACTATTTTGACAACTTGTTCAACATAGTTATGGATGTTACCGATAAGACAAAGGATAATCCTAAGGCTAGACTTGATTTACCAGAATATTGCAAGAGTAGGGAATTACACTTGCAGGGGGGCCCAATGGAAATGTTCTTAAGTCCAAGACTAGTTATACATTCAAGTTAGACCAAAAGAAAAAACTATGTGAGTAGGTACAAAGTTTAGAGATGCCCGATGGATATCCCTCAAATTTGGGAAACAGGGTTTATATGGCACAAAGAATCTTACATGGAATGAAAAGCCATGATTGTCATGTTTTCATGGAACAATTACTTACAATTATTTTTATTAGTTTTCCTGAAAACATATGGGAACCGATAGCAGAGATTTGTTTGTTCTTCAAAGACTTATGTTCCACCACATTAAAAGAAGAAAATTTGGCTTGAATGGAAAGTAATATTGTTGTTATCACCAATAAGTTGGAGAAGATTTTTCCACCTGGGTTCTTTGATGTGATGAAACATCTTCCCATTCACCTTGTCCACGAAGCTCGTCTAGGCGATCCAGTTCAAACTAGGTGGATGTATCCAGGCGAGCGGTAAGCAATTGCAACATATTTAATTTATTAAGTAATTCTTCAACTTTATATATATCTATTTTTATATAGTAAACACCTAATCTTAAGATTATGCAGGACAATTGGAAAATTGAAAAGGGGTCCTAAAACTAAATATAGGGTGGAAGGCTCTATAGTTGAGGCATATCTTGTAAGAGAAACATCTCAACATTGTTCATACTACTTTGGTGATCAAGTTACTTGTTTAAGAAACAGATCAAATCAACATCAGGACGATGAGAATGAGCCTCATTTGCAACCAATATTAATTTTCAATCAAGCTGATAGTAAGGCAAAAAGACCATATTTCGTCAACTCACTACCATGGAGCACAAATCAACAACTTTGTATGTCTTATCGAATTGCCCAGAAGTTGAGCCCTCTCTAAAGTAAGAATATTAAATATTAACATATCATATTTATTTACTCATTTCCTTAAGGAAACTAATTGTGTTTCACATGTTGGATCTTTGATTTATTTAAGACTCAATTTCACCAAAATCAAGCGTATGCATCCTTTTCAACATGGTTTACATATGAGGTATGTAAGTGTACTAATATTTCAACAAATTTTAAAGATTTACACATTCTTCAACTAATATAAATATATATATAATATTTTTAGGTATACCATTCACCAAATGCGGCCACATACGATCAATTCTTGAAAGATATTTCTTTGGGACAAGTTGAAGCTCGTACAATGTTTGTTACACAATAAATAGATTTATATTTTCTACCGAAGAACACTCCAGAACAAGGAAAACAAATAATAGTGGTTTTTGGGTTAAGGGTGATGATGATGTTGATTACTTTGGCATCATACAATAGATCTTAGAAATAGAGTATGCTGGTTTGCAAATAAAAAAAGTTGTACTCTTTTGATGTAAGTGATTTGATCCAAGCACAAGAGGCACAAGAGTACTTAAGGAGCATACCATCATTGAAGTTAGGCACAATAGGACGTATTCTATTTACGATTCCTTTGTTCTCACACAAAATTCTAAACAAGTGTACTATGCTCCTTATCCGTTACATGGAGATAAGTCTGATTGGTGGGTTGTAATCAAAACAAAACCTATAGGATGGGTGGAAGTTGAGAATGTGTTGGAGATTGTATATTAAAATGAAATGCAAATTGATCACCAGTTAGTGGACATTTATTTAGTGGATATTTTGAACCACTCGGAAAATATATTTGAAGAAGTTAATATTGCAGAAAAAGTGGCTGAGTGGGTAGAATATGAGGAAACTTCCAAAGAGGGTGAATGGTTTAGTGGAGAATCTTCGGGAGAGAAGAATTAATTTGTGTAGGTTGTATTTGTTGTGTATTGAGCTCTTTATGCTTTGTACTATTTACCTTTATGTTTCTTGTTTAAGATTGATATGTAATATCCTGAGTAAGATTACTGTTGTCAGTTTTCCATCTTTTATATAGCATTAGAAATATTCTTATCTTTCTCATGCTATTGGAGTGAGCCTAAACTTGCTATGGTTACGTAACTATTTCACTGGTGTTTTACTACTGATTTAGTGATTTGAAATGTGAATTAGGAACTTGAAATTAGTTCCTTGGAATCTGTACTAATGACTTGAAAATGGATGTGTTCTTTTCACAACAAATCTTCTTTTTTTATAAGATTCTAAAAGGGACATTTTCTTATATTCATTTTGTAAGGACTAACTACTTGTTAACTTTACATAATTTAGATGGGAGGTAAAGGTGACAAAGGTAAGAAAAATATTGATCCTATAAAGATAAAAAAAAAAAAAAACCTTCGCCTTATAGACGATCGACAGGTATTCATATATCTGAGGGTCGGTTAGATGACGTGCTAGCACGACCCTCTTATTCTAGGTCATTGGATTATTCAGTTCCTGCTTCTACGCACATGGGTCCACTTCATGGCTCTACAGAGACCCATTCCGCACTCATCGCTATGCCACCACCATCACAGTATTATCAGACGATCGCTGCCACATACAGTCATCTATCATCGTCTGTAGTACCTTCTACTGGTAGTCACCCACGTACTCACAGTGATTTTGCTGGATCTATTGGGTTTACAAATATTCATCTAAGAGGCACATCATCTAGTGCTTTAGATCCACCCATGCCAGTGCATCCAGCAGCACTTGTTTCGCAGTCGGGAGACAGAGATGCTTATCGAAGGCAGTATATTATTCCATATACAACAGGGTAAGATTTCTAAATATAACAACATTATTCATTTTTCATTTACTATATTATTATGCTCTATGATATTAATGTTTGATCTTGTGTTGTAGATTTTTTCCCAATGATAGAATTGCAAAAACTATGACAAAATGCATTGTCGGCACTTCAAAGGCTATTGGACGAGTTGGCAAAAGGTTCTAGAATTTTATAGAAATGAAATGTTTAAAGAATTTTAGGTAAAGATTTAACTTATCGACTACTTAACACATTGTTAGAACAAAAAATTGAATATTAAACTTTTATTTTTTGTTGTTCTGGTATGATCCAACATATTACTTTACTATAAGGAAGAATTTTTATAAAAGTGCAAGACTCAGAATGAACGGTCTGTTAGATTATGCAAGACAAAATAGGGTAAAACTAAGTTTTATAGATGAAAGAATGTGGCAAGATTATCTTCGCTATTAGAATAGCGATGAATACCAAAAGTTGAGTGAAAAAAGATAGAAAGCCAAGGTATCAGCCAAGGGTGGGTCTCTACATACTGTGGGAGTTGTTAGTCGGATTACTATGGAGCAAAAAATGGTATGTAATTTTTACATGTTTAATTGTTTGTTTCTATTTTAATTTTTAATTTTTTGAAGATTAATGATTTATCATATGCAGGAAAAAAAATGGGTAGGAAGGTAGCTTTTCATGAGGTATTCGTGAAGACCCATATAAAAAAAGAAAAATAACCCAACAGATGAAGATGTCTGAGTTGAGCCTCTTGCAAAATCTACCCATGTAAGAATCACATTTTGTGTTTATGAATTTTTTTCTCAAAGTTGATATTATTCAAGTACAACTAGTTTAATATTTTTTTACTATTAATTTTAACTTTACTTTAAATATAGGACATATATATGTAGTTCATTAATGAGTACCGTAGTACTCAGCCTCCTGAAAGTTAGGGTGAAACAATACCTGGAGATGTAGAGAAGAAGTACTGGAAATAAACTATGGGTTCTTCAGTTTGAGGCGCATACTACGGCAACCACAAAAAATGCTTTAGCGAGAATATTAGGTCTTCGTCCTGTGATTCATCCTTTCCCTCATCAGTTGATAGAGAAACTGTTGATTTGCTAAAAAATACGTTTTCTCAACTCACTAAAGATCTTACTACATAGACTGAGAGGGCGAAGAAGAAGGAGGAGGAAACAACATTACAAATGAGAATGATGCAGGAGAAGATCAACTCTTTTATTCAATCTGCACGGATTCATCCTCCTTGTTATGGTGATGCAGCTTGGGCTGCAAAAGGCCTAGGCCCACTGGATGATTATTACACCACAGAGTAGGAATCAGATCCTATTGGTGAGGCTGAGAATGAGGATGGGGATGATGAGTTGTTGTTTTAATCTTTTGTATGTTTTGTAGTTTGGATTTAGAACCTTGATAAATTTTGTAAATAATTTGATTTTTAATGTTTGTATTCTTATGGTGGTTGATTGTATATTAAATGTTGATTGGTGGGCTATATTATATAGCAGGTTTGATGTAATGTAGCATAAATTTATACTGTTATAATTTTTACAAAATTATCTGAAAAATCAATCACATGTGGTCGCTTTTTTGGAAATTTTTCAAAAACCCAACCACATGTGGTCGCTTTTTTGGAAAAATTTAAAACATGCGACCACATGTGGTCGCTATTCTGAAAAATTTTAGAAAGAAAGCTACCACTTATGGTCGCTTTTATAAAAAAAATTCTAGAAAAGCGACCACATGTGGTCGTTATTCTGGAAAAAAATTAAAAACCGACCACATGTCGTCGCTATTCTGGAAAAAAAAATAAAAATCAACCACAGGTGGTCGCTTTACTATAATTAATAAAAAATAATTTCATGAAATAAATAAAATCTACCATATGGTCGCTTTTTATATAAAATAATTAATTAATATATACATAAGCGACCACGTGTGGTCGCTTTTGTTAAAATTAATTAATTAATTTAAATATAAAAGAGACCACATTAAAATTTATTTTTATTAAATTTATAAGAACTCGTGGTCGCTTTTTTTCAAAAAATAAAAATTGATCTTTTTTTTAAAAAAATAATATTGAATTTTAAATATATATATATATATATATATATATATATTTCTAAAAAAATGACCACATGTAGTCGGTTTTAATAAAGCTACCACTCTTTTTCCGACCACGCCTTGTGGTCGCTTTTATGGTCGCAAAAAGAGGAAAACCGACCACATATGGTCGGTTTTTGTGGTCGCATTTCCTTTTTTTTCTAGTAGTGATATAACATTTGAAATTTAACATACCATAAATTATATTCGATTATTAATTAAGTCCCTAATATTCATAATTATTTTTAATGTAATATTTTTATTATATTAATTTTAAATTTTGTTAATTTAATTTCCCTATAATTATTTAAAGATATAAGTTAATTTTATTAAAATTTATAGTTGTACAGTAAATATGACCATCACAAAAATTAAAAGTGTACGTGTAAAATGAGTAATTAAATAAGTACATGAAACATTTGATGCAAGATATAACTGTTAAAAATTATTAAATAACATAATAATTTAAAAAATTAAAGAGAGAGAGAGATTTAAGTTATGAAATAAGAAAATATAAATGAAAAAAAAATAATAATATAATATTAAAGAGAGAGAAGAAGATTGTTTTTTAGAGTGTAAAATAGAATTGTGGGTTGAAGTTGGTGTTCTCCAAATATAAAGATTTTCTATAGTTATAATGTAAAATCGAGTGTGTCGAAGTGGCCTTATAGTAAGATGGGCTTTGAGCTATAGGTGACAAAAGAGTTTGAAAATGAGGTGTAGGTGATTCAAGTCTTAATAATTGAGTGGAGGTGACAATTACTTTATTATGGATTAAGAAAGTTGGAAAAATTTCATAATAACCCATAAGTTTTAAAATTTACACTTTGATCTAAATGTTATTTGATATAACGGGAAACAGAGGAAAAAAAAGGCATGTTTCTCTCTCTTCTCATCTGTTGTTGTTTTCTCTCTCTTTGCGATTTTTGTTGTTCATTGTTGTTGCTGCTTTATTCATCATCTTCTGCTTTATTATCATCATTTTATACATCATTATCCTCTTCATAATTTTCTTGTTGATCATTGTTGTTGTTGTTGTTACCGCAACTGCTGCTCTTTGACAATTTTTTTATGTCAAATTTTATTTTGTACATCACTTTCAACTTTGACATTTACTTGATAGGAGACTTTGGTAAGTCAAATTATGATTTTTAGTTCAATTTGTCATCTGGGTAACTGCTAGTGTGTTGCTTTTTCAACAATAGCTAGCACGCGAACATGAATGCAACATAAAAGCCATCTGTTTAAACAGATCCATTATCTTTTGAACCAGATAGATATTCTGTTAAAATAGAAGACTCATATGTTGGATTCATGTTTATGGTTCTATAGTGCCCGTAACATGAATCGAATAGATGGGTATTCTGTTGCGACAGATTAGTAATCTGTTCCAATAAACAATTAATCTATTGCACCAAATTAGTAATCTGTTCCAACATACAAGTAATCTGTTACAACAAAATATTTATCTGTTGCAACAGATTATAATTCTGTTGCAACATTTGAATAATCTATTTCGAACAACACAATACAACTCATGTCACAAACCCAACAGATAACCTGTATGTTGATCTCTTTCTATTGATACTGAATTCATATTATTCCTTAATCGTAGACATATTTGTTGAGAAGAAGAAATAGACAGAATGAAAATTAAATGAAAAATAAAATGTCAAAGTGAATCAAACATAAATTTTTTATTAAACAAAAAACTAAAAATACATAGGTAAAAGAAAAAAATAATCTAATTATTATTATTATCATCATCCTCATCATTATTATTATTATTATTGCTAGTCGACCAATCTTCAACCGGCAGCAGCAGCGCCCTCCTCATCGTGCGGATCTTCCACAGCATCCTTACTCTGACGGGGGCCAACTCCCACTGTAGGTCATGAACCTGCGTCTGCAGTTCTCGCACGGTGTCTCATAAAATAGCGGCATCCAACACTAAATCATCCATATCTAGAACACACATAAATTGACAAAAAAATACAAAAACAAAAGTAAAGAAAAGAATCTGAAAGTAATACAACGTATATTTATACAAAAAGCAAGAAAAAAACTTACCAGAGACAGGGAAAAGCTATCAAGTCCTTGAAGACAAAGTAGTTGAAGATGTAATATGAAGACAAGAGCAAGAAAAAAATAGAGTGTAGTAGAATGAACGAATAAGAAGGGGCCTATTTATAGAGGATTGAATTTGAATGAGTTAGGTAAAAAGACGTGATTGTTCACCTCCATTTATTAAGTACATTCAAACTGGTGACTTTTTTATTACGGTGGAAAGTTATGACTTGATAAGTTATGACTTAATTATTTCTTTTCCATAACATTTTTTATTGAGTTGTGGCAATAGATTATATATTTGTTGCTTTACATAACCCATCTGTGACAACAGATATACCATTTGTTGCAACAAATTGACAATCTGTTGCATCAAATAATATATTTGTTGCAACATATATCTTTTTTAATAATCATCATATCTTTATCCTTAATCCAAATTTGGTGACATTTTTATTATATAAATTAAAAAAACAAATTCAAAAAAAAGTCAAAAAGTCACTACTTGTTGCCTATTTAAACATCAATTATTCAAATTTATGTTTAGTCCCTCCTTTTTCGTATTAGTTAGACTTGGCACACCCATTAAGAAAAATATTAATTAGGGGTCTATTTTACCAAATTAGATTTATTAATTATGCTTTGAAAATATATATAAATTTGAATATATAAATCGACAATCTATTTCATCAAAAAGGCGCGATTGTTCACCTCCATTTATTAATTACATTCAAACTAGTGACTTTTTGATTACTGTGAAAAGTTATGACTTGATAAGTTATGACTTAATTAGTTCTTTTTTGATAACCGTTTTTATTGAGTTGTGGCAACATATTATATATCTGTTGCATCGGATAACCCATCTGTGACAACAAATATACCATTTATTGCAACAAATCGATAATTTGTTACATCAGATAATATATCTGTTGCAATATATATTTTTTTAATAATCATCATATTTGTATATTTTAATCCAAATTTGATTAATTTTTTGTTATATAAGTTAAAAACAGATTTAAAAACAAAATGTCGAAAGTACTACTTGTCGCCTATTCCCTCCGTTTCGTATTAGAAACTTGGCACACCCATTAAGAAAAATATTTATTAGGAGTCTATTTTACCAAATTAGCTTTAGTAATTATTCTTTGAAATAATATAAATTTGAATATATAAATCGACAAACTGTTGTATCAAAAAGGCGTGACTGTTCACCTTCATTTGTTAAAACATTCAAGCTGGTGACTTTTTAATTACTGAGAAAAGTTATGACTTAATTAAATCAAGTTGCTGACTGACTTTGATTATTGTGATAAGTCTTATTATTATTGTTTAGTTCTTTTCAGTAATCATTTTTATTGAGTTGTGGCAACAGATTATATATATATTGCATCAGATAACCAATCTATGAAAACAGATAATCTATTTGTTACAACATATCGACAATCTGTTGCATCAGATAATCTATTTGTTGTACCTATAAGCTATCTTTTTTAATAATCATCATATATTTAATCCAAATTTGATTACTTTTTTATTATATAAATTAAAAAAATAGATTTAAAAAAAAATGATTAGTGATTAAAATTAAATAATCATTCTTTTACGGTTATAAATTGTGTTTATCATTTATTTTCTTATTTTACGACCGTAAGTCATGACTAAAGACTTTTCACCCTCTCAATAATAATAATAACCCTTTTTTATTAATAATCATGTTGCAATGTATGATCCATTTGTCGCAGCAGATTAACCATCTATTGCAACATATGATTCATCCGTTTCCACAAACGCTTAATCCCTTTCTCCAACCGTCTACTTGTTGAGAATAAGGAATAGACAGAATGAAAATTAAATATTAAATAATAATTAAAAATCTAAAGTCAACCAAGATTTTTGAATCCCTTAGGTAAATCCGATATAAAAAAGGAAAATGCATACGCTAAAAGAAAAAATATAACACATTTATTATTACCACTATTACTATTATCATTATTATTATTATAAGTATTACTATTACTACTTTTAATATCTGAAGGACAATTTTCATCCGACAGCAGCAGGACCCTCCTCAGCCTTGCTTTGAAGTCGGCCAAATCCCTTTAGAGTTCATTATACTGCCTTCAAAGTTCCCAGAAGGACTTGATATAAATCTTCTTGTATGAATTTGGCTCATCCATATATGGAAGTGTAGTAGTAGAATGAACAGGTAAGGAGAGACTTATTTATAAAGGAAGGGGTTAGTCAAAAAGCCATGATTGTTCATTCATCCCTTAATTATAAAGGAAGGGGTTAGTCAAAAAGCCATGATTGTAACAAATGTCTATAACTGTTTGATAATTTTAACAGGTTAGTGGTTGGGAGTTAAGCCATAGATGGGCTAGGAAGAATAAGGTGCGTACAGATGGATGGATCAACTTTCATGTGTGGGAGTTATGTGTTACTGATAAGGTTACCGGGACAATACACACAAATTACAATATTTTTGTGAATACGATTTTTAACCGATTAGGCACTGATCATTCAAACAAGATCCTGCATTGTACAATTAAGTTTGATGGATTCAAATTGATAAGGTCGAGGGCCCCATGATGCTGTGTTGATACCCTATTATGAATTAATAACGGTTGTTACTCATGTTTATGCGTGTCAAGTTTTCAGAAGAGATCAATATTTGGTGTCATTGCAGAGATCCAATAGCGATTGGACTTAACTTTAAGTGTGCATTGGACTCTGAGAAGGCCTTCAAAGCCCTGCACTGCATCAAACAAGAACGAAAAAACAATAGAAATTCCCTTGGCCCAAATTTATATGGAAGGGTTGTTCAAGAAGATTATTATATGCTAGAAGGAGCCGAAGGAGAATACCTACGAGGGAAAGGGGAGTCGATGAAAGACTATATCATCTGAAAGCTAATTAAAGATGAGACATAAGGTAGTAAGGAACTTCTAGCAAATCTAGCCGATGAAATTGACTTAAAACATGAGAAATCTAAATCAAATGCAAATACAAAAGTGTATTCAGTAATGTAAATCCGTCTGTTATTTCTCTCAAAGAAAAATAATGCAGATGGACACTATGCTAGGGAGCTGTAACTAGGAAGCATGGTATGGATAATAATCTAGATAGAAAATAGCAGAAGACCAACAAAGCAGCCTCGCGGGCACCGAGGGTTGAAATGATGTACAGTAAGTCTAGAAAACTTGTGCCAATAACAACTGTAGTTAAAATAATGAATCTAAGAGAAGGCTGCAATTTCTGAATTTTAAATTGCATCGCATGCCTTCTTATTTGTGGTTCTGATTAGGTCCACTGTTGTTGACCTGATCAAAACCACAAACAAGATTAAAAGACAGATTGAGTATTATTACTTCCTTAGCAATATGGATTAATTGATTGTGTTTTCTTGTCTTATCATGCTTTCAACATATCTTGGAGAATATTAGAGGCTTGCGATAGTATATGAGTCCCGGTAATTTTCAAGCTTGCCTCCAGCTTGTCGATTCAGTATTCAAGCATGTCGTTGTCATCTTGAAAGTTGGTATAGAGTTGTTGGTCTTTTGTGAGCTCGATCAGGAACACTTTCTCCTTCAAAGTTGTGGCATTTTAGAATGCCTTCAGAACACTTTATTCAGAAGCCTTAACTAATACATGGAGGGTCGCTATGTTTTTTTAGGTCAAAATATGTTGATTCACAGTCAAACAGTGGTCCCAACAGTTAAATAGCTCACTTTATTGAGTGTTGCTCAATGCAGCTTACTCAACCAACCTTCAAGGAATCTGATAAATTAATTAGCAAGGAGTTACATAAGGTTTGATCTAAACTGACTCTACCAATCCTATTAAACGTTACGTTACTCCAGGCTCATTACCATATCAAAACCTTTGTATGAGTTAGTGCACAAATCAAATGAGCTCAATCTCTCAGCTTTTATAATGATCAATCTTCGCCCATATAGAGGACAAGATATTCATCATACAAAAGTCTACACCATCGCCAAAAAAATTTTTCGCAATAAAAGTCTTGAAAAGGCATGACTAGTAGTCTCTCAATATTACTTTTATGGTTATCTTGACGTCTCATGCCAATATATTGGAATGGACATAGCAAGCAATTGTGCTTAGTTTGGTTTTTCCATTCTAATATAATTGCAAGAGATGTCAAGAAAGTCATAAAAGTGATACTGAGAGATTACTAATTATGCCTTCTAAAGACTTTCACTGTGGCAAGAATTTCTAGCGATGATGTAGACTATTGCATGGAGGATATCTTGTCCTCTATATGGGAGAAGAGAGATTAGTAGAAAGGCTGAGAGATTGAGCTTATTTGATTTGTGCACTAGCTCAAGCAAAGGTTTTTGATAGGGTAATGAGCCTAGATTTACGTAACGTTTGATAGGCTTGGTAGAGTCAGTTTAGATCAAACATTACGTAACTCCTTGCTAATTAATTTATCAAATCCATTGATGGTTGGTTGAGAAAGTTGCGATGAGAAACAATCGATAAAATTGATCTATTTAACTGTTGGGACCACTGCTTGGCTGTGCATCAACACATTTTGACCTAAAACAAACATAGTGACCCTCCATGTATCATTTAAGGCTTCCGAATAAAGTATGTTCTGAAGGCCTTCTACAATGTCATAACTTCGAATAAAGTGTTCCTGATCGAGATGACAAAAGACTAGCAACTCTATACCAACTTCAAAGACGACAACAACAAGCTTAAATACCAAATCGGCAAGCTGGAGGCAAGCTTGAAAATTATCGGGATTGACGTACTACATTAAGCCTCTAATCTTTTCTAAGATATGTTGAAAGCATGCTAAGTATAGAAAATACAATCAATTATATCCATATTTCTAAGGAAGTAATGATACTCAATCTTTCTTTCAATCTTGTTTGTGGTTCTGATCAGGAAAACAACAATGCGCCTAATCGAAAACACAAACAAGAAGGCATGGGATGCAATTTAAAAATTGCAGCCTTCTCTTAGATTCCTTATTTTAGTTGCAGTTGTTATTGGCACAAGTTTTCTAGACTTACTGTACATTATTTCAACTCTTGATGCTCATGAGGCTGATTTCTTGGTCTTCTGCTATTTTCTATCTAGGTGATAATCCCGACCAAGCTACCTAGAAACAGATCCCTAGAAAAGAGATCATCTGCACTATTTTCTTTTAGAGAAACAACATACGAATTTTTCATTATCGGATACACTTTCATATTTGCACTTGATTTAGATTTCTCATATTCTAAGTCAGTTTCATCAGTCAGATTCGCTAGAAGTTCCTTTATACCTTATGTTTCCTCTTCAATTAGCTCTCAGATAGTCTTTCATCAATCTCTTATTTTCCCTCGAGGCATTCTCCTACCGTGCCTTCTGGCATATAATTATCACCCCGAGCAACCCAACTATATAAATTTGGGCTAGGTCAATAACTATTAATTACTGTTCTTGGTTGAAGCAGTTGGAGGCTTCGAAGGCCCTATCAAAGTCCAATACACCCTAAAAGTTAGTCCAATCACTATTGAATCTCTTTACAATGACACCAAAACTAGATTCCTTCACAATGGTTGACACATAAACATGAGCAACAACCGACATTAAATCTTAACAGGGTATCAGAACCATATTCATGGTCCCTCAGCCTTATTAGTTTGGAACTATCAAACTTAACTGTAAAATTACAAATATCTTATTTGAATGATCAATGAATAAACGATAAAAATAGCATTCACAAAATAAGTGTACTCTATGTGTGTTTTCACAATAACATTATCGGTAATACATACCTTCCAAATATGAAGTAGTTTCATCTGTAAGCAGCTTATTCCTCTGAACCTATCTTTAATGCAACATCTTATGTTGGTCGGACAAAAGTTGATCTACTTTAGTTTCTTATATCTACAAAGAATAGAAAAAATTGATGTCAAACAAAAGAAGAACAGAAAAAACATTATTCATCTATTGCAATAGATATGTATTCTGTTGCAACAGATGTGGAGTCTGTTACAATATATATGGAGTCTTTTGGAATACATCAAACCAGCCTTGCTAGTGGTTTGATTTATTTCAACAGTTGCTCCATCTGTTGCAATATCAACAACAACATAAACTATAAAGAAACAACAAATAAAAAACATTAATAACAAATAAACAACATCATTTGTTCCAACACCATCAATCACATCATCAACAATAAAGAAGCAATATCCTTTGTTCCAACATTATCAACAACACCACACAACAAGTTCCAACAACACCAACCCCACCAATAACATCAATAACATCAATAACAACATCAACAACAAAGAAACAAACAAAATACATAAAAAAAATGATACTGCCAACAAGGCTTTTAAACTTCTCCCAATAGATGACTTTTTTGCATGTTGTAATAAAAATTCTCGATTACTTTATTCAACACTTAAAGTTTCTTCAAATTTTTTAAATAAATATGATATGGGTAAATGGTAATTAAATAAAAAAAATAGATGTAAATAACTTTCAGAGAAGAAGACGAGAATGAAAGAGCAATAGTGAACCATACCTTACCTGTAATGTCAAAAGGGGATCAAAAAAACAATTTTAGTCGAGGAAAGATATAGATAGATTTAGATCCGAAAGGATCTTTATGAGAAAGAGGAGAGAAAAAAAGGTTGTGATGACCCTAAAGAGGAGAGAGCAAAAAAGATGAGAGGTGAATAAAATAAATTTAGGGCTAAAGGAGAGATGAGATAATTTAGGGTTTAAATATTCATTAATTAATATTCATTGATAACTTGAACGGCATGAGAAAGACGGGTGGCACTGAAAATATAAGACAAGACTACTCAATGAGATTTTTGAGTTATCCAAAGAAATATTTTTCACCACCTTTGGTAGTACTATTTTATCTCTCTTTCTTCTTTCGGGCAGAAGCTTGTATTTAAATTAAAGAAAAAAAAAATTCAAACAAATATGTCATCTGTTGTAACAGATATCAATATTTATTTGAAAAATCCAACAGCTCAGTCATCTGTAACAACAGAGCAAATGTCCATTTGATAGGGTCATCAGATATGTCATCTACTATAACAGATATCAATATTTGTTTGAAAATTTCCAAAAGATCAGTCATCTGTCACAACAGATGCAAATGTCTATTTAATAATTATATCAAATATGTCATCTGTTGTAATAGATATGAATATCTATTTGAAAAATTCCAACAGCTCAGTCGTTTGTTGCAACCGATTCCATTATAATTGATTTAGGTAGAACTGGAGATGAGTTCATAGGGTCAACTACAAAATCAATTGAGTCTTTAAAATTTCATGGCGTTGGTATTGCGTTCATCCTAACCCGAGTCGTCGATCGATCACTCTGATTTGAAAAGATTCTCATTAACTTAATGTTAAGCTAGTACCTAAACTGATTTTGGTAGAACTAAGGATGAATTAGTTCATAGAGTCAAATACAACTTTAATTGAGTCTTTGGAATTATATGGTATTTGTATTGCGTTCATCCCGACCCAAGTCATCGATCGATCACTTTGAGTTGAAAAGATTCTCATTAACTTAATGTTAAGCTAATACCTAAATTGATTTTGGTAGAACTAGGGATGAATGAGTTCATTTGGTCAAATACAACATCAATTGAGTCTTTGCAATTGCATGGTGTTGTTATTGCATTCATCTCGACCCGAGTCGTTGATCGATCACTCTGAGTTGATAAGAATCTCATTAACTTAATTTTAAGCTAGTACCTAAATTTATTTGGGTAGAACTATACATGAATGAGTTCATAGGGTCAACTATAAAATTAATTGAGTTTTTGCAATTGCATGGTGTTGGTATTGCGTTCATCCCGACCCAAGTCATTGAGAGATCACTCTGGGTTGAAAATATTCTCATTAACTTAATGTTAAGCTAGTACCTAAACTGATTTTGGTAGAACTAAGGATGAATGAGTTCATAGGGTCAACTACAACTTTAATTGAGTCTTTGGAATTGCATGGTGTTTGTATTCCGTTCATCCCAACTTGAGTCATCGATCGATCACTCTGAGTTGAAAAGATTCTCATTAACTTAATGTTAATCTAGTACCTAAATTGATTTTAGTAGAACTAGGGATGAATAAGTTCATAGGGTCAACTACAAAGTTAATTGAGTCTTTGTAATTTCATAGTGTTGGTATTGCGTTCATCCCAACTCGAGTCGTCGATCGATCCCTCTAAGTTGAAAAGATTCTCATTAACTTAATTTTAAGCTAGTACCTAAATCGATTTTGGTAGAACTAGGGATGAATGAGTTCATAGGGTCA
This sequence comes from Capsicum pubescens, assembly GCA_030864215.1. Lineage (NCBI taxonomy): Eukaryota > Viridiplantae > Streptophyta > Magnoliopsida > Solanales > Solanaceae > Capsicum > Capsicum pubescens. Next base: position 123,746,192 of record CM061543.1, read on the forward strand.
ACTACAACATCAATTGAGTCTTTGCAATTGCATGGTGCTGGTATTGCATTTATCCCGATCCGAGTCATTGATCGATCACTTTGAGTTAAAAGGATTACCATTAACTTAATGTTAATCTAGTAACTAAATTGATTTTGATAGAACTAGGGATGAATGAGTTCATAGGGTCAACTAAAACTTCAATTGAGTCTTTAAAATTGCATGGTGTTGGTATTGCGTTCATCCCAACCCGAGTCATCGATCGATCACTTTGAGTTGAAAAGATTCTCATTAACTTAATGTTAAGCTAGTACTAAAATTGATTTTGGTTGAACTAGGGATGATTGAGTTCATAGGGTCAACTACAACTTCAATTGACTTATTGCAATTGCATGGTATTGGTATTGTATTCATCCCGACCCGAGTCGTCGATCGATCACTATGAGTTGAAAAGATTCTCATTAACTTAATATTTTTAAAACTATATTTTTTAAAACTTTACACATTAATCAGATCAATTTGGACAAAAATTAATAATTTCAATACTTGTCATTCTTTTTCAAAGTTACAAATCAACCCATATAAATCATCTATTTGCAGGAAAAACTTTTCCTCATTTCAAATCTCAAGTTCTCACTCTTCTCTCTCTCTCTCAATAATACAAACAACAACTACTCAATATATTACTTAACCCTTCAAAACAGATCTATTTTCTTCCTATTTTTTACCACATAGTTGTTATTTTTGACTTCATTCTCACTTGTATCCATCGTTTTCTCTGTCTTCACAGGTAACAAAGTTCGAGAAGATTTCTACATTTGTTCTTTATTCTAAAAATTAAGGGTTTATAGTTAATGATGAAAAAAAGACGTTTAGTTTATTATCTTCGAGAATGAGTTAACAATTTTAAGTTTTGATGCTAAAAATGTAGAAAGCACCCGAGAAAAGCCTAGTTTTAGTCACAGTGTTTTGTTAACTATCGTGATATTGTTGGATGGTATTTGTGGTGTTGTTGGTGGTTGTTGGTGGTGGTGTCGGTATTTGTGGTTTTGGTGGTGGTAGCGGTGGTTTTGGTGTTGGTATTGGTGTCATTAGTGGTAGTGTTGGCGGTTTAGTATTGTTGTTGGTATTGGTGGTGGTCTTGGTGGCATTGGTTGTGGTATTGGTGGTTCATCTGTTGCAATAGGCAGAAGATCTATTGGAAGATATTAACTAGGTCTTCAAACAGATTCCTCATCTATTCCAACTGATGAGTTATCCGTTGGAGTATTTTTTTGTAATGTGGCGTATAATAATTTATTGAAATTGTCTTACCTTTTTAAAAAAAATTATGCAGCTATCAAATGTAATGTAATTTTTATTTTTCTGTTGTTTGAGGTTAAAAGATGTCTCCCAAAAGAAATGAAACTGAAAGTGGATCAACTTTTGACCACCCAATAAAAAGGCTAGATTACAAATAGATTTAGAGAAACTTCCTAAACAATCTCAGTTAAGGACAAATAAAGATGAGGAAAGTGAGAACTTCTTCTCACCAATGGGGCATGAATTAATATCGAAATCCAAGCATGATCCTGGCAAAACCATTAGTATTGACAGGTTTCGAGCTGCTATGCCAATAGATTACACTACAAAAGTAACTGGTGATCTTGTACTTAAATGTCAGTTGGGGAAAGGTTTTGATGAATTTAAGAGTATTATGAAGAATGAAAACATAGACGGACTTATTAAGTGGAGCTGATTTACATACTTTCTTAAGCTTCCTGAGGACCACACTCTCCCTTTCTAAATGAGCTTAGTATATGGTCTTGTCAAGCGCAGGATCAAGTACGCAGGGGATGATAAAGATTTGAAGTAAGGTGAAAAAAAAATGGATGAAATATGGATCAACTACTTTGGTATGCCGGTTTATTTTGGATTGAAAGAGTTTGACATAGTGACGGGCTTGCGATGTGATCGTCCAGAAGAGCCTCTCATCAAGGAAACACCCCATAAAAGGTACAACAAATGCAAGGAAAAAAGATGGGTTGTTGGACATTGTTGGACGTAGCTACAAAGTGGGGGATTTGATAGCAGATCTCTAGGATAAAGCCATACCAAAGCAGTACAGAGAGAAATTATTCTTAGTTTAGTTTTTCCATTCCGTTATATTGGCAAGAGACGTCAGGAAAGTCATAGAAGATTATTTGTTGGTGTTTGCTGATAATTTTGAGAAATTCAACGACTATCCCTGGGGATATGACAACTACTACTTGACTATCAAATATTTACTAACAAAGCTATCCACAGGGATGATCACATTATATGGCTTTCCTTGGGATTTCATGGTAAAATTAATCACTATTTTTACTCATCCATTAGTTTATATTGAATATAGTTATTATGACTTTTTTTGCTTGCTTCCTTTTTACATTTTTTAGGCTTGGGCATTTGAAGTCATTTCTCCCCTCTGAAAGCAGTTCAAGGATTACCCAGATGAGCTTTCTCATCAAAGGATCCTTAGGTGGTTAGCTGCAAAGAGCAGTAAAAAAATTAAGGAGGCTGATCTCTTTAACCCCCCGGATGATGTAGTACCTCTTCTTTCAACTAAAATAATTTTCCTCAAAGAAAGATATTGAAATAGATATGCCATCTGTTATGACATATGGGTCGTCTGTTGAAACAGATTACCCATCAACTGCAACTGGTGCAACAGATGGTAATTTGTTACGACAGACGATCCATATTTCGCAATAGACTAACCATAGTTTGCTCTGGTTCCCTGAACCCGACTCAATAGATTACCTATATACTGAAAATTATGCAACAAATCGGTAATCTGATGCAATATATTATTAATTTTTTATGACATACAGATCAGCTGTTGCGGTAGATAGATCATCTATTGCATAAGTTGGTTGTGTTAACATATAACCTAATTAACTGTAAATTATTTATATATGATTTAAATGCCTTCTGTCTTTTTTTATAGGTTGTGCATCCTTGGATCATGCCTACTGAGCATAAATGGGGATGACTTCTTTTATTACTCTAGGTTTTGTTGATATAATAACAAACCCAATGGTGGAGTTAATAAAGAAGGAATTGGCTAGTACAACAGCCATAAGAAGAGCAGTTAGGAAAGTTCAGCCTAATGTTAAATCTTTTCATGACCAACCTACTGCAACAGATCCAGGTGTTTCTTTTGGGGGTGTTGCTAGTGGAGTTGTTGATGATGGTGGCAGCCATCCTGATGTTGTTATTGTGAAAATCATGATTATGAGCATGTTGGTGCTCAGAAAAAAAAATATGTTTGAAAACACCCCTTGCACAGGTCCCTCTCACCCCTCTTCACCCCCATGTTCTCATTGCAAATGCAAAGTGTGCAAGGATAGAGAGGATAAACTCCTTTATTGCTGAAGCTACCAAGGATTTGAAATCCAAGAAGGATGTCATACCATCCAAGAAGGTGAGGGAGCCATACACTCCTACAGTGGAGGTTAGGAGGAAGAGAAGAAACATTAGCTAAATACTCTCCATTCTGAAAACAGAAAAAAATTGCAACTCCTTCCGCTCCAAGAGTTATTAAAGTTCAAGGGCCGCTAAAGAAGGTGGACATATACGCGACACTTGGAAACAAAGAGAAGAAGAAACTGCAAAAAATCATGACTGACGAGATGAAACCTCCATAAGAATACACTATGCATTTATTTGTCGCCCAAGACTTCTCGAGTATGACAAATATGCATGAGTGGTACGTGGATAATGTAAGTTTACTTTTGCTAACCTATCCCTCCTATATACCCCATGAAGAAGAAACTACGTAACAGATATATAATCTGCTGAAACAGTTAGGTATTGTGTTGCAACATAATACACATCTGTTGCATAAGTTGCATTAGCTGGGTAATCTGTGAACTAATTCAGAGAACCCTCTGCAACAGATTCTTTCCACTATATTTTTCTTATTTATAATTACTAACCTATTAAAAATTGTCTTCTTATACCACAGTATGTTGATGAAATTCTCTGCCTCATGAGGGGCAGGAAATTATTATACTCGAATTCTTATGATGTTGTCGATAGGATAATAGACCTCAACTTCTACAGCAATTTCAAGAGTAAGTATGATAGTGTCTGTAGGCAAGCTGGTCCCGATATCTGGAGAATTAATCATTTAGTTTCTACATTTAAAAAGGATGAAGACATGATTAACTATGTTAGAGGGAACAGGACACATCCACACAGCAAGAGCTGGACCAAGGCAAAGATAATCCTTGCAGTCATGAACGTGGAAGTCAAACATTTTGCCATTTTCCAATATACCTTTGGAATGCCATTCTGGCACATGGCGCGATGCGCCATTATCGCGCTGGACCTCTGGAAATTGACAAATAGGAAATTGACTCTTTCCGCGATGTTCCAATATCATGAAGGGCCACTGGAATGGGACAATTAGAAATTTACACTGATCCGCGATGTGCTAAGGGTCCAAACGATGGTGTTTTACGATATGAACTTAAAATAGCCATGACTTCTTACTCGATAATCGAATTTAGATGAATTTCATATTGTTGGAAAGCTAATTCAATTTCCTACACAATGAAAAGTCCAAATCTAAGGAATTCCACACCAACTAAATAGTATTTGTTTTGGAAGCTATCCCTTAACACTCTAGGAATGAATTTAAGCTAGAAAAAATCGTGGGGTATTACAATATATCCCCCTTGGAAACATTCATCCTCAAATATGGCTAATTAAGCTAAAATTTCTTAGGAATCTGAGAATATAAGATAGCATGTACAACTGAAATAAACTGCGAGTCTGAATCTAAATCATTCTGAGCTTCTGAGTAATGATGTAAGAGTATATGAACTTACATGAGGACAACTATATGGATGAATGAAATGTATGACTAGAAAAGAATTGAATCAAGGAAGAGTGTTACCTTCGGCTATATCTGAGTTTGAGGAGAAAAGGTAAGGGTACTTGGCTCGCATATCTGTTATCGCTTCCCAAGTGGCGCCCTCAATAGACTGATTCCGCCAAAGAACTTTAACAAGGGGAACTTCTTTGTTCCTTAGTCTACGGATCTGATAATCTAAAATCTCAACTGGAATCTCTTAATAAGAAAGACTGTTTTGAACATTTGAGCTTTCTAAAGGAACTACAATAGTGGAGTCACTGATACTCTTCTTAAGCATAGAGACATGGAATATAGGATGAATGACCGACAAGTCTGCAGGTAACTCAAGATCATAAGCTACTCTCCCAACGTAACTCAGAATTCTATAAGGGACAACATACTGGGGTCTAAGCTTTCCCTTTTTTCCAAATCTCTTTACCCCTTTCATGGGTGAAATCTTCAGATACACTAAATCACCAACCTCAAACTCGAGGCCCCTTCTTCGCACATTTGCATAGGATTTTTGATGACTCTGGGCTATTTTCAATCTTTCTGTAATCAACTTAACTTTCTCCATAGCTTTAAACACTGCATCAGGACCAAGCAAAGAGGCCTCACCCACTTCAAACCAACCTATGGGTGATCTATATCTCCCATAAAGAGCCTCAAATAGAGCTATCTGAATTCTTGAGTGATAACTGTTATTGTAAAAGAACTCAATCAGTGGAAAATGTTCATCCTAACTACCCTTGAAATCAAGAGCGCATGCCCTAAACATATCTTCTAGAGTTTGGATGGTCCTCTCTGCTTGAACATCTGTCTGAGGGTGAAAAGCTGAACTAAGGTGGACTTGGGTTCCAAGACCCTTCTGAAAGGCTCTCCAAAACTGGAAAGTAAATTGAGTACCCCTATCCGAGATGATAGACAAGGGAACCCCATGCTATCTAACTAACTCTCAGGTATACAACTTAGCATAATCCTCAGTTGTATAAGACGTGTGAACTAGCAAAAAATGCACTGACTTAGTCAATCTATCTACAATAACCCAAATTGAATCATGATGACAACGCAAATGGGGTAAACCAGTCACAAAATCCATGTTCACCTCTTCTCACTTCCAAGTGGGAATACCAAACTCTTGCAATGTGACACCATATCTTTGGTGCTCTACCTTAACCTGTTGATAAGTTGCACATTTTGCTACAAACACTGCTATATCTTTCTTTATACCACTTCACCAATAAATTTCCTGCAAGTCGCGGTACATCTTGGTAGCTCCTGGATGGATAGAATAATGCACACTATGCACTTCCGCCATAATTCTCTGTCTTAAATCATCAACACAAGGCACACATAATCTATTCTGGTATCTTAACACACCATCTTCTCCTTAGGAGAAAACCTCTACCTTTTGATCTTTAACTAACTCCTTCAGTTTGACCAAACTAGAATCCATATCTTGCTTGTCCTTCACTTTCGAAACTAGTGAAGATTCAGAACTACTCTGAACACAAACACTCCCTTTAGCTGAATCAACCAATCTAACACCCAATCTAGCCAAAGGATGAACTTCTCGATCTAACTCTTTCTTATCATTCTCCACATGAGCAACACTGCCCATAGACAACCTACTAAAAGTGTTTGCCACTACATTGGCCTTTCCCGAATGATACAACACACTCATATCATAATCCTTCAACAACTCCAACCACCTTCTCTGACGGAGATTCAACTCCCTCTAAGTAAATACATACTGCAAACTTTTGTGGTCCGCGAACACATCAATATGCACACCATATAGATAATGTCTCCAAATATTCAAAGAAAACACCACAACAGCTAATTCAAGATCATGGGTTGGGTAATTCTTTTCATGAAGCTTCAACTGTCTAGAGGCATAGGCTATGACATTTCCTCTCTGCATCAACACATAACCCAAACCAACTCTAGAGGAATCACAATAAAAAATAAAGCCATCTGTACCATTAGGTAATGCTAGAATTGGGGCTGAAATGAGTCGAATATTCAACTCCTGAAAACTCTTCTCGCAGGAATCTGACCACAGGAACTTAACTTTCTCTTAGGTCAATCGAGACATAGGAGACATGATAGAAGAGAAACCTTCAACAAAACAGCGGTAATAACCAGCTAGACCCAAGAAACTCCTAATGTCTAATGGATAGATAGGTCTAGGACAATTCCTTACGGCTTCTGTCTTTTGGGGATCGACTCTAATGCCATCGGTGGAGACAATATGATCGATAAAGGCTACTGATCTTAGCCAAAATTCACACTTGCTGAATTTGGTGAACAATTGATGGTCTCTAAGAGTTTGCAAGACAACTTTAAGATGATCTGCATGGTCATCCTCACTACGGGAGTACATAAGGATTTCATCTATGAATACTATGAAAAACATGTCTAGATACTATTTGAACACTCAATTCATCAGGTCCATGAAAGTTGTTGGGGCATTGGTTAGCCTGAAAGACATGACTAGAAACTCAAAATGACCATAACGGGTTCTAAAGGCTGTCTTTGGAATATCGCATTCCCTTACCTTAAGCTGATGATAGCCAGATCTAAGGTCTATCCTTGAGAAATAACTTTCACCTTGGAGTTGATTAAAGAAGTCATCGATTTTAGAAAGAGGATATTTGTTCTTGACTGTAACTTTATTTAGCTGACGATAGTCGATGCGCATACGCAAAGAACCATCTTTCTTTTGCACAAATAGGATAGGGGCACCCCATGGAGAAACACTAGGCCTTATGAAACCTTTATCTAGAAGATCTTTGAGTTTCTCCTTCAACTCCTTAAGCTCTGTGGGAGCGATACGATAAGGAGGTATAGAAATAGGCTGAGTATCTAGGAGAAGGTCAATACTTAATTCTATCTCTCTACCAGGAGGTACCCTTGGGAGATCTTCTGGAAAAACATCAAAAAACTCATTAACCACTCGAACAGACTGTATTGTTGGAGTGTCAAACTTAGTGTCCTTAACTCAAACTAGGTGGTATATGCAACCTTTGGATATCAACTTTCTAGCTTTGAGATAAGATATGAAATGACTTTTGGGAGACATTAAATTTCCTGATCACTCAAAGACTGGCTCATCTGGGAACTGAAACTTTACCACTCGGGTGCGATAGTCTATAGAAGCATAACAAGAATGGAGCCAATCCATACCAAGGATAAGATCAAAATCAACCATGTCTAACTCTATCAATTCTGCTAACATGAATTTATAAAGGACAGTGATAGGACATTTTTTATAAATTTGCTTAGCAATGACTCTCCTACTGCGTAGAAACCAAGAAAGGCTTTGTGATCTTTTTAGAATTTATCTCAAAATTTACTGTAACTAATGGGGTCACAAAAGAGGAACTTGACCCAGGGTCTAACAACACATAAACATCAAAATGAAAGACACAAAGCATACGAGTCACAACATTAGGTGAATCCTCCTACTCCTGACAAGATGGTAAGACATAAAACTGATTCTGGCACTGACTGCCACTAGTACTAGATGATGTGCCCTGAGGAGGAGCTGGGCAACCTAAAGGAGCTAGTCCATTATTAGCCTGAGTCTGATAACGAACATCTCTATTATCCCATCTAGCATGTGAGCACTCTTTGATTCCATGACCCGGTTGGCTGCAACCATAACAACCTTTCTGGCCCCACAGACATTTACTTCCATGATTCTTACCACACTAAGCACATGGGGGATGATTAGGCTTCCCACTTATACTATTCTGAGATCTGGACATAGAAGACTTACCCCACTATTCTTTCCTATTTCTAGGTGTAGGAGCATTGGCTGAAGAAGGTACAAGCATAGATGAATGATTCTGAAAATGCGAACGATTTCCTCCTCCAGATCTATTATGAACATGATCAAACTGCTCTGTTCTATCTCTCTTATTTTCTGTCTCTCTTTCCTTCCCCTTTTCTACCTAAATCTTTTGAGCGTGCATCATCAATTTAGGAAGATCTATGTATCCAATTAGCATAGCCATCCTATACTCCTTAACTACTAACTCAGACACAATGGTCATAAATTTACTCATGCTTGACCTAGGGTCAGCCATCTATTCAGGGGCATACTTATACAACTGGTTGAACTTGAGGCAATGCTCCTTCACTATCATTAAGCCCTGCCTCAGGAACGTTTCTATCTTAGCTTTCCTTATCTCACATGGAAAGAACTTGTCTAAGAATGCATCCTGAAATATCTGCCAAGTCATGGGAGATGCATTCTCTCCTCTACTTTTCTTCCACATCACCACCCAATCATAAGCAATATCCTTCAGCCTATAGGATGCTAATTCTACACTCTTCTTTTTAGAAATATGCATAATTTAGGTGATATTTTTCACCGCATCTAGCTAAAATTGTAGGTCCTCATCCGCTTTCAACCCAAAGAATTTCGGTGGGTTCATTCACATAAAATCTCTGATCCTAGCCGTGGCTAAGTCCCCATCTTGCTAAGGTGGGAGTATAGCCTGATGGTTTCCCAGAATATTAGCTGGCACAGCTTGGGCTAGCACTTAAAAGGCAGCCCAAAACTCTGCATGTGACACATTCCTATTCAAAGGATCTGCGGGCTGAGGTGGCTGGTTATTATTTCTACGAGTGTTATCTTGATGAGGAGGCATTTTCTGTCACGTGAAAGCACGAGTTAGAAGCAGATAGAGACACTGAATGCATGATAGATCATGAAAGAAGAGATGATGTCCTAAAATACTTCATAGCCTCTTGCTCATAGATGTGGAGAACTGCACACTGATGATCAAGACTCTATGTAACATGGCTTGTCTGACTTCCTAGGAATCTCTAAACCTTAGGCTCTGATACCAAGTTTGTAATGCCCCAAAATCTAGTTCCTAGGATGCCACATGGTGCTCCGAACTAGAAGTAGACTTGAACTAACCGTGGTTGCTTTCTACTAAGTTTAGATCTCAACATAGGGGAAATATGAATATGAAATCATAATAATGTGGAAAATTTTATCTGGAACATGCTAGAAGTCTTGGTAAAACAATATTGAAAAATCTTAATTCTGAATCAAATGTCTAAAACTGAATCTAGTAGTCCGACAAGCCTCTACTATCTGAATCTAGAGTTTCACTGGGATAAGCCCCCAGCTGACTCAAACTATATGAAATGAATAAAGGAACATCTACTAATAAACTGAAAGTATGAATAACTAAGTCCCTGAACTATGAGGCTCACCAATTGCAGGGATGTAGATGAGATGTTTGAGAATCACTCACGCTACTGACACAGAGCACCTGAACCTACATTTTGAGACAATGTAGCACATAGACATATATATGGATTATTACTTTGAGGATGTACTGTGTATATGGGGGTTCATGTAATAAGTAAACAATATCATCACAGTTTATAAAATTATGCATGCTAAATGTAAATGACTCACACAGGCTTGAGTAATCTAAAATCTGGAGATCATAAATCATAAATGATAAAACATATAACGTAAATCTGGTGAGCCATTACACTTAGTTTTGAAATTTGTAAAATACTTTATCTTAAAGCTTAAAAATATTAAAACCACAACTTCTAAAACACATATTTTTATCTTAAAGCTTTAAATCAATAAATAGTTGACGAGTGGGGGACATCTTTTGGGAGGTTCTTCTAACCGACATACACCATGTGAGCATCCATGGAGTCCCACGTCTAGCCTCGTTAGGTAGGACTATTCTACCATTGTCATCAGAATAGAACTTCTATCTTAGTGATCACAATCTGAGTCATCCACGTAGAAGTGGGAATAAATCTGAATCCTATGTTGGCACGTAGTTCTGGGGTTTGAGACCGTAGTAACCTACCCATCACAGTGCTAAATACTACTCCCATTTTTAAGCTCAAAATCTTAAGAAATCCACTTCAAAAATAGCACAAGGGTTTACAAGAAAACCAATTATGTTTTTCTTTCTTTAAATCTCAAGTTATCTGAACAAAGTGGATTTTTATCTTAGCTTAGGACCAAAAGAACAAATCTTTGTCAAAATCTGTAAGTAATCTTACCTGAGGGTGATCATAGCACAAATAATCTTGAAATAACAATCTTAAATTGGGGCTTAACGACCCATGTATCAATCTCACGTTAAAACATCTAAAAATTCATGGTTGATAATGTAAACACTTATAATTCATCATAAAATCTAGAAATTACTGCACAATGCATAGAAATATGAATAAAGTCATGTAATTTCAACTTCTAAATTAATGGAAATCTCATAATCTTGTAAGTAATAATAATAGGTATAAACCCTAACTTGAATTTCATGGTAAATCTCATAAATTGCAGTAAATTTGTAATTAAAGTAAAGTTTTGGGCACAAGGATGAAAGAAATATCCTTGTTCAAACCCCATATACCTTAATTTGATAATCTTGATGCTAGAACTTGGATCTTGGATCTTTATTGATGTTTTGGAGATGACTTCTTAGAGTTCTTGAACTGGAATTCTCATTCTTAGAGAATTAATGGAGAAATTTTGGATTTCTTGGGAAGGAAGTATGCGCCTTAGGGTTTTGTTTAAGAGAGAATGATGAATAAAGCATAAAGTGCTATAAAATGTGAATAATCTTTTGTTTTTGGACGGATTGGGGGTTGGATATTTACCAAAATACCCCCTTTAAACTTTTATACAAAATTGGAAAACGTACATTTTCCCAATCTGGATTTCCACCGCGATGCGCCACTATCATGGTGGCTCACTGGAAATTGATGAATGGAAACTAGGCAGACTCCACGACGCGGAGACATCGCGGTGCCCCTTTGGAATGCCATTTTGGCACATGGTGTGATGCGTCATTATCGCGCTGGACCTCTGGAAATTGACAAATGGGAAATTGACCCTCTCCGCGATGCGCTAATATCGCGGAGGGCCACTGGAATAGGACAATTGGAAATTTACACTAATCCACGACGCACTACGAGTCCAAACGATGGTGTTTTACGACATGAACTTAAAATAGCCATAACTTCTTACTCGGTTATCGAATTTAGGCAAATTTTATATTGTTGGAAAGGTAATTCAATTTTATATGCAATGGAAAGTCCAAATCTAAGGAATTCCATACCAAATACATAGTATTTGTTTTGGAAGCTATCCCTTAACACTCTAGGGACGAATTTAAGCTAGGAAAAATTGTGGGGTATTATAGAAAGATTAAGGTTTATGACTACAACTTACCATCTTCAGGGAGGCCACATTTTTAACCCACATGCAATCACACTTGAAGTTGTTCCCCAAGTTGTTGACACAGAGTAAACTGATAGATCATTTGCCGGCGAAAGTCTTACAGAAGAAATTATGGGATTTTGAAGGTCGAAATAAGAACATCCACCTTCAAAAAAATAAAACTGGTGTTGCGTGCAGGCCGTCCTCGCTTGTATACATCGAGTGTTCATTGACCGGTATAGAAATGGTTGGTATGTGAGACACCATTGTGGAAAAAATGCAAGAGGTCCGGGCTTATAGAATACTAACCAAATAATTGGAGCCCTATTAAGAAGAATATGTCCAAAGTCAAAGACGAACACGATAATAATTTTTTATTTCAAGCCACTTTGTTCACTTTACATTGTAGTGGCAATTTTTTATGTCTGATGAAATTTGAATTTTTATAATGCAATAGATTGTCTATCTATTGTGACAGATATCATACCTGTTGTGAAAGATTGATTATCTGTTGCATTATGCAGATGTTTCTGTCTATCGCAACAGATATACAACCTGTTGTAACATATAATCTATTTTTTGCAACTGATAGGTAATTTATTAGAACAAATCAAAAAATAGGAAGACCTATTATATAATTTTTAGCAGATGGCCTACATGTTGCAACATATGTCTAAATTTGTTTCATAAGATATGTCGTCTGTTGCAGCAGTTGTATTATCTGTTGTGATATTTGAATCTAGTATTCCATTTTAATTAACTAGTTCAACATTAAGGCTTAAATTCTATTCATAGACAACATAAAATAAACTGAAGCCTTCAAAAATTAGATGAAATAACTCAACAAATAAGTGAAATGAAAAAAAATTATTATGGGTACAAATGATCTACTCTACAAATAAATCAACAAATTAACCAAGAAGGATAGGTTATTACATTGACAGACTCACACAATAAATATCTACTCAATATGGATAAGTTGTTCTTCATTCAGTGCTACGAAATTCGTCTTTAGTCGTCGTGGATCTTTAATGTCGCTTACGTACGGTTTTTGAGCTTTTACTTCTCCGTATTTCTATAAAATAGCATCATATCTTTTTCAGAGTAATTCAGCATCAAGTCCATCATTTGGTACTTGTAATCCATCGCTCAAAAACTCGGCTTAAGCGGGAACAAAAAGACTGTAATCCCTGTATTTTTAAAAAATAGATAATCCATATCTTGCAGTTCATGTAAGCGTTGTGAAATTTATGAAATGAAACTAAATCATGATACTTATACTTATAGGCTACCAATGTTTTGTTGAGCAATTCCTTCAACATATTATACAATAAATAGATTACCCATTTTATCTCGGTAATTATAGATATATAACAAATTATCTATCTCTTGCAATATATGAGTCTTATGTTGCAATAGATGGATCATCTATTGGGATAAATTCGAACAGGTAAAACAGAGCGGTACGATAATTTCGAACATATAACCCATCTGTTACAATAAAAGACTTATTTGTTGGTACAAATTAAAATAGTATGAAAACCTATTTGATTTTCTAAAATAGAGGGACCTATGTTGCAACAGATAACGCATCTGATGCAATAGGTTAGACAACAGTTGCAACAAATGTAAATATTTATTTGATAATTTTCAGCAGATGTATCATCTGTTGAAACAGATATGTGCCTGTTTGTTTGTTGGAACAGATGATATACATTCACCTTCTTCAACTCATGCTGCTCTTCTGTGGCCCTTGTACATTGAACAACGGTGTAAGACAAAGACAGAGGAGTTGCAATTTTGTTTTTTTCGATGCTTGATGATGCCCTGGAAATATCTTTCATTCTCCTCTTAGCCACCTTGATCTCTAGTGGAGTATATGGATATGAAATTCTCTTTGATGTAATGACACCCACTTAGATGTTATTTCCTTTACAGAAGCAGTTAGTACATTAATAGCATTAATCACTCCATCATGTTTCGCCTTGCAATCTTAACATTTGCATGCAGAACATTTGCTAGAAGTGGCAAAATCTGTATAACCAATATGATCATAATTATAATGGTTTGTTGTTTCAAAAACTATAAGAGAAGCATCATTAGCTCAAACAGCAGCACCACTACCACTACCACTACCATCATCAACAACAACAAGCCCACCCTCTAAAATTATTTTTCTTGTGATGGTTGTTACTCCAAATAATTTAATTTTTATTCTATCAACGACCTTAAGATCCGATAAAGTTTGCATAGACCGTAAAGTAAGAAAAAATGACATCTTTAACTCTCGATTGGTCGGAACAAGTCACGGATGGAAAATCTAAAATAAATTAGTACATATATTAGAATGATGATGAAATCATTTAAAATAATCAGTAATTAAAACAAAAAATTTGATTAGAATTAGACTTACTTCTTCCTCCGGAGTATTGAAAAGATCAAGAAATTTTGTATTTTTGTCAGTTATGGATGACAACCATCTCAGGATTCTTGGATAGAAAACTTCTTCCTGATATTTCACTTGTTGTCTTAAATAAGAAATGACTTCAAATTCCCAAGCCTATAACATAACGACAATAAAACAAAAGTAATATTGAATAAAAAAATGAATCATATCATAATAAAAGAAATAATTACTATGAAAGCCCATGGAAATCCATATAAGATAACTGTCTTTGACGTTAACGGAGTCAATAAATATTTGACAGTCATTTTGAAGCTTTAATAACCCCAAGGATAGCTGTTAAATGCCTCAAGATCCTCGGAGAGATTTATTAAACCGAGGCTTATGTTATTGTTAACGTCTCTCACCCAAAGAATATTATGTACAAACTAAACCAAGCATAATGATTGTTTGTGCTTCTTTGAAAGTCTTTTACCTTTCAACGTTTCTATTAATTTTTTATTCTTAAAGCTTGGACCAACAATGGACACCAGGTCATCACGATCACTCGACTTGTCTTTGCCTTTTTTAGGTGTGCGGGGTGCTTTTTTGCGGTTAGAGTAGGTATAACTTGAGAAGGAAAAGGAGGATAACATTTAGTCCAGTAACTATAGCAAACTCCTTCCAATAAAAACAAATAGGCATGCAACAGTAATTTATCCACGCCTCATCCATCTTATCTTTGTTTTCATACATAAACCTATGTATGAGAAGATCATATACCATTTTTATTTGGAAACGAGCATTGTTGTCCTCCGGCAAATCAAGATATTGCCCAAACTAGATTTCCCTAAAATAAGAATCCAATTTTTATTCTTGAAGTATTTTTCTGAAGGCGTCGAAAGATTTTCCTATGGATGACTTAACCACGAAATCACCAGTTAAATCTATGGCACCATCACACTGTATTCTCACAGGATAACGGTCAATACTGAAGGTTTTGACCAACTCTTCGGTGGAAGGGCTATTAGCATTTGGATCATCTCTTTTAAAATACTCCTCCTCCCCGTGTTCATTATCTTCTGCTCCTAATTGAGATAACGCTTGTAAAGCAAGCTCATAGAGTGGTGGATGTAGCCTAGTTGCTTTACTTGTTTCTTACTTGGACTTAATTCAATTTCTTTTCTTTTAGGAGTCATATTATCTTAAATTAACAAGAACATAAAATAGATTATAATTGATTAGTATCGTTAAAAAAGAAAAACAGTAAATCTAACATGCATAACAGTAAAATAACAGTTCTAACAGACTACACATCTATTGGACCAGATATGTTATCTGTTGCAACATATAACTAACCTGTTGCAATGGATGAGTAAATTGTTGGAAACAATAAAAATGGATCACTCATCTGTTGCACCAGGAAGGTTATCTATTGCAACATATAACCAACCTGTTGCAACGAATGAGTAATCTGTTGGAAATAATAAAAACAGATCACTCATCTGTTGCACCAGGAATGTTATTTGTTATAACATATAACTAACCTGTTGCAGTGGATGAGTAATCCATTGGAAACAATTATAACTGATCACTCATTTGTTGTACCAAGTAGGATATCTATTGCAGCATATAACTAACCTATTGCAACGGATGAGTAATTCATTGGAAACAATAAAAATAGATCACGCATCTGTTGCATCAGGTAGGTTATTTATTACAGCATATAACCAACCTATTGCAGAAGATGAGTAATCCATTGGAAATAATAAAAATAGATTACTCATCTGTTGCACCAGGTAGGATATCTATTGCAGCATATAAGCAACATGTTACAGTAGATGAGTAATCCGTTGGAAATAATAAAAATAGGCCACACATCTGTTGAAACAGATAACTTATCTATTGCCAAATGAGTTATTTGTTGAATCAATTTTGTTTAGATTTCTTCCAAACAGAAGAGTCATTTGTCACAACAGATGAGTGATCTGTTCTTTTCATCTGTTGCATTAGATGTTAAATCTGTTGCATCAAATATTTCATTTGTTGGAATAGATAGTTAATTTGTTGGATCAAATGGTTAATCTGTTGCATCAGATGGTTAATCTGTTGCGTCGGATGGTTAATCTGTTGTGTCAGATGGTTAATATATTGCGTCAGATGGTTAATCTCATTTGTACCAAGAAAATCAACAAATCAACCTAGCAACACCAACACAACACACGCACACTAAGAACATCAACGGTGGCCAAAAATCACCAACAAATCGAATCAACAGTTCGACAACAAGAACTGCAGTAACAACAAAAAATTATATTTCACACCGAAAAGAGTAGAGAAGAAATGCCATAAATTAGGATTTTATTCAGTCCACATTTCAAATTTAAGCAAGAAATGTTGAAATTGTTAACCAATACTAGAAGAGAAGTTGGCTCAAGTCATAATTTTTTACCTGTGAAAGAAGAAATGGGACGACGAAGAACTCGAAGTTGTTGTCGCCGGAGAAGTTGGCTCAAGTTCCTCTGTTTCTTCACATCGATTGACGGTTGAAAGTCGAAAAGGAACTCGCCTAGCTATTGTCGTCGTTGCTTGGAGGGAGAAATTTTGCAGAACTGTTGGTTGGGAGAGAGTTAAGAGACTGTCAAGAAAGAGAGAGAGGAGAGAGACGGTTGATTTGGAGGAGAGGGGTGTGAGTTGATTTGTATTTTTGAAAAGATTAGAAAGTTTTAAAAATATTAATCAAGTCCACAATTAACTTAATCAAGTTTTCTAATTATGTTTGACCCTTTAAGTTGATTAATATCATCAATCTTTCATTCAAGACTTAAAAGACACATTTCCTTCAATTTTCTCTGGTAAGATTGTTAGGAAATGATCCGGGTAGTGCGAGTAGACTTTATTCTCAGAATTAACAATATGAAGTGGGGCCGGCAAAAGATGGTTGAAGAGGAAATGATATAAGTAAGGATGATAATGTGGGAAGTTATCCCAGTCTACTACCAATGTTTACACGTCAGAGGTTTTTTCACTTTCCTTGTCTAACTTTGTAGTCCATGTTGTGGAACTCTACTTACATTATTCTGCTTTACGTTGAGTTCTTTGGCTAAGATTTCTTCCATTCCCATGTTAGATGATAACTCTTGTTCTTTTAATAATATTTTAATATTCAAAATTTAATGACAGATTAATCTGAATTTGTACTCTTACGGCACGCATGTTATAGTCTTCTGAGTATAAGTTGTCTTTAAATTTCTTTGATGACTTGGAGAGTTGGAGTTATCCTTGGGCCATAAAATTTGGCCCAAATTTAGACATGTTTACACTATAAATTAGTTGATTTTTTGGATATTTTTTACCCTTTTTCCTTAAATATTGAATATGCTTTTCAATTTCATCTTATTTCTAATTCATTAAAAATGATTAATGAAATTAATTTTTGATAGTTTCCATAGTCAAACATGGGAAAGGAACCACAAAGTTCAATGCATACTTTTTCTAAAAATAAAGTATTATAAATATTTTGAGTATTAATACATTTTCTAATACGAGTATTTCTGAAAAATGTATTGTATATATTTGTTTTCCATAGCCAAATATATTTGTTTTGAGTATTATACATATTGAATATATGTATTTTTGAAAAACGTATATATATTTTTGAAAGCAAGTATATAAACGTATTGTATATACTTCAGTAGGATTTCAAAATTAGGAATATAAACTCAACCACATATTTTTTAAATATTTATTTATTTTTTAATTAGAACTATTTTATGCTTTGTTCGTAAGAATTTAGTGCTCAACTTGATGAGGATAGTAATGAAAATCAAGATTATATCGTTTTAATGAGCAATTTGATTTGTTAATGTTTTTTTCTTTTCGCTGGCCTTGTAAATTACTATTATGATGCTTAATTTTTTTTATTTTCTTTTTGGGTAAGGATTATGCTGCTTAATTAGTACATCTCATTTGATTTAGAATTTTTTTTTACGTTTTAATTAGCTAATGAGAGCATTAATTCATTTGCCTTAAGTTTCTCTTTTACTATCTAAGAAATATTAGCTATATATTTTCCTCGTCTATTAATATTTGTCCATTATGGATTAGATACACATGTTAAGAAGCAACAAATAATATGTGTAATTTTAACTATACCACTCTTTGAATATAATACATGTAATATCTTAAATAATGGATGGAGTGGTGGATAATTTTTAACTGATGTATAGTGTCTATCACTAATGTTGATAATTTTGATATAATATTGTTGATATACTTTTTGTAAAGAATCATACAAAAACTCCTCTCGGAAATAACCCCTTCTCAAATGGTTAAATATAATCTATTCGACTGACGGAAGTGAAAGAATGCTATAAATCATTTATATTATTTTAGTAAAATAAAATTCATACAAGGATATATTTACCTTTCTCACAAAGTTCTAAGGCACATTTGATCCTTCTCACCTATATTATTTTTTTTTCCTTCTTTAATTCAACAATCACTTATCTTCTATAAAATCTAGCATAGATGTCTCAATTTTTTTCTCAGCTATAAAAAGTTAAATTACAATATGGCCGCAAAAAATAATTTTAATTACTTTTTTTTTCATTCACACTTTTTTTTTTATTTCTCAATTTTTCACACTAAAGAATGAAAGCAAAAATGAAATAAGAACAAAAAACTAAGGACCCGTTTGGCCATAAGATTTTTTCATTTTTTTTTTGAAAAAATTATTTCGCTTTAGTGAAAATTGGGGTGTTTAGCCATGAGAATTCCAAATCCAATTCCAAATTATTTTTGGAAAAGTGAAAACAAGTTTTACTTGTTTTCACTTTTTTCCAACTTCAATTTCAACTTTAGTTATTATTACAAATGACTTTATTTTTTTTATTTTTACAAAAACACCCTATTAATTTCAATCAATAACAAGAATTAGATGTGTAACTACCACATTACCCACTTGTTCCTATTTTCATCAATACAAAACTCAAAATTGAAGACAACTTCAATTTTTTCTTCTTCCTCAAAATCTCCTCATGATATAACGGA
This sequence comes from Capsicum pubescens, assembly GCA_030864215.1. Lineage (NCBI taxonomy): Eukaryota > Viridiplantae > Streptophyta > Magnoliopsida > Solanales > Solanaceae > Capsicum > Capsicum pubescens. The sequence goes on from CM061543.1 coordinate 123,765,710, forward strand.
ACCCTAATCCACCCATTATTGTGACTCTTTATGCAACAACAACAACAAAGGCAACATTATTATCTCCTCTCACATTTGGTTGTATCTTGTAGGTAAATTAGTTAAGTTGGATGATTTTGATAGTTTTTAAAAAATGGGAGTATAAAATTATATTTAGAAAGTCTTTCAAAAGGTTTTAAAAAAAAATTCTAAAAGACATGATCAAACACAACTCCAATTCCAACTCTAACTCCAACTCTAACTCCAACTTCAAAAGATTTTAGTTTTCATGGTCAAACGCCTACTAAGATAATAATAAGCAAATAGACCCATAAGGGAGATACTTAGGACTCAAATTAGCCGTTGAATAAAAATAAAAGATAAAAATATATTGTATGAGAAGTATAAATATATCCGTAAATATAACAAGAAGGATCAAATATACCCATATATGGATTCTATTTTAAAAAAAAAATTAAAATAAATAATTTGAAAAAAATTGTTTTTCACATTCATCAGTCAAAAAAGGTATATTTGAGCTATATGTGCAACGGTAGAGATATATATAGCCAAATCTCTGAATCTCAAAGTTGAGGTATAATTAACAAGGTTTATCTTTTTTATAATAATAATAATAATAATAATAATAATAATAATAATAATAATAATACATAATTTGTACAATATTTTTTTTTATATAGATCAAACAATGTGGTGAATAGGAGTGTTTATGGCTTGGTGAAAAAACATACTAAATCAAACCAATTTAAAAAATCAATATATGGTTTGATTTGGTTTTAAATTTACAAAATCATTAATATTTATTTTTATTTTTATTTTACTTAAAAATAACCATAGCTCGAAGAGGAATAAATTCTCCCCAAATCATCTCTTTCTTTATTTAAGTTAAGAAATAAGTCAAATACGTTTGAGCTTTCTATCTTCGAATCGATAAATTATATATATAAATTTTATAATTATTTAAATATATGATATCAATTTTCATAGCTAAATATAAATATTTTTATACCTTATAATCGATCATTAATTTGAGTTTAGTCTACTTATTTACATGTACTACGATATTTTTAAATTGTATTTCTTGAAAAATATGACCAAATATAACACTCCAAATCTAGTTGTCTATATGTGATATAATATATGACTGATTTTGATGTACTTCAATAGATTGATTCTTTGATTTTGGAAATGGAGTAACCTCTAAAATTAAACAACATAAAATGCTAAAGTTTAGAAAGAATATTGGGAAGTAATTCAAATACCCTTATCTAATAATCGCAAATATCAATTAATTAATTTCTAATGTTCAATTGAAATAACTATTCTATATTATTTTATAATTATCAATTTATCATTAGCTAGTTATAAACCAAACTATCAAACCAGATTGATAGTTTTAATTTTATTTTAAAATTTTAAAATTAACTAAATCACTTTAGTTTTCATTTTAATTAAAAAAATGATCCAAACCAAATCATGTACACTCGCTATTTTAAGAAAGAATTTGACATCCTTTTGTTTCTTGAATTATATTACAATTGTGTGTTACTAAGAAATTAAAATAGTTGTAGTTCAAATTTATCAAATAAAAATAATATTGTATCTCAATCAATATTTATAATTTCATTCAAATTGAGTAAATCAAAGAATTATTTATGGGTTGATCAAGAAATAAAATTAAAAATAAAAAAAGTATTTTAGAAAATCGACCACTTGTTGTCGGTTTTATTTTTTAAAAAAATATAATTAAAAGGTATTTTTAAAATGCGACCACTTGTGATCCATTTTATTTTTAAAATTAAATTTAAAATATTTTATTAAAGAGGCCACAAGTGGTCGGTTTTGGAATTCAAAAAAAAATTCTTTAGCAAGTGGTCAGTTTTATTTTTAAAATTAAATTTAAAATATTTTATAAAAGCGACCACAAGTGGTCGGTTTTGGTATTAAAAAAATAAAAAAGAAAATTATTTAGGATACCGACCACTTGTGGTCTCTTTTGTATTAAAAAATAAAATATTTTAAAAAAGAGACCATTTGTGGTCGATTTTTATTAAAAAATAATAATATGTAAAATTAAATATATAATTTTTTGAAATTACACTGATCAAACGTAGTCGATAACCAATATAATAATAATAAAAATCAATCAAACTTACATTTTGTAAAAAAATTATACTAAAAAATATATCAAATAAAATAAATAAATTACGTTAATCATAATCTTTATATTTTACTTATGTTTCAATATATAAAATAAATATTTTCCTTTGTATTTACGTTAAATGACGTTAAACATAATCTTTGTATAATAAATATGTCTATATCATACAGTTGAGGTAATGATATTATGCTACTATTGCAGTTATAATAATGTAACATACATATATAACCGATAATTCATCAGAATATAATGAATGTGTTCTATTATGAGGTAATATACTCGTGGATGTGATGTATATAGTACGTATTCAAGAGTTGATATATATATATATGATGTGGTGATCGATCGATGAACGATGTAGTCAGAAACTAGTAGAATCTATCCAAACATATTAAATACCTTGATTTAAAATAATAGAAGTAATAATATACTGTACGTTGAAGTTATATTAATGTAAGCTAATCAAATTAATCGATAACTCATCAAAGTATGTATATGAAATATGTCGTATTATATTATTGAATAATATACTCGTGTACGTATGTGATGTATATAATACGTATTTAGAACTTGATATAGTTGATAGTGTGCATATGTGTGTGTATGTATAAGTATATACATAGTATATATACATATTATGTAGTGAAGGTATATTAATGACATAAGATAAACTAACCGATAATTCATCTGAGTATATGTGAAATACGTTGTATATTATTATGGGGTAGTAAAATCGTGAATGTGATGTATATAGTACGTATTTGAAAGCTGATAGCCAATTGAATATATGTATATATACGTATATCTCGTGTAGTGATGTATGTAGTAATCGAAAGCTAGATAAATGAATCTATATATTAAAATATTTTGAATAATACGTTGATATCATACTATTGGAGAAATAGATATACTAATTGTGTCAATGTAGACATGCGTATATTGTTAAAGTTGTAATAACGTAAGACAATTAATCGATAATTTATCTGATTAACATGCTGTATTACGAGGTATATATATAATATCGTATTTAAAAGCTAATTAACCAAAAATTTATCGTAATTTGCAAAATTCATTGATATTATTATACGGTTAAAGAAATATACTACTCGTATTAATGTGATGATAAAATAACTAATTATTTGATTTATATATATACGCATTGCATTAAATTATTTGGATGTCGTTATAAATATTATACAATTTATTAAAATTTTAGTTTTTTAATAAAAATCAACCACAATTGTTCATTTTTCGAATGATAATTTTTTTTTAAAATAAATCAATCGCTTATTTTGGTAATACCCGTTAATTACCCGACCCAACCCAATCTTAATTGCCCTTTTCCCTTTGTATATTATTATGGGGTAATAAAATCGTGTATATGATGTATATAGTACGTTATTAATAAAAATTGACCACAAGTGATCGTTTTCCGATAGTAACTTTTTTAAAAATAAATCAAATAATTATATTTTATTTTGTCAACAATTTTATAACAATAAATATTCAATCCGACCCGACCCAACCCATCAAAATAACTCTTTTCCTATTTAATTACCCTACCCTCACCCCCACCAACTCTATACAGCAACACACACCCGACCTAAATCGCGACCCGATTGGCAGCATTCGGTAGCTCGGTGAACCTCGAAACCTCGGCGACGATAGCTTCCCTAATTCTTTTATCGGGCCACCCGATAGCCTGATAAATAATACACATTACACACTGGTCTCAGCCCCAATTATAATTCCCAATAGTCTAATACTGAATACCCATTACCCATCCCACTGGCCCAAAACTCTTAAAAGGCAAAATGACCTATTCCCAAGCCCAAATGCCTAAACTCGTTCATATGACTTAGGGTTAGAGAATATATATGTATGTATATATGTATATTTCATGTAGCTATGTACGCAACCAAAAGCTAACTAAATGTATTCAATTATATATTGAATACATTGATATCATACGATCGATTGATCTAGGTAATAGTATACCGTTGAAGTTGTAATATAATAATGTAAGCTAAATTAAATGATAATTTATCAGAGTTTATATGAAATACATTGTATTACGAGGTAATATACTCGTGTATGTGATGTATATAGTACATATTTCAAAGTTGATTGCCAATCAAATGTATATATGTATATATACATTTGTCTCATGTAGTGATGTACATAGTAGTCAAAAGCTAGCTAATTGAATTTATATATTCAAATATTTTGAATAATACGTTAACGTCATATAATCGAGGTAATAATACACTATTGAAGTTATAATAATGAAGCTAATTAACCGATAGTTCATCAGATTAATACGTTGTATTACGATTATATATATATATATATATATATATATATATATATATATATAATACCATATTCAAAAATTAACTAACCAAAAATTACTTGTAGTATATGTTGACCTCCAATTTTGACCGCCCGATACTCCTTTTAGGCTCCTGTTTTGTAAAAATCATTGATTACATTCTTACTACGTACTTTAAACTTTTAAAATTTGGTAATTCTTAAATTTTTCTTAATATAACACTTTTATATTTATTTATAGGTTTTTCAAATCTTCTTAAAATCAAATTTAGCTGATTTAGAATTCTTGAACTAATGAAAAAGTATCAGTTGTCATTAATATAATTCTGATGACTTCTAATAAGAAAATATTTTTCCATAAATATATTTAATTAATTTTTAAAACTTAAATATTAGAAAAAATCACTAATTCTGATTACTTTTAATAAAGAAAGATTTTACTATAAATATATTTAATTAATTTTTAACTTTTAAATATTAGAAAAAAAAATAGTGAAAAGTTGATTTTGTCTAAAGCAAAAACTTTTAATGAAAGACAAAAAGTTCAGCAACATTTCGAAGACCTTTCACACTTTTAATATATTATAGATATAGATTATAGATTGTTAAAATGAAAACTAATTTTATTTAATTTCTTCATGCCTTTAATTTTTAGCCATTTTTTGTACCCAATTAATATCAACTTTAGTCAAATAGATATTAATTTTGATCTCCAAACAAAGCTTTAATTTTAGACCACTTTTAAAATTCTTTTAATCTTAGCCGTGGATCAAAATTGATCTAACAGCTGAGATCTCATCATCATTTTCTCTCTATTTAACAACAACAACAACAACATACCCTAACTCTATTTTTTCTCAATACCAGCCGCGCCTCCACAACCCTCTCTTTTCTCTCACTGAAAACAACAACCACATCAGCTGGCACAGCCGACCCTCCCTTTTACTTAATATTTTCCTTTAGCAAACTCTGTTGTTGTCGCAGTTGGCAGCAGCCATACGACTGGAGGACAAGCACCACCCGTTGTCGGCTCTTTCCTCCATTCTCCAGCTAACCACCAAACCAAGCTAAACCCGTATCCTCCAGCACCAGAGCTCCACCGGCGAAAGCTAACTGCCCTCGCGATTCCAGCAACACCACCATCCACCAACGAGCAAACCCACCCTTTTTTCTCCTTCTCCGACCAACAACGACCACTGCTCTTTTCTATTTGTCCTGGTTTGATCTTTAATACTTTAAAAATGCATGTTTTATTTTCTTTGTTTGCGAATTATCCGAATTAGATTCCTAAATTTAAAATGTGTGGCGTTTGAGTTTGAATCTTGATTCAATTTCTTTAATTGCGTGTTTGTTTATGTCTCTAGATTGATATATGTGAAAATTCCCAAATGGACTTTGATTAAACCCCAAATGAGATAGTTTTTGTAAAGTTGATGTGTATCGTTTAATCAATTTGCTCTTTGAATCCTTATATTGAAAAGAAATTTCTTATACACATTTATTTAGTTTCATGTGTGAAAACATGCTTTGCTGATGAAATTGAAATTTCACCCTCTTATCTTAGTTCTTTTTAAAAAAATGCAGAATTTTTGAAGATGTGAATGATCACTAAAGTTAAAAGCAATTACTAAGGAGTAAGGACTAGTGCTCTTAATAGTCATACTTAAAATGAATGGTGATGTTGGTTACTGCTTTAACATATCCTAATTATCAAATTGACAAATCGTCAAGTAATGATTATTTCTGTAACGCCCCAAGATCCCATCCCGAGACGTCACACGGTGCTTATGACCCCGAAGGACCACAAGCTAACCCTTTACTGATATCTGTACTTGTGCACTGCATAATATCTGAAATAAATGCGGAAACTAGCCATAAGGTTCAACACATCTATGAATACACAAAATTGAAAACTGAAGACTAATACATCCGTCGGAAAAGCCTTTAAACTATTTGAGCTGTAGAGTTGATGGGACATGTCCCCAATTAACTCCATCAACTAAAAGTAAACAATGTCTGATGCAATAATAGTAAACTGAGATTCGTCCTCGAAAGAAAAGGACTCACAGTTATGGCCACTGCTGCTGGCTGTGACTGAACTACTGAGGAAACTTTAGATCCTGTGCCTTTGAACCTATGGTGTCAAATAGAACACCATAGCGCAACTGCGTCAGTACAGGAATGTACCGAGTATGTAGACGAGATAGGTTAAATGCAAGGGCTTATGCATGCATAATATCTAAATTGAATAATCATGAAAATGCCGCACGAGAACACATACGCATACATGAATGCATAAACCATAGTCACAATCATCACAACTCTAGAGACTGAAACTCGGATATTGTCTTACTGCAGACTAAACTCACTTCTGATATTGAGATACTGAGACACTGCTCATCTGATACTAATAACTAAGAAACTGGATGTACTTACATCAATGACTGAATTCTAAGCTTACTGCTCTCGACTGACAAGATTAAAGATCAACCTTTCTAACGGATGATTAAGGAAGCTATTATCAATGGTAAGGAAATAATCATATCTAAAATCTGACAAGAAGAATACTCAATACAATCTGAGACTCTGATCAAGCCTGTCTGGTGACATATCTCTGAATATGATATCAAATAACTGTATATGAGACCAAGCCTATCTGACGGATGGTCCATGAATCAATGAAACTATCTGAGTTCCTCATAGAGATAAATGACTGTATCTGACAGTCCTGATTTCTGAAGATTGATACTGAGACTGAGACTGAATCTGAAACTGAAACTAAAACTAAGAGAAGTAGTTACTTAAACGATATACCCCAACCTACCACAGGTGGGGTCTAACCTGTAACCCCAGATGGAAGGGTGTCAATACCGTGCCACGAGTAAAGACCTCTCTCTGGTCAATCCTCTCTAGCGGATGACCCTTACCAGAAAGTTGACCTAAGGCCATATAATAGTCAAATACTCTCTCTCTAGAGGTGAAAACCTTTTCCTAATGGTGACTCCTGTATCCTGTGTTTTCTATGCAGTTCTGGAGGTCGGGGATTGCTACTAATTGCTACTAACAACTCCGACCTCTCTCTTGCTAACGGGAGGAGCCGCCATCCCTTTCCTTGATCGGTGCTAGTTTCTACTCCCAACTAAAAGACTCTGACTGAATTCTTAACTAAAAACAACTGAACTGAATCTGATACTGATCTGTTTATCAAAAGATCTGACTGAGTTACATTGAGATCACTTAGTTCCATATCTGATGGAAATGGTATTAAATCATGGTGTCTGACTGATAATACAGAGCTTGAATAGATGGCTTGAATTGTTTCTGAGATTAGAATTGCACACTTGAATACTATTAGATCTGAGCTTATTACAGGACTGAGGCTAGATTATTAGCGATACGGAGATTACAGAGATAACTGAGATTACTGAGCTTTCTTAAGTTCTGTAACTATCTGAGGATACGGTGTTGTATAATTCACTGAGTTCTGAGAGTCATGGCTCGACTAGAATTATCGTGAAACTAACACGATATCTAGACAGCAGCTAAATTATCGGGTATAAATACCCCCAGGACTCGATAACATAAAATAAAGCATAATCATTCCTCCATCATCACAACCATTCATTCATCATCATCATCACAATCATTCATTTATCATCACAGTCATTCATTCATCATCATTATCATTAAAGCATCACGTCAAGCATTCAGGAAAACATAGACATCTATTCATCATCACAATTACTACAGAGTCACTTCAAGCATTTAGGAATCATCAACATATACTAGCGTAGGGAAAACATGCCACTAGATCCTACTCCCTTCAACAAGGTCTTGCCATCAATCTGGATATCATATGATTTGGGGAACAATTCATAATCTCATGTCATAACTTACTTGTTAGCCACTTGGCATGTATTAAAAGCTTAACATATATCAAAGAGCACATAGTTGAGGAATTTACTACTATCATATCTCTACTTGTTCACTAAGGTCCTTCAACAAACACTAGACATGCACTGGTTCACACTTATTCGGGGATTTCCTACCATCATGGAATAATTCATTCACTTGGGTATTTTATCAAACACTAGGCATGCATAAACTTTCTCATACTTTGGGGTTTCCAAATCAATAGACTATAGTGACCCTTATGTTTCACCTAAGCTTTTTATCAAACTTATGGGGAACATGGTTTGCTTATTCCACCATTTTTACACCCAAAGGACATGAATACATCACATAGAAAACAACTTCAAGAGGTTTTATCACAAACATCACATGAATTCCACATACTAGGGTCAAAGCTCATAAATCATATAAACAAACTTGAATCAAAACTCAACAACAGCTGGAACATTAATTTCAACTCACATGAATCATTACTAACTTATAAACATAAAATCTTTGAGTTTTAGAAAAGGGTACTTGAGCTTCTTGGATGAAAGGGACCTAAGAATCAACATCTACATACTTGGGGAAACTCTTTTATTGAAGGTTCTTTTTAAGATTTCTTGATTCCTCTTGATTCTCTCTTGATTTCTCTTGATTTTTAATTGAAGGAGAAGAGAAGATTTAGTTTTTTTGGAAACCCTAGTTTTTGGAGTAGAAGAGAAAAATGAGGCTGAGATCCCTTGGTCGGGTATTTATAGAGGCTAAGAAAAGGGGAAAATACCAAAAACCCCTTGGAATTAAACTGAAAAATCCCTGATTTTACATGCTGGCGCGACGTGCCATAATCACGCCAGTTCACTGGAAATAGGATAATTGGGAAACTGCATGATGGCGCGAAGCAGTGGAAATCGCATTGCCATCTTGATTGCGAACTGGAACTATACCGTGACGCGGTGGAATCGCGGAGGCTCCCTGGAAATTGAAAATTTTTGAAATTAAGCCTTGGAGCGACGCGCCATAATCGCGAAGGCTCACTGAATTTTGACGATTGCCATTTTGGCTGGCTCTGCGACGCGCTAAAGTGCCTGGTGGCACACTGTCACATTAAAATGGCTCTAACTCTTCACCCGAGTGTCCGATTTGGGCAAATTTTGTATCGATGGAAAGATTATTCAATGATCTACATGGAAAAAATTAGAAATTAGAGAAATATCACACGATTCAAAGTATTTCATACTTAAGAAGATATTTCTGAAACTTTTAGACTCGGATTTCCGCTTTACTGAATACGCTCTAAAGCTCAGACTGGAAGAGGACTTTGTGGGGCATTACAATTTCTTTCATAAAATATATTTTCTATGCGTTATAGTGACTTGAAAAAGGTTAACTGTAGTTACTTGAAAGTGGTTAAGTAGAGTGACTTACAATGTGAATTAGTTATTTGAAAATGGTTAAGTGTAGTGACTTGAAATGTGTACTAGTGACTTGAAAATGGCTAAGTGTAGTTACTTAAAAATGGTTAAGTATAGTGACTTGAAATTTCAATTAGCTATTTGAAAATGGTTTGAGTGTAGTGACTTGAAATATGTGTTGTGACTTGAAATGTGAATAAGTTATTTAAAAATTATTAAGTGTAGTGACTTGAAAATGATTAAGTGCAGTTACTTGAAATTGGAAACTTGTAACTTGAAAATGGTTAAGTGTATTTACTTGAAATTGTGAACTTGTGACTTGAAAATGGTTTAGTATAGTCACTTCAAATATGTACTAATAACTTGAAAATAATGAAGTATAGTTACTTGAAAATGATTAAGTCTAGTGACTTGAAATATGAATTAGTTAATTAAAAATAGTTAAGTGTAGTAACTTGAAATGTGTACTAGTGACTTGAAAATAGTTAAGTGTAGTTACTTGAAAGTGGTTAAGTATAGTAACTTGCAATGTGAATTAGTTATTTGAAAATGGTTAAGTGTAGTGACTAGAAATGTGTACTAGTGACTTGAAAATGGTTAAGTGTAGTAACTTAAAAATGGTTAAGTATAGTGACTTGAAATATCAATTAACTATTTGAAAATGGTTTGAGTGTAGTGACTTGAAATGTATACTAGTGACTTGAAATGTGAATAAGTTATTTGAAAATTATTAAGTGTATGTGACTTGAAAATGATTAAGTGAAATTGAAAACTTGTGACTTGAAAACGGTTAAGTGTAGTTACTTTAAATTGTGAACTTGTGACTTGAAAATGGTTAAGTATAGTCACTTGACATGTGTACTAATAACTTAAAAATAATAAAGTATAGTTACTTGAAAATGATTAACTATAGTGACTTGAAATGTGAATTAGTTAATTGAAAATAGTTAAGTGTAGTGACTTGAAAGGTGTACTAGTGACTTGAAAATTGTTAAGTGTAGTTATTTGAAAGTGGTTAAGTATAATGACTTGCAATGTGAATTAGTTATTTGAAAATGGTTAAGTGTAGTGACTTGAAATGTGTACTAGTGACTTGAAAATGGTTAAGTGTACTTGCTTGAAAATGGTTAAGTATGGTGATTTGAAATATCAATTTACTATTTGAAAATGGTTTGAGTGTAGTGACTTGAAATGTGTACTAGTTACTTAAAATGTCAATAAGTTATTTAAAAATTATTAAGTGTAGTGACTTGAAAATGATTAAGTGAAATTGGGAACTTGTGACTTGAAAACGGTTAAGTATAGTTACTTGAAATTTTGAACTTGTGACTTGAAAAAGATTAAGTATAGTCACTTGAAATGTGTACTAATAACTTGAAAATAATAAGGTATAGTTACTTGAAAATGATTAAGTATAGTGTCTTGAAATGTGAATTAATTAATTGAAAATAGTTAAGTGTAGTAACTTGAAATGTGTACTAGTGACTTGAAAATTGTTAAGTGTAGCTACTTGAAAGTGGTTAAGTATAGTGACTTGCAATGTGAATTAGTTATTTAAAAATGGTTAAGTGTAGTGACTTGAAAAGTGTACTAGTGACTTGAAAATGGTTAAGTGTAGTTATTTGAAAATGGTTAAGTATAGTGACTTGAAATATCAATTAGCTATTTGAAAATGGTTCAAGTGTAATGACTTGAAATGTTTACTAGTGACTTGAAATGTGAATAAGTTATTTGAAAATTATTAAGGGCAATGACTTGAAAATGATTTAGCGAAATTGGAAACTTTTGACTAGAAAATGGTTAAGTGTAGTTACTTGAAATTGTGAACTTGTGACTTGAAAATGGTTAAGTATAGTCACTTGAAATGTGTACTAATAACTTGGAAATAATAAAGTATAGTTATTTGAAAATGATTAAGTAGTGACTTGAAATGTAAATTAGATAATTGAAAATAGTTAAGTGTAGTGACTTGAAATGTGTACTAGTGACTTGAAAATGGTTAAGCGTAGTTACTTGAAAGTGGATAAGTATAGTGACTTGCAATGTGAATTAGTTATTTAAAAATGGTTAAGTGTAGTGACTTGAAATGTGTACTAGTGAATTGAAAATGGTTAAGTGTAGTTATTTGAAAATGGTTAAGTATAGTGACTTGAAATGTCAATTAGCTATTTGAAAATGGTTTGAGTGTAGTGACTTAAAATGTGTACTAGTGACTTGAAATGTGAATAAGTTATTTGAAAATTATTAAGTGTAGTGACTTGAAAATGATTAAGCGAAATTGGGAACTTGTGACTTGAAAATGGTTAAGTGTAGTTACTTCAAATTTTGAACTTGTGACTTGAAAGTGGTTAAGTATAATCACTTGAAATGTGTACTAATAACTTGGAAATAATAAAGTATAGTTACTTGAAAATGATTAAGTATAGTGACTTGAAATGTGAATTAGTTAATTGAAAATAGTTTAGTGTAGTGATTTGAAATGTGTACTAATGACTTGAAAATGGTTAAGTTTAGTTAATTGAAAGTGGATAAGTATAGTGACTTGCAATATGAATTAGTTATTTAAAAATGGTTAAGTGTAGTGACTTGAAATGTGTAGTAGTGACTTGAAAATGTTGAAAATGTGAATTTTTTATTTTGAATGTAGTTTAGTTAGGTAACTTGGGAGGTGACTTAGTGACTTGAAAGGTATTAAGTGTAGGTACTTGAAATATGAATTTTTAATTTTGAATTTTGTTAAGCTTGGTAACTTGGGAGATGACTTAATGACTTGAAAGTGATTAAGTGTAGGTACTTGAAATGTGAATTTTTGTATTGAATGTAGTTTAGTCTGGTAATTTTTTTACAAAATTACCAGAAAAACCGACCACGTGTGGTCGATTTTCAAAATAGATTTCCAGAAAACCGACCACATGTGGTCGGTTTACTATAATTAATTAAAAATTATTTTATTAAATAATTTTTTAAATAGAAAAACCGACCACTAGTGGTCGGTTTTGAATTTATATTAATTAATTAATTTTCACAAAATCGACCACATATGGTCACTTTTATTAAAATCAATTAATCAATTTAAATACAAAACCGACCACTTGTGGTCGGTTTATTTTGAAAATTTATTTTATTAAATTTATAAAAGTGGTCTCTTTTGTTTAATTTTTTTTAAAAAAATAATATTGAATTTTAAATATATATATATATGTATATATATCAAAAAATCCGACCACAGGTGGTGGGTTTTTAAAAAGCTACCACACTTTTTTCGACCACACATTTTGGTCGGTTTTGTGGTTGCAAAAGAAAGAAAATCGACCACATGTGGTCAGTTTTTGTGGTCGATTTTTCTGTTTTTTAATAATGTCTATTTTCCTTATCATTTTATTTGGCCCACGGGCCAGTCAAACCCATATTGCTCAAGCCCCACAGACCAACGGGCTTATACAGGTCGGGATAAAAAAACCCTGGTCTTAAACGGGCTGTAAAAATCGTAGCCCAACCCAATTAAATTATAGGCTAGATTGGACCAGCCCAACGGGCCTGACCCATTTTGGCGACTCTAAGCATGGTAAATACTAAAATAAGGCTATAAAAATCTTTTCACAATTATGGTCAAATTTGGGCCAAATAATTATGGCCATTTAGCACTTCCCTTTCTTTTATTCTTTTTTCTTTTTAATTTCATTACATAAAGGGAGAAAACACAATTTTTTATTAATGGTATCATAAGCATTAATTTAACACCTACCAATAATTGAGGGACGAAAAATATAACTTTAATAACAATTAGTTTAGGTTCCACATCGCCCAAAACTTCACAGAATAAAAGTGCAAATAGCTGAAGGTTTTTAAAAGGGTAAAATTCACAAATAACATACTTAAGACCATAAGTATTAGTTTCATAGCAACACTTTCATAATTACTTAGTATAGCAACTTGTATTTTATATTTTTAGAAACTGTTGCTATAAAAATACATATACAACTAATTTTACTGCCTTTAATTAACTGAAAGTGGTTGAGCTAACTATGGTATACTTACCCATTAATTAAATGTATGGATTTCTTTTTCATTAACACCTCTTAAATCAGGTGATTTCCGTTATATGTTAACAACACTAAGAAAAATTCAAATTTCAATTTTTTCCATTAACGTGTTCATCCAAAGAATTTTTTTTTAGCAAAATCAAAATCAGCTGAACCTTTTTTAAAGCATATTGTTCAAATTCAACCGTCACTTTGAAATTCAACCATTACTATTGTTGAATCAAATTCGACTGAAATTTCTTCGAATTCAACATCAGTTTCAAAATGAAGCATTAATGTTGTTGAATCAAATTCAATTGTAGATTCTTCAGTTCAATTTGTTCGAATTCAATAATCGGTTGCAAATTCAACCATTACTGTTGTTGAAGGTACTTAATCAGTATTATTTTTCGGTTCAAATTTTTTCTCAATCATTACTGATGCTCACTCCGTTCAATTTTTTGTTGTCGTCGTTAATTTATTTTTAAAAATTTTATAAACGAATTTCAAGTTAAAAGCAATGCAGCAGTAAATTCAACAGATAGAACAAAAAAGATATCGAAATCAAATTTCTATGCTACTCAAATTTAATTTTTTGGAGCTATGATTCTCAAAATTTAAAACTATTTCTGTAATTTCGATAATTTTGATTATGTATATTTTAGTTGTGTTCGATTATGGAGGTCAACAACTTTGTCTGTAATTAACGTAGAACAATAATTTGTTATTATATTTTCTACTGGAAATTTTAATTGTGTTTGTATTTTAAGTTTAACAAATTTGTTGCAATTGTATTTTCTTCTGGGAATTTAGATTGTGTTTGTATTTTAAGTTTAATAAATTTATTGCAATTGTGTTTTAAGTTTAATATTGATTACTGCATATCGGTATGAAATGTATATGTTGTTGTATGTATAAATATCTATGGACATATGTGCTTTAAAAAGAACTATTAAGTTAGTCAATGTTCTCTGTTATGCAAAAAATAAATATGCAGTAAACAATATGCAGTAATCAATGTTCACTTTTAAATACATATGCAGTAATTCATATGTATATTTGTGGGATTTATTGGTATTAAATCTGTTATTGTATTTATAAGTACACATATGTAGTAAGCATAAAAAATACGTATGTTGTTAGCAATATGTGTATTTGTATTTTGCAGCTGTGTTTTCAAAAAAAAAACAAATATATATTTCGCATCGTTATGTAGCATATGCATTTACAAATTTTTGTTTGAGCTTTTTTAATTTAACTTTTTAAAAATATTATTAGGTTATACCAGCCACAGTTTATGTGTACATGATGCATGACAAAAGAAATGCATTTCATTGTTTGCCTTAAGGAAAAAACATGCTCATGTAACACATTTCAACTGAATTAGATGCCATGTGCACATGCTTGTGCGGTCTTGGATAGCAAGAATCTCCTCAAAGGGTCATATTGTTGTGATCTGTATAAGCCAAAAACAGTCTTGAAAAAGGATAATGTCCCAATCTATCCTTTACCACACAAGGATGACTAGATAATTCCAGATAACATACTTGGTGAAATAGTATTGCCTCCGAAGTACAAACGACCTCCTGGAAGACCTGCAGAGAAGGATCGTAGAAAATCGAAAAGGGATATGTTTGGAAAGAAGAACATCAACTCATGCAGTGGTTATGGGTCTAAGGGTCACAATAGACGTTCGTGTAGGAAATATCGTAAATGATACATTTGTTCTTCTGTATTCTTTCTTTATAATTTCTTTTACTCTTTTAATAATAATGAAAACTTTTGTTAAATTTATTTTGTGACATTTATCTACCTTTTGCTATATGCTTTATAAATGTCTATTAGGTATACATAACTGTATTACTAAATTTGAAAGACAAAAACATATTCTTTTGCTGTGAAAAATACATATGTTTTAGTGCATATGTATTTCAAATATGGTGAGCTATACATATTTGTTATATGAAATGCATATGCATTTCACATAATTATTTACAAAAAATGTGTATTCGAAAATACATTTGTCGAGAATACATTTGTATAAATGTATTTGTTAGACTATATACTATAACAACACATAGTAATCTATATAGTGTATGAACAGGTAGTAAAATACATATATGAAGATTATGTATTTGATATTATATGATAATACAGTAAAATAGATATATAAAGCAGAATATGTATTTGAATCAAATGAATAAAGAGTAAAATACATATGTTGTTAACTGCATATGTATTTTGAAGTTTAATCTGAAAACTGTATATGTATATATTGCAACTCTGCACAGTGCATATGTATTTTTAAATTTAATCTGAATAGTGTACCAAATCATACCGAACATTGGAATAAAACACATACTACAAACTTATAAAAAACATATTCAACATAAAAGACTAAAATGAATAACTTATATTCACTTTACAATTAGTAACTTTGATTCACTTCAAAACATAAAATAACTTTTTAAAATTAATTTCAACATTCGATTTAATCTTGTCACTACACAATGTAATAAAATCATCAACCATCAGACTTCAAATATTTCTGTGACTCTTGTTATATTACTTTTCCTAACAGGCCTCAATGGTGCTCCGTCGTCACTTTGAGCGTTCATAAATTTCTTTTGGAGGTGGATCCTGAAAATCATCATCTGAATCAACTGAACATTCATCATCAAATCCATCCTGCTCTAGTATTTCAAACTTTGACATTTTCCTTTGAGTTGGCTCAATGTTCTTAAATACAACCTAGGAATATAGAAAAAATATGTTAAAGTATCTGTAAAACAATTGTAACGCAAATGTATATATGTAGACTATAAAATACATACCTCATAAAAAATGAAGTCATACCTATTACCGACACAAATACAAATAAGTCCATAACCACAAATGTATTTGTATGTTTCAACATTCCAATATACTGAAAATACATATCAATTATAATAAAAATACATATAGCCAAATACATCTTCATGATTAGTTCATATATAAATATATTTTTCCATACATGCAAGTTAGCAAATTCATTTAACATACAAATACACCTAAACATAGCAGCTTTACAAAAAATATAAATAAATACATGTTAACCCAAAATGTATATTTAACCTATCATCATCACAAATCAGCTTTACTGAAATTCCTAAATACATATCAGCTAATCAGTAAATATATGTTAGCTTCACAAAAAAATACATATTACCCCAATTGATAAAGCTTTATACTGAAATCCCTAAATATATAAAAATAAATAAAAATACATATACAACAAAAAATACCTCTTCCTCCATGTCTTCTTCAGATTAATTAGCAGAAGAGTTCTCAACATCGTCATCAACATTGCTAGACTCTGCAATTTCTTTTGCTTTTCTTTTCTTTTCATATTTTTTTATTTTTTTATCTTTTGGAGGAGAAATTTTTTTCAATCATTTTTTTTTCAAAATATCAGTCATCTTCAAAAAAATCCAACCACCACCAACAACAAATCAACCCAAAATCATCTACAATATCTATTCAACTCCGATTATCCTCCATTAATCGCAACAAAACAAAATTCAGTTCCAATTCTCATCCAAAATTTAATTTTTTTCAACTATATCAACTCATAAAACATCAAATTTCACTGAGAAACAAACAAAACAAAATTCAGCAAATCCGATCACCTTGATTTTCCGTTAACAACTACAAAAATCAAAACCTTAAAGATGAAGTGGAGAAATTATTTACAGTAAAAAATTTTAAAAAAAATATTGAGAAATTGATAACATGCAATAACTGAATTAATTAGTTACTTGAAATTATAGGAACAATATCTTTATCAGATCGTGCAAAAATCGTTAAGAAGGAAAAAAATTTGAAAGAGAAAATCTGAGAAAAAGCGTGAAAAATGGTAAAGTAGAAAGTAATTAAAGGAAAGAGAAAGATTTTAAGCCTGAATAATGGAACCTACTTCTGAGAGGCGGTAATTGTGATCTCCCACTTAAAATAATTTTAGATTTACTACACAATTTAATTTCATTAAAGTGTTGCTAATTTTTGTAATTTGGAACTTAGATATGCTACTCTATGTAGTTTTTCCTTTTTGAAACCGCCACACTTTGAACACGACAAAAAATCTCATGAAATTGTGTTCCCTCATAGCGAATTGACATTGCCCACCTAGCTGGGCCGTCTAGTGCCAAAAAAATTTATGATGTTTAGGAGATTTTGGATAGCTTCCCTTGATTTTAGAAATGTCGTGACAACTTCCGTAATTTATATTTTTAAACTACGCACTTTGACAACTTTTTTTTTGGAAGTGTATGACTGCGGATTGCAAGCAATTTAAATTATATACAGCCTCAAAATAAAATATGAAGTGGGCAAAAATGGTTTAGGAAATAATATGGGTATGAAATATGATAAATGAGGTAGGTTATCACAATCTATCGGAATGGGCACTGTTAACTTATTGAGAGATTTATTCGCTTTCCTTATCTGACTTTTGTAGTCATAAAGAAATTTGGGTGCATGTCATGGATCACCACTTGCATTATTCATATGTTGAATTTGACGTTCTTTTGCTAAGATTTCTTTCATTTCCCCATAGATGATAACTCTTCATCTTTTTAATAATAAATTTAATATTCAAAATTTACTGACAGATTAATTAGGATTCACAGTCTTATCATGCACGATGCATGTTATGCCCTTATATGGATGAGATATGCATTAGCCAGCCACATAGGTATCACCTGTCTGTATTTAGATTTCTTTGATGACTTCGAGTTATCCATTTTAATCTATTCCCCTCGTTGATTTTCTTTTTATACCTTTTTTTCATTTTTTCTAATAATAAATACAATGCTTGAATGGGAAAATATATGATAAAGAACTTAACAATCGAATAGGAAGATAGAACATTGCGAAAAATGTGGGAAGTTAAAGAATAAATAGGCAAATAGTGGCATCACTTGCAGAGGAGACTTTAGCCTATATATGTTAAAATTGAGACTCGTATTTTCTGGTGATGTTTACATATCTCAAAATAAAATATATTAAGTGAGGTAAAATGATGGAAATCGGGAGTCAAAATTGGAATTTTATTATGTGTTTTGAATTTGACCATTTGTTACTGGTTCGCACTTAAATATTCATACATATTTCATGAAATTTGTAATATAAATACATGGTGTAGAAAAAAACAATAGGTTCATCTGAGCAGTATGGATGATAATTGAGGCAGGTTACCCCAGTCTGTCAGAATGTGTACTGTTTATGACTTGAGACTTCTTCTCTTTTTATGTCTGACTTTGGGTGCATGCATGTCATGGAGCTCCATTTGCATGATTCTTTATATGCTGGAAATTAACAAGTCCTACTTAGCTGGAAGAATTGGATTGTGCCTACTTTTTAAATTTATTTTATCATTAAATCTTTTTTTTTTAATTTTTAAGGTTAGGGTCCAAAAACTATAAAAAAGTGAAGTCCACACATAGGCCAAGGAGCATTCTCATTATTTTTAAAACTTTGAGAATTTAATATACTACACCTAACACCTTCCACTTCTTTCAATATTAAACAAAACCCCTTCTCTCTCTCTCACCCTCACTCCTCTTTCTTCAACTCCTAAGAAAAAACTTCCAAACTCCATTTTTGTTTCATCTTCTTCTCCAATGACAAAGGTCTTTATTTTTGGTACTAAGATAAGTTAAAATCAAGTTTTGATTATTTCTAGGTCCTTTTTACAGTAATTTATTTGTTATCCTTTTTGTAGTGAACTCCAGTATAGGATTTTTTTTTCAAAAAATGCTACAACAAATGTGGTATTTAGTTACGAAATTATTAGCGACAACACAAAATTTGTCACTAATTGTCTATTTTTTGTGATGAAAATCATGTTTCGCGCTTAATTATATGAGGCATATACTTTTAGTGACGAGATACAAAATTTCGTAGCAAAGTTTTGTCTACTAATGAAACACCTAGACTTTGAACCATTGATAAATTTCCTCATTTGGTGTCTTTGAGCTAGGTACGACTAGGGGTACGAGTCATACCCCTTGGATACGAGTTGTATCCTCCTCTCCCTCCCTTCTTGTACCCTAGGAAGTGCGGTGGAGGTCACTCACTATCCTAGGTATAAGTGAGCCTCCAACCAATCATACCTTAAGGTACGAGTCGTACCAATACCAATCGTATAGAGTGAAGTCTTAGCTTGGAGTGGACTATTTTTGGTATGATTGATGGATACGGATTAGGGCATTAGTCGTACCCTTTGGATACGACTCATTGAGGGATAGTTGTACCCCAACCAGTGTGGATGACCTAGGAGAAGCTGAGGGTATGAGTTAGGGTACCACTCGTACCCTAGTGTACGGTTCCTTAAGTGAGTCGTACCCAAAGGACGAGTTCATTTACCAGCTTTTAACTAAGGGCCTTGTGGTCATTTTCTACTCCCAAAAACCTTAAGTCCCCTCACTATATAAGTGTTTGTAGCCTTCTAAACATCCATTTTTTATAGATCAAACACCCTAAATATTTTCTCAAACTCATTTGTGAAGAATTGGAGGATAGGGTTTCAAGGGTGATCTTCTAGAGGCAAAGTGAACTCAAGATTCTTGGTGAATCAGGTTGTCTAAGGCATATATATCTCTCCCTTGTTAAATAACTCAAAAATCATGTATTTCTGACTTGGATTAGTAAGTGTACATTGTGATTTTGAAATCAAATAAAAATTAAAGGGGTTTTGTTGTCAAATGACGTATAATTTTTGCTCTTGCTTAGACTTATGATTATATATTATATTGATGGTGCTTTGTATATGTGGATCTTTGTTGTATGTGGTTTAACAAATGGGTCTTGATTAACCCTAATATTAATGAATTCTACCATGAACTTGGCCTTGATAAAGGAATGCACACAAGTTGTTTGTGAAAATGTCTAAATAAAATATCTAGTCACATGTTAATGGTGTATTGAATTATGGTATTGGTCTAGTGAACATGAATGGGGTATGATATTGTTATAATGAATATGAATACTTGATAAGTGGTTGGTAAAGGCATTGTAGGCCATATATTGAGTCATAATGAATATGAATGCTTGGTAAATGTTGGTAAGAACCTTGTTAATCATGTAATGGATTAGTTTATGAATTTAGATGGTGTGATGGCCCAGTAAGTATGAATGGTTGAGAAATGGTATTGTAATGGTATTGTTAGCCATGTAATTTATTAAATTATGACCATGTTGGTTGATGGATAAAAAAGGGATTCATTTTCCTAAACATGAACTTGAATTGTATGTGGAACTAAAGTATGGTATAGAAAGGCTAATAAAGCTCGAATGGCTTGTAAGGGTCTTGATGATGATAAATTGAATTAAATGATGATTTGAATGAAGCCATTCACCTAATAAAGTGGTTAATCGATAAATACTCCCATGAAGACCTTATAGTCTCATATGGTGTTGAAGTGGATAAATGGTTCAATACCTTAAATGTGAAATGGATTAAATGAATGTTAATGCATGAACTAAAATGGGTTAAGAGTTCAAATGTCATCTAATAATGGCAATGAAATAGATTGCGGTTGGAGTCCCTCGCCCAATGTAATGGCTTGCGGTTAGAGTCCCTCTCCTAATAAAATGGCTTGTGGTTGGAGTCTCTTGCCCAATGAAATAGATTATGGTTAGAGTCCCTCTCCCAATAAAATGGCTTGTGGTTGGAGTCCCTCGCCCAACAAAATGTCTTGTGGTTGGAGTCCCTCGCCCAATGAAATGTTTGTGGTTGGAGTCCCTCGCCTTGGTTGAGTTGGTTTGAGGTTCAGATCCCCTTGACTAATGTAACAGAGAAGTTTAAGGTTCTAAAATTGGTAAGGTGAAAGATTGAAAGTTCTTCACTCCATGCCTCATGGATGAATGATTTAAGAATGATTGTTATGACCCTTTACATGACTTGGTATGCTATATATAAACATATGTTTGTGTATCTTCATATATGCTTATGTTAATGGAAATGTGATTTCATATGACGGTTTGACTTGGATTGAAATAATTCTTTATTTTATCCTTATCCTTGAGATACATACTAGGTCTCCAACCGCTAACCGTCTTTAGATGCTATGTCCTTATGCGGCATAGGTTCCAGAGTTTTTTTTTCTTCATCCACGTAGTGACCAAGTGTTTGGATGGATCGTGTGTTGACATTGAAGTGGTGAGCTTCCATTCTTCATAAGGAATACATTTTATAGTCTTTTACTTTGAGTCATAGACTTTTATAGACTTGTTATTTGGCTATTATCTTGGGCATGTCTCAATATATTGTTGACATCGGTTTATTAGAGGTTTTGTGGATGACTGTGGACTTGGGTATATTGGTTAGATTGTTGTCATTAATGAAATGTTAGATATTGTCTAAGCATTGAATATTATCTTTATTTTTTGCTACTTTGATATTTGGTCGGAGTTCATCCGATACTTATTAATTGAATAGATGGTTGTTTTGGGTTGATGGGGCAATTTTCGATCCAAGTTTTTCTTGAGATGCCCACACGACATTTCCCGAGTTTGGGGTGTGTCAAGTTGGTATCATATCCAAGTTTATGGTCAGTTGGAAGTTCACAAAGCCATGTCAGGTAAAGTCTCTTTTATGGGTATATAGCGCGCCACCCTTATAAAAGAGGGGCTATGAGACATTTAAGAATGTTTCCCTTTCTTGTGTTTCAATCTCAAGCTATATAGTGTCTAAGGTCTTGGTTTCCTTCAATTTTTTCTTACTCATCTTTCATATCATGTATCCAAAAAGATTTGATATTCAGGCGAGCTCTTCTGTCCCGACTAAGGGTAATATGGATAAAGCTTATCTAATTTTTGGGTTTCAGACCCTGTCATGGGTTGTAGTACCTGACTGCCCTCGAGGGGTTCCACCTATTCCCACTAACCCTACTTTTTGGGGTGACACTTCTTCTCAGTCACCTCAAAATGTTGGGTTTCGTCACTTCTTTACCTTGTTGGCCCAGGTTGGTGGAAAATGGTCTATGAGAAAGTATTGGGTGGGTCCTAGCCTCTATTCTACGGCTAGTGCTCCCTACCCGAACCCATTTGTAGGTGGGAATTTTCAAATTGGTAATGATCATAAGGCATAAGGTGCCCAACATTAGTTTAGAGAGGCCTAATTGTCACGACCCGAGCCTAGGCCCTAGCCGTGACGAGCATCCCGAACCATGAAGGCCCGGAACACCCATTCTCTATCTAGTTATCATGCACAACATTCATAATCATAATAAAATGTGGAATTGAAACTGAGTACGGAAAACATGGTCAAGTCCTGCAATATTTCTAAATAATACTATCTGACATCAGTCTACGAAATCTCTACTAAGAACATAAACATCTGTCTGAAAAGAAACTGGGACAAGGCCCCCAGTAAACCAAAAACATAATAAATAAGATAATGTCTGACATAATTAGGCCTTCCGAATAATAGAAGGCTCACCACTATGAGATCAAGTCTGCAAATCCGAGAATGTCTACTGAGTAGATGGACCCCTAGACTATGCCTCAGAACCTGGAAGGAGAGGGGGTCAGCACAAAAGTACTGGCACGCGAAGCAATCCAAAAAAATAGTATAATGGAACATACATATATATATATATATACATATTAAGTGAAAGCAATTTTTCATCAAGACATCATGTATAAAACTGTTTCTGAAAAATACATGGGCACTTTCTGAAAATATGTAACCTGTCTGTTCATTTCAAATCATGATCTGTGTTTTACTTCTGAGTTAGGTGGTATTCCCCTACAAGTCTGATATTCCACGGGCTGTATGGAATCCGCCATTGACTCAGCGGGGAAGCCCCCAACCCAAGTGTGCCGCAAGGGTTGGAGTGTCTGAGTCTGATACGCCACAGGACATTTAAGTCAGCGCATAATAGTATACCTGGGTTGGCAAACCACGGTTTTAGGCAATGAGTCGCTTGAACACAAGCCCTCTTCGGGGAACCACCTAACATCTCTGTATGCCCATTTTTAACCTTTTCTGTACATGCAACATTCTGAATGTCTAAAATCATGAAAGTCTGAAATGTCTGTTAGTCTGAGTCTGATATGGCATTAGTTTGAGTTGGTATCGTCATACCAAGACTTGCAAGTCATGATTTTTCTGAGCCATAATGTATTAAGCAAGAGCTTTCATTCAAAACATAGTTTAGACCACCAAAACATGTAACTGATGTAAAGGATTTCATATTCCGAAACTTAAAGTTCAATTCATGCAGAAATTTCATCAAACACCAGGTGGTCAAATGTCTTTAGCAAGTTCATGTATTCAAAATTGAAACACATTCATTCATATATGTATATAAACTGTCAAATCGCTTTGGAGATGGTCAAAAGACCAAAACAATGATGTTAAAACATCTTATACATAAATATATAAACATAATTTAAAACCCCATTCTAAAACATGATTTTTCTATGCCCATGAGAATTTAGGAAAACCCGGCGTACCTTGTTCTCCACGAATTTTGGGTGTCTATCGAAGCCTACGTCGAGAGGATTCCAAATTTGTAATTTGTTTCACGAACTCGCGGTTGAATCTTGAGTTGCTTGGGTTTTAATGTTGAAACCCTAGGGAGAGTTCTTGAGCAATTTTGGGAAAAGTATGTGTATTATGGTGTTTGAGGGATTAAATCCCGTGTTGGTGGTATATATAGGGGTGGAGGATTACCAAAATACCCCTAAGAAACAATTAAGGTAAAATCTGTCCCTCAGTTGACAGTTTGGTAGACTGGAGTAAATCGATTATAACGTTTTACTCATATACTCAAATTGGATGAAACCAACTGCAATTGAAAGAGGACTCGAAGATCTTTTGTTTGATATATTATAGCTCACACATTTCATTATATACAGGGAGTTATTATCGTTTGAAATTGACTTTGAAATGCTGAAAACTGGGCAATAGTCTATGCGTTTTGCTACTGTTTTTAAATCCAAACGCAGCCTTATGCGTTCCGAAAAATTCCAAAACTTATCCGAGATGTACTATGATATTTCCCGATCATAACGCAACTTGAAAATCTAAAAGCGGATGTCGGGAAGGTTGAAAAGTTGTATCCCGAAGATTGCCAGCTAAAATGACTCTAAGTCCTCAATACACTTAGAAATTTTTTCAAGTTTTTAAGTCTAAGGGCACTCTATTAAAGGTTAATCCATGCACGACTTTTACAGGGTGTTACATTATCTCCCCCTTGGGATCATTCGTCCTCGAATGATGGGTAGGAACTTGTTGAAGCCTTAAATATATGGAATAACGCGGACATGACATGTCCTCTAATAAAAATACACTGATCTGAACATTTGGAATCTGAATTTAATGCATGATGCATGAACTGGGCTATACTCGTAACTACTGGTATACTCTATCTTCGACTAGTAGCATGTCTGAGATTTTGAGTAGCATGAATAAGTGCAAAGACAAGAAAACAAGTCATGCGAATCTGACTGCTAAACTGACTTATTGGCCATACAGACTGAATTATACTACACCCTCATACTTAACTGGAGTATTCTCTTCAACACTCTCTCTAAGGAAGCTCTAGAAGTAATAGGGAACCATGAATCTTGGGTATGGATTACACAAAACATCCCACTGAGGAAATCACAACATTGACACTACTCTGCAGTCTGGAATATAGACATATAACTCCTAAATTAGGATAGAATTTTCAGACCTTTGGCAATACAACTTCTTACTTTAAGGCTTAGAGCACTTCCCGAATATCCCTTAACTATACTATTCCCTATAAATATCATATTCATTCAACTCAGCTTAAAATTTTCATATGAGCATTGATAATGTTTTTTTTTCTACTAATGTCTAAAATATCTTAATCCTTACCCCGCGATCAAGCCTAACTCTAAATCACAAAAATACAACATGCTACACCACGCTATTATTCTAAACCATATGATGCCACCTTCTATACCTCTTTTAAAAATCACATCCTAAGCATAACATGCCTTACCACTTCAATGACTACACTGAACTCTTAATATGAAGTCGCTAATGCATATGGCGACCTTCCACTACAATCCCAAAACGTCGTTCAAGCCTAATTTATAACCACATGTTAACTTCAAGGCAAACACCCATAAGTAGATACTTCACATAGTTTCTAAACTACTATCAATATAACTCCCACGCGCTATGCTAAAAACATACACACACAAACTTTTCCACTAACCATCACATGTATCAAAGACTTGGCCCCAAATCTTACTTCATACTTATGGCCTTATCTAAACAAGCATACTATGATCTTCCATCAACAAGAACATTTACATCAACACCACTATCATTGCATAGGAAGGGTCACTAAAAGGTTAAAACATAAGACCCTCAAGCGTGAAAAAGATCTTTATATGGGACTGAGCACACTATAAAGAGTGAGTACATGCGTCATGAGTTGCATGACCTCAACTAGAGTTCATAACATAAGGAATGTGATTCCGACTACTTGAATGAACTAGAACTCATTATCTTGGAATTGGAAGAGTACGTGACTCTCTATCATATACCGGAATCATGAACTATTATCACGGAACTGCATCGTAAGGCATGAGTAAGCATCCGGATAACAAAAAAAAAATATTGAGGTAGGAATGGGTTGAGATTCACCCTTACTTTCTGATGTTCTAAATCACACTGCATCACTACTAGAATCTGAGAGCCTTACTTGGTTATTCGTTCTATCATCTCCCACTTAGCTTCAAGTCATCATCTAGCGTTTGGGAGATCCCTTACCAGATTCTAACTGAACTACACTTACTGCACTCTAGGGTCTGAAAAAATTGACAATACATGCATATCATAGAACTCAACCCGAATGACTACCTTCTGGGATACACTCTATCTTTCCATAGCCACCAATAGTCAAAGTATAATGCTTGCACACTTATTTCTATCCGTTCAACCTTCAAAACTCAAACTTAGATTCTAACACTTAACATGGATATCACCAAGCCTTTGATGAACCATACCACTTCCGTCCTAGCATACCAATATTGCTACTCCAAACTTATCTCTCTCTACCATGAGAATCGAAATCACATCAAAAGGCTCAACACTATCAATCAAGGCTCATTAACTTGGCTATCTAGAACACCATATATCATCTAACTAGTCTTTTTCCAACTAGCAACTCCATGGTACCACTAGTCACACACAACATGTAATAGTCTTAGAGAAATGCCACAACTCCATATCGCCTTGGGCATACTTACACACCATACCCACAACATTATACTTCATTACGAATCAATTTAAACTTAAGCCATTTCACACACCGTTCAAGCCTATTAGATCACTTTCATAACTAACATCATTGATCAAGAAATCATCACATCCACCTTTATGAACTTCAACTATTCAAACTTAATATCTAGTGCTATGCATGACTTACAACCCAACCTTACACAAAATTTTTACTTGGAAACTATAAGTAAACATCACGAAACACTAGTGCACTAGAACTTCATAACCACAATAATCGATCATGACCTAACGGTTCACCTTATCATCATTCCGTTAGCATGTACTATTTCAGCACCTCAAGCCTACTAAATTAATCCCACAAAATATGCATCAACAAACTCTTGCCAATATTTACCACCACACCATTTAAATTCAAGCCTATAGTTTAGTATCAATCATCTACCACCAATGAAGAATGCAACATAATATAAATACACTAACCTCCCATTCTATCATTGGTTCATTCGGGAAAGAAAAGGTAACTCTACGGGTCCTACAATCCAATATGGCGTAGCATGAATGGAGCCAATCCATCCCTAAGATAGCATCAAATGCAACCATGTCCAACTCTATAAGGTCTGCCACCGTATCCCAACTACCAACAGTCACCACACAACCCCTATATACCTTTCTAGCAACAACAGAATCCCCCACCGGGGTAGAAACAGAAAAGGGTTCAGAAATCACACTGGGCTCAAACCCGAAACCAACAACCACATAAGGGGTCATATAGGATAAGGTGGATCCGGGATCAAGTAACACACTGACATCACGGGAAAAGATTTGTAACGTACCGATAACAACATCTGGGGAAGCTTTCGCCTCCTGGCGGTTGGTCAAGGCATATAACCGGTTACGACTGTTCCCGACAGCTGATGTGGCGCCCTTCTGAGATGGGGATGGCGCTGTTGAATTTCCCTGAAACTTCGCACCACCAGCACTCCTCCTAGCAGATGGACAGTCCCTCTGAAAATGGCCTGACTGACCACATGAATAACATACAAGTGTGCCCAACTGACATTTCCCCGGATGATTCTTACCACAATTTTCACATCGTGAGTAAGTGCGATGCTGCTGAGCCACACTACCCTGCGACTGAGTATCTGGTGCTCTAGATCCATGAGGAGTCTGAAAGCTCTGAGTCTGTCTATTTGCAGGGGGTCTGGGCGCTGGGGCGCTGGCCGCTGACTGTGTATTATTCCAAAACCTCGTCTTCTTCGACAACCTATTTCCCCAATTACCACTCTGCGGCTGAATCTGGTGCCGATCCGAAGATTTGACTCTCTTGGCCTGTCTGTCCTTCTCTCTAGATTCAGTGATCTTTCTCTTCTTCTCTTCCACCTGCTGCATTTGGACTGTCAGTCTAGCAAAGTCTAACTCCCTATTTAGCATTACCCCCTGGCACTCAAGTATCAGGTTATCAGCAAGGCCGGATGCAAATTTCCTCATCCGGGCTCTCATATTGCTAGTCAATTTTGGTGCATAGCGGGCTAGTTGATTAAAATTCAAAGTGTACTCCTGTACACTCATACTGCCCTGCTTCAGATTCATGAACTCTTCTGCTTTGGCCTCCCTCAACTCCAGAGGAAATAATCTGTCAAGGAAAGCTTCTACAAACTCACCCCAAACTATGAGCTCAGCACTCTCACCTTTTGCATTTTCCCAGTCTGCATACCACTGATTTGCAACATCCTTAAGCTGATAAGTTGCCAATTCCACTCCTTCAATCTCATCTACATGCATTACCTTAAAGATCTTCTCTATCTCATCCACGAACTCCTGTGGATCTTCCTCCACCTTTGTACCAGTGAACTTAGGTGGATTCATCTTCATGAAATGCCCGACTCTAGTAGCCTCAGACGTAACGGATGCAGACCCAATATCTTTCGATCGTTGAGCTTGGTTAGCTACCAGCTGTGTCAGCATATGGATAGACCACCTGAACTCTGCATTTGATATATCTCTCTGAGCAGTTGGTGGACGGTTGACATTAGTCCGCGGAGCCCGAGGTGGACTGGTTGGAACTGGAGGGACTCCCGGAGTAGGGACAGGTTCTGGCGTGAAAGCTCTATTACGGGTCCGCATCCCATGGGTGGGACGGACCACATCTGCCTGAGCACTCTGATCGATGTTGTGACGGGGAGGCATAGTCGTGTTTCACTGTAATATAAGAGATCATTGATTAGGGGACGGTTTAGACTCTGAAGCACGAACTATATTACAAAGAAGGGAAACATTCCTAAACGCCTAGTAGCCTCCTGTTTATAAGTGTGGCGCGCTACACACCTATAAACAAGACTCTACCTGACGCGATTTCGCAGACACCCTGGGACTATGAACCGTACTCTGATACCAAGTTTGTCATGACCCGAGCCTAGGCCCTAGCCGTGACGAGCATCCTGAACCATGAAGGCCCGAAACACCCATTCTCTATCTGGTTATCATGCACAACATTCATAATCATAATAAAATGCGGAATTGAAACTGAGTACGGAAAACATGGTCAAGTCCTGCAATATTTCTAAATAATACTATCTGACATCAGTCTACGAAATCTCTACTAAGAACATAAACATCTGTCTGAAAAAAAACTGGGACAAAGCCCCCAGTAAACCAAAAACATAATAAATAAGATAATGTCTGACATAATTAGGCCTTCCGAATAATAGAAGGCTCACCACTGTGAGATCAAGTCTGCAAATCTGAGAATGTCTACTGAGTAGCTGGACCCCTAAACTGTGCCTCAGAACCCGGAAGGAGAGGGGGTCAGCACAAAAGTACTTGCACGCAAAGCAATCCCAAAAAATAGTATAATGGAACATACATATATATATATATACATATTATGTGAAAGCAATTTTTCATCAAGACATCATGTATAAAACTGTTTCTGAAAAATACATGGGCACTTTCTGAAAACATGTAACCTGTCTGTTCATTTCAAATCGTGATCTGTGTTTTACTTCTGAGTTAGGTGGTATTCCCCTACAAGTCTGATACTCCACGGGCTGTATGGAATTCTCCATTGACTCGGCGGGGAAGCCCCCAACCCAAGTGTGCCGCAAGGGTTGGAGTGTCTGAGTCTGATACGCCACAGGACATTTAAGTCAACGCATAATAGTATACCCGGGTCGGCAAACCACGGTTTTAGGCAATGAGTCGCTTGAACTGAAGCCCTCTTCGGGGAACCACCTAACATCTCTGTATGCCCATTTTTAACCTTTTCTTTACATACAACATTCTGAATGTCTAAAATCATGAAAGTCTGATATGTCTGTTAGTCTGAGTCTGGTATGGCATTAGTCTGAGTTGGTATCGTCATACCAAGACTTGCAAGTCATGATTTTTCTGAGCCATAATGTATTAAGCAAGAGCTTTCATTCAAAACATAGTTTAGACCACCAAAATATGTAACTGATGTAAAGGATTTCATATTCCGAAACTTAAAGTTCAATTCATGCAGAAATTTCATCAAACACCAGGTGGTCAAATGTCTTTAGAAAGTTCATGTATTCAAAATTGAAACACATTCATTCATATATGTATATAAACTATCAAATCACTTTGGAGATGGTCAAAAGACCAAAACAATGATGTTAAAACATCTTATACATAAATATATATACATAATTTAAAACCCCATTCTAAAACATGATTTTTCTATGCCCATGAGAATTTAGGAAAACCCGGCGTACCTTGTTCTCCACGAATTTTGGGTGTCTATCGAAGCCTACGTCGAGAGGATTCCAAATCTGTAATTTGTTTCACGAACTCGCGGTTGAATCTTGAGTTGCTTGGGTTTAAATGTTGAAACCCTAGGGAGAGTTCTTGAGCAATTTTGAGAAAAGTATGTGTATTATGGTGTTTGAGGGATTAAATCCCGTGTTGGTGGTATATATAGGGGTGGAGGATTACCAAAATACCCCTAAGGAACAATTAAGGTCAAATCTGTCCCTCAGTTGACAGTTTGGTAGACTGGAGTAAATCGATTATAACTTTTTACTCATATACTCAAATTGGATGAAACCAACTGTAATTGAAAGAGGACTCAAAGAAATTTTGTTTGATATATTATAGCTCACATATTTCATTATATACAGGGAGTTATGATCATTTGAAATTGATCCTGAAATGCTGAAAACTGGGCAATAGTCTATGCGTTTTGCTACTGTTTTTAAATCCAAACGCAGCCTTATGCGTTCCGAAAAATTCCAAAACTTATCCGAGATGTACTATGATATTTCCCGATCATAACGCAACTTAAAAATCTAAAAGCGGATGTCGGGAAGGTTGAAAAGTTGTATCCCAAAGATTGCCAGCTAAAATGACTCTAAGTCCTCAATACACTTAGAAAAATTTTCAAGTTTTTAAGTCTAAGGGCACTCTATTAAAGTCTAATCCATGCACGACTTTTACAGGGTGTTACACTAATACTTATTCCCCTATACTCTTTGTCAGTTTTACAGTAGACCACACCATGGTTGTTGCGAGGCAGGAAAGAATTGGTTTTTTAAAAATGGTCAATTGGGTCACATGCAAGAGGAGTGTCCTATAAGGATTTCTGCTTTGGCAAAAAGGGTACCGGTTGACACTTCTCTAGCTTCTGCACCTAGGGGTACCACATCTAGATTCGACATTGATTGAGATCATCTCAATGCTCTAACTATCCCTCGAGAGCTAAAGGCACCTTCTGATGCTGACGTGGGTATGTTGAAACTTTTCTCTCGTGATATGTATTGTTTACTTGACCTAGGATCTACTCTTTGTTATGTGACCCCACATGCGATGGTGCATCTTGGTTTTTGGTCCTAAGAGTCTCTCAGTTCCCTTTTTTGTTTCTACCCCGATAGGAGACTCTGTGGTTGTTAAGAGGATCTATAGGGGGGGTGTGGTATCTGTTAGCGGTAGAAAAACTCTTGTAGACTTAACAGAGTTGGGCGTGCTTGATTTTGATGTTGTCTTGGTGATGGATTGGTTACATTCGTGTTATGCTTTCTTTGATTGTCGAACCCGTAGGGTCATGTTCATATTCCCTAATGAGCCAGTCACTGCATGGGAGGTGGTTCTTTGGTGCATAAGAGGATATTCATTTCGTATCTTAGAGTCCATAAATTAATCTTAAAAGGACATTTGTATCATTTGGTCCTAGTTAAAGGTTCTAACTCGGAGGGTTCTTCCCTAGAGCTAGTCAATAAGTTTTTAGATGTTTTCCCAGTGATCCTTCCAGTATTTCTCCCAATAGGGAAATCAATTTTAAGGTTACTCTTATTCCAGACACTCATCCTAGTGTTTGTTCTTGAAGTGATCCCATGTTGTTCATGCACAAGAAGGATGTCTCCCTTTGTATGTGCACTGATCATTATCCGTGGGACAAAGAAACTATAAGAAATAAGTATCCACTCCCTAGAATCGATGATTTGTTTGATCAAATTCAAGGTGCGATGTGTTCCTCTAAAATTGATCTTAGGTTGGGTTATCATCAACTTAAGTGAAACATCGAAGAATGTGGCCTTGCAAAATTTTTTAGTTTAAAGCATGATTGACCAATGTACAATTTGACAAGCCATTCGTATCCTTGGTCACGACTCGTACCCACCTTGCCCTCCCCTTTCATACCTTGATCAGTCCATGAGGGGATCATAATGCTTTTTATATGACATGACCTACCCTTGGTCGTAATCAATAAATACGAGTCGTATACTACTCAATCGTATAGAAGGGAACCTCAAACCAAGTGGACTATTTTTGTCACGAGTGAAGCTTATAAGTTAGTAGTGAGTCGTACCCTTTGGATATGACCCTAGGGTACGATTGTTAAAGGAGTCGTATGGGGGAGTCGTACCCCTGGATGGGGTCACTTTTTATCTTTTAACTAAGGTCCTTGTTGTTATTTCCCTTTCCTAAAACCCTAATCTCTCTAACTATATAAGGCATTGTAGCCTTCTATTCCCTCATTTTACAAGACTCAAATACTCCAAAATACTTTAAAAGCTTCTTGAAGCAAGATTAGAGGCTAGGGTTTGGAGAGAGCTCATCTAGTGGCAATAAGGAGCCAAGATTATTGGTATATCATCTTGTTTAAGGCATGTATATCCTCCCTCTTTAAATACCTTTAAACCTATGTATTTCACACTTGTATTAGTAAGTGTACATGGTGGTTTTGAAACCAAATGAAAAGGGTTTTGTTTCCTAATAATGTATGATGGTGAATCTTGCTTAGACTTATGTTTATATGTGATATTGATGATGGATTGCATGTGTGGATGCTTGTTGTATATGGTTTAACATGAGGGTCTTGAGTAACCCTAACCTTAATAATTTCTACCATGAAAATATCCTTGTTAAAGGTATGCACATAAGGTGTTTGTAAAAATACCTAAATGGACTATTTAGTCATATGTTGGTGATATTTGGAACAAGAAAATGGCTCAATAAGCATGAATGATTGACAAATGATATTGTGAAGGTACCGTGAGCCATGAATTGTGTAATTGATGTCATTGTTAGATTAATGACTAATAAGGAGTAGCAGCCCCTAAATATGGAAATAAACTTGATGTGTGTGTTGAGCCTAAATGTGGTGAGAATGTGGTGCAATTTTTCTAATGATATGTGAATAATTATGTGGGTCTTAATGACTGTAAATGTACTTAATGATGAGTGGAACTAAGTCATTTAGTCTATTGAGGTGATTAGTGGTTAAATGGTGTTGTGAAGGTCAAATATATACCTATGGAATCGGTCTAGTGAAAGGGAACAAGTCATGATAATGACTAGATGAATGTGAATACTTGTGGATGGTCGGTAAAGACCTTGTTGGCCATGTATTGAGTCAT
The DNA here is from genome assembly GCA_030864215.1 of Capsicum pubescens. Classification (NCBI taxonomy): domain Eukaryota; kingdom Viridiplantae; phylum Streptophyta; class Magnoliopsida; order Solanales; family Solanaceae; genus Capsicum; species Capsicum pubescens. The sequence goes on from CM061543.1 coordinate 123,799,675, forward strand.
AATGATTGTAAATGTTTAGTAAATGGTTGATAAGAACCTTGTTAATTATGTAATGAATTAGCTTATGGCTTTAAATGGGGTGATAGCCCTACAAGTATAACTGGTTAGTAATTGGTAATACGTTGATGTTGCTTTTCATATAATTTGTTAAATAAAACATCCTGGGCTTCGACCTTTAGAAAATTTCCTTGAAATCCATTCTCTGAACCAAATGCGACTCATGGGTACGAGTCGTATGCTGGGGTACGAGTGCTGTGTTCCTGTCGTATGCTAACCAGTGTTAGTTTATGGGATGGTTTTGGTCACTGGAATGGGTATGAATTAGAGGTGTGAGTTTTAAGGGTTTGGTACGAGTAGTATCAGGGGCTCGTATGGTGGGCAGTGTTTGATTTTCCTGGTATTTTATTCTGCTAGGAATATGGGTTATGGATACGGATCATATGTTGTGGTTACAACTTGGTTGGATGAGTCATATACTAGATTGTCTTTGATCCAAGGGTTGAGGCTTAGATACGAGTTGTGGGTACCAACCGTATAGGAAGGTACGACTCGTATGGGTTAGTTGTATCACTATGATGGATTTTTAAGGGAATTAAGTGGGGGAATTCTGGATATTTCCCTACTTACCCTAACTAGGAACCACGACTTTTGATACACTTAGGAGGTTATTTACCCTAGTATTCTATTCATTAACACTTACAAACTATTCTAAAACACTCCATAATTCTCTCAAGAGAAATTGGGGCAACAAGGCTGGGGTTTCATCTTATAGATTGCTTTGGGGATTTTTTTTACTGATTTATTTCCATCAATTCTTCGATATAAGGCATGATTCTCTTCCCTCATTGCAATTTCAACTAAAAGCATGGTTTATATGATTGATTTTATAGTTTTACTATTTCATGATTATGGTTTTCAACTATTTTTTTGGGTTTTGATATTGAATTCTTGATTATGGTTTCCTATGGTTTTAATTATGCTTTATATGTATTAATGGTATTTTTGGACAATTGGATTGCATGGTTATGGATTAATAGTCTTTGGAATTGGTTTTTGTTATATTATGCCCCCAAGGTGTTTGATAAAATGCTTATAAAGATATGTTTATTGCATTGACTTCTTTTAATGGAACTCTTGCATCTTTTAAACTTGACAAAGGATTTATGTATGGCTTAAATGGTTTGAAAAGGCTAAAGGCTAAATGGTTATGCTTGTGGAGAACATAGAAGTCTCCCAAGTAGATTTTATATAGTATATGGAAGGGCACCTAAGGTCCCCTTAACCTAAATGGTTTGGCTATGGATATTAGTTGTAAGTAAGGGGTGGTATGGCGATATCACCAATATTGTCCTTGGTTACTAAATGGTAAATGAATTGTTTGTACATGGTTTTAATTGGGCATTAATGGTGGGATATTTAGCTAAGCCGTGGAAGGTGGCAGTCCCATAGGGACCAAAACTGGAAACTCATATTTGCTGATATATGGGGTCTTGATGACCATGCGCATGTGTCATATTTTATATTGGGGGATGTACTAATCATCCCATGGGATATTCCCTTGTCGTGCGGCTACACGCACTGGCGCCCTTTCAGCAGGGGGAGTTGAACCCATATGGCTCATGCATGGTTAGGACGACAAAGCTATACAACCTAAGTTAAGGTTTTAAGTGCATGCTAAATTCGGTTTCCTTTCCTGCCACTTATATATGTATGGTAGTATGTATTATGGATGGTTTTACTTGGGTTTATGACTGACATTATTTTATTTTTATCTTAAGATCCATGCTAGTGGTCACTCGCTAATCTCATCTACTAGTGGTTGTATACCCACGCTATGCAGGAACCGCCATTCTACTCCTCTTGTTTAGCACGCGGATTTGGTATCAGCTTTTTGACTGAAGTAGTGAGCTTTCATCCTTTCGGGAGGCATCATTTCATGCTATAGATTTCTTTAGACACTTCTCTTTTATTATGGATATTGGTTTTGCCCATGGTTGGGGGAATGTCCCAACCAGATCTATTTATTCTTTTGGATAGAGGCTTTGTGGAACTTCTAGGGGTTAGCATGGGCAGGATCGGTAGAGGTGTCTGCCTTAGTATTAGTATTGATATTCAGGCTAGCATTATCGAACATGATTTCTCATTGTTCTATCCTACTATATTTTGGGATTGATTCATATTATGTTTTGGTATTTACTTTGGTTTATGCACTATGGTTTGGTTTGGTATGGTTGGGAGGTTGGTGCGGTATGATTGGACTCAGTTGGGTCAGTCACGATTGTGACCCTATCCTAGAGTCTTAATGCAAACAGTAATGCTATCTTATAATATGTTCAAAATTCATCCCATCTAAAGATGGAGATAGGTAAGGTTGAGTAACATGGGGCGGTCCCCGATCCTGGTTGGACTTGGGATGCCCATTACGACAAGACCCAGGGTTAGGTCGTGTCATTAAACTACGTCAATGTTGGTTTGATGGCTAATAAGAGAGGTTCAATTCCCTAAGCTTGAACATGAAATTTTGTGTGGAATTAAAGTGTGGCATACAAATATTAATGAAGAATGAATGAGTTAGTAAGGGTCTTAATAACCGCCGATTGAATTGAATGATGACTTGAATTGAGGTGTTGGCTGATAAAGTATTTAATCGATAAATATTTTTGTGAAGGACTTATAGTCCCGTTTTGGTCTTGATGATCATGAATTAAATTGTATGATGAAATGTGTTAAGGCATCGTCCTATTAAAATGGTTGAGAAATAAAGTCTCCCATGAGGACCATGTGGTCATGTATCGTGTTGAATTGACTAAATAAGCCAAAGCGCTTAAATGTGATATAAATTGTATGAGTGTAAATGCATGAACTAATGGGTCAACAGTTCAAATACCAACTAATAACAATGGGCAATTCGAGTTCCTCATCTAATGATATGACTATTGATTTGAGTTCCTAGTCCCATGAAATGACGGGTGATTTGAGTTCCTCGTCTAATGAAACGACTAGTGAGTCGAGTTCCTAGACCGGTGATATGACTAACGATTTGAGTTTCTAGTTCAAAGAGATCTCTTGAGGTTAGAATACCTCATCAAATGACACGACTTGTGATTTGAGTTCCTAGACTGGTGATACGACTAGTGATTCGAGTTCCTAGTCTAATGAAATAAAATGACTAGTGATTCAAGTTCCTAGATGGTAAAATGACTAGTGATTCGAGTTCCTAGTCTAATGAAATAAAATGACTAGTGATTCGAGTTCCTAGTCCAATGAAATGACAATGAGATTAGTCAAATGTGCTAACTTGGTTAAAAGTTCTTCACTCCATATCTTATGAATGAATGATTTAAGAATGCATGCTAAGTCATTTTCCCTTGTGGCATAATATGATCATGTCGTGTATGTATATGTGTATGAGTATGTGTTTAAGAATGTGATTAAAGTTTATGCCTAATAAGAACGGTTTGAACCTAAGTATGAAGTATCGGAGTCCTCCACTTTATGTCTCATGATTGAAGAGTTTGAGAATATTGTCAAGACTTAATTTCTTGTTGGCATGTGATATGTATCTATATGTAAGGATAAGTGTATGAATGTGATTGAATATGATATATTGACTTGTTGTTAAATAATGATATTATTTTATCCTTATCCTTGAGTTACATGCTGGCACTCCAACCGCTAACCGTCTTCGGAAGCTATGTTCCCACGCGATATTGGAACCAGAGCATCTTTTTTTTTTACACAGTGAGCAGGTGTTCGAGCGATTCGGGCATTTACCTTGAAGTGGTGATCTTCCATACTCTAGAAGATCTACCTTTCATAGTTACGTCACTCCATGTCATAGACTTGTATAGATTTGGTACTTTGCTATTGTTGGGGGCTTGTCCCGACATATTATTGACTTCAGATCGTTAGATCTTTTATGGATGACTGTGGACTTGTGTATTTTGGCTAGACCATTGGTGTTAATAAAATGTTAGGTATTGTCTAAGTATTGACTATTAGCCTTATATTTATGCTATCTTATTATTAGGTCGGAATTAACCCGACCATTGTGGTTGTTGTAATGATGATTAGGTTGGGTTAACGGGGCGACCTCTGGTTCATGTTGGCTTGAGGTGTCCATACGACATGCCCTGATTTTGGGGCATGTAAAGTTGGTATCAGAGCCTAGGTTCATGGTCAGTTGGGAGTCCATAAAGCCGTGTCAAGTAGAGTTTATTTTATGGGTGTGTAGCATTTCACACTTATAAGAGAGAGGTTATAAGTTATTTAGGAATATTTCCCTTTCTTGTGTTTCAATCTTAAGCTATATAGAGTCTAAGGTCTTAGATTCCTCTGATTTCTACTTGATCATCTTTCATATCATGTATCCAAGAAGATCTGACATTCAAGTAAGATCTTCTGTCTCAACTGAGGGCAATATGGACAAAGCTCATCCAACTTTTGGGGTTCAAACTCGGTCAAGGGACGTGACATCTAAATATACTCATGGGGTTTCACTTATTCCTACAAACCCCTCTGTTGGGGGTGACACTCCTCCCAGTCGCCTATAAATATTGGGTTCCATTACTCCCTTGCTCAGTAGGCTCAGGTTGGTGAAAAATGGTCTTAGAGAAAGTATTGGGTGGGTCCTATCCTTCATTCCACTACTAGTGCTCCCTACCCGAACCTATTGGGAGGCGGGCATCTTCAGATTGGTGATGTTCATAGGGCACAGGGTACCCAACATCAGGCCAATGGGGCCCAATCCGCATTAACCTATCCTCCTTATTAGTTTTATGGTTGATCACATCGTGGTTGTTGCGATAAAGAAATGAACTGGTGTTTTAAGTGTGGCTAATTGGGTCACATGCAATGTGAGTGTCCTATAGTGGCCGTCGCTTGGGCAAAGCAAAGGTGTCGGTTACCACTTCTCTAGCTCTTGCACCCAAGGGTGTCGCTTCTAGCTCTAATATTGGTCGAGATCATCTCAATTCTCTTACTATCCCTCGGGAGCCTGAGGCATCTTCTAATTCTGGCACCGGTATATTAGAACTTTTCTCTTGTGATGTGTATTATTTTCCCGACCCAGGGTCTACTCTTTCTTTTGTGACCTGAATATGACGGTACACCTTGGTGTTGGTCCTGAGAGTCTGTCAGTACTTTTTGTTTTTCTACCCTGGTAGGAGACTTTATGGTTGTTAAAAGGGGTCTATAACGGGTGTGTGGCATCTTAGAGTTGAATTATATTGACTCTGATATCATTCTGGGGATGGATTGGTTGCACTCTTGCTATGCTTCCTTAGATTATAGGACCCGTAGGGTCATGTTTAAACTCCCTAAAGAGTCGGTCATTGTATGGGAATGTAGTTCCTTAGTACCAAAAGAAGGTTCATTTATTATCTCAAAGCAGCCTTGTGATAAGCTATCAGAGTTGCCGTCAGCCTTAGACAGAGAATAAGCTTTAGTTGGAATTCATGACGACATCTGTGATAGGCCGTTAGAAGTGTGATAAGCCATCAGGCTCATCATCAGGCTTGGGCAGTGCTTGAGAAAGTAAAGTGAAGATGTGATGACATCCGTGATAAGTCGTCAAAGGTCTGATAAGCCATCACGCCTCATCGTCAACCTAAGGCAGAGATTGTCAAAAGTGAAGAGGAGCTGACGACATTTCTGATAAGTTGTCAGACTCTTGATAAGCTATCACACACGTCGTTTCCTGTCCAAGAAAATACTGTGATCTATGATTTTGTTTCCATAATTAGAATGAAGTATTTAAAGCATATGTTAGGGTTTTCTAATAGGACGAGGGGGGCGGAACATCTTGAACTTATTCCAAAGAAAAAGACACCTTTTTTTTGGGCTCAAAACTTAGAATTCAATTTTCAACTCTTTGATTTGGTTGTGGGAATTTTCTCTTGAACTTAAAAGAGAATCAACTTCATACTTCAGCTTTTGTAAGTTTAATTACTTTGAATAATGATTATAATTGTTTCTATCTCTTTCTTTCTCATGTGGAACTAAAGCCCACAACTAGGGTTATGGGATCTATGATGATTCCCCCATGGATTTAATAGTTGGTTAGAGTTTGAGTGATTGTGGGGATATCTTGATAATTCCTTTGTTATGATTGTTATTTATTGGTTGCAAAATATAAATCCCATCTTATGTTGATTTGCTAGAACTGAGAAATAAACTAAAGGTAGCGAATTATCAACAAGGATTTGGGAAGGTTAAGCTCTCATCTAATGATTAATGTTGTAACAAGATTGATCAACTTGAGATAAAATCAGTATGAATAGAATAATTTCCCAAGTTCGAGAGAATTAGGGAGTTCAATATCTAAGTAGGTTGAGAAACACTTAGATGGACTGTCGAAACTGATAATTTGGTGTTTCCCACAAGTCATGAGAATCCAGTACTACAACTATTATTCAATGGAGGATTACTAATCATAGTGATCACAGCTCTAGTTTATCTATATCATTGATTTGAAATATTGTAGTTTAAGCTTCGAGTTCTAAGGCAAATTAAAGTGTTAATAAATTTTGTTCAATCATTAAAAAAACATTTTATCTTTTTGTATCATTTGTTTGAATTCAACTTATAGCTATAGTTTCAAATTAGTTTAATCGCCACTCATATTATTCCTCGTGGATTTGACCCTGACTCCAAAGTTGGGTAAATATATTAACGATGATAGCCTTGCACTAAATTGACGTGTAAGTTGAGCGTTATCACAGATCATGTAGATCACCTCTGTGATATGTTGTAAACTTTGAAGGATCATTGTTTCTATACCAAGTTCCCCAAGTCTGAGTTTTGGTTGGAAGCCGTAGATTTTCTTGTTCATGTTATCTCTATCTAGTGAAGGGATCATGGTGAATCCCCAAAAGGTATGTGGTGGTATGTTGGTGTCCGAACCTAAGGACTCCTCTTTTGGTATGCTGTATTGAGAAGAGTCTCATTTGTGACCTAGGTGGTTACTATGAAGCACTCCATACCTATGGTGTCGTGCCTCTGCTGAGGGTCTTGGATTGAGTGGCATGGTAGTTCTTGTGCTTCAGTTCCTCCTTGACCCCTTTTGTATTGGTTAGTGGCTCGGGGAGCATGGTGATATTTTGAAATGGGGAATGTAGAAGCCCCTAAGTGGGGGATATTCTAGGGTGCCTTTTTAGGCATTGTATTATGGGAGATGTTATTCTCCTATTTGATGGTATAAGGTTGGTATGGATAAGTTTCTTGACCCTGATTTAGTTTACCAAGCCTTAGAAACAGATGAAGGTGATTCATGAGAGGTTGAAAACCACTCAAAGTCACCAAAATTCCTATGCAGACTTGTGGCGTGTTGGTGATTGGGTAATCTTGAAGGGTTTTCCATGAAGGGAGTGATGAAATTTGGTAATAAGGGAAAACTTAGTCCCTGGTATGTTGTTCCCTACTTAATTATGAAAATGGTTGGCAATGTTACCTACAAGTTGGAGTTGCCTTCGAGTATGAACTTCATTCACCTATTTTTCAGTGTCTCTATATTGCGTAAATATGTAGGTGATCCTTTGTTGGTTGTGCCCTTAGAGGACGTTGGTACTTAGGGTTCCTTGTCTTATGAAGAGATCCCGGTGAGGATCTTAGAACAGTAAGTTTTCCGATTGTGAATGATAGAAGTGGCTTCGGTGAAGGTTCTATGAAGGAACCAAGAGTTCGAGGGAGCTACTTAGGAGGCGTAAAAGTATATAAAGTCCAAGTATCTGCAATTGTGTTCCGTTCTGGAAGCTCGTAATTGAGGTATGTGTTGGTATTCCTAACTTGGATTATGTCCTTGATAGTCGGTGGGTGAAATCCCCGATGCTTATAATTGATTCACGTCTTTGTTAGAATAGGGATAGAAGTTCCAAATGCTTGAGCTGCTTTATATATTTGAAAGTCGATGGGTTTAAGCCCTTAAGTTTTGAATTGGTCGAGTGTCTTTGATAAATGATGGGTTGGAAATCCCAAAGATTGATAAAATGAATGGTTAATTGATGATGATCATGAAATGTGTTGGTCGCATCTTTGTTATGTGCCTTGTTCTAACTTATTTGGAAGCTGTTTGTTATGTGATGATGTGTTAACTTATGGTTATGCTTGCCTTGTCCGTCATTCGCGGACGACTGATCCTAAGTAGGGGATAATGAAATACCCAAGAATGGAGCCTTGCAAAAATTTTTGGTTTGGAGCATGATTGACTAAGGTACGATTGGACAAGCCACTCGTATCCTTTTTCACGACTTATACATACCTAGCCCTCCCCTTTCGTACCTTGATCATTCCATAAGGGTATCATACTATTTCCTATACCACATGACCTCCCCTTGGTCTTAGTCAATGCATATGAGTGATATACTACTCAACGGTATAGAGGGTAGCCTCAAGCCAAGTAGACTATTTTTGTCACGAATGAAGATTATGAGTTAGGGGTGAGTCATACCCTTTGAATATGACTTAAGTGTGCCAACTCATGCCCACAACAATATGGTTGACCTATGAGAAGCTTAGGGTACGAGTTAGGGTACCACTAGTACCCTAGGGTACGATTGCTAAGGGAATCATATGAGGGAGTCGTACCCCTGGACGGGGTCACTTTTCATCTTTTAACTAAGGGCCTTGTGGTCATTTACCTTGCCTAAAACCCTATTCTCTCTTACTTTATAAGGCATTGTAGCCTCTTAATCCCTTATTTTACAAGACTCAAACACTCCAAAACACTCTAAAAGCTTTTTGAAGCAAGATTGGAGGCTAGGGTTTGGAGGAAGCTCATCTAGTGGCAAAAAAGAGCCAAGATTGTTGGTGTGTCATCTTGTTTAAGGCATGTATCTGTTACCCTCTTTAAATATCTCCAAACCCATGTATTTCACACTTGGATTAGTAAGTGTACATGGTTCTTTTAAAATTAAATGAAAAGGTTTTTGTTGCCTAATGATGTATGATGGTGAATCTTGCTTAGACTTATGTTTATATATGATATTGATGATGAATTGCATGTGTGGATGCTTGTTGTATGTGGTTTAATAGGAGGTCTTAATTAACCCTAATCTTAATGATTTCTACCACGAAAATGGCCTTGTTAAAGGTATGCACATAAGGTGTTTGTGAAAATATCTAAGTGAATTATCTAGTCATATATTGGTGATGTTTTGAACTAGGGCAATGTCCCAATAAGCATGAATGATTGACAAATGATATTGTACAGTTATTGTGAGCCATGTATTGTATAATTGATACCATTGTTGGATTAATGACTAATAAGGAGTTGAAGCCCCTAAACATAAAAATAAACTTGATGTGTGTGTTGAGCCTAAATGTGGTGAGAATATTATGTAAGATTCATAATAATATGTGAATAATTATGTGGGTCTTGATGATCGTAAATGTACTTAATGGTGAGTGGAACTAAGTCATTAGTCTATTAAAGTGATTAGTGGTTAAATGGTGTTGTGAAGGTCAAATGTGTGTCTTTGGAATCTGTCCAGTGAAAGTGAACGAGTAATGATAATGACTAGAAGAATGTGACTACTTTTGGATGGTTAGTAAGGACCTTGTTGTCCATGTATTGAGTCACAATGATTGTAAATTCTTGGTAAATGGTTGATAAAAACCTTGTTAATCATGTAATGGATTAGTTTATGGCTTTAAATGGGGTAATGGCCCTATAAGTATGAATGGTTGATAATTGGTAATGTGTTGATATTGCTTCCCATGTAATTTGTAAACAATGCCATGTTAGTTTGATGGCTAATAAGAGAGGTTCAATTCCCTAAGCTTGAACTTGAAATTATATGTGGAACTAAAGTGTGGCATAGAAATATTAATGAAGAATGAATGAGTTAGTAAGGGTCTTGAGGACCGCCAATTCAATTAAATTATGACTTGAATTGAGGTGTTAGCCTAATAAAGTTTTTAATCGATAAATATTTCCATGAATACCTTATGGTCCCGTATGGGCCTTGATGACCATAAATTGAATTATATGATAAAATATGTTAAGGCATCGGCCTATTAAAATAGTTAAGCAAAGAAGGCTCTCATGAGGACCATGTGATCATGTATCGTGTTGAATTGGCTAAATGAGTCAAAGCCCTTAAATGTGATATAAATTGTATGAGTGTAAATGCATGAACTAATGGGTCAAGAGTTCAAATGGCGACTAATAACGACGGGCAATTCGAGCACCTCATCTAATGATATAACTATTGATTTGAGTTCCTAGTCCCATGAAACGACGGGTGATTCAAGTTCCTCGTCTAATGAAATGGGTAGTGATTCGAGTTCCTAGATTGATGATATGACAAGCGATTTTAGTTCCTAGTCCAAAGAGATTTCTTGAGGATAGAATACCTCATCAAGTAACACAACTAGTGATTCAAGTTCCTAGACGGGTGATTCGACTAGTGATTCAAGTTCCTAGTCCAATGAAATGAAACAACTAGTGATTCAAGTTCCTAGATCGGTGAAACGACTAGTGATTCGAGTTCCTAGTCAAATGAAATAAAATGACTAGTAATTCGAGTTCCTAGTCCAATGAATTGGAAATAATATTGGTCAAATGTGCTAGCTTAGTTAAAAATTCTTCACTCCATATATCATGAATGAATGATTTGAGAATGCATGCTAAGTCATTTTCCCTTGTGGCATAATATGATCATGTCATGTGTGACTATGTGTATGAGTATGTGTTTAAGAATATGATTAAAGTTCTATGCCTAATAAGAATAGTTTGAACCTAAGTGTGGAATATCGGAGTCCTCCACTTTATGTCTCATAATTGAAAAGTTCGAGAATGTTTTCAAGTCTTGATATCCTGTTGGCATTTGATATGTAACTATATGTAAGGATAAGTGTATGAATGTGATTGAATATGATATATCGACTTGTTGTTTAATGATGATGTTATTTTATCCTTATCATTGAGTTATATGGAAACACTCCAACCGGTAACCATCTTCGGACGCTATGTCCCCACGTGACATAGGGGCTGGAGCATCTTCTTTTTTTTTCTTCTACGCAGTGAACATGTGTTTGAGCGGTTCGAACATTGACCATAAAGTGGTGAGCTCCCATACTCTGAAAGATCTTCTTTTCATAGTCCATCACTCCATGTCATAGACTTATGTAGATTTGGTACGCTTGGCTATTATCGGAGGCTTATCCTGACATATTATTGACTTCAGATCGTTAGAGGTTTTGTGGATGACTGTGGACTTGGGTATTTTGGATAGACCATTGGCATTAATGAAATGTTAGTTATTGTCTAAGTATTGACTATTAGCCTTATATTTCTGCAATCTTATTATAAGGTCAGAATTTACCCGACCCTTATGGTTGTTGTGATAATGATTAGGTTGGGTTACTGGGGAGACCTCTAATTCATATGGGATTGAGGTTCCCATACGACATGCCCCAGTTTTGGGGCGTGTCATAAAGGTTGGGGGAAACGGAAATCCCTATGGCCACTTTCAGAACTCGATATGGTCACTACGAGTTCTTAGTCATGTCCTTTCAGTTGACTAATGCCTCCGTAGCATTATTTGATTTGATTAATAGGGAGGTTGAGTGTGCGTTTGGTCTTGTTTTGGATGTTTATCCAACTCTTATTCCTCCTTTATAGAATGGTTTTGGGTATAAGAAGACCAAGTATCCCTAGTGTACCACTTCGGTGATACCGATTAAAGCAGAGTGTTGTGTTTATTGGCATAATGGGAGAAAGGTCGAAGGTTGATCTTAAATTTTCTTCTAGCAGTGGTCCCTAAGGGGAGGTCAGTTGTGTACTATAATGATTCTCTCCCATCTTAGTCGAGAGAGCGTTTTACTAGTGTGGAATGCATTCTATGAGCACTTATGCCTAAGGTTCGTATCTTACATACATTTTGTTCCCCTTGATATGAGTCTTGATCTTATATTGCATTACCAATGGTATATGTGGTGCTACGTCGTATGGTGTCTAGTTCTAAGGATTTCTCCTTGGGTTGGTTGTGTCGGGATGGGTCTCATTTATGACCTAGGTTATTGCTATGAAACCCTTCGTGCCTATAGTGTCGTGTCTCTTTTGGGGGTCTTGCCTTGAGTGTCCTAACCTGTGCTTTAGTTCCTCCGTGACCCTTCTTGTGTTGGGTGATAGTGGCTCAGGGAACATAGTGATGTCTTGAAATAGGTAAATATAGAAGTCCCTAAGTGGGGGATATTCTAGGGCAACTTCTAGGACTAAGGTTTTGGAAAAAAGTGGATGGTGAAAACCTTTATGAAAATGATAGAGGGTGTTATATCTTTGGAAGGATAAATCATATCGTGGGTATAAAAGCGGTAAGCTTGAGTGTTGTGGTTGGTAGATATACCAATAGCCGTGTTGGGTGCTTAAGAGATTTGGGAAGACATTTGTATGAATTGTTTTATGGCATAGTTATGTTATGGTTTTGGATTTTCAATCCTATATGGATGATTTTGGCTATAATAGTTGGTTATAGTTTTCCTATGTCGTCTACTTGTGGTTTGAATATGATAATGTTAATGGAGTAGAGTAGTGTTCGGGATGGATGTAAAAAATATATCCTAGTGGCTTAAGCTAGCTCTTTCTAAGTTTTGGTTAGGCTTGAATATAGAAGTTGTGTATGGCTAGACTCAAGCTTGTAGTGGTGTGTCTCCGAGAAGCTATAAGTTGAATCAGACTTTCTCTGTAGTATTAGCATGGACCTTTTTGAGGCATTGTAATGTAGGAGGTGTTGATCTCTTACTGGATGGTATGAAGTTGGCGAGGGTAAGTTTCTTGTCCTCGATTTAGTTCATCAAGCCTTAGATAAGGTGAAGGTGATTCGTGAGAGGTTGAAAACCGCTCAAAGTCACCAAAAGTCCTATGCGGGCATGAGGCGAAGAGATTTAGGATTTACTGTTGGTGATTGGGTATTCTTGAAGGTGTCTCCCACGAAGGGAGTGATACAATTCGATAAAAAAGGGAAACTTACTCCCCGTTATGTTATTCCCTAGTTGATTTTGAAAAGGATTGGCAATGTTGCCTATGAGTTAGAATTGACTTTTAGATTGAACTCCATCTCTCTAATTTTCCATGTCTCAACATTGCGAAGATGTGTGGGTGACCCTTCCTTAGTTTTTCCCTTGGAGGACGTTGGTATTTCGTACTCTTTGTCCTATGAGGAGGTTTTGGTGAGGATCTTGGATCTGCAAGTTCGCTGGTTGCGAATGAAAGAAGTGGCTTCGGTGAAGGTTCTCTGGATAAACCAATAGTCCGAGGAAGCTACTTAGGAGGCGGAGGAGGACATGAACTCCAAGTATCCGCATTTGTCTCCCGTTGCGGAAACTCATGATCGATATATGTGTTAATATTCTTGATTAAATGTATGTCTTTGATAGGCAATGGATTCAAGACCCTAAGCTTCAAATTGATCAATTGTTTTTTGATAAATAATGGGTTCGAATCCCAAAGACAATGAAATGAATAGTAGATTAATGATGATCGTGATAAATGTTATATCCTTGTGGTATGCCTTGTTCTAACTTGTTTAAAAGGTTGATTTGATGTGTGATAATGTGTTAACTTGTGTTTATGCTTGCCTTACCCACCATTCGCAAATGAATGATCGAAGTGGGGGAGAATTGAAACACCTAAACTTTGAACCATTAAAAACTTCCCTCATTTGGTGTCTCTGAGCTAGGTACGACTAGGGGTATGGGTCCTCCTTGGATACATGTCGTATCCTCCACTCCCTCCCCTATCATAACATAGGTAGTGTGGTGAGGGTCATTCACAGTCCTAGGTGCGAGTGAGCCTCCAACTAATCATACCTTAAGGTACGAGTCGTACCAAGACCAATCGTATAGAGTGAAGACTTAGTTTGGACTGGACTATTTTTGTTATGGTTTATTGATACAGATTAGGGGATGAGTTGTACCCTTTAGATACGACTCATCGAGGGGTAGTCGTACCCTAACCAGTCTGGATAACCTAGGGAAAGCCTATGGTATGAGTTAGGGTACTACTCAAACCCTAAGGTACGGTTCCTTAAGTGAGTCATACCCAAGGACGGGTTCATTTTCAATCTTTTAACTAAGGTCCTTGTGGTCATTTCCTACACCCCAAAACCTAATTCCCCTCACCATATAAGTGTTTTTCGCCTCCTAAACATCTATTTTTTATGGATCAAACACCCTAAATACTTTCTCAAGCTCATTTGTGAAGAATTAGAGGCTAGGGTTTCAAGGGTGATCTTCTAGAGGCAAAGTGAAGTCAAGATTCTTGGTGAATCAAGTTTTCTAAGGCATTTATCTCTCTCTCTTATCAAATAACTCAAAAACCATGTATTTCACTCTTGGATTAGTAAGTGTACATGGTGATTTTAAAATAAAATGAAAAAGGTTTTTTTAGACTTGTGATTATATATGATATTGGTGGTGGTTTGCATATGTGGGTGTTTGTTGTTTGTTTTTTAACAAATGTATCTTGATTAACCCTAATATTAATGAATTCTACCATGAACTTGGCCTTTATAAAGGCATGCACACATGGTGTTTGTGAAAACGTCTAAATGAAATGTTTAGTCACATGTTAATGGTGTATTGAACTATTGTATTGGTCTAGTGAATATGAATGGGGTATGATATTGTTATAATGGATGTGAATACTTGATAAATGGCTTGTAAATGCATTGTTGGCCATGTATTGAGTCATATTGAATATGAATGCTTGATAAATTGTTGGTAAGAACATTGTTAATCATGTAATGCATTAATTTATGACTTTAGATAGTGCGATGGCCCAATAAGTATAATGGTTGAGAAATGGTATTGTAATGGTATTGTTAGCCATGTAATTTATTAAATTATGACCATGTAGGTTGATAGCTAAGAAAGGGGTTCATTTCCCTAAACATGAACTTGAATTGTGTGTGGAAATAAAGTGTGGTATAGAAAGGCTAATGAAGCTAGAATGTCTTGTAAGGGTCTTGATGATTATAATTTGAATTGAATGATGATCTGAATGAAGGAATTGACCTAATAAAGTGGTTAATCGATGAATACTCCCATGAAGACCTTATGGTCTCGTACGGTACCCTTAAATGTGAAATGGATTGAATAGATGTTAATGCATGAACTAAAAGGGGTTAAGAGTTCAAATGTCGTCTAATAATGGCAATAAAATGTCTTGCAGTAGTAGTCCCTCACCCATTGAAATGTCTTGCGATTGGAGTCCCTCGCCCAATGAAATGGCTTGTGGTTGGAGTCCCTCGCCCAATGAAATGGCTTGTTCTTGGAGTCCCTCACCTTTGTTGAATTAGTTGAGTTGGTTTGAGGTTTGGATCCCTTGACTAATGTAATGGAGAAGTTTAAGGTTCTAAAATTGGTAAGGTGAAAGATTGAAAGTTCTTCACTCCATGTCTCATGAATGAATGCTTTAAGAATGACTGCTATGACCCTTTCCATGACTTGGTATGCTATATATAAACATATGCATGTGTTTCTTCATATATGTTTATGTTAATGGAAATGTGATTTCATATGACGGTTTGACTTGGATTGAACTAATGCGCTATTTTATCCTTCTCCTCGAGATACATGCTAGCTTTCCAACCGCTAATGTTTTCAAATTAATTTGAAGTGAAAAGCAAAGAAATTAGTGAATAAAAAAAAGAAAGAAAAATAATTTAAAATATAAATTTTAATGTTAATAATTATGTACTTGATTAATTGTCAGGTATTCAATAATTAAAAAGGAGATGTGATAAATATTGATTAGATTTTTCTCATATTTTTTGCCTTTCACTTACTTTCAAGGATGTCATGGCGATTCAAATAGTCGTGAGTAACATCCACACTAACCCTTCAATGGGAGAGCCATGTAACTCAAGCCTTAACTCATATCATTAACCAATTTAAGACAAGAAGTTCGATTAATCAACTCTAATTATAAAACATCTTAAAATACTGAAGAAATAACAAATGCAGAAATAATTCAAACCACTTATTATAATTTTCAACACCCGAAATTCATCATATAAAAACTTCTAAAACAAAAACATATTTAAAAGATATATTCAAAAACTAATAAAAGATAAAGCAAATCCAAGAGTTTGGGAAATGAAAGAGAAAAATAAAGACAACAATAACAACAAAGAAGTAATGTGAATGTAGAGGAATATACAACATATATATGAATGAAAAGTATGACAACAAAAGATTGTAATATTTGAAGTACAAAAAAGAACAATGCTGCCATAAGAACAAGAAATTATGTGAATAGTGCTAATACCACAAATAAGAAGGGAGGTACAAGTAATTAAATAATTTAATATATATATATATAAAGGGAATGGGCTGATCTTTTTCAAAATTATTGACCCACGTTTGGGCCATGTGGGCTATTGGACATTACATGGCCAGTCGGCCTAATAAATTTCATATAATGGTCATTTCACAATTTGGATTATTCAGACCATTTATATAATTGTTTATTGCTTCAATTATTTCTTGGGCTAAAAAATCTAAATTTTTTTGTAAAAAATAATAATTAATACAATTTTATAGAAACTGTATATTTATTGTATAGAATATGTATTGAAATTTTATAAAATGTGTATAAAAACTGTATAATTGATGTATAAATAATATATAAAAACTATGCAGAATGTATATGCGAACTAGATGGTGGTTGTATAAAATACGTATTTGAATGATAATTACAGCTAAATATTATATAGAATGTGTATAGAAACTGTATAATTATTAGAAGGATTATATATAAATTGTATAATTATTGCATAGAATATGTTTTTGGTATATGATGTGTATAGAATTGTATCATTGCTATATATAATATGTACATGTATAGAAATGCATAGAAACTATATCATTCAATACACGAAATTTTATTATTAGTGACAAATTATTTTATCACTTGATATTATTTAAGTGGCTATTGTTCACACCTAATTTTTGCACTCCACGACTAAATTTAATTCAGAGTTTCTTCAATTTTTAATAAAATCGAAATTTTATTTCATCCAGATAAATGTGATCTAAAATATTTATTTGGATTAATTTTGTCAGTTAAGTGACAATTATACGTTTCGTATTTACATATACGAGATTGTATAAATTTTTTAACTTAAATAAATATTTTTATCAAAATTGAACTTTTATTGAGATTAGGATTGAAAATTAATTTAAATTGGTAAAATTTTGATTTAACTATATTTTTTCTCAAAAAATAATTTATTTGGAGAAATATTTATTTGATTTTATCTAATCAAGAAGCTCTAGATTAAACAAGGTATTAATTCGTATCAAATTTCAATTTAGTTTAGTCGCTCTATTAAATTTGATCATAATTGAAAACAAATTGACCATAACTGCCATGCAATTGGCCAATTGATTTCAATTTGGCAGAAAATTTAATAAGATAACTAAATCCTAAATTGATTGGTGTTATTTTTTAAATAACTCCAAAACCCTTCTACCAACCCAATACCAGCCCAACCCCACATCAAGTTGATCCACCAGTCCACTCCCTTCAGTAGCCCATCAATAATTTCCAAAATCCGATCCAATTTCTTTTCTCCTTTACACCAACATACAATAATTTTAAAAAAAATGCCAACATCAATCCCAAAATCAAAAATTCAAATTTTGAATTTCAAAATTTGTACTAAATTATACAAGTTCACCTCAACCTTGTTCTTTTTTCATTTTGAAATTCAAAATCTGTACTGGATTGTACAATATCACCCAATCTTGCCCTTTTTCCAATTTTAAATTTGAAAAATTGTACTAGATTGTACAATTTCACCTCAACCTTGTCCTTTTTTTCATTTTTGAAATTCAAAATTTGTACTAGATTGTACAATTCCACTTCACTTTATCCTCCAACAAACCTTACCCTCAATTTAAATTTCTCATAACACCCCTGAGTTCTTTCTGTCACATTGGTGGATTCAAAGAATTTAATCCCCATCCTTTCCTGTAAATACTACAACCATTTTGGTAGAAAGCAAGTCTCAAAGAGTGGAAAAAAATTTTGAGCAAAGAGTTAATTTTTTTTTTTGTAGTAAAATTTGTCAAGTGATAGTCAAATCGGGGTTCTCGAAAGATTGCTTTCTGGTGGTGATCAAGACTCCGAAGAAAGCTTGAAGTCCCATTTTGCTGCTCCGAAAAAGGTAAACACACCTTTCCCTTTTAGTTTTGTTATCATTCTCTTCTCCATCTCCTTCTTCGTAGATTCATATTTATAATTTTATTTGCTGAGATTGTTTGTTATAGACAGCCTTGAAGGCCATACGATGTTGTGATATCAATATTATGACTATTTTTATGTTCGTGGTATAAAATGAGCTACCGTGTTTCTTTGGTTTTATTCTTTGATTATTATGATTAGATCGCTAAAGTTTCGATCTTTGCTTGATTAAAATAGTACTCATGCCTTGTTTAAATTCGTTGTTGGTGGATATGTTCACCTTTAGCATGTAAAGTTGCTTCCTTTATGTTGAAAAGAATTGTTACTATTGTTTGTTCCGTCTTAATTAATTAGATCGATAAAGTTTCGACCTTTGCTTGATTAAAATACATACTCATGCCTTGTTTAAATTCTTTATTGGTAGATATGTTTTCTTCTAGCATGTACAATTGTTCCTTTTATGTCGAAAAAGAATAGTTACTATTGTTAAGGGTCTGTGAAATTGTTTCTCAATTTGATGTAGTGAGTTAACTGTATCTAGGAATTTGGTGTTATTTTCTAAAGGCATATCATAGTGTGTTATGTTTGTAGCCTGGCAATTTGTAAAATCACTGCTTAAGGTTGAAGTTGACCACTTTGGCATACACATGATAGTTGACTCATTAACATGTAAGAATTGTAATTCAAGTGTTACTTTTAAGATCTAACTCTTTTATCAATCCTTTTTTTTTAATTAAAGAGTTATTTGTCTCTATGATTATATGCTACGATGAAATGCTAAATTCTTTTGATATATGTTTGCAGTCATGATTTACTCATTTTTTTGGTCAAAATTGTCTTTGATTTTCTCTTGTTTAGACTGAAAAGTTGTTAGGGTTGTAAATTTTATTGAAATGGTGTAAAACTAAAATAGGATTTGGCATGATTGGACACTTTTTTCTTAGAATTAATCTTTTACCTTTTTTTCTATCTTGTCTTTGAATATAAATTCTCAAACATGTTTAATATATGTTATTTGCTTCACCTCACTTATTGATTTATTTCTTGAAGTAGTTTTGTACATTTAGACGTCCCATTGTTATTCACATACTACTAATAAATTTTTCTTCAAGAGTAATTTAAAAGATTTTTAACAATGGTAGAAAGTGTGTTTGAGAAGATAATAAATAAGTGGGGCAACAATGGATGCAATAGACAAGATTATGATGTTTGTAGACTGAATTTGAGCTGATCGCCCGAAAAAATCGCCGGAATCATGCTTGAATTGGAGAATTTTGGAGTAAAATGGGAGCTTCTATTTTAAGCTTTTGGAGTTTTTTTAATTATTTTGGAAAGACATTTTAAATATAATTGTGGATGAAGGAGGAACTAAAGTGTATTATTAGAAACTTGTGTGTTGGATTTGTTAACTCGGAAAGAAGAGATGATGACATCATAAAAAGTGGGTATTTAATAATTCTTTCAAGACTTGTGTCTAAATTGCAAAGAAAGTTTTTAAAGTGGGTATTTCGCAAACTTGCCCTACTTAGCTGCTTCATGAATTAGTGTTGGGGAACTGTGGTAAAACACCAACAATAATATTGCTAAACTGTTAATAGTAATGATGATGATGATGATGATAATAATAATAATAATAATAATAATAATAATAATAATAATAATAATAGAAAAAAATATAATAACAGTAATATAATTATTTATTAGCAAATTAATTATACTGAATAATAACTAAATATTAGTATGATATTATATTAAGTGATATATTAATTATACTTGAGTCGTGCTAGGCATTGCTCTAAGAAACTATTCCAGCAGTGTGAAATGTTTTCCCGAGATTAAACAAGCACTTCTCTGATTAATTAGAGGATATTCAGGATTAAGTAAGTCTTCCTTAATTAATCAGAGGATACAATAATCAACAAAATTATTAATACAAATACCAGCAAGGTAAACTAGAAGTTTACTAAAATAATAACCAAAATCATTAAGCAAGGGATATAAAAAGAAAAAGGAAATTATTGAAGGAAGAAGATAGTAATTAGAATGTTGAGTATGAATTTGAAGGCCAAAGAATAGTCTATTTATAGTGATTTAATAGACTAAATATGTTGACAAGTGTCTAAACACTTGTCCAAAAATTGTCATGCAAAGTGACACTTGGCCAAGATTTCATGCAAAGAAGACACCACTCCACTCATTAGCCACTTGTCCAAGTAATATCATTGAATTCTAAAATACACTTTAATGACATGGATTTTTCAATATATTTTAAATATAAATTATTTCTGAAATAAATATTTTTTCTTAAATCCCTACATTATTTCAAAACAATTTTCAGGAAAAAAGTTTTAACTTGCTGGATTTACATGGTCAAAATGTAGTAGGTTTGGTGTCTTCTGAACTATGAACCATACTTAGACCAATAAAATTTAACTTACAGAATAATTGGTGAAATATAATATTTCTATGAAACGAATAACTCTTGTTGTAAGCCAGAGACTTTATCAATTATATTTTTATCGTAATTTTGTTGTTCAACATAATTTTGCGTCAATAGGTCATGCGCGCGTCTGGTATTCATGAGAGCTCTAGAGACTAAGACCAAAATTCTCATATGAACGACCTCATTCCACTTCTCATATAGGTAAATTCATTAAGTGTACACTGCTTTAAATAAACCATCCATAAGGACTATGAATTCATTAAGAGTTAATAACTCATCCCTCCATTTTAGTAGTAGTTCAAGCACTCTTAGTTAGTTCACAGAGTCAATATCGACTTGTTATTACCCATATGAACCTACTTCATGGGATCTCCAATCACATAGGTTGGGTTACCATCTCTATTGACAATCATATTGGCCTTAGCCCCATCTCTTTTGAGGTTTGAAGAATTAACTTTCTTCCCACAGGTTTAGTTAGTGAATTGGCCAAATTTAATTCTGACTTCACATAAATAATGGAAATTATTCCACCTCTCAGCAATTGCTTAATAATATCATGCCTTAATTTCATATGTCTACTCTTATAATTGTAAGATTTATTCTTGGCAATAGCAAATGCGGCTTGACAATCACAACGTATATTCAAAGGAGGCACCAGATCATCCCTTTTTAAAGGGATATTAGACAACAGATCATCCTTTTTATGGGATATTTTCTAAGAAATTTCTTATCTATTCATCCTCAGTACCAGCCAACTCTAGAGCCACAAACTTTGATTCCATAGTTGATCTAGCAATAATCGTTTCCTTAGTTGATATCCATGATATTGCACCCCACCAAGGGTAAACACATAACCATTAGTAGATTTTATCTCATCTAAATCAGAGATCCAGTTTGCATCGCAATACCCTTCTAAAGTAGAAAAAAGCCCACTATACAAAATACCATAATTCATGATTCCTCTCAAATATTTCATCAGTCGTACTAATGCAGACCAATGTTCTTTATTGGGATTATGAGTATATCTTCTCAGTCTACTCACAACATAATCTATATCATGCTTATTAAAATTCATTTACTGCATTAGACTCCCAATGATCTGTGCATACTTAGACTGAGCAACTGAGTCACCATTATTCTTTTTCAATTTGGAATTCGCATCACAAGGAGGGGCTACACGAGTTACCTCCCAATATTCAAACTTCTTAATAAGTCTTTCCACATAATATTCTTATGACAACATTATACCATCTTCACTCCTTATAACTTTAATTCCCAATATCATTTTCACTTCACCCAAATTTTTCATATCAAAGTTAGTAAACCAAAATAATTTGGTACATTCCACAATATTTAAACATGTACCAAATATAATTATGTCATCAACATATAAGCAAATTATCACATAATCATTGTCTACCACTTTTTTATAACCACATTTATCCACTTCAATAGAAAAAAACTATTTTTTTTATTAAGACTTGAATCAAATTTTCCATGCTACTATTTCGGAGCTTGTTTAAGGCCATAAAGAGATTTAATTAAAATACAAACTTGATTTTCTTGTTCAAAAATTACACATCCTTCAGGTTGAACCATATAAATTTCTTCTTCTAAATCACCATTTAGGAAAGTTGTTTTTATGTCCATTTAATGGATAAAAAGCTTATGAATTGATGCCAAGGAAACTAATACTAGGATAGAAGAAATTCTTTCTACTGGTGCAAATGTATCAAAATAATCAATATTTTATTTTTAAGCAAATACTTTAGCTGCTAAACGAGCTTTATATTTATCTATAGATCCATCAGGATTAAATTTCCTTTTGAAAATTCATTTACAGCTAATAGGTTTTGCATCAGGAGGTAAATCAGTTAAAACTGATGTATTATTTTTCATAATTGAATCAAGTTCAATTTTTATTGCCTCTTTCCAAAATTTAGCATCAGAAGAAGATACAACTTCAAAATAATTTGATGGTTCATTATCGATAAGAAAAGTTTGAAAATCATTTCCATAAGAAAAATATTCTTTTCTAGGCCTTTTACTTCTTTTTAATTCCTCAATATTAGAGGTAAATTCATTTTCTCTTTCAACAGGTGTATGAGAGATTTTATCACATAGTGAGAAAATATGTTCAAAGAATTCAACATTCCTTGTCTCAATTATAGAATTACTATCAAGTACATCACTTTTCAAAATAAAAAATTTGTATACAACACTATGTTAAACATATCCTATAAGCATGCAATCAACAATTTTAGAACCTATTTTTCTCTTTTTAGGTTTAGGCAGAAGAACTTTAGCAAGACAACCCCACACTTTTAAATATTTTAAATTGGGTTTATAATCTTTCCACAATTCATAAGGATTTTTGCCAGTTCTTTTATGAGGAATTCTATTTGTAAATGACATGCAGATAAGATAGTTTCACCCCACAAATTATCAAGTCCATTAGAGCTAATTAAGATAGAGTTCATCATTTCTTTCAATGTCCTATTTATCCTTTCATCTATATCATTAGACTCAGGAGAATAAGGCGGAGTTACTTAATGAACAATACCTTCTTTTTCACAAAAGACATATAAAGATACATATTCTCCACCTCTAGCAGATCTAATTTTCTTGATTTTTCTACTAAGTTAATTTTCAACTTCAGATTTATAAGACACAAAGACATCAAATTCATCATCTTTATTTCTTAGCAAATAAAACTTAGTAAATCTGAAAAAATCATCAATAAAAGTCACATAATATCCTTTACCACCTCTAGTCATAGTTTGTTTTAAATCACCTAAATCAGTGTGAATCAAAGATAACAGTTCAGTTCTCTATTAACTGAAAAACATAACTTTTTAGTAATTTTAGCTTCAACGCATTTTTCATATTTATCGTAATTATTTGGGTTTAAATCAGATATTAAACCAAGTGATTGTATATTCTTTATATAAAAGAAATTAGCATGTTTTAAACTAGCATGCCATAAAGAAATAGACTCAATTAAATAAGTAGAAGTGGATACATTTTTAGAAATATCATTATGAGTATTAAGCACAAATAATCCATGATTACAAAGTCCATTTCCCATAAAAATATTTTTTTTAGTTAATATGACCTCATTGTTTTCAAATATAACCTTTATTCCAACTTTTCCTAATAACACCATAGAAATCAAATTAATTCTGATATTAGGAACATGCAACACATTACTTGAAACACCCTGGTTCTGGTCCTTTGAAATTACCTGAGTTTTGAACTCTCTGAAAATCATACAACTTGAGGATACTTGTCATATGATGTGGGTACGATTTTAGGGTCCTTAACTCATAAGTTGTCCAGTGTGTGATGGTGGGGTTTCTGGTGTGGATACGATTTGGTAGGTACGGGTTGTATGGCTGGTGACAGGTTGGTACTTCACTTAATTTGAAACTTAGTAACTTGACTTGGTTCTAAGTACAAGTGGCTCACTAAGATCCATGAGGATAGGGTATAAACGGAAAGGTATGGTCATATGTTGTCCAATTTCGATCTTTTTAGATTCTACTTATGGTATGACTCATACCATACCTGTCGTATGGTGAAGGTAAGATTTAGGTAAGGGGGTCGTATGATAGATAGTGTATGATGTCCAACATTCTGTTTAGGGTACGAGTGGTGGGTACCACTCGTATGTTGTGGGTACGGTTTAGGGGAAGGGTGGTCGTACCCTCCTACGGGATTTTTATAATTTAAGTTGGGGGTATTCTGGATATTTTCCCTCTTAACCCCTCATGACCCCACGACTTTAAACACTCTTGGGACATCATTTACCCTATTATTCTAAATAAAAAAACACTAGAAACGCTCTCAAATCTCTCTCAAGCTTGTAGTTCAAGAAAGAGGCTAGGGTTTCTTCAATACAATCAATTAGGGGCTTTCAAGAGAAAATCTTTCCGTCTTCCTTCGTATCTAAGGAATGTTACTCCTCCCTCATTGTTCGTTCAACTAAATTCATGTTTTAATGGATAGTTTTCATGATTTAATTGTAGGTATTGTTTGGTTTTGAATTGTATGTTGGGGGTTTTGATTATTCTTGGTTGAATAATGATTTCCTATGTTTTAACTATGGTTTTCATGTTATATTTACGGTTTTGAACATGTGATGGTATGGAAATGGTCAATTGGTACTTGTTTATGGTCTTGGAAACTTTATTTTCTCAACATGTTTGTTAAAATGCCTAAGAGAATGATTTTATCAAATAGTTTGACTATTATTGAAAACTTTACATTGCATAGTATGGTAATGGAACTTAAATTGATTTGGTTGATTTTAAATGATTCGAAAAGGCCTTGAGTGCCATGGTTTTGGTTTAATTGGAAACTTGGGAGTCAACTTGGTTTAATGATTTTGGTATGGCACAAAAGGATGGACTTGCAAGCTCTAATTTTGGTATGACGATACCAATGGTTAATGCCTAATAAAAACACTCCTTGGTAAATGGTTTGGTTATGTGAAAAAGGTTTAATTGGGCTTAAAGAAGGTCGAGTAGCAAAATCATGGAAGGTGGGGTTCCTGGGGGAATCACCATTAAAACCTCATATTTACTGATGTAAGGGTAGTCTCGGTTAGCGTGTGCATTATGTCACACTTTATACTTTAGGGGATGTACTAGTCATCCCAGGTTTCTATTCTTTGGTCGTGCGACTAACACACACTAAGGCCCTTTTAGCAAGGGGAGCTGAATCCATATAGCCCGTGGGTTAGTTTTAGGACGGTCGAGCTACACAACCCAGGTTAAAGGTTATAAAGGCATGCTAAACTCGATTCCCTTTCCCGGCATGATATATATATATATATATATATATATGATTACATATGGTTGTTTACTTGGTTTTAAATATTGACATTATTTTATCCTTATTTATGAGCACATGCTATCTATCAAGACCCAAGCCGAGGCCCTGGCTACGATGGGTATCCCAAACCATGAAGGCCCGAGAGCCTTTCTATCTGGAAATCATATGCATAATTCAAAACTATAAAAAAATACGGGAACAGAATAGAAACATGGTCATCTGATTATATTAATAAAACAACATGACATAAGTTCAATAAAACTCAAATCCAATTAACATCTGTTTGCAAAATCTCTACTAGCTGAAGGAAAACAACATCTGTTTGAAGACTGGGACAAGGCCCCTGGTCATACCATGAACTAAAAATAATGAAATCACGAGATAAGGCCTTCTGAAATAAGGGAGGCTCACAAAATCCAATCGTCTGACAATGGTCTACAACTTAGTGGGACCCCGGGACGGATCCTCAGATCCTGAAATATAGGAGGTCAATACAGATGTACTGGTATGCAGAGCAATCCAAAATAATGTATTTATATATAACATAAGTGAGAGAAATTCATAAAATATTTTACATATAATATATGAAAACACATGGTCACACCATAAAGGCCTTAAAACATTTCTTTGAAATCATAAACCACTCTTTATGTTACTTCTGAGTTAGATGGTACACCCTACAATCTGTAATTTCATGGGCTATATGGAATCCGCCCTTCACTCGGTGGCCAAGCCTCCAATCCATGTTTGCCATAAGGATTGGAGTATCAGTATGGGGAGACACACCAGAACACACAGCATGGTTCCATGATCCCCAATCAAATCAATATGTCATGGTAGTGCACAAGACCATAAAGCATGGCTCCTAACCATAGTCCCAAAGTGGGATGCCATAAATCAAGGTACACAAGACCGCACGACATGGTACCATAACCCCGTGTTGGCAAATCACGGTTTCTAGTTTTGAGTCTTTCAACTTGTACTTTCTTTGCGTAACCATCTAACTCTTTTAAGCCCATTTTTAAACTTTTATAAACATGCATCTTTCTGAATTCAAAATCTAGAAATCTAAATAAAAATCAGTATTCTATTTTGTTCTGTGTCACCATGGAATTATCTGTATTGATATCGTCATACCAAAACTTGCAAGTCAGATTTCTAAGACATTCAATATCATGTTATAGTCTTCTCTTTCAAAATATTATTTTCAGACCACCAAACTAGTCAAAGATTATAAGAGGATATGTATAGTTAAAGTCATAAAAACTGAGTCAAGCATCCTCAATTCAATTCAAAAACACATGGTGGTCAAGTATCTTGTAATAAATCATTCACTTCTCTTTAAAATCATCATTTTTATTTATGCAACTAAGAAAGACACCCTCTCTTCAAGTCATCATCAAAACCAAGTCAACAAATAATAGTAAAGACATTTATGTCATGCTTCTTAATATGCAATCGAATAATTCATAACGAGAGAGGGAGTATAAATCTTTGTGCTCTTAAATCAAGTTTCAAACATTCAACCCACATATGAACATATATGAACAAAAATCGAATTTAAGGGGAGAAGGCCTTAAGACCAAAACTCTACCATTAATAAGGTTTTATAATGCATAGTTGTAATTGTAAATCCAAACCCCTTTGTAAATTCATGATTTCTAAATATTTATTCATCATTAAAACAATTTCACCATGCCCATGTAGTTTTAGGAAAACCCCACGTACCTTATATTGATTAGTTTAAAGATTGAAAGCCTAATCATGAAACCTTTCTTGAGAATATTGAATTGGAAAGCTTGAATTCTTGATCTTTGAGAAGAAAAATTGAATCTTGTTCTTAGAGATGTGGTTAGGATTTCTCTTTAGAGAGAAAATTGATTTAAGAGGCAATTGATACTTCTTGGGGATAAAATTTTATGTTATGGAAGGAATTTGGGTGAGGGAAAGTGACCGAAATTCCCCTAGACCCATTTGAAACTGATTTAGCGTGTGAAACAGCCCCGTACTGCGTTGTCCGGCGTGTCACGTCGCTATCGCGTTGGCTTACTGCCTCACACGAAAAATGTCATAACTTTTCGCTCGGTTATCGTAGTTAAGAAAAATTGGTATCGTTGGAAAGCTAATTCAATTATCTAAAATTCGGTGAGTCTTGAGATGAAATATTCCACATATATAAAAAGTTATACACGTTCAAAGTAGACCCTTATAGAATCGACTATCAAATTTTGGATGAATAAAAGATTCTTAGCTCCACTTATGCTCTAAGTAATTTCTATGAACACTTTTCACCTCATAATCACTTCATACACTAGGAGAAAGATCATGCCACATGAATTTAAATATAAATCACGGAATTAGAGCTTACACGTAGGAACGATGATTTGATTTTTAGCTAAAAAATGTAGGGTGTCATACTAGCGTTCACCCGCTAACCTGTCTTCGGCGTCTGTATCCCACGCGATGAAAAAATTGGTCATACTACTTCTCTTTCTTATTGATCTTGGATTCGGAGGCAACGTAGAGTCAGATTGAAGTAGTGAGCTTCCATATTCTAGAAGACTATCTTATGCTATGGATATCTTGTCATACTTTTGGTTATTTCTTAGACTTTGGTTCTGGCTATGGTCGGGTGCATGTCCCGACTGAATATTTTTTATTTTAGGTTAGAGGCTTTGTGAGACTACTTTGGATTAGTATGGGTGGTGTCGGTATTGGTTTCAATCTTGGCTTCAGGATGACACTGGTTGACTGTATTTGATTTATGATTATTCCATTTTGTTATGTTATGTTATATATATATATATTAAAATTTAGCTGGCTTAAGGTGTAGGGAGGTTATGGAAGGATATTGAGGGTGATCTCTGGTCCCGGTTGGGCTTAAGGCACCCGACACGACTAGACACTGGTTCAGGTCGTGTCACTACTCAACGCCAAAGTTTTACCGGATATAAGTTTGAGAAGAACTTTGTCTTTTCCAAAAACTTGAATAGTTCTTGAGGTTCCAAGATAAACAATTTCTTATCCTCTCTCAATTTGGGTGCATGATACAAAATCATTTTTATTATACAAATGTGCCTAGTTGTAATGACTCGAGACTACCTCCTAGTCGTTACACGGTGCTTACGGTCCCGAAGGACCATAAGCTAACCCAAGAGCTGGTACCTGCTGTGGGCACTGAATAATATGATCATGAATGCAAAGGAATAACTGAAATGTCATAAGGTTTTAATAATGAAACGACTACTGAATTATGAATCTGGCCAAATACTGAAATCTGAATAGCTAACTATAGTGTCTGAAAAGCCTCTAAACTGAATACGATGAGTTGATGGGATAGGCCCCAACTAACTCTACTAACTACTGACATAAAGACATAAACTAATATAATTTGTCCTCGGATGATGAAGACTCACCACTTCTACTGTACTGCTGATGATCTGAGGGACTAAGTGCAATTTGAGAACTGAGCATCAACACCTATGATATGATATATCATAGCACAAAAGAAAGGTATGCGCTCAGTACTTTGAATGTATTGGTATGCTAAATGAGGTTGGCTGATATGCATGGTTTCATAAATAGGAATAATAATAACTAACCGAATATGCATGTAAAGCATAGAGTACTAAATAAAGAGCATGGAATCTGTAGATATTGAAAATGCATGAAAATCTATAAATACTAAGGATGCATGACCAAACATATAACATGAACTGAATAAAATCTATAGACTGAAATTTGTATGCTTTGGTCAAACAACACTAAGAACGAATAACTGAGCTGGGACTGTAACTGAGATTATATCTGAGACTATGGGAGGTATCATTTAACCAACATTCCCCAATTTGAGCTAATCGGGATCCAACCTGTAACCCCAAATGGAAGGGTGTTAATACTTGCCACGGGTACTAACAATGGTTGTGTGGATCCACTAAATTGATCTAATATCCAAACGACTAAGGGTGTTAAGCCTAAACTGACGGGTGACCCCTACGAGATAGTCAAGCCTAATATGACGGGTGACTTCTCATATCCTACGCTAGCTACATAGTTCTAGAGTATAGGGACTGCTACTAACAACTCTGCCTATTTGACGGGGAAGCGCTTCCTTGCACTCACTCAGTGCTAAATCCTACTCCTAACTGAAAGACACTAAAATACTAGACTGTTCTAAGTTCATCTATCTGGTAACTGACTGTTCTGGTAATGCTCATAGTATGTTCTGAAGACTATTTTGTAATGTACTGATACTAGACTAAGTAAGCAGCTATAGATTTCGGGTATTTAATACCCCCAGGACTCAAAACAATAAATAGTAAAATGACATTAAAGCTTGAAAGACAAAACATGAAGGCTTTTATTTAAATTGATTACTCTTGTAGGTATTTTATCAAACACTTGTAGTTCATGGTTAAAACAACCATAGGAATTTCATGGAACTTATGGAATAGCATAAATTCAACATAATAGATCTAAATCATGGTTTAATTCAATAAATAATAATATAAAAACATGGAGGATTGAATGATGTCAATAATCTCATAGTAACATGGTATAAAATCAATAGTACATGGAGGTTCATGGATGAAATCATAATTTAAAATATAATAACTTGAAAAGATCAATACTTGTAAATTAAATAGAGTACTTGGACTCCATGGATGAAAAGAATCCATGGATGAACATCTAACATACCTTAATTGATGGATTTCTTGAAGTTCTTGGTGAATTCTTGAGGATTGACCTTGAATTTGAAAGCTAGGGTTCTTGATTTTGAGAGAATGCCTTTTGATTTGGGGGAAATTAATTAATGAAAGATTTTAAAAGCTTTCTTAGGGCTTAAATATCACACCTAGGCAGACTAAAATAATGAGAAAAAGATTGTTTTATCCCTGAATGAAATATTAATTTTTCATTGAATTTTTCTGAAATAGGCACCAGGCGCGATGTGGCCTATCACGATGTGTCATTAGAAACTGACAATTGGGAACTGGGCTGATGGTGCGATGCGCCATTATTGCATTAAGTCTTTGGATTCCATTTTCTCCACCTCCGCAAAGAGCCAACATCACAGAGGCCCACTGAACATTGAAAATGGGAAATTGGCCTGCTCCGCAATGTGCCATGATCGCAGAGTCACACTGGAGATTCATAAATGGGAAATTATCCTGATCCACTATGCTCCATAATCGCGAAGTCACACTGAAAATTGACAATTGTCATTTGGGCTGCCTACGCAACGCGCTAAGGGTTAAAATGACGGTGTTTAACGACTGAAAACATAAAATCGCCATAACTTCTTACCCGATTTTTGAATTTAGGCAAATTTTATATCGTTGGAAAGTTAATTCAATTTCCTATATAATGGAAGGCTCTAAATTGGAAAATAATAAGTGTTTCAAAATTTTTATATATGAATACTCATGTATTAGGACTTAGATTATGCTCGGGAAATACGGGGTGTTACAATATCTCCCCCTTGGGATCATTCATCCTCGAATGTGATTGGTTAAGCTAAGGAAAAATTGATGAACTATGCTTACAGACTGAACATGCATATTTGATGCCTAGAATGCATGACTGAACTGATTCATGAATGCACGACTGACATGAATATGATGTACAACTAAAACTGAGCATGATAGAGAAAAATCTTAAGAAGATTTGGTACCTTATACTGAATTTGGATTCGCAGAGAAAAGATAAGGGTACTTGGTCTGCATATCTGCCTCTATTTCCCAAGTGGCTCCCTCAATGGACTGATTCTGCCAAAGAACTTTGACTAGTGGAACTTCTTTGTTACTTAGTCTATGAACTTAATGATCAAGAATTTCGACTGGGATTTTCTCAAAGGAAAGACTGTTCTGAATATCTACACTTTCTAAGGGAAAAACTACAGCTGGATCACCAATACACTTTTTCAATAATGAGACATTGAACAGTGGGTGTATTGAGGCTAAATTTGAAGAAAACTCAAGCTCGTAAGCTACCTTTTCAAAATAATTGAGAATTTTGAAGGGACCAACATATCGGGGACTGAGTTTTCCTTTCTTGCCGAATCTCTTCACTCCTTTCATGGGAGAGAATTTCAAGTATAGTAAATCATAAACCTCAAACTCGAGATCCTTTCTCCTCACATCTACATATAATTTCTATCGGCTTTGGGCAGCCCTAAGCCTTTCTCTGATCAACTGAACCTTCTCTAACACATCAAACACCAAGTCAGGCCCTACTATCGCGACCTCACCTATTTCAAACAAACTAGCTAGAGATCTACATCTCCTACCATAAAGAGCCTCAAACGGAGCCATATGGATATGATAACTGTTATTGTATGCGAACTCAATCAAAGGCAAGTGGTCATCCCAACTACCTTTAAAATCAACTGCACATGCTCTCAACATATCTTCTAGAGTCTGAATTATCCTTTCTTCTTGACCGTATATCTGAGGGTGGAAGGCGATACTGAGATGGACTTGGGTACTAGGACCATTTTAGAATGTTTTCCAGAAATGAGAGGTAAACTGGGTACCTCTATCTGAGATTATAGATAAGGGAACACCGTGCAACCTAACCAACTCTCTGAGATAGAGTTTGGCATAGTCCTCGACTGAATAAGAGGTATAGACTAGAAAGAAATAAGCTGATTTGGTCATCCTATCTATAATAATCCAAATAGAATCATGTTGATAACGGGTATGAGGCAAACCTGTTACAAAGTATATGTTCACTTCCTCCCATTTCCATATGGGAATATTGAACTCCTTCATGGACCCACTAGGATTTTGGTGCTCAATATTATCTTGCTGGCATGTAGAGAACTTAGCTACAAACTTTGCAATATCTCTCTTCATCCCACCCCACTAATAGATCTCCTGCAAATCGCAGTACATCTTAGTGGCCCCTGGATGAATAGAGTAACGCGCACCATGTGCTTCTGTAAGAATTCGTTGCCTCAAATCATCTACACCAGGCACACACAATCTACCCTGACAACGCAAAACACCATCTCCCCCTTGAGAGAAAACCTTCACTTTCTGGTCTCTGACTGATTCTTTTAACTTAACTAGATTGCAGTCTCTATCCTATTTTTTCTTCACCTCGGAAACTAGAGTTGATTCTGAGCTACTCTGCACCCACATACTACCATCTGCTGAGTCAACTAAGCGGAGACCTAGTCGGGAAAGCTGATGAACTTCTTGAGCTAACTTCTTCTTACCATCCTCAATATGAGCAACACTACCCATAGACAATTTACTGAGAGTATCAGCCACTATATTGGCCTTGCCTAGATGATACAGAACACTCATGTCATAATCTTTCAATAACTCTAACCACCTTTTCTGATGCAGATTCAAATCTTTTTGAAAGAACACATATTGAAGGCTTTTGTAATCTGTGAACACATCTATATGCACCCCATACAAGTAATGCCTCCAAATCTTTAAGGCAAACACTACAACTGCTAACTCAAGATCATGAGTAGGGTAATTCTTCTCATGGAGTTTAAGCTGTCTAGAGGCATAGGCTATGACCTTGCCTCTCTGCATCAGGACACAACCCAAACCTACTCTAGATGCATCATAGTACACAACAAAAACATCTAAACAATCCGGTAGAGTCAAGACTGGATTTGAGGTGAGTCGAGTCTTCAACTCCTGAAAACTATTCTCACGGGAATCTGACCACTGAAACTTAACTTTTTTCTGAGTCAATCTGGACATGGGAGATGTAAT
Organism: Capsicum pubescens; assembly: GCA_030864215.1. Classification (NCBI taxonomy): domain Eukaryota; kingdom Viridiplantae; phylum Streptophyta; class Magnoliopsida; order Solanales; family Solanaceae; genus Capsicum; species Capsicum pubescens. Next base: position 123,832,883 of record CM061543.1, read on the forward strand.
AGAAGAAAACCTTTCAACAAACCAATGGTAATAGCCATCTAACCTAAGAAACTCATGATATCTGATGGAGAGATGGGTCTAGGCCAGTTTTACACCATCTCAGTCTTTTGAGGATCGACTCTAATGTCATCACCAAAAATGATATGGCCAATGAAAGCTACTGATCTTAGCCAGAATTCACACTTACTGAATTTAGCGAACAGCTGGTGAGATCTAAGAGTCTAAAGCACTACTCTGAGGTGGTCTGCATGCTCATTTTTGCTACGGGAGTAAACAATAATGTCATCAATGAAGACTATAATGAACATGTTCAAGTACTGCTTAAACACTCGGTTCATCAAGTCCATAAAGGATTTTGGGGCATTTGTAAGACCAAAGGACATGACTAGAAATTCAAAGTGACCATACCAAGTTTGGAAATCTATTTCCAAAATGTCACATTCCTTGACCCTAAACTGATGATAGCCTGATCTGAGGTCTATCTTGGAAAAGTAGCTAACACCCTGAAGTTGGTCAAACAATTCATCAATTCTAGAAAGTGGATTTTTATTCTTGACTGTGACTTTGTTTAACTGATGGTAGTCTATGTACATTCTGAGAGAACCGTCTTTCTTACGCACAAATAAAATAGGTACGCCCCACAGGGAGACGATGGGTCTTATGAATCCCTTATCTAAAAGATCATTCAACTGTTCTTTCAGTTCTTTGAGTTTAGCTAGAGTCATTCTATATGGTGGAATACATATAGGCTGAGTATTTGGGAGAAGGTCTATTCCGAAGTCGATTTCCCTTTCAGGAGAAATTCTGGGAAGATCTTCAGGAAATACATCTGAGAATTCATTTACTACTAGAACTGATTCAAGAGTTAAAGTTTCTGAGTTAGATTCTTTGAATCAAACAAGATGGTAAATACACCCTTTGATATCATCTTTCTGGCTCTGAGGTATGAAATCAACTGACCCCTAAGAGCTGTAGTACTACCCCTTCATTCAAGGACTAGTTCATTTAGGAACTGAAAATGAACTATTCTGTTTCTACAATCAAATGAGGCATAACATGAGTGGAGCCAATCCATGCCAAGAATGACATCATAATCTGTCATCTCTAACTCCACGAGATCAACTGAAGTAACTTTCTGAGATATTCTGATCGAAAAATTCTTGTATACCTATCTGGCTACAATGGAAACACCTACTTAGGTAGACACTAAAAAGGGCTCTGCTAGTGTTTTAGGACTGACTCCAAAGTTAATGGATATATAGAGAGTTACAAAAGAAAGAGAAGCTCCAGGGTCTATTAAAGCATAAACATGTAAGTGAAAGACCTGCAACATACCAGTAACTATGTAAGGAGAATTTTTCCGGATCTTGGTGGGACTGAAGAGCATATAATTTATTCGGATGCTGACTACTGGTAGCACTAGAAGCAGCACCCTGCTGAGTTGGGCGATCGGATGGAACTGACGACTGATGGGACTGGCCCTATTGGCGCACATCGCTAACCTTTTGAGAAACTACCCAACACTCCAAAATTCAATGTCTTGGCTTAGCACACCCAAAGAACACATCACTACCCGCTCTACACTCACTCTGATGGTGTCTGCCACATTTTTGACATAAAAGATTGGTATGAGAACTGCTAACACTGACCTGGGACTTAGAGCCTGGTGCCCTATCCATATTATCATTTATGAATTTGGGTACTGGGTCACTGGATGAAGAGGGTGCTGGGGCTAAAGACCTCTGATGAAACTAAGAATGGTTGCCACCTTCTGGCTTTGGCTAATTGAAATTAAAACTACCCATCCTAGCTCTCTTGTTTCCTCTCTCTCTCTTCTTAATCTTCTGCCTCTATTTGTTGAGCATGGACCATCATTCTAGACAAGTCCATCTCACTAATCAACATTGCGGTCCTGCACTCCTTGACCACACTATTAGATATGTCAAACATAAACTTACTCATCTTGGACCTGTTATCAACTACCACATGAGGAGCATACCTAGATAACTAAGTAAACTTGAGGGAATACTCCCTCACACTCATGCTGCCTTGCCTTAAATTAATAAACTAACATTTTGGCCTCTCTCAACTCCAATGGGAAGAACCTATCTAAGAAAGTTATGGCAAACTCTTCCCATTCTACAAGCCCTACATCTACACCCCTATTAACTTTTCACTGCTTAAACCAAGTATGGGATATATCCTACAATTGATATGCAGCCAACTCAGTACTCTGATTAGAAGTCACCCCCATAGCATCTATTACCTTCTGGACCATATCTAAGAATTCATGTAGATCCTCTTCAGACTTAGATCCTATGAAAAAAGGAGGATTTATTCGAGTGAAATCCTGAATTCTGGTTGCAGCAGTATTGGCCACAGGGTTAGCCGAAATAATAGCTGGTCATTTATTTATGCTGTTATTGAATTGGTTAGAGTAGTGAATGCAACTCTAAATTCTGCGTGAGAGACATGCTCATCTAAAGGATCTGCTTGGACGGGCTGAGAAGCTGGCTGAGTTTCTATTCTTCTTCCGTTCTTCTTGGGAGGCATGTTCTGTAAATGGAAGGAAGAAATGGATTATACAGGGAGTTTAACTTGAGCTTATGCTAACTCACATGACATGAATGCTGAAAGAAGGAAACTTTTCCTAAATGCCTTGTATCCTCTCGTTCATAAGTGTGGCGCGCTAAACACCCATGCACAAGACTCTACTCGACGCGACTTTCAGACTTTCTAGGATACTTTAAAACCTTAGGCTCTGATACCAAGTTTGTAATGACCCGAGACTATCCCCTAGTCGTTACACGGTCCTTACAGTCCCAAGAAACTATAAACTAACCCATGAGCTGGTACCTGCTATGGGCACTGAATAATATGATCATGAATGCAAAAGAATAACTAAAATTCCATAAGATTTTAATAATAAAATGACTACTGAATTATGAATCTGGCAAAATACTGAAATCTGAATAATCTGAAGAGCTAACTGTAGTGTCTGAAAAGCCTTTAAACTGAATACGGTGAGTTGATGGGACTGACCCCAACTAACTCTACTAACTACTGAGATAAAGACATAAAGTAATAAAATTTATCCTCGGATGATGAGGACTCACCACTGCTACTGTACTGCTGATGATCTGAGGGAATAAGTGTGATCCAAGAACTGAGCATCAGCACCTATGATATGATACATCATAGAGCAAAAGAAAGGTATGCGATCAGTACTTTAAATGTACTGGTATGCCAAATGAGGTAGGCTGATATGCATGGTTTTATGAATAGGAGTAATAATAACTAACTGAATATGCATGTAAAGCATGGAGTACTGAATAAAGAGCATGAAATCTGTAGATACTGAAAATGCATGAAAATCTATAAATACTGAGGATGCATGACCAAACATATAACATGAACTGAATAAAATCTATAGATTGAAATCTGTATGCTTTGGTCAAACAACACTAAAAATGAATAACTGAGTTGGGACTGTAACTGAGATTATATCTGAGACTGTAGGAGGTATTATCTAACCGACATTTCCCAATTCGAGGTAATCGGGGTCCAACCTGTTACCCCAGTTAGAAGGGTGTTAATACCGTTCCACGAGTACTAACAATGGTTGTGTCGATCCACTAAACTGATATAATATCCAAAAGACTAAGGGTGTCAATCCTGAATTGACGGGTGACCCCTGCGGGATAGTCAAGCCTAATCAGATGAGTGACTTCTTATATCCTACGCTGACTACATAGTTCTGTAGTATAGGGAATTCTATTAATGACTCTGCCTATCTGAAGGGGAAGCCGCCATTCCTGCACTCGCTCGGTGCTAAATCCTACTTCCAACTGAAAGACACTAAAATACTAGACTGTTCTAAGTTCATCTGTCTGGTAATGCTCATAGTATGTTCTGAATATTATTCTATAATGTATTTATACTAGACTAAGTAAGCAGCTATGGATTTTGGGTATTCAATACCCCCAGGACTCAAAATAATAAATAGTAAAATGACACTAAATCTTGAAGGATAAAACATGAAGGCTTTTATTTAAATGAATCACTCTTGTACGTATTTTATCAAACACATGTAGTTCATGATTAAAACAACCATAGGAATGTCATGGAACTTATGAAATAACATGAATTCAACATAATAGATCTAAATCATGGTTTAATACAGTAAATAATAATATAAAAACATGAAGGATTGAATGATATTAATAATCTCATGGTAACATGGTATAAAATCAATAGTACATGGAGGTTTATGGATGAAATCATAATTTAAAATATAATAACTTGAAAAGATCAAAACTTGTAAATTAAACAGGTTACTTGGACTCCATGCACGAAAAAAATCCATGGATGAACATCTAACATACCTTAATTGATGAATTTCTTGAAGTTCTTGGTGAATTCTTAAGGATTGACCTTGAATTCGAAAGCTAGGGTTCTTGATTTAGAGAGAATGCCTTTTGATGTGGGGGAAATTAATTAAAGAATGATTTTTAAAACATTTTTAGGTCTTAAATATCACACCTGAGAGGACTAAAATAATGGAAAAAAGACTATTTTATCCCTGAACAAAATATTAATTTTTCATCGATTTTTTCCGAAATGAGCACCTGGCGCGACGCGGCGCTATCACGTCGTGTCACTGGAAACTGACAACTGGGAACTGGGCTGACTGTACAATGTGTCATTATCACGGTAAGCCTTTGGATGCCATTTTGGCCACCTCTGCGATGCGCCAACATCGCAGAGGCCCACTGGAAATTGACAAACGGGAAATTTTCCTGCTCCGCGACGCGCCATGATTGCGGAGTCACACTGGAAATTGACAATTGTCATTTGGGTCTATGCGACGCGCTAAGGGTTAAAATGACGGTGTTTCACGACTAAAACTCAAAATCGCCATAACTTCTTACCCGGTTATCGGATTTAGGCAAATTTTATATCATTGGAAAGCTAATTCAATTTTCCTACGTAGTGGAAGGATCTAAACTGGAAAATAATGAGTGTTTCAAAAATTTTATATATGAATACTCATGTATTGGAACTTAGATTATGCTAGGAAAATACGGGGTGTTACACTAGTAGCACCAGAGTCAACCACCCAATTTCTAACATTGGTCTCAATATTTATTTCTAAAATGAATGCAATAATTATATCATCTGTTTGAATTAAATTTAATTTAGACTTAACGGGATTGTCATTTCTTTCGCGTATTCTCTTGCATTGAGATGCACTTTTTATGAAGATTTTACTATTAACATTAGACATATAACTTTGTTTATATTCATACCTGTATTTTGCAGTGCCATAACTTTTATATAAACTTATTAGAATAGAAGCAGGCAGAGCAACATCAACATCAGTATCATTAGTGGTATTAGGACCAATATTATTGCCATAATTTCTTAGATTGTTGGGGAACAGTGGAAAAACACCAATAACAATATTGTTTAATTGTTAATAGTAATGATAATAATAATAATAATATTAGCAATATAATAATCCTGATATATAATAACAATAACATAATTACTTATTTGCAAGTTAATTATACCGAATATTAAATAAAAATTACTATGATATTATATTAAGTGGTATATTAATTATACTTGAGTCGTGTTAGACACTGTCCTAAGAAACTATTTCAGCAGTGTGAAATATTTCTCCAGGATTAAACAAGCATTTTCCTAAATAATTAGAGGATATTCAGGATTAAGTAAGTCTTCTCTAATTAATCAAAGGATACACGAATCAACAAAATTATTAATACAAATACCAGTAAGTTAAACTAGAGGTTTACTAAAATAATAACCAAAATAATTATGCAAGGGATATAAAAAGAAAGAGGAAATTATTGAAGGAAGAAGATAGTAATTAGAATATTGAGTATGAATTTGAAGGCCAAGTAGTCTATTTATAGTGATTTAATAGACTAAATACGTTGACAAGTGTCTTGTCCAAAAATTATCATGCAAAGTGACACTTGGCCTATATTTCATGCAAAGAAGCCACCATTCCATTCATTAACCACTTCTCCAAGTAATATCATTGGCTTCTAAAATACACTTTAATGACACGACTTTTCCAATATATTTTAAATATAGATTATTTTGAAATAAATATTTTCCCTACAATTAGACGTGGTTTGTCTTAGATTTCGACAGGTTTGTTGCTTAAGCTAATCCTCTTGCCTGCTTGCCTATGCTTTGTGAAACAAAGCTAAGTAGCTTGTTGAAATGACATATATCTATCTATTACTAATATATATGTGTGAATGATGCTGCTAAAGCAGACAACTTATGGACGACATGCATGCCTCAGCTGCTTTAATCGTGATTTTACTACATATCCCTCATTAATTGTTATAAGTCATTTATGTATTAGAAAATTAATAATATTTAATTAAAAAAATAAAAGAGATATTTATGACATGTCTGCTTCAGCTGCTTCAATCGTGATTTTACTATATTATTCTCAATTAATTATTATAAGTCATTTAAGTATTAAAAAATTAATAATATAAATTAAAAAAAAAGTAAAATAGATATTTACGACATGCTTGCTTCAGCTGCTTCAACCGTAATTTTACTATATCATCCTAATTAATTATTATATGTCATTTCTATATCAAAATTACTAATATTGAACTTCAGCTACTTCAATCGTGATTTTATTATATCACACCTATTTAATTATAATAAATCATCTAAGCATTAGAAAACTATTAATATTTCAGAAAAATGGTAAAATAGATACAAAATTATAATTTAACTACTTTTTATATTAATTTTACTATATCACTTCTAATTAGTTATTATGAGTCGAATGAAGCTGTTGAAGCAGGCTGTTTGTGGACGACATGCTTGCTTAAGTTGCTTCAATCATGATTTTACTATATCATCCCTAATTAAATATTATAAGTCATTTATGTATTAAAAAAGTAATAATATTTAATTAAAATAGTTAAATAAATATTTACGACATGTCTGCTTTAGTTGTTTCAACCGTGATTTTATATATCACCCCTAATTAATTATTATAGATCATCTAAGTATTAAAAAATTGATAATATTTCCTAAAAAAGGTAAAATAGACACAAAGTGATAAGTTAACTCTTGATGTTTTAAATTAACTTGATCACTTATATGAGATCTACTTAAATTTTTTCTTTTGACAAATACTTTTTATAGTAATTTTACCATATCACTTCTAATTAGTTATTATAAATCACTTAACTATTAAATAATAAACAATATTTAATAACAAGAATAAAATAGATATAAAATGATAGATTAAAAATAATTGGATGTAATATGTGTGTTAAAAAGGGAGTATGGGAGTGGTACACTTATTGGGATCTAAGTGACCGGATTCAAATAAAAATTAAATACATAGTTACGAACTAAGATGTGAATGATCAAACTTCCAATTTTTATTAGGTACAAATAAATGAAGCATGAAATATGTAAACTTTTTCATTTCGATGGTCATCATGCTTGCCGACCACTGCTTGCTCCGTGATTTTACTATATCACCCCTAATTAATTCTTATATTTTATTTATGTATTAAAAATTTAATAATATTAATAAAAAAAGTAAAACAGACATTTATGACATGTCTGCTTTAGCTGTTTCAGCCGTAATTTTACTATATCACCCCTAATTAATTATTAAAAGTCATCTAAGTATTAAAAAATTAATAATATTTAATAAAAAATATAAAATGAACATAAAATAATAAATTAATTTTTGATATTTTAAATTAACCTGACATCTTAAATGAGGCCCACGTAAGTTATTTTCGCTCGTATTTTTTATAGCAATTTTGTTATATCATTTCTAGTTTAGTTATTATGAGTCATTTAAGACATGTCTGCTTTGCTACTTTAATCGTTATTTGCTCGACTCTCAAAATTAGCTTTTCTACTTTAATTGTTATTTGCTCGACTCTCGAAATTATATCAGTGTCACTTAAATTGAAATAGAAGAAAAAGTATTATAAATCAGAATAATTAAAAACTTGAATTATTTAAAACTATTTAATTTTTTTGGCCACTTCATGCATAACTATATTTCCTTAACTCTTAATGAAAGATCTAAACATTAGACAATAAAATTACTGGGAGAATATAAACAGTGGTTAAATTCCTAAAATATACTCATATTATATATAAATATATCAATACTTAATTATGACGATATATATATATATATATACATGCACACACACGCATACATACATACTAGTTTAACTGCATGTGCTTTGCTCGTGTAATTTTTGATTATTTAAAATTAGACGTTTTGTCTATTGTGAAGGTTTTTAATGACGTGCAAAAAGTTCAAATCACTTCTCAAAGACCCTTCACACTTTAATACAATAATTTGAACATAATATATATCTATTTTTAGATTTTTTAAATCTTCTTAAGATTAATTTTAGTTGATTTAGAATTCTCAAACTTATGAAAAAGGTATTAGTTGTCATATGATGACTTCTAATAAGGAAAGGTTTTACTATAACTATTTAATTAATTTTTAACTCTTAAATATTAGAAAAATAATGAAAAGACAATTTTATCTAAAGCAGAGACTTTTAATGAAGGGAAAAAAGTTCAAATGATATTTCTAAGTCCCTTCACACTTTTAATATATTATTATAAAAATAGATTATAGATAGATTTTATATGTATATATATATATATATATGTATGTGTATATATATATATATATATATATATATATGTATGTATGTATGTATATGTGTATGTATATATATGTATGTATATATAAATACATATATATACATACATATAATATATATCTATTTTTAGATTTTTCAAATCTTCTTAAAATTAATTTTAATTGATTTAGAATTCTCACACTTATGAAAAAGGTATTAGTTGTCATAGTTATGATGACTTCTAATAAGGAAAGGTTTTACTATAACTATTTAATTCATTTTCAACCCTTAAATATTAGAAAAATAGTGAAAAGACGATTTTATCTAAAGCAGAGACTTTTAATGAAGGACAAAAAGTTCAAATGATATTTCTAAGACTCTTTACATTTTTAATATATTATAAAAATAGATTATAGATAGATTTATATATATATATATATATATATATATATATATATATATGGTGTGTTTATATTTTGAGGTTATATGTTGTTTAAGCTATCCTCCTTATTAGTTGTGCCTAATTTGGATACCAACCTAATAAATACAACACATAACGTATGTTTTTATTAAATTATTATATCAAAATTATCAATACACATTTTAATCCATATTTATAAAACTAGGTGTTGGGTTCGAATTGGTGAAGGCGTCATGAGGAAGATAATAGTTTGTAAACCATAGAGACGATAATTCATATGAGACAAAACTGAACTATAAAGCATAATATTATGTATGATTAGTCTGATTTTCCTACATATTAAACCTAATATTAAAAAAGTATAAAAACAAATGAGAGAGAAAATATTTCCCAAAACAAAACTTTTAAACGACTACATTGTGGCTATTATTTAGTTGTGGCCTAAAAAGAGAGATCTTCTATTTATAGAGATGCAAAACCCTTCCTTTAAGACAGAAGAAACCTAATAGGAAAGAGATTTTTTTAAACAAGGAAACCCTTTTTCATGAAAAGTAATTCTAATTCTGGTAGAAATCAGGTAAAGTTTGAAATTCAGGACAAATTCTAACAAATCTCTCCTTAGTCTGAATTTTCTGGAAAATCAATCTTGATCTTCTTCTTCTTCACATAATCTTTGTATATCACTGCTTCTTACCATTGTTAAAAGTGAAATGGGTTAAAAATTGAAACCCTATGCGTTAAAAATAAAAGAACGAGTTATATTATTGGAGTCTTATTTTATAAGTGACACAGTTAAAAGTGGAATCTTGTGCATTGAAAGTGAGCACAGATTAAAAGCGGAGCTCATACGTTAAAAGTTTATATGCATTAGTTGAAAGAAGCCCAAGCATAAAAGATGGCAAGGGTTGAAAATTGGAGCCCATGCATTAAAGCAAGAATGGGTTGAAAATTGATCTTGATTTTAAAGATGGATTAGCAGCAGGATTGTTGAAAATTTATTTGAAACTTTTTCTCCACATGTAGGGTCTTGACCTTCTTTTTTTTTTACAAAGACTTCATTATCGTCGAGGTGGTTGCAATTTTGATCCCAACATGTCATCAATCTGAACCACCAAATCATTGAATCATAGTCTCTGATATCACTTGTTGGGTTTAAAATTGGTGAAGGCGTCATGTGAAAGCTAATAGTTTGCAAACCATAGAAACGATAATTCAAATGGCAAAAAACTAAATTAAAAAGTATAATATTGTTTATAATTTGGTCAATTGACCTACATATAAAACCTAATATTGAAAAGCATAAAAACTAATGAGAGAGAATATCTCTCACTAAATAAAACTCTTGCACGACTACATTGTAAATGCGATTGTGTTGTGGCATGAGAAGAGAGATCTTCTATTTATAAAGATACAAAACTCTTCCTCTAAGAAAGGAGAATATAATAGGAAAGAAATCTTTTCCAATAAGGAAAAATTTTTCCATCAAGAAAAGTAATTCTAATTCTGATAGAAAATCCGGTAAAGTAGAAAATTCAGGTCAAATCCTAATATAAAACTAGGAAACATGTCGCGCTTCACACGAGCGTTTAAATGGTGTTTGGATCAAATTTTCTTTCTATTAGTTATGCATTTGGTATCTTGTTAGAGCAATATCATTATCTCTTTATTTTATTAAGAAGATTATTATGATGACAGATAATGAAGGTTATCAAGTGTATCTCTACTAAATAATAGATATTATATTCTTAATAAATAAGTCAAAAATAATCTCTAATAAAACTTTTATCTTTATTTATATTGAAGATTCAGTCAACAGTCACTGAAAGACAACTATAAAGTTTCTGTTAAGATTTTCTTCACATTTTGCTTAATTTTGATAAGAACCTTTGACTAAGCCTAGGCATGATATTTAAGAATCAATAACCACATGTACAAATTTTAAAATTTTCTTCACATTTTGCATAATTTTGATATGAACCTTTGACTAGGACTAGGCATGATATTTAAGAATCAATAACCACATGTACAAATTATATATAGAAGATAAATCAAAAAATTTAAAAATTAAAAATAAATTGAGATGCAAAATTTTTGTTATTTCATGATAGACATTTGTTATGTTTTTCAATTATGAGCCATTGTTGTGTGGTTTCTTTTAAGCAGTTTCCTTTTTTTCCTTTTCAACGATTTTCCTATTTGTTTTATGAAGAGACACTATCAAATGAATAATGACACATCATGAGAAAAAGAACATAAAAATGATACAACTTTATTGGTATATTATCCGCGTTGCGCGCAGTTATATCATGAATGAAGAATTAATCTAAAATATCATTCGCTCAACTGATTAAACTAATAAATTAAAAGGTTGTGCATAAAAAGATCTCACATCACCTTGTCTATATGCATATAAAATTTTATGTTTTGAAAAATCACTTTTTATCAATTGCATGTTCAATTTGAAAAAAGATACAAATGCTACTATATGATATCCTACTTAAGAGAATGGTTGAATACTTCTTTTAATTTCTGTATAAATAGTTCACAATACTCATAATTATGATTTCTCTTAATAATATCTCTCTATATACATAAATCCAAAATTTTATGTTTTGAAGAATAACTTTTTATCAATTGCATGTTCAATTTGAAAAAGGATACAAATGCTACTATACGATAACCTAATTAAGAAAATGATTGAATACTTCTTGTAATTTTTGTATAAATAATTCACAATACTCATAATTAAGATTTCTCTTAATAACCCACACACACATATATATATATATATCCAAAATCTATGTAAAAAATAACTTTTTATCACTTGCATACTCAATTTTGGAAAAAGTTACAAATGTTACTATATGATATCCTACTTAAGAAAATGACTGAAAACTTCTTTTATTTTTTGTATAAATAGTTCACAATACTCATAATTAATATTTCTCTTAATAAACTCTAAATTTTATTATAAGTTACTAAACAGAAACTACATGCACTATCAACTATGTAATCCTAAGTCCTAACACTCCCCAATTAAAGAAGAAATGAATGTTTATGCCTACTAACAATTTGAATATCAAAAGTAATATCTGTAATGGACTAAAAATCAAATTTCTCCATTATAAAAGATGTATATAGACACGGTCATATTTTTTCAAATTAGATCAGGCCAAATCAACAGTCGTGTATCAAATAGTAACGATCAGACATCTATTTTTTCATATTTTACCGTCTAATGAGAACATAAAGTGTTGCGACAACCGATGAGTAGAAGTTACCTTTTAATTAGTACACTGCTTACTTAGAACATTCCCAACATGATAGAGAAAAATAAACATTATGAAGAACACTAAAAACTTTATAGATCTCCTCATGGAAATATGAACTTCATCAAAATTCTAAGACGAATAGTTAGAGCTTAAAATATAAAATTTAATATAAAAAGTAGGATACCTTGTTTCTGATTGAAGAAATAGATGATGTTTTGTCCATATTATCAATATTTGTTGCATTAGCAAAATTCCTGCAAATTTCATACAATAAAAATGAAAATAGGAATCACAAACACTAAATTAAACAAATTAGACACATGATAAAACTAAAAAAAAAAAAAGATTGAAAATATAATTTGACATTCATCCATTACTTATAAATAAAGATTCGATGTGAATTTATGAGAATAGGAAAAGTGTGGGAGGTGAAAAGATTGTAACTCACATGAAATTATAACATTCATTAAATTCAATAAATACATTAAAATATGCTTAAGAGAATTTAAGAGGTGTCTTTTGTGAGGTAGCTTTTAAATTTTTTAATACATAATGTATTAATTTAAAATAATAAAATCTTCAAAAAAGGGAATAATAGATAAATAAGAATGGAGGCCATAGAAAGATGCCACATCACCTCCTCTATGACCTTCCTTTATATTATATATAGATTGTTGCGACATCAATAGGTAAGGTATAGAAAATAAATGTTAAGAACATTAAAATGCATCACATTATCAATTAAGTCACTAAAATATCATCTTTAGAGATTATTTCATCCTTCATTTCTGCTTTCATCGGAAGAAGTCATGTATGTATACATATATATATATATATATATTCATTGAGTGAAGTAAATTTCATCCATGGTCACATAACTTTGTATTTATTACGAAAAAGTCACTTTTTTTATTCATTTCATCCATGGTCATTTAACTTTGTGTCTATTACACAAAAGTCACTTTTCTTTTATCCATTACACAAAAGTCACTTTACTTTACTCCGACTATCAAAAAAGTCACTATGATCGGATTTTACAATAATCCCACCAAAAAATAATGTGTCAACCTTAATAAGATCTTCTTTTAATTTAAGAGAATATAATATATTACACATATCTTGATCTTTTTTATATGTGCCCAACCTGATTATCCTTATGGATTATATAACTAAAAATATTAATTTCTCAATAGATTAGGCTACCTAGTGAAGACTATTTTCATAAAAAAAAAATTAATTGATATTTTTATGAAATAAAATTATACTTATATATTCTTAAAATCCTCTAAAGTCGAGACATGTGTTGGTAAATTATTTTTTTTCTCTAATATTATGGCATGTAGTTGATAAAATTATTTTTCTCCCTCTAAAATTGTGACATGTAGTTGATAAAATTATTTTTTTCATACATTCTTTTTCTTTCCACTTGGGTCTTTGCATTCGGTATATCATAATAATAGGATAAACTACTCTATTTATTGAGTTTGTCTTTGTATTTTTAATTATTTGACTAATCGATTAATTCTCTTAAATTTTTTATTACACTATTCAATTTCTGATAAATTAGATATTGTTTAATTAATTTGATTGATAAATATAAAAATTAGATATCCTATAATTTTTTTAATCTATTAAAGTACTTATATTTTATAACTTTTATCAACAAAACTGTTAATATAACATTATTTGTACAAATTTTGACAATACTTATTCAATGACACAATTAAAAAGATTTTGTTGATTTATCTTCAAAGAATTAAAATAATTTTTTTTTAAAAATAATATCATACATGTATTTCTATGTTATGTGTTTTGAAGAATTTATCTTGTTTATCACTCTTTTTTATGCACCTTTTGGCAGATTAATGCAATATTATGAAATGTTTTATAAAAATATCAACCAAATTTTTTTTACAAAAATAATCTTCATTAGGTAATCCAATCTATTAAGAAATTGATATTCTTTCATTAAATAATTCATAAGAAAAATTGGGTTGTGCACATGTAAAAAGGGTCAAGATATGAGTAATATATTACATATTCACTTCAATTAAGATTAAGAACTAATTAAGGTTGTCACATCATTTTTTCGATGGAATTATTGTAAAATTCGGTTATAGTGACTTTTGTGATGGTCGGAGTAAAGTTAATGACTTTTGTGTAATGAATGAAAAAAAAGTGACTTTTGCGTAATAGATACAAAGTTAAGTGACCATGGATGAAATGAATGAAAGAGAAGTGACTTTTATACAATAGATACAAAGTTAAGTGACCATGGATGAAATTTACCCTGAGTTGGTCATGAAATTCAATAAATTAGAGAAAGTTGGAAAAGACGTTTTGGAGAGGTACAACCTTTTATTTTTCATCTCAATGAGTAAGTGTCTTCTCCTTTAGTTGAGTAAATCATTAACAGTTCATTAGTGAGGAATACAAATAGCATTAGAGCCCGTTTGGATAGGCTGAAAAAAAAATGGCTGAAAAAAGTTCTTTAAAAGTGATTTTGAAAGTGCTGAACTAATTTTAAAAATAAGCAGTTAAGTGTTTCGATAAAAGTGTTGAAACTGAAAAAAAGTTATTGATGTGTTTGGTAAATACTTTTAAGCACTTTTTTTTTTATCAAAATGTCTGAAATACCCTTATAGCTGTTAATAATATATAGAGTTGATTATTATTAATTTTTATTGCTAAAATGATTCAAATTAAAATTAATATATATTTTAATATATATATATATATAATATTTTCATGAATGACTATTAATTTGTGCGCTAAAAATTCATTTTTTTTTTAAGTTTAAGTGTTGAATGTTTGTGTTTGAAAAAGATAGTTTCGTTCAATTTTGACTAATAAATTTAACACATTATTGTTTCTTTGTGTATATATATAGGGGGAATTCATGTATACAATCTTGGTAATGAGTTTTATGAGATTGATAATATAAAACTAATATTATTTTTTTATGATTACTAATATTATTTTCAAATTTGTCGGTATATGGACCAGCTAACATAAATACCTCCATTTTTTTGTTTTTTTTAAAAAGAGCGTGAGAATATATATTATTGAATACAAGATTATATGTATAGGATCAAAAAGAAAATATAGCACCTTTCAGTTGTCTGCTTAGGTCTAATAATATAATATTTTGATTCATGTTTTTCCTTTTCGTAATCCATATAGACAATACTTGCATAAATTATATACTGATCTATGTATTATTTTAGGTGTAGACACGTAATTTTGTCCCTTCCCAAAAATATTTTTATCCATTTTTATCCTCGTCTTATCATGTACCCTCAACCGTGTAATTATCCCTCCACAAAATAACAAAATAATAAACTTTCTAACAAAATTATAACAACCTACCCAATCAAAATAAACCATCTCCTACCCACGTCACCTAACCCTCACCCCTATCCTACCACTAGTCCCACCCTTTACACGTATTCGGAGACCATAACAGAATTGGGGAGGAGAATTTCCATTTTGGATACACACAATGCAAAAAGAAGGGGACCACAGGGAACAATGGATGACATTTTTCTTTTTTCCCTTGGAAGAAAACAAAAAGAAAGGGAGGGACCACACTTACATATAGAGAACACCCATAGAATACACGGGATAGTGAATAATTATCATCTTCTTCGGGGGAAACCTCACCATATATACACGAGTTCATCTTCCATTAACGAGCACCATCCCACTCACGAGAACCATCATATACACACACGCTTTCTGAACACACATTTCCATTCATCATCTACGCATACCACTCCACATTGGAGAAAAACAGAGCATGTACACTGCACACATAGGAAGCAGAGACATACTTCATTTTTGGGTCGATCAACAACAACACAGGCAACCACCTCCATTGAAATTCATACACCAAACACACCATCGAAATATATACCTACATGGGAAAGGGGAAACGATGAAGAAACAAGGATAAAATCAGTAGAAAACACATAGAAAACTAAGAGAAAAAAGTAAGGAAACAGAGAAAAAGAGTCATCCAGCTCAATATTCCTTTGGTAAACCACCCCCGGTGCCGACCAAGATGTGGTTCCACCGGAAAATCATCGTGTCGTCCGTTATCTAAAACCAGTTAAGGCAATCCCATCGGAGAAAATCAAATCGGCGACCAAAATCCGTTGCGACAGTACACATACCTCTTGACGGTGCTCCGAGTTCGGTTCAGGTTAACGTCGATTATTAGTTCTAGTTGATAATTCGAGTTGGGCTCGGGTTGGTCATTGCTACTTTATTTGGGTCGCAAAAATGGAATAAGAGGACACATTGAGTTGGTGGTTTGAGGCTCGAATCGAAGCTCATCCTTTTGATTGAATAAAAGTGACATTAAGGTTTACTCTTCATCCTTTTCTTAATTAATTTTTAGTTTAGTGATATTTGGTGATGAATAATTGCTTGATTGGTGGATTGGTAATTGAATTAATTTGATCATGTTGAGAATGGATTTGGAGGTTGGGAATTGAAAACGAAAAAAAAGGAACTTGGAATTGGTTTCGGATTTTTGTACGTGGCTTAGTTTGAACTAAATGTCAACATCGCTCTTATTTGTTAGTATCATGTTTAGGCCAAAATCGATAGGAAAATTTTAGGTTTTGAGTAGGCAACTTGTAGGATTCTAATCATTGAATGTGTAAATGTTTGTGTTGAGTGATTTTCTTCATTTTTATTGCATTTAAAAATGTATTCATTTAAACGGGGAATGCCCCGAGACACACTGTGTTTATTCACCGGGAAATGCCCCGGCATACTATGTTGGCGGAAGATGTTCGCGGTAAAGGTCCGAGGAGTCGGGTGAAGCAGTAGAGCGTAGTATAGGATTAGTCTAGGTTAGAATATGATTTACGTTTTCGCATTTTTATTTTGGACTGTATAATTGGACTGGACATTGTTTTGGATTTATTTTGTTTTGTTTTGGATGGTTGTTTATGTGTTTTTTTATGATTTATATATTTGTAATGTTGAAATTAGTCGATACTTTCCACCAAGCGACCGTGGTCGAACCACGGGATCGAGGGGTGCCTAACACCTTTCCCTCGGTCAACAAATTTCCTTAGCTGGAATCTCTGTTCGCAAACCAGTTTTAAAGAGTCAAAAACGCTTTGAAAAAGGATATCCAAGGGTGACTTGGCACACCCGATTTATGCCAAGTGGCGACTCTGAGTTAATTGTAAATAATTCATTTTGAAACAAATTTTTATTTTGTCACTTTAATAATAAAAACCCTTTCAAACTTAAAATTCAATCTTTTTTTTGAGAAAAAAAGGGTGTGACAGCTCTGGCGACTCTGCTGGGGTCCCTTTCAGAATTTGAGTTTTTTTTTTGGAGTTGTATCGGCTTTGTTTGGCATTATGGGTGTATGAACATTGTGTGTGATTATTATTTGTGTTATTTTTACCACTGTTGTGCGTTTCTGTGCTCTTTGTTTACAATTCTTCTTTATGTGTTACCGCTTTATATCTGACATCATTTGCATAACCCAAGTCAATTCTTTCTGCAACAAGTCCCAGAGTGCACGTCGTGCGCACGAACTCTAATTGAGTCATCCTTATTTTAGGGGGGAGCCGTTGGATGTATGGAGTAGGTGGAAAGCAAAACAACCACTATTGACCATATCTACCCCTGAACGGCCTTGTTAGTAAACCCCAACGTAGGTCAACCTTTAGGTCATGCTTATGTGCATCATATTGAGACCTAGTGGGGTCCACTTGGTCCTTTGTAGGAGACTCTCCTCTAAAGCATCCCTACGTGCTAATTGTTTCATTTTTTAGGGTAATAGGGTCATTTGACAAACTGATTTGGGGAAAACATGTGCTAGAATTAAAGAAAGGTGTGTTAGGCATGAAAAAAAAGGGAAAAAAGAGAAAAGGTGAATCAAAAAGAGTTTCGTAGTTTTTAGGTTCTTTATGACTTTTGTTTTCCACAATTCAAAAATTCAAATTTTTTTTTTTTACTTTTTGCACTCATTTTTCAAAATAAAAAAAAACATCAAAAAGATTTTCCTTTTGTTTCCTTTAACAAACATTCACAATTCGAAAACTCCAAAACGATTTTTTAGGAGCTTTTTATAAAAGAAAAATGCAAAAAGGGGTAGTAGAAGTTTTGTACATTTCATATAACGAAAATACCAAAAAGATTTTCTTTCATAGCTGTTGGTGTCATTTTTTATGTGAAGTTGTCAAATTGAAAACTAAAAAAAAAACAGATTTTGTTATGTTGTTCATCGTATGTCTTTGGTCGTGTCTCAAGTTAGGGTGCAATCTGTTATTTAATCATTAATTATCCAATCTGGACGAACTACGCACTCCTGATTCTCCTCTCTCGGGAGTGAGATACGTAGGCATCCTATTATTGGTTCGGGGATCTTATTTAAAAAATTCAAAAAGATTTTCTTTACTCTTTATTTAGAGTAGGTGTTTCACATATGCCTCGAAAAGAAAACTGCAAAAAGATTTTCCTTAATAGTCGTAGGTTTCATTTTTGGTTGATCTTATTTGAAAAATCCAAAAAAAGATTTTCTTCACTCTTCATTTAGAGTAGGTGTTTCATGTACATCTTTAAAAGAAAACAACAACAAATATATATATATTTTTCTTTAATAGGTTCAAGTTTCATTTTCATATGAAATTCAAAATCGAAAATTCAAAAATATTTTCTTCGGTAATCATAGATTTCATTTTGTACAAGAATCTGAAAAATTCAAAAAGATTTTCTTCACTCTTCACTTAGAGTAGGTGTTTCATATACATCTCTAAAAGAAAACTACAAAAAAAAAATTCTTTAATAGTTTGAAGTTTCATTTTCCTATGAAATTCAAAATCGAAAATCCAAAAAAGATTTTTCTTTGGTAATCATAGATTTCATTTTTGTATAGGGATGTTAAAGTTGAAAAAATTCAAAAAGATTTTCGCCAATTCTTTTGACAAATTGTTATTTTTCTTCTTCTTAAAGTTCCAAGGAATAGAAAAAAAGTTTAATTGATCATTTTGGTAAGACTTCACGAACTACGCACACCTGATTCTCCTCTCTCAGGAGTGATATACGTAGGTTCCCTTCTTGGGTTCGGTGATTTCTTAAAAAAAAAGAAAATATAAAAAGGTTTTGAGAAAGTGTTGAACTCTAACATATTTGCTCTCTCTTCTCCAGTTAGTTTAAGGTGGTTGGTTTGTGGCATTTTGGCTGTTCCTTCATATTGCACCAAGTCGAAGAGAAAGTTATGGCCAACAGGAATACTGAGTTTGTTTTCACTGATCAGATAGGGAGTTCGGGCAATGAGAATTTAGGATCTAATGAAGAGATTCAAAAATTAAGGCAACAAATGATAGAAATGCATCGAGCTTGGGCTAATGGGTTGCCACCTCCTCCATTTCCCGCTGATAATCTAGAATATCTTTCTAGCTTGCCTCCAGTGTCACATACATAGTTTCCTATTTTTGTTGACACACCACAACATGTATCAGGACCTTCTCCATGGCAACACTATCCAAATACTTCCAATATTCATTTCCTCACTCCTCAACACAAAGCTACCACATGCTCGGCTCCACCCACTGTTCATGTTTTTACAGCACCACTCCCACCCGAAGCTCCTACTTTTGAGGTTTATCCACAAGTTGTGCCTTCCCAAGATGCAAGAGATCCTGTATTGAATATATTTGCTGATCAACATCATACTATTGAGCCCACATTTAAGTCGACTAATCCTTATGGCTATACTCACCCGCCTGAATTTCCTTTTAACACTGAGAAGCCTGTTATAATAGAAGAACAAGAGAAAATGACCAGAAAATTGAGAAGTTTGGAACTGGCTATGAAAGACCTCTAGGGACTTGGGGGTACAAAAGTGTCTCATATAAAGATTGGTGCATGTTTCCAGGGGTTCATCTTCCTTTTGGTTTTAAAATGTTGAATTTTGA
This sequence comes from Capsicum pubescens, assembly GCA_030864215.1. Taxonomy (NCBI): domain Eukaryota; kingdom Viridiplantae; phylum Streptophyta; class Magnoliopsida; order Solanales; family Solanaceae; genus Capsicum; species Capsicum pubescens. The sequence continues at coordinate 123,853,224 of CM061543.1, forward strand.
GAAGTATGATGCACATGGCGATCCTGTAGCACATTTGAGATGTTATTGCAACCAACTAAGGGGTGCTAGGGGGAAGGAAGAATTACTCATGGCATATTTCGGTGAGAGTCTTTCAGGCCTAGCTTCGGAATGGTTTGTTGACCAAGACATTGATAAGTAGATTAGTTGGGATGACCTAGATAATGAATTTGTACAATAATTCCAATACAATGTGGAGTTGATTCCTGATGAGAAATCTCTAACTAACATGAAGAAAAAGAGTACTGAGACTTTTAGAGAGTATGCGATTAGATGGCGTGAACAAGCTGCTAGGGTGAAACCATCAATAAAAGAAAGTAAGATAGTGGAGGTATTTATTCAAGAAAAGGATGAAACATATTATCAACACTTGTTACCTGCATTAGGCAATCCATTTATTAAGGCCCTCAAAATGGGGGAGATGATAGAGGATGGAATTAAGATCGGCCGTATTGTGAGTTTTGCAACATTAAAAGTGACTACTCAAGTAATTCAAAAAGGTTCGGAAAGTGTCGGAGGGAAGAAGTATGAGGAAGATGCATCTGCCATTGTAGTTGGACAACAGGCACGGGCAAGAGGACCACACCATCGTTACCCATAGGCTCAAACCCAAGCTTATGCCCAAGATCCACAAAATCTTTCCCAAAATGCATTATACTATATTCCCCCACCTACATATCTAATATACAATGCACAAACCTATAGTCAATTCCCTTCTTACCCATAATGGCGTGGACCAACTCTTCAGAGTTATCCTCAAACTCCACAGACATACCAAAGCCCTTCTAGGTCCGATTTTTGATCCAAGCCAAACAATGAAATGAGGCAAAAGTCAAGAGATAGCCTCACACCAATTGGAGAGTCATATGCCAGTTTATTCCATAGATTGGTACAGCAGGGCATGATCACTCCTCTTCTTGGGTATACTCCTGACCCGCATTCAAGAAGTTTTTATGCTAATGTACGATATGCATATTATTCTGATGTTCAGGGTCACAGTATTGAAGATTGTCGTTCTTTGAAAAGATAAATAGAAAAGATAATTCAAGATAAATCAATTATGGTGCAGACCATTGACAGTGAGAAAAGCTCTAGTCATGATGATATGCAAACTAGTGGCTAAGATGTCAGGCCGAGCAATTGAGAAGTCACCCCTCTCTCTACTAAGAAGAGGTATGGTAGTGTGTTTTGTTTTATTTTTTATTGTCCAAATTATTTCAGGGTTGTAGTTCGGGATCTATCTTGTTTTGTCCTTTTGTCGTTTATGTTCAAACCCTTCTATCTTTTGTTTCAACTAAATGAAATATCCCATTTTTCTTTGTGTTTTAAATATGTGTTATTTGTTTGTTTTCTTTACATAGTACATTTTATGTTGACTCTAGCGATATGACATGCTAGTGAAATTTTCAGCGAGATCTTAAAATCCAGTTTAAGAATGAACATTGAATCTGAGGGCTAAAGTTAGGAAAAACATCTAAGAAAATAGGTGGAGTGCTGAGACATTTGGTGACAAGTTGAAGCCTTCTTCAAAAATTAAGACAATTATTTTGAGAATCGCAAGAATAACTTGGTCATCAATTGAAAAAACTAGCTCAATTAGGTCAAATAGAGGATGTGTGCTTCAGAGAAACAGAACAAAAATCAACTCCATGAAATCATGAGTCATTCAATGTGAGGGATGTATAACAAAGATGGAGTTGTATATTCAGCAAGTGTAGAAGAAGAGGTGGTACATATGTTCGGGGAAAGTTAGTGTTGTAAAACATGTCATAAGTGATATTAATCGTGTACTTTCATATTGCATGATATGTACTTGCATTTTCAAGGATTGATATGACGAAGGCATTTCATTCTGTTATCCAAATATCGTGTCATCCTTTGTTTACCCTATTTGAGCTTTAGTCCTATTTTCTTTTATACCCCTCTTTTGGAATCAAGATAGAGTCAACAAAGCTCAAAACAAAAGTGTCGAATAAAGCAATAGAGTCAGAAAAATTTCAAAAAAAAGAAAATATGTCCAAAAAAACAAAGAAAAGAGTCAACAAAAGAAAAAAACAAAAAAAATCACAATCAATCAAAAGATAAGCTGCCAGAACTACGCGTGACCTTATTCTCATCTTTCGAGGGTGAGATACCTAGCCTACCCTACTCTGGGCTCGGTCCAACCAAATAAATCATTTAGAATTGCCCAGTCAAAAGAAACTAGGGCATGAGTTAATTCTCATTGTTTGAGTCAATTTCAAAAGTTGTAAGTCCTACCCCACTTCAAGTATCGTTTGGGCCCCATGCCATCTTTTCTTTCTAACCCTATCCAAAAGACAAGTTACAACCAAAGAAAAACCTTCAGATCAATCTTTGAGGATGCTAAGACTAAGCATGCAAGGGATATGATGATACATTTGGGAACTACTTATCTTCCTCAGCATAAGAAATCAGGAGAGAAATAAAAATGAGAGTCTTATCGGTGAAAACTCTCACGGACACCGTAAGACAATTGCGAGTTAAAGGAAACGAAGATAAGAGAGTCTCATTAGTGGAAAACCCTTACAGACACCATAAGGCAATGGTGAGCTGAGGAAAAAAAATGAGAGAAGCTTGTTGGCGAAAACCCTTCAAGGCGCCACTAGCCGAATGGGGTTTTAAATGCAATTAACCGAAGGAAGCAACTCAGTTTCAAGGCCATTAACTCAACAACAATGGGTAGAAAGTTTGGATGAAAAGATCAAGATGCTTAATCCAAAATGCATGGCATAATAATTAGTGTTGACTGTCATTTTTAGATGAATTTTTCATTTCTTTGTTTCAAAAGGGGACATTCATTGTCTTTTCTTTCTTCTCTTTATTTTTATTTTATCTTTCTTGAGTCAGTTATCCAAACAAAAATTGTCATTCTTTTTTTTCTTTTCTTTTGTTATCTTTGAGTCAAGTCCGTGTCAAGACAAGTGAGAAAAAATTTCAAAACTAGCTACCAACTTCTTCAATTGTACAAAGCACAACAGAAAGGCCAGCGCATGAAAGATACATGATTGTGAGTCGAAAAAAGGCATGCAGAAAGCTTTGTCAACAGGAAAGTTTGGGAACTCATGGAAATACCAACGTTTAAAGGGTTTATCTGAGAAGCATGGAAAAGCAGAGATACTGTGTTTATTTCAGAGTCATTCTTAATAATCTTAGTTTCGATCAATGACGCGATAAAGCAGGGGCAAGATCCAGCAATCCAAAACAAAATAAAGGGAATGGAAACTAGAGCAGGTGTCGGGACAACCAAGTGCTGCAAGCCACCACTAAGTTTTTAACTGACAAAATTGTCTTTGATGAAACAGGGGTAAATTTCTTTTCAACAAGTTCAGCTACCGTTGGGAAAACATATCTGGGATTTTACTTTCTGCTCAGGACCCTCCTGGAAAATGGGATTTTACTTTCTATTCAGGACCCTCCTAGAAAATGGAAATTTACTTTATGTTCATGACCCTCCTGAAAAATAGGACTTTACTTTCTGCTCAGGATCCTCCTGGAAAATGGGACTTTACTTTCTGTTCAGGACCCTCCTGGAAAATGGGAATTTACTTTATGTTCAGGACCCTTCTGGAAAATGGGACTTTACTTTATGTTCAGGACCCTCCTGGAAAATGGGACTTTACTTTCTGTTTAGGACCCTCCTAAAAAATGGGATTTTACTTTCTGTTCAAGACCCTCCTGGAAAATGGGAATTTACTTTCTATTCAAGACCCTCCTGGAAAATGGGAATTTACTTTCTGCTCAGGACCCTTCTGAAAAATAAGAATTTACTTTATGCTCCGGACCCTTCTGAAAAATGGGAATTTACTTTCTGTTCAGGACCCCCTGGAAAATGAGATTTTACTTTCTGTTCAGGACCCTCCTGAAAAATGGGATTTTACTTTCTACTCAGGACCCTCCTGGAAAATGGGACTTTACTTTCTGTTCAGGACCCTCCTGGAAAATGGGAATTTACTTTATGTTCAGGACCCTTCTGAAAAATGGGACTTTACTTTCTGCTCAGGACCCTCCTGAAAAATGGGACTTTACTTTCTACTCAGGACCCTCCTGAAAAATGGGACTTTACTTTCTGTTCAGGACCCTCCTAGAAAATGGGAATTTACTTTATGTTCAGGACCCTCCTGGAAAATGGGACTTTACTTTCTGTTCAGGACCATCCTAGAAAATCTTTCTGTTCAGGACCCTCCTAGAAAATGGGATTTTACTTTCTGTTCTGGACCCTCCTGAAAAATGAGAATTTACTTTCTGTTCAGGACCCTCCTGGAAAATGGGAATTTACTTTATGTTCAGGACCCTCCTGAAAAATGGGACTTTACTTTCTGCTCAGGACCCTCCTGGAAAATGGGACTTTACTTTCTGTTCAGGACCCTCCTGGAAAATGGAAATTTACTTTATGTTTAGGACCCTCCTGGAAAATGGGACTTTACTTTCTGTTCAGGACCATCCTGGAAAATCTTTCTGTTCAGAACTTTCCTAGAAAATGGGATTTTACTTTCTATTCCGGACCCTCCTGGAAAATGAAAATTTACTTTCTGTTCAGGACCCTCCTGAAAAATGGGAATTTACTTTCTGTTCAGGACCCTCCTGGAAAATGAGAATTTACTTTATGCTCAGGACCTTCCTGAAAAATGGGAATTTACTTTCTGTTCAGGACCCTCCTGGAAAATGGAATTTTACTTTTTGTTCAGGACCCTCCTGAAAAATGGGATTTTACTTTCTATTCAGGACCCTCCGGGAAAATGGGATTTTACTTTCTACTCAGGACCCTCCTGAAAATGGGATTTTACTTTCTGTTCAGGACTCTCCTGAAAAATGGGATTTTATTTTCTGTTCAGGACCCTCCTGAAAAATGGGATTTTACTTTCTGTTCAAGACCCTTCTGCAAAAGGGGAATTTACTTTATGTTCAGGACCCTCTTGAAAAATGAGACATTACTGCTTGAAAAATGAAATTTCTTTTTTATAATCTTTGTTTAGGATTATTCTCGTTCTAGTTTTTATTTTGATCAGGAGCCCACCTAAAAAATATGGTGATTAAGATGTAAGTTATGTGCCCTCCTGAAGAACAAGGTGATGAAATTGCAAGTCAGGAGCCCGCCTGAAGAACAAGGTGATGAAATTGCAAGTTAGGAGCCCGCCTGAAGAATAGGGTGATGAAATTGCAAGTCAGGAGTCCGCCTGAAGAACAGGGTGATGAAATGACAAGTCAGGAGCCCGCCTGAAGAACAGGGCGAATAAATGAAAGTCAAGCAACAAGGTGAAACAATTGAAAGGTAAGCAACATTTGTAAGAAGACACACTTTCTTGTTTGGTAATTCAAGCGGTATTTGTAAAGAGACGCACTTCCTTATTTGGTAATTCAAGCGGTATTTGTAAGGAGACACACTTCCTTGTTTGGGCAATTCGAGCAACATTTGTAAGGATATGCACTTTCTTGTTTGGTCAATTCAAGCAACATTGGTAAGGAGACACAATTCCTTGTTTGGATAATTCAAGCGATATTTATGAGGAGACGCACTTCCTTGTTTGTTTAATTCAAGCGGCATTGGTAAGGAGATGCATTTCCTTGTTTGGGTAATTCAAGACACATTTGTTAGGAGACACACTTCCTTGTTTTGGTAATTCGAGCGGCATTGGTAAGGAGATGCACTTCCTTGTTTGGTAATTCAAGTGGCATTGGTAATTCAAGTGACATTTGTAAGGAGGCGCACTTCCCTATTTGGGCAATTCATGCAGCATTTGTGAGGAGACACACTTCCTTATTTGGGCAATTCAAGTTACATTTGTGAGGAGACACACTTCCTTGTTTGGGTAATTCAAGCGACATTGGTGAGGAGACACACTTCCTTGTTTGAGTAATTCAAGTGGCATTTATGAGGAGACACATTTCCTTGTTAGTTTAATTCAAGCAACATTTGGTAAGGAGACACATTTCCTTGTTTGGGTAATTTCAGAGACATTTTTTAGGAGACACACTTCCTTGTTTTGGTAATTCAAGCGGCATTGGTAAGGAGATGCACTTCCTTGTTTGTTAATTCAAGAAAAAATTGTAAGTAGATGTACTTCCTTATCTGGGTAACTCAAGCAACATTGGTAAGGAGACACACTTCTTTGTTTGGTAATTCAAGCGGTATTTGTAAGGAGATGCACTTCCTTGTGTGGAAAATTCAAGCAATATTTGTAGGGAGATGAACTTCCTTGTTTGGGTAATTTAAGCATTTGTTAGGATACACATTTCCTTGGGTAATTTAAGTGGCATTTGTTGGGAGACGCACTTTCTTGTCAGTCTTCATTTGTCAGGAGCCCGCCTGAAGAATATAGTGATCAAACTCAAGTCAGGAGTCCAAAAGCAACTGCATAGATAGGATTTTTTGTAGTTTCATTTATGTTTTAACTTGTAATTTTCATTTTGATGTAATAACAGAGCTGCGGACCAGAATCTTGACGGGACCTCACTTGACTCTCCAACTGAGTATTGTCCATCTTCTTCCAATCCTTTGAGATACGTGTCAATTGATTCCTTCGTAACTTGGGTAGGTAGGATGTCCTAAGTCAAGTCCCGATTGCTCTTCTTCCCTTTGTTTATTTCCTTGAATAATGGTCGGGTCAAAATTTGGTCTGGTTGTGTACTTCTTTGTATGAAAACACTTTGTGTTTACATGCAAAGAGGGGCATGATGTAGACACATAATTTTTTCCCTCCCCAAAAATATTTTTATCCATTTTTATCCTCGTCTTATCATGTATCCTCAACCATGTAATTATCGCTCCACAAAATGACAAAATAATAAACTTCATAACAAAATTATAACAACCTACCCAATCAAAATAACCATCTCCTACCCACCTAACCTAACCCTCACCTCTATCCTACCACTAGTCCCACCCTTTACACGTTTTTGGAGACCATAACAAAATTGGGGAGGGGAATTTCCTTTTTGGATACACACAATGCAAAAAAGAGGAGACGACAGGGAGCAATGGATGACATTTTTCTTTTTTCCCTTGGAAGAAAACAAAAAGAAAGGGGGGGACCACACTTACATATAGAGAACACCCACAGAATACACGGGAAAGGGAATAATTATCATCTTCTTCGGGGGAAACCTTACCATATATACACGAGTTCATCTTCCATTAACGAGCACTATCCCACTCACGAGAACCACCATATACGCACACACTTTCTGAACACACATTTCCATTCATCACCTACGCATACCACTCCACATTGGAGAAAAAATAGAGAACGCACACTGCACGCATAGGCAGCAGGGATATACTCCATTTTTGGGTCGATCAACAACAACACAGGAAACCACCTCCATTAAAATTCATACATCAAACACAATCATCAAAATATATACCCACATGGGAAAGGGGAAACGATGAAGAAACAAGGATAAAATCAGTAGAAAACACATAGAAAAATAAGAGAAAAAAGCAAGGAAACAGAGAAAAAGAGTCATCCAGCTCAATATTCCGTTGGTAAACCACCCCCGGTGCCGACCAAGATGTGTTTCCACTGGAAAATCATTGTGTCGTCCTTCATCTGAAAATAGTTAAGGCAATCTCATCAGAGAAAATCAAATCGGCGACCAAAATCCATCGCTGCAGTACACGTACCTCTTGACGGTGCTCCGAGTTCGGTTCGGGTTAACGTCGATTATTAGTTCTAGTTGATAATTTGAGTTGGGCTCGGGATGGTCATTGCTACTTTATTTGGGTCGACAAAAATGGAATAAGAGGACACATCGAGTTGGTGGTTTGAGGCTCGAATCGAAGCTCCTCCGTTTGATTGAATAAAAGCGACATTAAGGTTCATTCTTCATTTTTTTCTTAATTAATTTTTAGTTGTGTGATATTTGGTGATGAATAATTGCTTGATTGGTGGATTGGTAATTGAATTAATTTGATCATGTTGAGAATGGATTTGGAGGTTGGGAATTGAAAATGAAAAAAAAAAGAACTTGGAATTGGTTTCGGATTTTTGTTAGTGGCTTAGTTTGAAATAAATATCAGCATCGCTCTTATTTGTTAGTATCATGTTTAGGCCAAAATCGATAGGAAAATTTTAGGTTTTGAGTAGGCAACTCGTAGGATTCTAATCATTGAATGCGTAAATGTTTGTGTTGAGTGATTTTCTTCATTTTTATCGCATTTGAAAATGTATTCATTTAAATGGGGAATGCCCCGAGACACACTGTGTTTCTTCACCGGGGAATGCCCCGACGTACTATGTTGGCGGAAGATGTTCGTGGTGAAGGCCCGAGGAGTCGGGTGAAGATGGGAAGCGCAGTATAGGATTAGTCTAGGTTAGAATAGGATTTACGTTTTTGCATTTTTATTTTGGACTGTATAATTGGACTGGACATTGTTTTGGATTTATTTTGTTTTGTTTTGGATGGTTGTTTATGTGTTTTTGTATGGTTTATATATTTGTAATGTCAAAATTAGCCGATACTCTCCACCAAGCGACCTGGTCGAACAACGGGATCGAGGGGTGCCTAACACCTTTCCCTCGGTCAACAAAATTCTTTAGCTGAAATCTCTGTTCGTAAACCAGTTTTAAATAGTCAAAACCATTTTGAAAAAGGATATCCAAGGGTGACTTGGCACACCCGATTTATGCCAAGTGACGACTCTGAGTTAATTGTAAATAATCCTTTTCAAAACAAATTTTTATTTTGTCACTTTAATAATAAAAACCCTTTCAAACTTAAAATTCAATCTTTTTTGGAGAAAAAAGGGGTGTGACATTATGTATGGTAAAATATGGAACAAAAATGGGTGTATAAAAGTGTGTTGTGAAGTAGTGAAGAATTAGGGCTACAAGGGTAAATTTGGAATAAGGAATAATTATAAGGGACATAAATGTAATTTACTTGGTCAACTCTAATAACTTATAATTTTTCCAAAAAAAAGTTAGGAATACTAGCTTCTTATTTTTGGCTTAAAAAAAGATAAAATTATTTTTTTTTAAGCACTTATAAAATTGCCAAACACTTTTTTAAGTAAAAAATAGCTTATAAGCTATTTTGACCAACTTAAAAGCTAAGCCGAACACCCACTTAGTTGCTTTTCTGTATTGACCAACATTAGTGCATGTATTAAAATAAAATTTAAATTTGTTGTTACAATAAAATGAATTAAAATATGTAAAAAAAGATCAAAAAAGAGAAAAAAGATAAAGAAAAATGGTGTTATGCCATATCATCGTGCCTATATTTCTCACTCCTATTTGGGGGAGTTGGTTTTGTAAATTACTTGCAATAATTTTTCAAAAAACTTTATGACCTTTTAATAAAAAATTCATTTTTAAATATAAGGATCTAAAAAAATATTTTCTTCTAATTCATTTTGTAAATAACCATGAAATTTCATTTGTTTTTATAGATTTTCTTGCATGAAGAATGCTTAAAATATTAGATCCCACAAAAAAGTATCTTTTCGCAACATGTGTATCTTAGAAGTGTGTTAGTGCTTTATTATTTTAGTAATGAGATAAATGTACCTTTTGGTCTCTGTGGATGCTAAATTATCTAGCTAGTAAATAAATAATTATAAAGGACTGGAAAAATTAAGTAGTGGAGTACACAAATAAAGATGAACGAGAAAGTGAGAGAAAACACAGCAAAAATACGAAAAAATTCATTGACTAATTTATCCAAGAAATCTTGATGACTCATAAAAGATCAGCAACGTTTTTTCTAATGAAAGATTTCTTTTCTTGAAGGGTTGTCACGAAATAAAGGAGTCAAATGTTAACTATTTAATATATTTAGATGAGTCTATACTACTTTTTTGAAGTTTTAAAAAATAAAAATAAATTTTGAATTTAGTGATTTTATATTAAAGAAATGTAGAATGTATCAAAACATTTTTTAATTTTGTAATATTAAATATGTCATGTGAAAAGTTGAACATAAAGTGTTAAAACAATTGGAAAGAGACATTATATTAATTGTGAAACCAAATTAAAAAAAAATAGGAAAAACAAACTGAAATGAAGAAATTACTGTAGCTGAAGTTTGAAAGAATAATATAGAGTTTAAAGAAGACTTCTTAATCTAAATTAATCTTTATCCTTTTTTAAGATATCCAAATGCTCTTTTCCTAAGCTCCGGACATTCGGTTAGATTTGCACCTCTTCATTAGATTCATTTTTGCATATCCTGCTTCATACAAGCAAAAATACCACCATCACAGAGTAAAAATACTACCATCACAGATTTAGTGAAAGAGTATTTATGAAAATTATACTTGTTTAATGTTTGACGGTCGTTAAAGCTATATAATGGTTTAAAAGCTCTTAGGTAAACTAATTTTTGTAGGTTTTCTAATTTTTCTTTAAATTGATTTATCTCGTTTAATAATTTTTGTTCTTTATCAGGGACTATCTGCTTAGTTGTTTCCTCATTTTTCCCTAACATTATCACGTTGAAAGCACACCATACAAAATATCATTCTATGAAAGAACCACCAAAAGACTGGAAAGACATATACTACTCTCCAAAAAGGAAAGCACTGCTTCTACATCTGAGAAATTCAAAAATAATTTTCTTTACATATTTTTTTCTCAAAATCTTTTTAAAAACACTTATACCTGTAACCCTTTTTCTTTTAACTTTTCCACCCGGGGACGGTATCCGCATTGAAATCCCGACTAATTTAAATCACGCACTATAGACTCATTCTGGGGTGGTGCTTCCTACAGGGTTTTCTCCCATACCCAAGATTCAAACCCGAGATCTCTGGTGTAGGGTGGAGCAGTTCCACCACTGCATCAATTCATGTCGGTATATAACTAATACACAATTAGACTTCAATTTCACTACAAAAAAAAAAAACAGCGTTTAGCAACAGACAAAATCCGTTGCTAATCAACATATATCCGTCGCTATATTGGTTTAGTGACGAGTCGTCGACGGAATATTGGTTGTTTCTATTTTACTCGTTGCTAACCTCTTAGCAATGAAAAAAATGAAAGCCGTTGTCAATTTTGCAACGTCATAGCGATGAATGAGATCCATTGCCTTTTATAGCATCAAATATTTCCGTTGTTATATTCATAATTTTCGTTACTAATTTCATAATGTATTTTGTCATTTTGATAATTTTGTGACCAAATTATTCATCGCTAGTCTGTCGCAATAAATGATGTTATTTAGGCCCCAGTTTTAGCGATAAAAAATAATTTTCTTCAATTCGTCGCAAATATTTTTTCTTTGGCAATGATCAAAATTGGTCGCTCGATAACTCTCAACTTACACGTCAATTTAGTGCAAGGCGGTCGTCGTCAATATATTTACTCAACTTTTGGAGTCGGGGTCGAATCCACAAGGAACAATGTGAGTGACGATTAAACTAATTTGAAACTATAGCTATAAGTTGAATTCAAACAGATGATACGAAAAGATAAAATGGGGGCTTTGGAGATTAGCCAATAATTGTTGGTCACTTTAGTTTCAGTGTTTGTAACCAAGAGTTTATGGAAAACCAGAATTATGCTCACTATGGGTTTTGGTACTTGACAGATGCTAACAGTGATTCAAGATTCTCACAGTAGGTAGGACAACAGATTATCTTTATCGAAGTTATGCCTAAATGTCTCTCGACCTACTTAAGCATTTAATTACCTAATCCTCTCGGACATAGGGAATTTATATTTACTAACCAGACTTCACCTCAGGTTAATCAACCTTGTTACATCGTCAATTATTAAATGGAAGTTTAGTGTTTCCAAGTCCCTGTCAATAATTCACTTCCTACTTTATTTGATTTCTTATCTCAAGCAAATCAAAGCAGGTGCTATCTATCGTTTGCAACCAATAAACAATAATTAAAATCTCGGAATTATCAAGGAGTCCTATTACCTTTAGAATCTTAAACACAAAGAATCTTACCAAAATTTAACCCATATATCCCATAATTCGGGTTAAAGAGATTTAGCCACTCATAATGTAATAAGCGAAACAACTAGATGTATTCATAATTTGAAAGATGAACTTACCACAAGATGAATAGTAACTAGTGATTCTCAGATTAGATCACAATAGTTAATTATTTTTCAAGCCAAGAAATTAGATAGAAAAATAACAAAATATGTGTGTCCCAAAACAGGTTCAGAACTCTTTAGAAAACCCTAAACTATGCTTTAAATCGTTCACCCTAATTATGAAAACAAAATCACAGAGTTCAACAATTTTTTGGATTAAGTAACGACATTCGTGACACCTTATAAGGAGTCTGACGACTTATCACAAATGTCGTCAGCTCTTTCTTTAATTTTAGCACTTCCTGCTTAAGGTTGACGATAAACCGTGATGACTTATCAACTCTTTGACGACTTATCAGGAAATGTCATCACAACTTTCAGCTGAGGTCCATTCTCTATCTAAGGTTGACAGTGTCTGTGATAACTTATCACAGGGCTGACGACTTATCATGAATGTCATCACGAACTCCAACTGAAAACCAATCTCTATCTAAGGCTGACGATGAAGCTAATAACTTATCAGAGTGCTGATGACTTATTAGGAATGTCATCAGCCACATTTCTCTTCTATTTGCTTCAGATTTCAACTCTTTTGCTTCCATCCTTGTTGGTTCTCTTGCATATTGGCTTCTACTGCAAAATCAAAGATAAAACGATCAAAAATGACAAAAGTTGCTTAAGAACTTACAATTATCCTCAGTTAAAAGCCTCAAATATGTTAGAATCTGCTCACACATCAACACCCTCAACTTAAAACAATTGCTTGTCTTCAAGCAACTCAAACACAACCAAGAGGATACAAAGTACATTCGACAGTCAATCATCCATATTATCTCAAAACATCTTCACCATCTCCAAGGTCAGTCAATTCAAGAACAACTGTGTATATTATTGAAGAACATCAATGCAACACATAGGAATCAAGATACGACATTAATTCAGCTATAACAACCATGCATAGACCAGTATTACACTATTCGAATAAGTTAGCAACTAGAAACATATCCGGTGTGCCCTCACAACAAAGAAATTCCCCTTTTCTCATATCAACAATCATATATGTAACTATAGGGACAATCAAAAGACACTTACTCTCAGAATGAAGTTCCAATCAATGTATGTCGAATACCATAGGCTTGCCCTTATTTTCATTACCAAGACTTTCAGACAGGTCAGTTAGGATCACTTTAGGTATTCTATTTGGCTTGTAATGTAGCCTAGGGGCTAGTATGATACACAAAGATATTTAAAGTAACTAAGACTCCTTGGCACTACACTATTTTTGGGGTCTCCTTTATCAACCTTTACCTTATTTCTCCCTTTCTTGATTAAAGCACATTCAAGCTGGGTACAGTTTTTATTCATTTATTTTTTTCACAATTTTTCTTTTCTCATTTTTTTTCTACCACACCCAACCTTGTATTTTTTTTTAATTTATTACCCTTCTTCATACTCACTTTACATCACACACCCCTATTATAGCCACCCTCAACTTAGGCTATTTGCCTAAGTCAAAGTGCACAATGTCCAAGGAGGACCAAGGCCAAAATAGGTTTATTGTGATACAAATAGAAATGTGATAGGTATAATAAAAAGAATAGGCATTCATGCTCAAAATCAGGATGAAGGGATGTTATTTACACATGGAAGGTCATTTAGGCTAAAAGTGGACTAATATCAACAACAACCTATGATCCTTTCCTAACCACTATCCTACAAACAAGGCAAGACCAACCAGGAAAGTTCTAGATTTAACATACACGGGAACTAGGTAGTATCTCACACACATGGCAGAAAGGTACATCACAAGCTACTACCTATTTGGTTCATGCAATTGTTAGCAGTGATTATCATGTCACTAGTACTAATGCCATAACAAGATGCACAGTGGTCACACATAAATGCATATCACACAGTTATAAAATAGACCATTAGAGAGGTGTTCAAAAATCAACAAAAACATGTTAACTGCCTAAGGTACTTGTATTTCTCCTAGTCAACTACAATATTTTAGAACAAATCACAATACACCTGAACATGCCGGCTCTACTAGGAACAATACTCCGGGGAAAAGAGGCACGAAAACAAAACCCCCAAGAGGACATCAACACCCACAAGTATTCCCAACCTCAACTTATAATCATACATTGTCCCCAATACGTCAAACCAAAGCAAGAGAGTCAGAAACATACCTCTGGAACCATGGGTGAAAGGATCTGATGTCAATCACATAAATCGATTACAAACAACAAAATACCTTGGGTTGCCTCCCAAGAAACACCTAATTTAGTATCGCGGCACGACCCAACTCAGCTTTTTCCTCCACCTTAAGGATATGAATTTCACCCCCAACTTAGAATCCATCTTCTTGCCTCGATCATATGGGTGGTATAAAAATTAAGAAGTCGAGTAATGGATTGAGCGTGGTAAACCACCCGACCTTAAAGTGAGGTGTGTTTATATGTTGCTTATCAAGTGTAAAATAAAAAATATAGAATTTTTGTTCCTCATCTTCACACTCTTCCACTATTTTAGTTGATTCCACAGATAAACTATCATTTAAACATAATGTGGAAAAATGCTTCGAGTAAGGCCCAACTAATTCTACTTCAAAATTTACACTATCTACTACACACTCACTTTTATTCACCTTCTCAATGTTAGTCTCAAGATCAAGATGTCAATCGAGTGGTTGCAATTCTTGAGTTTTCTCCTCAAATTGGCTAATGTCCCTCTCATATTCTTCTTTGTTTAGCCACTGTAAACATGGTGGGAGTGGTAACTCTTTTAGCTCTACCCACAGCTGTTATTGATTCTCTAAGATTCATTTCATCAATTTGTTTGCTTAAACTATGATAACACATATATCTTCAGTATGATCACTTTGACCACAAGCCAAACACCAAGTTACAGTAAGTAGGATAGTATCCACATCATATTGTAAAGGTCCCATCCATGCACTTCTAGGTAAATCTGGATAGCAAGCCTCAAAATATGTTCCCCCACAATAATAACAAGAATCGTCACAAGAATTGTCATCACTCCAAAAACCATCTATCCAGGCTGACATCTCAAGAAAGGTGTGAGAAAAATAAAAACAAAATAAAATAATAAAAAAAAAACTAAACAAATATTTACAAGTTTGAATTCAAGAAAGTAAACTAAAATTTCAAACCAACTCAATATGCCAAATTATTCCCCGGCAGCGACGCCATTTTTTTGATAACGCTCAACTTACACGTTAATTTAGTGCAAGGCGGTCGTCGTCAATATATTTACCCAACTTTTAGAGTCGGGGTCGAATCCACAGGGAAAAATATAAGTGGCGATTAAACCAATTTGAAACTATAGCTACAAGTTGAATTTAAACAGATGATACGAAAAGATAAAATGGGGGTTTTGGAGATTAGCCAATAATTGTTGGTCACTTTAGTTTTAGTGTTTGTAACCAAGAGCTTATGGTAAACCATAATTATGCTCACTATGAGTTTTAGTACTTGACAGATGCTAACAATGATTCAAGATTCTCACAATAGGTAGGACAACAGATTATCTTTATCGAAGTTATGCCTAAATGTCTCTCGACCTACTTAAGCATTTAATTACATAATCCTCTCAGACATAGGGAATTTATATTTACTAACCAGACTTCACCTCAGGTTAATCAACCTTGTTACATCGTCAATTATTAAATGGATGTTTAGTGTTTCCAAGACCCTATCAATAATTCACTTCCTACTATAGTTGATTTCTTATCTCAAGCAAATCAAAGCAGGTGCTATCTATCATTTGTAATCAATAGACAATAATTAAAATCTCAAAATTATCAAAGAGTCCTATTACCTTTAGAATCTTAAACACATAGCATCTTACCAAGACTTAACCCATAGATCCCATAATTCGGGTTAAAGAGATTTAGCCACTCATAATGTAATAAACGAAACAACTAGATGTATTCATAATTTGAAAGATGAACTTACCACAAGATGAATAGTAACTAGTGATTCTCAGATTAGATCACTATAGAAATCCAAAAATATTGATGAAAATCTCTTCAAAGTTAATTGTTTTTCAAGCCAAGAAACTACAGAGAAAAATAACAAAATACGTGTGTCCCAAAACAGGTTCAAAACTCTTTAGAAAACCCTAAACTATGCTTTAAATAGTTCACCCTAATTATGGAAACAAAATCACTGATTTCAACAATTTGTCAGATTAAGTGACGAAATTCGTGACACCTTATCAGGAGTTTGACGACTTATCACAAATGTCGTCAGCTCCTTCTTTAGTTTTAGCACTTCCTGCTTAAGGTTGATGATGAAACCTAATGACTTATCAACTCTTTGACGACTTATAAGGAAATGTCATCACAACTTTCAGCTGAGGTCCATTCTTTATCTAAGGTTGACGGTGTCTGTGATAACTTATCACAGGGCTGACAACTTATCAAGAATGTCATCACGAACTCCAGTCGAAAACCAATCTCTATCTAAGACTGACGATGAAGTTGATAACTTATCAGTGTGCTGACGACTTATCAGGAATGTCGTCAGCCACACTTCTCTTCTATTTTCTTCAGATTTTAACTCTTTTTCTTCCATCCTTGTTGGTTCTTTTGCATCTTGGCTTCTACTGCAAAATCAAAGATAAAATGATCAAAAATGAGTTTCTTAAGAACTTTTAATTATCCTCAGTTAAAAGCCTCAAATGTGTTAGCATCTTCTCACACATCATCGCTAAATATGTTGTCATTAGTTTTCTTGCAAAATATTTTTTTTAAATACACCCTTATGAATCATATTAAAAGTATATTATAAAATATTCTTAAATAGCAATACTTATAGAAGTCTTAAAATATATAAATAGTAAAATCTAAACACATAATAATGTCCAAAACATCCACAATGCCAAGCATCTATCAATTATTCTTAAAAGAACCTACATCCATCACGTATATATTATTGTTGCACAATTTTATGCTTTTTTCAACAAAATAGACCATCAAAAACCAATGCACTGATTAATAATTGGGATCATGATCTAAAAATAAAGGATCAACCTCATCAGCAATAGAAGGAGGAGGTACTGTAGGTGTCACAACTTATGGTGAAGAATAAATTTTTGTACCTCCTCAATGACGATAACATTAAATTGATTTCTAAGTGTGAGAATCAATCACTTCACAAATTCATCCAAATTTGTAGGTGGTTTTGATTTATGAGAAGTTGAAAATGGTAATGATGATAAGCCTTTTCAAAAGAGACAAAGACATAGTCATAGTAGGTTTTTTCTGAAGACCCAAGACTAAATACTCTTTGCTTCTTTTCTCGTCTAGCAACTAGGTAATATGCTTCAGATTGATCAACATTAGATTATGATAATATTTTTTCTCATAATATATCTTCATCTTTCCTATAATACAAAATGAAATTATAACAGATTGTACTTAAAATGACTACAATGAGAAGAGGAAAGAAGTCATAATTTTTAAGTCTAAAACCATATTACTCCTAAAACATGATATTTGTAGCCTTCTAAAATTAAAAAAAATGTCCTATCATCTATTTTAATTAAACTTGAGTGCAGCGATCTCAGTAATTGTCATTATCTACATTAACTCGAGTAATAAAAACTAAGTAAACTACTTTAAGTAGATAACAAAAACTACTTTAAACTAAAAAAAACAAGAACTAAGTAAACTACTTTAAGATTTATCCTTACATAGACGATTCGGGAACGTTCATCAATGAATGATTTCTATCATGACCATGTGTATGCAGATGCAAATGTAACTCACTTGGTGTTGAATCTTGACCCATTTTATCAGCCAGTACAAAAAAGTCTTGAGCATTGTACAATAAAGAAATTGCTTCCATTCTGTAACGCCTCGAGTTTTTACCCCAAACGCTACGCGGTGCTTATGACCCCGAAGGACCACAAGCTAACCCATGACTGATGTCTGCTGTGAGCACTGAATAATAATATTGAATAAATGTAAAAAAATAGGTTGAAATGCCATAAGGTTTAAAACTGAAATACTGATGATTAATAATAATAATATTTGATAAACATCTGAATCTGAAATACTATCTAAAAGTCTAGTCTGAAAAGCCTCTAACTGAACTGTATGAAAGTGGATTTGATGGGACGAGCCCCCAATTAACTCCAACTACTGAAATAATGAAGCTACTAAAAATACTAAAATAAAAAAATATCCTTGATGGATGAGGACTCGCTACTAAAATCTGACACTGCTGTCTAAATTTGAATCTGTCCATGTGCAATCGGGAACCTGAGTGTCCGACCTATGAATGAGACATCATAGCGAAAAGAGAAAGTATGTGTCAGTATGTGGAATGTACTGGTATGCTAAATGAGGTAAGACTGAATGCAAGGGTTTATATGCATAGACAATAAATGATTGAATGATATAGAGTAACTGAATATGAAAGTACATGGATAATCTGAAACTACTGTAAATATTGAGTATGTAGTACTGTGCATATATATATACTGTAACTGAGATTTTTTGAAGCTAATTATTGAGTTCTGATACTGAGTAACTGATGATCCGAGTTATTGATAACTGAGTTACTGATACTGATTGATGGTGTTTCACAACCCTAATTCTGTAGAACAGAACTGACTTCTATACTGAAGATTGAAACTAAAACTGTGGGAGGTAATTATATAACCGACATGTCCCAAATAAGATAACTACGTTGGGGTCCAATCTGTAACCCCAATTAGAAGGGTGTCAGACCGTGCCACGGGTAAAAACAACTGGAGAGATACCCTCATCTGGCAGGTACTCTGATGAAAATGGTGAAACCCTCATCTGGCAGGTTAAAAAACCTTATCAGCCCTCAACTGGTAGGTTTAATGTCTCAACCTACGTTGTTTACGTAGTTCTGGAATGCAAGGACTGTTTCTAAGGATCACACCCTCTATTGGCAGGTGAGCCCCCATCCTTGGGTTCACTCGGTGCTGAATCCTACTCCCAACTGAAAGACACTGAACTTATTAGACTGAACTGAATTGAACTGATACTGAGTTTACTGAGTTTTCCTGAGTTCTATAACTGACTGAGTTCTGTAACTGACAGAGTTCTGTAACTAACTAAGAGTACTACTGATCGTGACATGACTAAGATTCTATAACTGACACTGACTCTTGGTAAACAACTAGATTGTCGGGTATTAAATACCTCCAGGACTCAATAGCATGAAAAGTAAAGCTTAACATGATCTTAAAAAGCATAACAATGTACACTTGTTCACAATTTATCTATAAAGATATTTTATCAAACACTTGTTGGGCATAAGCTTGTACATATCTTAACATGTCATGATTTCATTAATTTATTCACATGGATATTCTATCAAATTCTTAGAGAGCACAACTTAATGCATATAATCACGGTTAACACAGAACCATGACAATTACAATGCCTAAACTTGCAAATTCATGGATTATAACATGAGGATTACACAATTCAATATACCTTCTATTCAAACTTCACGAAATCTATAATTAATCATGGATTGAAACTCAATTAATATCAAGAACATGAATACAATCCAATTTCAAGCATGTAAATCATGAATCATAAATTTTGAAGTTTTGAAAATGGATTTTTGGACTCTATGGGTGAAAGGGACCCATAGATGAACACCTAACATACCTTGGATTATTATTTCTTTAAGGTGCTTGAAGAAATTCTTGAGTTTTGACCTTGATTCTTGAAGCTAGGGTTTGTTTTCTCGAGAGAAAACTCTTGATTTTGGGGAAACTTTTATAAAATAATGACTAACTAGATTATTCAGGGCATAAATCCCTTGTTTAGGCTGACTGGGGTAAGGGAAAAAGAACTTAATGCCCTCAGAATTAAATTTTAAATTAACTGAAAAATCCCAATTTTCACCCCTAGTGTGACGCGGAGCTATCGTACCGTGTCTCTGGAAATTGATAACTAGGAAAATGCATGGTGGCGTGATGCGGTGGTATCGCGTTGCCACACTAGATGCGACCTGAAAGTTCACTGCGATGCGGTGACATTGCGTAGTTTCACTGGAAAAGGACAATTCTGAACTGAGCCTATGGCGTGACGCGCCAATATCATGGATCAACATTGGAATTTTTCAATTTCCATTTGGCTGTCCTCCGCGATTCGCTCACATGTATTTTGGCACACTGCTTTACGAAAATGGCCATAACTCTCTGCCTGGGTATCAGATTTGGGCGAATTTTATATCGTTGGAAAGATGACTGAATTTTCTACACATTGGTAAGATATAAACTATAATATACTGAGTATTTCAATAATTTATATAGAATGAATCATGGACTAAGAGTTAAATAAAGCTAAGGAAATACGGGGTATTACAATATCTCCCCCTTGGGATCATTCGTCCTCGAATGAGACTGATTAAGCTAAGAAATACTGATAGATTGAGATGACACACTGAATCATGCATATCTGATGCATGAAATACATGACTAAAGCTACTGATAAGCTAAGTTTCATATTGAACATGCATATATGATGCATGATTACATGACTGAACAGATTCATGAATGTATGACTGAATATGCAACGATAACTGATACTAAGATTATAATTGTAACTGAACATGGAACTAAGCAAATCTATGGAAGGTTATTACCTTAAGTTGATCCTGAGTTTGCGGAGAAGAGGTGAGGATACTTGGTCCTCATATCTGCTTCCGCTTCCCAAGTAGCTCCCTCAACAGATTGATTCCACCAAAGAACTTTAACTAAGGAAACTTCTTTGTTCCTCAGTCTACGAATCTAATGATTGAGGATCTGTAACAGAACCTCTTTGAAAGGGAGATCATTCTGAATATGTACGTCATCTGAGGGGACTATGACTTCTGGGTCACCAATGCATTTCTTTAGCAAAGATACATGGAATACTGGGTGCACTGAAGCTAGATCTGAAGGCAACTCAAGCTCTAAGCTACCTTTCCAAAATGACAAAAAATTCTATAAGGAACAATATATCGGGGACTGAGATTTCCCTTCTTGTTGAACCTCTTTACCCCCTTCATGGGAGAGATTTTCAAGAATACAAAATCACCGACCTCAAACTTAAGATCTTTTCTCCTCACATCTGCATATAATTTCTGTCAGCTTTGGGTTGCCCTAAGCCTTTCTTAGATCAACTGAACCTTCTCTAAGGCACCAAACACTAAGTCAGACCCCACTACTGTGGCCTCACCTACCTCAAACTAACCAATTGGAGATCTACATCTCCTACCATAGAGAGCTTCAAAGGGATCCATCTGAATACTGGAATAACAGCTATTATTATATGTGAATTTGATCAAAGGTAAATGGTCATCCGAACTACCTTTAAAATCAACAACACATTCTCTCAGCATATCTTTTAGAGTCTGAATGGTCCTTTCTACTTGACCATCTGTATGAGGGTGAAAGGCTGTACTAAGGTGAACTTGGGTACCAAGGCCCTTTTGGAATGCTTTCCATAAATGAGAGGTAAACTTGGTACCTCTATCTGAGATAATATCCACTGGGACTCTGTGTAACCTAGCCAACTCTCTGATATAGAGTTTGGCATAGTTCTCGGCTGAATAGGAGGTATGGACTAGTAAGAAATGAGATAATTTGGTCATCCTATCTACGATAACCCATATAGAATTATGCTGACTATGAGTAGAAGGAAAACCCGTCATAAAGTCCATGTTCACTTCTTCCTATTTCCATGTGGGAATACTGAACTCCTGCATGGACCCACTAGGATTCTGGTGCTCAATCTTGACCTGCTGACACGTAGAGAACTTAGCTACAAACTCTACAATATCCTTCTTCATCCTACTCCACCAATAGACCTCCCACAAATTGTGGTACATCTTCGTGTCCCCTGGATGAATCGAGTAACGTGCACTATACACTTCTGCAAGAATTCATTGCCTCAAGGCATCTAAACCTAACATACATAGCCGACCCTGGCAACATAACACACCATCTCCTCCTTGGGAGAAAACCTTTACTTTCTGATCTCTGACTGACTCTTTCAACTTAACGAGGCTGGGATCTCTATCCTGTTTTTCCTTTACTTCGGAAATTAGAGATGATTCTAAATTGTTCTGAACCCACACACCACCTTCTGCTGAATCGACTAAACGGACACCTAGTCAGGCAAGTTAATGTACTTCCTGAACTAACCTATTCTTATCATTATCAACATGAGAAACACTACACATAGACAACCTACTGAGAGCATCAGCCACTATATTGTCCTTACCCGGATTATACAAAACACTTATGTCATAGTCTTGTAACAACTCTAACCACCTTATCAGACATAGATTTAAATATTTCTGAGAGAATACATACTGCAAGCTTTTGTGATCTGCGAACACATCAACATGCACCCCATTCAAATAGTGCCTATAAATCTTTAAGGCAAACACTACAATTACTAACTCGAGATCATGATTTGGGTAATTATTCTCATGGGGCTTAAGCTATCTGGAGGCATAGGCTATGACCTTACCTCTCTGCATGAGGACACAACCCAAAACTACTCTGGATGTATCACAGTACACAACAAACTCATCAGAGCCGTCTGGCAGAGTTAAAACTCGGGCTAAGGTGAGTCGAGTCTTCTACTCCTGAAAACTCTTCTCGCAGAAAACTTACCACTGAAACTTGACTTTTTTTTGAGTCAATATGGACATAGGGGATGCAACAGATGAAAACCCTTCAATAAACCGACGGTAATAGCCAGCTAAATGGAGAGATGGGTCTAGGCTAGTTTTTCACTGCTTTGGTCTTTTTAGGATTAACTCTAATGCCATCACCGAAAATAATATTACCAAGGAATGCTACTGACCTTATCCAAAATCCGCACTTACTGAATTTGGTGAACAACTGATGAATTCTGAGAGTCTGAAGTACAATTCTGAGGTGGTCTACATGATTATTTTTGGTATGAGAGTAGACAAGAATGTCATCGATGAAGATTATGACAAATATGTCCAAGTACTGCTTGAACAATCGGTTCATCAAGTCCATAAAAGATGCTGGGGAATTTATAAGACCAAAGGACATGACTAGAAATTCAAAGTAACCATACCGAGTTTGGAAATCCTTTTTTGGAATGTCACATTCCCTGACTCTGAGCTGATGATAGCCTGATCTGAGGTCTATCTTAGAAAAGTAACTGGCACCTTAAAGTTGGTCAAATAAGTCATCAATTCTGGGAAGTGGGTATTTATTCTTTACTGTGGCTTTGTTCAACTAACGGTAGTCTATACACATTCTGAAAGAACTGTCTTTTTATGCACGAATAAGACTGGTGCGCCCCACGAGGTAATACTGGGTTTGATGAATCCCTTATCTAGGAGATCATTTAATTGTTCTTTCAATTCTTTGAGTTCTGTTGGTGCCATTCTGTATGGCGGAATAGATATGGGCTGGGTATTTGGAAGAAGGTGTATTCGAAAATTGATTTCCCTAATGGGAGGAACTTTGGGAAGATCTTCATAAAACACATCTGATAATTCATTTACTACTGGAATTGAATCAAGACTAGAAGCTTCTAAACTAGATTTCTTGACTCGCACAAGATGATAGAAACATCCCTTAGATATCATTTTTCTCGCTCTAAGGTATGAAATCAACTGGCCTTTAAGCGCTGTAGTACTACCTCTCCACTCAAGGACTGGTTCATTCGGAAACTAAAAATGAAAAATTTTGTTTCTATAATCAACTGAGGCATAGCATGAATGGAGCCAATTCATGCCGAGAATGACGTCAAAATCCACCATCTCTAGCTCTACTAAGTCTGCTGAAGTAACTTTCTGAGATATTATAACCGGACAGTTCCTGTCTACCCAGTAGGCTATGATAGACTTACCCATTAGGGTAGAGACTGAGAAAAGATCTTCTAGAATTTTGAGATTGACTTTGAAGTTAACGGTTATATAAGGAGTTACGAAAGACAAGGAAGCTCCTGGATCTGGCAAAGCATAGACATGTAAATGGAATATTTGTAACGTACGAGTGACCACGTCAAGAGAATTTTCCTAATCTTGTCTGGACTAAAGTTCATAAAGCCTTTTTAGGCGTTGCCCAATGGTGGCACTAGAAGCGGCACCCTGCTGATTCAGGAGATTGGACTGAGCTAAAGGATGATTATACTGACCCTGAGAACCTGAGTGAGGATAATCTCTGACACTGTGACCTGGCTTTCCACACTCAAAATAAACATCACTGCCAGCTCTGCAGATACCCTGATGATTTCTTCCACATGTCTGACAAAGAGGATTTGTTCGAGCACTGCTGACACTACCTTGAGATTTACATCCTGGAGCCTTATCTTTGTTACCATTTCTAAACATAGGGACTGGAGCACTAACTGAGGATGGATCTAGAACCGAAGATTTTGGATGAAACTGGTAACAGTTGCCGCCTTTTGACTTAGGCTGATTGAAATTGGATCTACCTATTCTAGTTCTCTTATTCTGCCTCTCTCTCTATCCTTATTTTTTGCCTCTTATATCTGCTGAGCATGGACCATGAGCCTGGATATATCTATTTTCTTAATTAGTATTGTTATTCTACACTTTATCAACACTGTCTGACACCCCAGATACGAACTTGCTCATTCTGGACCTACTGTCTACTACTACATGGGGAGCATATCTGGCTAACTGAGTAAACTTTAGGGAATACTCCTTCACACTCATCTTGCCTTACCTGAGATTGATGAATTCTATCACCTTGGCTTCTCTCATCTCTAAGGGAAAGAATCTATCTAGAAAAATAGTAGTAAACTCTTCCCACTCTATGGGCTCTGCATCTGTACCCCTATTTACCTTCTACTTCTTAAACCATAAATGATCCATATCTTGTAGCTAATAGGCGGCTAACTCAGCAGTCTTACTAGAAGTCACTCCCGTGATATCTATGAATTTTTAAACCTAATTGAGGAACTCCTATGGATCCTCTTACGACTTAGATCTTGAGAATAGGGGAGGATTCATTCGAGTGAAGTCCCAAATCCTGGATGCAGCAGTATTGGCCATTGGGTTGGCCTGAACAGCAGATGGCCGTTCATTCTGAGCTACTACAGAATTGACTAGAGTAGTAAACGCAGCTCTGAATTTTGCATGGGAGACATGCTCATCCAGGGGATCTGCTTGAACAGGCTGAGGTGCTGACTAGTTTCCTGTTCTTCTTTCATTGGTATTTGTGGTAGGTATATTCTGTAAATGGAAGTAAGAAAGGATTAGACCGAGAGTTTAATTTGAGATCATGCTCACTCACACGACATAAATATTGAAAAAAGGGAAACTTTTCCAAAAACATTTCATAGCCTCATGTCCATAAGTGTGGTGCGCTACACACCCATGCACAATACTCTACTAGATGCAGTCTTCAGACTCCCTAAGACTGTTGAACCTTAGGCTCTAATACCAAGTTTGTAACGCCTCGAGTCTGTACCTCGAATGATACATGGTGCTTACGATTCTGAAATACCACAAGCTAATCTATGACTGATATTTTCTATGAGAACTGAATAATAATACCGAATAAATATGGAAAAATAGGTTGAAATTCCATAAGGTTCAAAACTAAAATACTGATGATTAATAATAATAATATCTAATAAATATCTAAATCTAAAATACTGTCTGAAAAGCCTCTAACTGAACTATCTAAAAGTGGAGTTGATGGGATAAGCCCCCAACTAACTCTAATTACTGAAATACTGAAGCTATTGAAAATACTGAAATAAAAGAATATCCTCGATGGATGAGGAATCACTACTAAATCTGAAACTATTGGCTAAATTTGAATCTGTCTATGCGTGGTTGAGAACCTGTGCATCCGAACCTATTATATGAGACATCATAGCGGAAAGAGAAAGTATGCGTCAGTACGTGGAATATACTAGTTTACTAGATGAGGTAAGGATGAATGCAAGGGTTCATATGCATGGACAATAACTGACTGAATGATATAGAGTAACTGAATATGAGAGTACATGGATAATATGAAACTACTGTAAATACTGAGTATGCAGTACTATACATATATATATACTATAACTTAGCTTTTCTGAAGCTAAAAACTAAGTTCTGATACTGAGTAACTGACGATCTGAGTTACTGATAATGATTGACTGTGTCTGATAGTCCTGATTCTATAGAACTGAACTGAGTTTTTTATTGAAGACTAAAACTAAAACTGTGGGAGGTAATCATCAAATCGACATGCCCCAAATAAGATAACTGAGTTGGGGTCTAATCTGTAACCCCAATTAGAAGGGTATCCGTACCGTGCCATGGGTAAAGACAACTGGACAGATACCCTTATCTGGAAGGTACTCTAATGAGAATGGTGGAACCCTCATCTGGTAGGTTAAAACACCTCAACAACCCTCAACTGGCAGGTTTGATGTCTAAACCTATGCTGCTACGTAGTTTTGGAATGCAGGGAATTCTTCTAAGGATCACACCCTCTATTGGTAGGTGAGCCCCCATCCCTAGGCTCACTTGGTGCTGAATCCTACTCCCAACTAAAAGACACTGAACTTATTATACTGAACTGGACTGGCCTGATACTGAGTTTACTGAGTTTTTTTGAGTTCTGTAACTAACTGAGTTTTATAACTGACTGAGTTCTACTGAGTTTTGTAACTGACTGAAAGTACTACTGATTGTGCCATGACTGAGATTCTGTAACTAACACTGGCTCTAGGTAAACACCTAGATTGTCGGGTATTAAATACCCCAGGACTCGATAGTATGAAAAGTAAAGCATAACATGATCTTACAAAGCATAACAATGTTCACTTGTTCACAATTTATCTATAAAGATATTTTATCAAACACTTGTTGGGCATAATATTGTACATATCTTTACATTTCATGATTTCATTAATTTATTCACATGGACATTCTATCAAACACTTAGGGAGCACAACTTAATGCACATAATCATGGTTAACACATAAGCATGGTAGTTACAATGTCCAAACTTGCAAATTCTTGGATTATAACATGGGGATTACATAATTCAATATACATGCTATTAAAATTTATGGAATCTACAATTAATCATAGATTGAAACTCAATTAATATCAAGAACATGAATACAATCCAATTTCAAGCATATAAATCATGAATCATAAATCTTAAAGTTTTGAAAATGGATTCTTGGACTCTATAGGTGAAAGGGACCCATAGATGAACACCTAACATACCTTGGATTGTTATTTCTTGAAGGTTCTTGAAGAAATTCTTGAGTTTTGACCTTGATTCTTGAAGCTAGGGTTTGTTTTCTTGAGAAAAAGCTCTTGATTTTGGGGAAACTTTTATAAAATAATGACTAACTAGATTATTTAGGGCATAAATCCTGTGTTTAGGCTGACTGGGGTGAGGGGAAAAGACCTTAATGCCCTCAGAATTAAAATTCAAAATTAACAGAAAAATTCTAATTTTTACCCCTGGTGTGACGTATCACTATTGTGCCGTATCTAGAAATTGACAACTGGGAAAGTGTATGGTGGCGCGATGTGATGGTATCACATTTCCACACTAGATGCGACATGGAAGTTCACCGCGACACGGTGACATCGCGTAGCTTCACTGGAAAAGAACAATTCTAAATTGAGCCTGTGGTGCGATGTGCAATATCGTAGAGAAACACTAGAATTTACCAATTACCATTTGTATGGCCTCCGTGACACGTTGACATGCATTTTGGTACACTCCTTTACGAAAATGGCCATAACTTTTTGCCTGGGCATCATATATGGGCGAATTTTATATCATTGGAAAGCTGACTGAATTTCCTACGCACCGGTAAGATCTAAATTGAAAAATACAGAGTATTTAAATAATTTATATAGAATGACTCATGGATTGAGAGATAAATCAACTAAGGAAATACGAGGTATTACACATTCATTTCACATATAAATGTATAACTCACTATTTTACAATTTCAATACAATAACATCAACATCTAATAGAAAGGTAGGGAATCAATATAGTTTCTCATTAATTTGTTTGCATAAAAATGGTGAAAGATTCTCCAAAAGCTCCCAAGACGCCACCAAGGGAGACAATGAATCCAACAACGAGCATATGGGCATCATAATGTGGGAAATTCTACAAATGAAGGTCACTTTCAACACGTGAAGAGTTTGAGGAAATGATAAGTAGGTTTGTTGAAAACCCTTTAACTGTGACAACAACCCTGATATTGAGTACGATGCTTCTTGAACATGGGCTATTGTCAAGCCTAATCTCCATAAACCCCTATTTGGGTTTAAGAGAGAGTTGTATCTAAGAAGATATTATTCTAAAATGGATGCTTATTATATCACTCCCACTGGGAAGAGACTAAGATCCCTTACTAAAGTGGGTAATTTTCTTCAACAAAATCCTAAGCTTGGTGACTTACCTATCTCAGATTTCAGTTTTGTCAGCCCCAAAGTTATGGATGATACTATACCCTCTACTACTCTTCTTGCCAACTCTAACAAGAAGGGTGGCCCTAGTACTACAAAATGAGTGCGTATATGGACCACACATTATTTGTTTTGATCTGTATATGTATTATTTAGAGTCCTGGTATGCTTAAAGGTTAAACTTATTTTCTATGTATATTATTATCAACGTTTTTAGAATGTAACTATCTTATGTATGTGAAAAATATCTCAACTTCTTAGTTCTCCTTTTGTCTGGAAGGATTTGATATCAAAGATGCAAAACTATTTCAAGGGGCTGCTTATGAATTTAGTGTTTTAGATTTTGTGCATAGAGTTATGGTTGTGGAGCTAAATTTCCCTTAGTTTTTATCAGTGTTTATATGAATGATCCTTTCCTGGTTTAAGATTTAAATAATATGAGAATGTTTGGCAAGGTTAGGTGCTAAAATTGAACCTGCATACTATTTTCATAAAAAAAAAGCTACTAGAAGGGAATTTTTTCTCAAATTTGTCCCAATATCTACAACCACAATGTCAGTTTGGATGCTGATATACACATTTTAATTAATTTGTTACCTTGTTGTTAAGAGTTGGGACATAAGCATATTGATATCAAAAGTTTATAACATTCATATCTGTATAAAAGTACTAAGGAAATACATCTAGCAGAAAACTTTGTAGCTAAAAATGAACAAAATTAGATGCTAAGTGGTTCCACTACTGACTGTCCTAAAGAGAAACTAACATCTAATTATATTAAACTACATAAAACAATTGAATGAAAGACACTGTTCTCTGCTCTATGATCCCTCTTTCAGTCATCCATCCTATGGAGGCTTGGACCTGGCACAAGATTAACACACAGTACATGAGAAAGACTACTTATTTACTAGAAAGGTAATTCTTGAACATTTGGAGTTTCAAAGAATTACTTGTTTTTCGTTAGATTAGATCTGCTTCGTGGTATTTTCCAAAAGCTTGATATAACTCTCTTGAGTGGTTGATTCTCACTTCTATGATCATATGGTTTTCATATATTCTAAAAAACTTTCGAGAAAACTTAATATATAAATCAGCACCCACCACACAAGGATAATTCTACTTCAAACTCAATGTCATTATAACACTTGCTCTTCTTTTAATGCTGACTACATTTATTACCACTATAGAGATAATAGGGCCTATGAAATCAGCTAATAGATGCATATTAAAAGAAATTAGGGGGGTAGTACTTGGAATATATACCTACAAGTCTCTTTTGGTACTTTCCTATTAAGATAGATCCGCCTGTGTGAGTTCCATCAACGACTTCTTTGTTGCCACAATTATTTTTTACATTTTCCTTTGACTTTTTAACACACTTTGGATCTGCCCAAAGTCGCTTCCAGCTTTCCCAGACATCTTCATGTATTAAATCTTGCCTAATCCTTTTCTCTTTGATTTTAGAAATGAAATTTCTATACATAGTTGTTGCCTTAGTCATCCACTATTTCCTTACTGCAGTATCACTAATGGAAGAATCCCACTAGAAGTTCTTATGAAATAAATTTCCAAAGTAACACATTAATATTATACTTATAAAAGTGAATACACTTTAAAAACTCAATTACGATGAAGATGTTTACCTTGAATTCCCCAAAATAGCCATCTTTTATATCATTTGAGACACCTTTACAATTGATTCCATTATGATCAAGTTCACTTTTGAAAGACTCGTGTATGCTATTGAAGCATGTTTTAGAAGGTTGCAATCTATATCAATGTGAAGACATTATTTGGAGGTCTATCAAAAATAAAAAGTAATATATAATAATAATAATAGAGAAAACATGGACTAACCCTGCAGAAGTCAGAGTAACAAAGGTCCACACATGGCTCTTATTGGAATTACCTTCTCCAATTGTGTTGCGAGCAGATACACCCTCACCTATTTGGTTTCTTTGAGTAGATTTATCTTCATTTATTGGGTTTCTTTGATTTGGAGTAGCGGGAAATGATTCAGGTGTTGTATGGTTACTACCATGATAAAAAAATTATACCGTTGGTGTACTGCGAGGAATTAATGGATGAACTTCATTTGTATGATCTTGACCACCTATGACACCCTCTTAAGGACTAACAATAGTAGGAGTAGGAATAGTAGGCATGTTTTCACTGATAGCAGGATTATTCCTAACTGCAGACTAGCCTACACGTCCTGTGCTTCCTCGACCTTGACCCCTACCTCGAGTCATTTCTATAAAAAACTGTATTAGTTAACTAGAAATAAGATACAAATTGAATAATACTAGGAGAACTAGACAATATGTAGATAAGGTATCAGAAAATGTAAAAGCACATATCTGATCCAAAAAAAACCCTCATCTTTCTCTTTTAGAACCAGTCAAATCTGTATCTATAGTAAATATGTACATCAAATCCTATCTAACATTGTAATCCTACGTATTACTAATTCTGTGCACATCCATATTAGAATCCAATAGTAAATATGTAATTCTATGCACATGTAACATTAGAATCCTACAGATTACTCACAACAACATAGAAGGGAGAGGGGGATAAGAGAATGTAGATAATCTACTTTTAAAGTTAAATTGGAACTACTACATCAATTTTTAATTCTTTATACACTATATAAGAAGCTAAAGTTAGAAACTCTAATTATTTTCTAATAGGAGATGGTGTTCACTGGAGTTTCCAACCAGTACTTCCTTTATAAAGTAGTACTATCATTTATACAATTCACTTTCGATGAAGACTCATCATCACTTACCTAGAACTCAAAATATGTAATTTGCTAGATTTAGATAAAAATAAGTTGAAATTAAACATTCACAAGATACAAACATTATCTTGAAACATCTTATTAATCTTTTACACTTAGGATATCATAAAAGATGCCTGTTTTGTAGCTTTAACTTAACCGAGCTTAAGAAATATAAAATACCCATATTTCTTCGATAAGTGTAAAAAGAAATTCTCTTAAATCAATAACCACCATCAGATCATCAACCAAAAAAATTAAAACACACACACACATACACACACACACATATATATATATATAGAAAGCAAAAAGATCATAAGTTGATTTTATTCATTCATTTTTGGAGACGAAGACCACAAAAAACAACCAGAGATACTTTATTAAGCAACTAGAGATACTGCTATTTATGCTTTACATCTTATTATATTCATTCATTTTTGGGAACAAATTCGATTGGTTAAGACCCTTACCTATTTAGTTGCTTTGAGTAGACATACCTTTAGCTGTTGGGTTGTTCTGATTTGGAGTAGTGGGAGATGATTCAGGTGTTGTGGGGTTACTACCATGATCAAAAGTTTGAACCATTGGTGTAATGCAAGGAATTAATAACTGGACTTGATTTGTATGATCTTGACCACCTATACCACCCTCTTGAGGACTAACAGCAGTAGGAGTGGGAATAGTAGGCATGTTTGCACTAATAGTAGGATTACACCTAACTGCAGACTTGCCTACATGCCCTGTGCTTCCTCTACCTCGACCTCTACCTCGAGGTACATCTATAAGAAAAAATATATTAGTTAAGTGATAAATACGATACAAACTAAATAATCCCAGGACAACCAGACAATATATAGATAAGGTATAAAAAAATCTAAAAGCACATATCTAATCCAAAAATAGAAACCTCATCTTTCTCCTTTTAGACCCAGTCAAATTTGTATCTGCAGTAAATATGTACGTCCAATCCTATCTAACATTGGAATCCTACAGAATACTATAGAATACTTGTAACATGGAATCCTATAGTAAATATGTAATTTTGTGCACATGTAACATTGGAATCCTACAGAATACTCACAACATAGAAGAAGGGAAAATCAGAGATTGTAGATAATCTACTTTTGAATTTAAATTGGAACCACTACATCAATTTTCAAGCCTTTATAGTAAACATGTACAGAAAGAAAAAAGAAATCAAACTTGGAGCCTAAAAACATGGATGAGAAATAAAGAGTTAAAAATTGACAACAAGGGTACAATAGAATCAATCCAAACAACTAGAAATTAAACATAATACATACAATATATAGATGATTATTCAGTCAGAACTAAATAGAAGCAAAAATAAGTTATACATAAAATCTACTACAAAAAGATGAAGATCCAACTGGAAAATCAATAGATAATCATAATCTTGTATAGCAAAATGAAATAAAAAACAAGAAGATATATATTAAAAGGGACAAACCTAAAAGAGTGGCTAAAGAAGAAGTTTTTTTTTAGTTTAGATAAAAAGAAGGAGAAGCAGAAAGTTTGGAGTAAACAGTGAGCAGAAACAAAGAAAATGATACTAGTTTGACAAAATTACTGCTCACAAAATACAATTAAGATACAATAACATGTTTTTTATCAAGCACTAATCACTATCTGTGTCTTCTTCAAAATCTTCCTTTTCCCCATTCTAAGTTTCCTCAGTTTCATACTATTCTTTTGTAGCTTCCTCTTGTATTTCATGATGTTCTTGCAATAAACCATCATCAATGGGGTCATCCACTCCAATTAAACCACTATTTGGAATATGTAATTATATACTTTCATCCTTGGCAACATTCATGTCTATCTCATAGACTTCAACTTCTTCAACTTGAAATGACTATTTAGTTTTGAAGTTGTCTCCATTTTCTCATTGAGTAATTCAACAACATTTTGAGGTTTGACCTTTAATACAACTATCTAATCATCCTTGTCCTCCTTCTTTCTAGGACAAGACATATAACACACTTGATTTTCTTGCATTGCAAGAATAAAATCATATTTTTTATATCGCCAACTATGGTTAATGTCAACCAATTTATACTGATTATGATTTTTAACACCAACATCCATAGTTGGGTCAAACCATTCACATTTGAATAGTATAGTTCACTTTAATGGTGCTTCACGGTATTCCACTTCTATAATCTCTTTTATCCTCCCATAAAAATCACCAAAAATTTGGATCTGAGATACAAACTCCACTATTCATTATTGATCTTGCGCTACCTTGACAATCTGTATAAAATTTGTATCCATTAAAAACAATACACGAAATGACATGTATCCCTATTAATGGCCCACTAGCAAGACTACTTAGGAATTCATTCTCAATATGATTAAGTCGGGGGCTTATTTATAGATTATAAAATCTAGTTCAATTTCATAAGTCAATTTAAGGGTATAATTGTATATAAGATATTAATTTTTGAACCTTACATATTCCTTGAACAATATATAGAAATTTGTTTCAAGGCTCTCATTTATTTAATCCTAAGAGAGATTTGGATATTCTTCATACAAATGTTGCACAGACTTACTTCGTGGAAAGAACATAAATTCACTTTTAATTCATGATATATAAATGTTCTTATAAATTAAGTTGATACAACTAACTTTTGTAACCTCACAAATGGCTCAACCTCTTCACAATTTAGTAAAATTTAAGTTTGGACAGCCTTGATTTCTTCAACAGCTAAATTTTCTTTTTTTGATTCTCCCCATAGTCGATCTGGATGGGTGAATATTAATAAATTTTCTTCAACATATTCTATAATATCACCATCATCATTGCGATCCACATTATGATTACTAGTCATGACACGTGGTTCAAAATAATGAGAAAATAATTGTGTTGACTCTGTCATCAAGTTTTCTTCACATATGGAACCCTCAACACTTGCTTTATTTCTAATCATTCTTTTAAGAGTTCCAAGGTACCTAAATAGACAAATAGATAAACCATTATATTTGAAAAGTTACATATAACATACTTGTCACAAGTTCAACATAAAGTTTTGCATTTACCTTTCAAAAGGTTACATCCATCGATATTGTACATGTCTAGCAATCTTTGCTTCATATGGAAGGTGCATAGGCAGATGTTCCATTGAGTCAAAGATCCCAAAAGAAAATATACGTTCTAACTTGCATAAGATTTGTGGAATATCTCCTGGTAATCTCTCCATGTCATCAACTCTAAGAGTATTCGATGTAAGATAAATTCTGTAAGTGCCTACCATACATTACTTGAAAGTAGTTCACAAAAATCAATAGGCATCAATTGTTGCATGAACATATGACAATCATGAATTTTCATTGTAAATAACCTTTTTTTAGTTGTGTCTGGATATCTACCCAAATTTGAAACATACCCATATAAAAATTTTAATTCTATCTCCTAATTAAACAAGATAGTTCTTGCTTTCTTGACTATTGTATATACAACTTAGGAATATTTTCCAGTAGTATCCTTTGCCAACTGAGGTCTATCACAATAATTTACCATATCTAGATGATCTTCTGAATTGTCTTTGGTTTTTTTATCAATATTAAGGACTGTGTTAAATACATTATCAAAGAATTTTTTCACAATATGCATGACATCAAGGTTATGTTAAATCATGTTAGAACACCAATAAGGCAGATCCCAATAGATGCCTTGCTTTTTCCATCCATAAGACCAACATATTCTCATATTAACTTCTTCTGCATCTAACTCTGTTACTTTTCTTATCCCCAAATCAAAAGTTTGATTCAATAGTTCTTCTTTGGTTTTGTAGGGTAGTGGTGATTTTTTTAATAGTACAACCTTTAAGAAAGTTTTTACGATCTCTCCTTAATGGATAATGTTGGTCAAGGAACATTCTACGATAGTCAAACCATGATGTTTTTAGACCATATTGTAATATAAAGAATTTTGTTTCCTTCATACAATATGGACAAGCAAACTTACCCCCAATACTCCATTATGTTAACATAGAATATGCTAGAAAGTCACTGATTGTCCACATCAAAGCTACCCTTAGTTGAAAGTTTTGATTTTTGGAGATATCAAATTATTTTACACCTGTCTCCCATAATATGGTCAATTACTTTATTAGAGGCTGTAGATAAACATCAATGTATGTTCGAGATTGTTTGGCCCAAAAAATAATAATTAAGAATATATAAGCCTCTTTCATGCACATCCCTGGAGGTAAATAGTATAGACTGACTAAATGGTTGGAAACCATCAGTACGTAACACCAACCTTACATTTCTTGGTTCATAAAAAAAAGAGAAAGTTTCATTGAAGTTCTTCCAAGATTCCGAGTCTGATGGATGACGCATTACCCCATCCTCTTTTATACAATTATGATGCCATCTCATGTTAGGAGATGTAATGTGGGATGCATATAATCTCTTTAATCTAGGAATGAAAGGAAAATAATACATTTTCTTTTAAGGGACTAGTTTCCTCTTACGAGATCCAACACAACGCTTATACCTCTATTTTCCAATAAATTTACAAGAGGTTAGATGTTCATCATTACCCCAATTCAACATACATCCTGATTCAAAATAGTAAATCTTTTCAATTTGTAAATCCAAGCTATGCACTAGCTTCTTAGTATGATAATAATTATCAAGCAGTAGGTTATTGAAACATCCTGGGTTTTGACCTTTAGAAAATTTCCTGGAATTTTTGTTCTTCGAACCTAATATGACTCATGGGTATGAGCCATATGCAGGGGTATGAGTGGTAGGATACAGTCATATACTGACCAATGTTAGTTGACAGGAAGGTTTTGGTCACTGGAATGGGTACGACTTAGGGGTATGAGTCAAACGGTTTGGTATGAGTCGTATCAAGGAATCATATGGTGGGCAGTGTTCGATCCTCCTGGTATTTTATTCTTCTTGGGATATGGGTCATTGGTACAGATTATATGTTATGATTCTGACTTGGTTGGATGAGTCATATACTTGACAGTATTTGATCCAAGAGATGAGGCTTGGATATGAGTGATGGTTACCAATCATATAACAGGGTATGACTCGTATGGGTCAGTCATATCCCTATGATGGGATTTTGTGCAACATAAGTGGGGTATTTTGGACATTTCCCTACTTACCCTAATTAGGACCCATGACTTGTAATACACTTAGGAGGATATTTACCCTATTATTCTATTCATTAACACTTAGAAATTATTCCAAAACATTCCATAATTCTCTCAAGAGCTTTTGGAGAAAGAAGGCTAGGGTTTCATCTTGAGGATTGCTTTGGGACTTTTCTTGGTGGTTTCTTTCCATTAATTCTTCGATATATGGTATGATTCTCTTTCCTCATTGTAATTTAAGCTAAAGTCATGGTTTATATGATAGATTTCATGGTTTTACTATTTCATGATTATGGTTTTCAACTATTATTTGGGGTTTTTGATATTAAATGCTTTAGTTATGGTTTCCTCTGGTTTTAATTATCCTTTAACATGCATTAATGGTGGATTTGGACAATTGAATTGTATTGTAGTGATTTAATGGTCATTGGAATTGGTTTTTGTTATATTATGCCCCTAATGTGTTTGATAAACTGCTTATAAAGATAAGTTCATTGTATTGACTTCTTTTAATAGAACTATTGCATGTTTTAAACTCGGTAAAGGAATCATACATGGGTTAAATAGTTTGAAAAGGCTAAAGTATAAATAGTTATGCTTGTGGGGAACATGGAACTCTCCCAAGTGGTTTAATATGGTATGTGGAAGGGCACTTAAAAGTCACCTTAACCTAAATAGTTGGCTAAGGATATTACTTGTAATTAAGGAGTGGTATGATGATACCACTAATATTGGCGTTGTTTAATAAAATAGTAAATAGATTGATTGGTCATTTGGAAATGGTTTTAATTATGCATTAATGGAAGGATGTGTAGCAAAGCCGTGGAAGGTGGCGGTCCCGGGGCAACCAAAATTTAAAACTCGTATTTGCTGATATGACGATTGGTCTTAGTGGATCGTGTGCATGATGTCATACCATTGGGGGATGTACTAGTCATCTTATTAGATATTTTCCTGGTCGTGTGGCTATATGTACCGGGGCCCTTTCAGTAGGGGGAGCTGAATCTATATAGTCTGCAGGTAGTTTAGGATGAACAAGCTACACAACCCAAGTAAAGGTTTTAAATTCACGCTAAACCCAGATCCCCTTTCCCGACACTTATATATGTATGGTTGTGTGCATTGGATGGTTTTACTTGGTTTTATAATAGGCATTATTTTATCCTTATCCTGAGATTCATGCTAGCAATTACTTGTTAACCCATCTACAGGCAGTTATATGCCTAAGCTATGCAGGAACCTGCCATTCGACTTCTCCTATATAGTGATTGACTTAGGGACAATATTTAGACTGAATTGGTAAGCTTCCATCCTTTCAAAAGGCATTATTTTATGTTATGGATATTGTTAGACATTTTAATTTTATTTTGGATATTGGTTTTGGCCATGGTTAGGGCCATGTCCGAACTGGATTTAATTACTCTTTTGGATAGAAGCCTTGTGGTACTTCTAGGGGTTAGAATGGATGGGATCGGTATTGGTGTTAACCATAGCAATCGAGTAGGCTCACGGGATGACACCACATCACAAGATTTCTTACTATTTTATTGTATTACATTTTCAAATTGATTATAATATTATGTTTTAGTATTCTTTTGGTTATGTCCTAGTTTATGCCTTTTTTCTGGTTGGTATGGTTTGACGGTGGATTTGGTATGGGTGGAATCGGTTGGGTCAGTCATGATTGTGACCCTATCCTAGAGTTTTCATGAGAGCATTTACTTTATATTGCTATATGCTCAAAATTAAGCCCATCTAAGGCTAGATATAGGTGATTGGGTTGGGTAACAGGGGGCGATTCCCTGTCCTAGTTGGACTTGGGATGCCCATTATGATAAGGCCCAAGGGTCAGGTCATGTGAAGTTGGTATCAGAGTCTATGTTGATGGTCAACTGGAAAGTCCATAAATCCGTGTCGATTAGAGTCTTTTTTAGGGGTGTGAAGTGCGCCACACTCATAAGAGATAGGCTGCAAGACATTTAGGAATATTTTACTTTCTTGGTATTCTATCTTCAAGCTTGAGTTCTCAATCTTGGAATCTTCTGTAATCCATGTTTGGTCGTCTTTCAGGTCATGCCTCCTAGATATGGAACACAAGAAAATTCTTCCATATCATCTAGGTATAATGTGGAAGGGATACGTCCTACGTCTGGAGTACATGTTTGATCTCATGGTCCTATTCCTAATGGTGTTGGAGTTCCTCTTATTTTGGCCAGTTCTCCTTAGGTCCCTTAGGGAAATGTGACGAATGCAGAATTTTTTAAGTCTATTCATATTATTGCCCAACTGGTTGCTACTCAGGCTGGGCGGGGTATGACTGGTTCTTTCTCTATTAAGGCCATAAGGGCTGGTCAATTTAAGAAGATGTGTCCTCCTACTTTTATTGGAGTAAAGGTGGAGGAGGATCCACAGGGATTCTTGGATGAGACAGAAATGGTCTTTTGGGTGAAGCTGGCTACTAATGTAGAAGGGGTTAACTTTGAAGTTTGTCACATCAAAGATGTTTCTTATCAGTGGTATGAGGAGTGGGACAGATATAGAGGTGATATGGAAGAGAAAGGGTTATGAGAGGCCTTTTTTAATGCCTTCTTGGATCAGTTCTTTCCTCAAGAGTTGAGGGAAGCTAAGATAGAGAAGTTTGTGAACCTCAGGCAGCGGAGGATGTCAGTATAGAAATATACTTTGAAGTTCCATCAACTATCAAGATATACTCTTGACTTGGTGGATGATATGTGATTGATAATGAGAAAGTTTACTTTTGGGTTGAATAGAGATTTTATTCTAAAAAGAAAGATGATCTTGCTAATTAAGGAAACTGACTTCTCGAGGTTAACTATTCATATACAACAAGTTAAAGATGAAAAAATAAGTCAGGCGGAGTTCGGGGATAGGTAGGGAAAGAGGAGTAGGTTTTTTGATCACGTAGGTGCTCAGTCTTAGGGTGGTGGAGATGGTGTCAAGTGGCATAAAAAGAATTAGGGGAGTTTTAGCTTCTTTTATGCTTGTGCTTCTTACCAGTCGAAAGACAGGCGTCATCAGGGTGGTGATAATTCTTGAGCACAGGTTGCCCAATCTCAGGTGAGTGGAGGTCTGTCAGTTTCTTTTTGTACCCCTTATCAATTCTATGGTCGTCCCTATTAGGGTTATTGTGAAGATGGAAGGGATAAATTCTTCAACTGTGGCTAGACAGACCATCGGCCTAGTGATTGTCTGGTTAAGGAGGTTGCTATTGGGGAAGATAAGATTTTTGTGGCTTTATCTTCTGCTCCTACACCTGGGGGTATGGCATCTTCTTTTCTTATTGCTCCTGGTTCTAGTGTTTGTCAGAACAGGTTGTATGCTTTGGCGTCCTGACAAGAATCTGAGTCATCACCTGATGTTATTATTGGTACGTTGTACCTTTTCTCTCATGATGTATATTGTTTGTTTAATCTGGGGTCCACTCTTTCTTATGTGACTCCTTATGTGTCTGTATTTTTTGGTTTTGATCCGAAAGTTATTTCAGATCCTTTTTTCTATTTCTACCTCGATTGGTGACTCAGTTATTGTTAAGAGAGTCTATAGGGGGTCTGTGGTATCTGTTGGTGGCAAGTAGACCTTGGTGGATCTGTTTGAGTTGGATATGGTAGATTTTGATATTATTCTAGGTATGGACTGGTTACAATCTTGTTATGCATCTTTGGATTGTCGGACCCATAGGGTTAACTTTAGTTTCCCTAGTGAACTGGTTATAAAATAAGAAGGTGTTTCTTTAGCTCCTAGGGGGAGTTTTATTTCTTATCTTAGAGATTAAAGGTTAATCTCCAAGGGTTGTCTTTATCACTTGGTCTGGGTTAAAGATTCTAACTCAGAAGGTCCTTCTTTGTCTTTGATCCCTAGGGATAATGAGTTTCTAGAGGTCTTTCCGAATGACTTTCCTGGTGTTCCTCTGGATAGGCATAATAGAGTTTGGTATTGATTTACTTCTGGAAACTCATCCAATTTCTAGTTCTCCATATAGCATGGCTCCGGCTGAGTTGAGGAAACTCAAGGAGCAACTTAAGGATCTTCTAGACAAGGGGTTTATTCATCCTAGTGTATCTCTCTGGGGTGCACCGATGTTGTTTTTGTGCAAGAAGGATGGTTCCCTTTGGATGTGCATTGACTACATACAGTGGAATAAGGTAACAATTAAGAACAAGTATCCTCTTCCTCGTATAAATGATTTGTTTGACCAGTTGCAAGGTGCCATGTTCTTCTCTAAGATAGATCTTCGGTCTAGGTACCATAAACTTAAGATTAGGGAGATGGATATCCCTAAGTCGGCTTTTTGTACACGATATGGGCATTTTGAGTTCTTGGTGATGTCATTTGGGTTGACCAATGCTCTAACAACATTTATGGACTTGATGAACAGGGTGTTCATACAGTATTTGGATCTCTTCATCATTGTGTTTATTGATGACATTCTGGTTTATTCGAAGAGCGAGGTGGATCATGCTAATCACGTTTATGTGGTGTTGCAGACCTTAAAGGAACAATAATTGTATGACAAGTTCTCTATGTATGAGTTTTGGTTGAATGCTGTGACTTTCTTGGATCATATTATTTCTAGTAAAGGGATCATGGTAGATCCTTAAAAGGTGGCTATGGTGAAGAGGTGGCCTAGTCCTATGACTCTATCTGATATTCAAAGATTCTTAGGTTTAGCCGGGTATTATAGGTGGTTTGTTGAAAGCTTTTCTTTGATAGCTATTCCTTTGACTAAGTTGACTCAAAAGAAGGTTAAGTGTTCTTGGTCAGATGCTTGTGAAGGGAGTTTTGAGAAGTTGAAGGACTAGTTGACTTTGACTCCAATCCTGACTTTGTCAAAGGGAAATGATGGGTTCGTGGTTTATTGTGATATATCTTGGGTAGGTCTTGGTTGTGTGTAGATGTAGCATGGGAAGGTAATTGCCTATGCTTCCAGGAAATTGAAGGTACATGAGAGGAATTGTCCTACTCATAATTTGTAGTTGTTGGCGGTTGTATTTTCTTTGAAAATATGGCGACATTATTTGTATGATGTTCATGTGGATATCTTTTCTGATCACAAGAGTCTTCAATACATGTTCACCCAGGAAGAGCTTAATCTTAGGAGAGGAGATGGCTTGAGCTTGTCAAAAACTATGATATGAGTCTTCACTACCACCCAGGTAAGGCTAATGTAGTTGTTGATGCTCTTATCAGGTTATCTATGGGAAGTTTGGCTCATATGGAGGAAGAAAAGTGGGAATTGGTAAAGGGCATTCACCACTTGTCTAATCTTGGAGTTCGTCTCTTGGACTTCAAGGATGGTAGTGTGATGGTACAAGAAGTGGTTCGATCATCTCTTGGTGTGAAGATTTAGGAGAAGTGAGTGCTGGATCCTGTCTTCATAAAAATTAAGAGTGAGATCAGTGGGAAAAAGGTAGTGGTGTTTGAGATCAGTGGTGATGGCAGTTTATGGTACCAAGGGAGGTTGTATGTTCCTGATGTCGATGGGTTACGACAAAGGGTTTTGGCAGAGGTGCATAAGTCATGCTATGTTATTCATCCCGGCTTAACTAAGATGTATCATGATCTTAAGGAGATCTATTGGTGGAATGGCATAAAGAGAGATATGGCAGATTTTGTGGCCAAGTGTATGGTATGTCAATAAGTTAAGGTTGAGCATATGAGGCCATGAAGATTGTATCAAGAAGTTTATTTGCCAAAATATAAGTGGGAAATGATCAATATGGACTTTGTCATCGGTCTTTATCGATATCGGAATTAGTATGATTCGATTTGGGTCATCGTGGATAGGATGACTAAGATTACTCACTTCTTGCCTGTGCGTACTACTTTTCGGTGGAGGATTATGCGAAGTTGTATCTTCAGGAGATTGTGAAGCTGTAAGGGGTACCTGTTTCAATTTTTTCTGACCATGGTATGCAGTTTGCATCTCACTTTTGGCGGTCTTTCCAGAAAGAATTGGGAACTAAGGTTAGTCTGAGTACTTCTTTTCATCCACAGTTAGATGGGCAAGTGGAGGGAACTATTCATACATTGGAGGATATGCTTCGAGCCTATGTGATTGACTATAGCTTAAATTAGGTTGAGCATCTACCTTTGGTGGAGTTTTCTTAAAAGAATAACTATAATTCATGTATTGTTATGGCTCCTTTTTGAGGCGTTGTATGGTAGGAGGTGTAGATCTCCTACTGGTTGGTTTGAGCTTGGGGAGGCAGATATTTTTGGCCCAAATTTAGATTATCAAGCGATGGAGAAGGTCAAGGTGTTTCAAGATAGGCTCAAAGATATCCAAAGTCACCAAAAGTCCTATGCGGATGTTAGGCGTAGAGACTTAGAGTTTGAGGTCGGGGATAAGGTGTTCTTCAAGGTGTCTCCCATGAAGGGAGTGGTGCGATTTTGCAAAAAGGGAAAACTCAGTCCTCAATATGTTGGTCCTTATAAGATTTTGTGGAAGGAAGGAAATGTTGCATATAAGTTGGAGTTTCCATCTAGCATAAGTTTGGTTTATCCGGTCTTTGATGTTTCTATGTTGCGGAAGTGCATTGGTAATCCTTCTTCAGTTGTTCCTTTGGAAGGATTGGGTATTTCAGATTTTCTATCTTATTAAAAGGTCCCAATTGAGATATTAGATAGGCAAGTTCATCAGTTGTGGACTAAAAATGTGGCTTTGGTTAAGGTTCTATGGGGGAACCATAAGGTGGAAGAAGCTACTTGGGAAGCGGAAGAGGAAATGAAGTCCAAGTATCCACATTTTTTTTCTACTCCTCGGATTCATGTGGAAGGTATGTGTCTTTAACACATCTTTATTTTCTGAGTTTGTTAAAGAAAAGATTAACATCTT
Organism: Capsicum pubescens; assembly: GCA_030864215.1. NCBI lineage: Eukaryota > Viridiplantae > Streptophyta > Magnoliopsida > Solanales > Solanaceae > Capsicum > Capsicum pubescens. The sequence continues at coordinate 123,896,513 of CM061543.1, forward strand.
TGCCTATTTTTTTTCAAACTTTGTTAAAAGGATGTTTGATAATACAAATGACTCTGTGTGTGGTTAGTCCTACCTTGTCAATGTTAGTTTTCGGGGATACTAAAAATCCTAGGTTTTGACCCTTAGAAAATTTCCTGGAATTTTCGTTCTTCAAACTCAATATGATTCATGGGTACGAGCCCTATGTTGGGGTATGAGTGGTAGGGTATGCTGACCAGTGTTAGTTGGTAGAAAGGTTTTGGTCACTGGAATGGGTATGACTTAGGGGTATGAGTCGTAGGGCTTGGTACAAGTTGTATCAGGGACTCGTATGGTGGACAATGTTTGATCCTCCTAGTATTTCATTCTGCCAGGGATAGGGGTCATTGGTACAAATTGTATGTTGTGGTTACAACTTGGTTGGATGAATCGTATACTAGATAGTGTTTGATCCAAGGGTTGAGGCTTGGATACGAGTGGTGGGTACTAATCGTATAGGAGGTTATGACTCATATGGGTCAGTCGTATCCCTATGACAAGATTTTGTGCAACTTTAGTGAGGGTATTCTGGACATTTCCCTACTTACGATAATTAGGACCCACAAATTCTATTACACCTGGGAGGCTTTTTACCCTATTACTCTATTAATTAATACTTAGAAACTATTCGAAAATACTCCATAATTCTATCAAGAGGTTTTGGGGCAAGAAGGCCGGTGTTTCATCTTGAGGATTTTTTGGGGCTTGTCTTGGTGATTTCTTTCCATTAATTCTTGGTATAAGGCATGATTCTCTTCCCTCATTGTAATTTCAACTAAATACATTGTTTATATCATTGATTTCATGGTTTTACTATTTCACGATTATGGTTTTCAACAATTATTTGGGGGTTTTGATATTAAATACTTGGTTATGGTTTTCTATGGTTTAATTATACTTTTACATGCATTAATAGTGGATTTGGACAATTGGATTGTATGGTAATGGTTTAATGGTCTTTGGAATTGGTTTTGCTTATATTATGGCCCCAAAGTATTTTATAAAATGCTTATAAAGATATGTTCATTGCATTGAATTCTTTTAATGGAACTATTGCATGTTTTAAAATTGGTAAAAGAATCATACATAGTTTAAACGGTTTGAAAAGGCTAAATAGTTATGCTTGTGGGGAGCATGGAAGTCTCCCAAGTGGTTTAATATGGTATATGGAAGGGCACTTGAAAGTCCCCTTAACCTAAATTGTTGGCTGTGGATACCACTTGCAAGTAAAGGGTGGTATGACGATACCACTATTATTTGCCTTGGTTAATAAAACAGTAAATAAACTGGTTGGTCATTTTGAAATGGTTTTAATTAGGCATTAATGGCGGGATGTGTAGCAAAGCCGTGGAAGGTGGCGGTCCCAAGGGGGACCAAAACTGGAAACTAGTATTTGCCAATTTGCGGATTGGTCTTAGTGGACCGTGTGCATGATGTCACACTATAAGGGGATGCACTAGTCATCCCATGGGATACTTCCAAGGTCGTACGGCTACACGCAATGGGGCCCTTTCAGCAGGGGGAGCTGAACCCATAGAGCCCGTGGGTAGTTTAGGATGGCCAAGCTACAGAACCCAGGTAAAGGTTTTAAATGCATGCTAAACCCGGATCCCCTTTCCTGCTACTTATATATGTATGGTTGTGTGTATTGGATGGTTTTACTTGGTTTTATAACTGGCATTATTTTATCCTTATCCTGAGATTCATGCTAGTGGTCACTCACAAATGGTCTATTGGTGGCTGTATACCCACGCTATGATAGAACTGGTCGTTCGACTTTTCCTATATAGTGATTGACTCGGTGACAACATTTGGAATGAAGTGGTGAGCTTCCATCCTTTCTAGAGGAATCATTTTATGTTATGGATATTGTTAAATGTGTTGATTTTATTTTGGATATTGGTTTTGGCCATGGTTGGGGGAATGTCCCAACCGAATTTCTTTAATTTTTTGGATAGAGGCTTTGTGGTACTTCTGGGGGTTGGAATGAGCAGGATCAATATTGGTGTCGGCCTTGGCATTAGAATAGGCTTCTGGGTTGACACCACATCATAAATTTCTCACTGTTTTATTGTATTACATTTGGGGATTGATTATCATATTATGTTTTAGTATTCTTTTGGTTATAGCCTATGGTTTGGTCGGTATAGTTGGATTGTTGATTTGGTACGGGTGGACTCGGTTGGGTAGGTCATGATTGTGACCCTATCCCAGAGTCTTCATGAGAGTATTTATGCTATCTTGCTCTATTCTTGAAATTCAGCCCATCTAAGGCTGGATATAGGTGGTTGGGTTGGATAATAGGGGGTTGTCCCTGGTCCTGGTTGGACTTGGGATACCCATTACGACAAGGCTAGGGGTCGGGTCATGTTAGGTATCTTTAGGTAAAGCCTTTTTAAACAATTGCATCATTCGGTTAAAACCCCTTTGTTAGATTGTATTGTCCATTTTAATATTTAACATTCAAGAGACAACTGCAAGTTAAGAGAGGGAAGAACCAAGATAAAATTTTGCATTTGCAGCTTGCGACAAACTATAAAATTTTTGCACCTCTAAATTAGGCTACTCCTCCATTAAAGTATCATGTTTCTCCTCAATTGAAGGTTTATATGGATGAAATAACTTGGGTTCAATATTGTTGTATGATTGCCAACTCGAACCATGGTCAAATTTGGGACGAGCAACATCCAAAAGCATTTGTCGATATGGATTATCATATCCCAATTCAAGTTGAGCACCATTGTTTAAATAATTACCAGAATAAATCTCATTGATCACATCTTTTCCCCCTTGATGTTTCCAAACAAAATAGTCCTTAACAAATCCATCATGAAGAAGGTGAAATCTATCAGTTTCAACATACTTGTATTTAATGTTGTGACATTTTTTACATGGACATCTAATGTTGTTACCAATTATATGGTTTTGTTGAGAACATACAAACTGGATTAAGTTTTTCACACTATTAATGAATCTACAGTTTATATCTCCTCGGCTATCTAACCTATCATACATCCATCCACACTCTAGATTATTCATATTCCTATTAATGAAGACATAAACAAAATAGTTAGAGTTTTATTTTTTAATAATTCATACATCCAAGATTATGACTAAAGAGAAGAAAGAATTAAATATCTTAATAAATTAGAATATATTTTTCTATTTTTTACAAGGATATAGAATATATCAGTCACCTTTTGCTTCATTGTCCTTCTTAATAAGGGTTAGCAAAAAGTTTAGTTAAAAACAAACATAAACTTCTAACTTTAATCACCTTAAGTTCTAACTTTAAATTTCCATAAAAAGAACTTTAGAGCAGCAACTTATAAATTTCAACAAGTAAAATCCGTCAAACAACTCATCAAATATAACTTTCAATTCACTTTTTACTTTTTTTCAAGACATAGACACTAGTGTATATCACTGTTGCCAAATTTAGTAATGCTGCTATAAGTTAATTAATTCAAGTATTATCTTACAAAAATTATAACATAAAGACATTTTTCCTTCCCCAAATAAAAATCTGAGCAATTTTTAGCTCAGAATCATAATTGAAAATCTAATTGAAAGTTACAAATGAAGAAACTATCATAACTTAACACTCTGAGAAGAAAACTTACTGAGAGTTTCAAAATTGAATCTGTTAAAAAAAACTTCAAAGTCAGATCATTCACTCCACTAAAGATCTGATCATGTTTAAAAAGTACATAAACCTTTTATCAAAAGAGAAGAAGAAAAAACAACACAAGAAACTCAATAAAGAAGCATAAACCATATAGTCAGACATCTGTTATATTATATATTCTTTGTAACACAATTTCGCTGTAGAAAGCCAAACTTATTCAGACAAATATCACCATTATAAAGAAATTTAATTGTACTACTTTGTTCGTGCCTCTATTATTTAAAGCCTTATTGAAATATATATATATATATATATATATAACATAAAGACATTTTTCCTTCCCCAAATAAAAATCTGAGCAATTTTTAGCTCAAAATCATAATTGAAAATCTAATTGAAAGTTACAAATGAAAAAACTATCATAACTTAACACTCTGAGAAGAAAACTTACTGAGAATTTCAAAATCGAATCTGTTAAAAAAAACTTCAAAGTCAGATCATCCATTCCACTAATGATCTGATCATGTTTAAAAAGTACATAAACCTTTTATCAAAAGAGAAGAAGAAAAAACAACACAAGAAACTCAAGAAAGAAGTATAAACCATATAGTCAAACATCTGTTATATTATATGTTCTTTGTAACACAATTTCGCTGTAGGAAGCCAAACTTATTCAGACAAATAGCACCATTACAAAGAAATTTAATTGTACTACTTTGTTCATGCCTCTATTATTTAAAGCCTTATTGCAATATATATGTATGTATGTATATATATGTATGTATGTATATATATATATATGTATATATATATATATGTAAGTATATATATATATATGTATGTATATATATGTAAGTATATATATATATGTATGTATATATATGTAAGTATATATATATATGTATGTATATATATGTAAGTATATATATATATATGTATGTATATATATGTATGTATGTATATATATGTATATATATATGTATGTATGTATGTATATATATGTATGTATGTATATATATGTATATATATATGTATGTATGTATGTATATATATGTATATATATATGTATGTATGTATGTACATATATGTATATATATATGTGTGTATATATATATGTGTGTGTGTATATATATATATATATATATATATATATATATATAAATCAAAGCTTACAGTTGGAATGTCGGTAGCACCAAATGCAATGACAACTGCTTTTGCTCCTGCAACTACTCCTTCTATATTTACAATCATAAAAAAGGAAAAAAATGATAATATCTTACAGTTGGAATGACAGTAGAAACACATGCATTTACAATCATAAGGCACGAGGAAAAATCTCCCGACAACAAGATTAGAACATCTTATAATGTCTTCTCTAATTAGGATAATTTTTTTTTAAAAATAAGTTTATCTAAACAAAGGCAGAATATGTAACTTTACCCAACTTTGAGGTCAAATCTCTATGACACAAACGATATGCAAAAATCAGACACAAAACACCCCAAAATAGTAGCAATGGTTGTATAAACAGTCCAAAAATTCCGCATAAACACTTAAACAGTTCAATAGTGAGATTTGGTCAGCTACTCCAACAATGACACTAGTCACTACCCATCCGCAACAACCACAAATCAAAGAATTTCACAGTTCGCACTTCACAATAGTGTAGCAAGCTAGCAGTAATACCAAAAATAACTATAATATAATTCCATCCATTAGATAGAAACCTAAAAATAAAGCAATTCACTTGCTGCAACAATCAACACATCACATAGCTTCCTAAAGGTTAAACTGGTAGTATAGCATCCTAAAATAGAAGCAATCCACAGAAAAATAGAAACATGCAATCAGTAACAACAACAGTGTTAAAAACTAAATTACGACAAGCATGAATCAACTTTCTCTCGTCTTTCATAAGTGACCTTTGAATTCTTTTACAATAGAAAGAGTAAAAATACGTTCACAATTTCATCATAATAAATAGGAACCTATGTATAAACATAAAAAGCACTTAAGATGTTAATAACATTTTCTAAGGAAATACCCAATGAAAATGGAATAGTAGCAAAGTGTTTAACACTGATACAAAATTAAATCATTTCAAACACACCAAAATCATGGTATCACAAAGAAAAAGCCAGGATACCTCAATTATGTCTACATAAGAAACATCAGCAAATGTAAAAATTGAACGAAAACCAAAAAAATAAAATAGTAAAAAAATTCTCTATTTTATTTCAACCATTACAACAACAACAAAACAACAACAAACCCAGTGCCATCCCACAAGTGGTGTCTAAGGAGACTAGTACATACCTAGACCTTACCCCTACAAGGTAGAGAGACTTTTTCCAATACACTCTCGCTGGTTTAATTTCAACCATTAACCAAGCAAATAATAGATGTACCAAAATCACCTAATTACAAAAAATAATCCAAAACCTGAACATAATAGGCTCATCTTAAACAAAAAATCAGAAGGGGGAAAAAGAAAAAAACAAATAAGTTGCAACTCCATTTGCTACAAAATGCTGAGCAAGTAATTTGTAAATACACCAAAGTCATCTAATTTCAACAAACAATCCAAAATCTAAACATTAAAAAAACAAGAAAATAAGCTGCAACTTTGTTGGCAATAAATACTAATAAAGTGTACAACTTTAACATAAAATTGAGCCTAAAAAACACGAAAACACATCTAGATCACCATATAAACAATAAACAAAAAAGACCCAAATAGGTCTATGTTTTCTACTTTTTTGAACTTGCAACAGACTAAAGAGAAACCTTACCTAATCAGTCTACACAGAAAGTGAAAATTAAATCCAACAAAGAGAAATTTTGTTGAAGAAATTTGAGATAGAAAATGGGACATGCAATAGAAAATACACTAACCCCACAAAAAGAAATTTTAAGAAAAAATAAAATTGTATGCCCAACCAAACAATGTTTAACACCATAATAATCACCTTTTCCTTCTTCCATAACCTTCTCCTAGTTACGTCTATTGTTCAGACATGGGAACCGTATCCAAAATCTAGATCCCATTCTGGTTAAAAGATCAATAATCATGCTGGTTAGAGAAATTTAACATAAAATTCCAATCTTTCGTGTAATGAAAGAGGCCAAACAACTCTAACACTATCATTTAAAAGTAATTTTTAAGTTAGACATTGATTATTCTGCTCAATTTTCTCATAAATTTCAATCTCGCCAACTCACCTTGAGAGATTAAGAATCTTACCACTAATTTTGAATCCAAAACCTAGCTCCAATTAAGAGACTGCAAGAGAAATGCTTCGATTGAGAGATTCCCTTTTCTCAATTGAGAGAAAAGAAAAAGGGTCCATGTTTTAGAAAGAGGCAGATTCTGCAATGTTTTAGGAGAAAGGGAAATAAAACATTTTCCCTAATATTTAGTTGGTGGGGGTAATGGATTCCACAACGGAACTTATATCTGCTGCTAATTTTTTCCTTAATTATTAAAGAATAAATTGCTCAAAATGCCTTTTTCTATTACAATAATTTTTAATATACTTTTTAATAATAATAAAATAATTCTAGTGATAAATATTTCATTACTATATCTATTTCTACAACGTAAAAGAGTTTTTCTTGCTTTTGTGTCACTAATTTTGTCATCAAAATAAAGGTGCCAATATTTTGCATCAAAATATAGCAATAGATTTTACTTTATGTCGCTAATCCTTCACTAATGCAGCTACTAATTTTATATTCACCTATTTAGCGACAAAAGTTTTATTTTTTTCTAATCTGTCGTTATTTAGTGATGGAAAGTGATCTGTTGCTACAAATCCATCTCTAAACGCTGTTTTTGGTAGTGTTACTAGTACAAGTCTCTAATACAGAATGAAAATAAGAATCTAAGGTATCTTAATGTGAATAAAGTATAAGATAAATAGATAAATAGAGAGAGATCCGAGTATGATTTCTGAAGTGTCATCCACTACCTCAATCTCTGCAACGTCAACTCTGACGAAATGCCATTTACCATCTATCAATTGAACCAAGACCTTCTCGAGGTGAAAAAATAAGAAGAATAAAGAAAAGCAAGAGTGAGTACAAAAATCACGTGTATTCCACAAGCATCATCGATAACTAAACCTAATTCATAGCGATAGCTAAAACCACCACCCAAACTATCATAGTTTTCCTAAATAAATCTATAGCATTAAATTATCCACTTCATCCTAATAAGGTAGCCAAACAGAATAGTTATAACATCATCAAAAAATAGGGTAGGCGCATAAGTCTAGTTGAGTCAACACTAGTCATTTTATGATAAATAAGAATAGAAAAACATATGTAAGGAAGACTCACTAACAAAATATATCAAGCTCAATTATCATGCTAAATCAATAATTCATGATAAAGTAGAGAGACTGTACAAGTATGTGTATGTTATGCTATCACTAGGTGTAACACTACATGTCTCACTAATATAACCATAGCCATACCCTACTACTCATGTATACCACAACTTCCAAATCATCCAAGAAGTAGAACAATATGGTGTACTAAAGTGAAATGAATGCTCAATACACAATATTGCAAACAAGACTAAAGCATGAGATAAACTATAAAACTAAGCACTCAACGATAGTATCAAACCATACCAAAGAAATATCATGCAATGCAATGTGATGATGATAATGATCAATGATTGAAAGCCATCACATGACTTTCTATATACACCTACCGAGCCTCTGTGCTCAAAAGATAAGACTCGGGGGAGGGGGTCACAACTCATATACTCTTATAATCTTAATTTAATGTACCAAATTAACCTAACGCCATATCCTCCGATGTAGGTATTTTATAAAGTATCTCATTTTCTTATACAAATTAGAATGTCTCAGTGGTACCAATGTCTCGTGAATATGCATGTGTGATATAAAAATATAATGCTCATAACTGATTATTTTAAAGATCAAAATCCATTTAATACATGTATAAGTAAGCTCCGAATCAATTTAATTTATCAATAATTCATGATACCAGTTTTCACTTGGCACCACAAGAATAAATGACATGTAGTCATCAATATTATAATTTCAACCCCTTATTTGAGCATCACTATAATAAAATATGCAATTAAATGTCATATAAGATTTGTAATGTCAAGTCAAGCCTTTAGTTAGAGGACATAATAATAAATAATACATTTAATGCACAAAACATGACCAATAACATCATGTCAAGCCCCCACTCAGAAATCACAATAGTATATCCTCTCAAATAAAAAAGCAATATGCATATAATTTCCTACTCAGGCACATGACCATAAATAATTACTTAAGTCCATAATTATACTCATATAAGCCCTATAAGACCAATACGAAATAAATAATAATCCTAAAAGAAATAAATAGTAGACCACCCAAATCTAACTTGGTCCATTCATTAAGCCTCATCGACTATTATAAGTCTATTCATACTTTAAGTATTCTCTTGACCTCAAACTTTTATTAAATAATGATAATAACATAATCATCCCATAAATAGTCACTGAAACCTCAATTATTACGTCAAAGTCCACCAAACACAGTAAGTATTTACTAAGTCATCTATCTACCTTCTATTCTAAGGTTATTCACAAGAAGTAAGACTAACTAGGATAAGTAACTATAGAACTACAATCCATCAAGGACTCCGGTACCCATAGAGATGCTCCCCGCTTCATCTAAGTAGGACCCCAATCCTAAAGGATACACAAAATACAACAAACAAACATACAATATATAAAAACTTTAGAAAAAGTCAATATATATCTCAACTTGCCTTAATTAAAGATCTACATGCTCAAACACCATTTGAAGCCCCAACCAGAAGCTCAACTCTGCTAAATTAACACAAAAGAGTCCAATCTAATAAAATATATCATCCATAAGTCAAAAGGAAGTTAATGATACCCATATTGACCTTATTTAAGATGGGTCCAAAATAGGTTAAAAAACAAAAGGGGTATAATTAGAATTTTATTTTAGAAAAATATTCCCCACATCAAGAGGTGTCTATTGTTGTAAACCCACAAAACATCGAGCAGATCAGACCTCAAATTAAAGGAAAACCAACTTACACCCCCAAATCACATTTAAAATCTTGGTTTTGAAGATGAAATTAGTGAAAATTGATAAAGTAAAGGTTCAAAAACTATAAAGGTTCAGGAAGTTACCCCCGGGAGAAAATCCAAAAATAGAGAAAATATGATTTGGGTAGAAAATGGAGTTAATATTTTGTCTAGGTCTGTTGGCATTCATGAACGTGGGCCTTTGGTTTCAATCACAAGGTTACCTAACTCAAAGCTTTACGAATGCGAGCCTAAGGGCGCAAATGCAAATAAACAAAGGCACACCACTTTGCAAATGTGAGCCTCTGGCCGCAAATATGATAATGGAAAATAAAGCTTCGTGAACGCAAAGAGGAAGGGAGCGTGTATTAGATAACAACTAAAAATTAGTAAAGGCACAAGTCAAAACTCTCTGAACTGGCCCTCATGATTCATTTGGGACTCTACAAAAATAAAACAATAATGTTATATGCTAATTTCAATGTTTTTGACTTAATAGTGATGTCATATTTTCAAAAATGGATCATTTCAATAAATTTAGCTCCTGACGCCTTTAAGACCAAATTTAACTAGTTTCCAAATAGGCAGTCGAAATGCAAAATAAAGGCTCAGGAACAAACTAACCATGCTACTAACCCATAATTAACATTTAAGAACTAATGAAACTTTCAAAATCATAATCCGAGGCTTGTAGCACATAATGTTGACCAAAGTCAAATGAACCCTTTTAAAGGTGTTCAAAAACACAAACTCATCTAAAATACTTTCAGATGAATTAGGAGTCATGCCAATCATTCTCACAGCTGATAAATGAGAATTAGCAACTATAGGGAAGGGAAAAATTATCAAAACATAGAAATTTCTAAAAACCAATACGAGGGTGATTATAGTATCCACCACTAAAATTCACGTTTGTTCTCGAACGTACAAGCAAAAAGATGCCAAAAAATAGGCGTAGGATACAAAATACTCTAGAGATATATAGCAAGACTTCCAATAAGGAATCACAATCATAGAACTACCAATCTCGCTATAGAACTAGGAATATATCATATATGGACTCATCAGGTCACAACACTAGCATATAAGGCTAATATCTCAATGAAATAGAATTTTTATATTTTTGAACTTTCTCTATACCTAAATACTGCGTCAAATACAACAAAGTTTTTTAACATACCTGGCTAACCAAAACCTAAACAAGGCACCACAAGACCAAAAATTATCCTTGGACCCACCTAAATCTAAATAACCCATAAATCCCATCACTACCCACCAAAATACTAAATCAAACTACCTAAGGCTGATACCATAACTTTCAACCAAACCACACCATAATCCTTGGCTAAAACTACTAGGCCAGAATCCAGTATCAAAGATACACAAAACTTTAAAAGTCACACTCAGCAAACTAGATTAGCATTTAATATCCAAAACGTATAACTCAACCCTTTTGAGGAAACTGAAAATCACCATAACACTCTCTAAGCCATAGGTATAAAATCTCTAAATGACACCGATAACTCAAGCTATCATCATAATAACATTCGCTAACAAAAGGTCCACAAAGAATAGTACATACCCTTATCAAAGATTATAAGCAAGAATATTTGACCGAACCACTTAGCTACCAAGGAGCGACTTTACAACCAACTTTTTCTTCCATTTGAAACTCTTTCCAAATCAAAACAAGAACCCCTCACAAGCTGAAATCTTTTAAATTTAATGGAGGAATATTTGAATACCACTGAATCCTATCATGCCATAAAGGTCAACCGCTAAGAAAGTAAAAATTATAAGGCATAAATGCCTGACAATCTTTCTTATCCAACTAGAATCTTTCGGAGGCAATGTACCAAGTAGGCCTACCAAATTTGACCCACCATATGGATCTTCTTGATCAATATACTAAGCACCACTCATCATTTTACAAAGTTGATATCAGCAATGTGACATTAACCAAACCATAAATACTTTAAGGTGACCCTCTTAAAACACCCAACTCATGTACACACATTGTCAATAACACTTGCAGCCAATTCTACACAAGTATTCCAACAATAACTTTCTTTACATTCACCATCCCAATAATCAAAACATATTTATCTATCCCAATTGACCCACAACTCTCTAGAGAACCTCTAGATCACCTTTTTAATCTACATATGCCAAAACTCACCATTGATCCACCACTAGTCCATAACATAATGATCAAACAGGTCATACCCAAACATACCAAACTCTCTAAAACTCAAGAAATCAAGATTAATCCCATATGAACTCTGAGTTAATCATGACATAGGATTGGTAAACCTAATCCACCATTAAGGATTCATCTATGCGGCAAAAATATTAGTAAACCTAGGAAAAAATCACGAATCATATCAAGAATCAAGGATAATAAGAAAACATATAAAAGGATATAGACCCAAAATAAATGCGGCCAAGACAAATCCAAGGAAGACTTAAATTATAGCTCTATCTATTATACCAAAATCTCCTTCCTTATGTCCTTAATGTGAAACCTGATATTGAGACTTGTCATCTCTTAAAGAAACTGATGAAGCATCTCTCCATATAAGTTGTGGGCACTCTCTTTTATAGTGCCCAAGATCCTCACATAATATGCAACCTAAAGAAGTTAGAGCCTACTAAACTAGGCCTAAATAATCTAAATAACTACCCTAATCTAATCCTCTCTAAGCATAATTATGATGATCTTGACCTCTATCATACATATCACTATAATTATTATATCCTTCGGCCTCTGGCCCATAAGCCTCTTATATATCCATATAAAATCCTCTAAAAACACTTAAGAAAACTGATTTTATGAAAAAAAGGTGATCTAATTGGTCTACCCTCTACAAAGGTCCTTCACCACTATCTATAAGACCCAAAAAGGAAAGAAAGTGAAGTATACTCCATTAAAATCCACCAAAACTAACTTGTAAAACCTTTTAAGGTAACTAAGCAAGAACATATAAGCATCGAACCTAGGATCTCCATCAAAATGAGGTGGAACTGATCTCATGGACTCCACATATCTAATTTTTCTTTCCATGGACATAAAGGGTAAAGTCACTAAATATGGAGCAATCCTTGACAATACCTCATCAACAATAGGATAACCAATAATATTCATATATGCATCTAGATTTTTAAGACTTGAAGTAGCATACTAAAAAAAATAGAAACCACCCTTAGAAAGAAACATAATACTCAAACCAAATAATACTCAAATAAAGGTACGATCATATGTGATGTGTACACTAGCCTCAAACCCTCTAACTCACTAGAAATATCACCACTACCAACCCTAGAACTTAAAGAGGTAACTATAACTTGACCTTCATCTCTTCTAGATATCTCAATCCAATCTTTGCCACAAACCCTTGCTTCTTTTGCACATTAAAGCCAGAGGGTCTAAATTTCTAGCCATGAAAGAGTATGTGTTCTTTATTTATGGAATATTGGATAAAAAGTTTTAAGTAATAAAAAACTATAAGTACCCAAATTTGAATGAAGCAACAAAAATCCCTTAAATTTATGTAGCCTCTTAAAGATAGATAGTGGACATCTCTACACTGATGTGCAAGACTCTGCTAGAATCAGCTTGTATTAATGAGACCAATGAACCTAGGCTCTGATACAAATTTATCATAACCCAAAATCGACATGTAATAACACTTGTTATACCTCTTATATAGACAAGTCTATCACAACCTGAATTCACAACTATAGTAAAATAGAAGTAGAAGAAAAGGGAAAAACCTAAATAACACACACATATATACATATAGAAGAAGTAAAGATCAGGATATATTCTAGGTCTGGTTATCAGTTATGCAAGCCTCTAATATAGAACCAAACTAGTAATCTAAGGTATCTTAATGCAAATAAGGATTGAGATAAATAAAGAAAGACTCGAGTAAGCTTTGTAAAACATTAGTCACTACTACAATTTAAGCAATGTGAACTCTAAAGAAATGTCGTCTATCATCTACCAATCAAGTCAACACCTGTATGGGTGAAAAAAATAGAAAAAAATAAATATAAACAAGAGTTAGTATGAAAACCACATGTACTCAGTAAACACCATTGATAACCAACACTAAGCAATGATGAGTACCATCTCCCCAACTATCATGGTTTCCAAAAATAGATCTATAGCCATTAAATTCCCCACTTCATCCTAATAGGGTAACTCAATGCAATAGTCATAACATCATTCATAAACAAGGTAGGAGTATAAGTCTATGTGAGTCAACACTAGCCATTTTATGATCAATAATAATTAGATAAAATTTATAAGAAAGACTCACGAATACTATTTATCAGGCTCAATTATCATGTAAAAACAATAATAGGTGATAAGGTAGTAAGAGTCTATAAGTATGTGTATGTCATGCTACCACTAGGTGCAACACTACATCTCACTAATCAAGTTAGTCATAAACTATGACTCATGTGTACCATAACCCAAAAATTATCCATGAAGTGTAATACCCTGCAAGATTCTAAATATGTTTCCATCTCCTAGACACAAATTTAAAGGGGTCCAAGGCATTAATTTCACACTACGTACAAAAGACTTAGCCATTTTAAGACCCCAAGAATTTGAGAATTTTATTTTTGTCCTTCTTGAGTTTAAATTATTGATTTTTGAGTTGAAATATGTTTAGAGATGTTAAAAGGGTCACCCAAAATAGTTTCAGAATTTTTGGAAAGGGTTTGGGGTGTTTTTGGACCATAGAGGTAGAATGCCTCCACTACATTAACATGTCATAGAGGCTGGACCTCAGCGATAAGCAGTGTGTCATGGAGGTTGGCCTCCGCAATAAGTAGCGTGTCATGGAGGTTAGCCTCTGCGATAACCTCCATGACACAGAGGCTGTGTTTTTTGTAGTATTTTCATTATCTTAATAAGGGAAATTTTGGTCTTTCCCCTCATCCCAAACATGCAAATTGATGATTAAAACCCAAATAAGGGCATCAATTTCCCCATTCTCCATTAGTTATCATATGTAAAACCCTTCTTTATTTCCAAGAACCAAAAAATTCAAGTTTCTCTACAAGGATTCGAGCATTCAAGGTTCCAATTTCAAACTTTTTCTTCAAGAATTCAAGCAAGTAAGGTATGTTCGGTACTCTTTTCCACCCATTGAGTCCCAAAATCCTTTTTTTGTTCAAGTATGAAACTTTTATTCTCTTCAATGAAATTATCCATGTTAATTATGAATTTAATCCATATTTTTCTCAGTAGTTTTGAATTCAATACATGCCAATATGTTTCCCTATGTGAACTATGTTATTACATTCTTTGACTATCAATTACTCATATCATATTCAATTATCACCATGTTAATATACTAAATTATGGATTAGACCATATGAGCATGTTGATATACCAAGTGTAACATATCCCCATACT
Organism: Capsicum pubescens; assembly: GCA_030864215.1. Taxonomy (NCBI): domain Eukaryota; kingdom Viridiplantae; phylum Streptophyta; class Magnoliopsida; order Solanales; family Solanaceae; genus Capsicum; species Capsicum pubescens. The sequence goes on from CM061543.1 coordinate 123,911,684, forward strand.
CATATTCATGGATTTCATCAGTTTAGTCAAGTGTACTGTGTTTTAGGTCTACAAATCATAAATTTCCTAACACGGTTGTGATGATGTTACTGTATTCAAAGCATTTTCAGTGCTAAAGGGTTATGATTCAAGCAACAAGTTAGTTAGATAATGTTTTTTATCATCATATTCAGATTATTATATTCATGATTAGCACTTGTCAATTGTGATTTCCAGTTAAATTTAATCATTAACAATGTCAGTTCAGTTGGGAGTAGGATTTAGCATCGAGAGAACCTAGGGATGAAGTCTAATCTGCCAGTAGAGGAATGAGACCTTTAGTAGCAGTCCCTAAGTTCTAGAACTACATAGACAATATAGGTTATGAGATATCACCCTATTAGGGGTGAACCGCCAGTAGAGGAATGACACCCTAGTCCTTTAGGACACTAGTTTAGTGGATATACATAGTCAATGTTTGTACCCATGGCAAGGTACTAACACCCTTCCAACTGGGTTACAGGTTGGACCCCGACTAGCTCAGATTGGGGTATGTCGGTTACATGACAGCTCCTATAGTTTCAGTTCAACTCAGGTTTGCATGACCAAGTATTCAGTTACCAGCTATTCAGTCAATCAGTTCTACAGATTATGTTAGTACATGTTTTACTTGGTCTTTGTATTATTTTTACATGTTCATGCATTTATGTTCAATACTCTTATGTATTACATCCAATCCCTATCTCATGTACCAGTACATTCAAAGTACTAATCACATACTCTTCTTTTGCACTATGTTGTCTTATAACATAGGTTTCGACGCTCAGTTTCTTAATCATTCTTAGATAACCCAGTACCTCTCAACAGCGGTAGTGGTGAGTCCTCATCCATCGAGGATAAGATATTTTATTATAGTTATTTTAGAATTTTTTTATGTTTATCTAGTTAGAGTTAGTTGGGGGTTTGTCCTATTAACTACCCATGTCTTAGAGGCTTTCAGATGTTCAGATATTTAGATTTATTTTTCAGTTTCTTTTATTAGTAATTCATACATATGGTATTATTTTTAGTATTCTACCTTATCAGTATTTTTATCAGTTCATCTTCCTCATATCGTACTTTACCATTACTTTATTCAGTTCTCATAGCAGGTACCAAATCATAGTTTATCTTAGGGTTACTTATGGACGTAAGCGCCGTGTTGCGACTAGGGGGTTGCCTCAGGTCATGAAACGAAGTAGAATAGTATGGTGTAAAAAATTCAAATGAATTCTAAATACACAATTTTACAAAAAATGGTTCAATCATGATTTTAACTCTAAAAGTAAGAACTCAATGACAATATCAGACCATACCAAGGAAATGTTATGCAATGCAACTGATGCAATGCAATATGATGAAGATGATAAATGGTTGAAATCCTCACATGAATTTTTATACACCTAACCATCCTAAAAAAGACTCATGGTGTGTTCGAAACCCATATACTCTTATAATCTCAATCTCATGTCTTAATCAACCTTACCGGCATATTCTTCTGTATAAGCATTTTATGAAGTGTCTCATTTTCTTACAAAAGTCAAAATATTTTAGTGGTACCAATGTATCATGAATATGCATGAATGATATAAGGATTTAAGTATCATAACCAATTAGTATGATGATTTAAATCCTTTAAATATATTTATAAGTGAGCTCAAAATCAACTCAATGTATCAATAATTATAATGACCCTTAGAGTCTTTTTCTAGATTTTCATGCATTTTCACAAATTAGAGCTTACTAAATTTACCCCAAGTCATTTTTAATTTGTTGAAACTGATAGTTCAGCTACCAAGTAGTCCATTTAGTTTTTTAAGTCAATTCTCTATTTTGAAGTCTTTGTTGGTAAGGATTGGCTATCGGGAAAAACTTCAGTTAACGACCTCGTATGCCAATTATGATAGTTCCATTATCTCATTAACATCGATTTTAAGAAAGGAGGACTTTTTTTGGGTCCTAAGGATATTGTACTTATTTCGGGCTATTTGTTCATAATTTTGGTAAAATTATCCTTGGGTGTGGGGCCTACTTTTCATCAAAATGACCTTGGATGGAAATTTTGACTGTGCCATTAAGTTTGGAATATAGAATTTGATAGGGTGGCATAGTTTTCTTACATTCACAGGATTTTGAATAAATCCTATAGAGTCGGTGGAAACATGGACATTTTCTGAGTTGTAGCTGGTGCATTTGCTAAAGCAGGCATTTGGTCGCTTTAGAAACCAGTCGGTCACTTTAGCAGGCCTAGTTTTCCTAGTGAGACACTTTAATAGTAGTTTGACCACTAAATTGGATATCGTTTTAGCAGCAGACTACCTGCTTTAGTAGTCTGCTAGGCCCCAGCAAGTACCACTTTAGTGGTGATCGCTTAAGCGGAACTTGGGAGGCCATTAGGTACCTCATTTTCCTATTTTCTTCCATTTTTCTCAAAAGTATCAAGATTTAAAACTCTGGAGTGTGAAAATTTATGAGAGTTAACTCTTTAATTTATTCCTAAAATCTTGGTAAGTTTCTACTAAATTCATCGTTAACTCTTTAATTTATTCCTAAAATCCCTATATTCTTGTTGAGTAGATTGAGGTACCACTTATGCTCTGAATTTACCTATTCTTAAGGGTAAATTTTCCTTGATCTTAGAGAGACGTGTTGACGGATTCGACAGTGCGATTCTGCAAGGAGGCCCACATGAGATTTTTACTTTATTTTGGACCCAAAGCATAAAAGAACAATATAGGTGCTATTGTTCTCTTATTGATGAGTTCATTACCTTTTTTATAGCATGGCATCATGCAAAATCTTCTCAAAAACGGTACCATGCTTTCTACAACATCTAGGTAGGCTAGGTTTACCTTTCATATACGCTGCGCTCGATTATAGTATGAATGTTCTATTATTCTAGTCTTGGGATGACAATTAGGTCTTGTAGATATATTTAGTATTATTTGAATTATTTATAAAATTAAGGAACCAAAATTAGGCATAATTAACTTAATTAGTCATTCTTTAGGTAGATTGCTAGCTTTAGACTAAAATGTGGTTTATTTTACATTTAGTAGTGAAATTAGATACCTTATCTTCATTTGGTGTAGAATTTGTCTTAGAACAGATTTCGGGGTTAGAAGTGGGTCCTTCGAACCACCTTAGGTGAAGATGTTTATTAGATCCTTGTATATTCAATAGGCTTTGCACATTACATTCATTATGTTCTTTATACAAGAAGGTTTAGATATGTGATGTTTATTTCTATATCATCACTTGAGAGGTGATGCTAGTTCCAGCTCAAGTTTTGCACTTTGTGATCTTTAGATTCATTCAATTCCAACATTATTCATGATATGTGTTCATGGTTATTTTGATAATGATAAAATGAGTTCCAATTTAAGTCACACTTTGAGATATTATTTATGACAATTATGGAATTTATTTGAGTCCAGAAAGGATCCACGGATATGATTTTGAGATACGACTACTTAGTATATTCTTAGTTATTATTTTTACTTGATTACACCCTCCAGGATTATGGAGGCCAGTTATGCATTTCTTTATTAATATCATTCTGGTTATTTACTTTCAATATTTAGAGCGCTATTCCCCATTTGCCTCTACCTTGTCTTAGCTTATTTGTCTCATATTCTATTATGTTTATATTATGATTTTGCTCGGTCGGCCGATGATGTATACTGAGTACATGTTTCTTTGGGATTCATACAATACTTTGTACCTTTTGGTGTAGATCTGAGTACAAGTTATTGCTGTTGATGCTAAGATTTATGCTGGTCAGAGTTTGGGGACAGGGTAAGCTCTAAAAGATGGAGTAGAGATTTTCTCCATCACTGTATGTATTGATTTCTCTAGTACTTGTATCTTTTTTTATTAGAGGATCTTAGACAGACTATACTAGGTCATGGGATGTTATGATTCTTCTTATTTCTTTTCCTTTTTAATTATTATTCCATGATATATTACTTGTAGTGCCTTTACTTGCATATTTCTAGCATTTGTGCCATTTTTCACTAAATTAGCCCATTGCATATAGCTCTAGGCTATGGTTTGGATTAAATACTAGTTGGGTCAAGCCGGTGCCAACATGGCTAAAAAATTAGGTCATGACAAATTGATATCAGAGCACTAGGTTCGCTAGTATTGTTGGTACAAGAGTAAATGTCAACTAGAGTCCCGCAAATTGGAACAATGACATCTATTTATTATCTTTGGGAGGCTATAGGATATTCCAAGGATATCTTCATTTCCTTCACTCATTTAGTGATAAGAGTTTGTGTTGGTTTCTAAGATTCATTGGTTTCACTTTTTTGTAGATATCTAGGATGCGTGCTACTGCTACTAGAGACGAGGACACCGAGTCAAGTAATAAGGATCGTACCAAAGGACGTGGATGACCTACAGGTCAAGGATAGGCTAAATATGTATCCTTAGATAGAGATTAGGATATGGATCCTTTAATAGACCTTATCCTTTCACCCGCACCAGAGGTTCCTCCACCTCAGCTAGTGGTTAGCTAGGGGAGAGTCCAGGCTCCACCGAGGCTTATTTTTTCATCACTGCTCAGGAATGCATTGATTATGATTTTGGCATTAGTTGGTGGTGTAGCATCTAATAGTGCTTAGTATGCGGACCAGAGTGTTACTGATGTCGCCCAAAACTACACCTCCAAGAAGTATAATGTAGTTGATGTCAAATATAATAACCTAAATAGGCTAGGGTCAAACCTATAGGGAATAGGCCAAAAATATCTCTCAAACTTACTAAAATAGTCGGGCAGTGCAGAAAAGTAAATGGGGGGATTAACTATAATGGTAAAAAGTAACAAGTTTTTAATGTCTTTAGTCGCATGCAATTTGAAAGAAACATTAGGACTATGTTCCCCCAGTCTTCTAACTCCGTAAGTTTATTGTGCTCAATCCGACCATCTCAATGCTATGCATGTAGAATCTGACTCTTTATGTATCACCTACCATCTTTTGAATGCCTTTGGTGACTTTCACTCTTTACCTTGTGAGTCTTAGGGCATCTCCTTACTAAACATTGCCTTTGATCCTAGTTTATCTATTACCTTGTGGGTATCATGTTATTAGACAAGGGTTGATTGCCTCAAATCACTATTGTAATCTCTTTTTCCCAATCTTGAACACCCTTATGAGGATGATCGTGTATACATGTGAGTCCTTAGATTCTACAGTAACTAAGGAGGCAAACAATACGAAGAAGATCACAATACATGCAGAAATAATGAACTAAATGAATCTCGCACTTCCCCTACTTTGTTAATTTGCCAGAGTTTCCACAACCCTAGTGAAGGGAATTAACCAATCATAGTTGTAAGAAATGACATAGAATTCAACAAAGAATGCATATGATTAATCTCTCAATAATTTACGAAGAAAGCCCAAAGTCTTAAGTTGAATAATAAACCAAAAATCAAGAAGAAGAAGATTTCAAGATCAAAAGTTAATCTTAAAATCAATATATGTTTGTAATAGTATAAACCTAATACAAGAATATCTAAAGGTTATTCATAGTTTCTCAAAATAAAAAAGAAAACCTAACCAAAAAAATAGGAAAACTAAGTCAACAGTGGTCACGCCTCTGGTAACGAGTGGTTTGGACTGACAATAACTCGTTAGATGCTATCGTTGCTTTCTTCTGAACTCAGTGGTAATGACTTATTATCAGACCTAACAAGTCATTGGCTGGTGCTCGTTGTCTCTCCAGTAATCCTCCAGCATTCATCACTTTTCTTCTGTTCTTAGAATGACTCCTCAATACGAGTCATTGGTTATCATATCAACTCGTGGTTTTCATTTATTTCCACTAGGCTTCAACTTGTCAACCTTCAAGTATTTTTATCATATACGCATAATAACTCACACCACAACATATTGTCACTCCTAAGGAGTTGTGATTAGCCTTCAACTCTACTCCTAAAATCAATATCACTTACTGTTAATATCACGATTTCGGAGATGATTCATTAGGTGGATAAATGACTCATGGCCCAGTCAGTAGATTAAATTCTAATTCTATTCCATTCCACTTTCAACCTAATAAACCTGTAATCAACACAAAACACACATCATATCTAACAAAATGACCTAAGTATTTGCATATTTCACCATTTTAAGCATCGAAAGTGCCATGTAACCAGGGCATATCAATACTCTCAACTTATAACATTTGCATGTCTTCAAGCAATAGAAAAAAAATAAAACCAAAATGATGCTTAACTAAGAAAAACCTAAGATATACCTATGGTAGCCAACTCCAATTCAAGCTAAAAAATATCACCCCCTCTTATTTTAACCTTTTAAAACTAACTATGTGTATCAATGTAGCACAAAAATATGACACAAGGGAATCAAGATATGGCATTCCATTATCAATGAACAATCATGCATATGTACAAATTACACTACCCGAACAAGTAAGAAGCTAGAAACACTACCCCTGTACCCTCACAATAAAAAAGTTTCACTTACTCAGATAAATTGTGCATGTTAATGCATTGATGATCAAGATACACTTACAATCACAAAGAAGTTCCAACAATATGACTATAATACCATAGGTTTGCCCTTATTTTCTTTAACTTAGTTTATAGACAGTCGGCTTAGGGTCACTATAGAACTTTACTCGGCTGGTAATATAAGCTTGGGGATGGTATGGTACATTTGGAAATTTTAGTGACTCAGCCTCCTTGGCACTACAATTACTTTAGGGGTCCACTTATTTATCAACTTTTTTTTTATTTTGCCCTTATCTCTCCTTTTTTATTATTTTATTGCTCATTTAGGTTGGGTGTGGTTTCTTTTATTCTTTTTTTTAATTATTTTTTTCTCTTTTTTTTTTTCTACCATACCCAACCTTATGTTATGTTCTCTTATTTTATTCCCTTCTTCGTACCCACTTTAAATTACACACCTCTATAATAGCCATCCTCAACTTAGGTGATTTGCCTGAGTTAAGGTGCACAATGTCCAAGGAGGACCAAGGCCAAAATAGGTTAACTGTAATACAAATTGAAAGGTGAAAGGTATAAATAAAAAATAGGTTGATTTAGGCTCAAAATTGGGATCAAGGATACTTATTCACATTTTGTTGGTTATTTAGGCTACCAGTAGACTAATTTCAAAAATAACCTATGGACCTTTCCTAACTGACTATACTACAACCTAGACAAGATTAACTGGGTAAGTTCTGGATTCCATACACAAAAGAACTAAGTAGTATCTCACACATGATAGCACAGGGTTGCATCACACACTACTATCTATCCGTTTCATACAAATGTTAGCTATAATTATTATGTCCCTATTCCTGATGACATAATGAGATTCGGAATGGTTACATATATATACACATCACACAGTTCAAAAGTAAATTTTTTGGAGGGATATCATTTTCTAGCATATTTAAACAAAACAAAACACATCAATTGCCTTACGTACTCAATTTTATCATAGTTAAAAAAAAACAAACTACAAAACAAAACACTATACATACCAATATTTCTTGACATGCCAATTCTACAATCATACCGCAACTGACGAGAAAAGAAGCACGACAACAAAAACCCATGGCAGCTGTAGTACACTCCCACCCTAAACATAAAGCATATACACTATCCCTAGTGCATCTAAAATGTATAAACAGGGGGTGAAGACATACCTGGATTCCCTAGATTCCAAATCAGAAAGTCTCAGTATGTAGGGGCTTAGAACGGGCCTCACTCTTATCAGTAGTGGTCCCAAGAGTTCTCGAGATGCTCAAATCAGTAGTGGCACCAATGGTCATCAGTGCGCTCAAGGTGCCTCAAGAGAGGGAGCAGTTCTCCCACTCAATTCAGTTGCATTCATAGCTCTCACATCAACAACTCAAGAGCTGCCAGCTCCCACCGCCATCTCAAATACCCTTATCTAGCGTTCCTACTCATCCTGAATACTGGCTACCTTAGAAACCTCAATATCGCACATGTTTATCTTATTTCTCTTTTTGTCTCTTTCATTCCCTCATCTCCTCTAAGAGCAATGTATGACCCTCTAACTCCCCAAATATCAGGTACTTCTTCCTCAAAAGTCTCCTCAATAATGGGCATCTAAGAGAAGGTCCTAACATCCATATTGTAATGCCCCGTACTTTTCTTAACTCAATTCAGCTCATAGTTAATGCATAAGAGGCTTAAGGTCAGAAAATTTAAATAAGTGTTGGGGACTTAGTCTTATTTTTGGCCTCTTAACTTTGAGGATTTTTAAATGAGACTTCCCAACCCCTAGATGTAGGTTTTGAAGTAATTCATTTTTAGGGGTGTAACTGGCATGTCCCGAGGAAGTTTCAGATTTTCCAAGTGAGGATTGGGTCGTGTTTAGATTTTCTTTCCAGCACCTCACCCATGATGGGTATAGTGATGAGGCCCTTGGTGCGTCGTGGTGCTCCTCCAAAACACATTCCAATTACAAATTTAAATGTCTGAGGGGAAAGAGCATCCTTTCCCCTCAATCTAAGTCTTTATAACCCAACTTATATCAGGAATTTGGGAATTATTTGCCCATTCTTATCCAATTTTCTTTAAAAGAAACCCTATACCTCTCCCAAGAACATCGAATTCAATTATATTCTCTTCAAGGAAAACCAAGAATTCAAGTCTCCCAATCCAAGAACTTAAAGATTATATTTCTCTTTCAAGTTTAAGGATTTAAGGTATGTTTGATGTTCATCCATGGTTTGCATTCACCATGGAGTCTAAGAATCCCTTTTAAATGTTAAATTATGAGTTTTCCATGTTGGAAATGAGTTATCTCCAAAAATTACTTGTTATTTTGATTTCAAGTTAAGATTATAATTGTCTTCAAGTGGAATGGATTATTATATGTTTTGGATGTTGAAGATTCCATGTCATGTTCATGCAATTCAGGATAAACCCTCAGTTTATGGTTTTTGTCATGTAATCATGCTGTCTCATCATGTTTAAAAGTATCCCCATGTTATAATCTTAATCTCCATGTGTTTGATGAAATGCCAAAGAGAATGATTTTGTAGAATGATTCCCCATTATGTTTTTTCGAAGCTTTTACATGTCTTTATTGTTATTTACGTTCAGTGCTGGGGTTATGAATACCCGATAATTAGTTGTTTCCATAGTTTCAGTATTTTTAGAATGGTTTTAGATAAACCATGAGCATTGTCATCCAGGTAGTTACCATGATCAGTTATATTGCTTAGTTAAACTTAGTTCAGTCTAGAATTCAGTGTCTTTCAGTTGGGAGTAAAACTTAGCACCGAGTGGCCATAGGGATGGCATCTCCCCCGTCAGTTAGGTATGAGGCATTTTTCTCCCTATCAGTTAGGTATGAGCCGTTAGTAGCAGTCCCTAAGTTCCATACATACGATGCCACCGTAGACTTTGAGGGGTCCACCGTCAGTTAGGTATGACACCCTAGTTCTTCAGGACATCAGGTTATCTGATCCCCATAGCCAGCATTAGTACCCGTGGCACAGTACTAACACCCTTCCAACTGGGGTTATAGGTTGGACCCCAATAATATATTTGGGGCATTTCAGTTATAGCTAGCTTCCACAGTCTCAGTACAATATTTAGTAGAGTTTTAGTTCAGGTTTGCTTGGCTAAAGAATACAGATTCTCAGCTATCTAGTTATCAGATTTCAATAATTTAGTTTACAGATCATTTCAGAAATTTATATATCCTTGGTCTTGCATTCTTAGAATTTTAGTTTTCATGCATGCTTACTTAGATATCTCATGTTATTCAGTTAGTCATTTCTTTATGCATAGTTTACTCATGTATTTCAGCCTAACCTCATCGCATATACCATTACATCTAAGTACTAACCACATACTTTCTTTGCGCTCTGATGTCTTATATCGTAGGTTCTGATGCACAGTTTCTAGACCGCGCTTAGATAGTTCAGTATTAGAGCAACAACTGTTTTATTCCTTTTTAACTCGAAGGGTTGGAAAATATTGATTTTAACTTTTTAAATTAATTCAAAAACTTAAAGAAAATTTCGAAACAATAAAAAAAGTTATAGAGTCGCCACTTAATTTATTTGAAAAGAAATTAAGAAAACTTTGAAATAAAATCCTATGTCTCAAAAAAAAAACGACTTAATCTTTTAAGAAAATTTAGGATAAGAGGTTCCTATTAATATTTTTGGAAGGTTTTAAGGAACCTAAAATGTCTATCAACTTGTGGTTATCTGGCCTATTTGAAAATAACTTTTTGACTAACTTTGAAAAAAAAGAGAAATTGATTTCTTAAAAGAAAGTGAAAAACAAACTTGTTTTGAAATCAATTTGATGACGTAGTAGGGAATTTAACTAGGTTCGAAGAAATAATAACAAGAAAATATATTGAAGGGAAAGGGGGAGAATTAAATGATCTAGGCTCTTAAGCCCAAATCCATCGTCCTTGTCCTAATCTAATTGGCCCTTCGGCCTATCTTCACCTTTCCTAATCTAAATATTGAGATTTGGCCCATAACCTGTCCTAAATTATTTTTTGAATCTTTGGCCCAAGTTTCGCTTTACCTGTACTTAAATACAACTTTGGCTTCGAGGCCCAAATGAATGAATAAATAAATAAATAAAAAAAGTAAGAATAAAATTGAGGCTTTTGAGTCTCTTAGCAACTTCATCAAATGGATTTTGACCCAATTTTCGTTCTTCCAACTCTTCGTATCCATATGCTATGTGATCGTGTCTTTCAGAAGTCTTCTGAAAAAGTAGGTCTCAATGGTCCATTGCATAATGCATGGGGGGAAAAGTCCATTTGGACTCCCAAACAGGTTCAGACAAAGAAAAAGATGAAGGAATTAATATATATTATGAATTAGAAGCTAATCATATTGAAAATTCCATGATACTATAAAATATATTCTGCACAAATGTAAAAAAAAACTAATCATATTGAAAGTTTTGTGATGCTTTAAAAGATGCTCATACATAGATGTAAAAGGAACAGTAAGTCAAGAGATTGAAGAGAGCAAACATGTCAATCGGATAAATCCAAATTAATGGAAAGAATAAGGTAAAATAGCAAATTCTCATAATTTTGAATAAAGAAAATTAAGCAATTGTATTTTAAGGCTATAGAAAAAATTTAGTAAAGTAAGAATGTAAAGTGGGAAACTTTAGCAAAAATTGGTGACTAGAAAAAGAAGGGCAACCAATAGATAGGAACACAAACAAACCAAAGAATAAATGAACTTATAAACCAAGATAATTCAATATAGTAAAAATTACTACCTCGTGTCTAAGATTCAACAAGACGCGAATTTTAATGAATCGAAAAAGAACAAGAGAGGAGAGATGATTAAACAAACAAACTATTAGTCAAAAATTATGAGCCAAGGGAGGAGTTAAAAGTAATTTTTATTAATTCAAAAGATAAAGCGACTCAAGAAAAATCTGGATTCAAGGAATGGACTCATAAATCACAATCATTAGGCTGAAAACATATGCTGGGTTAAATCGAATAACAATAAAACTCAAACAAAATAATGAATTCAAACCATAATAAGTGACTCGAGAAATTAAAAGAAAAAGAATGAAATTAGGATAATTAAGTGAAAACAGGAGATTAACAAAACGACGAGAGCATTTAGATAATCTGAATAGTCCAACCTTTGACTTAAAATGATTACTCCATTACTTGACCCGAAGCGAGGATGAAAATATATAACTGGGCTTGTGTACGCATGCCGATAGGACATCATAATGAGACACACTAGCTTAATGTCACAGTGTAATCAATGGACTACGTACATTATTAACAATATCATTAAAGACAATTTAATTAACCTCTCACCCTATTTATTTTACCTACAATAGGCAGCTATACCCGGGGAGAGAAAGAAAAGAAATAATCCATATACATAAAATCACATTCATAGATCGAAAATTGAGAATACTAAGAATGTCAAAGCAGGTTCTTAGACATCTATGCAAGAAAAACATAATCATGCTCGCATTAGAACATCAACATTGGCATTACGACATCAAGAAAATGTTAACCCATCAATGGTGATTTTTAAACAAAATAAAGAATCCATATGATAGGTATATGACATACCCTTTGTCCTTCCTTAACATTTTTTATCAATAAGAACCTTTAGGAATATCTTTGCTCAACCATGAAAATTCAAGGACAAACACGCAAACCACCAAAATAAAAATCGTGAGACTAATATATAGAGTTCACAGCTGAACCGAAGAGCAATAAATCGAAGGAAAACTTTAAATTAGACTCTCATTAAGTAAAATCAATGCCAAAACAGTGGCCTAAATCTTGACATAAAAATTATTGAATCATACACTGATCCAAACGATCAAAAACAAGAAAACAAGATGTCCACAATACAATATATGCTAACAAGAAAATTGATAATTGTCTAACAACATTAATAAGAAATAGGAAACTAAAAACATTCGAGAAGAACTATGGAATCAATAATGGGCAGATTTTACACATCGTTCTAGAAAAACAACATAACTTGAACAATTACAAGCAAATCCTACGGCCATCATCTACGATGAATAATCCCATCATTCAAGGTTATTAAATACTACAATGACTATATAATGACGAGGTGAAGAAGAATAAACTGAAACTAAATGGAATGGAAAATTACCTATTTTAGAGCAGCAAAATAGGACTTGAGCCTTCTCCGGAATCTCGACCACCATCATAAAGTTCCGTCGCCGCTCTGAGAACTTCGATGGTTTTCAAAGAGAATATTTTTACTGAAAAAATAAATTTTTTTGCTCCAAAGGATTTTTTCCAACCTTCAAGAGTTGGCCATTTCAGCTCAAGAATGAGCTATTTATAACAAACAAAATAATGAACGGATTTAAGTTCCACCGATGTGGGACAAAATAAATTCAAGGGGTAATTTTGGGATTCTCAATAGAAAATTTTTGAATTTTGAAATGGGATAAGGGATGAGCTATGGAATCATATGGATGGTGAGCTAAATTTGATTCCTTGTTATTGGGGTTGTTTGTATGAATTTGCTGATTGGAATAAGGCTATTGGGATTTGTTATTTTTTGTCGATATTGGTTAGGTCGATTCGAGAATATTTCCATCTTTGGAAGTTGGATTGTTTCGGGTTGGGTCTCGTCGGGGTGGCTGAAAAATGGGTCGGGCATCAGGCTGTTGTTGTTCAAAGGAATTGATGGTGTTCGATGTTGAAATTGTTGCTGTTGTTTGTTTGTATGCTATTTTTGAGTTTTTTCCATTGGGTTTTTGGATGTTGGTGTTAATTGAATGAAGAAGAGAAGAGGACTTGGGTCGGGAAGGTTTATTTTTGGACTGGACGCGTCAGACGTAAATTTGGCCTAGTTTGGCTATTTTGGGGAAAAGGTCATAGAAATTGTTAAAATTTTAAGGGTTATTTAAAACATAACCTCCCAGTAAAATTTAGGATTCAACTGATTTTAATTAATATTTTGATCAAATTAAAAATTAAATTGGTCCATTGCATTGCAATTGTGGCCAATTTGATTTTAATTATGGTCAAATTTAATGAATTAACTAAATTAAATCAAAATTCAATATGAATTAATACTTTGTTTAATACCGAGCTTCTTGATGAGATAAAATCAAATAAATATATGTCCAAATAAATTATTTTTGGGAACAAAATATTTTCAAATCAAGGTCTTACCCATTTGAATTGATTTTTAAGATAAGGCTTGATTAAAATTCAAAATTTTGTAAAATAGATATTTAAATAGAAAAATTATATAATTTCATATAATTGAATACGATAATATATAATCGCTACTTAAAATGATTTTTTTTCCAGATAAATTCTTTGAAACGCTTTTATCCGGACAAAACCAAAAGTGTTGTAATTTTATTTCAAATCGAAGAAACTCATAATTAAACTTAGTTATGGAGGACAAAAATTAGGTGTCAACAACTTTCCCCTCCCTTTGGGTAGGATGGATACAAGTAATCCTGGGCAAATGAAGTTTGACATTCCTAATTTTTGTCCGACCACAAATTCGTTTCTAACAAAGATTAGTTTTCGCATGAGTTTCATGGAGTTACGGCTGAACCGCGGTATCAAGTTCCTACATATCTCAGGTTACATAAGAATTTAGGCCACTTGTAGTTCATGAAGCTTTATTTAAAGCATGATTTTCAAAAAATTCACAAGCTATCTCGATTTTAGAGTTTTGATAAAATTGAAAAGCTGGAGAATAAAGGGATTTGGGAAAGGTTGGAATGCAGTCGAGTTTTCTACATAGATCATAACCTACATATCCCTGAGACTCAGGGAATCATACTTCCTGTAGTTTAACTCAAGCGGTAGATAAGATAGTCTTTTATTTCAGACGATCTTTGACTCAGGATGAGTGATAAGTTGATTGAGTTGCGGAAAAGAGGCTTGTAAACTCTTAACCATGAATGTGGAATCCTTCACTTCCATAGACAAGAACTTACCTAGACATAATTTCCAAAACTCTAGGTGCCCTATCACTCAAATTTGAAAGAAAGAGAAGTTTACCCTCAGTATGAATTTATAAATATCCCATAATACCCACATTCCTTCTAACAGGGGTGTGATTTGATTGGTGGTGGAAATGATACTTTAGCTCGCATATAATGAGTTTGGTATTCCTATCTAGACTATGCCCTATTTTTCTGCTAAGAAAGAGTTCCACGTTATGCTGCGTTCTCACTAGAGTCGTCTGAACCTATGGTTTTTATTTGAGATTTTCATCATCTCAGATGCTCTCAACAATGTATCAAAAAAAAATTGTTAGTGCTAAATATAATTCACGAAAGAGGTATATAGTCTTTTACCATATCTCCATATGAGTTGTTGCCAAAGAAACCAAGTCATCCTTTCATGTACCTATTTGAAAGGAAATAACTTACAACAACAGACACAACAACTCTCTTAGTTGTTGCACAATTATCTCATTTGTCAAGTGAATATGTATTCAAAGTGGGGTGTCTCTTTTGGATACCAACAACACTCTATGCAGAACTGTCCCTGCAATCGTGTAATCTTATGCTGGTGCGATAACCCTTTGGGTCACTTATAATGACATTTGTATCTGGAATGATAACCTCTCTGGTTATTAACAATTATTCTTTTCATATGACCTTGGGTAAGTCTTGCTCATCTTTTGTATCGATACGAGTTATAGCTTTCCCTTGAATTGTCAATCTTTGGATAATCTTGTGCATTATTTGATGTTGGCTATGAGGCAACTTACATATATCCTTTGAAATTCTATCTTCTAGGTAATCCTGCATATTATTTGACCTTGGATAAGAGAGGGATTATAGATATCCCTCCAATCACTATCTCTCAGGTATTCCAGGGCATCATCTGACGTTGGATACAATATGACTTACAGATATCTCTCAAATTGCTAGTTTTTTGGGTAATCCTTTATATAATTGATCTTTGGATATGACACAACATGTAGTGAACCCTTGGACTTATCAATTTGATAATCTCGTATATTCTCTGGTAAGGATTTAGTTGCGACTTATGGATAACCTTTGGACTATCAATTTTTGGATAACCTTGCACACTATCTAATTAGGATGTTGTTGTGGCTTACAGATGACCTATGGTCTATCAACTCATAGGTAATCTTTAACACTATCCTATTTCAAATAATATGACTTATATATGACCCTCAAATTGTCAATTTCTAGGAAATCTCATATATCATCCATCTTCAGATAACTACTTCAAGGCATACCTTCAAATCATGTACTCTTGATGCATTTTGATACTGATTCATAAAATGATGAGATATCCTCAATTCTAATATTTGTGTCTCATATGTCAACATATATTAAATGCTAATGATATCTTCAATTCCTGCATTTATCTCTCGCGTGTCAATAGATATTAAATGTTGATGATATCTTTGATGCCAACATTTATGTTTCGCATGTCAATAGATTTTAAATGCTGATGATATCCTCGACGCCAAATTTTATGTCTCACTTATCAATAAATATTAAATATTAATGATATCCTCGATGCCAGCATTTGTGTCTCGTGTGTCAACAACTATTAAATACTGATGATATCCTCGATGCCAGTGTTTGTGTCTCGCATGTCAATAGATATTAAATGCTGACGATATCCTCGATGATAGCATTTGTGTCTCACGTGTCAATAGATATTAAATGTTGATGATATCCTCGACACTAGTATTTGTGTCAATATATATTAAATGCTGATGATATCCTTGACACCAACATTTGTGTCTCACGTGTTAATAGATATTAAATGACCCTCTTGGCGATGGAATAAAATGGCCCCCTTGGCGATGATATGAAATGGCCCTCTTGGCAATAGCATGAAATGGCCCTTTTGGCAATGATATGAAATGTCCCTCTCAGCAATGGTATGAAATTGCCCTCTCTATAATGACATAAAATGGCCCTCTTGGCAATGATATGAAATGACCCTCTTGGCAATAACATGAAATGGCCCTCTTGGAAATGATATGAAATGACCCTCTTCGCAATGAGATAATATGAAATGACTCTTTTGGTGATTTTAAAATAGTTTCACTTGACTTTGTTTATCTACATTTTGCTTTCAACATGTACCTGTACTCAAGGTAGACAGTTAGTAAACATAATGATGCTCTTACTGGCGATCATAGTCAAGCTTTATGCCAGTTTAATGATGAATATTGAGCATCATGATTTGAACGACTTATTCCGCTATTAATCTTCTCTTTTTGAAGAAATAATTAAATTTCAAATCCATCAAATGCAAGTAAATGGGGCAAGTCCTTTATTGGGGATTACTCCAATACCGTTTCCTTTGGTTCAAGGTGAATTTTGAGGATGACTTTTTGCTCTTCCTCCTATTGGAATATCCTTTTGATTGTCGTATTTATTGATCCGACTCCCTTGAATACACCTACACTCAAAGTAAATATTTAGTACACACAAAGTCGCTTTTGCTAGCGACTATTTTTAGGAAAATTCCAAATACAATAATTATAAGAAAGATAAGGATATTTTGTTTGTCTTTCATGATCTCAAGCAATGAGATATCAAATTCAAAAAGGTCCTCGATAAATGGGTACTAAACATATTTCTGGGGATACTCGAAAATACCGTTCTGAAGGACAATATGCTTTGGTGTGGCTCGCTACCCTCTTGGGGTTTTCTGAAAAAGGTTTCTATTTTTGTGTATTTATTCCTGCATCCACAGAAAAATAATTAGTCTTGAGTGAAACTACTCCGTGTTGACCTCTTCGATCCTTGGTTTGCTCCTCGCCATCTTTTGGGTACTTCTTCATGTTGGGACTTCCACCCTGACTCCCCGTCCTAATAGATGCCTAGGCAACCACTAAGTAAAAGATTTACATAGGTTTTTGAAAGTAGCCTTAATTTTTTTAAAATTAGTTTAAAAAACTTTTGTAAAAGCTTATTAAAAACTTTTGCAGTCAAGTCATGTACTAGATCAACGAATGTTTTTCTCTTGGTTTTGTCTATATCTGACGTTTGACAGAGGATTTCCAAAGATTCATCATCGTTGAGGCTTTCTATCAGAAGCTATGTCATAGTCGAAGATTTAGTCTACGTAGACTTTATCACGGATGGTGATATCCAGAACGTGCCTTTGACCTCTGGTGCCGGGGGATTTGAAATATATTACAGTGTTTAGTGGAAATTTTGAGGCCTTTCTCAAAATTTCTGCCCCAGTTTAATGATGTTTGAGATGATATTAGCCCTAGAGGATCCAAAGTCTTTGCAGGTCTTCATCTTTTTTATTGGATGCAGATCTTCCTCTTGTGAATTTTTGAGATTCCTTCATGAACATTTTGCCGCAATTTCCATTTCTTGGGGTTATATGACCGAGTAGTTAGGGCGCCTACATATCCTGTTGAAGCAGAAATTAGGTAAAATGTAGTTCAGGACTATTCTAAGGGTAATATAGAAAAATCTAATGGGTTGACCGAAGCAGACATGGCCGCCTGTATATCCCTTTCTTGGGAATTGTAATACCCCATATTTCCCTAGCCTAGATTAACCTTCAGTACATAGGTTATCCTAAATAAAATTTTTAATATAAAAAGTAATTTTTAGATTAGAGCCTGCTATTTCTTAGGAAATTCAATTAGCTTTCCAATGATATAAAATTAGCCTAAATCCGACAATCGGGTAAGAAGTTATGACAATTTTAAGTTTCAGTCGTTAAACATCATCATTCAGGCCAGTAGCGCATTGCGGAGTGAGTTCAAATAGCAATTTTCAATTTCCAGTGTTTCTCCATGATATTGGTGCATCGCGCCATAGACCCAGTTCATAATTGTTAATTTCCAATGCACCAACGCGATTCCACCGCATCACGGTGCACATTCAGTTCACAGACAAAGTGGCAACGCGATACCACCGTGTCGCGCCACCATGCAATGTCCCAGTTGTAATTTTCCAATGTCCTATCACGATAGTAGTACATCGCGCCAGGGGTCTAGATCGGAAAAATTTCACGAAAACTTAAAGTTGCACCCAGGGTTAAAATAGTCTTTTTCCATGTTTTATTCCACCCAGATGCGTGATTTAATCCCTAAAAACTTTTAAACCCTTCATTATTCACTTTTTTCCAAAATGAAAAGATAATTCTCTCTCAAGAAAAAAAACCCTGGCTCTCAATAATCAAGGTCAATCCCAAGAATATCTTCAAGAACTTCAAGAATCTCTCAAATTAAGGTATGTTAGATATTCATCCATGGATCCTTACCTTCCATGGAGCCCAAGAATCCTTTTTCAAAAATACAAGATTTATGATTTCCATGTTTGAATTAGATTGAATTCATGTTCATGATGTTGTTTAAGTTTTAATCTATGATTTAGATTACAAGTTCCAAGAATTGATTCTCGTATGCGTTGAATTACATGATATTCATGATAAACCCTTCAATTTGCAAGTTGATTGTTGTAACTATGTTAACCCTAAGTGTTTATGATATAATGAACCAAGTATGTTTCTTATGTGTTTGATAAATTGTTTATGAGAATGAAATAATGCCATTCTAGTATGCTAACATATATTCCCATTCATGTACAAGTTAATCCATTACAAGTGTTTGATGAAATATCTCTATGAATGAATTATGACCAAGTGAACATTGTTGTGTTATTCAAGATTATTCTTTTCTTTACTTTTCATGCAATCGAGTACTGGGGTGTTTAATACCCAACAATTTCGCTATTTACCTAGAGCCAGTGATAGTTATAGAATAGTATCAGTCATATCATAATCAGTAGTACTCTCAGTCCGTTACAAAACTCAGTAGAATTCAGTCAGTTACGGAACTTTGGAAAAATTAATAATGTCAGTATTAGTCCATTCCAGTTCAGTATACTCAGTTCAGTGTCTTTCAGTTAGGAGTAAAATTTAGCACCGAGTGAACGCAAGGATGGGGGCTACCTGCTAGTAGAGGGTGTGATCCTTAGAAACAATCCTTGCATTTCAGGACTACGTAGCCAGCGTAGGTTGAGACATCAAACCTACTAGTTGAGGGTTGATGAGGTGCTTTCACTGCGCGTAGAGGGTACCACCTTTCTCGTTTAGGGAACCTTCCAGTAGAGGGTCACTCTTCAACTTGTCTTTACCCATGGCACGGTACTGACACCCTTCTAATTGGGGTTACAGATTGGACCCCTATTAGTTCAGATTGGGGAATGTCGGTTAGATGATATCTCCGACAGTTTCAGTTTTGGTCTTAGTCTTCAGAACAAAACTTAGTTCTATTCTACAGAATTAGAACTATCAGATACAGTTACTTAGTTAACATTAATTCAGATTATCAGTCATCCCAGATTATCAGTATATTTAGTTATCAGTTATTAGATTCAATTCAAGTATACTTAGTCACAGTATGCACATTATGTTTAGTATTTATAGATCCTCCATGTATGATAATTCAGTTCTTGAATTTCATTCAGTTAGTTATTGTTCATGCATATGAACCCATGCATTTAGCCTAACATCATTTAGCATACTAGTACATTCCCACGTATTTAATCGCATACCCATTTCTTGCGCTATGATGTTTTATATCATAGGTTCGGATGCTCAGATTCCTGACCACGCTTAGCAAGATTCAGCCAGCAGTAGCAAATTTAGAAGTGTGTCCTCATCTATCCAGGATATTCTTTTATTTTAGTACTTCAACTTAGCAGTATTTTAGTAGATGAAGTTAGTTGGGGGATTGTCCCATCAACTCCACTTTCAGATAGATTCAGTAAGAGGATTTTCAAACTAGATTCAGATAGTATTTCAGATCCAGATGTTATTATTTATTATCAGTATTTCAGATGTTTTGAACCTCATGGCATTTCAACCTATTATTCCATATTTATATCGGCATTAATTTTTCAGTGCTTACAGCAGATATCATTCATGGGTTGGATTGTGGTCCTTCGGGATCATAAGCACCGTGTGACGACTAGGGGTTAGTCTCGGGTCTTTACAAACTTGGTATTAGAGCCTAACGTTCAGCAGTGTCCTAGGGAGTCTGAAAAGCCGTATCGCGTAGAGTCTTGTGAATGGGTATGTAGAGCGCCACACTTATGGACAATAGGCTATGAAATGTTTTAAGAAAAGTTTCCCTTCATTCAGTATTCATGTTATGTGAGTGAACATGATCTCAAGTTAATCTCTCTGTCTAATCCACTTTTTCCTTTTGTGTACAGAACATGTCTCCCAAAAGGACTAACGAAAGAAGAACTGAAAACCGGTCAGCCCCTCATCCCGTTCAAGCAGATCCGCTGGATGAATATGTCACTCACATAGAACTCAGAGCTGCATTCACTACTCTAGACAATTCAGTCATAGCTCAAAATGAATGGTCAGCTGCTGTTTCGGCTAACCCAGTGGCCAATACTGTTGCAACCGGAATTTGGGACTTCACCTGGATGAATCCTCCTTCATTTATGGGATCTAAGTCAGAAGAGGATCTACAAGAGTTCCTCGATTAAGTTTAGAAATTCACAAATATCATGGGAGTGACTTCCAATGAGAGTATCGAGTTAGCCGCCTATCATCTACAAGATATATCCCATACATGGTTTAAGTAGTGGAAGGTAGACAGGGATACAAATGCAGAGCCCATAGAGTGGGAAAAGTTTGCTACTACCTTCCTAGACATATTCTTTCCCTTAGAGCCGAGAGAAGCTAAAGTTTTAGAGTTCATTAATATCAAACAAGGTAGCATGAGTGTAAAAAAGTATTCCCTCAAGTTTACTCAGTTAGCCAGGTATGCTCCCCATGTAGTAGTAAATAATAGGTCCAAAATGAGCTAGTTTGTATTTGGGGTATCAGATAGTATGGTTAAGAAATGTAGAACAATGATGTTGATTAAGGAGATGGAAATATCTAGGCTTATGTTCAATGATCAACAGATTGAAGAGAAGAATATTAAGAAGGAGAGAGAGAATAAGAGGGCTAGAACAGTTAGCTTTAATTTCAGTCAGCTTAAGTTTGAAGGCGATAACCATTCCCAATTTCGTCCAAAGTCTTCTGTTCCAGCTCCACCCTCAGCCAGTGTATCGATGACCCATAATAGTATAAGCAATGGTCGTACTAATCTATTTTGCAGAGAGTGTGGTAAGAATCATATGGTTGTGTATAGAGATGACAGTGATATTTATTTTGGGTGTGGCAGGACAGGCCATAGAGTTAGATATTATCCTCAGTCAGGTTCTTAGGGTCGGTATAGTCGCCCTTCAGCTCAGTCAGGTCGCTCGAATCAATAAGGTGCTGCTTTCAGTGACACCAGTGGGCAATGCCTAAATAGGTTTTACACACTTTGGTCCTGACAAGATCAGGAAAATTCTCCTGATGTGGTCACTGGTATGTAATAGATCTCCCATTTTCATATTTATGCCTCAATTTTAGATCCCAGATATTCAGTCATAATTTAGTTTGTGGGTGCCCCATGCATCGTCTCATACTTTTTCTTAGTATCTCAGCTAAGTCAGCATTCTCGAGGGATATAGCATCCTAAGGGGGAGATGCACTATAATCCCTGAGCTATCACGATTTAAACCATCTATTTTCTCTTCACGTAGAGAATCTAGTTAAAGTAATGGTCCTCATAGTTGACCCTCAAATCCCAATCTCAGCCGTATGACCACCCCCTGTCATGACACGTATCCAAGAAATCAGTTCAGTTCATGTATCATGATTCAGACATAGTCATTTCCTCATGTTCCCATTCATTCATATTCAATCACGTATTTATTAGTCCATTCAGACAAGTACTCATGTATCAGACATGCATGTTTAATTTGTAAACTCAGCTTATCAGTATCTTCCCTCATGTATCCCGTGCATCAGATATGCATGTTCAGAATATAAGTTCAGTCTATCAGACCAGTCACATAATTATGTTTCAGTTGTACATGTCTAGTTCAGTATGTAAAATTTAGTCTGCCAGTATTCTCTCAACTTAACTAGCCACATTCTATGATGAATGTTCCCAAGGGCGATATATTATAATACCCCATATTTCCCTAGATTAGATTAACCCTCAGTACATGGGTTATCTTTAATAAAAATTTTGAAACGCTCAGTAATTTTCAAATTAGAGCCTACCATTGCGTAGGAAATTCAATTAGATTTTCAACGATATAAAATTTGCCTAAATTCGACAACCGAGTAAGAAGTTATGACAATTTTAAGTTTTATTCATTAAACATTGTCATTCAGGCTAGTAGCGCATCGCAGATTGTGTTAAAATAGAAATTATCAATTTCTAGTGTTTCTCCATAATATTGGCGTGTCGCGCCATAGACCCAGTTCACAATTGTCAATTTTCACTGTACTAACACGATTCCACCGTGTCGCGGTGCACTTTCAGTTCACAAAAAAAGTGGAAAAGCAATACCTCTGCGTCGCGCCACCATGTAATTTCCCAATCGTCATTTTCCACTGGCCTAGCGTGATAGTGGCGTGTCGCGCTAGGGGTCCAGATTGGAAAAATTTCATGGAAACTTAAAATTGCATCCAGGTTTAAAATAATCTTTTCCCATGATTTTATTCCGCCCAGATGTGGTATCTAAGCCCTAAAAATGTTTAAACTCTTCATTATTCACTTTTCTCCAAAATAAAAAAGATAATTCTCTTTCAAGAAAACAAATCCTAGCTCTCAAGAATCAAGGTCAATCCTAAGAATTTATTCAATAACTTCAAGAATCTCTCAAATTAAGGTATGTTAAATGTTTATCCATGGATCCTTACCTTCCATGAAGCCCAAGAATCCCTTTTCAAAATAAAAGATTTATGATTTATGATTTCCATGTTTGAATTAGATTGAATTCATGTTCATGATGTTGTTTGAGTTTTAATCCATGATTTAGATTACAAATTCCAAGAATTAATTCTAGTATGCGTTGAATTACATGATATTCATGATAAACCCTTCAATTTGCAAGTTGATTGTTGTAACCATGTTAACCCTAAGTGGTTATGTTCTAATGAACCAAGTATGCTTCTTATGTGTTTGATAAATTGTTTATGAGAATGAAATAATGCCATTCTAGCATGCTAACATGTATTCCCTATTCATGTACAAGTTAATGCATTACAAGTGTTTGATGAAATGTCTCTATGAATGAATTATGACCAAGTGAACATTGTTATGTTATTCAAGATTATGCTTTTCTTTACTTTTCATGCAATCGAGTCCTGGGGGTATTTAATACCCGACAATTTAGCTGTTTACCTAGAGCTAGTGATAGTTACAGAATAGTATCAGTCATGTCATAATTAGTAGTACTCTCATTCCATTACAGAACTAAGTAGAATTCAGTCAGTTACAAAACTTAGAAAAACTCAGTAATCTCAGTATCAGTCCAATCCAGTTCAGTATCATTCAGTTGGGAGTAAGATTCAACATCGAGTGAACCCAAGGATAAGGGCTCACCTTCCAACAAAGGGTGTGATCCTTATAAGCAATCCTTGCATTCCAGAACTATATAGCTAGCATAGGTTGAGACATCAAACCTACCATTTGAGGGTTGATGAGGTGCTCTACCTGCCAGTTGAGGGTAACACTATTATTTTTAGGGAACTTGCCAGTACAGGGTCACTCTTCAACTTGTCTTTACCCATGAAAATGTATTGACACCCTTCCAATTGGGTTACATATTGCACCCATATTAGTTCAGATTGGGGCATGTTGGTTAGATGATTACCTTTCACAGTTTCAGTTTCGGTCTCAGTCTTTAGAATAGAACTCAGTTCAATTCTACAGAATCAGGATTGTCAGATACAGTCACATAGTTAATAGTAATTTAGATTATCAATGATCCCTGATTATCAGTTATTTAGTTATTAATTATCAGATTTAATTCCAGTATACTCAGTCACAGTATGCACAATATGTTCAGTAGTTGCAAATTCTCTATGTATGCTAATTCAGCTCTTGCATATCATTCAATTAGTTATTGTTCATGTATATAAACCCATGCATTCAACCTTATCTAATTTAGCATACTAGTACATTCCTACGTACTGATCGCATACCCATTTCTTGCGCTATGATGTTTCATATCATAGTTTTGGACGCTTAGGTTCTTGACCGCGCTTTGCCTGATTTCTCTAGCAGTAGAAGATTTAGCAGTGAGTCCTCATCTATCGAAGATATGCTTTCATTTCAGTACTTCATATTAGCAATATTTTAGTATATGGAGTTAGTTTGGGTATTGTCCCATCAACTCTACTTTCAGACAGATTCAGTTAGAGGCTTTTCAGACTAGATTTAGACATTATTTTAGATTCATATGTTATTATTCATTATCAGTATTTCAAATGTTTTAAACCTTATGGAATTTTAGCCTGTTATTCCGCATTTATTTCAGTATTAATTATTCAGTTCTCATAGAAGATATCATTTATGGGTTAGCTGTAGTCCTTCGAGGTCGTAAGCACCATGTGATGACTAGGGGGTAATCTCGGGTCGTTACAAAAATTTAGGTCAAACGTTGTTCATACATAAAAATAAGGGATAAATTATCCTAAGGTGTTGACCAAAGACGACATAGGTCGGCTACGTATCCTTTTCTTAAGAATTCAGGTCAAATGTAGTTCGTACCTAAACTTATTTTCAGTGTTGAATGGCCCCAGACACTCTTATCCATCCTACTAGGATAGAAATTACACTCTATGGATGATATGTCACTTTCATTGCGTTTGTTTTGATAGAAGGAAGTATGAATTGTCTAATTCCCTTAGTCATTATCCTCCTAGTTAACCACCTGGGTTTCTTCTACATTAGGCTTCTTTGATTTTTGAACTCTTCGACTCTTCTATTGACTGTTCTAGAGCTATTATCTCCCATTCATCATTATCTTTTTTCTTGACATGACATGAAAATGGAAGGTTTTAAGTTATTGTTACATGACGGGCGATGAGTCATGAGTGGAATGGAGGTCCAATTCAACAACATTTCCCCCAATTCATCTTTCATGATCCCAGCTGTCTTGGAAAATTCTCCTCTTACATTTTTCCTTATTTCATTCTCGAGACCATCACTTACAGGTTTTGAAAAATGATTGGTAGAGTCCAGTTTTACAACTAGTTATTTTTCTTTTCCTGTAACATAGCTATAGTCAAGAAGGGGATCTCCTATTCACTTTTATCTAGTGAAGTAGGGCCATTTTGTGCCAACACGGAGTAGTTTCTATTACCTTCAAAGTAAAAACAACTCAAAGGCTGACGCGTTAGATTTCGTTAGTAATAATCAAAGCAAGATGATAAGGTATGAAGTAAAAACATAGAGTTGTTTCCCATCACATGCGAATTGATCCATGAAGTAATGATGAATCGAGAATTTCAATAAACAGAATTTTGCTCAATTATATGGATAGGTGGAATTTATCAGGAAGGCTCAACTCTTCTTTTTTTAGACCTTATTACTTCTTTCAAGAAAGTGGAGAACAATAGAGTTTTTAAAGATAGGGGCCGGGTCAAAAGGTTGCCTACGTATCTCACAAAGGAGAAATCAGGACCTATATAGTTCGAACATATAATGGCTTATTCTGAGTCCATAGTCAACCTTTTTGAAATGGTAGCAAGCTTTTAGGAAGTTTTAAGAATGATTGTAAACTTTTCTAAGAGACTTGGGAGACCTGGGTTATGTTTGGTCGGACTTTTATATAGTTGGTATTTTATGCTTAGAGGTGCTCTTTGAAAAATGGAATTGGATCAATTCGCCTTTGAGTCGAATCAACATAACATGTATAATCACATAAAGCAGTTATCACACAAGTATATTGTAATAAACGTGCATCCTAATTGGGTAACCCTTTTGAGCCAAGGGTTGACCTACCATATTTGTAGGAAGTATATGCTTTTTATAAACCAATCCATTATCCCCTTAAAACCTCCATATGTATAGAATACATGCTTACAAAAGTTGCACAAAAGGGACACAATCTTTAGGGAAAAGGAAAATAACATGAGAAGAAGAAAAATGTTCCACGCTGGGGATAGGAAATACTAGTTCCTAGATGCTCCTTTATCGGCCTCCGCCCTCTTAACTTTTTCCACTTCTTATCATAGGAGACATCTGTTGATGAACAAGTGATTCCTGTATAACTATGCTCTCTACTCATGCATCATTAGTCTGGGAAATCATGCAATCGTTCAAATTGATAAACCTCTTGCCTGGTTCATTTTAATTTTTTCCCTTAATTGGTGGATGATTCAAGCATCCTTATATGAAATCAAACAAAGTAATCCTTCCTCCTACCCCAAAGGATAATGGATTGGATTAAATAACATATATTTCTTCAGCACATGAATATGATTCATCTTTAATTGACTCATGGCCAATAGGCGTAGGGCAGGTTTTCTAATGGTCCTAATACCCCCTCGAGCAGTGGGTCATCCTAGGCTCATACCTAAAAGAGGATTTTGGTTTAGCTCTATCCTGGGTGTCTAGAGTAGGTTTGGAAATGGGTTCCCAAGTGGACAACTTGGGTTTGGAAATACGAAAAACCTCCGACCGGCTAACGTGCCGGTAAACCGTCGTATTCCCAACTCTTGATTTAGAGCTGATCAACAGGGGCCGGGACATCCACGAAACCCCAAAATAGTTTAATAATCATGTGAGATTATGCCGTGAAATGCAACAGTTAAATTTTGCAGAATTGAAACATATAAGTTTATAAACAATTTAAATAGTTTGAAATGATAAATTTAAATATTTGGTTAGAACCTAGTTAAAGTTCCCCAACAGAGTCACCATTTATGTTTTATCCCTTTTTAACTTGAAGGGTTGAAAAACATTGATTTTGACTTTTTAAACTGTTTCAAAAACTTAAAGAAAATTTCTAAACAATAAAAAAAGTTACAGAGTTGCCAATTAATTTATTTGAAAGAAATTAAGAAAACTTTAAAATAAAATGACAAGTCTCAAAACAGAAAAAGACTTGAACTTTTAAGAAAATTCCGGGTAAGAGGTTCCTATAATCATTTTAGGAAGATTTTTAAGACATCTAAAATGTCTGCTAACTTGTGGTTATCCGAGCTATTTGATATCACTTTTTGACTTACTATGAAAAAAAAGAGAAATTTGATGACGTAGTAGGGAATTTAACTAGGTCCAAAGAAATAAATAGCAAGCAAACATAGAGAAGGGAAAAGGGGAGTATTAAATAATCTAGGCACTTAAGGCCAAATCCGTCATCCCTGTCCTAATCTAATCGGGCCTTCGGCCTAGCTTCACCTGTCCTAATCTATATATTGAGATTTAACCCATAACCTATCCTAAATTATTTTTTGAACCTTTGGCCCGAGTTTCACTTCGCCTATATTAAAATACAACTTTGGATTCAAGTCCCAAATGAATTAATAATTAAATAAAGAAAGAAATAATAAAATTGAGACTTTTGAGTCTCTTAGCAACTTCGTCAAATGGGTTTTGACCCAATTTTCCTTTTTCCAACTCTCCGTATCCGTATGCTATGCGATCATGTCTTTCAAAAGTCTTTTGAAAAAGTGGGACTCAATGGCCTATTGAATAATACAAGGGGGAAAAGTCCATTTGGACTCCCAAACGGGTTCATGCAAAGAAAAAGATAAAAGAATTGATATATATTATTAATTAGCAGCC
This sequence comes from Capsicum pubescens, assembly GCA_030864215.1. NCBI lineage: Eukaryota > Viridiplantae > Streptophyta > Magnoliopsida > Solanales > Solanaceae > Capsicum > Capsicum pubescens. The sequence goes on from CM061543.1 coordinate 123,939,869, forward strand.
AAACATATTGAAAATTCCATGATACTATAAAATATATTTCCGCATAAATGTAAAAAAAAAACTAATCATATTGAAAGTTTCGTGATGCTATAAAATATGCTTATACACATATGTAAAAGGAACAACAAGTCATGAGATTGAAGAGAACAAACATGCCAATCGAATAAATCCAAATTAATAGAAAGAATAAGGTAAAATAGCAAATTCTCAAAATTTTGAATAAAGGAAATTAAGTAATTATATTTTAAGGATATAGAAAAAAATTAGTAAAGTAAGAATGTAAAGTGGGCAACTTTAGAAAAAATTGGTGACTAGACAAAGAAGGGCAACCAATAGATAGGAACATAGACAAACCAAAGAATAAATGAACTTATAAACCAAGAAAATTCAATATTGTAAAAATCACTACCTTGTGCCTAAGATTCAACAAGATGCGAATTTTCATGAATCGAAAAAGAGCAAGAAAGGAGAGACAATTAAACAAACAAACTATTAGTCAAACATTATGAGCCAAGGGAGGAGTTAAAAGTAATTTTCATTAATTCAAAAGATAAAGCGACTCCAGAAAAATCTGGATCCAAGGAACGAACTCATAAATCACAATCATCAGGCTGAAAACACGTGGTGGGTTAAATCGAATAGCAATAAAACTTGAACAAACTAATGAATTCAAACCATAATAAGCGAATTGAGAAATTTAAAAAAAGGACTGAAATTAGGACTATTAAGTGAAAACAGAGGAGTATTAAAATGATAAGAGCATTTAGATAATCCGAATAGGCCAACCTTTGACTTAAAATGATTACTCCATTACACTCGAAATAAGGATGGAAATTTATAACTGGGCTTGTGTATGCATGCCAACAAGACATCATAATAAGACACACTATCTTAATGTCGCAGTGCAATCAACGGACTATGTACGTTGTTAACAACATCATTAAAGATAATTTGATTAAATTCTCACCCTATTTATTTTACCCATAATACGCAGCTATACCCTGCAGAGAAAGAAAACAAAAAAATCCATTTACGTAATATCACATTCAAAGACGGAAAATTGAGACTACAAAAAATGTCAAAGTGGGTTCTACGACATCAATGCAAGAAGAACATCAACATTCTCACATTAGAACATAAACATCGGCATTACGACGTCAAGAAAACGTTAACCCATTAATGGTGATTTTTAAACAAAATAAAGAATCCATATGATAGGTATATGACATACCCTTTTTCCTTCCTTGACATTTTTTGCCAATAAGAACCTTTAGGAATGTCTCTGTTCAACCACAAAAATCCAAGGAGAAACACGCAAAGCACCAAAATAAAAATTGTGAGACTAATATATTAAGTTCATAGCTGAACCGATGAACAATAAATCAAAGGAAAACCTTACATTAGACTCTCATTAAGTAAAATCAATGCCAAAACAGTGGCCTAAATCTTGCCATAAAAATTAGTGATTCGTACACTGATCCAAACCATCAATAACAAAAAAGCAGGATGTCCACAATACAATATATGCTAACAAGAAAATTGATAACTGACTATCAACATTAATATAAAATAGAATACTCAAAACATCCGAGAAGAACTACGAAATCAATAATGGGTAGATTTTACACATTATTCTAGCAAAACAACATAACCACAATAATTAAAACCAAATCCTATGGCCATCGAAGCCATCATCTATGGTGAAAAATCCTAGCATTCAAGGCTATTAAACACTACAATGACTATAGAATGACGAGATCAAGGAGAATAAATTGAAATTAAACGAAAAGGAAAATTACCTATTTTAGAGCAGCAAAACAGGACTCGAGACTTCTCCAGAATCTAGACCACCACCGAAAAGCTCCACCGCCACTCCAAGAACTTTGAAGTCTTTCAGAGATAATATTTTTACTTAAGAAATAATTTTTTTGCTCCAAAGGCTTTTTTTCCAACCTTCAAGACTTGGCCATTTTAGCTCAAGAATGAGCTATTTATAGTAAATAAAATGAGGGACGAATTTGAGTTCCACCGATGTGGGACAAAAGAAATTCAAGGGGTAATTTTGGGATTATCAGTAGAAAATCTTTGAATTTCAAAATGGGATAAGGGATGAGTTGTGGAATCATATGGATGGTGAGATGGATTTGATTCTGTTGTTGTTGGGGTTGTTTGTACGAGTTTGCTAACTGGAATAGGGCCGTTGTGAGTTGTTATTTTTTGTCGATATTATTTGGGTTGGTTTGAGATTGTTTCCATCATTGGCAGTTGGATTATTTCGGGTTGGGTCTCACCGGGGTGGTTAAAAAATGGGTCGGGTGTTGGGCTGTTATTATTCGAAGGAATTAGTGGTGTTCGATGTTGAAATTATTGTTGTTGTTTATTTGTATGCTATTTCTAAGTTTTTACCGTTGGGTTTTTGGCTGTTGTTGTTAATTGAATGAAGAAAAGAATAGGACTTGGGTCGGGTAGGTTCATTTTTGGACTGGATGGGTCAGGCAAAAATTGGGCCTGGTTTTGCTATTTTGGGGAAAGGGTAGTAGAAATTGTTAAGATTTTGGGGGTTATTTAAAACATAACCTCCCATTAAAATTTAGGATTCAACCAATTTTAATTAATATTTTGATCAAATTAAAAATTAAATTGGTCCATTGCATTGCAATTGTGGCTAATTTGATTTTAATTATGGTCAAATTTAATTAATTGACTAAATTAAATCAAAATTCAATACAAATTAATACTTTGTTTAATCCTAAGCTTCTTGATGAGATAAAACTAAATAAATATCCATTTGAATTAATTTTCAAGATAAGACTTAATTAAAATTTGATATTTAGTAAAATAGATTTTTAAATAGAAAAATTATATAATTTTATATATTTGAATACGATAATATTTAATTGCTACTTAAAATAATTTTTTTTCTAGATAAATTCTTTGAAAATCTTTTATCTGGATAAGAAAAAAAATGTTGTAATTCTATTTAAAATCGAAGAAACTCTAAATTAAACTTAGTAATGAAAGATCAAAATTAGGTGTCAACAACAACAATAGTGGTGAGTTCTCATCTTTCAAGGATAATTTTTTCTTTCATTTAGTTATTTCAACATTCCTTTATTTTATCCAGTTGGAGTTATTTGGGGGTTTTTCCCATCAACTCCATAGTCAATCTGTTAGAGGCTTTTTATACATTCAGACAGTCAATTAGTTTACCAGTGTTATCAATCGGATTTTAGTATCTTCATAAATATTTTTAGACATATAGATTCAGTTACATTTTTAGTGTTTAAAACCTTATGGCATTTAGCAGTTGTTTTCTACATATGTATTTATTATTAGTTATTCTGTGCTCAAAGCAGGTACCAACTCATAGGTTAACTTGTGATCACTTGTGACCGTAAGCACTGTTGTCGCGACTAAGGGGTAGCCTTGGATCGTGACAAAACTTGGTATCATCTCTATGGAGTCTGAAAAGCCGCATCGAGTAGAGTCTTATTCATGGATATGAAGCACGCTACACTTACGGACAAAATGCTATAAGATATTTTAGGAAAAGATTCCCTTCTTTCAATATTCATGTCATGCGAGTGAGAACGATCTATATTTAAACTCTCTTTCTAGTCCAACATTTATTCCATTACAGAAAATGTCCCCTAGAAAGAATAACAAAAGAAGGAATAGGAACCAACCCGCACCTCCGCTTGTTCAGGAAGATCCCCTGAATGAGTACATCTTTTATGCCAAGTTCAGAGCTGCATTCACTACCTTAACTCATTCAGTAGATGCTCAGAATAATCAGTAGATTGTTGCCCCAGCTAATCTAGTGGAAAATACAGCTGCAACTAGGATTCAAGACTTTACTAAAACGAACCCTTCTTTTTTACGGGATCCAAGTTTGAGGAGTATCCACCAGAGTTTTTTGATATGGTTCAAAAGGTGAAAGATATCATGGGTGTCACTTTGAGTGTGAGTGTAGAGTTGGCTGCATACCAGTTGCAGGATATGGCTCACACCTAGTATATACAACCTTTTTAGACAGTGTGAAGGAATACTCGTTTAGGTTTACTCAGTAGGCAAGGTATGCTCCTTTAATAACGGATGTTAATAGGTCTAGAATGAGTAAGTTTGTTTTTGGTGTAGCTGATGTATGGTGAAGGACTATAGGACTATTTTGTTGATTAAGGAGATGGAAATATCTAGGCTTATATTCCATGCTCAACAAATTAAGGAACAGAAACTTAAGGAGAGAGAGAGAGAGAATAAGAGGGCCAGAATAAGTAGTTTTAATGTTACTTAGCCAAGGTCAGATATGGTAACTGTTCTCAGATCTATCAGAAGTCTTCATCCCCATCTCTATCTTCATCTAGTGCCAAAGTTCAAGAATGATAGTCAGGATAGAGAACCAGTCTCTAAATCTCAGGGTAGCATGAAGAGTGGTCGTCCTAATCCACTCTACGGGAAGTATGGCAGGAATCATCAGGGTATGAGTAGAGTTGGTAGTGATGTGTGCTTTGGATGTGGAAAGCCAGGCCACAGGATGAGGAAGTGTCCTGTAGATATGTGGAAGGGTAGGAATAATCACCAACAGGGATAGACTAACTCTTCAGCAGTGCTAGTAGGTTTTATGAATCAACAGGGTGCTACTTACAATGCCACCTATAGACAACGTTAGAAAAGGCTTTATGCACTTCAGTCCCGACAGGATCAGAAAAGTTCTCCTAATATGGTTACGGGTACGTTACAGGTCTTTCATCTTTATGTTTATACTTTGTTAGACCCCGGAGCTTTGATCTCCTTTGTAACCTACTATATAACACTTGATTTAGGTGCTGGTACCAAATCTTTAGCAGAATCCTTCTCAGTATCTACTCTAGTAGGTGTCTCTATTTTAGCCAGACAGGTATAGAGGAACTGTCCTATCATAATAACCTAGAAAGTCACCTTATCTGACCTTATGGAGTTAGAGATGACTAATTTTGATGTCATTATCGACATGGATTGGATCCACTCATGTTATGCCTTAGTTGATTATAGATATAGATTCATTCAGTTTTAGTTTCCTAATGAACCAGTCATTGAATAGAGAGGTAGTACTTCAGTGCGTAGGGGTCAGATTATTTCATATCTTAAGGCAGGAAAAATGATTTCCAAGGGTTGTGTTTACCATATTATTTGAGTCAAAGTCTCTAGTTCTAATACTCCAAGTCTCGAGTTAGTTTCAGCAGTAAAGGAATTCCCAAATGTGTTCCCTGAAATTCTTCCCAGAGTTCCACCCAAAAGGAAAATTGACTTCGAAATAGATCTCCTTTCAGATACCCAGCCTATATTTATTCCACCCTATAGAATGGCTCCAGCTGAGCTAAAAGAGTAAAAAGAGTAGTTAAAAGATCTCTTAGTAAAGGGATTCATCAGGACCAGTGTTTCCCATGGGGCACTCCAGTCCTTTTTGTGCATAAGAAAGAAGGTTCTCTCAGAATGTGTATCAAATACCCTTATTTAAACATGGTCACAATCAATAATAAGTATCCACTCCCTAGGAATGATGACTTGTTCGACCAACTTTAGGGTGACAATTATTTCTCTAATATAGACCTCAGATTCGGCTATTATCAGCTTAGAGTCAGAGAATGTGACACTTTGAAAATAACTTTCAGAAATTGGTATGGTCACTTCAAATTTTTATTTATGTCTTTTGGAGTAACGAATTCCCCAACATCTTTCATGGACTTGATGAATTGAGTTTTCAAGTAGTACTTAGAAACGTTTGTCATCATCTTAATTGATGATATTCTTGTCTACTCCCGTAGTGAAAATGATCATGCAGACCATCTCAGAATTGTATTATAGACTCTTAGAGCCCATCAGTTATTCGCCAAATTCAGTAAGTGTGAGTTTTGGCTAAGATCAGTAGCTTTCTTTGGCCATATTATTTTCGATAACGGCATTAGAGTTGACCCTTAAAAGATTGAGGCAGTGAGAAACTGGACCAGACCCATCTCTCCATCAGATATTAAGATTTTCTTGGGTTTATATGGCTATTAGAGGTGGTTTATTGAAGGGTTTTCGTCTATTACATCACCTATGTCTCGATTGACTCAGAAGAAGGTTAAATTTTAGTGGTCAGATTCTTGTAAAAAGAGTTTTCAAGAGTTGAAAACTTGACTCACCTTAGCCCAGTCATGACCTTTCCATATGGTTTATATGGGTTTGTTGTTACTATGATGCTTCCAAAGTTAGCCTTGGCTATGTGTTGATGTAGAGAGGTAAGGTCATAGCTTTTGCCTTTAGACAACTTAAATCCCATGAAAAGAATTACCCTATCCATGATCTTGAGTTAGCAGCTGTTTCTTTTGCCTTGAAATTTGGAGGCATTATTATTATGGAGTTCATGTTGATGGGTTCACGGATCATAAAAGTTTATAGTATGTGTTTTTGTAGAAAGATTTAAATCTTTATAATAGAAGGTAGTTAGATTTGTTGAAGGATTATGATATAAGTGGGTTGTATCATCTAAGAAAGTCCAATGTAATGGTTGACACCCTTAGTAGATTATCTATGGGTAATGTTTCTCAAGATGAGAATGATAAAACAAAGGTTAGTTTAGGTGGTTCTCATCTTGCTAGATTAGGTGTTCCGTCAGTTGATTCCGCTGAAGGTAGTGTATGCATTCAGAATAGTTCAGAATCTTCTTTGGTTTCCTAAGTAAAGGAGAAGGATAGGGATTTCAGTTTGGTTAAGTTGAAGGAATTAGTTAGGGATCAGAAAGTAAAGGTTTTCTCCCAAGGGTGAGATGGTGTGTTGAATTGTCAGGGTAGGCTATGTGTGCCGTGTGTTAGTGGTTTGAGACAATGGATTTTAGCCGAAGCATATGGTGCATATTATTTTATTCACCTAGCAGCCACTAAGATGTACCGTGATTTACGGGAAATCTATTGGTGCAGTGGTATAAATAGGGATATTACAGGGTTTGTAGCTAAGTGTTCTAATTATCAGCAAGTTAAGGTTGAGCATTAGAGGCCTAGTGGCATATTGGAGGAGTTCAGTATTCCCACTTAGAAGTGGAAATAGGTGAACATGGATTTTGTGATAGGTTTTCCTCGTATGCATCGTCAACATCATTCAATATGGGTCATTGTCGACAGAATAACCAAATCAACCAATTTCTTGCCAGTTCATATTCTTATTCAGCCGAGGACTATGCCAAGCTATATATTAGAGAGTTGGTTAGGTTGCATGGAGACCTATTGTCTATTATTTTAGATAGAGGTACTTAGTTTACCTCTCACTTTTGGAATGCTTTTCAGAAGGGTCTTGGTACCCAATTTTATCTCAGTACAACTTTTAATCCTCAGACAGATGGTCAGGAAGAGAGGACCATTTAGACCCTAAAGGATTTATTGAGGGCATGTGTTCTTGATTTCAAGGGTAATTGGGATGATCACTTACTGTTGATTGAGTTTACCTATAATAACAGTTATCACTCTAGTATTCAGATGGCTCAATTTGGAGCTCTCTATGGGAGAAAATATATATCTCCTATCTATTGGTTTAACGCAGATGAGGCTACTTTGGTAGGGACAAATTCAGTGTTTGATGCGATGGAGAAAGTTCAGTTAATTAGGGAGAGGCTTAAGACAACCTAAAGCCGACAGAAATCTTATACAGATGTGAGGAGAAGAGATCTTGAGTTTGAAGATGGGGATTTGGTGTATTTGAAAATCTCGCCCATGAAGGGAGTGAAAATATTTGGCAAGAAAGGGAAGTTTAGTCCCTGATATATTGACCCTTACAAAATTTTAAGTCATTTTGGAAAGGTAGCTGATAAGCTTGAGTTGCCTACAGATTTTTCATCAGTACATCCAGTGTTCTATGTCTCTTTGTTAAAGAAGTGTATTAGTGATCCAGCGGTTATAGTTCCTTTAGAGAGAACATATGTTCAGGATAGCCTCTCTTGTGAAGAAATCTCAGTCGAGATCCTTGATCTTCAGATTTGTAGACAAAGGAACAATGTTCCCTTGGTTAAAGTTCTTTGGCAAAATCAGTCCGTTGAGGGAGCCATTTAGGAAGAAGAAGCAGATATGTGTACCAAGTAACCTCATATTTTCTCTATAAATTAAGACTCATCTTAAAGAAATAGTTTTTCTTAGATTGACTCTTTTCCATTCTCAGTTCTAGCTATATAATCATTCTCATGTCATTGCATGCATCTATAAATTCAGTTAATCCATGCATCATATTTCAGAATCAGTCATGGAATCATGTTTTCAGTTATGCATGTTCACTATCTAATCTCAGTTCCAAAGTATTCTCAGCTTAATAAGTCTCATTCGAGGATGAATGTTTCCAAGGGGGAGATATTGTAATACACCATATATTTCTTAGCTCAGATCAACTTATGGTGCTTGCATAAGAGGCTTAATGCCAGAAAATTTAACAAAGTGTTGGGGACTTAGTCTTAATTTTAGCCTCTTAACTTCAAGGATTGTTCAATGAGTCTTCCCAACCCTGAGACATAGGTTTTTAGTTAATTCATGTTCTGGGGTATAAGGGGCATGTGTTAGGAAAGTTTCAGATTTTTTGTACGAGGATTGGGTCATGTTTGGATTTCGTTTCCAGTACCTCACTGTGATAGTGGCACTTCATGGTGGGTATAGAGATGAGGCCCTTGGCGCATCGTGGTTCTCCTCCAAAATGCATTCTAGTTACAAATTTAAATATCTGAGGGGAAATAGTGTTTTTTTCGCTCAATCCAAGTCATCATAACCAGACTTATATCAATAATTTGGGCATTATTTACCCATTCTTCTCCAATTTTCTATCAAAGAAACCCTAACCCTCTCCCAAGAACATCAAATTCAATTATATTCTCTTTAAGAAAAACCAAGAATTCAAGTCTCCCAACCCAATAACTTCAAGAAAGCCTTCAAGATTGTGTTACGCTTTCAAGCTCAAGGATTTAAGGTATATGTGATGTTCATCCATGGTTTCCTTTTACCATGGAGTCCAAGAATACCTTTTTTAAATGTTAAATTATGAGTTTTCCATGTTTTAAATAGGTTATCTCAATGAATTACTTGTTATTTTGATTTCAAGTTAAGATTACAATTGTCTTCAAGGGGAATGGATTATAGTATGTTTTGGATGTTGAAGATTCCATGTAATGTTCATGAAATTAAGGATAAACCCTTAATTTATGGGTTTTGTCATGTAATCATGCTATCTCATCATGTTTAAAAGCATCCCCATGTTATAATCTTAATCTCCATGTGTTTGATGAAATGCCAAAGAGAATGATTTTGTAGAATGATTCCCCATTATGGGTTTTAAAAGCTTTTACATGCCTTTGTTGTTATTTACATTCAGTACTGGGGGTTATAAATACCCTATACTTAGTTGTATCCATAGTATTAGTATTTTCAGAATGGTTTCACATAAACCATGATCATTGTCATCGAGTTAGTTACTATGATCAGTTGTATTGCTCTCAGTTAAACTTAGCTAAGTCCAGTAATCAATGTCTTTTAGTTGGGAGTAAAACTTAGCACCGAGTGAACATAAGGATGGCATCTCCCCTGTCAGTTAGGCATGAGGAAATTGTCTCCCCCGCCAGTTAGGCATGAGACACTTGTCTCCCCCATTAGTTAGTTAGGCATGAGAGGTTAGTAGCATTCCCTAACTTTCAAACCTATGACATCACTGTAGACTTTGAGGGTCCCCCATCAGTTAGGCATGACACCCTAGTTCTTTAGGACATCAGATTAGTGGATCCACACAACCAACGTTAGTAACCATGGAACGGTACTGACACCCTTCAAACTAGGGTTACAGGTTGGACCCCAACAATAGATTTGGGGCATGGCGGTTATAGCTAACTCCCACAGTCTCAATATAGTATTCAATATAGCTTCAGCTCAAGTTTGCTTGACCAAAGCATACAGATTCTCAGCTATCCAGTTATCAGATTTTAGTATTTTAGTTTACAGATTATTTAAGAAATGTGTATATATTTGATCTTGCATTCTCAGTATTTTAGTTTTCATGCATGCTTACTAAGATATCTCATGTTATTCAGTTATCCATTACTTTATACACAGTTAACCCATGTATTTCAGCCTAACCTCATTGCATATACCAGTACAATCAGAATACTTACCACATACTTTCTTTGCGCTATGATGTCTTATATCATAGTTTCGGATGCACAGTTTCCTGATCGCGCTTATGTAGTTCAGCATTACAGCAACAACAGCAATGGTGAGTCCTCATCTTTTAAGGACAAGTTTATCATTCATTCAGTTATTTTAGAATTCCTTTATTTCAGTTCGTTGGAGTTAGTTGGGGGTTTGTCCCATCAACTCCACCGTCAGTTAGTTAGAGGATTTTTAGACATTCAGACAGTCAGTTAGTTTATTAGTGTTATCAGTTGGATTTCAGTATTTTCACAGTTATTTTTAGACATGTAGATTCAGTTACATTTTCAGTATTTAAAATCTTATGGCATTTATAAGTTATTTTCTGCATATGTATTTATTATTAGTTACTTAGTGATCACAGAAGGTGATAATTCATGGGTTAGTTGTGGTCACTTGTGACAGTAAGCCCCGTTGTCGCGACTAGGGGTGTAACACCCCACATTTTGAACTAGAATGAAAATCCATTATACATATACGTAGATGTTCCAAAATCTTTGAATCCTATGTAAATGTAGTGTGTTAATCAATTATGTAGTGTGGGAATCTATTTGAGCATGAATTAAGATCATAGAGGTCCACTAACTCAAGGAAAAGTTGAAAGATTTCCTATCGTTCAAGTTTTAGTGAGCGTTAAAATTTTGGTCAACTTCAATCGTATATAACTACGTATGTATATCGAATTAGAGGACCTACTCTATGTTAAATGAAATCTCTTTGAATTATTTTTTCCAACTATACAAATTTCACCCAAATCCGATATCAGAGCAAAGAGTTATGCCTATTTTACTCCATCATGTCAGCCTGAAAAACTGACTGACGATATTTGCTGATAACTTATCACAAGTGTGACGACTTATCACTAATGTCGTCAGCCTTAGGTAGAATCCAGCCCCCAGTGATGACATTTCTAATAACTTATCACAAGTGTGATGACTTATCACAAATGTCGTAAGCCTTAGGCAGAAACCAGCTCCCAAGTGACGACATTTGTGATGACTTATCACAAATTTAATGACATTTCAGCCTTGGTCATCAGCTAAGATTTTTAGCAATTGGGAAGTGGTTTTGTAAGGGTATTTTGGTATTTTAATTCACCTCCCATGACTTATAAACCTCAAGGGACGTAACTTTCTCCTATTTTTATTCTGTTAAACATCTCAAAAATTTTCTCATACACTCTCAACCACAAGATTAGGGTTTTTCTCAAGATCATCTCCTCAAGAACAAGAACATTCTCTCCCAAAGGGGTTAAACCCTGGTCAAGAAAAATCAAGAACAAGCCTAAGGATTTCTTCAAGAACCTTATAGAAACATTAGATCTCTTTCAAGAATCAGCCTCATTCAACCCAAATTATAAGGTTTTCTCTCAATTTTCTCTCAAGAACGACCTAGGGTTTCAACCCAAAGGTTCAAGAACTCAAGAATTCCTCCGTCAAGTCTCTCCAAATCAAGAAACTAAGGTATGCAAGTGTTGATTATTGGGTTCCTTCCACCCAAGAAGTTCAAGAACCCTTTATAAAATTCTTAAGTTTATATTTTCATGAGATTTTATGATACATGTGAATTGAGGATGAAGTTCATGTTGATATTGAGTTTTAATTCATGTCTTGATTGTAAAGATGCAAACTTTGACCCTAATATGTGTTGATTATGTGATATTCATGACAAAGCCTCTTCAAAAAGCATGTTAAATTATGTAATAATGTTAATTAGGGGTAATGAATTATTGTATGACCAAAGTGTGCCTCCCATATGTTGGGTAGAATCCTTATATGAAGAAAATAGTACCATTATGGCATATTAGGTACAAACCCTCAACTTTGTGACAAGTAAGGCATGTCTAGTGTTTGTTGTAACGCCAAGATGAATAAAGAATAGTATGTTGTATGTGATTTCTATTCATGTGGATTTTCATTGTTGAATACTTCATGAGACAATAGAATGCCTCTATATACAATTTACATGTTGAATGTTCTCAAGTGCTTGAAGTGATACTTCCTTGATGATGTTGCGAATGATAGACTACCGTTATGATGTTGATATGATAGATTATTATTATGATGTGGATGTTGGTTATATATTTAAGAAGTCATGTTTGTCAGTTTTCTTCCATAGAGTCCTGGGGGTACTTGTACCCCAAAAAATATATAGCTGTGTGCCTAGAGCCGAGTCAGTTCAAGAGAATCTCAGTCATGCTATGATTAGTAGAATTCAGTCAGTACAAATATTAAGAAAATTCAATAAACCTCCATATTCAGTCTATTCAAGCTCAACACTCAGTTCAGATCTCATTTGTATTTAGTATTCAGATCAGGTTTCAGTAAAGATCAGTAAGTTACAGAACTCTGTAGTATTTAGACAAAAAGTAGAATTCAGACGTATTACATTAGATAATGGAACCAAGTGAACTAAGTCAGGTCAGTCAAGTAAGATAATCAGTAACAATATTTAACTCAGTCTACGTTCAGTTAAGGATCAGTTCAGAGTCTTTCCGTTGGGAGTAGGAACTAGCACCGAGCAAGTACAGGATGGAGGTTTCCCCATTAGAGAGGTAGAGTTATTAGCAGCAATACCTGTACTCCAGAACTATGTAGCCAGTACAGGATGAGGAGTCACCCGTCAGATAAAGGCTTGACTACCTATAAGAGTCCACATAGCCTTAGGCTGACTTTCTCTTGAGGGTCACCCATTAGAGAGGCTTGACCAAAGAGTTCTTTACCCGTGGAACGATATTGACACCCTTCCAGATGGGGTTACAGGTTGGAACCTACTAGTTCAGACTCGGGGCAAGTCAGTTAAGTGAGAACTCCCACAGTTGCAGTTACAGTATCAGTCTTCAGAGTAGAACTCAAAAATCAGGATTGTCATATACAGTCATTTATCTTAGTAAGGAACTCAGATAGTTACAGTGATTTATGGACCACCCATTAGATAGGCTTGGTCTCACATAAAGTTATTCAATATTAATACTTACCGAGATCACCCGTCAGGTATGCTTGATCTCAATCTCAGATTCAGTTGAGTATTATCATTATCAGTTCCATAGATCACCCATCAGTTAGGTCTGATCTCAAGCTTAGTAAATCTTAATTATTATTAAAAGATCTATAGGTCATCCTGCTAGATATATTTGATCTCAGATTCATCCAGTCGATATCTATTCTCAGTAGACTCAGTCATCCAGTTTATCATTATTAATAAGTATGGGTATCAGTTTTAGATTCAGTATCAGTTATCAGATTCAGTCTAGTATGCTCAGTCATAATATGTTAAGTAGTTATAGATTCTCTATATATGCTAATCCAGCTATTGCATATCATTCAGTTAAGTTGTGTTCATGCATAAGCCCTTGCATTCAGCTTTACCCTATTTGCATACTCAGTACATTCAAACCTACTAACACATTTCTCTATGGTGTTTTATTTGACGCCACGGGTTCAGAATCATGAGATCTAGAGTACCCTTAGCAGTCCAGACTCAGTCAGCTGTGGTAGACGTAGCAGTGAGTCCTTATCATCCGAGGATGTTTCTTATTTCAGTACTTCATTAGATTAAGTTTATTTTCAGTAGACGGAGTTAGTTGGGGACATGTCCCATCAACTCCATAGTTTAGATAGTTAGAGGCTTTTTTAGACAGATATATTAGTATTCAGTTTTCAGTTTTGAGTATTTTAGATGTTTGAACCTTATGGAAAGTTTTTGCCAGTTTTCACATTTATTTTATTGTATTATGTAGTGCTCAGGTATAGATAGCAGAAGAGGGTTAGATTGTGGTCCTTCGATATCATGAGCACCATGTGACATTCTGCTTCTAAAAAATTGGGGTGTTACAAGAGGGTAGCCTCGGGTCATGACACATATCCTCTATGGCATCCTAGAGCTCGGCCAACTTATTATGTATGTATGCCAAATCTGGGGACTAAATTTCCACCTCTCAAACCCATCAAACCGAGTCTTCATACCTCTTAGCTCACCCCTTATCTCTCTCTTTACCCATGAATGAACCCCGTCCTTTATATTTTCCACTTTTTTCTCAACTGTGTCTAATTGTTTTAGCACCTTAGATAAGAATACCCATGGGACTAAAGCATAGCTAGAAGGTCCCAGCCTAGAAGTTAATGGTATCTCTTTCAGAGGTGGAATCAAGGTTTAGGAAATGTTGATTGCATCTATCAATGCCTGTGACTTAGATTGGGTAGTCTCGGCGGAGGTTTCACTATTATTTGTCAACCCTGGAGTCTGAATATCAAGCCCACTAACCTAAAATTCCTCCCGAAGTAAAGTGGCCGCCACCTTTGCCATCTTGGAGATGGGGTTAGAAATATCTCATATCAAACTCAAATCTGTAGTCCTCCTCACTTAGAAGAACTGATCAACTCCTGAGATATCTGGCACTCCCTAATCCAAGCTTATTTGTGTCAGTAGGCATGGGAATGCCAGGGATTTCTCTATGATCACCATCTGAACAAAAATCTCCCTTTCTAACAACTTGGCTATATTTATCTTGTATCCATCATAATATCCACAACTAGGGCAGCTTAGTCTGGACTCAACACATTGTCTCCAGTCATAGGACTCAATCTATGATGCACAAGCCTCTACCAAACCTTCACAAAAAAACTCAAAAATCTCATTCATATTCCACTATGAAGAGCCTTCCACTCTACCAACTACCAAAGGTACCTCCTCTTGTGCCTCAACAATGATATCAGCATCCATAAAAAATGATTCAACTTATCTTTTGAACTGGTTTGCTTTGTCTAAACTTTTGCATCTCATCCGTGCGTAGTCAATCTCTTCAGTATGGGCAGATAACTGGAAATTCAGCCCATGAAGAAACCCGGAGATAGTTTGAGTTTAAATGTTTACTCGAACACCTCTAATCATCACTTTCATCAAGGTGTTACCAACCTTCCACAATCTCCCCCATGGATAAATCTTTTCAGTTTTGTTTGATATGGAACAAAAAACTCCTGCACCAATGCTAGGCTGTACTGGCCTAAAGCTCTGGTCATCCACTTAAAGTGGTACTGTCTGAATCTTGACTTGAATTCTGATATCTTGGACATGCCGATAGTACTTATCTTTGGCTCTAAATATAACCCTCTCTCTAGTTTTCTGGTGAATGGGTTAGTGGCACTGTCTTAGTTGTATGAGTCCTGCATCCCGAGGTTTCCCCACTAATTGATGATGGGTATCAAGGCGATCTCTATTTGAAGTCATGAAATAAGTGGTGGTGGGGTAGGTGGGATCTTAACTGGGTTGTCAGTGATTCGCGTTCTTCCTTCTCCTCCCTATTTTCATTCTTGGACCCCTCATTCTTAAATTCTCCATTCTCAGACCCACTATTTTCTTCTTCTTTCTCATCTTTTTGACAACACTCATCCCCTAACTCACTGTTCTCTTTAAATTAGATTGTGAGTGTGGTGGTGATTGGCTAGGATTTTTCATCTTTGTCCTGGTGGGTGGTGGTGTACCTTCCCCTGGAGTAGCTTTAGCACCCCGAGTTAATTTTTTCTTTGTCTCGACTGCCCGCTCCAATGGGTATTCCTCTACTAAGACACTTTACTCATCAGTGTACTCATTCCTGAGATGATGACTAAAAGGGTGGGCTTGCTTTGTGGGAGTTTTCTTCTAGATGGAGTTGTTCTTGGGTTCCATTGGTACCTTATGAAACACACACATTAGTAAATCCTCGAAAAAGAAAACAAAAATAAGAAGAAAAAATTAACACGTGTTTTGCAAGGGCTGGGTACCCTACGAGTCAGGGTACGACTCATTGCCTAAGGTAATAAAACATTATAGGACTCGTAGGGTGGAAAGGTGTATCTGAAATATTCACTAGTCAGGTAACAAGTCCTTCTAATGAGTCGTTATATTGGACAACTACTCATCACCAACACTCATTGCCTGACCAGAAATATTTCTTTGGTGCCTCTCCCTTCTGAGTCATCACGAATAGTATAGTGAGACACGACTCATGGTATGAGTCGTTATGTTAACAAAAACGAACTTCCTATTAGAACCTATGTTCTTAGTGGCTACAAGTCACTTAATGACTCATTAGGTGACCCGATGAGTTGTTATGAGTCCCTTAGCCTATGGTACATAGTTGTTTAGGGTGTTGAGTTTTAATTTTCAAAGTTCTAAACTCCTTTCCATGGGTAATCAGGCTTCCCCATGGATTTTAACATGTTCAACATGCTCCTAAGTCATCCCCACATTCCATTATTTAGTACAAATTCCATTTACTCCCATTTTCATTGATAAATATTATGTTTCTCAAGAATAAGTTAAATTTTCATTCTGTGATCACAATTTAATAAAGAGATCCAAGTAATTTTTTCCATATTGAGTACCAACTTATGAGATAAACATGTTAAAGAATACAACTTACTTGATTTGTGCTTTGAATCCTTTGAAAATATATTTTGGAGTGCCCTAGTTCTTCATAGACACACTTGTCGGCAGATCATAGATTTTAATGTTTGTGAAAATTGAGGATGACTTTTGGAGTTTATTGTAAGCACTTAGAATGGTTAAGGGAATGGAGGAAGTCAAGGGTGTTTTAAATGGGAGGAAATAGGGTTAATCTGGGTGTATTTCTATTTATATTCACTGATTTAGATTGGGTCGACCCATTGGTCCCGTAATGTTGGACTTATAAATGAGTCAACATAATGGGTCATTGCCACTGACAATGACTCGTAGACTCATTATATTGTGACAGTAACCTTATCTGGTCTTTATTCATAATGACTTAATGTGACGATTTGTTGTTAGTGACAATGACTCATTCTACGAGTCATTATGACTAGAGAGCACTTATCTGAGGGTGGTCTGAGGATACATCTTCCTACAACCATGGTAATGAGTCGTTATGAGATACAATGACTCATGAGGTCCTTTTTAGGGATCTGGCCCCTAAAATTTTCTTGGTTTTGTCTGCAATCTCCAGCCCTATATACTGGACATACAAGTTAACCTATAATGTAATAAGTACAAAACATGGGTTGCCTCCCCTGTAATGAGTGATTTAATAGCATGACACATCTTTTCTAATTTGGATACTCAGATTTCATAAACCAGCCCATGGGTTTCCTTCCATACAACGCTTGATTTAACTTTGTGGTCCGACACGAGCACCTTGATTATTCATACTTCATTATGGTAACCATATAAATAGCCTCTAGGGTCATTAATACTGTTTATCACCAAAATCACCCTCATGTCAGTCGGTTGCTTCATGGTTCTATGGACATTGAAGGTGACCTCCTCATTATTAAACCTGAACTTAAGCTCCCCCTTCTCTAAATCCACCAATGCTCTACCCATAGATAAAAAATGGCCTTCCCAAGATTATAGGCATCTCAAAGTCAACTTTATAATCCAAAACAACAAAGTCGTCCAGAAAGACAAAGTTTTCCACTTTCACCATCACATCAAATGATATGCCAACAGGATTCTTAATTGTACTTTTTGCCATCAACAACCGTATATTCGTTGGTTAGGAAGGTCTTAAGAACAATTATTGGAACACTTCCAGCGATGTCAAGTTAATGTTGGCACCCGAGTTACACTGTGCTCTAGCAAATCTAGATGTTCCAATGGTTCATAGGATCATGAAATCTCAAGGATCACCTTTCTTTTGTAATAGAGATCAGGAAGTAATTGTACTACAATGATGCAACCGACCAATATCCTTATAATTGAAAAATCTCTTCTTCATTACCAAATCTTTCATAAATTTTGCATATTCAGGCATTTGCTCAAGAGTTTCAAGAAGAGGGATATTTAGGATTAACTCTTTTAGTATAGAAATGAAATTTTTGAACTTTGTTTCTCCTTTCTTCTTCTTCAATCTTTGAGGAATAGGAGGGAGAGGTCGTGGGGTTATCTTCACTGCCGGCTCATCGACCTTTCCCTTACTAGTTTCCTTCTCAGCATCATGATCAACACTTGTTGACTTTTTTAACTCAGCTTCAGGTGCCTCATTAACCCGTACACTATCATTCCTTGGCTCATAAACTACAGAAATTGGGGGATTAATAGTTGCCTTACCACTCTAAATTGTGATGGCTAGACTATGACCATCATAATTATGATTTTATACTGTGTTACTTAGAAGGATGCCCGACTTCTACTGATTTAAGGTTGCTAACATTTGTCCAAATTATTTCTCTAATTACTTACTCATAGTAGCATGTGATTCTACCTTCTGAGTCAACCCTGAAATGTCTGCCCTAATCTCTTTAAGTCAATTTTCTTGACTTTTGCTGACCTTTAACTGTCTTGGACAACATGGCCTCCATCCTTCATTCAGTGTCACCACTTCCTGGTGGAACATCTGCACCACCCTTCTCCTTGTAGACATATTTGCGTCTCCAATCACCATCCCACTCTCTTCTTTGATATATGTACCTATCCTTATAGTAGTCCTAATATTGGTTCCCTTTCCTAGTGTTCCAATTGTCTTGTGCAAATGGATGGCCCTTGGCTCAAAAACCATCCAAATCTCTATCTAGATATTTAGCCTCTTCTTCCAAATCAGATTCTATGATCTCTAGGCCTTACCCTATGAGCCCACAACATTCACCTTCCCTAAATTCATCATTGCGAGCTACTTTTTCAATAACACAACCTCCATCCTCAGCTGAGCAACCTCTCACGCCACTATGCCACCTACAACTCTGTACTTTTTGGATGCCCCAATAGCATAAGTTCCAATGCCTCTCTTTACCTCCTGAGTATTCCACCCTCACTTGGTGAGAGAGATTTGATCTTAAATATCCGATGCTTTCTTGCAACGCGGTGCATGGGTGCTCCACCAGTAATAGTGTCTGCCATAGCTTTTGAACTGGTGTTAAGGTTTCGATAGAATATTTCATGAAAGTTGCTTCCCATAATTCTATGATTTGACACTATCATCAACTTCTTCTTAAATCAAAACCATGCTCATACATCGACTCAGAGTGAAACTGCTTGAAATTATATATCTCATCCTTTAACTGTAACATTCTGGATGGGGGAAATAAATGATCTAAAAGCTGCCTCCGAAACTCATTCCAAGAAGTGATTGACCCACAAAAAAGTTCCCCTAACCATAATCTAGCTTTAATAGTCAGAGAGAAAGTGAACAACCTAAGTCTCAGAGCTTCCTGATCTACCCTAGGCCTAGTGTATGAAGTTCAAATCCTAATAAAATTTGTAGGATATATGTTTGCATCATCCATCAGCAAGCCCATAAACACACCTTTCAGATTCAACAACTGGATTATGGTGCTAGTAATATCAAACTTACACACCCAGTGAAAATACAGAAGGAATGATAGATCCTATCTCGGTAGTCTCAACTATCCTGGGTCCTTTTCTGGATCATTATATGGTGGTATGTACAAATAGATTGAGAGTACTTGAGATCTACCCTTCTATCCCTATTTTGTTCTATTGAGGTTTACTTGACGATAGATCCTAGTTAACTATTACCTTTAGAGTCTCAAGTTAATAGATGGTAGATAACCATCTTACATAGATGATACTGATTAACCTATATTGAAAATTAATCTTCAAATCACTGTTGTAATTATCTTTTACTAGTCACTACTCCTCTTGTTAAGTAAGTAGTGATAATCTAGGAGGTATCTTACCGTTTGCAACCACCAAGAGATCTATTAAACTGAATATCATACAATATATGCAAAGATACTGGTTTAGACAAACTTAGCACTTTTTCTACTCCATCAATATGTCGGGGTTCTCACAACCTTAGCTAAAGGTTTTGGCTATTCGTGCTTGTGAAATGATCAATGAAAATCATGATTGAATGCATTGAAATAATATGACAATAATCAATGAATAAAACCCAGAGTCTGTAACTGAATTATCCACCAAAATCAATACAAAAGCAATTAAAACATCAAATTCGAATCTCAGATCAAATATAGATTTGTAAGTGTTAAGTGTGCATAAACTCACTATAAAATGTCAAAAGGGTATTTATAGGATACAAGAAAACCCTAAAAATAAAAATCCAAATGAAAAGGGAAAATTGAGGTCGGTGGCCTCCTACTTAGGCCACATATGGATCTTTTGTTATCCTAAGTACCAGAACTTTTGTATAGCTCCTATAACTCTCTGGACTTGGACCTCTGTCACTTAATTTTGTTATAAATGGACCGTATGCATCCTTAGTAAGTGATAGAGTCTTCTTTTCCTCCTTATGAGCCTCTGGACTTCAAGTTCTGACACATACTTTGGTCACCTACATGCGGTAAGTGGAACTTACGCCCAGAAATGCATAAGTAAGTAGCCCAAAACTTCAATTGTCAACTTTTTCTTCAGTTTAGCATCCAAAACCTGATTTCTTGCAAAATATACCCAAAACACATAATATCTCACCAAACAACCTAAGAAACTTGCATTTTTTCTTATTTTAGGCATCGAAAGTTCTAAAAATCCATAACACATCAACTCTCTCAACTTAGAATATTTGAATGTCCTCAGGCAACATAACACAACAAAATGAAAACACTCATGCTAAATAGGAGAATCTAAGCTATCTAAGGCAACTAGTCATCACTTTAAGATCAAACATATTACCCCCTCCTATATAAATATTTCAAAACTAAATGTGGAAAAATAAAGCACAACAGTGTGACACAAAGGAATCAAGGTATGGTACTTACATTAGAAACAAACGAACATACATAAATACAAGTTACATTACCCATACAAGTAAGCAAGAAGCAATACAACCCATGTTCCTCATAACAAAGAAGTCCCACTCACTCATATGGAATCATGCATGTTAATGCGGGGATAGTCAAGAGACACTCACACTCAAATGCTAAGTTCCACTAATGCGTATCAAATACCATATGCTTACCCTTATTTTCTTTACCTAAGTTATTAGACAGTCAAGCTAGGATCACTAGGAATTTATTCGACTTTTAATGTATGCTTGGAGGGGATGGTATTATACATATAGATATATCAAGTGACTAAGCCTCCTTGGCACTACACTTACTTTAGGGTGAACACTTTAACTAATTTCCTTTGTATTCCACCCTTGTTTCTCCCTTATATTATTTATTACACATTTATGTTAGGTGTGGTTTCTTTTGTTCATTTTTTTGATTTTATGATTTGCCTGAGTTAAGGTGCACAAATTCCAAGAAGTACCAAGGCCAAAATAGGTTCATTGTACAAAAATAGAAAAGTAGAATATGTAACAAAAAAAATAGGCTATAAGGCTCGAAATTAGGATCAAGGGATATAATTCACACATGGAAGGTCATTTAGGCTAAAAGTGTACTAACATAAAAAATGGCCTATGATTATTTCCTAACCGACTATCCTATAATCTAGGCAAGACTAACCAGACAAGTTCTGGATTTAACACACAAAGAAAACTAAGTAGAATCTCACTCACACATGGAACAGAGAAATATCACAAGCTACTACCTATCCGGTTCATGCACAAGTTAGTTATGATTATCATGTACCTAATTCTAGCAATAACAAGATCCACATTGGTCACACTGAAACACCATAGGTTTTGGTTCTTAGAAATAACCTGAGTTTAAGATTTCTGATCATCATATAACTCAGGCTTATATGTCGTATGATGTGGGTATGATATAGGGGTCTTGGTCGTATGTTACCCAGTGTGTTTTTAGTTTTTTTATGTACATGGTATCAGTGTACATCTTAAGGGTCATATGTTGATAGTACGATATAGGAGAGTCACTTGTATGTTGTCCAGTGTCAAACCAAGATGTTTCCTTCTTAGGGTATGGTTTGATGGTACTAGTCATATGGCAGGGTACCATTTGGGCAAATAAGTCATAATTTAGACAGAATGTGATGTCTAACATTTTGATCAATATACGAGTGTAGGGGAAGGGTACAACTCATATGATGTTGGTACGAGTAAAGGGTCCAAATCGTATCCACCTATGGAAATTTTTACAGTTCAAGTTGTCCCTCTTAACTTTTTTGACCACACGACTTAAAAAAATCTTGAGAATTCATTAACCTACTATTCCTAAGTTAAACACTGTCAAATCACTCTTAAATCTTTCTTAAGCTCTTGGTTCAAAAAAAGGCTAGGGTTTTCTCAAGGTGGCCAATTAAGGATCTCAAAGGTGGTTTATCTCTATATTCTTTGGTATATAAGGTATGTCACTCCTCCATCATTGTTAGTTCAAATAAAAAGTATGTTTTACTTAATGATTTTCATGGAATTATTGTGGGTTTGTGTTGGTTTTGAAATATATGATGGGGGGTTTTGGTTACTAATGGTTGGATGATGTTTTCCCATGTTTTATTTATGTTTTTTCATGTTATAATATTGGTTTAAACATGTTGTTACATGGGAATTGTTAATTTCCTCTTGATTTTTGGTCATGGAAATTATATGCCCTCAACATGTTTGTCCAAATGCCAATGAGAATGTTTTTGTCACATAGTTTGACTTTTATTGAAAAATTGAATGGCATAGGATGATAATGGAACCTAAATTAGTTTAAATGGTTTTAAATGGATTGGAAAGGACTTGGTGTCCATGGCTTGGTTTAGTTGGAATATTTGTGTAGTACATGGAAATCCCCTAGGTGTTGGCTAATGACATTACTTCCAAGCTATAGTTGGTATGATGGTACCACTTCATAATGCCTTGGTAATTAACTCTGGAATTGGTGGTTTGGTTTTGTTCTAAAGGTTTTTAATTGGGAAATAATGGCGGGTTATGATAGCTAACCGTGAAGGTGTGAGTCTAATGGACGAACACTGGAAACTCATGATTGCTGACATGAGGGTTGGTCATGGTGACCATATACTTGGGGGTATATGGGAATCCCCTATGTTTATACTTGTATATATGTATCATGGAGGGCGAAGGGTACAAGAGAATCCCCGACCCCTATCATATCACCGGTTCGTGTAGCTACACGTTCGGGGACCATTCAAGGGGTAACACTGGACCCATATAGACCATGGGTGGTATTAGAATGGTCAAGATACACAACCCAGGTTAAAGTCTTAAATGCATGCTAAACTAAAAACATCGCGTTTAGGTCCATTGCCCTGAATACTAAAAAATATCCTAATTACATAAAAACAAACACAATACGAAACACAACACATCATGCAAAATATTTTAACCTAGACATGTCAATTCTTTAACCATATCACGACCAATAGAAAAACAAGAACGGTAAAAAAAAATCTACGACAGCTGTGGTATACCCACAACCAACTAAAAGACTGTGCATTATCCCCAATATGTGAGAATAATGTAAAACATAGATAATGAGTACATACTTAGGTTACACTAGGCGTCCGTGTCATGATCATACCCAGGTGAGGGTATATCAACTGGCGAAGGTGATGGTGGTGTCAATGAACTACTAGAACATGCACCCTCTGTTATCTCGGTCTGCCTCTACCTTTTAATCACTGCAGTATTATGTGAATCACTTCTATCCCAATTCAGGTCCTGGTCAAATGGAATACTTGGATACTGCAAGTCCCTTTATCAATCTCTCTTGGTCCCAACTACTGGGACCAATCCATTATTCTTCACAAATAAGTCAAAGTGTCTAGGCCCAGGAGGGGGTGTCGTCTTAACAAACGGGGGCACATTTGGAGGGATGGTTAAGTATGGATCTCAGTAAGAGAGCGTACCTCAACTCTATGTACATCTACCTCCTCCTTAATATCATCTAGCTTTGGCATATCAATACTACTAAACTAGAATGATACTCCACTCTTAAAAAAATCTATCCATTCATTCAACTCAACTCATAGCTCTAACATAACAGCCCGATGTGTAGATTCCAATCTTGCCTCAACTGTCTCTAGTGTAGAACGGACCTATGGACGAATCTATCCATATAAAGTTTCCATATCGGTCTCAAAATTCTGTAGTCGGGTGCCGGTGACTACCTAACTGCCCACCAATATTTGAAAAACTCACATGAAACTAACATAAAACCTAATGTAGAAGACGTAGTGGATGGGAGAAGGGGAATTAAAGATGCACCTACTGGCTCTGAAGTAGAAGCTGGGCTGATGTAGATATAGTAGGGGAACCCTCACCCTCTATACTCAACTCGAGGGCCTGTCTCTTCTCCATTATCTCAAACTCCACACTAACTCCCACGTCACCTCCCTATGTACCAATAGGCTCTATTGGAACTGATAGGCCCTCAGATGAGGACGAAGGCACTATATAGGGTGCATGAGGCCTCCTGGAAAGATTAGAGTGTATTGGATCCTTCATCATCTTAGTATGTGCCATGACCGTCACTGCTACTCTCTCATCTACACCTAGTACCTCTTTAACGCTGGACTAATCACATAACCTCTGGACAAGACATGGGAATGACAAAGTCGTAGTATCACCAAAAGCTTTCTCATAAAGCTCATGTTGAATAATAGTAGCAAAGTCAATCTCATATCCATTCATCATGATCGCAGTCAGTGTAGATCCATCCCAAGCCAATATATTATCCGCAACAGTAAAAAACAATCTATATCAAACAAGCAGCCACAAAAATTGACATATCCCAAAATCAGGCCATGTTATATGGGCACTTCAAGCTCACCTGAACTGGAGGTTCGCTTGATAACCTAACCTAACCATCATCAAAACAACCATCAAGGTTGGATAAATTCCAAACTTATAATAAAATAGCAGAAATCTAAGGCTAATATTCAATACTCAGATAATAACTAACATTGCATTAATGTTGACCATTTATACAAATACCCAAGTCCACAGTCATCCACAAAACCTTTACCAAATCAAAGTCAATAATATGTTGTTACATGCCCCCGATAATATCTAAGTACCAATTCTATACAAGTCTATGACATAGAATAACATGACAATGAAAGGTAGGCCTTCCGGAGTATGGAAGCTCATCACTTCAAGGTCAATGCCCAAACTGCATGAACACCTGTTCACTTCGTAGAAGAAGAAGATGCTCCGGCCCCTATGTCAAGTGGGGACATAGCGTCCAGAGATGGTAAGCAGTTGGAGCGCTAGCATGTAACCCAAGGATAAGGATAAAATAGCATGTTTTTTCAATCCAAGTCAAGTCATTATATAAATTCATTTTTACACAAGTTAATGAATCACATTCAATTACATATATATATATCACATGACAATAAGATATCTATACTTAATCATGTTCTCAACTCCTTCAATCATGAGGCATAAAGTGGAGGACTATAGCATTCCACACTTAGGTTCAACTCGTTCATATTTGGCATAGAACTTTAATCACATGCACATGTCATTAGACAAAGTGCTTTAATCATGGGTACATTCATTAAACATGGGACCCGAAACCACATGTTTATCCATTATAGCGAAGGCTCTATCCATACCCACACAATCAATTAGGCATGAGACCTTAATTACATGCTCAAACATTTAATTAGACTTGAAACTCTAATCACATGCTCACGTATACACTTAGGCATGGAAATGTAATCACATGCTCACATATTTAATAGGGCATGGAACTTTAATCATATGATCTCACATTCAAATGGGTATGTAACTCTAATCGCAAGCTCATCCACATTCGAGGTATTTTAACCTCAAGAGATCTCTTTAAGCAAGGGAATCCAACCACAAGCTATTATACGAGGGACTTTAACCACAAGTATTTTGATGAGGGACTCCAATCATAAGTCTTTTGACAAGGGACTCTAACCATATATCTTTTAATGAGGGACTCTAACCATAAGTTATTTAACGAGGGACTCTAACCACAAGTAATTTCATAAGGCAAGTTAATTTAGCCACAAGCCATCACATTACTATTATTAGCCAACATTTGAATTCTCAGTCAATTGGTTCATGATTTAACACCCATATAACTCAGTTAACATTTTAAGGACTTTAGCTCATTTATCCAAAACAACACTATACATGACCACATGTTTCTCATATGAGACTTTATTTCTTAACCATTTCAATAGGATGATGCCTTAATTCAACCCATCATGCAATTCAATCGGTAGTCATCACGACCCCTACTAACTTACACATTATTCATTAACACTTCTACACAACACTTTAGTTCCGCACACATAATTTCAAGTTCAAACTTAGGGAATTGGACCCCTCTTCTTAGCCATCAAACCAACATGGTCATAGATTAAAAAATTACATAGCTAAAAACATCAACACAATGCCAATTATAAAACATACATACTTATAGGGACATAACCCCATTTAAATCCATAATCTAATCCATTACATGATTAACAAGGTTCTTATAAACCATTTACAATCATTATAACTCAATACATGGCCAACAAGGCCTTTACCAACCATCTAAATGTATTCACATTCATTTAGTCCTTATCATGACTAACTCATGTTTATTAGACCAATTCCATAGATAAACATTGAACCATTCATATTTCATTAATAATATCTCACCATATTCTCATCACATTTAAACTCTACACACATATCAAGATCATTCTCATGTTTAGAGCTTTAATCCCTTATTAGTCATTAACCCAACAATATCATCAATTTCGCAAAACATGGTTCACAACTGCTTTACGATATTATCTCTCATTAATTCATTCTTATAAGGCCATTGTCCTAGTTTAAAACATCACAATCATGTGGGTAGACAATTCACATGGATATTTTCACAAACACCTTATGTACATACCTTCAACGAGGCTATTTTCATGGCAGAAATCATTAAGATTAGGGTTAATCAAGAAAAACATATTAGGACAAATACATCAAGAATCCACATATGAAAATAATCATCAATAACATAAATAGACACTATTCTAAGTAGGGATCATCATTGCTCATCATTTAGCAACAAAACCCTTTTCATTTGATTTCAAAACCACCATGTACACTTACTAATTCAAGTGCAAAATACATGGGTTTTATAATTATTTAAGAAGGGGAAGAGATACATACCTTAAACAACTTGAATCGCCAAGAACTTGAATTTTTCTTCCTATTAGATGAGATCTCTTGAAACCCTAGCCTCCAATCTTTCGAGGATGAACTTGAGAGAGTGTTTAGGGTGTTTGATTCATCCTAGTGGATGTTTCAGAGGCTACACACACTTATAT
Organism: Capsicum pubescens; assembly: GCA_030864215.1. Classification (NCBI taxonomy): domain Eukaryota; kingdom Viridiplantae; phylum Streptophyta; class Magnoliopsida; order Solanales; family Solanaceae; genus Capsicum; species Capsicum pubescens. The sequence goes on from CM061543.1 coordinate 123,967,192, forward strand.
AGTGAGAGGGATTAGGTTTTAGGCAATGGAAAATGAAAAAAAGTCCCTTAGTTAAAAGTTGGAAAATAACCCCCGCCCAAGGGTACAATTCCCCATACGACTCCTAAAGTAATCGTACCCTAGGGTACAAGTGGTACCCTTACTCATACCATAGGATCCTCTTAGTTCATTATACTATTAAAGGTAGGGTAGACACCCTTGATTCATAACCAAAGGGTACGACTCAACCCCTAATTCGTAAGCTTCATCCATATAGAAAACAGTCCACTCAAGTTGAAACATTACTCCATATGATCATGTAAGGTATGAATCATATACTTTGGTTATGACTAAGGAGAGGTCATGTCATAAAGAGGACAGTGAGCTACCTCACTATGCTACACTTATACAAGAGGGGGATGGGAGAGTGGATACTACCAGTATCCAAAGGGTACGACTGGCTTGTCCAATCGTATCTTGGTCATCATGATCAAAAACAATTTTTTTTGGCAAGGCCACATCCTTGGTTGTTTCAAAAACTTTAAGGAAAAAGTCAAAGAAACCTTATTTATCATATCCTACCCATCAATCTAAGGGTTATCATCTCCTAGAGGTTAAATATAGTTGGCGATCCATTTTATGATCTTCACTTTCTCTCTCATGTGATTAGCATCACACATATTGTGTCTGTCTTATACAACTATCAATCTATAATCACACTCTACTGTGGATGCTAGGCAATGTAATATGGCTTAAAAAGAACTCAGTGGATTGCCGCCGCTGAAATGTCAACCATAGCCCCTCTCATAAGTGTCTTCTTAAGCTGGGGCTACTCAGCATTCCTCAAAATACCCCTACATCTGGGCATAGGCAAAGATACTATGGCATGATATGAGGCATATAATTCCCACACCAATGCTAGTATTTATAAACCTAAGTGCCTAGTCATCCACCCTAACTTATAATGCTTAAAGACTACCCGCAACTACGATGCTCTACTCAACCCAAATAGCTCTATCCCATGCTCTTTATAAATAGCCCTCTTGGGTTAGATGGTCTTAGTAGTATGTCTATCTCTCTTAAGAATAGTTCAAAGTCCATCCATGCACCATCTTGGGTTTACCTAATAAATTACATCTATCGAGATATGTGGTGGGTCAGATGTTTGATCACTGAGCTTCTTTCTCTGAATCGGAACTGGTACCTAGTGTTAGGACTGGTCGATACCATCCTTAGACTGGGATACAACTAATGTCTCCTCCTAAACTAAGGTACCCTTCTCAAATTGGGGTACTGCTGATGACTCCTCCTGATCTGCAACCTCCAACTCATCCTCATTCTATGACCCCCTCATCATACTAGACATCATGTGTATCTATCTCTAATGCTGGATCCAACTTAGCATCCTCCTCGCTATCATCATCATCGCTCTCAGTAGGCTATGGACTCTTTTTTGGTAATCTCTTGGCCGACTACTTTCTCACCTTAGATATGAACTGGATAGCCTCTGTCTCTGTCCTTGGCTGAGTAATAGTTGGCTATTTGCCCCACTGTGATTTCTCTATAAGCTATACACCTGATTTGTCATAATAATAATCTTAGCTGAAGTATGCCTCTGCCCCTTAGTTACTATCTTATGTCAAACTGGTCGAGGTTTCTCTGGTTAGGACTGCTCTACTACAAGCAACCAGGTATTTCTCTGAGAAGCTGCTCTCTGATGAGTCAACCCATGCCTTCTTGTTTGAAGCCTTTGGTACCATGGGTCCTGAAAAACCAAGTGTTAGCATCTAACAGATAATGAGGGACTGCAAAATTTGAAGAAAAATATCAAAATTTATAAACATCAAATTTTTCCTCAATTTTTTCAACGCTATAACTTATACTCAGTATCAACGTATCTAACATGTGCACATTCAACTAGAATTAAACTTTCAACACACTCTAGCATTCCAAAATTTTGGTATTCTTTTACCTATTTAGATTCAACTTCTATTTAGGGCATGATCTTAAGGTTTAATTAGTGACAATGCCCCACATTAATATTTTAGGATACTTCAAGGCTCCTACATACAAACCTGAAGGTTTCTTATAGTTTTCATGAGAATAAAGATACCAACTTATTTTATGTTTTGCACAAAATAATACTATTAAGAGCCAAGAAAGTTTAATTTTAATTGAAGAACTAGAAGTGAACTATGAAAATGTGAATTAAAAACAAAACTTGAATGCATACTTAGTGCTTTTGTACAAGTTAGTACCAAGAACAAGTACCCATTTAGGTCTTTTCTCGAGTGTAGGGGAGTGGGGTAGTTTAAATTTTAAGAGGGAAGAGGGAATTTTGAGTATTTGTATGTTTAAAAATAGATTATGAGGGATTAAATAGGAATGGGGGTCGGTTTAGGGTTAATATAGGATGAGGTGGGCCCAAAATTTTGAAACAAAATTGTACTCAAAAAGTGCCTAGTTACGGCAGCTACATAAGACCGTATATGGTATATATGGTCCATATGTGCCCACTGTAAGTTGGCCCAAATTTTTTTCCTAATTCGTGCTCTTTAGTCTTTGTATTCTGATACTTACTTTGCTACTTACGAGGTATTAAGTGGTATTTGTGACCCTGTAATTATGTTCATTGGTTAAAGTCTAGAAATTCCCCAAAACATCTTCAAAATTCCATCTTATCAGTTAAGCACAACTTACCTATCCACGTGGGACTTATGACCTTATTGAGTTGGTCACAAAGTCTCCTTATAAGAAATTTTACCATATTCTAGGTCATTCCACATTACCATTATACCTACAAAAAAGAAAAATAAACATGAACACTAAAATAGTGGGTTACCGTCCACCCAATGCTTAATTTAATATTGCGGTACAACATGGCTTTGTTGGTTTCTCAGACTTCACCAACAAGCCTATGGGTTGCCTCCCATGCAATACTTGAATTAACATCATGGAACGACATGGGTATCTTTATTACTCAAAATTCATCACGGTACCCAAAAGAATACCCTCATGGGTCATCAATACAATCTATAACCGACAACACCCTTATGTCAGTTGGCTTCTTCATAGTTCGTCAGAAGTTGAAAGTGACTTCTTCTCCATTAACTCTGAGCCTGAGATTGCCTTTATTTATGTTAACCATTTCTCTACCTATGGACATAAGCTGTCTTCCCAATATGATGGGCATCTCAAAGTAAACCTCATAATCCAAAATAACAAAATCTGCTGGAAAGATGAAATTATCAACTTTCACTAACACATCAAAAGAAATGCCCACAAGTTTCTTTACAGTGTGGTAAGCCATCAACAATTTCATCATAGTTGGTTCAAGAGGGATCAATCCCAATTTCTTGAATACGACCAGCAATATCATTTTTATTCTGGCTCTCAAATCACATAGTGCTCTCGCAAATCGGGATGTATCAATAGTACATAGGATCATGAAATCATTGGGATCACCCCTTTTTCTAGCATAGAGACTTAGAAGTGATTGTACTATAGTAGTGCGATCCACCAATGTTCTTAAAACTAGTACTCCTCTTCATTGTTACTAATTGCTTCATAAACCTGGCATAGCTAGGCATCTAATCAAAAGCCTTAAAAAGAGGGAAGTTCAAGCTCAACTCTTCCAGAATCTCAATAAATTTCATAAACTTTATTTCCTCTTACTTATATTTTAGTTTTGAGGAAAAAATGGAGGTGGCCGTGGAATTTGTCTCACTGCAGGCTCATCGAGCTTTTCCTTACCTGTATCCTCACCAACACTAACATTAAAACTTATCGCCTTGTCAAACTCCATAATAGGTGACTAATCAACCATAGTACTATCATTTTTTACACATCAACATCAGGCAATAGGGGATCCACTGTAGACTTACCACTCCGTGTGGTAATAGCATGACAGTGACCATCATTATTTCAATTTTGAACCGTGTTTCTTGGAAGGGTACCCGACTGCCTTTGATTCAAAGTGTAATACTACTGCCTAAGATGATGCTCTAACTGCTTGATATCAGTCATATGAGACTTAACCTTTTGTGTCAAACCTAAAATATCAGTCTTGATCTCATTAATGATAGCCTCCTGACTCTTTAACCCCTTTACTAATTTGCATAACATCATCTCCATTCTTGATTTATTATCATGGCTTCCTTGTAGAATATACCTATCTCCCTTCTCCTTATAGTCATCATTACATCTCCAGTCACTATTGCGCTCCCTACTACAACTTTTGTATCTATCTTCATAATAGTTTTGACATTGGTTTCCTTGATCTTTGGCTCGAAAATCTACCAATTCACGATCCAAATACCTAGCCTCCTCTTCTAATTCAGACTCATAAGTTCTAGAGAATGCACCATGTGATCCTACTCTGTTCACCCGCTCAAAATTTACGGTTGCAAATTGCTTAGTCAATAACCCAATATCAATCCTCAGCAGCACAATCTCCTACACTACAAAATCATTAGCCACTCTCTAGTCACCGAAAGCTATAATGGCATATTTAACAATACCCTTTTTTATTACCTGAGTTTTCTACCTCGGTTAGTGATAGAGAGCTGATCTAGAGCCTCATAAGCTACTTCTCATCTCATAAATGCTCCTCCATTGATTGTTTCTATCATAGCTTGGAGACTGATATTCAGGACTCTATAAAATATCTCTAGCAAACTCATCCCTGAAATTCAATGATTGGGTACCATACTCAATTTATTCTTAAACCTGAACCAAGCCTTATACATTGACTCAAAATATAGGTTTTTGAAATTATATATCTTATCTTTAAGCTGAAACATCTTGGATGGGGGAAAGAATTTGTTTAATAATTGCTTGCACAACCCATTTTATGTGACGATAGATCCTTTTGAAAGTTCCCCTAACCATAAAGAAGCTTTTCCAGTCAATGAGAATAGGAACATCCTCATCCCAAGCTCCTCCTTGTCTCTCCCAAAATCATATAAAAAGTGAAGATCCCAATGAAATTAGTAATATTTTTATTTGCATTATCTGTAGGTGACCCCGCAAATACACCCTTCAAGTTTAAGAGCTATATCATGGAAATGGTTATGTCAAATTTCACACCTGAGGGTAAAATAAGAGGAATGATAGCTCTTATTTATTCTGGATCAACGTATCTCATATCCTCATCATTATTATATGGCTACAAATACTATTATGTTGGGATCACTTTAGATGGATCACCACTGACTCTATTGCAATCACCATCGAATGTTGGACTATGATCAACTACCAGCCTTGGCCTGGCTAATTATGCCTGCTAAGCTAACTGGGACTCCTCATCTCTTCTCTGGTTATCATCTTCAACTGCATTTGCCAACAACTACATATGTCGCATTACTAACCCTTATCCTAGATCTCAATTAACTATTACCTTTTATGTCTGAATTTATTATATCATAGATAACCATCTTACATAAATGAATACTGATTAACCTAGATCGATAAATTAATCTTCAAATCACTATTGTAATTATCTTTTCCTAGTCACTGCTCCTCTTCGGAGTAACTAATGATAATATAGGCGGGATTTTACCTTTTGCAACTGCTAAGATACCTATTAAATTAAATATGATACAATACATGAAAAGATATTGGTTCAGAACAACTTAGCACTTCCCCTACTTTGTTAATATGCCAATGTTTCCACAACCTTAGTTTAGGTATTTAGCCGCTTATGCTTGTGAATGATCAATGGAATTCATGATTGAATCTATTGAAATAATATCGAAATAATCAATGAATAAAACCCTAAGTCTATAACTTAATTATCAACCAAAATTAATACAAAAACAATTCCAAGATCTAATTCAGATCTCTAAATCAAATATAGGGTTGTAAGTGTTAATAGTGTGTAAACTCACCATAAAATGTCAAAAGGGTATTTATAGAATCAAAGAAACCCTAAAAATCAAAATCCAAACAAAAAAGGAAAATAGAGGTCGGTGGCCAATTACTTAGGCAAATTGCAGACCTTATGTACCATATACTGACCTATGTGGTCCTAAGTTAGTTCCAGACCTTCTGCACAGCTCCTGCAACTCTTTGGATGTAGACATGTATCACTTACTTTGGTCATTTACGGACTGTATGTACCACATACAGACCATATGTGCCCTTATTGAGTGATATCTTCTTTTTCTTGTTTATGAACCTCGGGACTTCAAGTTCTAACACCTACTTTGGTCACCTATGCTAGGTAAGTGGAACTTATGCCCAAAAATGAATAATTAGCCCAAAGCTTCAATTTTTCTTTTTTTCTTCCGTTTAGAATCCAAAACCCAATTTCCTACAAAATATACCCAAAACACATTCTATATCACAAAATAAGAAAAGAAACTTTTATATTTTCATCGATTTAGCCATCGAAAGTGCTATAAATTCATAGCACATCAAATACTATGAGCCAAACCATGATCATGGTTACATTGTATGATTGTACAATGGTCTTTTTAAATTGAGACAACCCTAACATCTAAAATTTGACAAAATATACCCTTATACCATGAGAGGTAACTACGATCATGCTTTGAATCAATAATCCTAGGCACGCTTATGAGTGTTATAGATGCTCCAGATATAACAATGAAACCTATGGACCAAGGTATGATACTAGGTCAATCCCACAATTGTACGAAGACATGTATGATCATGTTCAGAGAAATATCATCTACCTCCCAACCATGAGTGCAACCCTTAATCATAGGTTGGTTCTATAATTGTAGGAAATACTTGTACGTCCCACCCAGTAGTTTCCAATTATGATGTTAAAAGGGCATATCAGTCTTTTCCCACTCTTTTAGCACCAAAACAACATCATTTTTGGTAGCTCAAGGATCACTTGTAGGGTTAATATTATCCTAAGCCCTCATTACTTAGACAAACCGACACTTAGTTTCAAAAAGATAAAAATAGTGATTCCTTTCCTCAAGGCAGATCTAGGGTTCATCTTCCTCGGGCATCTATTCTAAAGATCCTTCAGGGTTTCATCAACAAGTATGTGGGATTTCATCAATGGGTCTTTTTTAACCCGTTGACTCCTAAAGTTAACCTAATTCTCTAGTTCAATATTTAGGGTTTATAGATATTAGTAAATTTATATATATCCCAGTCCTTGGTTCGACTAACTTATAATCCTTATTTTATCATAAATTTAGAGTTATTACTTGATTGTGATCATAAACCCTAGATATTTTTTAAAATCCATGATAGTTGAACCTGAGTCATTGAATTCTATAAATTCATTTTGTTTAAAAAATTGAAATAATAGTTGCATTATTCAGAGAAGGTGGGTTATGAACACCCGATGACTTAGGATTTTATGCATATACTTTTGGATGAAATTTCTTGATTTAAATGTTTGAACGCTTTAAAATATTGTATTTATTTTTAGTCTATAAATTATTATTATCCTTAAGCATTACAGTTATCAGTCTCATTCCATAAGGAGTAGTACTTAGCACTATGAAGACTCAGGGATAAAGGCTCATCCTCCGGTTAGGCAGAGACCTTTAGTATAAGTCTCGTAAGTCCCAAAAATGTGATGCTAGTGTAGGTTTTAAGGGGTAATCCCTCAATCTAGGCTTAATACCTTAGTCCATTTGGACATCAGTTTAGTGGATCCACATCAGTTAGTGTTTGTACCCTTGGTAAGGTACTAAAAACCTTTCCATCTAAGTTATAGGTTAGGTTCTGGTTAGTTCAAATTGGGGTATATTGGTTATTAGTAGTTTCAGCAGTCTAGAGTTTATAGTACAAATCCATATTCTTATATGACTTTATATTCAATTATTCATTTCATTATGCAATACAAGTTCATTACTTGATTGTGCCTTAGTTTATCATGTTATCTTCACCATGTTCAACATATATCTATTATTTTCCTATATCACATACTGAGTACTTTCATAGTCCAGAGCTTATAGTTTCTTTTGTGCTATATTGTCTTATCATGTAGGTTCTAATGCTAAGTATCCAGATCACACCTAGAATAATCTCTTACCATATCGGTAACAACATTTTGGTGAGTCTTCATTATGTGATGACTATGGTCAAAATTTTATTTTATTTTGTCTTTTTCATTCCTAGTTTTCATCCAGTTGGATTTAGATAGGGGCTTTTCCCGGCAACTCATCTTAGTAAAGGCTTTTCATACTTATAGTAAGATGTTCATCTTATGATCTCAAAATTAAGTTATAATTGATTAGATTTATTTGAATATTTATTTCATTATTCAGTTCAATTTCAACATAAGTATTTTTATCTGTTATTATTGATATTTTTAGTTTTTTTTCAGGCCATGGGTTAGCTTGAGTTCACTTGTGATTCTAAGCACTGTGTATAACAAGGGGTGGTCTCGAGTTGTAACAAATTGGGTATTAGATAGACAAGTTCAAAGTATCCTAATATAACTAAAAGCATCATCAAATAGAGTCTCATTCATGGCTGTGAAGTACTCCATACTTTTAAGTGAGAAGGTATGAGACATTTTAGAATTTTTTTCACTTTTTTCATGTTCATTCATATGATAAAGTGTGATCTCTATTGAAATCTAATTCTAACTTGTTCCTTATGTATTTATTGAATATGCTACCAAAGAGAAGTAATGGAAAAAAGAATGGGAACGATAGAAGGGTTGACAATCAGCAAGCACCACCAACTTCTCCAGAAAACCCTCCAAATGAACAAGTCTCCTATGCTAAATTCAAGGTTGCTTTTATAGCATCAGTCCAGTCTATGACCATATAGAATAATGAACCTACAGTGGTACCATCCAACCCAACACTGAATGCAAAAGTATCCAGAGTTTAAGACTTTACTTAGATAAATCTTCTATTGCTCTTCAGGTTCAAGTTTGAGGAGGACCCATAAGAGTTTGTGGATAGTATTCAAAAAGTTATGAAGATTATGTATGTTACCCCAATTAAAGGTGTCGACTTTTCCACCTATCAGCTATAGGAAGTAGCTCATACTTAATATAAATAATGGAAGGAACATAGGGGTGCAAACATAGAACTGGTAGAATGGGATAAGTTTATGGTTGCAATTTTTGGATAGGTTCTTCCCGCTTGAGCTAAGGAAGACAAAGGTGCAGGAATTCATAAATTTGAAGCAAGGTAGAATAAGCATAAATGAGTATTCCCTTAAGTTAACTCAGTTGGAAAGGCATGCTCTGACTATGGTTGCTGATTCCACGACCTGTATGAGAAAGTTTGGGTTGAGTGTTTATGAGGATACGATTAAAGAATGAAGGACAACTATGTTGATGAAGAATATGGGCATCTCCATACTAATGTTTCATGCTAAATAGATAGAGAAATACAAAGTTAAGGATAAGAAAAGAGAGAATAAGATGGATAGAACAAATAGTTTCAATTTCTCTCAACAGAGGTTAGATGGTGGATATCATTCTCATTTTTGCCAGAAAATATTAGCTCTAGCCCATCTTGTTCTGGTTTCCCAGTTCTAAAATTCTAGTAATATTATCAAGATAGGGCACCAGGCTCTATGTCTTAGGATTGTATGATAAATGTTTCTACTAACTCGGTAAGCAAGAAATATGGTAGGAATAGTAAGGGTGAGTGTATGGCTAGTAATGATGGTTTCATTAGGTATGGAAAGCCAATTTATTAACTGAGGGAATACTTAGTGGCTTCCCAAAGTGGTAGGGATGGCCTTCATCAAAGTCAATCTAATTCTATAGCTGCTCTAGTAGGTTTCCGAACTAAGCAAGTTGCCCCATCTAATGCAGATGGTGGAGAGTATCAGAACATGTTCTATGCCCTTCATACTTGATGAGATCAGAAGGGTTCTCCAGATGTAGTTATGTGTACATTACAACTTGCCCATAATCATGTTTATGCATTATTAGATCCTACAACCACACTTTCTTTTGTAACTCTCTGAATATAATTAGACTTTGATGTCAATATTAAAATTCTTTTAGAAATTTTCACAGTCTCTACTCTAGTTGGCAACTCAACCATAGCTAAATGGGTATATAGAAATTTCCCAGTTATAGTTTCCCAAAATATCACCTTAGTTGATCTCGTAGAGTTAGACATAGTAGATTTTGATATCATTCCTGGTATGGATTGGATACACTCATTCTATGTCTTGATAGATTTTAGGAAGAGAGTAGTCTAATTCTATTTTCCAAATGAACTAGTGTAGAGTGGAAGGGTAGTACTTCAACATCTAAGGGCCAATTCATCTCTTACCTTAAGGATAAAAGGTTGATCTCCAAAGGGTATATTTATCATCATCTTGTCTAGGTTAAGGTATCAAAATATGAAGTCCCAACTCTTGTTCCAGTTCCAATGGTAAAAGAATTTCCAAAAGTGTTTCCAAAAGATCCACCTGGAGTTCCTCCTGGATAGGAAATTGACTTCGAAATAGATTTCCTTCTAGATACCTAGCCTATTGCAATTCTACCTTACAAAATGGCTCCATCCGTGCTTAAAGAGTTAAATAAGAAATTACAGGACCTTTTATACAAGGGTTTTGTCAGGACAAGTGTTACTCTTTGGGGTGCTCTAGTTCTTTTCGAGCATAACAAATATGATTCTCTCAAAATATATATCGACTATCGTCAGTAGAAAAAAATCTTAGTAAAAAATAAGTTTCCCATTCCTAGAATTTTTGACTTATTCGACCAGCTTCAGGGTTCAAATTGCATCTCTAATATAGACCTAAGATCATGCTATCATTAGCTAAGATTCAAAGAGCATGACATTCTAATGATAACCTTTTGCACTTGGTTTGGTCAATATGAATTTATTATTATGTCTCTTGGACTAACGAATTCACTTGTGGATTTTATAGACTTGATGAATAGGGTGTTAAAGCAATACTTATACATGTTTATCATTGTCATTATATATGATATCGTCATTTATTCTCAAACTGAGGATGAACATGCAAATCATCTGAGGATTGTCTTGCAGACTCTTAAAGATCAACAACTATTCTCCAAATTCAACAAATGTAAATTCTGGTTGAAATTAGTAACATTCATTGGTCATATTATTTCTAGTGTAATCATTTAAGTTGATCCCCAAGAGACCAAAGTAGTAAGAAACTGCCTAGACCCATCTCTCCAGAGAATATCAGGAGTTTCTTGGCCTTAACCAATTATAAAGATGTATTATTGATGATTTTTTCTTTATTGCTTATCCCATGTCCATGTTGACTCAGAGAAAGTCAAGTTTCAATGGTCTGATTCTTGGGAGAAGAGTTTTCAGGAGTTGAAGGCTTGATTCATTGCCGCTCTAGTTTTAACTCAACCATAGGGCTTAGATGGTTTGGTGGTTTATTATGGTGCTTCCAGGGTTGGAGTTGGCTATGTGTTGACAGGGGGTCAAGGTTATAGAATATGCCTTTAGACATCTCAAACCTCATTAGAAGAACTACTCGACTCAGAATATTGAATTGGCAACAATTATTTTTTCTTTAAATATTTAGGGGCATTACCTTTATGGGGTTAATATTGTTGGGTTCACCAATCATAAGAGTAGCATGTGTTTAGTCTAAAGTAGTTAAATCTCTGTCAAAGGAGATGGTTAAATTTTATAAAAGATTATGATATGAGTATTTTGTACCATCCAGGTAAGGCCAATGTGGTGTCCGATGCTCTTAGTATATTATCTATTAGAGGTGTTACTTATGTTGAGGATGAGAAGAAAGAACTACCTTATGAGGTACATAAATTGGACATACTAGGAGTTCAGTTGGTTGACTCAATCGAAGGTAGTATTTTGGTCTAAAATGGTTTAGAATCATCCTTGGTAGCAAGGTAAAATAAAAGCTAGATAGAGATCCCACTTTTCTTAAATTGCAAACAACAATCCAAAGTTAGGAGGTTGAGTTTTTGTCCCAAGTGGGAGATGGTATTCTTCATTAATAGGGTAGACTATGTGTTTAAGATATTGATGACTTGAGATAGCGAACACTAGTGAAGGCTCATGGCTCTTGCTATTTAATTCACCTAGGAGCCTCTAAGATGTAGAATGATCTACGGGAAGTCTATTAGTGGAGTAGTATAATGAAAGATATCGTGGAGTTTGTGGATAAGTTCCCAAATTTCCAACAGGTTAAGATTGGGCACCAGATACCTGGTGGCACATTTTAGGATATTAGCATTCCTACTTGGAAGTGAGAGGTAGTGAATATGAACTTTATTATAGGGTTGACTCACACTCATTAACAACATGATTTTATTTTAGTTATTATAGATAAATAACAAAGTCGTCCAATTTCTTGTTAATTAACACTTCAGGTCCAACCGAGGACTATGCTAAACTTTACTTGAAGGAGTTGGCAAAATTGCATCGAGTCCCTGTGACTCATCTTAGATAAAGATACTCAGTTTAACTCTTAATTTTGGAAGACATTCTAGAAGGGTCTTAGTACCAAAGTTCACCTTAGTACAACTTTTCACTCGCAGACAGATGTTCTAGAAGAAACGGCCATTCAGACCTTAGAGGATATGTTGAGAGAATGTGTATGATCAGTAAATCACCGAGTTTTAGTTAATTCCATATTATCTCTCCCTCCCCATCTCTAACTAAACCCCTAACCCTAAACCCTACTTTTTATTAATTTTTGGCCCCATGGACACCATCTCTGATGGGGTTGACCCACTAGAAAATAATCAAAAGATGAAGGGCATTGGTGACAACAATGATGCACAAGGAGCCTTTCCTAAAAAGATGAATAATGCTAATACATTGAAACCTAAGAGTTTCAATAGTAACATTGAAAACGTTCCACCTAAACTCGTGGTTATGTTTCATGGTGAACCTAGCAGAACATAGAAGTCATCTGAGATAAAAAGCTTAATCATTCAAGAAAATTTGCAATATGCTATCATAGGTAAATTCTATTATGGAAAACCAGACATTGAGGGGTTGATAAGAACTATTCAAAGATAGTGTGGTATTAAAGGTGAATTCACTATTAGAGTCTTGGACACTAGACATATACTTATTCGATTAGAAGTGTTGAAGGATTATGTCAATCTTATGCCAACAGCTGCAAATTACATAAAAGCTAAGGATATGTTTTGGCAAATGAGAACACTAAAACCACAATCTTTCTTTAAAACCATGGTCCTAGGCACCATCTTGAGTTCAACAGATGCTCCGAATGTAACCATCAAACATACGAACCAAGGTATAATTCTAGGTAGATCCCACGATCGTACCAAGGCTTGTATAATCATGTTATGAGAGATATCATCCAGCTCCCAACAACGAGTGTAATCCACGATCATAGATTGTTCCTATGATCACATGAAGGACTCATGCGTTCCTCCTAACAATTTCCTGTTATGATTTTTAAAGGGGCATATTAGTCTTTTCCCACTATTTCAACACCAAAATACATCATTTTGGGTATATCAAGCATCATTATTGGGGTTAATATATCCTAATCGCTCATTACTAAAAAAACATCTGATATTTAATTTCTAAAAGAGAAATAAGGTAATTCCTTTCCCCAAGGCAGAGCCAAGGTTCATCTTCCTTAAATTTCCAATTATAAAGAATCCTTCAAGATTACCATCTCTAGGTATGTGATATTTCATGAATGGGTCCTCTTTCACCTATTGATTACCAAAGTTAACCCAATTTTCTAGTTCAGTACCTTTTCACTATATAGGGTTTATGGATATTAGTAAATTCAATGATATCTTAGTCCTTAGGGGTCATTGAGTTATAATCCCCATTTTGCATAAGTTTTAGTGTTATTACTTGACCACGATCACAAATGCTAGCTACATTGTAAAATCAATGATTGTTGGACCTGACTCATTAAATTCTATAAATTTTTTCAGTTTATAAAATTATCATAATAGTTGCATTATTCATAGATGGTGGGTTATGAACTCCAGATGACTTAAGTTTTCATGCATATATTTTTGGATTCCATATTCCCAATTTACATATTTTGAATGCTTTAAGATATTGTATTTATTTTTTATCTTTACATTACCATTAGCTTTGAGCATTATAGTTATCAGTGTCATTCAGTTAGGAGTAGTACTTAGCACTGAGCCGATGAAGGAATGGAGGCTTATCCAACATTTATGCTGATACCGTTTGTTGAATTTTCTATATCCCATTACTACGGTTGCACCGTAGGTTTTAAAGGGTCACACATCAATCCAAGGTTAACAATTTAGTCATTTTAGATATTAATTTAGTGGATCCACGTCAGTCAGTATTCATACCCTTGCCAAGGCACTGAACAACCTTCCAGTTAGGGTTATAGGTTGGACCCCAATTAACTTAGTTTGGGGTATGTCGGTTATTAGTTGCTCCTGCAGTTCACAATTTATAGGTCAGATCCAAATTTTTGTATGACCTTGTATTATGTTATTCAGTACATGCGAGATTATACATTGCATAATTTCTTTTGCAATATTTTGTCAAATAATATAGGTTTTGACACTCAGTATCCAGATAGCACCTAGTATGATCTCTTACCGTATCAGAAATAGCATTTTAGTAAGTCCTCATCAAGTGAGGATCAGAGTTAGGATTTCATTTCATTTGTCTTTGTCTTTTCAATTTTCAGCCAGTTGAAGTTAACTGGGGGCTTATCCCGACAATTCATCTTATTAGAGGATTTTCAGACTTAGACTTAGATGTTTAACTTGTGATCTCAAATTCAATTATTGTTTATTGCATTTCTTTGAATATTTATTTAATTATTCAGTTTTACTTCCACATAGGTGTTTTTATCAATTATTATTGATAGTCTCAGTATTTTTCTATGCCATAGGTTAGGTTGGGATCACTTGTGATTCTAATCACCGTGTTACGACTATGGAATGGTCTCAGGTCATAATAGTGACAGAGTCCTAATATTTGAAATCCTACATACATGGAGTCTAAAATTTTATGCTGAGGGATTTAATCTCTGAACTTGAGAAGAACCATAGGTTCCTTGACTTTGAGGGAGTTTAATAGCATTTTGATTATTCTTTCAAAGTGTTTAAGAGTTAATGGGATAAAAGAGTCAACTATTCCATTGTAATCCCATTGAAAAAAAACCAAACAATATATCTTAGGATTAGGATTTAAGAGAAAATTAAAAATACCCCTAATTAAAGTAACACAAATTCTGGGTTTAGTCATTGAGGGTATAATGTATGAGATGTACCTTGAACCCATGAGTCATCCCTTGACTTGTGGTTCCTGGGTTGAATTTTTTTGACTTGGACTATGGATCTATCTAAAAACTTGTGAGGTCTACATACGAGTCATGAAAAGGGCTCGTGGACCCTGACTAAAAAAGTTTCTTTTGGGTTCTTCATCAGTACGAGTCATATAACAACTCATATTTTGGTCTTATGAATCTTTCCTTTGAGTCATAGAAACCAGGTAAAATTTCTAACATTTTAAGACTCAGGGCTTGCTCTCATATCAAGTCAACCCATGACCCGTGACCTCACTCTACGACTTGTACAATAAGTCTTTCTAGTGTACATTCTTGGAACTACTAATTAGTTTTTTTATTAAGTTTAAGTTTACATACAAAGAACATTTGGGGTGTTACAATATAAGCTTTAACATATCCTCTAAGGTCAAAATCATCTTCTCTGCCTGGCTATTTTTCAATAGGTGGAAAGTTGTGTTGTGATTAACTTAGGTACCGAGACCCTTTTAAAATAATTGCCAAAACTGTGATATGAACTTAGTACCCCTATCTGAGATGATAGAAAAGGGAATTCCATGAAAAATAAACAACTCATAAATGTAAAGTCTATCATAATCCTTGGCTAAATCTTAAGGTATTACCTAGTAGAAAATGCGAATACTTGGTCATTTGGTCTACAATAACCTATGTTGTATCATGTTATGGGTGCATATGTCATAACCCAGTAATGAATTCCATATTTATTTCTTTTGAATTTTGAGTAGGAATGTCAATATTCTATGTCATACCTCTCTATCTCTGGTGCTCAATCTTAACCTATTGGCAATTTAGACACATAGATACAAAAATATCCCTCTTTATTTCATTCCACCAATAGACTTCTTATAGATTATGGTACATCTTGGTGCTACCTATGTTGATAGAATGATGAGAATTGTGAGCTTCTTTCAGTATCTATATCTCAATTCATCAGTACCAATACATAAGCTACCCAAATAGTAAACACACCATGTCGCCCTCAAGAGAAAACCACAAATTTATGATTGTGGACTACTTCCTTCAACTTAAAAAGAATAGTATTGGTATCTTTTATAGTATTCACCTGTAATATGCCACAAGCTCCTATATAACTTTCCAACTATTTTTTTGATGTTTAAAAGAACCTAAGCAATTATTTTTTAACCATAGATAAGTGACATGATCATTCACCTTGGTAATATGAAACACTTAGAGCAAAGTCGAGTTGAGAACACTCATAGTGATTAAGTTTAGTATCTGATCCTATAAGGGTCAAATTTAAACATGTAGCTCCTATAATATAATGAGTCAGGTGGCCTACTATTTATCAAATTAATTATCTTTGAGTTTTTTTCAACGCATCCAATTTTACCTTAATCCAATATCATAGTATAAAGTTATGATTATTTTAATTTGAAGTGTCAGTCTGTCAACAAGATGACGACTTAAATGATAAGCTGTCATCTAAGTGACGAGCTATCAACTTAGTCATCAACCTTAACCACAAAAAAGCCTAACTCATTTAGATAAGGTGATGACTAAGTTGATAAGCCAACAAATAGTTGACAAGCTATCAACTAAGTCATCAAGCTTAACTAGAAAAAGTTCAATCCCAGCTAGAGGTTGACGACTAGGTTGATAAGCCATCAACTAAGTCATCAACTAGAAATTTCTTCAATTTTTTTAGGTTTCCTTAGTGGTAGTTTGGTTTTTTCCTTGCATCAAAATTCTCTCTCATGACTTAAATCCTCCAATAGATGCTTTTTTGTCCATTCAAAGTTAGCTTTAAAAGTTCATTCTTCTCTCCACTCTCATGAAAAAAAAAATTGGGTTTCTCTCAAAATTTCAATTCCCAAAGCTCCAATTCAAGCTTCCCTCAAAATATTCATCAAATTAAGGTACGTGGGATTTTATCAAGGATAACCTTTCATCCTTCTGTCCAAAAGCTTTGATTTTAAAGTTGAATTTATGCTATTTCAATTAGGGTTCATACCCAATTTTCATATTTTTGAGATTATGGTATTATCAAGTGATTTAAAAGTTTAGTTTGCACAAAAAATATTTTTATAAATTCTTTTACTTGCATGGTTGCTATTATTAGATGAATTTCATTATTTTGACATGAAGTTTGATGAATTGATAAAATATTTCAATTCAAGCATTAGTTTGATATTTTGATATAAAGTTTCTATAATATAAAGAATTGATTTCAAGTTCATGCATAAGTTACTAAGTTTACAAGAAGTTAAAGATTATAAGCTCAAGTTAAAAGTACTATGGCATGATTAAGTTTATCTTAATCTTATGATCTAAGATAAGTCATGAAATTCACAAGTTTTCTCATAAATATGTTTTAAGAAAGAGAAGTATAGTTGATTTTCAGTTTATAAATGCATATGCTATTTTAAGGTGGATTTAAAAAGTATGAGCATATAAGAATATATTTTGGGAGTAGTATTTTGCACTGAGAGAGGAATATGGGTTTAGCGCATTTTATTTTACAAAACTACATGCTACCTTAGGTTTTTGTTTAGGAGCCTCGCCAGGGAGTGTCCCCTCCTCTACCCAATTTGGGATAAGTATAGTTATCACCTTAAGTTAAGGTTCTATTTCGAAGGTCAAGGTAGAACAACTCTCCTCAATGTGGGTAAGACGTTGGACCCCATGAAAGATCACATAGTTTATGTCAGTTACAAAATTCTCCCACAAAAGTAAATATTTTAGAAACTAAGTGTAATGAATCACAAAGCTTATCAGATTATGCTTTATTATTCAAGTTTTATGATATTTCAGCTTTTAGTTTTATTTGTGATCAAGGTGTGTCATTTTACACTTAGCATACATGATTTAAAAGTATGTTCAACTTAAGTTTTTCTTATTACATTGACCCCACACACTCAGTATATTCCAAAGTGTTGACCATATATATGTGTCTGTGGATACATTGCTTTATGATGTAGGTACCGGTTGTAGCCCACAACACCATGATCAGACAGAGCCCAACTTCCAGCCAGTAGGTGATGAGTTCTCTTGATTCGGGGACTCGAGTCAACTCTAGTTCCAGTATTATATTTTATTCCATCATATTTATTAGGGATGGCGAGGTTCATGTCTCGACTACCTATAGCCAGTATTAGTAGAGGCTTCAAAGACAATCAGTTAGAGTTGATGTGTTTCGTTGTATTTATTTTTTATTTATTTTTGAAAATTCCATTGTTTTCAATGTTTCAAATAATTTTTTAATTAATATGTTCTACCAATGACATCTCTCCCACTTATTATTTTTAGTTTTATGTATTTTATTTAGTTACTCATAAGTTATTCCTATAACATGGGTTATCTTAGGATTACTTATGGTTCTAAGCACCGTGTGATGTCCAGGGGATGGTCTCTAGGAATTAAAAATATTGTATCAAAGCACAGAGTTCAAGTGTCCTAAGGTGTCTATGAAGCCGTGTCTAGTAGTCTTGTGGAATGGTACAGAGACATCTGTACTTTTCTTGGAGAGGATCTTCAATATTTAAGAAATATTTCTCTTCTTCATGCTTTAGATCATGCATTAAAGTTGTTTTCTCTGAAACTTATGTCGATTAGTGTGTTACTCCATAATTCCTCATTTATGACTCATTCTTGAGAAAACATGAGTAGTAAATTCCAATTCCTCCAGAGATAATGCTCTCATATTTAGTGTCATTAACTTCAAAAATCACACAAAGATCTTGAGAGTAGCCTGTTGGTGTTTTTTAAGTCCTTTAAGTCTAAAGCTCATGTCTTCATCCATATGAGTTGTGCCGTTAAGATAGAATATGCTATGTAATTAAATTTCTCTTTAGCGCTTCATTTTATATAGCGGTCATGAAAGGATAGAGTATATGACTAGAGTATTAAATACAACTTTTACTAATAGATAGTGTAACTTTGGGTATTATGATTCATAAGTAGTAAAACAACCTTAGAGTTGGAAGTATGGATTTAGAAGTGTAGTAAAAATAAAAGGTGGGGTTAGCTTTTGGTGAGTGTAAATTGACTGATCTAAGTCTGCTATTAAGTAGGATTGAGGTGATATGTCCTTGTGTGTTAACTAAAGGGTAGTGAATGTATTTTAGGTTTCATGGTGGAAGGTATAGAAGGAGTTATTAGTTAAGGTGAATTATGGGATGCTTAAAGTAGGAAAAGAGTTCTTGATGGTATTCCATTGTGTTAGAAAAGTATAGTTGATTAACGAAGGCATTATGTTATTAAGGATTATTAATATGGGTTCTCCTTGTGGTTGTGAAAGTCAAATTGGTTGATTCTTGTAAGACTAGGAGTATAATTTAAATATATGGATGCATAATTAGTAGTGATATATAAAAGGAAGATATGCCAAGGATTATATTAAGACAGACCACAAGTTTATGATCAATTATTATTATTATTATTATTATTATTATTATGAGGTTCTAGTGGACTAGTGTTTCATGAGGTTTTGCAAGTCAAGAATGGTGTGTGAAGTTGTGGATAATCATGTCTAGTACTAGAATCTAAGCTAGAATAGTGAATAATCATCAAGGTGGAAATTATTGATTTCATGGGATAGTGATGTTAGTTATACGAAAGGTGAGCTAGTACGCTTGGAATGATGTATGCAACAATTTAGGTTCATTTATTTTTCAATTAAGTATGATGTTGTAGGTATGATGTAGAGGTGTACCCAAGATTAATGGGGATGCATTATTTTCTAAGTTTTAAAAGTGTCGTGTGTTCTTAAATAGCACCCTTGAGTTTCTAAGTGTGAATAAAGAGAGTGAAAAAGTATATGGTGTCCTTGATAGATAAGTTAGGAGTTATAGGTTGAGGATGCTAAGTCTTTTAGTATAACTTTGATTCTCATAGTTTAGGGAAAAATGTAAGTTTAGAGGTATGATATTAGTAAGTTATGAAGAAAGGGTAGATTATGTGTTTGGATAGATAGGTATGTTGGTGGAGAAGGGCGTAAGAATATGATGATGATTATTGAAGAAAAATGAAGTTAAGGAAGGTATATATTAAGAGAGTTTCCAAGAATAAAGTTAGTATTGGCCAGATATAGCTTATTCAGGTGAGTTTGAGCATTTATGTGTAGGCCGTTAGAGTGAAGAAATTATGGCTTAGTCTTAAGGATATTGAATAAACTCATAAGCTTAGAATGTTGTCTTTAATCTAAAGGGGATATGATAAAATGAAGAGCCAAGTTAAGTTTTGAGAATTAGATAGTGATGCATGCAAATAGAGTTGTGATGTAATAGTGATCCATTCTTACTCTAGCATATTCCTTTTCCTGGATTCCAGTCATTATGGTACCCTATCTATGTCTTGAATGATAAATTGATGCCTGTGACCAATGATTATACACATAAGGCATGTTCAAGTTCATTCTCATCTCCTAGTAAAGAAGTAAGATTCACTCTGTGATTTGAGTCCTTCCTCATGAAGTAATTTGAGTAAGAATCCCAGTCTTACGTTTCATGTATGTCCTTATTTTAAATATCTTTAACTAATTCATGCCTATGATGCTCTATTCCTTAGGCCTCAGTTAAGTGTTAAAGTTATATATAGTATTCTTTCATGCTTCAGGTCCTCATGTTCTATCCTTTCAGTGATCCTTTTCTTATATTAAGATAGTGGTGATGAAAATGGATGAGCAATGGTTTAGATGAGAGAGAGTAAATAACCCTCATTAGGGAAGATTATTATTTTCTTGTTTTATCTAATGCTATAAGTGTGAAAGAAGAGTGATGCAAATATTTTGTATACCATAGTTAGTTGAAAATTCTAGGTATGTCTTCTTGGGGATAGAGCATGAAAGTTGTTATTGATAAAGGTATTAGACAATATGGGAAATTTTTTAGGTTGGTTGGTTTACTAGAAGTTCATATGTGGTTATAATGATAGGCTTGAATGTCATGTTGGTGGATAAGTGGATGAATGGATTGTGTGCTTATAAATTTTTATTTAGAGATTGGAGTGAGTTGCCAAAGTGGTAAGGAGTGTTATTGAGATGAGAGCTCTAGAAATATATAGAATATTGAATCCTGCGATTTAAACTAGTATTAAGGTGTTATGTGTAGTACCTTACAATTCTGAGTTAGGCTAGAATATAGTGATAGTATGCAGTTCAATTCAGACTTTGGTTGGGGTAGTCATATATACCCATGTGAGAATTATAGGTTTTATCAAATGAAGTGTAGTATTAAAGCGGATAAGTATAGTTGAGAGAGTATTTGATAAGTGTGGCCAAGCATGAATTTTAGCAGTTACATTGCGTAAGGCATAGTAATCCTATTCTACCATTCGTTTTATTTTCTTATATCCTATGTTATGGAGTTGTAGCCATGTTGCGATTCCTTACTCAAATTACATGCTTATATCATGCAAAAAATTCTTTCCCTCAATTTTTACTAATGGTTATGATAAGGAGAGTTTTAGGAAACTCATATTCCATTCGTAGTAACTCTTGAAAATTTCATCGCATCAGCTATCACTTCGTAGTTCTATATGTATGACCGTGTCATGAATATTTCAATTGAGTTATAAACTCTCATCATGAATTAGATTCTTATAGTTAGTCAAGTTATCTTAGAAATCAATTTAATAATTGAAGTTTTATCCTTTCAGCTCAGCTATATCCTTCATTAGAAGGCTTTTCATGTCAATATCATTCCATACGATTCTTATATTTGTGTACATGTCCAATATGTATCAGCTGAATCATTACCCTATTAAGAGGTAGTTTCAGCTACAAGACGTGATCAATTTTAGAATTTTTTGGTTTCAAGATACTAATTACATTCTTTTAATCCAAATATCAGTCTTCATTCGAGGATGAATAATCCCAAGGGGGAGATATTGTAATACCCCGCAAACTCCTAGATAAGTTTCCAACTATCCTCCCTATGTTTAAAAGCCTCTAAGTGATTATTTTTAAACCATAGATAAGTTTAATGATCATTTACCTTATGTGTAAAGCATTTTCTATGCGAATCATGGTCATAGAAAACACTTAGAGCAAATTTGAGTTAAGAACACTTGTATCAATTGAGTTTTAGTATCCAATCCTACAAGGGTCAAATTTAAACTAGTTTAAATCCTATAATATAATGTGTTATGTGGTATACTATATATCAAATAAATGATCTTTGAGTGTTCTTCCCAACGCATCCAATTTCACCTTAATCCGATATTGGAGTAGAAAGTTATGCTCATTTTACTTTGGGGTATCTGTCTGTCAATAAGATAACGACTTAAGTGATAAGCTATCAAATAAGTGATGAGCTATCAACTTTGTCATCAGCCTTAACCACAAAAGATCCTAACTCATTTAGAGAAAGTTATGACTAAGTTGATAATCCTCAACTAGTTGACAAGCTATCAACTAAGTCATCAACCTTAACTAGAAAGTGTCCAAGCCCAGCTAGAGGTTGACGGCTAAGTTGATAAGCCATCAACTACTTGATAAGCTATCAGCTAAGTCATCAACTGAAAATATCTGCAATTTTTTTAGGCTTCCTTAGGAGCAATTTGGTCTTCTACTCACATCAAACTCCTCTCCCATGACTTAAATCCTCCAATAGACGCTAGTTTACCCATTCAAAGTAAGTTTTAAAATTTCATTCTTCTCTCCACTCTCAAGAACAAAAAATGTAGGGTTTCTCTTAAAAGTTCAACTCCCAAAGCTCCAATTCAATCTTCCCTCAAGATATTCATAAAATTAACGTATATGTGGTTTAAGCAAGGATAACTTTTAATCTTTTTGTCCAAAAGCTCTGATTTTAAAGTTGAATTTATGTGATTTCTATTAGGGTTCATACCTAATATTCATGTTTTTGAGATTATGGTATTATCAAGTGAGTTAAAAGCTTAGTTTGCAGAAAAATATTCTTTACACATGCTTTTACTTGCATGGTTGCTATTGTGAGATTAATTTTATTATTTTGACATGAAGTTTGATGAATTGATAAGAAATTTTATTTTGAGCATTGAGTTTGATATTTTGATATGAAGTCTCTATAAGATAAAGAATGATTTCAAGTTAAAGCATAAGTTACTGAGTTTACAAGAAGTTTAAGCTTATAAGCTCAAGTTACAAGTATTACAACATTAATAAAGTTCATCTTGATCTTATGATCTAAGATAAGACATGAAATACACAAGTTTTCTCATGAATATAATTTAAGAAAGAGAAGCATAGTTGGTTTTCATTTTATAAACACATATGCTATTTTAAGATGGATTTCAAAAGTATGACCATATAAGTATATGTTTTGGGTGTAGTATATAGCACCTAGAGGGGAATGTGAATTTATCCCATTCTATTTTTCAGAAACTACGTGCCACAATAGGTTTATGTTTAGGGGCCTCGCCACAGAGTATCCCCTCCTCTACCCAATATGGGATAAGTATAGTTATCACTTTAAGTTAAGGTTCTATTCCAATGTCATGGGTAGAAAAACTCTCCTCAATAAGGGTAAGACTTTGGACTCCATAATAGCTCACATGTTTTATGTCGGTTTTAAGAATCTCTCATAAAAGTAAAGATTTCAGAAACTAAGTGTAATAACTCACAAAGCTTATCAGATTATTCTTTATTATTCATGTCTTATGATATTTAAGCTTTCAGTTTTATTCATGATCAAGGCAAGTTATTTTACATTTAACATGCATGGCTTAAAATTATCTTTAGCTTCAGTTTTACTTATTGCATTCACCCTCACATACTCAATACATTCCAAAGTACTGACCCTGTATATATGTCTATGGCTACATTTATTTATGGTGTGGGTACCAGTTGTAGCCCACAACACCATGGTTAGACAGAACACATCTTTCAGATAGTAGGTGATGAGTTCTCTTGATTTGAGGATTCGAGTCTACTCTAGTTCCAATATTATATTTTATTTAGTTACATTGATTAGGGATTGTTGGAGGTCATGTCCCAGCTACCTATAGTCAGTATTAGTAGTGGCTTCACAGACAGTCAGTTAGAGTTAAAGTATTTCGTTATATTCAGTTTTGATTTACTTTTGTATATTCCAGTGTTGTAAATGTTTCAAAAAGTTTTGTAATGAATAAGTTTTACCAATGACATCTCTTTCTCTTATTATTTGTAGTTTTATGTATTTTATTTAGTTTCTCATGAGTTACGCCAGTAGAATGGGTTATCATATGATCAATTGTGGTTCTAAGCACCATGTGATGTCTAGGGGGTAGTCTCGGGGCATTACATCACCTTCATCACTAGAAAAGATTGGAACCATTTTAAACTATGACTCCACCGTCAATGGAATCAACAAGAAGAACTTCCTGTTGAGTAAGTCTATGAACATCACAAACTAAAACCTTCTTTTCATTCTCCACATGAGCAATACTTCTTATAAAAAGTTTGTTAAGGGCATTTTCCACTAAATTGGATTTACCTGAATGGTAAAAACACTCATGTTATAATCTTTCCACAACTCTAGCCATCTTCTTGGACAAAGATTTAGATCCTTCTGGCTTAACACATATTAAAGGGTTTTGTGATTAGTTAACATACCCATATGACCACCATAAAGATAGTGCCTCCAAATCTTCAAGGAAAAGACAGCAACATCAAAATCAAGATTACAAGTCTGGTAATTATTCTCATAGACTTTGACTATCTAGAGCATAAGTTATGACCTTATCATACTGCATCAACACATACCTAAGTCCAATTCTAAAGGAATCAAAATAAATAACGAACCATTAGTACCCTCTAGTTGGGTCAAAACTAGAGCAGAAGTGAGTTGAGTCTTCAATTCCTAAAAACTCTTCTCACAAGCATCAAACCACTAAAACATGATTTTGTTCTGAGTTAATATGGACATAGGGGAAGCAATAGACAAAAAACATTCGATGAACTGCCTATTGTAACTATTTAATCCCAAGAAACTTCTAATTTTTTATAGAGAAATGAGTCTAGGATTTTTCCTAACTGCTTTGTTCTTTTTAGGATCAACCTATATACCCTCATTGAAAATGATATGACTGAGGAATGCAATTGATTTCAACCAAAATTCCCACTTACTGAACTTATAAAAAAATTAGCTACCGTTAAGAGTCTACAAGACAATTCATAAATGGTCTGTGTGCTCATCCTCACTCCAATAATAAACTAGGATGTCATCTATGAACACTATGAAAAATATGTACAAATACAATTGGAACACCTTATTCATTAGCTACATAAAAGTTGTAAGGGCATTCATTAATCCAAAACACATAAAAACAAATCCATAGTGACTATACCGAGTTGTATGGGCTATTTTTGTAATATCACATTCTCTGACTCTAAGCTGATGATTGTTGGATTTGAGGTCTATCTTTGAGAAAAAACTAGAACCTTGAAGATATCCAAAGAAGTCATCAATCCTAGGAATTAGATACATGTTCTTGACTATGACTTTGTTCAACTAAAAGTAATCGACGAACATTCTAAGCGAACAATATTTTTTATTCACAATAAGAACTGGAGAACCCCATAGAGATAGGTTGGACCTGATGACACCTTTGCTTAACAAAACAAACATAATTATATGTGCAAACTCCCCAAAAATAATATATACTGAATAATAGGCACAAAATGAACTAGAGAAAATTTAAATAGGGGAGAAAAATTGAGCGCAAGGGAATTGGGCCTTTGGAATGAGCTAGACTGCTAATAATCACTGTCATGGTTAAATTACTACTGTAGAAGTAAAAGATCCACCATTGCAGTAAGAAATAGTGTGCCAACTGAGGTATGTTCAAAAATCCTCTTTTTTAAAAAAAATCTTTCCCTAGGTCTCTCCCTTATTCCAAAAATAATTTGAAAACCCTATCTATGAAACCATGAGATTTCAAAGCCCAAGGTTCATCAGCGAGGGTTCTCTCACTCTTCTCCATGGAAGTATGTTCTGCCAAAAACATAATCTAACATTTGTTTGTAGCAACTAGTCCTGGGCTAGATGCATTTCATATTAATAATAATGTCAGGAATATCAAACATTAGGCCTTTTAGTATGGATTTTGAATGGTTGGACATATTTAAAAATTTAGTTAGGTTTAAATATAATTGTATAATGAAATATTATGATAATATGTTAATTGTGATAGAAGAAAAATAAAATGGTAGAGTGAATATGCATAGCTTAATACCCTTCAGGGCTTGAATATAGTGAAAAGCTGGACTTGATAACATAAAGAAGCTAAAAAAAGGGGAGGTAAGTGAGCTTGATTAATTCAAATGTCTTGATAACTGAATCCCACTAAAGAGGAGTAGCTAAGAGATGAAATATGATAAATTAGGTGTTGTAAATTAGCATTACTTAACTCAATATTGATGAGTGTGCATTAAAGAGAAATAATTTGAAATAAAAATAGAAATCTTGTTATAAGAATTAGAAAAGAACAAAGGATAAAAAGGAAGAAAGTGTATGTTAGCATGTACTTGACATACAGTAGTCCAAAAGGATTTATGTCACATGATGTTTGGGGGATATATATGTGTGTGTGTGTGCGTGTAGGCTATGTATGCTTTTTCTGTAGAACTTAGACATTCTTGGCTTTGTATTTTCTTGTGATTTAAATATCGATAATTGTCTTCTGTCATGACTTGAGATTTGATGACTGCATTACATTTTATTTATACTATATTAATATGATGTGATAATGGGTCATGTACCACACTGTATGGATTAGATTATTGTGATATGGGTTTAGTACTATGTTAGTGTCATTGTGATATCGGTCGGATACCAAACCAGGCGGATATATTAATGATGTTGAGAAAAGTATGAGATGATGCAAACATATTTCATACATGGATTCATTCTTATGCTTAAATGTGATTTTATTTTATATATGCTCTCATATGAAAAAGGGTTCACTAATGTACGTTAGGTCCCTTATGAGGACCGGGTATGCTATAACATGTTTGGATAACTTATAATAATTATGAGATATGGTATTATGATGGATTATGATTGTAAGTATAGAGAGGACTTGGGTGGATGCAACTTAAAGATTTGTAGGTAGCATAAGGGTGGTCTGATATGAAGGGAGGAAGGTATAATTTGGATTAAGTAGTCAAAGGACACAAATATATGAAATATTAAGTCAAAGGACAAACATATACAAGTTATAAATCAAAAGACAAAGATATACAACATAAAGGTCAAAGGATAAAGATATAGGAAATGTAAGTCAAGGGACAAAGCTATATGAAATATAGGTCAAAGGACAAAGATATATGAAATATAAGTCAAAGGACAAAGATATACAAAATATAAGCCAAAGGATAAGGATATATAAAAATGTTAAATGATAGGCAGTTCATAGCGATGTTAAACAATATGTTAAGGTTTCTATAGTTGGCGGGATAGAATTATATTGTCTTGATTTTGCAATTTTACTGTGTTTATTATTGATTTTAATTATTTCTAACCCTTTTCGTTTGATAATGATAGGAAATAAATGTGGTAGAGTTGATGATACACTTACTATACCACCACTTAGGGGTATATCCATGATGCAGGCCAGTTGGAGTTTCTATGGAAGCAACGCTGACGCTGATCACTCAGCAGTACCTCCTAGCCTTTCTATCATACTTGGATACTGAATTATGGATGTTTCTACTTCTTGTATAGTTCTCTTGTGCAGTTGAGCCTAGGTTCTAGAGAGTCACTTATAGTTGTTTTTTGCATTTACTTTTCATATCTGATGTACTAAAATAAGCTTTGAGAGAATTAAATATGTAATCAAATTTCAACTTTATTAGATTTTCAGATGGTGGACAATAAATTAACTAAATGTATATCATATTAACTTCTATATTTGGTTAAATGGTTGGGTATTAAGATTTCTCCTATTTGGGATAGCTATAGGTAGGTACCCAACAAACTCAATGGGTTGGTTTATGGCAAAGAAGTTATCAATGCACATGTTACTGGTCACCTATAGCAAGATCAAATATCGGTAGAGTCCTGTGGATTGGTGTGCTGATATCCATACCAAATTTGTAGAAAGCTATAAGGCATATAGAAATCTATCTCCCTTTCTTCTTTTCTATGATGCGATCTCTTTGTTGTATCCCTAGGTTGGGTCTAATTTATATCTAGTCGATTCTAATTGGTATCACAACCATTACAATTAGGAATATTTGGTCCCAATTGGTATTTCTTAACATGGAAGGGTCAAAAGCTAGTGCCTAATGAATAGAGGCTAGAAAGGACATATGAAGTATACTGTTATGATTACTTAATATGGTATAAAATACTTGTGATGAAACAATTATGTTCTAAAAATGTACTATGTGAATTGTTGTTAATGATGATGTAAATTTCTTTGTGTTGCTTAAGCTCTTGAATATGTCATATTAATAGTATGTGTGGTGGTGTGATGTATGGTCAAGCAGAATGGTGGATGTAAGAACAGGGTGTGATCCCAAGAATGGCTTCATTTTTTCAACTTGAGCTATGACTTATCTCATTATAATTTGGAGTACTACTTAACTTCAATCGTATCCAAGATTAAGCACCCAAGTTCCTGACTGTTGGTGAAACACCTTTGAAGATAGTGTATTGAGTGAGTAAGAAAATGAAAGTACACAAATTAATTTGATAGATGAAAAATGGTGTTGGATGTTGTTCAGAAGTAATATAGTTGTGAATTCAATATGTATTACATCCAAATAAAAGGTTATTAAAAGGAGTATCATAAAGAAAAGAACCTTACATTGGGTAAGGAAAAATCAAGGCAGAGTAACTGGAGGCTACAGATGTAGAGGATCTTTTACCACTACGGTGGTAAAATTAACCGTTGTAGTGGATCAAGGCAGAATCCTGCCAAGTGTCATACCTATTTTTGCATTTTTCAATTGCCACAAAAGCAACCTTGTTTTTGAGATAATAAAATGATAGAAATACTTCCTAAATACATTATAAGCAAGTACAACTATTATTAAAGGTGAAGAGAAAGAAAAATGTCTTAAAGTGAGAAAAATAAATGAGTAATTGTATTGTACATGCCCCAAATGGGTGCAACCCAAAATCCAAAAATAATAAATTATACTAATGAGGGAGGAGGGGGAGAAACATATAATTGGCAATAATATTCCGAGGCTCAAGGCATTCGAACCTTCCTCTTCCATGCCACTAAGGAAGGATAACTCCTCATCATCCTTCCTAGTAAACTTCGAAAACTTCTTTTGGATAGAGGTACACCCAAATATCACATGGGTTGCCTTCCACATCCTCACAAGTATGCGTTCATGGGAGTGTTGCTTCTTATTTCTTTATCTGGTTCTCCTTAAAACTTTGTGTAAGCTCAGGTTGAGTCCAATGGTAGAACTCGATGGGGCTAATCTAGTAGGGGTAGCTTAGACCTCTCTAGATTACCTAGAATTGTATAGAGATAAGCCTCCCAACCACAAAGACATGTGAAAAACTAGGAAAAAGGAGTAGTCAACCCCCAATCCCACTAGTCTGAATACTCTTACCCTCTTTCGTCACCTTTTAATTCTTCTAACTCCCTTCTCGAATACCCTTACCCCATAATAAGTTATATGCTATTTTACAACTATTCATAGTGTCTTGAATCTATCAAGTCACATTCTCTCTATCACAAATTAAGGTAACCAAGAAAGATAGGAAAAGATCTAGTGTTGATCTCTCCCAAGCATAAAAGTACCACCACTCATCCGTAATCTACGCCTCTACATTCACTCGGATTCTCATAAGGATACAAGCCACCACCATGTCTTTCTGGAAGGACACATCTAAAATATTTCTCAAGGGACGTATCCTTTAGTACACTATCTATAATTACACCCTTGCCTTGGTCGAGAAATAAGTGCTCTTCATCCCCTTGACACTGGACCACTTAGTATCTCTTCCTTCTAGAGCCAAGACCCGGGTCGCTCATTCCAAGTTTGATGACTAAATTCTCATCGTAAAGGCAACATTGGAAGGGTTCAGGTCACCTAAAGTGTCATTAATAGTGTTATCATCTATCTAAACCCTATTACCTTATACACTGATAGTAGGGAGAGACGTTAATTAGTCCTCAATCAAAAGGTTAGCATAAAACTCCCAAACGACCTTTATGTTGTGCTGAGAGATTGACTCAGTCAATATCACCCATCCAAAAGCTTTCAACTAAGTGTTAAACCCCAACAACTCCCCCTTCATATATCTTATAACTATTTCTTGCTTTCAAATGAAACATCTAGTATGCAACCCTTACTTATGACAATCTTGGCATTTAACATTGGGAATTTTGTGGTGATAGATTATGGGTCCATTATGATATTGTAAATAACACGAAAATAGTTAGAACTAGATTGGAGCCCAAGGGAGGGAAAGAGAATTCAAAGTTATCAAAAAATACAGAAACTAGGGACACATTGTCAATCTACTATAGCTGATAAATAACCATTGCAGTGATATCAAAGTGGTGGTACTTACTATTACAATAATACCATTGCAGTGGTTCACTAACTTCAACCTGCCAACCTCTCCTCCTTTGACAAATTTTCTACTTTGCTTTTCAATATTGAAAATTATGTACAGATAGGTCTTAGAAAAGTTTGTGTGAACCTTTTTAATCTAAATAATGATGTTAAATACATTAAATCAAACCCAAATCAAAACAAATCATTAAAGAAGATAACCTTCATCTTTCACCTCTCCTACAGCAGAAAACCCATGATGAACTACATTAGTCTTATGTCCCAAAGGCTATGAGAATATAGAAAATGTAAGAAAACTTAGCATGCCAACCAATATACTAAAAACATCACTAAAAATAAAGTTCAACAAGTTACACCCATACTCACTCAAATTCTACCTATTCTAACATAATTATATGATTCTATAATAAGAAAAACATAAATTAAGTAAGAGAGGTAAAGAAATTACCTTAAATTACATAATAGAGGAAGATTTTTGTAAAGAGAGTTGAAAGAATTTGAGAGATAACTGAGTGAAATTCATTTTCCCCTATATCATTGTTGTAATAACCACTGCTATGGTTGGTCACCGCTGCAGTAGTAAATAACCACTAAAGTAGTAAAGTCCTCCAAAATTAGTTTAGTCTTGATATTTTGTGCATTATGGTGTCTTACCGTGTTGAAGTAATTATAAATGCGAGTTATCTCTTGAATTTATTGTGTACATCAACTTAGGAAAAATATAGGCACAATCGCCGGGCTTAAATTGCACAGCGTTTTAGTAAGATCCCATTTATGGAGCATGGATGTATAATGAACTAGAATATGTTAAGTAATCCTCCAAGTGACATATCATAATTAAAAAAATATTCGTTGAGCATTCCTGCAATTGTTCGGACCTCACCCATGGAGTTTTTTGGAGACGAACAGTGGTAATTGGTATCTAATGTAATGAACAAACTATCGTTATGTGTGAAAACACTCTAAAAATAATTTACAATAAATAATAGGCTTAAAATAGATCAAGAAGAATTTAAATCATGGAGAAAAATTGGGGCCTAAGGAAATTGGGATAAGAGGCTCAATTAAGGATTGAGCTGGACTGTTACTAATTGCTTCCATGATCGAATAACCACTACAGTAATAAAATATTCATCACAACATTAAAAAGCAGTGTGCTAGGAGAGGAGTTTTTTAAAAACCTAATTCTTTTTATTCCCTATGTTGGCCCTTTCTTTAAAAACACTCTGATAAATTCTATCTCCTCTACCTTGAGATTTAAAAGGCAAAGGTTTATGAGAATGTTTTTGAAATACATCTAAAGGGAAACCTATATGGTAATACATCTAGAATGTATGGGATAACTCACTCTTCTCCGTAGCATTATCTTCCGCATAAGAGGTAAGTTAATATTTATTTTGTAGCAACTAGACTTAAAATAGGTGCATTTAATATTAATAGTAATGCTGGGAGTATCATGCATTAGGCCTTCAGACATGGAGTTGGATGTTTTGACATGTTTAAAAATTTTCTTAGGTTTAAATACAATTGTATGACCAAACACTATAATGATATGTTAATTATGATGGGAGACAAATAAAAAGGTAGAGTATATATGTGTAGCTTAATTTCCTTCAGGGCTTGAATATAAGGGAAAGTTGGACTCATAACATGAATAGGGCAAAAAGGGGGAGTTAAGTGACACTCGATTAATTCTAATGTCTTGATGATCAGATCCCATAAAAAGAGGTAGTTAATAAATTGAATTTGGTAAATTGGGAGTTGGAAATTAGAAAAACTAAACCCCGAGATTGATGATTGTGCATAAAATAATAGTAATGTTAAATAGAAAAAGAATTCCCATTATTAAAAATAAGAGAAGAATAGAGGATAACGAGGAATAAAGTACATGTTAGCATGAACTTTAGCTATAGTAGTCCAAAAGGATGTATGGCACATGATGGTTGAGGAATACGTATATATGTGTAGGCTATAATTTTGTATAACACTTAAGACTTTCTTGTCTTTGTACTAATGTGTAATTTAAAAATCTATTGTCCATTTTATAAGAAATTCCCATGTGATTTTTAATTAGGAAAGATTATTGCCTTCTAGCATAACTTGGGAATTGATGACTGCATTACATTTCATATAGTGTAAATGCAATTCCTATATTATTTCTAATTAGGAAAGATTATTATGATATTCATCAAGTAACATGCTGGTAAAATTATTATATAGGTCAGGTACCACGCTGGTATAGATATGATGATAATGTTGTGAAGAGTTTGAGATGATGCGCTCATCATACAAACATGAATTTATTCATATTTTTAATGTGGTTTTATTTTATATACTCTCTCATATGTGTTTTCAATTATGGTAAATGAAAAAAGATGATTTATGAATGTATTTAGGTCCTTTATGAGAACCAAGTATGGTATAACATATTAGGAAACTTAGGATAATTACATGATGTGGTATGGTGATTTCTTGTGATTTTAAGTTAATCTTGGGCATATTTATATGTGTAATCATTAATATTCACCTATATTTGGACTTGTTCTAAGATTGAAAAGGAGTTATTTCGATCTTAATTGAGCTATAAATGTGTTCCTTATCTAATTGATATGATTAGTGTATGCACGACTAAATTTTGATGGAATTGAACGTGATCAGATGGATTAATGAGGTATGATGATGAAAGGAGCAATGAAGGCATCAGAACATGGTTTGGGAAACAAATAAGGAAGGAAAAGGCTCCATAAGTCTCGTAAAGTAAGTTACCGCATTGCGGTGAAGGGGTAATCACCAGTTCTCGAGTTTGGAAGCACACCACATCGTGGTGAAGGAGAAATGGGGAACTGTCATATTCTAGTACCTCACCACAATTCCATCGCATTGTTGTGAGGGTTCAATCCATATTTGTCATAAAATAGAGTCCCACAATGATTGCACTGCATTGCAGTGACAATATCAATGGGGATGTTTCCACGATGTGATGAGAGGCTAAAGCGGGATAATTTGACCCAACTATAAAAGGAACAATTTACTACAATTGGAAACACTTTGGAAAGCATAGCAACGGCTAAAAAATAGTAAAATCTCACTTTTAGGGTTCTAAGAATTTCTTTTGAACTTCTTTACTTCAAGATTAATTCTTGGTATGATTAATTACTTATTTTTTATGTTGAATTCAAACATAAGTGGATAAACACCCTTGTTCTGGGGTTGAGTCCAAGAACATGATTACTCTTTGATATTCGTTATCATAGTTTCTTGTTGGATTATCCTATGGGTTGTTCTTAAGTTCTTGATCTTACTATTTTGATGAGTGGCCACCATTAGAATAAATCTATATTTCTATGTGAATCCGAGAGGAGAATCGTAGGATAGAACGAAGAAATTAAGGAGCAAGGTTCTTATTCTTTTATAAAATAAGGGCTTTGATTTAGAAGCTAGGATAGGGATATACCTAGAAGCCTTGATTGGTTCAATTGGAAGAAGATAGTTTTATGCATCTAGATGGATTATTGCATCTCTTTTAGTCAATGTAGTTGCAATATTCAGATAGGTAGAATATTTGAGGTTGGAGACTAAGATCATACTATAAACCTTGCAAATCAACAACCTAATAACCAACTAGAATATGATAAGAACAGAGATCTGTAAGATTATTATAAGTGCCTCAACCGTGGAATTCTCATCATTATTATTTATAATTGTTGTTTCCTTTACTATTCTCACAAATTGTTATTTCTTATCTATTTACATTTTTATTCCAAACTTTAAAATCATCTTGATACTTGATAACACTTAATACCTCCATGTCTAAAAATAAAGTTGGTTGAATTGCTAGTTGCATAGTCCTCGTGGGTACGATATCCGACTGTCTAAGTCATTATATTGCTTGTACAATCAAGTAAACTTTTGTGTGTGTTTGAACACAATAAATTTTTGGCGCCGTTGCCGGGGACTAGTATAATTAGTAATTTGCTAAATTTTTGGTTTTTGAAAGTATGTTTAAGTGTTTACGACTTGATCTTAGTGGTTGACTTTTTGCTGGTTTAGTTGAATACAAGACTGGTGAGAGATAGAGAGTTGGTAGGGACATTCTCAGAAATAGAACTGGTATTTCAACAGAGGTGATGAGGTCATTATCCAATTCAACAGGTTCAAATGGCTGAACAAAGAAATGATCCTGTTGATCCAAATGTCGGACATGTCCCAACTCTGATTAACCCAGCTGATCCTGATCAAGCAGCAGCTAGACGTATTTTTGAAGTGGCAATCCTACTCACAAAACATGCTACAAATAGTATTTACAAGCCCAAGCCAGGTGGTAGATTTGAATTAAAGAAGAATATGTTGCAGTTGCTGAATTCGGCTTGGCAATTTGCCAGATTTTCGCATGAAGACCCACAACAGAACATTCAGACCTTCTTGGAAATAAGTGATACCTACATTCCTACAGGGGTAAATACTGATTATGTCAGACTAAATCGTTTCTCCTTTTCTTTAATCGGGGAAGCGAATAGGTGGTTATATGTTGAACTACTACTTTCCATCACTTCTTTGAAGATCTAGCTCGGAAGTTCCTCATTTGATTCTTTTTATCTGGGGAGACTGCATGTTTAAGAAGTGAGATTCTGAGTTTTATATAGAAAGAAGGAGAGAATCTATACCAAGCATGGAAGAGATTTAAAAGTATGGTTAGAAATTTTGCTCATCATCAATAGTCTAATGATGTTCTTGTTTATACTTTTATTGAGGGGCTAGACCCAAATACCAAGATTCTCTTGGATTCAGCAGCAGGTGGGCAAGCTCTTGAGAAGACTTATTATGAATTGTACATACTATAGAATCGTATTTCACAAGGGAATCCTGAATGGCATGCTGACTCAAGGAATGCTCCTAACAAAGTTGTAGGTGTGTTAGAGGTAGATGAGTTCACTTTTCTATCAGCTCAGCTTGCAGTAATGTAAGATCAGATGCTTACTCAATTCAACAACATGAAGTTGGGGGTTCTTCAAGTAGTACTATAACTAATGCAGTCCAACAGGTAAATTCTTGGTGTGAGGTTTGTGGAAGTAGTGAGCACGCAATAGATGCTTGTGCGGTTAATCTAGATTGTATTAATTATATGGGAAATGTAAATCATTCGGGAAAATAAAATTTTGGTAATACCTATGATCCTAAATGGAGAAACAATCCCAATTTATCATGGGGTATAAATTGGGAACAGAACAATAATCAATTTAAGGAGATAATGCCACAGAATCAACAACAACAACAGGTTCAAAGCAATCCAGCCACTTCTCAAATGAGCATTATAGAGGAGAGAAGAAAGTATATTTTAGCTAATTAAGCATAGATGGAAGTGGATATAAAAATTCAATAGGCAGATATGAAGACTCAACAGTTGATTACAGGAATTTAGAGTTACAATTAGGTCAGATTTTAGGAGCACAAAACACAAGACCTCAATGAGGCTTACCTAGCGATGCAGAGGCAAATCTAAAGTATGTAAATGTAGTTACAACGAGGAGTGGGTTATAGTTAAAGGAGGAGGTACCTGAGCAGGTTAGTCCCATAACCACTGATGATGATCTTAAAGCCAACGAGGAGAAGGGGTCAAAAGAAAAAGCTACAAGTGATGAAATTCAAGTGGAGAAGAAGACTACACCTTTACCCTTTCCTCAAAGAAAGAGAAAGCACCAATAGGACAAAAGTTAAAAAAAGTTTTTGGACCTTCTAAAATAAGTTCCAAAATATGGAAAATACCAAAAAGATGTAGTGGCAAACAAGAACCGATTGACAGAGTATGCTACAGTTGCACTTACTAAGGAATGCACATCTAAGATACAAAACAAGTTACCCATAAAGCTGAAAGATCCAGGTAGTTTTACTTTGTAGATCACTATTGGGTCGGCAATCTGTGCTTGTGGATTGTGTGACTTGGGTGCGAGCATTAATCTTATGCCTACATCTTGGTTCCAAAAGATGGGTCTTGGGAATCCCAAACCCATGACAATTGTTATGCAGTTGGCTGATAGGTCCCTTGCTAGGGCGTATGGAATTATTGCAGATGTCTTAGTGCAAGTGGGATTACTGATCTTTCCAGCAGACTTTGTGATTATTAATTTTAAAGCTGATCCACTTGTTCCATTTATTTGGGTGCAACCGTTCTTAGAAATAGGGCAGTCACTGATTTATGTAGCTGCAGGAAAGATGACGATGAGAGTGCATGACAAAGCAGAGGTTTTTTATATATACATGGTGCTAAAACTATCTTCTATATATGAGGAGTTGTCGGTTATATCCGTTATAGACCTTGAGTAAGATATTAGGTTGTTGTTGTCTGATGATCCACTTGAACAAGATTTAATGGGTCACAATCATTATGGAGATATGGAGGTGCTTAAATTGGTTCAAGTCATGAATTTTGTGGTTGGTGAAATGAGAAAGCTGCCATTTGAGCCATTGTACAGGCCAATTGGCCCATCGCCCAAAGCTTCAATTGATGAAGCTACAAAATTGGAGCTTAAGGTTCTTCCTCCTAAATTGAAATATGTTTACCTTGGTGACAATGATACCTTGCCTATTATTTTGTTTGCAGGTTTATCTGATGTACAAGTAAGGAAGCTATGGCAGTTTTAAAAAGAAGGAAGAAGGTGATTGGGTGGCAGATGTTAGACATTATTGGGATAAATCCAAATTTTTACATGTATAATATATACATGGAAGAAGGTTACAAACTAAGGGTGAAACAACAACAAAGATTGAATCCAGTGATGAAGGAAGTGGTACGCAAAGAAGTCATCAAGTGGCTTGATAGTGGGATTATTTACCCAATTTCCGACAGCAAGTGGGTAAGCCTAGTACATTGCATCCCAAAGAAAGGTGGGATGACTTTAGTTACCAATGAAGTTAATGAATTAATTCCCATGGAGAATTTGTATTGACTACCGAATGCTGAATGAAGTCACAAGAAAGGATCACTAGCCTATCCCATTCATTGATCAAATGTTGGATAGGTTGGTAGGACAAGAATACTATTGTTTTTTGACAAATACTTAGAGTATAATCAGATCTCAATAGCGCCATAATATCATGAAAATACCACTTTTACATGCCCATATGCCACATGCATTAAGATGCATACCTTTTGGCCTATGCAATGCACCTGCAATATTTCAGAGATGCATAATGGCAATTTTCTATGATATGGTTGAAGAATTTGTTTAGGTATTCATGGATGACTTCTCTATTTATTGTAATTTTTTTGATAAATACTTGGAGAATCTATATCGAGTCCTAGCTCAGTGTGAAGAGATGAATCTTTTGTTGAATTGGGAAAAATGCCATTTTTTAGTTAAGGAATGAATAGTCTTTGGCCATAAGTTGTCATGTAGGAGACTTGAGTTAGATAGAGCAAAATTTGAAGTTATTGAAAAGATACCACATCCGATAATCATGAAGGAAGTGAGTAAGTTTCTTGGGGTATGTGGGCTTCTATGAGCGTTTTATTCAAGATTTTTTGAAGATTGCAAGCCCTAAGTGCAAACTATTAGAAAAAAAAAAGCTAAGTTTGATTTTGGGGCTAATTGTCAAGAATCTTTTGAGAGTCTGAATAAGAAATTGACAGAAGTACATATCTTGATTTAACCAGACTGCGAGTTACCATTTGAATTAATATGTGATGGCGGTGATGTGGTTGTGGGAGCAGTTTTGGGGCAGCAAAAAGACATGGTATTTTATTCTATTTATTATGCTAGTAAAGTTTTGAATGATGCCCAAATAAATTATACTGTCAAAGAAAAAGAGATGTTAGATGGTTTATACACTCAACAAATTTAGATCATACTTAGTGGGTGCGAAGGTAATTGTTCACACTGACCATGCCACCATCAAGTATCTCTTCAACCAAATGGATGCAAAGTCTCGATTGATCAGGTGGATTTTATTACTACAAAAATTTTACCTAGAGGTTCGTGATCCAAAAGGAGTAGAGAATTAAGTTGCAGACCATTTTTCAAGAGTAGAGATTCATGACCATATTGTTGGTGACTTTGTCTGCATTCAGGAAGGGTCTTCAGATTAAAACTTAGTGTCTCTTTCTGAGCTTCTGTGGTATGAAGATATTGTGAAATTATTAGTGTTTGGGGTTTATCCTCCCGAAGCTACCATTTAACAGAGAAAGAAATTGCTACATGATTCTCATGCTTACATATGGGATGAGCCGTATCTTTTCAATCAGAGTCCTGGTGGAATTATACGCAGGTGTGTTCCAGAAGTTGAATTTACATAAGTGCTACAAAAGTTCCATTTATCTCCTTATGGTGGCCATTATGGGGGTTAAAAACAGCCAAAAAGTGTTGCAATCCAGTTTCTTTTGGCCAATATTATTCAAAGATGTAGTGGATTTCATGAAGGGTTGTGATCAGTGTCAGAGGTTAGGTACAATTTCAAGGCATCATGAGATTCCCCTGAATAACATTCTTGAAATTGAGGTAGTCGATGTTTGGGGGATAGATTTTATGGGACCATTCCCACCATCCAATAGAAACTTTATATTCTAGTGGCAGTCGATTACATATCTAAGTAGGTGGAAGTTGCAGCTTTACCCACTAATGATGCTAGAGTGGTATTGAAATTTGTTAAGAAGCATATATTCTCCCGGTTTGGTATTCCCAGAGCTATAATTAGTAATGACGTCTGGATTTTATTAACACTTGGTTTAAAAATCTTCTAGCTACATATGATGTAAGGCACAAGGTGGCCACTGTGTACCATCCACAAATAAGTGGTCAAGTAGAGGTATCCAATTGGGAATATAGCAGATATTGCAGAACATTGTCAATAGTCAGTGGAAGGATTGGGCTAAAAATCTAGATGATTAACTATGGGATTATTAGACGCTCTTAGGTACCTCTCCATATTGTTTGGTTTAGGGTAAAGCCTTATATTTGCCTATAGAGATGGAACATCAAGCTTATTGGGTAATTAAAAATCTGAATCTTGATATGAAGGTCGCTGGTGAGAAGAGATTATTGAAGCTTGTTAAGCTTGATGAGATTCGTTGCCATGCTTACGAGAATGCCAAACTGTACAAAGAAAAGACAAAGAAATGGCATGAAAAGTATATCCTTGATAGAGTTTTTGAACCTGGACAACTTGTTTGGTTGTTCAATGCAAGGCTGAAATTGTTTTCGAGTATGTTACGATCTAAGTGGTTTGGGCCTTTTAAGGTAGTGTGTATGACATCTCAAGGTACGGTGGATCTGTGAAACTAGGAAAAGACTGAAAAGTTCTTGGTGACTGGACAACATGTGAAGCATTATTGGATAAATCATGGAGATAAGCACTATATGTCCATCACCTTTGTTGATGAATGAGATTGAGCTGAGTCGTGTCACGACGTAAACTAAGGCACTGCGTGAGAGGCAACCCACGAATATAATGTAATAGGGTAGTTTCTTTCTATTTTAGATTTTTAGAAAATAAAAAAAAAGTAAAAATACAAAAAGATAAATGGTTCCACAACCAAAACTAAGGTGCTGAGTGAGAGGCAACCCATTTTTTTTATATTTTATTATTTTTTATTTAGTATGTAGGGTTGAGAGACTTTGAGGCAAACATATGCGGATTGAAATGAGGTTAATATCACATCCAAGAAGGCAATCAGGTTTGCAAAATGATGTTATTAAGTTCGGTTAAACATCAAGTAAGAAAGGGGGTTGAAAAATGCAGTGGAAATACAGATTTAAACATCACCGCATTGCAATGAGGTGACAATTCACAATTGTCAATGTACAGTGTGTTTTCGCGATATAATCACGTCACAGTGATGAGTTAAAACATAAAATATTTCCAATTTAAAGGCCATCGCATTGCAGTGAGGGAATAAAAGACAATCATCACAATCCAGAACCTCACCGCGATATCACTACATCATGGTGATGGTCAAATACGAAATACTTTTTTTTTAATCTTGTCGGATTCAACCCGACCTGAATTCAAACATCCCTCTATAAATACCACTTACAACCCTAATTTCTTTTGTTCTTTCACTCTAAGCGCTGCCCCCTACTTTCCTAATAAAATATTGCCCTCTAAATTTCTTCACGTCTAATTGTTTCACTCAACACCTATGGTAAGTTCTCATTTTTTTATTTTTCTCTTTATCTTGATGGAAATTTCAACTTTATTGGTATAAATAGGTTATTTTATGATTGATTCATTGGATTTATAGTACCATATGCTATATTTTTCTTGTAATTGTTGTGAATTGTTAGTGACTGTATTCATAATCATACATTAAATTTTAAAGTAGGTGAGTCACA
Organism: Capsicum pubescens; assembly: GCA_030864215.1. NCBI lineage: Eukaryota > Viridiplantae > Streptophyta > Magnoliopsida > Solanales > Solanaceae > Capsicum > Capsicum pubescens. Next base: position 124,008,187 of record CM061543.1, read on the forward strand.
GTGAGTGGATGAATGTTGAATTAATGTTTGGTATGATACTTGTATTGTGATGGGTGCGTTTACTGATGTGGGGTATGTAGATATATGTTAATGTGTATGGTAGGACATGTGTTTCTTAAAATATGTATGTATCTGTGTGATTCAAATCTTGGAGGTATTATGGTTTAAGTACATGTATCGGGGTAGCAATCTTACGAGCTAAATTTTACATTGTGTTGAGTGTACTCACTATTTGAATATTTTAAGCATGGTCTACTATGTGAACAATAGAGTGTGGGGTGATTTGTTATTTTTAACACTTAGTAGTGCTATAAATTATAGTGTGTTTGCAATTGAATTGATCCTATGTTTGTTATTGCAGTTGAAATTTTGTGAAGATGCAAAGTTGGGCATGATAATAAGTGCATGTTTGGTTTGGTTTGGTTTGGTTTGGTTTTCCTGAAGTTAGGCTAGATGATGCACTTTGAGTTGTGATGTGACTTTCCACTATTATATGATGAAATTATAAGGTGAAATTAATCATTGCTTTAATTATGGACCAGCTGTATTTAGCAAAATGTAGAGAATAAGGGAAGTCTGAGTACCCTATTCTTATATGTGAGCACCTTCACTAGAAACCAAGTGTGGGGTCCCTTGTCTATACTTGGTTTAGGCTAGTACAATCTAGGACTCAGTTGCTCATTTGTTTGTGGTATGTGTTGAATAACAGGAACTATGGATAGAAGACAACTGATAGGTAAGGGAAAAGCTGGTACTTTTTAGCCATCTAGGAAATGAAGTAGGCATCTGGAAAGGCAAATTGATAAGGTGCCACGTGCCCCACCAATCTCGCGTGGTCAGACAAGAAAATCTGGGTTTAAGGAAGTCAGATAAGTAGGAAAGAAGTGGTACACCAAACATCTCGACATAAAATACATACCTGAGGTGTTTATTATTAGGGCGAGCTTGCAATGGGAATACCCGAGCATGGTATATTGAATGGAACATATGAACACAACCTTCATACTTCACTAGCCGACTAAGTGCAATTTTCACCTTGTACATGAATTTTATGCCAATTGGGACCTACAGTACCTACATCATGAGGTGAAAGTTCACTGCAAAGTGGTGAGATTTACAGCTGAAGACATAAATGACTTGTTGAGGATACCTGAGGCAGATGAAAACCAGTTGAGGCAGGTGATCATCACTCTGAACTATGCTCATATCATACATTTTCTATATAGTACTCGTTCAGCTGCCAGATGGACTAGACAGAGAGGCACGAGTCTTCATTCCACCTTTCCATATGCACAAATGAACAAGGAGGCACGTATGTGGGGACAAATTGTGTACCATTGCCTTATTCATGGTAAACATATAACAGAGACTACATATGATCGGATATGCTTGATTTATACTTTAATGTGTGATGATATTGACATTAATGTAGGCTAGATGATATTTTCTACTATGAAGAAGGTCAGTTACATTTAGGGGCACATCTATGAGTTTAGAAGTTTGTTGACTCAATTTTTTAGGAGGTACTGAGTAGAGGAGGAGGAGTTAGAATATAAGCTAGTGGTAGATGTTTGCCCTATTGATATCACCATACTTAGGAGCACAACTGGGGATCAGGACCCGATTCTTACTATAGTCGAGCATCAAGCTCCGACTGAGGAAATAACTGCTAGAATGTATGGATTATACATGTTTCACCTGTAGGTTAGGGGAAGAGAAACCACAAATGAAGAGATTTATGCTATGGAGCTATATTTTCCCTTGGACCATCATGCAAGGACATTACTAAAGATAGGACCAGATTTCGTGGAGTCGGTTAATGATGATGTCCTAACTGATAAGGAGCACCAATAGTATGACTCTAATATTAAGTTAGATGATATTGAGTATCCTGATGATGGCGATGCAAATGATGATGAGGATGCAGATGATGACGGTGATGATGTTTATGATGCACATGATGAAATGGATGATGCCTAGGCAGGGAGTATTCATCCACCTCACAATTTGATCTTATTTATAAGAACTGGGACAATGCTTCATTTAATTGTGGGGTGGTTATGTCTCGCGTCTTCTTTTGTTCTTCTCTTTATCTTGGTATTCTGGTTTGTGTTGGTTGGATAATTTTTTTTCTATTTTGGGATGTTTTTATTTTGTTTTGTTTGGATATTAATCTAAGTATTTCTAACTATTCAGAAAACTATGTTTGTAAAAGTTAGTAAGTTCAAAGTATGGATTGCTGCAGTTTGCCCTCAAGGCATTTTTCATATATTGCTTTTTGTTTAAAGTGTTTTCTTTTGCCCTCAAGGAAAATTTTTGATTTTGTGTGGCCCTCAAGGTAATTCAAAATAAATATTCACAGTTAGTTTCCCTCCCCTATGATGTATAGATGACGGTCATCTTAAGGGGAGTTAGTCTTTAGAAGCTGAGAATCGTTGAGAACCCAATCACGACTTTTAGAGAAGTATGTTGTGTTGGGCCATTTTTGCAGTGACTTGGAACACATTAACTTTAAAACAAACATCTCAAACCAAAAAGGTGATGATTTTGGATGCTTAATCTCAGTAGGTGTCATACGAGTTGTTGGCTTAATTTTGAATTTAACAAAGAACAAGATTGGGAACCTTAAGGACCCAACTTGATTCCTTGGATGCACCATGAGTGTAAGTATTTTTTTATATTTTACATGTATAGGAATGTTTAGAACTTGCCCGGTGTGCTTACAAAGAAAAATAAAGGGTGTTGGGTGTAGGAAGTGATTTAGGAATTTCTTTGATAGCTGAATTGTTAAGACTTTATTTACCTACCCTTATGCATATGCCTAGTTAGCCCTTTTGGGACAATAGCCTAATTTTTTTGGTAGCCTTCTACTTATCATAATTCCTTCTTTGATAAACCTTACTTTGATCCAAAACTCCTAAGGATTTTAGTATCGAAAAGTAATTGAGTGAGTGTGAAATTGAAGTAGGAAAAAGGTAAAAGTGAATCCCCAAAACTGTAAGTTATTAGTGTACAAATTTTTGTGGTTGGGAGTTAGAAAATTGTTCTAAAGGAAGTCTAATTTTTTCCCTAGTTTGTTACAATGAACGTGTTTTGGCCCTGGTCCATTTTGGACACTGTGCACCTCCACCAAGTCAAATATCTTTAGTTGAGGGTGGCTATTATAGGGGTGCATAACAGTAAATGGGAGTGAAGAAGAGCCGAAAATTGAATCATGATGTAAAAGAAAAATACTCCCTCCATAGTTTATGTTAATATGCTTAATGAGATTGGGGTGAAATAAATGGTGTGTGGAGGTAATAAAGTGGAAAATGGGTTGATAAAATGTGATTTTGATTGTAGGTTGAGATGTGTTAAAGAGCTTAGGGGGATTATTACCTAAATAGTTCCTACTCGTCCCTTAGCCTACATTGCAACCATAAAAGACCTTGCTGATCCTACATTTCAAAATTCGACTATTAGTGGAGTAGTACACTAAGGGCAAGCTTATGGTTCATTATCTATCAAGTATGAATTCTTCGTTGAGAGTGAGTGATTGAATTATGATATTCCCCTCATGTGATATATTATATAATTATGAGTGGTATGGGGAAACTTTCTACTTGTGAGGGTGCATATGGATGAAAGTTTGAATTACTTATTGTGATTTTAGATTGAGTGATTTGATTAAGTTTGCCAATGACTTGGATGTCATTGTTGAGATAATTAGGTTAGAAGCAAATTTTCCATGCGCATAAAAGCAATTTGACTTGTTTTGAAATTAAAAATTAATTATTACAGTTGTAAGTGCCCAACACAAGCATGACTCTTAAGTTGTGATATGGAACTTGAGTGATTGTGTTGTTGATTAAGATTGTTTGAGGACGAACAAGGTACAAAGTGTGGGGTGGTGATCTTGGGCATATTTATATGTCTAATCACCAGTATTCACCCATATTTAGACTTGTTCTGAGATCAAAAAAGTGTTATTCTGATCTTAATTGAGCTATAAGTATGTTACCTATCTAATGGATATGATTATTGTATGAAGGACTAAATTTTGATGGAATTGAACGTGATTGGATGCATTAATGAGGTATGAAAATAAAAGGAGCAATGAAGGCATTGAAATATGATTTGGGAAACAAATAAAGAAGGAAAAGGCTCCAGTAGTCTCTTTAAGTAAGTCACCACATCACGGTGAAGGTTTAATCACTAGTGATCGAGTTTGGAAACCCACCACATAACGGTGAAGGAGAAATGGGGAATTTTCATAATCCAGTACGTCACCGTGATTCCACCGTATCACAGTGAGGGTTCAATCCATATTGGTCACAAAACAAAGTCCTACCACGATTGTACTATGTTGCAGTGACAATAGAAATAGGGAGGTTGTTGTGACGCGGTGAGCGGATGAAGCAGGATTATTTGACCCAACTATAAAAGGAATAATTCACTACAATTGGAAACACTTTGGAAAGCATAGCAGCGGCGAAAAACAACAAAATCTCTCTTTTAGGGTTTTTAGAATTTCTTCTGAACTTCTTTACTTCAAGATTAATTCTTGGTATGATTAATTACTTATTTTTTATGTTCAATTCAAATATGAGTGACTAAACACCCTTGTTTTGGGGTCGAGGCCAAGAACATGATTACTCTTTGATATTCTTTATCATAGTTTCTTGTTAGATTATCATATGGGTTGTTTTTAATATTGTTCAAATAACAAAGATATACTAAATATAAGTCAAAAGGACAAAGATATATGAAATATAATACAAAGAACAAAGATATATGAAAATGTTACATAAATGGAATGTCATAATGATGCTAAACAATGTGTTCAAAATTCTATAATAGGCTGAAGGGAATTGAAAGCTTACTTGATGTTGTGAATTTTCCATATTTTATTATTAATGTTAATTATTTCTGACCCTAGTCAGTTGATTATGCTTAACAATATGTGTGGTTGTATTGATGCTACACTAATTTGAAACACCTCAAATTTTTAGCCCTTGGAAATATTTTAAGCTTTGAGCTCACTGCCTTGATTATGACATGACCATACGTGTCGTATGGTGTCTTGTCGATTTAGGTGACCCTAATCATAGTGTGTCCAGTTGATGGTGGTTTGGTTTTTTGTCTTGGTTATGACTTGGTGATATGAGTTGTTAAGGGTGGTGATGAGTCGTTAGGACAAAACTTAACCAAATTAGTACCTTAGTGTCTTTACTTGGATATGAGCACGAGTTACTTACTATGCGCCGTAAGGATAGGTTACGAGTCGTGAGGTGAAGTCGTAGCTTTTCTAGTGTCTTACTTATTTGGGTACTAGTTACGACTAGACCCTATGAGTTATTGGGTCAGGTTATGAGTGGGATCATAGAGTCATAAGGTGGATAGTGTTAGGGTGTCCAACTCATCATCTACGATACGATGCAAGGCTACGAGTGGTAAGATGTGGTGATGAGTCAATAGGTTAAATCGTAACCAAAGATGGGTTTTTTCTGCTTTTAAGTTTAGGTTATTCTGGATATTTCCCAATTTAAGTGTCTTTGATACCACAACATAAAAACTTCCTTGGGGTTTCATTAATATATCATTCCCAATAAAATACTCCCAAATTCTCTCTCAAGCTCTCTGTTCAAGGTGTGGTAGGCTTTTTAAGGAAAGTGGTCATCTAGGGTACTAGGGATGCAATCTCTTCCAAATTTCTTGATATTTTAGGCATGTTACTCCACCCTCATTGTTATTTTACTTAACGAACATGTTTTAATATATGCCTTTCAAGGTATTGTTATGATTTTCAAATAAAGGTTGGGGGGGGGGGGTCTTGGAATGCTTAATGTTAAATAATGTTTTTCCATGGTTTAATTATGGTTTCCATGCTTTAATTATGGTTTTAAACATGTGGGTGAATGGGTTTGGTGGTAGAACTTAATAATGGTAACTTTCTCTAAATTATGACTATTGAAGTATTATGACTCCAAAGTGTATGGTTTAATTTATTTCTTAAAACTAATGCATGGTATAAATGGTTAAATGGTTACAAATGGTTTTGAAAACCTTGTGGGTTACACAGGAATCCCTCAAGTGATTATATAATGAAAACATTTAGGATTACACGAGAATCCCCCGTGGGATTTTTATAATGGAGTCTGCGGGGTACATGGGAATTCCCTAAGTATTAGATAATGACATTGCTTGCAAACTATAGTCGGTATGATCATACCACTTTATAATACCTCAATAATTGACTCCTGGAATTAGTGGTTTGGTTATGTGCTAAATATTTTAATTGGGTAATAATAGGGGTTATGATAGATAGCCGTGAAGGTGTAAGTCCGAAGGACGGATACTGGAAACTCATGTTTGTCGACATGAGGGTTGGTCTTGGTTACCATATGCTTGAGGGGTACATACAAATTACCCAAGTCTATACTTGTATTTATGTATCATATTGGACGAAGGGTACAATGGAATCCTCGGCCATGTATGATATCTCTAGTTCGTATGGCTACAGGTACTGGGGTCCGTTCAGTGGTAACACTAGACCCATACAACCCGTGGTTGGATTTAGGATGACAAAGATACATAATCTAGGTTAAAGTTTAAAATGCATGCCAAACCTTATTCCCTATCTCATTATAATATTTTTGTATATTTGTAATTGTATATGGTTATTTGCATTGTTTTGATTTGGTTTTGGATAAATAACATTATTTTATCCCTATCCTTGAGTTACGTGCTAGTTTTCACTGTGTTATCAGCCTTTATACACTGTATCCCCATGCGATGCAGGAATCGGCCATACTTTTACTCCCCCTGCTCAGTGACTTGGTAATTCAGGGACAATTTTTTATTTTGACTGAATTGGTGAGCTTTCATACTTTGGAAGACCTCGTTTCATGACATGGATTTCTTTATATCATTTTATTTCTATGGTTTTGGTTTTGGTTATGGTCGAGGGCATGTCCCGACTGGATATTCTTTGACTCAAGTTAGAGGCTTTGTCAGACTACTATGGGCATGGACAGTGTCAGTATTAGTGGTAGCATTGGTATTGGTATTAGTATTGGGTTTGGAATTGCATGGTTAATTGGTTGTGGCTTTCAATTTTTATTTTAGACTTATTATCATGCCTTTAATTTAATATTACCTTGTTTTGTAATATGTTCGAAATTCATTTGGTGTGAGGAGTAGGGTGGTTAACGGTTTAGGTATTGGGGGTGGTCTTCGGTTCTAGTTGGACTTAAGATACTTGACACGACTAATCTCTGGTTTGGGTCGTGTAAGATTGGTATCAGAGCCCTAGTTTCATGGTCAATTTGGTGTCCACAATGTGGTGTTGAGGAGAGTTAATTTTAAGGGTGAGCAACACATCATATTCATAAGGGAGAGACGATGAAGCATTTAGGAATATTTCTCTTTCTTGTGTTCTGTCTTGGGTTGTAGAGTCTAATATCCTGAAATCTTCTCTAATTCCCATTTGTTTGCTTTTCAAATCATGTCTCCCATACAATATAAATCTCACAAAAACTTTTCTGTCCCTCTCGAGGACAATGTTGATGGGACACGTCCTACTTATAGGGTCAGGGCCCAGTTTAGAAGTCCAGTTCCTAATTGCCCTTTTGGAGTTCCACTGATCCCATTCAGTCTTTCTCAATGAGATAGAATATATCTTTCATGTGATACATGCCACTAATATGGAGGGCATGGAGTTTACTGCCTACCAACTAAAGGAAGTGGAATATCAGTGGTATGAGGAATGGGACCAGTCAAGGGGTATTATGCTATGTCAGCTCTGTAGGGTGATTTTTCTAATGCTTTCCTGGATCACTTCTTTTCTCAATAGTTGAGGGTGTCAAAGGCAAAAAAATTTGTCAACCTGAAGGAAGGCAAGATGTCAGTCAAGGAGTATGCCTTGAAGTTTCACTTGTTATCTCGGTATGATCCAGAGTTGGTTTCTATCATAAGGGCTATAATGAGAAAGTTTGCATCAAGGTTGTCTCGAGACATGATTTTTTAGAGTAAGGATTCCATAAACAAGGATATGAATATCTACAGGTTAGGTGTGTACTAGCAATAGGTTGAGGAAAAGTAGAAGAAGAAGGTAAAGATATAGGAAAGGCAGATCTAGAAGTTTAGATTTTCTGAGCAAGGCGGTGGCCAACAACAAAAAGGTAGGGATGGGGGAAAGTGGTCTAAAAAGAAGTGGTGTAATTTAGTATCTCACTTGACGGCTAGTGCTCCCAACCCAAAGTTGTTTGATGGTAGATGTTTTTAAGGTGGTGATAATTATAGGGCATAGGGTGCCCAATCTCATGCTAGTAGGGCTTAATTAGATTCATCGTATCCTCACTATAGATTTTATGGTAGATTGTATTGGGGTTTCTGTGATGAGGTAAGGGACAAGTGCTTCAACTGTAGTCAACCAGGACATATGCTTAGAAACTGTCCAGTGGTCAAGGTTGCTTCAGGGGAAAATAAGGTTTTGGTTGCCTTTTCATCAGCTCTGACACCAAAGAATACCCCATCTAGCTCTGGCACTAGTCGAAACTGACTCTGTGCTCTTACTACCCGTCAAGAGTCTGAGGCATCTCTTGATGTCATTATGTCTATATTGAAACTCTATTCTCATAATATGTACAATTACTATATTCGGGTTCCACTCTTTCTTATATCATCCTATATGTGGCTATACATTTTGGTTTTTAGTCTTAAATGTGTTTTGGACCCTTTTCTATTTCTACCAAAGTGGGTGACGCTGTGATTTCTAGAAGAGTCTATAGGGGTTATGAAGTATCTGTGGGTGGTCGGTTGACTTTGGTGGATGTTATTGAATTATACAGGGTTGATTTTGATGTCATATTAGGGACAAACTGGTTTTACTCATGATATGCTTCTCTAGACTTCGTACTCGTAAGTTATCTTTAAATTCCCCAATGAGTTGGTTATTTAATGGGAGGATAGTTCTATAGAACCCAAGGGAAGGTCTATATCATATCTTAGAGCCTAAAGATTAATCTCCAAGGGGTGTCTCTATCATCTTGTCCGGGTGAAAGATTCTAACTCAGAGTTTCTTTCTTTATATTTCAACCCAATGGTGGATGAATTTCCTGAGGTCTACCCTGATGACCTTCCTGATTTCCCTCCTATTAGGGAGATTGATTTTGGTATTGATCTTGTTCTGGATACTCATCCTATCTCTATTTCCCAATATAGAATGGCTCCATCCAAGTTAAAGGAGCTTAAGGAACAATTAAAGGATCTTTTAGATAACAGTTTCATCTAACATAGCGTGTCTCCGCGGGGTGCACTTGTATTATTTGTTCATAATAAGGATGGTTCCCTTCGTATGTGTATTAATTATCGGTTGTTGATTAAGGTGATGACAATGAATAAGTACCCTGTTCCTAGGATAGATAATTTATTTGATTAGCTTTAGGGTGCTAAGTTTTTCTCCAAAATCAACCTCTGATCCGGGTATCATCAGTTAAAAATTAGGGAGGCAAATATCCCTACGATTGCTTTCTGTACCTGATATGGGCATTTTTCAGTTCTTGGTTATGTCTTTTGGGTTGACCAATGCCCCAATGGAATTCATAGACTTGATAAATAGAGTTTTTCATTAGTTTCTAAATTTGTTCATCATTATGTTCATAGACAATATTCTGGTGTACTCTAAGAGTGAGATGGATCATACCAATTACCTCCATATATTGTTACAGACCTTAAAAAATTAGTATTTATATGCTACCATTTTTAAGTGCGAATTCTGATTGAAAGTTGTTACTTTTTTGGGTCATGTCATTTCTAGTGAAGGTATCATGGTGGATCTGCAGAAAGTTGAGTGGTTGAGAAGTGGCCTTGGCCGGCGACTCCAACTGATATTCGAAGCTTCTTGGGTTTAGCCGATTATGACAAGAGGTTTTTGAAAGGTTTCTCGACTATATCTACCTCGTTGACTAAGTTAACTTAGAATAATGTAAAGTTCTTATGGTCTAATGCATGTGAGGGTAGTTTTGAAAAGATGAAGGGTAAGCTGACTTGGCTCTGGTCTTAAATTTGCCTGAAGGCATTGGAGATTTTATGGTCTATTGTAATGCATACCATGTGGGGCTTGGTTGCATTTTTATGTAACATGGCAAGGTGATAGATTATGTATCTAGACATTTGAAAGTACATAAGAAGAATTATCTGACTCATGACTTAGAGTTATTGGTTATGATGTTTGCGTTGAAAATATAGCATCACTATTTGTATAGAGTTCATATAGATATCTTTTCAAATCATTAGAACCTGTAGTATGTGGTCACCTAGAAAGAGTTTAACCTTAAGAAAAGGAGATAGTGTGAACCACTCAAGGATCATGACATAAGTCTCCACTACCTTCCAGATAAAGCTAACCTGGTTATTGATGCTTTTAGCAGGTTATCCATGGGGACTTTAGCTCATGTGGATGAGAGCAAGCGAGAATTGGTTAAAGATATTCATTATTTGGCTAAATTTGGGGTTCACCTCTTGGACTCTGAAGATGGTAGTGTGTTTGTGTAAAAGGTGGCACAGTCATCTCTTGGTACTGAAATAAAGGTCAAATAGGCATTGGATCCTATCATGATGAGTATAAATGGTGATATATGTGGGCAAAAAGTAATGGCCTTTGAGATTAGTGGTGATGGTACCTTGTGGTACCAAGGGAGATTGTAAGGCCCCGACATAGATGGGTTGTGAGAGAGGATCTTGGCTGAGGTGCATGAGTCACGTTGCGCCATTTATCTTGGTTCGACAAAAATGTATCATGACCTTAAGGAGATGTATTGGTGAAACTATATAAAGTGGGATATGACTAGTTTTGTGGCTAAGTTCCTGGTGTGTTAGCAAGTGACAGTTGAGCACTTGTGGCTCGGAGGATTGAATTAAGAGATTGAGTTGCCTATGTGGAAGTGGGAAGTGCTCAATATAGATTTTGTTACTGGTCTTCCCCGATCTCAAAATTAGTTTGATTTGATTTGGGTCATTATGGATAGGTTGACAAAGTGTTATCACTTCTTTCATGTGAGGACTAAATTCTTGGCAGAGAATTATGCATGGTTGTACCTCTAAGAGATTGTGAAGTTGCATGGGTTACCTATTTCAATTATCTCAGATCATGGTATGCAGTTTTTATCACACCTTTGGCAGTCATTTCAGAATGGTTTGGGGACTAAAGTTAAACTTAGTACTACTTTCCACCCATAGTCGGATGGGCAAGCGGAAAGGAGTATTCAGACATTGGAGGATATGTTTCAAACTTGCGTGATTGAATTTGGTGTTAGTTAGATCGAGCATTTTCCTTTTATAGAGTTCGTATATAATAACAACTACCACTCTAGGATTAGGATGGCACCTTTTGAGGCTTTGAATGGTAGGAGGTGCAAATATCCTATTGGGTGGTTCGATGTTGGTGAGGCAGAAATGTTTGGCCTAGACTTGGTTCTCCAAGCCATGGAGTAGGTGAAAATGATTTGAGAAAGTCTCAAAGCCGCCCAAAGTTACAAAAAGTCCTATGCGGATATGAGGCATAGGAAGTTAGAGTTTGAGATCGGCAAGTTCATTAGTTGCGTACGAAGGATGTAACTTCGGTAAAGGTTCTATGGAGGAACTACAAAGTTGAAGAGGCTACTTGGGAAGTAGAAAAGGACATGAAGTACAAGTATCCATCCGTATTTTTCTCTCCGAAAAATCATGCATAAGGTATATGTTATTCTTAACATCTTTGTTTTATAACTTTGTTAAATAAAAGATTGATTTTCTTAGCATCTTTATTTTCTAACTTGGTTAAAGGTAAGAGTAGATATGTTTGGGGTTTAATCGTGCTAGTCACTCCCTTGTCCTATCATTCGAGGACGAATGATCCAAGTTGGGTAGAATTGAAAAACCATTGATTTTTGTCCCATAGAAATTTCCTGAGCTTTAAGCTCAATTCCCTGATTATGACTTCCCCATATGAGTCATATATTGTCTTGACGGGTCAGGTGACCCTAGTTGTAGGGTGTCCAGTGGATAGTGGTTGGGTTTTAAATCTTGGTTACGACTTGGTGATACAAGTCGTTATGGGGGTTGACAAGTAGTTAGGACAAACCTTAACCAAATCAGTAGCTTAGTGGCTTCACTTGGCTCTAAGTACGAGTGGCTCACTAGGAGCCATTAGGATAGGTTATGAGTTGTGAGGTGATGTTATAGGTTGTCTAGTGTCTGACCTATTTAGGTACTTTGTTGGTTACGACTAGACCCTATGAGTCATTGGGTTAGGTTATAAGTGGGATCATAGAGTCGTAAGGTGGACAATGTATGGGTGTCTAACTTATTGACTAGGATACGACTCAAGGCTATGGGTCGCATGATGTGGTGATGAGTTAATGGGTCGACTCGTAACCATAGATGATTTTTTTCCAGCTTTTAAGTTAAGGGTATTCTCGATATTTCCCACTCTAAGTCCATTTGATACCACAACTTAAAACCTTCTTTGGGATTTCATTAACACATCATTCGCAATAAACACTCCTAAATTCTCCCTCAATCTCTCTAATCAATCTAAGGCTAGGGTTTCAACGGAAGTGGTCATCTAGGGTTCTAGAGGTGTAATCTCTTCCCAGACATATTACTCCTCCCTCATTTTTATTTTACTTAAAACATATGTTTTAATGTATGGATTTCATGGTATTGTTATGATTTTGAAATAAAGGTTGGGGGTCTTGGAATGCTTAAAGTTGAATGATGTTTTTCCATGGTTTAATTATGGTTTTCCATGTTTTAATTATGGTTTTGAACATGTTGGAGCATGGGTAGGGTGGTGGAACTTGATAATGGTAACTTTCTCCAAACTTGTGACTTTTGAAGTAGTTATGATTCCAAAGTGTTCAGTTTGATTTATTTCTTAAACTAATGTATGTTATAAATGCTTTAATGGTTACGAAAGGTTTTGAAAGCCTTGTGGAATACACGGGAATCCCCCAAGTTATTATACAATGAAAACCTTATGAGGTACATGGGAATCCCCCAAGTGATTTTAATAACGGAGTCTGCGTGGTACATGGGAATCCCCTAAGTGTTGGCTAATAACATTGCTTGCAAGCTATAGTCAGTATGATGATAACACTTTATAATGCCTCAATAATTAACTCCTGCAATTTGTGGTTTAGTTATGTGCTAAATGTTTTAATTGGGCAATAATGGGGGTTGTGATAGCTAGCCGTGAAGGTGTGAGTCTAAAGGACGGATACTAGAAACTCCTGTTTGCCGACATGAGGGTTGGTCTTGGTGACCATATACTTATGGAGTACATGGAAATCCCCCAAGTCTATACTTGTATATATGTATCATGGAGGGCGAAGGGTACAAGGGAATCCCTTGCCATCTATGATATTTCTGATTCAAGCGGCTACATACATTGGGGCCCGTTCAGGGGATAATATTGTACCCATACAGCCCGAGGGTGGATTTATGATGGCAAAGCTACTCAATCTAGGTTAAGGTTTTAAATGCATGTTAAACCTTATTCCCTATCCCGACATGATTATAGGTATATATGTAATTGCATATTGTTATTTGCATTGGTTTTGAATTGATGGCATTATTTTATCCTTATCCCTGAGTTACTTGCTAGCATTCCCTCATCTAACCACCTTCGGGCGCTATATCCCCATGCGATGCAGGAACCGGCCATACTTTTACTCTTTTTACTCAATGACTTGGTTATTCAGGGACAACCTTTGAGTCAGACCGAAGTGGTGAGATTCCATAATCTGGAAGACCCTGTTTCATGCAATGGACTTTTCTATATCATTTTTATTTCTTTTGTTTTTTTTTCTATGTTCGGGGGATGGATATTCTTTGACTCTGGTTAGAGGATTTGTTGGACTACTATGGGCATGGGCGGTATCAGTATTAATGTTAGCATTGGTATTGGTATTGACATTGGGATTGGTATTGGCATTAGGATTGGTATTGGATGGTTAATTTGTTGTGGCTTTCGATTTTGATTTTAGACTTATTAGCATGTCTTTAATTTAATATTACCTTGTCTTGTTATATATTTGGAATTCATTCGACGTGGGTAGTCGGTAGGTTAATGGTTTAGGTATTGGGACTGGTCTCCAGTCCTGGTTGGACTTGAGATACTCAACATGACTAGGCCCTGGTTCGGGTTATGTCATAATTATACCTCTACTTAGGAGTATAGCCATGTTGTAGGTTAGTTTGAGTTTCTATAGATGTGATGCCAATCACTTAGATCAACTCTTATCATTTTTATCCTACATGGTTTTTACGTCGTGGATGTTTCTACTCCTTGTCCAGTGCTTATGTACTAGTTTAGGATATGTTCTACGGAGTAACTTATAGATGTTTTCCTCCTTCACTTTTCATATTCGATGAGTTAATACAATCTTTAGAAGAATTAAATGTGAAATCATATTTTTACTTGATTATATTTTCAGCTGGTGGACATTAAATTAACCAAGTGTATATCATAGTAACTTTTACATTTTGTTAAATGGTAGGGGTTTTGGGTTCTCATAGCTGGGTAGGTGTAGGTATGTACTCGGCATGACTCGGTGGGTTGGGTCATGACACTTTATCTAAGAGTTCTTTCAACTAATCTTTCAATTTATTAAGCTTGGCTTAACCCATTCTATAAGAAAGAATTGAGATAGGGTAGGTATCTAGGAGAAGGTCTATCCCAAAGTTGATCTCTTGCTTGGGAGGGATTCTGAGAAGATCCTCGTGAAACATTGATGGATACTCATTAACAACTAGAACTAACTAAAGGGTTTGGGGTGTTAGACTTAGAGTCCTCAACCTGAACTAGATAATACATACAGTCATTTGACATTATCTTTCTGGCCTTAAGGTAAGAGACAAATCGATATAAGTTCTACATACTACTTTTTCATTCTACGACTGGTTTATTAGGAAACTGAAACTTAATGACTCTAGTTCTATTGTTGACGAAGGCATAATTGGAGTGTAACCACTCAATGCCAAGAATGAAATCAAAACTAGTCATGTTTAACTTTACAAGATCAACTGTGGGGATTTTATGGAAAACTAAGATTGCAGAATTTTTGTATACCCACTTGGCTATAACTAGGTCACTAATAAAAGTAGAGACTAAGAAGGGTTCTGAAAGAGATTTGGGGCTAGTATAAAAATTGAATGCAATTTAAGGGGTCACGAAGGAAAGTGTGGCTTTTGGATCTAACAATGCATACACATCTAAATGAAATACTTGATATTCCAGTGACTACATCTGGTGAGCTCTCCTAATCCTAATAGAAAGACAAATCATAAATACAGTTCTAGTATTGACCACTACTTTCACTAGTAAAAGTGACCTACTTAGCTAGGAGACTAGAAGGGGATACTAAGGAAGTAGATTGAGACTTATTACCCAAATATTTATATCCGATAGAGGGACAATTCCTCATCTAGAACCAGTCTGACCCCATCTAAAACAACCATCTTTGCTAGCAAGGAACTCACCTGGATTCTTCTTGCTACACAAAGGAAATGTTGGAAAAGTGTGACTGCCTGTAATACTGCCCTAAAACTTAGAGAATAATGCTCTATTTATGTAATCATTTCAATGTCTGGGAGATAGAGCACTAGCAGAAAAAGGTTCAAGATCTCTGTTGAAATGAGATTCATTAACTCCGCCCGACCTCTATTGAGTGTAGTCTAAATTTCTTGTCCTTGCCTTATTGTTCTCCCTCTATTTATCCTTTAATTTCTCATCCTCTATCAATTGGGAATAAGTCATAAGTTAGGAGATATCCATTTCTCCTATGGTAAGTTCTCATTTTTTCATTTTTCTCTTTATCTTGATGGTAATTTCAATATTATTGGCATGAATAGGTTGTTTTATGATTGATTCATTTGATTTATAGTACCGTATGCTACATTTTTCGTGTAATTGTTGTGAATTGTTAGTAACTGCATTCATAATCATGCATTAAATTGTAAAGTAGGTGAGTCACGGTGAGTGGATAAATGTTGAATTGATGTTTGGTATGATACGTGTAATGTGATGGGTGTTTTTACTGGTGTGGGGTATGTTGATACATGTTAATGTGTATGGTAGGACATGTTCTACTTAAAATATATATGTATCTTTGTGATTCAAATCTTGGGGGTATTGTGGTTTAAGTACATGTGTTGGGGTAGCAATCTTGCGGGCTAAATTTTACATTGTGTTGAGTGTACTCACTATTTGAGCATTTTAAGCATGGTCTGCTATGTGAATAATAGAGTGTGGGGTAATTTTTTATTTTTAACACTTAGTAGTGCTATAAATTATGGTGTGTTTGCAATTGAATTGATCCTACACTTGTTATTGCACTTGAAATTTTGTGAAGATGCAAATTCGGCAATGAGAATGAGCGCATGTTTGGTTTGGTTTGGTTTGCCTGAAGTTAGGCTAGATGATGGACTTTGAGTTGTGATGTGACTTTCCACTGTTATATGATGAAATTATAAGGTGAAATTAATCATTGCTTTAATTATGGACCAGCTGTATTTAGCAAAATGTAGTGAATAAGGGAAGTCTGAGTACCCTGTTCTTATATGTGAGAACCTTCACTAGAAACCAAGTGTGGGGTCCCTTGTTCATACTTAGTTTAGGCTACTACAATCTAGGACTCAGTTGCTCATTTGTTTGTGGTATGTGTTGAATAATAGGAACTATGGATAGGAAACAACTGACAGGCAAGGGGAAAGCTGGTACTTTTAAGCCATCTAGGAAATGAAGTAGGCATCTGGAAAGGCAAATTGATAGGGTTCCACGTACCCCACCAGTCTTTCGTGGTCATACAAGGAAATTTGGGTTTAAGGCAGTCAGATAAGTAGAAAAGAAGTGGTACACCAAACACCTCGACATAAAATACATACCTGAGGTACTTATTGTTAGGGCAAGTTTGCAACGGGAATACCCGAGTATGGTATGTCTACTGGAACATATGAATACGATCTTCATATTTCACTAGCCGACTAAGTGAAATTTTCACCTTATACATGAATTTTATGCCAATTGGGACCCACGGTACCTACATCATGAGGTGAAAGTTCACGGCAAAGTGGTAAGATTTACAACTGAAGACATAAATGACTTGCTAGGAATACCTGAGGCAGATAAAAATGAGTTGAGGTAGATGATCATCACTCTGAACTATGCTCATATCATACATTTGTTGTATAGTACTCGTTCAGCTTCCAGATGGACTAGACAAAGAGGCACGGGTCTTCGTTCCTCCTTCCCATATGCACAAATGAACAAGAAGGCACGTATGTAGGGATGAATTGTGTACCATTGCCTTATTCATGGTAAACATATGACAGAGGCTACATATGATCGGATATTCTTGATTTATGCTTTAATGTGCGATGATATTGACATTAATGTAGACCAGGTGATATTTTCTGCTATGAAGAAGTTTCGTTACATTGAGGGGCACATATATGGGATTGGAAGTTTGTTGACTCGATTTTTGAGGAGACACTGAGTAGAGGGGGAGGAGTTAGACTATAAGCTAGTGGTAGATGTTTTCCCTATTGATGTCACTATAGCTAGGAGAACAGCTGGGGCTCAGGACCTGATTCTTACTATAGCCGAGCGTCAAGCTCAGACTGAGGAAATAACTGCTAGAATGTATGGATTACAGATGTTTCACCTATAGGTTAGGGGAAGAGCAACCACAAATAAAGTGATTTAAGCTATGGAGCTGGATTTTCCCTTGGACCATCATGCCAGGACATTGCTAAGGATAGGACCATATTTTGTGGAGTCGGTTGATGATGATGTCCTAACCGATGAGGAGCGATAATAGTGTGACTCTAATATTGAGTTAGATGATGTTGAGTAGCCTGATGATGGCGATACAGGTGATGATAAGGATGCAGTTAATGACGCTGATAATGTTTATGACACACATGATGAAATGGCTGATGCCTCGGCAGGGAGTATTCATCCACCTCAGAATTTGAGCGTATTTGTAAGCATTGGGACAGTGCTTCATTTAATTGTGGGGTGGTTATGTCTCGCTTCATCATTTGTTCTTCTCTTTATCTTGGTTTTCTTGTTTGTGTTGGTTGGATAATTATTCTATTCTGGGATGTTTTTATTTTGTTTTGTTTGGATGTTAAAACTTAGTATTTCTAACTATTCAGAACACTATGTTTGTAAAAGTTAGTAAGTTCAAAGTATGGATTGCTGCAGTTTGACCTCAAGGCATTTTTCACATTATGCTTTTAGTTTAAAGTGTTTTCTTTTGCCCTCAAGGAAAATTTTTGATTTTGTGTGACCCTCAAGGTAATTCAAAATAAATAGTCACAGTTAGTTGCTCTTCTCTGTGATGGATGAATGACGGTCATCTTAAGGGGAGTTAGTCTTCTGAAGTTGAGAATCATTAAGAACCCAATCATGACATGTAGAGAAGTGTGTTATGTTGGGCCATTTTTGCAGTGACTTGGAACACATTAAATTTAAAACAAACATCTCAAACCAAAAAAGTGATGATTTTGGATGCTTAATCTCAATAGGTGTCATATGAGTTATTGGATTAATTTTGAATTTAACAAAGAACAATATCGGGAACCTTAAGGACACAACTTGATTCCTTACATGCACCATGAGTGTAAGTATTTGTTTATATTTTACAGGTATAGGAATGTCTAGAACTAGCCCGGTGTGTTTACAAAGAGAAATATAAGGTGTTGTGTGTAGGAAGTGATTTAGGCATTTCTTTGATAGCCGAATTGTTAAGACTTTATTTACCTACCCTTATGAATATGCCTAGTTAGCCCTTTTGAGACAATAGCCTAATTTTTTTGGTAGCGTTGTACTTATCCTAATTCCTTCTTTGATAAACCTTACTTTAATCCAAAGCTCCTAAGTGTTTTAGTATCGAAAATTAATTGAGTAAGGAGTGTGAAATTGAAGTAGGAAAAAGGTAAAAGTGAAGCCCCAAAACTGTAAGTTATTCGTGTACAAAATTTTGTGGTTGGGAGTTAGACAATTGTTCTAAAGGAAGTCCAATATTTTTTGCCTAGTTGGTTACAATGAACGTGTTTTGGCCCTGGTCCATTTTGGACACTATGCACCTCCACCAAGGTAAATAGCTTTAGTTGAGGGTGGATATTATAGGGGTGCGTAACAGTAAATGGGAGTGAAGAAGAGCTGGAAATTGAATCATGATGTAAAAGAAAAATACTCTCTCTATAGTTTAGTTAATATGTTTAATGAGATTGGGGTGAAATAAATGATGTGTGAAGGTAATAAAATGGAAATTAGGTTGATACAATGTGATTTTGATTGTAGATTGAGATGTGTTAAAGAGCTTAGGGGAATTAGTCACTATTACCTAAATAGTTCCTACCCGTCCCTTAGCCTACAATGTAACCATAAAAGACCTAGCTGATCCTACATTTCAAAATCCAACTATTAGTGGAGTAGTTCACTGAGAGTAAGCTTATGGTTCATTATCTATCATGTATGAATTCTTTGTTGAGAGTGAGTGATTGAATTATGATATTCCCCTCATGTGATATATTATATAATTGTGTGTGGTATGGGTAAACTTTCTTGTTGTGAGGGTTTATGTTGATGAAAGTCCGAATTACTTATTGTATTTTTAGATTGAGTGATTTGATTAAGTTTGCCAATGACTTGGATGTCACTGTTGAGATAATTAGGTTAGAAGCAAATTTTGCATGTGCATAAAAACAATTTGACATATTTTCAAATTAAAAATTAATTGCTGCAGTTGTAAGTGCCATACACAAGCATGACTCTTAAGTTGTGATATGGAACTTGAGTGATTGTGTTGTTGATTAAGATTATTTGCGAACAAATAAGGTTCTAAGTGTTGGGTGATGATCTTGGGCGTATTTATATGTCTAATCACCAGTATTCACCCATATTTAAACTTGTTTCGAGATCGAAAAGGTGTTATTCTGATCTTAATTGAGCTATAAGTATGTTCCCTATCTAATGGATATGATTATTGTATGAAGGACAAAATTTTGATGGAATTGAACATGATTGGATGCATTAATGAGGTATGACAAAGAAAGGAACAATGAAGGCATTGAAGTATATTTGAGAAACAAATAAGGAAGGAAAAGTCTCCAGAAGTATCTTTAAGTAAGTCACCACATCATGGCGAAGGGGAAGTCACCAGTGCTCGAGTTTGGAAGCCCACCACATAACGGTGAAGGACAAATGGGGAATTGTCACAATCCAGTACATCACCGCGATTCCACCGTATCACGGTGAGGGTTCAATCCATATTTGTCATAAAACAAAGTCCTACTGTGATTGTACTATGTCGCAGTGACAACAACGATAGGGAGGTTTCTGCGACACGGTGAGAGGATAAAGCAGGATTATTTGACTCAACTATAAAAAAAATAATTCACTACTATTGGAAACACTTTGGAAAGCATAGCAGCGGTGGAAAACAACAAAATCTATCTTTTAGGGTTTTTAGAATTTCTTTTGAACTTCTTTACTTCAAGATTAATTCTTGGTATGATTAATTACTTATTTTTTATGTTCAATTCAAATATGAGTGGCTAAATACCTTTGTTCTGGGGTTGAGGCCAAGAACATGATTACTCTTTGATATTCTATCGTAGTTTCTTGTTGGATTATCATATGGGTTGTTCTTAATTTCTTGAGCTTACTATTTTGATAAGGGACCACCACTAGAATAAATCTATATTTCTATGTGAATCCGAGAGGAGAATAGTAGGATAGAATGATGAAATTAAGGTTCAAGGTTCTTATTCTTTTATGAAATAAGGGGTTTGAATTAGCAACTAGGATAGGGATATACCTAGAATCCTTGTTTGGTTAAATTGCAAGAAGATAGTTGTATACATCTAAATGGATTGTTGCATCTCTTTTAGTCAATGTAGTTGCAATATTCAGATAGGTAGAAGATTTGAGGTCAGGTGACTAAGATCGTACTATAAACCTTGCGAATCAACAACCTGATAACCAGCTAGAATATGATAAGAATAGAGATCTGTTAGATTGTTAGAAGTGCTTTAACCCTGGAATTCTCATCATTACTGTTTACAACAGTTCCTTGCTTTTCTATTGTCACAAATTGTTATTTCTTATCTAGTTACATTTTTATTCCAAAATTTAAAATCATCTTGATACTTGATAACACTTAATACCTCCTTGTATAAAACTAAAGTTGGTTAAATTGCTAGTTGCATAGTCCTCGTGGGTACGATATCCAACTGCCTAAGTCACTATATTTCTTGTACAACCACGTACACTTGCGTGTGCGTTTGAACGCAACATAGGTACTAAGAGTACTTGGGTGGATATAACATAAAGAATTGTATGTAGCATAAGATTGGGACAATTTAAAGTGAGAAAGTATAAGTTGGACCAAGTAGTAAAAGGACAAAGATATACAAAATATTAAGTCAAAGGAAAATGACATATGAAGTGTAAATCAAAAGAGATAGATACACAAAATGAAATCAGAGGACAAAGATATTCAATACATAGACCGAAGGACAAAGACATACAAAATATAAGTTAAAGGATAAAAATATATGAAATATAGGTTAAAGGACAAATTTATACAAAATATAAGTCAAAGAATGAAGATACACGAAATGTAAGTCAAAGGACAAAGATATACAAAATATTGTTCAAATAACAAAGATATACGAAATATAAGTCAAAAGGACAAAGAAATATGAAATATAAGACAAAGAACAAAGATATATGAAAATGTTACATAAATGGCAGGTCATAATGATGCTAAACAATGTGTTCAAAATTCTATAATAGGCTGAAGGGAATTGAAAGATTACTTAATGTTCTGAATTTTCCATATTTTATTATTGTTGTTAATTATTTCTGACCCTAGTCGGCCGATTATGCTTAACAATATGTGTGGTTGTATTGATTCTACACTAATTTGAAACACCCCAGATTTTTAGCCCTTGGAAATATTTTAAGCTTTGAGCTCACTGCCTTGATTACGACATGACCATAAGTGTCGTATGGTGTCTTGACGAGTCAGGTGACCCTAATCATAGGGTGTCCAGTAGATGGTGATTTGGTTTTTTATCTTAGCTATGACTTGGTGATATGAGTTGTTAAGGGTGGTGATGAGTCATTAGGAAAAACCTTAATCAAATTAGTAACTTAGTGGCTTGAATTGGCTATGAGCATTAGTTTCTCACTATGAGACATAAGGATAGGTTACGAGTCGTAAGGTGAAGTCGTATCTTGTCTAGTGTCTTACCTATTTGGGTACTAGTTATGATTAGACACTATGAGTCATTGGGTCAGGTTATGAGTGGGATCATAGAGTCATAAGATGGATACTGTAGGGGTTTCCAACTCATCATCTAGGATACGATGCAAGGCTACGAGTGGTAAGATGTGGTGATGAGTCAATGGGTCAAATCGTAACCAAAGATGGGTTTTTTATGCTTTTAAGTTTAGGTTATTCTGGATATTTCCCAATTTAAGTCTCTTTGATACCAAAACATAAAAACTTCCTTGGGGTTTTATTAACCTATCATTCCCAATAAAATACTCCCAAATTCTCTCTCAAGCATTCTGTTCAAGCTAAGGTAGGCTTTTCAAAGAAAGTGGTCATCTAGGGTTCTAGGGATGCATTCTCTTCCAAATTTCTTGGTATTTCAGGCATGTTATTCCACCCTCATTGTTATTTTACTTAAAGAACATGTTTTAATGTATGCCTTTCAAGGTATTGTTATGATTTTGAAATAAAGGTTGGGGGGGAGGGTCTTTGAATGCTTAATGTTAAATGATGTTTTTCCATGGTTTAATTATGATTTCCATGCTTTAATTATGGTTTTAAACATATGGGTGCATGGGTTTGGTGGTAGAACTTAATAATGGTAACTTTCTCTAAATTATGACTTTTGAAGTAGTTATGACTCCAAAGTGTATGGTTCAACTTATTTCTTAAAACTAATGCATGGTATAAATGGTTAAATGGTTACAGATGGTTTTGAAAACCTTGTGGGTTACATAGGAATTCCCCAAGTGATTATATAATGTAAACATTTAGGATTACACAAGAATCCCCCATGTGATTTTAATAATAGAGTATACGGGGTACATGGGAATCCCCTAAGTGTTAGCTAATGACATTGCTTGCAAACTATAGTCGGTATGTTGATACCACTATATAATGCCTCAATAATTGAATCCTGGAATTGGTGGTTTAGTTATGTGCTAAATATTTTAATTGGGCAATAATAGGGGTTATGATAGCTAGCCGTGAAGGTGTAAGTCCAAAGGACGGATACTAAAAACTCATGTTTGTCGACACGAAGGTTGGTCTTGGTTACCATATGCTTGAGGGGTACATGAAAATTACCCAAGTCTATACTTGTATTTATGTATCATATAAGGCGAAGGGTACAATGGAATCCTCGGCCATGTATGATATCTCTAGTTCATGTGGCTACACGCACTGGGGTCCGTTCAGGGGTAACACTAGACCCTTACAACTCGTCGGTGGATTTAGGATAACAAAGCTACATAATCCAGGTTAAAGTTTTAAATGCATGCCAAGCCTTATTCCCTATCTCAGTATAATAAATATGTATATTTGTAATTGTATATGGTTATTTGCATTGGTTTGATTTGGTTTTGAATCAATGACATTATTTTATCCCTATCCTTAAGATCCATGCTAGTGTTCACTCTGCTATCAGGCTCCATGCACTGTATCCCCATGCGATGCAGGAATCTTCCATAATTTTACTCCTCCTACTCAGTGACTTGGTAATTCAGGGACAGTTTTTGAGTCTGACTGAAGTGGTGAGCTTCCATACTTTGGAAGACCCTATTTCATTCTATGGACTTCTTTATATCATTTTATTTCTATGGTTTTGGTTTTGGCTATGGTCGAGGACATGTCCCGAATGGATATTCTTTGACTCCAGTTAGAGGCTTTGTCGGACTACTATGGGCATAGACGGTGTCAGTATTAGTGGTAGCATTGGTATTGGTATTAGTATTGGGTAATGAATTGCAT
Organism: Capsicum pubescens; assembly: GCA_030864215.1. Lineage (NCBI taxonomy): Eukaryota > Viridiplantae > Streptophyta > Magnoliopsida > Solanales > Solanaceae > Capsicum > Capsicum pubescens. The sequence goes on from CM061543.1 coordinate 124,032,252, forward strand.
AATTAATTGGTTGTGGATTTCAGTTTTGATTTTAGACTTATTATCATGCCTTTAATTTAATATTGCCTTGTCTTGTTATAAGTTTGAAATTCATCTGGTGTAGGGAGTAGGGCGGTTAATGGTTTAGGTATTACGGGTGGTCTTCGGTCCAACTTTGACTTAAGATACTTGACACGACTAATCTCTGGTTCGGGTCGTGTAAGATTGTTATCAGAGCCCTAGTTTTATGGTCAATTTTGTTTCCACAATGTCATGTCGAGGAGAGTCACTTTTAAGGGTGAGCAACGCATCACATTCATACGGGAGAGACGACGAAGCATTTAGGAATATTTCTCTTTCTTGTGTTCTGTCTTGGGTTGTAGAGTCTAATATCCTGAAATCTTCTCTAATTCCCATTTGTTTTCTTTTTAAATCATGTCTCCCATACAATATAATGCTCACAGAAACTTCTCTATCCCACTCGAGGACAATGTTGATGGGACACGTCCTACTTATGGGGTCAAGGCCCAGTTTAGATGTCTAGTTCCTGATTGCCCTTTTGGAGTTCCACTGATCCCATTCAGTCCTTCTATATAAGATAGAAAATATCTTTCATATGATACATGCCACTTATGTGGAGGGTGTGGAGTTTTCCGCCTTCCAACTAAAGGAAGTGGAATATCAGTGGTATGACGAATGGGACCAGTCAAGGGGTTATTATGCTTTGTCAGCTCTATAGGGTGATTTTTCTAATGCTTTCCTGGATCTCTTCTTTGCTCAATAGTTGAGGGTGTCAAAGTCAAAAAATTTTGTCAACCTGAAGAAAGGCAAGATGTCAGTCAAGAAGTATGCCTTGAAGTTTCACTAGTTATCTCGGTATGCTCCATAGTTTGTTTCTATCATGAGGGCTAGAATGAGAAAGTTTGCATCAAGGTTGTCTCGAGATATGATTTTTTAGAGTATGGCTTCCTTAAACAATGATATGAAGATCTACAGGTTAGTTGTGTACTAGCAATAGGTTGAGGAAGAGAAGAAGAAGCAGGCAAAGATAGGGGAAAGGCAGAGCTAGAAGTTTAGATTTTCTGAGCAGGGCGGTGGCCAACAACAGAGAGGCAAGAATGGTGGAAAGTTGTCCAAAATGAAGTGGTGTAATTCAGTATCTCACTTGACAGCTAGTGCCCCCAACCCAAAGTTGTTTGATGGTAGACGTTTTCAAGGTGGTCATAAATATAGGGCATAGGGTGCCCAATCTCATTCTAGTAGTGCCTAATTAGCTTCATCGTATCCTAACTGTAGATTTTATTGTAGATTGCATTGGGGTTTCTGTTATGAGGCAAGGGACAAGTGCTTCAACTGCATTCAACCAGGCCATATGCTTAGAAACTGTCCAGTGGTCAAGGTTTCTTCAGGGGTAAATAAGCTTTTGGTTGCCTTTTCATCAGCTCTGACACCAAAGGATAGCCCATCTATCTCTGGCACTAGTCAAAATTGACTCTATTCTCTTACTACCCGTCAAGAGTTTCAGGCATCTCTTGATGTTATTATGGCTATATTGAAACACTTTTTGCATAATATGTACAATTACTATATTCGGGGTCCACTATTTCTTATGTCATCCTATATATGGCTATACATTTTGGTTTTTGGTCTTAAGTGTGTTTTGGACCCTCTTTCTATTTCTACCAAAGTGGGTGACGCTGTGATTGCTAGAAGAGTCTATAGGGGTTGTGTAGTATTTGTGGGTGGTCGGCTGACTTTGGTGGATGTTCTTGAATTATACATGGTTGATTTTGATGTCATATTAGGGACGAATTGGTTCTACTCATGTTATTCTTCTCTAGACTTCATACCCGTAAGTCATCTTTAAATTCCCTAATGAGCTGGTTATTTAATGGGAAGGTGGTTCTGTAACACCCAAGGGAAGGTCTATATCGTATCTTAGAGCCTAAAGATTAATCTCCAAGGGGTGTCTCTATTATCTGGTCCATGTGAAAGATTCTAACTGAGAGGGTCTTTCTTTATATTTCAACCCAATTGTGAATGAATTTCATGAGGTCTACCTTGATGACCTTCCTGATTTCCCTCACAATAGGGAGATTGATTTTGGGATTGATCTTATTCTGGATTCTCATCCTATCTCTATTTCCCAGTATAGAATGTCTCCAGCCAAGTTAAAGGAGCTTAAGGAGCAATTAAAGGATCTTTTAGATAATGGTTTCATCTGACATAACGTGTCTTCGTGGGGTGCACTGGTATTGTTCGTGCATAATAAGGATGGTTCCCTTCGTATTTGTATTGATTATTAGCAGTTGATTAAGGTGATGACAATGAATAAGTACCCTGTTCCTAGGATAGATGATTTGTTTGATCAGCTTCAGGGTGCTAAGTTTTTCTCCAAGATCAACCTCTGATCCGGGTATCATCAGTTAAAAATTAGGGAGGCGAATATCCCCACGATTGCTTTCTATACCTGATATTGGTATTTTTCAGTTCTTGGTTATGTGTTTTGGGTTGACCAATGCCCCAATGGAATTCCTAGACTGGATAAATAGAGTTTTTTATTAGTTTCTGGATTTGTTCATCATTATGTTCATAGACAATATTCTGGTGTACTCTATGAGCGAGATGGATCATACTAATTACCTTCATATATAGTTGCAAACCTTGAAAAATTAGTATTTATATGCTACATTTTTAAGTGCGAGTTCTGATTGAAAGTTATTACTTTTTTGGGTCAAGTCATTTCTAGTGAAGGTATCATGGTGGATCTACAGAAAGTTGTAGTGGTTAAGAAGTGTCCTAGGACGACGACTCCAACTGATATTCAAAGCTTCTTGGGTTTAGCCTATTATTACAATAGGTTTTTGAAAGGTGTCTCGACTATAGCTACCTCATTGACTAAGTTAACTTAGAATAAGGTAAAGTTCTTATGGTCTAATGCATGTGAGGGTAGTTTTGAAAAGGTGAAGGGTAAGCTGACTTCGGCTCTGGTCTTAACTTTGCCTGAAGGCACTGATGATTTTGTGGTCTATTGTAATGCATACCATGTGGGGCTTGGTTGCATATTTATGTAACATGACAAGATGATAGATTATGTATCTAGACAATTGAAACTACATAAGAAGAATTATCTGACTCATGACTTAGAGTTATTGGTTATGCTATTTGCGTTGAAAATATGGCATCACTAGGTTTATAGAGTGAATGTGGATATCTTTTAAAATCATAAGAGCCTGTAGTATGTGGTCACCCAGAAAGAGTTTAACCTTAAGAAAAAAAGATAGTGTGAACCACTCAAAGATCATGACATAAGTCTCCACTACCATCCAAATAAAGCTAACCTGGTTGTTGATGCTCTTAGCAGGTTATCCACGGGGATTTTAGCTCATGTGGATGAGAGCAAAGGAGAATTGGTTAAAGATATTCATCGTTTGGCTAAATTTGGGGTTCACCTCTTGGACTCTGAGGATGGTAGTGTGTTTGTGTAGAAGGTGGCACAGTCATCTCTTGGTACTAAAATAAAGGAGAAATAGGCATTGGATCCTATCATGATGAGCATAAAGGGTGATATAGGTGGGCAGAAAGTAATGGCCTTTGAGATTAGTGGTGATGGTACTTTGCGGTACCAAGGGAGATTGTGAGTCCCCGACATAAATGGACTGTGAGAGAGGATCTTGGTTGAGGTGCATGAGTCACGTTGCGCTATTTATCCTGGTTCGACAAAAATGTATCATGACCTTAAGGAGATGTCTTGGTGGAAGAATATGAAGTGGGATATGGCTAGTTTTATGGCTAAGTGCCTGGAGTGTCAGCAAGTGAAAGTTGAGCACTTGAGGATCGGAGGATTGTATTAAGAGATTGAGTTGCCTATGTGGAAGTGGGAAGTGATCAATATAGATATTGTTACTGGTCTTCCCTGATCTCAAAATTAATTTGATTTGGGTCATTGTGGATAGGATAACAAAGTCTTATCACTTCATTCCAGTGAGGACTAAATTCTTGGCAAAGAATTATGCATGGTTGTACCTGTAAGAGATTGTGAAGTTTCATGGGTTACCTATTTTTATTATCTCAGATCATAGTATGCAGTTTTCACACACCTTTGGTGGTCGTTTAAGAAAGGTTTGGGGACTAAAGTTAGACTTAGTACTACTTTCCACCCACAGTCGGATGGGCAAGCGGAAAGGACTATTCAGACGTTGGAGGATATGTTTCAAACTTGCGTGATTGAATCTGGTGTTAGTTAGGTTGAGCATTTTCCTCTTATAGAGTTCGTATATAATAACAACTACCACTCTAGGATTAGGATGGCACCTTTTGATGCTTTGTATGGTAGGAGGTGTAAATCTCCTATTGGGTGGTTCGAGGTTTGTGAGGCAGAAATATTTGTCCTAGACTTGGTTCTCCAAGCCATGGAGTAGGTGAAAATTATTTGGGAAAGTCTCAAAGCCGCCTAAAGTTGCAAAAAGTCCTATGCGGATTTTAGGCATAGAAAGTTAGAGTTTGAGATTAGGGATAGGGTGTTCTTGAAGGTGTCTCCCATATAAGGAGTTATGCAGTTTGGTAAGAACAGATATCTCAGTCCTTGGTATGTTGGCCCATATTTGGTCTTGAAGAGGGTTGGTAATGTTGCATATGAATTAGATTTTTGCTCTAGTTTGAGCTCCGTTCACCCGGTGTTCCATGTATCTATGTTGAGTAAGTGTGTAGGTGATCTATCGCAAATTGTGCCTAATAAGATTATTGGTATTTCAAATTCCTTGTCTTATGAGGAAGTCCCGATTGAAATATTAGATCGACAAGTTCATTAGTTGCGGACGAAGGATGTAACTTTGGTAAAGGTGTTATGGAGGAACTACAAAGTTTAAGAGGCTACTTGGGAAGTATAAAAATACATGAAGAACAAGTATCCGTTCTTATTTTTCTCTCCGAAAAATCATGTGTAAGGTATGTGTTATTCTTAACATCTTTGTTTTTTGACCTTGTTAAAGGAAAGATTGATTTTCTTGGCATATTTATTTTCTAACTTGGTTAAAGGTAAGAGTAGATATGTTTGGGGTTTAATCGTGCTAGTTACTTCCTTGTCTCATCATTCGAGGACGAATGATCCAAGTTGGGTAGAATTGAAAAACCATTGATTTTTGGCCCTTGGAAATTTCCTGAGCTTTGAGCTCAATGCCTGGATTATGACTTCCCCATATGAGTCATATATTGTCTTGGCGGGTCAGGTGACCCTAGTTGTAGGGTGTCCAGTGGACAGTGGTTGGGTTTTTAATCTTAGTTACGACTTCGTGATATGAGTCGTTAAGGGGGTTGACAAGTAGTTAGGATAAACCTTAACCAAATCAGTAGCTTAGTGGCTTGACTTGGCTCTGAGTACGAGTGGATCACTAGGAGCCATTAGGATAGGTTATGAGTCGTGAGGTGAAGTTATAGGTTGTCTAGTGTCTGACCTATTTGGGTACTATATTGGTTACGAGTAGACCCTATGAGTCGTTGGGTTAGGTTAAAAGTGGGATCATGGAGTCATAAGGTGGACAATGTATGGGTGTCTAACTTATTGACTAGGATACGACTCAAGGCTATGGGTCGCATGATGTGGTGATGAGTTAATGGGTCGACTCAAAACCATATATGATTTTTTCCAGCTTTTAAGCTAAGGGTATTCTCAATATTTCCCACTTTAAGTCCCTTTGATACCATAACTTAAAACCTTCTTTGGGGTTTCATTAACACATAATTCCCAATAAAACACTCCTAAATTCTCCCTCAATCTCTCAACTCAATCTAAGGCTAGGGTTTCAAAAGAAATGGTCATCTAGGGTTCTAGGTGTGTAATCTCTTCCCAGGCATGTTACTCCTCCCTCATTTTTATTTTACTTAAAACAAATGTTTTAATGTATGGATTTCATGGTATTGTTATGATTTTGAAAGAATGGTTGGGGGTCTTGGAATGCTTAAAGTTGAATGATGTTTTTCCATGGTTTAATTATGGTTTTCCATGTTTTAATTATGGTTTTGAACATGTGGGTGCATGGGTAGGGTGGTGGAACTTGATAATTGTAACTTTCTCCAAACTTGTGACTTTTGAAGTGGTTATGATCCCAAAGTGTTTAGTTTGACTTATTTTTTAAACTAATGTATGGTATAAATGCTTTAATGGTTATGAATGGTTTTGAAAGCCTTGTGACATACAAGGGAATCCCCTAAGTTATTATATAAAGAAAACCTTACGAGGTACATGGGAATCTCTTAAGTGATTTTAATAACGGAGTCTGCGTGGTACATGGGAATCCTCTAAGTGTTGGCTAATAACATTGCTTGCAAGCTATACTCAGATCATGATAACACTTTATAATGCCTCAATAATTAACTCCTGCAATTTGTGGTTTAGTTATGTGCTAAATTTTTTAATTGGGCAATAATGGGGGCTGTGATAGCTAGTTGTGAAGGTGTGAGTCTAAAGGACGGACACTAGAAACTCCCATTTGTTGACATGATGGTTGGTCTTGGTGACCATATGCTTGTAGGGTAGATGGAAATCCCCCAAGTCTATACTTGTATATATGTATCATGGAGGGCGAAGGGTACAAGGGAATCCCTTGCCATCTATGATATTTCCGATTCAAGCGGCTACATACATTGGGGCCCGTTCAGGGGGTAATACTATACCCATACAGCCCATGGGTGGATTTATTATGGCAAAGCTACATAATCCAGGTTAAGGTGTAAATGCATGTTAAACCTTATTCCCTAACCCGGCACGATATATATGTATAAATGTAATTGCATATGGTTATTTGCATTGGTTTTATTTGGTTTTGAATTGATAGCATTATTTTATCCTTTATCCTTGAGTTACATGCTACCGTTCCCTCATCTAACCACCTTCGGGCGCTATATCCCCATGCGATGCAGGAACCAGCCATACTTTTATTCCTTCTACTCAAAGACTTGGTTATTCAGAGACAACTTTTGAGTCAGACAGAAGTGGTGATATTCCATAATATGCAAGACCCCATTTCATGCTATGGACTTTTCTATATCATTTTTATTTCTTTTGTTTTGTTTTTTTCTATGTTCGGGGGATGGATATTCTTTGACTCTGGTTAGAGGCTTTGTTGGACTACTATGGGCATCGGCGGTGTCGGTATTAATGTTAGCATTGGTATTGGTATTGACATTGGGATTGGTATTGGCATTGGGATTGGTATTGGATGGTTAATTGGTTGTGGCTTTCGATTTTGATTTTAGACTTATTAGCATGTCCTTAATTTAATATTACCTTGTCTTGTTATATGGTTGGAATTCATTCGACATGGGTAGTCGGGAGGTTAATGGTTTGGGTATTGGGGGTGGTCTCCAGTCCTTGTTGGACTTGAGATACTCAACATGACTAGGCCCTGGTTCGGGTCATGTCATAATTATACCTTTACTTAGGATATAGCCATGTTGTAGGTTAGTTGGAGTTTCTATTGATGTGACGCCAATCACTCAGAGAAACTCTTATCATTTTTATCCTACATGGATGTTACGTCGTGGATGTTTCTACTCCTTTTCCAGTGCTCTTGTACTTGTTTAGGATATGTTCTATGGAGTAACTTATAGTTGTTTTCCTCCTTCACTTTACATATTTGATGAGTTAATACAATCATTAGAAGAATTAAATGTGAAATCATATTTTTACTTGATTAGATTTTCAGATGGTGGACATTAAATTAACCAAGTGTATATCATAGTAACTTTTTTTTGTTAAATGGTAGGGATTTTGGGTTCTCATAGCTGGGTAGGTGTAGGTAGGTGCTCGGCATGATTCGGTGGGTTGGGTCATGACACTTTATCTAAGAGTTCTTTCAACTAATCTTTCAATTTATTAAGCTTAGCTTAAGCCATTCTATAAGAAAGAATTCAGAAAGGGTATGTATCTAGGAGAAGGTCTATCCCAAAGCTGATCTCTTGCTTTGGAGGGACTCTTAGAAGATCCTCGTGAAACATTTTTGGATACTCATTAACAACTAGAACTAACTGAAGGGTTTGGGGTGTTAGACTTAGAGTCCTCAACCTTAACTAGATAATACCTACAATCCTTTGACATTATCTTTCTTTCCTTAAGGTAAGAGACAAGTCGATATAAGTTCTACATACTACTTTTTCATTCTAGGACTGGTTTATTAGGAAACTAAAACTTAATGACTTTAGTTCTATTGTCGACTAAGGCATAATTGGAGTGTAACCACTCAGTGTCAAGAATGAAATCAAAACTAGTCATGTTTAACTTTACTAGATCAATTGTGGTGATTTTATGGAAAACTAAGATTGCAGAATTTTTGTATACCCACTTGGCTATAACTAGGTCACTAATAAAAGTAGAGACTAAGAAGGGTTCGGAAAGAGATTTGGGGAAAGTATAAAAATTGAATGCAATTTAAGGGGTCACGAAGGAAAGTGTGGCCTTTGGATATAACAATGCATACACATCTAAATGAAAGACTTGATATTCCAGTGACTACATCTGGTGAGCTCTCGTAATCCTAATAGAAAGACAAATCATAAATACGGTTCTAGTATTGACCACTACTTGCACTAGTAGAAGTGCCCTACTTAGCTAGGAGACTAGAAGGGGATACTAAGGAAGTGGATTGAGCCTTATTACCCAAATATTTACATCTGATAGAGGGACAATTCCTCATATAGAACCAGTCTGACCCCATCTAAAACAACCATCTTTGCTGGAAAGGAACTCACCTGGATTCTTCTTGCTACACTAAAGACATGCTGGAAAAGTGTGACTGCCTTTAATACTGCCCTAAGACTTAGACACTGATGCTCTATTTATGTTATCATTTTAAAGTCTGGGAGATAGAGCACTAGATTAAGAAGGTGCAAGATCTCTGTTGAAATGAGATTGATTAACTCTGCCAGACCTCTATTGAGTGTAGTGTAAATTTCTTGTCCTTTCCTTATTGTTCTCCCTCTATTTATCATTTAATTTCTCATCCTTTATCAATTGGGAATAAGTCATAAGTCAGTAGATATCCATTTCTCTAATAAAAATAATGACCCTTTACTCCTTGACCACTAACTTCGAAACACCAGAAATAAACTTGCTCATTTGAGCCTTTGGCTCAGCAACTATATCTAGAGCATACTGGTAGAGCTGGATAAACTTCAAAAACTACTTATTTATGGACATGTTACCTTGATTGAAGTTGAAGAATTCCTCAACCTTAGCTTTCCTCAACTAATAGGGAAAGAACCTGCCTATAAAATCTGTAACGAACCCATCTCAATAAAATATGGTACATCCTAAAGACAAATATCCTTACACTACTTGAACCACAACTTAGCCACCCCTTTAAATTTATAGGAGGCCAAGTCTGGGCTCTTAACTACTGTGATACCTATGATCTGATTAATCTTCTTCACCTTATCTATAAAGTCATGTAGGATCTCTATCTACTCTTAAAAATTTGAAATCTTGAGGGTTCATCCAAGTAAAATATTATACTCTAAGATCTTTTATATTCCTAATTGGTTTGAATGTTCAACCTCTTACAAATTTACTTGGTTGACCATGGCTTGAGCAAGCATCTTAAAAATAGCCCTGAATTCCGCATTTGAGACTTGCTTATTTACAACTGTTAGCAGGGCTAGATAATTTGCACTCTTGTGACCATTAGCTCTTCTAGGAGGAATATTTTGTAAATGTGTAGATCATAAGTTATAAGGATATATAAATTATAATCTATCACACAATATGGACATTAAAGTAGTGAAGTTTTTCTAAAATATTTTTCAGCCTCCCTCTCAAAAGTGTGTCACACTTCACATATATGAAAGGGACTCTAGTTAATGTGGTTTTAGATACCCCAGGACTCCTTAAACCTAATACTCTGATACCAAATTTTTCATGACCCAAGAGTACACCTTAAATGTTACACAGTGCTTAGAGTCACAAGTGACCTCAAGCTAACCCTTGACATGGGATAATACTAAGTTCTATAATGATAAAACTAGGATGAAGCTTAACTAGTTTAAAGTATAAATGTCTGAAGAAATCTTATAATCTCTAAAATAAAACAAATCCAAAAAGAAATACTAAAGCTAAAATAAATTGAAAAGCTAAAAAGTATGGATCTATGTATGAAAGCCTCTACTACTAACGAATTGCTAGGACAAGTCCCCAGCTAACTCAAAATACTAAAATTAAAAAAAATAAAGAAATCATAATGAATACTTATCATCGTATGATAAGGACTCACCACTAGTATTCATTTATGTTCCACTAGAACATACTAACTATGATGCTTAGACTGAGTACCTAAACCTTTATCACAAAATGATGCATCACAAAATGAAGTATACAATTAGTAATTTGAATGTACTGAGCATATGAGATATGAAAGCTATAAAATAAACTGAGCATGTTGTAAATTCTATTAATCTCTAATGAACACAATCTAAGTGCAAAGAATTGATTTGTACTACAATAACCAATAATGATAAACATAAATGCTGATATGCAAAGACACTTTGAAAATCATAAATTAAAGAGAAAGTAAAACTAAGTTGAGGGCCATGTACAAATTTATTAGGTCTGTGTCTCTAGGAGAGTCTTCTAACCAACATAAATTATGTGTCCTAAGTGGAGTCCAATGTATATGCCCCATAGGGATGACCCGGTATACATTGCAAGGTATAAGGCAAGACTGGTGTGTCACTAAATTGATTCCCGATTGGGGTCACTAAATAAACCTAATGTGGTATATAGTTTTGGACTTTGGGTGAACTGAGACCCTAGTCCAACTTGGTGCTAAGTATAGCTCATACAAAACTAGTGTACTAAAGACTTTGTCAAAACATAATTAATCTAAATAATTTTTGTGAGACTATATAGCTGAAACACTATTCATGTTTGATCATGTTAAATTTACTATGTTCTAGGATTGTGTGTCAATAACACGCTAAGTTTCCTGAAGGAAAGCTAAATTATCTAAAATTACTGTGAAACCACGCTAAGCACAAACTCATGGAATTCCATGTTATGCGAGATACCAAAAACATAGAAATATATCCTATATAGTATCATAATCATGGAAAACATGTAAGTACTGAATAAGAAGAGAATTCATAAACTAGGTATGGACCCTAGAATCATAAACCATGAATTGGATGTTTAATAGAAGACTTTCGGGACACAAGGTTGAAGTAGTACTCATTGTTGAAACTCCATATAGCTAGAGTCTAAGATTTTGTCCTAAGGGCTTGAATCTATAAACATGGGAAGAACCCTAGGTTTCTTGACGTTTGAAAGTTTAATCGCCTTCTGATTTTTCTTTCGAAGTGTTTAAGAGTGAATAAGAAAAGGGTCAGCTATTCCCCTATAATCCCACTGAAAATAACCCCAAAGTAGTTTAGGATTAGGATTTAAAAAAGAAGTTGAAAAATACCCCTGTCAGAGTAACTGAAATTTTTTAGTTTAGTCGTCATGGGTCTATGGTAGGAGTCATACCTTGAACCCATGATTCACCCCTTGACTCATGGTTCTTAGGCTGAATTTGTTGACTTGGGGTACGATTCAATCTACCGACTCGTGCGGTCTACCTATGATTCATGACAAGGGCTCATTGCTCCTAAGAGAAAAAGTTAACTCTCAGGTTCCTCATCAGTGTGAGTCACCAAATGACTCATACTCTGGTGTTATCACTTGTGCCTCTAAATCATAAAAACTAGGTGAAATTTCCATTATTTTAGGACTTTAATCCTGCTACTCAAAATGAGTCACCCCACAACCCGTGATCTCATTGTACAACTTATATAGTAGTCGTTATGGTGTAGATTCCCAGATTTGACAGGTTTTCTAATTTAAGCTAAGTTTACATACTAGTAACTTTTAGGGTATTACACCCAAGATTTGACTATGACTCCTAACTTGGTAACTGATCTCGACTTCTTATTTGACACTCGACCTCGACTCCTACTCCTACTCAAGACCTTGCCTCGACTCTTGACTCCTAAGTGAGACCTGACTCTAATTCCCGACCTAGGTACTAACCTCAACACCTAGACTGGTACTCAATACCGACTCTCAATTCTAGACTTAGATCTAACCTTAATTTCTGAGTTGGTACTTGAGTCAGGGTTAGGGCAAGGAGACAGTTCTTAAGTTGGTGTCAAAGTTAGAGTCGGAGCTCGAGGTTGGCAATTGAGTTGAGATCAGACCCTGATTCCCATCTCAATGTTGGATCCCAAGTTGGTTTCACGAGTTTTTCTCTAGTTGAGCTCAGGGTTGATTCAAGTCAAGTCCTGGGTTCCAAGTCGAGCTCAGGCATCCATACTAAGTGAGTTTTGGGAGGAGTTTTGGGAGTGGAGTTGCAAGTCAAGGTCGATTCCTTGGTCCTGTATCTTGGATCAAGGTTGAGAGTTGGGTCTCAGGTCAAGAGTCAGGTCTCAAGTCGGGAGTTAGTGTTGGGGTTGGGAGTTGGGTTTCAAGTTGTGGTCAGGAATCGAGTCTCGAGTAGGTAATTGAGTCATGAGTTGGGAATCGGGAGTCATGGTCGAGAGTCGGATCATGGGTTAGTGTCGGGAATCGGTACCCAAGACTTGTGTTGGGGTGGAAAGTCAAAGTGTGGGTTGAACGAGAGTTTTGAAAAATATTCTTCTTAATTTCAGAAGGGGAGTAATTTTTCTTAAATTTGAGGAAAGTGAGTTTATTTGAAAAACATTTTTCAAAACAATTAAGCCAACCAAACATCAAAAAATATTTTCCTTCATAACACACTCCAAATGATAAAAAAAAATAGAAGATAAGAGCCACAACTGGGCAAGTGTCAGCCAAACTAAACCACGTCTAACTCAAGAAGTAAATATAAAACAATCATGCAAGTAGAACTCATGATATGTGAACATATTTCTTTTATGATTACGTCAGACATGAAGAGAAGAAATATGAAGTCGCAAACTGTACACACACCTATAACTTAGAAAATCATCCTACAAATACAATGTCTTTTGTATTGGAGCCTGGCTAATTCAGTGTTCATTTTTTGTATTGGAGCCTGAGTAATTCGAATTTACATCTCATAAGGTTCATTTTATAGAAAACGCTTCCTGTCCAAACTTTTCCTATACTAAGGGCTTGAATATGAGACTTCTCATTAAAGATAGGATACTCCTATCAATTCCATCACAATTGTTGTTGATCACCTTCATATATTATCATCCATACTTATATAACTAATTTATATCTCCACCGTATTTGACCTACTTCATAATTTATTTGAGGTTGTATAGTATTTAAAATCTACTTGCAGTTTTGTAGGCATATTTTCTGCCTCTTTTGACTCGCAGTATGTAATCGAAAAATAAGTTACATGTCTCTTACGATCCCTTGTTAATCGAATCTCGTATTTAATTGTACTCAGATACTATTGTTGTACCAACTAGTTGCTATTGTTCAGTTCCAATAACATTTTATCATCCATTTCATTTTAGTTGGTCATCTTACTAAAAGTAAATATCTCATATTACTCTCTCCGTCTATCTTTATTTGTTTACTTTTCTATTTTGGGATGTTCAACAATACCTCCAGTTTATAAAACCAATGAATAATTGAACTATTTTTATCCATTTTATCTTTGGTATTAAATACACAAATCATTCATTGCATTTTTCAATACAAAAAGTTTATTTTATTCAAAGGGTGATATAATAACATCACTCTATTTATTATTTCTTAAGATATGTGTAAGTCAAAACTGGTCAAGTATTTATGGACGAAGGAAATAGTTGATCACTTACTAAATCGCGATAGAATTAATTAATTATTTTTTATTTTACCCCTACAATTAATAGTATACATTAAATGTGAATAAATACAATTTCAATATCCATTTCCATACCCAATGAATACCATTAACAGGGTAAATGGTAAAATAGTAAATTTGTCATTCAATTTTTGTTTCTTAATCATCGTATAAAATATAATATGTCAACTAAAATGAAACAGAGGGAGTAATTTTCCTTTTGGGCCTAAAACAAATTGTTTATAAATATGTGTTGTTATAAATCATCCTATTAAAGAAAATTAAAAAATAAGTTAATTGATTTCTAAATATAGAAATGTACTTTTTGGTAGGAAAATAGGATAAGAATACACATGAGCTAATCATATAAGGTCAATTTTTCCCTCCATTAAAATTCTTGCTTTAAAATGTCTTGTTAGTCTATTAACTCAAAAGTTTTCTCTAACAAGTCGAATAATTTTAAAACTTACTAACAGTTGTCCTAGCTCCAATAAAGAAAAAATGCGCTAAGTTTCCCCTTTGGACTATTCAAATGGAATCTTTACCTTATTGTAATTTTCTTTCGCTTATTGTAAATTTTTAGGGGGTGAATGAGTTGTGTGAGAAATACAATTAGAACAAAAGAAAATAACTAGTACAAAGACTTCCCCTTTTGACAAATAATTATAAAACAATGACATAATTTATTGAAAAAAGACATCATTTCCCTCTGAACTTGTCCACTCAACTTACTTTAGCACTTAAACTAAACTTTCATTTATTTATCCCCTTAATATCTTTAAAGTGTATTAAAATAACCCCTTCGTAGCCTAACCCAAGTCAAGGTTGGATGTTGTTAAACACGCGCCCTTTGATAGGTTGATGTTATAATCTGACCCATTCTCAATTATAACCCGACCCACTCTTATAAAATACCCCCAAATCCTAAATAATAACCCATTTCACTTTCCTCTCTCTAAAACCTCTCTAAACTACAATGATTTCACTAAATTTCACTTCAAATTATTTGATTTCTTTGGTTTTTTTATGATTTCTATGTTGCTCCTTGACAAAATTTGACTACTCAGGTGATTATTAAGGTTTTCTTACTTTGATAGTAGGGTTTTTGCCGTGAATAAATTCTAAGATCATATGTTTTTGATTTTTTTCAAATTAACCATGAATTTTATGTATGTTAGTTGAGGTTTCACCATGGAGGCAAATTACAACAAAAACCCCGTATTAAGTATCATGGAGGTACTGTTACTGACTGTTTTGATGTTGATGTGGATAAACTTTCTTACTTTGAATTTATTGGTATCATGAAGGAAATTGGGTATAATTGTTCCACATGTATTGTTTATATCAGACCTCCCAAAAGAAAACTTAGTAATAATGACATGTGATAGGGACATTTTGGGTATTATACCTCAACTTAAAAATGGAGATGTTGTTGAGTTATATGTGACACATTTAGTTGATGAGGCTAATGTAGCCTCACCTAATGAATATGACTCCATGTGGGAGGAGAATCTCTTTCTACTACTTTTGATAAAGAGTTAAGTCAAGACTTAGGGGACTGTGATAATTTAGGGTTTGAAGAGGACTTTGTAGAAGCTGCAATACCTCACGAACCTACTGTTACTAAAAACTTAAGTGATGGTGGTACTGTATCTTGGGGTAAAGACCTAGGTGGTGGTGATGATATTTCTTATATTGGTAGGGACTTAGGTGGTTGTGGTGATGGTATTTCTGCTATTGGTGGGGACTTGGGTGATGGTGGTGTTGCTTCTAGGGGTGAGAACTTAGGTAGTAGTGGTAGTAATTTTTTTGTTACTGGTGGAGACTTTGGTGATGTTGGTGTTGCTGCTAGGGGTGAGGACTTAGGTGGTGATGGTGTTTCTACTATTAGTGGGGAGTTGGGTGATGGTGGTGGTGCTGCTAAGGGTGAGAACTTAGCTGGTTGTGGTAGTGATTTTTCTGCTACTGGTGGGGACTTTGGTGATGATATTGTTGTTGTTAAGGGTGAGGACTTAGGTGGTGGTGATGGTAGTGCTAGGAGTGATGATTTGGGTGGTGTTAGTGGTGTTTCTACTACTGGTGAGGATTTGGGTGGTATTTCTACTAGTATTGAGCAGAATCTAGGTGACACTGTTTTTGTTACTGCAGTAGATGTCCCAGTCATTCCATCAGATTAGGAAAGTAAAATTGATATTAGTGAAAAATTAGATTATTGTGATTTGTTTGATGAAGGTGAAGATGATGAGTATAGTAGTGATGGTCATGAGGAGGTAAGATTTCTAAGAGAACAAAAGAGGGCTTCCAAAAATAAGAAATCTGATGAAACAAAAAGAGAGAAAAAAAGCCTAGAACAAAAGGTGTTAGTTTAGGTAAAAAGGGAGTTGATGTGGGATATGATGATATTTTATCTAAGAAGAAAAATAGTCTAGTAGGAAAGATAGCTAGAGATGAGCCATATGTTGATTCAAATGAAGAGGTAAGTTTTGAAATAGATTCTGATAAGGATAAATATGGGAATGCTGAGGTTGAACAACCTGCTGGAAGAAAAGGAAAAGAAAGGAGAGCAAAAAGAAATTATAAGAGAATTTTTTTTGTTCCTACTTGTAAATTAATAGTTTGGGAGCTTGGAATTTGTTTTGCAAATTTGAAGAGATTAGAGAAACTCTTACTAGATATGATGTTTAAGAACATGTAGATCTAGATAAGTTTGTGAATGAACCAAAAATGGTGAGAGTGAAATGTGTAGATGGTTTTCCATGGTTGTTGTTTGCAAGCACTAATTCTAGGACTACAAATTTTCAAGTTAAGAAGTACATTCCATACCACAAATGTAATGCCACAACAAAGAACAAATTGGTGAATTCTAAGTACTTGGCTAAAAGGTACAGGGATGGAATCATTTCAGAACTTAGAATTAGAGTTTGTCAGTTTCAAAAGTTAGTAAAAAATGATTTGGAGGTGTATATGGGGAAGACTGCAGTAAGAAAAGCTAGAAACATTATGTTGTAGCAAATTATGGGTAATCATGCAGAGGAGTTCAAAAGAATTTTGGACTATAGGGATGAGCTTTTAAAGACCAATCTAGGTAGCACAAATATTTTGATGAAGAAACTTTTGAAGGTTGAAAATAACAGTTCCATTCATTTTACATATGTTTTGATGCTTTGAAAAAAACATTCAAACCTGGTGCCAGGAGATATATTGGGTTTGATAGTTATTTTAAGAAAGGTGTTTGTAAGGGTCAATTACTTATGGTTGTTTGTAAGGATGAGAATAACCAGATGCTACCACTAGCCTTGGCAGTGGTTGAAGTTGAAAACAAATTCACTTGGAGATGGTTTGTTAGATTTGTGAAAAATTATCTTGAGCTGGAAAATGAGTCTGAAGTGACTACTATTACTGATATGCAGAAGGTAACCTCATTTATTTTCTCTTATTCATTTTCTGAATTTTTTTATTTTTCAACTATTTTGTACTTATGTCAACTAATATATTTTATTTTGTTCAAGGATCTTGACCGTGCAATTTCAGATTTATTGCCAAATGCAGAAGAGAGAATGTGTTCTAGACATATTTTAGCCAAATGTCTAAGGATTGGAGAGGTATTGAAAGAAGAAACTATTTTTGAAAGTGTGCCAAATCTACATATGAGCAAGAATTAAGAAGAAATTTGGATCATATGGAGATGTTAGGAGATAAAATTTGTCAAGATCTTCTTTGGTACAAAATCTTAAATACTAATAATGAATAATAAAAGCTAAATCTGAAATACTATCTAAAAATCTAGTCTGAAAAGTCTCTAACTGAAACTGTCTGAAAGTGGAGTTGATGGGACAATCCCCTAACTAACTCTAGCTACTAAAATACTGCTAAGCTAATGTACTGAAATAAAATCATATCCTCGATAGATGAGGACTCACTGCTAAATCTGCTACTGCTGGATGAATTTGGCTGAGCGTGGTTAGGAATCTGAGCGTCCGAACCTATGCTATGAAACATCATAGCACAAGAAACGGGTATGCGATCAGTACGTGGGAATGTATTGGAATGCTAAATGAGGTAATGTTGAATGCATGGGTTCATATGCATGAACAATAACTAACTGAATGATATGCTAGAGCTGGATTAACATACATTTAAGATCTGTAACTACTGAACATACTGTGCATCTTGTAACTGAGTATACTAGAACTGAATCTGATAACTCATAACTGAATATATTGATAATCTTAATTACTGTTAACTGAGTGACTGTATCTAACAGTCCTAATTCTATAGAACTGAACTGAGTTCTATTCTGAAGACTGGTGTTGACACCTAATTTTTGCCCTACACAACCAAGTTCAATCTCGAGTTTCTTTGATTTTTAATAAAAATACAATATTTATTTAATCTGAATAAAAGCTTCTCAAAATATTTATTTAGGTGAATTTTTAATTTTAAGTAGCGATTATATTTTGTCGTATTCAATTATACGAGATATTATAATTTTATTACTTAAATATTTATTTTACAAAATATCAAATTTTAATCAAGGCGTATGTTGAAAATAAATTATAATGATTAAAATCTTAATTTAAATATAATTTATCCTCAAAGATAATTTATTTGGATAAATATGTGTTTGATTTTGTCAAATCAAGAAGCTCGGGATTAAATGAGGAATTAATTCATATCGAACTTCAATTCAATTTAACTAATATATTAAATTCGATCATAATAGAAACTAAATTACTATTGCAATGCAATTGGTTGATTGACTTTCAATTTCGTCAAAATTTAAATAGAATAGGCTAAATTAGAATTGAAGTTATTTTCTAAATAAACACCAAAAAAATTCCTAAATCCCTAATCTGCCCAAAATAAAATATATAACCCATTTCTAACCCAACAAACCATCAGAACCGGCTCAATCAGTTGCTACAACAACACCAGCCCACTCCAAGAACACCAAGACCCGACCCAAATAATATTTTCCCCTTTAATTCAACCACAACATTCAATTAACAAACAACAGCTTCAACAAAAACAGACGTCAACACCACAGCGAGTATACGTGTACAACTCCAAACGAACCAGCGTACAACTCCATACCAGCGGCTATATCTGATCCAACACCGACCCAACATCAATTCGATCCGAACCCAACTTAAAAACCCAACAGCAAATCACAACATTAACAACAGCCGCCAAAAAGCAATCTCAACAGAAAAATTTGAATTTGAAAATTTGAATTTGTATTAATTTCGTACAAATTCAAATAAATCCAGCTCACCCCCTAATTTCTTAATCGAAAATTTGAAATTCCCATTTTAGAAGTGCCAAAATTACCCTTGTTTCCCTTTTATCCCACATCGATGGGAGCACAAAGCAGAAACCTCCCCTCGTTCTATAAAAGGATCACTGTGGAGGATCAAAATCCAAGTCTTGGAGGGGGAAAAACTTTCGAGAAAAAAATAGTCTCACATTTTTTTAGTAGAAAATTTTTTATTTTCGTGAAATTTATTGGCCAAACAAAGATTTCGAGTTGACGATGACGTTTTTTTGGTAGTGATTGATCCCAAACAAGATCATGATCCCATTTTGCTGCTCCAAAATAGGTAATCTTTCTTCCTATTTATTTTTTATTTTATGTCTTCTTTGTGTCATCGTCATCATTTTATCGTAGTAGTATTGTATGTTGGGAGTTCGTTGTAGGTGATAGCCTAGATGGTTGTAGGATTTGAATATGTTGGTTGTTGTATGGTTCGTTGAATCAATGATTATTATTTCATGTTTTGGTTACTTTGAACACATTGTTAATGTGGTCAATTAGCCGAAGTATCGTATAACATAGAATTATTGCCTCACTGTCTTGATTTTTTTACTTTCGTTGCGAGATATTATATCATCGTCTACCCTGAACTTTGTTAAATAAAAGTCGAACATGTAGTTTCTTTGATTTATTCTGAATTCGAGTTGAATGCGTCTCGCTTTTGAGACTACTATGGTACTATGTTTCGGTCACCCCTGCCATGCCTTTTTTTATTTCTTTTGAGTATTATGATTGAATTTTCTGTCGCTATGCTTGAATATTTCTATTTTAGTCTAGTTACATCTTCTCAAGTGTATTTTCACTTCGATTCATCTCGGGTTTCTTCAAGTACTTTTTCTTCGACCTTTGAAAGTTCATTTCGAGTTGGTCGAAGAGAGGGTGAGGATGACTTTGCATATATGCTTCTTAGAAATGCAAATTGGGTTTATTGTTGTGTGTTAATTACGCAAAAGGCTGCTTTGTTCCTTCATCGCAAACAAATTTTCTTCGATGTTTCAATTTTTCCTAATCGCATTTTCACTTTAGAAAATGTCCATCTTTTTCTATATCATTTTTTCTCCTTGTTTTAATCTTTAGATAATTGGTAGGCTCATGTCTTATCTACTTTCGGGATGATGTTTCTCTGCTTTGGGTGGTTGGTTGTTTATTCGAATTTTATCTTTACTTTTGATCCAATTTGACTCTTTTTGAAACAATCTGACTAGAACCTATTCTTTTGGTGCAAAAACTGTTCAATAATCCAATATGAGTGTATAAGGTGGTGTACCCCATTTGTTGTACATTTTAATTTTTCAAATTGCAATAAATTAATTTACCATCATACATTATGTTTGAAGTCTTTAAGTAGCTTGATTACTTGAATGTCCATTATCTTTTCCTTAGCTTATTTTATTACTCATTTCATTACTTCTTGTCTTTGGTCTATTCCTTCACTGTTGAAATTTGGATGTCTTAAAATAGCCACTAGTAGAAGTATGTCGTGAGATATCATTTTGGTGTTCTTACGCTTAAAATTGATTTTGAATAGGATAGTATTCAAGTATCAACCTTCCAATGTGTTGGTTTACTTTTCCCTTTGCATTTCGAATGTGTTTCGATTTCTTTTCTTTCTTCTTTCGCATGTGAACCCACCTTGGAGTCCAAATGGGATCTCTTTTTTTCTTGCATCTCATAATGGGCAAACATGTCCCATCTTTCCTAGTCAAGCCGAAGGAAAGCCCAAATCCAGTTAAATAGCGTATGAATACAAGGAATCGAAAGAAGAAGAATGGACTAAAGTCCCATCCTTGAAGCGGCTAGGAGGCTTGGAAGTCTCATTTATTTATTTAGTCATTTATTGTTGTCTTTTTATTATTATTTACTTTTTTTTCTTTATTTCATTAATCATTCATTTGGGCCTCGAAGTGAAAGTTGTAAATTTAATACAGGTGGAGCAGATTTTGGACCAACGGGCCTGAAAAAAATAGTTTAGGACAGGTTATGGGCTGAAATCCCAACTAGATTAGGACATGGTTTATCAATTTTGGCCCAATGGCTCTAAGTAGCAGCTAGATTATCGGGTATTAATTACCCCCAGGACTCGATAACACTAAAAGTAAAGAAAATCATAATCTTGAATAACATAACAATGTTCACTTGGTCATAATTCATTCATAGAGACATTTCATCAAACACTTGTAATGTATTAACTTGTACATGAATGGGGAATACATGTTAGCATGCTATAATGGAATTATATCATTCTCATTGACAATTTATGAAACACATAAGAAGAATACTTGGTTCATTAAATCATAAACACTTAGGGTTAACATGGTTACAACAATCAACTTGCAAATTGAAAGGGTTATCATAAATATCATGTAATTCAACACATACTAGAATCAATCATTGGAACTTGTAGTCTAAATCGTGGATTAAAACTCAAACAACACCATGAACATGAATTGAATCTAATTCAAACATGGAAATCATAAATTATAAATCTTGTATTTTAAAAAAGAATTATTGGGATCCATGAAAGGTAAGGATCCATGGATGAACATCTAGCACACCTTAATTCGTGAGATTCTTGAAGTTCTTGAAGAAATTCTTGAGATTGACATTGATTCTTGAGAGCTAGAGTTTATTTTCTTAAGAGAGAAATACCTTTTAATTTTGAGGAAAAGTAAATAATGAAGGGTTTTACACGTTTTTAGGGCTTAAATCTCACATCTGGGTGGATTAAAATCATGGGAAAAGACTGTTTTAACCTTGGGCACAACTTTAATTTTTCATAAAAAAATTTTGATCTGGAACCCTAGCGCGATGCAGCGCTATCGCGCCATGTCACTAGAAAATGACAACTGCGAAATTGCATGGTGGCGCGATGCGGTGGTATCATGTTGCCACTTTGTTTGTGAACTGAAAGTGCACCGCGACGCGGTGAAATCACGTTGGTACACTAGAAATTGACAATTGTGAACTGAGTCTATGGTACGACACACCAATATTAAAGAGCAATACTGAAAATTGACAATTGTTATTTGAATAAACTCTGAGACATGCTACTGGCCTGAATGACAATGTTTAACGACTGAAACTTAAAATCGTCATAACTTCTTACTTGGTTATCGGATTTAGGCGAATTTTATATCGTTAGAAAGATAATTGAATTTTCTATGCAATCGCAGGCTCTAATGTAAAAATTACTAAGTATTTTAAAAAATTTATCTAGGATAACCCATGTACTAAGGGTTAATCTAGGCTAGGGAAATACGGAGTATTACAATATCTCCCCATTGGGAACATTCGTCCTCGAATGTGGCTAGTTAAGCTGAGAGAGTACGGACAGACTGAGTTTACATACTGAACTAGACATGCACAACTGAAGCATGATTAGGGACTGGTCTGATAGACTGAACTTACATATTGAACATGCATATCTGATGCATGATTACATGGCTAAAATCAATTTATGAAATACATGAATGACATGAGGATGATATGAGATGGTAACTGATACCAAGGATGTAATGGTACTAAATATGGGACTGATTAGGTCTAAGAAAGACTGTGATGATGGACGAGACACCATCTAACTTAAGAACGACTGAATGACTTCGACACACTATTGAGGCCAGAGGAACACATGGCATAAACTGAACTTCACAGACCATTTTGAGTGTAACATGAGTAATGAGAACTGAGCATACTGGGAAACATAAATACGTGTGTCATGAACTGCATGACCTGAGTTTGGAATTTTTGAACTTATGAAACCTAATTCGTTCTACAGAGTGAACAGAAATTCCTTATACTAGGAACTATAAGCATGTATGGTCTTCTACCATGTAATATACTACTGTCTCCCCCTTTGCTTAAAGCCATTATTCTATGTTTGTGGGTTACTAAATCAATAACCCTACAACTTTTTTAGGGTTTAACCTTGGTATGAACTGCTATGTAAGAAACTATAGAAGGTAGAGAAGCTCATGGATCTAATAAGGCATAAAAATATAAGCGGGAGATTTGTAACTTACTAGTGACCATATCAGGAGGACTTTCCTGATCCTGTCGGGACTTAAGTGCATAAAACCTGTTTAAGCGTTGCCCACTGGTTGCACTGGAAGCGTCACCTTGTTGATTCAGGCGACCTAACTGAGCTGAAGGACAACTATACTGACCGTGAGAACCTAACTGAGGAAAATCTCTGACTCTGTGTCCTGGCTTGCCACACTCAAAACAAACATCACTGCCAGCTTTGCACACACCCTTATGATTCTTACCTCACTTTTCCACAAAATGGATTTGTACGACCATTGCCTATGCTATCCTTGGTCATCGGTACACTAGCTGAAGATGGAGATGGGACTGAGAAATTAGGATGAAACTGGGAATGGTTACCGCCTTCTGCCATAGGTTGACTAAAATTAAAGCTACCTGTTCTAGCCCTCTTATTCTCTCTCTCTTACTTCTTAAGCTTCTACTCCCTAATCTGTTAAGCATGGAACATAAGCCTAGATATGTCTATCTCTTTAATCAACATTGCTATTCTGCACTTTTTAACCACACTATCTGACACCCCAGATATGAACTTGCTCATTCTGGACCTATTGTCTTCTACTACATTGGGAGCATACCTGGCTAACTGAGTAAACTTGAGGGAATACTCTTTTACGCTCAAACAACCTTTTCTGAGATTGATGAACTCTAACACTTTGTCTTCTCTCAGCTCTAAGGGAAAGAATCTGTCTAGGAAGGTAGTAGCAAACTCTTTCCACTCTATGGGCTCTACATCTATACCCATGTCTACCTTCCACTGCTTAAACCACGTATGGGATATATCTTGTAGCTGATAGGCGTCTAACTCAGTACTCTCACTGGAAGTCACTCCCATGATATTTGTGACTTTTTGAACATGATCAAGGAACTCTTGTGGATCCTCTTCTGACTTAGATTCCGTAAAGGAAGAAAGATTCATCCAGGTGAAGTCCCGAATTCTAGTTTTAGCAGCATTGTCCACTGGGTTAGCCAAAACAGCAGCTGGTCATTCATTTTGAGCTACAACTGAATTGGCTAAAGTAGTTAATGCAGCACTAAATTCTTCGTGAGAAACATGTTCGTCCAGGGTATCTGCCTGAATGGGCTGAGGGGATGACTGGTTTTTGGTTCTTCTTTTGTTAGTCCTTTTGGAAGGCATGTTCTGTAAACTAAAGGAAGAAGCGGATTAGACTAAGAGTGAACTTGATCTCATGCTCGCTCCCACGACTTGAATATTGAAAGAAGGGAAACTTTTCCTTAAACATCTCATAGCCTCCTCTCCATAAGTGTGGCATGCTACACACCCATGCATAAGACTCTATGCGATGCGGTTTTAAAAATCCTTAGGACTCTATTGAACCTTAGGCTCTGATACCAACTATGTAACTACTCAAGACTGCCCTCTAGTCCTGACACGGTGCTTGCAACCCCAAAGAACCACAAGCTAACCCATGAATGATATCTGCTGCGAGCACTGAATAATAATATTGAAATAATTACGAAATAATAGGCTGAAATACCATAAGGTTCAAAACATCTAAAATACTGATAATGAATAGTAACATCTAAATCTGAAATACTGTCTGAAAATCTAGTTTGAAAAGCCTTTAACTGAAACTGTCTGAAAGTGGAGTTGATGGGATAATCCCTCAACTAACTCCATCTACTAAAATACTGTTAAGTTAAAGTACTGAAATAAAAGAATATCCTCGATATATGAGGACTCACTCCTAAATCTGCTACTGCTGGCTGAATCTGGCTAAGTGCGGTCAGGAACCTAAGCGTCCGAACCTATGATATGACACATCATAGAGCAAAAAACGGGTATACGATCAGTACGTGGGAATGTACTGGTATGCTAAATGACTTAAGGATGAATGCATGGGTTCATATGCATGAACAATAATAACTGAATCATATGCAAGAGATGGATTAGCATACACTGAGTATCTGTAACTACTGAACATACTATGCCTACTGTAACTGAGTATACTAGAATTGAACCTGATAAATAATAACTGAATATACTGATAATCTGAATTACTATTAACTAAGTTATAGTATCTAACAGTGCTGATTCTGTAGAACTGAACTGAGTTCTATCCTAAAGACTGGGACCAAAACTGAAACTATGGGAGGTAATCATCTAACTGACATACCCCAATCTGAACGAGAATGGTGGTACCATCTACTGGTAGGTAGAGTACCTCATCAACCCTCAACTGGTAGGTTTGATGTCTCAACCTACGCTAGTTACGTAGTTCTAGAATGCAAGGATTGCTTCTAAGGATCACACCCTCTGCTGGCAGGTGAGCCCCCATCCTTGGGTTTACTCAGTGCTGAGTCCTACTCCCAACTGAAAGACACTGAAATGTTATACTAAATTGGACTGGACTGATACTGAGATTACTGAGTTTTCCTAAGTTTTATAACTAACTAAATTCTAGCGAGTTCTGTAATGGGCTAAGAGTACTACTTATCGTGACATGACTGATACTATTCTATAACAAACACTGGCGCTAAGTAACAGCTAAATTGTCGGGCATTAAATACCCCCAGGACTCGATAGCATGAATAGTAAATAAAATCATAATATTGAATAACATAACAATGTTCACTTGGTGATAATTCATTCATAGAGACATTTCATCAAACACTTGTAATGCATTAACTTGTACATGAAAGGGGAATACGTGTTATCATGCTATAATGACATTATTTTATTTTCATAGACAATTTATCAAACACATAAGAAGCATACTTGGTTCATTAAATCATAAACACTTAGGGTTAATATGGTTACAACAATCAACTTGCAAATGGAAGGGTTTATCATAAACATCATGTAATTCAACACATATTAGAATCAATCCTTAGAACTTGTAGTCTAAATCATGGATTAAAACACAAATAACACTATGAACATAAATTCAATCTAATTCAAACATAAAAATCATGAATCATAAATCTTCTATTTTGAAAAAGGATTCTTGGTCTCCATAGGAGGTAAGGATCCATGGATGAACATCTAACATACCTTAATTCGTGAGATTCTTGAAGTTCTTGAAGAAATTCTTAGGACTGACCTTGATTCTTGAGAGCTAGGGTTTGTTTTCTTAAGAGAGAAATACCTTTTGATTTTGGAGAAAAGTAAATAATGAAGGGTTTTACACATTTTTAGGGATTAAATCCCATATCTGGGTGGAATAAAATTATGAGAAAAGACTGTTTTAACCCTGGGCGCAACTTTATTTTTTTATGAAATTTTCCCGATCTAGACCCTTTGCATGACGCGACGCTATCATGTCGTGTCACTGGAAAATGAAAATAGGAAAATTGCATGGTAGCGCGACGCGGTGGTATCACGTAGCCACTTTATTTGTGAACTGAAAGTGCACCATGACGCGGTGAAATCGCGTTGGTACACTAGAAATTGACAGTTGTGAACTGGGTTTATGGCGTGATGCATCAATATCGTGGAGAAACACTGGAAATTGACAATTTCTATTTTAACACAGTCCACGATGCGCTACTAGCCTGAATGATGATGTTTAACAACTGAAACTTTAAATTGCAATAACTTCTTACCCGGTTGTCGGATTTAGGTGAATTTTATATCTTTAGAAAGCTAACTGAATTTTCTATGCAATGACAAGATTTAATCTGAAAATTACTGAGTATTTCAAATATTTTATCTAGGATAACCCATTTACTGAGGGTTAATCTAGGCTATGAAAATATGGAGTATTACACTAGTAGTTCAATTATTGTGACTTTAACTATGCAGCTGTGACTGCACTAATTAGACATGTTTTGAAAATAATGATGTAGTAGTGACTGTATTTTTGGTTTATATTCCTATTTAAATATCAGCAGTCGTGATTGTATTTTTGGCTAATATTTCTGTTGAAATATCTGCAGCTGTGACTGCATTTTTGGCTAATGTTTCTATTGAAATATCAGCAACTGTGACTGCATTTTTTGGCTAATGTATCTTATGAAATATCAGCAATTGTGACTATATTTATGTTGTGTTGTACCTGTAGTATTTTGCAGCTTCAAATTGTAATTTGTTGTTGCACTTAAATTTTGGCTACTAAATGATTCAAATACAATCAATTTAACAATAGATACTCAAACAAAAACAAAAGAAATTAAAGTATCACCATTACAAAAGATACTCAAATAAACATGATTCAAATTAAATGCAACCTTTCTCTTCATATATATAAGAGAATCCAGATACAAAATAAGTTACACTACTCAACACAATAATTTGCAACACATCATCTAACAACAATCTAGTACTAAGGTAACCTCATTGAACCTTTTTTCATATAGAGCATCCCAACCAAATAGCTTAAAGCTATTACTAATATACAACAAAAAAATACAATAAAGAAGTGAGTATTGTCTCTAGTCCTTCCTTCAGCTATTTGTCTCCACAACTTTTCTTTCTCCTTGATCTTTCGAATCTCTTCTTCCAACTTCTCAAATTTCATATTAATCCCATTATCATCGTGTTTGTATTCTTTAGGCTTGTCAACTTCTTTTGTTCCTCAATTAATTTTTTCAATCTAATCAATTTCTCAAATTCATTAAAATGACGAGATTAAACTAAATTTTCAAGCTCACCTAGTTTTTCTATTAGTTTAGGAATCACATATTTGGACCTTGGATCAATGTATTCTGTATCCTTTTGACACCAAAAGTCATAAGATCTTGGAACATTCAATGGTGTCAAATAAAGAATGAATTAACCTCATTTCTCTTAATCAATTATGTCGAAATAACAAGAGAAAATGTAAAAATTGATATTTACCCCATAATAAGGACATGCTCAATATCTTCTACGGGGATTTCTTGAATTCCAAGATGTCTTCAAATACAACAAAATTCCATAATTACAATGAACTTCTTGCTTCAAAGCAGAATCATTTTCTTCCATACATAGTTTACTCAAGTTATCTGACTTCATTATTGTGTGTTGCAAGAAATTTATTTCACCAAATAAGCTAAAAGTTAGAAACAAAATTAAAGAAGAAGATAAACAAAGTAATTCAGAAATTCATTACTAAAGTAATTCCTAATAAAACATAGACAAAGTAATAAGTGAGACTATACCTTAATACGAAAAGAACAAGAAGCTAAAATCAATTCGATTTTATGTTTTTTAATCTCAAATTTATGCGGGTTAATACAAATAAAGAGAAAACAATTTTAACGTTTGCATCAGTTTCATGAATTGAACTTCTTACATCTTAACGGTGATAACAGTGAACCTTGTATGCATCTCCTGGATGGGCTCATCTTCCTTCATGGTGAAGGCCTCAAATTTATTTGTTAGCATATCCACCTTGGACTGCTTCACCTGTGTGGTTCTTTCGTGGGCCGTATGAAGAAAATCCCAGATTTCCATAGCTGTCTGACAGCCAGAGATTTTGTTGTACTCATCAGGACCAATACCATACACAAGATTCTTCTTTTCTTTATGGTTTTTATCTATATTCTTTATGTCAACTTCATCAAACTCCTTCTTTGTTTTAGGGACCTATGAAGTCACATCTCTAATTTTTACTTCCCTATTAGGAATGAAAGGGCCATCTTCTATGATATCCCATAACTCACAATCTTCAACAATCATGAAGTCATGCATTCTTGTCTTCCACCACCCATAGTATTCACCATTAAACCTTGGGGTCTGGTGGTAGATATGTTTTCTTCTAGATTTGGAGGAGTTGTCATATCTTTTGCTCAAGATCTTTCCAAAGGTGTTAGCCTTTTTAAGAAAAACCAGCTCTGATACCAAATAAAAGGTTGGGGTGGGTTGCTCCTCGAATTAGGGAAGTGTTCCCTGATCCACTCACACAAAAAGAACTAGGAGATATAAGTAATGTAAGAAGTGAAGAAGTACAGTAAAATAAATGACACAGGGTTTTTACGTGAAAACTCCTTGCTCAAGTGAGAAAAACTATGACCTGCCTCCAGGATTTTTAAACTCCACTATATCTAAGAAAACTCTTGAATACAGACTCCAAGGATTAACCTCCTAATCCTTTGTTTCCTAGCATTCCCTCTATCATAAGGAAACTTAAGCAGTAACTCTCCTGCTTTACCTTCCATCTAACTCTAACTGGACTCCACAAGCTAACTCTAGCTTGAACAATCACCTAACTCTAGATGATTACAAAGAGATGGTTACACTATAAACACGTACTACAATTATAAGCTAACGTAGGCAGAATTTTAAGAATAATATTACGCAGACTTAGTTGCAACAAACAAATAAAAATAAAATTTTATTAGCAATTCGTTCCTTGTTACAACTGTAACCTTTGATTTGTACTTCGAAAAGATATTTAATTGTGAGAGTATGGAAGTGTTGATTTTCTTGTTGTGCTATATGAGCACCATATATTATAATACAAGAAAACCTAGGATAAATATCATTGGTTGAGGCAAAAAGGTGGTAGAAACTTTTCACCAACTTTTGTACTATGTGTCAGCCGTGACAGTTTGACTGTGATAGCGATAGGTGAACCCAACCTATTCTCTAATACGTAGAAGCTTTTGTCATCACAAAAACTTTAGGGAACATGTCCCAAACTATGATTTTGTCAATCATCAAAACTAAATACTTAACATGTATTCAAGCTAAGCAAACAACTTTATTGATAAGTTGACCCTCAAGAGCAGAAACAACTAAGATCAACTGTTAGCCTTGCCCAACTTGGTAAGAGACTGTAATAACAAATCCATTATCTTATTAATTAATGACCTTTTATTTTTTGTTTACAAATAGTATAAAATAGGAAAAACTACATTAAAAAGAAATACAATCGAGAAAACGTTGCGGAACTTATCTACTGGCTAGTAAATTACTACAACAGTAAAATTTAATTTCAGCTAATGTATCGTAAAACCATATTAATTTACTATAATTTTCAATCATATATATATATACGTATATATATATACATACATATATTATATTATATATATATACATATATATTTTATATTATATATAATATATATATATATATATATATATATATATATGTATGTGTATGTATATAAGGGTTAAAGATATGTCTATGTTGCACTTCTCTATGGCTTCCAATTGATTTACTATTTTTTCTTCTTTTTTTCAACGTTTTCCTTTCATTTATTTTTATTTATTAATTAATTAAAAAAGCTATCATATATATTACAATAATAATATATAATCAGTTACAAAAAACTCAATTTACTTACATTCTCTACTTAAATTGCATGTCTCTTTAACTCTCATATTTACTTAATTCATATGGTTGAACTTTTCTATAAATTCCAAATTTTTACATTTGTGTGCTATGTAAATGAAAACTTAATAATTACTCATTATTAAAATCAGAAAATGAGAATCTAAAAAAGTTAGTACATCATATTTATGTTATCAATATATATTAATAAAGAAGAACAATTGTAGTACTCCGCATTTTTGGACTAGTCCTTGAATCGTCGTTCCTATGAGTATAAGCTATGATCTAAATGATTCCCATGCAAATATGAGTCTCATGATCTTTATCCTCATGTTTTATTTGCTTTTGAGGTGAAAATGTTCATAAGTATCACTCAGAACAAAGTTGAACTTAGAGCCTTTTATTCATCCAAAGTTTGGTATTTGATTATACAAGTGTCTAGTTTAAACATAAGTAACTTTTTATATTTGTATAAATTTGTAGCTCAAGAACCACCAAATTGTATATAATTGAATTATCTTTTCAACGATACCAATTTCTCCTAAATCTGATATCCGAACGAAAAGTTATGGCATTTTTCGTATAAGGCAGTAAGTCGACGCGATAGCGACTCGACGCGTCGGCCAGCTTGTTACGGAACTATTTCACATGATAATTTAGTTTCTAAAGGGTCTATGGGTACTTTGGTAACTTTCCCTCAACCAAATACGCCCATAACACTTAATTTCACCCCCCAAAAGCATTATACACTCTATTATTCATCTTTTCTCTCAAAGAAAAACCATAGCCCCCTCAAGAACAACAAGAACTTCATAAATTTTGCTTCAAGAAAAGCAAGAACTCAAGTTTTCTAATTCATTAATGCTTTCAAGATTGTATTTCTCCTTAAATATTAAAACTTTAAGGTATGTGGGAGTTCATCCATGGGTCCTCTTTCACCCATGGAGCCCAAAAATCCTTTTCTTTTAATTAAAGAGTGAATTTTTTTCATTATTATGGTATTTTGTACGTTCAAGAAAGGTTGAATCTCATGTTTTCACGGTGTTTTTAATTCAATTCAGTCCATGTATAATTCCATGCAAGATTTTGAATTCCCCATGCTATGAATTTGAGTTTCCCATGCATTATTCAAGTAAATACCATGATATATCCTAAATTCATGATGTTTAGAAATATTCTCATGTTTTAAATTCATGCCTTCCACATGTCTGATGAAATTTTCATATCATGTTAAGTAAATTTCAAGATGAATCCCCAAGCTATGAACTTTGCCATGTAACTCTATTGTTCCCTCTTTCTTAAGACATTATTGCGTTCAAGCTATGAACTTTACATGTTTTGATGAAATTCCCATGTCCTATTTCAAGCGAATTACATGTGAATTCCCCAATTCATGATCTAAGTTATATAATCATGCTATGATCCCATGTTTAAGATATTCCCATATTCAAGTTCATGATCATGCCATGTTATCATGTGGTCCCATTCATGTACTAGCTCATGCCTCTCTAGTGTCTGATAAAATATTTCAGTGAATGAATTGTGAAAAATTGACTATGGCTATGCTTTCAAGAATTGCTAAGTTTTATCATTTATGCTATCGAGTCCTGGGGGTATTTATTACCCAATATAGTTGTTTACGTAGTTGCAGTAGATATAAAATAGTCCCAATAAAAGGTCAAGAATAGCAGTACTCAGTCAGTTAATAGAACTCAACAAACTCCATTAGTTAACAAAACTCAGTGAACTCAGTCCAGTTCGGTCAGTCAAAAAAATCAGTGTGGGTTCAGTCAAGCTTAGTACAGTCTAGTTTCAATCCCAGTATAAGTTTAATCATTAATAATTACCTCAAAATCTGTACGCACTGTTATTTTCAAAATACCATGACCTCAGTTTATCAGTTATTAGTGCATGCACCAGTTATTATTCTAGTGTCATTCAGTTGGGAGTAGAATTCTATACCAAGCAAACTCAGGGATGGGAGCATTCCTGCCAGCAGCGAATTTGACCCTTAGTAGCAATCCCTGAGTTACAGAGCTACGTAGCCAGTATAGTTTTGATATGTCTTCCTACCAATTTAGGGTTAATACATATATCACGAGTTTTTGCCAGTATAGTCTTAGTCCTTAGTCCTTTGGGACATCAGTTTAATATATCCACACAGCCAGTGTTAGTACCCATGGCATGATACTGACACACCCTTTGAACTAGGGTTACAGGTTGGACCTTGATTAGATCAAGTTGGGGCATGTCCGTTAGATAAACACTCCCACAGTTACAATTTCAACTTTAGACTTACTAAGGAACTCAGTTCAATTTTACAAAATTAGAACTATTAGAAATAATCACCAAGTTATCAATAATTGTAGCTATCAGTTACTCAGTTATCAGAACTCAATATTCAGTTCCAGTTACAGTCTTAGTTAAAGTCTCAGTTATAGTCTCAGTTACAAACTCAAATACAGTCTTAGTTACAGCCTTAATTACCTTCTTAGTTACCGTCTTAGTTACAGTATTAGTCACAGTCTCAGTCCAATATTCATATTTGTAACTCAGTTCAGTTTCAAGTTTGATTGACCATAGAATAAAGTTATCAATTATTCAGTTATCATTATTTCAGAACCTCAGTTTACAAACTATTTCAAAATCATGTTATACACTTGGTCTTGCATTCTCAGATAATATAGTTTTAGTGAATTCATGCTCAGTTATCTCATGTTACTCAGTCAGCCACTTTCTCATATGCATAATACTTTACAATTTTAGTCCAATTAATCAGACTAACTACAGTTCAGTCTTACATACCCATTATTTATCTATCAGTCATTTAGTTAATAACATAAGTTAGTAAGTTTATGCATTCGTGAT
Organism: Capsicum pubescens; assembly: GCA_030864215.1. Taxonomy (NCBI): domain Eukaryota; kingdom Viridiplantae; phylum Streptophyta; class Magnoliopsida; order Solanales; family Solanaceae; genus Capsicum; species Capsicum pubescens. The sequence continues at coordinate 124,065,484 of CM061543.1, forward strand.
CAGTTTGATTGTATATTCAGATCCTCAATCTATGTCAGTCTTCATCAAGTAGTTTCGAACCCAGTAATCATACAATATCCATGTTTTATTATATCCCAGCTTCAGTTATACTTATATCATTACAGTTTTATAGAAACTAAGTGTAGAGATTCACCATCTTATCAGAGAATATTTATCACTCATACTTTAAGATATTTCAGTTTTTAGTTTATTCCAGCCTATTGGTGAGTCTACTTACACTAGCATGCATGTTTTATAATTACGTATGAAATTAGTTTTACTTATTGCATTCACCCCTGCATACTCAGTATATTATAGAAGTAATGATCCACATATACGTCTGTGTGTCTACATTGTTTCATAATGTAGGTACCAGTTGTAGCTCGCACATCACAATCAGACAGTTGCAGATTCCAGCCAGCAGGTGATGAGTTCTCCTACTTCGGGAACTCCAGATAGTTTTAGTTCATATACAGTTCATTTATTTTTATGTGTATTGATTAGTGATAGTTGGAGGCATATCCTAGCTATCTATAGTCAGTATAGTATAGGCTTCATAGATGTTAGTCAGAGTTAGTAATGTAATTTCTGTTTCATCCTTCAGATTTATCAGATTGAAAAGCTTTATCAGTATTGTATCTATTTTAGATTTTTAGTATTATTATATTTCTGCATAGCAGAACTACTATTTATTATGTTATAATTTGATTTCTTACCAGTATGCCAGTTCATGGGTTAGCTTGGGATCACTTGTGATTCCAAGCACCGTGTGACGACTAAGAGGTAGTCTTGGGTCATTTCAAACTTGGAATCAGAGCATAGAGTTTAAGTGTCGTAGGGTGTCTATGAAGTCATGTCTAGTAGAGTCTCGCATAACGGTATAGAGATGTCTATTCTTTTTTTTGAGAGGCTACAGGGCCTTTAGGAAATGTTATCCTTCTTTCATGTCTCAGATCATACTACAGAAAAGTTCTTTAAGTAACTTATATAGATTTTCATCATGATTCATTCTCATTCATGCTGACTCTACCTTCATTTTGAGGTAACAGATTATCCAAGCTCAAATTCCAATTGGTAGAGCTTTCTCAGACAGTCCATATAGATAGTTCTGGGATTTTACACAGGCTAGAAAGTATCACTACAGTTCTTCTAAGTTCCAAAGTTTGAAGCATTTCATTCATTTCCATGAGAATCCTATATTTAGCAAATTCTATATTCAAGGGGATAGTTGTATGAAAGATAGATCAGTAGGTTTGAATAGTGTATGCAAGAATTTAAGTTTGTTGATTCGAGATTAAGTATGATGGTATGGGTGTGAGTTAAAATATGTGATATTAGTAGTCTATGAAGAAATAAAAGTATATGATGTGTTTAGTGAGGCAAACAAGTGTCAAAGAGAGAGTAAGTATATGATGATGACTGCAGAAACTAAAGAAAGTTAAGAGTTGTATCCAAGGAGATAGTATTAGTAGTGGATTTTATACTTTTGGGTACAGTATTTCTGGATGAGTTTATTATTCATGTGTATTATTATAACCCAGACTCTAGAGTAAAGTTATTGCAGTTCAGTTTAGAGTTTAATAAAGTGGACACAGACTTAAGATGATAGCTTTAGTCTAAGGGGGAGATGTTTGAACAAGTGACCAAGTCAAGCTCTCAGATTTTAGTAGTAGTGTCAGTATGTGTAGAAAATTAGTAAGGGAAGATGATTCCCAACCTATTCTTATCTCAGTGTAATTTTTTCTTCCATCAAGACATCTACTCATGTCTTACGTGTCATCTCCTTCATTACAGCTCATATTCATGCACTTTATAGAAAAACCATGTACACTTTCCATTTCTAGTTGAGGAGTTCTAGTTCACTCAGCAGTACGAATCATGTTCCATGAAATTAGAAACTTTAAACTCAGGTCATGCAGCTCATGACTCATGTACTAATGTTTCACAGTATGTTCAGATCCAGATGCTCATGCTACACTCTTAATGATCAGCCAAATTTAGATTTATGTCATGTATATCCTCAGTGCATACCTCTTTAAAGAATTTATGTCATTGATTCTTTATTCCACAAGTCTCAGTTGAGTGTCAAAGTAATTCTTTCATGTTCTAACTTTCAGTGACTTGTCCCTATGTCATGCTTAGTTGAAATTTTATGTGTGTTTTCTTGGGCTAGTACATAAAAGTTTTAAGGATAGAAGTTTAGAGGGAAAAAAGGGTGTTTTTGTGGTGGTTTGCCTACAAGTTCATATGTGGTTATGAAGATAGGCTTGAATTTTATGTTGGTATACAAGTGGAATGTATAGTTGAGTATAAGCATTCAGTATAAATTAGTCTGTATGACCAGCAATCCAGTCTAGCAGTTAGATAGGCAAGTTTCTATGGCTTTCCATCTTTCCAGCTAGTCGCACTATTTGAAATTCTCATAAATATGGCTATTCCTAGAGGTAATTCATTCACATCCAAGTAATTTGTGAATTAGCTCAGTTCATGCATCATGCATCAGTTTTCGATCCTAGATATTTAGTGATGATTCAGTCCACAAGTTTTTTGTGCATCATCTCAGTCTTTTCTTAGTATTTCAACCAAGTCAGTACCATTCGGGGTACAATATATCCAAAGGGAATATGTTATGTAAAACCCCAAGTATTCATGTCCTAAACCTTTCATTTTTCTTCATGAAATAGGATCTATCTTGAAGTAATGATTACTCATTAGTTGACTATCTCATTTCTATCTCAGCCTAATAATCAGTCTCATATCATTACATGTATTCAAGAAATCATTTTAGTTAAAGATATTCAATTCATGTATCATGTTTCAGAATTAGTTATGCAATCATGTTCCAAGTCATGCATGTTCAGAATATGATCTCAGTTACCTTCACGCAGAACTCTCAGTCTAACCAGCTTCATTCGAGGACGAATGTTCCCAAGGGGGAGATAATATAATACCCTGCATTTTTGGACTAGCCCTTGAATCATCGTTCCGACGTGTATAATCTATGATCTAAATGATTACCATAAAAATATGTGTTTCATGATTTTTATACTCACGTTTGATTTGCTTTTGAGGTGAAAACTGTTCATAAGAATCACTTATAACAAAGTTGAGTTTAGAGCCTTTGATTCGTCCAAAGTTTGGCATTTGATTCTACAAGAGTACAATTTCAACATGTATAACTTTTGATACAAGTAGAATTTTTCATCTCAAGACCAACCAAATTGTAGATAATTGAATTAGCTTTCTAACGATATAAATTTTGCCTAAATCCTATACTCGAGCAAAAAGTTATGGCATTTTCTGTTTGAGGAAGTAAGTCGATGCAACACCAACGCGATGCATCGGCCAGTGCGTTACGGAATTGTTTGACACACTAATTCAGTTTCTAAAGGGTCTAGGGGAACTTTGTTCACTTTCCCTCACCCAAATCCGCCTATAACACTGAATTTCATCCCCCAAAAACATTATACACTTTATTATTCATCTTTTCTCTCAAAGAAAAACCCTAGCCCCCTCAAGAACATGAAAAACTTCATCAATTTTTCTTCAAGAAAAGCAAGAACTCAAGTTTCCCAATTCAATAATGTTTTCAAGATTGTGTTTCTCCTTCAAAATTAAAACTTTAAGGTATGTGGGAGTTCATCTGTGGGTCCTTTTTCACCCATGGAGCCCAAAAATCCTTTTTTTAATTAAAGAATAAAGTTTTTTCCATTATTATGGTATTCTGTATGTTCAAGAAAGGTTGAATCCCATGTTTTCATGATGTTTTTAATTCAATTTAGCCCATGTTTTTAATTCAATTTAGCCCGTGTTAGTACCCATGGCACGTACTAACACCCTTCAAACTGGGGTTAAAGGTTGGACCCCGATTAGCTTAGATTGGGGCATGTCGGTTAGATGAACACTCCCACAGTTATAGTTTCAACTTTAGACTCAGTATGGAACTCAGTTCAGTTCTATAAAATAATATCTGTCAGAAAAATTCACCCATTTATCAGTAACTCAGTTATTTGTAATCACAGTTATCTATTACTCTGTAATCAGAACTCAGTATTCAGTTTTAGTTACAGTATTGATTGCAGTCTCAGTTATAGTCTCAGTTACAATCTTAGTTACAATCTCAATTACAGTCTCAGTTACCATCTTAGTTACAGTGTCAGTCACAGTCTTAGTCCAGTAATAAGATCAGTAACTCAGTTTAGTTTCTTTTTTTCTTTACCATAGCATACAATTATTAGTTATTCAATTATCAGTATTTTAGTACCTCAGTTTACAGACTTTTTCAGAATCATGTTATACGCTTGGTTTTGCATTCTTAGATAATATAGTTTTCTAGAATTCATGCTCAGTTATCTCATGTTAGTTAGTTAGCCCCTCCTCATATGCATAATACTTTATAGTTTTAGTCTAGTTAATCAAACTAACTACAGTTCAGTCTTACATGCCCAGTATTCAGCTATTAGTCATTTAGTTAATATGATAAGTTAGTATGTTTATGTATTCATTCCTAGTGTGATTGTATATTTAGATCCTCCATCTATGTCAGTCTCCATCACGTAGTTTTAGGCCCAGTATTCATATAGTAACCATGTTTTATCATATCCCAGCTTCAGTTATACGTATATCATTAAAGTAAAGCTTTACAGAAACTAAGTGTAGAGATTCCCCATCTTATCAGAGAATGTTTGTCATTCATGATTTAAGATATTTCAGTTTTCAATTTATTACAGCCTATTGGTGAGTCTAATTACACTTAGCATGCATGTTTTACGATTACATTTGAAATCAGTTTTACTTATTGCATTCACCCCTGCATACTCAGTACATTCCAGAAGTACATATCCATATATACGTCAGTATGGATACATTGTTTCATGATATAGGTACCAATTGTAGCTCGCATATCACGATTAGACAATTGTAGATTCCATGCAACAGGTGATGAGTTCTCATACTTCGGGAACTCCAGACAGTTTTAGTTCATGTACAGTTCATTTATTTTCATATGTATTGATTAGAGATAGTTAGAGGCATGTCCCAGCTATCTATAGTCAATATAGTAGAGGCTTTATAGATGTCAGTCAGAGTCAGTCATGTAATTTCTATTTCATCCTTCAGATTTATCAGATTGTAAAGCTTTATCAGTATTTTATCTATTTTAGTTTTTCAATATGATTATATTTCCGCATAGTAAAACAACTATTTATTATGTTATAATTCAGTTTCTTAACAATATGCCAATTCATGGGTTTGCTTGGAATCACTTATGGTTCCAAGTACCGTATGACGACTAGAGGGTAGTCTAGGGTCGTTACAAACTTGGTATCATAGCACAGAGTGTAAGTATCCTAGGGTGTCTATGAAGCCATGTCTAGTAGAGTCTTGCAGAACGGTATGGAGACGTCTGTACTTTTCTTGTTGAGGCTACATGGTATTTAGAAAATGTTTTCCTTCTTTCATATTTCAGTTCATGCTACAGAAAGGTTCTTTAAGGAACTTATATAGATTCTCATCATGCTCCATTCTCATTCATGACAAATCTTCCTTAGTTTCAAAGTAACAATTATCCAAGCTTAAATTACTACAGGTAGAGCTTTCTCAGACTATCTGTAATACCCCGTACTTTTTCTAGCTTGAAAAGTTTCCCCAAGAATGTTAGAAGCTTTCTTTGAAATATTAATCTACTTTTGTACACGTGGTATTTTCAATATTTTCACTTTTTATCATGTGAGGAATCAAATAAGCTTTCCATCGATACAAAATTCACCCAAATCCGACACCCGGGTGAAAAGTTAGAGCCTTTTTAGTGGGACAGTGTATCACCTGAGCCTTCAGCGCATCGCGGAGATAGCTCAAATGGCAATTTTCAATTTCCAGTGTTGCTCTATGATAGTGGCGCGTCGTACCAATCTTCCAGGTCATAGACAAGGTGGCAACGCAATAGCTCTGCGTCGCGCCACTGTGCAATTTCTTATTTGTCACTTTCCAGTGACTTAGTAAGATAGTGGCGCGTCGCGCCAAGGATGAAAATTGGGAAATTTTCTCAGAAATTAAAGACGTGTCTTGGGGTTAAAAGGGTCAATTTTCCACCCTATTTAAGCCTTATAACACGAGATTTGGCCATAATTCAGCATCTTATACTCAATTACTCTCAAAAACTCTCAAAAACAAGCCCTAGGGTTTTCATAGAAGGTTTAATTCCAAGGGAATTCACCATTAAATTTCAAGAATCTGTCCATCAATCTTCATAGAATCACAAGCTAAGGTATGCGTAATGTTTATTCATGGACTCCTTTCGACCATGAAGTCCAAGAATCTCTTTTCTAAATTCAAGTTATGGATTTTCTTTATCAATTTCATGATTGGATTGCTCTTGTTCATGTTGATAATTACTAATTGCATTCTAATCCATGTTTGGTGATAAATTACATATGTAATCGATTATTAATGATGTAGATTCATGTAAACCTAGGATTAAAACCTTTGGATGATGAAATTAGAGATGAATCATGATGTTTGATTGTTGTATAATGTTGTTTACACATTTATGCCTATTATGTGTATGATTAAATGCCTAGATGAAGGAATAATGCCCAACTAGTATGATATCATGAAATCCCTATGTATGTACAAGCTTATGCATATCACATGTTTGATGAAGTACTTTAATATATGAATTATGAATTGTGTTATTGGTCATGTGTTTAAGTAAGCCATGCTATGTCAGTTTCTTCTCATCGAGTTTGGGGGGTACTTGTACCCGAACTTTTAGCTGTGTTCCTAGAGACATGTCATGTTTTCACGATCTCCTCAGTTAAGATATGATCCATAAAACCCAATCAGTCATATGACTCAGGAAATCTCAGTAATTTCAATAGCTCGGTAATCTCAGTAACCTCAGTATTTCCAGTCAATCTCAGTAACTTTAGTATTCTCAGCCAGTCCTCAGAACTCAGTACATCCCGTTAGTCAATGAAACTCAGTAAATTCAGTTTAGCTATGCTAGACAATACCACTAGTATCAGTTCAGTTCATCCAATCAGTTTAGTTCAGTGTCTTTTAGATGGGAGTAGGATTCAGCACCGAGCGAGCCTAGGGATGGGGACTTACCTGCTAGACAAGGACTGAGATCCCTAAAAGTAATCCCTAAGTTCCAGAACTATGTAGCCAGCGTAGGTATAATATGTCACCCGTTAGATAGGACTGACATACTCAGGGATCACTCGTTAGCGAATTTGAATGTATAGGACTGATCCCAGGGGTCACCCGCTAGATTAGGACTGACTCCACAACAGTTGTCTTTACTAGTAGCGTGGTACTGACACCCTTCCAGCTGGGGTTATAGGTTGGACTCCAGTTAGCTTAGTATGGGGAATGTCAGTTAGATGAATACATCTTACAGTTTCAGTTACAGAAATCAGGACTATCAGATACAATCAATTCAGCTCAGTAATACAGATTTAGAACTGTCAAATACAGTCAATCCTTGTCATTATGAATATACTACGAGATCACCCATTAGATAGGATTGATCTCAACTATGGCCAATCAGTAGCAGCATAATCAGATTCAGATATCACCGGCTAGGTAGGACTGATCTTAAACTAAGTCAAATCTTTTTTATTATCAGTATACTCAGAGATCCCCCACTAGATAGGACTGAACAAAAATTTAGTTACTCAGATATAGTACAAAACTAAGCTAGTTCCATCAGATTCAGTACTGTCAGACACAGTCACTTATGTTATCAGTTATCAAAATATATATAATTAGTCTTCAGCTTCAAGACTGTCAGATACAGTCAACCAGACTAGTTTTTCATAATCAGAACTATTAGACACATTTATCCATGTATCAGTAACATAGTATCAGTCCCTCAGTATTTAGTAATATAGTATTCAGTCCCAATACGATCTCAGTTATAGTTACGGAGTCATACATGTATTCTCACGTTCATGTTAGTCAGTCAGTTATATTTGTTCATTCATATGAACCCCATGTATTTAGCCTACCTCACTTCCATACCAATACATTCAAAGTACTATGCATTTGTGCTATGGTATCTTATACCATAGGTTTAGAGGTACGAGCTCCAGATCAGCAGTAGATTCCAGTCTCAGCAGTCAAAGTTAGAAGTGAGTCCTCATCATTCGAGGACATGATGATTACATTACTATTTTAGTTCCAGTTTATTTCAGTAGATGGATTTAGTTGGGGATATTTCCTATAAACTCCTTATTAAGATAGTTTAGAGGCTTTCAGACTATAGCATGTCAGGCAGTTATTTTAGATTTATTTTGGTATTGTTATACTATTTTCAGACATTGTGTTATCAGATGTTTGTTCAGTATTGAACCTTATGGCCTTTCAGTTCATGTTTCCACATTATCATGTTATATTATGTAGTGTATAGGTATAGATATCAATCATGAGTTAGCTTATGGTCCTTCGGGGTCATAAGCACCGTGTAGCATTTTGGGTACCAGATTCGGGGCGTTACACTATCCCTATAGATAGTTATGGGATTTCACACAAGCTAGAAAGTATCCCAGCAGTGATTTTAAGTTTCAAAGTTTGAAGAACTTCATTCATGTCCATGAGAATCCTATATTGAGCAGATTTTATATTTAAAGAGATAGTTATACGAAAGGTGAATCTGTAGGCTTGAATAGTGTATGCAAAAATTTAGGTTTGTTGACTCGAGATTAAGTATGATGGTGTGGATGTGAGTTAAGAGATGTGATATAAGTAGTCTATGAAGAAATAGAAGAAGATGATGTGCTTAGTGAGGTAAGCATGTGTTAAAAAGAGCGTAAGTATGTAATGATAATTGTAAAAACTAAAGAAAGTTAAGAGTAGTATCCTAGGAGATAGTTTTAACAATGGGTTTTATACTTTCAGGTGCAGTATTTCAAGATGAATTTATCATTCATGTGTATTATTATACCCTAGACTCTAGAGTAAAGTTATTGCAGTTTAGTTTAGAGATTAGTAAAGTGGTCACAGACTTAAGATGATAGCTTTAGTCTAAGCGGGAGATAATGGAACAAGTGACCGAGTGAGGCTCTCATATTCTAGTAGTAGTGCCAGTATGTGTAGAAAAGAAGTAAGGGAAGATGATTCCTAACCTATTCTTATCTCAGTGTAAAGTTTTTCAGCCATCACGACATCTAGTCATGTCTTAGATGTCAGCTCCATCATTACAACTCATATTCAAGCACTTTATAGAAAAACCATGTACGCATTCAGTTTCTAGTATGAGGATTTTTAGTTCACTCAACAGTAAGAATCATGTTCTATGAAATCAGGAACTCCAAACTCAGGTCATGAAGCTCATGAATCGTGTACTCATGTGTCACAGTATGTTTAGATCCAGGTGGTCATGCTACACTCCTAATGATAAGAGATATTCAAATTTATGTCACATATATCCTCTGTTCATACCTCTCTGATGAATTTATGTAATTGATTCTTTATTCCTCAAGCCTCAGTTGAGTGTCAAAGTAATTCTTTCATGCTTCAGGCCCTCATTCTCTAACTTTCAGTGACATCTCCTTATGTAATGATTAGTTGAAATTTTATGTGTGTTTTCTTGTGCTAGTGCATGAAAGTTTTAAGGATAGAGGTTTAGAGGAAAAAAGGAAAGATTCTTTTACGGTGGTTTGCCTACAAGTTCATGTGTGGTTATGAACATAGGCTTGAATTTCATATTGGTGTACAAGTGGAATGTATAGTTGTGTATAAGCTTTCAGAATAATTCAGTCCGTATGACAAGCAATCCAGTCTAGCAGTCAGCTAGGTAAGTTCCTATGGCTTTCCATCACTCCATCTAGTCACACTATTCAAAATTCTTATGAATATGGCTATTCATAGAGGTAATTCATTTGTATCAATGTAATTTGTGAATTCAGCTCAGGTCATGCATTATGAATCAGTTTATTTATTGATGATTCAGTCCACCAGTTTCTCGTGCATCAACTCAGTCTTTCCTTTGTATTTCAACCAAGTCAGTACCATTCGGGGTACGAAATATCCAAAGGGGAGATGTTTTGTAATACCCTGAGTATTCATGTCCTAAAACGTACATTTTTCTTAAAAAAATAGGATCCATCTTGAAGTAATATTTACTCATTAGTTGACTGTCTCATTTCTATCTTAGACTTATAATCATTCTCATGTCATTACATATATTCAAGATATCAGTTCATCTCATGATATTCAGTTCATGTATCATGTTTCAAAATTAGTTATGCAATCATGTTTCAAGTCATGCATGTTTAGAATATGATTTCAGTTACCTTCATATTCAGTTCATGTATCATGTTTCATGTGTCTAACCAGTCTTATTCGAGGACGAATGTTCCCAAGGGGGAGATAATGTAATACCCCGCATTTTTGGATAGTCCTTGAATCATCGTTCCTATGTGTATAAGCTATGATCTAAATTATTCCCATGCTAATATGAGTTTCATGATCTTTATCCTCATGTTTGATTTGCTTTTGAGGTGAAAAATGCTCATAAGAATCACTTAGAACAAAGTTGAGCTTAGAGCCTTTGATTCATCCAAAGTTTGGTATTTGATTCTACAAGGATATAATTTAAATATGTATAACTTTTTATATACATAGAATTTTGCATCTCAAGACCCAACAAATTGTAAATAATTGAATTAGCTTTCCAACGATACCAATTTTGTCTAAATCTGATACCCGAGCAAAAAGTTATGGCATTTTCCGTGTGAGGCAATAAGCCGATGCGTTAGCAACGTGACGTGTGAGCCAACGTGTTACGGAACTATTTGACATGCTAATTCACCTTCTAAAGGGTCTAAGGGAACTTTGGTCACTTACCCTCACCCAAATCTACCCATAACACTTGGTGTCAGCCCTCAAAAATATTATACACTCTATTATTCATCTTTTCTCCCAAAGAAAAACCCTAGCCCCCTCAAGAACACCTAGAACTTGATCATTTTTTCTTCAAGAAAAGCAAGAACTCAAGTTTTCTAATTCAATAATACTTTCAAGATTGTGTTTCTCCTTCAAGATTAAGAATTTAAGGTATGTGGGAGTTCATCCATGGGTCCTCTTTCACCCATGGAGCCCAACAATCCTTTTCTTTTAATTAAGGAATGAATTTTTTTTATTATTATGGTATTTTATATGTTCAAGAAAGGTTGAATCTCAAGTTTTCAAGGTGTTTTTAATTCAATTCAGTCCATGTATAATTCCATGCAAGATTTTGAATTCCCCATGCTATGAATTTGAGTTTCCCATGCATTATTCAAGTAAATACCATGATATATCCTAAATTCATGATGTTTAGCAATATTCTCATGTTTTAAATTCATGCCTTCCACATGTCTGATGAAATTTCCATATCATGTTAAGTAAATTTCAAAATGAATCCCCAAGCTATGAACTTTGCCATGTAACTCTATTGTTCCCTCTTGCTTAAGACATTATTGCGTTCAAGCTATGAACTTTACATGTTTTGATGAAATTCCCATGTCCTATTTCAAGCAAATTACATGTGAATTCCCCAATTCATGATCTGAGTTATATAATCATGCTATGCTCCTATGTTTAAGATATTTCCATGTTCAAGTTCATGATCATGACATGTTATCATGTGGTCCCATTCATGTACAAGCTCATGCCTCTCAAGTGTCTGATAAAATATTTTAGTGAATGAATTGTGAACAATTGACTATGGCTATGCTTTCAAGAATTGATAAGTTTTATCATTTATGCTATCGAGTCCTGGGGGTATTTATTACCCAAAATCTAGTTGTTTACGTAGTTGCAGTAGATATAAAATAGTCCCAATAAAAGGTCAAGAATAGCAGTACTCAGTCAGTTAATAGAACTCAACAAACTCCGTTAGTTAACAAAACTCAGTGAACTCAGTCCAATTCAGTCAGTCAAAAGAATCAGTGTGGGTTCAGTCAAGCTTAGTACAGTCTAGCTTCAGTACAGTATCGATTTAATAATTAATAATTACCTCAGAATCCGTATGCACTGTTATTTTCAGAATACCACGACCTGAGCTTATCAGTTATCAATGTATGCACCTGTTAGTATTCCAGTGTCATTCAGTTGGGAGTAGGATTCAGCACCGAGCAACCCCAGGGATGGGGACATTCCAGCCAGTGTAGGGTTTGACCCTTAGTAGCAATCCCTGAGTTACAGAACTATGTAGACAGTATAGGTTTGAGATATCTTTCTGCCAATTTAGGGTTGACACATATCTCATTAGTTTCTTGCCAGTATAGGGTTACTGCTTAGTTTTTCGGGATTCAAGTTTAGTGGATCCACACAACCAATGTTAGTACCCATGGAACGGTACTGACGCCCTTCTAACTGGAGTTACAGGTTGGACCACAATTAGATCATATTGGGGCATGTCGGTTAGATGAACACTCCCACGGTTACAGTTTCAGCTTCAGGCTCAGTATGGAACTCAATTTAGTTCTACAAAATTAGGACTATCAAAAATAGTCACCCAGTTATCAGTAACTCAGTTATCAATAATCGCAGCTATTAGTTACTCAGTTGTTAGAACTCAGTATTCAGTTATAGTCTTAGTTACAGTCTCAGTTACAGTCATAGTTACAGTCTCAGTTACAGTCTTAGTTACAGTCTCATTTACAGTCTCAGTTACCATCTTAGTTACATTCTCGGTCACAGTCTCAGTCCAGTAATCAGATCAGTAACTCAGTTCAGTTTTAGGTTTGCTTGACCATAGCATACAGTTATTAGTTATCAGTTATTCAATTATCAGTATTTCAGTACCTCAGTTTATAGACTATTTTAGAATCATATTATACGCTTGGACTTGCATTCTCAGAAAATATAGTTTTCATGAATTTATGCTCAGTTATCTCATGTTACTCAGTCATCCCCATCCTCATATGCATAATACATTACAGTTTTAGTCCAGTTAATCAGAGTAACTATAATTCAGTCTTACATGCCCAGTATTCTTCTATCAATCATTCAGTTAATTAGAAAAATTAGTATATTTATGCATTCATTCTCAGTGTGATTGTATATTCCGATTCTCAATCTATGTCAGTCTCCATCACATAGTTTTAGACCTACTATTCATACAATATTTATGTTTTATCATATCCCAGCTTCAGTTATACTTATATCATTAAAGTAAAGTTTTACAAATACTAAGTGTAGAGATTCACCATCTTATCAGAGAATGTTTGTCACTCATGCATTAAGATATTTCAGTTTTTATTTTATTCCAGCATGTTACATAGTTTACTTATACTTAGCATGCATGTTTTACGATTACGTATAAAATCAGTTTTACTTATTGCATTCACCCTGCATACTCAGTACATTCCAGAAGTATTGATCCACATATACGTCTGTGTGGCTACATTTTTTCATAATGTAGGTACCAGTTGTAGCTCACACATCACGATCAGATAGTTCCAGATTCCAACCAGTAGGTGATGAGTTCTCCTACTTCAAGAACTCCAGACAGTTTTAGTTCATGTACAGTTCATTTATTTTAAGTTGGAGACATGTCCCAGCTATCTATAGTCAGTAAAGTAGAGGCTCCATAGATGTCAGTCACAGTTAGTCATGTAATTTCTGTTTTATCCTTCATATTTATCATATTGTAAAGCTTTATCAGTATTGTATCTATTTTAAATTTTCAGTATGATTATATTTCTGCACAGCAGAACAACTATTTATTATGTTATAGTTCAGTTGCTTAACAGTATGCTAGTTCCTTGTTTATCATGGGATTACTTATGGTTCCAAGCACCGTGTGATGACTAGGGGGTAGTCTCGGGTCGTTACAACAATAGACACATTCATATGGCACTCTCTACGCCAGAATTTTGATTCATTTCTTTTTGTAGTTTTTTGAGATATTTCACCTATTTTTATCATTTTATTGTAATCAAAAAACTGAATTATTACAAAAGGCAAACCTCATTCATTAAATCTATACAAAAAGAAACTATATGCATTTACTGTATTTATGTACCCATTTGGTGCAAAACTACTTACAAAAGTCTCCTATTTTACTTTCAATTCACAAACATTCCACTTGAAATAGGCTCCATTAATTTTCACAAATCTTCTACTACTTTAGTTCAGAACTTTTTAATAATATATGTAGCTCTACATCAATTCTGGTCTCTCTGTTGATGAGTGGTAAATTTACCACTCATTTTTTCTCAACATTCATGCATATTGACATGATTTAAATATATAAATGAGACATATGTATAATTAAATGCACTAATATCCACATTTTGAAGGAATACAGGTTATGACATAAAAATATGTGGACTTGAGCTAAAAAGGATCAAAAGAGAGAAAAGAAGTATAGTTGGAAGACTTAGAGCAGAAATAGGCCTCAGTTACTGCGACCGCGGCCTATTAAGAAGGTCAGCAACCGCGATTGCTTGGATCTACCCGCAGTCGTGGTAGTCGCTATTATAGAAAATCTAGTGCAATCGTGGAAACGTGGGATTAGGCCCAGGGGCTATTTTGTAATTTTTAGTAGCTGACCACAAATCGCTTAAAAGCTTAAAACCCTTTCCCATTTTGGGCATTCTAGAGACTAGAAATATTTTGAATTTGAAGTTGAAACCCTAAATTGGGAAAGAATTGTAATTTGATTTGGAGACTTTGAATTTAGTAATTTATGGGTGATTTTCTAAACCCTTTTGGTATATTTTTCTCTCCTTTCATCACGAGTAGCTAACTTTCATTATCTTGGGATTATGTTGAACTAAGGTGTAATTAGTTCTGGGTTGTGATGTATTTGGGTATATTCTAGTTGGTAGATGATGGGTTCTACTATTGTTTGATTAAATTGGTTAGGGTTTGTGGGTTAAAGCCCAAAATACTCAAAATGGATTTGTGGGTGAACATCCAAAACTCTTGAAAGCTTAAAACATCCTCGAAAGAGGGGTTTGGGTGAACTTTTGTAACCCACATCATTCTTTAAAGAAGGATGTGGGAACCAAGACAATAGTAGATAATTAATAGGTTTAGTTTACTAATTCTTACTATCTTAGACATAAGAGTGGGTTTAAATTTGACTATACCTTGGGTATTTTCCTAGAAATAGGGATACTCAATTAAGTTACTAGGTGAATATAATTAACACACTTGTTAGGTATCCAGAAGGTTTAATAAGTGAAAATCATGAGGTTTTGTTGACAATATAGCCTCAAGTACCCTAGACCTAGCCTACCATATTGTTAACAACTATCACGTACACCAAATCTACACATACCTATACCTAATTTACCTTTTGGTACGCATCATTCCAAGATTCTCTTTATATCAAAGTTAAATTACAATTATTGTGTAGTTTGTGGAATTGAGTTACTATTGACACACACACTCTCCCAAAACCAAACCCCCTCCCCCCATTGTAAATCATGTTTTTTACTTTATTTGAACTTTGGGTGTTTTCTTAGTAAGTTTTATGACCCATAAGACTAGAATTCCACTTTTAACTCCTTGAAGATTTGACCTTAATAAAAGTTGAGATATTGACAACGATCGACCTCCACCAAATTGCATGGTATAGGTGAGCGTTATCAAAATGGCACTCGTTGTCGAGGAGTGAAATATAGTTTTCACTTATGAGGTATTGATTCTTACTTGGGGCATACCTGTAGTAGTGTATATTTATTTTAGTTGTTGTTTTTATTTCCTCCTAGGTGATCTCCATAGCATAAACAAAACCATGAGTGACAATTCTAGTCAAGACGGGTCTTTCTATGGCCCTCTTAATGAAGAGAAGAAACTCAATGACGTTGGTCGATTAAGTTCTATCCGTATCACACCTACTCATGGGAACGATGTCTTTTATGTCATAAGCGTCATCTTGCATATTCTATAAATGAAGAGATATTTTGGAGGACAAGCCTATGACGACCCTAATTTGCATTTGGAAAACTTCATCAAAGTGTGTGAACCCTTTGATATTGCACACATAAACCAAGAGTCCATCCGACTTTATCTTTTCCCATTTTCTCTAATAAGAGAGGTGGTACTATGGATTCTATCTCTTCCGATTGGGTCAATCACTTCATGGGAAGAACTCACCATGGCCTTCTTTGATCGGTATTTCCCACCATCCAAAATGCTCCAATTGAGGGATGATATCATCAAATTTAGGAAATTAAATAGAGAGCCTTTGTATCAAGTGTGGGAAAGATTCACTGAAAAAATAATGCAATATCCAAACCATGAGGTCTCAGAGAAAATTCTTCTCCAAAACTTCTAGCGGGCTCTTGATCCGCTCAACAAAACCATGGTAGACAATGCGTCCGGGGGCTAGCTTATGAATTTAACTTATCATGCGGCTTCAAATTTACTTGAGGAAGTTACCAAGAAAAATAGGGTATGGCATACCCGAGATGTCAATGTGTCGAAAGGGTCTTCTACAACTTTCGTGGTTCACAAGAAACAAAGAAAAAAGGATGAGGAAAGAGAGAAGAATATAGAAAAAATAATAACACAATTGGAGCTTTTGACGAAGCATATGATGGGTGCAACCTCAAAGGCAGTGAATGTCGTAGCATCCAAAGCCTATGATAAAAAAAGTGGCCAAGAAGCTTGATGAGGAGATTTGGTATTTGGAAAATTATTCAAAGGGTTCCCGGACCGCCTATCAAAGGAAAAATAGGAATCAAGGTTAGACGGACCCTGAACGTGACCTAGATTGGAGGGATAGAGATCGTGATTATGACCGATATGTGCCTCCTCATGACCGGCGAAGAATAAGGATGGTAGTACTGTCGACCTTGACAAATATAAAACTAAAGATGTCTTGGAAAGGATCTTGATGAGAGTGGAAGGAATAAATAAAATGGTCTATGAGATGAAAATCAATTTTTCTCAACTTAATCAAACTGTGGTGTCCCACTCTACCTCCATTAAATAATTGAAGACTCAAATTGGGCAAATTTACACCCAATTGAATACTAGGCTAAATGATGGCCTTCCTAGTAAAACTATTATAATACCCTAAGAATGAAGCTCAAGTTTTAGCAATAGTAACTAGGAGTGGGAAGACCCTTGGTGATTGCTTGAAAGAAGATTTCGCTAAAAAGATGCCCAAGGTTAAGTCAAAAGAAGTGCCACCATAATCTGAAGAAGAAGATGATGAAAAAAAACCGGTAGAAGTTGATGAAGTGGTGGTGGAAAATGAGAAACCACAAAGTGATATAATGCATTCAATACAAGTCCCTCCCCTATTTTCTCAAAGGATTAAAAGAAAAAAGGATGGTGATAAACTCAAGAAATTCATGGCCAAGCTTAGCAACCTCTCTATCAATATCTTATTGATTGAAGAGATCTCGAGATATTCTAAGATCATGAAGTTGATGTCAAAAAATAAGCTCATCGAAGGTGACACAATTGAATTCACCCATGGTTGTAGTGCTATCATGAGTAGAAAAATTTCAGAAAATAAAGAAGACCCCGGATCTTTTACCATCCCTTGCACCATTGGAACACATATGTCTGTGAAAGCTCTATGCAACCTCGACATGAGTATAAACCTCATGACTTTTGTCATTTTCAAAAATCTCAGATTGGACACCCCAACTACAATATCTATGAGACTTTTAATGGCGGATCAGTCAATCAAGAGGTCGAACAGGATTTTGTTTGATGTTCTAGTCAAAGTGGAAAAATATATACTTCTGGCGGACTTCATAGTTTTAGATTGTGAAATGGACAAAAAGGTTCCTATCATTCTTTTTTGACCTTTCTCAGCCACTAAAAGATCCATTGTTGTCTTAATGTTGGGTGAGATGAGGTTTAGAGTTTTTGAGAATGCAAAATAAAGAAACTACCCATGGAACTTCTTGTAATATAAGTGATTGATGTTGAAATCGAAGGAGTGAATGAAGCGTCCCTTAAGGACCCAACTTGATAAAGAAGGAAAATTTTGTGCCGCGACATAAACTAAGGTGCTATATGGGAGGCAACCTACAAATTGCACGAGAGTGGCTCATATCCTTTATTTTTATTTTTTAGAGTAGATTTTAGTTTTGTCAATTGAGCAACCCATGCATTTATGGCACTATAGATTCTGTTGTATAAGCTTGAGAAGGTTAAGTGTGAAATTTTTGCATGCTAAACTGAATAAGGGAAAATCTATCTAAATGTAGAATAAGCTGAATAGGTGTAACACCCCGTATTTTCGTGCTAGAATTCTAATTGTCGTTCCTACATGTGTAAGCTCTATTCCAAATAATTCCCATGTGTATTTAATCTTCATTATCATTATACTAGTGTATTAACTTCTCTTGAGGTGAAAAATGTTGATCGGAAGCACTCAGAGTAAAGTTTAGCTAAAAGCCTTTGATTTGGCTAAATCTTTGTATTTGATTCTACTAGGGTCGAATTTGAACATATAGAACTTTTTATATATGTAGACTTTTTAGCTCAAGACCCACCAAATTGTATAAAATTGAGTTAGATTTCCAATGATACCAATTTTGCCTTAATCTGATACCCGAGTAAAAAGTTATGGCATTTTTCGTGAGAGCCAGTAAGTCGATGTGATAGCGACGTGATGCGTTGCTGTCCCCAACGTTATATCCAACATTATACAGAGCTATTTCATATGTTTCTTTAGTTCCTAAGGGGTCTAGGGTCACTTTGGTCAATTCCCCTCACCCAAAACCTTCCACAGCACATAAATCAGACCCCAAAAGCATTAGATACATTATTATTCATCCTTTTCTCTCCAAGTAAACCCTAGCCCCTCAAGAACACCAAGAACTTCATCAAATTTTCTTCAATAAAAGTAAGAACCTAAAATTCTTAATTCAAGAACTTCAAGAAGAAACTTCAAGAACACCATTAGAGATTTAAAGTTCAAGCTTTTGCATCTAATTAATCAAATAAGGTATGTGGGGTTATGAACAATGATACTCATTTCATCCTTGTCCACGAAACTAGTTCTTAAAGTTGAGTTTACATGAATTTACATGATTTACAATTTAGGGTTCATACCCAAATATTATTGTTTGATTCTTATAAAGTTACAAGTGATTTAAGTGTTGAATTGCAATACTATCTTCACATACTTATGCGTGTGACTTGATTTTGTATATTAAGTATTGAATTTCATTATTTGACTAGAATTGTTAAAGAATTGCAAGGTTTTCATTATTGAACATGAATTGGGACGATTTATGAGTTACAAGAAAGTGGTTTTCAAGCCCTAAGTTTTAGTCTTGAAATTTCAAGAAAGATAATCTTTAAGTATTCTTTGAAAAGCACGTACGCAGATTTTAAGCAAGATTTTGGTATGTTGATCCTCAGTTATGATATGGAATCCACCCAATTAGTTTTTATTATAGTTTAAAATAGACAGATGCATAATTAGTTTTCATTACAAACCCTTATGCTAGTTTTAAGGTGGATTTCATATAGAATGAGCATACAGATTAAAGGGAGTAGTATTTAGCACTGAGTTGGGCATGATTACGAGGTCTAATGCCTAAGAACTATGTGCCACCAAAGGTTTTAGTACCCCTAGTGGGTTCAGTATAGTGATCACTCTAGCTAGGTTATATTTTGATGGCAAGGGTAGAACAACTCTACTAATGTGGGTAAGGGACATTGGACTCTAGGATAGCTCACATTGTTTATGTCGGCTATAAGAACCTCCCAAAGTCCCTAAATCCTAAAACAAAATTTCAGAACAGTTTTGAGAAAACTAAGTGTAAAGGCTCACAAATTTACTTAGATATTGTTTGACCTAAGACTTCAGTTATCAGATTTCAGCTTTATGTTTTAAGATTGGTAAAGGTGAGCCCTTTTCACTTAGCCTGCATAATTTAAAGAATAGAATCAGAGTACAGTTTTATTAGAACTAAGTATGATGGCTCACAAGAATTTCTTTTATGATTTATCACTCATGATCTATGATTTGTCAGTTTTGATCATTCAAGCCAAGGTGAGTCACTCACATTTAGCATGCAGTTTAGAAAGTTTATTTGAATTATTGCATTATTATTTTTACTTATGCATTCAACCCCACATGATCTATATATTCCAAAAGTACTAATAACATATATGTCTATGTGCTACATTATCTCATAATGTAGGTACGAGTTATAGCGCGCGCATCATATTTAGATAGTTTGTAGCTTCAAGTTAGCAGGTGATGAGTCATTTTGATTCAAGGGCTTGAGTCAGTCATAGTTTGAGTAGTATTTTATTTTTCTTCATTCATTGATTTTGATTTGGGATAGCTGGTGGTCATGTCCCGACTACATACAGTTAATACTAGTACAGCCTTCATAGACAATCAGTAGAGTTAATGTATTTGATTTAAATTTTGCTTCGTATAATCAGTGTTGTAATCATTTTAATATAGTTTTGTATTGATAATATTCATAAAAGATTTATCTTCCTCTTATTTCATTCAGATTTATGTATTTTATTCAGTTGCTCACGAGTTATGCCAGTACAAGGGTTAGCTTGGGATCACTTATTGTCCTAAGAACCGTGTGACATCCAGGAGGTAGTCTCGGGGCATTGCAATAGGGGAAAATAAGGGATAAGAAATACCCCTAGTTATAAAAATTATGGGACATTGGCCGTGATCGCGGTCACCCACATATCTGTGATTGCGAAACACTAATCGTGATTGCGGTCATATCAGTCATATTACCATCCAAACCCTATTTCCTTCCAATAGTCCCTTCTTAATTTTCCTCTCTAATTGGACCCAGTTCTGGCCAATTAAGCGTATTCCAACAGCATCCTTGCATCCCTCTTGCATCACTTATTCGAGAGATGCCTCAAATCTATGCCTTGATTATGAAAAAATAGGTCATAGAATGCATGTTATAGGGAAGTCCTGAAATGATGTTTTTATGCTTAAATGCTTCATAAATTGTACTTGTGTGGTGCTTTGTTGCTAGAATTTGGTGTGCATATGAGTGGAGAAGTCTTGAGTACCCAAATTGTGTGTGAAATTGAGAAAAATAAAAAGTGCATACCAATATCTCAATAGGTTGCCTGTATGAGTATTCATAAATGGTTCTTGCATTCTAAGGGCATAATCAAGTACCTAGTGGTCTTGTTCAATGCTTTTAATCTAAATCCTTGTTGTAGAACATGCTTTGTGCTTCAAATTTGAATTTTTTGGCATTGAAAACTTGGGTTGAAACTGGTCTCAGATACCGTGATCACAGTCATTGGGACCGTGATCGTGTCTCTATGGCCTGCGATTGCGGTAACTGAGGCTGATTTTCTACCTATCCCAAAAATTCTGCACTTCTAATTTTTATCCAAACACCACCAAGTAACCATCCAATGAGTATTAGTAGGCAAAATAACACAGTTTATGCAAGAATTTGTCAATTATTGATGTTGTATTGTTGATTGTAGTTTTTCAGGAGAATCTCATGGAGAAATACAACCACATCCGATTCATGCACCCTAGTGCCACACTTACTACCATGGTGATCTTCCAAGGACAAAGATGCTCCTGGAGAGAGGAATATGCTTGGAGAATGTACCAGAAAAGCTTCTGGCATTTCATTACAGGCTTGTGGCTACAAGATGGTGGTGTTTCAACCTAAATTTTTACAAGGCTAATGAGAAATAGGTCCGTAAATTCTATAACAACCTTAGCGTACTGTCATTTTCAGATCCATCCTACATAACTATCAAGATCTGGGGGAAATTGGTAGACTTAGGAGAAGAGCGAATCAATGTTATCTATGGGCTAACAAATGAAAATACGGGTGAGTTTGAAAAAAAAAAAGTGAATCAGGAACTTTATTGTCAGAAAGACTGAGCCTTGTGAAGGAAGTTTCATGGACGACAACAAAGAGTAACATCCACATGAATGACTTCACTGCCGAGGCTCAAATATTGTTGAACATCATAAGTAGTGGAGTCTCCCCTTGAACGCACATGATAATAGTCCCAGATTTATGAGCTCATATGGTTTCTTGCATTTTAGATGACATTTCGTTTGATATTTGTCAGCTCGTGGTTTCTGAAATGAAATTCTTCAAGAACCAAGGTGGGATGCATTTCTTCTTTTCGTCTTTGATTACTGAGCTTTGCAGGAGAGCTGGGGGTTGATGAATACTCTGGAGATACTTGGGTGTGCCTTGGCACTTATATCTATCCTTTGAAAATTCGAGGAGAGGGCGCACTGAGCGAAAGCAAGAAAAGAAAGATTGATTTGGGGAGCTCGACATATGAGGAGCCTAAGTTTTATAATCCATCTACCATCAGGCCTCTTGAGGATATTGGAGTTGATATTACAACCATTAGGGAGCTCGTTTCAGGTCTAACCCAGGGGCCAGGAGAGCCCTACACCAGACATCATTCATATGTGTTTCAATCTGATTATAAGAATTATCGAGAGGACCAAAAGAATCAAAGAGCTACCATTTTTAGGCTTGAGAGAGGATATTCATCCTTGGCAGATTCACATCTTGATCTCCAGATTGTACATGAGAAGTTGGTGCAAAGGGAGAATAAGAAAGATGAGTTCTTTAGCAAGATATGAAAAGGGGTGAAGGGCCTATGAAAGGTTCTTAAACCCTGTGATACTCCTTTTCTCCCGAGTGGAGAGTGATTATAAATCACCAACCGAGTGGTTCGGTCCTATGGATGCCGATGATGATGCAAAATCTATAGACAAAAGTAGTTCTTGATGCGGTTTCAAGGAGTACTCTTATATCTTCTTATGCATTATTGTTTATGCGGTGAGGACACTTTTAGATACTTAGTTAGGGGTGCCTATCTCTGCATTCATTTGATTTAGGCCTGTATTATTGATATTTCTAGATGATTTTATGTTCTTTTGGATGGTAATATTCGGGCACTCTGATGGTGCCCACATTTGCATGGATTAGTTATTTTGTTTCGTTGTTAGATTTTTTCTTTATATTTATTTTGTTTGTGATGATATCCGACAATCATTTCTCTATGATAGATTGAGTGACGACATTCTTAAAGAAAAAGCATCGTGATTGGGTTTTGAGCCATAGATGCAGGGGAAGTCTGAGTACCCATAGCATCAAGGTCATAGATATAAGGGAAGTCTGAGTACCTCTGACATTTTGGGATTTGGGATTGCAATTGTGCCTACAGCAAAGTCTGAGTAACCATATGGTTTGCCCATGTAAAAGCTAAAATATGAGATTAAGGCTTATGTTGGTACCATGATTAGAAAATTATGCGTGGTGAAAATGCAAAGAAAACATCCCCCTACGTCCAAAAAATTTTCAAAAAAAATTGAGGGCACGGATGTGAAGGACTTTGTATCGACACTTTCTTCTCTTTTTGTGAATCTAAAATTTTTGTCTTATAAAATTGGTAGATACTCTATTTTTGTCTCTAGCGGAAGGGAAAATTGAGTCTCCTTGGTGAAATTGTATGCCATGTGTGGTGAGCTTATTTGTCCAAATATCATATGTACGTGTATCATCTAGAACTTTCCCCATCAGTCTCCCAAGGGTAATTTTGATTGCAATTGATTGGGGAGATAATCTTAGGCCATCTTCGTGACATTAGATGTTCACTTTAGCTTAAAAAACCTACCCTTACATAGTTGTTATCCCTAGTCACCTACTTTGAGTCTTTGGACTTTTCTTTGGCAAACACATTGCAAGCCGTAAGCCTTTTAATTTTTATCCCTCTTTTGAACCCTACCCTCCTTGAACTTAAAATTGCAACTTGAGGCTAAAAGCCTAAGTTAGAGGTGGTGATAATTGAAAGAGGCAACTTTAGGACATAAAGTTTTAGTGAGTGCATAATACCTTAAGTATTGAGAATAATTGAATAAGAAAAAAGGAAAGGATCCAACAAAGGAAAGAGAAGAACAAAAAGTGCAAGAAAAAAAATAAAAAGAAAATGGGTGAACCAAGGAAATAAAAAGTAGGCACGTGTATAAAGAGTAAAAACAAAAGAAGTGGCCCATGATCAAAAGTTGGATGGAATAGTGTGATGTAGCTGTTCAAGGAGGGTATAGCCATGTGTTCTTAAAAAATATCCTACCCTATCCCGAACCTACGTTACAAGCTAAAAAAGCCCTTTGTTATTTCCAATCAAGTATTTTCATTGTAGTGGCGATTGAAAATAGGGGCAATCCTTTGGCATGGTACTTGTTAGCATCAAGAGTTCTTGAGAGAGAGAGTGTTTTACACTTAAATTCCTTTTTTCATAATTGATGACTTGGTGTGTGGAATTTTCTTTCTTGTAAGGAGGCATGTACATAAGTCGATTTTTTCATATCCCGCAAAATGAGGCAAAAAGGAGTATAATGTAGTTGAGGTAAAAGGTGAGTCATTTCTAAAGTATTAGTGATTGTTGCACAGTTTCTCTTTAAAGTCTCTTCCATCCTTGAAATATCACATTCTATGTTGAGAGGTGTCGTGAAAATAGTTTTGCCCATGTTTGAAGAGCTAAATTATGGTATTAACCAAGATTTAAGTCATTATGATCATTGGGTCATTAAATTTTCGTATAAATTTGCATAGTCTCATGGTAATAGGTAATGTTGCTTGAGGACAAGCAAAGCTTTAAGTTTCAGGTATTGATGAGTGGTCAATTTACCACTCATTTGAACTCAACATTTATGCACATTGCCATGATTTATATGTACAAATGATACATATGTATGATTAAATGCGCTAATATCCATATTTTACAGGCATATAGGTTATGAGATAGAAAGATTTGGACTTGAGCTTAAAAGAATCAAAAGAGAGAAAAGAAGTGAAGTTAGAAGAGCTGAAGCAGAAACAAGCCTCAGTTACCGCAATTGTGGCAAATCAAGAAGGCCAGCAATTGTAGTTGCGTGGATCTACCTGCGGTTGTGGTAGCCACGATCGAAACAAATCCACTGTGATCGCAGAAATGCGGGATTAGGCCTAGGGGCAGTTTTATAATTTTCAGCAACTGACCCCAAATTCCTTAAAAACTTAAAAACCTTTCCCATTTTGGGCATTTTAGAGACTAGGAAATTTTTAAATTAGGCAAGAACTGTAATTTGATTTGGAGACTTTGAATTTAGTAATTTCTTGAAGAATGGATGATTTACACAACCCTTATGGTATATTTTTCTCTCCTTCTATCATGAGTAACTAAACTTCATTGTCTTGGAATTATGTTGAACTAAGGTGCAATTAGTTGTGGTTGTGATGAATTTGTGTATCTACTAGTTGGTTGATAATGGCTTCTACTATTGTTTGATTAAATTGGTTGGGATTTGTGGGTAAAATCCCCAAATACTCAAAATGGATTTATGGGTAAAAATCCCAAACTCTTGAAAGCTCAAACCATCCTTGAAGGAGAGGTTTGGGTGAACTTTTGAAACCCACATCATCCTTGAAAGAGGGATATGGGAATCAAGTCAATAATAGACAATTAATGGGTTTAGTTTGATAATTATCACTTATTAAATATAAGAGTGAGTATGAAGTTGACTATACCTTGGGTATTTTCCTGGAAATAGGGATACCCAATTGAGGTACTAGGTGAATACAATTAACACACTTGTTAGGTATCCAAAAGGTTCAATAAGTGAAATTCTTGAGGTTTAGTTGAGAAGCTAGCCTAAAGGACCTTAGACCTAGCCTACCATATTGTTCACAACTAGCATGTGCACCAAATCTATACATACCCATACCTAATTTTCCCTTACGTAGACATAATCCCAAGATTCTCTTTATATCGAAATTAAATTACAATTGTTGTGTAGTTTGTGAAATTGAGTTACTATTGACACACACACTCTCCCAACCCCCCCCCCCCCAATTTTAAATCATGCCTTTTACTTTATTGCACTTTGGGTGTTTTCTTATTAAGTGTTAAGACCCATAAGACTACAATTCTACTTTTCACTCTGTGTGGATTCGACCCCAACAAAAGTTGAGCTATTGACAACGACCGTCCTCTACCAAATTGAATGGTATAGATTAGAGTTATTATCTATCTCTTAATATTCAATGTAAAAGTTGTTTTTTTATATAAAAAAAACATGAGTGTGTTGGGTGAATTTATGCATTCTAGCACAACTATTCTATCTTATTTAGCCTTGTTTTGAGGATTATTCTTATTCTATATTTATTGATAATGATATAAATGAGCATTTATGTGTCCAAGTATGTTCTTACAATGTTTAATGGTGGTTTCACATGAGTTTTGATTCAATTTGAACATTTAGAGTTAAACCGAGAAAACTAGTGTAACTAGCTTGAGCTAGGTGTTTTTCTAGTCTCTTGTGTTGGGTTCTAATATGTTTTAATGAGTTACTAAGGTTGTTATTATGTATTTATATGTAAAAAAAATGTAGTTATAATGTTCAAGGGTCAATTGGATCAAGAAAATAGTGAAAATAATGAGTTAAAGCTCAATGTGGATTTAGCCTATGCTTAGCTCGTGTTTCTAGTTCATCGGTGAGGATGTTGTATTGTTTTGAGCTCTTAATTGATGTGTTTAATGATTTAGGATGCTTGGTGAATGGATTATGATGATATATATAAAGGATATACAAGATTCAAATCAAGTGGAAACAATAAAAAAAGGCTCGTAAATGACCACGGAAGCACAAGACACAAGCTAGACGCAATTTGGACCCCGAAAAAGTATGGGGCGCGCGTGTACTGTAAAGGTAGACAATGGATGAGTTCAAACCATCATTAGATTCAAAAGAGGCCCAGGTTTTTTAACATCTGGCATGTGTGTCTAACATTGGAGATTAAGGAGGACTCGTGATGCGCTGAAATTGCGAACAACTATTGGAATTTGACAGATTTTTTTGACAATTGTGAATTTTCATGTCACTGCGTCGCACCGATGCCCAAAATCAGGAAAATTTCGCCCAGCTGAAGGAAAACAGCGTGTAAACCTAATCTAATTTGGTTTATAACTTTTCTACTATAAATATAACGTCCTAAAAAACGTTTTAAACATCTTAGGACCTCTTGAAAACCCTAGATCAACTTAGAACATCATTGGAGGCTACCACAACTTCTTTTTACGTTTTATTATTCTTTAATTTATTTTTTTATGGATTGTATCATCATTCTAAGGGATTGGATGATGAATATTTCCATTCAAGGTTAAACCCTCTTTCCGGGGTTAAAGCCAAGAGCATAATTTGGATTAATTTTGATTAATTTTTGCTTATCATATTTGGTTGTCTGTTTATTCTTGTTTTAATTATTTTAAGTATTCGCGACCCTTAGAATACATATATTGTCAATCTATTGATCTCGGGAGAGGAAATTGGGAGATAGAACATGGGAATAAACAAAGTTTGGGTTTTTATTCTTTTATAAAATAAAGAATTAAACTTAGCGTCCAGGACAGGGATGTACTTAGATGCCTTACTTGATTAGGTAATATCAATATTAGGTAAAAAAACTTATAGGTTGGGAAATCATGATCATGCAATTAACCCTACAAATCAACAACCAAGATAAGCAAGTTAACGAATGAAATTCAATAACATAGTATGATTGTTCGAAGTGCTTTAACCCTGGGCTTTTCTCCATTGATTGTTCCAAGAATTTATTTTTATTCATTATTTATTTTATTTTTAATTTACAAAATTATAAACTCTCATTTTACAAAATCTTGTCAGCGCCCAAGTGCACACACAAGTGTACGTGGTCTTATTAAGTAGTAAAGTGGCTTCAAGGAAGCCCAAGTATTGATCTCTCAGAGACTTATATTCGCTGCCTATCTAATTTTAGTCTAACTAATTGAGAAAAAATAAACAAGAAGAGAGTTTGTAATTTTTGTAAATTAAAAATAAAATAAATAATTCAAAAATTAAATTCTTGGAACAATCAATGGAAGAAAACCCTGGGTTAAAGAACTTCGAATAATCATACTATGTTATTGAAATTAATTCGTCAACTTGCTTATCTTGGTTACGTTGTTGATTCGTAGGGTTGATGGTATGATCATGGTTTTCCAACCTATAATCTTTTACTTAATATGGATATTACAACTACATCGTTGAGCAGGGATGGAAAATCCAATTAAGTTCTTTAAAGCTATCATCCTACGTATGAATCAAGTAAGGCATCTAAGTATATCCCTATCCTAGACGCTAAGTTTAATTCTTTCTTTTATAAAAGAATAAAAACCCAAACTTTATTTATTCTCATCTTCTATCTCCCTATTCCCTCTTTCGAGATCAAAAGGTTGACAATATATGTATTCTAAGGGTCACGAATCCTTAAAATAATTAAAACAAGAATAAACAAACAACCAAATATGATAAGCAAAAATTAATCGAAATTAATTCAAAACAATAGTAATCATGGTCTTGGCTTTAACCCCGGAAAGAGGGTTTAACCTTGAATGGAAATATTCATTATCCAATCCCTTAGAACGATGATACAAACCATAAAAAAAAACTAAATTAAAGAATAATAAAACCTAAAAAGAAGTTGTGGTAGCCTCCAATGATGTTCCAAGTTGATGTATGGTTTTCAAGAGGTCCCAAGATGTTTAAAACGTTTTTTAGGACGTTATATTTATAGTAAAAAAGTTATAAACCAAGTTATATTAGGTTTACATGTTGTTTTCCTTCAGCTAGGTGAAATTTTTCCGATTTTGGGTATTGGCGCGACACAGTGACATGCAAATTCACAATTGTCAAAAAAATCTGCCAAATTCCAGTAGTTGTTCGCGATTTCAGCGCATCACGAGGCCTCCTTAATCTCCAAAATAAGCTACACGCACCAGCTTTTCAAAAACTTGGGCCTATTCATAATCTAGTGATATTTTGAACTCATCCATTGGCCACCTGTAAAGTCCACATGCGCCCCATACTTTTCAGGGGTCCAAATTGTGTCTTGTGCTTCCGTGGTCATTTATGAGCCTTTTTGAGTTGTTTTCACTTGATTTGAAGTTTTTATATCCTTCATATATCATCATAATCCATTCACCAGGAATCCTAAATTATTAAACACATCAATTAAGAGCTCAAAACAAGACAACATCCTCACCGATGTACTAGAAACACGAGCTAAGCATAGGCTAAATTCACATTGAGCTTTAACTCATTGTTTTCACTATTTTCTTGATCCAATTGACCTTGAACATTATAACTAAGTTGTTTTATATATAAATACATAATAACAACCTTATTAACTCATTAAAACACATTAGAACCCAACACAAGAGACTAGAAAAATACCTAACTCAAGCTAGTTACACTAGTTTTCTCGGTTGAACTCTAAATGTTCAAATTGAATCAAAACTCATGTTAAACAACCATTAAACATTGTAAACACATACTTGGACACGTAAATGCTCATTTATAACATTATCAACAAATATAGAATAAGAATCATCCTCAAAACAAGGCTAAATAAGCTAGAATAGTAGCGCTAGAATGCATAAATTCACCCAACATTAGAGTGCTTTTTATTTTATTCTTTTCTTCAATCCAAACAAACACAGCAACAAATTTAAATTTAAAAAAGTACCAGCAAATTATACACACACACTTTCTTCATATTCTTTGCATCCCTCAACTATTGGATACCTTTCTTACTCATTGGTGTTGGATGTTCTATGTCATGGATCTATTTTTCCCTTCCTCTAGACTTCAATTTTTTCTAGCCATTTCGGTTGTTGTTGAGAGGACTCAAATTGAAATAATTAAGGACTCAAATTTGTATAGAATACTTTTATTAGTCTTATTGTTATCTTAATTGAGTTGTTCTCAAGTTTAAGATTATATTAATATTTATTTAGCTCCACTCTCGCAAGTCCCCCAACCCCCAACCCCATCCCCCCTACCCAAATTTTATTTATGGGTGTTGGGTGAATTCGAGAATAATACTCCATCAATTAGATTAAACTTTTTTTAATACTCCTATTAAATAGAATACTCTTCCCCAAGAAATTTAAAAAAATAAAATATAAAAATAATTAACTTATTGTGTAAATGGACATGAAGTTGACACGTAAAGGCCAACTTGTCTATTGAACATTACAAAATAGCTTTGTTACACCAAAATATCAAGCAAAGAGGGTACATATAATATTTAAAATCATGAAGAAAACATGTGTTACATACATAAAAGTTCAGAGAAGGTCTATAAATTACTCTTAATGAGACATGATTACTGTGTTTGGTCATTGTATTGTACTAGTCCAAAACATCGTTATGTCAAAACCCATGTCGAAATAACTTTGTGACGAAGAAAATACTTGTTCCAAAATTGAAAGAGATTACTCCATAGGAAAAAAGAAGAGGCCAAAATAATTCAACCAAAAAATTAAAAGAAATAAGTTGGCCTGCTACCCACAACTGCAATAGTAAATCCACCGTTGCTAAGGAATCACTTAAACGCTAAGTTACCCGCTGCAGTAGTGCTTGGGTAGTAGTCAGCTTGAATTTATTTTAAAACCCTTATTTTTATTTAGACTCCTTAGGTTGTCCCCTCCTCCCCAATAAACACTCAGACCAATCCAAACAATGAGGTTTTGAAGGTCAAGCTTCATGAAAGTAATATCGAGAGATACTCGATGAGATTTTGACACAGGAAGTTCCTATGTGCACACGGGAAAACTCTCCACTCTTCTTTATAGTACAATTCATCTACCAGGTAGGTCATAATTAATTATCATAGATTTGGGTAGATTCATGTAATGATGATAGTAATGTTGGGATTTTTCATGTTTTAGGTCTTTGGACACATAGTTTGGATGGACGAAATGATAATAACCAATTTAGGCTTAAATGGGTGATTTGTATTATTGCATTGTTAAGATGTTGAGTTCCTACGTGTCTTAAATTTATAGTTTAGTATGAATTATAGTATTTTGTAGGATTACAAGGTAATTAATCGACTGGTAAGATATTAAGGAAAACCAACGAATGGAAGGAGGGTAAAAATAAGGTTAGTGTAGGTTGCTTGTGGGACCCTATGGCATAATAGAGTATTTTTAGAGATTGGGAAGAGAGTTAAGGGAAGGAAAAGAGTATAATTGATAATTTTAGTAGAGTCTAGAGAGTAGTGAGAACATACTTAAAATAATGTGATGGATACCCTAGGAATGGCGATCGAATGAGTGTCCAGAAACTAGATGAAGAAGTAGTATTTAGGGATGGGTGATAGATCAAGCCATGAGCATGACCTAGTATGAGTGTGCGTCTGTGTTGAAGATTTTTCGATGCCATCTATGTGAGACCTTTTATGAGTTCAGAAATATGTCTATAGTAATTCAGCCATTTGAAAATGTAAGATAAAAGAGTTAGAATAACCTTTAATATTGTGTGAATTATTATTTGTTGCAAATACAGTTACTTGACTATGTGCTTATATGTAAATTAAGTGTTGGTAATTATTTCCAGGCACTACTTGCAATTATTAACTTTATTGCATTTTTGTTAATATTGATGGTGGGTATTGTGTTATTAAGGAAATGAGTTGATGATATTGAGATCATAATAATAATGAGGTGACAATAAGAGTGTCAAGTGGGCCGGGTCAGACCAACCCGGAATTGGCCCATTTAGTTTAATCGGGTTGTGGGCCGGTTCTGATCTGGGTTGGGGTTAGGTGGGTCGGGCCGGCCCAGTTCCGGGTTCAACAGTAAAAATGTTGAAAACAACCCTGAATCGGCCCACTTAATCCAATCCGGTTAAATCCACCTAAACCCAATCAAACCCGGTTAAAAACCGGTCAAACCCGTTTAAAAAAAAATGAAAAATCCAATATACACTATATACACTACAATTATATACACTTCAATATACACTATATACACTACAATTATACAATATATATTTTTTTAAAAATATATAAACAATTACACATATATACGTACAATTCAATATATAATATATATCTATACGTATTACTTTAAATAAAACATATACTACAATAGTACAATATATATATATACACTACAATATATATATATATAGTTATATACTAATTTATAAAACATATACATATTTATACGTTAAATATATACGCTTATAGAAGATATATTCACATATATACGCACCATTCAATATTTATGTACTACTTGTCTACTTTAAATAAAAAATATACTACAATATATATATATATATATATATATATATATATATATATATATATAGAGAGAGAGAGAGAGAGAGAGAGTTATAGTTATAGTTATAGTTATAGTTATAGTTATATACTAATTTATAAAACATATACACATGTATACGTTAAATATATACTACTTTAGAAGATATATACACATATATACGCACCATTCAATATATATGTACTGCTTTAAATAAAATATATACTACAATATAAATATATATATACAACAATATGTATATATATATATAGTTACATACTAATTTATAGAACATATACACTTGTATACGTTAAAGATATATGTCTATAGAAGATATATACACATATATACGCACCATTCAATATATATGTACTACTTTAAATAAAGTATATACTACAATATATATATATATATATATATTTACTACTATATATATATATACTTATATACTAATTTATAAAACATATACACTTGTATACGTCAAAGATATAAGTCTATAGAAGATATAATATATACACATATATACGCACCATTCAATATATATGTACTACTTTAAATAAAGTATATATATATATATATATATATATATATACTTACATACTAATTTATAAAATATATACACATGTATACGTTAAATATACACGTCTATAGAAGATATATACACACCATTCAATATATATGTACTACTTTAAAATTAAATAAAATATATACTACAATATATATGTATTACAATATATAGATAGTTATATTATACTAATTTATAAAACATATACACATGTATACGTCTATAGAAGATTTATACATACCATTCAATATATATGTACTACTTTAAATAAAATATAGACTATTCTACAATATACATTTATATATACTACAATATGTATATATATATAGTTATATACTAATTTGTAAAACATATACACTTGGATACATTAAATATATATGTTAAATATACATGTGTATAGAAGATATATACAATAATATACAAAACATATGCTACTTAATATAATAAATTAATAATACTTGACAGCTAATTAATGAATGTTGAATTTTATTGATTGCAAAATGATCCAAAATTTATAATTTACATGAATAAAAAATCTACAAATTATGCATCATTTTTTCCAACTCATCCATGTTAATATTTACGGGAACTTGCATAGGATAGTCAAAGTCAACGGGGCAAACCCATGCATTGGACTTGATTCTGCTGAGTTCTCCCGCGAAGTCATAATTTCTTCAAGTTTCTGCTCGTCCTTCGGCTCCGGTTCAATTCCTTGATTTCTTCCTTCTGCTCTAATCCAATCTCTGAGGCAAACTAGAACATTCATTGCATTACTTCCCAATGAGTGTCGGTTGTCTCCAAGTTGCTGTCGTCCCTGACTAAAGGCGCTCTCTGATGCAACGGTTGACATTGGAACGTTCAAGATATCTCTAGCTAATCTTGAAAGCACAAGATATTGTGATTCTGATTCCTCCACCAATCCAACGTGTTGATCCGTCGTCTGCGATCCTCTGGCGGCGATCGAAGATAATACTTAAACTCTTCCCGATAAGTTGATGTGTAAGCTCCCTCGTCAATACTGTTCTAACAAGGTAAATCATAAAAGGAATCAGGTAAACCACAATGTGTCGGCCTTTTAGAAAATGATGGAACCTCGGGAGGATGAGGAGCGACAGTTGGACTGATATGTGTCGGTACAACTAAATCAACTAAATCAGCATAGTGATTATATAATTTATCTATGTAAGCATTCGCATCAGACGTAGCCGTCCAAAAATCAGGTTGTACTTGTTCAGAATCATTGTTAGTATTTATTTCTAAGTTACGATAAATAAGAGTACTAAAGTGGCACATAGTATAGTATTTAATGCATGGATTTAGCATAGCACCAACCAAGAAAATAGGAGGAATCGGGAAAAAATATTTTTTAAATTTAGTAAACATGACACCAACAGCATCTTCATAACCTTCTTTATTTTTATATTCTTTGAGCAAACCAGAAATATCAGTTATATATCCCAAAATATTACAAACAGTAGGATAATAAGCACCGAAAAATTCAACCGTAGCTACATAAAAAATTTTCAAAAACTTAAGAAGATCATTAATTACAACCCAATCAGAATCAAGTAGCATGCAATCAGCAGAATCAGCAAATGAACCACAATGTTGGTTAAAAGCTAATGTAATAGGAACTTTATATTTATAACAAGTTTTTAAAGAATCATACGTAGAATTCCATCTAATATCAATTTCCCCAGGCATCAATATCAGTGCAAGTCCATTTTCTTGACATTTAACTTTAAATTCTTTAATTCTCGATCTACGATTATTTCTATGTATAAAACCAACAGCAAGACGGATTTTTTTAATATAAAACTCAAAAAACTCAAGACCATCTTTTACAATTAAATTATATATATGACATGCACACTTAATATGAAAAATTTCAGGTAACGACGGTGATAGCTTAGATTTCAACTTTGTTATAGCAGTCTTGTTGTTAGAAGCATTATCAAAAGCAATACATAAGATTTTATTTTCGATACCATAAAATGCT
Source organism: Capsicum pubescens (assembly GCA_030864215.1). Lineage (NCBI taxonomy): Eukaryota > Viridiplantae > Streptophyta > Magnoliopsida > Solanales > Solanaceae > Capsicum > Capsicum pubescens. The sequence continues at coordinate 124,100,130 of CM061543.1, forward strand.
GCAACTTTATGTATCGAGTCAGCAATAAATTGTCCAGTATGTTTACGATCTTCATCATATAAAAAAGCAAGAATACGTTTTTGCATCACAAAATTACTATCCATCCAGTGATAAGTAAAGGTTAAATAATCATTTTTATTTACAGCACGATCAAGATCAGAAGTTAGAGATATTCTACATTGAATATTTTTTAATAATGTAGATAAATAAAAATAATATTGTGAATGAAGTCTAAAAATATCAGACCGACAAGTACTTCTAGGAATACCATTAAACATAGGATTATAAATTGCTTGAATATAATGAATAAAAGCATCAGAAGAAGGAAAACTAAAAGGCAAACAACCTACAGCTACCATTTTTGCTATTTCTTCCCGATCCCTCAATTTATTATACTTCTTCATTACGTGACCAGTTGTTGGGTCCATTCTAGTTTGTATGGGCCCACCAACAGCCTCACCACCTTGTGCAATTTTTAACTCTCTTTGGTGTTCTTCAGCTAAATGTCTCATTAACGTACCTGTACCCCCTTACTTGCCTCCTCTTTTATGCTTATATATTTTTTGACAAATATTGCATTGCACCTCAGTATCTGATATACGTTCAAAAAATTGTCATGCAACACTAGTTTGTTTACGAGCTCTTGGGGCACGGGGAGGACGAGGAGGGAGATTAACCGATTCGGATCTAACGCTAGCATTTTCTACTTTGGGTGTCTCACCAATATTTTCATCATCTTCATCTGAAACAACCGCATCTACTTCATTTTCTTCTTCTACACAGTAATTTTTCTGAACTTCTAAATAATCCATATCGTGAGCACCTACATCTATTTCTTCCTCAAAAGGTTGACTAAGTGGTACCGGAGGCGAAGGCACACGGATATATCTAGTACTTAAAGTACCTCTACCGCTAGTAAATCGCTTTTTGCTACCACTACCTCTTTCGGGATAAAATTTTTTGACACTTTTACCGAGGTTTCTTAATTTATCCATAGTATAAATCAAACTAAAAAATATTCAAAATACACAAAAAGTAATAAAAATAAATATTCAACAATTAATACACTAATTAAAAATTAAAAGTAAGAGATGGAACGACAATACCAAATTTTGGAAGTATCCGAAGGTTGTGACTTTAGAAACTTCCACTCGTACTTAGTAATCGCAAAATTAAAAAAATTAAAGTGAGCACTTTAGAAATTAAATATATAGAATATTTGAGAATTGAGAAATGAGATTTGAGAGAATGAAAAATTGTGTGGAAAATGATTTGAAAGTGTAGGGTATTTATAGAAATTGTTTTGGGTTAAAAAATGATTTTAAATAAAAAAAAACTTTTTTTTAATATTTGGGCCCAAACTAGCCGTTATAGCCGTTGGGCCAACGGCTAGTTTGGCCCACTTTTCCAAAATCTAAAAAAAAAATAAAAAAAAATTAACCGGGCTTATTCGGGCCGGGCCCGTTAACCGGCGGGCCCTAACCGGGTTGGGTCCGGTCCAAGTTAACCGGGCCCAAATCCAAAACTCAACTGGACCGGAACCCGGGCCTTTAAAGCCCTTGGGCTTACGGGGCCGGGTCAAAACGGTCCAATTTCCTTTAGTGGGCCGGTTCGGGCCGGTTAAAACCGGCCCGTTTGACACCTTTAGGTGACAATGTGATTATATTGATGATGATATTATTCTATTGATGATGTTGAGATGGTGGCATGATGTTGATGAGGTGAAGGTGAGATAATATTGATGATGGTGATGATATGATGATGAGATAATGATGAGATGATACATGCATATTGTATACATGCATTTTTCATACTGTATATACTTAATATATGTGTATGTTATTTAACTTCCACATCGTTCTAATATATTAAGTTAATTTTAACTAAAGTTTTATTTAATTTTTTATACTTGAGGCTATTTTAAATGACTTCCGCAATAATTGAATGGTTGTGTGGTAAGAGTTCTCCTATTTAAGGAGAGTTAGGTAGGTGTTCGCACAATCCATGATTTAGATTGTGTCAATATGGTATCAGATTCCAGATTATCGTTCTTCCAGTACAAGAGCAAATATCGATTAGAGTCATGTATGTATTGTCATCCACATCAAATCTGTAGAAAGCTATAAGACATCTAAGAAGTCAGTTTCACTTTTTTCTCTCTTAATTGTTCTAATTCAGTATTATCTCCTCCTATTAACTCCAATTGGTATCTAATAGATTTCAATTGACATCTCAATCATCAAAATTGAGATTAGTTGGACCTAATCTGAACATTAAAGGTGTTTGAAAGACTAGAATAGTAATATTTTAGCCGGTAGAAACTAATAGGAGTCTTAGGATTTGAATTTTTACGTTATGGATTATGTTTGATGAAGGGAATATCATATTTGTAAGCGCCATTGGTAAGTACAACTTTTCCATTAGTGGGTTAAACTTGCTTATTAGCAATATACAATACCATAAAATATTTGTTGTATTATGATAGTGTATTACGTGTATTTATTATTTGAATCTTTTCGAAAGGATCATATTCCTGCTTAATTGTGTGATATCTAAAATCCATAAGTGCAAGTGATGAGCGTGTTTGTTGGGAATAAATTTTTGTAAAGGGACTCGAAAATCGTAAGGTCTAGGTGTGATTTTGAGGTATATCTTTGTTTCTATTATTTGAAACACAACCCAGTTCTTTGTGATGGGAAGTATTTCTTAATTTCCATGTCTTGATGAATTTTGAGATACCTTATTGTTACATGGGGAAATATTGCGTAGTTTGTGTTAATTGAGAAATATTGTGTACCTTCCTGATGAATTATTGGTGTATTTAATCGTGTTGAAAGAACATTACTTCGTTAACAATAGCTTAGATTCACAAGTGACACATTCTGTTTTTTAAATTTCTAAGATGTGAGGGGTAGAAGCTGTAAAAATGTTCCTCGGAAAGCACCAAGTGAGAAAGGACTTGGGAATAGGTGGAAAAAATTAGGGCTACTGGAAGGTACGACCATAGCAGCAGTTTTTCCATTGTAGTGGTACGTTTACTGCTACAGCTGTTCCCAAGCAGTAAGCTGCCAGGGCCCTCCCATGTTTTGTTGCTTTTATTCACTATACAAATAACTTTGCTTTCGTAATATTTAGAGGTAAAAATCAATTCCAAAATGCATAGTAATTCTAATATTTTATTACTAAGAAAGAACTAATGGTTGATGTCCTAAAAAGGCAAGAAATATAAAGGAAATTGTTTGATACAATTCCCCATACGGGGAAAACCCAAATTCAGTCAATAAAATAAAATAAAAGGGAGGGTATAGCTGGAGGCTCTATCATCTTCGAGGATCAAGATCTTGCCACAACTCGATTTCCCAGGTCATGATGGCACCCACCAAAACTCATTATTATGTAAACCAAACCATAATCCAAAACAACTAGTAATGAACTAACAAGAGAAAAGAAGAAAACAACAGAAAATTAGTTCAATAATGAGACAAATAAAGAGAATTAACCTCAAAACCCGGTGAAGACAATGAAAGAGCTCCTAATAAAACAAGACTACAAGGTAAGCATGACATATATATATATATATACACACACATACACACATACACACAGACACAAAACTATCTCTAAAATACAAAATAATGATTAGTCCAACAATAGAGGGAGAACAGGAGCTCACCCTTTTTTTTTAAGTCATGACAACTCCGTACGATGCATAAGTTAGCAGCGAGAACTCATACTATAATATGCAGCATGCATAAGTGTAGTATGAGTACCAACCAAGAGGTACTTAGTAGCCATTGTCTGATTGAGCTTCAAGAAAAATGCAAGCATAGATAATATGTAAAGTAGGAATATACATTATAGACAGTTATCTATGAAATGAAATATAATAACTCTAATGATGAAATAATGATAAGCTATCACACACTTCCAGTAATCAAGGATGAAAGCGTGATATAATTAACAGCTAGACAATATACAATTATAGAGTGAAGAAAGGATATACAATATACAATAGTAATAGGAATGAAAGAAGTGATGTAAAAAGAATAGCTAGAGTAGAATGGACACTCAAATATGCTATATATCTAACCCAACGCGAAGGTACTACCTTGAGGAAGTTTGTCTAAGATCATAAGGATAATAAACAATAAAGGAGTTAACTCTAGCATAATCAAGGTCTCTAACCAAAATGTGGACAAGCATAAGATAATCTAATAGTAATAAATCTTAGCATAATAAGGTATAAAAGGTACTCAGAAGCATACCTACAACCTCGGGTACCAATCCATATCCAACCTATGATGAACTACACAGTAATAACCAAACAATAATATAACTGGCTAGCTCCAAAACATAATAACCTAATCGGGACCCCATAAGCATAGAAGGTACAAGAAAACACTCAGCAAACAATAACCATAACATTACCTATACAACCCTCATAAGACAGATAGATATAAGTACCAAATAATTATATTGGTGAATGGCAATACCCATGAAGGATGAATTCAATTTAAACTAATATTAATATACTAAATGAGTGCTAAATCATACCAAGTATATATAATTTATTTTCGGAACACCCCAAACTTTTGGCCTTGGAAATATTTGGAGTTTTGAACTTACGGCCTAGGCTATGACTCTCCTTACGAGTCATAACGTGTCACTGTGGGTCATAGGACCCCAATTGTAAGGTGTCCTATAAAGGTAGACTAAGTTACTGTCCTAATTACAAGTGGATCCTAATGAGTCGTAATGACTCTACATGAGTTGTATGGTCCCATCCATAGCCAAATCAGTGTATGTCCCAAGTATATCTATCTTGACTACGACTTGGACCCTACAAGTCATAGGGTCACCTGACGAGTTGCGTGGTATGATTCGTATGGTCACCAAAGAAGGACATTTCAGCTACTATCTTGACTATTACTTGTCATATAGTGTCCTTATGAGTTGTAGGGTAACTCGTAGTCATTGGTGACAATTTTTCAGCTTTTAATTAAAGGGGCACTTTAGCCATTTTCCTTACTCCTCAGTGGAAACCTCGTCTATAAAACACATTTGGGGATTTATTTTCATACCTTATCAAATAAAAACATTTTCTCTCTTCACTCAAATGCTCTCAAGAAAGAACATTAGGGTTTCCAAGAGGCTAGTCAATAAAAGCTTCCAATGGAAAATTCTCATCATTCTTGATATTGCAGGCATGTGACTCTACCCTTAAACTTGTTTTGTGTAAAGCATAAAATTATATGGTTATTCATGTGGTTTTGATATAGGTTGAGGATTTTGATATGGTTGCTCTTAAATTGGTTTCTCATGATTCATTATACATTAATCATGCTTTATTAATGATTTTGAACTTGTGGGGTACATGGACATAGTGAATAAACTAAGGGATTATGTTTTCCTCAATTATGATGAATTTATCCTTGGTATATGACTTTGGAAATTGTGTTCCCTCAACCTAAATTTTTTAATTGATGTTGAATATAGTCTTGTCACATTGTTTAACTTTCTCACTTATACGAATGCATTAGTATAAAAGGTTAATGAACTATGGATTGGTTTTATTGAACTTTGGGGGTATGTGTATTCCCCATATAAATGAATAATTAAACTTAAAGGGTCATGAATTTCCCTGTACGGTAAATAATAGATATGGAATGGTAATGAACTTGCAAGTGGGGTTAGTATAATGATACCCATGGGATTCCTTAAAGTATAATTGGTTCAATAAATTAGAATATGTGATAAATATTTTAATTGGGCTTAAAAGAAGGTTGTGTTGCCGGTCTGTGAAAGTGGAGGTCCCAAGGGACTAATATTGGAAACCGTAGTAGCCGATGTGGGGGTTTAAATAACTGGGAGGTTTGAGTCCCTCTTATTATATGATTGGGAGGTTTGAGTCTCCCAAGTTACATGATTTGGTGCTTAAGTCACCTTGATATATGAAGGGAGGTTCGAGTCTCTCATAAGGCATATGCACATATGATTATCCTCTAGTTTGTATTACTATATGCACCGGGGCCCTTCCAGGTGGGAAGAGCTGACCCCATACAACCCGTGGGTGCCTTATTATGATGGTCATGCTACACAATCTAGGAAAAGGTTTTAAAGTTACACGCTAATCCTTATTTCCTACCAAAACATAATATATATTATTAAGTATATACATATGCTTGTGGTATTTAGATTTTGGACTAATTTTGATATATTAACCCAACTTTATTTTATTCCTTATCCCTGAGTTACATGCTAGTGCTCAACCTACTAACCATCTCCAGACACTGTATCACCACATGATGCAAGGTTTGAAGGCAAGTCTACTTTTCCTACGTAGTGTTAGGTGGATCAACTCAGTTTGTCGGTTATTTGTGGTGAAGTTGTGAGCTTTCATTCTATGGAAGACTTAATCATTCCATCAACTTTCTTCCATAAATTATAAGTGAAGAATTTATATTGACATTATCGTTGTCATTGTCATTGTTAGAGTCGGGGGCATGTCCCGATATAGGTTATTTTTATGGTATAGAGGATTTATGGATTACTATGGATAGGTTTTGGTTGTTGGCATTCATAGACTTTTGAGTCACTATTTACTCTATGTTGTTATTTGTTCAAAATTTAGTCATTACTAGATGTGTTATATTTTATTTCTCTAGACAAAAGGGGTGGCATCTGGTCTTTGGTGGACTTGAGATACCCGTCACATCCAGGACCTGGTTTGGGTTGTGACAAAGTTGGCATCGAAGATAGGTTTTTTTCAATTGGGTGTCCATAATTCCTTGTCAATTAGAGTATCTTTTTTGGGTGTGTAGCACGCCACACTTCTAAGGGAGTGGCTACGAGGAATTTAGGAATGTTTCTCTTTCTTGTTATTTTATTTTTGTGCTATAGAGTCTAAGGTCTTGAATATCTCTAATTCCCATTTGCTTGCCTTTTTTACCATGCCTCCCAGATGATCTGAAGCTCGTGGAAACTTTTTCTGTCCCGTCTGAGGATAATATGGATGAAACTCATCATACCCCTGGGGTGTAGACCTGGTCTAGGGTCTCTTCTTTTGATTGCTCCAATAGAGTATCACTGATCCCTATCAGTCCTCCTTGGGTTGATGATGGGCATGCCCTACTACCCCAAGGGGACATTTCTAATACTGAGTTTCATCATTCTATTCATATGTTGACCTAGTTGAAGACATCTCAGTCATGTCAGTTAGGCCATGTTGGTGTTTCTTTGAGTTCTTCTAAGACCACTGGAGTTGGCCAGTTTATGAGGTTAAATCCTCTGGTTTTCACTGCTCTAAGGTTAAGGAAGATCCTTAAGGATTCATAGATGAAATGGAAAAGGTCTTTTAAGTGATGAATGCTACTAAAATAGAAGGTGTGGAGTTCGCCGCTTATCAGTTGAAGGATGTGGCGTATCATTGGTATGAGGAGTGGGATCAGTCTAGGGGTAATAATACTAAGTCAACTTTGTAGGATGACTTTTTAGGTGCCTTTCTTGATTGTTTCTTTCCTCAAATATTGAGGGAAGCAAAGGCCGAGGAGTTTGTGAGTCTGAAACAAGGAAGGATGATGGTGAAGGATATGCCTTAAAGTTTCACTAGCTGTCGCACTATGCTCTAGAGCTAGTGTCTAGCATGTGGGATAGAATGAGGAAATTTTCTTCTAGGTTATCTCATGATTTGATTTTGAAGAGCAAGGATTCCTTGTTGAATAAAGATATGGATATCTCTCAACTTGTGGTGTATATTCAACAAGTTGAGGAAGAAATGAAGAAGCAAGAAAAAATAGGAGAGAGACAGAGTAAGAAGTTTTGATATTTGAATCAAGGTGAAAAATGGTCTAAGAAGAAGAATTGAAGGAGTCCTAACTCCTATTCGATCGATAGTGCTTTTTATTAAAAACTATTCAGTCATCATTATTTTTAGAGTGGTGATGGTCCTAGGGCACAGGGTGACCAATCTCAAACTAGTGGGGCCCAGTCACCTCCATCATATCCTATTTGCAGATTTTATGGTTATTTGCACCATGGTTAGTGTGAGAAAGAAAGGAATCAATGTCATAATTGTGGTCAGATTGGCCATATATAGTGGGATTGTCCTTCTAAGGCCGCTTCTAGTATAACAAGGTTCTTGTTGCTACTTCATCAGCTCCTACACCAAAGGGTACCACTTATAGTACCGACACAGGTCAAAACCATCCCTATGCTCTTACAACTTATCAAAAGTCATAAGCATCTCCTAATGTCATCACTGGTTCATTAAAACTCTTTTTCCATGATGTGTATTATTTGTTTGACCTGGGTCTACCCTTTCTTATGCGATCCCTTATATGGCTATTTATTTTGATTTTGATTTCGAGTGTATTTTGGATCATTTTTTGTGTCTACACCGGTGGATGACTCTATTATAGATAGAAGAGTCTATAGGTGTTGTTTGGTATCTATATATAGTAGGAAGACGTTAGTGGATCTGTTAGAGTTGGACAAGTTAGATTTTGATGTAATTTTTGGGATTGATTGGTTCCATTCGTGCCATGGTCTCTAGATTGTAGGACTCGTAGAGTCAGTTTCCAATTTCTGAATAAATCAATGATTAAGTGGGAAGGTGGTTCCTTAGTGCCTAAGGAAATGTTCATTTATTATCTTAGGTCTCGGAAGTTGATTTCTAAGGGGTGTTTCTATCATTTGATCTGGGTTAAATATTCTAACTTAGGGAGTTTTTCTTTGCAGTCTTTCCCTGTTGTCTATAAGTTTTCTAAAGTGTTTCCTAATGATCTTCCTGGTGTTCTCCCAATAGGGAGATAGATTTTGGGATTGATCTTCTACTGGATACCCATCTTATCTTTATCCTTTCTTATAGCATGGCTCCGACTGAGTTGAATAAACTCAAGAAGTAGTTGAAAGATCTTCTTGATAAGGGTTTTATTTTCCCTAGTGTTTCTCCGAGGGGTTCTATGGTACTCTTCATGCATAAGAAAGATGGTTCTCTTCGGAAGTGTATTGATTACCACCAGTTGAATAAGGTGACTGTGAATAAGAGGTACCCTCTTCCGAGTATTGATGATTTGTTTGACCAGTTTTAGGGAGATAACTACTTTTCAAAGATTGATCTTTGATTGTGTTATAATCAGGGTAATATTAGGGAGGTGGATATCCTTAAAATTGGCTTTCGTACTCGATATGGCCATTATGAGTTCTTGGTCATGTCTTTTGGTTTGAGTAATGCCCCGACGACTTTTATAGATCTTATGAATTGGGTATTCTATCAGTTCTTGGATTTTTTTTTCATAATTGTATTTATTGATGATAGTTTGGTGTATTCCAAGAATAAGGCAGATCATGCTGATCACCTCCATATTGTGTTGCAAAACTTGAAAGATCAATGGTTGTATACTAAATTTTTGAAGTGTAAATTTTGGTTGAATGTTGTTATCTTTCTGGGTCATGTTATTTCTAGTGAAGGGATCATGGTGGATCCATAGAAAGATAATGTGCTAAAGAAGTGGCCTAGACCCAGGACTCCAACCTATATACAGAGCTTCTTAGGTTTAGCCAGGTGTTATAGAAGGTTTGTTGACAACTTCTCACCTATTGCTTCTCATTTGACTAAGTTGACTCAGAAAAGGTTGAAATTTTGTTGGTCCGATGCATGTGAAGGTTTCTTTGAGAAGTTGAAAGATAAGTTGACTTCAGCTCTGATGTTGACCCTGCCTGAGGGTACTGATGGTTTTATTGTCTATTGTGATGCCTCCCATTTGGGACTGGGTTATATGTTAATGCAGTGGGGCAAGTTTTTGGCCTATGCTTCTAGATAATTAAAGGTTCATGAAAGGAATTATCTGATGCATGAATTTGAGTTATTGGCTGTGGTTTTCACATTAAAGATTTGGCGACATTACTTGTATGGAATTCATGTTGATATTTGTTTTGATCGTAAAAGCTTGCAGTATGTGTTCACCCAATAGGAGCTGAATCTCAAGAAAATGAGATGGCTTGAGTTTCTCTAGGACTATGATATAAGTCTTCATTATCATCCAAGAAAAGCTAACATAGATGTTGATGCTCTTAACAGGTTGTCCATGGGGAGCTTATCTTATGTTGATGATTAGAAGAGAGATTTGGTGAAATATATTCATCGGTTGGCTAATATTGGAGTTCGTCTTTTGGACTCTGAGGGTGGAGGTGTGATTTTGCAAGGGGTGGTGAAGTTGTCTCTTGGTGCTGAGGTGAAAGAGAAATAAGTTTTGGATCCTATCCTGATGTAGATCAAGGGTGATATTGGTTAGTAGAAAGCAATGGCTTTTGAGATTAGTGGTGATGGTATCTTGACGTACCAGGGTAGGTTGTGTGTTCCCAATATTGATGGTCTGTGAGAGAGGAACTTGGAAGAGGATCATGAGTCGAGGTGCACTGTTCATCCTAGTTCGATGAAGATGTACCATGACTTGAAAGAATCTATTGGTGGAATAATATGAAGTGGGATGTAGCTAATTTTGTGGCTAAGTGAATGGTGTATCAGTAAGTGAATGTGGAGAACTTTAGGCTTGGTGGGTTATCTCAATAAATTCAGTTTCCTGTATGGAAATAGAAAGTGATTAACATGGATTTTGTTAACGTTCTTCCACAGTCTCACTATCAGTTTGATTCAATTTGAGTCATCGTGGATAGGATGATGAAGTCCTCTCATTTCTTTCCAGTGAATACATTAATCGACAGATTATTTTGCTAAGATCTTTATTTGGGAGATTGTGAAGTTGCATGGTGCTCTAGTTTACATCATATCTAATCGAGGTACTCAGTTTTCATTGCACTTTTGGAATTCTTTTCATAGAGGTTTGGGAAGTGAGGTGAAACTTATTGCATCTTTCCACTCTTAGATGGATGCACAAGCGGAAAGAACGATACAGACTTTGGAGGATATGCTAAGGTCGTGTGTGATCAACATTAGTGGTAGTTTGGTTGACCATTTACCTCTTATAGAGTTTAAATATAACAATATCTATCATTCTAGCATCCAAAAGGCTCTTTTTGAAGCTTGTATGGTAGGAGGTGTAGGTATCCTATTGGGTGGTTTGAAGTTGGTTAGAATAGATTATATGGTCTCGACGTGGTTCACCAAGTTATGGAGAAGGTGAAGGTGATTAAGGATAAGCTTAAGGTCGCCCAAAGTTTCTAAAATCCCTAAGCGGATGTAAGGTGAAGGTACTTGAAGTTTGATCTGGAGGATTTAGTGTTCTTAAAGGTGTCTCCCATGAAGGGAGTGATGCGGTTTTGAAAGAAAGGGAAGCTTAGTCCCCATTATATTTCTCCATATCATATTTTGAGGTGAGTGGAAACATCTTATGAGTTGGAATTGCCTTCGATTTTGGGTTCCATTTATCCGATCTTCCATGTCTCGATGTTGAGAAAGTACGTGAGTGATCCTCCCTTGGTGGTTCCATTAAAAAGTGTTGGTGGTTCGAACTCTTTGTCTTTTGAGGATGTCCCGATTGAGATTTTGGATCGGCAGGTTAGTCGATTGCGGATAAAAGATAAGGTTTCGCTAAAGGTTCTTTGGAAGAATAAAAAAGTTGAATAAGGTTCTTGGGAAGATGAAGAGGACGTGAATTCCATATACCTATTCTTGTTCCCTCTTCCAAATAATCATGCTTAATTTATATTTTAATCTTGACATCATTATTTTCTGGCTTTGTTAAAGATAAGTGAGGGTGTGTTTCTTTGTTAAATCATTCCAAATAATGCCTTAACAGATCATTCGAGATAGAATGATCCTAAGATACGAGGGGGGGCATCTAACACCCCAAATTTATGGCCCTAGAAAAATTTGAAGTTTTGAACTCACTACCCAGGCTACAACTCCCCTTATGAGTCATAACGTGTCATTGTTTGTCATAGGAACCCAATCGTAGGGTCTCCAGTAAAGGTATCCCAAGTTAATATCCTGATTACAAGTGGATCCTACTGAGTCATATATACTCTACACTAGTTGTATGGTCCCATCCGTAGCCAAATCAGTGTATGTCCTAAGAGTTTCTATCATGACTATGACTTGTACACTTCGAGTTGTAGGGTTACCTGACGAGTCATATGGTATGAACCGTAGGGTCACCAGAGAAGGGTCCTTCAACTACTGTCTTGACTACGACTAGTGGTGATGAGTCGTAGGGTGACTCATAGTCACTGGCGATAATTTTTCTGCTATTAATTAAAGGGGCACTCTGGTCATTTCCCTTACTCCCCAATTAAACCTTCTTCTATAAAACACCTTTGGGTATTTATTTTCATCCCTTAGAAAATCAAAAAAAATTCTCTCTTCTCTCAAATTCCCTCAAGCAATAACATTAAGATTTCCAAGAGGTTGGTCAATTAAAGCTTCTAAGGGCAAATTCTCTCCATAATTCTTGATATTTCAGGCATGTGACTTTACCCTTAAATTTGTTTTATGTAAAGCATAATATTATATGGTTATTTATGTGGTTTGGGCATGGTCTTTGATATAGTTTGAGGATTTTGATATAGATGACTCTTAAATTGATTTTCCATGATTTATTATATATTAATCATGCTTTATTAATGATTTTGAACTTGTGGGGTGCATGGCATGGTGAATAAACTAAGGGATTATGTTTTCCTCAATTGTGATGAATTTTGACTTGGTATATGGCTTTGGAAATTGTGTACCCCAACCCAAATTGGGAAATTGATATTAAATATGGTCTTGTCACATGGTTTGACTTTCTCACCTATACAAATGCATTGGCATAAAAGGTATGAATCAGGGATTGATTTTATTGAACTTTGGGTTATATGGATTCCCCATATGAATGAATAATTGATCTTTCGGGGTCATGAATTTCCTCGTGCAATAAATAATAGATATGGCATGATAATGAACTTTCATGTGTGGTTAGTATAACGATACCAATAGGATGCCTCAATGCATAATTGGTTAAATAAATTATAATATGTGCTAAATGTTTTAATTGGGCTTAAAAGAAGGTTGTGTTGCTGGTATGTGAAAGTGGAGGTCTCAAGGGACTAATATTAGAAACCGCAGTTATGACACAGGGGTCTAAATGACCGAGAGGTTCGAGTCCCCCTTATTATGTGATTAGGAGGTTTGAATCCCCCATTCTGCATGATTTGGTGCTTAAGTCACCTTGATATATGCAGGGAGGTTCGATTCCCCCATAAGGCATATACACGTATGATTATCTTCTGGTTCGTACAGCTACAGGCACTGGGCCTTTCCAGCGGGGGGAGATCTGGGACCATATAGCCCGTGGGTGCCTTATTATGATGGTCATGCTATAGAATCCAGTCTAAGTTTTTAAAGTTACATGCTAAGCATTTTCCCTACCCCGGCACGATATATATTCTTGGGTATATGCATAAGGTTGTGTTCATTTGGATTTTGGACTGATTTTGATATATTGATCATGAAATTATTTTATTCTCCTATCCCTGGGTTACATGCTAGTGCTCAACCTACTAACCATCTCTGAACGATGTATCGCCATGCAATGCAAGGTCCAAAGACAAATCTATTTTCCCTACATAGTGTTAGGTGGATCGACTCAGTTTGTTAATTATTTGCGGTGAAGTGGTGAGCTTTCATTCTCCGAAAGACTTGCTTATTCCATCTGTTTCCTTCCATAATTAGAAGTGAAGACTTCATATTAACATTATCATTTTCATTTTCAGAGTCGGGGGCATGTCCCGACGTAAGTTGCTTGTATGGTATAGAGGCTTTGTGGATTACTATGGACGGTTTTGGGTTGTTGACATTCATAAACTTTTGATTCACTATTTACTCTATCTTGTTATATATTTAGAATTCAATAGCTGCTAGATGTGTTATGTTCTGTTTAGCTATGCAAAAGGGGTGGTCTTCGGCAGACTTGGGATACCTGTCATGGCCAGGCCTAGGTTTGGCTCGTGATATTTTCTCTCACCGTCATTCAAGGCAGAACTAATGAAAATAACCTCTTTAGGTACATGGTCCCCAAAGACAGAATTCCATAAGGAGATATTTGATATACTATCTGGTCCCGAACTAGGACTTACAATAACCATCATAACAAAACTACATTGTGTAGTACAAGAAAGAAATGGAAATATAATAAGTGCTCAGACTCACATTGAGGATAAGCAAGTGTAAATTCATAAAATACCAGTTCTTGATATTGAATCCAGGACTAAAAATGGTATGATAAAATAGAAAGGGTCGGGATCTCCCTTGACCGATAGGAATAAGTAGCGATAAAAGAGTGGATAGAGATTGAATTGAAATTTGCCTCGATCTAAGATTTCAAAGCAGTAAGTTTAGTTTAGAGGACCATAACCTAATAATGAAAGTGGTACAACTTCCATTTAAAGGTCCAATTTAAATGTGAAAAAGTGGGAATAAATCCCCTTTTAGAAAAAATAGTTCAATCAAGGTTTTAGTTGAAATCATACCATTAAATGAACCTAAGTGCATCTAAATTAAGCATGCCATCATCAGTATCCAAATAACACAAACATAAACATCTAAGTATGTACGAACTAAACCTCATCATGTCAAGGAAAATACAAATAACTTTGTATCCAATTGGTCTCATAACTACGGCCTCGGTCCCAATAATGTACAATATACCAAGATAACAACATTATAACTTTGAAATAATAAGGTAAATACTATTACCAAGTTACTTGGAGGATCTAAGTGAGGGATATCACCTAGTTAACTAAATGTCATAATACGATTTATAGTAAGGGGCCCATCATTTAAACCTAAGGTTAAACAAGTCTATAATCAGGCATACTAGAGTCCCATAACTATAGTAGGTATTCTAGGATAAGACTCAATTTATATTTCTAATCTATCCCCTAAACATGCCAATTCAGGATATAATAACTGCAAAACCTATCCTATAACCAGTACCTAGCATACAATATATACAATACACAGTCTTATAGATAAGAGTAGACTGTAGCCTATCTCGTCGAATCGTAGTCTTAAACCATCCATGAATTGCTCATCTCGACTCCATAATCTATAAACAACACCGTTCTATCAGAATCATACTTTACACGTTATTCCTAGTAAAACAAGACCCATATTTCAATATAAAAGTTTGGGCCAAAAATCAGGTCAAGAATAGACTTGTAGGTCCCACTAATGAAATTTTGAAATTAAATCTCTCACGAGGCCCCTCAAAGGACAAGGAATGAATACCCTTAAGTTAAGCACAAATAGAGCCTCAATTGGTACTCAAATAAGCCCCAAATGTTAGGGAAGACAAGAGATAAATCAAAAATTAAACAGAGAATTAGGGAAGAAACTTATAAAGAAACTAATGGAAAATAATCGCCTCAATGTCCTTTTCTTATCCCCATCTCTAATTTATGATATCAGACAATATCTTTAGACCTATGTCTAAAAATGGAAAAAAGGTTAGACAATAATGAAAAATTAGGGAGAAGGGAAATATAAATATTTCTAGAGAAATACCCTTCATGAACGCGGGTGAGGGGTCATGAAACCAAATGTTAATAGGATGGGATACTGCAAACGTGACACTGAGGGTTGCAAATGCAAAGAAGAGAAAAGGGCAGGGTCGGGCTGACCCTTCAATGCGAATACAAGAGAAGGATCATGACCACAATAGTCAAAGACTTAACCCTTCGTGAATGCAGACTAATCCTTTCAAGCACAAAGAGTAAAATTGGTTTGCACCAGATGCTGAAAACCAACAAAAATTCCAAGTCCTGACAAACTTCGATTGGGGCCTTGAGATTTTTCAGAACCCCATGCACACAAACAAACTATGACATCATACCAAATTCGACATTTCTAACTCAATGGAACAATCAAATTTCAATCCAAGGTTATATAAAAAGTAGGCCCCATAGTCACTATTCAATTTTCACTAATATCCTTCCAATAGCCTAAAATGTACACAGAATCCTTAACACCCAAACCAAAGGTCACCCTAGCCTTTATTCCACATTATGGAGCTAAGAAAATGGGGTTAAAACCCCATCAAACTACCCAAAAACCATATCGACAATTTTGGCAAGTCATAATGACCTGTAACTACTATGGAAAGGCATGAAATGTCAAAAATAGGCAGATACAGAGAATATAACCTAGAGGGGTATGACATTATCCATTACTAAAAGGACTTTCATCCTGCAAAATTCAAATGGATAAGAAGATTCCAAAAGCTCAAAAGGATGATGTATCGGTCCCATATACCCTACAAGGCTCCTTAAATAACCTTTATGGTTCAATTAATGGTTTCAAGGGATTTTGCTAAAGGTATCCTTTTTCCATTCGTATCCTTACTTTACTTTCCAAATTACCAAAAACTTATTCCCAACAACCAACTGGCTTCTAACCGAGTTGATCATGATTGAAGCATGTGAACCCAAACTGTAGCCTACTGACACCACACCAAAACAAGCACAATTAAGGAAAAATTCAACCAGGTTAAAGACAATCCAAGGAATGAACTACACAACCAATTCTAAATTGCAAATCTATACTCCCATATCTTTCCAAACCTTCTATATAGTCTGAGCTACACAAAATCTCTCCAATATTATTTGAGTCCTACCCACATAATTACATTGTGCTAACCTCAAAAGAATGAAGATGGCCTGTAAAAAGTCCATGGTGACTAGTATATGAACAAGGCCCCATCAAGTTCTACATGAATACTTAAATGGTTGTGACCAAAGTCTGCAATCTTTTCCAAGGCTACTAACTGGTCTGGATGACCCTCAAAACCAAAAGTTATGAACTTAAAGCATAATCTCTTAAAACTAAATAATTCTCTCTAGAATACCCCATTGATTGCGGGTGAAACAATGCTAAGTCCAACTCAAGTACACTTTTTCCATTGAGCAGATAATCAAAATTCTCACAAAATTTGAGAACCAAGGTCAAAATCATTAGAAACTAACACCATATGCCAACAGACTATCTCTAAAGTATCTATTAAAGTCAATCTTTATGAACTGAAGAAAATGGAACTAATAGGTAATTATTAGGCTTAGTCAGTCTATAGGTAATGATTAGGCTTAGTCAGTCTGCCAATAAATGCTAAACTAAATCAAAACCTCGAAATAAGGGCTGTAATTAAGTTACACAATCCATACCTATAACTCAACAACGGAGATGAATCATTTGAACTCAATTATCCAAATTGATTATTTTAATATGTAAGCATCCACGTACTAAAATTTATCATAACTCTTATTTAAAAAGTCAAAAATCACCGTTGGATCCAACAAATTTTTACTAATGTCAAATACCCAAACTAATCTCACCTTAAAAAAACTAAGCATATACCCAATGGTCCTTCCAAGGGCTGAAACTTAAATATTACCAACGAAAATAATCAGAACTGAGGAAAAATAGTGACTAAAGAAATGAGCAACCAAATCCACATCTGCCGAGGTGCATGACACATCAAGGCATAACTAAGAACTAACTGGTTCTGCAATGAGCCCTAATTATAGTAAAAAGTCAAGCAACTTAGATAAAATGGTAACTGATACTCAGTCCCTATAGTCACACCTTTTGGTTGCTGATAACTAATAAAAAGAACACATAATCATTCTTTCTTACCAAGCAACAGCATTCCACAAAGTCATATTAGTCTAAACAAATGAAAAAATAAAAATTTATGGAACTCACCCATTTAAACATCCCTCAACTCAACTGAACCACAAAATGACATCATAGAAAAAATGTAGTACCCAACTTAACACCAACTCTAATATCCAGACTACTACTGGGTAACAAACTAAATAAATCAAAATAATAAACCTTAGACTTTTCAACATTAGGAATGGGCCATTAAAAAGGATTGGAAACTCCAGAATCACAACAAAACTAGGGAACGACAACCTTTTCTTTACTGAACCCTCTTAACAATTGACTATACCTAATAAACTGAAAGAAAAACCAACCAACTAAGATAGCCATCTAAACAATCAGACAATAATCACAAAGAAGAGATACTAACTAGATAACATTATTCCAAATGTCTATCAAGTAAGAATATAATAATTGTTAAATCAATACCAATAATAATAATAGTCTAAGGTTCAGGTGGCACAAAATGAAAACAACCAGTACCACTCTAGGATCACATCAAGGCTAATATGCTAAAGAAAATGGGTTTTACCTAAGTGCTACACCCTAAGTAAATTACAATATTGATCCACTCAAACCACTACTAAAAGTAAGTATCTACAGGGGTAGTCAAATATTTCATAAATCTATACAAAGACATAAAACGATCAATTTAGTAAGATCAAGAAATATAACCACCGATGAGCTTAGAAACCTCAACTTAATTAAAATTGAAATGAAAGAATAGAAAAAAGTGCACCTATAATGATGGTATCCAAAGTCAAAGTCACTGGCATGCCCAAAGAAGTACTAATATGAATGTGTCTGACCTCAGACTGAGAATATTAATGACCAACTAAAGTACTATGAGCACTGCCTTTAATCAAAGGTTTCACAATCCTGAGAGGCTGATCAGACTGTACTGAATGCTTTATAATCCTACTCTGGGGACGCTCTTTAGACCAACAAATATTCTCTCTATAGTCGTAACAAACACCTGAAAATCTAACCGAGCGAGGAACATGAGCTGACCCCAATTAGCTAACAACTCACGCCTGAGGCACTCCCTAGAGCAATGACCAATCTTCTCACAATCAAAACTTACCTTTGGAACTCTCTAATGTAATATACTTGTAGACCCAAAAATTCTACCACAACCTGAAAACTTATACCAAGAACCTCAAAGTACTTGACCAGAACTATGCCCTATATGACCACCACGACTTGTCTGAGAGTTACCTATAATTTGATGCTCTATTCGAAAGGACTTGATAAGCAACAAGCAATGCTGACCTCTGCTGGAAGGCTCCCTACCTCTGGACAAAATACCACTAGCATTGTACTACTAACATGACCTCTTACCACTACCTCTATATGTCTCAAGAGATATCCTCTTTGTATTCCTCACATGATCAATAATCTGAAGAAAAGTAGACCCATCCACTATCTAATCTCTAATGCCAGGTGGAAGTGCTAAATTCAAACCTCTGATAAATCCATGTGCCATCTCATGCTCTATATAAAATAACTTAGAAGTGTGTCTTGCCCACTCAAGAAACCTAATATCATACTTTGAAACTAATAAAGAGCCCTGCTATATGAAAACAAGCCCAACCTGATCTGAGAATAACTCAATGTATTAAACTCCACCTCTATTTATGGTGTATCCATAAAAAAGATTAGAATCTCTAACACTGAATACTAAAGAACTGAGTGGATCAAAGACCTGAACTGAAACTCTGGAAACACATGTAAAAGTCTCATCCGCATCTATCAACAACCTCATTCTATTTATCTAAGAGATAGTGGAGTCACAAGAGAAACTCAAAAGTTTATAAAAGTACGAACACATGATAAGGATTCAAGAATTAGAAATTCCTAAGATTGCCCTATAACCTCCTGAAGATAATATACATGTCTCCAAAACGATCTTCAGGACCTTATGAGACACGTTACTCTTGTACCAATGACAACCGTGAACCTAGACTTTGATACTAAACCATCATGACATAATTTCTCAAGCCATGATATAACCTACTATAATCCCCCAGTAGGTAAGCCAATCCATAATTCGGAACAACTAGTAAAAGACTAACAAGAGAAATAGAAAAGTAGCAAAAACTGAATCTAACAAAGACACCAGAATAGAGAAGTATCTCCAAAACCTAATAAAGACAGTACAAGAGCTCCTAAAAAACAAGAGTACAAGGTAAGCATATTATATATATATATATATAGAACTATCAGTGAAATGCAAAATAAAGATCAATCCAGAATTAGTGGAAGAGAAGGAACATCTCTAGATGTAAGGAGCTCACCATAAATCTCTAATCGATTGAAGCTCCATATGACACATCAGTAGTGGGAACTTGTATTATGATCTGCAAGGTGCAGAAGTGTATTATGAGTATCAAATATGAGGTATTCAATCAGCATCGATCGACTGAGCTGCAAAAATAATGCAAGTATAAATAACATATAAAGATAAAACATACATTATAAACAACTATCTACCAAATGAAACATAATACCACTAATGAAGAAATAAGGATAAGCTATCATGTACTACCAGTACTTAGGGATAATAGCACGATACAATAAGTAGCTAGACAAATTATAATAATAGAGTGAAGAAGGGATATACAATATATAATAGTAGTAGAAACGGAAGAAGTGATATACAAAAAATATCTAGAGCATAATGGACATACAAAAACACTATAAACATAACCCAACGTGAAGGTGCTATCCTAAGGGAGCTAGTCTAACATCATAAGGATCCTAAAAAATAAGGAAGCTAACTCCAGAATAATCAGGGTCTCAAATCAAAATGTAAATATGAATAAGATAGTCTAATAGCAATAAATCTGACAACAATAATAGCTAAAGGAACTCGGAAGCATACCTACAACCTCGGGTACCAATCTATAACCAGCCTGTAATGAATTACACAATAATAATAAAATAATAATGTAATAAACTAACTTGGAAAAATAATAACCTCATTTGGATCGTATAAGCCCAAAAGGCACAAGCACACACTAACCAAACAACAACTATAACCTAGACCTAAACACCCCCCATAAGACCGATATATACAAGTGCTAAATAATCATAAAAGTGATAGGAAATGTACATGAATGAATGATTGGAACATAGATCAATACTACCATATCAACTGAGTATAAAACCATACCAAGTATATATATATATATATATATATATCTTCTTCAATCACCAACTCACAAGAAACGTCTTATGGATATCACCTCTTTTGGTACAAGATTCCTAGATAGAGAAATCCATATGGGACTCAACATATCTGTTTAAACTGCCTAGTCCAAAACTAGGACTTATAGTAACCATCATAACAAATCTACTTTGTGTAGTACTAGAGAGAAATAAATGTATAATAAGTGCTCAAACTCAATAACAAATCTACTTTGTGTAGTACTAGAGAGAAATAAATGTATAATAAGTGCTCAAACTCAAATAAGGTTAAATAATTTAAAATTCATAAAACACCGCCTGAGATTAAATCTGGGACTAAAAATGGTATGATAATGTAGAAAGAGTTAGGATCTCCCTTGAACGACATAAATAAGTAGTGATAAAAGAGTGGATCAAGATTGAACTAGAATTCACCTCGGTCTAAGATTTTAAAGCAGTAAGTTTAGTTTAAAGTACCATAACCTAATGATGAAGATGGTACAACTTATATTTAAAGTTGCATTTTAAGGTGAAAAAGTGGGAATAAATGCTTTTTAGAAAACAACAGTAAAATTAAGGTTTTAGTTAAAATCATACAACTAAATGAATGTAAGAACATCTAAATGTATGCTTTCCAGCATCAATATCCATACAAAATAACATAAGTGTCTACGAACTAAACCACATCCTTTTATGAAATATAGAACTAACCTAGTGTCCAACTGATCTCATAACTATGGCCCTGGGCCCAACAATGTAAAATTTACTAAGGTAACAACATTATAACTTAGAAAGAATAAGGTAACTATGGTTACCAAGTTACTAGAGGATCTAAGTGAGGGATATAGCCTAAATAACTAAGTATCACACCATGAATTATAGTAAGGAACCCATTATGTCAACTTAAGGTCAAATAAGTCTATTATCAGGAATTTTGGAGTCCCATAACTATAGTAGGTATTCTAGGCTAAGAGTCAATTTACCTTTTTAATCTAAATCCCCTAAATATGCCAATTTTGGATATACTAACTATAAAACCTATCCTATAACCCCTACCAAGCATACACTCTATACAATACATAATCTTATAGAGAATAGTAAACCATAGCCTACCTCATAGCCAAACTACAGTCTTAAACTGTCAGCAAACTCCTTATCTCCACTTCATAATCATTAAATAATGTCACACTATAAAAATTAAAATCTATATAGTATTACAAGTAAAACAACACCCATATTTCAATATAAAAGTTTGTGCTAGAAATCGGGTCGGGAATAGGCTCATGGGACCCGCTAATGAAATTTCAAAATTGAATCTGTCACAAGATCCCTGGAAGGACAAAAAATGTTTCTCCATAACATGAACCCCAAATGGAGTCTTAATTGGTGCTCAAATCATCCCTAAGATTTAGGTAAAATAAGAGAAAATCATGAATTAAATAGAGAATTAGCGAAAAACATAAGGAGAAACTAATGGGAAATAATATCTCAATATCCTCTACTCATTCCTTACTGAAATTTATACTTTCCCACGTGCTCATGAACTCTTAGGTCCAAAAATAGTTGGAAACAAGTTTAAAAGTTATGGAAAATTAGGGAGAATCAAAATATATGTTGCCCCAAAAATACCCTTCGCGAATGTAGGAGAGGGGTTGCAAATACAAAGGCTAACATGATGGGATACTGCAAACATGGAACTAAGGGATGCAAATGTGAAGAAGAGAAACCGACTGGGTTGGGCCGACCCTTCATCACGAACGTGAGAGAAGGCTCATAAATATGATGGTAAAAAACTTAACCCTTCACAAATGCAAGGTACTCCTCTCAAATGCAATGAATAAAAGAGGCATGGACCAAATGTTGAAAGACACACAAAAATGCCAAATCCTAGCGAACTCTGCAGGCGGCTCGATATGTTTTTGGAACCCCATCCGCACAAATAAACTATTCTATCATACTATATTAAACATTTTGGACTTAACAAAACCATGAAAATTTCTTATTATTTAAATAAAAGTAGGACTACACCCATATTCATTTTCACTAAAATACAAGCAATATCCCAAAATAAGATTGAAAGGCTCAGAACACAACACAGACCAAGGGTTCCCCTAAACTAAAGATCATGTTTTAGAGGTAAAGGAGTATTAAAATTATCATCTAAGGTTGCCTACTAAGAGTTTTAGTCCAAGACCAATTTCTCATCTTCAAATGTTCCAAAATAAGAAAATAGGCTTAAAACCCAAACAAATGGCCTGAAAATTAAACTGATGAATCCACCAAGTCATAATGACCTGTAGTCACTATGGGACACCATGAAATGTCAAAACCAAGTAAAAATAGAATCCATCACGAGGTCCCTCAAAAGACAAAAAATGTTTGACGAAAACTTAAGCACTAATGGAGTCTTAATTCGTGCTCAAATCAGCCCCAAGAATTAGGGAAAATAAGAGAAACTCAAAGATTAAATAGAGAATTAGGGCAAAAACATACAGAAAAACTAATGGGAAATAATCATCTCAATATCCTTTACATATTCCTAACTCCAATTTATGATTTTCCACGACCTCGTGAGCTCTTAGGTCCACAAATGGTTGGAAAAGGGTTAGAACGTGATGGAAAATTAGGGATAAGCAAAATATATATGCTACCCTAAAAATTCCCTTCATGAATGCAAACAAGGGGTTGAAAATACAAAGTCTAGCATGATAAGCTACCGCAAACGTGATACTAAGTGTCGCAAATACGAAGAAGAGAAATAGACTGGGTTGGGCCGACTCTTCATCACTAGTGCGACAGAAGGCTCGCAAATGTGATGGTCAAAGACCTGACCCTTCACAAAGGCAAGCTACTCCTCACAAATTCGAAGAATAAAATAGGCCTGCACCAGATGTTGAAAGACCCACTAAAATGCCAAGTCCTAGAAGACTCCACTAGGGGGCTTGCAATTTGTTTAGAACCCCATCCACACAAAAAAAACTATGTTATCATACTAAATTTGGCATTTTGGAGTTAACAGAACCATTAAAATTTCTATCCAATGTTATTTCAATAAAAGTGGGCCCACACCCCTATTCTATTTTTACTAAAATCTACGCAATAGCCTAAAATCAGCTCGAAAGCATCTGGACTAGACCAAAGGTCCTCCAACTTAAAATCTATACTTCAGAGGTAAAGGAATATTAGAATTCTCATCGAAGGTTGCCTACTAGGATTTTGGTACAAGACCAATTTCATATGTTTGAAAGTTCCAAAATAAGAAAATAGGCTTAAAACTCAACCAAACTTCCTGAAAATCAAAACAATAGTTACAGCAAGTCATACTGATCTATAGTCACTGTGGGAAGCCATAAAATATCAAAAACAAGCAGAAATGATGAAAATGACCTAGAGGGTTATTACATATTTGAGCCCTCCTTCTCTATCCTGCTAAAAAGGAAGAACTCCTCAATGTTCTTTATCAAATTTGGGAGTTTGTTAGTAGGGTAGTCACACTTGAACATCACCTACCCAACCTTTTACTTCCTCACAAGCATGTAGTCCTTGGAGGAAAGACCTTGCTTTTCTTTATTTAACTCTCTTGTAAGCTTTACATAGGGTTAGGCTAGGTCTAATGGGGAAGTAGACATTTAAGGATCAAACCTAGAGGAGGAAAAAAAGTCCTCTTCAGATGCCCTCACAAAGTTGAAGGTAAGCCTTCCAACCATGCTTATATACAGGATCCAAAGTGGAAGGTGTACCAGAGTCCTCGCCCATTTCAACCCTACATCTCTCACCCTCTTCTCCATTCTTTCTTTCTTCTTGCCTTCTCCCTATATACATCTACCCCTTAGTGTGTTGAATGCTCGTCACACTCTTCTAAGATATCAGGATCCTTCTTAGTTACATCCACCCTCTTAAATAGCTTGATATCAAGACATGCAAGAAGGACCTCTCTCAGACTCTTCCTATACTATCAGTGTCATAACTAATCCATAACTCATACCCCCATGTTAATCTCAATCCCTAAAAGAGCACAGGACACCACCATTGTTTGATAAAATACCACATCAATTATATTTCCTAAAGAATGGTCTCTATGGGATACTAGTTGTAACTACACCCTAGCCTCCATCGAGAAGTAAGTACTCTTGTTCCTCTAGAGGCTATACTACTTTATCTCACCTACCTGACCCTATAGTGCCAACACCCTAGCTGTCTATTGCAAGTTTGACTTCTTAAATTTAGACTTTAAAGTGGAATTGGAAGATTTGGCACCCTCCAAACCATCATTGATGGTGGCATCATCTACTAGAATATCCTTCCCTCAAATATGAATAGTGGGAAGGGGAATAGACCACTCCACATTTAGGAGTATGGCATATAACTCCCAAACTAGATCTATACTACCCTCGAGGATAGGACCTATCAATATCTCCCACCCAAATACCTTAAACTTGCGATAAAAGTATAGCATCTTATCTTTCACGTCCTCACAATAAATCCCCTCTCATGGGAAAACCCCCTATTATGCCTCCCTTCTTATAATGATCATGATTAGTAAAGTCTGGAAATCTTTGGTATTGGGGTTGTTTCTCAATGGAAATAATTTTGAAAACTCAAAATAGGAAAAATTTGAAGCCACTACTAGGTTCTGAGGCGGTGGCAACCTGCCTCTACAGTTGTACCATTATCACCAACTAACTAACCTCCCTCCAAAGGTGGATTTCTTAACTTTTTTCCTATATTTTTAAAATTTAAGCATAAATCAAACATCGTAAAGTTTGTATGAACCTTTTACACTAAATAAGAGTGATTAACACCCAAAGTCAAGCCTAAATCATCTAAAATTGTTGGAGAAGGTAATCATAAATGCCTAAAGTACACCTCCAACTGAAAGATGAAGAGGTCACTATCAAGTGAAGTAACCCAACTAGGTTGGGGTCATACCCATAGGGAATTAGATATGCATCGTTGGCTTACTAAACTCAATAGGCAAACTGAAAGTAAATGGGGAGTTTGTTGTAGCAGTCTCAAATAAGTAAGAGAAATCAACTTTGGGGTCAATCTGTCATAAATAAACACTAGGATTGTGTTTTCTCTGGCTTCTCAACTCAGTAAGCTTATCATGTTTTATCGAACCAACTTAGTATCTTCCATGCAGAATATGATAAGTTATGTACCATTAACTATTTTGTGGACTCATTGACAGATTTCACCCTTTACCTTTTGAATCTCAGGAAGTTGCATTACTTACCCTTATCCTAGATTCCAATTAACTATCACCTTTTGAGTCTCAAACTATTATATGAAAGCTAATCATCTTATAAAGATAATACTAGTAAGCTTATTTCGATAATTAACTCCAAATTACTATTGTAATTATCTTTTCCTAGTCACTTCTCCTTCTATGGAGCAAGTAGTGATATTTTAGGCGGGATCCTAACATTTTCAATCGCTAAGACTTTTATTAAACTAAATATAATACAAAACATGTAGGATACTGGTTCAGAACAACTTAGCATTTCCTCTACTTCGTCAATAAGTCAGGGTTCCCACAACTCTAGCTAATGACTTTAGTCACTCATGCTTGTGAAACGATTAACATAATTCATATTGAACATTATTAAACAATATCACAATGATCAACAAGTAAAAATAAAGTCTTCAACTAAATTAACAACCAAAACCAATACAAAGAAATTCCAAGAACAAAATCGTATCTCAGAATCAAATATATGTTTTTAAGTGTTAAGAGTGCGTAAGCTAACTATAAAACGTCTAAAAGATATTTATAGGATACAAAGAAATCCTAAAAATCAGCTACCAAATAATAAAAGGAAATTTGAGGTCGCTGACCACTTACTAAGGTAAACTATGGACCGTAGGTGGTCCTTAGTAAGTGAAAGACCTCCTTCACAGCTCCTGAAACTTTTTTGGACTTAGACCTCTAGCACATACAAAAGCCACCTGCGGACTGTAGATGGCACCTATGGACCATAGGTGCCCTGAGTAAGTTCTAGAGTTTTTTTCCCCTATGTTTGAGCCTCTGGACTACAATTTTTGTCACCTACTTTGGTTACCTACACTTAATAAGGTGCACTTATGCCTAAAAATACATCAATAAGTATAAAAAAACTTTAATTTTCATCTTTTTCTTTAGTTTAGAATCCAAAACCTTTTTTCCTACAAAATATACCCAAAACACATTATATCTCACAAAACAACCTAGAAAATTTGCATATTTTCAATGTTTTAAATGTTGAAAGTGCTATAAATCCATAGCACATCAGGTAAGTCTTCATCTCCCACCCCTTCTATGCTTGAAAATTACCATGAACATCATTAATCTTATACTTAGAATATTCTAGAAGTATTAGGGATGTAAGAGAATCTAACATGCATACCATTTCACGAAACAACATCACTAATTTTAAATTTAAAATTTTCACCAATAAAAGCCAACCAAAAAATCCTCTTCTACTTTAAATTTCAGTGATTCTATAATGATAAAGATGTAAATGAGGTAGTAGAGATGATAAATTTACCTTGATTTTTCATCGAAAAAAGGTTACATGGAGAGAAATAAAACACTTTCCCCAATTTGAACTGCTACAAACTGCTTCGGTGGTAATTTATCATTGTAATGGCTAGTTTTACTACTTTAGCAGTAAATTACATGTGGGTCACATTTCATTCTTGTTATTCATGTGTAGAGGTATTTAGCAATGTCCAAAATATGTAAGAATAACCCATTCTATAAGGTATGATTGTAATCTCCTTCTATGGATGTCAATAGTTTGGGAGTATCAATCTAAAAATTCAAGGACCTACTAGCGTGTAAGGTGATAAGTTACATTGAGTTAACTTTTAAGTAAATAAGGTTTAGATGAAGTGAGGGAATAAGAAGTAAGTATTTTATATATTCGGACACATCATGTCCATGAATTTTAAATTATACCTAGAATCCTATTATGCCTTCTCTATAGTTTTTTGGAGACTATTGGTAGGTAAATTGGTATCCAATGTAATGGTCCAAAATATCCTTATGTAAAAACCTACCCCGGAAAAAATTTTGTAGTGAAGAAAATCCTTGTTCCATACTTGATAGAGATTACTTCGTGGGGGGAAATAGATCCCAACATAATTAGGTTGAAAATTTAAAAGAAATGGGAAGGACTGCGGCTCACTGCTACAACGGTAAATCCACCACTGCAGTGGTAAGTTAACTATTGTAGTGGTACTCAAGAAATATCTAGACCGAGTTTATTTTAAACTCCTTTTTATTTATCCTCGTTAGGCCATCCCCTCCCTTGAAAACCATGTAAAGTAGACCTAACATGTAATGATCATCTAGGTCATTTCCTTAATTTGCATGTATTTTTGGTATTTCAAGCCTTTCCACAGTGGCTACAGGTCATTTATGACTTGTGGAACTTTAGATTCGGTTATCAAACAATTTATTTGGGTTTCAGGCTCATTTTTCTATTTTAGAGCTTTCACTATTTAGGATTTGGTCTTGGATCTAAACTCCTATTAGACAACCTTAGACGAGAATTCCAATATTGTCATCAGCTCAAGAATATTGTTTTAGACTAGAGGGACCCTTAGTTTAGGTATCGAGTCTTCCAGATTCATTTTTGGCTATTAGGCGGATTATATGAAAAGTAAAACTATGTGTGGGCTACACATTTAGTCAAAATAATCTCAGATTAAAGCTTCATTGGTTTTATTGAGTCTGAAGCATCAAATTTGGTATGATAGCATAGTTTGTTTGCAAGCACGGGATTCTGCACGAATCTCAAGCACTCGGTTAAAGTCCATTTTAGACTTAGAAAAATCAGGTACTTGGTACCTTTTGGGACCACTTTAGCACTCATAGGTATTCCGTAGAGGCTAGCGCTTTAGTGCCCATGAGGTGCTTAAGCGGCCCCGATCTATTGGCTCAACCCCTCTTTAGCAACAGTTTGGGTGCATAAGTGGACCTTGATTTAGTGCCAAAGGTCTCACTTTAGCGGTACCTGTGTAAAGCTGCCAGACTATTTTAGCAGTCAATATATATATATATATATACATACATACATATCTATCTGGTACTAGAAAAAATAGATTGATGATAATGATTATTAAAAATCCTCGATCGGGACCAGGTCGGTGTATATGGGTACTCCTAAACAATCCTAGGTCCCCTTAGTCTATGAGTCATTGTGCCAGAGAAGAGAGGTCGTCGTAGGTCCTTTATTTATGAGCCATCAAGCTGGAGGAGGTGTATACACTAGGTTACATTATGGTACTTGCATTAGTTATGGTATTATGGATTTATTTTTCGTTTATTCTTGCATACACATTACTTATACCAATATATTATTCGATTCCTATATCTATCAACCTTATGGGGGATTGCATAGGTATGAGTTATGAGTGTTGTTTGTTGTGTGTTGTGTGTTGATTGATTCTTCTAGGTTATATGGACCGGTTTAGGTACTATTTGTGCAGAGTTGCCAATTACTGTATTGTTGTTATTATGGTTAGTTCGTGCTAGGTTGATTATTAGGTGGATAATGAGATTTAAAGTTTTATTCCGTATCCGTTCTTTTATGTTTATTGTATTATGAGTCATTAGCTCATGTTTAGATGTTGGACTAGGGACCCTGTTTATGTCAGCACTAGTTCTTACTATGATTAATAGGCCTTAAGATGCTAGTATAACCAGCTTAGGTTGTACTTTTGAGTTAATATTATTTATGTATATGAATATATATATACATATATATGCATATATATATATATATCAGTCTTATTTATGTATATATAGCTATGGTATTATTGTATATCCCTCTGTTCCTTTATTTATTCATGTTATCTATCCATTTCTTAGCCTTGTATACTACTGTATGTCCTTCTTCTGTTCTTTTATTTATATATTGTCCAGTGATGTATAGTATAGTACTTAGGTTCCTGAGTATGTCTAGAATAAGATAGTTTATTCTTATTTGTTCCTTAGCTTTAGTAGGTTATTTTCCTGGATATTTGGGTGTAGTGTACATTTCTGCTTGCATGTTATCTATATTTGCATTATTTTAGAGCTCAATTGGCAATTGCCTATTGAATACCATATTTTGGTACTCATACTACACTTCTATATCTTGTAGAACATAGTATGGGTACCCGTCATTGTTGGGTGCATCATGTGGAGTAACTATGAATTGGAGAAGTAGGGTGAGCTCCTAGCATTCAAAGTACTCTTATTCTCCATCTTATAAACTAGACTAATCTCTATGTTGTGTTCAAAAATGGGTTGTATTAGTATATTTTTTAATTACTTCATTTTATATTCTTATTAGATTAGAAGTTTTGTACTAATTCCATCAGGTTTTGGGATTGTCTTACATAAATATATATATATATATATATATTAGTATTTTATCATAATTATTCTGTATTTTTCCTTTATTTATCTTTGTTGTCTATTACCATTAGTTTCAAACTACGGTTGGCTTACCTACTGGTGGGTTATAGTAGGTTTCACCATGACCTAAAAAATCAGGTCGTGATATAACACCTAGAACAATGAGGTTTTAAAGGTCAAGGTTCATGAGAGAAATATTGAGGCATACCTGGTGAGATTTCGAGTGGGATGAGGCCATGAGTACGTGAGACAACTCTCCGTAGTATCATAATTCATCTACAAGGTAGGTTATTGTTTATTGTAGTAGATTTTGGCTAGATTCATGCATTGATGATAGTAATGTTAAAAGTTTTTATGTCTTAGGCCTTTGGTCATAGAGTTTAGGTTGATGGAATGATAATTATCGGTTTAGTCTTAAATGTGTGATTTCTATTGATGGATTGTTTAGTTGTTGACTTACTATATGATGTGAACATATAATTTAGTAGCAATTAGAGTTTTTTGGAGGATAACAAGGGTATTAATGGATTGGTAAGGTAGTAAGACAATCGAAGAATGGAAGAAGGGCAAGAATAAAGTTATAGTAGGTTGCTTATGGGACCCTAGGGCTCAATAGATTGTTTAAAGATTGAGAATAGAATGTAATGGAAAGGAAATAGTGTAATAGGTAGTTTTAGTAGAGTCTAGAGAATCAAAAGAACATACTTAAGTAAAAGTGATGGATCAAATTATAGCTTAGGAATGACAACCAAATGAGTGTACAAAACTAAATGGGGACATAGTACTTGGGGTTAGGTGTTAGGTAATGATATGAGCAAAACCTAAGCATATGAATGTGCACCCATAAGTAGGAGTTGTTGGTGTCATTGAAGTGAGACCTTTTATAAGTTTAGAAATATGCTTATAGCAATCTCAGTCATGTGAAGTGTACGATAAAGTGTTAGAATAATCTTTGGTATTATTTGAATTGTTATTTATAGAACAAATACTTTCTTGTCTATATTCATATATGTAAATTAAGTGTTAGTAATTGTTGTTGGGAACTGCTACTTGCGATTATTGACTTTATTGCATTTTTATATATGTTGATGGTGGATGTTGTGTTGTTGAGGAAAGAGTTGATAATACTGATGATATTGAGATTATGATAATAATAAGGTGATGATGTTATTATACTGATGATGATATTATTTTGTTGATGATGTCGAGAAGTATGATGTTGAGGAGGCGAAGGTGAGATAATGTTATGATGGCGATGATATGAAAATGAGATGATACATGCATATTGCATAAATGAATTCTTCATACTTTACCTAGTGAATATATGTGTATATTGTGGTGATCTTGATTGTGGACATTTTTTCTACAAGAGTGACTTATTGTATGTATATATATATGTGTGGAAAGAAAGAGTGGCGCTTATACTCAATTATAACGCAAGTTAGAAAGTGATAGTGAAATTATTAGGGAGATAAGGTAAGAAATGGTTTAGGAAATATAAATAAGGAGGAGTTTTTCAAAGGACAAAAAAACATAAAATTTTAAATGATGGGTAGGCTACAGAGATGCTAAAAGTAATGTGGCAAGAATTATATAAAAGGATATTAGTAACAGGAACCCTACTTGATTTCATGTTTTCTTTCTTATTTGATTTTATTGTTATTTCTTTCTAATTCTAATCAATCTATGATACCTACCATTAAATGTAGTTGTTCTGATACTACACTTATCATACTTCCTTTTGAAGACATAGCCATATTATAGGTCAGTTGAAGTTTCTATAGAAGCGACACTCTCCAACAGCTCTTGTCCTTTCACTCTTACATGAAAGTTGTCTTGGATTTTCCTATTTCTTGTTTGGTGACCTTGTACTGGTTTTGATTAGGTTCTGAGGAATCGGTGGTTATTATTTTCAAAATTATTTTTACTTATCAAATGAACTAAGTAAAGGTTGATTTATGATTAAAGGATTTATCTTGTTTTTACTAGAGTTTTATTTAAATTTCACATCATACTATCGTAGTAAGTGTAATTTAAACTAGATTTTTATTGAATTATATATATTTGAGGTTATTTTAAAAATCTTACTGTAATAACTGAATGGTTAGATAGTAAGAGGTCTCCTATTTAGGGTAGAGTTGGATAGATGTCCAATAATTCATAATTTGAGTCATAAAAATAATGAAAGAAAAATAAAATTGCATGTGATAAAATATATTTTTCACTGAAAATAATAATTCCCTAAGCAGATTATTCAACTTCTTAAACTTTAACTATTAAAAAGTAGGAGGAAAGACTTGAATAGTGTGGAGCAACTACTAATTCCTATTATTCAGTATAATTTTTTTAATTATAAGTCAATGCTTGATGGAAACATATAATAAAAGAATGAGGTGATATATATATATATATATATACTAGATGTTAGAAGCCCGTGCAAGCATAGGCCCAATATTTTGTGTTAATGTTATCTTTAATGTTTGTTTTAGAAGCCTGTAAGAAAATTCAAAGTAATAAAGTTACTCTTTTAAGTAGATTATAACTCATCTATAACATAGGATTGCAATAAAGGATTATACAACATTCTTTAAGATTAGAACTGCAACGTACAATTTTTAGACTTCCTTCATAACAATGACAAAAGAACTTCATACAGCTAAATTTCATATGTTAATGCATAAAGAATTTGTATAAAATTATATATAGATTGTTGAATACACGATTATTTATTTCATCAATGTTAGTTTCCTTGCTTTGATAGAATCATCAAACAACTATCACAGGTATTTTTGTGGTGCATCACTTGAGCTTTCATTTTTTATTTGATCCATCGATTGAAGCGCTAAGTAGAGTGCCATTTGGATATACATATCTTGCACTTTTTCCTAGGTAAACATATGTACTCACATTGAAAAAATAAAGATATCCAGTTCATACAATTCACGTACATCGTAAGGCTAAGTTGCACATCCGAAGACAATTTTAGATAGTCCGAGCAACTTAGTCATAAGGTGCTGAGATAGTGACCTACAAATATTAGAGTACAGAAGTCGTCATATTATGATTAGAAATCAAGCAAAAACAAGAGTAAATGCAGAGAAAGTTAAGTATCATCATAAAATGTGTTATGCAGTGAAAGAAACTTAGTGGACAACAAATAAAATTGCTTGTTCATGACTGCCTCGTGTTTGAATGTCGTGTAGATCATTAACTAAATCATTTACTTTTTTGATTTTTCATTCTCTAGAGTGTTTAATTTTAGTTCCATATCAGATTCATGTGTTTCCTGGACACGATTTTCTTTCCCTTAACCTCTAAGGTATAGTTTGTTCAAAATTACTACTAACTCTCCTATTCTATAATTATAAACAATGATTTCTTAACAATTATTTTAAGCTTTCATTATATTATGGGTTTAATATTTTCAATGCTGACCACCAAGTAATGAGGTCCACAGCTTTCTACATATTTGTGGTACCTCGCTTCTTCATGCACTCAATAATACACATACTTGTTGTTTGTCTATTAAAAGAAGTGAACCACCTTTATGAATTTGGTATGTGAGATAAGGTGAGATATACATAGCCTGGAGTAGGATTTATATAGATCTTGGTTGAATAAATTTGTACAGTCAATCAAACACAGTACAAATTTTATATCAAGCTTGTTAATCCTTGGATAACCTACCTCATCCTAGCCAACTTGGGATCAGTACTTCAAGAACAAAAGCTTGATAAAATTTTACCAAATAAGCTATAAATAAAACTATTTATATGAAAAGTTAAAAATATGGATATAACTGCATAGAATACGTAAGAACAGTATGTACCTGATACTTTCATCTTAATGTATGAATGTCCCACAAGACTTGCTCATCAAACTTGATCAGTACATCATCATCAAGTTGTTTCCATGTCCTGATCTTCTCCACACCTATCCATGCTTCCTTCCCCTTCATATGTTCTGCCCATATTACCATTGATAATGACCTATAAAAACAGCCTTAACATCCCCTATAGATATAAAGTCCTTGAATACTCCAAAGCTTACTGATGACCATGCCACATATTCCCACTACATGCTAACAATATCTTTTATTAGAACTTTATAAATTTCTAGAATTGGAATGTGGAAAAATACTAGTGCAGGGGGGAGAAATCTTCACTAATTAATCAGCAAACTTCTATTGTCCTTATGATTGTGTTAATCTGCAAAACTTTATTAAGTTTTGAATAGGCTAAACCCCCTTCATCAGAGCAGAAATAATAAATAAAACACAGAACAAAAAATTATAATAAATGGCGGAATTATGATACAAAGTGGAACAGGGAATCACAACAATCTCTACTCACTTTTGCTTAAGTACTCTTATTTTTATATTACATGTTTATTAGATTGCATAACAATGTCTAAAACTAATCCCAACAGATTTATGTATGGAATTCTCCTTACCATGACAACTACCCACCCACGATAATCTTATAAATGGAGTTTGGAGAGGGCAAAGTGAACGTCTCAATTCTTAAGTCCAACCTCCTAAAGCCTTGTAAATACTCTTAGACATCATTTGTATTGTCTTAATTTTGCAAACCAACATAGAAAATGATGTTACAAATATAACTTATAACAATTTAAAAAGGATTAATTATCTGATAAGCTGAAAGCATGTGTGATCATATTCAGTATGACACAATTCTTCACTATTAAGTAGACCAGTTTAAATAGCTTTACATGCCAATAAGGAATTCTATGTGTAGCACCCTCAATTAGATCACCCTCTCTGCTGCAAATTTTTCATGTAATCTTATCCTTTCAACTATTTTAAATTTCCATGGGAATCAAAGTATTTGCATCTACAGCACACAAGTAGTTGAAATATGGAGAATTAAAATTTCTTTGACTACCAGAAGATAACTATATCACATAACTTGTAAGATATGTAACTTTCTTACAAGTTTAAAGGTAAGTTAGTACAGAAATGCAGGAAGTACACTTTAAAAAATTCAACAAATATTGTAGAGTAAATAATTGTCATTATTTTTAGCAGTTGATAGATTTTGAGTTGATTAAACATGTAATATGAGATCTCTAATTATGTTATCACTACAACTATTCTTGGAGTAAAACATCGACAAACTTGTTCTAACTTTCTTATCAGTTCCCAAATTTAGTTTAACTTCACAACAACTGATATTATATCCATTTCTCGTGAGACTTTGATTAAACACAACTTACCTCACAAATATCTCCATGGGCTAGAAAGATTATTTTTAATATAGATCATTTTATGAGACATTGGTTACCAAGTAAAATTACAAAACTTACCTCACTTTCATAACTGATCTATTGTAATACAGTTGCAATATTAATCAGTATTATTTGATATGAATCAGCCAACAAACATGCAAATACCAAAAAAACGACGATAGGTGAGTCATCCAAAGAGCCAAATCTTTGTTAGAACCAGTAAATTAGAACTGATCCACACTGCAAGAATCATGTAAATGTAAAACGTATAAGTCAGGAATTGATAATGTAAATAAAAGTACTCAACAAGTAATCGTAGATACTCAATGACGACAAAATCACTAATAATATTCAAGATGATCAAAGTCGAACAAATAAATTATTTTGCACTGTCCCAATAATGATAAAAGGAAAATACTATCAATATAAGACTTTTAAGCTTCAAATATGAATTTTCAATCACTAATGCCTATCACCAAAAAATAGAGCCTTTTGATAGTCCTAACGTGTGACTATGTGACTATCCTAACACTTTTTAAGGAAAGTGAATCAGCTAATCAAATCAATTATATAAAACAAGTTATCCTTAATTTTGTTCTCTAATTGAGTACTAAATGTAGAATTTATTAAGTTATTACATGGACGAAGACATGTCTTGGAGGAATATTGATTTTTACCTTACAATAGTTCGCAGAAATAGCATAGGTGAGAATCATCATTCGAAGTTGATACAATTGAATGAGAATGGTATTACTCTTGAACTAGAAAAAAATTAATAATTTGACAGTGGTATCATAAATTGCTCCTTCGACAAGGATGTGTTCGATCTTGCTTGAAATTTGAAGATCACTCCCTGATTTAGGTACAGTCAAATAAAAAAAGAATTCCATTATAAAATATAAAAGGCAATTTGCTCATGATTTTGATAACCACATCAATGATTTGAAGGAAATCTTTCGAAGGGTATTTAGTGCTCAATTTGATCAACTGTTCATCATCTTTCTTTTGCTGAGTAGAGCATGTAATTTTACGGTGCTCATTTTTCTAAATATAAAGCATGACTAAGTTATCCAACTCACATTGAACCTAGTGCCCAGATAGTTTGGCCAATCATGAGTCAAGAAATGTAAAATGGTGATGTAGGTGGGAAGTTTTGATGAATGTTCATTAGAAACACATATAACATGGACCTTGAAGATTGTAGGACTTTTTATGTTTCGTAAGTTGTGATTTTAACCTAACTTGATTAAGCCATGGTCAGTATTCATGTATTAAGTTGCAAATGTCCCACAAGAACTTGAAATTTAAGTTTTCTGAGCTACAAAGTAGATGTAAATATATCAATGTAAAAGTATCATTTAAAGATACCAGACCAATCTAAAGATCTTGGCTCATTATATTCAGATCCAAATAGTAACATGTGAGCATTAGTATCAGTGGTATATCATTTACCAAATTAAAGAACAGACGACTGTTACTGATAGCTAGAAAAATATAATGTAATTATAATTGATTTTTGGCTGGCTGATAAGAAGAGATTCTCAAAGCAACTCATCTAAGTAAGGCCAAGTCAGAAATTTGATTCAAAACCAAAATGTATTCACTCCATGTATTTTTTTCCTTCCTTGATAGCTATTTTAGTTCCATTTTAATAAAGTGAAAATTTCTAAATTCTAGACCTTTAATAACTCAAAAGTTTAATTAAACAACACAGATAACATAACTACTTCGATGTTATAGTTCAAAGATGAATACACATACAATTAAATGGGGTTCAACTTATGTATTTTAAAAAAAAATTAAGCAACAAAAATATTGAAAATACAAAAATAGTACTTACTATCTATAATCATTTAGAGCGTAGCATCTATAATTTCTGAAGTAGTACCAACAACAAATCTTTCCACATGACCAGTAAATCCGAAAAAATGCTCCTTGTATTTTTCATAAAGAAAGAAGATAGGTAGCCTTAATGTACTCATCACTACCCTCCTTCATGGTAAAATCTTCCTTTTCTTGAAGGAAGCAAACACTATCAAAGGCGACATCTACCTCCAATATCTCTGTCAACTATTTCCTTTTCTCGAACATCAAATATGTCAAAGTACTTCCAATCAATTAGTAAAGCAATATAATAGAGTTTTATAAGAAAAGTAAATATTTTCTACTACATACCATGATAATATCCTCTCTTTATGTTTAAATATAACTGCTTTGAATCACCAGAAGAAATGAAGGAATCATAACTAACCCTAAATCTTCATAAATGACAGAGGAGTATGTAGAAGAAATTCTGAAGAGAAATGAAATAAAACAAAATTCGATTGCTTCCAGCATATTATTGAACACCTTAGGTGCACCAATGCTAAAGTGAATTGACTGCGCAACTTGATTTACCTTTAGAAAGTGCTTCTAGTTATATACTATTTTTCTTTCAATAAATAGTAATTCATAGGTTTAAAAGAGTAAATTTTTTGGTAAAGTCAAGTCAAATACATAAAAAATTAGTTTTGCTACACCCACTTATCTCAGAAAAATAGACCAATACAAATAAATTTTGTACTATGATATTACCTAAGAGTGGAGCTAAAATAAAATCCACGAAGAGTTTCACTGTGAAATTACCTAACAACTGTTAACCTCACTTGAGGAGAAGAAGAAGCTCAACGATGAAGAAGATGATTAACATTCTTTTTCTTCGGTGATTAGATTGAAACTGACATAGAGGCTTTGTGTTTTCATGCTTACACATGCAAATGGTGGAATAAGAGACTAACACGTATAAAATTACGTTACTACATATAAAATGTATTGTGTTGACAAAAATAACCCTTGGGAGGCAACGGGAAAGATAACACTCATCTGCTCCCAAACAGCTTGTATATATTAGTAAATATATATATATAGTGGCAGCACATGGCACTAGATCTGACATATCACATGTAGTGGGAGTTGTTATCAGGTTCATGGCAAATCCCGGGAAAGAGCATTGGGAAGCTGTGAAGTGGCTTCTAAGATATCTGAGAGGTACATCTAGTACTTCACTTTGTTTTGGTAATGGCAAAGTGATTCTGCAAGGTTTTGTTGATGCTGATCTTGGTGGGGATGTCGACTCAAGCAAGATAACTTTTGGATACACTTACACCATAGGTGGTACAGTAGTGAGTTGGATGTCCAGGCTTCAGAAGTGCATTGCACTTTCATCTACTGAGGCTGAGTATGTAGCAATAGCTGAAGTTGGAAAGGAGATGATATGGATGGCATCTTATCTAGAAGAACTGGGCAAGAAGTAGCATGAGAAGATTATTTACACAGATAGCTAGAGTGCCATATAGTTGGTGAAGAACCCGGTCTATCATTCGAAGATGAACCACATTAGAAGAAGGTACCATTTTACTCGTAGAGCAGTGGAAGAAGGTTATATGTATTTGGAAAAGATAGAGGGTGTAAAGAATCCAGAAGACATGTTGATAAAATATGTTTATATTGGTAACCTAAGGTTGTGCAAAACCTTAGTTAGTCTTCTGTAGTTGTGTCTATAGATGTTGCGGTGCGGCAAACATATTAATGATGGAGAAATATTTTTTTTTTTAGAATGTAATTCTTGGGTGATAGAATCAATCTCCAAGTGGGAGAATTGTTCGGTTATGGAGCCGGATTAATATGTGATGTACCCCGACCAAATTTTAGGTTGTACCTTTTATTCTCATTTCTTTATGTATCTGTACATACTCTGAATCATTAATATAAATAGGCCGTCCGCCGTGGAGTTTACCCACTGGTGTTACCACGAAATTAATTCTCACACATCTCTCTCTCTTTTCTCTAGAACTTTCTCTCTAGTTTTCTTCATCCTCTCTATAGATCCAGTGTGTGTGCACGTAAATTGATCCTAACAAAGGTATCCAAATAGGAATGTGATTCCTCAAATAGTTTTCATAAAGGAATGAAGTTCCTTAGAAGGAAAATTTGACTCACAGGGAAGCAAGTATCCACATCTATAAATACCCACGATCTCCCACAAAGTTGTTTGTTCACTAATACAGAGAGAAAACATAGAACACAAACAAATTAAGAGAATTCATATTTGAAAGAGTTCCGACTGAAGATTCAAGTGATGTCGGTTCAACGAACTATATTAATGAACTCGTTCCACGAAATTAATAGTCATAGTTCATGTGTTAGTCTTGTTGTATTATTCTTTGAGTTGCAATCATTTGATTCCATAGTTACAAGTTTGATAATATAAACTGGAATAGGAGTTTGTTTACATGTTGGGGTGACCTGGAAACTCAGGATCATAACTTAGATAGGTTTGTGAGTTGTTTAATGATTATAATTTATAATTTCTAGTTGTTGAATTGTTTAGAAATTAGGGTTTATAATTCCTAGTTGTTGAGTTATTTAGGAATAAGAGTTTATAATTCTTTGGGTTGTAAGGGATAAGAGTTTATAATTCCTTAGGTTACAAAGTTTGTAACCAATTTTTGGAGAGGCTCGTGTTTTAATAAAGTTTGGAGTAAATCCTACAAAGGTTGTAGATCATAACTTTTTACACCTTTCGAGCCGGGCATTTTTCACGTAAAAATCTGCGCTCATATGTTTGTTGGTTTTTATCACTTTGGTGGGACACGTTAGGAAATCTGGGCCAAATCTAGAAAATAATTATCAACAATTCACTGAACTCATAGGGTGTACAAAATATCAATTATTATCAGAGTGGGTTATATTTTTTGAAGGTTAATATCTTAAGATAAGATCATGAAAAATTCTACAACTCTATCTGGATATTTCAACAATAAGCCACCACTATTCAATGTTCTTCATTACTGGAAAGAAAGAATGAAAGTATTTTACAAGTTGTGGACTATGAACTCTGATATAGGGTCATTGATGGACCTCAATATCCCATGAAGAAGGATGCTGAAAATAAAAATGTATAAAAAGACAAGAATGAATATGATGAGGCCAATTTCAAGATACTTGAAAAAAATATAAAATCCGAGTATATTTTTATTTGCGGGACTTGTACTTAATGAATACTATAGGATTACAGGTTTCACCACTGCAAAAACAAATTTGAGACACTTTCACGAAAGCTTATGATAATAATATAGAGAACTTCCAAAAAAAAAAGACCACTAAAGATAAGTCACTAGCATTAAAGAATTCTAACAATGAATAACCAGATATGGATTATAAAAAGCATGGTAAGAACTTCAAATAGTTTTTTAAGAAAGAAAAGTTGCAGAACAAGAAACGAACAAGTAGTAGGTGTTTCTCTATCCATAAGTTTCAAGATTGTTGCTTCAAGTGTGAAAAAATAGATCACATGATCAAAGATTGTCCATTGTGGGAAAAGAAAAGAACTAGAAAGACATTGAAGCTAAAAGAGAAATCTAACTCCAAAAATAACTAATCATTTTTTATGATAGATATATCAGGATCAAGCTCAGAAGAATTTGATGATGATGGAGTAGATAAAACTGTACTTACTGTAATAAAAAATTCAGATATAGAAGGAAAAAAGTCAACTCTGAGGTAAGTATTCTAGATCTAAAGGACAAGTTGTATCTTTTTTCAAAGAAAAGACAAATATTCTTGATGAATTACCTAATTGATAATTTTCATGATTTAACCATTGAAAAAAATTAGTTACTCCAATCTTTTTCTAGTTTTAAGTATGAATACATTTATATTGAAAAAATCAAAAGTGTTACTAAGAATGAAAATTGCACTCCGAAGCAACAGGTTAACCAACATGGTCTGACCATCCTAGCTTTAGAGTCTGAAATTATCAAGATTACTATAACTGTCAAAAGAAAAAAATGATGTCAATAATGATTCTCATGAAATTGTGTATAAACTTATACAGCGAAAAGATGAATTGTTTATTGAAAGAGAAAAGGTTACAAATCTTAATAAAAAAAACTCTAGGTTAAAGCTAGATATAGAAAGATCTAATTGGTGGACTCAATTCTCAAGAATTATAAATTATCTAAGTAGAAGAATCCACAATGAGAAGGAATGTAATGACCCAAACTATAGTTACATGTGAAAATGATCCAAAATAACTTACACTAAATAAAAGGCTCAAAATAGATCACAAAAAATTTAAATCGGGGAAAATATTGGAGCCTAATGAAATTGGGCCAAGAGACCCAATATGGACTGGGACAGACTATCGGTGGCCATTGTCGGGGTTCAATAATCACTGCTTAGGTAAAAGTTCCACCGTAGTAGGAAAAATAGTAGACCGGCCGAGGGATGTTTAAAAAACCTCTTTGTTTATTTCTCTAGGTTGCCCTTTTCCTTCAAAAAACACTCTGAAAAATCATATCTCCTCATCTATGAGATTTCAAAGGCTAAGGTTTATGAGAGAAATTTTGAGATACATCCATAGGGAACCCAACATAGGAATATATTTAACACACGTGAGACAATTCAGTCCTCTCCATAGCAGTATGTTTCACCTAAGAAGTAAGTTAGGATTTATTTTATAGCAACTAGACTTGGGCTAGATGCATTTAGCATTAATAGTAATGTCAAAAATATCATACATTAATTTTTTGAGAACAGATACGGATGAGGGAAAAACTTCATGCATTAAGCCTTT
Source organism: Capsicum pubescens (assembly GCA_030864215.1). NCBI lineage: Eukaryota > Viridiplantae > Streptophyta > Magnoliopsida > Solanales > Solanaceae > Capsicum > Capsicum pubescens. The sequence goes on from CM061543.1 coordinate 124,142,226, forward strand.
GGGCATAGAGTTTGATGAGTGAACACTTTAAAATTTGGTTAGGCTCAACTGTATAATTATTTATTATGTTGATATTTTAAATTGTGCTAAGAGATGAGTGTAAAGGAGAAGAAATTATGCATAGATTAATATATTTTAGGTATTGAATATTATTAAAAATCGAATAAGACAACATAGAATAGTAAAAAGTGAAATTACGGAAACTCAATAAATTTTAAGTGGCTTAATTCTTTAGATTATTCCAAAGAAAGTCATTAAAATGAGAGGTTTTGTGAGTTGGGGGTTAATAATGAGCACGATCGAATCACATGACTGATGAATGAACATAAAAGAGTAGTACTATAAAGTAAAGAACAGAATCCCTATTAAGGATAGTTATAAAAGATTAATGGTTGATGTGAAATGTTTGAGGTTTGGTATGTGGATAGAGGGAAAGTGTATGATAAGCATGAACTTGGGTGGTGGAATCCCATAACTATATATGACACACAATGGTTGGTGACATACGTACGTAAGTGTAGACTAAGGTCACTGATTTAAAATATGTTAGACAAATGATGTAACAGTTAAACTGTCTTGGCTTGTGTTTGTTGTGAACTGAACATCTATGAATGTCTTTGACATGACTTATGATTATTGATTGTATACTTTAATCCATATGTATTGTGATAATATTGTTGATATATAGGTCGAGTATATTCCAATATATGATTGTGATTGATCTTAGGTGGGTTTATGCACCTAAAACCTAGGCTTGCTTAGCCTTGTTTTGAGGGATTCTAGTGTGTGTAATCAGGTGATATTTAATAATAGAGCATCTAAGTGTAAATTTATTTTTTATGATGTTTATGGTGCATTCAAAACAAGTTTGAAATAAAAATGACTACTTAGATTTTAAACGAGTAAAATAGTGTTACTAGCTTGAGCTAAGTGTTGTTCTAATTTATCTTGATGAATTCTATGGTGTTTAATCCCTAATTAGTGGTTTTTGGTGTTATAGGAGGACATGTGAGATGATAAGGTTGATATATTATAGCAAAACAATGCCTAATAATGATAGAAAAACACCCACAAATTGAGGAAGTCAAAGCTCAATCGATGGAGAAAATGTGAACATAATTAGGAAATTCTGAGAACTACGACCGTTATGCTCTCTAACCTCCTAAATAAGAGTTTGACACACCCTTGAACACAAACAAAATATGAAAATTTTAGTGAGAATCCACGATAAGGGCGTTCCACTCCCTTATTACGCCAATTCATTAGCGTGACATGCCCTTGAAATTAAAATAGGCTCTTAGTTCTATGTATAAATAGGATACTCCTATATTATTGTAAACAACTTGGATGACTTTTACTTCTAGTAATACATTTTATGAGGATTCGCTTAGGGTTTTAATCCTTTTCTTTAGTTTACTATTGGATTATATACATGAATTTCATTATTGTAATTCATTGTAATTCCATCTAGGGTTAAGACCAAGAACATGAATACTTAAGCTTATATTTGAGTTGGTTTATGTTTATTATCATTATTAGTTGTTCATATATCCTTGTATTTTCTATTATATGGACTTGTGACCCTTAGAATATACATATATTTCTTTTGTACGCCCGAAAAGAGGAATAATCTATTAGAAGATGGGATTTATGGGGTAGGATCTTAAACATTCAAGGTATTGGAGTTAAGGTTAGCATTTAGGATAGGAATATATCCAATTCTACCTATTTGGTTCATATATGGGATAAAATATTAATGCTGCAGACTTAGTTTTCACATCCCCGCTTAACAATGAGCTGTGAGGATAAGTTAGATAGACATTGAGGCTCGAAACACCATAGTCATGTTATCAATCTCGTGAATTAACAATCAAGATACTTAACTAAACCAATGATATTATATGGGTAAGTAGGATTGTTAGTAGTGCCTTAATCCTGGGTTTCTCCCCATTATTATCTCTAACACTTTATTATTATTGTATTGTTTACTGTTACTTTAAGTTGTAGACTTTCAAACATTTCAAGTTACTTTTGCACTTGTTAAATCTTTGTAGTAATACTAGAATTATATTGTTGATAAGAGCAAGTCCCTTTTAGATTAATACTTTGCTTTTAAAGACTACTTTACTACTTGGATGACCACGTACATTTACGTGTTTGCTAGGACGCACCATATTTTTGGCATCATTGACGGGGACTTAAAAATTGGCAATTGTTTACTTTTAGTTTTTCTATTTGGTCTCTTAAGTGCTAACAACTTGATCTTAGCTTTTAAATTTGTAGGTATAGATTTGAAAAGTAAGTAAGATGGCAAGGGAAAGGTATTTGGTTGACCCATATTCTGAACTTGAGCGAAGCTTACATCAACTGAGGAGAGAAGTAGTATTTCTCTATAGGATACCTCAGATTCAACAAGTGAGATATTTTCCTGCACCAATTGCTGAAGATCCACCAGCCCGTAGGACAGTTCGCAAAGTAGCAATTCCATTCACAACCAATAGTACCTTCATCATCCGCAGACTAGAATGTAGAGGTAGATTTGAGCTCAAACAGAACATGGTGCAACTATTGCGGAGTTGTGAGAAGTTCACTAGCTTGTCACATGAGGATCCACAAGCCCATTTATAGAATTTCTTGGATATCATTGATACATTCATTCCCACTAGAGTCTCCACAGACTATGTAAGGCTCGTACTCTTCTGTTTCTCACTTTTAGGGTATGAAAATAAATGGTTGAACATAGAGCCTTTAAACTTCATCACTATATGGGATGATCTAATAAAGAAATTTCTCATCTGTTTTTTCCTATCTAGCAAGATTGCAAGGTTGCACAGTAAAATTTTGAGTTTTAAGAAGAAGTCGAACAAGAACTTATATCATGCTTAGGAGAGGTTCAAATCTCTTCTCGAGGATTACCCACATCTATAACAAATCAATGAGGTATTAGCTCATACTTTTATGGAAGCTCTAGACCATAATAGAAAGATTTTGTTAAATTCAGATGCAGGTGGTCAAGCACTAGAGAAAAATTATAATGAGCTATATACTTTACTAAACACAATAGTGTAGGGCAATCCTGATTGTCATAAAGGCATTTCTAAAAGTGCAGTGAAGAAGACTACAAGTATGATTGAGGTTTATTGTGTCTCAACCTTAGCCGATCAATTATTACCCTTGCAAAATCAAATGATGATGCAATTAAGTAAGTTGGGTGTGAAACAACCTTAGGCCCAGATGAATGCAGTTCAGCAGAACCGTCTTGGTGTCAGATTTGCGGCATTAGTGGTCACTCTACAGAATTATGTGGAGCAAATTTAGAATTAATAAACTAGTGGGTGATGAGTTTACCACTCAATCACACTTATTATTCGTGCATATTACCTTGTTATGGATGAATAAATAAGACATAATTGTGATTAGATGCATTAATTCCTACTTCTTATAGGCATAAAGCTAGAGGGTTGGAAGGATGTGGATTGGAGCTCAAAATGATCAAAAAATGGAGCAAAAAAGTACAACTAAAGACCTAAAACAAAAGTACCTTAGGTACCGCGGTCGCGAACTGCTGACCCCGGTCACGATAGTCAAGTATGGTCAATCAATCATGATCGTGGTGGTAAACCGCGATCACAGCCATACCTGTGATCGCGGCCTAACAAAGCATTTCAGCCCAAGGGCAAAATGGTAATTTCACATGCGGATCCCAATTTGACAAAAATAACTCCAACCCTATTATGAAGAAAAAAATTCCATCTTCCCTAATTTTGAGGTTTAGTTTTAGTGTAGTTCATAGCCTCCATTTTTTGAGAAGAAAATATTGTATAAATTTTGGGTGAAGAATATACTGGAGACTTTCTAAGTGGAAGATTAGCTCACTTCCATTGTTGATTTGTGGGAGTGCCAAGTTTGAAGTAATATTTGCTTATGCTTCAATAAATCACTTCAATGAATATTATTAGTATATTTTTACTTATTTATCTTATGTGTAGCTAGATTTCCCTGTTGGGGTTATGTGTGAATAGGGGTTAAAGTGTGTGTGGGTTGTTATTGATTAGTTTCTATTTAGTAGCTCATGTTTATGGGTTTTATCATTGTTATGCTAACTTAGTTGGGATTTGATGGGTGAAATCCCTATATACCCACATGGGTATGATGAGTAAAAGCTCCATGCTCTAGAAAACCTAAAGCCATCTTTAAAAAAAGGGTTTTGGGTGTAGTTTAGGAATCCATATCATCCTCGAAAGAGGGATGTGGAGACTAAAGCAATAATAAATAGTTGTGTGTGTAGTTTGCTAAATTTTCACTATCTTAGACATAAGGGTGAATGTGAGGTTGACTACACCATAGGTATCACCTTAGAAATAGGGGTGCCTAGATTGAGGTTATGGTTACCAATTGTTGAACACACCTATTAGGTATTCAAAAGAATCAATAGCTTAAAGTTTGGTGTTTTTTTAAAAAACTAGCATCAAAATCTATAACCAAACCTACCCATATTTGGCTTACTAAATTGATGTTGATTGCTAACACCCACATATCACTCCCTTAGTAATGCATAATCCCAAGATCCGTGCATAATTGTTAAAACTCTAATTATTTGTCACCCTAATTTTATACTTGAAAACCCCAAAAAGAAATTTTAGTGTAGGAGCCTACCTCCCCCATTTATCTTTTTGTACCATTCATTTGAATTTAACTTGTATCTACCATTTCTAATTAATTTGATCGCCACTTATATTATTCTTGGTGAACTTGACCCCGGCTCCAAAGTTGGGTAAATATACTGATGACGAACGCCTTGCACTTAAATTGACGTGTAAGTTGAGCATTATCAAGAATGATGTCATTTTCGGGGAACAATTTGGCGTATTAAGTTAGTTGAAATTTTAGTTACTTGCTTTAATTCAAGCTTGTAAATATTTGTTTGTGATTTTTCTTTTGTAAGTAGCTTTTTAGTTTATTTTATATTATTTTTATTTTTATTTTTATTTTTATTTTCTCTATGGCATCTTCCTAAATATGATGTTGGTAGTTGGAACTCCTATCTTGACGATCCATGTCCATATAATGACAAACCACACTTTATAAGAGATTGTAACTATGCTCTCTCTCGAGAGATGGATTCACTATCTTAATCCTATAGGGAGTATGGTTCTCTTTATGTAGTGGTCAAGATGGACATTGGGGTGATTGTCCACGTGCCCCCTCCCCCCATTATACTAACCAAGTTGCTATTTCTTCGTATGAGTTTGATAGGTCTTCTAATGAAGAGAAGCAAGAGCAACATACCAGATCCACTAGTCTTGGAGCAATGATTGAAATTATTTTAGATCGGGTGGATACAACGGGGGACAATGTAAAAGCTATTCAAAAAGAGGCATTAGAGTTGAAAAATGTCAAGATGGGGGAAATGAGCAAAGAAGAAAAGCTCGGAACTGTCATTACTGTGCCTATCCCCTAAGAGGAGATATGTCAAGAAGAGAAACCAAGCTATGGTGATGAACTTGGTAGCAAAGAATCCTTAGAAGCTTCCCAACAATACAATTCATAAGAGAAAGAAATCTAAAATAAAATAAATAATCCTAAAGTAAAGAGAAGAATAAAAGGAAACCTCTTATGATGACTCTAGCTCATTTCGGGGTGACAATGCTTTGGAGGAAGCTAACCCAAACTTAGGTGTTAAACCTCGTTCAACCAACTTTTCAACATTGGGAATACATGATGTGATGAAGATCCATCCTTTTGACCAAGTGGAGGATTGTGGGGAGGTGGAGTCCGACTCTTGCATTTTAGAGTTTATCATTTCGAAGGAGCACATGAAGCCCCGTCCATCAAAGGCCAAGATGATCAACTTTTGAAGTACAAGGAATAGCCTATTTATTTTCTTTTTTGACCCAAAGAGAGAATCCGGAAGATCAATGTAAAGTTGGGAAAAAGGTTCAAGTTTTCTATATGGCGAGATCGGATCTTTCTTTTTATTTTACCACCTCTTCTAAGTTTCATCTTGGAAGATTTAAATTTTTTGTGCCTCGGCAACTTATTGCATATTAAGCAAAATTTTGGATGTAGATTCAAATTTTCTAAGTGGAGACATAAAGGAAAGGGGTAAAACCATCGGGCTGAGACGTTAAACTAAGCGCTCGATGGGAGAAAACCCATCACGGCACGAAAAATGGCTCGTATCCTTTTATTTATGCATTCTAGGGTATATTTTGATTTTTGTTGTTATTTGTGTGCATGCATCATCCATAAAGTATTGGTGCTTAGGGGTATTTTGGTTGAATTTGGAAAGGAGGGATGTGTGAATTTGGCAAATGGACTAAGTAAGACATGCAGGAACCCCGGATGTTTGGTCTCAGTTACCGCGACCACAGTCCGTGCCTTCACTAGTGCGGAGACCATGTGACCGTGATCGCGTAACTTGGACCGCGATCGCGGTTAACTCAGATTAAAAAGACCATCCAAATTCCATGCACCCATGCACCTTATTTTCAAATTTTCTCATAACTTCTCTCAAATTTTTGGCTTCTCAAGAGTATCCAAGGTTTTATTTAAAATGTTTTGCATCAGTTACCTAGTATGTAGTCTCAAACTCCTTTACATTCACTCTTATTATGGGATTAGGACATGTAGCTAGAAATGAGCTTAAAATGGTGTTATAATGCCAAAACTATGCTTATTTGTAATTATAATTGTCATTAGCAGTTGTAGGGTGTCTACACATCATTTGGGGAAGTCTTGAGTACCCATATTCTAACCTAGACTTGTTATAATTGACGTGTACAATAGGTGTCCATTCATTGTCCAAGTGAGTCCAACATAAATTCCTTCAATGTTGGGGCTGCAATCTTGCTATCTAGGTTTATTTTATCTATTCGTGATATTTTACACCTAGTTGGAAGACAAAGTTGGTGTTAAGTTTGTGTATTTTGAGCAATGGAAAAACTGTTGGATGCGGTCTTAGGTATCGCGACCGCGCTCCTGATGACCGCGACCGCAGTAGCATGATTACGTTAAATGATCCACGATCACCATACCTGAGTATAGCTACCTGGAGAAACCTAACTTTCTACATACTTACTTTTCACCCCAGAATCTCCTATAATAGTGCCACATATACTTTTCTTGTTAATCTAGCATATGTTTTTCTTTAAAAATATTTAAAATGGTCCAAAGTGTACTAAATACAGACCTTTTCTTCTGGAAAGCCACTACCAATATTACAAGAACATCCCAAGATCCAAGCTACACCTAGAATGGAGTATTTCTTTGAACAAAGCCTGAGTAAAGTTCCCAGAATTTTTCTATCAGGGAACATGCTCCAGGACTACCCTAGGGGCTAGGAAAATCCTCTCCCACTCGCCATTCATATGCAGCTCAGTCTGACTATGAAATTTATCAGAAGGAGATAAAGAAGCAAGGTGCTAGGGTTGCCAAATTGGAAAGAACATATTCGACCTTGGAAATATCACACTGTAACCTCCAGGAGTTACAGGAAATGTTATTGAAGAGGAAAAAAAAGAGAGAAAAATTCTTCACTAAGATGTGGAGAAGGGTAAAGGGTATCTTCAAGATGTTTAATCCTACAGAATAGCTACCTCCATTGAGGAGCGATAGTGATAATGGATCCACTGATGAGGGTTCTTGTGCTAATAACGGCGGAGACGGTGCTAGGTATACCGAAGATGATGAAGCTAATTGAGGGAGCATTTTTTACTAGTACCTTGCTAACTAGGTTGTGGGGGTACTACCAACTTTTCAATTGGGGGTGCCTATCCCTATATTTGCACTGGTTGGATATCCTTGGGTGGTATTTTGGATGATACTCTGGATATTGTTTTTATTGTGTTTTGAGATGCTACATTTTTTTGTACTCTGATGGTGCTCACGTTTTATGGATTATTATGTTTTTCTTCTAATTTTAGTATTCGTTTGATTTAATTTTATTTTAATCTTGATTGTTGCATGATTAGCTTTACCCTATGATTGATTGAGTGACGACATTCTTAAGGGTAAAACTTCGTGTTTGGGTTTAAGACACAGACATAGAGGAATTCTGAGTACCCTTGGCATTTAGTGTCATTAATGCAAGGGAAGCTTGAGTACCTGTAGCATTATACTTTGTTAAGTTGGGGTCACTTTATACACCATTGCAAAAGTCTGAGTAGCCATATGGTTAGCTTTCCCGTTTTGAGCCAAGATGTGAGACTAAGGCTTTGGTTGTAGCCATAGTTTAACAAATTCTGCATGGTGTTGTTGCAAAACAAACAACTCCCTTTGTCTAATTTTTTTCAAAAATCAAGGGCATGGAGGTGAATGACTTTGTAACAAATCTTTTTCTCTTTTTGTGGCTTCACAAATTTTGACTTATAAATAGAATTAGATACTCTAAATTTGTCTCTGGTAAGAGGTACATTTGAACCTTCTTGGTGAATTTTGCATGCCATGTGTGGTGAGAGTTTGACATTCATCTATTGTATACTTGTGTTATCTAGAACTTGCCCCCTTAGTCTTTCAAAGCAAATGTTAATTGTATTTGATTGGAAAAATGATCTTAGGCCATCCTTGTGATTTTGGAACCCACTCTAGCCTAAAAAGCCTTCCTACGCATAATTGCAATCCCCTGCTACCCTTTTTGAGTCTTTGGACCTTTCTTTGGTAAACACATTACAATCTGTGAACCATTATTTTTATTCCTCTTTTGAACCATACCTTCATTAAACTCGAAACTCAACTTGAGGCTAAAAGCCTAAGTTGGGGTAGTAAAGTTGATGGAAGGAAGTTTGAGGCCACGAAGTGTTAGTAGAATGCCAAAGTGCCGAAGTGATTGTAAACAAATGTGTTAAGAAAGAAAGGATCCAATAAAGAATAAGATTGAATGAAAAAATTAAGAAAAAGAGATAAAAGAAGAGTGGCATACAAAGAAAACAAATTGTAGGCATGAGAAAGGAAAAAAAAACAAAGAAAAGTGGCCAAAAGTCAAAAAGAAAGATTGAAAAGTGTGATGTTGACGTTCAAGGAAGGGAGTAGCCATGTTGTTCCCAAACAATATCCTACCCTAATCTAAACCTACGTTACAAACTTACAAAGTCCTTCGAGATCTCCAACCATTTACTTTCTTTGTAGTGGAGATTGAACATCGGGGAAAGCCTATGGTTTAACATTTGCTGCATTGAGATTTCTTTTGTGAGGGAGAGAGGTTATGCACTTAAAATTCCTTGTTCTATATTTTGTAGCTTGATGTGATGAATTCTCTTTCTTGTGAGGATGACATGTGAAACAAGTTAAGGTGGGTAATTTTGTCACCTTTCGATAATGAGGCAAATGGAGTATAGCTTAGTTGTCGTCAAAAGGGAGTCACTTCTAGAGTATTGGTTTTTGTTGTTTGTTCGCTCTTTGAAGTTCTATGTGACCTTAGTTTTAATATCTGATAAGGAGGGATATAGCAAAGTTAGCTTAGTCCATGTGCAATGAGTTATTTGTGGTTGCGATTAAAGTCGAGGTCATTGTGATCTTTAAGGCATAAGGATTGGGCTTAAATAATTGTGTCTCATGATAGGAGGTAGTGTTTCTTGAGGACAAGAAAACTCTTTAAGTTGGTGGTGTTGATGAGTGGTGAGTTTACCACTCAATCGCACTTATTATTCATGCACATTACCTTGTTATGGATGAATAAATGAGACATAATTGCAATTAGATGCACTAATGTCCACTTCTTGTAGGTATAAAGATAAAGGGTTGGAAGGATGTGGATTGAAACTTAAAATGATCAAAAAGGGAGCAAGAAAGTGCAACATAAGACCTGAAACAGAAGGGCCTTAGGTACCATGGTCGTGAACTGCTGACCGCGGTCGCGACAGTCAAGTATGGTAAATCAATCATGGTTGTAGAGATAAACCTTGGTTGCGTAGCTGCGGTCGCAGCCAGACTACACGATCGCGTCCTAGAGGAGGATTTTAGCCCAAGGGTAAAACTATAATTTTATGTGCGGATCTCAATTTGACAAAAATAATTCAAACCCTATCATGAAGAAAAAAATTCCATCTTGTCTAATTTTGAGGTTTAGTTTTAGTGTAGTTCATAGCCTCCATTTTTGGAGAAGAAAATATAGTATAAATTTTGGATGAAGAATAAATTGGAAACGTTCTAAGTGGAAGATTAGCTCACTTCCATTGTTGATTTGTGGGAGCTCCAAGTTTTAAGTAACATTCGCTTAAGCTTCAATAAATCACTTCAATGGATATTGCGGGTATATTTTTACTTATTTAACTTATGTGTAGCTAGATCTCTCTCTTGGGGTTATGTGTGAATAGGTGTAAAAGTGTGTGTGGGTTGTTATTGATTAACTTCTATTTAATAGTTCATGTTTATGGTTTTTATCATTGTTATGTTAACTTGGTTGGGATTTGATGGGTAATACCCACATAGGTATGATGAGTGAAAACTCCATGCTCTAGAAAACCCGAATCCATCTTTAAAAGAAAGATTTTGGGTGAAGTTTAGTAATCCATATCATCCTCGAAAGAGAGATGTGGAGACCAAAGCAATGGTAGAAAGTTGTGTGTGTAGTTTGCTACATTTTCACTATCTTAGGCATAAGGCTGAATGTGAGATTGACTACACCATAGGTATCATACCAGAAATAAGGATTCCTAGGTTGATGTTATGGTTACCAATTGTTTAACATACCTATTAGGTAATCAAAAGAATCAATATGTGAAAGTTTGGTGTTTTGTTGAAAGACTAGCATCAAAATCTGTAACTAAACCTACTAATATTTGGCTTACTAAATTGATGTTGACTGCTAACACCCACATATCACTCCCTTAGTAATGCATAATTCTAAGATTCGTGGATAATTGTTAAAACTCTAATTATTCTTAGCCCCAATTTTATTCCCGGAAAACCCAAAAAGAAAATTAGTGTAGGAGCCTATCTCCCCCATTTTACCTCTTTATACCATTCGTTTGAATTTAACTTGTATCTATTATTTTGAATTAATTTGATCGCCACTCACATTGTTCCTCGTGGATTAGACCCTGACTCCAAAGTTTAGTAAATATATTGACTACGATCACGTTGCACTTAAATTGACGTGTAAGTTAAGCGTTATCAGTGGGAAATGCATAGAAGGGAAATTATAGGAATGCCTATAACCAAAAATGTTGGATTCAACCCAGCTACCTATGGGGTAATAATTAGGTTTAGACTCAGCAGTTTCTATAGCAGTGAAACATACAGGCCAGTAATATTGAAGAGATATTGTGGAAGATCCTAGAAAATAAAGAACAAATAGCTGTTGAGATAAAAAAAATCAACAACTTTCTAAGAAGAATTTAGAGACACAGTTGGGGCAATTAGCTTAAACACAAAGTAGAAGACCTCAAAGTGGGTTGCCTAGTGATATAGAGAACCCAAAGTAGGTTGTGGCAATCAATTGATGAGGATCTCATTGACAGACCTCCCAAGAAAATCAGGAGGTACAGGTAGATTTAGTCCAACTATAGGTAAAAGAGAAGAAAGTTGGAGGTAAAAAAAATGAGAATTTGGGAAAGTTTGAGTACCTAAAAATAAGGTATTTGAGTATGTTCCTGAAATACCACCACCACCATTCCATTAAAGCCTTTAAAAGACTATGGAATATGCATGTTGTAAGAATTTCTTTGACACATTTAGAGAACTTCACATTAATCTTTCATTATTAGATATTTTGCTGGGTACGCCTAATTATGCTAAGTGTTTGAAGGATGTGGTCACCAACAAGAAAAAGTTGAATGACATTTTGATGGTGGAATTTACTAAGGAGTACATTTTGGTTGTGATGAGGAAGATGCCAAAGAAGATTAAGGACCAAGAGAGCTTCACCCTCCCCACATAAATTGGTTATAATGATGCAGTCCACACTTTGAGTGACTTGGGGGTGAGCATAAATTTGATGCCCCTATATGTGTTTAATACTCTTGGTTTAGGAAATCCATGGCTATGCTCTGTGGTGCTCCAAATAGCGGATAGAATCAGTGTGCAACCCGAAGGAATCATTGAAGGCATCCTAATTAAAGTTGGTTATTTTATTATTCCTACTAACTATATTATTCTTGATTTTGATGCAGATAACAGAGTACCAATCATATTGGGACGTCCATTCTTGGTGACAGGAGTAGCATTGATTGATGTTTGAGGGCACTCTAAAAATGAGACTAGATTATGAAGACATAGTCTTCAAAGTATACAAACAACTCAATCCACCTTCACAATATAAGGATTTATGCATGATAATGTCTATGGAGGTGGATGAGTATGGGAGGGTCGAGTGCAAACCACCAGTAACCTTTCCAAACTATCTCATGGAGTTGCCCAAGACGCCTCTTAAACCTAGAGTTGAAAAAGTTAAGAAGGATCCTGATAAGGTTATTGTTGACAAAGATGTAGATGTTGAGTGCACATACTTAAGAGGTAAAAAAAGAGTGAGAAGATGGCCTCCGATTAGGAGGAAGTGGATAAGGAATATGGTTGATATAGTAATATGGGTCATGCCACGACTCTAAATCAGACGTTGCTTAGGAGGCAACCCAAGTTAAGGTAGGTGTTTTATTCTCGTATATTATTTTTATTTTATGTTATTTTTGTTTTGTTGAGTCACAGGTTGATGAAAAGTCTGAGTACCAGATACTCGAGCTAAGGAACAGGGCAAAGACTGGGTGTGGGGTCCATCAGACCTTATTGATGATTAAAGATATGACTAGCAAAGGCCTTAGGGAGTATTTCTATATCTACTCTGGAGTTATAATTTGGGGAAAAATAGGTTTTTAAGTGTGGGGTGGGGAATATTCCTATGGTTTAGGGTGAAGTGCTGCTATAGGATTTTACCTCTTAGTTGTTTTATAGTTTTGTTCTAAATTTAAAAAAAATTACCAAAATATTTTACCTTTGTTAGTTTTTAGTTTTTTTTTTGTTGGTGTCAGTCTAGTAGTGGCAGACTTCACCCAATTTCTCTTTTTGATTTTATTCTGAGAGGGCACCTTTTGAACCCAGTATCCTCTTTTTTTCGTTTTAAGAAGTAATTTAAAGTTTTTGTGTAAGGAAGTAGTGTGATGTTCTTGCTACATGCTATGCATGATTGCGTGATTCAAGTGGCTTCAAAAGTAAAAGCATGTTGATTGTATTAAATGACTATTATTGAGACACCTAGGATTATTTTTATGACTCTTGTGTGATATTGGCTTAAGTATGAATTCAGTTTATTGCTTGGTCTAGAGTTAATAATGATCCTACTTGATTTGAGCATGTTCTATTTGTGAGTGAGGTCTTTTGTTATATATCCTGTTGCATATTGATGTCTAGTACTTTCCTGATGTATGTGCAAAACAAAATAAAAAATGTTGGCTTTAGGAGAAGATATAGTCATTTCCTTGCTATCCATGTTTCATGCCCCTTTTATCAACCTTTTTTGCATGATATTAGATAGACCTATTGAGACTTTAGACTATGTTCCTTGGTAGTCTCATATGTAGCCTATTCCCTTTTGTTGCTATATTCCTTGGTAGTCTCATATGTAGCCTATTCCCTTTCATTGATTGACCATAATTTGATCCAAAGCACATTAGCAATTTAGTTGAAAAATTAATATGGTTAAGGAGTGTGAAATTTAAGAAGGAAAGAGGTGAAATTAAAGCCCCAAAAAGAGTAACTATTGGTGTGAAAATATTGATATGTTGTGGTTGGGAGTGATGTAATGAAAAAGAGAAAAATTAATCAAAATTGAATCATGTGTTGGTAGAAAATACTCCACTCTTAATATATGTGAACCATCTTAAAGAGATGGGGAAAAAGAGATGTGTGAAGATAAAAGTGGTGAGTGTTAGAACCCTTGGAGGTTGCACCATACAGTGAGGGACCAGGTCCCTCAAAGTTAGTTACAAGCGATAGAATAGTTAAGCAACTATAAGGTACTGGAAAGACAAAGGCAGTGTAGGAAGGTAAGAACACAGATTTTTACGTGGAAACCCAAGAAGGGAAAAACATTGGCTTGACCTCACAAACACCAAATAGTCCACTATAACCAACCTCCTGATTATAGACTCAACTGTGAACCTAACTCTAGCTTCTTTTTGCTTTTACCAACTTAATTACAATCTCATCTTGGTAACTCTACCAACCACCCTCTCTTCTAATTAACTCTCATCAACAACAAGCTTAGGCAACTCTACCTAAGCACTCTCTACTCAAAGAGAAAAGCACTACTCTTATAGCTTGAGTAGTTCGGTGACATATCAAATCTCACTCAAGAAAATTTCAATTTAAGGTCAAATAAACAACTAAGAACTTGAGCAGTGTTGAAATGAGGGTTTGTTGCCACTCTTTTAACTCTTTGGAATTTGCAAAAACCATATGATGAAGAGGTGTCTCTTTTCTTTTATAGATGAGAGTAGTGATTTGGGTTGAAAAATCATTGGACCAACTGTCCAAGTCAGTACTAACTATCACCTGAAAGTTTGTTACACAAGAGGATAAAACTTTGCAAATACCATGTGCCAGCTGTATTGTACTTTGCATATCCAGGGACCTTGTCCCTTGCAGTTTAGCTGCTTATCATCAAAACTACATATAGAAATTTTCCCTCTTTCTGATGATGGCAAATCAAACCATAAAATTTGAGTATCGGTGCACATTCATAATATTTAATCAGATTGATACCACCTGAAGATGAATGTTCTCCCTATCATCATGCTTCCTTCTTCACTAGTCAACAAAAGTACTTGGAACCTTGTTGTTTATTATAGAAAAAACTTCCCCCTATCATTATACACCTTCATTTGGTACATTCTCACACTTCCCCCTGTCATTATGCACCTGCATATGCATTTTCACACTTCTACCTGTCACTAAGCTACCATAATTCAGCACCATATGAGCACACACACACACTAGGTCCTTACATATGAATTCAATATTCCCCTTTTTCGCATTACTGAAAAGGAGAGATAGTAAACCATAAGTAAAAATAAGTGTAGGCAAATTAACTCATGGCCACTGGGTCAACATGACATGAAGAATAGCTTTGTAATAAGAAAGAAAATGAAGAACACATGAAGAAATTTATTCTTTGTTATTAGAACCAATTCAATACACCAATCAAAACATCAAAAAACCATTTTCAAAGGACACAATAGAAAAAATATAGGAGACAGACACACTAGGATTCAGGTAGAAGGGGGTCTAGAGCAGAGTGATTTTAGCAGCATGTCCATTCTAGCATCCTCAGCAGCATGATCATTCAATAATTGTTTATTGGGGATATTTACTTCAACATTCAGTCCTTGAACCTCACTAGATAATTCTATAACTTTTCTGTCAAGCTTTTCATTTTCTGCTTCAAGTTCTTCAGTAGAACATGGTCCCTCAGAAGACAACTTTTGATTCTTTAATTTCAGGCTTATTATTTCAGTGTCCTTTGCTTCTAAAAAAATTCTCAACTCCTCCATGTTCTTGGTTAAGCTTTCTTGAGCGGCCAAAAGTTTGGACACTTGGGATACAACACCTAATTTCCTTTCAATGAACTCAATTTCAACCAAGGTTGTCAGACTGAACTTTTGTTTGACATTTCCTGGCGTTCCCTTTGTCCCAATTACCCCAATGTCACCAAATAATTTGTTTAGGAAATACATATATGACATTCCATATTTCCCTTTCTTTTCACAGATTACCTTTTTCAGGTACTCTATTATAAGAGTTGGTAAGCTTATTAACTTAAACTTACTCAGACATTTGATCAAGAACAGGTCAACCCTGAAGGCAATTGTTATCTTTTCTGACTTTAGCTGGAGAACCTTGTTGATGAACTCAAATACTAGTTGATACTCATTTTTGTAAAAACATCTTTAACATCTTTTTCACTATAGTTGTTGATTTTCCTCTAACCTTTGATGCCTCAATCATGAATTTAATAGTAGGTTGTTGATTTGTCATAATTCTCACCTCTACAACAGGTATATTCAAGATTCTCCCTAGTATTTCTTCATCCAAGTGTATCTCTTTCCCTTGCACTAGACTAGTAAAACTTATCCAATCTTCTGAGAAGTCTATGGAATAATAAACTTCTATCTCTTTATTTTCAAATAGAATAGAAGCCAATTCTTCTAGTAGGTGCAGCCATCCTTGGTGTTTCACATATTCCACTAAATCTACCATACTAGTTTTTCATAGATATTTGATCAAATACTATTCCAAACATCACTTTTTGGGTTTCCAAGATAGCAATCCTTGATTCTTTAGGAACAGTCTTCTTTTCTTCATTTTTTCTTCTTCTCCTTGAGTCATCACTTGGTTCCTCAGTTTTTCTCTTCCTAGGACTAGGTACCTCAGAGACTTAATTTTTCCTAACATCTAAGTGCTTCTTCCAGCTTTTAGTGGAACTACCAGACATTGAGTAAGAGGACCTGCTCCTTTCAGCATTGTGGACTTCTTGTCTGAGTAAGAGGACCTGCTCCTTTCAGCATTGTGGACTTCTTATCATTTCTTCTTAGTTGCAATAACAATATCAAAATCAAAAACTTTATTTTCTCTAACCTCCACAAGTTCGATATCCTTCTCCTTCTCATCAATATATTTCTTCAATCTTCTTCTTTTAAAGGTATAGGGTTTATTTTCCTTCATGGCATTTGATAACATACTTTCTTTAAACCTCCCAGTAGAATAAGATCTAGTGCCTAGTATGCCAGTATTAATCATTTCCCCTTTTTCTTTACTTACCTTTGGTTTATTCATTTTCCAGACTATAGGTTTTTCATTCTTATCCTCTTTATTTTCCTAATTTTGAGTTAAAACAAATTCCCTATCCTTCTTCAAGTCATCCCTTTCTCCTGAAGAGGTAATCAGAAACTTCTTATCCCTAGAAGCCATTATAAAATGAAAATCACATCGTATGTGATCAATCTAACCATAATAGAAATATCTATTCTTCACTTTCTCATATATACCATGGTCCGACCATCCATAAAATCTACAAAAAGGGTGGGACGGAGCCGACTGATACCCACTAGCCTGAGATTAGGCAGCCTGTGCCCAAAACCCACCATCATACTGAGACCAGTGATCACTCGATGGCTTCAAGTAAGAAGAATTAGCCAAGGAGAAAGAACCAGAATTCTCCCACTTCTTCTTGGGCCACTTACCACCATCTCTACCACCTTGCTCAAAAGGCCTAAATTTGATCCCCTGCCTCTCACTAAACTCACCTGTTTCTTCTTCTCTTTCTCCACCTATTACATATACATAACCAACCTAGATATATACATGTCCTTGATCAACAAGGAAGTCTTACTCTCAAGAATCAACTCACGAGACAACCCTAAAGTGAACTTACATATTCTAGCCCTCATACTAGAAATAAACTCAGGAGCATACCTGGAAAACTGATGGAATTTCAAGACATACTCCTTGATAGACATCCTACCTTACCTTAAATTTCCAAACTCTTCCAATTTTGCCTCCCTTAACTCCTGAGAAAAGAAGCGGTCGAAGAAGGTACTAGAGAAATCCTTCCATAAGAAAGAACTAGCATCTTCTCCCTTAGATTCTTCCCACTCTTTGTACCACTGGGATGCCATATCTTTAAATTGATAGGTAGCAAACTCAACACCTTCAACCTCGAAAGCATGAATAATTTGGAGAATATTCTTCATTTCATCAATGAAACTTTGAGGATCCTCCTCAACATTAGTTCACGTAAATATTAAAGGATGCAACCTCATGAACAAACCAACCCTTATGTCCTTAGAAGATGGATAAATAAGAACACCATGCTCAAACTGAGAAGCTACCAACTGAGTCATTAGATTAATGGAGCAATAGAACTCAACATTAGTAGCCTTTCCTTGAGGTGACTAAGTATTAATGTCACTTCCAGAAGAAATATCAGTGAGGATAGGTGGAACCCTATGAGGACAGTTAGATGTAATGACCCTTAACCGGGTATGGACTCTAGAGGTAGAGCCTGTCCCATCAACATTATCCCCAGTTAGGATAAAGGTGTTTGCATAAACATCAGATCTTTTTGGAGGCATGATCTGAAAGGCAAGCAAATAAAAATCAGAAGAATCCAAGACCTTAAACTTTATAGCTCAAAGTAAGACAACAAGAAAGTAAAACATTCCTAATTGTCTCATAATTTTTTTCTTATAAGTTTGGCGAGCTACATACCCATAATAGAGACTCTACTTAATACAGCTTTGTGGACACCCAACTGACCATAAACCTAGGCTCTGATACCAACTTGACATGACCCAAATCAGGGCCTT
The DNA here is from genome assembly GCA_030864215.1 of Capsicum pubescens. Taxonomy (NCBI): domain Eukaryota; kingdom Viridiplantae; phylum Streptophyta; class Magnoliopsida; order Solanales; family Solanaceae; genus Capsicum; species Capsicum pubescens. Next base: position 124,160,522 of record CM061543.1, read on the forward strand.
GTCGTAATGGGCACCTCAAGTCCAACAAGGATCCAAGATCACCCCGCTATTCAATTCAACCAACCAACAATCATAACATGACAAAGATAATAACCAAGTCCAAATCCATACCATAGGATAACATTCCCAAGTCCATAGTTTGACCATACAAATCCTCTAAAAATAATTCAAGAATATTCGGTCAGGACATGCCTCTGACCATAGCCCAAACCAAAATCCAAATCTAAACTAATAAAGACATAAGAAAACTTAAAACAAGAAATAGAGCCTTGAAAAGTATGGAAGATCACCACTTCAAGTCACTAAAAGTTGTTCCTGAGTCCAATCACTAAGTAGAAGGTATAAGGTTATGACCAACACCTGCATCATATAGGGATTCAACATGGAAGATGGTTAGCAGTTGGAGATCTAGCATGTAACTCAAAGGTAAGGATAAAGTAGTTCCAGTATTTTAAAACCATTCAACCAATACATACACAAAATACAACTATACATATATACCATGTCCGGGTAGGGAACAGGATTAGCATGAACTTTGAAAATAGTAACCTGGGTTGTGCAGCATAACCGCTATAGAACAAAGCACCCACGGGATATATGGGTCCATCTCTCCCTTAGTTGGAAGGGCCTCAGTAAGTGTAGCCACATGAAGCAGAGAATATCCATAACCGTATATACCTATATGGGGGACTCAAACCTCCCGGCATAATCAAGGTGACATAGCACCAATGTATATAACATGTGGGACTCAAACTTCCCATTATATATTCATTCAGCAGACCAAACCACCCAATCATAAGACACCTGCGCCAGCTAGTGCAATTTCTAGTGTTAGTCCTTCGAACTCCACTTTTAAAGTCTGGCTACATATCCTTCTTTAAATCCTAATTTAAACCAATTATTTCACATACACAACCATTAAGATAATTACTTACCAAAGGCATCCCATTGGTATCGTCATACCAACCCCCACTTGCAAGAGTATAACAATTCCATAGACATTCTCATTTAACTTTGGGACTCAAACCTATTTTCTATACAAAGTAATCAATTCAATTAAATATTTAGGGAATAGAACCCATTATCATATATAGACATGAATCAATTTAATGTTTAGGGACTCAAACCCTTTTAACCAACTAAACCACCAAGATTAACATTCATGTCATTACATGGCCAACAAGGCCTTCAAAAAACTATTTACCAACCATACATATTTATTAGGCCAATGCCTTAGTTCAAAACACATTTCAATTCAATTTATGGTCATCAAAACCTTTATTAAATCATTCATCCTTCATTGGCATTCTTATACCAAACATTAGTGCCAAGCCTAATTCATCATATGACTAGTTTATTCTCTTATGCATTTTCACAAACACTTTGAGGGCATGTTATTATCAAGATTGAAATCAAGCTAAATCCATCAAATTTAGGGTAAACCATGACCCATTTATTAAACTACAATTACCAAGAACCCACATGTGCAAACCATCACTAAAGCATGTATAAACACAATTTAAACCAAGAGTAAACAATACTCAACATTATGTAAAAAAACACTCAACTATGGTTTTTAAAACCACCAGTAATGAATCAAAATCAATGTTTAAAACATATGATATTTCAGAAATAAGAATGAAGTAAGAGTCGCATGCCTTATTCATGAAGATTCGCTAAATAAACTTTACCCTTGAGCCTCTAAATGAACACTTGTAGAAAACCCTAGCCTAATCTTCAAAGGAGAGTTTAGAGAGTGGTTTTGGAATGTTTGATCTATTAAAAGTATGTTATGAGAGGACACAATATGTTATAATATGTGGGGACTTAAGGTTTTTGGGTTGGGAAATTTCTGTAATACCCTCAACTTAAAAACTAAAAACTTGGCCGCAGGATGGTACAACAACACCCCCTAAATTATACCCTAGGGTAAGAGTGGTAACCTTATCTCATACCCTAAGCCTCATCTTGGACCTCCATACTAATCACCATACAACTACAAAGGACTAAGTCATATCCTATCATACTAGAAGTACCCTTATAAGCGTACCTTCATTAGAATCATCAAACTTAGGGCATCATAGACTTAACAACATACACCTCGTACCCTAACATATGACTAGTACGATGCCTGATCATACCTTGGATACAATTCAACTAAACTACACTACTTAACATACGAGAAGGGGGCCATAAAATGCATCTTAGCATACGACAAGTACGCTCAAATTGTATGTTGTCCAAAGCCAAGGTGTTTCGCAAGATTAGAAGAATTTAATGATGTGAGAGTTGATAAAATCTCACTTATGGAAATTATGATTAAGATATAGATGGAAAAAAGGCAACTTTATGGTACGTACTCTTTATCTAAAGGATAAGTTGCATCTTTGTTCTAAGTAAATACTAATATCCCCGATGAATCAACTAATTGATAATTTCATGATTTAACTACTAAAAAAAATCAAATACTCAATTTTTTTGATTGACTCAAGTATAAGTACATTGATATTGAAAAGGGAAAAAGTGTCATTGAGAATAAGAACTACACTCTGAAGGAATAGTTTAACCAATATAGTCCAACCATATTGTCTTTAAAGTTTGAAATTATCAGGTTTACAATGACTAATAAAAAAAGTTAAAAGAAAGGTGGATACTAAGAATGTGGATTATGCAAAGTTGGTTCATAGAAAAAATAAAGAAAAGAAGTGGATGAATAAGGAAGAGTATAAGTTATCTAGGAAAGAGGTTAAGTTAGTAGCTACAGTAGCTAAGATAACAGTTTTTGAGAGCTTATATGCGACTTTAGAGGAGAAAAATAGAGATAAAAAGTTGTATAGGCTTTCCAAGGCTAGGGAATAGAGTGTCTATGACCTTTAATGAGTAAAGTATATCAAGAAGGAATACAGGAGAGTATTGGTGGAGGATGACAATATTAGGAGGCATAGGTAGTCCTATTTCCATAGACTTTTAAACAATGAGTAGGACAAAGGCTTTATGCTATGGGGCTTGGAACACTCAGAGAGATATCATGATTATGGTTATTATAGGCTTATCATAGTTTACCAGGCTAAAGGTTTTATTCATATGGGGGTCAAACGACTAGGCCATATAAGATTCTGGTGGATTTTTGGAAGAACATTGGTGAGAAAGGTATGGAGTGGCTGACAAGGTTGTTTAATATTATTTTTAGGGTGGAGAAGATGCCAGAATCTTGGAAATAGAGTATAATGATTACATTAAATAAAAACAAAAGGTATATTCATAGTTGTGGCAACTATTAGGATATCAAGTGGTTGAGTCATACTATAAAGGTTTGGGAAAGGGTGGCTCAGTAAAGGCTGAAGAGGATCGTGACTATTTTTGAGAATCAATTAATTTTATGCTAGGTCTCTTGACTACTAAGACCATTCACTTTATGAGTAGTTATTGAAAAAGTTTAGGGGGAGGAAGGACTTGCACATAGTGTTCGTTGATCTTAAGAAAGCGTACAATAAAGTCCCAAAGGAGATTTTGTGGAGCTACTTGGAGGCTAGAGGTGTGCTCGTGGCATACACTATAGGTTGATTCGGGACATGTATAATGGAGAAAAAACTAGCAATAATATTCGAAGAACTTTCCTATTTTTACAAGGTTGCACTAAGGATCAACTCTTAGACCATTTTTATTAGCCTCGGTGATAGATGTTTTGATGTGGTGTATAAAAAGAGAGGTTCCTTGGGTTTGTTGTTTACTAGTGATATTGTACTAATTATGAGACTTGGGAAAAAGTTAATGATAAGTTGGAGGTTTGGTGATAGACCCTAGAGTATGAAGGGTTTAGGTTGAGCAGGACAGTTGTAATTGGAATGTAAGTTCAGTGATTTGATGCATAATGCTATTATGGTAGTGGATCTAGATTATCAACCATTCAAAAAGGGATAGTTTTGAGTATCTTGGGTCTATGATGTAGGGGAATGGAGATATTTACGAGGATGTCATGCATAATATTAGTTTATGGTGGTTGAAGTAGAGGCTCACTTTGGGATCCTTATGTGATAAGAAGGTTCCTTCTAAGATTAAAAGTAAGTTCTACAGAGTGGAAATCCTACTAGCTATATTGACATGGAGTGGTTACAACTTACGGAGGACATGACCCTTTATAGAAGATATGGAGGACTCTAGTTAGGGTAGAGGGTTAGTTAGTAGTAGTGCATCTATAATAGTAGAAAGGAGTGTTTTATTTGTATCTATGCATGTAGTTTCTAGTTGTAGTATTCTGATGATGTCTGTGATCTCAAATAAATAGTTTATACTATTACTCTATCGATGTCTTATTTCTTTTATTATCTAGCAGTATGTTCTCCCATTTTGTTGTTTATTTTTATATTTTTGTTTGTTATACTTTTATCTTTCCTAAGTTGTGAGTCTATCAAAATTATCCTCTCTACTTCATCTGAGGTAGTCATTTGGGCTGCATATATATTATCCTCCCCAGACCCCACTTAATGAGGATACACTAGATTTGTTGTTGTTGTACTATGGATGGCAAAAGAAAAAATGTCAGTAATGATTATCAAATAATTGAGTTTGAACTTAAAGAAAGAAAGGTAAATTATATTTTGAAAGAGAAAAGGTTAGAAATCTAAATGAAGAAAATTCTAGGTTAAAGCTAGATAAAGAAAGAGCTAGTCGGTGGACTCAATCCTCAAGAATTATAAATCATCTAAGTAGAGAAAAAAAGTGAGAAGGTCGGACTAGGATTTCACAAAGAAACTACTCCAACAAAAGATCTATGTTATATTTGTGGAAAGCTAGGAAATCCTACCACTAAGTGTCAATCAAAGAGATGAAGAGAAATATTAAGTTTCTTAAACGGAAAATTGTCAAACCTGTCAAAAGAAATAAGTTCACTCTTCCTGAGAAGAAAAAGTTCAAAATTACGAAAAGAAGCTGGTTCATATTGCTAAAAATAGTAAGGTTATTCCTGTCAAAAGAAACAGGTACACAAATCGATTGTCAGCATAGGCTAGAAGAAACATGATTTCATCCCTTTAATCAGAAGAAAGGACCCAAGCTTTTCTAGGTGCCTACATCCAATCTCTAAATTATTTTACAAGTAAGAGTAAAAGGTATCTTTAAAATTAGTACATATATAGTGCTTTCTGAATACACATGACTCGAGATATACAAATATTTCTTTCACTCACCTCAATAGAATGAGGAGATGTGTTCTTTGGAGATGAAAAATGAGGACCATTACTAGTGTAGGTAAAGATAAGAAGAACTAAAAATAAAGCTTTGGAGGAATTTTATCATGTTGATGGTCTAAAATACAATCTTTTGAGCATATCTTAACTACGTGACAGGGAAATAAGGTTACTTTTACCTCAGTAGGATGCAAAGTCAAGAAGTTAAATGTGAAAGAATTTGTGCTCACTGCTAGAAGCCACAAAAATATATATAAGGTTGAAAAGACATGTAGTTCATGTGTAAGGGGGGATAAAGGTGAAGATGAAGCAGGAGATCATAAAATAGAATAAGTGATACAACCTAGTTTGTATAATGAATAGACCAAGGGCACACTGACTGGGGGAATAACAAAATAAGAGATTGGATTATTTGAGGACTTGGCTTCATAAATTGAAGAGAATGTTGAAAGATCACAAGGACTAGAAAAAATACAAGTTTGAGGGATATCATCCAATTGATAATATTCTTAAAGTACATACCTCAGGAATTACTTCAAGGACTTCAAATTAAGAGAACTCCAACTTTCACTATGATTCACTAACTAAAGTATATGTAAGAGTTGCTCAAGGATTCCAAGATGGAGGAAGCCAAGGAGATCAATACTCTTATTGCCACTGCCCAAAAACTAGACAATGATGAACCTATTTTATCTACAAAGGAAAAGTTGTATCTAGGTATGATTGGGTCTCCCTTTTGTCTTACAGAAAATAGACTTGATATAGTCTTTAGTGTTGAACTTCTTGCAAAATTTCAAGCCAATCCCAAGAAGTTTCATCTTCAGGATTTGAAAATGATGTTGAGTATTTAAAAGGAACAATAAATTTGGATTATAATATACTAAAGGAAGCAATTTTGACCTTATGGGTACTCAAATATTGATTCTACAGATTATTTAGTTGATAGTAAATGTACATCAGGCATGGCACACTTTCTTGGACCATGTCTGCTAACCTGGTCCACTAAAAGCAAAACTCTGTTGCTTTGTCAAATGTTGAAGCTGGATATGTTGCTGCTAATTTTTTGGTGTGCTCATCTATTATGGATCAAGAAAAACTATTAGATTTTAGTATGGTTGTGGGGTGTGTTCCTATTTCTTGTGAACTACACAAGTGCCATCAATATTTTCAAGAATCTAATTCAGCATAAGTGTACCTAATATATTGTTATAAGACACCATTCTCTCAAACATAATGTAGAAAAGGGTCATGTAATTATCATGTTTTTTCTCCACAGAAGAAATATTACAGATATCTTTACTAAGGAATGGAGTAGGGAATAATTTGAAAAGAATAGGTTGGACTTGAGGATGATTAAGATTTCATGAAACCCACCTCCATGATTAACTAAACTGACTATGCATTAATATGATATGAATGAAAGTTATATGATTACTTTGTTCAGTCTTGCACATTTAGTTGTGTATCCTAAGTCTAGTTATTTGATATTGTTAACCTAGTTTTTATATTAGATGGGGCAGAAAAGAAAAGCTAGTTAGCATTAGAGACCTCACATCTTGGTTTATCAGGTATATGCTAAAATGATATTGCTATTACTCTCTGATGAAACACTTGATCTTACTTATCCCATCTCACATGTTCCTAAGTCATTATTCAAAAAAGCACTAAAAACCAATATGTCTCCATCTTTTCAAAAAGATACAACAGATATCACATCACCCATCACCTTACCAGTCATATTGGTTCAAGCTTTTACTATTCTTAACTCAATTCTCATTAACTCTCTTCTCTATTTAATACTAATCGTTAAGCATGCAAAAAAAATTCACCTTTCCCAAAATAACAAAAGCTAAAATTTCTCCTTATTCGTAAATTCTCTCCAATTTTTGGAAAATATTCTTCATCTTATTCAAACCCTTTCTCTAAGACAAAATTCTCCTCCAGATTCAAATCAAATAAACAAGTGAGTCGACCTGTTCGATTTGAGGAGTCTAACTCAGAAGCTACTGTGAATGATAACCCTAAACAAATTAAATGAGACATTGAAAAGAAGTTTGGTTGTTCTAGATTTTGGGGAATTCTATACAATTGGTTCAAAGGTTGGATCACTTTTTCCAATAATTGTAAGAGGAGTTAAAATTCATCTTGGGAGAATGTGGCTAAGAATCTAGAAATATACAAGAAGGGTGGGATCAATACGTGAAAGGCATGATAAAAGACATTTTCATCTCTATAGGTCCTTGTTGAATAAAATCTTCTTGGACTATTCAGTCTTGATGCAAGTATGGAACCTTTGGATAACAAAGGATTTTTTGGGTAAAGCCGAACATGTTGCTCCACCTAATTCAATGAAGAAATCCAGCACTCCATTAATAAAATTGAAGAGAGTCTTGGCTACTAAGACTGAAGAACTGGAGGTAGTTCAGACTATTCATGTACTTGAAAAAATAACCCTTAAGGCTGGGATTGCTCAGTTGGAAGAAAAATTATTTAATGAAAGGGATGAAAATATTGAAAAAGTTCTAAAGTTGAAACGACTCCTCCCACATGTTCCACCCCTCTCTTCAGCCTAGGTCCTTAGTTTCCTTAGACCCATCTAAGCTTTCTTTATTTATGCTCAAGTTATTTTGTTTTCAATAGTTAGTAGTATTTTTTAGTACATATCTAGTTCATATCAATGTAATGTCTATCTTTTGCCTACTTTGCTATTGATCTTGCTCTTTTTAATCCTTTAAATTGGTTTCTAGTCTTAAAATAGCCCAGTGGACATAAATATTATAATTTTAATTTTTATATTATAAATGTGCTTAGCTTTTCAATGAAGACAAAAGGGGGAAGAAAGATTTCTGCAGTATTTATCCATGGCTAACCTAGTTCATCAAAGTGTTTCTTACTTTATTAATTAAGTATAGTTTCAGTGCTTACATTGGATGCACAAAGGTAAGTGTTTGTCATTATAAAAAAGGAGAAATTTATTGGAATGTGATCATTTTAAAGTTCACAAAGTAATGTAACAAAGTATGATTTTGAAGATAGTCAATGCAGTGTAACAGTTGCAAAAAATAAGTTAATTCACCTGATCCATCAACACTAGTTCAACGTGCGTTTGAGATATAATGATTGTAGACATTCATGACACCATTATAAAAAATGAGGCAATTAGCCACGTACAAAATCGTGGATAAATGGCACCTAAACCATGGCTAAAATACCTTTTCCATAATTTATTAGCCACAGTTACTATCGTCCATAGCAGGAGCATCGTGAGGAAATTTTCCACCATTTTTGTGTCTATGGTAACATTTCGATAGCCATGATTTAAACATAAATTAGCTATGGTCATGTTGTGGGTAAATTTGACAATGTAAAAATAAAATTTATTTAAAGTTTCTAATTATCCATACTATAACCGTGGCAAAACTAACCATCACAAAAATCTTTCATACAAATTTTTCATGGTTGAACCGTGGCTAAATATAGAGGTTTTTGTTAAGAAAAATACAATTATTCCCTATATTTTTCTAGTATCCATGTATATCTTGAAACTTTTATTCTACCAAAGAAACCCACTTTGACTCCGTCAACTATGTATAAAATCTCATACATATATCTATCTTCTTGTATCTAATCCTCTATCATCACTACAAAATATTGAATTGTAAATCAGAAATCAATGATCTTGGAGTATGCCCTTACTACAATAGACTAAGAAAAACTACCACTTCCACCAAGAATAAAATAAATTATGCCTCATGGATATAATATCACACTACTTTAGAGAAAAAAAAAATTAGGAGGATCAGTTCTTAGAAACATTAACATCATAAACAAGTATATTGTGACATTCTTGACGAGACAAACCAGCTTAGGACAAGACACACCCTTCCCAAAGTCATGCTGCTTCATAGTCCATTTTTTCCAGAAATTCATAATACATGAGGATTCCCAACTTCAACCTATAGAAATGAATAGCAACATAAAACAGAAAGAGAGTAAATTAGATCCAAACAAATACTTTATTATCATTAAAACACCAAAAATAGTAATGCAACATCATACAGTTATAGCATCATTTTTTGTTTTTTAGTACAGTTCAAATAATTGTACACTCAACAGAATTATATATGATAAACAAATAAGTAACTAATAGAAAGAATCGTAATTGTTCCAATTTCAGCATCAAGTTCAATAATTAACAGAGTCTGGAAAGAAGAACTATCCAAAGCCTTTAACTTAGAACCAATTCGAGGCAAATCAAACTGCCGAAGTTACCTCTGTACACTGTGAATGTGGAATACATGATTACGTATGGGCATCCACCTTATTATCACTCAAGAATTTAAAATTTATACCTAATCATCATAGGAAATAAAGATCTCACTAAATTTCATCTGTATAAGTGATATCAAGCTTCATACTATTGTATTTTCTCTTGTAAGACAAAAAATAGATCAAATATTTTCTATATGCTCATGGATTCAAAGAACTACAAAGTAAGGCCACTACTGCATGGTAATACAAGAAAAAACATCACTTCATTTTTATTAGTAATAGATTGAAATGGCTAACACATAATATAGCCAACGCAACAACAAAATATCACTACTTTACATTCACTAATATGAATAGAGTTAACTTATATATTCTTCCTTATGAAAAATACAATTTTCTACTGTTACTAAAAAGAACAAATTTTTTTTGTAGGTTAGCAGGTTCTAGAGTGTTGTCTAGCTAGTCCTTCTACATTAATAGTAGAGTATTACTCTTGTATTTTCTTATTTTATTGTAGTTACTATTAGCATACTCTTTTATGTTTTCACAGTCGTTACTTCTTTTTTCAATTATTTTGATTTATTTTTCCTTGAATCAAGGGTCTATTGGAAACAACTCTTTACCGCTGAGGTAGGGGTAAGGTAAGGCTTGCCGATACTCTACCCTCTCTAGGCTCTAATTTGTGGGACTAAACTAGGTATGTCATTGTTGTTTTTATAGAAAGAACATATCTTTCTTCAAATATCCTGCAAACCAGAGCAACTTTTTATGTCTTGGAACTATGGTGTCAGTCTAACTTGTCCACACCTCGACTAACCAGCACAAACATCATAACTCCATTCACCTAGATTTGGATAATTGAAAAGAAATTACCTAATATTTTTTTATCAAAACTTTTCCACTCTCAAGAATAAATTCTTTTAATGTAAGTAAAAAGCATAACATTCTTCATAGTTCCAGCAACTCAAAGAAATAGTCTTCTTATATAAATGGTCAAATCATGCAAAAGACTCACTATTGCATGTTTAATTGCCAACTAAAATATTTGTAGCGAGAAATGTTTACGGCTGAAAATGATAGAAATGATTGTAAATGATAAATTATGATAATTTTATAAGTATATAAAGTATAAGACTATTTACTTTTGTTAATTTTTATAGAAAAAGAAGATTATCACCATAGCAAATAGACACATACCTTTATCGAGTCAAATATTTGAGCCAAAAACACATTTGCGGATAATGTTGAGGACTGAATATGTGAAATAATACATAAAATGTAAATTAAAACAGTCATGAGAAAATCTTTATCAATAATTTCATAAATAAAATTAAAGGAACTCATTAAAGGATCACATACCTCGACTAAAAAACTACTTCTTTTTCTAATAAGATTTTTGAATATTTTCTCTCCCTTTCTACGTGAAGAGTACTGGGACTTGAAAGAAAGAGAATGGAGAAATATAAAGAGTTAGAAGAGAATAGGAGAAAACACAAGTTATCAAGAATAAGTTATTTGTTGGAAAAAAGTTTACATGTGTTTACAAGGAAAGAACATAAAATATGTGTCAAATAAAATTACCTCGAGTTTATAGTACACTTCACATAGCTTATTGTAATAGTTTTTCAGTATCCATACATGCCTCGTTATCTCATATATAAAGAATGTTAAACGGCATAGTAAAAAAAGAAATGAGATATAATGTGTTATTTGATCATTATTAGTCAGCCAATCGATCGACTTGTACATTTTCAAATTCGTAGAGTCTTAGCTATATAAAGATTTAATATCCATTCGGCTCATGCTCATTTCATTCTAGTACTACTAAATTTGATTTCTCCAAAATTAGAGGCCAAAATAGCTCGATGAACCCTTATATTATGTCTGTTTTGTAATGTGGATACTTCTACTTTGCCTTTTGTCATCTGAACCCCTCAACCCATCAAAATTCAAAATTTTGAATCCTTATTTGCGTATGTGGTATTAACTCAATGATGTGGTAAAACGCGTGTAAACACGAGTTTTTTGGGCGCGTGATAAAATATTTATAACATTTAAAATTTTAAAAAAATAGTCAATTAAAAAGAAACTAAAATCCCCACCCACCCACCGCCCAAACCTCCGTTCCAGCAACCTCCCTCCCCAAAACCTTCGTTCCAACACCCTCCCCACCCCCTGCCGTCCACCACCACCCCGCCACACCGTCCACTAGCTTCCCCCACCCCCACGTACTATTATAGATCCAAAATGCTCCTCAAGACTTGCCTCCCTTCCATCACAACTACCACCGCAACATCTCCACTCATTTCCTTGTCCAAACTCTCTCTTCTTCCTTTCTCCCAAAACCTCCAGAAAAACAAATTGGTCTTTTTCAAGTCTCTAACTTTATCATTATTTTGTGCCTTTTGACCAATTGGTGATACTTTATCCAAATGGGGTTGCTCAAATTTGTCCTTTCTTGAACTTCTTGGAACAAGAACATCACCATCACTAACATCCTTAACATGATGTGAAGATTTTATAAAAAAGTTAGAGAAAATAGAATAAAACTGAGGTCTATAAGTACCACCACCATTACCTTCTTGTTTACTTAATAAAAAAATGTTAGTGAACTATGGACAAGAAGGATTAGGTGAAGGACTAAAAGCCAAGAAAGTAGTAATAACAATGAAAAAAATAAGAAAACCATATGCAAATACAACAGTTCTCTTAGTCTTCACAACTGACAAGTGAACTTTCATGTCTGTATACAAAGTTGCACCATTGATAGGTGCAAATTTTGTTGTTTCTGCCATTGTTTTTATGCTAAAGCTTAGTTCAAGAAACTATTTTTTAATATATATGAATCAAAAAGGAAAATAATTTTGTCTAGTGATATGAGTAGTTGGCTCAACAAATTGGGTTTGAGTTTTGATGATATTATCGTCGGTTGCTGTCAGAGCTTCAGCGGCGATGTCGTCGAAAAACGCAATGCTTACAAGCTGTTGCTCAGGTTGGTGGTGATGAAAAAATTATTTTTTGTAGTTTTAAATAATTTATAGTCAATTTTATCAATTTATTCAATAATTTTTTATAATTTTTTCTTCAATATTTTTAATTTAAAATTATTTTTAAAAATTTATAAATTTTATAATATTATAAAAGAGAGATGAATTTTATTTTAAATATTTTAAAAATGATGTGGCAACTGACGTGGAATTTAGTACCATATTTAAAAATAATGTGGCAACTGATGTGGAGGCGAGTTTGTTACACACATCGAAATAGGATTTAAAATACTATTTTTAATGGGTTGAAGGGTCCAAATGGCAAACATATAAGTAGAAGTATCCACATTACAAAACAGACATAGTACAAGGGTTCATCTAGCCATTTTGTCAAATTAGAAGTTGTCTAAACTTTCACATTATCCTTACTTAATAAATAACTAGAAAATTAATTTAGTTTTAATACAATTTCTACTTAATGATATTAAGTTACAACATCTTTTACACAATATTAGATAAGAATGACAATTCAGTTGTTGATTCGCTAAAAACATGTCAATATAGAAGAATTAAAGCTAAAAACACATAATATAATAAGAAGTCTATCTAATATGAAAAAATTCATTTCCTAATCAAATCATTGCTCAACTTGCTACATGATTGATAAATTTTTGGAACCAAAACAAATAACAACACAAACATGGATTTTTCTAAAGCTTTTCAAGGTTTCTAATCATAAATCCTAGTTGTCTAGTTAAGAACTATTCAAACAAATTGAAAACAATAGCTACCCACAAATCAACAATCATTAACAATGGGGAAAGAAATTTTGCACAATAATAAACCCTATCATTAACAATATAATAAAAATTATGACTTGAAAATCTAGACAGCAGAGATTTATGACCTGAAAATGACCATTTTTCAATGTTATTTCAAGTAATTAAACTTTGAAATGAAGAAGAAGTACTCAGAGGTTTGTAGAAAGTTTTTCCTACTGAATTTTTTATCTCATTCGCTACTAAAGAAAAGAGAAAAACCGACCACAAAAACCGACCACGAGTGGTTGGTTTTCCTCAAATTTCGATCACAAAATCGATCAAAGTGCGTGGTCGGTAAAATTGTGGTAGCTTTTTAAAAATCGACCACATGTGGTCGATTTTTTATAAATATATATATATTTTTATAATTCATTATTATTTTATTAAAATAGAAAAAAATGAGTTTAAAAGTAAAAAAATTCAAAATAAACCGACAACAAGTGGTCGGTTTTATTTTAAAATTAATTAATCAATTTTATTAAATCTGACCACTGTGGTCTGTTTTTTTAAATTAATAAATTAATTTTAATAAAACCGACCATTTGTGTTCGGTTTTTTATAAAATTTCCAAAAAAAATGACCACTTGTGGTCGATTTTTTGAAATTTTTTTTTAATAAAAAGCAACAAATGAAACACCATGAAATACAACAACAACAACGACAACAAACCAAAGTACAAACTACAACAAAATGTCCTAATCCATACAACAACAAACCAAAGTACAAACAAAAGTGTAAAAACTACAACAATACATACAAAAGTTTAAAAACTACAATAAAATGTCCAAATCCAAAGTACAACCCATACAAAAGTCAAAAAACTAATACTCATCTTCATCGTCATTGTCTTCGTCTTCCGCATCCTTATCTGTACTGATATCATCGAGTGGGCATAGACCTTTTACATCCCAAACTGCATCACCAGGACATGGAAGAATAATCCCTGCAGTCTGACTAAAAGAGCTGAACTGCTCCTGCAGCATCATGATTTGTGATGATGTTTCCTCCTCCTTCTTCTGCACCCTCTCTCTCTGTTCAGATAACTCTTTAGTGAGTTTAGAAATCATAATTTTTAGTGATTCAATGGTTTCTCTATCAACTGAAGAGGTATAGGATATAGGACCAGATGAAGACCTAACATTCTCACCAAAATAATTTCTATGGTATCCGTAGAAATGGCCTCTAACTGCAGGACCCACAGTTTGTTCCCATAACTCCTCACAAACATGTTGGTGTATTGGGTCACCCTGACTTTCAGGAGGCTGACTACTACGAAACTCACTAAGGAACTGCCTAAATTTATCCTATATTTAAAGTAAAGTTAAAATTAATAGTAAAAAATATTAAAGTACTTATACTTGAATAATTCCAACTTTGAGCAAAAGATTCATAAATTCAAAATTTGATTCTTACATGGGCAGCTTTTGTACGAGGTTCAATCCAGACATCTTCATCAGTCGGGTTCTTTTTCTTTTTCTGATGCGTCTCCTCGAATAGCTCATCGTGTGGTATCTTCCTACCCTTTTCTTTTTTTTTTGCATATGAAAAAAATATTAATCTTCAAATAATTAAAAATTTAAATAGAAATAAATAATTAAAACTGTAAAAGTTACATACCATTTTTCCTCCACAACAATCATACTTTTGGCCCCCGCAGTATGCAGGGAGCCACCATTGGATGATGCCCGGTCTTTCTTTCCTTTGTCCCTCAGCAATTGGTATTCTTCGCTATTCTAATAGTGAATATACTGTTGCCATAAGGATTCACTTATCCAGTCAGGTCGTACTAAGTTGGTTATGGTATAATCATACAGACCATTAAATATGGATCTAGCTCTTCTATAAAAATATCTCTTTATATAACATTCATTCGCATCATCCCACTAATAATATTTCTACAATAAAAACAAAAATATAATATTAAATCTTTTGTTCTAACAATGTGTTAATTAGTTGATAAGTTAAATCCTTACATGAAATTCGTTAAACATTCTTTGTCTGTCCATTTCTGGAACCTTTTGCCAACTGGTCCAGTAGCCATTGAAGTGTCGGCAAATACATTTCCTCGCAATTGTTCCAACTCCAGCATCA
Organism: Capsicum pubescens; assembly: GCA_030864215.1. Lineage (NCBI taxonomy): Eukaryota > Viridiplantae > Streptophyta > Magnoliopsida > Solanales > Solanaceae > Capsicum > Capsicum pubescens. The sequence goes on from CM061543.1 coordinate 124,175,879, forward strand.
GGCCTAAACCTACAACACAAGACCAAACAATAATTTCATAGAGCATAATAATATAGTAATGAAAAATGAATAATGTTATTATATTTAGAAATCTTACCCTGTTCCATAGTGAATAAGATAACGTCTCCCATAATTATCTCTGTCTCTAGGCTGCGGAGCAAGTGCTAGTGATTGCACTAGCGTGGGCAGATCTGAAGCACCAAATGGAGTGCCTCCAAGATGAAGATCCGACAAGCCAATAGATCTAACAGAATTACTGTGCGAAACTGGGTGACTGCTACAGGAGGGTACTGGCGATGGTAGACGTCCGTATGTGCCAGCGGTCGTTCGATAGTACTGTGATGGTGGTGGCACAGTGATAGAAGCATAATGAATTGGTGTAGACCCATGAAGTGGACCCACATGCATAGGAGCAGAAACCAAATGCTGAGATGACCTAGAATATGAGGGTCGTGTCGGCGCGTCAGCAATCCGACCCTCAGATATATGAATACCTGTCGGTCGTCTATAAGGCAGAGGTTATTTTTTTCTTTTTTTTCTCTTAGGATCAACTTTTCCCTTACCTTTGTAACCTCTACCTAACATCTAAATTATGTAAATTTAACAAGTAGTTAGTTCCTACAAAATGAATAAATAAGAAAACATTCCAAGTAACTAATTTCAAGTTACTAATTCACATTTCAAATCGCTCTAACAACACGAAATAGACAAGAATATTTTTATTACTATATAAATTGTGGAAAAGTGAAAACAACAATCTTAAACAGTATATTACATATCAATCTTAAACAAGAAACATAAAGGTAAATATATAGTACAAAGCATAAAGACATCAATACATAATAAATACAACCTACACAAACTAATTCTCCTCTTCTGAAGACTCCACTAAATAATTCACCCTCTTCAGAAGTTTATTCATCTCCTACCCACTCAGCCTCTTTTTCCGCAATATTAAATTCTTCAAATATATTTTTTGGGTGATTCAAACTATCCACTAAGTCAACGTCCACTAACTAGTGATCAATCTGTATTTCATTTTAATACGCAGTCTCCAACACATTCTCAACTTCCACCCGTCCTATAGGCTTTGTTTTGATTATAACCCACCAATCAAACTTATCAGTGCACAACGAATAAGGAGCATAATTCACTTATTTAGCATTTTGGGCTAGAATAAATGGATATTAAATAGGATACGACCTATTGTGTTTCACGTCAATAATGTTATGCTCATTATGTAATCTTGTGCCACTTGTTCTTGGATCCACTTACATCAAAAGAGGATAATTTTTTTATTGGGAAACCAGCATACTCCAGTTCTAAGATCCCGTGTAAGATGCCAAAGTAATCAACATCATCATCACGCTTAACCCAAGCACCACTATTGTTTGTTTTCCTTGTTCTGGAGTGTTCTTCAATGGAAAATTTAAACCCATTTACTGTGTAATGGGACATTACATGAGCTTAAACTGGACCCAAAGAAATATCTCTCAAGAGCTGATCGTATGGGGTTTCATTTGGTGACTGGTGTACCTAAAAATATTATATATATATATATATATATATGTGTGTGTGTGTGTGTGTGTGTGTTACTTGAGGAATGTGTAAATGTTTAAAATTTGTAGAAATATTAATACACTTACTAACCTCATATGTAAACCATGTTGCAAAGGATGCATACACTTGATTTTCGTGGAATTGAGTCTTAAAATAACTGAAGATCCAACATGAGAAACACAATTAGTTTCTTTAAGGGAATGAGTAAACAAATAAGATATGTTAAAATTTTAATCTCCTTACTTCAGAAAGGGCTCAACTTCTGGGCAATTCAGTAATACATACAAAGTTGCTGATTTGCGCTCCATGGGAGTGAGCCAGCGATGTATGGTCTTTTTAGACTTACAACCATATTGATTGAAAATTGATATCGGTTGAAAATAAGGCTCATTCACATCATCCTGAGGATGATTCGGTCGGTTTCGTGAACAAACAACTTCATTATGAAAGTAGTACGAACAAAATTGAGATATTTATCTTGCAAGATATTATAATACCCCATACTTTTCCTAGTTAATTTCATCCCAAGAATGTTTAGTATTAGATTCAAAATTTAATGATGGTTATTCCATGAGGAATTTTCAAGATTTTTACTTTTTGTCATGTGGGAAATTCAATAAGCTTTCCATCGATATAAGATTCGCCCAAATCCGATAACCAGGTCAGAAGTTACAACAATTTCAAATTCTCATCGTAAAACAGCGCCATATTAGTTAGTGGCGCGCTGCGCCACAAGAGGAAATGACATTTGGCAAATTTCAGTAAGGGTCCGCGATTATGGTGCGTTACGCCAGGGCCCAAATTTAGAATTGTCCTTTTCCAGTGTCTTAGCGCGATTTCCTCTGCGTCGCACCAAAGTTCTAGGTCACAAAAGAAGGGGCAACGTGATGGCTCCGCATCGCGCCATCCCTCAGTTTCCTAATTTTCAAATTCCAATGACACGGTGCGATAGCGCCACGTTACGCCAGGGGTTCAATTCGAGAAATTTTTACTGAAATTACAAGACGCGTCTAGGGTTAAAAAGGTTAATTTCCCACCCCTATTTAAGCCCTTTAACATGTGATTCAACCACTTTTCACCCAAAATACACTCTTTTCTCTCAAAAACCTCTCAAGAACAACTTAGGGCTTTTCATAGATGATTCAGAATCAAGAATTTCCTCAGTCAATCTTCATGAAATTACGAACTAAGGTATGCATAGTGTTCATTCATGGACTCCTTTAGTCCATGAATCCCAAGAATTTCTTTTCTAAAGTCAAGGATTTAGATTTTCTTTATGAACTTCATGATGGGTTTATTTTTTTTATGTTGGAAATGATCAATTGAATTCAAATCCATCTTAGGTGATTAATGTTATGTGGTATTGATTTGTATAGATGTATATTCATGTAAACCTATGATTAAACCCTAGGATGATGAAATTAGATGTTGAATCATGATGTGTAATTGTTGAATAATAGTGTCTACATAAATTATGCCTATCATGTGTTTGATTAAATGCCTAGATGAAGAAAAAGTGCCTAACTAGCATGATACCATGAAATCCCCATGTATGTACAAGTTATGCCTATCATATGTTTTGATGAAATGCTTTTATAAATATATTATAGATTTATGATGTTAGTTATATGTTCAAGTAAGTTATGCTTGGTCAGTTTCCTTCCATCGAGTCCTGGGGGTACTCGTATCCAAAACATTAGCTGTGTGCCTAGAGCCATATCATGTTTTCACGATACTCTCAGTCAAGCTATAAATCCTTAGACTTCAGACAGTCTTATCACTCAGGAAATCTCCATGATCTCATGAACTCAGACAGTTATCAGATATCAGTAGTATTTTGTCAGTCAATGGAATTCAATAAATCAGCCCATGTTCAGTTCAGTAAATCATGTTCAGAGTCTATTCAGATGGGAGTAGGAATTAGCACCGAGTGAATCCAAGGATGGGAACACACACTATCAGATGAGGGTGTGATTCTTAGAAGTCATCCTTGCATTACAGAACTATGTAGCCACCATAGGTTGAGACATCAACACTGTCCGATGAGGGTTGATAAAGTGGATAAGCACTGTCAGATAAGGGCCCCACCATTCTCTTTTGGGGATACTATTAGATAAGGGTCACCCACAACTTGTCCTTACTAGTGGCGCGGTATTGACACCCTTTCCAATTGGGGTTACAGATTGTACCCCAACTCAGCCATAATGGCATATTAGGTGCATGTCGGTTAGATAAGTACTTCCCACAGTTTCATGTTACAGAATCAGGACTGTCAGATATAGACAATCAGTCTCAGTAATAGAACTTAAATAGTTCTTTGGATTTCAGGACTGTTAGATACAGTTAACTCAGATACAGTACGAAACTCAGATAGTTCTATCAGATTCAGGACTATCAGATACAGTCACTCATGTTATCAGTCATATTCAGATTCAGTAATCATGTTATCATAGTATTAGTGTCAGTTGTTATGTCTCATGCATGTAATCTCACGCTCATAATAGTTAGTTAGTTATTATTATTGTCTATGCATATGAACCCCATGCATTCAGCCTACCTCACATGTATACCAGTACATTCAAAGTACTGACGTATTTGCGCAATGGTGTCTTATACCATAGGTTCAGAGACATGAGCTCCAGAGCAACAGTAGATTCCAGATATCCACAGACAGAGTTAGAAGTGAGTCCTCATCTTTCGAGGACATGATTATTTCCCTATTATCTCATTAATCAGTTTATTAGTTAGAGTTAATTGGGGACATATCCCATCAACTTCTTACTCAGACAGTTCAGTCAGTTAGAGGCTTTCTAGACTATCATGTTTTAGACTTCAGTATTTTCAGTTTTGTTTTGGGTATTCTGTTACCCCACACAGATGTTATATCGTTCAGATCATGTTCAGTATTGAACCTTATGTCCTTTCAGTGAATATTTTCGCATTATTATTTTCATATTATGCAGTGTACAGGTACAAATATCAGTCAAGGGTTAGCTTGTGGTCCTTTGGGGTAATGAGCACCGTGTAGCATTTCGGGTACCAGATCTGGGGCGTTACAAATATGCCTCAACTATAGAGCCTTCCACCCTATGTTTGTTTTTGGGACCCCTTTTCAATTTTCCAATTGTCCTGCATAATATTAAGATTAGATGTTTACTATATTAAAAAAAGATATGTATGAATTTAAATATGTTGCAATTGCTTACCGTTCGAATAGATGCATCTACCTAGTTTGAACTGGACTGCCTAACCGAGCTTCATGTACAAGGTGAATGGGAAGATGTTCCATCACATCGAAGAATGCTGGCAGAAAAATATTCTCCAACTTGTTGGTGATAACAACAATATTACTTTTCATGCTCGCCAGATTTTCTTCTTTTAATGTGGTGTCACATAAGTCTTTGAAGAACAAACCGATCTCTATTATTGGTTTCCATATGTTTTTAGGTAAACTAATAAAAGTAATTGGAAGTAATTGTTCCATAAAAACATGACAATCATGTCTTTTCATTCCATGCAAGATTCTTTATGCCATATCAATTATCTTTTCCAAATTTGAGGCATATCCATCGGGCATCTTCAAACTTTGGACCTACTCACATATTTAATGTTTTTGGTCCAACTTAAATGTAAAACTAACCTTCGGCTTAAGAACATTGCCATTAGGCCCCTCCTGTAAGTGTAATTCTCTGCATTTGCAATATTCTGGTAAGTCAAGTTTGGCCTTAGGATTATCCGTTGTTTTGCCGGTGACATCCATAACTGTGTTGAACAAGTTGTCAAAATAGTTCTTCTCAGTATCCATGACATCAACATTATTTCTAAGTAAATTATCTGGCCAATATTCTAACTTCCAAAATATACTTTTCTTAGTCCAGTTATGTGAAATGCCATATCCATCAAGCATGTATAATGGTTCCTCGCTGGCTTTAGGAAAATCTCGAACTATCTCCCAGATGTCATGACCAGACAGCCTTGGAGGTGGACCATCATGTTCCCTTCTATTCCTTTAAAATGCATTCTTGAGTCTCCTAAATTCATGATCAGGTGGAAAGAAACAACAATGACAATCAAACCATGAATTTTTTCTTCCATGTCTCAAAGTGAAAGATTTATTTTTTTCATGCAGTATGGACAAGCCATCTTTCCAACTGTTATCCACCCAGACAACATTCCATAGGTAGGAAAATGATTAACAGTCCACATTAGATATGCACATAGATTGAAATTCTATTTAAGTGAGATATGCCAAGTTTTAAACCCTTCATGCCATAAAATTTGAAGTTCATCAATCAAAGGTTGCAAGTAGATATCTATTCCACTTTTTGGATTATGCGGGCTAGGAACAACATAATTCAGAAATATATAGGGACTAGTCATCAACATTTCAGGAGGAAGATTATACAGGGTGATAAATACAGTCCAACATGAATATGGCGTAGCACCAACAGAAAAAGAAAAGAAGCCATCCGCACATAATCCTAAATAAATATTTCGTGGCTCAGCTGTAAAATCTAGATAAGTTGAATCAAAATACTTCCAAGCCTCTCCATTAGATAAATGACACATAACACCAGTGGGCCTTCAATTTTTACTATGCCATCTCATATAAGAAGTTGAGCTGTTTGAAGCATACAACCTCTTCAACCTTAGTATTAGAGGTAAATAATGCATCGCCTTAATAGCAATTTCATTTCCACTAGAACCACGCTTATATCGAGAGTGTTGACAAAACTTATAGGACTCTAGGTTAACATCTTCCTTAAAGTATAACATGTAGCCATTTTCACAATAGTTAATTCTAACCAAAGAGAAACCTAACTTTGACACCAATCTTTTTGCCTTATAGAAAGAAATAGGAACCTCCAAGCTAGGGTTAACTAACTCTGTAATAAGGTCTATTATTGAGTCCATTCCACCTTCAGCAATATTTCAGTCAGATTTAATACTTAATAATCTAACAACAACAGATAAACGAGAGTGCGAACACATGTCAAACAGAGGATGACTAGCAGTATGCAATTGTTCATAGAATTTGCCCACTTCGTTATTAGGAACATCTTCAAAAATTTCCCTAAAGTTGCCCCCTGTTGCATCCCAAAAACATCGTGCACTATTTCTGTCATCCCAGTATCTTGATATTCACTATGCCCTACAGACGTACTACTTTCTCCAACAACAAATTTATTTGCCCAATATCACCATCAATAGCATGCAATCTTAAAAAGTCCCCGTGAAACCCCTTTCTATAAAGATGTTCCTTTAAAACTTCTTTATTTAAAAGATTTATACTATCACATCTAACATAAGGACAACGAATAGCCCCAAAACGTGAAAAAATATCAAGTGTCTTAGCATGTTCAACAACTCGTCTGACACCTTCAACAAATTCCTCCCTAATACCCATTCTATTATCATTGTTTCGTTGATATATCCAGATATAATCAGGTTCATCTACGCAATCAATCAGATTCAACTAATTAGATTAAGTCACAAAAAAGTTCAGCAAGTGATGACTACACATTATCAAAATAAAAAAATACCTTTAAAGTCCTTACACTTAATCATTTTCAACCTACCAAGTCACCAAGCATAACCACATTCAAAATAAAAAATTCACCTTTAAAGTTCCTACACTTAGTCATTTTCAACCTACCAAGTCACCAAGCATAACCACATTCAAAACAAAAAAATCACCTTTAAAGTCCCTACGCTTAATCATTTTCAACCTACCAAGTCACCAAGCAAAACCACGTTCAAATAAAAAAAACACCTTTAAAGTTCCTACACTTAATTATTTTCAACCTACCAAGTACCCAAGCATAACCACTTTCAAAACAAAAAAACACCTTTAAAGTCCTTATATTTTTTTAATTTCAAGTGACTAAGTCACCAAGCATAACCACATTCCAAACAAAAAAATACCTTAAAAGTCCCTACACTGAATCATTTTGAACCTACCAAGTGACCAAGCATAACCTCTTTCAAAATAAAAAATCACCTTTAAAGTCCCTACACTTAATCATTTTCAACCTACCATGTCACCTAGCATAACCACTTTCAAAAAAAAAAAAACACCTTTAAAGTTCCTACACTTAATAATTTTCAACCTATCAATTCACCAAGCATAACCACTTTCAAAATAAAAAATCACCTTTAAAGTCCCTACACTTAATCATTTTCAACCTACCAAGTCACCAAGCATAACCACTTTCAAAATAAAAAATCATCTTTAAAGTTCCTACACTTAATCATTTTCAACCTACCATGTCACCAAGCATAAACAGTTTCAAAACAAAAAAATACCTTTAAAGTCCCTTCACTTAATCATTTTCAACCTACCAAGTCACCAAGCATAATCACATTTAAAATAAAAAATTCACCTTTAAAGTCCCTCCACTTAATCATTTTCAACCTACCAAGTCACCAAGCGTAACCACTTTCAAAATGAAAAAAACACCTTTCAAAGTAACTACACTTAACAATTTCAACTCACTAAGTCACCACCCAAGTCACCAAACTAAACCATACTCAAAATTATCAAGCATACCAAAATTCACAATAAAAAATTCACATTTCAAGTACCTACGCTTCAAAAAAATTAAAAATAAAAGTTCACCTTCAAGCTAAGTTACTACACTTATTCACTTTCAAGCAACATATTCATTTATAGTATAATAAGTCAAACAATTGAAAAAGTGTAACAAAGCAAATATAAGTAGAGGCGTCGCATGCGCCTCTCATACCATATAATCATCACAAAATTTTTATGGCTTTCAAAGCCTTCTACTGCGAACAATTCCAAACTAAACTACATTTGAAACTTCATTATAAGAAAATAGAGAGAAATCAACTTACCATTGCTTGGCGTAAATTAAAGTGAAAGAGATAAGTGGTCACTAAATCTAGATTCAGCTATGTTGGTAGCGTAAAGATACTAAATTAGGAGCAGAAGAATAATTTTCAACCTGTCATTCAAAGAAAAATCACAATTAAAGATTTCGACTTTGAGGATTTATACAATCAATAACTTCAATCAAGCAAAACTCATATCTAAAACAAGAAGCTAAACAAGCAAAACTCTCTGAATTTTGAAATTTGAATAGTGTCACATAAATTAGGATGGACTGAGTAATTCTCTACCAAATTTTTTCACACAAGTGAGTTAAAAATACAAAAATCACATAAACCTTCAATTCTTTTGTGTGTATATAATTGCTAAGTGATCTAAATAAAATTCGAGCTGCAAACGAGCTTAAAAAAACTAGTTCAAACTAACCTAATCTTCAGCATTGCAGTACGCTTATAAATCAACCTCAAAAAGCACAAAATTCGCAAAATAAAATAAAATTCAAGCTACAAGTTAGATAAAAAAAACTTCAAAAGAACCTCATACCTGAGATGTCATCGCCATAGTAGAGCCGGAGCAGTCGCCGAAGATGAAAAAAATTTGGAAAAGTATTTTGGGTGTGTTTAGGTCGATTTTTGTGTGTGTAGGTCAATTTGTGTATGTGTGTTTCAATTAGGGTTTTTTGTGTGTTTAGGTCAATTTTGTATGTGTAGGTCGGGTCTGGTAGGGTCATGTGGGGGTGGGGTGGGGTAGGAGTTATTTTTCAAATATTATTTTTTATTATTTTCTTGAAAACCGACCACATGTGGTCGATTTTCATGAAAATAAAAAAATATTTTAATTACTACAATTAATAAATCAATAAATTAAAATTAATTAAAATTAATTTTTAACAAATTAATTTTTTAATAAATTCTATAATATTTATAACAACAACACAAGTAGTATATTTTCTCAATCGTATAATAATATCAATGAATTTTGTAAATTACGATAAATTTTTTGTTAATTAGATTTTAATTACGATAAAATCTAATTAATATATATATATATATATATATATATATACACCTCGTAATACAATATATTAACCAAATAAATTATTGATTACTTGTCTTACGTTATTACTATTTCAACAATATACGTGTATCTACATTGACACTAAATAGTATATCTATTTCCTCAATAGTATGATATCAATGTATTATTCATAATATTTTGATATATAGATTCAGTTATCGATCTCTCGATTACTGCATCTATCACTACATGAGATATACGTATATATACATGTATTCAATTGTCTTTCAACTTTCAAATACGTACTATAAACATCACATACATGATTTTACTACCCCATAATAATATACAAAATAGTTCACATATACTCAGATATAAAAATTTTAAGCGAAAAAATTCAAATTCACCGCCAAAATTTGGCAGTCGTTCAAAATTCAAAGCAAATGATAAGTATATGCCAATTTCAGGATTCAATTTTCTGTCTCCCTCCTCTACTTCCTTCCTCCCCCATTTATACCTCGTAATACTTGTCTTACGATATTACACCTTCAATAACATACGTGTGTCTACATTGACACGAAATAGTATATTTATTTCCTCAATAGTATGATATCAACGTATCATTCAAAATAATTTGATATATAGATTCAATTATCTAGCTTTCGATTATTACATACGTCACTACACAAGATATACGTATATATACATATATTCAATTGTCTATCATCTTTCAAATACGTACTATAAACATCACATACATGATTTTAATATACTACTCCATAATAATATACAACGTATTTCACATATACTGATCAGATGAATTATCAGTTAGTTTATCTTATGTCATTAATATATCTTCACTATATAATATGTATATACTATATATATATATATATACCTATACATACACACACATATACACACTATCGACTTTATCAAGTTCTAACTATGTACTATATATATCACATACGTACACAAGTATATTATTCAATAATATAATGCGACGTGTTTCATATACATACTCAGATGAGTGAATGATTAATTATATTTGATTAGCTTAATATACTAGGTTTTGACTACATCGTTTATCAATCAATCACTACATGATATATATATATATATATATATATATATATGAACTCTTGAATGCGTACTATTATATCACATCCACAAGTATATTACCTTATAATAGAACACGTTTATTATATTCTGATGAATTATCGGTTATATATACACATACTCATAATACAAAGATTATGCATGTTTAACGTCATTTAGTGTATATACAAAGGAAAATATTTATTCCATATATTGAAACATAAGTAAAAGATAAATGTTATGTTTAACGTAATTTATTTATTTTATTTGATATATTTTTTAGTGTAATTTTTTCACAAAATTTAAGAATGATTTATTTTTATTATTATTATACTAGTTATCGACTACGTGTGATCAGTGTATTTTCAAAAATTATACATATATATATATATATATATATATATATATATATATTAGATTGTATATATATATAATTATTTTAATGAAAATAATATATATATTTGATTATATATATATAATTATTGGTTACTAAAAATTATTTACTTTTTATTTTTTTTTAGTTCAAAAACCGACCACAAGTGGTCGTTTTTTTTTAAATATAAATTAAAAAGGATTTTTTACAAACCGACCACAAGTGGTCGATTTTTAAAAATATTTTTTAATTATATTTAAAAAAACGACCACAATTGGTCGATTTTTTTTTTTTTTTTTTTTTTTTTATTTATAAAATAACTAATAATTAATATAAAAATTATTGAAATGATTATTTTGAAATTTTAAAATATAAAAGCAACCACATGTGGTCTCTTTTTTTTTAAAAAAAAAAAGAAAAATCGACTACAAGTGGTCGGTTTTTTCCGACCACAATGTGTGGTCGGCTTTTTCGAATTTTTTAGTAGTGTTTTTTGTTTTGGTAAAAGTTCTTTTGTTAAGAGAGATGATGTAAAATTAAAAAGAAAAACAAGTTATCAATCTAAATGAACGGGGGGAAACGAAAAAGAAAGCGAGGGAGTGAAATTTAAGTCTGCCTCATTTTTGCCACGGTATTTTAGCATCAATCCTTTAGACGTACCTAATTTTAATATTTTTGTGAAATTTGTCACTATTTTTTAAATTGTGGTTAAATAACCGTGGGCAACAAGAGCTTTTTTAGTAGTGCACAAGCGACACATGTGATGAAAAGATTTATGATGGATCGAGATACAATTTTCTTCTTACAAAAGAATAACAAAAATAGATGAATCCATGTAAGGAAAGGAATTAAAAGAAAGGCGGCAAAGGTATGTAAATAGGAATGAGATTCCTCATATAGTTTCCATAAAGTCGACCTAAAAGGAAAAGTCGACCTAAAGAAAAGCAGGTATCCACATCTATAAATAATACCCAAGAGCTTCTACAAAGTCGTTCACACACTTATACAGAGAGAAAATGCAAAATACAATAAAATCGATGGAGTTCATATTTGAAAGAGTTCTGACTAAAGATTCAAGTGTTGTCAGTTTAACAAAATAGATTGATGAACCTATTCAACAGTATTAAGTGTCATAGTTCATGAGTCAATTTTGTTGTATTGTTATTTGAGTTGCAATAGTTTAATTTCATAGTTTTTAGTGTGATATAAATTGAAATAGGAGTTTGTTTTCAAGTTGGAGTGACTTGGAAACTTGGGATAATAACCTAGATAAGTTTTTGAGTTGTTTAAGAATTAGAGATTATAATTCCTAATTGTTGAGTTGTTTAGGAATTAAAGTTTATAATTCCTAGTTGTTGAGTTGTAAAGAAATAGAGTTTATAATTCCTTTGGTTACAGAATTTATAACCAATTGATAGAGAGACTCGTATTTTTGTAAAGTTTGAAGTAAATCCTACAAATTAAAGGTTGTAGGTCATGATTTCTTATACTTTTGAACAAGGATTTTTCCACCTGAAAATTTGTGCTCATATGTTTACTGCTTTTTATCACTATGCTGGAATTAATATGTTAGGCAGCCCAGTCCAAACATAGATAATAATTATCGACAATCCACTGAACTCATAGAGCGTGTAGAATATCAAATCATTATATATCATCTTTGAATCTACAAATTTTATTAATTTTCAAGAAAATAATCATTCTGTAGTTTTATTTGCCGGTCAATATAACACTGACAAGCCAAAAGAGATCTTCAAACTTTGTGGAGTAAATAAAGAAACGTTATTCAGTAGCTTTCTGTCACAGTCAATCAGTCAGGTCAATTATATAAAATATCAAATTTTCTTTTATAAAAAGCTAATAATCTGTTATGGGTTTGCGATTCAAAGCACAGGATGTAATTTTGTACTCTCTTTTGTTCTAAAATGAATGACCTTTGTTTTTTTGTTTAAAAAAAAATGATTCATTTATTTTTTATTAATTTTTAAATTTTAATTTTTCATGTGGCATATTTAAGACCACAAGAATGACGGACATTTTTATACATTTGATATATCTTTAATTTAGAAGTTTCTTTATTTTCTTAAATTTCGTGTCAAGTCAAATTAAGTTATTCTTTTTGAGACGGAGGGAGTAATATGTAAAGATTAAATCTGCAATAACTAGGTTCTAGTGCTGAATAGTAGGTGTAATAATTATTTTTCTTGAAATAATATACTAGAGCCATTGTAGTATGCTCTATAATTTTCATCTAGTGAACAAATTTTTAAGATTGAGTGAGGTATAGAAGATTATTTTTTAAAAACTGATAAAAGAACTGTGAAGTCTGATTTATTTTGTTTAGAGCCTTGGAAGTATTAGTATTAACTTTTATTGTAATTACTCTCTCCGCCCTGTTTAATGTGATATATTTTTCTTCTTCCATAAATCAAATGATTTTGCAAAAAATGGGACAAAATAATAAAACTAATTGCTTTTGAGAAGTACAAGTGCAAGAAAAAGCTTAGATGTAGAAACTAACAGACAAAAAGGTTAATTTATTTGCTATATATATTTACTTACAAAAAGGATAGATGATGAGAAAGTGCAGGCCAGTGCGTGAACTACAATAATAGATTCATGATTGCATGCTCATATAGCTATACTGAGCTCATATAATTTGCAACCAATCACAGTTTACTATTATTTCGAAAACGTAGTAATTTATTTAATAAAATGTGTATATATATATATATATATATATATATATATATATATCTTTAAATTTCATCAAACATGTGCTCGAGTAGAATATGGTGGGGTAGCAGCTGAGGAAATTATGTGTTTTCTTCCACGTTCAGATCTACTGTTCTCAGCAAATTTAATGCTTCCATGATGAAGACCTTTTTGTTTCTCATCATCTGTCCATTCTGAACAGTAATAGTGCTCTTCATTATACTTTTCATCTTTTGAAGCTGGAAGAAACATGCTTCCCCATTGTGGAAAATGAATTAAAGCAATTGGAACAGTACAAGCTACTGCCATAAATCCCATCCAAGTCAGTCCCATAGATGTAGAAAATGTTGTACTAGAGAAGAAAATCAGTTGCGTTAAACCGCCTCCAAAGTTGCCTCCCGCACCAGTTAGGCCAGATATTAGGCCTAACGATCTTCGCGATACGAAAGGGATGACACCGTATGTGGCACCACATGCAGCTTGTGCTCCGACGGAGAATAAGATCATGGCTATGATGGCTATGGGAAGTGTCTCTGCTCTGCCTAGCGAAACACAGAAAGCTCCTCCTAAGGTTTGGACAATCCAAAGGATCCAAAGCCTTCCTCTCATACCAAATTTTCTTGCTGCAAAATCAGAAGCATATCCACCAAAAGGACGAGCAACAAAGTTGACCATGCCATATACTCCAGCTATAACTCCTGCTGTGTGAAGCTTTAGATTGAACCTGTAATAAAAGTATGTATTACACAATTAGATTACCATCGAATGACAAGTAGTATTCTAATTCGTTCCAGTTTATCTGAAGGTGTTTGACCGGATATGAAATTTAAGAATAAATGAAAAAATTATGAAATTTGTCGTCTAAAATATATCATAGATATTATGTGGGCGGTGCCAATATATTATTTTAAGGGTAAAATGAAGAGTTTAAAGTCAAAATATTAAGACGTACTATTTCTTTTGAAGATGGATTAAAAAATAAAGAATGTCTGCATAAATTTAAACGGATAAAGAAATTATATTTAAGTGCTGATCATAATAAGTGAAAAATAATATTGCATGGGAAAATATTTTATAGAGACAGTGAATATAAGTTAAATCAATTCTGAATTTAGTTATCAGGAGTAACTAACTATATACTCAGGGAAGTTATAAGATGTACAAATATTAAATAGAATTTGTGAGAGAGAACTTACTTGTCATAAAAATACTCAGCAATTACATTGTTCATGCAGAGCTGGACTCCCATGGAAAACCCATAAACGAGAAAAAAGACCCACGTCCTGTAATTTGTCACTGCAAACCAAAAGACCTAACAAAAGGAATAAAAAATCGATCAGCTTATGTTTTTTTGATGAGGTAATTTAATTTCTCTCTCTATGTTTGTACATTCTTTTTATTAATTTTATCAATCTTTTTTGGGAAGCTAGGAATATACAACAAACCTTTGAAAATTTATCTTTGTGTACATCACCCTTCTTTTGTAAGGTACTAAGATTACCATCTGGCAGGTCTTGGCCAAAAATCAAGACCATAACTCCAACAATGATATGAAGCCATCCAGGGATGAAAAAGGCAATACGCCAAGCAGTAAAGGGAGTAGCTCCTGTCAGTTGAATTACGTGGAAAAGGAAAGGCATAAGGAGTTGAGTGACACCACCTCCCATGTCTCCCCATCCAGCAGCAACACCATTAACAAGACCAATTATCTGGCCATTAAACATCGTACTTGTCCAATATTGGCATGATACGAATGTTGCCAATGAAACTCCAATCATGAACCGAACCGCTATGTATCCCTGTCAGACATGATATAATTAGGCTAAAAATATATTGATATGTAAGTTATTTAACTAAGATGTTAAACACTTTAACATGAAATATAATAAAATAAAACAAAAAATTAAAAGTATTTGACCCATAAAATATAATTAGACCCAGCTGTCATCCGTATTGAAATATACTTCATCCATCGATTCATGTTTCACTTGTTTTTTTAGTCAATCCCAAGAAAATGACATCCATTTATATTTACCACTAATGATTTAATTTCAAATTTTTTATTTTATCCAATAGAAATTTCCATGACTTATTTTAAAACCACAGTTTTTTAAAAAAAGAAATCTTTGTTTTTCCGTAAACTCGGTGCACATATAATCAACCAATATGCCACTCTCTCGAACAAATAAATAAGCAATAGAAGTGAAATGGTGCACACTTAATCAAACAATATATACCTGTGGTGTTGAGACAAAAGCAACTGAGAAAACAACGGGGGCTGTTAACAGGTTGACGAAGGCACACCCATATTTTGGTCCAATTAAATCACAGACTACACCCATGAACAGCCTGGAGAAAATGCTGCCAGAAACAGAAGCAACACCAGCATTGCCAATATCTGATCTTGTCAAATCAAGATTGTCCCGGATAACCGGAACGAGAGGAGCCGCAGCAAAAGTGGAGATCAAGCACGTGAAGAAAGAGATCCAAGCAAGATGAAATGATCTCATATGGGGTTGTGCAAATGAGAAAATTTTAAGAGTTATTGCTTTGTGTTCAGAATCAACTGGCAAAGAGAATTTGGTAGCTGTTGTGGTGTTATTATTATTATTATTATTATCATGAGAAGAAGCCATTGAAAAGGCAAATGTTTGTTCTTTGCCAGTTAATTCATGCACAGAGCTGCCAACGGGGCCTTTAGCATTTGCCATTTTCACTACAAAAATTACAAAAGAAGTTTGTAGGGAAAGAAGATAATAAGCAGAAAACTGTAATGTAGTATTGGTGATTTTGGAAGTGAAGGCGAGGCGGGTATTTATAGTGTTAGAGCGTTGACATTGTAAAAGCTCACAGATTGTTGGCATGCGATAACCTGCCTATTTTATTTTTTTTTGGTTGTATGTGTTTATTATGTGTTAAATTAATGACCCGTTATATTGTCTACACGAAGTTTTGTTGAAAGTTCGTAGCATATTAATTAAGCACCAGTATATTCCTACTTTTCAAAGCTAAATGCCACTATTAATTTCGTTTACTTTCTAAAATGGGGTATACTTTGTTAATAAATAATCCAATCTATTCATGGGTTTTAGTCGGACAAATAATCCCACCATTAATCATCCATTTTATGAAATAACTACAAGATGGAGTAATCCAAATTACCGTTTACAACATCTTGTAAGGGGACATATTTCATAAAATGGATAACATCATGTAGTAGTAAAAATATCATTAAGAAGACAACTGAAGAACTGTAAGAATTCACCGCCAGTTAGGGATCACGTCTACGTGGAAATACTCATCAACAATAAACAAGAAACAGAAATAAACTTCCAGAAACAAAACCACACCAAGAACTTTTACGTGAAAACCTCCTTGCTCAAGGGAGGAAAATCACGACCTGTCCTCACAGGATTTCTCAAGCTTCACTATTATCAAGCATCATTTGATTACAGACTTCCACAAGCTTCAAAGGATTTAACTCTAAATCCTAATCCCCGTAATACCTCTATTACAAATCAGTGAGACAACTCTATCACACTTTCACTCAATCAACTAACTCTAATCGATCAAAATTAGATAACTTTACCTAAGAGAATATTCAACATAATTAAAGGAATTTTACTCACAATCACTAGAGTAAACTCAATTTTGGAACAAGACTCAAGAAAGCAAAAGTTAAAGAACAATCAGGTCCCTAAGAACAACTTTTGATCTTGAACAGGATCAGTTTTTTCTTGATGTTGAGAAGATGGTTTTCGCACAAACTAGGTCACCAAGTTTGCTTTTGCTTATATATGTTGTGAGAGAATTTGAGTGGTAATTCGACTGGGCCAGGTGTCCCACATTGTAAACTGTGCACCTGTACAGTAATGATGCTACAAAACTGTGCAGAGTGCAACAGTGTACAGATGTCGCTCAGCAGTCCTGAAGAAGTAGCATATAACAGACCTAGTCCCTGAATATATTATTTAGTCATCATCAAAACATAAAACAACAATTTCCCCCTCTTTGAAGATGACAAACCATATTCTTAAGAACATTCAAGTTCCCCCTTTCACTAACACTTCCTCCTATCACCAGCACTTCCTCCTAACAACTGGCTTTCTCTTTCAAAAGTACTACAGAGACCAGGTCCCTTGGAACTAACTACTTCAGTGAGACCCATCTCCCCCCTTTGGCATCATAAGAAATGAAGACAATAAACCAAGATAATGAATAAGCATAATAGGTTAACTCATGGCCACTGAGACAACACTAACATGAATGAACAATAATCTGGAGAAATAAATGATAGACACATATGAAATAGTTTCATTCATTTCAATTAGTATAAGTACGATACATAGCATATTTTAAAAAAAAAACATAAAGAACTAAACCACAAAAGCCATAGGAACAACCAAAAAAACTAACATAAGAAATATTTGAAACAAAAGTTGGAGAGCTTAAGAGGGCAGAGGCTTGAGAGTAAGTGATTTAAGAAGCATCTTCATCCTAGAACTCTCAGCAATAGTAGTGTTTAAAAGATGCTTTGTAAGGTCCTTGACTTCAACATTTAGTTCCTTGACCTCACTAGATAAAGTAGTGATCTGGGCTTTCAATGCTGTATTTTCAGTCTTTAATTTCTCAGAAGAACCAAGTCCCTCTGATGATAATGTTGAACCTTTAACTTGAGATGTGAAATCTCTACATCCTTTGCTTCCAGTTCTAGTCTCGGCTCTTTTACCTCAATATTCAACTTTTCTTCCATATATATCAACTTTGAAACTTGGGACTTAGTCCCAACTTTTCCCCCCAATGCACTCATTCTCTATCAGGGTGTTTAACGTGAACATTAGATTCACAATACCAGGTATCCCTCTTTTACACACTATCTTAAAATTACT
The DNA here is from genome assembly GCA_030864215.1 of Capsicum pubescens. Lineage (NCBI taxonomy): Eukaryota > Viridiplantae > Streptophyta > Magnoliopsida > Solanales > Solanaceae > Capsicum > Capsicum pubescens. Next base: position 124,194,384 of record CM061543.1, read on the forward strand.
AAATACTCTGTTAAAGAAATAACCATAAGGTATTCCATATTTTCATTCCTTAACATGCATAATTTTGTTCATGTGCTCAATCATCAATGCAGGTAGGTTTATCATCTCAAAGTTACTCAGGCACTGCATCAATAATAAGTCTACTGATGAGGCCACAATTCTCTTTTCAAACTTGGGTTGCAAGACCTTGTTGACAAACTCAAAGATAAGCTGAAGCTCTCTCTTCGAAAATTTCTTTTTGACCCCTACAGTGGAGGTTTCTCCCACTTTAAAATTTGTCTACATAAACTTCATAGATGATTGCTGATTTTCCACTGAATTAATCCTAACAATGGGAATGTACAGAATATTCCCATGAATTTCCTTATCTAACTCCATTTTTATCCCTTGCACTATTGTTGTCAGCCTAACCTCATCCTCTGCAAAGTTGATGGTATAAAAGAAATCCTTCACTTTCTTTTCAAACACTAAAGAAACAGGTTCCTCAAATAGGTACATTCACTCCTGATTCCATACAAATTCAACCAACTCAAGCATTCCTTTTGAGATTTCAACATCTCATTTCTTTCTTCGCTAAACAAGACTTTATCTTCTTTTAACTTTTCTTCTCTTATATGTACTACTATATTCTTCTTCTTCCAAACTTACTCGCAACGGACCAGGTCCTTCAGAAACTTTACTCTTCACTACAATATGCTTTTTGGAGCAGTGATTTTTAGCTTTTCCTTAGAAGACCTGGTCTTTCTGCCTTCTTGTGTTTCTTTCTTCCTTTTGGTTATTGCAGCGGCAACATCAGTGTCAATATCCCCCCCCTCCTCAACTGTATCCACAACATCTGCATCCTCAACTTCCACAACTTTTTTCTTTTTCATCCTTCTTCTTTTTGTTATTGTTGTTTTGCTAGCCTTCATAGCATAACTTAGCAACATTCTTTCAAAACTTCTTGTGGTGTATGATTTGACCAACTTCTTAGGTTCCACGGACTTTTATTTATGCTTAGTTCCCCTTTGTCCATGACATTTCCATTTTCAAGGCTCATCACTGTCCTTCTTTACCTCATCTTCTGTTAGAGGATGCATAGGTTTATTGTCTTTCTAAGTAGTTGAAGAAGTCCCATCATATATGAGAAGAGAAGACTTATAAAAAAGATTTTCCTTCAATGTACTTTGATTTTCTCTTTGATCACTAGCTAATAGAGTAAAGCTCTTACTTACTCAATCATTACCTGTCAAGGAACTGCGGAACTTCTCGATGTATTTTATTTTTCTATTTGAAGATCTTCCTCAAACAGTTGTACAAAGATCGGATTTGACTCGGAGAGGGTTGAGGAACCTAGTTATTTGAGGGTTTCAAAAAGGGTATCAATAGTTGGTGTCTCAAAAGGAGTCACTGGTGATTCATACTCAATGGCTGACCTAAAATCTTCACTAAAATTCTTTTTGACAGTAGCTACTCTGGGGTGGTTCCAGAAATTTCTAAGCTCGCATCTATGGTAGGTTCTATGATAGCCAAGGGTAAAAGAGGTTTGATATGAAATATGGATTTTATTCAGTAGGGGTGAGTAAATAAGATATTCCATATTTCTTTGAAGAATTTAAAGAGGAAGCTTAGTGTGACATTGCAATTTTGAAAAAGACAGGAAGGAATTTCTTTTTTTTCAAAGGCTGATAAGCTTTTAAAACAAAATTAATGACAATTTTAAGAGTTGATAAGAAGAAAGAGGAATTTTGATTTGTTTTTAAAGATGTGAAAGAAAGTAACGTTTAGGCTTAAAGGGTAAGGGACGTGCCTGGTCCCTATTGGTATGCCCTTTCAAATTTAAAAGATTTGACAACTATTCAGATAAACGGAAAGGAACACGTGGCAATTTTTAAGAAATTATTTTATGTAATTTTTAAAAAAGCCACGCATGATACAAACCTATGGGATGGGACTAGGTACCTCCCTTGCTTTAAAGGAATTTCTTTATTTGATGTCTGTCTCATCATTTCTCTTTATGTGCTTGCTCACCATATATGTATACCTGTAATGATATGGTACATAGACCAACTGAACAAATTGAAATTAGGATACCTGCTCCCTAATTATAGCCAAGTTTTTCAGGAATTAAATCTATTAAGGTAGTTTCATTCATCTTGATTAGGTGCAATCTGAGTATGTTTTTAACAAATTACTCTTTATGGAGATCCTTTGTGAAGATATCATCCATTTGTTCTTCAAATTTTGCAAAACTCTATGCAGACTGCTCTTTTTTCCATATTTTCTCTAAGAAAGTGGTGTATCACATAAATATATTTTGTCCTCTTGTGCTGTAAGGATTTTTGGCCATATTTAGAGAACTTGTGTTATCACACATCAAGGGAATTATCTCAATAATAATTCCAAAATCTTTCAGTTGTTGCTTGAAACAAAGTAGTTAAGCACAACATGAAGCAACTGCTACATATTCAGCTTCAACGGTATAGAGAGCAACTAAATTTTACTTTTTATAACCCCATGAGATTAGAGATGAACTAAGAAAATGAGTCATTACAGTGGTACTTCCCTATCTACCAAGTACCCTACATAGTTTATATCCACAACTAAAGGATAGAACAGGACCAGGTCCTCTATTTCTTTTAGATATCTAAGAATTCTTTTAACAACCTTCAAATGACTCTTTTGGATAAGACTAAAACCTAGCACATGTACCCACACTGAACATTATATCTGGTCTACTAGCAGACAGATGTAGTAGGATCTAATGATCTCTCTATATCTAGTCCAATTTACTGAGGGACCAGGTTCATCAACATCCATTTTTTGAAATTGTTCCAATGGTTGTATCGATGGGATTTACAACATTCATGTTGGGTTTCTTCAATAATTTCTTGATGTATTATTTTTGAAAAATCATGGTGCCCTATGGCGTTTGTTTGATCTACAACCCAAGGAAGAATCTTAATTCACCCATCATGCTCATTTTAAATTCACTTCCCGTAAGTTTTGCAAATTCTTGACACAAAGAATTTGAAGTTGCACCAAAAATAATATCATCAACATAAATCTGCACAATTAGCAGGCCCTTTTCTCTAGACTTCAAAAATGGAGTATTGTCAATTTTACCTCCATAAAAACCATTCTTAAGAAGAAACTTTGACAATCTTTCATATCAAGCTCTGGGAGCCTATTTCTAACCATAAAGAGTTTATCCAATTTTATGACATGATGTGGTTGTGACACGATCCGAATCGGGGCCTTGTCGTAAAGGGTATTTTAAATCCAACTAGGACTGAGGACCACCCCCGTTACCCAACACATCCTTCAAATACGTACCCTGAGTCAGATGATTTTTGAACATATGATAAGTCCTTAATCGTGACCAACCCAATCAAGTCTAACCATCCAATACCCAACCAATAACCATACCAAAACCAAAACAATAACCAAGTATGAGTCCATGACATAATAAGATGGAAAAATCATAAATACAATAAAATGATATCAGCCATAATACCAATACCAATGCCAAGGATGACACCACTACCGACACCGCCCATACCAACCCATTGTAGTCAAACAAAGCCTCTAGCCGAAAGAAAAACAATATTCAGTTGGGGCATGCCCCCAACCATAACCAAAACCAATGTCTATGAAATAACTAAAGTATGTAAAGACATCCATGATATCAAAATGGAGCCTTCCAGAATATGAAAGCTCACCACTTCAATCCACCAGCTGATCTAGAATCTGATCACTAAGCAAGAGGAGTAGAATGGTCGATTCCTGCATCGCGTGGGGATACAGTTCCCAAAGAGGAGTTAGCGGGTGGACTCTAGCATGCAACCAACATTAGGATAGAATAATGCCGATCTTTAAAACCAAGTAAACCAACCATATGAATTCACAACCATACATACATGTATAACCATACTGGGAAAGAGAACTAGGTTTAGCATGCCCTTAAAACCATTAACCTGGGTATATGCAGCTTAACTATTCTAGAACCACCCACAGGCTATATGGGTCCAGTGTAACCCCCTAAATGGGTATGCGTGTAGCCGCACGAACAGAAAATACTATAGGAGTATGGGATTCCCGAGTACCCTTCGCTCTCCATGATACCTATGTACAAGTGTACTTAGGGGATTCCCGTGTACCCTATAAGTATCATATTTAGTCTCCTTGACCAATCCTCATAACGGTAAACATGAGTTTCTATTGTCCGTCCATGGGACTCACACCTTCACGGTTAGCTATCACCCCCTTCCACATCCATTATTGCCCAATTAAAACTATTACCACACAACCAAGCCTCCATTTTATTTATTACTAACCAAGGCTATAAGTAGTGGTATCGTCATACCAACAATAGCTTGCAAGCAATGTCCTTATCCATACTTTTTAAGAAGAATGGATTCCTATGTATCCACATATTACATTATTAAGTTAACTTAGGGGAATTCCATATACCCCACAAGATTTTTGTTATTAAGTTTGCCTGGGGGATTCCCTTGTACCCTACAAGACTTTCAACTAGACCAACCATAACTACCAAGACCTTACCATATAAACTATTTCTACCATTTAGGGTTCCATTACCAAGTTATACCATGCATAGTTTAATGAAAGTCCAACAATTTAACCAAAAACATTCTCATAGACATTCTATCAAACAAGTTGGGTGCATAGTGTTTCCCAAGCCAAAACCATGTACCAATTAGCCATTCTCATGCAACCAAATGTTCAAACCACCATAATTATGCGAAAACCATAAGTAGAAGACATGGGAAAACTATAACCAATCATTGTAACCAAAATCCCCAACATGTATTTAAGAACCCAAAACCATACAACATTTATACCATGAAAACAATTCATAAAACATGCCTTTCATTAGAACTAACAATGAGAGAGGAGTACATGGCTTAGATTAAGAAGATGACGGAGAGAAATCACCTCTATAAGTCCTAAATTAACCACCTTGAAGGAAATCCTAGCCTTTCTTAACCCAAGAGCCTTGAGAGAAATTGAGAGTGCTTAAGAGAGTTTGATTGATAATAAAGCCCCAAAAAGGTGCTTTATGTCGTGGGGTCATAATAGTTTAATAGGGAAAATGTCCAAATTACCCCCAACTTAAATTGCTTAAAATTTCTACAGGATGGTACGACCACCCCACCCTAATCATACCCTAGGGTATGAATAGTACCCTTATCTCGTACCCTAGTCATCCTCTTGGACCCTAATACTATCAAACATATGATCACCTAAGCCAAACTGTACCCAACCATATGATTAGTACTATGAAATCATACCCTTGGCAGAATAGAATCATCTAAACTTAACTTAGGGCAATATATGATTGACACCTTACCATTAGTACCGTAACATACAACTTGTATGTTACAACCGTACCTTGGACAGAAACCATCCAACCCACATTAGTCACCATACTAAAAAGATCAACCAAACCGTACCCCATCATACAAGAAGTACCCCAAGTCGTATGATCCAGAACCTAATAATTGAGAAATTTTCTAAGGGTCAAAACCTAGGGTTTTCAGTCTCCCCCACTAGGATCATTCATCCCCGAGTGACGGACAAGGTACTAATAGCACAAATTACACCCCAACATAACCATTCCAACCTTTAACTAAGTTAGACAACAGAGATAAAAGGAAATCAACCTTTTCTTAACTAAGTTAGAAAACAAAGATCTGATCAAGAACACGTACCTTTCACACAAATATCTGGAGAAGAAAACAAATGTGGATACTTGGACTTTATGTCCTCTTCTATTTCCCAAGTAAGTAGCTTCTTCCACCTTGAGATTCGGCCATAGAACCTTAATTGAAGCTACATCCTTGGTCTGCAACCAACGAACCTACCAATCTAGGATCTCAACCGGGATCTCTTCATAAGATAGAGAATTCGATATACCCAATCCTTCCAAAAGAACAACCGATGAAGGATCACCTATACACTTTCTCAAGATAGAGACATGGAATACCGAATAAATGGAGCTCCAACTAGAAAGAAACTCTAATTCATACGCAACATTACCAACCCTCCTTAAAACCACATAAGGAACAATATATCGGGGACTGAGCTTTCCCTTTTTCCCAAATCGTATTACTCCTTTCATGGGAGACACCTTTAGGAACACCCTATCCCCAACCTTAAAATCCAAGTCCCTAAGCCTTACATCTACATAGGACTTTTGCCAACTTTGGGAAGCCTTATGCCTATCCTAAATTACCTTTACCTTTTCCATAGCCTGATAAACCAAATCTGGGACAACCATATCCGCCTCACCAAGTTCAAACCACCCAATAGGAGATCTACACCGCCTATCATACAATGCCTCAAAAGGGGACATCCAATGCTAGAATAATAGCTATTATTGTAAGCAAACTTTAAAAGAGGTAGATGCTCAACCCAATTAATACCATAATCAATCACACATGTACGAATCATATTTTATAATATCTGAATAGTCCTTTCTGCTTTCCCATCCTTCTGCGGGTGAAAAGCAATACTCAAACTAATCTTAGTGCCCAACCCCTTCTGAAAGGACCACCAAAAGTGAGATGAAAATTGCGTACTATGATCAGAGATATTAAAAACAGGTCCCCCATGCAGCTTCACAATCTCATGAAGATACAACCTTGCACAATCCTCAGCAGAAGAGTTAGTTCTCAATGGCAAGAAGTGAGATGGCTTTGTCATCCTATCCGCAATGACCCAAACCAAACCAAATTGGTTACGAGAACGAGGAAGACTGGTAATGAAATACATATTGATAATTTCCCATTTCTATTCAGGAAATTTAATTTCTTGATACAAGCCTCCAAGTCTCATGTGCTCAACTTTCACTTGTTGACACACTAAATATTTTCCCATAAAATCAGCCACATCCTTCTTCATACCATTCCACTAACACATCTCCTTAAGATCATGATACATTTTCATTGAACTGGGATAAATAATGTAGTGCGATTCGTACACCTTGGTCAATACCCTTTCTCGCAAACCATCGACGTCAGGAACACATAACCTTCTTTGGTACTGCAAGGTACCATTACCACTAATCTAAAATACCATTACCTTTTTTCCACCTATATCACCCTTGATTTTCATCAATACCAGATCTAGTATTTGCTTCTCTTTGATCTCTGCACCAAGATACGACCGAACCACTTCTTGTACCAACGCATCACCATTCTCCGAGTCCAAAAGGCAAACTCCAAGATTAGCCAAATGGTGTCCTACACCAACTCCTGCCTCTCCTTATCCACATGAGCTAAACTCCCCATGGACAACTTGCTAAGAGTATCACCAACAATATTATCCTTACCTGGATGATAGTGAAGACTCATGTCATAGTCCTTGAGAAGATCAAACCATCTTCTCTGCCTAAGGTTAAGCTATTTCTGAGTGAACACATACTGCAGACTCTTATGATCCGAGAAGGCTTCCACATGTACTCCTGACATGACCTGACTAGGGCCTTGTTGTAATCGGTGTCCCAAGTCCGTCTAGGACTGGAGACCACCCCACGTTACCCAACCCAACCATAACAAACCATTCCAAAGGACATAAACCAGGTCATAACCAAATAAGTTTAAAAACATAATATAATTAATCCCAAAATAAAATACGATGGAACAGTAAGAAGTTATGTCTAATGATGTCAGCCCACCATCTTATTCCAAAGCCAAGGCCGACACCAATATCTATCCCACCCATTCTGACCTATAGTAGTACCACAAAGATATTAACCAAAAGAGTAATAAAATCCAGTTGGGACATTCCCCCAACCATGGCCAAAACAAATATCCAAAATAAAATCAAAGTGTCTAGAAATATCCATAACATAAAATGGAGCCTTCTGAAAGGATAAAAAATCACCACCTCAGTCCAAATATTGATCCCCGAGTCAATTACTATGTAGGAGGAATAGAACGGTCGGTTCCTGCATAGCATGGGTATACAGCCGCTCGTAGACGATTTAGTGGGTGGACACTAAAATGATCTAAGGATGAGGATAAAATAATGCCATTTAATAAAACCATCCATGCCGAGAAAGGGGACCAAGTTTAGTATGTATTTAAAATATTTACCTAGGTTGTTTAGCTTTGACGTCCTAAATCACCCACGGGCTATATAGGTTTATATCCCCTGCTGAAATGGCCTTAGTGCGTGTAGCCGCACGACTAGGGAAGAAAATCTGGGATGACTAGTACATCCCTCAAAATATAGTGTGACATCATGCACAAAGTCACCAAGACCAACCTCACATCGGAAAATATAAGTTTCCAGTTTTGATCCCCCCAGGACCTCTACCTTCCACGGCTTTGCTACATATCCCGCCATTATTTCCCAATTAAAACCATTACCAAGCAACCAATCAATCCATTTATCATTTATTAACCAAGGTTATTTAGTGATGGTATAGTCATACCGATCATACTTGCAAGTACTATACATTACTACCAGAAATTTGGTATTTAGATTTCCGACTACAGTGGTCGAAAAGACATATTTAATAATTTATTTAAATAATTATTTAATTTTTATATAAGGGTCTGATTATATATTTAATAATATATTTATTTCATTGTTTAGATTTCCGACTACAGTGGTTGGAAAGACATATTTAATAATTTATTTAAATAATTATTTAATTTTTGTATAAGGGTCTGATTATATATTTAATAATATATTTATTTCATTATTTAGATTTTCGACTACAATGGCAGGAAGTAAATAGTTTATAATTTATTTAAATAATTATTTAATTTTTGTATAAGGGTTTGATTATATATTTAATAATATATTTATTTAATTATTTACTTCTTCGACTACACTAGTCAGAAAAAAATATTTAATAATTTATTTAAATAATTATTTAATATTTGTATAAGGCTCAGATTATATATTTAGTAATATATTTATTTAATTATTTAGTTTTTCAACTACAGTGGTCGGAAGTAAACATGTTATAATTTATTTAAATAATTAATTAATTTTGGTATAAGGGTCTGATTTTATATTAAATAATATATTTATTTCATTATTTCTCTGATTATATATTAAATAATACATTTATTTCATTATTTAGATTTCCCACTACAATGGTCGGAAGTTAATATGTTATAATTTATTTAGATAATTATTTAAATTTTGTATAAGGGTCTGATTATATATTTAATAATATATTTATTTAATTATTTACCCTTCTGACTATAGTGGTCAGAAATTAATATTCAATAATTTATTTAAATAATTATTTAATATCCGTATAAGGGTCAGTTTATATATTTAGTAATATATTTATTTAATTATTTTTAGTTTCGACTACAGTAGTCGGAATATACATTTTCCGCAATTTCCCGCCAAACATTCTGATGATTGTAGTCACAAATAGTGTCAGAAAAATAAATTAAAAAAAGTAAAATTTTTGACCGAAGTAGTTGAAAATTTGTGACTATTTTTTTCAGTCGGAAATTTCTATCAAAAAATAGCGAATTTTTGGTAGTGCATAGCCAACCATATTTAGGTTTAGGGGAACTTCCAAGTGCCCTTTCATTTACCATATTAAACCACTTGGGGTATTTCATTTACCCCACAACCATTATCATTTAGCCATTTAAACCATTGGGGGCATAATATAACCAAAATCAATTCCAATTACCATTAAACCATTCCCATGCAATCCAATTATCCAAAACCACTATTAATGCACATAAAGCATAATTAAAACCATGGAAAACCATAACCAACCATTTAATATCAAAAACCCCAATTCATATTTGAAAAACCAAAATCATGCGATTAATGAAGTCGTGAAAACATTGATAAAAACCATGCTTCAAGTTAGAATTAATAATGAAGGAAGAGAACATGCCTTAAGCCAAGATGATGATGGAAAGAAATCACCAAGATAAGCCCCAAATTAATCCTCTAGTTGAAACCCAAGCTTCCCTTGCCCAAAAGCTTTTGAGAGAATTATTTAGAAGAGTTTGTAAGTGTTAATGAATGGAATAATAGGGTAAATTACCTCCTAAGTAGGTTAGAAGTCATGAGACCTTATTAGGGGAAGTGGGAAAATTTCCAAAATAACCCCACTTAAGTTGCACAAAATCCCATCCCAGGAGTACGACTGACCCTCACGAGTCATACCCTCCAATACAATTGGTACCCTTCACTCATATCCTAACCTCAACCTTTGGATCCAATATTGTCCAGCATATGACCCATACAAACAAGTCGTAATCAAAGCATACGATCCAAACCCTTCATCTGTACCCCTGAAAAATTAAACCCAAGGAAGATTTAAACATTGTCCACCATACGAGTCAAACCCAAGGAAGATTTAAACATTGTCCACCATACGAGTCCTGGGTATGACTCATACCCTAGCTTATGGGTCATGGTGAGCCACTTATACTTAGATCCAACCTAAGTAACCAAGTTTAAAATTAAGTTTAGGAACCAACCGATCTGTACCCACACATATGACTCGTACCCCTACATCGTATCCATTCTAGTAACCAAAATCCATTCCATCAACCAACACTGGTCAGCATACGATAAGACCATACCTTTTGTACCCCATCACACGGCTCATTCCCATGAGTCGTATTGGATACAGAGACCATAATTCTAGGAAATTTTCTAAGGGTCAAAACCCAGGGTGTTATAGTCTTCCCCACTAGGAACATTCATCCCCGAATGACGAACAAGGTAGGGGTAACCACACGCACAAATAATTTGCATTATCTTATCAAATATATTTTCAATCTTTAACAAAGTTTGAAAACAAAGAGGCAAGGATATTAATCTTTCCTTTTACAAAATCCGAAAATAAAGATATGTTGAAGACATAAAACTTTTGCACAAATCCCAGGAGCAAAAAACAAAAACGGATATTTGGACTTCATGTCCTCCTCCATTTCCCAAGTAGCCTCTTCCACCTTATGGTTTCACCACAAAACCTTAACTGAAGCCACATCCTTGGTCCATAATTGATGAACCTGCATATCCAAGATCTCAATTGAGATTTTCTCATAAGATAGAGAATTTGTGATACCCAATCCTTCTAAAGGAACAATCATAGACTTATCACCAATGCACTTCCTGAACATGGAGACATAAAATACAAGATGAACCAAGCTCAAGAAAGAAGGAAACTCCAACTCATCAGCCACATTACTAACTCTCTGCAAAATCTCATAAGGACCATGATACTGGGGACTGAGCTTTCCCTTCTTGTTAAACCGCATTACTCCCTTCATAGGAGATACCTTAAGGAAAACCTTATCCCCAACCTCAAACTCCAAATCACTACGCCTAACATCTGCATGGGACTTTTGGCAAATTTGGAAATCTTTAAGCCTATACCGAATCACCTTCACCTTCTCTATAGCCTGGTAAACCAATTCGGGATCAAACATATTTGCCTCACCAAGCTCGAACCACCCAATAGGAAATCTACACATCATATCATATAATGCCTCAAAAAGGCCATATCAATACTAGAATGATAGCTATTGTTGTAAGCAAACTCCACCAAAGGTAGATGCTCAACCCATTGCCACCATAATAAATCACACAAGCTCGAAGAATATTCTCCAATGTTTGAATAGTTCTCTTCGCTTTCCTATCTATCTGCGGGTGGAAAATAGTACTCAGACTAACCTTAGTCCCCAACCCTTTCTGAAAAAAATGCCAGAAGTGAGATGTAAACTGCGTGCCACAATAAAAAATAATCAAAATAGGCACCCTATACAACTTTACAATCTCCAGAAGATACAGCTTCGCATTATCCTCGGCCGAAAGAGTAGTCCGCACTAGAACAAAGTGGGTAGACTTAGTCATCTTATCCATGATGACCCAAATCGAATCATATTGATTTCGAGACTAAGGAAGACCGGTAGCGAAGTCCATAATGATCATTTCCCATTTCCATTCGGGTAAATCAATTTCTTGATACTACCCTCCTGGCCTTATTTACTCAACCTTAACGTGTTGACACACCATGCACTTAGCCATAAAATCATCTGCATCCCTCTTTATGCCATTCCACTAATAGATCTCCTTGAGATCATGATACATCTTAGTCAAGATGGGATGAACAACATAGCTTAATTCATGCGCCTTAGACCAAATCCTTTGTCGCAACCCATCGACATCAGGAATACATAACCTTTCTTGGTACTATAAAGTACCGTCACCACTGATCTCAAACACCACTATATTTTGCCCACCAACGCTGCTCTTGATTTTCATCAAAATAGGATCTATCACTTGCTTCTTCTTAATCTCTGCACCAAGAGATGATCGAACCACTTCTTGCACTATCACACCACCATCCTTAGAGTCCAAGAGGCAAACTCTAGGATTAGCCAAGCAGTGAATATCCTTCACCAATTCCCGCTTTCCTTCCACAACATGAGCCAAACTCCCTATGGATAACCTGCTAAGAGTATCAACAACCACATTAGGTTTACCTGGGTGGTAGTAAAGACTCATATCATAGTCCTTGAGAAGCTCAAGCCATCTTCTCTGCCTGAGATTAAGATTATTCTGAGTGAATACATATTATAGACTTTTATGATCAGAAAAGATATCCACGTGAACACCATACAAATAATGTCGCCTAATTTCAAAGCAAACGCAACCGCCAACAACTCTAAATCATGAGTAGGAAAGTTCATCTCATGCACTTTTAACTGCCTGGAAGCATAGGAAATTACCTACCCATGCTGTATCAACATACAACCAACCCCTACCCGAGATGAATCACAATAAACCCCTACCCGAGATGAATCACAATAAACTCTTATTGCTGAAAGGGCCCCAATACGTGTAGTCGCATGATCAGGGAAAAAAACTTATGATGACTAGTACATCCCAAAAATATAGTGTGACATCATGCACGCGATTACCAATACCAACCTCATATAAAAAAATATGAGTTTCCAGTTTTGGTCCCTCCAAGACCTCCACTTTTCATGACTTTGCTACACATCCCGCTATTATTGACCAATTAAAACCATTACCAAACAACTAATCAATACATTTAAGATTTATTAACCAAATCCATTTAGTGGTGGTATCGTCATACCAACCATACTTGCAAGTACTATCCAGAGCCAACCATATTTAGGTCTAAGAGGACTTTCAAGTGCCCTTCCATTTACTATATTAAACCACTTAGGGGATTCCATGTACCCCAAAAGCATTACCATTTATCCATTTAACTCTCCAAGTATTTAAACCATGTATAATTTATTTATCAAGTTTTTTAAAAAGCAAGAGTTCCATTTAAAATACTCAACACAATGATGTAACACCCCACATTTTTTGTGCTAGAATTCAAATCATCGTTTCTATGCGTATAGACTCGAACCCAATGATTCCTTGATAATATAGGTATGGTGATAAATTATATAGTGTGGTAATAACATTGAATATGAATTGAGTTCACAAATATCTCCTAACACAAAGATAAGTTGAGAATGTTTCTATCGATTAAATTTTTGTGAATGCTTCAACTTGGGTCAACATTCAATGACCATTACTACCTGTACATAATGAGTTACGTGTATTACTATATACCAAAATAATTATATTTGAGTCCTCTTTCCAACGCAACTGGTTTCACCTTAATCCAATATTAGAGTAGAAAGTTATGCTCATTTTACCTCAGCATGTTCGTCTGTCAACAAGGTGATGACTTGAGGTGATAGGCTATCAAATAAGTGACGAATTATCAACCAAATTCATTATAATTGACCAGTATGTGTCTAATTCAAGCTTCAAGTGATGACTTGAGGTGATAGGACCTCACCCAAGTGACGACTTATAAATCCAAGTCGTCACCCATAACCATCCCAACTACAGAAGTGAAGACTTGAATTGATAAGTCATCAACTAGTTGATAAGTTATCAATCCAAGTTATCAACTGGAAGGTTTTGCAATTTGTATGTACTTTTTCTAGGGGTATTTTGGTCTTTTCCTTACCTTAAATTTTTTCTACACTATTTGAAGCATCCAAAACATGTTATAATCAAGATTTTATCAGTTTTAAGACTTCTCAAATCCTCTCCACTCTTAAGAAAAAGAAAAAATTAGAGTTTCCTCTAAGTTCAATATTTTAAGAAAAGGGTCAAGATTTGGGTGCCAATCTTCAAGTTAAACAACACAAGGTATGTGGGGATATCCTAAAATCATTGAGCATAAGTTTTATGGTTTTTATCAAATTTAAAAATACACAATCATGTTTACAAACAGGGTTTTGAACAATTGTTTGAATAACCGAATCATGAAATCCTTTTACAATGATATAATGTTTTGTTCTTAAGGACTTCCCTTGAAATTGATTATAATCTTGTATATATATGTATGCATTTGAGTTTTGAAATTTGAATTGAGAGCATGAAGATTTATACTCCCTATCTTGTAATGAAGCCTCTTGATTTCAGATGTTATGAATTATTCAATTGCATAATGAGAAGCATGATGTAAATATCTTTACTATTATTTAAGGCTTGATATTGGTTATGAACTGAAGAGAGGGTGTTTTCTTGTTAATATAAACAAAAAGTAATGATTTAAAGAGATGAATATTTTTCTACAAAGTAATGGACCACCACATATTTAAGAATTGAAAGAGAAAATCTTTGCATAACTTCCATGAATTTTGTTAAACAAATTCTCTTATACTATTTGAATGATTTGGTGGTCTAAGAATTATGTTTTGAATGAAAGAACTATAACATGATAATGTATGGATGAGATGTATTACTTACAAGTCTTGGTATGATGATACCAAATAGATGAATGCCAAGTAGATTCAGAAAAGATAGAAATACAGATTTTACTCAAAAATTTTAAATTTTGAATTTAGAAAGATGCATGGTTAGAAAAGGTTAAAATTGGGCTTAGAGAGGGTTAGATGGTTCCCCAAAGAAAGTACGAGTTGAAAGACTCAATGCTAGAAATCGTGATTTGCCGACACGGGGTGATGGTACCATGCTTTGTGTTTGTGTGTACCTTGATTTATTTCGTCCCAATTTGGGACTATGGTTAGGAGACATACTTTGTGGTCTTGTGCACTACCATGACGTATTGATTTGATAGGGGATAATGACACCTTGTTGTATGGTCTTGCATATCTCCCCTTGTAGATACTTCAATCCTTGCGGCAAACACGGATTGGGGATTTGGCCGTTGAGTCAAAGGAAGATTCTATATAGCCATTGGAATTACATATTGTAGGGTTTACCATCCAGTTCAAAAGAGAAATGAAGAGTTGAGTCATGATTTCAAGAAAGTGTTTTGAAATTTATCAAAGTATGCCCTTGTGTTTTCTAATGTTTTAAGATGACATGTTTTTATGAAATGCTCTCACCTATGTTGTATAAAATGTATTTTGTTTTTGGATTGTTCTACATATCAATATATTTGTATTGACCCCTTATATTTCAAGTTCTAAGGCCTAATGTAGCGGTCCTGCTAAACAATAGATTATTGTCAAACATTCAGAGTTAGTTAGCCTCCCTTACTTTAGAAGGTGTCTTATTTATATATGTTGATCTCATTGGGTTTTAGGTTATGGTCCAATTGAGGGCCTTGACCTGGTTTCAAATCGATTATTGTTTTTAGTTGGAGTAGAGATTTTGCAGATGTGTATTATATGGTTTGAGTTTTATTGAACTTATGTCCACATTTCTCAGTTGAAATAGTAAAATGACCATGTTTCCATTTATTTTGTTTATGCATTTTTTAGTTTCTGAATTATGCATATGATTGCCAGTTAGAAGGGCTCTCGAGCCTTCATGATTTGAGATGCTCGTCACGGCCAGGGCCTCAGTTTGGGTCATGATAAACTTGGTATCAGATCTAGGTTCATGGTCCCAGGATTTCTGCAAAATTTTGTCTAGTAGAGTCTTGCTTATGGGTGTGTTGTACACCACACTTATAATCAGGAGGCTACCGGGCATTTAGGATTTATTTCTTATTCTTTCAAACTCTTTTTTTGCTATAGAATCATCCATAAGAAAGTTACCCAAATTCCTTCCTTGTTCTAATTTCATGGGCCATGCCTCATTGTCGAAGCGATACAAGTCTAAGAGTCTCGCTCTCCCAGCGAGGTGGTTCACTCTAATTGATTTATCTATAAATTTATGAGATAGCACAAGGACTTGAGAGGAGTCCATTAGTGATTTAAGGTGTATTGATTTGAGTATATACCTTTATCTTGATGAAATCATACTTTTCAGCCTGGGGTAAAAAGTGTATTCAGTCCACTTTCAAGATTCTTGTTGGAGCTATATTTCCACTCAAGTGGTAGTATATGTTAAAATAGCATGACCTATTAGTAGTGAGATGGGCCAAAAAGTTGGTGATATGAAGTCACAAGGTTAGAAGTCAGAGTGCGGGTGACTTTTATGTAAACAAATAGTTTTAGCTATATAACCATTAATTAAGGGATGGTTTGCCATTTATAGTGAAAAAATAATGTGGTAGCAATATTTATAGATTGTATGGTAGTCAGTGAATAAAGTGATAGGATATGATTACTATTTATTAAAAATAGGGAATGATCTCAAAATAAATAGTTATGGTGGTTATAGAAATCATTCATAGGCTATGAATGGAAAGGGGTGGGTAGATTAGTCAATAAGTTATGGGTAGAAATTTGTTGTTGTACATGGAATTTTGAAGACAGTGGTGATGTATGCGTGGGTCAGTAATATGATGTGAGGTAGTTTAGTATGTTGATAAGATCGTAATGGGTTATAAGATAAGATTAAGATTGACTATCCCTATTGTGTGACTTTTCCCTATTGTTTGTCTTTTCTCTAGTCATTGTAAACTAGTACTACGTGTGAAATGGTATGTAGTAGATTTAGAGGTGTTGTAGTAGTGTCATGGAGAGGATGAATGTATGGGTCATAGTTAAGAAAAGTAAGAGACTTAGGTTGATATTTCTATCTAATGACTAGTATAATATGCGACATGCTTCATTGGTGTTACATGATTGGTGTTAGACAGTAGGCTTAAACTTTTGATGTGGAGTATGGTGGTGATAATAGTAGCTTAAGATTAATGATGTATGTTTTGTGGGAAAGAATTAGTAGGGCTTGATGTGATTTGTAAAGGTGTCTAGGTTGATAATTTATAAAAAGTTTAAATGGTAATCATGAGGTATATGTGTACATGAGGACTAGTGTTAAAATAATGAATTGTGGTTGAATCATTAAGTGGATAAGAGCGTGATTATATAATAATAAGTTGAACCCCCAAGTAGCTTATTGTTAGATAAGGTTTTACATGTATAAGTGTTGTGTACCTAGTTCACATTCTTGAATTTGTAGTATGTAGAAATCTGGGGAATTGTTGTATGGTATTCTTTATAGTTAAACTGATGAAATACAAGTAGGCAGTATATGACTTTGGTATAGTCTAATGTTAGAATATTAAGTAGTAGAGAGTGGATTTTTATATGATATGGAGGGAAGAGGTGTATGCTCATGAGATTGCGAGTTGTAGGTTGATGACGATAGAGGATAGCGAAAATTAAGAGTGGTGTTTTTGGTAAGTAATGCCTTTAGAGAATACTTAAAAGGGAAATTTTAGCATTTATGTGTATGGTGATACCCCATTGTATTGAGTGTTGTGCTTGTAGATTTTATGAGAAGATATGTCCTTAAGTTTAGAATTGTGACTTTGATCTAAGGGGGAGATGACAGATTAAAGTAGTTCCCGAATTTTCTTGTTGTGTCAAGTTTCAAGTAAAATCATGATAAATATATTCCTATTCAAGCAAACTCCTCCTACTTCTATTTAAGAGGTCCTTCTGCTAATGTCCTACGTCATGTATTCAAGTTATTCCTATGCCTATGGTTTGAGTTCTCTATGGACGTATGTTCATGTCCCGACCTCCAAACTAGAAGCAATAATATCCCTCAGTGCTCCAATATTCCAAGAATCCAAGCTTTATGTTATATTGTTCATGATCCATAAAATTCCATGTCTCACATAATTCTTGGTTTTAAGAAACTATGCTTTCTATGTGTTACCGATCCATTATATGTCGGGTCTTTCCCAAAGTGATAGGGTGTATACAAACTCAGGACTATCTCAGCTTTGAAAATTAGAAGCAATAGCTTCAAGTATCATTCCTTGTCTTAGTCATTGACTTTATGAATTTTGAACTTATGTTATGCCACTCATGATGTAAGTACTCATGTTTCTCACTGTGGTCTGTCCTAAGAACTCATGCTATGTTGAGTTTATGCTAAAACGACTCTCTACTTATGATCCAAACACTTAATATATGAAGCACTTTGTGATTGTATCATATCTTCACCTCATGTCCCACCTTGAGTAGATCAACAAACATGGGTTATACTTAAGTAGTGTTTCTCCCATTCGTGATGCTTATGCTTGGGTCCCTTAATGACCCTCTGTATGTTAGTATGATGGTGGTTCTGGAATCGTAGTAGTGTGTTAGGTGGGGGAGTAGATGTTTTTGAAGATGAAAATTTTGATGTAATTTCTTTAGCTAAAGTTATAGGTGAAGAAGGAGATAAACTTTCATTATGTGAAATAGTTGCGAAGGAGATATGTGGCGAAACTATTTGTAAGAATGATTAAATTGTTGGTCTTAGTAGGGAGATCCATGAAGTGGGTGTAGTAATGATAGGCTTGAATGTGGTGATTGATGAAAACACAAACCCATGTCCTATGTGGTTAGTATTCCTCTATTTAGGACCTAAAAGTTGGTTGATTATAGTAATAAGGTGAAGTAGTGTTATAAAAGGGATGTAGAGTATAGGGTCCTATAGATTAAGCTAGCATCTTTTCACTCTGGGTTAGGCTTCAATATAGAAGTATGGTGTAGTTAAACTCAAGGTCTTGTAATTATGTATTTAGCAGTAAAATTATAAGATTGAGATGTTGAAATGTGGTATTCATAACTGAAAGCTTAGTTGAGGAGTGCTGCAAAGTTTAAAGGCTTTATAGACATATCAATTGAGGTAGAGAATGTTTCTATTCTACTCTTATGTCCCGCGAGAATCTCATCTCATATCTTGTATCAATCTTAATCAGACCGATGATTCTTAGAAAAATTCATGCCTTACAATGTTATGATCATGTGCCATAGAACACATGCCAAGGTCATGTCTATGTCAAGCTTCGTCATCTCATGATTTGTGCTTATGCAATTTACCTGTTGATGCCATGAAACTCTTTTTGAATGCCTATGTATGTTTCGTTGTGGAAATTAGAATTCCTAATGTGAGGTTACGTCCTTTATTCCATACTTCTATAGATTCAAAAAAATCCTACCCATCATTCGAGGATGAATGATTCCAAGGGGGAGATAATGTAACACCCTCCATTTTTTGGGCTAGAATTCAAACCGTCGTTCCTATGCGTATAGACCTGAACCTAATTTTTTCTTGTTAATATAGGTGTGGTGATAAATTATATAGTGTGTGAATACTTTTGAATATGAATTGAGGTCATAAATATCTCTTAACTCAAAGACGAGTTGAGAACATTTCTATCTATTATGTTTTGATGAATGCTTCAGCTTGGATAAAATTTCAACAACCATTACTCTCTATACATAATGAGTTACATATCCTACTATATACCAAAAAAAATATATTTGAGTCCTCTTTCCAACTCAACTAGTTTCACCTTAATCTGGTATTGGAGTAGAAAGCTATGCTCATTTTACCTCAGCATGTCCATCTGTCAACAAGGTGACGACTTGAGGTGAGAAGCCGTAAACTATGTGACGACTTATCAATCAAAGTCATCATCCTTGACCAGTTTGTGACTAGTTCCATCTTCAAGTAATGAATTAAGGTGATAGGCCATCACCCAAGTGACGACTTATCAACCCAAGTCGACACCTATAACCATCCCAGCTACAGAAGTGACGACTTGAGTTGATAAGTCATCAACTAGTTGATAAGTTATCAACTGGAAATTTTTGTAATTTATACGTACTTTCCCTAGGTTTAATTTGTTTTTTTCCTCACCCTAAATTTCTTTTCTCCTAGATGATTTAAAGAATCCAAAACACGTTATAATCTTTCTTTTATCAGTTTTAAAACTTCTCAAATCCTGTCCACTCTCAAGAACAAAAGAAAATTAGGTTTTTCTCTAAGTTCAAGATTTGAAGAAAAGGGTCAAGATTGGGGTTCCAATCTTCAAGTTAAACAACATAAGGTACGCGGGGCTATCCTAAAATCATTGGGCATAATTTTTATTGTTTTTATCAAGTTTAAAGATACACAATCATGTTTACATAGAGGGTTTTGAACAATTGTTTTAATAAAGGAATCATGAAATCCTTTTACAAGGATATAATGTTTTGGTCTTGAGGCCTTCCCTTGAAATTAATTATAATCGTGTATATACATGTATGCATTTGAGTTTGGAAATTTAAATTGAGAGCATGAAGATTTATACTCCCTCTCTTGTTATGAAGCCTCTTGATTTCACATGTTATGAATTATTCAATTGCATATTGAGAAGCATGATGTAAATGTCTTTACTATTGTTTAAGGCTTGATATTGGTTATGAACTGAAGAGAGGGTGTTTTCTTGTTAATATAAATAAAAAGTGATGATTTAAATAGATGCATGTTTTGCTACAAAGTAATGGACCATTACATGTTTAAGAATTGAAAGAGAGAATCTTTGCATAAGTTCTATGTATTTCGTTATACAAATTCTCTTGTATTGTTTGAGTGATTTGGTGGTCTAAGCATTATGTTTTGAATAAAAGAACTGTAACACGATAATGTATGACTGATATGTATGACTTGCAAGTCTTGATATGACGATACCAAATAGATGAATGCCATAGTAGATTCAGAACATACTAAAATACAGATTTTACTCAGATTTTTAGATATTGAATTCACAAAGATACATGTTTAAAAAAGGTTTAAAATGGGCTTAAAGAGACTTAGATGGTTACCCGAAGAAAGTATGAGTTGAAAAACTCAATGCTAGAAACCGTGATTTTCCAACACGGGGTGATGGTACCATGCTTTATGGTCTTGTGTACCTTGATTAATCTCGTCCCAATTTGGGACGATGGTTAGGATCCATGCTTTTTGGTCTTGTGCACTACTATGGCATGTTGAATTTCTTAGGGATCATGATACCATGTTGTGTGGTCTTGCGTTTCTCCCTTTATATATACTCCAATCCCTACCGTAAACTTTGATTGGGGTCTTGGACGCCGAGTCAAGGGAAAATTCCATATAGCCCGTGGAATTACAGATTGTAAGGTGTACTATCTAGCTCAGAAGATAAATAAAGAGTAGAGTCCTGATTTCAAGAAAGTGTTTAGAAATTTATGAAAGTATGCCCATGTGTTTTGTAATGCTTTAAGATGACATGTTTTTATTAAATACACTCACCTATGTTCTATAAAAATGTATTTTGTTTTTGGATTATTCTACGTACCAGTACATTTGTATTGACCCCTTATATTTCAGGTTCTAAGGCCCAGTCTAGCGGTCCTGCTAAACAGTATATTGTTGTCAGACATTTAGAGTTGGTGAGCTTACTTTACTTCGGAAGGCTCCTTGTTTATATATGTTGATCTCATTGGGTTTTAGTTCATGGTCCGACCGAGGGACTTGTCCCAATTTTAGACAGATTGTTATTTTCAGTTGTAGTAGAGATTTCACAGACGTGTATTAGATGGTTTGAGTTTTATTGAACTTATGTCCGCATTGCTCAGTTGAAATAGTAAAATGACAATATTTCTGTTTGTTTGTTTTTCGCATTTTATAGTTTCTGAATTATGCATATGATTTTCAATTAGAAGGGCTCTCAGGCCTTCATGGTTCGGGATGCTCATCGCGGCCAAGGCCTCGGTTTGAGTCGTGATAAATAAAAATATTATTATAGGCATTTTATCAAACACATGGGGGGCATAATATAACTAAAACCAATTCCAATTACCATTAAACTATTCCATGCAATCCAATTATCCAAAACCACCATTAATGCACATAAAGCATAATTAAAATCATGGAAAATCATAACAACCATTTAATATCAAAACCCCAAATTCATATTTGAAAAAACAAAATCATACAATCAATGAAATCATGAAAAATTTCATAAAAACCATTCTTCTAGTTAGAGTTAACAATGAGGGAAAAGAACATACCTTAAACAAAGATGATGTGGGAAAGAAATCACCAAGAAAAGCCCCAAATTAATTCTCTAGTTGAAACCCTCGCTTTCCTTGCCCAATGCTTTTGAGAGACTTATAGTGTTTTAGAAGAATTTCTAAGTGTTAATGAATGGAATAATAGGGTAAATAACCTCCCAAATAGGTTAGAAGTCATGGGACCTTATTAGGGTAAGTGGGGAAATATCTAGAATACCCCCACTTAAGTTGCACAAAATCCTGTCCCAAGGGCACGACTAACCCTCACGAGTTGTACCTTTCAATATGATTGGTACCCTCAACTCGTATCCTAGCCTCAACCTTTTAATCAAACACTGTCTAGAATACGACTTATCCAACCAAGTCATATCTGAAGCATACAATTCGCACCCTTATTCCGTACCCTAGCAAATTAAACCCAAGGAAGATTTAGACACTGTCCACCATACGAGTCTTGGGTACGACTCATACCCTGGATTACGGCTTATGGTGAGCCAACCTAAGTGACCAAGTCTAAGATTAATTTAAGGAACCAAACAATCCTTACCCACCAATACAACTTGTACCCCTTAGTCGTATCCATTCCTGTAAGAAAAATCCACCCCACCAACCAACACTGGTCAGTATACGACTAGTCCAGACCATACCTTTCGTACCCCATCATACGGCTCGTTCCCATGAGTTGCATTGGGTTCAGAGTCTAGAATTCCAAGAAATATTCTAAGGATCAAAACCCAAGGTGTTATAACTCCACACAAATAGTGATACCAAATTTTCAATGCAAACACCAGAACTAATAATTCCAGATCATGAGTTGAATAATTTCTCTCATACACCTTCAAATGCCTAGAAGTATAGGCAATCAACTTACCACGCTGCATTAAAACATAGCCAAGTCCCACCCGGATGCATCACAGTAAACCACAAACTCCTCATTGCCTTGAGAAAAGGTCAAAACTGGAGTTGAAGTTAGCTTATACTTAATCTTCTTGAAACTACCCTCATAAGCATTCGACCGTGAGAACATTACCTTCTTCTGAGTCAACTTAGTTAATAAGGCAGCTATTGTGAAAAAACTCTCCATAAACCTCTTATAGTACTCGTCCAAACCTAAGAAACTCTGAATATCATTTGGAGTCGTGGGTCTAGGACACTTCATAACCATCGCCACCTTTTGTGGATCCCCCATGATCCCCTCACTAGAAATAATATGACCTGAAAAATAGATAGTAATCAACTAGAATTCACATTTCGAGAAATTGTTATACAACTATTTCTATTTCAAGGCCTGTCATACCATACGAAGGTTATTGGCATGTTCCACCACACTTTAAAAGTACATCCAAATGTCATCAATGAACATAATGACAAACAAATCTTGAAACTGACGGAATGCCCTATTCAGCAAATCCATGAATATCGAATGGGCATTGGTCAAACAAAATGACATAACCAAGAACTCAAAGTGCCCATACCAGGTAAGGAATATCGTCTTAAGGATGTCCACCTCCCTAATCTTAAGTTGATGATACCCATACCGAAGATCTATATTTAAAAAGAATTTGGCACCTTGCAACTGATCAAACAAGAAATCTATTCTAGGAAAAGGATACTTGTTCTTAACTGACACTTTATTCAAATCCCACATCCGAAGGGAACCATCCTTTATATGAAAGAATAACAATGGTGCACCCCACGGGGACACACTAGGACAAATGAAACCCTTAGACAAAAGATCCTTAAGTTGCTCATTGAGTTCCTTCAACTCAGCTAGAGCCATTTTATAAGGAGGAATAGATATTGGACAAGTGTCCAGAACCAAAATCAATCCCAAACTCAATCTCCTTATTTGGAGGAACACCGGGAAGATCATTCGAAGAGACCTCAAGACACTCATTCACCATCGAAACCGAATCCAAAGTAGGACCTTCTAAGTTAGAGTCTTTATCCAGACCAAATGATAAAGACACCCTTTAGAGATTTACCTCTAAGCTCTAAGATATAATATAAACTTCCTCTTTAGAGATAGGGAACCACCCTCCCATTCAATAACTGATTCACCAAGGAACATAAAGACAAACTTATGGGTTCAATAATTTATGGACGCATAACATGAGTGTAACCAATCTATCCCCAGAATGACATCAAAATCCACCATATCTAATTCGAACAAATCCAAAAAAGTCTTCTTACTAACAATAGATACCACACACCCCCTATAGACTCTTTTAGCAACCACAGAGTCACCTACCAAGGTAGAAATAGAAAAAGGATCCAAAATAACCTCGAAATTAAAACCAAAATACACAATGACAAATGGGGTCACATAAGATAGAATAGACCCCAGATCAAGTAAACAATACATGTCACAAAAAAAGAGTTTTAACGTACCAGTCATGATATTAGGTGATGCCTCAGACTCCTATCGAGATGTAAAGGAATATAACCTATTCTGGCCTGTGCCAGTTCCAAAAGCAGAAATAGACGTAGAAGAAGCACCCCTGGGTGCAGGAGCATATAAAGAGGAAACATGATCCTTGTTCTTTCCCAAAGAAACCTTACCAACCAAATAGTTTCTAAGCATATGGATGGGCTGACCACATTTGAAGAAATTATCCCTCCCTTTATCACAAGCCCCAATACAACCGACCATAAAACCTATAAAAAGGACATAATGAAGCCGACTGAGCCCCACTAGCCTAAGATTGGGCACCCTTTTCCTTAAAGTTATCACCACCCTATTGACGTCAGTCTCCCAACTACTTTGGGTAGTGAGCACTAGCTATGGAGAAAGAACCAAAACACTCCCACTTCTTCTTTGGAAACTTACCACCATCCTGACCACTTTGTTGTTGACCACTACCATGCTCAGAGAATCTAAACTTCTTACCCTGCCTTTCACCTACCTCAGTCTGCTTTCCCTTTTCCTCCTTTACCTATTACATATGAACAACCAGCCTAGAGATATCCAAGTTCTTGATCAGCAACAGAGCCTTTCTTTCAAGGATCAACTTACGAGACAGTCCTAAAGCAACATTTCTTGTCCTGTCCCTCATTCCGACACCATTTTTGGAGCATACCTAGACAGCTAGTGAAATTTCAAGGAATACACCTTGACCGACATCTTCCTCTATTTTCAATTGACAAATTCCTTTACTTTTGCGTCCCTCAACTCCTGAGGAAAGAAGCGATCTATAAAAGCATTAGAGAAAGTCTCCCACAGAGATGACTCATCAACCTCACCCCTTACTTGATCCTATTTCTTATACCATTGATACACTATATCCTTTAGCTGATAGGCAACAAAATTCACCCCTTCCACATTCATAGCTTTTATGACCATGAAGATATTTTCCATCTCATCTAGATAATCCTGAGGATCTTCTTCCACCTAAACACCAGTAAAAGTTGGAGAAATAAACCTCATAAATAGGTAAACCCTTGTGGCCTCAGAAGATGCAATACCAGATGCACCATGTTCATCCTGAGAAGCTACCAAATAAGTAATCACATAGATTAACAAACAAAACTCTTCATTCACCACGTCTTCCTGAGAAGCCTGAGGAGGACTAGAAAGTACCAGTGGAACTCCAAAACAATCAGGGATGAGACCCCTAGACCAAGTATGATTCCTTGAGTAGTGTATGTCCCATAAACATTATCTATTGTTTGGACAGAGGAGTTTCTGTATGTATCAAATCATCGAGGCATGATCTAAAAAACAAACAAATAGAATTACAGAAGATTTAAGGACTTAGGCTGCAATTTGAAAATAGAACACAAAGAAAGAGAAACATTCCTAAATGCTTTGAAGCCTCTCTCTTGTAAGTGTGGAACAGTACACACCTTTAAAAGATACTCTACTCGATACGGTTTTGTCGACTCCACAATTGACCAAGAACCTACGGCTCTGATACCAACTTGATATGACCCAAACTGGGGCCTTGTCATAATGGGCATCCCAAGTCCAACCTGGACTGGGGACCACCCCCATTACCTAACACAACCTCTAAACATGTACCCTGAGTCAGATGAATTCCAAATATATAAAAAGATAGTATTTTATACAATTCAAGGATCTAGGATAGGTCCATAACCGTGACCAACCCAAGCCAGTTCAACCATCCAATATCCAATCAAAAACCATACCAAAACCAAAACAATAACCAAGTATGACTCCATGACATAATAGGATAAAATAATCATAAATAAAGTCAAACGATATCAGCCATAATACTAATACTAATGCCAAGGTTGACACCACTACCGAAACCGCCCATACCAACCCATAGTAGTCCTACAAAGCCTCTAACCAAAAGTAAAACAATATCTGATTGGGATATGCTCCCAACCATAGCCAAAACCAATGTATATGATATAACCAGAGTATGTAAAGATATCCATGATATGAAATGGAGCCTTACAAAATATGAAAGGTCACCGCTTCAATCCAATAGCTTATCCTAAATCCAATCACTAAGTAGAACGAGGAGAATAGTCGGTTCCTACATTGCGTGGGGATACAGCACCTAAAGATGGGTTAGCAGGTGAACGCTAGCATGAACTCAATATAAGGATAAAATAATGCCAACCTTTAAAACCAAGTAAACAAACCATATGCATTCACAACCACACATACATATATATAGCCATGCTAGGAAACCGAACTGGGTTTAGCATGCCTTTAAACTATTAACTTGTATATGTGTAGCTTAACCATCCTAGAATAATGCACGGGCTATATAGGTCCAGTGTTACCCCCTAAACGAGCCCCAATACATGTAGCCACATAAACTGGAGATACTGTAGGAGTAGGGGATTCTTGAGTACCCTTCGCTCTGCATGATACATATGTACAAGTGTGCTTAGGGGATTCCCGTGTACCTCATAAGTATCATATATGGTCACCATGACCAATCCTCATGTCGGCAAACATGAGTTTCCAATGTCCATTCATTAGATTCACACCTTCACGATTATCTATCATACTCTACCATTATTTCCTAATTAAAACTATTACCATACAACCAAACCACCGTTCCATTTATTATTAATTAAGGCTATAAGTAGTGATATCGTCATACCGACTATAACTTACAAGCAATGTCCTTACCCATCCTTTTTAGAAGAAGTGATTCCCATGTACCCATAGATTACATCATTAAGTTGACTTGGGGGAATCCCATGTACCCCACAATATGTTCGTTATTAAGTTTGCTAAGGGGATTCCTTTGTACCCTACAAGAATTTCAACTTGACCAGCCATAACCACCAAGAGCTTACCATTTAACCATTCCAAACCATTTAGGGTTCCATTACTATGTTATACTATGCATAGTTAAATGAAATTCAAAAATTTAACCACAAACATTTTCATAGATATTTTATCAAACAAGTTGGGGGCATAGTGTTTCCAAAGACAAAACCATGTACTAATTAACCATTCCCATGCAACCAAATGTTCAAACCACCATAATAATATAAAAACCGTAACCAAAAAACATGGGAAAATTATATCCAACCATTGTAACTAAAACCACCAATATGTATTTGAAAACCCAAAATCATACAACATTTAGGCCACAAAAATAATTCATAAAATATGCCTTTCATTGGATATACCAATGAGGGAGGATTACATGCCTTATATTAAGAAGATAATGGAGAGAAATCACCCCTATAAGTCTCAAATTGACCACCTTGAAGGAAACCCTAGCCTTCCTTAACCCAAGACCTTGAGAGAATTTGAGAGTGTTTAAGAGAGTTTGATTGGTTGCATATAGGTTAATGAATCCCCAAAAAGGTTCTTTAGGTCTTGGGGTCATGTTAGATTAAGAGAGGAAATTTCCAGATTACCCCCAACTTAAACTGCTTAAAATTCCCGTAGGATGGTATGACCACCCACCCTAATTGTACCTTAGGGTATAAATAGTACCCTTATCTCATACCCTAGGCCTCCCGTTGGACCCCAACACTATCCAACATATGACCACCCAAGACAAATCATACCCAACCATATAATTAGTACCATGAAATCATATTCTAGGCAGAATAGAACCACCTAGAGTAAACTTAGAGCAACATATAATTGACACCTTACCATTAGTACCTTAATATACAACTTATATGTTACAACCATACCTTAGACAGAAACTATCCAACCCAAATTGGTCACCATACGACTAAGACCAACCAAATTGTACCCCATCATACGAGAAGTACCCCAAGTCGTATGATGTCCAGAACCTAAAAACTGAGAAATTTTCTGAGGGTCAAAACCTAGGGTGTTTAGATTGATGAATATCTTCAAAACCAAGAGGTTTTTCAACATATACCTCTTCCTTCAAATAGCTATTCAGAAATGCACTTTTTATATCTATTTGAAACAACTTGAACCCCATATATACAAAAAAGGCAATAAGGACTCTAAGTTCTTCCCTCTTTGCAATAGGAGAAATAGTCTCATCATAGTTAATTCTCTATTCCTAATTGTATCCTTGTACCACAAGTCTTACCTTATTCCTAGTTATATTGCCATGATCAACGTGCTTATTTTTGTACACTTATTTTGTCCCTATAATAGTTATTTCAACAGGTTTGGGGACCAGGTGCCAAACTTTGCTCCCAAACTGATGAAGTTCTTTTTGCAGGGCATTTACTTAGTTAGCATCCTTAAGAGATTCTTTCACATTTTAGGCTCAATTTGGGTTATGAATGTTGAAAAGGCCATCATGTTTCTTGCTTGTTCCCTATTCTGCATTCCTGAATCCAAGGGTGAGGTCAGATTCTTAGGAGCATGAGATGACTCATGCTTACAATTAGACCTACTTGAAGTTAATTAAGGAATATTGGGACCAGGTCACTCAGAGACTTGGTTCTAAGTCCCTAGTTGAAACTCATCAAGAGTCTTGCATCTGAGTACATGGTTCTTATTCTCCTTCTTCTCCAATAAAATCATCTTGGGTATTTTGATCTTGAGACTCTACTTTTGTTGAATAGGAATAAGTTCCTCCATATCTGTGTCATCACTACTGGCAGGGTTATTCATGTTTCCTGACTCATTAAAGATGACATAAAAACTTTTCTTTACACAAAGAGTTCTTTTGTTGTAGATCATGTAGGATTTGCTAGTTAAGGAGCAGTCTACAAATATAGCTTCATCACTTTTGAAATCAAAATTTTCCCAACTCATCCTTCCCATTGTTTAAAACAAAGAACTTGCAACCAATAGGATTGAAGTAATCAAGTTTAGGCCTTTTGTTGAATAACAACTCATAAGGGGTCTGGTTGAGAATAGATCTAATTAGACATCTATTTATGACATCATAGGCATTACTTACAGCTTCAGCTCAAAAGGTATTGGAAGAACACCATCTACCAGCATGGTTTTGGTGATATCAATTAGTTTTTTGTTCTTCCTTTCAGCAACACCATTCTGTTGAGGATTTCTTGGAGATAAAAATTTATGATTGATTCTATTGATAGTAGAAAATTCCTCCACTCTAGCATTTTAAAATTCTATTCCATGATCAGACCTGATCCCTGCTATTTTGTTACAAAACTTCACTTAATTTTTCTTATCAAATATAACCAGGACATCATATGTCTCATCTTTTATTCTTAAGAACATGGTCCATGTGAATATGGAGTAGTCATCAACAATGAAAAAACATATTTCTTCCTTTATCTACTTTGAACCTTGATAGATCCACATAAGTATAAGTGAAACAACTCAAGAGATCTAGTAGTGCTTACTTGCTTCTTTTTGTTTGAAAGAAGAGTTGGTTGGTTTTCCCTTGAGACAGGCATCACAAACTCTAGTGTCTTAGAACTACATCTTTGGAACACTACGAACTAGATCCTTTGAGACTAGTTTGTTAAGTAGAGATGAGCTTACATGACCCAATCTTATGTGCCAAAGATTTGTCTTCTCACTTTAATCATTTATACAAGTCAATTTACTTCTAGGAATTGAATCCATATCAACCACATACATATTTTTGCATTTTTTTTAGCTCTGAGAATGACATTCCTAGTTTTCAAACTAGTTACAGTTCACCAATTTGACAAGAACTTTACTTTATTTCCCTTATCACATATTTGAGACACACTCAGCAAGTTGTGCTTTAGCCCTCTCATATAGTATACATCTTCAATAACATGACTTAATGATTTTCCAATTTTTCCATCACCAATGATGTAGCCTTTCTTACCATTACCAAAAGAGACACCTCCATCTTGAAGTGCCTTAAATGAGAGAAAATAGTCAGTTTTTCCATTCATTTGCTTAGACCATCCACTGTCTATGAACCAACTTTGACTGTTTTTCCTTACTCCCACTTGCATTTAGATATAATTTGTTAGATTTGGGAACCCATTTGAGCATGAGTTCCCAATAGAGGGACAAGTGAGTAATCATAAATTTATTGGTCCAACTAGGAAGTCTACCCTTCTTGAATTAAGTCTGAAGCCTAGGCCCCTTCTTAAGTGATTGCAACTGCTGAACATGTTTGGTTGAGTTTATTACGACTCTAAGCCTTTCCTGATAATTATCTTTTGTATGACTATTTCTTCCATAATAAGCACATAAAAAATTATTGGCTACAGAGAAATACTTGTTGTGAGGATTGAAAGGAGGATTTTCGGGTTGGCAACCAAGACCTCTACTATTATTAACTTCTTGATTTGTCAGATTAGTCAAAATTGTGGACGAGTTAGTTCATTTTAGAGATTTGTCAAGATCTTCTATTATACAGACCAGGTCCTTTTCTAAATGATCATATTCCTCTAGGGAAGATACAAGAAGCTTTTGAGACTTACTAAGATTCTCCTAAAACTCATGTTGAAGTCTATTATCCTCATTTTTTCCATTAGAATCAGATATAGATAATTTTTTCAGTTTTCCCAACATCTCCTTATTTTTAGAAATTAAATTAAGAGAGTGTTCCCCTAGATCAGAAATTTGAATGCTTAGGGCTATTTTTTCACATTCAAGATTTTCTACTTTCTATCCTAGAAGATCTTTCTTAATAAAGAGCTCACACAGTGAATCAATCAAAACTTTGCAAGTTTTCCAACCTTCTTAAGAGTATAGTTATTCAAATTCTAATTAATATTAAGGGAAGTCACCTCATCATCATTTGATCTTTCCATGAGAGCAAAATGAGAGTTGTAAGTTGTATCGTCATCATCTACAGCCAACATAGAAACATTTTTAGGTTTTTTTGAATTAACAGATACACTTTAAAAGTCTCCCTAAGCATTTAAGACTTACTTAACTACATAGTCTTCTACAACTTTTCTTCTATACTTGTCAGGACCCGATCCTTCTTCTTTCCCTTGTCTCCTCCATTCTTCATATATTATTGATAGTCCATCTTATGTAAGGGACAATCATTGATGAAATGTCCTAGTTTACCATATTTGTGGCACAAATCATTTGCACTTCTAGGTCAACTATTGCTGCTATTTTTTGAAATCTACCACTCCTCTCCATAGCCCTAATGAATTTTTAAGCTATATAGGAAACATCTTCATCATCCTCACTAGAATTAAATTTTGAAGCATTTAAGGAAAAATATTTCTCCATCTTAGGCTTTTTCTTTTGTTTCTTCTTCAGCTTATAGGTCTTTGGATTTCTGATTAACTCATCCATAGTGAGAATCTCAAGATATCTTACTTTAGAAATTGCATTAACCTTACTCTTCCATGATTTAGGCAGTACATCCATTATTTTTCCTTACCTAGTGTCTTCCTTACCTATTTGCTAGGTGGAATGATTTCACCAAGATAGTTTAGTTCATTTGTGATAGAGGTGAACCGGGTGTGCATCTCCTGAATAGTTTCACTTTCTTTTATAGTGAAAGCTTCGTATTTAGTAGTAAGCATATCCACCTTGTATTTTTTGACATGACTGGTTCCTTCATGAGAAGTTTGAAGGCAGTCCCAAATTTTCTTTGCACTCTCATAAGCCAAAATGTGATTTTACTCATCAGATCCTATTCCACATGCCAGAATTTTCTTAGCCTTGAAATTATTTTTAATCTTTTTTAGATCCTCTTCATTATATTCCCTTTGAGTTTTGGAAACCAACTTGGTAATTTAACCTTCCTTAACTTCTGTCATGGGATCATGAGGTCCATAACATATTACATCCCATAACTAAGTATCCTTAGCCATTATAAAGTTATATACTCTTGTCTTCCACCAACCATAATACTATCCATTGAAACAAGGTGGTCAGGTGGTCGATTGTCCTTCCTCCAAGTTTGGTGGTGCTGCCAAGACTCAAGATCAACTCTAGGTGTTAACCATTTAGAGTTTACCTCTCTAATACCAATTAAAGAACTGTATGAATTCACCACCAATTAGGGTCTAGGCCCCTAAAGAAA
Organism: Capsicum pubescens; assembly: GCA_030864215.1. Taxonomy (NCBI): domain Eukaryota; kingdom Viridiplantae; phylum Streptophyta; class Magnoliopsida; order Solanales; family Solanaceae; genus Capsicum; species Capsicum pubescens. Next base: position 124,226,986 of record CM061543.1, read on the forward strand.
TAGTTATCAACTATAAAGAAGAAACATAAATAAAGTTGCAGAAACAAAACAACACCAAGATTTTTTACGTGGAAACCTCCTTGCTCAAGGGAGAAAAACCTATCCTCATAGTATTTCTTAAGGTTCACTATAATCAAGAAATATTTGATTATAGACTTTCATATGATTCAAAAGATTTAACTCTAAATCCTAATCCATGTAATACCTCTATTACAAATCAGTGAGACAACTCTATCCCACGTCCACTCAATCAACAACTCTTGTTGATTGACCTTAGGTAACTCTACCTAAGCAAATACTTAACACAATTAATGGGACTTTATTCACAATCAATAGCTTAAACTCAATTTTAGAACAAGACTCAAGATAGCAAAACGTAAAGAACAATTAGGTCCCTAAGAGCAGCTCTTGATCTTGAGCAGGAGCAACTTTTGCTTAATGTTGAGAAGATGGTTTTCATAAAAACTACGTCACCAAGTTGATATCCTTTGCCTATATATGTTATAAGAGAATTTGATTGATCTAGGTATCCTATATTGTACACTCCGCACCTACATAGTAATGATGCTAAAGGACAAAACTGTGCATAGTTTAATATTGTATAGTAGTCTCTTAGTAGTTCTCAGGAAGTAGCATATAACAGACCTGGTCCCTGAATCTATTATTTAGTCATCATCAAAACATAGAACAAAAAAAACCAACTTTTTCTTTCTAAAAAAATAAGTGCTAGCTCTGGTATTTTATATGACCAAGATATACTTGATTTTTGTTCTTTTGACCTTCGTATATTCATTCCTTGGGGATGAACGTGAAAAGAGAATAAGTTACTCTTTAGTAGGAGTCTTGTATATATACATATATGAACTATCGTACTATTAGGATATTTGAATCAAGTCCTCAAAATTCTTAGAGAGTTGCATCTTTATCACCCCCTCAATTTCAATTTATATGGCACACTTTGTTTTAAATCCATCTCAAAACATTCTTTTGGAAAAATCTTAAAATTGTGTCAAGTCAAATTGTGCCACTAAAATTAGGGTGGAGGGAGTAATAGTTAAGTATCTAGGAGAAGTAATAATAGTTCTAACAAAAGATGATATATGATTTGCTATAGAAAAATAGAACTTTCGATGCTTAAAATGAGGAAAATATGCAAGTTTCTAAGGCCTTTTTTTAGATATGATATGTTTTGGGTATGTTTTGCAGGAAATCATATTTTGAATGATAAGTTTATGATAAAGGTGAAAAAAGGTGTTTTCAGCCACTTTTGGAGTGATTATGGATGTTTGGGATTTTTCTAGCTTGATCGTGATTAATGCAAGTGCAAGAATTGAAGAAAAGTTGAAAACCTGACTCCCGACACCTACTAAGTTAACCCACGGACCGTAGGTACCGGTCCATACCCACCCCCCGAGCCTTGTCGTAATGGACATCCTTAGTCCAACTAGGATGGGGGATGGCCCCCTCCCCCATATTACCCAACCCAACCACCTATATCAAGCCTTAGATGGGCTGAATTTCAAGCATAAACAAGATAGTGTAAATGCTCTCGTGAAGACTCCGGGATAGGGCCACAACTGTGACCGAACCAACCGAGTTCATCAGTACCACACTAACCGCCCAACAATACTGACTAAACCATAGGCCATAAACCAGGCCTTAACCAAAGAAAATACCAAAACATAATATAATTAATCCCAAAATGTAATATGATGGAATAGTGAGAAATCCTGGGATGTGGTGTCAGCCCACCATCCTTTTCCAATGCCAAGGCCGATACCAATACCTATCAAGCCCATCCCAACCACCAGAAGTACCACAAAGCCTCTATCCAAAAGAGTAAATAAATCAGGTTGGGACATGCCCCCAACCATGGAAAAAAACAATATCCAAAATAAAGTCAAAACATCTAACAATATCCATAACATGAAATAATGCCTTTTGAAAGGATGGAAGCTCACCACTTCAGTCCAAATGTTGTCCCCGAGTCAATTACTATGTAGGAGAAGTTGAACAGTCGGTTCCTGCATAACGGGGTTATACAACAGCTAGTAGACGGGCTAGCGAGTGACCACTAGCATGAATCTCAGGATAAGAATAAATAATGCCAGTTATAAAACTAAGTAAAAAAACCATCCATAATGCATACAAACATACATATATAAGTGTCGATAAAGGGGATCCAGGTTTAGAATGCATTTAAAACCTTTACCTGGGCTATGTATCTTGGCCGTCCTAAACCACCCATGGGCTATATGGGTTCAGATCCCCCTGCTGAAAGGGCCCCAATGCAAGTAATTGCATGACCAGGGAAGTATCCCAAGGGAAGACTAGTACATCCCCCAATAGTATGACATCATGCACATGGTCCACTAAGACCAATCCTTATATCGGCAAATACAAGTTTCCAATTTTTGTCCCTCCGGGAATGCCACCTTCCACGGCTTTGCTACATATCCCACCATTAATGCCCAACTAAAAATGTTTCAAAATAACCAACCAATCCATTTACGATTTTAATAACCAAGGCCAAAATTAGTGGTATCATCATACCACTCCTTACTTGCAAGTAATATCCATACCCAAACCATTTAGGTTAAGGGGACTTTCAAGTGCCTTCCATATACCATATTATACCACTTGGGAGACTTCCATGTTCCCCACAAAAAAAACCTTTTAGCCTTTTCAATCCATTTAAACCATGCATAATTCCATTAGCAAGTTTAAAATATGCAATAGTTTCACTAAACGAAGTCAATATAATGAACATATCTTTAGAAATATTTTATCAAACACATTGGGGGTATAATATTACCAAAACCAATTCCAAAGACCATTAAACCATTACCATATAATTCAATTGTCCGAATTTACCATTAATGTATATAAAAGCATAATTAAAATCATAGGAAATCATAACCAAGCATTTAATATAAAAAACCCCAAATAATAGTTAAAAACCATAATCATTAAATTGTAAAACCATGAAATCAATCATATAAACCATGCCCTTAGTTGAAATTACAATGATGGAAGATAATCATGCATTATACTGAAAAATTTATGGCAAGAAATCATCAAGACAAGCCCCAAAACAATCCTCAAGATGAAACCCTAGCTTTCTTGCCCCAAAAGCTCTTGAGAGAATTATGGAGTGTTTTGCAATAGTTTCTATGTATTAATATATTGAATAATAGAGTAAATAACCTCCTAAGTGTATTAGAAGTTGTGGTTCCTTATCAGGTAAGTAGGGAAATGTCAAGATACCCCCACTTAAATCCCTTAAAAACCCATCACAGGGATATGACTGACCCATACGAGTCGTACCCTCCCAATGCAATCGGTAACCACCACTTGTATCCAAGCCTCAACCTTTGGATCAAACACTGTTCAGTATATGACTCATCAAACCAAGTCATAACCACAACATACGATCTATATTCATAACCCATATCCTTGGCAGAATGAAATACCAGGAGGATCAAATACTGCCCACCATATGAGTCCTTCGTACTACTCATACCAACCCCTACGACTCATACCCCTAAGTTATACTCATTCCAGTGACTAAAACCATCCTAACAATTAACGCTAGTCAGCATAAGAAAGGACCTTACCACTCGTACCCCAATATACCACTCATACTGATGAGTCATATTGGGTATGGAGAATGGAAATTCCAGGAAATTTTCCAGGGGTCAAAACCGAAGATATTTCAGTCTCCCCCAATAGGAACATTCATCCTCGAATAACGAACAAGGTTGGGGTAACCACACACACATTCATATGAATTTTCAAACATCTTTTTAACAAAGTTTGAAAACAAAAAGGTAAAGATGTTAATCTTTTCTTTAACAACTCAGAGAATAAAGATGTGTTGAAGACACATACTTTCTGAACAAATCCCATGAGCAGAAAACAAATGCGGATACTTGAACTTCATGTATTCTTCCACTTCTTATGTAGCTTCTTCCACCTTATGGTTCCTCTATAGAACCTTAACCGAAGCCACATCCTTGGTCCACAATCAACGAACTTGCCTATCTAATATCTCAATCGAGACTTTTTTCATAAGACAGAGAATCTGAAATACCCAATCCTTCCAAAGGAACAACCGAAGAAGGATCACCAATACACTTCCTCAATATAGAAACATGAAAGACTAGATGAACCAATCTTAAGCTAGATGGAAACTCCAACACATAAAGTTCCAGCCTTACGCAAAATCTCATAAGGACCAACATATTGAGGATTGAGTTTCCCCTTTTTACAAAATTGCACCACTCCCATCATAGGAGACACCTTGAGGAATACCCTATCCCCTACCTCAAACTCCAAGTCTATATGCCTAACATCCGTATAGAACTTTTGGCAAATTTGAGCAGCTTTAAGTCTATCCTAAATCACCTTGACCTTCTCAATCGCTTGATAAACAAAATCTTGGCCAAACATGTTTGCTTCCCTAAGCTCACACCAACCAATAGGATATCAACATCTCTTACCATACAACACCTCAAAATGAGCCATACCAATACTCGAATGATTGCTATTATTATAAGAAAACTCCACCAAAGGTAAATAAATGCTCAACCCAATTTCATCATAGTCAATCCTACAGGCCCAAAGCATTCCCTCTAATGTCTAAATAGTTCTCTCTGCTTGACCATCCAACTATAGATGAAAATCAATACTCAGAATAACCTTAGTCCCCAACCCTTTTTGGAAAGACCACCAAAAGTGAGACATAAACTGTGTACCAGAATCAGATATAATTGAAACAGGCACCCCATACAACTTTAGAATCTCCTGAAGATACAACTTAACATAATCCTCCACCAAAAAAGTTGTTCGCACTAGCAAGAAGTGAGCAGACTTAGTCATCCTATCAATGATGACCCAAATCAAATCATACTAATTCTGAGACCAAGGAAGACTTGTGATGAAGTGAATATTGATCACTTCACACTTTATTTGAGCAAATCAATTTTTTGATACAACCCCCCTGGCCTCATGTGCTCAACCTTAACCTTTTGATACATCATACACTTGGCCACAAACTTTTCCCTCTCTCTTCATGATATTCCACCAATAAATCTCCTTGAGATCATGATACATCTTTGTTGAGCTGGGATGAACAATGTAGCGTGACTCATGCTCCTCAACCAAAACCCTTTGCCGCAATCCATCGACATCAGGAACACACAACCTTCCTTGGTACCATAAAGTACCATCAAGACAGATCTCAAACACCACTACCTTTTTCCCACCAACATCATTCTTAATTTTTATCAAGACAGGATCCAACATTTTCTTCTCCAGAATCTCCGCACCAAGAGATGATCAAACCATTTTTTGCACCATCACACTACCATTCTTGGAGTCCAAAAGACAAACTCAAACAATAGCCAAGCGGTGAATATCCTTCACCAATTCCCACTTTCTTCATGTACATGAGCCAAACATCCCATAGACAACTTGCTAAGAACACTAGCAACCACGTTAGCCTTACCTGGGTGGTAGTGAAGACTCATATCATAATCCTTGAGAAGCTGAAGCCATTTTTTTTGCCTGAATTTAAGCACTTTCTCAGTGAACACATACTGAAGACTCTTATAATCAGAAAAGATATCCATGTGAACACCATACAAATAATGATGCCATATTTTCAAATAAAACACAATCGCCAACAACTCCAAATCATGAGTAGGATAATTCCTCTCATATACCTTTAACTTCCTAGAAGCATAGGCAATCACCTTCCCATGCTACGTCAACACACAACTAAGATCTACCCAAGATGCGTCACTATATACCACAAACCCATCATTGTCCTCCCACAAGGTCAGGATTGGAGCGAAAGTAAACTTATTCTTCAACTTCTCAAAACTCCCTTCACAAGCATTTGACAAACAAAACTTAACCTTCTTCTGAGTCAACTTAGTGAAAAAAGCTACTATCAAAATAAAGCTTTCCACAAACCGCTAATAATACCTAACTAAACCCAAGAAACTTTGAATATCAAATAGAGTCGTGGGCCTACGTCACTTCTTCACCACAACAACCTTTTGTAAATCCACAATGATCCCTTCACTAGAAATAATATAACCTAAGAAGGTCCCAGCGTTCAACCAAAACTCACACTTGGAGAACTTGGCATACAACCGTTGTTCTTTTAAGGTCTGCAATACTACACGAAGGTGATTTGCATGATCCACCTCATTTTTCGAATAAACCAGAATGTCATCAATAAACATAATGACAGAGAGATCTAAATATTGCCTGAAAACTTTGTTCATCAAGTCTATAAATGTTGCCAGATCAGTGGTCAACCTAAATCACATCACAAAGAACTCAAAATGCTCATACCAAATACGAAAACTCGTCATAGGGATATTTATCTCCCTAATCTTAAGTTTATGGTACCCAGACCAAAGATTTTTCTTAAAGAAGAACTTGGCACCTTGCAACTAATAAAATAAGTCATTTATCTAAGGAAAAGGATACTTTTTCTTGACCAACACCTTGTTCAACTGCCTGTAGTCAATGAACATCCGAAAAGAACCATCTTTCTTATGCACAAACAACACCAGTGCACCCCAAAGAGATATACTAGGATGAATTAACCCTTTGTACAGAAGATCCTTAAGTTGCTCCTTGTGTTTCCTCAACTCAGCTGGAGCCATTCTATACGGAGGAATAGAAATTGGACGAGTGTCCTGAAGTAAATTAATACCAAACTTTATTTCCCTATCTGAAGGAACACTAGGAACGTCATTTAGAAAGACCTTTGTAAAATCATTAACCATAGGGACAAAAGACAAAGAAGGACCTTATGAGTTAGAATCTTTAACTTAGACTAAGTGATAAGGACAACCCTTGGAGATTAACCTTCGAGATCTAAGATAAGAAATAAAGCTCCCCCTAGGAGATAAAGAAACACCCTTCCATTCTATAACTGGTTTACCAGGGAAACTAAAGACAACCCTACGGGTCCGATAATCCAAAGACACGTAACAAGAGTGTAACTAGTCTATACCCAGAATGACATCAAAATCTATCATATCCAACTCAAACATATCCACCAAGGTCTTCTTGCCACCAATAGATACCACATACTCCCTATAGACCCTCTTAGCAATAATTGAGTCACCTACAAGAGTAGAAACAAAAAAAGGATCCAAAATAACTTCTAAATGGAAACCAAAAGATACAACCACATAAAGAGTCACATAGGAGAGAGTAGACCCTGGATCAGGCAAATAATATACATCATGAAGGAAATGTTGTAACGTACCCATAATGAATAAGGTGATGCCTCAAATTACGATCGGGATGCCAAAGTATACAACCTATTCTGACCAACACTAGAACCAAGATTAGTAATAAAAGAAGATACAACACCACCAGGTGTAGGAGTAGAAGATGAAGCCACCAGAATCTTATTTTCCCCTGTAGCAACCTTATTAACTGGAAAATCCCTGAGCCGATGGCCTACCTGGACACACTTAACCATTTGTCCCTCTCTTCCTCACAATAACCATAATGGGGACGAATAAAAAATTGATAAAGAGGATGTAAAAAAACTGACTGACCTTCACTTGCTTGAGATTGGGAAACCTGTGCCCGAGAATTATCACCGTCTTGATGACGCCTGTCTACCGACTGGTAAGAAGCACTAGCTGAAAAGGAGCCAGAACTCCCCCACTTTTTTTTCTGCCACTTGCCATTATCTCTACCACCCTATGACTGAGCACCACCCTAATCAGAAAACTTGTCCCTCTTTCTCTACCTATTCCTAAACTCCGCCTGCCTCTTTTTATCATCCTCAACCTACTGCATATGAATAGTTAACCTCGAGATGTCCATATTTTTAATCATCAAGGCATTCTTACTCTTCAGAATCAAATCTCTATTCAATCCATAAGTGAACTTTCTCATTCTCAACCTCATATCATTCACCAAGTCAGGAGCATACCTTGACAGCTGATGGAACTTCAAAGCATATTCCTTTACTGGCATCCTCCTCTACCTGAAGTTTACAAACTCCTCTTTATTAGCATCCCTCAACTCTTGAGAAAATAACCGATCCAAGAAGGCTTTAGAAAAGGCCTCTCATAACCCTTCCTCTTCTATATCACCTCTATACTTGTCCCATTCCTTATACCACTGATAAGCAATATCCTTGAGCTGATAATCTACAAGGTTAACCCCCTCTACATTAGTAGCCTGCATCACCCAAAAGATTTTTCCATCACATCCAAGAATCCCTGTGGATCCTCATCCATCTTCACTCCAGTATTATTAGGAGGACCCATCTTTATAAATTGACTAACCATTATAACCTCAGCAGAAAAAGCACCAACCGCACCCCACTCAGCCTAAGTAGCAACCAGTTGGACAATAATATAAATAGACTGAAGAAATTTTATGTCTGTCACGTTGCTCTGAGGGACCTGAGGATAACTAGCCAAAATAGGAAGAACTCCAGCACTACCGAGAATAGGACCATGAGATCGAAGATGTACTCCAGACATAGGATGCACCCCTTCATCTTTATCCCAAGATAGGATGGAAGAATTTCCTTGTATTTCAAATCTAGGAGACATGATCAGAAAGATAAGAAAATAAGGATTAGAGAAGATTCTAGGATTGAGAACTCAAGCTTGAAGATAAAATACAAAGAATGTGAAACATTCCTAAATGTATTGGAGCCTATTTCTTATAAGTGTGGCACACTTCACACCCCTAAAGAGACTCTACTCGACATGACATTGTGGACTCCCCTGTTGACCATGAACCTAGGTTTTGATACCAACTTGACAAAACTTGATCACCGAGCCTTGTCGTAATGGGCATCCCCAGTCCAACTAGGACCGAGGACCGCCTCTCCTCCGTTTCCCAACCCAACCACCTATATCAAGCCTTAGATGGGTTGAATTTCGAGCATAAATAAAATAGTTTAAATTCTCTCATGAAGACTCTGGGATAGATCCACAACCGTGACTGACCCAACCGAGTCCATCTGTATACACACTAACCGACCAACCATACCGACCAAACCATAGGCCATAAAATAGGCCTAAACCAAAGAGAATACAAAACATAATATAATTAATCTCAAAATGTAATATAATGAACAATGAGAAATCATGTGTTGTGGTGTCGACACATCAGCCTATTCTAATGCCAAGGCCAACACCAATACCAATCCCACCTATACCAACCCCTAAAAGTACCACAAAGTTTCTATCCAAAAGAGTAAATAAATCTGGTTGGGACGTGCCCCCAACCATGGCCAAACCTAATTTCCAAAATAAAGTCAAAACATCTACCAATATCTATAACATGAAATGATTCCTTCAAAAAAGATGGAAGCTTACTACTTTAGTCTAAATATTGTCCCTGAGTCAGTCACTATATAGGAGGAGTCGAAGAGCCAGTTCCTACATAGCATGGGTATACAACCGCCAGTATATAGGTTAGCGAGTGACCGCTCGCATGCATCTCATGATAAGGATAAAATAATACCAAATATAAAACCAAGTAAAACCTTCCATAATGCATACAACCATACATATATAAGTGCAAGGAAAGGGGAATCGTGTTTAGCATGCATTTAAAACCTTTACCTAGGTTATGTATCTTAGCTATCCTAAACCACCCACAGACTATATGGGTTCAATTGCCCCTGCTCAAAGGGAAACAGTGCGAGTAACCACACAACCAGGGAAATATCCTAAGGGATGACTAGTAAATCCCCTAATAGTGTGATATCATGCACAAAGTCTACTAAGACCAATCCTCATATCGAATAATATAAGTTTCCAGTTTGGGTCCCCCTAGGACCGCTACCATCCATGGCTTTGCTACATAGCCCACCATTAATGCCCAATTAAAATTATTTCCAAATAACCAACCAATCCATTTACTATTTTATTAACCTGTGCCAAAATTAGTGATATCGTCATACCAACCCTTACTTGCAAGTAATATCCATAGCCAAACCATTTAGGTTAAGGAGACTTCAAGTTCCCTTCCATATACCATGTTAAACCACTTAGGAGACTTTTATGTTCTCCATAAACATAAGCTTCCATGTTCACCACAAGCATAAGCATTTAGACATTAGCCTTTTTAAACCTTTTAAACCATGCATAATTCCATTACAAAGATTAAAACATGCAAGAGTTCCATTAAAAGAAGTCAATGCCATGAACATATCTTTATAAGTATTTTATCAAACACATTGGGGGCATGATATTACCAAAACCAATTCTAAAAACCATTAAACCATTACCATACAATCCAATTGTCCAAATCCACTATTAATGTATATAAAAGCATAATAAAAATGATAGGAAACCATAAATAAGAATTTATTATCAAAAACCCCAAATAGTTCAAAACCATAATCATAAAATAGTAAAACCATGAAATCAATCATATAAACCATGCCTTTAGTTGAAATTAAAATGAGGGAAGAGATTCATACCTTATACCAAAGAATTAATAGAAAGAAATCACCAAGACAAGCTCCAAAGCAATCCTCAACATTAAACCCTTAGACTTCTTGCCCCAAAAGCTCTTAACAGAATTAAGGAGTGTTTTGGAATAGTTTCTAAGTGTTAATGAATAGAATAATAGGGTAAATAACCTTCTACCTTTATTAGAAGTTGTGAGTCCTAATTAGGGTAAGTAGGGAAATGTCAAGAATACCCCAACTTAAATCCCTTAAAAACCCATCAAAGGGATACGACTGACCCATACGAGTCGTACCCTCTTAATACGATCATTACCCACTACTAGTGTCCAAGCCTCAACCCTTGGATCAAACATTGTCTAGTATACGACTCATCCAATCAAGTTGTAACCACAACATATGATTTGTATCCATAACACGTAATCCTAAAAGAATGAAATACTAGGAGGATAAGACACTGCACACCATATGAGTCTATGGTATGACTTATACCAACCCCTATGGCTCATACCCCTAAGTCGTGCCCATTCCAGTGGACAAAACCATCCTACCAACTAACATTGGTTATCATATGATAGGACCATACTGCTCATACCCCAATATATGGGTCATACCCATAAGTTGTATCAGGTCCAGAGAATAAAAATTCTAGGAAATTTTCCAAGGGACAAAACCTAGGATGTTCTGTACCTGAAAGCCAAAATCCTGAGAGTTAACTTGCGGGATCTATTCCATCCATAACTTGAAGCCTGCACCTTTGCTATGTGCCAAACCGTAGGTGCCACCTGTGCCCTGCCAAACTATAGGTATAGAGAGCAGGTGGCCACGACCCCATTTTATTCTATTTCATCTAGGCTTTGTTTTTAGGGTATTCTCTTGTACTATAAATACCCTTTATGTACTATTTGGTAGAAGTTATACACTTTTAACAAATAAAACATATTTTAATTTCAAGATCCATCTGTGATCTTAGGATTTCTCTGTATTGACTTTGATTGATTATTCAGTTTATAATTTTGGGTTTTTCTTCATCTTCTTATTATGACTTCATCTAAGCCATAAATCATGAATGTTATTGATTTATTCACAAGTATAAGTGGCAAGAACACCATAGCTGGGGTTGTGTAAACCCTTGCTGATTGATAAAATGGGGTAAGTATGATTGTTGAATTGAGTTCATACCCATGGCATGCATTTCATTATCTTTATTATAATAGTTTTCATAGAGGTTGCAAATTCTACGATCTGGATATTGCCACTTACTCCAAAAGAGGAGTAGTGACTAGGAAAAGATAATGACAACAATAATTTCGAAGTTAATTGTTGATCTATTTACACACACTAGAATATAGTGAATGACTGTTAGCTTTCATCTAATAACTAGAGTCTCAAAAGGTAATAGTTGACCATAACTTATTGATTTTGCATACAAGGTATTGAGTTGGTTCGACATAGCATGATAAACCTATAAAGTTGAGAAGACAGGGGGAACATAATACTAATGTTCTCCTATAATGGAATTCAACCAAAGTTAATATTGTTCTTTTCTTGAGACTACTACAAAAAATCCTCCCATTTACTTTTTAGTACTACCCGTAGACTATAAATTCTAATAACTGTGATTTCACATGCTCCCTTAGGATTCAATCTCAATCTTAGTTAGGTTACTATATCTTGACAACGACCGTATCCTCATCTAAAAGGAGGTGTTGCTTGTACATCATTAAAAAATTGGCATTGTTGTTGGGAGCATGGTGTTGATTTATAGATTAGTGTCATTGCAGTTTTTGGGTTTTTTTTTGTTGTTAGTTGGGAATACGTCGATGTATGCCTAACACATGGAGTAGAGATAATTCCTTATGCCCACTTATTCTAAAGAAGGTCCTATAATCACACAGTTGGATGGTAGAGATAAAGAGGGACAATCTCCCTAAAGACAAAGATCGAGATGGTGTTGTGAGATAGATAACAGACTTTTGAGCAACACTCGATGGAAATCAAAATAGAGGATGACTGAAAATCATCTCAATATATTAGTTTGTTCAGTATATATTGATGATGAAAATAATTTGGGATATGAGGATCCGCCTAATATATGAGCCATTATCCCTACCGCTTTACCTCTTGATATCAAATTCAATGTCTCTAGTGTTGTGATCTAGCTTTTGTACTTAAAGGGTGCCTTTGTGGGGTTGCCTACAGATGAGGCCAACATACATCTGGTAAATTTTACCTGGATCTGCACTTCATATACCATACTGAGGGGTAGATTAGGAGGCACTAAGACTGAGGTTATTCCCTTCTCGCTTACAGAAGAAGCATCATTGTGGTTTGGGGAACTACCAAGAGGGTCTATTACTACATGGAAGAAACTACGCAGAAAAATCTTGAATAGGTTCTTTCCTTCATTCTGGGTATTGCAGCTCAAGGATAACATTTATAACTTCAGGAAGCTATAGTCAGAGTCTATGTATGAGGTATGGTTTTGGTTAAAGAAAAGTCTTAGCATGGTACCCAACAACCAGATATCAGTGAACAAACTTATTAGAAATATTCTATAGAGCCCTGACTACTAGTTCTAGAGCAATGGCAGACACTATTTTTGGAGGATTCTTTATGAGATTGCGATGGGAGATAGTTGTTGGTATTATGGATAAGATCTTATTAACTAATCAAGGGTGGAAAACATGAAAGGTTGACTGAGGTTTAGATATTTATGACATTTGAGCTTCAAGTGCATAGAGAGTAGCTGAGGATGTTGTAGCTCAGGAAATTTCATGATTATGAATAGAAATTGATGAGTTAGTCAAACAATTTGGAACCATCAATTTTTCTAAAGTATATGAGTTTGGGATATCTAAGAAGGAGAAGTGTGTGAACCGGTAGTTGGCGAGTTTTTGAGCCCAAGGGCAAGGAAATCAAGGTCAAAACTATCATGATGAGAGAGATAAGTACATTCCACCTGGAAGACATGAGGTAGAGTCTAGAATAGAAGAGATTTTACCATGTTAATAATGAGGAAAGATATCAAAGAGGCTGGCTTATGTGAACATAAAGCTAAAATTTCAAGATTAGCCCCAAAGGTTCAGTCACATAAAACTGTTATTAAGCAATTGGAGCTGCAGTATGGGCAAATCTCCATTACCTTGGTGGAGAGACAGTCAAAAGCAGTACCTGATGATAATTTACAGAATCTTCAAACACTTTTCATTGTATGGCCATTGATACTTGGGATGAATCTTCACTTGACTAGCACTATTTGCCTACTATGGATGAGCCAATGAATAAGGACAATGATTCTAAAGAATTGCCTAAGGCAGAGTTTAAGAAGTTGACCTATACTGATGATGATTTTGATAACAATTATGATGATGACTGGATTGGAGAATATATCCAAAACATAGTTAATCAAAATATCTTAAGTTTTCACATAATTGCAGTTGAAAGGAAAATAGATCAGAGCATAGTGATCATCCTATGGTTTATTAGTCCGTATGAGATTAACCAGGCCTTATGTGATTCGGGAGCAAAAACAAATATTATGCCACTGGTAATATACAAGGTGATGGGATTATGATAACTTAAGCCTGCATCTGTGAGGTTGTTGATGGATGGCTCATTCGTAAAGGAACTAACAGGTATTATTTATGATGTGGATATAAGAGTAGCACAATCATATATCTGATAGATTTTATAATTATAGACTGTGAGACTGATACCCATTCACCAATCATGTTGGGTATAACCTTCTTATCTACTCATAAAGTATTGATTGACATAGAATTGGAAGAGATCACTTTAGAGTGGAACTACAAGCAGGTTGTATTGAATATATGTATGATAGTTCATCAGTCGAATGACATGAGAGTTATGGCAGTGATAGATAAGGTAGATGATGACATGATAATAGTTTATGTACCTATTTAGGAATGATTAGTGGTAGAAGCATTAGCCGTGGTAATCATAAACTTTGAGAGTGATGGAATAGATGAATATGATGAGATGGCTAGTGCGCTACATGACACAGGGTCTTACAAGTTTGGGCCTATGAAGCTCGATCATGACTTAAAGAATAGAACCACACCGCCTACAAGACCATCAATTGAAAAACCACCAGTATTAGAATTAAAGGTCATTTCTTCTTACTTGAAGTATGCATTCTTGCAAACCAATAATAACTTATCGGTGATCATTGTAGAAAATTTTATAGGAGCACAAGTGTAGGATTTGATATTAGTATTATAGAAGTTAAAGAGAGCTATTACATGGACCATTGCAGACATTGTGGGGATCCTACCACATAAATTCACACATAAGATACAACTTGAGCCAGGAAACATTCCTAGTATTGAGCATCTGAGACGATTTAACCCTCCTATGCAAGTAGTGGTGAAAAAGAAGATCATAAAGTGGTTAGATATTGGGTTGGTTTTTCCTATTGCATACAATAAGTGGGTTATCCCGGTTCAATATATGCCAAGAAATGGGGGAATCACAGTAGTTCCAAAGAAAAAGAATGAGTTAGTACAAATGAGGCCAGTGACTGGATAGAAAATGTGTATAGATTATAGAAGGCTAAATAAGTGGACACAAAAGGACCACTTCCTAATGTTGTTCATGGATCAAATGTTGGACAGACTCGTAAGCAGGGGTTTGTACTATTTTCTTGATGGGTACTTAGAATACAATCAAATCATGATCACTCTTAAAGACCAAGAAAATACTACCTTTACTTGCCCCTATGGGACCTTTGCATTCAAGAGGATGTTGTTTGGACTTTTTAATGCACCTACCACTATTTAGAGATTTATGATGTCCATATTCTCTGATATAGAAAAGGATACAATCAATGTATTCATGGATGGCTTTTCAGTGGTTGGAGATTGTTTCGATGATTGTTTAGCCCATCTAGCCAGTGTACTATAGAGAAGTGATAGTAGAATCTGATGCTAAATTATGAAAAATGACAATTCATAGTGACAGAAGGCATAGTGGTAGGACATAAGATCTCCAAAAATGGCACTGAGGTGAATAAAGTAAAAATAAAGGTGATTGAGAAACTTTCACCACCTATATCTATCAGAGATATATGAAGATTTTAGGTCATGTAGGTTTTTATAGAAGATTCATCAAGGGCTTCTCAAAAATTGCAGCCACCTAAGCAAACTTATAGAGAATGAGGTGAATTTTGTGTTTGATGATGAGTGTCTCAAGACTTTCTAAGGACTAATAGAGCAAGTGATTTTGGCATCGATTATTGTATCACTGGACTGGTCTTCACCTTTTGAGGTGATATGTGATGCATGTGGAGTGGCTTGGGTGCTGTCCTAGGCCAAAAAAAATATAAGATCTTTTATCCCATCTATTACACTAGTAAAGCTCTAAATCCCACACAAAAAACTTATATTGTTACAAAGTAGGAGCTATTTGCATTAGGTTTTGCTCTTGAGAAGTTTCAGTCCTACTTGATTGGGACCAAGGTGATAGATCACACTGACCATGAAATATTGAGTTACTTGAAGAGGAGATGATCCAGAAGCTAGGGGATGATCTTGAGATAGATGATTATTTTCCAGATGAGTGTGTGTCAGAGGCATCTCACAATTTTTTCCCTGTTTTGCTGATTTTGCCAACTACTTGGCAAGTGATCTCATTCTAAAAAATTTATCCTTACATCAGCAATGGAGGTTTATGAATGAGGTACAAAAATTCTTCTGGTATAAGCCATAGCTATTTAGGGTTTGTTCTGATGGAGTAATTCAAAGATATATACCAAAGGGTTGGTGGTACACACCAGTTAGGGGTCATCACAGTGGTACACAAACAACCCATAAGATTTACATAGGGTTGGTTTTATTGTCCTATAATATACAAGGATGCTCATGGTTTTGCACAGTCCTACGACCAATGTCAGTGTCAAGGAAATATTTCTCGATGCCATAAACTCCCTATGACACCCATCTTGGCGTTGGAGCTATTTGATGTGTGGGGAATTAGTTTCATGGGTCTTTTTATGAGATTTTATAGCATGAGGTACATTTTTGTAGTAGTCGACTATGTATTCAAATGGGTGGAGGTAGTTGTACTTCCAGACAATGAAAGCAAAAGTGTCACTATTTTTCTAAAAAGAAATATTTCTTCTAGATTTGGCACTCTACGTGCAATTATAAGTGATGGTGGTTCTCACTTCTACAATCAGTTTTTCAAGGACCTACTTGATAGATATGGTTTGAGGCATAAGGTGGTAACACCTTACCATCCACAGATTAGCAGGCAAGTAAAATTCACCAATCGAGAGATAAAGTCCATATTGGCAAATATTATGAATTCCAACATGACTAACTGGCCTAGAAAGTTAGATGATGCATTATGGGCCTATCAGATAGCTTATAAGACTCTCATAAGTGCCTCTCCTTATCATCTTGTATATGGCAAAGCATGTCATTTACCGGTTGAGTTGGAGCATAAGGCACTTTGGGCATTGAGAAGGTTGAATTTTTAATGGCGTTGTAGAAAACTTGAGAATGAGCAAGGTAAATAAGTTGGAAGAATTCCAACTCCATGATTATGAAAGATCAGTCATATACAAAGAGATAATGAAGTTGTACCATGGCAAGAATATTGAGAAGAGGATGTTCAAACCTAGTGATTTGGTCTTGCTTTTTAATTCGAGACTACACTTGTTTCTGGGAAAGCTGAAGTTGAGATGGATTGGACCATTCACTATGGTTAAGGTGTTCCCTTATGGTGCTATTGAGGTAAAATGTGATAGTGATGTCCTATTTAAAGTGAATGGGCATAGTGTGAAACACTACATGGGAAACTTGGAGGAAGTTAGAATTTATGTTAAGATGGACCTTGGTGAAGTCTGAGAATCCAAGAGAACTGAGTCATGCCGCAAAAGTAAATCATACACTTCTTGGGAGGCATCCCAAGGTATTTTGTTATTTGTATTTGTATTTGTATTGTGTGGTTGACGTCAGACCTTCGCACCTATGGTGCCACAGGTATGTTCCTAACTCTCTCATTTTTGTTTGATGCATTAGGGACAATGCATGATTTTCAATTAGGGGTGGGGCTGCTTGTGGGTCTTGATGTCCTTTTGGGGTTTTTATTGTCGTGCCTTTTTTCCCTGGAGTTTTGTTCCTAGTAGAGTCAGTACATTTAGGTGTATTGTGTTTTTTTCCGTGTTGTTTTGTGTAATTAGGAGATTTTTAAGCATTTAGAGCAGTAGTTATGTTTTAATGGATCCTTGATACCCCTCTAAAATTTATGTTTTAGAACTGTGTTGATATATATATTTGTGAACTTTGTAGATTTTGTTATGACATTAGAATTAGGGACATGATAACTATTTGATGACAATTATATGAACTGGATAGGTAGTAGTTGGTAATATTGACTCTGTGCTATGTGAGTGTGAGATACTACCTAGTTCCCTTTGTATGTTGAATTCAGAACTTGCCTGGTTAATGTTGCCTAGGTTGAAGCATAGTCGGTTAGGAAATGATCATAGGCCATTTTTTATTTTAGTCCACTTTAGCCTAAATGAGCTTCTGTGTGTGCATTATATCCCTTGATCCCTACTTTGAGCCTTATAAACCCTTTTTTTCTTGCTTTCACTATTCACCTTTCTATCTGTATTACAATTTATCTATTTTGGCCCTAGTCCTCCTTGGACATTATGCACCTAAACTCAGGCAAAATGTTTAAGTTGAGGGTGACTATTATAGGGATTTGTAGTGTAAAATATGTATGAAGAAGGTAAAATAGGAGAAAAATAAAGTAGGGTTGGGTGTGGTAGAAAATAAAAAAAAAGAAAATGAAAAGAAAAAAACTAAAAAAGTGGAAAAATAAAGAATAAAAGACCACACCCAACTTGACTGTGCATAAAAGAATAAAAGGGAGAAATAAGGGTGGAATAAAAGAGAAAATTGTTTAATAAGTAAGACCCTAAAGTTTGTGTAGTGCCAAGAAGGCTTAGTCACTTAATATGTCCATCTGTATCATACCAACCCCCAAGCTTACATTACAATCCTAGAAAAGTCCTATAGTGATCCTAACTTGACTATCTAAATACTAAGGTAAAGAAAATAAGGGCAAGCATATGGTATTTGACATGCATTGACTGAAACTTCTTTGTTCGTGAGAGTGTCTCCTGACTATCCCTGCTTTGACATATGTTAATTCATATGAGCGAGTGGGGCATCCTTGTTGTGAGGACAGTTGAGTCATGCTTCTAGTTATTTGCTTGTTTTGGGTAGCATAATTTGTACATATGAGTGGTTTTCTATTGCTAATGTAATTTCCATAGCTTGATCCCTTTGTGTCACATTTTTGTTCTTCATATTCATACACAGTTGATTTTAAAAAAAGATATAGGAGGGGATGTTGTGATTTGAACTTAATGTGATGACTGACTGCCTTGAATATCTTAGATTCTCTTAGTTAAGCATCATTTTTGTTTTGTTTTGTTTTTGTTGCCAAAGGACATGCAAACATTCTAAGTTGAGGGTGTTGATGTGCTATAAAAATATAGCACTTTCGATACTTAAACCGTGGAAACTATGCAATTTTCTAAACCATTTTTATTAGATATGATCTATTCTGGGTATGTTCTACAGGAAACCATATTTTGGATGATAAGTTCGTGAAAAAAGTGTTTTTCACCACTTTTGGAGTGATTATGGATATTTGTGATATTTTTCGGCTTGATCATGACCAATGCATATTTGAGAATTGAAGAAGAGATAAAAACAGACTCTTGGCACCTACTAAGTTGACCCGTGGACCGCAGGTAGGACCTACGAACCTTAGGTAGACAAAGACGGTACCCGAAGGACAAAATCCAAAGAGATGAATAATAGGATCTATTCTATACACAACCTGTGGTCTACACCTGCACCCTGTTCTAGACCGAAGGTTTCACCTGTGCCCTGCCATACTATAGGTACAGAGAGCAGTGGCCACTGACCTATTTTTTCCTATTTTATCTGGGTTTATCTTTTAGGATTTTATCTTGTACTATAAATACCCTTTTGTACTTTTTAGTAGAAGTTACACACTTTTAACACTTAGAAACATATTTTTATTTCAAGATCTCTCTTTGATCTTGGGATTTCTCTGCATTGACTTTGATTGATTATCAGTTTTTAGGTTTGGGTTTTTATTCGTATGATTCATCTTAGCCTTCAATCATGAATGTTATTGATTTTTTCATAAGTATGAGCAACTAAGAACCCATAGCTGGGTTGTGCAAACCCTGACTGATTGACAAAGTAGGAAAAGTGTGATTGTTGAATTGAACCAATAACTATGGCATGCATTGTTTTATCTTTATTGTAACAGTTGTCTTAGCGGTTGAAAACGTTAGGATCCCGCCTAGATATTTCTATATACTCCAAACGTGAAGTAATGACTAGGAAAAGGTAATGACAACAGTAATTTGGGAGTTAATTATTGATCTATTGCCACACAATGGAATATAGTGATAATCATTAGCTTTCATCTAATAACTAGAGACTCAAAAGGTAATAGTTAACTTAGATCAAGATAAGGGTTAGTAATCCGACATCCTGAGACTCAAAAGGTAAAGGTTGAAATCCTTCTACTCGTCCAAAAGATTGTAGAAGGTACATAACTTATCGATTCTGCATGCAAGGTATTGGGTTGGTTCAACATAGTACGATAAACCTACAAAGTTAAGAAGCCAGGGGACACAATCCTAGTATTAACCTATAATTGATTTCAACCAAAGTTAATATTGTTCTTTGCTCGATACTACTACAAAATAATCTTCCCATTTACTTTTCAGTACTACCTGTAGACTACAACTGCCGATAACTACAATTCCACATGTTCCCTTAAGATTCGACCCCAACCTTAGTTAGGTTAATATATCTTGACACTGACCACATCATCATCTAAAAGGAGGTGCTGCTTCGGCGTCATCAATATATTCCGATTATTAGGTCCAACTCAAGTGATTTAAGGTCTCATTATTTTTACTTTATGAAGCTCTTAATCATAATCAAGTGTGATTTGATCTTTTAAGTTATGAATTACAAGATAGAAAGCTAGTTCCTTGTGTTTTTTTGCCAAATAAGAAAACATGTATTTTTCCTAAAATTGTAAATGAATTATAATAGTTAAGTTTTCACATATGTAACCTTCTAAAGGAATTATTCCTAAAAAGTGTGTTAATTAGATAGTTCCTACTAAAAGAAAAGACATCATTTTCCCCTAAAATTGTTCGTCAAACTTACTTTAGCACTTTAAATTCATGGACAATTTTTACCCCCCCCTCCCCCGCCCAAACAACTTTCAAGTGAATTAAATATCACCCCTAATGCTGACATGACACTAAAAAAATGAAAAACGCGTATTTTCTTAGAAAAAAAAATCTAAAAATTTATACATTATATAATAAATGATTTTTAAAAATAGCCTCTCCTTTCTCTTTCTTCTTCCTAAAACCCCCCACTCCAATTCTATTACTAGGTTTCTAACCCCTCTCCGATTTAACCTAAGGCCCTTAGTCCAATTCGATTAAAAAGTCTTCCTTAGTATATTCAGAGCCAATACCACACTAAATTCTGACATTTAGGTATCGAAATCATCTATTGTTCGATAAATTTCATTGATGGAAATGATGTCACTGAGGTTGATGTCTTAATGAGTAAGTTTATCTTGAATTTCCATGGTCAAAGTGTTGGGTTTATCATAACTGAGCTTCTTTATTTGACCCATTCCTTCAAGTATTGGTAAAAAGAGACGTAATCGGTATTGAAGAAATATGAAATTATTGTTGGGTTCTTAGTGGTTTGTTGGGTATAAAGAGATGAGAAATCAGAGAAGATCTGAGGAAGAGGGATTGGTGGGATATTCTTTTGAGCTAAGAGTTCTATGAAGTAAGGAAGGGACGGAGGGGTGTTTGTAGAAGGAAAAATAAGGGAGGGGTGGATATGTTGAAGGACGAAACAAAAGAGGGGTTGGGGTGGGGATAGTTTTTATTTCATCACTTTTTTCTTTTTATTTATACTCCAATATATATATATATATATATATATATATATATATGTAATATATGTGTGTTAGTGGGGTTATTTTTTAAGAAATGAATAATATTTAATGTGTCACTGATATGGTGTTGATGTGGAAATGAAATGGAACATGTGTAATGTACTCTCCATAATGATTTAGGGTGTATATAATTGTCTGTGGAGTCAAGGCTCCAAAGAAGGTTGTGTGGATAAGCAAAAGGATAAAATAATGTCTTTTATCTCCTAGTAAAGGTTGTTTTAAGACTAGAGATACAACATGTATAATGTATTCTTGGATTTT
Organism: Capsicum pubescens; assembly: GCA_030864215.1. Taxonomy (NCBI): domain Eukaryota; kingdom Viridiplantae; phylum Streptophyta; class Magnoliopsida; order Solanales; family Solanaceae; genus Capsicum; species Capsicum pubescens. Next base: position 124,248,809 of record CM061543.1, read on the forward strand.
GATATGTGGATGATAATATCAATGTGTACTCTAAGTACAATTCATTTTTTTCAGAGAAAACTATATCACGAAAATCCTCTAATGGACTTTTGATTTCAAACCAGATTCATAAACCATACTAGCTCCCATCTATATTAACTTTCAAAACCTTTCATGGCATTATTATGAATTGGATTTCTAAATGAAACATCTATAAACCAATGGTACTCCACTTATCATAGATAAGGTTACTACATCTAAGACAAGACTTGCTATTTCCAAACTAAGAATAAACTTTGATGAAATTCAGCTTAAATTAGAAGTGATGAAGGTCGGATGGTAATTATTATTCAAATGGTTGAATACTCAGTTATTCTTGCATTATGTTTCCATTGTAATATACAAGGTCACGTGTATGAAAATATAGGAATCACACTTTAAGATTAGAAGTGAGCAGGGAAATGATGAAAAATGAGAACGTAACCATAAAGATAATACAAAATGAACAACTTCAGAGCCAAGGAACTAGGCAGGAGAAGGCAGTAAACATCAAGATAACTTATCAATGTACTTGATACACCTCACAAAATATTGATAATTAGAAATGGACCACCATCAAAATGTTCAAATAGATGATTGACAAACTATTGAAAGATGAACAATGTAATGACCTAATTTTGTGAACCTTCCCTTTTCTGTATTTTAAATATTTTACCCCTCTATGTGGTTGCTATGTGTTTTTGGGGTGTGGGGATGATTTTCATGATTCTCGATGCAGTATGGAATGATTTGTGCAAGTGTGTGGTTTTCATAGGTTAAAAAGGCCTCATAGTTGACTTTGATCAATATTTGTTGTTCTTGTGTCAAATGGTACAATGGGTTGCGCCATTAGATTTGAAATGTCAATTTTGGGTTGGTATCAAAGTTGGTTCAATTTTGGGTCTTTGAATCTCATTTGTACCTTCAGTTTAAAAATTAGTGAATCTTGAATTGGTGCGTTGAAAACTTGAATTTTGGAGAAGGAACCCATATTTGGTGTTCTTAAGAGTATGGAAGAAGAGGAATCGTGTGTTTGGGATATTGGATAAGGGAAAAAGAGACAGTATTAGTTATAGGATCATTTAGGACATAAATAAATTATTTAACCTCATATAAATGAAGAAAAAAGTTATTTTTAGCATCTCTAGGACCACACGCGTGGCACTCTTTTATCGCGGAGCACAAAGGGCGTGTCATGCTATTATGGTTGCTCGGATATTGAATTAAGGAAAAATCAGATGTGTTGGAAAGAAGACTCAATTATCTTTCATTCGGTAGGTATTTATATCCAAAATTCAATATATTCTAGAATTTATACACATTTAAAAGTGACCCTTTAAGGATTAAATACGAAAACACAATCAATAACAATAGTTCTCAACTCAACTTTTCTTTGTGTGTTTCCTATGAATATTCTTCACATCAAAAGCACTTTAAGCACTAGGTAAATGATCATCACACTTATATATGATTAAAAATAATTTTTTTGGACCTATAAACATATGACGAACGGTTAGAAACTTAGCTTTAAATTTTTAGGATACTACAGAAATGCAGGGATGAGTTTTTTTTTTGTGGATTGTTACTCCAATTGTGTGTGTGGATGAAAGGATGCATTGAAACACCTATAATTTTGAACTTTATACTAATTTACTTGGTTGTGGTTTCTGGGAAGGGTACGACTCGTAGGTACCAGTCATACCCTAGGATACGACCTAAGGTCCTCTCTCTCATATGTTGATCAGTGTTTGTTGGGCATATTCTATCCAAGATAGTTTTATCCTCTCCCTAGTTGTATGTTAAGGTACGGTACATATACAACCTAGTCATATGAAGTGTCGGTCTTAATCTAATGGACACTGACTTGGGTACGGGTTGCTCGGTACCACTCATACCTTTGGGTATGAGTCATGCATGTATTGTCGTATGTTGGGAAGATTAGGGGTCCATGGTGAGGCCTAGGATACGAGTTAGGGCACCACTCATACCCTTGGGTATGGTTTGGTATAGGAGTCATACCCTCCTACGGGTTAATTTCCAGTTGTTAAGCTAGGGGCTTTATGGACATTTCCCACACCAAAACCCTTAAATCCCCATGCTATATAACATATTGTGACCTCCAAAAACACATTTTTGGTGGATCAAACATTCCAAATACTCTCTCAAATACACTCTTGAAGAGTTAGAAGTTAGGGTTCTACAAGTGTTTATCTAAAGGCTAAGGGGTCAAGAATCCTTTCGTGAATCATCTTGTAAAAGGCATGTGACTCTTCCCCTATTATTATTTCTTAAATATCGTGTTATTTAAACATTGTTTATGAATCATTAATGGTGATTTTTTAGACAAATGTTAAGGGTTTTTATGTAAAGTGATGGGTAATGTTTTCTCTTGTTTAAACTTGTGAGTATACATGTGTTTGGTGATGGTTTGCACATGTGAGTGCTTGTTGATTGTGTTTTGAAAAATGAGTCAAGAGTAACCCTAATATTGATGGTTTTCAATTGGGTTTTGGTCATGGTAAGAGTATGTCCTCAAGGTGTTTGTGAAAATGTCTTTTAGAGATAACTAGTCACATGTTGATAGTGATTTGAACTAAGGTAACACGACCCAACCCAAGTCCTTGTCGTAATGGGCATCCCAAGCCCAACCAGGATCGGGGACTGCCCCCTGTTGTCCAACCCAACCACCTATATCCAGCCTTAGATGGGATGAATTTTGAACATATAACAAGATAGCATTATTTTTCTCATTAAGACTCTAGATAGGTCACAATCGTGACTGACCCTATCGAGTTCAACCGTACTGCACCAACTGCCAAACCATACCAACCAAACCATAGACCATAAACCAAAGGGAATCCCAAAACATAATATGAAATTCAAATCCAAAATGTAATATGATGGAACAACCAATAATATCATCCAATGATGCCATCCCACCAGCTTATTCTAATGCTAAGGCCAACACCAATACCGATCCTGCCCATACCGATCACCAGGAGTACCTCAAAGCCTCTATCCTAAAGAGTAAACAAATCTATTTGGGATATGACCCCAACCAAGGCCAAAACCAATATCCAAAAAAAAGTGTCTAAAGAGAATCCAAAACATGAAATGATGCCTTTCGAAAGGATGGAAGCTCACCACTTCAGTCCAAATGATGATACTGAATCTGTGTGCTAAATAGGAGGAGTAAAATGGTTGGTTCCTGCATAGCGTGGGTATACAACCGCCAGTAGACGGGGTTAGTGAATGACTGTTAGCATTAAACTCAGGGTATGGATAAAATAATGCTAGTTATAAAACCAGGTAAAACAATCCATAATGCATACAACCATACATATATAAGTGCTGGAAAAAGGTACCGGGTTTAGCATGCACTTAAAATTTTTACCTGGGCTGTGTAGCTTTGTCGTCCTAACCACCCACGACCGATATGGGTTTAGCTCCCCCTGCTGAAAGGGTCCCAGTGCGTGTAGCCGCACGACTGAGAAATATCCCATGGGATGACTAGTACATCCCTCCAATATAAAATGTGAAACTCACACATGGTCATCAAGGACCCCTCATATCGACAAATAAGAGTTTTCGATTTTGGTCCCTTGGGACCGCCTCCTTCCACGGCTTAGCTACACTTCCTACCATTAGTGTCCAATTAAAACCAATTCCAAACAATCCATTTACCATTCATTAACCAAGGCCAATATCGGTGGTATCTTCATACCATCCCATTACTTTCAAGTAATATCCATAGCCAAATCATTTAGGTTAAAAAAACTTAGGTACCTTTTCCATATTCCATAGTAAAGCCACTTGGGAGATTTCCATGTACTCTGCAAGTATAACTATTTAGATTTTAGCCTTTTCAAAGCATTTAAACCATGCATAGTTCCTTTACCAAGCTTAAAACATGCAAGAGTTCCATTAAAAGAAGTCAATTCAATAAACATATCTTTATAAGCATTTCATCAAACACCTTGGGGGCATAATATAACCAAAACCAATTCCAAATACCATTAAACCATTACCATGCAATCCAATTGTCCAAAACCACCATTAATACATATAAAAGCATAATCAAAACCATAGAAAACCATTACCAAGCATTCAATATCAAAACCACCAATAATAGTTGAAAAACCATAATCATGAAATAGTAAAAATCATGAAATCACTCATATAAACCATGCCTTTAGTTGAAATTATAATAAGGAAAGAGAATCACGCCTTATACCAAAGAATTGATGGAAAGAAATCACCAAGCAAACCCCAAAGCCATCCCTTCGTTCAAACCCTAGCTTCCTTGCCCCAAAAGCTCTTGAGAGAATTATAAGATGTTTTGAAATAGTTTCTAAGTTTTAATGAATAGAATAATTGGGTAAATAACCTCCTAAGTGTATTAGAAGTCGTTGGTCCTATGAACAAAAATCCCATCACAGAGATATGACTGACCCATACGAGTCATATCCTCATATACGATCGGTATCCACCACTCATATCCATACCTCAACCCTTGGATCAAATATTGTTCCGTATGCGACTCATCCAACCTAGTCATAACCATAGTATACAATCCGTATCCATGACCCATATCCCTAGCAGAATAAAATACCTGAGGAATTGAACATTGTGTACCATACGAGTCCTGGGTACGACTCGTACCCTGGCTTACGACTCATGGTGAGCTATTCGTACTCAGATCCAACCTAAGTAACCAAGTCTAAGATTAAGTTAAGAAACCAAATGACATGCAACCACCCATCCGACTCGTACCCCTAAGTCATACCCATTCCAGTGACCAAGACTATCCCACCAACTAACACTAGTTAGCATATGACAGGACCATATCATCTGTACCCCAGCATACGTCTCTTACCCATAAGTCGTGGGTTTAGAGAACGAATTTCCAGGAAATTTTCTAAGGGTCAAAACCCAGGATGTTTCAGTCTTCCCTACTAGGAACTTTCTTCCCCGAATGACGGACAAGGTAGGGGTAACCACACATAGAGTCATTTGCATTATCAAACATCCCTTTAACAAAGTTTGAAAACAAAGAGGCAAATATGTTAATCTTTCCATTAACAACTCAGAGAATAAAGATATGTTGAAGACACATACCTTCCGCACAAATCTTATAAGCAGATAATAAATATGTATACTTGAACTTTATGTCCTCTTCTACTTCCCATGTAGCTTCTTCCACTTTATGGTTCCACCATAGAACCTTAACCAAAGCCACATCCTTGGTACACAACCAACGAACTTTCCTATCTAATATCTCAAATAGGACTTCTTCATAAGACAGAGAATACAAAATACCTAATCCTTCTAATGGAACAACCGAAGAAGGATCACCAAGACACTTCCTCAACATAGAAACATGGAATACTGGATGAACCAAACTTAAGCTAGATGGAAACTCCAACTCATAAGAAATATTGCCAACTCTCCGCAAAATAACATAAGGACCAATGAACCAAAGATTCAGTTTCCTCTTTTTGCCAAACCGCACCACCCCTTTCATGGGATATACTTTTAGGAACACCCTTCCCTAACCTCAAACACCAAGTCTCTGCGCCTAACATCCATATAGGACTTTTGGTTACTTTGGGAAGCCTTAAGCCTATCCCGAATCACCTTCACATTCTTCATTGCTTGATAAACCAAATCAGAACCAAACATATTTACTTCTCCAAGATCAAACCACCCAATAGGAGATTTAAACCTCCTACCATACAACGCCTCAAACAGAGCCATATCAATACTCGAATGATAGCTATTGTTGTAAGAAAACTCCACCAAAGAAAGATGCTCAACCCAATATCCATCATATTCAATCACAAGGCCCGATGCATATCTTCTAATGTCTCTCCACTTTCCTATCCATCTATGGATAAAAAACAATACTTAGACTAACCTTATTCCCCAACCCTTTCTGGAAAGACTACTAGAAATAAGACGTAAACTTCGTTCCACAATCAAAGATAATCGAAAAAGGTACAACATGCATCTTCACAATCTCCTGAAGGTACAACCGCATATAATCCTCTACCAAAAAAGGTAGTCCGCACTTGTAAGAAATATGTAGACTTGGTCATCCTATCCACGATTACCCAAATCGAATCATATTGATTTTGAGACCAAGGAAGACTTGGTCATCAATTTCTTGACACAACCTTCATGGCCTTATATGCTCAACCTTAACCTGCTGACATACCTTGCACTTAGCCACGAAATCAGCCACATCCCTCTTCATGTCGTTCCACCAGTAGATCTTCATGAGATTATGATACATCTTAATCGAGTCGGGATAGACAACTAGCGTGACTCATGCGCCTCAGCCAAAACCCTTTGTCGCTACCCATCGACACCAGGAACATACAACCTCCCTTAGTACCATAAAATACCATCACTACTAATCTCAAACACCACTACCTTTTGTTTACCAACATCACTCTTAATTTTTATCAAGACAAGATCTTGCACTTGCTTCTCCTAAATCACCGGACCAAGAGACGATCGAACCATTTCTTAAATCATCACACTACCATCCTTAGAGTCCAAGAGACGAACTCCGAGATTAGACAAGTGGTGAATATCCTTCACCAATTCTAGCTTGCCTTTCTCCACGTGAGCCAAACTCCCCATGGATAACCTGCTAAGAGTATCAATAACCACATTAGCCTAACCTGGGGGGTAGTGAAGACATATCATAATCCTTAAGAAGCTCAAGCCACCTTCTCTGCTTGAGATTAAGCACTTTCTGAGTAAACACATACTGAAAACTCTTGTAATTAGAAAAGATATCCATGTGAACACCATACAAATAATGCCGCCATATTTTAAAAGCAAACACAACTGCCAACAACTTTAAATAATGATTAGGAAAATTTCTTTCATGTACCTTCAACTTCCTAGAAGCATAGGCAATCACCTTCTTATGTTGTATCAAAACACACTGAGCCCTACCCGAGATGCATCACAATAAACCATAAACCCATTATTTCCCTTCGACAAAGTCAGCATTAGAGCCTAAGTCAACTTAACATCTAACTTCTTAAAACTCCCTTCACAAGCATCCGACCAAGAAAACTTAACCTTCTTCTGAGTCAATTTAGTCAAATGAGCAGCTATCGAAGAACAACTTTCAACAAACCACCTATAATACCCAGCCAATCCCAAGAAGCTCTGGATGACGGATGGAGTCATGGTCCTAGGCCATCTTGACACCATATCAACCTTATGCAAATCCACCATGATCATTTCTCTGGAAATAACATAACCTAAGAAAGACATAGAGTTCAACCAGAACTCACACTTATAGAACTTGGCATACAACTGTTGTTCCTTTAGGGTCTGCAAAACCATGCAGAGGTGATTAGTATGATCCACTCCACTTTTCGAATAAACCAGTATGTCATCAATAAATACAATGACAAAGAGATCCAAATACTGCCTGAACACTTTGTCCATCAAGTCCATAAATATTGTCAAAGTATTAGTCAACCCAAACGACATCACCAAGAACTCAAAATGTCCATACTAAGTACGAAAAGACATATTAGGGACATACACCTCCCTAATCTTAAGTTGATGGTACCCAAATCAAAGATCTATCTTAGAGAAGAACTTGGCACTATGTAACTGATAAAAGAGATCATTTATCCGAGGAAGAGGATACTTGTTCTTGATTGTCACCTTGTTCAACTGCCTATAGTCAATACATATCGAAAGGGAACCATTCTTTTTGCGCACAAACAACACTGATGCACCCTACAAATAAACACTAGGATGAATAAAACCCTTATCCAGAAGATCCTTAAGTTGCTCCTTGAGTTTTATCAACTCAGCCAGAGCCATTCTATATGGAGGATTAGAAATTGGATGAGTGTCCAGAAGCAAATCAATACCAAACTCTATTTCCTTATCGGGAGAAACACCAGGGAGACCATCAAAAAAGACCTTTGGAAACTCATTAACCACAGGGACCAAAGACAAAGAAGGACCTTCCAAGTTAGAATTTTAACTCAAACTAAGTAATAAAGACAACCATTAGAGATTAACCTCTAATCTTTAAGATAAGAAAGAAACACCCCCTAGGAGCTAAGGAATTACCCTCCCACTCTATAACCGGTTCACCAGGAAACTTAAAGATAACCTAATGGGTTCGACAATTCATAGATATATAACAAAAATGCAACTAATCCAAACCTAAGATTACATCAAAATCTACCATATCCAACTCGAACAGATCCGCCAAGGTATACTTTCTACCTACAGATACCACATACCCCTTATAGACTCTCTTAGCAATAACTGAGTCACCTGCCGAGGTAAAAATAGAAAAAGGATCCAAGATAACTTCTGAATCAAAAATAAAAGACAGCCACATATGGAGTCACATAAGAAAGAGTGGACCCCAGATCAAGCAAATAATATACATTACGAGAGAAAAGTTATAACGTACCAATTACAACATCAGGTGATGCCTTAGATTCCTATTGGGATGCCAAAGCATACAACTTGTTTTGATCAACACTAGAAATAGGAGCAGTAATAGAAGTAGATGTCATACCACCAAGTGCAGGAGCAGAAGATGAAGCCACATGAATCTTATTCGCCTCTATAGCAAACTTATTGACCGGATAATCCCTGATCCTAGGTCCTACCCGTCCACACTTTAAGAACTTATCCCTTTATTCCTAGCTATAACCCTGATAAGGACGACCACAAAATCAATAAGAAAGACACAAATAAATTGCCTGACCTTCGCTTGCCTGAGATTGGGCAATCTGTGCCCGAGAATTATCACCACCTTGATGATGCTTGTCTCCCAATAGTTATGGGTAAGAAGCACTTGCAGAAAAGGATCCTAAACTCCCCCACTTCTTTTTTTGCCACTTTCCACTATCTCTACCACCTTGATATTGACCACTTCCTTGATCAGAAACCTGCTCCGCTTTCCCTGCCTATCCCCAAACTCTGCTTATTTTCTCTTCTTATCCTCAACCTATTGTATATGAACAGTCAACCTCGAGATGTCCATATCTTTTATCAGCAAGGCATAATTTCTCTCTAGAATCAAATCTCTATTCAACCCAAAAACAAACTTCATCATTCTCGACCTCATATCAGCCCCCAAATAAGGAGCATACCTTAAAAGTGGATGGAACTTTAAAGCATATTCTTTTACAGACATCCTCCCCTACTTAAGGTTCACAAAATCCTCCATCTTTGATTCACTGAACTCCTGAGGAAAGAACCAATCTATGAAGGCATTAGGAAAAGCCTCCCATAATCCTTCCTCTTCCATATCACCTTTATCCTTAATCCAATCCTCATTCCACTAATAAGCAATATCCTTGAGCTGATAAGCCGCAAAGTTAACCCTCTCTATATTAGTAGCCTGCATCACCCAAAAGATTTTTCCCATCTCATCCAAGAAGTCCTGTGGATCCTTCTCCACCTTCACCCCAGAAAAAGTTGAAGGACCCATCTTTATAAATTGACCAAACCTTATGGCCTCAGTAGACAAAGCACCAGTCGTACCCCTCTCATTCTGAGTAATAACTAATTGAGCAATAACATGAATAGACTTACAAAATTCTGCATTTGTCATATTTCCCTAAGGGGATTGAGGAGAACTAGTCAGAATAGAAGGAACTCCATCACTATTAGGAATAGGACCATGAGACAGAAGATGTACTCCAGATGTAGGACGTATCCCTTCAGCATTATCCCCAGATGGGATGGAAGAATTTCCTTGTGTTTTAGGTCCAGGAGGCATGATCAGAAAGACGAACAAACAAGGATTAGAGAAGATTCCAGGATTGAGAACTCAAGTTTGAAGAAGAATACCAAGAAAGTTAAACATTCCTAAATGTCGTACAACCTTTCTCTTATGAGTGTAGAGAACTTCACAATCCTAAAAGAAACTCTACTTGAAATGGCTTGGTGGACTTCCTAGTTGACCATGAACCTAAAAATCTGATACCAACTTAACATGACCTGACCTCGAGCCTTGTCGTAATGGGCATCCCAAGTTAAATAAGGACCGGGGACCTCCCCCTATTGCCTAACCCAACCACTTATATCTAGCTTTAGATGGGATGAATTTTGAACATATAAAAAAATAGCATTACTGTTCTCATTAAGCTCTGGGATAGGGTCATAACCGTGACCGACCCAATTGAGTTCAACCGTACAGCACCAACCACCCAACCATACCAACCATAGACTATAAACCAAAGGGAATACCAAAACATAATATGAAAATCAAATCCAAAATGCAATATGATGGAATAACCCACAATATTGCCCAATGATGTCAGCCCAACAACTTATTTGAATGCCAAGGCCGACATCAATACCGATACCGCCCATACCAACCCTAGGAGTACCATAAAACCTCTATCCTAAAGAGTAAAAAAATCTATTTGGAACATGCCCCCAACCATGGACAAAATGAATATCCAGAAAAAAAAAGTGTTTAAAGAAAATCCACAACATAAAATAATGCCTTCCGAAAGGATGAAAGTTTACCACTTCAGTCCAAATGTTGATACTAAATCTATGTGCTAAATAAGAGGAGTAGAATAGTTGGTACCTGCATAGTATGGGTATACAATAGCCAGTTGACGGGGTTAGTAAATAACCACTAGCATGAAACTCAAGGTAAGGATAAAATAATGCCAGTAATAAAACCAAGTTAAACCATCAATAATGCATACAACCATACATATATAAGCGCTGGGAAAAGGGAATGGGTTTATTATGAACTTAAAACCTTTACCATGGTTGTGTAACTTTGTTGTTCTAACCACCCACGAATGATATGGGTTTAGCTCCCCATGCTGAAAGGGCCCCAGTATGTGTAGCCACACGATCGGGTAATATCCCATATGATGACTAGTATATCCCTCCAATATAAAATATAAAAGTCATACGTGGTCATCAAGGACCGCTCATATCATAAAATATGAGTTTTTGTATTTGGTCCCCTAGGACTACCACCTTCCACGGCATAGCTACACTTATCACCATTAATGCCCAATCAAAACCAAGTCCAAACAATCTATTTACCATTTATTAACCAAAAAAATATTGGTTGTATTGATATACCATCCCATTCCTTGCAAGTAATATCCATAGACAAAGCAATTAGGTTAAAGGGGACCTTAGGTGCCCTTTTCATATACTATATTAAATCAACTTGGGAGACTTTCATATTCTCTAAAAGCATAACCATTTAGAATTTATCCTTTTCAAAATATTTAAACCATGCATAGTTCCTTTACCATGTTTAATATATGCAAGAGTTCCATTAAAAGAAGTCAATGTAATAAACATATCTTTATAAGCATTTCATCAAATACCTTGGGGCATAATATAACCATAACCCATTCCAAATACCATTAAACTATTACCATGCAATCCAATTGTACAAAACCACCATTAATGCATATAAAATTATAATTAAACCATAGGAAACCATAACCAAGCATTCAATATTAAAACCCCCAATAATAGTTGAAAAGCCATAATCATGAAATAGGAAAAACTATGAAATCAATCATATAAATCATGCCTTTAGTTAAAATTATAATAAAGGAATAGAATCATGCATTATACCTAAGAATTCATGGAAAGAAATCACCAACCAATCTCTTTATTGAAACCCTAGCTTCCTTGCTAAAAATGCTATTGAGTGAATTATGCCATGTTTTGGAATAGTTTCTAAGTATTAATGGATAGAATAATAGGGTAAATAACCTCCTAAATATATTCAAAGTTGTGTGTCCTAATTAGGGTAAGTATGAAAATATCCAGAATACCCCTACTTAAGTTGTACAAAAATCCTATCACAGAGATACAACTGACCCATACGAGTTGTATCCTCATATACAATCGGTATCCACCACTCGTATACAGACCTCAACCATTGGGTAAAACACTATTAAGTATATGAATCATCCAACCAAGTTTTAACCACAGTAAATGATCCGTATCCATGACCCATATCCCTAGCAGAATAAAATACCTTGGGAATTGAACATTATTTACCATATAAGTCCTAGATATGACTCGTACCCTGGCTTACAGATTATTGTTATCCACTCATACTCAAATCCAACCTAAGTAACCAAGTTTATGATTAAGTTAAGGAACCAAACCACCCGTAACCACCAATATGATTCATACCCTAAGTCTTAGCTATTTCAATGATCGAAACTATCTAACCAACTAACACTAGTTAGCATGTGATAGGCCATACTATCCAAACCCCAGCATATAGATCGTATCCATAAATCATATTGGGTTCGAAGAATGGAATTCTAGGAAATTTTCTAAGCGTTAAAACCAAGTATGTTTTTAAGACAATGGCTTAATGAGTTAGAATGAGTCGTAAATGATCTTGTTAAGGCCTTGATGGCCATACAATGAGTTAATAGGTGCTCTTGGTTGTATTATTGGTTAAAAAAGGCTAGATTCAATAACATGGAATCAAATTATGTTTGAACTAAAGCTTGGTGTAAAAGTGATAATAAGTGATTTTATAAAGGTCTTGATGACCAAAATTTGACTTGAATGATATTTGAAACTAATGTATTGTCATATTAAAGTGATTGATTGATATATGATTAATGAAGACCTTGTGGTCAGGTATGATATTGAATTATTGCCTTAATGGCTCAAAATGGTTATATGGGTTAAAGTCCTTGAATGTGAATGATGTGATGTAATTACATAAAGAAACGGTTAGAATTCTAAAGTTGACTAGTAATGGACACGATGGCTTATAGTTAGAGTCCACATGCATAATCAAATGTCTAGTGGTTATAGTCCACTTGCGTTAAGAAATGGCTTGTGGTTAGAGTCCACTTGTCTATTAAGATGGCTTGTGGTTAGAGTTCACTTGACTAACAAAAAGAGTTTGTGGTTAGAGTCCACTTGCTTAATAAGATGGATTGAGGTTAGAGTCCTCTTGCTCGATATAACCTAAGCGGTGGAAGGTTAAAGTCCTCCACTTAATGGTTCGTGTTTGAGTTCTTTGAAATGAATACAAAGTCCTTGTTATCTTTTGACACTTGATGTATCCATGTGTATTTACATGCCTATGTGTATTAATGTGATGGATTATGATAGTTTGACTTGGTATTGAATAATGACATTATTTTTTACTTACCCTTGAGTTACATGTTAGTGCTCTAACCGTTAAACATCTTCGGACGTTGTGTCCCCACATGACACAGGGGCTGGATCATCTTCTTCTCTTTCTGCATAGTGATCAGGTGTTCGAGCAGTTTGAGTGTCAATATCAAAGTGGTGAACTTTTATCTTTTAGAAAACACACATTTTATAGTATTCTTAGCTTATGTCATAGAATTATTTTAGATTTAGTTTTTGGCTATTGTCGGGTGCTTATCCCAACATACCACTGAATTTGGATTTATAGAGGCTTGTGGATGACTATGTACTTGGGTAGATTGGATGTAGAATGTTGATATTAATGAATGGCTATACTTTCCTAAATTATGATTACTAGTCTTATTTCCTCTATCTAATTATATGTTCAGAATTTATCTGAAACTTGTTGATTGATATAATGGTTAGGTTGGGTTAATGGGGAAATCTTTGATCCTTAATGGTCTTAAGATACTCATACGACAAGACCCAGTTTTGGGTCGTGTCAAGTTTGTATCATAGCCTAGATTTATGGTCAGTTGGGTATCCATAAAGTCAGGTTGAGTAGGGTCTTTTTTGTGGGTGTGTAGTGCTCCACACTTATAAGAGAGAGTCTATAAGGAATTTAGGAATATTTCACTTTCTTATTGTCTTTTTTTGAGCTATAGAGTTTAAGGTCTTGGATCCTTCTAATATTTCTTTGCTCGTCTTTTATATCATGCCTCTAAGAAGAGCTGAAGTTTCTACAAACCCTTTTATCCAAACTATGGACGATGTTGATGGGACTCATTCTACTTATAGAGTCTATACTCGGTATAGGGGTCCGATACCTGATGGTCTAGGAGTTCGACCAATTTTCTTTAGTTCTATTCCTTAATTTTACATATCGAATCCTGAGTTTTATTAGTTGATTCATATGATTGCCCAGTTGGTAGATTCTCAAGATAAGCATAGTGTATCTTTGACCCCATCTTTTGAGGCAATAAGGGTTGGCCAATTTATGAGGTTGAGTCCTTCAACCTTTATTGGTGTTACGGTAGAGAAAGATTCCCAAGGTTTTCTTGATGAGATAGAAAAGATTTTTAAAGTCATGCATTCCACTAATGTAGAGGGAGTGGAGTTTGTATCCTATCAGTTGAACGATATGTCATACCAATGGTATGAGGACTTGGAACGAACAAGGGGTGGTGTTGATGAGTCATCTAGGTGGGAGGATTTCACTAATGCTTTTCTGGATCACTTATTTCCTCTAGAGTTGAGAGAAGCAAAGAAAGAGGAGTTTTTAATCTAAAGTAAGGAAAAATATCCGCCAAGGAGTATTCTATGAAGTTTCACCAATTGTCTAGGTATTCTCTGGAGATAGTGTTGAATATGAGAGCTCAAATGAGGAAGTTTGCCTTAGGATTGTCTCATGAGTTGATCATTGAAAGTAAGGTATCTTTGTTGATCAAAGACATGGATATATCTAGATTGGTTTTGCACATGCAACAAGTGGAGAAAGAGAAAAAAAATTGTTTGAGTTTAGAAAAAGGCAAGGGAAGAGATTTAGGTCTACTGAGCAAAGTGGTGAGATATTGGTAGGTAGCTAAGAAAGAAGTGGGGGCATTCTGGTTCTTTCTCCTCAGCTAGTGCTCTTTATACAAGGCCATCAGGTGATCGTCGGTCTCAGTTTGGTGATAGAGTTTGGGCACAGAGTGACCAATATCGGACAAGTAGGGCTTAATAAGTTCCATCCTACCCATCTTGTAGATTCTATGGTCAGCATCATCATGGCTAGTGTGAGAAAAAAAGGAACAGATGTTTTAAATGTGGTCAGATTTGGCACATACAGTGAGAGTACCCCTCTTAGTGGCTTCTTGGGCCAACAGGGCCCCTATTTCTACCTCATCCACTCCTTTACTAAAAGGGTGTTTCTTCTACTTCTACTTCTATTTCTGGTATCGGTGTTGGCCGAAATCATTTGTATACACTTTCTATCTGCCCGGATTCTGAGGCATCTCCATATGTTATTATGGGTATGCTGAGACTTTTATTATGTGGTGTGTATTGTTTTATTGTTCCAGGTTCCACTCTTTCTTATGTGACCCTATTTGTTGAGGTACATTTTAGTTTTGGTCCTGAGTGTCTGTCAGTTCCTTTTTCTATTTCTACCCTAGTAGGAGACTCTGTAGTTGTTGAAAGAGTGTATAGGGTGTATTTCGTAGCTGTTAGTAATAAAGAAACTCTAGTAGACTTAATATAGTTATAGATAGTTGATTTTGATGATATTCTGAGGATGGATTGGTTGCATTCGTGCTATGCTTCCTGAGATTGTTGGACTGGTAGGGTCACATTAAGATTCCCTAATGAGCTGGTCATTATATGAGAAGTGGGTTATTTAGTGCCTAAGGGGAGGCTCATCTCATATCTTAAAGCTCGAAAGCTGATTTCTAAAGAGTGTTTGTATTATGTATATCGAGTTAAAGCTTCTAACTCAGAAGGTCCTTCTCTAGAACCGGTTACCATGGTTAATGAGCTTCTCGAGGTCCTTCTCAAGGATCTTTCTCATATTTCTTATGATAGGGAAATTGATTTTGGGATTGATCTTTTTCGATACACTCATCTAATTTTTATCCCTCCCTATAGAATGGCTTAGTCTTAGTTGAAGAATCTTGAGAATCAATTGAAGGATCTCTTAGATAAAGGTTATATCTATCCTAGTATATCTCCATGGGGTTCTCTCGTGTTGTTTGTGTGTAAGAAGGATGGCTCTCTTCGAATGTGCATTGATTATAACCTGTTGAACAAGGTGACCATAAAAAATAAATATCTGATCAGCTTTAAGGTGCAAAGTGCTTCTCTAAGATTGATCTAAGGTTGGGTTATCATCATCTTAAGATTAGGGGAGTGGATATCCCTAAGATTTTCTTTAGGACCCAATATGAGCACTATGAGTTCCTAGTTATGTCTTTTGGGTTGACCAATGCCCTAACAACATTCAAAGATTTGATGAATAGGGTTTTTTATCTGTTTTTGGATTTTTTGTCATTGTCTTCGTTGATAACTTCTTAATCTATTCTAAGAATGAGTAAGATCATGTTGATCACCTCCGTGTAATGTTGCAAACCTTAAAGGATCATCGTTTGTATGACAAGTTCCCAAAGTGTAAGTTTTGATTAAAGGTTGTGACTTTCCTTGGTCATGTTATCTCTAGTGAAGGGATTATGGTGTATCCACAAAAAGTTATAGAGGTTAAGAAGTGGCCTAGACCTGTGACTCCAACTAATATTCGAAGCTCCTTAGGTCAAGCTGGTTACTATAGGAGATTTGTGGAGAGTTTTTTGGCGATAACTGCCCCATTGACTAAGTTGACCCAGAAGAAGGTCAAGTTCTTATGGTCGGATGCGTGTGAGGGAAGTTTAGAGAAGTTGAAAGATAAATTGATTGTGCCTCTAGTTTTGACCTTGCCCGAGGGTAGTGATGGCTTTGTAGTGTATTTTGATATTTCTCGTATTGGGCTTGGTTGTGTGTTGATGCAATATGGTAGGGTGGTGGCCTATACTTCTAGGCAATTGATAATTCATGAGAAGAACTACCCTACTCATGATTTAGAGTTATTGGCCATGGTTTTTGCATTGGAGATTTGGCGTCACTATCTCTATGGGGTTCATGTGGACATATTTTCTAATCATAAGAGCCAGCAATATTTGTTTACTCAGAAGAAGTTAAATCTCAGGCAAATAAGATGGCTTGAGTTATTAAAGAACTATGATATGAGTCTCCACTACCATCCAAGTAAAGCTAACATTATTGTTAATGATCTTACCAGGTTATCCATGGGGAGTTTTGCTTATGTTAATGAGGATAAGAGGAAGTTGGTGAAGGACATTTATCATCAATTGGCTAGTCTTGGAGTTTGTCTCACGGCCTCGAAGGATGGTGGTGTACTTGTGCATCTAGTTTCATAGTTGTCTCTTGTGATTGAGGTAAAGGAAAAGAAAATGTTGGATCCCAACTTGATGAAGATTAAGAGTAATGTGGGTCAACAAAAGGTTATTGACTTTGTGATTGGTGGTGATGGTATCTTAAGGTAACAAGGTAGACTAGGTGTTCCCGGTGTAGATGGATTGAGGGAAATGATTATGTCCGAGGCCCATTGGTCCTGGTATGCTATTCATCCCGGTTCTACAAAGATGTATCATGATCTTAGGGATTTTTATAGGTGGAATAATATGAGGTGAGATATGGCTAGCTATGTGGCTAAGTGTATGGTGTGTCAATAAGTGAAAGTTGAGCACTCAAGACTCGATGGTTTGCATCAAGAGATAGAGTTTCCCGAATCTAAGTGGAAAGTGATTAATATAGATTTCGTCACCGGTCTTCCCTGATCTCAGAATCTATGTGATTCTAGTTGGGTTATTGTGGATAGAATGGTAAGTCAACTTATTTCATGTTGGTAAGGATAAGTTATTCTATGGAGGATTATGCCAAATTGTATCTTACGGAGATTGTGAAGTTGCATAGTTCTTTAATTTCTATTATTTTGGATCGTGGTACCCCATTCTCATCGTATTTTTGGAAGCTATTCAGAAAGGTTTTGGAACTAAGGTATGCCTAAGTACTGATTTTCACCCACAAATAGATGGACAATCAGAGAGGACTATCTAAACATTGGAAGATATGTTGCGTTCTTATGTGATTTATTATAGCGGTAGTTGGTATTACCATTTGCCTTTGATTGAGTTTTCTTATAACAATAGTTACCACTTTAGCATTGGTATGGCTTTTTTTGAGGTATTGTATGGTAGGAGATGTTGGTCTCCTATAGGGTGGTATGAGGTTGGTGAGGGTAATTTGTTTGGCCCCGATTTGATTCACCAAGCCTTGGAAAAGGTGAAGGTGATTCATGATAGGTTGAAAGCATCTCAAAGTTACCAAAAGCCCTATGCAGATGTAAGACGCAGGTATTTAGAATTTAATGTTGGCAATTGGGTAGTCTTGAAGGTATCTCCCATGAAGGGAGTAATGTGGTTTGGTAAGAAGGTGAAGTTGAGCCCCCGGTATGTTGTTCCATATTTAATTTTAAAGAGGGTTGGTAATGTTGCCTATGAATTAGAGATATCCTCTAGTTGGAGCTCCATTCATCTGGTATTCCATCTGTCCATGTTGAGAAAATATATTGGCTATTCTTCATTGGTTGTTCCCCTGGAGGATGTTGGTGAGTTGGACTCTTTATCCTATGAGGAGGTCCTGGTAAGGATCTTGGATCGACAAGTTTGCCGATTGCAGACGACAAAGGTGGCTTAGGTAAAGGTTCTATTGAGGAACCAAAAGTCTGAGAAAGCTACTTGGGAGGCGAAAGAGGACATGAAGTCAAAGTATCTGCATTTGTCTTTTGCTTACAAAACTCATCCTTGAGGTATTGTTAATGTTCTTAACTTGATTTATGTCTTTGATAGACCATGGGTTCGAGTGCCTAAATTGTGAACTGAGTAAGTATTTTGATAGACAATGGGTTTGAGTCCCAATGTCAATTGAATGAATGGTTGATTGATATTGTTTATGGCATTTGTTTTATCCTTGTTGTATGTCTTTGTGTTCTAACGTGGTTAAAGGTTAGTTTTTATGTGTAGTAGTGTGTTAAATCATTATTATGCTTACCTTACTTGTCATTCGAGGACGAATGATCCAAGTGGGGGAAAATTGAAACACCTAGACTTTAGACCCTTAGAAGAATTTCCTCGATTGAGATTTCTAGGCAGGGTAAGACTCATGGGTACTAGTCATAACCTAGGATATGACCTAAGGTCCTCTCTCTCATATGTTAATCAGTGTTTGTTGGGTATATTTTTTCGAAGATATGGTCTAGACTCTCCCTAGTCGTAGGTTAGGGTATGGGACATATACAACTTAGTCGTAAGAAGTGTTGGTCTTGATCTAACAAACATTGACTTGGGTACGGGTTACTTGGTACCACTCGTACCATTGGGTACAATTCATGCATGTAGGGTCATATGTTGGTGAGATTAAGGGTCCATGGTGAGGCCTATGGTACGAGTTAGGGTACCACTCATACCGTAGGGTACGGTTTGGTTTGGGATTCAGACCCTCCTATGAGTTAATTTCTAGTTGTTAAGCTAGGGGCTTTGTAGACATTTCCCACCCCAAAACCCTTGAATCCCCATACTATATAACATATTGTGGCCTCCTAAAACACATTTTTGGTGGATCAAACATTTTGAATACTCTCTAAAACACACTCTTGAAGATTTGGAGGTTAAGGTTCCACAAGTGTTCATCTAAAGGCTAAGGGGTCAAGAATCCTTCTGTGAATCATCTTGTAAAAGGCATGTGAATATTCCCCTATTATTATTTCTCAAATATCATGTTATTTAAACATTGTTTATGAATCATTAATGGTGATTTTTAAGACAAATATTTAGGGTTTTGATGTAAAGTGATGAGTAAGGTTTTGTCTTGTTTAAACTTGTGGTTATACATGTTTTTGGTGATGGTTTATACATGTGGATTCTTTTAGATTGTGGTTTGACAAATGGGTCAAGATTAACTCTAATATTAATTGTTTTCACTTGGATTTTGGTCTTGGTAAGAGTATGCACTCAAGGTGTTTGTGAAAATGTCTACTAGAAATAACTAGTCATATGTTGATGGTGATTTGAACTAAGGTAATGGCTTAATGCATAAGAATAAGTTGTAAATGATCTTGTAAAGGCTTTGTTGGCCATGTAATGAGTTAAATAGTGCTCTTTGTGGTTTGATTTGTTAAAAAAGGGTTAGAGTCCTTATCATGGAATTGAATTGTGTTTGAACTAAAGTTTGGTGTAAGAGTATTGATGAGTGATTTGATAAAGGTCTTGATGACCAAAATTTTGACTAGAATAATATTTAAAACTAATGTATTGGCATATTAAAGTGATTGATTGATATTTCATTCATGAATACCTTGTGGTCATGTATGATGTTGAGTTATGGTCTTGATGGCTCAAAATGGTTAAATGGGTTAAAGTCCCAGAATATGAATGGTATGATGTAAATGCATGTACAAAGAATTATAGTCCTAATGTTGACTAGTAATGGACGTGATGGCTTGTGGTTAGAGTCCACGTGCGTAATGAAATATCTTGTGGTGAGAGTCCATTTGCATAAAGAAATGCTTGTGATTAGAGTCCACTTGTCTAATGAAATTGCTTGTGATTAGAGTCCACTTGACTAATAAAAAGGGCTTGTGGTTAGAGACCACTTTCTTAATAAGATGGCTTGAGGTTAGAGTCCTCTTGCTCGATATAACCTAAGAAGTGGAAGGTTAGAGTCCACCACTTCATGGTTTAAGTTTGAGCGCTTCGAAATGCATGCTAAGGCCTTGTTATCTTTTGAAACTTGATGTATCCATGTGTATTTATATTCCTATATGTATAAATATGGTGGATTATGATGGTTTGACTTAGTATTGAATAATGATATTATTTTATCCTTACCCTTGAGTTACTACTAGTGCTCCAACCGTTAACTTTCTTCGAATGCTGTGTCCCTATGCGACCTAGGGTCCAGAGCACCTTCTTCTCTTCCTGCACAATGATCAGGTGTTCGAGCGGTTTGAGTGTTGACATCAAAGTGGTGAGCTTCTATCTTTCAAAAAGCATATATTTCATGGTTTTCTTAGCTCATGTCATACACTTATTTTGGATTTGGTTTTTGGCGATTGTCGGGGGCTTGTATCGACATACCATTGACTTTGGATTTATAAAGGCTTATGGATGACTGTGGACTTGGGTAGATTGGATGTAGAATATTGATATTAATGAATGGCTAGACTTTCCTGAGTTATGATTATTAGTCTAGTTTCTATTGTCTTATTATATTTTTGGAGTTTATCTGATGCTTGTGGATTGATGTAATGCTTTAGTTGGGTTAACGGGGCGATCTCCGGTCCTTGATGGGTTTGAGATGCCCGGACAATAAGGCCCAATTTTGGGTCGTGTCATGCATTTTAGAAACTTTATAATGAACAAAATGTTCATCATTTTCTAAATGGTCTCAATGACTCCTATCCCTCTAGTACGCATAATATTCTCATGATGAAACCACTACCCGACGTTAACAGTATGTACTTTATGTTGGTTAATGATGAAATTCTATCTGAGAATTATTCTCATATCCCTTTTTTCAACTCCGTGTTTGATGCCTTTTTCACAAGGGTTCAGAAACTTTCTACTCAAAAGGTGAATTTTGAGCCTCACCACAAAGTCCTTTTTGATTCAACCAAGAAAACCAATATGAATTATAGGTATTTTCAGAAGTCAGGGCATACGATTGAAAAATATTTTAAACTTCATGGACATCCGTTATTTTCTAGAGCACCTTCAAAGTTTAGGAGAACAGTACTTGTGCTCAAGTTTTAGATGGTCAACTTATGGGGTATGAGGTTTCTATTTCCATTGTTATTTCTACTCAACACAATTCAAGGGGTGTCAGTATTACTAAAGAACATTTTGAACATGTTGCATCCCAGGAACTCTCTATTAGTTCTACAAATTTTGTAGGTTTAGTCAATAATTCTGATTTTATTAATCTAGGTTCCTTGTAATTTCTCTAAGATAGATGACAATCCTTGGATTATTGATTCAGGTGCAACTAACCATATTACTCCCCATTCTACATTTCTCTTAGATATTAAACCTTTATGCATTCCCTATCTAGTTAGTTTACCTAATGGATACAAGGTCAAAGCAACTTACATCGGAACTCTCAAACTATCACTTATCCTATTTTTGTCTAATCTTCTTCTTATTCTATCCTTTTAATTTAACTTTATTTTGCTTCCTCAACTTGTGTTACAGTTAAAATGCATTACTTATTTCTATTCTTCTAATTGTGCTTTTTCATGGCCCTTCTCTAAACAGGCCAGTGGTTTTTGGTAATATTGAGAATAGGCTGTATATCCTCAACACGATTAGTCTTGATTCTCCTTTATATTTTGTTCATTCCATTTCTTCCAGTTTACCTACTCCATTTGTAAATACCAAATCCACATTCTCTTTAACTAAAGTAAATTAGAGCGGTTTTTTACAAGTCTGATTGTGTTACTTCTACTTTAATGAATGTTTCTTCTACTTTACTTACTACTATTATACCTTCCAGTTTGTCTTTTGATCATTCTTGTTATTTTAGGTTTAGGAATATGCCCTTTAGCAAAAAGAAAACAATACCCTATTTATCTGTTTAGCACCCTAAAAACAAACTTTTCTTTTTCATATATGACCTATAGCTAGGCAACCAAGGTTACCTTTTCCTAAAAGCACCATACATTTTACTAGTCCTTTTTAACTTATTCACATTGACCTATAGGGTCCATATCAAACTCAAACTCCTAATGGGTTAAAGTATTTTATGTCTACAGTGGATGATTATTATAGAGATGCTTCGACTAACCCTCTCTCTTGTAAAGATAATGTTTTTCCTACTCTCAAGTCTTTCATAGATATGATTCAAACACAATTTTATGTCACGATTCAATAAGTCACATCTGATAATGCTTTTGAGCTTGGTTATAGTGTTGCAGCTCTAGCATTCTTTTCTGCAAATTGAATTTTGCATCAAACTTTTTGTCCTCACACACCCCAATAGAATGGGGTGGTAGAGAGAAAACATAAGCACTTATTAGAAAATGCTAAAGGTTTGGTTTTTCTATCTAAACTCCCTGTTAAGATTGGGGTGAATGTGTACTGACAGTGACTCACCTGATTAATCTATTTTCTTTATCTTTGCTAAAAAATAAATCTTTGTTTGAATTATTACATGGAATTATACCCTCTATCTCTAATCTTAGGACATTTGGTTGCCTGCATTTTGTTGTTTTCTTTAACTCACATAGGGATGAATTTAACTCTAGGACCATTACATCCCTATTTTATGGTTATACTCCTGGAAAGAAGGGTTTTAAACTTCTTCATCTGACTAAGTGTAACATCCCTTATTTTTTCTTTGAAAATTTTTTAAATTTTGTGATCACCACCTAGGTAATGATTCGCCTAACGAGTCGTAAATACTCATTATGAGTCATAGGACCCTAATCATATATTGACTATTATAGGTGCCCAAGTTACTTTTTGGATTATGACCTCTACCTTATGAGTAGTAAAGTGAGGTCACGAGTTATGTGGAGGGACTCGTGACCAAACTAGTTGAGTAGCCAACCTGAGTACAACTAGGACTCTATGAGTAATAAGGTCTGTCCACGAGTCATAGGGTGTGACTCATGGACAAACTAGCAAAGAGTGCCCAAGAGTCTTCCCAGATTGTGAGTCCAGGCTAAAAGACTCATACGAGTCGTGACATGACCCGTAATGACTGGGCGGCTTTTCTTGTATTTTAATTAAGGGTACTTTGGTCATTTCCCTAATTAAAACCGACGACCTAAAATACTCTAAGGAACCCCATAACACTCCATTACTCCATCATAACCTACTCTTTACTCTCTTAAATTCCCAAAGTAAGAACAACTAGGGTTTTTAAGGATTTGGCTTCTAGAGCTCTAATTGGTGATTTTTCTCCATAATTCTCAATCCTTTAGGAATGTGTCTCATCCCTAAAACTTGTTTTTCTAAAAACAAGTGTTTAAATTGTTATTAATGTGATTAAATAATGGTTTTTGAAATTGGGTTGAGGGCGTTTGAATATTATTGATGGAATTATTTTTCCCATGGTTTTTATGAATTATTTATGTTTGAATTGATAGTTTTTAAACTCATTGGGTCCATGGTCATGGTAAATGGGAATAAGGGTCGTGGAATCCCCTAAATAAATAGATTTTGAATTGAAATTGGTAATAACCTCAATCCACTTTATGAAAGTGGCTTCGAAACATGAGTATATACATATCGAAGTCACTTTTGAAACTATCGCACTACATAAATGGCTAATGGAACATATATGGTTTTAAATTGAACCTTGGAGGTCATGGATTCCCCTAAGTTAATGGGTAATTAACCTTGAACCTCAGGGGTCGTGGATTCTCCCATGTGAATGAATGATTAAAGCTTGTAAAGTCATGGATTCCCCCTAGTGATGATAATTTGAATGGTACCTTGATAATAGTTTGTAAGCATAGTTGGTAATACGATACTAATGGATTAAACCTTAATGAATGATTATTGAGGCTTAAAGGGGGTTGTGTTTATGTCACAGCAAAGGGTCATAGATTCTATAGCCTTCCTTGATACCCTAAATCTTATGGCTAACATGCACTAGGACCCTTTTAGCAGGTTGATAACTAGACCTATATAGCCCATGGGTATAGATGATGGTTTGAGCTCTATATTCCAAGCTAATGTTTTAACGTTCATGCTAAGCCTTGTTCCCTATCCCAAAATATTATATATATGTATATGATGGTGTACATTGATTTTGAATAATTTTGGACTCATTTTATCATGGAATGACTTTATCCCTTCCCTAAGTTACATGGTAGTGCTTACCCCGCTAACCATCTCCGGATGTTGTATCCCTATATGATACAGGGTCTAGAGACATTTCTATTTCCCTACACAGTGATAGGTGATTTTGGTTCGTCTACTGGTCTATCTTGAAGTGGTGAGCTTCCATTATTTGAAAGGCCTATTATTTTAAGGCATTGTCTTATTTATGTCTAGACTATTTTTTTGTTCCCTTTTTGTCTACGGTCAGGGGCATGTCCCGACTTAGGTTGATGATTAGTTTAGAGGCTTTTGTGAACAACAAAGTGTGGGTGGATTATGTTGTGGATTCTTAGATCCTTTTTTTATCTATCTTGTTATATGTTCAAAACTCAGCTCTATCCTGTCATATGTTCGGAACTCATCCGCTGCTAGTTGTATTATTTTCTAGTTGGCTAGGTTAATGGGGGTGGCCTCCGATCCTTGGCCGACTTGAGATACCCATCACGACTACGCCATGGTTTGGGTCGTGAAAAACTAGGTATCAGAGCCTAGGTTCATGGTCATTAGGTGTCCACAAAGCCTTGTCAAGTAGAGTCTCTTTTATAGGTGTGTAGCACGCCACACTTATAAGGGGGGGCTACAAGGAATTTATTTATTCATTTGCTAACTTAGTTGGTGACTTCTCAGTCTCATTATCCTGACCATGTTGGTTTTATTGCTCCATCTTCTAAGGTTACTAGAGTTGGCTAGTTCATGAGGTTAAATCACTCAACCTTTACAGGCTCTAAGGTTGAGGAGGATCCTGAAGGGTTTGTGAATGAAATAGAGAAGAGATTCAGGGTGATGTATGCTATTAATATGGAGAGTGTGAAGTTTTCTGCATATTAATTGAAGGATATGGCATATCAGTGGTATAAGAAGTGGGAACAGTCGAGGGGTGAAAATGCTAAATAGGCTATGTGGGAGGAGTGTTTAGGTGCCTTACTTGATTTTTTCTTTCCCCAAGTGTTGAGAGAGGTTAAGGCTAAAACTTTTTTGAACTTGAGGCAAGGTAGTATAAGTGCAAAGGAAAATTTCTTAAAGTTCCATCAGTTATCTCGTGCTCTAGAGTTGGTGTCTAACATGAGGGCGAGGATGAGGAAATTTGTTTTGGGTTACTTGTGTGATTTAATACTAGAGTGTAAGATGTCACTTTCGAATAATGACATGGATATCTCTAGGCTTGTGGTGTATATGCAGCAATTTGAAGATGAAAAAAAAGTGGAGCTCATGCTAGTAGTTTTTCACCTTGAAAAAAAAACCAAGGTGCCCATTCTTAAGCTAATGGAGCTCAGTCAACCCCACTTAACCCTCCTAGTAGATTCTATGGATAGCTGCATCATGTTTAGTATGATGAGGGGAGGAATAGGTTCTATATTAATGGTCAGTTAGGGCATCTGCAGTGACACTGTCCAGCTAAGGTTGCTTCTGGAGCTAATAAGGTTCCAATTGCTGCTTCATCAGCACTTGCACCAAAGGGTGCTACATCTAGTATCGTCATTGGTTACAACCATCTTTATGCTCTTGCCACCATAAAAAATTTGAGGCATCTCCTAATTTTATTACTGGTATGTTAAAACTTTTCTCTCGTTATGTGTGTTATTTTCTTGATTCGGGTTCTACCCTTTCTTATGTGACCCTTTATGTGGTTTTGGTCCCAAAAGTATTTCCAATCCCTTCTCTATGTCTACCCTAGTGGGTGATTCTTTTATGGCTAGAAAGGTTTGTAGGGGTTGTGGTGTCTATTTGTGGTAGGGAGACATTGGTGGACATGCTTCAGTTGGATATGGTAGATTTTGATGTGATCTTGGGGATGCATTGGATCCATTCATTCTACACTTCTCTATATTTTCATTATTTTCTTCATAAATATGTCATGTCAAAATATGATAAGTAAAATCAAATGGAGGGAGTAATAAAATTAAGTGCACATGTGATAGAGGCACGCAGAGAAACAACAACAAAATGAGCAATAAGAAATAAGAAACGAGTTTCAAAACTGTGTGGAAAACTAAAGTGTCACACATCTACATTGACATATTATAAGTTATTGGATAATATAAGTTCTATGTAATCTATACTTCGCCTTATAACGAATTCAATTTTTATATACCATAATATCATTAAAAATTAAGTCGGACCCTTAAGGTTAGTTTCCAATTCTCTAGTGAACCCATAATAGAATAGGAGGAAAGTTCCTTGGTTCTAAAAAAGAGGATTATTTCTTTTCTTAGAACTTGGAAGTTGATTTCCAAGGGGTTTCTATATCATCTAGTTTGGGTTAAAGATTTTAGTTCTGAGGGTCCCTATTTGCAATCTGTCCTGAAGGTTAATGAATTTACTGAAGTATTTCCCTATGATCTTCCTGGTATTTCTCTTGATAGGGAAATAGACTTTCGGATTGATCTTCTATTGGATATCTATCCTATCTCTACCCATCCATATAGAATAACTTCAACTGAGTTGAAAGAACTTAAGGAACAGTGAAAGAATCTTCTTGATAAGGGATTCGTATGTCCTAGTATCTCTTTGTGGAAAGCTCCTGTGCTTTTCATGCGTAAGAAGGATAGGTCTTTTCGGATGTACATAGACTACCTGCAGTTGAATAAGGTGATGGTGAAGAATAAGTATCTTCTTCCTAGGATTGATGACCCTTTTGACCAACTTCAGGGTGCTAGATATTTTTCTAAGATTGATCTTTGGTCGCGTTATCATCGATTGAAGATTAGGGAAGTGCATATCTGTAAGACTGCCTTCCAAACCAAATATGGTCATTATAAGTTTCTGTTGATGTCATTCAGGTTAACTAATGCTCCAGCTGCATTTACAGACCTGATGAACCGGCTATTCAGGTAGTTTATGGATTTTTTTGTCATCGTGTTTATTGATGATATCATAGTGTATTCTAAGTATGAGGAGAATTATGTCAATCACCTCCGAGTAATGTTGCGGACTCTTAAGGATTAGCAATTATATGCCAAGTTCTTGAAGTGTAAGATTTGGTTAAATATTGTGATCTTTTTGGGTCATGTTGTTTCTAGTTAGGGGATTATGGTGGATCCACAGAAAGATAAAGTGATTAAGAAGTGTCCTAGACTGATGACTTCAACTGACATTCAGAGTTTCTTGGGTTTAGCTTGGTATTATAGGAGGTTTGTGGAGAACTTCTCTTCTATTGCTACTTTGTGCACTAAGTTGACCCAAAAAAGGTAAATTTTCTGTGATCCAATTCTTATGAGGGTAGTTTTGAGAAGCTGAAGGATAAGTTGACTTTTGCACCAATTTTAACTCTGCGCAAGCGTACTGATGGTTTTGTTATTTACTATAATGCGTCTCGTGTGGGACTAAGTTGTGTCTTGATGTAACATAGTAAAGTTATGGCTTATGCTTCTAGGAAACTGAAGGTCCATGAAAGAAAATATTTGAATCATGATCTAGAGTTGGAGGTTATGGTATTTGTAGTAAAGATTTGGCATCATTATTTATGTACAGTGCATGTTGATATGAATTTGGATATAAGAGCATGCAATATGTGCTTACTTTGAAAGAATTAAATCTCAGGCAGAGGAGGTGGCTTGAATTTTTCAAGGACTCTGACATGTGTCACTACTACTACCTAAGTAAAGCTAATATGGTTGTTAATGCTCTTAACAGTTTGCCTATGGGTAGCTTCTCTTATGTGGATGAGGATAAGAGAGGATTAGTGAAGGATATTCACCGGTTGGACAACCTTGGAGTTCATCTTATGGATTTTGAGGATGGGGGTATGATTGTTCAAAAGGTAGTGAAATTATCTCTTGGTGCTGAGGTGAAGAAACGGCAGGTTTTGGATCCTATCTTGAGATAGATTAAGGATGATGTGGGTCAGCAGAAAGTTATGGCTTTTGAGATTGGTGGAGATGGTATCTTGAGCTACCAAGGTAGGTTGTGTATTCCAGATGTTAATGGGCTATGAGAAAGGATTTTGTACCATGACTTAAAGATGTACCATGGTTTGAAGGAGATTTATTGGTAGAACTTCATGAAGAGAGATGTGTCTCACTTTGTGAAAAAGTGCAGGGTTTTGTCAGCAAGTGGAGGTTGAGCTCTTAAGTCCTGGTGACATGTCTCAAGAGAATAAGTTTCCTGTGTAAAAGTGGGAAATGATCAGTATGGATTTTATTAATGGTCTTCCGTGGTATCGGAATCATCATGATTCAATCTGGATCATCGTGGATAGGATGACTAAGTCTATTCTTTTTTTGCTTGTGAAGACTATGTACTCTGGAGAAAAGTATGCAAAGTTGTTCATTATGGAGATAGTTAGGCTGCATGGTGCTCTAGTTTCTATTATTTCCAATTGATATATGCAGTTTTTTCTCACTTTTAGCATGTGTTTCAGAGAGGCTTGGGCTCACGGCAAACCTTAGCACGCATTCCACCCTCAGATGGATGGACAAGGGGAGAGGACCATTCAGGCTTTAGAAGATATTCTAAGGGCCTGTGTGACTAATTTTAGAGGAAGTTAGGTGGTTCATTTGCCTCTCATTGAGTTCTCTTACAATAATAGTTATCACTCTAATATTGGGATGTCTCTTTTTGAAGGTCTTTATGGTGGAAGGTGTATATCTCCTATTGGGTGGCTTGAGGTTAGTGAGACTAGATTATTCAGTCTAAACTTGGTTCACCAAGACATAGAGAAGGTGAAGGTGATCAGGGTATATCTCCTAGTCAGTTCACGTTCTGTGGTTCCGTACTTGATTTTCAAGAGAGTTAGGAATGTTGTGTATGAAGTGGATTTGCCTTCGAGTCTAGGTTATATTCATTCATTTTTCCATGTATCGGTGTTGAAGAAGTGTGTAGGCTTTCTTCATTGGTTGTGCCTAGTTAGAGTGCTGGTATTTTAGATTTCTTGTCTTATGTGGAAGTTCCAATTAAAATTTTGGATAGGCAAGTCCGTCATTTGAGGGCTAAATATGTAGTTTTGGTGATGTTCCTTTGGAGGAACCATAAGGTGGATAAGCTACATGGGAGGCTGAACAGGACATGAAGTCCAGATATTCGTTCTTATTCCCCGGCTTGGATAATCGTGCTTAAGGTACAGGATTTCATAAATTTTTTTTACTTTGTAAAAGGTTTTGTGATTGCATTCATATCTTACAATCATGCTAATGGATGCCTTGACTGCTTATTCGGAGATGAATAATCCTAGGGGCGTTAATGTAACACCTCAGATTTTTGCCTCTGAAAATTTCTTCCCTTTTGTGCTCACTGCCCAGGTAATGACTTGTCTAATGAATTGTAAAGACTTATTATGAGTTGTAGGACCCCAATCATATCCTGACCAGTGTAGGTTATTGTTCTGAGTACGACCTCTACCTTACTAGTCATAAGGTGAGGTCACGAGTAGTATGGAAGGACTCGTGACCAAACCAGTGGAGTAGCCAAATATTTCTTTCCTAAGTACGACTAGGACTCTACGAGTCATAAGATCTACTCAAGAGTCACATGGTGTGACTTATGACCAAACCAGTGAAGGGTGCCCAAGATTCTACCCAAACATGAGTCTGAGATAAGACTCGTACCCAGTTGTAACGTGACCCATAAGGACTGGGAGGCTTTTCTTGCATTTTAATTAAGGGTACTTTGGTCATTTCCCTTATTCTCCAATTAAAACTCATGACCTAAAATAATCTATGGAACCCCATAACACTTCATTACACCATCATAAACTACTCAAATCCCCATGGCAAGAACAACTAGGGTTTCTAAGGATTTGGCTTCTAGAGCTCCTTTTGATGATTTTCCTCCATAATTCTCAATACTTTCAGGAATGTATCTCTTTCCTAAAGCTTGTTTTGCTAAAAGAATATGTTTAAATTTCTATTCATGTGATTAAATAATAGATTTGGAAATTGGGTTGAATGCCTTTGAACGTTATTGATGGAATTGTTTTTCCCATGGCTTTTGTGAATTATTCATGTTTGAATTGATAGTTTTTGAACTAGTTGGGTTCATGGTCATGGTAAATGGGAATGGGGGTCACGTATTCCCCCAAATAAATAGATTTGGAATTGAAATTGGTAAGAACCTCAACCCACCTAAACAAAGTGGCTTTGAAACATTAGTATATATATATTGTAATCACTTTTGGAACTATCGCACTGCATAAAAAGTTAATGGAACATATATGGATTTAAATTGAACCTTGGGGTTCATGGATTTCCCCAAGTTAATAGATAATTAATATTGAATCTCGGGGGTTGTGGATTCCCCCATATGGATGAGTGATTGGGCTTGTAGGGTCATGGATTCCCCCAAGTAATGATAATTGGAATGGCATATTGATTAAAGTTTACAACCTTGTTAGTATGACAATACCAATGAGTTAATCCTTAATGAATAACGATTGGTTCAATGAATGGAAATGTGTAAGTATTTCAATTAGGCTTAAAAGGGGTTGTGTAGATGAGCGGTGAAAGTAGAGGTCCCAAAGGACTAATACTGAAAACCCATATTTGATGGTATTATGGTTGGACTTAATGATCGTGTGCTTGTGTCAAACTATATATTTATATCTTGTATTGGCGAAGGATCCTGGATTCCCCGACCTTTCTTGATACCTCAATTTGTATGGCTAATACGCACTAGGACCCTTTCAGTAGGGTGAATGATGAACCCATATAGGCAGTGGGTATAGATAATAGGTTGAGCTATATAGTCCAGGATAAAGTTTTAACCTTCATGCTATGCCTTATTCCCTATACCGGCATATTATATATAGATATGTTTATTATGGTGGGCATTGATTTTTAAAGGTTTTGGACTGATTTGGTCATGCCATTAATTTATCATTTCCCTAAGTTACATGCTAGCGTTCACCTTGCTAACTATTCTTGGATGTTGTATCCCCATATAATATAGGGTTTAGAGATATTTTTGTTTCCTTGCATAGTGATAGGTGATTCTGGTTCGTTCGTTGGTCTATCTTGAAGTGGTGAGATTCCATTCTTTAAAAGGACTATGATTTTAAGGCATTGTTTCATTTATGTCTAAACGACCTTTTTGGTTCCCTTTTTGGCGATGGCCGGGGGCATGTCCTGACTTAGGTTGATAATTGGCTTAGAGGTTTTATAGATAACAAAGTATGGGTGAATAGTGCTTTGGATTGTTAGATCCTTTTTAGTTGTTTTATCTATCTTATTATATGTTTGGAACTTAGCTCTATCTTGTTATATGTTAGGAACTCATTCGTTGTTAGTTGTATTGTGTTCTGGTTGGCTAGATTAATAGGGTTGGTCTCCGGTCCTTGGCGGACTTGACATACTCATCATAACTAGGACCTGATTTGGGTTGTGACACTAAGTTCTCTAGAGATGTTAGTTTTTATGAGCATATTTACCTTTTCCTCTTTATTTTCTTCACCTAATTTTTTGGTTAATCCTTTTATGTAGGAACCTCGTTTATCATCAGGCAGTCACCAATACTGCTTGGTAGGGTGTTATAATCAAGGAACTTGAGGCATTGGAGACTAAACACACTTGGGATGTGGTTTCTTTGCCTCCAAGTGAAAAGGCTCATCCTTGTAAATGGGTCTACAAAATAAAACAAAGTTTTAATGGGTCAATTGAGAGATATAAAGCTAGATTTTTCATCGGGGTAACACACAACCAGAGGGCATACACTTTATTGAGACATTTTCTCCAATAGTTAAATTGACTATCATCCAGTGCTTGTTATCTGTTGCTCTTAAGAGAGGGTGGTTTATCTATATACATAGTATTAATACTGTCTTCCTCCATGGTGACTTAGAGGAAGAGGTTTACATGAAACTGCCCCTTGGCTTATCAGTTCTTTGTTGTTCTTCCGCACCTCTAGCTTGTTGACTTAACAAGTCCTTATATGGGCTTATACAAATCTCTAGGCAATGGTATACTCAATTTTTAATTGCTCTTCAGTCCAAAGTTTTCCACCAAGTCTTAATGACTAGTCTCTCTTTACTAAAAATGTTGGTCCTGGTTCTAGTTTTTTTGTTATTGTTGTATATATTGATGACATCTTATTGGTTTGGTTAATTCCAATAAAATTTTAGATTTGAAGCATTTATTGGATGCTCAGTTTAAAATGAAGGATCTTGGTGAGATTCATTACATTCTTGGCCTTGAGATTACTAAACATTCATTAGGTTTTTTTATTTGGTAACATAAGATTATTATGGACTAGCTATCTGAATTTAATTGTGTTGTTTCTACTTCTTTGGTTTCTTTCTTGGGTCTTTATGTTAAATTGAATGTTGATATTGGTGATTTAGTATGTGACCTTTCCTTGTATAGGAACTCGGTGGGTAAGATGGATTTTCTACTACATACTAACCCTGACATCTTAATTATAGTGCAGTACCTTAGCCAGTTTATGTCATTTCCCAGACTTCTACATCTTGATGTTGCTTACCATATTTTATGATATCTTGCCGGAACTTATTCTTTGGGTTTGTTATTAAATAATTCACTAATTTTTCCCTTCACGGGTGTTGTGAATCTGACTAAGTAAGTTGTTCTATTAGTTGTAAGTTTATTTCTAGCTTTGTGTTGTTTTTTGGTGGTTGTCTTGTCTCTTCGAAATCTAAAAAACAACCTACCATTGCTTTTTCTTCAGCTAACGTTGAGCACTGAGCTATTTGACTCATTATGGCTGGGGCAACCTAGTTACTGTTGTTGTTGAGTAATCATAGTGTTTCTGATATCACTCTTCCTTCTATTATTTGTGATAACAAGGTTTCTATTCATAAAATCCTATTTTCTACAAGTATAACAAGCATATCGAGGTGTATTTCTATTTCGTTCTGGTAGTTTGATTTCTTTGCACTTTATTCTTACTTGTTTAAAACTTGTTGACCTTTTCACGAAGTCCCTTATTGGTGTTCATCAGTGGGAGTTCATATCCAAGTTTGGCATATTTAGCCCTTCCAGCTTATGGGGGAGGAGGGTATTAAAGTTAATGTTGATTGGGTTACCACTGTTACTTAGGCCCAAATTCAGTACATAGTTATTTAAATTTTACCCGACCCATTAAGTGTTAGTGAGTCATACATATATATAGGTGTATAGTTGTAACATCCCAGGCTTTGGAATCTGAATTTTGCTCAGTGATTATGCTTAATGCTCAGGTTACGACTCAGGTGATGAGTCGTGAAGATTTCTCACGAGTTGTATAGTGACAATCATAGCCCAACTATTGAGGATTGCCTATTTTTCTGTCTTGGTCATGACTGGACCCCATGAGTCGTAAGGTGAGGTCACAAGTTGTAGGGTGTGACTCATGACCAAATCAATAAAGGTGCCAAGGAGTCTGTCCAGACTACGACTTGGCATCATGAGTCGTGATTTCAAAGTATGATTCATAGGGAATGACTCATAGTTTCAATAGTGATAATATCCCAAGCTTCCATACAGGCTATAAGTTGTGGTAACGACTCATGAACGGTGTTGTTACTTGACCCGTAACGACTGTGTGTTATTATCCTACACTTTTATGCAGGGGTACTTTGGTTATTTCCCTCTCTTTAACTTAAGATCTACTTCCTTAAAAAACCTAAGGGGCCCTATTTTAATCAGTTTATCATACTAAAACAACTCTCTTTTCTCTCAAATTCCCAAGTCAAGAACAAGGCTACGACATCTAAGAATTGAGCATCTAGGGTTCAAATTGTGGTTTCTCCTCAACGTTCTTGGTATTGTCAGGCACATATCGCTTTTCTAAAATTTATTTTATGAAAATTATGAGTTTAATCATGGTTTATGTGTATTTACTTGATGGTTTTGAATGATGGGTTGAGGGTTTTGATGACTACTACTTGGTTGGTTTTCCCATGGTTTTGAAATTTTTATTCATGCTTCATCTCATGGTTTTTGAACTGAATTTGAGCATGTATATGGGAATTGGGATGGGGGTCATGGATTCCCACAAATTTATGGAAATTGGTTTGGAATTGTTATTTACCTCCACCCATAATTGGTTAATTGGTATTGGAAATTGGTTATATGCATTGTTTAACCCACTAATGGAACTATTGAGTTTCATTAATGGTTAAATGGATAAAAATAATTCTTTTAAGGCCTTGGTAGCCATGGTATGATTTTTAAAGGACTTGGCGGCCATGGATTGGTTTTTAATTGGAAAATATTAGAGTCATTTTGGCTAAATGGTAATGAAAATTTACTTGCAAGTTTAACTTTATTTTGGTATTACGATACCAACGGTAAATGCCTAATTGAAGGACACCTTGGACTAATGGATGGAATGTGTAAATTATTTTAATTGGGTTTAATAAGGGTTGTGTAGCTCACCATAAAGGTTTAAGCCTCGGGGGACATATACTAGAAATCACATTTGCCGGCGTGGGGGTCTTGGTGACCGTGTGCATAGTTCACACTTGATTTATATATATATTTGACTGATTGGGGTCGTAGATTCTTTATCCATTCCTTGAATTTCTTGAGTTCAGTGGCTACATGCATTAGGGCCCGTCCAGTAGGGGAGTTGGACCTATATAGCCCATGGGTGCCTAGATGACAGGAGAGCTACAAAGTATAGGTTAATGGTTTTAAATATCATGCTAAGCCTTGTTCCCTATCCCAGCATCTTATATATATGTATAAGAATGTGTCCTTTTGGTATTTGGACTAATTTGTACTTGGAAATATTTTTTCCCTTCCCTGAGTTACATACTACCACTTACCCCACTAACCGTCCTAGGATGCTACATTGTTTCATAATGTAGTGTTGAATTCATCTTTTTTACCCCTATGTAGAGTTAGGTAATTTTAGTACGCTTATTGGTTAGCTTTGAAGTGGTGAGCTTCAATTCTCGGGAAGTCCTGTCATTTTATAGTACTGGTTTATTCATATAGTAGACTATCTCTTTGGTTCTCTATTTGGATATCGTTTGGGGCATGTCCCAACTTAGGTTGATAATTGGTTGTTAGAGAAATTTGTGGACAAAGAGTGGGTGGATATTGTTATTGACTTTTAGTTTTTTTTTTTTACTTATTTGCATATCTTTCTTATTATGTCTTTTTTTGGTTGCTTCCACTATGATCTTCTTGTGTTCTGTTGGCTAGGCTATGGGGGTGGTCTTGGGCCCTCAGTAGGCTTGGGGAATCCATCATGACTAGGCCTAAGGTCGGGTCGTGACAGCCTTGGTATCAGAGCATAGGTTCAGGGTCAATTGGTGTCCACAAAGCCGTGTCAAGTAGAGTCTCTATTATGGGTGTATAGCACGCCACACTTATAAAGAAAGGCTACAAGTCATTTAGGAATGTTTCCCTTTCTTGTGTTCTATTTTTGGGCTATAGAGTCTGGTGTTTTTAAATTCCTTTAATATCTCCGGTACTGACATTTTACATTATGCCTCCCGAAAGATCCGATGCTCGTAGAAACTCTTCTAGAACTTCTATCACGCCTGAGGACCATGGGGATGGAACTCTCCCTATCTATGGAGTTTAAACTTGGTCTAGGGTCCCCTCTCCTGATTATACTGCCCCTTGTAGTGTTCCACCAATTCCTACTAGTCTTCCCCGAGCTTCCCAAGCTAATGATATTTAAATTCCTCTAATATCTGCCTTACTCACATTTTACATCATGCCTCCCCGAAGATCTGATACTCGTAGAAACTCATCTAGAACATCTGTCCCACCTGAGGACAATGGGGATGGAACTCTCCCTATTTATGGAGTGTAAACCCGGTCTAGGGTTCCCGTTCCTAATTGTACTGCCCCTCATAGAGTTCAACCGATTTATAATAGTCCTCCCCGAGCTTCCCAAGATAATGATACTGATGCCCCGATGCCTCAGGGTGACATCACTAATGAAGAGTTTCACCAATCGATTCATCTGTTTACTCAGTTGGTGGACACTCAACATCTTCATCTTGACTGTGTGGGTTCTATTGTACCTTCTGAGGTAACTAGAGTTGGTCAGTATATGAAGTTGAATCCCTCAACCTTTTATTAGATTTAAGTTTGAGGAGGATCCTCAAGGGCTTGTTGATAAGATAGAGAAAATCTTTAGAGTGATGCATGCTTCTAATACTGAAGGTATAGAGTTTGTGGCATATCAGTTGAAAGATGTGGCATGTCAGTGGTATGAGGAATGGGAGTAGTTGAGAGGTGATGATGCTGAGGTGGTATTATGGGATGAGTTTTTGTGTACTTTCCTTGATCATTTCTTTCCTCATGAGTTGAGGGAATCAAAAGCTGAGGAGTTTGTGAATTTGAAGTAGTGGACGATGACTGTGAAAGAATATTCTTTGAAGTTTCAGCAGTTGTCTCGCTATGCTTCTAAGTTAGTGTCTTCTATGATAGCTAAGATGAGAAAGGTTACTTCTAAGTTGTTCCATGACTTGGTGTTAGAGTGTAAGGTGACAATGCTAAACAATGACATGGCTATCTCCAGACTAGTGGTTTATATGCAGTAAATTCGGGATGAAAAGAAGAGACAAACAGTGATGGGAGAGAGTCAGAATAAGAATTTCAGGTATTTAGAGCAGGGTGGAAGCCAGCAGAATAGTGATAGAGATGGTAGGCAGTGGAGCAAGAAGAAGACTTGGGGAAATTTTGGTTCGTATTCTTTGGCTAGTGCTCCATATCCTAAGCCATCTAGTGATCATCGATTTTAGGGTAATAGTGGTCCTAAGGCACAGGGTGCCCAGTCTTAGGATAGTGGAGCTCAGTCAGCCCCACTTTATCCTCCTTATAGATTTTGTGGAAAGCTTCACCGTGGTTATTCTGATGATGGAAGGAATTGGTATTAATTGCGGTCATCTTGGACATATGCAAGGGAATTGTTCTGTGTCTAAGTAATATGATCCAAACCATGGGCTAGTCGTGTCGGCCATCTAAAGCTAGACCTGAACCAGAGACCGCCCACAATACCCAACCATAACCACCCTATACCCTATGTCGGATGAATTTCGAACATATAATATGATAAAGCAATAGTAATTTAAAGAGATTTAATAAAGTCCATAACCATAACCAACCAAATATCCAACCAAATGTCCAACCGATGTCAACCCCAATGACAATACCAATACCAAGGCTCACACCAATACCGACACCTCTCATGCCCATAGTTGTCTGACAAAGCCTCTAACAAAATACAAAGATCAGCCGGTAGGGACAAGCCCCCGACCACAGCTTAAACCAAAGTCCAACAAACAAATAATGTAAAAAGTTCATAGCATGAAATGGATCCATCCAGAGTATGAAATCTCACTGCTTTTGTTTGACACAAAGTTGCCACCGAATTCAAGTCATTGAGCAGGAGGAGGAGTACAGACGGTTGTTGCATCGTGTGGGGATACAGCGCCCAAAGGCAGTTAGCGGAATTAATGCTAGCATGTGCTAAGGAATAAGGATAAAATAAAGCTAGTAATTCAAAACCAAAGTAAATAACCATATGCAATCACATACATACATATATATGTCATGTCAGGAAACAGAATCGGGTTTAGCATGCATTTAGAACCTTAACCTGGGTTGTGTAGCTTGGTCATCCTAAAACCACCCCAGGGCTATATGGGTTCAGTTCCCCCTGCTGAAAGGTCCCTAGTGCGTGTTAGCCTCACGATCGGAGAATAGAACCTGAGATGATTAGTACATCCCCCAAAATATAAAGTGTGACATAATGCATACAGTCACCAAGACCACCCTCACATCGGCAAACATAAGTTTCCAGTGGAAATCCCCCTAGGACCCCTACTTTCCATGGCTTTTCTACTCAACCCCCTTTAAGCTTGCATTAGGCATAACCGTTGGTAGCGTCATACCAAAATTAAAGCTTGCAAATCTATCCATTTATGCCATACCAAAGCTATTAAACCAATTTGACTCCAAAGTTTCCATTTAAGCCAAGACCATGGCCTCCAAGGACTTTCCAAACTATTTAAAACCAAGCAAACTAATTTAAGTTCCACTACCTTTTATGCAATGCAAAGATTTCAAGAATAGTCAAACTATGTGACAAAATCATTCTCATTGGAATTTTAACAAACATGTTGAGGTCATATAGTTTCCAAAACCAAAACCAAGTATCAATTAACCATTCCATGCAACTAACCAAAATTATAACATGAAAAACCATAAGTAAAGCATGGGAAAATATTATCCAACCATAAACATCCAAAAAAAACCAACATCTATTTCAAAACCAAAACAATACCACAATAATACCG
This sequence comes from Capsicum pubescens, assembly GCA_030864215.1. NCBI lineage: Eukaryota > Viridiplantae > Streptophyta > Magnoliopsida > Solanales > Solanaceae > Capsicum > Capsicum pubescens. The sequence continues at coordinate 124,287,677 of CM061543.1, forward strand.
TAAAAACCATTCATTAAAATATGCTTTTAGTTGAAATAACAATGAAGGAGGAGTAACATGCCTTAAACACCAAGGAATACGGAGAGATTCACTGTTGAAAACCCCTAATAGATTGTCTACAACACTTTTAAAAGCCCCTAATTGATTGTCTTGTAGAAACCCTAGACTTTTCTTGAACCAAGAGCTTAAAAGAGATTTTAAGAGTGCTGGAATGAGAATAATTGGTTAATGTAGCCCCTAAAGGTGTTTTATGTCATGGAGTTAAAAGGAGTTAAGAGGGGAAATATTCAGAATACCCCTAACTTAACCCTATATAAAAATCACAGGTGGGTACAAGTGGACCCTCCAACTTGTCACCACCACATACGAGTGGTACCATCCAGTCGTAACCAGAATAAAAGTTTGGAAACCCACACACTGTCCACCATATGACTCCATATCCCCAACTTATCACCAGAACATACAACTTGTACCCTCAAGTCCTATCCTAAGTAGAACATCAAGGGCTAGACATTGGACAACATACGGCTCCACTATACCACTCGTACCCTATCCTCATAGCTCTTAGTGAGCCTCTTGTACTCAGATCCAAGTTAAGTCACTAAGTTTCAGATTAAGTGAAGGGTCAACCCAACGGCCTGTCACCAAACCATATGACCCGTACCCACCAAGTCATAACCTCAACAGAAAACTAACCATCACTCACTGGACACCTTATGAGTTGGGTCACCTAACCCATACCCATACCATAAAACTCGTATAGTGAGTCATTACAAGGACAACGAGATTAAAGATTAGGTAATTTTAGAGCGCCAAAACCCAGGGTGTTTTGATTCTCCCCCGCTTGGATCATTCATCCCTAAATAATGGAACAAGGAAGTACAAATATGATTTGGACCCCACACGCCTCTGCTCTTACCTTTAACTAGGTTAGAAAACAAATATACCAAGGAAATCAATCTTTCCTTTAACAAAATTTAAAAATAGAGGTAGTAAGATCAACACATACCTTACGCATAAATTTCCAGAGTAGAAAGCAAGAATGGATACTTGGACTTCATGTCTTCTTCAGCTTCCCAAGTAGCCTTTTCGACCATGTGGTTCCTCCATAAAACCTTTAACGTATCTCGATCCTTGGTTTGAAACCAATGAATTTGTCATCCAAAATCTCCACAGGGACCTCTTCATAATACAGAGAATCTGAAATACCAATATCCTTGATAGGCACAATTTGCAACGAATTAGCCACACACTTCCTCAACATGAAAACATGGAATACCGGGTGAATGAAGCTCAAACTAGGAGGAAAATCCCACTCATATGCAACACTACCAACGATTCTCAAAATCAAGTATGGACAAACATACTGGAGACTGAGCTTCCCCTTTTTCCCAAATCATATTACTCCCTTCATGGGAGACACCTTCAAGAACACCCTATTCCTAACCTCAAACTCTAACTTCCTACGTCTCACATCCATATAGGACTTTTGGTGACTTTGGGAAACCTTAAGTCTATCCCAAATCACCTTCACCTTCTCCATATCTTTTTGTACTAAATACGGATAAAAAATCTCCACCTCACCAACCTCGAACCACCCGATAGAAGACCTACACCTCGTACCATACAATGCCTCAAACAGAGCTATCACAATGCTCGAGTGGTAGTTGTTGTTGTATGCAACCTCTACAAGAGGTAAGTTCTCAACCCAACTACAACAATAGTCAATCACTCAAGCACGAAGCATATACTCTAACGTCCAAATAGTCCTTTTTAATTGCCCATCCGGCTGCGAGTAGAAAGTAAAACTCAGACACACCTAGTCCCCAAACCTTTCTGAAATGATTTCCAAAATTAAGATAAAAACTACGTACCACGATCGAAGATGATCAAAATAGGTACCCCATTAAACTTCACAATCTATTAGAGGTACAACCTCGCATAGTCCTTATCCAAGAAATTTGTCCGCACGGGAAAGAAATAGTAGACTTCGTCATCCTATCCACAATGAACCAAATAAAATCAAATTAAATTCAAGACCGAGGAAGACCGGTGAAAAAATCTATGTTGGTAACTTCCCACTTTACTCTGGCAGCTTAATTTCTTGATACAATCCTCCGGACCTCATTTGCTCAACTTTTACTTGTTGGCACACCATACACTTAGCCACAAAACTAGTTATATCCCTCTTCATCTTGTTCCATCAATACATCTCCTTGAGGTCATGATACATTTTTCTCAAACTAGGATAAACAACATAGCGTGACTCATGTGCCTCAGCCAAGACCCTCTTTCTCAAACCATCTACATTGGAAAAACATAATCTCCCTTCGTACCGCAAAGTACCATCACCACTAATCTCAAAGGATATCACCTTTTGCCAACATACATCACTTAGATCCTCATCAAGGTAGGATCCAGCATCTACTTCTTCTTGATTTCTCCACCAAAAGACGGCTGCGCCACCACCTGTGCAAACATGCCATCCTCAGAGTCTAAGAGAAGAACTCCAAGGTTAGCCAAATGGTGTATATCTTTCACCAACTCCTGCTTTTATTCATCCACATGAGCTAGACTTCCTATGGATAACTTGCTAAGAGTATCAGCAACCACATTAGCTTTACTTGGATAGTAGTAAAGACTCATGTCATAATCCTTGAGCAACTTGAGCTATCAATTTTTCCTGAGATTAACCTTTTTCTGAGTAAACACATATTGTAGGCTTTTATGATCATAAAATATATCCACATGCACTCCATGTAAATAGAGATGCCATATTTTCAATGTGAATACCACAGCTAACAATTCCAAGTCATGAGTTAGATAATTCTTCTCATGCACCTTCAATTGTCTAAAGGCGTAAGCTATTACTTTGCCATGCTGCATCAAGATGCAACCAATCCCCATATGGGATGCATCACAATATACCACAAATCCATCCGTTCCTTCAAGCAAGGTTAAGACCAGAGCCAAAGTTAGCTTATCCTGCATCTTTTCAAAACTACCCTCACAAGCATCCAACCACAAGAACTTTACCTTCTTCTGAGTCAACTTAGTCAATGGGGCGGCAATAGAAGAAAAACTCTCCACAAGCCTTCTATAGTAACCAACTAAACCCAAAAAGCTCCGGATACCAGTTGAAGTCGTGGGTCTAGATCACCTCTTAACCACTGTAACTTTATACGGATCCACCATGATCCCTTTGTTAGAAATGACATGGCCTAAAAAAGTGATAGCATTTAACCAGAACTCATATTTTGAGAATTTGGCATATAACTGTTGCTCTTTCAGGGTTTACAATACTACATAGAGGTGATTAGTATGATCCACCTCACCCTTAGAGTAAACCAAAATATCATCTATGAACACAATAATTAACAAATCTAGAAACTGAAGGAAGACTAATCATTAAATCCATGAATGATGCGGGGGCATTAGTCAAGCCAAATGACATCACCAATAACCCAAAATTCCCATACCAAGTACGAAAGGCAGTCTTAGGGATATCCACTTCCCTAATCTTTAAATAATGATACCCGAATTGAAGATCAATCTTAGGGAAAAACTTAGCACCCTGCAACTGATCAAACAAATCATCTATCCTTGAAATAGGATACTTATTCTTTACTGTCACCTTATTCAATAGTCGGTAATCAATACATATTCGAAGGTAACCATCCTTCTTATGCATGGATAACACCGGTGCACCCCACGAGGACACACTAAGATAGATGAACCCTTGACTAAAAGATCCTTGAGTTTCTTCTTAGCTCCTTCAACTTAGCTAGAGCCATCCTATATGTGGGAATAGAAATAGGTCGAGTGTCTGGAATAAGATTAATACCAAACTAAATCTCCCTATAAGGAGGAACACCAGGAAGGTCATCAAGGAAGACCTCAGGAAATTCATTCACCACTGGGATGAAATGCAAAGAAAGACCCTCCAAGTTAGAATCTTTAATCCGGACCAGATGATAGATACACCCCTTGGAGATTAGTCTCTGGGCTCTAAGAAATGATATAAACCTCCTTTTAGGATCTAGGGAACCACCCTTCCACTCAATAATCAGATTATTAAGGAATTCAAAGACGACCTTACAGGTTCGATAGTTTAAAGAAGTATAGCACAAGTGTAACCAATCCATCCCTAATATAACATAGAAATCAACCATGTCTAATTCTAATAAATCCACCAGAGTCTCCTGACCACCAAATAGACTTTTCTAGCCACCACAGAGTTACCTACTGGGGTAGAAATGAAAAAAGGGTTCGAAATACACTCGAGACCAAAACCAAAATGCATGACCACAAATACGGTCACATAAGAAAGAGTGGATGCCAGATCAAGTAAATAGTACACATCACAGGAAAAAAGTTTTAACATACCAGTCACAACATCAGGCGATGCCTCAGACTCCTGGTGGGTAGTGAGAGTATAAAGACGGTTCTGATAAGTTCTGGAACCAAATGGTGCACCCTTTGGTGTCAAAGCTGAAGAAGAGGCAACAGGAACCTTATTTTCCCCAAAAGTAACCTTACCAATAGGATATTTTCTAACCATGTCCCCTGGCTGGCCACAGTTGAAGCACTTGTCCTTTCCTTCATAACAGTAACCCCAATACAATCAACCAAAGAATCTGCTTGAAGGATATGATAGAGCTGACTGGACCCCACTAGCTTAAGATTGGTCACCCTGTGCCCTATAGTTGTCGTTACACTAAAAATGTTAGTTACCCAACGGCTTTGGGTAGGGGGCGCTAGCCATCGAGTAAGATCCAAAATAACCCTACTTCTTCTTGGGCCACTTCTCTCGATCCCTTCCACCCTGTTATTGACCACCACCCTGCTCAGAAATCTAAACTTCTTACTCTACCTCTCTAATATTTTAACCTACTTCTTCTTCTATTTCTCTACCTACTATATGTTCATAACTAACTTGGAAAAATCCATGTCATTGATCAATAAGGTAGCCTTACTCTCTATAATAAAGTCTAATGAGAATTCAGAAGCAAATATCCTTATTCTATCCCTCATGCAAGAAACAAACTCTGAAGCATACCAAAACAATTGGTGAATCTTTAAGGCATACTCCTTGACTGGCATTTTGCCTTGCTTCAGGTTAACAAACTCTTCAGCCTTCACTTCCCCTAACTCTTGAGGAAAAAAATGGTCCAAAAAAGCACTAAAGAAATTATCCCACAAGGCTGACTCAGCATCGTCACCCCTAGTTTATTCCCATTCCTTACACTATTAGTATGGTATATCTTTCAGTTGATAGACAGCAAATTCCACACCCTCCACATTAGTAGCATGCATTACATGGAAGATCTTTTCTATGTCATCCATAAAAGCTTGAGGATCCTCCTTAACCTTAATACTAGTGAACACAATAGGGTTCAACCTCATAAACTGGCTAACCCTTGTAGCCTTAGAAGATGGAGTAACAAAAGTACTATGCCCAACCTGAGAAGCTACCCAATTGTGCCAACATATAGATAGACTGGAGAAACTCAACATTCATCATATCAACCTGAGGAGATCGAGAAGTACTAGAGGGAACCGGTAGAACTCCAACAGAACAATTAGGAAATGGACTCCTAGACTGAGTCTAGACCCTATAAGTAGAATGGGTCCCATCAATATTGTCCTCGAGTAGGATAGAGGAGTTTTTATGAGCTTCAGATCGTCGAGGAGGTATGATCTGAAAAGCGAGAGAAGAATTAAAGACCTTAGACTCTACAGCTCAAAATCAGAACACAAGAAAGAGAAACATTCTTAAATGCCTTGCAGTCTCTCCCTTATGAGTATGGCATGAAACATATCCTTAAAAGAGACTCTACTCAATAAGGATTTGTTGGACACCCCATTTGACCATGAACCTAAGGCATTGATACTAATATGACATGATCTGAATAAGGTCCTAGTCATGTCGGGCATTTCAAGTCTAACTCGAACTTAACACTGCCCCAATAGACAACCATAACCACTCTATACCCTATGTCGGATGAATTTCAAACATATAACAAGATAAAGCAACGGTAATTAAAATATATTTAATAAAGTCCATAACCATAACTAACCAAATATCCAACAAGTGTCAACTCCAATGCCAATACCAATACCAAGGCTGACACCAATACTGACACTGTTTATGCCCATATTTGTCTGATAAAGTCTTTAACAAAAAATAAGGAATATTCGATCGGGATATGCCACCGACCATGGCCAAAACCAAAGTCTAAGAAACAAAAATAATGTAAAGAAGTCCATAGCATGAAATGGAGCCTTCTGGAGTATGGAAGCTCACCATTTTAGTCTGACATAAAGTCGTCCCCAAATATAAGTCACTGAGAAAGAGGAGTAGTATGGCATATTCTTACATCGCGTGGGGATACAGTGCCCAAAGATGGTTAGCAGAATAAATGCTAGAATGTACTCAGGAATAAGGATAAAATAATGCCAGTAATTCAAAACCAAAGTAAATAACCATATACAATCACATACATACGTATATATCATGCCAGGAAAGGAAACTAGGTTTATAAAGCATTTAAAACCTTAACTTGGGTTGTGTAGCTTGGCAGTCCTAAAACTACTCATGGGCTATATGGGTTCAGCCCCCCTGCTGAAAGGACCCTAGTGCATGTAAGCCGCATGACCAGAGAATAAAACTTGGAATGACTAGTACATCTCCCAAAATATAAAGTATGACATAATGCACATAGTCACCAAGATCACCCTCACATCGACAAACGTCAATTTCCAATGGTGATCTCCATGGGACCCCCACCTTCCACAGCTTTACTTCTCAACCCTGTTTAAGCCTAATTAAACCTTTTACACATAACCAAACCATTTTCCAAGAAGTTTTTTCATTAGTCATAACTGTTGATATCATCATACCAAAATTAGAGCTTGCAAGTCTATCCATTTATGCCATACAAAATCCATTAAACCAATTTGACTCCAAGTCTTCATTTAAGTCAAGATCATGTCCACCAAGGCCTTTTAAAACCAAGCAAACCAATTTAAGTTCCATTACCTTTTATCCAATACAAAGATTTCAAGAATAGTCAAACTATATGAAAAAATCATTCTTGTGGGCATTTTATCAAACATGTTGAGGGCATATAGTTTCTAAAACAAAATCTAAGTATCAATTAACCATTATCATGAAACCACATGTTCAAACTAAAATTATAACATGAAAAATAATAAGTAAAACATGGGAAAACATTATCCAACAATAAACAACTAAAACCCTCAACATCTATTTCAAAACCAAAATAATACCACAATAATACCATAAGAACCATTCATTAAAACATGATTTTAGTTAAACTAACAACGAGGGAGAAGTAACATGACTTAGACACCAAAGAAGATGAAGATATTCACTCTTGAAAGCCCCTAATTGATTGCCTTGTAGAAACTCTAGACTTTTCTTGAACCAAGAACTTGATAGAGATTTTAAGAGTGTTTAAATGAGAATAATAGGTTCATATAGCCCCTAAAGGTATTTTATGTCGGGGGGTCAAAAGGAGTTAAAAGGGGAAATGTCCAGAATACCCCTAACTTAAAACTGTAGTAAACTTGTAGGTTGGTATGAGTGCTCCCTCCAACTCATCACCACCACATATGAGTGGTACCATCAAGTCATAACTAGAACAGAAGGTTGGACACCCATAAACTATCCATCATACAATTCCATTACCCCAACCCAGCACCATACCATACGATTAGTACTCTCAAGTCGTATCTTAAGCAGAACATCAAGGGCTATACACTGGATAACATACAGCTCCACTATACTACTTGTACCCAAGCCATGATGCTAGACACTGGACAACATACGACTTTACTATATCACTCGTACCTTACCCTCATGGCTCTTTGTGAGCCACTCATACTTAGAGTCAAGTAAGATCTAAGTCAAGTCACTAAGTTTTAGATTAAGTGGAGGATCAACCCAATAACCCGTCACCAAACCATACGAACTATATCCACCAAGTCATAACCTCAATAAAAAACTAAACATCAATCACTAGACACCTTATGAGTTGGGTTACCTAACCCATACCTACACCATATGACTCGGATGGTAAGTTATTACAAGGACAATGATCTCAAAGTATAGGAAATTTCCAAGGGCCAAAACCTAAAGTGTTTTACTAAGGTAGCTGTTGGGGCTAATAAGGTTCCGATTAATACTTCTTCAACTCTTACACCAAAGGGTGTCACTTCTGGTGCCAGCCCTAGCGGGATCATCTCTACTAAGTTGCTACCTATGAGGAATATGAGGCATCTCCTGATGTTATTATTGGTATGTTATAACTTTTCTCTCATGATATGTATTGTTTACTTGATTTGGAATCTATTTTTTCTTATGTGACCTCTTGTGTGGTTGTGCATTTTGGTTTTGTTCTTAAAACTATCTCTAATCCCCTCTCTATTTCTACCCGGTAGGTGATTCTATTATGGCTAGAAAAATCTATAGGGGTTGTATAGTGTCTATCTTTCATAAGGAGACCTTAGTGGATTTAGTAGAGCTATATATTTTAGATTTTGATGTGATCTTGGGGATGGATTGGCTTCATTTGTGCTATGCTTTTTTGTATTGTAGGAACCAAAAGGTCAGTTTCTAATTCCTAATAAACTGATAATCGAATGGGAGAGAAGTTCTTTAGTGCTAAAAGTGAGGTTTATTTCTTATCTTAGAGCTCAAAAGTTGATTTCTAAAGGGTGCCTATATCATCTAGTTTGGGTTAAGGATTCTAATTCTGAGGTTCCCTCCATGCAATCTGTCTCTATATTTAATAAGTTTACCAAGGTATTACTTGATGATCTCCTTGGCATTCCTCCTAATAGAGAAATAAACTTTGGGATTGATCTTATACCGAATAAGCGTCCTATAGATATTCCTTCATATAGAATAGCTCCGAATGAGTCAAAGGAGCTTAAGGAGAAATTAAAGGATTTTTTTTATAAGGGCTTTATTCATCCTAGTATTTCTCCATGGAGTGATAATGTACTCTTCGTACATAAGAAATATAGGTCTCTTTAGATGTGTATATATTATTGTCAATTGAATAAGGTAATAGTGAAGAATAATTACCCTTTTCCTAGGATAGATGATCTCTTTGACCAGCTTTAGGGTGTTAGATATTTCTCTTAGATTGATCTTTGTTTGGGTTATCAACAATTGAATATTAGAGAGGATGATATTCCTAAAACTGCTTTCCCTACTCGGTATGGTCATTATGAATTCCTGGTTATACTATTTAGGTTAACTAATGCTCTGGTTGCTTTTATGGTTCATATAAATTAGGTTTTTAGGTAGTTTCTAGGATTATTTTTTATTATGTTTATTGATGACATCTTGGTATATTCTAAGAGAGAGGATGATCATGCCCATCACCTCCAAATTATGTTATAGACTCTTAAGGATCAGAGGTTGTATGCTAAATTTTTTAAGTGTGAATTTTGGTTTAATATTGTGACTTTTCTTGGTCATATTATTTCTAGGGAAGGGATTAAGGTAGATCCACAGAAGGAAGGTGGTTAAGAAATGGCCCATACCCATGACTCCAACTAATATTCGAAGCTTCTTGGGTTTGGCTGGGTATTATCGATGATTTGTAGAGAGTTTCTCATTTATTATTGCCCCGTTGATGAAGTTGACTCAGAAAAAGGTAAAGTTTTTGTGGTCCAATTTTTGTGAGGGTAGCTTTGAGAAATTGAAGGATAAGTAGACTTCTGTGCTGATTTTGACCCTGCCTTACTGTATGGATAGTTTTGCAGTATATTATGATGCACCTCGTGTAGGACTGGGTTATGTTTTTATGCATTATGGTAAGGTTGTGGCCTATGCTTCTAAGCAGCTTAAGGTTCATAAAAGGAATTATACGACTCATGATTTAGAGTTGTAGGTTTTGGTTTTTGTTTTGAATATCTGGCATTATTATTAATATGGGATGTATGTGGATATCTATTCTAATCATAATAGCTTGTATTATGGGTTTCCTTAGAAGGAATTGAATCTCAACCAAAGGCGATGGCTTGAGTTACTCAAGGATTAAGACATGAGTCTTCACAATGTGTATGAATCTTTAAATCATAATAAGAGCTTACCATCAATATAGACTTTTAACTCTACCATCGAGGTAAAGCTAATGTTGTTGTTGATTCTCTTAGCAGGTTGTCCATGAGGAGTTTATCTTATGTGGATAAGGAGAATCGAGGATTGGTGAAGGATATTCATCAGTTGGCTAACTTAGGAGTTTACCTTTTAGACTTTGAAGATGGAGGTGTAGTTGTTCAAGAAATAGTAAAATCATCTCTTGTTGCAGATGTGAAGGAAAATCAGGCTTTGGGTCCCATTCGGATGCATGTTAAGGATGATGTGGATTAACAAAAGGTTATAGCCTTTGATATTGTTGGTAATGGTATATTAAGGTACCAAGGCAGGTTATGTGTTCCTGATGTTGATGGGCTATGAAAGAGAATCTTGGATGAGGCACTTGAGTTAGGGTATACAATTTATCTCAGTTCAATGAAGATGTATCATGATTTGAAGGAGATTTATTGGTGGAATAATATAAAGAGAGATGTGGCAAATTTTGTTTCTAAGTATATGGTCTGTTAGTTAGTGAAGGTTAAACATTTGAAGCCCGGTGGGTGTCTCAAGAGATAGAGTTGCCCATATGAAAGTGGGAGATGATCAATATGAATTTCATTATGGGTATTTCGCGGTCTTACAATCAGTATGATTTGATTTGGGTCATTGTGGATAGAATGACTAAGTCTGCTCACATTTTGCCTATGAGGACTACTTACTCTGGAGAGGATTATGCAAAGTTATTTATTCAGGAGATTGTCAAGTTTTATGGTGTAGCAATTTTTATTATTTTTGATTGAGGTATGCAATTCTCATCTCAATTTTGGCATTCATTTTAAAAAGGTTTTGGGACTAAGGTGAACCTTAGCACTGTTTTCCATCCTCAAATGGAAGGACAAGCAAAAAGGACTATTCAAACTTTAGAGTATATGCTAAGTGCCTTTGTAATTGACTTCCAGGTAAGTTGTGTGGACCATTTGCCTCTCATTAAGTTCGTATATAATAACATTTATCGCTCTAGCATTAGAATGGCTCCTTTTAAGACTCTTTATGGTAAGTGATGTTGGTCTCCTATTGGGTGGTTTGAGGTTGGTGAGAATAGATTAATTTGTCCTGACTTGGCTCATCAAGCCATGTAAAAGGTAAAAGTTATTAGTGAAAGAGTTAAGAATGCTCAAAGTCACCAAAAGTCTTATGTGGATGTGAGGCGAAGAGAGTTAGAATTTGATGTAGGTGATTGGATCTTCTTAAAAGTTTTTCCCATGAAGGGAGTGATGCAATTTGGAAAAAAGGGTAATCTCATTCCTCAGTATGTTGGTTCATATCACATTTTGAGGAGAGTTAGAAATGTTGTTAAAAGTTGGATTTGCCTTCGAATTTGGGTTTTATTCATCTAGATTTCAATGTGTTCAATGTTGAAGAAGTGCGTGGGTGATCCGTCTCTGATTGTGCCTATTGAGAATGTTGGTATTTTGGATTCTTTGTCATATAAGGAAGTCCCAGTTGAGATTTTGGATAGGCAAGTTTGCATATTAAGGACTAAGGATGTGGCTTCGCTAAAGGTGCTTTAGAGAAATTAAAAGGTGCAATAATCCACTTGGGAAGCTTAAGAGGGCATAAAATCCAAATATCTATTCTTGTTTCCCACGTTGGATGGAAGTGTTTGAGGTAAGGGTTCCTTTTTTTTTTTTGTTTTTTAAATTTATTTATAATTTGGTGGTTGCATTCTATCTTGTATTTGTGATAGTGGATGCCTTAACTCCTCATTCATGGACGAATGAAACCAGGGGGGGAGAATGTAATACCCAGGCTTTGGACTCAAAATTTTTCTAAATGATTGTGATTACTACTTAGGTTACGACTCAGGTGACGAGTCGTGACGACTCCTCACGAGTCGTATAGTGGCAATCGTAGGCCAACCAGTAAGGATTGTCCATGTTTTTATCTTGGTCATGGTTGGGACCCCATGAGTCGTAAGGTGAGGTCACGAATCGTAGGGTGTGACTCCAAACAAAACCAGTGGAGGTGCCCAGGAGTCTGCCCAGACTACAACTTAGCGTCATGAGTCGTGATATCAAAGTACGAGTCATAGGGTACGAATCATAATGTCAATAATGAGAATATCCCAAGCTTCTTCATAGGCTACGAGTCGTGATGATGACTCGTGACAGTGATCACGAGTCGTTACCTGACCTGTAACGACTGTACGTTAGTTTCCTACACTTTTATATAAGGGCACTTTGGTTATTTTTCTCTCTTTACACTTAATACTTATGACCTTAAAACACCAAAGGGGACCTTTCATCATCAGTTTATCACATTAAAACAACTCTCTTCTCTCTCAAATTCCCATGTCAAGAACAAGGCTATGGTTTCTAAGGACTGAGCACCTAGGGTTCAAATTGTGATTTCTTCTCCAAATTCTTGGTATTCACAGGCATATATCTCTTTCCCAAAATTTATTTTATGAAAAGCATGTGTTTAATAATGATTTATCTAGATTTACTTGATGGTTTTGAATGATGGGTTGAGGGTTTTGAACGACTACTACTTGGTTGGTTTTCCCATGGTTTTGAAATTTTTATCCATGCTTTATCTCATAGTTTTTGAACTGAATTTATGCATGGGTATATGGGAATTGGGATGGGGGTAGTGGATTCCCCAAATTTATGGAAATTGGTTTGGGATTGTTATTTACCTCAACCCACAATTGGTTAATTATTTTTGGAAAATGGTTATATCCATAGCTTAACCCACTTATGAAACTATTGTGTTGCATTAATGGCTAAATGGATAAAAATAATTTTTTAAAGGCCTTGGTGGCCATGGTATGATTTTGAAAGGCCTTGGTGGCCATGATATGATTTTGAAAGTCCTTGATGGCCATGGATTGATTTTTAATTGGAAAACTTGAGTCATTTTGGCTAAATGGTAATGGAAATTGGCTTGCAAGTTTAACTTTATTTTGGTATGACGATACCAACGGTAAATGCCCAATTAAAGGACTCCTTGGCCTAATGGGTAAAAATGTGTAAATTTTTTTAATTGAGCTTAATGGAGTTTGTGTAGCTCACTGTGAAGGTGTAAGTCTCCGAGGGACGAACACTGAAAATCGCGCTCGCCAGTGTGGGGGTTTTAGCGACTGAGTGCATAGTTCACACTTGATTTATATATATATATTTTGGAATAGCTGGGGTTTTGGATTTCCTGGCCTTCCTTAGATTTTCCTAGTTCGTGCAGCTACACGTATTGGGGCCCTTACAGTAGGAGGAGATGGACCTATATATCCCGTGGGTGCCTAGATGATGGAAGAGCTACAAAGTCTAGGTTAATGATTTAAAATCTCATGTTAACCCTTTTCCCTTTTCTCGGCATCTTATATATATGTGTATAAATTTGTGAATATGGTTTTTGGACTGATTCATACTTGGTATTATTTTATCCCTTCCCTGAGTTACATGCTAGCTCTCACCTTACTAACCATCTTAGGACACTACATTATTTCATAATGAAGGGTCCAAAGACACCTCCTTTACACCTATGTAGAGTTAGGTCATTTTGGTTTGCTCGTTGGTCATCTTTGAAGTGGTGAGCTTCCATTCTCCGGAAGTCCTGTCATTTCATAGTCCTGCTTTATTCATCTAGTAGACTATCTCTTTGGTTCTCTTTTTGGCTATATATCGTCAGGGGCATATCCCGACTTAGGTTGATGTTTAGTTTATAGAGATATTTGTGGACAAAGTGTGGGTGTATATTGTTATTGACTCTTAGTTCCTTTTTGAGCTATTTTCCTATCTTTCTTATTATCTCGTGTTTGGGTTGCTTCAGCTATGATATTCTTTTGTTCTGTTGGATAGGCTATGGGGTGGTCTTGGGCCCTCGGCGGGCTTGAGGAATCCGTCACAACTAGGTTCGGGGTCGGGTTGTGACAATAGTTAGTGGACCAAGACATATATTTTTCATTATGATCATGTACATTTCTCTCTTCTTTCTCTCTCTAGAAGCTTCCTAGTTTAGGGTTATTCGTTGATCTAGATCGCAAGAGTTGGATCCCTAATATCTGTAGTACTGACTTAAATTCTATACTTGTATGTATAATTTCACTTAATATGTATAAAAAATTTATTAAAAACATTATAAGTTATACTTTTTAAAATTCAAAAATTACAAACTCAATTTCTAGCTCCTTCTGATTATGGAGCTCCCTCAAAGATCACAAGAATCAAATTAGGCGACAAAGGTTTGTCATGCTGACAGGTGCAGAAAATTACAACTGTTTGTAATACATATCGTGCCAACCATTAAATATGATATAAATAAAACATGTTAGAACTCATAATATTCTCCAACTGTTTGCATATTTATTTAGAAGAAAAGAAAAGGATTTAATATGTAATGTTTAGACAATGAATAAAATAAAATATTTGATGTTTGAAGTCAAATAAGGGTACGGTGATTACGGTTCCGTATCTTTTAATAAGTTGTTGGGGGCTAAAAACAAATGTAGCTTTCATGACAACAATTTGGAGGCCTTCTCTTTGCTCACGTATGTTTCCCTGCCCATTTTCTGACTTACTACTCCCTCCATCACATAGTTACTAATTAGCAATACTGAAAATGTTTGTTTCAAATATTAGTCAATTCAAAAAATTTAGATAAAAGTGATCAAGTTTATCACATTTTGCCTATCTACCAAAAACAATCTCATTTTGCTTGAAATTATTTATTTTTGAAAAAAAATAATATTATTCATATGGACTACAGATTTTTTTCCGAAGTATGGCAGCATGTCACTTTTATTGATAAAATTAGAACTTTTACACAGGAGTAGGACTGAAAGTCCATATCTCCTCCCAGATTTTAGTACAAAGTGGAAACTCAAAAAATTATTTCTCCTACAATTGTAATCTGTAGAAAGACACAGAAGAGAAATTTTTTTACACAAATAGATTTCTTCTATGCACATGCCTAATAGAAACCTTTGCGCTTAGCTATATAGCAGTGTAATGACCTGATTTGTGATATTTTACTTTTGATGAGTTTTAACCATTTTTTTCCCTCTCGTATTTGCTACATGTTGATTTTGGAGTATGAGGATGGTTGAAACGGTTCTCGATGCGATCAGAAATAATTTGAGAGAGTTTGTGATTTTTAGAGACTTTTAAAGTGATATAGTTGACTTCGATCAATATTTATTGTTTTGAATCAAGAATGACGATTTGGATAGTCCTATTAGATTCAAAGTGTCGAATTTGGGTTAATAGCATGTTGTTTTAGGTGTGGAACCGTATTTTGTATTTTGATCCTTCATTTGAAAAATAGTGAAAAGGGAGTCATAAGGGTTAATTTATTAAAAATGATCGTTTTTCAAAAATTTAATGTCTCCATTGAGTTTAAAATATCAAAAATAGTCTGATAGCATATATGATTTATTTCTGTGTGGTCCCGAATGAATCCCAAGGGTCTACTCGGGGGATTCTGAATCAAGAAAAATCAATATTTTTCTGATATCTGGCACAAGCATAATCCTTCTTCGCAAATGCGGCCACAAATACAAGGAAGGAAATTTCCCTTCTACAAAATCGTGAGGTGGGGGCCGCGAACGTGATGGGCAATCGATTCCGAGTTGGGTATCTTCCCTTCTTCGCAAATGTGATGAGGTCATCGCAAATACGAAGGATTGATTTATCAGCCTTCGTGTACGCGAAGCCTTATCCGTAAACACAAGGGCCAAACTTTTGGATGCTCAAAGTTGGCCCTCGGAAACTCAATGGATTAACCGCTTTCGTGACGCATTGGTCATTGAATTGTATATAACCTCAATTTTGCTATTTTACTCCATTTTTGGACCTCCAAATTTCGGTAAAGGTAATTTTTGAGGTCTTATTCATCGTGTTTCGTGTAGGTAATTTCTAAACTCATATCTCCATTATTTTTTCCTAATTACATATTTGAAAATATCTTTTAATCATAATTTTAAGAGGGATTTTGATATTTTTATTGATAAACTTAAAAATAATTTTTTCTTCATTTTGGACATTATTTTTAACTCCTTTTCATGTGAGTTTACATTGTAGATTTCTTTAACCTTGAAAAATATATTGCTAAAATAAAATTTTAATTTTACCCCTTTCATATTCAAACTTATTTTTCAAATTCATTTTGGACCCAGGCTCATATATGGAGAATATGGGTATTATTAGCTTTTTTAACGTGTAGATGTTATATTTGAATGTTGTACTAGATTTCGAGACCATACTAAAGGTTCAATATCTGTGTTGAAGCACTTTAGGCTTGAATTTCATCGTTCTGAGGTAGGCTATTTCTTAACTTCTTTCAGATCATACTAGATAGATAATGATTAAGTAAAGCATGATATGAGCTGGAGAATAACTAGGGGGTTTATATTTTTATTACTTTTGTGTACCCAAGTGAGGGCATATATTCTGTCGTTGTTGACTTATGATATCTGAAATTTTGTGTTGCCCTGGGGCTTTATTTGACAATTTTGGTCTTATCTATGCATTTAAACGCCTTTAATCAAGATATAATGCTTTTGCTGGGGCTTGAATTATTATTTTAGGCCTTATTGAATATTTGTTGTCTTATAATAATAGAAATGTCTGAGATAGGGTTGATATGATATTAATGATGTCTTTCATGCATATTTATCCAGATGGTTCCTAATTAGAGTTGATAATCATGAATTGTAGACACATTAAGTTGATTTTTTGGCTCACATATATACGTGTTGAATGGATAGCTTTATACTAATTTGATTGTGAGCATTACATCCCTATTCCATACATATACATTCATAAGATGTTGGTACCATTTAGGAACACTATTTTTGAATAAAAATGAGTCATTTTTATAAAAACCTTCTCTATGAACATAAGTCGGAGAAGTGGATTGAGATTTGAGATTTGAGATATAGTATATGAATTGTGAAATCCCCCACCCCCCCCCCCACCCCCCGTCCTATCTTAGGAGCTACAAGCCGGTAGGTGTATACAAAAAGTCATGATAATTTACACTATTCATCTCATCATCATTACATTGCATTTCATTACCTAATTTATACAAGGTCAAAGTAATTTCCACTGAAACTCCCAAACTATCACCTGACCTATTTTTGTCTAATGTTCTTCTTATTCTATCCTTTCAATTTAACCTAATTTCTCGTCCTCGTCTTGGGCTACAGTTAAAATGCATTGCTAATTTTTCTTCTTATTATTATGTTTTGTAGGGTACTCTGGAAAACCAAGTGGTTTTTGGTAATCTTTAGAATAGGCTCTACATCCTCAACACAGTTACTCTTGATTCTTTTTTACATTCTGTTCATTTCAGTTCTTCCACTTTACCTATTCCATTTGTAAATTCCATAACTGCCTTCCCTTTAACTAAAGTAAATAAGAGCAGCTTTCTCAAGTCTGATCGTGTTACTTCTGCTTTAATAAATATTTCTTCTACTTTACTTGCTACTGGTATACCTTCCAATTTGTCTTTTGATTATGCTTGGAATTTAAGCTTTGCATCTATCTGCTAAACTCCCTAAAAAACAAACTTTTCTTTGTCATATATGCCCTATAGCTAAGGAACAAAAGTTACCTTTTCCTGAAAGCACTATATATTTACAAGTCCTTTTCAACTTATTCACGTTGACCTATGGGATCCATATCACACTCAAACTTATAATGGGTGCAAGTATTTTATGACTATAGTGGGTGATTATTCTAGAGCTACTTGGCCTTACTTTCTCTATTGTAAAGATAATGCTTTTCATACTCTTGACTCCTTCATTGCTATGATTCAAACATAATTTTATGTCACTGTTCAACAAGTCAGGTCTGATAATGTTTTTCAACTTGGTTCTAGTGCTGCAGCTCTAGCATCTTTTCTACAAATGAAATTTTGCATCAAACTTCTTATCCTAATACACCCCAACACAATGGGGTGGTGGAGAGGAAACATAAACACTCATTAGAAACTTCTAAAGGTTTATTTTTTCAGTCCAAACTCCCTGTTAAGTATTAGGGTGAATATGCACTTATAGCAACTCACCTGATTAATCTATTTTCCTTACTTTTTCTTAAAAAAATCTCCTTTTGAATCATTTCATGGCATTGTACCCTCTATCTCTCATCTTAAGATATTTGGTTGTTTTCATTTTTTGTTGTCCCTAAAACAAATAGGGATATATTTCACTCTAGGACTATTAAATCCTTATTTCTTGGTTATACTACTGGCGAAAAGGGTTTAAACTTCTTTATCTGACTAAGTTTTTCATTTTTTGTTCTGTAGACGTTATTTTTTATGAGAGTATTTTTTCATATTCCTCCACAACTGCTCCCCCTTCATTTTCTTCACCTGATTCTATGGTTGATGTTTTTCTTTCTCTTTCCTCTACTCTAATTATTTCTTCTCCTTCTGTAGTTCCTGATACTTGTTTTCCTCCTCCTAGAATATTTTCTAAGCAAACTCATTCTCCTACCTACCTAAAAGATTATATCTGTACCTCAGTCACTATTCTTCGCACTGGTTCCTTTTCTTTTGTGTCTTCTATGCAGGAACCTCAATTTTATCACTAGGCAGTCACCAATCCTTCTTGGTAGGGTGCTATGCTCAAGAAATTTGAGGCCTTGGAGGACAAATACACTTGGGATATAGTTTCTTTGCCTCCAGGTGAAAAATCCTCTTCCTTGCAAATGGGTTTACAAAATAAAACAAAGGGTTGATGGGTCTATTGAGAGCTATATGGCTAGATTGGTCATCGGGATGATGCAACAAGAGGGCATAGACTTTACTGACATAGTTTCTCCTGTAGTCAAATTGACTATCACCAAGTGCTTGTTATCTGTTTCTCTTAAGAGAGGATGGATTGTTTATCAACTTGATGTCAATAATGCCTTCCTCCATAGTGACTTGGTGGAAGAGGTTTACATGAAACTTCCTCTTGGCCTAACAGTTTCAGGTTCTTCTTCTGCACCTCTTGCTTGCTAGCTTAACAAAACCAAGCCTTAATGACTACTATCTCATTACTAAGCATGTTGGTCCTGGTTCTAGTTTCACTGTTATTGTTGTATATGTTGATGACATCTTATTGGCTGGGGACGATCCCACTAAAATTTTAAATTTGAAAAATTTTTTGGACGCTCAATTTAAAATAAAGGATCTTGATGAGATTCATTACTTTCTTGGCCTTGAGATTACTAAACATTCACAGGGTTTTCTTGTAGGGCAATAAAAGTTTACTATGAACTTGATATCTGAATTTAATTATGCTACTGCTACTTCTGTGGTTCTCCCTTAGATTCTCATATAAAATTAATTATTGATATTGGTGAGTTAGTACCTAACCCTTTCTTGTATAGGAAGGTGGCAGGTAGATGACTTTTTACAACATACTCATCCTGACATCTCATTTGCAGTGCAACACATTAGCCAATTTATGTACTCTCCCAGACTTTCACATCTTGAAGCTACTGACCATGTTTTACGCTATCTTGCTGGCACTGCTTCTTTTGGGTCTATTATTGAATATTTTTTAGATTTTTCCTTCACGGGTACTTTGACTCTGGATGGGCAAGTTGTGCTACTAATCACTAGTCTGTTTTAGGCTTTACACTATTTTTTGGTGGTTGTCTTGTCTCTTGAAAATCTAAAAAGCAACCTACCATTGATTTGTCTTAAGTGTAGGCTGAGTACCGAGCTCTTCGACTTATTGTGGCTAAGTTTATCTGGTTATTGTGGTTTTTCAGTGATCTTGGTATTTCTAATGTTGCTATTCATATTGCTCGAAATCCTGGTTTCCACAAGCGCACCAAGCATATTGAGGTGGATTTCCATTTCGTCCGCCATGCTTTATTTGATTTTTTGATTCCTTTGCAATTTATTCATACTTCTTCCCACCTTGATGACATTTTCACGAAGTCCCTTCTTGGTGTTCATCAATAGGAGCTCATAATCAAAAGCTTGGCCTGCTAGCCTTTTCAGCTTGCGGAGGTGTTGGAGTTAATGTAGATTGGGCTGCAGCTGTTACTTAGGCTGAGATTTTGTACATGTTTATTTAAATTGTACCAGGACATTAAGTGATCGAGAGTCTTATGTATATACAGATGTACAGCTAGTGGAATAAGATATATATTTAAATACATTTCACTCTTCTTTCTCTCTCTAGAAGCTTTCTAGTTTAGAGTTATTCGTTGATCTGGATCACAAAAGCTTGATCCTCAAGACCAATAGTAGTATTGACTTAAATTCTATACTTGTATTTGTAATTTCACTTAATATGTAACAATAATTCACTAAAAACATTATAAGTTATATTTTAAAATTCAAAATTTATAAACTCAATTTATAGCTCCATCTCTAATTATGGAGCCACCTTGAAAATCACAAGAATCAAATTAGGTACCAAATGTTTGTCGTGTTGACATATGAAAAAATTAACTGTTTATAATATATTTTGTGTCAACCATTAAATATGATATGAATAAAAAAAATGCTAGAACTTATAATATTCTCTAGATTTTTGCATATTTATTTAGAAGAAAAGAAAAGCATTTAGAGTGTGTTTGGTATGAAGGAAAACAGATTCTGGAAAATGTTTTCAATTTTCTCATGTTTGGTTGGATGTTTGGTTGGCTTAACGTGTTTGAAAAATATTTTTCAAATCAAATTATTTTCCTCAAATTTAAGAAAAATTACTTCCCTTCAAAAACTAAAGAAAACATTTTTCAAAACTCTCTTTATAACTCTCTCTTAAGTTAAAATGTTCATATAACTCTCGAAATCACCCACTCAACGCCGACCCACAATCCCCTAACACCACCACCCTACCCACCTCTCCAAAATAGTATTTAATTTTTTCAAAAAAATAATTTAAATTTTTTCTTACCCCATCGCCCATCTCGACCCCAGCTCCCACCATCCCCTCCCCCACCCACACACACCTCACAAAAAAATAAAATTTTAAATTTTTAAATTTATTTTTTAAAAAAAAACTATTTTTTTCTGACACCACCCTCACTCCCCTACCCCTACCCCCATACCTACTAGCCCCTCCCCCCCCTCCCCCCACTTAGAGAAATTATTTTTTTAATTTGTTTTTCAGAAAAAAATCCAAAAATTTTTCCTTAACTCACCCCTACCACCTATTCTACCCCCCCCCCCCCCACCTACTAGCCCCCTTCCCTAAAAAATAATTTTTTAATTAATCTTTTAAAAGTATTTCAAAACTTTTTTCTTAACCCATGCTTCTTACCTTATTCTTTCTCATTATTTTTGTTAAATATATACAAACACTTTTAAACAAAGTTGGAGGTCTGCTCTTTGCTCACGTATGTTTCCGCATCCATTTATTTTACTTACTACTCCCTCTGCCACACAGTTACTAATTAACATTAATGAAAATATTTGTTTCAGATATTAGTCAATTTAAAAATTTAAGATGAAAGTGCGCAGGTTTATCTCATTTTGCCTTGAAATTATTTATTTTTGAAAATAAATAATATTAATTATGTGGATAGAAGATTTTCTTTTCAATCAATTACGATGTATGGTGGTGTGTCCCTTTTATTGATAAAATAAGAACTTTTATCCTCGACTAGGACTAAAGTCCATTACTCCTCCCAGGTTTTAGTACAAAAAGAAAACTCAAAAAATTATTTCTCCTACAAGTGCAATTTGTAGACAGACCTAAAAAGAAATTCTTTCCACAAATTGATTCCTTCTATACACATGCCAAAATGAAATCATTTGTGCTAAGTCCAATCCATACAAGCTCTTAGCTACAAGGTAATGACCTATTTTGTAAAAAAATTCTTTTGATGCATTTTGACCATTTTGCCTTTCTTCATAGTTTCTATATGTTGATTTTGGGGTGTGAAAATGATTAAAATAATTCATAATACGATCGGGATTGATTTGAGAGAGTTTGTGAGTCTTAGAGGCTTTAAAAGTCATATAGTTGACTTCGGCCAATATTTAATGTTTAGAGTCTAGGAAGCTGATTTGGATAGTTCTATCAGATCCGGAGTGTCGAATTTTGATTAGCAGCTGGTTGGTTCCAGTTCAGAACCTTTATTTTGTATTTCGCTCCTTTGTTTAAAAAATAGTGAAAAAGAAGTCTCAGGAGTTAATTTATTCAACGATACTTTTATGAAAATCCAACGTTGTTATTGAGTTTCAAATATCAAAAATAGTCTGGTAACATATATGATTTTTTTGTGGTGTCCCAAAAGAATCCCAAGGGTCCACTCGAAGGATTCAAAACCATGCAAAATCAGCATTTTTAATTTGTTGATATCTGGTGCAAGTCAGATCCTTCTTTGAAAGTGCAGGTCCTTGGCTGCAAATGTCGAAAAGAAAATTTCTCTTCTTCGTGTTCACGAGGTGGAGGTCGCAATCGCGAGAGGCAACCGATTTCGGGTGGGGTATCTTCCGTTCTTCGCAAAAGCAATGAGGCCATCGGGA
This sequence comes from Capsicum pubescens, assembly GCA_030864215.1. Lineage (NCBI taxonomy): Eukaryota > Viridiplantae > Streptophyta > Magnoliopsida > Solanales > Solanaceae > Capsicum > Capsicum pubescens. Next base: position 124,310,271 of record CM061543.1, read on the forward strand.
ATACTAAAGTTTGATTCATCACCTTCGCGAACATGAATCCTTGGCTAAGAATGTGATGGATTGACCACCTTCATGAGGCATTGTTCATAGAATAATATATAAGCCTCAATTTTGCAATTTTACTCCATTTTTAAACCTTCAAGCTTCGGTAAAGGCAATTTCCAATGGTTTCTTCATCATATTTTGTGTAGGTAAACTCTAAACTCATATTTCCATTTAATTTTTCATTGATTACATCTTCGAAATATTTTTTATCATAATTTTTAAATTGGATATTAAGGTCTTTACTGGTAAAGCTTAAAAATAATTTTTCTTAGTTTGGACCTTATTTTTAACTCATTTTCATGTGGGTTTTCAACAATAGATTTCTTTGAACATGAAAAATGTATTTCTAAAATAAAATTCTAATTTTATCCCTTTTATTTTCAAACTTGTTTTGGGCACAGGCTCAAATATGGATAATATAGGTATCGTTAACTTTCTTTTAACCTGTAGATGTTATATTTGAATGTTGTAGTTGATTTTGAGAACGTTTGAAAGGTTAAAGGTCTATGTTGTATCACTTTAGACTTGGAATTCATCGTTCTGAGGTAGGTTATGGCTTGACTTCTTTTAGATTGAGTTGGATAGGTAATGATTAAGTATAGCATGATGTGGGTTGAAAAAAAACTAGGGGTGTATATTAAAAATTTTATTACTATTTTGTGCTTGAGTGAGGGTTTATATTATGTTGTTGTTCACTTGTGATATATGATATTACGTGTGGCCCATATTGAGGCTTTATTTGATATTTCTGGCCTTATATGTTCATTTAAAGGCCTTTAATCTAGATATAATGTTTGTACGGGGGGCTTGAGTTATTATTTTAGGCCTTATCCAACATTAATTGACTTATCATAATAGAAATGTCTGAGTTAGGGGTTGATATGATATTAATGATGTTTTACATGCATATGTATTCTGAGGTGCCTAATTAGAGTTGATAATCATGAATTGTGGACATATTGAGTTGATTTATGGGCTCACTTATATAAATGTTCAATGGATTAGATATCTTCATACTAATTTGATTGTGAGTATTACATCCACATTATATATACGTATATATATATATATATATTTGATATTGATACTATTGAGGAACACTATTTTTGAATAAAAATAATATTTTCATAAAAAACTTCACCGTGAACATGATCTAGAGAGGTGGGTTGAGATTTGAGATATGATATATAGTATATGAGTTGTGAACACCTTATTAATCCTATCTTGGGAACTGAAAGCTCTGTAGGTGTATATCAAAAGTTATGAGATGATTTTTTCTATTCATCCCATCATTATTTATTTATACTACATATGCATCTGTATGATTTGTTTAGTTTTCCTTGACTTGTGTTTGATTTTTTGTTCCTTTTTATATATATTTATGTTATTTTATTTCAGTATTTATACTAGAACTGTTAGTGGAGATGGTGTAAGTTACTGTTTGGAAACTTTTTTATTTGCAGATTTAGTGCTCATAGTTTTTCTTACTTATATTATTTTTTACTTTTCTAAATCGGTCTATGATTCCTATGAGCACTAGTAGACCATACTCACTCTTATTGTTCCCTTTTAATGTAGATTCTAGCACTAGTACCCCACATGGAGGCTGATCTTAGTGTGGAGTATCTGGGTTCTTTGAGGTACTGATGTACTCTAGAGTTCAGGGCTAATTTGGACCTCTTCTATCTTTAGTTGTCTTTATTTCTATCAGTAACAAACTTTGTATTTCAGATTTGACTAAGTATTTAGATGCTCTTATATTTATGACACCAGGTTTTAGGATGGATATGTTTTATTCAAACGTTTTTATCTATATTTAATATGGCCTAACTTCGTTCTAGAATTTTTGCCTTGGATTATATTTTAACATTGAACTCGGGTTTCTTATCAGTTTGGGTGATTGACTTACATGTCAATACTGGGTTGTGATAAGTTCCATTATGATCCATTTTTTATCTTCATAAATTAGTATCAGAGCCCCAGGTTCATTGATTTCATAAGTGTAAGAGAAGAATGTTTAGTAAATTTTCTTGGATTGGTACGTAGATGATCGCATTTATCTTCGAGAGGCTATAAGATATCTTTAGAAAATCTTCTCTAATTTAATTTCTTATCATGCGAGTTATTCATTCCCCGCATTCTAAACTTATGTTCTATTCTTTTCTATGAATATGGCGAGGACTAGGTCAAGAAGGGCTAGGGATGCTGAATTGACACCTGATATAGGAGCCTCAATTTGGGGATTGGGCAGGTTTAGTGGTGGACCCAGAGGTAAAGGATAGGTATGAGGACTAGCCCAGCTAGAGAATGTGATAGGGAGGCCTCCACCGAGCCTAAGGATATGTATTCTAGGGATAATTATCAGACAGATAGTACGGGGGAGGATCAGGTTCTATAGACTTCAGTCAACACTACAGTGCTTTAGAGTCTTTTGATTCATTTCTTGAGTCATTTAAAAGGTGTTTCCATGAGTGCACCTGGTATTTCTCTGACTTGAGTGAGGTTCCACCTTTATTATCATCATCTGCTTATGGTATTCCTACTTCTGCGGTAAAACCATCATTTATGGTACCCCTACGTATGGACTCTTTGCCAACCAGACTTACTATCCTTTGGGTTACTTTGAGTACAACTATGTTTTCTGATTACCAAAAAAGGTTTGATAGGTTTATTCAATTGGTTCCTCTCAAGTTTAGTTATGATATCAGTGATGATACCTATGACTTTTTTTATTGATTTTTAGGAAAAGTTACATAATTTTGTGTCCCTTAAGTCTCATGGAGTGGCTTATACTAGCTATCAGTGTATGGATATAGCTAGGGATTGGTAGAGGCCGTTTGTCAGTTGTAGGCCTTTGAGTTCTCCTGCAATGACTTGATTTTCTCTTGGTATAACTTGGACTCAGTTTTTTAAGGCCTTCTTGGAGAGGTTTGTATCTATAGCTTGACAGACCAGATGAGGGATGATTTTTCTCATTTGGAGAAGGGCTCCATGTCTATTGTCGAGTATGAGGCACATTTTTGTGCCTTATCCAGATATTCAGCCACTCGCATCTCCATTGAGTCAAAGAGGATTCAGAAGTTTGTGATGTAATTAGATGGTACATATCAGTTGGCTATAGCCCAAATGGAAGTTTCAGAGGCTCTTTTCTAGAGAATTATTGAGCACGCCAAAATGACTGAGCTTATTATCCAGGATACTCAAGAAGACACCAAGAAGGTATTTTATGAGGGCGAGTTTAGTGGATACACATCTTGAGGTACAGATTTCTATTATAAAGGTTCCCGTGGTTACAGGGTAGGTTGGTTCAGGTCGCATTGTAGGGATCGAGTGGTAGGCCTTTAAGTTCTAGGGATTTTAGTAGCTAAGTATCGGGTTATGTGGGTGGAGTCTCTAGATCGGTTCTTTAGGCTAGAGCAGTAATTCTAGTTTAGCTATACCTTCTCAGATTGAGTTAAGCCACAAGGGATGTATTTAAGTGATGATTTCAGCTATTTGGCCAAGGATTTCTATAACATGTGTAAGGAATGACTCAGTAAGGTTCTCAGCTTTAGCTTTGTCATACTCTAATTTTTGCAATGAGAGGTGGTTCATAGAGTGGTAAGGGTGGTGCCAGTGGTGCTAGAGATAAAGTTTAGGGGAGCTCGTGGAAGTGGTCACAGGGTTAGTCTGGGAGAAAATATGGTCAGTGTTATGTTATACCTGGAAAACCCAAGTTAGAGGCTTTTGATACAGTTATTACAAGTATCATCCCAGTTTGCTACAAATCTATTTTTCGTGTCATTTGACCCTGGGTCTATATTCCCCTATGTGTCTATATATTATGATTCTGGTTTTGATGTTGCATGTGATCTTCTTTCTATGCCTCTTCATGTTTCTACCTCCATAGGAGATTCTTTAGTGGTGGATCGGTGATGTGCTATGGTCTTATAGCACTGTCGTCGCTCAAAACTACAAAAACATGCAGTTACTTAGGTCGTTTTGTTAGATATGATGTGTTTTATGTTGTGTTTTGCAGGAAACTAGGTTCTCAGAGCTAAAAAGAAGATAAAAATGAAAACTTGAGTTTTGAACCACCTACATGGAACCTACGACCCGTAGGTACTACCTACGTGGAGTAGGTGCCAGAACAAGTGTTAGAAGATTGAGATACAGAGATTCAGAAGTTGAAAATTTAGGCCTTGCTACCTGCGATGAGCACCTACGACCTGTAGGTGCTACTAAAAGTTTTGAAACATTGAATTTTTACAATCCTGGAGGAGTTTTAGGAATCTAGAACCTACGTGGGGCCAGCTACGGCCCATAAGTGGCTCCGTAGGTGGCCACCGACTCTACTTTTTCTCTTTTGTTTTGGATGGGTTTCCTAGGGTTTCCATGTATTCTATAAATACCCTTTGACGTTTTTAATTAGTTTTTACGCACTCTTATCATTCACAAACATATATTTTGATTTCAAGATTTGCTTTTGATCTTAGGATTATGTTCTTGGATTTTGGTTTATTATTAATTTGACACTTTGGGTTTTCATCGTAAATTATTGTGAGATTGATTTAATGCTTTTAATTATGAATTCCATTAATTATTTCAAAATGATGAACGTCTAATTCCCCTAGCTAGGGTTATGGGAACACTGGCGGATCGATGAACTAGGAGAAGTGTGCGATCATTTTAACTCATTGTTTCTGCATGCATTGTGGTTTTATTCAGTCTTATTGATTTCTTAATGGTTACAAATATTAGGATCTCAGCTGTATTCACTAAGAACTCGAGAGACAGGTAGAGATTGGGAAAACAAATCACAAAAGTAATTTGAAGTTAATTATCGATATAAGCTAATCATCTTCATCTACTTAAGCTAATTATCTTTATCTAATAAACTTGAGATCATAGGAGATAGTTGAACTAGGGTCTAAGAAAAGTGTTATTTATGCGACACTCTGATATCAAGAGGAGATGAGTAAAATTTACCCAAGGGTATCGAGAGGCTATTAGTGATACATAACTTGTCAAATTCTACATGCACATCAGTGAGGTAGTTGGAGAGGACACGATAAAACTACGGAGTTAGAATCTAGGGGGAACACAATCCTAGTGTTCATTTTTAATTATTTACAATCCAAAGCATTGAGTTTTGTTACTTCTTACTATTCATAGCAAAACCCCTTTATTTACTTTCTGCACCGTCCGATGATTTCAGCAAGTTTGAGAAATAGTTCCACATATTCACTACGGGTTTGACCCCAACCTAGATGGGTTACTATATTTTGACAGTGACCACTTTATCCTCTTAAGGTGGTGTTAGAAATAATAAATAAGAAGGGACGTTCAAAAATTTCATTACTATGCTGAAGGAGCCAAGTCTGAATATCCATCTTCTAAAAGCTCTTGAGCATATGATTGGGTATGTGAAATTTAAGAAAGATTTGATAAGAAAGAAGAGAGTTTTCAGTTTTGAGGATGTTGGTGAGTTGCATCATTGTAGTGTGATCACCTCTCAGTCTCTAGCGCAAAAGAAGGGTGATCCCGGAGCATTTCACGATCATGTGCACCATTGATACATCTAGATTTGCTAGATCATTATGTGAATTGGGTGCCGAAATTAACGTGTTGCCGCTTGAAGTGTTCAAATAGTTGGGCTTGAGCCTTCCAGAACCAATGACGGTGCAATTGTTGATGGCATATCGTATAGTGAAAAATCCTGTGGACATATCATTTAATGTTCTGGTCAAGGTAGACAACTTCATCTTTCTAGCCGACTTTGTTGGTTTGGATTATGAAGTTGAATTTGAGATGCCCATAATCTTTAGGAGACCATTTTTTGCCAAGGGCAGAGCATTGGAGGATATGGATAAAAGGAGCTTAAGTTTGAATAATGAGGAGGTCACCTTCAATGTTCGTAGAACCATGAAGTAGCCAACTGCCATGAGGCTAGTCTCATTGATAAACTGTGTTGATGATCCTGGAGTCCATTTCTATGGTTACCTTGATAAAGTCTAAATAATAAAGGTACTTGCGTTCTGCCACAACGTTAAATCAAGCATTGCATGGTAGGCAACCCATGGGCTTGTTGGTGGTCTGAGTAACCAAAATAGCCACGTCATGTTGTAACGTTAAATCAAGCATTGGGTGAGAGGCAACCTACTATTTTTAGTGTTCACATTGTTTTTTGTAGGTGTATAGCATGAGGAACAACCTGAAATATGGTAAAATAGTGCTAAATTTAGAAAATTCCAGGTAAGGGGACTTACTCACCCACCCATAGAGGTCATAAGTCCCACTCCGGCTAGGTAAGTTGGGCAATAAATGTCACTAAAAATTTAAGGGATTCTGAGGATTTCTGAACTTTTACCTACGAACCTACGTATGGTGTCATAAATACCACTTATGGCCTCAAAAGTAGTGTCCTAAATGTCAGAACACAAAGTTCAAAGGGCTAGAAAATGGCATGCTACGTATGGCCTACCACCTACGAGCCATAAGTGGCCCCGTAAGTGGTAGACTTTTTGGCCCACTTTTTTTTAAAATTTTTGGCCTTTCCAAGCCTGACCCGACCTAAAACCGGCCTACCCCTACTATTAAAAGTTTAAAAGTCAATCCTTAGGCCCCATAATCCTCAAATTTTCAACTCCCTCTAGAATTTAAACTCTTCATCTTCCTCTCAAATTCTATATAAGGCAAGACTCATCCCTCAGTCCATCACTTGCAAGCGTAAAAAATCTCTAAGGCTAGGGTTTCTACACTTCTTCAAGCTTCTACTTTCATCTTTCAAAAATAAAAATAAGGTAATCTTCTTGGATCATATGAGTATTGTAATATGATATTAACATAGAATAAATGAGTTAGTACTTGAATATGTTTGAAAATTATGTGAAACTCAAGATTCTTGTTTGTAGGAGCCTAGAATAATCATAAAAAGTTGAAATTGGTGCATTGTTTTTGAATTAAAAATCTATGATCATGCCTTAAATGGAAGGAGAAGTTGAAAAGGTTGTTTAAACCCAAAAGTTTGTATGTGTTGCCTTTGTTTTGAAAGTTGATGCAAGTTGTATGAGCAATATTGGACTAGAATGGGCTAAACTTTACTATATAGGGATGTAAAATTTGGAAAAAAATGTGAGGTTTAATAATTTTGATTTTTCTTCCATTTATGCAATCCCTTACTCTCTTTCAGGCACTAACACTTGCTTTTTTAGGTACTATGGAACCAAAGGCTTCGATAAAAAGAGCAGAAAGGTTGAGACATCGGGATAAATCCCCTAAGCACAGTGGCTCGGTGTAAAAGTACCCGGTAATCCTGGATAGACCAGAAGCACCATGGACTAGGGGCTAGAGACAAGCTATAGCCGAGGTTATTGTTACAACCACCTTGGGCATTCAACTACCATCATGAACACAATAGAGATATCGTCTTGCATCTATATAGGCTAGATCCCAACATCCGCAGCCATACTAGTTTCTATATCGAGGATGAATTCAAATAGTACTTCACCCCATACTCTCCCCAGTTTGAGGAGGGAGAAAAGGCTTATAAGTAGGAGGGTGAGTTTGATATAGTAGAGAAAGAGACTACAGAGGACCCCAGTCTAAAGTGGGGGAGATGATCAGTCAGCATCAGCAATACCCCAGTCTGAGGAGAGTACAACTCAGGCCTCACATCAGGTGCCCTCATCTTCAGCACCATACACAAAGCTCCCTGCACAGGATCTTCAGTCTCCAAGTTCACCATAAGATGACCCAACTTCAGAGTCTACACATACCTCTGTTGTGCCTATTGCTAAGGTAAACTTAAGTGGTGTATAGCAATGATGTATATGCTTTATAAGTGAGATAGTTTCATTACTGAGACAGGTCGACCTAATAGGTATATTTTTTATGAGAGGAGGATTGAGTTATCGAGTATAGAAAGGGCACCAAACCTATGAGCCATATTTAATCGATATCAGCTGGGGTGGATAACTAGACCACAGGGTTCTTACAGCCAGGCTTTGGTTTGCGAGTTTTATGCATCCTATGCTACCACACTTTCTTTGATCACACCTAGAGGTATCATAGGCACAACACAACCCAATCTAGAGTCTATTTGGTGAGAGGGGTTTAGGTTGATCTTTCAACGATAGCCATCTGTCAGGTTTTTTCTTGGCCTGATTATGTAGCCCCAACATCTACTACTGAGTGTGACCAGAAATTGAGGTTTGCACGGGATAAAAAGGTGATGACGGGGGTAGATCATAGGAGACGGAGGCTAGATTTAGAGACATTGATATCTAGCCTGACTTCTAACTTAGTATACGACGCCCTCTAAATTTAGGGAAAGAGGGAGATTAAGAAGGCAGTATTAAATTTCACCGTAAAGTTTTTGTGGACCGTAGTTCATTTCGACTGTGTCCAACTGTTGTTTACGATATTTTTACATGGGATTGAGATGCATTGATCTCGATATTTATAAAAATATATAAGGTCAATTTTGCAGCGGTTATCAAGTATGAGTTCTATGATAAAGCATTTAGAGATTTGACCACTATGCTCTTCCCTTTACCCATTCAGTTGTTGTGTAATAAGGTAGGAGTTATTAAGATCCTAGATGTTAATATGAGATTATAGGTGATTATCATTGCACAGACGAGTATGATCAAGGATTTGGTAAACCTAGTCCTGGCCTAGAGAACTCGTGCACCTACGATTGTGATTCTAGCCTAGTTTTAGGGGCACTCAGTTTTGGCAGATTATATTAATAGGCTGGAGATAGATGTTGATAATACATGTGTTCATGTTGAGTTTAAGATGGTCAAGCATAGATATGCACCCAAGATTATTATCAGGGAAAGGGGGGCCCAGCCACTTCTACTTCAGCACCGGCTTCTACTTCTGAGTTGGTTAGGGCATCTCCTGTGCCCCCTCATCCCCCTATTATAGCTTCAACCACAGGTTTGATAAGTGACACGGGAATTTTTATAGTGCTTTGACAATGCCCAAGCGCATGCGCAAGTGTAAGTGGTCTACCAAGTAGTAAGGTAGCCTAATTAAAGCCAAGTATCAATCCCACAGAGACTTGATTTAACAATGATTTAATTTTAGTTCTCTGTCTAGATTAATTTAGTGCAAAAGCAACCAAAGAAAGAGTTTGTAATTTTTGTAAATTAAAAATACAGTAAATAATTCGTAAAATAAAATACTTGAGATAATCAATGGAGAAAAACCCAGGGTTAAAGCACTTCAAACAATCATACAATGCTATTGAATTTTATTCGTTAACTTGGTTATCTTGGTTGTTGATTCGTAGAGTTAATTGCATGATCATGGTTTCTCAATCTCTAATATTTTACCTAATATGGACATTACAACTGCATCGTTGAGCGGAGATGTAATAATCCAATTAAGTTAATTAAAGATATCATCCTACATTTGAATCAATTAAGGCATCTAAGTACATCCCTGTCCTAGACGCTAAGTTTAATTCTTTATTTTATAAAAGAATAAAAACTCAAACTTTGTTTTTTCCCATGTTCTATCTCCCTATTCCGTCTCCCGAGATCAAAAAGTTGATAATATATGTATTTTATGGGTGATCAATCCACAAAATAATTAAAACAAGAATAAACAAACAACCAAATACGATAAGCAAATTCAATGAAATTAATTCAAAACAATAGTAATCATGTTCTTGGCTTTTACCCCGGAAAGTGAGGTTTTACCCGATAATATTCATAATCACGGTCCAAATAATTAAATACATGATAGAAAAAATTAAAAGCTAAATAAAATAATTAAAACCTAATTTATTCGTGTAGCAGCCACTAATATTTCCACTTTCACCACCAACGTGTCCAGTTATCATCTTCCCCCTTGTAATTGTCCACTCACGTGTCCTTATATAATGAAACAATCCTAATTTGATTAGGATTAAAATTTATGAGCTGCACATTCTTAAAAATATTCTCACATTCTCCATAAATTGCCATGCAAATTGGAATTGAAATAGGGCACAATCCAATGCCGTGTCGGCAGAATTAAATTGGCCACGCATGATCATCGACGCGATGCGTCGAGTTAGTGTCGCTGTACTAGAATTAGTATTGAAAATTTTGGTTAAGTGTAAACTGTGTGACCATCGACGTTATGTGTCGACTCACTGAAATTTTCTTCCAAAATTTTGGTCAAGTATTGAACGTCCTATCCTTTGCCCATGCCTTTTGTAGTGTATTTCCAATGAATTTTCGGCCTTTAAATCATCAATATATCACCGTATTCAGTTCACTAAGCCTCCTAAAATATCATACACCACAAATTAGAGATTAAAACAACACAATAACCTCAACGATAAATCAAAACAAGAACTAAGATAAGGCAGATTCACAATGATCTTCCACTTATTATTCTGACTCTAGACTTAGTCAAGTTGAGCTTTGCCCATTACAAACAAGTTATTCCACTCACAATTACACCATTAAAATATTTAGAACAAATTAAACACATTAGAATCCAACGAAATCAACTAGACACACACCTAGCTCAAGCTAGTAGAACTAGTTTTTCGGGATGAACTCTAAATGACTCAATTAAGCACAAACCTATTTGAAAAGTACTTTAGACATTGTAATCACATACTTGGACACTTAAATGCTTATTTATATCAATATTAACATGCTAAGTACACGAATTTCTCTCAGAACAAGGCGAAATAAGCTAGAATAATGATATAAAGTGTATAAAACCACCTCAGATCATGCTTAGTAGAGCGCCAAGATATGATTGATACCCAGCTTGAGAATGTGGAGACAGATCTTGCATCATTATATGGGTAGATCTGACCTTGGGTCCAAATGATATTAGAGACTGCAGTGACTAAGATATGGGTTGCACTCCGAGATGAGATGTTAGAGTTCACTACAAAGTTACATACCCATATTAAAACTTTTAAGAGTCAGATGTAGGCTTGATTCAGTTATGAAGAGGCTCCTAATTTAGGTAAGATTTGATAGAAGGTGGCCATACTATGAGCAGAGTAAACTCTCTTATTGAGATCCAGATTTTGTCCATTCCTCTAGTTGCTCAACATGTGCCTCGGCATGGCCCTATATGATCTGATTTGTTCGTAGAGGATGAGGAGATGGTCCTAGATCTAGGGACCAAGACAACTAGGACGGAGGAACTATTGGACCCCTATATTCCATTTGATCAGGCCCTGTGATGGACCACCCATTATTCTAAAGCATCCATAGTAGGTGATGCAGTGTAATGAGCTGTTATTACAGTGGGTGTATCTTCTAGCCGTGCCCTGCCTCTACCTCCATCATTAATCGAGATACCTCCTGATGAAGATGAGCATGACACGAATGCCTAGTGCATCCCGATATGTCCTTATTCCCTTTCTTTATATTGTATTCACACACTGGGATAGTGCATAGTCTTTTAGTTGGGGTGCGTTATACCATAGTGTGTAATGACCCTTTCAATTATTTTTTATATTTTTTCTTATCTTTTCCATTAAGGATTCTACATAGCTTTCGCAAGTCATTTATGACTTGCTAGGACTGATAGTTCAGTTACTGGGCAGTTTGTTTGGTTTTTAGAACCAATTCCCTGTTTAGAAGTCTTCGTTGGTTCCTAATGATAACTGAGCAAAAACTTTAAGAAAATGATCTCGGATGAAAATTCTGACTACGCCAGTAGATCTAGCATATCTATTTTAGGCTAGATATACCTTTCGTTCGAGTCCTAATAAATCCGAGCTTATTTCAACCTATTAGTCGAAAGTGGGAAAATTTAAAGATATGGTTCTGGGGAAAATAATAGGTCTAAATGAAATTTTATGGACTATTTGACTTCACCAAAGTGTTTGGAACGTTAAATTTAGTGGGGTTACATTATTTATTTGTGAAAATCGAAGTCCAAATGAGTTCCAAGGGTCATAAACAAGTTTTGACTTTGCTAGTACTGGTGCCATGGAAATTGCGGCAAGGCCCATGGAAATTGTGGTCCATTTGATGGCGTTCTCGGCATCTCCATACCTAAAGGGGCTATAAATAAGCCCCAAGCCATATTTTGGTCATTTTTCCTTCATCTTTGAGACCAAGAAACCCTAAAGGGCTGTGATAACTCAAAATTGAGTATCATGGGTGACTTGGGATCTTGGAAAACATCTTTTATCACAATTATCATTCAAATTAAGGTAAGATTTTATCAATTTCTTGGTTCATGACCCAAAACCCCAATATAGCTTGGCGTTTTATTTTGGCCCAAAATTAGCTTTTTTTTACCCACTTCTTGAGGGTTATAATTCCTTGTTCATGTATGAATGTTAGGTTGACCTCAAAATTGTGTTTCTTATACATGGGACACACTTGGGGTTTTTGGCATTATTTTTAGACCAAAATCACAATAGTGAAATATGGGTATCATTAGATTCTTATTGATTAGTATATTACTATTTTGATAGAGTGATGGCATTTTGAGGATTGTGAAGTAAAGATGAGCATGTGGTGAGTGATGTAAAGATTTGTAGTTCGACTTTGAGGTAGGCTTCTGTCTACTCTTCTTCGTAAGATGATGTGTGCTATACATTGCGTGTGAATGTGAATGTTAAGTTTAATTATGGGTAGGATGACTTAGTATTTAACATTGAAGTTTAGGGATTAGATGAGGGTTTTGGACCTATAAGTTGAAGTTCTTAATTTCCTTTTTTAATCCTATTACTTTCTTCCAAGATAGAACAAATTTGTAGCATGGATATGATATTATGTTAGGTTAGGGATGCAGTTTAAGTGTTGGAATCTTGGTTAGTATGATTAACCTTAGTTGGGCTAGTCTAGTGACCTTAAAATTATATTTGGGTAGAGTTGACTTAAATGTCCATATTTTTAGTCGAAGTTCCTATCTTAGGTTTGCCTATGGCTTACTTGACATCTAGAAGTTAAAATAGATACCTTAGCTAAGTTTGGGACGTAGATTGCCTAAATATGGAAATTGAGGAATAGAAGAGGGTTTGTTTGACCCGCTTAGGTCCAGAAATTATTTTAGCCCTTGTGGACTTAGATTTGAATTATAGGCATAGTTAAGACTATTGAGCCTTAGAATGAGTTTACTTTGTGACTTGATAAATTATGATAACTTCCCGTTGATTATGATTAATGACTTATGGACATGATATTTCTTATAGATGCAATATTAGGCCTTTAGAGATGTTATTTCCTCTTAGATACAATATTGGGCCTTCAGAGATGTTATTCCTCTTATATATGAAAACTGGCCTACATAGAGATGCTATTCCTTATAGTCATGATATATGAAAAATAGATACAAAATGTCTTATAGATTTGATATGACTCGTAGTTCTGAGTTATGCTTATGGATGCATTATGCCTCCTAGAAGTGAGATGCCTCTTATGTGTGAGATGATCATAGATATACTTCATAGCTTATAGAGATGTTATGCCACGTGAATACACCATTTCCTATAGTCATGAGATCATTCATATATACAAGATTATTGATAATACTTGGCAAGATCGGAGGATATTATGATGATGTGATGATCCTTGGCAAGGCTGGAGGATATTATGATGATGTGATGATGCCTGAAAATCTAGAAGATACTATGATGATCTTATGATGCTTGAAAAGGCCAGAGGATGTTATGTTGACGTGATGATACACAGCAAGTCTGGAGGACTCTATGATGATGAGATTGCGATATTGATTACGTACCTTGCATACGCATCGCCTATCACTAGTATGAATCTATGTCTATTAGCTGGTATAGGAAGGCTACATATATATGGGTGATGACTATGCTTTGTGTTGTTGTGTGTTAATTGAACTTTTCGAGCATGGTCCAGTTGGGGTACACATAGGCTTGGTTAGGTATTTGGTTATCTGGATTTTCCAATTACTCACACTGTTATTGACATTGCTATTATTATTGATATGGATAGTTTATGACAGATTGGTCATTGATTTTTCCATCAATACTTAAGGTATTATTCTGACCTATTCATTTTATTATTATATTACTATGCAAGACCGTCTGATGACTAGGTATATAAAATAGAACCCTAAGTATTCTAGCACTAGTTCTTGTTATGATTATGAGGTATTACATAGCTAGTTTGATGATCTAGGTTGTACTATGATTATACCTCGGTTATATATTTATATATATACATACCTAGCTATATGTAGCATGGTGTTACCGTAAACATGTTCCTTTCATTGATTCAGATTGTATATTTATTCCTTGGCCTTGTATACATATATATATATATATATATATCTTCCACTTTTACTTTGTATATTGTCCAGTGATATACGGTATAAGGTTGATATTCCTAAGTATGGCAAGAATAAGAAAAATCACCCTTACTATTTCCTTAACCTTAATATGTTAAGTCTCTTAGACATGAATAGAATCATTTATCCTTATTATCACATGGGTAGTCTTGTATTATTATTGGATATTATGGTGTAGTTTTCCATTTTTTTCTATATGATATATATATCTGCTTTATCATTAGAGCTCTGTTGGTAGTTTCCTACTAAGTACCATTCATTTGGTACTCAAACTACACTACTACAGCCTGTAGATAATAGAACAGGTTATTGCCATTGGTGTATGCATCATGCAAAGAAGTCATGGTTAGGAGACTTAGAGTGAGATCCTAACTTTCGGAGTATTTCTTATCTCTCTCTCTCTTATGTATTAGACTCGTCTTTATATTGTATTCAGAGATAACTTATACATTGTAATTCCTTTGATATTTCATATTTGTACTCTTGTTATATTAGAAGCTCTTGTATTGATACCACTAGGTTTTGGGACTTCATTATTTCTTTGATTCTCTATTTTATCTATCTCGCTTTCTTTCTTTATGTATATTGAATAGCTCGTTACTAACCATTTTGGACTATGGGTTTGGCTTTTCTACCGGTGGGTTATATTAGGTGTCATCATAACTTGAGAAATTGGATAGTGATAAATTGGTATCAGATCCAAGTTTCACCAGTGTATTAGTACAAGAGATAAGTGTTTAATAGAGTTCATCGGATCGGTACGGAGATGACTATAACCTATCTTCAGTAGGCTACAGGGACTTTTTAGGAATTTTACTTCTTGACTCCTTATTGTATGTTTGTATTGTTACGAACCTCAAACATATTCTTTGAATCTATTTTAACCCCGATGATTAATGCAATATAGGCCATGTTGTCGACAGATATAGATGAGACTTCAACACACATTTCTAGAGTTTCAGCATAACATCAAAATAGAGAGTCAAAGATGGATATTAAAGATCTTTAGGGTCAGCTAAAAAGGATTTAGGGCCAGATTAGGATCTAGTTAAGCTTGTGAAGACTTCAACCCTTTGAGGTTCAGCATTGAGGATTTGAGTTTTGATTACAGATCCCTCACAGCTATGGATGACACAGGATTCATCGAGCAGTTCTCAAACCATATTTGGATGTTTTAGTGTTCATCAAGGTTTTCTATCAGATTCTGAGTATGAGATCGAGTTTCTAGAATAGGCCATTCATATTCTTATTCTATACTCTTTTGAGTCAGACTTGGTGTATGGATTTGTTAAAAGACTAGAATTTCCACTCCATCTGGCATCAAAGCATATGATAGCAATTGGGTCACTCTTCTCTTAGGTTGTGGACTATGCAAGGGCCATAAAGAGAGCCTGTATTGGGACTTATGGAGGTGGGGGCAAGAGGACATTCCATTAGTATAGTGCTATAGGTATTTCATCCAAGATCTTATTTTGGTTGCAGTGAGATGATACATGGTTTCTGAGGATGCCCCAGATATGAGTTAGTTGATCGGACAAAGTTAGCATATATCTCCCTGCCAGCCTAGAGTTCCTGAGATAGGCTACAATTGTGAGTAGGATGACCATTATAGTAGAGATTGCTCTCAATGTTAGTTGGCCAGCCATTTGGGATCAGATTATATTTTGTCCATGATTGGTGCTTTAGGAGTTTCCTACGTCTATAAAGAGAGAGATTATTAGTCTAGAGAAAGTCCTCGATATGGGATTTCTAGTCTTCTAACTCCTTTAAATCAGCCTCGTGATGTTGTGGTATCTTTAGTTAGAGATAGTGCGCTTGACGCCTCAGTTGTTGGTTTACTCAATCAATCCGAGTTTGGACCTGTTCAAATTTATTCTCCTTATGCTCGTCAAGCATGTGATTGCAGATTTCACTATGCTAGGTATGCTTTATTTCCCCGCATTATCTTTTGTTATGTGTATTAGGATTTTTATACCCATTGATGATTATATGACTTGATGAGTTGCTATTGGTAATTTTCTGCCATATTATTGAAATCATGATCTTATTACTACTCCATGGTTTATTGTTTTTAGTAGTGCATGGAGTAGATCTATATTGATATTTGATCCCTATGGATTTAGCTTTTGAGTTCGAGTCACATTTATCTTGGCATATTGGCCTTATTGTGGTCCTTGAGTGGTACATAATATTGATGTTCATTTTGGTACCGCCTATTCATTATATTAATGTTGATATTGGTGTTACTGTTGCTATCTCTGCTTGAGGTTATTGATATTGTTTGATATAATTACTTGATGTAATTGGTCCTCAATGGGTAGTTGTTTAGACTAGTGTTATCTTGGTAGAATTTCATTCTTTATGATCTTATTCGGTGGTTTGAGTACATATTTCATGATTTCTCCCCTATAGTGCAGCGAGGTTGATTGTTTTCCCTCTTTGTTAGCTGTTTTAGAATGATTCGGGAATGTACTGGGGTTATGTAAGAGAGTTGACCTTTCACGGTTCTGTATAACTCTAGAGTCGGCAATTTAGTTATATTTCCCATCATTAAGTTTAAGATTCTTAGACTTGCCTCCTGGGTGCAAAGGCTTTTGTGTTGGCTATCCCTTTCTATTTACTCCATTTGTGAGATTGACTAGTTTCATGTTCGTTCTTTGTTCGTGGCTATTTCATCGCCTGATAGAGGTTTTGATAGTGAGATGGAGATGTCCTGAGTTCATATCTTAGACTTATTGGGTCCACTCCTTTGTGATGGTTTGCCATTGTTATTAGTGTGGACATTGGAAGATCTTTTTGTGTTGTGATATGGTTTGCCTAGTGGAGTTGGAGAGTTAGAGTCAGGTAGTCTTTTCTGTGATCGCTTCTTGAGTTGGCAAATTGGAATTCTTTATCCCGAGTTATTTGATTTTTGGTTGATGTTATTGACATTAACCTTTGTTTTGAGATTGGTATTTTATCTTCGATGATTGTGTGATTCATGGATAAATTAAGTAAAGATTGTCCTTCTTGGGTGGATTCAGGAAATCCCTATTTCGGAGTTGTTTAGCCTAATGAAGGCTTGGTAGAGTGTTTATCCTTGTTGATATGTGCCTATGGCTATTCTTTGTCGAGATAGAGTATTGGATTGATTAGTTTCATCTAAATTTGTATTTCTCCAAGTTGCTAGAGAACTTTTTCTTATTGAAGTGGGTTATTTGCATTTTCAGTCAGTGATTTAGCCTTTAGCATAATTTACATTCTATGGCTACATTTTATACCCTCTAGATACTATAGAGTTGGTTGTTCCATTTTATGTCGATGGTTTATCCTTATGGTAAGTTTGTTCTTTAGCTAAGTTTTGATTTTGGCTTGGTATGTTTTAGCCTGGATGTGTCATATTTTGATACTAAAGTCAGTTTGAGTGGTTGGCAGTAATATAGAGTTATTGATCAGTTTTGATTTGATGCCTTGGATATAGTATTAATGCCTACCCTTTTTTAGGTTTGGCTTAGGTAGTTGAGATCGAGTAATACAGCCTTGATATTGAGATTTCTGCTTGGAGTTTTAGAGCCTATGTGAAGCCTTCATTATAAGTTTGTCTCAGTTTGAATTTTATTTATAGTCTGGTTAAGCCTACTCTGTGGTTACCTACTTGGTCTTCTCGACTTCGAATGAATTATAGTTAATATTTGTTCAGATGATAGCCCATGAATATGGTATTGGTTCCTTCAACTTTGACCTTGATTCTTCAGTCTTCTTTGGAAACTTTGGATAATATACTCAGTGGGAGTAGTATACTTCAGTTGGATTCAGTATGGTTCCACTCTCGATTGAAGAGGCATCTTGGACCAGATCATTCGATGATAGGATTAGTTATGCCTTAAGCCTTTGGATATCAGTTTGAATGCCATCCAGAATGGTTGTGGAATTAGCATAGATTGTATTCCTTGATAATCTCCATTTGTGTACCCAGATAGCACCTTATGAGATTATTCTTACAGTTGTCATATGGACTTTCAGCGGATTATTATTAGTTCTTTGAGTTCTCTGTGATGAGATTGCACAGATGAGACTCAGGTGGTTTTCCTCCTGATTTGGAGTAGATAACAAGTGTGGAATGGGAAAGAAAGGTTATATGTGGATTTGTGAGTCATTGTCATGACTCACTTCTTGGGTTTGCTTTTATCTTGAATAAGCCTCCATTGATCTTGTGCGGATATCAAGATGGTAACAGTGTATTATGGTTCAGATTTACGTGTATCAACCTTTTCAGTTCAGTTGGAGTTCAGTTAGTGGTTAAAGTTAAGTTTTGACTATTTAGAAGTGAAGTGAAAGTGTTGGTTAAAAAGAGATACCTATAGCAAAATCTCTTGTAAGTGTTCTCTCTTCATGGAGGTCATCGGGGAAGTCTTGCTCGGAGCATTCGGGCCTAGTACCTCATCTTTTTGAGCTTTTGAGATTCTTTCTATCCATTGACTTTTGGTGACGAAAGTCCTTTTAGTAGTTGATATTGTAATGACCTTTCAGTCAATTTTTATATTTCGCTTATCTTCGCTGTTAGGGCTTCTCCATTGCTGCCAAAGTCATTTATGACTTGCTAGGACTAATAGTTTGATTACCTGGCAGTTTGTTTGGTTTTTAAAACCAATTTCCTGTTTAGAAGTCTTCAATGGTTCCAAATGGCCACTGAGTAGAACCTTTAGTAAAACAATCTCGGATGCAAATTTTGACTACACCAGCAGATCCAAAATATCAATTTTAGGCTAGGTAGATATTTGGTTCAGTTCCCAATGCACCCGAGCTCATTTCGACCTATTGGTCGGAAAGTGAAAAATCAAAAGATATGGTACAAGGCCCACAATTGAACTAACAACCTTGGATGGAAAATTTGACTTCACTAATGCATTTAGAACGTCAAATTTAGTGGATCTACATAGTTCATTTGCGAAAATCAGAGTCTGAATAAGTTCCAAGGGTCATAAACAAGTTTTAACTTTGATGGTAATAGTGCCATGGAGATTGCGGAAAGGCCTATAGCGATCGCGGCATGGAGATCACGGTCTTTTTGATGGTGATATCGGCATCTCCAAGCCTGAAGGGGCTATAAATAGGCCCCCAAGCCTCATTTTGGTCATTTTTCCTTCATCTTTGAGACCTAGAAACCTTAAAAGTGTGTGATAACTCAAAATTCAGTATTGTGTATGACTTGGGAGCTTGGTAAACATCTTTTATCGTGATTATCATCCGAATTATGGTAAAATTTCATCAATTTCTTAGTTTTTGACCCAAAACTCCAATAAAGCTTAGGACTTGGTTTTAGCCCTAAATTAGCTTTGTTTTCACCAACTTCTTGAGGGTTATGATTCCTTGTTCATGTATGAATGTTGGTTGACCGCAAAAATGCATTTTCCGTATATGGGACCCACTTGGAGTTTTTAGCATCATTTTTAGACCAGAAGAACAATAGTGCAATATGGGTATTATTAGACTCGTATTGATGAGTAGATTATTATTTTGATAGTGTGATGACATTTTGGGGATTGTGAAGTGATGACGAGCATGTTGTGAATGATGTAAGGATTTGCGATTCGACTTTGAGGTTGGCTTTTGTCTACTCTTCTTTGTAATATGATGCACGTTATATATTGCGTGTAAATATGAATTTTAAGTTTGATTATGGGTAGAATGACTTAGTATTGAACATTGAAGTTTGGGGATTAGATGAAGGTTTTGGACTTGTAAGTTGAAGTGCTTAATATCCTTTTTGAATCCTATGGCCTTCTTCCTAGATGGAACTAATTTATAGCATGGATATGATATGATGCTAGGTTTGAGATGTGGTTTAAATGTTAGAATCTTTGTTAGTATGATTAACCTTAGTTAGGCTAGTCTAATGACCTTGAAAACGTAATTTGGGTAGAGTTGACAATGCCCATGTTTCTAGTCGAAGTTCCTATCTTAGGTTTGGTTATGGCTTACTTGACATCTAGAAGTTGAACTTGATACCTTATCCTTGTTTGGGGCGTAGTTTGTCTAAATATGGAAATTGAGGATTAGAAGGGGTTTCGTCTGGCACACTTAGTCCATGAATTGTGTTAGCCCTTTTGGACTTAGTTGCGAATACTAGGTATGGTTGAGACTATTGAGCCTTTGGAATGAGTTTACGTCGTGATTTTTTAAATTGTGATAACTTTCCCCGGATTGTGATTAATGACTTATGGCCATGATATTCTTTATCAATGCGATATTGAGCCTTTAGAGATGTTATTTCCTCTAAGATGCGATATTGGTCCTTTAGAGATTTTATTCCTCTTAGATATGATAATTAGCCTATATAGAGATGATAATCCTTTTAGTCGTGATATATGACCTATAGATACGATATGCCTTATAGATGTGATATGCCTCATAGTTACGAGTTATGCTTACGGGATACATTATGCCTCCTAGAAGTGAGAAGCCTCACTTATGTGAGATATTATAGATATGCTTCATACCTTATAGATATGTTATGCCTCGTGAATATTCTATGGCCTATAGTTATGAGATCATTCATATATACAAGATTATTGATATAAAATCCGGATACGCATTTGGGCTAAGGCTGTGAGTATGATGATATAATTATTGTGGACATATTATTAGGCCAAAGGCCTAGTTATGATATTGGTTTGATATTCGGTAAGTAATTATCCTTGTAAGGGATACGGTTGTAGTTTATGAGTATATATATGTTTATATACACATCTCTCCATTAAGGGATGGAGGAAGATGCAGTATGATGTTTATGAATACTAGTGATGGTATGCATAGATGTGGTATATCCATGATCATTGCATCGATGGTTGATACAATTCCAATTAGACTATAATATTATTATTGTTGTCTCTAACTAAGAGTCAAATCCCACTTTATACCTTAATAATGGATTCCATCATATTAATAACTGCACATTTTAATGAATAATTTATGTACATAAAAGAGTATAATAATGATATTTTATAAACTTGACTGAGATAAGTTCTAGTCTTTGATTTGATATTACTAATTACTTTGGTCGTGGAAGATTCCGACCATTTCTACACTTATGAATGATTTAGTCCCAAAGATCACTCCTTGTAATAAATGTACGACGTACACAGTTTTAGTCACGTCTTGAGTTCGTCCACCTTTTATATATATATATACTTATGGATAATGTGATATTGATGATGAGCAATGAATCATGGAAATAAACTACCTTGTTTCTCCTTTCATGATTATTTTTCTTAGCCCTCATGGGGATTGTTCTTTACTTTAGCCCTCATGGGGCCTTCACTTTACTTTATCCCTCTTGGGGATCCCTCTCTATTATTGACATTGATTTGGATACTATGATTATATGATGATACCCGGCAAGGCGAGAAAATATTATGATGATGTGATGATGTCCGGAAAGGTTGTAGGATATTATGATGATATGATGATGTCCGAAATGGCCGGAGGATACTATGATGATGCCTGGTAAGGCCATAGGATATTATGATGACGCGATGATACCCGAAAATATCGGAGGATCTTATGATGATGAGATTGTGAGATTGATTGTGTATCTTGCATTTATTCTTGCATGCGCATCGCCCATTACTAGTATGCACCTATGTCTATGAGCTGGTAAGGGATGGTTGCATAGATATGGGTGATAATTATGCTTTTTTGTTGTTGTATGTTGATTGAACTATCTGAGCTTGGTGTAATCGGGGTACGCATAGGCTCGGTTAGGTATTTGGTTGTATGGATTTGTGGTTACTTGCATTTTTATTAACATTGTTATTATCATTATTCTTATCATTGTTATGGATAGTTTATGATAGATTGATCATTGATTTCGGTATCGAGACTTGAGGTGTGATTCTGACCTCTTCATCTTATGATTATATTACTATGCATGACCTTCTGATGACTAGGTATATGGAATAGAACCCTGAGTATTCTAGCACTAGCTCCTACTATGATTATGAGGTCTTAAATAGCTAGTTTGATGGTCTAGGATGTACTACGAGTAGACCTCGGTTATATACTAATATATATACAAATACCTGCTATATATAGATATATTACCGTATACCCCTTCCTTTCATTGATTCAGATTGTATATTAATTCCTTGGCCTTGTATACTTATATATATATATATATATATATATATATATATATATATATATATATATATATCTTCCACTTTTACTTTGTATATTAGCTAGTGATATAAGGTATAATGTTGAGATTCATAAGTATGGCTGGAATAAGATAGTGCACCCTTACTCTTTCCTTAGCCTTAACATGTGTAGTCTCTTGGACATGAATAAGATAGTTTATCCTTATTATGTCATGGGTTGTGTTATATTGTTGTTGGATATTTGGGTGTAGTTTTCCATTCTGTTTATATGCTATGTATATCTACTTTATCTTTGGAGCTCAGTTGGCAGTTTCCTACTAAGTACCATTCGTTTGGTACTTATGGTACACTTCTGTAGATCATAGTATGAGTTATCATTGTTGATGTATGCGTCGTGCGGAGAAGCCATGGTTTGGAGACTTAGAGTGAGCTCCCAACATTCAGAGTATTGCTTATCTATCTCTTATGTATTAGACTAGTCTCTCTGTTGTATTCAAAGATAAGTTGTAACATGGTAATTCCTTTGATATTTCACATTTGTACTCCAGTTATATTAGAAGCTCTTGTATTGATACCACCAATTTTTATGACTTCATTATGTATTTGATCCTCTATTTCATCTATCCCACATTCTTTCTTTATGTATATTGAGTAGTTCGTTGCTAACCGTTCTGGACTACGGATTTGGCTTGACTACTGGTGCGTTATAGTTGACCCCATCATGACTTGATATGTTGGGTCGTGACACAGCCGCCGCAAGATTTTATTGTCGTGCTTCTTTTCCTATCGTCCGCAGTATAATTGTAGAACCAGCATGTCTAGGAAAATATTGTGTCGCATTGTGTTTTGTGTCGTATTGTGGTGTGTTTTTGTAACTGGGCAATTTTTGAGTATCTAAGGCAGTTGATGTAATTTGTTTTGTGTTTTTAAGAAAAATGATATGTCATGGCCCAAAATATATAGGTCATGATGGCACTTGTTGCGGCGATTCTTGACAAGTAAGCCTATTACACAAACCAATAGACAAATGGGGAAAAACAATAATAACCCCAAGGTAAGGATTTTAGAATGAAGTCGAACCATACAAGTATAATAAATGCAGAAAGAAATATAATAATGCAGCCCTAACTCCCAAAACTAGGTGTCAACAGTATAAGAACGTATCTAGTACAACTCAAATCTAAAGAAAATATACGATATCCAAATACAAGAGGAACTCTGTCTCTGAATGAAAATAAAGACATAGTATATAGAGAAAGGTTGCAGAAGACATTCAGACGCCTAAAAATCATCAACGACCTTGAAAGCTCCAACAATCGCCCAAGTCAAGCAACGTGGGGCACACTCGAACTTGAATCTGCACCCAAAGGGTGCAGTAAGAGTGAGTACAGTCCACTTGTACTCAGTAGGTAGCATAGGCAGACCGAGAAAAGTAGAAAATAAAGTACACAAAATACACACTAAGGGAAAGTCACCTACAATTAGAAAATATCCCACAACGGTAGACCATACCTCTTGCATTAACAGTTTTAATATATGACAAATACAATAACAACACAGCAAGTAGAACACAAGTGTACATTATATTACATGCAAGTAGAAATAGAAAAGAACATGTATATACAGGATGGCCAAATATAAATAATAGGATATAGAGCAAGTAGACATGTAACAAGTCAAAGTGAAAATTCAATTACAACATCAACACAATAAACCAAGTGCAATGTATAAGATGAGGATGCTGATGATTATGATGCAAGAGGTTGTCGTACAACCTCCGTATACACTCAATGAGGCAAGTATTTTTTATGTGGGCCCCATAGAGGGTTCGTCAACCCATTTACTTCCCTATATACACCTATAGAGTTAAACCTTCCCAAGGCAAGACCCATGGGGGGTTTGTCAACCTATATACTACAAATATCCATGACTCTTCTCCGACATAAGCCTTTGGAGAAGGTCTACAAGATCCAATATCTGATACTAATATCCAATATTTCTAGTATTCCCAGTGTTTCTAAAATTCCAGTATTTCCAGTGTTTCTAGAGCACATACATAACATTAGACACAAATAAGTACACATACATGACAACAAGAATATATGAAGAAATACAACAAACAAACAAAATCATGTGTGTGATGACATGAATATGATGATGCAATGTTCACAATCAGTCACATTGAGTATTTCCACAACCAATCCGCATGATGTATTTCCACAACCATCCATAATGTTACATTTTCACAACCACGTGTGCCAATATTCACGCATTATTTCAACCATCCATGAATTTCCATATGATTCATATACTTACAAAGTATGACTATATCATAATATACCAAAGGTAACCACAATAGGCATTTCTAACAACGTAATACAATTATTCATATGTATTCCAAGCTATCAACATCACATAAGACCCCACACGGTCATACATATCATGTAATATCCCAAATTCAACATTACCATACATATAGGCTCCCACAAGGTCACAACATATAGATAGCCATTTTTCATGATTAGTTCACACCCTTAACATGCATTCTGGTATACAAATTAACTACGCAGCCCAGTCTGAAGAGTTAAGACATAACCTACCTCAAAGGTTGAGAAATAGTCTGCAACTTCTACCCATGACATTACTTCTCACGAACGATCCCAAAATCAACAAAAACCAAGTAATATAAAATTTATGCGTCAACAAAGTCAACGATACCCATATTGCCTACTTTCGTTTAGGATCAAGATAGATCCTCGAAATGAGTTTTTGAAAAATAATGGCAAAATTATAACTTTATTTCAAAAACATATTTTCCAAGTGTTTAAAAATCTGCAGTTGAGAACCCAAATCAAATCGAGTTAAAAACGAGGGTCAAATTAAAGAAAAATTATTTTTAACCTTTACCGATTAAAACCTTTAAAATCCTCTTTAAATCAAAGAATTGATGTTGTTTTGGAGGTTAAATTGAGTAAAAACAAGTGGTTATAGGATTAGAAACATTATTCAAGTGAAAAGAAGTAAAATTTGAGGGTAAATCAAGTAGTAAGGTTTTTGGGGTTTCGAACAATTAGTAAAGAATTTAACTAAGAAAGGGTGATTTCTCACCTTAAATCTCAAGATATTTGCAATAATAAATGTTAAACAAGCTCCCAAGTCCCCTACAATAATTAATTTTTAGTTATCATACTCATTAGGGATTTTAGGTTTCAAGACATGAGTGAAAATGGCCAATTTCGTGACCTAAGGGGCTTATTTATAGCCCCTTCAGGTATCCAGGTAGTGCTACCGCACTCCCAGGTTTAAAATTGCACTATCTGACCTTAGGAGAAGATATTGTGATCGCAATCACCCCTTGTGAGTTCATACTATCCTCTTCGGCACCAGATATCAACTGAAATTTCAAAATTTCTGCTAAGGCCTCGAGATTTATTCGAAATTCAATTTACACAAATGAACTATGTAACCCCGCAAAATTTGACGTTCTGGACGCATTGACAAAGTAGAATTTTCAAAAAAACACTATTTTCACAAAGTTGACACCCGAAACCTGAGATCACAATTTCCAAATCGAGGGTCGAAATAAGATTTAAAAGTCATACCAAATATGTTACCACCCTAAAATTGACATTTCGGATATGCTGGCGCAGTCCATTCAGGCATCCATCGCATGGATCAAAAGATAACCACATAAGTCTATAATAAGGCTCTCAAACCCTACAAAAACCACAATATCGCATAAAAGGCACCAAAATGGATCAAGAACCGTGCCAATTACCCACACACCCTAGAAATACCACAATGCTACTATGGGGAGGGGTAAAATAGTCAAATCACACAAAAATATATATTTCACATATTTCATCAAATTTTTGGGTCGTTACCTCATCCACCACTAAAAATCTATTTCGTACTCAAACTAAGGTCAAGAAATAACTGAATCAACAAAAAGATGGGGATAAGATTTACGTGTATCAGACTAGACCTCACTATTAGCCTCATTTATAGGTTGATCACCACTGAACTTTAACCATAGGGATAACTCTAGAAGGCAATCGCCTAACATCTCTAGCCAAAATTAAGACGAGATCCTCAAGGAATGACAACCGCTAATCTAACTGAACTTACTCCCAACAAATGACGTGAGACTCATCAGGAATATAACGGTAAAGTATAGAAACATTAAGAACTAGATGAATAGCCGATAAATTAGGGGGCAAAGCCAACTCATAAGACATATCCCCAATAGTCTGAAGAATCTCAAATATGCCAATATAACTGGGGCTAAGCTTGCCTCTCTTCCCAAACCTCATAGCACCCTTCATGGGTAAAACTCAAAAGAAAAACACAATCACCAACACTAAATCTCAAGGAACGGAGTCTACAGTCAGCATAGCACTTCTACCTACTCTAAGCCACTAAAAATCTATCCTAAATGATCCAAGTTGTATCCATAGACTCACGAAGTAAGTGTTTACCTTGCAGTCTAACCTCAGAATCATCAAACCAACCAACTAGATAGCAACAACACCTACCATATAGCACCTCAAAATGAGCCATATTGATACTGGAATGGTATCTGTTTGTATAGGCGAACTCTACTAAATTCAAATATTTCTCCCACTGACCACCAAAATTCATCACACAAGCATTGAGCATATCCTCCTAAACCTAAATAGCCCTATCTGACTAACCATCAATTTGTGGGTGAAACATTGTACTAATATCACCCGAGTGCCCAACCTATGCTGAAAAGACTTCCAAAAGTGAGATGCAAATACTAAACAACAATCTAAAATGATAGACACTAGCACACCATGAAGACACACAATCTCACCAATATAGATACGAGCTAACCTCTCGGCACCAAAAATACCTGAGCAAGAATAAAATAAGCAGACTTGATCAATCGATTCATGATGACCTAAAAACTATTTGATCCAGTGAAGCTTCCTTAGACTCTCCACTCAACACCTTATGTTGAATCAATATGAATCTCGTATCATCAAACTAATAAGCTCAAATCTTCTCCATCAAAGAAGACCTAGCCTCCACAAATGCCAAAACACACTCAAGTGTCAAAATATCTAACTATCTAGTTAGCTAAACATTGAACCTCTAAGTCCAAAGGTCTCTACAAGGTCAAAAGATGTGTCAAGCTACCCATGCTAGTTGACTTCCAGCTAAAGGCACCCACTACCACATTAGCCTTGCTCAAATAAAAGAGAATAGGCAAGTCATAGTCCTTAAGCAACTCAAGCCAACAATCTACCTCATATTAAGATCTCACATGGGTAAAGAAGTACCAAAGGCTATGATGATCTGAGAAAATCACACAACGAACTCCATACAAGTAATGCCTCCATAGTTTCAAAGAAAAAACAATTGCGCACAATTTCTAATCATGGGTGAGTTAATTCCTCTCATGAGGATTCAACTAATGAATGCATACGCAATCACTCTACCCTCTTGCATTAACACAGCACCTAACCCAACACCTGAATCATCACAAAAGATGGTAAAACCCATGCCCTCTTTGGGAAAACTCAAGATAGAAGTTGAAGCCAACAAATCCTTGAGCTTTTGAAAGCTTATCTCACAAAAATCAGACCATAGGAAAGAAATCTTCTTTTGAGTCAACTTAGCCAAAGGAACAATAATAGATGAAAAACCCTTAACAACACGCCAATAATAACCTGCCAAGCCCATAAAACTTCAAATCTCAATGGGCGAAGTAGGTCTAGCCCAATCACAAACCAATGCAACCTTAGATGGATCAACCATAACGCTCTCCTTAGTCACTATATAACCCAAGAGAGAATCAGACTGCAACCAAAACTCATACTTGGAAAACTTAGCATGCAACTTCTCATCCCTCAATCTCTGAAGCACAATTAACAAATGCTCCTCATGGTCATCCTCACTCTTGTAATAAACCCAGCTATCATTTATAAATACAATTACAAAAGAATCAACATACGATCAGAACACCTGATTCACCAACTCCATGAACACGGTAGGGGCATTAGTCAACCCAAAAGACATAACCAAGACCTCATAGTTACGATATCGAGTTTGAAAAGCTATCTTTAGAATATCTGAAGCTCTAATCCTCAACTAGTGATAATCGGATCTCAAATCAATCATTAAAAACACCACAGCACCCTAAAGCTAATTAAATAAATCATTAATACGGGGAAGAGGATACTTATTCTTAACTGTCACCTTGTTCAACTACCAATAATTAATACACATATGCATAGACCCATTTTTTTCTTCATGAATAAGATAGGCGTAGCCCATGTCAATACACTAAGTTGAATAAATCCTTTATCCAACAAATCCTGCAACTAATCCTTTAACTTCTTCAACTCAGCTGGGGCCATCTTATAAAAAATAATAGAGATGGGCTTGGTGCCTGGCTTAACAGCAATAGAGAAATCAATATTCTGTTCCAGAGGCATTCCAGGCAAATCCAAAGGAAACACATCCACAAACCCATGGAAAACACAAACAGAATTCAAGAAAAGAGGATAAACAACACTAATATCATGAATATGAGCCAAATAAGATAACCACCCCCTTAACCAATCTATGATCCTGAACATAGGATATGACCCTCTTAGGACCTGAATGAAGTATAAATTTCTAAGCTATCCTTTGCACACCTGGCGAAGCTAAAGTCACGATCTTAGCAAAAATAGCCTAGGACATCATGATAAGGAGTCAACCAATCCATACAAAAAATAACATCAAATCAACCATTTCTAACACAAGCAAATCTACCCGCCTCACGACCAAAAAAATGACAACACAAGATTGGTGCACCTAATCCACGACTATAGAATCTCCTATAGTGGTAGATACACGAATAGGCATGGCAAGAGGCTCACTAACAGAATCAAAACCTAAATTAAAATATGTAGACACATAGGAAAAAGTTGATCTGGGATTAAATAACACAAATGCAGATCTGAAATAAAAGGGAATGATACCTATGATCACAACATCAAAAGCCTCTGCCTTAGGTTCTGTTGGCAAGGCATAACACAATCCACGACAGCCAATTGGTTGAATAGCCCCATAACACCACCACGAGCACCACAACCTTTACCTCCAATATGAAAATTCAATCACAACATCAATATAATAAAGTAAGTACAATGTATAAGATGAGGATGTTCATGATAATAATGCATGAGGTTGTTGCACAACCTCCGTATACACCCATGGGGGCAAGCCTTCCCGATGTGAGACCCATGAAGGGTTTGTCAATCCATATACCACCATGTATACACCTACAGAGGATAGGTTTCACAATGCAGGACCTATGGGGGGTTCATAAATCCATATACTACCAATATCCATGACTCGTCTCCAATATAATCCTTTGGATAAGATCTATAAGATCCAATATTTGATACGAATATCTAGTATTTCAAATATTCCTAGTGTTTATAATATTCCCAATATTTCCAGATAATATACATAACATCAGACACAAAGTAAGTACACATATATGGAAACAAGTATATATAAATCAATATAACAAATAAGTGAAATGATGTGTGTGATGACATGAGGATGATGATGCAATATTCACAACCAATCACAATGAGTATTTCCACAACCAATCCACATAATTTATTTCCACAACCAATCTATATGACGTATTTCCACAACCAATCATAATGTTAGATTTTCATAACCACGTGTGCCAATATCCACTTATTATTTTCAATATCCATGAATTTTCATATGATTTATATTCCCACAAAGTATGAATATATCATAATACACCAAAGGTTACCATAATAGTCATTTATAACAACACAATACAATTATTTATATGTATTCCAAGCTATCAACATCACATAAGACCCCACACGGTCACACATATCACATAGTATCCCAAATCAAACAATTACAACACATATAGGCCCCCACATAGGCGCAACATATAGATAGCCATATTTTATGATCATTTTCCACCCTTAACATCCATTTGATATACCAATTAACTACCCAGCCTAGTCTAAAAATTTAAGTCATAACCTACCACGAAGGCCAAAAAATGGTCTGCAACATTTCCACCATGCCCTTACTTCTCATGAACGACCTAAAATAAATTAAAAATAAGTAATTTAGGATCTACACATCAAAATAAAGCCAGGATACCCATATTGCCTACTTTTGGTTTGGGGTTAAAGTGGGCCCCCGTAATGTGTTTTTGAAAAATAAGGAAAAAATTATTATTTTATTTTAAAAATATTTTTTCCATGTGTTTAGAAATATACAGTTGAAAACCCATTCAAATCGAATTAAAATCGAGGTTCAAATCAAAGAAAAACCATGTTTAACCTTTACCGGATAAAACCTTTGAAATTCATTTTAAATCACAGAATCAAAGTTGTTTTGGAGGTTAAATTTAGGAAAAACAAGTGGTTATGGGTAGAAATATTATTCAAGTTAAAAGAAGTGAAATTTGAGAATAAATCAAATAATAAGGTTTTGGGGGGTTTTAATAATTAATCAAGAATTTAACTAGGAAAAAGGTGATCTATCATCTTAAATCATAATATATTCACGATAATAAAAGTTAAATAAGCTCTTAAGTCACCCCACAATAATCAATTTTGAGTTATCATACTCATTAGGGCTTTTGGCTCTCACGACATGAGTGAAAATGGCCAATTTCACGATCTAAGTGGATTATTTACAACCCCTTCACGTATCCAGGTAGTGAAATTGCACTCCCAGGTGTGCAATCACACTATATAACCTTAGGAGTAGATATTGCAATCACAATCACCCCTTGTGCAATCACACTATCCTCTTCGGCATCGAATATCATCTGAAACTTAGGAAAATTTCCAAGTTTTTGCTAAGGCCTCGGAATTTATTTGGAATCTTATTTATGCAAATAAACTATGTAACTCCACTAAATTTAAAATTTCAAAAGATATAGAGTAGCTGGATTTTTGAAAAGATGTTGTTTCACAAAGTTGGCCCCCAAAATCTGAGATCACAATTTCCAAACCGAGGGTCAAAATAAAATTTAAAAGTCATAAAAACATAACAAACATGTAACCACCCTAAAATTAATATTTCAGATCTTTTGGCATAATCTATTCAGTCATCTATCGCACAGATCAAAAGATAACTACATAAGTCTATAATAAGACTTTAGAAGCCTCCAAAAATCACATGATTGCATAAAAGGCACCAAAATGCATCGGAAACCATGTCAATCACTGCCATACCTTAGAAATAACACAATGCAACTATGGATAGGGATAAAATGATCAAATCATACAATAACACATATTTCATATATTTTATCAAATTTTTAGGTCGTTACATGATACTCCTTTGAAAAAAATATTTTTGAACTGTGTGAATGTTGTGAATCTCATTATGGTATTAGGATTAGGAACATAATAATTATATCTAACAATTACATAAACCGTCTAGATAGTAGTTTGTGATGTAACCTTGTGCCATGTGTATGTGAGATGCTTACTTTGTTTTCTTTGTGTGTAGGATCCAGAACTTGTCCGGTTAGTCTTGCCTTGGTTGTAGGATAAACGGTTAGTATAGGATCATAGGTCATTCTTAAAATTAGCCCTCTTTTATCCTAAACAACCTTCCAAATGTGACTAAGTATCCTTGGATAGAGTGCAGCTCAACTCAGGAAAATCTCCTAAGTTGAGGGTGGCTATCATAGAGGTGTACAATATGAAGTAGGTATGAAGAAGGGTAAATAAGAGAAAAAAAGTAGGGATGGGTGCGGTAGAAAAAGAAAAAAAAGAAAATCAAAAAGTAAAAAATAAAAAAAGAAAAAGAAATAATAGAAGAAACCTTACCCAACCTGAACGTGCAATAAAGGAATAAAAAGGAAGAAATAAGGGTGGAATAAAAGAGAGTTGGTTGACAAGTGGACCCCAAAAGTAAGTGTAGTGCCAAGGAGGCTTAGTAACTAAATTCTCATATGTACCATATCATCCCCCAAGCCTACATTACAAACTAAGTAAAGTCCTATAGTGATCCTAACCTGACTTTCTGAAAGCTGAAGTAAAGGAAATAAGGGCAAGCCTATGGTATTCAGTCATATTTTTGTATTTTCTTTATGAGTGTGAGTGTCACTTGATTGTCCCTGTAATAACATGCATGATTTCACTGAGTGATTGGGACTTATTTATTGTGAGGGTACATGGGTTGTGTTGCTAGCTACTTATTTGTTAGAGTAGTGTAACATGTATATATGCATGATTGTTTGTTGCCAATGTAATACCATACCTTGATTCCCTTGTGTCACAGTTTTGTGCCTTATAGATTCACACAATTGGTTTTGAAGTGTTAAAATTAGAGAGCAGTAATATTTTTTAGCTTAAAGTTGATGATTGCCTGCCATAGATGTCTTAGGTTTCTTCTGGTTAAGCGTTGTTGAGTTTTTTTGCCTGAGGACATGCAAATATTATAAGTTGAGGGTGTTTATGTGATATTGTTTCATAGCACTTTCAATGCTTAAAACTATAAAAATATGTAGTTACTTAGGTCGTTTTGTTAGATATGATGTTTTTTGTGTTGTGTTTTGTAGGACACCTGATTTTGTGAGTTAAAATGAACAACAGAAGTGAAAATTTGAGTTTTGTACCACTTATGTGAGAACTTATGGCCCGTAGGTACTACCTACGTGATGTAGGTGACAGAACAAGTGTTTGAGAATTGAGATACAGAGATTCAGAAGCTAAAAAATTAGGCCTTACAACCTTCGATGGGCACCTACGGCCCATAGGTGTCAGTACAAGTTTAATAAGATTAAAGTGTTAGAGTCTTGTTGGAGTTTTGGGAGTCTAGCACCGATGTCGGGCCACCTTACAGCCCGTAAGTGGCTCCATATGTGGCCACTAACTCCAGTTTTCCTCTTTGGTTTTGGATAGGTTTCCTAGGGTTTCCATGTATTCTATAAATACCCTTTTGATGTTTTTAGTTAGTTTTTACACACTCTTATCATTCACAAATATGTATTTTGATTGTGAGATTGGCTTTTGATCTTAGGATTGTGTTCTTGGATTTTGGTTTACTATTCAATTTGAGACTTTGAAGGGGAGCCTTGGGGTAGCTGGTAAAGTTGTTGCAATGTGAACAAAAGGTCACTGTTCAAGCCTTGGAAATAGCCTTTGGCAGAAATGCAAGGTAAGGTTATGTACAATACATCCTTGTGGTGGGGCCCTTCCTGGACCCTGCACATAGCGGGGGTTTTAATGCATCGGTCTTTCCTTATTCAATTTGAGACTTTGGATTTTCATCGTAAATTATTGTGTGATGGAATTAATGCCTTATTATGAAGTTCATCGATTGTTACACAATGATGAGTGGCTAATTCCCTGAGTTGGGGTTGTGGGAACCCTGCGGATTAACAAAGTAGGGAAAGTGTGCAATCCTTCTAACTCATTATTGCTACATGCATAGTGGTTTTCCTGGGTCATATTGATTTCTTAATGATTGCAAACTTTAAGATACAATTTGTTTTCACTATGAACTCTAGAGAGAGGTAGAGATTGAGAAAACAAAGATCACAATAGTAATTTAAAGTTAATTATCGATATAAGCTAATTATCTTCATCTATTTAAGCTAATTATCTTCATCTAGTCAACTTGAGACTGAGAGAAGATAGTTGTGTTAGGGTCCAAGGCAAGGGTTAGTAATACAACACTTTAAGACCGAGAAGAAATGAGTGAAATTCACCAAAGGGTGTCGAGAGGTTATTGGTGATACATAACCTGTCAGATTCTACATGCACATCAGTAAGGTAGTTGGGGAGGACACGATAAACCTACTAACGTGACCCGATCGGGGCCTTGTCATAATGGGCGTCCTAAGTCCGATCAGGACCAGAGACCACCCCCGTTACCCAACCTATCCTCCAGTCGCCTGCCCTAAGTTGGCTGAATTTTGAGCATGTAGCAAGATAGTGCAACGGATCATATGAAATCTCTAGGATATGATCACAATTATGACCGACCCAACCGAGTCCAACTATCCCATACCAATAATCCAACCATACCAAAATAGGGGCCATAAACCAGGCCATAACCAAAGATGTTCCAAAACATAATAAAATTAATCCCAAAAAGAAATATGATAGAACAGTGAGAAATTATGTCCAATGATGTCAACCCATCGGCATATTCCAATGCTATGGCTGACACCAATATCGATCCCACCCATTCCAACCCATAGAAGTACCACAAAGACTCTAACCAAATGAGTAATAAAATCTGATTAGGACATGCCCCCAGCCATAGCCAAAACTAATATCCAAAATTAAACCAAAATGTCCAGAAATATCCATAACATAAAATGGATCCTTCCGAAATGATGGAAGCTCACCACTTTAATCCAAATATTTTCCCTGAGTCAATCACTTTATAGGAGGATTAGAACGGTCGGTTCCTATATAGCGTGGGTATACAGCCTCTAATAGACGGGTTAGCAGGTAAAAGCTAGCATGATCTCATGATAAGGATAAAATAATTCCATTCATAAAACCAAGTAAAACCAACCATATACACACAACCAAACATATATATATATAACCAAGTGGGGAAAAGAGACCAGGTTTAGCATGCCTTTAAAAGCTTTACCTAGGCTATGTAGCTTTGTCGTCCTAAATTACCCACGGGCAAAAGGGTTCAGCTCCCATACTGAAAGGGCCCCAATGCGTGTAGCCGCACGACCAGGGAAGAAAACTTGGAATGACTAGTACATCCCCCAAAATATAGTGTGACATCATGCACACGGTCACCAAGACCAACCTCATATCGGAAAATATGAGTTTCCAGTTTTGGTCTCGCCCGGACCTCCACCTTCCACAGCTTTGCTACACATCCCACCACTATTGCCCAATTAAAACTGTTTTCCAAATAACCAAACCACTATCCATTTTTTAATTGAGGCCATTAATATTGGTAGCTCTATACCAATCCTTACTTGCAAGTATTATTCATGGCCAACCATGTATAGGTTTAAGGGGACTTTCAAGAGTCCTTCCATTTACTAAATTAAACCACTTGAGGATTCCATGTACCCCACAAACATAACCATTTATCCATTTACCTTTCCAAATCATTTAAACCATGCATAATTCCTTTACCTAGTTTTAAAATAAGCAAGAGTTCCATTAAAAGTAGTCAATGCAATAAACATATCTTTATAAGCATTTTGTCAAACACATTGGGGGCATAATATAACCAAAATCAATTCCAATTTCCATTAAAGTATTCCCATGCAATCTAGTTATCCAAAACCACCATTCATGCATATAAAAGGATAATTAAAACCATGGGAAAGCATAACCAACCATTCAATATCAAAACCCCCAATTCATATTTGCAAACCAAAATCATACAATCAATGAAGTCATGAAAACATTCACAAAAACCATGCCATTAGATAAAATTAACAATGAGGGAAGAGAACATGCCTTAAACCAAGATGATGATGATGGAAAGGAATCACCGATATAAGCCCCAAATCAATCCTCTAGTTGAAACCCTAGCTTCCCTTTTCCAAAAGCCTTGAGAGAATTATAGAGTGTTTAGAAGAGTTTCTAAGTGTTAATGAATGCAATAATAGGATAAATAACCTCCCAAGTAAGTTAGAAGTTGTTGGACCTTATTAGGATAAGTTAGGAAATGTCCAGAATACCCTTACTTAAGTTACACTAGAATCCCATCACAGGGGTACAATTGACCCTCGCGAGTCGTACCCTCCCAATACGATTGGTACTCTCTACTCGTATCCCAACCTCAACCTTTGGATCAAACATTGTCCGACATATGACTCATCCAACCAAGTCGTATCCAAAGCATACGATTCATACCCCTGGCAGATTTTAACCAAAAGAAGATGTAGACATTGTCCACCATATGAGTCCTGGGTATGACTTGTACCCTGGATTATGGATCACGGTGAGCCACTAGTACTCATATCCAACCTAAGTAACCAAGTCTAAGATTAAGTTAAGGAACCAAATGATTCGTGACCACCAATATGAATCGTACCCTTAAGGCGTACCATTCTAGTAGTCAAAATCCATCCCACCAACCAACACAGGTCAGTATACGACTGGACTATACCATCCATACCCTAACATACGACTCATACCCTCGAGTTGTATTGGGTTTAGAGACTAGAATTCTTGGAAATTCTCAAAGGTCCAAAAAACTAGGTGTTTCAGTCTCCCCCACTAGGAACATTCATCCTCAAATTACGGATAAGGTAGGGGTAACCACACACACGAGTCATTTGCATTATCAAATATATTCCCAATATCTAACAAAGTTTGAAAACAAAGAGGCAAAGATATCAATCTTTCCTTTAACAACTCTAAAAACAAAGGTGTGTCGAAGACATATACCTTCCGAGTGAAACCCAGGAATAGAAAAAAAATGCAGATACTTAGACTTCATGTCCTCTTCCACTTCCCATGTATCTTTTTCCATATTATAGTTCTGCCAGAGAACCTTTACCGAAACCACATCCTAGGTATACAACCGACGAACCTGCCTATCCAAGATTTCAACTGGGACCTCTTCATAAGCTAAAGAATTTGATATATCCAATAATTCCAAATGAACAGCCGAAGAAGGATGACCAATGCACTTTCTTAACATAGAAACATGAAAGACCGGATGAACCAAGATCAAGCTAGAAGGAAACTCTAACTCATAAGAAACATTATCAATTCTTCGTAAAACCTCGTAAGGACCAACATACCAGGGACTGAGATTCACCTTCTTACCAAACTATACTACTCTTTTCATAGGAGATACCTTAAGAAAACCTTATCCCCAACCTTAAACTCCAAGTCTTTATGCCTAACATCGACATAGGAATTTTGGCGACTTTAGGCATCCTTAAGCCTCTCTCGAATCACCTTCGTCTTCTCCATAGCCTGGTAAACCAAGTCATGACCAGTCTACCTAACCAAGATCAAACCAACCAATAAGAGATCTACACCTACTACAATAGAATGCCTCAAAAGGGGCCATACCAATACTAAAATAATAGCTATTGTTGTAAGAAAACTCCACCAAAGGTAGATACTCAACCCAATTTCCACCATAATCAATCACACAAGTTCGAATCATATCCTCAAATAAGTAAATAGTACGCTCTGCTTGCCTATCAATCTACGGGTGGAATGCAGTACTCAGACTCACCTTAGTCCCCAACCATTTCTGAAAAGATCGCTAGAAGTCAGACGAAAACTACATGCCATAATTAGAAATAATCAAAATAGGCACCCCATGCAGCTTCACAATATCTTGAATATAAAGATTCATAAAATCCTC
Organism: Capsicum pubescens; assembly: GCA_030864215.1. NCBI lineage: Eukaryota > Viridiplantae > Streptophyta > Magnoliopsida > Solanales > Solanaceae > Capsicum > Capsicum pubescens. Next base: position 124,348,103 of record CM061543.1, read on the forward strand.
CACCAAGAAGGTAGTCCGCATGGGAAAAAAGTGTGAAGACTTAGTCATCCTATCCATGATCACCCAAATCAAATCATATTGACTCCAAGACCGAGAAAGACTTATAACAAAGTCCATATTGATCATCTCCCACTTCCATTCTGGCAAATCAATTTCTTGATACAACCCTCTTGGCCTAATGCACTCAACCTTAACCTGTTGACACACCATGCACTTGGCCAAAAAGTTAACCACATCCCTCTTCATGCCATTCCACTAATAGATCTCCTTAAGATCATGATACATCTTAGTTGATCCAAGATGAACAATATAGCACGACTCATGTGCCTCAGCCAAAATCTTTTGCCGCAAACCGTCGACATCAAGAACACACAACCTCTCTTGATACCGTAAAGTACCATCACCGCTGATCTCAAATACCACTACCTTTTGCCTACCAACGCCACTCTTGATTTTTATCAATATAAGATCCAGCACCTGTTTCTCCTTAATATCCGCAAAAAGATATGATTGACCACTTCTTGCACCACCACACCACCACCCTTGGAGTCCAAGAGGAGAATGCCAAGATTAGCCAAGCGGTGAATATCCTTCACCAATTTTCGCTTTCCTTCCTCCACATGAGACAAACTACCCATGGATAACCTGCTAAGAGCATCAGCAACTACGTTAGCCTTACATGGGTGGTAGTGAAGAATTATATCATAGTCCTTGAGAAGTTCAAGCCATCACTTCTACCTGAGATTAAGCTCCTTCTGAGTGAACACATACTGTAGACTCTTATGATCAAAAAAGAAATCCATGTGCACACCATACAAATAATGTTGCCATATTTTTAAAGCAAACACAACCGCCAACAACTCTAAATCATGAGTAGAATAATTCCTCTCATACACTTACAACTGCCTGGAAGAATAGGAAATCACCTTTCCATGTTGCATCAAAGCACTACCAATACCTATTCGAGATGTATCACGATAAAACACAAACCCATCATTGCCTTTCGACAAAGTCAGAATGGGAGTCAAAGTTAACTTATCCTCCAACTTCTCAAAACTTCCTTCATAAGCATCTGACCAAGAAAACTTGACTTTCTTCTAAGTTAACATAGTAAAAGGAGCAGCTATCGACGAAAATATTTCCACAAATTGCCTATAGTACTCGGCTAAACCTAAGAAGCTCTGAATGTCAGATGGAGTCATTGGTCTAGGCCATCTCTTCACCACAACAACCTTTTGCGGATCCACCATGATCCCTCCACTAGAAATAATATGAACCAAGAAAGTTAAAGAGTTTAACCAAAACTGACACTTGGAGAACATGGCATACAATTGTTGTTCCTTTAAGGTCTGCAACACTATATGGAAGTGATTAGCATGATCCACCTCACTCTTCAAATAGACCAAAATGTTATAAATGAACACAATAATGAAGAGATCCAAATACTGACAAAAAACCCTGTACATCAGATCCATAAATGCCACCGGAGCATTAGTCAACCCAAACAATATCACCAAAAACTCAAAGTGTCCATACCGAGTATGAAAAGCCAGCTTAGAGATATCCACCTCCCTAATCTTTAGCTGATAGTAACCAGACTAAAGATCTATCTTAGAAAAGAACTTGACCCCTTACAACTAGTCGAATAGATCTTCTATCCTTGAAAGAGGATACTTATTCTTGACCGTCACCTTGTTCAGCTACCTATAGTCAATGCACATCCAAAGGAATCCATCCTACTTGCACAAAAGTAGCACCGGTACACCCCATGGAGATACACTTGGATTAATAAACCCCTTATCCAGATAATCCTTAAATTGCTCCTTGAGTTCACTCAACTCAGCAGGAGCCATTCTATATGGAGGAATAGAAATTGGAAAAGTGTCCAGAACTAGATCGATACCAATCTCTATTTCCTTATCCAGAGAAACACTAGGAAAATCATCCAAAAATACCTTTGGAAACTCATTAACCACTGAAACTGACGGGAAAGAAGGACCTTCCGAGTTAGAATCTTTATCCCATACCAAGTGATAAAGACATCCTTTAGAGATTAAGCTCAGAGCTCTAAGATAAGAAATAAATCTTCCCCTAGGAGCTAAAGAACCACCCTCCCATTCTATAATCCATTTACCATGGAACGTAAAGATAACTCTACGAGTCCAACTATCCAAGGACGTGTAAAAAGAATGCAACCAATCCATACCATGAATAACATTGAAATCTACCATGCCTAACTCAAACAAATCTATCAAGGTCTACTTTCCACCAACAGATACCACATACCCCCTATAGACTCTCTTAGCAATAATTGAGTCACTTACTAGGTAGAAATAGAAAAAGAATCTAAAATAACTTCTGAATCAAAATAGAAAGACACAGCCATATAAGAATTCACATAGGATAAAGTGGATCCCAGATAAAGTAAACAATATATGTCACGAAAGAAAAGCTATACATACCAATAATGACATCAGGTGATGTCTCAAATTCCTGTCGGGATGCCAAAGCATACAACCTACTTCGACTAATACTAAAACCAGGAGCAGTAATAGAAGTAGATGCAACACCACCAGGTATAGGAACATAAGATAAAGCCATAAGAATCTTATTCCCCACCCCTCACCCCACCCTCACCCCTATCCCTACCCCCATCCGTAGCAACCTTATTGACTGGACAATCCTTAAGTTGAGTCCTGTGTGGCCATACTTGAAATATTTGTCCCTTCTTTCATCATAATAACCCCAATGAGGATGGCCACAAAACTAACAAAGAGGGTATGAAAAAACCAACTGACCTTCACTTGCCTGATATTGGGCACCTTGTGCTTGAAAATTATCACCGCCATAATATGGCCTGTCGCGCTACTGGTAAGGAGCACTAAAACAATAGTAGAAACTAGAACTCCCCCATTTCTTTTTCTACCTTTTGCCACCATCTCGACCACCCTAAGACTGAGAACCTCCCTAGTCAGAAAACATGCTCCACTTACTCTATCTATCCCAAAACTCCACTTTCTTTCTCTTTTCATCCACCACTTACTGCAAATGAACATTCAACCTAGAGATGTATATATCTTTAATCAGCAGGGCAGTCTTGCTCTCCAATATCAAATATCGATTCAACCCACAAGCAAACTTTCTCATCATTTCTCGTATGTCAGCAACTAAATCAGGAGAATACCTCGACAATTGGTAAAACTTCATGGCATATTCCTTGATAGACATCCTTCCCTACTTGAGGTTCATAAACTCCTCCATCTTTTATTTCCTCAACTCTTGGGAAAGAACCGATTTAGGAAGGCCTTAGAAAAAGTATCCCATAAGACTGATTCTTCCATATCACCCCTATTTATGTCCCACTCTTCATGCCACTGATATGCAACCTCCTTGAGTGATAAGTTGCAAAGTTTACCCCTTTCACATTAGTATCCTGCATTATCCAAAATATCTTTTCCATTTCATACAAGAAGCCCTATGGATCTCCTCCATCTTCACTCCAGAAAAAGTGGGAGGACCCATCTTCATAAATTATCCAACCCTTGTGGCCTCAGTAGACAAAGCACCATTCGCACCCCGCTCATCCTGAGCAGGGACTATCTGAGCAATAACATAAATAGACTAATAGAATTTTGCATTAGTTACCTCGACTTGAGGAGGACTAGCATCAACTGATGAAACTCCCAAACTATCAAGGATAGGACCTTGAGATTGAAGATGAACTCCAGAAGTAGGATGCACCCCTTCCGCATTGCCCCCAAATGGGATAGAGGAATTTCCTTGTGTTTTAGATCTACGAGGCATGATCTGAAAGATGAACAAACAATGATTAGAGAAGGTTCCAATACTAAGACTCCAAGCTTAAAAATAGAATACCAAGAAAGTGACACATTCCTAATTGTCTTATAGCCTCTCCCTTAAAAGTGTGGTGCACTACACACCCCTAAAAGAGACTCTACTCGACACGACTTTGTGGACTCCCAATTGACCATGAATCTAGGCTCTGATACCAACTTCATATGACCTGATTAGGGCATTGTCGTAATGGGAATCCCAAGTTCGATCGGGACCGGAGACCATCCCCATTACCCAACCCAACCTCTAGCCGCCTGTCCTGAGTTAGCTAAATTTCAAGCATATAGCAAGATAGTGCAATAGCTCACATGAAGACTATAGGATAAGATCACAATCTTGATCGACCCAATTGAGTCCAACTATCCCATACCAACAATCCAACCATACCAACAAAAGGGCCATAAAGTAGGCCATAACTAAAGATTTTCCAAATCATAAAAAAATTAATCCCAAAATAAAATATGATGGAACAGCAATAAATTATGTCCAATGATTTCAGCCCACCAGTTTATTCCAATGTTGGTCAATACTGATCCCTCCCATTCCAACCCATAGAAGTACCACAAAAACTCTAACCAAAATAGTAATAAAATTCGATTGGGACATGCTCTCAACCATAGTCAAAAAAATATCCAAAAAAAACCATAATGTCCAGAATATCCATAACATGAAATGGAGTCTTTGAAAGGATGGAAGCTTACCACTTCATTCCAAATATTATCCCTAAGTCAATCACTATGTAGGAGTAGAATAGTTGATTCCTGCATAGCATGGGTAATAGCAGCCAGTAAATGGGTTAGTAGGTGAACGCAAGCATGATCTCAAGATAAGGATAAAATAATGCATTTCATAAAACCAAGTAAAACCAATCATATGCATACAACCATACATATATATATATAACCAAGCCAGGAAAAGGGACTGGGTTTAGTATGCCTTTAAAACCTTTACCTGTGTTGTGTAGCTTTGCCATCCTAAACTACTCACGGGCTATATGGGTTCAGCTCCCCCTATTGAAAGGACCCCAGTGTGTGTAGTCGCACGACCCGGGAAGAAAACCTTGAATGACTAGTAAATCCCCTAAAATATAGTGTGACATCATGCACATGGTCACAAATACCGTGCTCATATAGGAAAATATGAGTTTCCAGTTTTGGTCCCCCTGGGACCTCCACCTTCCATGGCTTTGCTACATATCCCACCATTATTGCCCAATTAAAACCAATTTCTAAATAACCAAACCATTATCCATTTATTAACCGAGGACATTAATATATGTATCGTCATAACAATCCTTACTTGAGTATTATCCATAGCCAACCATGTATAGGTTTAAGGGGACTTTCAAGTGCCCTTCTATTTAACATATTAAACTACTTGGGGATTCCATGTACCCCACAAGCATAACCATTTAGCCATTTACCTTTTCAAACCATTAAAACTATGCATAATTCTTTTACCAAGTTTTAAAACAAGAAAGAGTTCTATTAAAAGTAGTCAATGGAATGAACATATGTTTATAAGCATTTTGTCAAACAAAATGGGGAGATAATATAACCAAAACCAATTCCAATTTCCATTAAACCATTCTCATGCAATCCAATTAACTAAAACCACCACTAATGCATATAAAAGCATAAATTAAATCATGAGAAACCATAACCAACCATTTAATATCAAAAACCCCAATTCATAATTGAAAACCAAAATCTACAATTAATGAAGTCATGAAAACATTCACAAAAACCATGCCTATAGAAAAAACTAACATTGAGGAAAGAAAACATGCCTTAAACCAAGATGATGATAGAAAGGAATCACCAAAATAAGCCCCAAATCAATCCTCTAGTTAAAACCATAGATTCTCTTGCCCAAAAGCATTGGAGAGAATTATAGAGTATTTAGAAGAGTTTCTAAGTGTTAATGAATGGAATAATTGGGTAAATAACCTCCCAAATAGGTTATAAGTTGTGGGACCTTATTAGGATAAGTGGAGAATTATCCAGAATACCCTCACTTAAGTTATACCAAAATCCTACCACAGGGTACGACTGACCCTCACGAGTTGTATCCTCTCAATAAGAGTAGTACCCTCCCAATACAAGTAGTATCCTTCACTCGTATCCCAGCCTCAACCTTTGGTTCAAACACTATCCAGTATATGACTCATTCAACCAAGTCATATCTAAAGCATATGATTTTTACCCCTGGCAGATTTAAACCCAAGAAAGATTTAGACACTGTCCACCATACGAGTCTTAGGTACGACTCATACCCTGGATTATAGCTCACGATGAGCCTCTCGTACTCAAAACCAACCTAAGTAACCAAGTCTAATATTAAATTAAGGAACCAAATAATCTGTGACCATCAATACGACTCGTACCCTTAAGTTGTATCCATTCCATTAACCAAAATCCATCACACCAACCAATACTAATCAGTATACGACTGGACCATACCTTTTATATCCTAACATACAACTCGCATCCTCAAGTCATATTGGGTCTAGAGACTAGAATTCCAGGAAATTTTCTAAGGTCCAGAAACCCAGGTGTTTCACCTACGGAGTTAGAAGCTTGGGGAAACACAAGCCTAGTATTTATTTTTGATTGTTTATAGTCTAAATCATTCGAGTTTTGGTACTTCTTACTATTAACAAAAAAATCCCCCCATTTACTTTCTGCACTGCCTGGTGATTTCTGCAAGTTTGAGAAATAGTTCCACTTATTTCCTATGGGTTCGACCCTAACCTGGTTGGGCTATTATATCAAGTTACCATTTTATCCTCATAAGAAGGTGTAGTTTGAGCAATGATCAATCGGGTGTATCGATCTTGTGTGGTTACCTTTGCAGGTCGTGAGACTTGAGGTAGACTTGATTATCCTAGATATGATTGATTTTAATATTATTTTGGGCATGGATTGGTTAGCTCCTTATCATGATATTTTGGACTGTTATACCAGGACCGTGACGTTAGCTATGCTGGGTGCACTAAGGTTAGCTTGGAAGGGTACTCTTAATTTGGGTCTAAAGGTTGTTATATCTTTTCTACATATTCCTCGCATGGTACGGAGAAGGTGTTTGTCTTATTTGGCCTATATCTATGATATTAGTTATTTCCTTACCTTTTAGTTCGAGGACAAACTAGAGTCTTGGGGATGGATGTTGTAATGAACTAAATTATGAAATTTTACTTTTGATTTATTTTGACTATTTCTCCCTTTTTTATAGTTTCTACATGTTGATTTGGGGTGTGGCGATGGTTGGTATGGTTTTCGATGCAATTATAAATGATTTGAGTGAGTGTGATTTTAAGAGTCTTTAAAAGTCATATAGCCAACTTTAATAAATATTTGATATTTTGTGTTCCAACCGATGATTTGGACAGTTCCATCAGATCCGTAATGTCGAATTTAGGTTAGGAACGGGTAGCTGATAACGTTACTATTGAGTCCACAACTGATGATCCTTGTTAAAAAATCTGACATTACTATTGAGTCCATAACGTTTAAAATAGGATGGTAGCTGATAACGTCCAAACAATACCTCTTATCAGATGATGATACGGTTGTTATCAAAATATAGTAACCCAATAAAGGTTGGGATCGAATCCCAAAGAAACAGCTTTGCAGATCTTAAACAGTTATAGTCCGCAGGTAGAACAAGAAAAGTAAATGGGAGGGGGGTAATGTAGTTATCTTGAGTAAGTAACTATATTAACTTCAATTCTAATTAGTGTAGGTAAAAGCTAGGATTGTGTTCCCCTTGGATTCTCCACTCTGTAGGCTTATCGTGCTTTGTTGAACCAACCAGATATCTTGCATGCAGAATCGATAAGTTATGTACCTTATGCAGTCTTTTGGACGAGCAAAAGGATTTTACCTTTTTTCATTTTGAGTCTCAGGATATCGACTTACTAACCCTTATCTTGATTCCAGTTAACTATTATCTTTTGAGTTTCTAGTTATTAGATAAAACCTAACCATCCTACAAAGATAGAACCTAAAAGCGTGGATCGACAGTTACACTCCAAATTACTGTTGTCATTATCTTTTCCTAGTCACTGCTCCTATTTTGTAGTAAGAAACAATATCTAGGTGGGATGCTAATGTGTGCACCCATTAAGAAATCTATCATAATGAAGACAAAGCAATACATGCATGGGTATCGATTCAGAACAACGAAAGCACTTCCCCTACTTTGTTAATCCGCCAGGATTTCCATAACCCTATCAATGGGTTTTATCCACTCATGATTGTGAAGAAATCAATAACATTCATATTCTAAAGCATGGAAGAAATCACAATGATAAGAAGTAATAAAACCCACAACCATAACTACTTAATGAATCAAAGTCAGTACAAGAAAATCCCAAGATCAAAATTGGATCTTGGAATCAAAATATGTTTGAGAATACCAGAAGTGCTTAAATCTTACTAAAAACACATAAAGGGTATTTATAGTACAAGAAGAAACCCTAAAATCAAAGCCTGAATGAAATAGGAGAAAACCAGGTCGGTGGCCACATATTGTTTGTACCTGCGGTCTGGTACTGGGCACAGGTAGTACTTGTGGTCCTAAAACTGGGTGCAGGTACAAACAACAGGTATGGGGAACAAAAATCCTGCAAGTTCAGCTCTCAGAATTTTGGAGTTCTGGTATTTGCTTTGCCTACATGCAGTCTGTAGGTCCTACATGTGGCTACATGTTGACTTGGTAAGTGCCAGGAGTCAACTTTTTAGCTCTTCTTCAGTTATCGAAAATGTTTTGCTCATGAACAAGCTGAAAAACATCCTGAATATCCATAATTGCTCCAAAAATAGCCAAAAACACCTTTTCACAAACTTATCATCCAAAACATGATTTCCTGTGAAATATACCCAAAAGGCATCATATCTAACAAAATAACCTCAGAAACTTACAAATTTTCCTTGTTTTAAGCATCAAAAGTGCTATATTTCTATAGAACATCAACACCTTAACTAGGAGAAACTAAGTTATTCAAGGCAGTCAGTCTATCACTTAAACTCAAAACACAACATCCCTTCTGATCTCTTTTTTCAAAACCAATTGTGTATGAACATGAAGAACAATAATGTGACACAATGGGATCAAGGTATGGCAATTACATTAGCAACAGACAATAACTCTTATATACAAGTTACACTACCTGAAACAAGCGAATAACTAACAATATGACTCAATTGCCCTCACAATTAGGATACCCCACTTACTTATATGAAATTATGCCAATGCAGGGAAGGTCAAGAGACACTCACACTAAGATGAAATTTTCCAATCAATGCATGTCAAATACCATAGGCTTGAACTGATTTTCTTTACCTTAGCATTCATATAGTCAAGTTAGGATCACTATAAGACTTTTCTCGACTTGTAACGTAGGCTTGGAGGTTGGTATGGTATATATGGACATATAAAGTGACTAAACTTCTTTGGCACAAAACTAACCTTGGGGTCTCACTTTTTAGCCAATTTCATTTTCATTCCACCCTTATTTCTCCCTTTTTTTATTCTTTACTGCACATTCAAGTTGGGTGTGGTCTTTTATTCTTTTTTTTCTTTTTCATAATTTTTCTTTTATCTTATTTTTTATTCTATTCTTTTGCTACCACACCCAGCCCTACAAACTTTTTTCTCTTATTTTACCCTTCTACATACCCACTTTACACAATGCACCCCTGTGATGGCCACCCTTAACTTAGGCATTTTACCTGAGTTTAGGTGCACAATGTCTAAGGAGGACCAGGGACAAAATAGGTTCATTGTACAAGAAATGGGAAGGTGAATGGTTAAACAAGAAAAAATAGGCTACAGGGCTCAAAATAGGGATCAAGGGATATAATTCACACATGGAAGGTCATTTAGGCTAAAAGTGGACTATAATAAAAAGGGGTTAATGATCCTGTCCAAACTGACTATCTTTTAACCTAGGCAAGACTAAGTAGGAAAGTTCTGAATTCAAAACACAAAGGGAACTAGGTAGTATCTCACACACACATTGCACAGAGTCGGTATTACCAACTACTACCTATCAGGTTCATGCAATTGTTAGTAAGTGATTATCATGTCCCTAATCCTAATCCCATAATAAGATCCAAAAAGTTCACACATATATACATTCACACAGTTCTAAAACATAAATTTGGAGGGGTATCACAAGACATGGCTACTACCGTAATACTTAAAATCTACTAATTACATAAAAATAACACTATTAAGAAAACCATAATACGACATAAAATTATCCTAGGCATGCCAATTCTATAACTATATCGTGACCAACGGGAAAAGAAGCATGGCAACAAAAACCCATGGCGGCATGGTATGCCCACCCCCAAAAAAAATTATGCATTGTCCTCAATGCGCTAAAATAATATAAAATAGAGAAAAGTGAGAACATACTTAGGACGCCCTAGGCGCCCGATTCAGGATCATCCCTAGATGGGGGCATATCAGTTGGTAGAGGCGGTGGTGGTAGCGGTGCACTACTGGATAATGCTCCCACTGCTATAGATGTACACCTTTGTTGATCGATGAATAAAGACTATCGAATCATGCATGGAATTTTTAATGGACTGGTCATATGGTAAATTAGGGTCCTACAAGTTGTCTATGAGACCTCTCTTGGCCCCAACTGCTTGGACCTTCTCATCACCCTCTGTGAGGAAATCAAACTATCTCAGAGTGTACGAAGGTGATATCTAGACCACCTGGGGTATAATTGAGGAAGTGGGTGTAACACGCTCTCCATGAGAGAGCATACCTTTGCTTGTAATACATCTAACTCTTCTCTCATATGAGCTAGGACTGGTGCAGCTTTCTCTATTTATCGAGATATAATCCATCTCTTAAACTCATCGAGACATGTATGAAAGTAGGAACTTATCTCGGACAGTGCAGTACTTAATGCGGCCTCCCATTAGGCCTGTGACTGCTTAAATATAGTCCTATCCCCCAATCTCATCTGCTTGTAGAGGGTAGTCATCTCAGCCCTAACAACTATCACTCTAGCATCTGTGACCCTATGGTTATCCACTAATCTCTATACAAAATTGCTAGATATATTAATCATACCTATTGTAGGATTTGTAGTGGACGAGCGAGTAGGCTCTATAGATGTACCAACCGGATCTGAGGTCGAAGTCGAGGCTGAAGAAGTAGTCTATGTCCCCTCGCCCTGTGTACTTGAATCAGGAGCCTCTCTCCGCTCCCTTATCTCCATGTCTAAACTAATACCTACATCATCTCGATATTCCTCAGTAGGATCTATGGAAATTGTTGGGCCCTCAGACTAGGTACATGGTACTACTGCCTGTTGTCTCGATCTCCTAGAAGTGCCTGGATGTGCCAGACCTTTCATGGTCCTTTTTTGTATAGTCGTCATAGCAGCTACCCTCTCGTCTACACCTAGTATCTTAGTCACACCATCCTTATCACACAACCTTTAAATTATGCAAGGGAAGGGTAGATTAGTCAACTCCTCAAATACTCTGTCATGTAATTCATGGTGAATGATAGAAGCAAAATCAACATCATATACAACCCTCAAATAGAAATCTAGTGTTGTTCCCTCCCATATTAATATATTATTTGATGCAGTGGGTATCAGTCGGTATCTAATTAGCAACTACCAAAACTTGGCCTTCAATGTCAAGAGGCCCTTCTTTATCATAGCTTGCCCCTCAATCCATGGGGTCATATCACCTAGTGGTGAAATATAACTGGCTATTTACCTAGCCATCTTAACCCTCTCTCAATGGTGCTCGGCGTCCCGCATGATATGTTAATCACGTGTAATCCTCAATCTATGGTCACACTCAGATATAGAAATAGGAGTGATATAATCTAGGTCGAAGATAACTCTGTGGATAATATTCTCTATACTATCAACTCTAACCCCTCTAACCAATGTATGATCAAGTTATAGCTGTTGCATAAATCTAATCATACCTAGATGTTTGTACATAGGAAGGACCACGCTCGCTCTGTAGGAAGCATAAAATTCTCATACCATAGTCGGGCATCAAGAACCGAGTGGCCTAGTCATCTACTCTAGTTGATATCTATGAAATGCTACTCATAGCTATGGTACTCAATCTAGCCCCGATAAGTCAATCTAGTGCTCCTCATAAATACACCTCATATTTCTTTCAAGCTATTAAACACGACTGTCAATCTCAACTATATTTTGCATCCCTTCCACATACCACCTCGAAGGTCTCTCCTTGGGAGGTGCCTCTGGGGTATGTGCAGATATGGGGCTCTTTTGCACTAAATCATCATAGGAAGGCTACTCAGTACCTTCATCAGACTTGGGTACCTCTGTCTGTTGTACATAAATAGCAGTACCCTCCTTAGACTAGGGCACCGTGGATGACTGCTTCTTCTCATCCTCATCAGATGAATCTCGGGACCCCTCTACAGACTTGGGGTCCTGAGCAGAACCTATGAAATAGTCTCAAACTCTATATCCTGATCATAATCCAATGGAGGAGTGTGTGGTGATGATATCCATGTGGACTTCATCCTCGGTTGAGCAACTGACTGAGTAGCCTGGTAAGTCTATCCTCTCATGACTCTGTGTGTCACCCCAGCGGCAGTGTCTCTACGTCGCTGCCTCGGGTACTTCTCCATTGAACCTATAGTCTTAGAAGAATCTGATCATCTCCCCAAAGTGTATTCCTTCATATTCTTCACCACTTTAGGTACCATATGTACCTGAAAACTAGTTGTTAGTTTCCAACAAAAGTGAGGGGTAGCAAAAGTTGAAGAAAAATCAAAATTCAAAAAAGTTCAAATTTTTCCTCAATTTTCATACCCCTAAGACCTATTTGAAATTCCAACAAGTACAATGTGCACACACCAATCAAGAATCATGAATCTCAAAGCAAACAAACATGTTCAACTAGCAGTATTACTCTATTCAATCAAGTTCACTTTTCGGTTAGGGCTTAAATTTAGATTTTTCTTCAAATTACACCCAACATTATGTTTTTAGGTTATTTCACGGCTCCAACATATAAAAATGATATATTCTATATATTTTGCAATGGAATACACATATCAACTTTCTTAAACAATAGATAAACCAATATATAACCATTAGGAGCCGAGAAAGTTACCTCTTTTATAAAGAACCAGAAGTGAATAATGAAGAACTCAAGAAAAACCAAAGTTGAAACTTGTTTTAGCGTGTTGGTATAGCCTTTACTTAAGTTTGGGCCTAGTTTATTTTTAATAGAAAAGTTTGAATTCAAAGAGAAAAGTGAAGCTTTGAGGATTTGAATGAGTTAGAATGAGGCTAAGAATGTTTTTATATAGGTGGGGCTGTTTTAGGTCATATTTAAGTGTTGGTGGGCCCAAATTTTAATTAAAAAGTGGTCCCAAAATTGACCTAACCACATCTTGTACCTGCGGTCACCGCCCGCAATCTGGCTCTGGGCGCAGGTACCACCTGCGGCCAGTAGGTGCCGAGCCAAAAATGTTGGCTCATTTTTTTGCAACCCAAATTGGTATTCTAACACTTTTCTAGATACTTATAGTCCTGCAACCTAAGATTTAGGTCTCAAAAGTAAAATTAGATGCCAAAGTCCATAGCTTACCATTTCTCATTCTCAAAATTTTAACTTTTCATCTTATTACGCAACTTACCGTGTGGGACTTGTGACCATGATGCGTTGATCACATAACCCTCTTACCTATAAATCAATGAATGTATCAATTTTAACCATATTTCGGATAAGGTCCAAACTCTAAAAACCTACAAAAAGACTAAAACAACAAAAATGTGAACACTAAAATAGTGGGTTGCCTCCCACTCAGTGCTTGATTTAACGTCACGGCACATTGTGGATATTTTGGTTACTCATACTTCACCAACAAGCCCATGGGTTTTCTCCCATACAGTACTTGATTTAATATCGTTACATGATACAAGTTTCTTGACTACTCAGAATTCATCAAGATACCCGTAGGAGTATCCTCCAGGATCATCAATACAATCAATCACTAACACTATCCTCATGTTGGTTGGCTTCTTCATTGACTTTCAAATGTTGAATGTAGCCTTCTCATGTTGACTCTAAATTTCATATCACCTTTTTCTATGGTAACTATAGCTCTGCATGTGTCCATAAATGATCTTTCTTATATAATGGGCATCTCGGTATCAATCTCATAGTCCAGGATGACAAAGTTACTCGAAAAAATAAAGTTATCTCTCCTCACGATAACATCAAAAGAGACTCCCATAGGATTCTTCACTATACGGTCGGCCATTAAGAGCCACATCAAAGTTGATTCTAGAGGGTCAAGCCTATTTGCTTTAATACAGCCAGCAGCATTAAATTAATATTTTCCCTTAAATTACACAAGGCTCTGGCAAATCAAGATGAATAGTGAATGCACAGAGATCACCCTTTTTCTACGCTAAAGACCTAGTCATGACTACACTACAGTGGTGCATACCATCAATATTCTCAAATGTCTCTCTTTTCTTTCTTAAGACCAACTATTTTATGAACCTGGTATATCCAGGTTTTTGCTTCAACACCTCTAGAAGAGGTATGTTCAAGCTCAATTCTTTCAGCATATTAATTAATTTCTTGAACTTACCTTTCTTTTTCTTCTACTTCAATCTATGAGGATAGGGTGAGGGCGGCCTCAGAATTTGTCTAATTTTTGGCTCAGTGACTTGACCCTTACCTTAAACTTCAGCAGTTTTACCATTATTACTTTTTACCTTCTAGACTCAACAGCAGGTGTCTCATTATTAATAGCTTCTGCAATAGGTCGTGGGGGATCCATAGCAGTGATACCACTCCATGTGGTAATAGAAAGTATGTGACCATCACTTTTAGGATTTTGTATCATGTTGCTCGGAAGGGTACCTGGTTTTCTTTGATTCAGAGTTGCTGACATCTGCCCGAACTGGTGCTCTAACTACTTGATAGAAGTGGCATGTGACTCGAACTTCTAGGTCAATCTTGAAATGTCAGCCTTAATATCCTTAAGGATGATCTCTTGATTTTTCTGACCCTTCACCATCTTAGCCAGCATCTCTTCCATTCTGGATTCTGAATCTCATCTGTTATATGGAATGTATCTATCTCCCTTATCTCTATAGTCATCCTTCTTTCTCCAATCACTATCTTGCTCTTTGTTATGATCTTTGTATTTTTCATAATAATTCCGACCTTAGTTCCCTTGCCCTTAGTCTTGGAAACCCGCCATCTAACAATCCAGATAATTCACTTCCTCTTTCAATTTTGACTCATATACTTTGGAAGCTGACCCCTGTGCTGATACTGCATTCACATTCTCAGAAGTCACTGTTGCAAGCTGCTTTATTAGTACCCCAAGATCAGTCCTTAGCAATGCAATTTCTTATGCTACCGTGTCATCAGCTACTTTTTGGTTATAGGAGGCACCAATAGCATAAGTGTCAGATCCCCTCTCAACCTCTCGAGTTCTCCATCCTCGGTTAGTGAGCTAGATCTGATCTAACATCTCTGAAGTTGCCTCCTAGCATAATCTTGTAAAAGCTCCTCTAGATATGGTATTTGCCATGGCTCTAAAGCTAATAGTTAGGGCTCTGTAGAATATCTCTAATAAGCTCGTCCCTGACAAATAATGATTGGCACCATACTAAGTTTCTTCTTGCACCTGAACCAAGCCTTGTACATAGAATCAGACTGCAGCAGCCTAAAGTTATAAATCTCGGCCTTGAGCTACAACAACCTAGATAAAGGAAAGAACTTGTTCAATAATTGCTTGCACAACTTATTCCATGTAGTGATAGAGTCTCTTGGCAGTTCTCCCAACCATAAATATATTTCTCCTGTAAGTGAGAAAAGGAAAAGCCTCAGTTTAAGTACTTCTTGATTCACCCCTAGATTTGTATACGAGCTCCAGATCCTAAGGAAATTGCCAAGGTGCAAATTTGCATCATTTGTAGGAAGACCTGCAAACAGACCCTTCATATTTAAGAGTTAGATCATTCCACTCATAATATCAAACTTGATGTCTGGGGGGAAAATAGGAGGAACTACGGCTTCAGTCTCTGTCGGCTCAACATATCCCAAGTCTTTTTCATCATCTCTATATGGTTGTATATACCGGTATGCTGGGATTACTTGAACATGGGCACTTCTAGCTTTGTTCTGGTTTCCACCGAGTGCTGCTCAGCGATCTATTTCTTGCCTCTGCTCATCTTACTCTGACTCCCTAGCTACTTGCTGAGCTTCTTTCATTTCCCTTCTCTTGGCTTCAGATTGAGTTAACAGCTTACTGGTCTGCGATCAATAATATCTTGTGCTCCTTCAGAAAGAAGAGGAGGTACAACATCACGAACCCCTTCAGGAGGTTCATTTCTTTTATGCTCAAACATCTTACCAAGTGGTTGTAGGATCCTCTCTAGATTCGGATTCAGTGGGAGTAAGGGATTGCCTGTACTCCGTATGCTAGGCATATACTGGCGTAGGCCCAAATAAGAACAAAAAAAAAACCCAAAAATAGCAACAACTTAAAATCACAAATCAACACCGTATTCTCTAGCAACGGTGCTAAAATTTTGATAATGCCCAAACAACACCTCCTATCACTACAACAAACAGGCTTAATAGAGGCAAAAATTAGTGGCTTGTCAATTTATTACTGCAGAAACATCATATTCAGTGACGATAAATAATTTTGCTACAATACATCATCTTTTAGCATCGACTACTTCTTTTTGCCTTTAATAGGCATCACTATACTGAAATTCTTGGTTGTCGCAGAGAAAAAAATTTGGCTTCATTTTTACAGTGGCAACAAATATAACGTCGCCGCTAAATATAATTATCTGGCGACAATGTCTCCTCTAAAATTAATTAATTTATGTTTTAATAATATATTATTGGACCTTCTAATAGATATTGTATATGTAAAATTTTAGAAAAAATAAAACCAAAATAGTCGTCTCTTTGCTCACTCAAAACAGTTGTCCCAACACTGCCTCTTCTCTACTCGTTCAAAAATTCATCGTTCTTTACTCCCAAAATCTTTCATTTTTGCACTAAACTAAATCAAAATCTCAAACCTGAAACAAAATGGGTTATATTTGGTGGTCAAAGCTGCTCAAATCTGTTGATTAAAGCCTAAAATTTCCTATTTGCTCAAACTTGTTCCCATTTGATGAAATAGGGTTCTTAAATTTATTGCTCTATCAGGTATCTTCTCAAATTGATTTGTAGGTAATATTCATTTTTTAGATTTTCACATGCAATTTCTTTAACTCAAATATTTTGCAGAAACATAATAGATCTTTGCTTGAAATTATTAGGTTTTCTCAAATAGGGTTCTCAAAGTTTGTGCTCCATAAGGTATGTGGTCAAAATCCTTTTGGGTATATCTGTATTTTTTCAAACTGTATATAAGAATTCTTTAACCCACTTAAAAATTTATAGGAATAGAATTCTCTAAGGTCCAAGAAAGAAGGAATAGAGTTTATATTTTTTGACGTTATAGAGCCAAAGGTAACATTTATGTTTATCCCTATTTTTATTTAGTATATTATGTCAAATCTCGGTCTTGAAAGTTTCTCTAACTTTTCTTTCTTTGGGTAAGCTGAAAGTTTATTTTTGAAGTTCTAGACTTTTGGTGTTGTTAGTGTAATTACATGTTAGTAGTATATCGGATATGTTGAAGAAGAGAAAAGAGAGTTCAGAAATTTGGCAAAAGAAGAATTAATAAAGTTTAAAACTAATAAATGTTAATTAGTTAAATTATGATTAGAATCTTACTTTAGTTAATTAAATCTTAACTATTAATTTTAACCCAGGCCATGTGTCTAAGAACTTGAGGAAAATGGAGACAATGGAAATGGAGAGGAGCCTAACCCATAGTGTACCATGTGAATTTGGATTTACTTTCTCTATTTCCGATGTGGGATTTGTCTAAGGTGTCATATGTATTGCTTCTTTGTAAGCTTTTTACCAACCTAGAAGCCTACTGATCAAGCACCATCCATCATACTGCTTAATCATAATATCATGTACAGCCTATCACTGAATATGGTGCAGAACATTGTTATACTACTACTGATCATTATTCATTTAACTAAGGAAATTTACTGTGTTTGGACTTATCACTTATATGCTGGAATATTTTTTTTCTTTTAGAAATTTAAAATCTCTTAATTAGAAAACAAATCTTGTGGGTTAGATTAACGCAGATTGGCATATGATATTTTAAGTTACTTGTTATTTGGTTTTTCTGGTGGAGCCGATGGAGACATAGCATGTGATTTGTACCACAAATACAAGGTGTATACAATCACTCTGTTTTAATCTAATTCTTTAACTTTCTTGACTGCGATAAATGAACAAGATAAAACAAAATTTGGTACCGTCAACAGTTAAAGGAGAGTGTTTTCTTGTTAGAAGTATGATTGATATATATCAGTTATAAGATGGACAACTACAATGAGCAAATTATAGATGTAGAGTCAAATAAACTTTTTGATTATTGTATTTCACAGAACTGCTATGTATGTGTACAACTTATCCTTCAACTTTCTTAACAGAATACCAAAGAAAACATTAAACTTTGGGTATTTAAGCCTTGCTCTTGAACAGTATTATCAAAAGTAAAAAGCGTAAAATTTCTGAACTCTCTTTTCTCCTCCATTTTTAAAGTTTTAGACTTTTGGTATTGAATCAGTGAGTGTTATAGGTTTAGTGGATTAGTTCTTAAGATGGTTAATAATAGCACCTTTATCTTGATAGAAGTAGAGGTGGAGCTAGGATTTTGAGTTTACGAGTTCTGGATTCGGTAAAAGATAGCATACTCGGTTCCAAATCAATTATTTACACTCTCCCTATTTTAATTTTATTTTTCTGATTTTAAACTAAAGATACGTAGAATGTACCAAAATGACGTTTAATCTTTAAGTCTTAAACAAGCCATGAGGAAGTTTTTTTAGACAGGCTAAAAGGAAAAATAACACAAATAAATTGAAATGGATGGAGTGCATAATAAGTGGATCTTAAAATGCAAATGCAGGGTCAAGGCCAAAATTCTGAGCTTGTAGACATGCTTTTAGCAACGTCCCTAGATAGAAAAAAAAAGTAAAGGTAATGGTTATAGTACTCTACTACTCTATTATTAGACGAAAGGGTACATTATATGTCCAGGGAAATGATAAATGTTGTTTCTTTATGAAAGTTAAATCAGATTGTTATTAGTTTGCTGGAAGCACAATAAGCTCTAATGCTGAGATAGCAACTGAAGTTTTTTTTTCTAGCTTCTTAAATGTTCCAATAATTGATTTAGTTCACTCTATCCAAAGTGAGCACTCTTATTGGATGAGTATCTTTTGATTACCCAGTCGTGATGTTTCTATTTTATTTTATTTTTACTTTTTTTATAGTTGAAAGTTGTCTATAATATGAGATGGCTAATTGAGAATGTGAAATGTTCAAATGCTACTCCAATAATTTGTATTAATTTCAAATTATGTTGAGTTTACTGAATTCAAATTCAGTTTTTGGCTATCGCTCAGTCCAAAGATTAGAATATGATGTATTTACTTGTTCAATTATAGTGTAAGATTTCTTAAGTTCTCAAGATATCCATGTAACCTCAAGAATTTCTTTGGTCTAGTAAATAGATTAAGAGTGTTGTCGACTTCAGTGAGTCTGTCCACCTCCAAATTATTTGGAGATCTCTTGAAACTAAGATTCCATCCTTCGTTGCTCCACACTTCACTAATGCTAGCCTAGCCCTTTGTTGTTGATTTAAATTGAAAACATCTGGATAAATGAGCCTGAGGGGATCATTTCCTATCCAATTGTCCCGCCGAAAGAATGTTATCTCCATATACAACTTAAAACATCCTTTTGATGGGACAACTAGAAAGAAGATTGCCCCCCCATGCTCTTATACTTGGATGTTTTCAATTTAAATCAACATCAAAGGAGCATTAGTGAAGTTTCTAGTGACTAGGTTAAGATCATTTTTATGGCTTCATTGTGTATCAAATATTTCCACTTTAAGAAAACCTCCTCTCTTTTAATCATGTGTAACCAAAGCTACATCTTAATGTACATGCAGACAAATTTGTCTTTTAAGTTTCAATTTATTTTTTATTAAAATTATATGTTCATGTTTTACTGATTATAGACCATAAGTTTGTGATAGGAATTTTTACGAACACACCCGAAGCATTTTCGAAAAAGCTAAAAAAGACAATTATATTGATTTCTAAGTCACGTAGAAGTAGAAAGACTATTAAATTGTATACTTCATTTTTTTAAGTTTGTCCAGCACATTACATTTGTGACTAGTTTTTCTTTGTTTGACTATGGGTTTGGAGTTTTTTGTGATATTTACAATACACTTCGATCTTGTATTTATTTTGATTATTGTCATACTTGTATATTTAATTAATTAATTAATTAATTTGTTTTAATGATATAAAAGATATGAATGGATAAAAGTTGGTTGCTGACCAAAGATATAGAGATGGAGTAGATAACTTTCTTAATTGGGCGTTCAATCGATTTGGGTTGAGCACTATTATTCGATGTCCTTGTAAAGAGTGTAGAAACACTGTGTTTAAGCTGAGAATTGATGTACGACTATACTTATTGAATAAGGGCTTCTGGGCTTCTTATAAAGTATGAGAGTATAATGGAGAAGTGTTGGATAGGGTTGAAATTCTAATCCTGCAGGTAGTGAAGAAGTAGAAGATAATGGAATTGAAGAGGATGATGTTATTGTAATGATTCATGATTCTTGTGGATATACAAATATGCAGGATACTACTAATTCTTGGGAGGAAAATGAAGATCCAAATATGTATGCAATAAAGTTTTACAGATTATTAGAAGATTCTCAAACAAAACTTTATCCGGGTTGCACAAAAGTTTCGAAATTGTATTTTGTTGTTTACTTCACTTGAAGTGCCTTAACCATTGGAGAAACAAATTGATGGATGAGTTGTTGAACTTCTTTAAAGATTTTCTCCCTGGGGGGTCATTTGTACCCAAGTCTTTCTATGAAGCAAAGAAAGTTCTTTCTGATCTCGGCTTGGGGTACACCAAAATTGATGCATGTAAGAATGATTGTATATTATATTGGCGCAATTATGAGAATGTCCAATCATTTCCCAAGTGTAGTGAATCTCGATGGAAGTCAGAAGAACATAAAGATAAGAAAGTAGCTCATAAAATAGTGCGGCATATTCCATTCAAACCAAGGCTTCAAAGTTTGTACATGGAAAAAGAGACGGCAAAAAAAATGAGGTGTCATAAGGAGGAAAATATTGATGATGGTTTCATACGACATCCATCTGACTCAATTGAATAGAAATTCTTTGATGAGTACTATCTTACCTTTTCAGTTGAGTTAAGAAATATTTGATTAGGTTTAGCAAGTAACGGGTTCTAGCCTAATGGGAATATGAGTTCCAATTATAGTATTTGGCTTGTTGTGCTAGCTACATATAATTTTCCACCATGGAATTGCATGAAAAGTTCATATTTCATGATGACTCTTCTTATTCTGGGCCCTAAGTGTCCAGGTAATGATATTGATGTATACTTACAACCAATGATTGAAGAATTGAATGAATTATGGAATGGCGTGGAGACTTATGATGCACACTCAAAATCTAATTTTCTTATGCGTGTTGCTCTCATGTGGACAATTAATGACTTTTTTGCATATGGTAACCCTTTAGGATGGTCAACCAAAGGCAAGCTTGCATGCCCTTTTTACCATAAAGATACACATTCGATTTCCTTATGTAATAAGTTATGTTATATGAGTAATCATTGTTTTCTTCCTATGAACCATCCATGGCATAGAAATAAAGTTTTATTTAATGAAAAAGTTGAAATGGGTGTTGCACCTATACCTTTAACAAGTGTTGAAGCACTTGTGTAATTACAAGATTTAGGCAATGTGACTTTTGGTAAACGCCAAAAAAAAGTGTAATACTTTTAATGATGCTTATAATTGGAGGAACAAAAGTATCTGTTTAAAATTGTCTTATTGGGATGGTCTTCACCTACGATGAGTATAGTTGGAAATAAAAAGGACACATTGAAAAGTAGATATGATTTGGTGGACCTTGGAATTAGGCAAAGTTTTTATCCAATTGAGGATGGAGATAATATTTTGTTACCGGCGGCATGCTATGCTTTGTCCCCTGAAGAAAAGTTGAAGTTATGCCACTTCTTAGCTAATTTGAAGGTTCTAGATGCCTTTTCATCAAATATTTCTAGGTGTGTTAATGTTCTTGAGAAAAACATACATCTATTGAAGTGTCATGATCATCATAAATTATTACAAGATATTTTACCAGTAACTATACATGGTTTATTACCTAAGGAAGTTTTTGAACCAATTATTACCTTAGGCAAATTTTTCAAGAATCTATACTCTAAATGCCTGACAACTGAAGATCTTGATATACTAGAGGCTGAAATTCCTATCATATTGTGCAAACTTCAAATGATTTTTCTTCTGGTGTTCTTTGATATCATGATTTATTTGCCAATTCACTTGGCAAGAGAGGCAAAACTTGGTGGACCCATTCAATATTAGAGCATGTACCCTTTTGAGAGGTATTATATCATACAAAAATTTAAATGTCAATATATATATATATATAATGTCATATTCTATAATTATATAAATGAGATATCTTTATATAGGTATTTGCGAGAACTTAAACATATAATCACAATAAAGGTCGTCCAAAAGGTTCAATTGCTTAAGGGTATTTGGCAGAGGAAAGCCTTATGTTCTGTTCATGATATTTAAAGAACATCTCAACTAAGTTTAATAAATCAACTAGAAATGACGATGAATTTGTGTCAAATGGTGAGATGTCTATCTTTAAACACAGTGGGCAAACAAAAGGGGCTTCAGATGGAGGAAATAAACTACCTATTGATGAGTTCAATCAAGCATGTATTTCTGTGCTTCAAAATAGCGAAGAGATTTCACAATACAGGGAGTAAGTCTCTTATTAGTTAAAATATAATTTGACATTAATATAATTTAGTTAATCTTAACTAACTCAAATTGTAGTGAATACAGGAGACAGATTGAAGTAGAAGGCTCAACGCATGCTTGTAGGGTGCATAACAATGGATTTATTGATTGATTTCATGCACGCGTAGGTGTCTAATTAAATGACACAATAAATATTATCATTTGTCAATGTTCTTATACTAGTCATAATAGTGTTGCTTGTTTTTGTAGATATTTTTACTATCTTCACAAGGTCGTGCAAATGATGAGCTCATAACTCTAGCTGTTGGTCTAGAACTATTGGTACATCGATATTCGACATGTATGGTCAATGGATTTAGATTTCAAACAAAAGACGTTACGAAAAAACACAGAAGAGTGGAGTTCTTGTGAGATGAGATGTTTCAAACTCTAATAAGGAGTATTATGGGTTATTGAAGGCTATCTATGAGTTACATTATACTTAAAATAGAAAAGTTCATCTATTCAAGTATCATTGGTGGGATGTGACTCACCTAGGAAGAGGATATAAGATTAAAAAATATGATTTTACAAGTGTGAATACTCATTGTATGTTGAATACAAATGATCTATTTGTGTTGGCATCTCAGTCTGAACAAATCTTCTACTTGAATGATTTAGTCGATAAATATTGTCTTATTGTTGTAAAGACTAATCCTCGAGACCTTTTTACTGTGTCTGAAGTTGAAAGAGAAGCATCATTGAATGAAGAAGTTAATCAACAAGATAAAGCTGAAGATATTTTGTGTTCCAATAATTAAGAAACTGATATTAAGGTGTCTTTGCATAGGGATGATGTTAAACCAGAAACCATTTTACGAACTAATGATCAAGAAAATAAGGAAGATGGTTTCATTAATGATAATTATACAGATATTTCAGATAATGAAGAAAGTGAAGAAGAGTTTCTTGATGATAATGATGGAGAAGACGGTGATATATCCTGCTGAAGATTGAGAAGAAAAGATTGAAGAGAAGTTTTTTGTATTTTGTGCTCTTATTAGGATGACATTTGTTTTAAGAAGTTATTATTAGGCTGATATCTGGTGTTTTGTGTTCTTAATAGGCTGACATCTTGTATTTTATGTCCTTATTATGATACCTTGTATTTGGCATTGTTATTTGCAAATTTTATTTATAAATAAAATTTGTGTTTAAGTAAAATCAATAATTTTAAATATTTCAACAAGCTGTTTGATATTTAATAATTATTTAATTTAATGTTTCATTTTATAAATTGATATTTTCCTTGACAGTAGATATATATTTTGTTATCTTTAATTTTTGATTCTGATACACTTCTCTTTTTTAACCTAATGTTGTAGGAAATAGGAGGAGCTAGACGGGGTAAAAGAGAAAGAGAAGGTGTGGGACATGGACGTGGACATGGCAGCTTTCTAGAACGTGTAAGTTCTGAAATAACATCTTATCCACAAATACAACTAATAGGAGTTATTGCGCCTTCTTTAGAGACTGGAAAGTTATCTAATCCAAGCCAAGGACCTCTACAAATAGAATAAATGTCAAGTGGCCCTGTCCAAAGGACATCCCCAGAGACTCAATCATCAAGAAATCTAGATGAAAATGTACGACTTAGCCTAGAGGTTGAAACTGGTGCAGGTTAGTTCATGATTAACTTCTCTTCTTATTAACTCCTAACATATACATAAGCACTGTTGTGTCATCCTGCAGTTTTGCTTCTTAAGGTATTGCAATATAATGAACTAACACAGGTTAAAGTCCTGTTTGCAATCTGTTGAAATGGTTGTCATGGAATTTAGCAATGTCATATTTTTTTACTTTGGAAACTAAAGGGATTTCATATTATTTCATATGAAAGGATGACAAAAACAGTCATAGATTGTTACATATGAAGTTGAAACAAGCTTACAATAGTCAGATTGTCAAGATTAGGCATGATACCAGCAGAATCACATGCCTTCTTAAAGGTAAACTATGGGATCAAAACTCAAGTCATTTGTTCAGACTTGTCATTACTAGTTCGAATAAAATTCCTTGCTCAATGGCTACGAGCAACATATGCAAGAGACATTGCAACAACAAATGTTGTTGCTAAAGATGACATGGTCCAGAAATTCTTCTTTTTTTGTGCTTAAGCTTCTGAAAATCGCAAGAACTCAACCTGTCTCTACATCTCCTCAACTTTGTTCTCTTTATTCTTGATAGAATTCATGATGTCTTCCAACTCTGCTTCATAAGGCTTGACAATTTCCCCATTTATTTGTTTTTCGCTAACCACACTAACATTTGCACCTTCGCCATCCAAGCGAACTGAACCTGCAGCATTCCTAAAACATTCAAGATTTCCTCAGAATTACTGTTTATCAACTCATACTTGCACTGCATAGGACTAATTTTATTCTGACCTTCGTTGAGTGAGGTTTACATACTAGCAATCTCCTTGCTTAACACTTGATATTGGGTTTCCAACTCTTTCTTTTCTCTAACAGCATTGAGGTAATCAGTTTTGGTTAGCTCAACCTCCTCCGATATTCTTTTAATGTGATCCTCCATTTTTTTAATGTGTTTCTTCATGTTTATACCATTTTTTTCCTCATCGACAAATCGAATGAACCTTGCTTTCTCTGTCCTTGATTTTCTTCTTGAGGGCAACATATTTAACCCTTAACTTCTCAACTTCAACCTCAATCTTTTTTTGTCTTTTCTCAGTTTCAACCAATCTCACACTTAATTCATCTGTTTCCTCTTCTTATGCATTGAGCTTCATTTTCATTTCATCCTTCTCCAGAAAAATTCTCTCATAAACACTCCTCTTATTCCCAATCTCATAACCAACATCACTCAATTTCATCCTAAAAAGATCAATCTCACTCTCTTTTCCATTCGACATCTTCTCACTCTTATTTTTCTCTCTCAAAACATCACACATTTATACCTCCATACTCTTTAGTTTCTCGGCAATCCAATTATTCTGTTGACACAACCCATCCCTCTTATTCTTAACCACATCAACAAAGTACCCAACCTACACAGCAACAAACACAGAAACCAACTTCTTCTCAATCTCCAACTAAATAACTTGTTCAGTTAACTGAGTCAACTCGGTCAGCAACTCAATTTTCTCTGAGTTAGCCATTTTTAGTTCGGATTCCAATACCCTTTTTCCTGTATAAGTGAGTCTATCGATTGTTGTTTCTCAATAGTCTCCTTCAAAAGCATGTTGTTCAAGTTCTTGAGGTTTTCAAGTTTCTCTGAAGCTTCTTCCATTGCTTTAGACTGATCATTTTCTTTCTTTAACTCTTGTATGTTATTGTTTTGGGGTTGTTGTACTTGCGGGGTCAACTTCTTTTTTGCCATTGCGTATGGCGGTTTTTGGCTAGTGGGATTTTTTATGGTGGGTTTTAGCAATGTGATGTTATAGTGCTAATAAATGCTTTATTTTAATCTTCTTTATTTGTCTAGAATTTTTGTGGGTATTGAGTTGTCTTCTTGATTGTACTACAGAAATTACATTCTTATAGTTTCAGAACACTTGAAAATTAAGATAGGAGATACAATACCATGAGTATTAATTAAAGAATTCATACAGTATGTGTTATGAAATTGATACTGCTTTTTTTATCATGCCGCATATTTACCCTTGTTCGACTCTTCATCTAACGTAGAATAACAGTATGTGTTATGAAACTGATACTTCTTTTTGGAAGATTCTCTTTCGAGGTAATCTTGTCTTTTTCTCTCCTTCCAGCTAGAATGGCAGCATTATTCATAAGGTTTTCTAGATCTGCACCACAAAATCCTGGTGTTCTCATTCCAATAACACTTAGAGACACATATTTATCAAGCTTTGTGTTGTTGTTGTAATCCTTTAATATGTATTTCCTTCCTTTTATATCAGGCAATCCAACAGAGACCTAGTGAATTATAATGTAAATTTAATGCCCATATTAGTAAAGTTTATCCTAGAAACTGTGATCTTTTCTAGGAATTTTGCAAAAAGACTCATTTCTTACCTGTCTATCAAACCTTCCAGGTCTAAGCAAAGCTTGATCAAGAATTTCAGGCCTATTAGTAGCAGCAATGACAATGACTCCAGTGTTTCTGGTAAAACCATCCATCTTAGTTAGAAGTTTATTGAGTGTCTACTCTCTTTTATTATTACCTCCACCAATACCAGTTCCTCTCTGCCTCCTAATAGAATCAATTTCATCAATAAAGATTATGCAAGGCAAATTTTGTTTTGCCTTGTTGAATAAGTCCCTAACTTTAGAAGCTCCAACACCAAAAATATCTCAATGAACTCTGACCCAGAGAGGGAGAAAAATGGTACTCCTGTTTCTCCGGCAATCGCCTTAGCCAGCAATGTCTTCCCTGTCCCTGGTGGCCCTACTAATAGCACTAATCTTTGCTCCAACTTCAGCAAACTTTTCTAGGGTCTTCATGGAGCCTACTAATTGTCTATACATTGTGTTGTATAATGAATTTCCTCTTTATTTATTGGCCTAATCAACATCAATTATTTTGATCTAGGCAGTTTCCTCTCTTATACTGTTTGCCCTTGATGTTGAGTGTCTTCAATCTTGATGCATACTGGTGTATGTTCTGAAAATATTGGATCCATCATAACATCAATTAAATAAGGGCATATTGAATCTTTTTTAAAATAATAATATATTTTCTTGGTTTGTAGTTTTCCGCATTAATAAAAAGAAAGAAAGAGGAAAATATAAATCTAAAACTGTGGATATTAAGATTAAATATGGAGAAAAAATCAAAATTATAATTCCAGATTACATTGATAGAGCTGTGGGTTCTAGAGCTAGATACATTGCTAATTACTTGGGTTGGATCATGAGAACCACTATCTCATTTCGAGATGGAAATTGGCAGAAGATAGTTTTAAAGCATGGAGAAGCAATGTGGCTTAGGGTCAGGGTAATCACTCTTAATATTGTATTGCCTTTAAATTTTATGATTTATCTATATACAGTTAGAATATCAAATATATTGTTACATTGTGTTTAGGATAAATTTAAAGTTTGAAATGGGTTGCCAGAGCATAAGTTGCAAGGTTTTGTGATAAACACTATGCAAAGACTTGTTAGAGCATGGAAAGCTAGATTACACGTTGTCTACTCTAGCTATGAAAATGATAAAGATAGATTGTCTTATCGACCTGAGGATGTTGAGTTGGATGACTGGAAGCACCTAGTGAAATATTTTAGCAGTGATAAATTCAAGGTAACTTAATAAATAATTAGAATTTTACACATAAGAATAACTATTTACTAATTGATTAGAGATTTCCTAATCTACTAACTTAAGTATGGATCGTCAGAGAGATAAACAAAAGAAATAGAGAAAAATAAATAACCAAACATTCGTGTGGTACAAGATCATTTGCAGAAGTAGAGGAATATACAGTGAAAATACATTATATTTGCTCTCTTGTTATTACATATACTTCTTTGATATAAATATAATTCTTTGCTTATATTTTTTCTTTTGATATTATAGATAAATCCTCTTACAGGAGAAAAGGAGACACCAGAAAAATCTTGGAGATCCAACACACACATAAGGATGTTAATGGAGAACGTGTATAGTTGGATCCACAATCCCGACAGATTCATGTACTTTTCTAAAAGTACTGCCTTATTACCTTTTCGATGTACTATAAGTTATGCTATGGATATAAATGGTTATGTATTATTATAGATACAACTTCAAAAACTTGTCGTTGAACAACAGTTAGAAGAGATCGAGAATCCCATGACTAGCGATAAGATTTTATCTTTGATTCTTGGTGAGAGATCAGGATATGTTCAGGAAAAAGGATATGGGAAGAAGCCTCATAAAAAGAGTCAAATGCAGAAGGAAAACATAGAGTCCAGCGTGTCTTTAGCGGTAGAAAGTATGCATCAAGAAATGTAACTTGACATGGAAAGAAAGTTGCAAGAAGAGCGTGAACAAATGATTGCCGACTTGAAAAGAGATATGGATCAGGATTTGTAAAAGAAATCAAAGAGGAACGTGAACACAAGAAAGGAGAAGTATAAAAAATATTTTAAGAAAAAATGGTTGCTCTCGTAGCTAGAATGCAATAGGTATTTTCTTAACTAGAATTCAGTTTTTAGATTGTAATGACTTCAACTGTTTGTCTCATCTCTTTTCAATCATGGCTGCTCAGGCGATTTTCCTCTGAACCCCAAAAGTTTTATTGAAAACAGTAAAGTAAAAATAGACAGCATAGACAACATTAAATCAGCAAGTGAAAATAACTACATTGAAAAATAGAAACAAAACTAAAAGATCATCTTTCTTCACTAGTTGTGTATATGATCATGTTATCTGAGTCCTAACAGATAGGCTATAAATAGAGCATTTTTGGATGGTGTGACATTTCATCTATTATCCAATCAAATGATAGAAAAAGTCAGGCACATGTTGTAGTTATTTGGGATTTATATCCAATCACCTTAGTGTTGAACAAAATATAAATGGGGAATTGATGATACAGTCATACTTTGCTCCTTTACATAGGCTCTTGGAACTGTTTACTGTCCAGGAATTGACAAAGAAATCAATTTCAATTTGCTTTATCTCTGATAGCTAGAGTCTTGAGTCTTCATTTTCAATTTGCTTCATCTTTTATTACTTTTAAGATTTATGACAGCAAGCTCTTGTTCAACATATTTACCAGCACAAATGGGGGGATACTTACTTGCAAGAGGACTATCTTAAAAATGTCCTAAAGGTTTTAGAACTGCATCTGATGTTATGTGTGCATATATTCTGCAAATACCTCCCTAAAGGTTCAACATATTCACTTCCATTTTAACCTATTTCTAAGCCAAATACTTAGCCAGGGTGTGGTATCCTGTAAATATTGTTCCCTCTTTTCCATAATTCCTTGGGTCACTTCCCGTTGGAGCAAGAATATGTGGTCCCTGTTGTAGTAGGGAAGTAAATGCCTCCTTTGAGAGACCAAAATCAATGGAAGTCATTTCAGCAACAGACTCTATAGCAGATACCATCTTATAGACTGTGCACAGAATCACCCGGCTATAAATAAATCTATTAGCAATATAAAAGCATTTTTTATTCTTTAAGACCATATAGTACAAAGGACCAAAAAGGAATGTGAGTATGAAAACCTCTCAAGGCATGCAAACCTCTGTAAATGTAGTAGTGTGATAGCTCACCTTGAATAACCTCAAGCTGAAATCTATACCTGCTCACGTACACAACTAGCACAAAGATTGGTATGTATAAAAAGTACAGCAAGTGTAGCAAGTGTTATTAAAGTACAGCAACTAGCTCTACAATATTCATTTTTCATTTAATAGTTCCTGGTCTTTTTGTACCTTTATGAGATGATTCATGCAACATTTTAGTAGCTAGAGTACATCAATGTTTTCTTCATATATGGTCATTATTCACTCAAGAAGAGGCAAAGAAAGATATCAGTAAAGCAACTTTTTCTGGTGACTCACGTATTGTAGATGTATAGGAGAAGATGCACCCAAATAAACAGGAATATGCTTTGGAATTGCCTCACGTCTCTTTAACTGGCTGGATATATATTTCGTTTTTGAAATATTATGATGATATAATAATAGTATAATTTCATGATTTGTTTTTCTTACTGGCATCTACATTTCTGAAGAAATAATCTGCGTATGTTAATTATGTTCATTTTATTTTGTGTAAAATTCAATTTTTCATAAGAAATTGATAATTATTTTTTTATTTATAGATTTGGCAAAAGCCTCTTAATTTGAAGCTTTTTAGTAAATAAAACGTAAATATTTATTCACACAAAAAATCAACAGAACTTAGCATGACTAAGTGATTGAATGAAAATATATATTAGTCAAACATTTAATGTTAAGTGATAGTTGTGTGTCTAAATATATGTCTCCATTGGTTTAAGTGTAAATGCTTATATTAATCTTTGACTGAAAAATAGAGACGAACAGTTTATCAAAGCAAAGAACTTGTAATAATATATATATATATATATGTGTGTGTGTGTGTGTGTGTGTGTGTATGTATGTATGTATGAACTTCCTCTTTTTTTCTAGAATCATAAAGTGATTTGGTATTTTTAATGGCATAAACGTTCTTAAACAATGGGTTGACCAAGAAGGAACATGAAGGCGTAGTATGCACTTTTGATTTTTTATCATATGTATGAATGTGATAAAACTGAAGCACTATGTCGTTAGTAACGTATATGTCGTTGACTTCTTAAGGAAAGTACTTATAATATTTGATCAGAGGATGATTTTGTAAAATACTATTGGATACTTTTACTAGCTAATATTATATTTAGTTCTTAAAATTTGTTGTTAGTTTTGTCTAATATAGGTACAAATTTAATTTTATGATTGATGAAAATAATATTTTTATTTGTGCATAAAATTTAAGTGGTAAAATGTGACTTGCCACTAATGATTTAGTAGATTTTGTGGCGATGAATTTTGCTATTATAAGTTCTTCTCAGCAACAAGATAGCAGTGCCGCAACTAATATTTAAAGGTATAGCAGCGACATAGATTGCTACTAATATATAGGTTTTAGTGATTAAAATATGTGGTCACTATTGATATTGATTTTATAGCGACAAGGTCGCTACTAATGCAGAGGTTTTAGTGGCGACAATAAGTGGTCACAATAGATGATGATTTTGCAGTGACAAAAAAGTGGTCACAATTGATGGTGCTTTTGCGGAGATAAAAAAGTGGTCACAATTGATGGTGATTTTGCAGCAACAAAAAGTGGTCACAATTATGGTGCTTTTGCGACGACAAAAAAGTGGTCACAATTGATGGCGCTTTTGCGGCGACAAAGTCTCTACTAATTTCAGTATATCAATGGCAACCTAGCCCAAATGTGTTTTGTTAAAATACATTTTGTAGCGTATTTGTTTATCTTTTGTGGCGGTAGAAGCCGTCACAAATACGTTTTTATTGTGGATGATACTTTGTCGTCACAAATAACCTTTAGTTACGAAGTTATTACCGACAGTTGTCGCTGTCAATAATATTTAGTGGTGACTTTTGATTCTTTTGAGGTAATTTTTTTCGCCACTAAAAACCAGATTTCTTGTAGTGTATTAGATGATGATACGGTCGCGGTCAAAATATAGTAACCCAACAGAGGTTGGGGTCGAATCCCAATATAACATGTGGCTTTGCAGATCTCAAACAGTTGTAGTCCACAGACAGAATAAGAAAAGTAAGGGGGGAGGGGAGGTTGATGTAGTAATCTCGAGCAAGTAATTATGTTGACATCAGTTGTAATCAGTGTAGGTGAACATTAGGATTGTGTTTTCCCTGACTTCTCCACTCCGTAGGCTTATCGTGCTTTGTTGAACCAACTCGATACCTTGCATGCAGAATCGATAAGTTATATATATATATATAATAGTAAAAGCGTGAAGACCCTTAGAAAAGTGAATCGAATTTTTTGCCCTTCATTAAAACATTCGGTAATAGACAAAATCGTCTTTTCATTTTTTTAATTATTATTTAATAAATATATGAATAATTAATGTTGGTAAGTTTCTTTTTCTCCTTGTATATTTAAAAAATGAGTCTCAAAATCTATGATAATAGAAAAAGGAAAAACATTATATCAGTATTTTTCTTTTGTGTTCAAGTCTAGAATTACACAATAAATTCCTACAAGGAATTTATTTTTTAACATAATATTTGAGAACAAATTTATTTCCTTTCAAATTCTAGACCAAAAAAAAACATAAAAAAAGCCGATTAGACCAATTTGTCTTTGACAAGGTCAACTTCATATCACTATATAATTGGTTCATTGCCTTAATCGTCTGCCAAGAAGAAATTACAACTTAATAATCGATAAATTAATATCTCCCCTTATGTATGTTTTCTTTTAAATTAATTTCTTTCCTCATGTAGGATAATAAATATTTCATATGAATGTGAATATATGTGTTAAGTTACAATGTTAAGCATATTTAGTTAAATTATTTTAAGGTAAGAAAAAGATTCAATTGAAAGATCACGTGGTCTACGTGGAATATGCTTCCCTTGCTCAAGATAATATTGTTTTGATTACTCTGCTTAGAGAATTTTTTTAATTTAAAATTTAGCTTTAGTTGTATTATTTTAATATCTTTATTATCGTATTATTTTATTGTAGTTTACATATGTTATTGTTGTAGTTTATCGGTGGTAGATGAATGTCGGTCGGCTTTGAGAAAATTTTATGTAAAGATTAGATTTAATTGTATGATTTTGATGTCTCAATCATCGTATTATTTTGTTGTAGTTTACATGTGGTAGATGAAAGTCGATCGGCTTTGAGAATTTTTTTGGATAAAGATTAGGTTTAATTAAATAATTTTTTCATCTTTATATATTCAAAATTTATTGAATTTAATTATTATATTCATCTTTATTATTTAAACAAATATCTTATTTAGTATAATGTTCGGGACTCGATGTTAGCTCACATGAATGTTGGAGATAAATTCAATAGCACAAGAACCAGCTCTTGATAGGCTTTACAGAACTGTGCAAGAACTCATAATTGTTTAGATAAGTTTTCTGTTTCTCCATCTGCATATCTCTGTTTTATTTCTTTTGTTTATAATTGTGAGATAATGCTAAATTGCGTTCATGAGTAATTTTTTTTATTTAAATCCAAAAAATTAGGCAAGAATTTGTATTGCATCGTTCAACTAGAGATTCTAGAGCTATATTCTCCATAAGGTAAGTTCACAGTTTGACGGTTTATAGTCTAGATAATGAACCATACTATGTCAAAATTTATGTTTATGTTGTAATTTGCATAGAGAAATAATCCTACTATAAGCAATATTTCCTAACTGCTGGAAATAAACTTTGGGAATCACATAAAATTTTGTTTATTTAATTTAGCATCGTTTGGGAACCATATGCAATTTAATCATTTTGTTCTAATATTTGAATTATTGTAGTTTTATTCTAATATTTTGATCATTTTAGGAGTTTTTTTGTTATTAAATTTTGAAATAATTAATTTGGTGTACTTTCAATTCCATTAGGTCGTACGACACTTTTTGGTTTTGTTATTATAACACAACATATTACTAGAAATTTTTTAGATTTTAAAAAATGTTTAGTAGGTTTCTTCTATGCAATTGTTTTATATGCTTTGTATTATTCTTTGTATTGGCTGATACTATGATTTGATTTATTTTTGATGTCTTGTTTTGTTTGATACAGATGCCAGATGAAAGGTTAGGTTTGATTATATTGATTTGATATCTCTATTATCATATTATTTTTTTATTACCTCATCACTAAAGTTTAAGGTCATGAGAGATACAAACAATTCCAAAAAAAATTGTGCAGTGTTTAAATAAACTTCTGAGGCTTGTAATGGAGAGGTCTTCTTTGGTTGAGACCATTTTATGTTAGACGTTTTCTTTTAATACTAATTATATGTTTAGAATTTCATGGATTTGATCGTTCGTTATTGTATTAGTAGTTGTCTCTTTAAACCTATGTTATTCTACAATAGACAAAATCATCTTTTACTATTTTAATTAAATTAGTATTTTATTATTTCTATAATATTTCAAGCATAGTACTTGAAATTGGGTTTTACATGGAAAGATCATGTATTTAGCCAATTCGTATTCATATTAGAATTGGATTCTCATTCATGTTCAAAGTACTATTTGGACTGACTTGCATGCATGGCTAAGTGCCGATTGAAAAATCTTTATTTTTTAGTCAAAAATATTCATAAAATGTGTTTCCGTCGTTGATATAGGGATGAATGATTTCCGCGGTGTTTTCAATTAGTGCTTTGAAGCTCTCTGCTTATTTGAGGTCCAATTCTTCGCGTATTAATATTGTATTTAGTTAAATCTGATAGCCATCTTTTTACTTCTAAATATCTAATAATGTTATCTATTATATTATGAATATTTTCTATATATTAGCTTTAGTTTGATTAGTTAAGATTTCTATCTAGCCCAATGTAGAATTTTATTTTGCATTATATTAAAAGTAATGTCTTAATAATGATCAGTTAAAATTCACATGCAACACACATATCCTAAACTAATCTATATCTATAATATATTAAAAGTGTGAAGACCCTTAAAAAAGTGATTTGAACTCTTTGCCCTTCATTAAAAATCTCCGTAATAGACAAAATAGTCTTTTTACTTATTTTCTTAAATTATTAAATAATTATCTTTAATATTTATAATTAAGGGATCCTAAAATATATGGTAAAAGAAAAATATATAGAAAGAAAGCTATAACTAAGGAGTTCTAAAATACAAAAATATATATGGTTAGAACTAGGATTCTTTTAATCCTAAAAATAAATTATTTCACGTGAAAATTTTTCAACGTACTTTTCTCAAGTTTGTCTCCTATTTGGTTTGTGTGACCAATTTCTTATAAGAATTATGGTTAAAGTACGACAATTACATACAAATATTAAAATTATTAATTAGATATTGCAAAATTTAACAATAAAAAATAATTTAATACGAAAAAAACTAATAGTGCCAATTATTTTATTATTAGTTATTATATGGTTAAAGTGCAAGAATAATTAACTAATATGGAAAACTAATAATTATATGTCTATTTTTAATTTTAGAGGAATAATAAATTTTCTTTTAATTTCAAAATCCTTTTCAGGATAGAATTCATTAGATCTAGGATCTGTTATAAAATTTGTTTGTCGTGTATTCTTTCGAAGGAGGACATGAATGCCCTAATTTATCATCATTGACTTAGAGCTGGTTTTGTTTTTCTCTGTACTTTATTTGTAAAGAAATTTAATATCAAAATTTAATTTCGAATAATAATTTTTTGTTTTGATCTTTATTATAATTCTTTTCATATTTTTAGTTTTGAATGATATAAATGATTGTAGTTTTCCTTCTGCAGTTTTGATCTTTATTCTGATTCTTTTCATATTTTAGTTTTGAATGATATAAATTATTGTAGTTTTCCTTCAAGCATCCGAAAGACCGAAATACGCAGGGATTGAAATTGACATAGCGTTCCTGATAGAAAATGACGATTCCTTCAAAAAAATAAACTTATTCAAGTTCTTTTTTTCAAAGAAGTCCCGCTCCGACCGCCTCAACTGGAAACTAAAGCTTGAAATTTAATATAAAGTGAAAAGCTTTTGGGCAGTCTTAGAGGGTTGTTTTTGGAGACTTAGAAGTCTAAGAAGACACGCTCAATCATTGGAGCATTAATTACTAGAGGTAACTCATCAGATTTTGTTTTTGCCCATTAAATATGTATTGGTGTTTGTGAGAAAATAAAGAATTAAACTGTTATTTTTCTTTGCTGAATTTAAGCTAATTGACCAGCAAATCAACTATTCAGGAAACTAAAAGTCTTAAATTGGTTCAATAGTAATATGATTGATTAATATTTAAGTGGAGCAGCTTAACGACGGGATAGTTACATGACAATGATTAGTAATTACTGTGTTTACTTGCTTGAATCTTGATGAAATGAACTAATTTATTTGGTGAAAAAAACTATTTTTTTTATTTTAAAAAACAATAAATTGAAACGCAACATGCAATAACATATTTGAGATATGATAATTTTCTTATATTATTTAATTAGATACAATATTTATTTTAATATAAATTGTTATGTTTTAATAACTTTTTTTTTATAAAACTTACTTAATTAAGAAAAGACACGCGTGCAAAGCACGTATACTAATATATATATATATATTATATATGTGTGTGTGTGTGTGTGTGTGTGTGTGTATGTGTATATATGTATGTATGTATGTATATATATGTATGTATGTATGTATATATATAAGAATTAATTTTGAACTTATTATTTTAAAGAGTGATAAAATCAAATTAGTCAAGTTAATCTCTTAATTGCCGCGTAAATTATCGTGATTCTGTTAAAAAAAAAAAATCTTTTATTTTTGAAAATAAACCAAATCTGTCTCGCGCGGTATTTTAAATGCATGTATCCAGCGTGTGAATGTGGAAGGGATTTCGGATAGATTGAAAATAAAAATAAATAAGCCACCACTTTACTTATCAGTTTCTATATTATATGTGTAATAGTATATAGGCCAAACTCATCGACAGCCTTTCAAACTTATCCCTAAGATTCACTTAGGCCCCTAAACTAAGGTTTGTACCTATCAGACCCCTACATCCCCTTTTGAATTTGTTCCAATTGAGCATTTTTTTCCCAATCAGCTAACGGTTCAAGTGTGTGTAATACACACGCGATGATGTGGAAAAAATAACCAATTAAAAAAAATACGTGGTATTTTTTTTTAATATTTGATTTTGCCCCTTTCCTATTTGATACTAATAATTTTTTAATTACAAAAAAAAAAGAAAAAAATCACCCCCAGCCACGCAGTTGTCCCCTCTCCCCCTCCTCCGTCGTCTTCACACACACACACTGAAGCCATCGTCTTCACACACATCCCTCCCCCGTCGTCTTCACACACACACACACACTGATTTTGTAAAAAAAGAAAGATTTTTTTTTCACATCTTTGATGTTGTTAATAATGGTGAAGAATTTTTTTTCACATCTTTGATGTTGTTAACAATGGTGAAGAATTATTTTTTCACATCTTTGATGTTGTTGACAATGGTGAAGAATGATTACTCATTTTGTGATTAATAGAGTTTCTCTATTCTTTGATTTTGTCTTTAATGGAGTTTCTCTATTCTTTGGTGGATTTTGGTT
Organism: Capsicum pubescens; assembly: GCA_030864215.1. Classification (NCBI taxonomy): domain Eukaryota; kingdom Viridiplantae; phylum Streptophyta; class Magnoliopsida; order Solanales; family Solanaceae; genus Capsicum; species Capsicum pubescens. Next base: position 124,385,761 of record CM061543.1, read on the forward strand.
TGAAGTTTTTCTTCAAATTGTTGGGCTCTAAATTTCTGAGAAACAAATGCGAAAAAAATTAATGTAACTGATATTCTCTATGTTAATTTTCAACAATGGGATAAAATGGATTGATTCTTTGTTAATCTTCTTCTTCATTTTTAATTGATTTAGTGGATAATATAATTCCATCTTCTTCTCCAATTAATGCTACCAAGGGGGGATTGAAGTCGATGAAGAGGGGGGTACGGGGAGGGTGAAGGGTTGAAGATGATGAGGAGGGGATACGGGAAGGGTGGGGGGTTGAAGACGGTGGTAAAGAAAACAATGACTTGGGTTGGAGGTTTTTTTTTTAATTAAAATATTAGAATAATTAAAAGTTATATTAATAAAATAATTTAAATATAATTTTTTTAATAAAAAAAAAGTAAAATATTGTTTATTTTACTATTTACGCGCCCAAGGAGAGTGTAAATAGATATCAACATTTTGTGTCTGATAGATATCAATTTTAGCACTTGAGATGCCTAATAGGTACAAGCCTTAGTTTAGGGGTCTAAGTGAATTTTAGGGACAAATTTTGATGGGCTATCGATGGATTTGGCCTAGTATATATACATTCTATCTGGAAAATCTAGCAGTAACTATTCCACTGTTAATAGCATGACCCAAGTAAATTAATCACACTTGACTTTCCAACACGCATGCATACTTATCTTTGACAAAATGGCTGCTTTGGGTTCTAATTTTACTTATTTACGCTTTCATATGACAGCTTTTCCTGCTTTTTTCTCAAAGCTGATCAGCAGTAAACGAATTGATAAGTTTGTTATATTGTTTTAGAGATGTGATTTTCAATGGACAGTTGGATTATCTCATGATCGCAATTCACACCAATAATTAAGGATTTATTTGATTCTTCATGAATCGGATCATTTCTTCTTTCCTTTTTTTTTTGGTTAAAAGGGTGATATTTATGTTATTATATTAAGTTCCATTTCATGGTCAACGGATCAAGCAAGTAGTTAAGTTGTTCGAGGGACGGCTCAACAATATTGAAGGTCTAAAGTCAAGTTCTAACAAGAGGCCTAACTTTTAAGATGCAAAATTGCATGCAAAACTTTACTTAGTATTGAGTTGTTCCCCTTTGTATACTAAGGAAGATTCTATCGTAAAACTCTAGTTAGAACTTTCTTTTTCTTTCAAAAAATATGGTTTTTTAATGCTAACAAAAAAACTTCAAAAAAAAAATATTTTAATAATATACATAACTATTTATATTTAAAAATATGACTATAGGCAGAGGCGGAGCTAGCCTATTAAAGGGGGTTCGGACGAATCCCCTTCGACGAAAAATTATATTACTAACACATGGTTAAAATGATTTTTATTTATATATTCTAGATGTTGAATCCCCATCGATGAGTTTTTCTTCAGATTTTAAATCCCTCCGCCTCTGATTATAGGCTCGAGCAATTGTCTAAGTGGTCTAATGGACGAGACGCTCCTGTTGTTGACTAGAAAGTTACAATCCGAATACTTTGTACGTGTGGAAATAAATCTATCAAAAGTAATTTCTAATTTATTTGCCTAGTAAACACCATTAGTAAAGAAGAGGAACTGCTAGCGAAAACGTACTATCTATCCTTGGCTAGTAAATTAATCCTGTTTTGTTTCATGTAAAATGAATCGGATCATTTTAAGCTTCGCTAGCTTATACTTTTATTTCATCGAGGAACTTGCATATTTGACCTTAAACAAAAACGGATTCAAAATTTAAATTTTATGGCTTCAATTTTAAGGTTTAGCATTAAATTCATTATATTTTTGAAAATATGGGTTATATCTAGTATTTATTGCAATTTTAATAAATTTTTACACATACATTTATGTTTTTCATCGAAAGTACTGAGTTCAAATGAACTCAATATCAAGACATTTGGATCCACCTCTGCCCTTAAATATGCATTAATTTCAATTTTAATTCTTGTGATATTTAATTAAGCAAGTCAACTCAAATTAATTGTTCCCTCTGTTTTATTTTAATTGGTCCTCTTTCTAAAAATATTTATTTCAATGTAGTTGTCACTTTGATGAAATCAAGAGGATTTTATTATGTTCTTCCAATACTACCCTTAACATTACATAATTAAACAAAGTGTATTTACTCAAATTTATATTTTCAAAGCATAATTAATAAGACTAATTTGATAAAATAAATCTCTAATTAATATTTTTTTAATAGATATGTCAAGTCAATTGAGACCAACTAATATGAAACGGAGGGAGTAAAAAATATGCACCGTTGATCCTTTGACTTGTGAATATCTGCTAATTTAATGTAGTATTAATCACTAACAAAGGCAATATAGGTAGAATAATTAGTTTAGGATAAATTCTTTTGACCATAAAAATTTGGTTCAAATTTGACCACAATAGTAAAAAGACACTATAAACTAGTTAGTTTTTAGATATTTTTTCTCTTTCTTTAAATTTCTAAAGCTGTTTTATTTATCATCATTTCTCAATACATTGAAAACTATTTCAATACATGGGAATGAATAATTTATATATTCTATTTTTTACTATTTGATATTTTAGTTAATAATTACATAATTAAATAATTGTCAAATGTAGTAGTGTGTAATTAAGAAAATAAAAATTAATTAATACAAATTTATTTAGTAGTCGTTGATTTATAATTTGTAAAATAAATATATGAGATCCTTGTAAACATTCTTTTTTTATCGCTCAAATGTAAATATACATATGAGATTATTTCCCGCAATGGCAGATCTAGAGTCAATTGAAGTAATATATTTGGTACAAGTCAATCATTTCGGCCAAACTTCTTAACTTTGTGTTAAGAAAATTCACTTATATGTATACATAACAGATTATTTTTCGATTGAAGTTTTATCACGCTAGTTCGATTTTATGACTACTTTTAATAAATATGAAAATTAATGTATGAATGTAGAGTTTTAATAATAAAATATTCCGGCATGCTTAAAATTTTGTTACTTTACATTTTTGTATAGATAGATATACTAACAAAATACGTCGTAGCTAAATGTAAAAAATTATTTTACTAAATAATTTAACAATATTTTTTTGTTTCCATAGCATTCGTAGAAATAGATGTGGCTAAAATTTATTTACCATTTTTTCATGGTCTATGATTTAGAATTTATACTCATTGCCATGAAATTTATTATGTTGTAGATTGTAATTATAACGAAATATTTATTTTACAAGAAATATACTTCAAATGTACTAGTAAAATTCGGTAGATCGAGTCAAATTAAATGATTAAAATATTTAATTATCTTAGATCGATAGTGTTTGATTTTATAATAGAGATTGCTCAATCACTATATAGACAAAATATCTCGCTCTTAAATGTGACCCTTTTTAGTTTTAGTATTGCTACAATAAATTTCTACTCACGATAAAAAGTAATTATTAGCTACAAAATTTTATCAAAAATAATTTCACCATAACAAATAGTTATGGAACTTGAAACAAAATTATTTAGAACTTGAAACAAAAGTACTTATTTATTTACATTATTTTGCTTGAGGTAATCTATTGTACCTAAAAAGTTAATATTGTTGTTGTAATTTTATTATGACAGAGACATGTCAAGTTATACTTATGCGAGAGAATCTTTTTTACTAATAAAGAAAGAAAGTAGATTTCACTTTCAAGCAGATAATGATTAATGTGTGTAATTTTTCTATAATATTTTTACTCCTCTTATGTCTTCTTTTTTAAAAAAATTATTATATGAAATTGAACCAGTAATTTTTATGAGTAATTAATTCTCATTTTTATTTTCATAATTTTTTACAAAATAATTGAGGTATGAAAATTGTGGAACTACATTAAACATGTTGTAGGTGAAAATTAAAAGAATTGAAAAATTAAATAACTGGAATCAAAGATAGATAAAATTTATTTGCTATTACCTGACATTGATTCTATCACATAAAAAATTGATTCCAATCTTTTTAAAACATAAACGTCATTTAACTTTAATATATAATATATTTATGACATAAAAGTATTCTATCTTTAAAATTTAGTACAAAAAATTATTTTATTTATTTGTTTAAAAGGTGTTACAAAATTTACTATTCAACTACATATATTGGTACCGAAAATAATCAAATACATTTTCTTCAATATTAATAATATCAAAATAAAATTATTATAAAGAAATCAAACTATGGAAAGCAAGTATAATATTGTAACCCCCAACAAGTTGTATTAACAAGCAAAACATTAGAGATGTTTCTAATATCATCTTGAATCTATAATCTATAATATATTAAAAGTGTGAAATGTCTTAGAAATATTATTTGAATTTTTTGTCCTTCGTTAAAAGTTTTTGCTTTAGATAAAATAGTCTTTTCACTATTTTTTTCCTAATATTTAAGATTTAAAAATTAATTAAATATATTAATAATAAAATATTTTCTTATATAGAAGTCATCAGAATTAAAGACAACTAATATTAGTATAAGAATTCTAAATCAACTAAATTTGATTTTCAAAAGATTTGACAAATCTAGAAATAAATATAAAAGCGTCAGAATAAGAAAAATTTAAGAAGTACTCCAATTTTTAAAATTTTTATGCACGCAATAAGAATATAATCAATGATTTTGTAAAGATTTGACTTTAAAAATAAGGAAAGATTTTAAATATAGATAAAAAAATAAAAATAATTGTACCACAAATATGCACAAATATGGCTCAAATTGATGTGTCTCTTTTACCCTTTGACAGTAAGGGGAGAGGCATTGCGTGAAAAACGCAAAAGTGATGATCTATCAATCATTTGAAACTTCTAGTGGTAACATATCTATGTGCCTATACTAAAATATATGTTTATATGTTAATATTTACATTATTACATTAAAGTATGAAGAATCTTTGAAAAATGATTTAAATTTTTTACACTTTATTAAAAATCCTGCAATAGATAAAACTATTTAATTTTAAATAAATAAATATTACATGTGCAAGACACGTGCAGTTACACTAGTCTAATTAATTTAATTTGGGCCTCTATTATATTTTCGATATCATTTAGCAAAATTCAGATGAAATTTACTTTTTAATTAACTTGATATCATCCATTTCCTTTCTTTTTATGTCTCAATATTTACTTCTTGTAATTTTATGTAATTGCTCGTATTTTTATTTTTTATTTGCTTATTTTTTGATTCATTTAGCAAAACTGATTAACTGTATTACTATTTTAATTTTTGAATTAAAATAGAATTACATTGTTGAATGAAGTTATAGACTCATATTTCCTTGTCTTTTGAATTATATTTAATTAAGTTACGTGAAAAAATATATGTATTAATTATTTCTAAAATTAGTTACAAATATGTATTTATGTATATACTTTTAATAAATAATAAATGTACCTTAAATTCATTAATTATTCTTGTATAAATCAATTTTAGTTGTTCCATAAATTTAGGGAATGGGAAAAAGTTACTACATTTATTAAGAAAATTTGGAGGTAATTTATTTAAGAAAATATGATAAAATCTAAAACAAAGCTATAAAAATCTTTTCACAGTTGTGATTAAATTTGAGCCAAAAAATTGTGGTCATTTAGCATTTTCCTTTTTATATAACGGGAGCAAACACATTTTTTTTATCAATTGAATTTTGCAAGTGTTTAATTGAATATAACAAGCATCAATATAACACCTTAGCAATTATTAAGGGACCATAAATATACTTTTACTATAAAAAAATAGATTGATAAAAGTGCAATTTCATTGGTTAACTTTCAAACTGCCACACTTTGAACACGGAAAAAATAACTCATGAAATTGCGGTATGTCGTTGAAAATTGAGGAAAGTTATTGGCCTATTTTTAAAACGCCGTGACAGCAAATTGCCGTAATTTATATTTTTAACCTGTGCAACTTGGCACTTTTAAGGAAATTCGCGGCCAAATTAAGACATAATAATTAGAAAGTGACTAAAATGTCACACTTTTAAATATTAACTAAAATAGGCCCTACGAAATATTTTATTATGTTTCGTTCAATTTTTTTAGCGAAGCTGTTAAATGGCGTTTTGTAACTTCCGTCGGATAAAAAGTAACTCTAAACTACGTTTAATAATTCGAAAGTTTTACTTTCATTTTAGTTAAAAAAATGAACAAATAAAATTGGGATAATACCCACGAAAATATCTGAAGGTTAACCAAATTTTCAGTGGAGCATATTGAACTTTGCGGGGATCCTATTACCCCCTATACTTTTTTAATTGAAATTAATTTCCCCCTGACTTTTTTAAAGTGGAATTAATCCCCCTTCAAAACGTATACCCAGTTTTTTCCGTGGAAAGTGTAGTACACGCGTCGTTTCTTCTCCATTTTATCACTTTTCAACATTTTTTTACAATTTCAACCATATTAAATATTTCAAGTGATTCCATTGAATTTATGAAGAAAGTTTTTTCAAATAATTGAATGGAATCTTCCATTAATTTTCCATTGAAACTCAGAAGATTCAATTAGCGAGTTCAATTAATGGAAGATTCAATGAAACTCGCTAATTGAAAACTCAATGGAAGATTCAATTTCCATTAATGGAACTCGGAAGATTCGAAAAATTCATTAATGGAACTCGGAAGATTCGAAAAATTCATTAATGGAATTCGAAAGATTCGAAAAATTTAATTTCATGATTCAATTTTTCATTAATGGAACTTGGAAGATTCGAAAAATTCATTAATGAAACTCGAAAGATTCAAAAAATTTAATTTCATGTATGAAGCTATTCAATCTTCCGTTAATGGAACTCGAAAGATTCAATTTCCGTGAAGCTATTCAATCTTTCGTTAATGGAACTCAGAAGATTCAATTTCCATTAATGGAACTCGAAATTAAATTAGCGAGTTTTCGAGTTTGAATCTTCCGAATCATTCATTGAGTTTTCAATTAGCGAGTTCCATTAAATTATAACCATTAAGGAATTTTCCGAGTTCCATACATGAAATTTAATTCGGAATCTTTCCATTGATTATAACCATTAATCTTTCCGAATTATAGTTCCGAGTTCGAATCCATTTATGATTCCGAGTTCAAATTATAAATGGAACTCGAAAGATTCGGAAAAATCTTTCCATTAATTATAACCATTAATCTTTCCATTAATTCGGAAAGATTCCGAGTTCCATACATGAAATTTTTTTTTCATGATTTTTCGAGTTTCATTAAAAAGAAAGAAGAATGAAAAAATAAATAAAATATAAAACTTTAAATAATTATAAAATTAAGGGGCAGTTTGGCAAAAAAAAAAGAGTTTTAAAACGTTTTTAACACTGTTCACGCGCTCAATGCGCGTGAATCACATGCAGTGTGCCAAGTGACAGATATATGCCATTAAAATACGAAAAAAAAAGTCTGGGGGTAATAGGACCCCCGCAAAGTTCAGTATGCTCAACTGGTAATCCGGTCAAACTTCAGGTATTTTCGTGGGTATTATCCCAATAAAATTTAAAAAATAACTTTAACGACGAAGTGGTATTCTAAAGAGAAGATGACGTTTTAGTTTTACTAGATAGTGATGGCCGTGCTAGCACGGGCTCAACGTTGAAATATTTTTGCCAGTGTAATGCATATATTATTTATATACAAATATTTTATGATTGACAAACGTTTGTTTACAATTGTGTTATTTACATTGCATATTTATGTGTCATACTATTTACATAATGGAGAATGTTTCGTCTTCTTTGTAGTGTGGCATTATCAGCAGCTGGCAAAGAAAAATATTCAAAGTGTAAACCTGTAATGAAAAAAGAAGAGTATGGAGGATCAGTTAGCTAGTAAACATAAGCAATGTGGAATTTTAAAACACAAACTCATAAATTGCTAGCATTTCTTAGTCAGTACAAGAGTTAAAAGTTATCTTGTACGCATTTTCTTTGTACCTTTATTTTTGATATGAAGCTTAGAGATAGGAACATTCAATTAGATAGTGAGGGACTACTGCTATAGTAATATAATACAATTTATATTTAGTGTTCAATTTATAGGATCCTGTAGCCAAAAATCGATTGTTTGAAAAACGAAGCTAATGAGCAATAATGTCCGGTCTCTACAAATATGAAAACAAGAAACACCTTAAGCAAGAAAATGGTAAACATTAGGTACCTTAATAACACATAAGACAAGAAAACACTATGTAATTTATTCTCATATGTCCAAACCTTGGTGGGCAGAGTTACGCGGTGTCTGCTAGCTGGTTGGGGCAGTGGGTACCCAGTGAAATTAGCCGAGGTGCGCGCAAGCTAACCCAAAGACCACCATCATAAAAAAAAAAAAGGTGAAGCTAACATGCATAGTTTTATTAGGACAACAGTAAAATCTAGTAATTGTAAGAGCGGTTCTATTTTGCAAATGATCCATGGAAGAGACTCAACTTTAGCTCTGAGATGACAAATCAAGTTTTAACGCTTCTGCAAGCACTGCAAGAAGCAAAAGAAGGGCGAAAATAGCAGTTTTAGTTGTAGATTGATGCAGATATTAGGAGGAGAGAAAGAATAAGTTAAATGTGCTGTAAATTCCTACTTGTTGTGTACTTTGTTCCAAATTTGAGGACATTTGACTCTTCCACTCATACTTTAAGAAATTGAAAAATATGGAAAGACAGGTTCTTTGTAGATCAGCAACACACAATTTTGGGTTAAGGGCAAGTCACGGGTTTGAACTCTACTGCTGACAAAAGCATGGTAGATCAAGTGGAGAGGGTAGAGCGGCAGGTCCATTATCCACCAAGTTTGAACTATTAGCTACTGACATTCGAGAATTTCTCGGTTATAAAAAATGTTTCTTGGTAGATCGTCATTAAACAATCTTCCACACTAATGCAAAATGTTTAAAAGTTTTTAAAGTGAATTTTCCAATCGTATAAAACCACCTTTTCAACCATCTGATTCTAATTTCTTGAGTTCATTGCTGAATGTATTCTAATCAGATAAAGCTCAAACCTCCAATTTTACTCTCTTCAGTCTGTTCCACCAAACTACTTCAATATAACCTTAGGTTGAAACTTATTGCTGATAATAAATCAGCAAACTTGAAGAACTAAATTCACATTAGTCAATCAATTATGCCCCGATGCCAAAAAGTTGGGGCCATCTATATGAATCATATGTAACCATCTGGTCAATTATTCAATAATAAGCATTCAAGACTAAACTAAATGTTCTATGAAAGTAGAAGTTAATATTCGACTAAACCATATTTCACATTAGTACTCCTGACAAATACAACTCTTCTCAATTATAATTCATGATAGATGGTAAGCCAGATAATAGACCCTTAAATATATGCATCACCAAAAAGACAAAGAACACACCTTTAGCATTAGATTGCAAAGTAGGATCAACAACCCTTCTAAAATTATCTCGAAGATCCAGAAAACTCTGGCGTATTAGCAATGCATCTCTCATAGAGTCATTGAATTCCTTAAGCATCCCCGTTGGTAATCCCTCTGGCAAAACGCTCTCCAGCTCTTCCCTCCTACAATAACCATTTCATGAGTACAGATACAAAACACCTCAAAAACAAAGTGAATCCAGAAATTTAATTTCACATGTAAAACCTACCACTGCACCCACTAAAGCTTTGTTATAATTTGTACAGGTTTAGTATAAGCACAGTTTTCACTCCAATTTATAGTTTGAGCCGATACAGTGAGTATATATACACGCTAACACTCTGTTTGGATGGTTGTTACATATTGTTTCGTAATATATCGTATTGTATTGTATTGTATCGTATCGTACTGTATTGTTTTAATGAATACATTTGAATAAATTGTATCATTTTTGTTCGTTACATAATTTCACACATCAATAATTTAAAGAATAAAACTATGGAAAAAGTAGGATACAACGTAGAGCTGCTATAAAAAAAGTAGAATTACTAAATAATAAGTAAAGACAAAATGAGGAAAACAAAAAGAAGAAGAAGAAGGTAACAACGCGATCTCACCAAATCGGTCTTTACACAAATGAAACTTTCCATCAGTACCTAACGATAGGATTTAACTATACAATATAATAATATTTATGTAACAATCAGAACAAATATTGTATTTAAACCAACGAACACCATACAATATGAACAACCATCCAAACAAGCCGTAAAGCATATAGCTCAAAAACACTTCTGTAACATACAATTTAAAGCTTCAAGCTAAAGGCAATGGTGCTGGTCTAATAATGTCTTAACAGATAAAAATATACCTGAATTTCATGTAAGTACATGTATCTTTTTTCGTAAGGTCGGAAATAGAAGTTGCGGAAGTGGAAGTGAATAATGGACGACCATTTGGACCAACATCGAGTGATTTATCCTTCTCATCTTCTTTAATAGTGCGTGCACGAAGATCCTTATTGAGTGTTTCAGCAGCTTTGGCTCCTGAAGGAGCATTGTCGGGTTTGGTATCGGGTCGGAGATTGGGTTTTTTCCGGTGTTGGCCCGCTGCGAAGGTTCTAGAAGATGTTGTGGCTGCTACTCTACACAAAAGTATGTTAAATACATCCTCTTATGCCTATTAATGCTTGAAAATACATTAAATAGGTGCAATGATATAAAAAAGCACTACACAAGTATTTTAAATACGTCGTCTTATGCCTATTAATGCCTGAAACTACATTAAATAGGCGCAATGAAGTATACCATAAGGTCATTAAAGGGAGTTCAGTGATTCTTCTGCTACATAGTGAACATTTTGGAGTATTTAAAAGGATCGGCATGTACTTCTTGATGACTGGGCTGGTAATTTTTTTCCCAGAAAAAGGTAATCTGTTATATATCAAAAGAGTATCCCTCAGCACAAAAACTATGCTAAATGAAACATAGTCACAGGAAACCTAAAAAATGGAAAACCTATTCCTGGATTGTTTACAGTGACCCAATAATGTCAATTACAGAATCTACATCTGCAAAGGGCCTCTTTACACCAAAAACGAAACCCAAAAAAAGGGGCAGCCCAGTGCATCGAGCTCCCGCTATGCACAGGGTCGGAGGAAGGGCTAGACCACAAGGGTCTATTTTATGCAGTGCATTTCTGCAAGAGGTTGTTTCCACAGCTAGAACTCATGAACTCCTAGTCACTTGATTTACCAGAAATAAAAAAAATACAATTCTATTAAAACAAAACACCTTACCTTTATTTTTAAAAACACAAATGAATACAGTCAACATGAAGGTTTATCAAGTGCCATATTCCACTTGACAGGGTTGACATAGTCTCATTATTAGGAATTCTCTGAATATTGCAATAGGGATATCATATATTACTCTTTCTTATCAAGTGCCATAATCCATTGATGGGGTGCCATAGTATAACTGTAATGGATCCTCTGAATATTGATATAAGGACGGGTATAGCCAATAACTAATCTGGGAGTGAGTCGTGTTTAATTTTTTGAAACTCAATGCTCCAACTTCTCAAATTATTCTTTCTTTCCAGTTATGAGAGATTGCAGTCAAATAAGCTTAAACAATCTTGAGTTGATATTAGGTTAAGCAGCAGGTTACTCTTATTGTAACAGATGCACTATCTTATAACCATTGCAATTTTCTCCAACTCAAAGGTGATAAAAAGTTCTCACCGTTAGAGGAAAGTGATTCTACTTAAATAGTTGAAATAGCAAGACAACACTACTACCCATTCATCATTGTAATAAACTCAAAATAGTCAAGGGTTTAGGATGTGGTTAAGCGATCAATGAAGTTTGTGTGAAACCTTGGATATCAGGGTAAGGATCCTGGTGGGAAAAAAACTCAAGTGATTGGTTCCCATTAGCCTAAGCCTACATGGGAAGAGTTACCAGATAGATGTGCACTGGTGGGAGATAGCAGGTACCTAATTCAAGCTAGCCAGACACCACCATTATCCAAAAAATGAAAAAAAGATCTAAAATAGCTTCACTTTCCTAAAGTCCAGCAAGGCTACCTAACCAAGAGTTGAAATTGATCAACTATTCTGGCTTCAAAACATGAACTTATCAAACTCAAATATATCTTTACCATGTCACCAACAAAAATGAGAAAGAACAAATATAGATCTTAAAATGGAAGAGTAATGAAACAAACAGGTAATGAAAGCATATATAAAGTTGAAGGGAAAACACTATGGACAAAAAGTGCAAGGTTGCCATAGCATTATCCACCAAAGTGATAAGAGGAATAATCTTCAAGTATTGGTCAACCTCATTCTAAGCCTGCGAAACCGGTATACAATGTTCCACCTCATAGCCAATAGATAAAGATACCTCCTGTCCTGGCAGCTCTTGACCAATGTATAAGACCTCTTTAATGCATCTTCAAGGTGTTCCAATGGCTCTCGGATTTTCAGATACCTCTTAAGTTCAGTAATCTTGAACTGCTCCAATAAGTTCCCAATTAACTTAAGATGTTGTGCAAACTGCCTGCAATTTTTCTTGTGTATTCGGGCAGTGGTAAAAACTTTGACAATCATCCCAATTAGTCTCATTGCATCTATGCTAGTAAGTTGGGCGATATTTACAACTTTACCAAAATGATCCAATGAAGCCATATGTAAATTTGAGATTATTCCCTCAAATCACTCTTATTTTCAATTCAATGCGAACCACATCTCCAAATCAACAAAATGAACTATGACAACAACAATTCGATTAAAACTTTTCACAAAAGATAAAGCTTTCTCCACCAGCTCTTTTAATCCAGAAAAATTGAATGCATTAGCCTCTCCTTTTCATTTGCAGCGGAAGTAACAATAAGAACAAGTCAACAAAAACATCTGAACACTGAAACACAACTACCACAAAAAATAAATTTGATTAAATGAAAGAAATTTTTTAAAATTACCGGAGGACAATTGAGGTTTAGAGAACCATCCAAAACGATAGTTTTATGGCAATTGGCTTTACGTTGATCATCATATGCCCTAGCCTTCAAGTTACCTATTTCCTCTATTCAAGATAACAAATTATTATAATTTCATAAGGATTAATAAAGATACTCCATCCTTCTCACATCCATTTTTCATATTATACTGGATATGTTATTGTTAGTTGTTTTCTCTATCAACGATAAAATAGAAAAGTTACTCTATGAAGCAGACTCTGAATATCATTTGGATTTTTCAATACACAAATTAAGGAATCAACATACTCTTTTTAACTCCTAATATAATTACTCACGAGTACTACATAATTAAAATACAACACCTTAACAACAAAGACCATTCACACCTATTCCCCCACTTGGTTCATGAATCACTCAACTCTAATCGATCATTTGTTGTGAGGTATAAGTTACAATATCAAATAAAAAATTACTCAATAATTGTAAAAAAGAAGCAAAAATGATGATTAGACCTGTATTAGTTCCACCAAAGTAAAATTAACCAAAGAAATAAATTGATTCCTTTCTCAATCTTGGATCTCAACAACAAAAAAATAGAAAAAATTATTGTATGAAGCAGACTCTGAATGTCGTTTAGATTTAACAATGCACAAATTAAGGAATTAACACTCTTCTTAACTCATAATATAATTTCTTACGACTACTATGTAATTAAAATACAATACCTTGACAAGAGTTTCACACCAAAGACCGTTCACGCCTATTCTTACCTTGACAAGAGTTTCTCACCAAAGACCATTCACATCTATTCTCCCACTTAGTTCATGAATCACTCAATTATCGGGGGTCGTTTGGTGAAGTATAAGTTATTAGCTAAGTTTTGAAAAAGAATATAAACATTTAGTTTAACATTACAAAAGAAGAAAAATACTTACCTTAGAAGAAAAATTAACTGTACAATCCAAAGGTGATTCTTTCCCTAAAATTGCTACTTCCTATCTGAGGCTAATACATAAATACACAACAAATGAAAAACATCTTTTTATGTTGCCAATAGGTGAATGTCTCAACATCTCTTAATCCTCTATATCAGTCCGAATCTATTTTCTTTTATAACCGTTATATCAGGGTCGGTTTGTGCTCACTTCAACTACTTGCATGGGTACCACCCACCAATACGGTTATCAGGTAACTCTGTCCACCAGGGCTTGGACAAGTAGAAATCCTTGCTATCTATCAACTCTATTTGGGACTAATGTTAATCTTACTACTGTTTATTTCTCTTCGACTTGGTCATAGTAAACAGTGTCACAGCTTCAAGCCATGGGAACATCTCTTACATAAATGCAATGTACGATTACACACAATACACCAGACTCACATAGAGGGAGCTTTAGTTTATCGAGTTATTTTTTTTGCACACAGGAAACAATCATACAACTCAGAATCATGACATAAAATGCGAATAATCAAAAGGGAAAGGAAGTAAAATACCAACTTTAAAATACCAGGGACACTAGGGACCTTGACTGAAAAATTTATACTTAGCACGCCTAACCACCTTCCCATATGCCATAGTGTGTGTTTGTTCGTTCAAAAATTAAACTATTTTTTACTAATACATGGACCTGCTAATTTTCACTATTTTCACTAATTACATGGGTACCTCCTACCAACATAAGGTACCTGCTAATTCTAGCAGAACAATTACTTGGTAACTCTGTCCAATAATACTTAAACAAATAGGAATCCTTGCTATCTATCAACTCTATTTTGATTAAGTGTTAGTTCATCCAGCTACCCTTTTTTTGCACATAGAAAACAATAATACAACTCAATCATAACACAACATAACTAACAATGCAAATAATCATAATGAACATACCATTTACTTTGACTGATGATTTATACTTGGAATGCTTAACCACCGTCCCACCATCCGCCATAAGTTCCTTTATTCTTTCGTTCAATAAAAATCAAACTATTTTTTTCACTAATATATCAAAATAAACAACAACAATATAGAAATTAGTACAACAAAAAAATAATAGGAATTAGTACTATTTTATGGAAGCGAGGGCTTCGATGGATGAATATGGGAATTTTTAGAAAAAAAGCTCTGAAAGTCCAAAAAGATTGAATATGATCACTTTTCTGCGAGCCTAAACTAATAAAAATCATCAAAATCTGCACTTCCTCTACAAGGATCATTTATGCTTAACCTTTTTAAGATAAAGACAATGTAACTAAAAGAACTCTAGCACTCACCATTACTGTAGTAGACGAAACCATCACCTAGTGGTAACTCTGAAGTTCATCCACTCCCTACTAACTGAAGTAGCATTTCCTAATTAAAATCCAGTGGATTACCACCCTGCGACAAAAAGGATCAACTCATGCCAATGATCCAAATAGATAATATCTGAATATTCATTATAATCAGTTCAACTTCCTTACTTTCTCAAGAAATTCTAAATATATACGTACATGTAAATTGCAGTTTGAATTTAGAGTTGTTAAGTATTGTGAGGTGAAACTCCAAAGTGTTGAATTTGAATTTGAAAGAAAAGAAAAGAGCAAAAGAGATTAGGAAAGATCGAGAAACAGATAATAATAAGAACAAAGATAAACAGTAACAGTGGAAGATCTTTTATTAGGTAAATTAACTATTTTACCCTTGGTCGTTCCTTAGGTGACTCTTCTATATAGTAGTAGAAATTAAAAAAAAACATAATTAATTTGGGATGAGAAAAGGGGAAAACGTGGAATGTGGTGGGAAAGGATAGGATGACACATAGTCAAACCAAGAATATTTTATAGTAGGCAAAATATATGGACAAGCCCTTGAAATTTTTTAATTTTTTTTCATATTGGCACCTCAATTAGTCGATATATCTATTGAACTCTTTATTCATTCACAAATGATTTCAATTAAGTACAAACGTCCGACGTGACACTTTTTTAAATTATTTATTTTTTAAGTATTGGGCGCGTGAAATGCACTTACCGTGACGTGGACCAATCATAAAATTTAATGTCATCAGAGAAGAAAAGACAAAAAAAATTAAGTAAAAAAGAAAAGTAATTTTTTTTGTTTTCTTCTTCTTCCTCTAAACTTTATCTCTTTCCACAATTAAAGCACCACTAGCTAATAACATATACTCAATTTCTTCTTTCCCCATCTTCTTCCATTATCATCCATCTTTTTTCTTACATTCATTCTCTCTCTCTCTCTCTCTCTCTCTATATATATATATATATATATATATATATATTTTGCTTCTTTTAATTTTCCTCACTTCTCAAATAAAAATTTTAGTGAAAAGAAAAAAAAGGACCTCCCCTTTACTCCTTCATTTTTCCACCAAAACAACACCCAATAACCATGAGAAGAAAATCTGTAAATGGAAGAAGGTGAATTATTTTTATATTGTAGTGGATGATGTTGGATATTTTTTCAGTGGAGTTCATTATTATTTATGGAATTCAAATTTAAATTTATATTGAAGAAGTCATTATTGGAAAACTTTAAAGATTCAACATTGAGCTAATTTTGAATCTGAAATTTAATTAGGTTCTATTGTAATACAAAAAATACTATTGATTCCAGATGCAATTTGAAGGTATAAATGCTATGTTTATGAAAGAGGAAGACGATGGAGACCACGACAGGGATAAAGCTTAAATCTCATCTTTTTTTTTTTATTCCTTCTATTGTCTTTTTTTTATTGGTTGTTTTTTTCTCTTTTTCTTTTTAATTTGGGTTAATAATAACTTCTCACCCTCCTAGTGTAGAGTGTATTGCATATGCCATACCATATCAACAATTATATTTAACTGACATATTTTATGAAGGATTTAGGGATTCAATAAGTACATGACCTAATTGAGGTTTCAATATCGAAAAATTCAAAAATTTCAGAGGCCTATCTATGTATTTGCCTTTATAGTAATTTTTATTAATTTAATTTTCAAGTTTTAATTTAATTTTCAAGTTTTAGATTTTTTTCTTTGTATACACATCTCTTTATGTTTGTATTATAGGCGTGAAAATTTATTAGTCTATATTAAAGTTAATAGAGAAGTACTTTTTTTAACTAAATGTAGTAGAAAAAGGTGTGAATATTTTGCTAAAGGTTAATAGAAAAGGTACGAATAATTTGTGAACTGTTAATTTTATGTTTTTAATTTTATTGGTCCCTTCATCAACATGGATGTTTTTTATTAAATTCAGTGACGAAAATATGAATAAATCTCACAATAGAAAAATAGAAAAAAGTTATTATTTCCATCTTGAACTTGTCTCGAAAAGTTATTTACACACTTAAACTATTGTCACGATCTAATACACACTATATTATGTAAAAGTGAATTTATTTACTCTCTAAAAGTGACGTGGCAAAAAAACTAATCAAGTGAAATATTAGGGGTATTTGAGTCCCACCTCAAAAATTCTCATTTCCATCTCATCCACCCACACCTCTTCTTCTTCACACCTTACCCCTCTTCTTCACTACAATTTTGCTGAAAAGTAATGAAGCAAAAATTACACCGCTACTGATTTCTCCACACCAATCAAAACATCATTGAAGATCAACCATCAAATTTATATTAATTCTTATATATTCATGTAAAATAACAACTTCATAACCCAGTTTCACCATCTCCCTCATATCTTCATCGCATAACCCATTACTAGCCACCATTACCAATTTCATCACCTACCATAATCAATTTCATCACAAATGTCATAATTAATATCACGATGAATAATTATTTTTGATAGTTTTTATATCTTATTTTGATGATGACCAGCTGACAACAAGGGACCAGGTCCCTAAGTCTTCATGAAAACATACACCTGTCACTATCCCACACAATTTTGTCTGTTAGTGTAACAAAATGCGCAGGTGAGCTGTGTACCTATTAGGACAGATGGACCAATCAAAATTCTACCCTAATCATTATCCTATTATAAATAGAAGAGAATGCTTCTTAATTCATAGTTTTTGCAATTTGATTATTCAAAGAGAGAAATCAGCGAAAACTTAAATACTGCTCAAGATCCAAGATTTTGTATGCTGAGAGAGTGTTTGTTCTTGAGTCAAGTCTTGGTCTATAATGGAATTACTCGTCTTATAAGAGTAATTCTTTTCTTGTGTTTGTTGAGTAATTAAGTAGAGTTACCTGAGTTGATATTAGTTAAAGTTAATCAATATTGAGGTGAGATGTTAGCAGAGTTGTCAAGAAGAGTTTGTAATAGAGTTGTTACAAACAAGTGGAGCTTAGAGTTAGGTTCCAAATAGAGTTTGTAATTATGAATTTGATTATAGTGGATATTTAAGTGCTTCTGAGGGCAAGTCGTGATTTTTTCTCCAGGGCAAATCGTGATTTTTTCTCCCTGGAGTAAGGAAGTTTTCATGTTAAATCATTGTGTTCTATAATTTCCTACAAAGTTTTTGTTTCCTACAGCTTTACTATTTTATTGCCTATGTCTGACTCTAAGGGACCTGATCCCTCGTAGTATGGTGTAACCCCCCATGTTTCAATAATTGGTATCAGAGTGAAGACACTCTAAAAAGTTCACACCTAGAGTGATTTATTGATCTTGGCTTCTCCACCTAATCTAAAAGAAGGGAAATCCACCACTAGACCACCCTGCTTTAATAGGCAGTACTATAAGTGGTGGAAAACCAGGATGTATGACTTCATTATGGCTGAGGACAGTGAGCTGATGGATATAATACTTGATGGTCTTCATGTGCCTATTAGAGAGGTCAAAGAAGGTGACATAACAAGGATGGTTGTCAAAACCATGAAAGAGTTTGATGATGAAGATCGAAAGAAAGTTGAGAAGAATTACAAAGCAAAGAAATTGCTTGTCTGTGGCATAGGACCTGATGAGTATAACTGAATTTCTGCTTTTGAAAATATTAAGAAAATCTAAGACTACCAAAAGACAGCTCATGAAGGAACAAATAATGTGAATGATTCAAAAGTTGACATACTGACTACTCAACGTGAAACTTTTTCTATGAAGGAAGGAGAGACAATTCAAGAGATTCATACAAGATTCACTTCTATCACAAATGAGTTGCATTGCTTAAGAGAAGTGATTTTTTTTGTATAAGCAAATGAGAAAAATTCTAAGTGTTCTTCTTATGTCCTGGGAAAGTAAAGTGGATATTATTACTGAGGCAAGAAACCTGAAGACTCTCACTATGGATGAACTCATTGGTAATCTAAAGATTCATGATCTTAGGATACAACAAGGCACTACAACATTTTTTTCCTAAGGCCACATTAAATCTGGACAACACTTGTAAAGTGTTGCCTAAAATAATTTTGGACACGCTTTTAAAATGTACCCTTAAATTTTAGCTTTAAGCCACGATAATTTTAAAAATGCTTGTAAACCATGCTCTTTAATGTTATAGGCTACACTTTATAAATGTTTTCATATTATTATATAATTAACAACACTTTTTACAATTATGGTTACATCTTAGAATGTGACTATTTTTATTATTCTAAAACAATAATTTATAAGTGTTGTCTTATAACTTTTTATAAAATTTACATCAAAATATGACATTGAGAGTTTCCTTCCAATATTTTCAATACTAAAATTATATTCTCTCCAATATATTTTATTCCCCATTTCTAGTTACCCAAAAAATAATAATCACAAAATGAGATAAAATGTTGTCTAAGGTTTATCCTATCCATGAATTGGAGAAATTGGGGAATTGAAGCAACAATTTATGTATTATGACTTCTGCAAAATCTCATCTATCTCCACTTCCGCAAAATCTATCAGAAGATTCTTTCAGCAATTTCCTCTGAGAGTATTGTATAAATGTTTCTGTAAGTTCTCTCATTAGTGAATTAGTAAAGCTCCGAGAGAATTGAACATGTAAACCTAATCGTCTTCATGTATAAACACTGAGAGAATTGAACATGTATAAACACAATTCCCCGAGAGAGTTATATCTACAAAAAATGTTTGCTACATCCAATTGTAACCCTAATCGGCTTCATACCTAAAACAAAATAAATCACATCATCTTCCATAAATACATTAGATATAACTCTCTCATCGGATATAAATCTTAGAGAGTATTGTCGATTAGGGGAATTGAAGCAATATAAATCCGAGAGAATTATGTAACCCTTACTTCTATGACTTCTACAAAGAATTATTTTTTTTGAGGAATACTTTTTTGTTTTTTCTATGAACAACATAATTTTGGATGGTGGTTGCAGTGAAGGTGAGGACTCCAGAGTTCTTGAATAGAGTCGGGAGGGAAGTAGAGACAGACATTGAAAAGCTTGAATCCGAGATTGGAGATTTCTCGAAGCTTCTTGTACTCGCACTCTTGAGCTCAAGAAACAATCAGTATTTATCCCTTTCCTTTTATAACTTGTTTTGTTTGTCTGAATTTTTTTGTTAAATAAAACAAATTGACAACATAAGAAAATCTTATTTTGTTATTGGATAGTTCTGATATTATGCTCCACGCACTAGGATACTCTTTAGCTGGAAACCAGTTGGATTTGTATTTTTCGTTTGAGTAGTCGCAGAGACAGAAATTTTACTAAGAGTTATCAAAGTTTAAAAAAAGTAGACGCACTTAGTAAATAAATAGGGGTAACATATGGTATATATATGCATAAAACTAAAATTCTAACATAGTTAAATAGTGTAATTTTCTGATCCTTAAAATAAGGTGGATCCCGTCACTGGGTTTGGGAAATTGAAGGATGGGGGAGATGAAGAGAAATAAAAAAACTCCTTTCCAGCTTTGATCTGTGTGGTTGTTTCCTCTTTCGCAATGATACAAAATATTTTTGATGGTTAATTGTAGATACTGCCTAGTTGTATGGTTGTAAGAAAATCTGAAGAGATGTGATAATGAGTAATGTGAATAATCATCAATGAAGGCTTTGAAAGAGTTATTGGGAGCATTTTTATTTTTTAATTTATTTTTGGCATTTGATATTATGAGTTCTATGCTTGTTAAAGTTGTAACTTGTTAAGTTGGTGGTGATTGTTTTTGGGATGATACTTGTCTTCTTTTGTTGAGTTTAAAGTTTATTTTATGAGAGGGGTAATCCCATATGAATTTAAGAAAGTGGAAAATCTTACAATAAGACACAACTCTATATGAAAATGTTCTTTGATTAGATTAGTTGGTTAAAATATCTTGTTCAAGATGTAACTTTTGAAACTAGGTATCGTCCTCTAACAGTTCAGTGATTTCCTGTTGGAATGTAACACTTTCTGAATGAGACACCGTGTTATTATTAGTATGCATATGTGGCAAACTAGTATAGCTCCCTGCAAACTCTGCTTTGTCAAGCTCGTTCGTGTTCACGTTCTTGTCCATGTTGAGGAACACATCGAACCTTACATACTTTCTATCATTATATTGTACCTTGGTGAATGTTAACATCTCTTCTTGTTCATTTTTTTCATGTTGAGTCCTTGATGAAGCTGGCCTATTGATGGAAAATGAGATAGCATTGTCCATCTTTGCCAGTGGGAATACCTGGTTGGCTAGTGGAAGTGAACCTTTATTCACTTTCCCTGTTATGATCTTTTTGATGGTCTTAAAGTTACGCCATGGGGTGGTCATTGGTGTGTAATCGTATCCCATCTTCTTAGTGTCCTAATAGTCTCGGACTTTCACTTTGAACGGGTTGCAATTTTCATTATAGAGAAAGAACTCCGAGTTCAGCCAATCTTAATGTGACAGATCCCGATTTTAGAAGAAGAGGAAAATGAACTAAGTAGGGTTTGAACAATGTTTGAATTGAAATTGAAAAAAAAAACTCCCCCCCCCCCGTTGTAATTTCTTTATCCTTAATACATTGAACATAGCATTTATTTAAAATTACCACATTTAAAAGGCTTTTCTACTTTGTTAAATTTTGCATCAAATCAAAATAGGTTGGACCAAATTGGAATTAAGAGAGTTTTAATAGAAGTTAACTTGAGAAAACATCATCTTCATGTTCAAGCAGATATATGAAGATAATTTTTAAAAACTACTTTCAAAATCTATATGGAATTTACCATCAGGTTTGTTGTTATCTACTTATTGCATTATCCTTTGTTGACCCCATGCAACCATGTGAAATGTAATAATTTGCAACTTAAGTTATCTCTGAAGAAGTGACTTTGCAAATGAGTTTTCTTTTTCTATCTTTAAAATTTAGTACACAAAAATTATTTTATTTATTTGTTTAAAAGGTGTTTACAAAATTTACTATTCAACTACATATATTGGTGCAGAAAATAATCAAATACATTTTCTTCAATATTAATAATATCAAAATAAAATTATTATAAAGAAATCAAACTAAGGAAAGCAAGTATAATATTGTAACCCCCAACAAGTTGTATTAACAAGCAAAACATTAGAGATGTTTCTAATATCATCTTGAGTCTATGATCTATAATATATTAAAAGTGTGAAATGTCTTAGAAATATTGTTTGAATTTTTTGTTCTTCGTTAAAAGTTTTTGCTTTAGATAAAATCGTCTTTTCACAATTTTTTCTAATATTTAAGAGTTAAAAATTAATTAAATATATTCATAATAAAATATTTCCTTATATAGAAGTCATTAGAATTAAAGACAACTAATATTAGTTTAAGAATTCTAAATCAACTAAATTTAATTTTCAAAAGATATGAAAAATCTAGAAATAAATATAAAAGCATCAGAATAAGAAAAATTTAAGAAGTACTCCAATTTTTTAAATTTTTATGTACGGAATAAGAATATAATCAATGATTTTGTAAATATTTGACTTTAAAAATAAGGAAAGATTTTAAATATAGACAAAAAAAGAAAAATAATTATACCACAAATATGGCAAGATGTTTTAGATTTTAGGCAAAAAGAGAAAAATAATTGTACCACAAAAAAAGATTTTATTATTCCTGCTGATTTTATTGTTTTAGATTTTCAGGCAGATGAAAGAGTGTTAGTCATCTTAGGACGTCCATTCTTGGCGATGAGAGGAGCTTTAATAGATGTGAGAGAGGGCATGCTCACAATGAGGGTGGATGATGAAGAGACGATTTCAAAGTGTACAAACCGCTCAATAAACTATCCCATTACAAAGATTTTTGTATAATCATTGTGATTGAAGGGGATAAGTGTGAGTGGTGGAGTTAAGTCCACCCAAGACCTTTTAGGACATCCTCATTGAGTAGACCAAGCCACAACCACCCCAGCTTGACATGATGCAAATTGATGATCCTGAAAAGGCTATAGTTGAGAAAGATGTTGACCTTGAGAGTTCACACTCAAGAGGTCAGAAATGAATAAGAAGAAGTCGTTCGAGTGTGAGGAAGAGGTTGAAGGAAAATAGATGAGTCAGAAATTGGGTCATGCCGCGACACTAAATTAGGCGCTTCTTATGCGGCAACCCAAGTTAAGGTAGGTTTTATTTTTTTAGTAATTCTAGTGCTTACTTCACTAGTTTTTGTTTTTGTTGAGTCACAAGTTGATGGAAATGCTGAGTACCAGAAATCTGAGCTAAGGAGCATGGAGAGGACTAAGTGTGGGGTCCTCGAACCCTCTTGATATGTAAATATGCTACTAGCTAGGCCTAGAGACCTCAAAGAGTATTTTTATCTCTAGTTTTTAAGCATACTTTGGGGACAAAGCAGATTTTCAAGTGTGGGGTGGGAAAATTCCCATTTTTAGGATAATTTTTTTTTCTATGTTAGGAATAAATGAGATATTCTTGTTGGTACTATATTTGATTGCATAATGCAAATGTTTTGATGGTAAAAAGCATGTTGATTTTGTGAATTGCTACTATTGAGACTCAAGTCTCATGTTTATGACTCTTGTACTTGTTGGCTTAATTGGAATTCATGCTATTGTTTGGTTGAGAGTCTATGATGGTCCTACTTGAGTTGAGCATATGCCATGTGTGATGTGAGATTGTAGTATATTCTTTATTGCATGTGATGTCTAGAACTTTCCTGATGTACGTGCAAAGCAAAATAAAGAGTGTGGGTTTAGGAGATGATATAGGCATCTCTTTGATAGCCAAGTTTATACCTTTTTTTTACCTACCCTTGTGCATTATCCTAATTAATCCCATTGAGCCTTTAGCTTATTCTTTGATAGCCTCATGTGTAGCCTAATACCCTTCTTTAACTTAACTTAATTTGATCCCAAAGCTCCTAAGCGCTTTAGGGTAAAATTAATTGAGTGATAAGTTGGAAATTCAAGTAGGAGAAAGGTGAAATTAAAGCCCCAAAGTGATAGTTACTGGTGTGTATAATTGTTATGTGTTATGGTTGGGAGTTGAGGAATAAAAAGAATAAAAATTTATTCAAATTGAATAAGTTGTGAATAGACAATACTCCCACCATGTGCATATAAATGATCTTAATGATATGGGGAAAAACAAAAGATAGGGGTAAGCAAAAGTGGTGTAAAGTTGGTTGTTAGAGATTGGTCTTGACTGTATAATGTGATGTATTAAAGCGCTTAGGGAAGATAGTCACTGTTACTAGCCAGAATAGTTTCTACCCGTACTTTAGCCTACATTACAACCTATAAAGACCTATTTGATCCTAAGCCTTAACATTCTGATATTAGTTGAGTACTACACTAAGGGAAAGCATATGGTTCATCATTTGTAACATGTGAATTCCTTGTCAGAGTGAGCGTAATTGGATTTTTATACCCATTCTGTTATAAATTGCTATTGTGTGAGAATTATGGGTAACTCTCTTGTTGTGAGGGCACATGTTTGATGATAGTTGGGTGAGTTATATAACATCTGTGATTGAGCAATACGCATGAGTTTTCCAACTGGGTAAGTCAATTTTTGAGGCTAAGATATTTTGGAGTAGTGTTCTTGAACTTTCAATTGTGTACATAACATGCTTAGAGTAGAAACTTCCATTCTATGTAGTCATTGTAGTACTAGATTGAGTGTCTTAATTATTGCAGAAGTGTGGAGTCACCTCATCTTATGATACTTAGAGTAAAGAATTGTTCGAGGATGAACAAGGTTTTAAGTGTGGGGTGGTGATCTGAGGTGGATTTATGCACCTTAGTATTGTTATCCTAGCTTATTTAGCCCTATCTTGAGGACTTTTTGTGTGCTTAATGATTTAATGATGATATAATTGAGCATCTAAGTGTCTAAGTATTTGATTATAACGTTCATGGTGTCTTTCAAACAAGTTTGTACTTAAATTGGTCACTTAGAGTTCAAATGTGAAAACTAGTGTTACTAGCTTGAGCTAGGTGTTTTTCTAGTTAATATCGATGAATTCTATTGTGTTTAATGAGTTCCTAATGGTATTATTATGTTTATAATATTCAAGGCTCAATTAAATCAAGTCAAGAATCAAAACAATAAGGTTAAGATCAACGTGAGCAAGCCGAGTCTTTGCTCAAGTTTCAAGTTCACCGTTCTTTATATTGTGTTGTTTTGAGATATAATACATAGTGTATGATGATGAAATATGCTTGGATAGTTTATTTTTATGATATATGTACGTTGAATAAGATGTAAATCAAGTCAAGACAACAACATAAAGCAAGGGATTGAAGGAAAAATGCATAAGACAAAGTAGGATTCAAGATGCAAATTGCAATGAGGGTATGGGAATGGCCAGGCGACGCACCACTTGCTCCCATGGAATAATCCAAGGTATGCACCACTCTATCCTTGATAATAATCCGTGCAATGCGCCACTTTATCCTATGGACTAAGCAACGCGGTACACCCTTTATTCCACACACGACCAACTTTGCACACCTATAAATTGGATAATTGTACTTGTTGTTTGATACTTTTGGACATCTTTGGATTTGGAGAGGGGATGATCAACACTTTTTTTTAGGGTTTATATCTCTTTAATTTATATTTTTAATGGATTATATTATGTATTAAATAATCTTGATTATGGTTATGTCTATTAGTGGCTAAATGCTCTTTTTCGGGGTTAAGGCCAAGAACATATTTACTTTCTCTTTGAATTAAGTTTATTTGGATTTCTTATCATATTTGGTTATTTTTTTATCCTTACTTTAACTATTTTAAGTATTAACTAACTTTAGAATACTTATATTGTCGACATTGTGATCTTAGGAGGAGGAATAGGATGATAGAACGTGGGGATAGATAGAGAAAGGTTCTTGTTCCTTTATAAAATAAGAAATTTGAATTAGAGACTAGGATAGGGATATACCTAGAAGACTTACTTGGTTTACATGGCGGATGATAGCTTCATGGATCTAATTGGACTATTGCATCCTTGCTCAAAGTTGTAGTTGTAATGTCCAAGTTAGGTAGACGATTAGAGGTCGGGAGACCATGATCATGCTATAAACCCTATGAATCAACAACCAAGATAAGTAATCTAATGAATGAAGTTGAATACCGTAGTATGATTGTTCATAGTGCTTTAACCTCGGGTTTTCATCCATTGATTGTCCACAGTCTTTACTTTACTGTATTACTTACTTTACTGTAAGTTATAAGCAATCAAAACTCTTTTGGTTACGTTGCATCACTTTAATCTCAATAGTTAAATTAGAATTGAATAGTTGTTTAACACAAGTCTCTGAGGAATCGATATTCGACTTTGTAAAAGGCGACTTTATTACTTAGTGAGATCACGTACACTTGCGTGTGCGCTTGGAAAACATATACCTAATTCATTCAATTTTTCCTGAGATTTTGTCGATCTTAAGATTTTATCATTTTTAGTTTTAAAAGTTTCGGCTGAGACCTTTTTTTATGGAAACTCTATAAGCACTATACACATTTAAAGAATAATAACCTACTCTCTCCGTCCTACTTTAACTTTTATTTTAATTATTTTCATGTTTATTAGGCAAAATAATAATTACAAGGTATATTTTACTAATTTATCCCTATTTATTAATTTTTCTCAATGGAAAAGGGACAAGTACCCCTGAACTATGATAAATGGTATGTATATATCCTCCGTCATACTTTGGGTACACATATACCCCTATCGTTAATTAAATGGTACATATATGCCCCTCTCAGTAATGGTAGGGGCAGATGTGTACTCAAAATATGATTGAGAAAATATATGTACCATTTATAGTTTGGGGCATATTTATCCTTTTTCTATTTTAATTATTTTATCCCAAATAATCAACTCATACCCACTACCCGATCCAATATACCCATCATTTGTGTTTGTAATTTTGATTGTGTAAATTGATATGTATGGAGTGTAATTGGGGCATCTGAAATGGGTTAAAAATACCCCTCTGTTAAATATTTGGCTAAAAAGTCACCCCTCCCCCTAACGAAGTTAAATTATTTCGATTGAATTAAACCCTAACTTTAACTTTTTAACCCTAATACTTTAATTTTTTTTACATCAAAGTATTTTTTTAATTTTAAAAATAAGATAATGAAAAAAGTATTTCAATTATATATAAATTGGTTAAATTTGATTTGAAAAATAAACATACATTTATTCTAATAAGGTATTTTCACTTTACATCTTTTTAATCTTTAAAGAAATTAACGAAATATAAATTAACGAAATTAATGAAATATAAATTTTCACTTAAAGAAATTAATGAAATAAAAATTAAATGATGAACTTTATATAAATTAACGAAATAATCAAAATAATTTAATTTCGTTAAATACCCCTCTGTTAAATATTTGTCTCCAAAATACCCCCCCCCCCCTTAACGAAATTAAATTATTTCGATTGAATTAAACCCTAACTTTAACTTTTTAATCCTAATACTTTAATTTTTTTTACATAAAAGTATTTTTTTAATTATAAATAAGATAATGAAAAAAAGTATTTGAATTATAATATAAATTTGTTGAATTTGATTTGGAAAATAAACATACATTTATTCTAAAAAGGTATTTTCACTTTACATCTTTTTAATCTTTAAAGAAATTAACAAAATATAATTTTTCACTTAAAGAAATTACCGAAATATAAATTAAATGATGAACTTTATATAAATTAAAGAAATAATCAAAATAATTTAATTTCGTTAAATACCCCTCTATTAAATATTTGGCTGAAAAATACCCCCCTAACGAAATTAAATTATTTCGATTGAATTAAACCCTAACTTTAACTTTTTAACCCTAATACTTTAATTTTTTTACATAAAAGTATTTTTTTAATTTTAAAAATAAGATAATGAAAAAAAGTATTTGAATTATAATATAAATTGATTGAATTTGATTTGGAAAATAAAAATACATTTATTCTAAAAAGGTACTTTCACTTTACATCTTTTTAATCTTTACAGAAATTAACGAAATATAAATTAACGAAATTAACGAAATATAATTTTTCACTTAAAGAAATTAACGAAATATAAATTAAATGATGAACTTTATATAAATTAACGAAATAATCGAAATAATTTAATTTCGTTAAGGGAAGGGTATTTTTGAGCCAAATATTTAACAGAGGGGTATTTTTGACCCATTTCAGATAGTTCAGGGATAATTTTGATCCTTTTCCGAATTTCGTTAGAGGGAGGGGTATTTTTGAGCCAAATATTTAACGGAGGAGTATTTTTTAGCCAAAAATCTAACGAAGGGTATTTTTGAGCTATTTCGGATAGTTCAGGGGTATTTTTGAGTCTTTTTCGTATTATAAATTATGAGATAAATAATTTCAATATTAACTAATATCTCACACTAAACATAAAATAAAATAATTATTTATTTTATCTTAAAATTATTTATCCATTTTACCTTACGCCAAACGACCCTTGAGTGTAAAGAACAAACAACCTTCAATTGCAACGTTGAAGAGACAAAGTAGGAATCCACCTATGATATTTTTTTTTTTAGAAAGAGCATCTAAGATCACATGGATCAAGAGGTAGGTTCCAAATACACGTCATGTCAGAAATGTGCATATTATACCTATTAAAAAAGTTCATTTTGCGCCAAATATATTCGGAATATAAATATAAAATAGTTAAACTTTCAACATTCTCAAGGATATTGATTTTTGAGTCTAATGGAAGATGAACATGCAAGAAACGTTAGTATTATATTTAAAGGGGGGAAACATCAATTGTGTTTACCTAATGAATAAGAAAAGGATTTGTTGTTTGAATTCAAAGAAGGTACGGTGATTACGGTTCCGTACGTCATAATATATTTGGCTATTGACTAAGGCACCGTTCGTGACAACTAATTTTTGGTTAAACTACATAGCCCTCTTTTGAATGATTTTGCTTTTGTCTCCAATAAAAAAGATTTCTATAAAATTAATCTTTTTTACTATATTAAACAAATATTTATTTGTCCCTTTATACCTCAAATATTTTTGAACAATCCTCTATGTGTGTTTCAACTTCTATTTTTTCTTTAATTTTTCTATTTTTCTTTTTTTCTTTTTTCTCCTCTCAACCTCTTTTTATTTTTTAATATTTTTTAATTAATTTTTTATATTGTCCCTTTTTTTCTTCGTTTTTCTCCACTTTTTTTTTTTTTTTTCTTTTCTCCTTTCCACTTCTATTTTTTTCCATTTTTATTCTCTTTGATTTTTATATTATCTTATCTCTTTTTTTTTTTTTCAAAAAATCTTATCAACCTTTGTTTTTTATTTTTTCGTGATTTTTCTTTTTCCTCAACTTTTTTTATGTCCTTTTTGTTTTCTTCTCTTTTCTATTCTTCGGATCCTTCCAAACAACAAATTACACCTCATGGGTAAGAGTTGACACTGCCACATTGTATTATGATATATGAGAGGTTCTATAACTCTTGCTTTAGAGGCAAGGCTTAGGCTGCCAATGGAGCAAGTTATGCTTCACATGCAAGAGTTGACACTACCACATTGTTCTTGATTTATGAGGTGTTTTACAACTCTTGCCTTAGAGGCAAGACTTAGTCCAAAGGCTTTCGAAAAACAAGTTATGCCCCATGAGCAAGAGTTGGAACTAACACATTGTGTCTCAATTTATGAGATACTCTATAACTCCTGCCTTATAGGCAAGACTAAACCTAGGGACTTTCAAACAACAAGTTGCACCCCGTGGGTAAAAGTTGACACTGCCTCATCGTGTCTTGATTTATAAGATGCTTCATAACTCTTGTCTCAGAGACAAGATTTAACCCAAGGACTTTCAAATTACAACAAGTTATGCCCCATGGGCAAGAGTTGACACTATCATATTGTGTCTAGATTTATGAGATGTTCTATAACTCTTGTTTTAGAGGCAAGACTTAGTCCAAGGACTTTCAAACAACATGCTACGCCCCACGGGTAAGAGTTGACACTACCACATTGTATCTTAGTTTCTGAGATGTTCCATAACTCTTATCTTAGAGGCAAGAATTACCCCAAAGGACTTCAAACAACAACTCATATCCTTAAATTTACTTCGATGGGAAAGAAAAAGGATCCTCTTTACGGATTATCCAACTTTCTATTCATTAGCCAAAAATAATAGAAGTTAAAGAAAAATGGAAAAAGAGAAGGAGAAAAAAAGAAAATAAAATAAAGACTGAGAAAAAAAGAAAAAAAGAAAAAAAGAAAAAAAGAAAAAAAGAAAAAAAGAAAAAAAGAAAAAAAGAAAAAAAGAAAAAAAGAAAAAAAGAAAAAAAGAAAAATAAATGTTATGAAAAAAAGAGAAGAATAAAGACAAAAAAAAATGAGGAGAAAAAAATAAAAATAAATTTTGAGAAAAATGAAATAAAAGAAGAACGGATGAGAAAACAAAAAACAAAAAATAAAGGTTGAGACAAATGAATAAAAAAGGAAAAAAAATAAATAAATAATGTTTAAGGAAAAAAGAGAAGAAAAAGTAAAAAATAAAAAAAATAAAGGTTGAGAAAAATAAATTAAAATAAGAAAAAGAGAGAAAGGAAAAGATAAAAATCAAGAAAAAATAAATAAGTGAAAAAAAGAAGAAAAAAAATAGAAGTTGAGAGACAAATAACATTAAAAGTATAAAAATATTTGAGGTGTAGAGGGGCAAAAAAGTACTTGTCTAATACATTAAAAGGAAGGAATGTTAGTCTTTAAATACTTTTCTTATGTAGGACAAAAAGCCAAAGTCACCTACTATGGAGCTGATTCTATGTAATTTTATAAGAGCTTGATTCTGTGAATTTTTTATTTTATATGATTTGACAATTTACCCCTTTCCGTGGTTGCTATGTGATATTTCTGGGGCGTGGGGATGATCGACATGGTTTTCAATACTTTTCGGTACGATTTGTGTGAGTTTGTGAATTTTGGAGGTTAAAAAGGTTTTATAGTTGACTTGGTTGACATTTATTGTTCTGTGCATTAGAAGACAAAGTGGACTACGCCAATAGATCCAGAACGTAGCTTTTGGATTGGTAGCGTGGTTGGTGTGATTTTATGACTTTTATATCTCATTTCGATCCTCGATTTGGAGGATAGTGAAATTATATCTCGGGAGCCAATTTTGTAAAAACAACCTCTTTTCGAAAATTCGATGTCACCACTAAGTCTGGAGCGACGAATTTGATAGGGTAGTGATGTCGCCCAAAACTACACCTCCAAGAAGTATAAATCGGTCGATGTCAAAATATAGTAACCCAACTAGGTTGTGGTCGAACCCACAGGGAATAGGCTAGATATATCTCTCGAACTTGCTAAAATCACCTGACAGTATAAAAAAGTAAATGGGGATTTGATTTGATTTGATCAGTAAAAGTAACAAAACTATAATGCTTTTGATTGTAAATAATCTGAAACAAACACTAGGCTTGTGTTCCCCCTGACTTCCAACTCCATAGGTTTATCATGCTTAATAAACTATCTCACTGTTGCACATGAAGAATCTGACAAGAAATGTATCACCAACAGGTCTCTCGACACCCTTTGGTAAATTTCACTCATCTTCTCTTAGTCTCAGAGTGTTGCATTACTAATCCTTGTCTTGGATCTCATATTAACTATATCCTCTCGGTCTCAAGTTAACTAGATGGAGAAAATTAGCTTCAAATTACTGTTGTGATTTTTTTCCCTAATCTTTATGACGCGATCCGACCGGGGGCTTTGTCGTAATGGGCGTCCCAAGTCCGACCGGGAACAGAGACTACCCCCGTTGCCCAACCCAACCTCCAGTCGCCTTCCCTGAGTTGGCTGAATTTTTTAGCATATAACAAGATAGTGTAACAACTCACATGAAGACTCTGGGATAGGATCACAACCATGACCGATCCAACCGAGTCCAACCATCCCATACCAATAATTCAACCATACCAAACTGATACCGAATCATGGGCCATAAACCATGCCATAACCAAAGAAGATTCTAAAACATAATATAATTAATACCAAAATGAAATACGATGGAACAACCAACAATATCGTCTAATGATGTCAGCCCTCCAGCTTATTCCAATTCCAAGGCTGACACCAATACCGATTCCGCCCATTTCAATCCATAGCAGTACCACAAAACCTCTAACTAAAAGAGTAATACAATCCGGTTGGGACATGCCACCAACCATGGCCAAAACCAATATCCAAAATAAAATCAAAGTGTCTAGAAATATCCATAATATGAAATGGATCCTTTCAAAAATATAGAAGCTCACCATTTCAGTCCATATGCCGATCCCCGAGTCGATCACTATGTATAAGGAGTAGAACAGCTGGTTCCTACATAGATTACATAGAAACCCTAGGAATCCTTTCCAAAACAAAAGAAAAAAACTGAGTCGGCAACCATGTACGGTGCCACTTATGGGTCGTAGGTGGACGTACGTAGGTGGTCAATCTTCAAACTCTATAGGATCTCAACTTGTGATCACTTTTTCTGACACCTACGGGGTGTAGGTACTACCTACGACCTGTAGATGGTCCCCTCATAGGTTCCAATAAACTTCATTATCTGCAGTTTCTCTGAAACCTAATTTTCTGATACCTACCCTACTACCTACGCCATGTAGGTAGCACCTACGCCACATGGGTGCCATCGTAGGTGGTCCCAAATCCAGCTTTCAACTTCTTTTGTTCTGTTTAATCCCAAAACCTGATTTCCTAAAAAACACAACACAAAGCATATCATATCTAACAAAATGACATAAGTAACTGCATATTTTCATAGCTTTAAGCATTGAAAGTGTCATTAAATCATAAAACATAAACCCCCTCAACTTAGAACATTTGCATTCCCTCAAGCAACAAAACACAACAAAACATCAACACAACGCTTAACCAAGAGAAAACTAAGATACCTACGGTAGTCAATTTCAATTTAAGCTCATGAACATCCACCTCTCCTATAACTTTAACACTTTAAAACCAACTATGTGTATCAACATAGCACAGTAATATGACACAAGGGAATCAAGATATGACATTATATTAGCAACAAAAAGTCACGCATATGTACAAGTTACACTACTCGAATGAATAAGCAGTTAGCAACACAACCCACGTACACTCACAATAAAGAAGTCCCGCTCACTCCATAGAATCATGCATGTTAATGCAGAAACGATCACGAGACACTCACACTCACAAAAAACTTTCAATAATGTGCACAGAATACCATAGGCTTGCCCTTATTTTCTTTACCTTAGTTTTCAGACAATTGGATTAGGGTCATTGTAGGACTTTACTTGGCTTGTAATGTAGGCTTGCAGGCTAGTATGGTACATTTAGGACTTTATTGACTAAGCCTCGTTGGCACTACGCTTAATTTTTGGGGTCCACTTATCAACCAAATTTTTTCTTTTATTCCACCTTATTTCTCCCTTTTTATTATTATAATACAACTCATTTAGGTTGGGTGTGGTTCCATTTAGTCTTTCTTTTTTTTTTCCTAATATTTTTTTTGCTTTTCTTTTTATTTTTCTGCTTTTTTCTACCACACCCAACCCTACTTTCTTTTTCTCTTACTTACGTCTTGCTTTATACCAACTTCAAATCATACACCTCTATGATAGCCACCCTTAACTTAGGCAATTTTCCTGAGTTAAGGTGCACAATATTTGATACAATCCAAGCCTCAAGAACTCAAATCTAAGACGCAGAAAGTAAAGATAGAAGGATAGGATAAAAATGATAGAAAGATAGACACAAAATTGATACCGAAAGGGAAATCGAAAGATGTATCCAATCCTAAAACCTCTCTTAATGACTATCAATAAGCACCTAACTCTTACGGTGACCGCAAAGGAGATTTGATTAGCTTTACAATCAACGATTCTAAGCGAGTTCAACAAACTCTTTTCCAAGCACTCAAACACTCCCATGGAGTTCTCATGAAATCATCATGTAAAAGCCATCATAAAAACTTTCTAATGAAATGTCTAAGGCACCTATTTATATTAACTGCCTTTCCAAACTAGCCTATTACAAAAATAGCCCAAAAGTGGTTATTTAAAAAATAACCCACAAAGGCTCTTTATTCCTCGTACCATGGCTTTTCTCGGCTCCAAGCTCTCTTCCAAATATGATGTTGCCTACTTAGGGGATCGAAGTAGGTCCTCCAAGTATATTCTTGAGTTCGTTGCTTGACCATGGTTTGGACCTCTTTATATTGGCCTCAAATGATGTCATTAAAAGCTATGATAGCTATTTGGCTTGTATCATCCTCCCCTTCTTTAAAAGGATTCGACCTCAAATTTGAACCTTGCAAACCAAAGAAAGGAAAAACGAACACAAACTCCCCATGGAATGAGGGTTAGGGTTAGCACAACAAATTACCTCAAAATGCGAAGGTAGCACATACTTAAAATATAACCAAGGATCCTTCATGTTAAATATTAAAAACTCATTAAAATATGCACAAAAGCATTTGGTTATTGGAATCAACAAGAGATAAGGAAAATACAAAGGTCCTAATGGCATCAAATAATCCAAAAGGTGGAACTACCTTCATCTTACGAGCCATAAGACATAATTGTTTCATTACCTTTTTAAGAGACCACACCAAGGGTGATTCCTCAATTGGTTCTAAAGTCCACAAGATCCATATAGAATTTTCATTCAAACAAGTGGACCAATCAACAAGTTCCCTACCTCTATATAGAATAAATACAAGACTATCATGGATGTCATCATAAGCAAAGAGGTAGTATAGAAAGAAATCAAGTGTAAAGGCATCAACCAAGGTGCTATTATTTATGAGAATGCCAATTGGCTCAAAGGACTTAGCACGTAATGTACACAAGGATAAAATCAAAATATTTAAGCACATGCAAATTCTTCCTTTCAAACAAATAGACAACTTGGCATCCACAAGTTGGGATTCACTCAATTTAAGCACAAGTGTGTCAAGCAAGGATGCAAATTTATAAGCAACACCCAAAGGAGATAATGACACTTTTTCCCTCAGGTTTTTAAGAATGATACCACCATGGAGATGGAGGTCATCAATTCTACTCAAGTATTGAAGAAGGGTATCACAAGAATAGAATTCATCCAAAGTAGTTTCAAGAGAAGGCTCTCTTCTTGACCTACAAGTAGTCAAAACATTGGTCAAGAGTGGAAACACACGATGGATAACCCTCTTGGAGCTTTTCATTACTCCCTTTATTCAAAGATCTCTCATTTTTGTTGGAGATCATTCCCTTACACAATATTTGTCTCTCAAGTGGATTATGAATTCCTGAGAAAGACTTTCCATCATAGGGAAGGATACCAATATTCTAAATCAAACTTTGCTTGTCTTGTAGACCAAGCAACAAGTTGGGTTTACTAAGATCACTATTTTTAAATTTGGCATCGAGGTCAAAAGAAAAGTGTGGCCATAGACACAGGTCTACACAACACTCCTTTTTCCCATAGGTTTCACCCAAATAGAAAGACGTACTCTCTATAATAGCATAAGCATCATCAAAATCAAGTAGAGAGTAGAGAAAGGTATCACTCAAGTCCACTTCAACAAAGGCTTCACTATGTAGATACTTACTATTAGATTCAAGATCATTACCATGAGTATTCTTAATAATATGAGCATACAAAGTAAAAGAGAAAGCAATTTCCAAACAATGGATAATTTTTTTTTCAACGAAAGAATCCTCAAGTAGACACACACCACCACTAACATCAAAGTGATTATTACTTAAGTCTTCACAAGAAGAAAGTAATTCATCCTCGTAATTATAAAATAAATGTGGGGTGTCATACAAAGGATCACATCCACAATCATTTTTCAAGGAATAATCACCTATTGGATTTCTTAAATATTCAATCAAATCAAAGCTATAATCACCTGATTGATTATTCCTTCCTAAGAACTCACGTTCCTTTCTCTTAAGAGTACTCTCATCTTCCAAGAAGAGATTTCCATCTTTAGGAGGAATATTGTCACACCATAGTGGGTTGGCATATAGGCTATAGCCTTCAAGACAAGCTATACCTTCAACTTCATTCTCACCACTAGGTTCATTAGGAGTCATTATACCATCTTCAAACAAGATGTTATACCTAAGGAGAGAAGGATCTATCCCGGGGGAATATTTAGAACATGTAAGTTCATTCTCTAAATGAAACCATTAATTTCCAAAAAAAGTTTCAAACACATAATCATCTCTATAAGTAAGACAATCCATATGTTCTTCTTTAGAAGACATGCTGAAGGGATCACACCTATCTTCTTAACCAACACTTTCAAGTTCTTCACTCACTTGAGGACCATTAATTACAACACACACATCCTCAAGTGGTGGACTAGTTTCATACATAATTTGATCAACACAATTCCATAAGATAATGTACTATCATTCAACATAATGGATTCAACACTAGGTGGACACTAATTGATCTTACGAGAAAAGTCCATTCGGTCATCAATAGGATCAACTAGTGTATCCACAGTCACAACAAGTACATCATTAAAAAGAGGCAAAAGATCAATAAACTCATATGTAGATAAGCTACTACTCACACTCAATGGGGTACTAGCCAAACAAGTATTATTCACATGCATAAAAGTGTAAGAGTTAGCTATGTTACCTTGAAGTTCTTGAGCACATTCTTCTTTACCTTGGTGTGAAGGTCCTCCATAAGCTTTGGAATCAATTAAGATTTCCTTCGTTAAGTCTTCAAAGGGAATCTTCTCTTTTAGTACTTGTTCTCCTCCGCTTGCCATGTTGGTACCTACACATATGTTCTTATTAAAAGAAGGACAAATAATGTTTTCTCCGGTTAGTGAAAACCCTCTAACTTCATTCCTTATAACCTTTCCTTTTTCCTCTCTTAGGTTGCCACCTTGCACACCCTTACTTCTCTCAATCTTTTGTCTCTTATTTTTATAAGGCTTGGAGTAAGTGGTCATCTTTCCTTGAGATTTGGGAAGGATAGGTGGAAAGAGATGATTCCCTATTGGTCCTTTGCAAACTTAGGCCAATTTTACATATTTGGAATCTTGTGTTGTGCAAACCAATCGGCAACCAAACGTATGTGTCCATATTCCAGTGGGAATATGTCACACTGTACCTCCTCATAGTACCCATCTCGGGTGAAGTAAACTTTCACGCTCTCGAAGACTCTATAGCCTTCCATAAAGTATAGGAAATGCTTGGACACTCGAGGTATCCTTAGATAATCAACCATAAGAGGAGTTATGTAGTTTGTTTGAAACCAATCATCAAGTATAAGAACACATATCGAAACTCCACAAATCTCTACCCATCTTGAACAAGTTGGTTTTCTTGGATCACTATTAAAAAGCTTTATGTAACCCTTCGGCATATAGATTGGCCTCAAGAACTCTTTCAAGGAACCCCATATTTGCATAAGATTCCTTACAAGTTTACACCATTCTAAGGTTGGACCTTGAATGTACTTAAGGTTATATGTATCTTGTTCGGCTTCGCTCATAGCATAATCCTCGAATACTCTTTCACATTGCCATTCCCAATCAAGGTAAACTTTGGGATCTTATTCTTCTTTAAAGATGGATAGAGTAGGAAGACAATGGCTCCTGCTATACCCTCTATTTCTACCTTGGGTTTCTTCTTCCACACATTTGATCATGTCTATATTCATAGCCCCCATAATCTCCATCTACTTCATAGCCATAACTATTTTCACCACAATAACAGTCTCCTATGCCGTAGTCATAATTATTTGAGTCTATCAAAGACATTCCCCTTATATCACCTTGTACCTACAAAAATGAACAAACAAGATTAATAGTAAAGTACCTCACCAACACACCTCACCAACATTCGTATGAACTCACCTTTGTGATTCTCACAATTGGAGCGGCGAATATTGAAAGTTGCTTATACTCCAATGGACAATAAGGTGTCAATCTCTACTTTGCGGCCAGAGTGGATTCTTGTTTGATCGACTCAAATAAATAAAAAATCTACTTACGGACTTGAATAGAAAAGCTACAACAAAATAAAAACTAGAAAAGCTCAAAGGAAATAGGACAATGAAATAATTTAGACTCAAGAACTAATCGATCAACTTAGTAGATGAATTACTAGTTGATGAGTAGTTTAAGAATCAAAAGAAGAGATTAGGAGTCAAGAAATTGAAACTTAGTAAGCAAACCTTGAGAAATGGAGTAATTAAAGTATCAAAATGCACTTTGGAAACTTGAATTTTATGTTTTGGAATTTGATTTGCGTTAGAGGGGTAAATTTGCATTGAGGAAGGCTGATTTGTGCTTGGACTGCATTAGAACCTTATCCAATAGGTGTGGAGCACCTTGGACGCAGGTGGGGTTTTCGCTAACTACTTTTGGATGCGCTGGGGATGATGAAGCATCTCATCCACAGATGGAGGGTAGGCTGGTCGCAAATGGTCCTTGTCTCACCGTTTTGAGCTGCGCTGGGGATGCTGCAGCAGGTTAGCCGTAGATGGAGGGCAGACTGGATGCAGCTGGTTTATATATCACTGTTTTGAGCTACCTTGGACCTTCTTTAGCAGGTTAGGAATATCTCCAAGGCACCTCACGTGCAGGTCAGCCAAACCAACCTCTTGAATGGGCAAAAATGCCCTCCCAATAGTCCCCCTTTGGACTCTCTTGTGGAATATCCTTCGGATCTTCAAAAAGGTTCTTGTACAAACACTTTTGTAAACATTTTCTTCACTTTTGAGGATCAAACAACCAATTGTTTCCAGCAATTCCTCTTGATTATTTGAATTTCTCCAAGAACACTCAAGAACACCAAAACTTTAAAAAAATTTCTCTTAAACCGTTGATCAAAATACGACGAAATTTTGAACCAAGGCTTTTTTTAACCTTATAAACATATTCCAATCATCAATTTTCTCAAATTCTTCACCAAAATCTTCAGATTTTGCAATCAACTTTAAAATCTTCAATCCAAACTTCCAATAAGGATATAACACTCAAATAAGCTCTAATTTGGCTCAAATTTGATTTATAGACTCGTATAGTGCTAGAGAACACAAATCTAACACTAGAAACACAAGAAAAACACAAAATCGAAAACTCAAATTTAACCTAAGAACAAAAATATGAATAATGACTTTTTTGTGATTTTCGATTTTTGACCCCACTTTTTTGTGATTTTAAAGATAACAAACCCAAGACTAGAATCGTGGGAACGATCCTAAGATTGTCTCCAATACCAAATAGTACAATACAAGCCTTGGGAACTCGAATCTAAGACGCGGAAAGTAAAGACAGAAGGATAGGATAAAGATGATAGAAAGATAGACACAAAATTGATACCGAAAGGGCAATCTAAGGATGTATCAAATCCTAAAACCTCCCCTAATGACTATCAATAAGCACCTAGCTCTTACGGTGACCGCAAGGGGATTTGATCCACCTTACAACCAACGATTCTAAGAAAGTTTCAACAAATTCTTTTCCAAGCACTCAAACACTCCCATGGAGTTCTCATGAATACATCATGTAAAATTCATCATAAAAAAACTTGCTAATGAAATATCTAAGACACCTATTTATATTAGTTGTCTTTGCAAAACTAGCGTATTACAAAAATAGCCTAAAATTGGTTATTTTGGAAATAACCAACAAGGGCTCTTTATTCCCCGTGCCAGGGCTTTCCTCGGCTCCAAGCTCTCCTCCAAACACGATGTTACTTTCTTAGGAGATCAAAGTAGGTTCTCCAAGTGCATTCTTGAGATCGTTGCTTGACCGTGGCTTGGACCTCTTTATATTAGCCTTGAATGATGTCATCAAAAGCTATGATGTCCATTTGGCTTATATTAATGTCCATGGAGGACAATGGCCAAAATAGGTTTATTGTTATTAAAATAGAAAGGTGAAATAAGAAAAATAGGTTATACAGACTCAAAATAGGGATCAAGGAATACTTATTCACATTTGGAAGGTCATTTAGGCTAAAAGTGGACTAATTTCAAGAACGACATGTGATCCTTTCCTATCCTACTATTCTACAATCTAGGCAAGACTAACCAGACAAATTTTGGATTCAACAGACAATGGAGACTAAGAAAGCATCTCACGCACACATGGCACAGGATTGCATCACAAACTACTATCTATTCGATTCATGCAAATGTTATCTTTGATTGTTATGTCCCTAATCCTAATGCCATTATGAGATTCACAATGGTCACATATATATATATATCATAATTTAAAATAACTTTTTTAGAGGGTTATTATTTTTCTCAAAAATCAAAACAAACTGCCTCAGATACTCATTTTTCTCCTAGTTAAACAAAAACACAACACAATACGAAACAAAACACAATATGACACGCTATTTCCTAGACATGCCAATTCTATAATCATACAACGACCGATAAAAATAGAAGCACGATAATAAAAATCTGCGGCAACTATGGTATACCCATCCTAAATAAAAGACTATGTACTATCCTAGTGCGTGACGACAATATAAAATAAGATAATGAGGACATACCTGGGATGCTCTAGGCATTTGTTTCATGCTCATCCTTATCCGGGTGTAACTCAACTGGCAGAGACGATGGTGGTAGCGGTGCACTCTAGAGGATGCAGCCGCAATAATCTCATCTTTCCTCTGCCTCACAATAGCAATAGACTCCCTTAAATTATGGGCAAAATTTTTCACAGCCTGATTATATGGCATATTTGGGGTCCTAAAGATCCTCATCTTTACTCTTCTTGGTCTTATCCTCAGGGACTGGATCATCTCTAGTAAATAAATCAAAATGCCTTAGACCATGTGATTGAGTAAATAATGGTATAACTAGGGGAATGGTTGGAATTTATCTCTTAATAAGAGTGTGTACCTCTACCGACAATGTGGCTACCTCTTTCTAAATCCCTGCTAGGTTAAGAAATTGAATATCTCAGAATTGCGTTGATACCCACCCCTTAAAAGCATCAACATGGGCATGCAACTCACTAGTAAACTCTAACATCTTAGCCCAAATCATTGCCTGAATCACAATCTATGGACTCTCTAACATCGTCCAGACCCAATGCTGGATCTGCTCATACAAAAATGCTAGCTTGGACTAAACATTCTCAAGTCAGGTGATAGTTTATGAGTCATAAATTTGATGAATTTCTAGTACCTTTTAAGCCTAAATTATAATTTTTTCTATTAATTTTACATTAATCTCATACATAATGCT
Organism: Capsicum pubescens; assembly: GCA_030864215.1. Lineage (NCBI taxonomy): Eukaryota > Viridiplantae > Streptophyta > Magnoliopsida > Solanales > Solanaceae > Capsicum > Capsicum pubescens. The sequence goes on from CM061543.1 coordinate 124,427,213, forward strand.
CACTTGTGTAGGTAAAAGTTTAAAAGAGTAGAAATGCAAAGAAAAGAGCCAAAATGCTGGAAATCAGGCCTAAGAATTGACCCTCAGGTACCATGATCGCGGCCTGAGGATCACAATCGCAATATGAGGTCAAGTCAAACATTGGAGATCGCGAGGCAACTACCTCTATTGCGGGTGTTGCGAACGCGGTCAAGAAAAAGCGATTGCGATGGTGCGGGAAAGCTTGAAGGGAAAAAATTAGAATTTTCTAAAGTAGATCAAGAGCAAGGTGACATTTTTGTAATATTTGAAAAATGTAGAATTAGGGCTTAAATAGGGTTTTATAATTCATTTTCACCCATCCATCTTTTATCCAGCCATCATCAATTTTTTTTATCTTTGGGGAACACTATTGTACTACTCTTGATCTAAGAAGACATTAAGTAATTCTTAGCGAAGGATTAGCAATTTTTATTGAAGGTTTATTAGAATTTATAGTTTTGATTTACATTCTCTTTATCTTTTATGGATCAATTTGGTGGAAATTTTGGTATATCTTTACTTTCTATCTTTATGAGTAGCTAGTTCTTTCTCTTGGGGTTATGCTTGGATAGGTTGTGATTAGTTCATGGGTGTTGTTTTTTTATCTACCTAATTAGCTATTTTTTATGGGTTTTGCTATTACTCTAGGTTTGAATTGAGGATTGTGGGTGAAAACCCCAGTTGACATGGATCCCATATCACACTTAAAAAAGGGATATGGGTGATGGGTAATAGTGAATTACACTTGAATTAGCCTCTCTCATTGCATTATCTTAGAAATAAGGATGTTGTGTGGATATACAATGTTCATAAGCACCATATTAGAAATAAGGATGATAGTATGAGGTATTGGCTTGATGATTTTGTCATGCTTATGAGGTATTTTAAAGAATCCATGAGTTAATTTTAGTGTTTTCTTGAAAGATTAACACTAATACCTTAAATCTAGACTACGCATAACTCCTAGCTAAATTTGGATAAATTCTCAATTACCCATGCATGAATTCGTACCTAGAATGGCATAACTCCAAGATCCGCTCCTGATTGATTATACTCTAATTATTCTTAGCCTTGAGTTAGTCCTCTAAAAGCCCTAAAAATTGTTATACTTTTAAAAACGTTCTGAATCCCCCAAATATTTGTATCCCATATTTGAATTTAGCAAGTAACTTTTATTTTGAACTTACTCGATCATCATTCACATCGTTCCTCATTGATTCGACCTCGACTCAAAGTTGGATATTATATTGACAACAACCGCCTTACACTTAATTTGACATGTAAGTTGAGCGTTATACAAAATGGTGCTATTGTCAGGAAATAATTTGGTGTATTTAGTTAGTTTAAATTTTAGCTTACTTGCTTGAATTCAAACTTGTAAATATTTGTTTGTGATTTTTTTGTTTCTTGTTTTAGGTTGATTTTCGTTTTTGTTTACTTATTGCTATGGCATCTTGGAATGAATATGAGTTTTGTGGTTGCGAACCTTATCTTGATGGCCCATGTCCATATTGTGGTGCACCTCACTTTTGGAAAAATTATGAATATGCTCCCTGGAAAGATGTGTGTGCACCATCTCGATCCTATTGGGAGTGTGATTATTCTTTCTGTGGTAGTTGAGATAGACATTCGAGTAATTGTCCAAATGTCCCTACCCTAGTTATGCTAACAAAAATGCTAGTTCTTCTTATGTGTTTGATAGGTCTCATAATGTGAAAAAGGAAGAACAACGTGCCGAATACAATTGTGTTAAAGCAATGCTTCTAACTATCTTGGATCGAGTGACTACATTGGGAGAGGATATGTATCTCATACATCAATCCATAGTGGCATATGGAAAGGAAAGTGAAAAGGAAGAAGAAGTGGGTGAGGAGGCCGATCGTTCAAGTTACATGAATATACCCAATCTTCAACATAAGGGTGATCTTGATTCTGAAGAATTTTTGTGATTTATCAACCAACCAACTCAAAACGATAATGGATGCCAAAATTAAGGAGCCAATACTAGAGTTGAATGAAAATCCAAGCAAATCCTTTATGAAGACTCTAGTTTATTTTAGGATTAGAATGCTAAGAAGAATGCAACTCCAAAATTGGGAAGATGACCTAATTCCAACTACTTTTTGATATTATGCTTGGTGGATGTGCTGGAAGTCGAACCACTTAAGGAAATAATAACATTGGAGATTAGGAACAAACTTCTTACATTTTGGAGTTTGTCATTCAAAAAGGGAAAATTGACGTCCCTCACTTGAAGTCCAATAAGTGCAAAATTCAATATTTGATGAGTGTTTTTTTGATGTTCTCACCGATACCCAATGAGCCTATTCAGAAATTTAATGTAAAGTTGGGTAAAAGGTTCAAGCCTTCAAAGTGGAGAGATAGAAAATTTATCTTTATGCCCTTACCTTTGCCCAAAGTACCTGAAGATATATTGATCTAAATTTGGAACGATGATTCAAATCTTCTAAATGGAGGCATAAATGATAGTCAAAAGATGTCGTACCGTTACTTTAACTAAGGAGCTTCTTGGGAGGCGACCCAAGAAATTTTTCTAAATGTTTTTCTTATATTTTGATTCAACTTTCAGCTTGTTTTTGAGTGTTTGCAGGTGATAGCATAAGTTGGAAAGGGTATCTAAAGAATCAAATCCTAGATAAGTATATTAGATTTTCATTTTATCATTTTCCTCTCTTAAACAAGCTCACAAGGTATGATCCTTAGTTAAATTCTCTTTGAAGTATGAATAGTAATCACATTCCATGGCTTTTTTTAGTTTGAATCTAATTTATTTGAGCTTAATTTGATAGATTGTGGTTCTTGGGATGAAATTTTTTGAATGTGTGCCTTGTTTTACATTCTCAATTGCAAACTCTTGCCTCCATACACTAGTTCACATTATGTGTTCGACGAATCACCCATTTGAGGTTTATTTTCTTAATTGAGTGGTGGGTGATTTAATTGGGTTAATATGATTACAAAGAGTGTATTTGGTGATAAATTGGTGCATTGAGCTTGTTTGCATTTGTTGTCATTCTATTTTCAAGATCTTACCTTTCATACGCACCACATGTTTGTTAAAATATTGATAAGAGAGGAACGCCTTATGTGTTTGTAAAGGTTAGTATGAACTTTTTTGAGACGTTATGTGATCATTTTTAGAGCATAGTTTTGAGTCCAACTGATCCTAAATGTTGGATAACTGGTGGTTTTTGGTTAAAATTATTGATGAATACTGCATATATGTTTTGATCGATTAATGTGCTTATCATAGCATTCCCTGGTGAAGGCCAAGTAATCCAAGAGACATGAATGCTTGCCTTGCCCTATGATAGATTGGGTGACGCCATTCTTAAGGGTATAGGATCGTTTGTGTTTCTATTTGTGCCATGAGTGTTTTATGAGCTAAATGGATGATATGTTAAGTTGTGAGGAAAGAACCCCATGAAGTTTAATGATAATGTTGTCTTGCATTCATCTAAGACTTTCTTTAATTGTGTAGGAAGAGGCAAAAGTTCAAAAATAATTTCAAAATGTCATTGGCAAAAGATGAAATGATTTTGACAAAAAAACCAAAAATAAAGTTTTCTTTTTGAAAAAGATCGAGGAGTTTTTTGAGCCCTCTTTTCAGTGAGACCGTTAAATTTAATTTTCGGTTCTATGTTTACAAGTATGAGTCCTTGACTCGAAGTAGCTTATTAAGCTTAAATTGCTCAAATTGGTTGGGAGATTAACTTTTTTCTCTATCAGTATGATCCATGTGTGGTACGATTTTTGAAATAATTCTTGTACATATGTGTAGTCTAGAACTTTCCTCGAGTGTGTTCAAATCAAAATCCTAGACAAGATTGGTTTGGAGGATGCCCTACGACCATTTTTGACCTGTCACATAGCCAAATAAAACACACCAAACTTTGGCCCTTGCAAAAATTTTAAGCCTTGAACTTTTTGTGCATCATACGACTATATCATACCACTCATATGGAGTGGATATGATTTGAAGTCCTTGGTCGTGTGTTGGTTAGTTTCATACTGGCCAAGTTCTGTTATTGGTACAAGAAGGAATCATACTAGTCGTATGTTAGGGTACGAGAGGTATAGTGCTAAATCGTATGATGTCCAAAGTCTAGCCTAGAGGATTCTGCTTAGGGTACGGTTTGAGGGTACTTGTCATATGGTTTGGGTACGATTTAGATTAAGGAGTCATATGATGGAAAGAATATGGTGTCCAATAGTTTGACCAAGGTACAAGTGAAGGGTGCCACTCATATGATATGGGTACGACTTGAGGGATCCAACCGTACCCTCCAACCCATATTTTTCATCTTTTAAGCTGAGGGTATTTCAGACATTTCTCGCATCAAAACCCTTAAGACCCCACATATTATAAAATATTATAGCCTCTCATAACACACTTTGAGGGATCAAAACACTCTAAAAATCCTCTCTAAACTCTCTCTTAAAGATTGGGCTAGGGTTTCTAGAAGGTGTACATCTAGAGGCTCAAAAGTCAAGTTCTTTCGATGAATATTTGTGAATAAGGCATGTTACTCTTCCCTCATTGTTAGTTCATTAAAATAATGCGTTTAAAGATTTATTTATGAATCATTAAGGGTGGTTTTAAAAACCAATATTGAGGGTTTTGTTGCATATTGTTGAGTATTGTTTACTCTTGGTTTAAATTGTGAATATACATGTTTTAATGATGGTTTTGAATGTGTGGATTCTTGGTAATTGTGGTTTGACAAATAGGTCATGGTTAACTCTAAACTTGATGGTTTTTACTTTGGTTTTGGTCTTGGTAATGGTATGCCCTCAATGTGTTTGCAAAAATACCTAGGAGAAAAATCTTGTCACATGATAAATTGGGTTTTGAACTACTGCTTGGTATAAGAATGTCAATGAAGGATAGATGATTTTTTAAAGGTCTTGATGACCATAAACTGAATTGAAATATGTTTTGAACTAAGGCGTTGGTCTAATAATGTAAATGGTTGGTAAATGGTTTCATGAAAGGCCTTGTTGGCCATAAGTTGAATTAAATGGTAACCTTGGTGGTTTAAATGTCTAAATGGGTTTGATTTCCTAAATGTTGAATTGAATTTATGGCTTTGTATGGTCAGTGGGTTCGAGTCCCAAAGTCAAATGATAATGGTTATGATATGTTGTACACTTGTAAGTGGGGTTGGTATGACGATACCAACGGGATGCCTTTGGTAAGTAAGTAGACTAATGATGTGTTCTTATGTAAGAATGTGTTAAATTAGATTATAAAGCGGGATGTGTAGACGGGCTGTGAAAGTAGACTCTAAAAGACACACTGGAAATCGTGCTAGTTTGTACGGGCGTCTAAATAACCAGGAGTTTTGAGTCCCCCGAATGGATATATGAAAGAGAGGTTCGAGTCCTCCTTATTGTATACATTGGTGCTACGTAACCTTGATTATGCCGAGAGGTTTGAGTTCCCCATAATGGCATATACAAATATGAATATTCTCTGGTTCGTGCAGCTATACACACTAGGGCCCTTCCTGCTAAGGGAGAGCTGGGCCCATATAGCCCGTGGGTGACTTATATCATGACAGTTATGCTATACAACCCAAGTTAATATTTTAAAGGTTTATGCTAAGCCTTGTTCCCTATCTCAACACTATATATATATACATATGGTTGCATATGGTGATTTGACTTAGTTTTGAATGATAGCATTATTTTATTCCTCTATCCCTGAGTTACATGCTAGTGTTCCAATCGCTAACCGTCTCTGGATGCTGTATTCCCATGCGGTATAAGGACCAAATCTTCTTTTTCTTTTCCTGTGCAGTGACCAGGTGATCTAGTGGTTTGTGTGATCGAATTGAAGTGGTGAGCTTCCATACTTCGGAAGATATTCATTATATGGACTTTTACTCTTTGTCTTAGACTTGTTATAGACATTATTTTTGGCTATTGTTGGGAGCATGTTCCGACATATTATTGACTTTGGTTTTGTAGAGGCCTTATGGATTACTGTGGACTTAGGTGTGATGGTTTAGTATGTTGTATAGTGGATTGACTTAGATACTTTATGAGTTATTTTTAGACTTACTTTTTGCTATCTTGCTATATGTTCGGAATTTATCCGACACTTGTGGTTGATATATTGGTTAGGTTAGGTGAATGGGGTGATCTTTGGTCCTTCTGGGACTTGAGATACCCATCACGGCTAGGCCCTGGTTCGGGTAGTGACACCAAATTTCCACCTCAACATTTTTACTTAGTTAACCCTTTGAGCCTTTTTACCTATTTTTCTCTTTGTAATGATAACCATGCTAAAACACCTAAAACCTTTTTAAAATCTCTCTTTTGGCACTAAACCTCCTTCGATGCATCGCATGATTTGAAGTAATGAAATATAGGCTAAAACCTAAGTTTAGGGGTTTGTGTATTTGAGAGAATAATATAAGGTGGGTTCAAACTCCAAGTTTTAGGGGAGGGGGGGTGAATGTGATGTTCTATGATGAGCCAAGAAAGGTGTATGTAAGGTGGTCAAATCATGTGCTTAAGAGAAAAGATACATACTTGATGGTAAAGTTTTATAGCCTAGCCCATAGAATGTGAAGAGAAATGAGACAAACGGGGAGGTTAAGAAGAGCTTAAAGTTAGAAAGTCTTTTGAAAAAGTCAAAGTAGTGAAGAAAGAAAATGGTGGCCTTAAATTGTTTGGTAAATGTTAAACAAAAAGTTAGGGAAATATGGGAAATGATTTGAAGAATAATAAGGTGGATAGTTTGAAAATTGTAGGGGTACAAAAGGGTTGAGCTATTGCATTGAAGGAGGTCTTTTAATCACCTGATCTATATGCATTCTTTCCCATACCTTAAACGTTCATCTTGAACTGTAAGACCTTGGTGATTCTAAACTAGGTAGGTCTACATTAGTGGCAAAAAAAACAAAGGGCAAGCCTATGGTTCTACTCATTGTACTTGAATTTCTTTTTAAGAGTAAGTGTGAATTCTTTCATTATTTGAGCTTCTTTAAAAATTTAAATGTCTTGTGGGTGTGGAGATAACTCTTGCGTGTGAGTGATATCGATACTTTTGGGTAGAGGGTGAAGTCTTACAATCAGTTTCGGTAAATAGGTAAAGTAAGTTGCATTGTGAAGATTGAGACAATCTTTGAAGATTTTGTGTCTCCTCTTAAGATGCTTTGTTGATTTAGAAGATTCATTTGACACAAACTTGCATCCTTGCTTAATAAATATGTTCTTAGTGAAAAATTTTGATTTACCTGTTGCCATGACATGTTTGGAAAGTCTTTGTAGAGCTTTGTTAGCTTATTCCTTTACTATAACTTTCTTTTGAGTTGATTTGGTTTAAATACCCTATCTCATTGAGTTATATTTGGTTGCTTGAGGACAAACAATAGTTTAAGTTTGGCGGTGTTGATGAGTCATAAATTTGATGACTTTCTAGAACCTTTTAAACTTAAATTATCTTTCTTTTCCATTGATTTTACGTTAATCTCATTCATAATGCTCACTTGTGTAGGTAAAAGTTGAAAAGAGAAGAAATGCAAAGAAAAGAGCCAAAATGCTAGAAATTAGGCCTAAGAATCGATACTCAGGTACCACGATTGCGGCTTGAGGATTGCAATCGCGATCCGAGGTCAAGTCAAACCTTAGCGATCATGAGGCGACCACCGCGATAGTGGGTGTCGATAATGCGGTCAAGAAAGGGCGATCGCGATGGTGCGAAAAAGCTTCAAGGGTAAACATTAAAATTTTCTTAAGTAGATTAAGAGCAAGGTGGCCTTTTTTTAATATTTGACAAATGTAGGATTGGGGATTAAATAGGGGATTATAACTTATTTTCACCCATCCATCTTTTATCCATCTTTCACCCATCGTTAATTTTTCATCTTTGGGGAACACTATTGTACTACTTTGAGCTAAGAAGATATTAGAGTAATTCCTAAGCGAAGGATTAGCAATTTTCATTGAAGGTTTATTGGAATTTAAAGTTTGGGTTTACATTCTCTTTATCTTTCATGGATCAATTTGGTGGAAATTTTGGTGTATCTTTACTTTTGATCTTTATGAGTAGCTAGTTCTTCCTTTTGGGGTTATTCTTGGATAAGTTGTGCTTTGTGCATGGGTGTTGTTTACTTATATACCTAATTATATATTTTTTGTGGGTTTTTCTATTACTCTAGGTTTGAATTGAGGATTATGGGTAAAAACCCTAATTGACTTGGATCCCATATTGAAACGCCCCAAAATAGGATCTTTGAAATTTTTGCTTTGGTTTTGGATGCACTGGGTTTGGTACAATTCAAGGGTATGATTCGTACCCTTGGATATAGGTTGTAGGGTGTCTTGAGGGTGAATTCGTACCCTAGGTAGTGTGGTTGGCCTTATTACTGACCAAGGTACATCTCATCAAGGTACGAGTCTTATCCAAAGATACGAGTGGTACAAGACAAGTCAGATGGTGCTTGATTGAGTTATCTTGTGAAGACTATCTATGGTATGAGATGTGGGTACAGTTTGGTGTACGACTCACCCTTAGGTACGAGTGGGGAGGGTTAAGTCGTATAGAAACCAGTGTGTAGTATCTTGATATGGTCTAAAGTACGAGTTGGGGCACTACTCATACCCTAGGATACTATGGAAAAGGGAGCCATTCCCTTAGGCGTGGTTTGTTTTTAATTTTAAGTCAAGGGTAGTCTGACAATTCCTACTTCAAAACCCTTTTGTCCTTACGATATATAACCCTTTCAAGTATGGTCGGTATGATGATACCACTACTAAATGGCCTTGGGTAATAAATTGTAAGTAAATTGGTTACTTGCTTGGTTATGGTTTTAATTGGGCAATAATGGCAGGATGTGTAGAAAAGCCATAGAAGGTAGAGGTACCGGGGGGACCATAACTGGAAACTCATATTTGCCGATGTGAGGTTTGGTCTTGATGACCACGTGCATGATGTCATATTATATTTTTGGGGATGTACTAGTCATCCCAGGTTTTCTTCCCTGGTCGTGCGGCTACACGCACTGGGGCCCTTTCAGTAGGGGGAGCTGAACCCATATAGCTCGTGGGTAGATTAGGATAGTAAAGCTATACTACCTAGGTAAAGGTTTTAAATGCATGCTAAATTCGGTTCTCTTTCCCAGCATAGTTATATATATGTATTGTTGTATGCATTATGGATAATTTTCATGGCTTTGTAAATGGTATTATCTTATCCTTATACCGAGAGCATGCTAGTTTTCACCTATTAACCCGTCTTCGGGTGGCTGTATACCCATGCTATGCAGGAACCAGACATTCTACTTCTCCTGCTTAGTAATCGGATTTGGGGATAGTAGATGTTGGATTAAAGTGGCGAGCCTTCATATTTCAGAAGGCATCTATTTCATGTCATGGTTTACTTTACATATTTCTTGTCTTTCTATAAGACCCCACAAAGTTCACTCGTAGTTTGAGCCTTAGAGCGTGTCAAATGAAGTGTAATTCCAGCCCTAAAAAACTGAGAAGTGATTTCCTAAGTGAGTATCATGTTAACCATATGGAATTTCCCCAATTTCGACTTTTTATCACATGGGAAATTTGATAAGCTTTCTGTTGATATAGGAATCGCCCAAATCCGATACCCGAGTAGGAAATTATGGCTAATTTAAGTCCTAGTCATAAAACAACGTCATTTTGGTGCTTGACGCATCACAGAGAGGTTCTTTTTGATAATTGTCAATTTCCAGTGGAACTCCGCGATAGTGGCGCATCGCGGAAGACCCTAATTTCCCAATAGTCAATTTCCAGTGGCCTGGCGCGATTGTGACGCGTCGTACTAAAGTTCTAGGTCCCAACTAGTGGGACAACGCGATGGATCCGTGTAGCGGTGACTACTAATTTCCCATTTGTCAATTTCCAGTGAGCCACCATGATAGTGGCTCGTCGCGGTGGTCCATGAAATTGGGTTCCCAGTTTAATTTTTTTTAGCTTCGTACAGAAGTTAAAAAGGGCATTTTGGACTTTTTCCAAGTCTCTTAAACCATGCAAACACCAAATCAAGGTCATTTACAAGCATTTTATGGAGTCTCTCTCAACTTTTCTAACAACAAAAACCCTAAGCATCCAAAACCTCTTCCAAGAATCTCAAGAATCCACCATTGATTTTCTTAATTGAGTCAAGATTCAAGGTTCCCAAGTCAAGGGCTTCAAGAACCCTTATTCAAGAGTACAAATAGAGTTCCAAAAGTGAGAGTTCATCCAAAGCTTCTAATTCAAGGTATGTGGGGTTTTGAACAAGGGTAATCCTTTCACCCTTGTGCCCAAAAGCTTATTTAAACTATAATTCTCTGCAATTTATGAGATTTTACATAAAATTGAATTGGGGGTTTTCACCCATCATTATTGGTTGCAAGCTTTTGATGTTTCCCTTGAATTGAGAGTCTAATAGCATGATTTTCACATATTTTCTTGAGAAATTGCAGCTGGGTCTATACCCCATGATTTTAATCCTTGAGAAGTTAATAGTTGAAATGTTTGAAACATTAAAGTATATGAGTATGTTGAGATTTTGAGATAAATTGCTGAAATTTCCAGATTTCTACATGAGTTACGAATCTACATGCTATCTATTGTGCTTTGATGAGTTTTAACTTGAGATTGAACTATGGGTTATTAAGCCCTACTTGAGACTTGAGATTTTATGAACTATTGTGCTATAAGCACCCATGATTTTAGTATTCTGAGATTAGTGAGAAATGTTTTGACCTAATGGTCATTGAGTTTTGAAATCCATTCTACTACATAAGATTTCAGATTTGATTATTGGGTTCGTGGTGAACCATGAGATTATTTTTAAAAGTAGATTTTTACGAGATGAGCACAGATAATCTAAAGAGAGTAGTATTTAGCACCGAGCGGGTAAGTTACTACGGTTTCTTACCCTAAAACTACGTGCCACCGTAGGTTGGGCCTGAGGCTGAGTTTATGATTATTATTGAGCCTAAGGTCGAGTTGATATTGGGCCCGAGGCTGAGTTTGTTTAGTGATCACTAGACCTAGGTTGTACTTCCTGGCAAGAGTATGATGCCTCTCCCCAACGTGAGGTCTCTTCCTTAGGAGGAAAGAACATTGGACTCCATGTCGCTCGCATGGTTTATGTCGGTTAAGAGAACCTCCCATGACATTTAAACTTCGAGATCAGTTACTTTCTTAAAAACTAAAGTATTTACCTTTCCACGGAGATATTTTCCTAAAGTGAATGAAATGCCTTCAAGCATGTTTCAAAGTTATATGATTCTATATTCCTAGTATTTGAGTTCAAAAGAGTTATGAGTTCTTGAGCATTAAAGAAGTTTTACTCTCCATGAGGCATATGAATGAGTTGAAAGTATTGTTTAAAGTTTCCTTTAGCCTATGGGTAATGACAATAAGAGAAGATTACTTATTTCAAGGTTAAACTATGATGACTCATGAGATTTGTGTTACATGCTCCATTTGACATTATTCATGAGCTTTATATTTTATACTTACTTAAGCCATGTGAGTCATTACTTATTACATGCATGATTGGATTAAAGAGTATTGATGTTGTTTTATATAAATGCATGCACCTCCGCATACTCAATACATTCCCAAGTGATGATCCACATATATGTCTATGTGCTACATTGTCTTATAATATAGGTTCAGGTGCTCAGTCCCAGCCTCATCAGTGACTTTCGATTTCCTCTGTCTACATTCCTACTATGGTGAGTCCTCATGGTTCGACGGCCTATCTTTAGACATTTCTATGTTTGAGAGACTATGTTTTTACTTTCAGTTCATTTTGAGTCAATTGGGGACCTGTCCCAATGGCTCTCTAGTTCATGGATTAGTAGAGGCTTTGTCAGACTAGTTATCAGATTGTGGTTGTATGGAGATTTCCAGTATTGTGGTCGTTTGGTCCGAGCATTTTCTCTGTATTTCCTTTCATATGATATGACTATGCTAGTTTTTGAATTATTTCATCTTGAAATAAGTGTTATTAGTAGAAATAGGCTCAAAGGGTTATCTTGAGGTTACTTGTTGCCTTAAGTACCGTGTGACATCCCAGGAGGCGATTTTGGGTCGTTACAAACTTTGTATCAGTGGCTAGGGTTTTTAAGGATTCCTTGGGAGTCTGACAAGCCAGGTTGAGTAGAGTCTTGACCATTGGTGTGTAGCGTGCCACATCTATGAGCAAGAGGCTACAAGACGTTTTAGGAAAAGTTGTTTCTTTCTTTTGGATTATATCGTGCCTATAGTTGTCCCTTTCATCTAATAATTCTTGCTCTTCTAGTTTAAAAAATACCTCTCCGAAGAGTGAATACCCGCAGGAATGATGATGAGCAACCCCCACCTATTGATCCTTTGAATGAGACCGTGTCTTATTCTGAGTTTCGGGCGGCCTTTCAGGCGTTAGCCCAAGCAGTCACTGCTAATGTTAGGGCTAATAACTAGGCCGTAATTGCTAATTAGCAGGGAATTGATGTAGCTGTGGCTAGGATTCGTGATTTCATACGGATGAATCCGCCAGAGTTTTATGGGTCCAAGGCAGGTGAGAACCCAGAATTGTACCTGGAGGAGATAAGAAAGATCACGAAGGTGGTGCATATTTCTAAGAAAGAAAGTGTTGAGTTAGTGTCTTACATATTGAAGGACATAACATATAACTGGGTTGTATCATGGAGGAATGGTAGAGGTGAGGATGCTGCTCTTATGACTTGGCAGGTGTTCCAAGATGCATTCTTGGACAAGTTCTTTCCGCTTGAGATGAGGGAGTCAAATATTGAGGAGTTTATGAACTTGAGGCAGGGCTCCATAACTGTTAAGGAGTACTACTTGAAGTTCAACCAGTTGGCCAATGTTTTCCTGATTTGATTTCTGAAACCCGGGCTAGTATGAGCAAGTTTGTGACCGGTGTACTGGGTTGGTACTAAAGGAGTGTAGGATTGCGATGCTACATAGGGATATGGATCTGTCTAGGTTGATGATGCATACCCAGTAGATAGAGATGGATAAGATTAGGGAGAGAGATCGAGTGAGTGGTAACAAAAGGGCTAAATCTGAGCAGCATGAGTTTAGCCAGCCTAGGTTCCATGGAGGGAACCACCCTCAGTTTTAGAGATGTCTATCTATGCCAGTGCCTTCATCAGCTAGTGCTCCCATGCCTGGAAGCAGGCAGGAGCAAAGGGACAAATCTTTTATGTCTAGGTCATAGAACAATGATGGTAACAAGACTCACTATCCTCCTTATGCTAAGTGTGGTAGGAGTCATCTCGGGGAGTGTTTTGTAGATCTGAGGGGTTGTTTTGGTTGTGGCAAGAAGGGTTAATGACTTAGATATTGTCCTCATGCTAGACAGGAGAACAGAGATGCCCGACCTCAGGCATAGGCTACTAGTGCATCAGCTCCTGTACCCCATCTCGCCCCTGCTCAGAGCGCTTCATCTACCACTGCTGGCGGTCAATGGCAGAACAGATTCTATGCCTTACCATTCCATCAGGAGAAGGAGGACTCTCCCGAGGTTGTTACTGCTATGCTCCGTGTCTTTTGTTTTCATGTGTATGTGTTGTTGGACCTCGGGTCAAGTCTCTCTTATGTGACCCCACTTGTAGCTATGAATTTCAAAATGAGTCCCAAAAAGATTCCTAAGACTTTACTAGTTTCTACACCCTTCGGGGAGTCAGTTGTTGCTAAACAAGTGTATGCGATTGACCTGTTACTATTCTTCATAGAGTCATACTTGCTAATTTGATAGAGTTAGACATGGTGGATTTTGACCTTATTCTGGGTATGGATTGGCTTTATTCTTGTTATGCATCTATAGACTGTCGTGCCCGTGTGGTCAAGTTTCAGTTTCCTGATGAACCAACTTTTGAGTGGTTCGGGAGTTCGCTATCTTCCAAGAGTCATTTTATCTCCTATCTCAAAGCCAGAAAGCTAATATCCAAAGGTTGCATCTATCACCTAGTAAGAGTAAAAGACACTAAGTTCGAGGCTTCAACTATTTAGTCAGTCGATATTGTTAATAAGTTTCCATATGTTTTTCCGGAAGATCTCCCAGGGGTACCTCCCGATAGAGAGATAGAATTTGGGATTGACCTTCTTCTTGATAGTCGGCTTATTTCTATTCTGCCATACCGTATGGCACCTGCGGAGCTTAAGGAGTTGAAAGAGCAACTCAAGGATATTTTAGAAAAAGGTTTTATTTGGCCCAGTATTTCTCTTTGGGGCGCGCCTGTCTTATTCGTGCGAAAGAAGGACTGTTCTTTGCGCATGTGCATTGACTATCGTCAGCTTAACAAGGTCACAGTAAAAACTAAGTATCCTCTTCCGAGAATTGATGACCTATTTGATCAGTTGCAAGGTGCACGTTATTTCTCCAAGATAGACCTTACATTCGGCTATCATCAACTTAAAGTGAGGGAATGTGATATTCCAAAGACATCCTTCTGAACCCGCTATGGTTACTTTGAGTTCCTAGTTATGTCCTTCGGGCTAACCAATGCCCCAGCCGCCTTCATGGACCTCATGAATCGAGTGTTTAAGCCATATCTTGATATGTTTGTGATTGTCTTCATAGATGACATCCTTGTATACTCCCGTAATAAGAATGACCATGCAAATCACCTTAGAGTTATCTTGAAAACTCGTAGAGATCACCAGTTGCTCACCAAATTTAGTAAGTCTGAATTTTGTCTAAGGTCTGTAGCATATTTGGGTCATATTGTTTCAGCCGAAGGTATTATAGTTGATCCCCAAAAGACAAAAACTGTAAGAAATTAGCCTAGACCTATCTCTCCATATGACATTAGAATTTTCTTGGGTCTAGCGGGCTACTACCTCTATTTTGTTGAATATTTCTCTTCTATTGCATCTCCCATGACCCGGCTGACCCAAAAGAAGGTTAAGTTCCAGTGGTCAGATTGCCGTGAGAAGAGTTTTCAGGAATTAAAGACTCGACTTACTTCAGCCCCTGTGTTGACTTTGCCTGATGGTACAGATGGTTTTGTGGTGTATTGTGATGCCTCTAGAATTGGTTTGGGTTGTGTATTGATGCAAAGAGGTAAGGTTATATCCTACTCCTCTAGACAGTTAAAGCCGCATGTGTAGAATTACCCAACCCATGATCTTGAGTTAGCTACTGTGGTCTTTGCTTTGAAAATCTGGAGACATTATCTTTATGGTGTCTATGTTGATGTGTTTACTGATCATAAGAGCCTGCACTATGTGTTTACTCAGAGGGAGTTTAATCTTAGGCAGAGAAGATGGTTGGAGTTGTTAAAAGACTATGATTTAAGTGTGCTGTATCACCGGGGCAAGGCCAGTGTAGTGGCGGATGCCCTTAGCAAATTGTCTATGGGTAGTGTTGCTCATGTAGAAGAAGGGAAGAAAAATTTAGCTCGCGATGTGCATTGTCTGTCTAGATTGGGTGTAAGGTTTCTTGATTTAGTCGAGGGGAGTACGTTGGTGCAAAGTAGTTCCAAATCCTCTTTAGTTTGGAAAGTGAAGGAGAAGCAAGACAAGGATCCTAGTTTGGTCGACTGAAGGAGTCAGTTCAAGACCAAAAGGTAGAGGTTTTCTCCCAAGGGGGAGATGGTGAGTTGAGAGTGCAAGGTAGATTATGTATTCCGTGTGTTGATGATCTGAGGTAGAGGATTATGGCTGAAGCATATGGCACACGATATTCTATTCATCCCGGTACCGCCAAGATGTACCGCAACTTGCGGGAAATCTATTGGTGGAATGGTATGAAAAAGTATATAGCCAAGTTCGTAGGAAAGTATACAACGTGCCAATAGGTTAAGGTAGAGCACTAAAGACCTGGTGGTGTGATGCAAGAGTTTGGTATACCCACTTGGAAGTGGGAGGTGGTGAATGTGGACTTCATGACCTGGTTTCCTCTTTTGCATCATCATCATGATTCTATTTGGGTTGTTGTAGATAGGCTGACTAAGTTCTCATATTTTTTGCCTGTTCTCACATCTTATATAGCCGAGGATTATGCTAGATTGTATATCCGGGAGATTATCAGGCTGCATGGAGTTCCCTCGTCCATTATTTTAGATAAGGGAACTCAATTTACTTCTCAGTTTTGGAGGGCGTTTCAGCAGGGTCTTGGTACCCAAGTTCTTTTGAGTTTCTCTTTTCATCCATAGACAGATGGTCAGGCTGAGAGGACTATTCAGACACTGGAAGATATATTGCGGACATGTGCTCTTGATTTTAAAGGTAGTTGGGATGAGCATTTACCATTGATTGAGTTTTCTTATAACAACAGTTACTATGCTAGCATTGGGATGACACCATTTGAGGCCTTGTATGGTAGGAGACGTAGGTCACCCATTGGGTGGTTTGAAGTGGGTGAAGCTTCCACAATTGGGCCTGATGAAGTGTTTGAAGATCTGGAGAAAGTTAAGTTGATTAGAGAGAGGTTAAAGACAACTTAGAGTCGTCAAAAGTCATATGTCGATGTGAGGAGAAAAGATCTTGAGTTTGAAGTGGGTGATTTGGAGTACTTAAAGATTTCACCCATGAAAGGGGTGAAGAGGTTTGGTAAAAAGAGAAAGCTTAGTCCCCGTTGTGTTGACCCGTATAGAGTCTTGAGTCATGTTGGTAAGGTGGCCGATGAGGTCGAGTTTCCCGTAGAGTTGTCAACTGTTCATCCTATTTTTTATGTCTCCATGCTTAAGAAGCGTATTGGTGATTCCGTTGTAGTAGATCCTTTAGAGAATGCCGATATTCAGAATAGTCTTTCCATCGATGAGATTCCTGTTGAGTTCCTAGATTTTCAGATCTATAGACTAAGTGACAAAGAAGTTTCCTTGGTCAAAGTTTTGTGGAGGAACCAGTCTGTTGAGGGTGCTACTTGGGAGGCAGAAGCAGACATGTGAGTTAAGTACCCACACCTCTTTTCCGCGAGTTCAGATCAATCTGAAGGTATTATTCTTCCTTAATTCAGCCCTTTTAATCTAAAGTTCAGCTATGTATCTATTATTGCATGAGTTCTTGCAATTTCTGAGGTATTCAAGAGTTTAGAGAGATGTTGAGTCGATTAGCAAAATTTCTTCAGCTATGTGTACTCTATTTCCTGTGTTCTGTGTCCAACTAGTAACATTCGAGGACAAATGTTTCTAAGGGGGAGATATTGTAAGACCCCGCAAAGTTCCCTCATAGTCTGAGCCTTAGAGCGTGTCAAGTGAAGTGTAATTTTGGCCCTAAAGGATTGAGAAGTGACATCCTAAGTGAGTATCGTGTTAACCATATGGAATTTCCCCAATTTTGACTTTTTATCACATGGAAAATTTGGTAAGCTTTCCGTCGATATAAGATTCACCCAAATTCGATACCCGGGTAGGAAGTTATGGCTAATTTAAGTCCTAGTCGTAAAAAAACATCATTTTGGTGCTTGTCGCATCGCGGAGAGGGTCTATTTTATAATTGTCAATTTCCAGTGGAACTCCGCGATAGTGGCGCATCGCGGAGGAAACCAATTTCCCAATAGTCAATTTCCAGTGGCCTAGCGCAATTGTGACGCGTCGCGCTGAAGTTCCAGGTCCCAACTAGTGGGACAATGTAATGGCTCCGCTTCACGGTGACTACCAACTTCGCATTTGTCAATTTCCAGTGAGCCACCGCGATAGTGGCGCGTCGCGGTGGTCCATGAAATTGGGTTCCCAGTTCAATCTTTTTCATCTTCGTACAGAAGTTAAAAAGGGCATTTTGGACCTTTTCCATGCCTCTTAGACCGTACAAACACTAAATCAAGGTCATTTACAAGCATTCTATGGAGTCTCTCTCAAGTTTTCTCTCAATAAAAACCCTAAGCATCCAAAACCTCTTCCAAGAATCTTAAGAATCCACCATAGATTTTCTTAATTGAGTCAAGATTCAAGGTTCTCAAGTCAAGGGCTTTAAGAACCCTCATTCAAGAGTACGAATAGACTTCCAAAAGTGAGAGTTTATCCAAAGATTCTAATTCAAGGTATGTGGGGTTTTGAACAAGGGTAATCCTTTCACCTTTGTGCCCAAAAGCTTATTTAAACTACAATTCTCTGTAATTTATGAGATTTTACATGTAATTGAATTGCGGTTTTTCACCCATTGCTATTTGTTGCAAGCTTTTGATGTTTCCCTTGAATTGAGAGTCCATGATTTTTACATGTTTTCTTGAGAAATTGTGGCTTGGTCTATACCCCATGATTTTAATCCTTGAGAAGTTAATACTCAAAATGTTTGAAACATTGAAGTATATGAGTATGTTGAGATTTTGAAATAAATTGCTGAAATTTCCAGATTTCTACATGAGTTATGAATCTATATGCTATATATTATGCTTTGATGAGTTTTAGCTTGAGATTGAACTACGACTTATTAACCCCTACTTGAGACTTGAGATTTTATGAACTATTGTGCTATAAGCACCCATGATTTGAGTATTCTGAGATTATTGAGAAATGTTTTGACCTAATCGTCATTGAGTTTTGAAATCCACTCTACTACATGAGATTTCAGATTTGATTATTGGGTTCGTAGTGAACCATGAGATTATTTCTAAAAGTGGATTTTTATGAGATGAGCGCAGATAATCTAAAGGGAGTAGTATTTAGCACCGAGCGGGTAAGTCACTATGGTTTCTTACCCCAAAACTACGTGCCACCATAGGTTGGGCCTGAGGCTGAGTTTATGATTATTATTGGGCCTAAGGACGAGGTGATATTAGACCCGAGGCCGAGTTTGTTTAGTGATCACGAGACCTAGGTTATACTCCCTAGCAAGAGTATGACGCCTCTCCCCAACGCGAGGTCTCTTTCTTTGGAGGACAAAATATTGGACTCCATGTAGCTCACATGGTTTATGTCGGTTAAGAGAACCTCCCTTGACATTTAAACTTCGAGATCAATTACATCCTTGAAAACTAAAGTATTTACCCTTCCAAAGAGATATTTTCCTAAAGTGAATGAAATGCCTTCAAGCATGTTTCAAAGTTATAAGATTTTGTATTCCTAGTATTTTAGTTCAAAAGAGTTATGTTTTCTTGAGCATTAAAGAAGTTTTACTCTCCATGAGGCATATGAATGAGTTGAAAGTATTGTTTAAAGTCTCCTTTAGCCTATGGGTAATAAGAATAAGAGAAGATTACCGATTTCAAGGTTAAACTATGATGACTCATGAGATTTGTGTTACATGCTCCATTCTACATGATTCATGAGCTTTACATTTTATACTTACTCAAGCCATGTGAGTCATTACTTATTGCATGCATGATTTGATTAAAGATTATTGATGTTGTTTTATATAAATGCATGGACCCCCACATACTCAGTACATTCCCAAGTGTTGATCCACATATACGTTTATGTGCTACATTGTCTTATAATGTAGGTTCAGGTGCTCAGTCCCAGCCTCATCAGTGACTTTTGAGTACCTCTGTCTACATTTCTACAGTGGTGAGTCCTCATGGTTCGAGGACCTATCTTTAGACATTTCTGCATTTGAGAGACTATGTTTTTACTTTCAGTTCATTTCGAGTCAGTTGGAGACCTGTCTCAATAGCTCTCTAGTTCATGGATTAGTAGAGGCTTTGTCAGATTAGTTATCAGATTGTGGTTGTGTAGAGGTTTCCAGTATTGTGGTCGTTTGGACTGAGTATTTTCTCTATATTTCCTTTTATATGATATGACTATGCTAGTGTTTGAATTAATTTATCTTGAAATGAGTGTTATTAGTAAAAATAAGCTCAAAGGGTTAGCTTGGGGCTACTTGTAGCCTTAAGCACCGTGTCACGTCCCTGGAGATAATTTCAGGTCGTTACACTTTCGTAGACTTTGGTTTTGGCTATAGTCGAGGGCATATCCCGACTAGGTACTCTTTGGTTGGTCTAGTGGCTTTGTATGGACAATTGTGGACTTGGGTATAGTATAGATTGTTTTATTATATGTACATACATACATTGGCTTATTATCATGGTATTGGCTTATCATTTCTATATTACTTTGGTAGGTTATTGGGTGGTTGGGCTTGTTGGGTTGGTCTAAGATATAGATTTATCCCAAAGTCACCACATGGTTGGATACTCTATCTGTTTATACGTTCTGACTTTAGCCGACACAAGGTATGCATTTGGTGGTTGGGTGGGGAAACTGGGGCAGTTCCCAGTCCTAGTTGGGCTTTGGATTGCCCATTATGACAAGGCCCTAGTTCGGGTCGTGTCACATAATATCCTTGAAAGAGGGATATGGATAGGTAATAGTGAACTACACTTTGAATTTGCTTCTCTCATTACATTATTTTAGAAATAGGGATGTTGTGTGTATTTGCAATGTTCATAGGAATTATCTT
The DNA here is from genome assembly GCA_030864215.1 of Capsicum pubescens. NCBI lineage: Eukaryota > Viridiplantae > Streptophyta > Magnoliopsida > Solanales > Solanaceae > Capsicum > Capsicum pubescens. The sequence goes on from CM061543.1 coordinate 124,447,589, forward strand.
AGAAATAAGGATGCTAGTATGAGGTATTGGGTTGATGATTTTGTCACGCTCATGAGGTATTTGAAAGAATCCATAAGTGAAATTTAGTGTTTTGTTGAAAGACTAACACTAATACCTCAAATCTAGGCTACCTAGGAAACCTAGCTAAATTTGAATAAATCTCAATTACCCATGCATGAATTCACACCTACAATGGAATGACACCAAGATTTGCTCCAAATTGATTTTACTCTAATTATTCTTAGCCTCGAGTTAGTCCTCCAGAAGCCTTAAAAATTGTTATACTTCAAGAAACATTCAACCCCCCCCCCCCCCCCCGCAAATATTTGTATCCCATATTTGAATTTAGCAAGTAACTTTTATTTCAAACTTACTTGATCACCATTCACATTGTTCCTAGTGGATTTGACCTCAACTCAAAGTTGGGTATTATATTAAAATAACTGCTTTGCACTTAATTTGACGTGTAAGTTGAGAATTATTAGTAGTCTTATCTTGGCGCTCTACTAAGCGCTGCAAAAACTCCCGTACCACCACTATGAAACTTGTGGATGTGGATATAGTAGTAGGGAGAGGAGGCAAAAAAAAAATGTCCCAACTGGCTAAGAAATAGAGGTCAAGGATAAAGTAGAAGTGGAAAGGGTCCCCTCTCCTTGAGTACTCATCTCAGGCGCATCTCTATGCTCGCGCACATCAAAATCCATACTAGCATCCAAATCTACATCCGACCTATCACCATGCTCTGCCGAAATTGAAGGACCCTAAGACTTGGCCAGAATCCCTATCGGAGGTGCACAAGCTCTTGGAGCAAGTACCGAGTTTTTGGATCCTTGATCTTACTTATTTGTTCAACTCTCGTCATCTCAAGTCTCCTATCAACACTCAATATCTTAGGAACTCCTACCTCATCATACAACTTTTGGATAAGGCAAGGGAAGGGAAAAATAGTTATGTCCCTGAATGCTCTTTCATGCAACTCATGTTAAATAATCATTGCGATATCTAATTAAAATGATCACGATTAATTAAAGTCGGTAGCGTGTCAACAAATTGTTCACATTAGTCGGACACAACCAAAAATTTACCATGATCCACCAAACTTTTATGTCAAAATTTAGTGCCGCCTTCTTAATTACCCCCTTTCCTTTAATAAAAGGGGTATCATCACCAAATTATAAAATCTGATTGGCGTTCCATCTCTCCAAATTGATCTTTTATATCCTACAATCAACATTTCTCATAGAGTGTCTGTATTGTACAAATTTCAACCTATAATCACACTCAGTAGTATATGCTGGAGCTACATATTCAATCCCAAATAGAAATCGATAGATGGCTTCCACTGAGATATCAACTCGTACTACTCTCACCAATGTGTGCTCCAACTGGGGTATCTCTATGACTCTACCTCTATTAGGTGTATCCAAATCAACTATAGCTGCATAAGAGGCATAGAACTCCTACACTAATGCCCGACTATATGATCCTTAAGGTCTAGTCATCTACCCCAACTTGTATCTATCAAATGCAGCCCATAGGCCTGGTGTCCCTACGAGCCCAGATAGCTCAATTCTCCTCTCCTTCCAAATGCCCCTCTTAGGTTGTTTTGCCTCATTTATAAAATTATCCTGCTCATAAATCACCTATAACCCCTCTACACACCATATTAGGTTTACCTCATCAATAGGCTCAACAAAGATATGTGTCGAGGTGGATGCATGGTTAGCCTAGCCTGTGTTGGTGGCTCTATGTCAGGAGATAAAGAAGAGGGCACCTGATATGATACTTGAGCTATACCCTTCTCATACTGTGGTACTGCTGATGCTGACTTAGTAGTTGTTGCTATAGACTCCTCTTATGACCCCTCCTGAGATAGGGGGTCCTATGTAGCCTTCTTCTCTACTGAACCAAACTCAACTTCCTCCCCAGAAGTCTCTTTTCCCTCTTTAGAATGGGGAGAGTATGGGGTGAAGTACTAGATAACTTTATCCTCGGCGTAGGAGCTGGTCAATGAGCAATTATCTAGGACACAAATTTGTAGATATGGTCCTAGTGTTACACTGAGTCCGTGCTGGAAGCTAAACACCTAGGGTGGCTGCAATAATGGTTGCAACTGCAGCTGCAACCTGTCTCTATTTCCTAGTCCTTAGGGCTACTGGTCTATCTAGGACTATCGGGTACTCTTCCATGGATCCACTATGCTCAGGGGACTCTTCCTAATGCCTCAACTATCCTGCATTCTTTGTGGTAGCCTTGGGTGCCATAGTAACTAAAAAAGAAAGTGTTAGTGCCTGAAAGAGAATAAGGGAGTGCAAAATCTGAAGAAAGATCAAACTTAGCAAAATTCAAAATTTTCCCAAATTTTACATCCCTATGCAGTGTCAGTAGCATATGCAAGTCTAATTTTTGCACACACGATTTGTATCAGTTTTGAAAACGTAGGTAAGGCACACAAGGATTTTGGGTTTCATTAATCTTTTAAACTTCTACTTCCATTTAGGACATAGTTTCAAATTATTTTTTCAAGAAAAATACACCAATGTCAACTTTTAGGCTTATTCTAGGCTCCTACATATAAGTTTGTTGATTTTTTACATAGTTTGTAAGAAGCTACCTTACCAACTCACTTATTTTAATTTAAGCAGAAGACAATACTAGTAGGAGCCAAAAAGTTACCTTTGTTTTGGAGAGATAGAAGTGAAAATGGAAAAAGTGCAGAGAAACCTTAGCCTGAATGTGTAAATCATGCAATTAAACTTGTTGGTACTTAGAAAAGGGAGAGTTCTTTCCTTATATGAAGTCTAGAAGGAGTTGGAGTGTTTAAATTTTAGCTGGGTTTATAACTTTTGAGTTAATGGGTCCTTTGAGACATTTTTCCGCCTTTAAAAAACATGGGGAGGCTGGTTTGGGTTGGGTCCTTGTGGGTTCAACCCAATTTTTTTAAATTTTTTTAGCCCAGAACACTGCCACCTATTGTGCCACTTACGGCCTGTAGGTACTGCCTATGACCCGTAGATAGCAGGGCATAGGTAGTAGAAGATTCTTTGGCCTTCTGACTTCTTAGTTTTTATACATACAACACCACTTATGAGGTTCTAAATAGTACTTGCTACACCATAAGTGAGTTCGTAAGTAAAAGTTCAAAGACCCCAAAATCTTCCAAATTTTCCTTCGACATTTATTTCATAACTTACCTGGATCAAATGGGACTTATGAATCCCATAAGTGGGTTAATAAGTCCCCTTACATGGAGATTTCAGAATTTAGCAATGTTTTACCATGTTCCAGGCAGTTCCTCATTCTATACACCAAAAAAATAAAGAAAACAACATGAACACTAAAGTAGTAGGTTGCCTCCCACCCAACGCTTGATTTAATATCGCGGCACGACGTGGCTATGTTGGTTACCTAGACTTAACCAACAAGCCATGGGTTTTATCTCATGCAACGCCTAATTTAACATCATGGCATAATGCGGGTACCTTGATTTCTTAGGCTTCATCAAGGAAACCATAGAAGTGGCCTCCAGGGTCATCAACATAGTTTATCAGCGAGACCACCCTTATTTTATTTAGCTTCTTCATGGTTCTGCGGACATTGAATGTAACCTCCTCATCATTTAGCCTGAACTTAAGATCTCTTTTCTCCATATCCACCAATGCTCACTCATGGCCAAAAACGGTCTCCCCAAGATTATGGGCATCTCAAAGTCAACTTCATAATCCCAAAAAACAAAGTTAGCCAAAAAGATGAAGTTATCTACCATGACCAAATCATCAAAAGATATGTCCACAGGTTTCTTAACTGTATGGTCTACCATCAATAACCACATCATCATTGGTCAGGGAGGTCTCAATCCCAACTGTTTGAACACTGCTAGCGACATCAAGTTAATGTTGGCACCTAAGTCACACAATGCTCTATAAATTTAGATATCCCAATGGTGTATAGAATTTTGAATGCTTCGGGATCACCCTTCTTTTGTGCCAGAGATCGGGAAATGATTTCACTATAATGATGCAACCCACCAACGTCCTTATGACTGACAACTCTCTTCTCTATTACCATATCCTTCATAAACTTTGCATACCCAGGCATCTGCTCGAGATCTTCTAGAAGAGGGGTATTCAAATTCAACTCTTTCAGCATAACAATAAACTCTTTATGTTTCCCTTTTCATTATTCTACTTCAGCCTCAGAGAAAAAGCCATAAGAGGTCGCAAAATAGTCTTCACTATCGACTCATCTACCTTTGCCTAACCTTTATGCTTCTCAACATTATGATCAACTCATGTCAATTTTTCTAACTCTGCTTTGGTGACTCATCAATATCAACACTATTATTTCATGACTCATCAACCACAAGCATAGGGGGATCAATGATTGACTTATCACTATTAGTGGTGATGGAAAAATAGGGACCATCATTCTTAGGATATTGCACAGTGTTGCTCGGAAGGGTGCCCTATTATCGGTGATTCAAGGCTGCTGACATTTGTCCAAACTGCAACTCCAATTTCTTGATTACAGTAGCATGCGATTCTACCTTCTAGGTCAATCCTAAAATGTTTGCCCTAATCTTATTAAGGCAATTTTCTTGACTTTCATGACCTATTACCAGTTTTGACAACATAGCCTCCATCCTTGATTATGTATCTCAGCTACCTGGTGGAAGATATGCACCACCCTTCTCCTTGTAATCATCCGCGAGTCTCTATCCACTATCCCACTCCCTACTTCGATCTCTGTACCTATCCCTATAGTAGTTTTGACCTTGGTTTCCTTGCCTAGAGTTCCAATTATCTTAAGCAGACAATTTTCTCTTGACTCAAGAACTCGAGAACTCTCTATCTAGATATTTTGACTCTTTATCCATATTTAAATCATATGATCTAAAGGCCCTACCTTGTTTGCCTACCGTATTCACCTTCTCAAAATTTATCATTGCAAATATTTTGGTAGTAACCCAATCTCAGTCCTTCGCTGTGCAACCTCTTGCGCCACTATATCATTAACAATTCTATGATTGCTGGAAGCCCCAATAACATAAGTACATGGACCTCTTTTCATATTTTGAGTATTCCATCCTTAATTTGTATGATATATTTGGTCTAATATCTCTAATGCTACTTCCTAACGCAGATGTATAAATGCTCTATCAGTAATAGTATCTTCCATATCCTTGGAACTGGTATTTAGGGCTTGATAGAATATTTTATGTAAATTTCTCCCTGAAATTCTATGATTGGGTACCATCATTAACTTCTTCTTAAACCAAAACCATGCCTCATAGATTGATTTAGAATGTAATTATCTGAAATTATAGATATTGTCCTTCAGCTATAGCATTCTGGATGAAGGAAAAAGGGTCTAAAAACTCTCTGCAACTCATTTTAAGTAGTAATAGACCTATGAGGTAGTTCTCCTGACCATTAAGTTGCTTCACCAGTTAGAGAGAATAAGAACAACCCAAGTCTCAGAACTTCCTGATCCATCCCAACTATAATGTATGAAGTTCAAATTCCAATAAAATTTATAAGGCGCATGTTTGCATCGTGAATCAACAAAACCATAAACAAATCCTCCAGATTAAGTAATTAAATTATGGCACTGGTGATATCAAACTTCAAACCCGGTGGTAATGCAGGGGAAATAATAGCTCCTATCTCGGTAGGCTCAATATATCCCATGTCCTCATCTGGATCATCATATGCTTGCAAGTACTAATAGGCTTGGAGTACTTAAGCTCTACGCTTCTACCTATATCTCTATTTCTGTCAACTTCTGCTGAACAATCAACTTCTTGTCTCTATCTTTTTGTCTCTTGAGTTGCACGAAGGGAAACTTCATTATCCGTTGCCAAATTTGCTTTTGTAAATTTCCGCTCAGTAGTCTTTACTTAGGTCTTAGACTATTTTTGTGGGTCCTTTTTTTGGCTATGGTCGGGGGCATGTCCTTACTTAAGATGATGTTTGGTTTCTTAGAGGCTTTTGTGGACAAATTATGGGTGGACTGTGTTGTGGATTGTTAGATCCCTCTTATTCTAGATTTATCTATCTTGTTATATATTCGAAACTCATCTGCTACTAGTTATATTTTGTTCTGGTTGGCTAGGCTAACGGGGTGCTCTTCGGTCCTTGGCAGACTTGAGATACCCGTCACGACTAAGCCCTAGTTAGTGTGACATCCTACCCTATTCTATCTAGTTTATGTCTTGTTTTTTATTTAGAGACAAACTTGTGTTACTTTTTAGATTATTAGTTGTATTTTCAGACTTCGAGTTATATGTAGTTTGTTTTTATATCATGACACCAGCTTTTGGGGTGGTTTATGTATTTTTTTGATATTCATACTTGCATTAATAGTATATATATGGTTCAACTTTGTTCTAAAAGTCTTTCTTTGGGATTTTAGTGTTGTTTCTTATTTCATTAGTTTAGGTGATTGACTTACTTGTGAGGAATTAGCCACGATAAGTGCCACCACGTCCATTAGTTTTTGGACCATGACAAATTGGTATCAGAGTAGCCAAGTTCATTGGTCTCATCAGTGTAAGAACAAGGTTTCTGGTAGAGTCTCATGGATCGGTGTGTAGATGTCCATATATATCTTTGAGAGGATATGGGATATTTTTAGAAAACTTTCTTATTTTGTTCCTTGTCATGTATTTCTTTTATACCTTACATTCTAAACTGTGTTTCACTTTTTTATGCACAGATGATGAGGAATAAATCCCCTGAGGCTAGGGATGTTGGGCCATCATTCAAGGAGAGAGCTAAATCTAGGAGGCGAGTTATGGGTTATGGATAGTCTTGAGGTGGAGGACGTGCGTGAGGACCTTCCCCTTCTATAGGTAGTACTAAGGGGATCTTTCTTGAGCCTCAGGTTAAGTATTATTGAGATATAGAAACTACTTAGGTTCCACAGAGTTCGTCTACCCTAGTCTTAAAGGGGTTATTGATTTGTTTGATGACTCATTTGGAGGGTGTTCCTATAAGTGCACTTAGTGTTCCTCCAACCCCGAGTGTTGCACCTCTATTAGAGCTAGAGTCTACTTATGGTGTTTCTCCAACTCCAAGTATTGTACCTCTATCTGTGCCATAATTTGCCTATGGTGTACTTTTGACTCCGAGTGTGATTCCTTCAGTGGTTCATCTACTTATGGTACTCCTCAGTTTGAGTGTTATTCCTCCTTTTGTATTAGTATTAAAGAATGGTATTTAGAGATTAGGAATTCAATATTTGTCTATGTTATCCCCTCAGGTGGGATGTCAGCCAGCCAGATTCACTATGCCTCCTATTTTTATAGGTACAATTATGTCTTCTGAGGATCAAAAGAGGTTTGAGAGGTTTTGTCACTTTGGTCTACCTAAGTCCAACAGTGCTATGGGCAAGGATGTCTATGATTTCTTTATTGTATTATTGAGAGAAGTTTCATAACCTTGGATTACTTGAGTCGCATGGGGCTGATTACACTGCCTACCTATTGAGAGTTGCAACTAAGGAATGGTAGAGGTCACTTGTTAGCTCTGGGTTTGCCAAAGATGACTTAGGATCTATGTGCTGAGGCCTTTCTAGATAGGTTTGTGCCATACAGTTTGAGGGATCAAATAAGAGATGAGTTTGATCATTTTGAGCAAGGCACCATGACTTTTGCTGAGTATGAAGTTTGTTTTCATTCCTTGTCTAGATATTCTATTATTAGTATTTCCATCATGTCTAAGAAGATTTAAAAGTTCATGAAAGGGTTGGAGGTTTCACTTTAGTTAGCTACTACTCGGATGGTAGAGTTAAGGATATCATTTTAGAGAATAGCAGATCATGAAAAGATGACCGAGTTGATTCTTTGAGTTTCTTACGTATGTTCCAAGAGGGTGTACCATCAGGGCGAGTTCAATACTCATACTCCTCGAGGTGGAGATTTTAAAGATTTTTGTAGGTATCATGGTAGACAAATGTAGAGAACCTTTCAAGGATAAGGTAGTAGGTCATCTAATTCAACAATTTTGGATGGTCATGCGTCTCTCCAGAGTGGTCATTCTAGCTCAGTCATACCTCTTCCTATTGAGTTAGGTTGGAAAATTTGCTATGTGTGTGATGAGTCTGGCCATCTGGCTAAGGATTGTCTTTGTCATAATTTCATGCCTACTCCTACATCAATATTACCAGGTGACTCTTAGAGAGGTAGAGGTACTATTAGAGGTCCGTGAGGAAGATGTAGTAGTTCTCGTGGTAGTGATCGAGGGGATACTCAGTCAGGTAGTGGATGAGGATAGTGCTATACTATACATACCAGAGGTAGAGGTTTCCGACCCTGTTATCATAGGTATCATCTTTGTCTACTTTATATCTGTATCTATGTTATTTGATCTAGGATCAATTTTCTCCTATGTGTATGCATCTTTTTCTTTGGATTTTGATTCTACTTGTGAACCTCTTGCTGTGCTTATTCATGTATTTACCCCTATAAAAGATTCTTTAGTGGTGGATCGACTGTACCAATCATGTGTTTTGACCTTTGTTGGGCAAGAAATTTGGGTAGATTTAGTATCCTTGATATGATAAATTTTAATATCATCTCGGATATGGATTGCTTTACTCCTTATCATGCTATTCTCGAATATTATGCTAAGACCATGACTTTAGCTCCACCAAGTATGCCAAGTATATCTTGGAAGAATGTGCTTCATTTGGGTCGCAAGATGTTTATATCCTTTCTGCATGCTGATTGCTTGGTTGAGAGGGGATTTTATCTTATTTGTCCCATATTCATGATTCTAGTTTTGCTTCAGTGCCTTCTATGGATTCTATCTTTATTGTCCATGAGTACATGGAGATTTTTCTCATGGATTTGCCTGGTATGCCTCTGGATCATGATATTAATTTTTCTATTGATGTTGAGTTAGGAACCAAGTCCATCTTTATTCGTACTTATAGGATGGCTCCAACAGATTTGAAGGAATAGATGGATCAGTCGCAAGACTTGTTAGGTATGGGATTTATTTGACCTAGTGTACCACCTTGGGGTGCGTCTGTCTTATTTGTGAACAAAAAAGATGGGTCTATGTGTATGTGTATTAATTATCGATAATTAAACAAGGTGATTCCTTTTATTGATGATTTGGTCAATCAACTTCAGGGTTCTTCAGTTTTTTCAAAGATTGATTTAAGGTCCGAGTATCACTAAGTGAGGATTAGTGCTTTAGATATTCCAAAGACAACTTTTCGAATTTAATACGGTCATTATGAGTTGTTGGTCATGTCCTTTGTGTTGATCAATGCCCAAGCCATATTATGGAGTTGATAAATTGAGTTTTTCGATTGTGTCTCGACTCTTTTGTCATTGTATTTATAAATGATATCTTGGTTTACTCCAAGAGTAAGGTTGATCATGAAAAACATTAATGGATTGTACTCCAGAGATTTAGATATGAGAAGATGTATGCTAAGTTCTCCAAGTGTGAGTTTTGGTTGGAGTCTATTTCCTTCTTGGGTCAGTGGTGACCAAGGATGGTATCGTGGTCGATCTGGCCAAGATTACAGTGGTTCATGATTGGTCCAGGCCTACTTTTCCTATCGAGATTTAGAGTTTTTATTGGTTTAACAGGCTACTATCTATGCTTTGTCGAGGGTTTTTCATCTATTGAAGATTCTTTGACTAATTTTACTCCAAAGAAGATTTCTCTTTAGTGGTCCAATGATTGTGAGGTGAGCTTCAAAAAGCTCAAGGGGTTATTGACATCGGTTTCTATCTTGACTTTGATCCAGGAGGGCGTAGGTTTTACATATTCAGTGATGCTTCTAATATTGGGTTAGGTTCCTTGTTGATGTAAGAGTGTAAGGTAATCGTGCATGCTTTATGTCAGTTGAAGCTCTATGAGAAGAATTATCCTACCCATGATTTGGAGTTGTGCACCGCATTTGCTTTAAAGTTGTGAAGGCACTACTTGTTTGGAGTTTGTTGTGAGATATTCACAGATCATTGTAACTTTCAGTATTTCTTCACCTAGCAAGATATTAATATGAGGCAACATCATTGTCTTGTGTTTCTTAAGGAATATGAACTTACTATTCTCAATTATTCGGGCAATACTAATACAGTTGCGGATACCTTGAGCTGAATGTTGACTAGTATGGGTAGCTTGGTGCATCTTTTTCTCAAAGAGAGGCCTTCGGCCTTAGAGGTTCAGTCTTTGGCTAACTATATGGTTAGGATTGATATTTCGACACCCGGGTGTGTTTTGGAATTTGTGGAGGCTAGATCTTCTTTGCTGGAGCATATATGAGCTCATCATCCTAATGATGTTGGATTGAGAGTGATTTGGGATAAGGTGTTGAGTGGTGAGGCTAAGGAAGCCTCACTTGATTCAGATGATGTTTTGAGGATTGGTGGCTAAGACTGTGTATCGAGAGTGGGTGATTGGGCAAGATTGATATTGGAGGAGGCTCATTGTTCTAGGTACTTCATTCATCTAAGAGTGACCAAGATGCATCGTGATTTGAGACAACACTACTGGTGGGGTGGTATGAGGAAGGATGTAGAGGATTTTTTAGCTCGTTGCCTATGTTGCCAAAAGGTGAAGGCCAAGCATTTAAGGTGTGGTGGTTGATGTGAGGCAAAAATTATATATTTAGTCGTTATTTGCCTCATATTTAATATTTTTATTTATTCTTTTTGAGAATTGATTTTATCGATTATGCTTAATATTATATTTTTATTTGTATGATTAAATTGGTGTTCTGATGAAAAAATTTGGAGCAAAACGGAATTAAAATCAAGAAACTATATAAGAAAATTAAGCAGACAGCTTAATGGAATAAAGTTAATAAAATATTACATTTCTTACCTTCTTTAATGAATTTCCACATGGAATCTATGTTGTCACAAGTGGTGCAATGTTAGGCGACTGCCCACTTTGACGCAATCCAGCCCAATTTGGATTGGAATTTTATTTTCTGGTTTATTTTGGACATAGTTATTTTATTTTGAAGTTTTTATTACACCTATAAATATTTCACAAAAATAGTTTTTATGTAGCTTTTGATAATTATTAGAACATTGATACTTTGGAGAAGTAACTTGTAAACTTTTTACTTAGAAAAAACTTGGAGCCACCGTGGAGACAGAAAAAAATTAATTTATATTTTTATTTTCCATCTTTATTAATTTTTCTTTGAGAATTCAAGATTTCAAATTTACTCTACTTAATTTGTAAGTTTATAATTACAATTTTATCTATAATTTCTTATTGTGATTTTCAAGCCATGAGTAGCTAAATCCCACAAGAAGAATTGTGGAAATCATGATGAATTAACAAAGCAGGTTAAGTGCGAAGTCATGCTAGATTGGTGTTCTTGCATGTATTGGGATTTCCTTTATTTTGATTGCTTTCTTAATGGGTGCACACGTTATAAACTCATTTGTATTTTATACTTGCAAGAGAGAGAAGTAGAGATTAGGAAAATAAGATAACAACAGTAATTTGAAGCTATCAAACATAACAGTAATTCGAAGCTATCAACCTTTATGTAATTAACTTGATACCGAGAGGAGATAGTTCATCTGAGATCATAAAATAAGGGTGAGTAATGCGACACTCTGAGACCAAAAGAAGATGTGTGAAGTTCACCCAAACCAAGGTTGAGAGACGGTTTGGTGATACATAACTTGTTAGATTTTACACGGAAGACGTCTAGATAATTTGACAAGCACAAACAATGTGTGTATTTATGAAGTCTTGGGAACACAACCCTAGTTAATCATTATCATTTATTTTCTCAACATAAACTGATATTTGTTTAGTCATTACTTCAATTTACAAACTGTTGACTTATTTTTTTTAACTCCCCTTCGAAAATAATTAATTAATAGTCTAAATGACCGCATTAACCTAGGTCCAAACAATATTCCTCTTGGGGTCGATCCCAAACTAGTTGGGTTCTTATTTGTTCGATGATCGCTATTTTACTTCATTGAGAGGTGTAATTTGAGAGACATCAAATTTTGGTATCGTTGTTAGGGAATATGGTTTTGGGTTAGATCAATTATGTTTATTTGACTATTAATTTTATTTGTCTTATTATTTTTATTTAATTATTTTTAGTTTTAGTTTTTATTCCTTTTATTTTTTTATTCTACTACTCTTTTATTTATGACATCTTTACAAAAGAAAGTGTGGAGTGATGAGGACTCTTTTTATTGATCCTTATCCTTTTGATATTGCACATTATTGCAGGATTTTGATAGATGTATTCTGGGATCACAATGAGAATATGATAGAAACATTGACACTCCTCGCTAAAGAAAAACATGAGTTCATTCAAAAGGTTGGGAGATTTGACTTGGATATTCATGTTGCGCCCAAACGCACACACAAGTGTAAGTGGTCCACACAGTAGTAAAATGGCATTTTACAAGTCATGTATCAATCCCACAGGAAGTAGTAATAAACAACTATCCAATTTTAATTCTACTATAAAGATTAAATAAGTGCTAGAGTAACCAAAAGAGTTTGAGAGTTAAGGATGAAAGTAAACGTTATACTACAGTAGAGTAAAGGTTCTTGGACAATAATTGAGAAAATAACAGTATTAAGGCACTGCGAATAATCATACTTATCTGCATAACTTCATTGGTTTAGTTAATTATCTTGGTTGTTGGTTCACGGAGTTGATCACATGATTATGATTTTCCAACCCTCTAATCAACTATCTAACTTATCCTTACAACTACATCATTGAGCGGGGATGCAAGACTACAGTAAAAGCCTTTATATATCTTCCCATTAATGAACCAATGTATTAGGTATATTACTAACCTAATCACAAATTATAACTTTAATTCATTAGAAGATTACAATCCTAATATATCCCACGTCCTATTCTATCGTTCCACCTTCCGAGCTCACAATAGAATTAAGCATTTATCCTAAGGGTCAAAAATACCTAATATAGTTATAGCAAGGATATAAGAACAAACAACCTTGACAATAACAATAACCAACACAATTAATCAAGCAAAGAAATAATGTTCTTGGCCGTAACCCCGAAAAATGGTGTTTAGCCACTCATGGACATACAAGGAATCATGATAGTATAATTCATGTAATAATCCAAGAATAAACTAAGGTGATAGAGTAAAATCCCTAATTGAATCCTTTCCAGCATATTATAATCCCCACAAGTCGTCCAAGGTGTTTTTGAAAGAATTGAAGTGTCCTATATATAGTAAAACAAGATTGACCGATTTTGACATAGTAGTGAGCCACACCATTATTGAGTTACCTAGGGTCCGTGTCCTGCCACTATTGTAGGGATCTATTGGAATTTATATTAAACAATGCAACCAAGGTGTGCCACACCCTTATACCGGTGGCTAGGCAGCGTGGCATGCTAATGAGTCCATAAATTCTAGATTTAATTGTTGTTTTCTTAATGCGTTTGCTCTTCAAGTCTTTTCTTTGTGGTTATGTTTCCTATTAAAAAATAATTGTATTTAATAAATATATCATTATTTTAATTCCCCAAAATATAATCCCGAGATGTCACACGGTGTTCATGACTACGAGTAGCCTTAAGCTAACCCTTCCTGCATACTATCGAGCCTAAACCTCATAATAATAGAAATATATAGTAATAAAAGTCATATTGAATGCGGAAACTATCTGTAATATCAGAGAAAATATCTAAAACAACAATACTGAATAAATCTGAATCAAAACTAGCAGTCTGACAAACTTCTACTACTAATAACTAGAGAGTCACTGGGACAGACCCCTATCTAACTGGAACAGTCTGAAAGGAAAATAATGAATCATAAAAGCTACTAGGCTACAAAATCTGTAGGAATAAGTCCCCGAACTATGAGGACTCACCAACTATCGAATGTAGATGAAGTTGCTCGAACTACTCACACTGCTGATATGGAGCACATAGACGTGTATGTGGATCAGTACTTTGAGGATATACTGAGTATATGGGGGTGATATACATAAGTAAAACATCATCTCATAATAATCATTTATAAAACAATGCATGCTAAATGTAAAAGACTCACATAAGCTGGAATATCTGAAATACTAAAATATGTAGCTAGAAGAAACAAAACATTCTTTATAGATCTCGTGAGCCATAATATTTAGTTCTAAAAGCTGTACTTATATTCTCTCTTTAAATCATACTGTCTAAGTATATGAAGGACTCACTCTGAAATTTGAAATCTTGTAACTAAAATCATTCTGTAAAGCATAATCTGAAATAAAGTTGTGAGCCTTTACACTTAGTTTTCTAAGATCTTTTCTGTTACTCTTTCTGTTCTAAAATCTTTTGTCTGTATGCTTGAAAACTTTAATGAAAACACTTTATCTGAAGGGAGGTTTTTCTAACAGACATAAACCATGCGAGCTACATGGAGTCTAACGTCTCATCCTCCTAAGGAAGAAACCTCACATTTGGGAGAGGTTTCATACTCTTGCTTGAGAGTATAACCTCATCTTGAGTGATCACTATCTCAGCCCACTATGGGATCTTAAATCTCAAATCTACGGTGGCATGTAGTTTTGGGGTATGAGACCTTGAAATCATACCCAACTCGGTGCTAAATACTACTCTCTTTAATTTGTTATGCTCATCTCATAGAAATTCACTTTAAAACTAGCATAAGGGTTTAATATGAAACCAATAATGCTTTTGTCTGAATCAATCTGTAAATGAAGCTATCTTGCTTCCTGTAATCTGTAAAAATTCTGTAAAGTGGATTCTAAAACTTTTCTGAGGATCAAAAGATCAAAACTTTAATGTAACTTTGAAATAATCAACTCATAAGATGCTTAAAGCATCATCTTTCTTGAAATATCAACATATAAACTTGGGCTTAGTAACCCATGCATTAGTCTCATGTCAAAACTTCATAATAATCAAGATTGATAATGAAAACAATGTCTACTCATCTTAAAATCTGGAAATTACTGCAATCAGCATGAAAAATATGAAAATAAACATGTAATTAGACTTTAAAATCTCTCAAAAACACATAATCTTACAATTGGAAATAATGGGTATGAACCCTAATTTAAAATTCATGTACAAACTTTCAAAATCATGTGAATTTGTAAGTAAAAGATAGTTTTGGGAACAAGGATGGAACAAGATCCTTGGTCATAAACTCCACATACATTGTTGGATGATTAGATGGAGAAAATTGACTTTGGTGATCCCTAATTGAGTTCTTGGAGATGAGTTCTTGATTATCTTGTCTTGAAAATCCTTAATTTTTAAGCTTTCTTGGAGAATCTATGGAGGATTTTGATTTCTTGGAGAAGAATCTTTTGGTTTCTAGGGTTTTGCTTTTGAAGAGAATGATGAATAATGAGAATAAAGTGCTTGGGATATGATTAATCCCTTGTTTTGGACGAATTGGGTCCTTGGGGATTTACCAAAATGCCCCTTTTAAACTTAAGTCGGAACTGGAAATAAGAAATTTGGTGAACTGGTTGGCCACCGCGACGCGTCACAATCATGGTGGCTCACTGGAAAAGAGACAAGTGGGAATTGGGCTCCCTCTACGATGCACCACAATCATGGAGCCCCTTTAGTTTGTTATTTTGACCACCAGCTAGTATTGCGAAGCCTCACTGGAAATTGCCAAATGGGAAATTGGGCCTATCTGCGATGAGCCAAAATTGCAGAGTCTCACTAAAAATTGACAATTATGATTTTGCGCTTCTCCGCGACACGCTAAGGTCCCAAATAATGGTGTTTTACGACTGGAACTTAAAATAGTTGTAACTTCTTACTCGGTTATCAAATTTAGGCAAATTTTTATTGTTGGAAAGCTTATTCAATTTCCCACACAATGGAAGGTAGAAATCTGTAGAATTCCACACGAAATAATTAATATTCAAATTGAAATCTATCCCTTAACATCCCAGGAACGAATTTAAGATAAGAGGAGTATGTGGTATTACAATATCTCTCCCCTAGGAACATTCGTCCTCGGATATGGCTGGTTAAACTGAGAATATTGAGGAAATAAGAAGCTATACATTATCATGCTCAACTAAAATAACTTAATGACTGGTTCTCAACATAATGAGCTTACTGACCGAACTGATCTATAAGTGCATGAGTTCACATGAAAATAGCTATATAGATGAATCTGAGACTAGAAAAGAACTGAATGGAGGAAAACTATTACCTTCAGCTGAATCTGACTTTGTGGAGAAGAGATGAGGATACTTGGTATGCATGTCTGCTTTTTCTTCCCAAGTAGCGTCCTCAATGGACTGATTTCGCCACAAAACTTTGACCAAGGGAACTTCTTGGTTCCTTAGTCTACGAATCTGATGATCAAGAATCTCTATTGGGATTTCTTCTTATGACAGACTATCCTGAATGTCTGTGCTTTCTAGAGGAACTAAAATAGCTGAATCATCCATGCTCTTCTTCAACAAGGACACATGGAATATTGGATGAACTGAGAATACATTTGCGGGTAGATCAGGCTCGTAAGCCACCTTCCCAATACGACTCAAAATACGGAAGGGACCTACATAACGTGGACTAAGTTTCCCCTTTTTGCCAAATCTCTTCACCCCCTTCATGGGTGAAACTTTTAGATACACAAGATCATCAACCTCAAACTTGAGATCTCTTCTTTTTATATCTGTATAGGATTTCTGATGACTCTGATCTATTTTCAAACTCTCTCTACTTAACTAAACTTTCTCCATGGCTTCAAACACCATATCTAGCCTAATCAAAGTGGCCTTACCCAATTCTAACCATCCAACTGGTGATCTATATCTTTTCCCATAAAGAGCCTCAAACGGAGCCATCTGAATACTAGTATGATAACTGTTGTTATAAGAAAACTCAATCAACGAAAAGTGCTCGTCCTAACTATCTTTGAAATCAAGAACACATGACCTCAACATATCCTTTAAAGTATGAATGGTCCTCTCTATCTGACCATCTATCTGTGGATGAAAAACTGAAATGAGATGAACTTGGGTACCAAGACCCTTCTGAAAAGCTCTCTAAAACTGAGAGGTAAACTGAGTACCCCTATTAGAGATAATGGATAAAGAAACTCCATGCAATCTAACAATCTCTCAAACATACAACTTAGCATAATCTTTAGCTGCATAAGACGTGTGAAATGGCAAGAAATGCACTGACTTAGTCAATCTATCTACAATAACCCAAATCGAATCATGATGATGACGCGAGTGGGGTAAACCAGTCACAAAGTCCATATTTACCTCTTCCCATTTCTAGGTGGGAATACCAAACTCTTGCAATGAACCACCAGGTCTTTCCTTCTCTACCTTAACCTATTGAAAAGTTGCACACTTTGCTATGAAATTTGCTATATACCTCTTTATACCACTCCACCAATAGATTTCCCGCAAGTCACGGTAGATCTTGGTAGCACCTGGATTAATGGAATAACGCGCACCATGCACTTCCGCCACAATCTGTTGTCTCAAATCTTCAACACATGGCGCATACATTCTATTTTGGTATCTCAACACACTATATCCCCCTTGGGAGAAAACCTCTACCTTTTTGTCTTTAACCAACTCTAGAATCCATATCTTGTTTCTCCTTCACTTACGAAACTAGGGAAGATTCAGAACTACTCTGAACCCAAGCATTCTCCTCAACTGAGTCAACCAATCTATCACCCAATATAGATAATCAATGAACTTCTTGAGCTAACTCTTTCTTATCATTCTCCATATGAGCAACACTTCCCATAGACAATCTACTAAGGGCGTCAGCCACTATAATGGCCTTGCCCGGATGATACAACACACTTATATCATAATCCTTCAACAAATCTAACCACCTTCTCTGATGGAGATTCAACTTTCTCTAAGTAAACACATACTGCAAGCTTTTATGATCCGTGAATACATCAATGTACACCCTTTAAAGATAATATCTCTAGATTTTCAAAGCAAACACCACAACAACTTATTTAAGATTATGGGTTGGGTAATTCTTTTTATAAGGCTTAAGCTGTCTAGAGGCATAGGCTATGACCTTACCTCTATGCATCAACATAAAACTTAATTCAACTCTGGAGACATCATAATAAATAACAAAACCATCTTTACCATCGGGTAACGCTAGAACTGGGGATGAAGTGAGTCGAGTCTTCAACTCCTAAAAACTCTTCTTGCAGGAATTTGACCACTGGAACTTAAGTTTCTTTTGGGTAAATCTAAACATAGGATACACTATAGATGAGAAACCCTCAATGAAATACCTGTAATAACTAGCCAGACCCAAGAAACTCCTAATGTCTGACAGAAAGATAGGTTTAGGCCAATTTCTTATGGTTTTTATCTTTTGGGGATCAACTCTAATACCCTCACTGAAAATAATATGACCAAGGAAAGCTACTGACCTTATCCAAAATTCACACTTTCTAAATTTGGCGAACAACTGGTGATCTCTAAGAGTTTCCGACACAATTCTAAGATGGTCTGCATGATCAACCTCACTCTGAGAGTAGACAAGAATATCATCATTAACGACTATGAAAACATGTCCAGATACTGTTTGAACACTCTGCTGGGGGATTGTTTAGTCCGAAGGACATGACTAGAAATTCAAAATAACCATAACGGGTTCTGAAGGATGTATTTGGAATATCACACTCTCTTACTTTAAGCTGATGATAGCTGGATCTAAGGTCTATATTTAAGAAATAACTCATACCTTGGAGTTGATCAAATAAGTCATCAATTCTAGGAAGAGGATATTTGTTTTTGACTGTAACTTTATTCAACTGACGATAGTCAGTGCACATACGAAAAGAACCATCTTTCTTTTGCATAAATAGGATGGGAGTGCCCTATGGAGAAATACTAGGCCTTATGAAAAATTTATCTAGAAGATCTTTGATTTTCTCTTTCAACTCCATAAGCTCGGCGGGAGCCATACGGTATGGAGGTATAGAAATAGGTTGAGTATCGGGAAGAAGGTCAATCCCGAATTCTATCTCTCTATTGGGAGGTATCCCTGGGAGATCTTTGGGGAAAACATCAGGAAACTTATTAACTATACTGACTGAGTTGGAGTCTCAGATTTAGTGTCTTTAACTCAAAAAAGATAATAGATACACCCTTTAGAGATCAACTTTCTGGCTTTAAGATAAGATATGAAATGACTTTTGGGAGACTCTGAATTACCTGACCACTCAAAGACTGGATCATCTGAAAAATGAAACTTCACCACCCGGGTGCGACAATCTATAGAAGCATTACAGGAATAGAGCCAATCTATACAAAGAATAAGATCAAAATCAACCATATCTAACCCTATCAAGTCTGCTAACATGAATTTATGAAGGACAGTGATAAGAAACTTTTTATAGGGTTGTTTAGCAATAACTGACTCACCTACCAGGTAGAAACCAAAAAAGGCTCAGGGATATTTTCAGAACTTATCTCAAAATTTAGTGCAACTAACAGGGTCACATAAGAGAAACTCTACCCAGGTTTTAACAACATATAAACACCAAGATGAAGGACACGAAGTATACCAGTAGAAACATCTGGTGAATCTTTCTGCTCCTGGCAGGATGGTAATGCATAAAATCGATTCTGGCGCTGACTGCCACCGGTACTAGATGATGCGCCCTGAGGAGGAGTTGGTCAACCTAAAGGAGTTGGTACACTAGTAGCCTGAGTTTGGGGACGAACATCTCTATTTTCCTGCTTAGCGTGCAGACAGTCTTTAATTCCATGACCCGACTTACCACAACCAAAACAACCCTTCTGTCCAGCCAAGCACTCACTGGGATGATTTTTACAACACTTAGGACAAAGAGGATAACAAGGTATCCCACTTACACTATTCTGAGATTTGGACATAGAATACTTACCCCACTTCTCCTGTCTACCTCTGGGAGCGGGAGCATTAGCTGAAGATGGTGCTGGAATAGATGAACAATTTTGAAACTATGAATGATTTCCTCCCCAAGATCTATTCTGACCATAATCAAACTGCCCTGTTCTAGCCTTCTTATTTCCCCTCTCACATCCCTTTAACTTTTCTGCCTCAATTTGTTGAGCATGCATCATCAATGTAGCAAGATCCATATCTCCCATAAGTATGGCAGTCCTACACTCCTTGACCACAAATCTAGACACTCGAGTCATGAACTTACTTATGGTTGACCTAGAGCCAGCCATCTGATCAGGGGCATACTTAGAAAACTAGTTGAACTTGGGGCAATACTCCTTCACTGTTAATGAGCCCTACCTTAGGTTCATGAACACTTCTATCTTAGTTTCCCTTATCTCACGTAGGAAGAACTTGTCTAAGAATGCATCCTAAAACATTCTCCAAGTCATGGGAGCTGTATTCTCCCCTCTACTTTTCTTTCATATCACAACCCAGTCATATGCAATATCTTTCATCCTATAGGATGCCAGCTCTACACTCTCTTCTTCAGAAATATGCATAATCTGGGTGATCTTATTCACCTCATCTATGTAAAGCTCTAGGTACTCACCTGATTTTGACCCAAAGAACTCTGGCGGATTTATTCTCATGAAGTCTCTGATTCTAGATACTTCTAAATCCCCATTCTATTAAAGTGGGACTGCAGCCTAATTCTGATGATTTCCCTGAACACTGGCAGTCATAGCTTGGGCCAACGCTTGAAAGGAAGCCCTAAACTCAACATGAGATACATTCTCATTCAAAGGGTCCGCGGCCTAGAGTGTCTAGTTACTATTTCTGTGGGCATTAGCTCGACGAGGAGGCATGTTCAACTGTCACGTGAAAGAACGAGTTAAAAGTAGATAGATATACCGTAAGGGAGATAGTTCATGAATGAAAAAGATGATTTCCTATGAATGTTTCGTAGCCTCTTGTTCATAAATGTGGTGCGCTTTACACCCATGACCAAGACTCTACGTATCGTAGCTTTTATGACTCCCTAGAACTCTTAAAAACCTTAGGCTACAATACAAAGTTTGCAATGCCCCAAAATTTGATCCCGAGATGTCACACGGTGCTCAAGACTATGAGTATCCTTAAGCTAACACTACCTGCATACTACCAAGCCTAAACCTCATAATAATAGAAATATATAGACATAAAAGTCATACTGAATGCGGAAACTATCTATAATATCTGAGAAAATATTGAAAACATCAATGCTGAATAAATCTGAATCAAAACTAGAAATCTGAAAAGCCTCTATTACTAATAACTAGAGAGTCACTGGGAAAGATCCCCATCTAACTCGAACTGTCTGAAAGAAAATAATGAATCATAAAAACAACTAGGTTGAAAAATCTATATGAATAAGTCCCCAAATTATTAGGACTCACCAACTGTCAGATGTAGATGAAGATGCTCGAACTACTCACGCTGCTGATATGGAGCACCTGAACCTACATTATGAGACAATGTAGCATATAGACGTCTATGTGGATTAGTACTTTGAAGATGTACTGAGTATATGGGGGTGATATGCATAAGTAAAACATCATCTCATAATCATTATTTATAAAACAATGCATGCTAAATGTAAATGACTCACATAAGCTGAAATATCTAAAATACTAAAATATATAGCAATAAGAAACAAAATATTCTTTATAGATCTCGTGAGCCATAACATTTAGTTCAAAAAGCTGTACTTATATTCTCTCTTCAAATCATACTATCTAAGTGTAGAAAGGACACACTCTGAAATCTGAAATCTGAAAGATGAAATTTTGTAACTAAAATCTTTCTGTAAAGCATAATTTGAAATAAAGTTGTGAGCCTTTACACTTGGTTTCTAAGAGCTTTTCTGTTACTCTTTTTGTTCTAAAATCTTTTGTCTGTAAGATTAAATCTTTAATGAAATCACTTTATCTGTAGGGAGGTTCTTCTAATTGACATAAACCACGCAAGCTATATAGAGTCCAACGTCTCGTCCTCCTAAGGAAAAAATCTCACGTTGGGGAGAGGTGTCATACTCTTACTTGAGAGTATAACCTCATCTTAAGTGATCACTATCTTAGCCCACTATGGGCTCTTAAATATCAAATCTACAGTGGCACGTAGTTCTGAGGTATGAGACCTTGAAATCAACTCGGTGCTAAATACTACTCCATTTAATTTGCTACGATTATCTCATACAAATCCACTTTAAAACTAGCATAAAGGTTTAATATGAAACCAGTTATGCTTTTGTCTGAATCAATCTGTAAATGAAACTATCTTTCTTCCTATAATTTGTAAAAATTCTGTAAAGTGGATTCCAAAACATGTCTGAGGATCAAAAGATCAAAACTTTAATGTAACTCTAAAATAATCAACTCATAAGATGCTTAAAGCATCATCTTTCTTGAAATATCAACATATAAACTTGGGCTTAATAACCCATGCATTAGTCTCATGTCAAAACATCATAATAATCAAGCTTGATAATGAAAACAATGGCTACTCATCTTAAAATATGGAAATTACTGCAATCAACATGAAAATATGAAAATAAACATGTAATTAGACTTTGAAATCTCTCAAAAACACATAATCTTACAATTGGAAATAATGGGTAGGAACCCTAATTTAAAATTCATGTATAAACATTCAAAATCATGTGAATTTATAATTAAAAGCTACTTTTGGGCACAAGGATGGAACAAGATCCTTGTTCATAAACCCCACATACCTTGTTGGATGATTAGATGGAGAAACTTGACTTTGTTGATCCCTAATTGATTTCTTGGCTATGAGTTCTTGATTATCTTATCTCAAAAATCCTTAATTTTTAAGCTTTCTTGGAGAATCTATGGAGAATTTTTATTTCTTGGAGAAGAATCTTTTGGTTTCTAGGGTTTTGCTTTTGAAGAGAATGATGAATAATGAGCATAAAGTGCTTGGGATATGATTAATCCCTTGTTTTGGATGAATTGGGTCCTTAGGGATTTACCAAAATGCCCCTTTTAAACTTAAGTCGGAACTGGAAAGATGAAATTTGGTGAACTGGGTGGCTCACTTAAAAAGGGACAAGTTTGAATTGGGTTCCCTCCGCGATGTGCCACAATCGCGGAGCCCCTTTAGTTTGTTATTTTGACCACTGGCGCGATGCGCCAGTATCGCGAAGCCTCATAGGAAATTTCCAAATAGGAAATTCGGCCTCTCCTCGATAAGCCAAAATCATGGAGTCTCACTGAAAATTGACAATTGTGATTTTGCGCTTTTGTACTGCGCGCTAAGGTCCCAAATAATGGTATTTTACAATTGAAACTTAAAATATTCATAACATCTTACTCGGTTATTGAATTTAGGCGAATTTTATATCGTTGGGAAGCTTATTCAATTTCTTACACAATAGAAGGTCTAAATCTGAAGAATTGCACACGAAATAAATAATATTCAAATTGGTATCCCTTAACATCCTAGGAATGAATTTAAGCTAAGAGGAGTATGGGGTATTACAATCATAATCATCACCCCAAGTTTCCTGCAACAATACGCACCATGAATTAGTTCTTCAAACAAGATTAAATCTCTCAAGTCAAACTAGAATTAAACATAGTGCAAGCTAAGAGTACTAGTTATCTTGTTTGAAATTGGATTGGACATTTTGATTTCAACTTTGGTTTGTACATACCTTAAGCATTATAAACATATAAATTGAAACTTATATGCTCAGTCACACAACAATTAATTCATTACACACACGCGAAGTCCTCAAAACTGTCACGACCCGATTCACAAATCATGATGGCACCTACTAAACCAACCAGCAGGTAAGCCAACACCGTAACCCAAAGCTAAGGCAATGGGTTACTTCGGTAGAAATTCCTAACAAGGGCTACAATAGATAAACACCATCATAAACAACAATATTCCATAGTATACCATCAACTACGGATACCAATTCCTACGACCTGGTAATATAAGTACAAGAGTATCTAAGTTCGACAATAGGAAATACAACTCAAAGTCTAAATAGTCTTATACATCCTTCTTGAATACAAAAGACTAAATAAACATAGAAAGGAAATGGGCGACTCAAAACTCCAAAAGATTACCCTATCTCTGGAAGATCAACACACACAATCTTGACTCAACGGTGGCAACTAGTACTCGGGTCTGCACCAAAAAGGTACATAAGTGAAGTTTGAGTACCAAAATAATGGGTACTCAGTAGGCATCATCGGCTGACTGATCAAAATCATGATATAAAGATTATATAAAGTAAGGCAATATATCTAAGTCAAGGTACAAAATTGAAGCTGAATCATCTTCATCATCACTGTACAAAATAATTAACCAACTAGAACAATAATATGACATCTCATATCAATACTTACCACAACCATCATATGTAGAATGAATAACCAATTTGAAAGCGTAATACAACATATATACAATTTCAATCACATAAATACCAAGTTTAACACTCATACAATCATTAGAGTATAAAGTAAAAGAACTTACCATGGCGTCTGATAGCATCCAAGCTGGCCCACTTACATTAAGATTAACAGGCTTCAATGTGAATCAAGAAGCTATTTATTTTAAAAGAAGTGCCCAAGAACGAGTCCAAGAATCATGGAGAAGAATGGGCAAAGTTCTATACATATTTCAGGATTCAAGTCCAAGCCCAAAAGGAAAAAGATTGGGCCTATATGAATTTTTATTGAATTCATAAACTTGGGCTTTCCTAGTTTAAAGTTTCCTAGTTTAAAAGTTTCCTAGTTTAAATTTTCCTAGATTTATTTATTTCCATTAAAGTAGAATTTGAATCCCATGCTATTTGGGATAGGTTTTTTCCTCTATATATAGGGATAGATTTTATTATTTTCAACCAGACAATATTATTATTAATTGAGAGTTTCTCTTATTTATACCTTTGTGTGTGGCTACTTGGAATTTATATTGCAACCTTATAAGAACAATTCTTTAAGAGGTAAGATTAATTCTTAACTTGATATCTTTGGTTTCTATTAAAGTTAATTAAAGAACGTGATTAGTCTTATACTAATTATTGTCTTTAATTTCTTTGAAATAGGGGTCTAGATCACCTTTGGATCTAAGTTTTTGAATTGAATCTATTAGTATCATAATTAGTCTTAATGCACTAATTTTGAATACAAAGATCAATTAGGGTTCTTAGCACTTATCTCGAAATTGGGGATTTATTCTCAAATTTCATCTATCTTTAATTTCTTGTCTTTAATCTTAAGGTTTTCGCTTCTACATTATTTTCTTATTTATTAACACAACTCGATTGTTATCAACATCCTATACCATTGAGAATTACACCCAAAAAAACATAAATTAAAGAACTCATCATAGTGTCCCACACCACCGGAGAGTGCATCAATAGATCAAATCATCAACATATCAAGATATATATATATATATATATGTATGTATGTATGTATATAATCAACTCATATTTTTACACGGTTTCCACATTTCCCATCAATAATCATTTGCCAAGATCCATAATCATCATCATTTACCACAATTGAAATAACATATACCAAGGCAAACATAACCATAGTCATATAACAATTTAGACATATAATACCTCAACATACTCTATCTACTCACTATTAACTAACAAATAATTATTATAAACTACTAGTTTGCTAGTCACCACAAGGCCTCCAATCATTGGTCTAACCGATTCTTTATATAATCCTCTTTCATGAAATAACAACTAATTATTATCTGCCAAGTAGTCAACATCTACCTCTAGCCAAAATGTTCAACTAAAACATAATCACCATTTAACTAAAGCTCATTCCAAGTTATCATAGGTGCACTAATCATTATATAGAAATAGGTTATATAGTATCAAACACGCTTATCTATATATTAGCCAATGTATTTTCTAGTTTGCACTATAGTTCTCTAAGTCCTCATTTAATCAACCAACGATAATACATACTAGACATCAATATCTCTACTTATCAACAATGCTAAGTCTATTAACATCATTGGCCATGTTACAACCATAATTGCTAGTTATCATATTTTAACTAAACAAGGTCCATCAACTAGAATTCTAGTCTTCTAACCATCAAGTAATATAACCACTTTATATAGCCAACTATTTATCACATATTCCATTTTAGTAGGCAAAATTTCACACTTTATCTATTTATTCAAGCCAAACATATCTACTTGGTAATCCTTTATTCTACACATGATTATACTTTCTAATTCTCCTTAACTCAATATTTGACATGTTCTACTTCTATTGACAAATTCACATTAAAAAGAGCCACACTTAACAAGCAATTAACGGTAGACCATTATAGACAACTTTCCAAGGAAAACATCACATCTCTAATGCACATACGAGCATAATCATACAAGGGAATAACCACACATGTATGTATGTATTATTATATTCTTACCATACATAGTATCATTAATACCTCCTTTGGATATACCGAGCGTCATCATATCATGAATACCTCTTTCGGGTTTACGGGCATCATTATAACATTAATATATCCTCCAAACTTGTCGGGCATCAACGTAGCATCAATATATACTCTTGCCTTGTCGGGCATCAACATCAATATATACGCTGGCCTTACTAGGAATCAACATAGAATTAACATATCCTTTGGCCTTGCTGGGCATCAACATAGCATCAATATATCCTCCGGCCTTGCCAGGCATCATCATAAAATCAATATATCCTTTGGCCTTCCTGAGTATCATCATAACATCAATATCCATCATGACATCAATAGTCACATATATATATATATATATATATATATATATAGTCAAATAAATAACAAATGCAAGACCAATGAAGAATGGAGCGGGAAAGAAGTAAGAAAAGACATATCATCTCTCCTTACTATTTATTATCAATGTAATACATTAGTAGGTGCGTGAGCATGTGTAGGCATATTGTAAGGAATATTTCACACATTACCGAGCTTAACATGATTATTAGCATGGACAATAACAAGTCATGTTTATACTTTCTAGAACCCCTCTTTATTAGCATAATACACAATACTAGTACAAAAGGGCTCTTTTGCACAAACATTAGTATAGTCACCAGGCTTGAGAATAATAAGAGTGATGACATAATCCATGTCTTACATAGTAAACTAGCTAATAATTCAAGTGATAGCATAGTCATGGATTCAATTTTCAAGGCTATCCCAATGCTATCCAAATACTGATAACGAGATTACAATCAAGCATGCATATTATCTCCAAAACAACATCACTAATAACCCACTAACCAAGCTTAGCAATTATATCACTAAAGCATATTCTAGATGTTTCCCCAGTATCTAGGTCACTAATAAAGTTACATAGTTCAATCTTAAGGTGGGTCAAGCTCCACTTCTAATATCCTAAATTATCTTCTTCAAGTCTAACTTCCACTCAGAATTAGACTAGGTTATCTACATCATGTCTCAATGTCTTATCAATCCACACTAGTTCTATAGGACAACCCTTCCTCAAGTGTTACTCTTAAGTCATCCAAACCTTTAAGGCCAATTCCACAACTAGGCATATCTAGGTCAACCTACTCTTAGGATGAGTGAACAAGTAACTTTTGTCTAACTAGATCAACTAGAGCATTCTTATGCTATTTATGAGATATCAAGTCCAACTAACCAAGGTTCTAGACTATGGGACAATTATCGCACTTAATCTGTTCAAGGCCTAAGTGATTCAACTAAACCCAAACATTACTATATACAAATTAACCATATAATACCTCATCCAATCCTATCAATATATCAAAGTTATATGATAATAAAGCTTAATCTAACTACAAGTAAGCCTAGCCTATCTCGAATCCTAATACAGATCACGAACCAACAATCTTTGCTTTTATTTTCCTCGAAGATTCTTCAATGATCCACGCTATCAAAAACATAATCTATACATTATTATAAGAATAAAAACACCTATATTGAACCATTGTGCTTCGGGTCCAAAATGACAACAAAAATCCCCAAGTAGGTCCCATATATGGAAAATGAGTTTCCGAGACCAACCCAATATTCAAATACTATTAGGGAGTTATAAACCTTAAGAAATTTATGCAAATAAACCATATTTGGGATAAAATTAAGCCTCAATGCATTTGGTGTTTTGGGTTTAAAAGTTCAAGAATTTAACACTAAAATTAAAGGAATTTTACCTTAGATTCAATGTTAATCACGAATGTGCAAGTTATTTAAGTTCCCAATCAACACCCAACATACACTATAAAGACTAATTTATCCACTAGGGTCTTAGAGGATCAATACAATGAAGGAATGGATAATTTTTGGCCAAGGTGATACAAGTCAAATAGGCGTCAATGCTTTTGATCACACAACTCGAGGCCAATATGAGGAGGTCCAAACCTTGATCACCCTAAGGATCCAAAAATTTTCTTGGAGGCACTTTGTTGATATTCTTATAATGCAATGCCATTTTTGGAAGATAGCTTAGAGCCGAGGAAAGCTATGTGGCAGGAATAAAGAGAGCCCTTGTGGGTTATTTCCGAAATAGCCACTTTTGGGCTATTTTTATAATAGCCCAGTTGTGCAAAGGCAACTAATATAAATAGGTTATTTATAAATTTCATTAGTTAGTTTTTGTTGATTAAATTACATGATGTATTTATGAGAACTCCATAGGAGTGATGAAGGCTTGAAAAAATCGATGTTGAACCTTGCCTATAAATGTTGGTTGTAAGGGTGATCTAATTCCTTTTGCGGTCATGTATGAGTTAGGTGCTTATTGATAGTAATTAAGGGAAGTTTTAGGGTTTGGAACGCCCTTCGTTTGCCCTTTTTTTTATCTATTTTGTGTCTATCTTTCTATCATGTATCCGTTTATTCTTTTTCTTTTCGTTCTTTAGTTTTGTCGATTCTTGTATATGTGTGTTTGTTTTCATCTTTGTATATTACTCACGTATCATTTAGTATCAGAGTCAATCTTGATTTTGTTGTCTTGAAAATAAAAAAAAAAGAAGTGTCAAAATTGAAAATCCCCTAAGAATGTACTATTCATATTGTTTGGTCTTAGGTCAAAATTTGTGTCTTAGATGTTCTGTTTTTTCTTGTGTTTCTAGTGTTATATTTGTGTTCTCTAATACTATACAAGTCTATAAATCAAATTTGAGCTAAATCAGAGTGAAATTAACCTTCTACTATCGTTGGAAGCTTGAGTCGAAGAAAGTTTGAAGTGAATTGAAAATTAGAAAATTTTGGTGAATAATTTGTGTAAATTTTTGGTTGGAATGAGTTTAGAAGGCTAAGAAATGCCTATGTTCAAAATTTACACTCATTCCAAGCTAAGGAGAAAAAGTTGGCATTCTTGGAGAGATTGTGATCTTCATCTTGAAAGTTCATACAAAATTGGTTGTTTGATCCTCAAAAGATAAGAAAAAGGGTGTACAAAAGTGTTTGTACAAGCACCTTTTTGAAGATTCAAGGGAATATTCCTAGAGAGGACAAATGGGGACTATTTGAAGGTACAAATTACACTTGGAGGATGCGTTGGATGGGTGAGGTTCGCTTGATGTTCTCTTGAACTTCTATAGCAGGTCAGACTCAGGACAAACCAATAGGAAAACCTTCACCTGCGTCCAACTTGCCCTTGAGGTGCGTCCACCCTGCTGCCACAGACCCAACGTAGGTTAAGGTAGTGAGCAAAAGGCCTCTTGTATCCAGCCTGCCTTCCACATGCATCCAAGGTGTGTGGAACCTGCTCACCACCTGCTGAAGCAGGTTGGTCGACACAGGAAGCCCTTCCAAATGTAAATCCAACATGGACAACCTTCTATTCCAACATAAATCAACCACAAATGCATATCACCACTTCCCTAACTCCAATTCAAGTTCCCAAATACATATCAACACTTTTCTAATATCAATTAAAGTTTTTAAATACATCTCAACACTTTAATTAATCCATTGCTCAAGGTTTGATTCCTAAGTTTCAATTTCTTAATTCCTACTCTCTTCTTGTGAACTTAAACTACTCATCAATAAGTAATTCATCTACTAAGTTGATTGATTAGTTCTCAAGTCCCATTTCTTTCATCATCCAATTTTTTTCAAGATTTTCTCTTTTTCAATTCTTTGTAATTTCTTGAGTCAAGCTCGTAAATAATTTTCATTTCTTTGAGTCATTCAAACAAGAATACACTCCGGCCGTAAAGTAGAGATTGAAACCATATTGTCCATCAAAGTATAAGAAACTTTCAACATTAGCCACTCCAACTGTAAAGATCACAAAGGTGAGTTCATACGAGTGTTGGTGAGGAGCTTTACTACTAATATTGTTTGTTAATTTTTGTAGTTAAAAGGTGATATAAGGGGAATATATCTTTTATAGCCTCGGATAATTATGACACGACATAGGAGACTATGATTGTGGTAAAGAATGTTATGGCTACAAAAAAGATGGGGATTATGGGGGCTATGAATATAGCCATGATCAAATGTGTGGAAGCGGGAACTAAGGTGTAAATGGAGGGTATTGTATGACTCAATGTATTCCTACTCTATCTATCTTCAAAGGAGAACGTGATACCAAAGCTTACCTTGATTGGGAATGACAATGTGAAAGAATCTTCGAGGATTATGTTATGAGCAATGCCAAACAAGATGCATATGCCCTTAAGTACATTCAAGGTCCGACCTTAGAATAGTGTAAACTTGCAAGGAATCCTACTAAACTTCGGGTGCCTTGAAAGAGTTTTTGAGGCAAGTCTATGTGCCGAAGGGTTATACAAAGCTTTATAATAGTGATCTAAGAAGACAACCTTGTTCAAGATGGGTAAAGATTTATGGAATACCAAGATGTGTTCTTATACTTGATGATTGGTTTCACGCAAACCACATAACTCTTTTTATGGTTGATTATCTAGGGATACCTCGAGTGTCTAAGCATTTCCCATACTTATTAGAAGGCTATAAAGTCTTTAAGAGTGTGAAGGTTTTCTTCACCCGAGATGGGTTCTATAAGGAGGTGCGGTGTGACATATTCCTATTGGAATATGGACACATACATTTGGTGCCGATTGGTTTGCACAAGACAAGATTCCAAATGTGCAAAATTGGCCTACGTTTGCAAAGGACCAATGGGTAAATCATCTCTTTCCACCTACCCTTCCCAAATCTCAAGAAAAGATAACCACTTACTCCAAGCCTTATGAAAATGATAGACAAAAGATTGAGAAGAGTAAGGGTATGCAAGGTGGAAACCTAAGATAGGAAAAATTAGAGGTTGTGAGGTGTGAAGTGAGAGTGTTCTCACCAATCGGAGCTAACATTGTTTGTCCTTCTATTAATATGAATATGTGTGAAGGTACCAACATGGAAAGTGGAGGAGAAAAAGTAACAAAAGAGAAGGTTCCCTCTGAAGACTTTATTAGGGAAATCTTAGATGATTTTGAGGCTTGTGGTGGACCTTCACACCAAGGTAAAGAAGAATGAGCTCAAAAACTTCAAGGTAATATAACTAACTCTTACACTTTTTGTAATACCCCAAAAACTCCAAATCAATATTAGCGTCATGTTTCAAGCTCATTCATAGTACCTTATGGTTATTTTTTATTTTTATGAGTAAGTTGTATGTATACTAAGGCATCAAATAACTCCCAGCGATCAGACAAATCAAAGCATCCCTTACCGATTGAATTCTTGATAATGATACTGCCATAGTCAACTTCAAATGAGAATAGTATTCATTATACGAAGTATTTTTGAACCCATGACCCACTAAAGGATATATAATTCAATTATCTTTCCAACGATACCAATTTCTCCCAAATTCGATATTGGATCAAAAAGTTATACCTATTTTACTTCAGCATGTCAACCTGACAACTAAGTGACGACCTGAGCTGACAGGCCGCCACATATCTGACGACTTATCATCCCAAGTCATCAGACTTAGGTAGAAATCCATCAATTCCATCTTCCAAGTGACGACTTGAGCTAACGGGCCGTCACATATCCGACGGCTTATCAGCCTTGGTCGTCAGCTGAGAATTTCAGCAACTGGGAAGTGGTTTTGTAGGGGTATTTTAGTCCTTTTCCTCACCCTAAACCATACCCCCACGACATAAAACATCATAAATACGAAATTCAGACTTAATTAACCAAAATATACTCACTTTCTCTCAAACTCTCTCACGAACAAGCCTTAGGGTTTTAATAGAAGATTCAAATCTGAAGAATTTCTTTCTCAATCTTCTTAAAGTCAAGCATTAAGGTATGTTATGTGTTTATTCATGGGTCCCTTCCACCCATGAATCTCAAGAATCTCCATTCAAATATAAACATTGTGTATTTATGAATTTTTATGATTTATTTGAATTGAAGTTCATGTTCATTTGTTGTTGGGTTTTAATTCATGTTTTAGATTACAAGTTCCAAGATTTGATTCTAGTATGAGATGAATTACAAAATATTCATGATAAACCCTTAAATTTGTAAGTGAATTGATGTATCCATGATAATTTATATGTATTGATTTTTGTATGACCAAAGCATGCTCCCCATATGTTTGATAAAATGCCTATGTGAATGAGAAAAAGTCATTATAGCATGTTGACAAGAAATCCTCATTTATGTATAAGTTAATGCATGCCAAGTGTTTGATGAAAGACCTTATTGAATGAATCATGAGACATTAGTATGCATCCCTATACATTTACAAGTTTATGACTTTCAAGTTCTTGATGAAATGCCTCATGGATTGTATTGCGAGTGATTGACTATTGTCATGTTATTAGAGAATTTTCCATGTCTTATTGATTTTTTCTATCGAGTCCTGGGGTTATTCAATACCCAAAAATTTAGCTGATTACCTAGAGCCAGTGTCAGTTTCAATATACTCTCAGTCAAACCACAATCCATAGAACTCAGTGAGTCACAGAACTTAGGACAATTTAGTAATCTCAGTATCTGTCCAGTCCGACTCAGTAATTAAATTCAGAACTCAGTAGCATCCAGTCAGTTAATAGAATTCAGTAGTAATCCATCAGTCAATGGAATCCAATGAAATCAGTTAGATCAGTCAGGTAATATGATCATTATCAGATTCAACTCAGTTGAGTGCAGTCTAAGAATCAGTTCAGTGTCTATTCAGTTGGGAGTAGGATTCAACACCGAGCAAGAGCAGTGGTGACGTCTTCCTCGTCAGTTAGGCAGAGTAGTTAGTAGCAATCCCTGTACTCCAGAACTTCATAGCCAGTGCAAGATAAGGAGTAACCCATCAAATTAAGACTTGGCTACCTCCTAGGAGTCACCCGTCAGATTAGGCTTGACTTCCTGTTCAGGGTCATCCGTCAGATAAGCTTGACCATAAAAGTGTCTTTAACCATTGCACGATACTAACACCCTTCTAGCTGGGGTTATAGGTTAGACCCTACTAGTTCAGATAAGGGGATGTCGGTTAGATGATTACCTTCCATAGTCTCAGTTTCAGTTTCAGTCTTCAAAATAAAACTCAATTCAGTATTACAGAAATCAGGACTGTCATATACAGTGACTTAGCTCAATGAAGAACTTAGATAGTTCTACAGATTTAGGAATGTTAGATACAGTCAATCAGTATTAGTATCAATCGATTTAGGGATCACCCGCTATATAAGCCTGATCTCAGGGGTCACCCGTTAGATAGGATCAACCCCACAATAGTTATCATTAATCCAGTACTAATAGACCCAGTTATTAGTATTCAGTGTCATTACGACTTCGGTTATAGTTTATGTACTCATGCATGTATTCTCACCCAGTCATGTTCACGTTACTTAGTCAGTTATAGTTCATGCATATGAACCCTTGCATTCATCCTTACCTCATCTAGCATACCAGTACATTCCCACACACTGACACATACTTTCTTATGCTATGGTGTTTTATACCATAGGTTCAGATGCACGAGATCCCGAGCATCCTTAACAGTTCAGACTCAGCCAGCAGTAGTAGACTTAGTAGTGAGTCCTTATCATTCGAGGATATTCCTTATTTTATTATTGTACTAGATTCAGTACTTCAATAGACAGAGTTAGTTGGGGGATTGTTCCATCAACTCTACAGTTCAAACAGTTTAGAGGATTTTCAGACTAGAGTATTTCAGACAGTTGTTTTCAGTTTTGGTATTGTTATACCTTGCTCAGGCATTATTTTATTCAGTTTTAAACCTTATGGAAAGTTTTCCGCTAGATTTTCATATATTTCAGTATTATTATACAGTTATTGCAGTAGGTACCAGTCATGGGTTAGCTTGTAGTCCTTCGAGATTATGAGCATCGTGTAGCATCCGGGGTTCAAAATTTGAGGTGTTACACTTTTGTGCATATGAATGATGATTGTGTGGCTAATAGACCATTAAGTGTGTGCAATAACTTACCTATATATGAGTCTATTAATTATTTTTCTCTTGATGTTGATGTACATATTATGAGTGTGGATACACTAGTTGATCCTATTGATGACTGAATTGACTCTTATTATAAGATCAATTTGTGTCCACCTAGTGTTGAAGCTATTGTGTTGGATGATAGTACATTATCTTGTGGAAATTGTGTTGATCAACTTATGTGTGAAACAAGTCCACCACTTTACGATGTGTTTAATGTGATTATAGAACCTTAAGTGAGTGGTGAAATTGAGAATGCCGTTTAAGAAAATGGGAGTGACCCTTTGAGCTTGTATTTTAGTAAAGATCCAAAAGCTTGTTTGGCTCATAGGGATAATCCAGTGCTTGAAACATCTTTGATACTTGATAATAGTCTTTTAGAGAACGGACTTGCATGCTCTACATCCTCTTCATGGATAGATCCATCTCTCTTTAAGAAAAATATCTTGTTTGAAAATGATGAGCTCATTCCAAGTGAATTACCTAGTGGTGTGGATAGTATTATTGATATAGCTCATCTTGAGGGATATATTCCATATGAAAACCCACTATGGTGTGACAACATTCCTTCTAAATATGGAAATATCTTCTTGGATGATCAGAGTACTCTTAAGGGAAATGAATGTAAAATCTTGGAAAGAAATAATCAATTGGGTGATGGTAACTTAGATTTTCTTGAGTCTTTAAGAAACACCATAAGTGATTGTTCCTTAGAAAATAATTGTGGATGTGATCCTTTATATGATACCCCACCCATGTTTGATACTTATAAGGATTAATTGCTTACTTATTATGAAGGCCTGAGTAATAATCCCTTTGATATTGGTGGTGGAATGTGTCTACTTGAGGATTCCTCCATTGAAAGAGAAAGTATCAATTATTTGGAAATTTCTTCCTCTTCTACTTTGTGTGACCTTATTGTTGAGAATACTCATGGTGATGATTTTGAATATAATAATGAGTACATGCATGAGGGAACCTTAGTTGAATTTGACTTGAGTGATACCTTTCTCTACTCTCCCTTTGCTTTGGATGATGTTTATTCTAATGGAAAGAGTATATCTTTTAGTTTGGGTGAATCTAGTGGGGAAAAAGAGTGTTGTATAGACCCATGTCTATAGCCACTCTTTCCATTTGACCCAGTGCCAAATTTAGATATGGTGATTATGGAACACCCAACTTATTGCTTGGTTCGCATAACAAGCAAAGTTTGAATAGGGGTGTTGGTATCCTTCCCTATAATGAGAAGTACTTCTCGAGGATTCACAATCCATTTGAGGGACCAACACTGTGTAAGAGAAAGAACTCCAACCAATATGAAGGATTTTTAAAGAATGGGAGCCATTGAAAGCTCCAAGATAGTTCACCATTATGTGTTTCCCTTCTTGACCAAGGTTTCACCACTTGTGGGTCAAGGAGAGAGTCTTCCATTGAAACTAATTTGTATGAACCCCATTCATGTGATACCCTTCCTTATTATGTGAGTAGATATGATGACCTCCTTCTCAAAGGTGGTATTATTCTTGAGATCCTGAGGGCAAATGCGTCATTTTTTCCTTTAAGTTTTGCTAATAACTTTGCATCCTTGTTTGACACACTTGTGCTTAAGTTGCATGAATCCTAACTTGTGGATGCCAAGTTGATGATTTACTTGAAAGGAAGAAGTCATATGGGTTTAAATGTCTTGATTCCATCCTTGTGTGCCTTATGTGCTATATATTTTGAGCCAAATGGCAATCTTATAGATGATAGCACCCTGGATGATGCCTTTATACTTGATTTCTTCCTATACTACCTCCTTGCCTATGATGACATCCATGCTAGTTTTGGATTTATTTTATGTGGAGGTATAAAATTTGTTGGTTGGTCCACTTGTTTGAGTGACATTGCTATATGCATTTTATGGACCTTAATACCAACTGAGGTATTACTTTTAATGTGGTCTCTCAAAGAGGTTATGAAGCATTTGTGTCTTATGGCTCCTAAGGTGAAGGTAACCTTATTTTTTGGATTTAGTGATGCCATTATGACCTTTTTGGTTTCCTTACCTCTTGGTGATTCCTAAATCCAACCCCTTTGTGCGTTTTTCAATAAGTTTTTAATGATTAACACAAAGGATCCTCAAATATATCTTAAGTGTGTGAAACCTTGGCATGATGAAATGATTGCTTATGCTAACCCTAACCCTTAGACCGTGAGGAATTTGTGTTAATTTGTCCTTCCTTTGATTTAACAAGGTTTAAATTTGAGGTTGAATCCTTTTCAAGCAGGGGAGATGATACAAGTCAAATGGGCATCAATGCTTTTGGTCACATAACTCGAGGTCAAAATGAGGAGGTTCAAACCTTGATTGCCCTAAGGATCCAAGAATATGCTTGGAAGCCCTTTTTTGAGCTCCTAATAAATCAATGTCGTGTTTGGAAGATAGCTTGGAGCCGAGGAAAGCCATGGCATAGGAATAAAGAGAGCCCTTGTAGGTTATTTCTGAAATAGCCACTTTTGGGCTATGTTTTTAATAGGCTAGTTATGCAAAGGAAACTACTATAAATATGTGCCTTAGACATTTCATTAGTTAGTTTTTGTTGATTAAATTACATGATGTATTCATGAGAACTCCATGGGAGTTATGAGGGCTTGGAAAAATCGATGTTAAACCCTTATTAAAAACGTTGGGGGCAATCTAATCCCCTTTGCGGTCACATAAGATTTAGGTGCTTATTGATAGTCCTTAAGGTAGGTTTTAGGGTTTGGAATGACCTTCACTGCCCTTTTGTTATCAATTTTGTGTCTATATTTCTATCATCTATCCTTTTATCCTTTTTCTTTTTGTTCTTTAATTTCATCGATTCTTGTGTTTGTGTGTTCATTTTCATCTCCGTACATTACTCACGTATCATAAGAAGAGCTTTTAAATGGCCTATAGCAGGCCCTTAGGAGTGGTGATCGTGGACATTGTGATCGCGTATATGCCTATGCAATCACGATACTTACTGCACTGAGAAAATGACTGAAACTTGGATTTTGATTCCAAGTTTCGGCCAAAGCCTTTGGATGCATCTAGAGTCTGATATGGGAGAATGAGATATGTAACCAAACTCATTTTGATGTTCCGGATGTATTGGATTAGTCGAATTTTCTATTCGATATCATTTTACTAAAGTTTTTACTTGGTGACCATTTGGAACCAAAGAATACTTCTAAAAGGGGAAACGGTTATAAAAAGCAAATAAACTACTAGGTAACTGAACTACCAGTTCTAGCAAGTCATAAATGACTTGGGGCATCTATGGAAAAGATCTAATAGCAGAAATAAGCGAAATCACAAGAAATGAACTTAAGGGTCAATACAAAAACTAAGCTAATAAAGGTTGGATAACAACACTTATGTGCATAAATCCACCTAAGATCATCACCCTACACATAAAGCCTTGTTCATCCTTGAACAAATCTTTACCTTAAGCATCATATACAAGAAAGACTCCAACATTACTATTACAAGAAAGACTCTCAACCTAGTACTACAATGAGTACACAAATAGAAAGTTTTAAACTAAGAATGTCGCATACACTTGAATGCTCATGAACACTACTTCAAAACATCCTAATATCAAAATTGACTCACCAAGTTAGAAAACTCATGCATATTACTCAATCAAAGAGATCATATAAGACACCTAACTATCATAAAACATTACCCATATTCACTCACATAGATGCAATTTCTCACAATAATGGGTATAAGAATCAAATCACACTCACTCTCCCAAAGAATTCAAAAGTCACTTAAGATGAACCATAAGCTTTCCCTTAGTGTAGTTCTCCATTAATGTCAAAATGTTAAGGCTTAAGATCAAAAAGGACTTTTGGGGTTGTAATGTAGGCTAAGGGGCAGGTAGGAACTATTTTGGCCAAGAATAGTGACTATCTTACCTAAGCACTTTAATACATCACATTTAACATTTAACTCATCTCTAACAACTAATTTCTGCCACTTCTATCTTTACACATCTCTTTTGTTTTGCACCATCTCATTAAGCTAGTTCACATTTACTATAGAGGGAGTGCAATCTTTCACTCAAGATTAAATTTTGATTAATTTTATTTTCATGACATGACTCCCAACCACATATAAATCAATTTCACACCACTAGCTAATACTTTGGGGCTTCACTTTCACATTTTTATTTTTATTTTTCTTACTCAAGCTCAATAATTTTCACTAAAGCACTTTGGAGTTACGGATCAAATTATGATCAATCAAAAAAGAGAATAGGCAAATTATGAGGCTACAAAATAACAAAAATTGATGAATCAATAGGGCTAATTAGGATTATGCACAAGGGTAAATAAAAGAGATATGAAACATGGCTATCAAAGAAATGCCTGTGTCATCTTCTAAACCCACACTTTTTATTTCGCTTTACACATACACCAGGTTAGTTCTAGACATCAAAATGCAATAAGGAATACACAACAACCCCACTCACACATGGAACGTTCTTAACTCAACTAGGATCATTATAGAATCTCAACCAAGAAATAGCACAAATTCAAAATTAAGCCAACAACATACTAGAGACATAAACATGAGCCCAGGAGTTGCAAAAGTAGTCATTCAACACAATCAACATTATTTTTTTTCATTCAAAACTACTTACATCATGTAATCATACGTAGTACCAATAGGAACATCTTACTTAATCCTAACACAAATTTTTAAAAATTTACTCCTAAAAAAAAAGATACTAGGTTCAAAGGGCATCCCCATGGAAAATAATTGAAAAGAACAACCACGGGGTGGGTAAAGTGTTCCCCTACGCGACTGACACTCGAAAAAACAAAAACTAAAAACTACCAAAATGAAGATCTTTTTAATTTTTTTACTTTCTCATTTTTTTTTCAACTAAATATTTTCGGCGAGCATTATTTTTGGCAATTTTTTAAACATTAGGCAAGTAATTTTCAATGAATAGTTTAAACATCAAAGAAGTCAAGAACTCTATTTCTGACTATCTCATTGGAATTGAAGAGTCTGTTTGTACTAAGGATCTGACCGACAAATAATTCTGACCATTTCTTCAGAATAGAATATTTGACCATCCTGTTGGAATAGAATTTTTAAACATTCCGCCAGACTAGAATTTCCAACCATCCTGACACTTTTTTCTCCATCTCTTGTGCTATAAGGATCGGATCTGATCAGTAAAGCATCATCTAGTGACTTTTCTGACAATCAGATTTTTATGCTTGTTTCTTCTTATCTTAACTCTCTTTCTTTTGTTTGTTAACCCTTTTTAGGTAGATAAAGGTGACAACAATAATTTTTGAGACCAATTTATATTTCAAATAGCCAAAATTCGATGAACCAATTCAAGAACACGTCCTCACTTCATCTTCTCCTCAAATCAGGTGTACTCATTTCATCTTTTCTAGTTTAATTGGTCTATGTTTCTTGACTATTGGAGGAGGATACATCCTGTCTCATTGATATAGATATTTTTAGTCCTTTCTCACTTAGTTTCTTTTCTGATTACCTTGATGGTTCTTGTGGGATTAATGGCTCCTATTTTTTATTACTTGGTAGAAGTTAGTTACGACTAGCATATTTATTTACTAGGGTACGTGCTACTATTTTTTGTTGTGGTTGGTGTTACTTTCTAGAATTGGTAAGAGTTCTTGTTGATAATATAACTCTTATTATTGATTATTTTTTATCTGAAATTGCTTTCTAATATACTGGTTTTGATGCTTTTGATATACGTGGTGGATTGATTCTTTATTATCCCTGGTAGAGTTCTCTCATTATTATATTTGAGACCATCTTATTTTCCTCTCTCATCTTATTAAGTAGGGAGTAGTGGCTGTAGAGATCGATGTAGACTAGGGTTATGCCATAGGTCAAGTTTAGGGTTAGGAGCTAAACTAGGGTTTGGGGTTAGGGCTGGATCTTGTATTGATGATGGGTTAAGGTTGGATCTAAGATCTAGTTTGGGGTTAGGGACGAGGGTTAGTAGTGTTTGGTGGGATAAAGGAGCTTCCAGGATGAGGGTTAGATCTTAGAACATAGGGACTCTATAGGGTAAAACTATAGAGCTCATAAAGATTCTTAAGAAGAGGAGGATTAGTATAGCTTGTGTCTAGGAAACCAAATGGCTAGCCTCTTAAGAGAAGGATGTGGAGGGCATAAGTTTTATCACTCGGGTAGCATAAGACATAGGAATAGGGTAGGTATCTTAGTAGATGAAGATCTTAGAGGTAGGTGGTGGAGTTTATGCAGATTAATGATAGGTTGATATCAATTAAGTTTGTCATTGGAGGGTCTACGTTGAATGTTTTAGTGCCTATGCTCCACAAATAGGGCTAGAACAAGAGGAGAATAAGTCTCTTGGAAGGTTTTAGATGAGGTGGTGAGAGGTATTTCAAGCACTGAGAAACTTTTCATTGGAGGGGATTTCAATGGGCATATTGAGTCTTTATTGGGAGGTTATAATGATGTGTATGGAGGTTTTGGTTTCAGAGAATAGAATGAAGGAAGTGCTTCACTTTTGGATTTTGCTAGGGATTTTGGGTTGTAGGTAGAGAATCTGAGCTTCCCGAAGAAGGGGGAACACTTTCTTACCTTTAGTAGTTTAGTGGCCAAAACCCAAATATATTCTTTGCTTCTTAGGAAGAGAGATAGAGTATTATGTAAAGACTGTAAATTCATACCTAGCAAAAATCTTTTGACCTAAAATAAGTTGTTATTAATGGACTTGTTAATTAAAAAAGAAAGAAAGAAGAGGAGCATAAAGGATAAGTCTAGGATTTGGTGGGCTAGTTTGAATTTAGAAAATGCCATGGAAATCTGGCAGAAGTTGATGACTATGGGGGCTTGCGAAAGTAAAGGAGATATGGATAGTATGTGGGAGACTATTTCCAGTAGCATTAGGGAGACAACGATAGTGGTGTTAGGTGTTTCGATAGGCCAATCTGGCAAGCACCAGAGAGACTAGTGGTGGAATAAAGAAGTTAAAAGAAAGGTAGAGGATAAGAAGGTGGGCTATGCTAAGTTTGTTGCAAGCAAGAATGACAAGGAGAAGTTGTAATGACCCGAGACTACCCCCTAGTCGTCACATGGTGCTTGGAACCACAAGTGATCCCAAGCCAACCCCTGAACTGGCATACTGTTAAGAAACTGAATTATAACATAATAAATAGCTATTCTGCTGTGCAGAAATATAATCATGCTTAAAAACTAAAATAGATACAATACTGATAAAGCTTTATCATCTGATAAATCTGAAGGATGAAACTGAAATTACATGACTAACTCTGACTGACATCTATGAAGCCTCTACTATACTGACTATAGATAGCTGGGACATACCTCCAACTACTACTAATCAATACACATTAAAATAAATGAACTGTACATGAACTTAAAATATCTGGAGTTCCCAAAGTAGGAGAACTCATCACCTGCTGGCTGGAATCTACAACTGTCTGATCATGATGCGTAGGCTATAACTAGTACCTACATTATGAGACAATGTAGCACATAGACATATCTATGGATCAGTACTTCTGGAAAGTACTGAGTACGTAGGGGTGAATCTAATAAGTATAACTGACTTCATACATAATCGTAAAACATACAT
Source organism: Capsicum pubescens (assembly GCA_030864215.1). NCBI lineage: Eukaryota > Viridiplantae > Streptophyta > Magnoliopsida > Solanales > Solanaceae > Capsicum > Capsicum pubescens. The sequence continues at coordinate 124,489,624 of CM061543.1, forward strand.
GCTAAGTGTAAGTAGACTCACCAATAAGATGGAATATACTAAAAAATGAAATATCTTAAAGCATGAGTGACAAACATTCTTAGATTAGATGGTGAATCTCTACACTTAGTTTATGTAAACTTGCTTTAATGATATACGTATAACTAAAGCTGGAATATAATAAAACATGGATACTGTATGAATAATGGGTCTGAAACTATGTGATAAAGACTGACATAAATTGAGGATTTGAATATAAAATCACACTGAGCACGAATGCATAAAATACTAACTTATCTGATTAACTGAATATCTGATAGCTGAATACTGGGCATGTAAGACTGAACTGTACTTAGTCTGAATAACTGAACTGAAACTATAGAGTATTATCCATATGATATAAGGATTGACTGAGTAACATGAGATAGCTGAGCATGAATTTGTGAAAATTGTATTATTTGAAAATGTAAGACCAAGTGTATAACATGATTCTGAAATTTTCTGTAAACTGATGTACTCAAATACTGATAACTTAATAACTGATAGCTATACACTATGGTCAAGCAACACTGAATCTGAATCACTAAATTGATTACTAGACTGAGACTATAACTGACACTGTAACTGAGACTGAATAATCAGTTCTGATAACTGAGTAACTAATAGCTGAGATTACTGATAATTATATTACTGAATACTGGGTGACTATTTCTAACAGTCCAAATTCGGTAGGACTGAACTAAGTTCTATAATGAGCTAGGTGAATGTATCTGATAGTCCTGATTCTGTAGAATTGAATTGAGTTCTATACTGAGTCTAAAACTAAAACTGTGAGAGATAATTATCTAACCAACATTCCCCTCTCTAAACTGATTAGTTCCCAACCTATAAACCAGTTGAAAGGATATCAGTACCCTACCACGGGTAAAGACAAGATGAAGAGTCACCATTAATCAGGAAGGTTCTCTGAATAAGAATGGTGGTACCCTTAATCTGGCAGTTAAAATACCTCATCAACCCTCAATCTGGCAGGTTGATATCTCAACCTACGCTGGTTATATATTTCTAGAACACAAGGACTGCATATAAGGATCACACCCTCTACTGGTAGGTAAATCCCTATCCCTGGTTTCACTCGGTGCTGATCCTACTTCCAACTAGATAGACATTGAACTGACTTTTAAATTGTACTAGGCTGGACTGAACTGTTACTGATCGTGTTCACTGACTGAACTAGACTGGGTTCACTAAGTTCTGTAACTGATTAAGTACTACTGTTCGTCACATTGCTGAGACTATTCTATAGCTACTGTAGTTGTAGTTAAACAATTAGATTTTTGGGTATTGAATACCCCCAGGACTCAATAACAATTAAACCAAGACTATACTAAGGCTTTAAGGACATCATAAATAGTCATTATTTAAAGAAACCCACTACTTGGGCATTTCATCAAACACTTGCAATTCATGGTTTAAACTAAGCATGAGGATAGTTTTAGACATGTAGCAATAGCATGAATTCAATATTAAAAATTGCCAATTCAGGTTTTAACATGGGATAATTCATCGAACACATGGGGATTATGAACTTGGACATGGAAATATCTTAAACATGGGAGCATAGCAAGATTACATAACTAAAATCATGAATTAGGAAAATTCAAATATAATTTGCTTGAAATAGGACATGGACATTTCATCAAAACATGTAAAGTTCATAACTTGAACGTAAGAATTTCTTAAACATAAGGGAACAATAGGGTTCCATGGCAAAATTCATAACTTGGGTATTCATCTTGAAATTTATTGGACATGATATGGGAATTTTATCAAACCTGTGGAAGGCATGAATTTAAAATATGGGGATATTGCTAAACATCATGAATTTAGGATCTATCATGGAATTTACTTGAATAAAGTATGGAAACTCAAATTCATAGCATGAGTAATTAAAAAACTTGCATGGAATCATACATGGGCTGAATTGAATTAAAAACATCATGAAAACATGAAATTCAACCTTTCTTGACCATACAAAATACCACAATAATAGAAAAATTCCTTATTTAATTAAAATTAAAGGATTTTTGGGCACCATGGGTGAAAGAGGACCCATGGATGAACTCCCACATGCCTTAAAGTTTTAATATTGAAGGAGAAACACAATATTGAAAGCATTCTTGAATTAGGAAACTTGTGTTCTTTCTTTTCTTGAAGAGAAATTGATGAAGTTCTTGGTGTTCTTCAGGAGGCTAGGGTTTTTCTTTGAGAGAAAAGATGAATAATTGAGTGTATATTGCTTTTGGAGGCTGAAATTAAGTGTTATGAGCGGATTTGGGTAAGGGAAAGTGACCAAAGTTCCCTTAGACCCTTTAAAACTGAATTAACGTGTAAAACAGTTCCATAACGTGCTGGACGATGCATCGCATCGCTATCACGTCGGCTTACTGCCTCACACAAAAAATTCCATAACTTTTTGCTCGGGTATCGAATTTTGGCAAAATTGGTATCATTGGAAATCTAATTCAATTATCTAAAATTTGGTGGGTCTTGAGCTGCAAAATTATGCATTAATAAAAAGTTATATACATTTAATGTAGACCCTTGTAGAATTGAATGCCAAACTTTGGACGAATCAAAGGCTCTAAGCTCAACTTTGTTCTAAGTGATTCTTATGAACATTTTTCACCTCAAAAGCAAATCAAACATGAGGATAAAGATCATGAAACTCATATTTATATGGGAATCATTTAGATCATAGCTTATACACATAGTAACAATGTTTCAAAGACTAGCCCAAAATATGGGGTATTATAGAAGTAGACGAATAGGGAGGAGAATAAGTTAGCTAGGAGATAGGCTAAGTTAGCATTTATGATGGCTAAGACAACACATTTTGAGAGCTTATATGTGACTTTAGAGGAGAAAAATAGGGATTCGAAGTTGTATAGACTTGCCAAATCCAGGGAGCATAGGTCTCGTGACTTTGACCAAGTGAAGTGCATCAAAGAAAAGGATTGAAAAGTGTTGGTTGAGGATGCCCTCATTAGGAAGAGGTGACAATCCTATTTTCATAGATTTTGAATGATGAGAGGGACAAAGATTTAGTGCTAGGGGATTTGGAGAACTCGGAGAAGTGTCAATATTATGGTTATTATAGGCATATTAAGATGGAGGAGGTTAGAGGGATATTTATAGGATGTGCATGGGTTGGGAGATTGGGCCAGATAAAATTCCAATAGATTTTTGGAAAAGCACTGTTGGGACAGGTTTGGAGTGGTTGGGAAGGTTGTTTAACATCATTTTGAAGGTGGCATAGATGCCCAAAGCTTGGAGATAGAATACGATGATTCCATTATATAAGAGAATGGGGGACATTTAGAGTTCCAACAACTATAGGGGTATCAAGCTAATGAGTCATACTACAAATGTTTGAAAAAGGGTGGTTGAGTTGAGGATAAGAAGGATCGTGTCTATTTTTGAGAATTAATTTAAATTCATGCCAGGTCGCTCGACAACTGAGGCTATTCACCTTGTGAGGAGATTAGTGGAGCAGCATAGGGACAGACAAATTTTTGGACATGGTGTTCATTGATCTTGAGAAGGCATATGACAAAGTCCCTAGGGAGATTTTGTGGAGGTGCTTGGAGGCTAGAGGCATGTCCGTGGAGTACACTAGTTGGTTCAGGAAATGTACAATGGTTCAAGGAATCATGTAGGGACATTATGAGATTAATAAGGATTTTACACACCATACTGATGTAGGGTGGTTGAAATGTAGGCTTACTTCGGGGGCCTTGGGTGATTAGAAGGTGCCTCCTAAGCTTAAAGGTAAGGTCTACAGAGTGGTAGTCTAACCGACTATGTTGTATGGTGAGATGTGTTGACCAATACGAACTCCCACAACTAGAAGTTGAAGGTGGCGGAGATGACAAAGTTATACACCAAATTGTTCAAGCAAGTAACTAAAATTTAAAACTAACTTAATATGACAAATTGTTTCCCGGTAACGGCACCATTTTTGATAACACTCAAGTTACAATCAATTTAAGTGAAAGACGATCGTCGTTAATATATTTACCCAACTTTGCAGTCGAGGTCAATTCCATGAGGAACAATTTGAGTGGTGATCAAATTAAGTTGAAATGATATATACAAGTTAAATTCAAACAAATGGTACAAAGAGATAAAATGAGGGAGATAGGATTCTACACTATTGTTTTTTTTGAGTTTTCTAGTATAAATCTGGGGCTACAAATAATTAAAGTTCTATAAATTATGCACGGATCTTGGGATTATGCATTACTAAGGGAGTGATATGTGGGAATTAGTCATCAACATTGATTTAGTAAGTCAAATATGGGTAGGCTTGGTTATAAATTTTGATGCTAGTCTTTCAACAAAACACCAAATTTTCACCCATTGATTCTTTTGAATACGTAATAGGTATGTTCAACAATTAGTAACCACAACCTCAATCTAGGCATTCCTATTTCTAGGATGATGCCTATGGCATAGCTAACCTCACATTCACCCTTATGTCTAAGATAGTGAAAATTTAGCAAACTACATACGTAATTGTCTCTCATTGCTTTCGTCTCCATATCCCTCTTTCGAGGATGATATGGATTCCTAAAGTTCACCCAAACACCATTATTTGAAAGAGGGACCTGAACTTTCTAGAGCTTGGAGCTTTCACACATTAAACCCATGTGGGTATTTGGGGCTTTCACCCATCGAATCCCAACCAAAATATCATAGCAATGATAAAATCCATAAACATGAATTACCAAATAGATGCTAACAATAACAATCCACACACACTTAAACCCCTATTTACACATAACCCCAAGAGGGAGATTTAGTTACACATAAGATATATAAGCATAGATATACCCATAATCTCCATTGAATTAAATTGTTAAAAATTTAAGCGAATGTTACTTCAAACTTAGTTCTCCCACAATATCAACAATGGAAGTGAGAAATTATTCCACTTAGAAAGTCTCCAATGTATTATTCACCCAAAATTTATACAATATTTTCTTGTCCAAAAGTGGAGGCTATGAACTACACTAAAACTAAAACCTAAAAAATTGGGGAAGATGGAATTGTTTCATAATGTTGGGGTTTGAGTCATTTTTATCAAATTGGGATCAAAATGTGCAATAGAAATTTTACCCTTGAGTTGAAATCCTTCTCTTGGCCGCGATCAAGCAGGTCTGGCTGCGATCGCGGCCACGCGATTGTGGTTTACCTTTGCGACCGTGTTTGAGTGACCATCCTTGACTTTCGCAATCGTAGTTAGCAGTTCACGATCTTGGTACTTGAGGCCCTATTGTTTCAGGTCTTGAACTGCAGTTTCTTGCTCTCTTTTTGTTAATTTTAAGCTCCAATCCACATCTTTTCAACCGTTTAGCTTTATCCCTGCAAGAAGAGGATATTAGTGCATCTAATTGTAATTATGTCGCATTTATTCATCCATAACAAGGTTATGTACACGAATAATGAGTAGAATTGAGTGGTAAGATCACCACTCATCAATACCCCTAACCTTTATGCTTTACAGATCACAATGACCTCGACTTTAATCGCAACTAAAAATAACTCATTGCACATGGGTTAAGCTAACTTTGCTACACCCCTCCTTATTAAATATTAAAACCAAGGCTACATAGGAATTCAAAGAGTGACCAAGAAACACAAACTAATACTCTAGAGGTGACTCCCTTTTGATGAAAACTAAGCTATACTCTATTTGCCTCATTGACAAAAGGTGACAAAATCACCCATCTTAACTTGTTTTACATGCCCTTCTCACAAGAAAGAGAATTCCTCACATCAAGCTACAGAATATCCAACAAGGAATTTTAAGTGCATAGAATCTCTCTCTTACAAAAAAAATCTCAATACAACAAATGTTATACCATAGGCTTGCCCCTATGTGCAATTACCACTACAAAGAAAGTAAATGGTTGAAGATCATAAAGGACTTTCTAAGCTTGTAATATAGGATTAGGTTAGGGTAGGATATTGTTTGGGAACAACATGGCTACTCCCTTCCTTTAATGTCAACATCACACTTTTCAATCTTCTTTTTATGACTATTGGCCACTCTTCTTTGTTTTGTTTCTTTCCTCTTGCCTACAATTTGCTTACTTTGTACACCACTCTTCTTTTATCTTTTTTCTTGAATCTTTCATTCAATTTGTATCCTTTATTAGATCCTTTTGTTTCAAAACATTTATTTACAATCACTTAGGCACCTTGGCATTCTACTAACACTTCATGGCCTCAAACTTTCTTCCATAAACTTTACCACCCCCAACTTAGGATTTTAGCCTCAAGTTGCATTTTTGAGTTCAAGGAGGGTATAGTTCAAAAATGGTATAAAAAGAATGGTTCTCAGCTTATAATGCATTTGCCAAAGAAATGTCCAAAGGCTTAACGTGGGTGACTAGGGATATTAATTATGCATAGAAAGTGTTTTTAGGCTAGAGTTGGTTCCAAAATCACAAAGGTGGCCCAAGGTCATTTTTCCAACCAAATACAATCAATACTAGCCTTGAGAGACCAACCGGGCAAGTTCTATATAACACAAGTATAAAAGAGATGAATGCAAAAAGCGCGCCACTTACGGAATGGAAAAACTCGCCAAAGAGGCTCAATTGTCCCTTCTATTAGAGACAAATTTAGAGTATCTAATTCTATTCATAAGTCAAAATCTGTGAAGCTACAAAAAGAGAAAAGGATTTGTTACAACGTCTCTCACGTCCATGCCCTTGATTTTTGAAAATCTTTGGACGAAGAGGGTTGTTTGTTTTTCAATAAAACCATGCATAATTTACTAAACTATGGATACAACCAAAGCCTTAGTCTCACATCTTGGATCAAAATGGGCAAGCTAAATATATGGCTACTCAGACTTCCCCAATGGTGCATAAAGTGACCTCAGTTTTGACAAAATTAAATGCCATAGGTACTAAGACTTCCCTTGCATTAATGACACCTAATGCTATGGGTACTTAGAATTCCCCTGCATCTATGTCTCAAACCCAAGAACAACATCTTACCCTAAAGAATGCCGTTACTCAATCCATCTTAGGGAAAATCTAGTCATGTATGAACAAGATAAAAATAAAATTAAATAAAAAAAATACTAAAAATAAAAGAGAAACATAATAATCCATAAAACATTGGCACCATCAGAGTTCCTCAACAATGTAGCATCTCCCAAAATAGAATAAAAATAATATCTAACACATCAACCAAAAATCATGGTACATATTCGGGGGCACCCCCAACCATAAGGATGCAGTGTCCTTAATGAAAGTGCAATCAAGTGAAATGAAAAGGGTCTCCCTAAATATGCATCATGAGCTACTCTCTCCTGCCGACTTTGCACCATCAGTATCAACATCATCAGTTGACCAATCGGCAGGGGCCTCATCTTCACTGTCCAACCTCGGTGAAAATGGTCGCTCATTGGGTTTGAGAACCTTAAAGATGCCCTTTACACCTTCCACAACTTCTTAAAGAATTTCTCTCTCTTATTATCTCTCTCTCTTCACCATCTTCTCATGTGATTCTTTGAGGTCCCTATGTGATCCTGCCAAGGCTAGTAGGCCCTCTCTATATTGGCAATAACGGCTCCCTACTTCTTCTGCTCCTCATGATATTTGTCATAATGTAATCGATACACATATGAGTGGTGAGTGGTAGATGGATCTCCTAATCCCTGAGGCAATATAGAAACTCTCTCCCTAACCTCCCTCATTTAACTTAAGAGGTCATCGAGTGGGTCGGCTGGCGAAGGTCTGCAAGAATCTGTGTCCTCTTGGACTGCTTTTCCCATGTCCGTTTTCCTCTTTTTACTCTGACCTGGGGCACCCTCATCTCTGAATTTGATTGGGTAGATGAGGGAACTAGGCTGTACCCAAGTATCTGCAGCATACTCTAATACTCTTGCTCTTTTATACAGCACAGTTATAAGAGAGGGAAAGGGAAGATAAGTACCTTCATGGGTTTGAAAGTACTACCATTTTGAACTAATAATCTTTCCTACGCTCAGAGCTATGCCTGACAGAATACATTCCAACATCCGAGCCCAAGTGTCTGTGACAATGGTCATATGAGTGCAAGGAGAAACCCTACTACAAATAATGTTTAGCCATAGCCTTGCTTCATCCTTGAAGTCATTCAGTGGAATATCATTTTTGGTGATGGCCTAGGGGACTACCTTTCCCAAACATTGGACCTCAACCATCCAGGATCCTGGCTCGCATCACTTAGCATAAAATTACCCCATATTAGTATTTGGGAGCCCATATAATACATTGACCTACTCAGCTCCAAAGTTTACCTGCTTACCCCAAATTGTCATTATTGGGTTTGTGAGTGCAACTACGCTGAGGTTTGCGTAGAACTCATGCACCTACTTTTCATTTGCATAACACGGTTCTTGGGTAAAACACATCCACCGGGTTAGCAGTGAGCCTGAAATAAAATTCTGGTAACTTCTCCTCTACTTTATCTAAGTTTATACCCCTTTCAGGGAGTAGATTTGTCCTATGGTAATCGTCGTAGTAAGAGTGATGAAATTGAGAGGCCATGAATTGGGTAGTGTCAAAATCTCCCATTATTGAGTCTGAGAACCTGTAAGCAATGCGGATTATGCCAATGTTAGTTGTATTATACAAAAATATGATAGAACATAAGTATAAGTTCATGTGGTGGTGTTATAAAAGATTTTGGGGACAGCTAAGGGTGTGCATAAATTTTGTTGTCTGCCAGAACCAGCCCTCAGGTATGGTGATTGTGGGGCTTTGACCACGATCGCGATTATCGGGACCATGATCGCAGTACCTAAGATCGTGTTGACAGTTTCTGCATAGTACTGGAAAATACAATTTTAACCTCCAATCCCCTATTTTGACTAGGCATTACAACATTCTAAACATTTGATTAAAGCCCAGAAAGGATTACAACCCCTAATCTCAAAAGAGTTAAAATTGGATTCTTTGGGGCCTTAAATCGAACACATTTTACACACAATTTCTTTAACCGTTTAAAGCGCAATTTTGGGTACTTAAGACTTCCCCGTTATCATGTACACCAATTACAATAGCCAACCATAGTAATTATGACAATTAAGCATGCATCTAGTTGTGAAAACACCACTTTAGGACTTTTTATATACCACAAGTTCTAAAAATGCAATTTCACATGAAAACCAAAGGAAGTATGACAACTTACCAACTTAAAGGATGCGAACAAGTGAATTTATGCTTGGATATGCTATAGAATGCCCAAAAATATAGAGGATTTGAGAGAAAATGAGAGAGGATCATGGGAGTAAATAGGCAAATAGATGATCTTTTTAAACTAATTAGACCGCGATCGCAGTCATTTTGCCTCCATGATCGCGGGGACACGGACCAAAGAAACTAAGACCAACAATCAGGTCTCCTGCATGCCCTTCTTAGTCTGTTTGACAATTTCACCCATTCTTTTTTCAAATTCAACAAAAATGCCTCTAAGCACCAATATTTTATGGACCATGCATGGACAGAAATAAGAATAAAAATCAATTTTTCTCTATCTTGCAATAAAGAAAAAGGATATATGCCACTTTTTATGTCATGATGGGTAACCTTCCATCGAGCGCTTAGTTTAATGTTGTTGCACGACACCTCCACTTCTTCTGTTTATGTCTTCACTTAGAAAATTTGAATCTTCATCCCAACTTTCGCTCAATATGCAATGAGAAGAAGAGGGACAGAAAATTCAAATCTTCTAAGAGGAAACTTGGAAGAGGTGGTAAAATGGCAAGCAAGCTTCAATCTCTTCATTTTAAACACTTAAAATTTTTACCCAACTTCACATCGATCTTATGGAATGGTTCCGCAGGTAAAAGAGTGCTCATCAATAGGCCATTCCTTGTACATAAAAAATTGAGTTCCTCGGCCATTGATGGATGGGGTTCCATGTACTCCCTTGGAATAAAAAACTCTAAAAAATAAGGGTCGGACTTCGCTTCCCCACAATCCTCCATTTGTTCAAATGGATGGATACTCACCATATCTCCTAAGCACAATGTTGAAAAGTGGTTAGAATGAGGTTCAACCCCTAATTTAGGGTTATCCACCTCCAAAGCATATTTACCCCTAAATGAGCTAGAGTCCTCATGAGAGGTTTACTTTAATTCTTCTCTTGAATCTAAGCTCATTTATTTTACTTTGGCTTATTCTTCCTCATATGCGTTGGATTATTGGCATACCGCCAGGGATTCTTTGCCACCAAGCTCATCATCATAGCTTGGTTTCTTTTCTTAATATATATCCTCTTGGGAAATGCGCATGGTAATGATAGTTCTAAGATTTTCTTCTTCGCTTATTTCCCCCATCTTGACATTTTTCCATCCTAATTCCTCTTGTTGTATAGCCTGTACATTCTTCCCCGTTGAATCCACCCAATCCAAAATAGTTTGAAGCATTACTCTAAGGCTAGTGGATCCAATATGTTGATCTTTCTCCTCTTCATTAGAAGACCTATCAAACTCATACGAAGAACTAGCAACTCGGTTAGTATAATGAGGGAAGGGGGAATATAGACAATCACTCCAATGTCCATCTTGACCACTACATGAAGAATACCTATACTTCCTATAGGATTAAGATGGCGGATCCATCTCTCTCAAGGGAGAATAGTTACAATCTCTAATGAAGTGTGGTACATCATAATATGGACATGGATCGTCAAGATAAGGCTTTCAACTACCAACATCATATTTATTGGAATATACCATAGATAAAATAAAAATAAACTAAAAAGATAACTACAAAAGAAAAATAACAAACAAATATTTACTATCTTGAATTCAAGCAAGTAACTAAAATTTCAAACTAACGTAATATGCCAAATTATTCCCCGGCAACGACACCATTTTTGATAACACTCAACTTACACGTCAATTTAAGTGCAAGGAAGTCACCGTTAATATAGTTACTCAACTTTGGAGTCGGGGTTGAATCCACGAGGAACAATGTGAGTGGCGATCAAATTAATTTGAAATGCTAGATACAAGTTAAATTCAAATAAATGGTATAAAAAGATAAAATGAGGGAGATAGGTTTCTACACTAATGTTTCTTTTTGGATTTTCTAGTATAAATTTGGGGCTACGAATAATTAGATTTCTAACAATTATGAATGGATCTTGGGATTATGCATTACTAAGGGAGTGACATGTGGGAGTAGGTCAAATATAGGTAGGCTTGGTTATAGATTTTGATGCTAGCCTTTTGAACAATACACCAAAATTTCACCCATTGATTCTTTTTAATACCTAATATATGTGTTCAACAATTTAGAACCACAACCTCAATCTAGGCATAAATATTTCTAGGATGATACCCATGGCATAGTTAACTTCACATTCACCCTTATGTCTAAGATAGTAAAAATTTAACAAACTACACACGTAATTGTCAATCATTGATTTGGTCTCCACATCCCTCTTTTGAGAATGATATATATACCTAAAGTTCATCCAAAACCTTTATTTCGAAGATGGCCTTGAACTTTCTAGATCTTGGAGCTTTCACTCATCAAACCCATGTGGTTATTTGGGGCTTTCACCCATCAAATCCCAACCAAAATAGCATAGAAATGATAAAACTCATAAACATGAATTACCAAATAGATTCTAACAATAACACCCCACACACACTTAAGCCACTATTCATATATAACCCCGAGAGGGAGATTTAGCTACACATAAGATAAATAAGCATAGATATACCCATAATCTCCATTGAATGGAATTGTTGAGGATTTAAGCAAATGTTACTTCAAACTTAGTTCTCCCACAATATAAACAATGGAAGTGAGCAAATCATCCACTTAGAAAGTCTGCAATGTATTCTTCACCCAAAATTTATACAATATTTTCATCTCCAAAAATAGAGGCTATGAACTACACTAAAACTTAAACCTAAAAAATTGGGGAAGATGGAATTGTTTCATAATTCTAGGGTTTGAGTAATTTTTATCAAATTTGGATCAGCACATACAATTACAGTTTTGTTCTTGGGATGAAATCCTCCGCTAGGCCACGATCGTACACGTCTGGTTACGACCGCAACTACGTGACCGCAGTTTACCTTTGCGACCGTATTTGAGTGAACATCCTTAACTGTCGCGATCGCAGTCAGCAGTTCACAATCACAGTACCTGAGGCCCTATTGTTTCTGGTCTTCAGCTGCAGTTTCTTGCTCTCTTTTTGATCATTTTAAGCTCTAATCTATATCTTTCCAACCCTTTAGCTTTATTTCTGCAAGAAGTGGATATTAGTTCATATAATCACAATTATGTTTTATTTATTCATCCATAACAAGGTAATGTGAATGAATAATAAGTGCAATTGAGTGTTAATCTCACCACTCATTAGATAGGGTCTACTTTATTGCGTTCACCTGAGCCTGAGACTATTACACACCCAGTTTGCTAAATTGAGTCATCATCTAGTTTTGAAGAGTAACTAATTGGGAATCTAAGGTTGTGACACTATCAACTTCAATTATCTTTAAAGGATTTTTCATTATAATTCTGGAGATGTCACTACGCCAGTCCGAATTTCGTTGTGTGGTGTGGTTCATCAATGTATAGAGCTTATAATTAGTTTCTCTAGTGCTTGAACACCTGCATCTTATCTAAAAAAATCTTTGAATTATGGTCAAGTGCTTTAACAAAGGTGTGAGCTAGTACTTTATTGGACTACCATTGATGAAAATAGTCCCAAAAAAGAATTTTGATGCTCTCCCATGCATGATAAAGATTCTCATCCTTATTCTACACAAATATCAAAATCTCACTGCATAATCTTGCAATCTTATAGAATGGAAGGAAATAATGGGGAATTTTTGGGCCAAGTCATCCCATGTAGTGATAGAACCTTCCAGCTCAACGTTCAACCACTTTTTTGCTTCCTCCAAAAGTGAGAAGGGGAAGAGTGTCAGCCATACATAATCACTGGATACTCAAGATGATATGAACATATCATTGATCTCCTAAAAATTTTCAATTGCACCTATGGATATTTATGTGAAAAGCCTGTAAATTGACCACTGCTGTGCAAAAGCAACACTATATTCTGTTTCAGCTTAAATCTACCTCCAGGTTCTGGTTTGCAAATAACGTTGGTAACATTAGTTGCAAGTGGGATTTCCACTTAGAGAGCTATCCTGCAAGCCAGTGAATCATCAGACATGGGAGCAGAAATAACTTTTTATTCATGAATTTAAGGGATACGGTAGAGAAGTACTGATCCTCTCCTTAATTAGTGTAAGTGTTTCTCAGGTTCAGGATATGGTTCAACTAACTCATTGTCCCTTTCAATCTCATTAGCTTTTCAAACCAGTGCCTGCAAATTCAAAAGCTAAGATCAAGTAATTAGCACCTAATAAATCAAAAAGCAAAACTAAAACTAAGATGATTGCCATTTATAAGTCCCCGATAATGGTGCTAAAAAATTATTGCGCCTAAGCGCACATGCACGTGTACATGGCCTACCAAGTAGTAAAATGACCTTTTACAAGCCAAGTGTTGATCCCACAGAGACTAGTGTTAAACGACTGTTTAATTTTAGTTCTACTATAAAATTAAGTAAGTGCTAGAGTAACCAAAAGAGTTTGAGAGTTAAAGATGAAAGTAAACTTAACACTATGATAGAGTAAATATTCTTGGATTAAAATGGAGGAAAACTCAGGGTTAAGTACTGTGAACAATTATACTTATCCATATAACTTCATTGGTTTAGTTAATTATCTTGGTTGTTGGTTTACGGGGTTGATGACATGAGATTTTTCAAACCTCTAAGCAACTATCAAACTAAGCCTTACAACTACATCATTCAGCGGGGATGTAAGACTACGTTAAAAGACATTATATTTCTTATTGTTAATGAACCAAATAGGGTGTATTAGGTATATTCCTATACTAAAAAAATTTATAAATTCAATTCATGAGAAGATTATAATCCTATTCCCTATATACCACGTTTTATTATATCGTTCCTCCTTTTGGGCTTACAATAGAATTAAGTATTTATCCTAAGGGTTGAAAATCCCTAAGATAGTTTTAAAAAGTGTATAAGTAAAACAAAACATGATGATAACAATAACCAACTCAATTAATCAAGTAAAGCAATCACGTTCTTGAACTTAACCCCGAAAAAGACTGTTTAGCCACTCATGGACATACAAAGAATCATGAAGGTATAATCTATGTAATAATACATGAATAACCTAAATGGAAAAAGTAAAAATGTTAATTGAATACTTTTCTAGTGTATTATAGTCCCCTAAGTTGTCCAAGGTATTTCCCAAAGAGTTGATGTGTCCTATTTATAGTAGAACAAGATTGACAGATTTTGACATAGCAACGTGTCACACCAATATTGCTCTATCTAAGGTCTGTGGAACACACCTATTGTGGATAGATACTATAATTGACATTCTAATGCAACCAAGGGTTTTCCTCACCCTTATAGTGGTGGCTAGGCAGCGTGGCACGCCAATGAGTCCACAAATTCCAGATTTTATTGTTTCTTTATGAATGCATTTGGTCTTCAAGTTGTTTCTTTGTGGTTGTGTTTACTCTTCTAAAATAACTTTTATTTAATCCCCATATAAATATAATTATCATCCCAAGATCCCTACAATAATAAACATTGCGAATTAGATATTTAAACAAGATCGAATCACTCAAGATGAACTACAATGAAACATAGTGCAAGCTACGAGTACTGGCCATCTTGTTTGAACTTGGATTGCACATATTGGTTTCAACTTTGGCTTGTACACACCTTAAAAATTATAAACATATAACTTTTCACTTAGATGCTCTGTTACACTATGATTAATTCACTACACACACTAGAAGTCCTCATAACTAAGCTAATAATAACACTTAGGTGCATAAATCCACCTAAAATAAATTGATAACTTACAAGAAAATTTGAAAGCAAAGGTTGATGTATGTAACACCCAATAATTTAGTTATGAGTTATGTGAGACTGGAAAATTTTTTATAAGCCAAATTGAAGAGCTTAAATTAGAGGATCAAATATTTGATCATACTTTGATTGATGTTATCAATATCTAGAAGAGAACACTAGAGTTACGTGAGGATGTAAATAACAATGCAATCCATGAATTGATACGTGTTGAACCTCATAAAATTATTTTTTCACATTATGTTTGGATAGGAAGAATCGAGCCATCCGAGCCTATAGAAGAGTGTAAAGAGGAGGAAAAATATGTCTATATTCTTGAATTTACTATGCCAAAGATGAAAAATTACATTCCTCATTAAAGGACCAAGAGTTGCAACATGCCACACTATTACTTTGTTCCTTTCTTTTTGTACCACCACCCCTTGAGCGTAGTAGTAAATTATAAAATAAATTAGGGGTGCAATTCATAAGTTTAAAGTGAAAGAAAAAATGAGAAGAAAACCAACTTGTAGTTTAACTTCTTATTTTTTTTACTTATTTTAAATATTACCTTTTTTGTTTTATTTTGGTTTGTTTTTGCATATTTAGGAAAAGAGTGAGTACCCGAATTTAAAGATAAGGAGCATGTATGAACTTAAGCATGGGGTGCGCACGACCCTTGATGAAATTGAAGAAACATGTTACTATCTAGGCCCTAGAGGGTCTCAGGAAGTATCTTTAACCCTCATTTTATTATTTTTATTTCTTTGGAGACAACACATGATTTTAAGCATGGGGTAGGATATCTGCCAATATTTGTTAAGGGTAAGTATGTTGTAGGTTTTATTTATTTATTTTTAGTTGAATAAAAGAAAAAAATTGAAAAAACTCCTAATAAGTACAATTTTTTTTTACTTTTATTCTTTATATTAAAATAGTTTTTTTTTTTATATATTTACTAGAGCATACTTTTCCACCCCTTGTATTTCTTTTTGATTCTTTTATTGGGGGGCGCGATGAGGGAGGGGGGAGGCTTTGAGCCTTTTTTTTCCTTTTCAGGAATAAACAGATTTCTTATTTTATTTTTTAATTTTTTGTAGGTATTTTTTAGAGATAAAAAAAGATTTTTTATTTGGTGATACTAGGAATTTAGACCTAATTTTGAGTAGTACTTTTCTGTGAGTGTTTTAGTATAAATAAAATAATAGACTTTTTGACAACTAGACTCATGGTTGTGATCTGTATATAACTAATTCTTATTTTTATAGTTTTTTCTGACCTTATTTATCTTAGAAGTAAAATTGATCTATCTTGATCGATATTTGTACCACATGTGGTGAGGATTTTTTGTATATACTCCATGTTTTGCATCTTAGTATAGAACTTAAACTATAGGTTATTGAAGAGAAATAAAAAGTATTGTTTTATTTCGAAAATGATAATAGGCTTTCTTTGATATATCTTGTAAATTTTAACCTTTTTAGATATTATATCACTAGTTAACCCCCTTGAGCCTGTAGCCTATTTTTTTGGTAAGCCATATTTTTACCTTGCTTCATTTTTTTTGAATTTCTAATTTTTGCACCCTACTTCCTTGAGCACTATAGAATAAAATGTACTGAAAGTTGGTAATTTTGAAGAAAGTGAATGTTGAGTGTAAAAGGTGACCAATGATGGCTACAAAGTGATGAAAAGAACCTCTTTGAAAGAATACTTGAGAGATAAAATTGATTGAAGTATTCTTGATTTGATGAGAAATACTAATGAATGTAATTGATGAAAAGAGGGCTGAAAAATATAAAGTGATGAAAACAATGGGTAATGAAGTTTAAAAAGTGCAAAGTTCTTAGGGAAGTGTAAGTCACTATAATATTATTTTCTATGCGTTTCCTATCCAACATTACAATCTATTAAAGTCCTATTTAATTCTATTCGAGCATACTTAATTAGTGGATATGTACATAATGGGATAGCTTATGGTTCTTTGTGCATGCATGTGAATTTTTTTTATGAGTTTGAGAGTTGTTCTTCGATGCTAAGTCCTTAAAATATATTTAATCTTTGAATTGAGTGTGTGAACTATTTCTTCTTATGAAGATACTTGTTTCATGATAGATAGATGATGTTATTAACTTTTTTTTGACAAGAATAAGCAAACTTAAATTTGATAAATTATAGTCTTTCTTTGAGGCAGGAGGTTAGGGGTTTGTTGTTTGTTTGAACTGTTGCATAATGATCGAAAAGTGTACTTGATGTTGTGAATTGCTATATGGTCGAATTGTTTGTATCAACCAAATCTAAGTTTTGGGTGTTGATGTTAGGACAATATTATATATTTAGTCATTATTTACCTCATATTTAGTACTTTTATTTATCCCTTTTGAGCTTTAATTTTATGAATTTTGCTTAATATTATATTTTTATTTGTAGTATTAAATTAGTGTGAAGATGAAAAAATTTCGAGCAAAAACGGAATTAAAACCGAGAAGTTATATTAAAAAATTAAGCAGACAGCTTAATAGAATAAAGTTAATAAAATATTACATCTCTTACATTCTTCAAATTGAATTGAAAAACCAATCTTGCTACTGCCATGTTGCAGCTATGTTGTCATAAGCGGTGCAAAGTTAAGAGGCTGCCCACTTCGATGCAATCCAGTCCAATTTGTACTGGATTTTTATTTTTGAATCTATTTTTGACTCAATTATTTTATTTTGAGTTTTTTCTTACACCTATAAATATTCCACTAAAAAGTTTTTATGTAACTTTTTCGATAATTATTTGAACATTGATACTTCAGAGAAGTAACTTGCAAACTTTTCATCTAGAGAAAACTTGGAGTCATTGTGGAGGACAAAAAAAATGATTTATTCCTTTCTTCTCTATCTTTACAATTTTTTCTTTGAGAATTCAAGATTCCAGTTTTACCCTAATTAATTTGTAAGTTCATAATTATGATTTTGCCTATGATTTCTAATTGTGATTTTCAAGTCATAAGTAGCTAAATCCCACAACTAGGGTTGTGGGAACCATGATGATTTGACTAAGTAGGTTAAGTGCAAAGTCATTCTAGATTGGTGTTCTTATATTTATTAGAATTTTTATTGTTTTGATTGCTTTCTAAATGGATGCACATGTTAGGAATTCACTTGTATTCGATACTTTCACAAGAGTGATGTAGAGATTAGGAAAAGGAGATAACAACAGTAATTTGAAGCTATCAACCTTCATCTAATTAACTTGACACTGAGAGGAGATAGTTAACCTAAGATCATTAAACAAGGGTGAGTAATGGGACACTCAGAGACCAAGAGGAGATGAGTAAAATTCACCCAAATAAAGGTCAAGAAATGGTTAGGTGATACATAACCTTTAAGATTTTGCATACAAGACAACTTGTGTAGTTATGAATTTCTGGGGAGCACAATCCTAATTAATCATTCTCACTGATTTTCTCAAGATAAATTGATATTTTCTTACTTATTACTTCTATTTACAAACTATTGACTTGCTCTTTTTAACCCCCTTTTGAAAATAATTAATTAATAGTCTAAATGACTGCATTGACCTAGGTCCTAACCATATTCCTCGTGGGATTAACTCAAACTTAATTGAGTTCTATATTTGTTCGATGACTGATTTATACTTCATTGCAAGATATAATTTGGGTGACACCAGTGGTTTGGTTCAGAGGTTACCCATTACCGAGAGGAAATGGGAATGGATCATGATGGACTTTGTGATTGGGATGCCTCATAATTCTTACAATTATGATAGTGTTTGGGCCATCGTGGATCAATCGACCAAATCTTCTCACTTCATTCATATTCAGGCTTCCTTCAGTGTTGAGAGGTTGTCTTGTATCTATATTCATGAGATAGTTCATCTCCATGGTGTACTAGTCTCTATAATCTTAGATAGAGGTTCAATTTTCACTTCTCATTTTTGGAAGAATTTCAAGAGGATTTAGGTGTCCGAGATGATCTTAGCATAACTTTTTACCCAGATTAACGGTTAGTCAAAGCAAACTATTCAATTTTTTTAGGATATGCTTCGCACTTGTGTTATGGACTTTGGATGTTAGTGGGAGAATCTTTTAACTTTGGAGAAGTTTGCGTATAATAATAAATAACATTCCAGTTTGAGATGGGTTCATTTGAGGCTTTGTATAGCAGGTATTGTAGCTCTCTAGTTGGTTGGTTTGAGATTTTTGAGATTAGATCTCGAGTTATGGACTTCCTTCATGACTCTTTGGATAGAGTTCGAGTTATTCAGGATAAGACTCTGAGCAAATTAGAGTAGGCAGAAGTGCTATGCAGATTATAGACTTTGTGCCTTGATATTATGGTGATCGACTCTTCTTTTGTGTTTTTCTCATGAAAGGTGTGATGAGGTTTGGAAAGAGGGAAAAACTTAGCCCCAGGTATATTGGACTATTTGAGATTCTTTGGACTATTTGAGATTCTTTGAACTATTAGGGATGTAGAATATGAGTTAGCATTTCCCCCAGATTCTTTAGCTGTTCATCCAGTTTTTCATGTTTCCATGATACAATGCTCTATTTTGGAGGAATCTCATGTCATTCATTGGGATTTAGTGTAGTTAGAAGAGAGATTGTCCTATGTTGAGGAGCTAGTCTCCATCCTTGCCAGGGATGTTACATGATTGCATTCTAGAGATATTCTGGTGGTTATGGTTTAGTGGAGACATCAAACAGTAGATGAGGATACTTGGGAGGTTGAGTTTTATATACACGGTAGTTATACCCAACTTTATGCTAATTTAGGTGTTCCCCTTGCCTATGGTTTGAGGAGGAACTAGATTCTTAGTGGTGGATATTATAAGGGCTTGATTTGGTGATCTTTTATTTTAATGTGATTTGACTATTTTATCCCTTCCCGTGGTTGCTATGTGATCTTTTTGGGGTATGGAGATGATCAACATGGTTCCCAATGCTTTTAAATGCGATTTGTGAATGTTTGTGATTTTTTAGAGGTTAAAAAGGCCTTATAGTTGACTTTGGTCAACATTTATTGTTCTGTGTATCAGTTGAAAAAACAAACTGTGCCAAAAAATTTGGAACATTGATTTTAGGTCGGTAGCGTGGTTGATGTGATTTTATGGCTTTTATATCTCATTTCGACCCTCGGTTTGAAAGATTGTCAAATAGGATCTCGGGGGTCAATTTTTTCAATTCAACATCTTTTCAAAAATCTGATGTTTCCATTGATTTTGGAGCATCAAATTTGATTGGGTAGCATAGTTCATTTGCATTCTCGAGATTCTAGATGAATCCTGAGGGGTCGGTGGAGACTTCAAAATTTTCCAAGTCCCAGCTAATGCATCACCCAGCTGGTGCAACTGCTAAAGCGCTACTTGGGTCCCTTTAGCAACCCGGTTCACTAGCCGGGGGCCGCTAAAGTGGAGCCTTGTCCGTTTAAGCGGAGGCCACTAAAGCGTCCCCTTTTATGCTAAAGTAGACTAACAAGCACACAGGTACATCACTAAAGCGACACTTGACCGCTTTAGCAGTGACCACTTAAGCAGTCATTCTTGGGTAGTATAAAAACCTCTTTTCTTTTTTTTTTCTCCCATTTTTGAGGTTTTTGAGCTTTGGGTTAGATTGTTGGGCGAGTTTTTCCTTTTTCAAACTTGGGTAAGATCCATATCACTATTTCAACTATCTTACTTCAATCCTTGTTATCTAAATCCTGTTATTTCATGATTTTAAAGTGAAATTTTGGGATTTTGGTCCGGAAGGACTTAAAATAGTGTTTCTTCAAATCAAATCTTGATTTCAACCCATTTTCACTTCGGTTTTCTTCTATGGCTTACTTTTATCATGGGAACGGTCTTTTTACATAAAAAATTCTTGGTTTATCCTTTCTTTCGAAAACCTATTTTGGGGGTCCATTTTGACCCCAACTTAGAAATGGGCAATATGGGTCTCATTTTTTTTCTTTTAATGCATAGATTCTATACTTACATGTTTTAGTTGGTTTCGTGGCTGTTTGAGAGAGGAAGGCTTCGTGATTAAGAGTTTGAGACTAAGATTTCATCATTCGAGATAGGTTATTATGGATTAGCTTTCTTCAAACTGGGATGGTAGTTAATATCTTATATAAAAGCACACTATGGGTATGATAATGAATTGTGGAAATAGTGTTATTATTGTTGCGTGCCCGTATGGGGGCTTATGCTGTTGTTATTAGTGGTTGGAGGTAATAATTTCTATGTGAGGCCCGTGTGGGTGCCTTTTATGATATTTTTGATTTGTGTATACATTTGGTGGTTTCTTCCCGGTAGAAATCTCAATCTCATTACTTAGACCACTATGATAACTTTATTCAATGTTAATTTGAAAATGCTGGACGTCGGTCAAAAACATATTCATGTAAACTTAGGACAACTACTAGTACCAAGAGGGAAGTTGTCATTGAAAATAATTAAGTTTGGGTTGATACAAAACCATTCATAGTGAAGGACTATGCATGACAAGATAAAAGAGTACTGGAATATCAAAATCGATCTCTTAAAAGAGAGGTTGAGCATTTAAGAGAAATAATAGCTAACAATGAGTTGAGTCTAAACTCTTCAGATCCTAATAAAGAGACTATATCGTCATCTCCTAATAAAGAGACTACATCTTCAGATCCTACACAAGATCAGAGTCAATCAACACCTACTATATACCACTGTCCACCAAAAAAGAAAAAGAAAAAGCCCGGTTAACCTTGAAGAGTTGACTCTTTTCACAACAGGATTTAGATTGCGCTATGATTTCTGAACTACACTCCCTAAGTTTTAAGACTTATTTCGTATAACATATTGATGATCAACTTCCAACATAACCTTTAATGTTGATGATGAACTTCACACACAACCTTTAATGGATTCTTATTTCTTTTATTGACACATATACAAGGCTACAATGGCGTCACCACTCAATATTTAAGGTCACCTATCATAGTTCTATAGATTGACAATGGAATAACACTATTTTGAATGAAAAACACTCGATAAGGTAATGTTCAACCAGGAAAAAAGTCTCACTAACACTCCATATTTCAAAGGTTGATACACCTAAGAATATATATATATATCTTTCATTGTAGAAAATACAAACCCCTCTAACCCATATGTATAAACCCTCCCCTTACCATAGAAAAGAATAGGTGAAGGGACCTTGCCTTTTATAGTTACTTAAAAAAGCACATGGCCCTTAATCCTAACCTATAACAATACATGACAATTAAATCCATCCCATTTTAGTTGAGACTATACCCGCTGCTAAAACAAAGGAGAGCATAATGCCTACTTAAATGGCCTTGAGAAGAAGGCCATTATCCATAACCCATAAAGGGGAGTCTCTCATAGCTTGGTCCGCTGAATCTAATTGTGTCCTACTCTCTCTTTTGAGAAATTTGAGAACCTAAAACCTTGTGCTCGATGCTCGGAAGATCCCTCGTAGTTGAATAATGGGTAAAAAATAGAGGGATTTGGTATATAACTATGGTCCACCTTGTACAAAACAACACACCCTATACCAATTATTATAAGTATCAAGTAATGTCCAAATAGATTGGTACACATGTTACAACATTGGTTAATACATTTTAAACATTCAATGTGTCATTAACTAAAGCACAAAAGCCATCCCCTAGACTTGAGGATGTGAATATGGTAGTATTCAGTGAGATTTTACTTGTACTATATGATAGTCCAAGATTATTACTGAATATTGTAAGATTTTATAATTTATTAGTTGAATATTCTAGATCTTTTAGTAGAATGGTCGTTTGGCCAGGCAGAAACAAAATGCAAATGTCATACAACTATTTTCGTACCACCTTGGTAAATAGTCCTTAGAGCTGACCCCATCTTCCCACCTCATTTGATACCCTCCCACTAGGGATGAAATATTCTCAATTCATAATTCAAAGAAGGCAGATTGCTAACCTCAAAACTCTCACTACCTTCATTTGGATTATCTTTAAGGGTCAATTTATCGAACTACTAACAAAGCGCCTTACCATCAAATTATTTGACCTCTTTCAGTACATTCAAAAGTCGATACCAATTTGCACTCTTAGGAAACATATCAGATATTTATTTCAATCTAGCATAAAATACAAAACCTCAGGGATATTATTTTGATAAATGCTCATAAGCTCCAAACCCTCTATCTAGTTGAGCTAATGGCAGAAGGATAATTCATATTTAGCAAGGGATTGTACCCTATATACGACATTAGCAAAGATTATTTATGATAAGTATTATTTAAAACACACTAAATATCCTAACATGTATATAAAAAAAAAATAACAAAGCATAAACGGAGAAATCTATCATTAACTTCATTGTCTGAAACATTAGCGCAATCTTCTTGTATAACATCTTCAGTCCATAATTCATCTATAACATCTTTAGTCCATAATTCTAAAAAACTGGATTTAGAGAAATCTTCTATAACCTCAAGACGTCTAAACCAATCTAGAATATCCACACCTAGGTGCTTAGAAATTTCTGTGATTAGAGTATTCAAGTAATTTGTATCACCATTCTTGATAAAGTATAGTACTAAAGGTAGAGTAACGCTTACTATAAGTAATTATTTGAGAATATTTTTAAGAGTGATAAGGAGATAGATATACTGAAATTTATTATGAGTGTTTCTAAATATGAGAATATACCCGTATAGTGGTTTATAATTAATAAATGCACATAGACAAATTTCACAATCCTGGATAAACCTAAAAGACAAATCATACACATATGTTTTATGAAAGGGATAAAATAGGCTTTGGCGATATGAATTACTGCTATTAGTAGAGTTATCATGGAGTAATTACATTAATACACATAATCATTAAGGCCAAACCCACACCCTCTAGCTTTTATTGGTTACTATTATTGTGATACACTTAGTAAAAAGCTTTGTTAGGGAGATCTATAGTAAAAGGTTAGCACGGTCAATGCCCCTGGGTCAATTATGGGGATGCTATTATTCCCTATAATCATCTAAGGCATATATATATTTTTCTACCTTTCAAGATTGAAAAACTTAGGTCGCATAGTAGATAGACTTGTTCAGTTAGTGATGCCCACTTCAGTCCTATTCTATTCTTTTTGACTTGTACGTTTTTTTACAGTTTAATTCTACACAAGCTTGTTCGCTCAATCGAAGATTGTTTAATTCAATCTTAGCCGATCTAAGGTTTTCACTCTCTACTTCTCCCTTTCGCTGCACTATAGGGAGAGAACTCTGGGCCCACAAATTTGGTGCACTATAGGAAGATCACACTAGGCCCGATGCTTTGTCAATTGAAAAGAGTCAAGATTATCCTATTGAAGGATTCCATCTATTACTTACATTATTTTTTTCTCAAGATCAGAAATCAAAAATATTAAATTCTTGCATGAAGTCATCCATCCTTCTAACAATGCATTGTATAGCATAAGGCTTTCATACCTGACTTATCATCCAACAAGTAAACTACCTTAATACCCTGCCTGGCTGTAGAAACTATAGTGCCTCTTGGAATCATGCATATGGCTCCATGTTATCTAGACATATTAATGGGAGCCCTAACGAGTTCTACAAGTGAATGCGTAGCTTTTCCTTATCTTATGATATTTTGAGCTCTAGTTAGAGGCATGAATCTTCTATTATATATCAATGATAGTGCCAAAAGGGAAAAAATTGACAATATATAGTTCACCATTGCTAGTTTATCCAGGAAAAACGTTCGTGGATAAAAAAAACTTATAGCTGATTCATTAATTATATTAGTTCTTCTCTAACAGAACTTTCTCTTTAAGCCTAAATATTGATCCTGTTGCCTCAACTCCGATTTCCCTACCACCGAGATCGGTAAGAGTAGTGGATTTAATAACATTATCGAGAGAGATAATTCCAATTGAATTAGATTTCCCGGGGAATAGGATATTCTAGTAAAGGATATACCAAAGAGAATACATCATGCTCAAAAAGGTCAAAGGACGAAGAAGAGCTTTAATCAAGAGATATTATTCACTAAAAGCAATTAGCAGGTGAGAACAAATACCTACAATTTAAGATGACAACTTCATAAATTCACCACTACTTATGAATTCTTACTTCTGCTCCTAGACTAACTAAGAAACAAGGAAAGAAGTAGCTCAAGGATAATGTTCTTAGCTTGAATTAGAAGGCTCGATCATACAATCATATAATCATTCCTCTAGAGTGACTTCATTTCACCTTATAAATCTTGGATTACCTGCTAGCTTTTTTAATTCTTACCTTCTCTTTAAGTACAATTTTAGGATTCATTCTAATAAAAGCCAAAGAAGATGCTGAAACAATATGAATGAAAATCTTATTCTCCTTATCCATCCTAATAATTAGGGGAATGGCGAACTCATCTATCTTATTTCTTGATTAAGTAGCCTTGGAATCGCTTCACTCTCATGCATTTCTAGTATTGTATTAAAGTCTAAAATATAATAAGCATCTTGCTTTTTTTTTTCAAGATATACTAAGTGCTAAACCTACATGTGTTCTATCAATATTGAGACTATAATATATAGTATTTTATTATATAGGATATTTTTTCAATATCTTTCTTTATTCTTTAAGGTTTTTTCTCAAGAAAGGGGAAATTGAAGAGTGAGAGCATACGAGGTCAGTCGCTAAGAGACTAACTATTACTTAAGTCAAGTTCGTGTGAAATATGTCATTTGTGATCCCCACCTGGGAATTACATCATTCCCTTTTGACTTGGATAGAAGAGGCAGTTCTTTAGAATGTGGCTAGGCGCCTTATGCCAACTAATATCATTTGTTCTCTCTACTCGAGAAGAACTTCACTTTAGACAAAAAGGGTATTATGTTTCAACAATTTTGACCTATGCTTTATACCGCCATTTTGAGTTCTAAGGATTGGACAATTGAATAGCACTATTTTGAATCTTAGGTGCAGCTGTTGGCATTTAGTGACCTTAGTCACAAAGAAAGTATCTACCCATTCAGAAAAAAGATAAGGCCTGAAGAGAAAGTATATGACTAGTTTGCGGGTTTAGACTATTCTATCTATTTTACTATTCATAAGATAAGGGCTATCTCATGTCTTATCTCACATTTCAGAAGAAAAAGGGGCTCATAGAATAGAAAGAGTTTGTTGCATCAACAAAGAGTTGTATTAAAAAAGGCTTACTGAAGCACACGATGTGGGTTTGAACCATTGCTTCTCTTTATTTTCATGAGCGAGTTTGTCTTCCACCTTATTATAGTCCTCTTAGAATATAGAGCATTTTGTCAAAATACATCCTGTCTTTTCACTTTAGTAGTCCTGTGCATAGTCAATACTATAGCCCGAATCATAACTGCTAATAAAATAAGACTATAAACCAAAAACCAGATGAGAAAGTATATGACTAGTTTGTGGGTTTAGGCCTGAAGAGAAAGTATATGACTAGTTTGTGGGTTTAGTCTATTCTATCTATCTCACTATTGGTAACATAAGGGCTATCTCATGGAATAGAAAGAGTTTGTTGCATCAACAAAGAGTTGTATTCAAAAAGGCTTACTGAAACTCACGATATGGGTTTGAACCATTGCTTCTCCTTATTTCCATGACCAAGTTTGTCTTCCACCTTATTATAGTACTCTTAGAATCCAGAGCATTTTGTCGAAATACATCCTGTATTTTTACTTTAGTAGTCCTGTGCATAATCAATACTATAGCTCCAATCATAACTGCTGATAAAATAAGACTAGAAACCAAAAACCAGAAGAAATTGTAGGTATAAAGTAAATTTTCCAATGATTCCAAATTAGTCCAACTTCGTACCTTTCTGGCATAAACCATATATCTCAGAGAGGTCGTAGTTCTTTAGGTTGGTAGTAATGGAATGCTTTCATTATCCAAAATAAAGAATATCTCCCACCAAAAGACAAGTACAATAATGCCACTCACTGGTAAATAGTGCAATACTTTTTTTTAAATCTTTGTTATTTCAATATGGAACATCATAACAATGAATAAGAATGAAACAACTTTACCTCCCAAATAAACTACTAGAAAGATCATAAAAAAGAAGTCAAGACCTAACAAAAGAAGTAAACCTGAAGTGTTGTGAAATACTGAGATGAGTAACAAAATGGAATGTACCAAGTTTAAGCACATACAACCATCAAACCAGAGACCAAAAAAGGGCTCAACAAAATAGAAAGTATCATAGTATGTCATCCTTCCCTAAAATGGAACTTTCATGCTGGAGCAAGAACTAACATAAAAGTTGATTAATTATGACCAACACCGTTGTTCCTATTTCATTTTCTTATTCCAAGTCCTTCTTAGAAAGCACTCACTGAGTTACTTATGTAATCATAAATTTCTAATTAGAAAGAAAGAAGAGAAAATATTGGGAGTTAGTGACTGCATGCTCACCAAGCGATCCTGGCTTTCTATTCCTCTCCTATCTGATATATTCCACTTGTCCATCTAAGTATAGTCAAAATGTAAATATAACACTTAAGGCTCGTATAACAATCATTTCCCACGTCAGTTTGATGACAAGATCTCATATTTATTTACCCAAATAGAATATTGAAATAGACAGAGTTTATACTCTTTTTAGGAGATCGTGTAAAAGTTGATCGAAAAGGCAAAATTATCTCTGGTCTTTAACTAACGGGGTTTTGTGTTCTTGATCAAGTTTAATGTGTTTCTCATTAAAAAGGTACAGCAAGGCCTTTTGGGGGTTGGAATCAACATTTTCTGCCAAGGTAAGGTGATCCATAAAAAGTCACTGAAATTGACAATAGCAAAAGTGTCATAGCTCCTGGATCTGGAGATCCCTATTCTCAAACATGGAAATCGATTATATTCTCATTGAGAGGGAAAATTATTGAGTTTCCTTTACCACTTCCCAATACTCCTCCCCCCTTTAGAGAGTAGAAAAGGGCTATTTTCATTTTCCAGTGTCAAAATCCAATTTCGGAGCAGAGATTCATAGCCTACATTATGAGTCATGGGCCAAGGCTTTGAAAGGACATAGAGGTTGAATGAATCTTCCGAGGAGGTGGGGTTGGAAGGGCCCAAAAAATAAAGTGATCCCTCGACACTTAAAATGCAAATCCCAGAAGAAGGTGAGAACCCAAAACCCTAAATGGGATAGCAAAGAGTTCTTTAAAAAAGAGAATAAATAGAAAAAAATTAAAATTAGAATAAAAAATAGATTAATTATCACGACCCTAAAATCAAGGGTCATGATGGCACTTGTCATGAAAAGCCTTGACAATTAAGCCTATCACCCAAATTGAACTCGAGGCAAGATTCTTAGAATAGAGTTGAACCACTCATATATTGCAAAAATAAGAAATACACAGCTAAAGATACAATACAATATCCCAAAACCTGGTTTCACAGTGTAAAAACTAACTAATACAACCCAAAGTCAAAATTTACATAGAATATCCAAAAAGGAACAACTCTGTCTCTAAATACAAATACGGCATTGTCTAGATAAGAAATGGTAGTAATCAACTATGGATGGATGGATCAACTTCTACCTCGAATAGACTCCTATTGTCCCCTAAATTGACTGTTGTGCAGTGCACTCAAACCTAGATTTGCACTGAAAGAAAGAAATAGGAATGAGTATAGTCCACTTGTACGAAGTTGGTATCATATTCTGACTAAGCAAAGTAGAAAATAAAGTATACAAAATACACACTATGGGCACGACATTTGCAATAAGAAAATGTCCCAAATGGTAGCCCATACCATCTCTACTATAGTTTTATAATATTTACATATACCACATGCAAATTCGAGAAAGAAGAATAAGTATACATATATCACACATATAAGTATAAAAAAGAAGTACACACAGAACCAAGTCACATCAGATAATAATACAACACAGAATGAGCACAATATATATGATATGCAATAAAAATTATGATAATGATTATGATGATGTGGTGAATGAGGTTGTCGCACAACCTCCATATACTTCTATAATATGTGCTCTATAAGTAGGATATAAGGGGGTTAGTAAGCCCATATACAACCAATATCCAATCTAATATCTATAACTCCTCTCCAACATATACATCGATAGAGGGTTTTTAAAGATATCTCATTTTTTATCAGATAAAGCTAGTGTTTCTAGTATTTCCATGGTGGTCCCAATATTTGATCAATGAATATGACATGAGGATGAAACTCCCACTGCCAAAAAATGAGAATTACTAATTCCAACCAATATACAAAGTATGTAAGCCTCGAACCCGAGCAACACTTTTATCAATTGATGAGATAAGCAGTCTTTCTCCCCTATATTCAACAAATTCAAAAGGAACAAGAAAATCCTACTCTAATGACTGAAGATCAACCAGCTCGTAGGACAGTTCGTGAAGTGGCAATCCCACTTTCTACAAATTTGACTTCCCCTATTTAGAAACCACCTACTGGAGGTAACTTTAAGCTAAAACAAAACATTGTCCAGCTTTTGATCAGCAGTGGGCAATTTATGGGGATTTCATATAAATATCCATAAGTCCACCTGCAAAACTTTCTTGAGATCAGTGACACATTCATCCATACGAGTGTGTCACCTGATTATGTTACGCTAACATTCTTCCTATTTTCACTATAATGGGAAATAAAGAAGTGGTTAAACGCTGTGCTAGAAGGTTTAATTACAACCTGGAATGACTTAGCTCGGAAATTCCTCATCTAATTCTTTCCATCTTGCAAGACAGCGAAAATACACAGTAAGATTGTATGCTTCAAACAGAAGCCAGAAGAGAATTTATATCATGCACGAGAGAGGTTAAAAGCTCTTCTTTAGGACCGTCCACATCATCACCAGTATAATGAGGCACTAGCTCACACTTTTGTTAAGGTACTTGAACACAACATTAAAATTTTGTTAGATTCAACTACAGATGGTCAAGCATTGGAATTAATGTATGATGAGATATATACCTTATTGAACCAAATTGCACAAGGAAATCCTGAGTGGTATTCAGAATCAAGAGGTGCTACAAAGAAGGTTGCTAGTGTGTTGGAGGTGGACTAGTTCACTACTATATTTACCCAGATTACTGTATTTCAGAATTAATTAACAATTCAATTCAATAGTATGAAATTGGGGTTTACCCATCCTGCAACAAAAAGTAATGCAATCTATCAGGCAAATTCTTAGTGTGAGGTTTGTGGAAACAATGGTTATTCTATGACTATATGTGCTGCAAATCCTGAATTAGTGATGTTTATGGGTAATGCTTAAAGGCAAAATTATGGGAATGCCTACAATCTAAAGTGGCAAACTCATCCAATAAATTCATCATGGTATAACCAACAACAACAGTTTCAGCAGCAGCAGGTTCTAAGGAATCAAGCCACTAGCAATATGGAAGAGATGCTGAAATAAATTTTAACTGCTTAAGCAAAAGTGGCAGCTGATATAAAGATCCAACAAGTGGCTACAAAGAACTTGAAGATACAGGTTGGGAAAATGCAACATGCACAAAATTCCAGGCCTCAAGGTGGTTTTCCAAGTAACACTGAACTTCCTAAGTAAGTAATGTCAATCATATTGAGGAGTGGTAAGAAATTTAATAAAGAACCTCCATAGGCAACTAAGGAGGTAGATGCGGAGTTGGAAATTAAATAGGTAAATGACAAAGTTGCTAATAATTTGAGGAAGTCTGAGTACTCAAAAGAAAACATTGATGAACAGGAGAAGTAGAGACTACAACCACCTTTCCCACAGAGGCTTAGAAAAGTGAAAGAGCATGCATGCTTCAAAAAGTTCTTTGACACATTCAGAGAGATTCATATTAACCTTACTCTTTTAGATATTTTGTAGAGAATGCCCAAGTACACTAAGTACTTGAAGGATATGGCCACTAACAAAGTTAATTTGTACAATGTTAAAATAGTATCACTCACTGAGGAGTGTAGTCTTATGGTGATGCAGAAGATGCCTAAAAAGCACAAAGACCCTGGGAGCTTTACTCTCCCAATTCAAATTGGTAGAGTGAAGTTGTCTATGCACTCAGTAATTTGGGGGAAAGTATCAACTTTATTCCTCTATCCTTTTTAAACACTTTGAGATTGGGGAAGCCAAGACCGAGCTTAGTTGTACTCCAATTAGCAGACCAGACCCTAGCTCGTCCTGAAGGAATTATAAAAGATGTTCTCTTCAAAGTTGGTAAGTTTATTATTCCTACTGATTTTATTATTTTAGATTTTAAGGCAGATGAAAGAGTGCCAGTTATTTTGGGATGTCCATTTTTAGTGACGGGAGAAGTATTAATAGATGCGAGAGAGGGCACACTCACAATGCGACTAGATGATGAAAAAACTATTTTCAAAGTGTAAAAACCACTCAAAACACTATTTCATTGCAAAGATTTGTGCATGATTGCAGTGATTGAAGGGGATAAGTACGGGGTAGTGGAGTTTATTCCACAAGAGACCTCTTCAGACTTTCTCTTTGAGCAGCCCAAGACATAACTGCTACAACTCAAAATAATAGATATTGATGAGCCTAAAAAGGCTATTATTGAGGGAGCTGTTGACCTTGAGAGTTCACACTCAAGAGGTATGAAACAAATAAGAAGATGGAATTCGAGTGTGAGGAAGAGGTTGAAGTTAAACAGATGAGTCAAAGATTGGGTCGTGCCACGACACTAAATTAGGCGCTGCTTGGGAGGTAACCCAATTTAAGGTAGATTCTATTTTTATCTAGGACTAGAGGCATCAGAGAGTATCTCTATATCTACTTTTAAGTATACTATGAGGAAAAAGTAGAATTTTAAGTGTGAGGTGGGAAAACTCCCATTTTTAGGAGTAATTTTAAAAAAAATTTGTTAGGAATAAGTGGGATATTCTTATTGGTGCTATATTTGACTACTCGATGAAAGTGTTTGGTTGTAAAGAGTATGTTGATTATTTGAATTACTACTTTTGAGACTTCTAGGCTCATGATTATGACTCTTGTACTTGTCTGCTTAATGTTAAATTCATGTGATTGTTTGGTTAAGAGTCTATGATGATCCTACTTGAGTTGAGCATGTGCCATATATGTTTAAGGTTGTTGTATATTCCATGTTTCATTTGATGCTAGAACTTGGCTAGTGTGCATGCAAAGAGAAATAAAGATTGTGGGTTGAGGAGACGATATAGGCATTTCTTTGATAGCCTTGTTTTGTATCTTCAGTTGACCTACCCTTGTGCATAATCCTAGCTAACCCCATTTAGCCTTTAGATTTTTATTTGGAAGCCTGATATATAGCCTAATCCCTTTTTTTATTGACCTTAATTTGATCCAAAACTCCTAAGAGCTATAGTGTAGAATTAATTAAGTTAAGGAGTTAGAAATTCAAGTAGGAGAAAGGAGAAATTGATGCCCAAAAGGATAGTTATTAGTCTATAAAATTGGTATGTGTTGTGGTTGGGAGTTGTGTAATGTAAAGAAAAAAATTTGTTCAGATTGAATAAGTTCTGGATAGACAATAATTCCACCATAGTGTACGGGAATTATCTTAATAAGATGGGGAAAAACAAAATATGGGGGTGGACAAAAGTGGTGTAAATGGGTTGTTAGAGGTGAATTGAATGCAATGTGTTATGTATTAAAGTGCTTAGGGAAGATAATCACTATTACTAGCCAAAATAGTTCCTACCCATCCATTAGCCTACGTTACAACCTTTAAAGACCCATTTGATCCTAAGCTTCAACATTTTGATATTAGTTGAGTACTACACTAAGGGAAAACCTATGGTTCATCTTGTTTAACTTGTGAATTTCATATTACAATGAGCGTAACTTGATTCTTGTACCCAGTTTGTTATAAACTGCATTTAAGTGAGTGATCCTGGGTAGCTCTCTTGTTATGAGGGCATATGTTTGATGAAAGTTGGGTAAATTGTATGATGTATTTGATTGAACAATATGTATGAGTTTTCTAACTAGGTGAGTCAATTCTTGAGTCTGGGATGTTTTTAAGTAGTGTTCTTGAACTTTCAATTGTGTACATAACATGCTTAGTGTAGAAACATGCATCTGTTTAGTCATTGTAGTACAAGCTTAAGTTTCTTGCTTGTAGTAGAAGTGTGGAGTCACCTCATCTTATGATTCCTAGAGTAAAGAGTTGTTCGAAGACGGACAAGGCTTTAAGTATAGGGTGGTGATCTGAGGTGGTTTTATGCACTTTAGTATTATTATCCTTTCTTATTTAGCTTTGTTTTGAGGACTTCTCATGTTATTAATGTGTTAATGATGATATAATTAAGCATATAATTGCTTAAGTATGTGATTACAATGCTTAAGGTGTCTTTCAAACAAGTTTGTACTTAATTTGGTCACTTAGAGTTCAAACGAGGAAACTAGTGTTACTAACTTGAGCTAGGTGTTGTTCTAGTTGATCACGATGGATTCTAATGTGTTTCATGAGTTCATAATGTTATTATTGTGTAATTATATGTGTAAAAACTTGTTTATAGTATTCAAAGTGCAATTGAAATAATCCAAGAGGCAAATAATAAGGTAAAGATCAAAGTGGGCAAGACTTGTCTTAGCTTGAGTTTCTAGTACACTGTTCTTAATGTCATTTTTTTCAGCTCTAATCCATGGTGTTTTATGCTATAGTTTACTTTGTGAGTTGATTATGATGATATATGGATGTTAAAAAAGATTGAAATAAAGTAAAAACAACACCAAAAGGTTTGGTATGGAAGGACAAAGGCATAAGATGGGGAAGAAGGTAAAAATGTAATTTCCAGTGACGCCTCACGATAGAGGGGTGTCGTGACCCCTACTTGACTTGAGAAAATAGTACGGAGCTACCTCTACTTTAATTGAGCATTAATTGATCCACAAACCCCATTCCACTTGACCAGCCATCACGCCACGACCCTTACTCCACACATGGACAAAGGCCTTGTCCCATATATAAGACTTTTGTACTTGTTGCTATGGACCTTGGACCTATTGGAGCTTTGGAGAGGGGATAATAAACACTTCTTTTAGGTTTTATATCTCGTTAAAATAGTTTTTAATGGATTTTATCAGGTATTCATTGATTTTGATTACAAATATTTCTATTAGTGGCTAAAAGCCCCTTTCAGGGGTTAAGGCCAAGAACATGTTTACTATTGCGTAGAATTGATTTAGTTATGATTGCTTATCATATTATGTTGTTTATTTACCTTTTTTATAAATATTCTAAGGATTCGCGACCCTTATGATACATCCATTATCGACTTTGTTAGCCTAGGAGGGGGAGTAAGAAGATAGAATGTGGGGGTAAATAGAGCAAGGTTCTTATTCTTTTATAAAATAAGGAATTTGAATTAGCATCTACGATAGAGAAATACCTAGAAGCCTTGTTTGGTTCACCTGAAGGATGATAGCTTCAGGCATCTAGTTGGATTATTGCATCCCCGCTCAACGATGTAGTTGTAATATCCAAGTTAGGTAGAAGATTAGAGGTCGGAAGACCATGATCATACTATAAACCCTGCGAATCAACAACCAAGATAAGTTATCTAACGAATGAAGTTCAATAGTGTAGTATGATTGTTCGGAGATCCTTAACCCTGTGTTTCTACCCATCGATTGTCCAAGCACTTTACTTTTCCACATTATTTTAGTCTACTTTTAGTTTATAAACTTTCAAAACTCTTTTGGTTATGTTGCACTACTTAATCTCTATTGTTAAACTGCAAGTCTCTGAGGGATCGATATTTGTCTTTATTTAAGGCCACAGTAATACTTGGAGAGACCACGTACACTTGCATGTGCTCTTGGGCGCAACAAGTTTTTGGATACCATGACAAGCCATTTGATACCACGAAATTACCAATTTAGACAATTTCCACAAAGAATAACAACCAATTATTCAGAGACCAGGCCAATATCATCATATAAGACCCCACACATTCACACATAAGAAATAATATCTCAAAACCACTAAATAACGACAATTCATCCCCCCACACGGGAACAATACAGTAAAAACCTCATTTTTATAATTTGGTTCCCATACCAATAATATTAACTACCCATCCTTGTATAAAGAAAGTTAACCCATAACCTACCTCAAATGCCAAAAATTGGTAGAAATAAGACTTTAACACGAGCTTACACCTCACGAATGGTCCCGTAAACAACTAATACATAACAAAAATAGAATCTACGCATTAAAAGAAAGCCAACGATACCAATATTGCTTATTTCCAGTCAAAATGGACCCCCAAAACGAGTTCCATAAAAACAAAGGTAAAAATGGAATTTTTGTCCAAATATATTTCCCATGATTAACGAAACTCATTGGAGAAATCCCAAGTAAAAATGGTTTGGAATTAGGGTATAAATCAAAAAATCATTAATTTAGGCCTTTCGAGCCAAAATGCCCAATTTCCATATTTGAATTCATGTTTTAACTAGGTTTTTATGATAAAAATCAAAGGAAAATGATCAAAATAGGGATTTGGAGTGCACTCAAGCTTAAAAATTGAAGAAATAGCTCAAAAACTCAAAATCCCAAGCTCCAAGTCTCGAAAATAGTGAAAATTTATGAAATGGGGAATTTATATTGCCAGGTATCGCTTAAGTGATCACTAGATCACTTAAGAAAACATCACTTAAGAAACCTAGTATCACTTAAGAGACATATGCTTGAACTG
This sequence comes from Capsicum pubescens, assembly GCA_030864215.1. Taxonomy (NCBI): domain Eukaryota; kingdom Viridiplantae; phylum Streptophyta; class Magnoliopsida; order Solanales; family Solanaceae; genus Capsicum; species Capsicum pubescens. The sequence continues at coordinate 124,525,289 of CM061543.1, forward strand.
CCCATATTTCTTAAGAGACTAGGTTATTGCTTAAATGACTATCACTTAAGTGAACCTGGTGTTGCTTAAGCGATAATTTGGCTATCAGATGGGTCACCTAAGTGACCAAAATATCTTTAAGCGATGCACCTGCTGGAGACATGGAGAATTCCAAGTCTTTGTGGCCCCCTTGGGATTCATCCAAAATCCTAAGAACACAAACGAACTATGGTACCCTGTCAAATTCGATGCTCCGGACTCAATGGCCGTATTAGATTTTCAGAAAAAAACATTGTTTTCACAAAGCTGACCAACAAAATCCAATTTTACAACTTTTCAGATAAGGGCCAAAATTCAATATAAGAAGTTAAGAACTATAAAATCAAACCAACCATGTTACCAATCTAAAATCAATGTATTGGATATGCTGGCGCAGTCCGTTTTGGCATCTGACATATAAATTAATAAATATTGACTGAAGTCAACTGTAGAGCCTGTATAACCACAAATTCATATAAATCACACAAAAGGCATTGAGAATTTTGCAAATCATCCCCGAACCTTAGAAATACCACAAAGCAACCATAGGAAGAGGTAAAATGTTCAAATTAAATAAGAATAAATATTTCACAAGAATCACTAATAACTAAGTCGTTACATTATCAACCACTTAAAATCTAGTTCATTCTCGAACTAAAGGAAAGAGAAATACCTGAAACAACAAAAAATTAGGGATAACTGCTATGCATTTCAAAATTGTCCTCCCGTGTAGCCTTATCTACATGTTGATATCTTTACTGTAGCTTAACGCCTGGAATATCTCTAGAATGCAATCGTCTAACATCATTGGCTTCAATAAAGATAGGCTCCTCAACAAATGAAAACCTCTCATCTTACTAAATTGAATCCTAACAAATGACATGAGGCTCATCCAAAATATAATGGTGAAGCATGGAAACATGAAAACTGGATGAACAACTGATAAATTTGTAGGCAACTACTAACTCATAAGACATATCATCGATAGTCCAAAGAATCTCAAAACGTCTAATATACCTGGGGCTAACCCTGCCTCTCTTCCCAAAATTGATCACGCCCTTCACGGGGAAAACACGAAGAATAAATCAATCACAAACACTAAATATAAAGACATGAAGTCTATGATCTGCATAGCATTTCTGCCTACGCTGAGCCGCTTGAAGTTTATCTTGAATGATCTTAATTCTATCCAAGGACTCATGAAGAAAGTTCGTACCTTGAGGTCTAATCTCGAAAACCTCAAACTAACCAACTGGAGAGTGATGATTCAAAGCCTCGAAAGAATCCATCTTTATACTGGAATGGTAGTGATAACGCTCAATCTACAGCTCTCGTTTGAGTGTAAAGCGGTCGTTAGCAAATATAGAACCCAACCTGGGTTGGGTGTCGATCCCACAGGGAATAGCTTGGCCAACAAGTAAGTAAAATTACTAAACTTTTGGTGCAAGTCTCGTAAGAAGGGGGGATTCTTGTTTTGCAAGTAATGTAAACAAAAGCTGAAAATAATAAAGTAAAAAGAGAGAGATTGTTACGTTGGTTGTAAACAATGAGAATTGAAGCGTTGGGGTTATGTCCACCTTCTGAGGTATACGTCTCTATTGGCTATGAGTGTGTAGAATTGTGACATGCAATTGCTTATAGAGGATTGTAGTCGATGGTAAATCCAAGCGTCTCTCGACCTAAACAAGGACTATTTCACTTTAACTCTGTCGAGCTTAAAGCGTATCTAACGGTACGAATTCTCCAAGAGGTTAGTCCAGTTACGGCACCAGCTTTTTAATAGGAAAGGGTGTCCTACTACCTTGACATTATCTCTTTTCCAGACAAATAACTTTTCTCTCGAACAAGTTAAATGTTAGACTGGCGTATTCTTGCGTTTGCAACCGCAAAGAATGTAGATTAAGATGAAGAGAATAATGATATAAGCAATATACGTGCCTCGAACTCACAAACTCACAGCAATAGATAGTATCTCATACGGCTTCCATAACCCCAACAGAGAAGTTTAGTTACCCATGAATGCGAAGGAGATCACGATTGACATTGTTGTTATACCACAAGATTGAGTAATTTCGTGTAGCTTAGGTGGTAGGCGTGAGGCGTGAATTCCTAGGCAAAGTAACGATTCTCTTTTTGTGGAATTTAAGAATGGAAGAGTAGAAGAAGAAAAATAGAATTAATGGAAAGATTAGAAGAGTTGTAGAGTAATAGAATTGAATTGTAAGATGAGAAGTTAAGAAGATGTAAGAAGATGATCTAAAATCTCTATCATGATAGGGTATTTATAATACCCATATCCTAATCCTACTAAGCTAATGAAATAAATAACCAAATCCTACTAGACTAATGAAATCCTTAACCCAAATGTACTAGGTTAAGGTAACATTATCATAATCCACATAAAATAATGAAATACATAACCTAATTGTACTAGGTTAATGTATCATTGTCAAAATCCAGCTTTGTGTCTGTAAGTCTCCAAAGTCTTCAGAATTGCTGTTTTAGCCCGGGGTAGATTTTCCATGCAGCAGTTTTGGTCCTTAGGCGTGTAAACTCCCTTCCCTTCCTTCGTGAGCTTTCTTTTGCATCAAGTAAGCCATAAAATGCTGAATTCTGCATCATTTATACCTGAAACTTTACTAATTATGTTCGTTAGCTCATTTACAGGAAAAAGGACTAAAAGTGCATGAAATATATAATTTGTTCTCAAAACTAGGCTAAAATATGGGCAAAATATATTGATATAGGCGCGTAAATTCGCCTATCATCAGGTAGCTATTATTATATGCAAACTAAACTAAAGCTAGATGCTGCTTCCACTCACCACAAAAGTCTATCACATAAGCGTGAAGCATATCCTCTAAAAATTTAATAGTCTGCTTTGACTGACCATAGGTATAGGGGTAAAAAGCAATGCTAAGATCAACTCGGGTACCAAAATAATTTTGAAAAGTCTTCCAAAGGTGATATGTGAACACTGAACCTCGATCAGAGATGATAGACACTGGCACACCATGAAGATACACTATCTCACAAATATAGATATGAGCCAATCCCTTAGCACTGAAAGAAACCTGTTTAGGAATAAAATAAGAAGATTTGGTCAATTGATCGACGATAAACCAAACACTATCAAAACTATAGAATTATGAGGTGAACCAGTCACAAAGTCCATTGTGATCCATTCCCATTTCTACTGGAGAATGGGTAACCTCTGAAGCAAACCATTGGGTCTCAAATGCTTGGCCTTCACTTGTTGGTGACATAGGCAACAAGCTACAAAATTAACTATATCCTTCCACATACTACCTAGATAGTAATGCTACTTCAAGTCACAATACATCTTAGTCACTCCCAAATAGATGGAATACTTGGAACAATGAGCCTCCTCCAAAATCAATCTAATACAATCACCTACTCTCTACATACAAACTCAATCTCTAATCCTTTAAACACCATCCAAATCAAGTAAGGGTTCCTTAGCCTCACCACTCAACACCTAATCATGAATCACTCTCTACCTAATATTATAAAACTGATGAGCCCGAATTTGCTTCATCAATGAAGACCTAGCCTCCACAAATGCCAAACACACCTAGGTGTCAAAATATTAAGCCTAACCATTTAGTTAGCCAAAGACTGAACCTCTAAGGTCAAAAGCCTATCATAGATAAGAAGATATTCCAAATTACCCATGCTAGTTGACTTACGGCTCAAGGCATCCACAACCACATTAGGCTTGCCTGAATGATAGAGAATACTAAGATCATAAACCTTAAGAAAATCAATCCAAGGACATTGCCTCATATTTAAATATCATTGGGTGAAGAAATATTAAAGGATAAAATGATTTGAGAAAATCTCACAGATGGTTCCATAAAAGTAGTGCTCCACACTATCAAAGAAATAACAACTACACACATCTCCAAATCATGGGTAGGGTAATGACTCTCATGGGGCTTCCACTGACAAGAAACATACATAATCACTAGCCCCCTGTATCAACACCTGACCCAATACCTGAAGCATCACAAAAGATGATAAAATGCACACCCTTCTTAGGAAAAGTCAAGATAAGAGCTAATGTAAACAAATCCTTGAAATTTTGAAATCTCACCCCACAAACATCAGACCACCGAAGATAATCTTCTTCTAATTAAACTTGGTTAATGGAGTTGCAATAGATGAAAAAACCTTAACATATCGCAGATAGTAACCCACCAAACAAATAAAACTCTAAATCACAATAGGAGAAGTAGTCCTAGACCAAACATGAACCACTGTGATTTTAGTTGAATCGGCCATAATAACATTCATAATCACCACATGACCCATGAAAGAAATTGACTCTAACCAAAATTCACACTTGGAGAACTTTGCATACAACTTCTCATCCCTCAACCTTTGAAACACATTTTGCAGATGCTCATCATGATCCGCCTCACTTTTGGAGTAATCCAAGATATCATCTCTAAATACTATAACAAAGGAGTCAAGATACAATTGAAACACCCAATTCATTAACTCTTTCAACATAGTTAGGGAATTGGCTAACCCAAAGGACATGACCAGGAACTCATAATAACCATACCAAGTCTAAAAAGCTATCTTTAAAATATCTGAAGCCCTAATCCTCAACTGGTGATACCCAGATCTCAAATCAATCTTCAAAAACATATAAACACCCTTAAGCTGATCAAGAAAATAACCCATATGAGGAAAAAAATATATATTTTTATCTCTCACCTTATTAAACTGCCGATAATCAATACACATACACATAGAGACATTTTTTTCTTTACAAATAAGACAAACGCACTATGATCTGAGGTGGTTTTGTGCACCTTAGTGTTGTTATCCAAGCTTATTTAGCCTTGTTTTGAGGATTTCTCATGGTCTAAATGCATTAATGATGATATAATTGAGCATCTAAGTATTGAAGTACTTAATAACAATGTTTAAGGTGTTATTCACTTAAGTTTGTACTCAATTTGGTCACTTAGAGTCCAAATAAGAAACTAGTGTTACAAGTTTGAGCTAGGTGTTTGTCTTGTTGATCTTGATGGATTTGAACGTTTTTAATGAGTTCCTAAAGTTATTATTATGTTATTATATGCGGAACAACTTGTTTATAGTGTTCAAGATTCATTTGGATCAAGGCCACGGTTAAAACAATAAGCTAAAGATTTAAAGGACGACACTAGTTCTTAGTTTGAGTTTCTACTTCACATTTCTTGATATTGTGTTGTTTTGAGATCTAGTTAACCCTTCTTCATATTGTGTTGTTTTGATCTCTAATCTATGTTATTTGATGATATAGGCCACTTGGTGAGTTGATTATGGTGATATATAGAGGATATAAAAGCTAGAAATTAAAAGAAAATAACACACAAGGCTTAGGATTAAAGGTAAAGTGCATAAACAAGTTAAGACGACAAATTGAGGCAATTCCAAGGAGCCCTCGTGATATAGGAACATCGCGACCCATACTCCACTGAAACAGGCAGTGCACTGCAACCCCAAATACCATGAAATAAGCCTCGCATTGTGACCCTCACTTAGTAAATATCTTAGACATCTTAGAGCTTTGGAGAGGGGCAACTAAACACTTCAAATAGAGTTTTTACTATCTTAATTTAGTTTTTTGATGAATTATATTATGTGTTCATTGAATTGGATTACAATTATGTCTATTGATGTCTTAATGCCCTTTTTCCAGGGTTAAGGCCAAGAATATGTTTACGATTACTTTGAATTGAGTTTGTTTGGATTGCTTATCATGCTTGGTTGTTTATTTATCCTTGGTATCACTATTTTAAGGAGTCGCGACCCTTAGAATGCATATAATGTCAACCTTATGATATCGGGAGGGGGAATAGGTAGGTAGAACGTGGGGATAAATAGAACGAGGTTCTTATTCTTTTATGAATTAAGAAATTTGAATTAGCAACTAGGATAGGGATATACCTAGAAGCCTTGCTTGGTTCACATGTAGGATCATATGTTAATGCATCTAAATGGATTATTACATCCCTTATAAACAATGTAGTTGTAATGTCCAAGTTAGGTAGAGGATTAGAGGTAGGGAGACCATGATCATATGACATAACCTAAAAATCAACAACCAAGATAAGTAATCTAACTAATGAAGTTCAATAGCGTAGTATGATTGTTCGTAGAGTCTTAACCCTAGGTTTCTATCCATTAATTGTCCAAGAACTTTACGTTCATGCATTATTTTCTTTACTTTTTGTTATGATCATCAAGATCTTTTAGTTACGATTGCACCCTTTTAATCTCAATAGTTAAACTATAATTTGATAGTTGTTAACACAAGCCCCTGTGGGATTAATATTCGTCTTTGTTTTAGGCCACTGTATTACTTGCTGAGATCACGGACACTTGCGTGTGCACTTAGGCGTGATCACACCACAAGGTGATATAGTAGGCCAGATAAATACCTTATCTAATATCTCCTGCAATAGATCCTTTTATTCCTTAAAATTTGTTGGGGCCATCATATAAGGAGTAATAAAAATGGGATTGGTGACTGGTTCAACATCAATGGCAAAGTCAATATCATAATTCGGAGGCATACTAGGAAAATTTGTAGGGAACATATCAATGAACTCACTGACAATACAAACAGAATCTAAAGGAGGTTGTGAAGCAACACTAGTATCACGAATATTAGCCAAATAAGACAAACACCCCTCATAACCAGGTAATGATCCTGAAGAAAAAATATCTCTCTTGGGACTCAAATAAAGAACCCCTTTCAAATATATCCTTAGCACACCAAGTGGAGCTAAAGTAACGATCTTAGCATAATAATTTAGTACATTATAGTAAGGCGCCAACTAATCCATACCCAAGAAGATGTCAAAATTATCATATCTTATATAAGTAGATCTACCCAGGTCTCACAGCCCGCAAAAATCACAACACAGGATCTGTGTACCCAATCCATCACTAAAGAGTCTCCTACTGGGGTTGATACATGAATAGGCATGGAAAGAGGCTCACTAGCAGAATCAACCTAAAGATAAATATGTGGACACATAAGAGAAAGTTGAACATAGATCAAATAACATAGATGTAGATCTAAAAAAAATATGGATGATACCTGTGGTAAAAATATCAGAAGCCTCCACCATTATAATGTTAGAAGCCTCTACCTCAGGTCTAGTAGACACTACTACTGGAACTACTACCTCTGCCATGCAAACCTTTAGTAGAACCTCTACCTCTCATAACTGAAATAAGAGTAGATCTAAACACACATCGGGGATGGTTCTTGGACAAATGACCAACCTCATCACACATATTGCAAACTCTATGACATGACTTAATAGAAAGAGGTATGACTGAGCCAGAATGACTACCTGAAGCTTCTGACCAGAAAATCCACTACCTGATCTCTATAAAGCTTCCTACACTATTCTACTATGATACCCACATAAACCTATAAAATTCCTACCTCACGAAGTGTGACCTCTGAATTCACCTTAAAGATACATCTTTTTAGTGCCTTCTTAAGATTATTAAAGAATATGCTCAATCATCTTAGCATGATCTGCTATACTCTGAAATGATACTCTATACACCACCATTCGAGTCGTAGCTAGCTGAATAGAAACATCCAACCCCTTCACAAATTTCCAAATCTTTTTACATTAGGTGGTAATATTGGTACAAAAATATCTTAACAAGGCATGAAAGCATGCCTCATACTTTGAAACAGTCATGAAGCCATGCTCTAAGTGATTAAACTTATATCTTATCTAATCTCTCAAATTTAAAGGAACAATCCTATAAAAAAGGCCTAAATAAATTGATCCTAAGATATCTCAGGAGAATCAAGAGGTCTGCAACCAAAAAACGATCTCCACTAATCTCTATATGCATCTTACAACTAATAAATAGTATAGGCAGCCCCATTCAACTCCAGTGAACTAAGGTTATGCAACTTCTTATGAAAGTCAATCAAGAACTCATAGGCATCCTCGCCTACCGCACCACTGAACCTATGAGGAACTCAATGAGTGAATTACTCAAACCTCTTCTGATCCTCAAAAGACATAACATTTCTCACAATAAGAAAAGGCATTGAAAATCTAGCTGGATGAGGTCCCATTTTAGAAGGTAACATAGGCATAGGTTGAACTCCTCTTCTCAAAGTACCATGCCCAAATATCAGCATATATCAGCACAGAAGGAGGAATACCACTTAGAGTTTATGGAGTACCATAAGCAGATATTGGTACCATATGAGGATCCATACTCAGAACAAGAGGAACACCATTTGCAAACTTTGGCATAGACAGAGGTACAATACTTAGAGCTGGAGGAACAAAAGGTATACTTATGAAGGAAGAGCGAAACCCAGTTTAGAATACAGGGTATGGAAGATCCATATGATAAGGAACAAACTAAGGAAAGTTTTCTAAAGAAATTTTATAGAATCTCGGCGATAGATATAGACGTCTACGTACCAATACATGAGACTCTATTAAACCCCTCATTATTACACTATTAAGATTAAAGGCCGACTGAGCAAACTAGATATCAAAGGATGATTAAGAAAAGTAGAAAATAAAGTATAAAAGATAGACACTATGGAAACATCACCTGTAATCTAAAAATATCCCAAATGGTAGTCTACACTATCTCCACTAACAGTTCCACAATATTCACATATACTACATGCAAATATGATAATTAAGCATAAGTATACAAATATTATGAAAAAAAAGTATACATAGACATATGTCACTTCAAGATGATAATACACCACAAAATGAGCAATAAATATATGATATGCAATCAAGATGAAAATAATGATGATGATGTGATGTAGGAGTTTGTTGCACAACCTCCATATACCAATACAAAGTTGTGCTCCTAAGGTAGGACCCATGGGGGGTTCATCAACCCATATACAACCAATATCTAATCCAATACCCATAGCTCCTCTCTAATACAAACATCGATAGAGGGTTTTTAAAGATGTCACATTTTTTGTTAGATAAAGCTATATTTTTAATATTTCCATGATGGTATCAGTGTTTTATAAATGAACATGATTAAGGACGAAATGCTTATAACCAACCAAATAAGAATTTCCAATTCAAACCAAAATACCCAGTACATGAGCCAAAATCTTCTCAATAAACTAGTCATCCATGATCTAACATATTCCATATACAAAAAAAGCAAAATATACCATAACATGCCATTCGTGAAATGCCCCGAATCTAGTACACGGAATGCTACACGGTGCTTATGACCCCGAAGGACCACAAGCTAACCCATGACTTATATCTGTACCTGTACACTGTATAACATACTATATATAATGTAGAAATAAAGGCTGAAAGGCCATAAGGTTCAAAACTAAGACATAGTATCTGATAAAATATAACATCTGGGTGGGGTTTGAAATACACAAAAAACTGAAATAAACTGTCTGAACATACTGTAGTCTAAAAAGCCTCTAACTGACTGAACTTTCTGAATAAGGAGTTGATGGGAAATGTCCCCAACTAAATCCAACTACTGAAATAAACTAAGTAATGAAATAATAAAGTAATGATAATATCCTCGAAGGATAAGGACTCATTGTTAACTCTGACTGTTACTGATGCTCTGGAGCACGTGATTCTGAACCTATGGTATAAAACACCATAGCATAAATACGTTAGTATGATTGAATATACTGGTATGAATGTGAGGTATAATGAATGCAAAGGGTTCACATGCATGAACTGTACTAACTGACTGGATGACATAAATGTGAGAATACATGCATGAATAATTAATAACTGTAACTGGGGTCATGATAACATGATTATTGAGTCTGAGTACTGATAATTATATAACTAAAATAACTAATACAGAGTGACTATATATGACAGTCTTATTTCTGATGGAATTAGTTGAGTTCTGTTCTATTCTAAGGTGACTGTATCTGACAGTCCTGAATTCTGTAGAACTATCTGAGTTCTAGTAATGAGACTGAATAACTCTATCTGACAGTCCTGATTCTGTACTGAAACTGTGAGAAGTAGTCATCTAATCGATATGCCCCTAATACGCCATTATGGCTAAGTTGGGGTCCAATCTATAACCCCAATTAGAAGGGTGTCAATACCGTGCCACTGGTAAAGACAAACAGTGGCTGATCCTCATCTGACAGTGTCCCAAAAAGAGTATAGTGGGACTCTCATATGATAGTGTTTATCCACCTCATTAAACTCATCTGACAGTGCTGATGTCTCAATCTATGCTGTCTACATAGTTTTGGAATGCAAGGATAACTTCTAGGAATCAGACCCTCATCTGACAGTGTGTGTTCCCATCCTTGGGTTCACTCACTGCTGATTCCTACTCCTATCTGAATAGACACTGAACACGGATTACTGACCTCAATTGGACTGAATTAGCTGAGTTCTGTTGACTAACGAAATAGTACTGAGCTTACTAGATTACTGAGCTTTCCTGAGTCACATGACTGACTGAGTTCTATAGATCATGGGTTGACTGAGGATATCATAAAAACATGAAACTGGCTCTAGGCACACAACTATACTTTTTGGGTACAAGTACCCCCAGGACTCGATGGGAAGAAATTGACAAAGCATAACTTTCTTGAATACATGACCAACATCACAATCCATAATACAATAAGTTGGAGATTTCATGAAATATCAGTTCTAGAGCACCATAATGGCTACACATATATCACTAATTCATTGACTAAGACATTTCACCAAACACTTGACATGCATAAACTTGTACATGAATGGGTATTTCATATTATTTTACTAGTATGGCACTTTTCCTACATATAGGCATTTAATCAAACACATGGGGAGCATACTTTGGTTATAACATCGTCAATGCATCTGATTGTCATGGTTGCATAAATAAATTTGCAAATTTGAAGGGTTTATCATGATTATTTTGCAAATCACCACATACTAGGGTCAATCATTGGAATATGTAATTTAAAACATGAATCAAAATCCAACAATATCATGAGCATGAATTTCAATTCAATTTAAATCATGAACATTCATCAATACACAAATCTTGGATTTTGAAAAGAGGTTCTTGAGCTTCATGGATGAAAGAGACCTATGAATCAACATATGACATACCTGGGTTTTGAGTTTCTTGATGTTCTTGGACTTGAAGAACTTGAATCACTTAGTTTCTTGAAGAAAATTTGGAACTTATTTCTTGGGGATTATCTTTAAGAGAAAACCCTAATTTGATGTTGTAAATGGATAACGAACTTACGAGCCTTGATTTGATATTATTAGGTATTAGAAAAGGGTTGGAAAAAAACAAAAAGCCCTTTTTAAAAATGACTTAAAATAGCTGAACAAAATATGCGACGGTGGGTGCGATGGTCCGTCGCTGGGTCGACTTTCCGTCGGTCCTGACCGTCGTACCTAGGTAGGATAGAGGTTCACTGCCTCTTCTACGATGGCTTGGGCTATGGTCCGTCGCTAGCTCGATGGTCCATCGGCCTGAGCCGTCACTCTTAGGAAGAGTGTGGTATCACAGTCTCTGCTGTAACAGCTTGGGTGACAGTCTATCGCTAACTCGATGGTCCGTCGGCTCTCACTGTCGCACATGGGAAGTTTTGTCTACTTTTTGTATTATGGCTATAACTTTTTACCTAGATACCGGATTTTGATAAAATGGGTATCGATGGAAATCTTATTCAATCTCCCACTCAACAAAAAGTGAAAATATTACAAACTTCCAAGTGTACAAAAGTAGATTCATCTTTCGAAGTAAGTTTCTAACATTCTTAGGATGATTTCAAGCTAGGTAGAATTATGGGGTATTACAATATTTCCCCCTTAAGAACATTCATCCTCGAATAAGACTAAGTGAGAGGGGAGAATATAAACTAACATAAATATTGAACATAAATGACTAAAACATGACTCTATGACTAGCATGACTGATAAACTAAATATATATCATACTGAACATGCATATGCATGAGTAACTGATTCATGAATGAATGACTGAGTGTTCCGAGGAACTAAGTTTTATCACAATGAGAATGCATATTTGATGCATGATTACTTGACTGATTTGATACATGAATGCATGACTGAATATGCAATGGTATTTAAGACCAAGCTGTAATGAAATTCTTAACATGAAACTGAGTAAGATAAAGAAGAACTGTTACCTTGAGATTGATCCGAGTTGGAGGAGAAGAGGTGAGGATACTTGGTTCGCATATCTGCTTCTTCTTCCCAAGTAGATCCCTCAACAGACTGATTTTGCCAAAGAACTTTGATTAGATGGACTTCTTTGTTCCTCAGTCTATGAGTCTAATAGTCTAGGATTTTGACTGGAATCTCTTCATAAGAGAGGCTATTATGAACATCTATGTACTAAATAGGGACTACAACTGCTGGGTCACCTATGCACTTCTTGAGCAAAGAGACATGGAAGACTGGATGAATTGAGGCTATATCTGAAGGCAATTTAAGCTCATAAGTTACCTTGCCAAATCGACTGAGAATCTTGAAGGGACCGACATATCAGGGACTGAGCTTTCCCTTCTTGCTAAATCTCTTCACTCCCTTCATATGAGAGATCTTTAGATAGACATAGTCAACATTCTCAAACTCGAGATCCTTTCTGCGGATATCTTCATAAGACTTCTGTTGGCTCTGAGCAGCCTGGAGTCTTTCTTTGATCAACTGTACTTTTTCTAAGGCATCAAATACTAAGTCTAGCCCTATAACTGAGGCGTCACTAACTTCAAACCAGCCAATTAGAGATCTGCATCTCCTACCATATTGAGCTTCGAATGGAGCCATCTGAATACAGGAATGATAGCTGTTGTTATATGCAAACTCAATCAAAGGAAATTGGTCATCCCAACTACCCTTGAAATTAATTGCACATGCCCTTAGCATATTTTCTAAAGTCTGAATGGTAGTTTCTGCTTCACCATCTGTCTAAGGGTGGAACGTTATACTGAGTTGAACTTGGGTACCAAAACCCTTTTAGAATGCTTTCCAGAAGTAAAAGGTGAACTGGGTACCTATGTCTGAGATAATAGATAATGGAAAACCGTGCAATCTGACCAACTCTCTGATGTAGAGTTTGGCATAATCCTCGGCTGAAAAAGAGGTATGGACTGGAAGGAAATGAGTTGATTTGGTCATCCTGTCTACAATGACCCAAACTTAATCATGCTGGCGACGAGTACGAGGCAAACCCATCACAAAGTCTATGTTCACTTCTTCCCACTTCCAAGTAGAAATACTGAACTCCTACATGGACCCACTAGGCCTATGATGCTCTATCTTAACTTGCTTCCATGTAGAGCACTTAGCCACAAACTCTATAATATCTCTCTTCATCCCACTCTACCAATAGATCTCCCATAAGTTGCGGTACATCTTTGTGGCCCCTGGATGAATAGAGTAGCACACACCATGTACTTCTGCAAGAATTTTTTGCCTTAAGTTATCTACACTTGAAACACACAGACGACCCTGACAACGTAGAACACCATCTCCCCCTCGAGAGAAAACCTCTACTTTCTATTCCTTGACTGACTCTTTTAACTTGACTAGGCTGGGATCTCTATCTTTCTTTTCTTTTACCTCTGAAACTAGAGATGATTCTAAACTACTCTAAACCCATATGTTATCCTCTTCTGTATCGACTAAGCGAACACATAGTATGGAAAGCTAATGGACTTCCTGAACTAACTTATTCTTACTGTCCTCAAAATGAGCAACACTACCCGTAGACAATCTACTGAGAGTGTCAGCCAATGCATTGTCCTTACCCAGATGATAAAGGACACTCATGTCATAATCTTTCAAGAGATCTAACCACCTTATCTGCTAAAGATTGAGATCTTTTTGAGAAAATACATACTGAAGGCTCTTATGATCTGTGAACATATCCACATGAACTCGATATAGATAATGCCTCCAAATATTTAAGGAAAATACAACGGCTACTAACTCAAGATCATGAGTGGAATATTTCTTCTCATGGGGTTTAAGTTTCCTGGAGGCGTAGGCTATGACCTTAACATGATACATGAGGACAAAACCCAAACCTACTCTGGATGCATCACAATAAACTATGAACCCATCTGGTCCATCTGGAAGAGCTAAGATTGGAGTTGAGGTGAGTCGAGTCTTCAACTCCTGAAAACTCTTCTCGCAAAGATCTGACCACTGAAACTTGAATTTCTTATGAGTCAATATAGACATAAGGGATGCAATAGAATAAAATCCTTCAATAAACCATTTGTAATAGCCAGCCAAACCCAAGACACTCCTGATATCTGATAGAGAGACAGGTCTGGGCCAGTTTCTTACTACTTTGGTCTTTTGAGGATCAACCCTAATTCCATCATTGGAAATAATATGTCCAAGAAACGTACTAACCTTAGCCAAAACTCACACATTCTAAATTTGGCAAACAACTGATGATCTCTGAGGGTCTGAAGTACAATTCTGAGATGGTCTGCATGATCACGCTTACTGCAGGAATAAATAAGGATATCATCAATAAAAACTATGATGAACATGTCCAAGTACTACTTGAATACAATATTCATCAAATCCATGAAAGCTACTGGGGCATTAGTAAGACCAAAGGATATGACTAAGAATTCGAAGTGACCATACCAAATATGAAAGACTATTTTTGAAATGTCATATTCTCTAACTCTGAGATGATGATATCCAGATCTGAGATCTATCTTAGAGAAATAGTTGGTACCCTGAAGTTGGTCAAACAAATCATCGATTCTGGGAAAAGGATACTTATTCTTGACCGTGACTTCATTGAGATGACGGTAATCTATGCACATTCTAAGAGAACCATCTTTATTGCGTATGAATAAGATTGGTGCACCCCACGAGGACACACTGGGCCTGATGAACCCTTTATCTAAGAGATCCTTCAACTGCTCTTTCAATTCTCTGAGTTCTGCTGGTGCCATTAGGTATGGAAGAGTAGATATAGGCTGAGTATCTGGAAGAAGGTCAATGCTAAAGTCTATTTCCCTTTTAGGAGGAATTCCTGGAAGATCTTCGGGAAAGACATTTGAATATTCATTCATGACTGGGACTGATTCAAGACTGAGAGTTTCAAAACTAGTGTCCTTAACTCGAACAAGATGATAGACACATCCTTTATATAT
Source organism: Capsicum pubescens (assembly GCA_030864215.1). Lineage (NCBI taxonomy): Eukaryota > Viridiplantae > Streptophyta > Magnoliopsida > Solanales > Solanaceae > Capsicum > Capsicum pubescens. The sequence continues at coordinate 124,540,521 of CM061543.1, forward strand.
CATTTTCCTAGCCCAAAGGTAGGAAATATACTGTCCTTAGAAAATTAATGTACTCTCTCTCCACTCTAGGACAGGTTTATTTGGAAACTAAAACTAAACTATTCTATTTCTGCAGTCGACTGTGGCATAGCAGGAATGAAGCCAATCCATGCCAAGAATGACATCAAAATCAGTCATCTCTAATTCAACTAAGTATACTGAAGTGACTTTCTAAAATATGATAACCGAGCAGTTCCTGTATACCCGTCGGGCTATGATAGTTTTACCCACTGGGGTAGAGACTGAAAAAGACTCTGCTAGAATTTTAGGACTGGTTCTGAAATTTCCTTCAATATAGTGAGTAACAAAAGACAAAGAAGCTCCTGGGCCTAGCAAAGCATAAACATGCACATAAAAGATCTGTAACATACCAGTAACTACATCAAGAGAATTTTCCTGATCTTACCTGGACTGGAGAGCATAAAGTCAATTTGGGCGTTGCCCACTAGTAGAACTGGAAGTGGCACCCTGCTGATTTGGGCTATCGAACTGAGCTGAGGAATGGTTCTGCTGACACTGATAGCCTGACTGGGGATAATATCTGACTCTGTATCCTGGCTTGCCATATCTGAAATAAACATCGCTACCATCTCTGCAAACACCATTGTGGTTTTTACCACATGTCTGACAAAGGGAATTAGTTTGGGCATTGCTGACACTTCCCTAAGACTTAGATCCTGGTGCGCTATCTCTATTACCATACCTGAACTTAGGAGATAGAGTACTGGCTGAAGAAGGAGCTAGAACTAATGACTTAGGATGAAACTGAGAACGATTTACTCTTTCTGATTTGGGCTGAGCAAAGCTGAAACTACTTGTCTTTGCTCTCTTATTCTGCTTCTCCCTATCTTAATCTTTTTCTCTTCTATCCATTGAGCATGAGTCATGAGCCTGGCTAAATTTATGTCACTAGTCTACATTATAGATTTGCACTCATTAACAATACAATCATTCATCCCAGAAACAAACTTACTCATCTTGGCCCTGCTATCTACAACCATATGAGGAGCATATCTGGCTAATTGAGTAAACTTAAGAGAATACGCTTTCAACATCATGTTGGCCTGCCTGAGGTTTATAAATTCTAACACTTTAGCTTTTCTCAACTCTAGGGGAAAGAATCTATCTAAGAATATGGTGACAAACTCCCCCTACTCTATAGACCCTGTATCAACTAACCTCTCTGACTTCTACTATTTATAACAAGTATGAGCAACATCCTGCAACTGATATGCAGCTAGCTCAGCACTCTCAATAGTTGACACCCCCATAATATCAGTAACCTTCTGAACCTGATTGATGAATTCTTGAGGGTCCTTATCTATCTTACACCTGATAAAGGATGGAGGATTCATTCGTGTGAAATCTTGAATCTTGGAGGTAGCTGAATTGGCAACTGGGTTGGTCGGAATGACAACTGGTCGTTCATTCTGAGAAGAAACTGACTGAGCAATAGTAGTGAATGCAACTTTGAACTCTGCATGAGAAACATGTTCACCCAAAGGTTCTTCGGGTTGAGGGGCTGACTGATTCCCGTTTCTTCTTTTAGGAGGCATGTTCTGTCAAAGAAGAGGAGAAATGAATTAGAATAAGATATTATCTTGAGATTATGCTCACTTGCATGACTTGAATACTGAAAGAAGGGAAACTGCTCCTAAAACATCTTATAGCCTCCTGCACATAAATGTGGCATACAACACACCCATGTATAGGACTCTACTAGATGCAGCTTTCAGACTTCCTAGGACTCTATTGAACCTTAGGCTCTGATACCAAGTTTGTAATGCCCCGAATCTGGTACTCGGAATGCTACACAGTTCTCATAATCTCTAAGGACCACAAGCTAACCCATGACTGATATCTATACCTGTACACTACATAACATACTGTATATAATACGGAAATAAAGGCTGAAAGGCCATAAGGTTCAAAACTGAGACATAGTATCTGATAAAATATAACATCTGGGTGGGTTATAAAATACCCAAAAAAATTGAAATAAACTATCTGAACATACTGTGGTCTGAAAAGACTCTAACTGACTGAACTTTCTAAATAAAGAGTTTATGGAACATGTCCCCAACTAACTCCAACTATTGAAATAAAATAAGTAATTAAATAATAAAGTAATGATCATGTCCTTGAAGGATGAGGACTCATTGCTAACTCTGATTGATACTGATGCTCTGGAGCTCATGCTTCTGAACGTATGGTATTAAAAAACCAAGCGCAAATACATCAGTACGATTGAATGTAATGGTATGCATGTGAGGTAGGCTGAATGCAAAGGGTTCACATGCATGAACTATACTAACTGACTGGATGACATGAACGTGAGAATACATACATGAATACATAATAACTGTAACTGGTGTCATGATAACATGAAATAAGAGATACTGAAAACTGTATAATTGAAATAACTAATACTGAGCGACTGTATCTGACAGTCTAGTTTCTGATGGAACTAGCTGAGTTCCGTTCTGTTCTGAGGTAACTATATCTGACAGTCTTGAATTCTGTAGAACTATCTGAGTTCTATTACTGAGACTGAATGACTGTATCTGATAGTCCTGATTCTGTACTAAAACTGTGGGAAGTAGTCATCTAACCGACATTCCCGTAATACGCCATTATGGCTGAGTTGACGTCCAATCTATAACCCCAATTGGAAGGATGTCAATACCGTGCCACTGGTAAAGACAAGCTGTGAGTGATGCTCATCTGATAGCGTCCCCATAAAAGAATGGTGGAACCCTCATCTGATAGTGTTTATCCACTTTATCAACCCTCATCTGACAGTGTTGATGTCTCATCCTATTCTGGCTACATAGTTCTGGAATGCAAGGATGACTTTTAAGAATCACACCCTCATCTGACAGTGTGTGTTCCCATCCTTGGGTTCACTCGGTGCTAATTCCTACTTCCATCTGAATAGACACTGAACATGGATTACTGAACTGAGCTGGACTAAATTAGCTGAGTTTCATTGACTGGCGGAATAGTACTGAGCTTACTAGATTACTGAGCTTTCCTGAGTCACATGACTGACTGAGTTCTATGGATCATGGCTTGAATGAGGATATTGTGAAAACATGACACTGGCTCTAGGCACACAACTATGCTTTTCGGGTATAAGTACCCCCCAGGACTCAATGGGTAGAAACTGACAAAGCATGACTTTCTTGAATACATGACCAACATTACAAACCATAATATAATAATCTGGAGATTTCATAAAGTACAAGTTTTAAAGAACCACAATGGCTACACATATATCTATAATTCATTGATGAAGACATTTCATCAAACACTTTACATGTATAAACTTGTACATGAATGGGGATTTTATATTATTATACTAGTATGGCACTTTTCCTTCACATAGGCATTTAATCAAACACATGAGGAGCATACTTTGGTTATACCACCATCAATGCATCTAATTATCATGGTTGCATAAATAAATTTGCAAATTTGAAGGCTTTATCATGATTATTATGCAAATCACCACATACTAGGGTCAATAATTGGAATATGTAATTTAAAACATGAATCAAAACCCACAACAACACGGGCATAAATTTCAATTCAATTTAAATCATGAACATTCATCAATACACAAATCTTAGATTTTGAAAAGAGGTTCTTGAGCTTCATGGGTGAAAGAGACCCATGAATCAACACATGACATACCTGGATTGTGAGTTTCTTGAAGTTCTTGGACTTGAAGAACTTGAATCTCTTAGTTTCTTGAAGAAGATTTGGATCTTGTTTCTTAGGGATTATCTTTGAGATAAAACCCTAATTTGATGTTTTAAATGTATAATGAACTTACGAGCCTTGATGTGATATTATTAGGTATTAGAAAAAGGTGGTAAAAGACCAAAAAACCCTTTTTAAAAATAATTGAAAATAGATGAATGAAATATGTGACAGTGGGTACGACGGTCCGTCGCTGGGTCAATAGTCCGTCGGTCCTAACCGTCGCACCTGGGCAAAATAGGGGTTCACTGCCTCTCCTACGATGGCTTGGACGATGGTCCATCGCTAGCTCGATGGTCAATCGTCCTAAGCCATCTCTCTTAGGTAGAATATGGTCTCACTGTCTCCGCTGCGATGGCTTGGGCGACGGTCCGTCGCTAGCTCGACTGTTCGTCGGCTCTCACCGTCACACCTGGGTAGTTTTGACTACTTTTTGTATTGTGGCCATAAATTTCTACCCCGATACTAGATTATGATGAAATGGGTATCTATGGAAAGCTTATTCAATCTCCCACTAAACAAAAAGTGAAAATATTAAAAATTCCACGTGTACAAAAGAAGATTCATCTTTCAAAGTAAGTTTCTAACGTTCTTGGGACGATTTCAAGCTTGGTATAGGTACGGGGTATTACAATTCGATACCACATAATTACAAGTTTAGATAATTTCTACCAAGAATAACAACCAATTATTCAAATACCAGGCCAATATCATCATATAAGACCACGGTAACATATAATAGATAATGTCTCAAAACTACCAAATAACAATAATTCAGGCCCCTACACAGGCACAACACTGTATCATCATCATTTTCATTGTTGGTTCCCATATCCATAACATGATCTTATAACAATATTAACTACCCAGCCTTGTCTAAAGAAATTTAAGACATAAACTACCTCAAATGCCAAAAATAAATAGAAAAAAATCTTCAACCAAAGCTTACACCTAATGAACAGACCTGCAAATAACTAAAATATACAAATGTAAAATTAACGCATTAAAATAAAGATAATGAAACCCATATTTCCTATTTCTAGGTTGGGGTCAAAATAGACCCCCAAAATGGTTTCCTAAAAAAAAGATGGGTAAGAGCAAATTTTTTGTCCAAAAATATATTTCCCATGATTAAAGGAACTCATGGGAGAAAACCTAAGTGAAAATTGTTTGGAGCCAAAATCCCCAATTTCCATCTTTTAGTTCAAGTTTTAACAAGGTTTTAATGATAGAAATTTTAGGGAAATGATTAAAATAGGGATTTGGAGCTTACCCAAGCTAAAAATAAAATAAATAGCTTAAAAACTCAAAATTCTAAGCTCCAAGTCTCAAAAATAGTGAAAAATTGCAATAAAGGGCATTTATATTGCTCAGGCATCGCTAAATTGACCATTGGATCGCTTAAGAGGACATCACTTAAGTGACCATGTGTCGCTTAAGTGACATCTTCCTACTTCCCATGTCGCTTAAGTGACTAGGCTTTGCTTAAGCAAGCCTGATGTTGTTATAGTGACACTTTGGCTGTTTGCTGGGTCACTTAAGTGATGAAAATGATGATTAAGCGATGCACCAACTAGAGACTTGAAGAATTTCAAGTGTTTACTGACCCTTCAAGATACATTTGAAATCACGAGAACGAAAATAAACTATGCTAGTATTTCAAATTTGATCCTCCAGATTTAATAGAATATCAGATTTTTAAAATAACATCATTTTCACAAAGTTGACCCTCGAAAATCAATTTCACAACTTTTCAAACCGAGGGTTGAAATTCAATATAAAATCCATAAAACTATACCAACTATGTTACTAACCTAAAATCTTGTTCCTGGTCTAATGGCATAGTCTGATTGGCCATTCAACACACTTATCAATAAATGTTGACCAAATTCAACTATAGAGCTTTTATAACCTTCAAAAATAAAAAATTCACATAAATCACACTAAAAGAAATTTGGAATTGTGCCAATCATTCCCATACCCTAGAAATACAACCAAGAAACCATGAGGAGAGGTAAAATGGTCAAATCACCAAAAATTTAATCGTAACATTAATAAACCAATATTTTCCTTTTGAATGAAAACATTAAGATCTCCAAATTAAAATCAAGCCCAAAATCACTAAAAGGAAGAGCATGGTACACTTACCAGTTCTTAGAATTGGCATTACTCTAATAGAGAAATTCCCAAGAATGATTGTTATGAGAGAGCACACTTTAAAAGAACAAATTGTTCATAATGTAATTATTTCTAGATAGAGGGGAGAATGCCACTGGAAAAACCAAATCCTAACTACATACGTATCTAGAAACGTAAATAAAGTAGCCATTGTTAATGCCATTAGTAATGTACAAATTATGAAAGCACTATTTTCATCCCACTAGAAATATAACAATATAATAAGGACAGCGAGTAAGGGAAAAGAAAGGAAAACACTGACCTATATTTGTTGCTTTGGGGGTACAGTTCAAAAAAGACTATTTAAATCCCTTCACTAAAGGTTTCAATCTATAATATGATGAGTCACCACAAAAAATGAATTTAAGAAAAGTGAAAATAGGACTGCTATTTTGATTGTTCAGCTATTCCATATTTAAAGAAGCGGTACTAGAAAGGGACTAATCGTTTTCCTGGGTGAAAGAGAGTCAAACCAATCTATGTTCAAGGTAATAGGGTAATAAGAAAATTGACAGGGGGTATCGTACCTTATATTATTAAAAGTGACTATAAATTACATATAAGAGGAACACATCATTACTTCACATCTTTTCAATTAGATAATGGACGATGATAAGCCACTGCACAGTAGAGCTCTCTAATCTTGATTGCTCTAAGTCGATAATCTATAGGTCATAATTTGAATTTCTAACTAAATATCTGTAACGCCCCAAATCTGGTACCTGAAATGCTACACGGTGCTCATAACCCTAAAGGACCACAAGCTAACCCATGACTGATATCTGTAATGGAGCATTGAATAATACATTGTAAATATGCGGAATATAAGATATAAGTCCATAAGGTTCAAAACTGAACTAATACTGAATATAATACAATGTCTATAATAGGGTATGACAATACCCAAAATTGAGATAAACTGTCTGAAACATGCTGTAGTCTGGAAGCCTCTAAACTGTCTGAAAACTATGAAGTTGATGGGACATGTCCCCAGCTTACTCTAAACTAATGAAATAATAAAGTAATAAAATAATCATGAAATTCTCGAATGATGAGGACTCACTGCTAGTCTGGCTGCTGAACGTATGATCTACTAAGTATCTTCGGGAGCTCGTGCTTCTAAACCTATGGTATAAAACACCATAGCACAAATACGTCAGTACGTTGAATATACTAATATACAAGTAAGGTAGGCTGAATGCAATGGTTCATATGCATGAACAATACTAACTGACTGAATAACATGAACGTGAGAATACATGCATGAATAAGAGACTATAACTGAATTCGTGATACCACTATCTCGTGAATTCTGATAACATGGATTTACTGATATCTGAGTGCTAATACTAAGATACTAAATAACTGAGTATATAGGGTACTGAGGAACTAATGTTATATTATTAATAAAGGAAAGAATATTTTTGACAGTTCTGATTATGAAGAACTGGTCAGATTGACTGTATCTGACAGTCCTAAAATTGAATACTAATAACATGGGATACTGCTAACTGTATAACTAAAATAACTAATACTGAGCGATTGTACTGATAGTTTAGGTTCTGATGGAACTAGCTGAGTTCCATACTTTTCTGAGTTGACAGTATCTGACAGTCCTGAATTCTGTAGAGCTATCCGAGTTCTATTATTGAGACTGAATGACTGTATCAAATAGTCCTAATTTTGTAACTGAAACTGTGGGAAGTAGTCATCTAACCGACATACCCCTAATACTCCATTATGGCTGAGTTGGGGTCCAATCTGTAACCCCAATTGAAAAGGTGTCAGTACCGCGCCACTGGTAAGGACAAGCTGTGAGTGACCCTCGTCTGACAGTGCCCCCAAAAGAAAATGGTGGGGACCTTATCTGACAGTGCTTATCCACCTCATCAACCCTCATCTAATAGTGTTGATGTCTCAACCTATGCTGGCTACATAGTTTTGGAACGCAAGGATGACTTCTAAGAATCACACCCTCATCTAACAGTGTGTGTTCCCATCCTTGGGTTCACTTGGTGCTAATTCCTACTCCCATATGAATAGAAATTGAACTGATTAACTGAACTGAACTGATACTAATGGTATTATTTAGCGGAGCTAAAATGAGTTCACTAAGTTTCGTTGACTGACAAAATACTATTGAGATCTGAGGAATGGCGGAGAGTACTGAAGTTACTGAGATTTCTAGGAATATTAAGGTTATCAATATTACTGAGTACCGATGTTAGTGACACCACTGAGGTCATTGAGATTACTGAGTAGGACTAGACTGATACTGAATTTACTAAGTTTTCCTGAGTCATGAAACTGACTGAATTCTAAGGATCATGGCTTGACTGAGAGTATCATGAAAACATGACATTGGCTGTAGTCACACAACTAAATTGTCGGGTACAAGTACCCCCAAGTCTCGATAGCATTAAACTGATAGGATATGACACTTCTTGAACACATGACCAATATCAATAATTCATAATACATTAATTTGGGGATTTCATGAAGCACATGGTTATCATAGTCTTATACATGAATGGAATTGCATATAAACATGTCATACTTTCATAAACCTATTCTCATGGACATTCCCTCAACCATTCATAATGCACACAATATCATAAAAGTCATTCTTGGTCATAGGATAAAGCATGCATTTATCACTTGGGTCACAATTAAGCTATGTTGCATAATTTCTATTCTCTTGGAATTTTATCAAACACCTAAAATGCATGACTTAGGGCATAGGCATGACCATTAAATTAATACAACAAAACTTAGTATTTCAACTCAATTTCACATATTTCAGACCACATACTAGCATAGGTTCATGAACAACACATAAGTATTCCAACTTGGGAACCATACAACCATAATCACATGAACATAATCAACCCACAACAAAATATTCACAATACAAGATTTAAAACTTGATTCTTGGGATTCATGGATGAAAGGAATCTATGAATGAACACTGTTCATACCTTAGTTCTTGATTCTATGAAGATTGATGGAGAGATTCTTGAATTTGAGTCTTGGATTTGAATCCCCAATTGAAAACCCTAGCTTGTTCTTGAGAGAAACTTGAGAGAAACACTAACGTTTGGATGAAAAAATGGCTGAATCATGTGTCATTGGGTTTAAATAGGGGTGGGAAATTAACCCTTTTAACCCTTGGACGCGTATTTTAATTTTTGTAAAATTTTCGTATTTTGAACCCTGGCGCGATGCGCCATAATTGCGAAGGCTCACTGGATTTTGACGATTGCCATTTTGGCCTACTCCACGATGCGTTGATGGCTCATGTGGCACACTGCCTTACTAAAAAGGCTATAACTATTTGCTCGGGTGTCGGATTTGGGCAAATTTGGTATCAATGGAAATCTTATTCAATTTTTCACATGATAAAAAGTGAAAATCTTGAAAATGCCACATGTATAAAAGTGGATTCATCTTTGAAACAAGTCTTTACAATTTCTGGGATGATTTTAAGCTAGGTAGAAGTATGAGGTATTACAATATCTCCCCTTTGGAAACATTCGTCCTCAAATGAGACTGATTTAGATGGGAAAAACGATAAGCTAAAGTACTTACTGAACATGAAAAGCTGAAACATGACTACCTTACTGACATTACTGATATTAATATTGAGCATGCATATCTGATGAATGATTTTATGATTGAGCTGATACATGAATACTTGACTGAGAGTACTGATAAGCTGATCATGCATATCAGATGCATGAATACATGACTGAACTGAATCATGAACATGCAACTGAACATGTAAGGGTAACGATACCAAGTTTGAAATAAAAACTAAGCATGGAACTGAATACCACATTTGTAACTGAAACCTGAACATGAAACCAGATAAGCTTAAGAAAAGCTATTACCTTGGGCTGAGTCTAAGCTTAATTACTAAATATGCATGAGTGGAAACATGCGAATGTAACTGGGCATGAAATGTGACACATGAGCTGAATATCGCGATTTGAACTAAGTACCTTGAATACGTGGCATACGATCGAGATTAGAGCTAGAGGGTCAACCTATGGGTACCCACTACTCCAAACTGGATTCATTACGAGAAGAGAGTGGCATATTTTAGGGATAAAAGTTTAGGGGTTCATAGTGTATCTTCTCCTTGGGACACTATGTTCCTCGAAGAATACTGACTTTGCTGAGTTGCTGAGAATACTGGAGTGATGCACAAGGCATCTATGAGCTGAGTCTTAACTAAATATCAGGGATCTAAAACTGAAGCATGATACATTAACTGGGCTGAGCTTGCATCTATTTAGTCGGTTCATATTAGAATGGTTACATTCATGAGGCTTAAGATGGTACATCTAGATGGAAGGGACGGAAACCCAAACCATGCAAACTTGTCCATCTGACTGATAGACTGATTTTTTGGTTTTACGGACTAGCTCGTGATGAAAACTTATGGTCGGCTGGAGCCTTTTTTTAACACTGTTTCTATAAAGTTCTAGTGGCTTTAGGGAAAAATGAAATCTTTGGCATGTCTAAACAAGGCAACTGAATGAGAAAATATCACATGGCTAAAGATTGGTAAGATGGGTTGAGGCCTACGAACACCATTTAAGATGAAATGACTAAGTCTCTTTCACTGCAACTGAGGCTACTGAAAAGATTCACATGGGTGATGAACACGAGTGGATAAATACACTAACTTATCTGATTAACTGGATAGTTGATAGCTGAATACTGGGTGTGTAAGACTGAACTGTACTTAGTCTTGAATAACTAGATTTCAACTGCAGAGTGTTATGCATAAGAGATAAGGACTGACTGGTTGACATGAGATACTGAGCATGAACTGAGGGTAATTGTATTATTTGAGAATGCAACACAAAGAGTATAACAAGCTTCTAGAATAGTCTTGTAAACTGAGGTACTGGAAGGCTAACAACTGAGAAGATGATAACTATATGCTATGGTCAAGTAAACCCAAAACTGAACTGAGTTATTGACCTGATTACTGAACTAGGACTGGGACTGATATTATAGATAAGACGGTAATTGAGACTGTAACCGTAACTAAGACTGTAGCTGGGACTGATTACTGGTTTCTGATAACTAAGGTTTATAATGGTACTGAGGTACTGAATTCTGAGACTGAACACTAATTACTGAGTACTGAATACCGAAACTGTAACTGAGATGGAAACTGAATTTTGATAGTTACACGATGGGGGCTGACATATGTCAAAGATCTGAATGCACACTCACACTCTGTACTTTCCCAACTTCTAAATACAACCTCTAGCTAGACATTTACTTGCACACTAACATGATATTTAAGCCTATCTTCATAACTATACCCTCATGTAAAATAAACATGCAATAATCTTCTCTTAACATATAACATTTACTTTCTCTCCATTAAGAAACCTCCCATCACTATACTGTGTTTAGAAAGAGAGCTCACTGAAAGGTTAAACCAGGAGGACTTGAAGCATGAATGGACACTAACTAAACATGACACTTGACTGAAGCCTGAAGAATAAAATATAAACATCATGCACTCACCAAGAGGTCTAAACTGAGGATATCCATAACATAGTCTGAATTTAACTGATCAGTAGAGGCATAGCATGAGCTATGGAAGCTGAGTATACTATAAAGCATGATATGTGTACATGATTCATGATCTACATGACCTGAGTTTGGAGTTTTCTGCAATCGTCGGACATGATTTGTATTACTGAAGGGAATAGAACCAAACTCCTTATGTTGGGAACTGGAATCGTACATGATTCTATGGAAAACGTGTGAATATAAGCTATGTTCATGGAACTGAGAAGGTTCATGAACAATACATAAGGATTCCAACTGGGGAACCACATACTAGCATAGGTTCATGAACAACACGTAAGGATTTCAACTTGGGAACCATACAACCATAATCATATGAACATATAAACCCACAATAAAATATTCAAAATACAAGATTTAAAACTTGATTCTTGGGCTTCATGGATGAAAGAAATTCATGAATGAACACTGTGCATAGCTTAGTTCTTAATTCTACGAAGATTGACGGAGAGATTCTTGAATTTGAGTCTTGGATTTGAATCCCCAATTGAAAACCCTAGCTTGTTCTTGAGAGAAACTTGAGAGAAACACTATGTTTTGGATGAAAAAATGGCTGAATCACGTGTTAGTAGGTTTAAATAGGGGTGGGAAATTGACCCTTTTAACCATTGGATGTTTATTTTAATTTTTGTAAAAAATTTCTAATTTTGAGCCCTGGCACGATGCGCCATAATTACGGAGGCTCACTGGATTTTGATGATTGCCATTTTCTCCTGCTCCGCGATGTGTTGATGGCTCAGGTGGCACACTGCCTTACTAAAAAGGCTCTAACTCTTCGCTAGGGTGTCGGATTTGGGCAAATTTGGTATCGATGGAAAGCTTATTCAATTTCTCACATGATAAAAAAGTGAAAATCATGAAAATACCATATGTATAAAGGTGGATTCATCTTTGAAACAAGTCTTTAACATTTCTAGAATGATTTTAAGCTAGGTAGAAGTACGGGGTATTACAATATCAGAAAGTAATAAGTTTAATGTGTAAGATAATGCATTTAGTCAATTGAAAGCATGATAATCTTCACTTATGGTATAGAAAATAGGGCATTTAACTATAACTCACAGGTAGGACAACTAACGTTTATGGTTTGAGTTCACTTATAGAAGTGGAAATAAGATCTATATTTGTTTCCAACTAAAGATAAAGACACGTTTTGCTTTACTAGAATCTGACGTCAATTGGTTACCGGTTGGTAGTTCCTCATCATGTAATTTTTGCTCCACCAAAATCTGTCGTCAGTTGGTTACCAGTTGGTAGTACCTTATTGTGCATTGATTGACTCCTCAGGGGTTTGAAAATAGTGCTCTAAAACCAATGGGAAATAAACCTCAAGTGGGGTTTATTGATCTCAAAAGAAAGGATTCAATTGTAGGAAAAATACCCAATATTAAATAGAGTAGAAATCTTACTCATAGATTTGGAAGAGTTAAATAGGATCATGTGAGCTGTATCAAAGAAGTACTTCCCTGAGCGAGTAAGGCATAGAATGCCTTATGAAGCAAAGGTTCACGCTATTGCTTTAAACTAAATAGTATGAACCTGCAACTAAAACATCATTAGTGACATAAAATAGAAGGAAATAGAAAAATAGCCATAAGCCCTCCAATAGAGTAGTAAAGACAAAGAGAAAGGTTAAACAACATTGTGAGTTCCAGACCTAATTGAGAATTAGCGTTAATAGTTGTGTATGTCTTATAAGGAATTTAGTTTGCACTTATGTGTTTCCCAAAACAATAATAGGGGATTTTTCATCTCATTTTAGCTATCACCACATTTCCCCCATGATTTTTATCCAAATAAGAATCTTTGGCTAGCCGTTCACACACTCTCGATGGTATTCCATTTAGTTTGTTCGTTGTATAAGAGCTATGTGCTGATGGAAGGTATCTACATGCAACATAAAAGAAATGATATTGACATTCAATATCTCCTTATCCTTTCTATCTGAAGGTGGTGTTGATCTAGCTAACGAGAAAATACTTCGTCTACCAACTTAAGTGTACTTAGGATGTGAGGACTTCTTTTCATCATCTGTGAATTAGTTGGGTGAAGCAAGAGAAAGCTTCTCGGTAGAGGTAGTTAAGCTAAGATTTAGGAAGTAGCAATTTAGTAAAATTTAGTAGCATGATAGCTTTTACTTAGTCTTAGTCCATTCAGTCAAGCTAGAAGAAAAACTGGTGTAACACCTAAAGCCCTTGTTGCTTTAGTCAAAGAAGTGATTTGCGATGGCCAGAGGAAACTTTTCTTTCATACCATCATATCACACCAAAAGAAGAAGGACTACTAAGCCATATATAAAGCCTTGGAACATAAAGACAATAGCAAGTGTAACTACTAGAACATGATAAGGTGATTGTACAATCGTGGAATAAAAGTTGTGCCTTGACAAAAAGCCTCACATATAGTATGTGGATTCCAAGGCTATGAAAAAACTTTGGGTTCATGACTTGCTTTACGCCTATAGTTTAGAAGTATCAGGCTAAACAGAATAAATCCAATATGGGATAAAACTCCTTACACAGGGAAGTACAAGCTGGGATCGGGATATTTGAAAAAAGTCACAGGCTTAGTGGGAAACTCTTCGAGTGGTTCAAGATCATCCTTTCTTCCTTTATTATGAGATCCAAAAGCAGAATGAATTTGTATTAGAAGGGTGGGTTAGTTTCCTAGTGACATTGTAAATCTAATTACTTTACTCACTTTGAAAGTTGGACCCTCCTCAGGTAGGTAAAAAATTAAGTATAGAATAAAAGAGGATATCTTAGCAGGTAGGTACTACTACCAAATACCAAAATGAAGGAAATCAGCTCAAACAAGACATTATTGTAAGTGGCTGGTGGAAGGTGTGAGATTTGAATCACTGTCTTAGTATGCATGTTATTCGAAGGTGTGACCTAGTTCATTAGAAGAGTTTTATTCTTTAATAGGAGAAATATGGATTAGTTAGGCCATTTCGATTCCGTTCTTTATTCCTAGTGCACTAGATATGCTTAGACTATCATTATCTCTTTGACATGGTGTTCTCAAGCAACCCCCAATAATGTTGATTACTAACCAACTTCTTCTTGTTTTTAACTACTTTGTCCCCATGGTTTGATATGAAAAGCGAACCAGAAAGATCAAAAAAACTATTTAAAAGTCTCTTGAAAGACTTTTTCAAAAGAAAAACCGGGCCATGGACTGGATAATAGAGGGTAATCATAATATATTGAGATATTTTGAAATATTAATCCAATTTAGATTAGTATAAGAATGTGGAATAAGAGGCAGACCTCAATAGGATGGGGAGGCAAAGATAAAGATCGTGGTCGCAGACAACTCTGTAGGTGGAGGTACACAAAGACCACCCAAATATCTATTTTAAATCTATATTCCACGCTCATCATCTTTTTAGAAAGAGGACTTAGGTCAAGGGGATCTTTTTGAGGGGATAAGTTGTGTTTAGGAAAGTTTCTTACCATGGGTAAATATGCATGAAGGAAAGAGAGAATGAATTTCTTAGTATTTATATCATAGACCAACCCAAAAACTCTCTAATTGAAAGTCTCCAATCAATTATATTATAGGCCCTTAATGGTAAAGGCAAGAGGTCAATCCTATCTGGTACGTTTGCTTTCTCACCTTATTATACTATACATATTAGAGTTGCCACAAGAGGTTGGTTGGCACATTCGGTAAAGTCTTCCATTAGCTAGAGGATAACAAGAAAGAAAGCTAAAAGCCAATAGTAAGTAAGGTATATGGATTTATATGAGTGCATTTGTCTTTTCTGAGTGTAGAAAGTAAAGGATCATGCATGCGTAGGTTCAAGGGTAAATTTTTAATCCAAAACATAAAAGTGGAATCACAACTGTCAAAGTAAGTTGGTCAACGCCAATGAAAAAAGACATGGTTTAGCTTATTCTAGTCCTAAGTTAAGCAAATGACATAAAATAAGATGTAATCTCATGTCCTCTTTAAATGGGGCATGAAGAATAAAAGAAAAAGCAAGGTGCGAAGGGCACTCCTTAAACCACTTTATGGTTCAAGATGGAGGTGAGGGAAGATAGAAGGAATAACATAATTAGTAACCTCAGGTATAATTTTTCTTGTATTAGTTAGAAATAAGACTATAAAAATCAAATCCCTTTTGGTTAAGATAATGATTAATGGATAGAAAGATTCACGGGTCGAAATGAAGGGAGCTCAGTTCAGGGGCTTGTATGCCTTGTTTCCAAGATCCGAAGGATAGCTTTCATATTCTCTAGGGATTTTATTTAGATAGAGGGGTAGTTTGAATTTATCAAACAAAGATGAAAGTAAGAGAGACAATTTCTAAGATTCTGTGATCCTGAAAGCTCAACACTTAGTGTAGGAGTTCTTGTCCGAACCTTACATTCGTAATCCAATCAATCAAAAAGACAAGTTGTCCATCATTAAACACCTTCCACTGATAAAGAATACTATCAAAGGAAAGATTCATCTAAGAAGGCATTTCTAACCCAAATTTCACATGTCACAGAATCGTAACCCATCACTTGTCCTGTCCATAAATGTGTATACCTATATTTTCATCATTCTCTTCCACCAAAAGCAAGAATTGAATAATTAATCACATATGGAACCAAAACCCAAGTTTGAAAATAAGCAAGTAACTGGTCTATTTTAGTCTTTATTAGTTTGATCGGCATTTGGGACACAAAATAAGTGTAACACCCCGTAAATTTTTTCGTACACTTATAGCGATTATATGGAGTCCTAAAGGCTTGCGTATGGGTTAAATTAAGTTTATGGTGTTCGGAAGTATCCCGTCAATAGTTGTATGTGTAGGTATTGGAATAATCTTTCCAACGATATAAAGTTTGCCCAAAACAGAGGAGTATTTCATATAAGCGAGCACATTCGAAATTTCAAAACGGTGGCCGGGAAGCCTGTGAACAGTAAATCTGCAGGAAAATTACTGCAGCTAGGCAATTTTTTTTTAGATCAAATTTAGACGATCATAACTCCTTGTACAAAAAGAAATGTGTGAGCTTCTATATATCGACGAAAATCTCCAAGAGTCTTCTTTCCGATGAAATTGGTTTCATCCAAATCCAATGTCTGAGTAAGGATCTATACCCGTTTTACTACAGCCTATCAAAAAAAAAAAGAATTTTGGGACAGATTTTTGGGTCAACTTTAAACGACCATAACTCCTTGTACAGGAAGAACTGGGTGGTATACTTTATATGAAAATGAAATCCCTTTGAATTATCTTTCCAATGCAATTGATTTTACCCAAATCCGATACCGGAGCAAAGAGTTATGATCGATTTACTTCAGCCTGTCAAAACTGTCCACTGGGGACAGATTCGGATTTATTTAAATTTTTAGGGCAAAATGGTCATTTTCTATTACCTATTGGACGAAAATTGGTCTTTATAAACATACTCTTAGCCTCATATATATCATATATCATCCAATTATTAAGAGAAGGTGAAACCCTAGCCTAATTTCAACTTCAAATATTTTGTGATTCAAGCGTAGAAAATTCAAATTGGTTTCGTAGTTGTGTTCACCATCTCGAAAGCTTCGAGAAGCACCCCATGGTTATGTAAGGAGGATTATAAATACAAGAGTTCATTGTTAAGGTATGAATATTGTTTATTCTTGATTCTTATCCATGAATAAGTATTGATAAAGGATTATGAGTATTGTCTTGATGTTGGAAGATAACTAGAAACATAGTTATGAATTGTTTTGTATAAATTGTTAGTAGTAAATTATGGAAGTTGTTGTATTGGATTATGGAGGATGAATTGTGGTGATATATCATTATATTAGTGGTTATGTATGCCTAGTGATCATGTTGGTATTGGATGGTGATTAAGAGGGGAAATAAAGGCTAAGAGTGATGTTGAGGGATATTGCATGAAAATGCATGATATGTGAATGTAATAAGAGTATAAGAGGATGTATGTAGCACTCTTATTGATGAGTTAAAGAATTACTTCCTAGACATTATTTGGTGAAGTTAATACCTAAATGGTAAGGTTTGGTTGCTAATACTAGTTTGCCACAAATGACTTATTGTAGATAAGTGTTCGAAGAGTACGGGAAGTCAAGTTGGACTTGTATTGAAGTGGTTATATCAAGGTATGTAAGACATACTCTATCTAATCTTTGGCATGAATAATGACCCATGGCACTCTCAAGTAAGCTTCCAACATTGTCCTACGACACATGACACATAATAACATCATATGATCTTCGACACTACCAATTGAACTTGTTTTCACTTTTAAGATGTCCGGCTAGTCAAAAAAATGTCCATGTACTATTGTTGACTCCGAAATGGTTTAATGAGGTATCCATGATTCTCTACTTCATTTTCATGATATTGATTACCTATTTACATATTTTTCCTATTGAGGTATCATGGTTTCAAGTTCCATAAGGTGTGACCACAAAGTAACCAATCTCAAAGATTAATTGAATTAAGAAATGGAATGTCTTTATTTTAAATTGATGATATGATGTATTGTATTAGTACCACTGATCAGTTGGCCATTGTATTATAAAGATTATGTATATATACTATTCCAGGGGTGGTCCCTGATGTATTGTATTAGTACCACTGATTAGTTGGCCATTGTATGACATATGTTATGTATTGATAAGGAATACGGGAAGTAATGATATGAAAGTAATGTGCAGGTATCCCATCAGCTCTTTTAAGTGTGGTCTACTCATACTGTTTATTCACTGGTATCTGGGTTCTGTTGATCTTTTGTATCTCATCTTGATACTCACTGTCTTACATACTCAGTACATATTTTCCGTACTAATGTCCCTCACGGGGGACCTGTATTCATGCCTGCAGGAACAGGTACTTCAGGTCGTACACCTCCGCAGTAAAAGCCAGGACATTCTGTTGATAGTGGTGAGCTCCAGTTGTTTCGGGGCATCCCAATTCGTTTCTATATGTATTTTTGGTATTTGTATAAAAGTCTTTTGTGGGCGGGAGTTTGTCCCGACCCTAACTCAGTTGTGTATCTATGTAGAGGCTTTTGTAAACATATTGTACAGCCATAGGAGTGTTTGGTTGATAGACGTGATGGCTCTGACGGCCAATTACTGTTTATATATATATATATGCGTGTCTGCTGGGCTGATACATGTACTGTTTTCTTCTATTTACAACGAAGTGCTGCCCAAATTTCTAATTTTCATAAGTAATGTAAATGTGAAAGTATAGGTTATGAACGGGTTCTCCCGGGCCTCCTCGGCTACGGGTGCCAGTCCGCTCCAATGGGATTTGGGGTATGACAATAAGGATCTTTTAGAAGGACTTTAATTGGTACACACTATGTTACCCCAACTCTTCCTTAGCCTCTTGGACTTCCTTGCCTAACCTTGAGCTTTTTATTTTGTGCGTTACTTCTACTTTAATGAGAACTTTAATATGAGTTAGAAGTCGAATTTGAAGTTGGACTTTCCCTATATGACATTTCTTTAAAGTCTAGTTTGGAGCTTCTAGGTTTACTTATTTTATATTATGGTTATAGAAAATAACTCGATCCATTGATTCCATTAGTCAGGAACATAGATCTCATCTCTTTAGCTAGACTTATTATTTTTGCATATATATATATTTATATAAATATTTATATTTAATGAAAAAGAAATGATTTGACTTTTGCGTAGCTTTCTTAAAAAATCTTTCATTTCTATCTTCTTCTCACCTCATAGTATTGAAATGAGTGTCTTTTCTCTTCTTGCTTCACCTTCGCACAGAAGAACAAAAGGAGAAATTAATGCTCTCTAGCTGGGATATCCCACGTGCATTATAATGAGAACTTAGCTATGGCCTTAGGTCATTTTTTTTAAGCAAACTATGGGACTTTTTGTTTTATTTCATCTAGTCTGTATGTAAAGAACAAGCTTAAAAAAGGTTACAAAGGGTATCAAGGTTGAATGGATTTTTATCTAGGTGTGCATTGAACATGGTCTCTTTCTATCGCTTGTGAAAGAATTCCTTCTAAGGAGGTTTTATTACTGCCAGTTGCTTGATGGTTTCATTATGATGAATTATGGAATCCATCAATCCATTGCATTTCTTTATCTCAGTACTTGGGTTTATTTAGTTCGATATGGTGAAAGTCGGTTTTAGTCTCTTTTCGATTACTTTATAAAGGGGAACAATAATGAAAGACTTATACACAAAAATTTAAAAGAGGAAATCCATTGATCAGGTCTTGAAAAAACCAAAGGTAAGATGACCCACCTAATTAAAAAATTCTAAGAAAGAAGGTAAATTTGTATATAAAGATATGGGTTTCTAGGTTTAGATCGAAATGGAATTACCAAAAACTAGGGCTAGATTATTAGACTTATCTGATTCATTAGAGGCATTGTAAATGTAAGTGTAATAAAAATCATTATGCCAATTGATTTTATCCTTACTTCTCTAACACACAAGAGAGAGAGCATTCCCCAAGCCAAGGTGCCAAAGAGATGATGCAAAAGCTAGTCTATCAGAAGGAGAAAATGAGGGAGTGAAATTTTAGGTTTCATTAGGGTAGAATGAAGAGCAACACAATCTCTAAACTCAAAAGAAAAATTATTACAACTATGAATGTGAACAAATTGTTTCTCATTAGACTATTTTAACTGATCGTTTATGTCGATCCTACACTACAATTCTTCATCTCTTATGAAATTTTAAGTTAGATGAAAACTGTTCTACTATATGACAGAGTGATCTTTCCCTCTTATGAAATATGGTATCTAACTTTTGAAATAGCGTCTCAACGTGGAAGCTTACATCTAGGTCTATAGATGGGCTAGTCACTGGCTAGAGGCGTCCGGAGGCAACTGAGAATGTTATGTAAAAATAACTAAGGAGGATCCTATACATTGGGATAAGGAGAAGGAGTAGGAGATAGATTTTGGGGTGTAATAAAATGATTACAAGATAAAAAATGATTCAAAAGGGATCATTTAGTTGTCGGACAAAAAGAAAGACCACCTAAAGTGACGACCACCAAGATAGGCATAGTAATTCGATCTTGTAATCACCTATTTTTTGAAAACCATTTTAGGGTATTCTTCCTTACACACTAAAGATTGGATTTCCTAAATAATAAGGCTTATGTACTATTCTACGATCACCTCGTATTGATAAAAATTCTAGAGAATAATTTTGGATGAAAATCAAGAAATAATTTTTGGTCATAAAAATAGGAAGTCATCAATTATGCAAGGAATTCTTTTGGTTAAAATGTCGTGTGACTAGAAGGACATAAGAATTCTTGGCTAAGACAAAAAGAGTGCTGATTGGATGCTCCTACCCAACCATGTCTGGCCCTTTATCTTACCTTAAGAAGAAAGAAGCGGTATGAAGCATGGGACAAAATGGAAGAAATGTATGATACAATAGATAACTTTTAGGAGTGACAAAAAATCTCTTAATTGATCAACATAAGTGAACTATACTTTGACTGATCATAAAATCACACCAATTTATCAGATGGGCTGATAAATAAGTAGGCCTCCCTTTTTAATTCACAGAATGTGATTTAGGACATGATGAGAGTTTGCGTGTCTTGGTAGGAAACATATCACCAAAGTATAGCATGTGATTGCCAATTCTTGTTGCCATAGGTTTGACCTGTGAGCAAGGTAAACCTAATAGGAACCACTGCATAGTCGCTCTAGCAAGTCTATGGTCCCTCTATCCTATGTATTTTACCAGTTCGCGTGGTTCACTAGTTCCATTAAAAACTCTAATTTTGTAAGCAAGAGCATAGTTCCCTTTCTTTCAATTTATTAACTGATCTAAAACTTAGAACTTGTTTTCTTATAGATTCTTGGGGTATTGGTATTCTTGAATAATGTCTATTAGAACTTAATTAACACTTTATAGATCAGGCCAGGACTCTCTATCTGAGCTAGGTGTGAGCCTAGATGAGATAGAGATTGGAACATAACACTCTCGGCTGCCCAAAAGGACAGGATGCCTTTCTTTTTATATGTAATATCTTTCAATACAAAGAAAAATATCTACCTTGGAAACAAACATGAACAAGTTACGAAAAATGTTAAATGGCAGACCAATTAAACTATAATCTTAGAGATTGTTTGATATTGCTTATGCCTCAGTAGAGAAGTAAAGTTCTCCTCTACTCTGTTTCTCTTACGTATCTAGTTCTATATCTTAAACCCTTAGTTTAATTATGTAAGAATAGAACGTAATAGTAAAAAAGGAAAAAAAAGGTGTGATGGTAAACCATATAGCCAAGAGAAACCATGAGTCAAAATAGAAGAACTTGAGCCGTCCATGAGTAAATATTTCATAGTAGCCTCATTAGACATATATCTTTCTTGGCATATCCAGATAATAAGTAGGAGCATAATAGAAACATTATGGGGATACAAAGATGGTTATTAAATTGTTGGCACTTCCTAAAAACATCCCCCTAGAGTATCAATTAAAACGAATGAGAGAAACTTAGTTATATCCATTTTTGTACCCTTAATGTACTCTATGGATAGAGGAGTACATAGAGTTGAACATAGTAAATAATAAATTGAAAGATTTCATTGAAATTGGAAATTTCCTGGTAATCTAATCATAGTTTCTTCTCTCTAATAAAACAATAGGGCCGTTATGATCATTCCTAAACTTGTTGAAGAGATGAAATATAAACATGGTATATCTTTTTTATTAGATATTGAATCAATCATCAGAAGAAGAATTCGACATAAAATTATGATACATCATGGGATATTAAACTTCCATCAAAGACAAACTAATGTAAGGATTTCCTGAAAATTCTCGTAGAATCGAGAATGAAATTTTAATTCTATACATGCTAGATCATGAATTAGTAACTGCTTCCAATTAGAAAAAAATCCCAATTCTATTGAACTTTGTATTTTTGGAATAGTTATGAATCTCCATGAATAGGACCAAACCTTATTCCATGGTATTCACATATGGTTCCTCTTAAGAAATCCCCCAAGAGGACTTAGTTGGTCTATGATATATGTTTCATCTTTCATTTCCTTTTGTTTGTGTGGAGAAATATATTGATCAATTCTTATTCTTTGTTTTTATTTTGATTCTTTTTCGATCGAGATGTATAGATCCTGTTCATGGATTAACAAAAATGTGGAAATGTTCTGTTTGCCTCTACCATTCTATGAGTCTCTTTATTTTTTCTTATGTCATCATCACTCTTTTTGGAAATATCTCCTAATTCGAAACTCAATTTGAAAGCCATATTTGAACCTGGACATTTTTGGGATGTTACTAATAACCAATGAATGACAAGTGCTTTTCCTTGTGTGGAACCTATTTCAATGGGAACATGATTAGTCGATCCACCTATATATGTTGCTTTTACTATTATATAGGAAGTTTCTTTTTTAATTAAAATTTTTTGTCTTGTCCGAACCTTTTTATTAATAAACAATCAAATATTCATCAAAGCCTAATAATACATTGTGGAGCAAAAGTCCATATACCCCAAACGGCCCAAGACCTAGGAATATGAAACATTTCCTATTTATATACATAAGTGTACTCTTTAGATAAGAGTACACACTACTCTTTAGGTGCTGTCGCCTCCCCTATCTGATGTACCCCTTGAGCTGGAACAAACATCTCATATCCTTCCTTCTCTGGGTAATCCGCAAGCTAGATCCTAGTGTTATGAAGGAGATTACATCACTATCAAATCTCTTTTCCTTTGGTAATCTTCTTTTTATTATCTTTATCTCTTCTTTGTCTCTAACCTTTCATTGTTCATAGATGGTCGGGGATTACTCTCACAGGACTAAAGAGGGGTAGTGGATTTCTTTATGTATTTTGTTGAATCTTTTTAACACTCGATAGAAAGATAAGCCAATGATTTATTTCATGTTTTAGAATACGGTTAATCAAAAAATGTTAACTAATTGATTATGATAAATTGGATTAGGTTTTTCTCTTTTTCTGTAGTACCTCAACATGAGATGAGCGTTAGAGGCATTCAAGAATTCATTTTCTTTTTATAAGGGCTAAAATCACTTATTTAGGATTTTTACCCCAACCTACACAAGTGGTTTCCCTTATTTGGAAATGTTCTGTTAGGGTTCTTAGTAGTAATCGATGACCTTTTTCTTCTTTTACTTCATATAGATTTTTGTCTCCTTGATAGCTGGAAGTTTTCCAAAAGTATGAAAGACTGGAGGAGTTTGTACCATCCATTTCGGTTTTGTTGGATACTATTGAACAACCTAAGGAATTGACACACATCTTTTGTTCTTTACACTTCTTGGAGCTATTGTTACAACCATAAAGAAATAACAAATCCTAACTACGGATATATAAGAGCCAAAACTGTTAAGGGCTTCCCATCCAGTGTAAGTATTTGAATAATCTATAATGTGATTTGGCGTACGTGAAAACCCTAAGAAATGCATAGGAAAAACGGTCATATTAACCCCAAAAAAGTGATCTAAAAATGGATTTGACCTAAAGTTTCAGGGTATGTCTGACCAAAGAGTTCACCTACTCAATAGTGAAGTCTTGAAAATAAAGTAAAAATATATCCCATAGAAAGTACATAATTGATATGTACAACCACATAATAAGTATCATGTAGAGCAATGTATAGCCCAGAATTTGCCAAAACTATTCCAGTGAGTTCTCCTATGGTGAATAAAAAGATGAACCCTACAACAAATAACATGGGATTTTTGTATTGTATTAACCCTCCCCCCCCCCCCCCACACATAGTAGGGAACCAACTAAGGATTTTGATTCCAGTGGGGAAAATTATGATCATAGTAACTGTGGTGAAGTAGGCATGAGTATCAACTTCTAATCCCACAGTAAACATATGATGAGCCAAAACAAGAAATTTAAGAACAAATATACTGATCATGGAATACACCATGCCTAGATACCCAAAAACTAGTTTTCCCAAAAAAGTCAAAAGGATATGACTTATGATACTAGATTCGGGCAGAATGGGAATATACACCTCTGGATGACAAAAGAACCTAAAGACATGCTGGTATAATATGGTGTATCCCCCTCCAACATGATCAAAAAAGGTTTTATTAAAGTTTTGATTGGTTAATAAGATGGTAATTGCTATGCTAGTACTGGAAGTGATAATAAAAGTGGGAATACTGTCACTAGAATGGATACAAATAGAGGTATCTATGCATAGTCATTTAAGGTCCATGCATGTTGAACATAGTTGTTATAAAATTAATATAACCTAAAATAGATGAAAATCTAGATAGATGAAGACTAGAAATTGCTAAATTAGCCGCACCTCGAGAATGGATGGGAATACCCCTTAGAGGCAGATACATCATCCACCTAGTTCCTGTACATACTTTTACTAAGGCTGAGCTTAATGGGAGCAAGAGACTTAGAAGTAACAACCAGAATGAACTATTATTTAATCTTGGAAATTTTATGTTAGGAACACCTATCAGAACCGGAATAAACCAATTACCAGATCCACCTATATTCACTGTCATAACCATAAATAAGATCATTAAGAAAGTATGAGCCTTTATTATAACATTATTATAATCAAAAGGGGAATCCTACTCATCCATAAGCTTCTCTCATAGATTGGTGCAATTTTATAAAGTATCTAAGAAAAATTTACTCGTATTAATCAATCAAGAGGGTTGCCACCACTCCTTAAGGTTATTTATTACATAATAAACTTCTTGATTTTGTCCCACGCTTCATAGCTCTTCTTTCTTCTTAAACTAAGATAAAGGGCCAAATATGGTATGGTAGAAACATCCAGTCAGAAATTATTTTTTCTTTACTAAGAAGTCTTATGTCCCCGGAGTCACACAACATTTTAACTGAAAGAACTTCTTGCACAATTCATGCCTTTCTATTTTTAAGACTAGAAATTCTTTCTTGATTTTCATCCAAAATTGTTCTCTAAATTTTTATCAATACAAGGTTATTGTAATGTATAAGATTCGTGATTTAGGCAATCCAATCTTCCATGTCTGGGGTGGAAGCTTAAAAATGGTTTTCCAAAAATGGGTGATCAAAAGATCAAATTACCACTCCTATCTTGGTGGTCGTTACTTTTGGTGGTCTTTCTTTTTGGATGACTCATCTAAGCGCTCCCTTTTGTCTCATTGGTTATGCCATAATCATTTGATTCTACCCCTAAAGATAGCTTATTCTCCTTCTCTTTCTCCTAGTGAATAGTATCCTCCTTGGTTCTTTTTACATAAAATGTCAGCTTCCTCTGGTTCGATAGGTCATTCGCCTTCTAGCCAGTGACTAGCCCAGCTATGGTGCTTGGTGTACACCGCCATGTTGAGACTCACCTTAAAAAATGAGATACCGACTTTCATAAGAACAAAAGATCACTCTATTATACAACAGAGCATTATTTATCTAACTTAGAATTTCATAAGAGATAAAAAATGGTAGAGTAGGGTAAACAAAAACAATCGGTTAAAATAGTATAATGAGAAAGAATCTATTCAGGTTCGTCATTGCAATAATTTTTTTGTTGAGTTTTGATATTGTCTTAGTCTTCTGCGTACCATAATGAAACCTAAAATCTCACTCCCTCGCTCTCTCCTTTTGATAGACTAGCTTTTGCATCTTCTCTTTGGCACCTTAGCTTAGGGAGTGCTCTCTCTCCCTTCAGTGTCATCGAAGGAAGGATAAGAGCAATTGACCTAATGATTGTTATTCCACTTATGATTATAGAGCCTCTATCAATGCAGGACACGTCTAATACTCCATCCCTAATTTTTGGGGGTTCCATTTTGATCTAAACCCAAAAACCCATATCTTCATATACCAAATTACTTCTTTTAACCCCTTTTTATTTGACGGGGGGGGGATCCTTACCTTTGGTCTCATTCAACGCTTGATCAAGGAATTTCTTTTTTTTACTTTTGGTGTCCCACACTTTTATTTTTGTTCCCCTTTGTAAATCAATCAAAACGAGACTAGAACCCCCTTTCAACATATCAAACTCGATAAACTCGACTCTTGAGATAGATAAATGCAATGAATGGATGGATTTCTTTATTCATCTTAATGAACCATCCAACTACTAGGGGTAATAATACCTCCCTTTTATGGAGCTGGCCGATGATTCCACCTTAAAATATTTTCTTTGGAAGGAATGCTTTTGCAAGAGGTAGAAAGAGACCATGTTCTATTCTCACCTAGATAGAAAACCAGTATACCTCGATACCCTTAACATAGCTGAGTCCTTTTTTATGCTCATTTTCTTTCATGCAGACAAGATGAAAAGAAACTAGAAGCCTCATAGTTTGGTTGAATAGAAAGATAACCTAAGGCTATATATAAGTTCTCACTTTATACACTTTAGATATCCTTACTAGAGAGTATTAATTTCTTATTTTTTTAATTTATGCGAAGGAGAAGCAAGAAGAAAAAAGACATTCATTTCAAAACTATAAAGTTAGAAGAAAACAGGAAAAAGAGTTTTAGAGAAAGATATGAGAAAGTGAAATCATTTCTTTTTTATTGACTATATATATGCAAAAGGAATAATTCTAGCTAAAGAGATGAGATCCCTGCGCTTGACTAATGGAATCATGGGGGTTAGTTAATCTCTATAACCATAATATGGAACAAGTAAACCTAGAACCTTCAAAGTAGACTTTAAAGAATGTCATATAGGGAAATTCTAGCTTCAAATATGACTTCTAACTCCCTCATATTAGTGTTCTCGTTAGAGAAGAAGAAAGGAAAAGGAAAAAAGTTCAAGGTCAGATAAGGTAGTCTAAGGCCTCATTTGTTTGCACTTAATGGAGGTTTGAATCTAAATGGTTCAGGCTTCAGACCATTAAGTGCATTTGTTTTTTATTATGATTTTAACTCTTAATAAGTCTGAATAGGTCTTAATCATTCAGATCTAGAACCAAGTCTTAATAGGTCTGAAGGGATATTCTGGTGTTGGATAATATTCACCACTCTATTCATAATCAGCAGTCACCACCATTAACCAACTCTGCCACCGTCACCATTATCAACCACCACCCACTACCACTAACCACCTTCACCATCACAACCACCATCGACAAAAAATACCGCTACCATACCTAATACTTTTTTATTCTAATTATATTCACTGCCTCCACTGCCGTCAACAACACCACAATCATCAACCACTACCATCCAATCTCTACTACCGACAAACTCATCTATCCCCACCACTAACTACCACTAATACATCGCAACCTCTACACATTCTTTGGCTGCTACCACTATTGTCACTAGTAACGCCACCTCTACCACCACTTTCAACCAGTACCATCACTATAATTTATCACTACTAACAACCATCTCCACCATTACAACAAATAACATCTCCAACTAGCACCAACACATCATCAATCATCATGCATTCATGTTTTAGCCAACATAATTAACACCTTAAACTGCTAACATCAAGCAATATCACATCACAATAACCACCACCACCATCAATCGCGACCATCCTAACAGTCACTATAATACCAACCATCACAATTATCACCACCAACATTACTAATCATCAACATCAATCATTGTTACCGCAACCATCATTATATGCCATATCCACTATCACTAACAAACATAAATATTTTATCTCAATCAAATACTAATAATTTTATTGTATTAACTTACATACCTTTTTAATATATAATTAATTTTTTATTTGAATTGATTTTTTTATTTTATTATGTATACAATTTTTTTAAACATTCATATGTTAAAAAACAAACAATCTTAATCATTTAGTTTTCAGATCTAGAGACAGCATCTCAATCATTCAGATAAGTATTCAGATTCAGACGTCTGAATCTAAAAAAAATATGGAGCCTAAAAGTATAATAAAGAGATAGGGTAATGTTGTGTGTGCCAATTAAAGTCATTATAAATGCTTTTTCATTTGTGTCTTCATTTCCGATTAAACTAATAATGACTAATAAAGACTAATCACTTGCTTATTCACTAGCATGGACTTTAGGTGTAGATGTGATTGATTATGCCATTCTTGCTTTTGGTGGAAGATAATGATGAAGATCTAGGCATACATATTCATAAATAGGCCAAAGTATTATGATATTGAATATGCCATTCTTTCTTCCAGTGGAAGAGAATGATGAAGATCTAAGCATGCATATTCATAGAGAGGCCAAGTGATGGGTTACTATTTTGTGACAGGTGAAGATTTGGATGGAAATTCTTTATAGGGTGACTCTTTTCTTTGATAGTATACTTTATTGATAAAAGATGTACAATGATTTCCGACTTGTCTTTTTGATTGATTGGCTTACAGATGGAAGGTTCAGACAAGAATTCCTAGGCAAATGTTTGGGCGTTGGGATCAAAGAATCTTAAGAATTGCCTCTCTTACTTTCATCTTTGGTTGATGAATTCAAACTTCTCCCCATCTAAATAAAAGTACTAGGTAATATGAAAGCTATCCACTGGATTTTAGAAATAAAGCACACATGTCTCTGAGCTTAGATCCTTTTGCTTTGACCCATGAATTTTTCTATCCATTTATCCTTATCTTAACCCAAAGGATTTCTAATTTTCTAGTATTATTTCTAACTAATAAAAGAAGAATTCTACAAGAAGTATCTAATTATGTTATTCCTTCTATCTTCCCTCACATCTATCTTCAACTATAAAGTGGTTTAAGGACTGTCCATCTCACCTTACTTTTTATTTTAGCCTTCATGCCTCATTTAAAGAGCACATGGCATGACATCTTACTATATGTCATTTGCTTTCCTTAGGACTAGAAAAAGCTTAACCATGTATTATTTCATTGGCATTGACTTACTTACTTTGACAATTGTGATTCTGCTTTTATGTCTTGGATTGAGTATTCACCTCGGCACCTGTGTATACATTCTCCTTTACTACCTACGCTCACAAAAGAAAAAGCTACTAACACAAATCCATTGACCTTACTTACTTTTGGCTTTGAGATTCCTTTCTTGTTATCTGCTATCTAGTTGATGACTTTACCGAATGCGCCAACCAACCTCTGGTGGCAACTCCAATATGTATAGTTTAATAAGGCATACCCATGGCCTGGCATGACACTAAGAATTCTAAAATAACCCATGGCATGTCTTGACACTAAGAATTCTCAAATAATTAATATACTACTATATGGAATAAATATTTAATTATATTGTAGTGAATAAAGACAATAACAATATCAGAGTTTAAAACCATAAAGTTGAAAATATAGTATATATGACTGTCTGAAATACTATTATTAAGATGAGTTGTTTGGAAAATCCTCCAGCTAATTCTAACAGCTTGAAATTGAAATAATAAAATAATTAAATACTAATACCAGTCCTCAAATGATGAGGACTCACAAACATACTATTGTAAA
This sequence comes from Capsicum pubescens, assembly GCA_030864215.1. NCBI lineage: Eukaryota > Viridiplantae > Streptophyta > Magnoliopsida > Solanales > Solanaceae > Capsicum > Capsicum pubescens. The sequence continues at coordinate 124,570,514 of CM061543.1, forward strand.
TATGAAGGAGAATCATACTATGCTTAGTCTGGATGCTGAGCATTTAAACCAATATTATAAGTTAATATAACACAAAGACAAATATGTGGTAAGTACTTTGAATGTACTAAGCATGTGAGAAATGCATTACAGAATGTAAGCTTAGAACATTGAAATTAGCATGAGGAGCTGAACATGAACTACAAATTTTAGACTAATACAATAACCTGATAATAATCATGAAACAATATACTATACTAAATTAACTGAATATAAGGTCATGTGAGATCTAACACTAAACTGTGGGAGAAATTATTAACCGACATTCACCATCTTAGCTAGTAATCCCAATTGAATGGGTGTTAAGTACTTTGCAAAGGGTACAAACTCTGGATGATATAGATTCACTAATCTGATATCCAAAGGAACATAATGTGAACCTATAGTGGAAACGTAGTTATGGGAATTATTTTATCTAAACTCGTTTCCTCTTGGTTATAAATACTACTCCTAAATGAAAGTAAATTGATAGACTAAAATACTCAACAATATTGATATTATGAAACTGAAAGGTAGATGCTTTATCTAAAATCATTCAAAATGATGAAGAACAAAAAAATGATTATTCAATTGACAATGCATCATATCCTAGGTCATAGGGTGTGTATAATCCTCCATCTCAGAAAAATGCAACTATTACGATAAATTTTATAAATTGAGTGAATTTAAAAAATTTAATTACTGAAGCCCAAAATAATAAATTTCACAATTTAATTAGGGTTTATGATCATGAACATGTAATTATACTAAAATCCAAAGTAAAACATGGAGTACTTTTCAATAATACCAAGGGACTGAGATATTAAGCAATTTACAATATTTATGAACCCTAAGCTTTGAAAAGGGAGCTAAAATAAGGAATTGAGTTAACTTTGGGACTCAATAGGTGAAAATAAACTAATTGATTAAATCCCACATACATGTAGATGAGAATCCTGAAGAAATTTTTATAATTAGATGCTTGAAGAAGATACACCATACCTTTGCCTTGGGGAAACAAATTGCCTCTTTTCTCTGAGTAATGAAGGCTTAGTATAATATTAACCTTAATAATTAGCATTGAAATAACTTAAATGACATAGTTTGTATGTTAAATTAGTGGTTTAATACTAATGTTCCCCTTTAAATTCATAACTGAAAAGCTGCTAGAAGGGACACACGAGACCTTCCCATGATCGTGGGACCCATTTATAATTATAGGGGCATTTATGGTTGGGAGATGGACTAGAGTTTCTATGAATATGATCAGATGAGCCATGGGATGATCTTGGGACCCATTCATGATCATTCCTTGGTCCATATCTGAAAGTACAAACCAAATTATCTTTATGACTCACAATCATACATAAGATCGTGGTTTGAAAGCATGGTCATGGTTTCCTCTCATGATTAGAAGATATACTTGTAAACTATTATATGTTTTGGTCTATTTTTATTAGACTAGATGATTGTATGATCATATAATGTAACAAAAATCTTACCTATGCTCGTGGGTTCTAACTACTGGACAGTGCTTCACTAAAATTGTCATAACTCTTTACAACAGTCATATTAAGGAAAAACTTGATGCGTTGGAAAGATAATTCAAATATATAACATTTAGAGGGTCTTGAACTCAAGAATACTTCAAAATCTAGAAGTTATGCACATTTAAAGTTTACTATAACAAGATTTTTCTCAAGAAATCAATCGATAAGGAAGGTTTTGAATTGACATGAGCTAGGAGTTACTTGAGGCCTTAATATATGTCTATATCACTACTCATCCTAAAACATGATATTTTATCCTTCATGTTCTTGAATCATGGTTCTAATCTTAGTGTAAATATTTGTTGTATTATATTTAGGCTAGGGAAAAATTAAGTAGAAGCTGGCCATGATAGGAGTCTACGACCCACATGGTTAAACAATAAGTCATCGGGTGTAGTTATCTTTAGTAGGTAAGGAAAATATATTAGGGAGGCCAAAGTTCCCCAGTTTTAATGAGATCTACCTATGACTTGTAGGGAGTCACAATGTGTAGTAGGAAAAAGTTGTCTTGAGTGCAAAGTATTAAAGTTCTAAGACTGTGTAAAATTGAACCAGTGGAAAATAGTCACCTTGAGACTTATAGGGTGAACATTACGAGTCATCACCAACACCTAAGAAGAGAAGGCAACAAATGATTTGAATACAATCAATGAGTCATTGTCAGATCCTACGACTCATTGCCAGAGGCGTACTCACTGTCAACCTTGTAATCTAAATTTGTTTCGGATAGTTTTTCTTTTTGACTTTAAATATTCCTAAAAGGTCTATTCTATTACTTATATTCTATTAGTACTTTGAAGGTATATTATTTTTTTTGCAAGTGCAAACATCAATTTTTAGGGTTTCAAATCAAAGAGTAATTTGTGGTTTTCATCATAATCTTCATAAGTTCATAATTATGATTTCATCTGAACAATATTATTATGTTCTTCCAATTATGAGAAGCTAAACACCACAACAAGGACTATGAGAACCATGACAGATTAACAAAGTAATATTTTTAGTATGAGGTATCCTCAAAGAGTGTTTGGTCATATATTATTGTCCTCCGTAGTTTAATTTCTTTTTAATGGATGCATACTTTAGAACTCACCTTATATTTACTCTAGATAAAAGAAGGTGTAATAGATAGGAAAAAAGGAATAGACAACAGAGATTTGGAGCTATCAACCTTCAATGAATGGCTTGATCTAATAATTCGGGAAAGCTAAGACTGGGATATAAGATAAGGGTCAATAATGAAAACTGTAGACAAGAGAAAACTTACTTAAGGATAGTTACTTAAACAACTATGTAAAAATATTTAGGTTAATATAACCTATCCATTCTGCATGTCGAGCTCCATAAGAGATCACTAAGTACAAAAAACCTACAGAGTTATGAAGTTATTTAGGAGAATAATTCTAGATATTATATCATTTTAATTACAAATATAATGAAATCAATAATTATTACTATTGAATTCTAATTTACAAAACCCCCTTTTTACTGGAGAGTATTTATTGATCGCTTGGAAAAATACTTGATAGATATTTTGACTTATTCCTCATAGGATTAACCCAACCTAGATGGGTCATATATTTGATCAATGAACATTTTTTTACTTTATTTAAAGGTATAATTTGGGTGACTTCCAATTTTGGCATCATTACTGTGGAATATGGTTACAAAGTTAATTGATTGTGTTGGTCGGGCTATGGGTTTATATTTCCTAATTTTACTTTTCTATTATTTTGAAGTCATATTTAGGTGCATGAACAACACTCAAAGTTAAGGCAATCCCTGATTCCACCATATACAAAACCTAACAGAACTCTGAGAACTAGTAGAGCATAAGTGAACATCGGAGTTCATAACTAAGGAGTTCATAACAATAGAGTCCTGAATCATCCAGGACATCCTCATAGGCTTTAAAAGTATATAGACAAGACCATTGCTCACTTGATGCTAGAGAAATTGCTAGGCAATACACTGACAGACATGCAATAAGAGAAAAAAATTCTAGATAAGTTAAAACAGACCATCTAGAAAGACTTAATAAACGAGAAAGGCAGAGAACGTATAAGAGTAAACAACCTCTACAACAATATCTTCCTCAGGTTGATTATGAGAAGTACGAGCTACACTTTCTAGAGCGGGTTGAAATAAGTTTTATTATCACTGATATTCCTACAAGAACAAAGTTTAACATCACCAGTGTTATGCTATAGTTGTTGAACTTAAAGGGGATGTTCACAGGCCTAGACACTATTGATGTAAATATCTAAGTGATGAACTTTGTAGGTATATTAAATTCCTATGATTTACTTGGAGTGAACCAAATAGCAATTAGACTATTATTTTTCCCTTTCTATCTGACAGGAAGCTATATTAATATTGATATAGTTTCTATATGGATCAATCACTATTTAGAATGAGTTGAGGACTTAGTTCTTAGAGAGATTTTTCCCACCTTCTTAAGTGTTGCCGTTGAAAGATGAGATTTATGTGGGAGTGTAATATAAGACCTGACTTAGGTTTAAGATAAAACTACAAAATATCCCAAACCATAGATATGAACCCACAATCTACTTGAGATCTTCTACATTTATTTGAATTCTAAAAATAAGGATATAGTAGACACTACACTGGTGAAGTATTTATAAGGTTACATTGGGACCTGGCTTTGTAGATTCTAGATTGGATTACTAAAACTAACCAAGATTGGCATACTCGAGATACAAAAGTACTTGGAGGAACTTATATGATTGGGGAATCCATAGATCAAAGATAATTTAATGACTTAGTCTCTCAAGAGGTATCAAAATTGAGGATCGATCTTAACTTATTTCCTAAGTAGTTTATAGTAGTCGAAGTAGAAAAAGTGAATGCATTTTGTTTACAAGGTAAGGCACCTAGGCCTGATGATTATAATTCTAAAGAGGAGGCTAATTATATAGACAATGAAGTGACGGATTTCTAAGACAAGGGACAAGGTCCCAATCCAGAAAGTTGAAACTCTTGGCAAAAGAATCAAAGTTGGAACTCCTATAATGACAACAAATACAACATGTCTAGGTATAGAGATATGAGTAGAGGAAGAGATGGTGATTTGAGAAGAAATAATGATTATAAGTATAGATGCAGTTGATATATTCCATCACAAAATCGAGATACTAATTTGAGTAATTTAGTGATGGAAGAAATACTTGTAAAAGTGGTAAAGATAGTAGAGAAGATGGAAGACTTCCTTAAGAAGATTATAGAAGATATTTTAGGGATGAGTCAAATGGTTGAATAACATGCTACCAACATTAAGCAACTTGATAAATTGGTTGTTTAGTTTTCCATTGCGTTAAATCAACATCAATAAGGTACACATCCGAGAATCATCATCCAAAATTTAAAAATGATGGTCACTGCTTAGCTATTACTACTTGAAGTATTAAGATATCCATTGATCCACCTATACTTGTAGTTGTTGAGAATATGGTAGAGTTTGTGATTTCCAATAATGAGAAGTGGGCCAAATGTAAAATTTTGTTGTTAATGAGAATGCATTTGAAAAGCCTCTAATTGCTGAAAAAAAGGCTAAGGAAAAAATAAAATAAAATAAGGTCACACAATTATTGACTCCTATTCCAAGAACACTTTTTATTTTTCCACAAAGACTAAATAAAAAGGCCATTGAGCAAAAACATCACAAGTTCATCTCTATATTGAAGGAATTATCGGTGACCCCCATAGTTGAGGCTTTTGAGCTAATGACAAGTTACAAAACATTTATGAAGAAGGTTGTGAGAAAGAAGAGGATTGTGAGTTTAGAGCCTGCGGATAATAAGTACCATTGTAGTGTAATAACTTCCAAATCTCTGGTTGAGAAGAATATAGACTTGGGAGCATTCATGATTCTATGCACTATTTACTTTGCAAAATCTTTGTATGACTTGGGTGCTAGAATTAATCTGATGACACTAGTAATATATAGTTAGTTGGGGTTGAGGTTGGCCAATCCAACTCAACCAAACTTCACATGGCAGATCGTACTGTGAGAAAACACATGGTAATATTATGTGATGATTTAGTGGAGGTTGCATCCTTCATTTTTTGAGCTAAAGTCTTATGTTTGATTGTGAGGTTGACTTTAAGGTTCCAATTATCTTTGGAAGACCATTCCTTATGACTGGGTGTGCGTTGTTGATAAGGATTCTAGGTAGATAAAGTATTTATTGAATACCGAACAAGTGACTTTCAATGCATGCTAATTCATGAAGCATCCAAAGGATATACACATGATTTTTATGATAGATAAGTCGATGTATATCTCCTATTAAGAAGAGGCTTAGAGTTAAAGCATTTATAGTAGTTGCTATGAATTTTTAGGGTGATGGAATTGATGGATGTGATGAGATGGTGAGCACAATTGATGGTAGGGGATCATACAATTTTGCACTAAAGAAGCTGGATCAAGATTTGAAGAATAGAGTGATCCCACTGCCTAAGACTTTTACTATAGAGCTTCCAGTCTTGGAGCTCAAGCCTCTTCCCTCATATCTTTGTTACATATTCTTGGGAGCCAGCAATACGTTGCTGGAAATTCTTTGTAGATTGGTAAGTTTAGGATTTAGTGTATGTGTTATAAAAGTTCAAAAGGGTCGTTGAATGGTCAATTAGTGATATCTTTGGGATTTTTCTTAGAATTTGCACACACAAAATCCAACTTGAGTCAAATTGTGTTCCTTGTATTGGGCATCAATGAAGACTTAATTCATCAATGCAATAGGTATTAAGCACAAAAATTATTAGGTTGTTTGATGGGTTGTTGGTTTACCTTATTATCAATAACGCATGTGTGAGCCCAATCCAATATATGTACCTAAAAGGGTTGGAATCACTGTGGTTCTAAATGAGAAAAATGAACTTATTTCTATGAGGCCAATTACTGGTTGGTATGCATGCATGTACTATAGGAAAATGAATGCATGATCTAAGAATGACCACTTTCCAATGCCTTTCTTAGATCAGATATTAGATTGTCTTGTTAGTGGAGGATGATATTGTTTTATTGATGGAGACTCGGGTTATAGTTAGGTTTTGATTTCCCTTGAGGACCAAGAGAAGATCATTTTCACTTGTCTATATGGGACTTTCAAATTCAAGAGAATGTTATTTTAGTATACATAATGGACCAACGACATTTTAGTATTACATGATGTCCATCTTTCCGGACATAATAGAGGACAGTATTGAAATATTTATGAATGAATTCTTGGAGGTAGGTGATTCATATCTTTTGGTTCATCTTACTAGTGTGTTGAGGAAGTATAAATATTGCAACTTGGTGCTACACTGGGAGAATTTCCACTTTATGGTCAAATAGGGAATAGTGTTTGGTCATAAATTTTTGAAGAAGCGAATTAAAGTTGATAAGGCGAAGGTTGAGGTGATTGAAAAATTGTCTCCACCAATTTCTGTAAAAGGTATTAAGAGTTTTTTGGGTCATACTAGATTTATTGTAGATTCATTAAATATTCTCTAAAATTGCATATCTCTTGTGCAAGTTGTTGGAGAAAGAGGTGAAGTTTGTATTTGATGAAGCATGTCTGAAGGTATTTAAGTGTCTAAAATAGAAGTTGATTTTAGTCCATATTATTATGTAACCTAATTTATCCATGCCATTGAGTTTATGTGTGATGCTAGTGACATGATTCTAGGAGCAATACTACACCAAAGGTGAGAGAAGATTGTACATCTCATATTTATGATAGCCAAGTTCTTAACCCCCTTCTAACAAATTATACTATGATATAACAAGAGATTTTTATGGTGGTTTTTGTCTTTGTGAAATTTTGTATCTTATTTTCTTAACAAGAAAGTGATTATGCACACATACCACACAACTCTTAGGTATCTTATGGTTAAGATGGATGCGAGGTTAAGGTTTATTTGTTGGGCACTTTTGTTGCAAGAATTCAACTTTGAGGTCAAGAATTAAAAAGGGACTGAGAATCAAGTTGCTAACTACTTAGCACGCCTTAAAGAAAAGGAAATATTGAAACTAATACATGAACTTGTCATTGATGATATGTTTCCAGATGAGCAGGTGCTAACTGTATCACAAGACTTAAACCATGGTTTTTATACTTCAAAAATTACTTGGTAAGTGATGTGGTGCCTGAGGATCTATCATTTCAGTAGTGTAAGAAGTTTATACATATTGTGAGGAAGCCTTTTTGTGATGAGCCATACTTGTGATGGATTTGTGCAAATGAACTGATTCGTGATATCTTTTGGAGGTAGAGATGATGAGTATTTTGGAGGCGTGTCATTCATCATAAGTTGGGGGCTATCATAGTGGTTCACAGACTACACATAAGATCTTGCAATGTAAGTACTACTTGGACCATCATTAATAAAGACTCTCATGACTATGATGGATTTTGTGACCAACCCAATGACAAAGGAACATCTCAAAGGCAATAACTCCTAATGATCCCAATGCTATAGATTGAGTTGTTTTACGTATGGGGCATTGATTTTTGAGACCTTTTGTGAGATAATATGGCATGAAGTACATCTTGGTTACTATAGACTATGGTTCAAAGTGGGTGGAGGTAGTTGCACATCCAAACAATCGAGGGAATAGTGTCATAACATTTTTAAGGAAGAATATATTCTTCAGATATGGTACGCCAAAGGCAATAATAAGTGATGTGGGTTCATATTTTTGCAATTATCTGTTCAAAGCATTACTTGAGAAATTTTGTGTGAAACATAAGATGGCAACACTACCATCCATAGTAAAGTAGGAAAGTAGAGGTCTCCAATTGGGAGATCAAGTCCATTCTAGCTATGATTGTGAATGCCAATAGAATGAACTGGGATACAAAGTTTGACAATGCATTGTGGTACTATCAAGCAACCTTTAAGACTCCAATTGTTGTCTCCCTTTATCAGCTTATATTTGACAAGGCTTTCCACTTTCCAGTTGAACTTGAACAAAAGTCTTTATGGGCTCTCAAGAGGCTAAATCTAGAATGTAGTAGTGTTGAAAATATTAAACTTGAGCAGCTAAATAAGATGGATGAGCTCCATCGTAGAGATTTTGAAAATTTAGACTTTTAAAAGAAGAAGATGAAGGTATACGATGATAGAAAAATAAAAGAAAGAGAGTTCACCATTGGTAATATGGGGCTGTTTCTTATGTCCAAACTAAAGCTATTTCTTGGAAAGTTGAGTTTGATATGGACGGGACCTTATTGAGTGGTGAAAGTGTTTCCTTATTCTATTACTGAGCTTGAAAATGATGAGGTCATGGATTTAAAGTGAATGAAAAATGGGTGAAGCACTATCATGGTAATACTAATAAGGTTAAGATGATATGAGAAGTGGTTCTTGGTTAATTCTGAATAATCAAGAACACCCAAGTTATGTCATAACATTAAATCATGCTCTGCATGGGAGGAAACCCATGGGTTAGTTTGGTGAAGTCTAACAAGCAAACTGGACACATCGTGTCATGATGATAAATTAAGAACTATTTAGGTTTTATCCCAAGGATTTTGTACTTGTTTTTTCTTGTATTTATAGGGTACTATGGGTTGAAGCATGCAAGGCATTGCAAATATAAAAATAAACTATGAATTTTTCTGATTCCCTAGCCCAATCGATCACTCTGTGAGTTTTCCAACAACCCAATGACACATAGTGAGGGTCGTGACTATAAAAAAAAATCAAATGGAATTACTGGATTCCTAATGAATCTTAGAATGAGTCATAGCCTCATGTTATGACTCATTACCTTAAATTGTAGGGACTGGTGATTTCCACCCAGGTAAGCTTCCTAAATCCTACCCTATAAAGGGTGCCAACAACTCATAACTAGTGACAACTAGTCATAAGGTCGGGTCATTATCACTGGATGAAGGTTGGTCCAATCTTTAAAATGTGTAATGTGTCCCAATCCAACTCACAATATAATACCTAGAATCAATCTGATTCAATTTTACTTCCCTTTCAAAAAAGTAAAATTCCCTCCACCTTTCATAACTGCCCCTTAATAATTAATTAACCCACTAATAATTAAGCACTAATCATACCACAAAATTACAATATCAGCTTATTACTCCTTTATTGTGCATGAGGTTGAACTCACCAAGTGATTGTTGCCAATTCCATCTCTTTCACAAGTATCATTACTTGAATTACAAGTATGTTGTATTCTAGTGTTTTCTTTTAATTTTGATAGTGAACCATATGGCACCTTAAAACCCTAGGTTTTAAAGCTTCATAAATTGACTTTGGTAATGACTAAAAATTCTGATCAATTGCTTTTGATGCCAATAATGTAGTAACGAGTGGTGTGAGTGATCAGGTTCGTAGTTATGTGTTTAATAATTATATGAGGCAAAGTTTTAGTTTCCCAGTGTTTTGGTTCATATGTGCATGGGTGGAGTGATTTTTTTGTCACTCCGATGATCACCATAATTATTCTCATAAAGTAAAGTAGAAAAAATTTCGTTGCACTATTCATACATAGAGAGTACCTATTTTCAGTCCCCATGACTATCTCAATGACTCATACTTTAAGTCTATAAGTCATTGCGTGAGTTATAGTGGCTGGAATTTTTATCCAAAATTCAAGTCCCTAAAGCATTATTCACTACCCTCCTAACAAGTCACCTAACGACTCATAGGGTTAACCATTGAGTCGTAAGTTGCACTCATACTGTGAAAACCTGATTTGCACTCTACATGAGTTAACCTAACGATTCACGAAGAGATTCGTAGGGTGATCCAATAATTTGGTGGAGTCATTGGGACAAAAGTTTTATTTTTGAAATTAATACTGGACCCTATGAGTCATCCTATGATCCATATGCCAAGGAAACAACTCGTTGCCATGGATCATAGGGTCTGGGTTACTGAAATTATGTACTTGTTTGTTTTTTATTATATTATTTTTATTCTATGTTTGATTGACTAACATGCACTCCCCGCTAAGTACTATAACACCAAAGAATGACACTCAAAAGGGAAATAAGAAGCGGGAAATACAACTCCTAAGAAATAATATTGCTCCACCTTATAATTAAGAGACACACTTAAAGAGGTAGAGTAGGAGTCAAGTGGCTCAATGGAAGAATATGCCATCTCATCGCCTGCTCATCCATATACTAGGTTGCCTCGGGCTGGTTGAGCAAGGCCCTATATAAAGAATGTATAGACATCACCAAAACACTCTCCTAACACTTTTCTATATGAAAAGGGACGAGTATCTAAATTTAAAGAATGAGAAAAATAGAAAGATGAGAGTGTCTTTAAGAGCAAAGAAGAGGCTACATCTGGCAGCTAATCTAGAGTAGTGGGTTTAGGGTCTGGCTCAAATCATCCATCTTAGGATAATGTTAAGAACTCTATTGAAAGCATACCACACTTATTCAACCTCTACCACCAGCCCAACCAGGCCTTCTGATTAAGGATACAGAAGAAGTCCCACTATTGAATAGGTGGGGTAATCACGATATGTAAGAGTTTTATGAACAAGACAGTGCAAGTGGACCAATTATCAATCAACCAAAAATGGTTTGTATAGAAAGCCATAATTATTAACAATAGGTAATTCTAAAATTCCTAACTATGAAAGGTTTCTCAAGAAGAACAAGTTTGAATAGATGTCTACCGATTGAGGTAGATATATCCCAGCTCTTATTTGGGAATTTTCTGTGGCCTATCAAGCTATGTTGAAGGATTTTACTCCATAGGGCCTATCATGGAAAGTTCAAGACCCTTTACAAATATTATTGATCCAAAAAATTAAGTGAATGTATTAGTGCATACTATTCTATACTTCTTGAATAACAATGATCATGTGCCCCCGGTTCGCATAATGGAAATTGATTTTGATATTAATGAGATGAAAAAGGTTAAAATAAAGCAATTCACCAACAAGGATAAAATGATGCACTACCATAAGGTGGAGAACATTATTGCTATTAACAAAAAACATTTACCTTGGGTTGCTGGTAAATCATCATAAATTAACTAGGGAAGTCTGAATATTGTAGCAAAGTCTTGGTGGACTTTGGTTCTCCACAAGTTAGGGCCTACATCAAGTGACATTATTATGAGTCCCGATAGGGATACCTTAGTGGTTTGTATTATGGAGGGGTATAAGATTGACGTTGCAAAGATTTTTTCAATGAAATTAGAAATAGAGATATGAGTTATGACACTAGCATTCCCTTCCTATGCTTTGTATGGAATATGTGATTAGAGTGTTGAGTTCCTATCTTTACTAATGGGATAATTTTGTAGTGGCTTGATGCACAATGAATTTGGGATTGATTCAGGATCAGACGGACCCTATTTTCAGGGCAAAGGTTAGAGATAGTGATGCATTACTTCAAAGTGCATTCCAGTTAGATCCACTGATGGACATTGACACCCTTAATTTTATGGAACTTATAGAGGTTGATTCTTAAATTAGGAATAAGAGCCTTGATCCTCAAGCTATAACTCAGGTTACTACTTCTACAGCCTCCATGCCACCCCAGTTCCTATTTTGCGTGCTACTACTCTGAGATCCTCGATGCCTCACCTTTCTATTAGTGGGTAAACCTTGGTCTCATAGGAGTTTTTGAATGATATTTTGAAAATAGTACTCATTGTTAATCTAAAAGTGGTAAACATTGAGTAGGGTGTCCAAGCATGGTAAATAAAGAGATCAAAGTTGAATTGATAGCTTTGAGAAGAGGATCATCAATAAGGTTTAAAAGTTACTATCTCCAGGTTTCGAGAGGACTAAAAATAAGTTATCCACACTTTGAGTGTCCATTGAGGAGATGGATTCTAGGCCATACCTATTTTTTTCTCTTACAATGCCTATTATCTAGAATATTTAGGTTTAAAAGATTCCCAATATATGGGGTACAAAGGTCAAAAAAAGGGAACTGAGATTAGTGGTGAGAGGGATACAGAAAGCATAAATAGAAAGAGAAAGAGAGAAAAATAAATTAAGACATTGGTGGAGAGCAAGCAAATATTCAAGGATCATTAATATGAGTTTCATGAGATAAGAACTGAGGTTGAGAGCTTCAGATCTTACAAAACCCAACCTGGTCATGTTGTTGTTACTGAGGTCATTAGGGGTATGAATGTTGCCCCCATTAAGTAAATCAACCACAATCGGTGGCAATATTGACTTGGGTTCCACGACCACTATAAAGGCTATTATTGATGATATTGTGCTACCTCTAAGTCCCTATTTGAGGGTACAACATCGTTTAGTTCCTTAATAATTACATGTATACCCTTAACCCTTGTTCTTATTTTAGTTTGATATGCATTTATTAAGGACACTGGATATTTTTAAAGTTAGGGGTAGGAGGTGTAGCACTAATCAGGGTTTTTTATTGCTGTATTTCTTTTCCCCTGGGGGTGCTATCATAGTAGAACTGACATTCTTAGGTTGTTTTAATTCTTTGTGTCATATGTGTTCTATGTAACTAGTAAAAAGTAAAGAAATCTTAATGCAATCATATTTGATTCTAAGTCTGGGATAAAGTCCGCGTAATTCTCGTAAAGGATAAAAATTTGATTTTAGGGATAACCCGTCATAAAAAAATTAGTTTGGCTGTATCTGTTTGTTTACATCATGACCGTTGTATACTTGGTTATGGAATTAGTGTTATTGGCATAATAATCATAGTTGCATTAACTAGATAGATAGTAAGTGATAGTGTAACCCTATGCTAAATGTGTGTGAGAATACTTACTTGGTTCACTTTGTGTGTATGATGTAGAACTTGCCTGATTAGTCCTGCCTAGGTTGTACGATAGTTGATTAAGAAAGAATCATAGTCTATTCTTTAATACGTCCACTTTTAGCCTAAATTCCTTACCAAACAGAATGTATATCCCTTGATCCCCAAGTTTGACCCATTTATTTTATTGACCAATTCACCCTCCCATTTCCTTTATAATGAACTTGCTTTAGAACTGATCCTTCCTTAACACTGTGTACCTCAACTCAGGGTAATCACCTAAGTTGAGGGTGGTTTTCATAGGGGTGTATAGCACTAAGTGTGTATAAAGAAGAATATTGGTAGAAGAAAAGAGATAAGATTTGGGTACGGTAAAAAAAGAACATTGTGCTTGATTAAAGTTTAGGATAAATAAAGAGAATCTAGAAGTTGTGAAATGAAAAGGTCATAATCACAATATAAAAAAAAGTCTAATAAGGGAGAAAAAAATAAAAGAGGTTAAAAATAGAGCCAAAACTAGAGTAGCGTCAAAGAGCGTTGAGTCACTATAGCCATATAAACAATACCTACCCCAAGGCCTACATTACAACCCAAAGAAATTCCTATAGTGGTCCTAGTCCAATGTCTAAAAGGACTAACCCATTGAAAATAAGGGTAAGCCAATGGTATTTAACTCACATTGTTGAGAATTCTTTAAGAAAATGATTGTTTTGACGTCAGCCCCTGATTCTTATTATATATGTGAAAATGCAAGTGCAAGTGACTTCTTGTTGAGAGGGCATAAGGGTTGCATTCTTAGTTTTTGTTTGCTCGGTCAAATCTCATTTATACATATTTCTTCATTGTTTATATATAGACTGCAACTTTATTATGATCTTTTTGTGCTATGATCTTGAGAAATGTCTATATGCACAAGGATTTTTAAATCTGAGTAAAGAAGGGGGTTTAAAGTGTTGTGAACTAACTATTGTAGGTTTCTTAGGTTTCCCTTGGTTAAGCATCATAGTTTTATGTTGTTTTATTTTCCATAGGTTATGCATACACTCTATGTTGAGGGTGTTGATGTGTCATGGTTTCACAGTAATTTTGGTACTTAAAATAAGGAAAATATGCTAATTCAAGAGTTGATTTATGAGGATATGATGTTTTGTGGTAGTTTTATAGGAAAATAGGGTTTGGATATTATCAAAAAAAAGATAAAGAAATGGCACAAGTATGGGAACTTATATTGGATATGAGTCATTGGGTCATGATATGATTCGTAGTCAAAGTCATTGTGACTCTAGTGAATTCTAGGCTTGGGAAAGTTGAAATGGAAGCTGGCTAAAATGGGAGGATATATCTGTAGGGTCAACGATGATTCTTCATGTGAATTAATCCTTGGTAGGGAAAGGAAAAGATTTGAGAGAGGCCAAAGTCCCCAGTTCTAAACATAACTTCCTATGTATTGTAGGGTGTCATGCAGAGTTGTAGGAACAAGTTATTCTGAGTGCAAAGTATTAAAGTTTTGAAAGTGTCTAAAATTGACCTAGTTGAAATGAGTCACCTTATGACTCATAGGGTGACTAGTCATCACCAACACCTAAGAAGAGAAAGAAACAAATGATTTATAGATAGAAAATGAGTCAGTGTCAGATCCTATGACTCATTGCCACAAGCATAGCCACTGTCGACCTTGTAACCTGAATTTATTTAGGATAGGTTTCCTTTTTTTTATAAATACTCCTAATGGGTTTATGGTTTTAGGTTACATTCTATTACTAAATTCAAGGAATATTGTTATTTTTACAAGTACGAACATCAATTCATAAGATTTCAATTCAAAGAGTGATTTGTGGTTTTCATATTATTTTTTGTAAGTTCATAATTATGATTTCCCTGAACATACTTATTGTGTACTTGAAAATATGAGTAGATAAACACCACAACCAGAGTTATGGGAACCATGACAGATTAATAAAGTAGTGTTCATAGTACAAGGTGATTCTTAAAGGGTGTTTGTGCATGTCTCGTTGCTCTCTTCTGTTTGATTGGTTTTTAATTGATGCAAATGTTAGAACTTTCCTTAATTTTACTCTAGATGAAAGAAGGATGGTCGATGGGAAAAAGTAATTGACAACAAATATTTGAAGCTATCAACCTTCAATAAATAACTTGAGCCTATAATCCAAAAAATCTAAGACTGGATACAATATAAGGGTTAGTAATTCAAAACTCAGGAGAAGAAAAAACCTACTTGAGGATAATTTTTTTAAAAAGTTCATAAATCTATTTTAGTGAACAAAAACATGTTGAGCACCATGAGAAATCACTAATTACAAAAAACCAACACAGTTATTAAGTTGATAAGATGGAGGTTTGACTAAATAGTCATGAGGGATTTCAATACGATATTGATAATTTCTATAGTAATTTATATGTTAATCCACAAATGGTTGAATGATTAAATAAAAATAAAAAATGAATATAAGCCCTTACTATTATAAAAGGGGATATTAGGTTGATAAGATGTCATGAAGCCTTTTCATATAGGTTTTACATAGAAGAAATATGGTGTAAGGTTCTTTTTATAAGTACTTGTGACTTGTGTCTTGGATTTGCTTAGTTTGAGAAGCATGGAATTCCTCATGGACAAAATTGACACAAGTATATCAAAGACCTTCTTCCAAACTTCACAAAAGAGCTCTTGGAACATGTCCATTTCCCAAGAAAAAATGAGAGACAAAAGAATGAGAGAAGTCAGAAAGTGCAATGTGGCAACCTAAGAGTAGAAAAAGGAGTAGATGTGAGAACAAAAGTGAAGGGGTTTCCACAAATCTAATCAAACCTTGTTTTTAGTAAGAATATATTTGAAGGTAAAATAATGGCCAATAAAGAGCACCAACGCCTAAAAGGAAGGTTACCCTTAATGACGTGATGAAAAAAATAATCAAATTGGACAAAGGGCTAAACTCTTTGAACACACGACACAAAAGATGTTCCAATAAGTTGGACTCCTTGGATGAATGTCTTGAAGCATTTTCCAATGCTCCAATGGAAATTACACCCCAAGGTGAAGTCTTTCTTGTGAGATACAAGGTAATAAATTTTAACTCTTGCACTTTAGTTAATGTGAAAATATCATTATGAGGCTAGTAGAAAATTTAGTATGAGTAATAGCTTATCCTTTTGTTCACTTGAAGAACCTTTATACCATGTTGGTATTAGTTACCCATTTGTGAGTATTAATAATGTATATGTTGTGAATGAGTATATAGTAGTTTATCCCATTGATTACCAAATTGATTCTTCTAGTATGATTAATTTGTGTCAACCTAGTGTTGATATATGTTCTTTGAATGATAGTTTATTATCAAGTGATATGTGTGAAGAACAACATATTTGCGATAGTGATTAACTAATTGAGGAATATTTTGATGTGATTAATGTACTTCAAGTTATTGATAATGTTATTAAGGATGATTATTTGATTAGGAGTGACTCTTTGAGCGTATCTTTGGTTGAAGATCCTAAAGATTGTCTTACTCAAATAGATCGTGTGCGTAAAAATGCTTCAAAAAGTGATACTTGTGTTCTTGAGAGTGAAAACCCATATTTTAATTCTCCTTCTTTGATTTATCGTTTTCTCTTTAAGAATAATATCTTGTTTGAAGAAGATGAAACTACTCATAGTGAAGTACCTAGTGGTGTGGACCATGATAGTGATGTAGCTCTTCTTGAGGGTTATACCCCATATAATGATCCACTATGGTGTAGTAGCATTCCTCTAAAAGAAGAAAATCTCTTCTTGGAAGATGAGAGTACTCTCATGGGAAACATCATGTTGGAGTGGAAGGTGATCTTTGTTTTTTAAGTATATCTTCTTCTTTGTGTGATCTAATTATTAGAGCTATATTCAAAGATATTGAGTCAAATAGTGAGCATACACATGAGGGCACTTTCTATGATCCGTTTTTGGGAAGTAAAGAATAATCCATAATTTCATGGGAGAAAAAAGAATTTGTTTGATTTTATTTTAAATGTTTTATGTGAAAAACATTTCTAGGAAAAATAGAGTGGCCACTTAATCTTTAGGAAATTAAGAAAATCATTTAAACAAAGGTATTGAAAAAAACCTTTTATTAAAAATAACCAGAGTCAAGTAAATTCGAAAGAAAAGATTAGGTACTTTTGAAAATCTACAAAGTTTGGTTCCCGACATATTAAACTTGTTTGGCTAAACTTGAAAATAAAATTCTTATGTTGTAAAAATCTTGAAATTATTTGTAGGAAAAATCTTGAATTTACTTGAAAATTTTATTTCAAATAAATAGAATTTATTTGACACTTATCTATTTAATCTATTTCAAATTATGAAATAAACTAAACATCAATGATTCGAAATAATTATAGTCCTAACAATCTTATCCAGATTAAGATTTTTAATTACATGATTAACAAAAGTTATTAAATGTGAATTTTGAGCCATTAATAACTGTGAAAGGACATAAAATTCTCAACTTATTCTATAAGCTTGCATTTGCCTAATGTTGTATCCTAGGGTACACACAAGTGTACGTGGTAACCCAAGTAGTAAACTGGACTTTGAAAGCTAAGTATCAATCCCATAGTTACTTGGTTCAACAAAAATCCAATTCTATCTTTAATACAAAAATTAAACAAGTGCAAGTGTAACCAATAATATTTGAGAATTGAGAATTTAAAAGTAACCGTAAAAAATCAATAGAGAAAATTATTTGAGACAACAATGGAGAGAATCTAGGGTCAAGGCACTGATGTTTCCCAAATTAAAATTCCAAGAAAAAATAATGTTGTCGCTAGTCAAATATAGAACCGTACAAGGTTGGGGTCGATCCCACAGGGAATATGACAAAAAAGGGTTACAAGCTTACAAATGTGGTTGGAAAGCACAGAAAGTAAATGAGGTTTTTTATGAATAGTATTAAGAGTAACAATGCTTTCCAAATAGGGTTGCTATCAACATGATATGATCACTACGATTGTGCCCCCCCTGACTTTTTTATGCAACAGACTTATCATGCTCGTCAAACTATCTTGGTTCCTTGCATGCAGAATCTAACAAGTTATGTGTCACCTAACCATCTATTGACCTAGATTTTGGTGAATTTCACTCTCCTCCCAGTCTCAGTGTGTTTCATTATTAACTCTTGTTTTGGATCTAAGATTAACTATCTCCTCTAGATCTCAAATTAATTTGATGAAGGTTAGTAGCTTCAAATTATTATTGTAATCTTCTTTTCCAAATCTCTACCTCTCTCTCAAGTTAGTATAAAATACAACTGATTTCCTAATATTTACAACCGTTATGAAAAAAATCAAAGAAAATAAAACCACAATACATGCACGTCTACCAATTTAGAATGAATGCACTTTCTATATTTCGTTTGAATGCAAAGGTCCCATATGGACATGTAAAAGTGGTTTTTTCTTGGTCTGCAGATGTAATAGTGATTTGATTATAACCAGAGTACCCATTAAGAAAATAATACCATCCTCTGCCTGCTAACCAGTCCAGCATCTGATCCATGAACGGCATTGGAAAGTAGTCCTTTGGAGTCCAAGCATTCAACTTTCTATAATCCATGCATACTCTCCATACAGTGACTGGTTTAAAAGGAACTAGCTCATTCTTTTCATTAGGCACTATAGTTTTTCACTCTTCTTTGGAGCATATTGAACTGGTCTAACCTATTTCTATCTGCAATGGAAAATACGACACCAACATCTAACAACTTGATGATTTCCTTCTTAACCACCTCCTACATAGAAGGATTAAGTCGACACTGGTGTTCAATAGATGGAACACAATCTGGTTCAAGCTAAATTTTTTGATTGCATAAACCAGGTGGAATACCAATAATATCTGCAATGGACCATTCAATTTCCCTCTTGAAATTCTATAATACTGACAACAATGCTTCAAATTTTGATTGTCTCAGATCTGCTGCAATGATGATCGGTAAGGTATTGCTGGCCCCAAAAAATGCATATTTCAAGTGAGATGGAAGGGGTTTCAACTCTAAAACTAGTGTTTCTTCAATTAACGGATGAGCTAGTGGAGTAGTTTTATTTTTCAAATATAAATCGAGCTTCTTTGGTTCATAGTTATAACCACTCTCTTGCAATGCACCTATCAGCTCCTTATACTCCTCAATACATTCAAAATCAAAATTCATAATCACAGTTCCAAGTTCCTTAACACTTAATTATTCTTCAACAGGAATAGATGCATCAGAACCATCATCCCATAAAATCACTTCATTAACATCATGGAATGAATCTTTCTCTTCATTATCCACATCAATCACAAACACCACTCTCCATTCGTTTGGTTGCTTCATAGATTTGCATACATTAAATATCACCTGTATGTTATTGAGTCTCATCATCAGATGTTCTTTCTCCAGATCAATTAACGTTCTAACTGTAGCAAAAAATGGTCTTCCCAAGATAATAGGGACTTGAAAGTACACCTCAAAGTCTAATATAACAAAATCAGTAGGAAATAAACAAGAAGAAACCAAAATATCATAAAGGATACCAACAGTCTTCTTTACTGTTCTGTCAGCCATAACTAGTCGTATAGTGGTTTGTTTGGGAGCTCCCAACCATAAATTCTTGAATATGTCCAAGGGCATGATATTGATGCTAGACCCCAGATCGCATAGTGCTCGAGTGAAGTTGAAAGACCCAATTGTACATGATATTGTGAAAGTGCCAAGGTCCTCCTTCTTCTCCACCAGAGATCTAGTAACCACAATGCTGCAATAATGAATATTATCTACTAGCTCGTAGATAACTGAACTCTTCTTAGTGATCAAATCTTTCATGAACATTGCATAACCTGGCATCTGCTCCAATACCTCTACAAGCGGTATGCTGATAGTTAATTCATTTAGCATAGACAAAAAATTCTGATATTTTCCTTTTTCTTGTTGCTTTTTCAGTCTTTATGGATAGGGAGGACGTGGTCTTGGAATTGATTTTAGCACAGGTTTTAGAATCCTTTCTTTTTCTTCATTCTGCTTTTTGTTGCTCCCTACATCAATCGAGTCCTCCTCACTTTTTTTATCATCAGCTGTGGGTACAAGTGGATATGTAGTAATCGTACCACTTCGAGTGGTAATGGCATGGCATTGCCTATTATTTTAGGGATTTACTACTGTATTGCTTGGAAGAGTGCCAGGATGCCTATAATTTACTGTGATTGACATCTGACCAAATTGTTGCTCCAATTGCTTGATTGTTATAGCATGTGACTCAACTTTCTAGTTTAATCCTGACAGATCAGCTTTGATATCCTTTAAGTAGTTTTCTAGACTTTCTTGCCCTTTGACCCGCTTTGCCAGGAGTGTCTCAATTTCAGACTCTGTATCTTGATTTTATAGTGGAATATACTTGTCAATCACTATTTATATCTCTATATCAATCACTATAATAGTTCTGACCTTAATTTTCCTTCCCTTGAACTTGGAAATCTACTAACCTACGATCAAGGAAATTCACCTCTTCTTCAGATTTAAGTTCAAATAGTTTGGATGTTGTCCCATGTGTAGCAACTACTTTTACTTTCTCAGCACTTATTGAAGTAAACTATTTTGTCAGCAACCTGATATCTGTATAAAGTTGCATAACCTCCTGAGCTACCCTTTTATTTATTTCTCCATGCGCATTTGGTGCACCAATATAATATGTACCATAACTATATTCTGAATCTCGTGTATGCTATCCTCTGTTGGAACTGCAATATCATCAAGCATTTTCTGTGCAGCTTCTCAATGAAGACGCATAAATGCTCTTCCTGAATTTGTATCTATCATAACTCTTGAACTTTTATTGAACTATCTATAGTACAACTCAGACAGGTGAGATCCTCTAATTCTATGATTTGGTACCATACTTATTTTTCTTGAACCAAAACCATGCCTCACATATGGACTCAATAGGTAGTTGTCTGAAATTGTAAATTTAATCCTTCAATTGTAACATTTGCACAGGAGGGAAGAATCTATTCAAAAATTATGTCATCAACTCGTTCCAAGTAGTGATCGATCCTCAAGGAAGTTCTCCTATCCATAAAGATGTTTCTCCCGTCAAAGAAAATGGGAACAACCTCAATCTTAATGACTCCTAATTAACCCCTGGAATATTATTGTTTGTGCGGATCCCAAAAAAATTTGTAATATGCTTGTTTTAGTCATCCTTAGATGCACCAGAAAATACACCCTTCAGATTCAATAATTGGATCATTTCACTAGTAATATCAAACTTCATATTAGGGTCTAAAGTAGGTGGAATAATGTCTCCCAATTTTGTAGGCTCAACTTAACCCACATCTTCATCATCTTCGTCCTCATATGGGTCTAAGTACTGATATGCCCATAAAAATGGAGCTCTGCCTCTCTAAACTCGATGATTAACAATCTGTCTAGGCCTGACTAGCCCATGTTGCTACGCTACCCCTACCTCTGCAGCAGCTCTAGCTTGTTCAGCTTCTCTGCGTTCTTACTCCAATAATTTTTGTGTCTATAGGTCTGCAATATGCTATAGATCTATTTGAACATTCGGGAGTTCTGCATTTGTATCCATAGGTGGGGAATCTTGCACCTTGTCATGAATTTGTTCTTCCATCCTTCTTAGTATTTGAAGGATTCTCTTCGGTTTTGGATTAAAAGAGAATAAGGGACTGCGTCTACTCCTTGTTCTTGTCATACACCAACGTATACCCAAATAAAAACCAAAAAATTTAAAACCTGTGAAATTTACCAATTCAATTCATAGTTCAAACAATAATTCCCCAGCAACAGTGCCAAAATTTAATGTAACCCAAAACTACACCTCTACTAGAAGTATAATGCGGTCTATTGCAAATATAGTAACCCAATAAGGTTGGGGTCGATCCCACAGGGAAGACATGAACAGTTACTAAACATGATGTAATCCACAAGTAGTACAGAAAAGTAAATAGGGGGATTTTGTTATCTGTAGAAAATGGTAACCAACTCTTTAGTATTGTTTAGTTGAAATCTATATAAGATGAACGCTAGGAATGTCTTCCCCCTGTCTTCTCAACTACTTAAATTTATCATGTTCAACCTAATTATTCTATTTTTCTACATGCAAAGCCTATAAGTTAGGTATTATCCAGAAGATAAATTTCACCTGTTAACTTGGTTATCATCTTAGAGTGTCGCCTTGTTGCCTTTTGTTATGGGTCTAGCAATACTTGGTTATCGTACAACTGTCTTAATCCTCACTACCTAATCGTAAGCTTATTAGTTATTGAATGAATGTGAATACAGGCTATCTCAAGTTTTTGTAGCTACTTGAGTCTAATTAATACAAAGTAGAACTAAGATACATACAAAAACCTTAAAACAATTGAATCTCCCACTTTCTTTATGTAGATAATCCGCCATGGTTCCCACAACCCTAGATGAGGAGATTATCCCCTCATGTTTTTGCAAGAAATCATGATTATCAATGAAGAAAACATAAAATCAATTGCACAAGAGGAAGATGAATAAACTCCAAAGTCCTTAATTGAATAAAACCTTAAAATATCAAGAAATAGTGTAGTAATAAGTAATTACGTATAAAATTAATATCACAATATGTAACTTAATAAACATAAACACTAGGGTATTTATAGTATCTCAAAAAACATAAAAATACTATTAAAATTGGGAAATATAAAGTTAAGTCAGCAGTCAGTATGACTAGGTTGTCACACGTATCCTCAACTCACGAGTCGTACCCTTCCTAGTCGTAACCATTCCAGTGTCTAATCCTTTTGTGGATTCAATTCTCTTTTCATCTTACAACTTTGGCTTACAAGACATGACTACGTGTACAACTTGTATCTTTGATCCGTATCCACCTGGGACTTCAGTATTTTAAGGTCTTGATTATTTGTTTGTATACGACTTCTCTATATGAGTTGTACTCAGACTTCCAACTCGTATCCTTCTGATACTTCAATTCATAAAAAGTGGCTTCGATTTTATTATGCTCATGGTTTTAGTATACAACTCGTACCCTAGCTTACGAAGAGGATACTTGAGTCATATCTTCTTCATACTAGGTTTCTCTATTTTGCTTTTAGCTCTGTTCCTCATACGATTCAGAATATGAATCGTATAAAATGGTTACGACTCTAGGGAAGACTCGAATACTGATCAGAGTTGATTTTTTTCAGGTCTTTTTCTCTTCTTTTCATTCAAATACTATTATAAACCTGTTTTACCTGCAATTTACCCCAAAGTGTATCATATCTAATAAAATACCCTAAGTTCATGCATAAATTAATGATTTTAAGCATAAAAAATATTGTGTTTCCATGCCACATCAATAACAAGATAGCATAAGATAAACTCAAGAAAATTAAAGTATGTCTATAACTGACAATCGATAACCAACCAACATCACCCAAGTCCACAGTAATCCAATAAAGCCTTCTAACAGAAGAACCAAAATCCAGTCATGGTCGGGACATGTTCCCAACTATGAAAGATGACAATGATAATGTTGACGATAATGTAAACTCTTAATTATAGTCTATTAAAAGAACTGATGAAATGTCAAAGTCTTCCAGATAATGGAAGCTCACCACTTCACCACAAAAAATTAACGAACTAAGCCGATCCACCTAACTCTACGCATGAAAAGTAGATGTATCTTTGGTACCTACATCACATGGCTATAAAACATTCAAAGATGGTTAGTGGGGGTGAACACTAGCATAAAACTCAGGGATATGGGAAAAAATAATTTCAATTACAATCATTTCAAATACCATATGAATCATATCATAATACATATATAAATAATATGTTGTGATAGGGAACAAGGATTATCATTTACTCTAAAACATTAGACTATATTATGTAGGTCAACTGTCATAACATAAGAAGGCACCCATGAGGTATATGGGCCTAGCTCCCTCTAGTTGTTAGGGCCCAGTACGTGTGGTCCTAGAAATCAGAGGGTATACATATGCACTATAGGGAACTCGAACCTCCCAGCATATCAAGGTGACAAAAGTACCCAATCATGTGATATAATATGGGGGACTCAAACCTCTTACTCATATGATAATAATAAGGGGACTCAAACCATCTAGTTATTTAGACCCCCGCATCGACAATTGCATTTTCCAGTAGTGATTCCTCGGGAATTATACTTTCACGGTTCAGCTACGTAATCCTCATTAAAACAATTATCACATATTCCTATTCATTGAGATATGATAATCATTTAAGATTACATTATTGGTATCGTCATACGAACTACACTTGCAAGGTAAGATAACTATGCCAAACAAATTAACATCACTTGGGAGAATTCAGAACCCCATTGGTTCAATTATACGTCAGCTTGGGGAATTACACAACCCAATAAGGTTCAATTCAAAAATCATTATGCTTTATTAACATTTCACATTATGCAATAGTTCAAGAGTAGTCCAATGTGCATACTTTTCATATTCAAAATAAATTTCACAATATGGGGTTGAGCTCATTTCCACTTCAAAATTCACAAGTTAGGGGAAATCATAATCCCCTAGTTTATTCACCATACCCATACACCCCACAAGTTCAAAACCATAATTAAAGCATGAACAATCAATCATATGTAAACCATGGGAAATATTATTCAACAATAAGCATTGAAAACCCTCAACCCATGATTCAAAAACAACATCAATTCCATATGAACAACATTTTAAAATATATGCTTTTAAGAAATTAGAAATTAGGGAAGAGTAACCTACCTGAAATACCCAAGATTAAGGAGAGAATTCAACCTTTGGAGCTATCCTTGACCAACTCCTTGGAAACTCTAAGTATGGATTCTTGAGAGAATTGAGAGAAAAGAAAGAATGTTTTAGAGTATGTTATAGATTAAAATAGGGCCTTAAGTATGTTTATAGGTCGTGGATTATCATTGGGATAAGATGTAAATGTCTAAAATACCCCCATTAAAAGTTAAAAGATAAACTGTCAGGGTCTCAAGACGATTGATTATGACTCGTCTCCATGAGTCGTTGCCTAGACAGTGTAACAAGGTACACACACTTTGGACCTTATGACTCATATACTTTGACTCGTAATGAGATCCTACGAATCATAGGGTCTAGTTGCAGTCAATACAGAAACTATTTGGGTGTACACTGGAATCATACTATTTGCACCCAACGACTTGTAATGAGTCATTACCACTTATAGTGAGCCACTCATACTTAGAACAAAACTTAGCGACACAAACTACATTGGCTATGATTGGATCCCTAGGACCCATCAAAACTCCCTATGACTCATAAAGGGAGTCGTAGTCAGGATAATGAGGATAAATTTTTTGAAATTTTAAAGGATCCAAAACCCAAAGTGTTACATAAAGAGAAGAAAATAGGTTAAACACTGAATTTTTAGTCACCTACTTGGTGTAGGTGCTAACCGCGGGTGTAGGTAAAGGGCCGTAGGTGTCAAAAAAAAAAGTTTAGAGAATTTAAAGTTGAAAAATTGGTCTACTACCTGTGGCCTACCACTCTACTGACTGTAGGTGCCACCTACAACCCGTATGTGTCACCATAGGTGGCCACCAACTCAAATTTTGTAGATTATTTTAGTTTTGATTTTTATGGTTTCTTTGTAATCTATAAATATCCTTTTGATGTTCTTGTATTAGTTTAGCCTTTTTATGCACACATACTATTCACAAACATTTTTTGATTCCACGATTGACTTTTGTTCATAGGATTCTCTTGTTCTTGGCTTTTGGTTGATTAATTGATTCGATACTTTGGATTTTATTCTTCAATTGTTGTGAGATTAATTCTATACTTTATTTATTACATTCCATGGATTTTTTTGCAACTATGAGCAGCTAAATCCTTGAGCTAGGGTTGTGGGAACCGTTGTAGAATAACAAAGTAGGGGAAGTGCAACTTTGCTCCAAATCAATATTCTTGAATGTATTATGATCGTCTTCAGTTTAATAGCTTTCTAAGTAGTGGTCAATGTTGAGAACCTACTAGTATTCAATACTTACTTCACAAGAGAAGTAGAGATTACGAAAAGAAAATCATGAGTAATTTAAAGCTAATTATCTTTATCTAATTAACTTAACACACAAAAGGTAATAGTAAATCTAGGATTTAAGATAAGTCTTAGTAAGGAGACACTCTAAGACCCAAAAGGTAAAGAGTGAAATTCACTAAAGACATTCACAAAAGGGTTAGTGATACATAATTTATAACATTCTACATGCAAGATATTGGGTTAGTTCATCGGAGCACGATAAACCTATAGAGTTAGAAAGACAGGGGAACATAGTCCTAGTATTCATCTCGAATTGATGACAACCGAAAGCAATCCAAATCTTGTTACTTTTTACTGACTTCAGCAAATCCCCCTATTAACTATTCTAAACTTCCTGACTATTTCAACAAGTTTGAAAGATAGTTCTACACTATTCCTTATAAGTTTGAACCCAACCTAGTTAGGTTATTATATTTTGAAATCGACTGCTTTATACTTCTTCGAGGTGTAGTTTTAGGCGTCATCAGAATTTTGGCATCATTGTTGAGGAATACAGTTGTAGAGTTATTGATTAAAGTAGTTGGAGTTTTTGGGATTTAGTTTTCTATTTTTCATTGGGCATTCACTGGTGTATGGTTAATACTAGGAGTCAAGGAAATCCAATGCTCCCACTTGATCCTAATCCAGAGATAATCCTACAACCTAATTATAGGATGTCAGCACTTGGATGAGAAGGTCATCTTGAGGCATTTCAGGATAATTGAATTAGATTTCTTCCCCCCCACTTGGTGTAATTCATAAGACTATTGATCTAACTACTGAGCAGTTATTAAAAAAAGAAAATGCCATAAGAGATGATGAGGTTTCCCATTGTGAGCTCAAGAGGTAAAAGGCAAAGACAAGAAGTAAATTGTCGAGCAAAACTCAATGAAAATCTAGATAGAGGTAGAATAGGTAGCACTCATCTACTTCCAGCCTATAAGTACTTGCCAACAAATGATGATCCAGAAGAGAACATAGGATACATTGAGCCTACTAAGATAGCAGCTATCTAAAACACCCTAGGTTCTGGCGCTTTAAAATTCCTTGAGTCTTGAGTGTTATGATTATTATATGACTCACCATGCTAGTCATATAGTGTGGGTAGGGGCCAGGTGACCCAATTCATAGGGTGTCCACTATTTCGTGGTTGAGTTTTTGTCATGGTTATGAATTGGTTGTGATGAGTCATATGTTCTTAATATGAAGGGTATAGTATCCATCCTATGTTATCCAGTGTCTAGCCTTGATGTTCTACTTAGGATATGACTTAAAGGGTACATGTCGTATGGTGATGGTACGAGTTAGGCTAAGGAGTTGTATGTTGGAGAAACTATGGTGTCCAACTTTTTGATCAAGATATGAGCAGGGGATACGACTTATATGATATGGATACGAGTTGAGGGGTCCAATTGTACATTCCTACATCCTTTTTATAGTTTATGTTGGGGGTATTTTAGATATTTCCCCTAATAAATCCTTTGGACCCCACGACATAAACACATTTGGAGGCTTCATTAACCTATTATTCATAATCAAACCCTCTCTAAACACTGTTAAATCTCTCTCAAGATCTTGGTTTAAGAAAGTCTAGGGTTTTCTTCAAGGCAATCCATTAAGGCTTAAAGGGGTGGTTTATATCTGTCTTCCTTATTATCTACGACATGTTACTTCTTCCTTATTGTTAGTTCAACTTAAAGCATGTTTTAATGAATGATGTTAATGGCATTATAGTGGTATTGTTTTGGGTTTTAAAGTATATGTTGGGGGGGTTTGGTTGCTCGTGGTTGGATAATGTTTTCCCATGTTTTTCTTATGTTTTTCATGTTATAATGATGGTTTGAACCTATGGTTGCATGGGAAGGGTCAATTGATATATGGTTTTGGTTTTGGAAAAATCTTATTCCCTCAACATGTTTGTTAAAATGCCTATGAGAATTATATTGCCACATAGTTTGACTATTATTGAAAACTTTGCATTGCATAATATGGTAATGGAACCTAAATTGGTTTAAATGGTTTTAAATGGGTTGGAAAGGCCTCGGTTTCCATTGTATTGGTTTAAATGGAAACTTTTGAGTCAAATTGGTTTAATGGCTTTGGTATGGAATAAATGGATAGACTTGCAAGCTCTAGTTTGGGTATGATGTTACTAATGGTTAATGCCTAATAAATAAGCCTTCTTGGTAAATGGTTTATTCTGCATAAATGAAATTAATATGGTCTTAAAGTGGGATCTATTAGTAGAGCCATGGAAGGTGGCGGTCTTGGGGGGAGGGGGGGTGGACAAAAAATGGAAACTCCTATTTGCAGATATGAGGTTGGTCTTTGTGACCATGTACATCATGTCATACTTATATTTTGGGAGATGTACTAGTCATATTAGGTTTTTCTCTGTCTCATGCAGCTAACAACTGTCGAGCTATTTTAACAGGGGAACTGAACCCAAATGGCCTATGGATGGATTTAGATGACAGAGCTACACAATCACAAGTTAATGTTTTAAATGCATGCTAAACCCGATTCCCTTTCCTAGAATGGTATATATATATACGTATGTAATTGCATATGGTTATTTACTTCAGTTTTGAATAATAACATTATTTCATCCGTATTACTGAGTACATTCTAGCATTCACCTACTAACCCATCTTTAGGAGATGTATTGCCACGTGATGTAGGAACAAGCCATACTACTCTTCCTGCTCAATGATCTTGGATTTCGGAACAACTTTATATTGGAATGAAGTGGTGAGTTTTCATACTCTGAAAGAATCCATTTCATGCCATGGACTTCTTTTCATATTTTTTTTATTTCTTAGACTTTGATTTTTGCTATGGTCGGGGGCATGTCTCGACTGGATATTCTTGGATTTCTATTAAAGGCTTTGTGTGACTACTATGGGCATGGGCAATATTGGTATTGGTGTCATTCTTGGCATTGGTATTGGTATTGGGGCTGGCAACGGTTAGATGCTTGGTTGGATGTTCTGTTAGTTATGGTTAGGAACTTTATTAAATGCCTTCAATCATAATTATTCTATCTTATTATATGTTTAGAGTTCATCCAACATAGGGTACATGATAGTTATGGTTGGGAATTGGAGACGGCCTTTGGTCTGGGTCAGATTTGTGATGCCTGACATGACTAGGCCCTAGTTTGGGTCGTGTCACTATCATTCCTCCTGCATTACCATTGAGTGTGAAGTTTTATATCACAGATTCCATGATTCAATTACTTAATTTGAAGGGTGTGTTTTCGGCTTAATGACTAATGACGTAACCATGCACCTTATAAACATTATTCGAATTTACACTTCATAAGCTACGAGACTCAAGTTTTTCCTATTATCTCTACTGGTGAAGTGATATTATGGTTAGGGGAACAATCTCGTGGGTCCATTACTATTTGGAATAAGTAGCAGAGATAGTTTTAAGATCATTTCTTTCCTCCGTCCAGTATGATAAAGTTGAAGGACAAGATCTATAATTTAAGGCAATTGCATTTTGAATCAATGTATGTGGGATGGTTTCAGTTTAAGAAAAATTTGATGATGGTGCCTAATCATAGAATTACTGGGAGCAATTTACTTGAAATATTCTATTGAGCCCTGAATTCCAATTCTAAAGATATGACACAAAATATTATTAGTGGAGAATTCATGTGCCTACATTGGGAGGTAGAATTAGAGATATTAGATTAGATCTCTCTCACCAACTGAGGATGGCATACTCAAGAGGAGGAGAGAGGCACCAACACTAATGTTATTGGGGGCTTCCAGCAAGCACAGAGTTATTGATGACATAGTGTAATAAGAGGTTGCACATCTAAAGATTGGGAGTGGGTTACTAAAAAAGAAATTTACAATGATGAATTCTGAGACAGTGAATGCAGTGGGCGCAAGGCAAGGCCTCTAGATCATATGGGTTGGATGTGGATAAAAAGGAAAAATATCTAGTTAAAGAGTTAGTAGGTTTTCGAGCGAAGTGCCAATCATCTGCTCAAGATAATTAGATCTCTATGCAAGGGATCCGAGGTCAGAACTACTATGTGGATATATATATAGACCATAGCAGAGAGAGTGATGGTGACTAGAGATATAAGGATAATTATATAGAGAATGGTGGTGCATATGTTACACCAGGTAGCCATAAAACTGAATCAATGCTGGATGTCATGTTATCAAAGATTGTGAAGGGTATGAAAAGTCAAGAAATCTTCCTTAAGGAGATTAGGGTAGACATTTAAGGTTGACCCAAAAGGTAGAATAACATGAAGCTACGATTAAGATTGTAGAGAAATAGTTTGGCCAAATATTGGCCACCTTGAATCAAATGCAGCCAGTCACCCTTGTGAGCAACACGGTGAAAAATCCTAAGAAATATAGTCATTCTTAGGCTTCACCACTTGTAGTGGTAAGTCTACTATTTACCCTTCCTTGACTGTAGTTGATGGAGCTAGGAATGATGGTGTTGATGTTGATAAGGCACCTGAAGTAGGTGTTGATCATAGTGTTGAGAAGAATAGTGGTAAGGGAAAGGTAGATGAACTGGTATTGTAGACTGTTCCATGACTTTCCTACCTTTTCCTCGAAGGTTAAAGTAGAAAAAATAAGAAGCGGAGTATAAAAAGTTTATTGCTATGCTGAAAGAGTTGAGTTTGAATATATCTCTCCTAAAAGCTCTCGAGCAGATGTCTAGGCACACAAATTTCATGAAGGACTTGGTAACAAAGTAAATATCAATTATTTTTGAGTACATTGGTGGGTTGCATTATTATAGTGCAATTACATCACGATCTCTAGTGCAAAAAAATGTGATCCCAAGGCTTTCACAATTTCATGCATCATTGGGACATCTAGATTTTCCAAATCGCTATGTGACTTGGGTGACAGTATTAACTTGATGCTACTAGCAGTGTTCAAACATTTGAGCTTTAGACCTCCCAAACCAATGATGATGTAGTATTTGATGGAAGATCAAATGGTGAAAAGGACATGGGCATATCATTTGATGTTTTGGTTAAGGTGGAAAACTTTATATTTCCATCTCGACTTTATTGTTTTGGATTGTTAGGCTGATTTTGATATGCCTATAATCTTGGGGAGACTATTTTTAGCCAAGGGTAGAGCATTGGTGGATATAGAGAAAGGGGAGCTTAAGTTTAGGCTGAATGATGAGGAGGTCACATTCAATGTTCATAAAACCATGAGGCAGCCAGCTGATATGAGGGTGGTCTCGGTGATAAAATATGTTGATGACCCTGGAGGCCACTTCTATGGTTACCTTGATGAAGTTTGAGTAATCAAGGTACGTACATTATGCCGCTATTTAAATCAAGTGCTGCTTGGGAGGAAACCCAAGGTATCTTATTGTTTGTTCTTTAATTTCTGTTAGTGTAATTCGCATCAAATCTACACACCTAAGGTGCCGGATAACGCTGAACTTACACATCAATTGAAGTGTAAGGTGGTCGTCGTCAATATATTTACCCAACTTTGAAGTCGGGGTAGAATCCACAAGGAACAATGTGAGTAGCAATCGAGTTACTTTGAAATAATAGATAAAAGTTAAATCCAAACCAATGTTCCAAAAAGATAAAAATAGGGGAGATAGGTATCTACACTAAAGTTTCTTTTTGTTTTTTTCTAGTATAAATTTGGGGATACGAATAATTAGAGTTTTAACAGGTATGCAATGATCTTAGGATTATGCACTACTAAGGGAGTGATATGTGTGTGTTATCAATCAACATCAATTTAGTAAGTCATATATGGGTAGGTTTGGTTAGTGATTTTGATGCTAGTCTTTCAACAGAACACAATGCTTTCACCCATTGATTCTTTCGAATACCTAATAGGTGTGTTCAACAATTGGTAACCACATCCTCAATCTAGGCATCCCTATTTCTAGGATGATACCCATGGTATAGTGAACCTCGCATTCACCCTTATGTCTAAGATAGTGAAAATTTATCAAACAACACACACAATTGTGTATTATTGCTTTGGTCTCCTCATCCCTCTTTCAAGGATGATATGGATTCCTAAACTTTACCCAAAACCCTTCTTTCGAAGATGGCTTCAGGTTTTCTAGAGCATGGAGCTTTCACTCATCATACCCATGTGGGTATTTGGGGCTTTCAACCATAAAACCCCAACCATGTTAGCATATCAATGATAAAACCCATAAACATGAACTACTAAATAGAAGCTAATCAATAACGACCCACACATAGTTTTACCCCTATTCACACATAACCCCAAGAGGGATATCTAGCTACACATAAGATAAATAAGCT
Organism: Capsicum pubescens; assembly: GCA_030864215.1. Taxonomy (NCBI): domain Eukaryota; kingdom Viridiplantae; phylum Streptophyta; class Magnoliopsida; order Solanales; family Solanaceae; genus Capsicum; species Capsicum pubescens. Next base: position 124,603,227 of record CM061543.1, read on the forward strand.
TATATATACCCAGAATCCCTATTGAAGTGATTTATTAAAGCTTAAGTGAATGTTACTTAAAACTTGGAACTCCCACAAATAAAAAATGAAAGTGAGCTAATTTTCCACTTAAAAAGTCTCTAATGTATTCTTCTCCTAAAAATTATACAATATTTTCTTCTCCAAAAAATAGAGGCTATGAACTCAAGAGCTAAACCTAAAAATTAGGGAAAATGTAATAAGATACATGATGTTAGGGTTTGAGTATTTTTGTCAAAATAGCCATGTGCATTTCATGTTTTTACCTTGGACTAATTTCTTCAGCTAGGCCACGATCTCGCAGGTCTGGCTACAACATTGATTATGCGGCTCTGGGTAACTTCCGCGATTGCAGTTGAATGACTTTTACTTGACTGCCATGATTGCGGTCAACAGACTGTGACTGCGGTCCCTGAGGCCTTTCTACTCCAAGTCTTCAACTGGACTTTTCTTACTCGCTTTTGATTATTTTCAGATCCAATCCACATCTTTTGATCTCCTCAAATCTATGCCTGTAAAGATTGGATATCAGTGCATTTTATCCCCAATATGTCTCATTTATTCATTCAAAACAAGGTAATTTTCACAAATGTTTAGTGAGAATGAGTGGTAAAATCATCACTCATCAACACCCCTAACTTAAAGCATTTTCTTGTCCTCAAGAAATAATACCCCTTACCATGAGACAAAAATTCTCTATGCCTAAACTTTATACCTTAAATCTCACAATGACTTCAACTTTAGTCGCAACCACAAGTATCTCATTGCATACGGGCTAAGCTAATATCCAATACACCCCTCATCATAAGATGTAACATTCAAGGATACATAGGACTTTAAAGAGAAACCAATAAATAACAACCAATACTCTAGAGGTTGCTTCCTCTTGACCACAACTTAGCTATACTCCATTTTCCTCATTCTTCGAAAGGTGACAAAATCACCCTCCCTAACTTGTTTCGCATGACAATCCTCACAAGAAATAAAATTATACACACCAAGCTAACTAAAATGAAACAAGGAGTTTTAAGTGCAAATACTCTCTCTCACACAAAAAAAATCTTTATGCAACAAGTGTCATACTATAAGCTTGCCCCTATTTTCAGTTGTCACTATGAAGAAAATACATGGTTGGAGATCTCAAAGGACTATTTAAGCTTGGAATGCAGGTTAGGGTTAGGGTAGGATATCAATTGGGAATAACATGGATACACCCTTCCTTGATCATAGACATCACACTTTTTCAATCCTCCTTTTTGACTAAGAGCCATTCTTCTTTATTTTCTTTCTTTTCTTATGCCTACTTTTAGCTTCTTTTGTTCACCACTGTTCTTTCATTTTTTTTTTCTTGCAACTTATGTGAAATTCATTCCTTTGATGGACTCATTCATTTTTTATTTATTTATTTTCATGATTTGGTCACATAAAGCATTTTACTAATAGTTTTGTAAGTTACATTTTGAAGTTCAAGGATGGTTTGGTTCGAAAGAGGGATAAAATGAATGGATCACAGGTTGTAATGAGTTTGCCAAAGAAAGGTCCAAAGGCTCAAAGTGGGTACTAGGGATTATAATTATGCATTGGGAGATTTTTAGGCTAGAGGGGGTTACAAAATCACAAAGGTGGCCTAAGATCATTTCTCCAATCATATACAATCAAAATTAATTTTGAAAGACTAACAGGGAAAGTTATAGATAATACAAGTGTACAAGAGTTGAATACAAAAATCTCACCACATATGGCCTGCAAAATTTGTCAAGGGGGCTCAAATGTCCCTCCCGTGCGAAATAGGATTATGTATTTCTATTCATAAATTAAAATTTATGAAGCCACAAAAAGAGAAAAAGTTTTGTTACAACATTGCTCATGTCCATGCCCTTGATTTTTCAAAAAAATTTGATGGAGGGGGTTATTCATTTTGCATTAGCCTCTCGTACAATTTTTTAATCTATGGCTACAACCAAAGCCTTAGTCTTAAATTTAGGCTCAAAATGGGTAAACTACCCATATGGCTACTTAGAATTTGCCAATGGTGTACAAAGTGACTCCAAGTTCAACGCCACAGGTACTCAAACTTCCCTTGCATTTTTTACATTTATGCTACCGGTACTCAGACTTCCCCTGCACCTATGCCTAAAAACCTAAGCATGATTCTTTATCCTTAAGGTCGCTAATAAAATATAGAAACTAACAATATTGGGGCCAATCCCAGAGGGAATAGGACAAAAATATGTCACGAGCTTGTTGATGTGGCTGGAAATTATAGAAAGTAAATTTGGGGGAAGTTGTAAGAACAATAGCAAGAGTAACGATGCTTGGGAAATAGGGTTGTTATTAATATTAGATGACTAGGATTGTGCTTCCTGATTTCTTAACTCCACAGACTTATCATACACATTAAACTTTCTCGATGCCTTGCATGAAGAATCCAACAAGAAATGTATCACCTAATCATCTATCGGCTTCGGTTTGGGTGAATTTCACCCATCTCCTCTCAATCTCAGAGTGTTCCATAACTAACCTTTGTTCTGGATCCCAAATTAACTATCTCCTCTCAATCTTAAGTTAATTAGATGAAGGATCGTAGCTTCAAATTGCTATTTTTATCTTCTTTTTCAAATCTCTACCTCTCTCTAGTTAATACCAAATACATACAAGTTCCTAATGTTTGCAACTATTAACAAAGCAATCAAATCAAAGAAAACCATAATACATGCACGAACAATAATTTAGAATGACTGTGCAGTTTCTCAGATCCATTAGGATTCCCACAACCTTTGTTATGAGATTTAGATGCTCATGATTGCATGAACATACATAGAAGTCATAATTGAAAGCATAAGAATGATCTTACAAATAATATGAATGAAAACCAAAATCTCAACATTATACCAACCTTATAAACTAAGAACAAGAATTCCAAGATTAAAAGTGTATCTTTGAAGTCAAAAAGTTGTAATAAGTGTATAGAATACGTAAACTAATGATGAAATATCCAGTGGGTATTTATAATTACATCAAAAAATCATTATAAAAAAAGTAGGAAAATAGAGTTGGCACCAACCTACAACCCCACTTACGGGTTATAGGTTGTACCTACGGGGCGTAAGTAGATTCGTAGGACTTAGAAGAGTCTTCAGGTCTTTAGAACCCTACCTATGAGGGGTACCTATAGGGTCATAGGTACTAGATATGCCTTGTAGGTAGTATTTGTAAGAATTAGACTATAATATCAACATTCAAAACTTTAGGAGATCTACCAATGAACCCAATCTACAGGCCCATAGGTACTCCCTACGGTATGTCGGTAGGGATCGTAGGTAGCCTTCCTAGTATGCTTCATCACTTTTTTCTCCTTCTCTACTCCAAACTTTGTGTTCCTACAAAATAAACACCAAAGTACATCACATTTAAAAAAATACCTAAGCACTTGAATAATTCCCTTGTTTTAAGAATAAAAAGTGCCATGAAACCATGGCATATCAGGAACTATGAACAATCGTACTTCATTATACAATATCATTAGTTTAATTAATTATCTTGGGTGATGATTCATGAGGTTGATAACATAATTAGGAAATGGACATCCTGTAATTGTCTACCTAAGATCGTCCCATAACCACATTATTGTATGGGGATGTAAGAACTAATTTAAACATAAATATCCACACACATATATATATATAGATTTCATACTTTATATGAACCAAATGGGGAGAATTAGGTATATTACTATCCTAAATGCAAATCTTAACTTTGATCCCTCTCGGTAAAAGATCCCACTCCATATATCCCACGATCTAATATAAAGTTCCTCCTTCCGCACTCGTAATAGAAATATAAGTTTAACCTAAGGGTCGTGAATCCATAGAATAGTAAGAATAAGGATATATGAACAACTAAAGAGTGATAATCAACTTATAAAAACTTAATTTAAAGTTGAAGTAATCTTGTTCTTGGCCGCAACCCTAGATTATGGTGTTTAGCCACTCATGGTCTTACAAAGAATCACAAGAATGAAATTTATGTATAAAACCAAGAAAAAACTAAAGTAAGGATAAATAACTGTAATTTCAGCCGCCTAAAGTGTATTACAATCCCAAAATGTGGTCCAAGGTTTTTACAATAATAGACAAGTGTTCTATTTATACTAGGAAGCAAGTAGCCCATTTTTGGCTCTTGGTCGTGTCACACTCATATTCTCCGCATTTCGGGGGCATGGTACGCCCTTAAAATGGATGACCACTATTTGGGGATTTTTTTTTCTCGAGGCCTGAAACACCCTTATCTCAAAGTCTAGAGGGCATGGCATATCCATGGCCTTGAAATTTCTAGATTTTGCCATCATTTGCTCCTTTATTTTGCCTTTGGGTTCCTCACTTCGTGGGTGTCTTTACATTATTATTAGACCTTGTTATGCTCCCAAAAAATTCTAATAAAATATCACGTTCTATCCTATATCATCAAACCCCACGAATTAGTGCATACACCACAATAGGATTCATCGAGATACACTAGAACAACACGTAGTTCAAGCTAGTCACACTAATTTTCTCGTGTAAACTCTGAGTGACCAATTTGATTATAAACGTGTTGTAAACATACATAAAACATTATAAAAATGTATTTTTTTAACATATTCATGCAAGAGTTAGACCATTATCAACTCAATATACACTCAAGAAGTCCTCAAAACTAGGTTAAATGCATATAGTTTAATCAGGTGTATAAATCCACCTAAGATCATCACCCCACACTTAAATCCTTGTCTGAACTCGAATAAATCCTTACATAAAGCACCATATAAGGATGACTCCAGCATTACTACTACAAGCAAGACACTAAAGAAAGCACTAAAATGACTACATGAATAATAAGTTCCATTATAAGTAGGTCATATACAATTGAAACTCATGAACACTACTTCTAAGCACTCTAGCCTCAAGAATTGACTCTAACAAGTTGGAAAACTTATGCATACTACTAAATCATAGATATCATACAAGTCACCTAACGATTATAATGCATACACCCTCACCACGAGATAATTACCCATATTCACACACAATTATATAGTCTAACAGAAGAATGAGTATAAATATTGAATTTTTCTCACTATCACAAGGAATTCACGTGTTGCATGAGATGAACCATAGGCTTGACCTTAGTGCAGTACTTAACTAATACCAGAAAATTAAGGCCCAAGATAAAATAGGACTTGAGCAGTTGTAGTGTAGGCTATTAAAAGGGTAGGAACTATTCTTGCAAGTAACACTGACTATCTTACCTAAACCCTTTAATACATCACACTCTATGTTGAACTCTTCTTTAATGACCAATTTATTTCCACTTCTATCTTCCAACATCTCTTTTGTTCTTCCTTATTTCTTTAATTTTGCTCACACATCTTAAGGAGGGAGTATTCTATATCAACACATGATTCAATTTCTTTTCTCTTTTCATTACATTACTCCTAACCCCATTACATAAATTTTTTACGCCATTAGCTACTACTTTCTTAGGCTTCACTATCACCACTTTCCTTCTTAAGTTTTACACTACATAACCTTATAATTTTTCAATGAAAGTAGTTAGGAGCATTAGATTAAATTGCTGTAAATTAAAGTAGGGGGATAGGATACATATGAGACTACTAAAGAAATAGGTTAAAGCCTCAACGGGTCTAACTAAGATCATGAAAGATAGGTAGGTAAAAGAGGGTCCAAAGCATAACTATCAAAGAAATGCCTATATCATCACCTAAATCTAACATTCTTTATTTTGGTTTGCACACACGACAGGCAAGTTTGATATCAATATGAAGCAAGAAGTATACAAGAAATATTACATCACACATCACACATCTTAAATCAAGTAAGATCTCTATAGACTCTAAACCAAGTAATATCAAGAATTCAGAATTAAGTAAACAGCGCACAAGATCTATAAAATAAACCTAGGTATCTCAAAAGTAGTCATTCAACACATTCAACAGTCTTTTCATTCAAATGTAACTTGCATTATGTAATTACACATAGCAATTAGAAATAACATCTGACTTTCCTAATACATAAAATTTAAAATTTACTCCTAAAAATGAAAAAAAGGATATTGGGTTCAAAGGATGTCCCCTCAAACAAGAACCAAAAAGAAATACCAAGGGGTGGGTGAAATGTTCCCCTTCTAAACTAACACCAATGATAAAAACTAGAAACAACAAAGTGAATTTTTTTTTTTGTAATTTTTTCAAATTTAGTGAAAAATAGAAAACATCTAAAGAAAAAAGTCCTGGAGTAGCATAGCACTTTCAACGCTTAAAAAATAAAAATATGCAAGTTTCTATGGGATTTTTATTATATATGATCCATTTTGGGCATCTTTTGCAAAAAAACCATGATATGGATGAAAAGTTCGTGAAAATGGAGAAAAAAGTGTTTTTGGTTAATTTTGGTTCTATTATGGATGAGTGGGATGTTTAAAAGCTTGATCTTGATTAATGCATGTTTGAGAGTCAAAGAAGAGTTTAAAAACTGGGTCCTGATGCCTACCAAATCAACATGTGGATGCAAGTTGGACCTACGGATAATAGTTGATCTGTTGCAGCACAACGGTATATGTGAATGATTATTATCTTTAATATAATAACTTGAGACTCAAAAGGTGATAGTTAAATGGGATCATGGTAAGTGTATGTAATGCGACACCCTGAGACTCAATAAGTAATGGGTGAAATCCTTCTACTTTTCCAAAAACTGTAGGAGGTACATAACTTATTGGTTCTACATGCAAGGTATTGGGTTGGTTCAACAATGAACATTAAACCTATGGAATTGAGATTCTAGGGGGAACACAGTCCTAGTGTTCACCCATAACTAATTTCAACTATATTTAATTTTGTGACTTGCTTGAGACTACTACAAACTAAATCCCCCCATTTACTTTCCAGTACTGCATATAGACTACAACTACTGATGCCTGCAAACCATATGTTCCTTGGGATTTGACCCCAAACTTAGTTTGGTTACTATATCTTGACAACGACCATATTATCACCTAAAAGAAGGTGTTTCTTAGACATTATCAAAGAAATTGGTGACATTTCCGGGGAGTACAGTGTTGATTTATGGACTAAAGTCATTATAGTTTTTAGTTTTTTCTTTTTTATTCTTAGTTGGTCAAATGATGGTTTATGTCTAGAACATGGAGTAAAGGCAATCCCTTACTCCTATTAATTTCTTAGAAGATCCTACAATCACATTAGTTGGATTTAAAAGAAAAGAGAAAAATATCCTTGAGGACGGAGTTCAGGATGTTGCCGAGAGACAAACAACAGACCACTGAGCATCACTCGGCAGAGATCAAACCAGAAACCAACCTCCAGAGATCCCAACATGTCAGTTTGTTCAACCATATATTGATGATGAAGAAGATTTGGGATACGATGAGCCGGATGATACAAGAGACATTATTTCTCCTACTTTATCTCCTGATGTCAAGTTTAATATCTCTAGGGCTATTATCTAGCTCGTGTAATTGAATGGTGTGCTTGTGGGGTTGCCTACAGACGATGCAAACATGCATCTGGAAAATATTACTAGGATATTCACTCCATATACCATACCAAGGGTAGATAAGGAGGCACTTAGACTGAGGTTATTCACTTTATCATTTAATGAAAAAGCATCATTATGTCTTGGGGAACTACCAAGAAGGTCTATAAATACGTGAAAGGTGTTGCACAAACTATTCTTGAACAGGTTCTTTTCTCCATCTAGGGTGTTGTAGATAAAGGATGAGATCTATAATTTTAGGCATATGTAGTCTGAGCCCATGTATGAGGCTTGGTTCAGGTTTAAGAAGAAGCTTAAGTATGGTACCCAACCATTAAATTTCAGGGACGAACTTAATAGAGTTATTCTATAGATCCCTCACCATCAGCTTTAGAATCATGGTAGATCCTATCTCTAGAGGAACTTTTATGAGATTATGCTAGGAGGTAGCTTCTGATGTCCAAGACCAGATCTCTATCTAATTGAGGGTGGAAAACATGAGTGGCAGAGAGATGTTCTGGAACTTATGTTAATGGAGCTGCTGGTGACTAGAGAGTAGCTAATGATTCTATAGCATAAGAGATTGCACTACTGCCGACTAATCTTAGATTGATGGCAAAGCAGTTTGCAATTGTGAATTCTGAAAAAGTTCACATAGTATGAGCGTATGGTGCATCTTCCAGAGCTTATGAGTCTACATTAGAAGAGGTGGCTAGGTATTTAGATCATCAGTTTAAGGGTTTCAAAGCCCAAGGACAAGGAAACCAAGGACAGAACTACCCTGATGATATTTATAAAGACCACATTAGGGACAAAGATGGTGACTTGATATAGAAAGATGATTACAATGAAAAAAGAGACAGGTACATTTATCTTGGTAGATGAGATACGCAAACAATAATGGAAGAAATGTGGACCAAATTAGTGAAGTGTCAAGAAAATCGGGAGAAAAATCTTAAGAAAATTAAGGCTGATATTTTAGGATTGACCCATAAGGTGGAGTCTCATACCACTACTATCAAGCATTTAGAGCACTATTTTGGGAAAATGTCTACTATGATTAAACATAAATAGTCTGTTACTCTTTAGTGGGAAAAAGTTCAGAGTCCACCTTCTATAAGTCATTGTCTAGCTATCACCACTAATTATGATGCCACTACCAATGATCCCCCATACCTACTATTGAAGAATTAAATATTGATTGAACTGAAAGAGAGGATACACCTAAGGCAGAGTCTTAGAAGTTGACATGTGACCATGATTTTGAGTATGCTAATGGTGAGAATTGGGTCGTCGAGCCCAATGATCATTTGCACCCTTATAGTGTGACCCCTTTCTTACCATTAATAGAAAAGAAGAAGGATCCCAAAGCAGTCACCATTCTGTATCCTATTGGTCCTTTAAATGTTAAGCAGGATTTATGTGACTTGCGATCAAGAGTAAATGTGATGCCACTGGTTGTGTACAAGCTATTGAGAATGGGGGAACTCAAACGTACATCTAGAAAGCTGTTGATGACTGACTCATCTATGAAGAATTTGGCAGGTTTTTTGTGTGATGTAGAAGTAAGTGTTGCAACTTTATGTTCCCCATTGGTTTCATAGTTCTAGATTGTGAGGTGAATCCTCAAGCCACCGTTATATTGGGTAGACCCTTACTTTCTATTGGCTAGTTATTGATTGATATGGACTTGGGGGAGATCACTTTCACACTGAAGAAATGAGAAGTAGTGTTTGATGTATGTATGACAGTGCAATAGAAAGACGATATGCGAGTGATGTAAGCTGTAAATAATATTGATGAGGATGTTCTTGCAGATGCCAGTATACCAAATATACGAGGTGTTTTCTAGAGACATGTGGTGGACCGATTTGGAGAAAGTAAGACACTGTATCTAAGACATATGAGGGATGAGGTGGATATCTTTCAAATAGAGGTGTTCCCTATTACTGAGAGTTATATATTAGACATCCCTTCAGTCGTATCCCTAATTATTCAGCCATTATATTTGCATAGTCCCAAACACTTTAATTTAGTCATAAATGATGATGTATCGGTACCCGTAGTTGGGTCTAAGAGAGTCCAACAAGGGGAACAGTAGAATCAAGATAGGCTATATGAGCAAGCCCTAAAAAGTTTAACCCATGATTTGATGGAGATTACAGTTGTTGATAGGAAGTGGCGTGCTGAGCTAGCTACCTGTATATCTTCTCATAGTGCACCACCACCACCATGGCCTCTGGATGTTGATATATCCCCATCTGGGGAATATCATGACAAGGACGCTTTGTGCATCCCAGCTATGTTCTCACATCCCTTTGTCTTACTCTATTTTAGTGTATTAAGGACAGTGCAAGTTGTTAGTTGAGGGTGGGATATACAATAGCTACCGCAGATTTTTATTGTCGTACTTCTTTTCCTGTCGGGCATGGTATGGTTGTATAACCGAAATGTCTAGAATAATTTTGTGGCATATTGTGTTTTTTCTTCATATTGTGTTAATTTGTTTAATTAGGAGATCTTTAAGTATTTAGGACAGTAGTTATATTTTGACTAATTTTTGATACCCCTCTAAAATTTTGTGTTCTAGAACTGTGTTGATGTACATATGTGTGAATTTTATGGATCTTGTAATGGAATTACTATTAGGGTCATGATAACCATTTACTGACAATTGCATGAACTGGATAGGTAGTAGTTGGTAATGTTGACTCCGTGTAGTTTTGCCTAGGTTGAAAGATAGTCGATTAGGAAAAAATCTTAGTCCATTTTTTTATTTTAGTCCACTTTTAGCCTAAATAACCTTTCATTATGGAATAGTTCCTTGATCCCTATTTTTAGCCTTATAAACCTATTTTTTCTTGTTTCACCTTTCATTTTCCCATTTATATTACAATAAATCTATTTTGGCCCGAGTCCTCCTTGGACATTGTGCACCTTGACTTAGCCAAAAAACCTAAGTTAATGGTGGCTATCATAGGTTTGCATAGTGTAAAATGGGTATGAAGAAGCGCAAAATAAGAAAAAAAGTTAGTATAGCTTGGTGTGGTAGAAAAAGAAAACAAAATGAAAAGAAAAATTGTGAATAGATGAAAATGAATGAATAAAAGACCAACCCAACCTGAATATACAATAAAAGAACAAAAGGGAGATATAAGGGTGGAATAAAAATAAAATTGGCTAGTAAGTGGGACCCCAGAATTATTATAGTACCAAGGAGGCTTAGTCACTTAAATGTCCATATACAACTTACCAGCTCCTAAACCTACATTACAAGTTGAGAAAATTCCTATAGTGATCCTGGCTTGACTATCTGAATGCTAAGGTAAAGAAAATAAGGGCAAACCTATGGTATTTGACATGCATTGAACAGAACTTCTTTGTTGAGTGTGCGTGTCTATTGATCATCCCTAAATTGACATCCATGATTTCATATGAGTTAGTGGGACATTTTTGTTGTAAGGGCATTTGAGTCATGTTGCTATCTCTATGCAAGTTTCAAGTAGTGTAATTTGTACATATGAGTAGTTGTCTGTTCCTAATGTAGTTGTCGTACCTTGATTCTTGTGTGTCACATTGTTGTGCTTCATATCCAGACACAGTTGGTTTTGAAAAAAATATATAGGAGGGGATGTTATGATTTGAACTAAATGTGATGACTGACTGCCTTGAATATCTTAGATTCTCTTAGTTAAGCATCATTTTTGTTTTATTGTGTTTTTATTGCCTGTGGGCATGCAAATATTCTAAGTTGAGGGTGTAGATATGCTATTGAAGTATAACACTTTCGATGCTTAAAACGAGGAAAATATGCAAGTTTCTTAGGGCTTTTAGTTTGATATGATCCGTTTTGGGTATATATTGCAGGAAACCATGATTTGTATGAGAAGTTCATGAAAATAGTAAAAAAGGTGTTTTGGTTACTTTTGGAGTGATTATAGATTAGTGGAATGTTTTCCAGCTTGATCCTGGTTAATTCATGTTCGAGAGTCGAAGAAGAGTTAAAAAATTGACTCCCGGCACCTACCAAGTCAACATATGGCTGAAAATAGGACCTATGGACCACATGTACACAAAGTAGGTGCCAGAAAGTCAAAATTCTCAAGAGCTGAACATTGCAGGATTTTTGCTCCTGCTACTTGCGCCGCTACCTGCTCTCGGTGCCTGGGCTGCAGGTATTACCTGCGCCCTACCAAACCACAAGTGCTGGGAGTAGGTGGACACTGACTCGATTTTCTTCTATTTCATTTGGTCTTAGTTTATAGGGTTTTCTCTTGTTCTATTAATACCCCTTATGTACTTTTTAGTAGAAGTTCCATACTTTTAACAATTAGAAACATATTTTGATTCCAAGATCCATCTTTGATCTTGGGATTCCATTGTATTGACTTTGATTGATTATTCAGTTTACTGTTGTGGGTTTTCTTTCATCTTATCATTGTGATTTCATCTTTTCTTTCCAGTATGAATGTTTTTGCTTTCTTCACAATCATGAGCGGCAAAAACCCATAGCTAGGGTTATGCAAACCCTGGCAAATTGACAAAGTAGGGAAAGTGCGATTAATGACAGGAACTAATACCCATGTCATGTATTGTTTTATCTTTACTATAATAGTTGTCTTAGCGGTTTTAAGCATTATGATCCCTCCTAGATATTACTACTTGCTCTAAAAAGCGATAGTTAGGAAAAGATAAAGACAACAGTAATTTGGGAGTTAAAAGTCGATCCATTGCAGCTCAATAATATATGTGAATGATTATTATCTTTCATATAATAACTTGAGACACAAAATGTGATAGTTAAATGGAATTATAGTAAGTGTTAGTAACGTGACACCCTAAGACTCAATAGGTAATTGGTGAAATCCTCCTACTTGTCCAAAAAACTATAGGAGGTACAAAACTTATCAGTTCTGCATGCAAGGTATTGGGTTGGTTCAACAATGCACACTAAACCTACTGAATTGAGATGCCAAGGGAACACAACCCTAGTGTTCACCCATAACTGATTTCAACCAAATTTAATATTGTTACTTAGTCGAGACTACTACAAACTAATTCCCCACATTTACTTTCTAATACTGCCTGTAGACTACAACTGTTGATACCTGCAAACCACGTGTTCCCTTGGGATTTGACCCCAACCTTATTTGGGATCTTGAAAGTGACCGTATCGTCACCTAAAAGTAGGTGTTGCTTGGACATCATCAACACTTCACCCAAAACCATAGGAATATTTCGTACCTCATACTTAAAATCACACTCTGTCCCTAAAGTATAACTTAAATGTAGAGATAGAAATACTTCATGAGACCTCTATGCCTAGATAGCAACATCTTAATCATTGACAAGGTCCAGTAGACCCCACACCTAGTATTTTCCATGATCCTTAGCTTGGTTCTTCGGTAATCAGGCTTTCCATCAACCCATGATTCAAAACAAAAACAAAAGTTATATAAAAAATACAAAAATCCAATACCTACCTTAACTTCGGTTGCCTCCTAAGTAATGCCTGATTAAGTGGTGCGGCATCACTCTATCATAACCTCTTAAATGTTTACTCTCAAGGGATGCATGTTTTTGAACACTATTCTTTTTAGGATCCCTTTTCATCTTCTCAACTTCGGCTTAGTGAGCAGTTTGGGAAACTCTATGAAAAGTGTGAAGAAGTCATTGGTGGTGCGCGCTCCACCACCCCACACATCCACTTCCACTGGCATGATCATGCAAAAATCCTTATAATGTGAAAGTGGATTGAGTGGTTTATATACATTAAAGACCACCTTATCATCATCCAGTCTAATTGAAAGAGTGTTTTCTCTAACATCAGTCAGTTCTCCTTCCGTTGCCAAGAACGACACCTATTATAATTAGTACCCTTTTATCTGCATCATAATCAAGAATAATAAAATCTGCAGGAATAATGAAATTACCAACATTAATAAGGACATCTTCAATGATTCCCTTGGGCTTCACTATGGTTCAATCTGCCATTTGGAGAACCACATAGCATGGCCTCGGCTACCCCAATACTAGAGTATTGAACATAGATAGGGGAACCAAATTTATGCTTGTCCCCAAGTCACTTAAAGCATGGACCACCTCACTTTCAACGATTTGAAGAGAGAGGGTTACACTCCATAGGTCCCACAAATTTTTTGCATCTTACTCATCCCCATGAAACTTTTTTTCTCTATTAGTGCTACCATCTTAATATCGCCCAACTTAATTTTATTGGTCGCCATATCCTTCAAGTACTTATCGTACTTAAGCATACAATAAAAATATCTAACAATGGGAGGTTAATGTAAAGTTCTCTGAACCACTATATAAGGAATGGTTGAGGTTTAATAAGAAGATGATGATGGTGCCCAATTATAGGATTTTGAGTAGGAATTTGCTTGAGATATTCTATTTAGCCCTGAATGCCAATACCAAGTTATTGTAGATACTATTACTGGTGGAACTTTTAGAGCTAGCAATGCGAGGTAACTTTGGAAATCAAAGATTGGGTTTCTATTACCTACCAAGTTTGGGATACTCGAGAGATAGAAGAAGGAACCTATAGTTATGCTTTTGGTTCTTCCAGCGAGTAGAGAATCATAGATGATACCATGGCTTAAGAGGTTGCATAGTTGAGGATGGAGATTGTGTTATTGACCAAGAAATTTGAAACTATGATTTCAAAAAATATGAATGTTATGGATGCATAAGTTAAAGCTCCTAGGTTGTATAATTCAGATATAGAGAAGAAGGTAAAGTAGATGGATCGAGAGATAGAGGGATTTTGATCCAGGGGCCAAGGGTATAATAAATACACTTGAAACTCGAGGAAATGGAATCAACATTATAACTATTAGAGAGGAAGATATAGGTATCAAAGTAGAGAGATATATGGTGACTAAAGATGAAAGGATGGATATAAAGCGAAGAGTGATGTATATGTTTCTCCTAGAAACAGTGATACCGATTTAAGGATATAAATATTGCTTACTAAGATGGTAAAAATTCAGTGAATTAAGAGAGTTACCTCAAGGATTTTTGGTACTGAACCAGAAAGTAGAATTGTATGGTACTGTTATTAAGTAGCATGAGCAAAAATTTGGTCAGATGTTAGCTACTTTGAATCAACATCAATCGAGCACTCTTCCAAGTAACACAATGCAGAATTTAAAGAATGTCATTAACTGTTTAGCCATCACTTCTAAGAGTTGGAAGGAAAATATTGATCCCCCAATGCCTGTAGTTGATATCGATTATGCACCTATAGAGGAATCTAAAAGGTTGGTGATGAGTGATGAGTCATGACAAAAATTGTTGGGTGTTGAAAAGTGAGTTGAGAAGGAAAAAGATAAGGGGAAGGAAGTATAGCCTATAGTGAAAACCATTTCATGACCTCCTTTACCTTTCCTCGAAGATTGTAGAAGAAATAAAAGAAAGGGAAGTATCGAAAGTTCATGTCAATGTTGAAGGAATGTTTGTTAGTATTCCACTTGTGGAAGCATTGGAATAGATGCCTGGCTATGCAAAGTTCATAAAGGATTTGGTTACTAAGAAGCGGATAGTTACTTTTGATCTTGTTGTTAATATGCACCTTTGTAGTGCTATTGCTTCCCGATCTTTGGTATAGATAAAAGAGGACCCCGAAGTATTTACTATTCCTTGTAATTTGTTCCTTAAACTTTGCTTGAGCTTTATGTAATTTAGAAGCTAGTATTAATCTTATGCCATTGGTGGTGTACAAATTGTTGGGTTTAGGGGCACCTAAGACAACATTTATGTGATTATTAATGGTCGACCACACTGTGAAGAAATCGGTTATCATTTTATGTTATGTGTTGATGAAGTGGCATCCTACATATTTCCAGCTGATTTTGTGATCCTTGACTATGAAGTGGATTTTGATGTTCCTATTATCTTGGGAAGTCCTTTCCTAGATACGAGTAAGTCATTGGTTGACATAGAGATGGGATAAATTAAATTTTGGCCCAATGATGTATAAGTTACTTTCAATATGTGCCAGTTGATGCCGCAGTCGAAGGATATATGGATGGTGTCTGTGATAGACACACGAAGATACATTGATTATATTGATTGAAGATAGACTTGGGGTTGAGGCACTAGCGAAAGTTATCATGAACTTTGATAGTGATGGTATGAAGGAGTATGATGAGATAGTGAGATCACTCTATGGCAGAGGTTCTTATTCTTTTGTATGGAAAAAGTTTGATCTTGATTTGAATAATAGAACGACTCTGCCAGCTTGACCATCTATTGAGGAGCCCCTGGTCTTGGAATTTAAGGCCCTCTTTTATCACTTGAAATATGTATTCTTGGGGGCCAACAATACCTTACCGGTCATTATTGTTGTTGATTATTGGATATAGTGATTGAGGCATTGATTTCAGTATTGTAGAGACTTAAGAGGGACATCGAATAGATTATTGTAGTTATTATAGGGATTTCACCTGGTAATTATAATCATAAATCTTAGCTTGAACCAGATTGTGTGCTTAGTAGCGAGCATTAGCATCGTTTGAACCCACCAATGTATAAGGTGGTGAAGAAAGAATTATAAAGTGGTTCGATAAATGTGTGGTTTATTCTATTATTAACAACAAGTTGGTGAGCCCTATTCAATGTGTACCTAAGAAGGATGGGATTACTGTGTCCCCAAACGAGCAGAATGAGTTAGTTCCCATGACATTGGTTACTGGATGAAGATTGTTCATGGACTATAGAAAGTTGAACATTTGAACATAAAAGGACCATTTTTCTATGCCTTTTATGGATCATATGCTAGACAGAGTTGCAGGCAGAGGTTGGTATTATTTTCTAGACAATTATTTGGGGTATAATTAGATCTCCATTTCCCCCAAATACCAAGAGAAGACTACCTTTTCATGCCCTTATGGTACTTTTGCATTCAAAAAGATGTCGTTCAGAATTCACAATGCTCCTTCCACCTTTCAACATTGTATAATGTTGATATTTTCTAATATGGTGGAGTACACTATAGAGGTTTTTTATGGATAATATTTTGATGATTGTTTGGGCCATTTAGGCAATGCATTCAGATATGTGAGGAGAGCTACCTGATGTTAAATTGGGAAAATTGCCACTTTATGGTGACTTAAGGGATTGTTATCGGCCATAATATTTCGAAGAGGGGTATCGAGGTTCATAAGTTGAAGATAGAGGTGATTGAAAATTTACCTCCACCAATTTTAATAATAGGTATCAAAAGTTTCATAGGTTATGTTACGTTCTAAAGGAGGTTCATCTAGGAACTTTCTAAAATAGCTAATCCATTATGCAAACTTATATACAAGGAGGTGAATTTCATGTTTGATGATTCATGTCTCAAGGCATTTGAGTTCCTTAAGGAGCGGTTGATCTCGACTACAATTATTATAGCTCTAAACTAGTCCTTGCTATTGAGGTGATATGCAATGCTAGTAGTGTACCTTGGGAGTTGTCCAAGGACAACAATGTGAGAGGATCCTTCACCCAATCTACTATGCCAATAAAGCATTAAACTCACATTAAAAAATTATACTGTTACTGAGAAGGAGTTACTTGCGGTTGTTTTTTCTTTTAAGAAATTTCAATCCTATTTGATAGGAACGAAACTCATTTTTCATACTGATCATGTAACATTGAGGTATCTTATGTCAAAGAAGGATTCCAAGCCGATCTTTGTGTACTTTTGTTGTTTGACTTTGAGGTGAAAGATCAAAAAGGCACTAAAAACCTGGTTGCAGATTACATATCCCACCTAAAAGATGAGGAAATGCTGAAATTAGGTGATGACCTTGAAATTGATGATACTTTTCCAATTGAGAGGGTCTTGCCAACATCACAAGACTTAATCCCTTGGTTTGCTTATTTTGCCAACTATTTGGCAAGTGACCTTGTCTAGGAGGGCTTATCATTTTAGCAGTGTAGGTTGTTCATGCACGAGGTGAGAAAGTTTTCTAGGATGAGCCTTATTTTTTTTTGGTATGTATGGATGGAGACATTGATAGGAGTAGTCTTGAGGTGGAGATGATGAGCATTCTTGAGACTTATCATTCATTACCATTCGGGGGTCATCATGGTGGTACCCGAACAACCAGTAAAATTTTGTAGTATGGGTACTATTGGAGGACTATTTAAAATGATTCTCGTGATCATGCTCGGGCTTGTGGTCAGTGTCAGTGGCAAAGAAATATATTATTGAAACATGAGATCACCATGACACATATTTTTGGATTAGAGCTGTTGATGTGTAGGGAATTGATTTCATGGGTCCATTTGTGAGTTCTTATAGGATAAAGTATATACTGGTGGCAGTTGACCATATTTCTAAATGGGTGGATGTGGTTGTGATTCCCAACAATGAGGGTCGAAGTTTCACTGCATTATTGAAGAAGAACATCTTTTCTTTATTTGTCACTCCACATGCTATTAATAGTGATGGTGGGTCCTACTTATGTAACTGTCTTTTTAAATCCCTATTCAAAAAATATGGTGTGAAGCATAAGGTGAAAACACCTTACCATCCACACATGAGTGGGAAAGTTGAGGTCTTAAATTGTGAGATCAATTCCATATTGGCGATGACTATGAATGCAAAAAGGACTTATTGATCAAGGAAGCTAGACAATGCACTTTAAGCTTACTAGATAGCTTTTCAGACCCCCATAGGTACCTTTCCCTATCAGCCTGTGCATGGAAAGGCATGATACTTTCCAGTCAAACTCGAGCACAAGGCAAAAAAAGTTATATTTTGAGTGGAGTAATTCTCTAAGTTTGAGGATAAGTAAGGTGAATGAATTTGATGAATTTTGGCTCTGCGCTTATGAGAGTTCAGATTTGTACAAGGAGAAGATAAATCTGTATCATGACAAAAATATTGAGAAATAGGTGTTTAGGCCTAGGGATATGGTCCTATTGTATAATTCAAGACTTCTCTTGTTTAATACCCTAAATTTTTAAGATCTATCCCCCCTTAAAAGTTAGACCACTAAGTTAGATTTCTAACGTATCAAGTCCCATCTTAATCCAATACTAGGGCAAGAAGTAATGCAAGTTTTCCCTGAAGTGTTAGCAAACTGCTAGTGGCTATGGCTCACATGATGTGATGACCCATAACTAGATGTTACAAGTCGTTACGAGCAGTTAGAGTCACAACAAAAAGTACCCTTAGCTTTAGCCAAGGTATTATGACTCTACCCTATGACCCATAACTAGTGGCTCATAGTCATACATTACTAGTTGTTATGATAACTCGTAGTTTTTATGATACCCCTTCCAAATGGGGTAATAGGTTGGACCCCAATTATCTTAGATTAGGGCATGTTGGTTAAATGTTAGTGAAACAACACCGATATTGATCTCCAAGAATTTCTAAAATTTATCCTCACTACTCTAACTACGACTTACCCTGTAAGTCATAGAGAGTCTCCATGAGTTGTTGGATTCAAATCATAGCCTAAACAATATATGTGTGGCTATGTTATATTATGAGTATGAGTACCTCACTACGTGTAGTAAGGAATCATCCTGAGTTATTTTGTGCAAATCATAAGATGTCTAGTGTTTACTCCAAATGGTTTTTATATTGACTACGACTGGACCTTATGAGTTGTAGGGTCCCATTACGCTTCACATCAGGTGAGTTGTAGGGTTAATAATTTGTGTGACCCATAGAAAATGTCTTGTTTACGACTTGTGGTGATGAGTCGTAACAAAACCTTATGAGTCATATATTGACCCATACACACTGACGACTACATTTTAGCTATTAATTTGAGGGCACTTTGGACAATTCCCTTCTCACCCATTAAAACCACACATTCATAAAGCACTCAAGGGGGTTATTTCTAATTAATAATCTAATTAAACACTCTCAGAACTCTCAAATTCTCTTAAGCAAAATACTTAGGGTTTCCAAGAAGTAAGCCATCGAAAGGATTAAGGGTTGGATTCTTTCCATAAAACTTGGTATTTCAGGCATAGTACTCTTCCCTAATTGCTAATTTGTTAAAATCATATATTTTAAAGTTTTGTTCATATAGAATTGATGACAGCTTTGAAACATGGGTTGAGGGTTTTGAATGTTTGTTGTTGAACAATGTTTCCCATGGTTTGCCTATGATTATTCATGCTTTGAACTGGTGGGTTGCATGGGTATGGTGAATAAACTAGTGGATTGTGATTTCCCCCAAATTGTGATTTTTGAAGTGGTAATGACTTAACCCCATATCGTGAAATTGGTTTTGAATATGAAAAGTATGCATATTGCATATTGTTTAGAGGCTTTCAGACAAGTCAGGAAATAAAATAGTTAGGGTTGTTTTCAGTTTTATCAGATGTATTCAATATTACTTTAAGTATTATTTGTTATTCACCCCTTTCCAATTTAGCTTCTGAATATTACTTTGTTATTTTCTTTAGAGCCTACAACAGGTACCAGTTCATGGGTTATCTTTGGGGCACTTGTGACTCTAAGCACCGTATTGCGACTAACAGGTAGCCTCGGGTTATGAAAAACATGGAATCAGAGAACAATATTGTAAAGTGTCCAAGGGTGTTTGAAAGACACATCAAGTAGAGTGTTGTACATGGGTGTGAAGTGCGCCACACATATGGGCAAGAGGCTATGAGATATTTTAGAAAAGTTCCCTTCTTTCAGTAATCATGTCGTGTGCTAGAGATCAAGCTTTATTACAATTTCCTCTTCTAACTCGTCCTCTGTTCATTTATAGAAAATGCCTCCTAAAAGGGATAACAGAACGATGAATGGGAATAGCCCGTACCTCCACCTGTTTAGGAAGACTCTCTGAATGAGCAGGTCTCTCAAGCCAAATTTAGAGCAGCTTTCTCAACCTTGGCCCAGTATATGTCTACTCAGAATAACTAGTTGGCTATTTAATTAGCCAATCTAGTAGTGAATACGACAACCATAAGAATACTAGATTTCACTTGAATGATTTCTCCAACATTCTCTAGATCAAAGTCCTAGGAGGATCCACATGAGTTCTTAGACTATGTCCAGAAGGTAACTGACATTATGGGTGGTACTCCGAGTGAGAGTGATGATTTAGAATCTTACTATTTGCAAGGGATAGCTTACACCTAGGTTAAATATTGGAAAGAATATAGAGACGCCAATGAAGGGCTTGTAGAGTGGGATGAGTTTTCTACTTCTTTCTTGGACAAGTTTTTCCCATTAGTGTTGAGGGAAGCCAAGGTGCAAGGGTTCATTAATTTGAAGTAGGGTAAATGAGCGTGAAAGAGTATTCACTCATGTTTACCCAATTGATGAGGTATGCCCTGATCATGCTTGCTGATTCTACGGCCAGAATGAGTAAGTTCATGTCTGGAGTTTCTGAGGATGTATTTAATGAGTGCAGTATCGTGATGTTGATTAAGTAGATGGTTTCATGATTCGAGACTACCCCTAGTCATAACACGATTCTTAGGACTACGAGTGACCCCAAGCTAACTATTTACTAACATAAGATATAAGGTACTAAGAAGAATGCAATAAAATACTATATGAAATTCATTTAATTAAGCAACTAGATATCCAATAAATGACAAGGAGTCTAACACTGGGTACTAAAAACATAACAATCTATCAAACTGTCAGAAAGCCACTAAACCTGATGAGTTATTGGACATGTCCACAAATAACTCTTACTACTGAAATAAATATGAAGTAAAATATTGAAAAGTATGATAAACATTATAACTAGCCCTTAACTGATGTGGACTCACCAAGGCTGCAGTTGGATAGTTAATAGATTGTCTAAGTGCGATCAGGAAACTGGGCTTCCAAACTTATGTTATAAAACAACATAGCGAAAGTAAGACTATGTGACCAATACTTGGAATGTACTAGTTTGTGAGTTATGGAATGGCTGGTATACATTAAATATAAGCATGAATGCATGAACATAGGAATAGAATGCAAGACTAAATGTAAAGATGAACTAAATTACTCTGAATAACAGATATCCTAAAAACTTGGCCAAGAAATCCTGAATTGTTATACCTGATAATGAAATGACACTATGGGAGCTATATTTTAATCGACATGGCCTAATATGAGCTGACCGGGTCAAAATTTTATCCAAGTTAGAAGGGTGTAAGTAACTTTCCACTGGTACTAACACTAGCAGTGTGGATTCACTAAGATGACGTCATGATGGACTAAGGTGTCATTCCTCTACTGATGTGTGACCCCTTTGAGAGTGTCATTCCTCTACTGGTGGGTGACATCATATAAATTGCACCGGATACGTAGTTCTGGAACTTAAGGAATTCCACTAAAGATCTTAATCCTCCTTTAGCGGGTGAGCCTTCATCCTTAGGTTCGCTCGGTGCTAAGTCCTACTTCCAACTGAACTAACTCTATTACTGACAATATGATTTTATATAGACAGTTTCTTAACATGATAATATTAAAATTTTGATGATGTAAACACTTAAATTATTGAAATCCATAGTATGCATGATTATCTAGGTATCAAGTGTTCATAACCCACCATCATAGAGAATAATATTATTATATATGATGATTTCACAATAATAACATTATAGAAAATTTCATAACTTAACTCAAAATGTTACAATTTTTTCAATCTAGAGAAATATTATTGTAAGGGTAATTTAAGCAGTTTTAAGCATATGGGGGAAAACACATATCAATGGTAGGTTTCAAGAGTAACAATAACGAATTTGGGGATTTCATAATTTATATAAAACCCTATTTCAAAGTGGAATTGAATTTGAGAATTGGAAACTTTGGGACTCAATGGGTGAAATAAACCCATTGATGGCATCCCACATACCTGAAGTAGGAGTCTTGGAGAATTTTCTTGAAATTCATCTTGCTTATTTAGAATACCTAGTCTACTTGAAAAAGATTGGAAAATCACCTCTTTGATATCATTTGGGTGAAATATGATTTATTGATTAATTTGAGGTTTTTGGGTCCTTTTATACCACCCCTTGGAAAGCTAAAATGACATAGGTTTGTATTTTAAGGAAGTGGAAAAAGGCATAAAAGTCACTAAGAAAACGTGTAGGAAAACACATTCCTAGTCATAGTGAATCTCCATAAAACTCGTAACGACTGGATAAGACTCGTGTCCTCAGTCATAGCTTGGGATCCTCGGATTCTGCGTATATTTTGGTTTTACTACGACTTACCACCTAGCAAATCTTCATTACTGAATACGAGCCACAGGGTGGAGTCATACTCAGAAGTTGAGTCCTGGGGTCTTACATTGGACAAGCAATGGGTCCATACAACAACTTGTATTTTTGGTTATGAGTCATTTGATGGAGACATAAACACAGGAGAGGATCCTTGGTTACACACTGTTGTGACTACAAAATAACTAGTCTCTCCATACAACTAATAGTCACTTATTATGAGTCATAGTGAGGCTTTATAGTTATTGGGATAGGGCTGAGGGACCCACTAGAGTGGCTACGACTTACTCATGATGACTCGTCACGAGTGGTAATGACTCGTTACCCTGGGTCGTAGCCATAGAATTTTGTCAGGCTATAAATGGAAAATTTCCATAACTTCTTGCCATGACCTAGAATTGAGATAAGTATTTATGCATTGGAAAGATAACCTCATGGGCTATATCTTGGGAGGGGTAGGAAATGAATACATAAGGTATTATAATATCTTACCCATGAGATCATTTGTCCTCTAATGAAACTAACTTGGCTAGGATACCAAGAAAATTAAGATCATGTACTGACTATGTTGGAGTTGAATCATGACTAAATATGTGATATCTGAAACTTGATCCCTGGATAGGACTGAATTTCATGAATGTACGTTATGACATGAGAATAGTTGAATAGCTGAGATAAAAGACAAGAGGATTACATTGAGAAAATCATTACCTCATGCTAAATATGAACTCATAGAGAAGAGATAGGGGTACTTGGCCTGCATATCTTCTTCCATATACCAAGTAGCTCTCACAACAGACTGATTTCTCCATAGAACTTTAACTAAGAAGACTTCCTTATTCCTCAACATACAAGATTGATGGCCAAGATTTCAACTGGGACTTCTTTATAGGAGAGGTATCTTCTTTACCCAAACTCTACAAGGGCACGAGTGAAGATGGGTCACCAATACACTTCTTTAAATAAGAGACATGAAACACTGTATGCATTGATGCTAAACCCACGGGCAAATCTAACTCATAAGCTACCTTCCCTAAGTGGCTTAAAATTCTGTACGAGCCAACATAGAGGGGACTGAGCTTCCTCTTCTTACCAAACCTCTTTAACCCTTTCATGGAAAAAACTATTAGATACATAAAATAATAAAACCAAATTCAAGATCTCTCTCCCTCTCATCTACATAGGATATCTAACGACTTTGGGTTATTTTCAGCCTTTCTCGAATTAATTGAACTTTCTCCATTGCCCCACACATGAATTTGGCCCTATTAAAGAAGCCTTGCCTAGTTTAAACTAATAAATAGGATATATACATCTCCTAACATAGAGAGCCTCGACTGAATCCATTTGAACATTGGAGTAGTAGAGGCTGTTTTAAGAAAACTCAATCAAAGGAAAGTGGTCATCCCAACTACCCTTGAAATTAATAATCCAAGATCTTAATATATCCTCTAAGGTTAGAATGGTCCTCTCATCCTGAACATCATTCTAGGGATTGAAATCTATACTGAGATGAACTTGGGTGCCAAAACCCTTTAAAAAAGCCTTCTAGAAATTAGAGGTAAACTGGGTACCTCTATTTGAAATGATGATAAAAGGAAACCCATGCAACTTTACTAAATCCTTAAGATAGATTCTAGCATAGTCCTCTACTGAAGTTTAGCATAGTCCTCTACTGAATATGAAGTATGGACCGACAAGAAATGGGCCAACTTAGTCATTTTATAAACAGTGATCCAAATCGAATCATGCTGACGACGCGTATAAGGCAACCTTGTAACAAACTCCATATTCACTAATTCCTACTTCTAAGTAGGGATAATAAGACCCTGAATATTACCATTAGGCCTCTAGTTCTCAACCTTAAGACAATTAGCCACAAATTCCATCATATCCTTCTTCATACTATTCCATCAATAGATTTACTGCAAGTCGTGGTACATATTAGTGGCCCCTGGATGAAAAAAGTAACACAAACCATGAAATTATGCTAATATTTGCTACCTTCAACCATCCACATTCGAAATACACAACCTACCTTGATAGTGAGGCACACTATCTCCCCTTCGGAGAAAATCTCAACTTTATGATTTCAAACTACCTCTTTCAACTTATCCTTAATAGGATCTTTATCTTGATTTTCCTTCACTTAAGAAACCAAAGAAGACTCTAAACCATTCTGAATGCATATGATACCTCAACTGAATAAACCAACCCAACACCTAATCTAGCAAATTTATGTACTTCAAGGGATTACTCACTCTTATCCTCCTTAACATGAGCAACACTCACTATAGACAACCTGCTAAGGGAATCAACCTCAACATTGACCTTACCCAGATGATACATCACACTTATATCATAGTCTTTTAATAATTCAAGTCACCTTACCTAATGAAGGTTTAGATTTTTCTGCATGAATACATACTATAAAATCTTATGGTATGTAAACATATCCACATAAACCCCATGAAGATAATGCCTCCAAATATTTAAGGCAAACACAATCGCAGCAAACTCTAGATCATGAGTCGAATAGTTTTTCTCAAGAGGTTTAAGTTATCCAGAGGTATCAGTTATAACCTTACTTCATTGCATTAACACACAACCCAGACCAACTCTAGAGGCATTATAATAAACCAAAAAAACATATAAACCCTCTGGTAGAGTCAAGATTAGTGCAAAAATGAGTCGAGTCTTCAACTCCTGAAAAACTATTCTCGTAGAAATCTGACCAATGAAAAATAATTTTATAAGTCAGCCTGGACATGGGAGAAGAGATATAGGAAAATCCTTTAATAAAAAATTTGTAATAACTGGCTAAACTGAAGAAACTCTTGATATTTGAAGGAGAGATATGTCTAGGCCAATTTCTCACCACTTCGGTCTTTAAAGAATCAATCCTAATGCCATCACCGAAAATGATGTGACCAAGGAAAGCTATTGATGTCAACCAAAATTCACACTTACTGACCTTTGCATATAACTGGTTATCCTGAAGGACATGCAAAACAATTCTCAAGTGGTTTGCATAATCACTTTCACTATGGGAATAGACAAGGAAGTCATCTATGAAGATTATGACAAACAGATCAAAATAATCCTTCAACAACATTCTCATCAAATCTATAAAAGCTACCGGATAATTTATTAGTCCAAAAGACATAACTATAAATTTGAAGTGACCATATCTATTTCTAAATTCTTTCTTCAAAATGTCATACTCACCGACTCTGAGCGGATGATAGTAGAGTCTGAGGTCTATCATTGTGAAATAGATTACACCTTAAAGTTGGTCAAACAATTCATCAATCCTAGGGAAAGAATACTTAGTTTTTATTGTAACTTTGTTTAATTGATGGTAGTCTTTGCACATTATGAGGGAATTTTATTTCTTATTCACTAAGAGGACTGGAGAATCCTATGGAGAAACACACAGTCAGATGAAACTTTAATCTAAGAGATTTTTCAATTGTTCTTTCAGTTTCTTAAACCCAGATAGAGCCATTCTGTACGATGGAATTGAGATTGGTTGGGTATTTGGAAGGAGATCTATTCCAAAGTTGATTTCCATCTTGTGAGGAACTCGGTGTAGATCTTCAATAAACACTTCTTAGAACTCATTTACTACTTAAACTGAATCAATGCCAGGGGTCTCAAAACTTAAGTCCTTGACTCATACAAGGTGGTAAATACAAACCTTGGAAATCATCTTTCTTTCCTTAAGGTAGGAAATAAATCGACCTATAGGCATTGTGGTACTGCCCCTCCATTCTATGATGGGCTTATTAGGAAACTAAAACTGGACGATTTTGTTTCTATAATAACTATGGCATTGCATGAGTAGAGCTAATTCATGTCAAAAATGACATCAAAATCAGTCGTCTCTTATTCTATATGATCCATAGAGGAAAAATTTTGGGACACTGTGACTGGGCAATTTTCGTATACCCATCTAGCAATAATGGAACTACCCACTAGAGTAGATACTGAGAAGGGTTCAACTACTATGTCAGTACTATTGTCGAAGTGTATGACTATGTAAAGAGTCATAAAAGAAAATGGGGATCTGGGGTTTAACAATCGATAAACATGAAAATGGAAAATTTGTAACACCAGTAACTACAATAGGATATCATTCCCAAAGCTATCAAGTCTGAAGATCATAGAGTTAGTTTTAATGCTACCCACTGGTGGCAGTAGAGGTGGAACCCTACTGAGTCGGGTAACCTACTGGAGTTGATGAAAAGTTAGACTGACCATATTGACAAAATATTTTCCCTTCTAGGCAACCATCGGGCAAACCCTGATCCTATGGCCTAACTTGACACACCCAAAGCCTACATCACTATCTGCTCTGTACTCACCTTGATGGTTCTTTCCACACTTCTTGCATACTAGATTTGTGCTACCACTATTCACACAATCCTATGGTATAGACCCTGGAACTCTATCTCAATTATCCTGCCTAAACTTAGGTACTAGAGAACTAGAAAGAGATAGGGATAGAACTGAATACTTTTGGTGGAACTAAGAGTGATTCCCTCCATATGACCTTTTCCATGAGAAATTGAAACTACCGATTCTAGCCTTCTAATTTTCCCTTTACTTCTCTTTTATCTTCTCCTCCTCAATATTCTAAGCATGAACCATCAACCTTGAAAGGTCCATCTCATTAATTAACATTTTTGCTTAACACTACTTGACTATATCATATGACACACCCGACACAAACTCACTAACTGGGTAAACCTGAGTGAGTAAACTTGCACACTCATGTTACCCTACTTCAAGTTAATAAACTCTTACACTTTGGCCTTCTATAACTTGAGTGGGAAGAACCTGTCTAAGAAGCTCGTAGAAAAGTCATCCCACTCCATAGGCCCTGCTTCAACACCTCTTTCTCCCTTCCATTATATAAACCAAGTATGAGTTACTCCTTGCAACTGGTAAGTAGATAAATCATCACTCTCACTTGAAGTAACACCTATGATGGTTGTTACCTTATGTAAATAATCTAAAAACTCATGTGGATCCTTTTCATACTTGGACCTAGAGAACACTGGAGGATTCATCTGAGTAAAGTCTCGGATCCTAGTAGATGTCATGTTCACTATTATATTGATTGGGGCAACAACCTTCTAATTATTTTGAGTGGCCATAGACTGGGACAAAACTGTGAAATTGATCCCGAATTTGAAATGGGTAACATGATCTTTTAAAGGGTTTTTATGGATAGAAGGTGGTGCGGGTTGGTCCTCAATCCTTCATCCGTTATTCTTTCTAAGAGGAATTTTCTGTAAATATCAAATAATGAGTTAGAAGGAGAAGTTTAACAGAGTTTACACTCCATCACATGACATGAATACTGAAAGAAGTGAAACTTTCCTAGAATATCCGGTAGCTTCTCGCCCATAGGTGTGATGAGCTTCACATCCTTAAACAAGACTCTACCTAATGTAGCCGTTAGATAGCCTTGGACACTTAAAAACCCTTGGCTTTGATAACAAGTTTATCATGATCTTAGGATATGGGTCTATGAAATGACTCATAATGTCTGGTTATGAGTCGTATGATGGACTCGTAACCACTGGAGAGGATTCTCGGTTACACGTTATTATGACTACGAGTCCCTTCATATGACTTGTAAACACTTATTATGAGTTGTAATGAGGTGTCGTAGTATTGGGCTAAGGCTGAGAGACTCACTAAATGGCTATGACTCACTCATGATCACTAATCACAAGTGGTAATGACTCGTTACACTAGGTCGTAGCCATGGTAGTTTGTCAGGCTAACAATGAAAAATATCCATAACATCTTGGTATAACCTCAAATGGAGATGAGGCTTGATGTATTAGAAAGCTACCTCAAAGGCTATTTATTAGGAGGTTTAGGACATCAAAACTCAGGGTATTACAGATGGACCTATCCAGATTTATGGTTCATGGTCATTAGATTAAGGTGGAGAATCTTAAGGAGATGGAAAAGGAGAATAAAAAGGCTATAACTTGTAGTTTTAACTTTTCTCCGCAAAGGTATGATGGTAGGAATCATTCTTAGTTCCTCCAACTATCTTTAGTCCTTTCCCCATATTTTGTTAGTGCTTCATTACCTAAGTTTTTACAAAAAAATCGGGATAGAGCACAAGGCTCAAAGTCCTAGGGTAGCATGAATAATGCTCCCACTAACCCTATCTACAGAAGGTGTGGTAAGAACCACAAGGGTAAGTGCATGACTAGCAGTAATATTTGTTATGGATATGGCAAGCCAAATCACAGAATTAGGGATTGCCCAGTTATTACTCTGAAGGGTAAAGATTTTAGTCTATAGGGTCAAGCTAATTCTTCAGCATAACAAACAGGTCGCCCAACTCAGAAGGGTGCCACTTCTAGTATAACTACTGGCTAGCGTCAGAATTGAATATATGCTCTTTAGACTCAATAGAATCAAGAATTTTCTCCTGATGTAGTAATAGATATAATTCATGTATTCCACATTCATGTTTATGCATTGTTAGATCTCGGAGCTATTCCAATATAACCCTTTGTAGTGTCTATTCCAATCAGTAATTCTATCAAAACAAGACAAGTATATAGAAATTTCCCAATCACAGTATCTCAGAAAGATACTTTAGTTGATATCGTAGAGTTAGAGATGAAAGATTTTGATGTTATTCTTAGCATGGATTGGCTCCACTCCTATTATACCCCAGTTGACAGTAAAAATAGGATAGTTTAGTTTTAGTTCCCTAATAAGCTAACCCTAGAATGAAAGGGTAGTACCTCATTCCCTATAGGTTGGTTTGTCTCTTTTCTCAAAGTGAGGAAAATAATTTCTAAGGGGTGTATCTAAAATCTCATTCGTGTTGAGGACTCATGTTCTGATATCCCTAGTCATAAGTCTATTCTTGTGGTAAATGAGTTCATAGAAATATTCCCTAAATATCTTCTCAGAGTTCCTTCAGAAAAGGAAATCAACTTCAGAATAGATCTCTATCCCGATACTTAACCTTTTTTTATTCAACCATACAGAATGGCTTCACCTGAGCTTAAGAAATTGAAAGAACAGTTGAAAGATTTCTTATATACAGGTTTTATCAGGCATAGTATTTCCCCATAGGGCACTCTAGATTTGTTTGTGCATAAGAAAGACGGATCTCTTAAAATGTGCATTGACTATCGTTAGTCAAAGCCACAATAAGGAATATGCATCCTCTCCCCAGGATTAATGATTTGTTTGATAAACTTGAGGGTGCATATTATTTCTCTAAGATAGACCTTATATTCGTCTATCATCAAATCCGAGTCAGAAAATATGATATTCTGAAAACAGCCTTCAAAACTTGATATAATCACTTCAGATTTTTAGTTATGTCGTTTAAACTAACAAATGCTCACGCATCCTTTATGTACTTGATGAAAAGAGTGTACAACTAGTAGTTGGATATGTTTGTGATAGTCTTCATAGATGACTTCCTCGTCTATTATCATAGTAAAGTTGATCATGCAGACCAATTGAGGATTGTTTTACAGATCCTTAAGAATCATTAGTTATTTTAGTAAATGCAAATTCTTGTTGAGATCAACAACTTTCCTCAATCACATCATTTTCAATAAAGGCACTCGAGTTGATCCTCAAAAGACTGAAGTGGTAAAGAACGAGCTCAGACCCATCTCTCCATCCAATATTAGGATTTTTCTGGGTTTGGTCATTTATTATAGACAGTTTGTGGAAGGAGTTTCCTATATTGCATCTCCCATGTCTAGGATGACGTAGAATAAAATCAAGTTTTAGTGATCAGATTCTTGCAAAAGAGTTTTCACGAGTTAAAGACTTGACTCACTTTCTCTCTGGTATTGACTCTTCTTAAGGGTTCAGATGGGTTTTAGTTTATTGTCATGCTTCAAAAGTTGATATTTTTTATGTGTTGATGTAGCAAGGTAAGGTCATAGCCTATGCCTCTTGACAGCTTAAATCGTATGAGAAAATTACCCAAATCACGACCTTGAGTTGGTTGCGATTGTCTTTACCTTAAAGATTTTGAGGCATTATTTATATGGGGTTCATGTGGATGTGTTTACTGATAACAAGGGCTTACATTATGTGCTCACCTAGAAAGACCTAAATCTTTATCAAAGAAGGTAGCTTGAATTGTTATAAAACTATGATATGAGTGTGTTGTATCACCCAAGTATGGTTAATATAGTGGCCGATTCCCTTAGCAAATTGTCTATGGGGAGCATTTATCATGTTGGTAAGAGTAAGAAGAGTTAGTTCGTGAGGTTTATTATCTTTCTAGATTAGGAGTTTGATTGGTTGATTCGATCAAAGGTAGTGTATGGTTTAGAATGGTTCGGAATCATGATTGGTTGACAAAGATAAGGAAAATCAAGATAGAGATCCTATTTTGCATAAGTTAAAGGTGACAGTTCAGGATCAGAAGATGAGGTTTACTTCTAAGGGGGAGATGGTATTCTTCATTGTCAGGGAAGGATGTTTGTCCCAAATGTTGATGATTTGAGACAACGAATACTAGATGAGGCTTATGGTTCCTGATATTCAATTCACCCAGGGGATACTAAGATGTACCACGATTTACAGGAAATCTTTTAGTGGAATGGTATGAAGAAGGAGATTTTTGAATTCATAGCTTAGTGCTCTAATTGTTAGCATGTTAAGATTGGGCACCAGAGACATAATGGTATGCTTTACGAGTTAGCATTCCCACTTGGAACGTGAAGTGGTGAATATGGATTTCGTTACTAGGTTACCTCGTATGCGGTGTCAACATGATTAAATTTGGGTTATTATGGATAGAAGGACCAATTCAGCCTATTTCTTGCCAATTCATACTTCATATTCAGCCAAGGATTATGCTAGACTCTATCTCAGGGAGTTGGTGAAATTGCATAGGGTTCCTTTGACCATCATTTCAAATTGAGGTACCCAGTTTTCTGATGTTTCCTAAACTAACCTCCAAAGAAGTATGCTTCAGTCGATGACAAATATAGTAACCCAACTAGGTTAGGGTCAAACCCACAGAGAAGATGCAGAATAGTTACTTAACTTGATGCAGTTAAGGACAAATGCAAGAAAAGTAAATTGGGTTTTTTTAAGTATCGGTAATAGTATCCACATCTTGAGCGATTTTGAAGTATAAACAATAGAAGATGAACACTAGGGCTGTGTTCCCCTTGGATTCTTAACTTTGTAAGTTTCTTGTGTTCAACCCACCTATTTTGCTGCTCTTCATAAAATGTCTACAAGCTTTATATTATCAACAGTCTTGTGAAAGTATTGATAAATCTTACCCTTCACCTTATAAGTCTCTAGGTGTTACCCTATTGCTCCTTTTATATGACTTTAGCTCAACTCTTACCTTTTGAGTCTCGAGTTGATTAGATGAGATGACAGAATAGTAAATATGGAAGTGAATCTCAAATTACTATCTTAATCTTCTTTTCCCAATCACAAACTCCCTTGTGGGGATATTTACGAATACAGACTATCCCCATTCCTCTATAGTAGCTCTGAGGTCAATTAATACAAAGAAGATTAAGATACATGCAGTTTACTTTAGAATAGATGAATCTCCTACTTTCCTTATGTAGGTAATCCACCAGGGATCCCACAACCTAGTCAGAGATATTAGCCGCTCATGTTCATGCAACAATACATGATAACGAATAATGAAAGCATGTAATTAATCATACAATAATGAGAAGAATATAATACAAAATATTCTATTGAATAATGACCCAAAATCTTAAGAACAAAGCAAGAGTATGTAATAAAGTATGTTGGAACGTAAAAAGATATTAAATAATGTAAAATAATGTAACCTAATAAAAGATAAACCCTAGGGTATTTATAGTATCTAAAAAATACTCAGAAATACTAATTAAAATGGGAAAGGTAAAGTAATGTTGGCACATGGTATGGCTCACTCATCCACACTTAGGCTCATCATACGAGTTGTACCATATATCTTGTATCCATTCCAGTGTCTGATCTCCCAATGCTTCAATTTTCTATTCATCTTATTAATTCTACTCACAATTTGTACCTTGACCATACGACTTGTTTTCTTCACTTGTATCCACCTGGTATTTTTGTCTTTCCAATCTTTAAACACTGATACGCTTACAGTTTCCCTATACGAGTCATACTCAGACTTCCGACTCCTATACTTCTGAGACTTTAACGTTGGATAGTAGCCTTAGATTCTACTATGCTTATGATTTCTTCATATGTCTCGTATCTTTGTTTATGAATTGGATACTTGAGGAGTATCTTCTCAACACTTTTTTTTCTTCTTCTTAGATTTGTTTGTTCATACGAGTTAGCCTATGAGTCATATGATGTGTTGACAACTCGTTAGGAAACTTGTACCTTGTTGCAACTTGGTCTTTTTAGTTCTTTTCCTTCCATTTCCATCCCAACACTCTTATAGACCTGTCTTACTTGTAATAAACACAAAAATGCATCATATACACTAAATAAACCGAAGTACATGCATAAATTTATGGTTTGAAGCATCGAAAGTTCCGTGTTTCTATGATACATCAACACCCTCAACTTTGAATTTTGTGTTTCCTCAGGCAAATAAAACCAAAACCTATCTTAGAACACTGAAATGAAGCTTAATTAGGAAGACCATAAGATAACTATGGTAGTGATTTTGAACTCTATTTTCAACCATGTTACTCCCCTACGAATTTTAACTTTTCAATACTCAAACTATGTATAACGATTTAGCACACACAAAAAAAGAGGGACTCCGATGATGGAATTATATTAGTAATAGATAACTGAGTCTAGACATAACCTGTACTCACCAAACAAACTAGCAACCTAACAACATAACCTATGTGCACTCACTAAAAAAGAAACCCCACTCACTCTCACTATTGATCAATAAATTTATTCAGGGATATCACAAATGGCTCTCTCTCTCACAAAGAATTATCATATATGTAAAAATAATACTGTAGGCTTTCCCTTATGCTCTTTCCAAAAGTTTTCAGATAGTCGAGGTAGAATCACTATAGGACTTTATTTGACTTATAACATAGGTTTAGGGTTGGTATGATATCCTTTTGGGATTTATTTAGTGACTCCTGCTCCTTGACACAATGTTTTCTTTGGGGTCCACTTATTATACAACTTATTGTTCAGTTTTATTTTCACCCTTATGTCTCCCTTTTTATTTTGACTAATTTAGATTGGGCCAGATATGATTTTCTGACTTTATTTTTTTCTATTTCTTTTTCTTTTCATTGGAGTTTTTATTCTTCTTTTAATTTCTTTTATTTTCACTGCACCTGTCCAATGCTCAAATTTTTCTTCTATATGACTTTCTTCATACTTGTTTTCTCCTTTGGACCCCTATAATAGCCACCCTCAACTTAGGCTATTTTCCTAAGTGCCTAAGTTTAGGCACACAATGTCCATGGATGAGAACAAGGGCCAAAATAGGTTTATTGTAAGGAAAATGGGAAGGTGAAATTGGTGTAAACAACAAAATTCAGTCAATTATGGATCAAATATTTAGATCAAAGGGATTTGTACTTGTTTGGTTGGGCATTTAGACTAAGGTGGACTTACAATAAAAGGGCCTATGATAATCTCCTACTTGACTATCCTAGACCTAGGTAATAGCTACAGGGCTTATTCTAGCTTTCTCTTTATTTAGAAATCAGTAATACCTCACACACACTTGCATAAGGTTATATTTCTAAATACTACCAATCAAGTTATGAAACTATTTGACCCTAATTGTTCTATCCCTAATCCTAATGCCATTATTAGATTCACAACAGTCTCACACATATACACATATCACACAGTTAACAAAAATTTAGGAGGGGTCTCAATTTTTCAACACAGTTCAGATTAACATAAATACTTTCAGCATAATCATTCAAAATACACAATTATTTCATGTTTCCAAACTCATAAATCAATGTCAAAATCACTTAAAAATCAGTAAAAATCTATTGTCTTCCATAAGCGCAGATTTTGTCCCTATCTCAACTATTTCTCAGCACCAAACCTACAAGCCATAACATACTTTTAGCTACTTCTAGACATTCAAAATCAGATACATACAACCCATCCCCATAAAAAAATCATTCACTATCCCCAATGCTAACAAAAATGTAAAGTAAGGATGAAAGGTTGTACCTGCGTGCTCAAGGTGCCAGCTCAACAACTTCAGCATGTGGGCACTCAGACTGGGTCCCACTATCATCTGCATACATCTCATCAGCTATGGGGACTATATCAACAATAGTTGCACTAGGTATATCTTCAACACCTTCTTCCTTAATATCTTCAACTGGTGATCTATAATCACCGTCTTCAGTAGCCATCTCGCAGACCTATGCTTATTAGTGTAGCTCATTCTATAGGCTATTCTTCTTCTCAATATCCTTCTCCTTACTATTTCTCCTTTTTTATCTCTTCTTTCCACTTGGGTCTCCTATGGAGTCTCTTCTACTGGGTCTGGAATAGCCCAAATACTAGGAACATAAACTGCAGGCATAACTATCATAATCACGGGCTCTAGAATCACCAGTCTATTATACAACTCTGATACTATCTTCTTATTCTCAATAACTTCATACTTGATCTCAATAATATCAAGCGTCTTCCCGCGACCCAACTATCGAGTAATACTATACAAGTTAGCAAGTGATCGCTAGCATGAACTCAAGATAAGGATAAATTAATGTCATTTAAAAAACCAAGTAAAACTATCCATATGCACACAACTAGACATATATATATATATATAACTATGACTAGAAAGGTGACTGATTTTAGCATGCTATTAAAACCTTTACCTAGGCTATGTAGCTCTGTCGTCCTAAACCACCCACAGGCTATACAGGTTCAGCTTCCCCTGCTGAAAAGGCCCTGGTCTGTGAAGCCGCAAGAACAGGGAATAAAAACCTAGGATGACTAGTACATCCCCCAAATATAAAGTGTGACATTATGCACAAGATCACCAAGACCAAACCTCTCATCGACAAATATGAGTTTCCAGTTTTGGTCCGCCCGGGACCTCCACCTTCCACGACTTTGATACATACCTCTCCATATTTCCCAATTAAAACTATTACCAAGAAACCAACCAATCCATTTACCATTTATTAATCAAGGTCATTAATAGTGGTATCGCCATATCAATAATTACTTGCAAGTTATTTCTATATCCAACCATATATAGGCTTAAGGGATTCCATATACCCTTCATGATTTTCAATTAACCAAAACCATGGCCTCCACGGCCTTTCCATTCCATTTAAAACCATTTATATAATTTAGGGTTCAATTACCAAGTTTAAACCATGCACAAATTCCATTGAAAAACCAATATTATGATGAAGACATTATTGAAGACATTTTATCAAACATATTGGGGGCATAGTATTTCCAAAACCAAAGTCGATTACCAAAGAGTCATTCCCATGGAACCAATTATCCATAAACACCATTAATGCATACAAAATAATAATTAAAATACGGGAAAACCATAACCAAACATTTATAACCAAAACCCCCAAATCATATTTAAAACCCAAAATCATACAACAATTAAATCATAAGAACATTGTACAAAATCATGCCTTTAGTTGGAACTAACAATAAAAGAAGAGAACCTGCCTTAATTAACAAAGTAGATAGAGAGATACCACCAACAAGATCCTCAAATTAATCCTCTAGTTGAAACCCTAGCTTTCTTGCCCAAAAGCTTTTGAGAGAATCATAGAGTATTTAAGAAGAGTTTCAAAGTGTTAATAAATAGAATAATATGGTAAATAGCCTCCCAAAAGAGTTAGAAGTTGTGGGATCTTACTAGGATAAGTGGGGAAATATCCTGAATACCCCCCACTTAAGTTGCACAAAATCCCGCCATAGGGATACGACTGACCGTCACTAATTATACCCTTTGATAAGAGTGGTACCCATAACTTGTATCCTAAACCTTAACCCTGGGACCGAACGCTGTCCAATGTATGCCTCATCCTATCCAACTCGTATTAACAACATATGATCCATACCCAGCACCTGTATCCCTAGCAAGATAGAATTATAGAATGTTTAAAAACTGTCTACCATATGAGTCCTAGGTACAATTCATACCCTGGCTTACGGCACATGGATAGCCACTCATATTCAGATCCAGCCTAAGTTACCAAGTTTAAGGTTAAGTGAAGAAACCAAATGACCCGTATCCAACCATACAACTTGTACCACCAAGTCGTACCTATTCCAGTGATCAAACTCCATCCCACCAACCAACACTAGAAAGGATACGACTCGACCATACTATTTGTACCCCAATATATAGCTCATAAGAATGAGTCATATTGGGTCTAGTGACCAGAATTCCAAGAAATTTTCTAAGGTCCAAAAACTAGGGTGTTTTAGTTTTTCTTAGGGAATAAGTTGGTGTATACTTATTACTAGGATTCAAGGTAATCCATTAATACTACTTGATCCAATTCAATAAAGAATCCTACAATTAAATCTTGAATGACATAAAACGAACATGAAGGTCATCTTGTGAGGCTTTGGGGTATTCTAACTAACTTCCCTCTCTCTGTACTGTGTGTATTTCAAGAGACTTTATATCAAACCACTAATAAATTTTTAGTAGAATTTAGTACAATAAGAAATTTGGATTCCCACCATGTATCTTAGGATGTAGATCTATCCAAATAAAGACAAGAACTAGACAACGAGCAGAACTCTATGTAAACTGAGATAGAGGTCGAAAGGGTAAATCTCAATTAATCCTAGCCTATTAGTACTATCTAGCATATGATAATACAAAGAAGCACATGCGATACGTTGTGCCTATCGAGACAGGAGCTATAATTCTTCCTATATTTACATGGGGTGTGAAATATGATATCACTAGTTCTATGATTCATCTACTAAATTAAAGGGTGTGTTTGCAAAATTGTTGACTGAAGATGTAAACTTGAACCCCATAAATTTTGTTGGAATTTGCACTTCATATAATATAACAGGGGTAGATCAAAAATCTTTGAGACTTAGGTTGTTCCAATTCTCTCTAACTAGTGAATATACATTATGGTTAGGGGAACTACCTCATGGGTCCATTACTACTTTGAACGAGTTATGAAGATAGTTGGTAGATTGATTCTTTCCTCTCACTAGAATGCTAAAATTCAAGGACAAGAATTATATTTTCAGACAATTGCATTCTGAGCCATTGTATGAGGCCTGGTTTAGGTTTAAGAAGAAGTTAATGATGATGCCTCATTATAAAAAATACGAAGAGAAATTTATTTGAAATATTCTATCAAGACCTAAATGCTTGTTCCTAAGCTATGGAAGATACTATTACTGGTGGGGCATTTATGCACCTACATTAGGAGGTAGAATCAGTGATATTAGATCAAATTGCTTTTACCAATTGAGGATGTCATACTTAGGAGGAAGAGAGAGGTTCTAGTACTTATTCTATTAATGCTTTGAGTGAGCACAAAATTGTATTTATATAGTGGTTTAAGAGGTTTCTCAACTCAGGATAGAGATTGGGTTGCTGACAAAGCTATTTGCAATGATAAATTTTGAGAAGATAAATGATGTGAGTACACAGGGTAAGGACTCTAGGTCATATAATTCGAATGTGGAAAAAGAGGAAAAATATCTAGACAAAGATTTGGCTAGTTTTTGAGCCAATAGCTAGTCATCTGCTCAATACTAGTGGAACTATAGGGAAGGGAATCAAGTAAAGACTACTATAATAATAGATACATGGA
The DNA here is from genome assembly GCA_030864215.1 of Capsicum pubescens. Classification (NCBI taxonomy): domain Eukaryota; kingdom Viridiplantae; phylum Streptophyta; class Magnoliopsida; order Solanales; family Solanaceae; genus Capsicum; species Capsicum pubescens. Next base: position 124,641,811 of record CM061543.1, read on the forward strand.
TAAGAACAAAGAAAGAGAAGGTGACTGGAGGCATAAGTATGATTATAAGAAGAAGGGTGTTGTATACATTCCATTGAGAGATTATGTACTAGGACACAAGGTACTATAGGAGTTGAAAAAGCTAAATTTTGATTGTCATGATGCATCTAAATTGAAATAGGGTTTTGATTCTAAACTTGGGTGAAAAATCAAAAAATATAAAATAGAAGTTTTTGTAAAATAGGGAAAATATACGAAATTAATAAAAAATGATTCTACGAGGAAAAGACATCGAAAATCATCAAAATCGAAGCTTTCTAGCTTTCAAAATGTCGAAAATACGAAATGGGTTGGATTTGGGTCTTAACCTAGTGCAACTTTGGTTGCTAAAGTGGCCTAGTTTAATGGTCAAAGGCCGATAAAGCAGTTGGCCAACTGCTTTAGCACCCATACTAGTACCAACAACCTACAAAACTTGTTGTTGACCCCTGAGATTATTTGAGACCCTATGAAAATGATCCAATAGTGAAATTAGATTATAAAACACGTTCTGGATCGAATGGAATTATCAAATTTATAAAAAAAGTCATTATTATAAAATTGACCCCTGGACCCTATTTATATAATTCAAACCAAAGGTCGAAATGGGATGTAAAACTCATAAAACCAAACTAACCCTACTAATAATGCAAATTCGACATTTCGTACTCAATTACGATATAAATGTTTTTTAAAAAATCATTTGCTCAAAGTTAACCCCCACCAAATTTCACAACTTTTTGAACCAAGGATTGAAATGATACATAAAATCTATAAAACCACACCAACCAAATTACGAACCTAAAATCGTCATTTCGAATCGGTTGGCACAGTCTGTTTTGCCATCTGAAGCACAAATAAATAAATCTTTACCAAGTCAACTATAAGGTTGTTCAACCCACCAAAAATCACAAAATCATATAAAAATATATTATTAACCATGCCTATCATCACCATGGCCTAAAAATACCATAAAGCAACCACGAGGAGTGGTAAAATGATAAAATCAGATAGAATTGAATATTTTACCAAAAATCACCAAACATGAAGTCATTAATGTTTGTGTTGATTTAAAACTTAGCAAAGTCTGAGTAGAAAAGGCACCTGAGTTATTCCACAACATTAAATTAGGTTCTTAATGTAAGGAAACCCATGGGCTTATTGGGAAATTTTGAGCATCCAACATAACCATGTCTTGCGGCGATGTTAAATCAAGTGTTGGTTGGAAGACGACCTAATGTTTTAATGTTCACTTAGTTTTCTTTTTCTAGTTTTATAGAATGTGAAAACACCTAGAACATGGTAAAAATTATAAAATTCAAATAAGTCCAGGTAAATGGACTTACAAACCCACTTATAAGGGCCATAAGTCCAACCAACATAAGGTAAGTGGTATCGTAGGCGTGAAATAGAAAGCTGAGGATTTTGGGATCTCTGAAGGTGTACTTAAGAAACCACTTATGGGGGTCTTAAGTACAACCTACATCCCACAGGGTCGTAGAAATCACAGAGAAAATTAAAGTGTAGGTCTAACTTATAGAGGCACTTATGGCTGCTGTAAGTACTAATTACGGGTCGTAAGTGGCCCTCGTAAGTTTACCTAAAATGAGGAGTCAAATTTTGGAAATCTGGGTCATTCCCAAGTGGATCTGACTTGAACCCCACCTTTAAAATCCCTAAATATAATCAATTTACTATACTACTTTAAATTTTCACACTCCCACCCCAATTAAACTCCTCAACTTTCCTCTTAATATATAAAATGCAAGAATCTGTAAAAAAAAATCCCATCACATACTTGCACATTCATCAAAGTATCATAAATTTCACATTATTCGTCTTCTAGTTCCACGTCTCTTCAAATCTAGGTAAATATTTTTGGATCCCACATGCGAAAATCATGTTCTTGCTTATGGAACTTACGACTAATGCTTGATGTAGCCTATAATTGATACTTTTTCCTTCATATTAAAATCTATGAAGCCTAAAATTTGGTAAAAATCAAAATTGTTCATAATCTGTGTTTGGAAACACCTGGGATCATTTGATATGTGAAAGTAGAAATTGAATAGTGAAGGGAAAGCCCAAAAATACTTGTACAATACCTGTGAACATGAATTGATATATGTTTTAGTGTATGAAATTGGGCTTAAATTGCAATGTACACTATGTGGGATGAAATTTTTAAGAACAAATTGAAGTACCCTAAAGAGTTTACTTATGTAGGCACTTATGGTTCTTGTAAATAGTACTTACGAGGGCGTAAGTGGACTCATAAGTTTCAGGCCTAAAGCCCTGAGACTTCAGGGCCTTATATTATACTTACGAGGGCACCTATAACCTCCGTATGTACTACCTATGGCTAGTAGGTGGGTTCATAGGTTCCCTGCCTTTTGTATTCTGAGTTTTTTAGAAAAAAAATCTTTTCTTCTATTTTAAGAACTAACAACAACTTTTTCATTTAAGATAACTCCAAAAACATCACAAACAAAGAGAGTTAAATCTAGGCTCCTCGACGATTCTCTAGAGCAGAGTGGCCTCCATGGAGGAGTACCTGGTTAGCTAAGAAAGAACCCCATTGGCTCGACGATAGACTCGAGGTTGATGTTAGACATAGGCTGCAACTATAGAAGTTTTTACCACATTAGGCACTCAACCTGCCCCAACACCTATTCAGAGGGGATCTGAGCCTACACAAGCACAGTTAGGGGCACTGACGATAGCACTTAGACCTATTCTTAGGCTAAGGATGAAGATGGACCGGACCTTACCACCACACACTCTCCAATCTTATGGGGGAAAGGGTGTTTTAAAGGATGATGTAGAGGATGATGGAGAATAGTTTTTAGGTCTAGAGATAAGGTTCAATTTGAGTTAATTTCTAGATCTATAGAGGCGGAGGACGTAAATGGATTCCAATATAAGGAGGGTTTTGAGAATTCATCTGTTGCAGCTAATGAGTCAATATCGAGTTTGGTTGTACCTCAATCTAAGGAGGGTGTAGCCCAGGTTTAACAAAAGATTTCATCATTAGCAAAACATGATACCCAACTTGCAGCACATGATACTCAGGCCCCTATTCCACCTCCCGCTACGCCAATATCTAATTCTACACACGTCTCAACTATGCCCGTTGCTGAGATTTATCTGAGATGGTGTGTGGAGAGGTTGAAATATATGTTTAAGAGAGATAGACTCATTATGGAGCATGATCGTCTGAAGTGGAGAATTGCAATAGAGGATAGGATTGATTTTACTAGGCTAGTAGGGGCACTAAACCTGTGGGCCTCTTTTAATAGATATAAGTTAGGGTGGATGAATCAGCCCCATGGTTTGTACAAATAAGCTCTAGTTTGGGATCTTTATGCTTCCTACGCCTCTAATATTTATTTGATTACTATTCTAAAGGGTAGAGTAGTTGAGGAACTAATCTTAGGTGGATTTATGTGCCTTAGTATGGTTATCATAGCTTATTTAGCATTTTTTTGAGGACTTCTTATGTGCTTATGGTGTTAACTATGAAATAAATAATCATATAAGTGTTTAAGTATATGGTTACAATTTTCAAAGGTGTTTTGAAATTAGTGCAGATTCAAATTGATCATTTATAGTTCAACCGAGAAAACTAGTGTTACTAACTTGAGCTAGGTGTTTGTCTAGTCTATCGTGATGGATTCTAGTGTATGTAATGAGTTTCTAATTGTTTAATTGTGTAACTATGTGTGGAATTTTTTTTTATAATGTGAAAAGTGTAATTGAATCAATCCAAGAGTCAAAATACTAAGTAATGATCAAAGTGGACGGAGCCTAATATTAGATCGCATCTCTAGTTCACCTTTATGAATGTTGTGTTATTTAGATCTCTAATCCATGATGTGTAATGATGTAGGATGCTTGGTGTGTTGATTTTGATGATATAAGAAATATATAAAATCTGTACATGAATTGGAAACAACACAACAAGGCTTGGGATGTAGGACAAATGCACAAAGTTAAAGTTGACATCAAAAGGAAAGTTCCAATGAGCCATCGCGATTCAGGGGCAACGTGAGCTCACTTCACCTTTACAAGACTCATGAAACGATATCAATTCACCTTTACAAGACACTTATCATGAACACATCCTCAGGAAGATGCCCAACGCATTGCACCAACCATTCCACATACAGCCAAAGTACACTTTTATAATAAGGATTCCTTTACTTATTTCTAATCATTTTTTATGGATCTTGGAAGTTTTGGAGGCTTATCAACACTTTAATTAGGTTTTATTTCACTTTAATTTAGATTTTTAATAGATTTTATGTATTCAACTATGTTGATGACGGGTATGTTGATTATTAGCTAAACACACCCTTTCTGGGGTTAAGGCCAAGAACATGTTTACTTCAGCTTTGAATTGAGTTTTTTTGGATTTCTTATCATAGTTGGTTATTTATTTATCTTTTTTTGAACTATTTTAAGGATTATCAATCCTTAGAATACATATATTGTCTACCTTGTGAGCTCAAGAGGGGGAATAAGAAGGTAGAACGTGGGGATAGGTAGAGTAAGATTCTTATTCTATTATAAAATAAGGAATTTGAATTTGCTACTAGGATAGAGATATACCTAGAAGCTTTTTTGTTTTAATATGGGATGAAATATAAATGTGTCTAGCTTAATTCTCACATCCCCACTCAACGATGTAGTTGTGGGTCTAAGATAGGTGATTAGAGGTTTGAGAGACCATGATCATAATATCAACCCCGTGAATCAACGACTAAGATAATTAATCTAAAAAATGAAGTTCAATAACGTAGTATGATAATTCATAGTGCCTTAACCCTGGGCTTTCTTCCGTTGATTGTCTAAATTCTTTACTTCTACGCACTATTTACTATACTTTTAGTTTATAACTTTAAAACACTTTTGGTTACTGTTGCACCACTTTAATCTCAATAGTTAAACTTAAATTAAATAGTTGTTAAAAAAAGTCTCTGAGGGATTGATATTATGTTTTATTTAAGGACACTGTATTACACGATGTCAATATACACTTGTGTGTGTGCTTGGGCGCAACAAGTTGTTGGCGCCATTACAGGGGCTTGTAAATTGGAAACTAGTTTAATTTTGTCTTGCTTTTTAGATTTCTTTGGTTCTTTACTCTTGGTATTGGGATTGATTTTGCAAGAAACAGGTTTATAGACTAGTAAGCTGTCATGGGATAAGGATTTGGTTAAACCAAGCCTTGAGCCTGAGAAATGCTTCTATAAATGAAGGAGAGGAGCAATCCTTCTCCCTCGTGTCCCAATATTTCAAGAGGAACAAGACGATCCTGCTCTAATTGCTGAGGATTAACAAGCCCGCAAGACAGTTTGAGATGTGGCAATCCCACTTCCGATAAATTTGACCTCCCCTTTTCAGAAATTGGCTGTTGTAGGTAATTTTGAGCTGAAACAAAATATGGTGTAGCTTTTGATCATCAGTGGACAATTTATGGGATTTCACGTGAAGATCCACAAGTCTATTGCAAAATATCCTTGAGATCGGTGACACATCCACAAGTCTATCTGCAAAACATTCTTGAGATCGGTGACACTTTTATCCCTATGGGTATGTCAACTAATTATGTTACACTGACACTATTCCCCTTTTCAATATTGGGCAAAGAAAAAAAGTGGTTGAATGCTGAGCTGGCAAGTTTAATCACAACATGGGATGACTGCCAAAAAATTCCTCATCTAATTTTTTCCATCTGGAAAGACTACAAGGTTGTACAGTGAGATTGTGTTCTTCAAGAAGAAACCAGATGAGAACTTATATCATGCTTAGGAGAACTTCAATACTCTTCTTCAGGACTGTCCACATCATCAGCATTCTAATGAGGTATCATCTCATAGTTTTGTTAAGGTACTTGACCATAACACGAAAAATTTTCTAGATTTAGCTGCATGTGGTCAAGCTTTAGAGTTGACGTATGATAAGCTTTATACTTTGTTGAACTGGATTACTCAAGGGAATTCATAATGGCATTCCAACTCAAGAACTGCAACAAAGAAGGTTGCAAACATGTTGGAGGTGGAGCAATTTACTACTATATCCACCCATATTATTGTGCTATAAAATCAAATAAGCACTATGATGTTGGGGGTTACACAACCTACAACCACAATTAATGCAGTTAAACATACTGCAGGTTGGTTTGAGAATTATGGTAACAATGGGCATTCAGTAGCTATGTGTGCTACAAATCCTGAGTCCATGATGTTTGTGGGAAATGTTCAAAAGCCTAATTATGGGAACGCCTACAATCTAAAGTGGAAGACTCAACCACCAAATCCATCATGGAACAAACAACTGCACTAATTTCAGTAGCATTAGGTTCAAGGGAATCAGGCCACAACTTAGACTAGCAATGTGGAATAGTTGTTGAAACAAGTTATGGTTGGTCAATCACAATTGGTAATAGATATAAAGTGATAGCGGTGAAATATGAAGACTCATCAGGCAGCTACAAGGAACTTGGTGTTACAGGTTGGACAGATACAACAAGTACAAAATACCAGATCTCATGGTAGTTTTCCAAGTACTACTAAAGCCCCTAAACAAGTAATAACAATCACTTTGAGGAGTGTTAAAGATATGAATAAATAACCTCCAATGAAAACTAAGGAGGTAGATATAGAGTTGACTTCCCAACCGGTTGCAGACAAAGTTTTTAAAAATTTGAGGAAGCCTGAGTATTAAAAAACCAAAGTTGTTGAACAAGTGGAGAAGATCCTAGAACCTCCTTTCCCATAAAGGCTGATATTGAAGGAGGATGCATGATTTAAGAAGTTCTTTGACTCTTTCAGAGAGCTTCAGATTAACCTTCCTCTTTTAGATATTTTGCAGGGAATGCCCAAGTGCGCTAAGTACTTGAATAAAGTGGTCACTAACAAGGTTAAGCTATGGGATATTGATAAAGTAGTACTCACTAAAGAGTGTAGCTCTATGGTGAAGCATAAGATACCTAACAAGCTCAAAGGCCCTGGAAAATTCACTCTCTCCATTCAAATTGGGAATAGTGAGGTGGTCCACGCACTTAGTGACTTAGGGGAAAGTATTAATTTGATGCCCCTTTATTTGTTAAACACTTTAGGGTTGGGGAAGCCGAGATCGAGCTTTGTGTTGCTGCAACTGGCAAACGGGACCATAGCCTATCTCGAAGGAGTCATACACGATGTTCTCATCAAGGTCGGTAAGTTTATTATTCCTGCAGACTTTACTATTTTAGATTTTCAGGAAGATGAAAATGTTCCAATCATCTTAAGACTTCCATTCTTAGAGACGGGAGAAGGTTTGATAGATGTGAGAGAGGGAACCCTCACAATGAGGCCGGATGACTAAGAGCCAATTTTCAAGATGTACAAAATGCTCAACACTCTATCCCACTATAAATATTTTTGCATAATTATAGTTATTGAAGGGGATAAGTATGGGATGGTGGAGTCTATTCCACAAAAGACCTTTTCGAACTTCCTCATTGATTATCCAAATCTACCAATACCCAAGTCGTAAATGACGCAAATTGATAAGCCTAAAAAGGCTATTATTGAGAGATCTATTGGCCTTGAGAGTTCACACTCAAGAAGTCAGAAAAGAATAAAAATATTGTGTTTGAGTGTAAGGAATAGGATGAAAGAAAATGGATAAGTTGCAGAATGAGTCATGCAGCGACACTAAATCAGGCACTTGTTGGGAGGTAACCCAAGTTAAGTTAACGTATGTTTTATTTTTAGTATTTTAGTTATTTCTTCACTAATTTTTATCTTTTTTGAGTCACAGGTTGATGCGAAGTAAGATTACCCAAGAACTTGTTGCGCCCAAGAGCACACGCAAGTATATGTGGTCTCACCAAGTAATATAGTGTCCTTAAATAAAGCCGAATATCGATCACTCAGAGAGTTTTCTTAACAACTATTCAATTCAAGTTTAACTATTGAGATTAAAGTGGTGCAAAAGTAACCAAAAGAGTTTTGAAGTTATAAACTAAAATTAAAGTAAACAGTGCATAGAAGTAAAGACTTTAGAAAATCAATGAAAGTAAGCCCAGGGTTAAGGCACTATGAATAATTATACTGCACTATTAAACTTCATTCGTTAGATTACTTATGTTGGTTGTTGATTCATGGAGTTGATATTATGATCATGGACTCTGGAGCCTCTAATCACCTATCTAACTTAGACCCACAACTACAGCATTGAGAGGGGATGTGAGAACTAAGATAAACACATTTATATATCATCCCGCAGTGAAACAAATAAGTCTTCTAAGTATATCTCTATCTTAGTAAAGAATTCAAATTCCTTATTTTATAAAAGAATAAGAACTTTACTCTATATATCCCCATGTTCTATCTTTTTATTCTCTCTCTCAAGCTCACAAGGTCGACAATATATGTATTCTAAGGGTCGTGAATTCTTAAATAGTTCAAACGGATAAATAAGAAACCAAATATGATAACCAATCCAAAAAACTCAATTCAAAGAGAATGTAAACATGTTATCAGACTAAACCCCGAAAAGGGGGCATTTTGTCGCTAGTCAACAAAACTGTCGTTAACATAGTTGAATAACTGATTAAATCTATTAAAAAGCTAAAGTAAAGAGAAATAAACCCTAATTAAAGTGTTTATAATCCTCCAAAACTTCCAATATCTGTCCAAAAGTGATTAGAAATAAGTAAAGGAATCCTATTTATAGTAGTGCACTTTGGCCATATATGGAATGATTGGTGCGACACATTGGGTAGCATATTTGGGATAGGGTCACGACGCAAGGGTTTGAAAGGTGAAGTTATCTTACATAGTGATACTTTTAAAGGTGAAGTGAGATTGCATGGAACCTAAATCGCAGGGGTTCAGTGGAATTTCCCTTTTGACGTCTACTTTCACTTTGTGCATTTGTCCTCTGTCCCAAGACTTGTGGTATTTTCCACCTTATGTCCAGCTTGTATATCCTTTTTATATAATAGAAATAAACTCACAAATTATCCTACATCATTATACACCACGTATTAGAGCTCGAAACAACACAACATTCATAACTGTGAACTAGAAACGTGATCGAAGATTAGGCTCCGTCCACTTTGATCTTTACTTAATGTTTTGACTCTTGGCTTGATTAAATTACACTTTGCACATTATAAAATAATTGTTAAACACATAATTACATAATTAAAACATTAGTAGATCATTGCATACATTAGAATCCATCATGATAGACTAGACAAACACCTAGCTCAAGCTAGTAACACTAGTTTTCTCGGTTGAACTTTAAATGATCAATTTGAATCCACACTTATTTGAAAACATATTTAAACATTGTAAACACATAATTTAATACTTATATACTTATTTATATCATTCTTAACACCTTAATAAAATGAGAAGTCCTTAAAACAATGCTAAATATTCTAGGATAACCACACTAAGCCGCATAAATCCACCTCAGATATCTGCCCCTCACTTAAACCCTGGTTCATCCTCGAACAACTCTTTACTATAAACATAATAATCTGAGGTAACTCTGCACTTCTACTAAAAGCAAGGAACTCAAGATATTACTACAATGACTGCACAAAATGCAAGTTTCTACACTAAGCATGTTACAAACATAATTGAAAGTTCAAGAATACTACTCTAAAACATCCTAGCCTTAAGAATTGACTCACCTAGTTGGCAAACTCATACATATTGTTCAATCAAAGAAATCATACAATTCACTAAACTATCATCAAACATATTCTATCAAAATAAAAGAGTTACGCAAAAACACTCACATAAATGTAGTTTATCACATAATAGCTACAAGAATCAAATTACATTCACTCTCACAAGGAATTCACATGTTACACAAGATGAACCATATGTTTTCCCTTAATGTAGTACTCCACTAATGTTAGAATGTTAAAACTTAGGATTAAATAGGTCTTTATGGGTTGTAATATAGGCTAAGGGACAGGTAAGAAGTATTTTGGCCAAGAATAGTGACTATCTTCCCTAAGAGCTTTAACACATCCCAGTACAATCAAGACCAAACTCTAACAACCAACTTTACACCACTATTGTTTACCCCTATCTTTTGTTTTCCCCCATCTCATTATCTCATTCACATACACTATGGTGGGAGTATTGTAAATACACAATTTATTCAGTTTGAATAAATTTTTATTCTTTCCATTCTCAATTCCCAACCAAAACACATACATTTTTACACACAAATAACTACTACTTTGGGGCTTCAATTTAAGCTTTCTCCTACTTGAATTTCCAACTCATCACTTAATTATTTATACACTTAAGAGATTAGGAACTTTGGATCTAGCTAAGTTAAATCAAAGAAGGGGATTAGGCTACATATGAGGCTGCCAACAAAAAAGCTAAAGGCTTTATATAGTTTAACTAGGATAATTCACAAGGTTAAGTCAAAAGAAGGTATGAAACAAGGCTATCAAAGAAATTCCTATACAATATCCTCAACCCACACTCTTTATTTTGATCTGTACGCATACCAGGCAAGTTCTGTCATCAAGTGTTACAAGGAATATACAAACACCTCACATCACACATGGCACATGCTCAACTCAAGTAGGATTATCATATACTCTTAACTAAAAAATCACATAAATTCAATATTTAGCCAACAAGTAAAAGAGTCATAAACATGATCCTAGGAGTCTCAACAGTAGAAATTCATACAATCAACATGTTTTTTAAAACAAAACATTTGCACTATGCAGTTAAAAATAGTACCAATGAGAATATCCCACACTTATTCCTAACACGAAAAAAATTAAATTACTCTTAAAAATGAGAATTTCCCCAACCCACACTTAAAAATCTACTTTGTTCCCAAAGTTTACTTTTTTTAGCCCTAGATGAACCAAGCTTTGGTTAGGGGGTTAGAGTGGATATTTCTGAGGTGTCCATCAGTCGAGTCTTATCCGGGCTGGAGTATGTAGGACCGACGTTGATAGTAGAGTTTGACTTTTACGTGAGACCAGAGTAGGATAGGTACACTATGATAGATACAGAGCAAAAATAAGAGAGACCAAATTTAGAAAGGTGGATAATCACCTAGATGTCTAATTTGGGCACTCGTTCCCCATAGATTTAAGGTAAGAGAGAGACTAAAAAGAAGTCACTATATTTAGCGATAAAGTTTTGTTGTACCTTTATACATCATAGAGTGAGTTCAACTTCTTTAGATAAAATACTTATGTTGGAAAAAGTATCCTTGATTTCCAGTCTAATTGTTGACTATGATTTTGATTTTATGGCATTAATTTGGCTGGAGATCCATTTAAAGAGCATTTTGTAAGATCACTAGTCTTCTTTTGCCTTGATTGATCTATAAGTTATGAAATGAGATCAAAGTGATACCTATTCCTGAAGTTGATAAATGGATTGAGGTGAAGCGCATATCATATATTTGTTTGATTAGGATCTGATAAACCCGTTCCTTATAGAGAAAGTGTAGCCACCTCCCACTACTTTTTGGTTTATTTTGAGGGACCTTAAGTTTTGGTTGAGCCTATTAAGATCCAAGATGGTGGTATTGATAGTGAGATATGAGAGTAGATATCTGAGCCTATGATTGATATAGGTGGGGAGGGTGCTACGACTATATCAACATCAACCCTGGCTTCTACCTCTAAGTCGGTTGAGGAATCCACTTTGCCTCTTACACCATAGATGCTGGTTTCATTGGAGTTTCGTGTGAGTTTCCTTAGTTCTTTATTGAAAGATTGTATGAGGTGACTACTCAGCTCACTGAGGCAGAGACTCAGCTATCCATATTATATGCACAGATTTGGCCTTCGGTTCAAACTACTCTAAAGAACGCAAAGGCTCAATTTAAGGTACGGTTTAGGGATTATATGGTAGATTTTATGAGAGGGATGAATGCCTGAATTGATATTTTTGATGGATGGGTAAGTTCACAGTTCCAAGAGGTCCAGGCTCTTTATTTATTTGGTATCTGCAAGGATACAGCTATATTATGTGTGCAAGTATGTTTACTAATAGAGAGCTAGGTTTCGGTCATTCCCCAATCATCCCATTATTCACACAGCCATTACCTCTACAGACACCTATGACATTTGATCTATTTTCAGAGAATGATATGGTTTCAATTATTAGGACAAAGAGATGTCTAAATAAAGAGCTAAGGAACCCCGACAAGGACTTTGATCAAGCCTTATAAAAGGTTTCCCATGATTCTAGGGTATCTATAGTAGATGATGAGTGAAGGTGGGTTAATATAGTAGTAGGTGCATCTTCTAGTTGTGTCTCACCACCACCTTCCTATAATGATCCATTAAATGCCCCAAATGGGGGAGATTCTACTTTGAATCCTAGAGCATCCCAAGTATATCTTAATCCCTTATTTTATAATATAGTTATACACTAGGGATAATTCATAGTCTTTATTTAGGGTAGGGGTATACCACAGTCAAGGGTTTTTCTTGCCATGTTTCATTTCCCGTCTGTTGCACTGCTAAAGTAAAACTAGCATATTTAGCCCATTTTATGTTTTTTTCGTATTTGTGTTATTTTTGGTTATGTTTAATTAAGAGAAAAATAAGGAACCTAACAGTAGTTGATAGATTCTATATACTTTTAAGTGTTTCTATAAATGATACCCCACCAAAATATTTATTAAGATTACAGAATAAATATTCATAGCTTGGCATTGTATGAACTAGATTGGTAGTAGTTAGTAATATAACCCTGTACTATGTATGTGTGAGATATTTATCTAGTTCTATTTGTGCATTTAGTCCAAAACTTTCCCATTTAGTATTGCCTATGTTGTAGGATAGTCAATTAGGACATGATCATAAGTCGTTCTAGATTCAGTCCACTCCTCGCCTAGATAATTGTCCAAATGTGAAAAAGAAAAGTATCCCTTTATCCCTGATTTGAGCCTTCATAGACCTATTTTCTTGTTTTCACCATTCACCTTCCCATGTTGATTATAATGAACCTATTTTGGCCATCATCCCTCCTTGGATATTGTGCCCCTCAACACAGGAAATCACCTAAGTTGAGGGTGGATATCATAGGGGGCGTAGTAAAAAATTGGGTGTGAAGAATGGTTTGAATAAAGAAAAGAAAGTAAGGTTGGGTGTTCTAATAAATAAAAAATAGAAAAAGAAAAAAGGAAAAAGAAAGAAAATTGACAAACAAAAAGGAAAGAAGCGAATAAAAGAAACTTCACCTAACCTTAATAAGTAATAAAGGGAAAAATAATAGAGAAATAAATGAAAATTTTGGTCGAGAAATGGACCCTAAATGTAATTATAGTGTCAAGGAGGGTGAGTCACTAGTTCCCAAATATACCATACCATCCCTCGATCCTACATTACAAGACAAATAAATCCCTATAGTGATCCTAGATTTACTATACAAAAAATAAGGTAAAGAAAATAAGGGCAAGCCTATGGTATTCTCTACACATTGATTGAAACATCTTTTTTGAGTGTGAATGTCTCATTATCATTGTCATATTGACATGCATGGTTATGCTGTGTTAGTGGGACTTCTTTATTCTGAGGGTACATGGGTTGTGTTATGAGCTGCTTATCTATTTGGTTTGTGTATCTTATGTATTTGATTGACTTTTTATTGCTAATATAATGCCATAGCTTGATTTCTTTGTGTCATATTTTTGTTCTACATAGATCCACACAGTTGGTTTTGAAAAGTTTAAAATAGGAAGGGGTGATAACTATGAGATGAAATTGAGTTGTCTACCATAGGTGACTAAGGTTTTTCTTAGTTAAGCATCATATTTTTTGGTTTTTTTGTTTGTTGCCTGAGGACATGCAAACATTTTAAGTTGAGAGTCTGAATGTGCCATGGTTTCAAGGCACTTTAGATTCTTCAAACCAAAAAATATGCAAGTACTTAGGCCTATTTTGGTAGATGTGATGTGTTTTCTGTGTTTGTTATGCAGGAAACTAAGTTCTGAACATGAGAAGAAAAAGAGTTGAAGTGTGCAGAGGATCCCAATTATGGGCCGTAAGTGGAAGTTACGGCCACGGTAAGTGTCCACATAAGTATGAGAAGAAAAATAATCTAAAGTTCTGATGTCTACAGTTTATTCTGACAATGATAGAGTGTCACTTATGGGGAGTAAATACCACTTACGCGAAGTGTAAGTGCAATTGAGGTGGGGTTTTTAGCAATAGAAATTGTTCTAATACTTCTTATCCACCTAGGGGTTTGTAATTACCCTTTATTTCCCGTAAGTGGTCACTGACCCAACATTTCATATTTGGTTTGTTAGGATTTTGAGGGTTCTGATGTATTCTATAAATACCCTTTTGATGATTTTGTATTATTGTACGCACTCTTTAAATTTGCAACGCTATATTGATTCTTAGATTCAACTTTTGATCTTGGAATTTTTTGTTCTTGGTTATTATGGTTGATTATTAATTTCAAATTCTGGTGTTTGTTTTTAAATTATTGTAAGATTATTTATATTCTTTTATTGATGAAATCATTTATGTTCTTTCAAACATGAGCGGCTAAACCACCTAGCGAGGGTTATGGGAACCCTCTTTGAATGACAAAGTAGAGGAAGTACAAAGTCTTTCGTGATCAGTGTTTATGCATGTATAGTTATATTCTTCGCATTGATTGTCTTCTTAACGGCTGTAGTAGTTAAGAACCTTATTGTATTCAGAACTTAATTCACAAATGAGGTTGTGATTAGTAAAAAATTATCACAACAGTAATTTCAGGCAACAACCCTTATCTAATTAACTTGATACTCAAAATGTAATAGTTAATCTAGGATCTAGGACAAGGGTTAGTAAGGCAACACTTTGATACTCATAAGGTGAAAAGTAAAATTCACCAAATGATTCACAAGAGGATTGGTTAGCATATTTTGTTAGATTTTTCATGCAAAGCATTGGGATAGTTTGACGGAGCACGATAAGTCTACGAAGTTAGGATGTTAAGGGGAACACGGTCCTAGTATTCATTTTATATTGATTTCAACCTAAAGAAAATAAGACTCATTGCTACTGTTATTGTTCTCTTAAAATCCACTCCCCATTTACTTTTCTTTATCTTTCAGCTACTTTAGTAAGTTCTAAAGAAAAATTTGTTATATTCCCTGTGGGTTCGACCCCAACCTCTATTTGGTGTTTTTTTTTGATAGAGAATGCATTGTACTTCCTCAAATGTATAATTTAGGAGACATTACCAAGGTTCAAAGGGCTTATCAAAGTGGAATCAAATATATTGTGTTTACTTCAGAGTCACTCTTAATAGTCTTAGTCGGGATCAATGGTGCAACAAGTTAATGACATGTGCCAATAGTTTGAAGCTTGTTATATATGACAAGATCAAGAGCAATCTTCTCAAAATCTAAATACACAAACAAAACATGATGTTTTTTATTCTCACAAGTTTTCTTTTTATGAAATAGGAAAATATGTTACCTTCAAATCAAGAACTTCCAAGCCTAAATATCAAAAGTTGTAATTCCTTAAGTCTGTCAATGTAACAGGCAATATTGGTATACCGGTTTGGTAATCATAATTATGGTAAAACTCATCATCTTATGCTCGTAAGAGACACACTTTCTAATTTTAGTCTTTCAAGTTTCATGGAAAGGAGGTTCACTTCCAAATTTGAACCTTTAATCCTAAAGGATGCACTTTTTAGTCAGAATCTCTCACTTTTACTCTAAAGAGTCGCACTTTCTAGTATCGGTCATTCAATTTTACACTGAGATGCATTTATTGACCAGATTATTGATTCTCCTTTGCCTTATGAATTTTGCAAGTAGATTTGAGTTTTTTTGACACTCACAAAATTATTCTAATGATAAATTTGGGCAAAAAAATTATTTTTCATTATTTCAGACTTTACTTTCAGTTTAGGACACTCCTGGATAATGGTATTTCATTTTTCAAAAAATAGGATCTTTCTTTATCATAATCTTTATTTGAGATAATTTTTGTTTTAGCTTTGATTTTTGATTTCTGGAGCCCATTTAGAGAATAAGGTGAAGATTTAAAATTGCACGTCAGGAGCTCAGCTGGAGAATAGGGTGGAGATTTTAAATTACAAGTTAGGAACCCGCCAGGAGAAGAGGATGAAGATTTAAAATTACAAGTCAGGATCCTACCTATAGAATAGGGTGAAGATTTGAATTTACAAGTCAAGAACCTCGTGGAGAATAGGGAGAAGGAAATAGCAAGTCAGGAGCCTTCTTAGATAATAGGGTGGAGATTTGAAATTGCAAATAAAGGGATAGCCTTGAGAATATGTTGACAATTTAAAATTTCAAGTCAGGACCCTGCCTGGAGAATAGGGTGAAGATTTTAAAATTACAAGTCTAGAGCCCACATGAAGAATAGAGTGAAGATTTAAAATTACAAGTAAGGATCCCACTTGGAGAGTAGGGTGAATATTAATACAAGTTAAGAGAACGCTAAAAGAATAGGGTAAATATTTTAAATTGCAAATCAAGAGCCCGCCTTGAGAATAGGTTAAAGTTGAAATTGCAAGTTAGGAGCCCACTTGGAGAATAAGGTGTAGATTTGAAATAGCAAGTCGGGAGTTCGCTTGGAGAATAGGGTGAGGATTTTAAATTGTAAATTATGAGCCTTCCTAGAGAATAGGATGAAGATTTTAAATTGCAAGTCTGGAGCCCACCTGAAAAACAGGGTGAGGATTTTAAATTATAAGTTAGGAGCCCGCATAAAGAATAAGGTGAATATTAAATTGCAAGTCAAGAGCCCACCTAGAGAATTGGGTAAAGATTTTCAAGTTTAGTTTCAGGAGACCTACCTTACGAATAGGGTCAATTCGCAAATTAGTATTCAGTATCAGAGTTTGTATGGAGAAAAAATTTACTTTCATGTTCAACGCAAAGAAAAGCATGTATCTTATCACTTGGGAAAGTAGTAAATACTCTAGTCAAGATTCAAGCGAAGAAGCATCAATAGGATTATGTAGTTATATTGTTATTTTTTTAAACTTGTAGTCTTTATTTTTGATGTAATGATAGAGCCGTGGGCTGGAACTTCGACAGAACCTCACTCGACTCTCTATCTCGATATAGTATTTCTTCGTTTCAACCCTTTCTAACTACACATGACCTGATTTACTCATAACTCGAGATATATAGGATGCCTAAAACCAAGACTCTGTCATACTCTATCTTTTTTTTCTCCCTTTTGAATAATAATCAGGTCAAATTTTGTCTCCTTGTCTAATTCTTTGTTTGGAAAAACTTTGTGTTTATAGTCAAATAGAGGCATGATGTTGACACGTAGTTTTGATCTTCCCAAGCTTCATACCATTAATTTATCACATTCACCATACCCTTACTATGAACCCTTACCCTATCTAATAATTCTAGAAAAAAGACAAAAAATAACAACGCCACCATATATCCCTCAAACCATACACACTCAGAAAGATACCATGCCTTCACTAACCACTTAGCAACCCTACCCCACGTGCCCTCCCTCTTTACCCTCTCATATTTTTACCCCTTCACAAATCATAAAACACGTATAACATATACACACCCATATTCATATGTATAAAAGAGATACACGCAGATGGATAGACCATCACGGGTTGCTGGATGAATCTAGTCCATCAATGTCCTTAACAACTGGTGGTTATCATAGCTCCATCTTTACAAAGGTTGTCTAGTCAAATAAACACAACCAACCACCCTTCCTCTCTTGTGTCTTGTCAAAAACACCACTGATGAACAAACCTACAACGATACTAAGCTACAGGTGAACCAACACCATCTAGTTTTCCTAAAATGCTGACCACCATTTCCTCAAATATCCTAAACCGGTAACAAAAAATACCACCCCATTGGAAATTACCAAATCAACAACTAAACCCTTTGGTCTTTTGCTTTTCATCATTGTCAGAGCTCTGGTAAAATCGACCCACTCTACTATGTGATCTACCTCTGTATTCTAGTAAACCACCGGAAATACAACCCAAAAAAGAAAATTCGACCAACCCACCACAAAATAGACCTATTTTGATCGATTTCATCACAAAATTAAAAAAAGGTCATAAATTAGCTTGGGATTTTGAGCGAACTGATTTTTCTTTCTTTGATCTTGAGATTCTAATTGGATTTTTAGTTATTAGGTTGATTCAATTTAGACTCAGGGTTTTTATTTGTTTTTATTAAACATCAGGTTAGTTGGAGTTTTCAGATTCGTAAAACTCCATTTGTATTATGTAATTCGACATCTTAAAAGCTTAATTAGAGGTCCAATTCTATCTCTTCTCATTTAATTTCATTTTATATGATTTATTATAGGAATCATGATATGTATATTTGGTGATATTGATTTGTCATTTGATTTCATATATAATAATTTATTTGATTTGTTCTAAATGAAGGACTGGATTTCATTTGGTTGAACTAAATAATTTGGGGAAGGGATTTAACGCATGTTATTAATTTTGAATAATTGTCAAGTTTTTTGCATCGGTAGTATCATGATTAGGACATCAAATGGGTAGGAAAATTTTAGAATTTCATATTTATTGAATGTTGAAATATTCATTTAAATAGTTTTCTATTCTCATCGCAGTTAATCCTAATGTGTTCATTTTTCTGAGGAATTCCATAAAGTTATCAGTATCTATTTGTAGGGAAATGGCCCATGAGATTTTGTACTCAAAGACAGTTCAAGCTTAAGGCCTAGGATATTGAGTGGAGCAGAGTTTAGGATTGGATACATTAGTATAGGTTTATATTTCGATATTTATAATTTTCATACTGTATAATCGGAATGGACAATATTTTGGTTAGAACTCTTATTTATTGTTTGTTTGTTTGCCTTACATGCTTTTGTAAGTTTATTTTCTTTATAGTGTAAAATTAGCTAATATAATTCAATGACGTGATCACGTTGGAACCATAGGATCGGTGGGTGTCTAAAACCTTCTCCTCGGTCAACAGAATTCCTTAATTGGAATCTCTATTCGTAGATCAGTAATTTTCAAGAGTCAAATTATCTTTTAAAAGGGAATTTTAGAGGTGACTTGGCACACCAATTAATACCAAGTGGCAACTTTGAGTTCTTATTGTAAAATCCTTTTTGAAACCGATTTTCTTTTGTCACTTTTAATATTTGAAAACACTTTCCAACTTAAAAATCATATATTTTGATAAAAATGGTGTAACAATGTGTTCATAGGCTTTGCTTCCACTGGATAAAGTGGCCTTGTCTCTTTCAACCTTTCTTAAGGATGAGTAAGTGGCTCTTCCAATGGTGTGAAGATTCTGGGGAGCTTCCTTTCATGGTTGGCACGAGGAGCATTATTTTTTTAGTTTTGTGGTAGAGGTTGAGCAAGATATGTTTTTTATGCATTGTAGACCGTATAGTGAGAATGCCGAGCATTGGGTTGGTATCATCGAGATTTCTTGTAGTTGAATAAACTTCCTTGATTTATCTCTCACATTACCTTTTTTCTCCCTTTTCTTTCAATTTTTTAAAAAGCTAGTCTGGAAGCCTTTATAAGTGGATTATAGTTCTGTCAAATCTATTCTCCTCCCTATCTTGAGTCCATCCTCAATTATTTCTCCAGTCTTTACAATTTTAGTAAATATTTTTCCAGCCATTGTCACCATGTGATAAGAATATCCTAGATTTAGTTCATGGATGAAGTAACTAATCATTTCAACTTTCTTTATAAAAAGATGTACCCTAGTTGCTTTTTCTCTCCACCATATAACATATTTATGAAAACTCTCATTTGTTTTCTTTCTTTATCTTTATGATAGTGATTTTGTCAAGAATAATATCGATATGAAACTTTTAATGGTCCATAAAAGTATTTTCCAAGTCATCCCAAGTATGCCATTTAGTCAAATCTTGTGTAGTGTACCATTCTAGAGCCTTTCCAATCAAACCTTAACTAAATAGCTCAACTAGTATTCATACATAGTTTCCCACACCCATGAATTTTTCATAATATGTTCTCAAATGAAAAATGGGATTTCCAGACGCATCACACTTTTCAAATTTTGTGATCTTGTAACCAAGAGCCAACTCAATCTAGAGAAATGCACACAACTCTTCACACTTCACACTTTGGTTATTTCTAATCCCTTGAAGGATTATCGTTGGATCTTCCAGGACCTTGAGATTTCTATTAATCATCTCATAAGTTTACACCCTTGGATTATTCTTAATTTCAACAGAATTATTAGTATCTAGGTTGTATAACCCTTGAGTTTATGTTACTGGTGGGGCGATGGCATAGGGGTACAATGGAGGAGTGTGGTGTGATAGTGATATGTCCATAACTTTTGGAGGAGAAAATGTGTACATAAAAGGATCATTCTGAGAAGCATGAGTATTTTGAGAAGTGGTAAAATGACCTCTCTAATCAAATCATTTTAATGTCGGAAAATAGGCCTTTTTTTGTCCAGCATCAGGAAGCAGAGTCATGTTTAGGGGAGTCTGAGAAGGTGTTTTGCGATGTAACATCATGAGACATAGTTCGATCATTTTTTGTTCTAATCCAGCATGACCTCTACGGTTATTTCTTTTCTTATGATGGAACTAGGGTCCATTGCCAAAGAGAAGGTAGGAACTGACTCAGATGATATGTTTGTGATGAACAAACTAGGATCCATAGTTGAACGAGTCATTCTGTTAGCCCAAGTAAGAACTGGTGACAATCGTGTGAAATGATGATGTTTTCCCAACGATTACTTGAAATTGATTTTATTTTAGTCTTTGTGAAGTGAGCATATTTGATTACCAACACAAATCATCTCTCTCTAAATGAAAAGAAAAACACTCAAAGAGTGAAAATGTTATTTCATCAATTGTAATAATTGATAAAAGTAATATATGGAATAAATGATATTTGTTGGATAAAAACAAATTAGTCCATAATTTGATGGATAGTACTCTTTTGGAAAGTGATTGAGTGATCAGAACTTTGACTAGTTGACGTGTTTTTGAAATTGATGGGAAAAATAAAATTTCTAAAAGAATTAATTAAGTTATTTGAAGAGATCAAGTGTTTACAAATAAAAAGTCTTATTTGGAAGATTTTTTTTCAAATAATGGAGTCATAACATTAATAGAATATTTGGATAACTCTATCCATAATTAAGTGCAAGAAAAAGTGATTTTTGATGTCGCACAAAACTACACCTCCAAGAAGTATAATGGGTAGTATTCAAATATAGTAACATAACTAGGTTGGGATCAAACCCCTAGGTAATAGGCCAAAAATTTCTCTCAAACTTGTTGAAATAGTCTATCAGTGTGGAAAAGTAAATGGGGCTTTTGAAGTAAAAGTGACAAGAGTAGAATGCTTTTGGTTGTAAACAATCTGAGATGAACACTAGGACTGTGTTACCCCTGGCTTCCTAACTCCGTAGATTTATCATGCTCTATCGAACCATCCCAATACCTTGCATGTAGAATCTAATAAGATATGTATTACTAAATGTCTTGAGAACGCCTTTAGTGAATTTCACTCTTTAACTTTTGAGCATCAGAGTGTCGCCTTACTAACCCTTATCTTGGATCCCAGGCTAACTATTACCTTTTTAGTGTCATGATATTTAGATGAGTGTTGATAGCCTCAAATTACTGTCGTGATATTCTTTTCCTAATTACTACCTAGTTTTCACTTCCTCTACATCATTACTCTACTAGGTTCCCACTACTCTAGCTAAGGGATTTAGCCTCTTATAGTTGTGAACCAATTTATGGAATACAATAAAGAATGCATATTATTAATTTCACAATAATTTAAAAAGAAAAACCTAGAGTCTCATACCAATTAATCAACCAAAAACAAAGAGCAAGAGGATTCCAAGATCAAAAGTCAATCTTGAAATCAATATGTGTTTGTAAGAGTATAAAGTGCATAAAAGTGCATAAACAGACTAAAAACAATAAAAGAGTATTTTATAGTTTACATGAAAACCCAGGAAATCTAAACCAAAATGTACAAGAAAAACTAAGTCGGTGGGTAGTTAGGATGCAACATATGGGTTGTAAGTTGCACTATGCCACGTATGTGGCAATCGCAGGTACCAAATTTCTTTAACTCTGTAGCATCTCTAAAATTTAATTCTCTGACACTTACACTAGTACCTATGGTGTTGTAGGTGGTACCAACGGTCTGTAGGTGACCCATATTAACTACCAGTATCAATGTATTCATCTTCTGACTCTATGAAGATTCATTTCTAACACCTATTGAAGGCCACTTACGGGCTATAAATGGGACCTACATAATATAAGTGGCATCATAAGTAGGCCTTTTTTCCAATATTTACTATTTTTCTTCTTCTTGATATCCACAACCTAGTTTCTTGATAAATCGACACAAAAATACATCATATCTACCAAAACAAACTTAAGTACTTACATATTTTATAGGTTTATGCCTCAAAAGTGCCATAAAACTATGGAACATCAGTACCCTCAACCTAGTATGTTTGCATGTCCTCATGTAACAAAATCACAAAAAAATACAACAAATCCTTAGCCAAGAAAAACCTAATATATCTATGTAGTCAATCTCAAATTCAGCTGAAAAACATCACTCCCTCCTATTTTAACTTCTCGAAACCAACTGTGTGTATATCTATGTAGCACAACAATGTGACATAATGGAATCAAGCTATGGAATTACATTATCAACAACCAATCAAATTTATATACAAATAACGCTGCCCGAAAAGATAAGTACTTAGAAATACAACTCTTGTACCCTCAAAATAAAGGAGTCCCACTCTCACAGTATGTGTAATACCTCGAACTTTCTTTAAGTCAAATCTAGTCTCCAGAAGAGTTAGTGATGACTTCCTAACTGATTGATATTTAAATAAAATAGAATTTCCCTAATTTTTACTTTTTATCATGTGGTAAATTGAATTATCTTTTCAACGATACCAATTTCGTCCAAATCCGGTATAGGAGTAAAAAGTTATGGATATTTTATAGAGAACTGTCGGAACTGCACAGAAGTGATAGTCAGGCTGATGGACCATCGAGCTAGAGATGGACCATCGCCCAAGCCATTGCGATTAAGGTAGTGAATCTGACTTCTGTTTATGTGCAACGATCAGGACTAATGAACCGTCAATCTAGCGATGGACCGTCACCCAAACCATCACAGATGGGGCAGGAAGTTCAGGTTCTGGCCAAGTACAATGGGATGGACCAACGGATCGTTGAGCTAGCGACGGACCATCGCCCAAACCATCACCACTTCCGATCAGCAATTTTAAGCTGTTTTTAAAAGGGTATTTGGGTCTTTTTCCACCCATTTTAACCCCTAATTATACCAGACCAGAGCTCATAACTTCATTATTCATCTATAACACCAAATTAGGGTTTATCTCAAAGATAAATCCCCAAGAACAAGAAACCCTAGGTGTTTAATTCCAAGTCAAGAATTCAAGCTTTCCTTCACCAATCTTCATGAAATCATCCACCCAGGTATGTCAAATGTTGATTCATGGGTTCCTTTTACCCATGAAGCTCAAGAAACCCTATTTGAAATATAAATTTTTGATTTCATGGTATGAATTGAATTATATCCATGTTTATGTTGTTGTTTGATTTCCAAGGTGAAGTCTTTAATGACTATCATTAAAAGATGTTACTATGTGGTTGAAATTCTTGCATTGGAAGTGAAAATATTGCCATGAAGTATTATTTCAATATTCATGCCTAAGCCTAAGGATATGCATGCAAGGTGTTTGATAAAATGCCTAAGAGAATAGGAATTATTCCTTATGACTCATTTGTGACCAAAATTGATGAATCCATGTTTCTCCCTTATGCTCGATATGACTCCCACGTTACTGTTATACTTTGTAATGGATTGACGTAATGCTCATGAGATTAGGCTTATGAAATTATGATATGTTTAAATGTATTTTTATTCACGTGTAAGCTTATAGCATGAGAATACTTAATGAAAATCCCCAATGATTGTACTATGAATTGTTGACTATGGTCATGTGTCAAGAAGGTTCATGTCTTGTCAGTTTCATGATATTGAGTCCTGGGGGTACTTGTACCCGATAATATAGCTATGTGTCTAGATCCAATGTTAGTTTTCCAGATACTCTAAGTCAAGAAATGATTCATAGAACTCAGAAAGTCAAGTGACTCAGGAAAACTCAGTAAACTCAGTAATCTAAGAAATCTTAGAAATTCAGTAATCTTTGTAGTATTCCATTAGTCAACAAAACTCAATGAACGCAGTCCAGTTTAGTTTAGTTAATCATGTTCAGTGTCTATTTAGATGGGAGTAGGATTCAGCACCGAGTAAGCCCAAGGATGGGAACTCACCTGTTATTAAAGGGTGTGATCTTAGAAGCAATCCTTGTACTCCAGAACTATGTAGCCAGCATAAGTTGAGATATCAAACCTGCTAGTTCAGGGTAGATGAGGTGGAATAACCTATTATATGAGGGTCCCACCGTTCTTCTTAGAGTACCTATTATATGAGGGATTACTCATAGCTTGTCCTTACCAGTGGCGCAGTATTAAAACCCTTATAATTGGGGTTACAGATTGGAGCCCAACTCAACTATATTATCTTATTAGGGGCATGTCGATTAGATGACTACTTCCCGTAGTTACAATCTCAGTCTCAGTAATAGAACTCAGATAGTTCTATAGAATTTAGGACTATCCGATACAGTCACCCAGTTTGGTACAAAATTTAGCTAGTTCCATCAGAAATAGGACTGTTATACATAGTCATTTAGATAATAGTATATTAGTTATACGAAACTTATGTTATCAGTATTCAGATTCAGTGATGTCATGATCTTAGTTACAGTTCATGTATTCATACATGTATTCTCATATCCATATTATTCAGTCAGTTAGTATTGTTCATGCATATAAAACCTTTGCATTCAGCCTACCTTACTTGTATACCAGTACATTCAATCGTACTAACGCATTTGCACTATGGTGTTTTATACCATAGGTTCAGAATTACGAGCTCCATAGCATCCTTAGTAGATCAGACGTTTAGTAGCCAGACTAGCAGTGAGTCCTCATTATTTGAGGATAGCATGATTATTTTATTACTTTATTATTTCAGTAGACCAAATTTAGTTGGGGACATGTCTTATCCACTCCTTATTCAGAAAGTTTAGAGGCTTTTAGACTAGCATGTTCAAACTGTTATTTCAGTTGTTTTGGTATTGATATACCGTATCTCCAAATGTTATGTTTTATCAGATTTTTGAACCTTATGTCCTTTCATCCCTTTTATTCTGCATTTATATAGTATGTTATGCAGTGCACAATTACAGATATCTATCATAGGTTAGCTTGTGGTCCTTCAGGGTCATGAGCACCGTGTAGCATTTCGAGTACCAGATTCAGGGCGTTACAATATATTAATGCATATTAATACTGGGATTATCATGAGATACTTACACTCACACTCACAAAGAAGTTCCATCAATGTGCATAAAATACCTTAGTCTTTCACTTATTTTCTTTACCTTCTATTTAAGATAATTGGGTTAGGATTAATATAGGACTTTACTCGGCTTGTAAAGTACACTTGGGGGCTGGTATGGTACATTTAGGAATTTAGTGACTAAGATTCATTGGCATTACAATAACGTTTCATGGTCCACTTATCAACCAATTTTTTTTCATTTATTCCATCTTTATTTCTATTTTTTTAATCATTAGTGCTCATTTAGATTAGATGTTATTTCATTTATTCTTTTTTTAATTTTTTCTCTTTTCTTTTTCTACTTTTTCTACAACATCCTACCCTACTTTCTTTTATCTTATTTCCGCCCTACTTCATACCTACTTCTAATTATGAACCGCTATGATAGCCACCCTCACCTTAGGCTATTTGAATGAGTTGAGGAGCACAATGTCCAAGGAGGACCAAGGCCAAAAACAAGTTCATTGTAATCAAAATGGAAAGGTGAAAGGTGAAAATGATAAAATTGGTCTATATAGGCTCAAAATATGGATCAAGTGTTACTTATTCACATTTGGAAGTCCATTTAGAATAAAAGTGGACTAAGTTAAAGAACAACATATAATCCTTTCTCAATCGATTATCATACAACCTCAACAATACTAATATGGAAAGTTCTGGATTCAATACACTTAGTGAACTAAGTAATCATCTCACACACACTTTGAACAGAGTTGTATCGTAAACTACTACCTATTTGGTTCATGCAAATGGTAGCAATGATTATTATGTCCCTAATACTAATGTCATAACGGGAATCACAATGGTCACATATATATACATATCACATAGTTCAAAAAACAATTTAGAGGGATATTATTTTTCTAACACATCAAAACAAAATACATCTACTACCTTTAGGTACTTATTTTCCTCCTAGTAAAATTAAAACAACACCAAACATTATGAAACCAAACATATATACATCCTAAACATATTTTCTCTACTAAGAATAAACTCTCAGGAAAAGAGATAGGGCAACAAGAACTCTAAGAGGATATATAGACCCACAAGTAGCCCAACCCCCATCTAATAGACATACATTTACCCCCATGCATTAGGAATATACAAATCTAAAGAGTTAGGAACAGACCTGTGAAACCTTAGGTGCACATATTTGACATCAATCACACTAACATAGATTATCACAAATGCGAATATAATAAGATACCTTAGGCTGCCTCCCAAGCAGTGCTCAATTTAACATTGTGGCGTGATATGGGTACCTTGATTACATAGAATTCATAAAGGTAGACAAAGGGATAGCCTTTATGGTCATCAACACAGTTTATTATCGAAACCCCCCTCATGTCAGTTGGTTGATTCAAGGTTTTGTGAATTTGCAATGTTACATCCTCATCATTCAGCCTGAATTTAATCTCTCTTTATTCCATATCTACCAATTCTCTACCTGTGTTAAAAAAAGTTTCCTTATGATAATTGACACCTTAAAGTAAACTTCGAAGTCTAGGGCCATAAAGTCAACCAAAATATGAAGTTATCCACCTTGACCAAAACATCAAACGATATTCCCATGGGCTTCTTCACTGTATGGTCTTCTATCAATAACTGCATTGTCATTGGCTAAGGAGTTCATAGGCCTAGTTTTTGAACACTTCAAATGGAATCAAGTTAATGCTGGAACCCAAGTCAGACAACGCTCTAGCAACCCTAGATATCCCAATGGTGCAAGGAATCATGAAACTTTGGGATGACCTTTTTTTGCACTAGAGATCACGAAGTGATCGCACTATAATAATTCAAACCACTGACGTCCTCAAAGTTAACTGATCTCTTCTTTATTATAAAGTTATTTATAAATTTTGCATGCCCAGGAATCTTCTCAAGAGCTTCAAGAAAAAGGATATTTAAGCTCAACTATTTTAGCATAACAATAAACTTTTCATACTTCCCTTATTCTTTCTGTTGCTTCAACCTTTGCAAAAAAGGTAAAGGAGGTCGCAAAATGGTCTTCACTACCTACTCATCTGCCTTCGTCTTACCTATATCCTTTTCAGCTTCTTTGTCAACACTTGACGATTTTTGTGGTGAGTCAGCACTAGTCAGCAACTGTTTTGATTCTACTTCAGGTGTGCTTCCAATATTAACTACATTATTCCTTGGCTCATCAAGCATATACATAAGGGGATCCATAGTAGCCTTACCACTTCTAGTGGTGATGTCTAGACAGTGACATTCATTCTTTAGATTTTTGCACAGTGTTTCTCAGAAGAGTGCCCAGTTTACATTGATTCAAGGTTTTTGACATCTGTCAAAATAGCTTCTCCAATTGCTTGATCGTAGTAGCATGTGGTTCTATATTTTGGGTTAAACTTGGAATGTTGGACTTAATCTCCTTAACACAATTTTCTTGACTTTCCTGACCGTTTACCAGCTTTGATTGCATAGCCTCAATCTTTGACACATTTTCATGGTTCCCTACTAGAATATATGCACCACTCTTTTCCTTATTGTCTTTATTGCGTCTCTCATCACCATCCCTATCTCTAAACTAATCCTTATATCTATCCTTATAGTAGTTTTGACCTTGATTTCCTTTACTAGAGTTCCAATTTTCTTGAGCAGACGAGGGACCCTTGACTCAAAAATTTTCCAACACCTTGTAAAGATACTTTTCGTCTTCATCCACATCCAAATCATATGACTTAGAGGCCTTACCCTCTGTTTCCATAACATTCACCTTTTCATAATTCATAGAGTAAAACTGCTTTGTCAGCAACCCAATCTCGATGCTTAGCTAAGCAACTTCTTGTGCCACTATATCATCTGCAATTCTATGCTCACTAGAAACCCTAATAGTATAAGTACCTATGCCACTCTCTGCCTCATAAGTATGCCAGCCTCAGTTGGTAAGAGAGATTTGATCTAATATCTCTGATGCTACCTCCTACTGTAGGCACATGAGTGATTCATCAGTAATAGTATCTGTCCTAGCTTTCAAGACGACCCGTAATTCTATAATTGGGAAGAATCATTAACTCCTTCATAAACTTGATCCAAGCCTTATAAAATGGCTCAGAATGCAACCGTCTAAAATAATAAATCTCATCTTTCAATTATAGCATCGTGGTGGGAGGAAATAATCGGTCTAATAAGTAATTTTGCAACTCGTTCCAAGTAATAATGGACATACGACATAGTTCCCCTTACAATAATATTGCTTCACCAGTTAGGGAGATTGGGAACAATCTAAGTATAAAATCTTTCTAATCCACCCTAGGTATAATATACAAAGTGAATTTTCCAACCAAATTTATGAGGTGCATGTTTGCATCATTAGATGCCAAACCCATAAAAATACCCTTTATAATAAGTAACTGGATCTTCTACTTGTCTCTGCCTCGCTATCTCTGCCTCCTATGCTAGATGATAGGCATCTCTATCCCTCCTTACATTGGTTTTGCTCTTCTAATAATCGATCAGTGGACTGATCCTCAGTCACTTGAGCTACACTAGGAGGAGAAAGAGGAAATCTATTTGGATTATCCTTAAGCCCCTCAATATTACCTTCATATCTATGTTCTGTCATCCTATGATTCAATTACTGGATTGTTTCTTTATCTGGATCAAATGGGAGCAAGTGATTCCCTTGACTCCTAGTACTAGGCTTACACCATTGTATACCCTAAAAAAAATAGAAAAATAAAAACTAAAAATCTCAACAACTTCAATCAATAACTCTGCAATCATATTCCCCATCAATGATGATAAAATTTTGATGTTGCCTAAAGCTACTAATGTGCTATAGAAACATAGAACTTTCAATACTTAAAATGAGTAATATATGTAAGTTTCTGAGGTTATTTTTTTAGATATGATGCTTTTTGGGTATGTTTTGCAAGAAATCATGTTTTGGATGATAAGTTCATGAAAAAGGTGAAAAAGGTGTTTTGGCAATTTTTGGAGAAATTATGGATGTTCAGAACACTTTCTATCTCGATCGTGATCAAAGAATATTCGAGAAATGAAAAAAATTTAAAAAGATGACTACCGGCACTTACTAAGTCAACATATTGACCGCAAGTAGGACCTACGAATCGTAGGTAGGCAAAGCAAATGACAGAAGTCTAAAATCACGAGAGCTAAACTTGTAGGATTTTTTCATCCGCAACCTGCTCCCTGTACCTACGCTTAAGGTCAGGACCACAGGTACTTCCTGTGCTCGGGTCTGACCACAAGTATAGACCACATATGGCTACCGACCCTGTTTGCTCCTATTTTATTCGAGCTTTGTTCTTAGGGTTTCCTTATGTACTATAAATACCCTTTAAGGGTTTTTAGTAGGAGTTACACACTTTTGATACTCACAAATATATTTTAATTCCAAGGTCCATTTTGATCTTGGGATTCTCTAGTATTGACTTTGGTTCATTAATTCATTTATAGTTGTGGGTTTTTACACTTATTATCATTGTGATTTCATCTATTCTTTCTATTGTGGATTTTATTTATTTCTTCACAAGAATAAGCGGTTAAATCCCATAGCTAGGGTTGTGAAAACCCTAGAAAATTGATGAAGTTGGGGAAGTGCTTTTGTTATTCTGAATCGATCCCCATGCATGCATTACTTAATCCTTATTATAATAGTTGTCTTAATGGTTGCAAATATTATGATCCCGCCTAGATATTTCTACTTACTCCAAAAGAGGAGTAATGACTAGAAAAAGATAAAGACAACAATAAATTGGAGATTAACTGTTGATCCATGATTCTAGGTTCTATCTTAGTAAGATAGTTATATTTTATCTAATAACTAGAGACTCAAAAGGTAATTATTAACTAGGATCAATATAAGGGTTAGTAAGGAGACATCCTATCACTCAAAATTTAAAGGGTGAAATCCTTCTGCTCGTCCAAAACATTGTAAAGGTACATAACTTATCGATTCTGCATGCGAAGTATCGAGTTGGTTCAACAAAGAATGATAAGATACGGATTTGAGAAGACAAGGGGAACATAATCCTAGTATTCACCTACATTGATTATAACCGAAGTTAGTATAGTTATTTTCTTGAGAATACTACATCAAAACCCCCAATTTACTTTTCTTGTTTAGCCCACCGACTATAACTGCTGAGATCCATACTTTCACGTGCTTCCTTGGTATTTTACCCCAATCTCTATTGGTTTACAATACTTTTGCAGAAACTATATCATCATCTGAGAAGAGGTGTTATTTGGACATCATCAAAATTTTAGTGCCATTGTCGGGGAACACAGTGTTGATTTGTGATTTGAAATTGTTGCAGTTTTGGGGGTTTTTTTTGTTTTTTTTCTTAGTTAGGCATAAACCGGTGTATGCCTAGAATACGAAGTAAGGCAATAGCTTACTCCCCCTATATATTAATCCAAAGAGGATCTTACAAACACCTGGTAGGATGTCTGAGCAGAAAAGAGGTAAACTTTTTTAAAGGGTTCGTAATGTTGTACTTCCCCCTCCTCTTGAAGGATTATAGCATATCATTGATCGATAGACTAATGAGCTGTTAGCTCAAGATGAAGCGTACAGGAGGGAAACTGAATAAGCTTAGCAGGTAACTAGGGAGGTAGAGCTAATTGAGCAGAGACAAGAAGTAAACCGCTGAGCAGCACTTTGTGGGAATAAGAACAAATCTAGAGGTGGCCATGTTTAAGTAATTACAACATATCAGTATGTGCAATCATATATTGATGATGAAGAATATTTAGGATATGTTGAACCAATAGAGATTGGAGCCATAGTTCCTCCTATTTTACCTCCTATGGTAGATTGCATATGTGGTGTACGACATCTGGCCATCCTCGTGGGGTTCCACCAACCAACCTTGCTCATAAGAGTGGAGTTCCATCTTAGTCTCCTCAAAGAGGTTCTACTAATACAAAGTTTTGTCACTCAATCAACCTCTTGACTCAATTAGTAGCCTCTCAAGTGGAACATGGTGCCCCAACTACCATTTCTCCTGAGGCCACAAGAATTGGCCAATTAATGAGGTTGAGCCCTCTTATGTTTTTTGGTACCAAGGTTGAGGAAGATCCTCAAGGCTTCATTGATGAAATGGAGAAAATATTCCAAATCATCTATGCTTTGGAAATTGAGGGTGTTGAGCCTTCTTTCTACCAATTGAAAGATATAGTATACTAGTGGTACAAAAGATGGGCATTATCTAGGTGTATTGATGCTAGTCTGTCTTCTTAAGTGGATTTATCCAAGGCCTTCTTTGACTGTTTCTTTCCTCAAGAGTTGAGGGAGGCAAATACAGAAAATTTGATGAACATAAAGCAAGGGAGAGTGTCCATTCAAGAGTATGCCTTGATATTCCATAATTGTCATGGTATGCTCCTGAAATGTTTTCTAGAATGAGGGTTATAATGCCTAAGTTTGTCTCGGTATTGTCCTGTGAGTTAGATCTCGATAGAAAGACTGCCTTGTTAATTGAGAACATGGACATCTCTAGGTTTATTGTGTATATGCAATAAGTGGAAGACGAGAAGAAAAAACAAGTTGATCTTAGTGAGAAGCAAGCAAGGAAGTTTAGGTCTTTTGAGAGTGGTGGTGAAAGTAGTTGCAAGTGTCCACAAAAGAAGTAGTGGAGTTTAAGTTTATTCTCCTCAGCTAGTGTTTGCTCTCCTTACCTGAATTTCTCAGATGGCCTTCGATCTCAGTTCAGTGGCAGGTCTCAGGTACAAGGTGCTTGATTTTAGACTAGTGGTGCTCATTCACCTCCACCCCACCCTCCTTGTAGATTTTATGATCAGAGTAATCGATGTGAGTTTGAAAAAGGGAGAGGCAGATATTTTCATTGTAGTTATCTTGGGCGCATGCATCATGAGTGTGCTATTGTAGCAGTTTCTTGGGCCATTATGGCCTCTATTACTACTTTCTCTACTCCCAAACCAAAGGGCACTATGTCTGCAGCTACTTCTATTTTTGGCACCAGAAGTGTCCAGAACCGCTTGTATGTACTTGATACTCACCAGGATTCTAAGGTGTCTCCCGATTTTGTCAAGGATATGTTAAGACTCTTCTCTCATAATGTGTATTTCTTTCTTATTCCAGGGTCTATTTATTCTTATGTGACCCCATATGTGGCTATGCATCTTAATTAGGATCCCGAGAGTTTGTCGGTTCCTTTTTCTGTTTCTACCTCGGTTGGAGACCCTGTGATTGTTAGAAGGGTCTACAAGGGATGTGTGTTGTCTTTCTATGGTACTCTTGTTGTTTCTACCAAAGGATACTCTTGTTGACTTGATAGAGTTACACATGGTTGATTTTGATGTCATCCTGGGAATGGATTTGTTACACTCTTGCTATGCTTCCCTAAATTGGCGGACGCATAGGGTCATGTTCAAATTCCCTTATGAGCCATTCATTGTATGGTAAGATGTTTCCTTAGTGCCTAAGGGAAGGTTTATCTTTTATCTTAAGTCCCAAAGGTTGATTGCAAAAGGTTGCTTGTATCATTTAGTTTGAGTTAAAGATTCCAACTCGGAAGAGCTATCTCTAGAATCTGTTCCCATGGTAAATGAGTCTCCTAATGTGTTTCTTGATGATCTCCCCGGTGTTTCTTCTGATAGGAAAATTGATTTTGGGATTGATATTATTCCAAACACTCGTCTGATCTTTATTCCTCCTTGTAGAATGGCTCCAACAAATTTGAATGAACTTAAGGAGCAATTAAAAGATCTCTTAGATAAAGGTTTCATTTAGCCTAGTGTGTCTAATTGGGGTGCTCCCGTATTTTTCATGCACAAGAAGGATGGTTCCCTTCGTATATGCATTGACTATCATCAGTTGAACAAATGACCATAAAGAATAAATATCCTCTTCCCAGGATCGATTATTTGTTTAATCAACTTCAGGGAGCGAAGTGTTTCTCTAAGATTGATCTTAGATTGGGTTATCATCAACTTAAAATTAGGGATGCAGATATCCCTAAGACTGCCTTATGAACTCGGTATGGTCACAATGATTTTCTTGTTATGCCTTTTGCGTTGACCAATTCCCCAGCGGTATTCATGGATTTGATGAATAGGGTCTTCCATCCATTCTTGGATATGTTTGTCATTATCTTTATTGACGATATCTTGGTCTATTCTAAAAGTGAGACAGATCATATAGATCACTTTTGTACCTTATTGCCAACCTTGAGGGATCATAGTTTGTATTCCAAGTTTTCTAAGTGTGAATTTTGGTTGAAAGCCGTAGCTTTTCTCTATCATGTCATCTCTAGTGAAGGGATCATAGTGTATCCCTAAAAGATTGTGGAAGTTAAGAAGGGGCATAGACCTATCACTCCAACAGATATTTGGAGCTTCTTTGGTTTAGCCAGTTATTATAGAAGGTTCGTGGAGAGTTTTTCCACTATAGCTACCCTGTTGACCAAATTGACGGAAAAGAAGGTCAACTTTTTATGGTCTGATACGTGTGAGGGTAGTTTCAATAAGTTGAAAGATAAATTGATTTCGTCTTTGGTTTTGACATTGCCCAAAGGTAATGATGGTTTTGTGGTATACTGTGATTCTTCTCAAGTCTATCTTGGTTGCATATTAATGCAACATGGTAGGGTGGTGGCCTTTGCTTTTAGGCAATTAAAAGTTCATGAAAGAAACTACCCTACCTATGACTTAGAATTGTTAGTCGGGGTCTTTGCTTTGAAAATTTAGTGGCTTACCCCTATGTTGTTCATGTTGATATATTTTCCTATCATAAAAGCCTCTAATATGTGTTTACTCAAAATGAGTTGAAACTCAAGAAAATAAGGTGGATTGAGTTATTAAAAAACTATGATATGAGTCTTCATTACCATCTCGGTAAGGCGAATTTAGTCCCCAATGATTTTAGTAGATTGTCTAATAAAAGTTTGGCCTATATTGATGAGGACAAACAAGAATTGGTAAAAGATATTAATCAATTAGCTAATCGTGGGGTTTGACTGGTGGACTCCAATGATAATGGTGTGTTTGTACATCTTGTATGTCAATCGTCTATTGTTGTTGGGATAAATAAAAAGTAAGTCTTGGACCCCGAATTGATGAAGATCATCAGTAATTTGGGTCAACAAAAAGTTACGTACTTTGTGATTAGTGGTGATGGTATCTTGAGGTACCAAGGTAGGGTATGTATTCCCGACATCAATGGATTAAGAGAAAAGGTCATGGCTGAGGCTCGTGGAGCCTATTATGCTATTCATCCCAGTTCTACCAAGATGTATCATGACCTTAGAGATTTCTATTAGTGGAATGATATAAAGTATGATTTTTCTAGCCATGTGGATAAATATATGGTGTGGCAACAAGTAAAGGTTGAGCACTTGAGGCTCGGTGTCCTATATCAAGAGATTACGTTGCCTGAGTGGAAGTGGGAGTCGATTAATACGAATTTCATTATCGGTCTTCCTAGGTCTCGGAATCAATGTTTTTTATTTGGGTCATTATTGATAGAATGACCAAGTACGATCACTTCTTGCTTGTAAGGACTAATTTCTCGATGAAAGATTATCCTAAGTTGTACCTTACGGAGATCGTGAAGTTGAAACGTGCTCCAGTTCCTATTATCTCAGATCGTGGTCCTCTAATTTCATCCTACTTTGGAAGTCATTCTAAAAAGGCTTGGGAACTATGGTGTGCCTTAGTACCGCCTTCCACTCTCAAATAAATTGTCAAATGGAGAGGACTATCCAAATATTGGGGGATATGTTACGGGCTTGTTTAATTTAATATGGTGGGAGTTGGTATGACCACTTGCCATTGATTGAGTTCACCTATAATAATAGTTATGACTATAGTATTGCCATGGCGCCTTTCAAAGCATTGTTTGGTAGGAGATGTCGATCTACTATTAGGTGGTACGAACTTGGCGAGGGTAAATTTCTTGGGCCCGATTAGTTCACAAAGTATTAGAAAAGGTGAAGGTGATACGTGATAGATTGAAAACCGCTCAAAGTCTCCAAAAGTCCTATGCGGATGTGAGGTGGAGGGACTTAGAGTTTAATATGTGTGATTTTGTATTCTTGAAAGTGTCTCCTATGAAGGGAGTGATGCGGTTTTCTAAAAAGGAGAAGCTTAGTCTCTGATATGTTGGTCCGTTCTTGATTGTGAAGAAGATTGGCAATGTTGCCTATAAGTTGGAGTTGCCTTCAATTATGAATGTCATTCACCCGGTTTTCCATGTGTCTATGTTTCAGAAATATGAGGATGATCTTTCCTTGGTTGTTTCCTTGAAAGATATTGGTATTTTGAACTTTTTGTCCTATGAGGAGATCCCGATGAGGATCTTGGATCAGAAAGTTCGCCAGTTGCAAATGAAAGAGGTGGAAAGGTTCTATAGAGGAACTAAAAAACTGAGGAAGCTACTTTGGAGGTGGAATAGGACATGAAGTCCAAGTACCCGCATTTATTTCCCAGTCTAGAAGCTTGTGATGGAGGTATGTGTTAACTTTCTTATTTTCTATTGTGTCTTTGGTAAGACCATGGAGTAAAGTATCCAATGATTAAAATTGAGTTATGTCTTTGTTAGAAAATGGATTAAAGTTCCCAATGAGTGAATTTATTGGTGTCTTCTTAGACCATGGATTAAAGTTCCTAATACTATGAAATGATGTGTGACTTGTTGTGATGGGTCTAAGTCTCTAATACTTTGAATTGGTTCATGTCTTTGATAGATGATGGAGTAAAGTCTTTAATTCTTTGAGTTTCTTAATATCTTTGTAAGTAGATGGGATGGAGTCCCAAAGTAATAAAATGAGTAAGTGTTGGATGAGTTATGGATTAGATTCCCAAGACAAATGAAATAAAATGGTTGAACGATAATGATCACGATATGTGTTATGTTGCATCATTGTTGTATGCTTGTTATAACTCATATAATGGTAGGTTAGATGTATGTTGATATATTAACTTATGTTTATGCTTGCCTTACCCATTATTCGCAGACGGATGATTAGTGGGGGAGAATGAAACACACAAGAATGTGACCTTGCAAAATTTTTAGTTGAAAGACAATGATCATGATGTGTGTGATGTGTTGTGTCCTTGTTGTGTGTTGTTTCAAACTTGTGTAAGAACTTCTTAAGTTCATATTAGGGTGTTAACTTGTATCTATACTTACCTAGCCATGTGAGAAAGAATTGGAGTACTTAGACTTGAACCCTTGAAGAAGACAACAACCTCTTTGATGTCTCTAGAGTGGATACGGTTTAGGGTACTTGAGTTGTACCCTAGGAAATTAATCGTACACACCATGACCTCCCCTTTCATACCATAGATAGTATATTAGGTTTGTATATTTTCCACCATACTACAAGGTCATCCCTTTTTCATAACCAAGCTCACGAGTTGTAAGTTGCCCTACTGTATGGAGTTAAATTTAACCTAGAGTGGACTATTTTGGTTACGGGTGTCCTATACGAGTTAGGTCAAGAGACGTACCTAATGTTGGGTGTATTTACACGCCTAAACACCATAATTTACCCATGTTATAGCTAAGTTTTGAGGATAAAATATATAATTCCTGCACTTTTAGTCCATTTTCCTGTAAGTGAGCTAACCTACGTGATTAGCATGTTTTCAGGTATTAATGATGAAGATTTCAGCACTTTGTGGACCTTTGGACAGTAAAGGAAAACTTCACAGAAGAGGGAAGGCAGCTTTTGGAAGCTTATGGACTGAATGTGACACATGGAGAAATTGTCCCGGGCAAAAGCAGTATTTTTAAATACTTAGGGGTGCAGCAGTAACTTAATAGGACTAGGACAAGGATGTTATAAAAAACTTTTTGCTGAATTTTTCAGCATTCATTCATTCAGTCAGGAAATAATTCAGTCGACACTTTTTATTTATTCTCATTACAATTTCTGTAACTTTAACACAGAGAAACACGCTACATGTTTGGGGAAGATGGCTAAGAGGAAAAACGTCATCCCTCTTTGACGTTAAAAGCATCCTCTCGCGAAGATTGTTCTAGTTTTGGTATGATGATGATGATGTCTTCGTTGTTTTCCTTTACAATCATGAGTAGCTAAACTTCTCTGTTAGGGTTATGGAAGCCTTTTGATATACTATCTATTACTATGAGTTTGTGAATTCTTGATGTGTATGCTACTTATATCATTACTCTCTTCGTTTTAATTTAATTCTCGTGGTTGAAAACATAGAGAATAGGCCATTATAGCATTAACTTGTTCTAGAGAAAAGTGACATGTTTGGAAAAGAGAGTGTGACAAGGAAATAGGGCTACCAACCCCTATTTACACGTTAGTGCCGTAACTGGGTTAACCACTTGGAGAGTTCGTACCGTTAGTCATACGCTTTAAGCTCGAGAGAGTTAAAGTGAAATAATCCTTGATGGTTGAGAAACACTAGGATTTACCATTAGAATACGAATCTCTATAAGTGCATGCATGTCTGAATTCCGCATTACTCATAGTTAATAGATACGTAGAACTCATAAGGTGGACATAACCCTAACTTATTTTTCTCTGTGATTAAATCTTACTAAACAAAGCATTCTGTTGTTACTTTGATAGCATTAATTCACGCCACAATCCAATCCCCTCTTTTCCGTGGAATTTTCGATCAACAGTCTACTAATAATTGCAAAACTTAGTGACCAAGTATTCCCTGTGGGATTCGACACCCAACCCAGTTGGGTTCTATATTTGACAGCGACCGCTTACACTCTTACGAGAGCTGTAGTTTGGGCGTTATCAATTTTTGGCGCCGCTGCCGGGGAATACAGTTGTCAACTAAGTTTGTGATAGTTACTAGACCCGTTGGTCAAAAATTCTCAGATTTTACTTTTAGTTGTTGTTTTTGTTTTATTTAGGTTTGTTTGAGTGCATGCCAAACACTCGAAGTTCAGGTCAACCGTTATTACCCATAAATCCTGAACCTCAACTTATTGGTAGAATGGATGCACAGCGTGACATTGACAGAAGGGCGGCTCCACAGGAGCAGGCTAGACTAGCTGCACTGGCTGCTGCTCAAGTACATCAACAGAATATTGATAACCCAGGGCGAGCAACAAATCCTGATGATGAGGACCTGGGTGATGATGAGTTACTGAATCCTAGGCGTACTGATGAGGTGGCGGCACCTATGCATAGGAGGGATCGTCAAGCTAGAATGAGACCTGACCGCCGAGATGTGCAGGCTCCTTTTGATGATGATGATGACGATCTGGATGGAGCTGGTGCCACAGGGGCTATTATTCCTCCACCCTTGGCACCCAGAGCTAAGTTCAATATCACTAGCACCATGATTCAGTTATTGCAGCTCAAGGGGTTATTTGGTGGACTCGCAGGCGATGGTCCGAATATGTATCTGATCAACTTTATTTCAATATGCAAGTCGTTTGACAATCCAGGAGTTGGCCAGAATGCAATTCGGCTGCGCTTATTTCCATTGTCTCTGTCTGGGGAGGCAACTCTATGGTTGAACGGGCTAACTCCTGATTCCATTACTAATTGGAGGCAACTGAAAGACGCTTTCCTAGAAAGATTCTTTCCGCCATCAAAGAGAGACCAACTACGGGATGAGATCAGCAATTTTCGATAGCTTCCAACTGAAGCTCTCCATGAAACATGGGAGAGGTTCAAGAAGAAGCTTATGCGGTGCCCAAACCATTAGATGACGAATATCCACTTGATGGAAATATTATATAGGGCTTTGGACTCGGTGACAAAGCCAGTGGTTGATAATGTTGTAGGTGGGTCATTCATGGACCTTACTTTCATTGAGGCAAGTGATATGCTGGACCGTATGACAAAGCAGAGTAGAGCCTGGCATACCAGGGATGCTGAGGTAGCAAGCTCTACTTTATCTGTTGGCATGACTGTAGAACAGAGGCGTAGACAAGAGAAACGTGACCAAGATATGGCTAACATGAAAATGCAGATGGATCTTCTTACCAAGCATTTATTATTAGGGAAGACCAAAAAGGTTAAAGCCGTTGTATCACAGGGAAGATATGATTCCGATTCTGAGGGGGAAGCAAATTACTTGAATAATCAGGGGGTTTCCGAGGCAATGCCCAAGGAAACCAAGGTCGGAACTATTATGATAAATCTGGATACAAGGATAGCGATCAAGGTGGTTGGAAGAATAAGACTGACAGAAGTGGTTTGTATGTTCCTCCTGGAAACCGTGAGGCTGTGGCATCTGTCTCTAGAAAGATGTCCATGGATGATATGATGGCTAAGCTATTGAAAGGGGTGGAGGCAAGCAATATGGACGTTACTGAGGTAAAAAATGATTTGTCGTCAATAAATCAATTGGTTGACTCGCATTCTACTGCAATAAAACACCTGGAGCAACAATTGAGTAAATTATCAGCGGCATTCAACCAAAGAAAGGCTAGCACGCTACCCAGTGACACTGTGCAAAACCCAAGGAATGACGGATCGTGTATGGCTATTACTACCCGGAGTGGTAAAGTATTGGAAAATCCATCCAAAGGCAAGCAGGTGGTTGATGATATAGCAGAGAATGTTGATGAAGCAGAGTTTGAAGATGCCGTAGAAGCTGAAGTGGGTGATCATGATGTTACACCTAGACGTCACCAGCCTGAAAAAAGTGATAATCGGAAGCAAGATAAAAAGGAAGTGGTGGAGAAATCAGTTCCTCTTCCACCACCACCTTTTCCTCAGAGAAAGAAGAAAAAGGCTGATGACACTCCTGAAAAAGTTGATAATCGGAAGCAAGATAAAGAGGAAGTGGTGGAGAAAACGATTCCTCTTCCACCACCACCTTTTCCGCAGAGACTGAAGAAGAAAGTTGATGACACCAGGTTCAGTAAATTCATGACCATGTTGAAGCATCTGACTATCAATGTTCCGTTGGTGGAGGCTCTGGAACAGATGCCTGGGTATGCTAAATTCATGAAGGACCTGTTGACAAAGAAGCGGGCAACAAGTTATGAGCTGGTAGATAATGTTCATCATTGCAGTGCAATCACTACAAGATCTTTAGTACAGAAGAAGGCAGATCCTGGTGCTTTCACTATTCCTTGCACGGTTGGATCTATGAATTTTTCTAAGGCATTATGCGATCTGGGAGCTAGCATCAATTTGATGTCGTTATCCATTTACAGAAAGTTGGGGTTGGGCGATCCTACACCAAATAATATGCGACTTGTGATGGTAGATAGGTTGGTAAAACGACCTGTTGGTATCTTATATGATGTATTGGTGAAGGTTTCCACTTTCATCTTTCCTACAGACTTTGTTATTTTAGATTGCGAGGTGGATTCTGAAGTTCCCATAATCATGGGGCGTCCTTTCCTTGCAACTGGAAGTGTGCTTATTGATTTAAGAGCTAATGAGCTTTTATTTCGGCTGAATGACGA
Source organism: Capsicum pubescens (assembly GCA_030864215.1). Taxonomy (NCBI): domain Eukaryota; kingdom Viridiplantae; phylum Streptophyta; class Magnoliopsida; order Solanales; family Solanaceae; genus Capsicum; species Capsicum pubescens. Next base: position 124,682,731 of record CM061543.1, read on the forward strand.
AGTGGTCCATTTTGATGTATGCAAATCAATGAAGCAGCCTACTGTTGAGACATTGCCTGCTGTGCTGTTGAATTTTGAGCGTGAGGAGGTTGAAGAATATGAAGAAACTGTTTGTGCTCTAACAGGAATAAGGTCCTATTCTCATGCTCCTAAGAAGCTGGACCTTGATCTTAAGAATCGATCGTCACCAACAGCGAAGACTTCCATTGAAGAGCCACCAGTGCTAGAATCGAAAGAGCTCCCCAGTCACCTAAGGTATGTGTTTTTGGGAAGTGGAAATACACTTCCGGTGAGTGTTGCGGCTGATTTAGGTGAACATCACGTAGAGGCTCTCATCTCTGCTCTGAAGAGGTACAAGAGAGCTATGGGTTGGACTATTGATGATATAATTGGTATCCCTCCTGGGATATGTATGCACAAGAGTTATCTCGAAGAAGATTGCATGCCTACGAGTAAGCAGCAGCGTCATCTGAAGCCATTCAGAAAACGATGCACCATCTATCTCGATGAAGTCTAAGTAATCGAGATAGTTATGTTGTGCCGCAATAATAAATCAAGCGCTAAATGGGAGGCAACCCATCATTTTTAGTCATTTTGTTTTCCTAGGAGTTTGTTTTGTTAAATAAAAATCCAAAAAGAAGAGTCGAGCCACGACCAAAACTAAGGCGCTTGGTGGGAGGCAACCCATCTTTCTAATCGTGTTTGTTATTTTTAATTAAGTGTAGGGGAAGACGTATAAAGGAGGAGCTTGGTCTCAAATTTTGATATAAAAGTGAGCAATGTTAAAGGTGGTAAGTGAGTAATGAAGGAGCAAAAGGCTTTCGGTTAGGCATTGCCTATACAAATCTAGGCAATGGACAAGGCAAGGCCTATGTAAATCTAGGCAACGGACAAGGCAAGGCCTATGCTATTGCCTTTGATCTCTGAATCGACAATGCTATAGCATAGGCGCCGCCTATGATCAACTAGGCAAAGCTAAAGGCGTCGCCTATGCCATTGCCTTTGCTCTCTGAATCTACAATGCCATAGCATAGGCGCCGCCTATGCCCAACTAGGCCATAGCATAGGCGCCGCCTATGTTCAACTAGGCAAAGCTAAAGGCGCCGCCTATGCCATTGCCTATGCTCACTATTTCAACTAGGCCATAGCATAGGCGCCGTCTATGCCCAACTAGGCAATACCATAGGTGCCACCTATGCTAAGCATAGGCAAAGCATTAGGCGCCGCCTACTTATTATTTTTGACTCCTAACTTGATTTTTCATGGATCAAACCCAACCCTTGCCTTGGTCTATAAATAGACCCTCAATATTAGAACAAAATCTCATTGTTTGCTCAAGATAGGTGCCGCCCAAGCTTTCAAATCCTCTCAAAAATTTTTGTTTTTGCTCATCTAGTCTTGTGAGTTCATCTTCCGGATCCATCACCAAGTAAGTCATTCTTTTATATTCCGTAGTTGCTGAAATGCCATGTTTATAATGATTTGTTAGATCTTGAAGTGGTGTTGGTGATTAGAATGTGGTTGGTTTGTTATGATACATCTAGTTGAGTGAAAGAATATGTGTGGATGTTCTTGACTTTGTTCCGACTTGTATTTGATTGTTATACACTGTCATAGTTTTATGAAGTCGAAATTGTGAAGTTAATACATAATCTTGTAAGTTGAAAGCTTGAATGTTTGAATGACTCGTTCATCGAGATACTGATTATGATTGACCACAAGCATAAGATGGTGTGATTATGCCTATGCAATAACTTGTTTCTATTTGTGGTACGATCCTTATGTGGTAGTTTGGTTCAAAAAGTGCATTCATCCAAACATGAAAGTATAGACAAGATTACATGAAATAGAATTGGAAAGGATAGTTAAGATGACATGAACGTATGACTGTGCTGAACATATTGTTGGAACATATCGCCTAAATGTATGTCGATGAAGTCTAAGTAATCGACATCACTCACTTAAGTAGTCTGTGCCAACAAATTAAGTGTGGGGTGGCACCGCTACTGTTTGTTTTTTGATTGAATCTTCCGAGATGAAGCTAACATGACTCTATTTTAATCTCAGGTAGAATGGCCCCAAAAGGACGACAAGTAAAAGAAAAAATGTCCACCTCACAGAAAGGATAGAAAAGGTCAAGAAAGGAGCAAGTTGAGTCCTCCTCTCAACAAATACCTCGACGCACTTTTGGGATCAAGTGGGGTATATTTTGAGGAAACTCTGAGGATGACGACTCTGATGATGATTTCGACGCAGGGGATATGACCCCAGACATAGAAGAGGAGTCCGACTAATCAGGTTTTCCTTATTTATTTTCCACTGAGGGCAGTGTGTCCCGTCTAAGTGTGGGGTGCTGGTATTTGTATGCTTCTTGTACTTCTTTGCCTACATTTATTCTAGTTCTTGTTTGTTTTAATTAGTTGTAATTAGTTAGTTTAATTTTAGATTTTTTGAGATTTTGCATAAAATTGTTCTGATAGGTGGCATGGTATTATGACAAGAGTTTGTGCCAAAATCATTACTATTGAGATGTTTAGGCTCTAAGTGTGACTCACTGTGTGATAAGTGTGTGGTTTAATTCATTCATCTATTGGGTCAAGAGTCTATACTGCTCCCAATAAAGTTGACCATGTGCCTTGTGTGTGTGAGGTTATAGTATATTCTATGTTGTGACTGATGCTAGAACTTGTCTGGTGTGTGTGTAAAGATAAAAAAAAGAGTGTGAGTTTAGGAGATGATTTAGGTATTTCTTTGTCAGCCTGTGATTGTTTACCTTCTTTTTACCTACCCGTGGACATTATCCTAGTTAACCCCCGTTGAGCCTTTAGCTATTTTCTTTGATAGCCTCATATGTAGCCTAATCAATTTTTTTAAGACCATAATTTGATCCAAATTCCTAAGCGCTTTAAATTGTAGAGTCATGTCACAAAATAAGAGAAAAGTGGGTGAGAGTGATGCCTCAGAGTATATTGGTACTTGAAATTGTTGTGAATAAGAGTGGCTATCATAGAGGTGTTTTATAAAAAAAAAAAGAAAAAAAAACAGAAATAGAAAAATAAAAAAATAAGTTGTATATTCTCATTTTTGTGTTTATAATTGAATAGAAAAATAGGTGAAAAGGGGTGTTAGATGAAAATAAAGGTAGAAGGGTTGTTTAAAAGAGAGTGTTAATGGCATAATGTGATGTATTAAAGAGCTTAGGGAAAATAGTCACTATTTCTGGGCAAAATAGTCCTACCTGTCCCTTAGCCTACATTACAACCTGTAAAGACCTATTTGATCCTAAGCTTAACATTATGATATTAGTAGAGCATTACACTAAGGGCAAGCCTATGGTCATCAGTTGCAACATATGAATTCTTTGTGAGAGTGAGAGCAAGGAGAATCTTATACCCATGTTCCGAAAAATGCAAAACTTGTGAGTGATTATGGGTGATATCTTGTGTGAGACACACATGGTTGATGAGTTTTTGGTAGTTTTGTATGATTCTTGGTGCCTTAACTTGTGGATACGAATTAGCCATCATCACGAGTCTATGTTGGAGGTTGAATGGTTTCTAGTAGTGATCCAGAAAACTACTCTTTGTTAATAATGGTTGTGCATGTCTTGTTGAACATTTTGTGTTACTGCTGTGAAATCCTAGTTAGATGTTTGCATGGACGTAATATTTTGTTCGAGGACGAACAAAGCTTTAAGTGTGGGGTGTTGATGTTGGGTGTATTTACACGCCTAAACACCATAATTTACCCATGTTATAGCTAAGTTTTGAGGATAAAATATATAATTCCTGCACTTTTAGTCCATTTTCCTGTAAGTGAGCTAACCTACGTGATTAGCATGTTTTCAGGTATTAATGATGAAGATTTCAGCACTTTGTGGACCTTTGGGCAGCAAAGGAAAACTTCACAGAAGAGGGAAGGCAACTTTTGGAAGCTTATGGACTGAATGTGATGCATGGAGAAATTGTCCCAGGCAAAAGAAGTATTTTTAAATACTTAGGGGTGCAGCAGTAACTTAATAGGACTAGGACAAGGATGTTATAAAAATCCTATTTGCTGAATTTTTCAGCATTCATTCATTCAGTCAGGAAATAATTCAGTCGACACTTATTATTTATTCACGTTACAATTTCTATAACTTTAACACAGAGAAACACGCTACATGTTTGGGGAAGACGTCTAAGAGTAAAAACGTCATCCCTCTTTGCCGTTAAAAGCATCCTCTCGCGAAGATTGTTCTAGTTTTGGTATGATGATGATGATGTCTTCGTTGTTTTCCTTTACAATCATGAGTAGCTAAACTTCTCTGTTAGGGTTATGGAAGCCTTTTGATATACTATCTATTACTATGAGTTTGTGAATTCTTGATGTGTATGCTACTTATATCATTACTCTCTTCATTTTAATTTAATTCTCGTGGTTGCAAACATAGAGAATAGGCCATTATAGCATTAACTTGTTCGATAGAAAAGTTACATGTTTGGAAAAGAGAGTGAGACAAGAAAATAGGGCTACCAACCCCTATTTACACGTTAGTGCCGTAACTGGGTTAACCTCTTGGAGAGTTCGTACCGTTAGTCATACGCTTTAAGCTCGAGAGAGTTAAAGTGAAATAATCCTTGATGGTTGAGAAACACTAGGATTTACCATTAGAATATGAATCTCTATAAGTGCATGCATTTCTGAATTCCGCATTACTCATAGTTAATAGATACGTAGAACTCATAAGGTGGACATAACCCTAACTTATTTTTCTCTGTGATTAAATCTTACTAAACAAAGCATTCTGTTGTTACTTTAATAGAATTAATTCACGCCACAATCCAATCCCCCCTTTTTCGTGGAATTTTTTATCAACAGTCTACTAATAATTGCAATACTTAGTGACCAAGTATTCCCTGTGGGATTCGACACCCAATCCAGTTGGGTTCTATATTTGACAGCGACCACTTACTCTCTTACGAGAGCTATAGTTTGGGCGTTATCAGTACCCTTAGGTTATGACTCAAGGGTTCATATTCGTACCCTAACCAGTGTGGTTAACCTATGGGAAGCCTTAGGTAGGAGTTAGGGTACCACATGTACCCTAGGTTACAATTGCCAAAGAACCCTGAGGGGGAGTCATACCCCTGCACGTGTGGGTTTTCTATATTTTAACCAAGGACCTTTTGGTTATTTCCCTTTCCTAAAACCATAAGTTAGTGACCTATATAAGTCTTGATAACCCCCCCAAATCTTAATTTTCAAGACTTAAACACATCATAACACTCTAAAGGCTCTTGGAAACAAGATTGAAGGCTAGGGTTTGAAGGTGTTCATCTTGTGGCAAGGAAGAAGAGTGAATATTGTTGGTGTTTCAAGTTGTTTAAGGCATGTATCTCTTCCTCTCTATCAATAACTCTAAACCCATGTATTTCACACTTGAATTAGTAAGTGTACATGGTGGTTTGAATCAAATTAAAAGGGTTTTGACACCAAACAATGAATGATGATGATTCTTGTACAAACTTGTGCTTATATATGTATTTTATGGTATACTGCTTATGTGGGTTCTTGATGTATGTTTTTTAACATTAGGGTCTTGATTAACCCGGGTCTTGATGATTTCTACCATGAAATTGTTATAAGTATGCACAAAAGGTATTTGTTAAAATGTCTAAGTGAAATGATTAGTAGCATGTTGATAATGTGTTGAGCTAGGGAAATGTCCCAAGTATCTATAAATGATTTTTGAATAAACTTGTGAAGGTATTATGAACCATGTGTTGTGAAATTTGTAACCTTATTGGTTGAGGGCTAATATGAGGGTAAAGTCCCTAGATATTGGGATGAACTTGAGTTGTGCATAGAACCCAAGTGTGGTAAGAATGTGGTAATAGATTGCTAATGAAATGTGTATAGCTTGTGTGGGTCTTGATGATCATTAATGAAATTATATAATTGAACTAGGTGATTGCATTGGACTATTGAGATGATTGGGCAATGAAGTCTCACATAATGGCCATGAGGTCTTGTATAGTGTTGAAATTGGTTAAAGGGATAAAGTCCCTAAATATTGTATTAAATATCTATTGATGCATGGACATGAGGGTAAAGTCCCAAATGTCAACCAATGATGGTTGTGATTGCTTGGGGTAAAGTCCTTTGCCTTATATATTGGATCGATGGTAAAGTCCCTTACCCAATGAGAATGCAAGATAAAGTCCATTGCTTTAAAATGAGATTTTGAGGTCAAAGCACCTCGCCTCATGAAGTGGCTTGTGGTAAAGTCCATTTATGGCTTATCATAAAGTCCTCCTAAGGATTGTGGTATATTCGACCTATGTCTTGTGGTAAAGTCCACCTAAGGCTTGTGGTAATGTCCACTCTTGGATTGTGGTAAAGTCCACCTATGGTTTGTGGTAAAGTCTACCTAACCTATGTGTGTGCAAAAAGTACCTTGTTTGAATGACCTATGTGTATGGGTAATGTCCTTTGTCGAATGATGATGTTTGTGGCTAAATTCCTAGGTAAAGTGAATGTGTGTACATGGGTAAAGTCCCCAGTCTAATGATAATGTGATTGTGGATAAATTCCTTAATGTATTAAGCATGATAATCCATAAGTGTGGGAGGTGGTAGTCCTATACTCTATGTCTAATGAATGAATGCATGAGAATGTTGATGAACCTTGATATCTAGGTTGATATATGGTATATGTTTATGTATGGATAAGTGTTTGAATGTGATAAACTATGATATATTGATTTGTTTTTGATTGATGGTGTTATTTTATCACTTATCCTTGAGTTACATACTAGTGTTCCAACTGCTAACCATTTTCGAATGCTACGTCCCCACGTGACATAGGCACCGGAGTATCTTTTTCTTTTCCTGCTGAGTGACTTGTAGACCAAAGTGGTTCATGCATCGACTCCAAGGGTTGATATTTCTTACATGCAGACGACATTAATCTCTTAGGTGTCGTTCGGTTTGAAAATGGTTATTCCGGGATAACTAATACCGGGATTAGTTATCCCGGGATTACCCGAGATAACTTATCCCACCATGTATATGGGATAAGTTATCCCGGGACTAAGGGGAAAATGGTGGGATAAGTAATCCCTGGTTGGATTAATCCCTCCAACCAAACAAAGGAAAATGTGATCTTTTATTTTATCTCAGGATAATTAGTTATCCCGGGATAACTATTTTCATACCAAACGACCCCTTAGTCCTTATCTTTAGACTTAGTCTGTTTAAAACTTGGTTTGGATATAGTTGGGGGCTTGTCCCGACATATAATTTTATTGACATTGGTCTTGTATAGAGGTGTTGTGAACAACTGTGGACTTGGGAATAGTTATTATAATGAATCTAATGTTGACTTATGTTATTATCTTTGCTATTTTGATTTGTGAGTTGGTTCCCTTCTGAATCCTATGGTATGCCGAGATGATTAGGTTGGGTTATTGGGGAAACCTCCGGTTCATGTGATCTTGAGGTACCCATACGACATAGTCCAAAGTTCGGGTCATGTCAGAATTTATGTGCAAGGAATTGTTCTGGTTTAAGAAGATGCTGAGCATGGTTTCCAATCATCATTTGTCAGGGATAAGCTTATTAGAGATGTTCTACAGAGCCCTGACCATTAAATCCAGATCCATGGAAGACACTATATCTGAAGGAGCTTTAATGAGACTATGCTGGGAGGCAGCTTCGGACATACTAGATCAAATCTCACTTACTAACCGAGGGTGGAAATATCAGGAGACTGAGAGAGGATCGGTCACTTATGCTATTGGCCTCTTGCGACCAAAAAGTAGTTACTGACATAGTAGTATAGGAGATTGAATTACAAAGAACTGATCTTGGGCTACTAGAAAAGCATCTTGCAGTAGCGACTTCTAAGAAACTTAATGAAAGCACAGGTGTCAGCATCCAAAGCTTATGAGTCAGAATTGGAAACGGAAGCAAATTATATGGAGTGTTATTTGGTGGGTTTCTGAGCCCAAGCGCAGGGGAACCAAGGTCAAAACTATTGTGAAAGATATAGAGGCTATAGAAAAGAGTGCTATGGTGACTGGAAAAAAAGGACGACTACAAAGTGAAAAGTGATAGAGACATGATTTGAGGTGGATTTATGTAGCTTAACGTTGTTATTCTATCTTATTTATCCTTGTTTTGAGGACTGATTTTGTTCTTTATGTGTTAATAATGTTATAAAAGATCATATAAGTTCTTAAATATTGGATTACAATTATTAAATGTGTTTCCAAACAAGTTTGTACTAAAATTTATCACTTAGAACTTAAGCGAGAAAACTAGTGTTACTAGCTTGAGTTATGTGTTGTTCTAGTTGATCTCGATAGACTTTAATGTGTTTTATGAGTTCCTAATGGTTTGACTGTGTATTTATGTGTGTAAAAACTTTTTTATGATGTTTAAGGGTCAATTGAAACAATCCAAGAGGCAAAACTAAGTTAAAGATCAAAAGGGCAAAAATTAGCATGCTTAGCTTAAGTTTCTAGTTCATCGTCTTTGATATTGTATTTTTTTGAGGTATAATTTGGGCATTGTGATGATATAGGATGCTTGGTTAGTTGATTATAATGATATATTAATGATATACAATGTTAAAATCAGGTGGAAACACACCAAAATGCTTGTAATGGATAAACAAGAGGACGGGACAAGACTTGACGTAAAACAGACACCCGGGATGTTACTAGCGCGTGTGGGGCCTTAAAAATTTCAAAGTGGAGCATGCTATTCTCCAAAATCTTAAAAAGGGACACATAAAAATTTTTTCCCACGATTATCCCATAATGCACCCCTATCCCAGTGGAATGTACTCGCGATGCACCCCTTATTCCACCAACGACAAAATTGTCCTCCTAAAGTAAGACAATTGAACTTGATGTTAAACACTTTTGATGACTTTGGAACTTGGAGAGGGGATGTAAAACACTTCAATTAGGGTTTTTCCTCTTTTAGTTTAGCTTTTTATTTGATTTTATCATGTATTCAATTATTTTGATTACTACTCTGCTCTTTAGTGGCCAAAAGCCCTTTTCTAGGGTTAGGCCAAGAACATGATTATTATTGATTTGAATTAATTTAGTTTGGATGTTTTATCATATTTTTTTGTCTATTTACCCTTTTCATAACTATTTTGAGCATTCGTGACCTTTAGAATACATCCATTATCATCTTTGGGAACTCCAGAGGGGGAATAAGATAATAGAACATGGGGGTAAGTAGAGGAAGGTTCCTATTTCTTTATAAAATAAGGAATTTGAATTAGCATCTAGGTAGGGATATACCTATAATCCATGTTTGGTTCACCTGTAGGATGATAGCTTTAATCACTTAATGGGATTATTACATCCCCGCTCAATGATGTAGTTGTAATGTCTAAGTTAGGTAGATGATTAGAGGTCGGGAGACTATGATCATGCAATAAACCCTACGAATCAACAACCATGATAGGTTAGTCTAAATAATGAAGTTCAATGACGTAGTATGATTGTTCGTAAGCCTTCGCCCTGGGAATCTATCCATTGATTATCCAAAGTCATTACTTTTCCTCATTAGTGACATTACTTTTAGATTACAACTCTAAAACTCTCTTGGTTACTTTATCTCAACAGTTGAACTAGAATTGGATAGTTGTCAACACAAGTTCCTGTGGGATCGATACATGGCTTCTAAGGGGATACTTTACTTCTTGTTGAGACCACGTACACTTATATGTGCGCTAAAAACTTGACAGCGCCCAAGCACATACGCAAGTGTATGTGGTCTACCCAGTAATATAGTGGCCTTGAAGAAATCCAAATATCGATCTTACAGGGACTTATTCTAACAAATATTTGATTTCACTTCACAATTTAGATTCAATTAATACAAGAGTAATCAAAAGAGAGTTTTGAATATTTATAAACTAAGGTAAAGTAAACACTACATAAAATAAAGGTCTTGAGACAATTAATAGGAGAAATCCCAGGGTTAAAGAACTTCGGACAATCATACTACATTATTGAACTTTATTCGTTAAGTCCCTTATCTTGGTTGTTGATTTGTAGGATTAATTTAATGATCATGATCTCTCGACCTCTAATCATTTTACCTAATTTGGATATTTCAACTACATCATTGAGTAGGGATGTAATAATACAACTAAGTTCTTACCATTATCATCCTACATGTGAATCAAGTAAGACTTCTAGGTACATCCTTATCCTAGATAATAATACGAATTCCTTATTTCATAAAAAAATATGAACCCTACTTTGTTTATCCCCACGTTCTATCTCCCTATTCACTCTCCCAAGATCACAATATCGATAATATATGTATTCTAAGGGTGATCAATCCTCAAAATAATTACAACAAAAATAAACAAGAAATCAAATATGATAAGCAAATCCAACAAAATTAATCAAAAAATGATAGTAGTCATGTTCTTGGCTTTAACCCCGGAATGGGAGTGTTTAGCAACTAATATTCATAATCATGACCTAAATGCTTGAATACATGTTATTATATAATTAAAATCTAAATAGATAGTATAAAACCTAAAAACAAAGATGCAGCAGCTCCCAATTTTGTCCAAGTCATCAAAGATCCAAGGTATTTAATAAAGTATATACGTAACGTATATATAGTATGCCAATACTTAGTCATGTAAGATTTTAATTCATCCAAAACATGAGCACTATAATGGAGAGGCGACACGAGAATTGGACCAGGGAGTAGGGGTGAGACGAAGGCATGGGTCCATTGAAATGGAGCATATTGCGCGTCCATAATTACACCGTAGTATAACACGCGTCCCAGACTAAATTGCACCGAAATTGAGGGTCTGCATTTTTTTTTATAGTTTTTTACATTCTTTATTCATAACATGTATTCAAGCATTTGGGTCATGATTATGGATACTAGTGGCTAAAAACTCCCTTTTCGGGGTTAAAGCCAAGAACATCACTACTATCATTTTAGATTAATTTTGTTGGATTTGCTTATCATATTTGGTTGCTTGTTTATTCTTGTTTTAATTATTTTGAGGATTAATCACCCTTAGAATACAGATATTGTCAACCTTGTAATCTCAGAAAAGGGAATAGGGAGATAGAATGTGGGGATAAATAAAGTAGGGTTTGTATTCTTTTATGATATAAGGAATTCAAACTAGCATCTAGGACAAAGATGTACCTAGAAGCCTTACTTGATTCACATGTAGGATGATAATGGTAAGAGATTAATTAGATTATTACATCCCCTCTCAATGATGTATTTGTGATGTCCAAATTAGGTAAATAATTAAAGGTGGAGAGGCCATGATCATACAATTAGCCCTACGAATCAACAACCAAGATAAGCGACTTAACGAATGACGTTCAATAATGTAGTATGATTGTTCGAAGTTCTTTAACCCTGGTATTTCTCTTATTGATTGTCTCAAGACCTTTATCTTATGCAGTCTTTATTTTACCTTAGTTTATAAATATTCAAAACTCTATTTTTGTTACTCTTGCATCAATTAAATCTTAATTGTGTACTAAATTCAAATAGTTATTAGAATAAGTCCCTGTAGGATCAATATTTGGCTTTCTTAAAGGAAACAATATTACTTGGTATACCACATACACTTGTGTGTGTGCTTAGGCACTATTATATTTTTGGCTCCATTGTCGGGGACTTGTAAATCGGCAGTTGTCTTATTTTGAGTCTATCTATATTGAGTTGTACATAGTTTAGTAATTTTTATTTTTAGTTTTCTTATTCTTTTTTATTTACCACACTCTTCTTGAGATGTCAGTGTGGGGTAGATGGTTTTCGAGGGATTATGATTCTTGTCATGTTTATGGAGGACCCCATCACGGGGCTTTTTGTTCAGATTTTGATCCAAACATTTGGAGGGGACCTACTTGTTTACGACCTGTGCAGCAAACTACAAGTTGGTATGTGGTTTGTGGAAATATGTATCATTCTGCAGATATGTTTGAAGCTAATCCTGATTCAATCATGTTTGAGGGTAAAGCTCAAAAGACAATTAAGGAGGTAGATACAGAGGTTACTCTCCAACCAGATGCAAACAAAGTTTCTGATAATTCGAGAAAGTCTGAGTACTCAAAAATTAAAGTTACTGAGTAGGTTAAGGAGATACCATCACCTCCATCTCCATAGAAGATGAGAAAAGAAATGAAGGATCCTAGTCAATTTGTGCAACAAACACAAGAATTACATTCACTCAACTATTATCTTTCTTTTTAGACTATAATTGAAAAGGTGGATATGAGTGAGGGTGTTGTGGATTGTGTAAATTTAGAAGTGGGATTGGTTAGTCCTCACTCAAAGCACTTTTCTACATTATATTTAGATGATGTTTTGTCTATGGAATCATCTAAAATAGTGGGAGAGTGTGATGATGAGGTATAAGAATCCTATATTCTTAATTTTGAACCAGATAAGCAACATAAAAAAACTCCTCACTTCAAGGTTGAGTTGTTTACAATGCACCATACATTACTTGGTTCTTTAATCTTTGTACCATCTCTCTAAGAGCGAGGCAAAAAGATGGATGCAATTTTTGGGGTGAAATTCATATCCTCAAGATGGAGAAAAAGTTTATTAGGCCGTGCTGCAACACTAAATTAGGCGTTGCTTGGGAGGCAACCCAAGTTAAGGTATGTTTTATGTATAGTATTTTTAGTTTTTACTTCATGTAGTTTTTATTTTTGTTGAGTTGCAGGTTGATGGGAAATCTGAGTACCAGAAATCTGAGCTAAGAAGCATGGAGAAGACTAAATCTTGGGTCTCCAGACCCTTTTTATGCTTAAAGATGATACTAGCTGGGCCTAGTGGCCTCAGGGAGTATTTCTATCTCTACGTTTAAATTATACTTTGGGGACAAAAAAGATTTTTATGTGTGGGGTGGGGAAATTCCCAATTTCAGGAGTAATTTAAAAAATTTTATTTTAGAAATGAGTAGAATATTCTTATTAGTTCTATATTGGATTACATGATGCAAGTGTTTAGGGTTAAAAAAGAGCATGTTGATTATGCGAATGATTACTTTTGAGACTCCTAGGTTCATGATTATGACTCTTGTAGTGTTGGCTTAATGCTTGAATTTATGTTTGGTTGAGAGCTATGATGATCCTACATGAGTCGAGCATTTGCCATGTATGTGTGAGATTTTTTAATATTCCCTATTTTATATGATGTCTAGAACTTTCCTCGTGTGTGCTCAAAGTGAAATAAAGAGTGTGGGTATAGGAGATGATATAGGCATTTCTTTGATAGCCTTGTTTCATACCTTCTTTTTGACCTACCCTTGTGCATACTCTTAGTTGACCCCCATTGAGCCTTTAGCTTTTTATTCAGAAGCCTTATGTGTAGCTTAATCCCTTCTTTGATAGAACTTAATTTGATCCTAAGCTCCTATGTGCTATAGTGTAAAATTAGTGAGTTAAGGAGTGTGAATTTGAAGAAGAAAAAGTTGAAATTGAAGCCCTAAAGTGATAGTTATTGGTGTTCAAAAGAATTGTTATGTGTTGTGGTGGGGAGTTACATAGTGAAAAGAGTAAAAATTTGTTCAAATTGAATGAGTTATTCGTAGAATACCCTCACCATAGTATTGAGAATGAGCTTAATATGATTAAGAGAAAAACAAAAAAAAAGAATGGGGTAGACAAAGGTGGTGTAATCTATTTGTTAGAGTTGGATTGATTGTAAAAAGTGATGTATTAAAGTGATTAGGAAATATAGTCTCTATTCTTGTCCAAAGTAGTTCTTACACGTCCCTTAGCCTACATTACAAGTCAAAAAGACCTATTTGATCCTGAGCCTAACCTTCTGATATTAATAGAGTACTACACTAAGGGAAAGCCTATGGGTCATTGTGTGTAACTTTTGAACTCATTGTGAGAGTGAGAAAAATTTGATTCTTATATCCATTCTGTGCTATATTGCATCTATGTGAGTGTTTATGGGTAACTCTATTATTGTGAGGGAACATGTTTGATGATAGTTTGGTGAATTTTATGATGTCTTTAATTGAGAAATATTCATGAATTTTCCAAGTTGGTGAGTCTATTCTTGAGGCTAGGATGTCTTGTAGTAGTATTCATGAGCTTTCAATTATGTTTATAACATGCTTAGAGTAGAAACTTACATTGTGTAGTCGTTGTAGTACTAGCTTGAGTGTTGTGAATGTAGTAGAAGTGTGGAGTCTCCTCATCTTATGATTCTTAGAGTAAAGAGTTTTTCGGGGATGAACAATAATTTAAGTGTGGGGTATTGATCTGAGGTCGATTTATGTGCCTCAGTGCTGTTATTCTAGCTTATAGGGCCTTTTTTTGAGTACTACTTTTCTGATTTATGTGTTAGTAATATTATAAATGATCATATAAGTGTTTAAGTATTGGATTACAATTATTAAAGTTGTTTCCAAACAAGTTTGTACTAAAATTGATCACATAGAGTTTAAAAGAGAAAACGAGTGTTAGTAGCTTGAGCTATGTGTTATTCTTGTTGATCTCGATGGACTTTAATGTGTTTTATGAGTTCCTAATGGTTTTAATGTATATTTATGAGTTTAAAAACTTTTTTATAATATTTAAGGGTCTATTTAAACAATCAAAGAGTCAAAACTATGTTAAAGATCAAAAGGATAAAAGTAGCATTCTTAGCTTAAGTTTCTAGTTCATCGTCTGGTTTTAAGCTCTAATTTGTGGTGTGTGATGCTATAGTATTCTTTGTGAGTTTATTATTATGATATATTAATGATATAAAATCTTTATATCAAGTTTAAACAACACCAAAAGTCTTGGAATTGATCAACATGAGCACGGGACAAGATTTGACGTAAAATGGATACCCGGGATGTTACTAGCGCGTGTGAGGCCATACAAATTTCCAAGTAGTTCGGGATATTCTCCAAAAGTTTCAAAATGTATAAAAAACAGTGTTTATCAATTATTATCCAATGACACACCTCCTATCCCGGTGGATTTAGCCTGCGATATGCCCCTTGTTCGACCGACGGCAAAATTGTTCTTCAATAAATAGGACTCTTGAACTTGATGCTAAACAGCTTGGACGACTTTGGAACTTGGAGAGGGGATGAAAAACACTTAAATTAGGGTTTTTACTCTTTTACTTTAGCTTTTTATTCTATTTTATCATTTATTAAATTATTTTGATTACTACTATGTCCATGAGTGGATAAAAGACCTTTTCCGGGGTTAAGGCCAAGAACATGATTATTATTGATTTGAATTAATTTAGTTTTGACTGTTTATCATATTTTGTTGTTTTTTAACCCTTTTTAAAACTATTTTGAGGATTCTCATCCCTTAGAATACATCCATTGTCATCTTTGTGGACTCAAAAGGGGGAATAAGATGATAGAACATGGGGGTAAGTAGAGCAAGGTTCCTATTTCGTTATAAAATAAGGAATTTGAATTAGCATCTTTGATAGGTATATACCTAGAAGAATTTCTTTCTTAATATATAGGATGATATCTTTAAGGACTTAATTGGATTATTACATCCCCGCTCAACGATGTAGTTGTAATATCCTAGTTGGGTAGACGATTAGAGGTCGAGACTGGGATCATACGATAAACCCTATGAATCAACAACCATGATAAGTAGTCTAACTAATGAAGTTCAATGGCATATTATAATTGTTCATAAGCCTTAACCTTGTATCTCTATCCATTTATTATCCAAAGTGATTACTTTTCCGCATTACTTACATTTCTTTTAGTTTACAACTCTAAAACTCTCTTGGTTACTTTATCCCAATAGTTGAACTAGAAATTGATAGTTGTCAACACAAGTCCCTGTGGGATCTATACTTTTCTCCTAAGGTTCCAATTTACTACTTGGTGAGACCACGTACACTTGCCCTTGAACTTCAGCGCAACAGTACATTCCACCTGGCAGATGAGACACAAAATCTAGAATGGAAGAGATACTTGCTAAGCTAGTGAAGGGTCAAGAAAATCAAGAGATTAGCCTTAAGGATATTAAGCCTGACATTTCAGGATTGACTTAGAAGTTTTAATCACATACCACTTTTATCAAGCAGCTGAAGCATTAGTTTGGGCAGATGTCAGCAACTCTGAACCAAAGAAAACCAGGTACCCTTTTGAGAAACATGTTACAAAATCCAAAGAACGATGGTCATGTACTTGATATTACCACGAGGAGTGGTATCACTACTATGGATCTCCCACAACCTACTGCAGATGCTAATGATGATGAGACACGTGTTGTTGAGTCTAAAAAGGTAACAGAGGATAAATATAAAGTAGTATAAGACAAAGGTAAGGGTCTGGTCATTGAGACAGAAATCAGACAAATTTCGAGACCAACCCAATCTTTTCCTCAAGAGTTGAGTAAAAGGAGGAGGAAAGTAAATTCAAGTGGTTCATTGAGATGGTGAAAGAATAGAGCTTGAACATACCTCTTCTTGAGGCATTAAAGAGGATTCCTAGATACGTCAGGTTTATGAAATAATGGGTCACAAGGAAAAATGAGCCACAATCGAGGATGTTGATGGTGTGCACCACTGTACTACAGTCATGACTAGGTCTTTGGTGCAGAAAAAAGATGATCCTAGTGCATTCACTATACCATGCACTATAGGGTCATCCCAATTAGCTAGAGCCTTGTGTGATTTAAGAGCCAATATTAATTTGATACCTCTGGACGTATTCAAGCATTTGGGATTAAACCCTACAAAACCAACTTTAATGCACCTATTGATGGTTGACCACATAGTGATGAAACCTGTGGGAATCACTTTTGATGTGATCATGATGGTGGATAACTTTATTTTTCTAGCTGACTTTGTCAGCCTGGACTGTGAGGTTGACACTAATATACCTATTATATTGGGAATACCATTTATGGAAACAGGTAGAGAAATGGTTGACATGTACAAAGGTGAGATGTAATTTTGAGTCTACAGTGAGAAGGTTACATTCTATATCCAAAAGTCAATGAAATAGCTAACCGAGATGAGGCTAGTATCGGTGATTGATTGTATTGATGACCCTGGAGGATATTTCTATGGGTATCTTGATGAATTCTGATTAATTAAGATACCCGCATCGTGCCACAACTTTAAATCAAGTATTTTATGGGAGGAAACCCATGGGAATGCTGGTGAAGTCTGAGTAACCAATATAGCCATGTTGTGCACCAACGTTAAATCAAGCGTTGAGTGTGAGGTAACCCACTATTGTTAGTGTTAATGTTTTTGTTGATTTTCCTTTTTGTAGCTTTTTAGCTCTTGGACTTACCCAAAATATTGTAAAAATTGCTACATTCATATATTACCAGGTAAGGGGTTGTGTGATCAACCCATCATGGTCATAAGTACCACATGGTAAATTGAGTAATAAGTTGAAAAGTTGAAATTTTGAGGATGAAAAATGTTACGTTAAATACTTTGACATCTAATTTTACTTTTGGGACCTCAAACTTAGGTTACAGGACCATAAGTAGCTGAAAAAATATCAAAATGCCAAGTTTGAATTGCATGAAAGCAGGACAAAATTTTTAGCCCGGCACATGCGCCCAACACCTACTGGCCTAGGTAGCTTCCGCAGGTAGCCTATTTATGGAATCAATTTTTCATTTAAATTTGGGCCCACCAATACTTATATATGACCTAAAATAGCCCCTACCTATATTTAAACAACCTGAACCTCATTCCAACTTATTCTAATCCTCAAAACTTCACTTTTCTCTTTGAATTCAAACTTTCCTCTTAAAACACAAACTAACCCCACACTTAAGTAAAGGCTAAGTTGACATTTATTTGCGATACCAACTTTTTCCAACATGATAAAAACACATTTCAACTTTGGTTTGATTGATTTCTTTATTATTCTCTTCCGTTGTATCATATAAGAGGTAACTTTCTCGGCTCCTAATGGTTATGTCTTGATCTATCTAATATTTAAATAAGTTGATATGTGTATTCGATTGTAAAATATATAGAATCTATCATGCTTGTATGTAGGATCCTTGAAGTAGCCTAAAATCATAATGTAGGGTCTTGTTTTGAAGAAAAATATAAAGTAAGGCCTCAACCAGAAGTTGAACTTGAATGAATAAAATTAATACCATTTGTTGAGCATGTTTGATTGCTTTGAAAACTATGATTTATGATATGTGTGTGCATATTTGACTTTTTGGGATTCCAACTAGGTTATAGGGGAGCAAAAATTGACGAAAATTCAAACTTTTTAAATTTTGAGTTTTTCTTCAACTTTTGGTATCCCTCACATTTGTTGGAAACTAACAACTGATTTTTTAGGTACATATGGCACCTAATTCTATGAAGAAGAAGAAGGTCGCTACTTTGAGAAGATGGTCAGAGTCTCCCTAGCCTAGTGGTTCAGTGGAGGAGTACCCCAGGCATCGACATAAAGATACTATCATTAAGGTGACACACAGAGTTACGAGAGGATAGACTCGCCAGGATACTCAGACAGCTACATCCCAGCCCAAGATGAAGTCAGCTAGGATGTCACCACCACACGCTCCTCCACATGATGATGAAGAGGAAAAGGAAGAGACATAGTCTGAGTCTACCCCACAGGTTGTTGCTCAGGACCCCAGTCTAAGAAGGGGTCCTAGGATTCATATGAGGAGGTAGAGTAGGTAGATCCATCAGTAGTGCCCCAGTCTGAGGAGGGTACCACTACTCAAGTATATCAGACAGATGTACCCCAGTCAGTGTAGGGTATATAGTATGCTACCCGCGATTAGTTTGAATAATAGGGGTAGAGTCCTGCTCCCGTACATGCCCCAGATACATCTATTGAGGAGGGACATCAGAGGTGGTATGTAAAAAAGACGTGGGATATCTATACAATTGGGAGTTGTATATGGGAGAAAAGCAGTCTGACGAGGTATATTTATGAGGAGCACTGCATTAAAATATCGAGGATAGATTGCATACCATAGTTATAGGTGGTATTTGATAGATATCAGCTAGAGTGAATGACTAGGCCACTCGATTCCTATATCCCGACTATGTTACAAGAATTTTATGCATCCTACAGACCTTTGTCCTTTCTATGCACAGACACCTAATCCTGATCAGATTTGTGATACAGCCACAACTTGATCACACACTAGTTAAAAGGGTCAGAGTTAACACTTCCATTGAGAATATCAATAGAGTTATTTTTGGCCTAGACTACATTACTTTTTCTTCTACAGTCGAGTGTGACTACAAACTGAGGGTCTCACATGATTGACATATCATGCAAGAGGCTGAGAATACCAGTAATATTTTTCCTTTGGGTGATGAGACCCTATGGATTGAGGGGCATGTTGTGATTAAGAAAGTCCAATTGAAAATTGAGGCCAAGATTTGGTGCGTTCTAATTAGATATAGACTTATACCCACTACTGCGGATAATAAGTTGACATAAGAGGGAGTTGCACTGGTTGTTTTTATAATGGTTGGTTATGCTGTTGATTTTGCTACCATCCTCAGGTATTAATTACATGATAGGACCTTTGGGGAGCTGACTAATATGCCATTCCCTTGCATAATTTAGAGGCTATGTGATGAGACCAGTGTTCCTAAGATACCAATTATAGACAAGAGGGTATTTACGATGGAGACTATGCAGACTAAGACTATAAGGGATCTGGAACTCCCAATATTTTTTAGGAAATTGAGGCAGGACGTAGCAGGCAGCAGTACCATAGGCCAAGAAGGAGAGAAAAATAGTTTTCACAAAGCTTGATGAGGCACATTGAGATGATTTGGTTGTTAGTATTGATATAGAGATAGGGGAGTAAAGAGAGGCTTTAGACTCTAGTACACAAGGTGAGAGGACACCAGCTACTTATTCTTCAGCCCCATCTTTGACCTTAGAGACAATGGGTGTATATTCAGAACCTATTCACCCATCCACTACAGCTTCCACTTCAGGTATGATCACTGCATCTAGCAAGCTTTTGCAGATCTTAATTGATAGCCAGAGGTCCACATATTCTATAATGAAGGTTGCCGAAACTAAGATGAATATCCTCTACGAGCAGATAATATTAGAGTTTAGGACTAGATTTGAGCAGTCACAGGCCCAATGGGAAACTGCATGAGTGTTATACTATTTAAGCTATGTGTTTACTTCCAAACAGGTCTCAATGAGTTTGAGAGATAGGTTATAGTCCTATTCACAAATACAGATGTCTCAAATATAGCCCAGATGAGGAAGGAGTTTAATATATGATGAGCAGAGGTACGCTCTCTTACAAAGAGCCATGTTTCAGCCACTCCCTCAGTTATACCCTCGGTGGTCCTAATATCACCTCCATTCACCTCAAGATATTTTGATTTTGTTGAGAAGGGTGATGAGGATGTCCCAGTAGTTAGGGCCAAGAGAGGTCACATAGATGACTTACAAGACCCTAATTTACCATATGACCAGGTCATTAAAAAGGCCAAGCATAATTCAATGGAGTCTGCATTCATCGATAGGAAGAGGCATGCATCTATAGAAGCGAGTGGATTATCCAGTAGTGCACCAGTTGATATGCACTTATCTGGGGATGCTCATGATTCAGGCGCCTAGCGCATCCCAGGTATGTTCTTACTTACTTCTTTTTTACTTTGTTTTAGTGAATTGAGGATAATGCATAGTTTTTAGTTGGGGGTAGGCATACCATGTCACTGTGGGTTTTTGTTTCCATGCTTCTTTTCATGTCAGCAACGGTATGATTGTAGAACTAGTGTGTGTTGGAATTTTTTTGTCATATTGTGTTTTATTTTGTATTGTGTTGTTTTGTGTAATTAGGAGATTTTTGAGTATTTAGGGCAGTAGTCATGTTTTGATTGATTTTTATACCCCTTCAAAAATTTTTGTTTTAGAACTATGTGAATATATATATGTGAACATTGTGTATCTTGTTATGGCATTAAAATTAGGGACATGATAATCACTTGCTATCAATTGCATGAACGGAATAGGTAGTAGTTAGTGATATTGACTTTGTGTTATGTATGTGTAAGATAATACCGAGTCCCCTTATGTGTTGAATTCAAAACTTGTCTGGTTAGTCATGACTAGGTTGAAGGATAGTCAGTCAGGACAGGATCATAGGTTATTTTTTATTTCAGTCCACTTTTAGCCTAAATGACATTCCATGTGTGAATTATATCCATTGATCCCTTTTTTGAGCCTTGTAGATTATTTTTCTTATTTCACTATTCACCTTCCCATTTATATTTACAATGAACCTAGTTTGGTCATGGTCCTCCTTGGACATTGTGCACCTTAACTCAGGCAAAATACCTAAATTGAGGATGGCTATCATAGTGATGCATAATCTATAACGGGTATGAAGAAGGGTAAAATAAGAGGAAAAAAATTAGGGTTGGGTGTGGAAAAAATAGAAAAAAAAATAAAAAGAAAAGAAAATTTGTAAAGATTATGAAAAAGAACAAAGAAAGAAACCACACCCAACCAGAATGTGCAATAAAGAATAAAAGGGAGAAATAAGGGTGGAATAAAAAGAAAATTGGCTAGTAAGTGAGACCCAAGGTTATTGTAGTGACAAAGAGTCTTAGTCACTTGATATGTACATACGTACCATACCAGCCTCCTAGCCAACATTACAAGCTGAGAAAAGTCCTATAGTATTCCTAACTTGACTATGAATTCTAAGGTAAAGAAAATAAGGGCAAACCTATGGTATTTGACATGCATTGGTTGGAACTTCTATTTTGAGTGTGAGTGTATCTTGACCATCCCTGCATTGACATGAATTATTTCTTATAAGTGAGTGGGACATTCTTGTTTTGAGGGCACTTGAGTCATATTGATAGTTATTTGCTTTTTTCAAGTAGTGTAACTTTTATATAAGAGTGGTTGTTTGTTGCTAATGTAATTTTCATACCTTGTTCCCATTTTTTCACATTGTTTTTCTTAATGATCATACATAGTTTGTTTTGAAAAATAATATTGGAAGGGGTGTGTGTTTTGAGTTTTAAATGTTGACTGACTGGCTTGAATAGTTTAAATTCTCCTAGTTAAGCATCACATTTGTTTTTGTTATGTTTTGTTGCCTGAGAACATGCAAACGTTCTAATTTGAGTGTGCTGATGTGCAACAGAAATATAGCACTTTCAATGCTTAAAATGAGGAAAATATGCAAGTTTCTGAGTTATTTTGTTAGATATGATGCTTTTTGTATATGTTTTGCAGGAAATCATCTTTTGGATGATAAGTTTATGAAAATGGTGAAAAGGTGTTTTTGGATATTTTGGAGGAATTATAGATGTTAGAGATACATTTTGGCTTGATCGTGATCAAAGAATATTCGAGTTTTGAAGAAAAGCTGGAAAAATGACTCCCAGCACTTACTAAGTCAACATGTGGACCGCAAGTAAGACCTACAGAGCACGGGTATGCAAAGAAAGTTCCAGAAGTCTGAAATCCCGAGAGTAGAACTTATTTTTACATCTACAACCTGCGCCTTGTACCTATGCCCAGGATCTGACTGCAGGTACAGACCACATGTGGCCACAAACTTGATTTTCTCCTATTTTGTTCGAGCTTTGGTTACAGGGCTTCCTCATGTACTATAAATACCCTATATATGTTTTTTAGTAGAAGTTATGCACTTTTGATACTCACAACCATATTTTGATTCCAAGATCCTATTTTTATCTTGGGATTCTCTTGTATTAATGTTGGTTTATTAATTTTTCTAGGTTTGTGGGTTTTTAAACTTTTTATCATTGTGATTTCAACTATGCTTTCGATTGTTAATGTTTTTGATTTTTTTACAAGAATGAGCGACTAAAACCCATAGGGTTGTGGAAACCCTGGCAGATTGACGAAGTAGAGAAAATTCTTTTGTTGTTCTGAATCTATACCCATACATACAATGCTTTATCTTTGTTATAGTCGTTTTATTAATGGGTGAACACATTAGGATCCCACCAAGATATTTCTACTTACTCCAAAAGAGGAGTAGTGACAAGTAAAAGATAAACACAACAGTAATTTGGAGTTTTATTATCGATCCACGCTTCTAGGTTCTATCTTAGTAAAATGGTTATATTTCATCTAATAACTAGAGATTCAAAAGTTAATAGTTTACTAGGATGAAGATTAGGGTTAATAAGAAACATCTTGAGACTCAAAAGGTAAAGAGTGAAATCCTTTTGCTTTTCCAAAAGACTATAGAAGGTACATAACTTATCGATTCTGCATGGAAAGTATTCGGTTAGTTCAACAAAGCATGATAAGCCTACGGTGTTGAGAATTTAGGGGGAACACAAACCTACTATTCACTTACATTGATTAAAACTGAAGCTTGTATAGTTACTTGTTGAAAATTACTACATCAAAACCCCCATTTACTTTTTTTGTTCTGCCTGCCAACTACAACTGCTGAGATCCATACTTCCATGAGTTCCCCTAGGATTCGACCCCAACCTATTTTGAATTTCTATATTTTGGTAGTGACCGTATCATCATCTGAGAGGAGGTATTTTTTGGACGTCATCATCTATACCTCCAAGAAAAATAATACGGTCGAAGTAAAATATAATAACCCAACTAGGTTAGTGTTGAACCCACAGAGAATAGACCAAAAATCTCTCTTGAACTTATTGAAATAATCTGGCAGTGTAGAAAAGTAAATGGGGGAATTTGCAGTAATCAGTGAAAAGTAACAAGACTTGAATGCTTTTTTGTTGTAAACGATCTGAGATAAACACTAGAACTGTGTTTCACCTGGCTTCCTAACTCCATAGATTTACCGTGCTCAATCACACTATCCTAATATCTTGCTTGCAAAATATGATAAGATATGTATCTCTAGCCGTCTTATGAACGCCTTTAGTTAATATCACTCTTTACCTTTTAAGTCTCAGAGTGTCTCCTTATTAAACCTTATCCTCGATCCCAGGTTAACTATTAAATTTTGAGTGTCAAGTTATTAGATGAGGGTCGATAGCCTCAAATTACTATTGTGATCTTCTTTTCCTAATGGCTACCTCTTTTGTGAAGTAAATACTTAATAAAGGCAAGTTCCCAACATTGACCACCACTAAGAAAACAATTAAATTGAAGATGAACAAAATGCATGCAAGAATATTGATCAAGAATGACTTTGCACTTCCTCTACTTCCTTACTCTGCTAGGGTTCCCCACAACCATAGTTAAGGGATTTAGCCTCTCCTATTTACAAAACAATTCATGGAATTCAATAAAGAATGTATATTATTAATTTCACAATCATTTTTAAAGAAAAGCCAAGGTCTCAAATCAATTAATCAACCAATAACCAAGAACAAGAAGATTCCAAGATCAAAAGTCAATCTTGAAATCAATATATGTTTGTAAGAGTATAAAGTGCGTAAAAGTGCATAAAATAACTAAAAACATCAAAAGAGTATTTATAGGTTACATAAAACCCTGGAAATCTAAATCAAAATGTACAAGGAAAACTAAGTTGGTGGCTATTTATGGCACCACTTATGGGCCATAAGTGGCACTTACGCCACGTAGATGGCCATCACGGGTACCAAACTTCTTCAACTTTGTAGAACCTCTAAAATTCAATTCTCTATCATTTACACTAGTATCTACGATGTTGTGGGTGGTACATATAGGCCGTAGGTGACGTATTGTAACTACCAGTATCAATGTCTTTATCTTCTAATTCTCTGAAGTTTCATCTCTGACACCTATGATTGGCCACTTATGGGTCATAGGTGGGACCTGGTCCATGTAAATGACATCGTAATTGGGGCCTTTTGGCAATCTTTACTCTTTTTTGTCATCCTGAGATCTATAACCTAGTTTTCTACAAAATAGACACAAAAATACACCATCTCTACAGAAACAAACCTAAGTACTTGCATATTTTTTGGTTTTAAGCATTGAAAGTACCATGAAACTATGGCACATCAATTTGTAAGAGCAACATGGTCAATGTGAATTAGACAATGATTTAATGAATTATAGAATTAAACTTTGGTGAATTGGAAGAGATTTTATTAATGGACTCTTAAGGGCATTTTAGGAGGATTCAAGTTTTGAGTTTTGTACGCCTAATAATATTGTAAGACATTAAAATAAAATAATGGACTAGTCTTTTTAAATCCAAACATATGTTATTTAAACACACAAATCAGGAAAATATAGATAAAGCAAAGTAATAAAAAAGTTTAGAATATGAATAATTTTTAATATGTCCAATCATACATGGACCCTTTCATGCCAAAGGTAAACCTAGTGTTTGAAGGATATACATGTCATTTGTAAGATGTTTCATTTCCCCCAAAAATATATAATACAAATTTGATTGATAAATCAAATGAGGATACAAAATGAAAGAAAGGAGAAAAAAATGATATCAGTCCCACGTAGGGGAGAAACTTTAAACTAAGCCTTCTCCTGGGTCCTCCGATCTTGAATTTCTAAATAACTTTTGTATGAAATTATTCTCTAGATTACAATAAAATAAACAAAATAAATAAAACTCTCAAACTCAAAGGTCATTCGTTCATACAATCTGGCATTATATGCTTCAATTTGAACATATAAGGGATGATCGTCTGTTATTGACTCATGGTCAATAGAAGCAAGGTAAGTTTTCTAATAGGATCAATACCCCCTTAGGTATTGGGTCAACCTAGGATAATGCCTAGTAGGGGTTTTGGCTTTGCTCTATCCTAGATATCTAGAGTGGGATTTGATTAGGTTCCAAAATAGAAAACTTGGGTTTGTCAATACAAATAGTCATCAGACGCCTAACATGCCAATAAACTATTGTATTTCCAACACTTTTATTTGGAACTGATCAATAGAGGTCGCGACAATCGCAAAACCTCAAGCAGTTAAATATCAAATGAGTTAATATTCCACGAAATGCAATAGTTTATAATTAAAAAAAAACACAAAATTCCAAATAGTAACAATTAATACAAATATTAGCCAAACAAATAAAATCCTTATGGCTAAAACCTAGATGAATTCCAAAAAGAGTTGCCATTCTGTTATGATCCATTTTTGAAAAGTCAAATTATTCCATAACTTTGTGGGAAAGAAGAATCTATTTGGTTTTATTTTAAATGTATTATTTGAAATATATTTTTAGAAAAAATAGATTTTCCACGTAATTTTTTTGAAATTAAGAAAACCATTTAAACAAAGGAAATTTTGAAAGAAAACCTTCTATTAAAAATAATCAGATTCTGGTAAAGGTTTAAGTAAATTCAAAAAAAGGTGTTAGACACTTTCAAAAATTCACAAAGTGTAATTCTCGGGGGATTAAACTTTTTTGGCTAAACTTAAAAAAAAACATTGTAAATTGTAAAAATCTTTAAATTATTTTTAGAAAAATTTTTGAATTTATTTTAAAATAAATAGAATTTTTTGATACTTTTCCATTTAATTCATTCCAAATAATGAAATATATTAAACTTCAAAGTTTTGAAACAGTTCTAGTCTTAGCAATCTTATCCGCATTAAGATTTTGAATTAAATAATTAACTCAACTTCTTAAAAATCAATTTTGATCCATTAATAACTATGAAAGGATATAAATAAATCCTCAAGTATTCTATAATCTTGCGTTTGCCTATATAGAGGAATCAACATATTAAATAATCAAAATAAAATGAATGATTTCAACATAAATTTGCTCCCCGAGGATTCATCTAGATTACTTAAATTAAATTACAAACAAATAATAAAATAGTCATATTTGTATATATGATCATATATGAGTCACATATTGGTCCTCCAACTGTACTTGTTGTTCTTTTCCTCATTTTCTATTGTACATCAGTATACTAGTGGATACCAGTCCATTTGGACTTAGTCTTCGATGGTAGGACTTGAAATGACATGGTCTTTTTAGGCCCATTGGGAAAATGCACTGAATGGAAGTCCACTTTGACTCGTCTCAATTAGGGTTCAGGCACAAAAGATAAAGAAAAGTAATTAATATATCATAAATAAATAATAATCTAATGGAAATGTAATCTCTCAAGTTATCGTGCTCTAAGAGAGAAATCTGGTCATCCTGTAATTCACAAGAACAACGAGTAGTATTAATAATCTAGGAAAAATCTCGTACTCTTTTGATAACAGATTTTCTATTTTTGACAATATAAAATTTTGCAACTTTCAAGCTAAACCAAACCATTTTAAACCAATTTTAAGCCACTTTTTTAAAGGCTAAGTTATGCCATTTAAATGAACACAATTTTTTTCCAATAGGCTACTGAAACCTTAAGTTATTTATGATGGAATATACATCAGACAAAATTCTAGTAAACAAACTAGTAGTCCCTCCTTAAATCTAAACAAGCACGGACAAGAACTCTTAATATTTAAAACCAAACAATAAGAAAAAAGACCTTCATATTAACTTAACATTTGAAAAAGTCAAGGCACTGAGCCATGTATTTTCCTGGATTAAACAACACATGGATTAATGAAAAGGAATATGATAGTTGAAATTTTTCAAGTTATTCAGAGAAAGACATGAAGGTACTTGCAGAAACTTAAATAAACCAACATGAGAATAGCTGACAACTTAAAAGACGATTACTTTCATTAAGCAAGTCAAACTATTTGAGGACTTGATAAAAAGACCAAAAGATGAGATAAAACATAAAGAAAAGAATCCTATAATTTACCTCAAACCTGCCTAAAGGCAGAAACTAATAACAAGAATGGTAACTAATAACAACTTAAGGCTACAAGAATTCTACCATAATAGTTGGTAAGGAAATGAACTAGATTTTCTCTATATTTAAATGAAATCAGACATAGACTACTCCTAAATCATTCAAATAACAAAAAGACATAGGTTTGTTCAGATTTTAACACCAAATACTTTAATAAAGGGAGCATGACCTTGACACTCCCATCTTAAACTCGACATCTTATGATTACACAAAGAACCACAAACTAAATAGAAAATCAAAAACAACATGTGTATGAACTTCAGATGTTAATTTCATCCTAAAGTTTCCCAAATAGATCACAAGATACAGAATGAAAGAATCCAGATGATAAGAAAAATTACCAAACTTGTGACATAAATTATCCATACCAATAACATGATGAATTAATTTGAATGGGACACCAATTCTCAAACATACTTCACATGTTGTTCCACAAATCAAAATAATATGCAATTGTAAAATGAACAAGGAGACTACATAAAACCACAGATGAGGAGGCTTACAAAAAAAAAAAAAAAATTTCAACTGTTCAAAATACATAAACGATATGTGGTAAAAATGCTAAAGGGGGTGAGATTACCTCTTTTTGGGTAGCAAATTGGGGGCTTCAAGCCTTCCCCAAAATTTGACTACCACCATAAAAAAAAAAAACTTCATTCCTTAGCCAAAATCCTATGCTACTCAAAGTCTTACAATGATTTTACCCTAGAAACCTTTAACTTAGCAAAATTTCTTTATTAATTGGGGTTATTAGATAATTAATACCTCTTTTTCCCCTATTCAATGAAAATAACAGAGGTATATATAGGAATAAATTGGGTCCAAATTCTAATTTCAAGCGATGTGGGAGTTAAGGAAATTAGGGGGTAATTTTGGAAATTTCTATGGGGAAATTTAATTTAATTATCGAATAAGGTTGGTATGAGTTGGATTCGTACGATTATAGTATGAACTTTGAGATTCAAATTAAGGATTAGATTTTTGGGGAAATTTTAGAAAAATCAGTTGGGTTTAAGCATTGGATGAGCTATCCGGACGTTGCTCATTAGTGTTGATGGCATTGCAATACTATTGTTAGTGTGGTTGATATTTTTGTCAGTGTTTGGCTATTAGTGGCCAATATTATTGTTTTTGTGGTGTATGGGTATTTGTTGAAGTTGTTGATTAATCGGGTAGAAGGAAGGGAGAAGAGGATTGGGACTGGCTAGTTTGTTGGCTAAGTTGGGTTTGTCGGGTGTATTTGGTTGTTTGGGTTAAAGAAGTTGGGCTGCCAATTGATCTTTAGAGAAAACTAATGGGGAGGTCCTTTTCTAACAATTAGCCAATTCAAGGCTAACAAAATCACGAAATTGAATTAATCAGACCAAATTGAAATGTAGTCGAATTCTAATTAATTTAATTATCTTCTTTAGATTAATAATTTCAAAACAAATATTAAATAGAACATAATTATTTTGTTCAAAATTAGGGAACTAATTGTGTCATATATATCTTATTTTCAATTGATTTTGAGTAAAGTCTTAAATAATTCAAAGCTATTTTCTTATATAAAATTATGTAATTTCATATAATTAAATGTGGAACTATATAGTTACGCTCAAAGTGACAAAATTGGCTAAAAATTAGTCCCTGG
The DNA here is from genome assembly GCA_030864215.1 of Capsicum pubescens. Taxonomy (NCBI): domain Eukaryota; kingdom Viridiplantae; phylum Streptophyta; class Magnoliopsida; order Solanales; family Solanaceae; genus Capsicum; species Capsicum pubescens. The sequence continues at coordinate 124,712,110 of CM061543.1, forward strand.
AATGCCTAAACTTAAATAAAATAATTATTTTAAAACTATTTGAAATAGTAAAAGCTTAAAATTAATTCAAAATGCGAAGGAAAAAATTAGTTGTCAACAACACCTTAGATGAAGTTAACTTGAGTGACACATTTCTATGCTCTCTATTTACCTCTGATAATACATATGCTTGTGTGGAAAGTATGTATTTTTGTGATAAGTGGTGCCCTTGGGAAACATGGGTATTGTTTTGACCCATGTCTATGTACATTTTATCTATTTGACCCGAGTGACCAATTGGAATATGGTGATTATGATATACACAACTTGAATCTTGGCCATGACGACAAGCAAAATTTGGTTGAAGTTGTTGGCTTTCTTCCCTTTGAAGAAAAGTCTTGCTTAGGGATTTATAATCCACATTATAGACCAAAGTTTTTCATAGGAAAAGTTTCCAAAAAAGAATAATGCCCTTGAAAGAATAATAATGTTCTTCAAGGAAGTGTAGCAATTTGTAGGTAAAAGAACATTCTCTTGGTGCATACTATGCTGAGGCTTCTAACCTAAATGGTTGAAATATGCTTCTTCAAGCTTGGCATAGGTCCCATGATCTTAAATGTAGAACTCTCTCTCTTTTAAAAAACTTAATTTTACTTGATTGGCGTGATTGTGATGTCTTCTCAAGGGATGAGTCTTGAGGAGAATTATCATCGAATAAAACCTCATGGAGCATCAAATTAGTATGAATTCATTTCTTATATTCCCTTCAAGGAAGGTATGTATTTGTGGATCATGCTTATTCTTGGGCTTTCTATGGCCATGGAGGTAACATCTTTGTGTGATGAGCATAGTAGTAACACTTTTTTTGATCCATATGGTATTTTCACAACCCAATTTATAAGTCACGATGGCACCTACTTTACCCACCAGTAGGTGAGTCAAAATATAGCCTGGAGTTATAAGTAATGGGCTAATTTTGATGGAAAAGGGTACAAAATCCAAATCAAGTAAAGACTTATAACAGTAATCCAAGTAATAATAATCTAATGATAGATAAGATAAAAGTAACATTCCACGACCTAGTAGTGTCCGTAAAAAAGACACTAGCAAAAAGAAACATAAGTACTATAATTGTCAATGCACATCAGTCTTGAATAGTGAAAGACAATACATAAATAGTAGAAGTAAGAATGGCAACTCCGACATCGAGAGCTCACCCTATCTCCGAACCCAACTCAGCATGATCTTGGCACCAACGACGGCTACTAGTACTTGGATCTGCATAAACAAAAGTACAGAAGTGTAGTATGAGTACCAAAACCAATGGGTACTCAGTAGAAATCATCGTCCAACTGAGCTACATCATAATATATGTATAATTAATATGCAATATTGATAAGCAAGTCAAGGTAGAAGGGAAAACCTGGAATAGCGCTCCAAATACTATAAATAAATAAATAAATTATTTGGAATAATAATGTAAAGAACACATAACTATCACTACAAAATTGGCCCCCATAAGCCATTAAGTGCAAAAAAGTAAAAATCCCAACATTAGACCCCAATTTCTTGGAGGGTGCAATTAAGAAGGTAAAGAATTAAAATTTCATTAGGTATACATATATCAAGATAAAAACAACAATCCATCCATACCATAAACCGTGGATTAGAAATAATACCATAACCTTCATAAGCAACCCGTCAATGCTGGGCTTGAACCGGAACAGATATAATCGAATGCTGAACTTGAATCGAAATTCATATCATGAATAATGTCTTAATCAAATCGGTCTTAAGATCATAAATTGTTGGACTTGAACTAGAACTAGCGTCAACTCCCAAGTACCAAACTAGCATAAGTACTATGTAAATAACCTCTTCAAGCTACCAAATATATAAATTTTAAGAATATAATATGAACACCTAGGCTTTGAACCATGAGAAGAACATCACCATTTGATGTCTCTGAGTTGGGTACGACTAGGGACTTGAGTCGCAGCAACCTTGCCTTCTCCCTCGTTTACCTTGATCATTCCATGTGGATAACACACTGTCCACATGACATGGCCTCCACTTGGTATTAACCAATGTAAATGAGTCATACACTACTCAATCGTATAGAGTAAATCTTCAACTTGAGTGGACTATTTTCTATACAGATAAAGCTTACGAGTTAGGAGTTGAGTAGTACCATTTGGTTATGACTCAAGGGTATTAAATTGTACCTTTAACAATATAAATGACCTAAGAGGAGCCTAGGGTATGATTAAGGGTACTACTTGTACCATAGGGTACAATTAATTAGGGAGTTATATGGGGGAGTCGTACCCCTGGATGGGGTCATTTTCCAGCTTTTAACTAAGGGCCTTGTGGTCATTTCCCATGCCTAAAATCATAAGTCCCTTCACTATATAAGGCATTTTAGCTTATAAGTACTCATTTACAAGACTCAAACACTTCAAAACACTCTAAAAGCTTCTTGAAACAAGATTAGAGGCTAGGGTTTGGAGGGTGATCTTCAATAGGCAAAGGAGAGTCAATATTCTTGGTGATTCAAGTTTTTTAAGGCATGTAACTCTTACCCTTTTTAAATAACTCTAAAACCATGTATTTCACACTTGCACTAGTAAGTGTACATAGTCGTTTTGAAATTAAATGAAAAGGGTTTTGTTACCTAATGATGAATAATGCTTATTCTTGCTTAAACTTGTATTTATAATTGTTATTAATGATGATTTACCTCTATGGGTGCTTGTTGAATGTGGTTTAACATGAGGATCTTGAGTAACCCTATGATTTATGATTTCTACCATGAAAATAGCCTTGTTAAAGGTATACATATGAGGTATTTGTGAAAATATCTAAGTGAATTGTTTGGACACATGGTGGTGATGTCTTGAACAAGGGAAATAACCAATAAGCATAGGTGATTGATAAATAATATCTTAAAGGTATTGGGAGCCATGTATTGTATAATTAAATGACTTTGTTGAGATAATAACTAATAAAGGGGTTGAAGCCTCTAAATATGAAAATGAACTTGATTCGTGTGTTGAGCCTAAACATGGTGAGAACTTGCTAATGAAATATGAATAGTTATGTAGGTCTTGACAACTATAAATTGAATTTATTTAAGGCATTTAGTCTAATGAAGTGAGTAGTGATTAAATGGTTCCATGAAGGTCAAATATGTATCTATCGAATTGGTTTAGTGAACATGAATGAGTCGTGATAATAATATAATAATTATGAACGCTTGTAAATGGTTGACAAGAACCTTGTTAATCATGTAATGGATTATCTTATGGCTTTAAATAGGGTGATAGCCCTATAAGGATAATTAGTTGATAATTGGTATTATGTTGAGGTTTCTAGCCATGTAATTAGATAAATTATGACCATGTTGGTTTGATGACTTATAAGAAAAGGGGTTCAATTCCCACTATTTGAATTTAAAATTATGTGTGGAAGTAAAGTGTGGTATGGAAATGCTAAAGAAGATTGAATGAGCCATTAAAGGTCTTGATGACCATGAAATAGCTTGTGTTTTAAGTCCCTCTCCCAATGAAATGACTAGTGGTTTGAGTTGTTGGTCTAATGAAATAGATTGTGGTTTGAGTCCCTCGTTCGATAAAATAACTAGTGGTTTGAGTCCCTAGTCCAATAAATGGATTGTGGTTTGAGTCCCTCACCCAATGAAATGACTAGTGGTTTGAGTCCCTCGCCAAATTAAATGACTAGTGGTTTGATTCCCTAGTATAATAAAGTGGATTAAGGTTTGAGTCCCTAGCCTAAAGAGATCTCTTGAGTTTAAAATACCATGTCCAGTGAAATGACTAGTGGTTCGAGTCCCTAGTCCATTGAAATATCTTGTAGGTGTATTGAATTACTTAGGCTATTATTTTGTAATTATATATGTAACAACTTATTTATAATGTTTAAAGTACAATTGGATTAATCCAAGAGTGAAAACAAGAAGTTGTAGATCAATGTGGGCAAGCCTAGTCTTAGCTCGTGTTTTTAGTTAATCGTTGTGAATGTTGTGTTGTTTTGATCTCTAATATTTGGTGTGTGATTATTTAAGAATCCTTGTTATTTGATTGTGGTGATATATTTATGAAATGCAAGAATTAAATTAAGTGGAAGCAACGCCAAAAGTCAAGGGATGGAAAGAGAAACACTTAGACAAATTTAGACAAATTTAGGAGTCAAGAGGCACATTCCAGTGAGCCGACGTGAATTGGCTACATCATAGAGATTCTTCCCACATAATTTTCAATAACACACACCTCATATTACATGATATATTCACCATTACACGCCACTCTTCCCACACGATATCAAACGCACTATGGACCTCTCTCAATACATGGCTTAAGTCCTCAACAATAAATAGAACACTTTGTAACTTATTCTAATCACTTTTGGACGTATTTAGGAGCTTGTGGAGGATCATAAATATGAATTCTAGTGTTTTTATCTCTTTTAATTAGCTCATTCATTTATTTTATTATGTATTCAAGTATTTGGATCGTTATTATGTCGATTAGTAGATAAACGTCCCCTTTCTGGGGTTAAAACCAAAAACATGACTACTATCGGTTTAAATTGATTTTTTTTATTTTCTTATCATATTTGGTTGTTTTTTATCCTTGTTTGAACTATTTTAAAGAATATCAAACCTTAGAATACATATATTGTCAACCTTGTGATCTCAGGAGGGGGAATAGGAAGATAGAGTATGGGGATGAAAAAACTAAGGTTCTTATTCTTTTATGAATTATGGAATTTGAATTAGCATCTAGGATAGGAATGTACCTAGATTCCTTACTTGGTTCATATGTAGGATGATAGCTTTATATATATAATTGAATTATTACATCCCCGCTCAATGATGAAGTTGTAATATCCAAGTTAGGTAGACGATTAAAGGTTGGGAGACCATGATCATGCGATAAACCCTACAAATCAACAACCAAGATAAGCGATCTAAGGAATGAAGTTCAATAGTGTAGTATGATTGTTCGAAGTTCTCTAACCCTTGGATTTACTCTATTGATTGTCTTAAGTCTTTACTTTATGAATTGTTTACTTTATTTTTAGTTTACCAATCACAACTCTTTTTGGTTACCTCGCATTAGGTTAATCTCAATCAGTGAACTAGAATTTGAATAGTTGTTGGAACTAGTCCATGTGGGATCGATATTCGGATTTCTTTAAGGCCACTATATTACTTGGTAGACCATGTACACTTGCGTGCGTGCTTGGGCGTAACACTTCTTATTGACTGAGGTGTCATATGCCAGCATAAGTAAGTTCTCAGTCGCCTAGTTCATTGCAAGAAAGATCAACCTTTTTAACTGGTATTTCTTCACCAAATAACTGTGCAAAAATTAGGTTAAAGTCTGAGGAAGTAGGAGAACCAGGTACTTCTGGGATTTTAAAAAATTCACCTTTGTTAGGTTCATCAGTCAGAATAGGGTTTTGAGATTCTAAAGGTGGTTTTGGGGATTCTAAGAAAGAGGGAATTTTAGGTTGAGAAAATTTTTGGTCAATGTGAGAGCCAAGACTTTGATTTGAATTTTCTACCATGAATGGATGACCACAAATTTCCAAAGTAGAGGAGAATTCTTTGGGGACTGACACATTTACAATTTTTTTATTTTCTAAGGAAGAAAGAGTTAACTTAGGTTGATTTTAGAGCATTCAATTATTGAATGTTCAGGTTGTTCATCTAGAATTTTATATATTTTGAAGTGTTTAACTGGGATTGTGGAAATAATAATATCAACTATTTTGATTTTGTAAAAAGGGGGTGAGGTCAAAGGACCATATTAGTCCACAATAGATGATCAATTTTTGAAGATAACCTAAAATCATAATGTAGGGCCTTGTTTCAAGCATAAATTCTAAGTTTAGGCCTTAACCAAAAGTTAAAAATGAATGAACGAAAGTAATTCCATGAGTTGCACTTGTTTGTTTTCTTTGAAAGTCATGTTTTTTTATTAGTGTGTATACATTAGACTTGTTAAGATTTTAAATTGGTTATAGGGGTATGAAAAGTGAGGATAAATTCAAACTTTTTGAATTTTGAGTTTTTCTTCAACTTTCACTATCCCTCAATTTTGTTGGAGACTAATATTTCATTTTTCAGGTATACATAGAACCTAAAGAAGTGAAGAAGAAAGCATTTGGTACTTCGATGAGATGAGCAGAGTCTCCTGATCTTAGCGGTTCGGTAGAGTAGTATATGAGACAGTGTTATATTGATGTTGCAGTTGCAGTGATATGCAGAGTCGCATGATGACAAACTTTCCAGGCTGCTCAATCATCCATAATTTAACCGAAGATAAAGTTAGTAAGGATATCACAACCAGATACACCTCCACACGATGATGAGGAGTAGAAGGAAGAGGTAGAGTCTGAGTCTACTCCACATGCTGATGCTCAGGACCCCCCAGTCTAATGAAGGGTCCCAGGATTCTTCTAAGAAGGTTGAGCAGGAGTAGTCATCAGCGGTACCCCATTCTGATGAGGGCACAATACAGGCTTCCGACAATGCAAAGCCAGAGTAGACACCTACACCTGCCCTAAATGCACCTCCCGCGAAAGGACATCTGAGATTGTGTATGACTGGGATACATGAGATATATCATATTTATAGTCATTTTTGGGAGCTAGGTAGTCCTACACGTTGTATCTATGAGTAGTACTAAAATGACTTATCGAGGCTAGTGTAGTTACCATAACTTTGGGTAGCATTTGATAGGTATCATCTTGGGTGGATAACTAGGCCACTCGATTCTTACAGCCCAGCTATGGTGCAGGGGTTTTATGCATCTTATAGAGCCACCATAGCCCTCCCTATGTACCATTACTAGGACTATTTAGATTTGCACGACAACCATAACTTTATCACATCCTAGTCAAAGGGGTCAGAGTTGATGTAGAGATGAGGCTATTCACAGAGTCATGTTTGGCCCAGATTATATTACACCTTCATCTACTAAAGAGTGGGACCATAAACTGATGATTGTACGATATTTTCATATTTTGTGGGATAATGAGCACAGAGTTGAGATGGTTGAGATGGCTAGGTGGATAGACAGTTATACTTCACCCTAGGGTGAAAAGGTCCCATGGATTAAGGGGCCAAATATGATAAAGAAAGTCTTATTGACACTAGAGGCCAAATTTTAGTTGTTACTGGTTTATTTTCGCCTGTTTTCCACTGCTTTAGATAACACGTTGACGTGGGAAAGAGCTACATTGATTTCCTTCTTGATGGCTGGTTATAATATTAATTTTGTTGTCATCTTCATGCATGAGCTACATGATAGAGAATTTGGTGAGCTGACTAACCTGCCATATGCTTGTATGATTCAGAGGCTATGTGATAAGTTAGGTGTGCCTGAGTTACTAGGTATTGATAAGAGGGTGACTATCATTGCGGCTGTGTGGATGAAGACCATGAAGGGTCTAGCATATCCTGACACTTCAGGAAGTATAAACAGTAGACATCCGTACCACAAGCCCAGTCTTAGGGGTCGTCAAGTTCCGCAGAGCCTGATGAGGCACATATAGATGATGTGGGTATTGGTATAGATATGGATATAGGGGAACAGAGAGATACTACGAATTTGATTACTCAGAGAGAGGGGACACAAGCTACTTTAATTTACCCCCTGCTTTGACCTCAGAGACAATTGGTGCATCTATATATCCTGCTCGTCCATCCACTACAAATCCTACAACATGAATTATTAAGTATCTAGTAAGTTTTTTCAGAGCCTAGGGGAGAGCAAGAGAGCTATAGCTGCTAAGTTGAAAATTGTCAAGATCGAGATGACTACCCTCTTTGGATAGATGAGATCAGGGGTCGAGATAAGATTTGAGTAGCGCGAGTCTAGATAGGAGGATTATTAGAGAGCCACACTATCAGAGCTACAGGTCGAGTTTTATACATGGATTGATGAGCTAGAGAGATAGGTTACATTTCGATATACCTAGACAGGGGTGCCAGATTTGATTTAGATGAGGAAGGATTTTGATATCCTATGAGCATAGGTACACTTTCTTGTAGAGATTAGTTTTGTAGCTACTCCCTCAATGATACCCCCTGTAGTCCAGATATCACCTCCGCGTGCACTGGGACAGTTTGACTTCTTCATGGAGGATGATGAAGAGGTCCCGACAGTTGAGACTAATAGAGGTCACTTTCATAATTTATAAGATCCTGTTATGATAGAGGAGAAGGTCTTTAAAAACACCAGAAATGATTCTTTGGGCACTGCATTCATAGATAGACAGAGGCATGTGCTATAGTAATGGGTGCAATATCCAATAGTGCACACAAAAAATTTGGTAGATTCATCTGTAGGTGGTCAGGCTTTAAAACAAACTTATGATGAGCTACACACCTTGTTAAACCAGATTGCACAAGGAAATCCAGATTGGTATGGTTATACTTCAAGGAGCTCAATTAAAAATGTTGCGGATATGATCAAAGTTGATAGCATAATAGCGTTAGATACAAAATTTTTAGTTATGCATAATCAAATGAAGAATTAATTCAGGAAGTATGGTATACAGCAACCTCTGGCTCAGGTTAATATGGTGCAACAGGCTCCAATATGGTGTGAGATTTATGGTAATAGTGTCCACTCTATAGACTTGTGTGGAGCCGATCTTGAATCCATCAACATTGTGGGCAATATACAATAGCCAAATTATGGTAATGCCTACATCCAAAAGTGGCAGATTCAGACCATTCATTCTTAGAGCAACAACCAGCAACATCAGTTTCAGCAACCATAGTATAACAAACTGCCCAGTAACATTAAGGAAACACAATAAAAGATCCTAGTTAATCAAAAGAAGATGGTTTCTGATATCAAAAATCATCAAATTTTACAAAAAAAGTTGGAGCAGTAGTTGGGGGAATTATAGAAGGTACGAAATACCAGGACTTCGGGTGGTTTACTAAGTGATAATTAACCTCCAAATTATGTTATATAAATCACTTTGATAAGTGGTAGGAATCTTAATTACAAACCTGCAAAGAAAACTAAGGAGGTAGATGCAGAGCTGGTTCGTCAAATAGATGCAGACAAAGTTGCTGATAATTTAGGAAAGTCTGAGTACCCAAAAACTAAAGTTGTTGAGAAGGAAAGGCCTTCATCATCATCATCATTTCCACTACCACTGGATCCACCAGATTTCATGCCCCCATTGAGGAGACTCCTGACTCAAGCACTTTGTGCGTCCTAGGTATGTTATCACTTCCTTATGTTTTGTTTTAGTCCATTGAGGACAGTGTGCAGTTTTTAGTTAGGGGTAAGAATTCCATGTCACCGTGGGTTTTTATTGTCGTTCTTATTTTCCTGTCGGTCATGGTATGATTGTAGAACTAGTATATCTGGGATAATTATATGTCGTATAGTATTTTTTTGTATTATGATGTTTTGTGTAATTAGGGGATTTTGAGTATTTAGGGAAGTAGTCATATTTGGAATAATTCTTGATAACCCTACAAAAATTTTGTGATTTAAAACTATGTTGATGTACATATATATGAACTTTGTGGATCTTATTATGGCATTTGTAATAGGGACATGATAACCATTTGCTAACAATTGCATGAACTGAATAGGTAGTAGTTGGTGATATTGACTTTGTGTGATGTGAGTGTGAGATGCTACCTGGTTCCCTTTGTATGTTAAATTCACAACTTGCCTGATTATTTTTTCTTAGATTAAAGGATAGTCGGTTAGAAAAGGATCGTAGGTCATATTTTATTCTAGTCCAATTTTATCCTAAATGACCTTCCACATGCGAATTGTATCCCTTGAAACCTATTTTTCTTGTTACACCTTTCACCTTCCCATTTATATTACCATGAACCTGCTTTGGTCCTTGGCTACCTTGTACATTGTGAACCTCATCACAAGAAAAAGCTTAAGTTGAGGGTTGCTATCATAGGGGTGTATAGTGTAAAATGGGTATGAAAAAGGTTAAAATAGGAGAAAAGTTAGTAGGGTTGTGTATGGTTGAAAAAGAAAAAGAAAAAGAAAATGAAAAAAATTGTAAAAAAGTGAAAAAGAAAGAATAAAAGACCACACCCAACCTGAATGTGCAATAAAATAGTAAAAGGGAGAAATAAGGGTGGAACTAAAAGAAAATTGGATAGTAAGTGAGACCCCAAAGTTAGTGTAGTGCCTAGGAGGCTTAGTCATTTTAAATCTCCATACCTATCATACCAGTCCCCTAGCCTACATTACAAGCCGAGAAAAGTCTTATAGTGAACCTGACTTGACTATCTGAATGCTAAAGTAAAGAAAATAAGGGTAAGCCTATGGTATTTGACATGCATTGACTAGAACTTCTTTGCTGAGTGTGAGTTTTTCTTGACCGTCCCTGCATTGACATACATGATTTCATATGATTGAGTGGGACATTCTTGTTTTGAGGGAACTTGAGTCATATTGCTAGCTATATGCTTTTTTCGGGTAGTGTAATTTCTACATATGAGTGGTTATCTATCTCTAATATAGTTTCCATACCTTGATCCCTTTGTGTCACATTGTTGGGCTTCACATGTGTACATAGTTTGTTTCGAAAAGGGATATAGGAGGGGATGTTGTGATTTGAACTAAATGTGATGACTGACTGCCTTGAATATCTTAGATTCTCTAAATTAAGCATCATTTTTGTTTATTGTGCTTTTGTTGCCTGAGGACATTCAAACATTATAAGTTGAGGGTGTTGATGTGCTATAGATATATAACATTTTTGACTCATATAACAAGGAAAATATGCAACTTTCAGAGGGCTTTGTTAGATTTGATCTGTTTTGGGTATGTTTTGCAGAAAACCATGATTGGGATGATAAGTTCGTGAAAATAGTGAAAAGGCATTTTTGGAGAGATTATGGATGATTGAGTGCTTTCCAGCTTTACCGTGATTAATTCATGTTTGAGAGTTGAAGAAGTGCTGAAAAATTGACTCCCGGTACATACCAAGTCAACATGTGGATAAAAGTAAGACCTACAGACCGCATGTACACAAAGTAAGTGATAGAAAGTTAAAATCCCGAGAGCTGAACATTGCAAGATTTTTGCTCCTTCTATCTGCACCCACTACCTGCTCCCTGTGCATGGGCCGCAGGTAGTACCTACACCCTGCAAGAATGCAGGTACAGGGAGTAGGTGGCCGTCAATACAATTTTCTTCTATTTTGTTTGGGCTTAGTTTTTAGGGTTTTCTCTTGTACTATAAATACATTTTATGTAATTTTTAGTCAGAGATGTATGAGAGAGAGAGGATATAAAGAGAATGCACTTTTAATTATATTTTAATTTCAAGATCCATCTTTGATCCTGGGATACCATTGCATTGACTTTGATTTATTATTACGGTTGCGGATTTTCTTTAATCTTATCATTGTGATTTTATCTTTTCTATCCTTCATGATTTCTATTGATTTCTTCATAATCATGACCGGATAAAACCCATATCTAGGGTTGTGGGAACTCTGACAAATTAACGAGGTATGAAAAGTGCGATTGTTGACGGGAAACCAATACCTATGGCATGCATTGCTTAATATTCAATATGATTGATTTCTTAATGTGTGCACACATTAGGATCCCACCTATATATTCCTACTTTCTCTAACAAAGGAGTAGTAACTAGGAAAAGATAACAACAATAGTAATTTGGGAAGTTTATAGTCGATCCATTGCAGCACAATGGTATATGCCAATGACTAGTAGCCTTCATACAATAAATTGAGACTGAAAATGTGATAGTTAACTGGGACTAGGGTAAGGTTTAGTAATGCTAAACCCTTAGACTATATAGGTAAAGGGTGAAATCCTCCTGCTCGTCCAAAGGAATATGGGAGGTACATAACTTATCGGTTCCTTATGCAAGGTATTAAGTTAGTTCAACAATGCACATAATCATACTGAGTTGAGATACCAGGGAGAACACAATCCTAGTGTTCACTGGAGACTAATTTTCAACCAATTTAATATTTTTATATGTACAAGACGACTACACACAAATCCCCCTATTTAATTTCCTGTTTTGCCTGTAGGCTGTAACCACTGAGATCTATCAAATTACTTATTCCCTTGGGATTTGACCCCAACCATAGTTGGGTTACTATATCTTGACAGCGAGTGTATCATCATCTAAAAGGAGGTGTTGCTCTAATTCCATTACCCATTTCTACAAAATTCATATTTTGAGTAAGTCAAACATTAGTGGTCAAATGTTTATTACCATATGTCATTACAAGTCATATGACTATATATTATGTTGAACTTTTTTTACTTTGATAAGTATGATTTTATCACACAATAACCCTTGATTTGCATTTCTCCATTTCAACCATTTTATTCTATTAATAAGTTTTTCGTCTATCTTTTCATTGTCTTGAAAAAATTAGCGTATATGTCACTTATTTTGTATTTTACGTTGTTATCCGACCCATGTAGACTTAGATCAATTTCAATCTTCTCATAGACTAAATTTGTAATTTATATATTTAGTGTTAAGTTTACTTATCGTAAAAGTCTTACTAAATGTTTCCCCTTAGTTCAACCTTTTGTTTTACACTATCAATGGTTTCATTGATTGACATAATATCATTAGAAAACATCATATACCATGAGGCCTTATATTCTATTGTATTGGTTAGTTCTTCATTAACTCAGGTAAACAAGTTGGGACTCAATGTTGACCCCTTAGTATAGACCTGTTGTTATGGAAAATTTCTTGGTATCTTAAAATATTGTTCTTATGCTAGCTAGTGATGGCTCTATAAAATGTGTTTTTTGTTGTTTATATTGGGTTTAGTAAAATCTATATTTTTCAAAAAAAAAACTATAAACACATGTTCAAATAATCATATGAACAATCAAATAAAGTTTAAACTCTATATTTACAGCTTTTAACTTTTAGCAATAAGTTCAACCCAACTTATAAACATCAACAAAAAAAGATTATTTTTTGGAAAATAGCAAAACCTAATGTTAAGAACTTCAACACAAGTTCAACCAACTTATGAACTATCAAAATAGAATTTCAAGAACTTCAAACAAAAGTTCACACAATTGAAGAACTATCAATATAAAGTTCAAACTATTTTTTGGAAAAATAGTAAAACCAACTTTAAGAAAAAACGATGAAACAGAAAGCTTCAGGTCCACCGAATTAACGGTGAGTCCTTAAGGAAATTATTCCCCTAAAAGTACCCAAGGTTATGAAATATATCCTCCCAGGATAAAATGAATCATTTGGACCGAATAGCGTTACCTCAAATTCTATCGAACCATAAAATCACTCAATGGCAACAAATCACACTAAAGTTTTTCAAGAAAGAGGAGTGTTTTTTCCTTCAAATTTTTATGTCTAAGGGAAAATTTAGGTATTTATAGACATCAAGGTGTTGCTTCATAAAGAGAATCATAGGTTAAGAGTGGTTCACCCCTTCATAAAGTTGTAACTCTTTGAAAAGGGTGCAACTACTCTGAAAAGTCACAACCCTTTGGAAAGTTCATAACCAACCAATCTGAAAATGTGCCTATTCAAATTGCATCCTTTCTCTTGGTGTCTTTTCAGAAAAAAAAAACTATTCATTTTTTATTCTACCCTTTTTGTCTCATCTTATCAATAGATCTATTAAGTTATCATGCATATATTATAGATAAATGTCTTTACCTATACCAGACTATATTAATAGTCATGTATCTATAAATTGAGTCTAGTGGAATGTAAGATGGGATTAAAGATGAGAGAAATAAAATAAATAAACATCATTCACACAATGTAAATTGACTAAATATCACCATATGAGAGTACAAAATAATTGGACACTCGATCATATGAGTATAAGGGAGAGCAATGGTAGTAACAAAAAATTACTCAAAAAAAATATCTGTATTGAGAATGACTACTTTCTCTCAAACATTACTTGTCTCATTCACACCCACAAGTCATAACCATCACTCTTCCTTATGCTCATTACACACGTCTAATCTCATCTCATGATATCTAGTTGTTTTGCATTACTTTGTATGATTCATATTTATTTTGTTTTACTTTATTTTATTTTACTTCTCACCTTTTTAGTTCCATCAAAATGATTTACGACTATAGCATTCCTTAGATAATACTTGACCACATTCAAAAGTGTTTTGGTGTCATAATTGATGTATCTAAATTGTTTTATAATGTTTGAATAGTGTTCATTAACATACATTAGTTTTATTTAACTTTATTTTTTGTCATTATTTTAACATTTCAATATATTCAGTAAATTGATCATAGACAAACTTATTTGTCAATAAGGAGATATATTTTAAAATCGATAATCTACCTATACATTAAAGCATCAACAAAGGCATCAATATATAATAAATAATTCGCATAGTCTAGTATATATAAACCTTCATAGTCGATTATAAAAGACATAAATATTCTATAGACCTTCTTTAAAGTAAATGATAAATCATTTGAAATTCCCCCAATGGTCTGATCCTTTACCAACGGTAACAAGGTACAATTTTTCAATGGTCACTTTTTTGGTAGCCCTACTATATAAATGAAAAGGACCTTTTTAAGGCATCACGAATCGACAAGAATTCAGGTCGAAAATTCTACAACTGTTTAGTTAGAAAGGTGTATTTTTTTAAATAAAAAAATATTTATGTTTGATGAGTGGTGACTTTACCATTCATTTACATCCAAAATTTGTGTACACTACTATGATTTGAAGGTATTAATGAGAAAAGTTTGTTGGTTGAATGCACTAATTTCCATATTTTTCATATACACAAGTGATGTGATAAGAAGATGTGGATTTGAGCTAAAAAGGTATAAAAAGGAGAACAAAAGTGCTCAGCTGAAGACCCTGCACATAATCAGGCTCAGTTACCGCGATCGCGGTCTGAGGACCACGATCGCGTCCAGTCAAGATTTGTCATCCTCTACAAACTCGAGAACCTAACTGTGATCGTAGACAAGTTGCATAAATCACTGCCTGGTGGGTTTGTTCCCAAGGGCAATTCGATGATTTTACCCAGCCGACCCCAAATCCCTTATAATACTAAAATCCTTTCCAATTTGATATCACACTTGGATAATTAAACTTTGGCAACTTTGTAACCCTACTATTTGGGGAAACTTTTGTATTTGAATTTTCCAAGTTGGGTTGGTGAAATAGGAGTGTAATTTGAAGAATATTCTTATTCTCCATTATTATGGATGTTTTAAATGAACTTTATGTTATATTTCTTCCTCTTTACTTCACGAGTAGCTAAATTTTCTTATCTTGGGATTATGTTGAACTAAGGTATAATTATGTGTGGGCTACGATATATTTGTGTGGATTCTAGTTAGTTGATGATGGATTTTACTATTTCTTGTTTGAATTACTTGGGATTTGTGGGTGAAAACCCCAAAAGTCCAAAATAGATTTATGGGTGAAAACCCCAAATTCTTGAAAGCTCAAATCATCCTTGAAAGAGGAATGTAAGTGAATTTTTGGAACCCATAT
Organism: Capsicum pubescens; assembly: GCA_030864215.1. Lineage (NCBI taxonomy): Eukaryota > Viridiplantae > Streptophyta > Magnoliopsida > Solanales > Solanaceae > Capsicum > Capsicum pubescens. The sequence continues at coordinate 124,727,653 of CM061543.1, forward strand.
AATCCTTGAAAGAGAGATATGGGTAACCAAATAATAGTAGACAATAATGGATGTAGTTTGCTATCATAAAAATAAGGGTGAGTAGAGAGTTGGTTATGTCTTAGGAATCTTCATAGAAATAAGGATGCCCAATTGAGGTATTTGGTAGTTTTAATTTACACATTCGTTAGGTACTCTAAAGTACCAATGAGTGATGTTCTTGAGGCTTTGTTGAAAAACTAGTTTCAATGACTTTCAACCTAGCCTACCATATCGTTAAGGACTAGAATTTTCTCCAAATCATCATGCACCTATGCATAACTTGCCCTTAGGTAGACAGAATCCCAAAATCCTTCTCATCTTGAATTTTCAATCACATTTGTTGACTTTAGTTTGTTAACTTAAATAGATATTGATCAACCTTTTTTCCAAATCAACCCCCTATTTTAAATCATGTATTTTACTTTATTTACATTACAAGTATCTTTTTAGTAACTATTAACATCCATATGATTAGAAAGTTAATTTTTCTCCTCGTGGATTCGACCTCAACATAAGTTGAGCAATTGACAATGATTGTCCTCTACCAATTTAAATGGTATAGGTGAGCGTTATCAAAATGGAGCCATTGTTGGGGAGTGAAATTAAGTTTTTACTTATGTGGTGTTGATTTTTAGTTAGGGTATACCCATAGTGTTGTGTATTTATTTTTATTGTTGTTTTAGTTTTCTTTTTGGTTATCTCCCTAGTGTACACAGAACTATGAGCGACAATGCAAGTAATGTGCAGTCTTTTAATGGGCCCCTTAATAACGAGGAGAAACTTAATGACGTCAGAAATACAAGTGCCATTCATATACCGCTTACTCATGTGAACGGGGTCTTTCGTGTCACGAGCATTATGTTTTATATGCTATAAATGAAGGGACTTTTTGGGGGGAAAGATTTTGAGGACCCCAACATACATTTGAATAACTTAATAGAAGTATTTTCACCCTTTGATATTTCACACATAACCCAAGATTCCATCCAGTTGACCTATTCCCATTCTCTCTAATAGGAGAGACAGTATTGTCGCTTCGATCTCTCCCGACTAGGTCAATTACTTCATGGGATAAACTTACCATTCCCTTCCTTGACTGTTATTTTGCACTATTCAAGATGCGATAATTAAATGACAAAATTATCAAATTTCATCAATTGAACGGAGAACCACTTTATGAGGTGTGGGAAAGATTCAATGGGAAGCTCATGCAATGTCCTAACCATAAATTACCGAAGAAAATGCTTCTCCAAATCTTCTACCTGGCCTTAGATCAAATCAACAAAACCATATTAAATAATACGGTGGGGGCTCTCTTGTGAAGTTGACTTATCATAGGGCTACAACTTTACTTGAGGAAGTGACCAAGAAAAATCAAGGTTGGCATACCCATGATACTGAGGTACAAAAATACTCTCTTACTACTTCTTTTGTTGATAAAGATCAAAAGAAGAGAGATCAAGAGAGGGAGGATAACATGGAAAAAATGATAACGCAATTGGAGTTTTTAACTAAGCATGTGATAGGTGCACCCACAAAAATGTTGAATAACGTGGCATCCAAGGGAGATGATTATAAATAGGTCAAGAGGCTTAATGAAAAAATTCAGTATTTGGCTAACTATTTGGGGGTTCCCGCCTGGCCTATCAAAAGCAAGATGGGAACCAAGGCTGGATGGATCGTGATCATGACTTTGATTAGCGGGAAAAAGACCGAGATTATGATAGTTATGTTCCCCCTAATGAACAGGCAAAGAACAGAGATACAAATTCTATTGACCCCGACAAATACAAAATTAAATAAGTCTTGGCGAGAATTTTGATGAAAGTGGAGGGAACAAACAAGATAGTCTGTGAATTGAATGGTGACTTTTCACAAATCAACTAAAAAGTTGTATCGTACTCCACTTATATTAAGCAATTGGAAATTCAAATAGGTCAAATCTTCTCTCAACTAAATGCTAGACCAAAGGGGGGCCTTCCTAGTGACACTATTGTGAATCCCAAGAATGATGGCATGTGTTGGCAATAGTCACTAGGAGCAGAAAAAACCTTGGTGACCATTTGAAGGAAGTTGAGGGGGAAAATATAGAGGGAAAATCAAAAAATTGAGCAAATGAATGTGAACAAAAAGCTTTTGGTTGAGATAAAAGAAGAAACTCCAAACTCTCAAGGAGGGGATAGGAAATAACTGATTGTAATTGATGATAAGGTGGATGAAGATTATGAGCCACGAAGTGATGAATTTACCACCATGTAAATCCCCTCTTTGTTTCCACAAAATCTGAAGAGAAAGAGGAGAGGGATAAGATCAAGAAATTCATAGCTAACCTTAGCAACCTTTCTATCAATATTCCGTTACGTGAGGCGATCCAAGAGATTTTTAGGTATGCTAAGATTATGAAAAAATTGATGTCAAAGAAGAATCTTGGTAAAGGTGACACCATTGAAGTCACCCATGGGTGTAGCACTATCATGAGTAGAGCAATAGCGGAAAAGAATAAGGACCCCGGGGCTTTTACAATTCAATGCACCATCGGGACACATAAGCTTAAAAAAGCTTTATGTGACCTTGGTGTAAGTATTAATATAATATTCTTTGCAATATATTGGAGGCTTGTCTTGAGTACCCATACTCCAACATCGATGAGGCTTTTGATGGCAGACCAGTCTATTAAGAAACCGGTTGGTGTTTTGTTTGAGGTGTTGGTAAAAGTGGATAGATTCATCCTTCGGGCGGATTTTGTGGTCCTAGATTGTGAGATGGACCAAGAGGTGCCTATCATCTTTGGTCAACCTTTCCTTGCTATTAAAGAGTTATTTTCAATTTAGTGCTTAGGGAAATGAGGTTTAGAGTTCATGATGGTGAGGTGTCCTTCCAGGTATGCAAAATAAAGACAGAACCCATAGAGCTTCAAGTGGTGTCAGTTATAGATGTTGAAGATGATGAAGTGAATGAGGGTTCCCTTAAGGATCCAGCTTGAAAAAGATTAAGGACGTCGTGCCACGAAGATAACTAAGGCACTATGTGGGAGTCAACCTATAAATGCCACAAAATTGGCTCATATCCTTTGTTTTTAATTTAGTAGCATAGATTTTAATTATGCCATTGATTAATTCATGCATTTGTGTCACTTTGAAGTGTTTTTGACTAAGTTTAAAATGGGAAGTAAGAAATTTTTGCATGTTAAACAGGGGAAAATAGAGGTAAAGAAATGCCCTCAGTTACCACAATCACGGGCCCTGTGCCTCTGCAATAACGGTCACACACGTTACCGTGATTGTTGACCCTTGACCACAATTGTGGTCAAATTAGATTAAAAGACCATCAAACTACCCATTTTCTCACACTCTTCCTCCAAATACTCTCTCAAATTGTACCCACTCTTGGTCATATTTTGGACATCCAAAAGTATCTTAGCATTCCCTTTTGCATCATCACTCTGGTAAGTGCTTTGATTTTTTGATTTAATTATTGTTAGTAGGCCTTATAAAGCATGTTATAGGGAACGTCTAAAACTATGATTTTTATTGCTAAATCAATGTTGAATCTTCCTTGTGTGGTGGTTAGATGTATTAAATGGTGTACACACCTGTGGTAAAGTCTTGAGCACCCAAATTGTGTTTGAAATTAAGTAAAATATAGTGTGCACCAAGTGCTCGATCAATTGCCCAAACAAACTCATAACTAGTTGTTTCACATTCTCAGGGCATGATTGCGTTTTTAGGAATCTTGTTCAATGCTCTTAGTGATAATTTACTATTTTGGAACATGATTTGTCCTTAAAATTAGAAGTTTGAACTATTGGAAACTCTATCCTGGTCTGGCCTCAGATATCAAAACCACATCTCAGTAGCCCGCGATCGCAATATCGGAGGATGAATTTCACCCTAGGCAAAAAATCCTGCACTTCCAATTTTTGTCCAAACACCACTAAGTAACCATACCATGCACTTTATCGGACAACATAGCATAGTTTGTGCATGAAAATACTGATGATGAATGTTATTGTATTGTTCTAATGCTTTTTAGGTTTACATCATGTGAGACTACAATCAAGTTCATTTTATGGCCCCCGAGTGCCACACTCTATAACATAGTGACCTTGCAAGAACCAAGCTACTTTTTTAGAGGGAAATTTGCTTGGAAAAGGTGTCGGAAAAGCTTTCGGCATTTCATTACGGACTCGTGTCCACTGGATGGCAGCGTTTTTCCCAGGATCCTTGTCGGGAAAAATGAGCAGTGGTTACGATAATTCAATGTTATCTTAGCATGCTATCTTTATCAGACCCAACCATTTGGATCTGATGGAAAATGGTGAACTTTGGTGATGAAGAGATAAATGACATTTATGAGCTCCCGAACATAGACATGGATCGGTTTGAGGCCAAAGGGTATGAACTAAGAAGTTGGTTGGCGGAGAAGCTATGTCCAAGAAAGAAGGTCCCTTGGGCGGATACCAAGAGGAACATCTCTATGAATGACTTCACTATCGAGGACTGGATTTTGTTGACTATCATTTGTAGTCGAGTCTTCCCTTGAACCCATATACCAACCGTTCTAGGTTTATGGTCCTAGATGGTTGCTTGCATACTAGATGGAATTCCTTTGAATGTTGTTAGACTTTTGGTCTCTGATATTAAGTTCTTCCAGAACTACGATGGTACGCCTCGTATTCCCCTCTTTGTTTACTGAGTTGTACAAGTGAGCAGGTGTTGTGGAGTAACTTGATGACACTTGGGTGCGCACTACGCCCCCATTTATCCTGTATAAATTTAGGTTTAGGGTGCATCGAGTAAGAAAAAGAAGAGGAATATCAACTTGAGAAAGTTGACATATGAGGAGCTAGAGTTTTCTAGTCCATCTGTAGGTGGTCCTATTGAGGAGATCGGTGTTTATTTGAGGGTAATTAGAGAGCTTATGTCAAGATTGTCCTAGGGTATGAGAGAGAGCTCCACTACTTTCCATTCATATGTGTCTCGATATGATTATAAGAAGTATCTGGAGGACCAGCGCACACAGGGAGAAAAATTACTAGGCTTGAGAGGGCCTACTCATCCTTAGAAGAGTCTCATAGAGAGCTCTAGGTTTCACATGAGAAGATGGTAAAAATGAAGAAGAAGAGGGATTAGTTCTTTTGCAAGATGTGGAAGGGGTTAAAGGACCTATGGAAGGTCCTAAACCCTCGAGAAACATTATCTTCTTCCAATGTGGAGAGCGATGATGAGGCCCCAACTAAGTGGTACAGTCCCAAGGATGTTGGAGATGATGCAGAGTCTGAGGAGTAGAACAGCTCCTGATGCTATTTCAGGGAGCACTCTTATCTCTGTTTATGATTTGTTGTCTATATAGTGAGAACACTGCAAGTTTCTTAATTGGGGGTGCATGTCTCCGCATTCATTTATTTTGGTCCTGTATTATTATGATATTTTTTTATGTTTATATATTATTTTGGATGATTTTTATTTTTTTCTTGGTTGTAGTATTTGGGTACTCTGATGGTGTCCACATTTTCATGAATTAGTTGTTTGTTGCATTTCCAGATTTTTACTTTATCTTTATTTTTTTATGGTGACATCGGACGAGCCTTTTCCTATGATAGATTAAGGGACTACATTCTTAATGGAAAATCATTGTGATTGGGTTTTGATCCATGGATGCATGAGAAGTCTGAGTACCTATAGCATCAGAGCTATAAATGCAGGGTAATCTAAGTACCTATAGCATTTTGGATTTGGGATTGCACTTATATCTATGTAGAAGTCTGAGTAGCCATATGGTTTGATAGCTTGAAACCCGAAATGTGAGATGGAAGCTAGGTTTGGTTCCATAAATAGAAAATTGTGCGTGGTGAAAATGTGATGAAAACACCCCCTCTATCCAAAAAAAAAATTTTAAAAAAGGTTACGGATGTAAGAGACCTTGTAACAATGCTTTACCTCTTTTGTGAATCCAAAGCTTTGACTTGTAGAAATTGGTAGATACTCCATTTTGTCTCTAGTGGGAAGTGAAATTAAGACCATTTGAGGAGTTTGCTTCTATGTGCGGTGAGCATTTTTGTCTAAATCTCATGCATACTTATACCATCTAGAACTTGCTCCATTAGTCTCTCATGGCTAATTTTGATTATGCTTGGTTGGTAAAATGATCTTAGGGTATCTTTGTGAACATAGGAACCCACTTTAGCCTAAATAGCCTACCCATGCTTTGGATAGTACCCTTAGTCACCTAATTTTAACCTTTAAGACGTTCTTTGGAAACCCTGTTATAATCCTTGATCCATTCAATATTTTTTCCTCTCTTGAATCCTACCCTCCTTGAACATAAAAACATTAAAATTGAGGCTAAATGCCTAAGTTGGGGGTGGTAAGTTTGGAAGAGATGACCTTGGGCCAAGGTAATTGTAAGTGGATTCTTATGAGTTAAGAAATGAAAACAAATATATAAAACAGTCAGTATACTATCGATAACATAGATAAATTACAGTATAAAATAATCTACTTTAATGGTTTATAATCAATACCAGTAATACCTAGGGAAAATCGTAGAGCACATACGATGAAACTTCCTGTATCACATATGTATTCTTCTGCTTGGTGGTCTATCCTCTTCTTTAGATAGTCTAGATTCAATATGAATGACTACCTACCCCAAGGGTATTTCTCAAAGAAACTCAAGTTATCCTCCATCTTAATGGTGTCTATGTCTACAATTTTTGACAAATTGCGTGTAAGCAATATGCAGTGCATGAACCAAACCAAACAACATTTGAACTTATCCTCCTTGTCCATCCTCCCACCTTTAATAAGCTTCAACAATCTCTTAGCATTTACACGTCTCTTTTTTGCAATCCTTTTAAAAAAAGCTTCACCCTTCTCCATCACTTTGAGATATGTTGTATCACAGGGATAACACCTATAGTTTAACTCGTGATTATTGCAAACTCCTTCAGGCCAAAATATGTCAGCCTGTCGTTAATGCAGGACTACATTTCATATAATATATTGTCTTGTTGAACTCGACAAAGAAGTGTATACTGAACAAACTGTCCATTGAACTTCAAATGTTCTGGCAAGTCCTATAAACAACCAAAATAGGAATTCTTAAACCTTGACTTGAGATATTGATCAATCATGACTTGTTTGAATTCATAAAATATTTTTAAACGAGACCTAATGGATATATTAGCCGAAAATGATCCAACATCATCCATGACAGTGGCGAGGCCATACCTCTAGGTCGAAAGGCAAGAACAATGATTCCTCATCTATCCTAAGCTCAATTTCTATTTCATCCTGCTCATCTCCACTCAAAGCTTGAACAACTTCATCGCTACAATTTTGATTCTCCGACTCATCGACTACCCGTTTTTTTTCTTTTCTCATACCTTTCAACTTCTACAGCTGTGTGTTTACTATCTCTACCCATTTTTTATAAACTACACACAAAAAATAAGATTTCTCAACTATCATAGAAAAAATAATATATAATTGACCTAATAGTCTATTAACAGGACAACAACACCAGCAGATGAATGTGGAATCAAAAAAGAAGAAAACCCTATCTAAAACATCCTTACAGTCAAGCACAATTGAAGATCAAATTCAGAAATCAAACAAATACCTAATCAACTGAATGGTCTATTAACAGAACAATAAGGTATGATAAAAACATCACCTACAAGAACATGCATCTAAAACACCCTTACATTGAAGAAAAACTTAAAGGGAACCCAGGTTTCCAACACACTAATAGATGAAATTCTAGAAAAAAATTCACAATTCAAACGTCAAGGGAAATCATAATCCATCAAAAATTCATCAACAACCAAACAAATATCAACTTAAAACCATAGATTTTCGGTAAAATCAAGTCCTATTTATCAAAATAATTTCAATTTTTTTCATCCAAATTAAATAAATACCTAATCAACTGAATGATCTATTAACATAACAAGAAAAATTTATGATCAAACCATCCCCACAAGAACATGCATCTAAAACACCATTACATTGAAGAATAATTTCAAGAAAACTCAGATTTCATGGCAATCAACAAGGACAATCGATATCCATCAAATATCCATCAATAATCAAACAAATACCAACTAAAAACATAGGTTTTCAGTAAAATCAACCCTCGTTTTCCAAAAAAAATTCAATTTTTTTCCTCCCAAATCACATCAATCGCCATAAACCAAAATTGAAAAATAAATAAATCATCAATATGGAGCAAAAATTACTCGAGAGATAAATAGAAATTACCTAAATTTAAATATAGAAGATATTAAAGCTTTAGACAAGATACAAATAAAAATAGAGGTTGGGGGGGTAGGAAGCGGGAATGACATTGGGGTTGGGAGTGAGAGTGAGGAGAGAGATTTTTTTTTTATATTTGATAGAAAAGTGTTGTTGTGAAAAGTATTTAAAAAAGAGTTAATAGGTGGCAACAACTTTTTTGATTTTACACTTTAACCCATACCGCACATCTTTTTTATTTTCTCTCCCCAAACACTAAAAAATTAAATGATAACTACATAGACTCCTAATTACCCTATTTAGCCTAAGTTTTAATTAATTACAATTCATAGCCCATTCTTGCCTATAAATTATTCCTAATTACAATTTATAACCTCTCCCATGTATTTTCTATTTTTCTTTATTTTATATTACTCTCCTTTTTTTATTTTTTTTTATTTTTTCTTTTCCTTCTTTTTTTTTTCTCTTTCTTCTTTCACTTTTTAAATTTTTCTTTTCGTTTTCTTTTTTCCATTTTTTCTTTTTATTTTTTCTCCTTTTTTTTTTTCCTTTTTTGTCTATTTTCTATTACTCTCCTTTTTTTTTGTATTTTTTTCCTTCTTTTTTTTCTTTTTATTTTTTCTCCATATTTTCATTTGTGGAACTAGCAAACATAAATACAAATGCGAACTATAAAATACAAATACAAATGTGAACTATAACATACAAATATAAGTGTGAATTATAAAATACAAATACAAATGTGAACTATAACATACGGATACAAGTGTAAAATATCATTTGTATATTTTAATTATTGAAAAGAACGATTAATTTTCTTTCTACAAATACTTGTTTGTATTTATTGATGTGAGTTTCATTTATTGATACAAATAAATAAAATTTAAATTTTAATACAAATACAATATTTACAAATACATATTGTATTTGTAATTATAAAAACATTTGTTTCGTGTGTTTGTAATTGTATTTTTATCATGTGATATTTATTTATTGACAAATATGAATGATAATTCTTGCATACAAATACATATTTATATATTTTAGAATCAAAAAAATATAATTAATGCATTTATTTATTTGTATACAAATACAAATAATAAATTATACATAATCACAGCTAAATACAATATTCAATCAACTTACAAATATAAATACAAAATAATTCTTTAAAAATAAAAAGGTATCAACGAAAATAGAATATAAATACAAATATAATCTAAATATGCAGACACAATAAAATCACAATACAAATATAATCCAATATAATATACAGTCAATTATAAAATAAAAATACAAAATAATTCTTTAAAATACAAGTGCGAATTATATAAAATATAAATGATGGTGCGAACTAACAAATATAAATACAAAGGCAAATTATATAAAATATAAATGATGATGCGAACTACCAAATATAAGCTATAAAATACAAATATAAATGCAGATTACAAAATACAAATACAAGCGCAAACTTTAAAATACAAATACAAATACAGTTGTATCAATGAATACCAATAAATGATGATGTGACTACAAATACGATAAATAATTATGGTATTTACATTATCATCCATGACTTATTCTTGAGTAGTCATATCTTTTGAAAATGCAAAATATAAAATAGAACAAAAAAAGATAAAGAAAATAAGTACAAAAAAGAAAAAAATCAAAGAACAAATATAAATAGAAGTTAGAGATATAAGAGAAAGAAAAAAAAAAGAAAAAAAGATGAAAAGATAAAAATAAAAAAAAATTGAAAAAGGAAGAAGAAAAAATAAGGAAAACACAAAAAAGAAAAAAAAATGGTAGTGTTTTGGTCGAGACTAAATATGTAGTGTATTTATATTTTTTTTATAAATACAGACCATTGAGTAAAAGTGAATACAACGGTTGTGAATTGAATATAAGGGATAAATAGATACTGCATTTATATTTTATATGAATACAGGCTATTGATAAAATTAAATACAGCAGACATAAATTGAATACAAAGATTATAAATGGTAATTATGTAAAATATGGATATAGAAGGTGAATTTTACAATAAAGTATAACTATTTCTGAAAGATGCTAATCCTAAAAGAAATAATTGTCTCGTTTCGCAATTAAGTTTTCGAAGTATCCTTTTTCCCAAATATTCTCTTCTGTCTACTTTTCTTTCTTTTTGCCTTCTCTCTTTGGTGGACCTTTTCCCGCATATTCCTTTTTCCATTTTTGCATATAATACGCTTTATATTTTTATTTTTTTATTTTAAGCAAATTTCAAAGTTTGATATATCATTAATTAATTTATCTCTTTTTAGTATAAATTTAGAAAAATATCATAATTTTGAAAAATTGATAAGGATTTGAGTTGATTCTCAAATAAAAAAAAATAAATTATACTTTTTAATCAGATTTTATATGATTATTCAAAATGTAAGAGAATTTTTTAGATAAAATTTTAAGATTAGGGATAGTTAAATAACAATAAAAATGAATAATGGATGAAAATATAAATAAGTGATGAAATCGGAAATGAGTTCGATTGGAATTCTTTAAAATATTAATTAATTAATTAATTATGAGAAGACCATTTAAAAATAGAGAAGCTTTTAGAAAAATTAAAGAATCTTTAATTAGTAATTATTCAGAATATATAAGACTAAATAAAACAAAAGAAAACCCACAAAGATTAGCTTACCTAATTACCTTAATATCTAGTATTGAAGCAAAATTAATAATCCATTTAAAATCTAGAAGAATGAGACATATACCATCTAATTATGATAAAATTAGATTTAGGTATCCACCAAAATACTATAAATATTGTTTGGATGGATAAAATACAAAAATACAAAGAACTAAAACAGACTATATCTGAAAAACGTAAAGAATTAAAAATAAGAACAAAAAGATTAAATTATAATATATTTGCCGGAGTTAGTAAAAACTCAATAAATGCACAAAAAGATGAAATATCAAATTTAGAATCACAAATAGATAGTTTAGAATATATATATCAACATGAACTATTTACAATAAAATGAACAAAGAAGAATTTATAATAGACGAAAAAATATATGAAAATCACGAAGGATTAAAAATAAGAATAGTATTTTCTAATTTAGGAAGAAGATATAAGAAAATAGGTGAACATTTATATTTAATGTTAGAAAAAGAAGAATTAAAATTAGAAGATAAATTGACAGCTATGGTTAGAATAGAAAGAGAAAACGAAGAAATAGATAGAAAAAAGGAAATAGAAAAAATAAAACAACAAACTACAGAAGAAATACGAAAAATAGAAGAAACTAAAAATAGTAGGATTGCTGAATTAGAAAAAGAATTACAAATGTTAAAAGATCTGTATGAAAAAAGACAGAAAGAAAAAGAAGAAAAAGATAAAGAACAAAAATTATTAAACGAGATAAATCAATTTAAAGAAAAATTAGAAATAGACAATAAAGAAATAAAAAATAAGGAATTAGAAATAAATAATATAGATGTTGAAGAAACAGACAATTATGATTCAGAAGATAGTGAAACATATACAGAAATATTAACAAATACAAAAAATTTAGAAATCAATGAAAAACAAGAAGCAATTAATGAAGAAAATTTAGAAAACATCAACACAGAAATAAATACTCTTGATAAAAAAGAAGATCAAAATATAATACCCAGTACATCAGAAATAAGGAAACCTACATATTATAAAAATAAGTTTAAAAGATATAATCTAAAGAATGAATATGACAAATGGACACCAAAACAAATAGTTAATAAAAATTATAACTTTCTAGACTTAGATTGTGTAATAGATATAGAAAAAACAATACAATTATGGATAGGATATATGACAAAACAATTATTAGATAATAATATAAGTGTAACAGATGCACCAGAATATATAGAAAGAACACTAATAGGAACAGTAAAATTATGGTTTTTAAATCTAACTGAAAATAGTAAAAAAATATTAAGAACTGACAAACCCACAGAAGGAATAATGAAATTAACACCTATAGAATTATTAAAAAAATATGAAACAGCTATAAAAGACGAATTTAGTAGCATGACAACAACAGAAGAAGAACAAAATGAAGAGAAAGACATAAATAGGAATTTAATGTTAAAATTAGCAATATGTAATATGTGTTACATAGATGAATATACTTGCGCATTTAAAGAATATTATTATAAAGGAGCATATAATATAGAAGAAAGTAAAGAAATAAGAAAATTATATTTTAATAAATTACCTGAACCATTTAGTTCAAAAATAATAAAAAGTTGGGATGAAACAAAAATAGTGGATACTTTAGGAGCAAGAATAAAATTTTTACAACAATGGTATAGAAACTTAGTGAAAAATACAGAGAAGAAATAAAAATGGAAAAAACATTAATAAAAAATTTAGCATGTTGCAAAGATAAAATAGCACCTCAATTTGGATGCGAAGAAAGATATTATAAGAAAAGAAAAAGGCATAAGAAATATAAGAAATACAAAAAATCAAAATATAAATACAAAAAACCAAGAAAAAGATATTATGTAAAAAATTATAAAAACAAGAGACCATATAGAAAGAAAAAATCTATAAAAGAATGTACTTGTTATAATTGTGGAAAGTTAGGACACTTAGCTAGAGATTGTAAATTACCTAAAAACCCAAAAAATAAACAAATATCAGAAATAAAAATAGAAAATACAGAATATATGCAAATAGATTATATAGATTACGAATTAGAAAGCGAAGACAGTATATATGAAATTTCAGAGAATGAAACAGATAATGAAATAGATAGTGAATTAGATGAATTAAATGACTGAAGAAGATATAAAAATATTAACAAAAGAAGAATATTTAAATGAAGAAGGAACAGATCAAAAAATAATATTTGATAACAATGTATTCGATGAAATAAAAGGAAAAGAGTTAGACTTAAGTGTAGAAAAAATATTTAAAATACCAACAATAAAAAATATATTTACTAGAAAAAAGGAAGAATATTATGTAGTAAGTCAAAAAGAGCACGTAATAGACTGTAGATATGCAAAAGGTAAAGCCAGTATACCACTAGTAACAAAAAGAATAATTAATAAAGAAATAAACGATATAAAAAGTAGAGACCCAATAAAATATGTACACCTTGGAGGTACAGAAATATTAATAAAAGCATGTTTTAGAGAAGGAATAGATACACCAATAGAATTATATTTAGCAGATGATAGAATTATAAAACCTATAGAAAAAAGCATAATAACTGCCATAAAAGGAAATTTAATATACCAAAAATTTAAATTCATAATAAGTGCAAACTATTCAGTAGCAGTAACGGATAGAAATATAGATAAATCACCAGTATTATATTGGAAGATATCAGGAATAGAATTAACTCCAGGAAGTAAAATATTTACAGCAAGATGCAAAAATTTATATGTATTAACAACAAAACATAAAATAACGGGAAAAAATAAGATTAATAAGATACAAATAGATAGCCCATTTGAACAATTTGTAAAAACGATAGACTATAATGATTATAGCTATAGAGACATAGATGTAGAAGAAAATCTAGAAATAATAAATGATAGAATAAGTACAACAAAAAGAACAGCTTATGATAAACCGGAATCATCAAGCTCATCAAAAAGAACAAGTTATGAAAAAAGTTCAATGGATAATTCAAACCATTATTACATAACAGGAAAGGTAAATGAAAAAGAATATTTAATACTATTAAATACAGGACAAAAAGAAAATTATATAGCAAAATATCTAGTAAAAAATGAAGAAATAAAAACCGACAATAATATATGCCCAGATCTACCAAGAAGTTTAATAAACACTAAAAATATAGCAGAAAAAATAATAATAATAGGAATAAGAAAAATAAAAATAGAATTTGAAGTAAAAGAAGAAATGCAAAAAACAGACATAATATTAGGAATAAAATGGCTAGAACAAGTAAAACCATATAATATAGAACATACACAATTAACTATAACATATAACAGAGAGAAATTATTCTTAAGAAGAGCATTAACATAAAATGAAAATATATGTATTAATGAAGATAGTAGTAGAAGGATATTACAGTAGATATTACACGCCTATGATAGATACAGGAGCAGAAGCTAATTTATGTAGATATAATTGTTTACCAGAAAGTAAATGGGATAAATTGAAAACACCAATAATAGTTAAAGGATTTAATAACGAAGGAAGCTTAATTACTTATAAAGCTAAGAATGTAAAAACACAAGTATGAGATAAAATATTAACAATAGAAGAAATTTATAATTATGAACTAACATCAAAAGATATACTTTTAGGAATGCCGTTTCTAGATAAATTATACCCACATATAATAACTAGAACAGACTGGTGGTTTACAACACCATGTAAACAAAAAGTAAGAGCAAAAAGAGTTAATAATAAAATAAGAAAGAAAACTGATTGGATAAAAGTAAGTGAAAAAATTACACAAAAGTTAGAAAATATAAAAAATACTGAAGATACAATAGAATTAGTTGTATTTTCGATAAATAAAACAGAAATAACTATATTTTCAATAAATAAGATAGAAATAATTAAGAAAAAATTAGAACAATTATATAGTGAAGATCCATTAAAAGGATGGGAAAAACATAAAACTACTATAAAAATTGAATTAATAGATAAAAATAGCATAATAACCCAGAAACCATTAACATATAATTTTGATGATTTAAAAGAATTTAAAATGCATATAGATGAATTATTAGAAAAACAATATATACAAAAAAGTAATAGCAAACATAATAGCCCAACATTTATAGTAAATAAACATAGTGAACAAAAAAGAGGAAAAAGTAGAATGGTTATTGATTATAGAAATTTAAATGCAAAAACAATAACTTATAATTACCCAATACCGAATAAGATATTAAAAATAAGACAAATACAAGGATATAATTATTTTAGTAAATTTGATTGCAAATCAGGATTTTACCATCTAAAGTTAGAAGAAGAATCTAAGGAATTAACCGCATTTACGGTACCACAAGGATTTTATGAATGGAATGTACTACCATTTGGATATAAAAATGCACCAGGTAGATATCAACATTTTATGGATAGTTATTTTAAACAACTACCTAATTGTATAGTATATATAGACGATATACTATTATATACAAAGACCAAAGAAGAACATTTAAAATTATTAGAACAATTTACGGATATAATAGAAAATTCGGGAATAAGTTTAAGTAAAAAGAAAGCTGAAATTATGAAAAATCAAATAGAATTTTTAGGAATACAAATAGATAAAAGTGGAGTAAAAATGCAACAACATATAGTACAAAAAATAATAAATTCGAAAGAAGAATTAGATACGAAAAAGAAATTACAATCATTTTTAGGATTAGTAAACCAAGTAAGAGCATATATTCCAAAATTAGCAGAAAACTTAAAACCACTACAGAAAAAATTAAAAAAGGATATAGAATATAACTATAATGAAGAAGATAAAAAACAAGTTCAAAAAATAAAAATACTTTGTAAAGAATTACCAAAATTACAATTTCCAGATGAAAATAGAAAATTTATATATATAGTAGAAGCAGATGCCAGTGAATATAGTTACCTAGGAGTACTCAAATATAAATATGAAGCAGAAAAAATAGAACACCATTGTAGATATTACTCAGGTACGTTCAACGAGACAGAAATAAAATGAGAAATAAATAGAAAAGAATTATGTTCATTATATAAATGTTTGTTAGAATTTGAGCCATATATTGTATATAACAAATTTATTGTGCGAACAGATAATACACAAGTACGCTGGTGGCTAACAAAGAAAATACAAAATTCAGTTACAACAAAAGAAATTCGGAGACTAGTATTGAATATATTAAATTTTACATTTACAATAGAAGTAATCAGTACTAACAAAAATGTTATTGCAGATTACATATCAAGACAAAGCTACACAGACTGATATTATAGAAGAAGATACTCTAGAAAAGATACTCAACACCCTAACTACGCTTTCAATAAAAGTGGACAGTATGGGTAATGAGATAGAAAAGCTAAAGACTAATGAAGGTAAACTGAAGTCTATAGATACAAATCAGCTAACTCAGCAGTGTGCAGAGCTATGTCGATCGGAAGACATTAAAATTCCAGAGCTAGAAGGAGACGTTGGGATACTCCATAAAACCCATAACGTTTATCTATCTACTTCCGCAGGTACAAGCAAAGGAGCTAGTCGGCCAAGATACCAGAACATGAATATGAATAAAATATTTGAAAAACCATATACCCCAAATACACCAAAAGATCCCATGTTTATACCCCCACAAATTACCACATACCGAGATAGTCTGAACCAAGATAAAAAAGTTTATAACTACACATCCCAAAAATACATAGAAAATATCTACAATATACAAACCTTTTTAAATAGCAACCCCAAAGTTACAAATGTCCAAGAACCAGATACAAACTATATAACCCAGAGATTGACCGGATATAATAAACTAATTGCCTTACCTAAAACCAAACCAAATATAGTTAAAACTTGCTACGAATATGGACTACTTAGTACTGTATATACCACGGACGGAACTGAGATATCCACTATACCAGAAATATATGAAGCATTTATCATTTTTAAAAGAATAACCAAAGGTACCCTGTTCTTTATAAAAATTTTCGCGGCACCGGCAGAGATATTATTTGATGAAGATAAAAAACCTATACAAGTTGTAAAGATAGGAATGACACGAGATATGATTATACCACAAGATATTATTTCACAACCAGAGATACCCAGAATCGAGATACCAAAATTTTATGCAAACAAGAGGATTATCGGATTATCTACAATTTTACAAGAGCTAGCAAATACATATTGCAAACAAAATCCCATATGGAACTACTATTCAAGAGATCATGTATTAATATATTCGAATTCAAAAGAGTTACGAGAAACAGATATGGAAACTATTAGGCAATGGATTATCACGTTGCTTAAACCAGAAACAGAACCTATTGCCAGAGCTATCAGGAAAAAATTTATTTCGGAAGAATTATTGACCAGATACTGCAAAACTATTGGACACAAATATCCAGATTACAGATGTTCAAAATGTAATGGAGGAGATAATGATGTCCCAGCAGTACAGTTAGAATGAGAAGATAAGGACGACAGCTGGAAAGATAAGACCAGAGCAATAATGGAGATACAACAGATATGACAAAATAGACAGAAGACTTATTTGTACAAAGTTGTTACGTAAAAGTTAACATTAGTTAGTAACATTAATTAGTAGCATTTATTGAGAAGTTAATGTAAAGTAGGAAAATTCAAAGTCTTATAGGTTAGGTGAAAAGAAAGACTTTTAAGTCTTTTTTAAGTTGTTTTTTAGCTTTTTAGTTTTTTAATATTTTATTGAATACGGATGTAAAAACTTTTGTACATTTTTCATTCTATAAATAGAGAAAGCAGAAGGCATTGCAAGGCAAGCCTTCATGCGTTGAAGCAAACATTCTCTCAAAGTCCACAATAAATATTTTTTGCTTAGTTAATTAAAAAACAGGTATATATCAATGGAAAAATCTATGGAGGAACAAAGCACAGAAATATCAAACCTACCAGAACAGGTATATTTATTTATGATTATGAATAGCTAAATTCATAATTCCCAACAATCATGATATGATAAAATAAATTCATGTTAGTTACTTTATAGTAGAATTATTCGAGGAATAATATGTTAAGAAGTTTATTAGCAAAGTGGAAACGGAGAAAGATCCCTAAGAACTATGCCATCCTAAAGGTGAAACCAATAAGGCAAGAAGCCGTGGTGGGGAGTAACCAGAGTAGAGGCGTTGTTTAAGGGAAAAGTATCAGATTACCATGCTAATAGTGACCGAAGAACATGTTATTTAAGAATAATCTAGTATATAGTAATCTAAGATGACTATATTTTGTTATGTATATGGTTGAAGAGAATATTTTGAAAAAAGCAATTTTATGAAAATGAATAATTATTTATCTGATGTGATGGTAGATAAATTTAAAATACTTATTTTATATGCACTTAAAGATATAACTGTAGTAGATATAAGAAAAATCATATTAGAAAAAGCATTTGGTAAATATTACATGACTAGAGTAAATTATATACCACACATACCTAACTACTCTTACAAATACTTAGCATGATAAATTACATAGAATTTTTAGAAAAAGATATGAGAAACATACAACTACTAGAAAAACAGATGAAAAATATAGACAAATACATGGAAAATAAAGATATAAAATATCAATTTTAGAAAATAGACCATTTAGACTACCTTAAAGTTTTAATCTTATATATACTTAAAGACATAGAAATTAAAGATATTAAGAAAATAATATTAGAAGAAGTAATAAACTACGAAATTGAAACAATAAATGCGTTGGAACAGATATACGAAGACATTTACCCAGAAGGATTCTATTCAGATCAAGACTGTGGATGTTAGAATATATAAAGAAAATTAGAGAAAGGCAAAATTGGATATATGAAGAAGTTAATTACAGAAATCAACTTGAAATAGAGAAAAAACAACTAGAAGAAAAATTACTTAAAATAAATTTAACCTTAGAAAAGGAAAATACAAGTAATAATTTATTTAATACATACGAAAAATTATTTAATACAGATGGAAAATTAGTTATACATGAACAACAAATACTAATTAGTCAGATAAAAAATATAAACCTACGCATTGAATATAGCAAAGTTAGAATAAAATACTACACAGAAATTGCTAAAATTTTAATAGGATAAAATAAATTAATGGATACATCTTACGAAAAGAATAAATCATTAAAAGAAATAGAAACTCAACTATATAGTTTATACCTAGAATACAAAAGATTACATATTACTAACGAGGATCCTAAAACACTAGATAATTTAATCACGATAATATCTAATTTAGAATATGAATTAATAAAACATCTTAAGTCAAGAAGATAAAAATGAAAATTATTCCAATCAATAATAATCATTATAAAAATAAATACATACGTATTTATTATCTAGTTGAAACTACGCACCTAATCCGCACCCCCCTACAAATGGTATCAGACCATTTGTAGGGGGGTGCGGATTAGGTACGTAGATTCAACTAGATAATAAATACCATTTGTAGGGGGGTGCGGATTAGGTGCGTAGTTTCAACTAGATAATAAATACGTATGTATTTATTTTTATAATGAATATTATTGTTTGGAATAATATTCATTTTTATCTTCTTGACTTAAGATGTTTTATTAATTCATATTCTAAATTAGATATTATCGTGATTAGATTATCTAGTGTTTTAGGATCCTCGTTAGTAATATGTAATCTTTCATATTCTTGGTATAGACTATATAGTTGAGTTTCTATTTCTTTTAATGATTTATTCCTTTCGTAAGATGTATCCATTAATTTATTAGGTTTATTATTTTATCCTGTGGTAATTGCAGAGTTATAAATTTTTGTATAATAATTTATCCTGTCTGTACTGTAGTATATATCTAATTCTAGATTTTCTATGTCATTTATTATCTTGTGTTGTTCTTCTCGTAGTGAGTTTTTTAAATTATCTAAACTATCACATGTACTTTTTTCTAAATTTTCTAAGGTTTTTTCTATCCATATTAACTTTTCTTTTAGAGTCTCCATTATTTCTTTAATTCGATTTCTATAATTAATTTCATCATTTAGGTTATTTTGGTTTTCCCTAGTTTTTCTTATATATTCTAACATCCACAGTCTTGATCTGAATAATATCCTTCTGGGTAAATGTCTTCGTATATCTGTTCTAACGCATTTATTGTTTCAATGTCGTAGTTTATTACTTCTTCTAATATTATTTTCTTAATATCTTTAATTTCTATGTCTTTAAGTATATATAAGATTAAAACCTTAAGGTAGTCTAAATGGTCTATTTTCTAAAATTGATATTTTATATCTTTATTTTCCATGTATTTGTCTATATTTTTCATCTGTTTTTCTAGTAGTTGTATGTTTCTCATATCTTTTTCTAAAAATTCTATGTAATTTATCATGCTAAGTATTTGTAAGAGTAGTTAGGTATGTGTGGTATATAATTTACTCTAGTCATGTAATATTTACCAAATACTTTTTCTAATATGATTTTTCTTATATCTACTACAATTATATCTTTAAGTGCATATAAAATAAGTATTTTAAATTTATCTACCATCACATCAGATAAATAATTATTCATTTTCATAAAATTGCTTTTTTCAAAATATTCCCTTCAACCATATACATAACAAAATATAGTCATCTTAGATTACTATATACTAGATTATTCTTAAATAACATGTTCTTCGGTCAATATTAGCATGGTAATCTGGATACTTTACCATTTGTAGGGGGGTGCGGATTAGGTGCGTAGATTCAACTAGATAATAAATACGTATAGGTGCGTAGATTCAACTAGATAATAAATACGTATGTATTTATTTTTATAATGATTATTATTGATTGGAATAATTTTCATTTTTATCTTCTTGACTTAAGATGTTTTATTAATTCATATTCTAAATTAGATATTATCGTGATTAAATTATCTAGTGTTTTAGGATCCTCGTTAGTAATATGTAATCTTTTGTATTCTAGGTATAAACTATATAGTTGAGTTTCTATTTCTTTTAATGATTTATTCTTTTCGTAAGATGCATCCATTAATTTATTTTATCCTATTGAAATTTTAGCAATTTCTGTGTAGTATTTTATTCTAACTTTGCTATATTCAATGCGTAGGTTTATATTTTTTATCTGACTAATTAGTATTTGTTGTTCATGTATAACTAATTTTCCATCTGTATTAAATAATTTTTCGTATGTATTAAATAAATTATTACTTGTATTTTCCTTTTCTAAGGTTAAATTTATTTTAAGTAATTTTTCTTCTAGTTGTTTTTTCTCTATTTCAAGTTGATTTCTGTAATTAACTTCTTCATATATCCACTTTTGCCTTTCTCTAATTTTCTTTATATATTCTAACTTCCACAGTCTTGATCTGAATAATATCCTTCTGGGTAAATGTCTTCGTATATCTGTTCCAATGCATTTATTGTTTCAATTTCGTAGTTTATTACTTCTTCTAATATTATTTTCTTAATATCTTTAATTTCTATGTCTTTAAGTATATATAAGATTAAAATCTTAAGGTAGTCTAAATGGTCTATTTTCTAAAATTGATATTTTATATCTTTATTTTCCATGTATTTGTCTATATTTTTCATCTGTTTTTCTAGTAGTTGTATGTTTCTCATATCTTTTTCTAAAAATTCTATGTAATTTATCATGCTAAGTATTTGTAAGAGTAGTTAGGTATGTGTGGTATATAATTTACTCTAGTCATGTAATATTTACCAAATGCTTTTTCTAATATGATTTTTCTTATATCTACTACAGTTATATCTTTAAGTGCATATAAAATAAGTATTTTAAATTTATCTACCATCACATCAGATAAATAATTATTCATTTTCATAAAATTGCTTTTTTCAAAATATTCCCTTCAACCATGTACACAACAAAATATAGTCATCTTAGATTACTATATACTAGATTATTCTTAAATAGCATATTCTTCGGTCACTATTAGCATGGTAATTTGGATACTTTTCCCTTAAACAGCGCCTCTACTCTGGTTACTCCCCACCACGGCTTCTTGCCTTATTGGTTTCACCTTTAGGATGGCATAGTTCTTAGGGATCTTTCTCCGTTTCCACTTTGCTAATAAACTTCTTAACATATTATTCTTCGAATAATTCTACTACAAAGTAACTAACATGAATTTATTTTATCATATCATGATTGTAAGGAATTATGAATTTAGCTATTCATAATCATAAATAAATATACCTGTTCTGGTAGGTTTGATATTTCTGTGCTTTGTTCCTCCATAGATTTTTCCATTGATATATACCTGTTTTTTAATTAACTAAGCAAAAATATTTATTGTGGACTTTGAGAGAATGTTTGCTTCAACGCATGAAGGCTTGCCTTGCAATGCCTTCTGCTTTCTCTATTTATAGAATGAAAAATGTACAAAAGTTTTTACATCCGTATTCAATAAAATATTAAAAAACTAAAAAGCTAAAAAAAAACTTAAAAAAGACTTAAAAGTCTTTCTTTTCACCTAACCTATAAGACTTTGAATTTTCCTACTTTACATTAACTTCTCAATAAATGCTACTAACTAATGTTACTAACTAATGTTAACTTTTACGTAACAACTTTGTACAAATAAGTCTTCTGTCTATTTTTCCATATCTGTTGTATCTCCATTATTGCTCTGGTCTTATCTTTCCAGCTGTCGTCCTTATCTTCTCATTCTAACTGTACTGCTGGGACATCATTATCTCCTCCATTACATTTTGAACATCTGTGATCTGAATATTTGTGTCCAATAGTTTTGCAGTATCTGGTCAATAATTCTTCTGAAATAAATTTTTCCCTGATAGCTCTGGCAATAGGTTCTGTTTCTGGTTTAAGCAACGTGATAATCCATTGCCAAATAGTTTCCATATCTGTTTCTCGTAACTCTTTTGAATTCGAATATATTAATACTTGATCTCTTGAATAGTAGTTCCATATGGGATTTTGTTTGCAATATGTATTTGCTAGCTCTTGTAAAATTGTAGTTAATCCGATAATCCTCTTGTTTGCATAAAATTTTGGTATGTCGATTCTGGGTATCTCTGGTTGTGAAATAATATCTTGTGGTATAATCATATCTCGTGTCATTCCTATCTTTACAACTTGTATAGGTTTTTTAACTTCATCAAATAATATCTCTGCCGGTGCCGCGTAAATTTTTATAAAGAACAGGGTACCTTTGGTTATTCTTTTAAAAATGATAAATGCTTCATATATTTCTGGTATAGTGGATATCTCAGTTCCGTCCGTGGTATATACAGTACTAAGTAGTCCATATTCGTAGCAAGTTTTAACTATATTTGGTTTGGTTTTAGGTAAGGCAATTAGTTTATTATATCCGGTCAATCTCTGGGTTATATAGTTTGTATCTGGTTCTTGGACATTTGTAGCTTTGGGGTTGCTATTTAAAAAGGTTTGTATATTGTAGATATTTTCTATGTATTTTTGGGATGTGTAGTTATATACTTTTTTATCTTGGTTCAGACTATCTCGGTATGTGGTAATTTGTGGGGGTATAAACATGGGATCTTTTGGTGTATTTGGGGTATATGGTTTTTCAAATATTTTATTCATATTCATGTTCTGGTATCTTGGCCGACTAGCTCCTTTGCTTGTACCTGCGGAAGTAGATAGATAAACGTTATGGGTTTTATGGAGTATCCCAACGTCTCCTTCTAGCTCTGGAATTTTAATGTCTTCCGATCGACATAGCTCTGCACACTGCTGAGTTAGCTGATTTGTAGCTATAGACTTCAGTTTACCTTCATTAGTCTTTAGCTTTTCTATCTCATTACCCATACTGTCCACTTTTATTGAAAGCGTAGTTAGGGTGTTGAGTATCTTTTCTAGAGTATCTTCTTCTATAATATCAGTCTGTGTAGCTTTGTCTTGATATGTAATCTGCAATAACATTTTTGTTAGTACTGATTACTTCTATTGTAAATGTAAAATTTAATATATTCAATACTAGTCTCCGAATTTCTTTTGTTGTAACTGAATTTTGTATTTTCTTTGTTAGCCACCAGCGTACTTGTGTATTATCTGTTCGCACAATAAATTTGTTATATACAATATATGGCTCAAATGCTAACAAACATTTATATAATGAACATAATTCTTTTCTATTTATTTCCCATTTTATTTCTGTCTCGTTGAACGTACCTGAGTAATATCTACAATGGTGTTCTATTTTTTCTGTTTCATATTTATATTTGAGTACTCCTCCGTAACTATATTCACTGGCATCTGCTTCTACTATATATATAAATTTTCTATTTTCATCTGGAAATTGTAATTTTGGTAATTCTTTACAAAGTATTTTTATTTTTTGAACTTGTTTTTTATCTTCTTCATTATAGTTATATTCTATATCCTTTTTTTAATTTTTTCTGTAGTGGTTTTAAGTTTTCTGCTAATTTTGGAATATATTCTCTTACTTGGTTTACTAATCCTGAAAATGATTGTAATTTCTTTTTCGTATCTAATTCTTCTTTCGAATTTATTATTTTTTGTACTATATGTTGTTGCATTTTTACTCCACTTTTATCTATTTGTATTCCTAAAAATTCTATTTGATTTTTCATAATTTCAGCTTTCTTTTTACTTAAACTTATTCCCGAATTTTCTATTATATCCGTAAATTGTTCTAATAATTTTAAATGTTCTTCTTTGGTCTTTGTATATAATAGTATATCGTCTATATATACTATACAATTAGGTAGTTGTTTAAAATAACTATCCATAAAATGTTGATATCTACCTGGTGCATTTTTATATCCAAATGGTAGTACATTCCATTCATAAAATCCTTGTGGTACCGTAAATGCGGTTAATTCCTTAGATTCTTCTTCTAACTTTAGATGGTAAAATCCTGATTTGCAATCAAATTTACTAAAATAATTATATCCTTGTATTTGTCTTATTTTTAATATCTTATTCGGTATTGGGTAATTATAAGTTATTGTTTTTGCATTTAAATTTCTATAATCAATAACCATTCTACTTTTTCCTCTTTTTTGTTCACTATGTTTATTTACTATAAATGTTGGGCTATTATGTTTGCTATTACTTTTTTGTATATATTGTTTTTCTAATAATTCATCTATATGCATTTTAAATTCTTTTAAATCATCAAAATTATATGTTAATGGTTTCTGGGTTATTATGCTATTTTTATCTATTAATTCAATTTTTATAGTAGTTTTATGTTTTTCCCATCCTTTTAATGGATCTTCACTATATAATTGTTCTAATTTTTTCTTAATTATTTCTATCTTATTTATTGAAAATATAGTTATTTCTGTTTTATTTATCGAAAATACAACTAATTCTATTGTATCTTCAGTATTTTTTATATTTTCTAACTTTTGTGTAATTTTTTCACTTTCTTTTATCCAATTAGTTTTCTTCCTTATTTTATTATTAACTCTTTTTGCTCTTACTTTTTGTTTACATGGTGTTGTAAACCACCAGTCTGTTCTAGTTATTATATGTGGGTATAATTTATCTAGAAACGGCATTCCTAAAAGTATATCTTTTGATGTTAGTTCATAATTATAAATTTCTTCTATTGTTAATATTTTATCCCATACTTGTGTTTTTACATTCTTAGCTTTATAAGTAATTAAGCTTCCTTCGTTATTAAATCCTTTAACTATTATTGGTGTTTTCAATTTATCCCATTTACTTTCTGGTAAACAATTATATCTACATAAATTAGCTTCTGCTCCTGTATCTATCATAGGCGTGTAATATCTACTGTAATATCCTTCTACTACTATCTTCATTAATACATATATTTTCATTTTATGTTAATGCTCTTCTTAAGAATAATTTCTCTCTGTTATATGTTATAGTTAATTGTGTATGTTCTATATTATATGGTTTTACTTGTTCTAGCCATTTTATTCCTAATATTATGTATGTTTTTTGCATTTCTTCTTTTACTTCAAATTCTATTTTTATTTTTCTTATTCCTATTATTATTTCTTTTTCTGCTATATTTTTAGTGTTTATTAAACTTTTTGGTAGATCTGGGCATATATTATTGTCGGTTTTTATTTCTTCATTTTTTACTAGATATTTTGCTATATAATTTTCTTCTTGTCCTGTATTTAATAGTATTAAATATTCTTTTTCATTTACCTTTCCTGTTATGTAATAATGGTTTGAATTATCCATTGAACTTATTTCATAACTTATTCTTTTTGATGAGCTTGATGATTCCGGTTTATCATAAGCTGTTCTTTTTGTTGTACTTATTCTATCATTTATTATTTCTAGATTTTCTTCTACATCTATGTCTCTATAGCTATAATCATTATAGTCTATCGTTTTTACAAATTGTTCAAATGGGCTATCTATTTGTATCTTATTAATCTTATTTTTTCCCGTTATTTTATGTTTTGTTGTTAATACATATAAATTTTTGCATCTTGCTGTAAATATTTTACTTCCTGGAGTTAATTCTATTCCCGATATCTTCCAATATAATACTAGTGATTTATCTATATTTCTATCCGTTACTGCTACTGAATAGTTTGCACTTATTATGAATTTAAATTTTTGGTATATTAAATTTCCTTTTATGGCAGTTATTATGTTTTTTTCTATAGGTTTTATAATTCTATCATCTGCTAAATATAATTCTATTGGTGTATCTATTCCTTCTCTAAAACATGCTTTTATTAATATTTCTGTACCTCCAAGGTGTACATATTTTATTGGGTCTCTACTTTTTATATCGTTTATTTCTTTATTAATTATTCTTTTTGTTACTAGTGGTATACTGGCTTTACCTTTTGTATATCTACAGTCTATTACGTGCTCTTTTTGACTTACTACATAATATTCTTCCTTTTTTCTAGTAAATATATTTTTTATTGTTGGTATTTTAAATATTTTTTCTACACTTAAGTCTAACTCTTTTCCTTTTATTTCATCGAATACATTGTTATCAAATATTATTTTTTGATCTGTTCCTTCTTCATTTAAATATTCTTCTTTTGTTAATATTTTTATATCTTCTTCAGTCATTTAATTCATCTAATTCACTATCTATTTCATTATCTGTTTCATTCTCTGAAATTTCATATATACTGTCTTCGCTTTCTAATTCGTAATCTATATAATCTATTTGCATATATTCTGTATTTTCTATTTTTATTTCTGATATTTGTTTATTTTTTGGGTTTTTAGGTAATTTACAATCTCTAGCTAAGTGTCCTAACTTTCCACAATTATAACAAGTACATTCTTTTATAGATTTTTTCTTTCTATATGATCTCTTGTTTTTATAATTTTTTACATAATATCTTTTTCTTGGTTTTTTGTATTTATATTTTGATTTTTTGTATTTCTTATATTTCTTATGCCTTTTTCTTTTCTTATAATATCTTTCTTCGCATCCAAATTGAGGTGCTATTTTATCTTTGCAACATGCTAAATTTTTTATTAATGTTTTTTTCATTTCTATTTCTTCTCTGTTTTTTTCACATAAGTTTCTATACCATTGTTGTAAAAATTTTATTCTTGCTCCTAAAGTATCTACTATTTTTGTTTCATCCCAACTTTTTATTATTTTTGAACTAAATGGTTCAGGTAATTTATTAAAATATAATTTTCTTATTTCTTTACTTTCTTCTATATTATATGCTCCTTTATAATAATATTCTTTAAATGCGCAAGTATATTCATCTATGTAACACATATTACATATTGCTAATTTTAACATTAAATTCCTATTTATGTCTTTCTCTTCATTTTGTTCTTCTTCTGTTGTTGTCATGCTACTAAATTCGTCTTTTATAGCTGTTTCATATTTTTTTAATAATTCTATAGGTGTTAATTTCATTATTCCTTCTGTGGGTTTGTCAGTTCTTAATATTTTTTTACTATTTTCAGTTAGATTTAAAAACCATAATTTTACTGTTCCTATTAGTGTTCTTTCTATATATTCTGGTGCATCTGTTACACTTATATTATTATCTAATAATTGTTTTGTCATATATCCTATCCATAATTGTATTGTTTTTTCTGTATCTATTACACAATCTAAGTCTAGAAAGTTATAATTTTTATTAACTATTTGTTTTGGTGTCCATTTGTCATATTCATTCTTTAGATTATATCTTTTAAACTTATTTTTTATAATATGTAGGTTTCCTTGTTTCTGATGTACTGGGTATTATATTTTGATCTTCTTTTTTATCAAGAGTATTTATTTCTGTGTTGATGTTATCTAAATTTTCTTCATTAATTGCTTCTTGTTTTTCATTGATTTCTAAATTTTTTGTATTTGTTAATATTTCTGTATATGTTTCACTATCTTCTGAATCATAATTGTCTGTTTCTTCAACATCTATATTATTTATTTCTAATTCCTTATTTTTTATTTCTTTATTGTCTATTTCTAATTTTTCTTTAAATTGATTTATCTCGTTTAATAATTTTTGTTCTTTATCTTTTTCTTCTTTTTCTTTCTGTCTTTTTTCATACAGATCTTTTAACATTTGTAATTCTTTTTCTAATTCAGCAATCCTACTATTTTTAGTTTCTTCTATTTTTCGTATTTCTTCTGTAGTTTGTTGTTTTATTTTTTCTATTTCCTTTTTTCTATCTATTTCTTCGTTTTCTCTTTCTATTCTAACCATAGCTGTCAATTTATCTTCTAATTTTAATTCTTCTTTTTCTAACATTAAATATAAATGTTCACCTATTTTCTTATATCTTCTTCCTAAATTAGAAAATACTATTCTTATTTTTAATCCTTCGTGATTTTCATATATTTTTTCGTCTATTATAAATTCTTCTTTGTTCATTTTATTGTAAATAGTTCATGTTGATATATATATTCTAAACTATCTATTTGTGATTCTAAATTTGATATTTCATCTTTTTGTGCATTTATTGAGTTTTTACTAACTCCGGCAAATATATTATAATTTAATCTTTTTGTTTTTATTTTTAATTCTTTACGTTTTTCAGATATAGTCTGTTTTAGTTCTTTGTATTTTTGTATTTTATCCATCCAAACAATATTTATAGTATTTTTGTGGATATCTAAATCTAATTTTATCATAATTAGATGGTATATGTCTCATTCTTCTAGATTTTAAATGGATTATTAATTTTGCTTCAATACTAGATATTAAGGTAATTAGGTAAGCTAATCTTTGTGGGTTTTCTTTTGTTTTATTTAGTCTTATATATTCTGAATAATTACTAATTAAAGATTCTTTAATTTTTCTAAAAGCTTCTCTATTTTTAAATGGTCTTCTCATAATTAATTAATTAATTGATTGATTATTGTAATTTTTTTATAAACTCTAAATTCAAACATATATGCTACTTCTGTATTTTTTAAATAACTGGGCTCTGATACCATTTGTAGGGGGTGCGGATTAGGTGCGTAGATTCAACTAGATAATAAATACGTATGTATTTATTTTTATAATGATTATTATTGATTGGAATAATTTTCATTTTTATCTTCTTGACTTAAGATGTTTTATTAATTCATATTCTAAATTAGATATTATCGTGATTAAATTATCTAGTGTTTTAGGATCCTCGTTAGTAATATGTAATCTTTTGTATTCTAGGTATAAACTATATAGTTGAGTTTCTATTTCTTTTAATGATTTATTCTTTTCGTAAGATGTATCCATTAATTTATTTTATCCTATTAAAATTTTAGCAATTTCTGTGTAGTATTTTATTCTAACTTTGCTATATTCAATGCGTAGGTTTATATTTTTTATCTGACTAATTAGTATTTGTTGTTCATGTATAACTAATTTTCCATCTGTATTAAATAATTTTTCGTATGTATTAAATAAATTATTACTTGTATTTTCCTTTTCTAAGGTTAAATTTATTTTAAGTAATTTTTCTTCTAGTTGTTTTTTCTCTATTTCAAGTTGATTTCTGTAATTAACTTCTTCATATATCCAATTTTGCCTTTCTCTAATTTTCTTTATATATTCTAACATCCACAGTCTTGATCTGAATAGAATCCTTCTGGGTAAATGTCTTCGTATATCTGTTCCAACGCATTTATTGTTTCAATTTCGTAGTTTATTACTTCTTCTAATATTATTTTCTTAATATCTTTAATTTCTATGTCTTTAAGTATATATAAGATTAAAACTTTAAGGTAGTCTAAATGGTCTATTTTCTAAAATTGATATTTTATATCTTTATTTTCCATGTATTTGTCTATATTTTTCATCTGTTTTTCTAGTAGTTGTATGTTTCTCATATCTTTTTCTAAAAATTCTATGTAATTTATCATGCTAAGTATTTGTAAGAGTAGTTAGGTATGTGTGGTATATAATTTACTCTAGTCATGTAATATTTACCAAATGCTTTTTCTAATATGATTTTTCTTATATCTACTACAGTTATATCTTTAAGTGCATATAAAATAAGTATTTTAAATTTATCTACCATCACATCAGATAAATAATTATTCATTTTCATAAAATTGCTTTTTTCAAAATATTCCCTTCAACCATATACATAACAAAATATAGTCATCTTAGATTACTATATACTAGATTATTCTTAAATAACATGTTCTTCGGTCACTATTAGCATGGTAATCTGATACTTTTCCCTTAAACAACGCCTCTACTCTGGTTACTCCCCACCACGGCTTCTTGCCTTATTGGTTTCACCTTTAGGATGGCATAGTTCTTAGGGATCTTTCTCCGTTTCCACTTTGCTAATAAACTTCTTAACATATTATTCCTCGAATAATTCTACTATAAAGTAACTAACATGAATTTATTTTATCATATCATGATTGTTGGGAATTATGAATTTAGCTATTCATAATCATAAATAAATATACCTGTTCTGGTAGGTTTGATATTTCTGTGCTTTGTTCCTCCATAGATTTTTCCATTGATATATACCTGTTTTTTAATTAACTAAGCAAAAAATATTTATTGTGGACTTTGAGAGAATGTTTGCTTCAATGCATGAAGGCTTGCCTTGCAATGCCTTCTGCTTTCTCTATTTATAGAATGAAAAATGTACAAAAGTTTTTACATCCGTATTCAATAAAATATTAAAAAACTAAAAAGCTAAAAAACAACTTAAAAAAGACTTAAAAGTCTTTCTTTTCACCTAACCTATAAGACTTTGAATTTTCCTACTTTACATTAACTTCTCAATAAATGCTACTAACTAATGTTACTAACTAATGTTAACTTTTACGTAACAACTTTGTACAAATAAGTCTTCTGTCTATTTTGTCATATCTGCTGTATCTCCATTATTGCTCTGGTCTTATCTTTCCAGCTGTCGTCCTTATCTTCTCATTCTAACTGTACTGCTGGGACATCATTATCTCCTCCATTACATTTTGAACATCTGTAATCTGGATATTTGTGTCCAATAGTTTTGCAGTATCTGGTCAATAATTCTTCCGAAATAAATTTTTCCCTGATAGCTCTGGCAATAGGTTCTGTTTCTGGTTTAAGCAACGTGATAATCCATTGCCTAATAGTTTCCATATCTGTTTCTCGTAACTCTTTTGAATTCGAATATATTAATACATGATCTCTTGAATAGTAGTTCCATATGGGATTTTGTTTGCAATATGTATTTGCTAGCTCTTGTAAAATTGTAGATAATCCGATAATCCTCTTGTTTGCATAAAATTTTGGTATCTCGATTCTGGGTATCTCTGGTTGTGAAATAATATCTTGTGGTATAATCATATCTCGTGTCATTCCTATCTTTACAACTTGTATAGGTTTTTTATCTTCATCAAATAATATCTCTGCCGGTGCCGCGAAAATTTTTATAAAGAACAGGGTACCTTTGGTTATTCTTTTAAAAATGATAAATGCTTCATATATTTCTGGTATAGTGGATATCTCAGTTCCGTCCGTGGTATATACAGTACTAAGTAGTCCATATTCGTAGCAAGTTTTAACTATATTTGGTTTGGTTTTAGGTAAGGCAATTAGTTTATTATATCCGGTCAATCTCTGGGTTATATAGTTTGTATCTGGTTCTTGGACATTTGTAGCTTTGGGGTTGCTATTTAAAAAGGTTTGTATATTGTAGATATTTTCTATGTATTTTTGGGATGTGTAGTTATATACTTTTTTATCTTGGTTCAGACTATCTCGGTATGTGGTAATTTGTGGGGGTATAAACATGGGATCTTTTGGTGTATTTGGGGTATATGGTTTTTCAAATATTTTATTCATATTCATGTTCTGGTATCTTGGCCGACTAGCTCCTTTGCTTGTACCTGCGGAAGTAGATAGATAAACGTTATGGGTTTTATGGAGTATCCCAACGTCTCCTTCTAGCTCTGGAATTTTAATGTCTTCCGATCGACATAGCTCTGCACACTGCTGAGTTAGCTGATTTGTAGCTATAGACTTCAGTTTACCTTCATTAGTCTTTAGCTTTTCTATCTCATTACCCATACTGTCCACTTTTATTGAAAGCGTAGTTAGGGTGTTGAGTATCTTTTCTAGAGTATCTTCTTCTATAATATCAGTCTGTGTAGCTTTGTCTTGATATGTAATCTGCAATAACATTTTTGTTAGTACTGATTACTTCTATTGTAAATGTAAAATTTAATATATTCAATACTAGTCTCCGAATTTCTTTTGTTGTAACTGAATTTTGTATTTTCTTTGTTAGCCACCAACGTACTTGTGTATTATCTGTTCGCACAATAAATTTGTTATATACAATATATGGCTCAAATGCTAACAAACATTTATATAATGAACATAATTCTTT
Source organism: Capsicum pubescens (assembly GCA_030864215.1). Lineage (NCBI taxonomy): Eukaryota > Viridiplantae > Streptophyta > Magnoliopsida > Solanales > Solanaceae > Capsicum > Capsicum pubescens. The sequence goes on from CM061543.1 coordinate 124,760,430, forward strand.
TCTATTTATTTCCCATTTTATTTCTGTCTCGTTGAACGTACCTGAGTAATATCTACAATGGTGTTCTATTTTTTCTGTTTCATATTTATATTTGAGTACTCCTCCGTAACTATATTCACTGGCATCTGCTTCTACTATATATATAAATTTTCTAATTTCATCTGGAAATTGTAATTTTGGTAATTCTTTACAAAGTATTTTTATTTTTTGAACTTGTTTTTTATCTTCTTCATTATAGTTATATTCTATATCCTTTTTTTAATTTTTTCTGTAGTGGTTTTAAGTTTTCTGCTAATTTTGGAATATATTCTCTTACTTGGTTTACTAATCCTGAAAATGATTGTAATTTCTTTTTCGTATCTAATTCTTCTTTCGAATTTATTATTTTTTGTACTATATGTTGTTGCATTTTTACTCCACTTTTATCTATTTGTATTCCTAAAAATTCTATTTGATTTTTCATAATTTCAGCTTTCTTTTTACTTAAACTTATTCCCGAATTTTCTATTATATCCGTAAATTGTTCTAATAATTTTAAATGTTCTTCTTTGGTCTTTGTATATAATAGTATATCGTCTATATATACTATACAATTAGGTAGTTGTTTAAAATAACTATCCATAAAATGTTGATATCTACCTGGTGCATTTTTATATCCAAATGGTAGTACATTCCATTCATAAAATCCTTGTGGTACCGTAAATGCGGTTAATTCCTTAGATTCTTCTTCTAACTTTAGATGGTAAAATCCTGATTTGCAATCAAATTTACTAAAATAATTATATCCTTGTATTTGTCTTATTTTTAATATCTTATTCGGTATTGGGTAATTATAAGTTATTGTTTTTGCATTTAAATTTCTATAATCAATAACCATTCTACTTTTTCCTCTTTTTTGTTCACTATGTTTATTTACTATAAATGTTGGGCTATTATGTTTGCTATTACTTTTTTGTATATATTGTTTTTCTAATAATTCATCTATATGCATTTTAAATTCTTTTAAATCATCAAAATTATATGTTAATGGTTTCTGGGTTATTATGCTATTTTTATCTATTAATTCAATTTTTATAGTAGTTTTATGTTTTTCCCATCCTTTTAAGGGATCTTCACTATATAATTGTTCTAATTTTTTCTTAATTATTTCTATCTTATTTATTGAAAATATAGTTATTTCTGTTTTATTTATCGAAAATACAACTAATTCTATTGTATCTTCAGTATTTTTTATATTTTCTAACTTTTGTGTAATTTTTTCACTTTCTTTTATCCAATTAGTTTTCTTCCTTATTTTATTATTAACTCTTTTTGCTCTTACTTTTTGTTTACATGGTGTTGTAAACCACCAGTCTGTTCTAGTTATTATATGTGGGTATAATTTATCTAGAAACGGCATTCCTAAAAGTATATCTTTTGATGTTAGTTCATAATTATAAATTTCTTCTATTGTTAATATTTTATCCCATACTTGTGTTTTTACATTCTTAGCTTTATAAGTAATTAAGCTTCCTTCGTTATTAAATCCTTTAACTATTATTGGTGTTTTCAATTTATCCCATTTACTTTCTGGTAAACAATTATATCTACATAAATTAGCTTCTGCTCCTGTATCTATCATAGGCGTGTAATATCTACTGTAATATCCTTCTACTACTATCTTCATTAATACATATATTTTCATTTTATGTTAATGCTCTTCTTAAGAATAATTTCTCTCTGTTATATGTTATAGTTAATTGTGTATGTTCTATATTATATGGTTTTACTTGTTCTAGCCATTTTATTCCTAATATTATGTCTGTTTTTTGCATTTCTTCTTTTACTTCAAATTCTATTTTTATTTTTCTTATTCCTATTATTATTTCTTTTTCTGCTATATTTTTAGTGTTTATTAAACTTTTTGGTAGATCTGGGCATATATTATTGTCGGTTTTTATTTCTTCATTTTTTACTAGATATTTTGCTATATAATTTTCTTCTTGTCCTGTATTTAATAGTATTAAATATTCTTTTTCATTTACCTTTCCTGTTATGTAATAATGGTTTGAATTATCCATTGAACTTGTTTCATAACTTATTCTTTTTGATGAGCTTGATGATTCCGGTTTATCATAAGCTGTTCTTTTTGTTGTACTTATTCTATCATTTATTATTTCTAGATTTTCTTCTACATCTATGTCTCTATAGCTATAATCATTATAGTCTATCGTTTTTACAAATTGTTCAAATGGGCTATCTATTTGTATCTTATTAATCTTATTTTTTCCCGTTATTTTATGTTTTGTTGTTAATACATATAAATTTTTGCATCTTGCTGTAAATATTTTACTTCCTGGAGTTAATTCTATTCCTGATATCTTCCAATATAATACTAGTGATTTATCTATATTTCTATCCGTTACTGCTACTGAATAGTTTGCACTTATTATGAATTTAAATTTTTGGTATATTAAATTTCCTTTTATGGCAGTTATTATGCTTTTTTCTATAGGTTTTATAATTCTATCATCTGCTAAATATAATTCTATTGGTGTATCTATTCCTTCTCTAAAACATGCTTTTATTAATATTTCTGTACCTCCAAGGTGTACATATTTTATTGGGTCTCTACTTTTTATATCGTTTATTTCTTTATTAATTATTCTTTTTGTTACTAGTGGTATACTGGTTTTACCTTTTGTATATCTACAGTCTATTACGTGCTCTTTTTGACTTACTACATAATATTCTTCCTTTTTTCTAGTAAATATATTTTTTATTGTTGGTATTTTAAATATTTTTTCTACACTTAAGTCTAACTCTTTTCCTTTTATTTCATCGAATACATTGTTATCAAATATTATTTTTTGATCTGTTCCTTCTTCATTTAAATATTCTTCTTTTGTTAATATTTTTATATCTTCTTCAGTCATTTAATTCATCTAATTCACTATCTATTTCATTATCTGTTTCATTCTCTGAAATTTCATATATACTGTCTTCGCTTTCTAATTCGTAATCTATATAATCTATTTGCATATATTCTGTATTTTCTATTTTTATTTCTGATATTTGTTTATTTTTTGGGTTTTTAGGTAATTTACAATCTCTAGCTAAGTGTCCTAACTTTCCACAATTATAACAAGTACATTCTTTTATAGATTTTTTCTTTCTATATGATCTCTTGTTTTTATAATTTTTTACATAATATCTTTTTCTTGGTTTTTTGTATTTATATTTTGATTTTTTGTATTTCTTATATTTCTTATGCCCTTTTCTTTTCTTATAATATCTTTCTTCGCATCCAAATTGAGGTGCTATTTTATCTTTGCAACATGCTAAATTTTTTATTAATGTTTTTTTCATTTCTATTTCTTCTCTGTATTTTTCACATAAGTTTCTATACCATTGTTGTAAAAATTTTATTCTTGCTCCTAAAGTATCTACTATTTTTGTTTCATCCCAACTTTTTATTATTTTTGAACTAAATGGTTCAGGTAATTTATTAAAATATAATTTTCTTATTTCTTTACTTTCTTCTATATTATATGCTCCTTTATAATAATATTCTTTAAATGCGCAAGTATATTCATCTATGTAACACATATTACATATTGCTAATTTTAACATTAAATTCCTATTTATGTCTTTCTCTTCATTTTGTTCTTCTTCTGTTTGTAGGGGGGTGCGGATTAGGTGCGTAGATTCAACTAGATAATAAATACGTATGTATTTATTTTTATAATGATTATTATTGATTGGAATAATTTTCATTTTTATCTTCTTGACTTAAGATGTTTTATTAATTCATATTCTAAATTAGATATTATCGTGATTAAATTATCTAGTGTTTTAGGATCCTCGTTAGTAATATGTAATCTTTTGTATTCTAGGTATAAACTATATAGTTGAGTTTCTATTTCTTTTAATGATTTATTCTTTTCGTAAGATGCATCCATTAATTTATTTTATCCTATTGAAATTTTAGCAATTTCTGTGTAGTATTTTATTCTAACTTTGCTATATTCAATGCGTAGGTTTATATTTTTTATCTGACTAATTAGTATTTGTTGTTCATGTATAACTAATTTTCCATCTGTATTAAATAATTTTTCGTATGTATTAAATAAATTATTACTTGTATTTTCCTTTTCTAAGGTTAAATTTATTTTAAGTAATTTTTCTTCTAGTTGTTTTTTCTCTATTTCAAGTTGATTTCTGTAATTAACTTCTTCATATATCCAATTTTGCCTTTCTCTAATTTTCTTTATATATTCTAACATCCACAGTCTTGATTTGAATAATATCCTTCTGGGTAAATGTCTTCGTATATCTGTTCCAACGCATTTATTGTTTCAATTTCGTAGTTTATTACTTCTTCTAATATTATTTTCTTAATATCTTTAATTTCTATGTCTTTAAGTATATATAAGATTAAAACTTTAAGGTAGTCTAAATGGTCTATTTTCTAAAATTGATATTTTATATCTTTATTTTCCATGTATTTGTCTATATTTTTCATCTGTTTTTCTAGTAGTTGTATGTTTCTCATATCTTTTTCTAAAAATTCTATGTAATTTATCATGCTAAGTATTTGTAAGAGTAGTTAGGTATGTGTGGTATATAATTTACTCTAGTCATGTAATATTTACCAAATGCTTTTTCTAATATGATTTTTCTTATATCTACTACAGTTATATCTTTAAGTGCATATAAAATAAGTATTTTAAATTTATCTACCATCACATCAGATAAATAATTATTCATTTTCATAAAATTGCTTTTTTCAAAATATTCTCTTCAACCATATACATAACTAAATATAGTCATCTTAGATTACTATATACTAGATTATTCTTAAATAACATGTTCTTCGGTCACTATTAGCATAGTAATCTGGATACTTTTCCCTTAAACAGCGCCTCTACTCTGGTTACTCCCCACCACGGCTTCTTGCCTTATTGATTTCACCTTTAGGATAGCATAGTTCTTAGGGATCTTTCTCCGTTTCCACTTTGCTAATAAACTTCTTAACATATTATTCCTCGAATAATTCTACTATAAAGTAACTAACATGAATTTATTTTATCATATCATGATTGTTGGGAATTATGAATTTAGCTATTCATAATCATAAATAAATATACCTGTTCTGGTAGGTTTGATATTTCTGTGCTTTGTTCCTCCATAGATTTTTCCATTGATATATACCTGTTTTTTAATTAACTAAGCAAAAAATATTTATTGTGGACTTTGAGAGAATGTTTGCTTCAACGCATGAAGGCTTGCCTTGCAATGCCTTCTGCTTTCTCTATTTATAGAATGAAAAATGTACAAAAGTTTTTACATCCGTATTCAATAAAATATTAAAAAACTAAAAAGCTAAAAAACAACTTAAAAAAGACTTAAAAGTCTTTCTTTTCACCTAACCTATAAGACTTTGAATTTTCCTACTTTACATTAACTTCTCAATAAATGCTACTAACTAATGTTACTAACTAATGTTAACTTTTACGTAACAACTTTGTACAAATAAGTCTTCTGTCTATTTTGTCATATCTGTTGTATCTCCATTATTGCTCTGGTCTTATCTTTCCAGCTGTCGTCCTTATCTTCTCATTCTAACTGTACTGCTGGGACATCATTATCTCCTCCATTACATTTTGAACATCTGTAATCTGGATATTTGTGTCCAATAGTTTTGCAGTATCTGGTCAATAATTCTTCCGAAATAAATTTTTCCCTGATAGCTCTGGCAATAGGTTCTGTTTCTGGTTTAAGCAACGTGATAATCCATTGCCTAATAGTTTCCATATCTGTTTCTCGTAACTCTTTTGAATTCGAATATATTAATACATGATCTCTTGAATAGTAGTTCCATATGGGATTTTGTTTGCAATATGTATTTGCTAGCTCTTGTAAAATTGTAGATAATCCGATAATCCTCTTGTTTGCATAAAATTTTGGTATCTCGATTCTGGGTATCTCTGGTTGTGAAATAATATCTTGTGGTATAATCATATCTCGTGTCATTCCTATCTTTACAACTTGTATAGGTTTTTTATCTTCATCAAATAATATCTCTGCCGGTGCCGCGAAAATTTTTATAAAGAACAGGGTACCTTTGGTTATTCTTTTAAAAATGATAAATGCTTCATATATTTCTGGTATAGTGGATATCTCAGTTCCGTCCGTGGTATATACAGTACTAAGTAGTCCATATTCGTAGCAAGTTTTAACTATATTTGGTTTGGTTTTAGGTAAGGCAATTAGTTTATTATATCCGGTCAATCTCTGGGTTATATAGTTTGTATCTGGTTCTTGGACATTTGTAGCTTTGGGGTTGCTATTTAAAAAGGTTTGTATATTGTAGATATTTTCTATGTATTTTTGGGATGTGTAGTTATATACTTTTTTATCTTGGTTCAGACTATCTCGGTATGTGGTAATTTGTGGGGGTATAAACATGGGATCTTTTGGTGTATTTGGGGTATATGGTTTTTCAAATATTTTATTCATATTCATGTTCTGGTATCTTGGCCGACTAGCTCCTTTGCTTGTACCTGCGGAAGTAGATAGATAAACGTTATGGGTTTTATGGAGTATCCCAACGTCTCCTTCTAGCTCTGGAATTTTAATGTCTTCCGATCGACATAGCTCTGCACACTGCTGAGTTAGCTGATTTGTAGCTATAGACTTCAGTTTACCTTCATTAGTCTTTAGCTTTTCTATCTCATTACCCATACTGTCCACTTTTATTGAAAGCGTAGTTAGGGTGTTGAGTATCTTTTCTAGAGTATCTTCTTCTATAATATCAGTCTGTGTAGCTTTGTCTTGATATGTAATCTGCAATAACATTTTTGTTAGTACTGATTACTTCTATTGTAAATGTAAAATTTAATATATTCAATACTAGTCTTCGAATTTCTTTTGTTGTAACTGAATTTTGTATTTTCTTTGTTAGCCACCAGCGTACTTGTGTATTATCTGTTCGCACAATAAATTTGTTATATACAATATATGGCTCAAATGCTAACAAACATTTATATAATGAACATAATTCTTTTCTATTTATTTCCCATTTTATTTCTGTCTCGTTGAACGTACCTGAGTAATATCTACAATGGTGTTCTATTTTTTCTGTTTCATATTTATATTTGAGTACTCCTCCGTAACTATATTCACTGGCATCTGCTTCTACTATATATATAAATTTTCTATTTTCATCTGGAAATTGTAATTTTGGTAATTCTTTACAAAGTATTTTTATTTTTTGAACTTGTTTTTTATCTTCTTCATTATAGTTATATTCTATATCCTTTTTTTAATTTTTTCTGTAGTGGTTTTAAGTTTTCTGCTAATTTTGGAATATATTTTCTTACTTGGTTTACTAATCCTGAAAATGATTGTAATTTCTTTTTCGTATCTAATTCTTCTTTCGAATTTATTATTTTTTGTACTATATGTTGTTGCATTTTTACTCCACTTTTATCTATTTGTATTCCTAAAAATTCTATTTGATTTTTCATAATTTCAGCTTTCTTTTTACTTAAACTTATTCCCGAATTTTCTATTATATCCGTAAATTGTTCTAATAATTTTAAATGTTCTTCTTTGGTCTTTGTATATAATAGTATATCGTCTATATATACTATACAATTAGGTAGTTGTTTAAAATAACTATCCATAAAATGTTGATATCTACCTGGTGCATTTTTATATCCAAATGGTAGTACATTCCATTCATAAAATCCTTGTGGTACCGTAAATGCGGTTAATTCCTTAGATTCTTCTTCTAACTTTAGATGGTAAAATCCTGATTTGCAATCAAATTTACTAAAATAATTATATCCTTGTATTTGTCTTATTTTTAATATCTTATTCGGTATTGGGTAATTATAAGTTATTGTTTTTGCATTTAAATTTCTATAATCAATAACCATTCTACTTTTTCCTCTTTTTTGTTCACTATGTTTATTTACTATAAATGCTGGGCTATTATGTTTGCTATTACTTTTTTGTATATATTGTTTTTCTAATAATTCATCTATATGCATTTTAAATTCTTTTAAATCATCAAAATTATATGTTAATGGTTTCTGGGTTATTATGCTATTTTTATCTATTAATTCAATTTTTATAGTAGTTTTATGTTTTCCCCATCCTTTTAATGGATCTTCACTATATAATTGTTCTAATTTTTTCTTAATTATTTCTATCTTATTTATTGAAAATATAGTTATTTCTGTTTTATTTATCGAAAATACAACTAATTCTATTGTATCTTCAGTATTTTTTATATTTTCTAACTTTTGTGTAATTTTTTCACTTTCTTTTATCCAATTAGTTTTCTTCCTTATTTTATTATTAACTCTTTTTGCTCTTACTTTTTGTTTACATGGTGTTGTAAACCACCAGTCTGTTCTAGTTATTATATGTGGGTATAATTTATCTAGAAACGGCATTCCTAAAAGTATATCTTTTGATGTTAGTTCATAATTATAAATTTCTTCTATTGTTAATATTTTATCCCATACTTGTGTTTTTACATTCTTAGCTTTATAAGTAATTAAGCTTCCTTCGTTATTAAATCCTTTAACTATTATTGGTGTTTTCAATTTATCCCATTTACTTTCTGGTAAACAATTATATCTACATAAATTAGCTTCTGCTCCTGTATCTATCATAGGCGTGTAATATCTACTGTAATATCCTTCTACTACTATCTTCATTAATACATATATTTTCATTTTATGTTAATGCTCTTCTTAAGAATAATTTCTCTCTGTTATATGTTATAGTTAATTGTGTATGTTCTATATTATATGGTTTTACTTGTTCTAGCCATTTTATTCCTAATATTATGTCTGTTTTTTGCATTTCTTCTTTTACTTCAAATTCTATTTTTATTTTTCTTATTCCTATTATTATTTCTTTTTCTGCTATATTTTTAGTGTTTATTAAACTTTTTGGTAGATCTGGGCATATATTATTGTCGGTTTTTATTTCTTCATTTTTTACTAGATATTTTGCTATATAATTTTCTTCTTGTCCTGTATTTAATAGTATTAAATATTCTTTTTCATTTACCTTTCCTGTTATGTAATAATGGTTTGAATTATCCATTGAACTTGTTTCATAACTTATTCTTTTTGATGAGCTTGATGATTCCGGTTTATCATAAGCTGTTCTTTTTGTTGTACTTATTCTATCATTTATTATTTCTAGATTTTCTTCTACATCTATGTCTCTATAGCTATAATCATTATAGTCTATCGTTTTTACAAATTGTTCAAATGGGCTATCTATTTGTATCTTATTAATCTTATTTTTTCCCGTTATTTTATGTTTTGTTGTTAATACATATAAATTTTTGCATCTTGCTGTAAATATTTTACTTCCTGGAGTTAATTCTATTCCTGATATCTTCCAATATAATACTAGTGATTTATCTATATTTCTATCCGTTACTGCTACTGAATAGTTTGCACTTATTATGAATTTAAATTTTTGGTATATTAAATTTCCTTTTATGGCAGTTATTATGCTTTTTTCTATAGGTTTTATAATTCTATCATCTGCTAAATATAATTCTATTGGTGTATCTATTCCTTCTCTAAAACATGCTTTTATTAATATTTCTGTACCTCCAAGGTGTACATATTTTATTGGGTCTCTACTTTTTATATCGTTTATTTCTTTATTAATTATTCTTTTTGTTACTAGTGGTATACTGGTTTTACCTTTTGTATATCTACAGTCTATTACGTGCTCTTTTTGACTTACTACATAATATTCTTCCTTTTTTCTAGTAAATATATTTTTTATTGTTGGTATTTTAAATATTTTTTCTACACTTAAGTCTAACTCTTTTCCTTTTATTTCATCGAATACATTGTTATCAAATATTATTTTTTGATCTGTTCCTTCTTCATTTAAATATTCTTCTTTTGTTAATATTTTTATATCTTCTTCAGTCATTTAATTCATCTAATTCACTATCTATTTCATTATCTGTTTCATTCTCTGAAATTTCATATATACTGTCTTCGCTTTCTAATTCGTAATCTATATAATCTATTTGCATATATTCTGTATTTTCTATTTTTATTTCTGATATTTGTTTATTTTTTGGGTTTTTAGGTAATTTACAATCTCTAGCTAAGTGTCCTAACTTTCCACAATTATAACAAGTACATTCTTTTATAGATTTTTTCTTTCTATATGATCTCTTGTTTTTATAATTTTTTACATAATATCTTTTTCTTGGTTTTTTGTATTTATATTTTGATTTTTTGTATTTCTTATATTTCTTATGCCCTTTTCTTTTCTTATAATATCTTTCTTCGCATCCAAATTGAGGTGCTATTTTATCTTTGCAACATGCTAAATTTTTTATTAATGTTTTTTTCATTTCTATTTCTTCTCTGTATTTTTCACATAAGTTTCTATACCATTGTTGTAAAAATTTTATTCTTGCTCCTAAAGTATCTACTATTTTTGTTTCATCCCAACTTTTTATTATTTTTGAACTAAATGGTTCAGGTAATTTATTAAAATATAATTTTCTTATTTCTTTACTTTCTTCTATATTATATGCTCCTTTATAATAATATTCTTTAAATGCGCAAGTATATTCATCTATGTAACACATATTACATATTGCTAATTTTAACATTAAATTCCTATTTATGTCTTTCTCTTCATTTTGTTCTTCTTCTGTTTGTAGGGGGGTGCGGATTAGGTGCGTAGATTCAACTAGATAATAAATACGTATGTATTTATTTTTATAATGATTATTATTGATTGGAATAATTTTCATTTTTATCTTCTTGACTTAAGATGTTTTATTAATTCATATTCTAAATTAGATATTATCGTGATTAAATTATCTAGTGTTTTAGGATCCTCGTTAGTAATATGTAATCTTTTGTATTCTAGGTATAAACTATATAGTTGAGTTTCTATTTCTTTTAATGATTTATTCTTTTCGTAAGATGCATCCATTAATTTATTTTATCCTATTGAAATTTTAGCAATTTCTGTGTAGTATTTTATTCTAACTTTGCTATATTCAATGCGTAGGTTTATATTTTTTATCTGACTAATTAGTATTTGTTGTTCATGTATAACTAATTTTCCATCTGTATTAAATAAATTATTACTTGTATTTTCCTTTTCTAAGGTTAAATTTATTTTAAGTAATTTAATGTCTTTAAATTATCATATGATCAACTACGCTGATTTAATGTCTTGTAAAATTAATAACTAATTTTAGGTTGCGCAACATTAACACACAAATTTCTGAGAAAACAATTCTTTTATACTACAATGACCAAATTACTGTGCATGTACTTCACTCAACTAATTTATTGAATATATTATTACATTACCTTAAAATATATAGGCAACAGAGACGTATTTAGAATTTTGGAAGGAAGGATGCATCATTATGAAAAGGTAGATCTAAGATATAAATGTGACCGATTTGATCTTTAGGTTCTTATCATTGAACCCGCTAAACTTCTAAAATTATAGGTCCCAAATTAGTTCTTATCAGTTCGTATATATATATATATATATATATATATATATATATATATATATATATATATATATATATATATATATATATATTTCATATCAGAAATATTGAAATCGCTTGAACCCATTGATTGTATGTTATATCATCCAATACTATAACAACAACAACATACCCAGTGTATTTCCACATAGTGGTGTCTGCAGATGGTAGAGTGTACGTAGATCATACCACTACCTCAGGTGAAGTAAAGAGGTTATTTCTGATAGACACCCGGCTTAGAACCGATAATATTATAACAAACATAAAAAGATAAGTGCATATAAAGTAGTACGGTATGCAAAATAAACTAACACTGCTAGCCATAAGATAGTACTATAGCCACAAGATAATACTAAGAACTATCTTACTGAAATCATAGACATCACAGAACACCACAAAAAAAAAATTACAGACATAAAAGAACGTTTTTTTACTATTACCAATGCACTCCCACACCCTAACCCTCTACCTTAATCCATGTCCTCCACAACTTCCTATCAAGGGTCATGTCCTTCGTAAGCTTTAACAGATCCATATCATGCCTAATCACATCCATCTAATATTTTTTCGTTCTACCTCTACCCTGCCTAAAACCATCCATAGCCAGTGTCTCAAACCTCTGTACTAGAGCATTCGTGTCCTTCCTCATCATATTCCCGAACCAACATAACCTCACTTCTCGCATTTTGTCCTCCACCAAAGCAACTCTCACCTTCTCCCAAATAATTTCATTCCTTACCCTATATTTTCTGGTATGTCCACACATCCATCACAACATTCTTATCTCCACCACCTTCAACTTTTAGATGTGGGAGTTCTTAACTGGCCAACACTTCGCTCCATACAACATAGCTGGCCAGACTGCTACTCTGTAGAACTTACCTTTAAGCTTCGGAGGCACCTTTTTATCACATAAGACTTCGAAAGTGATATTTCATTTCAACTACCCTACCCTAATACGATGCGTGAAATACTCGTCAATCTCGCCATAGCCCTGAATCATAAACTCCAGATACTCAAAACTCTCCTTCTTCTGAATGGCTTGAAAGTACAGTTTCATAACCACTCTAGCACACATCACTAAACATACACTCTAAGTAATCTATCTTAGTTCTTCTCAACTAAAATCCTATAGACTCAAGCGTCTGTCTCCAAATCTCCAACTTATCATTAACTCCTTTCCGAGTCTCGTTAATCGGTACAACATCATCCACAAATAACATACAACAAGGCACCTTCCCTTGAATATATTACGTAATAAAAATGGGCTAAGAGTCGATCCCTGGTACAACCCTATCAAAACTGGAAAGTACTCTGAATCTCTAGCTACCATCCTTACACGAGTTTTCGCCCCATCATACATGTCCTGAATCAACCTAGTGTACTTCAGGGGCACCCCTCCAGCCTCCAAGAACCTCTACAGAATCTCCCTTAGAACTATGTCATAAGCCTTCTTAAGATCAATAAACACCATGTGTAAGTCCTTTTTCCTCTCCCAAAACTGCTCAACTAATCTCCTCACAAGGTGAATGGCCTTAGTCGTCAAGCGACCTAGAATGAAACCGAACTTATTTTCAGAGATATTCATGATCCTTCTCAGCATCAAATCTACCACCCTTTTCCAAAACTTCATAGTAAGACTCAACAACTTAATACCTCTATAGTTGTTGTAACTTCGAATGTCTCCCTTGTTCTTATATAATGGAACCATCATACTCCACCTCCATACTTCAGGTATCTTCTCCATCCTAAAAGTGATGTTAAACAACCTTGTCAACCACTCCAAACCTGCTTTAATAATGCTCTTCCAAAAATCCACTAGAATCTTGTTTGGCCCCGTCGCCCTACCCCACTGTATCCTACAAATAGCTCCCTTGACCTCCTCAACTTTGATACACCTATAATAACCATAATCGTGATACTCCTTAGATTTCGCAAGTCCCCCAATACGAAACCTTTGACCCCCTCGTCATTCAAAATATTATGAGAATAGGACTGCCACCTCTCCCTAATAAGGGCATCCTTAACCAACACTAAACTATCCTCACCCTTGATGCACTTCACTTGGTCAAGGTCATGATCCCTTCATTCTCTGTCCTTGGGAAGCCTATATAACTTCTTATCCCCACTTTTTTCTCTAAATCCGCATACAAGCTCTCAAAAGCTGTTGTCTTAGCCACCATAGCCGCTAACTTAGCCTCTCTTCAATCTACCTTATACTCTTTCTTATTCTCCTGCCTTTCCTCATCATCCTTGCTCTCCACAAAAAATAATTAGAAATTTTCAATGTAACATACTTGAAAACTTTGAAGGATTAAAGTATAAAATTAATTAAAATGCAATAAGTATTATCAATAACCATTAAGAAAGGTGCCCACAATTTTAGGAAGGAATAAAAAGAGAAATTATAAGATTTCAATATCTAACTTCACTTAAAAAGGTACACTCAATCAATATCAAATTATATAATACTTTGAGAATTGATTCACGCATTCATATTTAAATATTTTAAAATAAATATAACACTACTATATATGACTTAAAAAATATGAGTTTACGTGAACTCAGTAACTCTCACCTAAATACGCCTCTGATAAATAGCTCAACAATATCGATATGCATAAGCATGCGCACTAAGGTTAGACAAAAAAATTCACATATTATAGCTTAAATTTTAACTTGGATTTCTTGATTAAAGATTCTCCCATATAAGTATTATTAGAGATAAACATTCTTCATTAAGAATTTTTTTATCTTATTAACTCAAACTTGAAAATTTTAATTAAGAAAAAAGAGATTGATCAATTTGATCATAACACTTTGATGATTAAATATGCATTCTTATAAATAGGAGAAAATTAGAACTTAGGATTAAGTAGGATTTTATACTTTCACCTTGAAGTCCCAAATTCCCAATTAAACTATTCATGTTTTTATTAAAAAAATAAATTATCCGTAGAAACTTCAACCTAGCACAGTGTCCAAAAGGACCAAAATCCTAGTATATTATATAGGAGTATATATAAATATGCAGGCCCATATTTGTGCAGCTTCTTCAGAGTTGTTGCTACTGTTGTAGAACTCTTGTGCTTTGCTAAAATAAGTTTTTGATTTGTTCATGATATGCTATGTTGTTTGATTTCTATGCTGTGTTGTTTGATTTGCTAACCTTCCTCATGAACGTAACCATTCACACACTGTCTTACTAATTTAAAATATTTAATATCACTCATCATGCATCTCCATCATCCAAGTTGACATATTTTGCCAACTTAAAACTTGTTTGGATATTCTATTTAAACACTTGAGTTAATTCTTATTTCAATTGAACACCTCAACTCATACTAAGATTGGTTCAAATTTTGAAATAGTTTTATTGTGTGGGTTCTCATTCATCTAGCAGATAATTAAATTAACCACAAAAAATATGTCATTTTCTTTAACTATACACATTCACCTAAATAAGCCATTATAATCCAGTCATTTTCTACTTGAGGTTGATGTGTATAAATAAAGTAGATTATGCGTGGCTAACTTAATTATAATACAAATTAAAACATATGCAAAAGTTTTTAAAAAGTTGAATTGACATTATCAAATTGAAACACTTTAATATCAATTTGAGGTGTTTGATTAGATCAAAATTATTCAATTTGAATATTGTTTGAATAGAATTCCTTGACAAGTTTTAAGAGTTCGACTATGTAATGAGGCATGTATATAATAGAACTTGTATTTTAATGTATGTAATCAAGGTTTTCCTTATCAATAAGATTTTCATAAAAATAAATATTAAACTAATAAGGTAAAGGTTATTTTTGTAAACACACAATGTATTCTTAAAAAGAATTTCATGCATATTATATTTAGTACCACAAACCAAACAACCACGAAAAAATAATACCAGGATAATTAATCCTGGAATAAGTAATCCCAGTATAACTAATCCCAGCATAACTAATCCCAGCATAACTAATCCCAGCATAACTAATATCAGTAAAACTTGTTTCCCAACCAAATGACCCCTTAGTGGCAAAAAGGAAATGTAATAATACCACTTCAGAATTGTTCAATAGGATAATAGAATGGTAATGACCCAATTTTCTAGAATCGGAATATCACACAGTGCTCATGATTCCGAAGGACCATAAGATAACCCTCTACTAATATTTGTACCTTTACACTACATAATATCTGAAATAAATGCAAAAAACTGGCGAAAACTGTCCATAAGGTTCAAAACATCTAAAATACTCAAAATTGAAAACTGAATACTGATACATATATCCAAAAAACCTCTAAACTGTCTGAACTATGGAGTTGATGGGAAATTTATCCAACTAACTCCGTCTACTGAAAATAAACTAAATTTGATGAGATAGTAAAATAAGGATCATCCTCGACTGAAGAGGACTCACTGCTACGCCTACTGCTGCTAACTGGGACTGAGCTGCTAAGGGTACTTTGGATCTCGTTTCTCTGAAACTATGGTGTCAAATAAAACACCATAGCATAAATGCTTCAGTACGGGAATGTACCGAGTATGAAGATGAGGTAAGGCTAAATACAAGGGCTTATGCATGAACAATTACTTAACTGAATAATCATGAAAGTACTGAATGAGATCACATGCATGAATGCACAAATCATAACTAAAATCATCATGACTTGAAATACTGAAACTAGGATACCGCTTTACTGTCATCTGAACTCATTACTAATACTGAGATACTAAACAACTGAATCTCCTGATACTGATAACCGAGTAATGGAGTTGAGATCAGTCCTCTCTAGTGAGTGATCTCGAAAAACTGATGTAACTGGAGTTGATTAACTGAATCTACTCACATCAATGACTACACTCTGAACCTGATACTCTCAGCTGACTGAATCAGAGATTAAACCTCTCTAACAGATGATCCGTGAATCTACTATCAATGACAAGAAGATATTTTATCTGATATCAGACTATCTAGCGGAGGATCTCTGAATCTGATAATGAGTATACTCAACTAAATCTGAGTCTGAGTTTAAGCCTATCTAATGGTTAATCTCTGGATCTGATAATGAGATTACTCAATTGAATCTGAGAATGATATCAAGCCTATCTAATGGGTGATCTCTGGATCTGATAATGAGATTACTCAACTGAATTTGAGATTGAGATTAAGCCTATCTAATGGGTGATCTCTGGATCTGATAATAAGATTACTCAACTGAATCTGAGACCGAGATCAAGCCTATCTAACGGGTGATCTCTGGATCTAATAATGAGATTACTCAACTGAATCTGAGACTAAGATCAAGCCTATCTAATGGGTGATCTTTGGATCCGATAATGAGACTACTCAATTGAATCTAAGACTGAGATCAAGCTTATCTAATAGGTGATCTCTGGATCTGATAATGAGATTACTCAACTTAATCTGAGACTGAGTTCAAGCCTATCTAACGGGTGATCTCTGGATCTGATAATGAGATTACTCAACTGAATCTGAGACTGAGATTAAGCCTATCTAACGGGTGATCTCTTTATATGATACTACTGATACTGAATATCTTTACGTGAGACTATTCCTATCTAGTGGGTGGTCCATAAACCAATGGAACTATCTGAGTTCCTTACTTAGATAGGTGACTGTATCTGATAGTCCTGATAACTGAGTTCTACTCTAAAGACTGATACTGAAACTGTAACTTTGGGAGTTCTAACTTATTCGACATGCCTTGAGTCTAAACTAGTGGGGTCCAACCTGTAACCCCAGCGGGAAGGGTGTCAATACTGTTCCACGGGTAAAGACCTTTACTCTGGTGAAGCCTCTCTAATGGGTGACCCTCACAGGAAGTCAAGCCTAAGGAAGTATAATATTTAAGCCTCATTCTAACGGGTGACTCCTACTCCTGCACTAGCTACATAGTTCTGGAGGTCAGGGATTGCTCCTAACAAATCTGCCTCTCTAACGAGGAGCCTTCATCCTTGTACTCGCTCGGTGCTAGCTCCTACACTCAATTGAAAGATTCTAAATTGATTCTTAACTGAACTTAAACTGAGCTGAATCTGTTACTGATCATATTTCTCTAATGACCTGACTGAGTTACACTGAATTCACTTGTTTTGTATCTAACAAAATACTACTAAATTTTGTTATCTGACTGCATGATACTGAGTTCCGAACTGAACACTTGAATACTACTAGATCTGAGTTGAGTACTGAACTGAGGCTAGAATACTAGCGATATTGATATTACTGAGATTTCTGAGATTTCTTAAGTTCTGTATCATCTGAGAGTACAGAGTTCTATAACTCACCGAGTTTTGAGAATTGTGGCTTAACTGAGATTATCAAGGAAACTGACACGGGCTCTAGAATGAACCTAATTTTTCAGTTATAAATACCCCTAGGACTCGATAACATAAAAGAAAAACATAACCATTCTTGAATAATCAAGACCATGGACACTGATTCAGCATCACAATCATTAAATCATTTCTTCAAGTATTTAGAAATCATAAACATGTGATAGTAGAGGGAGACATGCAATTGGCTCATACTCCATTCAACAAGGTCTTACATCAAACACTCAACATGTATTAAAGTCTTAGCATGTATTGAAGATCACAAAATTAGGGAATTTCATGCTATCATATCACAATTCATTCATTAAGGCTTTTAAACAAATACTTGGCATGCATGGGTTTGCACACAATTGGAGATTTCTAGTCCACATACTATAATGGCTCTAATTCTTTCACATAAGCATTTTATCAAACATATGGGGAGCATGCTTTGATTATTCAACAATTTCTACACTTAATTGACGTGAACACATCACTTAACAAGCAACTTGAAAAGGGTTTATCATGAACATCACATGACTATCACATACTAGGGTCAAAGTTTAAAACCTCATACACAAAACATGAATTAAAAGTTGATAATAGCATGAACATCAATTTCAACTCATATGAATCATGAAAACTCATAAACATAAGATCTTTGAATTTTAGAAAATGGTTCTTGAGCTTCTTTGATGAAAGGGATAAAAGAATCAACATCTGCATACCTTAGGGAAACTCTTTCTTGAAGTCTCTTGGAGAGAGTCTAGATTTCTTGATTTCTCTTGAAGAAGAAAAAAGGATTTTGATTTTGTAGAAACCCTATCTTTTGATGTTGAATATGAAAAATAAAGTTTTAATCCTTGATCGGATATAAATAGGGGCTGAAAAGAGTGGAAAAAGACCAAAAAGTCCTTTTAAAATTACCGATCGGGGACTGCGACGGTCGAAGTGATGGTCTGTCGCTAGTCTGATAGTTTGTCGGATCGGCCATCGCACATCAGTTAGAAAAATAATACACTGACTCTATATGACGGTCTCAGTGATGGTCTGTCGCAAACTCGACAGTCCATTGGATCGTCCGTCGCACATTGGCCAGGACTAGGCCATACTGCCTCAGCGGCGACGGTCCAAGCGATGGTCCATCACAGTCTTGACAGTCCGTCATCCTGGCCATTTCACTTAGGCCAGTCACTACCTTGGTTTCAACGGACTGGGCGACGGTTCATCGCAAGCTCGGCGGTCTGTCAACCCGGCCGTCACACTTGGGCGGTTCTGACTGCTTTCAGTAAAACGGCCATAACTTCCTAGTCCGATGCTGGATTTTGATGAAATTGGTATCGATGGAAATCTTATTCAATGACCTACATTAAAAAAATTGATATTAGGGAAATTATACATGGTTTAAAATATTTTTCACTTGGGAAGAC
Organism: Capsicum pubescens; assembly: GCA_030864215.1. NCBI lineage: Eukaryota > Viridiplantae > Streptophyta > Magnoliopsida > Solanales > Solanaceae > Capsicum > Capsicum pubescens. The sequence goes on from CM061543.1 coordinate 124,779,763, forward strand.
ACTTCTCAATCTTTTAGGGTCAGATTTATGCTTCATTGAACACGCTCTAAGGCTCAGACTACGTAAGAATTTTATGGGGTCTTACAAAAATGTTTGCAAATTTTAAGTGTCTTTTGATAAATTTAGGATAACTTTAATGGTGGTGAATTTTCTAACTAGTAAATTAAAAGTCTAATTACAATTATTAGAGACATCTGTATTTGACTGCCTAATGCAATAGAATTTGTAAAATGTATCTAACTGCTTAATTTGAGGGTTAAATCTTCATCATTTTCTATCCTCTCACGCTCTAACATGGAATATGTTTTAATATTATTATTATTCAATCTGAAATCTCCACACGATAAAACAAGGAAATAAGCAGCTCCCTTTTTTATTGAAATTTTTATTCTTCTTTTGTTTTGGTATCGAAGACTTTTTGCATTGATATATGATAAAATAAATGGTTTGTGATTTTGCTGATGGATATTGTTGACTTTTCTTGGCTAACGTACTCTCTTTAGAAGCGTGTTAGCTAAGGCTCAGATTGACTTTCTGCTGCTTAGGAAAGGGGATAGAGTTTTATGTAAGGACTATAAAGTCATTCTGAGAGAGAACCTTTTATCCCAACATAGGCTTTTGGTGATGGAATTGATTATCAAGAAGAAAAGAAAGTGTAGGTCCGGAGAGGGTCAACCCAGAATTAAGTGAGGTAGCTCGACGCTAGTTAGTGCCTAGGATATAGGGGAGAAGGTTGTAGGAATGAGGGTGTGGGAGTGTAAAGGGGATGTGGAATATATATGGGGTAAGGCTACCAGCTGCATCATGGAGACTGCTAGAGAGGTGTTGGGTGTTTCGAGGGGTCGGGAAGGTCAGCATAAGGGGGACTGGTGGTAGAATAAAGTAGTTAAGAAGAAAGTGGAGATTAAGAAGGGGCGTATATTAAGTTGATTGAGAGTAAAGATAAAGAGGAGAAACAGGGGAATAGTTAGGTTTAGAAAGTAGCAAGGAAGGAGGTTAAGTTAGCAGCTACGACTACTAAGATAGCATCATTTGAGAGCTTGTATGCGGGGTTAGAGGAGAAAGGCAAGGAAAAAAGGTTGTATAAGCTGGCTAAGGCTACAGATGGAAGGGGTCGTGACCTCGATCAAGTGAAGTGCATTAAGGGGGAGGATAGTATAGCTTTGGTGGAGGATATTCACATTAAGAAGAGGTGGCAAGAGTATTTTCATAGACTTTTTAACAAGAAGGGGGATAGAGACATTGAGTTAGGGGAGCTAGAGCACTCAAAGAAGAGCTATGATTTTTGTTACTATAGATGTTTTAAGATTGAGAAGGTTAGTGAGTCTATTTGTAGAATAAGGAGGGATAAGGAGACGAGGCCTGATAAGATTTTGATAAATTTTTGGAAGTATACTAGTGAAGCAGGTTTAAGGCGGCTGACTAATTTATTTAATAACATTTTCAATACTATGATAATACCTGAGTCTTAGAGGAGGAGTAAGATGAATTTATTATATAAATACAAGGGTGACATTCAAAGTTGCAACAACTATAGAGGTATTAAGCTATTGAGTCACACTATGAAGATTTGGAAGAGGGTGGTTGAGCGGAGATTAAGGAGGGTCATGTCCATTTTGGAGAATTAGTTTGGTTTTATTCCTGGTCTCTCGACGACATAAGAAATCCACCCGGTGAGGAGATTTGTGGAGCAGTATAGGGAAAGAAAGAAGAATTTTCACATGGTGTTCATCAACCTGGAGAAGACGTATGACAAAGTCTCTAGGGAGGTTATTTGGAGATTCTTGAGGTGAGAGGGATTTTGGTGGCGTATATCAGAGCTATTAAGGACATGTAAGATGGAGGAAAGACTTGGGTGAGGACGGTGGAAAGAGACTCAGGGAATTTTTTAGTTGAGATAGGGTTGTATTAGGGGTCGACTTTAGCCCATTTTTTTTACGTTGGTGATAGACGTGTTGACGTGGAGCATTCAAGGTAAGGTTCCTTGGTGTATGTTATTTGTGGATGATGTAGTACTGATTGATGAGACGCGGGAGGGTGTAGATAAAATACTAGAGGTTTGGAGGCAAACCCTTGAATCTAAGGGGTTTAGGTTGAGTAGGTCCAAGATGAAGTATATGTAATTCAAGTTTAGTGACTCGATTCAGGAGGATGAAGTGGTGGTGTGGTTGGATTCACAGGATGTTTGTAAGAGGGATAGTTTTAAGTATCTTAGATCTATGATTCAGAGAAATGGCGAGATTGATGAGGATGTCTCTAAATGTATTAGAGAAGGTTGGATGAAGTGGAGGCTCTCCTCAGGAGTGTTGTGTAATAAGAAGGTTCCCCTTAAGTTTAAAGGCATATTCTATAGAGTGGCATTCCATCCGGCCATGCTGTATGGAGCGGAGTATTGGCCAGTCAAGAACTCCCGTATTCAAAGATTGAAGGTGGAAAAAATGAGAATATTGCATTGGATGTGTAGAATTACTAGAGGGGATAAAGTTAGGAATGATACTATCAAGTAGAATATGGGAGTGGCTTCAGTGGAGGACAAGATGCGAGAAAGAAGGCTGAGATGGTTTGGGCATGTGAAGAGGAGGGGCACGGATGCCCCAGTTCGTAGATGTGAGAGGCTATCTTTGGATGTCTTTAGAAGGAGGAGAGATAATCCAAAGAAATACTAGAGGGAGGTGATTATAAATAACATGGAGTAGCTATAGCTTACTGAGGATATGACTCTAGATTGGAAGGTGTGTAGGTCGTGGATAAGTTTAGAAGGTTAGTATGAGTGTGTGGGTTGTAGCAAGGTGTTAGGAGAGATCTTGTGTAGCCGAGTTATTAATCCTAGGATTTTTTCCATTAGTATGAGCCTCTAGTTTGTAGAGTTTAGGTGTGGTGGGTGTCTTTGGTCTGTGAGTGTATGTTACTACAAGGTGGGTGTCCTATTTCTTATTTCTTATTTCGAATTACTCATATTTCTCTTATTTCGTATTTCTCTAATATCTATGTTAGTATTTCTTATTCCCTATTTCTGTTATGTCAACCATCCTACTTTATGTTTCACTATGACCTTATGTACTATTCTCTATCTTGAGTTGGGGTCTATCAGAAACAACCTCTCTACTTCTTCGGAAGTAATGGTATGGACTGCGTACATTTTACCCTCCCCATACCTCACTTTGATGGAATACACTAGGTTTGTTGTTGTTGTTATTGTGTATATATATATATGTATATATATATGTTATTGTATGACTAATATATTACTAAACATAAAATAGAATAGACACCTTACACAAAATACCTTTAAGTGATATACAAAATACATTCAATAACATAATTGTATATTTTGTGCATGTCACTAGTATGTTCTACCAAATGTATACAATATAATTGTTTGTTTGGATATGTTAATTGGTTTTTGTTGTATTTGTTTATATTTTGTTAAAATCTATTATTGGTTTTTGAAACTTGATTATAATTAGAAAGTGAATGACTAAAACCCAAAATATGCATCTTAAAGGTCTTATCATTTTATTCCAACTTTTTTTTTAATTAGGCTGCGTTCTACCCGTTTTTTAACTAAGTACAATACTTATTTTTAATTTGTGCAACTCCAGTTAACACAAGAAATAACATTTCTAAGGCATTCCTAAAATCTTTGAGAATATTATCTAAATCACAATTCGTGTAATCCTCATATTAGTTTTCCATGACATCCTTTACTTTTGTTAGTCTAATTTACAAGTATAACTAAAATTTCAATTGTGGTCGGACATGTAGAAGTACAAAAGTGTAAACTACATAAAGAACTTTTATAATAGATGACTCTATTATTTCATTCTTCATAAGTAAAATTCATACAAAGCTAGTCTTCCTTTTTTTATGTATAGTAAAAATACTTATTTATCTTTTAATTTCTATTTTTTTCTCTTTTTGTTTTCTTTCTCTCTCTTTTTTTATTAAATTTTTTACTGAAAGACCCAATGGGACCAATTTATTGAAATAAAGAAGAAAACAATATGTACAAATCAAGAGTTCAAAGACCGACCTGATCCAACAAAGAACTAACAAATTAAGAAAATAAAAGGACACATCCACCAAATATTTGTTGGTCATGAAAAAGGAAAGTAGAATCCTCAAGAATTTCCATTCTCTCTATCTCGATGTGAGCTAGAGTTTAGATTGAAGATGACATTGGTGAGCTTGATCTTGATTGCTTCGACCTTATCATCATCTCAGTCCATTCACTGATCGAGTTGCAGTAAGTTGCGAGCTTTATCGATCCATTGCATGGCTATGGAGAAAAATCGAGAATCCCCTTTAACTCCCCAGTAAGTCAACACTCCTTTGTAGTTTTAAGCTTTGGTGGGTTGAACCTCTATTTTTCATGACCCAAAAATGAGGTTCATGACGACACTTCTCGATGCAGACCTTGACAAGTAAATCTTTCACCAAAACTGATACAAAATAGGAAAAGATAGAGATATCCCAAGGTAAGGCTTCTAGAAAAAAGATGAACCATATAAGTAATCATAACAATGCCGAAAGAATTTATCCAACATACCAATTATGTGGAAAATCAGGTGTCAATAGTGCAAGAACTACTAATACAATCTAAGAGTCAAATACATCAGTAAAATAACCACAAAAGAATAATATCTATCTTTGAATACTAATAAAGACATAACTACTATAGAAAGATAGAGGTGAACTCCGGACGCATGAATGTCCAACTTCTATCTTGAATTCTCCAACAATCGCCCGAGTCAAGCAAGCTAAGGTGAACTCAAGCTAGGACTTGTACTGAAAGGGCACACTAGGCATGAGTATGATCAACTTGTACTCAATAGGCATCAAAGTCCATCCAAGCAATGTAGTAAATAAAGCATGCAAAATATACACTAAGGGTACGTCACCCGCAATCATAAAATGTCCCATAATGTAGCCCACACTGCTTGCACTAACAGTTCTAATATATCACATATATTGCAATATCACACAAATATTAAACAAAAATATTTAGTATATCACATATAAGTAGAACAATGGGAAACATGTGTATACAAGATCATCAAACACAGGTAAAAACAAATAAGATAATTACATAAATGGCAAGTCAATATAACAATACAACACAATAATGTAAGTTCAATGTATATGACGATAATGATGATGACGTATGAAGTCTTTGAAGAACCTTCAAGATTATCACTGTAAGACCCCGCAAAATTCTCTCGTAGTCTGAGCCTTAGAGCGTGTTCAACAAAGTATAAATTCGGCCCTAAAAGATTGAGAAGTGACATTCCAAGAGAGAAATATTTTAAACCATGTAGAATTTTCCTAATGTCAACTTTTTTTTCATGTAGAGCATTGAATAATATTTTCATCGATACCAGTTTCATCAAAATCCAGCATTAGACGAGGAAGTTATGCCTATTTTATAGAAAGCAGTTAAAACCGCCCAGGTGCGACGACCGGGTTGACGGACCGTCGCTCAGACCATTGCAACTAAGGTAGTAACTCCCTTTTCTGGCCCAAGTGCAATGGCCGAGATGACGTACCGTCAAGCTAGCGATGGACCCTCGCTAGGACCGTTACCACTGAATTAGTGTAGCCTCATCCTGGTCAACGTGCGACGAACGATCCGACGGACCGTCGAGTTTGCGATGGACAGTCGATGATACCGTCACATTGAGTTAGTGTATTCTTTTTCTGATCGACGTGCGATGGACGATCTGACATATCATCAGACTAGCGATGGACCATCGCTTCGACCGTCGCTGCCCCCGTTCAGTATTTTTAAGTTGATTTTAAAAGGACTTTTTGGTCTTTTACCACTATTTTCAGTCCATATTTATATCCGATCAAGTCTCACAACTTCATTTATCATCTTCAACTTAAAAATATTAGGGTTTCTTACAAATCAAAACCCGTCTTTCTTCTTCAAGAAAAAGATCAAAAAATCAAGAAATGAAGTATCTCTCCAAGAGCCTTCGAGAAAGAGTTTACTAAGGTATGCAGATGTTGATTCTTAGGTTCCTTTCATCCAAGAAGTTCAAGAATCCTTTTCTAAATTCAAAGATTCTTATGTTTATGAGTTTTCATGATTCATGTGAATTAAAATTGAAGTTCATGCTATTATTGAGTTTTTATTCAAATTTTGTTAACATGGTTTCAAGATTTGACCCTAGTATGTGATATTCATGTGATGTTCATGATAAACCCTCTTCAAGTTACTTGTTAAATGGTGTGTTTATGTCAATTGAGTGTAGAAATTGTTGAATAAGCAAAACATGCTCCCCATATGTTTGATAAAATGCTTATGTGAAGGAATTAGAGCCATTATAGCATGTTGACTAGAAATTCCCGATTTTGTGCAAGCTCATGCATGCCAAGTGTTTGTTGAAAAGCCTTAGTGAATGAATTGTGACATGATAGCAAGGAATTCCCCAATTATGTGTTCTTTAATGCATGCTAAGTGTTTGATGCAAGACCATGTTGAGTGAAATATGAGCAAATAGCATGTCTCCTTATATTATCACCTGTTTATGGTTTCTAAATGCTTGAAGAGATGCTTTAGTGATTGTGACGGTGAATGAATGTCCATGGTTATGATTATGCAAGACTGGTTATGTTTACTTTTATGTTATCGAATCCTGGGGTATTTAAACTCGACAAATTAGCTGTAGTCTAGAGACAGTGTCATTTTTCTCGATAATCTCAGTCAAGCCACAATTCTCAGAACTCAGTGAGTTATAGAACTCAAAAACACTCAGACAGTTACAGAACTTAAGAAATCTCAATAATCTCAGTATCGTTAGCATTCTATCCTCAGTTCAGTACTCAGCTCAGATCTAGTAGTATTCAAGTGTTCAGTTCAAACTAAGTATCATGCAGTTAGATAACAAGATTCTATAGTATTCTATTATATACAGAACCAAGTGAATTCAGTGTAACTCTGTCACATCATTTGAGAAATATGATTTGTAATAGACTCAACTCAGTCTAAGTTTAGTTAAGAATCATTTCAGAGTCTTTCAGTTGGGAGTAGGAGCTAGCACCGAGTGAGTGCATGGATGGAGGCTCCCCGTTAGAGAGGTAGAGTCATTAGGAGCAATCTTTGAACTCTTGAACTGCGTAGCCAGTGCAGGAGAATGAGTCACCTATTAGAATAAGGCTTGACTAGTATATTGCCTTATGCTTGACTTCCTGTGAGGATCACCCATTAGAGAGGCTTGACCAGAGTAGAGGTCTTTACCCGCGGCACGGTATTGACACCCTTCCATCTGGGGTTACAGGTTGGACCCTACCAGTTTACATTTGGGGCATGTCGGTTAAGTGAGAACTCTTATAGTTGCAGCTTCAGTATCAGCCTTCAGAGTAGAACTCAAAAATCAGGACTGTCAGATACAGTTACCTTTCTCAGTAAGGAACTCAGATAGTTCCATAGATTCATAGACCACCCGCTAGATAGGCCTGGTCTCTCATAAAGTTATTTACAGCATTATCAGATCTAGAGATCATCCGTTAGATAGTTTTGATCTCAGTCTCAGATTCAGTTATGTAATCTCATTATCAGATCCAGAGATCACCCGTTAGATAGACCTGATCTCATTCTCAGACTCAGTTGATTATTCTCATTATCAGATTTAGAGATCTTCCGCTAGATAGGATGGATATCAGACATAATCATTTCTTACCATTGATAGTAGATTAGAGGATCATCCATTAGAGAGGTTTGATCTCAAATTCAGTCAGTCGAGAGTAGCAAGATTAGAGTTCAGTCACTAATATGAGTAGATTCAATTAATCATCTTCAGTATCATCAGTTTCCGAGGTCACTTGCTAGATAGGACTCATCTCAACTTTAGTACTCAGTTATCGATATTAGAAGATTCAGTATCTCAGTATTAGTAGTGAGTTCAGATAACAGTAAAGTAGTATCCGAGATTTAGTATTCAGAGTCATGATGATTTCAGTTATGGTTTGTGCATTCATGCATATATCCTCATTTAGTACTCTCATGATTATTCATTTAAGTAATTGTTCATGCATAATCCCTTGCATTTAGCCTTACCTCATATTCATGATCAGTACATTCCCATGTACTGACACATTTGCGCTATGGTGTTTTATTTTATACCATAGGTTCTGAGACATGAGATCTAGAGTACCCTTAGTAGCTCAGTCCCAGTCAACAGCAGTAGACGTAACAGTGAGTCATCTTTATTCGAGGATGATCCTTATTTTATTATTGCATCAAATTTAGTTTATTTTCAGTAGACGTAGTTTGTTGGGGGCATGTCCCATCAACTCCACAGTTCAGACAGTTTAGAGGTTTTTCAAAAAGATATATCAGTATTCAGTTTTCAGTTTTGAGTATTTTTAGATATTTTGAACCTTATGGCCAGTTTTCACATTTATTATCTATATTATGCAGTACTCAGGTATAGATATCAGTAGAGGGTTAGCTTCTGGTCCTTCGGGATCATGAGCACTGTGTGATGTTCCAATTCCAGAAAAATTGGGTCGTTACAGTCACACAATCCCCTTATATGCCTACAGAGGCAATCTTTCCAATGTAGGAACCATGGAGGGTTCGTCAATGCCTATCTAATCCAGATATCTCATATATCTTCTCTGGAACATCCCTCTAAGAGGGTATAAGGTGTTACAATATCTCCTCCCTGGAACTTCTCTCGAGGAGGATTTTATAAAAGGTGTTGCCAGAGTTTTTCAGATGTTGCCCCGGTGATATGTATGTTTTATGAATTAGTATGATATGAAGATGTAATGCTCACATCCTATCACAATGATTATTTTCACAACCAATCAAAATGATATATTTGCACAACTAACCACAATTATACATTTCCACAACCACGTGAGTAAATATTCAATCATTATTTTTATTTCATCCATGAATTTTCACACGTCTCATATAACAACAAGTATGAATATATCACAATACACCAATGATACCGCATTAGGCATTTCAATAGCATAATATAATTATTGACATATATTCAAGTCTAACAATATCACATAGGTCTCCACCGAGTAACACATATCACATAATATTTCAATTTCAATAATTACATTACATATAGTCCCCCACACGGGCACAACACATAAATAGCCACTTTTCGTGATTATTTCTCACTCTTAACATGCATTTTGTATCAACATTTACTACCCAGCTAAAATCGATCTACTACACTTTGTACTCACGATCTTACTTTCCACGAATGATCCCGAACAACACTAAAAACATCAAATATGGAATCTACGTATCAAAATAAAGCCAACGACACCCATATTCAGTACTTTGGGTTCGGGCTAAAAACGGATCCCCAAAATGGATTTTCAAAAAAGAAAGGTAAAATTGTAACTCTACTTCAAAAATATGTTTTCCACACTTCTAAGAACCTACAATTAAAAACCCAAATCAAATCGAGTAAAAACTGAGGTTTAAATCAAATAAAAATCTTTTTAAATTTTTATCTAGTAAAATCTTTAAAATTCGGGTTAAAATTAAGAATCACAATTGTTTTGAAGGTTAAATTGATGAAAAACTAGTAATTATAGGATAAAAATATTATTCAAGTAAAAAGGAGTGAAATTGGGGTTTAAAATCAAGCCCTAAGATTTCTGGGGTTTTGAGAAATTAATCATGAAATTACTAAAAAAAGGAGTGAATTCTTACTTTAAATTCATAGTAGGATCAAGAAATAAATATTAATCTAGCTTCCCAAGCTCCCACAAGATTCACTTATAAGATCTCACACTATTTTAGGAGTTAACTATCAAGAGGCAAGGCGAAAGAATGGAGAAAATGGAACAAAAAAGGGGTAAAAATCTGGTGCTCGAAATTCGTTCGTAGTCCGATATATGCAACGAACTATGCAACTTGTTGCAGTCTATCGGACATGAAAGTGCACGTGATCTTACAAGTAATATAATGACTCAGAGAGTCAGATATTGTACCCATGATGGCTACATAACTAGCAATTCAACTAACTTTGGTTTCGACAAGAATGCATTAAGTGACTTATAGTTACAAGATGATTGTGAGATTTAAGTAATAATCTAATTAATAAAGAAATAACAGAGTATGACAATAGCAATGTAAACAAAGTTGTAAACAATATAGGTACGGATTCCAAGGTTGAGACACTTTTAAAAATCTTACAAATCTCTATTCTTATCGTAGTTTAGTTGATTATTGGGTTATTGATTCGCAGGGTTTAGAGTATGATCATGGTCTCTCGATCCTCCAATCTTCTACCTAAATTGATATTACAACTACATCATTGAGAAGGGATGCAATAATCCATCTAGATGCATTAAGATATCCTCCTGGAAGTGAACCAAACAAGACTTCAAGGTACACCTCTGTCCTAAACGCTAATTCTCATCCCTTATTTTATAAAAGAATAAGAACCCTGCTCCTTAAACACTACGATCTATCCTACGATTCTACCCTCAGGTTCACAAATAAATATAGGTTTATTTTAATTCTGGCCAATAATCAAAATAGTAAGCACAAGATATTAAGAATAACCCATATGATAGTTCAACAATAAACTATTATAAGAATCTCATAGTGTAATTATGTTTTTGTCCTCAACCCTAGAAAAGGGGCATTCATCCACTCATGGGCATAGTCATAATCACCCTAGATGAATACAAGATAAAATCCATAAAAAAATTAAAGTAAAAGAAGAAAAACCCTAATAGAATTATTTTCCAGCCTCCCTCTAAGTTTCAATGTCGTCCCCCCTTCTCAATTGTGTTGAAGAGTTTCTTTTATAGTAGGACAAATTAAGCCCACTAAATACCTACCATCGCACTGTGGACCTCAATCCGTGGGAATAAGAGCCACGTCATGCCTGTAAGTTCATAGGAATGGTGTCCGTGCTGCGTAGGTCAGTTATAGGGAATAAGGTCCACGTCACGGGGCTATCACAGACCCTCACTAGAATTCAACTTTGCTACAAAATTTCATAGGTAGATGAGGAGCACATCCTGGGGTAATAACCTCTATGCCGTGAAGCTTATTTCTTCTCAGTTCATTCCTTCTTTACTTGCTTCCACCTTCAAATACATGCTTCTAGAGCTCAATCCTTTTCTTCTCATGTATAGAAAATTAATCCCAAAGCTTTAATCATTACTCACTTCTCATCATGCATCCAATTACGTCCAATTCCATCAAAAATTAACCCTATATCACTAATCATCTCCATTAGCCAAATAATGCAATTATAACTCAAACACAACAAGAATAACACATTTTAGCTCTTAGAATAAGTCATAGTATGGGTAAATTGGCGCTTGGACATATTAATACGCCCACGATCATTACCCTACACTTAGAGCCTTGTTCACCCTCGAACAATTCTTTACTTTAAGCATCATAAGTTGAGGTTACTCCAAACTTCTGCTACAAGCAAAAAACTCAAGCTAGTACTATAATGACTATACAAAATGTAAGTTCCTACACTAAGCATGTTACAACAACAACTGACAGATCAAGAATACTACTCCAAAACATCCTAGCCTCAAGAATTGAATCACCTAGTTGGAAAACTCATACTTATTATTCACTCAAAGAAAATATACAAATCACCCAACTATCATCAAACATACGCCCTCACAACAAGAGAGTTAGCCAAACTCACACACATAGATGTTGTTTATCATAGAATGGGTACAAGAATCAAGTTATGCTCACTCTCACAAGGAATTCACAAGTTACATAAGATGAACCATAGGCTCTCCCTTAGTATAGTACTACACTAATATCATAATGCAGAAACTTAGGATCATATAGGTCTTTAAGGGTTGTAATGTAGACTAAGGGACAGGTAGGACTATTTTGATCAAGAATAGTGAATATATTCCTTAAGCGCTTTAATACATCACACTTTTCATTAAATTCACCTTTAACAACAAATTTCCACCACTTTTTTCTACCCATATCTTTTGTTTTGCCCTATCTCATTAAGCTTATTCATGTACACTATGGTGGGAGTTTCTTTGTCACAAATCTCTCTAACTCTCAACCACAACACATCAATCGTACATACCAATAACTATTACTTTGGGGCTTCACTTTCACCTTTCTCCTACTTGAATTTCAAACTCCTTAACTTAATCAATTTTTACACTAAAGCGCTTAGGAGCATTGGATCAAATTAAGGTCTATCAAAGAAAAGGATACAAGATACATATAAGACTTCCAAAGAAAATAAGCTAATAGTTCAATGAGGTTAACTAGGATGATGCACCAGGTAGGTAAAATAGGGTATGAAACATGTATAACCCATATCATCTCCTAAATCCACACCCTTAATTTACTTTGAAAAAACACCAGGCTAGTTCTAGACATCAAGTATAACATCGGATACAAAAAACCTTACACAAATATGATAAATTCTCAACTAAAGTAGGATCATTATAGACTCTTAACTAACAATCACATGAATTCAATATTAAGCCAACAAGTACATGAGTCATAATCATAAGCCTAGGAGTCTCAAAAGTATAATTCACATAATCATCATGCTCTTTTCAACAAAAACACTTGCATAATGCAATCAAACATATCTCAAATAAGAACATCCCACTTATTCCTAACAATTTTTTTTTAAATTACTCAAAAATATGGGAATTTCCCCACCCTACACTTGAAAATCCTCTTTGTACCTAAAGTATACTTAAAAGTAGAGATAGAAATACTCGCTGAGGCCAATAGGCCTTGATAGTAGCATATTTATACATCAAGAGGGACCTTGGTACCCCACACTCAGTCTTCTCTATGCTCTTTAGCTCAGGCTTCCCGATACTCAAACTTCCCATCAACTTGTGACTCAACAAAAACAAATACTAGTGAACTAAAAACTAAATATACTGAGAATAAAACGTATCTTCACTTGGGTTGCCTCCCTAGCAGCGCCTGATTTAGTTTTACGGAACGACCCAATCTTTGACTTATCCATTTTCCTTTATCCTCTTTCTTCTGCTTGGAGGCCATTATTTTTTTCATTTCTTACCTCTTGAGTGTGAACTCTTAAGGTTAACAACTCTCTCAACTATAGCCTTTTCAAGCTCATCAATCTGCATTAGTTTGGTCTGGGTTATTTGTGACTTGGGTAGCTCAATTAGGAAGTCTGTAGAGGTCTTTGGTGGAATAAACTCCATCGCCCCACCCTTATCCTCTTCTATTACTATAATAATGCATAAATCATTGTAGAGGGATAGTGTGTTAAGTGGTTGGTAAACTTTGAAAACCGCCTCTTCATCATCCAACCTCATTATGAGTGAGACCTCTCTCACATCTATCAATGCTCCTCTTGTCGCCAAGAATGGACGCTCCAAGATGACTGACACTCTTTTATCTTCTTGAAAATCTAATATAATAAAATCAATAGGAATAATAAATTTACCAACCTTGATGAGAACATCATCTAAGATTCCTTCATGATGGGCTAGGGTCTTGTTTGCCAATTGAAGTATCATAGAGTTCGGTCTTGGCCTTCCTAAACCCAGAGTGTTGAATAAGTAAAGGGGAATCAAATTGATGTTTTCCCCAAAATCACTAAGTGCATATACCACCTTACTATTGCCAATCTAAATAGGGAGAGTTAAACTCACAAGGTCTTTAAGCTTTTTAGGCATATTATGCATCACCACAGAACTACACTTCTCAGTGAGTGCTACTGTCTTAACATCCTATAGATTAACTTTATTAGTTACCTTATCCTTCAAGTACTTAGCATACTTGGGCTTTCCCTATAAAACATTTAAAAGAGGTAGGTTAATATGTAGTTCTCTGAACGTGTTAAAGAACTTCTTAAATCATGCATCCTCTTTTGCTTTCTAAGAATATTTGGGAAAGGTGGTGGTAGCATCTCCTTCACCTATTCAACAACTTTTGTTTTTGAGCACTCAGACTTCCTCGAATTTTCGGCAACTTTTTCATCTACCTATTGAGGAACCAACTTTGCATCTACCTCATTTGTTGTCCTTGGAGGTTCATCATTGAGCTCTTTACCACTTTTAAAACTGATTGCCATTACCCGTTTAGAAGATTCAGTATCACTTGGAAAACCACCATGCGGCCTGGCATTTTGCACTCCTGCCATCTGACCTATTTGCATCTCCAAGTTCTTTATAATAATTTGCTGGTTCTTCACATCTTCTACCAACTGTGCTTGAGTAGACATAATGTTCTTAAATATCTCTTCAATATTGCTCGTCTGAGATGTGTCCTAATTTTCTTAAACCTGCTGCTTCTGAGTTTTATTCACTAGCCTACATTATTCATTTGCATTTTGTGGTTGATTTCCACCTCATGAGAAATTTGGATGATTTTGCCAGTTCAGATTGTAAGTGTTACCAAAGTTCTATTGTCTTTGACGATTAGTATTCCCTACATAATTAACAGACACTACATTTTCCTCATAAGCCTCTGCTGTATGCTCAGTGCTTCCACAAACCTCACACCAATTATTCTCCTTATGAATTGCATTAGTTATTCTTGCAGGATGTGTAACCCCAAATTTTATATTACTGATCTGAGTAGTTAACTGATTTTGTAGTGCATCAATCTAAGAAGATATAACAGTTAACTGGTCCATAACCAACACGCATGCAACCTTCTTTGGAGCACTTTTTAAGTCAGCATGCCACTCAGGATTCCTTTATGAAATCCGATTCAATAGTGTGTATAATTCACCATTTGTCTTCTCAAGTGATTGCCCACCTGCTGCTGAATCCCTGAGAATCTTGATGTTTGGATCAAGATCCTCAAGAAATTGTGAACAAAAACATCATTAGACTGATGATGGTGAAGAAAAATCCTTAGCATCACCTTAAATCTTTCCTAAGATTGGTAAAGATTTTCTCTTTCCTTCTGCCTGAAACTCAAAACTTCACTTCTCAAACGTGATGTCTTCCCATATAGAATGAATTGGATAGGGAAATTTTGAGCCAGATCATCCCAAGATGTGATGGACTTTTGTGGTTGAACATATAACCACCTCTTCACTTCCCCAATAAAATAAAAGAGGAAGAGAGTTAGTCAGAGATAATCAGTAGATACCCAATAGGAATATAGGTATCGATAATTTCCAAGAAACTCAGTATGTGTTGTTATGGGTCTTCATTTGAGAGCCCTGCAAATTGTCCACTCGAACACAACAGCTGCACCATATTTATCTTTAATACAAATCGATCACCGGCCTCTGGCTTATGGATGCAACTAGAAGCATGGTTCGTAAGTTTGATTGCCACTTCACAAACAAGTTTGGCTATTGCTCGAGAAGGAGTAGCTGGAATCACCGTAGCTGGAGCACGAGCCACATTTGGATCAATTAGATCAATAAGATTAGGATCTCTTTGCTCTACCATTTGAAAATGATAACTTGGATAATGAACTTAGAGTCTTTGAAGAAATGCCTGTTCTGGTTCTGAATACGGCTCTAGAAACTCTGCACCTCTTGACAGTCCGGTACTTCGCTAGTCCTGCAAAAGTATGCCACTAAGATCAAGTCGTTAGCACTTAAACTTATTATCAAAAACCA
Source organism: Capsicum pubescens (assembly GCA_030864215.1). Classification (NCBI taxonomy): domain Eukaryota; kingdom Viridiplantae; phylum Streptophyta; class Magnoliopsida; order Solanales; family Solanaceae; genus Capsicum; species Capsicum pubescens. The sequence goes on from CM061543.1 coordinate 124,795,335, forward strand.
AAAAATTAGAAAAATACTAATTATCTTAGTCCCTGGCAACTACGCCAAAAACTTGTTGTGGTCTATCGCACATGCAAGTGCACGTTTTTGTACAAGTAATATAGTGACTCAGAGAGTCTAATATCGTACCCACAAGGATTACTTAACTATAAATTCTACTAACTTTGGCTTAGACAAGAATGTATTAAGTGCTTCAAAGTAACAAGATGATTGTGAAGATTTAAGTAATAATTAATTAATAAATAAATAGTTGAGTATGACAATAGCAACGTAAGAAAATTTGTAAATTATATGAGTGTGGATTCCAGGGTTGAGACAATTTTAACAATCTTACAAATATCTATTACTATCATAGTTTAATTGATTATTGAGTTATTGATTTGTAGGGTTTAGAGAATGATCATGGTCTCTCGATCCTTTAATCTTCAACCTAAATGGACATTATAACTACATCATTGAGCAAGGATGCAATAATCCATCTAGATGCATTAAGATATCATCCCGCAAGTGAACCAAACATGGCTTTTAGGTACATCTCTATCCTAGAAGCTAATTCAAATCCATTATTTTATAGAAGAATAAGAACCTTGCTCCTTAAAGTCTACGATCTATCCTATGATTCTCCTCTTGGGTTCACAAAGGAATATAGGATTATTTTAACGGTGACCAATCATCACAATAGTTTGCATAAGAGATTAAGAATAACCCATATGATAATTCAACAATAAACTACATTAAGAATGTCAAAGTATAATCATATTCTTGGCCTCAGCCCCAGAAAGGGGGCATTTATCCTCTTATGGAAATAGTCATAATGACCCTAGGTGAATACAATATGAAATCCATAAATAAACAATAGTAAAAGAAGAAAAACCCTAGTTGAATTATTTTCAAGCCTCTCTCTTAGTTTCAAAGTTGTCCCCCTTCTCGATTATGTTAAAGTGTTCCTTTTATAGTAGGACAATTTAAGCCCATTAAATATCCACATTATGTCGTGGGACTCAATTCGAGGGAATAAGATCTGCATTGCGGCAGTAAGTTAATAGCAATGGTGTCTGTGCTGCATAGGTCAGTTCAAGGGAATAGGATCCGTGCCGTGTGGCTATCGTGGACCCTCACTGGAAGTGGTCTTTGCTACAAAAATTCACAAGGCAACGTAGAGCATAGTATGGGGGATTTTCCTCCACACCATATAGCTTATTACTACACATCTCATTGCTTTTTTACTTGCTTCCACCTTAAAATGCATGTTTCCCGAGATCAATCGACTTTTCCTCATGTCAAGACAATTAATCCCAAAGCTTCAATCATTACTCATTTCTTGTCATGCATCCATTTACATCCAATTCAAGAATAAATCAACCCTGCATAACTAATCATGTCCATTGGTAAAATAATGCAATTTTAACTCAAACACAATAAGAATAACACGTTTTATCTCTTAGAATAAGTCCTAGAATGGGTAAATATTTGTGCTTGTGCATATACATATGCCCAAGATGACCACCCCACACTTTAGATCCTTGTTTGTCCTCAAACAACTCTTTACTCTAATCATCATAAGTTGTGGTGACTCCACACTTCTACTACAAGGAACACACTCAAGCTAGTACTATAATGACTACACAAAATGCAAGTTCCTACATTAAGCATGTTACAACAATAATTGACAGTTCAAGAATAATACTCCAAAACATTCTAGCCTAAAGAATTGACTAACCTAGTTGGCAAACTCATACTTATTTTTCAATAAAAGACATCATACAAATCACCCAACTATCATCAAACATGTTCCCTCGCAATAAGCGAGTTACCCATACTCACATAGATAGATGTTGTTTATCACAGAATGGGTACAAAAATCAAGTTACGCTCACTCTCGTAAGGAATTCACAAGCTATACTAGATGAACCATTGGCTCTCCATTAATGTAGTACTCCACTAATATCACAATGATGAAGCTTAGGATCAAATAGGTCTTTAAGGGTTATAATGTAGGCTAAGGGAAAAATAGGACTATTTTGATCAAGAGTTGCGAATATCTTCCCTAAGCTCTTTTATACACCACACTTTTCATTCAATTCACCTTCAACAACCAATTTCCACATATTTCGTATGCCCCTATCTTTTTTTTTGCCCCATATCATTAAGCTTATTCACATACACTATGGTCGGAGTATTGTCTAGTATTTCATGATTTAATTTTACCCTTCTTCTGTCCTACTTTATGTTATGCACCCCTATGATAGCCACTCTTAAGCGATTTTCCTTATTTGAGGTGGAAAATATCCAAGGAGGACTAGGGAGAAAACAGGTTCATTATAACACAAATGAGCTAAAAATAGGAATTTCTTTAGCACAAATTTCTCTAACTCCCAACCATAACACATCAAATGTACACACTAATAACTATTACTTTTGGGATTCACTTTCACCTTTCTCCTACTTAAATTTCAAACTTTTTAACTCAATCAATTTTTACACTAAAGCATTTATGATCTTTGGATCAAATTAAGGTATATCAAAGAAGGAGATACATGCTACATATAAGGCTTCCAGAGAAAATAGATTAAAATCTCAATAGGGTTAACTAGGATGATGCACAAGGGTAGGGAAAAAAAGGGTATACAACATGGCTATAAAGGAAGTGCCTATATCATCTTCTAAACCCACACCCTTTATTTCACATTGCACACACACCAGGAAGGTTCTAGACATCAAGTATATCAAGGAATACATAAAACCTCACATACACATGGAACATTCTCAGCTCAAGTACGATCATTATATACTCTCAACTAACAATCACAAGAATTCAACACTAAGATAACAAGTATAGGATTCATAATCATGAGCCTATAGGTATCAAAAGTAGTAATTCACTCAATCAACATGCTCTTTACAACCAAAATACTTGCATCATGCAATCAAACATAGCACAAAGAAGAATATCCCACTTATTCCTAGTATTTTTTTAAAATTACTCCTAAAAATGGGAATTTCCCAACCCACACTTAAAAATCCTGTTTTCCCCCAAAGTGTACTCAAAAGTAGAGATAGAAATACTCGTTGAGGCCTCTAGGCCTAGCTAGTGGCATCTTTATATATATTTATAGTATCATTAGGATCAAATAGGTCATTAAGGGTTGTAATGTAGGCTAAGAGACAAATAGGACTATATTGATCAAGAATTGTGAATATTTTTCCTAAGCACTTTAATACATCATATTTTTCATTCAATTCACCTTCAATAACCAATTTCCACCACTTTCGTCTACCACTATATTTTGGTTTGCCCCATCCCATTAATCTTATTCACATATACTATGGTGGGAGTATTCTCTATTAGTTCATAATTCAATTTTACCCTTCTTCAGACCCACTTTATGTTATTCACCCCTATGATTCAAAGTGTTTATAATTCATTATACATCTTATAAAGAGCTTGCCCTCGTAGTTCTGAATTCAAGATAATCATGGTGTTTGTCTCAAGACCCTCTATGAAAGATTGAACCAATACATAGTAGACTGATGATGGTGAAGGTAACTCCGTAGCATCCCCTTAAATCTTTTTGAAGATTGGTAACTATTTTGTCTTTCTTTTTTCCTTAAACTTAGAATCTCGCTTATCAAATGTGTTGTCATCCTAGATGGAAAGAATCGAATAAGGAACTTCTGAGCCATATCATTCCAGGAAGTGATGGAGTTTAGTGGTTCAGCGTATGATCACCTCTTTACTTTCTCAATTAAAAAAAAGAGAAATAGAGTCAGTCTGACATAATCAGTAGATACCCTAGTAGGAATATAGGTATCACTAATTTCCATGAAAGTTTGTATGTGCTTCGGTTGGTTTTTATGTGAGAGACCTGCAAATTGTCCACTCGAACACAATAGTTGTACCATATTTTTCTTGAATTCAAATTGACCATCCGCCTCTGTCTTTCAGATACAATTATTAGTATGGTTCATAAGAGGGATTACCACTTCACGAGTAGGTCTGTCTTTTGCTCGAGCAGGAGTATCTTGAATCACAGGATCTAGAGCACGAACCACAATTGGATCAATAAGATTAGGATATCTTTTCTCCATCATTTAAATTAGCAGAATTGTATAGTGAACTCTGCGCCTCTGATGAAGTGCGAGTTCTGGTTCTAAATATGGCTCTACCAACTCTCTATCTCTTGCCAGTCTAGTACTTCGCTAGTCTTGAAAAAGTTAGCCTCTAAGATCAAGTCGTTTGAACATATACTTATTATCAACACCCAAATATTTAGAAAATTACTAATTATTTTATTCCCTAATAAAGGTGCAAAAAACTTGTTGCAGTCTATTTCACACGCTAGTGCACGCGATCATACAAGTAATATAGTGATTCGGAGAGTTAGATATCGTACCCACGAGGACTACTTAACTAGCAATTCAACTAACTTTGGTTTTGACAAGAATTTATTAAATTCTTCAAAGTAACAAGATGATTGTGATTATTTATGTAATAATCTAATTAATAAAGAAATAATAGAGTATGACAATAGCAACGTAAGTGAAGTTGTAAACAATATGAGTGTGGATTCCAAGGTTGAGACAATTTTACCAATCTTACAAATCTCTATTCTTATAGTAGTTAAGTTGATTATTGGGTTATTGATTTGTAGGGTTTAGAGTATGATCATGGTCTCTCAATCCTCTAATCTTCTACCTAAATGGATATTAAGACTACATCATTGAGCAGGGATGCAATAATCCATCTAGATACATTAAGATATCATCCTGCAAGTTGACCTAACAAGATTCAATGTACATCTCTTTCCTAGATGCTAATTCAAATCCATTTTTTTATAAAAGAATACGAACCTAGATCCTTAAACTCTACGGTCTATCCTATGATTCTCCTCTCGGGTTTACTAAGGAATGTAGGATTATTTTAAGGGTGGTCAATCATACAAATAGTAAACATAAGAGATTAAGAATAACCCATATAATAATTCAACAATAAAATACTCTAATATTATCAATGTTTAATCATATTTTGGGCCTCAACAAAAGAAAAGGGATGTTAAGCCACTCGTGGACACAGTCATAATCACCCTAGATGAATACAAGATAAAATTCATAAATAAACTTAAGTAAAAGACGGAAAACCCTAATTGAATTATTTTCCAGCCTTCCTCTAAGTTTCAAAGTCATCCCCCTACTCAATTGTGTTGAAGTGTTCCTTTTATAGTAGGACAATTAAAGTTCACTAAATACCTACCACGGCATCGCAGGACTCAATCTATGGGAATAAAAGCTAAGTCGCACCAGTAAGTTCATGGGAATAGTGTTCGCGCTGTGTGGGTTATTTCAATAGAATAGGGTCCGCGCCACGAGGCTATTGAGGACCCTCACTAGAATACAACTTTGCTACCAAAACTCATAAGGCGACGTGGAGCACAGTCCGGTAGAATAGCCCCCGCGTCACACAACTTATTCCTTATCAGCTCATTGTTTCTTTACTTCCTTCCACCTTTAAATGCATGTTTCCCAATCTCAATCCACTTCTCCTCATGTCCAGAAAATTAATCCCAAAGCTTCTATTATTACTCGTTTCTTGTCATGCATCCAATTGCATCCAATTCCATTAAAAATAACCCTACATTACTAATCATGTCCATTAGCTGAATAATGCTATTGTAACTAAAACACAATAAGAATAAAACATTTTATCTCTTAGAACAAGTCCTAGTATAGGTAGCTATTGTCTCTTGGACATATAAATATGCCCAAGATAACCTCCCCACACTTAAAGCCTTGTTCGTACTTGAACAACTCTTTACTCTAAGTATCATAAGATGAGGTGAATACACACTTCTACTACAAGCAAGACACTCAAGCTAGTACTATAATGACTGCACAAAATGCAAGTTCCTACACCAAGAATGTTACAACAACAATTGACAGTTCAAGAATACTACACCAAAATATCCTAGCCTCATGAATTGACTCACCTAGTTGGAAAACTCATACTTATAGTTAAATCAAAGACGTCATACAAATTACCCAACTATCATTAAACATGTGACCTCACAACAAGAGAGTTACCCATACTCACACACATAGATGTTGTTTATCACAAAATGGGTACAAAAATTAAGTTATGCTCACTCTCACAAGAAATTCAGAAGATACACAAGATAAACCATAGGCTCATCCTTAGTGTAGTATTCCACTAATATTAGAATGATGATGTTTAGGATCAAATAGGTCTTTAAGGGTTGTAATGTTGGCAAAGGTACAGGTAGGACTATTTTGATCAAGAATAGTGAATATCTTCCCTAATCTCTTTAACACATCACACTTTTCATTCAATTCACCTTTACCAGCCAATTTCCACCACTTTCGTCTACCCCTATCTTATGTTTTGCCCCATCTCATTAATCTTATTCACATACACTATGGTGGGAGTATTGTCTATTAATTCATGATTCAATTTTACCCTTCTTCACACCTACTTTATGTTATTCATCCCTATGATAGATACCCCCAGCTAAAGAAATTTGCCATATTTAAGGAGCACAATGTCTAAGAAAGCCCAGGTCTAAAATAGGTTCATTGAAACACAAATAGGCTAAAAATGGGAATTTCTTTAGCACGAATTTCTCTAATTCCCAACCACAACATATCAATTGTACACACCAATAACTTTTACTTTGGGGCTTAACTTTCACCTTTCTCCTACATGAATTTCAAACTCCTTAATGCAATTAATTTTTACACTATAACGCTTAAGAGCTTTGGATCAAATCAAGGTCTATCAAATAAGGGGATATAGGCTACATATGATGCTGGCAGAGAAAATAAGCTAAAGGATCAATAGGGTTAACTAGGATGATGCACAAGGGTAGGTAAAAGAGGGTATGAAACATGGTTATCTAAGAAATAAATATATCATCTCCTAAACCCACTCCCTTTATTTTTCTTTGCACACACACAAGGTAAGTTCTAGACATCAAGTATAACAAGGAATACATAGAACCTCACACACACATGTCATATGTTCATATCAAGTAGGATCATTATAGACTCTCAACCAACAATTACATGAATTCAACATTAGGCCAACAAACACACAAGTCATAATCATGATCCTAGGAATCTCAAAAGTAGTAATTCACACAATTAACATACTCTTTACAACCAAAACACTTGCATCATGCAATAAAACATATAACACACAAAAATATCTCATATATTTCTAACACAAATAATTTTATAATTACTCCTACAAATAGGAATTTCCCTATCCTACACTTAAAAATACTCATTGTCCCCAAAGTGTAATTAAATGTAGAGATAGAAATATATTCTGAGGCCTCAAGGACTAGCTAGTAGCATCTTTATACACCAAGAGGGTCCTTGGGATCCCAAAAATAGTCTTTGTTATGCTCTTTTGTCCAGGTTAAACAGTACTCAGACTTACCATTAACTTGAGACACAATAAAAACATAAAATAGTGAAGCAAAAACTAAAACTACTGAAAATAAAACCTACCTTCACTTGGGTTTCCTCCCAAGTAATGCCTAATTTAATGTCGCAGCACGATAAAATCTTTGGCTTATCCGTCTTCACTAATCTTCCTCCTACTTGGAGGACATCTTCTTTTTTGTTTCTTACATTTTGAGTATGAACCTAAAGGTTAACAACTCTCTCAACTATAGCCTTTCCAGGCTCATCAATCCACAACAATTTGGTCTGGGGTATTTTTCGCTAGGGCAGCTCAATGAGGAAGTCTGAAGAGGTCTTTACTGGAATTAACTCCACCAACCCATACTTATCCCTTTCAATCACTGTAATTATGAATAAATCTTTGTAGTAGGACAGTGTGTTGAGTGGTTGGCAAACTTTGAAAACTATCTCTTCATCATTCAACCTCATTGCGAGTGTTTTATCTCTCACATCTATCAATTCTCCTCCTGTCAGCAAGAATAGACATCCCAAGATGATTGACACTCTTTTATCTATCGGAAAATCTAAAACAGTAACATCAACAGGAATAATAAATTTACCAACCATGATGAAAACATTCTCTATGATTATATCAGAATGGGCTAGGGTTCGATTTTCCAATTGGAGTATTACAGAGCTCGATCTCGGCTTAAGAAAAAAGGCATCAAATTAATGCTTTCCCCTAAATCACTAGTGCGTAGACCACTTCACTACTACCAACTTGAATAGGAAGATTGACACTTCCAGGGTTTTTTAGCTTTTTGGGTGTCTTCTGTATCTCCACAAAACTACATTCCTCAGTGAGTGCTACTATCTTAACATCCTGCAGCTTAGCATTGTTAGTGACCATATTCTTCAAGTACTTAGAGTACTTGGACATTCCATGCAAAACATCTAAAATAGGCAGGTTAATGTGAAGCTTTCTGAATGTGTCAAAGAAATTCTTGAAGCATGCATCCTCCGTTGCTTTTCTAATCCTCTATAGGAAAGGTGGTGTTGGTCTCTCCTGCACCTATTCAATAACTTTTTTTTTAGTACTCAAACTTTCTCTAGTTTTTAGTAACTTTGTTGTCTACCTATTGAGGAACCAAACTACATCTACCTTCTTATTGGTCCTTGGAAGTTCTTCATTGAGCTCTTTACCACTCTTTAAAGTGATTTCCAATACCTTTTTATGAGATTCTGTATCACTTGGCAAACCACTTTGAGGCCTGGCATTTTGCACTCTGCCATCTGAACTATCCGTATCTCCAAATTCTTTATAATAATTGGTTGGTTTTTCACATCTTCTACCAACTATGCTTGAGCTATAATATTCTTAAAAATCTTTTCGATATTGCTAATCTGAGCTAGGGTCTTAATCCCTTGAAGCTGCTGCTACTGATTTTGATTCACTGGCCCACAATATTGATTTACATTTGGTGTTTGATTTCTACCCCATGAGAAATTTGAATGATTTCACCGCTTTGGATAGTAAGTGTTATAAAAGTTCTTATGTCCTTGATGATTAGCAATCCATATATAATTAACAAATTCTAGATTTGCCACACAAGCCTACGTTGCATGCTCACTGCTTCAAAAAATGTCACACCAAGTATTCTCCTAATGAATTACATTAGATGTTACTGCAGGCTGTGTAACACCTAATTTTATATTGTTGAGCTACGTTGTTAAATGATTTGGTAGTGCAACAATCTGAGCTAATATATCAATAAACTGATCCATCTCCAACACACCTATAACCTTCTTTGGAGCACATATTGAGTCAGCATACCACTCAGGATTCCCTTCTGAAATCTAATTCAGCAGTCTGTATAGTTAATCATACGTCTTCTCAAGAGCTTTCCTACCTACTATTGAATTCATAAGAATCTTGGTGTTTATCTTAATACCATCTATGAAAGTGTGAACCAATACATTATTAGACTAATTTTGGTAAAGGAAACTTCTAAGAATCCCCTTAAGTCTTGCTAAGATTGGTAAAGATTTTCTTTTTCTTTTTGCCTGAAACTTAGAATCTCGCTTCTGAAACGTGTTGTTTTCCCAGATGGAAAAAATTGAATAAGGAAATTCCAAGCCAAATAATCCTAGGAAGTGATAGAGTTTGGTGGTTTAAAATATAACCACCACTTCGCTTCCCCAATTAAGAAAAAGGGAAGAGAGTCAGACTAAAATAATCAGTAGATACCCAGTAGGAATATAGGTATCACAGATTTCCAAGAAAATTTGTATGTGCTGCAGTGGGTCTTCATATGAGAACCCAAAAAATTTTCCACTTGAACATAATAACTACACCATATTTTCTTCCATTCAAACCAAACACCACATCTAGATTGCAGATGCAATAAGTAGCATGGTTCATAAGGGGGATTGCCACTTCACAAATAGGTATGGATTTTGCTCGAGCAGGAGAAACTGGAATCACCGAAGCTGGAGTACATGCCACATTTGGCTCAATCAGATAAAAAAGATAAGAATCTCTTTTCTCTGCCATTTGAACTTGCTAAATATGATAGTGAGATCTACACCTCTGATGAAATGCCATTCCTCATTTCGAATAAGGCTCTTCTAACTCTCTATCTTTTACCAGTAAGGTACTTTCTAGTCCTGCATAAGAAAATAACTAAAATCATGTCGTTAGCACTTGAACATATTATCAAAAACCAAAAATTTAGAAAATTAATAATTATTTTAGTCTCCGGCAATGGCACCAAAAACTTTTTGAGGTCTATCGCACACGCATGTGCACGTGATTGTATAATTAATATAGTAATTCAAAGAGTTGGATATAGTACACACGAGGACAACTTAACTAGCAATTCTTCTAACTTTGGTTTTGATAAGAATGTATTAAGTTCTTTAGAGTAACAAGATGATTATGAAGATTAAAGTAATAATATAATTAATGAAGAAATAAAAGAGTATTATAATAACAACGTAAGCAAAGTTGTATTCAATATAAGTGTGGATTCTAGGGTTGAGAAAATTTTAAAAATCTTACAAATCTCTATTCCTATTGTAGTTTATTTAATTATTGGGTTATTGATTCGCAGGGCTTAGAGTATGATCATGGCCTCTCGATCCTCTAATCTTATACCTAAATGGACACTACAACTATATCATTGAGCGAGGATGCAATAATACATCTAGATATATTATGATATCATCCTTCAAGTAAAGGGAATAAGGTTTATAGGTAAATCTCTATCCTAGATGCTAATTCAAATCCATTACTTTATTAAACAAAAACCCCAGCTCCTTAAACTCTACGATCTATCCTATGGTTCTCCTCTCGGGTTCACAAAGGAATATAGGATTATTTTAATGGTGGCCAATTATCAAAATAGAAAGTACAAGAGATTAAGAATAACCCATATGATAATTCAACAATAAACTACTCTAAGAATGTCAAATTGTAACCATGTTTTTGGCCTGATCTTCAGAATAGGGGCGTTTAGCCACCCATGGACATAGTCATAATCACCTTAGATGAATAAAAGATAAAATCCATAAATAAACTAAAGTAAAAGAAGGAAAACCTTAATTGAATTATTTTTCACTATCCCTCAATGTTTCAAAGTCGTCCCCTTTCTCAATTGTGTTGAAGTATTGCTTCTATAGTAGGAAAATTTAAGCCCATTAAATACCCTCCACCATGTTGAGGACTCAATTCGGGGGAATAAGAGTCGCGTCTTGCGGGTAAGTCCTTAGGAATTGTGTCTGCACCACGTGGGTCTATTCAAGGGAATAGGTTCCATGTCACGGGGCTAACACGGACCCTAACTGGAAGTCGACTTTGCTACAAAAATTCATAGGGTGATGCAGAGCATAGTACAGGGGAATAACCTCCGTGCCACACATCTTATTCCTTCACAACTCATTGCTTAATTACTTGCTTCCACCTTTAAATACATGTTTTCCGAGCTCAATCCTTTTCTCCTCAAGTACATAAAATTAATCCCAAAGCTTCAATGATTACCCGTTTCTCAACCTGCATCCAATTGCATCCAATTCCATAAAAAATCAACCCTACAACACTAATCATGTCCATTAGATAAAAATGCAATTATAACTCAAACACAACAAGAATAACATATTTTATCTCTTAAACCAAATCCTAGTATAGGTTAATATTGGTGCTTGGAAATATAAATATGCCCAAGATCACTACACCACACTTAGAGCCCTGTTCTTCCTTGACCAACTATTAACTCTAAGAATCAAAAGATGAGTTGACTCCACGCTTCTACTGCAATCAAGAAACTTAAGCTAGTTCTACAATGAATACACAAAATGAAAGTTCCTACACTAACATGTTACAACCATAATTCAAAGTTCAAGAATACTACTCCAAAACATCCTAGCCTCAAGAATTAACTAACATAGTGGGAAAACTCATACTTATTGTTCATCCAAAGACATCATACAAATCACCCAACTATCATCAAACATGTGCCCTCACAATAAGAGAGTTACCCATACTCACACATATAGATGCTGGTTATCACAGAATGGGTACAAGAATCAAGTTATGTTAACTCTCATAAGGAATTCACAAGTTACATAGGATGAACCATTGTCTTGACCTTAGTGTATCACTCCACTAATATTAGAATGATGAAGCTTAGGATCAAATATGTCTTTAAGGATTGTAGTGTAGGATAAGGAAAAGGAAACACCATTTTTATCAATAATGAATATCTTCCCTAAGAGCTTTAATACATTACACTTTTCATTCAATTCACTTTTAACAACCAATTTCCACCACTTTCGTCTACCCTTATCTTTTGTTTTTCCCTATCTCATTAAACTTATTCAGATACACTATGGTGGGAGTATTTTATATTAATTCATGATTCAATTTTACTATTCTTTAGATATACTTTACATTATGCACCCCTATGATATCCACCATAAACTTAAGCAATTTTCCTTAATTAAGGTTTACAATGTCCAAGGAGGACCAGGGCCAAAACAAGTTCATTGTAACACTAATTAGCTAAAAATAGGAATTTTCTTAGCACAAATTTCTCAAACTCCCAACCACAACACATCAATTATACACTCCTAAACCTATACCCTTTATTTTTCTTTGCACACACTAGGCAAGTTCTAGACATCAAGTATAACAAGGAATACACAAAACCCTTACACATATGGCACATGCTCAGCTTAAGTAAGATCATTATATATTATCAACCAATAATCACATAAATTCAACATTAAGCCAACAAGTACATGAGTCATAATCATGAGCCTAGGAGTCTCAAAAGTAGTAATTCACACAATCAACATGCTCTTTAAAACCAAAACACTTGCATCATGCAATAAAACATAGCACAAACAGGAACATCCTACTTATTCCTAACAAAAAAACTTTTAAAATTACTCCTAAAAATGGGAATTTCCTCACCCTACACTTAAAAATCTTCTTTGTCCCCAAAGTGTGCTTAAAAGTAGAGATAGAAATACTTGTTGAGGCCTCTAGGCCTAGCTAGTATCTTCTTTATACATCAAGCGGGTCCTTTGGACCCCACACTTAGTTTTTGCGATGCTCTTTAGCTAAGGTTTCCTGATACTTAGACTTCTCATCAACCTCTGAATTAACAAAAAAAAACTAGTGAAGTAGAAACTAAAAATACTGAAAATAAAACCTACCTTCACTTGGGTTGCCTCCTAAGCAGTGCCTGATTTAGTGTTGTGGCATGACCCAATCTTTGACTTATTAATTTTCCTTTATCCTCTTCCACCTACTTAGAGGCCATCTTCTTATTCCTTTCTTACCTCTTAAGTGTTAACTCTCAAGGTTAACATGTCTCTCAACTATAACCTTTTTAGGCTTGTCAATCTGCATTAGTTCGATCAGTTTATTTATGGCTTGGGCAACTCAATGAGGAAGTCTGAAGAGGTCTTTGGTGGAATAAATTCCACCACCCCATACTTATCCCCTTTAATATCTATAATCATGCACAAATCTTTGAAGTGGGATAGTGTGTTGAGTGGTTGGTAAAATTTGAAAACCTCTTCTTCATCATCTAACTTTATTGTGATTGTGACCTCTCTCACATCTACCAATTCTCCAACCGTCACTCAGAATGGATGTCCGATGATGACTAACACTCTTTCATCTACCTAAAAATCTAAAATAATAAAATTAGCAGGAATAATAAATTTACCAACCATAATAAAAACATCTTCTATGATTCCTTCAGGATAGCCTAGGGTTTGATTTACCAATTGGAGTATCACAGAGCTTGGTCTTAGCTTCACTAAACTCAGAGTGTTGAATAATCAAAGGGGAATCAAATTGATGCTTTTCCTAAACTTACTAAGTGCGTAGACCATCTCACTATTTCAAATTGAATAGGTAGAGTGAAAATCCCAGGATCTTTAATCTTTTTGGGCATCTTCTGCATCACCACAGAAGTACACTCTTCAGTGAGTGCTACTATCTTAACATTCTACAGCTTAACTTTGTTAGTGACCACATCCTTCAAGTACTTAGAATACTTAGCATTCTTTACAAAATATCTAAAAGAGGTAGGTTAACATGAAGTTCTCTGTACGTGACAAATAAATTCTTGAAGCATACATCTTTCTTTGCTTTTCTAAGCCTCTATGGGAAAGGTAGTAGTGGTATCTCCATCACCTGTTCAACAACTTTTATTTTTGAGTACTTATACTTCCTTAAATTTTCAGCAACTTTGTCATCTAGTTGTAGAAGAACTAACTCCACATCTACCTCCTTGGTTTTATTTGGAGGTTCTTTGTTAAGATCTTTACCACTCCTCAAAGTGAGTTCCATTACCTTCTTAGGAGATTCAGTATCACTTGAAAAACCACATTGAGTCTTGGATTTTTCCACTCGTTCCATCTGACCTATCTGCATCTCTAAGTTTTTTGTAATAATATGTTGGTTCTTCCCATCTTCTACCAACTATACTTGAGTAGCCATAATATTCTTCAACATTTATTCAATATTTCTAGTCTGAGAAGTGGTTTGATTACCTTGAACCTGTTGTTGTTGAGTTTTATTCACTGGCCCACAATATTGATTTGCATTTTGTGCCTAATTTCCACCTTATGAGAATTTTGGATGAATTTGCAAGTTTTGATTGTAAGTGTTACAAAAGTTCTACTGTCCTTGATGATTAACATTCCCCACATAATTAACAGATTCTGGATTTTCTGCAGAATCCTTCACTTCATGCTCATTGCTTCCACAAATCTCACTTTAAGTATTCTCCTGATAAATTGCATTAGCTGTTGTTACAGGTTGTGTAATCCCCAATTTTATATTGTTGAGATGATTAGTTAACTAATTTTGTAGTGAAGCAATTTGAGCTGATATAGTAGTAAATTGGTCAACCTCGAACACGCCTGTAACCTTCTTTGGAGTACTTCATGAGTTAGCATGCCACAAAGGATTCCCTTGTGAAATCTAATTCAAAAATATGTATAATTCATCAGATGTCTTCTCAAAAGCTTTCCCACCTACTGTTAAATCTAGGAGAATCTTGGTGTTTGGCTCAAGACCCTCTATGAAAGTGTGAACTAGTACATCATTATACTGATGATGGTGAGGAAAACTCCTTAGCATCCCATTAAATCTTTCCCAAGATTGGTAAATATTTTCTCTTTCTTTCTGCCTAAAACTCAAAACCTCGCTTCTCAGACAACACTGGACGTGCTGTTGTGGGTCTTCATGTGGGAGCCTTGTAAATTATCCAGTCAAACACAATAGCTGCACCATATTTTTCTTCAATTCAAAATGACCACCCACCTCTGGCTTGCAGAAGCAATTAGTAGCATGGTTTGTAAATGGGATTGCCACTTCACGAATAGGTTTTGATATTGCTCGGGCAGGAGCAGTTCGAATCACTGGAGCTGGAGCACGAACCATATTTGGATCAATTAGATAAAAAAAATTAGGATCTCTTTGCTATACCATTTAAACTTGAAAAATTGGATAAAGAGCTTGGCACCTCAGATGAAATTTTTTGCTATGGTTCCAAATAAAGCTCTACCAACTCTTTATCTCTTGCCTGTCCATTACATCGCTAGTCATGCAAAAGTCATCCACTAAGATCAAGTCGTTAGAACTTAAACTTATTTCAAAAACCAAAAAATTTAGAAAATTACTAATTATTTTACTCCACGGCAATAGCGCCAAAAACTTATTGCGGTTTACCACACACGCAAGTGCTCGCGATCTTACAAGTATTGTAGTGACTCGGATAGTCGGATAGCATACCCACAAGGACTACATAACTAGAAATTATACTAACTTTGGTTTCAAAAAGAATGTATTAAGTGATTCAGAGTAACAATATGATTGTAGAGGTTAAAGTAATAATCTAATTAATAAAGAAATAACCGAGTATGACAATAGAAATGCAAGAAAAGTTGTAAGTAATATGAGTGCGGATTCCATGGTTGAGACACTTTTAACAATCTTACAAATATCTATTCTTATCGTAGTTTAGTTGTTTATTGGGTTATTGATTTGCAAGGTTTAGAGTATGATCATGGTCTCTCAATCCTCTAATCTTCTACCTCAATGGACATTACAACTACGTCGTTGAGCGGTGATGCAATAATTCATCTAGATGCATTAAGATATCATTCTGCAAGTAAACCCAACAAGGCTTCTAGGTACATCACTATCCTAGATTTTAATTCAAATCCAATATTTTATAAAAGAATAAGAACCTTGCTCCTTAAAATCTACGATCTATCCTATGATTCTCCTCTTGGGTTCACAAAGGAATATAGGATTATTTTAATGGTGGCCATTCATCAAAATAGAAAGCACAATATATTAGGAATAACACATATCATAATTCAACAATAAACTACTCTAAGAATGTCAAAGTGTAATCATGTATTTGGCTAGAGCTTCGGAAAGAGGGTGTTTAGACATTTATGGACATAGTCATAATCACCTTAGATGAATAAAAGATAAAATCCATAAATAAACTAAAGTAAAAGAAGAAAAACCCTAATTGTATTATTTCCCCCTACCTCAAAGTTTCAAAGTCATCCCCTTCTCAATTGTTTTGAAGTGTTGCTTTTATAGTAGGACAATTTAAGCCCACTAAATACCCACCACCATGTTGCGGACTCAATTTGGAGGAATAAGAGCCGCATCACATCAGTAAGTTTATGGGAATGGTTTTCGTGTTACATGGGTCAGTTTATCAGGAATAGGGTCTACAACGCTGGGCTATCATGTACCCTTACTGGAATTTGACTTTGCTACTGAAATTCATAGGGCGACGCGATGCACAGTCCTGGGGATTAGCCTCCCCGCCGCACATTTTATTCCTTCATAGCTCAGTGTTTATTTACTTACTTCCACCTTTAAAAGCATGTTTACCAAGATTAATACACTTCTCCTTATGTCCAAAAAATTAATCCCAAAGCTTCAATCATTACTCGGTTCTGGTCATACATCCGTGCGTCCAATTCCATCAAAAATCAACCCTGCATCACTAATCATGTCCATTAGCTTAATATTATAATTATTGCTCAAACACAATAAGAATAACATATTTTATATCTTAAACCAAGTCCTAGTATGGGTAAATGTTGGCTCTTGGACATATAAATACGCCTTAGATCATTACCCCACAGTTAGATCCTAATTCATCCTCGAACTACTCTTTACTGTAAGCATCGTAAGTTGAGGTGAATCCACATATCTAGTACAAGAAAGAAACTCAAGCTAGTACTATAATGACTAAACAAAATGCAAGTTCCTACACTAAGAATGTTACAACAATAATTGATAGTTCAAGAATACTACTCCAAAACATCCCAGACTTAAGAATTGACTTACCTAGTTGGAAAAATGGTTCTTATTGTTCAATCAAACACATCATACAAATCACCCAACTATCATCAAATATGCTCTCTCACAACAAGAAATTTACCCATACTCATACACATAGATGTAGTTTATCATAGAATGGGTACAAGATTAAGTTACGCTCACTCTCATAAGGAATTCATAAGTTACACAAGATAAACCATAGGCTCGCCCTTAGTGTAGCACTTCGCTAATATCAAAATGATGAAGCTTAGGATCAAATAGGTCTTTAAGGGTTGTAATGTTGGCTAAGGGATATGTCGGACTATTTAGATCAAGAATAGTGAATATCTTCTTTAAAAGCTTTAGTACATCACACTTTTCATTCAATTCACCTGTAACAACCAATTTCCTCAACTTTCATCTACCTCTATTTTTTTTTTACCCCATCTCATTAAGCTTATTCACATACACTATGGTGGGAGTATTGTCTATTGATTCATGATTCAATTTTACCCTTCTTCACACCCACTTACATTACGGACCCCTATAAAGCCACCCTCTACTTAAGCGATTTGTCTTAATTTAGGTGCATAATGTCCAAGAAGGACCAGGGCCAAAACATGTTCGTTGTAAGATAAATGAGCTAAAATGGGATTTTGTGGCTCAAATTTCACTAAATCCCAACCACAACACATCAATTGTACACACCAATGACTATTACTTTGGTGTTTCACTTTCATATTTCTCCTACTGGAATTTCAAACTCCTTAACTCAATCAATTTTTACACTAAATCACTGAGGAGATATGGATCAAATTAAGGTCTATCAAAGAAGGGGATACAAGCTACATATGAGGTTGCCAGACGAAATAAGTTAAAGTCTCAATGGGGTTAACTAGGATGACGCACAAGGGTAGGTAAAAAGGGTATGAAACATGGCTATTGAAGAAATGCCTATATCATATCCTAAACCTACACCCTTAATTTTGCTTTGAACACACACCGGGAAAGTTATATACATCAAGTTTATCAAGGAATACACAAAACATTACACACACATAGCACATGCTTAACTCAACTAGGATCATTATAGACTCTTAACCAATAGTCACATGAATTCAATATTAAGCCAACAAGTACATGAGTCATAATCATAAGCCTAGGAGTCTCAAAAGTAGTAGTTCACACATACAACATTCTCTTTTTAACCAAAAAACTTGCATCATGCAATCAAACACAGAACAAACAAGAACATCCAACTTATTCCTAACACAAAAAAATTTAAAAATGGGAATTTCCCCATCCCACACTTAAAAATCCTCTTTGTCCCCTATGTGTACTTAAAAATAGAGATAGAAATACTTGTTAAGGCAATTAGACCTAGATATTAGCATCTTTATGCATCAACATGGACCTTGGGAACCCACACTTAGTCTTTGCTATGTTTTTTTGCTCAGTTTTCCAGTACTCAGACTTTCCATCAACCCGTGACTCAACAAATATAATAACTAGTGAAGTAGAAACTAAAAATACTAAAAAGTACAACCTACCTTCACTTGGGTTGCCTCCTAAGCAATGCCTGATTTAGTCTAGCGGCACGATCCAGTCATCGAATTATTAATTTTTCTTCACCCTATTACTCATAGTTGGCGGCTATTTTTTTTGTTTCTTACCTCTTTAGTGTGAAATATCATGGTTAACAGCTGTCTCAACTACAAATTTTTCAGTCTTATCAATATTTATCAATTCGGTATGGGGTATTTGTGGCTTGGACAACTCAATAAGGAAGTATGAAGATTCCTTTGGTGGAATAAATTCCACCACCCCACACTTACCCCCTTTAATCACTATAATCATGCACAGATTATTATAGTGGGATAGAGTGTTGAGTTGTTGGTAAACTTTGAAAATGGCCTCTTCATCATCCAACCTCATTATGAGTGTGCCCTCACTCATATCTATCAATTCTCCTCCTATCGCCAAGAATGTACATCTCAAGATAACTGGAACTCTTTCATCTTCCTGAAAATCTAAAAAAATAAAATTAGCAGGAATAATAAATTTAAGAACCTTGATGAGAACATCCTCTAAGATTCCTTCAGAGTGGGCTAGGGTCCTATTTTCCAATTATAGTATTACAGAGCTTGATCTCGACTTACCTAAACCTAGAGTGTTTAATAAGGAAAGGGGAATCAAATTGATGTTTTTCCCTAAATCACTAAGTGTGTATACCACCTCACTATTGTTAATTTGAATAGAAAGAGTGAAACTCCCAGGGTCTTTTAGATTGTTAGGCATCTTCTGTATCACCACAGAACTACACTCCTTAGTGAGTGCTACTATCTTAACAACATGAAGCTTAACTTTGTTAGTGACCACACCCTTCAAGTACTTAGCGTATTTGGGTATTCCCAGCAAAACATATAAAAGAGGTAGGTTAGTATGAAGTTCTCTAAATTTTTCAATGAACTTCTTAAAGTATGCATCCTCCTTTGCTTTTCTAAGACTCTTCGGGAAAGGTGATGGTGGTCTCTCCTTCACCTATTCAACAACTTTTGTTTTTTGAATACTGAGACTTCCTCAAATTTTCAAAAACTTTGTCATCTACCTGTTGAGAAACCAACTCCGCAACTACCTCCTTAGTTGTCATCGTAGTTTCTTCATTGATCTATTTACCACTTCTCAAAGTTATTACCATTACCTTATTAGGAGATTCAGTATCAGTTTGCAAACAACCTTTAGGCCATGCATTTTGCACTCCTTCCATCTGACCTATCTGTATCTTCAAGTTCTTTGTAATAATTTGTTGGTTCATTACATTTGTGACCAACTGTGCTTTAGTATCCATAATATTCTTCAACATCTCTTCAATATTGCTAGTTAGAGCTGTGGCCTGATTCCCTTGAACCATTTGTTGCTGAATTTGACTCACTGGCCCACAATATTTATTTATATTTTGTGCCAGATTTCCACCCCATGAGAAATTTGGATGATTTCACCAGTTCGGATTATAAGTGTTACCAAATTTATACTATCTTTGATGATTAGCATTCCCTACATAATTAATAAACTCTGGATTTACTGCATAAGCCTCCGCTGCATGCTCACTATTTCCTCAAATCTCACGCCAAGTATTCACCTGATGAATTGCATTAGTTGTTTGCTATAGGACGTGTAACCTCCAATTTTATATTTTTGAGCTAAGTAGTTAGTTGATTTTGTAGAGCAAAAATCTGAGCTGATAGAGTAATAAACTGGTCCACCTCCAACAAACCTGAAACATTATATGGAGCACTTCTTGAGTTAGCATGCCACTCAGGATTCCCTTGTGAAATCCGATTCAGCAGTGTGTATAATTGATCATACGTCTTCTCAGGAGCTTGCCCACCTGCTGCTGAATTCAAGAGAATCTTGGTGTTTGGCTCTAGACCCTCTATGACAGCATGAACCAATACATCATTAGACTAATAATAGTGAGGGAAAGTCCTTAGCATCCCTTTAAATCTTTCCCAAGGTTGGTAAAGATTTTCTCTTTCTTTCTGCCTAAAACTCAAAATCTCGCTTCTCAAACATTTTGTCTTCCCAGATGGAAAGAATCGAATAAGGAAATTCTAAACCAGATCATCCGAGAAAGGAAGGGAATTTTATGGCTCAGCATATAACCACCTCTTCGCTTCCCCCATTAAATAAAATGGGAAGAGAGTTAGTCTATCATAATCAGTAGATACCTCAGTAGGATTATAAGTATAGCTGATTTCCAAGAAAGTCTATATGTTCTGCTATGGGTCTTCATGTGAGAGCCTTGTAAAATGTCTACTCGAACATAATAGTTGCACCATATTTTTCTTTAATTTAAATTGACCACTGGCCTTTGGCTTGCGGGTGCATTTAGTAGCATGGTTCGTAAGTGGGATCGCCACTTCCCGAATAGGTCTGGCTTTTGCTCGAGAAACAACAGCTGGAATCTTTCGGAGCTGGAGCATGAGCCACAATCGGATCAATTTTATCAATAAGATAAGGATTTTTTTGCTCTGCCAATTAAACTTGATGAGTTGGATAGTAAGCTCTATACCTATAATGAAATACCTGTTATGGTTCCAAATAAGCTCTACCAACTCTCTATCTCTTGATAGTCCAGTACTTCACTAGTCCTGCAAAAGTAAGCCACTAGATCAAGTCGTTAGCACTTAAACTTATTGTAAAAACCAAAATTTATAAAATTACAAATTATTTTAGTCCCCAACAACAACGCCAAAAATTTTTTATGGTCTTTTTGCACACGTAAGTGAACACGATCATAAAAATAATATAGTGACTCTGAGAGTCGGATATCGTACCCATGAGGACTACTTAACTAGGAATTATGCTAACTGTTATTTCGACAAGAATGTATTAAGTGCTTCAGAGTAACAAGATGACTGTGAAGATTTAAGTAATAATCTAATTAATAAAGAAATAACAGAGTATGACAATAGTAGCATAAGCAAAGTTGTATACAATATGAGTGCGTATTCCATGGTTTAGAAACTTTTAACAATTTTACAAAAGTATAATCTTATCGTATTTTAGTTGATTATTGGGTTATTGATTCGTAGGTTTACAGTATGATCATGGTCTCTCGATTCTCTAATCATCTACTTAAATGGACATCATAACAATATTATTGAGCGGGGATGCAATAATCCATCTAGATGAATTAAGATATCATCCTGCAAGTAAGCAAAACAAGGCTTCTAGGTACATCTCTGTCCTAGATGCTAATTCAAATCCATTATCTTATAAAAGAATAAGAACATAGCTCCTTAAACTATACGATATATCCTATGATTCTATTCTCAGGTTAACAAAGGAATATAGGATTATTTTAATGGGGGCCAATTATCAAAATAGAAAGCACAAGAGATTAAGAATAACCCATATGATAATTAACTGATAAATTACCCTAAGATTGTTAAAGTATAATCATGTTTTTGGCCTCAACCCCAGAAAGGGGGAATTTAGCCACTCATGGACATAGTCATAATCACCCTAGATGAATACAAGATAAAATCCCTAAATAAACTAAAGTAAAAGAAGAAAAACCCTAATTGAATTATTCTCCAACCTCCCTCTAAGTCTCAAAGTAGTCCCCCCATCTCAATTGTGTTGAAGTGTTCCTTTTATAGTAGGACAATTTAATCAAACTAAATACCCTCCACCACACCACAAGACTTAATTTGGGGTAATACGATCTGCGTTGAGCTAGTAAGTTCAAAGGAATGGTGTCCACACCACGTGGGTCAGTTCAAGGGAATAGGGTTCGTGCCACAGAGGTATCATGGACCCTCACTAGAAATCAACTTTGCTACAAAAATTTATAGGAAGACATGAAGCACAGTCTAAGGAAATAGCCTATGCACCGTACAACTTTTTCCTTCTCAGCTCATTGCTTCTTTACTTGCTTCCACCTTCAAATGCATTCTTTCCGAGCTTAATCCACTTCGTCTCATGTCTAGAAAATTAATCCCAAAGCTTCAATCAATACTCGCCTCTCGTCATGCATCCAATTACATCCAATTCAATAAAAAATCAACTCAGTATCACTAATTATGTCAATAAGCTAAATAATGCAATTATAACTTAAACACGATAAGAAAAACACTTTTTAGCTCTTAGAACAAGTCCTAGTATGGGTTAATATTTATGCTTGGACATATAAATACACCCAAGATCACCACCCCACACTTAGAGACTTATTCATCCTCGAAAAAGTCTTTAATCTAAGCATCAAAAGATGAGGTGACTCCATACTTAAACTAAATGCAAGACACTGAAGCTAGTACTATAATGACTACACAAATACAAGTTCCTACACTAAGCATGTTACAACAATAATTGATAGTTCAAGAATACTAATCCAAAAGATCCTAGCCTCAAGAATTGATACACCTAGTTGGAAAATTCATACTTATTGTTCAATCAAAGACATCATACAAATCACCTAACTATCATCAAACATGTGCCCTTATAATAAGAGATTTACCCATACTCATACACATAAATATTGTCTATCACATAATGGTTACAAGAATCAAGTTATGCTCACTCTCACAAGTAAATCACAAGTTTTACAAGATGAACCATAGGCTCACTCTTAGTGTAGTTCTCCACTAATATCAGAATGATGAAGCTTAGGATTAAATAGGTCTTTAAGGGTTTTAATGTAGGCTAAGGGACTGGTAGGACTTTTTTGATCTAGAATAGTGAATATATTCCCTAAGAGCTTTAATACATCAAACTTTTCATTAAATTCACCTTTAACAACCAATTTCCACCACTTTCGTCTACCACTTCTTTTTTTGCCCCATCTCATTTAGCTTAATCACATACACTATGGTGGAAGTATTGTCTATTAATTAATAATTCAATTTTACCCTTCTTCATACCAACTTTATGTTACATACCCCTTTGATAGCCACCCTTAACTTAAGCTATTTACCTTAATTTAGGTGCACAATGTCCAAGTAGGACAAGGTCAAAACCAGGTTCATTGTAACACAAATAGGCTAAAAATGAGAATTTCTTTAGCACAAATTTCTCTAACTACCAACCACAACAGATCAATCGTACACACCCATAACTAGTTGGGACTTTACTTTCACCTTTATCCTTCTTGAATTTCAAACTAATTAACAAAATCAATTTTTACACTAAAGTGCTTAGGAGATTTGGATAAAATTAAGGTACATAAAAGAAGGGGATACAGGCTACATATGAGGCTTCCATAGAAAATTAGCAAAAGGATCAATGAGGTTAACTAGTATGATGCACAATGGTAGTTAAAAGAGGGTATGAAACATGGCTATCAAAGAAATTCCTATATCATCTCCTAAACCCACACCCTTTAATTCGCCTTTCACACACACCAGGAAAGTTCTAGACAACAAATAAAACAAGTAATAAGTAAAACCTCACACACACATGGTATATGCTCAGCTCAAGTAGGATCATTATAGACTCTCAACCAAAAATCACATGAATTTACCATTAAGACAACAAGTACAGGAGTCATAATCATAATCCTAGGAGTCTCATAAATAGTAATTCACATAATCAACATGCTCTTTAAAACCAAAAGACTTGCATCATGCAATCAAAATTAGCATAAACAAGAACATCCCACTTATTCCTAACACAAAAAAATTTAAAATTACTTCTAAAAATGGAAATTTCCCCACCTCGCACTTAAATTCCTCTTTGTCCCCAAAGTGTACTAAAAATTAGATATAGAAATACTCCATGAGGCCTCTAGTACTAGTTAGAAGAATCTTTATACATTAAGAGGGTCCTTGGGACCCCACACTCATTCTTTTCTATGTTCTTTAGCTCAGTTTCCCGGTACCCAGACTATCTATCAACCTTTGACTCAACAAAAACAAAAACTAATGACGCAAAAACTAAGAATACTGAAATTAAAACCTATCTACACTTATGTTTCCTCTCAAGTAGTGCCTGATTTAGTGTTGCGGCACGACCAAATCTTTGACTTATCAGTTTTCCTTCATCCTCTTCCTCTTAGTTAGAGTACAACTTTTTTTCTCTGTTACCTCTTGAGTGTTAACTCTCAAGGTTAACAGACCTCTCAACTATAGCCTTTTAGGCTCATCGATCTACATTAGTTCGGTCTGGGGTATTTGTGGCTTGGGAAGCTTAATAAGGAATTCTGAAGAGGACATTGGTGGAATAAACTCTACCGCCCCACACTTATCCCTTTCAATCACTTTAATCATATTTAAATCTTTGTAGTGGGATACTGTGTTGAATGGTTGGTAAACTTTGAAAACTGCCTCTTCATCATCCAGCCTCATTGTGAGTGTTCCCTCTCTCATATTTATCAATGCTCCTCCCATAACAAATAATGGTTGTCCCAAGATAACCGACACTCTTTCATCTTCCTAAAAATCTAAAACAATAAAATAAGCTAGAAATAAATTTACTAACTTTGATGAGAACATCTCTATGATTCCTTCAGGATAGTCTAGGGTCCAGTTTGCAAATTGGTGTATCAAAAATCTCGATGTTGACTTCTCTAAACACAGAGTGTTGTATAAGAAAAGGGAAATAAATTAATGTTTTCCCCTAAATCACTAAGTGCATATACCACCTCACTGCTACTAATTTCAATAGGGAGAATGAAACTCCCAAGGTCTTTAAGATTTTAGGGCACTTTTGTATCACAACAGAACTACACTCCTCAGTGAGTGCTACTGTCTTAACATCCTGTAGATTAACTATGTTAGTGACCACATCCCTCAAGTACTTATCATACTTAGGCATTCCCTACAAAAAATCTAAATGAGGTAGGTTAAAGTAAATTTCTCTAAACTTGTCTAAAAAATTATTGTAGAATGCATCCTCCTTTGTTTTTCTAAGCCTCTATGGGAAAGATGGTGGTGGTCTCTCCTTCACCTGTTCAGCAACATTTGTTTTTAAGTACTCAAACTTCACTGAATTTTCCACAACTTTGTCATCTACCTATTGAGGATCCAACTCCGCATCTACCTCCTTCTTCGCATCTACCTCCATAGTTATCCTTGGAGGTTCTTCTTTAAGATATTTACCACTCCTCAAAGTGATTTTCATTGCCTAGTTATGAGATTCAGTATCACTTAGCAAACCACCTTGAGGCTTGGCATTATACACTTCTGCCATCAGACCTATCTGTATCTCTAAGTTCTTTGTAATAAGTTGTTGGTTCTTTACATCTTCTACCAACTGTTCTTGAGTAGCCATAATATTCTTAAACATCTCTTTAATAATTATAGTCTAAGTTGTGGTCTTATTCCCTTGAACCTGCTGCTGCTAAGTTTGATTCATCGGCCTATAGTATTGATTTGCATTTTGTGCTGGATTTCCACTCCATGAGAAATTTGGATGGTTTTGCCTGTTCGGATTGTAAGTGTTTCCAATGTTATGGTGTACTTGACGATTAATAGTCCACATATAATTAACAGACTCAGGATTTTCCACACAAGCCTCCGCTGCATGCTCACTGCTTCCACAAATCTCACACCAAGTATTCGACTTATGAATTTCATTAGTTGTTGTTGCAGGCTGTGTAACCCCCAATTTTATATTGCTGAGCTGAGTAATTAACTGTTTTGTTGTGCATCCAACTAAGATGATACAACATTAAAATAGTCCACCTCCAACACGCCTACAACATTTTTTGGAGCACTTCTTGAGTTAGCATGCCAATCAGGATTCCCTTGTGAAATCTAATTTAGTAGTGTGTATAATTCATCATACATCTTCTCAAGAGCTTGCCCACCTGCTGCTGAATCCAAGAGAATCTTGCTGTTTTCCTCAAGAACCTCTATAAAAGTATGAACCATTACATCATTAGACTAATGATGGTGAGGAAAACTCTTTAGCATCCCCTTAAATCTTTCCCAAGCTTGCTAAAGATTTTATCCTTTTTTCTCCCTTAAACACAAAATCTCACCTCAAACGTGCAGTTTTCCTAGATGGAAAGAATTGAATAAGGAATTTCTAAACCAAAGCATCCCAAGAAGTAATGGAGTTTGGTGGTTCAATATATAACCACCTCTTCGTTTCCCCAATTAAATAAAAAGGGAAGAGAGTCAGTCAAAAATATTTAGTAGACACCCAGTAGTAATATAGGTATCGCTGATTTCCAAAAAATTCTATATGTGTTACTGTGGGTATTTATGTGAGATCTTTGAAAATTGTCCACTCGAACACAACAACTGCACCAAATTTTGCTTCAATTCAAACAGACGACTTGCCTCTAGCTTATGTATACAATTGGTAGCATGGTTTATAAGTGGGATAGGTATGGCTTCTTCTCAAGCAAGAGCTGCTAGAATAATCAAAGCTAGAGCACGATCCACATTTGGATCAATTGGATTAATAAGATTAGGATATCTTTTGTAATGCCCCGAGTCTGTACACCAAACTCTACACGATGCTCCTAATACCGAGGGACCACAAGCTAACCCATGACTGGTACTTCCTACAATAACTGAATAATAATACTGTATTTATGAGGAAAATAGATGAAAAAATGGCCATAAGGTTCCATACTGTAAATAATACTGAATATGGTATCACAATACTAAAGTAGAACATTAATACTGAAAACTGAACAACTGTCTGAAAATACTCTAGTCTGAAAAAGCCTCTAAACTGTCTGAACTGTGGAGTTGATAGGACAAGTCCTTAACTAACTCCCACTACTGAAAATAAACTGAAATGCTGAAATAAGTAATCACATCCTCAAACTATAAGGACCCACCACTAACTCTGTATGCTGAGAATCTGAACTGCTAAGGCTGCTCGGGAGCCCGTGCATCTAAACCCATGATTTAATGTAACACCCCGATTCCCGAGAATCGGAATGCCACACGGTGCTTATGATCCCGAAGGACCACAAGTTAACCCTTTTTCTGATATTTGTACCTATTCACTACATAATATAATACAATTACATGCGAAAATTGGCTAACACTTGCCATAAGGTTCAAACATCTAGAAATATACAATACCTTAAACCAGACACCAATACATCTATCTGAAAAGCCTCTACACTGCCTGAACTATGGAGTTGAAGGGACAATTCCCCAACTAACTCCGTCTACAAAAATCAAATACTATAATAACAACATCCTCGGGTGATGAGGACTCACTGCTGCACCCAGTGCTGCTATACAAGTGACTTCTAAGATGCTCCAAGTTTCACTCCTCTGAACCTATGGTTCCCCAAAATAAAAGAACACCATTGCGCGAATGCGTCAGTACTAAGATGTACAGAGTATGCAAGCAGGGAAGGCTAAATGCATGAACATTTAATCAACAGAATAATCATGAGAATAATGAATGAGTACTCATATATGAATGCACAGTTCACAACCACTATAACAATTATAACGAATCCAGATACCACAGCTTGGATACCACTTTACTGTCCTCGAAACTCACTATTGTACTGGGGTACTGCATTACTGAATCACAGGATACAAACACTGATCAATCGAATACACTCACACCCTTGACTCCAGAAGATTTATACTGACACAGAAACCGTGGGAAGTAGTTACATAACTCACCATGACTCCTTATAAGCAACTGAATATGTGGGGGTGGACGCAATAATTTGAATAATATCTTTGATTTCGTAAAACATGCATACGGAAAATGAAGACTCGCATAGCTTGAATTTCATTATCCATACTTCTCATAATATTATAGAGAGGAAAACATAAGTAAAATCCCATAAATCATCATAAAATCATCAATATTCATCATAAATTCTCATGACTCATCATAGACAACCAAACTCATCAACTCAAGATTCGGAGCGACTCGATAGTTCAAGAAACATACTCTTATGGACAGGGGAGTTTCCTATAACCGACAACCCCACGTGAGCCGCGTGGAATACCAACGTTTTCCCTCCTATAGAGAGCACTCCCATTGGCGGGAGTGTTGTACTCTTGCCAGGGAGTACAACCTTAAAGCTTTCATAATCACAATTTGGCTCTCTGTCCAACAATATCATCATCAACAACCCTACGGTGGCACATAGGTTTGTGAAAATACCAAATTTCCCTCTCGGTGCTAAGTAATACTCCCCGACTAGCTCAGAACGCGTTAGGAAATCCACCACAACATCACAAGGGTCTATCATAAAGACCAAATCAAATCTCTTTCTCATTATCAAATCATATCAATTTGTGGATTCCTAACACAACACATTTTAGCTCAAAACATTTTAATTTTCCTCAACATCAACATAGCATCAATAACAAAAGCATTTTGTCTCTGTGAGCTTAAAATTAATATAAATCATCCCGACTCTGCGGATGCAAATCAATATTCTCAAATGATCATTCTTTTATTTCAATATTCAAATCATAACTTGGGAATAATAAAGTAATCATGTACATCAAAGCTTAAACAATTTATATTTTCATAACCTCATAATTCGTCATTAAAACATCTTGGGTATTTACCCACTTTACAAAATAATGAAATTCCAATGATAAAATCAATTCTTTTGGCACAAGAATGAAAAGATATTCTTGTTCAAAACTCCACATACTAAGATCTCACAGAATTTATTTTAAGTTCTCAAATCATCGGAAATTCATCGATCGTAGCTCGACTAAGATTATCGCAGAACTCACTCAGATCCAGACTAGTAGACTAATTCGGGCATACGTACCCCCAGCAATCAATAACATAAGTAATACGTAGTATACAACAACGCATACTCACATGCCCACAGACCATCATGCACCATGCATTCATTAACACCTCACACCAATCATTTGAAGATCATATTCATATACAAATATTGGGATCTCATGCCATTACATCGTCGATCATTCAACAAGGATGAATCTGGTTAAGGAAGAATACAATATAACATAGTTCATCCAATCGGGATACACACAAATAACATACATTCAACACATCATGGTTCACTTCTCAAGGTTCTTTCCTTTAAGATCTTGATATATGCAATTCGACCCATAATTAGACATTTCACACTTAGCGTGGCCTAATGGCCTTATCATTTCCCTTAAGAATCATAGTAAACACGTAGCATAAAAGTATGGTATGAACTCATCACTTCGATCACAAGGAGTCATACGATCCATTCTTCTTCAACTAGGCATTTCTACAGTTACCTTGCATGCACCATTTAGGGCATAGGTCAGTATGAACAATTACATGTGCTACAACACCATCATTCATCTTAATTCCACCAACTAAATCCCTCGTCCGCACTTACAACCATATCATAAGCCTTCCACACAACATCCCTAATTTTTGACAATAACATGGAAAACACAATTACCTCAATATCACTCATCTTGGTGTCACAACAATTCTCTACTCTAATTAGCATGATCTCATAAATTCAACACAATTCCTCCAATCCATAAAAAAAACATGCTCCAATCATCCTTCTATATCATGCACATCGAATTAAATCCACAACACGTGCTAACAATATTCAAGACCTTAACTTGAAGGTCACAACACATATTCACATCATGAACATAATTTCTATTCAACCATGCCACAATATTAACATCAACTTAATTCTACACAAAGCATGGAAATCACAAACTTATATATATTTTCGAATCACTCAACACAATCTCTCCATTTCATAAACAACATACTCAATATTTTATTCACATCATATGCATCAACTTCCCCATTTCATAACAATTATGTCCCAATATCTTATCCACAATAAGAACATAAATTCCAATCACACACACCACAATAATATTCATGCTATCAATTTAGAAGTCGCAATGTAATATTATCATCAATTAAATTCAATCAACACATAGAAACCATAAGTTCATATTTTGAAAAAAATAGGATTCTTGGGCTTTATGGACGGAAGGGATCCATAAATAAACACTTGCATACCTTAGACTCCGTAGAAAGAAGAGATTGACGGAAGGAATTCTTGAATCAAATCCTCCAATTAATTTCCCCCAATTCAAAACCCTAACCCTAACTTGATATATATATATATATACATATAAGAGAAATGAGAGGAAAATAATACAAGTTCTCAGCTGAATGGGGTATTTATAAAGGTTTAAAAGAGTGGTGAAAGACCAAAATGCCCCTAAAAAACAAATAAAAACCGAATCTGTCCATGGGGGACTGTTTTGATAGGCTGAAGTAGATCGACCATAATGTTTTACTCCAATATACAAATTGAATGAAACCAATTTCATTAGAAATAGGACTCTCAGAGCTTTCCGTTGATATATAGTATCTCACCGAGATCATTATGTACAAGGATTTATGGTCGTTTGAAGTTGACCCAAAAATTTGCTTTTGATAGGCTGAACTAGATTGACCATAACTTTTTGCTTCGATAGACAAATTGGATGAAACCAAGTTCATTGGAAAGAGGACTCACAGAGATTTTCGTTGATATATAGTAGATCACGCAGATCATTATGTATAAGAAGTTATGATCATTTAAAGATGGAGCAAAAATACGCCTGGCCTAAGTACTTTTTCCTGCACGTTTTACTGTTCACAGTTCGATCGGAATGGTCGTAGTTTGATCGGAATGGCCGTAACTCATCGCTCGAGTGTCCGTTTTGGGTGATCCACATATCGTTGGAAATCTTATTCGATGCTCTACGAAATGGTGGGTCGAAATCCAAGAAATGACACACAAAAAAATTATAAATCATTCTCGAACATAGGATCCTGACACGTTTATGCACAAAATTTCAACGATTTTTTTTTTTTTGGGTATTACATTTAAGACATCATAGCACAAAAGAAAAGCATACATCAGTACTTTGAATGTACTTGTATACTTAGTGGGGTAGGCTGAAATGCATGGGTTCATATGCATGAAAAATACTAACTTAATATAATGAGTATGACTGAATAAGAGTACATGCCTGAATATGTAATCTCTATTGAGATCATAATAACACTAAATACTAGACTACTAGTAACTGAATGACTGTATATAATAGTCTTGATTCTGTGGAACTATACTGAGTCTCACACTAAGCTGGGAGACTATGTCTGACAGTCCTGAATCTGTGAAACTGAATGAAGTTCCATACTGAGATTGAATCTGAAACTGAGACTGTGGGAAGTAATCATCTAACCGACATGCCCCTTCTCTAACTGATTTGGGGTCCAACCTGTAACCCCAGTTGGAAGGGTGTTAATATCGTTCCATGGGTAAGGACAAGTGCTAAGTCACCATCATCTGGCAGTTACTCTAAACGAGAATGGTGGTACCCTTAAATGGAAGGTAGATCACCTCATTAACCCTCAACTGGAAGGTTGATGTTTCAACCTACGCTGGCTACGTAGTTATGGAATGTAAGGACTACTTCTGAGGATTTCATCCTCTACTGGCAGGTGAGTCTCCATCCTTAGGTTCACTCAGTGCTGAATCCTACTCCTAATTGAATAGACACTGGATTAAATTCTAAACTGTACTAGGCTAGACTGCACTGTTACTGATCCTATAGTATAACTGAACTTAACTGATTTTACTGAACTTAGTTGTATTGATTCTGAGTTCACTGAGTTTTCCTAGGTTCTGTAACTGACTGAATTCTATTGATTGAGACATGACTGATTCTACTCTGTGACTGACCATGGCTTTACACAAGAAACTAAATTATCGGGTATTAAATACACCTAGGACTCGATAGCATAAACTTAAAAGACATGGCATAATCTTGGGACATGGTAACTAACTACTTAGTCATCATTCATTCATTTGGGCATTCAAGCAAACACTTGCATGACATGAAATTGCATACATGTTAACATGATATAATTTCACTATTATACTCACATGGACAATTCATCAAACGCTTATGGGGCACAATATATGCACATAATACTAACACAACATGTAGGCACCATGATTCAATTCCAATTATACAATTCCAAGAGTTTCAACATGGATTCACATGATAAAGCACACATATCAATTAACTCTACATGAATCTTGCAATAAATCATGAATACCCTTTAATTCAAATAATGGAAATCATGAAATCACTCTACATGAACTTTAAAAGAGTTTCTTGGACTCCAAGGGTAGAAGGAACCTTAAGATGAACACTTCACATACCTTAGTTGGTGAATTTTGGAAAATTAATGGTGGAATCTTGAGTCTTGAATTTGAATTTCATTCACCTAGGGTTTTTGTTCTTGAGCAATTTGTGAAAGAATGAATATAACTTGCTAAAAGAGGGCTAAATTTCATGTTATGGGGGCTAAAGGGGGTGAGAAAATGACTTAATTAACCCTGAGGACGTGAATTTTTAATTAATGAAAAAATTAAATCATCGACGTGTAGGCTGACGTGCCACGTCGTTGGCATTGATGCGATAGCCAATGCACCACGTCAAGTCCACATCGGTTCACTAGAATTGGATGCTAGGAGATGGGGAAACATTTATCAACGCGATAGTCGATGTGACGCATCAAGATTGGATTGATTCAGTGGTTTAGGATTCCAATGGTGCTTCAAACGAAGTCCAAAAATTCCAAAACTTGCCCAGGAGCACCTATTGACATTCCTGATCATGAATTAACTCAAATATCAACATTTCATGGATGTAAAGTTTGTCAAATAAGATTGCCAACTTTTGAAGGATAAAATAACACTAAATTTGAATACTTAGCTAGAATTTTCTAAGTCTGGGACCCCTTAACAAGCTTAAAGGACTGAATTAACCTAAGAATTTTGTAGGGTCTTATAATATCCCCCTCTTGGGATCATTCATCCTGGAATAAGACCGAATAAGCTTAGAGGACTGGTAGACTAAACTTACTTACTAAACATGAACACCTGAAACATGATTATCTGACAGGTATTACTGAGATACTGAATTTTAGAATGAACATGCATATCTGATGCATGAATACATGACTTATCTGACTCAAGAACATATGACTGAATATGTAATGGTAACTGGTACCAAGTTCGTCATGGAAAATCTGAGTAAAAAATTGAATAAGCTTAAGGAAAACTATTACCTTGAGCTGAATCTGAGTTTGCGGAGAAGAGGTGAGGATACTTGATCTGCATATCTGTTTCTACTTCCAAAGTAGCTCCCTTAACGGACTGATTCCGCCAAACAACTTTGACTAGAGGAACTTATTTTTTCCTCAGTCTATGAATATGATAATCAAACATTTCGACTAGAATGTCTTCATAAGAGAGGTTGTTCTAAACATCTATGCCATATATGGGGACTACAACTGATGGGTCACCTATGTATTTCTTTATCAAGGAGACATGAAACACAGGATGTGCTGAAGTTAGATTTGAAGGCAACTCAAGCTCGTAAGCTACCTTTCCGAAATGGCTGAGAATTCGGTAAGGACCGATATATCAGGGACGGAGCTTCCCCTTTTTTCCAAAACACTCCACTTATTTCATAGGAGAGATTTTCAAGTACGCATAGTTACCCATCTCAAACTCGAGATCCTTTCTATGCATATCTGTGTACGATTTCTGTCATCTCAGAGCCGTCTTAAGCCTTTCCCTGATCAACTGGACTTTCTCTATGGTATCAAATACCAAGTCAGGCCCTACCACTGCGGACTCACCCACTTCAAACAAACCAATGGGAGATCTACTCCTCCTCCCATAAATCACCTCAAACGGAGCCATCTGGATACTGGAATAATAACTATTATTGTATGCAAACTCAATCAAAGGCAAATGGTCATCCCAATTACCTTTAAAGTCTATCGTACATGCTCGCAGCATATCCTCTAAAGTTTGAATGGTTTTTTCTGCTTGATCATCAGTCTAACGGTGAAAAGCTATGCTGAGGTGAACTCAGGTACCAAGATCCTTTTGGAATGCTTTCCAGAAATAAGAGGTAAACTGAGTAACTCTGTATGAGATGATGGACAAAAGAACATCGTGCAATCCGACTAACTCCCTAATATAGAGTTTGGTGTAATCCTCGACTAAGTAAGAGGTATGGACTGGTAAGAAATGAGTTGATTTGGTCATCATGTCTACAATGACCCAAAATGAATCATGCTGATAATGAGTACGAGGCAAATCTATCACAAAGTCCATTTTCACTTTTTCCCATTTCTAGGTGGGAATGCTAAACTCCTGCATGGACCTACTAGGTTTCTGATGCTCAATCTTAACCTACTTATATGTTGAGCACTTAGCTACAAACTCTACAATATCTCTTTTCATCCCACTCCACTAATAGATCTCCCGCAAATCATGGTACATCTTAGTGGCCCCTGGATGAATAAAGTAGCACGCACCATGCGCTTCTGCAAGGATTCCCTGCCTCAAGTCATCTATGACTGGCATACATAATCGACCCTGATAACGCAAAACACCATCTCTCCCTTAGGAGAAAACCTCTACCTTTTGATCTCTGACTGATTTTTTCAAATTGACTAGACTGGGATCCCTATCCTTCTTTTCCTTCTCTTTGGAAACAAGGTATGATTCGAAACTACTCTACACCCATACACTATCTTCTTCTGAATCGACTAAGAGGACACCTAGTTGGGCTAGCTGATGAACTTCTTGAGCTAACTTCTACCTACAATCCCCGACATAATATATACTACCCAAAGACATTATACTGAGAGCGTCGGCCACTACATTGGGCTTTCCCGGATGATACAGGAAACTTATGTTGTAGTCTTTCAACAACTCAAACCACTTTTCTGACGGAGGTTTAGGTCTTTCTGAGAGAATACATATTAAAGGATCTTGTGGTGTATAAATACATCCACATGAACTCCATATAAACAGTGCCTCCAAATCTTTAAGGCAAACACTACTGCTGCTAGTTCAAGATCATGAGTAGGATAGTTCTTTTAATGGGGTTTAAGCTTCCTAGAGGCATAGGCTATGACCTTACCTCTCTGCATCAGAACACACCCTGAGCCAATTCTAAAGGTATCATAATACACCACATCCGTTTGAACCATCTGGTAAGGTCAAAACTGGAGTTGTAGTGAATTGAGTCTTTAACTCCTGAAAACTCTTCTCACAAGAATCTGACCACTGGAACTTGACTTTTTTCTGAGTCAATCTGGACATAGGGGATGCAATAGAGGAAAATCCCTCAATGAACCATTGGTAATAGCTGGCCAAACCCAAGAAACTTCAAATATCTGATGGAGAGATGGGCTTGGGAGAATTTCTCATAGCTTTGGTCTTTTGGGGATCAACTCTAATGCCATCATTGGAAACTATATGGCTAAGGAAATCTACTGACCTTAGCCCAAATTTTCACTTACTGAATTTGGCAAATAACTGATGATTTTTTAGAGTCTGTAATACTATTCTGAGATGGTCTGCATGATCATCTTCACTGCGTGAGTAGACGATAATGTCATCTATGAAGACTAAGATAAACATGTCCAAGTACTGCTTGAACACACGGTTCATCAAGTCGATGAAGGCTATTGGCACATTGGTAAAATCAAAGGACATGACTAAGAATTTGAAGTGACCATACCGAGTTCTAAAAGTTATTTTCATGATGTCACACTCCCTGACTCTGAGCTAATGATAATCTGATCCGAGGTCTATCTTAGAGAAGTAACTGGAACCCTGAAGCTGGTCAAACAAGTAATTGATTCTAGGAAGTGGATACTTGTTCGTACCCATGACTTTGTTTAACTGACGATAGTCAATACACATTCTGAGGGAACCATCTCTCTTATGCACGGATAAAATTGGTGCATCCCACGGGGACACAATAGGTTTGATGAATCCCTTATTTAAGAGATTCTTTAACTGTTCTTTTAATTATTTGAGTTCTGCTGTAGCACTTCTGTATGGCGGAATAAATATGGGTTGAGTATCTGGAAGACGATCAATTTTGAAATCAATTTACCTTTCGGGAGGAACTCTGGGAAGATAGTCGGGAAACACATCTGGGAATTCACATGCTACTGATACTGACTCAAGAGTAAGGGTTTCTGAACTAGATCCTGGAATCGAACGAGATGGTAAACACATCCCTTAGATATCATTTTTCTAGCCCGAAGGTAAGAAACAAGCTGACCCCTAAATGCTGAAGTGCTACCCCTCCAATTTAGGACGGGTCCATTCGGAAATTGAAATTGGACAATACTGTTTATGCTGTCGACTGAGGCATAGCAGGAATAAATCCAATCCATGTCGAGAATGACATCAAAATTAGTCATCTCTAATTCTTCTAAATCTACTGAAGTGATTTTCTGAAATATCAGAACCGGGCAGTTCCTGTATACTCGTCTGGCTATAATGGATTTACCCACTAGGGTAGAGACTGTGAAAGGCTCTCCTAGAAATTTGGGACTGACTCCAAAATTGACTACTATATATGAAGTAACAAAGGACAATGAAGCTCCTAGATATAACAAATCATAAACATGTAAATGGAAAACTTGTAACGTACTAGTGACCACATCAGGAGAACTCTCCTTATCCTATCAGGACTGAAGAGCATAGAGTCTGTTTGGGAGTTTCCCACTGGTGGCACTGTAAGTGGCATAGTACTGATTCGGGCGATTGGACTGAGCTTGGGGATGGTTATCCTAACCCTAAGAACCTAATTGGGGATAATCTACGACTCTGTTTCATGGCTTGCCACACCCAAAACACACATTGCTACCCGCTCTACAAATACTTTGGTTGTTTCTGTCACACTTTTGACAAAGGGGATTGGTTCGGGCACTTCTAACACGGCTTAACTGCTACTTCAACAAGACCTATGTGAAGGAACTTGTACTTTTTCTATATCTATTAATAGTTTCAGCCGCTAATAACTTAATAGTTTTAATATTCTTATTAATGGAAACCAGTAGATTCTGAAGTTTTAATAGTATAATTTTTTACAAAATCAAAGTGTTCAGTTTTGTAGACGTTATTAAAACTTTCTTTTGGAATATTCCAATTCTACAAATCACTTTCTATTTTAGCTATTTTACTAGAGGTAGCAAAAATATTGACACTATTTATTATGTATTGGTTGGTTAGAGTATTCATGAAGATTTTTGCAGATGAGAGAGAAAACACTATCCTAGGACCAAAATCTACTTTAGATGTTACTCAATTATAATTTCTTTGTATTTTTTACTAATTTTTCTCCTTCTAGCATTCTTTTATTCTATTCCTATAAGCTTGGCGACGGGAACACCCTCCGGGTCCTGCTCTATTTTTTACCACATACTCAGATCTAATCCAAAGGAAAAATCTAGGTTTGCCAACATCTAAGCTGCTATTAAACGGCTACCCATCTTAAAGAATAAAACTAAGAACATAGAGGAAGAACAACAATAATTACTAACCAGAGAAACGATTATTCCAAGAGTAACACTAATTTTTACCGACACTAGGACAGCATAACGCTCTAGCGGCTCCTACTCATACTCACTCCTACTCATACTCATACTCCCTATCGTTTTAATTAATTTTTCTTTACATAAACTACCTTAAAAGGTTATTTTGCTCCCCATTTTTCTGATCCATCCCCTAAATGGTATCATTTACGTGATATTGTTGTTTTTCGATGCATTTTGCAATATTATATAATTTTGTGATAT
The DNA here is from genome assembly GCA_030864215.1 of Capsicum pubescens. NCBI lineage: Eukaryota > Viridiplantae > Streptophyta > Magnoliopsida > Solanales > Solanaceae > Capsicum > Capsicum pubescens. Next base: position 124,833,754 of record CM061543.1, read on the forward strand.
TGGAAAATTATATTGTATAATTTTTCCATATTGTGAAGCTATACCGTCCCCTAAATGGTATAATTTTTTGATGCATTTTGATATTATTTATGTGATATTATGGTTTTTGATGGCTTCGAGAGCCTTATTTTGGACTTATGTAGATATCTTTTGATCCAAGAGATGGATGGCTGAACAGAATGCATCAGCAACAGCAGAATATTGATTTTAGGCCGGTAGACCTTTGGTTTGAGTCACGACAGACCTAGGCTCATTTCGACCTATTGTCGAAAAGTTGGAAAATTAGAAATATGGGTGTGGGTCCCATATTTCCAAGAAAAGACCTTGAATGGAAAATTTGACTTCACCAACAGATCTAAAACTTCAATTTTAGGGTGGTAACATGTTTGATGTGATTTTATGGATTTTAAATCTCATTTTAATCCTCGATTCGGGAAATTGTGGTTTCGAGTTTTGGGGGTCAACTTTGTGAAAATAACAATTTTTCAAAAATTGGATACCACTTTTGAGTTTGGAACGCCCAATTTAGTACCATTGTGGCAATATCTGGGAAACACTAGCAACATATTTTATAAAATCCTCCCTAAGAGAAGTGCTAGGGAAGAGATATTATCACACCTGATACCCTTCCCGAGGGATATGTTGGAGTGGAGATATGACTTATGTGGATTGTATATGGGTTGACAAACCCACATGGGTCCTATGTTGGCAGGATTGCTTCCGTAGGCATATACGGAGATTGTGCGACGATTCTGAAGGTTGTGCAATGACCTCGTGCATCATCATCATCATATACATTACACTTATGTAACGACCCAAAATCACCCCTCGGGATGGCACACGGTGCCTAGGGTAACAAGTGACCCCAAGCTAACCCTTCTATTGGCATAACTCATAAGCAACTGAACAAAGTTCATAAATCTAAAAGAATAAGGCGAAAATAACTCTTTTATGAATTGGCTCAATACAAAACTGAAGTCACAAGGTTACAACTTTGCTTCTACAATATAACTGAAACTCAATGCATCAACTCCTACTGACTATCTATGAAGCCTCTACAAGTACTGACTATAGGTTGCTGGGTCATGAATCCCAACAACCCCAACTCAATACCATAGAATAAAGAAAATACGACATGATTTAACTGTATCATTGACTCGAGCACTTGAATAAAAAGGGGACCCATCACCTGTTGTAGAAGTTGTGAACTGATTGGATATGGTGCATGCGCTACAAATCTTTGCACCTACATTATAAGAAAATGTAGCACATAGACATATATGTGGATCAGCACTTGGGAATGTACTGAGTATATGGGGGTGAATGCATATGTATAAAACCGTATCAATCTTCTTCAATCATCATGCATGAAATACGGGATGACTCACATGGCTTGAATGAGTATAAAATGTAAATCTCATAAGTCATGCAAGATGAAGCATGTAACATAAATCTCGTCAGTCATCATACTATAATGTTGAAATCAGAAATCCTCTCTTATTCTCAATCCTCAAGGCTAAAGGAACTTTAAACAGTACTTTCAAATCATTCATATCTCTCATGGAGAGTAAAACTTCTTTAACGCTCAAGATCTCATAACTCTTTTGAACTCAAATACTTGGAATTCGGAATCATATAACTTTGAAACATACTTGAAGGCATTTCGTTCACTTTAGGAAAGTATCTCATTTCAAGCTTAAGGAAAATCATTCGATATCAATGGAAAGATACTCTAGTTTAAGGAAATAACTTATCTCAAAGTTTCATGGAAAATACCATATCAAGGAAAAATACTTTCATTTAGAGAAACAACTCAAATCAAGGAAATGTTTTAGTTAGGGAACCATTTTGCAACTTTACCATTAGGAAAATAGCTCATAGGAAGGGAAAATACTTTAGTTTTCAAGGAGGTACTGATCTCGAAGTTTAAAAGAAAATGGAGGTTCTCTCAACCGACATAAATCATGCGATCCACATGGAGTCCAACGTTTTTTCCTCCTAAGGAAGAGACCACACGTTGGGGAGGAGCGCCATACTCTTTTCCAGGGAGTATAACCTAGGTCTAGTGATCACTAAACAAACTCGGTCTCGGGCCTAATATCAACTCGGCCTTAGGCCCAATAATCTTCATAAACTCAGCCTCAGGCCCAACCTAAGGTGGCACGCAGTTTTAGGGTAAGAAACCATAGTAACTTACCCACTGGGTGCTAAAGACTACTCCCTTTAGATTATCCGCGATTATCTCATAAAAATCCACTGTTAGAAATAATCTCATGGTTCACCATGAACCAAATAATCAAATCTGTAATCTCATGTAGGAAGTGGATTTCAAAACTCTATGACCATTAGGTCAAATCATTTCTCAACAGATCTCAAAATACTCAAATCATGGGTTCTTATAGCACAAGAGTTCGTAAAATTGCAAGTCTCAAGTAGGGCTTACTAACCCATAATTCAATCTTAAGATAAAACTCATCAAAAGCATAATAGATGGCATATAGATTCATAACTCATGTAGAAATCTGGAAATTTCAATAATATGTCTCAAAATCTCAACATACTCATATACTTCAATATCTCAAACATTTCAACTATTGACTTCTCAAGGATTAAAATCATGGGGTATAGACCCAGCTATAATTTCTCAAGAAAACATGAAGAAATCATGCCATTTAACTCTCAATTCATGGGAAATATTAAGATAATTCATTCAATAATAATGGATGAAAAAACCTAGTTCAAATTCATGAAAAACCTCACAGATTTCAGGAAAATCATGATTTAAATAAGCCTTTGGGCACAAGAATGAAAGGGTTACCCTGGTTCAAAACCTCATATACTTGGATTATGGAATTGGATGAACAAACTTGCTCTAAACTTTCTCTTCTTACTCTTAGGAGAGGGTTCTTAAAACCCTTGACTTGGGAACCTTGAATCTTGACTCAATTAAGAAAATCTACGGTGGATTCTTGAGATTCTTGGAAGAGGGTTTGGATACTTAGGATTTTTGTTGACAGAAAACTTGAGAAGAACTTCATAGAATGCTTGTAAATGACTTTGGTTTGGTGTTTGCACGGTTTAAGAGGCTTCGAAAAAGTTCCAAGTGTTCTTTTTAACTTCTGTACGAAGCTGGGAAAAAATTGAATTGGGAACCCAATTTTATGGGCCACCGCGACACGCTACTATCACGGTGGCTCACTGTAATTGACAAATGGGAATCTGGGAGTCACCGCGACATGGAGCCATCGCGTTGTCCCACTAGTTGGGACTTGGAACTTCAGCTCGACACATCACAATTGGGCTAGGCCACTGGAAATTGACTATTAAGAAATTGGGGTCCTCCTCAATGCGCCACTATCGTGGAGTTCCACTAGAATTTGACAATTGTCAAATAGACCCTCTTTGCGACGCGCCAAACACTAAAATGATGTTGTTTTACAACTAGGACTTAAATTAGCTATAACTTCTTACTCGAGTATCGTATTTGGGCGAATCTTATATCGACGGAAAGATTATCAAATTTCCCATGTGATAAAAAGTCAAAATTAGGGAAATTCTATATGGTTAACATGATACTCACTTCTCAATATTTTAGGGCCAGAATTATGCCTCACTTGACATGCCCTAAGGCTCATTCTACGATAGAATTTTGTAGGGTCTTACCATATCTCTCCCTTGGAAACATCCATCCTCGAATGTCGCTAGCTGGACTAAGAACACTGGAAAAACTGAGTATAGATAGATGGAGCAATTTGCTAAATAGGCTCAGAACCTTTCTAAACTCTTAAATGCCTCAAAAATTGCAAGAACTCATGTAATTATAGATACATAGCTGCACTTTAGATAAGAAGGGTTGAGTCCTAAGAATCATGGATCGACTGAGATTATTGCGAAAACTGACACGGTTCTAGACGACAGCTAAATTGTCGGGTATAAATACCCTCAGGACTCAATAACATAAAAGTAAAACATAACCATTCTTGAATAATAAAGACCACAGACATTCATCAACCATCACAATCAATAAGCCATCACTTTACGAATTTAGGACTCCAAAACATGTAATAACATAGGGGGACATGCTATTGAATCATATTCCACTCAACAAAGTCTTGCATCAAACACTTAGAATGTAATTAAGTCTTGGCATGCATCAGAGAACACATAATTAGGGAATCATACTAACATTTCACCATTCATTCACTAAGGCTTTTCAAAAAACACTTGGCATGCATGAGCTTGCACACAATTGGGGATTCCTGGTCAACATGCCACAATGGCTCTAATTCCCTCATATAAGCATTTTATCAAGCTTATAGGGAGCATGCTTTTCTTATTCAACAATTTCCACACTTAATTGACATGAACATATCATTTATCAAGCAACTTAAAGAGGGTTCATCGTGAATATCACATGAGCATCACATACTAAGGTCAATACTTGAAAACCTCGTAAGCAAACATGAATCACAACTTAATCATAGCATGAACATTGATTTCAACTCATATGAATCACGAACAAGTCATAAACATATAATCTTTGAATTTTAGAAAAAGGGTTCTTGAGTTTCTTGGATAGGAGGGACCCAAGAATAAATAGCTACATAGGACTATCCTCTCCAACACGACCCATTTAATCTCTTCTACTAGCACCACTGTTCATTATATCTATCGTGACCTAAGGAAGAGGTGGCTGAAAAGTTAGAACATGAGGACCTGGAGCATGAAGAGACATTGTACCTACCTGGCACTCAACTGAGGCTTAAGGTATTTAACATCATGAACTTATCAAAGCGATCTAACCCAAGGACATACATGATATAAATCTGGACTTCATGAATCACTAAAAGCATTGCTCGAGTACTTAAGTCACGAGTTCCATGACCTGAATTTGGAGTTCAAAATTTTTGGGATGTGATCCCAACTACCGAATGAACCAGAACTCCTTATTTTAGGAACTAGGAGAGTACATAATTCTCTATCATATGCATTAACATGAATAAAGATCATGGAACAGAAACATAAAACATGAGTAGTTAATAGGAAAACTGAAAGTGCTAAAATAAGATAGGGTCAAGCATCAATCAGACTCAAAGTTATTCTACAGCTCACTGGTACATCTACTAAAGTCTTAAGGTTTGACCCGGTTACTGGTTCTAACATCTCCCCCTTAGACTTAAGCCATCACTCCAAGGCGGTGAACCACCACATAAATTCTAGTCTGGCTATAATCACTTTGCTCTAGAGTCGGGGATATAACAATGCATATGAACAGAAGAACTTGACCCGAATGACTATACTTCAAAGCGTAAAGCATCAACAATAATAGAAATAACAATAATAGCAAACCCAATATATTACCACATAAGTAGGGCCTGGGAAGGGTAGATTGCACGCAGTCTATACCACTACCTCTAGAGAAGTAGAGAGGCCGTTTCCAATAGACCCCTAGCTCAAGAAAAAGGCAGTATTCCAAAAACATCAAAAACATAAGACACCATAAAAATGACATAGGTACAACATCCATAATAAATTTCTCAGTGCCAAGCCGGGGACACCAAAGTCCACCCTATTACTGACTAGGACTCATCCACACCCTTAACCCTTTATCCTAATGATTTTCCTCAAAATCTTCCTATCCATAGTCATGTCCTCAGTCAGCTGTAACTGCTCCATGTCATGTTTAATCACTTCACTCCTCAAAGTGTAACACCCACTCATAATACTACCTTTTGAGACACATATCATCCTTCTATGGCCCCAATAGTAATTATTCAATACTTAATCCTTAGAACGGGTACCTCCAATCCTATTGACGGTCCATACAACTGATGTCATAGCCTACCACTACATCACCTATAAACTTATATTTCTAAACCATGAGAATCAAAATCATACTTACCATCTTCATTCACAACTCATTAACTCAGCTATCAAGGACATCATTCACTATCTCACTAGCCCCACCTAGCAACTTAACGTTACTACTAACCAAACAACATATATTAATCCTAAAAAATAATAGCCCCATAGCACCTTGGGTGTACTTCTACATTATAAATACAACATCAAACTTGGTTAAGAATCAAACAAACTTACTCTTGCATCCACTGTTCAAGCCTATTAGATTACTCCCCTATAACTAGTACTATTAAACAAGAAATCGTCGCCTCCACTTTCGTGACCACCAATCATTCAAACTTAGTGTCTAGTGCTAATCTCACTCAGAAGCTATGAAATAAAACATCAACAATAACCGAAACTTCACATGGCCAACTCAAACTTCATAATCAATAATAACTGATTGTAATCACATGGCCCATCTATTCCCAATTCATTAACACATCCTCCTTCTACACGTCATTACTATCCACCTACTTATACAACTCTAACTTAGCTCATAGCTCTATAAGTTTCGGCTAAACTCCATCTTACAAATCTCAAGGACGCCTAACTTAACAATACCCATCCACTGAGTACTTCTATCAATAACCTATACTTTCCAACCCAACAATTGTCATCAACAACTTTTCATACTTGAAACAAATAATATTTCCCCTTAACTAATGGCCCCTTTTTTACCTCTCACTAACAAACAAGCAAGGACATAACACTTTATTACTAGCCCAAACATGTGCAACAAAATTCAGCTATACATATATGCATATACATTTAATAAATGTCCCTTACCACCTTTTCTTGTCACTGCAACTCTAAACCCCTAATTTAAACCAACGTAAGAACAACAGGATGCACAACAAGTTGCTAGTGAATTAAAATAGGCCTCACACGGTCCCATTATACTTTGGTTTTGTGTTTTGAACAAGAAAATGAGATGAATAACAAAGCAACTATGCTAGTGAATTGAAATAGCCCCACACGGATTCACTAGACTTTGATTTTTCTTTTCAAAAACATAATGATAACAAGGTTACATATTGCAAGATATAGAAACTTAACACACAATATTCAATGATCTAAGAATGTGTATGTCATTCTGTCTCACTCGCATGACTCATAAGAGTGAGGAAAATCATTAAACACAAGGAACTCATGACACACTAGAAGGCTCCTATCGAGCCGCTTTGTGCGACTTCTGAAGCTTCTTGCTATCCAATCTGAGAATGTTATCTGGGAAGCAACTAGAACTTACTAATCATGATATCTCAAGAATAATACATGGGTAAGGAAGCATAGCTTCACATTGTGGATTCTGAGGAGGAATGTAAAAGTACCTCTGACTTGGGCTTAGTGCCCGACTTTCATGAATCACGAATAAAGCACTTCAATCATCAGAATTCAAAAGCACTGATGGGATACTTTCTAGCTCGATTACAATCCTACTACTTCTCTGTAAATATTCAAGCTTGACTATTATTGATACCTTGAAAATAAGGCAGAAATTTCCTGAATAGAGGAAATTAAGGATTTACGTAAGCGCATAGAGAATCTTTCTATAGCACGAGCTAAGACTCAAAAGAATAGAGACATTTCCTAAATTCCATGTAGCCTCACAAAAAAAATTACAGATGTCTCCGTACCATTCATCAGGACTCTACTAGACACGACTTCAAAGATACCCTGGGACACTTGAACCTTGTGCTCTGATACAAAGTTTGTAATAATCCAAAATCACCCCTCGGGATACCACACGGGGCCTAGGGTCACAAGTGACCCCAAGCTAATCCTTTTATTGGCATAACTTATAAACAACTGAACAAAGTGCATAAATCTGATAGAATAAGGCAAAAATAACTCTATTATAAATTGGCTCAATACAAAACTGAAGTCACAAGGTTACAACTCTGCTTCTAATATATAACTAAAACTCAATGCATCAACTCCTACTAACTATCTATGAAGCCTCTACAAGTACTAACTATAAGTTGCTGGGTCATGACTCCCAACCACCCCAACTCAATACGACAGAATAAAGAAAATACGACATAATTTAACTGTATCACTGACTCGAGCACTAGAATAAAAAGGGGACCTATCACCTGCTGACTAGAAGTTGTGAACTGACTGGATATGGTGCTTGTACTACAAATATTTTCACCTACATTATAAGAAAATATAGCACATAGACGTATATGTGGATCAGAACTTGGGAATGTACTGAGTATACGGGGGTGAATGGATATGTATAAAACCGTATCAATCTTCTTCAATCATCATGCATGCAATATGGGATGACTCAGATGGCTTGATCGAGTATAAAATGAAAAGCTCATAAGTCATGCAATATGAAGCATATAACACAAATCTCGTGAGTCATCATACTTTAACGGTGAAATCAGAAATCCTCTCTTATTCTCAATCCTCAAGGCTAAAGGAACTTTAAACAGTACTTTCAAATCATTCATATCTCTCATGGAGAGTAGAACTTCTTTAACACTCAAGATCTCATAACTCTTTTGAACTCAAATACTTGGATTTCGGAATCATATAACTTTGAAACATACTTGAAGGCATTTCGTTCACTTTAGGAAAGTATCTTATTTCAAGCTTTAGGAAAATCATTCAATCTCAATGGAAAGATACTCTAGTTTAAGGAAATAACTTATCTCAAAGCTTCATGGAAAATAGCATATCAAGGAAGAATACTCTCGTTTTGAGAAATAACTCATATTAAGGAAATGCTTTAGTTAGGGAACTATTTTGCAACTTTACCATTAGGAAAATAGCTCATAGGAAGGGAAAATACTTTATTTTTCAAGGAAGTACTGATCTAGAAGTTTAAAGGGTGAGGGAGGTTCTCTCAACCAACATAAACTATGCGAGCTACATGGAGTCCAGCATTTTGTCCTCCTAAGAAAGAGACCCCACGTTGGAGAGGAGCGTCAAACTATTTTCCAGGGAGTATAACCTAGGTCTAGTGATCACTAAACAAACTTGACCTTGGGCCAAATATCAACTCAGCCTTAGGCCCAATAATAATCATAAACTCAGCCTCAGTCCTAACCTACGGTGGCACACAGTTTTAGGTTAAGAAATCGTAGTAACTTACCTGCTCGGTGCTAAAAACAACTCCCTTTGGATTATCTGCGCTCATCTCATAAAAATCCACTTATAGAAAAAATCTCATGGTTTACCACGAACCTAATAATCAAATCTGTAATCTCATGTAGGAAGTGGATTTCAAAACTCTATAACCATTCGGTCAAATCATTTCTCAATAGATCTCAAAATACTCAAATAATGGGTGCTTATAGCACAAGAGTTCATAAAATTGCATGTCTCAAGTAGCGCTTACTAACCCATAATTCAATCTCAAGATAAAACTCATCAAAAGCATAATAGATGGCATATAGATTCATAACTCATGTATAAATCTGGAAATTTCAGCAATATGTCTCAAAATCTCAGCATACTCATATACTTCAATATCTCAAACATTTCAACTATTGACTTCTCAAGGATTAAAATCATGGGGTATAGACCCATCTATAATTTCTCAAGAAAACATGGAGAAATCATGCCATTTAACTCTCAATTCATGGAAAATATCAAGATAATGCATTCAATAATAATGGATGAAAACCCCTAGTTCAAATTCATGTAAAACCTCATAGATTTCAGGAAAATCATGATTTAAATAAGCCTTTGGACACAAGGGTTAAAGGGTTACCCTTTTTTAAAACTCCACATACCTTGGATTATGGAATTGGATGAACAAGCTTACTCTAAACTTCCTCTTCTTACTCTTGGGAGAGGGTTCTTAAATCCCTTGACTTGGGAACCTTGAATCTTAACTCAATTAAGAAAATCTATGGTGGATTATTGAGATTCTTGGAAGTGGTTTTGGATACTTAAGGTTTTTGTTAAGAAAAAACTTGAGAAGAACTTCATAGAATGCTTGTAAATGACTTTGATTTGGTGTTTGCACGGTTTAAGAGGCTTGAAAAAATTCCATAGTGCCCTTTTTAACTCATGTACGAAGCTAAAAAAAAATTGAACTGGGAAACCAATTTTATGGGCCACCGCGATGCGCCACTATTGCAGTGGCTCACTAGAAATTGACAAATGGGAATTTGGGAGTCACCGCGATGCAGATCCATCGCATTGTCCCACTGGTTGGGACCTGGAACTTCAGTGCGACACATCACAATTGGTCTAGGCCACTGAAAATTTACTATTGAGAAATTGGGGTCCTCTGCGGCGCGCCACTATTGCGGAGTTCCACTGGAATTTTACAATTGTCAAATAGATCCTCTCCGTGATGTGCCAAACACTAAAATGATGTTGTTTTATGACTAGGACTTAAATTATCCATAACTTCTTACCCGAGTATCGTATTTGGGTGAATATTATATCGACGGAAAGCTTATCAAATTTCCCATGTGATAAAAAGTCAAAATTAGAGAAATTCTATATGGTTAACATAATACTCGCTTAGGAAGTCACTTCTCAACCTTTTAGGGTCGAATTCACGCCTCACTTGACACACCCTAAGGCTCATTCTATGAAAGAATTTTGTGGGGTCTTACAACTTATGTTATTGTGTTGTATTTTCATATTGAATTACCATTTATGTAATTGTCTTATCTTCTTTTACTTGTATTTAATGATTTTATATATGCATGTTCCCCTTTGTTCTACTTATATGTGATATAATGCATATTTCTGTTCTGTCTTGGTGTGATGTTGCAATAAATGTGATATATTAGAACTATTAGTGAAAGCGATGTAGGCTACTGTTGTGGGATATTTTTTATTACAGGTAGCGTGCCCTTAGTGTATATTTTGTTCTCTTTATTTACTACTTTGCTTGGTCGGCCTATGATACCTATTGAGTACAAGTGGACCGTACTCATGCCTACTGTACCCTTTTGATGTAGGTCCTAGCTTGAGTGCACCTCAGCTTTCTTGACTCGGGCGATTGTTGGAGCTTCCAAGGTAGCAATTGGACATTCATGCATCATTTTTCACCTCTATATTTCTATGGTAGTTATGTCTTTATTAATATTCTAAGACAAATATTATTCCTTTGTTGTAATTTTTCTGATGTATTGAACTCCTTGATTGTATTAGTAGTTCTAACAATATTGACACCTGATTTTGGCATGATTGGTATTTTGAATAAGTTATTTCTTCATTGTTATGATTACATTTACGATTCAAATTCATTGTAAAAGCCTTACCTTGGGAAATTTCTTTTTTTCCTCTTTTTTCTATCAGTTTAGGTGATAGGCTTACTTTTCAAGCTACGTTGTGACAAGTACCATCATGAAACTCATTTTTAGGTCGTGAAAAATTGATATCAGAGCATCTAAGTTTCATTGGTCTCAATGGTGTAAGAACGGGATGTCTATAAAGTCTCATAGATCGGTACATAGACGTCCGTATCTATCTTTGATAGGCTATAGGACGTCTTTAGGAAACTTTTTTTATTTTATTCTTTATCATGCAAAGTTCTTTCAGACACTATGTTCTGAGTTGTGTTTCACTCTTTCTTCATAGATAGTGTGTCTTATACTATAGCTTATCAGTTGAGAGATGCGATGAGAGATTGGTGGAGGTCACTTGTCAGTTGTAGATTCCGTGATATTCTCGAGATGACATGGGATAAATTCTTTAAGGCTTTCTGAGAGAGATTTATGACTTTCAGTTTGATAGACCGTGCACAGGAAGAGTTTGATTAGTTAGAGCAAGGTTCCATGATAGTTTCTTAGTTTGAGGAATGCTTCCATGCCCTGTCCAGATATTCCTATGATAGCATTTCTACCTAGTCAGAGAAGATTCAAAAGTTTGTGAAGGATTTGGATATCTCCCTTCTGTTGGCTCTATCTCAGATGGTTGTGCTTGGGGATTTCAGTCATAGTATTGTGGATTATGCTTTTTTTTAATATCTCAGGGAGGCGCCAAGAAGGTGCATTATTTTGATGAGTTCAGCGATCAGTCTCCCCATGGTAGAAATTTTAGAGGTTCTCGTGGATATCAGGGTAGGCCAGTGTAGAAGATCTTACTTCGTTCAAGTGGTGAATTATGTGTGAGCAAAATCAAACACATTTAATGTTTTTTAGCTTAAAATAATTATTAATTTTGAAGCAAATCTTGTTGTTTTGATGTGTTTGCTCATGATATTGCAGAAAAAGGATGAAGAAATGAGAATAAACAATAATGGAGCAAAAGAGTTAAAAATCTAAGCAAAATAGAAGAAAACATGGATGACAACCTCCATGATAAGTCGTCAGACTTGTGATAGCCTATCAGCATTAGCGTCAGCCTTAACCAAGGAGTTGCAGTTTGAGGAGCAGTTCTGACGACACAAGTGATGTGGCATCAAAGTAGTGATAAAGAGTCAAGAATAGCGTCAGCCTTAAGAAGAAAGTTAGCATGTGAAGAAGATATCTAACGACGTTGGTGATACACCGTCATATCCCTGATGCGGCGTCAGCCATATCTTCATCCTAAGACAGAACCTGAAGGCAACTGAAGCCTCTCTGACGACATCCATAATAGGGCATCAACTTCTTGACGCGGCGTCATCCTGGGCGTCACCTATTCTGAACAATTTTATTAATTTTGTTATTTTATTCCCACAAAGGGGGAGGGAGTCGACTGAACATCTCAGCCATTGGCGGGAATTTCGCCCGCATAGTATATCTTTCCACGGATCGAAAGAAAAAAGAAAGTTCGAGCAAACCCCCTAACTCTTGATCTCGGACCTGTGCTTTCTAGGTCTTTCGACCACTAAGATTTTCGCTTACATTCCCTGGGATTCGTTCGGATATAGCGATGGAGATAGTGATATCTTTAGGTGCAGCGTGCTAACATTCCGCCTTCCCCTATCTATGGGATCTCTAACACTCGGACAGAGTCTAGTCCTTACTTAAGGAGATCGGTAGCGTACACCTGCACGAGATGCCCGTTGCGGGTCCTTGCCGCTGCATGAGTGTTAGCTCACGCTCAAAACTCCTCCGACACGAGTCCTAGTCGTTGCGCTGCGGTCCGTTTCCCGGCTTCGCTTGCGCGATTTGCACTTCCTTAATCAGGCTTTAATATAAATAACATCTTTTAGTTTTTTTTGAAAAAAAGGCATAATTCATCTATTAGACATCAACTCTAAGAAGAGAGACAATATTTTTGCTCTCTTTCATAAAATATTCTTGTGTTTTCGTATCAACTATTTTTGGGGTTTCTACCTTGTGATTAAATCGGAGGAACTACTTGTTGTTTTCTATCCATTCGTAAGTTTATTATTATAATCATAAATTCAACTTGTTATTTCGTTCATCAAATCATGAGCGGCTAATTTCATTAGCCGGAGTTATGGGATCCATGTATTAGGGTTTGATATGATACTGGGTGTTTAACATATTCAAAGAGTAGTAAAACATATTGAAATTCTGTTGTTTTAACTAAAATCTAGTGGTTGCAAACATTAGGTTGTTCCTTAGGTTTTATTTTCTTCTAACGAAGAAATAGACTAGAGGACGTGAATTATCAACAGGGACTCAGAAGCTATCAACCTTCTGTTTAATGATTAATGTCATAACTGGATTAATCTACCTGAGATAACATCCTATTGGAAATAGATAAGTTATCTAAATTCAATAGAATTAGATAACAAATTTTCTGGTAAGATCGAGAGATAAGTTAGATAGTATAATCATCAGGGATATTCTGTTGTTCTACTCATTTCAAGAATCTCTAGCATCACTTAGTATCTGTCAATTTTCGAAACCCTTGGTGAACATAGCTCTGGTTTCCCATTTATCTTGATTACAAGCACTGAAGTGTTGAAAGTGATATTTAACACACCGTGAACTTAAACCCCCATCCTTCGAAAATAGTAAACTACCAATAAAATATTTTGTAAAAAAATCAAAGTTCACACCCTATTCCCTGTGGGATTCGACCGTAATCTAGTTAGGTTTTATATTGACAATGATCACTTACACCCTTTCAAGAGTGTAATTTGAGCGTTATCAAAAATGGCGCCGTTGCCGGGGAATACGGTTGTAGACTGAAAATTTTGTGTGCGAAAATTTGCTGATAGTTAAGTTTCCGTGATTTACATTTATTTGTTATTTTTATTTATTGTAGGTACTGTGTTGTTTATGCCAAGCACGAGAAGTTCTAGAGAACCTCTATTACCAATCAATCTGAAACCTCAACTAATTGGAAGAATGGCTGAACAACAGAAAGCAAAAAGACTAGCTTCTTTATCCAGGGCACAGGTGAATGTGTAAAATTTGGGTCAACAATCACGTCACCAAAACCCTGATGATGAAAACCTGGGTGATGAGGAATTGCTGAATCCTTAAAACCCAAGAAGATCTGAGAAAGTTGTTGCACCAGTGCATCGACACATCAACAGAAATCATCCTGTTCGAGGAAGGTATGGTCAACAACCTATGCAATATGAGGCTGATGAAGATGATGAAGGAATGTACGGAGCTGGTGCAACGGGTGCTATCATTCCGCCACCGTTGGCACCAGGTGCAAAGTTCAGCATAACAAGTACCATAATCCAACTCCTGAATCTAAAGGGGTTATTTAGAGGCTTTCCTGGTGATGATCCACATATGCATTTGGTGAACTTCATCACCATTTGCAAATCCTTTGACAATCCGGGTGTGAGCCAGAATGCAATCAGGCTGAGATTGTTTCCTTTGTCTCTGTCTAGGGAGGAAACAATGTGGAAGAATGAGTTAGAGCCTGATTCTATAACCAACTGGAGACAGTTAAAAGATGCGTTCCTAGAACGGTTCTTTCCACCCTCTAGAAGGGTACAGTTGAGGGATGAAAGTAGCAACTTCAGATAGTTTTCTACTGAAGCACTGCACGAAACCTGAGAAAGATTTAAGAAGAAACTTGCACAATGTCCAAACCAAAATATGACAGACTTGAACTTGATGGAGACTTTGTACAGATCTTTCAACTCTGTGACGAAGCATATTATGGACAACGCTGCAGGTGGTTCGTTCATTGACCTCCCTTTTCTGGATGCTTCCGATATGCTAAATAGAATGACTAAGCAGAGTCAAGCTTGGCATACTAGGGATTTTGTAGTGGCTAGCCCTATTATTGCTTGTCGTATTACTGTGGATCAACATAGAAGGGATGAGGAATGACATCAGAACATGGCCCACTTAAAGATGCAAATGGACTTGCTGTCTAAGCACTTGCTATCCGTCAAGACTTAAATGGTCAAGGCTGTGGATTCTCAGGGTACTGTATCTGCAGGTGCTGATGCTGAGGCAAACTATCTGAGTAAGCAGGGGGTTTCTGAGGCAATAGCCAAGGGAACCAAGGTTGGACTTTCTATGACAAGCCTGATTATAAAGATAGGAAGCAGGGACATTGGAGAAATAATAATAACAGGAGTGGTTTGTATATTCCTCCTGGAAGTCGGGATACTGCAACAACTAGTTCTGACAAGATGTCAATGGAGAACATGATAGAAAAGTTATTGAAGGGATTTGAGGCAACCAACTCGGGGATAACTAATATGAAAAGTGAGTTTTCTACCCTCAGTCAGTTGGTTAGCTCACACTCTGCGTCCATTAAGTAGTTGGAGCAGAAGATGAGCCAACTTTCAGCTACTCTGAACCAGAGAAAAGCTGGTACTTTACCTAGTGATACGGTTCAGAACCCATAGACTGATGACTCTTGTATGGAGATTACCACTCGGAGTGGTAAGGTGTTATCTAGCCCTTCTACGGGCAAAGCTGTAGAGAAGGTAAATGTTTATGAATCAGAAGGATGCAATCCAGTAGAGTCTGAGAAGCTGGATGGCATTGTTGATATTTTAGAGAAAGAAGACAAAAATAAAGGGGAAGTGGTATTGAAACAAATGCCAAGACCACCACCTCTATTTCCTCAGAGATTGAAATGAAAGAAGATAACGAGGAATTTAGCAAGTTCTTGGCAATACTGAAACAATTGACAGTGATTGTGCCACTGATGGAGGCACTTGAGAAAATGCCAAAATATTCTAAATTTATGAAGGAATTGCTAACAAAGAAGCGGAAGGTAAGCTGTGAGACAGTAGAAAACATCCACCACTATAGTGCCATTTCTTCGCAAACCTTAGTGCAGAAAAAGCCTGACCTTAGAGCATTTACTATACCGTGCACAGTTGGGTCCATGAAGTTTACCAAAGATTTATGTGACTTAGAAGCATGTATAAATCAGATGCCGCTTGATATCTACAAAAATCTTGGATTGGGGGAGCCTACCCCAACAACTATGCATCTGGTTATGGTAGACAGATTGGTGAAACAGCCAGTAGGTGTATTGCATGATGTGCCGTTAAAAGTGGATGACTTTATTTTGCTTGCAAATTTTGTGATATTGGATTATGATGTTGATTTTGAGGTACCCATCATTTTGGGTAGACCATTATTATCCACGGGAAGAGTATTGGTTGATATGGAGCTCAATGAGCTCAAATTCAGGTATGGAAAAAAGGAGGTCAGATTCAAAATGCAACCTTCTATGAAGAAGTTAGAGGAGATGAATATCTTCTTGGTTATGGTTGTATTCCAAGAATGTGGTAATGAGGTAGTGATACGACATCTTGACGAAGTCTGAGTAGTCAAGATAACCAAGTCGTGTTGCGACACTAAATCAGGCGCTATTGGGAGGCAACCCAAAATTTTATTTTCATGCATTTTGTTTTTATTCATTTAGGTAGTAATAGGAAGGAACTGAAGAGGTACAAAAAGGTCAAGGTAAAAACTGAAAAATGCAAGCTAAGTGGTCTTGACGACATTCGTGATAGGCTATCACAACTATGACGGATTATCACCAATGTCGTCAGAAAGACCAACAAAGGAGACCTTTTCTGTTAAGGCTGATGACCTCTGTAATAGGCTATCACATTTGTGATGGCTTATCACAAGTTTTCATCTGACATTATTTTGTTTTTGAAAATCTGGGCCAAAATTGACCCGAATCCGACCCGGCCCAGATCCAAACCCTTCAGGTTCCCGCTTTATTTTATTTCCTTTTTTAAGTATTATTTTATTTCCTTAGTAGGATATTTACTTCCTTTCAAAAAACTCCCAAGTATACAAGGAAACCTCCTTCCTGATAGTTGTGGGATTGCAAGGAAAATCAGAGTCTATCTCTCATCTTTTCTTCTCTCGCGCGTAATCAAGTGGAGTCAACTCATCAGGTATGCTCATAACTTTGTTCTCCTATCATTGAAGTGGTAAAGTTGTTGAAAACATGATGCTCTAAAGGAAGAAACTTGAGTTCAATTTGTAATAGCATGGAAATAAAAAATTAGGGTTAAGTTGTGCCTAAATTGCAAAAATTTGAATAACCTAAGTACAAAAAGAAAAATTCCATGTGATTATACGAAGAATTTGGTCCCAAAATTATGAACGCAAACTGAGTGAGGGAGAAATTTTGAGCTGTCGACCTACCTCATAGGCTATCATAATTGTGACACCTTATCAGGAATGTCGTCACATGTTTGAAAAAAGTATGCCAGTTCTGTTTAAGGCTGACGACATAGCTCATAGGTTATCATAAATGTGACGCCTTATCAGCCATGTCATCACAAGTTAGATGATAATGCCAAGTAAACTTGAATAGCATGTTTTGACTGTTATACCTTGATCATTAACTTGTGTTTGTCTTATGGTCCAGGAACATTCTAATTGCACCTAAAAGCAAGAATCCTAACACTCCAAAGAAAGCTGCCAAGCCTAAAGTGGTTCGAAAGCTTATTGATGAAGACTCTGATTACAAAGATGAAGAACCACTGCTCAGATGGAGGAGAAAGAAACCCATTCCAAAGGAACCTCCTCCACCTAAACCCATTGCGGTGGAGGATAGTGATGATACTGAGACTACCACCCCAGCTGAGAGTGAATCTTATGAGCAAGAAGGTTCTAAGCAAACTGAGTCTGAACAACCTGAGTCTGAGAAGGCTGATTCTGAGGAAACATCCTTTGAAACTACCCCGACTGAGATTCAAGCTGAGAAAGAACCCCCTGTTCAGCGAACTTTGATAAAATGCAAGAATTCAGGGGTTTGAGAGAATGCTAGATGGAAAATCCCCGAAGTAGAGGACATTTTCCTCAAAGGTTTGATTAGAACAAAAAGAAGATCTACCAGACGGACGGTGTTTCCAGAGAAGAGAGTCATCATCACAGGATTGCCTGGGTATTCTTTAGTTGAGAAAAAATTCAGAGATTATAGGCTGGGATGGACTGCTAAGGGAGGTAAACCATTTTTACCTACAATAGTCCGGGAGTTCTATGCGAAGTACCAGGCTAGATTAGAGAGTTTGTGCAAGAGTGGAGAGACCAGAACATACCAGCCTTTGCTGACCAGAGTTCCAGTTCGTGGGGTAAATGTAGATATTTATGATACGACTATAAACAGGTTTCTACATAGACCCAACTTCAATCCTCAGGTCACAAATCCTGTATTCTACCATCGTCTGAAGAGTCAGGATAACAAGTGTCCTTGGTTAGCTACACTTATAGATGAGAGAGACCCTTTATGGCTGACCCGACCCAATGAGCATATTTACAAGGCTTCTTTGACTCAAGAGGAAAAATTCTGGTGGGGTGTTGTGTGCACCCATTTGATGCCGACCGACGGAGATAATATTCTGGGTGATGATCAAGCAATATTGGTAGCATGTCTTGTGGTCAACTTTAAGATGAATTTTAGGGAGATTATTGTTGAAGAGATCAAGATTCGGGTAACGAGGTCTGACAAATCTTATCCATTCCCTTTTCTAATTACCAGGCTATGCATAGAGGCAGTGGTACTATATATTGATGGGATTGATGAGAATTTGTATGCCACCAAGACCCAAAACCCTATTCGTTATGAGGAAAATCAGCCAAGGCTGACACTTGATAGAGGGGTGAGGGTTGAGGTAAACCCATCAGTTGCAGGCCCTAGTTTAGTACCTGAAGTTAACGTGCAAGCTTCTGAGGCTGCTCCGGCAGGCTCAGTTCCTGATGATGATTCAGGTCCATCCGTTCCTACAGCACCAGCGAAAGCTGCATCCTAGCCTATTGCTATCATAAAAGTGGCCAAACAGGCCAGATGGTATGAGATGAAGCTACATGCCTTTGCCGAGTAGTTTGTTGCTGCGGTAGATAAAAGAATCAAGGATTCTCTTGAGCCCTTTGCTACTTTTCCTGCACGGGTTGCAGATCTGGAGAACCATTTTGATGCAAGAGCACAGGAGCTGACTGAAGCAGAGCTTATTGAATTCAGAGTGGCCCTAGAAAAGGTAAAAGTTGAGATGGTGGTAGTACAATAACACCAGTTTATGATGCCTGCAGGGAAGATAGCTGAGGAATCTGAAGATAAATCTCCAATCCTTGATCTCACTGTGGATCCAGTGAAAAAGAAAAAGAAGAAAGACAAAGAAGCTAAAAAATATAAGAGAAAGAGACAAGAAGATGATGAGAATGAGATCAAGGCCTAGAAAAAGGTAAAGAAGAAGAAGAAGGCAGAGAAGACACTGCAGGCAGATGATGACTTGACAGAACAGGAGAAAGCGAATCTAAAAAGGGCAACGCAAGTGTCCCGAGAGGACAACTGGAAATGGGAAGAAGCACTGCGAGCGAGATCTATAGGATCCTCATCTAGCAAAATGGCTGAACCAGAGCAAAGAGAAGCTCCTAATGAGGATAACACTGTTGCAGGGTAGAGGACCCATGATTTGAGACTTGATTGACTCCAGGTATGCCCTAACCCTTATTTTTAGTTTCTTTTGATTTTATGTTGAGGGTGTAGGGTAGCATGTTGTTGTAGCATATTCTATAAATAACTAGAAGTAGTGCAAGTTCTGTAGGAAGTTAACTGATTTTGTGATTTTGAACACCTCTCCGAAGGTTTTTTTTGCATGAATGTATGAATCGCACCTTAGTGTGGACAATGTGCATCTCGTCATGGCATTAGTTTAGTTACCTGATCATCACTGTTGAATAATTGCATGAACCAGATAGGTAGTAGCCAGTGATATTGCTTGTGTGCCATATGTGTGTGAGACTATACCGAGTTCTCTTTATAGTGTCTAATCTAGAACTTTCCCGTTTTGTCTTACCATAGTTGAAAGATAGGGGTTAGGAAAAGATCATAGGACATTTTTGAATTTAAGTCACTATTAGCCTAAATGACCTTCCTCTAATGCATGATATCCCTTGATCCCTGTTTGAGCCTTAATTGGCCATTTTTCTTTCTATAATACCTATCACCTTTCCTTTTTAAATCATAATAAACGTGTTTTGGCCCTGGTCCTCCTTGGACACAGTGCACCTTAACATAGGCAAACAACCTAAGTTGAGGGTGGCTATCATAAGGGTGCGTGATATAAGTTGGGTATGAAGAAGGGTAGAGTAGAAGAGAAAGAATCAAAGAAAAAGAATAAAAAGTTGGGTGTTGTTGAAAAAGAGCAAGAAAATAAACTCTTCTTGAATAAAAAGAAGTGCACCCATCCTAAAAGTGTGATCAACAAAATATAAAAAGTGAAAAAGGAGAAAAAAAGAAAAAAGAAAAGAAAAGAAAAAGAGAGAAAAAGAGGTTAATAAGTTGACCCTGTATGTTAAGGTAGTGCCAAGGAGGTTAGTCACTCTAAATGCCATATAATATCATACCAACCCTAGCCTATGTTACATTCCAAAGAAAGACCTATAGTGATCCTAGCATACCTATCTGGAAACCTTGGTAATGACGATAAGGGCAAGCATATGGTATTTGGCATACACTGGTTTGAACTTCATTCTGAGAGTGAGTGTTTTTGTGATGATCCCCGTGTTTATATTTTTGATGTCTGACATGAGAAAAACAGGGGAATTTCTTTGTTGGGAGGGCACACTAGTATCTTGCTAAGTTACTTACTTGTTTGGGTAGTGTACATTGATACATGCATGGTTTTTGGTACTTAGTTGATGTCATGGGTTGAATCCCTTGTGTTAAATTGTTGCTTTTCAAAAAATTGCACAGTAATTTTGAGTTGGTTGACCTTAGAGATGGTAAACTGAGTTTTGAGCTAAATTGGTTGTTGACTGCTGAATGTTCGTTGTATTCTCTTAGTTAGTTGTTGCTTGACGACAAGCAATTGTTTTAAGTTGAGGGTGTTGATGTGTGAGCAAAATCTAACATATTTAACGCTTTTTATCTCAAAATAATTGTGAATTCTGAAGCAACTCTTGTTGTTTTGATGTGTTTGCTCATGATATTGCAGAAAAAGGCAGAAGAAATGAGAATAAACAATAATGGAGTAAAAGATTTGAAAATTTAAGCAAAATAGAAGAAAACATGGCTGACGACCTCCGTAATAAGTCGTCATCCTCGTGATAGCCTATCAGCATTGGCGTCAGCCTTACCAGGGAAATGCAGTTTGAGGATCACTTCTGACGACACCAGTGATGTGGCGTCAAAGTCGTGATAAGGCGTCAAGAATGGTGTCAGCCTTAAGCAGAAAGTTAGCATGGGAAGAAGATATCTGATGACATTGGTGATACGCCATCAGATTCCTGACGCGGCGTCAGCCACATTGTCAGCCTAAGACAGAACCTGAAGGCAACGAAGCCTCTTTGACGCCATCCGTAATAGGGCGTCAACTTCTTGACGCTGCGTCAGCCTGGGGTTCACCTATTCCGAAAATTTTTATTAATTTTGTTATTGTATTTCCTTAATTAGGCTTTAGTATAAATAGCATGTTTTAGGGTTTTTAAAAAAAGGGGCGTAATTCATCTATCAGACATCAACTCTAAGAAGAGAGACAGTATTTTTTCTCTCTTTCATAAAATATTCTTGTGTTTCGTATCAACTATTTTTGGGGTTTCTACCTTGTGATTAAATTGGAGGAACTACTTGTTGTTTTCTATCCATTCGTAAGTTTATCATTATAATCATGAATTCAACTTGTTATTTCATTCATCAAATCATGAGCGACTAATTTCATTAGTCGGAGTTATGGGATCCATGGATTAGGGTTTGATATGATACTAGGTATTTAAAAAATTCAAAAAGTAGTAAAACATATCGAAATTCTGTTGTTTTAACTAAAATCTAGAGGTTGCAAACATTAGGTTATGCCTTAGGTTTTATTTGCTTCTAATGGAGAAATAAACTAGAGGACGTGAATTATCAACAGAGACTCGGAAGCTACCAACCTTCTGTTTAATGATTAATATTGTAACTGGATTAATCTACCTGAGATAACATCCTATTGGAAATATATAAGTTATCTAAGTTTGAAAGAATTAGATAATAAATTTTCTAGTGAGATTGAGAGATAAGTCAGATAGTATAATCGTTAGGGATATTCTGTTGTTCTACTCATTTCAAGAATCTCTAGCATCACTTAGTATCTTTCAATTTCTGAAACCCTTGGTGAACATATCTCTAGTTTCCCATTTATCCTGATTCCAAACACTGGAGTATTGAAAGTGATATTTAACACACCGTGAACTTAAACCCCCATCTTTTAGAAACAGTAAACTTCCAGTAAAACCTTTCGTAAAAAATTAAAGTTCACACCCTATTTCCTGTAGGATTAGACCCCAACCTAGTTGGGTTTTATATTGACAACGATCGCTTACACCCATTCAAGAGTGTAATTTGAGCGTTATCAGTGGACCTTCTAGTTCAGCAGTTCAAGATAGTCGTTTAGGCTTTTGTGCCTTCTCTTATTGAGATGATCATAGAGGTTGCTATGTGTGTGATGAGATTGGCCATGTGGCTAGGTATTGTCCCTACCAGGTGGTTCAGGCTACTCTTATTCCAACTGTGAGGGGTAAAGGTTCTATAAGAAGTATGAGGGGTAAAGATAGTGGAGCTCGTAGGGGTGGTCATGGGGCCACTCAAGCAGTTAGTGGTCTTGGGGATACCCAAAAAATTAGCGGTTGTGGTCAGTATTATGCTATACCAGCTAGACCTGAGGCAGAGGCTTCTAATGTTATGATTACAGATAGCGTCTTGATTTGTTTCAGACCTTCGTCTATATTATTTGATCTCATATTGACTTTATTGTATGTGTATGTCTATTTTGGTTTAGGTATTTATTCTATTAGTGAGCCTCATGCCATGCTTATAAATATGTCTACTCCTATCGGTGATTCTTTAGTAGTGGATCAGGTGTATGGATCTTGTATTGTGACTTTTGTTGGACCTGAGACATTGGTAGACTTGCTTGTGTTAGATATGGTCGATTTTGATGCTATTTTGGGTATAGATTTATTGGCACATTATCATGCTATCCTGGATTATTTTGCTAAGATTGTGACTTTAGCTTCATCGGGTGTGCCAAGGATAGCTTGGAAAAGTGCGCTTCATTTAGGTCCTAAGCATATTATATCTTATGTTCAAGCTCGTAAATTGGTTGAGAGGGGACGTTTATCTTACTTGGCTGATATTCATGACACCAGTGTTGTTTCGCTTTCTTCTTTGGTTTTTGTCTGTATTGTCTGAGTTATGGCTGTGTTCCCTACAGATTTTCCTAGTATGCCTCCAGATCGAGATATTAATTTTGCTATTGATATTAAGCTGGGTCACCAAGCCCATTTCTATTCCGCCTTATAAGATGGTACCAACTGAGTTGAAGGAATTGAAGGATCAGTAATAGGAGTTATTGGATAAGGGGTTTATCCGACCTAATATTTTTCCTTAGGGTGCACCTATCATGTTTGTAAATAAAAATAATGGGTCTACGGGGATATGTATTGATTATTGCTAGTTGAATAAGGTGATGGTTAAGAGTAAGTGTCTTGTCCCTCCCATTGATGATTTGTTTAATCAACTTCAGGGTGTTGCAGTGTTTCTAAAGTTTGATTTGATATTTGGTTATCTCCAATTGAGGATTAGAGCTTCAGATATTCTTAAGACAACTTTTCAGACTCGATATGGTCAATATGTGTTCTTGTCCATGTCTTTCGGGTTGACCATGCACCAACCACTTTTATTGAGTTGATGAACCGAGTGTTTTGACTGTATCTTAACTCATGTGTTATTATATTTATAGAAGAAATCTTGTTTTATTCCAATAGTGAGGTTGAGCATGAGGAGCATTTGCGGATTACTCTTTAGATATTAAGGGATAAGAAGTTGTATGCTAAGTTCTCTAAAAAAGAGTTTTGGTCGGAGTCTATTACTTTCTTGGGTCATCTGGTGACTAAGGAATGTATTATGGTTGATCCAGTCAAGGTTGCAGCGGCTCGTGATTGGGCTAGACCTACTTCGCCCACTGAAGCAAGCTATTAATGATGTTTTGTTTAGGGTTTTTCATCCATTGAAGATCTATTGACCAAGTTGACCTAGAAGAATATTTCTTTTTAGTGGTTCGATACTTGTGAGGTGAGCTTTCAAAAGCTTAATGATTTGTTGACTTCAGCTCCTATCATAGCTTTTCCCAAGGAGGGCGTGGGATTTACCTTCTCTTGTGATGCTTCAGGTGTTGGGTTAGGTGTTGTGCTAATGCAAGAGGGAAAGGAGATTTCTTATGTGTCTCATTATTTGAAGCCTCATAAAAGGAATTATCCTACCCATGATTTAGAGTTGTGCGCAATCGTGTTTTCCTTGAAGTTGTGGAGGTACTACTTTTATGGAGTCTATTGAGATCTTTTTAGATCATCGTAGCTTTCAGTACTTCTTCACCCAGCAAGATATTAATATGAGGCAGTGTTGTAATAATCTAATTAATAAATAAATAACAGAGTATGACGATAGCAATGTAAGCAAAGTTGTAAAGAATATGAGTGTGAATTCCAGGGTTGAGACACTTTTGACAATCTTACAAATCTCTAATCTTATTGTAGTTTAGTGGATTATTGGGTTATTGATTTGCAGGGTTTAGAGAATGATCATGGTCTCTCGATCCACTAATCTTCTACCTAAATGGACATTACAACTACATCATAGAGCGAGGATGCAATAATCCATCTAGATGCATTAAGATATCATCCTACAAGTGAACCAAACAAGGCTTCTAGGTACATCTTTGTCCTAGTTGCTAATTCAAATCCCTTATTTTATAAAAGAATAAGAAAATTTCTCCTTTAACTCTACGATCTATCCTGTGATTCTTCTCTCGGGTTCACAAAGTAATATAGGTATATTTTAATGGTGGCCAATCATAAAAATAGTAAGCATAAGAGATCAAGAATAACCCATATGATAATTCAACAATAAACTACTCTAAGAATGTCAAAGTGTAATCATGTTTTTCGTCTCAACCCCAAAAATGGGGCGTTTAAACACTCATGGACATAGTCATAATCACCCTGGATGAATACAAGATAAAATCCATAAATAAAATAAAGTAAAAGAATAAAAACCCTAATTGAAGTGTTTTCCAGCCTCCCTCTAAGTTTCAAAGTTGTCCCCTCTTCTCAATTGTGTTGAAGTGTTTCTTTTATAGTAGGAAAATTTAGGACCACTAAATAACCTCCACTACATCACGGGACTCAATCCGGGGAAATAAGAGTCGCATCACGCCAGTAAGTTCATCGGAATGGCATCTGTGCCCCGTTGGTAATTAAAAGGGAATAGGGTCTGTGTCGTGGGGCTATTGCGGACCCTCACTGGAATTCAACTTTGCTACCAAAATTCATAGGGCGACGCAGAGCACAGTCTGGAGGAATAGCCTACGCGCCGCACAACGTATTCCTTCTCATATCATTGCTTCTTTACTTGCCTTCCACTTTCAAATGCATGTTTCCCGAACTGAATCCACTTCTTCTCATGTCCAAAAAATCAATCCCAAATCTTCAATAATAACTCACTTCTTTTCATTCATCCAATGCATCCAATTCCATCAAAAATCAACCCTGCATCACTAATCATGTCCATTACCTAAATAATACAATTATAACTCAACCACAATAAGAATAACACATTTTAGCTCTTAAAACAAGTCCTAGTATGGGTAATTACTGAAGATCGTATATATAAAGATTCCCAAGATCAGCAACCATACTAAATTCGATGTTGAACTCAATGACGATATCAAATTTTCAAAAAAAATTATTTTCACAAAGTTGACCTCCGAAACCTGATTTCACAATTTTCTAAATCGAGGGTCAAATTCAGATTTAAAAGACATGAAATCACATAAAACATGTTACCACCCTAAAATCGATGTTTCGTATCTGCTGGTGAATTCAAATTTTCAATCCAAGGACTTTTCAGGTAATATAGATTCCACGCCTATATTTCCAATTTTTCAACTTTCTGACCATTAGGTCGAAATGAGATTTGGTGTACCGGGACTCAAAACAAAGCTCTACCCAGCTTAAATTCGATATTTCGGAGCTGCTGTCGCATTCCATTTATCCATCCTTCACACTGATTAAAAGATATCCACATAAGTTCAAAATAAGGCTCTCGAAGCAATAAAAAACCAAAATATCACATAAATGGTATAAAATATATTGAGAATCGTGTCAATCACACCCACACCCCAGAAATACCATAATACAACTATAGGGAGTGGTAAAATAGTCAAATCACACCAATTTCACATATTTGATAAAAATTTTAGGTCATTACGTCATCCACTACTAAAAATCTAGTTCGTCCTCAAACTAAGGTTAAGAAATGCTTGAGTCAATGAAGAGCTGGGAATAGAAACTATGCATATCAAACTCAACCTCCCAAGTGGCCTCATCTACAGGTCGATGTCTCCACTGAAACTTAACCATAGAGATAACTCTAGAGCGCAACCGCCGAACATCCCTAGATAAAAGGGACACTGTCTCCTCATTAAAGGACAACTACTCATCTAACTAAATCAACTCCCAACGAATGACATGAGACTAATCAAGAATATAGCGATGAAGATTAGCAACATGAAAAAATGAATGAACATCAGATAGATCAGGGGGATAAGCTAACTCATAATCCATATCACTAACAGTTCGAAGAATCTCAAATGTGAAAATATACCTAGGTCTATTCTTGACCCTCTTCTAAAACCTCATCACACCCTTATTGGGTAAAACTCAAAGGAGGATACGATCACTAACACCAAATCCCAAGGCACGAAGTTTACGATCAGGTAAGACTTCTGTGTAATTTGAGTCGCTCTAATTCTATCAAGAGTGACCCAAACTCTATCTAAAGACTCACGAAGTAAGTCTATACCTTGAGGTCTCACCTCTGAAACATCAAACCAATCTACTGGGAAGAGACAACGCCTACCATACAACACCTCAAAAGGAGCTATATCAATATTGGAATGGTAGCTATTATTATATGCAAACTCTACTAAAGCCAAATGCTTCTCCCACTAGCCACCAAAATCTATGTGGAGCAATCCTCTAAAATCTGGATAGTCTTCTATGACTGGCCATCAGTGTAGGGGTGAAACGTTGTACTGAGATCCACCCAAGTACCCAAATGATCCTGAAAAGTC
The DNA here is from genome assembly GCA_030864215.1 of Capsicum pubescens. Taxonomy (NCBI): domain Eukaryota; kingdom Viridiplantae; phylum Streptophyta; class Magnoliopsida; order Solanales; family Solanaceae; genus Capsicum; species Capsicum pubescens. The sequence continues at coordinate 124,861,103 of CM061543.1, forward strand.
TTCCAAAAGTGAGATGCAAACACAAGACCTCAATCTAAAGAAATGGACACCAACACACTATAGAGACGCATAATCTTATGAATGTTGATTCGAACCAACCTCTCAGCACTAAATGAGAGTTGAACCAAAATAAAATAAGTTGAAATGGTCAATATATCCATGATAACCCTAACACTGTCAGAACCATGATATGTACAAGGCAAACCATTAACAAAGTCCATAGTGATCCATTCTCGCTTTCACTCAAAAAAGGGCAACCTCTAAAGCAATCTACCAGGTATTATATGTTTAGCCTTCAACTATTGATAATATAGGCAATGAGCCAAAAACTCTACTATATCTTTTCTCATACCACCCCACCAATAGTGTTTTCATAAATCGTGATACATTTTAGTCACACCTGGATGGAATATCTTGAACAATGAGCCTCCTCCAAGATCAACCTAAAATAATCACCCACTCTCGTCAAATAAACTAGTCCTTGAATTTGAAAAACTCAATCTGAATCAAGTGAGGATTCTATAGCCTCCCCACTCAATACCTTATCTAGAATCAACCTCAATCTAACATCATTAAACTGATGATCTTGAATATTCTCCATCAAAGAAGATCTAGTCTCCATAAATGCCAAAACACACCTAGGTATTGAATTATCAATCCTAACCATCGATTAGGTAAGGACTAAGCCTCTAAATCCAAAGGCCTCTCCTAGTACAAAAGATACACCAAGCTACCTTATGTAATACCCCGTATTTCCCCAGCATAATTAAAGTCCCAATACATGAGTATTCATATATAAAAAATTTCAAATACTCATTATTTCTCAGTTTAGATCTCACCAAGTTGTGAGAAATAGAATCATCTTACCAACGATATAAGATTTGTCTTAATTCGATAATCGAGTAAGAAGTTATGGCGATTTTAAGTTTCAGTCATAAATTACCGTGATTTGGGCCCGTAGCGCGTCGCGTAGAAGTGTAAAATAACAATTTTCAAATTCCAGTGAGACAATTGCATTCCAATGATGTCCCATTTCACATTTGGAAATTTCCAGTGAGCGTCCGCGATTATGGCGTGTCGTAGAGGTGGCCTAAATGGCATTCCAAAGGCTTCCCATGATAACTCCGTGTTGCGCCAATAGATAAAATGAGGATTGTCGATTTCTAGTGGCTCGGTTTTATTTCACCGCATTGCGCCAGAGCCAAAAATTGGGATATTCAGTTTTCAGCTCATGGTTTTAAATTCATTTAGGGGGTATTTGGGTCTTTTTCCATGGCCCTAATAAGCCTAAAACACGAGATTTAATCCCTAAGTGGCATAAATAATCATCATTTATTCATTTCCTCTAAAAATTGAAGATTTCCTTTCAAGAACAAAAAACCCTAGCTTTCAAATTCAAGACCAAATCCCAAGAACTCACCATCAATCATCTCAAATTCCTTAACCCAGGTATGCTAGATGTTAATCCATGGGTTTCTTTCACCCATAGAGTCCAAGTATCCGATTTAAATTGCAAAATTTTGATCTTTTTAAGTTATATTGAGTTTAAATTAGGAAAAATAATCTTCTGGACCCTTGTACTATGTCGGTTTTGTAAGTTGGACACTTTAACTTACATGTTTGTCATCTGGACCCCTGAACCCACTAAAAAGCAATATTTTAAAAACTTTTTTGGTGACTATAATACACTCTCGATCATCAACTACTATGTCATATTCAACGTCATTTTTATATATAAAAATATTAAATATTAAAATAAATAAATAAATAAAAATAATCCCCCCAACCTTCTTCCTCTCTTCTCGCTCTTCCCTTTTTCTTTCTGTTTCCACTATTCTTATTCTCCTTCTCTCTCTCTCGTTCTTCTTCTTCTTCTTCTGTTTCTACTCTCTTTATCTTCTCTTCTTCTTTTCTTTATAAACAACAGCCAATATATTCTACTTCTAAAGAATCAAAAAAAGAATTTAAAATTGTTAGATTTTATAAAAAAAAATTCATATGAATTCAAGATCTATAATACCCATTTTATATATTGATTATTTTAGTTATTTGGTGTGAAATTTTAGATTTTTTTGTTAGCCGGTGATTCCATGGTAAAGTAATGAACATCTTTGGTTGTGTTCTTCTTCTTGAATTTGTTTGATCAGTCAAATTAAGGGCAACTGATGTCTTTCAGGTTTTGTTAGTAAAATATAATTCCGTGGTAAAATTGAAATGCAATTGAAATTTGAGGTTTTTTTTAATTGATTCCATGGTGTTTGGTTTGAATTAATTCCATAGTATTTTGTGATTCTATAGTAGGGTAGGGTGGGGTAGGGTCGGAATGCTGGTTTGGTGGTGGTTATGTTGCTTGGGGATGGTGAAAGATGGGGTGGAGGATGAGGATAGGGTAGAGGACAGGGGAACGGGGTGGTGGACGGGGGAACGAGGTGAGGGACATGGAGGGTGCTGGATGGGGTGGGAAAAAGTGGTGGACTGGTGGATGGGGTTGGGACGGTGGTGAAATAGTGGATAAGGTGGGGGACGATGGGGGAGGAGGTTGGGTGCTGGATAGGGTTGGGGAGGGGGGGCCTTTTTTTAAAAGAAAAATATTATTTTATAAATTTTTAAAAATATTTTTAAAATTAAAAATCTGAAAAAATGTTAAATTTTTTTAAAAATAATATTTTTAAAATTTTTAGAATTATTTTTAAATTTAAAAAGTATAAAAAAATGTGCTTCACTCGCTCATACGCGCGTGACTACATGCGTTTTAGCCTAGTCAATAATTTTAATGCCACACAGATCAGGTCAACAGTCAAAGGGTTTAAAATATTAAATTTTATTGAGTGTAGGGGTCCAGATGACAATCATATAAGTAGAAGTATCCAACTTACAAAACCAACATAGTACAGGGGTCCAGAAGATCATTTTGCCTTTAAATTATGATTAAACCATGAATTTTCATGAATCTTATTCTATACCATGTTTTAGCGAAATTGATGTCTATTACTACACTCCATATGTTTGAATATTGTTGTCCACTAATATTATTAATGATTTGTAATAATGGTGTTGAAGTTGTTCTTTCCTACAAGATTTAAACTAATTCACATGCTCTATATACACCATGCATATCAAGTGTTTGATAAAATGCTTACAAGAATGAATATTTGATAAAAGCCTTCATGCTATGTCCTCCAATCTTTAGTGTCATTTTACTATTATTGCTTTTGAGTCCTGGGGGTATTAAATTCCCAAAAATCATAGTTGTCTACTTAGTCTCATCTCAGTATCTTTAGGGTAACTTTATAAGAATTACCAGATCAGTTAGTTAAACTCAGAAATAGTTAGTAACTCAATGTCATTCAGTTGGGAGTAGGATTTAGCACCGAGCCAGTGTAGGGATGGCGTCTTCCCGGCAAGATATGCAGAGTCTTTAGTAGCAGTCCCTATACTCCAGAACTACGTAGCTATCATAGGATATGAGAAGTCACCCATCATTTTAAGCTTGACTATCTCACAGGGGTCCCCATTAGATTAGGCTTTAAACCCTTAGTCCTTCGAGACAATCCAGATTACCAGATTAGTGGATCCACATATCCAGCATTATACCCATGGGACGGTATTAACACCCTTCTAATTGGGGTTATAGGTTGGACCCTGATTAGCCCAAATTGGGGCATATCGGTTAGATGATACCTCCAATAATCTCAGTTACAGTTTTAGTCTAGTAATCAATTTAGACATTCAGTCTCAGTGTTGTTTGACCAAAGAATACAAATATCAGTTATTTTTGTATTTCAGTTAACATATTTTATTCAGTTCATATTATATGCTTGGTCATGCATCCTCAATATCTACAGATTTCAAGTACCTTCAATATTTATAGACTTTTATGCATACTCAGTATTAATAGATTCCCCAAATTTTCAGTATCTATAGATTTCATGCATACTCTATTTTCATGCATCCTCAAGAACTCTATTTACTTACAGGTATATTCAGATAGTTATTATTTCTTCTCTTAAAAACATGCATATTAGCCTACCTCATTTTGCATACTAGTACATTCAAAGAACTGATTGCATACCTTTTTCTTGTTCTATGATGTATTATATCATAGGTTCTGACGCCCAGTTCCCGGATTGCACATAGACTTCTCAGATCCTCAGCAATAGCAGTGGTGAGTCCTCATATTTTGAGGATAGAATTATTTTATTTTATGTTTTTTTAGTATAGTAGTTAGTTGGAGTTAGGTAGGTCCTATCCCATTAACTCATATTCAGTCAGTTTAGAGGCTTTCGAACATGCCATTTAGTCATTTAGTTTATTAGTATTTTATCAGATTCAAACAATTATTTCCCTAGCTTCATATTCCAATATTGATTCAGTAATAAAAATTTATGGCATATCAGTTGTTCTTCCACAATTATGATATTATTATTCAGTGCTCGCAGCAGGTATCAGCTCATGGGTTAGCTTGGGATCCCTCGAGACTGTAAGCACTTTGTGATGCCCAAGGTGTACTCTCAGGGCATTACACATTTTGTATCAGAGCCTAAGGTTTTAAAGTGTCCTAGAAAGTCTGAAAGTTGAGTCAAGTAGAGTCTTATGCATGGGTGTGTTACGCGCCACACTTATGGACGAGAGGTTACAAGGCGTTTAGGAAAAGTTTCCCTTCTTTCAGTATTCATATCGTGCAAGTGAGTAGGAGCTCATGTTAAACTATTTTTCTAATTTTTTTCTTCCTTCCATTTATAGAACATGCCTCCCAAAAACAATAACAGAAGACCAGGATATCATCCTGTAACTCCACATATCTAGGCAGATCCTTTGGATGAGCATCTCTCTCGCACAAAATTTAGAGTTGCATTCACTACTCTAGAAAATTCTATAGAAGCTCAAAATAAATGGCCAACTGTTGTTCGGGCCAACCCAATAGCCAATACTAGTACAACCAGGATTCGAGACTTCACTCTGATGAATGCTCTTTTTTTCACGGGATCCAAGTCTGAAGAGGATCTATAGGAATTCTTAGATATTGTTCAAATAGTAACGGTGTTATGGGGGTGACATCCAGTGAGAGTGTTGAGTTGGATGCATATCAGTTGTAGGATATAGCCTATACATAGTTTAAGCAGTGAAAGGTAGATAGAGGTATTGATACGGGGCTTGTAGAATGGGAAGAGTTTCCACAGCTTTCTTAGACAGATTCTTCCTATTGGAGTTGATAGAGGCCAAGGTGTTAGAATTTATTAACTTGAGGTAGGGAAGCATGTACGTGAAGGAGTATTCCCTCAAGTTTACTCAACTAACTATATATGCTCCTCATGTTGTAGATGATAACAAATCCAAGATGATTTTTGTGCCTGGTGTATCTGATAGTGTGGTCAAGGAGTGCAGGACTGCAATGTTGTCAGGGAGATGGACTCATCTAGATTGATGGTCCATGCTCAACAAATTGAGCAACAGAAGATTAAGGAGAGAGAGGGAACAAGAGGTCTAGAACGGGAAGATTTAATTTCAAACAACCAAGGTCAGAAGGTGGTAATCGTCCCCAATTTCATCAGAGGTATTCAACCCCAGCACCATCTTTAACGGTGCCCGTACTAATCCTCTATGTCAGAAATATAGCAGAAACCATCAGGGTGAATGTAGAGCTGGTAGTGATATGTGTTTCAGGTGTGGAAAGCCAGTCCCCTCAATTGTCAGTCCCAACCGGTTGCCTAACTCAGTAGGGTGTCACTTCAAATTCTACCAGTGGTCAGCGTCCGAATAGGTTATATTCTCTTCAGTACCACCAAGATCAGGAAAATTCTCCTAACGTAGTTACTAGTACGTTACAGGTCTTTTACTTACATATTTATGCTTTACTAGACCCTGGATCTTCTCTTTCTATTGTAACTCTATATATAGCCATCAATTTTGGAGTCAGTCCCAAAACTTTAGCAGAGCCCTTTTCAGTGTCTACCCCATTAGGTGTTTACATTTTAGCCAGGCGGGTATACAGGAACTGTCCGATCATAATATCTCATAAAGTTACTTCAGTTGATCTTGTGGAGTTAGAGATGATGAATTTTGACGTCATTCTCGGCATAGATTGGCTCTACTTATTCTATGGCTTAGATGATTGTAGAAACAAAATAGTTCATTCTCAGTTCCCATATAAACCAATCCTTGAATGGAGGGGCCGTACTACAGCTCTTAGGGGTCAGCTCATTTTGTACCTTAGAGTGAGAAAGATGATATAGAAGGGGTGTATTTACCATCTTATTCGAGTCAAAGAGACAAATTTAGAGAATCCAACCCTAGAGTCATTTTTAGTAGTCAGGGAATTTCTAGATATTTTCCCTAAAGATCTTCCTGGGGTTCCTTCCAAAAAGGAAATCGACTTCGGAATAGACCTTCTCCCAAACACTCAACCCATATCTATTCTTCCATACAGGATGGATCCAGCTGAACTCAAAGATTTAAAAGAATAGTTGAATGATCTTCTAGATAAAGGATTCATCAGACCCAGCGTCTCCCAATCAATCACACCAATTCTATTTGTGCGTAAGAAAGACGGTTCTCTCAGAATGTGTATTAACTACCATCAGTTGAACAAAGTTACAACCAAGAATAAATACCCACTTCCTAGAATCGATGACTTGTTTGACCAACTTTAGGGTGCCAACTACTTTTCTATGATAGATCTCAGATCCGGCGATCATCAGCTCAGAGTCAGAGAATGTGACATTCTGAAAATAGTTTTCTGAACTAGATATGATAACTTTGAATTTCTAGTCTTGTCCTTTGGTTCTACAAATTCCCCAGTAGCCTGAACCGAGTGTTCAAGTATTACTTGGATATGTTTGTTATTGTCTTCATTGATGAAATTCTTGTTTACTCCTGTAGTGAAAATGATCATGCATACCATCTCAGAATAGTATTGCAGACTCTTAAAGCCCATTAGTTGTTCACTAAATTTAGTAAGTGTGAATTCTGGATAAGATCAGTATCTTTTCTTTGACATATTATTTTGGGTGATGTCATTAGAGTTGATCCTCAAAAGACCGAGGCAGCGAGAAACCGGCCCTGACCCATTTCTCCATCAGACATTAGAAGTTTCTTGTATTTAGATGGCTATTACCGTTGGTTTGTTGAAGGATTTTCTTATATTGAATACCCCATGTCAAGATTGACTCATAAGTAAGTTAGGTTTCAGTGGTCAGATTCCTGAAATAAGAGTTTTTAGGAGTCGAAGACTCGACTCACCTCAGCCCCATTTTTGACTTTGCTAGATGGTTCAAATGGGTTTGTTATGTACTGTGATGCATCCCTAGTAGTTTTAGGTTGTGTCCTTATGCATAGAGGTAAGCTTATAGCCTATTCCTCTGCTTAGTCGATAGGAGAAGGTAGTGTATGGGTACAGAGTAACTCAGAATCATCTTTAGTTTTCGAGGTGAAGGAAAAGTAGGATAGAGATCTTATTTTAGTTAAGTTGAAAGAATCAGTTAGAGATTAGAAACTGAAGGTTTTCTCCCAAGGGGGAGATGGTGTATTGAATTGTTAGGGTCAGCTATGTGTACCTAGTTTAGATGATTTAAGGCAACAAATTCTTACAGCGGTTTATGGTGCGCGTTACTCTATTTATCCAGGGGACATTAAGATGTACCGTAATTTATGGGAGATCTATTGGTGGAGTGGGATGAAGAGAGATATTTCAGAGTTTGTAGCTAAGTGATCTATATGTTAGCAGGTTAAGATTGAGCATCAGAAACCTAGTAGATCCATACAGGAGTTCAGTATTCCCACTTGGAAGTGAGAGAAAGTGAACATGGATTTTGTGATGGGTTTGCTTGGTACCCATCATCAGCATGACTCTATTTGGGTTATCGTAGACCGGATGACCAAATTAGCTTATTTCTTGCCATTCATACCTCTTATTCATCTGAGGACTATGCCAAACTCTATCTGAGAGAGTTGTTTTGGTTGCACGGAGTTCCCTCGTCTATCATCTCAGATAGAGGTACCTAGTTTACCTCTCATTTCTTAAAAGCATTCCAATAGAGTCTTGGTACCCAAGTCCACTTAAGTACAACGTTCTTAGACGGACGGTAAAGTAGAAAGGATCATTCAAACTCTTGAGGATATGCTTAGAGCATGCATCGTTGATTTCAAGGGTAGTTGGGATGACCAATTTCCTTTGATTGAATTCTCATATAATAACACTATCATTTAAGTATCCAGATGACTCCATTTGAAGAACTTTATGGGAGTAGATGTATATCTCTAATTGGTTGGTTTAAAGCGGGTAAGACCGTAATAATAGGGCCTGACTTGGTGTCTGTTGACTTAGAGAAGGTTCAGTTGATCAGAGAAAGGCTTGAAGCAGCCCAGAGCTGACAGAAATCGTATGCAAATGTGACAAGAAAAGATCTCGAGTTTGAGGTTGGTGATTTTGTGTACTTGAAAATATCTCCAATGAAGGGAATGAAGAGGTTCGGTAAGAATGGGGAACTCAATCCCCGATATGTCGGTCCCTATAGAATTCTCAGTAGTTTTGGAAAGGTAGCTTATGATCTTGAGTTTCTTTCAGATCTAGCTTCAGTACACCCAGTGTTCCATGTCTCATTATTGAAGAAGTGTATTGGTGATCCAGCTATAGTTGTTCCCTTAGAAAGTGAAGATGTTCAGAACAGTCTTTCCTATGAGAAAGTTCCAATCGAAATTCTGGATCATCAAGTTCGTAGACTATGGAACAAAGAAGTTCCACTAGTCAAAGTTCTTTGGAGGAATCAGTCCATTGAGAGATCCACTTGTAAAGCAAAAGAAGATAAGTGTACCAAGTATCCTCATCTTTTCTCTGCAAATTTAGATTCGGTTTAAGGTACTAATCTTCTTATGATTTCTCTCTATCATGTTTAGTTTCAGTTGCACATCATGTTCATGTCAGTCGTGCATTTACAAATCAGTTCAGTCATACATTCCATGCATCAGATATGCATGTTGAGTGTGTAAGCTCAGTCCATTAGTTTTCCCCAGCTTAATCAATCTCATTCGAGGATGAATGAACCCAAGGGGGAGATATTGTAATACCCCGTATTTCCCAAGCATAATTTAAGTCCTAATACATGAGTATTCATATATAAAATTTTATAAATACTCATTATTTCTCAGTTTAGAGCCCAACAATTTGTGTGAAATTGAATTATCTTTCCAACAATATAAGATTTGCCTTAATCTGATAACCGAGTAAGAAATTATGGTGATTTTAAGTTTTAGTCGTATATCACCATGATTTGGGCCTGTAGCGCATCATAGAGAAGTGTAAAATCACAATTGTCAAATTTCAGTGAGACTCCACAATCTCACCGCATCGCGGTGATGTCCCATTTCATATTTGGTAATTTCCAGTTAGCCTCCGCTATAATGGCGCATTGCGGAGGTGACCAAATTGGCATTCCAAAGGCTTACCACGATAGCTCCGCTTCGCGCCAATGGATAAAATAAGGATTTTAAATTTCCAGTGGCCCGACGTGATTGAAATACATCGCGCCAAAGCCAAAAATTGTGATGTTTGGTTTCTAGTTTGAGTTTTAAAATTCATTTAGGGGTATTTGGGTCTTTTTCCACGGCCCTAATCAGCCTAAAACACAAGATTTAACCCCTAAGTGACCTAAATAATCATTATTTATTCAATTCCTCTCAAAATTGAAGATCCCCTTTCAAGAACAAGAAACCCTAGCTCTTAAATTCCAGACCAAATCCAAAGAACTCACCATCAATCATCTCAAATTCCTTAACCCAGGTATGTTGGACGTTTATCCATCAGTTCCTTTTACCCAAGGAGTTCAAGTATCCGATTTAAATTGTAAAATTTTGATCTTTTCAAGTTATATTGATTTTAAATTATGATTAAACCATGAATTTCCATGAATCTTGTTCTATACCATGTTTTTACGAAATTGATGTCTATTACTACACTCCATATGTTTGATTATTGTTGTCCGCTGATGTAATTCATGATTTGTGATAATGGTTTTGAAGTTGTGATTTACTACAAGCTTTAAACTAATTCCCATGCTCTATATACACCATGTATATCAAGTGTTTGATAAAATGCTTATAAGAATGAATATTTGATAAAAGCCTTCATGGTATGTCCTCCAAACTTTAGTGTTGTTTTACTATTATTTCTTTTAAGTCTTGGGGGTATTAAATACCTAAAAATAATAGTTTTCTACTTAGTCTCATCTCAGTTTCTTCAGGGTAACTTCAGAATACATCATGAACATTACTAGAACAGTCAGTTAAACTCATAAATAGTCAGTAACTCAGTGTCATTCAGTTGGGAGTAGGATTTAGAACTGAGTGGGTGTACGGATGGAGGCTTCCCTACCAGATAGGAAGAGTCATTAGTAGCAGTCCCTATATTCCAGAACTATATAGCCAGGATAGGATATGAGAAGTCACCCTTCAGTTTAGGATTGACTATCTCACAGGGATCACTCATCAGATTAGGCTTGACACCCTTAGCCCTTCGGGACAATCCAGTATACCAGACTAGTGGATCCACATAGCCAATATTAGTGCCCATGGAGTGGTATTAACACCCTTCCAACTGGGGTTACAGGTTGGACCCCGATTATCTCTGATTGGGGCATGTCAGTTAGAAGATACCTCACACAGTCTTAGTTACAGTTTTAGTCCAGTAATCAGTTCTGACATTCAGTCTCAGTGTTGTTTGACCAAAGCATAAAGATATCAGTTATTTCAGTATTTTAGTTTATAGATTTTATTCTGTTCATGTTATATTCTTGGTCATGCATTCTTTGTATCTACATATTTCACGTACCTTCAGGATTTACAGACTTTCATACATACTCAGTATTTATAGATTCCCTATATTTTCAGTATCTATAGTGTTCATGCACTTTATTCAGTACTCCATTCTTACATGTATATTCAGAAAGTTATTATTTCCAATCATGAAAACATGCATATTAGCCTACCACATTATCATACTAGTACATTCAAAGTACTAATCGCATACCTTTTTTTGCACTATGATGTATTATATCATAGGTTCTGACGCCCAGTTCTCAGATCGCACATTAACTTCTCAGATCCTCAGTAGTAGTAGTGGTGAGTCCTCATATTTTGAGGATGGATTTATTTTATTTTATGCTATTAAGTCTAGTAGTTAGTTGGAGTTAGGTGGGGCATGTCCCATCAACTCATATTCAGTCAGTTTAGAGGCTTTCGGATATGTCGGTTAGTTATTTAGTTTATCAGTATTTTATCAGATTCAGACAGTTGTTTCTCTAGCTTCATATTCTAGTATTGATTAAGTAATAAAACCTTATGGCATATCAGTTGTTCTTAAGCAATTATGATATTATTATTATTCAGTGCTCGCAGTAGGTACCAGCTCATGGGTTAGCTTGTGGTCCCTTGGGACGTTAGGCACTGTGTGACGCCTAGGGTGTACTCTCGGGGCGTTACACCCTGATAGTTAACGTTTGACTCAAGGCATCTGCAACTACATTAGCCTTACCCATATGGTAGAGAATAGTCAAGTCATAATCCTTAAGCAACTCAAGCCAATGGTGTTGCCTCATATTAAGATCTCGCTGGGTAAAGAAGTACTGAAGGCTATGATGATCTGAAAAGATCTCATAATGGACTCCATACAAGTAGTGCATCTACAACTTCAAGGAAAATACCACTGCGCGAAACTCAAAATCCTGGGTAGGATAACTCCTCTCATGAGGCTTTAACTGACGATATGCATAAGAAATCACCTTGCCCTCTTTCATCAACACAGTACCTAACCCAACAGCTAAAGCATTACAAAAGACAGTAAAGCCCAATCCCTTCTTGTGCAAAGCCAAGATAGTAGATGAAGTCAATATATTCTTGAGATTTTGAAAGCTAGCCTCACAAGTATCGAACCACTGAAAAGAAATATTCTTCTTGGTCAACTTGGTCAATATAACCGCAATGGATGAAAAAACATTAAAAAATATCGATAATAACCTGCTAAGTAATAAAAATCTGAGACTCGGTGTGTGAAGTAGGTCTAGCCCAATGATGAACTACTGCAAGCTTGGTTGGATCAACCATAATACCTTCCTTAGTCACCACATAACCCAAGAAAGAAATAGAATCCAACCAAAACTCGCACTTAGAGAACTTAGCATACAACTTCTCATCCCTCAATTTCTAAAGCATAATCCACAAATACTTTTCTTGCTAAACCACACTCTTGAAAAAACCAAGATATCATCTATAAATTTAATAACAAAGGTGTCAAGATATAGTCAAAACACCCAGCTCATCAACTCTATGAAGGCGGTAGGGTATTGGTCAACCCGAAGGACATGACTAAGAACTCTTAATGACAATATCTAATTTAAAAAGTTGTCTTTGAAATATCTAAAGCTCTAATCCTCAACTGATGATAACAGAACCTTAAATCAATCTTTAGAAATATTGTAACACCCTGAAGCTAATCAAACAAATCATTAATGTGAGGAAGAGAACACTTATTTGTAACCGTCACCTTATTCAACTGCCGATAATCAATACACATCCCAGAGGCCCATTCTTTTTGTTCACAAAAAAGACAGGCACACCCCAAGGTGAGACACTAGGTTAGATGAATCTCATATCCAATAACACCTATAACTGATTCTTCAGTTCCCTCAACTTTGTTGGGACCATCGTATAAGGAGGAAAATAATGGGCTTGGTGCCCGGCTTAACATAAATAGCAAAATTAATATCTTGATGTGAAGCATGCTAGGCAAGTCCATATGGAACACATCCATAAACTCTCATTCATAAATCAAAGAAGTAGGTGAAACAACAATGGTTTCACTAATATTAGCCAAGTAAGATAAACATCCCCTATCAACCAATTTACGAGCCTGAACATAAGATATAATCCTCTTAGGAACCGAATGAAGTGCACCCTTCCAAGCTATCCTTGGAACACCTAGGGAAGCTTAATCCATAGTCTTAGCAAGACAATCCAAGATAGCATGATAAGGAGCTGACCAATCCATACCCAAAATAACATCAAAATCAAATATATCAAACGAAAACAAGTCTACAAAAGTCTTTTGCCAAGCAAAAGTCACAACACAAGATGGGTGTACCTGATCTACCACTAAAGAATCACCTACCGGGGTAGATACACGAATAGACATGGCAAGAGGCTCACTAACAGAATCAAAACCCAAAGCAAACTACACAGTCACATAAGAGAAAGTCAATTCAGGATTGAATAATACAGATGTGGGTCTGAAATAAACAGAGACGATATATGTAATTACAACATAAGAATCCTCTGCCTCAGGTCTAGCTAGTATAGAATAACACTGACCATGACCACCAAATATCAGGGTAGCCGCACGACCACACCCACGAGCTCAACTACCTGTACCTCATCTACAGGTCGATGTTACTACTTAACCTTAACCATATGGATAACTCTAGAGAATAACTACCTAACATCCCTAGCCAAAATAGATACCGACTCCTCAAGAAAGGACAAGCATTCATATAACTGAATTGACTCCCAACGAATGACGCGAGACTCATCAAGAATATAGTAGGGAAGAATAAAAACATAAAAAACTGGATGAGTAACTGATAGATCGGGGGGAAAAGCAAACTCATAAGCCACATCACCAATAGTCATCACCCTTTAAATTAGATATTGTAGATACTAAAAGTGATCCTACAAATAAGAATATAAATAAGATACTTCACCAAAATAATTATACAAATTAATTGTTACATGTAGTATCTAAACAAATTTTCGAAGACAAAAATAAATCAACTTTTAAAGACAAACCAAGTTCTTCTCATCATGATAAAAAGTTAAAAACTCACCCAACTTTTAAATTGTCAAAATTTTCCAAAGATAAAAATCCCACATTTGATGAAGATTCTAAAGTCACTAATAGCATTATAGAAGAAAATAATAAAAACTTAGAATCTTAATCAAAATCCACTAATAATATAAATAATGATAGTACATGTTGGAACTGTGAGAAAAAGAGACATAGAACTAAGGATTGTAGAATCCTAAGTAAACAAAAAGGCATGATAAAACTCTTAGAACCAAGAATATAAAATCTTAATAGAGTTTATAGTACTAAATTAGCTAACCCTTGTAAATGCACCGGTACACGTTGCATTCGCAATAATCGTTCTATAAATGTTATTACCAATAGTAAAAATGAGACAGAAGTCTTATTTGATATAATCGATCACTTAGATCCAATCCTTAAGAGAAAATATTTAATAGCGCTAAAAAATATTATTCTTAATCAACAGTTTGGAAAAAAAATTGAACCCTCTAAAATGAAGGATATGTCAAATGAATTTAAATAATAAAAATCTGAAATAACTATAATTATACAAGACCTTCAAAAAGAATTACAATACTTAAAAAGGAACTTAAAACATTTATGCAGGGATTTAGCAATGCATCACTTCCTAACAACTTAATATCTAATCAAGAACTAGATTTATGTGAACTTGGAGAAACATCAAAGATAGAAAGGAACAATAAAGATATTAATCCCCAGGCCAAAAATTATCTTTTCATTAATAGCTTTGGTTATTACAAAGTCTTTTATAAAGCAAAATTCATCATTACAGATGTTTGCACTAGGTAGTTTATGATTTATTTTTAAGCTTTCACTTTGTGTAGAGGATAATTTTATAGTACCTTTTCAAGGTACTTAGTAGGGATCATTCCTTCAATGATGCAGTTTCGATCGGCTCCTGTATCTAATAATACCACTTTGTGAATTATGTAATTTTTATTTATAACTAATGTAATGGGTATATGGTAACTTTGGGCTTTATCATTTGTAATTTTATCAATTTTTTATTTGTATTTTGGAGACTAAATCTTTAGAAGAACTAATATATAAAAATCAGTTTCTCTGATAGTGTAGAGATGTTGTGCACTATCCGAGATTCTGTAAATTTATTTGTTTGAACTATAAAACTGGGAGAATTAACTGTGAAAATATTTTATTGCAAAATATAGTTTTTGTAGCTTCACTAACAAAAAATTGTTTTAATAGAGAAAATTTCAAATTCTTCAAAGTTGCCTTTTTTTATAAAAATGCTTTTATTAAAATTTTAATCAAAGATTTTGGAAGAGATGGAACTTCTGCCAATAGTTATTTTCTATGTTTTATCTTTTCTTTGAGAATTTTATTTTTATGGGGTCTCAACGATTTTATCATTTCAGTAAACTGTAAAATTCTCTTATCAAGAAATCTGGGAGAGAATTATTTTCTCCCTTTATAAATTTTATTTGAAAATCAAAACTAGATAAGCTTGCCAGTGGGCAAATATCTATTTAGAAATTAAATTTTTAACATTTTTTTTGCAAAATATCTTTGGCTGCTTTGCAATCTACTCTTAGTAAAAAAAAAAATTATTTATTAATTATCTTGAAATTTAGTAATACAGAGTACTATAGCCAAAATTTATTTTTTAATACTACTATATTTCTTTTAATTATCATTCCAGATTCCCGACGTGAATCTTACTAATTGCTCTTCGGACTCTATCAAAATTTTCTATTTGAGAATGCCTCCATATCCTATGCCTAAGGCATCAGTTTCTACAATAATAAGAGCCTCTGGATGTAGTGATGTGCTAGATTTTTGTAGCATATTTAAGACTTTTTAACTTGAAATAATTGTAAGTTCTTAAGTAATTATTGATGTTTTTGATGTTGTTTCTTAAGATTTTTTAGGAAAGTGAAGATGCATGGAAATAAATAAAAATGGAGCAAAAGAACTGAAATCTGAGAAAAAAGAGCTGAAACATGGCTGATGACGATCGTGATAAGTCGTCAGCCTTGTGATAGGCTATCAGTATTGGAGTCATCCCTAACTAGAGAGTTGAACTCTGAGAGGAAGTTCTGATGACATTGGTGACATGGCGTCAAAAAGTTGATAAGGCGTCACGATGGGCGTCAACCTAAACCAGAGAATTGAGCTTGAAGAAGAAATCTGAAGACATTGGTGATACACCGTCAGATCAGTGATGCGGCATCAGCTACATCATCAGCCTAAGACAAATTTTGAAGACAACTGGAGCAATTCTGACGCCATCCGTGATAAGGCGTCAGAACCTTGACGTGGAGTCAGCGACGACGTCACCTAATCTGAAGAGTTTTATGATTTTTGTTATTTTATTTCCATAATTAGTGTTAATTATAAATAGAATTTTTTTGGGTTTTATGGACAATCTTCTTTAATCCTTTAATCTCTCAATTTTTTTTTTTTGAAACTGAGGAGGAACGTACATTGCCTCATCTTTTTTATCAAGTATTTTTCTTGTTTTTCCTTCAACACTTATCAACTATTATGGATTATTCTCTTGTGATTCAATTGAAAAAACAATTGTTGTTTTCATCCATTCGTAAGTTTATCCATACTATCATGAATTCAACTTTTTATTTCGTTCATCAAATCATGAGCGGCTAATTCCATTAGCCCGAGTTATGGAATCCATGGATTAGGGTTTGATATGCTTCTAGGTACTTAAAGGGTTCAAAGAGTAGTAGGACGTCTTAAAATTCTATTGTTTTAACTTAAAATCTATTGGTTGCAAACAATAGGTTATGCCTTAGGTTTATTTCCTTGAATAGAGAAATAGACTAGAGGACGTGAATTATCTATAGGGACTCGGAAGATACCAACCTTCTGTTTAATGATTAATATTGTAACTGGATTAATCTACCTGAGATAACATCCTATTGGAAATAGATAAGTTATATTAGTTTGAGAGAATTAGATAATAAATTGTCTGGTGAGGTCGAGAGATAAGTCAGATAGTATAGTCGTCAAGAATATTTTGTTGTTCCTACTTACTTCAAGAGTCTTAAGCAGTACCTATTTTCTGTCAATTTCCGAAACCCATAGTGAACATAACTCTGGTTTTCCATTTATATTGATTACAAATATTAATACTAAAACCTCATTTTATATTTTGTATCATTTGTTTGAATTTAACTTGTAGCTATAATTTTAAAATAGGTTAATCGCCACACACATTATTTCCTGTGGATTCGACCCCGACTCCAAAGTTGGATAAATATATTAACGACGACCGCCTTACACTAATTTGAGGTGTAAGTTGAGTGTTATAAAAAATGGCTCCGTTGTCGGGGAACAATTTGCCGTATTGAGTTTGTTTGGAATTTTAGCCTACCTGCTTGAATTCAAACTAGTAAATATTTGTTTTTAGTTTTCTTTTATTTCTTGTGTTAGGTAAATTTTTATTCTAATTTATTTATTACTATGGAATCTTTGAATGAACATGAGTTTGATGGTTGGAAATCTTATCTGGATGATCCATGTCCATATTGTGATGGACCCCACTTTTGGCAAGATTATAGATATACTCCCCGAAGAGAGATGTGTGCACCATCTCCATCCTACTGGGAGTAGAATTGTTCTTTATGTGATGGTCAAGATGGACATTGGATTGATTTCCCAAATGCCCCATCCCCTATTATGCTAACCCAAGTTCTAGTTCTTCTTATGCGTATGATAGGTCTTATGGTTAAGAAAATAAAGAACGAAGTACTAGAAAGAGTGACATTGAATATATGCTTCAACTAATGTTGGATCGTACAGACACAATGAATGATACTATATGTGACATACGTCAAGACATTAGGGCATTTAACGAGGGAAGAAAAAGGATAGAAGAGATGGATATAGAGGTCAATCATCTAAACCACTTTTCTATATTATGTTTAGATGATATCTTGTCTGTGGAATCATTTAAAATAATGGAAGACTGTGATGATGAAGAGCAAGATTCCTATACTGATGATGAGCTTGATATTGATCAGACCTTGGAGATTTCCCAACCAACCGAGCCAACCATGAGGGATGATGCCAAGATTGAGGGAATGGTGCTAGAGGCAAAAGAACAAGCCAAGACAGTGTCTTATGAAGACTCTATCCCAATTCAAAGTAAAAATATTGAGAAGATAAATAAAAGTCAGTGTGTAGAGGATAGTGTAAATTTTGAAGTAGGATTTGTTGGGCCACACTCGAAGCATTTTTCCACATTATGTTTAGATGATATCTTGTCTATGGAATCATCTAAACTAGTGGAAGACTGTGAAGATAAGGAACAAGAATCCTATATTCTTTATTTTACACTTGATAAACAACATAAAACACACCTCACTTTAAGGTCGAGTTGTTTACCATGCATCATCCATTACTCAGTTTCTTAATCTTTGTACCACCTCCCTATGAGAAAGGCAAGAAGATGGACTCTAAGTTGGGGGTGAAGTTCATATCCTCAAGATGGAGGAAAAAGCTAAGTTGGATCGTGCCGCGACACTAAATGAGGCGCTTCTTTGGAGGCAACCCAAGGTAATTTGTTGTTTGTATTTGTATTATGTGATTGACATCAGATCTTCGCACCAATGGTGCCACAGGTATGTTTCTAACTCTCTTGTTTTGGTTTGACGCATTGGAGACATTGCATGATTTTAAGTTGAGGGTGGGGCTACTTGTGGGTGTTGATGTCCTCCATGGGTTTTTGTTGTCGCGCCTCTTTTCCCCAGAGTCTTGTTCCTAGTAGAGCCGGCATTATAGGCGTATTATGTTTGTTTTGTGATGTGTTGTGGTTAACTGGAGAAAAATAAGTATCTAGAGTAGTTGACATAATTTTGTTGATTTTTAAGACTCATAAATACCTCTCCATTGGTCTATTTTATAACTATGTGATATGTATTTATATGTGGCTACTGTGAATCTTTTTATGGCATTAGTACTAAGGACATGATAATCACTGCTAATAATTGCATGAACCGAATGGGTAGTAACTTGTGATGTACTATTGTGCCATATGTGTGTGAGGTCTTACTAAATTCCCTGTGTGTGTTGAATCTATAATTTGCCCGGTTAGTCTTACCTTGGTTGAAAGATAGGGTTAGGAAAAAATCATAGGCCGTTTTGATTTTTAAGTCACTTTTTGGCCTAAATGACCTTCCCTGTATGCATGATATCTCTTGATCCCTATTTTGAGCCTGAATTGACCATTTCTTTCTATGACACCTATCACCTTCCCATTTAGATCATAATGAACTTGTTTTGGCCCTGGTCCTCCTTAGACACTGTGCACCTTGACTTAGGTAAACAACTTAAGTTGAGGGTGGCTATCATAGGGGTGCGTGATGTAAACTGGGTATGAAGAAAGGTAGAATAAAAGGAAAAGAATAAGTGAAAATAATAAAAAGATGGGTGGTGTGGAAGAAGAATAAGAAAAGAAAAAGAATGAAAAAGAAAAGCCACATCCATCCTGAATAATGTGTGATCAAGAAAAGGAGAAAAAGAAGAAAAAGGTTAATAAGTGAACACCACAAGTTAAGGTAGTGCCAAGGAGGCTCAGTCACTCTTAATTCCATTGAATATCATACCAGCCCTTAGCCTACATTACAAGCCAAATAAAAGACCTATAGTGATCCTAACTTACCTGTCTGGACACCTTGGTAATGAAAATAAGGGCAAGCATGTGGTATTTGACATACATTGATTAGAACTTCTTTCTGAGAGTGAGTGTCTCTTGACCGTCCCCGCATTGACATGCTTGAGTTCATATATCAGTGGGGAGAGACTTCTTTGTTGTAAGGGCACATCAGTTGCATTGCTAGCTGTTAACTTGTTTGGATAGTGTAATATTGGTATATGCATGGTTGTTGTTGCTGAATTAATGCCATGTCTTGAATCCTTTAGGTCACATTGTGGATCTTCATTGATATGCAAAATTGGATTTATAAGTAACTCAACGCGGAAAGTGGCATGAGTTTTGAGCTAAACTTGATAATCAACTGTGATAGGTATCTAATGTACCTCTTGGTTAAGCATTGTAGTATGGTGTTATGTAGTTTCTTGAGGACAAGCAATTATTTTAAGTTGAGGGTGTTGATGTGCTAGATTTTTGTAGCACATTTAAGACTTTTTAACTTGAAATAATTGTAAGTTCATAAGTAATTATAGGTGTTTTTGATGTTATTTCTTAAGATTTTGTAGGAAAGTCAAGATGCATGGAAATAAATAACAATGGAGCAAAAGAGCTGAAATCTGAGCAAAAAGAGCTGAAAACATGGCTGACGACGACCGTGATAAGTCGTCATCCTTGTGATAGGATATCAGTATTGGCGTCAGCCCTAACTAGAGAGTTGAAGTCTGAGAGAAAGTTCTGACGACATTGGTGACATGGCGTCAAAAAGATGATAAGGCGTCACGATGGACGTTAACCTAAACCAGAGAATTGAGATTGAAGAAGAAATCTGACAACATTGGTGATGCGCCATCAGATCAGTGACGCGGGTGTCAGCTACATCGTTAGCCTAAGACAGATTTTGAAGGCAACTGGAGCAATTCTGACGCCATCCGTGATAAGGCGTCCGAACCTTAACGTGGCGTCAGCGACGGCGTCACCTAAGCCGAAGAGTTTTATGATTTTTGTTATTTTATTTCCATAATTAGGGTTAAGTATAAATAGCATCTCTTAGGGTTTTATGGACAATCTTCTTTAATCCTTTGATCTCTCAAATTATTTTTTTTGAAACTGAGGAGGAACGTATATTACCTCATCTTTTTTGTTAAGTATTTTTCTTGTTTTCCCTTCAACACTTATCATCTATGATGGATTATTCTCTTGTGATTCAATTGAAGAAACAATTGTTGTTTTCATCCATTCGTAAGTTTATCCATACTATCATGAATTCAACTTTTTATTTCGTTCCTCAAATCATGAACGGTTAATTCCATTAGCCCGAGTTATGAAATCCATGGATTAGGGTTTGATATGTTGGTAGGTACTTAAAGGTTTCAAAGAGTAGTAGGACATCTTGAAATTCTGTTGTTTTAACTTAAAATCTATTGGTTGCCTATAATAGGTTATGCCTTAGGTTTAGTTGCTTGAACAGAGAAATAGACTAGAGGACGTGAATTATCAATAGGGACTCGAAAGCTACCAACCTTATGTTTAATGATTAATGTCGTAAATGGATTAATCTACCTGAGATAACATCCTATTGGAAATAGATAAGTTATCTATGTTTGAGAGAATTAGATAATAAATTGTCTGGTGACGTTAAGAGATAAGTCAGATAGTATAGTCGTCAGGGATATTTGCTATTCTTACTTACTTCAAGAGTCTTAAGCAGTACCTAGTATCTTTCAATTCCCGAAACCCACAGTGAACATAACTCTGGTTTTCCATTTATATTGATTACAAACATTAATACTAAATCCCCATTTTATATTTTTGTATCATTTGTTTGAATTTAACTTGTAGCTATAATTTCAAACTAGTTTAATCACCACTCATATTATTCCCTGTGGATTCAACCCCGACTCCAAAGTTGGGTAAATATATTGACGACAACCGTCTTACACTAATTTGAAGTGTAAGTTGAGCGTTATCACATAGTATCCTTAGAAATGGAACATCTTGAATTATTGATTTAATTTTGTGAACTATATTAGTGTGCTCTATTTCCCAAGGCATTGGATTTTCTTAAAACGTTGATAAAGAGGTTTACAAACTTGTCTTTTATTAGAAATTAGAAAAATGGGGGAATAAATAACAGTATAAAGTAGTTTATGTAAAGCAAAATTAGTTAAACAATAGAGAAAGAGAGAAATTTATAATTACAAAAACTTTTTATTGATTAGGAAAATTAAGGGAGGTTACAGAGAGAAGATGGGAAATATGGAAAATGGTAAAGAGTTTTCCTGTGTTGGGAAATTTCAGAATGCCCTCCCTGTTACAAATTGAAAGCTTTAAATAAGCCTAAAAAGTGATGACTCATTTCTAACCTAGACTATTTGTTTTACATCTGTATTACTACATGTTTTTACATCTATCCATGCTATTTATTTTACATCCATCTATTAGTAGTTGATGACTACATGTTTGTTCTGCACATGTCGCTGAGTAGCTTAAATCTTTTCAGCATGTTCCTTTTGATGATTTTGTGAATATTGTCCATTTGTCTTCTAGTCTTTAAGATTTTATCTATAGGTCCACCAGTAGCTATTTTAGGTTTTGAAGGAGTGCTATCATTTCTTTTCAATCTTTTGTCTGTGGGGTCCTACTGTAGCTATTTTTAGATTTGGAAGGAGTACTAATAACTTCTTTTCAAACTTTTTTTGTGGGGTCCACCATTAGCTAGTTTTAGACTTTAAAGGAGTGCTGACAATTTTGTTTCAAACTTTTGTTTTGTGGGGTCCACCAGTAGCTATAGTTGAATATGTGACTTGATCATGTGATTTCTAATGAATTTATAAAGGTTGGAATGTGTATTATGATAGATTTTGGAGTTTTTTGAATTTAGCAATCTTGATCATGTGCTTTCCCTATGCAGCTGGTGAATTTTGGTAGTACTGTATATTTTGCATGTCTTTAACATGTGGATGGGCATGTGTCATATTCTTTGGCATATGTCCTTTAGTATATTAAACCTTTGAGTTATAGAAGAAGTTCTACTATCTCTCTGTTGTTGAAGATATAGTGTTGAGTAATTTAAATATCTGTTTTGAAAGGTGAAATTCCTTTCATGAGGATAACTCATCTTTTAATGTTTAAATCTTTAAAAGAAATAATATATGAAAATCATTTTCTTTGATATTGTAGAGATATTGTTCATTATCCAAAATTTTGTACATTTATCTATTGAATGATAAAACTGTGAGAATTAACTATGAAACTCTTTTATTGCAAAATATAGTTTTTGTAGCTTCACTAACAAAAAATTGTTTTAATAGAGAAAATTTCAAATTCTTCAAAATTGTCTTTTTTATAAAAATCCTTTTATTATTATTTTAATAAAAGATTTTGGTGGAGATGGAACTTCTGCCAATATCTATTTTCTAAGCTTTATCTTCTCTATGAAGAATTTTCTTTTTATGGGGTCTCAATAGTTTTATCATTTCGGATCTCATTATTTCCCTGTAAAAATTCTCTGGTCATGAAATCTGGGAGAGAATTATTTTCTCCCTTTATAATTTCTATTGAAAATCAAAACTAGATAATATAGCTTTCCACCTGGCAAATATCTGTTTAGAAATTAAACTTTTAACCTGTGTTTGCAAAACATCTTTGGCTGCTTTGTAATCTACTCTTAGTAAAAATTCTTTATTTATTAAATCATCTTGAAATTTATTAATACATAGTACTATAGCCAAAATTTCTTTTTTAATAGTACTATAATTTTTTTTAGTATCATTTCAAATTCTCAATGTGAATCTTACTAATTGTACAATGGATTTTATGGAAATTCTCTGCTTGAGAATTCCTCCATATCCTATGTCTAAGGCATCAGTTTCTATAATCATAAGAGCCTCCAGATGTGGTATCCCTAGACATGAAAGATTTTGAACTATTGATTTAATTTTTTGAAATGTATTAGTTTGCTCTATTTCTCAAGGCACTGGATTTTTTTAAAGATGCTGATAAAGAATCTTACAAACATGTCTAATATTAGGAATAAAATTATAACATAGTTGAGGCTTCCTAAAAATCTTTGAAGCTGAGTTTTATTTATTAATTTATCTGGAAACTTAGAGGAGAACGATATGTCTCTACAAATGGGTTTATAGGTTCCTTGGTATATATCATGACCGATAAATCTTATAGAAGTTTGGAACAATTTTATCTTTTTAGCACTAACTATTAGTCCATTTTTTTGGACAGTTTTTAAAAAGGTTTGGAGATGTTTAAAGTGTTGGTCAATATCTTCTAAAAATATTAAAACATGATCTTTATAGACTATAGATATATTAATATATGGATTGAATATATTATTCATGATATTCTAGAATTTAGATGAAGCATTTTTAGTCCAAAAGGCATTACATTCCATCCATATTGTCCAAAAGAAACATTGAAGGTTGTTTTATATTTATCTTTTTCTGCGATTTGTATTTTCCAAAATCCTGATTTCATATCAAACTTGCTATCAATATTAGCTTTATAAGTTTTTTTTAAGAAGGTCACTTTTTTTATGTATCGGGTACCTAATCAATTTTAATACTTTATTAAGAGGCTTAGAATTGATAACTAGTCTTGGGCACCTCTTTCTTTTTCAGCACTATTATTGACATAAAAGGCTGAACAACACCAAAGTGATTTTGAATTTCTATTAATTTATTTATCTAACAAGTGATTAATTTTCTTTTTACAGTATTCCATTAACTCATGATCATTTGAATGGGTCTTGCTTTGGTTGGAATAACCCTTTTGTCAAATCCCTCAACATAGGGTAATTCAACAATATGCCTTTTCCTTTCCCAAAAGGCATTAGAAAAGTCGGAGCAAACTTCTTGTTCTATGACTTCTTGTAGACTTTTAATTTTTCTTCTAATTCTGGGGTTTTTAAAGAGGTTTTAAGTATTTTAGTTTTTATTTTGTCTTTTAAATAATTTTTTTGTTGTGAAATTAAATTGATTTTGAAGACCATTTTATTTTTTATAAAGTTACTTTCTTCTTTTGATATACTATTTAGATAAGAAAAAATAAAATTTTTCCCAAAATAGTGGTGTGCATGTCATTTAATTCAGTAGTATAAGTTTTTATTTTAATTATAAAAGGAAGGCCTAAAATTATCTCTTCATTAATATCTTTGGTTATTAGAAAGTCATTGAGGAAGCAAATTCCATCATTACAGATGAGTGCACTGTGTAGTTTATAATTTATTTTTAATCTTTTACCTATTGTGGAGAATAATTTTGTAGTACCTTTTTCAAGGTATTTAGTAGGGATTGTTCCTTCAATGATGCAGTTTTGATCGTCTCCTGTATCTAATAATGCCACTTTATGAATTGTGTAATTTTTATTTATAACTAAAGTAATAGGTATATGGTAACTTTGAGCTTTATCTTTTGAAATTTTATCAATTTTTTTATTTGTATTTTGGAGACTTAATATCTTTATTGTTCCTTTCCATCTTTGACGTTTCTCCAAGTTGACATGAATCTGGTTCTTGATTAGATATTAAGTTGTTAGCAAGTGATGCATTTCTAAATCCCTACTTAAATTTTTAGCTTCCTTTTTTAAGTGTTGTACTTGATAACGCTCAACGTACACGCCAATTTAAGTGCAAGGAGGCCGTCGTCAATATATTTACCCAACTTTTGTGTCGGGGTCAAATCCACGAGGAACAATGTGAGTGGCTATCAAATTAGCTCAAAATAATGGATCCTTGCTAAATTCAAACCTAAAGTATAGGAAGAGAAAATGGGGGGTGGGGGTGGAATATATCATAACTAATATTTGTTTTTGGGGTTTTCAAGAATTAATTCAAGTCTACGAACAATTAAATTCTAATCAATTAAGCATAAATCTTGGGATTAATCTTTCCTAGGGGAATCTTATGCATGGGTGTATGATGACTTTATGCAAACTCTTAATATTTCTGATGTGGTAGGCAAGGTTGGAAATCCTTGAGGCTAGTTTGTCAACAAAACTTCAAGGGTGTCACTCATTGACCTTTTCAAGCACCTAATGAGTGCTTCAACAAAAATCACCTAATACCTCAATTAGAAACCTTTATTTCTGGGATGGTTCCCTATGTATAGTCAACTTTATAATCACCCTTATGTCTAAGATAGTGAAATTAGCAAATTAAACCCAATAATTGTCCACTATTGCCTTGGTTCCCATGTCCCTCTTTCAAGGATGATGAGGGTTCATGAAGTTCATCCAAACCCCTCTTTCAAGGATGGTTTGAACTTTCAAGAGCTTGAGATTTTCATCCATCAAACCCATTTGGGTGTTTGGGGCTTTCACCCACAAATTCCAACCAATTTACTCAAGCAATAGTATAAAAAAACATCACAAACTAGTAAATGCACAAACAAATCACATCCCATACATATTTACTATGATACCCAGTACTTCTACTTAGCTTGAAATCGTCCCAAGAATGTTAGAAACTTACTTTGAAATATGAATCCATTTTTGTACACATGAAATTTTTAGGATTTTCACTTTTTATCATGTGGGAAATTGAATTAGCCTTACAACTATACCAATTTCGTCAAAATTCGACATCGGAGGAGAAAGTTATGGACGAAATATAGAAGGTATTCAAAACTGTCCAGGTGCGACGGTGAGAGCCGACGGACCATCGATCTAGCGATGAACCATAGCCCACACTGTAGCAGTGAGACAGTAAGACCACCTTCTGCCTAAGAGTGACTGCTCAGGCCGATGGACCGTCGAGCTAGCGACAGACCATCACCCAAGCCATTGCAAGAGAGGCAGTGAACCCCTATTCTGCCCAGGTGCGGCGGTCAGGACCGACGGACCGTCGACCCAGTGACGGACCGTCGCACCCACTGTCGCATACTTCATTCATCTATTTTAAAGTCATTTTTAAAAGTGTATTTGGGTATTTTTCCACCCATTTTAACCCCTAATAATATCATATCAAGGCTCATAAGTTCATTATTCATTCACAACATCAAATTAGGATTTCCTCTCAAAGATAATCCCCAAGAACAAGATCCAAATATTTCTTCAACAAACTAAGAGATTCAAGTTCTTCAAGTCCAAGAAATTCAAGAAACTCACAACCCAGGTATGTCATGTGTCGATTCATGGGCCCCTTTCGCCCATGAAGCTCAAGAATCTCTTTTCAAAATCCAAGATTTATGTATGTATGAATGTTCATGATTTAAATTGAATTGAAATTCATGTTCATGAGTTTGTGGGGTTTTGATTCATGTTTGAAATTACATATTCCAATTATTGACCCTAGGATGTGATGATTTGCATAATAATTTTGTGGGACATGTCCCATCAACTCATTAATTAATAAAAAGAATCAAAACCCCACAAGAACCATTACTTTACTATCTCATTAATTAATTTATTAGTTGGATTTAGTTGGGGACATGTCCCATCAACTCCTTATTTAGAAGTTCAGTCAGTTAGAGGCTTTTAAGACTACAGTATGTTCAGACAGTTTATTTTAGGTTTTGTTTGGTATTGTGATACCATATCATTCATAGATTATTTTATCAATTTTGAACCTTATGGCCTAACAACCTTTATTTCTATATTTATATAGTATGTTATGCAGTGTTCAGGTACAAATATCAGTCATGGGTTAGCTTGTGGTCCTTCGGGGTCATGAGCACCGTGTAACATTCTGGGTACCAAATTTGGGGCATTATGTTTACACACTAATCTAGCATAATCCCAAGAGGAAGAACTATCTACATATAGGAATAGTAAGCAAGATATACCCAATAACCTCCATTGATTAGATCTATAAAAGAATAAGTGAATGTTACTTCAAACTTTGAATATACACAAATCTTCAAAGAGAGTTAGCTAATCCTTCACTTGGAAACTACTCTAATGTATTCTTCACCCAAAATTAACACAATATTTTCTTATCCAAGTATGGAGGCTAAGAGCTAGAAAAAATTTCAATAATTAGTAATTATAAAGATAAATTATGGAATGATAGGGTTTGAGTCTTCTTCATGGAAAAATTGGGAACAACTGTGTTTATTTACACCTTTGACCTTGGGTTGATTTTTCGTTAGGCCGTGATCACAATAGTTTTTCTGTGATCATGGTATCTTGACCATCTTGACTGACAACAACCGCGGTCTAAGGACCGCAATCGTAATAACTGAGGCCATGTTTTCCTTCTGGTCTTCAGCTGCACTTCTTTTCTCATTTTTGTTCCTCCTTTTTTATCTTCAATTCATATATTTCCATCTTAACATTTTAGTGCCTGAAAAATGTGAATATTTGTGCATTTAATCACAATTATGTATCACTTCTTCATTCAAAGCATAGTAATGTGCACGAATGTGAAGTATAATTGAGTGGTAGATTCACTACTCATCAACACCCCTAACTTAAATCTTTGCTTGTCCTAAAGAAACACTACCTCTTATTATGAGATACACATTTATGCCCAACGTAGATGGCCCAATAATTATGTTGACCTTAAGCTTAGTCATTACCACAAGTAGCTCTTTGCACATAAAAAGCAATAATCTAAGGATGCAAAAGACTTCAAATAGAAACAATGCAACAACAACCTATACTAGAGAAGTGACTCACTTTTTGGCCTCAACCACACCTTACTCCTTTTTGCCTCTTTTCTCAAAAGATGAAAAAATCACCCACCTTAACTTGTTCACATAACACCTAACAAGAAGGAAAATTTCACATACCAAGTTACCAAATATGCATCAAGGAATTTTAAGTGCAAAACTCTCTCCCTCACAAGATCATTATGCTAACAAGTGTCATACAATTGGCTTGCCCCTATTTTGATCACCGCTAGAATGAAAGTAAATGGTTGGAGATCTTAAAGGTCTTTTTGATCTTGTAACATAAGTTCGGGTTAGGGTAGGATATCATTTAGGAATAATCATGGATTATACCCTCCTTGAAAATCTACATCACACTTATTTAATCCACCTTTCACTATGGACCACTTCTTTTCTTTTACAAATATTCCCACTTTAATTTTCCTGTTTCACTCATTTTCTTTCAACTATCATGCAATTCTTTCCTTTTTTGGGTCCTTTTTTTATTATTTATTTGTTTCAATGCTTAAGCACGTAGGCATTCACTAACACTTCATGGCCAAAAGTTTCTTCCTTCAAACTTCACCACCCCTATTTAGACTTTTATCCTCAAGTTGCATTAGTAAGTTCAAGGAGGGTATGGTTCAAAAGAGTGATAAAAGTTCAAAGTCTTACGACTTGTAATGTGTTTGCCAAAGAAAGGTCCAAATGCTCAAAATGGGTGACTAGGGATAACATTTATGCACGGATAGGCTTTTTAGGCTAAAGTAGGCTTTTAATGTCACAAAGATATCCTAAGATCAGTTCTCCAACCAGATACAATAAATATTATCTTTGAAAGACTAATAGGGAAAGTTCTAGATGACATAGTATACATGAGATTTAGAAAAATAAACTCACTGTACATAGAATGTAAACTCACTAAGAAGGCTCAATTGCATCTCATATTAGCAACAAAATGGAGTATCTATCAATATGTACAAGTCAAAAAATTTGGAGTCAAATAAAGAGAAAAAATTTTGTTAGAAGGTTGCTCACATTCATGCCCTTTGATTTTTTGAATTTTTTTAGGGGGGGTTGTTTGTTTTGCATTTGCACCACACACAATTTGTTAACTTATGGAAACAACCGAAGCCTTAGTCTAAAATTTTGGCTTACTGTAGGCAAACCAACCATATGATTACTAAGACTTTGCCAATGGCATGTGTGCAATCCCAAATTCACAATGCCACAGGTACTCAAACTTCCCTTGAATTTGTGATCTTGATGCCAAGGGTACTCAAAATTCCCCTGTATCTTTGTCTTAAAACCCAAATCACAATGTTTTCCCTTAAGAATGTTGCCATTCAATCTATAATATGGAAAATCTCATCGTGCATCACCGAGATCAAATTAAAACCAAAGTAAAACAGAAACTTAAAAATAAAACCAAATGACTAATCCATGACAATATGGGCACCATCAGAGTGACCAAAAGCAGAATCCCAATAAAAATAAAACATTATACAAAATGTCATCAAAACAACATAAAAATCATCCAAAAATATATCAACATAATACAAACCTAGGGACACCCCCGATTGAAAGGACAACAGTGACCTCACTGCATAAGCAATAAAGCAAAGGAAAAAGGATTCTCCCTAAATCTATCTCAAGAAATGCTCTGTCCTGTAGACTCTACATCAACTCCACTATCATCTTCATCTGACTAGTTAGGAGGGGCCTTGTTATAACTCTCGACCCTAGGAGAAGGTAACCTATCATGGGGTTTCAGAACCTTCCACATGACCTTTAAACCCTTCCACATCTTGCTGAAAAATTTATCCTTTTTATTTATCTTTTTGTGGGAGTCTCAAAGATCCTTGTAAGAATCTTCTAGTGTCGAGTATACTCTCTCGATCCTGGCCACAATGGCTCTCTATTTCTCCTACTGCTTTTTGTACTTCTCATAAACTGCAAGTGACACATACGAGTGATGTTTGGTGGGTGGATCTCCTATTCCCTATGGAAAACTTATTATTAGCTCCTTGATGGCCCTAATATAAATACCAATGTCTTCCAGAGCCCCAACCATGGATGGTCTACAAGATTTGAACTCCTCAGCTGTTGACTTGCCCAAGTCAAATTTTCTTTTTTTCCTCTGGATAGGTGTACCCTCGCCCCTAATTTTGAGTGAAGTGATATGGGGGCTTGGTTTCCCCCAAGATCTGTGGGATACTCCTCTACCTCAGCCCTCTTGCACAAATCAGTAATAAGAGAAGAAAAGGGAAGAAGTGTACCATCCTAATTATTGAAATGCCTCTATTCTTCAAGAACAATCTAGCCCACGTTTAGAGTAATACCAGACATAATACAGGCTACAATGCAAGATCAAAAATCAATTACCTAAGTCATATGTGTACAAGGAAAAACTCTATTGCATAAATTATTCAACCAGATTCTGGACTCTACTGCGAAGTCGTGCATGGAAATCCCTATTTTGGTAGCATCCCAGGAAACCAATCTATTGGGGCATATAATTCTAGCCATACAAGTCCCTAGCTTACATCCCTTTGCTTGAAAGTCAGCCATATACGCATCTGAGAGCACATATACATCATTTACCTGTGCAACTACAAAATGCACCTCCTTCTTCCTATCATCATCACTGGGTTTGAGAGGGAGACTACACTGAGATTTGCATAGAACTCTCTTACACAGTGTTCATTAGCCTCACATGGGTCTGGGGAAAAACATATCCACCCAGTAGTAGCAAGCCTATTGAAGTAGTCTGAAATTTTTTTGGGTATCCTGTCCATGCAGGTATCCCTCTCTGGGAGTAGTTTGGTCCTTGGTAGGTCAGCATAGTAGACGTTATGGCATTCAACTGACATGAATCTATAATCACCATAATTTTGACCATTAGTAGCATTCTCACACCAAGACCATTCTAGGTTAGCAGATAAGGTCATATTGTGTTGTTATAGAATAATTTGTGGTAAAAAATAGATGTGTAGAAATTTTTGTTTTAACAAAAAACTTCCCTCAGGTATTAAGATCGTGGAGCCTTAACCGCGATCGCAGTGCCCTGACTGCTGACCATTTACCGCGATCATAGTTCTTTGATCGTGGTCATCGCAACCACGATCGTGATATCAGAGACCATGTTCAAAAGTTTCTGCAACATTGCTAAAACACAAGATTTTAACCCCAAATTTGAGTTCCAACTAGGAATATAAACATCATGTTAAAGTAACTTAAGCATAGAATGCGCGATTATACCCCCAAACACACGGTGTACAAATTTATTTCAACAGTGTTAGGCCTAAATCTACGTACTCAAGACTTCCCCGATAATGTGTACATTAACTAAAATAGCCAACCACAATCATAATCATAAACATGCATTGATTTAACATTAAAACACTATTTTAGGCCTATTCCTAAACTACAAGTTCTAAGCCTAAAAAAATATTAAAAATAAGGGATTTTAGACAACATACCGTATTAGATGATGCACAATGATTGGAATGCACACTTGGACCCTCACACAAAGTAAAAAAAATAGAGAGAATTTGAGAGAATTTGGAAAAGGGTTGTCTGTAGGAAGAATGGCAGTTGGATGGTCTTTTAATTTGATTCGGTCGTGATTGCAGTGCTAGTTCTGTGATCAAAGACACTCATCTACTGCGATCACTGTGAGACAAGCCGTGATTGCGGAAACTGAGACCAAATTTTAGGTCCTTTACACTCCCCTGCTCAGTTTAAAACATGATATTTTCACACTATCCCCCTTTTAAATTTCAATCAACACTCCTCATAGTACCACAATTTCATGGATTATGCAAAAACAAAAAATAAATCTACTTTATCATGCATAAATAAAATAATACGAGACATTTTCATAGCATGATGGGTTGTTTCCCATCTCTTGTGGTAAGGAACCCCTCCCACTATAATTTGTGTTTCCACTTAGAAGATTTGAATCTCTGTCCCAACTTTTTCTCATTATGAGTTGAGTGGCAGAGGGATAGAATATTCAAATATTCCAAGGTGAAGCTAGATAAAGGTTGGGATATGATGATGAAACTTCTATCTTGCCACTTTGAAGACTTGAACCTTTTACCCAACTTCACATTAAATTTTTTATTTGGCTACTTAGGTAAGGGTTGGAACATCAATAGGCCATTAGTTGAACATCGAAAGTTAAGCTCCTTGTCCTTAGAGTGTAGGGTGCCCATGTGATCATTAGGAATGTCAAACTCCAAAATGTAGGGGCGGTGCTCCTTCTCCCCAAAATCTATCATTTGCTCAGGGGGATAGATTTTCATCAAATTCACCAAACATAGTATTGAAAATTTTTCAAATAAGGTTTATCCCTTAATTCTAGAATTACATCCCTTTTGGCATTCTTACCCCCAGATGGGATAGAGTCTCCATAAGAGATATGCTTGGCTTATTCGTTTGACTCTAGAACCATTTCATCACTTTTGGCATCTTCTATAATATGTTGTTCAGTTTTTTGGGAAATCACCTAGGATTCTTCCCTACCAAGCTCATCATTGAACACATAGCTTGGTTTCTATTCTTGATTCATCTACTCCTGGGAAGTGGGCAAGGTGATGGTATTTATAAGATTTGTTTCCTTTCCTATTTACCCTATCTTAGAGAACTCATCTTTATAAGCCCCCATGGATTTATGTATGTCTTGCACATTCTCCCCCATTGTAGTTACCCGATCCAAAATAGTTTGGAGCGTTGCATTAAAACTATTGGACTTGGATTATTTTTTTCCCCTTATTAGATCATGATACCTATCAAACTCATATAAAGAACTAGCAATTAGGTTAGCATAGTAGGGGACGAGGCATTTGGACTATCACTCCAATGTCCATCTAGACCACCACAAAAAGAACAACCATACTCCTAATAAGATCGAGATGGTAAATCCATCTCTCTCCATGGAGAATATCTATAATCTCTTGGAAAGTGGGGTCCGTCATGATTTTCACATGGATCATCAAGATAGGACTTCCAACTATAAAAACCATAGTAATCCCGAGATGCCATAGAGAAAAGTAACTAAGAACAAAAATCTACCTAACACAAGAAACAAAAGAAAATCACAAACACTTATTTATAAGATTTAATTTAATTAAGTAAGATAAAATTCTAAAATAACACAATACGCCAAATTATTCTCTGACAACAACACCATTTTTTATAACGCTCAACTTACACGTCAATTTTTAAGTGCAAAGCGGTCGTCGTTGATATATTTACCCAACTTTTGATTCAAGGTCAAATCCATTAGGAACAATGTGAGTGGCTATCTATAAGACCCCACAAAATTCTTAGCTTAATTCAGTCCTTTAAGCTTGTTAAGAGGGGGTTCCGAACTTAGAAAATTCTAGCTAAGTATTCAGACATAGTGAAATTTTAGGCTTCAAAAGTTGGAAATATTATTTCATGACCTTACGTCCTTTAAATGATGATATTTGAGCTAATTCATGATCAGGAATTTTAGTAGAGGTTCCCGGACATGTTTTGGATTTTTCAAACCTCGTTTAGACCATGTTTGAGTGCCCAAAACAGTGGGTCGATGTGATCTTGACGCATTACGTCGACCATCGCATATTGATAAGATAGTTTTTCCCCAGATTTAGAGCAAATTCAGTGAACCGACACAGACTCAACGCAACCGTTGGCTATCGCGTCGATAACAACGATGCAGCGCATCAGCCTGTGCGTCAGTAACATAGTTTACAGGCATTAAAAGGTCACATCCTCAGGGTTTATTAGGTTTTTTTCCCACCCCCTTCACCCCCAAAACATGGAATTAAACCCTTTGTAGAGAAATTAAATTCATTCTTTCACAAATATCTCAAGAACAAGAACCCTAGTAGTTAAATTTCAAATCAAGAACTCAAGAACTCACCATTAACTTTTAGAAACTCATCAACTAAGGTATCTGAAGTGTTCATCCAAGTGTCCCTTCCACCCTGTGAGTCCAAAAAACTATTTTTAAACTTCAAGTTTAGGGATTTCATGAATTCCATGTTGGGTTTGATTATGTTCATGTTTATAATGAATTATGTTGATTCTAATCCATGTTTTATGATACATTTCATGTGAGGTTAATTGATATGTATGTAATATTATGAGGATCCATGTAAAACCCTTGAAATTGTCAATGGGGATTTGAATTATGATGTCTACTTGTTGTTTAGTGTCATATGCATATGTATTGTCACCAAGTGCTTGATGAATTGTTCATATGAACTAATAAGGGAAAGAAATCATGTCATGCTAGCTTATTTGCAAGTTATACCATGCAAGAGTTTAATAAGATGTCTCTATAGATGCATTATGAATTCAATAAGCATGCTTATGCTAAGTAAGATCATGTGATACTTTATTTTCATGCTATCGAGTCCTGGGGGTATTTAATACCAGACAATTCAGCTGTTTACTTAGAGCTAGTGTCAGTTGTGAATTAATCCCAGTAGTGACTCGATCAGTAGAGCTCAGCCAGTTATAGAAACCTAGGAAATCTAAGTAATGTTCATAATTCAGTCACAGTACTCAGATCAGACCTCAGTAGACTCAGTTAGTTAACAAAATTCAGTAGTATTCCATCAATCCACAAACCTCAGTGAATTCAATTCAGTTCAGTCAAATAGTAAAATCAGTAATAATTCTGTCCAGTCTAGTACAGACTAGAAATCAGTTCAGAGTCCATTTAGTTGGGAGTAGGATTCAGCACCGAGTGAACCTAAGGATGGGGGCTCGGCTGCCAGTAGAGGGTATGGTCCATAGAAGCAATCCTTGCATTCCAGAACTACGTTGCCAGCGTAGGATGAGATATCTCCCTACAAGACCAGGGTTGATATATCTCATTGAGTTTTCCTACCAGCGAGGGTTGATGGAAGAGCTTCTTGTCAGAGAGGTCTAACTCACAGTTTTTCTTTAACCGTGGCACGGTATTGACACCCTTCTAACTGGGGTTATAGGTTGGATCCCAAATCTATTAAAGAAGGGGGATGTAGATTAGATGATTACCTCTCACAGTCTCAGTTTCAGTCTCAATATCAGAATAGAACTCAGTTCAGTTCTATAGATTTAGGACTATCAGATATAATCACTCAGCTCAATATAGAACTCAGTATAGTTTCACAGAATCAGAGCTATCAGATACAGTCATTCAATTATCAGTAATATAGTATTAGTAAACTCATACATCAGTTAATCAGTATTTAGATATAGTATTCAGTACAATCATGATTTCAGTTACAGTATATATATTCATGCATGTACTCTCATTCAGTCATACTCATGTTATTCAGTTATTATTGTTCATTCATATGAACCCATTCATTTCAGTCCATCTCATTGAGTATACCGGTAAATTTAAAGTACTAAGACATGCTTTTATTTTGTGCTATGATGTCTTATATCATAGGTTCAGACACACGAGCTCCAGAGCACCCTTAGCAGTTCAGATTTTCAATAGTCAGCGTATTGGTGAGTCCTCATAGTTTGAGGACATGGTTGTTTTTAGTATTTTAGTATTATTTTCAATAGTCAAAGTTAGTTAGGGATTTTTCCCATCAACTCCACAGTTCAGACAGTTTAGGGCTTTCCAGACTAGAGTATTTTTAGACAGTTGTTTAGTTTTCAGTATTGATGTTCAGTTTTGGTATTGTGATACCATATTCAGTATTATTTATGGTATTGAACCTTATGGCTAGTTTTTTTACATATTTTAGTATTACTATTATTTAATTAGTATAGAAGGTACCAGTCATGGGTTAACTTGTGGTCCTTCGGGATTATGAGCACCGTATAGCGTCTGGGGTATAGACTCAGGGCGTTACAAACTTGGTATCAGAGCCTAAGGTTCAACAGAGTCCTAGGAATTCTGAAAGATACATCTAGTAGAGTCTTGTGCATGGGTGTGTTGTGCGCCACACTTATGGATAGGAGGCTATGAGATGTTTTAGGAAAAGTTTCCCTTCTTTTAGTATTCATGTCATGTGAGTGATCATGAGCTTTAGTAAAAGTCTCAGTCTAATTTTCTTCTTTCTTTCGCTTACAGAACATGCCTCCCAAAAGGACTAATGATAGAAGAACCAAAAATCAGTCATCACCTCAGCCCATTCAGGCAGATCCCCTAGACGAGCACGTTTCTTATGCAGAATTCAGGGCTGCATTTACTACTTTAGCCAATTCAGTCACAACTTAGAATGAATGGTCTGATTCTATTCCTGCCAACCCAGTGGACAATACTGCTGCAACTAGGATTTGGGACTTCACCCGAATGAATCCTCCCTTATTCTCAGGTTCTAAGTCTGAAGAGGATCCACAGGAGTTCTTTAATCAGGTTGAGAAAGTCACAGATATCATGTGAGTGACTTCCAGTGAGAGTGCTAAGTTAGCTGCCTATCACCTACAAGATGTATCCCATACATGGTTTAAGTAGTGAAAGGTAGACAGGGGTTCAGATGCAGGGCCCATAGAATGGGAAACATTTACTACGACCTTCTTAGATAGATTTTTCCCCTTAAATCTGAGAGAAGACAAGGTGTTAGAGTTCATCAATCTCAGGAAACGTAGTATGAGTGTAAAAGAGTGTTCCCTCAAGTTTACTTAGTTAGCTAGGTATGCTCCCCATGTAGTAGCAGAAAGTAGATCCAGAATAAGCAAGTTTGTGTCTGGGGTATCAGGTAGAGTGGTTAAAGAGTACATGACTGAGATTTAGTTAGGTGATTTAGGAGTGATGTGTGTTTTGGATATGGCGAGTTAGGTCAGGAGTGATGTGTGTTTTTGATATGGCGAGCCGGTGGTGATTCAGTCATGATTCAGTTCGTAGGTGCCTGGTGCATCGCCCCAGTTTTCCTCAATATCTCAGCCAAGTCAGTATTCTTTACGAGACGTAATGTCCCAAAGGGGTGATACACTATAACCCTAAGCTTCCATGTCCTAAACCTCCTAATTCTCTTTATGTAACAAATCCAGTTTGAAGTTGTGGGTATCATAAGATGACCCTCAAGTTCCAATCTCAGTCGTAAGCCATGTATTCAAGAGGGCTCAATTCAGTTCACGGTATAAGTTCATGTATAATGTTCTAGTCTCAGTTATGTTCTCATGCGTACTCTGAAAATGATCTTGGATTCATCAGTAATTTTTAGTTTAAGTAATAGTTTTTTCCTTAAGATTATTCAGTTTCATACTTAGTTTTTTCATTACAAGCTTGGTACCAGTTACCATTGCATATATGGTCATACTCTCATGAGTCAGTTCAGTCATGTATTCATGCATCAGACATGCATGTTCAGTATAAGAAACTCAGCTTATCAGAAATCCCAGTCATGCATTCATGAATCAACTCAGTCATGTACTCATGCATCAGATATGCATGTTCAATTTGAAATTCAGTATATCAATAATGTCAGTCAGATAATCATGTTTCAGATATTCATGTTAATTAAGTAAGTTCAGTCTATCAGTAGTCTCACCTTAGTCAGTCTCATTCAAGGATGAATGTTCCTAAAAGGGAGATATTTTAAGACCCCAAAAAATTATTAGCTTAATTCAGTCCTTTAAGCTTGTTAAGAGGTGGTCCCAGACTCAGAAAAATATAGCTAAGTATTTAGACTTAGTTCCATTTTAGCCTTCGAAAGTTGTCAATCTTATTTCATGACCTTTACGTCCTTTAAATGTTGATATTTAAGCTAATTCATGATCACGAATGTCAGTAGCAGTTTCCGAACAAGTTTTGGATTTTTTGGACCTCGTATAGACCATGTTTGAGTGCCCAAAATAGTGGGTTGACATGATCTTGATGCATCGCATTGATAAGATAGTTTTCCCCAGCTTTAGTGCAAATTCTAGTGAACCGAAGCAGACTCGATGCGGTTCGTTGTCTATCGCATCAATGCCAATGACGCGGCACGTCAGCCTACACGTCTGTAACATATTTTGCAGGCATTAAAAGTACACGTCCTTAGAGTTAATTAGGTCTTTATCCCACGCCCTTCAACCCTCAAAACATGAAATTAAACCCTTTGGAGAGCAATTATATTCATTCTTTCATAAATTTCTTAAGAACAAGAACCCTAGGTGTTCAAATTTCAAATCAAGAACTCACCATTAACTTTCAGAAATTCATCAACTAAGGTATGTGAAGTGTTCATCCAAGGGTCCCTTCCACCCTTGGAGTCCAAGAAACTATTTTTAAACTTCAAGTGTATGGATTTCATAAATTCCATGTTGGGTTTGATTATGTTCATGTTTATTATGATTAATTGGGATTCTAATCCATGGTTTATGATAGGTTTCATGTGAGGTTAATTGATATGTATGTAATATCATGAGGATCCATGTAAAACCCATGAAATTGTCAATGGGGAATTAAATTATGATGTCTACTTGTTATTTAGTGATATGTGCATATGTATGCTCACCAAATGTTTGATGAATTGTTAATGTGAACTAATAAGGGAAAAAAATCATATCATGCTAGCTTATTTGCAATTTATACCATGCAAAAGTTTAATAAGATGTCTCTATAGATGCATTATGAATTCAATGTGCATGCTTATGCTAAGTAAGATCATGTGATGCTTTATTTTCATGCTATCAAGTCCTGGGGATATTTAATCCCCAACAATTTAGCTATTTACTTTGAGCCAGTGTCAGTTGTGAAGTAATCTCAGTAGTGACTGAATCAGCAGAACTCATCCAGTTACAAAAACCCAAGAAATCTCAGTAGCGTTCGTAATTCAGTCATAGTACTCAGATCAGACCTCAGTAGACTCAGTTAATTAATAGAATTCAGTAGTAATCTATCAGTCCATAGAACTCAGTGAACTCAGTTCAATTTAGTTAAAAAGTAATATAAATAAAAATTTAGTCCAGCCTAGAACTGACTAGAAATCAGTTCAGTGTCCATTCAGTTGGGAGTAGGATTCAGCACCGAGTGAACCCAAGGATGGGGGATCACCTACCAGTAAAGAGTGTGGTCCTTAAAAGAAATCCTTTCTTTCCAAAACTACGTAGCTAGTGTAGGTTGATATATCTCCCTACAATACTAGGTTTGATATATCTCATTTGAGTTTTCCTACCAGCGAGGGTTGGCGAAAGAGCTTCCTGTCAAAGAGGGCTAACTCACAGCTTGTCTTTACCCGTGTCACGGTATTGACATCCTTCCAATTGAGGTTATAAGTTAGACCCCATATCCATTAGAGAAGGGCCATGTCGGTTAGATGATTACCTCCCACAGTCTTAGTTTCAGTCTCAGTCTCATAATAGAACTCAGTTCAGTTCTACAGATTCAGGACTACCATATATAGTCACTGAGCTCAGCATAGAACTCTTTATAGTTCCATAGAATTAGGGCTATCAGATATAGTCATTCAGTTATCATTAATACAGTATCAGTAAACTCATACATCAGTTAATCAATATTTAGATTTAGTATTCAGTATTATCACAATCTCAGTTACAGTATGCGTATTCATGCATGTACTCTCATTCAGTCATACTCATGTTATTCAGTTATTATTGTTCATACATATGAACCCATGCATGTCATCCCATATCAATGAGCATACCAGTACATTCAAAGTACTGACGCATGATTTTCTTTTGTGCTATGATGTCTTATATTATAGGTTCAGACGCACGGGCTCTTGAGCACCCTTAGCAGTTCAGATTTTTAGCAGTCAATGTAGTGGTGAGTCCTTATGGTTTGAGGATATGGTTGTTTTTAGTATTTCAGTATTATTTTCAGTAGTCAGATTTAGTAGGGAATTTTTCCCATCAACTCCACAGTTCAGACAATTTAGAGGCTTTCTAGACTAGAGTATTTTCAGATAGTTGTTCAATTTTTAGTATTGATGTTTAGTTTTGGTATTGTGTACCATATTCAGTATTATTTACAGTATTGAACCTTATGGCTTGTTTTTTGCATATTTCAATATTACTATTATTCAGTTAGTACAACAGGTACTAGTTATGGGTTAGCTTATGGTCCTTCGGGATTATGAGCACTGTGTAGCATTTAGGGTATAGACTCGGGACATTACACTATCAAATTAGCCCAAAATAATAGATTCTTGCTAAATTCAAACCTAGAGTACCAGAACAAAAAAATAGGGGGCTTAGAAAATATCACAACTAATATTTCTTTATGGGTTTTTCAAGTATTAATTTGGGTCTACGAACAATTAGAGTCTAATCAATTAAGCAGGGATCTTGGGATTATTCTTTCCTAGGGTAAACTTATGCATAGGCATGTGATGAATTGATACAAACTCTAAATGTTGGTGATTTCGTAGTCTAGGTTGGAAATCCTTGAGGCTAGTTTGTCAACAAAACCTCAAGGGTATCACTCATTGAACCTTTCAAGAACCTAATGAGTTCTTCAACCAAAATCACCTAATACCTCAATTAGACACCCCTATTTCTAGGATAGTTCCCTAAGTATAGTCAACTTCATAATCACCCTTATGACTAAGATAGTGAAAATTTTCAAACTAAACCCAATAATTATCCACTATTGCCTTGGTTCCTATATTCCTCTTCCAAGGATGATGAGGGTTCCTAAAGTTCACCCAAACCCCTCTTTTAAGGATGGTTTGAGCTTTCAATTGTTTGGTATTTTCATCCATCAAACCTCTTAGGGTGTTTTGGGATTTCACCCACAAATTCCAACCAATTTAATCAAGCAATAATAGAACCAAAAATCAAAAACTAGTAAATGCATAAATAAATAAAATCTCTTACCTATTTACACCTTAATCAAGAATAATCCCAAGAAGAAGAACAAGCTACACATAGAAATAGTAAACAAGAATATCCCAATAACCTCCATTGATTAGATATATGAAAAACTAAGTAAATATTACTTCAAACTTTGAATATCCATAAATCTTCAATGAGAGTTAGTTAATCTTTCACTTAGAAACTACATCAATGTATTCTTTACTCAAAATAAATACATTATTATCTTCTTCAAGTATGGGGGCTAAAATCTAGAATAATGTTCCATAATTTGGAATTGTAAAGATGAATTATGGAATGATAGGGTTTGACTCTTCTTTAGGGTAAATTTGGGAATAGTTGTGTGCATTTACATCTTTTCCATGATTTTCCGCTAGGACGCGATCGCACCAGTTTTGTCGTGATCGCATCTACCACGTATGCGGTTAATGCCACATGATCACGGTATCTTGAACACCTTGACTAACTACGACCATGGTCTGAGGACAGCGATCACAATATCTAAGGCCATATTCTTCTCCAAGTGTTCAGCTGCACTTCTTTGCTTTTTTTTGTTCCTTTTTTTAGCTCCAATTCATATCTTTCTATCTTATCATCTTGGTGCCTACAAAATGTGAATATTAGTGAATTTAATCACAATTATGTCTCACTTATTCATTCAAACCATGTTAATATGCACGAATATGGAGTATAATTGAGTGGTAGATTCACCACTCATTAGTTATTCTATTGAAGGTCTTGTATAGTTGTTTCAGATTTTTGTTCTTTAAATGCAAGTGACATATTCTTCAGGTTAGAGGTTCAATTATTTTTTTATCAAATGGTTGATTAATAACAATATTTTTTAGGGATATTCAATATTTTTTATTAAGGGTTGGATCTAAGTGATCTATTATATCAAATAAGACTTCTTTCTCCTTGTTACTAATGGTAAAAACATTTATAGAATGATTATTGCAAGTGCAACATGTACCAGTGCATTTAAAATGGTTAACTACTTTAGTACTGTAAATGCTATTAAGATTTTCTTTTCTTGGTTGTAAGAGTTTTATCATTCCTTTCTTTTTACTTAGTATTTTGCAATCTTTAGTTTTATGTTCCTTTTTCTCATAGTTCCAACATGTACTATCATTATTTATATCATTAGTAGATTTTTATTGAGATTATAAGTTTTTATTATTTTCTCCTGTAATGCTATTGGTGACTTTAGAATCTTCATCAAATATGGGATTTTCATCTTTGGACAATTTTGATGATTTAAAAGTTGGGTGAGTTTCTAACTTTTTATCATGATGAGAATAACTTGGTTTGTCTTTAAAAGTTTATTTATTTTCAGCTTTGAGAATCTGTTTAGATACTACATGTAACAATTGATTGGTATAATTATTTTGTTGAAGGATCTTATTTGTATCCATATTTGTAGGATCACTTTTAGGATCTACTATATCTAATTTAAAGGGTGAGGCAGTAACAACTCTATCATCTACTGGTACATTGATTTCTTCTAACAGAGGAATTATTGATTCTAGTACTTTATCACTAGTAAACCATTTACTAACAATCATATTTAATGAAACCTTTTGATCATCTAATTTTCCTTTAATTTCGAATCATTTAAAAAATTTAATATTACATCTTAATCTTTTCATATCATTGCACCATTTTTCTCTAAAAGAATATCTTTCATTTAAAGAATATCTTTGTTTATAACATTCTCTTTTGATAGAATTTTCTGGTCTAATCCATAATTTATCTAAATATTCAAAGTCAATTTCAAATATTACATCTTAGCTAATCATGCATAGGGAATCTCTTACTCCTAGCATTTCACGAGAAGCGGGACTTATTGATTAGTTTTTAAATTTATAGATTCATATTCTACTTTTGGAATTGTTTTTGAGAAATCAACGCCTTTTAATTTTCTTTTACTATCTTCTAATGTTTCTTTTGTTCTTCTACAAATTTGGAGACTAATGGTCTAGAAAAGTACATTGTTCTACTTGAAGATAATTGATTAAAGGAATATGATCTTAGAAGTCTTAAGTCTATAGATCCA
Organism: Capsicum pubescens; assembly: GCA_030864215.1. Classification (NCBI taxonomy): domain Eukaryota; kingdom Viridiplantae; phylum Streptophyta; class Magnoliopsida; order Solanales; family Solanaceae; genus Capsicum; species Capsicum pubescens. The sequence continues at coordinate 124,904,029 of CM061543.1, forward strand.
TCTAGCTAATGTACTACTTGTTCAATGATTGAATTTTCTTCTTCTATTTCTGGCTCCATTGTGGAGTAGAAATGCTAATTATCCTTTATTAATACATCATCCCATTTTAAATTTTTTGGGAAAAAGGTATTATTAGGATTATGGTTATCTTCCATAAGCATGATAACTTCTTTATTACTAACTATTTTAACCTTAGGGGCTAAAGTTGTTTTCATTAAAATATAATATACTCTATATATTATTGTTATTTCTCTTGTATTTACCTTACTATTCATGTTTTTTGTTTTAACATTTAAGGTGAAGGTATCCATAACTTTTAATGCCCAAAAAATACACCCTGGACACCATACAGTACTTACGATCCCGAGAGACCACAAGCTAACCCATGAACTGATACTTGCTGTGAGCACTGAATAAAATAGACAACAAATAACATATGCATAATTTAACAAAAAATACGATAAGGTTTTAAATACTGAAACATGCGACTAAAATCATAGTCTTAAAAGCGTCTTAAAACAATACTGAGAAGACTGACACTAACAACTAGTAAACTAACTAACAGTCTGAAAAAGTCTGAAAACCCTCTAACTAACTGAGGAGTTGATAGGACAAGCCCCCAACTAACTCCGATTGACTACTGAGCTAAAAGACTGAGATAAACATAAACGGTCCTCGATATATATGATGACTCACCACTGCTACTGTTGCTGATGCGTTGGAATATCTAAGTATGGTCATGAACCTGAGCGTCCAAACCTATGATATAAGACACCATAGCACAAGAAATGAGTATGCGGTCAGTACTTTAAATGTACTGGTATAAGAGATGAGGTTAGGCTGAAATGTATGGGTTATATGCATATGATAATAACTGACTGAATAAAATGAGATAACTAAGTATGAATGCACAAAAGATATAAAAATCTAAGAATGCATGACCAAGCATAAAACATTATTCTAATATAGTATATAAATTGAAATACTGATATACTGATACTCAATAACTGATTGTTGTATGCTATAGTCAAGCAAACCTGAAACTGAGCTCTATACTAAATACTTAATTGAGACAGTGGGAGCTATCTATAATCGACATGCCCCAATGTACTGTTAGGGTCCAACCTGTAACCCCAATTTGATGAGCATCAGTACCGTGTCATGGGTACTAACATTGGTTGCGTGGATCCACTAATTTGATATCCCAAAGAATGAGGGTGTCATGCCTAACTGGAGGGGTACCCCTCAATGTCTACGGTAGCGCCATAGGTCTAGAACCTAGGTTTTTCTATTAACCTCTCATGCCTACTGACGGGTGAGAAAAGTGCCTCATTCCTACTTACTGGGGAGACGCCACCCATACGTTCACTTTGTGGTAAGTTTTACTCCCAATTGAAATACACTGAATGTTGGATTGAACTAGCTTAATTAGACTCACAACTGACCATATTACTGACTGAATGATATTGCTCATGATATAATTAAATAATTTTGTATATACTGAAAACTAGGTAAACAACTAAATTTTTGGTTGTCATAACCCGCAAGACTTAATAACAATAACAATGGGAACATACTGAAGCTTCGTAAACATAATAAGTAATCATTGTTCAAAACCCAATCATTTAGGCATTTCATCAAACACTTGAAATTCATAGGCTTAAGCATGAGAATGGTTAAAACATGTGATTCTAACATAATTGAAATACTAAAAATCATGGTTTTAGGATTTAACATGCAAACATCATCATTCAAATGTGTCAAGGACAATTTATAACAAAACACATGGTAAACATAATTTATAATCAAGATTAATAATAACTTCATGAAGATAACTCATAATAACATGTATAAATCATGACTTTAAACTTTAAAATGGAATCTTGGACTCCATGGGTGAAAAGGACCCATGAATGAACATCACACATACCTTAATTAATGAATTAGTAAAAGTTCTTGGTGGTTTCTTGAAGCTTGATCTTGAATTTTGAAGAGGTTAGGCTTTGTTCTAGAGAGAGAATTGCTTTCTTTTGAGAGAATTTTGAGTAAAAGATGACAAAGAATGCTTTTGGGACCCTTAATCACGTGTTATGGATCAATCGGGTGAAGGGAAAAGACTTAATTGCCCTTGGAAAAATGGAATCAAAAGCTAGAAAAATATTAGCGGGCGATGATCCGGGCATAGAGGGCCTATTCTGAGGGGTCTACTATTTTGTATCTCCAAACGTACGTGCCCTTATGCTTATTTGAAAATTTTGTAACTTACCCGATATGGTCTATCGATAACCCCGATCATGAATCATATTAAAAATTAACTTTTCAATTTCTAGAAGGTCGAAAAAAATCATCAAATTTTAGGGGCTTTAGAAATTACTAAGTCCTAACACTTAGTGAAATTTTCTAACTCTTAGACCCCTTTTACATACAGTGGTGAGCTGAATTGAGCTAGGATTTTATGGGGTCTTACAATATCTCCCCCTTTGGAACATTCCTCCTTGAATAAGACTGATTAAGCTAAGAATACTGATGAACTGAGGTTACATACTGAATATTCATAACTGAAAACATGATCACATGGTTGAAGCTAAAACGTAATGAATGACTGATCTGATTCATGAATGCATGCAATGACTTGAAGATGATTACATGGCTGGAATTGAGAATTGAAAAGAGAAAATCTAAGGAGAACTCTTACCTTAAGTTGAGTCTGAGCTTGTGAAGAAAATATGAGGATACTTGGTTTGCATATTTTCTTTTACTTCCCAAGTGGCTCCCTCAATAGACTGATTCCACTAAAGGACTTTGACTAAGGGAACTTCTTTGTTCCTTAGCGTATGAATCCGATAATTAAGGATCTCAACTGAGATTTCTTCATAAGAAAGGATATCCTATACATATGTACTTTCTAAAGGAACAACTACTATTGGGTCACCAATGCACTTCTTTAACAAGGAAACATAGAACACAAGATATACTGATGCCAAATCTATAGGCAACTCAAGCTCATACGCTACCTTCCCAAAATGACTCATGGTCCTATAAGGTCCAACATATCGAGGACTGAGTTTCCCCTTCTTTCCAAATCTCTTCACTCTCTTTATGGGAGATACTTACAAATAAACCAAATCGCTAATTGCAAACTCAAGATCTTTCATACGCATATCTGCATAGGATTTCTGACTGCTTTGGGTTGTCTTAAGCCTTTCTCTAATCAAGTGAACCTTCTCTATCGCATCAAAAATATAATTTGGTCGTCCTAGAAAAGTAGCCTCACCTACTTCAAACCAACCGATAGGATATCTATATCTCCTTACATAGAGGGACTCAAACGGAGCCATCTGAATACTGGAGTGATAACTGTTATTATAGGCAAACTCAATCGAAGGCAAGTGATCATCCCAACTATCCTTAAAGTCAATAACACAAGATCTCAACATGTCCTCTAGGGTTTGAATAACTCTCTCTGCCTGACCAACTATCTAAGTGTGAAAAGATGTATTGAGACGAACTAAGGTACCGAGACCCTTCTGAAAAACCATCCAAAAGTGAGAGGTAAGTTGACCATTTTTTGTAGCGTTCAACTTACACATCAATTTAAGTGCAAGGTGGTCGTCGTCAATATATTTACCCAACATTGGAGTCGGGGTAGAATCCACGAGGAACAATGTGAGTGGCGATCAAATTAATTTGGAATGATAGTTACAAGTTAAATTCAAATAAATGGCACAAAAAACTAAAATGGGGGAGGTGAGATCCTACACTAATGTTTATTTTTGGGATTTTATAGTATAAATTTGGGGATACGAATAATTATGGCTTTAGAAATTTTATACTGATCTTGGGATTATCCATTACCAAGGGAGTGACATATGAGAGTTAGTTATCAACACCAATTTGGTAAGTCAAATATGGGTAGGCTTAGTTATATATTTTGATGCTAGTCTTTCAAAAAAACACCAAACTTTAACCCATTGATCCTTTAGAATACCTAATGGAAGTATTCAATAATTAGCAACCACAACCTCAATCAAGGCATCCCTATTTCTAGGATGACACCCAAGGCATAGTCAACCTCACTTTCACCCTTATTTCTCAGATAGTGAGAATTTAGCAAACTACATACATAATTATCTATCATTACTTTGGTCTCCACATCCCTCTTTCGAGACTGATATAGATTCTTAAAGTTCACTCAAAACCCTTCTTTAGAAGATGGCATTGAGCTTTCTAGATCTTGGAGTTTTCACCCATCAAACCCACGTGGGTATTTGGAGTTTTCATCCATCAAATCCCAACCAAATTAGCATAGCAATAATAGATCCCATAAACATGAACTACGAAATAGATGCTAACAATAACAACCCATACACACTCTAACCCCTATTCATACATAACCCCAAGAGGGAGATTTTGCTACACATAAGATAAACAAGCATAGATATATCCATAATCTCCATTGAATAAAAATTTTAGAAGATCTAAGAAAGTGTTACTTCAAACTTGGATCCTTCATAATATCAACAATGGAAGTGAGAAAATCTTCCACTTAGAAAGTCTCCAATGTATTCTTCACCCAAAATTTACACAATATTTTCTTCTCCAAAAATGGAGGCTACAAGGTCTCAAGCTACACCTAGAAAATTGATGGAGAGAGAATATTATGGAATTGAATAATGATGAGATAAATGAGGGTTTTGAGCCTTTAAATGGGAATTTGGGGCCAGTTGGCCAAAATTATATTTCTACCCTTAGGCCATTTTTCGCTCTCACGCGATCGTAGTAGCTTGATCATGTTCGCACTCATTGCAATCGCGATTAGTCCATCGCAATCCCAGTTTATTGACTAGCTTGACTCGCCATAATTATTGTGGGATAGATCCTGATCCTGCTTCAGCTTGTCCATCTTTTGCACTTCAATTCCCCTTTTGATCCTTTTTAGCTCAAGTTTGTTTCTTTTCTTTTCAGCACTTGTACACCTGAAAAATATGGTAATTAGTACATTTAATAGCAAAGTTGTCTTATTTAGACATTCAAATCATAGTAGTGTGCATGCAAGTCAACTAAAAATGAGTGGTAAATTCCCAACTCATCATACCCCTATCTAAAATGATAGACAATGAGACTTCATGCAATCTAACCAACTCTCTAATATCGAGCTTGACATAGTCCTCGACTGTATAGGAAGTATGAACTAGCAAGAAATGGGCTGATTTGGTCACTCTATCTACAATAACCCAAATCGAGTTATGCTGAGATGCGAATGAGAAAACCCTATCACAAAATCCATGTTCACCTCTTCACACTTTCAAATAGGAATGCTGAACTCCTTTATTATGCCACTAGTCCTCTGGTTCTCAACCTTAACCTGATGACAGTTCAAGCACTTAGCTACAAACTCTACAATATCCCTCTTCATACCTTTTCACCAATAGATCTCCCATAAATCACGGTACATATTAGTAGTCCCTGGGTGAATAGAGTAACCCACACCATGCGCTTCTGTAAGGATTCTCTGCCTTAACCCATCAACGCATGACACACACAGCCTACCCTGGCATCACAACACACTATATCCCCCTTGGGAGAAAACCTCTACCTCTGATCTCTTACTGACTCTTTCAAAAAAACTAGACTGGGATCTTATCTTTCTTTTATTTTACTTCGGCAACCAAAGAAGACTCTGAACTATTATGAACCCATACACTACCCTCAGCTGAATCAACCAAACCAACAACTAACCTAGCTAACTGATGAACCTCCTAAACTAACTTCTTCTTATCATCATCAACATGAGCAACACTCCTCATAGACAACCTACTAAGAGCATCTGCCACTATATTGGCCTTACTCGGATGATACAATATGCTCATATTAATTTTTCAACAAGTCTAACTACCTTCTCTGACGAAGATTCAAATCTTTTTATGAAAACACATACTGTAAATTTTTTTGATCCGTGAACACATCAACATGAACCCCATACAAATAATGCCTCCGTATCTTTAAGGCAAACACAACAGCTTCCAACTCAAGATCATGAGTAGGATAATTCTTTTCATGGGTTTTAAGTTGTCTAGAGACATATGCTATGACCTTATCTCTCTAAATCAAAACACAACCCAAGCCAACTCTGGAAGCATCACAGTAAACAAAAAAACCATCTAAACCATCTGGCAAGGTCAAAACAGGGCTGAGGTTAGTCGAGTCTTCAACTCCTGAAAACTCTTCTCACAAGAATCTGACCATTCAAACTTGATTTTATTTTGGGTCATTCTGGACACGGGGGATGTAATAGATGAAAAACCTTCAAAAAACCATTTTTAATAGCCAACAAAACCTAAGAAACTCCTGATATCTGATGGAGAAATAGGTCTGGTCCAGCTTTTCATTACTTTGGTCTTTTGAGGATAAACTCTAATGCCATCACCAAAGATAATATGTCCAAGGAAATCTACTATTCTTAGCCAAAATTTGTACTTACTAAATTTAGCAAACAACTGATAGGATCTAAGAGTCTGCAATACTATTTTGAGATAGTTTGCATTATCCTTTTCACTACGGGAATAGCTAAGAATATCATCAATGAAGACTATGATGAACATGTCCAAGTACTATTTGAACACTCAATTTATCAAGTCTATGAAAGTTGTTGAAGCATTTCTCAGACCAAAGAACATAACTAGAAATTCAAAGTGACCATACCGGGTTCTGAAAGTTGTTTTTTAAATATCACATTCTCTGGCTCTAGCTAATGATAGTCGGATCTGAGGTCTATCTTAGAGAAATAACTATCACCCTGAAGTTACAATTAATCAATTTTGGGGAGGGGATTTTTATTCTTGATTGTGAGATTGTTTAGCTGATGATAATCGATGCACATTCTAAGAGAACCATCTTTCTTTTGCATGAAAAGGACTGGAGTGCCCCTTGAGGAACACTGGGTCTGATGAATCCCTTATCTACAAGATCTTTCAGCTATTCTTTCAACTTTCTAAGATCAGCTGGATCCATTCTGCAGGGAGCAATAAAGATAGGCTGGGTATCTTAAAGAAGGTCTATTCTAAAGTTAATTTCCCTTTCGGGAGAAAACCCAGGAATGTCTTCAGAGAACACATCTGGAAATTACCTCACTACTAAAACTGACTGAAGATTGGGAGTCTCAAAATTAGAGCCTTTGACAAAAACAAGATGGTAAATACACCCCTTGGATATTATTTTTCTCTCTCTAAGGTATGAAACAAGCTGACCCCTAAGCACTGAAGTCCTTCCCTTCCATTCAATCACAGGTTCATCTGGAAACTAAAACTGAACGACTCTGTTTCTACAGTCAACTGAAGCACATCATAAGTGGAGCTAATTCATGCCAAGAATAATATCAAAATTAGTCATCACTAACTCCACAAGATCAACTGAAGTGACTTTATGGGATATTATGACCAGACAGTTTCTGTATATCGGCCTGGCTATAATAGAGACACCTACTAGGGTAGACACTGAGAAGGGTTCTACTAAGGTTTCAGGATTGAGTATGAAATTAACAACTATATAAGCAGTTACAAAAGACAGTAAAGCCTCAGGATATAACAAAGCATAAACATGTAAATGAAAGACCGGTAATGTACCCGTAACCATATCAAGAGAACTTTCTTAATCCTGACGAGACTGAAAGACATACAATCTATTCTGGCACTGACTGTGGGTGTCACTGGAAGTAGGAACCAGCTGAGTTAGGTGACCTACTAGTGCTGCTAAAGAGTTAGCCTGACCCTGCTGGCGATCATTCCTATATTTCACATACCTGTCGAATGCTCCCTCATCCTGTGGCTTGGCTTGCCACATCTAAAACATACAACACTGTCATATCTACACACACCTTGATGATTTCTACAACACTTCAGGCAAAATAGATTAGTTCAACTAATGTTCACACTAGCCTAAGTCTTAGAGAATAGATCTCTATCATGGCTAACATTTTAGAACTTTGGCACTAGAGCACTAGCTGAGGAAGAAATTGGGGAAGAATATTTTTGACATAATTGAGGACAATTACCACTTTTTGACGTTAGCTGGGTAAAGTTGAAACTACCGTTCTAGCCCTCTTATTCTTCCTTTCTTTCTTCTTAGCCTTTTGTTCCTCAATCTGCTGAGCATGGGCCATCAACCTAGACAAGTCCATCTTATTAATAAACATCACGGTCCTACACTCCTTGACCGTGCTATCAGCTATAACAGAGACAATCTTACTCATTCTAGACTTATTATTAGACACCACATGAGGAGCATACCTTACCAACTAAGTAAACTTAAGGGAATAATCTTTTACACTCATACTACCCTACTTCAAAGTAATAAAATCCATCACCTTAGCTTCCCTAAACTCCAAACGGAAGAATCCATCAAAAAAGGTTGTAGCAAACTCCTCCCATTCTACAGGCCCTGCATCTACTCCTTTATCCCCTTTCACTGCTTAAACCAGGTCTGAGCTACATCCTACAACTAGTAAGCAACCAACTTTGCATTCTCACTAGAAGTCATGCCATAATATTTTTTACCTTCTAAACTATGTCAAGGAACTCTTGTGGGTCCTCATCATACTTGGATCCTGAAAACAAAGTAGGATTCATTCTGGTGAAATCCCAAATCCTTACTGCGGTAGTATTAGCCACTATGTTGACTGGAATAGAAGTTGGTTGGTTCTTCTGAGCTGTTATTGAATGGGCTAAAGTAGTGAATGCAACTCTAAACTTGGCATGAGAAACATGCTCTTTCACGGGATCTTCCTGAACGAGCAGAGGTGCAGGATGATTTCCATTTCTTTTTAGTTAGTCTTTCTGGAAGGCATATTCTGTAAATGAAAGAAAGATTGAATTAGAAAAAGAGTTTAAATAGAGCTTATACTCTTTCTCATGATATGAACACTAAAAGAAGGAACATTTTTCCTAAAATACCTTGTACCCTCTTGTCCATATGTATGGAATGCTTTACATCCACGCATAAGACTCTACTCAATGCGGCTTTTTGACTTCCTAGGATATGAAAAACCTTAGGCTCTAACACTAAGTTTGTAACTCCCTAGAAATACTCTGTGGATGGTACACGGTGCTTACGATCCCAAGAGACCACAAGCTAACCCATGAGTTGGTACCTGTTATGAGCACTAAATAAAATATATAACAAAATAATATGCATGGAATTTAACTAAAAATTATATAAGGTTTTAAACACTGAAACATGAGACTAAAATCATAATCCTAAAAGCCTTTAAAAACAATACAGAGAAGAATAATACTAACAACAAGTAAATTGACTAACTGTCTGAAATAGTCTGAAAAGCCTCTAACTGACTGGGGAGTTGATGGGTAATCCCCCTAATATCTCTGACTGACTACTGAGTTGTAAGACTGAGATAAACCTAAATGGTCCTCGATATATGAGGACTCACCACTGCTACTGCTGCTGATATATTGGAATGTCTAAGTACAGTTGGGAACCTGAGCATCCAAACATATGAATAAGACATCATAGCACAAGAAATGATTATGCGGTCAGTACTTTGAGTATACTGGTATATGAGATGAGGTTAGGCTAAAATATACAGGCTATATGCATGTTATAGTAACTGACTGAATAGCATGATATAACTGAGTATGAATGCATAAAAGCTGTAAAAATCTAAGAATGCATGACCAAGCATAATACATGATTTTGAATAGTCTATAAATTGCAATACTTATACTGAATAACTGATAGATCTATGTTATGTTCAAGAAAACATGAAACTAATCTCTGTACTAAATACTAAACTGCGACTGTAGGAGCTAGCAATAATCGATGTGCCCCAATGTACTATCAAGGTCCAACCTGTAACCCCAGTTGGATGGGCATCAGTACCATGCCATGGATACAAACATTGTCTATATGGATCCACTAATCTAATATCTCGAAGGACGAGGTGTCATGACTAACTGGAGGAGGACCCCTCAAAGTCTACAATGGTGCCATAGGTCTAGAACCTAGGGTCTTATACTAACGTCTCATGCTTACTGACGGGGGAGAAAAGTGCCTCATGCCTACTAACTGGGGAGATGCCATCCCTATGTTCACTTGGTGCTAAGTTTTACTCCCAACTGAAAGACACTGATTACAGGAATGAACTGAGCTTAATTAGACTCATAACTGACCATATTATTGACTGAATGATATTGCTCATGGTATACATAAAATTATTCTATAGTTACTTGAAACAAGGTAAACAACTAAATTTTGGGTATTCATAACCCCTAGGACTTAATAACAAAAATAATCAAAACATACTAAAGCTTTGAAACATAATAAGTAGTCATTGTTCAAAACTTAATAATTTAGGCATTTAATCAAACACTTGTAATTTATAGGCTTAAGCATGAGAATAGTTAAAACATGTGATTCTAACATAATTGAAATACTAAGAATCATGGTTTTAGAATTTAACATGCAAAATTCATCATTCAAACGTGTCAAGGATAGTTTCTAATGAAAACACATGGTAAACATAATTTATAATAAAGATTCATAATAACTTTATGAAGATAACTCATAATAACATGTAAAAATCATGGCTTTAAACTTAAAATGAATTCTTGGACTCCATGGGTGAAAAGGACCCATGAATGAACATCACACATACCTTAATTGATGAATTAGTGAAAGTTCTTGGTGGTTTATTGAAGCTTGAGCTTGAATTTTGAAAAGACTAGGGTTTATTCTTGAGAGAGAATTGCTTTCTTTTGAGATAATTTGAGTAAAAGATAACAAATAATTCTTTTGGGATCCTTAATCACATGTTATGGATCAATTGGGTGAAGGAAAAAGACCTAATTAACCTTGGAAAAATTGAATCAAAAGTTGGAAAAATAGAGGCGGGCGATGAGCCAGGTGCACTAGCCTATTCTGGGGGGTCTACTATTTTTCGTCTCCAAATGTTCCCATATGATCGTCCAAAAATTCAAAAACTTTTCCACTATGTTCTATTGAAAACCCCAATCATGAATCAACTATGATCGTCTGAAAATTCAAAAACTTTCCCAATATGTTCTATCAAAAACCCCAATCATGAATCAACTTAAAAATTAACTTTTTGATATCGAGAAGGGCGAAAATAGGATTAACAAAGTTTAGGGGATTTAGAAATGATTAATTCCTAACACTTAGTAAAATTTTCTAACTGTTGGACCCCTTTTACATACAATGGTGAGCTGAATTGAGCTAGGATATTACTGGGTTTTACAAAATTTAAATACTGATACTGAATAACTGATAGTTGTATGCTATGGTCAAGCAAACCTGAAACTAAGCTCTGTACTAAATACTAAGTTGAGACTGTGGGAGCTATCTGTAACCAACATGTCCAAATGTACTATCAGGATCCAACCTGTAACCCATGTTGAAAGAGCGCCAGTACCGGGCCACGAGTACTAACATAGGCTGTGTGGATCCACTAATCTAATATTTTGTAGGATGAGGGTGTAATGCCTAACTGATGGGGGGCCCTCAAAGTCTATGGTTGAATCATAGGTTTGGAACCTAGGGACTGCTACTAACATCTCATGCCTACTGACGGGGGAGACAAGTGCCTCATTCCTACTGATAGGGGAGATGCCATCGCTATGTTCACTTGGTGCTATGTTTTACTCCCAACTGAAAGACACTGATTACTAGACTGGACTGAGCTTAATTGGACTCACAACTGACCATATTATTGACTGAATAATATTGTTCAAGGTATAACTAAAATCATTCTGGAGATACTAAAAATAAGGTAAACAGCTAAATTTTGGGTATTCATAACCCCCCAGGACTTAATAACAATAACATAGGAATATACTAAAGCTTTGAAAACATAATAAGTAGTCATTGTTCAAAACCCAGTCATTTACACATTTCATCAAACACTTGAAATTCATAGGCTTAAGCATGAGAATAGTTGAAACATGTGATTCTAACATAATTGAAATACAAAAAATCATGGTTTTAGGATTTAACATGCGAACATCATCATTCAAATGTGTCAAGGAAAATTTCCAAAGAAAACACATGGTAAACATAATTTATAATCAAGATTAATAATAACTTCATGAAGCTAACTCATAATAACATGTAAAACTCATGGCTTTAAACTTGAAAATGGATTTTTGGACTCCATGGGTGAAAAGGACCCATGAATGAATATCACACATACCTTTATTGATCAATTAGTGAAATTTCTTAGTGGTTTCTTGAAGGTTGAGATTGAATTTTGAAGAGGCTAGGGTTTGTTCTTGAGAGAGAATTGCTTTTTTTGAGTGAATTTTGAGTAAAAGATGACAAATAATGCTTTTTGGTCCTTAATCACATGTTATGGATCAATTGGGTGAAGGTAAATAACCCAATTTCCCTTGGAAAAATGGAATCAAAAGATAGAAAATAGAGGCGGGTGATGAGTCGAGCATCGCGGGCCTATTTTGGGCGGTCTACTATTTTGCATCTCCAAACGTGCCCTTATGCTCGTCCAAAAATTCTGATACTTACCTGAGATATTCTATCAACAACCCCAATCATTAATCAACTTAAAAATTAATTTTCTGATGTCGGGAAGGTCAAAAATAAAATCATCGAAGTTTAGGGGCTTCAGAAATGACTAAGTCCTAACACTTAGTAAAATTTTCTTACTCTTTGACCCTTTTTACATACAATGGTGAGCTGAATTAAGCTAGGATCTTACAATAACATTTTTATTATTAATATCGGTGGAAAATTAGGATAACAATTAATGTATACCAGACCATTAGTAAGGCTACTTTGTAATACTGCTAATAACAAACCATCAAAGTTTAATAGCCTGACATCTGTTCAAAGTAGACATATAGGAACATCTAAACCTAATCTATATGATGGTATAACTTCTACTTAAACTAGACCCATGTGAAGGAACTTGTAATTTTTTCTATATCTATTAATATCTTCTGCCATTAATAACTTAATAGTTTCAATATTCTTATTAATGGCGATAGTAGATTCAGAAGTTTTAATATTATATTTTTTTACAAAATCAAAGTGTCAAATTTTGTGGACTCTATTAAAACTTTCTTTTGGAATATTTCAATTCTTTAAATCACTTTCTATTTTAGCTATTTTATTAGAGGTAGCATAAATATTGACATTATTTATTATGTTTTGGTTGGTCAGAGTATTCATGAGGATTTTTGTAGATGAGAGGGAAAATACTATCCTAGGAGTAAAATCTAATTTAGATGTTACTCTACAATAATAATTTTTTGTAGTAATTACTAGTTTTTCTCCTTCTAGCATTATTTTATTCTATTCCTATAGGCATGGCGATGGGAACACCCTCCGGGTCCGGCTCTATTTTTCACCATATACTCAGAGCTAATCCAACAAAAAAATCTAGGTTTTCCAATATCTAACTCGCTATTAAACAGCTACCCAAATTAAGGAATAAAACTAAGAACATAGATGAAGAACAACAGTAATTACTAACCAGAGATACGATTATTCCAAGAGTAACACTAATTTTGATCAGCTCTAGAAAAACATAATGCTCTAGCCGCTCCTACTCATACTCACTCCTACTAATACTCATACTCCCTATAGTTTTAATTAATGTTGCTTTTTATAAACTACTTTAAACTGTTATTTTGCTCCTCTTTTTTCCAATCCGTCCACTAAATGGTATCATTTATGCAATATTATGTTTTTCGATGCATTTTACAATATTATATAATTTTGTGATGTGCGATATTGGAAAATTACATTGTATCATTTTGTGATATTTTGATATCATACCATCCCCTAAATGGTATAATTTTTTGATGTATTTTGATATCATTTATGCTATACTATGATTTGTGATAGCTTTGAGAGCCTTATGTTGGGATTATGTAGATATGTTTTGATCTGTATGACAGATGGCTGAATGAAATATGCCAACAACTCTAGAATATGGATTTTAGGCCAGGTAGACCTTTGGTTTGAGTCCCAATGCACCCGAGCTCATTTCGACCTATTGTTGAAAAGTTGAAAAATTAGAAATATGGATGTGGGTCCCATATTTTCAATAAAAGACCACAAATGGAAAATTTTACTTCACCAACAGATCCAAAACGTCAATTTTAGAGTGGTAACATGCTTGGTGTGATTTTATGGCTTTTAAATCTCATTTCGACCCTCAATTTGGCAATTTGTGATTTTAAGTTTTGGGGGTCAACTTTATGAAAATGACATTTTTTTCAAAATTTGATACTGCCATTTGGTTTGGAATGCTGAATTTATTGTGGTTACATAGTTTGTTTGCATATATCGTGCTATGAAAGAATCTCGAGCACCCCGTCAAAGACTGTTTGGACGTAGAAAAATATGGAATAGTGTAAGAGCTTAAAAGTGAAACTTGTGGGAGCTTAGGAATATAGATTAACATCTATTTCTTGATTACAGATTTAAGGTAAGAATTTACCCCTTTTCTTAGTAATTTCTTGATTAATTTCTCAAAATTTAAAAAATCTTAAGGCCTTATCTTATACCCCAATTTCACTCCTTTTTACTTGATTAATGTGTTTTTCTTATAAAGACTAATTTTTCATCAATTTAACCTTTAAAAAAACTCTAATTCTTGATTCTAACCTGGATTTCAAATATTTTACCCAATAAAGCTTAAAAATAGTTTTCCTTTAATTTGAACCTCGTTTTTTTCTCAATTTGACCTTAGTTCTCAGTTGTAGATTCCTAAAAATATGAGAAACATATTTTTAAAGTAGAGTTATGATTATTCCTTTCTTTTTGAAAATCTAGTTTGGGGGTCCGTTTTGACCCCAAATCAAAAGTAATCAATAAGGGTGTCATTGGTTTTATTGATGTGTAGATTCTATATTTTATGTTTTTAGTGAAGTTCGAGATTGTTCATGGAAAGTAAAATTGTGGGTAGGAAGTATAGCGGACCGATTTCATCTTTTAAGGTAGGTTATGTCTTAACTGTTTCAGACTTGGTTGGGTAGTAAATGATGATACAAAATGCATGTTAACGATGGGAACTAATCCTAAAAATGTCTATCTATGTGTTGTGCCCGTGTGGAAGACTATATGCAATGTAATTGTTGAAATTGAGATATAATGTGATATATGTAACCGTGTAGGATCCTATCTGATATTGATAACCTTGAATAAATATGAAAATTTTATTGTGTTGTTGAAATACCTATTATAGTATCATTGGTGTATTGTTATATATTCATACTTTTTGTTATATGAGATATGTGGAAATTCATGAATAAAATGGAAATAATGAGTGAATATTGGTTCCCGTGGTTGTGAAAATACACTGTGGTTGGTTGTGGAAATATATCATTATGATTGGTTATGGAATACTCATTGTGATTGGTTATGAGCATTACATCCTCATATCATACACATTCATAAAATATTGGTACCACCGTGGCAACATCTGGGAACATTGGCAATATATTTTATAAAATCCTTCCCGAAGGAAGTGCCAGAGAGGAGATATTGTAACACCTTATGCCCTTCCTGAGGGATATGTTGGGGTGAAGATATGAGATATGTGTATTGTATATGGGTTGACAGACCTTCCATAGGTCCTATATTGGGAGGCTTACCTCCATAGGCATATACAGGGATTGTGCGACGATCCCGAAGATTGTGCAATGACCTAGTGCATCATCATCATCACCATCATCATCATCATATACATTTCACTTATGTTATTGTGTTGTATTTTCATATTGACTTACCATCTATGTAATTGTCTTATCTTCTTTTACTTGTATTTGATCATCTTGTATATGCATGTTTCCCCTTGTTCTACTTTTATATGATATAATGTATATTTGTGTTTTATATTGGTGTGATGTTGTAATATATATGATATATTAGAACTGTTTGTGAAAGAAATGTGGGCTACTATCGTGGGATATTTTTTTATTGCAGGTGGCGTGCCCTTAGTGTATATTTTGTATGATTTATTTACTACTTTGCTTGGTTGGCCTATGATACCTATTGAGTACAAGTGGACCGTACTCATGCCTACTATGCCCTTTCAATGTAGGTCCTAGCTAGAGTGTGCCTCATCTTGCTTGAGTCGGATGATAGTTGGAGCTTCCAAGGTAGCAATTGGACATTCATGCATTCGGAGTTCACCTCTATCTGTATATGGTAGTTATGTTTTTATTAGTATTCTGAGACGAATATTATTCACTTGTGGTTATTTTTCTGATGTATTTGACTCCTGAATTGTATTAGTAGTTCTTAGAATATTTATAACTTGTTTGGGCATGATTGGTATTTTGGATAAGTTCTTTCTGCATTGTTATGATTACTTTTATGGTTTGGCTTCTTTCTAGAAGCCTTACCTTGGAAAATTTCTTTGTTTTTATCTTTTTGTATCAGTTTAGGTGATAGGATTACTAATTAAGGTACTCTGTGACAAGTGCTATCATGACCCTCGTTTTTGGGCCGTGACAAATTAGTATCGAAGCATCCAGGGTTTATTGGTCTAAATGGTGTAATAATGAAATGTCTAATAGATTCTCGTAGATTGGTACGTAGATGTTCGTATCTATCTTTGAGAGACTATAGGACGTATTTAGGAAACTTTCCTCTTTTTATTCTTTATCATGCGAAGTTCTTTCATACCATGTGTTTTGAGTTGTGTTTCACTCTTCTTCATAGGTGATGTGGCTTATCTATATCTTATTTTTTGAGAGATGCGGTTAGAGATTGGTGGAGGTCATTTCTCAGTTGTAGATCCCGTTATTCTCCCGAGATGACTTGGGATAAGTTCTTCGAGGCTTTCCTAGAGAGATTTGTGCCTTTTAATTTGATAGACCATATTTAGGACGAGTTTGATTATTTAGAGTAGGGTTTTATAATAGTTTCTTAGTATGAGTCAATCTTTCATACCCTGTACAGATATTTCTATGATAGCATTTCTACCTAGCCTGAGAAGATTCAGAAGTTTGTGAAGGGTTGGGATGTCTCCCTTCAGTTGGATAAGTCTCAGATGGTTATGCTTGGGGCATTCATTTAGAGTATTGTGGATTATACTAAGATGACAGAGAGTATTCTTTGAGTATTTTAGGGTGGAATTAATAAGGCATGTCATTTTGGTGAGTTCAGAGGTCAGTCTTCCCATGGTAGAAATCTTAGAGGTTCTCGTGGATATCAGGGTAGAACAATGCAGACGTCCTTACTTAGTTCAGGTGATGGACCTTCTAGTTCAACAGTTCATGATAGCAGTTCAGGATCTTGTGCCTTCTCCTATTAAGACTAATCATAAAGGTTACAATGTGTGTGATAAGATTGGCCATGCGGTTAAGGACTGTCCTTGCAAAGTGGTTTGGGCTACTATTATTCTAACTGTGAGGGGTAAGGGTGCTACAAGAGGAAATAGGGGTAGAGGTAGTTGAGCTCGTGGGTGTGGTCGTAGGGACACTCAAACGGTTGGTGGTCTTAAGGCTACTCAGATAATTGGTGGTTGTGGTCAGTGTTATGCTATACCAGCTAGACCTGAGGCAGAGGCTTCTGATGCTGTGATTACAAGCAGCGACCCATTTGTTTCATACCTTCATCTATTATTCGATCCCGTATTGACTTTCTCGTAAGTGTTTATGTACTTTACTTTGGGTTTTTATTTTATTAATGAGCCTCTTGCATTCCTATTCATGTATCTACTTTGATAGGTGATTCTTTAGTGGTGGATCGAGGGCATCGATCTTGTGTTGTGACTTTTACAGGGCATGAGACTCTGGTAGATTTGTTTGTGTTAGATATGGTCGATTTTAATGTTATTTTGGGTATAGATTGATTGGCTCCTTGTCATGCTGTCTTTGATTATTTTGCTAAGACTGTGACTTTAGCTTCATCGGGTGTGCCAATAATAGCTTGGAAGGGTGCACTTTTTTGGGGTCCTGAGAGGATTATATCTTATGTTCAGGCTTGTAAATTGGTTGACAGAGGATATTTATCTAACTTGGCTCATATTCGTGACAACAATTATGTTTTGCCTCCTTGTTTGGTTAATGTTCGTGTTGTCCATGAGTTTATGGATCTGTTCCTTACGGACTTGCCTAGTATGCCTCCGAATCGAGATATTAATTTTGTTGTTGATGTTGAGCCGGGTCACCAAGCCCATTTCTATTCATACTTATAAGATAGTCCCAATAGAGTTGAAGGAACTGAAGGATCAGTAATAGGATTTTTTGGATAAGGGATTTATCTGACCTAGTATTTCACCTTAGGGTACGCCTATCTTGTTTATGATGAAAAATTATGGGTCTATGGGGATGTGTCTTGATTATTGGCAGGTTAATAAGGTGATGGGTAAGAATAAGTGTCCTTTTCCTTGCATTGATTATTTTATTAATCAACTTCAGGGTGTCATGGTGATTCTAAAGTTTGATTTGAGGTTCGATTATCACCAACTGAGGATTAGAGCTTCAGATATTCTTAAGACAACTTTTCAGACTCGATATGGTCATTATGAGTTGTTGGTCATTTCCTTCGGGTTGATCAATGCACCTGCCACTTTCATGGAGTTGATGAACCGAGTGTATTGACTGTATCTTAAATCCTTTGTTATTATATTTATAGATGATATATTTGTTTATTTCAAGAGTGAGGTTGAGCATGAGGAGCATTTACGGATTGCACTTCAGAGATTGAGGGACGAGAAGTTGTCTGCTAAGTTCTCTAAAAGAGAGTTTTGGTTGGAGTGGATTTCTTTCTTGGGTGATGTGGTGATAAATGAAGGTATTATGGTTGATCTAGCCAAGGTTGCAACAGTTCGTGATTGGGATATCTTCCTGCAATAATCTTGCAATAATCCATGTAGATGCATTAAGATATCACCCTACAAGTGCACCAAACAAGGATTCTAGGTACATCTCTGTCTTAGACGCTAATTCAAATCCCTTATTTTATTGAAGAATAAGAACCTTTTTCCTTAAACTCTATGATCTATCCTATGATTTTCCTCTAGGGTTCACAAAGGAATATAGGTTTATTTTAATGGTGGCCAATCATAAAAATAGTAAGCACAAGAGATTAAGAATAACCCATATGATAATTCAACAATAAACTACTCTAAGAATGTCATGGTGTAATAATATTTTTGGACTCAACCCCAGAAAGGGGGCGTTTAGCCACTCAGGGACATAGTCATATTCACCATAGATGAATACAAGATAAAATCCATAAATCAACTAAAGTAAAAGAAGAAAAACCCCAATGAAAGTGTTTTCCAACCTCCTTCAAAGTTTCAAAGTCGTCCACACTTCTCAATTGTGTTAAACTGTTCCTTTTATAGTAGGACAATTTAAGCCCACTAAATACCCTCCACCGCATCGCGGACTCAATCCTGGGGAATAAGAGCCGTGTCGCGCCAGTAAGTTCCTGGGAATGGTGTCTACGTCGCGTGGGTCTGTTTAAGGGAATAGAGTCCGTGCCGCGAGGCTATCGCAGACCTTCACTGGAATTCGACTTTGCTACCAAAATTCATAGGGTGACGTGGAGTACAGTCTGGGGGAATAGCCTCCGCGCTGCGCAACTTATTCCTTCCCAGCTCATTGCTTCTTTATTTGCTTCCACTTTGAAATGCATGTTTCCTAAGTTCAATCCACTTCTTCTCATGTCCAGAAAATTAATCCCAAAGCTTCAATCATAACTCGCTACTCTTTATGCATACAATGCGTCCAATTCCATCAAAAATCAACCTTGCATCAATAATCATGTCCATCAGCTAAATAAAACAATTATAACTCAAACACAATAAGAATAACACATTTTAGCTCTTAGAACAAGTCCTAGTATGGGTAAATATTGGTGCTTGAACATATAAATACACCCAAGATCAGCAACCACACTGAATTTGACTTTCCGAACTCAATAGCAATATCAGATTTTCAAAAAATGACATTTTCACAAAGTTGACCTCCGAAACCAAATATCACAATTTTCCAAACCAAGGGTCGAAGTTATATTTAAAAGCCAAGAAATTACACCAAACATGTTACCACCCTAAAATCGATGTTTCAGATCTGCTGGTGAAGTCAAATTTTCAATCTGAGGACTTTTCTTGGAAATATGGGTCCCATACCCATATTTCCTATTTTTCATCTTTCTGACCAATAGGTCAAAATGAGAGCGGGTTTGCCGGGACTCGAACCAAAGCTTTACCCAGCCTAAATTTGATATTTCAGAGATACTGGCGCATTTCGTTTAGCCATCCTTCGCACAGATTTGCAGATATCCACATAAGTCCAAAATATGGCTCTCAAAGCCACCAAAAACAACAATATCGCATAAATGGTATCAAAATAAATTGAAAATCATTCCAATTGCACGCACACCCCAGTAATACAATAATACAACTATGGGGAAGGGTAAAACAGTCAAAATTTTAGGTCGTTACGTCATCCACCACTAAAAATATAGTTCATCCTCGAACCAAGGTTAAGAAATACCCGAGTCAATGAAGAGTTGGGAATAGTAACTATGCAAATCAAACTCAAACTCCCAAGTAGCCTTATCTACAGGTTAATGTTGCCACTAAACCTTAACAATAGGGATAACTTTAGAGTGCAACTTCTAAACATCCCTAGCCAAAAGGGAGACCTGCTCCTCAATAAAGGAAAACCACTCATCTAACTGAATCGACTCCCAATGAATGACATGATACTAATAAAGAATATAGCAGCGAAGAATAGAAACAAAAAAAACTGGATGAACAACTGAAAGATTAGGGGGTAAAGACAACTCATAAGCCACATCACCAACAGTTCGAAGAATCTCAAATGGGCCAATATACCTAGGACTAAGCTTGACCCTCATCAAAAACCTCATTATACCCTTCATGGGTGAAACTCGAAGGAAGACACGACCACCAACACCAAATCCCAAGCCACAAAGTTTATGATCAGCATAACACTTTTGCCTACTCTGAGTCGCTCTAAGTCTATCATGAATAACCCCTTTTACAAAGACTCACAAATCAAGCCCATACCTCGAGGTCTCATATCTGAAACATCAAACCAATCCACTGGGGGGAGACACCACCTACCATACAATGACTTAAAAGGAGCCACATCAATATTGGAATGGTAGCTATTATTGTATGCAAACTCTGCTAAAGCCAAATACTACTCCCACTGGCCACCAAAATCCATCACATATGTATGGAGCATAACCTCCAAAATTTGGATAGTCTGATCTGACTGGCCATTAGTCTAGAGGTAAAACGTGTATCGAGATCCACCAGAGTATCCAACTCATCCTAAGAAGTCTTCCAAAAGTGAGATGTGAACACAGGACCTCGATCTGAAATAATGGATATCATCACACCATGAAGATGCATAATCTCATGAATGTTGATTTACACCAACCTCTCAGCACTAAATGAAATATGAATCAAAATAAAATGAGTTGAATTGGTCAATCGATCCATGATGACCCAAACATTGTTTGAACCATGAGATGTACAAGGAAAACCAGTCATAAAGTTCATAGTGATCCATTCCCGCTTCCACTCAAAAATGAAAAACCTCTAAAGCAATCCACCAGTTCTAATATGCTCGGCCTTCACCTATTAACAACATAGGTAACGAGCCACAAAATCCACCATATCTCACCTCATACTACCCCACCAGTAGTGTTTTCTTGAATCACAATACATCTTAGTCACACTTGGATGGATGGAATATCTTAAATAATGGGCCTCCTCAGAGATCAACTTAATCCAGTTACCCACTCTTTGAAGAAAAAATTGGCCTGCAATCCGCAAAACTCAATCTGAATCAAGTGAAGCTTTCTTAGCCTCCCCACTCAAGACCTTATCTTGAATCAACCTCAATCTAACATCATTAAACTTATGAGCTTGAATCTGCCTCATCAAAGAGGATTTAGTCTGCATAAATACCTAAACACACCCAGGTGTCGAAATAACAAGCCTAACCATCTGGTTAGCTAATGACTAAACCTCTAAGGCCAAAGGCCTCTTTTGGGTCAAAAGATACACCAGCTACCCATACTAGTCGACTTCCAATTCAAGGCATCTACAACCACATTGGCCTTACCCAGATGATAGAGAATAGTCAAGTCATAATCCTTAAGAAACTCAAGCTAATAGTGCTGCCGCATATTAAGATCTAGTTTGGTGAAGAAGTAATTAAGGCTACGATGATCTAAAAAGATCTCAAAATGGACTCCATACAAGTAGTGCCTCGACAAATTCAAGGTAAACACGACTGCGCACAACTCCAAATCGTGGGTAGATAATTCCTCTCACGAGGCTTCAACTGATAAGACACACAAGCAATCACCTTGCCTTCCTGCATTAACACAATACTAAACCCAATACCTAAAGCATCACAAAAGATGGTAAAGCCCATGCACTCCTTGGGAAGAGCCAAGATAGGAGTTAAAGTCAACAAATCCTTGATCTTTTAAAAGCTCGCCTCACAAGCATCGGACCACTGAAAAGAAATCTTCTTCTGGGTCAGCTTGGTCATTGAAGCTGCAATGGATGAAAAACCCTCAACAAAATGCCGATAATAAACAGCTACTCCAATAAAACTTTGAGTCTCGATGAGCGAAATAGTTCTAGCCTAATGACAAACTATTACAACCTTGGATGGATCAACCATAATACCTTCTTTAGTCACTATATAACCAAAGAAAAAAATAGACTCCAACCAAAACTCGCACTTAGAGAACTTAGCATACAACTTCTCATCCCTCAATCACTTAAGAAAAATCCACAAATGCTACTCTTTCTCAATCTCACTCTTAAAAAAACCAAGATATCATCTATAATATAATAACAAAGGAGTCAGGATACAGTCCAAACAATTAGTTTAGAAACTCCATGAAAGTGGTAGGGGCATTGGTCAACCTGAAAGACATGACCAATAACTCATACTAACTATATCGAGTATGAATAGTTGTCTTCGAAATATTTGAAGCTCTAATCCTCAATTTGTGATAACCAAACCTTAAATTAATCTTCAAAAATATCATAGTACCCTGAAGCTAATTAAACAAATCATCAATTCAAGGTAGAGGACACTTATTTTTAACCATCACCTTATTTAAGTGATGATAATCAGTACACATCCCCATAGACCCATTTTTTTTCTTAACAAAAAAAATAGGCGCACCCCAAGATGAGACACTATGTCGGATAAAACCCATATCCAACAACTCTTGTAACTTATCCTTTAGTTCCCTCAACTCTACTGGGACCATCCTATAAGGAAGAAAAAAAATAGGCATGGTGCCTGGCTCAACATCAATACCAAAATTAATATCTTGATCTGGAGCATGCCAGGCAAGACCATATAGAACATATCCATAAAGTCATGGACAACACGGACAAAAATCAAAAATCATAGGTGAAACAACACTAGTGTTACGAATATGAGCTAAGTAAGATAAACATCCTCTCTCAACTAATTTATCAGCCTGAACATAAGATATAATCCTCTCAGGATCCGAATGAAGTGCACCTTTCCAAGATATCCTTCGCACACTCGAAGAAGCTAAAGTCACAGTTTTAGCAAAATAATCCAAGACAGTATGATAAGGAGTCAAGCAATCTTTGCCCAAACTAACATTAAAATCGAACATATATAACACAAGTAAGTCTACCAAAGTCTCTTGCCAAGCAAAAGTCACAACACAAGATTGGTACACCCAATCTACCATTAAGGAATCCCCCACAGGGGTAGATACACGAATAAGCATGGCAAGAGGCTCACTAATAGAATCAAACCTGAACCAAAATAAACATACACATAGGAGAAAGTCAATCCAGTATCAAATAATACAAATGCAGTCTGAAATAAATGGGGACGATACCTATAATCATAGCATCAGAATCCTCTGCCTCAGATCTAGCTAGTATGGCATAACCCTGACCACGACCCCAAAATGCTTGGGTAGCCACCCGATCACCCCCATGAGCTCCACTACCTCTGCCTCATCTACTTGTCATGTCGCTACTAAACCTAAACCACATGGATAACAATAGAGCACAACCACCTAACATCCCTATCCAAAATAGAGGTTGGCTCCTAAATAAAGGACAAGATCTCATCTAAATGAACTGGCTCCCAACGAATGACATGAGACTCATTAAGAATATAGAGACAAAGAATAAAAACATGAAAAACTATATGAGCAACTGATAGACTAGGGGGTAAAGCCAACTTAAATCCACATCACCAACAGTTCGAAGAATCTTAAATGGGTCGCTATACCTAGGGATAAGTTTGACCCTCTTCCAAAACCTTATCACTCACTTCATGGGTGAAACCCAATGTAAGACACGAGCACCAACACCAATTCTTAAGGCACAAAGTTTACGATCAATATAGAACTTCTGCCTACTCTGAGCCACTCTAAGTCTATCTTGAATGACCCCAGACTCTATCTAAAGACTCATAAAACAAGTCCACACCTGGAGGTTTTACTTCTGAAATATCAAACCAATCCACTTAGAGCGATAAGGCCTACCATACAATACCTCAAAAAGAGACATATGAATACTGGAATATCAATACTAGAATTGTTGCTATTATTATATGATAATTTTGCTAAATCCATGCTGCTCCAACTGGCCACCAATATCCATCACACATGTGTGGAGAATTTCCTTCAAATCCTGGAAAATCCACTCTAACTAGCCATCAGTCTGGGGTGAAACAATGTACAAAGATCCACTTGAGTACCTGACTCATCCTTAAAAATCTTCCAAAAGTAAGATGTGAACACAGGACCTTGATCTAAAATAATGGACATCGCACACCATGAAGATGCGTAATCTCATGAACATAGATACGGGCCAATCTCTCAACACTGAATGAGACCTGAACCAAAATAAAAAATGTTGAATTGGTCAATCAATCCATGATAACCCAAACATTATCAGAACCATGAGATGTACGAGGCAAACTAATCACAAAGTCCATAGTGATCAATTCCCACTTTTACTTGGGTTTAGGCAACCTCTAAAGCAATCCACCAGGTCTTATATGCTCGGCATTCACCTGCTGACAACATAGGCATCGAGCTACCAAATCTACTATATCTTGCCTGTAACCACCCAACCAGTAGTGTTGTCTCAAATCACGATACATCTTAGTCATACTTGGATGAATAAAATGTCTGGAACAAAGGGTATCCTCCAAGATTAACCTAATCCAGTCACCCATTATCAGTACACAATCTTGACCTCTAATCCTATAAACTCCATCTAAATCAAGTGATTCTTCCTTAGTCTCCTTACATAACACCTTATCTCGAATCAACCTCAATCTAACATCATTAATCTGATGAGCTTAAATTAGCTCCATCAAAGAAGATCTAGCCTTCAAAAAAGCCAAAACATGCCTAGGTGTCAAAATATCAAGCCTAACTATCTGGTTAGGTAAAGATTGAACCTCTAAATCCAAAGACCTCTTCTGGGTCAAAAGATGTGCTAAGCTACCAATACTAGTCGACTTTCGACTCAAGGAATCCGTAACCACATTAGCCTTGCGTGAATGGTAGAGAATAGTCAAGTAATAATCCTTAAGCAACTCAAGAAAACAATTCTACCTCATATTATGATCTCTCTAGGTGAAGAAGTACAAAATTCTATGATGATCTGAAAAGATCTCACTATGGATTTCATACAAGTAGTGCCTCCAAAACTTTAAGGAAAGCACAATTGCGCACAAATATAAACCCTAGTAGGATAATTCCTCTCATGAGGCTTCAACTGATGAGATACATAAGTAATCACCTTTCTATAATCAAATGAACTTATGAGCTTGAAGATAAGATATAATCCTCTTAGGACCCGAATAAAGCGCACCCATGCAAGCTATCTTTGGCACACCCAATGAAGCTAATGTCCTAGTATTAGCAAACTAATAAAAGATAGCATGATAAGGAGCCAATCAATCTGTACCTAAAATAATAAGAAAATTAACTATATCTAACACAAGCAAGTATACCAAAGTCTCACGCCCGGTAAAAGTCAGAACACCAAATTGATTCACCTAATCCACCACTAAAGAATCACCTACTGGAGTAGATACACAAATAGGAATTGCAAGAGGCTCACTAATAAAATAAAAACCTAAAGAAAAATACAAGACACACATGAAAAAGCCAATCTGGGATCAAATAATATAGATGAAGATATGAAACAAATGGGGACGCTACCTATAATCGCAGCATCATAAGCCTCTGCCTAAGTTCTAGCTAGTATAGCATAACATTGACCATGACAACCAACTGCCTAGGTAGCCCCATGCCCACCAACTTCTTGAGTAGCCCCACGACCACCCCCATGAGCTCAAATACCTCTACCCTTCGCACCTCTTATAGTACCCCTACCCCTCATAGTTGGAATAATAGTAGCCTAACCCACCTGGCAGGGATAGTCCTTATCTACATGGCCAATCTCATCACAAACATAGCAACCTCTATGAACAGTCTCAACAAAAGAAGGCACAAGATCCTGAACGACTATCTTGAATAATTTAACTAGAAGGTCTACCACCTGAACTAAGTAAGGCCTTCTGCACTGGCCTACCTTGATATCCGTGAGAACCTCTAAAATTTTTGCCATGGGAAAAATGACCTCTAAAGTCACCAAAATAACACACCTTCTTAGCACCACTCTAAGATACTCAAAGAATACCCTAATCTTAGCATAATCCATAATACATTAAATGAAATCCCCAAGAACAACTATCTGAGACATAGCCAACTGAAGGGAGACATCCAAATGCTTTACAAACTTCTGAATCTTCTCAGAATCAATATAAATGCTATAATAGAAACATTTGGACATGCCATGGAAATATGCCTTATACTAAGAAACTGTCATGGAACCCTGCTCCAAATGCTCAAACTCATCTTGCATACGATCTATCAAATTAAAAGGTATAAATCTCTCTAGGAAAGCCTCAAAGAAGTTATCCCAAGTCATCTTGAGAGAATCATGGGATCTAAAACTAACAAGTCACCTCCACCAATTACTCATTGCATTTCTCAACTAATAAGATACAGTATAAGCCATAGTATTCATAAAGAAAGAGAGAAATATATCTCAGAACACAAGGTAATAGAGAGCTTCACATGATAGACAATAAAATGTGGAAATTTACCTAAAAATGTCCTATAGCCTCTCGAAGATAGATACAGACGTCTATGTACCCATCTGTGAGTCCCTATTATGCATCCCATTCTTACACCATGAGACCAGTGAAACCTGGATGCTCTGATACCAATTTCTCATGACCTAAAAATGAGGGACATGATGGAACTTATTGTAGTGTACCTTAATAAGTAAGCCTATCACCTAAACTGATACAAAAAGAGGGAAAAAAACTCCCAAGGTAAGGTTTCTAGAACAAAGCCGAACAATTCAGTAATCATAACAATGTGGAAAGAACTTATCCAAAATACAAATCATGCCTAAAACTATGTGTCAATATTGTATGAACTAATAATACAATCCAGGAGTCATATACATCATAAAAATAACCACAAAGGAATAATATCTATCTTAAAATACTTATAAGGACATAACTACCATACAAACATATTGGTGAACTTTGGATGCATGAATTTCCAATAGCTATCTTTGTTACATCCTGGATTTTGACCTTAAAAATATTTCCTTGAAAACTATTCTTCGGACCCAATACGACTCTAGGGTACGAGAAGTAAGTTGGGGTATGAGTGGTATGGTCCTATCGTAAGATAACAAGTGTTAGTTGGTGGGATGGTTTTGATCACTAGAATGGTCACTACTTAAGGGTATGAATCATAAGGCTTGTATACGATTGTATCAGGAACTCGTATGGTGGGCACTGTTTAGTCCTCTTGGTAATTCATTCTGCTAGGGATACAGATCATGGGTACGGATCATATAGTGATGTTACGACTTGGTTGAATGAGTCATATACTATATAGTGTCTGATCCAATGTTAAGCCTAGGCATGACTGGTGGAAAAAAATTGTAAGGAAGGATACGACTCGTAAGAGGGTTAGTCATATCCTTGTGACGGGATTTTAAAGGGACTTAAGTGGGGGTATTCAATATATTTCCCTACTTACCCTAATTATGAACCATAATTTCTAATACACTTAGAAGGTTATTTACCCTATAATTCTATTCATTAACATATAGGAAACTATTCCTAAACATTAAACAATTCTCTCAAGAGCTTTTGCGGCAAGCGAGCTAAGGTTTCAACTTGGGGATTGCTTGATTGGTTTTATGATTCTTCCCATCACATTTCTCGGTTTAAGGCATGAGTCTCTTCCCTACTTCTTATTTCTAAAAAATCAAGAATTTTATAGTTGTTTTCATGGTTTTAATATTGTATGAGTTATGGTTTTCCAATAATAATTGAGGGTTTTGGTGTAAATGGTTATGGTTTCTTATGGTTTAACTATGCTTTTATATGCATTAATGGTGGTTTTGATCAATTGGATTTTATAGTAAGGGTTTAATGGTCTTTGGAGTTGGTTTTGGTTATATTATACTCCCAGGGTGTTTGATAAAATATTTATAAAGATATGTTCATTGCATGGACTTCTTTAAATGGAACTCTTTCTTGTTTTCAGCTTATGGATGAAATTATAAATAATTTAAATATTTTACAAAGGTTAAAGGCTTATTGGTTATGCTTGTGGAGTATATTAAAGTCTCCCAATAGGTTAATATGGAAAATGGATAGGGCACTTGAGAGTCCCCTTAACCTAAATGGTTTGGATATGGATAAATCTTATAAGTATAGTTCGTATGATGATACCACTAATAAATGGCCTTGGTTAATTAATGACAATTGAATTTTTTTTATATGGTATTAATTTTGGCATTAATGGTGGGATATGTAACTAAGCAGTTGATGGTAAAGGTTCTGAGCAAACCAAAACTAGAAACTCATATTTGTCGATATGAGGGGTCCTTAACATCCATTTTTTGAGTGTCACACTCTATATTGGAGGGATGTACTAGTCATCCCATGGGATATCTCCTTGTCGTGCGGTTACACGCATTGGAACTCTTTCAGTAGGAGGATTTGAACCTTTACGGCCCATACATGTGGTTAAATAGAAAGGTTACATAGCCTAGGTAGAGGTTTTAAATGCATAGTAAACACGTATTCCCTTTACCGGCACTTATATACATATATGTATGGTTGTAACCATAATGAATGGTTTTACTTAGTTGTTTAAATGGCATTACTTTATCCTTATCCTAAGATACATGCTAGTGGTCATTCGCAAACCCATCTACTAGCAGCTGTATACCTACACTGTGCAGGAACCAACCATTTTGGATTGAAGTGGTAAGCTTCTATCTTTCCAAAAGGCTCTATTTTGTGATATTAATACCCTTAGACATTTTGTTTTTATTTCGTACATTGGTTTTAGCCATGGTTAGAGGAATGTTCCAACCAGTTAATTTTATTCTTTTGGATAGAGGATTTGTGGTACTTCTGGGGGTTGGTAAGGGCGAGATCAGTATTGGTGTTGGCCTTGGAATTGGAATAAGTTGGGAAACTAGCATCATCGGATATTATTTCTCACTGTTCCACCATATTATATTTTGATTATTATATTATATTTTGATATTGTCTTTGGTTTAGTATGGTATGGATGGTTGGGTTTTGAATTGTTAGACTTGGTTGGGTCAATCACGATCGTGATCCTATCTTAGAGTCTTGATGTGAACAATAATGATATCTTGTTATATGTTCAAAATTCAACTTATCTGAGATTGTAATAGGCGATTAGGTTGGGTTAGGGGCGGTCCTTATTCCGGGTTGGACTTGGGATGCCTATTACATCTAGGCCCTGGTTTGGGTCATGAGAAGTTGGTATTAGAGCTTTAGGTTCATGGTGAACTGAGAAGTATACAAATCCATATCGAGTAGAGCCTATTTTAGAGGTGTGTAGTGCGCTACACTTATAAGAGAGTAGCTGGAAGACATTTTGTAATGTTTTACTTTATTGAAATTCTCAATCCTAGAATTCTCTCTAATTATTAGTTATTTTTCTTTCAATTTATGCCTCCTAGATCTGGAATGAAAAGGTATCTTTTTGCCTCATCTAGGGATAATACTGAAGGGGTACCTCCTATATCTAGAGTATATATTCAATCTCATGGTCCCATTCTTGATTGTGCTGGACTTCCTCCTATTCCTCATACTTCTCCTCAGGTCCTTCAGGTTAACGTGAACAATGTGGAGTTTTGTCAGTCTATCCATATTATTGCTAAGGTGGTCACTGCTTAGGCTTAGTAGGGTACAAATAGTTCTTTGCCTGGTGAGTCTATAAGGATTGGTCAAATTATAAAGATGGGTCCTCCTACTTTTATGGGAGTGAAGGTAGAGAAAGACCCATAGGGCTTCTTGGATGAACTGGAAAAGATATTATAGTTTATGCAGGCTTTTGATGTGGAGGGAGTTAGCTATACACCTTATCAGCTCAAAGATATTTTTTATCAGTGGTATGAATAGGGGGACAGAGATAAGGGTGATATAGAAGAGGAAAGGTTGTGGGAGGTCTTTTCTAATGACTTCATGGATTATTTCTTTACTCAAGAGTTGAGAAAAGCTAAGATAGAGGAGTGAAAGCTAAGATAGAGGAGTTTGTGAACCTCAGGGAGATGAGGATGTCTGTAAGGGAATATACCTTCAAGTTTTATGAGTTGTCAAGGTATGCTCTTGATTTGGTGGCTGATATGAGGTTGAGAATAACGAAGTTTGCTTTTGGGTTAAATAGAGATCTAATTTTGGAGAGCAAGAATGCTTTTCTCATTAAGATATAGTCATATCTAGGTTGACTATTCATATATAACAGGTTAAGAATATGAAGAGATAACACGCATAATTTGGGGATAGGCAAAGAAAGAGTGAAAGATTTTCTGATCAGGGAGGTTTGCAGTCTTAGGGTGGTAGAGGTGGTGGAATATGGCAGAAAAAAAGTAAGGGAGGTGTGGTTACTTCTTTTCTACCAGTGCTCCTTACCTACAGTAGTCGCACGATAGGCGTCACCAAGGTGGTGATAATTCTCGGGATTAGGTTGCCCAATCTCAGGCGAGCGAAGGCCAGCCAGTTTTTTCATACCCTTCTTATTGGTTATATGGTCATCCTCATCGAGGAGTCTGTGAGGAAGGTAGTGGTAAGTGCTTTAAGTTCGGTCAGGTAAGTTATCGGCTCAAGGATTATCTGGATAATAAGGTTGCTACAGGGGAGAATAAGATTTTGATGGATTTATCTTCTACTCCTACACTTAGTGGTATGGAATTCTCTTCGGTTACTGCTCCTGGTTCTAGTGTTAGATGGAACAGGTTGTATGATTTGGCATTTTTGGTTGGAATTTAAGGCATCACCTAATGTTGTTACTGGTACGTTATATCTTTTCTCTCATGATGTAAATTATTATTTTGATCTGGGCTCCACTATTTCTGATGTGATTCCTTATATAGCTATGTCTTTTTGTTTTGATCTGGAAATAGTTTCAGATCTTTTTATGTTTTACCCCTATAGAAGACTCGATCATTGTTAAATAAGTCTATAGGGGGGATGTGGTATTTGTTAGTGATAGGCAAACCTGGGTAGATCTGTTTGAGTTAGGGATGGTGTATTTTGATGTGATTTTAGGTATGGACAGGTTGCATTCTTGTTATGCATCTTTAGACTGTCAGACTCGTAAGGTCATTTTTAGGTTCCCCAGCGAGCCAGAAATAGAATAGGGGGTTGTTCTTTAGCACCTAAGGGGAGATTTATTTCTTACCTTAGATCTCAAAGGTTAATCTATAAAGTTTTTATTTGTCACTTGGTCTGGGTTAAAGATTCTAACTCGGAAGGTCCTTCGTTAAAGTTAGTTTGGTAGTTAATGAGCTTTCAGAGGTCTTTCCGGATGATCTTCTTGGTGTTCCTCCAAAAAGGGAAATAGAGTTTGGTATTGATTTGCTTCTAAACACTCATCCAATATATATTCCTCCATATAGAATGGCTCCAACTGAGTTAAGGGAACTCAAGAAGAAAATTAAGGATCTTCTGGATAAGGGGTTTATTTGTCCTAGTGTTTCTCCATGGGGTGAACCGATGTTGTTCGCACATAGGAAGGAGGGTTCCCTTCAGGTATGCATTGACAATAGGCAGTTGAACAAGGTAACAGTTAGGAACAAGTATCCTCTCCTAAGGATAGATGATCCATTTGATCAGTTGTAGGGTGCCAGGTTCTTTTTCAAGATAGATCTTCAATCTGGGTACCATCAACTTAAGATTAGGGAGGTGGATATCCCTAAGAAGGCTTTTTATACTCGATATGGGCATTTTGAGTTCTTAGTGATGTCATTTGGATTGACAAATGCTCTAACAACATTTATGGATATGATGAATATGGTGTTTAGACAGTATTTGGATCTCTTTGTCATTATGTTTATTTATGATATTCTGGTGTATTTGAGGAGTGGGGTGGATCACACTAATCACCTCCATGTGGTGTTACGGTCCTTAAAGGAATAATCATTGTTTGCTAAGTTCTCTAAGTGTGAGTTTTGGTTGAATGCTATGACTTTCTTGGGTCATATTATTTTTAGTGAGGGGATAATAGTTGATCCTCAAAAGGTTATTACAGATAAGGGGTGTCCTAGGTCCACGACTATGTTCGATGTTCGGAGCTTCTTGGGTTTAGCCGGGTATTATAGGTTGTTCATGGAAAGTTTCTCATCGATAGCTTCTCTTTTGACTATGTTAACTCAGAAGAAGGTTAAGTTTTCTTGGTCAGATTCTTATGAGGGGAGTTTTGAGAAATTAAAGGATAGGTTTACGTTGGCTCCGATTTTGACTTTGTCAGAAGGAAATAATGGGTGTGTGGTTCATCATGATGCATCTCGAGTTGGGATTGGATGTGTTTTAATGCAGCATAGGAAGGTGATTACCTATGCTTCCAGGCAGTTAAAGGTGTATGAGAGGAATTATCCTACTCATTATTTTGACCTGTTGGCAGTTGTGTTTGCTTTTAAAATATAGAGGCATTATCTTTATGGTGCTCATATGGATACCTTTTCTAATCACTAGAGTCTTTAGTACGTGTTCACTTTGAAAGATCTTAATCTCAAGCAAAGTAGATGGCTTGAGCTTCTCAAGGACTATAATATGAGTCTTCACTACCACCCAGGTAAGGCTAACGTGGTTGTCGATGCTCTTAGCAAGTTGTCTATCAGAAGTTTGGCTCATGTGGAGGAAGGAAAGCAGGAATTGATGAAGAACTTTCACGGTTTGGATAATCTTAGAGTTCATCTCTTGGATTCCAAAGATAGTGGTATGATGGTGCAAGAAGTGGTTTGATCATCTCTTGGTGCAGACATTAAGGAGAAGCAAGTATTGGATCTGGTCTTGATGAAAATCAAGAGTGATGTTGGTGGGAAAAAGGTGGTGGTGTTTGGATTAGTTGTGATGGTACTTTACGGTACCAAGGGAGGTTGTGTGTTCTAAATGTCGACGGGTTGCGACAAGGAATTTTTGATGAGGCGCATGAGTCGCGCTATGTTTTCCATCATGGATCAACAAAGATGTATCATGATCTTAATGATATCTATTGATGGAATGGTATAAAGAGGGATGTGGTTGCCTTCGTGGCCAAGTGCATAGTGTGTCAATAGTTTAAGGTTGAGAAAATGAGGCCAAGTGGGTTGCATCAAGAAATAGAGTTGCCTAAATAGAAGTGGGAGATGAACAATATAGATTTCGTTACCAGTCTTTCTCAATCCCGAAATCATTTTGATTCAATTTGGGTGATTGTGGCTAGGCCAACCAAGTTTGCTTACTTTTTATCGGTAAAGACTACCTTTTCGGCGGAGGATTATGTGAAGTTGTATCTTCAAGAGATTCTGAAGCTGCATGGAGTGCCTTTTTTGACTATTTTTTATCGTGGTATGCATTTTACCTCTCATTTCTAGTGGTCTTTCCAGAAGGGATTGGGGACTAAGGTTAGTCTGAGTACTGTTTTCCATCCGCAGTCGGAAGGGTAAGCGGAGAGAACTATTCAGACATTAGAGGATATGCTTCGGGCATGTGTGATTGATTATGATGGCAGTTGGGTTGAGCATCTACCTTTGGTGGAGTTTGCTTACAACAATAGCTATTATTCTAGTATTGGTATGGCTCCTTTCGAGGCATTGTATGGTAGGAGGTGTAGACCTTCTATTAAATGGTTTGAGCTTGGTAAGGCAGATATGTTTGGTCTTGATTTGGTCTATCATGCTATGGAAAAGGTGAAGGTGATTCGGGATAGGACTAAGGATTCTCAGAGTCGTCAAAAATTCTATACGGATGTTAGGTGTAGAGACTTGGATTTTGAGGTTGGGGACAAGGTGTTCCTAAAGGTGTCTACAATAAAGGGAGTAGTGCGATTTGGCAAGAAGGGAAAGCTCAGTCCTCAGTTTATTGGTCCTTATGGGATTTTGCTGAGAGTGGCCAATGTTTCTTATGATTTTGAGTTGCTTGGAAATTTGGGTTTGGTTCATCCGGTATTTCATGTTTCCATGTTGAGAAAGTGTGTTGGCGATCCTTCTTTGGTTGTTCCTTTGGAAGGGTTGGATATCTCGGATTCTCTGTCTTATGAAGAGGTCCCTGTTGAGATATTGGATAGGCAAGTTCATCGAATGCAGACCAAGGATATGTTTCAGTTAAGGTTATGTGGCGGAACCATAAGGTGGAAGGAGCTACGCGGGAAGCAAAAGAGGACATAAAGTCCAAGTATCCATATTGATTTTCTTCTTCTAGTATTCATGTGGAAGGTATGTAATCTTGAACACATCTTTATTTTCTGAGTTTGTTAAAGGAAAGATTAATATTTGTGCCTCTTTATTTTCAAAATTTGTTAAAGGGATGTTTGATAATGCAAATGACTCTATATGTGGTTACCTCTAGCTTGTCCGTCACTCGGGGATGAATGTTCCTAGTGGGGGAGAATGTTACATCCTGGGTTTTGACCTTAGAAATATTTCCTTGAAAACCATTCTCCAGACCTAATATGACCCCAGGGTACGAGCCGTATACTGGGGTACGAGTGGTATGGTCCTGTCGTAAGCTGACCAATGTTAGTTGGTGGGATGGTTTTTGTCACTAGAATTATCATGACTTAAGGGTATGAGTCATAAGTCATGGATACGAGTTGTATCAGGGACTCGTATGGTGGGCAGTGTTTGATCCTCTTGGTAATTCATTCTTCCAATGATACGAATCATGGGTATGGATCGTATGCTGAGGTTATGTATTGGTTTGATGAGTCGTATACTGGACAATGACTGATTCAAGGTTAAGACCTCGGTATTATTGGTGGGAACTAATTGTAAGGAAGGGTACGAGTCATAAGAGGATCAGTCATATCCCTGTGATAGGTTTGTAAGGGACTTAAGTGGCGATATTGTTGACATTTCCATACTTACCATAATTATGAACCACAACTTCTAATACACTTAGGAGGTTATTAACCCTATTATTTTATTCATTAACATATAGAAAACTATTCCAAAACATTCAATGATTCTCTCAAGAGATTTTGGGGAAAGAGAGCTAGGG
Source organism: Capsicum pubescens (assembly GCA_030864215.1). Classification (NCBI taxonomy): domain Eukaryota; kingdom Viridiplantae; phylum Streptophyta; class Magnoliopsida; order Solanales; family Solanaceae; genus Capsicum; species Capsicum pubescens. Next base: position 124,939,674 of record CM061543.1, read on the forward strand.
TTTCAACTTGGGGATTACTTTAGAGCTTGCTTTGGTGATTTTGTTCAATCGTCTTACTCGATTTAAGGCATGTGTCTCTTCCCTACTTCTTATTTCTAAAAATTCATGGATTTTATTGTTGTTTACATGGTTTCAATATTGCATGGGTTATGGTGTTCCACTAATAATTGAGGGTTTTGGTGTAAATGGTTTCGTTATGGTTTTCAATGGTTTAACTGTGCTTTTATGTTCATTAATGGTTGGTTTGGGCAATTACATTGTATTGTAATGGCGTAATGATCTTTGGAATTGGTTTTGGTTATATTATTCCCCCAAGGTGTTTGATAAAATGCTTATAAAGATATGTTAATTGCATTGACTTTTTTAAATGAAACTCTTGCTTGTTTTCAGCTTATGAATGAAACTATAAATGGTTTAAAAAGGTTAAAGGCTTATTGGTTATGCTTGTGGAGTACATGAAAGTCTCCCAAGAGGTTAATATGGTAAACGGATAGGGCACTTGAGAGTCCCCTTCACCTAAATTGTTTGGCTATTGATAAATCTTGCAAGTATGATTGGTATGATGATACCACTAACAAATAGATTTGGTTAATAAATGGTAATTGGATTTTTTTGGATATGGTTTTAATTTAGGCATTAATGGTGGGATGTATAACTTAGCCGTGGAAGGTGGAGGTTTCAGGGGAACCGAAACTGAAAAATCATATTTGCCAATATGAGGGGTCCTTGATGGCCACATGCGAGTATCACGTTATATATTGTAGATATATACTAGTCATCCCATGGGATATCTCCTAGTCGTGCGGCTACACACACTGGAACTCTTTCAGCAGAGGGAGTTGAACCCATACGGCCCAAAGGTATGGTTAAACGACAAGGTTACACAGCCCAGGAAAAGGTTTTGAATGCATGGTAAACACATATTCCTTTTCCCGAAACATATGTATGGTTGTATGGATAATGAATGGTTTTACTTGGTTGTTTAAATGGCATTACTTTATCCTTATCCTAAGATAAATGCTCATGGTCATTTGCTAACCCATCTATTAGCAGTTTTATACCCACGCTATGCAGGAACTGGCCGTTCGACTCCTCCTACATAGTGATTGACTCGGGTACAACATTTAGATTGAAGTAGTGAGCTTCCATCTTTCCGGAAGGCTCCATTCCATGATATGGATACCCTTAGACATTTTGTTTTCATTTGGACATTGGTTTTGTCCATGGTTGGGGGCATGTCGCAACCGGTTAATTGTATTCTCTTGGATAGAGGCTTTGTCTTACTTCGGGGGGTTGGTATGGGAGGGATCAGTATTGGTGTCGGCCTTGGCAATGAAATAAGCTGGGAGGCTGGCATCATCGGATATAATTTCTTACTGTTCCATCATATTACATTTTGGGATTGATTATTTTATTATGTTTTGATATTCTCTTTGGTTTGGTATGGTATGTATGGTTAGGTTCGGCACGGTTAGACTCGATTGGGTCGGTCACGATCGTGATCCTATCCCAGAGTCTTGATGTGAATAATAACGATATTTTGTTTATGTTCAAAATTCATCTCATCTGAGGTTGTAATAGGCAATTGGGTTGGGTTAAGGGGCGGTCCCCGGTCCTAGTTGGACTTGGGATGTCCATTACGTCCAGGCCCTAGTTCTGGTAGTGACAACCTTTGAAGCTCCAATAATCGCCCGAGTCAAGCAAGCCGAGGCACACTCGAGCTAGGACCTGCATCGAAAAGGCACAGTAGGCATGAGTACGGTCCACTTGTACTCAATAGGTATCACAGGCTGACCAAGCAAAGTAGTAAATAAAGCATACAAAATACTAAGGACACATCACCTGCAATCAAAAAATATCCCACAAGAGTAGCACACACCGCTTTCACTAACAGTTCTAATATATCACATATATTGCAACATCACACCAAGATAGAACACAAATATGTATTATATCACATATAAGAAGAACAAGGGGAACATGCATATACAAGATCATCAAATACAAGTAAAAGAAGATAATACAATTGCATAGATGGTAAGTCAATATGACAATACAACACAATTACATAAGTCTAATGTATATGATGATGATGATGATGCACGAGGTCATTGCGCAACATCCGGGATCATCGTAAAATCCCCGTAGATGCCTACAGAGGAAAGCCTCTCAACATAGGACCCATGGGGGGTTCATCAACCCATATACAATTCATATATCTCATATCTCCACTACGACACATCTATCAGGGAGGGTATAAGGTGGTACAATATCTCCTCCCTAGCACTTCTCTCGGGAAAGATTTTATAAAATATGTTGCCAATGTTTCCCAGATGTTGCCAGAGTGGTACCAATATTTCATGAATGAATATTATATAAGTATGTAATTCTCACAACCAATCTGAATGAGTATTTCCATAACCAATCACAATGATATATTTCCACAACAAACCATAATTATGTATTTCCACAATCGCGTGAGACAATATTCACTCATTATTTCCGTTTCATCCATGAATTTTCACATTTCTCATATAACAAGATTTATGAATATATCATAATACATCAATGATACCACATTAGGCATTTGAATAACACAATACAATTATTCACCTATATTCAAGGTTATTAACATCACATGGGACCCGACACGGTCAACATATCACATAATATCTTAATTTCAATAATTACATTACATATAGGCTCCCAAACGGGCACAACAAATAGATAGACATTTCTTAGGATTAGTTCCCACCCTTAAAATGCATTTTGTATCATCATTTACTACCCAGCCAAGTCTGAAAGAGTTAAGCCATAACCTACCTCAAAAGCAGAAACTGGTCCGCTACACTTCATACCCACGACATTACTTTCCATGAATGATCCCAAACTTTACTAAAAATATAAAATATAGAATCTATACATCAAAATAAAACCAACAATACCCATATTGACTACTTTTGGATCAGGATCAAAACAGACCCCCGGAATTGGTTTTCAAAAAAGAAAAGAAAAATCATAACTCTACTTTAAAAATGTGAGAATTAGGAATCGACAGCTTAGAACCCAAGTAAAATCGAGTGAAAATGAGGTTCACATTGAAGAAAAACTATTTTTAAGCTTTACCAAGTAAAATCTTTAAAATTTGGGTTAAAACTAAGAATCAGAGTTGTTTTGAAGGTTAAATTGATGAAAAACTAGTACTTATAAGATAAAAATATTATTCAAGTGAAAAGGAGTGAAATTGGGGTATAAATTCAAGCCCTAAGATTTTTAAAATTTTGAGAAATTAATCAAGAAATTATAAAGAAAAGGGGTAAATTCTTACCTTAAATATGTAATAGAATCAAGAAATAGATGTTAATCTTGCTTCCAAAGCTTCCACAAGCTTCACTTTTATGCTCTTACACTATTGTAGGATTTAACTCTTAAGAGGTAAGGTGATAGTATGGACAAAAATGGGTTAAAAAAGGGCTAAAAATCTGGTATATATTGCAGAAAAATCTGCACTATTGAAGATTTTTCTAAGTCCAAACGGACTTCGATGAGGTGCCCGAGATTTATTTGTAGTATGATATATGCAAACGAACTATGCAACCACACTAAATTCAGCGTTCCAAACTTAATGGAGGTATCAAGTTTTTAAAAAAATATCATTTCACAAAGTTGATCCCATAAACTCGAAATCATAATTTTCTAAATCGAGGGTCGAAATGAGATTTAAAAGTCGTAAAATCACACCAAACATGTTACCACCCTAAGATTGACGTTTTGGATCTGTTTGTGAAGTCAAATTTTTCATCCAAGGTCTTTTATTGTAAATATGGGACCCACACCCATATTTTTAATTTTTCAACTTTCCGATAATAGGTTGAAATGGGCTCGGGTGCATCGGGACCCAAACCCTAGGTCTACCTGGCCAAAAATCGATATTTTGGATATGTTGCCACATTCCGTTTAGCTATTTGTTGCACGGATCAAAAGATATCTACATAAGTCAAAAATAAGGCTCTCAAAGCCATCAAAAACCACAATATCACATAAATGATATCAAATGCATCAAAAATCATGCTAGTCACTCACACACCCTAGAAATACCATAATACAACTATAGGGGGGTAAAATAGTCAAATCACACAAAATCACAAATTTCACATATTTCATCAATTTTTTTAGGTCGTTACACTATTGGATTGAGCCCACAACCATTACCCAAATCTCTATAGGAAATATTAACTTTGTGCGTTGTAGATACATTTGTGATTATGACGGAACATTTTCTTATCCTATCTATCTTTCAATGCTAACTTTGATTTTCTAGTTACTCCATCCTCTCCTCATCAACAGATTTGAGAATACGAATTACGTCTAGATTTGTGCTTGATTTTTAAAAACTTTGTAGATGATAATTAGCAACTAGTATAAGTGGGTATTGGTTTTATACCATCTGTAACACCTAAAAATTCCCACAGGTTCAGGATATGTTAACCAAATAAAAATAATTCATGCTTCACTATATTTACCAGTAACTAGTTACTACGAACATAATTTATAAACTCAAGTTGTAATATGCAATAGTAGTCCATCTCCAATTGAATTAGTTGATGTGCATTGCCTTATTCTCATTTGTGGACTGCCTTGTTTGTCTAGATTGATAATCTTCCTGTCTGCACTTGAAATTTCCTAAAAATTATTGAATTCATAATTACCTGCAAAATGAAAAATCAAGTTAGTTAAAAAATTAGAAAGACTCCCTCCCTTAAGGAGTTGTGTGCTCTTGCTAAACAAGAATCCATCATATTTTTAATGTAGTTAACCTCCATTTTCACACTCTAAGGAATATCCACACTCCACTAATCATGTTGACTATTGCAAGTGAATCGATTCCATAATAGTGTTGGAAAATTTGATTTGTTAATCAATAGTGCAAACCAGATCTTATAGCAATGACTTCAGTAACCAAATTAGTGGAATCTAGAATAGAGAAACCCTTAGCATAAAAAATATTACCTTTGATGATTTCATACATAAAAATTAGCTATAATTAGGTTTTGATTACCTTTAGTGACTCCATCAGTGTTACATTTTCACCATCCCCTAGGTGGGGGATACCATCCTATCCATCTAGATAAGAATCTAGGTCAGAATAAGTCAAGAGCAACAACAATTTGAGGCTAACTAGATGGTAACTGGACATAATCAAACCTCTTTCTGAGAATACATTGAATCAAACCATTAATATCCCAAATAACCTTGGCTATAGAGTATGAACCTCCATGAATTATTGCACTCTTAATTTTCCATAAAAATCACAATATGAGTGTAAGAACTACCTGAAAAATAAATCTTTGCTTTGTATTACCATTAGTATCCCACCACTTCTTTATGGATTGTTTAGTTTAATCCCAGGGTCCCAGAATACCTACAACATTGGAATAATAATTACAAATAGAAATAGCCACTTCACCTTTTAAAAAATTGTGCTCCATGGTTTCTATATCTAGTGAAACACAACATGAACAAAGAGAAGACAAATTAGGATTCTAATCAGCTAAAACTAAGTCTATAGGAACCTTATTTGTCCAAAATATTTAACCGAAGAAAGAAATTTTGAAAGGAAGCTCTTTACCTAGATCTTCTAAAAGGAATCATTAAACACTTTTTTTCCTTAGTTCTTCCTAAGAATTTTTAACCGACAACTTACCAGAACTAGTTTTGAGCCACCAGGGCTTGTCACCTTCTTCAAGTTGTCTCATCATCCTCGATATAATATTATATGCTCCACTATATTATCTGGTAACTAATATTGCATATTCTCAAAATTTCAGTCAGAGCCCAGCATGAGTTCCTTAATATCCATTAGAGGATAGCAAGAATGCACCTCTATCTAGTGTTTGAAAAGAGGACCAAGCCGAGTTCAATTATCACACTAAACTGAAAAAGTACCTACTTTAGGTTCCCATCACAATAATTTCTCCACTAGATCCTTATTTTGCAACATATGTTTCCGTACCTACGAGCGACTTTTCCAGTGAACTATGAAGGTAGTTGCTTCTTTGAATGCTTGTTCCGTATGAAGTTTGACCAAATAGTATTTTGAGTTCTGAACTTCCACTAAATATTATCATACATGTCTTGAGTTACTTCAAATATGAATCTAACACTCAAAACCCCCTCCTATTTTATTAAACACAACTTCACTGGAATGACCCAATGTTTTTTCTTCCATCAGCCTTGTTACTCCAAAACTTTTACAAATATTCTATGAAGATCCTACAATACACAATTAGGAGGGACACCAATAGATAGGACATGAATAAGAATGTTTGGAGAACACTAAACAAAAGGACCTCTGTACCCTCATATGAGAGAATATTACCTTTCCAAGACTGTAATTTTGACTTAACCTTATGCATTAGCTCTAAATAATTAAACTTCTTTTTTATAGCATGAGTGATAGGACATCCAAGGTATTTCAAAGGAAATTATCCTTAAGATATACCTGTACAATCTTCCACCATTTGTTTATCAACCACAACTAAATTATGATGCATGTAGAAAGCACTTTTCTCTTTATTAATTTTGTGCCCTAGTTGAGTTTCATATTCCTATAACACTGAAAATCCTCCTCAAAGAGTATCTGTTAGCTAAAGAAAATATAAAAATATCATCTACATAAGCAAGATATTTAATATTGGAACTCAACTTAGGAATACCATAACCTACATATTGAGCATCATCAAATAAGAAATTTAGACCTCTAGAAAGAACTTCTACTGAAAGAATAAATAGGGTTGGAGATAAAGAATTTCTTTGTTTCACTCCCCTAGTTGAGTGAAAAAAGCAATGTGATTGTCCATTAATTAGTAGATAATACCAATTATTAGACAATAATTTCCAAATAAAATCAACAAATAATTCTGAGAACCTCATTTTCTTAGAACCTTCATCAAGAAAAACTAGGAAACCCTAACATATGCCTTAGTCATATTAAGCTATAAGACCACATTAGCCAGTTTTCCCTTTTTCCTGATGTTAGTAACTATCTCTTGAGTCAGGAGAACTATTTCAATAATACTTTTCCCTTTGACAAATCCTAATTGATTAGAAGAGATCATTCTAGGAAAAAGATTTTCAATTTTATTATGCACAATCATAGATACTATCTTATTAATAAAATTACTCAGGCTAACTGGTGTCAAAACTGAGAAGGATTGAATTAGATCATTCTTAGGAAACAACACCAAATTAGGATGGGTAATGGATTTGGGAAGAGTATTACCTTTAAATAAATCTTGCACCAGATTAAGAACAACATTACCAATGATATCCCAGCTATCTTGATAGAAGTTGTATGTTAACCATTCGGTCCACTTGCACTATCCCTATTTAAGCTCAAAATAACCTTTTTAACTTTTTCAAAATTAGCTTGCTGATATAAAGAAAAAATTTCCTCATAAGAAATAATTTTCGGTACATTATTTAGCAAAGAAAAAATATCAGCCTATTTGTCATGTCTAAATTAATCTTTATAAAACATACCAGGCTCTATTGTTATCTCTTCTTCTTCATCCAACCAAATACACTAATTATTTTAAGTTTTGTTTAGAGGCGGTCTTTTTCTCCTCCCTTTTATAATGCTATGAAAAAAAATTGGTATTTCTATCACCATTCTCAAACTAGTCATAACTTGTTTTTTACTGCCAAAAAAATTCTTCAAATTGAAGTTATCTTTTTTGCTCAGCCTGGGCTCTTTGCAACGCTTCTTTATTATCGAAAGTAGGACACTTAAATAATTTCTCTTTAATTTGGATAATTTTTTTATAATTATCAATTATTTAATAATATCCCCATATGTCCCTTTACTCCATCTTGTCAAGGCAACTTTAATTCCCTTGTGTTTACTTTGAACTCTAAGAATGGTCTCTGAGAACCTATAGAAAACTAATTCCTTGTTACTACTTCTAGGAAATAAAGACGATCAGCCCAAAATTTAAGAAATACAAAAGATTTCCTAAGACTAATAATTCTATCTTCACAATTCATCAACATAGGTCCATGATCTAAACCCGATCTAGCAAGATGTCCAGCTCCATGTGATTGATTTTGTCTTGTAAATCTTGATTAGCAAAGATTCTATTTCATCTTTCAAATATAAAGTCATTTCCTGCTCTACCATTCCACAAAGAGAAAGTACTCCCTTTAAAAGGTATCTCCATCAAATCACAATAAAAAATAGATGATCGAAAGTCCTCATGGTATGATATAAGAGTAAAATACAAAAACAAAAACAACACTCAAACAAAGAAAAATACTAAAATAAGGGGACAAGATTAAAAACAAAAGGATAGATAGATTGACACAAATTGATAAAGAGAGCACAACCAAAGGGTATATTAAACCCTAAAACCTTTCTATCGATTACCAATAAATATCAACCTCTGACGAGGACCTCATGGGAATAAAATCCCAATCAAAACAGATTTCTCAACAATCCATAAACTCCCAACAAGCTTAAAATAAACACTCACAAGTGTAACTCAAATCATCATTCCTCAACTCCCTAAAAATGAAGGAAAACCTAGCTATTTATAGCTATAGGCGACTTATTAAAAGATGGGCCCAAAAGTGACCCTAAGTTCTATTGGGACTAAAAGTGACCCAAGATCCAAACACAATGATAATTGGACCTATATTGGAGCCTATGCTCTCCCGGGGCACAAGCTATTAGCCATATGCGATGTTGCTCACTACTCCTTCGGACATAATCAAAGGTAGTTTCTCATGTGCTCTAAGCTATTCTCAAATCATGTATTAAATCCCCTAGAACGACCATTTCTTAGATCCATAGATGTGATCCTTGAGGCATATATTCAAAGTAGTGGAGCCATTTGAGCTTTTATCATCCCCTTTTTCTTGAAAAGGATTCATCCTCGAATCCAACTCCTTTATCAACTTATCGTTGCACCTTTCAAGTTTGGAATCTTTTGGTAAGAACTACATTATACCTTAAGATCATTGTTATATGGAATCCACCTTGTTTACTCATTTGATATTGTTTGTTCATAAGCCTGCACAAATGAAGGAGTGATACTAGGCAAAATGCTAGTATTATGGTTAGGGAGAAACAAAGGCTCAATATTGGAATTGTCCTTGTCAAATTGGATTTAGAGTGGTTGAAAAACAATTTGTGGAGATTAGGATACAGTGTATTGGGGTGTTGGAACATGTACTTGAGGTTTTGGGGCACAATTTTGATGGATTTCCCTCTTATCTTCAACACATGTCATGGTTTCGCTCGCTCTATACACTTTGTTGTAATCTCATGCTAGCTTCCAAAAGAGTATCAAATTGGGCCCAGCTTAGGATAGATTGAATCTCAACTCCCGAGTCTATGGTAACTATCAATAATACACTCAACACAACTAACAACAAGGTTAAAGTTACTGAAATTAACACTGTCAATACAAGTGTTTGGTTTGGATCATAATTTAGCTCAACTTGTTGGTCTTGGTTGCTTGTGTTGGTATATGAATCTATTAAGAGGTGAAGGACTTTTAAGAACTTGAATTCAAGTGTTAAACTAAGAAATCAAAAGATAAAAGAAATAAAAGATAGAATGAATTAAGACACAAAAGAAGAACGAGACAAAAACTAATTAAACAACTAAGTAGATTACGTTTTAGTTGTTAATTAGTATCAAGAATCAAAGAGATGAAAAGAGGAATTAAGATATGAAATTAATGTATTAAACCTGATCAAATGAACTGTTTTGATAGATGAAATGCGTTGGAATAAGGTTGAGGTGTATTGGAAGTGTGTAGGCATCGTAGGCGCAATTTGAATGCAAGCCAAAGAGAAAAATGGACTATTTTGAGGTGTAGGAGAAGGTTGGGTGTAGGGTGGATGCAGGAGGGTGTTAATTTACTGTTTGTACCTGATTTAGATGTGTGGAAGCATCCCAATGGTAGTTCCAAGGCCTTCCGAACGCTGGTTAGCTTCCAGCTTACTTAAAGTACCGTTTTGTCCTCTTGTGGTCCCCCTTTGTCCTCTTTTTTGGAATATTCTCTTGGATCCTCAAATGGTAATTTGTACCAACACTTTTTTATACCTTTTTATTCCCTTTTTATGATAAAACACCATCTTTTGAAGAAAATTCAAGATGAAGATTTGAATCTTCCTTAAGAACACCAGACTTTCTTGGAATGCGATGAAATTCTGAATCTAAGATATTTTCCACCTCCTAATCACATTCCAATGTAATTACACTCAAAATCCTCTCCAAAATTTTCAGATTACACAACCCACTTTAAATTTCTTCAAATTCAAGCTTTCAAAAATGGTAGAATCTTCAATATAGCTCCGATGAAGCTCAAATTTGATATTTAGACTCCACTAGTGTTAGGGAACAAGAATATAACACTAAAGCACAAGAAAAACAAAAAAATCAAAGACTCAAAATTAGACCTAGGGTCAAAAACATAAATAGTGAATTTTTCTTAGGATTTTTAATTTTCAGCACAAATAGACCCAAGATTGACTTCATGGAATGAAATCAAGCTCATATCTAATACCAAATGATACAATAGTAAAATAAGAAAATGAAACAACACAAAAACAAATAAAAATAATAAAACAAGGAGACAAGATAGAAAATAAAAGGATAGATAGATTGACACAAATTGACAAAGAGAGGATAACCAAAGGATATTAAACCCTAAGACCTTCCTTTCGATTACCAATAAACATCAACCTGTTACAAGGACCTCACGAGAATAGAATTATGAGAAACCCAAGTTTCTTAACCATCCATAAGCTCCCAACAAGATTAAAATAAACACTCACAAGTGTAACTCAAATCATCATTCTCAACTCCCTACAAATGAAGGAAAAGCTTGCTATTTATAGCCATGGGCTACTTATTACAAGATGGTCCCAAAAGTGACCCGAAATGCTATTGATCCCAAAAGTGACCCTAGAGCCAAACACAATGCTAATCGGCCCTATATTGGCGTCTATGCTCTTTCGGGGCCTAAGCTATTTGCCAAATACAATTTTGCTCACTACTCCCTCGGAGGACATCATCAAAGGTAGCTTTTCCCATGTTCTAAGCTATCCTCCAATCATGTATTTGATCCCCTAGAATGACCAAATCTTGTATCCATAGATGTGATCCTTAAAGCATAGATCCCAAAAGAGTGAAGCCAATTGAACTTGTATCAATCTAGGAATGGATGGTCAACAATTTTCTCTTCAGAATTAAAAACGACATTAAAATCTCCTCCAATCACCTAGGCTGTTGAAATTCCAGCAGCAACTTAATAAATATCCTCCCATAAGATTAATCTCTCCTCTTTAGAGCACCCTGCGTAATCAATAGTAATATGAAAATCTAAGCTCTGGTCCTTTAAGTGAACTTTAAACTATTGATTTTTGTCTTTGATAACAGTTGTTATAACATCTTAAGAAGATAAAAAACAAATCTCCATTGCAATTTGACATAGCCCTATGCATTTTTAATCTTCTCTTATATCTGTCGATAAATATCGCATTCTAAAAGGCTCCAAAAAATCATACTAGTGAACTTTTTATAATAATTAGGCATATGAAGTCATTGACATGCTTGTTATGTCTTCACAGACCTTGTGTTCTAAATGAGTACTTTAATTGATAATTCGGGGCAAATTCGAATATCTTAGGCTGAACTCTGGTGTTTATGATTTTTCTCCATCCATATTCTTTTTATATTTCTTATAACTTATCATTAATATTAGTGATGAATCAGCCTCCAGTGGGGAATGATCCCTCAAATCAATTTCTACATATACTTCTTTAACTCTTTTGGCCATCTGAGTTTCACTACTACATTTAATGTCCCTTAAATTATGAGAGACAATGTCATGTAGGACTTTATTGGGAGAAATCATGGTAACCATAAGTGATTCATCTATGTTCACAGGTTTCACCCTATATTATTGCTAAATACACCTTTTTTCATCTATGGTAACCATAATATTATCATCTATATTATTGCTAAATACACCTTTTTTTCACCCTACATCACTACTAATTTCTCCATACTTTTCTCAACTATCATATCTCCATTATCAAAGCATTCACCAGAAATATCTTGATTAATCTACAATGACCTTGACTATTGCATCTCTTCATTGGTATTTGGTTGTACGACATCTAAAGTATGACGATTGTCTTCTTTGACATTGACTATGAGGCACTATATGTTGAACATCATCAATGCTATGCTCCTGATATAGTTGTAACCTTCATATCATTCTCCATCCCATAACCATCTTCATTATCCTTCTTAGCACTATCATTCTATCTTGCCTTTATTGTTGTTGACTGCAATGTTGTGGTACAGGTATTATGGTGCTGGGAACTTCAATTAGCTTGACAAAAGCCATTGATATCAACTCTTTAGCCGATTCTCCATTGGACAGTAGAATTACATTTTATGTTCCTTATAATTTGAAGAATCTGTAAATGCCTTAAGGTTTGAAACCTCTTTTGTCAAAATGCTTACTTCAGCAGGTTCTTGATTGTCATTATCTAGAAAAGTAAATCTGTTATTAGTCATTGGAAAAGGAGGTTGGGATATTTACTTTCCTTTTATCCACCTCAATTAACTTCCAGTTAACAAGATCTCCAACGATAATCCCACTCGAAAGAACTCTTGCTTTTTCCTTCTGAAATTTGTGCACAAAAGGTATTGTGGATTTTGGAGGATGATGTATTGGCCTCTTTTCTTTATGATTATTCACTCTTACTAACACTTCTACATCTCCTTGGGTGATAAAATTTCTACATTCATCCTTAGCATGTCCTTGAATATTACATTTATGATAATATTAGGAATGTGGTCATATTTGATCTACACCACTTAGTCCTGCATTCACCTGACTCTTCATTTTCAATATCCATCAAAACAAATTTAGGGAAATCAAAATTTAAATCAACCAAGACCTTAACCCTTTCACAACTTGGTCTAGTACTATTAATGGTGGCTACATAAATTTGGATAGGCTTACCCTCTTCCGTAGCTAAAGAAAATGATCATTCCTTGACAAAATAGGTAGGCAACAGATTTGGAAAGAAAATCCACGCAAATACTTTGTAGTCTCTTCATTTACTTTTAAAAAGAGTTCATAGATAAGGTTTCTCATCAAATATGAGTTCCCATCCTTACAATGAAGTAAAAATCTCCATTTGAAATTATATTAATAAAATTTAATTCCTGCGTCAAACAAATGAGGATATGTTTATTTGTGAATAGTCCAATTTAACAATCACCTTTAATGTTGCATTGTTGTGGGATAATAGACCTTGATTTTTCTATATCCTCCCATTCATATGTGAATTTTCTATGACTGCAAATTGCAAATTCTCCATTTTATTCATTAGATTAACTTCCTTTTCAGTCTACTTGATATGTGAGATTCCTTCCACCATGACCACCTCTTTGCGACAGATAGTGTCCAAATTTGTTGCTGATTGATTCAACAAAAGGATTTATCCAATTATAATGTTTGGATATTCACACTATTATTTGGATTTAAAGGAGAAAATTCAGTAATAGACAACTTATAACCTCCACCAAAGATGGCTGGCCGGCATGCGATAAAGGCATTATAATTAAGGTTGGGCATTCATGGTAGGAGAGAGAGAGGATTTTTAAAAGAGCTCTCTTTTTTAAAAAAGTTTTTCTCAACCCTTATTTTTTTTCTTTTCTTCTCTCAACTTCTATTTTTTTATTTTTTTCTCTTTTTTATTGTTTGATTTTTATTCTTTTTCCTTTTTTTTAGTTTTTTTCAACCCCTTTACTTTTCCCTCTTTTCTCCTCTTAAATTATATTTTTAAATATTTTTCTCATTTTTATTTTTCATGAGTTTTTATTTTATCTTTTCTTTTTTTTTCTTAGCCTTTGTTTTTATTTTGTCTTTATTCTCAACCCTTTTGTTATTTTTCTCTTTTTTATTTTCTTTGATTTTATTTTTTTATTTTTTTAATATTATTCTTCTTTTTTTCCTTTTATTGCAACTTTTATTATTTTTGTTTTCTTTTGTTTTAAGAGATTCCTTCAAACAACAAGTTACACGCCATGGTGAAGTGTTGATACTAGCACATTGTATCTTGATTTATGATATGTTCTATAAATCTTGCCTTAGAGGAAAGACTTAGGACTTTTAAACAACAAGTTACGTTCCATGGGCAAGAGTTGACACTACCATATTGTGTCTTGATTTATGAGATTTTTATTACTCTTACCTTAGTGGAAAGACATAGCACAAGGACTTTCAAACATCAAGTTATTCCCCATAGGCAAGAGTTAACACTACCACCTTATGTCTTGATTTATGAGATATTCTACAACTCTTGACTTATCCCAAGGATTTTCAAACAAAAAGTTAAGTATATTTGGCAAGAGTCAGCACTAGCATATTATTTTTTTATGTATATGAAACACCCAGAGTTTTGGCCCTTGTAAATTTTCTGAGCTTTAGGCTCACTGTCCTAGTAAGGTACGAGTCATTAGGTATGGTGAAGACTCATTAGGAAGATCCTCAATCAAATTAGAAACATAGTATCTTGACTTGGCTCTGAGTACGAGTGGCTCACTAAGAGCCGTGAGGTTAGGTTACGAGTGGTAAGGTTGAGTCATATGTTGTCAAGTGTCCAATACCTTGGGTTCTATCTTGGATACGACTAGACCATATGAGTTGTATGGTCAGGTCATGTGTGGGGTCATAAAGTCGTATAGTGGACAGTGTGTGGGTGACCAACTCTCTGTCTTAGTGAAAACTCCATGGTACGAGTCGTATGTTGTGGTCACAAGTCAAGGGGTCAACTCGTAACCACCTGCAATTCTTTTTACATTTTTAAGTTGGGGTCACTTTGGACATTTCTTACTTAAAACACTTAAGGACTCATTCCCCTATAACACTTTTTGGTCATTGATTCCATACTTTAAAAGATTAAACATCCTCTATACTCTCTCAAAATTCTCTCAAGCAAAATTGGCTAGGGTTTCTCTAAAGTGGTCATCTAAGGGCTTAAGGATCAATTTCTCTCCATGAATATTTGTAATTCAGGGATGTGACTCTTCTCTCATTGTTATTTTACTAAAGGCATATGTTTTAATCTATGGTTTTTATAGTGTTGTTATGGTTTTGAAATAAGGTTGAGGGTTTTGGATGTTCATGGTTGATAAATGTTCTTCATGACTTAATTATAGTTTTTTTCATGTTTTAATTATGGTTTTCCACATATGGGTGCATGGTAAAGGTGATTTAATTTAGGGGTCATGGTTGAACCCTAAATTTGATGATTTTGTCTTTGATAATGGTATGCGCTCAACCTGTTTGTAAAATTGCCAATGAGAATGATTTTTGTCATATAGTTTGATTATTCATTGAATCTTCGTATTACTTAAATGGTTAAAGAAATATGAATTGGTTTTGGTTGGTTTCATATAATTTTGGAAAGCCCTTGGTGGTTATGGTTTGATTGTAAATGGTTTTGGTCTAATTGGAAACAGTGGAGTCAAATTTGGTTTAATGGTTTATAAGGCATAAGGTAATAGACTAGCAAGCTCTAATATCGGTATGACGATACCAATGGTTAATTCCTAATTAAATAATTCTTGGTAAATGGTTGGGAATATCTATATAATTTAATATAGTCTTAAAAAGGGTTGAGTAGCAAAGCGATGGAAGATGGGGTCCCGAGATCGACACTGGAAACTCATATTTGCCGATATGAGGGTGGTCTTTTTGATCGTGTGCGTGATGTAACACTTTATATTTTGGAGATGTACTGGTCATCTCAGGTTCTTTTCTTCGGTCATACGACTAACACAACTGGGGGCCTTTTAGCAGAGGAAGCTAAACCCATATATCCCATGGATGGTTTTAGGACGGCCAAGCTACACAGCCCATGTTAAGTATTTAAATGCATGCTAAACTTTGTTCCCTACCCCAGCATGATATATACGTATATATGTGTTTGCATATGATTATTTGATTTGGTTTTGAATGATAGCATTACTTTATCTTTATCCCTGAGTTACATGCTAGCTTAACTCCGCTAACCATCTTCAGGAGTTGTATCCCCATGCAATGCAGTAACCGACCATACTACTATTCCTCCTTTTCAGTGACTTAGATTTGGGGGACAACTTTGAGTCAGATTGAAGTGGTGAGCTTTCATAATCCGAAAGGCTCCATTTTATGCTATGGACTTCTTATAATTATTATCATTTCATTGGTTTGGGTTTTGGTTATGGTCGGGGGTATGTCCCGATTGGATATTCTTTGATTCTGGTTATTGGCTTTGTTAGACTATAATAGGCATGGGCGGTGTCAGTATTAGTATTAGCATTTGTATTGGTATTGACATTGTGAGATGTATTTATTCGATATGTGGATCTGGCTAATTGGTTAGGGTTATAAACTTTATCCAATGTCTTTAAATTACTATTTTTCTATCTTTTTATATGTTTGAAGTTCATCCGACATGGTATGTAGGGTGGTTAATGGTAGGGTATTGGGGGTGGTCTCCAGTCCTGGTTGGACTAGAGATACCCGACACGACTAGGTCCTAGTTTGTGTCATGTCAGATTGGTATCAGAGCCTTAGGTTCATGGTAAATTTAGTGTCCACCAAAGCCATGTCGAGTGCAGTGTCTTTTAGAGGTGTGTAGAGAACCACAATCATAAGAGAGAGGCTACGAGGAATTTAGGAATATTTTTCTTTCTTGTGTTCTATTTTTAAGTTGTAGAGTCTACAATCCTAAAATATTCTTTAATACCCATTTGTTCACTTTTCAGATCATGACTCCTAGATGATCTAAAGTTCACAAAAACTCTTTTTTCCTACCCAAGGAAAATGCTGATGGGACCTATCCTACTTATGAGGTGCAGACTCAATCTAGGGTCCCAGTTCCGAATTTCCCTCTTGGAGTTCTACCGATCCCTTCTTGTGCTTCTTGAGCTCCTTAAGCTAATGTGATAAATGTTGAGTTTCATCAGTCTATTCATACGTTGGCTCAGTTGGTAGCTTCTCAGGCTAAGCATGATGTTTCTGTTACTCTATCTTCTAAGGCCACAAGGGTTGGCCAATTTATCAAGATGAACCTTTCTATATTCACTGGTGCTAAGGTTGAGGAGAATAAGGTTTTGTTAATGATATTGAAAATATCTTCTATGTTATGCATGCTACTAATGTGGAGGGTATGGAATTTTTTACCTATCAACTGAAAGATGTAGCATACCAATAGTATAAGGAATGGTAACAATCTAGGGGTGACTATGTTGAGTCATCCCTGTGGGATGATTTATCTAGTGCTTTTCTAGATCGTTTCTTTCCTCAGGAGTTGAGAGAGGCAAATACGGAAGAGTTTGTTAACTTGAACCAAGGCAAGATTTCAATCAAGGAGTATGCCTTAAAGTTTCATCAATTGTCTCAGTATGCTTCAGAGTTGGTTTCTAGAATGAGGGATAGAATGAGAAAGTCACTTTTGGGTTATCTTGAGACTTGATGTTAGAGAGTAAGGTTGCCTTGTTGAACATAGATATCTTAAGGTTGGTTGTGTACATGTAATAGGTTAAGGAAGAGAAAAAGAAGCAGGTGGAGATAGGGGAAAGGCATAACAAGAAGTTTAGATTTTCTAAGCAGGGTGGTGGCCAACAACAGAGTGGTAGGATAGTGGAAAGTGGTCTAAGAAAAAGTGGGGCATTTTTGGGTCTTATTTAATGGCTAGTTCTCCCTACCTAAAGCCATCTGGTAATAGATGTTTTCAGAGTGGCAACAATTATAAGGCACAGGGTCCCCAATCTCAGGCCAGTAGGGCCCAAGCAGCTTCATCCTATCCTACCTGTAGTTTTAATGGTCGATTATATCTGGGCTATTGTGATGAAGTAAAGAACAAGTGCTTTAGTTGTGTTCAGCCAGGGCACATGATTAGGAACTATCTTATTGGTAAGGTTGCTTCTAGGGCAAACAAGGTTCTTGTTGCCTCTTCTTCAGCTCCGGCACCAATGGGTGCACCATCTGGCTTTTATACTAGTCAGAACCAAATCTCTGCTCTCACTATTCTTCAAGAGTCTGAGGCATTGCCTAATGTTGTTACTGGTATATTGAGACTCTTTTCCCGTGATATGTACTATTTACTTGATCCGGGGTCCACTCTCTCTATGTGACTCCATTTATGGTCGTGCATTTTGGTTTTGATTCTAAGTATATTTTGGATCTTTTTTTTATTCTACCCCGATGGGCGACTTTTTGGTTACCAGGTGAGTCTATAGGTGTTGTTTCTATCTATGGGTGGTCGGGAGACTTTGGTGGATCTATTTAATTTAGACCTGGTTGATTTTAATGTTATATTGGGGATGGATTAGTTCCACCTATGCTATACGTCTCTAAATTGTCGAACCTATGAGGTCATCTTTAAATTCCCTAATAAGTTAGTTATTGAATGGAAGGGTAGTTCCATAGATCCTACGGGAAGGTTCATATCATACCTTAGATCTCTAATGGGTATCTCTATCATCTGGCCTGGGTTAAAGATTCTAACTTGGATGGTCCTTTCTTACATTTTGTCCCGATGGTGAATAAATTTCCTGAGGTCTTCCCTGATGACCTTCATGTTGTTCCTCCTGATAGGGAGATTAATTTTCGGATAGATCTTGTTTTGAACACTCTTCCTATATAGAATGGCTCTGGTTGAGTTAAAAGAGCATAAGAAGCAATTAAAGGATCTTTTATACAATGGTTTCATCTATCCTAGTGTGTCTCCGTGGGGTACATCGGTGTTGTTTGTACTTAAGAAGGATGGTTCCTTTTGTATGTGCATTTACTATCGACAATTAAATAAGGTAATAGTAATAGATAAGTGCCCTCTTCCAAGGATAGATGATTTGTTTAATCAGTCTTAGGATGTTAAGTTTTTCTCCAAGATTGATCTTTGGTCCGGGTACCATTAGTTAAAGATTAGGAAGGTGGATATCCTTAAGACTGCCTTCTATACCCGATATGGGCATTTTGAGTTTTTAGTCATGTCTTTTGGGTGACTAATTCCTTGGCTACATTCATGGAATTGATGAATAAAGTCTTCCATCAATATCTTGATTTGTGCATGATTGTATTCATAGATGATATTTTGGTGTACTCTAAGAGTGAGGTGGATCATGCCAATCACCTCCGCATTATATTGCAGACCCTAAAGGAGCAAGATTTGTATGCCAAATTTTTGAAAAGTCAATTTTGGTTAAACGTTGTCACTTTTCTGGGTCATGTAATTTCTAGTGAAGGGATCATGGTGGATCCTCAGAAAGTTGTACTGGTTAAGAAATGTCCTAGACTCACGACTCCAACTGATATTTGGAGCTTCTTAGGTTTAGATGGTTACTACTTGAGGTTTGTGGAAAGTTTTTTTACTATAGATGCCCCGTTGACAAAGCTAACTTAGAAGAAAGTGTAGTTCTTATGGTCTGATGCTTGTAAGGGTAGTTTTAAGAAGCTGAAGGATAAGTTGACATCTGCTCCAGTCTTGACTTTACCTGAAGGTGTAGATAGTTTTGTAGTCTATTGTGATGCATCCTGTGTGGGCCTTGGTTGCATTTTGATGCAGCAAGGAAAGGTGAAAACTTATGCCTCCAGACTGTTGAAAGTGCATAAGAAGAATTATCTGACTCATGACTTGGATTTGTTAGTTGTGGTATTCATATTGAAAATCTAGCATCACTATTTGTATGGAGTGCATGTGGATATCTTTTCCGATAATAAGAGACTGTAGTAAGTCTTTAATCAAGATGAGCTAAACCTCAGGAAAAGGAGATGGCCTGAGCTGCTCAAGGATTATGACATGAGTCTTCACTTCTATCCATGTAAAGCTAACATAGTTGTTGATGCTCTTAGCAAGTTATCCATAGGGAGTTTAGCTCACGTGGGTGAGGGAAAGAGAGAATTGGTGAAAGATGTTCACTATTTGGCTAACCTTGGAGTTTTCCTCTTGGACTCTAAAGATGGTGGTATGTTTGTGTAGAAGGTGGGTACAATCGTCGATGGGTGCTAAGGTGAAGGAGAAGCAAGTGTTAGATCCTATTTTGATGAGGATCAAAGGTGATGTAGTTAGGTAAAAGGTAATGGCTATTGAGGTTAGTGGTGATAGCACCATGTGGTACTAATGGAGATTGTGCATTCATGATATGGATGGATTGCGAGAGAGGATCTTGGATGAGGGGTATGAGTCACACTATGCTATCCATACTATCTTGACAAAAATGTATCATGACCTTAAGAAGATGTACTTGTGGAACAATATGACGTGGTATGTGGCTAGTTTTTTGGCTAAGTGTATGGTCTTACAACAAGTGAAAGTTAAGAATATGATGCCCGGGAGATTGTATCAAGAGCTTGACCTACCTGTATGTAAGTGGGAAGTGATCAACATGGATTTCATTGCCGGTCATCCTTGGTCTCAGAATCAACTCGATTCGATTTAAGTCAACGTGGATAGAATGACTAAGTTTGCTCACTTTTTACCAGTAAGGATAAATTTTTTGGTGGAGGATTATGCGAGGTTGTATCTTCATGAGATTGTGAAGTTTCATGGTTCCCTATTTCTATCATCTTGGATTTTTGTATGCAATTTTCAGCACACTTTTGGTTGTTGTTTCAAAAAGGTTTGCGAACCAAGGTAGTCTTAGTACGGCTTTCCTCCCACAGTCGGATGGGTAAGAAAAAAGGACTATTCAGACATTGGAGGATATTGTTTGATCTGGTGTGATTGATTATAGTGGTAGTTGGGTTGAGAATTTGCCTTTTATAGAGTTTGCGTTTAATAATAGCTACCACTCTAGTATTGGGATGGCTTTATTTGAGGCCTTATATAGTAGAAGGTGTAGGTCTCCTATTGGGTGGTTCGAGGTTGGTAAGGCAGAGATATTTGGTCTGGATTTGGTTAACTACGCCATGGAGAAGGTAAGGGTGATTCGGGATAGGATTAACGCCGCCTAAAGTCACCAAAATTCCTATACAGATGTGAGGCGTAGAAAGTTAGAGTTTGAGGTTGGGAATAGGTTGTTCTTGAAGGTGTCTCCTATGAAGAGAGTGATGCAGTTTAAGAATAAGGGGAAGCTCAATCCCCGATATGTCAATTCGTACTTAGTTTTTAGAAGAGTTGGCAATATTACGTATAATTTGGAGTTGCCTTCTAGTTTGAGCTTCATTCACCCGGTGTTTCGTGTTTCCATAGTACGAGAGTATGTGGGTAATCCATCAAAAATTATACCTATCAAGGATATTTGTATTTCAAATTCCATATCTTATGAGGAGGTCCCTGAACAAATCTTGGATTGGCAGGTTCATCGATTGTGGACCAAGGACTTAGCTTTGGTGAAGGTTTTAGGGAGGAACCATAAGGTTAAAGAGGTTACTTGGGAACCTAAAGAGGATATGAAGTCGAAGAATCCATTCTTGTTTTCCTCTTTGGAAGATCGTGCATCAGGTATGTGTTATTCTTAACGCCTTTCTTTCTAACATAGTTAAAGGTCTGCGAAGAGGCGTTTTGGGTTTGATCGTGCCAGAAAATACCTTATACCATTATTCGAGGATGAATGATCCAAGTGGGGGAGAACTAAAACACCCTGAGGTTTGTCCCTTTAAAATTTCTTTATCTTTGAGCTTACTATCCTAGTAACGACACACCATACGAGCCGTACAATGTGGGTATGCATTAGGTGACCCTGGTCATTAGGTGTCCGGTGGATGATGCTTGGGTTTTTGATGTTTATATCATCTTAGTGGTATGAGTAATTAGGTGTCGTAGTGACTCATTAGGATGATCCTTAATTAAATCAGAAACATAGTGAATTAACTTAGTTCTGAGTATGAGTGGCTCACTAAGAGCCGTGGGGATAGGTTGTGAGTGGTAAGGTTGAATCGTATGTTGTCCAGTGTCTAATCCTTTGGGTTCTATCTTAGATATGACTAGGTCATACAAGTCGTATAGCCAGGTCACGTGTGGGTTCATAGAGTTGTATGGTGGATAGTGTGTGGGTGACCAACTCATTTTCTTGGTGATGACTCCATGGTATGAGTCGTATTTTGTGGTCACGGGTCAAGGGGTCTACTTGTAACCACCTGCGGTTCATATTACAGTTTTAAGTTATGGGCACTTTGGACATTTCTCACTTAAAACCCTTTAGGCCCTACACCCCTATAATAATTTTTGGTCATTCATTCCATACTTTAGAAGATTAAACATCCTTTTTACTCTCTCAAAATTCTCTCAAGCAAAATTGGCTAGGGTTCCTCCAAAGTGGTCATCTAAGGGCTTAAGGATCAATTTCTCTCCGTGAATCTTTGTAATTCAAGCATGTGACCCTTCCTTCATTGTTATTTTACTAAAGGCATATGTATTAATGTATAATTTTCATGGTGTTGTTATCGTTTTTAAATAAGGTTAGGGGTTTTGGATGTTCATGGTTAATAAATGTTCCTTATGACTTAATTATAGTTTTTTTTCATGTTTTAATTATGGTTTTCCACATGTGGATTGACTTGAATGGTGATATAATTGAGGGGTCATGGTTGAGCCCCAAATTTGATGATTTTGGCTTCGATACTGACATGCCCTCAACTTGTTTTTGAAATTGTCAATGAGAATAATTTTTCTCATATAGTTTGATTATTCTTGGAATCTTTACATTGGATAAATGGATAATGAAACATGAATTGGTTTTTATTGGTTTAATGTGATTTTGGAAAGGCCTTGGTAGTCATGGTTTGATTATAAATGGTTTTAGTCTAATTGGAAATGGTGGAGTCAAATTTGGTTTAATGGTTCATATGGCATAAGGTAATAGACTTGCAAGCTCTAATTTTGGTACGACGATACCAATGGTAAATGCCTAATTAAAATACTCCTTGGTAAATAGTTGGGAATGTGAAAAAGATTTAATATGAGCTTAAAGAGGGTTGAGTAGCAAAGCCGGAGAAGGTGGGGTCCAGGGGGGACCGACACTGGAAACTCCCATTTGTCAATATCAGGGTGTTCTTGGTGACCGTGTGCATGATGTCTCACTTTATAGTTTGGAGATATACTAGTCATCTTAGGTTCTTTTCTCCGATTGTGTGGATAACACGCATTGGGTCCCTTTCAATAAAGGGAGATAAACCCATATAGCCTGTGGGTGGTCTTAGGACGTCCAAGATACACAACCTAGGTTAAGGATTTAAATGCATTCTAAACCTTGTTACCTACCCCGACACGATAGATATGTATATATGTGATTGCATATGGTTATTTGATTTGGTTTTGAATGATGACATTGCTTTATCTTTATCCCTGAGTTACATGCTAGCATTCACTTTGCTAACCATCTTTGGGCATTGTATCCCCATACGATGTAGAAAGTGGACGTACTACCATTCCTCCTACTAAATGACTTGAATTTGGGGACAACTTTGAGTCAGATTGAAGTGGTGATCTTCCTTACTTCGGAAGGCTCCATTTCATGCTATGAACTTCCTTTTATTATTGTAATTTCATTAGTTTTGGTTTTGGCTATGTTTTGGGGTATGTCCTGACCAGATGTTCTTTAATTCTAGTTAGAGGTTTTGTCAGACTACTATGGGCATGGGCGGTGTCAGTACTAGTCTTAGCATTGGTATTGGTTGTATATTTGACTGTGGCTATTTGGTTATGGTTATAGATTTCATCTAATGTCTTTAAATTATTATTATTCTATCTTGTTAAATGTTTGGAGTTCATCCTACATGGGATGTAGGGTGGTTAATGGTGGGGTATTGGGGATGGTCTCTGGTCCAGGTTGGACTTGAGATACCCGACACGACTTGGCCTTGGTTCGGGTCATGTTAGAATGAAATGCTCTAAACTCTTGCCTTAGAAGGAAAATTTAAGCAGACAATGAACCAACAAGTTATGCCCCATGGGCAAGAGTTGACACTACCATATTTCATATTGATTTATGAGATGCTCTATCTAATTCCTTAGAGGAAAGACTTAGACCATGGGTTTTCAAGCAATAAGTTATGCCTTATGGGTAAGAGTTGACAATACGACATTATGTTTAGATTTATGAGATGTTTTATAGCTCTTTCCCTAGAAGCAAGACTTAGACCAAAGACTTTTAAATAAAAATTTATGCCCCATGGGCAAGAGTTAACAATACCACATTGTGTCTTGATTTATGAGATATTCTATAAATCAAGGACTTTCAAATAACATGTTATGCCCAATGGATAAGAGTTTACACTACCACATTATGTCTTGATTTATGATATGTTCTATAACTCTTGCCTTAGAGGAACGACTTAGTCCAGGACTTTCAACTAATAAGTTATGCCCTATGGGCAAGAGTAGACCCTACCATATCGTGTCTTAATTTATGACATGTTCTATAAATCTTGCCTTAAGAGGCATGACTTAACCTATAAGTTGCACCTCATGAGAAAGAGTGGACACTGCCATATTGTGTCTTGATTTATGGGATGCTCTATAAGCCTTGCCAATAAGACAAAACTTAGACCATAAACCTCCCAGAGAAAAAGCTACACCCAATAGGTAAGTTTTGACACTACCACACTATGTCTTGATTTATGAGATGTTCTATAACTTTTTCCTTATAGACAAAACTTAACTCAAGGATTTTCAAACAACAAGGTATTTCCCATGAGCAAGACTTGACACTACACTAATTTTTGTCTTGATTTATGAGATTTTTTTATAACTTTTGCCTTAGAGGCAATACTTTTTCCAAAGGACTTCCATAGAAAAAATCATGTCCTTAAATTTTGTTTGATTTCAAAGAAAAAAGACCCCTTCGCAGATTATCCAACTTTCTATTTATTCTCAAAATTTAATAGAAGTTGAGAGAAAAGAAATAGAGAAAAGAAAAAAAAAAGAGAAGGAAAAAAATAAAGGTTAAGAAAAAAGAGAAGAATAAAAAATCAAAAATAAATTAATAAATAAAGATCCAGGAAAATAAAAATGAGAAGAAAAAATACAAATAATGTTTGAGAAAAATGAAAATAAAAAAAAATGAGAAATGATTAAAAAAAAAAAAGGTTGAGACAAATGAATTAAAAGAATAAAAAATATATAATATTTGAAGAAAAAGAAAAGAGAAAAAAAGTTAAAGAAAAATAAAGGTTGAGACAAATGAATTAAAACAAGAAAGAAAAAGAAAAGAAAAATAAAAATCAAGGTAAAATAAAAAAGTGAAAATAAAAATAAAAATAGAAGTTTAAAGACAAATGAGCATGTAAAGTTCAAAAGCATTTGAGGTGTAAAGGGGCAAAAATGTAATTATATTATACATAAAAAGAAGGAAAGGATAGTCTTTAATGACTTTTCTTATAGAGAACAAAAGATGAAAGTCACTCACTATGGGGGTAATTCCATGTAATTTTTTGGGTACAGATGTTGTTTTATTTGTTTGAGTTGTTGAACATTGGTCAAAGTCTCGGGAAGATATATGTTGTTCAATCTATGTTATAAGGACCTAAGATACACTCGGTTGTATGTAGTGTATACATATGTACATTATATTTATAGGTTACATATATTAGTATAAAGTATATACTACCTATAAAGGCTAGTCTGATGTGCTAAAGATGTCGCAATAAAAGAGTTTCAAGAAGAGCCGGACACAAGAGTTTATGGTATGCAGCTTTAGCCTACATTTCTGCAAGAGGTTGATTCCGTGGTTTGCATCTATGACCTCCTAGACACATGACAACAACTTTACTAGTAACTCCAAAGGTATTGGGCTGTAATTTTCTCCAAATTAACTTTGAAACTAAGACAAATATATTTTTTCTAAACTTCACATATAGCTATCTTAGACCCCCTCTTAACTAACTTCACACAATGAATTTGTGTGCAATGATTTTGTATTTTGGTATGTTATCCGATTTTGATGAATAAATATGAATGTGGATTTGTTTGTACTTGTTTTTAATGATGAATATGAGGATTCATTGTGATCCAATTTTGTTTTGTATTTGATTTGCATATATACCGAATCAGAATTTGTTTAAAACTAAAGAGTGACAATGTATTCGTATATATACAAATACTGATACAGAATAAGAATTTGTATATATATAAAATTATATGGTTGCACAATATATAGTTGATATACATAAACAAATACATGTATATATATACACCCACACACACATATATATAATATATACATACATACATACACACACACACATATCTACATATATATATATGTATATTAAAACACCTTGAGTTTCAATCCTTAGAAACTTTCTTGAGTTTAAGCTTGTGGACATCATATGATTGGGGGTACTTCTTGTATGATAAGGTACGTGACACGACCTGAATCAAGGCCTTATTGTAATGAGCATCCCAAGTCCAGCCAGGACCAGGACTACCATTACCCAACCCAACCTTCAGATACGCATACCCTAAGTCGGATGAATTCCAAACGTATAACAAGATAGCATATTTTATGCAACTTCTAGAATCTGGGATAGGTCTAAGA
Source organism: Capsicum pubescens (assembly GCA_030864215.1). Lineage (NCBI taxonomy): Eukaryota > Viridiplantae > Streptophyta > Magnoliopsida > Solanales > Solanaceae > Capsicum > Capsicum pubescens. The sequence continues at coordinate 124,966,234 of CM061543.1, forward strand.
CCATGATCAATCCAAACGAGTCCAATCATCCAAAACCCAGCCAATAACCAAATTACCGAACCAAAACCATAAGCTAACAACCAAAATAATGACCAAGTTCTTGTCCATAACATAATATAAGAGGATGAAACAATCATAAATCTAATTTAGCGGTATCAACCCCAATAGCAATGGAAATACTAAGGATAACACCAATACCAATCCCGTGCATTCCAACCCATAGTAGTAACACAAGACTCTAACATAAAAAAAACAATATATGATTGGTACATGCCTCCAACTATAGCGAAAACCAATATCCATAAAATATCCAAAGTATGTAAGGACATCCATTATATGAAATAGATCCTTACGAAATATGAAATCTCACCGCTTTAATCCAACCGAGATTATCTCAAAATTTGATCACTAATAAATAGGAGTGGAATGTACGGTTCCTGTATCGCGTAGGGATATAGCCTCCCGAGGATGGGTTAACGGATAAATGCTAGCATGAACTCAGGACGAGGATAAAATAATATCATAAAGTAAAACCAAGTAAACCAAACATATGCATACAAACCATACATATATATATAACCATGTCGGGAAAGCAAACTGGATTTAGCATGTATTTAAAACCATTAACATGGGTATGTGAAGCTTAACCATCCTAGAACCACCCACGGGGTATATGGGTCAAGTATAACCCCCTGAAAAGGCCGTGATATTGCAGCCAGATGAACTGGAGACACCATTAGAGTAAGGGATTTCCAAGTAACCTTTGAAATTAAAGGGGGGTGAATTGAAATTTTCTTCTGTGAGTCGACTAGTAACTCCTCGCAATCGAATCGCCTGCAGATCAGAATACTTCACAAACAGATTAAATTTAGAACATCAAGTAAGTAAATAACAAAACTTAAAATAATAACCCAAAGATTTATCCTGGTTCGGCACACCAATGTAGTGTTTACGTCCAGTCCCCTTGTGTTTCAAAGTTTTTTTTTATCGTTGAAAGTTTGGTTCGAGTACAATTATAGGAAATAGGTTATGAAGACTTATTTTGCTCTTCAGATCTTTTGAAATAGCTTCAGTTGATGTTACAAATCTTACTCGATCCTACTCTTTATATAACAATTATAAACTAAAGTCACAGAGCTTTGTAAGACTAAGAATGAGACACTTTGAATTTTCTCCTTTAAATTGCGTGCAAAGTGTCTATCTTCGGTCTTCATCTTTTATAGTCTTAGGTTTCTACTCTTCATAAGGAAACCCAAGAGTTCTTCTCAATCAAGGATGTAAATAGACTTTTTTATTGATGAATATAGTTGTATGATATGTCCATATCAGATATGTCCATATATGTCTTTGAATCACGTCCATATTAGATATGTCCATGATTTATTTTTCTTTTTAGTTTTGTAGAGATTGATTTCTTTTTAAATGTGCTTGTGACTTTTCTTCCTGATTGATGTGGTCTACCTTGATTGTGGGATTGTGATCCTTCTTCTATTTTGTGATATTTGATTGATCTACTTGCCATATTCTTGAATTGTTTTTTTGTTCCATTTGCCATGTCGTGATCTTCTATATCTTCCAATATTTTGAAATCATTTTATGTGACATTTGGAGATGAGATTCTCCTTCCATTTGTTCTTGTTGTGATTGATTTTCCTAGGATATCATGGATGTCCTTTTATTTCTGGATATGGCTTCCTTTATATTTCCACTATTAGCAGCTGCAAAGATATACCTGTTAGTTTTTTATTATTAAAATATAAACTTAGGAGGCTAACAATCTCCCCCCTTTTGATAATGACAACAAGAGTAAACATCAGTTGACTTCACTATCTGTCAGTTTGCTCTCCTTGACTTGTGTAAATATTAGTTGACATGTAAACTTGCTCTGCTCTCCTTGACTGGTAGGCTATTCAAATGTTCCTACCTTTCTCCCCCTTTGACATAATCAAAATGAAACAATACATAGGAAATATACAGACAGAGGAATACACAATAAAAATAAAGCAGTTTGATTTCAAATATCATGAATTCAAAGAATTCCATGCTTGTTTCATAGAGAGCAAAATTTTCTTCTAGCTGGGGTTTTGTAAAGATATATTCTAGTTGATTTTTAGAGTCAACAAATTTTAGGAAAAAGTCCCTATTTTGACATGGTCTTGAATGAAATGATGCTTGATATCAATATGTTTAGCCCTAGAGTAATGCACATTATACTTAGATAGACTAATGGCACTAGTGTTATCACACATAATGGGAACAAATTCAAATGATAATTCAAATTTATAAGATGATGCATAATCCATAAGATTTGAGTGCCACGGCTTCCAACAGCTATATATTCAGCTTCTGTGGTCGAGAAAGCATTAAAAGTTTATTTCTTGCTATGCCATAAGATAAGGGTATTTCAGAATTTGGCATGCTCCACTTGTGCTCTTCCTGTTACTCTTGTCTCCTATAAAATCAATATCTAAATATCCGATTAAATCAAAGTGTGAAGAGCAGGAAAATATAGACCAATGTCTTGAGTTCCTATTAGATATCGGATGACTCATTTGACGGCGGCGAGATGAGATTCCTTAGGAGTTGACTGGAATCTAGTACATTTACAAACATTGAACATAATATCTGTATGACTTGCAGTTAAGTAAAGTAGATATCCGATCATCCCCCGATATATTTTTTCATTAACGTCTTTTCCAGCCAATTCTGGATCAATTCTTGTAGATGGGCACATGTGTGTTCCAAAGGCCTTTCCCTTTTCCATGCCGAGTTTTTTTGTAAGTTCTTTCATGTATTTTTCTTGACTAATGAAGGTTTCTTGGGAGTTTGTTTAATTTATATCCCAGAGAGAATGCGAGCTTGCCCATATGAGTCAATTCAAATTCTCCTTTCATTAAATTTGCAATACTCTCGCACGTAGAGATGTTAGAACTACCACAGATGATATCATCAACATAAATTTGCACAATGAGGAGATTTTAATCAAGCTTTTGAATGAACAGAGTTGTGTCAATTTTATCCCTTTGAAAATTATTAGTTAATAGAAAAGTACTCAGACTCTCATACTAAACTTTTGGAGCTTGTTTGAGGCCGTAGAGTGCTTTTTATAACTTGAAAACATGATTTAAAAATGAAGGATCTTCAAATCCAGGGGGCTATTTTACAAAATCTTCCTCATGAATAAATCCATTTAAGAAAGAACTTGTTATGTCCATTTGATATAACTTAAAAGATTAAATACGGTAAAAGCTAATAAAATTCATATTACTCTAACCTTTCCAAGGGGGGAAAGGTCTCACCATAATCAATACCTTACCGTTGAAGGTATCCTTAAACTATGATCCTGGATTTATCTCTGCTATATTTACCTTCTTTATTTACCTTATTTCTATAGATCCATCTAGTTCCAATTACTGAGTAGTTTCTTGGTTTTCCAACTAGAATCCAAACTTGAATTCATTCAAATTATTCCAGTTCTTCCTTCGTAATTTCAACTAATGATTCATTGTTGAGATATTCATCAGTTTTCTTTGTTTTGATTTGGGAAACAATGGTAACGGATGCTTGTCTCCTTAATGACGCTCTGGTTTGCATTCTATCTTCTGGATTTCTGAAGATGAGTTTATTTGGATGGCTGTGATCATGCTTCTATTATTTTTGAATATTTGGCTTCACTGTTTCTGCTGTGGGAGTCGATTTTATTAAGGGTGTAGTCGACTTGTCATGTATGGGCTCTGGAGTTGTTCTGTGATTTTCTCCCATCTGTATATTACTCACTTGTTCTTCATCAACACTTATACTCATAGGGAGGTGGTTAGATTTATCAAAAACAATGTGTATAGATTCCTCAACTCAGAGTTCTTTTATTAAAATCCCTATAAGCACGACTAGTGGGAGAGTACCCAAGGAAAATACCTTCATCACTTCATGGATCAAATATACCTAAGGTATTCTTACCATTGTTGTGAATAAAATATTTGTAGCCAAAGGGATGGAAATAGCCGATGTTGGGCTTCTTTTCTCTCCAGATTTCATAAGGTATTTTCTTTAAAATAGGTATGATCAGACACCTATTGATGATATGACATGATGTACTAACTACTTCTGCCCAAAAGTGATCTGGGAGATTATGTTCTAAAGGGATTGTCCTGGCAGTTTCCTGGAGGGACCAGTTCTTTTGTTCTACTACACCATTTTGTTGAAGAGATCTCAGTGAAAATAAGTTCTGAGAGTATCCATTCTGAGAACAATACTCCTCAAATGCCTTATTTTCAAATTCTCCACCATGATCACTATGAACGTAGGTGATGAGGTGTCCAGCTTCTCTCTGTATTTTTCTACAAAAAATATCAAAGTTTGTGAAAGGTTCATATTTATGTGCAAGAAACATAAGCCAAGTAAATCATGAGTAATCATCAACTATGACAAAAACATATTTTTTTCCACCAATGCTTGTGGTCTTGATGGGACCAAATAGATCCATGTGGATTGTTTGGAGAGGCCTGGTAGTAAAGACAATGTATTAATGGAACCAAACAGATCCATGTGGATTGTGTAGAGAGGCCTAGTAGTAGAGACAATGTCTTTGACTTTGAAAGATGTTCTAGTCTGTTTACCCACTTGTCAGACATCACATTTGTGATCCTTTTCAAACTTGAGTTTTGGCAAACCTTTCACTGAATCAAGTCTAGACAATTCTCAATAATGTGCATACTAGCATGCCCGAGCTTCCTGTACCACAACCAAGTATCATTGGATTGCACGGTGAGGCAGGTTAAGGTTGCAAAATCAGGACTATTTAAAAAATAAATGTTATCAACACGATCACCGATAAGGGAGATATTTCTTTTATCGTGTTTGATAGAGCAGCTTTCAGCTTTGAAGAGAACTCTAAACCCGGTGTCACATGGTTGACTGATACTGAGCAGGTTGTGTTTGAAATCGTCTACTAGGTATACTTCAGTGAATTCACATGATGAGCTGAGTCTCACTGAGCAGACTCCAATGACGTTGCCTCTAGTATTGTCACCAAATCTGACTAATACCCCATCTAATTTCTTTAGGGAGAAAAAGTTCTCCTTCTTTACGTTCATACATTTGGAACATCTGTTGTCAGTGACCCGCACTCTTTTTCTATAGCTCTTGCGGACCTGTTCCTTGCTAGGTTCACTTGTTCCCATAAACAACATATTGGCAGCCTCTATTTCTTCTTCAGATTCATCTTTATCGCTTCAGGCTCCAAAATTTTGATTTTTCTAGACGATTTTTGTCTTAATTTTGGACAATTTTATTTTAAATTTATAGTCCTTCCACAGTAGTAACAGAGATCATCATTTTTGGTAGAGTAATTATTTTTTCCTCTTTGGGATCTTTGATGTCTCTGTCTCATGATCTGCCTTACCCCACGGTTGATGAGGCCCATTCCCTTGCTATTAGTATTTTCAAGAATGTCCTTCTCTCCAATTTGAGTAGCATTGAAGGCTACTTGTTTCTTCTTTTCATCCTTGTGAAACCTGTTGTTATAATTTTTCTCATATGCGATAAGGTTACCTAGCAGGTCATCAAATATCATGTTATGAAGATCTCCATCTTCAAGAATGGCATCCTTGGTTTCCCAAGTTTTTGGAGACTTCGGACCAGGTTCTAGACTTGCAGGTTTTAAGGATAAACCATCCCCAGTGATTTTAGTTCGCACACAATTTTGCTGAATCTAGCAAACATTGTTTCAATATCCTCATTTTACTCCATTTTGAATAACTTGTATTTATTGACAAAAGCAAAAAAATTTGAATTCTTGACTTAGGTGGTTCCTTCATAGGTTACATCCAGATTGTCCCACATTTATTTTGTGGTTTCCCACATTGAAATCCTATTGTATTATTCTCCACTAAATGGACACAAAAACAAACTTATAGCACGTGTGTTAGTTTGAATTACTTCTTTCTGTTCTTGGGTGACCTCAAAGATCTCAAGGTCCTCTATGTTAGCACTGCTAGATTCCTTATCTTTGTCTTTTGACTTCTCCTTGAGTCCTAGAATTGGATTTGGACCCTTCTTGAGGACCTTCTAAGTTTGGAAGTCATTTTATTGGACAATGATTCAAAACCTGTTCTTACAGTAGGAGTAATGTTGTCCATCAAAGCATGGTGGTCTTGTGGAGGAGTGACCATCCTGAAGGAGAGCACCTGGAATATGATAATTGGCCATTTGAGCTTTGCTCACTTTCAGTTAAGCAATGCTATCTTTGAGACCTGCTCTGATACCAATTGAAATTCAAGAAGGGGTGAATTGAAATTTTTTTCTATGAGTCAACTACTGACTCCTCTCAGTCGACTCACCTACAGATCAGAACACTACACAAACAGATTAAATTTAGAACAGTCAAGTAAGTAAATAACAAAATGTAAAGTATTAACACAAAGATTTATCCTTGTTCAGCACACCAATGTAGTGCTTACATCCAGTCCCCTTGGGTTTTAAAGTTTTCTTAGATCATTGAAAGTTTAATTCGAGTATAATGATAGGAAACATGTTCTAAAGACTTATTTTGCTCATCAAATTTTGTGATAGCTTCAGTTAATGTTACAAAGTTGACTCGATCCTATACTTTATATAACAATTGTAAACTAAAGTTATCGAGATTTGTAAGACTACGAAAGAGACACTTTGAATTTTCTCCTTGAAGCTGAGTGCAAAGTGTCTGTCTTCATTCTTCATCTTTTGTAGTCTTCGGCTGCTACTCTTCATAAGGAAACTCAAGAGATTTTTTCTCAATCAAGGATGTAAATTGATTCCTTGATTAAGGAATATAGCCATATGATATGTCCATATCAAGTTTGTCCATATATGTCTTTGGATCATGTCCATATTAGATATGCCTGTGATCTATTTTTCTTTTTGGTTTTGTAGAATTTCTTTCCAAATGTACTCGTGATCTTTTCTTCCTGATTGATATGGTCTGCCTTTATTTTGGGATTGTGATCCTTCTTCTATTTCTGTAATATTTGATTGATCGCTTGTCATATTCTAGAATTGATTTTCCATTCCATTTTCCATGTCGTGATCTTTCATATCTTCCAATATGTTGAAATGATTTTCCATGATATTTGGAGATGAGATTCTCCTTTCATTTGTTCTTGTTGTGATTGATTTTCCTTGGATACCGTGGATTTCCTTCCATTCTTGTTGTTCTTCTATTTCTGGAGTCGGCTTCTTTTATCTTTCCACTATTAACAGCTGCAAGGATACACTTGTTAGTTTGTCATTATTAAAACATAAACTTAGGAGGCTAACACCCTTCGCTCTCCATGATACATATGTACAGTGTACTTAGATAATTCCCATGTACCTCCAAGTATCATAAATGGTTGCTATGAACATCCCTCATGTAGGAAAACATGAGTTTTCAGTGTCCATCCATTGGACTCGCACCTTCATGGATAGCTATCACACCTTGCCATTATTTCCCAATTAAAACCATTTCCAACCAACCAAACCATTATTCCATTATTATTCACTAAGGCTATAAGAAGTGGTATCGTCATATCGACTATAACTTACAAGCAATGTCCTTAGACAGCCTTTTTATGTAGAGGGAATCCCATTTACCCATAAATTACATTATCAAGTTAACTTGGAGGATTCCATGTACCCCACAAGTGTTCCATTATTAAGTATACTTGGGGGATTCCATTGTACCCCACAAAGAAGTTTAATTAATCATAACTACGACCACCAAACCATACCATTTAGCCATTCCAAATAATTTAGACCATTTATACCATTTAGGGTTCCATTACCAAACCATATCATGTAATAGTTCCTTTAAAAGTCACATAATATAGTAAAAGCATTATTATAGGCATTTTATCAAACATGTCGGGGGCATAGTGTTTCCAAAGCCAATTTCAATTACCAATTAACCATTCCCATGAAATAAATTATCCAAACCATAATTAAAGCATGCAAAAGCACAATCAAAGCATAGGAAAACCATAACCAGTCATTTAATACCAAAGATCCAACATATATTTGAAAAACCCCAAAACCGTACATTAATCATTCCATGAAAACATTGTATAAATCAAGCCTATAGTTGGAAATTACAATGAGGGAGGATTACATGCCTTAGATCATGAAGATGATGGAGAGAAATCACCCAATCAAGCCCCAAATTACTCCTTTAGATGAAACTCTAGCCTTCCCTTACCTAAGAGCCTTAGAGAGAATTAGGGAGTGTTTCTAAGTGTTTTAGATTTGAATAATAGGGCAAATAACCTCCCAAGTGTCATAAAAGTTGTGGGGTCATAGTGGGTTAAGAGGGGAAATATCTAGATTTTGCCCAACTTATCTGCATAAAATCCCCGCAAGTGGGTACGACTCCACCATAGTAGTCATACCCTCCAATATGAGTGGTACCCATCACTCGTGTACTAGACCTCCCTTAGACCTCCTACACTGGTCAACATACGACCATGCAAACTAAACTGTATCTAAGGATACGGCTAGTACCCTCAACCAGTACCCATAATAGAACCAAAAGGAGTTGACATTGTCCAACATAATAGTGGGACAATACGACTCATACCCTATCTCACGACCCATGGTGATCCACTCATACTTAGATTCAAGTTATATTTCTATGTATCAGATTAAGTAAAGGAAAACCGAACCATACGACCCATATCTGACCATACGACTCATTCCAACCCAATCATACTCATTCCAGAAACTAATCCAACCCATCAACCATTACTGGTTAGTGTACAACCAAGCCTTACCAAACGTACCCCAGCATATGACCTGTACCCTCTAGTCAGACCTTGGCCCAAAACCAAAAATATAGGAAATTTTCAAAGGGTCCCAATCCCAGGGTGCTTCAGTCTCCCCCACTAGGATCATTCATCCCCGAAAGATGGAAAAGGTAGGTCGAACACAAGCACGATTCATTTGCATTATCAAATATCAATTTAACCTTTAACCAAGTTAGAAAATAAAGATGCAAGGATCTATACTAACCCTTAACTAAGTTAGAAAATAAAGATGTGATCAAGAACACATTCCTTCCGCACGAATATCTGAAGAAAAAAACAAATATGGATATTTGGACTTCATGTCCGCTTCTGCTTCCCATATTGCCTCTTTCACCTTGTGGTTTTTCCATAGAACCTTAATCGAGGCCACATCCTTGGTCCGTAACTGACAAACCTGCCAATCTAATATCTCTACCGAGACCTCTTCATAAGACAGAAAATTTGATATATCCAATCCTTCCAACGAAACCACTAAAGAATGATCACTAAGACACTTTCTTAGCATAAAGATATAAAATATCAGATGAATGGAGATTGAACCAGAAAGCAACTCTAATTCATACACCAGGCTACCAACCATCAGCAAAACCCCATAAGGACCAACATATCGAGGATTGAGCTTCCCTTTTTACCAAATCGCATCACTCCTATTATGCGAGATACCTTTAGGAACACCTTATCCCTAACCTCAAACTCCAAGTCTCTACACCTTACATCCGTATAGGACTTTTGGCAACCTTGGTCATCCTAAAGCCTATCCTGAATCACCTTTACCTTTTCCACTGCCTGATAAATCAAATTCAGACCGAACATATACCAAGCTCAAACCACCTAATAGGAGATCTACACCTCCTACCATACAATGCCTCAAAAGGGGCCATTTCAATACTATAATGGTAACTATTATTGTAAGCAAACTCTAACAAAGGTAGATGCAAAACTCAATTTCCAAAATAATCAATCACACATTCACAAAGCACATACTCCAATGTCTGAATAGTCCTCTCTTCTTGTCCATCCATCTGCAGATGGAAAATAGTACTCAGACTAAACTTATTCCCCAACCTCTTCTAAAAAGACCGCATGAAGTGAGATAAAAACTGCATACCACAATCATAGATAATCAAAATAGGTACCCCATGCATCTTTATAATCTCTTGAAGATACAAACTCGCATAGTCCTTATCCAAAATGTTAGTCCACACCAACAAGAAGTGAGCGGACTTTGTCATTCTATCCACGATGACCCAAATCGAATCAAATTGACTCAGAGACCTTGGAAGACCAATAACGAAATCCATATTGATTACCTCTTATTTTTTTTCTGGCAATTCCATTTCCTAATACAACCCACCAGGCCTCATGGGTCAACTTTGACTTGTTGGCACGCTAAGTATTTGGCCACAAAATCAGCCACATCCCTTTTTATACCATTCCACCAATACATATCCTTGAGATCAAGATATATTTTTTGTCGAACAAGGATGAACAACATAGCGTGATTGATGCCCCTCAGCCAAAACCCTTTGTCGCAACCCATCGGCTTTAGGAAGACATAACCGCCCTTGGTACCTCAAGGTACCATCACCACTGATCTCAAACACCATCACCCTATTCCAACCAACATCACTCTTGATTTTCATCAAGATAGGATCTAGCATTTGCTTTTCCTTGATCTCTGCACAAAGAGACATCCGGACCACTTACTGAACAATCATACCACTATCCTCAGAGTCTAAAAGACGAACCCCTAGATTAGCCAAGTGGTGAATATCCTTTACCAACTCCTGTTTTTCCTTTTCTATATAAGCCAAAATCCCATGGATAGCCTGCTAAGAGAATCAGTAACCATATTAGCTTTACCTGGGTGGTAGTGAAGACTCATATTATAGTTATTGAGAAGCTCAAACCATCACTTTTGCCTGAGATTTAGCTTCTTCTAAGTGAACACATACTGTAGACTCTTATAATCAGAAAAGATATCCACGTGCACTCTGTATAAATAATGCTGCCAAATTTTCAAAGAAAAAAACACCGCTAAAAGTTCCAAATCATGAGTAGGATAATTCCTCTCGTGCACCTTCAAGTTTTTAGAAGTATAGGCAATCACTTTCCCGTGCAGCATTAAAACACAATCAAGCCCCACCCGGGATGCATCGCAATAAACTACAAATGCCTTATTACCTCCAGTCAATGTCAAGACTGAAGCCAAAGTTAGCTTATCCTTAAGCTTCTCAAAACTCCTCTCACAAGAATCCGACAAAGAAAAGTTTGCCTTCTTCTGTGTCAACTTAGTTAATGAGGCAGTTATCATCGAGAAACCTTCCTCGAATTGCCTATAATACCCATCCAAACCCAAGAAACTCTATATGTCAGTTGGAGTCATGGGTCTAGGTCACCACTTAAACACAACCACCTTTTGCAGATCCACCATGATCCCCTCACTAGAAAAAATATGACCAAGAAAAGTCATAGTGTTCAACCAAAACTCACACTTAGAGAATTTGGCATACAATTGTTGCTCATTAAAGGTCTACGACACCACACAGAGGTGATTGGAATGATCCACCTCACTCTTTGAATAAACCAAAATGTCATCAATGAACACAATGATAAAAAGATCAAAGAACTGCCTGAAAACCCTGTTTATCAAATCCATAAATATCGCTGGATCATTAGTCAAACCAAATGACATAACTATGAATTCAAAGTTCCCATGCCGAGTATGAAAAGATGTCTTAGGTATATCCTCCTCCCTAATCTTAAGTTGTTGATACCCAGACCAAATATCTATCTTAGAAAAGAATTTGGCACCTTATAATTGATTAAACAAGTTATCTATCCTAGGAAAAGTATACTTGGTCTTAACCGTTACCTTATTCAATTGTCAATAGTCAATGCATATATGAAGGCAACCATCCTTCTCTTTCATGAATAATGCCGGTTCACCGCAAGGGGACACACTAGGATGACTGAAACCCTTATCCTAAAGATCATTAAGTTGTTCTTTGAGTTCCCTTAACTCAGCTGAAGCCATTCTATAAGGTGGAATATATAGTGGATGAGTGTCCAGAACAAAATCGATACCAAATTTGATCTCCCTATCCAGAGGAACACCAGGAAGATCATCAATAAAAACTTCAAGAAACTCATTTACCACCAAAACTGAATGAAAAGAAGGACCATCCGAGTTAAAATCCTTAACTCAAACTAGATGATAGAGACACACTATAGAGATTAATCTTTAAGCTTTATGATAGGAAATGAATATTCCCCTAGGAGCTAGGGAACTACACTCCTACTCAATAACTAGTTCACCAGGGAACCTAAAGAGAACCTTCCAAGTTTGATAATCTAAGGACGTATAACAAGAGTGTAACCAATCCATCCCTAGAATAATATCATAATCCACTGTATCAAGTTCAAACAAATCTACCAAAGTCTTCCTACTACCAATAGATACCACCACCTCATATAGTATTTTTTAGCAATCACAGAGTCACCTACTGGGTAGAAAAAAAGATCCGAAATAACTTTAGGATCAAAAGCAAAATACACAGCCACAAATGGGGTCACATAAGAAAGAGTGGACCCCAAATCAAGAAAACAATACACATCACAAGAAAAGATCTGTAACGTGCCAGTCATAATATAAGGTGATGCCTCAGATACTTACCGAGTAGCAAGAGCATATAACTTATTTTGTTGTCGAGTGCGACTCAAGGGCCTGGTGAATCATCGAGGCCAACATAGATGCGTGTTGGCATGTCACAATTAGAGGTTTTTGTGACCATCAAGTGCATCCTAGAGACATGTCCAATAACATGATATCCTAATAGTGACCTATTGTTAGACCTCATTCTAAGATATGATGGTTGGCAGGCCATGTGAAGGTGCACATTGGCCTTGACATGTGTTGAGACAAGTAATATGTTACTGTGGTTGCTATGAGATAGAAAGTAGCTGATAATGACCAAGGTGTTGGAGTTTCATCAAGGTATCCTAGGCGCAATAGGTGGCGACAAATACATGGCACCTATGCAGGCATGTGGGTATACGGGTAGGCAGTGACATAGACTCGGCAAGGCACTGGCATGACATCGACATTGGCATGACATAGGAACTAGAATGTCATTAGGACAGGCATGGATCAAACAATGAAATGGCATAGGCTAAGGCATTGGCATGGTCCATATAGTAGCACGACATAGGCAGTGGCATAGCCTAGGCAGTAACATAGACTCAGCAAGGCGCTGGCATGATATTGATATTAACATAGCACAGGAAAGAGCATTGGCATGGTCTAGATAATGGCACGACATAGGCAGTGGCATGGACTAGGCAGTAACAAAGTAGAGGCAGCAATGTGGCACTAGAAGAAAATAAGGGAACAAATCCTTACTCGCTTCCAAAGCACCCTTACTAACCAAATAATTTCTTAGCATATGGGCTAGCTGGCCACTCTTGAAATACTTTTCCCTTCCCTCATCATATAAACCCCTCTGCAACCTACCATAAAACTGACAAGGAGGGCATGATAAGGCTAACTGAGCCTACTTGCTGAGATTGGGCACCCTATGCCCAAAAATTATTGCCACTCTGCTAACGCATCACCCGAAGGCTTTGGATAAGGAGCACTAGATGTAGATAAGGAACCATAACTCCCTCAATTATTCTTTGGGCATTTATATCCATCCTGGCTGCCTTGCTGCTGAGCACTACCTTGTACAGAAGAATTGAACTTCTTACCCTGCCTTTTCCCAAACTCAGCCATCTTTTTTTTTTCTTTCTCCACCTGCTGCATATGAACAATCAAGCTAGAAATATCATATCCTTGATCAGTAATATAGTCTTTCTTTCAAGGATCAATTCCCGAGACAACCTTAAGGAAAACTTTCTCATCTTATCCCTCATATCAGACTCTATATCCAGAGCATACCTTGAAAATTAATGAAACTTCAAGGCATATTCCTTAACCGACATCTTCCCCTGCTTTAGATTAACAAATTCCTCTTCCTTTGCTTTTCTTAAATCCTGAGGAAAAAAACGGTCCAGAAAAGCATTGTAGAAAGTCTCCCATAAAATTGACTCATCAACATCACCTCTCACCCTATACCACTATCGTACTATTAGTACGCCATATCCTTAAGCTGGTAAGCACAAAATTCACCCCTTTCATATTCATGTCCGGCATTACCCTGAAGATTTTCTCCATTTTATCTAGGAAACCCTGAGGATACTCCTCCACCTTTACCCTAGTAAAAGTAGGAGGATTCATCTTAATAAACTGGCCAACCATTGTGGCCTCGACAAATGAATCAAAATATGCATCCCGCTCAGCCTGAGCAGCAACCAACAGAGCAATAAGATAAATTAATCAGAAAAATTCTGCATTAGTCACCTCACCTGAGGAGGACTAGTATCAATCGATGAAACTCCAGAAATATCAGAGACTGGACCCTTAGACCGATTATGGATCCCCTAAGTATTATGTGTCCCTTTAACATTGACCCTAGTAAGGATAAAAGAGTTTTTTTGCATCTCAAGTCATGGAGGAATGATCTAAAAAGTAAACAAACCAAGATTAGAGAAGATTCAAGGACATAGACTGCACGCTTAAAATTAGAATGCCAAGAACATGAAACATTCCTAAATTCCTTGTAGCCTCTCCCTTATGAGTGTGGAGGTCTAAACACCCCTAAAAGAGACTCTACTCGACACATCTTGTGGACTCCCAATTGACCATAAACCTAAAGCTCTGATACCAACTTAAAATAACCCAAACTAGGGCCATGTCGTAATGGGCATCCCAAGTCCAGCTAGGATTGAGGACCACCCTTGTTACCCAACCCAAACTCTAGATATGCATACCTTGAGTAGGATGAATTCCAAACATATAACAAGATAGCGTATTTTATATAACTTCCAGACTCTAAGATTAGTCTAAGACTGTGATCGACCCAAATGAGTTCAACCATCCAAAAACACATCCAATAACTAAATTACCAAACCAAAACCATAAGCCAACAACCAAAATAATAAAAAAGTTCTTGTCCATAACATAATATAATGGAATAATCATAAATCCAGTCTAGCGGTATCAGCCCCAATACCGATGCTAATACTAAGGATGACACCAATACTGATCCCACCCATTCAAACCCATAGTAGTCACACAAGCCTCTAACAAAAAGAAAAACAATATTTGATTGGGACATACCCCCAATAATAGCTAGAACTAATATACATGGAATATCCAAAGTATGTAAAGACATCCATGATATGAAAAGGAGACTTCCAAAATATGGAAGATTACCACTTCAATATAATCGAGCGGATCTCAAAATCTGATCACTAAGTAGGAGGAGTAGAATTATTAGTTCCTGCATTACATAGAAATACAGCCGCCCGACGACTGCTTAGCGGGTGAACGCTAGCATGAACTTATGATAAGGATGAAATAATTTCATCTAGTAAAAAACAAAGTGAAATAACCATATGCATACCAACCATACATATATATATCTAAGATAGAAAAAATAACCGAGTTTAGCATGCATTTAAAATCATTAACCTGGGTATATGAAGTTTAACCATCCTAGAACCACCCACAGGCTGTGTGGGTCCAGTGTAACCTCCTGAATGGGATCCAATACATGTATCCACATGAACCAGAGATACCATAAGACTGGGGGTACCCAAGTACCCTTTGCTCTCTATGATACATATTTATAGTGCACTTAAAGGATTTCCATGTACCTTCTAGTATCATAAATGGTCGCTATGACCAACCCTCATGTCAACAAACATGAGTTTATAGTGTTCGTCTATTGGACTTGCACTTTCATGGTTAGCTATCACACCCTGCCATTATTGCCCAATTAAAACCATTTCTAACCAACCAAACCATTATTCCATTATTATTAACCAAGGATGTAAGAAGTGGTCTTGTCATACAGACTACATCTTGTAAGTAATGTCCTTAGCCAACCTTTTTATGCATAGGAACTTCCATGTACCCATAAATTACATTATCAAGTTAACTTGGAGGATTCCTATTTACCCCACAAGTGTTTCATTATTAAGTGTACTTGGAGGATTCCATTGTACCCTACAAGGGAGTTTTATTAACTATAACCACAACCACCAAACTATTCCATTTATCCATTCCAAATAATTTAAACCGTTTATACAATTTAGTATTCTATTACCAAACCATATCATGTAATAGTTCCATTAAAAGTCCAATAATATAGTAAAAGCATTATTAAAGGCATTTTATCAAATATGTTGGGGGCATAGTGTTTCCATATGAAATTCTAATTACCAATTAACCATTGCCATGCAACCAATTATCCAAACCATTATTATAGCATGTAAAAGCATAATTAAAATATGGGAAAATCATAACCAAGAATTTAACACCAAAACCCCAACATATATTTAAAAAAATCCCAAAACCATACAATAATCATGCCATAAAAACATTGTATAAATTATGATTTTAGTTGGAACTAACAATGACGGAGGAGTACATGCCTTAGATGGTGAAGATGATGGAGAGAAATCACCCAATCTAACCCTAAATTGCTCATCTAGATGAAACCCTAGCCTTTTCTTACCTAAGAGCCTTAGAAAAAATTAGAGAGTGTTTTGAAGTGTTTTAGATTAGAATAATAGAGAAAATAACCTCCACGTGTGATATTAGTCATGATGGGGTCATAATGGGTTAAGAGGGGAAATATCTAGATTGCCCCCTAACTTGACTGCATAAAATCACCGCAGATGGGTATCACTCACCATACTAGTCGTACCCTTCATTACCAATTGTACCCACCACTCGTATCCCAGACCTCTTTTATACCCCCACACAGGTCAATATACGACCATGAAATCCAAACTGTATCTAAGGATATGACTTGTACCCTCAACCCATACCTATAATAGAACTAAGAGGAGTTGACACAGTCCAACAAATAAGTTGGACAATACAACTCTACCCTATCTCATGACCCATGGTAATCCACTCGTACATAGATCCAAATTACTTCACTAAGTATCAGATTAAGTGATGGGAAACCTAATTATACGACTCATACCTACCCAAGTCATACCCTTTCTAGAAAACAATCCAACCCACAAACCATCATTGGTTAGTGTACGACCAAGACTTACGAATCGTACCCCAGCATATGACCTGTACCTAGGAAATTTTCTATGGGTCCTAAACCCGGGTGTTTTAGTATAGTTTATGGTCCTCAATTCATATATTGATCAGTGAGGTTTGATTATTTTTGTCTAAAGTAAGAATGGACATCATATTGGTCATGTGTTATGGGACTCAAAGTATGGTTCCAACCGTATGATATACTGTGTCTAGCCTAGATGATTCTATTCTACCTAATGTATGGTTCTAGGGTACTTATCGTAAGGGTACGAGTTAGCTTTTATAGTCGGATGTTGGTCACTATTATAGACCAAGCTATTACCTAGGGTATGAGTGGTAGGTACCACTCATATGTTAGGGTAAGGTTTGGGCAGGGGGTGTAGTCGTACCCTTCTGCAGAAATTTATACAATTTAAGTTAGGGGTATTCTGGATATTTCCCCTCTTAACCCATTATGAACCCATGACTTAAAACACTTTTGGGACATTATTTACCCTATAATTCTAAATTAAAAACACTTGAAACGCTCTCAAGATTTAGGTTCAAGAAAGGCTAGGGTTTCTTAAATACAATCAATTAGGGGCTTTCAAGAGAAAATCTCTATGTCTTCCTTTGTATCTAAGGCATGTTACTCCTCTCTCATTTTTAGTTCAACTAAATTCATGTTTTAATGAAAGGTTTTCATGATTTAATTGTGGTTATTGTTTGGTTTTGAATTATATGTTGGGGGTTTTGGTTGTTTATGGATGAATATTATTTTCTTATATTTTATTTATGATTTTTCATGTTATAATGGTGGGTTGAGCTTATGGTTTCATGGGGATATTCATTTGGTACTTGGTTTTGGTTTTGAAAACTATATGCCCTTAACATGTTTAATAAAATGCTTATGAAAATGGTTTTATTACATAGTTGGACTTTATTGAAAATCTTGCATTGCATAAAATGGTAATGGAACTTAAAGTTGGTTTAGATGGTTAAATGGTGAAATGGTAAGTCCTTGGAGTCCATGGTTTTAGTTTAAATGAAAAACCTTGTAGTGTACACGGGAATCCCTCAAGTGATTTTAATTATAGTACAATGGGGTACATGGGAATCCCTAAGGATTAGCTAATGACATTTCTTGCATGTTGTAATTGATATGATGATATCACTACATAATACCTTGGTAAATAACTCTAAAAATTATAGTTTTGTTATGTGCTAAATGATTTAATTGGTCAATAATGGAAAATTATGATAGCTAACCATAAAGGTATGAGTCCAATGGACGGATATTAAAAACTCAAGTTTGCTGACAAGAGGGTTGGTCAAGGTGACCATGTACTCATGGGGTACACAGGAATTTCCTAAGATTATACTTATATGTATGTATCATGGAGGGCAAAGGGTATAAGAGAATTCCCTACCCTTATGATATCTCTGGTTTGTATGGATACATGTACTAGGCTCATCCAGGGGTAAAACTGGGCCAATATATCCCATGGGTTGTTCTAGAATGATTAAGATACACAAACTTAAGTCAAAGTTTTAAATTCATGCTGAACCTAGTTCCCTTTCTCGACATGGATTATATATATGTATGGATGTGATTACATATGGTTATTTACTTAGTTTTAAATATGTGCATTATTTTATCCTTATTCCTATGTACATGCTAGCATTCACCTGCTAACCCATTTTCAAGCGGTTGTATCCCCATATAATGCAGGAACCGACCATATTACTCATGCTTCATGATTGGATTCGGGGACAGCTTGGTATTTGATTGAAGTGGTGAGCTTCCATACTCGATAAGACTCCATTTCATATTATGGTCTTCTTTACATACTTTTTTCATTTCTTAAACATTGGTTTTAGCTATGGTTGGGAGCATTCCTGATTGGATGTTGTTTTGATTTTTATTAGAGGCTTTATGAGACTAGTTTGGGTTGGTATAGGCGGTGTTTGTATTTGTGTCAGCCTTGGCATTAGTATTGGTATTAGGGATAACACCATTTGATTGTATTTTATTTATGATTGTTCCATTTAGTTGTTATATGAAATTAGAATCTATTCAACATATGGTGTAGGGCGGTAATGGTTAGGTATTGGAGGTGGTCTTCCATCTCGGTTGAGCTTAAGGTACCTGATAAGACTAGGACTTGGGTTGGGTCTTGTAAATTGGTATCAGAGCCCTAGGTTCATATTCACATAAAAGACCATAAAACTATGTTGAGTAGAGTCTCTTTAAGGGTATGTAGTGTGCCATACTCACAAAGGAGAGACTACAAGGTATTTAGGAATATTTCTCTTTCTTGTGTTCATTTTTTAAGAAGTAGAGTTGAAGATCCTAAATTCTCCTTTAATTCTTGTATGTTCACTTTTTAGATCATGCCTTGACCATATGAATCTCACAAAAACTCCTCTTTCCTAATTGGGGACAATATGGATGGGACACGCTCTACTCATAGGATCCATGCTCGATCTAGGGGACCATTTCTGGATTGTTCTAGATTCCCACCGATTCCCTTTAGTCCTTCTTATACTCCTCGGGCTAAAGTGACAAATACTAAGTTTCATCAATATATTAATATTTTGTTACAGTGGTAGCTACTCAGTCTAAGCATGGTGTTCCTGTTACTCCATCTTCTGAGGCCACAAGGGTTGGCCAGTTCATAAGGTTGAACTCTCTGACATTTACTGGTGTTAAGGTGGAGGAGGATACTTAAGGTTTTCTTGATGAGATAGAAAAGATCTTTTATTTATGTATTCCATGAATATAAAGGATATGGAGTTTGCATCCTATCAGTTGGAGGATGTGGCATACCAATAGTGCGAGGAATGGGGTCAGGAAAGTGGCAACACTGATGAGTATCATTATGGGAGGATTTTTCCAATGCTTTTTTTGTCCGCTTCTTTCCTTAGGAATATAGGGAAGCTAAGGCAGAAGAGTTTGTTAATATGAATTAAGGTAAGATGTCTATCAAGGAGTATGCCTTAAAGTTTCAATAATTGTCTCGGTATTCGCTAGAGATGGTTTTTAGAATGAGGAAGTTTGCTTTTGAGTTATCTCATGAGTTGATCCTTAAGAGTAAGGTTGTCTTATTGATCAAGGAGATAGATATCTCTGGGTTGATTGTGTACATGAAATAGGTAGAGAAAGAGAAAAATAAGTAGGCTGATTTGGGAGAGAGGTAAGGAAAGAAGTTTTAGTTCTCTAAGTAGGGCGGTGGCCAGCAGCAGAGTGGTATGGATGGTGGTAAGTGGCCCTAGAAAAATTGAGGAAATTTTGGGTCATACTGGATGGCTAATGCTCCCTGCCCAAAGTCGTTGGGTGATAGAAGTTTCCAAGGTTGTCACAACTTTAAGGCACAGGTCCCCATTCTTAGTCTATTGGGTCCCAGTCAACTCCATCATATCCTTCCTGCAGGTTTTATGGTAGATTGCATCGGGGTTACTGTGATAAAAAAAAGGACAGGTGCTTCAACTGTGGTCGGCCATGGCATTTGCTTAAAAA
Organism: Capsicum pubescens; assembly: GCA_030864215.1. Lineage (NCBI taxonomy): Eukaryota > Viridiplantae > Streptophyta > Magnoliopsida > Solanales > Solanaceae > Capsicum > Capsicum pubescens. The sequence goes on from CM061543.1 coordinate 124,986,713, forward strand.
CTATCATGTTGGTAAGGTTGCTTCAGGGGAAAATAAGGTTCCAGTTGCTTCATCATCATCTCTGGCACCAAAGGGTGCACCATCTGGTTTCAACACTAGTCAAAATCATCTTTATTCTTTTACTACCTGATAGGAGTCTGAGGCATTGCTTGATGTCGTGAATGGTACGTTGAAACTCTTTTCTTGTGATGTGTATTGTTTACTTAATACAGGGTTTTCTCTCTTTTATGTGACCCTATTTGTAGCCATGTATTTTGGTTTTGGTCCAAAGTATATTTCAGACCCCTTTTTCTATTCTTACCCTAGTAGGTGACTCTATGATTGCTAGAAGAGTCAATAGGGGGTATGGTATCTGTTGGTAGAAAAGAAACTTTAGTGGATCTATTTGAATTAGATATGGTGGATTTTTATTTTATATTGGGGATGGATTGGTTGAAGTCATGCTATGTTTCTCTAGCTATCAAACCCATAAGGTTGTCTTTAAATTTCCTGATGATCCTATTATTAAGTGAGAGGGTGGTTCCCTATCTCCTAAGGGGAAGTTGATATCATATCTTAGAGCTCGGAGATTAATCTCCAAGGGGTGTCTCTATCATTTGGTATGGGCTAAATATTATAACTCGGATGGTCCTTCTTTGTATTTCGTCCCTGTGATAATTGAATTTCCTGAGCTCTTTCCTGATGACCTTTCTGGTGTTCTTCCTAATAGGGAGATTGAGTTTGGGATTGATCTTATTTTAGACACTCGTTCAATATCTGTTCCTTCGCATAGAATAGCTCCGGCAGAGTTGAAGAAGCTTAAGGAGCAACTCAAATATCTTCTAGATAAGGGTTTCATCTATTCTAGTGTGTCCCTGTGGGGTCCACCTATTTTATTTGTGCGTAAGAAGAATGGTTTCCTTCAGATTTGTATTGTTTACCGACAGTTGAATAAGGTGATGGTAAAGAACAAGTACCCTCTTCCAAGGATAGATGATTTGTTTGATCAGTTGCACGGTGCTAAGTTTGTCTGTAAGATTGATCTTAGATCAGGGTATCATCAATTAAAGATTAGGGAGGAGGATATCCCTAAGACTGCCTTTCGTACTCGATATGGGCATTTTGAGCTTTTGGTTATGTCTTTTGGGTTGACCAATGCCCCTGTGGCATTCATGGACTTGATGAATAAGGACTTCCATTAATTTTTATATTTGTTCATCATTGTGTTCATAGACGATATTCTAGTGTATTCTATGAGCGAGATGGAACATGTGAATCACCTCCGCATTGTGTTGCAGACCTTAAAGGAGCAATAATTGTATGCTAAGTTTTTGAAATGTGAATTCTTGTTGAACATTGTCACTCTTTTAGGTCATATCATTTCTAGTGAAGGGATCATGGTAAATCCACAGAAGGTTGCACTGGTAAAGAAGTGACCTAGACCCACAAATCTAACCAATATTCGAAGCTTCTTGGGTTTAGATGGTCATTATAGGAGGTTTGTGGAGATTATTTTTTACTATAGTCTCCCTCTAGAATAAGTTGACTTAGAAAAAGGTAAAGTTCTTATGGTCTGATGCTTGTGGGGGGAGTTTTAGAAGCTGAAGGATAAGATCACTTTGGCTTTAGTTTTGACTTTGACTAAAAGCACTGATTGGTTTGTGGTATACTGTAATTTATCCTGTGTATGACTTGGTTGCATTCTGATACAACATGGAAAGGTAATAGCTTATGCCTCCAGACAGTTGAAGGTGTATGGGAGAAATTATCAAACTCATGATTTTGAATTGCTAGCTTTGGTGTTTATGTTAAAAATTTGGCGTCACTATTTGTATGGAGTGCATGTGGATATCTTTTCTAATCATAAAATCCTATCGTAGGTATTTACTAAGAAAGAGCTTAACCTTGTGTAAAAGAGATGGCTTGAGCTTCCCAAGTATTATAATATGAGTCTTTACTACCATTCTAGTAAAGATAATGTGGTTGTTGATGCTCTTAGAAGGTTGTCCATGAGGATTTTAGATCATGTAGATAAGGAGAAATAGGAGTTGGTGAAGGACATTTAACGTTTGGCTAACCTTTGAGTTCTCCTATTAGACCCTGAGGATAGGGGTATATTGGTACAGGAAGTGGCGCGATTGTCTTATGGTGCTAAAATCAAGAAGAAGTAGATGTTAGATCATGTCTTGATGAGAATCAAGGGTGATGTAGGTGAGTATAAAGTGATAGTTTTGAGATTGGTGGTGAGGTACTTTGTGGTACCAAGGGAGGTTAGGTATTCCCGATGTCGATGGTTTACGTGACAGGATCTTGGCTGAGGCACATTAGTCGCTCTATGTTGTCCACCTTGATTCAAATAAAATGTATCATGACCTTAAGAATATGTATTGGTGGAACATTATGAAGAGGGATGTGGCTAATTTTGTGGCCAAGTGTATGGTGTGTCAATATTTGAAGGTTGGTCACATGAGGCTCGGAGGTCTGTATGAAGAAATTTTATTGCCTGAATGGAAGTGGGAAGTAATGAACATGGATTTCATTACCGGTCTTCCTCGGTATCAGAACTAATTTGATTTGGTTTGGTTCATTGTGGATAGGATGACAAAGTCGGATCCCTTTTTGCCAGTAAGGACTAACTTCTTGATTGAGGATTATGCAAGGTTGTATCTCCATAAGTTTGTGAAGTTGCATAGGGTACTTTTTTTCACCCCCAGTAGGATTGGCAAGCAGAAAGGACTATTTAGTCATTTGAGGACATGTTTTGTTCTTGTGTAAGGGATTATGGTGGTAGTGCGATTAAGCATTTTCCTCTTGTAGAGTTTTTTTATAATAATAGCTACCACTCTAGCATTGGGATAGCTCTATTTGAAGCATTGTATAGTAGGAGGTATAAATCTCCTATTAGGTGGTTCGAGGTTGGTGAGGCGGAGATATTTGGCATGGACTTGGTTCACTAGGCTATGGAAAAGGTGAAAGTGATTTGGAATAGGCTTAAGGCATCCCAAAGTTGCCAAAAGTCCGATGCGGATGTGAGGCAAAGAGAGTTAGAGTTCAAGGTTAGGGATAGAGTATTCCTAAAGGTGTTTACCATGAAGAGAGTGATGTGGTTTGGTAAGAACAAGAAGCTTAGTACCTGGTATGTTGGTCTGTAAGTGATTTTGAGAAGAGTTGGTAATATTGCCTATGAGTTGGAATTACCATCTAGTTTGAGTTTCATTCACCTGGTATTCCATGTTTCTATGTTGTAGAAGTGTGTGTGATCTGTGTCAAATCATTCCTACTAAGGATACTGGTATTTTGAAGTCCTTGTCTTATGAGGAGGTCCCAGTTGAGATCTTGGATTATCAGGTTTGGCGGTTGCGGACTAAGGATATAGCTTCGTTTAAGGTTATATGGGTGAACCACAAGGTTAAGGAGGCTAATTGGGAAGCTGAAGAGGACATGAATTCCAAGTATCCATTCCTGTTTTTTACTTCAGAAGTTCATGTGAAAGGTATTTGTTCTTTATGACATCATTGTTTTCAATCATTGTTAAAGAAAAGATTGACTTTCTTGTATCCTTGTTTTCTAACTTGGCTCAAGGTTAGAGTTGAGGTGGTGGGGTGTAAATTGTGCTAGTCGTTCCTTTTCCCATCATTCAAGGATGAATGATCTAAGTGAGGGAGAATTTAAACACCCTATGTTTCAATTCTTAGAAAATTTCTTGAGCTTGAGCTTCTGGACATCATATGATTTGGGGTATTTTTTTGTAAGATAGGGTATGATTTAGGTTCCTCAACTCGTGTGTTGATCAATGAGGTTTGGTTGGTTTCTTTATAAGGTATGAATGGACATCATACAAGTCATATGTTAGGGTACTAGAAGTATAGGGCCGACCGTATAATGTCCTATGTCTAGCCTAGATGATTCTATTCTGCCTAAGGTTCTGTTCTAGGGTACTTGCCATATGCTTGGGTATGAGTTGGACTTTGTGGTTGTATGTTGGTAAGTGTTGGAAACCAAGTTACTACCTAGGGTATAAGTGGTGGGTACCACTCGTATGTTAGGGTACAGTTTGGGGTGTAGTCGTACACTCCTACGGGAATTTATATTGTTTAAGTTGGGGGTATTTTGGATATTTCCCTCCTTAACCCCTTATGACCCCATGACTTAAAACATTTTTGATACATCATTTACCCTATGATTCTAATATAAAAACACTTGAAACACTCTCAAATCTCTCTTATGTTTTTGGTTCAAGAGAGGCTAGGGTTTGTTCAATATATTCAATTAGGGACTTTCAAGAGGAAATCTCTTTGTCTTCCTTTGTATCTAAGAAATGTTACTCCTCCTTCTTTTTTAGTTCAACTAAATTCATGTTTTAATGAAAGGTTTCCATGATTCAATTATGGGTATTGTTTGGTTTTAAATTATATGTTGGGGGTTTTGGTTGTTGATCGATGAATATTATTTTCCCAAGTTTTATTTATGATTTTTCATGTTATAATGGTGGTTTAAACTTGTGGTTGCATAAGGAAGGTCAATTGGGACTTGGTTTTGGTTTCGAAAATTATATGCCCTCAACATGTTTGAGAAAATGCCTATGAGAATGGTGTTATTACATGGTTGGACTTTTATTGAAAACCTTGCATTGCATAAAATGGTAATGGAACTTAAAGTTGCTTTGGATGGTTTAAATGGTTAAATGGTAAGGCCTTGGCAGCCGTGGTTTTGGTTCTAATGAAAAACTTGTGGGGTGCACGGGAATCCCCAAAGTGATTTTAATGATGGAAACTATGAGGTACATAGGAATCTATAAGGATTGTCTAATGACATTGCTTGCAAGCTATAGTCAGTATGACGATACCACTACATAATGCCTTGGTAATTAACTCTAAAATTGGTGGTTTGGTTATGTGCTAAGGATTTTAATTGTGCAATAATGGCGGGTTGTGATAGCTAACCGTGAAGGTTCGAGTCCAATGGACGGACACTGAAAACTCATGTTTGTCCACATAAGAGTTGGTCAAGGAGACCATATACTCATGGGATACACGAGAATCTCCTAAGTTTATTCTTGTATATATGTATCATAGAGGGAGAAGGGTACACAGGAATCCCCTACCCCTATGATATCTCTGGTTCGTCCGGCTACATGCATTAGGGCCCGTCCAGGGGTTAACAGTGGACCCATATAGCCCGTGGGTGGTTCTAGGATGGTTAAGCTAGTTAAGCTACATAAACCCAGGTTAATGTTTTAAATTCTTGCTAAACCCGGTTCACTTTCTCGGTATGGATTATATATATATGTGTGTGTGTGTGGATGTGATTGCATATCGTTATTTACTTGGTTTTAAATATTGGCATTATTTTATCCTTATTCTTGAGTACATGTTAGTTTTCACTGACAAACTCGTCATCGGGCGGTTGTATCCCCACATGATGTAGGAATCGGCCATACTAAGTGATTGGATTCGGGGACAGCTTGGTGCTGCACTGAAGTGGTAAGATTCTGTACTCCGGAAGAGTCTATTTCATGTTATGGTCTTCTCTACATACTCTTGCCATTTCTTAGAGTTTGGTTTTGTTTGTGTTTGGGGGCATATCCCGATTGGATGTTGTTTTGATTTCTATTAGAGGCTTTGTAAGACTACTTTGGATTGGTATAGGAAGTATCGGTATTGGTGTCGGTCTTGACATTAGTATTGGTTTTGGGCCTGACCCCGTTTTACTGTATTTGATTTATGATTGTTCCATTTGGTTATGTTATATAAAATTGGAATTTATTCAACATATGGTGTAGGGCGGTAATGGATGGGTATTGGAGGTGGTCTCCGGTCCGGTTAGGCTTGAGGCACCAGACACAACTAGGCCTTCATTCGGGTCGTGTTATATATATATATATATGTATGTATGTATGTATGTATGTATGCTATATATATGTATGTATGTATGTATATATGTATGCATAGATAGTGCTACTATATATGTATATAGTTCCACTATATATAAACGTTAGTGAGCATACAACTCAAGCAGGCAGCTGGCAGTTGTCATGTCTACTTCCAGTCACTTGCTTTCAATCGAGGGCATTTTTATATCATATTTTTCATTTTAATTTATTTATTTTTTTATTATTAATTTGGTATATATTAAAAAATTACATAAAAAGTATTATAAAAATTACAATAAAATTAATAATTTCAATTATTTGGAGACAAATAAAAAAAATTGACTCAAATTTTTATCAATGCAACATAAATTGTGATATATAAATTTAAAATTTTATGAAAAGTAATATAAATCACAATTTTAATTAAATTAAAATATATTTGAAAGATGTATAAAGAAAATTTATTTGACTTTCCGAATTCTATCAATTTTATATAAATGAGGATAGATGGAGTAACATATATTACTTGAAAATTGCGTAGAAAGTCATATAAATCATAAGAATTAACATCTAAAACTATAAAACACATTTGATTAACTTTCGCAAAGATTCCATCAAAACCACATAATTTAATACGAAAAGAGTAACATATAGTATTTGAAAATTATGTAAATGTATTATAAATCAATCATTAATAACTTAAAATATTTAAAAATTATACAAAAAAATTGACTGACTTTTCAAATTTTGTGTCATATAAATTGAGATAAAAAATAGCATACCTACTACTTTGGCTTTACATGAGGGCCCCACATAAACTTTCACTTCACGCGCCATTTTAGCCTTTAATTTTTAGTGCAACTTCTTTTTTTGTTAATCGTAGTTTCTTATTAGTTCATTATATATTTAAAAATTGCATAAAAATATTATAAATTAAAATAATTAATAATTTAAAAATATAGAAGTGTTAGTGAGCAGGCAGTTGGTGCTTGTCATGGTTGGTTCCAACTACCTGCTTCTAATTGAGGGCATTTTTATAATTTTATGCTTTCCCCCTTTTAATTTAATTATTTTATTTTATAATCTATTAAATATTTAAAAATTATGTAAAATGTATTATAAATTATAATTAATAATTTAAATTATTTCAAGGTATATAAAAGTTTTGGTTGACTCGAAATTCAATCAGTGCACCAAAATTCTGATAAAGGATGTTACATATTATTTGACAATATCATGAAAAGTAATATAAATCACAATAATTAATAGATTAAAATAATTGAAGGTAGTATAAAAAATTAATTTGACTTTTCAAATTCTTTCAATTTGATATAAATTAGAAAATTACGTAGAAGATTATATAAATCATAATTAACAACTTAAAATATCTAAACAACTATATAAAAAAATTGTTTGACTTTCTCAATATTTCACCAATGCCACATAAATTGAGACAGAAAGTAATAGTGACTGAAAATCATGTAAAGGTACTATAAATTAATAATTAACAACTTATAATTTGTAAAAATCATAGACGAAATTTGGTCGAATTTCAAATTTCATCTATGACATATAAATTGGGATTAAAAAGTAATATAGTGCGGGCATGTGTTGGCATGGGCTCCTATATCTATTATATATCTTGGTGGGTATATATACATAAATTAGCGACAAACTCCTTTCTTTTTTTCTATTTTTTTGTTTAACACTCTATCTATGCATCTAATATCTTGTGTTGGTGGGTATATATACATATACTTTTAGTATAACCTCTTCACCTTTTGAGCCTTATTTACGAATGACATGTGTTGGTGGGTGTATATTATAATGATCGCTCCCGTTATAATTGAAAATATTTGTGGCAAAGGCATACGAATCTCATTAGTCACGTGTTAGGATCAATTCTTTAGTATGAGAGTGCATTTGATATGTACGAAGGTCATACAACACTCCTACTGTATAGTTAACTTAAAAGTATCCTTACCAATTTAATTTTGGGCTAAGTTTAAATAGATAAACTACAAATGAGCACTTCTCCTATAATATAAAGGAGTGAGGGATCCCAATATCCACCAAATTAAATATCTCTAAGTCTTTTTCTAATGCAAATAAGTATTTGTTAATCCTCTTTTGAGTAAAAAGATATGACCATTTCACTGAATATTATTCGTGCTGAAAAACTGAGGTCGGTGTAGCTGTTCAGGTCGCTATAACTATGTTGCTAGAGTGGGTCAGGTCAATATAGCGATATGCACAGTATTTTATAATCCATTTTGACTAGTTTCATCCCCCCCAAATCCAAAATTCCATTCCTAAGTCCTAGAAGGACAATTTTCTCTTTGTATGGGTTGAAATTCTTTATTGAGGTAAGTTTCTTCTGTCATCCTTTTTTTTAACTTTTTAACATCCTAGAATCATTAGAACAACCTTTAATAGTTAAATTCTTGGAGATTTGAACCCTAAGTTAATGATATTTTGGGGAAAACCTATGAGTTGCGTTAATATCACCTAGAATCACTTCTAAATTATTAATTAACAATTCCTAACTGAATTAGTGATTCTAAAACATGAAAATTGCTAGTCGCTGACCTTGAATTTAATAAGGGCTGAAATTTAGCCTACAAGCTCCATTATTAGAGTTGGGTGAGCTTGATAGAGCTATTTTGATAACGAATTGACTCTTTAGTAAAGTTGTAGGCGTGGATAAGGGTAAAATTAGTGGTCTTGAATTCCCATGGTATTTATTTGAAGAGTAGTTATTAATTACTCTGGTAATTGTTGTTTATAACATGACTTAGCCTTATAAAATGTGAATAAGAAGGAAGATCATTAATGGTATTTCTTACTTGTTGCAGCAGCTTGGCACCCAAGTAGTTTATGATTTATGAGCAATAGACTATGGTTAGTAATCATCTTCATAATGTAGATTTGATAATAAAAATCATGCTTAGGCCCACGGTCATGGAGTTTGGATGCATAAAACATAGATATAATCTAATAAGGACCTAACTGTGTGTTGATATGTTAATGCACAAATCCTTGATGAATGTTTTGTGTGTTTATGGCTCTATAGTGGATTGTAATGTGAATTATGTGAATATAGATGAAAATGAGATGGTGTGAGCTTATAATCTAGGTATTTAGCCTAATTACCATAAGAGGGTGAACTTAGTAGTATTACGTGTAGTTGGAATATAGGATAATCTTGCTTAAGGGTAGTGACAATGATTGATTATGGTATAAGGAGATAGTGAAGTAAGATCCTAAGATCAAGTTAACATAAGGGTTAGGAAGTAAAAATTATAAAAGTGTATGAATAATGTTAGATTGAAAGTTGAATATAGTTGAATGATTGGATAATGGAGGAGGCCTTGAACCTCTAATGACTTGAATGTAAAGGTTGCTTAATAATGATAGAATCTCTGGCCTCGGTATAGATGAAGGAGGATTGGAATATTCAATGAATTTATGAATGTTGAACTAGAGTTTAGATTATATTAGGTCGAATGTGCACTCCTTAATTGAATACTTGAATTTAATGATGTGGCTTGACAATTCTTACTTGAATAAGCTGTGGATTGATCTTCAGATATGTTATAATTTATGGACAAATAAATCATATCTATTTTGATTTGGTGTGTTGAAAAATAATTGTTTTTTTCATATGTTACAAACCGAACCAGGGACTGGCCATGACGGGTTTTTTAATTCCATTGAGGAACGGAGACCACCCCCTGAATCTAGCAAAAATAGAACACCATACCCCTAAATGCGGATAAATTTGTAACATATTACAAGATAGCATAAGGTAAGCTCAAAGAATTTAAGATATGTCTATGACCGATCAGTGGTAACCCACCAAAAACAACCAACCAACATCATTACCCAAGTCTATAGTAATTTCCATAAAGCCTTATAACAAAACCGAAATCAATAAAGTATTGGTATATGCCCCCGACTCTGACAAAGACAATGACAATGATAATATTAATGTGAACTCTTTAATTCTAGTTTATGAAAGAAAACTGATGAAATGACCAAGTCTTCTGGAGAATCGAATCTCACCACTTCACTACCAACAACCGATGAAACAAGCTGATCCACCTAACACTGTGCAAGAAAAGTAGATGTATCTTCGTTCCTGTATTGTGTGGGGATACAACATCTGGAGATAGTTAATGGATTGAACACTAGCATGTTACTAAGGGTAGGGTATAAAATAATACCATGATCCACATTTTCAAAATCATTCAAGCCAATGCACATAATCATATATATAGATAAACATGTCATGCCGGGAAAAGGAGAAAGGCTTAGCATAAAGTAAAACTTTTTCCTTGGCTATGTAGCTCAACCATCATAAACAAGAACCCATGGGCTATATGGGTTCAGCTTTCCTGCTGAAAGGGCTCCAGCGCATGTTAGCCGCACAAACCGGAGGTATAAATAAATACTAGGGAAAGACACAACCCTACGTCAATCCAAGATACAAATATATATATATCAATAGTGTGAAGAATGCACACAGGTCATCAAGACCAAACCTCACATCGGCAAACATGAGTTTCCAGTATAATTCATCTAAGACCCACACCTTCATGTCTTTGATACATAAACCCCATTAAGCCCAATCTAAAACAAGTTTCACATAACCCATTTATTAACCAATGAACCAACCTAAAAGAAAAACCATGGATATCTCATACCCTTACACTTTCAAGCTAGTCTTTATGCCATAATAATCATATTAACTTAGGGGAATGCCTCAACCCCTTTTTGTTCATTAAATCAAATCATATCCAACAAGGATTTAAAAATCCATGTTCATTGTTTAATCATTTATGCAATGCAATAACCTAGGTGAGTAAGTCAAACCAAGTGAGAATTTCACAATTCAAAGCTATTTACACAAGTGGGTTGAGGAAACACAATTATTCAAAACCAATTCCAATTTCAAAACATCAATTTGGGGGAAATACCTTGACCCACATTCTAATTTCCACACCTATGCACCCTACTAGTTCAAAACACCAATTTCAAAGCATGAACAATTCATAAAAAACATGGGAAAGTAATTTAAGGACCAATCATTCCTAAACCCTCAACCATGTCAAAACCAACATTCAAATCCATACAATTAACTATTTAAAACACATGTTTTTCATAAAGTAATAATTGGGACAGAGTAACATGCCTGAAATATCAAAATTTATGGAGGGAAATCAACCCTTGAGCCCTTACATGACCAGCTTTTTGAAAACCCTAAGTATCTTGACCTTGGAGAGTTTAGAGAATGTGAGAGTGTTTTTTATTATGGTATAAATGAGAAATAACCACCTTGAATGCTTTATGGTCGTGGGGTCTGAGTAAGGAAAAAAGGGTAATTGACCAGAATACCCTTAATATACAGACTAAAAATTATCGCTCAGTCACTACGGGAAACCTTGTGACTCATAGGGTCACCTTAGAAATTGTAAGGTCCCACTCATAGTCTATATAGTGTCCATGACCACCAATATTGACTTGGTTATGAGTCGTACCATAAAACTCATAATTAGTCATTACAACTCGCATAATCCAATCGTCATCAAAGTAGAAACAATTATGCATCATACTGGTCAGGTTATGGAAAACACCATACCACTTATTTTAAGTCTTTATGACTCGTCCCCACCAATCATAGTCATAGTAGAATCTCCAGGACAACATACTGTCTAGGCTACGATTAGGTCCTTAAGACCCGTCAGGACTCCCTACAACTCGTAAAGGGAGTCATAGTCTGGGTAGTTAGGATAAAATTTCAAATTTTTTCATGCACCAAAAATACAGGGATTTGCATACTTCCTCATTGGATCATTCATCCTCGAATGAAAGGACAAGGTATTTATTAATACGATTTGACTCCATACACCACCACACTTACCTTTAATAAAGATAGAAAATAGATATATCATGGAAATCACAATTTCCTTTAACAAAGTAAAAAAAATATTAAGGAATGAATACACATACCTCAAGCGCGATTATCCAAAGCGGGAAACAAGAATGGGTATTTAGACTTCATATCCTCCCTGGCTTCCCGAGTAGCTTCTTAACGCTTTTGGTTCCTCCATAGAACCTTTATCGAAACAACATCCTTAGTCCTCAACCAATGGACTTGCCGATCAAGATCTCTTCTGAGACTTTCTCATATGACAAGGAACCCAAAACCCATACTTTCCAATAGAACCACCAAGGAAGGAACACCCACGCACTTCTTCAACATCGAAACATGGAAGACCGGATTAATAGAACCCAAACTTGATGGGAATTCCAACTCATAAGCCACATTGCCTACTCGCTTTAAAATTTGATATGGACCAACATAATGAGGACTGAGCTTCCCCTTCTTTCTAAAATACATCACTCCCTTCATGGGACACACCTTTAAGAACACCAAATCATCTACATCAAATTCCAAGTCTCTTCACCTGACATCTTATAACGCCCCAAGTCTGTACCCCAAATGCTACACGATGCTCATAATCCCGAAGGACCACAAGCTAACCCATGACTGGTACCTACTGTAATAACTGAATAACAGTAATAATGAAATATTCAGAAATTAAGTGGAAAACTGGACATAAGGTTCAATACTATAAATAATACTGAATATGGTATCACAATACCAAAACTGAACATCAATACAGAAAACTGAACAACTGTCTGAAAATACTCTAGTTTGGAAAGCGTCTAAACTGTCTGAACTGTGGAGTTGATAGGACAAGGCCCCAACTAACTCCAACTACTTAAAAGGAATTTAAATACTAAAAAAACCATGTCCTCGAACTATGAGGACTCACCACTATGATGACTGCTAAAAATCTTAACTGTTAAGGGTGCTTTGGAGCCCGTGCGTCTGAACCTATGATATAAGATATCATCGTATAAAAGAAAAGCATACGTCAGTACTTTGAATGTACTAGTATGCTCAATGAGGTGGGCTAAAATGCATGGGCTCATATGAATGAACAATAATAACTTAATAACATAAGTATGACTGAATGAGAGTACATGCATGAATACGTATACTGTATTTGAGATCATGGTAGTACTGAATACTAAATCTGAATACTGATCAACTGATGCCTGAATTTACTGATATTGTATTACTGATAACTGAATGATTGTATCTGAAAGCCCTGATTCTATGGAACTATACTAAGTTTCACACTGAACTGAGTGACTATATTTGATAGTTCTGAATCAGTAGAACTAAATTAAGTTCTATTCTAAGACTGAAATTGAAACTGAGATTGTAGGAGGTAATCATCTAACTGACATGCCTCTTCTCTAACTGATTTGGGGTCTAACCTGTAACCCCATTTGGAAGGGTGTCAATACCGTACCACGGGTAAGGATAAGTTGTGAGTTAGCCATCTCTGATAGGAAGCTCTTTCGTCAACCCTCGCTGGAAGGAAAACTCAAATGAGATATATCAATCCTAGTCTTGCAGGGATATATCTCAACCTACGCTGGCTACATAGTTCTGGAATGCAAGGATTGCTTCTAATGACCACACCATCTACTGGCAGGTGAGCTCCCATCCTTGATTTCACTCGGTGCTGAATCCTACTCCCAACTGAATGGACATTGAACTAATTTCTAGTCTGTACTAGACTGGACTGAATTATTACTAATATTATTATTTGACTGAACTGAACTGAGTTAACTAAGTTTCATGGACTGACGGATTACTACTGAATTCTGTTAACTTACTAAGTCTACTGAGGTCTGATATGAGTACTGTGACTGAATTACGTACACTACTGAGATTTTCTAGGTTTCAGTAACTGGCTAAGTTCTACTGATCAAGTCACTACTAAGATTACTTCACAACTGATACTGGCTCTAAGTAAATAGCTAAATTTTTTATATTAAATACCCCCAGGACTCGATAGCATAAAATTAAAGCATTACATGATCTTTCTTAGCATAAGCATGAACATTGAATTCATAATGTATCTATAGAAACATCTTATTAAACTCTTGCATGGTATAACTTGCAAATAAGCTAGCATGACATGATTTCTTTCCCTTATTAATTCACATGAACAATTCATCAAGCACTTGGTGAGCATACATATGCACATAACACAAAACAACAAGTAGAAATCATTATTCCAATACCCATTGACAATTTCAAGGGTTGTATATAGATCCTCATGATATTACATACATATTAGTTAACCTCACATGAAACATATCATAAAACATGGATTAGAATTCCAATTAATCATTATAAATAAGAACATAATCAAACCCAACATGGAATTCGTAAAATCCATAAACTTGAAGTTTAAAAATAGTTTCTTGAACTGCAGGGTGGAAAGGACACTTGGATAAACACTTCACATACCTTAGTTGATGAATTTCTAAAATTTAATGGTGAGTTCTTGAGTTCTTGATTTGAAATTTGAACACCTAGGGTTCTTGTTCTTGAGAAAATTATGAAAGAATGAATATAATTGCTCTCCAAAGGATTTAATTTCTTGTTTTGGGGGCTAAAGGACGTGGGAAAAAGACCTAATTAACACTGAGGATGCAGACTTTTAATGCCTGTAAACTGTGTTACCTATGCGCAGGCCGACACACCGTGTCGCTGGCATCGATGTGATAGCCAACGCGCAGCGTTGAGTCCGCATCAATTCACTGGAATTTGCATTGAAGCTGGGGAAAAACTATCTTATCGATGCAACGGCATCGCATCAACCCACAATTTTAGGCACTCAAACATGGTCTAAACAAGGTCCAAAAAATCCAAACCTGATCTGGGAACCTCTACTGACATTCCTGATCATAAATTAGCTCAAATATCAACATTTAAAGGACGTAAAGGTCATGAGATAAAATTTCCAGCTTTCTAAGGCTAAAATAGAACTAATTCTAAATACTTGGCTAGAATTTTCTAAGTCTGGGACCCCCTCTTAACAAACTTAAAGGACTGAATTAAGCTAAGAATTTTGTGGGGTCTTATAATATCTCCCCCTTGGGAACATTCATCCTAGAATGAGACTGACTAAGCTGAGAATACTGGTAGACTGAACTTACTGAACATGAACATGTAAAACATGATTATCTGACTGACATACTAAATTTCATACTGAATATGCATATCTGATGCATGAGTACATGACTGAGTTGATTCATGAATGCATGACTGGGATTTCTGATAAACTGAGTTTCTCATACTTCATATGCATATCTGATGCATGAATACATGAATAAACTGACTCATGAGCGTATGACCGTATATGCCATGGTAACTAATAACAAGCTTGTAATGAAAAATCTGAGCATGAAACTAAATAAGCTTAAGGAAAAACTATTACTTAAACTGAAAAATATTGATGAACCCAAGATTATTTTGGAGTATGTATGAACGGGAACATGAGAACATAACTGAGACTAGAACGTGCTACATGAACTGAATATCATGAACTGAATTGAGCCCCCTTGAATACGTGGCTTACAACTGAGATTGGAACTTGAGGGTCAACTTATGAGTACTCACTACTCCAAACTAGATTTATTACATGAAGAGAACTGGGAGATTTAGGATACGAAATCTTGAGTTTATAGTGTATCTCCCCCTTGGGACATTACATCCCTCGAAGAATACTGACTTGGTTGAGATACTGAGGAAAACTGGGGCGATGCACAAGGCACCTATGAACTGAATCATGACTGGATATTTGGGGCCTAACACTGAGACATGATACATGAATTGAGTTGAATATGCAACTAACTGGTTGGTCTATCTTAGAATAGTTACATTCATGAGACTTCGGATAGTGCGACTAGATGGAAAGATGGAGAACCACAACACATAAATTTGCCCATCTGACTGCTAAATTGAATTACTGGCTTTACGGACTAACTCATACTGAAAACTTATTCTCAACTAGAGCTTTTCTCTGACACTCTTTCAACTACACTCTGTACCTCATTACGACACTTCACCAGAGACTACTGAAAAATATTCACTTGGGCGCTGTGCACGAATGCATAAGCATACCAACTTATCTGATTAACTAAATGACTAATAGCTGAATACTGGGTCTGCAAGACTAAAATATACTTAGTTTGAATAACTAGACTGAAACTATAGAATATCATGTATACGAGGTAAGGACTAACTAGGTAATATGAGATAACTAAGCATGAATTTGGGAAAAACTATATTATCTGAGAATGCAAGACCAAACATATAACATAGTTCTAAAATATTCTGTAAACTGGGGTACTGAAATACTAATAATTAAGTAACTGATAAATGTATGCTATGGTCAAGAAAACCTAAAATTGAACTGAGTTTCTGATCTGATTACTATAACTAAGACTGTAACTGAGACTATGATTCAGACGATAACTGGGACTGAACACACTGTAAGTCATGAGTTCAGAAGTCATGAGCTGCATGACCTGAGTTTGGAACTCCTGTGTTCACAGAACATGATTCGTACTACTAAGTGAACTAGAACTCCTCAGACTAAGAATTGGAAATACATACAATTCTATGGAAAGTGTGTGAATATAAGTTGTGTTCATGGAGCTAAGACGTAAAGCATGCATAGGTATCATGATGACTGAAGTACAAAATTTTGAACTGAGGTAAATATGTGTTGGGCATCATTCCCACCCATTAATTTTCTACACATACTAATATTGCTACTGAAAGCCTTACTTCCTGAGATATCATAATCGGACAGTTCCTGTATACCCGTCGGGCTATAATAGACTAAACCATTGGGGTGGAGGATGAGAAAGGTTTTGTTAATTTTTGGTTTGACTTTAAAGTTAACTACTACGCAAAGAGTTATGAAAGACAGAGAATCTCCTAGATCTGATGAGACATAAACATGTAAATGGAAAACATGTAATGTACTAGTGACCACATCAGTAGAACTTTCCTAATCCTATCGGGACTGAAGAGCATAGAGTCTGTTTGGGTGTTGCCCACTAGTGGCACTGGAAGCGGCACCCTGCAGATTCAGGCGATCGGACTGAGCTAAAAGACAATTGTACTGACTTTATGACTAGCCTTAGCACAGTCTCGAACTCTGTGACCTGACTCGCCATATCCAAAATACCCATCACTGTTGGCTCTACACATAACCTTATGATTCTTACCACATTCTTTACAAAGCAGATTATTATGAACACCGCTTGCACTACTCTGGGTTTTGAAGCCTGGCTCCCCATCATGACTGTCATTCCTGAACCTTGGTACTGGTGTACTAGCTAAAGATGGAACTGGGTCTTAAAACTTCTAAATAAACTGAGAATGGTTACCACCCTCTGACCTTGGCTGGGAAAAACTAAAGCTATCCGTTTTGGTTCTCTTATTTTCTCTCTCCTTCATCTTAAGTTTCTATTCCTCAATCTTTTGAGCATGGACCATAAGCCTAGATATGTCTATCTCCCTAAGCAACATCGCAGTCCTGTACTCCTTAATCACTCTACCCGATAACCAAGAAACAAACTTGCTCATTCTGAATCTATTATATGCTACTACATGGGGACCATACCTGGCTAACTGAGTAAACTTAAGGGAATACTCTTTCATACTCATACTGCCTTGCCTGAGATTGATGAACTCTAACCCCTTGGCTTCTTACAGCTCTAAGGGGAAGATTCTATCTAAGAAGGTCGTAGGAAACTCTTCCTATTCTATGGGCCCTGCATCTCCACCCCTGTCTACCTTTCACTACTTAAACCATATATGGGCTACATCTTATAGCTTATAGAATGCTAACTCAGCACTCTCACTGGAAGTCACTCGCATGATATCTGTGAATTCTGAACCTGATCGAGGAACTCCTCTGGATCCTCTTCAGACTTGGAACCTAAGAATAAGGGAGGATTTATTCGGGTGAAGTCCCAAATCCTGGCTACAACAGTAATAGCCACTGGGTAGGCCAAAATAGCAGGTAGCCATTCATTCTGAGTTGCAACTAAATTGTCTAGAGTAGTGAATGCATCCCTGAATTCTGCATGAGAGACGTGCTCGTCCAGGGGATCTTCCTGAACGGGCTGAGGTGCTGATCATTTCTTATTTCGTTAATCCTTTTGGGAGGCATGTTCTTTAAGTAAAAGGAAGAAGCGAATTAGACTGAGAGTTTTACTATAGCTCATGCTCACTCAAACGACATAAATACTAAAAGAAGGGAAACTTTTCCTAAAACTTCTCGTAGCCTCATGTCCATAAGTGTGGTGCGAAAGACACCCATGCACAAGACTCTACTAGATGCGGCTTTCAGACTTCCTAGGACTCTGTTTAACCTTAGGCTCTGTACCAAGTTTGTAATGCCCTGAGTCTGTACCCCGGATGCTATACGATGCTCATAATCCTGAAGGACCACAAGCTAACCCATGACTGGTACCTGCTATAATAACTGAATAACAGTAATACTAAAATATGGAGAAATTAGGCAGAAAACTAGCAATAAGGTTCAATACTATAAATAATACTAAATATGGTATCCAATACCAAAACTGAACATCAATACTGAAAACTGAACAATTGTCTTAAAATACACTAGTATGGAAAGCCTCTAAACTGTCTAAACTGTGGAGTTGATAGGACAAGCCCCCAACTAACTCTGACTATTGAAAATGAACTGAAATACTAAAACAACCATGTCCTTGAACTATGAGGACTCACCACTACACTGACTGCTGAAAATCTGAACTGTTAAGGGTGATTCGGAGCCCGTGCGTCTGAACCTATGATATAAGACATCATAGGACAAATGAAAAGCATGCATCTGTACTTTGAATGCACTGGTATGCTCAGTGAGGTAGGCTAAAATGCATGGATTCATAAGAATGAACAATAATAACTGAATAGCATGAGTATGACTGAATGAGAGTACATGCATGAATATGTATACTATATCTAATATCGTGGTAGTACTGAATACTGAATCTGAATACTAATTAACTGATGCCTGAGTTTACTGATACTATATTACTGATAACTGAATGACTGTATCCTACAGCGCTGATTCTGTAGAACTATACTGAGTTCCATACTAAATTGAGTGACTATATCTGATAGTCCTGAATCTGTAGAACTGAACTAAGTTCTATTCTGAGACTAGACTGAAATTGTGACTGTGGGAGGTAATCATTTAACCGACATGCTCTTTCTCTAACTAATTTAGGGTCAAACCTGTAACCCTAGTTGGAAGGGTGTCAATACCGTGCCACGGGTAAGGACAAGTTGTGAGTTAGCCCTCTCTGATAAGAAGCTTTTCCGTCAACCCTCGCTAGTAGGAAAACTCAAATGAGATATATCAACCCTAGTCTTGTAGGGAGATATCTCAACCTATGCTGGCTACATAGTTCTGGAACACAAGGATTGCTTCTAATGACTACACCCTCTACTGGCAGGTGATCCCCTATCCTTGAGCTTCATCTATTTCTTTTTCACTTCAGCAGCAACATATGACTTCAACACTTCTTGCACAATCTCACCACCATCCTCAGAGTGCAAGAGATAAACTCTAAGATTAGAAAAATTATGAATATCCTTCACCAAACCGCGTTTCTCCTCATCCATATGAGATAAGCTTCCCATAGATAACCTACTAAGATCATCATCAACCACATTAGCTTTACCTGGATGATAGTGAAGACTCATGTCATAATTCTTTAGAAACCCTAACCACCTTCTCTATCTGAGATTCAACTCCTTCTGGTTGAACACGTACTACAAACTCTTATGGTCTGAGAAGATGTCAACATAAACCTCATAAATAGTGATGTCAAATCTTCAAAGAAATGACCACAACTAATAATTCCAAATCATGCATTGAGTAATTCTTTTCATGCACCTTCAACTGCCTAGAAGCATATGAACCACCTTCCGATGTTGCATCAACATATAACCTAGTCTCACTCGGGATGTATAACAATAAATAATGAAATCGTTAAAGCCCTCGGGTAGCATCAGAATAAGAGTCAAAGTCAGCTTATAACTTCTTAAAATTACCCTCACAACCATCAAGCCATATAAACATCACCTTTTTCTGAGTCAACTTAGTCAATGGGGCAGCATTAGAGAAGAAAATCTCTATGAACCTTCTACAATAACCGGCTAAACCTATAAAGCTCTGAATATAGATTGGATTTGTGGGTCTGGGCCACTTCTTAAGTGCTTGAGTGGGAAGGTAGTTCCCTAGTGCCTATGAGATAGGCCTATACAGCACGACCTCAAATCTTCCCATAATCGGCACTAGGGAACTACCTTCCCACAAATCTTCGATAGGCCTATACAGCACGACCTCAACTCAGTGGCAGCAACTAGTACTCGAGTTTGCACCAAAAGGTACAAAAGTGCAGTACGTACCAAAACAACAAGTACTCAGTAGGTATCAGCGGCTGATTGAACTAAATTATTATATAAGAATGATATAAATTAAGAAAATAACTATAAGTCCAAGGTACAAAATCAAACCTGAAGTGTGTCCATCATCACTATACAAACTAACTAACCAACTATAACAATAATATGACATCTCACATTAATACGTACCTCAACAGCTATACAAAATGAATAATTGATTCCAAAGCGTAAAACATCATATATATACAATCACAATAATTAAGCATACAGTGAAAAAAAATTACCATGGCATCCCATACCACTAAGAAGTACACCCAAAAGAACAAAAAGTAAAGAACTCATCACGACGTTCCATACCACTGAAGAGTGCACCAATAGATCAATTCATCAACGCATCAAAATATGTATATACACAACAAACTCATATTTAACATGATTCCCATATTTCCATTAACATCAATTTGCTAAGTCCCATAATCATCATCAATTACCGCAATTCAACATAACAAAACCAATATAATCATAACCATAGTTATGTAGCTATTTAGAGATCTATGCCATTTAACTACTAAAATTTCTAATTTCCACATTTTAACTAAACAAGATCAACCAACTAGATTATAGGCGTTCTAACCATCAAGTAAACATAACCACTTTACTTAGGCAACTAGTTATCACTATAACCCATTTCACTTGTCGAATTCCATAAAATCATCATTTATTTAGCCAAGTATATTTACTAGGTCATTCCTTAATTCTACACATTATTACACTTACCAATTAGTCTTAATTCTATAATCGGCATATTCTACTCCTATTCACTATTTAGTATTAACGAGAGCCACACCACTTAACTAGTTATTAATAGAAGAGATTTATAGGCAACTCACCAAGGAAAATATCATATCCTAAGTGCATACAAGGACTTAAACATTCAATGACACTAACACACATACACCGATATATTTGAACATACTCACCATGTTTAACATCACCATAACTCTAGTGTATCATCTGGGTTTACCGGGTATCATCATACATCAATACCTCTTTCAAATTTATCGGGCATCATAACATCATCAATATATCCTATGGATTCACTGGGCATCATCACATCATCAATATATCCTTCGAATTCACCAGGCATCATCACACCATCAATATATCTTCCAAATTCAACGGTCATAATCACATCATCAATACATCATCTGGATTCATCGGGCATTATCATATCATCAATATATCCTTATGACAATAATAAATACACACATATAGTTGAATCAAGAACGAGTACAATCCACAATCGATAGAATGTAAGAGATGTGAGGAAATATATATGAAGTCACTTTACCATTAATCAACACCACCATATATGAGTAAATGCATGGTCATATATATCTAAATGATATGAGAAAATCACCACTTTTCCAAGTTTTAATCATGATTATTAACAAGTCAATTATAAGTCATAGGTATGCCTTCTAGAATCCTTCTTTTACCCACATGGTACACAATACTAGAGCAAGAGATCCTTTTAAACAAACATTAGCTTACTCATTAAGCTTGAATCATAATAAGGGTTGTGACATAATTCAAGGCTCACATAGTAAACTAGCCAACTAGTTACGTGATAGCATAACCGTAGGTTCAATTCACAAGACTTTCTAATCATATCCATATCATGACAATAAGATAACTAAACAAGTATATACATTATCCCAATATCGACAAAATTAATAAACCATTTACCGAGTTTAGCCATTATATCACCAAAAGAATAATCTAGGTGTTCAACACCTATCTAGGTCTCTAAGATGTTACAAAGTTCAAGCTTAAGGAGGGACAAGTTCTGCTTCTAATAATCCCCCAAAGCTCTCTTTTACAAGTCTAACTTCTACCCGGAATTAGGCTAAGTTATCTAATTCATGACTTAAGGGCTTACCAATCCACACTAGCTCTATAGGACAATTCTTCTTCAAGCATTCCTCCTAAGTCATCCCAAGCACCTAAGTCATCCCACAACTAAGCATATTTAGGTCAACATACCTTTAAGTAAGTGAATAAGGCCACTCTCATCTACTAGAACAACTAGAGTATTCTCATGATATTCATGAGATAACAAGCCCATCTATCCAAGGGTCTAGGCTATGAGTCAACTACCACACTTAACAAGTTCACTAGCCTAAATGTTTCAACCATCCCAAGCATTATCATCTACTAATTCAACATCTAAGACCCTACCCCATCTTATCAAGATATCACAATTATAGTATAATAAAGTTCAATCTAACACAAGTAATCCTATTCTACCTTGAGTCCAATTAGCTCATGAACCAAAAATATTTGCTTTCCCTTTCCTTGAAACTTCTTCCACGATCCAAGCTATCAACAACATAATCTACATATTATTATGAGAATAACAACACCTCTATTTCACCATTGTGCTTTGGGTCCAAAATAACACCAAACCCTCTCCCCCCCAAGTGGATCCCACATATAGAAAATAAGTTTCCTAGGCGAACCCATTGTTCAAATACCATAAGAGAGTTATAACCCTCAAGAAATTTATGCAACCAACTATATTTGTGGCTAAATTCAAGCCTCATTCAATATGGGGTTTTGGGTATAAGAATAAAGAAATCAACACCAAAAATTAGAGGATTCATACTTTAGATTCGTAGTAAGACATGATTACACAAGCTAATCAAGCTCCCAAACAACCCAGAAGACTCATTTAAGGGTTTTACACTCTATTAGGGATTTAGAGCTCAAGAGGGAGGCACAAATGACCAATTCTCGGCCAAAAGAGCCTTTTAAATAGACCTTGACCAGACCCTCAGAAGTAGCGATCATGGGAACATGTTAGCCGCGATCGTGGCCATCATGACTGCACTACTCTTCACACGATCGCGGTATCTCAGTCATTGGATGATGACTAAAACTTGGAATTTTTATTCTTAGTTTCAGAGTCCATGGCCTCGGGATTCATTCGGAGTCCAATATCAGCAAATGAGATATGCAACCACCTATATTTTGACATTCCAAATGCATTGAAGAAGTTAAATTTTCCATCCTATATTGTTTTACTAAAGTTTTTGCTCGGCATCCATTGGGAACCAACAAATACTTCTCAACGAGAAATTAGTTCTAACAACCAAACCAACCGCCAGGTAACTGAACTATCGGTTCCAGCAAGTCATAAATGACTTGGGGAAGCCATGGGAAAACTATAACAACAAAAATAAGAGAAAACACGAAAAATGACCTGAAGGGTCATTACAACATCCACTACTAAGGAACTTTCATTCCCAAAAGTTAAAGATGAAGGGAAAGTTTCAAACAAATGAGTATACTGGACTTGCATATCACTCTCAATCTCCCAAGTAGCCTTTTTCGATCGGGTGATGCCTCCGCTGAACCTTAACTATAGGAATCTCTCTAGTATGCAAATGTCTCACATCACTAGGCAAAATAAGTACGGGCTCCTCTACAAAGGCTAACTAGTTATCTAACTGAACTGAATCCTACCTAAGCATATGAGATGAATCGAGAATATACTTCCGCAATATAGAGACCTAAAAAACTAGATAAACAACTACAAAATCTAGAGGTAAGGCTAACTCATACACCACCTCACCCACTACGTGGAGAATCTTAAAAGAACCAATATATTGAGGGTTAAACTCACCCTTTCTTCTAACCTCATCATACCTCTCATAGGCGAAACAAGAAAGAGTACATGGTCAATAACTCTGAATCTCAAGGCACAAAGCCTACGATCAGCATAGGCCTTCTGCCTACTCTGGGCTACTCTCAGCCTATCCTGAATTACCCTTACTCTATCCAATGAGTCCTAACGCAAATCTGTTAATGAGGTCTCAAACCATCCTATCAGAGAACGATATCTCTTGCCATATAAACCCAAATTAGGCACCATCTCAATACTTAAATGATAATTGTTGTTGTAGGAAAACTCTGCCAATGCAAAGTGTTGATCCCACTGTCCTTCAAAATCCATAATACAGGCTTGAAGCATAGCCTCAAGCACCTGGATAGTCCGCTCGTACTGACCATCTGTCTGTGGATGAAAAATTGTACTTAAATTTACTTGAGTACCCAACTCCTCCTGAAATACCCTCCAAAATCTCAAAGTAAATACAGAACCACGGTCTGATATGCTAGAAACAGGCATCCCATGCAAATAAACTATCTCTTAAACATTAATCTACGCTAATCTCTTATCACTGAAGACATATGAATAGGAATAAAATATGCCGACTTGGTCAGATGATCCACAATAACTCAAATACCATCAGAACCACGGGGAGTACAAGGTAAACCACTAGTGAAGTCTATAGTAATCCATTCCTATTTTCACTAGAGAATGGGAAACCTCTGTGCCAAGATGCCTAGAAGCTGATACTCGGCCTTAACTTGCTAACAACATAGTTAATGGGCCACAAAGTCTACCATCATCTTGTCCCATCAGTAATATTGCCTCAAATATCTATACATCTTTGTTGTACTGAGATGAATGAAATATCTAGAATTATGAACTTCATAATGAATTGACTGAATCAAGTCATCCAGTCGGGGAACACAAATACGACTCTAAAATCTTAAGATACCCTCAGAATCAACAGTGTGCCTCTCAGACTCACCGCTCACCACCTAGTAATAGAGAAATCACAACTTGCGATCCTCATACTGACAATCATGAATCTACTCAAATAAGGAGGACCTTGCTTCCACACAAGCTAAAATCCTTACAGGATCCAAAATATAAAGGCGAACCATCAAATTGGCTAAGGACTAAATATCCCGTGCCATAGGTCTATGAGAAATAGAAATATAAGCCAAGGTACCCATACTCATTGCCTTGCGACGTAAGGCATCGGCTACCACATTTTCTTTACCTGGATGATACAAGATGGAAATATCATAGACCTTCAACAACTCCATCTATCTGTGTTGGCGAGCATTAAGCTCCCACTAGTCCATAAAGTGTTGAAGCTAGGATGATCGGTGAAGATCTGACAATGCACGCCATACAAATAATGCTTCCAAATCTTGAGTGTGAAAACTACCGCTACTAGCTCCAAATAATAAGTGCGGGAGTTGACCTCATGAACTTTAAGTTGCCCAGAAGCATAGGAAATAAAACGACCCTGGTGCATCAAAACACAACCAAGACCAACACTAAAAGTATCACAAAATAGGGTGAATCCCTCACCCTCAACTGGGGGAGCTAACACCATAGATGAATTAAGACAATCCTTGAGCTTTCCAAAGCTCAACTCATACTTTTTGAACCATCAGAAAGGAACTTCCTTCTGAGTCAATCTAGTCACAAGGGCTGAAATAGACCCAAAACTCTCAACAAACCATCTGTAATAACCAGCCAAGAATAAAACTGTGAACTTTAGTCGGAGACGTAGGTATAGCCCAATCACGAATTGCCGCAATCTTAGTCGGGCCATAATACCCACCTTGGACACCGCATGTCCAATAAAAAACACTGACTCAAGCCAAAACTCATACTTTGAGAACTTGGCAAAAAGCACATGGTCCCTTAGAGTCTGGAGCATAACCCTCAAATGTTGCGCATGCTCCTCACTACCCCTCGAATACACAAAAATGTCATCAATGAACACAGTAACAAAGGAGTTATGATAGGGTCTGAACACGCGGTTTATTAAATCCATAAATGTGGATGGGGTATTAGTCACTCCAAACAACATCACCAAAAACATATATTGACCATAATGGGTCATGAAGGTTGTCTTCGGGATATCCTCGCCCCAAATCCTCAACTGGTGATAACATGACCCTAAATCTATCTTAAAGAGCATGGCTGTACCCTGACGCTGGTCAAACAAATCATCAATGCAAGATATAGGATAAAGGTTCTTCATCATCACCTTATTAAGTTGTATATAATCAATACACATATGCATCGAACTATCTTTCTTCTTTACGAACAACATAGGAGCTCCCCATGGGGCACACTTAATCTAATAAAACCCTTACCAAGAAAATCCTAAAGCTGAGAATTCAGCTTCTTAAGCTCAGTAGGAGCCATAAGGTAAGGTTGCATAGAAATAGGTCGCATGCCAGGCATAAGGTCAATAGAAAACTCAATCTCATGGTAATGGGGAATACCAGGAAGGTCGGCAGGAAACACATCATGAAACTCACACACAATAGGAATAGAGTCAAGCATTGGACTCTCTACACGAGTATCACATACATAAACGACAACCCCTCGATATAATCCTTCTAGCAAAAACATAAGAAATAATCCTCATCAGCTCATGGATAGCTTCTCTCTGCCACATGACTGGGGGTATGCCGGGCATGGCTAAGGTAACGATCTTGACAAAACAATCCATTACTGCGTGATAGTGGGATAACAAGTCCATGCCTAGAATCACATGAGAATCTAGCATATCCAGAATAATAAGATCAGCATAAATAACAACATCACTAATTGTCATAACACAAAATCTAAATACTCGATCCACTACTAAGGAATCAGCGGGAGTAGATATATGCAATAGCACAGATAATAAGTCATTAGTCAAGTCTAACTGTGGTGCATAATAAACAGATATATAAGAATAAGTGGATTCAGGACCAAACAAAGCAAGAGTCGACTTACAGCACACCAAAATAGTACTTATCATAATAGCATCCAAACTCTCAGCCCCGAGTCTAGCAGGTACTACATACAACTAACCACACCCACCATCTATCTAGGCACCTGACTAATCTCTTATCCTGTCTTCTTGCGTACCACCTTGAGCACCCTGGTAACCACCCATACGACCTAGAAAACTATCTTTACTTGGGGATAAACTTCCATAATAGGAGTAGCACCTTCAGCTGAAATAGCTATCGTCCCATGACTAGGACAATCTCTCAAGAAATAACCAGGAAGCCCATAAGTAAAACAATAATCACTAGTAGAATTACAACTCACATCTCTAGTTAAACTGCAATAACCACTATGCCTAGAACAGCCTATAGATGAACCTCTCAAAGACTGATCACTTCCCTTGCCAAGGCTACCACTAGCACCATACTGACCTCCATTAATAGTCTGAAGAGTTGCCTGCACTGGCCAATTAGTTTGACTCTAAGGCTAAAAAGATGGACGTGGGGGATGCCCAACATAAGAAGAACCACCTCTGAATTGCGAAGTATTATGGCTCCCACCAAATCTACCTTGATACTTAGACCTCTTATCATTACCCTTACGATCCATGTCCTCCATTACTCTAGCATGATTAGAAATCTCAGAAGAAGTCCTACCCTTAGCAACTAAACTATGAGTATCCATCCGAACAGGAAGGATCAACCCTTTCATAAAGCAGTGAACTCTCTCATACTTAGTATCTAAGATAGAAATTGAATATCTAACCAACTCATAGAAATGAGCCTCATACTCAGCGACTGGCATAGAACCCTTCTCTAATCTAGAGAACTGATCTCTCAATTGATCTCTAAGGATGCGTGGCATATACATCTCCAAGAATATCTCAAAGAACTGAGTCCATGAAAAGATAGAAGATCCATCTAGCCTAGAACTCATAAAAACTCTCTACCAGTGTCGAGTAGAGAAATCCAACTTAAATGTGGTGTAATCCACACCACGAGTCTCAACAAGGCCTAATTAGCAAAGTCTATCCTCAAAAGTAGTCAAAAACACATAACATCCTCTCTACAAGCATCAAAAAACCTAGGTAGAGACAACCTCAAAAACCTACCTAGCATCTTCTTCTTCTCAACAGACATAGTAGACTGGGTCACAACTAGCTGAGCATCTCTCAGCTGGACAACTGCTGGCATATGAGGAACCTCAACTCTAGGAGATATAGTTTTGGGCTACACTCCTACCCAAGTAGTCTTTGAACCATCAATAATACCTAACAGTTAAACCAAAGCATCTCTAAGCAATAAAGATAGAATAAAACCTGGAGGGGCATGGGCTGGTCCCCGGTAAATCCTGGCTGAGGTAGAGGAATCTCTATCTCAAGTGCAGGAATTGGGTCTAGGGGAAACCCATCCTGATCCCTAACTGGGGAAAAATCATAAGGTTGGGTGTGAGGACCCTTATCACGTATAGCTCAAGCACGAGTCCTGGGCATCTGCGAAAGAGTAAGGTCAAGAAAATATTCTACAAACTAACTCAGACTCTTAGCACGATATGAGTGAAAGAAGTGAAGGACTCCTAAGAATATCCCATAGACTCCCAAAGATGGGAAACAGATATCAACATTATGATCCACATAAATCTATTAGACACTTGCTCTTGTACTGACAATACCGGTAAAACCTAGGCTCTGATACTAATTTATAATGACCTAATTCATAAGTCATGATGTCACCTACTATACCCCATTAGTAGGTAAGCCAGCACCATAATTCGGAGTTAAGGCAATGGATTACTTCAGTAAAAATGCCCAGCAAGGGCCCCAATGGAAGAACACAATAACAAACAATAATGTTCCATAAGACAATCACTAAGGATACCAATTTCCTGTGACTCGGTAATAAAGAGCATCCAATTTTGCCAATAGAAAATACAACTCAAAGTCTAAATAGTATTATACATTAGTCTTGAATACAAAATAATGAATCAGGATAGGAGAGAAAATAGGTGACTCAAAACTCCAAAAGCTAACCTTATCTCCAAAAAGGCAACACAATACGACCTCAACTCAGCAGCAACATCTAGTACTCGAGTTTGCACAAAAAGGTACAAAAGTGTAGTATGAGTACCAAAATAATTGGTAGTCAATAGGCATCATCGGCCAACTGAGCTAAATTATGCTAGAAGGATGATATAAAGCATGAAAATAACTATAAGTCAAGGTATAGAATCAAACCTGAAGCGACTCCATCATCACTGTACAAACTAACTAACCAACTATAAAAATAATATGACATCTCATATCAATACATATCACAACTGTTATACTAAATGAATAATCAATTCATAAGAATAAAACATCATATATATACACACACAAAATCACAATTATTAATCATAAATTAAAAAAACTTACCATGGCATCCAATCCTGTCAAGAAGTACACCCAAAAGAACACAAAGTAAAGAACTCATCATGGCATCCCATACCACTGGAGAGTACACCAATAGATCAATTCATCAAGGCATCAAGAATATGCATATACACAACCAACTCACATTTACCATGATTCCCATATATCCATTAACTTCCATTTGCCAAGTCTCACAATCACCATCAATTACCATAATTAAACATAATAAAATCAATATAATCATAACCATAGTAACATAGCCATTTAGAGATCTATGCCATCTTACTACAAAAATCTCTAATTCCCATATTTTAACCAAACAAGACTACCAACTAGTATTCTAGACATTCTAACCATCAAGTAAACATAACCACTTTACGTAGGCAACTAGTTATCTAGGTAACTCATTTTACTATGCAAAATCCATAGCATAACTATTTATTCAAGCCAAGTATATTTACTAGGTGAGTCTATAATTCTACACATTATTACACTTACCAATTAGTCTTAATTAAATAATCGGTATATTTTACTCCTATCACTATTTAGTATTAATGTAAGCCACACCACTTAACTAGTGATTAAACTAAGAGATTTATAGACAGCTTCACAAGGAAAATATCATATCCTAAGTGGACATAAGGACTTAACCATTCAATGACATAACCACACATACACCAATATATTCTTATATACTTACGATGTGTAACATCACTATCACACTAGTGTATCCTCCATGTTTACCAGTCATCATCATACATCAATACCTTTTCCGGATTTATTGGGCATCATCACATCATCAATATATCCTTCGAATTCACTGGGCATCATCACATCATTAATTTAGCCTTCGGATTCACTGGGCATTATCATATTATTAATATATACTTCGAATTCAGCGAGCATCATCACATCATCAACACATCCTCCAGATTGACCAGGCATCATCACATCATCAATATATCCTCATGACAATAATAAATACATACATATAGCTAAAGTAAGAATGAGTACAAGTAACAATCGATAGAATGTAAGATAGGTGAGAAAATACATATAAAGGTACATTACCGTTAATCGTCACCACATTATATGAGTAGATGCATGCACATGTATTTATAAATTCTATGAGTAATTCACCACTTTTCTAAGTTTTATCATGATTATTAACAAGTCAATTATAAGTCACGGGTAAGCCATCTAGAATCCTTCTTTTGACCACATGGTTCACAACACTAGAGCAAGAGATCCTTTTACACCAACATTAGCTTAGTCATTAAACTTGAATTATAATAACGGTTGTGACATAATTCAAGGCTACATAGTAAACTAGCCAACTAGTTACGCGATAGCATAACCATAGGTTCAATTCACAAGACTTTCCAATGATATCCATATCATGACAACAAGATAACCAATTAAGTATATACATTCTCCTAATATCAACACCTATCTAGGTCTCTAAGAAGTTACATAGATCAAGATTAAGGCGGGTGAAGTTCCACTTCTAATAATCCCCCAAAGTTCTCTTTTAAAAGTCTAACTTCTACCCGGAATTAGGCTAAGTTATCTAATTTATTCCTTAAGGGCTTACCAATCCAAACTAGTTCTTTAGGAAAATTCTTTTTCAAGTATTCCTCCTAATTCATCCCAAACATGTAAGTCATCCCACATCTAAGCATATTTAGGTCAACATACCCTTAAGTGAGTCAATAAGGTAACTCTCATCTACTAGAACAACTAAATTATTCTCATAATATTCATGAGATAACAAGACAATCAATCCAAGGTTCTAGGATATGAGTCAAATACCACACTTAACAAGTTCACTAGCCTAAATGTTTCAACCATCCCAAGAATTACCATCTACTAATTCAACATTTTAACACAAGTAAGCCTAACCTACCTTGTGTCCAATTATCTCACGAACCAAGAATCTTTGCTTTTCCTTTCCTTGAATCTTCTTACATAAGAAAAGCTATCAACAACATAATTTATGCATTATTATGATAATACTAACACACATATTGCACCATTGTGCTTTGTGTCCAAAAGAAAACCAAGAACCCCCAAGTGGATCCCACATAAGTTTTCGAGGCCAACCAATGTTCAAATACCATAAGGGGGTTATAACCCTCAAGAAATTTGTGCAAATAACCATATTTGTGGCTAAAATCAAGTCTTATGCCATATGGGGTATAGGGTCTAATAATCATGAAATCAACACCAAAAATTAAAGGATTCAAACCTTAGATTCATAATAAGACATGATTACACAAGATAATCAAGCTTCAAAACAACCCACAAGACTCACTTTAAGGGTTTTACACTATAGTAGGGTTTTAGAGCTCAAGAGAGAGGCATAAATGACCAATTCTGAGCCAAAAGAGCCTTTTAAATAGACCTTGTCTAGGACCTCAGGAGCAGTGATTAAAGGAACACCCTAGCCGCGATCATGGACATCACGATCACACCACTCCTCACGTGATCATGCTATCTTGGTCATTGGACGATGGCTGAAACTTGGAATTTTTATTCCAAGTTTCGGCCAAGGTCTCCAAATTCATCCAGAGTCCAATATGAGCAAATGACATATGAAACCATATATATTTTCATATTCCGGACGCATTGGAAAAGTTGGATTTTTCCTACAATATTGTTTTACTAAAGTATTTGCTCGGCATCCATTGGTAATTGATGAAGACTTCTCACAGAGAAAATGGTTCTAACAATCAAATGAACCTCCTAGTAACCAAACTATCAGTTCTATCAAGTCATAATTGACTTGGAGAAGCCATGGGAAATATCTAATGGAAAAAATAAGTGAAAACACGAGAAATAACCTGAAGGGTCATTACACAAATAAAAATAAAAAGCCGCTAGAAAGTCTAATGGTATGGTTCCAAATACTAATGAGTCAATTATTAAGAAGCCAAAGGTTGTTGAAGAAATGGTTGAATGTAAGAAAGCTCCTAAAATGGTTGATGGTAATGCTCCAAAATCAAATGAAACTCTGGTTCTTTCTATGTCACAAATCAAAATTCCTCCTCGATTCCCATATAGTCTCAAGAAGAAATAAGATGATACCAATTTTAAAAAATTTCTTGCTAAATATATAAAGTTCAAGAAATATTGCAAAATTTAGCAACCTATCGGTGAATATTCCATTGTTAGAATATTTACACGAGATGATCGGGTATGCTAAATTCATGAGGGACTTGGTTATAAAAAATGAGTCATGGATGTTGAAACTATAGAGGTAACCCATAATTGTAGTGTCATAATGTCTATAACAATGGTGGAAATAAGGAAAGACCCGGGGGCATTCATTGTTCCTTGCACTATTGGGGTACAACAGTTAACTCTGACAGAAGGTCTAACTCATAAATAAATTCTCCAACACGCTTCACTATTTTGTAAAGGGCAGCATATCAGGGACTAAGCTTTTCTCTTTTTCCAAATCTGATTATCCCCTTCATGGGTGGCACTCTCAAGAATACCAAATCACCCACTTCAAACTTTAGTTCTCTCCTTCTCAGGTCAGTATATGATTTTTGACAACTTTGAGACGTCCCAACCTCTTATAAATCAACTGAACTTTGTCCATGGCCTTAAGAATAGAATTTAGCCCAACCAAGGCTGCTTCACCAACTTCAAACCAGCCTATAGGTGACTGGAATCTATGCCTGTACAATGATTCAAAAAGAGCAACCTGAATACTAGCATGATTACTATTGTTATAGTCAAAATCAATCATGGTAAATCATCATCCCAGTTCCCTTTAAATTCCATCACATAGGCTCTCATCATATCTTCCAATGTTTTAATCATATGTTCAGCTTAACAGTTGAAAAGTCATACTAATATTTACCTTCATACTAAGTCTTTTGAAATAATTTCCAAAACTGGGAAGTGAATTATGTATCTCGATCTAAAATAATAGAAAAGAAAATTACATGGGGCCTTAATAACTCGCGAATAGATATCTTAGCATAATTTTCTACTGTATCTAAGGTCTTAATAGGTAAAAACTAGACTAATTTGGTCACTTGATCCACGTTGACCCAAATCGAATCATGCTGACATCTAGTACGAGGAAGTCCGATAGCGAAATCCATATTAATGACCTCCCACTTCCAAGTAGTAATGCGAATATCTTGAAGTTTACCTCTGGGCCTTTGATGATCATTCTTTACATGCTGACAATTAGGACACTTGTCTACAAACTCTACTATGCCCCATTGCTATACCCTTTCATTATTAAATTTCTCACCAGTCGTGGTACATCTTGGTAGCACTAGAATGTATTGAATACTTAGAACTATGGGCCTCTGCTAGTATCGTTTCACTTAATCCATCAATATTGAAAACACATATCCGGCCTTGATACCGAAGGACACTATCTCTCCTTTTGTAGAAGACCTCAACCTTTTACTACTAAACTGCATCGAATATCTAGATAATGATGGGATTACTACATTTCTTCTAATTCACTTCCACCAATAAGGATGATTTTGAATCATTATGAACCACTACTCCCCCATCATCCATATCAAGAAGATACACACCGAAATGGGCTAGTCTATTCACTTCCTTTGCCAATTCTTGCACTTATTTTTCACATGATACACACTACCTATAGTCAGTCTACTCAACTCATCTGCAACTACATACACATTACCCTAATGATAAAGCACATTCATGTCATAATTTTTTAACAACTCAAATCATCTTCTCTGATGAATATTCAACTTTTTTTGTATAAATACATACCAAAGACTCTTATGATCAATGTAAATATCAACCTATACACCATACAAGTAGTCCCTCTAATTTTTTAGTGCAAACACAATAGCTGGTAACTCTAGATGGTGAGCTGGATAATTCTTCTCATGGTCTTTAAGCTATATGGAGGCATAGGGTATTACCTTCAAACCCTGCAAACTCCAAATATTAAATGGAGTAATAGGCCAAGGACAATAATTCACTACATCAGTTTTCTGAGGGTCGACATGAATATCAACATCTGAAATCACATGCCCCATAAAGGTAATAGACACCAACCAAAATTCACACTTACCAAACTTTGCATAAAGTTGATGATCCTTAAGTTTCTGCAACACAGTTACCAAATAGTCTGCATGCTCCTCCTCACTTTGAGAATATACAAGTATGTCAAATATGAAGACAATGACAAACATATCCAAGTAATACTTGAAGACCCTATTCATTATGTATATAAAGGCTTCATAAGAATTTATTACTAGAAAATACATAACCACAAACTCAAAATAACCATACAAGGTTCTAAAAGCAATTTTTAGAATGTCACACTCCCTGACCTTAAACTTATGATACCCCAAACTGAGATCAATCTTTTAAAACCAATGAGCACCCTAAAGTTGGTTAAATAAGCCATAAATTTTGGGGATGGAGTACTTATCCTTGATGGTCACTTTGTTTAATAGTATGTAGTCTATACACATTCTAAGAGTACTATCTTTCTTGTGCACAAAAAGGATTGGATCACCCCATTGGGAGATAGAAGGTCTAATGAAACCCTTATCTAAGAAGTACTTAAGATGTTCTTTCATTTACTTAAGTTATTCTTTCAACTCCTTAAGCTCATCCAGAGTCATATGGTAGGGAGGAGGAGATCACTCCTGAACTCAATTTCTCTATTGAGAGGTACCCCAGGTAGATCCTTTGGAAAGACTTTTGGAAACTCATTAACTACACAAACTGACTGAATGGATAGAGTTTCAAACTTAGTATATTTCACTAGAACTAAGTGGTAAATGCACCCTTTTTATATTAACTTTCTGGGTTTAAGATAAGAGATGGAATGACCTTTGGCAGATACAAAACTACCCTCCAACTCGAGGATAAACTTATTAGTAAAATAAAACTTTACCACTTGGGTGTGATAATCAACTGATGTATATCATGAATGGAGCCAATCCATACCAAGAATGACGTCAAAATTTATCATCTCTGGCTTTATTATGTTTGCTAAATTGACCGTATGGATTATTGTAATAGGATACTTTTTGTATACTCATCTAGCAACAACTGACTCACCTACTAGATTAGAAACTAAGAAGGGTTTAGAAAGGCTCTCGAGTCTTAAAGTAAGTTGTTCAGCAACAAGTAGGGTTACAAAAGGGAGGGTTGACCTCGCATCTAGTAACACATAAATATCAAGGTGAACTACACAAAACATACTAGTGACTATATTTGGGAGTTCTACTTATCTTGATAAGACATTATAGCATAAAATTAGTTCTGACATTGAACACCATTAGTATTGAAAGATGAGCCTTACTGCGAAACTAGGTTGCCTAACTGAGTTGCTGAACTAGTGGGTTGAGCTGGACGACGAACATCCTTGTTACCCATTTTCACAAAGGGCAGTCTCTCAACCTATGGTCTATATTTCAACATCCACAACACCCTGTTCTGCTGGTGAAAGACATACCCTGATTTTCTACCATATTTTTTGAATGCTGGATAACCAGATCCCTCATCAACACTACTCTACGATTTAGAAGATGGTGCTCTACCCCACTACGCTTGCTTTATTTTGGATACAGAGGCACTATTGAGGATGGTACAGGTGCTGAAGAACAACCCTAAAATTGAGAGAGATTTTCCACTCTTGACCTATGCTGACTATACTCAAATTAACCAATCCTAGCCTTCTTATTCCCCCTCTCTCTTTTCTTCAGTTTCTCTACCTTAATCTACTTCTCATGATTCATAAAACAACAATATCCATATCCCCAATAGAAATGGCATTCCTACACTCTTTAATCACTAATTCAGACACACCTGTGACAAGCTTACTCATACAAACTCTAGAATACAACAATAATTCTGGTGCAAACTTTAGCTAGCAGAGTGAACTTGAGGCAATACTCTTTCACCGCCATAGAGCCCTACCTCAGGTTCATAAACTCTTTAACCTAAGTGTAAGATCCTTACAAAATTCAAGAATTTTATTTTTGACTCTCTTCATTTTTAATGTTGATATGTAACTTAAAATGTGTTTAGGGATGTTAAAAAGGTAATTTGGGAAAAAATTGGATTTTTTAAAGGGGTTCAGGCTATTTTAAAACACTGAGACAGCTAGCCTCCAAGGTAAGGCTATGTCACGGAGGTTAACCTCTATGATAAGGTGTGTCATGAAGGATAATCTCCACGAAAATAATGTGGTACAGAGGTTAATCTCTGTGATAACGTTGTGCCATAGTGATGTGTAAAGTCGTGTAGTTTTGTTTTTATTCACTTAGAGCGAGGGAATTTTGGGTGTTTTCACTCTTGTACAACCCTTAAACATGAACTATGCTTATTCCCATCAATTTTTAAAGATCTTAAACTCAAAACCCAAGAAAGCTATGTCTCATAGAGAATTTACCATCCGAGCTCCAAGTTTAAAACTGACTTTGAATTTTTGTGTGTTTATGGAATGTATCTCTTTCCTAAACTTTAATTTTTCATTGTGGCATTGATTTCATAGATTTTCATGTGAATTAAATTATGGGTTTTGAAATTGGGTTGAGGAGTTTTGGTTGTTATGGATTTAATTACTTGTCCCGTGTTTTGAATTGATTATTCATGCTTTAAATTGATGTTTTTTGGAATGAATTGGTACATTAATTATATGGTTGGAATGAGGGACATAGGTTTCCCCAAATTGGATAAATATTTGCTTAAATTTGAATGAACCTAAACCCACATTGTGAATTTGACTTTAATTATGAATAATTGCATGGTTTAACTTGTTTTTCAATCCAATGCATTGCATTAAAGGATAAACATATATAAATATGGTTTTTAAAGTCCTTGTTGGCCATGGTTTTGGATTAATAAAATTTTGGAAGGCCTTGGTGTCCATGGATGGTTTCAAATTGGAAACTCAAGAGTTAATGTGGTAATGTAAATTGGTTTGGCAGGTTTAACTAAGCTTGCAAGCGTAATAGTATGATGATACCAAGTGGTTAATACCTTAATTAATGACTCCCAAGTTAATGGTTGGAATTATTAGAAACTTTTTTTAATTCGGGCTTAAAGGGGGTTGTGTAGCTCGCCATGAAAGGTGGAAGTCCAGGGGAGGACCAATACTAAAACAAATATTTGTCGTCGTAGGGGATATTTATGACCGTGTGCATAGTTCATACTTGATTTATATATTTGAGATAACTATTTGCCTTAGTGTCTTTATCTTTCCCTAAGTTTTTCTTTGGTTCAAGTGGCTAACACGCACTTGGTCTCTTTCAGTAGGGAGAGATGAACCCATATAGCCTGTGGTGCCCTTAGGGCGGTTAGAGCTACACAGTGTAGGTTAATAGTTTTAGATTCATTATTAAACCTTGTTGTCTATACCATCATCCTATATATGTATGTATATAAATGTGTGAATATGATGTTGGAATAATTTTTGGACCTGACATTATTTATACTTTTCCTAACTTACATGCTAGAGCGTATCCCATTAATTGTCCTCAGACATTGCATCCTTTCTTGGTGTAGGTTCCTAGGGGTTCTTTGGTTATCTTGCAATAAGTTAGATGATTTAAATTTGTTCATTGGTCAGCTTTGAAGTGGTGAACTTCCATTCTTTGAAAGGCCTATCATTTCATTATTTGTTTTTATTTATGTTTTAGACTATCTGTTTGGACTCTCTTTTTGGCTATTTTTGGGGTCATGTCCCGACTTAGGTTGATTATTTATTTTAAAGGCTTTTATTGATAATTGTGGATTGGGTTATTTATTTTAAATTTTTAGACCTTCTATCTTGGTTTATTTATCCATCTTATATACTTTTGATATGTCTTTCGCTATTTATTTTTGTTATGTTCTATATGTTGGGCTAAGGGGGTGGTTTATGGCCCTTATTAGGCTTAAGATACTCATCACGGCCAGTCTCGATGTCAAGTCATGACAAATTTTGTATCAGAGCATAGGTTTAAAGTTTTTGGGTGTCTACTAAGTTGTAACATCCCGAAAATCAAGTTTCGAGACGCCACACGATGCTTAGGGTCACAAGTGACCCCAAGCTAACCCTTTTCATCGGTATAACTCAAAAGAAACTAATTAAAACATAATTCTGAGAGAATGAAGCTGAAAATATCTCAATATAGAATCTGTTCAGTACAATTTTGGAATTACAAGATGACAATTCTACTAACACATAGACATATACAAGAAGGAGACTGAATACATCAACCACTACTACTGTCTATGAAGCCTCTACTAGTATTGTCTATACATAGTCGGGTCATGAATCCCAACTACCACACTCAATACGACCAATGAAAGAAGATACAATGCTCCAAACTGAAATAACCGACCCAAGTCCCAGAACTGTGAGGACTCTTTACCTGCTAACCGAAAACTGCAACTGAATAGAATAGTAAATGGGGGTCAGCACAAAGAGAATATACTGAGTATGTAGGGGTGCATGCAACACTTTAAATAACATCATCAATTTCATGAAAACATGCATACAGACAATGATGACTCACTTGGCTTGAGTTATATCAAATCATACTCTTCATACTTTCATAATAAATAGTTCAAATGGTAAAATCTCATAATCCATGTAAATCATCAAAAATCATAAATTATGATAAATCATCATAAATCATCATAAATTATCATATCGTCAAAATTCATCATAGGTAATCATAATCCATCATAACATCTCAACTCTTTGACTCAAATCTCGGAGTGACTCGGTAATTCAAGAAACATGACTTTTATGGACAGGGGAGTTTCTATAACCGACAACCCCACGTGAGCTACGTGTAATACCAACGTTTGAAACCCCCATTGGTGGGAGCATCATACTCTTTTCCAGGGAGTACGACCTTAAAACTGCAATAATCACAATCGGGCTCTCTGGCCAATAATATCATCATCAAACAACCCTACGGTGGAACATAGGTTTGGGAAAATACCAAATTTTCCTCTCGGTGCTAAGTACTACTCCCCGACAAGCTCAGAACGCGTTAGGAAATCCACCATCATCATCACAAGGGTCTATCATAAAGACCAAATCAAATATCTCAATTTATAATTCATCAATAATTTGTGGATCCCTAACCCCAACTTCGACTTAAAACATTTCAATCTTTTTCAACATCAACAAGGTATCAATGCATTGAACCATAACTGACTCGATATTTGGACAAGGATATGAAGACTCAATACGTAATATTTTCAACAATTCAACTCATCAAAATCATCCAGTAAAAAATACCAGAATTCATCTCAACATCTATATCAAAATCAATCTTTCTCATAATCAAAATCATCTCGACTCTGCGAGTTCAAGGTCAATGTACTCAAATGATTATTCTTTCAATTCGACAATTAAATCATGACAACAACTTTTGAAAAGCACTTGAGGCCTTCAATTCATAATAAGAATACATATCCCGTAGTACAACTCAAATCATGACTTTTATCTCGAAAGCCTTTAGAAATATCAATTCATTGTAGTAGTATGCAATTCATAGCATAAATTCTCAATTTAAGAAGTATAGTAATGAAGTAATCATGTATATCCATATTGAAAAAAATTCAAAGTCTTATAAATCCTTCATAAAGTAATTTCAGTGTATACCCATTTTCGAATATCATGAAATTTCAATAATAGAACTCAACCTTTTTAAATGTCAAAATGTAACAATTTATCAAGTCATGACAACATCAATATTTTTGAGAAAATATCAAGACTCATGGTAACATCTTAAATGTTATATCTCAATATGCTCAATGATTCAATTTCGTCATAAAGAAACTTTAAGCTTATCATAAATCTCAAAATCATTCCAAAATACCATTTCAACATATATCTCGAAATCGTTCAAAATAAAAATATGAAATTTACAATTATAGATATCAAGATATCTCATGTATTAAATATATATTCAATAATTCAAATCGTCGTTGGAAAGCATAAATCTTGACACATATGTCAAAATATTATTCCAAAATACCATCTCGACAGACGTCCCAAAATTATTCAAAATACCACCTCGTGGTAAAAGTGTGTAATTCGCAATGATAATTATTAAATCATATCATGAAAACATTGAGATAATCATATGAATTAAAGTTTATTCATTCAATCATCATAATCTAATAATCGAATTATTTAGACATAATCTCACTTGCAAAATCATGTAAAACCATAATAAAATTAAAGCTTTGGGCACAAGAACGGAAGATTGCTCTTGTTCAAAACCCCACATACCTTGAAATTGACTTCTTGATTATGGAATCCTATTCACACAAATAAGGGGTTCTCCTCTAAGGTCTCGAGATGATGAGTTCAATTATCGGATCAAATTTGAATTTCTACGGTGAAATTGGAAGATATTTGGAGCTCAAAATGGACCTAGGGTTTAGTTCTCGCAATATTTTTTATGGAAGAACATGAATTTTATGGCTCAATATAGGTATAAATGGATAATTTTCGTCCATGAAGTGAAGGCATAATGACCAAAATGCCCTTAAAAATCAAATAATTCTCGAATCTATCCTTTGGTGGACTGTTTTGATAGTCTGAAGTAGATCAACCATTACGTTTTACTCCAATATCCAAATTGGATAAAACCAATTTTATTAGAAAGAGGACTCTTATATCTTTCCTTTTATATATAGTATATCACTCATATCATTGTGTAAGAGGAGTTATGATTGTTTGAAGTTGACCCAAAAATTCACTTTTGATAGGCTGAAGTAGATCGACCATAACTTTTTGCTCCGATAGACAAATTGGATAAAACCAATTTCATAGGAAAGAGGACTCGCAAATATTTCCGTTGATATATATTATATTACCCAGATCATTATGTACAAGGAGTTATGATTGTTTAAAGTTGGAGAAAAAATACGCCAGGCCTCAGTACTTTTTTCTGCACGTTTTACTGTTCACTACTATTCACGGTTCGATTGGAATGTTCATAACTCGTCGCTCGGGTTTCCGTTTTGGATGATCCACATATCTTTGGAAAGCTTATTCGATACTCTACGTAATGGTGGATCATAATCTAAGACATTCTACACGGAAAATTTATAATTTATTCTAGAAGATAGAACCCAACACGTTTACTCAAAAAATTTCAATGAAAAATTTCCCGGAGTATTACATAAGTCATGTCGAGTAGAGTCTTTTTTATGGGTGTGTATCATGTCACACTTATAAGGAGAAGGCTACAAGGCATTTAGGAATGTTTCCCTTTTTGTTTACTATTTTGGGTTGTAGAGTCAAGTGTATTGAAAATTAACTAGCTCCTAGCTTCCATACAATTAAGATCATGCCTCCACAAAATATTTGATATTCATAGGAATTCTATGGGGAACTTTGTCCAACTAAAGGACCATATGGATGGAACTCACCATACCTATGTAGTACAGACCTGGTCTAGGGTCCCTGAACATAATTGCAATACCCCATGTAGAGTTCCACCATTTCCTACTAGTCCTCCTCGAGCTTCCTAGGTTAATGATGCTCACGCCTAAATACCCAAGGGACATATTTATAATGCAAAGTTCCATCAATTGATTTATCTACTTACTCAATTAGTGTCCTATTAGTTGTGCTAGTCTGAATGTATTAGCTCTGTTTCTCCTTCATCTAAGGTTACTAGAGTTGGTCAGTTCATGAGGTTGAATCCCTCAACCTTTACAGGCTCTAAGGTTGAGGAGGATCTTTAAGGGTTTATTGATGAGATGGAAAAGAATTTTATGGTGATGTATGCCATTGATTCTAAGGGTGTGGAGTTTACTGCATATAAGTTGAAAGATATATCTTATCAATGGTATGAGGAGTGGGAGGCTTTGAGAGGTGATGATGCTGAGAAAGCTATGTGGGATAAGTTTTTTGGTGTTTTTCTTGATCATTTGTTTCCTCAGGAGTTGAGGGAAGTTAAGGCTGAGGATTTTGTGAATCTGAAATAGGGGAGGTTGAGTGTGAAAGAGTATACATTAAATTTTTAGTAGTTGTCTCATTATGCTCTTGAGTTTTTATCTAACATGAGGTCTAAGATAAGGATGTTTTATTTTGGTAATGCTGCAATGTTAAATAATGACATTAATATCTCTAGACTTATAGTTTATATGCAGTAGGTAGTGGATGAAAAGAAGAAGTAGGTTAAGATAGGAGAGAGGAAGAATAAGAAGTTTAGGTATTCTGAGCAAGGTGGAGGTCAGCAGAATAGAGCAAAAGATGGAAGACAGTGGACTTAGAAAAAAATTAAGGAAATTCATATTCTTCTGTCAGTGCTCCTTATCCTAAGCCTTCGAGCAATCAGTGGTTTTAAGCTAACAGTGGTCTGAAGGCAAAGGTTGCCCAGTCTCAGGCTAGTAGAGCTCCGTCAGCCCCACCTTATCATCATAATAGATTTTGTAGACAGCTCTACTG
Source organism: Capsicum pubescens (assembly GCA_030864215.1). NCBI lineage: Eukaryota > Viridiplantae > Streptophyta > Magnoliopsida > Solanales > Solanaceae > Capsicum > Capsicum pubescens. Next base: position 125,029,459 of record CM061543.1, read on the forward strand.
TGAGTTTTGTGAGGAGAGAAGAAATTGGTGCTATAATTATGGTAAGCTAGGTCATATGTAATAAGAATATCTTTCATCTAGGCTAGTTACTGGGGCTAATAAATTTTTGGTTGCCACGTCTTCAGCTTCTACGCCAAAAGGCACTACTTCTTATACCAATACTGGCTGGAATCATCTATATGTTCTTGATACTTGCTATTAATTTGAGGCATCTCCTGATCTTATTATGGGTTTGTTGCTGCTCTTTTCTTGTGATGTGTCTTATTTGCTTGATCTGGGGCCTACCCTTTCTTATGTGACCCTTTATATAGTTGTGCATTTTGGTTTTGTTCCAAAAAGTGTTTTTGACCCCTTTTGTTGTGTCTACTTTAATGGGTGAGTCTGTTATTACTATGAGAACCTATAGGGGTTGTATAGTGTATCTTTCATATTGAGACATTGATAGATTTGATAGAGTTGGATATGGTGGATTTTAATATTATCTTAGGGATGAATTGTCTATATTCATGCTATGCTTCTCTTAATTATAGGACCCAAAAGGTAAGTTTCCAATTCTCTAATAAATCAATGATTGAGTGGGAGGCGAGTTCTTTAGTACCTAAGGAAATGTTTATTTCCTATCTTAGAGATCGAAAGTTGATTTCCAAAGGGTATCTATATCATCTAGTTTGGGTTCAAGATTCTAATTCGAAGAGCCTTCTTTGTAATTAGTCCCTATAGTCAATAAGTTTCCAAAAGCATTTCCTGATGATCTTCTTAGAATTCCTCCTGATAGGGAAATAGATTTTGGGATTGATTATCTACTGAATACCCATCCTATTTCTATTTCTCCTTATAGAATGGCTCTGGGTTAGTTAAAGAAGCTAAAAAGGCAGTTAAAGGACTATCTTGATAAAGGATTCATCCATCCTAGTTGTACTGTGGGGTACTTCTATGCTTTTACGACATAAAAAGGATGGGTATCATCAGATGTGTATAGATTATCGATAGCTGAATAAGGTTAGAGTGTAGAATAAGTATCCTCTCCTAGGATTGATGATCTTTTCGACTAGCTTTAGGGTGCTAGATATTTATCCAAGATTGATCTTCGTTTGAGCTATCTTCAGTGGAAGATTAGGGAGGTTGATGTTCCTAAGACTATTTTTTGTATGCAATATAGTCACTACGAGATCTTGATCATGTCTTTTGTGTTGACTAATGCTCCAGCTACATTTATGGACCTTATGAATCAGTGTTCAAATAATTTTTGTATCTATTTGTGATTGTCTTTGTTGATGTATTCTAAGAGTGATGAGGATCATTCCAATCACCTCTAAATCATTTTGCAGACCCTTAAGGATAAAAAGTTTTATGCTAAATTTTCTAAGCATGACTTCTGGTTGAATTCTGTGACTTTTTGGGTCATTATTTTTTCTAGTGAGGGGATTAAAATGGATCAACAGAAGGTTGAGGCAATTAAGAGGTGGCCTAGAACCATGACTCCAACCGATATTTAAAGCTTCTTAGGCTTGGTTGGTATAATAGGAGATTTGTGAAGAGTTTTTCTTCTATTATTGCTCTACTAACTAAGTTGACTCAGAAAAATTTTAAGTTCTTGTGGTTTGATGCTTGTGAGGGTAGGTTTGAGAATTTAAAGGATAAATTGACATCTGCACCAATTTTGACCTTGCCTGAAGGCACTAATTTTGTTGTATATTGTGGTGCATCCGATGTGGGACTGGGTGTATTTTGATGCAGTATAGCAAGGTTGTGGCTTATGATTTTAGGCAGCTTAAGGTTCATGAGAGCAATTATCTGACACATGAATTAGAGTTGGCGACGGTGGTTTTTTCCTTGAAGATTTTGCATCATTATTTGTATGGGGTTCACGTAGATATTTATTTATATCATGAGAGCTTGCAGTACATGTCACTCAGAATGAGTTGAATCTCAGGTAGAGAAGGTGTCTTGAGTTGCTCAAGGACTATGATATACTATCCAAGTAAAGCTAATGTCGTTGTTGATGCTCTTAGAAGGTTGTCTATTAGGAGTTTATCTCTTGTGGATAAGGATAGGAGAGGATTGGTGAAGGATATTCACTATTTGCCTAATTTAGGAGTTTGTCTATTGGAATCTGAGGATGGAGAAGTTATTATTCAAGAGGTGGTAAAATTATCTCTCGGTGCTAAGGTGAAAGAGAAGACGGCCTTGGATCTCATTCTTATACAGATTAAGAATGATATGGGTCAACAAAAGGTTTTGGTATTTGAGATTGGGGGAGATGGTATCTTGAGGTACCAAGGTAGGTTGTGTGTTCCTGGAGTTGATAGGCTATGAGAAAGGATTTTGACTGAGGCTTATGATTCTAGATATACAATTCACCCGAGTTCGACAAAGATGCACCATGACTTGAAGGAAATTTGTTGGTGGAACAATATAAAAAGGTATGTGGAAAATTTTATAGCTAAGTGTATGGTTTGTCAGCAAGTGAAGGTAGAACACTTGAGGCATGGTGGAATTTCTCAAGAGATAGAGTTACCCATGTGAAAATGTAAAATGATCAATATGGACTTTATTACAGGTCTTTCGCAGTTTAAGAATCAGTATGATTCAATTTGGGTCATTGTGGATAGGATGACTAAGTCTACTCACTTTTTGCCATTAAGGACTAACTATTTTGGAGAAGCTTATGCTAGGTTGTTCATTCAGAAGATTGTGCAATTGCATGGTGCGCTAGTGTCCTTTATTTTAGACCTAGTTACACAATTTTCATCTCACTTTTGGCATTCATTTTAGAAGGGTTTGGGTGCTTGGGTAAGCCTTAGTACTGGTTTCCACCCTCAAATAGATGGGCAAGTGGAATGGACTATTCAGACTTCAAAAGATATACTAAGAGCCTGTGTAATTGATTTTGGAGGTAGTTGGGTTGATCACTTACCTCTTATTGAGTTTTCATACAACAATAATAATCATTCCAGCATTCAGATCACTTTATTTGAGGCTCTTTATGGCAGGAGGTGTAGGTCTCTTATTGGATAGTTTGTAGGTGGTGAGACTAGATTGTTTGGTCCAAACTTGATTTATCAAGCTACGGAGTAGGTAAAGATGATTAGTGAAAAAAATTAAGACTTCTCAAAGTCTTATGCAGATGTGAGGTGAAAAGAATTGGAGTTTGAAGTAAGTGATTGGGTATTTTTGAAAGTGTCTCCTATGAAAGGAGTCATGATGTTCGGGAAGAAAGGGAAGCTCAGTCCTCATTATTTTAGTCCATACAAGATTGTGAAAAAAATTGGTAATGTTGCTTATGAGTTGGATTTGCCTTGGAATTTGGGTTATATTTATCCCATGTTTCATGTATTGATATTGAAAAAGTTTGTGGATGATCCTTCTTTGGTTGTCCCTATGGAGGATGTTGGTATTTCGGACTCCTTGTTTTATGAGGAAGTCCTGATTAAGATTTTGGATTGACAAGTCTGTGGGTTGAGGACTAAGGATGTGGATTCGGTGAAGGTGCTTTGGTGAAACCAAAAGGTAGAAGAGGCTACATGGGAAGCTGAGGAAGATATGAAGGACCAGTACACATTTTTTTTCCTCGGGTTGTTTGAAAGTGTGTAAGGTATGAATTTTATTTCCTATTGTTACCTTTCAAGTTTGTCATTAGATTCTGGTGTATTCTTTCTATACTCGTGCTAAAAGTGTCCGAACTCATCATTTGGGGGCAAATTATCCTAAGGAAGGGGATAATGTAAGACCCTTTAAAATTTTGAGCATTTTCTTTTTTACCCTCCCGCATTCGTAATTTTGATTTTTGACTTGAAATATGTTTAGGGATGTTAAAAGGGTAAGTTGGGAAAGTTTTGGTATTTTTGAAAGGGGTTTGGGGCTATTTTAAAACACCGAGATAGTAAGCCTCTGTTATAAGGTCATTTCACTGAGGTTAACTTTGCGATAAGGCCATATTATGGAGGATAATATTTGTAATAATAGTGTCGTATGGAGGTTTGTCTCTGCAATAACGTCGTGCCACAGTGATGTGTAAAACTCATGCAGTTTTTTTAATTCACTTGGGGTAAGGGGATTTTGGGTCTTTTCACTCTTGTACAATCCTTAAACATAATATAAGCTTATTCCCATCAGTTTTCAAAGATCAAATCACTCTCTTTCACTCTCAAACTCAAAACCCAAGAAAGCAGCTCCAAATTGACTTCGAATTCTTATGTGTTTAAGGCATGTATCTCTTCCCTAAACTTTAATTTTCATTGCGGCATTGATTTCATGTATTTTCAAGTGAATTAAATTATGGGTTTATAATTTAGGTTGAGAGGTTTTGGTTGTTATGGATTGAATTACTTGTCCGATATTTTTGAATTAATTATTCATATTTTAAATTAATATTTTTGGGACTGAATTGGTACATTTTTTAAATGGTTGGAATGGGGACATGGGTTTCCCTAAATTGGATAAATTTTTGCTTGAATTTGCATGAACCTCAACCCACTTTATGAATTTGACTTTAACTATGGATAATTGCATGGTTTAACTTATTTTTTAACCCAATTCATTGTATTAAAGGATAAACGGATATAAATATGGGTTTTAAAGACCTTGGTAGCCATGGTTTTGGATTAAGACGATTTTGGAAGACCTTGGTGGCCATGGATGGTTTCAAATTGGAAACCTGGGAGTCAATGAAGTTATGTGAATTGGTTTGGCATGTTTAATTAAGCTTTCAAGAATGGCATGACGATACCAAGGGGTTAATGCCTTAATGAATGAATCCTAGGTTAATGGTTGGAATAATGTGAAACTTGTTTTAATGTAGGCTTAAAGGGGGTTGTGTAGCTCATTGTAGAAGGTGGAACTAGTGATCATCCAACTAACCATCCTCGGATGCTGCATCCTTTGATAATGTAGGGTCCTAGGGGTTCTTCAGTTATCGTGTGCAGAGTTAGATGATTCAAATTCATTTATTGGTCAGCTTTGAAGTGGTGAGCCTCCACTCTCCAGAAGGCTTGTCATTTCATAGTTTGTTTCCATTTATGTTTACACTATCTCATTGCACTCCTTTTTTGGCTATCGTCAAGGGTATGTCCTAATTTAGGTTGATAATCGTTTGTTAGAGGCTTTCGTGGACAATTGTGGGTGGGGTTATTTGTTTTAAATTCTTAGAACCTCTATCTTAGTTTACTTATCCATCTTATATACTGTCGGTTTGTCTTCTATTGTTCATTTTGGTTGTTTTCTATATGTTAGGCTAAAGGGGTGGTCTTCGAACCTTGGTGGGCTTGAGATACTCGTTACAGCCAGGCTCGGGGTCAGGTCATGACACTTAGCCTCTCTTATCTCCCTAAGAAAGAACTTGTACAGAAAAGCCATCTAAAACACATCCCAACTCATAGGATTTGCATTGTCACCAATATCTCCCTTCCGCAAAGTAATCTTGTCATAAGCAACATCCTTCAATTGATAAGAAGACAATTCCAAAATTTTCTCATCTGTAATATGTAAAATTTGGGTAATCATCTTCACCTCATCAATGGAAAACTGAGGATCCTTATTCACCTTCAACCCAAAGAACTCAGGTGGGTTCATCATCCAAAAATCACAAACTCTGATTGTAGGTAAGTTACCAGTCTACTGAAGAAGGACTGTTGCTAGCTAATTATCCTGAGCATTTTGCATTCACAGCCTGACATAACACTTGGAAAGATGACCGAAACTCCATATAAGAGACATTGTGGTTCAGAGGGTTTGCAAGTGAGGATGGGGATAGGGCTGGTTGATCCCTATTTCTACATGCATAAGCTTTGCGATGAGACATTCTCCGTAACATAAAAGCACAAATTAGAGATGAAAGAGATTACTTCAAAGCACGATAGAGATCATGAAAGAAGGGATGGTTCCTAATACGTTCTGTAGCCCTTTGATCATAAATGTGGTGAACTTCACAGCCATAATCAAGAATCTATATAGTGCAACTTGTCACACTCCGTGGGACTCTTTAAAACCTTAGGCTCTAGTATATATTTTATAGCACCCTAAAAATACCCTGTGGACATCACACGGTGTTTAGGACTATGAATGGCCTAAACTTAACCCATGATATCTACTCAACACTAAACTCTCATAAATTATAACTTAAACATGTGTGGAAACTAAAGAAACTCATAAAGTGAATCCAATAGATGGAGAATCTTAACTTATAATACTGCAACCCAATACTCTCAAAGTTATTAAAATTCAAAAGAAACATACAATTTGACATGTCTTGACAAGCCTCCAAACTAAAGTCTGAAAAAACATTGGGACAGACCTTACCGGACCTGAACTGATAGCTGAATAACTGAAAAAACTTCAAGAAACATCTGGAACCATCATAAACTTATCCCTCGAACTAAGAGGAATAATCAACTATCTTCACGCAGGAAGTGGTGCCCGTGACTAATTATGTTACTAGGGATGAACACTAGAACCTACATTATGAAATAATGTAGCCACACAGACATATATGTGGTAAGTACTCCTGGAATGTATTGAGTATGTGGGGTTGAATACAAAATGTAAAATATAACCTGAATATACTTTCAAATCATGTATGCTAAGTGTAAAAGGACTTACCTTGATCATAAACAAAACCGAAAGCTGAAATCTCATAAAGAATAACTCATAAAACAATATCAGAACAACAATTTTCTGACATTAAACTTTATTTCAAAGATTATATTTTTCTTGTGGGAGATTCTCGTAATAGGCATAAACCATGCGAGCAACATGGAGTCCAATAACTCAAACCCTTATTGAAAGGGCTCAATATACTTTGTCATGGTATAAAGGCTAACTGTGGTGATTACCTAACCATGTCTGATTGGACAAGCTGAATAATATAAATATCATCCCCATTAGGACAAGCTGAAATAACCTATGGTGGCACATAGTTTCTGGAAAATAGGAAGAGCTAAACCCACATTCCCCTCTCGATGATAGATTTTACTCCAAAAACTCATACTATTGCCTGTCTCTATCTATGAAGTATACCTTAAAATAAGCATATAAGTTGATATGTCTAAAAACATAATATGCCACTATTTCTATCTCAAATTTCTTAGTTTTCTATGTGAACATCATAGCTTGTCTGAAATATCATATACAAACTAAAATTTTAATCATAATGCAAGGCTTTTGAAACTCAAAATAGTAAACTTGAACTTCTTTTAGGCTGAATACTCAATACTCAAATTATAATTTTTCTTTAACTTATTGAAACTCATATCAATATGTCATAAATCAATTTTTGAAATTACTTTAGTAGACAAACTTAAATAAGAATGAAAGCATATGCAAAATAATGTGCAACTCATGATAAAACATCATAAACTAAAGTATAATAGATTTGGGTATGAAACCTAGCTATAAAATCTAAAATTGATGATAAAGACTTAACTTTTAGGCACTAGGATGAACGGTTATCCTTGTCCAAATCCCACATACCTGAACTTGATGAATTTCTTAGGAAAAACTCAAATTGGAACCTTGCAAGATTGAATTTGGTGAAAAATCTTTCTTTATGCTTTTGAGGGATTTGGGAGGAGAGAATACTCTTTTAATTTAGGTTATGAGGGAGGTTTTTGTGTTTAAAACATTTAGGAAGTCATTTAATAGGTAAAAGACTAAAATTTGCTTGACCCAATTATAAAAAGTGATAATTGACATTTCTATACTCTTGGGCGTCGCACGCCCTTATCGCGTTTCTCCAAGGTATTGGCATGACCTTATCACAAAATCACAAGAAAGTGGAATACTCTTATTATGTACCTTCACTAGTTTTCATGTAAGGGTATGCCTCCCCTCCGTGTCACACCCTTAATGCGGACCCTTACTATTTTGAGGTCCCAAAATATCCCCAAATATGTTCTAAAATTTCTAAAAATTCTTCCTAATGGTCCTGTTATCATTCTTTATCATAATTCAAATCATAAATTACATTTAAACATGAAGAAAGTGCCAAAATAAAATTATAGAATTAGGAGGGGTCTAACATGTTGAATGTGGTGAAATAAAAATTTGAGTGAATAATGAAGAGGTATCCTTCAATGTGTATAAGTCTATGGAACAACCTAATGATTGACATGTTGTTTCAGTGATTGATATGGTTGATAATAAGGTGACTAACATCATATAGGCGGATCTTGTGGATGACCCCTTTGTGGGTGCATTTCGGAAATTGGGGCATGAGGTGATTGAAGAATAGGATGAGGTGGTTGATTTGATAATGAGTCTTGTATATTGTAATAGAAAACCTTGTGATATTAATACTTTGCCATTCGTTGTTGTGGATGATCTATCGCCTCGACAAAAAAGTTCATTCGTGTTTTTGGGTGGCCCTACGGACATAAAAGGCATTATTCCCGGATGTTGTTCAAATAAAGACAAAAAGAAAAGGCGGAATAATGTTAAGATATTGAACTGAGAATTTTTTTAGGGGTGATAATGTGCTCTTTTTCAACTATAGGTTAGAACATTTCACAGGAAAGCTTAAAACTAAGTGATCGGGCCAATTCATGATCTCAAATGTCTCTTCAAATAGGAAAATTGAATTTAAAGACCATGAAAAGAATAAGCTTGTGGTGAATGGGAAAGGAATGAGGAATTATCATGTGGGAAGATTTAGAGCGGCTACAGTTGAGTCATTTTTTTGAATTAAGGATTCAAAATAATGATCAAATAATGTTGTGCCACAACTATAATAAGGTGCTTCTTGTGAAGAAATCCAAGGTTTTTTATTGATGTTTTCTCATGTTATGGATTCAAATTTTAACTTATTTTGGGTGCTTACAGGTAATAATGTAAGAATGGGATACATGAAGGTCGGTTTGGAGGCTCAAAACTATGCCCTAAGCCCAAAATTTAAAGAGAAAAATTGTGATGCCATGCCTACTATTTTGATTTGCACTAGACCTACTTGAGTAGTCTAGGAGCAGTCCAAGCACATAGGGCATGCAGATGGCCTCAACTTTGAGCAAAAAAATAGAGCATTCTACTTGGACATGTGCTTGACATGCTTGAGCAGCCCAGGCACAGACCAGACGTAACCTGAACATAGATAGCAGCGGAATTCACTGCCTGAAGCTATGCTGGACATGATTGAGTAGTCTAGTAGTATACCAGGCATAGCTAAAGCACAGTAGAGCCAAATAAATTAATGGGAATGTTATTTTGACCTGTACCAAACTTGCTTAAGCAGTCCAAGCGCATGGCATATGCAGATGACATGCAACATATTGTCTTGGAGCTACCAGAGAAATTTCTTGAGGTAAAGGTAAATATAAGACCATGGGGACCAACAAAATATGTAACTCTCACTAAATTTCAAATAAAAATGATCCAGTTTGCTTCACATCTTAATGGTGATCGTGTTCTCAAATGTTACCCTGCTAATGGATGAAACATGAATGTTGGTAAAGCTAATCAACACATAGAGGATACAGTTAATATGTTCTTTGAAGATGGTAGGACTACTCTGAGAGTGGAAGAAAATGAGTCTTACATTGTTGGAATGAGAACTTCCTTCACTAGTCGAGCAATTTGAAGGATTAAACAACTACGTGGAAGCCTGCTAATCTATTCTCATAGTCGTTTGTCACTCTTCAACATCTCTAAATTTTCTATTTCTTCATAAGTTCAAAATTCTTCAAACTTCCTTCAAAATTTTCACTTCTTGTAAGAAGAATTAAGCTTCGAATACTTAAATTGGTCATTTGTTTCATTTTTCTCATTTCTTCAATCAAGTTAACGGTATGATCTTTTATGATTTTCTCTTTGAATTCTCTTGAAGGTAGAATGGTGCTTCACATTACATGATGCTTTTTCATTTAAATTTGATCTGTGTTAGCTTATTTTGATGAGTTATGCTTGGTGGAGTCATTAGTTTGGAAAACCTCTTACTTCCTTAAACTAGTGCACCATGTGTTCGATGAAATACCCACTTGAAGTTTGTTTGCTAAATTGAGTGATGGGAGATCTAATTGGGTTAGTATGAGTACCAATGGTGTTTGTGGTCATGACTTGGTGAATCGGGCTTGATCACGTGTGTTTTTATTTTATTTTTTAATCTCTTAATTTTAATGCACACCAGATGTTTGTTAAAATGCCAATGATAAAATGCCAATGAAAGAAGGATGTCTTAAATATTACTAATGGTTAAGCTATTCATTCTTAAGGCATCAATATGAGTCTAATTGATCCTTAATGGTATAAAATTAGTTTTCTTTTGTTGAAGTTGTTGATAAATATTGCTTCCATGGTTTGGTCGGTAAATGTGCTTATCATAGCTTCATGGGTAAAGTCTGAGTAACTCAAAAGATATGACTGCTTGCCTTACCTTATGGAAGATCAAGTGACACCATTCTTAAGGGTCATTTTTATTTCTATTGGTGCCATGGATGTTCTATGATCTAAATTGGTGAAATGTTAAGATAGTGTGGAAATGTAGATTCTCAATGGTGGTATGTTATGATGAAATAGTCCCATGAGTTGGATTGATCATATTACCTTTCATCCATCTTAATTTTTCTTTAACCTTATTTTCTTTCTTAATGTATAAAATCCTAAACACATGTTTTATCCTTTTTATTTTGCTTTGGTTTTGTTTTTTTTTCATAGGTATGTCTCCAATGATGAATTTGCCATGGGATACTAAGAAGGTTACCACTTCGGATAAGGGAAAGAAAAAATTATAGCTAAAATAGACAAAGAACCAACCACTAAAGTAGTCCAACAAGGCCTGGAAGTTCAAACCAAGATGAGTTGCCTTTTATAGTGGATTTATTTAAAGGAGCCCAATCTGATGAGGCCCCTAGTAAGACAGTACCACTATCCACTAACGTGGACCCGAGTGCCAAGTGCGCCATATGGGGTTTTTATGCTCCTTTACTCTCTTCTTATTTTTGCATTGGGGAGAATGTAATGATTTTTAGTGGAGGTAGGGAATAGGCATATTATTCTATATTTGATGGTCTATACATATTAATTTCACTTAATGGCATTGGATGGAAGGATTATGGAGATATACTCTATATTTTTTCATTTTGATGCTTATTTAGACCTTGTGGGTCTTGTTCTTCCTGATTGACATTGCTTTGGATATGGCCATTATTGGGCATACTAATGATGATATCGGCAATTTCCCTTATCCAGCTAGTTTCATATGCTTAGTATTAATGTGATACTGATGATGATATCGGCCAGTGTCAAGAAAATTATGCAGTTTTCTTTTTTCCTTTTGTATATATGTATCTAATAAACTCCAAAAGTTTTCTTCAAAACTTGATTCTTTCCAAAGAAGCAAAATTTTGTTTTCTCTTTCTTTTGATCTTTTGTCTTTATTTTAGTTTAGTTACTTTGTCAAACCAAGTGATAATTCACCCATGATGGATGATAAGGTATCCTTAGGTGAAGTATCTAGCCTTTTAAGTTGATTTTGAATAGGCAAAGTTCAAAAATACTTTCAAAATATCATTGACAAGGAATGAAATAAATTTGAGAAAAATCAAAAAATAGTTTTCTTTTTGAAAAAGAAAAAGGATTTTTATAAGATTTGTCTTGAGTGAGACCATTAAATTCAATATTTTGCTCTCTCTTTACAAGGATGAGTCTTTGACTCAGAGTAACTTATTAAGCTCAAATTTCTCAAATTAGTTGGGAGACTAACTTTTTGCTCTATGAGTACGATGCCTCGAGTGGTGAGATTTTTGAATAATTCTTCTACATACGTGTGGTCTAGAACCTACCCTGAGTGTATTCAAATAAAAATACTAGGTAATCTTGGTTTGGAGGGTGACCCGAGGCCATTCTGGCCCATCACATAACCGAATTCCAATCTTACCGTTCGAGCCTTTTCCCTAACTTTGTTTCTTCTTGTAATGATAACCATGCTAAAATTCCTAAACCCTTTTGAAAATCTTCCTTTTTGGACTTGACCTCCTTTGATGCATCGCATGATTCGAAATAATGAAATATAGGTGAAAGCCTAAGTTTAGGGGGTTGTGTAATTGTGAGATTTATGTTGCGTGGTTCAAACTCCTAGTTTGGGGGAAGAATGTGATATTCTAAAATGATCTAAGAAAGGTGTATGCAAGGTTTTCAAATCATATTCTTAAGAGATAAGAGATTTGCTTGATGATAAAGTTGATAGCCTAGCCCATAGAATTTGAAGAGAAATTAGACAAATGATGGGCTAGGTAAATCTTAAGGTGAGAAAATTTCTTGAAGAAGTCAATGAAGTGAGGAAAGAAATGGTGGGTTGGATTTGTTTTGTAAATACTAAGCTAAAGGTTAAGCGGAGTAGAGAAATTTATTTGAAGGTGAATAAGGTGAGTAATTTGAAAATTTTAGGGTAAAGGGGGATGAGAGAATACGTTGAAGGGGGTCTTTTAGCCACTTGATCCATATATTCCTTACCTCACCTTAAACCTTTATCTAGACCCGTAAGACCTTGACGATTTCAAACTAGATAAGTCTATATTTGTTGCAATAAATATAAAGGGCAAGCCTATGGTTCTACTCATTATACTTGAATTTCTTTTAGAGAGTGAGTGTAAATTCTTTCATTATATGAGCTTCTTTAAGAATTTAAATGTCTTGTGTATGTGGATATAACTCTTGCATATAAGCGGCATTGATACTTTAGGGTAAAGGGTTATCTTACTCCTGATTTGGGTAAATGAGCAAGAAAATTTGCATTTTGAAGATTAAGATGATCTTTGAAGATTTTGTGTTACCTATTGAGATGCTTTGTTGATTTGAAAGGTTCATTTGATACAAATATGCATCATTGCTACACAGATATGCGCTTATTGAAAAATTTTGGTTTACTTATTATCATGACGTGTTTGATAAGTCTTTGTATAGCTTTGTTAGGCTAGATCTTTCGTATAGATTTATTTTAGGTGGTTTTGAGTCGTAAATACCCTATCTCATCGGATTATTCTAGGGTAATTGAGGAAAACAATAGTTCAAGTTTGGGGATTGATAAGTCATTAATTTGATGACTTGTTAACACCTTTTAAGCTTACATTGTCATGCTTTTCTATTGATTTGGTATTAATCTCATGTATAATGTTCATTTGTGTAGGTAAAGGTTGAAAATGAAGATAAGAAAGCTAATAAAATCAATGGAAGGTCAAATATAAAAAAAGAGTCCTAAAGATCACATAGATGTGTCCTCGTTTGCGCCCAGTATGCTATGGATCTACTCTGGATTTACTCAAGATCTTCTTAAGCAGATCAATAGTGCAGATGTATTTTTGTAATATTTGGTAAATGTAAAATTAGGGTTGGGGGGTCAGCTCATTTCCACCATTATTCAGCATTATTGTACTATTTTTGATCTAAGAACACGTTAGAGTGACTCTCAAGTGGAGAATTAGAGATTTATATTGAATATTTATTGAAATCAAATCTTTCATTTTGCATTCTCTTTTTTTTCTATGGATTAATTTGATGGAAATATGGGCATATCTTTACTTTCTCTCTATATGAGTGGATAATTCTTTACCTTTGGCTTATGTTTGAATAGGTTATGGTTAGTGCATAGGATTTCGTTATTTGTCTTCCTAATTAGCTATTTGATATGGGTTTTTCCCTTATTCCATGTTTTAACTATGAATTGGGGGTTACAAACCCCAATTATCTTAGAACCCATATCATCCTTAATAGAGGGGATATTGGTGAGAAATGGGTGTAAACAATAAATTAAATTAGTTCATTTAATAGAATCTCTTAAACATAAGGATGTTATTGAGGCCATAGGTTGAAGAAATTGCCACAGTTACAAGGTGTTCGACAAAACCCATTTGTGATATTTAGTGTTTTATTGACAAATTGATACTAAAACCTTTAGATCTAGCCCACCCATTACTTCTAGCTAAATTTGGACAAATAATCATATACCCATGCATGAAGCCATACCTAGGAAGGAATAACCCCAGGCCTCATCAACACTTGATTAATCCCTAATTATTTCTAGCTTCGAAATTGTATTCTCAAGCAACAAAATTGTTAACTTCGAACTCATTCCAACAAATCCCCCCATTTTGCATTTATATTTGTTTAATACACATTATGGGTCAACTCTTAGTTGACTTCTAACACTCTCGAGTATTGAAATCATTGTCATAACTCCCTGTGGATTTCACCCCAACCTAAGTTGGGTTACTATACCGATGAAGACCTCTTACACCTCAAGGGTGTAGTTAAGAGTCATCAGAAATCCATAATGGTGTGTTAGTTTATGGTTGTACTCTAAATGGTCTTTTATTTAGTGTTAATTATGGAAGGTTGAAAATGGTCCATATGGTAGATGTACAAAGGGAAAATATTGTGTTAGCTGGGCTAGTCATGGACTAAATCTAAGTGAGGTATGGTTTAGGGCATTTCAAAAATAGATGGATAGATATAATAAATTTTATCTTGATTTTATGTTAGCTAATACTATAAAACCCATTGGACTTTTCCAAATTGAATTCGGGCGAGTATAACTCCCTGTATCGATCTTGACATAAAAGTGTTAGTTCGAGATATCTTAGATTCAAAGAAATCAAATAATTTGTGTTGCCCATATGCTATAGTGACATGCATGTCGTTATATGCTCCAAAGTGGAAAAAGTCCCGCTATAGCGTGACCAATATCGCTATGGCGATAGATTACTATAGTGGAGTAAATCACTATTTAATCAGATTTTTTTCCTCAAAATATGTCGTTATTCTAAAAATTATCTTTGGGGAAAGGGAAGGGCAATTTGGTGTGATTTAGTGGATAAACAATAGGGAGTGGGTAAGTAAGGTGTTGCATAAGCAACTCTGAAAGTAGTGTCTTTCTAAATTATTACTTTGTTATTATCTTTACCTAATGCCCATTCGGCAATGAACATATGGTAAATTAGTATCTATTGTAATGATCAGTCCTGTTGTTACTAAAAATATTTGTGGCAAAAGCATACAAAATTCATTCACTATATGTGTTAGGATTAATTCTTTTGTATGGGAGTTTATTTAATATGTACTAAGGTCATATAATACTCCTAGCAATAAGTTACGTTGAAAGTATCCTACCAATTTAATTTTGGGCCAGGTTTAAACTATAGTCAACTTCAGATGAGAACTTTTCCTATAATATAAAGGGTTAGGGTTCCTAATACCCACTAAATTAAAGATCTCTAATTCTTGTTTCCAACATATCTAATCATTTGTTAATTCGCTTCCTTAGTAAAAGGTTCTAGTTGTTTTACTGAAGACTGTTTATGCTGAAATGTTGAGGGCCATGTAAGAGAAAAAGTTACTATATGATTGTTACAATTTTGGTGGAATAGAATTAAAGTTGTTGCAGTTTATGGGTTTTCTTTTTATTTTTGTTCTTAGTTGGGTATATGTTGATGTATTCCTAACACACAGAGTAGATCCAATCCCTTACTCCCAGTGAAGATGAATCCACAGAGGATCCTACAAAAAACTAGTAGGATGGTGGAATAGAAAAGAGAAAATATTCCTAAAAGGGTTTGGGATGTTGTACCTCCCCCTCCTCCCACAAGAGTACAGGCTATTGTTGATCGAAATACTAGTGATCTTTTAGATAAAGCTAAAAATAAGAGAAGGTCAATGGAAGAAACTCAGTGGTTAACTAGGGAGGTAGAGCTAGCTGAGTTGAGACAAGAAGTAAACCGTCGAGCAGCACTTAATGAAAATCAGAACAAAGTTGTAGATTCCCGTGTTCAACTTATCCCAACATATCAGTATGTGTATCCATATGTAAATGATGAAGAAGATCTGTGGGTACATTAAGCCAGCAGAGAATGGAGACATTATCCCTCCTATTTTGTCCCCAGATGTCAGGTTTAATATCTCTAGTGCTATGATCCATCTTTTATACTTGAAGGGTGTGTTTGTGGGGTTGCCTATAGACGACGCAAACATGCATCTGACAAATTTTATGAGGATTTGCATTTCATACACCATACCTGGAGTATATCATGAGTCACTGAGACTAAGCTTGTTTCCCTTCTCGCTTATTGGAGAAGCATCTTTATGGCTGAAGGAACTTCTAAGAGGATCCATCACTACATAGAACGAGCTACGTAGATAATTCTTGAACAGATTCTTTCCTTTATCTAGATTGTTGTAGATGAAGGATGAGATTTTTAATTTTTGGTAGCTACAATTAGAATATATGTATGAGACATGGTTCAAGTTCAAGAAGAAGCTTATCATGGTGCCCAACCATCAAATTTCAGGGACAAGCTTATTGGAGATATTTTATAGAGCCCTGACTATCAATTCCAGATCCATAGAAGACACTATCTCTGGAGGAGAATTTATGAGATTATGATGAGAGATTTCTTCTAACATTATGGATCAGATCTCATTAACTAACCAAGGGTAGCAAACTCAGGAGGTTGAGAAAGGTTCTGACATGTATGCCATGGGAGCTTCTATTGAGAAAAGAGTAACTGAAAATGCTGTAACTTAGGAGATATCACTAGTAAGGTCTAATATTGGTGAGTTGTCCAAACAATTTGCAATAATAAATTCTATAAAGGTTGATGTAGTAGAGGCATAGGGTGCATCCTCTAAGGTATATGAGTTTGAATTAGAGGAGGAGAAAAAGTATGTGGATCATCAGTTGGCCGATTTTTGAGCCCAAGGTCAATGAAATCAAGGTCAGAACTATTATGATGATAGAGACAAATACATTCCACCTAACAGACGAGATGCAAAAGCAAGAATAGAAGTAATATTGACTAAGTTGATGAAGGGTCAAGAGATCCAAGAAACTTTCCTTAAAGAAATCAAGGCCGATATTTTAGAATTGACCCAGAAGTTTGAGGCACATGCAACTTCTATCAAGTGGATGGAACAGTTGTATGGGGAAATCTTTACCACTTTGGCCCAAAGACAAACAGGTACCCTTCCTAGTGACACTGTGTTGAATCCTCCAACACTTGTTCATTCTCGGGCTATTAACACTAGGAGTGGTTCCCCACCTAATAAGAATTTTTTCCTACTACTAATAAGATGAAGAAGAAGAATATTATTATTGATGAGCCACCTAAAGCTGAGTTTGAGTAGATAATTTATAGTGATGATGACTTTGAGAATGATGGCGGTGACGCTTGGGTTGCAGAAGAGCTCCAAGATATAGTACAGAAATTTAGCATAAATTCTCATGCACTATCAGTAGAAAAGAAGGGGGACCCAGGAGTAATCACCATTCTGTGTTCTATTTGTCCTTTTAATATTAATCAGGCTCTATGTGAATCAGGAGCAGGAATAAATATAATGTTGTTAGGGATATACAAAGTGTTGGGGTTAGGAGAACTAAAGCCTATATTTGAAAGTCTATTTATGGTTGATTCATCTATAAAGGAGCCAATGGGTATTATGTACAACGTAAAGGTAAGGGTGGCATAATTCACTTATCCGGCAGATTTTATGATATTAGATCGTGCCCAATCTACGATTATCTTGGGTAGACCCTTCTTGTCCACTGGTCGAGTATTGATTGATATGGACCTATAGGAGATTACCTTCAAATGGAACAATAAGCAAATAGTGTCAAATATATGCATGACAATTCAGCAGCCAGATAATATGAGACTGATGGAAGTGATAGATGATGTGGATAATGATGTGGTTGCAGTGGATGTAACTATTAAGGAAAGATTAGGGGTAGGAGAATTAATAGTAGTGATTATGAACTTTAAGAGTGATAGGATAGATGAATACGAGGAGAAAGTTAATGCACTACATGGCATAGCTTCTTATAAATATTCCTCTAAGAAGCTAGATCTTGACTTAAAGAACAAAACCACAACTCCTGCAAAACTATCTATTAAGGAACTAACGGTATTAGAATTAAAGTCTCTCCCATCTCATTTGTAGTAAGCATTCTTGGGGGCCAACAATACCTTACTGGTGATCATTGCGGGAGACTTGGCAGAAGCACAGGTGGAAGATTTAACATCAGTATAGCAGAAATTCAAGAGATCTATTAGGTGGACCTTTGCCAATATTATGGGGATTCCACTAGGTATATGAACACACAAGATATATCTTGAGACGGATAGCATTCCTAGTGTTGAGCATCAGAGATGGCTGAATCCTTCTATGTAAGAGAATGTGAAAAAAAAGAGATAATCAAGTGGTTAGATGATGAGGTGGTTTTTCCCATTGAAGATAGAAAGTGGGTAGTCCTTCTTTAATGAATACCAAAGAAAAAGTGGATTGCAGTGGTTCCAAATGAAAATAATAATTAGTACCAATGAGACCAATAACCGGTTAGAGAGTCTGCATGGATTACAGAAAGCTGAACAAGTAGACATAAAAGGACCACTTCCCTATGTTGTTCATGGATTAGATGCTGGACAGACTAGCAGGTAGGGGTTGGTACTATTTTCTTAATGGGTATTTAGGTTACAATCAAATCATGATTTATCCTAAAGATCAAGAAAAGACTACCTTTACTTGTCCCTATTGGAACTTTACATTTAAGAGGATTTCGTTCGATTTATGTAATGTTCCTACCACTTTGCAGAGATGTATGATGTCCATATTCTCTGATATAGTGGAAAAAACTATCGAAGTATTCACAGATGAGTTTTCAAAGGTTGAGGACTCATTCAATAACTATTTTGCCTATTTAGACAGTGCACCACAGAGATGTGAAGAGTGCAATTTGGTGTTAAACTAGTAAAAATGTCACTTCATAGTGAAAGAAGGTATCGTGCAAGGGCACAAGATCTCCAAACATGGTATTGAGGTGGACAAAGTAAAGATCAAGGCAATTGATAAATTACCACCACCAGTGTTAGTTAGAGGCATACGAAGCTTTTTGGGTCATAAGGGTTTATAGGAGGTTCATCAAGGACTTTTCTAAAATTGCAAATCATCTATGCAAGCTTTTAATGAAATTGATGAAATTTTCATTTGATGATGCTTGTCTTAAGTCTTTCAACTTCCTGAAGGAACGGTTATATCCTAACACATATAAACTGCAGAGGAAAGCAGATGAGGGTAAGTTTAGTAAATTAATGGCTATGTTGAAGCAGTTGACAGTGAACGTGCCTTTAGTTGAGGCACTAGAGCAGATATTGGGTTACGCTAAATTTATGAAAGAACTTGTAATGAAGAAAAAGTCCATGATATATGAACTGGTGGATAACCTTCATCATTGTAGTTCATTGCTACAAGATGATTAGTATAGAGGGAAAGTTGATCCGGGTGCATTCATTGTTCATTGCACCATTGGAGCATTTAGCTTTGTGAAAGCCCTTTGTAATCTCAGAGCAAGCATCAACCTGATGCCTTTGGCTATCTTTAATTAGTTGGGTTAAGGATATCCTAAGCATACTACAATGTGACTTATGATGCAGATAGGTCGATAAAGAGACCTGCGAGAATTCTATATGACATACTTGTGAAAGTGGCTAGCTTTATCTTTATGGAGAATTTTGTAATTCTAGATTGCGAGTGGAATTTAAAGTACTTATAATCTTGGGTAGTCCATTTTTGGTGACCATAAGAGTATTAGTTGATTTGGAGTTGAATGACCTAAAATTTAGGCTCAACGATGAAGAAGTCAGTTTTGATGTGTGCCAAGCTATGAAGCAACTGAAGGAAATAAGCATCATGTCAGTTATTGATGTTATTTATGAATACTATCGGGAGGTAACAATTGAGGAAAGGTTTGTTGTGTAAACCTTAACTAAAATTCTAATGAACTTCGACAATGAAGGAATTGAAAAATATGATGAGACTGTGTGCCTTAACTGGAATGGGGTCATATTCATATGCCCCTGAAATGCTGGATTTGGACTTAGAAATCATCCAACACCACCTGCAAAGCCTCTCATCAAAGAACCATATGTGTTGGAGTTGAAGGAGTTGCCAGGTTATCTGAGGTATATGTTTCTAGGTGATGGAAACACTTTACCAATAATTTTTATGGCAGATTTGATAGAGCACCAAGTGGGGGATCTTATTTCTATTCTGAGATGCTACAAAAGGGCCATTGGGTGGACGATTGCTGACATCATAGGCATCCCACCTGGCATTTGCACGTACAAAATTTAGTTGGAAGAGGAATGCACGCCTATTATTGAGATTCAGTGCAGGTTGAATCCACCGATGCAAGAAGTAGTAAATAGGAGATAATAAAGTGGCTAGATACTTACGGAGTTTACCCAATCTTTGATAGTAAGTCGGTAAGCCCTATGAAGTATGTGCCTAATAAAGGAGGCATGATAGTTTTGGGGAATGATAGGAATGAGATAATCCTACTCAGACCAATGAATTATTGGTGGGTATGTATAGATTACAGGAATTTGAATTCCTGGATATTCAAAGATCATTTTACAATTCCTTTCATGGACCAAATGCTTGATCGGTTAGCAGTAAGTGGTTGGTATTTCTTTCTCGATGGATACTCAGGCTACAATCAAATATCGATTGCATGTGAGGACCCAGAGAAAACAACCTTCACTTATTTCTATAGAACATTCGCATTCAACAGAATGTCGTTTGGCTTGTGTTATGCACCGTCTATATTCCAAAGGTGTATGATATCGATCTTCTCGTACATGGTGGAGGACACTTTGGAAGTATTCATGGATGATTTTTCCATTGTAGGTGATTCATTCAATTTATGCTTGGTGAATCTAGGCAAGGCACTGCCGTGATTTGAGAAATTCAACCTTGTCTTAAATTGGGAGAAGTGCCCCTTTATGGTGAAGGAGGGCATAGTGTTGGGACACAAAATTTTATCAAAAAGAATTGAGGTTGATAGATCTAAGATCGAAGTCATTGAAAAACTACCTCCTCTTATCTCAGTTAAAGGAGTTTGTAGTTTCCTTGGCCATGCAGGTTTCTACCAAAGATTTATCAAAGATTTTTCAGAAATTGCAAACCCACTTTGCAAATTGTTGGAAAAAGAGACCAAATTCATGTTTGATGATGACTATATGAAGGAATTCCATTTCCTTAAAGAAAATTTAGTTGTTGTACCTATCATCATTGCTCTAGATTAGTCTAACCCATTTGAAGTAATGTGTGATGCAAGTGGAGTTGCACTTGGAGCTGTTCTAGAGTAAAAGAAGGAAAAGTTGTTTCACCCCATTTATTATGCTATAAGCCTTCAAATAGAGTGCAAAAGAACTACACTGTGAAAGAACAAGAACTCTTAGCTATACGCATTTGAGAAATTTTTATTGTATCTATTGAGAACTAAGGTAGTATTTCACACTAACCATGTAGTGCTGAGATATCTAATGGTAAAGAAAGATGCCAAGACGATACTTATAAGATGGGTGTTGTTACTTCAAGATTTTGACTTCGAGGTCAAAGATCAAAAAGGATGTTAAGTCAAGTAGCAGACCATTTGTCCAGGTTAAAAAATGACCAAATGAATATAGAGAAGCTAGAATTTAATAATTCTTTCCTGGATAAGCAGATTCTAGTTGCTACTCTTGATTTGGTTCCATTGTATGAAGATGTTGCTAATTTTGTTATCAGTGACATCATCCTAGGAAACCTATCATTTCATCAAAAGAAGAATTTTCTACATGATGTTACTGAGTATTTTTGGTACAAGCCTTATTTTTTAGACGTTGTGCTGATAACATCATCAGAAGATATGTACCATAGGTTGAGATGTAGAGTATTTTGGAGGCTTTCCATTCTTCCCCAGTTAAGAGAAACCATGCATATGATCAGACTGCAGGGAAGATTTTACAAAGTGGTTACTATTAGCCCTCAATTTATAAAGATGCTTATGATTTTGTAAGGGCTTGCGATCAATGTCAACGATAAGGATCTATCTCCAAATAGCATGAAATACCAATAACTAAGATATTGGAGGTAGAGTTGTTTGATGTCTGGGGCATAGATTTTATGGGACCCTTTGTAAGATCTTATAGTCACAAATATATCTTGGTTATTGTGGAATATATGTCTAATGGGTTGAAGTTGTTGCCTTAGCAGATAATGAAGACAAAAGAGTAGTTGCATTCTAGAGGAAGAATATTTTTTCACACTTTGGTGATCCAAGAACTATCATAAGTTATGGAGGATCACATTTCTATAACAAGATGTTCTGAGTTGCACTGTTGAAATATGGGGTGAAACAACACAAGGTGGCCACTCCTTATCACCCGCAAACTAATGGACAAGTGGAGGTATTGAAAAGGGAGATCAAGTCTATCTTAGCCAAGACTATAAATACGAACAGAAGTGATTGCTCAAGGAAACTTGATTATGCTCTTTGGGCATACCGGACAGCCTTCAAATTGCCCATAGGAATGTCTCCTTATCAGCTTGTTTTTGGTAAAGCTTGTCATATGCCAGTTGAACTTGAACATAAAGCATTATGGACACTCAAGAGATTGAACTTGAGTTGGAAAGAGGCATATGACTTGAGATTAGATCAACTAAATAAGATTGATGAGTTCTGTCTCCTTGCATATGAAAGATCTTATTTATACAAGGAAAGAATAAAGAAGTATCATGACTAAAGAATTAAAAAGAGGGACTTTTAGGTGGATGATTGGTGTTGCTATTTAACTCGTGATTTAAGTTTTTCCCAGGAAAGTTGAAGTTGAAATGGTCTGGACTTTTCAAAATAACTCAAGTTTTTCCATCTGGGTTAGTTGAGTTGGAGAATAAAGATGGGAATGTGTTTAAAGTGAATGGACAATGATTCAAGCAATACATTGGGCCGATGGATGAGGTAAAATTATTGAGTATGGTTTATCTTTATGAAGTCTGAGTAATCAAGAAAATTGAGTCGTTCCACGACATTAAATTAGGTACTAGCGGGAAGCAACCCACAATATGTTGTAACATCATTTAGATAGTTGTTTTTTATTTGATTTTGCATAATTAATTTGGTTGTTAGGTGTGTAGGAGTTGTGATTTTAGGAAGTGGGAGTTGAAACATTCTGGAAAGATATGATGGAGATATTGATGGACCGTCAACTATACGATGGACCATCATATAGTCCGTTAAAAGATGGCTCAGCAGAGGTATATTCTAGATAAGCCGTGAGCGAAAGAGTTATAGACTACCAAGAACATGACGAGCCGTCACCTCGACCGCTACAAAAGAGACAAATAATGAATATTCTGGGTAAGTGCTGACGGGATGATTGGTGGGTCATCACTTATGCTATGGACCGCCACTTAGATCGTTATTCTAAGGTAACATGATCTCAATTTTGGTAAGACGCGACGGCAATCTAACGGATCATAGCTGAAGTGATGGACCATCGTTTAGACCATTAATGTGACCTTTTGTTCTAATGTTTGGGTCGGTCCAATCCCATAACTTGGGGACTATTTTTGTCCAATTGGGTATTGACCGGATCCAATATATATTTAAGGGATAAAATTAATCAGTTACATGCACGTTTCTATCTCTTCAACTCCTAAAATGGTTGAAACTCCTATATATTCATTCTCCTTAAATTGCATTCATAATCTCATAGGACTCTTCAGTTTCTTCTCTTTATTATTTAAACTGTTCATCTATATCTCTTATATTCATCATTCACTAGCTTCATAATCTTATTATTTAAGCACTAGGGTTATTTTTTCTCATACTTTGAGAATTCTAAGAAGTGTGAGAAAGCATTACATGAAAAAGGTATGACCCTGAACTATTCTTTTAATTTGTATGTTAGAATGTATCAAAGGGGTGAGCACAAATGTTATGTGGTTAAAAAAAAATTGAACATAAATATTTATCTGACACTAGTATGGCATATTGGGGGTAAAGTCTAAGTAACCCAGGTTCTATCATGGTTTTAAAGTGAATTCAAAGTGAAGTTTTTGGAATAACCTTTGAATATAAGGCATAGACCTACCAGGTGTTCGACCAAATGCTCCAAAGAGCATAAAACTAAAATGGGCATATCGATGGCTAGACTGACGAATGATCACATTAGTAACAAACCATCACAAAGTTCATCGTTGAGATAAAATTTTTACTATGATTATTTTTGTAGTGATGGAGGTTGCGACGGACCATCACAAGTCCGACGGTACGTCGATTCGACCTTCAAATATTTCTAATTAATTTTTTTAGGAGCTATGGACAAGGTGACTGACCGTCAGCTACCCAACGGATCGTCAGCCCGAACGTCACTCTTAAGCAGTTTGCATTTTGTTGTTACATCCAGTTGGTCATTATAATTGTGTGGTTTGTTCTTCCAAAATTAGATACTATGATTCAAAATATTCTATTGAGGAGAGGTGGAGAGAGATCTCAACAAGCTCGAGACACCGCCACTTCAAGAGCCAAAAGTGAACAAGGAAGGGATGCTGAAGCATTAGCCTACCGCACTCGGCAAAGCAAAAAGAAAAAAAAGCACTCTCCTATTCTGATGAGGAGAGTGAATCATCAAATATATTAGCCAGCAGTCATAGCAGTAGCAACACGAGTTCTAGACCTGAGAATGAAAGGGTGCAACGGGTAAGTCCTGATCCATTAATCGAGTTAGAACAGGAAGAAGAAGATGTAATTCAGAGTAAGGACCTATAGGTGCGCGAATCCATCACATAGAAGGTCGAGGGTGCAAGGAATAAATTTTTTGATGGGCTCTAGCCTACTCAGAACAGACCTATAAAGATTCCCATCATAAAAGAATATCATATAGCCACAACAGATCTTCATGAGTACCCAGACTTGGAAAGAAGGTTTAATAAATATGAGCTAGAATGTTTGAGTAAGCCTCCTGGTTCGTATTATCCAAATCTGGTATGTGAATATTTTGCTAATTACTTATTAATACTGGAGAAGAATTGTCCTAAGTGTTCTAGGATCACCGATATGAGGAACAGAACACAGTTTCCGGTGAGTGGGGTGATAGTAGATATCTCTAATCGCCTAATCAACAGAATGTTATTTATCCTAGAGTATGTATTACCTACCATCACACCAGAATTGGAGCATCAGATAACTACGGTGACTAAACAAAGACCATGGTTGTCCTAGATTCTCACAGATGATGGTAACCCATCTTGGCTTTAGGGAAAAGAGTGGATTGCAAAGTCGTCCTTAAGTTTTAGGGAGAAATTTTTGTGGGCCAAATTTAGATTGAGGTTTGTGACTTTTAGAGGAGACGCTAACCTGTATAATTAAAGGGCAGTGTTGGTGGCCAGCCTGATAGAGGGGTTGAAGATTGACTTTGGATAAATAATTAGAGATAAGATGTTCGATCGTTATCATAAGACGGATAGGGAATTATCATTCCCATGTTTGATTATAGATCTATATAGGCAAGAAAATGTAGCTATATTTAGAGGAGTGTATACTGAGATTCGAGATTCTAGAAGTCAATATATTAAGAAGACAAAAGATGGATCCAAATTCAAAAATACGAGTCAACAAGCCTCCAGCATATGAGATACAAACTGCACCCGCTCCAGAGGCTTCAGATGTGCCTTCAAGTATGTCGTTGCCTCTTGTCACTTATCTTCCACAGGTACTTTGGCAGGTTTGGTTTCTGTACCCCCGATTGGAGACACATCAAATAGTGTTTCTATACCACTGAGATATTTGAAGTATAGGTTGACCCAGGAGAATTTTGTAAGGATGGTGAAAGCCTAAAAGAAATTTTAGCGACAACTGAGAGTTTAGGCAAAGGAATTCAAGCCATTTGTAGATAGAATTATGGAAGAAGTTGTGAAGTCGTATGAAAACCTACATGCACGGATGAATGATATAGAAGAGCGGGTGAACAACAGGTTGAGAGAGTTGTCAATTTTAGATTTTACAAAGTTTACTGTTGAATTTAAACAAGCATAGGCTAATATTGTTGAACTGAAGAAACAACCACTCCCAAGTACATATGATCCAACATTGGCAGTGAGTGATGAGGAAGAAAATATTGTGGACCTCATGGGTAGGCCACTCAAAGATAAAGGGGAACAAGTGAATAAAAATGGTGACAAAAGGTCGGAGAGAAAGAAAAAACATAGAGATGAAACACCAGAACAAAGAAATGTAATAAAAGCACTAAAAATCAATGAAAGATGGAAAAAAGGAAAAAAAAGAGTTGTTGATAAAGAAGATGAGTGTCCACTATCTCAACATGAGAAATTGGGAATATGCCAGAGCTGGTACCAATTCACATTTCTGTAACAGAAAAAAAAATATGTTGAGTACCCTAGTCACCGAGGGGGTCACTATTGCCTTAACCGAGGACATTGAGGCCTCTCTTAACTCGACAAACTCACAATCCTAAGGGTTATCCAAGTATTTTGCTCCCTTATACTTTATTTATGATGCATTGAGGACAAAGCAGTTTTCATTAGTGAGGGTGGCGTGCTTGATATGTGGAGTATGTCACCACAGGGGTTTTTGTTGCTTGTGTTCTTTTCCCTTATGTGCTATCTAGGAGAACTGACATATTTAGAATTTTTCTTTTATGGTGATTTCTGTGATTATAAATATGTACTATTCCGTTGTGGTTTGTATTTCATTATGTACTTATCATGTGAGTTGAAGAAAAATAGTGTAGTAAAAGTTGTGGAACTGTGAATTTTTTTTAAATGTTTCATTTGGTTATTTAATGTACATACCTTATGATAATTGAACATTGTAAATTTATGATTGTAATTAGAGTGTTGTTCTTGAGAAAGCATGATCATGATAATGCAATTCTGAAAGTCAGTAGTATGAGTGCTAGTTCATTACCAGTGTGTCTGGGGATTTGATGCATTTCTTACATTTTGTATACAACTAGAACTTTCCCAGTTCATTGTGTAATGTCGTAAATGATTAAATGGGATAGGATAACAGGCCGTTTTTTAATTTTAATCCAGTCAACCTTAAAATCCCTACCAACAAGATTTAGTTTTTTTTCCATTGAACCCTTTTTGAGCTTTTTCCCTTTTTATTCAACCCCTATGACTCTTCTTTTCTTTTGATTGTTAACACCTGATTTTTTCCCTAGTCCCTTCTTGGATATTGTATATTTTGACTCAGGCAAGATGCCTAAGTTGAGGATGGCTACTGTTATGAAGTTAATAATTCGAAGAAAGTGTTTTAATTTGTAAGAGTGTGTCTCTTTTAGCCTTGATCCTTTAGGATACTGTGTACCTCCACTTATAGCATCAACATAAGTTGAGGGTGGGTAATATAGATAATGTGAGTTCAAGAGAAGAGTAAAAAGGGGGGTCTTTGAGACAATAATAACAAATCAGGAAGTAGAAAAAGTAGTGCAGATTGAGAAAGGAACTGAAAGAAGTGAATATGGTGAGTAGCATTATTGACAAGGAGGGTAAAGTCACTCTTCTAAAAACATTCCTCAGCTGCTACCAAAACCTTATTACAAGTTGTAAAAAGTTCTTCTTTGATCTTTACTAATCAACTATAGGTTGCACAAGATGATAAGGACAAGCTTATGGGTTTATATGATTTGTTTGAAACTTTTCTTGTGAGAGTAAGGATTCTGATTGTTAGTCTGTAATCTAAATGATCAAGTATAGCAAACTTCTTTGAATATGAGGGAAAATTGAATTTTATTTGTCATTACTGATTCTTTTAGACTTTGTGTTTCATAACGCCAAGAAAAAACGTTATTCTCTATGTTTGCAACCATGAGAATTTAATTAAAATGAAGAGAGTAATGATATAAGTAGCATACACATCAAGAATTCACAAACTCATAGCAACAAATAGTATCTTACAAGGTTTCCATAACCCTAACAGAGAAGTTTAGCTACTCATGGATACGACGGAAATCAAAATAGACATAATCATCATACCACAACCTAGAACAATATTGGCGATGGAAGTGATCTTAGTGTCACAAAGAGAATAACGTTTTACTCTAGCCGTTTCCAAGTGTGAGTTGTGTTTCTCTGTCCAAAACTTACAGATTCTGTAAACTGAATAATGACTAATGATAATTGATCAATGCTGCTGAAAAATTCAGCAATAGGGTTTTTATAATATCCTTGTCTACTAAGTTACTACTGCATCCCTAAGTATTTAGAAATACTAATTTTGTCCGGGATAAATTCTCCATGCGTCACATTCAGTCCAACAGCTTTCAAAAGTTGCCTTCCCTCTTATATGAAGTTTTCCTTTGCGGCCCAAAGGTCCACAAAGTGCTGAAATCTTCATCATTAATACCTGAAAACATGCTAATCACATAGGTTAGCTCACTTAAAGGAAAATGGACTAAAAGTGCAGGAATTATATATTTTATCCTCAAAACTTAGATAAAATATGGGTAAATTATGGTTCTTAGGGGTATAAATACGCCCAACATCACCACCCCACACTTAAAGCTTTGTTCTTCCTCGAACAAAATATTACGTCCATGCAAAAATCTAACTAGAATTTCACAGTAGCAACACAAAATGTTCAACAAGACATGCACGACAATCATTAACAAAGAGTAGGTTTCTTGATCACTCCTAGAAACAATTCAACCTCCAACATAGACTCGTGAGGATGGTTAATTTGTATCCACAAGTTAAGACACAAAGAATCATATAACACTACCCAAATATCATCAACCATGTGTGTCTCACACAAGATATCACCCATAATCACTCAAAAGTTTTGCATTATTCGAAACATGGGTATAAGACTCTCCTTGCTCTCACTCTCACAAAGAATTCTTATATTGCAACTGATGACCATATGCTTGCCCTTAGTGTAATGCTCTACTAATATCAGAATGCTAAGCTTAGGATCAAATAGGTCTTTACAGGTTGTAATGTAGGCTAAGGGACAGGTAGGACTATTTTGGCCAGAAATAGTGACTATCTTCCCTAAGCGCTTTAATACACTACAATATGTCATATACACCAACTCTTAACAACCACTCTACCTTCATTTCATCTACCAACCCTTTTTCACCCAATTTGTTATTCAATCATAAACACAACTATTTATTTTTTTTATAATTTTTTTTTTCTTTTTCTTTTTTTTTCTTTTTTTTTCTTTTTCTTTTTTAAACATCCCTATGATAGCCACTCTTTTTCACAACATTTTCAAGCATCAAATCCACGTGAACATATTTTTTTACTTTGTTGTTCTTGTACCATTCCTTTCCTTCCTCCTCTAGGACCCACTTTATCCCGAAAGTGCGTCGAGGTATTTGTAGAGAGGAGTACTCAGCTTGATCTTTTCTTCCCCTTTTCTGACCTTTCTGCGAGGTGGACACTTTTTCTTTTCCTTGTCGTTCTTTTGGTGCCATTCTTCCTGAGATCATAATAGAGTCATGTTAGCTTCATCTCAGAAGATTCAATCGAAAGACAAACAGTAATGGCACCACCCCATACTTAATTTGTTTGCCAAGACTAATTAAGTGAGTGATGTCGATTACTCAGACTTCATCGACATACATTTAGGCGATATGTTCCAACAACATGTTTAGCACAGTCATATTCTCATGTAATCTTGACTATCCTTTCCAACGTTATTTCATTGGATTAACGCACTTTTTGAACAAGACTACCACATAGAGATTGTATCAAGTTAATGCATAGAAATAATCACCACGTCTCATACTTGTGGTCAATCATGATCTTTATCTCGACGAACGAGTCATTCAAACATTCAAGCTTTCAACTTACAAGATTATGTATTAACTTCACAATTTTGACTTCATAAAACTATGACAGTGTATAACAATCAAATACAAGTCGGAACAAAGTCAAGAACACCCACACGTATTCTTTCACTCAACTAGATGTATCATAACAAACCAACCACATTCTAATCACCACACCACTTAAAAATCTAATAAATCATTATAAACGTAGCATTTCACAACTACGGAATATAAAAGAATAACTTACGTGATGATGGATTCGGAAGATGAGCTTGCAAGATTAGATGAGCAAAAAGAAAAATTTTGAGAGAATGGGGAAGCTTGGGCGGCGCCTATATGGAGAAAACAATTGCATTTTGTTCTAAGGGTGAAGATCTATTTATAGCCTAAGCCATGGGCCAGGTTTGATCCATGTAAAATCGGGTTAGGAGACAAAAAGGTATAAGTAGGCGGTGCCTAATGCTTTGCCTATGCTTAGCATAGGCGGCGCCTTTGTCAATGCCTAGTTGGGCATAGGCGGAGCCTTTGTCAATGCCTAGTTGAAACAGTGAGCATAGGCAATAGCATAGGCGGCGCCTATGGTATTTCCTAGATTTTCATAGGCGACGTCTATGGTATTGCCTAGATTTTCATAGGCAATGCCTTGTCCGTTGCCTATGTGAGGCAGTGAGCATAGGAAATGGTATAGGCCTTGCCTTTTCCATTTCCTAGTTTGGCATAGGCATTGCCTTGTCCATTGCCTAGATTAGCATAGTCATTGCCTTGTCCATTGCCTAGATTAGCATAGGCAATGCCTAGCCGATAACATTTTCTCCATCATTCCTAGCTTACCACCTTTAGCATGGCTCACTTTCAAATCAAAATTTTGGGACTAATCTTCTCCTTTGTACGTCTTGCACCTACACTTAATCAAAAATAACAAAAACGATTAGAAGGATGGGTTGCCTCCCACCAAGTGCCTTAGTTTTGGTCGTGGCTCGACTCTTCTTTTTGGATTTTAATTTAACAAAACAAACTCCTAATAAAATAAAATGAGTAAAAACGATGGGTTGCATCCCATATAGCGCTTGATTTATTATCGCGGCACGGCATAGTTATCTCGATTACTTAGACTTCATCGAGATATATGGTGCATCATTTTCTGAATGGATTCAGATGATGCTAATGCTTAATTATGGGCATGCAATTTTCTTCGAGATGAATCTTATGCATACCTATCCCAGGAGGGATACCAATTATATCATCAATAGCCCAATCAACGGCTCTCTTATATCTCTTTAGAACAGAGATGAGAGCCACTACTTGATGTTCACCTAAATCAGCCGCAACAATAACCGGAAGTGTATTTCCATTTCCCAAGAACGCATACTTTAGGTGACTGGGTAGCTCTTTCAATTCTAGCACTAGTGGCTCTTCAATGGATGGTTTTGCTGGTGGTGACGGTCGATTCTTAAGATCAAGGTCCAGGTTCTTAGGAGCATGAGAATAGGACCCTATTCCTGTTAGAGCACAAATAGTTTCTTTATAATCTTCTACATCCTCACACTCAGAGTTCAAAAGCACAGCAGCTAATGGCTCAACAGTAGGCTGCTTCTCTAACGATAGTTCCTTCGCATCCTCATGATAAACATCATCTATAGAAAACACATTCATATCATTTGGTTACTTCATTGATTTGCATACATCAAAACGTACCACTTCGTCATTCATCCGAAATAAAAGCTCATTAGCTCTTAAATCAATAAGCACACTTCCTGTTGTAAGGAAAGGACGCCCCAAGATTATGGGAACTTCAGAATCCACCTCACAATCCAAAATAACAAAGTCTGTAGGAAAAATTAAGGTAGAAACCTTCACCAATACATCATATAAGATACCAACAGGTCATTTTACCGACCTATCTGCCATCACGAGCCGCATATTGGTTGGTGTAGGATTGCCCAACCCCAACTTTCTGTAAACGGATAGCGGCATCAAATTGATGCTAGCCCCCAAATCGCATAATGCCTTAGAAAAATCCATAGATCCAACGGTGCAAGGAATAGTGAAAGCACCAGGATCTACTTTCTTCTATACTAAAGACCTCGTGGCAATTGCACTGCAATGATGAACATTATCTGCCAGCTCGTATCTTGCTGCCCGCTTCTTTGTCAAAAGGTCCTTCATGAATTTGGCGTACCCAGGCATCTGTTCCAGCGCCTCCACCAAAGGCACATTAATAGTCAGCTGCTTCAACATAGTCATGAATTTACTTAACCTGGTGTCATCAGCTTTCTTCTTCAGTCTCTGAGGAAAAGGTGGTGGTGGAAGGGAAAGAGTTTTCTCCACCACTTCCTTTTTATCTTTCTTCCGATTATCAATCTTTTCAGGCTGGTGACGTCTAGGTGTGGTGTCATGAACGTTCTCATTCTGATTTTCAGCTTCTACAGAATCATCACAATCTTCTTCAATAACATTCTTTTCTGTATTGTCAACCACTTGCTTGCCTTTGGATGGATTTTCCAATACCTTACCACTCCTGGTAGTAATAGCCATACATGATCCATTATTCCTTGGATTTTGCACAGTGTCACTAGGTAAAGTACCAGCCTTTCTTTGATTGAACGCCGCTGAAAGTTGGCTCAGTTGTTGTTCCAGCTGTTTTATTGCAGTAGAGTGCGAACCAACCAATTGATTTATTGAGGACAAATCATTCTTTACCTCAGTTACTCCCGTGTTGGTTGCCTCCACTCCTTTCAACAGCTTAGCCATCATGTCCTCTATGGATATCTTCCCAGAGCCAGATGTAGCATCTTCATGATTTCCAGGAGGAACATACAAACCACTCTTGTCAGTCTTATTCTTGAATCCGGATTTTTCATAATAGTTCCGACCTTGGTTCCTTGGGCATTGCCTCGGAAACCACCCTGATTATTCAAATAATTTACTTCCTCTTTAGAATTGGATTCATCTCTTCCCTGCGATACAACAACCTTGACCTTTTCTGTCTTCCCTGATAATAAATGCTTGGTAAGAAGGTCCATCTGATTTTTCATGTGAGCCATATCTTGGTCATGTTCCTCTTCTCTTCACCTCTGTTTTGCTGTCATGCCAGTAGATACAGTAGAGCTTGCTACCTCAGAATCCCTGGTATGCCAAGCTCTACTTTGCTTTGTCATACGATCCAGCATATCACCAGCCTTAATAAAAGTAAGGTCCATGAATGACCCACCCGCAGCATTATCAACCACTGGCTTAGTCACTGAGTTCAAAGCCCTGTATAATATTTCCATCAAGTGGATATTGGTCATCTGATGGTTTGGGCACCGCATAAACTTCTTCTTGAACCTCTCCCATGTTTCGTGGAGAGCTTCAGTTGGAAGTTGTCGAAAATTACTGATCTCATCTCGTAATTGTGCTCTCTTGGATGGCGGAAAGAATTTTTCTAGGAAAGCGTCTTTCAGTTGCCTCCAATTAGTGATAGAGTCAGGAGTTAGCCCGTTCAACCATAGAGTTGCCTCTCCAGATAGAGACAATGGAAATAAGCGCAGCCGGATCACATTTTGTCCAACCCTTGGATTGTCAAATGCCTTGCATGTTGAGATAAAGTTGATTAGATACATATTCAAATCATCGCCTACAAGTCCACCAAATAACCCTTTGAGTTGCAACAGCTGGATCATGGTGCTAGTGATATTAAACTTGGCTCTGGGTGCCAAGGGTGGAGGAATAATAGCCCCTATGGCACCAGCTCCATTCAAATCGTCATCATCATCATCAAAAAGAGCCTGTATATCTTGGTGTTCAGGTCTCATTCTAGCTTGACGATCTCTTCTGTTCACAGGTGCTGCCACCTCATCTGCACGCCGTGAATTAAGTAACTCATCATCACCCAGGTCCTCATCATCAGGATTTGTTGCCCGACCTGGGTTATCAATATTCTGTTGATGCACTTGAGCAGCTGCCAACGCAGCTAACCTAACCTGCTCCTGTTGAGCAGCCCTTCTTTCAATCTCACGTTGTGCATCCATTCTGCCAATAAGTTGTGGTTCAGGATTTATGGGTAATAATGGCTGACCAGATCTTCGTGTATTTGGCATGCACTCTACCAAACCTGAACAAAACAAAAACAACAAACAAAAAGTAAAATTTGAGAATCTTTGACCAAAGGGTCTAGTAACTATCACAGACTTAGTTGACAACCGTATTCCCCGGCAACGGCGCCAAAATTTGATAACGCCCAAATTACAGCTCTCATTAGAAAGTGTAAGTGGTCGCTGTCAAACATAGAACCCAACTGGGTTGGGTGTCGAATCCCACAGGGAATACTTGGTCACTAAGTGTTGCAATTGTTAGTAGACTGTTGGTCGAAAATTCCACGGAAAAGGGGGGTTTTGATTTAGGCGTGAATTAATAATATCAAAGTAACGAATGAATGATTTGTTTAGTAAAGGTTAATCACAGAGAATAATAAGTTAGGGTTATGTCCACCTTGTAGTTTCTACTTCTCTATTAACTATGAGTAACGCGGAATTTAGACATGCATGCACTTATAGAGAATCGTATTCTAATTCTAAATCCAAGTGTTTCCCAACCATCAAGGATTTATTTCACTTTAGCTCTCCCGAGCCTAAAGTGTATAACAAATGGTACAAATTCTCCAAGAAGTTAATCCGGTTAAGGCATTAACGTGTAAATAGAGGTTAGAAGCTCTATTTCCTTGTCACACTCTCTTTTCCAAACATGTATCTTTTCTCCCGAACAAGTTAATGCTATAATGGCATGTTCTCTATGTTTGCAACCATGAGAATTTAATTAAAACGAAGAGAGTAATGATATAAGTAGCATACACATCAAGAATTCACAAACTCATAGCAACAAATAGTATCTTACAAGGTTTCCATAACCCTAACAGAGAAGTTTAGCTACTCATGGATACGACAGAAATCAAAATAGACATAATCATCATACCACAACCGAGAACAATCTTGGCGATGGAAGTGATCTTAGCGTCACAAAGAGAATGACATTTTTTCTCTAGCCGTTTCCAAGTGTGAGCCGTGTTTCTCTGTCCAAAACTTACAGATTCTGTAAAGTGAATAATGACTAATGATAATTGATCAATGCTGCTGGAAAATTCAGCAATAGAGTTTTTATAATATCCTTGTCTACTAAGTTACTGTTGCATCCCTAAGTATTTAGAAATACTAATTTTTCCCGGGATAAATTCTCCATGCGTCACATTCAGTCCAACAACTTCCAAAAGTTGCCTTCCCTCTTATATGAAGTTTTCCTTTGCTGCCCAAAGGTCCACAAAGTGCTGAAATCTTCATCATTAATACCTGAAAACATGCTAATCACATAGGTTAGCTCACTTAAAGGAAAATGGACTAAAAGTGCAGGAATTATATATTTTATCCTCAAAACTTAGCTAAAATATGGGTAAATTATGGTTCTTAGGGGTATAAATACGCCCAACATCAGAAGGTTGAGAAACAATTAGATGGGGCTAATTGAGCAACTAACCTTGCAATTGTATTTGTTAAGTACGGATTTGTAATAACCCACAACCCTTAGTATTTGAACACCTTCGTGACCATAATCCTAGTTTATCAAATCTCATAGATTATACATTGCAATTTAAACTCTACCACTTAATACTGTGTAAACACTCAAAACAATATTTTTAACAACATAAACCCTCTTTCTTTCCAGAAACTTATGAATGACATTCCATTAATAATCATAAGACTTAGTTAACACCATATTCCCTATGGGATTCGACCCCAACCTAGTTGGGGTATCTATTTGACAATGACTACTTTCACTCTTTTAAGAGAGTTGACCTCATCACATAGTTTTTGAATCGTGCAAGGGAAAGGCAGATTAGTTATCTCCCTAAATACTTTGTCAGGGATCTCATGTCGGAGGATGGCTACAAACTCAATAGCATATTCGTCCATCATACTAGCAACTAGGGTTGATCCCTACCAAGTCAAGACATTATTTGAAATTGTGAGGAATAGTCAGTATTGGATGAGCAACCATCAAAACATAGCCTCAAAAGTTAACAGGCCCTTCTTGATTACATCATGACCATCGATCCATAAGGTAGCATCACCCAAAGGTGAAACATAGATGGCCTCCTGTATGATGTATCTATCATGTGTGACTCTCAGTCTGTAGTCACACTCAAATATGGATGCGATAGTGATATAATTTAGACTAAAATTAACATGGTGGATAGTCTCTGCTGAAAGATCAACTCCGACGCCTCTCGCAAGTGTATGATCAAGCTTTGGTTGCTCCATGTGCCTCATTGGGCCTAGCAATCTACGCATGGAAGAAATATTGTGTCATGATATGATGCATAAAACTCGCGTACCATAGTCGGACTATAAGAATTGAGTGGTCTAGTCATCCACTGTAAAAGATAGCGATCAAAGAAAGCCCACAATTATGGTACTCTCTTAAGCCCACTTAGATAAATCCTACGTTTCTTATAAATAAGCCTCTTAGGCCTTCCAGTATTTGAGATACGACTGTCTATATCATAAACCATCTATATATCCTCTACACACCACCTCAGATGTGCCTCCGAGGCATGTGTAGGTGCAGGACTCTGACCTTGATATACTGGTGCCTCACGGGAATCTTTCTCTATACCCTTCTCAGACTAGGGTACATTTGACTGTTTGTAATACCCCATACTTTTTCCTAGATAATTTCATCTCAAGAATGTCTAGTATTAACTTTTAAATTGAATGACGGTTATTCCAAGAGGAATCTTCAATATTTTTACTTTTTGTCATAAGGGAAATTCAATAAGCTTTCCATCGATATAAGATTTTCCCATATCCGATAACCGAGTCAGAAGTTACGACTATTTTAAGATTCAGTCATAAAACAGTGTCATATTAGTCAGTGGCGCACCACGCCACAAGAAGAAATGGAATTTAGCAAATTCCAGTATGGGTACGCAATTATGGCACGTCGCTCCAGGGCCCTAATTCAGAATTTTCCTTTTCCAGTGTCTTAGTGCAATTTCCTCCGCGTCGCGCCAAAGTTCCAGTTCAGAAAAGAAGGGGCAACGCAATGGCTCCGCGTCGTGCCATCCCTCAGTTTCCCAATTGTCAAATTCCAGTGACACAGCGCGATAGCTTCGCGTCGTGCCAGGGGTCCAGTTTGAGAAAAATTTACTGAAATTAAATGACGCATCCAGGATTAAAAAGATCAACTTCCCACCCCTATTTAAGCCCTTTAACACATGATTCAGCCACTCTTCACCCAAAATACACTCTCTTCTCTCAGAAACCTCTCAAGAACAAGCTAGGGTTTTAATAGAAGATCTAATTCCAAGAAAGTTTCTCCGTCAACCTTCACGAAATCACAAACTAAGGTATGTGTAGTGTTCATTCATGGACTTTTTTCATCCATGAAGCCCAAGAATCTCTTTTCTAAGTTTAAGTTTATGGATTTCTTTATGAATTTCATGTTGATTCATTTTTTTTATGTTGAGAATGATCAATTAAATTCAAATCCATGATTGGGTGATTAATTATATGTGGAATTGATTGGTATAGATGTATATTCATGTGAACCTATGAATAAACCCTAAGATGATGAAATTAGAGATGAATCATGATGATTAATTATTGTATAATGTTGTCTACATGTACTACGCATACCATGTGTTTGATTAAATGTCTAATTGAAGGATCAATGCCCAACTAGTATGATACCATGAAATCCCCGTGTATGTACAAGTTATGCCTATCATATGTTTTGATGGAATGCTTCTATAAATGTATTATAGATTACGATGTTATTTATATGTTCAAGTAGGTTATGCTTGGTCATTTTCCTTCCATCGAGTCCTGGGGGTACTTGTACCCGAAACATTAGTTGTGTGCTTAGAGCCATGTCATGTTTTCATGATACTATCAGTCAAGCCATGATCCTTAGACTTCAGAAAGTCTTATGACTCAGGAAATCTCCATGATCTCATGAACTCAGTCAGTTGTCAAATGTCAGTAGTATTCCATCAGTCAATAGAAGTCAGTAACTCAGTACATGTTTAGTTCAATAAATCATGTTCAGTGTCTATGCAGATGGGAGTAGAAATTATCACCGAGCGAACCCAAGGGTGGGAACTCACCTGTTATATGAGGGTGTGATTCTTAGAAGCAATCCTTGTATTCCAGAACTATATAGCCAGCATAGGTTGAGACATCAAATCATGTTATTTGTGGGTAGATGAGATGGATTAACCTTCTATATGAGGGTTCCCACTGTTCTCATTGGAGTTACCTGTTATATTAGGGTCACTCACATATTGTCCTTAC
The DNA here is from genome assembly GCA_030864215.1 of Capsicum pubescens. Taxonomy (NCBI): domain Eukaryota; kingdom Viridiplantae; phylum Streptophyta; class Magnoliopsida; order Solanales; family Solanaceae; genus Capsicum; species Capsicum pubescens. The sequence continues at coordinate 125,067,377 of CM061543.1, forward strand.
CAGTGGTGTGGTATTGACACCCTTCCAATCAGGGAATAAATTGGACCCCAATTCAACTATAATGTATTATTTGGGGCCTGTCGATTAGATGACTACCTCCCACAGTCTCAGTATCAGTCTCAATAAAAGAACTCAGATAATTCTTCATAATCTAGGACTGTCAGATACAGTCAACTCAGATACAGAACGAAACTCAGATAGTTCCACCAGATTTAGGACTGTCAGATATAGTCACTCATGTTATCAGTTATATCAATTATCAGTATGTCATGTTATCAGTATTCATATTCAGTACTCATGTTATCATGATTTCAAATATAGTTACTATGTTTGCATGCATGTATTCTCACATTCATATTAGTCAGTTAGCCAGTATTGTTCATGCATATGAACCCCATTCATTCAGCCTACCCCACATGCATACCAGTACATTCAAAGTACTGACGTATTTTTGCTATGGTGTTTTATACCATAGGTTTAGAGACACGATCTCCAGATCAGTAGTAGATTTCAGTTTCAGCAGTCAGCGTTAGAAGTGAGTCCTCATCATTCGAGGACATGATTATTTATCTATTATCTCATTAATTAATTTATTAGTTAGAGTTAGTTGGGGACATGTCCCATCAACTCCTTACTCAGACGGTTCAGTCAGTTAGAGGCTTTCTAGACTATTATGTTTCAGACTTCAGTATTTTTAGTTTTCCTTTGGGTAGTTCATACCCCATTTAGATGTTATATTTTACTTCAGTTATGTGAACCTTATGGCCTTTCAGTTCATGTTTTTGCATTATTCAGTAGTTTATGCAGTATACAGGTACAGATATCAGTCATGGGTTAGCTTGTGGTCCCTCGGGGTCATGAGCACCGTGTAGCATTCTGGGTACCAGATTTGGGGCGTTACAAACTTGGTATCAGAGACTAAGGTTTAATAGAGTCCTAGGAAGTCTGAAAGCTGCATATAGTAGAGTCTTGTACATGGGTGTCTTGCGCGCCACATTTATGTACAGGAGGCTATAAGATGTTTTAGGAATAGTTTCCCCTCTTTTAGTATTCATGGCGTGCCAGTGAGCATAATATCAAGTCAATCTCTCAGTATAATCTATTTCTCCTTTTCTTCTACAGAAGATTCCTCCTAAAAGAAGAAATAGAAATCAGTCAGCCCCCAAGCCCAAAGATCCTTTGGGCGATCATGTTTCACATGTAGAGTTTCGAGCTACTTTCACTACTCTTGCAAACTCAGTTGCTTCTTAGAATAAATGACCAGCTGTCATTTCGTCCAATCCAGTGGCCAATTTAGCTGCAGCCAAGATTTGGGGTTTCACCCGAATGAATCCTTCATCCTTTCATGGGTCTAAGATGGATGAGGACCCTCAAGAATTCTAGATCAGGTGTAAAAGGTGACAGATATCATGGAGGTGACTACTATTGAGAGTGTTGAGCTAGCTGCATATCAGTTGTAGGATATTTCTCATACTTGGTTCAAGCAGTGGAAGTCAGAGAGGGTAGATGATGCAGGGCCAGTTGAGTGGGAGGAGTTTGCATCTCCTTTCCTCAATAAATTTTTTCCCCTAGATCTTAGGAAAGCTAAGATGTTAGAATTCATCAACCTCAGGCAGGGCAATATGACAGCGAAAGAGTATTCTCTTAAGTTTACTCAATTATCCAGATATGCCCCTCATGTGGTTGTAGATAGCAGGGCAAGGATAAGTAAGTTTGTTTCAGGGGTGAATGATAGTATGGTTAATAAGAGCAGATCTCCATGCTAAATAGTGACATGACTTTAGCTAGGATTATTACTCATGCTCAGTAGATTGAGACCAAAAGATTAAGATAAGAGAGAAGCAGAATAAGAGAGCGAAGACAGGTAGTTTCAACTTTGCTCGGCCTAAGTCAGAAGGAGGAAACCGTTATCAGTTTCAGCCTAAGTCATCAGTTCCAGCTCCTTTTTTAGCTAGTGCTCCAGTTCCTAAGTTCATAGAGGGTAAAAAAGATAGAGCACCAGGCTCTAAGTCCCAGAAAAGTGTTAGTAGTGCCCGTACCTATCCTCTTTGCTAGACTTGTGGCAAGTACCATTAGGGTATTTGTAGAGCTGCCACTGGTATTTGTTTTGGATGTGGCAAGAAAGGCCACTGAGTCATAGACTGTCCTCAGCCAGGTCCTCAGGGTCAACAGAATCGCTCCTCAGCTCAGTCCGGTCACCCAAATCAGTAGGGTGCCACCTCCAGTGCTACTAGTGGGCAACGTCCAAATCTTTTTTATGCTTTTCAGTACCAACAAGATCAAGAAAATTCTCCTGATGTAGTTACTGGTACTTACAGATCTTTCATGTGCATGTTTACGCTTGGCTAGATCCAGGAGCTTCTTTGTCTCTTGTAACTCCCTATATAGCAGGCGATTTCAAAATCAGTCCCAAAATCCTAGCAAAGGCCTTATCAGTCTCTACCCCAGTGGGTAAAACCATTATAGCTCAGCTGGTATATTGGAACTGCTCGGTTATGATATTTCAAAAAGTCACTTCAGCAAACTTAGTCGAATTAGAGATGACTAATTTTGACGTTATTCTCAGCATGGATTAGCTTCACTCCTGCTATGCCAAAGTCGACTATAGAAATAGAATAGTCCAGTTTTAGTTCCCAAATGAACTCGTCCTTAAGTGGAAGGGTAGTATATCCGCTTTCAAGGGTCCGCTTATTTCCTACCTTTGGGCAAGGAAAATGATATCTAATGGATGTGTATATCATCTTGTTCGAGTTAAGGACACTAGTTCTGAAACTCCCAGCCTTGAATCGTTCCCAGTAGTGAATGAATATTCAGATGTCTTTCCTGAAGATCTTCCAGGAATTCCTCCCAAGAGGGAAATAGACTTTGGCATTGATCTTTTTTAAAATACTCAGCCTATCTCTATTCCGCAATACAGAATGGCACCAGAAAAACTTAGAGAACTGAAAGAACAATTGAAGGATCTCTTAGATAAGGGATTCATCAAGCCCAGCATTTCTCCTTGGGGAGTTCTAGTATTATTCGTGCGCAAGAAAGATGGTTCTCTCATAATGTTTATAGACTACCGCCAACTCAATAAGGTCACAGTCAAGAACAAGTATCCTCTTCCTAGAATTGATGACTTGTTTGACCAACTTCAGGGTGCCAGTTATTTCTCTAAGATATACCTCAGATCCGGCTATCATCAGCTCAGAGTTAAAGAATGTGACATTTCAAAAATAGCTTTCCAAACTCGGTATGGTCACTTTGAATTTCTAATCATGTCATTTGGTCATACCAATTCCCCAGCCACTTTCATGGACTTGATGAATCGTGTGTTCAAGCAGTACCTGGACATATTTGTCATAGTCTTCATAGATGATATTCTGGTCTATTCCTGCAGTGAACGTGATCATGCAGACCATCTCAGGACAGTACTTCAGACTCTCAGAGATCATCATCTATTCGCCAAATTTAGTAAATGTGAATTATGGCTAAGGTCAGTAGCATTCCTTGGTCATATCATTTCCGGTGATGGCATTAGAGTTGATCCTTAAAAGACCGAAGCAGTAAGAAACTGGCCCAGACCTATCTCTCCATCAGATATTCGGAGTTTCATGAGTTTGGATGGCTATTATAGATGGTTTATTGAGGTATTTTCTTCTATTGCATCCCCTATATCCATATTGACTCAGAAGAAAGTCAAGTTTCAATGGTCAGAACCTTGCGAGAAGAGTTTTTAGGAGTTGAAGACTCGACTCACCTCAGCTCTAGTTTTAGCTCTTCTAGATGGTCCAGATAGGTTCGTAGTATATTGTGATGCATCCAGAATAGTTTTGGGTTGTGTCCTCATGCAGCATGGTAAGGTCATAGCCTACGCCTCCAGACAGCTTAAGCTCCATGAGAATAATTACCCTACTCATGATCTTGAGTTAGCAGCTGTAGTATTTACCTTAAAGATTTGGAGGCATTATCTATACGGTGTTCATGTAAATGTGTTCACATATCATAACAGTCTTCAGTATGTCCTTTCTCAATAAGATCTCTATCTTCGTCAGAGAAGGTGGTTAGAGCTCTTGAAAGATTATGACATGAGTGTCCTCTATCATCCGGGCAAGGCCAACATAGTAGCCGATACTCTCAGTAGACTATCCATAGGTAGTGTTTCTCATATTGAGGATAGTAAGAAGAAGTTAACTCAGGAAGTCCATCATCTTTCCAGACTAGGCGTTCGCTTAGTCGATACAGATGAGGGTGATATATAGGTTTAGAGTAGTTCAGAATTATCTCTGGTTTCCGAGGTAAGAGAAAAGCAAGATAGAGATCCCAGTCTTGTCAAGTTGAAAGAGTCAGTTCAGGATCATAAAGTAGAGGTTTTCTCCCAAGGGTGAGATGGTGTTTTATGTTGTCAGGGTCGCCTTTATGTTCCAGGTGTTGATGACTTAAGACAGCAAATTCTTGCAGAAGTGCATGGTGTGCGCTACTCTATTCATCCAGGAGCCACAAAGATATACCGCAACTTGCAAGAAATCTATTGGTGGAGTGGGATGAAGAGAAACATTGCAGAGTTTGTGGCTAAGTGCTCTATATGTCAGCAAGTTAAGATAGAGCATCAGAAGTCTAGTGGGTCCATGCAGGAGTTCAGTATTCCTACTTGGAAGTGGGATGTTGTGAACATGGACTTCGTGATGGGTTTGCCTCAAACTCATCATCAGCATGATTTAATCTGGGTCATTGTAGATAGAATGACCAAATCAGCTTATTTCCTTCTAGTTCATACCTCTTATTCAGCCGAGGATTATGCCAAACTCTACATCAAGGATTTGGTCAGATTGTACGATGCTATGCTATATATTATCTCAGATAGAGGTACCTAATTCACCTCTCATTTTTGGAAAGCATTCCAAAAGGGTCTTGGTACCCAAGTTCATCTTAGTACCGCCTTTCATCCTCAGACAGAAGGTCAAGCAAAAAGGACCATCAGACGTTAGAAGATATTCGAAAGGCGTGTGCAATCTATTTCAAGGGAAATTGGGATAACCACTTACCTTTAATGAGTTTACATACAATAACAGTTATCATTCCAGTATTTGGATGGCTCCATTCGAAACTCTCTATGGTAAGAGATGTAGATCTCCAATTGGTTGGTTCGAAGTTAGTGAGGCCTCAGTCATAGGGCCTGACTTAGTATTCGATGTCTTAGAAAAAGTCCAGTTGATCAGAGAAAAACTCTGAGCTGCTCAGATCCGACAGAAGTCTTATGCAGATATTCATAGAAAAGATCTCGAGTTTGAGATTGGTGGCTATGTCTATCTAAATATCTCTCCCATAAGGAGAGTGAAGAGATTCGGCAAGAAGGGAAATCTCAGTCCCCGATATGTCGGTACCTTCAAGGTTCACAGTCGCTTTGGCAAGGTATCATATGAGCTTGAATTGCCATCAGATTTAGCCTTAGTTCATCCAGTCTTTCATGTCTCTTTGCTCAAGAAGTGCATAGGAGACCCATTAGTTGTAGTCCCTATTCAGAGCATTGATGTTCAGAATATTCTCTCTTATGAAGAGATTCTAGTTAAAATTTTAGACTATCATACTCGTAGATTGAGGAACAAAGAAGTCCCTCTAGTTAAGGTTCTTTGGCAAAATTAGTCCGTTGAGGGAGCTACTTGGGAAGCAAAGGAAGACATGCATACTAAGTATCCTCACCTCTTCTTCACCAACTCAGATCAAGATCAAGGTAACAGTTCTCCTTAAGCTTACTCAGTTTTATGTTCAGTGTTCATCACAAACTTGGTATGCAGGTTCATGATCATGTTCCTATTATAAACTTGGTATCAAGTCCATTGCATACTCAGTCATGCATTCACGAATCAGTTACACATGCATTAGATATGCATGTTCAGTATTATACGTTTAGCTTATCAGTCATGTCAGTCATGAGATCATGTTCCAGTTATTCATGTTCAGTATGTACATCCGTTGTCTTTTCTTCCCTCTCAGTTGGTCTCATTCGAGGACAATATTCTCAAGGGGGAGATATTGTAATACCCCGTACTTTTTCCTAGCTAATTTCATCTCAAGAATGTCTAGTATTAGCTTCTAAATTAAATGATGGTTATTCCATGAGGAATCTTCAAGATTTTCACTTTTTGTCATGTTTTCTACATGTGCTATGCCTATCATGTGTTTGATTAAATGCCTAGATGAAGGAACAATTCCCAACTAGTATGATTCCATGAAATCCCCATGTATGTACAAGTTATGCCTATCACATGTTTTGATGGAATGCTTCTATAAATGTATTATCGATTATGATGTTAGTTATATGTTCAAGTAAGTTATGCTTGGTCAGTTTTCTTTCATCGATTCCTGGGGGTACTTGTACCCGAAACATTAGTTGTGTGCTTAGAGAAATGTTATGTTTTCACTATACTCTCAGTCAAGCCATAATCCTTAGATTTCAGACAGTCTTATGACTTAGGAAATCTCCATGATCTCATGAACTCAGTCAGTTGTCAGATGTCAGTAGTATTCCATCAGTCAATGGAAGTCAGTAACTCAGTCCATGTTCAGTTCATTAAATCATATTTAGTGTCTATTCAGATGGGAGTAGAAATTAGCACCAAGCGAACCCAAGGGTGGGAACTCACCTGTTATATGAGGGTGTGATTCTTAAAAGCAATCCTTGCATTCCAGAACTATATAGCTAGCATAGGTTGAGACATCATAGCCTGCTATATGAGGGTAGATGAGGTGGCTTAACCTGCTATATGAGGGTTCCCACCGTTCTCATTAGAGTTACCTGCTATATTAGGGCCACTCACATGTTGTCCTTACCAGTGGTGCGGTATTGACACCCTTCCAATCAAGGCATAAATTAGACCCCAATTCAGCTATAATGCATCATTTGGGGCATGTCAGTTAGATGACTACCTCCCACAGTCTCAGTATCAGTCTCAGTAAAAGAACTCAGATGGTTCTTCATAATCCAGGACTATCAGATACAGTCAACTCAGATACAGAATGGAACTCATATAGTACCACCAGATTTAGGACTGTCAGATACAGTCACTCATGTTATCAATTATATCAGTTATCAGTATGTCATGTTATCAGTATTCAGATTTAGTACTCATGTTATCACAATTTCAGATATAGTTACTATGTATGCATGCATTTATTCTCACGTGTGTATTAGTCAGTTAGCCAGTATTGTTCATGCATATGAACCCCATGAATTTATCCTACCCCACGTGCATACCAGTATATTTAAAGTACTGACGCATTTGCGTTATGGTGTCTTATACCATAGGTTTAGAGACACTAGCTCCAGATCAGCAGTAGATTCCAGTTTCAGCAGTCAGAGTTAGAACTGAGTCCTCGTCATTTGAGGACATGATTATTTCTCTATTATATCTTTAATTAGTTTATTGGTTAGAGTTAGTTGGGGATATGTCCCATCAACTCCTTACTCAGACAGTTCAGTCAGTTAGAGGCTTTCTAGACTATCATGTTTCAGACTTCAGTATTTTCAATTTTATTTTGGGTATTTCATACCCCATTTAGATGTTATATTTTACTTCAGTTATGTGAACCTTATGGTCTTTCAGTTCATGTTTTCGCATTATTTAGTATTTTATGCAGTATACAGGTACATATATTAGTCATGGGTTAGCTTGTGGTCCTTCGGGGTCATGAGCACTATGTTGTATTTTGGGTACCAGATTCGAGGCATTACACTATTATACATGAACATTGGTACCCGTATCATACTGGGGTACCACTGATGACTCCTCCAGTTTTGCCTACTCGGATGAATCCTGAGAGCCCTCCTTAGATTAGGGGTCCTAAGCTGCTCCCTATGTACCTCACTCTAAATTTTCCTCCTCTTCTTTATTTTCATAATCTAGTGGAGAAGTGTAGGGGTATGATCTCCATGATAACTTCATCCTTGAACGATCTTCAACATCCTGGGCTGCCTAGCGCATCTTCCCTCTGATCACTCTGTGTGTCACCCAAATTGCAGCATCTCTATGTTGCTAATTGGGTACTTCTCCACTGAACCACTAGGCTCGGTAGAATTAGACCATATACTATATGTATATCCCTTTTTATTCTTAGAAGATTTTGGTGTCATGTGTACCTGAAAAACTAGTTGTTAGTTTCCAACAGAAAGGAGGGATAGCAAAAGTTGAAATACTCAAAATTCGAAAAGTTTGGATTTTTCCTCAATTTTCACACCTCTATAACTTATTTGAAATCCGAAAAAGTCCAATGTGCACACATATATCAAGAATCATGATTTTCAAAGAAAATTAACATGCTCAACCTTTGGTATTACACTATTTTGTTCAAGTTCAACTTTCGATTGGGGCCTAACCTTAGAATTTAATTCAAAACAAGGCCCTACATTAAGATTTTGGGATATTTCAAGGATACTACATAAAAACATTATAGATTTTATATATTTTTCATTGGCATACATATATCAACTTGTTTAAACAATAAATAAATCAATACATCACCATTAGGAGCAGAGAAAGTTACCTCTTTTATGAAAATTCGGAAGTGAACAATGAAGAAGTCAAGAAAAACCAACGTTGGAACTTGTTTTTAGTATGTTGGTACAAGATGGTATCTCAAACAAGTTTTAATTTATCCTTTACTTAAGTGTGGGATTAGTTTTTATTTTAAGAGAGAAGTTTGAATTTAAAGAGAAAAGTAAAGTTTTGAGGACTTGAATGAGTTAGAATGAGGCTAAAGATGTTTAAATATGGATGGGGGCTGTTTTAGGTCTTAAATATGTGTTGGTGAGCCCAAAATTTTAATTAAAATTTGGGCCCACAAGTGACCTAGCCACGGTAGTTACATGTGCCTGCCACATGTGGCCAGCATGGGGCGCATGTATCACATGCGGCCAGCATGTACAGGTCCAAAATTTTTGGCCCACTTTCCTGCAACCCGGCTATGGTATTTTGGTATTTTCTAGCTACTTATGGTTTCGAAACATGCATTTATGGTCCTAAAAGTATGTATATGTTCCAAAGTCCACAACTTTCCATTCTCATCCTCAAAAATTTCTTTTTTTCAATTTAATGCTAGGCTTACTTAGACTGTGTGGTACTCTTGACCCTGATGGGTTGACCACACAATCCCTTTACCTTGAAATCAATGAATGTAGCAATTTTACCATACTCTGGGCAAGTCCAAGAGCTAAAAACCAACAAAAGAAAAACAATAAAAAAGTGAACACTAAAATAGTGGGTTGCCTCCCACTCAGCACTTGATTTAACATCGCAACACAATGTGGTTATGTTAGTTACTCAAACTTCACCAACAATCCCATGGGTTGCCTCTCATGTAGCACTTGATTTAACATCTTGGAATGACGCGGGTATCTTGATTACCCAGAATTCATCAAGATACCCATAAGAGTACACTCCAGGGTCATCAATACAATGAATTACTGACACCGCCGTCATGCTAGTAGGCTACTTCATTAATTTTTAAAAGTTGAATATGCCCTCCTCATCGTTGACTCTGAACTTTAGCTCTCCTTTATCCATGTAAACTATAGCTCTACCTATGGCCATAAATGGTCTTTCCAATATGATGGGCATCTCGGTGTCAACCTCACAATCCAAAAATAACAAAGTCATCCAGAAATATGAAGTTATCATCTCTCACAATCACATCAAATAAAATTCTCACCAGTTTATTCACCATCTAGTCTGCCATCAATAGCTGTATTTAAGTTGGTTTCAGAGAGTTCAAGCCCAATTACTTGAATATGTCCAGTGGCATCAAATTTGTGTTGGCTCCTAAGTTACATAAGGCTCTGGAAAATTGGATGAACTAATAGTGAATGGAATAGTGAATGCTCTGGTATCACCCTTTTTTTTAGCCAGAGACCTAGTAGTGATTGCACTATAGTGGTGCAAGCCATCAACATCCTCAATCGTAGATCCTTTCTTCCTTGTGACCAATTACTTTGTAAACTTGGCATATCTTGGCATCTTTTCCAATGCCTCAAGAAAAGGAATATTCAAGATCAACTCTTTTAGCATCTCAATGAATTGCTTAAATTTTCATTCCTCTCTTTTCAGCTTCAGTCGCTGAGGAAAAGGTGGGGGCAGTCTCAAAATTTGTCTTATTTCCTCCTCAACTATTGGACCACTACCTTTCTTTAGCGGCTGCATCATCACCACCTATTGCATTTTCTATCACCACAATAGGTATCTCATTAACAGCAGCTTTTGTAGTAGGTAGTAAGGGATCCATAGTAATCATACCACTCCTTGTGATAATGGCAAGAACATGAATGTCATTTTTTAGATTTTGCATAATGTTGCTCAGAAGGGTACCTGGCTACCTCTGGTTCAGAGTTGTTGACATCTTCCCAAACTAGTGCTCCAACTGCTTAATAGCAGTGGCATGGGATTCGATCTTTTGGGTTAATCTTGAAATATCAGGATTAATCTCCTTAAGGTTGATCTCCTAATTTTCTTCACCCTTCACTAACTTAGTCAGCATCTCTTCCCTTCTTAATTCTACATATCATTTTCCAGGAGGAATATACCTATATCCCTTCTTATTATAGTAAACTTTATTCCTCCAATCATTATCTCGCTCTTTACTACAATATCTATATCTTTCATAATAGTTCCGACCTTGGTTCCCTTTTCTTTGGGCTTAAAAACCCGCCAATTGACGATCCAAATAATTTGCCTCCTCCTCTAATTCTTCCCTGTAATCTTTAGAAGTTGAACCCTGTATTGCTATTGCATTCACTTTCTCGAAAGTCGTTGTTGCAAACTGATTTACTAGTACCCCTAGATTAGTTCTTAGAAACGTAATTTCTTATGCTATTGAATCATCATCTACTTTCTGGTCACAGGAGGCACCAATAGCATATGTTTCAGATCCTCTCTCAGACTCCAGAGTTTTCTACCCTCGATTAATGAGCGAGATCTCATCTGGCATCTCTGAAGATAACTCCCAACGTAGTCTTATAAAATTTCATCCATATATGGTGTCTTCCATGTCTCTGGAGTTTATGGTCAAAGCTCTATAGAATATCTCCAATAAGCTTATCCATGACAACCGATGATTGGGCACCATACTCAGTTTTTTCTTAAACCTGAACTATGCCTCGTACATAGATTCTGACTACAACTACATAAAATTATAGATCTTATCCTTAAGCTTCAACATCTTAGATGGAGGAAAAAATCGGTTCAAGAATTGCCTGTGTAACTCATTTTATATAGTGATAGAGATTTTTGGCAGTTCCCCTTACTTACTATAAAGATGTTTCTCTTGTAAGTGAGAAGGGGAACAACCTCAGTCTAAGTGCCTCTTGATTCACCCCTGGAATGGTATATGAGTTGTAAATCCCAATAAAATTTACAAGGTGCATATTTGCATCATTTACAGTCAAACCTGCAAATATATCTTTCAGATTTAGGAGCTGGATCGTTGCGCTCATTCTGTCAAAATTGAGGGTGTAAAATAGGAGAAATAATGGATCCAATCTCTTACCGGATCAACGTATCCTAGATCATCTTCATTATCTATATATGGTTGCATATACTCATATGATGGGATTACTTGAACACGGGCACCTCCAGCTCTATTCTAATTTCCACCTAGTTCTACTTGGTGGTCTGCTTCTTGTCTCTGCTCAGCTAACTCTTCCTCCCTAGATACCTGTTGAGCTTCTTCAGTTTCCCTCCTCTCGTTTTAATAATGAGATAAAAGCTCACCAGTCTACCAATAAATAATATCTTATACTCCTTTGGGGGGAGGGGGATGTCTAACATCACGAACCCTTTCAAGAATATAATCTTTTTTTTTGCTCCACCATCCTACTAGATGTTTGTAGGATCCTCTCTGGGTTTGGATTCACTGGGAGTAAGGTATTTCCTCTACTCTATGTGTTAGGCATACACCGGCGTATGCCCGACTAAGAACAAAAACAAAAGGAAAACCTAAAAACTATAACAACTTCAATTCACAAATCATCATTGTATTCCCAGGCAATGGCACCAAAATTTTATGACTTCCAGGCTACACCCCTCTCAAAATATGATACGGACGTTGTCAAATATAGTAACCCAATAAAGGTTGGAGTTAAATCCTAAGAAAATACGTGGAATCATGGCTCTCATCTGTTGTTATCAACGAGCGGAACTGGAAAAGTAAATGGGGGTTTTGAATAGCAATATAGAACAAGTGGCGAATATCAACTTCAGTTGTAATCAATCATAGGTAAACACTAGGATTGTATTCCCTCGGGATTCACAACACTGTAGGATTATCGTGCTTTGTTTAACCAACCTGATACCTTACATGCAAAATCAATAAGTTATGTACCTACTACGGTCTTTTGGACGAGAAGAAGGATTTCACCCTTTACCTTTTCATTCTCAGGATGTCGTGTGACTAACCATTATCTTAATCCCAGTTAACTATTACCTTTTGAGTTTCTAGTTATTAGATGAAATCTAACTATCCTACTTAGATAAAACCTAGTAGCGTGGTTGACATAAAACCTAGTAGCGTGGTTGACAGTTAAACTCCAAATTACTATTATCATTATTTTTTCCTAGTCACTACTCCTCTTCTGGGGTAAGCAGAAATAATCTAGGTAGGACCCTAACATGTGGACCATTAAGAAAACTATTAAAGTAAAGATAATACAATGCATGCATGGGTATCAGTTTATAACAACAATAGCACTTTCTCTACTTCGTCAATCCGCCAGGGTTTCCACAACCCTAGTGAAGGACTTTTAGCCACTCATGCTTGTCAAGTAATCAACAACATTCATGATTGAAAGCATAAGATGAAATCACAATAATCACAACTAAAAATCCAAAACCATAACTGAAATAATCAACATAAATCAGTATAAGAGAATTCCAAGACTAAAATCGAATCTTGAAATAAAAATATGTTTGTAAGTATCAAGAATGTCTCACTTCTACTAAAAACACATAAGGGGTATTTATAGTACACGAGAAAACTCTCAAACCAAAGCCTGGATGAAATAGGAGAAAAAAAATTGGTGACTACTTATGGGATCTACATGCACCTAGGCCTTGGGTATATGTGGTACATACGGCCTGCAGGGTAGGTGCATGTAGTAACTGCATGTGCCCAAACCAAAAAATCCTATAGGTTAGCTCTCGTGATTTTGGATTTCTGACACATGTTTTTCCCACATGCGGTCTACATCTACTATATGCGACCTTCATGTTGACTTATAAAGTGTCGGAAGTCGTCTGTTGAGCTCATCTTTAATTCCCGTACATATTTTGGTCATGAACAATCCAAAAAGTTCCCCGAACATCCATAATTTCCCATAATTGCTCCCATAAATAGCCAGAATCACCTTTCATCTTTTTTACTAACTTAGCAACCAAAATATGATTTCCTGTAAAACATACCCAAAATGCATCATATCTAACAAAATAACCTCAAAAACTTATATATTTTCCTCATTTTAAGCATCAAAAGTGATATATTTCTATAGCACATCACATTGTAGGTGGGTTACGTCACTATAGCAATGTCACTATAGCAAGTCAGGTTGATATACCTACATGTACAACAGTTTATAATCCATTTTTGATGGATTTCAATCCCCCAAACCCCAAAATTTCATTCCTAAATCCTAGAGGGACGATTTTCTCATTGTATGAATGGAAATTCTTTGTTGAGATAAGTTTCTCTGTCATCTTCTTTACTTTTCAATCCTTTAACATCCTATAATCATTAGAACAACCTTCAGTAGTGAAATTCTTGGAGATTTGAACCTTAAGTTCATGATATTTTGCGAAAAACCAATGGGTTAAGTTAACATCACCTAGAATTACTTCTAATTGTAAATTAACAATACCTAGCATGAATTAGTGATTCTACAACATCAAAATTGATAGTTGGGGACGTTGAATCCAATAAAGGTAAACCTTTAGCTTAAAAACTCCATTAATGAAGTTGGGTTGAGCTTGGAGGAGTTATTTTGATGATGAATTGACCATAAGATAAAGTTGTAGGTCGTGAATAAGGGTAAAATTAATGGATTTGAATTTTCAAGATATTTATTTAAAGAGTATTTATTGGTTAATCTTCTAATTATTGTTTATTAAATGACTTATCCTTCAGAAATGTGAAGAAGAAGGAAAATCATTCACGGTACGGATTACTTGTTACAGCAGTTTGGCACCCAAGTAGGTTATGATTTATAAGTAGTAGACTATGGTTAGTAATCATATATGTAATGTTGATTTGATTGGATAAATCATTATTAGGCCTACGGACATAAAGTTTGGATGGATAAAACACGAATTCAATGTAATAAGGACCTAATTGTGTGTTGATATATTCATGTATGAATCTTTGATGGATGTTTTGTGTTTGTATGACTCTATGATGGATTGTAATATGAATTATATGAATATATATGACAATGAGATGGTGTGAGATCATAATCTAGTTGTTTAGCCATATTAACATAAGAGGGTGAACTTAGTATTATGTATGGTTGGGATATGAGATAATCTTGCTTGACATTAGTGACGAGGATTGATTATGGTGTACGGAGGAAGTTTGACTTAACTTAAAAGCCTAAAGTCAAGTTAGGTTAAGGGTTAGAAAGTAAAAGGTATAAATGTGTATGACTAAATCTAGAAAGTTGAATCAAGTTCAATGATCGGCTAATGGAGTAGGTATTGAACATAGTAATGAATTGAATGTAAAAATTTCTAGATAATAACAAAATATTTGATCTTGGTATAATAAAGGAGGATTGTAATATTCATTGAATTTATGAATGTTGAACTAGAGTTTAGATTCTTTTGGGTTAAACGTGCACTCCTAAATTTAATACTTGAATTTAATGATGTGGCTTGATAATGCTTACTTGAATAAGTCATGGATTTGTCATCGGACATGTTGTAATTTATGAAACAAACAAATTATATCTATTATGATCTAGTGTGTTAAAGAATGATTTTTATTTACATGAAATGATTAGCTCGAGTTGACCAAGTATTTGGGTGGTTGTCTATTGTTGCAATGCTTGCTTAAGAAAGAAAATTGTTAAATAATATCCTCGGTATTAAACACATATAATAAGGTTATGTTAAAGGCTAGTTGAATGTACAAGTATGATTTCTTATTCTCTTTCTGTTTGTAATTGTTGTGATATCTGTTATTATTGTGGGATGTACTGGTATTTGGACAACTTCACAGGATTGATTAATATGATTCATTGGTTGGATCGGATACCAAACCATTACAGTACATGAAGAGAACCTCGTCCCTTGTAGGTCATGACTAGTAGGAAACCATAAGACCATTAGAATATATGTACAAGGTATGTATGAGCGTGATAGTTCCTTAAATGGACCGAGTATATGATTATGTTACTATTGTTGTTTGTAATGGTTCCATGAGGGGACCAAGTTATATTGTTGTTATTTTTGTGTATTCCTTGAGAGAAGTGAATTATGATATTATTTGGTATATTTAAGATTCTTGTGTTGTTCGATTACTTGTCATATATTTTAAAATTCTTATTGTTAGAGTCATGGTTTGTTGACTTAGATATTGTTAGAGTCAAGGTTGTTGACTTGGTCATGGTTTGACTTGACTTGTTGCCTTTTGACTTATAATTGACTGAAGTTGTAGAGTTACTTGAAAAGTCAAAGTGTCATAAACTTGAGGTATTTATCATAACCTGGGTTCAAAGTTGTATTTGTTACAAGCTGATGAATGATCAGTGGGAGTAAGAATGAAAATACTCTTAGTTAAAACAAAGGAAAAGGATAATATAAGTGGATGAAACTATTATGAATTAAATTTTTATATAACTTGTCATGTTCTCTTTTGTGATTTTTATATTATGCTTATGTGATCTAACCCTGGCCGGCTGTTGATACCTATCAGTTTGTGTTGTTTGTGATGACACTACTCTTGCTACACCCTTTTTGGAGTATAGTCTGATTGCAACATCAGTTGATGTTGCACAGATGATGTGAATAGTGATTTCTAATTGCTTCTACTCCTCTTATTTACGGTGGAAGTTGTGTCCAGTTTTATCATTCTTAATTTAGAAGCTCTTATACCTGTTTAGACTAGTTCCTCAGGGTAGTTTATATTTCTGTACTTAATATTTGTAATAAAATAGTGTAATAAAGGTTGGTTATTTCTAGTTAATAAAAGACTTTTGCATGTTATGTTGAATGGGAGATAAGGGGTTATCCTATCTAGGTGAATTAGAGTAGGTGCCCTTACGATCCGATAGTTTGAAAGTGACATATATACATATACTTTTGTTTATATATATTTAAATATAATTTAGTTGTATAGCTTTTTTTCAATATATGATATAGGGACTGTAGAGGATTCACTATTGCGTACCCTGAGTACCTTAGCACTGAAAATGATATTTCATCAGCGAAGTTAGATGTGGATCACTTTCGTACCCGATATGATGTGCTTCTGTGGGACCACGGGAGTCAAAAGCAAAAAATGCAAAGAGTATGATAAGAGTCCAGATAGGCTTATCAGGTCACTTTTTGAGTGTAGTAGTGAGATGATTATAATATTGTAGACACTAAAATTGATTCTAGTTTTATTATTTCATCCTAGTTGGTTTCTGTTTGAATATCAATTAAAACATTTGAATCATTTTTGTTTACATAACAATGAATCACAACTCATCTATTGAAACACCTTAGCTTTGAACCCTTAGAGAATTTCCTAAGTTTTAGTTGTTGGACAAGGTACCACTTAAAGGTACAAGTCATATGTTAGGGTACGCTTAAGTTCCCTCCTCTCGTATGATGATCAGTGCAGGTTGGTTGCATTATGTCTAAGGTATAGTTAGGCCTCTCCCTAGTCATATTATAGGGTATGAGGTGTATGTTTCCAAGTCGTATGATGCCCTAAACTTAGCCTTGTGCATTCTGTCTAGGGTACTTCTCATATGTTAGGATATGAGTTAGCCTTGTGTGGTCATATGTTGGGAAGTATGGAGGTCTAAAATGAGGCCTAGGGTACGATATATGGGTACCACTCATATCCTAGGGTAAGATTTAGAGAGGTGGTCGTACCTTTTGCGAGCAAGTTTTCAGCTTTTAAGCTGAGGTTCCAACATTTCCCACCCTAAAACCCGACACCTTAAATCACCGTGTGGCCTCTCATAACTCACATTGAAGGATCAAAACATTCCAAATACTCTCTCTAAACATTCTCTTAAAGATTGGGGCTAGGGTTTCATCAAGTGTTCATCTAGACTCTAAAAGGGTCAAGTTCTTTCTATGAATCTTCTTGGATAAGGAATGTAACTCTTCCCTCATTGTTATTTCTCAAATATCATGTGTTTTAAACATTGATTTTGATTCTTGAATAGTGGTTTTGAAAATCAATGTTAAGGATTTTTTATGCATATTGTTGAATATTATTTACTCTTGCTTTAACTTGTGTTTATACATATTTTTGGTGATAGTTTACACATGTGGGTGCTTGTTGACTGTGGTTTAACAAATGGGTCATGATCAACCCTAAGCTTGATTATTTCTACTTTGGTTTTTGTCTTGCTAAAGGTGTGCCTTCAAGGTATTTGTGAAAATGTCTAAGAGAATAAACTAGTCACATGATGAGTTATGTTTTGAATTAAAGTTTGGTATAAGAATGCTAATGAAGGATGAATGATTTTGCAAAGGTCTTGATGACCATAAATTTATTTGAATTGTGATTTGAACTAAGGCATTGGCCTATTAAAGTAAATGATTGATAAATGGTTTCATGAAGACCTTGTGGTCATATATGGTGTTAAATTATAATTTTGGTGGTTTGAATTGGCTAAATGGGTAGAAGTCCCTAAGTGTTGAATTGACTGGATGCCATTACATAGACTAAGGGTTATAGTCCCAAGGTCGGTTAAGAAAGGTCAAAACGGCTTGAGGTTTGAGTCCACTTTTTTAATATGATCGGGAGGTCCAAATGGTCAAAATGGCTTGAGGTTAGAGTCCACTTGCTTAATATGGCTAGGAAGCTCAAACTTTCTAAACTATATGAGTGGGAGGTTAGAGTCCCCCATCTCATGTTTAATGATCGGGTGCTACAAAATGAATGTTAAGCCTTGTCCCCTTTCCCGACATTATATATATATATGTATATACTTGTGGTTGCATATGATGTTTTTAAATTGGTTGAGTGATGGCACTATTTTATCCTTATCCCTAAGTTACATACTAGCGCTTCAACCACTAACAGTCTCCGAACATTGTATCCCCACATAATATAGGGGCCGAAGCTTCTTTTTCTCTTTCTACGCAGTGACCAGGTGTTCAAGCGATTCGTGTGTTGACATTGAAGTGGTGAACTTCCATAATTCGGAAGGCATACATTTCATGGTCTTTCTATCTTATGTCATAGATTTATTTTAGACTTGGTATTTGGCTATTGTTGAGGGCATGTCCCGACATATTATAGACATCGAATTTGTAGAGGCTTTGCGGATGACTGTGGACTTGGATATGTTGGTTTAGTATGTTGACATTAATGGATTGATTAGACACTTCTTAAGTTATGATTATTATTCTTGTTCCTTCTATCTTGTCATATGTTTGGAGTTCATCTGACACTTGTGAATTGATATGATGGTTAGGTTTGGTTAATGGGGCGATCTCTGATCCATGTTGAGCTTGAGATGCCCATTATGACAAGGCCCTGGTTCAGGTCGTGTCATCTATGGATTCAACTTTTTGCTCTTGAATTATGTTTATGATATTTCACTCATGTTATATTGCAATGAGCATCATATCCATATTACAAAGCCTCTGAATCAATATTATTGTTAGTATTTTGTGTAACATATACATTTTTATTTAATCGATTAATATGTATTTTGTATATACAAATATTATATTGTATATACATTATATGTATATATACTTTTAAAAAGGGTACAAAGTCAATTGTATATACATATATTAAATTATGATACTTAGACTATGAATTATACATAGGGTTGTGTATATACATTTTTAATTGAAGTACATTTATATATGTAACATATAATTATATTCTATATGTGGAATATTTTCATGCATCTCAAATTCATTTTTATATACACATGCACTTATTTGTATTTAGCTTGTATGTATGTATAGTTGATTGAAATTTATATACATAAAGAGAAGTATGTATGTATAGTCGATTCAATTTATATGCATTTCAAATGTATTCGGTTGTTAGTAACAAATGACCAACTTTCTATGTTTATATATAATTATCATCAAATAATTTTGTATGTGTTCATTTTAAATAAATTACCAATGATTAAGCAAAATGTGTCATACATAGATACTTGAATTAATTTTTTAGGCCATTATAGCAAGTGACAGAACACATCTTTAAAACAACCACTTGAATCAAGTTACAGTATTTAAAAGTAGGCAAATATAAAATACAAACACTTTCAATATTATTAGAATCGGAACAAAATGTTGAGTTTAAACAATAACTGAAAAGAAGACCTAGAAATTTATCGAAACAATAACTAGAAGTTTATTGAAACAATACTCGAAACCCTGACGAATTCTGCAAATATGGGGAATTGAAAGAAAATTAGAGTTGAATAGATGTATAAATACAAAATATTTGAAGAAACAAGTGTTGATTGAACTCTTTCCACAATTTAAGATTTTCGCGTGAATTGAAAGAAAAAAATTAAAGAAACGTTTGTTGATTGAATTGAAGAAATGTGTTCTAATGTAATAAATCTTTTGCTCAATTAAGTGAGCTGAAATTTAAGTCAATTAGATGAGAGAGATTAATTGAATGCTCACAAAAGGAACGATATTCAATCTATCATATTTGTATATGTTGACCCACATAAATAATATTCTTTAACCAACTTTTGATCATATCAAGTAATTATTTTAAACAATCATCATGAAAGGTTATTAAGGATCACTTTTATCTATGTTGTGTAATTTTTCCATATCTTTATGCACTATTAAGCTAATTCAATGAATTTTTCTTTATCCACATTCTGAGTACAAGTGTTATTAATCTCTTTAGATAGTTGCGACAACAAGTACTCTTGTTCCCTCAGGGTGTGTTTGGTATGGAGGAAAACATTTTTGATAATTTTTATTTAATATTTGGTTGGACAAAATTTTTGAAAATATTTTCTTTAGAAAAATAAGTTCCTTTAAAATGAGGAAAATGGCATCTTCTTATGAAGATAGAAAAAATAAGTTTATAAGTGACATTCTATTTTATTGTACCCTCTCACCCGTCCAATGATTCCAACTCTCACCCCTTGACCATCCAATCCGCCATCCCCGAGGGCCCACACCCTATCCCTTCCAATTCTCTAGTTATTTTGCTAGATTTCATATAAATACTCTTGAGATAATATTATTCTTGCTCGCTTATTTATAAAATATTTAAAAAAATAAGTAAAAAAACAAACTTGTTTTCCAAGAACATTTTTTAGGAAAAAATTTTCTTAAAAATATTTTCTTTCGTGCCAAACACACCCTCAATCTGATTTCTTCTAATTTTTCTGGCTTATCAACCTTGAGATAAATCTTGAACTTTCTTTGCTTTAAGACTACTGTATGGTCTTTCGTGAACAAATGGTTAAGCGTCAAACTTGAACTCTAATAGGCGTAAGTCGTCCAGAAATGGATGTTATCCCTAATTCAACAAAAATTGCTAGTTTAAGAGGAAAAAATTGACCAAGACAATACAAAGAGATCATACATTCAGGTTTTATCCGATGTGGCCTGTGGGACTCTTCAACATCCGTCCTCTCCCACTCAGAGTCAACATATGAAGAGTGAGTAATTTAATATAGAGATCCAAAATGAGTAAATAAAAATTGAAGTGGGTTTTACTCTAGTATTATGTAAAAAATGTATCTTGAGTATAACTCAACCTCAAAAAGTTAATTCAAAAGGAGCAAGTTTTTGTATGGATTGCCCTTATTGAGATGGTCTTTAATTTTTGTTCCTCAATCAATTGACTTTAATTTTTGTTCGTCAATCAAGTGACTTTAATATTTGTCTCTATTGCTCATTTAATGAAAATTTATGGACAAAATTACCTTTAAATATGACCTAATTTTGCAAGACATAAGTTTTGAAGACTTTTGTCTTGTGCGGTATAAGTTTAAAGAACTTTTGCCTTATTCAACATGAGTTGTTTAATATATAATTCGCTAGGCTTAAGTTTAGAGAACTTTTGTATCGTTCGGCATAATTTGTAGAACTTTTATCTCATTTGACAAAAGTTATATAGGAATATATTACATCTCTTAAAACTTCTTAATGAGTTCAAATATAAAATTTATGTTTCGATCCCATACGCTTTACAGGAATTAAGTTATGCCTTATAAGCAATTAACTTGTGGGTCGTGAATTGAACTTGTCTCTAACGACACAAATTATGTAGGAATTATAAAACGCAACGTGTGTCATATTATGATATTAAAATATAAACTTTTTCCTAGCAAATCATTATTATACTATACTATTATTTTTTACCACTTTTTTTGTTAAAGTGTTAAAGAATAAAGTTAAAAGACCACATTCGAAGGACAGAAATTTAGAACCACTTTGCAGATTTTTAGCCAAAGTTTGATTATACACTTATAGTCGGATCTTTATTAGTACCATATTAACATAATCATATTAAATTGCTAAAATATTCCAAATGTAAGAGATTTTAAAAAAAATGAAACTAATTTATATCCCTTAATTTCTGCCTAATAAATGAGTCTTTTCATGATTTGTAAATAAAATCTCTATTAATTAAGGTTTCTTTAAAAAGATTAGTGCTTTTTTAGTGCCTTTTTTTTTAATTTCTTTTTGTATTAGTATTTTTTATCTTATTCTATTCCTAGTGTTTTTTTCTTTTAAAAAAAAAAGGAATTATTGGTTAATACATTCTTTTTGGATTTCAAAATAAATATTATATTAACATATTACCAATTAAATTGTTGTTCTTGACTTGTTATGTAAATATATATTATTTAAAGTAACTTTTCAAAGCTGTCGGCATAAAATTAATATTGAAGAAAAAGTGAAGAAAATTATGAGAGAGAAAAGAAGAATCAATATATATATATATATATAAAAGAGAGTATTAGACCATCCTATTTGGCATGCCTAAGATTCAAGAAAAGCTATTTATATTTTTTGTAGTTTTTTTTAAAATTTTTCTCATTTATAAATCATAGAATACTATTAATCAATTGCAATAAATAAATTCTAATTCTTCCGTTTTGACATTTGATTGAATTCCACATAGGAGTAATGTAATTAACATTAATGATAATTAAATTCCTATTCATGCATTATGCAGCAATGTTGATGCATTACTTCATTTTGCATATTGCAAGTGATATATATTCACTTTCATTTTAGAAATCTAAAAGAATTAAATATTTTGATTCTTTATTAATCCACTATCACATTACGTTATTTTATGTTTTAAAAGAGAATAAAATTCTTCAACTTCCTCACAAATACTTAACTAATTCTACTAGTATAAAAGTCTCATCAACTTTTGCTTGCAAATGCAAATTCCAAAAAATCAAAATCAGAAAAAATAAAAATCTAAATAAAACACACGATCAACTTTTTGTGAGAGCAAGCAGTATATGATAGAGAGATGGAGGAGTATATTATGGTAAATGTATTTTTTAAAAATTATTAGTTCATACATATTATTTATTATAATTTTAATGAATGTTTATGTATAAATTTATGCTTCACGTGAATGTATTAAATTTGATAAAGCGAATACCGTAACGATGGATTCGCCCATGGATGTCATATGCAGCATACTAAACAAAAATAAAGTTTGCGATGGTCGATTGACATCAATTGTTAAGAACCTAAAGAGGGATGATAAATAAAGACTCAAAGAAGACTCTTCTCGAATCTTGTGTATACACAAAATTCAACACAATTTTATAGAATTCTAATTTTAAATTCTCCACACTCTTTCTTCTTCTTCTTTCTTGCAGATCTTCAGCAATTTGGAGATTCTTTGAACTCCAAGAAGTATGTTTTAAAGTTTTATATAACACATATGAAAATGTAACTTTTTATGATTTGTTGTTATCTATCATTTTTTAAATTATTGTTGAGCATAACATTTCTCCTCTTATGATGAGAAAAAAATCTTGATTATTACTGATTAACCTTTCATATGTCATATTCTAGAAAAGTTTTTAAGTCTCATTTAGTATTATAATTTTTTCTATTCTTGATTAATGTAGGAAAAATTCTTGGT
Organism: Capsicum pubescens; assembly: GCA_030864215.1. Lineage (NCBI taxonomy): Eukaryota > Viridiplantae > Streptophyta > Magnoliopsida > Solanales > Solanaceae > Capsicum > Capsicum pubescens. Next base: position 125,090,681 of record CM061543.1, read on the forward strand.
TTGTATTATTAACTAAAACTCTGATATTGTTATATTCTAACCAAAGAACTTGAAATATCGATGCAGATTAAAGAAAGAAGCAAAAAATTTTATATTCTATTATTTCTAAGCGGCAATACAAGTGGAGATCCAAAAATGAATTCTATGTTCTCATCATGATTAGCAAATACAGAGAAGATTCATATGTGACAAAGCCAAACAAGAAAGAAGATCCGTATGTGACAACACCAAACAAGAAAGAAGATTCATATATGATAGAGCCAAGCAAGAAAGAATTTAGTAACTCCTTAAAGAGAAATGGAGAGTAGGCAACAATATAATTAAGTGCACTACAAGATATCGCGGCATTCTAAGTGCTTTGCGTCTTAAAAAAATGTGATTTGTTACATTCTATTTTCTTCACTATAAATAAAATATAATAGAAATAATTGTTACATTCTATTTTCTTCACTATAAATAAAATACAATAGAAATAATTATTTTTCGCTAAAAAGTAAAGATTAATAGTACATTTTTATTTTGCTTATCTTCTATATACCTATGTTATAAATATCGTCAGTTCCTTAGGGGAACAAAAGTTATAAGTTAAATATAGTAATTCATTTGAATATGTAAAGAATTGAAATAAAAGAAAACTCTTAGAAATTTAACAAATGAAAAATTTATACAACTTTCTAAAAATTATAAAATGTACTACTATAAAGAATGAATGAAACATGTCAAGAAGGCTAAGGCAAAAGATGTCAATAAGAAATGAGCATCGTATTACTTATGTTTCTCTAGATATTTAAATTGAATCTTTTCAATTATATATGGTTAAGTAACACAAATTATATTTTTCAGAATAAGAAGGAGGAGGCGAATTATATTACACATTTCAATATTTTATCTTCTTAGTTTAATATTCCAAACTAAAATAATGATGGATTTAATTTTCTAATAACTAAGTAATTAGATTATTGGGTGATGAAAAGTTAGACAAAAAAAATATAAAATCGTGTTAATAATAAAATGAGTTACAACTTAAAATTTAACCTATTTGAATTATCTTTAAGCACTAAATAGGATACTTTAAAATATTTTTAATTTTTGAATTAAAAAAAAAAAAAATTGTAGAACTAATAAGATTTTTAATAATCGCGCGATGCGCGGTTAAATTTACTTGTAAATGTAATAAGAGTGCATTGATGAAAATAAATTCTTCAATTAATGAAAATTATCAGAGAAAGAAGATTAATTATTATACAATTTTTTTTTATGTAAATGACAAAAGTGAAATAAAAGAAGCTATTTATGAAATGATGCAACAGTTAGGCTATTTTTATAATTATATGAGATATATACTATTTTCTCCGTCCCAAATTACCCGTTTCAAATTGAGATGACACATTGATTAAGAAAAATAATAAATAACATGACTAGTTTACCATAATACCCCTATTAAATGATGTTTACATTTTAATTTAAAGAAAAAGTAATTAATGCAAAGGGTAAAACAAGAAAAAAAAATTCTCAATTCTTGATTAATCAAAAAAGACAAGTAAAATGAAACGTCAAATTAGAAAATTTGGGACAGGTAATTTGAGATGGAGGGAGGGTAAAAACTTTCACGCACCCAATGTATACACCAAACTAATGTTCTTTACCGTGGTTATGTAATTAAATTAAGTAAAATATATATTGATTAATCATGGTTAAGTAACATGAACTTTAAATTCAAACACATGACATGCATGTATTGGTTTGATGTATACACCGGGTTTGATGTATACACCGGGTGCGTGTAAGTTTTAACCTAGAGGGAGTACCATGCAAAATTCTCTAAATTGGTTTAGTTTTTGTTTAGGCCAATCATTATCCTGCAATGTATAAATGAGGTACAAATTTTAAAGAATGGCTTCAAAATGCACTTACGACGCAATTTTATGATGGAATATCAAGCAAAATTTTCCCAAAGGAAAAGTGGAAACCAAAAACCGGTAGAGGGGAACACAGTAATCAAGAGTTCAAGATATTCCGATATTTTGCAGTCACCATAATAGGCAGAATCAGATTCAGGATTTGAAGACGATGACGTCACCATACTATACTAATAGGCTTGAAAGGAAGCCATCTCTTAATATATAGATCAATATAACTTAAGCAAGCATATGTTCAACATATTTCAATAACGCAAAACCAGAATTGCTGACAGGGACATAACTAACTTTTTGCTATGTTACAGGAAAACTTTGGAAAATTCTTAAATCTAAGAAGGTGCTTAACAAATTTTCACATTCATCAACATAGAAGAACTAGTCGATACACATAATGGAACATAATTGCTAAGCCAAATTAACACGGACATACAAACTTTTTGCCATAATACACGTAAACCTTTTAAAACCATCGAAGATCTAACTTCAATTATTCAAGGCCAAGGGCACCTGCTACCGTATTTTCCTACTACTAGCAGCTGGGAAGAAATAAACATTCTGCACTGCAGAACTTGCTGTGCATTTATCTCTAATATCATCAGACCACAAGCCACACGGTCAGGCATGCTACCTCATCTTCTTTGGACGGGTTTGTAAAGCACGACCGTAACATATTTTGAGCGAAAACGATGTGTTACACCAAGTGCTACAACTGACCTCGGGACTTCTCCATTCTCAATATACAGATGGTTTAGTACAGCGTTGTTCTGCGGCAATGGGAGGGATGTTGATTGATCTCTTCTTGTTGCGTGGTTTAGCAAGGTGTGATGCAGATGTGGTGGTGCCAACGGTGGTTCCCTCCCATCATCTATATGGGCAGGATAGACATTGTTGTAACTTGCATCAGGTGATCTTGAAACTTCAAAGCCCATGACAGTGGATGCCTCCTGTGTGTATAACTTAGATTTAGGCTTAGTCAAAAAGTTGCCAGAGGTATCAGTTATTACAAGAATTTATGACTCACATGATCTTCACCATATGGATGTGGGTGGTTCATGTTGCTTCACAAATAAACAGCACACTCTAGCTAATAAGATGAAAGTTTTGAGCAGATAAAAATTTCCTAAGTTAACCTGAAAATGAAACAAATTCTATTGTAAGCAAGAAAATAAAACCAATTTTGTGATTAGGCTCAGAATTAAAAATTTCTTATGTGCATATTCCTCCGGAGGGGCAATTGGGCCGTGGCAATATCTCATAGCGTCTTTATGAATCAAATACTTTAAGATCATGAGCTATTTGTATGTCTTCTCTCAAATACTATAAAAGAATCCATGTTGTCTCATATGCTAAGTTTACCAAATGATAAATGATGTCTGCAAATTAGATCAAACATCAAGATATTAACAATACAAATATCTTGAATAGAACTGACGAGAAAAACAAAATTTTAAGTGGAATATAGTAGAAAAATTATGTCACATATACATGGAACAAGAGATGGAAGGCAATCGCCTAATTCAGCGACACTTCCAATTTAAGAGGACAAAAGTTCTGGTTGAAGTAGTGGTTACCACTTTTTAATACCCAAATTGAGTCCTGCAATACCTAGAACCGAATAAAGCACCCCCCTCACCTTAAAGGAAGTGCTACAAAGAGCTACTCTCCAGTACATGCCCAGCCCGAACAAAAGCATCGTCGAGGGAACTATCAACTAACTTGGAGTAAATAACCTCATTCATTTAAATAATACCACCTCTTTCACTAAGAACTAATTCAATGTCTTTACTCAGGTGAGAACTCCAGTATTATGCCCTTAAATAACATTGGCTTTCAATCACACGACATTACTGGACTTCCTTTTTGATCCAAATCATCGTATGTAACATAGTGCGTAGCATTTCGCTAAGAACCAACACCCATGCTCTACCACGCTTTATATTGATTCAAATGCAATCACAACTGGAAGGTAATCTTAGCAATGACGAGTACTACACCCATGTGTTGGGGAAATAGACAATAGCAAACCTGTGCATGGCTCGAATTCAATTGCTCTAAATGATGACATTCGAATCACATTGACACCAAAGAAAGAATAGCTTTCATTGCAAACTGATTGGCCCTGGTCCATATAGCATGTGCCAAGATGGTGTGCATGCACCCAAGCACATAACAGCAAACTCTTAACCCCCTTAAATTTGCCTTTAAGTTATTTTCATCAGCGTTAAGGTGTGTTTTAATACAAAGGGAGTGATAGTTTAGGTAGGTAAATGGAACAATGGATGGTTGAGGTATGAAACTAGCGAAAATGTGATAGTTAAGTGTGTTTTTGATCATCAGATCTAATAATTAAGGGTACTAACTTAGTGACAGAGAAGATGATATTATGGAGAAACTTTATCACACAGAAATATGGAATTGATAACGAGTGGATTACAAATGATGTCAGAAGCTCCTATTAGAAGTGTCTGGAAAACCATTAAGAACTAGTGGCATGAATTCTGGGGAAATGTGGAGATCAAAGTGGGTAATGGACGAAAAACTGAATTTTCGGGAGGACCACTGAATTCTGGGTAATGGACTACATAGCTTAAAAGTCCACCTTTCGTGATACATACTCAATTAGCCTTCAAAATCATGCTAAGATAAACCGTATTTGGAATCAGCATGGTTGGGATTTGATCTACAAAAGAGCATTAAATGATTGGGAAATTGAGAGTTATACCTTTTTGCTTCAGCAACTGGCTATTTTTGGTGGTACTCGTACTACTGAGTATTCAGAGAAGCTTAAATGTAGGTTGAATAGCAGAGGGAAATTCACAATAAAGTCTGTGTACTGGAATTTGTATCACAGAACTCATCTAAATTTGCTCTGGCCCTGGAAGCTTATTTGGAGAGTCACAATTCCAGTAAAGATTTCTTGCTTTGTGTGGTTGGTTGTCCAGAATGAATGTCACTCAAGAAAAGTTACAGAGAAGAGGTCTTCAAATTTGTTCAAGATGTCTACTAAGTGATAAGGAAAGTGTAACTAATGAGCACCTTTTTCTACATTGTAAGACAACTATAAATCTGTGGCACATGTTCTTTTGTACGTTGAGGATAAATTGGGTTACGCCCAGTTCCACTGTGGAACTTTTGAGCAGCAGGAGAAATGTGGGGAGAAGAAACTTGGCACTACGCACACCAGCCACACATCCTCACTCTTCCAACCCATTCCTATCAACCATGGTTTTTAACTCCAAAAAATTTTTAGACTTCCTTAATGGCATTCCAAAACTAAATTCCAGAATAAGGTTACATAAAACATTAACTTACACACACATAGCAATAAACATTAACACATACATTTTCTATAGATATACAAGGTTTTAGAAACTTCTCATTTTCTCTTGCGAGCTATACATGTCTATCATAGTTGCGTCTAAGCTCTTAGAGAAATGGAAAAATACATATTTAATAATATTTATGAGGCTAATGCTGATATACAGCTTATGAATTCTTTTGTTGTATGTTTGATTACCTCCTTGGTACCTACTTTAATAAAATTACCTTATTCTACTAACAAATAAAAGAAAGAAAGAAAGAAAGAATGCATATGTCAATTTCCTGTCTTCACTGAAATTGGTAATGTAATTAACAAAGTCACTCCCTTCGCCCTATTTCTATGATACCATCTCTAGAATCACAAGCTTTAAAGAAAACACTCACAAATACACCCCAGGTAAAACAATTACCAGTTGCTTGCTGAACTACTGTTCAGGTGTTAAGTTGATAACTTTTCGTCTATTTTAATTAGCATTGCTAACTTGATAGATACCTTTATTTTTGAAGACCAATAAATCCGTCAGGGCCAACCGTTAGGACCAACTATAGCTTTCGAAATCCAGGGATAAATGGCTGCCTTCTCCCTTTTCAACTTAAATACTAGGTTTATAGCATGTTTGATCAAGCTTATTTTTCTCTAAAAGTGCTTTTTTTTTTTCTAAAAGGTTCTTATTTTTTTAAAAAGTGAGGTGTTCGGCCAATCTTTTAGGAGAAAATATGGGCTTCTGGGGAGTAGCAGAAACATTTTTTCAGAAGCTAAAAAAGTAGATTCTCCCTAAAATCACATTTTTGAAAATCACTTTTGAGAAAAATACAATTTAAAACACTTTTAAAAAGTTTGGTCAAACACTAATTACCGCACAAAGTGCTTTTAAAATTTATTGGTCAAACACAAACTGTTTCTCACCAAAAGTACTTTTCTGAAAAGCACTTTTGAAAATAAATTGATTTTAGAAGTTTGGCCAAATAGGCTATTCATTCGCATGAAGCAGGACTCAAAACCGTGACCTAAGTCACAAGTCCCTCAACCTTTTCCACTTTGATTAAGCCCTTTGGGCAATTTGACAGTTAGTTTTTGGTGCTCATTCTAAATTCAGAGGTTCAGCAACAACATCATACCCAGTGTAGTCCCACAAGCTAAGTTGATCTGACTCTCCAAAACTGTTGTCGCACGCATGTCGGATCCTTCAAAAATACACTATATTTGAAGGATGCGACACACATCCGTTGATATTTTTGAAGAGTCCAAGCAACATAGGCCACAAGTGAGGTTTTGGGAGGGTGAGATGTATGCAGACCTTACACATACCTTTGCGGGGTAGAATGGTTGTTTTCGATAGAGTCACAACTTAAATTTAGAGGTTCAAAGATTATAAATACGAGCAATGCCAATTTGAAAGTGGACTACATTTGGGAAAGCCAAACCAAATAACGGACGTAAGGGAAAAGGAGAAACGACCAAAGGGTCAGAGGGAGTAGCAACAAAAAACTGACTAGAAGGAGAAGCCACCACCAACAACAACAACATACCCCGTGTAATCCCACAAGTGGGTCTGGGGAGAGTGGTATGTACGCAGACCTTATCCTACCTTGTGAAAGTAGACATGTGTTTCCAACAGATCCTAAGCTCATGTAAAGCATTTCAAAGCAGGTATGAAAAGGAATACAGTACTGAAGAACCCATTATGAAAATAATTTAGAAAAGAGCAGTAACAACAACAAATATTATGGTAATTGGAGGAAAGTAAATAACAAGCACTAAACAACAAGAGAAGACATCTTTGATAAACAAACTTTATTTTTTTACAATGGTCTTCAATCAAGATAAGTGCATGAAAGAATTTTATCATTAAGTTAAATTGAATAAAATGAATTTAGAAAAAATGCAATAGGTTTGTCTGCAGGAAAAAGGAAGCCTCAGAGCAAAGATGTGGGTGCTTCGATGCACAAACAAGCATGAATAAAAGTAACCAGGTACTGTTTTTCTGAATCACAAATTTGATCCTGATCTACAAGATCATGCATATCAGACTAAAGGATCAATTATTATGTCCAATTGGTGAGGGAACTGCTTTCTGTTGCCCAATTGGTTGGAGAAGTGCTTTCTGTTGCCGCGAAATGTTTGATGTAACTAATATTGAAGTGTGTGGTCATCTAATCTAAAAGCTTAAGCTTTTAGAGAGAGCACAGTTTTATTATTTAATTATATTCTCAACACGCCCTCTCACGTGCGACTCTGATTCTTTTTCATGGACCAAGCATGTGGATATTTTTTTTAATAATGGGTGGCGGGGAGATTCGATCCCAGGACTTCTGTCTTCCCTGATACCATATTGAAGTGTGTGACCATCTAATCTAAAAGCTTAAGCTTTTAAAGAGAGCACATTTTTATTATTTAATTATATTCTCAACAACTAACACTAACAAAAAGAGGTTTGATTATTATAGAAGTAAAAAAAGAGAACTTTTATCTTGAGAGAGTCTTATAAAGGCTCATTTTCCTTTACCATAACAAGGCATAAACGTAACACAGCTATACCTGACATTAAGCTCAAACGAGAAAACGGCCAAATCAGAATTCAACCAATTCACCTTACATGGAAGTGGATAGCTCAGCAAAAGACTTGCTTACCAAACATCTTGAAATCTTGATCTCCTGGAAAACCTCAAACTCCCCTCTAAATGACCAGTAAGTTGTTTCCTCACTCACTATATCTTGAAGATAGAAAAGTTGCAGGCAATCACCCATATTTATATTCAAGTAGCTACTAATGCACTGTATTCATGTAGAGTATTATGCGTACACGTCTCAGAGGCCACCGCTCATTAAACACATATTGCCAATATTGACAACTGGTTTTGGAGACATCCGGAAGCATGCGAACAACGTTCACATCCTGACAATGCTAATAACAACTATGTACTGTGATATTAGCTCTGTTTTCCACTTTAATCATTAAAATAAATATTTCGGTGGCCCCAGGGTTCCTTTATAGACATTTTTAGCCTAACTGTTAGTTACGACACGTGTTATCATTCCAAAAGTGTTTCAAATTAATGATAGACTAACACCAAGCTCACTAGAATATACAAACCAGTGGGTAGCAACAACACACCAGATTTAAGAAGTCTAGAATGATTATGCGGTCAAAGAGCTTTATTTGAATTAGAATCTGATTCAACCCAACCTCTGATGAAAATGATATAGAAGTAAATGCAAGATCCAAAGGCTCAACAAGAGAATTAACATCACCTACATGAGCCTTGAATAGCGGGACCTTTAGTGCACTGGGCTGCCCTTTCTTACATGAGCCTTGAATAGTTGGCCAGAGTCCCCGATACAGGAGGAGGATTGAGTCAGGCTAGCGGCGTACTTTTGAGGTAGGTTAATGGGGTGAGAATACAATGTATGGTGAAAATGGGGATTCACATTACACCTAGTTAAATTCTTAGGCCTTTCCGTCATATCTGTTCAAAGATCTATGAGTCTATCCTACAACCAATAGAGGTAAAAATACTGTTGCTTTCAAAACAAAATATTCTTTGCTATCTATCTTTGGCTCTTAAGTGACATTTCTTACTCCTAAGAAGAGTAACTAAAAAAGAAAGATCCATTTAAAGGGGTTCATATTGATTCTCTAATTTCAGCTATTTTCAAGGCTCATACCGGAATAAGAGGTAGCTGAAGGTCTATCGAGAACAACCTCTCTACCTAAATAGGGGGAAGTACCCTCCTCAGACCCCATTTTATGGGATTATACTAGGTGTGTTGTTGTTGTTGTACACCGGAACATGAGTCCAGGCTTTAGTTAGTAGGGTCCCTACTTCTCTTTTGTAACATCATCACTTCGATTTAAGATAAAATCAAGCTAAGTGCCTACAGTATGAGAAATGTAGGAACACATGGAAGCTACCCACTTCAATCAACTAGCCAAATATGTCCCTAGAGAACAAAAATTGCTTGTGCTTGATTTAGTAATATATTTGTGGTGATTCTACTTTCCTCAATAAGAACTTCAATAAATCCTCTAAACGTTTAATGGCCATGCTCATGGAGGGTAATGCTCCCGATACAAGCCCAACTAACTTAGGATTAAAGGGTAGGTAATTGATTGAACCACTTGTTCTCTAAGGCAGTAAGAAACCAGGAAATCAAATAGTAAATTTCTTAAAAGTGAAAGCTCATGACATAACATTAATATTAAATAGGTAACTCAAGATTCTTCGGGCAATTTATGGCTTAGTCAACAGAGCATTATAAATTTGAAAAGCCTAAAACATACCTAATTCAGCTGCCTTTTGGCACTTCAATGATTTCAACTCTCTCAGAAAGCCCTTGTCTTAGGAAAGATAATACCAAGGAATAACAATTCAATGAATCCCAGCGGAACCACAAAATCTGAAAAATAGCAATTTACACAAACTAAAATATTGATTAAAAAGCTTAAAAATAGGAAAAAATGGACCAATATTCACCTGAGATTCGGAAAAAAGAAAAAGAAAAGAGAGAAAAAAAGAGTGAATGACGAGGACTTAGAAAACTCGCCTTACTAGCTGAAGAAATCAAATTTTCAAATTCAAAATGAATTACTATGATTTAGGAAAGAATATGATGTGTGATTACTTTAAAACAGCAGTCATTTTTTCCAATAAATTATAGGGAAAATTAGAGGCGGGCATAACGCTGAACGAGATTCTAGAGATTGAACTAAAGTTCCGTTTAGATATCTAATGTCTAAATTCGTAAGGTGAAGGAATTGAGAGATCTAAATTCTATATTAATTTCTTTAAAATTAACATGTTAAATGTTTGGACGAACTATGAATATGTTTTTGTTAAAATATTGTTTCCTTTAATGTGTAATTATCAAATTACTGTAATGAAATTTATGTACTCAACGTTTTATATTTAATATCCACTTTCAATTATCATTTATAGAATTATAAATAAAAATATCAAACTGAACATCGAATGCTCTTTCAAAAAAAGTACATAAATTATATTATGTAATAGTCCGAAAAATCACTTATAGCATGCTTAGAGTCATCGAATATCTTTATTCATGTTATGCAATTTTTTTCCCAATTCTCAAGGGCCTAAGTATCCTTTTAGAGTTTCCCTTGAGTCGAGCTAAGAAGATCTCAAGGTGGGGTGATTTAAAACTGAAAACTTGTGTTTATTCATGGTGAAGTATGATTTTATAGTGTTATGTTCTATGACGCCATGCTCCATTAGGAAGTGACCTAGTGATCCAGATCACCGTAGGATATTCTGAGACTACGAATTAATTTATAGCATGTGATTTTAGTAGTTGTTGCGTGAAATTATTTCATGATGTCATAATTATAAAATTTGTGTTGTGAAATGAGGCTAGAGTTTAGTTTTTTCAAACTACTGATTAAGAATTGTTGCAGTAGTGAAATTCCCATTGCAGCGAGACATTGTAGCGGTTGGAGTTCCATCGTTATGGAGCTAGGCAAATTGCCCAGGATCACCATAGCAAGACCTATTTTGCCACAGCAGATTCGCTACACTGAGAAAAGGTCCATTGCAGCGGAAAAAGATTTGCTGCAGCGGATGACATGAAGCATAATTCTTATTTAAGTCACTTATTTCGAGTTTTATATCAAAAATTTCAAAACTTCATTCTAGAGCTCCAGAGAGACAATTTTTTCAAGATTAGGATGGATTTTTTTTGTCGAAGTAAGTTACTTCATCAATCTCTTTGTATAAGAGCCTATTAACATCAAAATTATGAGTTCGAACCATAAGTTCATGAAAAATATGGCAAAAAACTAAGTAGATGTAATAATCATTTAGAATGTATTTAAGTTGAAAATTAACACTTTCTCGAATGAATTTGTTGTCCTTAAACATAAATTGTGGTGATTGGGAACCTCAATTTTAATAAAAATGAGACTTTTACCATTAAAACTACTTAAAAGGGTGTTATTGGAGTAGAAACTTTATGAATTGAGATAATATGAGTAATGTGGAACTAGTTGATCGTTGATTGACTCTTGGATAATATTATTTATCCTAAGTAATAGCAGAATTAATGAGTTTGAATTTTCAAAGTGCATATTTGAAAAGAAGCTGATTAATTACTCTTATAATTGTTTGTTTTAGACTTTGACATTTTGAGGCATTGAGGAAGAAAAAGCTTTCGTGATTTAGCTTGCATGATTTGAGTTCTTCGATTGAGGTAGGTTATGATTTATGTGTAGTTAGACTTAATTTAGTCTTATATATGTATTTTGAATTGAGAAGCATGTTGGTTGGTCTTCGAATATAAACTATAGTTGATTATTTGTTGGCTTGACAATGCTTGCCTAAATATATTTATAATTGTTTAAGTTTGTCTTTAAATGACGTGATATAATGTATACTTAATAAATTTATTGTATACTTACTAATAATGTCCTGAGAGATAGCTTAATATGAAAATATACCGAGATATGTTAAAAGAGGTTGAGAATATACATAATATTATGTTGTTGAGTGGCTCGAGTTCGATGTGAGCTTACGAATGAGTGATTATGTTATGGAGCGTATAACCATGCCGGTACAATACATGAATCCTAGGTTGTACCCTATAAGTCATGACTATTGGCCAAACATCAGATTCTTAACATATACGTGCAGATGAGTAATTTTGTGAGTTTTGATATGGTACAGAGTGGGGCTGATGAGATATAGAGGCTATACAACTGTGAAATCAGTGTGGACAAGATCCATATTTGTGATGAGACTGCTTATAATTGCAGAAATCCGTGATAACTTGACATATCTATTTTGGTGAATTATATGCCCTTTGTTTGTTAACATTGATGTATCTATTTCGGTATGTGTCTACATTTGGGTGATTTGCTTGTTGATGTAATTACTTGTTATGTGTTATGCATTGTTACTTGCCTTACTTGATTCATAATATACTTGCTACTATTTTGTGTCTATCGATGATATCTATCAGTACATAGTGTTTGTACTGATACTCCTGCACTTATTTTTTTGAGTGAAGATTGTGATCTAAAAACTCCGAGCGACCTTGCGAGCGACCTTGCATTTAGCATTCTTCAGTTGACAAATTTAAGGGTGAGCTAATTCGATTAAGGCCGCCACAGATCTTTTTAGTTATATATATATATATATATATATATATATATATATATATATATATATATATAGAGAGAGAGAGAGAGAGAGAGAGAGAGAGAGAGAGAGAGAGACTAGATATGCACAGCCCGTGCTAGCATGGACCCAACATATATTTTTTATTTCAATTATGTGACGTAAATAGAATTTAGATAATTAAGCATTAAAATAATTTAAGTTTTTAATTATTGTGATTTATGATACTTTTTTTCTATTTAAATTTAAGTGACAATGATATAATTTCAAGAGCAAGCCAAATATTTTATATTTTTTAATTTTAAAAATTGTTAATTATGTGATTTATAATATTTTTTATATAATTTTTCAATAAGATATGAATACTCTCTTCATCTCAATTTATGCGGCACAAATAAACTTTTGGCAATCGACCAATTTTTTTAAATATTTTTGTTCATTATCGTTATTTACAGTACTTTTTATCTCATTTTCAAATAATATATGTTACTTTATATCTTCTCCTGTCCTGTCCCAATTTATATGACACTAATATAATTTTGATAGTCAATCAAATTTTTTATGTTGACATATCATTTTGTTATTCTTAATTTTCTAACACATAAATGACTTATAATAAGGGGTAGTATAGTAAAATCATTGTTTTAAGGATTACAATTTAATTTAAAACATCAAGAGTTAATTTCATATTTTATGTCTATTTTATCTTTTTATTAAATATTATTAATTCTTTTATACTTAGATGACTCATAATAATTAATTAAGAGCGATTGATTATGTTACTCCTATAAAAATTAACATAATTTTATCATATTCAATAGTAATCATTGATAACTCATCAGAGTAGTATATTAATCAAATACAGAATGTTATATTTTGCATATACAGAATATGATATTATTAAATATTATTGGATAGCGCATTATGTTTATCTCTCACAATAATAAATTTATTATATATTTTTGTTTATTTCTTTTTTACTTGATACATATTGACCCAAACAAATCTTAAGAAATTATTCATTAGTAATTTATTTTATTAAATTAAATTTATTAATTTTGGACTTTAAAAATTTAAAGTTAAGTTTAAATATTAGTATTTACATATAAAAAAATAATTTTAAAATTTAAATTTTACTAAAATAAATTATCTCTTTTTTAATTAAATATTATTAATTTTTCTAATAAATAAATAACTTATAATAATTAATTAGGGGTGATATAATAAAATCACGAAGGGGTGATATAAAAATCACGAAGCAACTAGTCAGCACGTATAACGAAAACAACGTTTTTAATATAGATTACATAATATTTTTTTTAATTTACTAAAATAATAATAATAAAAAAATTATTTAGTTTAAACATATTTAGTTATAATTAATTAATATGAATAATCATCACATTAAATTACATAAATATATTAAATTTAAACAATTTACTTTAAAGCTATGTAAAAGTTGTAAGTAATTACACTTTATCATATTCAAATTTAAACTTAAATGAAAAATATATGGAATATGTGGGACCCACCATCCATGTAATTTGTGACAAATTGAAAAGTAAAATAAGACCCATTCCCCTGCCCTTCAATGATGTTTGTACAAGTTGCAAGGGCATGATAGTAATAAAATGAAAGTATGTGGAGGTTTTTATAGGGGCATGATCTGTAATTAAATCAAAGATGGTGGACTTTTTTATAAATTTTTCAATAAAGTATAAGCAACACAACACAAAACTCGATTTTTGCAAGCAAATTAATTCTTATGAATGTTATTTAATGACCTTAATACCCTCAGACTTTTATTTAATGTTTATAACCAGACATGTTGAAAGTCTCAAGTTGACTCTTCTTTTATATATATATATATATATATATATATATATTCATTCTCCAGATAATGTTATTTATTAGTGATTTTAGACTATTCTTAGTGACTATTTTGTTCGCATCCTTTGTATGATGACTTTTGAAACTTTGGGATGTAAGAGTTAGATTTCTACACATTATTTATTTATGTTTGAGATTTCAATTATTATTCTTGTAAATGGTCTTATTTTGTTAAACGAGTTGAGTAAGGATTGTGTTAGATGGTAATATATGGTTCATCCATCAAAAAATTTATAAAATCATGGCTAATAAACTATGGCTGAAAGGTGCTTTTTGCATAGTATTGCTACTAAAACCTCTAGCAAAGTGAATAACATCAATGTGTTCATTCAATGGTCTATCTATAAGCAACAAACTAGCACAAATACCTTTGAACTATTTAATGTAAATACCGATTTAGTTCCTCATCTTATGATCTAAAGTTGTTGTATCAACTAAAATTCTTTGTCTTGCAAGCTTTAGGTAAGTATCTCCAAGGCAAGATCATATTTTTTCAATAGTTGAACACCTTATAATAAAAAACATAGACTCATCAGTCATTGTTCTAAAGTGAACTCCTAACTTGAACAACTAATTTTTCTCATTGTGTTAATTCAGGGTTAGAATTTGATTCTCATTTCTCATTTTCTGTAGCTTTAGATGGTGCATTTTATTTTATGATGTTAGAGACTTTCCATAGTCCGCATAAGTTGGAGAACTTGAGTTCTTCAAACAAAGTTATTAATAATTTATATTTTTTTTTTGAAAAATTGTATTGAGTTTGTCAAGGGACGAATGTGAAAAAAGGGAGAACAAAATTTGAGGTTGCAGACTTGGTGATTTTCAGTGGGTTAATGCTTCGGTTCTTTTTCTTGATTTCTTTCATTACACATATGCAATACATACATACATACATAGATGTATGTACTACTTAGTTCTCATAAAGTCTATCCCTGGGCTAGCTTTCTCTAGAAGTTGGTATGTTATTATTATGTATACTAGAACTCTTATTTGAGAAACAATACAATCACTTAATATACATGACACTTAGAGTGTGTTTAGGATTCTCTAGGCTAGCTTATCGGTTAACCCATGTCACGTGGTTGAGGGGTATTTCAATTAGCTTTAGGTGAAAAATAAGTGTTTTTCTGTAATGATAGAAGTTGAAAAAAATACAAAAATAAATTTGAATCTTCATAAGTACAATTTATTTTTCTAATATAAATAAAAGTCTTTCGAATTGATAAATAATCAAACACAAATTGTTATTTGTCAAACATCCCTTGGGGAGGGTTTTATAAGATGTCACATTTTCTGTTAGAAAAAGGTATTGTCGGTGTTTCTCAATATTTCCACGGTGGTATCAATGTTTCATGAATGAGTATGACATGAGGATGTAATGCTCACAAACAACCACAATGATTATATCCATAACCAATCACAATGAGTATTTCCAAAACCACGTGAGCGAAATATCCACTCATGATTTTCAACCATTCATGAATTTCCACATATTTCATATGCCAATAAAGTATGAATACATCACAATACACAAATGGTACCATAACACACTTTTTCACCAAATAAGATACAATTATCATCACGTATATAAGGCTATCAATATCACATAGGATCACACACGATCACTCATAACATATAATATTCCAAGAGCATCACAAAAAATTACAACAAAATAAGATAGCTATTTTTCATGATTAGTTCCCACACTCTTAACATGACTTTTGTATACAAATTAACTACTCAAATCAGTCTGAAAGAGTTACGCCAAAACCTACCTCGAAAGAGGAAAATTGGAACAAAACCTTCAATCCCAAAGCCTTACTCCTCACTAACAGTAACAAAATCAGCAAAAACATGGAAATATAGAATCTTCATATCAATAAGAAGCCAACGATACCCATATTACCTATTTTTGATCGGGGTCAAAACGAACCCACAAAATAAATTTTTGAAAAAGGACAAAATCATAATTTTATTTTAAAAACATGTTTGGCATAATTTTTAGGAGTCTATAGATGAGAACCCAAGCTAAAATGAGTTAAAAACGAGGTCCAAATCAAAGAAAAATTATTTTCAAGCTTTACCGGGTAAAACCTTTGAAATTTGTTTTAAAATCAAGAATTGAAGTTGTTTTGAAGATTAAATTGAGGAAAAACTGATAATTATAGGATTAAAACACCATCCAAGTGAAAAGGTATTAAAATTGGTGCTTAATTCTAAGAAATACAATTTTGGGCCTTCGAGTAAAAATCCCCAATTTCCACTTTCAAATTCAAATTAAATGATAAAAATTAAAAAAAAAAATGAATTGAAATAGGTTGTTGGAGCTTACCCAAGCTTAGACGTGAAGAAAATATCTCAAAAATCGTGAAAATCCAAGTTCCAAGTCTAAAAAATGGTGATAATGGCAAAAACACGGGTGTATATATATCCAGGATCTGCGATTGCAGACCAGGGTCGCGATTGCGACACCTATCCTGTCAAGGATATCATGATCGCGAAAAGGGTATTGCGATCACGACACTCCGACTGCAGGCCTAATCGCAATCGCGACAAGAACATCTTAACCGCGGGTACATAACTGAGAGGGACTTGGTGCATTCGAAGTCTCTGCGGCCCCCTTAGATTTTATTCAAAATCTTGTGATTGCAAATGAACTATGCTACCCTATCAAATTCAACATTCCAGACTCAATGCGATATCAAATTTTTGAAAAGTCACTGTTTTCACAAAGTTGACCACTGAAATCCAAAATCACAACTTTCCTAACCGAGGATGAAAATGAGATTTAAAGGGTCATAATGAGACCAAAAACTTGGTTACTTTTATACCAATTTGTCATGAGTAAAAATATAAAGGGTCATAATGGCACATGTCGTGGCGAATCTTGACAAGTAAACCTATTACATAAACTGATACAAAAGATAAATGATGCTTAAATCCCAAGTTAAGGCTTTCATTACAAAGCCAAACCATACAAGTATAATAAATGCAAAAAGAAACTTAGCCAATAACAATATCATAACTCCCAAAACCTAACATCAATAGGGTAAGACCATATCTAATACATCTCAAATCCAAAAAAAATGCATAAGATGTCCACTATAGGATACATCCTATCTTTGAAATACAAGTAAAGACATAGTATGGTAAAGAAAGATAGTAGAAGCATCCGAATGCCAGAAAATTAACCACTACCTCGAGAGGTCCAAATATCGCCCGAATCAAACAACATGGGCCACACTCAAACCTAAATCTGCACCAAAAGGGTACAACAAAAGTGAGTACGATCCACTCGTACTCAATAAGTATCATAGGCCATTCAAGTATAGTAGAAAATAAAGCATACAAAATACACACTAAGGGTATGTCACATGCAATAAAAAATATCCCACAATGGTAGCCCACACCAGTTGTAGTAACATTTCTAGTATATCACATATATTGCAACAACAACATAAATACGCCACAAATATACATTATATCATAAACAAGTAGAACAAAAAAGGACAACATATACAAGATTATCAAGTACAAGTAGAGTAAGATAGAAAAATTAGGTAAGTGACAATCTAAGACATAAATACAATCACATCATAAGCATAATAAAGTAAATACAATGAGAATGATGATAATGATGCACGAGCTTGTCACATAACCTCCAAGACCGTCATACAGTCTTCGTATAAACCTACAGAGCTAAATCTTCCTAATGTAGGACCCATGGGGAGTTCGTCAATCCGTTTACAATTCATATATCATATCTTCTCCTCGGCATATCCCTTATGAAGGATTTTATAAGATGTCACATTTTCTATCAGAAAAAGGTGTTGTAGTGTTTCTCAATATTTCCACAGTGGTACCAATGTTTCATAAATGAGTATGACATAAGGATTTAATACTCACAACTAAACATAATGATTATGTCTATAACCAACCACAATAAGTATTTCCGCATCTATATGAGCCAAATATCCTCTCATTATTTCTAACCATCCATGATTTTCCACATGTTTCATATTCCTGTAAAGTATGAATACATCACAATACACAAATGATTCCACAACATGACTTTTCACCAAATAAGCTATGATTAGCATCACGTATATAAGCCTATCGATATCACATAGGACCCCACACGGTCCCACATAACATATATTCCAAGACCATCACATAACATCACATATAAGCCCCCACACAATAAGATAGCCATTTTTCATTATTAGTTTCCACACCCTTAATATGCTTTTGTGTACAAATTAACTACCCATCCCAGTCTAAAAGAGTTAAGCGATAACCTACCTTGAATGCCAAAAATTAGAATAAAACCTTAAATCCTAAGCCCTTTACTTCTCACGAACAGTCCTAAAATCAACTAAAATATAGAAATATAGCATCTATACATCAAGGAAAGCTAATGATAACCATATTGTCTATTTTTATTCAGGCTTAAAATGGACCCACGAAATAGATTTTTGAAAAAGAAGAGCAAAATCATAATTTTTTTAAAAAATATGTTTTTCATATTTTTAGGAGTCTACATCTAAGAATCCAAGAAAAAATGAGTTAAAAATGAGGTCCTAATCGAAGAAAAATCATTTTCAAGTTTTACCGTGTAAAACTATCGAAATCTATTTTAAAATCAAGAATCGAAGTTATTTTGAAGATTAAATTAAGGAAAACTAATAATTGTAGGATTAAAACATCATCCAAGTAAAAAGGTGATGAAATTGGGTTTTAATTCAAAAAATATAGTTTTGGTAAAATAGTCAAATCACAAAAACCTTGGAATAGTCAAACCACAAAAAAACACATATTTCAACAAAAAATTAGGTCATTGCAATTTTTGAGCGATAAATGGACTCGTAGAACTCCGATTATGGCGGTTGCCATTGGAATAACCTTGTGATACCTTAGGTTCTTGTTAGGTGTTATTTGGATACAAGAAAGGAAAGCTATTGTCTATGCTTCATCTGCAATTGAATATACATGAGAAGAATTACCCTACTTATGACATAGAATTGATTAATATAGTTTCATCTCTTAAGATATAATGACATTATCTGTAAAGGGTTCATTCTTATACTAATAGGAGGCAATTTCTTATTTAACTTGGGAAGTTTTCTTTATGAAGATAAGTTTAGTTATCCCACTTATCAATGGTTAATCCATTCCTACTGTAGAATTATAAATGAGAATTTAGGTGGAATTCTTGTGCTATTGCCTTATGCTCATGAATTGGTGAGGAAAGTCTATGGGTAGATGTAAATTTTCCTAAGATTGATTTTAAGTTATTAATGAACATTTCCTAAGATAGAATTATTCTCTTTGATCGTGAATGATGGGGATTCAGGGTAAATTGATGATTGGAAAACTTTTGACTAAGGTTTAAGGCTATGATAAACATTATAACTGGTGGATTCATATTACCAAAGCTTAGAATTAGGGATTAGGTATTTCACGACCCAGACTATCCCTTAGTTGTAACACGGTGCTTAGAATTACAATTGATCCCAAGCTAACCTATAGTACTAGCATAATGTATAAGGAACTTAATATAAACATGAATAAAAGCTAAAATGACTAAAAGAAAGCAAAATCATGAGATAATCTATTTCAAAACATTAATATTAGAAGTTTACAACACTGTAATATGTAAGATAGAGGGACTAAACTACATAGAATAACTCTAACTGACTATCTATGAAGCCTCTACTAACACTGACAATAGGTCAACATAACACCAAATATCCCTAATTAATACATACAAATAAGAAAATGAAATACTGGAACTGCAACTGATTTGAGTCCTTGACATAAGAGAACTCATCACCTGGTAGCTGAATGCAGTGATCTTCTTGATTATGATCCTCATAATAGGTACCTAAATCTACATCACATGAAAAATTTAGGTAGAAGAGAGTCCTTTAAAATATATTGAGTATGTAATATATGAACTAGTCATGGAAACACTTAAACATGCTTTGAAAAACTGAGGACATAAGCCATTTACTGAAATAAGTATTTACAATATGTTTGTACGTAAAAGCTATGAGGTGTAGTGAAATCTCTAAATCATAATCTAAAATAATCATATTGGAAAGCTTTAGAAGTGTAAATATTTCATATGATTTAATATTGGTGCTGAACATGCTGTAAAATCATACTAAATGCTAACTGATTGTAAGGCAGCTGAACTGAAGTATAATAACCCTATATAAAATACACAAATGCTAATACTGAATGATAATCTTTAAAGTCATAGTTTAAAAGCAAATAAAACTTAACAGAGGGTTATGTACAAATTCTAAGTCTAAAACTGTGGGATGTGAACTGATGCAATGACCAAGTAAATACACATATAACTGATTAATACTATACTGAATAAACTAAATATGAGGTCATGTAATAATTGAGTTTGATTCATGGGAGTTACTATTAACCGACATATAACCATGTGAGCTAAACATGGGGTTCAATGTATAAACCCCATCAAAAAGGGACCAATATACCTTGCCAGGGTATAAAGGTTGAACTAATGTGATCCCACTAAACTAATGTCAAAAAGGACTAAGGTGTCAAGCCTAGTATGATAGGTGACACTTTAGAACCTACAGTGGCATCGTAGTTCTTGGACTTAGTGACTTCTACTAATGGTATAAGCCTAACTTACAATTTAACATTCATCCCTACGTTCACTCAGTGCTAAGTACTACTTCCAACTGAATATATGCTGAATATACTAATAGCTCAATAATACTAATTATCTGAGACTGATGTATAAGTATTTATCTGAAATCATTCTAAATAACAAAACTGAAGAATGAGTGTTTAACTGACAATGCATGATATCCTAAGTCATCGAGTGTTCATAACCCACCATTTCTAAAGAATAAAACTAAAAGTGGAAATTCTATATTCTGAATATAATAGGAAATTTCATAACTCAAGTCCAAAATACTGAATATCAATGTACTGGAGAACTATAAAATGACAAGTCTTTAAAGCCAATAAATTTCATGGGAAACATGTCATCTCAAACTACTATAG
This sequence comes from Capsicum pubescens, assembly GCA_030864215.1. NCBI lineage: Eukaryota > Viridiplantae > Streptophyta > Magnoliopsida > Solanales > Solanaceae > Capsicum > Capsicum pubescens. The sequence goes on from CM061543.1 coordinate 125,111,992, forward strand.
ACTGAAATCCATCAAATCATGATAAATAATGCTTAATAGTCTTGAAAACTAATTCATCTTATTTAGCTTAATCATATGCTTGAAATCTTAACTAATATCATGTATCATGCATGGACTTGAGAATAATGTGAATGATATAATATGGCCGTATGAAATCATGAAGAATCATTAACATAAGCTCATGGATGTAAAATATATCATGGGGGATTGAATTTAAGCTTGGAATCATAATTACGAAAAACCTTAGTTTATGAAAATCATAAAAATCATGAAGAAAACTATAATTTAAGCATGAGGATGGAAGAAGATCATTATCGAATACCCACATACCTGATTACTTTTGATTCTTGAACTAAAGTTTTGAGGATTTGAACTTTGAGATGAAAAACTCTAATTACTTGCTTTAAAGAAGATGAAATCACATGTTTCTCTGAGTAATATCATGTGTTGTGTTGTGAATGATTTGTAGTCGTTTAGGATTTATATAAATCCCGAGGATGTCTTAAACAACATAACTTTGGTGTTTAAAAAATATGAAAATACCAAACAACCCCTTTAAAAATGTCTTAATAGTGCAGAACAGTCCCAACTGACAGTTTGGTTGACGAACCGTTACTCCCTTGATCAAACATAGCTCAAAGCATAAAAAAATGATCACATTTTGGTATTAAATCTTAATACTGATGGTTTGGCCCGACAGGCCATCACTGCTGTGGCGATTCATCATCTGAGCCGTCATACTCTGTCAGACAGACACCCTTTGGCAAATTGATCATAGCTTTTTACTTCGATATTAAATTAAGGCAAAACTAGATGAGTTGTAAATATTATTCAAATATATATCACTTAGTAGGTCTAAAGACCGAAAATACTTTAGAACTTAGGAGTATGCTCATTAAAGTTGACTATAGAAAGATACTTCACAAGAACTCAATTAGTAAGAGAGATTTTAACTTGGCTATGAGATAGGATTTACTTGTGGGATTAATAAATGTATAAATTGCTTCTCATACTATCAAAATATGATATTTTATTTCTATATGCACTTAAATCATGGTTCTAATCTTGGCTTGGATTTTTGGGGTGTTACAATGTCTCCTCTTTGGGGTCATTCATCCCCGAATGAAAACTAAGTTGAAAGGTTAGGGAAAGAGGTGCAACCCCTAAATTTGAATTCTAAAAGATGATTAAAGACATGATAACTTAATTTATAAATTAAACTTGGACTAGTCTAAAAATTATTAAACTTACTGCTATTTTCTGACTTTTAAAGTTGGATAACTAACACGATAATGATTTCTAAATTTAGATATGTTTTATGGTTAGGAATGATTTAGATTAGGTGTAAGGACTCAACTGAATTCATGAATAACATGAATAAAACTGAAGAACCTCATGGAATATACATATACATGAAACTTCAGATAGTAAGACTAGATTAAAAGATGGGAAACTACAAGAGCTTGTTTGTTTGATTGCAAAACTAAATTATTGGCTATAGAGACTGAATCATAGTAGGAGTTTATAAATAAACTAAAGTATTCTTGACAAAAATGTATATGTAAAACTATAAAGTAATAGATAATGACATAAAATGTCTAAGCGTCACTGAGAAAGGAATATCTGTTACCTTTAATGCTCCTTGTCAGAGGTTCTAATAACATTAGGGAGGAAAATTTTTTGGGCATAATATGAGTAAGATATATGAATAAGGATTTTAACATGATTTGAGCATCCAAGTCTGCTAGTCTGAAATCATAGAATAGGAATGACTTAGAATTGAACATGAATCTACCTATTATGAAATAAGAGTATCTTAGGTCAAAAGTAAGGATAGGAATATTATCCTTTTAGCAAGAAGATTGACAACTTCTAACTGAGCAACATTTCTCAACCATGCTTCAGTCATGACTCAAACTAGGGCCTGGTTGTGATGGGTATCCCAAGTCTAACATGGACCAAAGACCACCCCCTACACCTATCCAGATAGAACATCATATACCCAACGACAGATGAATTGCAAACATATAACAAGATAGCATAAGATAAGCACAAAGAATTTAAGATATGTCTATAAACGATAACTATTAACCAACAAAAAACAACCAACTAACATCACCACCTAAGTCCATAGAAATCTAAAAAGCCTTCTAAAAATCTGAATCACTAAAGTGTTGAGACATGCCCCCGACTGTGATAGAGAAAATGACAATGATAATATTAATGTGAACTCTTCAATTCTAGTCTATAAAAGGAAACTAAAGAAATAACCAAGTCTTTCAGAGAATGAAAGCTCACCACTTCACCACCAATGACCGACGAATTGAGCTGATCCACCTAATATTGTGCAGGAAAAGTAGAAGTATCTGTGGTGCCTACATTGTATGGGGATACAACGTTCAGAGAAGGTTAGTAGGTTAAGCACTAGCATATAACTCATGAGTACGGGATAAATTAATGCCATGATCCATATTTTCAAAATCATTTAAACCAATGCAAATAATAATAAATACATATAAACATGTCATGCCGGGAAAAAGGAGCAAAACACAGCATGAAGTAAAACTTTATCCTGTACTATGTAGCTCAACCGTCATAAATAGGCACTCACGGTCTATATGGGTTCAGCCCCCTACTGAAAGGGCCCCAACGCGTGCCATCCACATGAACCAGAGGTATTAAGTAAGACCAAGAAATACCCTAACCCCACATCAGTACAAGATACAAATATATCAATAGTGTGAACTATACACATAGGTCATAAGATCAAACCTCACATCATCAAACAAGAGTTTCTAGTATAAGTCATCCAAGACCCACACCTTCACGACTTTGCTACAAAACCCCCATTAAGCCTAATTTAAAGAAAGTTTCACATAGCCCATTTATTAATCAATGAACCAACCGTTAAGGCACACTATGGGTATCGTTATACCCTAGCATTTGCAAGCTTATCTCTATGCCATAATAATCATATTAACTTGGGGAAATGCCTCGACCTCCTTTGTTTATTAAATCAAATCATAGCTAACAAGGCTTTAAAAACCCATGTTCATTGTTTAATCATTTATGCAATGCAATAACATAGGTGAGTAAGTCGAACCAATTGACAATTTCACAATTCAAATCCATTTACACAAGCGGGTTGAGGGAACAAAATTATTCTAAACCAATTCCAATTTCAAAACATCAACTTGGGGAAAACCATTACCCCTCAAGTTTATTCACCATACCCATGCACCTCACAAGTTTAAAACCATTAATAACGCATAAACAATACATAATTATGGGAAAATAATTTAAGAATCAACCATGTCAAAACCCTCAATCACATCAAAACCCACATTCAAAACCATCCAATTCAACCAATTAAATTTATACTTTTCATAAATTAATAACTGGGGAAGAGTAGCATGCCTGAATCATCAAGAGTTATGGAGAGAAATTAACCTTTGAGCCCTTGGATGACCTACGTCTTGGAAATCCTAAGTATCTTGCTTAAGAGAATTTAGAGAGTCTGAGAGAGAGATTTGAGTGTTAAAGTGTTGAAAATAACGTTCCATAGGTGTTTTATGCTCGTGGGTATTGATTGGGTAAAGAGGAAAATGTACAAAGTTCCCTCAACTTAAAAGTTGAAAAATTGTCAATAGTCATTACAGGTCTCATGACGGCTTAATGTGACACCTTACGACTCGTTAACCATGAGTCGCAGTTAAGACATTGTCATTCGACAAACCTACCGTTGACTTCATGACTCACATCATATGACTCATATCGTGATCCTATGACTCATAGGGGTCGTATCTAAGATAGAATAACTTGGGCTTGACACTGGTTACCCTATTATTTGTACTATGCAGCTCATATAGTCTTTATGACTCATTAGAAACCACGTAATTAGGACAGGAAACTCAACCAAACATACTATTTAGGTTGTGATTAGGGTCCTACGACTCGTTAAGACTTTATACGACTCGAAAGGGGAGTCATAGTCTGGGCAATGAGGATAAAATTTCAGAAATTTTCAAGGACCAAAAATCCAGGGTGTTCAGCTTCTTTATAACAGACATACCAAACTTCGCTAGCTGAAACTTCTAACTTTATTATAGGTACACTACATATGATTTCTAAAAGCTTTGTCCTAACTAAATGCTCTCACTCTATCCAATCTTGATGCAGAGATACAAGGCTCTATCACTTAAAGGAATACTTGTCGTAACCATGAAAATCTACATTCTATATTCACTTAGAGCTATCACCCTCAAAGATACACTTCTTTTGGCCACCTTGAACAATCAACCTTAAGTTCTAATCATAGATTCACTAACCACTAAAAGTCATTATCTATAGGTATATCAATAATTCAGTCAAGTGTATCTATCAACTGCTAGCAACATCATCCTTAAAGAATAAAGAGGGTCACAAAGATCTAGGACATGAGGATATAAACTAAGAGGGACATAGGGAAATTTTGACTTGAGGATTTTTGATGAATTTGGCATGTAACTAAGGCCTAAGGAGTAAAATGTAATTGGAATAAACTTGTTCAAGAGATCTGATCTGAGAGCATACATGACATTGTATGATCTCACTAGTCATTAAGGATGTATCATGAGTATTTGGAACTGAACATACTATAACATAAAAGTACATGAGTCATGGGCTGCATAAATTGAGACTGGAATTCATAAATTCATGAAATATGATATGTACTATAGAGTAAACTGGCAATCCTTACACTAAGAACTGCGAATGGACATAATTCTATATGAGCTGTATGAATATGAGTTATGAGCATAGAGCTGACTTATAAGGCATGCGTAGAGTGTATTAATGAATAAAATACAAGAGTTTTTATCGAGATAAGAATTGGTCGGGTATCTTCCTCCCCTAGTGTTGTTCTAGAAGTCACTAGCATTACTACTAGAAATGTAAAACCTGATTTGTTTCTTTATTCTCTCATCTTCCCCTTAGATTTAAGCCATCACTCTGTTCTATGGATGTATTCAATAAACTTTGAATTGAGCTGTAATCACTACACTTTAGTAGTTGGGGAATAAATATATGCAAAATATTAAACTCTCCTAAAAGAGTATATTTGAAAGTGTAAAACCTACTTCTAGTACTTTCTTCTGAGATACAACTCTTAACTTTCTACAGTCTCAATAGTTATCATACAATAAATTAAATGCTTAAACTTAGAATTATCTGAAGTATCACAATATCCAACGCTCACACTTTTCCCTTCTAGAATTCAAAACTTATCTTCCTATTAGCTTGATCATCCATAATTCAAACTTAGATTCTAACACTTAACATGGATATTCCCATACTTTTAAATGAACTGTACTAACCAACTAATACTAGATAGGAATCATGAAACACTAACCCACTCAAAATCTATGAATATACTCAACCTTAACAAGCTTATCTATCATTGTGGTCACTGCTTAATCTCAATCCTACCTACAACATTAACACACTCTAAGTCCCTTTAACTAGCAAATCTCTCTCACAGTGCTATTATGCAATCTACACAATACTTTTCTGGCTCCACTGATACATAATCTACTTAATCCAGATAAATAGTATCCCTAGTTTACTACTGCTACACTTCAAGGCTCATGCTTCTAACTCTGGGTCATGATGCCATAAGATTTTAAGAAGAAATATGAGGGCACATATGACTTTGGCTCGGTGCATGATTTCATTAGCAAGAATAAACTCTTTCAAAGTTTGAAACCTAATAACACTGATGGGATCCATTAAGTCTGAGTTTAATCTCATAACTATCTACAGGGACTATTTGAGAAAACTCTAACAGTAGGAATCTAAGCTTGACTACTTTTAGTACCTAAAAAATAAAGCATACTCAGTAGTAATGGAGCAATGCTGTAACGATATGATTTTTTGATGAACTATGTGAAATAAGTATTTTTGTATGATTTGACTATTTTACCCCTCCTCATGTTGCATAGTGGTATTTTTGGGGTGTGGGAGTGATCGACATGGTTCTCAATGTATTTTGGTGTCATTTATATGATATTATGGATTTTAGAGGCTTTGAAAGCTTTATGGTTGATGAAGTCCAAGAAACACCTCCTTTTAGATGATGGTACGGTAACTATCAAGATATAGTAACCCTTCTAAGGTTGGGGTTCAATCCCAAAGGATCACTTGGTTTGATAGATCTTAGTGGTTACAGCCTATGGGCAAAATAGGAAAGTAAATGGGGGTATTTGTTTGTAGTCGTTTCAAATAAAGAACAATATTAACTTATTTGAAAATTAGTCGTAAGTTAACTCTAGGATTGTAGTCCCCCTGGCGTCTCAACTCCGTAGGTTTATGTGCATTTTTGAACCAACCCAATACCTTGTATTTAGAAATGATAAGTAATGTACCTCCTATAGTCTTTTGGACAAGTAGGAGGATTTCACGACCTTTTGAGTTTCAGGGTGTTGCATTACTAACCCTTTACCTTGATCCCAGTTAACTATCACCGTTTGAGTCTCAAGTTATTAGATGAAAGGTAACGACCGTTCACTATATTCTATTGTACTACAATGGATACAAAATTAACTCCTAAATTACTATTGTCTTTATCTTTAACTAGCAACTACTCTTCTTTAGGAGTAAGCAACAATATCTAGGCGGGATACTAATGTGTGCACCCATTAAGAAATCAATCATATAGAAGATAAAATAATGTATGCAATGGGTATTAGTTCATATCAACAATTGCACTTCCCCTACTTCGTCAATTTGCCTGGGATTATGAAACCTTAGCTATGGGTTTTAGCCACTCATGATTATGAAGAAATCAATAACATTCATATTGGAAAGCAAAGATAAAATCACAATGATAAGATGAAAGAAAACCCACAACCATAAACTGAATAATCAACCAAAGTCAATACAATGAAATCCCAAGATCAAAGATGTATCTTGAAAATAAAATATATTTCTAAGTGTTAAAAGTGCGGACCTTTTACTAAAAAGTACATAAGGGGTATTTATATTACAAGATAAAACCCTAAAAACTTAGCTCAAATAAAATAGGAGAAAACAAGGTCAGTGGCCACTTACTCCCAGTACCTGCGGTCTGGAAGGGCACAGGTACTATCTGCGGTCTAGACACAGGGAACAGGTACTACCTGCGGCCCAGACACAGGTAGCAGGCGCAGGATCAAAAATCCTGCAATGTTTAGCTCTTGAGATTTTGACTTTCTGGCACCCACTTTATGTACATGCAGTCCGTAGGTCCTACTTGTGGCCACATATTGACTTGGTAGGTGCCGAAAGTTAGTTTTTCAGCTTTTCATTGACTCTCGATCATGCATTAATCATGATGGAAAACATCCCACATATCCATAATCTCTCAAAAAGTGATCAAAAGAACCTTTTTCACCCTTTTCACGAACTTATCATCCAAAACATGGTTTTCTACAAAACATACCCAAAACAACCCAAATCTAAAAAAAAAGACTCAAAAACTTGCATATTTTCCTTCTTTTAAGCATCGAAAGTGCTATATTTCTATAGCACATCAACACCCTCAACTTAGAATGTTTGCATGTCCTCTGGTAACAAAAATACAAAAAAATAAAAATGATGCTTAACTAAGAGCATCTAAGATATTTAAGGCAGTCAGTCATCATATTAAGTTCAAATCATAACATTTTCCCATAACTCTTTTCAAATCCAACTGTGTATGAACATGAAGCACAACAAGGTGACACAAGTGGATCAATCTATGGAAATTACATTAGCAACGTACAACCACTCATATGTACAAATTACACTACCGTAAGCAAGCAAATAGCTTGCAATATGACTCAAGTGCCCTCACAACAAGAATGTCCACTCACTCGTATAAAATTATGCAATTCAATGCAGGGACAGTCAAGAGACACTCACACTCAACAAATAAGATCCTATCAATGCATGTCAAATACCATAAGCTTGCCCTTATTTTCTTTACCTTAGCATTCAGATAGTCATGTCAGGATCACTATAGGACTTTTCTCGGTTTGTAATGTATGCTTGGGGATGTTATGATACATATGGACATTTAAAGTGACTAAACCCCTTTGGCACTACACTAACTTTGGGGTCTTACTTACTAGCCAATTTTCTTTTTTATTCCACCCTTAATTCTCCCTTTTATTCTTTTATTGCACATTCAAGTTAGGTGTGATCTTTTATTCTTTATTTTTTGCTTTTTCATAATTTTTCTCTTTTTTATTTCTTTTCTTTTTATTTTTTAATTACCACACCCAACCCTATATTTTTTTCTCTTATTTTACCCTTCTTCATACCTATTTTACACTATGCACCCCTATGATAACCATACTCAACTTAAGCTTTTTGCCTGTGTTGAGGTGCATACTGTCCAAGGAGAAATAGGGGTAAAATAGGAAAATTTTAATATAAATAGGAAGGTGAATGGTTAAAATAAGAAAAATAGGCTTACAAGGATCAAAATAGGGATCAAGGGATGCAATTCGCACATGGAAGGTTATTTAGTCTAAAAGTGGACTAAAATAAAAAACAACCTATGATCCTTTCCTAACTGACTATCCTTCAACCTAGGCAAGACTAACTAGGTATGTTCTGAATTTAACATACAAAGGGAACTAGGTAGTATCTCACACACATATAACAAAGAGTCAATATCACCAGCTACTGCCTATTAAGTTCATGCAATTTTCAGGAAATGGTGATCATGTCCTTAATACTAATGCCATAACAAGATCCACAAAATTCACTCATAGGTACATCAACATAGTTCTATAACACAAAATTTTGGAAGCGTATCAAAAATCAGTAAAAGTTGACTACTGCCCTAAATACTTAAAATCTCCTAATTACACAAAAATAACACAATACAAAAAATAAACAAAATACGATACATAATTATCCTAGATATGTCAGTTCTACAATCTTACCACGGCTTATAGGAAATGAAGAACGGTAAAATAAACATGTGACGTCATGGTATGCCCACCCCTAACTAAAAACTGTGCATTGTCCTCAATATGCTAAGAAATACAATTATAGGGAAGTGACAACATACTTGGGATGCACTAAGCACCCAAGTCAGGCACCTCCTCAGATGGGGGTATATAAGCTGGCGGAGGTGGTGGTGGTGGTGGAGCACTACTAGATGATTCACTCATTTCTATAGCATCATGCCTCTTCCATCTATAAATGCAGTCTCTAAAAAATTATGTCTAGCCTTTTTAAGGGCCTTCTCCTCTGTCATAACAGGATCTTATAAATCGTGTAAGTGACCTCTCTTGGTTCCAACTGTTGGGACCTCCTCACAATCCTTCACAAGGAAATCAAAATATCTCAGTGTACGTGGAGGTAGTATCTGGACTATAGGGGGTAAAATCGAGGGAGCAGCTGCTATAAAGCACCTAGACTATAGGGGTAAAATCGAGGGAGTAGCTGTTACACGACTCTCTGTAAGAGAGCATACCTCTGCTCATAAGATATCAAAATCCTCCCTCAGCTAAACCAAATATGGTGAACCAGCCTCTATATATCAGAATGTCACCCATATCTCCAGCTCATCAATTCGTGTTTGAAAATTAACATGTAACTCTGCTAGTGTAGCCTTCTGAGCAGCCTCCCATCTAACCTCGGCTTGCTCAAATCTAGTCCTGACCCTTGATCTCATCAGCCCAAAAAGGGTAGTCATTTCAGTCTCGACAACCTTCTACCGAGTGGTTGTAGCCCTCTGTCTCTCCACTAGTCTCTGCAAAATATCACTGGATACAATAATCAAACCTATTGTAGAAGCTATAGTAGATGGGCGAGCAGGATCTACAGATGCACCAACTGGCTCTGAGGTTGAAGCTAAGGCTGACAAAGAAGTAGCCTATGTCCCCTCACCCTATGTACTTAAAACATAAGCATCTCACTGCTCCTCTATCTCCATATCTACACCAATACCTACATCATCTATATGTGACTCATTAGGCTCTACAAAAATTGTCGGCCCTTCAAACTAGGCCTGTGGTACTTCTGCCCGCTGTCTAGATATCCTTGAAGATTTTGGACTTGCCATACCCTTCATGGTCCTCTTCTGCGCAGTCGCGAAGGTAGTAACCCTCTTATCAATACCTGGTAACTCAGGCACACCTCCTTATCGCATAGCCTCTAGATCGTACAAGGAAATGGCTGGTTAGTCAGCTCACTGAAGGCTTTATCATGTAGCTCATACCTGAGGATGGAAGCAAAACCAATATTATAATCAGCCATCAAGCAGGAAACTAGAGCAGCTCCCTCCCACGTCAATGTATTATCTAAACCAGTGGGTAGCATGTGATATCTAATCAACAACCACCAAAATTTAGCCTCCAACATCAATATGCCTTTTTTTTATTATAGCTGGCCCTTCAATCCATGGGGCCTCATCACCTTGTAGTGAAATGTAATTGGATATCCACCTAGCCATCTCAACCCTCTCAGCTCTGAGATCAGCGTCCCATAAAATATAATGATCCCATATGATCCTTAATCTGTGGTTAGACTCTGCTGTAGATGCAGGTGTGATATTTGGGCCAAATAATACTCTGCAGATAGTCTCCTCTCTAATATCAACTCTGATCCCTCTGACTAGTGTGTAATCAAGTTGTGGATATCATGCAAATCTAATCAGTCCTGGATCATGGTGCATGGGAAGGACTACAGTGACTCTGTAAGATGAATAAAACTTCTGCACCATAGCCGATATATAAAAACTGAGTGGCCTAGTCATCTACTACAGTTGATACCTGTCAAATGCTACCTGAATTGTGGTAACTGCTCTAGCCCTAATAAGTCAATTTTTTGCTCCTCATAAATACATCTCGTATGCTTTTTTACCTCCCAAACATGACTATCAATATCATATATCTCCCATATCCTATCCACATACTATCTCAGATATCCCTCCTCGGGAGGTGCATCTGCGGTAGATGTGGGTGTCAACTCCAGCTGTGCATCTTAGGAAGCCTATGTTGTACCCTTCTTAAATTGGGGTACATCTGTTTGCTATTTATGAGTGGTAGTACCCTTCTCAGACTGGGTACCACTAATGACTGCTCCTGCTTATCCTCCTCAGAAGAATCCTTGTGTAACACCCTGATTTTTTGAACTGAAATGCTCTACTGTGTTTATGATTGCGAAGGACTACAAGATAACCCATGAATGATATCTGTACCTGTATACTGCATAAGATAATATAAAAATATGGAAACATGTACTGAATGTCCATAAGGTTCAACTGAATAAATATCTAATAAGAACAATGTCTGAAAATGCTATAACCATACCAAAATAAATCTGAAATAACTGTCTGACATGATATAGTATGGAAAGACTCTAAACTGTTTGAACAAGGAGTTGATAGGATATGTCCCCAACTAACTCCAACTAATGAAATAAACTTAAAACTGAAATAGTAATGAAATCATTGTGTCCTCGAAAGATGAGGACTTACTTCTAACTCTGACTGCTATTACTAGAATCTACTGCTGATCTGGAGCTCATGCCTCTAAACCTATGGTGTAACATAAGAGAAACCATAGCGCAAATACGTCAGTGGGATTGTTTAGCAGAGCTAAACTGAGTTTATGAGAGCACTGATCTTATAGAGTATTGAGTTCTTAAAGTTTTTGAGAGTACTGAATTACGGAGATTACTGAAGTTACGGAGAACACTGGAATTTCTTAAGTTTCCGATATCACTGAGTACTGAGATTATTGAGATTAACTGAGTTACTGAACTTTCTTGAGTCACATGACTGACTGAGTTCTTTGGAACATGGCTTGACTGAGAGTATCATAAAATTATGACATGTCTCTAGGCACACAACTATATTTTTTGGGTACAAGTACCCCCAGGACTCGATGGAAGGAAACTGACACACATGACTGACTTGATCATAAGAGTAGAGTCCAAAATTCACAATATCATAAGTAGGGGATTTCATACTATACATGATGCTCAACTTCTTATACGTAGAATGGAATGCATACAACATGTATATACTTGCATAGCTTCAATATCATGCTCATTCCATATCACAACAACAACACATAACAGTAACGTGAAATTCATGTGAAATCATAGAGCATAGAACGTGGACTTTTCATTTAAGCACTATTGAATCATGGGGCATGAATTCTATCATCCTAGGTATTTTATCAAACACCTTACATACACCACTTTGGTCATAGGTTTATTCATGAATTCAACAACCCATATCACCCAAAGTTCATATATTTCAACTAACATGCCATCCTAGTTTCATACAAACCCATAAAATTTTTATCTTGACATCATTCAACACATAAACAAGATCAAAAATCAAATCAACATATAACAAGCATGGCATATAGTTTAAAATAGGGTTCTTGGACTTCATGGGTTAAAAGAGTCCATGAATGAACACACGCATACCTTAGTTCTTGATTTAGTGAAGATTGACAGAGAGTTTCTTAGAATTTAATGGTAGAATTTGCTTGAACTTGAATCCTCTAATTGAAACCCTAATGTGTTCTTGAGAGGATTTTGATGAAAAATAGTATGTTTTTGTGAAATAAAGGCTTAATTCCGTGTTTGGGAGCTTATATAGGGGTGGTAAGATGACCCAATTACCCCTCTAGATGCATCTTTTAATTTCTATAAAAATTTCCCAATTTGGGCCCCTAGCGTGACGCAGAGACATCGCATTGCCACTTGTTTATAACCTGGAAACTCACCGAGACACGGTGGAATCGCGGAGAGACACTGTAAATTGACAAACGTAATTTTTTCTTATGGTGCGATGCGCCATTGACTGAAATAATAATGCTGAACCTTTAAATCGCCATAACTTCTTCACCGGGTGTCCGTTTTAGGCAAATTTGGTATCGACGGAAAGCTTATTCAATTCTATGCAATTTGGAGGGTATAAATATGCCAAAATACCACCTATAAATCAAGTTATTCTCTTTAAAATATGACCTATATGAAATCATACACGAAAATTTGGTGGATTCAAAAGTTCTTAGCTTGGCTTACTCTAAGTGAATCTTATAAACATGATTAATACTTCATAAGATCTATAATCACTAGGATACTCATCCTAATTCATGTATTCAAGCATGAATCACAAGATAGGAGGTTTCATGCGTAGGAATAATGGTTCATTTTCTATCTTAGAAATATACGGGGTATTACAATATCTCCCCCTTGGGAACATTCGTCCTCAAATGAGACTGACTGAGAGGGGAAACAATAAGATGAACATAAACTGAACATTAATGACTAAAACATGATCTCATGACTGAAATGACAAATAAAATAATTCATACTGAACATGCAAATATGATGCATGGGTAGTTAATTTATGAATGAAGGACTGAGTGTTCTGATGAACTAAGTTTCTCAGAATGAGAATGCATATCTGATGTAGAGATTGATAAGATGAATCCATACATATCTGATGCATGATTATATGACTGACATGATAATGAATGCATAACTGAAGTACTGATAAGTTGATCACGCATATCTGATGCGTGAGTACACGATCAAACTGACTCATGAACATGCAATAGTAAAGATACCAAATTTGAACTGAAAATGGAGCATGGAACTGAATACCAAGTTTGTTATTAAAACCTGATCATGAGAACAAGTAAGCTCAAAGAAGACTATTACCTTGAACTAAAAATATTGATGAGTCTGAGATTAATCACTCAATATGCATGAGAGGGAACATGAGAACATAACTGAGTCTGGAACGTGATGCATAAACTGAAATAAGTCTGTATTGTGTGACATGGATAGAGTATCATAAACTGAACTGAGATATTTAGCACATGGCTTATGCTGAGTTTTGGAGTTAGAGGGTCGGCTCATAAGTAACACTTTCTTCAAGATAGATTCATCAAATAAAATGGCATGTTTAAATCATGAAAGTTTGGGGGCTATAGTGTATCTCCCCCTTGGGACACTATGTCTCTTGAAGGATGCTGGGCTGACTTTGCTGATATATTGAGGAATTTGAGGCGATGCACAAGGCACCTAGGTACGAAATCGTGATGGATTATCTGAGATCTAAAACTGAGGCATGACACATGAACTGAGGTAATTACTGGACTGAATCATACATCATAACTAATATTGTAACTGGGACTAATACTAGAACTGAATGTTGGGTATAGAAGACTGAATTGCGACTGAGTGTCTAGAATCCGTGTCTGAGACATGCTACATAAACTAGGTTAATCTTGCATATACTAGTATACTCTATCTTGGAGATGTTTACATCCTCGAGATGTCCGTTAGTATCGCTGGATGGAAAGATGGGAGAACAACCCCTACCAAATTTGACTGCATATCTATTCAACTGATTTTCTAGCTAGATTGACTAACTTATGCTAATAACTGAACACTAGACATGTAAAACTAAACTAAACTTCGTCGGAATAACTGAACTGATACTATCTAATATTATACATAGGATGTAAGGATTAACTGAGTACCATGATATGACTGAGCATGGATTCATGGAGACTGTATTACTTAAAAATGAAGTACTACGCGTGTAATATGATTTCGAAAGATTTGGTAAACTGAAGTACTGACAAATAAGAGAGAAACTGATAGTTGCATACTATGGCATAGTGAATCTGAGACTGAACTGAGTTTTAGGGTCTGATTACTAAACTGGGATGGAATACTGGGTTTGATTAACTGAACTTCGAGAGTTTGAAACTAATGCATGATACATGAGCTAAACTGAACTTCCAACTACTAGGATGTTCTACCTTGGAATAGTTACATTCTCTGAGATTTTGGATAGCATGAATAGATGCAGGGATGAGAAAACAAACCATACAAATCTGATTGCTCAATTTCTAAACTGACTTGTTGATTTTACTAACTAACTCATGTTGAAACATAAGCTCGAATGAGGGAAAGATATCTAACAATGCATACCATGAATATGAAAAATGTGTAACGTACCTGAATCTTGGTTAGGGAAACTTTTTGGATCATAATGGGTCTGGAGTCTATTTTGACGCTGACCACTCTTGGTACCTTGCTGACGCAGCTCTTTACCCCTCTGCAATATAACTCAACTGTCTTTATCTTGTGTTCTGGCTTACTACACCCAAAGCATACATCACTTCCTGCCCTACACACATACTTATGATGCTTACCACAAACCTGACAAAGAGTATGGGTAAGAAATTTGCTCTCGCTACCCCCAACCTTGGCTGAGAAGGACTGTAGCTACCTATTCTAGCCCTCTTATTTTCTCTCTCTTTCTTTTTAAGATTATGCTCCTCAATCTTTTGAGAATAAACCATCAACCTAGACAAGTCCATAGCACTAATCAACATTGTCGTCCAGCACTCCTTAACCACTCTATTTGATACCCTAGACATAAACTTATTCATTCTGGACCTACTATCTACCATTAAATGGGGAGCATACCTGGCTAATTGGGTAAACTTAAGGGAGTATTATTTGACGCTTATCGTACCCTACTTGAGATTGATGAACTCTAACACTTTAACCTCCTTCTGCTCTATGGGGAAGAACCTATCTAAGAAAGCAGTGGCGAACTCTTCCCACTCTATGGGCTCTGTATCTGTACCCCTGTCTACCTTTCACTGTTTAAACCACGTATGGACTACATCTTGTAACTGATAGACGGCTAACTCTACACTCTCACTGGAAGTCACTCCCATGATGTTTGTGACTTTCTGAACCCGATCGAGGAACTCCTATGGATCCTCTTCGGACTTGGAATTGGTAAATAGGGGAGGATTTATTCGGGTGAAATCTTGAATCCTAGATGCAGCAATATTAGCCTCTGGGTTGGTCAAAACAGCGGCTGGCCATTCGTTCTGAGCTACAACTGAACTGGCTAGAGTAGTGAATGCAGTCCTGAATTCTGCATGAGAGACGTGCTCATCCAGGGAATCTGCTTGGACGGGCTGAGGTGTTGACTGACTGTTGGTTCTTCTTTCACTAGTCCTTTTTAAAGACATGTTCTATAAACAAAAGAAAAAAGTGAATTAGATTGAGAGATTAATTAGAGCTTTTTCTCACTGGCATGACATGAATACTAAAAGAAGGGAAACCGTTCCTAAAACATCTCATAGCCTCCTACACATAAGTGTGGTGCACAAGACACTCATGTACAAGACTCTATTAGATGCATCTTTTAGACTTCCTAGGACTCTATTGAATCTTAGGCTCTGATACCAAGTTTGTAACACCGTGATTTTCTGAATCGGAATGCTACACGATGCTTATGACACCGAAGGACCACAAGATAACCCATGACTGATATCTGTACCTGTATACTGCATAATATAACATAAAATATGGAGACATGTACTAAATGGACATAAGGTTCAACTGAATAAACATTTGATAAGAACAATGTTTGAAAATGGTATAACCATACCAAAGCAAATCTGAAATAACTGTCTGACATGCTATAGACTGGAAAACCTCTAAACTGTCTGAACAAGGAGTTGATGGGACATGTCCCTAACTAACTCCAACTACTAAAATAAACTTAAAACTAAAATAGTAATGAAATAATCACGTCCTCAAAAGATGAGGACTTACTTCTAACTCTGACTGCTGTTACTGGAATCTACTGCTGATCTGGAGATCATTCTTCTAAACCTATGGTGTAACATAAGAGAAAGCACCATAGCGCAAATACGTCAGTATGACTGAATGTACTGAGTATATGAGTGAGGTAGGCTACATGCAAAGGGTTATATGCATGAACAATGCTGACTAATATGAACGTGAGAATACATACATGCATAAACAACTATAACTGAACTCATGGTGATACTGACTACTGAGTCTGATTACTGACGACATAACTTCACTGATACTGAGGTACTGAATAGATGAATGACTTTTTCTGACAGTTCGAATTATGAAGAACTGGTCTGATTGACTTTGTCTAACAGTTTTGAAACGGAATACTAATAGCGTAGCTATGATGACTGATATAACTGATATAACTATGATGATTGATGTAACTGATGCTGAGCGACTTTATCTGACAGTCTAAGTTCTGATATTCTGAAGAACTATCTGAGTTTATTACTGAAACTGAGAATGAGACTGTGAGAGGTAATTATCTAACCGACATGCCCCAGAACTGAACTGGTTGGGGTTCAACCTGTAACCCTAGCTATAAGGTTATCAATATCGTGCCACAGGTAGAGACAACATGTGAGTAAACCCTAGTCTATTTTGGATCTCATTCAGTCTGCCCTGCTATCAGGTAAACTCAAAGGAGATGCATTAGCCCTATGGGTAGGGACATCTCAACTTACACTGTATACGTAGTTATGGAATGCAAAGATTGCTTCTAGGAATCACACCCTCTGACTGTGACAGGTGATTCCCCATCCTTGGGTTCACTCGATGCTGAATCCTACTCCCAATTGAAAGACACTAAACTGATTAACTAAACTGATGTTAGTAGGATTGTTTAGCATAGCTAAACTGAGTTTATGAGAACACTAATCTTTCTGAGTATTGAGTTCTTGAAATTTCTGAGAGTTCTGAATTACAAAGATTACTGAAGTTTCGGAGAACACTAGAATTTCTGAAGTTTTCGATATCACTGAGTACTGAGATTACTGAGATTAGCTGAGATTAACTGAGTTACTTAACTTTCCTGAGTCACATGACTGACTGAGTTCTATGGAACATGGATTGACTGAGAGTATCATAAAATCATGATATGGATCTAGGCACACAGCTATAGTTTTTGGGTACAAGTACCCCCAGGACTCGATGGAAGGAAACTGACACACATGACTGACTTGATCATAAGAGTAGAGTCCAAAATTCACAATATCATAAGTAGGGGATTTCATACTATACATGATGCTCAACTTCTTATACGTAGAATGGAATGCATACAACATGTATATACTTGCATAGCTTCAATAACATGCTCATTCCATATCACAACAACAACACATAACAGTAACGTGAAATTCATGTGAAATCATAGAGCATAGAACGTGGACTTTTCATTTAAGCACTATTGAATCATGGGACATGAATTCTATTGGCCTAGGTATTTTATCAAACACCTTATATGCACCACTTTGGGAATAGGTTTATTCATGAATTCAACAACCCATATCACCCAAAGTTCATATATTTCAACTAAACATGCCATCCTAGTTTCATACAAACCCATAAAGATTCTATCTTGACATCATTCAACACATAAACAAGATCAATAATCAAATCAAAACATAAAAAGCATGGAATATAGTTTAAAATAGGGTTCTTGGACTTTATGGGCGAAAGGAGTCCATGAAGATTGATGGAGAGATTCTTGGAATTTGATGGTAGAATTTGCTTGAACTTGAATCCCCAAATTGAAACCCTAATGTGTTCTTGAGAGGATTTTGATGAAAAAGAGTATGTTTTGGTGAAATGAAGGCTTAATTCCGTGTTTGGGAGCTTATATAGGGGTGGGAAGATGACCCAAATACCCCTCTAGATGCGTCTTTTAATTTCTGTAAAAATTTTCCGATTTGGGCCCCTGGCACGATGCGGAGACATCACGTTGCCACTTGTTTATGACCTGGAAACTCACCACATTCGGTGGAATCTTGGAGAGACATTGGAAATTGAAAAACTCATTTTGGCTTATGGCGCGACACGCCACTGACTGAAACTTTAAATCGCCATAACTTCTTCACCAGGTGTCCAATTTAGGCGAATTTGGTATCGAAGGAAAGATTATTCAATTATATAAAATTTGAAGGGTATAAATCTTCCAAAATACCACCTATAAACAAATTTATGCTCATTCAAAAATGATCTATGTGAAATCACATACGAAAATTTGGAGGATTCAAAAGTTCTTAGCTTGGCTTACTCTAAGTGACTCTTATGAACTTGATTAACACATCATAAGCTCTATTTTCACTAGGATACTTATCGTAATTCATGTACTCAAACATGAATCACAGGATAAGAGGTTTCATGCGTAGGAATAATGGTTCATTTTTTAGCTTAGAAATATACGGGGTATTACACCTTGACCCCTCCTCAGACTGGGGGTCCTGAGCATTAGCCTGTGGAGTTGACTCAGGACCTGTCTTATCCTCTTTATCATCATTTTATGGAGGACAAAGCTCTGTCTTATCCTTCTCATCATTATCGTATGGAGGATTATGTGGTAGTGATATCCTCATGAACTTCATCCTCGATCGGGCTATGGTTGATTGAGAAACTTTGTGAGTCTGTCCTCTCGTGACTCTGTGTGTGACAACAACTACATCATCAACATGACACTGTCTCGAATACTTCTCTACCAAACTGCTAAGCTCGGGAAACTCTGCCTGTCTTCTTGATGTATTGTCCTTCTTCTTTACCGCTTTAGGTGCCATATAAATCTGAAAAACTAGATATTAGTCTCCAATAATAGTGAGGGATAGCAAAAGTTAAAGAAAACTCAAAATTCAAAAAGTTCAAATTTTTCCTCAATTTTCACACCCCTATAACTTATTTGAAATCCCAACAAGTCCAATATACATACACTAATCAAGAATCACGACTTTCAAAGCAAACAAATATGTTCAACTTGTGGTAATACTTTTATTCATTCAAGTTCAACTTCTGGTTAGGGCCTAAACTTAGAATTTTAACTCAAAACAGGGCCTTACTTTATGATTTTAGGCTACTTCAAGGCTCCCTCGTAAAAGCATGATAATTTCTATATATTTATCTATGAAATACACATATGAACTTGTTTTAATAATAAATAAACCAATATATAACTATTAGGAGCTAAGAAAGTTACCTTTTATATGAAAATCTGGAAGAGAATAATGAAGAACTCAAGCAAAACCAATGTTTAAAATTATTTTTAGCGTGTTGGGACAAGTTGGTATCGTAAGCAAAAGTCAATTTCTCCTTTTCTTAAGTATGGGGTTGGTTTATGTTGTAAGTGGGAAGTTTGAATTCAAGGAGAAAATTGAAGTTTTAAGGATTAGAATGAGGGTAAAAATGTTTTATATAGGTGGGGGGGGGGGATATAATAGTTCATATTTAATGTTGGTAGGCCCGAAATTTTAATTAAAAAGGGGCCTAAATTTTGACCTTCCCACGGAACGTACCTGCGCCTTGTATTCGCTGTTGGGTCCTGGGCTTAGGTAGAACCTGCAGCCCACAGGTGCCTGGCTAAAATCATTGGCCCACTGTTTTGCAACCCGGACTTGGCGTTTTGACATTTTTCCAAATACTTATGGTCTCGCAACCGATGCTTTAGGTCCAAAAATTAAAACTAGGGGCCAAAGTCCATAACTTACCATTTTCATCCTTAAAATTCAAACTTTTCTATTTATTACTCAATTTACCATGTGGAACTTATAACCATAATGGGTTGATCACATAGTCCCTTTACCTAGAAATCGATAAATGTAGCAATGTTTATTGTATTCTGTGTAAGGTCCAAAAGATAAAAACCTACATAGAATAAAAAAACAAAATTGTAAACACTAAAATATAGTGGCTTGCCTCTCACTTAGAGCTTTATTTAATGTCGCGGCACGGCGCAGGTATGTTGGTTACTTAGACTTCACCAACAAGTCCATGGGTTGCCTCTCATGCAGCGCTTGATTTAACATCACGGCATGACACGGGTGTCTTTATTATTCATAATTCATCAAAATACCCATAGAGATATCCTCCAGGGTTATCAATACAGTCAATCACCAACAGTACTCTCATGTCTATTAGCTGCTTTATGGACTTTCGGATGTTGAATGTCACCTCCTCACCATTGACTAAGATTTTTAGCTCACCTTTATCCATGTCAACCATAGCTCTTCCCATGGCCATGAATGGTCTTCCCAAAATAATAGGCATCTTGGTGTCAGCCTCACAGTCCAAGATGACAAAGTTAGTCGAGAAAATAAATTTATCCACCCTAACGATCATATATAAATAGCTTCTAGTAGGCTTCTTCACTGTGCGGTCAACCATCAATAGCTATATCAAAGTCAGTTCTGGAGGGTTTAATCCTAGTTACTTGAAGATGGCCAGTGGAATCAAATTAATGTTGGCCCCTAAATAACATAAGGCTCGGGATAATCTAGATGACCCAATAGTGCATGATATAGTGAATGCTTTAGGGTCACTTTTTATAGGAACCAAAGACCTAATCGTGACTGCACAATAGTGGTTCACACTCTTAACATCCTCAAAAGTTTCTCCTTTCTTCCTTGTGACCAAATATTTCACGAACCTGGCGTATTCAAGCATCTGCTTTAATGCCTCAAGAAGAGGTATGTTCAAACTTAATTCTTTTAGCATCTCAATAAACTATTTGAACTTACCTTCTTCTTTCTTCTACATCATTCACTTTGGAAAAGTTAGGGGTAGTCTTGGAATCTATCTGGCTTTTGGCTCAATTATTGGACCCTTACCTTTATCTTTAGCAACTATACCTCTATCACCTATTACCTTTTCAGACTCATTAGTAGTGTCTCATCATTAAAAACTTCTATAACAGGTAGTGGGGGGTCTATAGTAGTGATATCACTCCTCATAGTAATAGTAAGTACATGACCATCATTTTTTGAATGTTACACTGTGTTGCTCGAAGGTTACCTAGCTGCCTCTGGTTCAGAGTTATTGACATCTGCCCGAACTGGTTCTCCAACTGCTTGATATTAGTGTCATTTGACTTGACCTATGGTTCAACCCTGAAATATCAACCTTAATCTCCCTAAGACTGGTTTCCTGATTTTCCTAACAGTTCACCAACTTAGCTAGCATCTCTTTGATTCTAGATTCTGTATCACGTCGACCCGGTGGAATCTATCTATCTCTTTTCTCTCTGTAGTAATCCTTTTTCTTTAAGTCACCATCTCGCTCTCTACTATAATCTCGGTTTCTATCATAATAGGCTGACATTAGTTCCCTTGACCTTGGGCTCGAAAACCCGCCATCTGACAATCTAGATAGTTAGCTTTCTTTTCTAATTCTAACTCATACACTTTGGAAGTTGTACCCTGTACTTCTACTGCATTCATTTTCTCAAAATTTTTTATTGCAAACTTTTTTTCGAGCACCCCTAAATCAGCCCTTAGTAATGTAATTTCTTGTGCTACTACATCATCAGCTTCTCTCTAGGTCGTAGGAAGCACCTATGACATAAGTACCAGATCCCTTCTCAGCCTCTCAAGTTTTCCACCCTAGGTTAGTGAGTGAGATCTGATATAACATCTCCAAAGCTGCCTCTCAACGTAGTCTCATAAAAGCTCCTCCAGAGATGGTGTCTGCCATAGATCTGAAACTGATGGTCAGGGCTCTATAGAATATCTCTGATACGGTAGTCCCTATCAACTGATGATTTGGCACCAAGCTTATATTCTTCTTAAACCTGAACTAAGCCTCGTACATGGAATGTAACTGCAACTTCCTGAAACTGTAGATCTCGTTCTTAACATGCAACATCCCTGATAAAGGAAAGAACCTGTTTAAGAATTGCTTGCGCAACTCATTCCAAGTCGTGATAGAGCCTCTTGGCAATTCCCCTTACCATAAAGATGCTTCTCCTATAAGTGAGAAGGGGAAAAGCCTCAGTTTATGTTCTTTCTAATTTACCCTTGAATTAGTATACGAGTTACAGATCCTAAGGGAATTTTCAAGGTACAAGTTTGCATCATCGGTAGGCAATCTTAAAACCACCCCCTTCAAATTTATAAGTTGGATCATGGCACTCGTAATGTCAAATTTGATGCCTGAGGGTAAAACAAGAGGTACTATGGATCCAGACTCAGTCAGATCAACATATCCCATATCTTATTCATCTTCTATGTATGGCTGCATGTACTAATATACTAGGATTACTTGAACATAGGCACCTCTAGCTCTATTTTGATTCCCACTGAGTACTGCTCGGTGGTCTACTGCTTGTCTCTTTTCAGCAAGATCTGCATCCTTAGTTATCCTCTAAGATTCTTTAACGTCTCTCTTCTCTGCTTCAGTTTAAGATAAAAGCTCACCAGTCTAATGATCAATATATTTTATACACCTTCGGTAGGAGACACAATATCACTAACCCCTTCAGGATTATCAACTCTTTTTGGCTCAGACATCCTACTAGGTGTTTGTAGGATCCTCTATGGATTTAAATTCACTGGGAGTAAGGTATTTCCTCTACTCTATGTGCTAGGCATACACCGGCATATGCCTAACTAAGAACAAAAAGGAAAAGCTAAAAACCCCAAAACTGCAATAACCTCAATGTACAAATCAACACTATGTTACCCAGTAACGACACCAACTTACTTAATGACGTCTAAGTAATACCTCCTTTTAGATGATGGTATTGTCACTGTTAAGATATAGTAACCCAACTAAGGTTGGGGTCAAATCCCAAAGGAACACGTGGTTTGACAGATCCCATTTGTTACAATCTATGGACAAAATAGAAAAGTAAATAGGGGGATTTATTTGTAGTCGTCTTGAACAAATAACAATATTAACTTGGTTGAAAATTATTTATAAGTGAACACTAGGATTGTGTTCCCCCTGGATTCATCTCAACTCCTTAGGTTTATGTGCATAGTTGAACCAACCCAATACCTTGCATGCAAAGTCGATAAGTTATGTACCTCATACAATCTTTTGGACGAGTAGGAGGATTTCACCCTTTACCTTTTGAGTCTCAGGGTGTCGCATTACTAACCCTTACCCTGATCCTATTTAACTATCACCTTTTGAGTCTTAAGTTATTAGATGGAAGCTAATGACCATTTACTATATTCTGTTGTACTATAATGGATCGACCATTATCTCTCAAATTACTGTTGTCTCTATCTTTTCCTAGTCACTACTTCTCTTTTGGAGTAAGCTGCAATATCTAGGAGGGATCCTAATGTGTCCACCCATTAAAAAATCAATCATATCAAAGATAAAGTAATGTATGCTATGGGTATTGGTTCATATCAATAATTACACTTCCCCTACTTCATTAATTTGCCAGGGTTTCCACAATCCTAGTTATGGGTTTTAGCTGCTCATGATTATGAAGAAATCAATTGCATTCATATTGGAAAGAAAAGATGAAATAAGAATGATAAGATGAAATAAAACCCACAACCATAAACTGAATAATCAATCAAAGTCAATAAAAGGAAATCCCAATATCAAAGATGGATCTAAAAAAAAAAATATGTTTCTAAGTATTAAAAGTGCAGATCTTTTACTAAAAAGTACATAAAGAGTATTTATAGTACAACATAAAACCCTAAAAACTAAGACTGAATGAACTAGGAAAAAATAGGGTCAGTAGCCACCTAATCCTTGTACCTGCGGTCAGGCAGGGCACAAGTACTACTTGCGGCCCAGGCCCAGGGCACAGGTAGCCGGCAAGGTTGCAGGAGAAAAAATCCTGCAGTGTTTAGCTCTTGAGATTTTAAATTTATGGCACCCGCTTTGTGTACACGTGGTCCGTAGGTACTACTCGTGTACACATCTTGACTTAGTAGGTGCCGGGAGTCAGTTTTTTAGCTCTTCTTCAATTCTTGAACGTGCATTAATCATGATCAAGATGAAAAACATTCTCATATCCATAATCGCTCCAAAAGTAATCAAAAGAACCTTTTTTCACCCTTTTCATAAACTTATCATCCAAAACATGGTTTACTTCAAAACATACCCAAAACAGATTAAATCTGACAAAAAGGCCTTTGAAACTTACATATTTTCCTCATTTTAAGCATCAAAAGTGCTATATTTCTATAGTACATCAATGGTGGTCTTCAGTTGTTATCTTTTTATCCATGTAACAGAAGTCAAAACAAAGTATGCTAACAGATCCAAAATGTCAATTTTAGGGTGGTAACATGGTTGGTGTAGTTTTATGACTTTTAAATCTTCTTTAGACCCTCGATTTGGAAAGTTATGATTTTGGGTTTTTGGGGTCAACTTTGTGAAAATGATTTCTTTTTGAAAATCTGATATCTCCATTGAGTCCAAACCATCAAATTTGATAGGGTAGTATAGTTTGTTTACATTCACGAGATTCTAAATAAATCTAGAGGGGCCTGTGGAGACTTGGAATGCACCAAGTCCCTAGCTAGTACAATTGTGATCGCGATTCTACTATAACAATTACGATTGGGCCTGTAGTCGAAGTGTCGTGATCACGACA
This sequence comes from Capsicum pubescens, assembly GCA_030864215.1. Lineage (NCBI taxonomy): Eukaryota > Viridiplantae > Streptophyta > Magnoliopsida > Solanales > Solanaceae > Capsicum > Capsicum pubescens. The sequence goes on from CM061543.1 coordinate 125,137,217, forward strand.
CTATTTTTATGATCACGATACCCTTGATAGGTTAGGTATCATAATCGCAAACTTGGTCCACTATCGCAAAACCTTTGTATATAAATACCTGGTTTTCTCTATTTTTTTTACCATTTTTTAGACTTGGAGCTTAGGATTTCACAATTTAGAGGTATTTTCTTCACTTTTAATCTTAGGTAAGCTCCAAAAGACAAATTTCAATTGATTTCTTCATTCCTTATCGTTAAATTCTAGCTTTAATTCGGATTTAAGAGTGGAAATTAGGTATTTTGGCCCGAAAGGCTCAAATTTGCATTTCATCAAAATAAACCTTGATTTTTAATCCTTCTCAATTGGATGATGTTTTAATCCTATAGTTATCATTCTAACCTCAATTTAATCTTCAAACCAACTTCAATTCTTGATTTTAAAAATAGATTTCAAAGGTTTTACCCAGTAAAGCTTAAAAATGATTTTTCTTTGATTTGGACCTCATTTGTGCTTGGTTTTCATATGTAGACTCATAAAAATATGGAAACTATATTTTTGAAATAAAATTATGATTTTTCTTTTATTTTTGAAAACCCATTTCGGTGGTCCATTTTGACCATAATGTGAAAATAGTCAATATGAGTGTCATTGACTTTCTTTGATGCGTAGGTTCTTTATTCCCATGTTTTAGTTGATTTAGGGACCGTTCATAAGGAGTAAGGCTTTGGGATTAAAGGTATTGTTTTGATTTTTGGCTTTTGAGGTAGGTTATGACTTAACTCATTCAGACTGGGCTAAGTAGTTAATTTGTATACAAGAGCATATTAAGGGTGTGGGAACTAACCATGAGAATTTCTTACTATTTTTTTCCCATATGGGGGCCTATATGCGATGTTATACGATGTTTCAGAACTTTATGTGTTATGTGTGACCGTGTGGGGTCTTAGGTAATATTGATAGCCTTGTATACATGATGATAATGATATCTTATTGATGAAAAAGTGTTTTGTGGTACCATTTATGTATTTTGATGTACTCATCCTTTATTGGCATATAAAAAATATGGAAATTCATGGACGATTGAAAATAATGAGTATTTGGCTCACGTGTTTGTGGAAAAACTCATTGTGGTAGATTGTAGATATACTCATTGTGGTTGGTTGTGAGCATTACATCCGCATGTCATACTCATTTATTTAATATTGGTACTATAGTGAAAATACTGACAATACCTTTTTCTGATAGAAAATAGGGTATCTTATAAAACCCTTCTTGGGGGATGTGTCGAGGAGGAGATATGATATAGGATTGTATAAAGAGACTGTGCAACAATCTCGGAGGTTGTGCAACAACCTCATGGATCATCATCATTCTCATTTTATTTACTTTATTATGCTTATGATACAATAGTATTTCTTTCTTAGCTTTACACTTACCTAATTATTCTATCTTCCTTTACTTATACATGATAATCTTGTATATGTTGTCCTTCTTTGTTCAGTTGCCTATGATATAATGTATAATTGCGGTGCCTATCTGGTGTTGTTGCAATATGCGTGATATATTAAAATTTCAGTGTAAGTAGTGTACGCTACCATTGTGGGATATTTTCTTATTGTAGGTGATGTGCCCTTATTGTGTATTTTGTATGTTTTATTTTCTATTTTCTCAGTTGTCCTTAAAACACCCTGGGTTCTGTTCCTTCAAAATTTCCTCAGTTTTGAACTCTCTAGACATCATATGACTAGGGGTACTTTTCGTATGATAGGTACGGTTTGATGGGTCTTGGTCATATGTTAACTAGTGTAGGTTGTTTAGTTTCAGACCAAGGTACGAATTGATCATACTAGTCGTATGTTGGGATACTAGTGGTATGATGCTAATTGTGTATTGCCCTATGTTTAACCTAGAGGAGTCTATTCTTCCTAAGGTACGGATTTAGGGTACTGGTCGTATGGTTGGGTACAAATTGACCTTTTGTGGTCATATATGGGACTGTGTTGGGGTCTAAGGGGAGGCCTGAGGTACGAGATAATGGTACCACTTGTACCCTAAGGTACAGTTTGGGGGGTGGTGGTCGTACCCTCCTACAAGAGTTTTATACAGTTTAAGTTGGGGGTAATCTGGATATTTCTCCTCTTAATCTCTTAAGGCACCACGACTTATAACACTCTTGGGACATCATTTAACCTATTTGCAATCAATCAAACTCTCTTAAACACTTTCAAATTTTGTCAAGGTTCTTGGGTCAAGGAAGGCTAGGGTTTCATAAATAGGATTAATTTGGGGCTTGCAAGGGTGGTTTCTCACCGTTATCTTCGTAATCTAAGGAAATTTACTCCTCCCTCATTGTTAGTTCAACTAAAGGCATGATTTAATAAATGTTTTTTATGGCATAATTATTGTATGGTTTGGGGTTTTGAATATATGTTGGAGGTTTTGGTTATAAATGTTTGGTTATGATCTTCCCATGTCTTAATTATGGGTTTTCATATTTTAATAGTGGTTTGAACACATGGTTGAATGAGAATGGTTAATTGGCACTTTGTTTTTGGTTTCAAAAAGTATATGCCCTCAATATGTTTGATAAAATGTCAATGAGAATGATTTTGTTACATTGTTGAACTTTTATTAAAAACTTTGCATGATATAAAGTGGTAATAAAACCCTGAATTGGTTTGGATAGTTTTAAATGGTTAAATGGTGAGGTCTTAGTGGTCATGAATAAGCTTAAATTAAAAGCCTTGCGGGGTGCAAGGGAATCCCCAAGCAAATATAATAATGAACTACTTGTGGGGTACATAAGAATCCCTCATAAAAACTTAATGATAATGGAATATCCAGGCACATATGAATCCCATCCTTAAAAGGGTTGGCTAAGGACATCACTTGCAAGCTATAGTCGATATAACGATACTACTTATCATAGCCTTGGTTAATAATAAATAGTTTGGTTGTGTGAAAATGGTTTTAATTAGGCAATAATGGTGGGTTGTGAAAGCTAATCATTTAGGTGTGAGTTCAATAAACGGACATTGGAAACTCATGTTTGCCGACATGAGGATTGGTTATAGTGACCACATACTATACTTATGGAGTAAACGGGAATCCCCTAAGTTATACTTGTATATATGTATCATGGAGAGTGAAGGTTACACGGGAATCCCCTACTCCTATGGTATCTCCAGTTCATGAGGCTACACGCATCAAGGCTCATTCAGGGGGTAACACTGGACCCATATAGATCATGGGTATATCTAGAATGGTTAAGCTACACATACCCAGGTTAATGGTTTCAAAGGCAATGCTAACCCGGTCCCCTTTCCCGGCTTGGATTATATATATGTATATGTATGGTTGTGAATGCATATAGATGTTTACTTGGTTTTAAAGGTTGGCATTATTTCATCTTTATCCTGAGTACTTGATAGAATTCACCTTCTAACCCATCTTCTGGCGCTTGTATCCGTACTTGATGCAAGAACCAACCATTCTACTCTTCCTGCTTAGTGCTTAAATTCGGGATCAGCTTATATTGGATTAAAGTGGTGAGCTTTCATACTCTAGAAGTCTCTATTTAATGTCATAGACTTCTTTTCACATTTTGGTCATTTCATAGACTTTGGTTTGGGCTATGGTCGAGGGCATGTCCTAACCGATTATTATTTTACTTTCAAATAGAGGATTATGAGACAACCATGGGTTGGTATGGGCAGTGTTGGTATTGGTGTCATCTTTGGCATTGGCATTGGTATTTGGGATGGCATCAATGGACTATATTTGACATGATTATTCCATTTTGTTTTGCACCCTACATATAAATATATTGGGTTATTGTCTTGGTTTGGTTGGTTATTAGACGGATTGAATTGGTTGGGTTGGTTTAGGAAGTAGACTTATCCCAAAGTCAATATTTTTACAAATACACTATCTTGTTATATATTCAAAATTCATCTGACTCAGGGTACCCTTTTGGAGTTTGGGTTCGATATCGTAGGTGGTCCCCGGTCCTGGTTGGACTTAGGATGCCCATCATGATAAGTCCTTGGTTTGGGTCATGTCAGGCCTATGATACTTACTGACTATAAGTGGATCATAGTCACTCCTACTCTATTCTTTTGGTGCTGATTCAGGTTTGAGTACGCCCCATATTGCTTGATTTGGGTGATATTTTTATTTCTTGAGGTAGTGGTTAATTTTTAGGCATCCATATGTTGTCTAGTACCTTTTCCTTATCATACTATGTTTTTACTTGTATTTCAGAGACATAGTTTATCTTTTTATGGATATCTTATGTAATTTTTTGGATTCAAGTTGTACTAGATATGTTTTTACACTGTTGACATTAGGTTTTGGTGAGTTATGACATTATTGTAGGCTATGTTTCTTTATGCATTTATTATACTTGTATGGTTTGATTTTATTCTAGAAGCCTTACCTTAGGGTTATTATTGTCTTTTTCTATTTTGTATTAGTTTGTGCGATAGGCTTACTTGTCAAGGTTTACTGCGACAAGTGCCATCATGACCCTTGGCATTTTGGGTCGTGACAAATTGGTATTAGACTAGCTAGGTTAATTTGTCTCAATGGTGTAAGAACAGGATGTTTAATAGATTACTCATGTATATGTACGTCGATATTTGTATCTATATTCGAGAGGTTATAAGATGTCTTTAGGAAACTTTCCTCATGTTATCCCTTATTGTGTAATTTTTTTTATACCTCGTGTTCTGAGTTGTGTTTCACTCTTTCAGGTCAGATGGTGTTGAATAGATCCTGCAAGAGTAGAAATATAGAGCCTTCACTCATAAGGCGAGCCTCGAGTTATTGATGGACTCGAGGGAGTGGACAATCCCGTGGATCAACCCCATCTAGGATAAGTTCTTGGGGACACTCCCCTGAGCCTCATGTTGAGCATGTTGCGAGTGTAGGTTCAGTTCCAGTTCCTCAAAGTTTGTCTACCCTAATTTTGGACGATTTGTTGGTGTGTTTGCTGACATGTATAGAGGGTTCTCTTTTGGTTATATCAGGTGTTTGGGTATTCCTCTAGCCCCTAGTGTGGATCATCTTGTGACATCAACTTTTGTGTTGGATACTCCCCAGACCCTGAGTACTTTTCTCTATTAACACCGATATCTAAGTATGTTGCTATGAGATCAGGTATTTAGCCTTTATCTATGTCACCTCCTCAGATAGGATCTCAGCCTGCCAGATTCACCATGCCTTCTTTTATTGTAAGTATAGTGATGTATTTTAAGGATTAGAAGAGGTTTGAAAGATTTACTCATTTGGGTTCTCCTTGATTCACTAGTGTTGTGGGAAAGGATACCTATAAGTTCTTGATTGATTATTGGGAGAAGTTGCATAATTTGGGTTCACTTGAGTCACATAGGGTGGCTTATAGTACCTATCAATTAAGAGATGTTGTGATAGATTAGTGGAGGTTATTTGTTGGTTGTAGACCTCTTGATTATCTCGAGATGACTTGGACCAGTTCATTGATGCTTTTTTAGAGAAATTCATCCCTTAAAGTCTTAGAGATTAAATAAGGGATGAGTTTGATCAGTTGGAGTAGGGCTCTATGACCATTGAAGAGTATGAGGCACACTTTCAAGTTTTGTCTAGACATTCCAATGCCATTATTTCCATCGAGTCTAAGAGGATTTAGAAGTTTTTGAAGGGTTTGGATGTTTCCCTTCAGTTGGTTACATCTCAGATGGTTGTATTTGGAGCGTCTTTTCAGAGCATTATGGATCATGCTAAGATAACAGAGGATATTCTTCGAGCATCTCATGGAGGCTCCAAGAAGGTGCACCATTTTTGTAAGTTTAGAGGTCAGTATCCTCGAGGCAGGGATTTTAGAGGTTCTCGTGGGTATCAGGGTAGGCCAGTGTTGGCAGCCTTGTAAAGTTCAAGTGGTGGATCTTTTAGTTTAGCAGTTTAGGGTGGCCGTTCGGACCTAGTGGTGACTTCTTTTATTAGGGTGGGTCATAGTTATTTCTTGATGTGTGATAAGATTTGCCATTTGTCCAAGGTCTTTCCCTGCTGTATGATTGGAGCTACTCCTATTTCAGTTGTGATAGGTAGGGGTTCTACCAGAGAGAGGAGAAGTAGAAGTAGTAGAGCTCATGGTATTAGTCGTGGGGCTACTCAGCCAATTGGTGGTCGTGGATAGTGTTATGCCATACCCGCCAGACCAGAGGCAGAGGCTTTTGATGCTGTGATCATAGGTATCATATATTTGTTTTAGATCTGCATTTGCGTTATTTGATTCCAGATCAACTTTCTTCTATGTGTCTACATATTTTGCTTTGGGTTTTGATTTTGTTATTGAGCCTCTTGCCATGCCTATTTGTGTATCTACTTCTATAGGAGATTCTTTAGTGGTGGATCAGGTGTATCGATCTTGTGTTGTGACTTTCTCTGGGCATGAGACTTGGGGTAGATTTCCTTGTGTTAGATATGGCTGACTTTGATGTTATTTTAGGTATGGATTGGTTGGCTCCTTATCATCCTGTTCTAGGTTATTTTGCTAAGATCTTGACTTTATCTTTGCCAGGTGTACAGATGATAGCTTTGAAGGGTGTACTTCATTCAGGTCCTAAGAGAACTATATCTTATGCTTGAACTTGTAGATTGGTTGAGAGGGGATGTTTATATTATTTGGCTCATATTCGAGGTACTAGTGTTGTTTCACCTTTTTCTTTTGATTTTGTTCATGTTGTTCATGAGTTTATGGATGTGTTCCCTATGGATTTTCATAGTTTACCTCTGGATCATGATATTGATTTGACTATTTATGTTGAGCCATGCATCAAGCCTATTTTTATTTCTCCTTATAGGGTAGCTTCTACTGAGTTAAAGAAATTGAAAGATCAGTTGTAGAAGTTGTTGGATAAGGGATTTATTCGACCTAGTGTATCACCTTGGGGTGCACCTTTCTTGTTTGTGAAGAACAAAGATGGGTCTATGCGTATGTGTATTGATTATTGATAGTTGAACAAAGTAACCGTTAAGAATAAGTATCCTCTTTCTTGTATTGATGATTTATTTGATCAACTTTAGGGTGTTGCAGTGTTTTCAAAGATTGATTTGAGATCCAGTTATCACCAGTTTAGGATTAGATCTTTAAATATTCCGAAGATAACTTTTCAAACTCGATATGGTCATTATGAGTTCTTAGTTATGTTCTTTGGGTTAACCAATGCCCCTGCCACATTCATGGAGTTGATGAACCGAGTCTTTTAATTGTATCTTGACTTCTTTGTTATTGTATTTATAGTTGATATCTTTGTTTATTCCAAAAGTGAGGCTGAGCATAAAGAGCACTTGTGGATTGTGCTTCAAAGATTGAGGGATGCGAAGTTGTATGCTTAGTTCTCCAACTGTGAGTTTTCGTTGGAGTTTGTTTCCTTCTTGAGTCATGTGATGACTAAAGAGGGTATACGGTTGTCCAACTAAGGTTTCAATAGTTTGTGATTGGGATAAACCTACTCCGCCCATCGATATTTGGATTTTTATTATCTTTGAAGGTTATTATCAATGTTTTATTAAGGGTTTCTCATCCATTGCAACTCCATTGACTAAGTTAACTTAGAAAAAGATTTCTTTCTAGCGGTCTGATGCTTGTGAGAAGAGCTTTCAAAAGCTCAAGGATTTGTTGACATCAACTCCTAGATAGACCTTACCCAAGAAAGGTGTGGGATTCACCATCTTTAGTGATGCTTCAGGTATTGGGTTAGGTGTTGTGTTTATGTAGGAGGGTAAGGTGATTGTATACGCTTCTCGTTAGTTGAAGCCCCATGAGAGGAATTACCCTACCCATAATTTGGACCTATGCATGGTTGTTTTTTCTTTGAAGTTATGGAGTCCTTTGTTAGATTTTCTCGGATCATCGTAGCCTTCAGTACTTCACCTAGTAGATCTTAATATGTGGCAGCATTGTTGGCTTGAGTTGCTTAAGGATTATGACTAGACTATTCTTTATAATCTTGGCAATATAAATGTGGTTGTGGATGACTTGAGCTGGAAGTCGACTAGCATGAGAAACCAGAAACATCTTTTCACCTAGGAGAGGCCTTTGTCCTTAGAGGTTTAGTATTTAGCAATCCAGATGGTAAGGCTTGATATTTCGACACCTCGGTGTGTTTTGGCATTCGTGGAGGCTAGGTCTTCTTTGATAGAGCAGATTTAAGCTCATGAGTTTGATGATGCAGGATTGAGCTTGATTTGGGATAAGGTGTTGAGTGGTAAGGATAAGGAAGCCTTGCTTGATTCAGATGGAGTTTTTAGGATTAGAGGATGAGTTTGTGTATCGAGAGTGGGTGATTGGATTAAATCATTTTGGAGGAGGCTTATTATTCCAGGTATTTTATCCATCCTAGAGTGGGCAAGATGTATCTTAATTTGAGGTAGCATTATTGGTGGGTGGTATGAGGAAAGATATAGCGTACTTTGTAGCTTATTGCCTTTGTTGTCAGCAGGTAAAGGTCGAGCATATGAGATCTGGTGGTTTGCTTCAGAGGTTACCTATTCCTGAGTGGAAGTGGGAACAAATAACTATGGACTTTATGAGTGGTTTGCCTCATACTTTGCATGGTTCTGATAGTGCTTAGGTCATCGCAGATCGATTGACCATGTCTTCCGATTGCATTTTGGTCCAGGTTTCTTTAAGTTTGGAGAGGTTGGCCCATATCTACATTCGTGAGATTATCTCTCTTCATGGTGTGCCAGTATCAATCATCTTAAATTGTGGTTCAGTGTTCACATCTCACTTTTGGTAGACTTCTTAGGATGAGCTAGGTACTCGGGTTGATTTTAGCATATCGTTTCACCCACAAACAGATGGCCAGCCGCCGCAGACTATTCAGGTTTTTGAAGATATGCTTGGCGCTTGTGTGATGGATTTTGGTGGCCAGTGGGAGCAACATTTGGATTTAGCAGAGTTTGCATATAATAACAGCTACCATTTTAGTATCAATATGTCTCTTTTTATGGCATTGTATGGTAGTCTTTGTCACTAACTAGTGGCCTGTTTTGAGGTTTTTGAGGTTAGGCCTGGAACAGACTTACTTCAAGAGTCTTTGGATAGAGTTGGATCATTCAGGATAGACTTTGAGCTTCTCCGATAGGCAAAAGTTCTATGCAGATAGTAGACATAGTTCCTTAAGACTTGGTGTTGGTGACTGTGTTTTCCTTTGAGTTTCACCCATAAAGGGTGTGAGAGGTTTGGGAGGTCCCAACAACTCTTTTTTCAGTTTGTAGAGGCTTTCAGACATAATTAGTTTATTTTAGTTGTGTCAAACACTATGTCAGTTATTTCAATAACCTTTAACTTTGGATGTTCAGTTTTAAAATTTCTCTTTTTTTTTATGGTTTATGATTCCACACCATATCTTTCTCTCTCTCTCTCTCTATATATATATATTCATGATTTTAGTACCATGCCAAAATCAAGGGTTATAAGTATCGTGTCTTGTCTAGGGTGTAGACATTGTCATGACAAACTTTGTATCAAAGCAGTAGGTTGAAGAGTCCTATGATGTCTATAAAACTATATTTAACAAAGTCTTTTTCATGGGTATGAAATGCGCCACACTTATGAGTGATATGCTATGAGATATTTTAGGAAACCATTCCTTATTTTATGATCATTATCATCCTATAGAGTTTGACACTATTTACATCCTTCTAGTTCATGCTTTATGCATTTCAGATAGTGTCTCTATGAAAAAACAACAAATGGAAAAATGATCAAAATGTGAACTCACCTCCACCAGCAAATAATGAGGTTAATAATGTTGAGTTCCAAAAGTCATCTAGATGTTGGCACAAGCGATCACAACTCTGGTGAACCAGCAAGTAGCGGTTCTGGTTAACTTGAATGGTAGGTCAACTGCTATCCGAGTCATAGATTTTGTATATATGAACCCACTTGAGTTCTTTGGGTCAAAGGTGGAGGTGGACAAGGAAAATTTTATTAATGAGGTGAAAAAGATCTCTAGGTGATACAAGTGTCTGAGGTGGGAAGGGTTGAGCTAGATTTCTATCAGCTTAAGGATGTATCTCACTTAAGGTATACTTAGTAGAAGGACAATCATGGAAGGAATATAGTTCCTGTAGTTTGGGATGATTTGTCGATGACTTTCTTAATTGGTTCTTAATGAGAAAGTTGAGGAGTATATGAACTTAGGATAGGGATCTATATCAATAAAGTAATATGGCCTTAAGTTCACCCATCTTTCAAGGTATGCTCTTAAGATGGAGGTTAAGAAAAGGGCTAAAATAAGTAAGTTCGTATTTAGAGTTCCCAACTTAGTGAAGAAGGAATGTGGAACAACTATGTTTATTAGGGATATGGATATCTCCTGGTTAATGACCCATGTCTAACAAATTGAGGAAGAGAAATTGAAAAAGGGAGAAAAAGAGAATAAAAGGGCTAGAATAGGTAGCTTTGAGTATAGGCAATAGTGTTTTAATGGTGGAAACCAGTCTTCCATCTAGCAAAAATCATCAGCGCCAACACCTTTATCAGATAGTGCTCTATTTTTAGCATCTAGACCCAGACATTAAATAAAACATAGGGTATTGGGATTTTGTTTACAGTGTAGCTATCACGCCTCAAATCCTATTGGGGCGGACCGGCACCCGTAACCGAGGAGGCTCGGGAGAACCAGCTCATAACCTTATACTTCCCATGCATACCTCTATGACAACCCAAAATTCAGACAGCATCATGTCATATATAAAAGGAAATAATCAACTATATAAGCTCGAGCACAAACACATATATATACAATACTTGGTTGTTGGATCCATCACGTCTATTAACAAAACACCACCTTGACTGTACATTAGGTCTACAAAGCCTCTAGACAATACACAAAGTTTAACTAAGGTCGGGACACACCCCTCCATATAACTAACTTCTATACAATACCAAAAGTGACTGGATATGACACGGAAAGCCCTGAAGCAAACTGGAGCTCACCAAAAGCAGCTGGATATCCTGGCTCCTACTTGTGCGGTGTATGAGCTGAGGTACCTGTGCCTGCAACATGAAATACAGGTCCCCCGTGGGGGACGTCAGTACGAAATATGTACTGAGTATGTAAAGATGTAGATAATCACATATGATATAGGAGCTCAATAGAAATCAGAAACAAGTGAATAAATCGTAATAGGAGTGGACCACACTTACTAGAACTTGTGACAACCTGTACATTGTATTTATTCAATCAATTCACCTTCGTTCTTATCATCTTTGTAATCATTACTGTACTATACTGTGACCATTAGGCTGCCTCCAGTACATATCAACTGGGATCGAACCATGATAGGCTTATGCCCCTGGGATACCACCTATACACACATAAATAGGGATCGACCCATGATAGAATTATGCCCCTGGGATACCACCCGATAAGTGAGAACTTCCATCACTTAGTTCAATTAATCTTTGAGATTGTTATTTCGGTCGCCACCGCATTTTTGATACTTTGAAACAATGATACATCAATAAGAGACATATAAATAGACCATCAATGCAATAACAATGAAGTAAGAACTCATTGCCACATCAATGAAGTGTTTTGGAGTCATCAATGCCATAACAATGAAGTAGGAACTTATTGGTATATCAATGAAACGTTTTGGAGTCATTAATAGCACATGGATTTTTTTTGAGTAACCGGATACCTTCAGAAAATCATTAGTGCAATAAACATGTAAGATTTGGAAAACAAGTAATTATTGGAATGTCTTGACATCTTGTAGGGTGGAAATAAGTTCATTGGTAACGTAGGACATCATACAAAACTATTATGGATCACATGTTATTGAATAACTTTGGAAACTTTCTTAATAGAACAATTGTTCACTTTCATGCCAAAGATATGGTATAGAGTATGCTTTACATACCTGACTGTCAACCTTCAATACTAGTCCCAAATGGACTTTCCGTCTTTTCGGATTACTTATCTACAATGAACATATATAGCAATCTAGTATTAGCAACCAAAGGTCACAATTCAATTATTTGAATTCACCAAACTAGTGGTGAAGTAGTAAGCCTTAATTACACCATAAAGGGTGTAACTTTAACCCTCTTATACTCCAATTACATTCACATGGCATGCATATTCATACAACATCCTCCAATATCAAGTTTGGATTCATTTATCCTTCCAACCAATCCATTAAACCAAATTGAGCCATAAACATAAATAATCATCAATTCAATAGTATATCACCATATCCATCTTCCATAACTCGATTACCATATACACCTTCCACAATTCAATATAACCAAACCATGCAAAATAGTCCATAACCCTATTTCCATCACCTTTCAATAACAACCAATACATATAATCCTGTATCACACATATACATATGGAAAAGAACAAAGGCAAACAATATTCATACCTTAGAATTCACATCTTGATTATGAAATCCTGTTTCCACAAATAATAGGTTCCGTTCGAAGCTCTCGAGATGACAAACGCAGTTATCAGATTACTTTGAAATTTCTACGGTTGAATCAAAAGTAATTTAAAGGTCAAATTTGGCTAGGGTTTGTTCTTTCTCAATGATTGCTGATGAAAATGAGTTTTTGAACTCATATACATGTATATATACACATATTCCCGTCCATAATATAATAGAAAATGACCAAAATGCCTTTAAAATTTAAATAATGTCAAATCTGTCCTTTGGTGGACTATTTTGGTAAGCTAAAGTAGATCAACCATAACTCTTTGGTCCGATATCGGATTTGGGTGAAATTGATATCGTTGGAAGTATAATTCAAAGGGATTTTATTTCATATAAAGTAGGCCACCCATTTCGTCCTGCACAAGGAGTTATGGTCGTTTGATGTTGACCCTAAAAATCTATTTTGATAGACTGAAGTAAAACGAGTATAACTTCTTATTCAGACGTTGTATTTGGATGAAACCAATTGCATTGGAAATAAGACTCAAAGATGTTTCTTTTAATAGGTCTAATATATCCCAGTTCATTATATTAAGGGAGTTATGATCATTTGAAGTTGACCCAAAAATTCGGCTGGCCTCAGTAGTTTGTGTGCAGGAAATTTTCCTGCACATTTACTATTCCCAAATATCCCGGCCACCATTTTATAGTTTTGAACGTGCTCGATTATATCCAAAACCTATATGTTTTAGGAAATCTTTATATCGTTGGAAAGCTTATTTAATAACCTTCGCATGGAACCATCGACGGGCAAATTCTGGTATAAATAAAATATAAAATTAATTCCATATAAATAAGACCAATACACGTAGTTGAATACGCCAATACACGTACTTGAATACGGGGTGTTACATCCTTCCCCCCTTTAGGATATTTGTCCTCGAATGTTAGCGTAGTTATTCAACCGAAACATGTTCAAGTCCATCATTAATATTCACATCATCACATAAATACTATGCATATATAAAAAAACGTACTTGTTAATGTTCTAACTCCATTTCTTGAACTTCCTCTTCATCTTTGAACAAATGAGGGTACTTAGATTTCATTGCTTCCTCAGCTTCCCATGTAATCTCTTCCCTTTGATGATTTCTCCAACGTACTTTCACAGATGCTATCTCTTTCTTTCTCATCTTCTTAACTTGGCGATCTAGAATAGCAATAGGCACTTCCTCATAGGTAAGATCATCCTCAACTTACACATCCTCAGTAGAAGTGATATGTGATGGATCTCTGATGCACTTTTGAAGCATTGACACATGAAATACCGGATGTACTGATGAGAGCTCTTGGGGTATCTTTAATTCATATGCAACTTGTACAAACCTTCGAGTGATCTTATACGGGCCTATATAACGTGGACTCAACTTCCCTTTCTTGCCAAATCTCATTACCCCTTTCATTGGTGATACCTTCAAAAATACCCAATCACCTATTGAAAACTCTAGCCCTCTCCTTCTACTATCCGCATATGACTTGTGTCGACTTTGGGATGTTTTTAGTCGTTGCTGAATTACTTTAACCTTCTCTATGGCTTGATAAACAAGATCCGGTCCGAACAAAAGAGTTTCACCCACTTTGAACCATCCTATTGGTGATCTACACTTCCTTTCATATAAAGCTTCATATGGTGCCATTTTGATACTTGAATGATAGCTATTATTGTAGGCAAACTCAATAAGAGGTAAATGATCATCCTAGTTGGCCTTAAAATCTATTACACAAGCTCATAGCATATCTTCAAGTGTTTGGATGGTACGTTCTGCTTGTCTATCTGTTTGAGGGTTAAAAGCTGTACTCAACTTCACTTGTGTTCCCAAACACCTCTGAAAAGACTTCCAAAAGTTTGTGGTAAATTGGGTTCCCCGATCTGATATAATAGATATTGGCACTCTATGTCATCGGACTATCTCTTTAATGTATAGCTTCGCATACTCTTCAACTGTGTAAGTGGCCCTAACTGGTAGGAAATGTGCGGATTTGGTAAGCCTATCAACAATCACCAATATAGAATCAAACTTCCGGGATGAACGAGGAAAACCAATAATGAAATCCATGTTGATCATGTCCCACTTCCAGCTTGGAAGATCAATGCATTGCATATAACCTCCGGGTTTTTGGTGCTCAACTTTAACTCTTTGACAATTTGGAGATTCAGCTACAAATTCTACAATGCTCTTCTTCATGTCATTCCACCAATACATATCTTTCAAATCTTAATACATTTTGGTTGATCCTGGATGAATGGAATACCTTGAACAATGTGCCTTTGTTAGAATCTTCTTTCTTAGCCCGTCTACATCCGACACAGACAATCGGTTTTGGCACTGAAGTACTCCTTCTCGCGTAAGCTCAAATGCCTTGGTCGCACCACTCTGAACGTTCTCCTTAAGCTGTAATAAAATAAGATCTGCATATTGCTTCTCTTTCACTTCATCTACTAATAAAGATTCTGCAGCATTATGTACGATAATCTCTTTATTCGGAGTTTCAAGAAGGCAAACTCCCAAACTAGCTAACTGGTAAAGATCTTTAATCATCCCTTGCCTTTCTATAGGCGCCATCATAGCCTTACGACTTAACGCATCAGCTACCATATTTTCTTTCCCTAGATGGTACAAGATATCAACATCGTAGTCCTTTAATAGTTCAAGCCATCTCCGCTGCCTTAAATTTAGATCCTTCTGATTAAAAATATATTGCAAGCTCTTATGGTCAGTATATATATCAACATAAACCCCATATAAGTAGTGGAGCCATATCTTTAAAGAAAAAATAACTGCTGCCAGCTCAAGATCGTGTGTAGGATAATTTTTCTCATGTGGCCGCAATTGTCTAGAAACATATGCTATTACCTTACCATGCTGCATCAATACACATCCTAAACCAATTCTGGAAGCATCACAATACACTGTACACCCTTCGGTGCCTTCTGGAAGTACCAACATGGGTGTAGAAATCAACTTGTTCTTTAAATCTTAAAAATTCTTCTCACAGGCATCATTCCATTGGAATTTGGATTCTTTATGGGTTAGCTTGGTTAAGGGTGCTGAAATGGAAGAAAAGCCTTCAACAAACCTTCTATAATAACCGGCCAACCCGAGAAAACTACGAATCTCCGTAGGCATTGTGGGCCTTGGCCAGTTCTTCACAGCTTCTATCTTTTGAGCATCAACCTTTATCCCTTCACTAGATATAATATGACCCAAAAATGCCACCGACTTTAACCAAAACTCACATTTAGAGAACTTTGCATAAAGCTTACAATCACGAAGAGTCTACAATGCCTGTCGTAAGTGATTGGCATGGTCCTCTTCTGATCTAGAACAAACTAGAATATCATCTATAAAAACTATCACAAATACATCCAGGAATGTCTTAAACACCCTATTCATCAAATCCATAAAAAACTGCGGGTGCATTTGTTAGCCCAAATGACATAACTAGAAACTCATAATGACCATACCGTGTTCGGAAAGTTGTCTTGGGTATATCCTTCTCTTTGAACCTCACTTGGTGGTAACCTGACCTCAAATCAATCTTAGAAAAGCACTTGGCGCCCTATAACTGATCAAATAAATCATCAATTCTTGGGAGAGGATATTTATTCTTAATAGTCACCTTATTCAATAGCCTATAATCAATACACAACCTCAGTGAGCCATCCTTTTTGCGCACAAATAACATTGGTGCTCCCCAGGGGGACATACTAGGCCTTATGAATCCCTTCTCTAGCAAATCTTTCAATTCTCATAATTCTGCTGGGGCCATTCTATATGGAGGAATGGATATTGGTTGGATGCCTGGTATTACATCAATACCAAACTCTACTTCTCGTTCAGGAGGCAAACCTGGAAGATCTTCAGGAAATACATCAGAAAATTCATTTACCACCAGAACAGCGTGAAGATTTGGTGGCTCCACTTCTGTATCCCTTACTCTAACTAAATGATATATGTATACCTTGGAAATCATTCTTCTTGCCTTAAAATAAGAAATAAATCTACCTCTTGGCGCGCCAATTTCACCTTTCCATTCAAGGACTGATTCATTTGGAAAATGGAAATATACCTTTTTTGTGTAGCAATCAATTGTGGCATAACAAGATGCCAACCAGTCCATACCCATTATAACATCAAAATCTACCATTTCTAACTCTACAAGATCAGCCATCGTATCACGACCACAAACAGTTACTATGCAGTTTTGGTAAACCCTTCTAGCTATAATAGATTCCCCAACCGGTGTGGACACTTCAAATGGCTTAACTAACAGTTCGGGTATTCTTTCAAACTTTCCAGCAACCAATGGAGTAACATAAGATAATGTAGAACTGGGATTAATTAAGGCATATACATCGAATGAAAATATAGACAATGTACCCGTAACCACATCTAGGGAAGCCTCTAAATTCTATCGATCCGCTAGAGCATACATACGATTTTGAGCCCTGCTAGAACTCGTGGCTCCTCTATCACCTCTAACATGACCCATTGGTTGTGCACCCCTTCCTAAATAAGGCATCGATGATGATGATGCAACAAATGACCTCGTAGGTCATGCCATACCCTCTATGCCCCTTCATGGGCATTCTCTCATCATATGCCCCGACATACCGCACCAAAATAAAACATTGGTCCCCAGCCGACATGCGCCCAAATAATACTTTTCACATTTATTGCATGGCTCTCGAGGAGGTCTCGATTGGCTCATATTCCCTTGCCCTTGGTACCCCACTGTCCGCAAACTCTGACTCTTACTTCTGTGCCCAAATTGATTTCCTCTGGACCCTTGGAACTATGGTGGGGCACTAGCTGCAGAATAAGAAGATAATGGCCTAGGTGGTCTAGCAGAAAACTATGGTCTGGACCCTCCTTGGGATGCCATGAACTGCCCTGTAGATCTGGCCCTCTTGGAATATCCTTTTTCTAATTCTGTGTTCTTCTCCTCCGCCTCTGATCTTCCATTTTCTATGCAAAATCTTGAATCCTCGCTATGTCCATATCTTTGTTCAAAGCAGAAATAGTACAATCTCTAACCAGATATGGATCCAGCCTATCCACATATTGATGAACTTTTTCATCCATAGTAGCTACAACATTAGGAGCATATCTCGACAAGGAATTAAATCGGAGACTGTACTCCCTCACTCTCATATTCCCCTGATGAAGATTTAAAAACTAATCTGCATGGGCCTGACGAATCTCGAATGGAAGATAATGATCAAGAAATGCCTCTTTGAACTTTTTCCAAGTAGCTAGGGGTGCATCAATACCCCTAGATCGTTTCCAGTCCTCGTATCAATATATAGCCTCCCCTTTGAATCTATATACCGCTAACTCTACTGTCTCTCTACCCGTTACATGCATAACTTCTAAGGCCCTTTGAATTTGATCAATAAAGTCCTGTGGGTCCTCGTTAAGATTTGATCCAGTAAAAGTGGGAGGATCCATCTTAAGAAAATCCTATGTTTGAAGGCTAGCCGCCCTATCTGTACCACTAGGACCCGTGGTAGGAATGGCTTGCCCTTGATCTTGCCCAGCAACTATACGAGTCAAAAGTTGCACTGCATTTGTAAGATTTTGATCAACAGCATTAATAGGTGGCTCTGGGGATATAGTTCTCCTCCCCCTTAATTCTTCCGGAGTGGAAGAAGTTTCTGATGCATGCTCAACTGGAGCCTCACTTTGATTAGCTGGTATAGTGGGTGACTTACTAGTCCTCTCTCCGGAAGCCACATATACTTGCTTACCGGTATTATTGCTTCTGGTAACCGGCATCATTACTATAATAAGAGAAACAAATAGTTTCAGTGGTCAACTATAACTTCATATACAATATAGGCTCTATCGCACGATCTAAGACATGAAGAAAAGAGACAATTCCTAAATGTCCATAGCCTCCTGTTTATAGATGCGGTGCATGACACATCGATAAACAAGACTCTATGTAGACACGACTTTGTAGACTCACTAGGATGAAATTCTCTGATACCACTTTTGTCACGCCTCAAATTCTATTAGGGCGTACCGACACCCGTAACCGAGGAGGCCCCGGAGAACCAGCTCATAACCTTATACTTCCCATGCATACCTCTATGACAACACGAAATTCGGACAACATCATCTCATATATAAAAGGAAATAATCACCTGTATAAGCTCGAGCACACATATATATGTATATACAATACTTGGCCATTGGAGCCATCACGTTTATTAACAAAACACCACCTTGCCTGTACATTAGGTCTACAAAGCCTCTAGACAATACACAGAGTTTAACTAAGGTCGGGACACACCCCGCCATATAACTAACTTCTATACAATACCAAAAGTGACTGGATATGACACGAAAATCCCCGAAGCAAACTGGAGCTCACCAAAAGCAGCTGGATATCCTGGCTCCTACTTGTGCAGTGTATGAGCTGAGGTACCTGTGCCTGCAGCATAAAATGCAGGTCCCCCGTGGGGGACGTCAGTACAAAATATGTACTGAGTATGTAAAGCTGTAGATAATCACATATGATATAGGAGCTCAATACAAATCAGAAACAAGTGAATAAATCGTAATAGGAGTGGACCACACTTACTAAAACTTGTGATAACCTGTACATTGAATTTATTCAATCACTTTACCTTCGTTCTTATCATCTTTGTAATCATTACTGTACTGTGACCATTAGGCTGCCTCCAGTACATATCAACTGGGATCGACCCATGATAGGCTTATGCCCCTGGGATACCACCCATACACACATAGATAGGGATCAACCCATGATAGGCTTATGCCCCTGGGATACCACCCAATAAGAGAGAACTTCCATCACTTAGTTCAATTAATCTTTGAGATTTTTATTTCGGTCGTCACCGCATTTTTAATACTTTAAAACAATGATACATCAATAAGAGACATATAAATAGACCATCAATGCAATAACAATGAAGTAAGAACTCATTAGCACATCAATGAAGTGTTTTGGAGTCATCAATTCCATAACAATGAAGTAGGAACTTATTGATATATCAATGAAACGTTTTGGAGTCATTAATAGCACATGGATCTTGTTTGAGTAACCAGATACCTTCTGACATTCATTAGTGCAATAAACATGTAAGATTTGGAAAATAAGTAAGTATTGGAATGTCTTGACATATTGTAGGGTGGAAACAAGTTCATTGTTAACGTAGGACATCATACAAAACCATTATGGATCACATGTTATTGAATAACTTTGGAAACTTTCTTAATAGAACAATTGTTCACTTTCATGCCAAAGATATGGTATAGAGTATGCTTTACATACCTGATTGTCAACCTTCAATACTAGTCCCAAATGGACTTCCCGTCTTTTCGGATTACTTATCTACAATAAACATATATAGCAATCTAGTATTAGCAACCAAACGTCATAATTCAATTATTTGAATTCACCAAACTAGTGGTTAAGTAGTAAGACTTAATTACACCATAAAGGGTGTCACTTTAAGCCTCTTATACTCCAATTACATTCACATGCCATGCATATTCATACAACATCCTCCAATATCAAGTTTGGATTCATTTATCCTTCCAACCAATCCATTAAACCAAATTGAGCCATAGACATAAATAATCATCAATTCAATATTATATCACCATATCCACTTTCCATAACTCAATTACCATATCCACCTTCCACAATTCAATACAACCAAACCATGCAAAATAGTCCATAACCCTATTTCCATCACCTTTCAATAACAACCAATACATATAATCCTCTATCACACATATACATATGGAAAAGAACAAAGGCAAACAATATTCATACCTTAGAATTCACCTCTTGATTATACAATCCTGTTTGCACAAATAATAGGTGTCGTTCGAAGCTCTCGAGATGACAAACGCAGTTATCGGATTACTTTGAAATTTCTACGGTTGAATCAAAAGTAATTTAAAGGTCAAATTTGGCTAGGGTTTGTTCTTTCTCAATGATTGATGATGAAAATGAGTTTTTGAACTCATATACATGTATATATACACATATTCCCGTCCATAATATAATAGGAAATGACCAAAATGCCTTTAAAATTTAAATAATGTCAAATCTGTCCTTTGGTGGACTGTTTTGATAAGCTAAAGTAGATCGACCATAACTCTTTGGTCCAATATCAGATTTGGGTTAAATTGGTATCGTTGGAAGGATAATTCAAAGGGATTTCATTTCATATAAAGTAGGCCACCCATTTCGTCCTGTACAAGGAGTTATGGTCGTTTGAATTTGACCCTAAAAATCTGTTTTGATAGGCTGAAGTAAAACGAGTATAACTCCTTACTCAGATGTTGGATTTGGATGAAACCAATTGAATTGGAAAGAAGACTCAAAGATCTTTATTTTCATAGGTTGCATATCTACTAGTTCATTATATTAAGGGAGTTATGATCGTTCGAAGTTGACCCAAAAATTCGGCTGGCCTAAGTAGTTTGTGTGCAGGAAATTTTTCTGCAAATTTACTATTCCCAAATATCTCGGCCACCGTTTTATAGTTTCGAACGTGCTCGATTATATCCGAAATCTATCCGTTTTTGGAAATCTTTATATCATTGGAAAGATTATTCAATAACCTTTGCATGGAATCATCGACGGGCAAATTCCGATATAAATAAAATAAAAAATTAATTCCATATAAATAAGACCAATACACGTACTTGAATACGGGGTGTTACGGTAGTGTTGCTAAGTGGAACGCCTACCCCCCACTTGAAAAAAACATAGTATGAACCACCCAGGTGAGTTCCTTTGTGGTAGAGAGGGATGGTTTATGTGGCTAAGACATTTCCCTGCGCCAAGCATGACGATGGATAAAATTACATACAATCTACTTCTTCAATAGCTTATATGGATTTCCTAGCTTAGTAGGGTGCTTCTTTTAGTACAGTTGGTGTTCAACATCAAAACCACTTTTATGCACTCTTAATTCGCCAATATTAGTAGAGATCCCCTGATGATTATGCTTTATTAGACCCATGGGCTAAATTGTCTTGAGTGACCTCTTTTGTTGCTTGTCAATTTGGAGTTAGTCTTGATGTCACGATCAAAGCCTACACCCTAGAAATAACAGGCACCCGAAATTAGAAATGGCCCAAGAGAACCACTTGTACTGGCATGGACCTAATAAAGCTAAACTTTGATAAAAATATAGAAGCTAAAATATGGGCTAAACTTTTAATAAACAATATAAAATAATATTGCATAATCTCTTATTAGTTGAAACATTAAAATGCTTAAAACTGGTTAAAACTAACTTGACTGGACTATGTCAACGAAGCCTCTACTATATCTTGAGTACAACAACTATGTATAACAAAAGAAATTGATGGCTGAAATACTGCTAAGTCCTCGAGAGTAATGAGAACTAACTAAAGTTGATAACATAGACTACTGGAGAGTCTGTTCACAATCCACACATCTAAAAGCTAGGGGCTACATCGTCCAATAATGCAACACCAAAAAGAGGCACCAGTACTTTGAATGTACTAGTATGTAAATCTGTAAAATTAAATGGTACTAATAACTGAAACTGATTGTCATGACCCAAAGCAGCGCCTAGTTGTAATGGGTAACCCAAGACCACCATGGATAGAAGACCACCCCCTCAACCTAACCTCAAGATCACAAGAATAACAATAATAATATGGAATCCAATTAAATAGAAGTAAGTAAATGAATAAATAACTCAATAAGATAAAGATCCAAAACAACATTTAACCCACATATGTCAACAATAGCCTTTAAAAACTAGAATTGCAACTAAGTCAAGACAGGCCCATGACTATGACCAAAAAGAATCAGAGAGTACTGAGTCCGTAAAGAAATAATAATGAAATGATAAGGCCTTCTGATGATGGAGGCTCACTACATCATAGCAACTCAACAGATGTGCTAATCCACCTAATGCTGCACAAGAGTAGTAGAAAAGTCTTTGGAACCTACATCATGAAATGATGCAGCTTCCTAGGACGGTTAGTGGGATAAGAACTGGCATATAACTCAGTAAAAGTGATAACATAATGCCATGTCCAAAATCAGTCAAAACCATATGTATACATACACATATATATATACAGGAAGCGTGATAGGGTAATGGTTATGAACATGAGATTTTTAAAACCATTAACATAGACTATGTAGCTCGATCCATCCTAAAGGAACCCATGGGCTATATGGGTAGAACTCCCTTACTGGAAGGGCCTTTTAGTGTGTTAGCTGCACGAACCAGAGAAAAAACGAGGGAAAGCTAAAGCCACCAAGGCAACTAGCCATCCCAAAAATATATATCATGTGTGTATCTAGTACATGGTCATATAGTCCCCCAACACCGACAAAGGTGGTTTCTAGTGTTTGTCCCCCCGAGACTTTCACCTTCACAGTGAGCTAAAAAAACCCTCTTTAAGCCCAAATTCAAACAATCTACACATAATTCCAACCATTAACCCGAGAATAATTCATTAAGGCATTTACCACTTGGTATCGTCATACCAATATGCTTCCAAGCTAAATTAAATATTCCAAACCAATCCACATTGACTCCCAAGTTCTATTAAAACCCAAACCATGGCCACCAAGGCCATCCAAATCAATTTTTGTATCCATTTATCCATAAATCAATGCATTGAGTTCAAAAGCAAGTTAAGCCATGCAATCTTCATAATTAAAATAAAATTCACAAAGTGGGTTGAGATTCATACAATTCCAAGTAAAAATTCATCCATTTTGGGGCAATCCATGTCCCTATTCTAACCATTTAAACAATGTACCGATTCTCTCACCAAAACATCAATTTAAAGCATAAATAATCAATTCAAAGCATGGGAAAAGTAATTCAATCATTAACAACAAAAACCCTTCAACCCAATTTCAAAACCCACAATTTAATTCACATGGAAATCCATTAAATCAATCCCACAATGTAAAATTTAAGTTTAGGGAAGAGAAAGATGCCTGAATTTGGAGTCAATTTTAAGTTTGGAGCCCGGATGATTAATGCACAGCGAAACCCTTGAATGTTCTTAGGGCTTGATTTTCAGAGTGAAAGAGAGTGATTTGATCTTTGAAAACTAAATATAAGAGGCTTATATTATTTTTAAAGGTCATACAAGGGGTGAAAAGATCAAAGCCCCTCACCCCAAGTGAGAAATCTTTAAAACTGGACGAAATTTACACCTCGACGTGGCATAGCCTTATCACGTAGGTTAATCTTTATCTTAACAAAAAGGAATACTCTTTTTTTTAGTCTTATTTCTATCTAATACAAGATAAATTCTCTTAACTTCCATGCCACACCAATATCGTAGAGTGTAACCTTCGTGGAATGGTTATATCGTAGAGGCACACTGCCTTAGAGTTCCAAAATAGCCCCAAAACCTTTCTAAAATTTCTAAAATATTCCCAAATTACCCTTTTAACATTCCTAAATATAATTCAAGTCAAAAATCGATATTACAAACATATGAGGGACAAAAATAAAATGACCAAAATTTTAAGGGTCGTACATTACCCCTCCTTCCTTTTAGGATCATTAGTCCTTGAATGATGAGTTAGGACACTTTTTAGCATGATAATAACAAGAACACACCAAAATCAATTGACAAATCGAAAAGTAACCAGAGGAAAACGAAAATCATACCTTAAGAACATTTCTCCAACCCGGGGAATAAAATGGGTACTTGACCTTTATATCTTTCTCATCTTCCCTTGTAGCCTTTTCTAATTTTTGGTTTTGCCTAAGAACATTCACCGAAGCTACATCCTTGGTCCTCAACATACGAACTTGCCTATCTAATATCTCCATCTGGACTTTGTATTCGTATTATTTTTCATGAGATTTAGACCAAAATTCTCACCACACATGGCATGAAAACTCCCCAAAAGGGCTCAATTATCCTTCCTACTAGATACAAAATGGATTACCTACCCATTTATACAAGCCAAAGCTTTGGAGTCACAAAAAGAGGTAAAGTATTGTTACAAGGTCGCTCACGTCCATGCCATTTATTTTATAAAAATATTTGGATGGAGGGGGGTGTTTTCTTTGCCTTTGCACCATGCATAATTTTCTATTTATGGAACAAAACCAAGTCGACGTCTCATATTTCGTCTTTCATACGGTCAAACCATATGGCTACTCAGAATTTGCCATAGGTATAAGTGAGATCCCAAATACACAATGCTACAGGTACTTAAATTTCCCTTGCATTTATAGCTTCGCTGCTATGGGTAGTCAGACTTCCCTTGCATTCATGGCTCAAAACTCAATCACGATGATTTTCCCTTAAGAATATCGTCACTCAATCTATCATAGGGAAATGTAAGTCTGATAATATCACAACCAAGAGAAAGATAAATAATGAAATCAAACAACTAAGCAATTAATCTATGAAATATGGGCACCATCAGAATTCCCAAATATTACAACCTAAAATGAAAATAAAAGTCATACAAAATCATTCAAAATAACATCAAAATAACCAAAAATATCTAAATAATATAGGCCCAAATAAGAATAGTGTGGAGACATGCAACCCCAACTAATAAACTTACAGTGTCCTCACTGTATAAACAATAAAGTACAAGAAGACATAAGGGTGCTTCCTAATACCGCATCAAGAGCTGTGTTCGCCCTCGGCTCTGTATCATCTCCTGCATCCTAAAAATTAGACCACTCAGTTGGGGCCTCATTATTGCTCTCCACTCTAGAAGAAGGTAGTATATCTCGGGGGTTTTAAGACCTTCAATAGGCCCTTTAACCCCTTCCACATCTTGCTAAAAAACTTGTCCCTCTTCTTCTCCCTTTTCTTCATCCTCTCATGGTAATCACGAAGCTCCTTGTGAGACTCTGCCAATGATGAGTAGGCCCTATCATGCATTCAAAGTACTACTCACAACAACTAAAATATAAATTCAAAGCACTTATCGGAGGAATGATGCAAGATTGATCAAAGATGCTTTTAGATGCACAAAATATGACTAAAAGTGGGTACAATTTGAGAGATAAGTTGAGAGAGGCATGTGAGGGAATTACAGATCGATGGTCTTTTAACCAATTTAACCGCAATCACGATTAAGGGTCTGCAATTGCAAACAAGAAGGTTCTACGATTGCAGAGGCACGAGGCTCGTAATTGCGGTAAATAAGGTCATTTATGCACCTCTGTTTTCCCCTATTCAGCTTATTGCTCAATTTTGACTTGCTTTCCCCTGTTCATTTCAACATGAAAAACTTTCACACTTTCTCCTTCTCAACTCAATTAAAAACACTCCAAAGTGCCACAAATGCATGGATTAATCAATGACAAATTAAAATCCACACTACTAAATTAAAAACAAATAATATGAGCCATTTTTGTGGCATTTGTGGGTTGCCTCTCATATAGCGCCTTAGTTATTGCATGACACGACGTCCTTCATTTTTTTCAAGTTGGATACTCAAGGGACCCATCAATTACCTCCTTATATTCAACATCAATAACCTACACCACTTGAATCTACATGGGTTATTTTTTTATTGTGCATACTCGGAAGGACACTTCACCATCATGAACTCTAAATTTTATTTCTCCAAGCTCCAAATCAACAAGGGCTCTTCTGGTAGCAAGGAAAGGTGGACCAAGGATAATAGGAACCTCTTGGTTCATCTAATAATTAAGAACCACAAAATCCACTAGAAGGATGAATCTATCCACTTTCACCAACACGTCAAACAAAACACCAACCGATTTCTTGATAGATTGGTCTGCCATCAAAAGCCTCGTTAATGTTGGAGTAGGCGTACTCAATCCCATACTCCAATATATTACAAAGAGAATGAGATTAATACTCACACCAAGGTCACATAAAACTTTTTTGAACTTATGTGTCCCGATGGGGCATGGAATTATAAAGGCCCCGGGGTCTTTCTTCTTTTCCGCTATTGTGCTACTCATGATAGAGCTACACCTATGGGTGAATTCAATGGTGTCACATTCAAAAAAAATTTTCTTCATCATGAATTTCATCATAAGCTTAGCATACCTCAGAATTTCTTGGATAGCCTCGTGTAACGAGATATTGATAGAGAGGTTGCTAAGCATAACCATGAATTTCTTGAGCTTGTCGTTCTCTTTTTTTTCTCTTAAGCCTTTATAGAATTGGAAGAGGAACTTGAATGGTGTGAAATGTATCACTTCATGTCTTTTTATTTTTGAACACCTCATTATTAATTTCCACCGGTTCTTTTTAATCTTTTTCTTCTAGAGATTTTGAGGTTTCTTTCCTTGGCTCAACCATAGCCTTTATCTTCACATTAATGTGCTCAATGTTGGTCTTTTATGCACCCACACTTTCTCTCTTAACTTCCTTCAAATGATCTCCAAGGGTCTTGCCACTCCTAGTGACTATTGCCAACACTTGATCATCATCCTTTGGGTTCACAATAGTATTACTAGGAAGGCCTCTCTTTTGTATAACATCGAGTTGGGTGGATATTTAGCCTATTTGCATTTATAATTGCTTAATAGAAGTAGAGTGAGACACAATCATTTTGTTGATTTGTGAAAAGTCTTCTTTCAATTCACGGACCATCTTGTCTGTTCCCTCCACTTTCATCAAAATTCTTGCCAAGATATCTTCAGTTTTGTATTTATCGAGGTCACTAGGATTTGCACTTTGTTCTTTGCCCGATCATGAGAGGGAACATAACGATGATACTCTCATTCTTTGTCCCTCCAATCATGGTCATGATCACGACCCATCAAACCTTGGTTCCCACCTTATCTTTGATAGGCCAGGCAGGAACCTACCTAATAATTAGCCAAATACCAAATCTCTTCATCAAGCCTCTTGGCCTCTTCATCATCATAGGACTTGGATGCCATGACATTCATTGTTTTTGTGGGTGCACCCATCACATGCTTAGTTAAAAGATCCAATTGTGTTATCATTTTTGCAAAGTTTACCTTTCTCTTCTTTTGCTCTTTATTAATAAAAGAGATAGTAGGGGAGCCTTTTGGTTCCTCGGCATCACAGGTATGCCACCCCCAGTTTTGGTTGGTCACTTCCTCAAGAAAGGTTGTAGTTGCATGATAAGTCAACTTCAAAAGAGACCCCCCCCCCCCACATTTTCTACCACGATTTTATTAAGCGGATCAAGAGCCCGATAGAAGATTTGGAGAAGCATCTTCTCCAGGAACTCGTAGTTAGGACATTGCATGAGTTTCCTATTGAATTATTACCATACCTCATACAAGGGTTCTCCATTCAATTGCCTAAAGTTAATGATTTAATCACGCAATTGGAGAAACTTGGATATTGGGAAATATCAATCAAGGAAGGCGACGGTAAGTTTATCCCATGAATTAATTGACTCGGTCGGGAGGGATCGAAGCTACAATACCGCCTATCCCATTAGAGAGAATAGGAAGAGGCATAATCGGATAGACTCTTAGGTTATGTGTGCAATATCAAAGGGTGCACACACTTCTACAAAGTTTATCAAATACAAGTTGGGGTCGTCATAAGTTTGCCCCCCAAAAGTCTATTCATTTGTAGCATATGCAACATGACACTCGTAACATGGAATATCCCATTCCCATGAGAAGGTGGGATATGGATGGCACTTGTACGCCCAACATCATTGATTTTCTCCTCATCATCAAGAGGACCATCAAACGATCGGACAATACTTGCATTGTGTAAGACCTCATAAAGTCCTAGACCATTTCAGCCCCATATAGCATGCCAAAAGAGGTCCCAGACTTAGAAAATTTCATCCAAGTGTTGACACTTAGTCTTATTTTTGGCCTCGATATTTCAATGGTTTTATTTTTTATCTTCCCAGCCTTAGATTGTCAATTTTTAAATTGATTCATGATCAAGGTTATCTATAGGTCATCTCAGGTGAGTTTTGGAATTTTTGAACAATGCTTGAGGCATATTTAGATGAACAAAATAGCAAGTCAACACGATCAAGATGCGTCGCATTTGCTATCGCGTCATCACCATTGATGCGGCACGTTGGTAATCACGTTGATACCATCGACGCGGAGCGTCTTCTGTCGTATCACTGGACATATTTTGTGTATTAAGTTACAGGTTTGTAGGGTTAATTAGGTTATTTTCCCCTTACACAAGTCAGACATAACATAAAATTTAGCCTCCTAAAAGGCAAATTCACTCATTATTTCACAAATTCTCTCAAAAGCAAAACCTTACGTCATCAATTTTAAGATCAAGCCCAAGAATTAACCAACAATTCTCATGAATTCAACAAGCAAGGTATGTTTAGGTGTTCATCCTTGAGTTCCTTCCACCCTTGGAGTTCAAGAATCTTTCTTTAAAACTTAGATTATGATTTACATTATTGAATGGAATTGTGTTCATGTATGTGTTGTTGTGTGGGATTTAAAGACAAAAATATTTTGAGTTTCACGTGAATTAACCAGAATATATGTTGATTTATGTAACCCTAATGTGAAATCCTTGAATTGTGGTGTTGAATGTGGTAGTTATGATAATAATATATTGCTCATTCTCATGTACAAGAATTATGTATCCTAAGTGTTTGACAAAATGTCTATGTGAAGGAATTTTGCATGATAACTTATGTGTGATGCTTTTACGGTTGAGATATGGTTCTGTTATCTATGCTATCGAGTCCTGGGGGTATCGAAAACCCAAAATTTAGTTGTTGTCTAATTTTCCAGAATCTACAAAACAAATTTAGTTATACCATGAGCAAGCTCACTCAGTCAATTAATGTAGTCAAGTGTCAGTTTAGTCAAGCCTAATATAATCTAGTGATAAGTTCAGTGTCGATTTAGTTGGGAGTAGGATTCAGCACCGAGCGAACCCAGGGATGAGGGCATTCCTGCCAGCAGAGGGTTTGACCCTTAGTAGCAGTCCCTGCGTTACAAAACTACGTAGCCAGCGTAGGATAAATCATCCTCCTGCCAGACTAGGGTTGATGTAACCATATATATCTTATGAGTCTTCCTGCCAAATTATTGTTGACCCAGTTCATGTTAGTAACTCATGGCACGGTGCTAACACCCTTCCAACTGGGGTTACAGGTTGGACCCTAAATTAGTATATAATCGGGTATGTCGGTTAGATGATAAATCCCACAGTTACAGTTTTAGTATTTAGAATTTAGTATTCAGCATTTAGTATTCAGTACAAAACTCAGTTCAGTTCAACACGATCATAACTTTCAGTTATCAAAAATCAGTTATCAAAAACTTAGTACTACAGCTTCAGACTAATTCAGACAAACGATATATGTTTGGTATTTCATGTTCAGTACTTACAGTAGTCCCAGTATTGCATATACTCTCATCCAGTTACTTCATTATAATTAGTTGTTATACTCACATGCATATAAGCCTATCCTAACCTCACTTAGCATACCAGTACATTCAAAGTACTAACATGTACTTTCTTTGCGCTATAATGTCTCATACATAGGTTCGGACACTCGGGTTCCTGACCATACCTAGTCAGACCAGTCGATCAACTGTAACTACAGTAGTGAGTCCTCATATATCAAGGACGTGACATTTATTTAGTCATTTTATTATTTACAGCATTTCAGTTACTTTCAAATAATAATTTGAGTTAGTTGGGGCCGGTCTCATCAACTCATCTTATTCAAATATTAAAGGCTTTTAGACACTTTCAGTTAGTAGTTATTCTACAGATGTACTCAGTACTGATTCAGTTTATTTTGAACCTTATGGCATTTTTAATTTAACTTCCACATATGTTTTCATGATTATTATTCAGTGCTCATAGAAGGTACCAGTCATGGGTTAGCTTGTGGTCTTTCGAGATTGTAAGCACCATGTAATGCCCAGGGTGTAGTCTTGGGGTGTTACAAACTTGGTATCAGAGCCTAAGGTTCTAAAGTGTCCAAGGAAATCTGAAAAACACGTCAAGTAGACTCTTGTGCATGGGTGTATAGCGTGGCACACTTATGGACAGGAGGTTACCAGACGTTTTTAGGAAAAGTTCCCTTCTTTCAGTGTTTATGTCGTGCGAGTGAGCATTAGCTCAAGTTAAACTCTCTATCTAATCCAACTTTTCCTTCCATTTATAGAACATGCCTTCCATAAAGACCAAAGAAAAGAGAACTTAGAACCAACCAACACCTTCGCCCATTCAAGGAGGTCCCCTGGATGATCATGTCTCCTACTTCAAATTCAGAGCTTCTTTCACTGCCTTAGATTATTCAGTAGTTACTCAGAACAATCAGCTGGCTATTGTCCTATCTAGTATTATATTTCATACTTCATAGAGTAAGGAGAAGAAGCACAGGGAAAAAGGGATAAAAAATAAGAGGTCCAGAACGTCAAGGCCAAAAAGTGATCATACTAGTCCTCTCTGCGGAAAGTGTGGTAAGAATCATCAGGGCGTGTGTAGGGATGGTAGTGGTCTGTGTTTTGGATATGGTGAGTCAGGCCACAGAGTCATGGAATGTCCTCGTGGGGGTTCACAGAGTTAGCATAACCATCCCCAGTTTAGTATGGCCACCCATCTCAGCAGGGTACCACTTCCAGTGCCACCAGTGGGCAGCGCCCAAAAAGGGTCAATGCACTTCAGTCCCGATAGGATTAGGAGAATTCTCCTAATGTAGTTATTGGTATGTTGCAAGTCTCTTACTTATATATTTATGCTTTGTTAGATTGTAGAGCTTCTCTGTATTTGGTAACTGCTTACGTAGACGTTAATTTCGGAGTCAGTCCCAAAATCCTAACAGAGTCTTTCTCAGTCTCTACTTTAGTAGGTAAGTCTATCATAGACCAGTGGGTATACAAGAACTGTCTGGTTATGGTGTCTCAGAAAGTTACTTCAGTAGACCTAATAGAGCTAGAGATGATATATTTTTATGTAATTCTCGACATGGATTGGATCCATTCATGCTATGCTTTAATTAATTATAGAAATAGAGTTGTCTATTTTCAGTTCCCAAATAAACCTGTCCTAAAATGGAGGGTAGTACCACAGTACTTAAGGGTCAACTTATTTCATACCTTAGAGCGAGAAAAATGATATCCAAGGGGGGTGTCTACCATATTATTCGAGTTAAATATTCTGGTTCTGAGACTCCTAATCTTGAGTCAGTTTCAGTTACAAGTGAATTTCCAGATGTGTTTCCTGAAGATCTCCCTGGAGTTTCTCCCAAAAGGGAAATTAACTTCGAAATAGACCTTCTTCCTAATACTCAGACAATTTCTATTCCTCCATAAAGAATGGCTCCAGCTGAACTTAAAGAGTTGAAGGAATAGTTAAAAGATCTCCTAGATAAGGGATTTATTAGGCCCAACATATCTCCTTGGGGTGCACCAGTTCTATTCGTGCATAAAAAAGATGGTTCTCTCAGAATGTGTATTGACTACCGTCAGTTGAAATAAGTCACAATAAAAAACAAGTATCCACTTCCCAAAATAAATGACTTGTTCGACCAACTTCAGGGTGCCAATTATTTTTCTAAGATAGACCTCAGATCTGGCTATCATTAGCTCAGAGTCAGAGAATGTGACATTCTGAAAATAGATTTCAGAACTCGGTATGGTCACTTTGAATTTTTAGCCATGTTATTTGGTTTTACCAATGCCCCAGTAGCATTCATGGACATTATGAACCGCTTGTTAAAGCAGTACTTGGACATGTTTGTCATAGTCTTCATCAATTACATTCTTGTCTACTCCTGCAGTGAAAATAACCATGCAGACCATCTTAGAATAGTATTGCAGACTCGTAGAGCCCATCAGTTGTTCGCCAAATTCAGTAAATACAAATTTTGGCTAAGGCCAGTAGCTTTCCTTGGTCACATAGTTTCCGATGATGTCATTAGAGTTGATTCTCAAGAGACCAAAGCAGTGAGAAACTGGCCCAGACCCATCTCTCCATCAGATATTAAGAGTTTCTTGGGTTTGGCTGGTTATTACCAATGGTTCATTGAAAGGTTTTTTTCATTCCCCATGTCCAGATTAACTCAGAAGAAAGTCAAATTCCAATGGTCAGATTCTTATGAGAAGAGTTTTCAGGAGCTAAAGACTCAACTCACTACAACCCCAGTTTTGACTTTGCCCGATGGTTCAGACAAATTTGTTGTATATTGTGATGCTTCCAGAGTTGGGTTGGGGTGTGTTTTGATGCTGTAACGCCCCAAAATATCATCCCGAGATGCCACACGGTGCCCAAGGCTACACGTAGCCTCAAGCTAACCCTTTAAGCCAAAACACTACCCTTGGGTTCCAACACAACAACATACACGCTACGGTAAGGATATATATATAAGTACATATCATATCACATCGCACATGGCACGGAATATCGTTAGACTGTACACATTGGAATGTCTATACACAAACCAACCCAACAATACACTAGTCTGACATAGCCTCTATATAGCAAAATCAACGAGCTATTGGGACAAACCCCCAACTGACTCAATAGACCAAAGGGATCACAAAACAACAACACCAAAACTAACAACTTGGTCCTTAAACCATGAGGACTCACCACTTAAGGAACGTAGATGCGGCACTCGAATATCACTGTCGCGGCTGCGGCTAAGTACCTGAACCTACATCATGGTAAGAATATAGCCCATAGAGAAATATGTGGGTCAGCACAAGATACGTACTGAGTATGTGGGGGCGCATGCAAAATATAAATAATATCATAAATTTCATAAAAACGTACATACGGACCATAATGACACACCTGGCTAGTAGTGACATTGAATCATGCTACTCATAACATCTTAGATAGGAAATGTTAGAGAAAAACCTCATAAATCATTATAGATCATCATAGGCAACTTGACTTACCACATCAAAACTCGGAGCGACTCGGTATTTCAATAAACATGACTCTTATGGACAGGGGAGTTTCCTATAACCGACAACCCCACGTGAGCTATGTGGAATACCAACGTTTGAAACCCCCATAGGAAGGAGAGTAATACTCTTTGCCAGGGAGTACGACCTTAAAACTGCAATAATCACAATCGGGCTATCTGGCCAATAATATCATCATCAAACAACCCTACGGTGGCACATAGGTTTGGGGAAATACCAAATTTCCCTCTCGGTGCTAAGTACTACTCCCCGACAAGCTCAGAACGCGTTAGGAAATCCACCACAACATCACAAGGGTCTATCATAAAGACCAAATCAAATCTCCTTCTCATTTATCAAATCATATCAATTTGTGGATTCCTAACTCAACACATTTTAGCTCGAAACATTTTAATCTTCCTCAACATCGACAAGGTATCAATGCATTGAACCATAACCGACTCGAAATTTGGACAAGGATATAAAGACTCAATACATAATATTTTCAACAATTTAACTCATCAAAACCATCCGGAAAATACCAAGACTCATTGCAACTTCAATATCAACATTTCTCAATTTGCCATCCAACTCTCATTTAAAGGTACTTGAGATATCAACCCATAGTAGGTATATAGAATTTCCAATATCAATTATAAATTCATAATAAGGAAATAGTGGAATGATAGTATAAATCAAGGCTTAACAAATTAAATCATCATACTCTCATAATCAAATACTTTTTGGACATAATTCCATCTCAACATCATACACATATCGGATGACATAATCCCATAGCTCATGGACAATAATATAAGATATAAAACCATATTTCCAATTCATGGTAAAACATGTAAAATCTCATGTCAATGTAATTCAACAAAAATACCGGGCACAAGATCGAGTTGATAATCTTGTTCAAAGCCCCACATACCTAAAAATGGAAGATGAATATGAACTTCCGACTCCGGAACTTTATTCACGAAAATAAAGGGTGCTTATCGAAGCCCATAACATGATCAACTCGAATCCCAAATCAATTTGAAATTTCTACGGTTCAATCAAGAGACATAGAAGGATGAAATTTGGAGTAGTAGGGTTGGGGTTTGAGCCTTAGGAAATTTTGGAGAAAAATGATCTATTGAATGCTCTTAATGGACTTAAATCCATGGTTTACCTGGATGGATTGGAGTGGGAATGACCAAAATACCCTTAAAAATTAAATAATGTCAAATCTGTCCTTTGGTGGACTATTTTGATAGGCTGAAGTAGATTGACCATAACTTTTTGCTCCGATGGCCAAATTAGATGAAACCAATTTCATTGGAAAGAGGACCTTCTGAGCTTTCTATTTATATATAGTATCTCACCCATATCATTATGTACAAGGAGTTATGATTGTTTGAAGTTGACCCTAAAATTCTCCTGGCCTCAGTATTTTTTCCTGCACATTTACTGTTCACCACTATTCACGGTTAGATCGGAATGATCATAACTCATCGCTCGAGTGTTCATTTTTGATGATCCACATATTGTTGGAAATCTTATTCGATTCTCTACGCGATGACGGGTCGCATATCCTGAACTTCCACACAAAAAAATTATTAATCATGATAAAGAACAGAATTCAACATATTTTCGTCCGAGATCTTAACAGAAATTTTTTTCGGGGCATCACATCATCTCCCCCTTGGAAACATTCGTCCTCGAATGTAGATAGGTAGGTCAAGAATACTATGAAAATGAGTATATAGAGAAAAATCATCTTTCCCAAGCATATACTCCATTCTATATTTTTTTGGATATTGTAGAAAACACACAAGCCAAGATAAACATAGCAATAAAGATTAAATCAAAAGAGAACGATACCTTTGACATGCTCAGGATCCATAGGAAAGAGGTGGGGATATTTGGCGCGCATATCCGCTTCGTCTTCCCAAGTAGAAATCTCCACGGATTGATTTCACCAAAGCACTTTAACCAAAGGAACTTCCTTATTTCTTAGCCTACGAACTTGAAAGTCAAAAACCTCAACCAGAATCTCTTCATATTAAAGTCTATCTTGAATACCCGAGCTTTCGGAAGGATCAATCACAACAGAATCACCAATAGACTCCTTAAGCATAGAAACATGGAAAACCGGATGGACATTAGATAACTCCGCGGGCAATTCAACCTTATACGCTACCTTCCCAATGCGATCCACAGTCTTATAGGGACCAATGTAACGGGGACTTAGTTTCCCTTTCTTCCCAAATCTCTTCACCCCTTTCATGGGTGAAACTTTCAAGTACACTAAATCACCAACATCAAATTCAAGGTCTTTCCTCCTTATATCTGCGTATGATTTTTGACGACTTTGGGCAGTTTTTAACCTTTCCCGAATTAACTTAACCTTCTCCATGGCCTCGAACACCGCATCCGGTCCAATCACGGCAGCCTCACCAACTTCAAACCAACCAATGGGTGATCTACACCTTCTACCATACAAAGCTTCAAACTGGTCCATTCCAATAGTAGCATGAAAACTGTTATTGTAAGCAAACTCGATTAATGCTAAGTGCTCATCCCAACTACCTTTAAAATCAAGCACATAAGCCCCCAACTTATCTTTTAAAGTCTAAATGGTCCGCTTGGCCTGACCATTTGTTTGCGGATGGAAAGCAGAACTTAAACGAATTTGGGTACCGAGACCCTTCTAGAAAGATTTCCAAAACTGAGAGGTAAACTGAGTACCTCTGTCAGAAATAATAGCCAAAGGGATTCCATGAAGTTTGACGAGTTCCCGAATATAAATTCTAGCTTAATCTTCAGCTGTATACGATGAATGCATAGGCAAGAAATGAGCTGATTTTGTCAGCCGATCTACGACAACCCAAATCGAATCATGATGACGGCGAGAAGGAGGCAAACCAACTATGAAGCTCATATTCACTTCTTCCCACTTCCAAGTAGGAATGCTAAACTCTTGCATCATGCCACTGGACCTTTGATGCTCTATTTTAACCTGTTGACATGTGGAACACTTCGCTACAAATTCTGCTATGTTTCTCTTCATACCGTTCCACCAATAGATTTCCCGCAAATTATGGTACATCTTGGTAGCACCGGGATGGATGGAGTATCGCGTACCATGCACTTTTGCAATAATCCTCTGCTTCAAGTTATCAACATCAGGAACACATAATCTTTCTCGGAGTCTCAAAACGCAATCTCCCCCTTGGGAGAAAACCTCCACCTTTTGGTCTTTAACTGACTCTTTTAACCTGACCAAGGTAGGATCCCTGTCTTGCTTCTCCTTCACTTCAGAAACTAAAGAGGATTCGGAACCGCTTTGCACTCCTATACTACCCTCATCATCACCAAACAACCTAACCCCCAATCTATCCAAACGATGTACCTCACGGTCTAACTACTTCTTACCAATCTCCACATGTGCTACGCTACCCATGGACTTCCGACTAAGGGCATCTGTTACTACATTGGCCTTGCTCGGATGATATAGCACGCTCATATCATAATCTTTCAACAGTTCTAACCATCGTCTCTACCTAAGATTCAACTCCTTTTGGGTGAATACATACTGCAAGCTCTTATAGTCCGTGAAGATGTCGACATGGACACCATACAAATGATGTCTCCAGATTTTCAAAGCAAAAACCACGGCAGCTAATTCAAGGTCATGGGTAGGATAATTCTTCTCGTGAGGCTTTAGCTGCCTGGAAGAATAAGCTATAACCTTGCCCTTTTGCATCAATACATAACCCAAACCGACTCTGGAAGCATCACAATACACCACAAAACCATCAACACCGTCAGGCAAAGTCAACACAGGGGCTAAAGTGAGTCGAGTCTTCAACTCCTAAAAACTCTTCTCGCAAGATTCGGACCACAGGAACTTCACTTTGTTTTGGGTCAAACAGGTCATAGGAGACGCAATAGATGAAAATCCTTCAACAAAACGATGATAATAACCAGCTAGACCCAAGAAAATTTGGATATCAGAAGGAGAAATAGGTCTAGGCCAACTCTTTATAGCCTTTATCTTTTGAGGATCAACTCTAATACCTTCAGAAGAAACAACATGACCTAAGAAGGTTATAGAGTTCAGCCAGAACTCACACTTACTGAACTTAGCATACAACTGATGAGTTCGAAGAGTTTCCAACACGATTCAGAGATGATCCGCATGATCACCCTCACTTCGGGAGTAAATAAGAATATCATCAAGGAACACTATTACAAATAAATCTAGATATGACCGGAATACATGGTTCATAAGATCCATGAAAGCCGTTGGGGCATTAGTTAACCCGAAAGACATCACTAGAAATTCAAAATGACCGTAACGGGTTCGGAAGGCTATCTTGGGGATATCACATTCCCTAACCTTAAGTTGGTGATAACCGGATCTAAGGTCTATCTTCAAAAAGTAGCTAGCACCTTGAAATTGATCAAATAAATCATCAATTCGAGGAAACGGATATTTATTCTTGATAGTAACACTATTAAGCTGTCGGTAATCAATACACATCTGCAAAAACCCATCTTTCTTATGCATAAATAGGACAGGTGCACCCCACGGGGACACACTAGGTCTGCTAAAGATTTTGTCTAAAAGATCTTTCAATTGCTCCTTCAACTCTTTAAGTTCCGCGGGAGCCATGCGATACGGAGGAATAGAAATAGGTTGAGTATCGGGAAGAAGGTCAATCCCGAACTCTATCTCTCTATCAAGAGGTACTCCGGGGAGATCTTCCAGAAAGATATCAAGAAACTCATTAACAACATTAATTGACTGAATGGTCGGGGTTTTAGACTTACTGCCTTTAACCCAAACCAAATGGTGGATGCAACCCTTGGAAATCAACTTCCTAGCTTTGAGATAGGATACGAAATGACCCTTAGGAATCACAGAACTCCCGGACCATTTGAGTATAGGTTCATCAAGAAACTAAAACTTGACCACACGGGCACGACAATCAATAGACGCATTGCATGAGTGAAGCCAATCCATACCCAGAATGATATCAAAGTCAACCATATCTAGCTCAATTAAATCAGCATACATAACCCGATAAAAGACAGTAATGGGACATTTCTTAAACACCCGCTTAGCAATGACAGACTCTCCTACTGGAGTAGAAACCAAAATAGGCTCAGAAATTAGTTCAGGATCCATTTTAAAATTTACAGCAACTAGAGGTATCACATAAGAAAAACTCAAACCAGGGTCCATCAACACATAGACATCAAAATAGAAAATACGGAGTATACCAATGACAACATCGGGAGAGTCCTCCTGCTCCTGATGAGGTGGTATAGCATAGAAATGATTTTGGCATTGGCCGCCAGCAGTACTAGATAAAGCACCCTGAGGAGGAACTGGATGGGCTGTAGGAGGTGGGGCACTGGTAGCCTGACTCTGGGGACGGGCATCACGACTCTATTGTCTGGCATACGGGCAGTCTCTAAGTATGTGGCCCAACTTGCCACAACCAAAACAGCCCCGCTGCCCCATATAACACTCCCCAAAATGGTCTTTACCACACTTAGTACACGAAGGAGGATGAGGCCAGTTGCTTACACTGTCCTGAGACCTGGAAGGTAACGACTTATTTCCTAGCCCCTGCCTACCCCGATATATGGAAGCACTAGCTAAGGAAGGCGCAGGTATAAATGGACGTCTATGAAACTAAGGGCGACTCCCTCCGGAGAATCTAGTCTGACCAGACCCCTGTTGCTCCGATTTGACTCTCTTAATCCCTCTTACTCTTTCTCATTCCTTTATCTTGTCTGACTCAATCTGTTGGGCATGAATCATTAACTTAGAAAGATCAATATCCCTGTTGATCATAGTAGATCTACATTCTTTCACCACATAACTCGACACCCCAGTTAAAAACTTGCTCATACTAGTCCTCGAGTCAGCCATCATATTGGGAGCGTACTTCGATAGCTGATTAAACTTAGGACAATACTCCTAAACCGACATGGAGCCTTGTATCAAATTCATAAAATCCTCTATTTTAGCTTTCTGTAACTCAAGAGGAAAGAATCTATCCAAGAAAGCATCTTGGAATAATTGCCAAGTCACCGGAGCGGTATCTTCCTCTCTACCCTTATTCCACATCTGCACCCAGTCATAAGCAACATCCTTCAACCGATAAGAAGCCAGCTCCACACTTTCTTCCTCGGTCATGTGCATAATCTGTGTAATTTTCTTCATTTCATCAACATATATCTGCGGGTCCTCACCTGCTCTCGACCTATGAAACTCTGGCGGATTCATCCGCATAAAGTCAAGAATTCGTGCTGCTACCAAATTATTTTCCTGCTGAGGTGGAGCATTGGACTGAGTATTAGCGGTAACGGCCTAGGCTAGCATCTGAAAAGCTACCCAAAATTCAGCATGGGATACCGTCTCATGTAACGGATCAACGGGTTGAGGTTGGTTGTTGTTTCCGCGAGTCGATGTGGAGGCATTTTCTGTCATAAGAATGCACGAATTAACAACAGAAGGAAATAGTTGTAAGCATGATAGACTCTTGTAGAAATAAAAAAATAACTTTTCTTAGAACGCCCCGTAGCCTCTTGATCATAGGTGTGGCACGCTACACACCGATGCTCAAGACTCTACGTAATGCGGCTTGTTAGACTCCCTAGGACTCTTCACAACCTTAGGCTCTGATACCAAGTTTGTAACGCCCCGAAATATCATCCCGAGACGCCACACGGTGCCCAAGGCTACACGTAGCCTCAAGCTAACCCATTAAGACAAAATACTACCCTTGGGTTCCAACACAACAACATACACGCTACGCTAAGGATATATATATTAGTACATATCATATCACATCGCTCATGGCACGGAATATCGTTAGAATGTACATATATGGAATGTCTATACACAAACCAACCCAACAATACACTAGTCTGACATAGCCTCTATACAGCAAAATCAACGAGCTATTGGGACAAACCCCTAACTGACTCAACAGACCAAAGGGATCACAAAACAACAGCACCAAAACTAGAAAATTGGTCCTCAAACCATGAGGACTCACCACTGAAGGAATGTAGATGCAGCACTCGAATATCACTGTCGCTGCTGCAGCTGAGTACCTGAACCTACATCATGGTAAGAATGTAGCCCATAGAGAAATATGTGGTTTAACACAAGCTATGTACTGAGTATGTGGGGGCGCATAAAAAATATAAATAATATCATAAATTTCGTAAAAACGTACATACGGACCATAATGACACACCAGGCTTGAGTGACATTGAATCATGCTACTCATAACATCTTAGATAGGATATGTAGGAGAAAAACCTCATAAATTATTATAGATCATCATAGGCAACTTGACTTACCACATCAAAACTCGGAGTGACTCGGTATTTCAATAAACATGACTCTTATGGACAGGGGAGTTTCCTATAACCGACAACCCCACGTGAGCTACGTGGAATACCAATGTATGAAACCCCCGTTGGGGGGAGCGTCATACTCTTTGCTAGGGAGTACGACCTTAAAACTGGAATAATCACAATCGGGCTCTCTGGCCAATAATATCATTATCAAACAATCCTACGGTGGCACATAGGTTTGGGAAAATACCAAATTTCCCTCTCGGTGCTAAGTACTACTCCCCGACAAGCTCAGAACGCGTTAGGAAATCCACTACAACATCACAAGGGTCTATCATAAATACCAAATCAAATATTCTTCTCATTTATCAAATCATATCAATTTGTGGATTCCTAACTCAACTCATTTTAGCTCAAAACATTTTAATCTTCCTCAACATCGACAAGGTATCAATGCATTGAACCATAACCGACTCGAAATTTGGACAAGAATATGAATACTCAATACATAATATTTTCAACAATTTAACTCATCAAAACCATCCGAAAAATACCAAGACTCATTGCAACTTCAATATCAACATTTCTCAATTTGCCATCCAACTCTCATTTAAAGGTACTTGAGACATCAACCCATAGTAGGTATATAGAATTTCCAATATCAATTATAAATTCATAATAATGAAATAGTGAAATGATAGTATAAATCAAGGCTTAACAAATTAAATCATCATACTCTCATAATCAAATACTTTTTGGACATAATTCCATCTCAACATCATACACATATCGGATGACATAATCCCATAGCTCATGGACAATAATATAAGATATAAAACCATATTTCCAATTCATGGTAAAACATGTAAAATCTCATGTCAATGTAATTCAACAAAAATACCGGGCACAAGATCGAACTGATAATCTTGTTCAAAGCCCTACATACCTAAAAATGGAAGATGAATATGAACTTCCGACTTCGGAGCTTTATTCACGAAAATAAAGGGTGCTTCTCGAAGCCCTTAACACGATCAACTCGAATCCCAAATCAATTTGAAATTTCTACGGTTCAATCAAGAGACATAAAAGGATAAAATTTGGAGTAGTAGGGTTGGGGTTTGAGCTTTAAGAAATTTTGGATAAAAATGATCTATTGAATGCTATTAATGGACTTAAATCCATGGTTTACCCGGATGGATTGGAGTAGGAATGACCAAAATACCCTTAAAAATTAAATAATGTCAAATCTGTCCTTTGGTGGACTGTTTTGATAGGCTGAAGTAGATCGACCATAACTTTCTGCTCCGATGGCCTAATTGGATGAAACCAATTTCATTGGAAAGAGGACTTTCAGAGTTTTCTGTTGATATATAGTAAATCACCCAGATCATTATGTACAAGGAGTTATAATCATTTGAAGTTGACCCTAAAATTCTCCTTGCCTCAGTATTTTTTTCCTGCACATTTACTGTTCACCACTATTCATGGTTAGATCGGAATGATCATAACTTATCGCTCAAGTGTCCATTTTGGATGATCCATATATCGTTGGAAATCTTATTCGATGATCTACGCGATGACAAGTCACATATCCATAAATTCCACATAGAAAAATTATTAATCACAATACAGAACAAAATTCAACACATTTTCGTCCGAGATCTTAATGAAATTTTTTTTCGAGGCATCACAGATGCAGAGGGGTAAGGTGGTGGAATATGCCTCTAGACAGATTAAGACCCATGAAAAGAATTACCCTACCCATGATCTTTAGTTACCAGTTGTTGTGTTTGCCTTAAAGATTTGGAGGAACTATTTATATGGGGTGCATGTTAATGTATTCACAAATCATAAAAGCTTGCAGTATGTGTTTTCGCAGAAAAACCTGAACTTGCATCAGAGGAGGTGGTTGGAGTTATTAAAAGAATATGACATGAGTGTTCTGTATAATCTTGGGAAGACCAATATAGTGGTAGATGCCCTCAGTAGGTTGTCTATGGGTAGTGTTACTCATATTGAGGATGGTAAGAAGAAGTTAGTTCAGGAAGTTCATCAGCTTTCCAGACTAGGTGTCTATTTGGTTGATTAAGTTGAGGGTAATGTTTGGGTGCAGAATAGTTCAGAATTTTCTTTTGTTTCTAAGGTAAAGGAAAAGAAGGACAAAGATCCCAATTTAGTTAAGCTGAAAGAGTTAGTCAAAGACCAGAA
This sequence comes from Capsicum pubescens, assembly GCA_030864215.1. Classification (NCBI taxonomy): domain Eukaryota; kingdom Viridiplantae; phylum Streptophyta; class Magnoliopsida; order Solanales; family Solanaceae; genus Capsicum; species Capsicum pubescens. Next base: position 125,180,127 of record CM061543.1, read on the forward strand.
GATAGAGGTTTTCTCCTAAAATAAAGATGGAGTATTGCGTTGCCAGGGTAGGCTATGTGTGCCAGGTGTAGATGGAATAAGACAATGGATTATTGATGAAGAGCATGGTTCACGTTACTCTATTCATTCAAGGGACACTAAGATGTACTGTAACTTGCGAGAAGTCTATCGGTGGAGTGGGATAAAGAGAGACATTGCAAAGTTTGTGGCTAAGTGCTCTACTTGTCAGCAGGTGAAGATTGAGCACCAAGAGCCTAGTGGTTCCATACAGGAGTTCAGTATTTCCATATGGAAGTGGGAAAAAGTGAACATGGACTTCATGATGGGTATGTCTTATACTCGCCGTCAGCATGATTCGATTTGGGTCATTGTAGATAAGATGACCAAGTGTGCCCATTTCTTGCCAGTCCATACTTCCTATTCAGCCAAGGACTATGCCAGGCTTTATATCAGAAAATTGGTTAGGTTACACGGTGTCCCATTGTCCATCATTTCAGATAGAGGTACGCAGTTCACCTCTAACTTTTAGAAATCCTTCCAAAAGGTTCTTGGTACCAAGTCCACCTCTGTACAGTCTTCCACCCTCAGATAAATGGTCAAGAAGAAAGGACCATTTAAACTCTAGAGGATATGTTGAGAGCGTGTGTCGTTTACTTTAAGGGTAGTTGGGATGACCACTTACCTTTGATTGAGTTCGCATATAATAACAACTATCATTCCAGTATTCAGATGGATCCATTTAAAGTTGTTTATGGGAGGAGATGTAGATCTCCCATTGGTTGGTTTGAAGTAGGTGAGGTCGTGGTGGTAGGGCTTGAATTGGCATTTGATACCTTAAAGAAAGTACAGTTGATCAGGGAGAGGCTTGAGACAGACCAGAGCTGACAGAAATCCTATGCAGATGTGAGAAGGAAATATCTTGAATTTGAGATTGGCAACTTTATATATTTGAAAATTTCTCCTATGAAGGGAGTGGAGAGGTTTGTTAAGAAGGGGAAGCTTAGTCCCCAATATGTTGGTCTTTATAGGATTTTGAGTCTTTTCGAAAAGATAAACCATGAACTTGAGTTGCTTGCAGACTTAGCATCAGTGCACCCAGTGTTTCATGTCTCCTAGCTAAGAAAGTGCATAGGTGACCTAGCAGTTGTAGTCCCCGTAGAGAGTATAGATATTAAAAATAGTATCTCTTATGAAGAAGTCCCAGTTGAAATCCTTGATCGTCAAACTCGCATACTAAGGAACAAAGAAGTTTCCTTGGTCAAAGTTCTTTGGTGGAACCATTCCGTTGAGGGAGCCCCTTGGGAAGCAAAAGAAAACATGTGAACCAAGTACCCTCATCTCTTTTCCGCAAAATTAGACTCAGCCTAAGGTAACAGTCTTCCTTAAATTTACTCTATTCCATACTTAGTTTCAACTGTGTATCATTCAAATATCATTCATCCATTCATGGATCAGTTCAGTCATGTTTCATTCTTCAAGATCCAATCATGTTTCAGCTATGTATGTAAGTATAGTCGTAGTACCTCAGTGCCTCTCAGCTTAATCAGTCTCATTCGAAGATGAATGTTTCCAAAGGGGAGATATTGTAAGACCCCATAAAGTCCTAGCCCATTTCAGCCCCATATAGCATGCCAAAAGAGGTCCCAGACTTAGAAAATTTCAGCTAAGTGTTGACACTTAGTCTTATTTTTTGCCTCGATATTTCAATGGTTTTATTTTTGATCTTTCCGGCTTTAGATTATCGATTATTAAATTGATTCATGATCAAGGTTATCTATAGGTCATCTTGGGTGAATTTCAAAATTTTGGAACATCGTTTGAGGCATGTTTGGATGACCAAAATAGAAAGTCAACGCGATCAGGACACATTGTGTTGGCTATTGCATCGTCACCATCAATGAGGCATGTCGGTAACGCGATGCATCACCTATCGCATTATTGGGCATGTTTTGTGTATTAATTTACGGGTTTGTGGGGGTAATTAGGTCATTTTCCCCTCACACAAGTCAGACATGACATGAAATTTAGCCTCCCAAAAGGCAAATTCACTCATTAGTTCACAAATTCTCTCAAAAGCAAAACCCTAGTTCGTCAAGTCTAAGATCAAGCCCAAGAATTCACCAACAATTCTCACGAATTCAACAAGAAAGGTATGTTTAGGTGTTCATCCTTGGGTTCCTTCCACCCTTGGAGTTCAAAAATATTTCTTTAAAACTTAGATTATGATTTACATTCTTGAATGGAATTATGTTCATGTATGTGTTGTTGTGTGTGATTTCAAGCCAAGAATATTTTGAGTTTCATGTGAATTAACAAGAATGTATGTTGATTTATGTAAACCTCATGTTAAATCCTTAAATTGTTGTGTTGAATATGGTAGTTATGATAATCATATATTGCTCATTCTCATGTACAAGAATTATGTATCCTGTGTTTGACAAAATGTCTATGTGAAGGAATTGTGCATGATAACTTATGTGTGATGCTTTTAAGGTTGATATATGGTTCTATTATCTATTCTATCAAGTCCTAGTCCTAGGTGTATCGAAGACCTAAAGTTTAGATGTTGTCTAGTTTTCCAGAGTCTACAAAACAAATTTAGTTATGCCATGAGGGAGATCACTCAGTTGGTTAATGTAGTCAAGTGTCAGTTCAGTCAATCCTAGTACAATTTAGTGATTAATTCAGTGTTAATTCAGTTGGGAGTAGTATTCAACACCGAGAAAACCCAGGGATGGGGGCATTCCTTCCAGCAGAGGGTTTGACCCTTAGTAGCAGTCCCTGCATTACAGAACTACATAGTCAGCGTAGGGTAAATCATCTTCTAGCCAAACTAGGGTTGACATAACCATATATATCTCATGATTCTTCCTGCTAGATTAGGGTTGACCCAGCTCATGTTAGTTACCCATGGCACGGTGCTATCACCCTTCCAACTGGGGTTACAGGTTGGACCCCAACTCAGTCTATAATTGGGGTATGTCGGTTAGATAATAACTCCCAAAGTTATAGTTTCAATATTCTGTATTAAGAATTCAGTATTTAGTACCAAACTCAATTAATTTATACATGATCATAGCTTTTAGTTATCAGAAATCAGTTATCAGAAACTTAGTACTGCAGCTTCAGACTAATTTAGACAGATGATATATGTTTGTTATTGCATGTTCAGTACTTATAGTAGTCACAGTCTTACATATACTCTAATCCAGTTACTTCATGATAATTAGTTGTTATACTCACGCATGTGAACCATGCATATTAGCCTAGACTAACCTCACTTAGCATACCAGTATATTCAAAGTACTGACGGATACTTTCTTTGCGCTTTGATGTCTCATATCATAGGTTCGGATGCTCAAGTTCCTGACTGTACCTAGTCAGACCAGTTGATCAGTCACAGCTACAGTAGAGATTCTTAGTCCATCAAGGACGTTACACTTATTTGGTTATTTTATTTTTTATAGTATTTCAGTTACTTTCAAACAATATTTGGAGTTAGTTGGGGTTTGTCCCATCAACTTGTCTTATTCAGATGTTAGAGGCTTTCTAATACTTTCAGTTAGCAGTTATTCTATAGATGTACTCAGTACTAATTATGTTTGTTTGAACCTTATGGCATTTTCAGTTTTACTTCTGCATATGTTTTCATGATTACTATTCAATCCTCACAGCAGGTACCAGTCATGGGTTAGCTTGTGGTCCTTTGGGATTGTAAGCATCATGTGATGTCCAGGGTGTAGTCTCGGGGAATTACACATTGTCACTCATAGTTCTATGAACACTATGGAGATCACCTGAAAGAAAACAAAAACAATAACCAAAATAAATAAACACCACTATGGGTATACCTAAAGCAAAACTTAACACCGTATAACTGAAAACTAAATTTCACTCCCCGACAATGTCGCCATTTTGATAATGCTCACCTATACCTTTGTATTTGTTATAGGATGATCATTATCAATCACTCAACTTATGTTGAGGTCAAATCAATGAGGAGCGAAATTAGCTTTCTAGTCCTATGGGTATTAATAGTTACTACAAAGATACCCGTAATGTAAACAAAGTGAAATACAAGATTTAAAATTGTGGGGGGGAGGGGGGGTTGATTTGGAACAAAGATTAATCAAAGTTTAATCGAATCAACAAACTAAGGCAACACTTATGATTAAAAATTTAATATGAGAAGGATCTTGGGGTTATGTCTAACTAAGGGCAAGTTATGAATATGAACACGATGATTTGGTGCAAATTTTTGTTATTAAATATTTGGTAGCCAGGTTGAAGGTCCTTGAGGCTAGCTTGTCAACAAAACCTCAAGAATGTCACTCATTGACCCTTTCAAGTGCCTAATGAGTGTGTCACTTAAAACTTCCTGATACCTCAATTAGGCATCCCTATTTCTAGGAAGATGCCTAAGACATAGCTAACCCTTTTTTCACTTTTATTTATAAGATAGAGAAAATATAGCAAAATTACATCCATTATTGTCCACTATTGCTTTTGTACCAGTATCCCTCTTTCAAGGATGATATGGGTTCCAAAAGTTCACCCACATCCCTCTTTCAAGGATGATGTGGGGTTTTAAGAATTTAGGGTTTTCACCCACAAATCCATTTTTGGCATTTGGGGTTTTCACCCACAAACCCCTACCATTTCAAACAAGCAATAGTGAAACCTATCATCAATACTAGAATTAACACAAATACATCACAACCCATACACAATTACACCTTAGTTCAACATAATCCCAAGAAAAAGAAGTTTAGCTACTAATGAAGTAAAGAGAAAGAAATATACCATACGGTTCATTTAAAACATCCATCCTTCAATTTTATCAAATTCAAAGTATGATAATTCAAGTACAATTGTTGCCAAAATTAGGGTTTGTAAACTTCAAGTTCAATTGTTCCTCAAAGTATGGAATGCCAAAATTAGAAAGGGTTTGAGCCTTTTAAGGGATTTGGGGTCAGCTGCATGAAATTAAAAAATTTCCCCTAGGCATATACCCGCGTTGTCATGATCGCGGAAGCTATCCTATGATTGTGAGCACCGCAATTGCCTGCAGTGGGTCGCAATTTCTGATTTTGAACTAGCTTGACTAGCCGCAATTGTGGCACTTGACCCTGATCGAGGTAACAGAGACCAAATTCTGCTCCAGATCTTCCAGTTGCACTTCTTTCTCTTTTGGATCCTTTTTATCTCAAATCCACATTTTTCTTTCTCATCACCTTTAAGCATGCAAATGTGGAAATTAGTGCATTCGATCACAAATTTGTCTCATTCATACGTTCAAATTGTAGTAGTATGCACGAATTTCGAATGCAAATGAGTGGTAATTCGCCTCTCATCAGAATTCCTCATAAGACAAGGAATCCATCACATCCACATCCTCAATAGGCACTATCAAAGAAGAATGACCCATACACTTTTTCAGCATAGACATATGAAACACGAGATGAATGGAACCCAAACTCCCAGGCAAATCCAACTCATAAGTAAGGTTACAAATTCTCCTCAAAATATGATATGGTCAAACATAATGGGGACTAATCTTCCCCTTCTTCCCAAACCTCATGACTCCTTTCATAGGATATACCTTTAAGAATACCCAATCATTTAATTCAAACTCCAATTCACTTTGTCTCACACCCGCGTAAGACTTTTAGAGACTCTGAGCAGTCTTAAGTCTTTATCTAATCACCTTTACCTTCTCAATGGCCTGATGAAACAAGTTAGGACCAAACAATATAGTCTCACCAATCTCAAACCACCCAATAGGAGACCTATATCTCCTAACATAAAGAGCCTCAAAAGAAGCCATCTAAATGCTTGAATGATAATTATTGTTGTACACAATATCAATAAGAGGAAAATGATCAACCCAACTACCTTTAAAATCAGTCACACAGACCCTTAGAATATCTTCCAAAGTCTGAATAGTCCATTCTACTTGTCCATCTATTTTAGGGTGGAAAGCGGTGCAAAGGTTCACTGTGTACCCAAACCTTTCCAAAATGAATGCTAGAAGTGAGATGAAAATTGTGTACCTAAAAAATAATGGACATAGGCACTGCATAAAACTTGAAAATTTCCTAAATAAATAACTTAGTGTAATCCTCTCCTAAGTAGTTAGTCCTTACAGGTAAGAAGTGAGTACACTTAGTATTCTATCTACAATCAAATCAAATCATACTGATTGTGAGATTGTGGAAGACCCATAATGAAATACATATTGGTCATCTCCCTCTTTCATATAGGTAACTCTATCTCTTGAGACATGCCACTAGGCCTCAAATACTCAACCTTAACTTCCTTACAAACCATACATTTGGCAAAAATAATTGCCACATCCCTCTTCATATTGTTCTACCAGTAGATATCCTTTAAGTCCTGATATATATTAGTCGAACCCAGGTAAACTTTATACCTGGACTCATGAGCCTCAGTTAGGATCCTTTCTCCCAGCCCATCAACATTAGGAGCACACAACATACCCTGATACCTCAGAATACCATCTCCCCTAATCTCGAAAGCCATAACCTTTTGCTAACCCACACCATCCTCAATTTATATAAGTATGGATCCAAATCCTACTTCTCCTTCACCTCAACACCAAAAGATGATTTAAGCACTTCCTGAATAATGACTCCCCCATCTTTAGAGTCCAAATGACAAACTCCCAAATTAGATAATCTATGAATATCTTTCTCTAATCCTCTTTTCTCCTCATCAACATAGGATAAGCTCCTCATAGAAAACCTACTAAGAGAATGAACAACCATATTAGCTTTACCTGGATGGTAGTGAAGACTCATGTTATAATCATTAAGAAATTTAAGCCACTCTATCTGCTTAGGATTCAACTCCTTTTGAGTAAAAACATACTGCAAGCTCTTACGATCAGAATAGATATCCACATTAACCTAAATAGATAATGGCGCCAAATCTTCAAATAAAAAACCACAGTTGCCATCTCTAGATCATGAGTCGGATAGTTCCTCTAATGAACCTTAAGATGTCTAGAATCATAGGCCATAAATTTACTATGCTTCATCAAAACACAACTGATTCCCACACGAGATGTATCACAAAACACCACAAAAATACCAGACCCTTGGGAAGGGTCAAAACTGGCACAAAAGTCAGCTTATCCTTCAACTTTTCAAAACTACCTTCTCAAGTGTTGAACCACACGAACTTAACCCTCTTCTGAGTGAACCTTGTCAACAGAGAATCAATAGATGAGAAACTCTCTATAAATCTCCTATAATACCTTTCCAAGCCCAAGAAGATCCTAATGTCAATTGGAGTCATGGGTCTAAGCCATTTCTTAACTTCCTCAACTTTCTATGGATTCACTATGATCCCATCACTATACATAAAATTCCTAATAAAAGTCATAACATCCATCCAAAACTCACACTTAGAAAATTTCGCATATAATTTTTGGTCCTTAAGGGTCTATAACAGAATTCAAAGGTGATTGGCATGATTCTCCTCACTCTTATAATACACCAAGATATCATCAATGAAGACTATCACAAATAGATCTAAGAACTGCCCAAATACCTAATTCATAAGATCTATGAAGACAGTCAAAGCATTGGTCAACCCAAATGACATAAACAGGAACTCATAATGACCATACTGAGTTTGGAAAGAAGTCTTAAGAAATATCAACCTCTCAAATTTTTAACTGATGATACCCCAAATGAAGATCAATCTTAGAGAAGCATCTAGCACGCTGAAGCTGATAAAAAAGGTCATCAATCCTAGGAAGAGGGTACATATTCTTCACTATCACCTTATTCAGCTGACTATAGTCTATATAAATCAAAAGAGACCCATTTTTATTTTGCACAAAAGGTACAAGAGCATCCCACGGAGAAACACTAGGACAAATGAACCCTTTATTTAGAAGATCTTTTAACTACTCATTTATCTCCTTTAATTCAACTAGAGCCATTCTATAATGAGGAATGGAAATAGGATGAGTATCCGATAGAAGATCAATCCCAAAATCTAATTCCCTGTCGGGAAAATTCTAGGAAGATCATTGGGAAACACTTCAAGAAATTCATTAACAACTGGGACAACTTACAAAGAAGGACTTTCAAAGTCAGAATCCTTAACCTAAACTAGATGATATAGACACCTCTTTGAAATTAATTTCTAAGCTCTAAGATAGGAAATAAAACTCTCTTTAGGTACTAAGAAACTTCCCTCCCATTCTATTACCGGTTCATTGGGGAATTGAAAATTTTCCTTTCGAGTCTTATAATTCAGAGAAGCATAACACGAATGAAGCCTATCCATCCCCAAGATAACATCAAAATCCACCATATCCAACTTTATTAAATCCACTAATATCTCTCTATGAAAGATAGAAATCACACAACCCCTATGGATTTTTCTATCCAGAATAGAATCACCGAGTAGACACAGAATAGGGGTCGAAAATGGTCTCAGGACCAAAACCAAAATGCACATCCAAATAAGGGGTCATATAAGAAAGGATAGACCCCAGATCAAGTAAACAATACACATCACGAAAAAAGATTTGTAATATACTAATAACAACATCTAGAGATGCCTCAGATTTCTGACGAGTAGCAAATACATAGAGGAAATTTTGCCAGTGTTGGTACCAGAAGTAACGCCCTTTGGTGTATGAGCTGAAAATGTGTTATTCAAACTTTATTATATCTTATTGAAACCTTGATTGAAGGACAATCTCACTGCATGTGACCAAGCTAGCCATAATCATAAAATGGATTCCTCTCTTCCTCACAATAACCACGATAAAGCTGCCTATAAAATCTATAAGGAGGATAGGGTGGGGCTGACAGAGCTCCACTAGCCTGAGACTAGGCACCCTGAGCCTTAGGACCACTGCTAGCCTAAAAATAGTGGTTTCCCGAAGGCTTAGGATAGGGAACACTAGAAAACAAATAAGAATTCCCTAAATTCTTCTTTTTGGTCCACTATTTACCATCTCTCCCACTTTTAGTAGACCGCCACACAACTCTCAATTCCTAAACTTTTTATTCTGCCTCTCTCCAATCTCTACCTATTTCTTCTTTTCATCTTTAACCTACTGCATATAAACCATAAGTATGGAGATGTCCATATCATTGTTCAACATTGCAACCTTACACTTCAATACCAAGTCACAAGACAACCCAAAAGCAAACTTCTTTATCTTGGGTCTCATGTTGGATACTAACTCTAGAGCATAACGGGACAACTGCTGAAATTTCAAATCATACTCTTTCACACTCATCTTATCCTACTTCAAATTGGCAAACTCTTCAGTCTTATGTTCCCTCAAATCCTGAGGAAAGAAGTGATTAAGAAAGACCTTTTACCCTACTTTAGATTAACAAACTCTTCAGCCTTATCTTCACCCAATTATTGAGTAAAGAAGTGATTAAGAAAGGCCCCTGAAAACTCATCCCATAATGCTGGCTTTGCATCATTACCCCTTAACTTCTGCCACTCCTCATACAACTTATAAGCTACATCTTTCAGTTGATATGCGAAAACTCTACACCTTTAGAATCGATAGCATGTTTTACTCTAAAAATATTCTTCATCATATCCAAAAACCCTTGATAATCTTCTTCAAATTTAGAGCTTGTAAAGGTAAGGGGATTCAACCTTATAAACTAGCCAACCCGAGTGACCTCCAATAAATAAGCAACGGAACCAATACGATCTGATTAATGAGACTGAGATGTCATCGACTGAGTAATCAAATGAATAGACCAGTGGATCTTTGTATTAGAGATATCCCCTTGAGGTGGCTAATCATAAGCATCACCACCCCGAGAAGCTTGAAGAGGATCGTGGGGATAGGTGGAACTCCATGTAGGGCAACACAATCAGGAGAAGGGATCCTAGATCGGGTCTACACTTCTTACATAGGGTGAGTCCCCTCCACATTGTCCTCGGGTAGGACAGAGTTCCCAGCAGAGCTTCTACAAACCTCATATCTTCGGGGATGCATAATCTGAAATGCGAGAAAGTCAAGAGTTAGAAAAGTTTCATAACACTAGACTCTATAGCATAAAATAGAACACAAGAAAGGAAAACATTCCTAAATGCCTTGTATTCTACTCATTATAAGTGTGATGCACTACACACCTACAAAAAGTACTCTACTCAACACGACTTTGTGGATACCTAACAATCCTAACTATGCTCTGATACCACACTTGTCACATCCCAAACTAGGGCCTAGTCTTGTTGGACATCTCAATGAGACTAGGCCTAAAGTAAGTAAATGAATAAATAACTCAATGAGAATAAGAGACAAAACAACAACTAACCCACATGTGTCCATGATAACCTCTAAAACTAGAATATCAACTAAGTCGGGACATGCCCCCAATTGTGACAAGAGTATCGAGTTCATAAAAAAGAATTATGAAATGATAAGAGCAACTCAATAGATGTACTAATCCACCTAACGCAGCACAGGAGTAATAGAAAAGTCTTCATACCCTACATCATAAAATGATGCAGCATCCAAGGACGGTCAGTGGGATACGCACAGACATGTAACTCAGGAAAAGTGACATAATTCCATGTCCAAAATCACTCAAAACCATATTCACACACAAATATATATATATAGGATAATATATATATATATACATACATATATACATATGCATACATATATATATATATATATATGATGCTGGGATATGGTAAGGTAACATAAGAGTTTTAAAACCATTAACCTGGAATGTGTAGATCGATCCATCCTAAAGGCACCCATGGGCTATATGGGTATATCTCCTCCTACTGGAAGGGCCCCAGTGCATGTTAGTAACACAAACCATAGAAAAATGAGGGAAAATCTAAAGCCATTAAGGCAACTAGCTGTCCCACAAATATATATCAAATGTGTATCAAGTACACGACCATATAGACCCCCAACTCCGGCAAACATGGTTTCTAGTATTCATCCTTCTGGTGCTTACACCTTCACGGTGAGCTACACAACCCCATTTAAGACCAAATTAAAACAATTTGTACATAATTCCATCCATTAACCTGAGAGTCATTGATTAAGGCATTTACCACTTGGTATTGTCATACCAATATTCTTTCAAGATAAATTAAACATGCCAAACAAATCCATATAATCCACATTGACTCTCAAGTTCCATTAAAATCCAAACCATGGTCATCAAGGCCATCCAAATCCATTTTTGTATCTATTTATCAATTAATGTAATTCATTGAGTTCTAAAGAAAGTTAAGCCATGCAATTTTTCATAATTAAAATCAACTCACAAAGTGGGTTTAGGTTCATGCATTTACAAGTCAAAATTCATCCAATTTGGGAAACCCATGTCCCCCATTCCAACCATTTAAATAATGTACTAATTTTGTTCCAAAAATATTAATTTAAAGTATGAATAATCAATTCAAAGCATGAAACAAATAATTCAACCATTAACAATAAAAAACCCTAAACATAATTTCAAAACCCATAATTTACATCACATGGAAATCTATTAAATCAGTACCATAATGTAAAATTTAAGTTTAGGGAAGAGAAACATGCCTGAAACACACTAGAATTTGGAGTCAATTTGAAGTTTGGAGCCCGGATAATAATTGCATAGTGAAAACCTTGAATGTTCTTAGGTTTTGAGTTTGAGAGTGAAAGAGAGTGATTTGTTTTTTTAAACTAAAGAGAAGAGTCTTATTTTATGTTTAAAGGTTGTACAACGGGTAAAAAGACCAAAAACCACTCACCCTAAGTAAGAAAATTAAAAAACTTGAAAAAATTTACACCTCGGCATGGCACGACCTTATCTCGAAAGTTAACCTCTGTGCCACGCTGATATCGCGGAGGCTAACCTCTGTGGCATAGTGATATTGTGGAGGCACACTGCCTTAGAGTTCCAAAATAGCCCCGAACCCTTTCTAAAAATTTCAAACTTTCCCAAATTACCCTTTTAACATCCATAAACATAATTCAAGTAAAAAAAATCAATATTTACAAACACAGGAGGGTATAAAATAAAGTGACTGAGATTTTAAGGATCTTACAATGATAAAGCTAAAAAATTGAGAGATAATAAGTATAATCATAAAAAAAGATTAAATAACCAAAAACAAGGATGACTAACCTGAATTATGAAATTTAAAGTAATGGATAAAAATAACATTATTAAGACTATTTCTTAAAATTAGAACTGAAACTGAAAAACGATTAACTGAATCTAAAGTTGACTTGAAAACAATGCTTCATAAAACTCGCTTTAAACTAGTGGCCTCGGCCAATCTTATGTTATCTCAAAATAAGTAAGTTTTCTTTTTGTGGAGTTTCCTTACGCGATATAAACCATGTGTGCATCATGGAGTACAACGTCATATCCATATTGCCAACACCTATCCACGTTGGCAGATCCATTCTATACCTTACAAATGTGTAAGATGAAACATAATATGGAGATCCTAAAGCTGAGCCCGAAGGCTAGACATAATAGAAGAGTTGCCCAATTTTTGGACGATCCTATCCTATGGTGGCAAAGTAGTTTTGGGGGATAAGGTTTCTAAACCCATATCCACCTCTGAACCAAATAGTCTACCCTAAACATACTAGTTGCTCATAATATAAGACCTAAAACACTTTCCAAAAATCATGCCTAAGTAAAAATATTGTATCATGAACATATCTATTTTTTATCAGGCTCGACTCTAAATCTCTTTAATTTTTCTTAACGTTAACCTTTTCAAGATATGATAAGTTTTTCTCTTTTCAAAACATGATAATAACATAAATATTTTCATAAACTTGCAACTCTTAAACAAATAATTCTGGAAAAATATAATGAATTCCAATAACCACAGAAATTATCATTTTAAAACACAAATAGACTTTCAAATTCATAAGGGAAAATAATAGGTCTTCCTGGGAGAATCAATAAACATCGATTAGGAATTAAATCAAGGAAAAGACTCCAAACTCATAGAATTTTTTCTCAAAATCATAAAAATTTCAAGGAATTTTAGTAAGAGTACTAGACCTAGGGATTTCAACTCTGAGAAACCCAAACATAATTCATGGCTTACTCAAAATAAAAGTTGGTTGTAGGGAGAATAGAGTTCCACACGAAATAATTAAATTTACATACATTGTGATTAAGGGTGGAAAAATGGTATTTTAAAATGGTTGTCCATCCAATCCAACCCATTTAAGATGGGTTGGATATCCAATTTGTTCAAAATAGGTTTAAAATGGGTCAACCCATATTATCCAACAAAAATATGGATAATTGATTGAATAAAATGGGTAAATAAACGTTAAACCCCTATTACCAAATTTGCAAAAAAAGAGCGCACAAGTCACTCAAAATGGTTAAGTGAGGTATGCCTCTTCCTCCTGCCAATATCACTCAAGCTTTGGACAACTCCACCCAAGCTTTGGCCAACATCAACCAAGCTCTGGCCAACACCTCCCAATCTCTTTCACTTGCTCTATTTATATCTCTCTCACTCTTTTTATTTTTTTCTTTTTCTTCTCAATCTATTATGGTTGAGTTATGATTTTTACTTATAGTGACAGAGGAATGGGGATGATAGTGGGGAAAAGGTGTTTGGATTTTTCGTTCCAGAGAAAGAAAAATTAGACAAATAATACTGGTTGTTTTGTAATTTTTCCTTGTTTGTTCTTAATTTTGTTCATGAAATACTATCCATTTGCTCCTTGTTTAACTTTTATTTTAGATTGTTGAATATTTTAAATATATGATTGTTGGTTAGGTAGAGATATCGATGGAAGCTAATGCCTATTCTTATGAACAAAGTGCTTCAACTATATTAAAATTAGGCAAGAGGAAAACCTGTATTGTCTGGGATTATTTTGTTAGGTCAAAGCTTGATATTTCTACTGATGGAAAGTTTAAAGTCCAATGTAAATTGTGTGAACAGGATTACATGTTGGTCCTTACATCTGGAACATCAAATTTGAAGCATCATTTGATGTAACACTATACATATGGGAAAAGGAAAAGAGTCTCAAAGTTAACCAATAGATCAAAAACTTACCAAAATTTTCTTAGTGGTCATATGTAGGCATAATTATCCTTTCAAGTTTGTAGAACATAAAGGAATCAGGATGAACATTCATATCCATATCTAATAGTGAGACACATATCAAAAAACACAGCCAAGTTGGGTATCTTAAATATACATGCAAGGGAAAAAGAACTTTTAAGAGCTGAGCCTTCAATGATAACTAGTTGAGGTTGTTTGACATCTGACATGTGGAGTTCATTAGTATCAAATGGCTATATGTGTGTTACAGCTCATTATATGGACTTAAATTGGGTTCTTCAGAAGAGTATTTTGATTTTTGACATGTTCCTCTTCCACATACAGGTATTATTATAAGTTATTTATTAATTGAGTTTCTTAAAGAATGGGGAATCAAAAAGAAAATTTTTAATCTAACTTTAGATAATGATACTTCTAATAACGGTTGGATAATTTGAAGAATTATTTGTCTTTGATGTGTTCACTAGTTTGTGAAGGAAAGTTTCTTCATGTTCTTTGTAAAAATCACATTCTTAACTTAATTATTAAAACGGGTTAAAGAAGGTTGATGCAACTATTGAAAAAATTAGAGAAGATATTAAGTATATCAAGAATTTTGAAACAAGACTAGTGAAATTTATGGAGTGCCTTAGTAACCTTGGTTTGCCATATTCAAAAAAACTACACCAATATTACCTATTTGGTGGAATTCTACCTGTCAAATGATTGAGAGTGCTCTTGCATATCAACAAGCATATAATCATTATGAGTTGATTAATCCTAATCTTAGGCATAACTTCTTGAAAATGAATGGAAAAAAGTTAAGACTGTGGCTACATTTTTAAGGTCATTTGATGATATTAGACCTTTGTTTTTTGGAAGTGATAATGCTCAACTTACACATCAATTTGAGTGCAAGATGGTCGTTGTCAATATATTTACCCAACAAGGGTCGGGGTTAAGTCCATGAGGACAATGTGAGTGGCGATTGAGTAGGTTCGGAATAAGAGTTACTTACTATATTCAAACATATAGTACAAGATAGTTTGGGGGTTTTCAATGTTTACTAATGTGACAGTAATTCTTGGGCTTCTAGCGAATAATTTAAGACAAAGAATAATTAGAGTATAATTAATTAAAATGGATCTTGGGACCATGCTTTCCAAGGGGAAAGATATGCATGGGAACATGATATTTCTATGAAAATTCTAATCATTGATGATGCGGTAGGCTGGGTTTAAGGTCTTTAAGGATAGTTTTTCAATAAAACCTCAATGATGTCACCCATTGACCCTTTAGAGTACCTAATAAGTGTGTCAATATACCTCAATTGGGTATCCCTATTTCTAGGATAATACCCATGGTATAGTTAACTTTTCAACCACCCTTATGTCTAAGATAGTGATAGAATGGAAAAATACACACATAATTATCTATCATTGCTTTGTTTTCCACATCCCTCTTTCAAGGATGATGTGGGTTCCTAAAGATCACCCAAGACCCTTCTTTCAAAGATAGTTATGAGCTTTCTAGAGCTTGAAGTTTTCACCCATCAAATCCATATGGGTATTTGGGGCTTTCACCTACAAATCCCAACCAATTTAATTAAGTAATAATAGAACCCATCATCAACAAACTAAAACATACACAAATAAATTAAATCCCACACATATTTACCCCCTAATCTAGCATAATCCTAAGAGGTAAATCTAGAACATCATAAGGATAATGGAAACAAATATACCAAAATGTCCATCAAAGTTATTCATAAGAAAATAAAGAGAGGACAAACCACACTTTAAACTCAAATGAATCTTCAATATACAAAGCCAAATCTACACTTCAAGCTCCTTTAATTTAATTTTGTCTCAAATTAGTGTAAATTTAAGATCCAAGCTCCAAGAAATTACAAAAACCCTAAACTAAGGATGGGAGGTAGGGTTTTGCAATGATGGATTTAGGATGAAAGGGTTTTAAGCTTTTTAATGGGATTTGGGGTCGGCTGTTCAGAATGACATTTCTACCCTTATGCTATTTTTCACCCTTACACGGTCGCAATCGCACTCACTGTAATTGTGGTTAGTCCATCACGATTATAGTTGGATGACAAGCTTTAATCAGCGTGATCATGGGTTAACGCCAACAATCGCGATAACTGAGGGTTGGACCCTGATCCTACATCTGCTTGTCCAGCACTTGCACTTCAATTCCCATTTTGATAGATCAAGTCTGCTTCTTTTCTTCTCAACACTTTTACACCTGCAAAATATGAGAATTAGTACATTTAACCCCAAATATTTCTCACTTTTACATTCAAATCACAGTAGTGTGCATGAATTTTGATGCAAATGTGTAATACCCTAAAAACTCCAACTAAATATTAGCTCCATGTTTCAAGCCCAGGCATAGTACATCATGGTTCCTTGGTAGTTTCATGATCAAGGTTGATGTGAATTAAGGTCTCAAATATGTCCTAGCTATTGTACGAATCAAAACATTCCTTACCGATTGAATTCATGAGAAGGATATTGGTAACATCAACTTCAAATGAGCATATCTCTCATTATACTATGAATTTTTTATCCCATTACCTATCAATAGATAGATAATTTAATAGTATTTCCATCGATACTAAATTCACCTAAAACGGACACCCGGTGAAGAAGTTATGGCTATTTTAAGTTTCGACTGTAAGACGAATGCCATTTCAGTGCATGGCACGCCGCGTTGGAGGCCAAAATGGCACTTGTCAATTTACAGAAAGCCTCTACAATAGACCTGCTTTACACCAAGCTTCCTGGTCACAATAATTGGCATTTTACCAAGCTCCGCGTCGCGCCAGGGCCCTAAATTGGGATAAATTTTGCATAGTTTTTAGTTTTCATTTTAAACTCCTCAAGGGCAATATGGTAACTTCCCAAAACCCTACATATACTCTTTAAACACGGGATTGAAGACCCAAAGCAGCCCTTTACATTAATTTTATCAAAATTCACTCAAGAACAGTCAAGAACAACTCTAGGGTTTCCATTGGGGTTTCAAGCTTCAAGCAAATTCAACCATAGATTCCATGAATTCTTAATCTAAGGTATGTACAGTGTTCATCCATGGATCCAATCCGTTCATAGAGCTCAAGAAACATGTTTTTAAATGTTATTTTGTAAACTTTTTGTGGTGATATAAGCATATACATGTTGATGATTGTTGTTTAAATTTCAAAATGATATCTAAAGATGTTTTCATGAAATATATGTGGTTGTTAGTTGAAAAACATGAACTTTAGGTGGTTTGATGTGATGCAAGTATGAAATCCACCTATGCTTTAAAGAATGCATGCAAGGTGTTTAATAAAATGCCTAGGATTCTAGAAACCCATAATTACATGATTCCATGATATCTAAATGACAAGTCCATATTAGCTATACACTTCCATATGAATTTCCATGCTATTTATGTGTTGTTGTTGTTGTGGCATGAATCATGTGTGATAATGGAAATATGAATTATATACATGAAATGTATCCATGCTCTCCCTACCATGTTGAGATGTGAATAAATACATGAAGTATATTATCCCCTACTTATAATATTGTGAATTATGGACTCTAATCTTGTGATCAAGTTATGTCATGTGTGCCAGTTTCCTTCTATCGAGTCCTGGGGGTATCCGTACCCAAAAAATATAGTTGTATACCTAGATCCATGTCATGTGCCATGATAAATCTCAGTTAAGCTATTCTCTATAGAACTCAGTCAGTCATGTGACTCAGGAAAGATCAGAAATCTCATGATCTCAGTTAACTCTCAGATAATAGTACTACTTCGTCAGTCAACGGATGTCAGTTATTCAGTCCATGTACAGCCAGTTGAATCATGTTCAGTCCCTTCAGATGGGAGTAGAAGTTAGCAACGAGTGAGCCCAAGGATGGAAACTTACCTGCCAGTTCAGGGTGTGATTCTTAGCAGTCATCCTTGTATTCCAGAACTACATAGCCAGCGTAGGTTGAGACATCTTAACCTGTCAGATTTGGGTTGATGAGGTGGCTTAACCTGTTAGTTTAGGGTCCCACCGTTCTCACTTAGAGTACCTACCAGATAAGGGCCACTCACAACTGTCCTTACCAGTGGTGCGGTATTGACACCCCTCCGATCGGTGCAGAAATTGGACCCCATCTTAGCCGTAATGGTATACATGGGGCATATCAATTAAACAACTACCTCCCACAGTTTTAGTATCAGTCTCAGTAAAAGAACTCAGACAGTTCTTCTGATATCTGTATACCAGGACTTTTAGATACAGTCAAATTTAGTTATAGCACATGACTCAAAGAGTTCTACCAGATTCAGGATTGTCAGAAACAGTCACTCATGTTATCAGAACTACAGTTCCAGTCATGTATTAGCGTACAAATTTAGCTACCACGTACTCACGATCTCAATTACTATGTATGTATGTTTGTACTCTTACGTTCATATCAGTCAGTCAGTTAGCATTATTCATACATGTAAACCCTTTGCATTAGCCTACCTCACTTGTATACTCAGTATTTCAGTTGTACTGACGCATTTGCGCTATGGTGCTTTATTTTCATGTTACACCATAGGTCCAGAGCCACGAGTTCCAAACCAGCAGTTGCTTTCCAGTTGCAGTGTTGCAGTGAGTCCTCATCTATCCAAGGATAATATGATTTGATTTATTCATTTATTACTTCAGTTCAGTTTTACAGAGTTAGTTAGAGACAGGTTCCTTCAACTCCTTATTCACACAGTACTTAGAGTCTTTCAGATTTAGTCAAATTTAGCTATCAGATTCAGTATTCAATTTTATATTCAGTTGTTTTGGGTATTCATTACCCCATGGATGTTACTATATCTTTTCAGTTGAACCTTATGGCCTACATGTTCAGGTTTTCCATGTATTATATATATATTATACAGTGTATAGGTACATATATCAGTCATGGGTTAGCTTGTGGTCCCTCGGGGTCATGAGCACCGTGTAGCATTCCGATTCAGAAAATTAGGGTGTTACAAACTTAGTATCAGAGCCTAAGGTTCAATAGAGTGCTAGGAATTTTGAAAGCCGCATCTAGTAAAGTCTTGTGCATGGGTGTGTTGCACGCCATATTTATGTACAGGAGGATATAAGATGTTTTAGGAACAGTTTCCCTTCTTTCAGTATTCATGTCATGCTAGTGAGCATAATTTCAAGTTAAACTCCCAGTCCAATCCATTCTTCTCTTGTTTCAGAATATGGCCCCAAAGAGAAGAAACTAGCCAGCTCCTCAGCCCGAAGATCTTTTGGGAGAACATGTTTTTCATGCGGAGTTTAAAGCCGCATTCACCACACTTGCTCAGTCTGTGGCTGGCCAAAATGAAAGGCCACCAGCTATTTCGGCCAATCCAGTGGCAAATTCCGCAGCAGCTAGGATTCGGGACTTCACCCGAATGAACCCTTCATCTTTCCATGGGTCTAAGTCTGATGGAGACCCTCAGGAGTTCATTGACCAAGTTCAGAAGGTCATTGACATCATGGGTGTTACTTCTATTCAGAGTGCTAAGTTAGTTGCATATCAATTGTAAGATGTGGCTCACACTTGGTACAAACAGTGGAAGTCCGAGAGGGTAGATGGTACAGGTCCCATTGGGTGGGAGGAATTTGTCACGACTTTCTTAGAATGATTCTTTCCCCAAGAGCTGAGGGAAGCCAAAGTTTTTGAGTTCATCAACCTCAGGCAGGGAAATATGACGGTTAGGGAGTATTCTCTCAGATTTACTCAGCTAGCCAAGTATGCCCCTCATGTGGTTTTAGACAATCGGGATAAGATGAGCAAGTTCGTGTCAGGGGTAAATGATAGTGTGGTGAATGAGTGTAGATATGAGATGCTGAATAGTGATATGACCTTAGCTAGGCTCATGACCCATGCTTAGCTGATAGAGGAGCAGAAGGTGAGGACTAGAGAGAGGCAAAACAAGAGAGCAAAATCAGGCAGTTTCAGTTTTGCTCAGCTTAAATCAGAGGAAGGGAACCATTCGCAGTTTCATCCCAAGTCAGCATCTCCATATTCTTCCTCCTCTCGTGCCCTAGTGCTGAAATTCAGAGATGGCAGCATAGAAAAAGCGTCAGGCTCTAAATCTCAGGGTAGTGTTAGCAGTACCCAAACAGATCCCCTTTGTCAAGCTTCTGGTAAGAACCACAAGGGTTTTTGCATAGACGGTAGTGATGTTTGTTTTGGTTATGGCAATCTAGGCCACAGGATTAGAGAGTGTCCGCAGTCAGGTCTTCAGGGTTAGCAAATTCGTTCCACAGCTTATTCCGATCACTCCAACCAGCGGGGTGCCACTTCTAGTGCTACTAGTGGGCAACGTCTAAATAGAATTTATGCTCTTCAGACCCAACAGGATCAGGAAAATTCTCCTCATGTCGTTAATGATACGTTACAAATTTTCAATGTTCATGATTATGCTTTGCTAGACCCAGGTGCATCCTTGTCTTTTGTTACTCCATACATAGCAGGCGATTTCAAAATCAGTCCCGAGATTTTAGCAGAGCCCTTTTCAGTCTCTACCCCAGTGGGAAAAACCATCATAGCCCGGTGGGTATACAAGAACTGCCCGATTATGATATTTCAGAAATCCATGTCAGCAAATTTAGTCGAGTTAAAGATGACGGACTTTGATGTCATTCTCGGTATGGATTGGCTTCATTCCTTCTATGCCACAGTTGACTACAAAAATAGGATAGTTCAGTTTCAGTTCCCGAATGAGCCCATCTTAGAGTGGAAGGGTAGTGTTTCAGCATTCAGGGGTCAGCTTATTTCCTACCTCCGGGCAAGGAAAATAATTTCTAAGGGGTGTGTGTATCATCTTGTGCATATTAAAGATTCCAGTTTTGAATCTCCCAGTCTCGAATCAGTCCCAGTGGTTAGTGAATATTAATATGTCTTTTCCGAAGATCTTTCAGGCATTCCTCCCGAAAGGAAAATAAACGTCGGCATAGACCTTCTCCCAGATACTCAGCCTATCTCTATCCCGCCATACAGAATGGCACCAGCAGAACTTAAGGAACTGAAAGATCAGTTGAAAGATCTCTTAGATAAGGGATTCATCAGGCCCAGTGTATCCCCATGGGGTGCTCCAGTCTTATTCATGCGCAAAAAAGATAGTTCTCTCAGGGTGTGTATTGATTATCGTCAGCTCAACAAAGTTACAGTCAAGAATAGGTATCCACTTCCTAGAATAGATGATCTGTTTGACCATCTTCAGGGTGCCAGTTATTTCTCCAAGATATACCTCAGATAAGGCTATCATCATCTTTGAGTTAGAGAACGTGACATCCCAAAGATAGTTTTCCGTACTCGGTATGGTCACTTCAAATTTCTAGTCATGTCCTTTGGTCTAACCAATTCCCCTGCATATTTTATGGACTTGATGAATCGTGTGTTCAAGCAATACTTGGACATGTTCGTCATAGTCTTTATAGATGATATTCTGGACTATTCTCGCACTAAGCGTGATCATTCAGACCATCTCAGAATTATTCTTCAGACCCTCAGAAATCATCAGTTATTCGCCAAGTTTAGTAAGTGCGAGTTTTGGCTAAGATCTGTAGCATTACTTGTCCATATTATTTTCGGTGAGGGCATTAGAGTAAATCCTCAGAAAACTGAAGCGGTAAGAAACTGGCCCAGACCCATATCACCAAGAGATATCAGGAGTTTCTTGGGTTTGGCTGGCTATTACAGATGGTTTGTTGAGGGATTTTCTTCTATTGCATCACCTATGTCTAGATTAACTCAAAAAAGGGTTAAGTTTCAGTGGTCAGATTCATGCAAGAAGAGTTTTCAGGAATTGAAGACTCCACTCACTACAGCTCCAGTTCTAGCTCTTCCAGATGGTTCAGATGGGTTCGTAGTATATTGTGATTCATCCAGAGTGGGTTTAGGTTGTGTCCTCATGCAGCATGGTAAGGTCATAGCCTACGCCTCCAGAAAATTAAAGCCCCATGAGAAGAATTATCCTACTCATGATCTTGAGTTAGCAGTCGTAGTTTTTGCCTTGAAGATTTGGAGGCATTATCTTTACGGAGTTCATGTAGATGTCTTCACATATCATAAGAGTCTTCAGTATGTCTTTTCTCAAAAAGATCTCAATCTTCGTCAGAGAAGGTGGTTAGAGCTATTGAAGGACTATGACATGAGTGTCCTTTATCATCCGGGAAAGGCCAACATTATGGCCGATGCTCTCAGTAGACTCTTCATGGGCAGTATTTCTCACGTTAAGGATAGCAAGAAAAAGATAGCTCAGGAAATCCATCAGCTTACCAGACTAGGCGTTCTCTTAGTCGACTCTTTAGAGGGTGGTGTATGTGTTCAGAGTAGTTTAGAGTCATCTCTAGTTTCTAAGGTGAAAGAAAAGCAAGACATGGATCCTAGCCTTGTCAAGATGAAAGAGTCAGTTCAGAATTAGAAAGTTCAGGTTTTCTCCCAAGGGGGAGATGGTGTTCTTCATTGTCAGGGTCGTTTGTGCATTCCAGGTGTAAATGACTTGAGGCAACGAATTCTTAAAGAAGTGCATGGTGCGCGATACTCCATCCATCCAGGGGCCACTAAGATGTACCGTAATTTATGGGAGATCTATTAGTGGAGTGGGATGAAGAGTGATATTGCAGAGTTTGTGGCTAAGTGCTATACTTATCAACAGGTTAAGATAGAGCATCAAAAACCTAGTGGTTCTATGCAGGAGTTCACCATTCCTACTTGGAAGTAGGAGGAAGTGAACATGGACTTCGTGATGGGTTTGCCTAGAACTCGTCATCAGCATGATTCAGTTTGGGTCATTGTAGATAGAATGACCAAGTCAGACCATTTCCTTCTAGTTCGTACCTCCTATTCAGCCGAGGATTACGCCAAACTCTACATTATGGAGTTGGTCATATTACACGGTGTTCCCTCATTTATTATCTCAGACAGAGGTACCCAGTTCACCTCTCACTTCTGGAAAGCATTCCAAAAGGGTCTCCTCAGTACCCAAGTTCATCTCAGTACAGCGTTTCATTCTCAGACAGATGGTCAAGCAGAAAGGACCATTCAGACTCTTAAAGATATGCTAAGGGCATGTGCAATTGATTTCAAGGAAAGTTAGGATGACCACTTGGCCTTGATTGAGTTTGCATACAACAATAACTATCATTTCATTATTCAGATGGCTCCATTCAAAGCTCTCTATGGTAGGAGATGTAGATCTCCGATCGGTTGGTTCAAAGTTAGAGAGGCCTTAGTCATAGGTACTGACTTAGTATTCGATGCCTTAGAGAAAGTTCAGTTGATCAGAGAGAGACTCCGGGCTACTCAGAGCCGACAAAACTCTCATGCATATGTTCGTAGGAAGGATCTGGAGTTTGAGATCAATGACTATGTCTATCTTAAGATCTCTCCCATGAAGGGAGTGAAGAGGTTCAGCAGAAAGGTAAAACTCAGTCCCCGATATGTCGGTCCCTTCAGGATTCTCAGTCGCTTTGGAAAGGTAGCTTATGAGCTAGAATTACCTTCAGATCTAGCCTCAGTTCATCCAGTCTTCCATGTCTCTTTGCTTAAGAAGTGCATAGGTGACCCAACAGTTGTAGTCCTTGTTCAGAGCATTGACATTCAGAACAACCTCTCTTATGAAGAGATTTCAGTCGAAATCTTAGACTATCAGACTCATCGATTAAGGAACAAAAAAGTCCCTATAGTTAAGGTTCTTTGGCAAAATCAGTCTAATGAGGGAGCTACTTGGTAAAAAGAAACAGATATGCGTACCAAGTATCCTTACCTCTTCCCCGCAAATTCAGATCAAGCTTAAGGTAACAGTTCTCCTTAAGCTTATTCAATTTCATGTTCATATCCCCAGTTTAAACTTGGTATCTATTACCATTGCATCCTCAGTCATGCATTCATGTATCATTTCAATTATAAGGTCATACATCAGATATGCATTCTCATCTTGAGAAGCTCAGTTTATCAGATTGCTCAGTTACGCATCCAGTACAAGTTATCCATGCATCAGATATGCATGAGTTCAGTATGGTTAGCATGTAAGTCATGAGATCATGTTTCAGTCCTTCATGTTCAGTTCATGTTCGCCTTGTCTTATTCTTCCCTCTCAGTTAAGTCTTATTCGAAGACGAATATTCCCAAGGGGGAGATATTATAATACCCCAAAAAATCCAACTCAATAAATCTCCATGTTTCAAGATCATGCATAGTAAATCATGGTTCCTTTTTAGTTTTATGATCAAGTTTGATGTGAATTAAGGTCTCAAATATGTCCTAGCTATTGTGTGAATCAAAACATTCCTTACCGATTGAATTCTTGATAAGGATATTGGTATTATCAAATTCAAATGAGAATATCTCTCATTATACTATGAATTTTTTATCCCATTACCTAACAACAGATAGATAATTTAATAAGCTTTTCATCGATACCAAATTCTCCTAAAACGGACACCCGGTGAAGAAGTTATGGCTATTTTAAGTTTCTACTGTAAGACGAATGCCATTTCGGTGCATGGCGCGCCGCGCCGGAGGCCAACATGGCACTCGTCAATTTACAAAAAGCCTACACGACATACCTTCTTCGCACCAAGCTTCCAGGACACAATAATTAGCATTTTACCAAGCTCCGCGTCGCGCCGGGGCCCTAAATCAGGATTAATTTTGCGTAGTTTTTAGTTTTCATTTTAAACTCCTCAAGGGCAATATGGTAACTTCCCAAAACCCTATATAGACTCTTTAAACACTGGATTGAAGCTCCAAAGCATCCCTTTACATTAATTTTATCAAAATTCACTCAAGAACAAGTCTAGGGTTTCCATTGGGGTTTCAAGCTTCAAGCAAATTCAACTATAGATTCCACGAATTCTTAATCTAAGGTATGTGTAGTGTTCATCTATGGATCCAATCCATTCATAGAGATCAAGAACCATGTTTTTAAATATTATTTTGTAAACTTTTTCTGGTGATATAAGCATGTACATATTGATGATTGTTGTTTAAGTTTCAAAATGATATCTACAGATGTTTTCGTGAAATATATGTGGTTGTTAGTTGAAAAACATGAACTTTAGGTGGTTTGATGTGATGCAAGTATGAAATACACCTATTCTTTAAAGAATGCATGCAAGGTGTTTGATAAAATGCCTAGGATGATAGAAACCCATAATTACATGATTCCATGATATATAAATGACAAGTCCATATTAGCTATACACTTCCATATGAATTTCCATACTATTAATGTGTTGTTGTTGTTGTGGCATGAAGCATGTGTGATAATGGAAATATGAATTATATACATGAAATGTATCCATGCTCTCCCTACCATGTTGAGATGTGAATAAATACATGAAGTATACTATCCCCTACTTATAATATTGTGAATTTCGGACTCTAATCTTGTGATCAAGTCATGTCATGTGTGCCAGTTTCCTTCTATCGAGTATTGGGACTATTTGTACCCAAAAACTATAGTTGTGTTCCTAGAGCCATATTATGTGCCATGATAAATCTCAGTCAAGCTATACTCTATAGAACTCAGTCAGTCATGTGACTCAGGAAACATCAGAAATCTCATGATCTCAGTTAACTCTCAGATAATAGTACTACTCCGTTAGTAAATGGATGTTAGTTATTCAGTCCATGTACAGCCATTTGAATCATGTTCAGTCCTTTCATATGGGAGTAGAAGTTAGCACCAAGTGAACCCAAGGATGGGATTTCACCTGCCAGTTCAGGGTGTGATTCTTAGCAGTCATCCTTGTTATCCAGAACTACGTAGCCAGCGTAGGTTAAGACATCTTAACCTGTCAGATTTGGGTTGATAAGGTGGCTTAACATGTCAGTTTAGGGTCCCACCATTATCACTTTGAGTACCTGCCAAATAAGGGTCACTCACAACTGTCCTTACCAGTGGTGCAGTATTGACACCCCTCCTGTCGGGGCAGAGATTGGACCCCAAATTAGCTGTAATGGTATACATAGGGTATGTCGGTTAAATAACTACCTCCCACAGTTTCAGTATCAGTCTCAGTAAAAGAACTCAGATAGTTTTTCAGATATCAGTATTCCAGGACTGTTAGATACAGTCAAATTCACTTATAGCATGGGACTCAGAGAGTTCTACCAGATTCAGGACTGTCAGACACAGCCGCTCATGTTATTAGAACTACAGTTCCAGTCATGTATTATCGTACAGATTTAGCTACAACGTACTCACGATCTCAGTTACTATGTATGTATATTTGTACTCTTACGTTCATATCATTCAGTCAGTTAGCATTATTCATGCATGTAAGCCCTTTGCATTAGCCTACCTCACTCGTATACTCAGTACTCTAATTGTACTGACGCATTTGTGCTAAGGTTCTTTCTTTTCATGGTCCAGAGCCACGAGTTCCAGACCAGCAGTAGCTTTCCAATCGTAGTGTTGCAGTGAGTCCTCATCCATCCGAGGATAATATGATTTGATTTATTCATTTATTACTTCAGTTTAGTTTTACAGAGTTAGTTGGATACATGTTCCTTCAACTCCTTATTTAGACAGTACTTAGAGGCTTTCAGATTTAGTCAGATTTAGCTATCAAATTCAGTATTCAGTTTTATATTCAGTTGTGTTGGGTATTCATTACCCCATGGATGTTACTATATCTCTTCAGTTGAACCTTATGGCCTACATGTTCAAGTTTTCTGCATATTATATGTATATTATACAGTGTACAGGTACAGATATCAGTCATGGGTTAGCTTGTGGTCCCTCGGGGTCATGAGCACCGTGTAGCATTTCGATTCAGAAATTCAGGGCGTTACACAATGAGTGGTAAATTCACCCCTCATTAGGAAACAAGTGCCCCATGACAATCTGTTTCTTTGGAATGTACGAAGAATTGAAATGTTATTGGTAAAACACAAAAAAGTAATGATTTTATGATATGTGAAATGTCCACTTCTATGTTTAGGAAGTTTAAGAAATAATAGAAGTCATATCACATCATTTTGTCTAGAATTACTGTCCTTGACCCTCGATGTAAGAATAATTTTGTAAAGTTTTGCTTTTCACAAAATAATTTTGATACCGCTGAAGAAAAATCAACGATTGTCAAAGATAATATGAAAATATTGTTCAAAGAGTACTTGGTACCTTTTACAACCTTGTTATCAAAGGAATGTATTTGTATTGGTGATATAAATTAGACAAGGGATCTATTTGATGCATTTGAGGAGTTCGATGTGTTCCAAAGTTAGTTGGATTCAAGTACTGGGAAAACACTACTATACCTATATTTAGAGAAATCTAATCTTGATCGTAGAACAAATTCTAATCTTGATGTACTTGGGTTTTGGGAGGACAATAGGCTAAGGTATCCCAAACTTTCATTAATGGCATGGGATGTCTTAAATATTCCTATCACAACAGTATCCTCATAATCTTCTTTTAGCATTGGAGGTCAAGTTATTGGAAAATTTCAAAGTTCAATTCTTCCCACAAAAGTTGAGGTGATACTATGTACTAGGGATTGGATTTCTGGCCAAGGTAAATTAATCTTATAATATTGATTTATTCCTATTATTAATACCTTATCAATTGTAAATTGTAATAGCTTATTTTTTTCTGTTTAAAATACTTTTGATCTTGATTGATTTGGATCTGGATCCGATTTTGATATAGATGAGATTGTTGTTGACCTTCAGCCTTAACTTGAGAAACTTAAAGGTAAGAGTCGCCTCAATCATTTAAATTAATCCATTTTTGTATGCCTGAAGCTTTTAATAAACTGCTAAATTTGAAATGTTGGTTTCTTGATGTGACATAGCACTAAAATCTAGGAATAGTTGTTGCAGCTGTTTACACAAGCTTATTGAATTTCTTTCTCGAATTTCATTGGAAAATTAAGGACATGTAATAGCCTCCTACTAGAGACTATTACAAGGACAATAACAACAAAGCTGTAAATATCAGCCTTTTCCATTAAGTAGCTATGCTCTCCATATTCCAGTGCAACATAGCACAATGTACCTCTTATGCTCATCGTGCTACTCAATTCATTGAATAGATCCCCACTCTTTCTCAGACTCTTTCTTTGGAATTTCTAGTTCTTGTTCTTGTAATGTGCTTTATGTGTAAAGGTTCTATATTTATGTGTCTTAATAGCAATATGCCTACTTGGATAATATTTTTGTGTGATCTGTTGTGTTAGATTGGTAATTATGAGTTTACAATCTTGTTTTATACCTTGTTTAAAATCTTAATTACCTTTTTAGGAAATGTTTTTCTTTGTGCTATTAAATAATTGATATGTTTAATTTTTGGGGTTCTTCTAGTTTGGTTAAACAAAGTGAATTATTAGTTACTGGGACATAATTAAGAAAAATGGAAAGTTATTTAGTTGATATGCATTTTGGCCCTTAATAGTGACTTTAATTTTAATGCTATTTCGTTATTTGGTAGCAATTGACATTTTGAGTTTCACCTTGGAGGTGATTTGTATCTTAGATATATAATCAATGAGTCTGTTATTAAAACATGTATTAAAGTAACTCGTATATTCTATTACATACACATAGACTGATAAAATAAACAAGATATATAAAATTGTTGATTTCACTGACTAAAGCATCAGAATAGATACCTATTTATGTCTTTTCTAGAAAAAATATACCTTTAGATCCACCTAGTGATATTTTAACTTGATAGTATTTCATTATATCTCAGAGATATTCACACCTTAAATCCCCAGGAAGGTTTAATCTATCAGTTTGATGCGATTTTATTGTGTATCATTTTTCTAACCCTTAAGGTTCCTTCCATAAGTCATACCTCCGTTTAATTGAATTTGTATGTTCCTTTAAAATAATTGGTCATCTGATGCTCTTGCATTATGAACTTATTATGATCAATTAACAGTATATTATTCTCTATTAATAGAGGTTCTCAAGTTTGACTTTCAAATTGCAGCCTAAGAGTGTAGAAAGAGAGTTGTTGTAAGCGCCATGGATAGTAGTGGGCATGACATGGACATGCCATGGGTCAGGAAATATTTCACAAGTTCTTTGGAGATACTTAGAAGATTATGTTTAATTAAAGAGTATTTAAACACCTATTTTTTCATTACAAATTATGTTTAAATTTATATTGCTTAGTTACAAATTGTGCTTAAATATATTGTTTTATTAGATATTGTGTCTTCATTGAGTTTCTATATTTTATAAATTGAATTTTTATTGATTTTAACCAATTGAGTGTTTGAATTTGATGGCCAAGTGCATACAACTAAATGTTGCATTTGATATCAAAATAGAGTACAGATCATTATTGTATTTCTATGGCTATGGTAATATGGATATCCATATTATCCATTGGGTTTATCCATTTTTATCCATATAAAATATGGGTCAGGTTAGATAAGTTTTCCATTTTTACCCTGACCTATTTTTATCCACCCATCCAGCTCAACCTGCTTGTTTGCCACCCCTACTTGTGATGAATAAACTTGAGAAAGATTTGAAGAAACGTTGCTTGGATGTTTTATGCTTTGATTTTCCTTGAGAGTTTTTTCTTGGGGTTTGGGAGAGGAGAAGTGGGAAATACAACAAAAATACTAGTTAGGGCCTTTTATGAGTTAAGAAATCAAGTTGGGGAGGGGGAGGATTTCTTAGTGATATAAGGACAAAAATGGCCTTTCTAATACCTTTCTGTTGGCCAAAAAGCGGCCTAGTTTACTTCATACGTCATGATAGTAAAATAATCATAACTTTTTACTTAGGGCGTAAATGGATCACGGTCGGTGGTTTGAAAAAAAAAACTCAAATAAATTTCATTTGATTGGTGTTAGATCACAAAATTCTTTATATTTCAGGAGCTATGATCATTTGAAATTGACCCAAGTAAAATCACATACTAAAAACTCGATTAATCAAAATGTTCTTAACTGAATTTTGCACTAAATGCTTCTTATAACCATGATTTACATAAAAAGCACTCACTATGCTAGGTATTTGATCCTAATACTTATATTTACTTAGAAATATCAGGATTGCGGCCTATACACATATAATGAATAGTTCGAATCCTAGTCAAAATTATTGGGGTGTTAGAATATCTCCCCCATGGGATCATTCATCCTCGAATGATGGGTATCACTTAAATGAACCATGATTAGAATATTAGTGTATACTTAGGCTAGAAATAGGAATACCAATATTAATTATGATGAACCAACTTGATGTCAAGATATTTAGTTAAGCGTACATAAGCACGAATTCTTTTGAACACAAATATTATAACTTGGAAGACTTGAAATGTGCTTGGGAGTTTACATCATAAATAAGGCTTTATCTTCTTTCTATGGGGCTGATCATGGACTAGCCCCAAATTAAAGCTAACAACTTAGTGTCTCAAACTAATTCCATTTAATACACTATTTTCCCCAAAATCAACTGAAACATCACTATACCCATAAGACTTAACACTGACTTTCTACAAATCCCTTAATTTTATTCATAGAAACACACATATTAATCATCTTAGCCTCTTTCACGCTTAGCAATACTATCTCATATCAAAACACACATAACTGTTATGGGCTCAAAATCCCATGTAAGAAACAAAATAAACTAAACATCTTAAACACACATTATCTTACTCTTTATTGCAAGGACTTTATTCACCTCCAGACTTAGCTACAATATCTTTATTTTGTCTAGGGGTTTCATCCACCACATTCACACTTTACAACTTACTTTGCACAATTCCATGTCATACCTACTTAAATTATATCCCCAAAATCAACATTATTACCCTCATACTACTACACCCTTTACCTTTATAAACTTAAAGCTCTTCTCTATCCACTGACATAGATATAATTCACTATTTCAACTCCAGTTCATATACAAATCAACCTTACACACTTTTACCCCTCATAAATTATATACTTAACCTTTTCCACACACCACATCAAGTCTACTAGATCTATTTTCACAAAGAGTGCTTACTACCCCCAAACAAATATTCTTTCCGCCTCGGTTATCATCCACAATTCAAACTTATAATATAACACTCAATATAGAAAGTCTCACAACTTTTCACATACTATATTGACTTATAACTGCTAGATGAAAATTAAGAAACACTAGTCCTCTATAACCTAATGATAAAATTGTCGATCTTAATCTTGTAATCTATTTAGTGATAATCTATAAGCACAACTTTTTTTCCACACATCCCTACTGCTCATTCGATAATATGTATAAACCATCTTCTTAACTATATAAACATCAAAAGGTTCTTGCTTCAAAGCCATAAGGTGCAGACTAGTCCTATCTATTCTTAACCACTCTATACTTTCATTTAGAACCTATGCATGATCTTTTTTAAGCCCACAACATGCTCTAAAACATCATAAATAGTGACTCTTCTCCTACATACAATCATAAAATCTACACCACACTTACTATATTTCAACTAACACTCAAGAAAATATCACCGCATCACTCACACTATTCCCGATTTACATCGATACCTTAAATCCTAAACACATAATCTTTTCCTCAATAAGGTGCCATCTAAAACAAGATTTAGAGAAGGGTTTGGATAGTTATATTATTCTAGATCAAATGCATGATTTATAAGAATAAGGGTGCAATTTTTTTAATCAAAGAATTTAAATGCAATAATTGACTCCTCTTAAGACCTTAAGCAATCTTTTAACTTTCATGTGTCTCTATATAAGTAAATCACCCCGACAGGAGTTTGACCCTTACTATTTCTATCACAACCCGATCCAGGACCTAGTCGTGATGGGTATCTCAAGTCTACCATGGACCAGATACCACCCTATTGGACTAACCTCTAGAGCACAACATAATAAACAATAAAAGCCAACCAAAAATAACAGTAAGAAGAAAATATAAACCAAATGGAAGTTCTAAGAATCACACACACAACAAAATAAATACTTATCTACAAAGCCTCTAAATTTGAAATACCAAACTAGGTGGGGACATGCCCCCGACCATGACAAGAAAAATTCTCAATTTCCAAAATATGAAAAGAAATCTAATGAAATGTCAGGGCTTTCTAAAAGATGGAGTCTCACCACTTCATAGCAAAGCAAAAGACATACCGAACCACCTAATGCTTCCCAGGTATAACAGAAAATCCCTCGGATCCTACATCATGAAATGATGTAGTGTCCAGGGATAATCAACAGGGCGAGCACTGGAATGTAACTCAGGGAGATGGATAAAATAATGCCATTTCTAAAACAAAACAAAATCACATGCACAACATTTCTATATACATATATAGGATGTTGTTATACGAACAAGGGACATGAACATAAGAGTTTAAACCATCATCCTGAACTGTGTAGATCTCTCCATCCTAAAGGCACCCATGGGCTTATGGATTTAGCTAGCCTTGCTAAAAGAGCCCAATGCATGTTAGCTGCACAAACCAATAAAATCAAGGAATGGATAAAGACACCAAGGCTATAGCAATCTAAAATATAATGTGTGCACCAAGCACACAATCACATAGACCCCTATGCCAGAAAATATGGTTTCAAGTGTTGGTCCCCCTGGGACCTACACCTTCATGGTGAGCTACACAATTCCCTTAAAGTCTAAATTAAAATAGTTTGCACATCAACCCAACCATTAACCTAGGAGTCATTCATTAACGAATTTACCGACTTGGTATCATCATACCTATATGATTGTAAGCTTATATAATTATGCCAAACTAATCCATGTAACCATTAGACTTCCAGGTTCTATTTAAATTCCAAAACCATGGCCATAAAGGGCATTACAAAATCATTTTTACTATCCATTATCCTTTAATGCAATACAATGTTCCAAAGGTAAGTTAAATAATATATTTTGTGTTCAAACCAAGATTTTTAAAGTGGGTTGAGTTTAATGCCATTATAAAACCAAAAATCCATCAATTTGGGGAAACCCATGTTCACCATTCCAATCCTCATAACAATGCACCCATTCAGTCCCAAAATCCATTAATTAAAGCATAAACAACACATTTAAATCATGTAAAAAACAATTCAAGTAATAACCTTCAAAAGCCCTTAACCCAATTTCAAACCCATCAGTTAAAATCACATGAATAATGATTAAATAAATGCCACAATGTAAGATTCAAGTTAAGGATGAAAAACATGCCTCATTTGAGAAGAAACCCTTTGAAAATAGCAAGAAAAGAAGCCCCAAGCTTGAAACCTAACTTCGCTGCCTTTCAACTTTAGTTTTGGAATGAAGAATGCCCATTTTTGAGAGAATACAAAAGTTTTAAAGTTTAGAACTGGGTTATGTAAATATTGGATGGTTTATATAACATAAAATGACAAAAATAACCTCAATAAAATTTTAAAAAAACTACTATCGACAAAAAAAAGAGGTTCACAGTGCGAAGCCCAAGGCAAACCCCCAGCTTCCCGGTGCGAAACCCAACACAAAGCAGCAGCTCTGTGGTGTGAAGCCAAGGTAGTAAGACCTTGCGGGGTCCTTCGCAACACGAACCCACCCCTTCATGATGTGCGACCTCTTTTTGGTCCCAAACCTTCCACCAATGCATCCAAACTCTTTTAAAAGTATTTTATGCTCAAGATAGGGTTATATAGGCTCATTTTAGCTAGGTTTGACCCAGTAACACCTGAGGTATTACATTATCTCTCCTTAGGATCATTCATCCCCAAATGAGTGGTTAGGATACCCATAGCACAATATAAGGAAGAATACAAATAGGGACCCAAGGACAACTTTGTACCTTAAGAACTTTCATCCAGCATCGAAAACAAGAATGATATTTGGCTTTCATATTTTCTTCAGATTCCCATGTATATTCTTCAACCTTTTGATTCCTCCAAAGTACCTTTACTGAAGCTATATCCTTTATCCTCAATCTATGGACTTGTCTATCTAATATATCAACCAGGAATTTCTCATAAGACAATGAATTTGTAACACCAACATTCTCAATAGGCACTATAAAATAAAGATCACCCATACACTTTTTTAGCATAGTCACATGAAAGACATAAATCGAGGCCAAATTTGCTGGTAACTCTAATTCGTAAGCGACATTTCCAATCCTCCTCACAATTTGATATAGACCAATATAATAGGGACTGAGCTTACCCTTCTTCCCAAACCTCATGACTCCTTTCATAGAAGAAACCTTTAAATATACCCAATCACTAACCTCAAGCTCCAACTCCCTCTGTCTCATATTTGCATAAGAATTTTGGTGACTCTGAGCAGTCTTAAGTATTTCTCTAATTACCATTACCTTCTTCATGGCTTTGTAAACCAAGTTAGGACAAAATAGTCTCACCTACCTCAAACCACCCAATAGGAGATTTACACCTTTCACCATAGAGAGCCTCAAAAGGGCCATCTAAATGCTAAAATGATAACTTCTAGTGTAAGTAAACTCAACAATAGGAAAATGATCTACCAAAATTCCCTTAAAATAAATCGCGCATGCCCTTAGCATATACTATAAAGTCTAAATAGTATGATCTGCTTTCCCATCTATTTTAGGGTGGAAGGAGGTGCTAAGGTTCACTAGAGTACCCAAACCTTTTTGAAACAAACACCTGATATAATAAGAAAACTGTGTACCTCAGTCTAAAATGATAGAGCTTGGAAATCCATACAACTTAATGATCTCCTAAATGAACAACTTAGCATAATATTCTCCTGAGTAGTTAGTCCTCACAGTCAAGAAGTGAGCATACTCAGTCATTCTATTCATAATACCCAAATAGAATCATACTGATTGCGAGACCATAAAAGACTCATAATGAAATCCATATTGATCATCTCCCACTTCCATATTGGAAACTTTATCTCTTGAGACATGCCACCATGTCTCAAATATTCAACCTTGACTTGCAGATAAACCATATACTTAACCACAAAGTTTACCATATCTCTCTTCATATTATTCCACCAGTAGATTTCCTTCAAGTCATGATACATCTTAGTTGAACCCGAATGAATGATATATATAGACTCATGAGCCTCAGTCAAAATCTTTTCCCATAGCCCATCAACATCAAGAACACACAACCTCTCTTGATACCTTAAAATACCATCTTCCCCAATCTCGAATGCCATAACCTTTTGCTGACCCACATCATCCTTAATCTGCATGAGTATGGGATCTCAGGACTACTTCTCTTTCATCGCAGCACCAAGATATGATTTAACCACTTATTGAGCAATCACTCCTCTATCCTCAGTGTCTAAGAAATAGACTCCCAAGTTAGAAAACCTATGAATATCCTTCACCAACCCTTTTTTTTCTCATCCACATGAGATAAGCTTCCTATAGATAATTTGTTTAAAGCATCATCAATAACATTAACTTTACCTAGATGGTGGTGAAGGCTTATGTCATAATCCTTAAGTAGATCAAGCCACCACCTCTACCTGAGGTTTAATTCCTTATGCGTGAACACATACTATAGGATCTTATGGTCTGAATAAATATCCACATGCACCCCATACAAATAATAGCACTAGATCTTCAAAGCAAAAAACCATAGCCGCCAACTCTAGATCGTGATTTGGATCATTTCTTTCATGAACCTTAAGTTACCTAGAATCATAGGCCACAACCTTACTATACTGTATCAAAACACAACCCTATCACACACGCAACACATCTCAATACACCATAAACCCATACGTAACCTAAGGTAGGGTCAAATATGGTGTGAAATCAACTTATCCTTCAACTTCTCAAACTACCCTCATAAGCATCAGACCATAAAAACTAAACTTTTTGTTGAGTTAACCTTGTCTGTGGAGCAATGATGGATGAAAAATCTCTACAAACCTCCTATAATACCCAACCAAGCCCAAGAAGCTCTTAATGTTGGTTGGAGTCATGGGTTTAGGCCATTTCTAACTACCTTAACTTTTTGTAAATCCACCTTGATTCTCTCACTAGAAACAACGTGCCCAAGAAAGGTCACAACACTTTGCCATAATTCACACTTAGAAAATTTTGCATATAATTTTTGGTCTATGAGAGTTTGCAACACAATTTGAAGGTGCTTCATATAACCCTCCTCACTCTTAGAGTACACCAAGATGTCATCAATGAAGACTCTAACAAACAAATCTAGAAATTACCTGAAAACCTGATTCATAAGATCTATGAAATCACCAAGAACTCATAATGAACATAACGAGTATGGAATATAGTCTTGGGAATAACAACCTCCCTAATTTCAGCTGGTGATAGCCCGAATGAAGATCGATCTTAGAAAAATAACTAGCTCCCTAAAACTGATCAAAAAGATCATAAATTATAGAAAGAGGATAATTATTTTTCACTATAACCTTGTTCAACTGATGGTATTCTATACACATTCGAAGATACCCATCCTTATTTTGTATGAAAAATATAGGAGCAACCCACAAAAAAATACTAAGAAGTATGAAACCTTTATTAAGATGATCTTTTAACTGCTTCTTTAGTTCTTTTAGCTTAATTAGAATCATCCTATAAGGAGGAATGGGAATTAGATGGGTATTCAATAGAACATCAATCTATAAAGATCATCGAGAAAAATTCAAGAAATTCATTAACTACACGGACAGATTGCAATGAGGGACTCTAAGAATTTGAATCCCTAACCCAAACTAGATGATATGGACACCCCTTGGAAATCAACTTCGAAGATCTAAGATAGGAAAAAACTTCCCTTTTGGTACTAGGAAACTCCCCTCCCATTCAATCACAAGCTCATTAGGGAAATGGAAACTGACCTTTTGGGTCCTACAATCCATATAAGAATAGCACGAATGAAGCTAATCCATCCCCAAGATTACATCAAAATTTACCATATCAAGTTCTATCAAATACACTATTTTTTTCCTATAAAAGTAGATACCACACAATCCTTATAGATTTTTATAGCAATAATATAATCACCCATAATAGTAGAGATGGAAAAGAGGTTGGAAATATTTTTAGGATGATGACCAAGTGTACAACCACTTAAGGGGTCATATAAGATAGGGTAGAACTCGGATCAAGCAAATAATAAATATCACAAGAGAAGAATTGTAACATACTAGTGATAACATCAGGGGATGCCTCTGATTCTTGACAAGTAGAAAGTGCATATGAGATGATTTCGACCAGTGCTAGTACATGAAGTGGTGCCTTAGGTGTCAGAGCCGAAGAAGTATTGATCGGGACATTATTAGATCTAGTGGCAGCTTTAGCTACAGGACGGTTCCACTATAGATGACCAGGCTGACAATAATTAAAGCGCAAGTTCCTTCCCTCCTCATAGTATTCATAATAAAGTTGCCCACAAAATTGACAAGGAGTATAAGGGGGGTTGACTGAGCTCCACTGACCTGATACTGGGCACCCTGCTCCTTAGGACCATTACTAACCTGAAAACACTGGTTACCAGAAGGCTTCGGATAAGGAGCACTAGACGTTGAATAAGAAATTCCCCAATTCTTCTTCTTGGTCCACTGTTTACCATTCCTTCCACTATTTTGTTGACTTGGACCCTGCTCTAAATATCTGAACTTCTTACTCTACCTTTCTCCTATGTCTACCTTCTTCATTTTCTTAGCTTCCACTTGTTGCATATAAGCCACCAGCCTGGAGATGTCCATATCATTATTCAACCTTGCAGCCTTACACTCCAACACCAAATCATGGGACAAACTAGAAGCAAACTTCCTTATTTTGGACATCATATTAGATACTAATTTCATAGCATAACAGGATGACTACTAGAACTTCAAATTATACTCTTTTACACTCATATTACCCTGCTTCAAGTTCACAAACACTTTAGCCTTAGCTTCCCTCAACTCCTAAGAAAGGAAATAATTAAGAAAAACACCTAAAAAGTTATCCCACATTGCCAGCTCAACACCCTCATCCCTTCATCCTTCAAACTATTCATACAAATGATAAGCCATGTCCTTCAATTGATAAGCAACAAACTCAACACCCTTTGAATCAGTAGTATGCATCACGCTAAAGATCTTCTCTATCTCATCAATAAACCCCTGAAGATCCTCCTTAACAATAGAGCCTATAAAGGTTGGGTGATTCAACCTCATAAAATGGCCAACCTAAGTGGCCTCAGATGAACTATCAAAAAACCAATAGGATCATATTGATGAGATTGTGAGGCCACCAGTTGGGAAAGCATATGAATAGTCTGACGAAACTTCACATTAGAGATATCTCCCTAGGGTGACTAAGCATGAGTATCACCAACCTGAGAAGACAGAAAAGGACTAGTAGGGACCAGTGGAACCCATGTAAAGTAGTACAACTAGGAGCAGGGACCCAATACTGACTCTATACTTCATAAACAACCTGAGTTCCCTCCATATCATCTCCAAGTTGGACAGGGATTCCAACAGAGTTTCTACGACCGTCATATCTTTGAGGAGGCATGATCAAAATATGAGTAAGCCAGGAGTTAGAGATAACTAGAATCTATAACCCAAAATAAAACATAATAAAGGGAAATATTCCTAATGCCTAGAAGCCTCCTATAAGTGTGATAAAATAATGCTATTTCTGAAACCAGATAAAATCACATACACAATATTTATATATACATATATAGGATGTAGGGATAGGGAGAAGGGTTCTGAACATGAGAGTTTAAACCATTAGCCTAAACTATGTAGCTCACTCCATCCTAAAGATACCTATGGGATATATGGGTTTAGCACCCCTTGCTGAAAAGACCCCAGTGCATGTTAGCCACATGAATTGAGGAAACTGAGGAGAGTCTAAAGTAACCAAGGCAACAACTATCCAAAATATTATGTGTGCACCAAGCACACGTTCACAAAGAACCCCATTCTGACAAATGTGGTTTCCAGTGTTGGTCTTCTTGGGACCTCTACCTTCATGGCTAGCTACACAATTTCCTTTAAGCTCAAGTTAAAATAGTTTGCATATAAACCCAACCATTAATCCAGGAGCCATTCATTAAGGCATTTACCGACTTGGTATCATCATATCAATATGCTTGCAAGCTTATATAATTATGCCAATTCAATTCATGTAACCATTAGACTTCCAAGTTCCATTTAAATTCCAAAGTTATGGCCACCAAGAGTATTCCAAAACTATTTTTATTATCCATTATCCTTTAATGCAATATTCCAATGGTAAGTTAAATAATGAAAATTGCATGTTCAAACTAAGATTTTTAAAGTGGGTCGAGGTTAATGACATTACCAAGATAAAAACCCATCAATTTGAGAAAATCCATGTTCCCCATTCTAATCCTCATAACAATGCACCCATTCAGTCCCAAAATCCATCAATAAAATCATAAACAACACATTTAAATCATGAAAAAAATAATCCAAGCAATAACCATCAAAAGCCCTCGACCCAATTTCAAATCCATCAATTAAAATCTCATGAATAATGATTAAATAAATGCCACAATGTAAAATTCAAGTTAATGATGAGAAACACGACTTATTTGAGGAGAAACCTTTTGAAATAAGGTTTGAGGAGAAAGCAAAAAGATGTGTCAAACTTAAAATGTACTGGCATGTAAAGTAGTAAAATGAAATGGTACTAATGACTTAAATTGATAAAGCTAAAAAATTGATACATAAATTGCATAATCATAAAACAAAAGATTAAATAACCAAAAAAAAGGATGACTAATTTGAATGTTGAAATCTAAAGTAATGGAGATTAAAAAAATTCGTAAAACTATTTCTTAAAATTGGAACTAAAATTGAAATCTAAAATTGACTTAAAAATAATGCTTCATAAAACTCACTTTAAACTAGCTGCCTCGGCCAATCATATATTATCTCAAAATAAGTAAGTTTTCTTTTTGGGGAGTTTCTGTTAACCGACATAAACCATGTAAGCATCATGGAATACAACGTCTTATCCAAGTCTTGTCCTTTGGTAGAGCCATCCTATACCTTACTGAGGTATAGGATTAAACATAATATGGGGATACTAAAGATGAGCCCAAAGGCTATACATAATAGAGGAGTCTCCCTATCTACGGGTTATTCTATTCTATGGTGGCAACATAGTTTTGGGGCATACGTTGTCTAAACTCATACCCATATCGGTATTAAATAGTCCTCACGAAACATACTAGTTTCTCATAATATAAGTCTTAGAAAACATTCTAAAAATCATTATTGAGTAAAAATATTGTATCATGAACATGTCTATTCTTTATGAGCCTCGTCTCTAAATCACTTAACTTTTCTTAACTTTAAATTTTTCAAGATACGATAAGCTTTTCTATTTTCAGAACAAGATAAGAGAATAAAGTTTCTTTGTAATCTTTTCACAAAAATAAACTTGCATCTCTTAAAAGAATCAATGTGGAAAAATATAATTAATTCCAATAATCACAAAAATAATCATTTTAAAAGTCAAACTGACGTTCAATTTATAAGGAAAACTCATAGAGCTTCTTAGGAGAATCGATAAACATAGACTAGGAATCAAATCCAGGGAAAGACTCCAATCTCATAGAATTTTTAGTAAAAATCATAGAAAGTTTAAGGAATTTCAGCAAGAGATCAAGAACTAGACTTACGGGTAGTATGGTAGAGTGTATAAGATTAATGCAAAATATGATGTGTTAATAAGGCATGTATTAGTAATGCTTGTATTATCTATGCTTGCATTAGTTATGTTTATATTTTCTTACGTAGTGTTTGATTTGATGTAGTAAAAATAACATAAATTACATAAATTGTAAAAAAATATTTCTTACAAAATACCCTCTCTCTCTCTATATATATATATGTGTGTTAGAAAGGATGCAAAATTTTCTTTAGAGATAATTGTGCCTTTAATCATGCTAATGCATGCATTAGATCCATTGTATTACTAATTTCATGAATTTTGAGGTATTAGTAATACACAACTCAATACACAATAGAGTGTATAACTAATTTTTTGCATTAGTTATACATAGGCTAAAAAATATACCAAACAAGGTACTAGTAATACACAAGCCTAATCCATGCATTATTATTTTTAATACACTCTACCAAATGATCTCTTAGAGATTTCAACTCTTAAAAACCCTAACATAATTCATGGCTTAAACTAAAACAAAAGCTTTGTTGTGGGGAGAATAGAGTTCATATAGGAAAATATTAACTTTACATACTTTGGGATGAACAAACTTGAGAAAAATTTGAAGGAACTTTGCTTGGATTTTTATGCTTTAATTTTTTTGAGTGTTTTGCCTTGCGGTTTGGGAGAGGAGAAGGGCAAAAATCTGATGAAAATACTGGTTAGGGACTTTTAAGAGTAACATAATTAGGTTTGGGGGGGGGGGTCCTAGGGGCATAAGAAATAAATGACCTTTTTAATAACTTTTCATCGGTCAAAGGGCCTAGTTTACTTTACTGCACTGTGTCATGTTAGTAAAATGATCATAAATTTTTACGTGGGGGTAGATGGATGAACATTTGGAGTAGTTGGAAAAAATACTCGAATATAATTAATTTGATTGGTATTTGATCACAAAATTCTTCATAGCTTAAGAGTTATGCCTGTTTGAATTGGCCCATGAATAATCATATACTAAAACTTGATTAATAGAAATCCTCTCAACTGAAATTTGCACTTAATGTTTCTTATGACCATTATTTATTTCAAAAGCACTCATGACACTAGGTATTTGATCCCTACCCTAGGGATTTGATCCTAACGCTTATATTTTACTAGAAAATCAGGTTTTGGGCCTATATGCATACAAGAATGGTTCAAATCCTAGTAAAAAATTTTGGGGTGTTACATGTGAGCAACTCTTAGAACTCTTTTTAATTTCCACTCCATTTAGTAATTTAGTCTTAGTTAAATGGGTATATAGAAATTGCCCAGTTTTATTCCTTCATAGAGATACTACAGTTGATCTAGTTGAGTAGACATGACAAAATTTGATGTCAATCTTAGCATGGATTGGTTACATTCCTATTATGCTTCAATTGACTGCAAAACTAGTGGCGTAAAATTTTAGTTCTCAGATGTGTCAATTTAGAGTGGAAGGGTAGTCTTATAGTGCCTATATGTCATTTTATCTTTTATATTAAGGCTAGAAAGATGATTTTTAAGGTTTACATCTATTATATACTTAGTACATAAGTACTCTAAGTCCTAGACCCTATATCATTAGTTAGTCCTAGCGGTTTTTGAATGTCTAGAAGTGATTCTCGAGGATCTATTCGAAGCTCCTCCTTAAAGGGTTATAGGTCAGCAAATTACGGCTCATTTGACCTAAAAATAGAGAAAAAATATGTCCTCAATGTCAATTTGAAGAGTTTCTAATGTTTTGGTTTAATTTTAGGGTTAAGGCCAAGAAGTAGTGGAAAGGACAACGAGAAAATAAAAGAAGCAAAAAGATGGAATAATGAAGAAAAATATACAAAAGGGCATCGAAAGGACCCATCGACCATCACTATAGTAATGTGTGGATCAAAGAATAGGTGAGTACATTGCTAATGATGATAATTTGGTGCCAAGAACTATCATGAAAAAAATATAATGCTCAAAAAGATTCAGCGCATCACTGAGACAACTAGCGAACTAAACTCCACATCGCCCAATGAGATAGAAATCAACCCATAGAGCAATACATGTTGACAGTTCAGATAGCTAGAAGTAATTATGTGCATCAATGATACTTTTGATGATGGTATGTTGCTCAGACTAAATTGTATACGCTGGCATTTCTATAATTTAGAGACACGACTTTGCTGAAGCTATTTAAGCCTTTTTAGTCTTTAGAAACCATATATTTGGTCAATTTTCTAAATCATAAGCTTATAATCAAACCCTAAGTATGGGATTAAATTCTTTGGGCTTATAATTTGAAGTTTTCTTGTAAAACATTTTGATTCTTTGGCGAATAAGGATGAACAATTTGGTGTAATTCCTTTTTCTTATATTATGAGTAGCTAATTTTCCTAAACTTGAGGTTATGTATGATTCAGTATTGATTGTTGCATGGGTAGTAATTATTTATCTTTTTATTAGATTGCATGTTATGATTTTAGCTAAATATCTATGTTTTAACTTATAGATTGAGGTTGCAAACTTGGTTTATGTTTGGATCTTTTGTAGTTCTTGAAAAAGAGTAATAGGGTAAGGTTAACAAAACTTGAGTTATACTCATTTAAGTGGTGATTCT
Organism: Capsicum pubescens; assembly: GCA_030864215.1. NCBI lineage: Eukaryota > Viridiplantae > Streptophyta > Magnoliopsida > Solanales > Solanaceae > Capsicum > Capsicum pubescens. Next base: position 125,223,457 of record CM061543.1, read on the forward strand.
AGGAATAGCTCACCCATTCTAAGTACATTAGTTTCTTGGTAGTGTAGACACTTGGGATTTCAGAATAAACCTACATGATATTTGATTGTGGATTGGGAAATCCCCACCAATACCTAAAACTATGTCTAATCATAACTAAAAAATAAACCTTAGGTGCAATTTCGCTTATCCATGAATATAATCATTCTCAAGAAGGCATTGACCTATGTAATTTAACTCATTTGATTACAATCTTATAACATTTATTTTGGCAAATTGGAATTGAAATTATAAATGTAAAACAAACTAGTTATTAAAAAAACCCAATTTTGTTTTGTTGTCTAATTTTAACATTGTGAGAAAACTTATAGTTTCTTGTGACACTTGAGAGTTAATCTCATTTACTTGGACTCTACCCCTACTCTTAAGTTTGATAAAACTATTGCTAATAACTGCATACACTCATTTTTAGAGTGTATATGAGATTTACCAAAAATGGCACCCTTATTAGGAATGAAACATCAGTTCATTCTTTTTAGTTTTATAGGTTACTTAGGGTTAGCCTTAGTGTTTACTTTATGCGACTTTTTCTTTTTGTTGTATACAAGTGACAGTCTAAGTCTAAAAATAATGATAAATTAAAATTACAGTAATTCCTCTACCTTCAATGGGAATTTTGATGATGAAAATCACCTTGGGGATAACAGTAGAGTGAGTTCCATTTGCACCCCACCCATGGGGGAAATGGAGTGTTTCACGTCACTAGTGTAATGCTCTATTAATTTTAGATGAAGTTTTTATTTGGGGGACAAGCCCACAAGATGCCAACCTTTATTTAAAGAACTTCATTGATGTATGTCTCCCATTTAATTTTGCCCATATTTCACCAGAGTCCATCCAATTTCCATTAATGAGCATCATGGAACTATGGTGGTGGGAATTACCCGCGGGTTTTATAACTTCATGGGTAGAATTGACGGAAGTGTTTTTGGATTGATTCTTTCCATCATCTTGGATGTTATCTTTGAGGGATGAGATTATTTAATTTATCCAATTGAGTGGCAAGCCATTGCATAAAGCTTGGCAAAAATTTAACAATAAGTTGCACTAAATCATGAGTCACAAACAAGATTCTCCATTAAATATTTTACAGAGCATTAAATCAATCGAATAAGACAACAGTGGATAATGTGAGTAGAGGAGCTATAGTTAAACAATCTTATGATATTGTTTCATCGTTATTAGATCAAGTGACAAAACAAAGTCAAGGTTGGCATACAAGAGATATTGAGGTGGCCATGGAGGCTCCCTCTGTATCTTTTGTAAGATAAGAACAAAGAAAGAAGAATAAGGAGAGAGATAAGAATATGGAAGAAGTAATAACACAATTGGACCTCTACACCAAAGATGTAATAAGCTCAACTCCATAGTCGGTTAATGACGTAGATTCTAAGGGTATTAAACATATGATGATTATGAGGCAGTCTCTTTATGAAGAAATGTGGTTCTTTTTAACCAAATGAGGGGTTTATATCCTACCTATCAAAGGCAAGGCAAGGCAAGAATCAAGGTTTGAAGGAAAGGGACTATGAGTGGAAAGATCATGATCAGAAGGATCACAATCAAGATAGAGATTGGAGGGATATTACAAGAGATAGGGACTAGAATTGGAGAGATAAAAATTAGGACCATGATAGATACATTCTCTCTATGATCGGGCTAAAAGTAAAGAAACAACTTCTATCAATCCAGAGATGTATAAGAATGAAAATATTCTTGCTCGCATACTTATGGGGTTTGAAGGAACTTATAAAATTCTAAGAGAAATGAAAACCAATATTTTGAAACTCAATTAACCCATCACTTCACACTCGTCCTCAATCAAAAAACTTGAAACCCAATTGGTCAAATTTTTTCCCATTTGAATACAAGGAAAAAAAAGGAGAAACTCCTAGTAATAAGGGTGTTGGGGAACTAGTGAGCAGAAAGAGAAAGCAACTTGATAAGTCAAAAGGTAAATCCCCAATTTCAAATTAGACAAAGTGTTAAGAAGATGGGAGAAGTGGAAAAAAAGGTCGAAGGCAAAGAAGTACCACAAACGGTTCGTGGTAATGTTTTAAAACAGGATAAAAACTTAGTTTCTCAAGGCTGCAAGTCAAAATCCCTCTTCCATTTACATAAAGGCTTAAGAAGATGTAAGATAATTCAAAGCTCAAGAAGTTCCTTGCAAAATTTAGCAATCTATCGATAAACATACCATTATGGCAATCCCTACAAAAGATGCCTGGGTATGCTAAATTCATGAAGGACGTGGTGACAAAGAAGTAAGTCATGGAGTTTGAAACAATTGAACTGATGCACAATGTTGTGCTATTATGACTAGAAAAATGGTTGCGAATAAAAAGAAGTTGGGAGAATTCACCATCCCATGTACTATCAAGGTGTACAAATTTGAAAAGGCTTAAAATTATCTTGGGGAAAGTATTAATTTGATGCATTGGCCATAATTTAAAAATTAGGTTTGTGTGCTACCAATCTGACTATAATGAGACTTTTAATGGTTGACCATGAGGTCCCTATTATTCTTGATAGGCCATTCATGTCTATCTAATAACTTTTGTTAATTTTAGATATGGTGATATGAGATCTTGGGTCAATGATGAAGTGGAGTCATTTAACGTGTGCAAGTCCATAAAGTGTAATACCCTAAATTTTTAACCCATCGAAGATAAGCCATCAAATTACTTTTCCTATGCACTAGTCTCGCCCTAATACATTATAATGGCAAAACATTATGGAAAATTTCCTAAGGGACTATCAACTTCTAGTGACAATAACTCTGGAAATGACCTATTGTCAGACACAATGAGTCATTGTGTGGAGTCATTGCCATATCAGTGAGAGATCCCACATTTTATCCCAATGATAACAACTCTACTGTATGATTCATTATCAGTCCTAATGAGTCATTAGGTGGACCCATCATTACAATAAAAAGAAATCCAAAAATCATGTCCCTAATAATGACTCCTTCTCACGACCCGTTATTAGATTCAAAGAGTCGTCAGGAGGGAAGTCGTTGTCATAACAATAAAGGCCCAAGGTGTAGAACCTCAGATAATGACTCAAGTCTATGACTTATTACCTGACATAATGAGTCATTACCTCAATCATTACGACTGGTATCATCTCTCTCCCGCATGTTTTAAAAAGGGCTATTTTGTCTTTTCCCATTCTTTAAACTCCTAACCCACGTCATTTAGGATTCCTCAAGGGTGGTATTTAAGCCTAAACTTTCAAAAATTCCCTATTAAGTCATAAAATCAATTAAAACAAAGAAAATGGGTGATTATATCTTCTCCCAAGCCAACTTAGGTCTCCTCAAAGTCAAGCTCAAATTCAAAGAATTTCTCCGAGGACTCCACCTCCAGGTATGCAAGATTTCATTAATGGGTTCTTTCCACCCACTGAGTCCCAAAGATTCTAAATCTTTAAGCTTAATTCCCCTTTATGTTAGGTTCCGTGTCAAATATGAGTTTGCCTTAAATTTCTTCAGTTGTTCTTTCAATTAAATCACTAGCACTATTTACCAAATGAGTAACATCTTCCCAGGTTCAGAACCATAATTTTCCATGTATTTGATAATTGATTCACTTTTGGATTAAATTATGAAAGTTTCTACAATGATCAAGTTTTATTATTAACATGTTCAGTTGTATTAGTCAGAATTGATGGGTTATAAACATCTGATACCTAATAATTCATGCATATATAAATTACATACATTTGAGCATTTCAGATTATCCATTATTGATACTTTCAAAATAATATCTTAATTAGAAATTTAGTTTATATTTCATTATCTTTCAAATGGGAGTAGTACTTAGCACCAAGTGAACGCATGCATGATGACTCACCCATCAGTTAGGCTGAGACCATTAGTAGAAGTCCCTAAGTTCCTGAACTACGTGCCACCCTAGGTTATAAGGGGTCACCCATTAGTTGAGGCATGACACCCTAGTCCTTCGATACCTCAGTTTTGTGAATCCACACTAACCAGTGTTAATACCCTTTGCAAGGTAATGACACCCTTCAAATTGGGGCTATAGGTTAGACCTTGGTTAGCTCAGTTTGGGGTATATCGATTATTATTAGCACATATAATCCTTTGTTTATGATTAAGTTTATGTTTAGTTTAGGTTTTTATGTTTAGTTTAGGTTTTCATGACCTTGTATTCAGTTATTTAGATATTTAGTTTTCATTTAGTAAAAGATAATACTTAGTCTTTCATTTAGTTTACCATGTATTATGAATGCATGTTCAACTTATGAATAGCTATTCACTCATTTCGCATACTCAGTATATTCAAAGTACTAATCATATACCTTTTTGTGGTATTTTGTCTTATACTAGAGGTTCAGACGCTCGGTACCTGAATTTCCCTTAGCATCATACCACTCAACAACAACTTTTGATGAGTCATCAGCATTTGAGCACTAGTTATCAGTGATTTATTTTGCTTTCAATCTATTTTATTTAATTCAGTTGGAGTTAGTTGGGGGCTTATCCCAACAACCTATTATGAGTAAAGGCTTTTAGATAGATGTCTAGATTTTTAGTGTATTGATTTGTCAAACAGTTCTATTTCTAGTTTTGAATCGATTTTCTGTTTACATTATTATTATTATTTCTATCATTTGTTTCAGTTAGCTTTTGCCCTACATTTTGTAATCGCTTTTGTATTCTAATGCATGTTAGGCCATGGGTTATCTTGGGTTAACTTGTGGCTCTATGCACCATATTACAACTAGGGAGTAGTCTCGGGTCGTGAAAAACTTGGTATCAAAAAAGCAGGTTTATCGTGTCCTAGGGTATCTGAAAGCCTCTTTAAGTAGAGTCTTGTTCATATATGTAATGCATGCCACACTTATGGTCGAGAGGCTACGAAACATTTTAGGAAAGTCTCACTTATTTCGTGATCCATGTCGTTCGATAGAGTGTGAACTCTATTAAACTTCTTTTTCTAACTCATCCTTTATTTGTTTATAAGAAACGCCTTCTAAAAGAACTAACGAGTAGGTCTCTCATACTGAGTTTAGGGATGCTTTCACATCATTAGTCCAATATATGGCTACTCAAAATAACCATCAGGTTGTTTCCCCAGCCAACCCAATAGCAAATACGTTGGTAGTTAGAACTTGAGACTTTACTAGGATGAATTTTCCAACATTCTTTTGATCTAAATCTGAAGAGGATCCTCAGGAGTTATTGGATAGTATTCAGAAAGAAACTGAGATAATAAGTGTCACTTTAAGTGGAAGAGCTTATTTGTGGCTTATCAACTGCAAGGAGTGGCTTACACCCAATTTAAGTAGTGGAATAAAGATAGAGGTACAGATATAGGGCTAGTAGAGTGGGATGAATCTTTTACTGCATTTCTAAAAAAGTTCTTTTCGCTTGATTTGAGGGAGGCAAAGGTACAGAAGTTTATAAACCTAAAGTAGGGCAACATAAATGTGAAAGAGTACTCAATCAATTTTACATAGTTGGCAAGGTATGTCCCGACTATGGTTGCCAACTCTAGGACCTGTATGAGTAAGTATATGTTTGGAGTTTATGAGGATATGGTCAAGGAGTGTAGGAAAACTATGTTAGTTAAGGAGTGGACCTCTCTAAACTAATGGCCATGCTCAACAGATTGAGAAAAAGAAGATCAAAGAGAAGGAAGAGGACAATGAGAGGGTCAGAACTGGTAGCATTAATTTATCTCAGTAGAGATTAGATGGTGGAAATCATTCTCAGTTCTGCCATAAATCTTTAGTTCTAGCTCCATCATCTGATAGTACTCTAGTGGCTAAGTTTAGAAAAGATACTCGTGATAGATCACCAGGATCTAACTCCTATGGTAGTGTGAATAATGGTCACACCAACCTAGTTTGTAAGAGATGTGGTAAGAACCACAAGGGTGAGTGCATGGATGGTAGTGATTCTTACTTTAGGTGTGTCAATTCAGGACACAAAATAAAGAATTGCCCAGTGGGTGCGCAAAGAGGTAGCAATGATCGTCAGCAGGGTCATATTAACTCTTTAGTAGTTCCAGTAGGTCACCCAAATCAGTAAGGTACCACTTCTACTGCAACTCCTAAATAATGTCAGAATCAATTTTATGCCTTTCAGAATCGATAGGATCAAGAGTGCTCTCCTAATGTGGTAATTGGTACGTTACAAGTTTTTTATATTCATGTGTATGTATTTCTAGACCCTGAAGCCACGCTTTCCTTTGTGACACCCTATATAGTGGTACATTTTGGTGTTAGTCCCAAAATCCTATCAGAACCCTTCTTAGTTTCTACCCTAATTGGTAGTTCAATTATATACAGATGGGTATACATCAATTATCCAATCACATTATCTTAGAAAGTCACCTTAGTCGATCTTTTAGAGTTTGTTGTGATCGATTTTGACATCATTCTTGGCATGGATTGACTCCGCTCCTGCTATAACTTAGTTGATTATAGAAACAGAGTAATATAATTTCAGTTTCCAAATAAGCCAGTCTTAGAGTGGAAGGGTAATAGCTCAGTACCTATAGGTAGGTTTGTCTATTTCCTTAAGGCAAGAAAAATAATTTCCAAAGTGTGCATCTATCATCTTGTTCAAGTCAAGGGATCAAGGTCCAAAACCACAAATTTTGAGTCAGTTCTAGTGGTGAATGAATTTCCAATAGTGTTTCCTGGAGATCTGCCTAGAGTTTCTCCCGGGAGAGAAATTGACTTTAAAATAGATCTCCTTCTAGATACCCAACCTAGTTTAATTCTACCTTACAAAGTGGCTTCATTTAAGCTTAAGAAATTAAAAGAAAGGTTGAAAGATCTCCCAGAAAAGGGTTTTATTAGGCCTAGTATCTCTCTATAGGGTGCTCCAGTTCATTTCATGTGCAGGAATGATGGTTCTCTCAGAATGTACATTGACTACCGTCAGTTGAACAAACTCACAATCAAGAATAAGTATCCTATTCCCAGAATTGATGACTTGTTCGATCAACTTTAGGGTGAAAATTGTTTCTCTAGGATAGACCTTACATTCATCTATCATCAACTCAGAGTCAGAGATCGTGAAATTCCAAAAATAGCTTTCCAAAATCGATGTGGTCACTTTGAATTTGTTGTTATGTATTTTGGACTAACGAATGCCCCTGTAGCTTTTATGGACTTGATGAACAGAGTGTTCAAGCATTATTTGGACATGTTCATTATAGTCTTCATACTTGACATCCTCGTTTACTCTTGGAGTGAGGGTGAACATACAGACCATTTGAGAATTATCTTACAGACTTTTAAGGATCATCAACTATCTACTTAGTTTAGCAAGTGTGAATTCTGGTTAAAATTAGTAACATTCCTTGGTCATATTATTTTCAGTGAAGGCATTCGAGCTGATCTGCAAAAGACAAAAAAAAGAAAGAAAACTGGCCTAGACCCATCTCTCTATCAGATATTAGGAGTTTTTTGGGTTTATTCGATTACTCCAGATGGTTTGTGGAAGGATTTTCCTCTATTGATTCTCCCATGTCTAGTCTGACACAAAATAAAGTCAAATTCCAGTGGTCCAATTTTTGCAAGAAGAGTTTTTAAGAGTTTAAGACTCAACTCACCTTCGTTCCAGTTTTGACTCTACTAAAAGGTTCAGATGGTTTTGTGGTATATTGTGATGCGTATAGAGTTGGTATTTATTGTATGTTGATGCATCATGGCAAGGTTATAGCATATGCCTCTAGACAACTCAATCCTCATAAGAAGAATTACCCGACTCATGATCTCGAGTTGGCACTAATTGTTTTTTCCTTAAGAACTTGGAGGAATTACCTTTATGGGGTTCATGTTGATGTGTTCACTGATCAAAATAGTCTTCAATTTGTGTTAAGTTAGAAATATCTAAATCTTCATCAAAGAAGGTGGCTAGAGTTGCTAAAGGACTATGGTATGGTGTTTTATCACCCGGGTAAGGTTAATGTTGTGGCCAATACCCTTAGTAGATTGTCTATGGGGAGTGTTACTCACATTGAAGATGATAAGAAGTTAGTTCATGAAGTTCATCAGCTTGCTAGGATGGTAGTTTGGTTAGTTAATTCAACCGAAGGTAGTGTCAGGTTCAGAATAGTTTGGAATCTTTTTTCATTGCCAAGGTGAAGGAAAAGCAAGATAGAGATCCTATTTTTCTTAAGTTGAAGGAGGCGGTTCGAAATCAAAAGGTTGAGGTTTTCTCCTAAGTGAAAGATGATGTATTTCACTGTCAGGGCAGATTATGTGTTTTAAGTGTGGATGATTTGAGGCAGTGGATGTAAAAGTAGCTTATAGTTCTTGATATTCTATTAAACTAGGAGACACTAAGATGTACAATGATTTGAGGGAAATCTATTAGTGAAATGGCATAAAGAAGGATATTGTTGAATTCAACACTAAGTGTTCAAATTGCCTGCAGTTTAAATTTGAGCACCAAATCCCTAGTGGTATGCTTCAGGAATTTAGTATTCCTATTTGGAAATGGGAAGTGGTGAATACGGACTTTATCATAGGGTTGCCTCAAACCCATCAATAGCATGACTCTATTTGGGTTGTCGTGGACCGAATAACTAAGTCGACTAATTTTTTGCTAGTTAATGCTTTAAATTAAGCTAAAGATTATGCTAGACCCAATCTCACAGAGTTGGTGAAATTGCATGGAGTCCCTTTGACCATTATTTCAGATAGAGGTACCCAATTTACCTCTCATTTTTGGAAGGCTTTTCAGAAGGGTCTTGGTACCCAAGTTCATCTTAGTACACCTTTTCAGTTGCAGATAGATAGTCAGGCAGATAGGACCATTCAAACTTTAAAGTGCATATTGAGTTCATGTGTGATGGATTTTAAAGGAAGTTGGGATAATCACTTGCATTTGACTAAGTTTACTTACATTAATAGCTATCACTCTAATTTTCAGATAGCCTCATTTGAGTCTCTTTATAGTAGGAGTTGTAGATCTCCTATTGGTTAGTTTGAGGTAGGTAAAGTTGCCTTTATAGGGCCAAATTCAAAGCATGAGGTGGTGGAAAAGGTTCAGTTGATTAGAGAAAGGCTGAAAAAGGTCTAAATTTATCAAAAATGTTATGCAGATATGAGGATAAGGGAGATTGAGTTTGATATTGATGATTTTGTATACTTAAAGATTTTTCCCATAAAAAGGGTGAAGACGTTTTGCAAGAAAGGGAAGCCCAGTCCCCGATATATTGATCCATACAAGATTCTGAGTTGATATGGAAATATAGCCTATGAGCTGGAATTGCTTGCAAAATTAGCATTAGTGCATCCAGTCTTCCATGTCTCCTTGTTGAAAAAATACATTGGTGTCCCAGCTTCAGAAGTCCTTTTAGAAAAGATTGGCATGGAAAATATCCTCTCTTATGAAGAGGTCCCAATCGAGATCCTTGATCGTCAGGTTCGTAGGTTGAGGAATAAAGAGGTTGCTTTGGTAAAGGTTTTCTGGAGAAACTAGTCAGTTGAGTGAGCTATCTGGGAAGCATAGGCAGATATGCTGGCCAAGTATCCCCACCTTTTCTCTTCAAACTCCGCTCTAACGTGTGGTAATAGTACCCTTAATTAATTAATTACTTCTTTTATTTCTATCTCATGTCATTCGGCTATTTTCATATCATTACATGCATTCATGAGTTTATCTCAGTCCATGCATCGATTATAGATTTAGATATCAGTTCATGATTCAGCTCATAAGTGTTCAGTGCAAAATTTTAGTTTTTTCCTAGTACTTCATCTTAGTAAGTTTCATTCGAGGATGAATGATCCCAAGGATAAGACACTGTAATACCCCAAATATTATTATCTCACGACCCATCAAAATATAATCCCTCAAATTAGTTTTCCAACACCACTAGTATCACCTTAATTTCTTATCGCGGAAAAAAGTTATGAAAAATTGCCTGAGAAACTGTCAACTACTAGTGACTATGACTTTGGAAATAACATGTTGTCAGACATGAGTCATTGTATGGAGTCATTGTCACAATAGTGTGGGATCCTAAATTTTAGTCTAGTGATAATGAATCCATCCTATGGCTCGTTATCAGTCCTAATGTATCGTTAGGTGGACTTTTCATCACAAACTAAAGAAATCCAAAAATCAAGTCCCTAACAATGACTCCTCATTACGGCCTGTTATTAGACCCAACAAGTCAACAAGAGAGAAGTCATTGTCATAACAGTAAGGGACCAAGGTTTAGATATCCTGACAATAACTCTAGGCTATGACTCATTACCTGACCTAATGAGTTATTACCTCAGTCATTACGATTGGTATCAACGTTTTCCTGTATGTTTTAAAAAGGAATGTTTAGTATTTTCCCATTCTTTTAACTCTTGACCCATATTTTTTAGGCTTCCCTAAGGGTGGTAGATAAGCCTAAACTTCCCCAAATTACATATTAAGTCCAAAAATCAATTGAAACCAACAAAAGGGGCGATTATTTCTTCTCTAAAGCCAAGTTAGGGCTCCTCAACTTCAATCTCAAATTCTAAGAATTCTCCAACGATTCCACCTCCAGGTATGTGGGATTTCATAAATGGGTTCCTCCCACTCATTAGGTCCCAAAGATTTCTAAATCTTGAAGTTTAATTCCCGTTCAAGTTGGATTCCAAGTCAAATATGAGTTTTCATTAAATTTCTTTAGTTGTTCTTACAATTGAATCATGAGTACCTATTTTACCATATGAATAACATCTTACCATGCTCAAAATCATAATTTCCGCTGTAAAATAATTGAGTTTTGGCTTGAATTATGAAAGTTTCTACTATGATCAACTTTTATTATCATGTTTAGTTGTATTCGTCAGAGTTGGTATGTTATGAACACCCGATACCTAGGGATTCATACCTATAAAAGTTACATGTATTTGAGCATATTTTATTATCCATTGTTGATACTTTAAGAATAATATCATGATGAGCAATTCAGTTTATGTTTCAATGTCTTTCTGCTGGGAGTAGTACTTAGCGTCGAGTTAACGCAAGGATTATGGCTCACCCGCCTATTAGGCTAAGACCGTTAGTAAAAGTCCCTAAGTTCTAGAACTACAGCGCCACCCTAGGTTATAAGGGGTCACTCATCAATTGAGTCATGATACCCTAGTCTTTCGGGACCTCATTTTAATGGATCCCAGCCAGCCAATATTGGTACCCTTGAAAAGGTACTGACACCCTTCTAACTGGTGTTACAGGTTGGACCCCAGTTTGCTTAGATTGGGGTATGTTTGTTACTGTTACCTCCTACAGTTATCAGTTTATGTTTCAGTTTATGTTAAGTTCAGGTTTGCATGACCTTGTATTCAGTTTTTCAAATATTCAATTTTCATTCAGTGCATGATAATACTTGGTCTTGCATTCATTTTACCATATCTAATGCATGCATTCTCAACTTATGTTTATTTAGTTATCGCATCTTGCATACTCAGTACATTCAAGTTATTGATTACATGTTTCTTGCGCTATATTATCTAAAAATATTGGTTCGACTCTCAGTACCCGGATCGCTCATAGAACCTTCCCGTACTACTCAACAACAACTTTTGGTGAGTCATCATCATTCGAGGACTATTTATCAGCAACCTATTTTCCTTTTAGTCTATTTTATTTTGTTCAGTTGGATTTAGTTAGGGGCTTGTCCCAACAACCTATTATGAGTAGAGGCTTTCAAACAAATATCTAGATTTTCAGTATATAGTTTTGTCAGACAGTTCTATTTCAAGTTTTGAGTCAATATTCAGTTTACATTATTATTATTATTATTGTCAGTTATTTCAGTTAGCTTCTGCCTAGTATTTTGTGATCTCTTCAGCATTCTAATGCATGCCAGGCCATGGGTTAGCTGAGAGTCTTTTGTGGCTATAAGAACCGTGTTATGAATAAGGGTAGTCTTGGGTCATGACATGAAGCAACCTATCAATTTGAAATTTTATTCCATAGTTAATGTGATTGGTGATGAAGTGGATAATACTATGGAGATCAATTTTATTCGTGAACCTCTAGCGAGGGTGTTGTGGAACTATGAAAGTGATGCCATTGAAGAATATTATGATGTATTTGCCTCTTAAAAAGCTCTTTTTTTATATAAAGAATCTATGCAAGCTTGATCTTGATTTAATGAATCAAGAGAGTCCTCCACTAAACCCTCAATTATAGAGAAAACTTAAACTTAAACCTCTGCTGTCACACCAATGTTATGTATTCTTAGGTGTGTATAACACCTTATCCATTTCAAACCAAATTTTGAACATCAATGGAGGTTGAATTATCCCATTCAAGAGGTTATGAAAAAGGAGTTGATCAACTGGTTAGTGCAGTTGTCGTGTGTCTGATCTCAGATATCACATGGGTAAGCCCAATTTAATACATTCCCAAGAAAAGTGGTGTGATGGTGGTCCCAAATAAGAAAAATAATCTCATACCCATCCATTTGGTCATATTTTGGAGTGTGTGTATTAACTATATGAAGTTGAATTCATGGACAGAGAAAGACCACTTCCCCATGCCCTTTATGGATCAAATACTTGATAGACTAGTAGGAAGAAGTTGGTATTTATTTATTGATGGATACTTGGCATAAAATCAAATATCAATAGCCCTCAAAGATTAATAAAGACAATCTTCACATTTCCTTATTGAAGTTTGTCGCGCATGCCTTTCGATCTATGTAATGCACCCGCTACTTTTTGATGGTGTATACATTCTATCTTTTTGGACATAGTGTAGGACTCGATGGAGGTACTTTTTTTTATTTATCGATTATTGGTAATACATTTAATGATTTCCTTGAATATTTAGAGAAGATTCTCAAAAGATGTGTGATAAATAATCTTGTGTTGAATTAGGAGAAATACCATTTTATGGTGAAAGAAGGGGTCATCTTTGAGAATAAAATTTTTTACCAAGGAATTCAAGTTGATCAAGATAAAGTCAAGGTTATCTCTAAATTTCCCTCTCTGATATCTATCTGATGTGTGAGAAGTTTTCTTGGCCTTGCGGGTTTCTATAGAAGGCTTATCAAGGATTTCTCAAAGATTGATTATTCTATTTGCAAACTTCTCAAAAAGGAAGAAAAATTAGAGTTTGATGTTGAATGTATAAGGGCATTTAATTTCCTCAAGGAAAAACTTATATCTGCTCCAATTATTGTGGCCTCAAAGTTATCACAGCCTTTGGAGATCATGTGTGATGCAAGTGAGTTCGCATTAGGAGTAGGGATGTTCATGTTTTGGTGAAAAAACAAACCGAACTGCAAACCAGACCAACTGATTTAAAAAATTGATATATGATTTGGTTTGGTTAGGTTTGGTTTTAAATTTCAAAAACTGATACTATTTAATTTAGTTATGGTTTTACTACAAATTTGGGAAAATAACCAAACCAAATTGATATATTTTGTGTGTATATATATATATATAAATTTTATATAGCTATTTATATGTATTCATAAATAAAATGTAATTATTTTGTTAAATTTTAATCATAAACTTAAGTTTTAACTCTAGAACTTTCAAGATTTCATAAGCCCAATGCCCAAACCCAAGCCCAACCACCCAAACACTGCAGGTTGTTGTTTTTTGAAAATAGTGTATGTATGGTATAACTTTGTATGATCAGTATGTTTGTATGATAGGAAATTATATATTAGATTGGTTATGTTGTTAGCCGTGGGATGTTTAAGGTAGTAGAAGTATAGCAAATCTCATTAAGGCTAGTCATTAATCAAAAAATTGAACCAAATCTACAAGAACCAAACTAACAGTTATGTTATTTGTGTGGTTTGGATTGGTTTTAGAATTTTAAAAACCAACTAAATTTATTTGCTTTTGATTTTAACCAATAACTGACCCCATGAATACCCCTAACTAAGAGAGGTGCTTGTTCAAACATAGGAGAAACTTTTTCATCCTATATACTATTCTAGTAAATTATTAAATGATGCACTAAGGAACTATACAATTACAGAGCAAGAGTTACTAGCCTTAGTTTATGAGTTTGAAAAGTCTTATGATAATTTGTAGGGCACAAGGGTTATTTTCCACACAAATTATGCTGCACTATGGTATTTGATGGAGAAGAAGGAAGCCAAGCCACAGTTAATAAGAGAGGTCTTGCTAATAAAAGAGTTTGAATTTGAAGTCAAAGACCAAAAAAGATCTAAAAATTAAGTAGAAGATCATTTGTCTCACCTTGAGTCAAATGATATAATGATGAAGGAATTGGAGATCATTGACGAGTTTCTTGATGATCTTGTCATGGCTTTTTTTGGAAAAATTATGCCTTGGTTTGTGGATTTTTCAAATTATATAGTGTGTAGGCACACCCCCAGTGACTAGAACTATTATCAAAAAAGAAGTTCCTTTATGATATGAAAAGATATATTGGGATGAGCCCTATTTCTTTAGGGAGTGAACAGAGGAGTAGTTCATCAATGTGTTATAGACGAAGAGATAAGGCCTATTTTTAAGGCAAGCCATTCATCACCAGTTGGTAGCTATCATGGTGGTGTACGTGCGACTGAAAAGATTCTCCAAAGCAGATTACATTGGCCAACATTATATCATGATTCACATGAGTTAGTGAGTAAATGAGAGCAATGCCAAAGGCAATGGGAGGATCTCAAGGCGACATAAAATGCCTTTGCATCCTAGCATGGATATGGAATTATTTGATGTATGGGGGTTGGACTTTATGATACCCTTTGTGAGTTCGAATGGGAATGATTCCATCTTGGTTGCAGTTGATTATATTTTCAAGTGGGCTGAAGCTATTCCATTGTTGAACAATGAAGCTAAGAGTGTTCCTTAATTCTTGTAGAGATATATTTTACCGGTTTGGTACTCCTTGTACTATCATGAGTGATAGGGGTTCTCATTTTTGCAACCAATCATTTTGGTCCTTTCTTACCAAATATGCGTTCAAGTATAAGGTGTCTTCTCCATTCCATCCTCAAGCCAATAGGTTGGTTCAAGTGTCTAATCAAGAGATAAAGGAGATTTTTATAAAAGTCGTGTATGTAAGTTAAATAGATTGGGCACGAAAACCTAATGATGCCTTGTGGGCCTATAAGTCCAAATTTAAAACACCTATTGTCATGTATATGCATCAATAAGTGTTTCTAAAATCTTACCATCTTGGCTTTGTGGATATTAAATAAGAATTGGGAGGATGCCTCCAAGTTGAGGGTAGACCAACTTCAAGAGATTGATAAATTTTGTTTGAGGGCCAATAAAAATTATCCTCTCTGCAAGAAACATATGAAAAGATGGGATGATTCCATGATTTGAAAAATAGAGTTCAAGAGGGGGGGGGGGGGTAATGTCCTATTATTTAACTTCAGTTATAAGTTGTTTTTGAGTAAACACAAAACTAGGTGGTCGAGTCCCTTCAAAGTGGTGTAATATTTCCTAGTAGAGTAGTTGAATTGGAGAATGACATGGTATCCCAGTTTCCCATGAATAGGAAGTGAGTTAAACATCACCATAGGCTGGTCTTAAAGGCGATCTACCTTGATGATGCATGAGGAATGAAGAACAATGTCGTGGCACGATGGTAACTAAGGCACTTCTTAGAAGGCAACCCAAGTTTACTTTTTATCATTTTGAATAACATTTTTTGATTTTTATAGGTAAATAATGGAGTCGAAAATTAGGAAATATGATATGACCCAAGTCGAAAAAGGAAAAGTTGGGAGATCGTGCATAAATCTTTAGGAATGATGTTTTGGCGATGTGCAAGGTAATTTGGTAAATTATTGATGCCCCTCGATAATATAGGTATCCCAACCTTAAACATTCTATCTTATCCGTTGATGGTACATGCTCATTGGTGAATTATCGACACCTTCAGAGATAGAGATACCATCACTGAAATACTCTGCCAAAAAGAGATCCAAGGTCTTGTGAACTGTAAAATTCGGTGATAGAGTTCCAAATTGGTGAATCACCGATGTGTTCTATGATGGAATAAGAATTTCCAAATAAGTAAGGTCTATGCTTTTATGGTTTGACTTCTTAACCCATGACCTTTTATTTTTTCACCTTTAGTTTTATTAAAAGTTAATTCATTTATCATTTCCCTCTCTCTATTCACTCTCCCAAACCAATAACTTTTTACACTCGCACACTCACTCTCAAAATTCTCTCTTAGATTTGTTTTACATTTTGAAATGAATTTGTTACATCGATTAAGTGTTTTGAAATGTTCTACTGTGTTATTGATTTGAATCATTCTACTATGTTTAAATACTAGTTTGCTAATAGTGGATATGTTGATAATTTTTTGGTTTTGAAATTTGAAATATGATTAGATTTGGGTGACACTTTTAAAAATCAACTAATTTTTCCCAATGATAGATTGGATGACGTTGTTCTATGGGAAATAAATCATTGTAATGCCATTTAAATGTGAAACCTAGGAAGTTTGAGTACCTATGGTTGAAAAAGAATTGAAAAACTGCCATTGAAGAACCTTGGAATCATGAGTTTAAGTGGGAAGATGATGATCAGCGAGATGTTGAGAACCTCAACAAAGTTCCAAACAATGTGTCACATTACCAAAATTCTCCCTTCATTGCCAAAATTCATAGAAAGATTGGATAATTAAGGTACGATTAAGAGATGCCTTGGTGATTTGGCGATGCTTGTAGAGTATCATCAAATCCTTCGGCGTATCTCTAAATCCTTTGGTGTATCTTTGAATTCCTACTTTCCTTTGCCAATTGGTTTACCATATCTCTATGTGATTTGGTGATAAACATTGCATCATCTATATGTGTGAGATGCATCGATATGGTCAGCGATGTATTTCTGGGATTTTTATGTTTTGTTTTCCTAACTTTGGATGAGCCTATTGCTATTCTTATATGCAGATATGACAGGATATAATCACGTAGCTAGGAAATCCCTTCCTTCTAAATCCAAACTCACCAAGCATTAAAAATTTGGGAGGGGGAAAATAGAAAAAAATTCTATAAACATAAGCAAGATGATGAGTGCAAATCCAAATCCTTGATTGTTAAGAGAAAGAGATCAAAGCATAGTTCAAACTACGAAATGCACAACCTCAATTCTTAAAAGAAAAATAACTCCACTCCTATCCATGAGCCATTGAGTACTCCTGATATAGGTCTAGCAAAGAAAAAGTGAATTGAGCAACCTCCAACTACTGTAGCCATGCAAACCCCACACCGACATAGAGGGCATCATGTCATCAAATGACTCAAAGTGATAGATCAATGCTTTTTCATTGAGAAGAAACACTTGAGCTTTATTGTCTTAGGGGGAAAGCATCCTAGGGTACATTCTTCTTTGCACTATCAAGACTTCTACATATACACTGAACCCTTAAAGCCTTATATTGAAAACTAGGACAGGGAGTTTTACATTGCCAATGGGAAGTTTTTGGTGGAAAAGAAAAGAAAGAGTCTTCACGAAATGAGAGATGTTATTAGAGTGAGGGGCATAAATGTTTTTTTTTACAATAATAAGATGATAAATGAGGTCTTGGGGTGTAAGAAAATTAATGCTCATTACTTTGATTCTCAAGTGAAGAACCCGATGGAGGATATCTGGTCTTGGTTATCCCCGTTACTAAGTGATGTTGAGCCTCAGATGGTTACACCAGCTAATCAACTTTATAAACTAGGTATCCACTTGGAAGATAAGTATTAGTTGAGCTTTATTTGTAGCAACTTGTTTCCCTCTCAAAACCAATCAATTCTCAGAGTTGATTGTAGGATAAATCATTGTAAAGGAGGCATTAAATATGGGGTCGCTCATTGTCTCGAACACTACTTATCTAACCCAACAAAAATAGATGTAATGATCCTTCTGGTCATTTTCTGTATTTTTTCTTATTTTTTCCGTTATAGCTTCTCCATAGCTGCCTCAAGTAATTTATGACTTGCTGAGATTGATTGTTTGATTACTGGGTAGTTTTCTTGGTTTTTAGAACCAATTTCCTATTTAGAAGTCTTCGCTGATTCCAAATGGACATCAGGCAAAAACTTTAGTAAAATTATCTCAAATGAAAATTACGAGTACGCCAAAAGCTCTAGAATATCAATTTTAGGCTGGATAGACCTTTGGTTTGGGTCCCAGTACATCTGAGCTCATTTTGGCGAATTGGTCAAAAAGTGGAAAAATCGATAATATGGGTGTGGGGTCAATATTTGGTCTAAACATCCTCCAATGAAAAATTTAACTTCACCAATGTGCCTAGAATATTGAATTTAGTGGGTTTACATAGTTTATTTTTGAAAACCAGAGTCCAAATAAGTTTCGAAGGTCAAAAATAAGTTTTGACTTTGCTGTATTGGTGCCATAGCTATCATAGCTAGGCTAATGGATATTGCGACCTATGTGAGGGTGATCGCGGTACCTCTATGCCTTAAGGGGCTATAAATAGGCCTCGTAGTCACGAATTTGGCCATTTTTCACTTCTCCTTGAGACCTAAAACCCCTAGAATGATGTGTTAACTTCAAATTGAGTCTTGGGTTTGATTTGGAAGCTTTTTTAACATATACTTGCTTGAATAACAATGTATTTGAGGTAAGAATCCTTCATTTTCAAGATTTCACTTCTTGATTATTTGACCAAAACCCCAATTAGTTTGAGGGCATGATTTTAGCCCAAATAAGCTTGGTTTTCACTTGTTTCTGAAGGGTTATGATTCCCTAATGGTGTATGAGAATTTGGTTGATCTTGGAAATATATTTTTTATATGTAGGACCCACTTGGGGTTTTTGGGTGTTGTTTATGGACCTGAAAGACAATGGTGCAATATGGGTATCAATTTTCTAGTAATGATGTGTAGAATGTGATTTTTATAGCTAGGCTTCTTGAAAAATCTTTTCAAAAGGAAAAGCAAAGGTTTAGCAGATTGTTGAGCATTCTTCAGATTGGAGGTAGGCTAGGCTTACTTTTTGTTAGATTGATCTATGTTTTGGTATAATTGTGATATCTTATTTGATTGGGATGGGTTTTAAGTATAGGATTGACAAAATGCAAGACTTGAGTTAGTCGGGCCCTTTAGGTTATGTAAAATCTTAGAATTGAAAAGCTTGACTTGTTTTCCTTTGACTTAGTTGGATAATGGAATAGGATCACCCATGTTTAGAATGAGAATACCTTAGAATACTCAATATTGGATAAATTGTTATAGTTGGTCACACTTAGAGTAAGTTGGCCATAGTTGCTACTACTAGTGAAGGTTTCCTTAGTTCCATTGGACTTAGTAAATGTGCTCGAGTAGAATAGCTATGTTAGGTCTTGTGGTGGCTTTCTATACATCTAAGAGTGGATTTAGATACCACAGCCTAGTCCATGGTTGAAATTGACTTAGAATGCATTCGGGGATTTGAATGTGGGATTGTTAACCCACCTTAAGGCAAGACTTACGATTAGTTCCCTTGAACCCTTACGCCTAGTAATTGCCTTGAGAGTGACCTTTTGAATCAATATTGATGACTCATGGTACTTGTTGTCTATGTGGAATGGCATTGAGAATAATCCCCAAGTGATTATGCTTTTTGTATGTCTTATTGGCTAAAGCTTATGTCAAGCTATTAATTATCTTGTTGTAATTAGCTATTATTTACACTAATGAATCTATTATTGAATGAGCCCTTAACTATAATATGGTCTAATCCATAAATGGTGTTTCGACCACGCTATGAATAAGCAATGGATTATGTCATGCTTTTGCTATTGCTCATGCTAATGATAAATTATATTTAGGCTAGTAGTAGGCCAATGAATACACTATTAATTGGCCATTGTTGGTCATATCACTTATGGTTATGCACATGGTCTAAATGACTAGTTTGTGGACTATGTAATGATGAATATTTGATTATACTCTTGATTAAGACATGTCTACATTATTGGTTAATCCATGGTTTAGGATAGTGTTTGGGCCATCAACTATGTGATTGACCTTGCTATGATCATGTTTAATAATTACGTTAGTAATCATGTTTAAAATCTTTCTTATTATCGATATTGGAAACGATGACATTAATAGTGCTAGAAGGCACGCTTATTGACTATATGTAAGGATACTCTATAGATTATGCTTAGATTCATGATAGTTCCTTATATGATTATTTATAATGCTTTTTTCTCTTATTATACATATTTCTATACCCATCTTTATGGTATGAGACCGAGGAAATATATTGGTATTAAAGATATAAATTTTAGGAAAAAACCGAATGATAGTTTATATTTTTCATGTGACATATACATATAGTTATTAATAAAGAGACATTGATATGAATATTGGATTATTGAGGTATGCTCTCCTTTGCTTCTCCTTTATATCTATTTACTTTAGCCTTCGTGGGACTTATCATTTATTTTAGCCCTTGTAGATCTTGTTCTTTATTAATGATATAAACTTATGTATTGTAATATTATGATGATACCCAACAAGGTTGGAGAATATGATGATGATATATTGATACCCAACAAGGTAGGAGGATATGATAATTTAATGATGATATGTGGCAAGGCCGAAGGATATGATGATGATATATTGATACCCCACAAGGCCGAATAATATCTTGATGATATGATGATAACCATTATGGCTGAATGATATTCTGAGGATATGATGATACCCATTGCAGCTGGATGATATTACAATATTACATTGATACCCGGCAAGGCCAGAGGATATTATGATAATATAGTGATACCCGGAAAGGCCTGAAGATATTGTGATGATATGATGATACCCGGTGAGGCCAGAGAATATTATGATATTACATTGATACCCAGAAGGGGCGGAGGATACTAGTTGATATGATGATGCTTGACAAGGTTGGAGGATGATTATTGTTATGCCTTTATATACATTAACCGATTCAAATCTAGTTAGCCCTATGTATGTCAGTTATATATTTATTTATGCTCTTTATAGTTAGGTATAATATAGATATTAGAAATATCAGTTATGGTATTTTAATAAGTTAAGTAATAAAGTGGCATAGTTGTGGTTTAAGGATAAAAGATTCTTAGTGGCGGATATTAATAAAGTGGCTAATAGTGACTACTGGATTTCTGAACCTTTGTGGTTAAGAGGACTAGTGGCAATGAATGTTATTAATAGTGATGATTATTTCATTATGGTGGTTAGTGATAATGGGTTTAGCGATGGTGATGATTAGTTTCTATTAATGACCAGGTTTATTATGTTGATTAATTGTTAGATAAAGATTCGTGGATTAATCATGCTAGTTAATAAAAAATGTTAGTTGATAGGGGGATAGTAAATAAATAATGATTGGTGGACTTTCATTAGATGGTGGCTAACGGAATTAAGATGGCTAGAAATAAATATTGGTTATTTAGAAAATATGGTTGAGTGGTGAATAATGGTTAGTCGATGACCCATGAATGGTGATTATGTGATAAATTGTGAATAGATAATAATTAAAGGTTATATGCTGATTTGAGAGTAGTTGGTTTAGTAATAAGCATTGGCTAGCTAATAATGAGTGAATAGGGTGTATTGACGAGATAGACGCCTATATAATAGTATGATTATGGTTATGAGTATATTGGTTTATGTCATTCAATTATGACTATTGATGATGATTATGAATGCTGGTAAATAATTGTTTGATGGAAATAATGAAAACAATGGATAATGAGAAAGTTTGGATATATTGACTATTTGTTTCTTTTGTGCTTCTCTTGGGTGTACTCTCTAGTGGTATGTGACATCGTGATGAGTTTTTTACTTTATGCAGTAGTTGGTATATGGTTCCAATCTTTGTGCTTGTGTTTTCTTGTAATTGTACTTGTGTTTCCTTATAATTCCAAATGGTTTATTTTTTATGCACTACGGTATTGACATGCATTGATGCCTTATATTATATTGTTATTTTGATGTTTAATACTTGTGATGTATGGAGATATTGGCACGCGTTGATGCCTTATGTTATATTATGATTCCTATATTTCATGCTTGTTATGTACATCGATATTGGCATATGCTGATGCCTTATGTTTTAATATTATTCCGAATTGCTTACATAATGTATGTAGGGATTGATGGAGATAATTCAAGTTCAATTTTATACCTTGACTAAGTATATGATTATCTTGCATTTTATCATTTTTATATCATATTTTAGCCCAGTTAACCGATGATGCCTACTGCGTACCCATTATTTTGGTACTCATACTACACTTCTGTACCTTTTGGTGTAGATCAGATTATTAGCTATCATCATTGATCGTGGTTTGTGCGATGATTGATTCCCAGAGATAGGATGAGCTCTTGGAGTTTGAGTCACCCGACTTTCTTCCATCTCTTGCATTTAGTGTTTAATATTCACGGCAGATGTATTGACTATTCTAGACTTAGAGTTATATTAAAACTATTAGTTGCTCTTGTACTAACTCTACCAGGTTTTTGGATTGGTATCTTGTAAGAATGTTTGTTCTATCTAGAACCCTTGTGTTCACTATTAATGTTTTTGAATTTTGCCTATTTTGGGTCTTTCTTATCGGATTAACACATTGTGTTATCTCCGATTTATGGTATTGACTTACCTACAGGTGGGAATTGGTAGGTGGCATCATGACTCCTAAGTTAGGTCTTTACAAATTGGTATCAAAGCCTAGGTTTAACCGGTATTGTCGGTACAAGAGCAAGTGTATAATAGAGTCTTGCGAATCAAAACATTAACGTCTGCTTCCTATCTTTGGGAGGCTATAGGATATTCTTAGGAGTTATTCATTTCTTTCACTCATATCGTGCTAAAAGTCTAAGTTGGTTCGCAAAATATTCCTTTGATTTTACTCTTTCACAGATGGCCATGGCATATGCTACTGCTACATATGATGAGGGCCTTAAGATTAGGCCTAGGGATCCTGCTGTTGGTCATAGATAACCTAGAGGTAATGAATACCCTAAAGACGTGTCCCTAGTTAGAGGCCAGGATAGGATGCCTTTCCTAGACCCCATTCCTGCGCATGAGCTCGAGATTTTTCTGCCACTGCCAGTGATGGGCCAGGGACCAGCTCAGGCTCTACAAAGTTTTATTCCCTCTTTATTTCTCAGGGATACATTTTTTCAACTATTGGGTTTGATTTGTGGTGTGACATCTGATAGTGCACAGTCTATAGATCAGAGTGGTATAGGAGAAGGGCGCATCCTATAGCTGCGGCTCTCAGAGTCGAAGATTCTTTTAATCCAGTAGTTGCTCTGCTGGTAGCTTCTTAGTCAGTGGTTGCTCAGTCTGCTACTTCTATAATGACTTTTAAGTATGAGAGAGTTCATTGTGCTGTTAGAAGTTTGGGCTTTCCCTTTAGAGTTTTGACATTATGAGTAGGTCTTTTGCAGAGGTTTCAGATCATGTTAGGGTGATGGGGGAGATGCACCATGAGGGTTGCGAGGGCCATGATAAGATTCCTAGATTTTATGGCAAATTTTGTAGGAGCCATAGTGGTTTCCGATTTAGAGGTGGTAGTTCTCATGCTGGGTATTCTCTGCATCTATTTTTTCAGCCTCAAAGTCATCCTAATCGACCACTTCAGGAAGCTCTTCCAATTAATGATGGAGGTTCGTCTAGTGCTAGAAATCCCTCTAGTTAAGGAAATGGTCAGTCTTTGAGGGGTTCATTTTTTGGTAAATCTAGATGTGATGGTCATTCTAGGTTAGCCGAATCTGTTGGTTCTAGTTTCGCTTATGGAACAGTCATAATTGTGGGATCTGTGGTCACTATTATCGAGAGGTTTCTCTTTGTAGGGTGATTGTTACTTCAACTTAGAGTATCCCCTCTTATTAGAGTAGTTCACTACTCAACTATAGGTGGTTTTCATGGTTGCAGTGGTGGTTTCCAGGGAACTCGAGGAGGTTTTCTAACAGGCAAGACATGAGTTCGGTCAGGTACCCAACCAGGTGGCGGGTAATGGTCAGTTGTATGCAGCACCTACTAGACCCAAGGATGAGACTTTGGATGCTATAGTTAAAGGTACAATTTGTTATGCTGCAAGTCAGCTCTTGCTTTATATGATTCGAGATTCACTTATTCTTATTTATCTACTAATTGTGCACCACGGTCTTAGTTGTCAATTGATTTATTATCGGTACCATTGCACGTATCTACTCTCATGGGTGATTCTTTAGTAGTGGATCGAGTAACCAAATCATTTGTTGTGATCGTCGATGATGTTGATACTTATGTTGACCATATTATTCGGGATATAGTAGATTCTAATATGATTTAGCCATGGACTGATTATCCCATTATCATGCAGTCATGGATTATTTTTCCCAGACCATTACCTTATCCATACTCGATGTACCCCTATTCATGAGGTAGCAGTTAGTTGTAAGACAACGGGGATTATATCTTATGTTCATGTAGTGAGACTTATCTCTAGAGGTTGTGATTCTTATCTCTCTTATGGTTATGATGCTACTGTTGAGAGTCTGTCGTGTGACTCTGTTCTTTTTATTTGTAAGTTCTGAGGTGGTCCCTACTGACCTTCCTGGTATTCCTTTTGTCCATGAGATTAAGTTTTCTATTGACCACAAGTTTGGTACCCAACCTATTTCTCTAGCACCATACCATATGGATCCTATCGAGCTTAAGGAGATGAATTCTCTACTTCAAGGTGTAGTCATGTTTTCGAAGTTTGATTTGAGGCTTTGTATGGTAGGAGATGTTATTCTTTTGTTGGATGAGTTAACATTTTCGCGGTTAGACCCCCATGGTGCGGATACGCTTCAACGGTTATTGAATAGAGTTAGGGTGATTCAGGATAGACTAAGAGTAGCTTAGAGTAGGTAGAAGGCCTATACAAACCTTCAGCTTTGTGCCTTGAGATTTAGACTTGGTGATCATGTATTCCTTTATGTTTCACCCATCAAGGGTGTGATGAGGTTCGGGAGGAAGAGTAAGCTCAGTTCGAGATATATTGGACCCTTTGAGATTATCAGCTCAGTTAGTGAGGTAGCTCATGTGTTAGCTTTACCTCTAGATTTTGTTGTAGTTCATTAAGTTTTCCATGCCTTTATGTTTTGACAATTTAGTCATGATCCTTCTCATGTTCTTATATGGGACTCGGTCTAGGTTTATGAGTGTTGACTTAGTTGAGAAACCTTTGCCCACTTTGTCTAGTGATGTAAGATAATTACGCCCAGAGAAATTCTAGTCGTATAAGGTTAAGATAAGGCATCTCCTAGTGGAGGAGGCCACTTGGGATATCAAGGGTGAGATGCGGGCCTAGTATCCTCATATGTTTGAGACTTCAAGTATACCCTCATTCTTAACTTTTAGGGATGAAAGTTCCTTAGTAGTGGATGTTGTAATGGCCCTCCAGGTCATTTCTTGTATTTTCCCTTATTTTCACTGTTATGGCTTCTCCATAGCTTCCCCAAGTCATTTATGACATGTTGGGACTGATAGTTTGGTTACCGGGTAGTTTGTTTGGTTCTTAGAACCAATTCTCTAATTAGAAGTCTTTGCTGGTTCCAAATGGCCATCAGGCCAAAACTTCAGTAAGACGATATCGGATGCAAATTTTGACTACTTCATCATCTCTAGAATATCGATTTTAGGCTAGGTAGACCTTTGATTGGAATTTTAGTTCACCCGAGCTCATGTCAACCTAGTGGTCGAAAAATGGAAAATTTGGTAATATGGGTGTGGGGCCCACAGTTGGTCTAAATGACCTTCAATGGAAAATCTGACTTTGCCAATGCGTTTGGAATGTCAAATTTAGTGGATTTACATAGTTTATTTGTAAAAATTAGAGTTCGAATGAGTTTCGGAGGTTAAAAACAAGTTTTGACTTTGTTGTACTACTGCCATGATGATCGCGACCAGGCTAAAGGCAATTGTGGCATGGCTATTGCATCCCAAGTGAGGGCGATTGTATTACCTCCATGCCTTTAGGGGCTATAAATAGGCCCCTTAGTCGATAACTTGACCATTTTTAACTTCTCCTTGAGACCTAAAAACCCTAGAGTGATGTGTTAACTCCAAATTGAGTCTTGGGTATGAGTTGAAAGCTTGTTTAACATATACTTTCATTATTAACAACTGATTTGAGTTAATAATCCTTTATTTTCAAGCTTTAATTTCTTGATTATTTGACTAAAACCCCAATTATCTTGAGGGTATTATTTTAGCCCAAATAAGTTTGGTTTTCACTTGTTTCTTGAGGGTTATAATTCCCTAATAATGTATGAGCATTGGGTTGATCTCAAAAATATGCTTTTCGTATGTAGGACCCACTTAGGGTTTTCTGGTGTCGTTTTTGGACTCAAAGCACAATGGTTCAATATGGGTATCGACATTCTCATAATGATGTGTGGAATGTGTTTTGATAGCTTGGCTCCTTGAAGAAGCTTCTCAGAAGGGAAAAGAAAGATTTAACAGATTGTAGAGCATTCTTCGGATTGGAGGTAGACTAGGCTTACTCCGTGTTAGATTGATTTATGTTTTTATATAATTGTGATATCTTTTTCGATTGGCATGGATTTTAAGTATTGGATTGATAAAATGCAAGAATTGGATTAGTTGGACCCTTTAGGTTATGTGAAATCTAAGAATTGAAAAGCTTGAATTTTTTTCCCTTTATCTTAGGTGGAATAGGCATCATTACATATGTTTAGCATGAGAATACCTTAGAACACTAATTATTCAGTAAATTGCTCTAGTTTCTCATACTTAGAGTAAGTTGGCCTTAGTTGCTAATACTAGTGAAGATTGCCTTAGTACCACTG
Organism: Capsicum pubescens; assembly: GCA_030864215.1. Taxonomy (NCBI): domain Eukaryota; kingdom Viridiplantae; phylum Streptophyta; class Magnoliopsida; order Solanales; family Solanaceae; genus Capsicum; species Capsicum pubescens. The sequence continues at coordinate 125,250,261 of CM061543.1, forward strand.
GACTTGGTAAAAGTACTTGATTAGAATATCTACCTTCGTGCTTGTGGTGGCTTTCTATACATCTAAGAGTGGATTTATATACTGTATCCTAGTCCGGGGTAGAGATTAACTTAGAATGTATTTGGGATTTAGATGTGGGCTTGTTAATCCACCTTAAGGTAAGACTTATGAGTAGTTACCTTGAACCCTTACGCCTAGTAATTGACATGAGAGTGACCTTTTGAGGCCATATTGATGGCTCTTGGTATTGTTGGCTATACGGAATGGCATTGAGAATAATGCCCAAGTGATTATGATTTTGGTATGTCTTGTTGGATAAATCTTATGTCAAGCTATTAATTATGTTGTTGTAATTAGATATTGTTTGGGCTAACGAATATGCTATTAAATAAGCCTGTGAGTATAATATGGCCTAAGCCATAAATGGTGTTTCGACCACGTTATGAATAAGCTATAGACTATGTCATGCTTTAGCTATTGCTCTTGCTAATGATAAATTATCTTTAGGCTAATATTAGGCTAATGAATATGCTACTAATGGGACATTGTTTGTGATATCACTTATATTTATGCAAATGGTCTAAATGACTAGTTTATGGACTATGTAATGATGAGTCTTTGATTATACTCTTCAGTAAGCCATTCTACATCATTGGTTAAGCCATTGTTTAGGCTAGTGTTTGGGGCGTCAACTACGTTATTGCGTTTGTTATGATCGTGCTTAATAATTATGTTAATAATCATGTAGGGAATCTTCCTTATTGTAGATATTGGAAACGATGACGTTAATGGCGCTAGAAGGCATGCTTATTGACTATATGTAAAGATACTCTATAGATTTTGCTTGGATTCATGATACTTCTTTAAACAATTACTTATAATGTTTTTGCCACTAATTATACATATCTATCTACCCATCTCTCCGATATGGGACGGTGGAAAGATGTTGGTATTAAAGATAAAAATTCTAGGGAAAACCCAATGATAGTTTATGATTTCATGTTACATATACATATAGGTATTGATAAAGTGACATTGATGATGAACGTTGGATTATTGAGTTATGCTCTCCTTCGCTTCTCCTTTCTATCTATTTACTTTAGCCCTCGTGGGGCTTTCATTTACTTTTGCCCTGGTGGGGCTTGTTCTTTATTAATGATATATAAATTTACATATTCTGATGTTATGATGATGTCCGATAAGGATGGTGGATATGATGATACCCGACAAGGCCGGAGAATATGATGATGTTCTTATGATACCTAGTTTGGTCGGATGATATTGTTAAGATATGATGATACCCAATGCGGCCGAATAATATTGTGATATTACACTGATACTCAGCAAGGCCATAGCATATTATGATAATAGGATGATACTCTACAAGTATGGAAGATATTGTGATGATATGATGATACCCGGTGCGGCCGGAGGATATTATGATGTTAAATTTATCCCTGATAAGGCTGGAGGACACTATAATGAAATGATGATGCCCGACAAGGCGGAGGATGATTATTATTCTTTCTATGTGTATATTTACTGGTTCAAATCTAGCTAGCCCTATGTATGGAAGTTATATATTTGTTTATGCCCTTGTGTTGTTGGGTATAATATTGATATTAGAAACGTCGATTATAGTCTTTTAATGAGTTAAGGAATAAAGTGGCATAGTTGTGGTTTAAGGATAAAAGATTCTTAGTGGCGAATATCTATTTAGTGGCTAATACTGACTAGTGGATTTGTGAACCTTCGTGATAAAGAGGACTAGTGGCATTGATGGCATTGTGGTATTAACTTCTTTGCACTTAGAATTTAATGTTTTCTAGTGAAACATTTGGATTCTTTGGAAATGTGGATGAAGAATTTTGTATAATTCCTTTTAATAATATTATTAGTAGCTAATTTCCTTAATCTTGGGGCTATTTATTATTGAGTATTAATTGTTGGGTGTGTAATAATTATTTACCTTTGTATTAGATTGTAAAGATGTCAATCTCAATTGGTGAAAGTCCGTTATACCATGGGGGTACATAGATCTGGGACTTGGGTTATCTAGAACACGTGGCTACTCAATGCTAAATAATACTCCTAAAATCGATAACTGCAACCCCATGTCTATAAATAAAGCATGGACTATTTTAAATTGGTATTTTACTAAAGTTTTTAAAATACTGGAACTAGTCATGCTAAATTTATTAAATTCTAGGATCGTGTATGTAATACCCCAAATTTTCTTCCTAGCTAATTTCATCCCAAGAATGCCTAGTATTAGCTTCTAAAGTGAATGATGATTATTCCATGAGGAATTTTCAATATTTTCACTTTTTGACATGTGGAAAATTCAATAAGCTTTCCATTGATATAAAATTGGCCCAAATCCCACACCCGGGCGAAGAGTTAGAGCCTTTTTAGTAAGACAGTGTATCACCTGAGCCTCCAGCGCGTTGCGGAGATAGCTCAAAAGGAAATTGTCAATTTCCAGTGTTTCTCCGCGATAGTGGTGCATCGCGCCAAACTTCCATGTTGCAGACAAGGTGGCAAGCGATAGCTCTGCGTCGCGCCACCGTGCAAATTCCTATTTGTCATTTTCCAGTGACTTAGCGCGATAGTGGCGCGTCGCACCAAGGATGAAAATCGGGAAAGTTTTCTCAGAAATTAAATACATGTCCTAGGGTTAAAAGGGTCAATTTTACCACCCTATATAATCCTTATAACACGATATTTGGTCATAATTCAGCAACTTATACTCAATTACTCTCAAAAACACTCAAGAACAAGCCCTAGGGTTTTCATAAAAGGTTCAATTCCAAGGGAATTCATTGTCAAATTTCAAGAATCTCTCCGTCAATCTTCATGAAATCACGAACTAAGGTATGCGTAGTGTTCATCCACGGATCCCTTTCATTCGTGAAGTCCAAGAATCATGTTTTAAATAACCTCTTGTGATTTGATAATGTTCATGTTGATAGTTGTTATTTATGTTTCAAGATGGTGTCTTGATGACTTTCCTTGAAGTATGTGAGTTTGTTGATTGAAAACCTATGAGTTTGGGTAGTTTTAGATTCTTAAATTGATGATTTCACCTATGCTATAAAGTGTGCATGTAAGGTGTTTGATAAAATGCCTAGAATGATAGAATTGTGTTCCTTATGACTTAATAGTAACTAAATGACAAGTCCATGCTAACCCTTATGATGCAACACAATTTCCATGCTCTTGTTGTATATTGACTGTTGTGTTATGCAACGTTCATGATATTGAAATCATGCAAGTATGTACATGTTATATTCATTCCCTTCCATGATCAAGACTATGATAACCATGTGAAGCATGAAATCCCTTATTTATGGCATTATGAATTATGAACTATATTCCTATGATCAAGAAGTATTATGGATTGTTGGTGTTAGCCATGTATTCAGGAATGACATTCCTTGTCAATTTCCTTCTATTGAGTCCTAGGGGTACTTGTACCCAAAAAATATAGTTGTGTGCCGAGAGCCATGTCATGTTTTCACGATACTCTCAGTCAAGCCATGTTCTATAGAAGTCAGTCAGTCATGTGACTCAGGAAATCTCAGAAATCTCATGAACTCATTACTCAGTAAGATCAGTAATCTCATGAACTCTGTTAGTTATCAGACATCAATAGTATTTTGTCAATCGACGAAATTCAGTAAACTTAGTCCATTTACAGTCAGTCAATCATGTTCAGTCTGTTCAGATGGGAGTAGAAATTAACACCGAGTGAACCCAAGGATGGGAACACACACTGTCAGATGAGGGTGTGATTCTTAGCAGTCATCCTTGTGTTCCAAAACTATGTAGCCAGCATAGGTTGAGACATCAAAACTATCAGATGAGGGTTGATAAGGTGGATAAGCACTGTCAGATGAGGGCCCCACCATTCTCTTTTAGGGACAGTATCAGATGAGGGTATCCACAGTTGTCCTTACCAGTGGCGCGGTATTGACACCCTTCTAATCAAGGCACAGATTGGACCCCATCTCAGCTGTTATAGCGCATTTGGGGCATGTCGGTTAAATAACTATTCCCACAGTTTTAGTATCAGTCTCAATAAAAGAACTCAGATAGTTCTTCAGATTTCAGGACTGTCAGATACAGTCAACTCAGTCACAGTATGGAACTCAGATAGTTCTATCAGATTTAGGACTGTCAGACACAGTCACTCATGTTATCAGTTATTTCAGTTATCGGGACTCCAGTATCAGTCATTCTAGATATCAGTAAATTCATGTCATCAGTATATAGATTCAGTTATCATGTTCTCACGATCTCAATTACTATGTATTCATGTGTGCACTCTCACATTTATATTAGTCAGTCAGTTATTATCATTCAAGAATGTAAGCCCTATGTATTCAGCCTACCTCACACGTATACTCAGTACATTCGTTTGTACTGACGCATTTGCGTTATGGTGTTTTCTTTTTATGTTACACCATAGGTTCAGAGAGATTACTCCCAGATCAGCAGCAGCAGTAGCATTCCAGGGTTTAGAGTTTTAGCAGTGAGTCCTCATTCTCTGAGGATGTGATCTTATTTTATCATATCAATTTAGTTTTCAGTTGACGGAGTTAGTTGGGGACATGTCCCATCAACTCCTTAGTCAGACAGTTAGAGGCTTTCTGACGACTACAGTATTCTTCATATTTTTCAGACTTCAGTATTTTAGTTTTATTTTGGTATCGAGATACCACTCTATGTCAGACGTTATTATTATTATTCAGTTATGTTCAATGTTGAACCTTACGTCCTCTCAGTGTATGTTTCCACATTATTCAGTATTTTATGTAGTATACAGGTACAAATATCAGTCATGGGTTATATTGTGGTCCTTCGGGGTCATGAGCACTGTGTAGCATTCTGGTTCAGATAATCGGGACGTTACAAACTTGGTATCATATCCTAAGGTTCAATAGAGTCCTAGGAAGTCTGAAAGCCACATGTAGTAGAGTCTTGTACATGGATGTGTTATGTGCCACATTTATGTGCAAGAGGCTATGAGATGTTTAGGAATAGTTTCCCCTCTTTTAGTATTCTTGTTGTGCCAGTGAGAATAATCACAAGTCAACCTCTCAGTCTAATCCGCTTCTTCTCTTTATTTTAGAAAATATGCCATCTAAGAGAAGAAATCAGCCAGCCCCTCAGCCCGAAGAACCTTTGGGCGATCATGTTTCTCATGCGGAGTTCAGGACCGCATTTACCACTCTTGCTCAGTCAGTAGCTGCCGATAATGAGCGAACACCTATCATTTTAGCTAACCCAGTGGCCAACTCAGCCGCAGCTAGGATTTAGGACTTTACCTGAATGAATCCTCCAACGTTCCTCGAGTCTAAGGTAGATGAAAACCCTCAAAAATTTATTGATCAGGTCCAGAAGGTGACAGATATTATGGGGGTGACTACTATTGAGAGTGTTGAGTTAGCCGCATACCAATTGCAAAATGTGGTTCCTACTTGGTATAAGCAGTAGAAGTCTGAAAGGGTAGATGGTGCAGGTCCTATAGAGTGGGAAGAGTTTGTCACAGCTTTCTTAGATAGATTATTTCCCTAGGAGCTGAGGGAGGTGAAGGTTCTAGAGTTCATCAACCTCAGGCAGGGCAATATGACGGTGAAAAAGTATTCTCTTAGGTTTACTCAATTATCCAGATATGCCCCTCATGTGGGTGCAGACAACAGAGCTAAGATGAGCAAGTTTTCTTCAGGGGTAAATGATAGCATGGTTAACGAGTGCAGATCCTCCATGCTAAATAGTGACATAACTTTAGCTCAACTCATGACTCACGCTCAGCAGATAGAGAGGCAAAAATTAAGCAAAGGGAAAAGTAGAATAAGAAAGCTAGGACAGGTAGCTTCAATTTTAGATAGCCTAAATTAGAAGGAGGAAACCGTTCCCAGTTTCATCATAAGTTATCAGTTCCAGCTCCTTCTACAGCCAGTGCTCCAGTTCCTAAGTTTAGAGAAGGTAACAAAGATAGAGCGCCAGGATCTAAGTCTTAAGGCAGTGTCAGCAATACCCGAACTAATCCCCTATGTCAGACTTGTGGTAAGAACCACAAGGGTTAATGCAGAGCTAGTTGTGATGTCTATTTTGGTTGTGGTAAGCCAGGCCACAGAGTTAGAGATTGTCCCCAGTTGGGTTATCGGGGTCAGTAAAATCGTTCCGTAACTCTGTCTGGTCGCCCGAACCAGTAGGGTGCCACTTCCAGTGCTACTAGTGGGCAACGCCCAAATCGTCTCTATGCTCTTCAGACCCGATAGGATCAGGAAAATTCTCCTGATTTTGTTACTGGTACGTTATAGATCTTTTATGTTCACGTTTACGCTTTTGTAGATCCAGGTGCATCCTTGCCTTTTGTTACTCCTTATATAGCAGGAGATTTCGAAGTCAGTCCTAAAATTCTAGTAGAGCCCTTTTCAGTCTCTACCCCAGTGGTAAAACCATCACAGCTCGGCGGGTATACAGGAACTGCCCAATTATGATATTTCAGAAAGTCACGTCAGCAGATTTAGTGGAGTTAGAGATGATTGATTTTGATGTCATTCTCGGCATCGATTGTCTTTATTCCTTCTATGCCACAGTCGACTGCAGAAACAGAATAGGTCAGTTTCAGTTTCTGAATGAACCCATCCTAGAGTGGAAGGGTAATACTTCAGCGTTCAGAGGCCAGCTTGTTTCCTACCTTCGGGCTAGGAAAATGATATATAAGGGGTGTGGTTATCATCTCATGCATGTTAAGGTCTCTAGTTCTGAATCTCCCAGTCTTAAATCAGTCCCAGTGGTTAATGAGTACTCAGATGTCTTTCCCGAAGATCTTCCAGGAATTCCTTCCGAAAGGGAAATAGACTTCAGCATAGACCTTCTTCCAGGTACTCATCTTATCTGTATTTCGCCATACAGAATGGCACCAGCAGAACTCCAGGAACTGAAAGAACAGTTGAAAGATCTCTTAGATAAGGGATTCATTAGACCCATCATTTTCCCATTGGGAGCACCAGTCTTATTCAAGCGAAAGAAATAGGTTCCCTCAGAATGTGCATTGATTACCGTCAACTCAATAAAGTCACGGCCAAGAACAAGTATCCTCTTCCCAAAATTGATGACTTGTTTGACCAACTTCAGGGTGCCAGTTATTTCTCTAAGATAGACCTCAGATCAAGCTACCATCAGCTCAGAGTTAGAGAATGTGACATTCCAAAGATAGCTTTCTGTACTCGGTATGGTCACTTCGAATTTCTAGTCATGTCCTTTGGTCTTACTAATGCCCCAGCCATTTTCATGGACTTGATGAATCGTGTGTTCAAGTAGTACTTGGACATGTTCGTCATAGTCTTTATAAATGATATTCTAATCTATTCCCGCACAGAGCGCGATCATGCAGACCATCTCAGAATAGTACTTCAGACTCTCAGAGATCATCAACTATTCGCCAAATTTAGTAAGTGCAAATTTTTTTCTAAGGTCAGTAGCGTTCCTTGGTCATATCATTTCTGGTGATGGCATTAGAGTAGATTCTTAGAAGACCGAAGCGGTAAGAAACTGGCCTCTCCCTGTCTTTCCATCAGATATTAGGAGTTTCTTAGGCTTGGATGGATATTACAGATGGTTTGTTGAGGGATTTTCTTCTATTGCATCCCCTATGTCCAGATTGACTCAGAAGAAGGTCAAGTTTCAGTGGTCAGATTCTTGCGAGAAGAGTTTTCAGGAGTTAAAGATTCGACTCACCTCAGCTTCTGTTCTAGCTCTTCCAGATGGTTCAGATGGGTTTGTAGTGTATTATGATACATCTAGAGTAGGTTTTGGTTGTGTCCTTATACAGCATGGTAAGTTCATAGCCTACGTCTCTAGATAGTTAAATCCCCATGAGAAGAATTATCCTACTCATGATCTTGAGTTAGCAGCCGTAGTATTTGCCTTAAATATTTGGAGGCATTATCTCTATGGAGTTCATGTAGATGTCTTCACAGATCATAAGAGACTTCAGTATGTCTTTTCTCATAAAGATCTCAATATTTTTCAGAAAAGGTAGTTAGAGCTCTTGAAAGATTATGACATGAGCATCTTTTATCATCCGAGCAAGGCCAATGTGGTGGCCGACACTCTCAGTAGACTGTCCATGGGTAGTGTTTCTCATGTTGAGGAAAGTAAGAAGGAGTTAGTTCAGGAAGTTCATCAGCTTGTCAGACTAGGCATTCGCTTAATCGATTCATCAAAGGGAGGTGTATGTGTTCAGAGTAGTTCAGAATTATCTCTAGTTTCCAAGGTAAAAGAAAAGCAAGACAGGGATCCTAGCCTTTTCAAGCTAAAAGAGTCAGTTCAGAATGAGAAAGTAGAGGTTTTCTTCCAAGGGGGAGATAGTGTTCTTCGTTGTCAGAGTCATCTTTGTGTTCCAGGTATAGATGACTTGAGACAGCGAATTCTTGTAGAAGCGTATGGTGCATGATACTCTATTCATCCAGGGGCCACTAAGATGTACCGCGACTTACGGGAGATCTATTGGTGGAGTGGGATGAAGAGAGATGTTATAGATTTTATGGCTAAGTGCTCTACATACCAGAAAGTTTACACAGAGCATCAGAAGCTTAGTGGTTCCATGCAGGAGTTCACCATTCCTACTTGGAAGTGGGAAGAAGTGAACATGGACTTCATGATGGGTTTGCCTCGAACTCGTCATCAGCATGATTCAGTTTGGGTCATAGTAGACCGAATGACCAAGTCATCTCATTTACTTCTAGTTCATACCTCTTATTCAGCTAAGGATTATGCCAAACTCTATATCAGGGAGTTGGTCAGATTACATGATGTTTTATTATCTATCATCTTAGACAGAGGTACCCAGTTCACCTCTCACTTCTGGAAAGCATTCCAAAAGGGTTTTGGTACCTAAGTTTATCTCAGTACAGCCTTTCATCCTCAGACAGATGGTCAAGTAGAAAGGATACTTCAGACTTTAGAAGATATGTTAAGGGTGTGTGCAATTGATTTCAAGGGTAGTTGGGATAACCACTTGCCTTTGATTGAGTTTGCATACAACAATAGCTATCATTCCAGTATTCAGATGGCTCCATTAGAAGCTCTCTATGGCAGGAGATGTAGATCTCCAATCGGTTGGTTCAAATTTAGTGAGGCCTCAGTCATAGGGCCTAACTTAGTATTTGATGCCTTAGATAAAGTCCAGTTGATCAAAGAAAGACTCCGAGCTGCTCAGAGCCGACAGAAGTCTTATGCAAATATGCGTAAAAAAATCTCGAGTTTGAGATTGGTGATCATGTCTACCTCAAGATCTCTCCCATGAATGGAGTGAAGAGGTTTGGCAAGAAGGTAAAGCTCTGTCCCCGATATGTCGGCCCCTTCAAGATTCTTAGTCGCTTCGGCAAGGTAGCTTATGAGCTCGATTTTCCTTTAGATCTAGCCTCAGTTCATCCATTATATCATGTCTCTTTGCTCAATAAGTGCGTAGGAGACCCATCAGTCATAGTCCCTATTCAGAGCATTGTTGTTCAGAACAGCCTCTCTTATAAAGAGATTCCAATCGAAATCTTAGACTATCAGACTCGTAGATTGAGGAACAAAGAAGTCCCTCTAGTCAAATTTCTTTGGAAAAATCAATCCATCGAGGAAGCTAATTGGGAAGCAGAAGAAGACATGCATTCCAAGTATCCTTACCTCTTTCCCGCCAATCCAGATCAAGCTTAAGGTAACAGTTCTTCTTAAGCTTATTCAACTTCACGTTCAATATTCAGTGAAAACTTGGTATTTAGTTTCATGATCATGTGTCATCATAAACTTGGTATAAAGTTCCATTGCATATTCAGTCATGCATTCATGTACCAGATCAGTTATATAATTATGCATCAGACATGCATCTCATTGTGAGAAAATTTAGTTCCTCAGAGCACTCAGTTATGCATTCATGAATCAGTAACACATGCATCAAATATGTATGTTCAGTATGTTATGTTCAGCTTGTCAGTAATGAGATCATGTTCTAGTTATCCATGTTCATTTCATGTTCAGCTTATTGTTCCCCCTCTCAGACAGTCTCATTCGAGGACGAATAATTCCCAAGGGGGAGATATTGTAATAGCCCGAATTTTGTTCCTAGTTAATTTTATCCCAAGAATGTCTAGTATTAGATTCTAAAGTGAATGATGATTATTCCATGAAGAATTTTTAATATTTTCACTTGTTGACATGTGAAAAATTCAATAAGATTTCCATCAATATAAAACTCACCCAAATCTGATACCCAGGCAAAAAGTTAGAGCCGTTTTAGTGACATAGTGTATCACCTGAGCCTCCAGCGCATCGTGGAGATAGCTCAAATGGAAATTGTCAATTTCCAATATTTCTCCACGATAGTGGCGCATCGCACCAAACTTCTAGGTCACAGACAAAGTGGCAACGCGATAGCTCCGCATCGCTCCACCGTGCAAATTCCTATTTTTTATTTTTCAGTGACTTGGCTCGATAGTGGCACGTCGCGCCAAGGATGAAAATCGGGAAATTTTTCTCAGAAATTAAAGACGTGTCCTAGGGTTAAAAGGGTCAATTTGCCCACCCTATATAATCCTTATAACACGATATTTGGTCATAATTCAGCAACTTCTACTCAATTACTCTCAAAAACACTCAAGAACAGGCCCTAGGGTTTTCATAGAAGGTTCAATTCCAAGGGAATTCATCGTCAAATTTCAAGAATCCCTTCGTCAATCTTCACGAAATCACGATTTAAGGTATGTGTAGTGTTCATCCATAGATCCCTTTCATTCGTGGAGTCCAAGGATCATGTTTTAAATAACCTATTGTGATTTAATTATGCTCATGTTGATAGTTGTTATTTATGTTTCAAGATGGTGTCTTGATGACTTTCCATCAAGTATGTGAGTTTGGTTATTGAAAACCTATGTGTTTGGGTAGTTTTAGATTCTTAAATTGATGATTTCACCTATGCTATAAAGTGTGCATGTAAGGTGTTTGATAAAATTCCTAGAATGATAGAATCATGCTCCTTATGACTCAATAGTATCTAAATGACAAGTTCATGCTAACCCTTATGATGCAACACAATTTCCATGCTCTTGTTGTGTATTGACTATTGTGTTATGCAACGTTCATGATATTGAAATCATGCAAGTATGTACATGTTATATGCAATCTCTTCCGTGATCAAGACTATGATAACCATGTGAAGCATGAAATCCTTTATTTATGGCATTATGAATTATGAACTTTATTCCTATGATCAAGAAGTATTATGGATTGTTGGTGTTGGTCATGTATTCAGGAATATCATGCCTTGTCAGTTTCCTTCTATCGAGTATTGGGGGTACTTGTACCCAAAAAATATAGTTATGTGCCTAGAGCCATGTCATGTTTTCACGATACTCTCAGTCAAGCCATATTCCATAGAAGTCAGTCAGTCATGTGACTCAGGAAATCTCAAAAATCTCATGAACTCAGTACTAAGTAAGATTAGTAATCTCATGAACTCAGTCAGTTATCAGACATCAATAGTATTTCATCAGTTGATGGAATTTAGTAAACTTAGTCCATGTACAGTCATTCAATCATGTTCAGTCTGTTCAGATGGGAGTAGAAATTAGCACCGAGTAAACCCAAGGATGGGAACACACACTGTCAGATAAGGGTATAATTCTTAACAGTCATCCTTATGTTCCAGAACTATGTATCCAGCATAGGTTAATACATCAACATTGTCAGATGAAGGTTGATGAGGTGGATAAGCACTGTCAGATGAGGTGCTCACCATTCTCTTTTGGGGATACTTTCAGATAAGGGTACCCACAGTTGTCCTTACCAGTGGCGCGGTATTGATACCCTTCCAATCAGGGCACAGATTGGACCCCATCTCAGCTGTTATAGTGTATTTGGGGCATGTCGGTTAAATTACTATTCCCATAGTTTTAGTATCAGTCTCAGTAAAAAAACTCAGATAGTTCTTCAGATTTTAGGACTGTCAGATACAGTCAACTCAGTAACAGTACGAAACTCATATAGTTCCATCAGATTTAGGACTGTCCGACACAGTCACTCATGTTATCTGTTATTTCAGTTATCGAGACTCTAGTATCAGTCATGCTAGATATCAGTAAATTTATGTCATCAATAGATAGATTCAGTTATCATGTTCTCACGATCTCAGTTACTATGTATTCATGTGTGCACTCTTACGTTCATATTAGTCAGGCAGTTATTATCATTCATGTATGTAAGCCCCATGTATTCAGCCTACCTCACATGTATACTCAGTATATTTTTTTGTACTGACGCATTTGCGCTATGGTGTTTTCTTTTTATGTTACACCATAGGTTCAGAGACACAACTCCCAAATCAGCAGAAGCAGTAGCATTCCAGGGTTCAGAGTTTTAGTAGTGAGTCCTCATTCTCCAAGGACGTGATCTTATTTTATCATATCATTTCAGTTTTTAGTTGATGGAGTTAGTTGGGGACATGTCCCATCAACTTCTTAGTCAGATAGTTAGAGGCTTTCAGACGACTACAGTATTCTTCATATTTTTCAGAGTTTAGTATTTTAGTTTTGTTTTGGTATCGAGATACACTCTATGTCAGACGTTATTGTTATTATTCAGTTATGTTCAATATTGAACCTTATGGGCTCTCAGTGTATGTTTCCATATTATTCATTATTTTATACAGTATACAGGTACAGATATCAGTCATGGGTTAGCTTGTGGTCCTCCGGGGTCATGTGCACTGTGTAGCATTCCGGTTTAGATAATCAGAGTGTTACAGTGTACTTATAATATGCCATGCCATATAAAAGTAGACTGGTCTCTATTAAATCTTGCATATTAATTCTAAAAGGAGCTGAAGTTAATAAAACACGCATTTTTAAATACTAAAATAACTAAGTTAAATTCACAAAAATAATGCACAATAACTTTGATTAGAAACCATAATAATAAAATAAAATGAGGGGACTAAATTCAAAGAATTAAGCATAGATGGGTATAAACCCTAAATCGTGAGTTCATAGATCATACTTAAAATACATACTTTAAAACTATGTTTTGAGCGTAAGGGTTAAAGGAATCCCTTATTAACTACCCAGATATTTGATTACATTGGATTCTTGAACTAAAGCTTGGAGGATGAAACCTAGGTTTTAGATCCTTGAAAGAACTTGGGGGCTTTTAAATCACTTCTTTTTTTATATTTTAGAGTTTAATAAATGTTCTCAAGGTATGAATAAACTGATTTTCCTTTAATCCCCTTTAAAAAGGTCAAAATAATTTAGTATAAGATTTCAAGAATTAAAAAGACCAAACAACCTTTAATTTTTTTATGGAAAGTTGTTGGTGCCAAATACCATGACTCATGTAATGGGTAGTGGCTTAGGGGCATGATTTTGATCAAAATAATGGTTGCATGCCCTTTTGGAAACTTCTTTGGATATTCAAAATGAGTCAACCAATGACCCATTACTTCAACCAACCACTCATTTTTTTGAGTCATGGTCACTGACAACTTTTACATTGCTTCATTGAAATGTCCATAACCTTTACTCTAGGATCAAATTGATGAGTGGTCAGTGGTGCTAGAAATAAGATTCAAATACATATAATTTGGTGTCTAGTAATACACCTAACTCTTCATATACTAGGAGTAATGGTGGTTTGAAGTAAACTCAAGTAGAATCTTATACTAAAACTAAGTCGGTAGAGGAGTTTTCAGCTCAACTTTGTGATAAGGACTTCTTATCACCTTAAATCACATCAATACTCTTATCATCCTTATATATATATATATATATATATATAGTTATTGGTAGTTGACATATTGTGATATTGATAAAAACTATTTTAAACAATTAATGGAGTTGGATAGGGATCCTTCGAGTGATAATACAACTAGTTGGTGGATACCACAGCTCGTGTCTGAGTCGTGGTGCCTAAAAAGGATTGTCAATCCACTTGAATCTATTCTTATTCATCCATACAAGTCAATGAATGACTCATACATTGATCCCATAATTCTTGGTATAGTTTTTATTAAGGATAAACTCATATTTTCTATTGGTTTTCTATTTTAAGAATGATTTCTAAGCATCAAAACTTGTGAGGTGTTACAAAACTTGAACGTGAGGCATCACAAATTTATGTCAATGAACAAACCTCTATAACCAGTGTTCTAGAAAACTATTTGTCACCCCAAAACTTTCTATGAGATATTATAACACTCGAATAACCACTAGTGAACAGAATACTACCAAGCTCTACACCATAAATCATAAATCACCACTAAAGCACACAATACCATATTTTTGTAAAAAAGCACCTTATCTTAATATTTTATCAACTCTTATACTAGGATAAATATTAGCATGGTAATTATAACCATAACAATAGAATAGCGTATTGCATTAGATAATAATTAAGCAACCATTCATCTCCAAATAGAAACAAGAAAATAAAAAATGATGGGGATACTTGCTATGCATGTATACTTTATTTACCCAGTTGCCTCCTCAATAGGATCGTCTTCCATTGGACCACCACAGATGTAATTTCATTTATTGTGTCACGACTCGAGTCTACACCCTAAACAAGACATGATGCTTAGACCCACAAGAGGTCCTAAGCTAACTCTTGATACTGGCATGCTTCTAAAATCATGAATATATACATATATATATATAAGAAAAGTTTAAAATAAAATGTCCAAAAACAAAGTTTACTACAATAACTGATATACTGTTTGACCCAGCTGAAATAAACAATGTTTGAAAACCTTTACTAAATGGAGAAGAGTTGCAGGGAAGCCCCAAGCTAACTCCAATATCAAAACTCAAATGCTAAAACTAAAATTTAAATCCCCTCAAATCATGAGGATTCAACTAGTTTGTGAAAGATATGTTGCTGGAAATAAAATAATCACGTGGTTGAGATTGGGCACCAAAACCTATCATAATAGGATATAGCACAAAGAAAATCATACAATCAATATTATTGAATATACTATCATGTGAGATATGTGATATTATGAATATACTAATGTATGTTTTATAACATATTTAGATACAATAGGTAAAACTACATAAGTTAACTGAACTATAGTACAATGACCCAAAGGTATAATCATGAATTTTAATATGAATTATAGTTCTAAATTAAGAATGAACTTATTTGGAACTGAAACTATGGGTCATGTAAAAAATATGTTAAAACCATTTATGTGGGAGGATCTTATAATCGACATAAATCATGTAAGCAACATGAAGTCCAATGTACAACCCAAGATGGGAGGGTTCCCTATACCCAACCAAAGGTATAGAATTTTTCTGGTGTGGATCAACTAACTAAGCCCATTTAATATAGAGGTGACACTCTCAACTGGCAAAAACCTTTATTCTATAGTGGCAATGTTGATATGGGACTTATGTTGTCTAGAACCCATGAATGCTCGATGCTAAATTGTTCTCTCAAAATATATATATAGTTTCTCATAAATGTAAATTGATATTTGAAAATAAGGAATAAAATAGTTTGATTACTATTTTATAGATGCTTTTAAATACTGAAAACTAGTCATGCTAAATTCACTGAGTTATAGGATCATGTACTTATAACATGCTTAAGTTTTTCTTAAAACTATCTATAAATAATTAGAACCATGCACCATTATTCATATAACAAAATAACTAATTTAAGACTATTTAAAACTTGTATATTTACTAAAAACCATAGCCATAGTATCATAATCATTTATAAGAACAGAAAATATCATAATTTAGAAAAATTTTGTTAGAACTATAAGTCATGTAATCATGAGAAGCTGTACTAAAATATGAAAAACTTTTTACATGAGGGCAAAAGGACACCCTCGCTAATATCACACATATGTAGACACTGAAGAATCTTTACTAAGAGCCTAGAAATTCAAGATCTTGAATAAGAACCCAAACTTTTTCTTGAGAAACTTGAGAGATTTTGATTTTTTACTTAGGAGATTTTAATTAAGAACATGAGGGGTAGGTTAACTTATATTCCTTTAATCACACCTGTTTCAGCTGTGAGAAGTAGGGGTACTACCAGAGGTGTGAAAGGTAAAGGTGGTGGATCTCATGGTGGTTTAGTAGGTCCGCTCATACAGTTAGTGGTCGTGGTCAATATTATGCTATACTCGCCAGTCCAGAGGCAGAAGCTCCTAATTTTATGATCACAAGTATCGGCCCCGTTTGTTTTAGATTTTCATATATGTTATTTGACCCTGGATTGACT
Source organism: Capsicum pubescens (assembly GCA_030864215.1). Taxonomy (NCBI): domain Eukaryota; kingdom Viridiplantae; phylum Streptophyta; class Magnoliopsida; order Solanales; family Solanaceae; genus Capsicum; species Capsicum pubescens. The sequence goes on from CM061543.1 coordinate 125,266,554, forward strand.
TTCTCCTAAGTGTCTACATATTTTACTTCAGGTTTTGATTTTGTTAGTGAGTCTCTTACCATGCCTATTCATCTATCTAACTCTGTAGAAGATTCTTTAGTGGTGGATTGGGTGTACCGATCTTTTGTTGTGAGACTGGGTATATTTGCTTGTGTTAGATATGGTTGATTCGATATTATTTTGGGTATGGATTGGTTGGATCCTTATTATGCTGTCTTAGATTATTTTTTTATGATCGTGACTTTAGCCTTGTTGGTTGTGCTAAGGATAGCTTGGAGGGGTGTGCTTTATTTGGGTCCTAAGAGGATTATATCTTATGTTCAGGCTTGTATATTGGTTGAGATAGGATTTTTATCTTATTTGTAACAAATTTATGATACTAGTGTTGTTTTACCTCCTTCCTTGGATTCAGTTCGTATTGTCCATGAGTTTATCAATGTGTTTCCTAAGGATTTTCCTGGTATGCCTCTAGATCGTGATATTGATTTTGCCATTTATGTTGAGCGTGACACTAAGCCTATTTCTATTCTTCCTTGTAGGATAGCCCCAACTGAGTTGAAGGAATTAAAGAATCAGTTGCAGGAGTTATTAGATAAGGGATTTATCCGACCTAGTATATCGCCTTATGGTACGCCTATCTTTTTTATGAAGAAGAAGGATGGGTCTATCCATATGTGTATTCATTATCGATAGTTGAACAAGGTAATGGTTAAGAATAAGTATCCTCTTCCTCGTATTAAAGATTTATTTGATTAGCTTCAAGGTGTTGTGGTATTTTCAAAAATTAATTAGAGATTCGGTTATCACCAGTTGAGGATTAGAGATTTAGATATTCTAAAAATAACTTTTCGGTCTTGATATGGTTATTATGGCTTATTGGTCATGTCCTTTGGGTTTACTAATGCCCTTGTCGTGTTCATGGAGTTGATAAATCAGGTGTTCTAACTGTATCTCAACTCCTTTGATATTGTATTTATAGATAATATCTTGGTTTATTCCAAGAGTGAGGCTGAGTATGAGGAGCATTCGCGGATTGTGCTTAAGAGATTGAGGGATGACAATTTGTATGCTAATTTCTCCAAGTACGAGCTTTTTTTAGAGTATGTTTCCTTCTTAGGTCATGTGGTGACTAAAGAGCGTATTATGGTTGATCCAGCTAAGGTTACAGCGATTCGTGATTAGGATAGACCTACTTTGCCCACTGAGATTTGAGTTTTGTTATCTTGGCAGGTTATTATCGGCATTTTGTTGAGGGCTTTTCATCTATTACAGCTCCATTGACCAAGTTGACTCAGAAGAAGATTTCTATTGAGTGGTCTAAGGCGAGTGAGGTGAGCTTTCAAAAGCTTAAAGATTTGTTGACTTCAACTCCTATTTTGCCTTTGCCCAATAAGGGCATGGGTTTTACCATATTTTGTGATGCTTTAGATGATGTGTTAGGTGTTATGTTGATACAAGAGGGTAAGGTGATTGCATAGGCTTCTCGTTAATTAAAGCCCTATGGAAGAAATTATCCTCCCCATGATTTTGAGTTGTGCGCAGTTTTTTCTTTAAAGTTATGGAGGCACTACTTGTATGGAGTTCGTTGTGAGATTTTCTCAGATCATCGTAAATAGCAGTACTTCTTCACCCAGAGAGATCTTAACATGAGTCAACATCATTGTCTTAAGTTGCTTAAGGATTATGACTTGACTATTCTTTGAGCAAGGCTAATATGGTTATGGATTCCTTGAGATGAAAGTCGACTAGCACGGGTAGCTTGGCGCATCTTTTGGCCCAAGAGAGGCCTTTAGCCTTAGAGGTTCAGTCTTTATCTAACCAGATGGTTAGGATTTATATTTTTACACCAGGGTATATTTTGATATTTATGAAAGCTAGGTCTTCTTTGATTAAGCAAATTTGAGATCATCCATTTGATGATGTGGGTTTGAGATTAATTCAAGATAAGGTGTTGAGTGGTGAGACTAATGAAGTCCCAAATGATTCAGATGGTGTTTTGAGGATTGGAGGCCGAGAGTAGGTGATTGGATTAGATTGATTTTGGAGGAGGCCCATTGTTTCAGATATTCCATCTATCCTGGTGTGACTAAGATGCATCGTGACTTGAGAAAACACTACTGGTGGGGTGGTATGAGGAAGGATGTAGTAGATTTAGTAGCTCATTACCTTTGTTATCAGTAGGTGAAGGTCGAGCATATGAAACTTAGTGGTTTACTTCAAAGGTTACCCATTCCTGAGTGGAAGTGGGAACGGATCACCATGGATTTTGTGACTGGTTTACCTCATACTTCTCATGGATTGAATAGTGTTTGGGTCATCATGGATTGTTTAACCAAGTTTGCTTATTTTTGTCCAAGTTTTCTTCAGTGCCAAGAGGTTAGCCCGTATCTATATTTATGAGATTACGCATTTGCATGGTGTGCCTTTGTCTATTATCTCAGATCGTGGTTCGATATTCACATCTTACTTTTGGAGGACTTTATAGGATGAGCTAGGTACTTGGGTTGATCTTAGTATAGCATTTTACCCCCAGACTGGTGGTCAGTCAGAGCGGATATCCATGTTTTAGAGGATATGCTCTGCGCATATGTGATGGATTTTGGGGGCTAGTGGGAGTAGCATTTGCCTTTAGCAGAGTTTGCTTATAATAATAGCTACCATTCCAATATCGTTATGGCTTCTTTTGAGGCATGTATGGTAGGTATTATCGCTCTCCAATTGGTTGGTTTGATGTTTCTGAGGTTAGACCTCAAGGTAAGAACCTGCTTTAGAGTCTTTGGATAGAGTTTGGGTCATTTAGGATAGACTTTGAGAGGCTTATAGTAGGCAGAAGTGTTATGTTAATCGTAGACTTTGTGCCTTGAGATTTGGTTTTGGTGACCGTGTTTTCCTTTGAGTTTCACCCATAAAAGTTGTGATGGGGTTTGGAAAGAGGGACAAGCTTAGCCCCAGGTATATTGGTCCATTTGAGATTCTTTGGATTATTGGTGATGTGGCTTATGAGTTGGCCTTGCCTCTAGATTTGTCAACTCTTCATCCAATTTTTCATATTTTTATGCTTCTCCATTATATTCCTAATGAGTCAGATGTCATTCATTCGGAGTCGGTTCATTTAGATGAATGGTTTTCTTTCTTTGAGGAGCCAATCTCCATTTTGGGTAGGGATATTAAATGGTTGTGTTCAAGAGTTATCCATGTAGTTAAGGTTCAGTGGTGACATCGACCTATAGATGAGGCTACTTGGGAAGCTGAGTTTGATATGTGTAGTGTTATCCCCAGCTCTTCGTTGATTTAGGTATTTCTTTTCCTTAGTTCGAGTACGAACTAGATTTTTAGTGGTACATGATGTAACGACCTGAAAATTTGATGAGATATGTCAAATATGTGTTTTATGTGATTTGACTATTTTACCCCTTCACATAGTTGCATTGTGGTATTTTTGGGGTGTAAGGGTGATTGGCATGGTTCCCTATGCATTTTGGTTCCTCTTTTGTGATATTATAGTTTTTGGTGGCTTCGAGGGCCTTATATGGACTTATGTGGTTATCTTTTGATCCATGTGACAGATGGCTGAACGAAATGTGTCAGTAGATCCGAAACGTTGATTTTAGGGTGGTAACATGCTTGGTCTGGTTTTACGACTTTTAAATCTCATTTTGACACTTGGTTTGGAAAATTGTGATTTTGGATTTCGGGGGTCAACTTTGTGAAAATGATGTCTTTTCAAAAATCTGATATCTCCATTATGTCCAAAGCATCAAATTTAGTATGGTTACATAGTTTTTTTACGTATATCAGATTCTAAATTAATCCCGAGGCCTTGGCAAAAACTTGGAAAGTTTCATAAGTTTCAGTTGTCATCTGGTGCCTCTTTGATCGAACCTCCTTGGATGGTGATCACACCTTCTTAGATGGTAATCGCACCTCGTGTAGAGAGGGTAGTACGACCGCACATAGGGTGTTGGTGATTGCCACACCCCCTCCTTCTTCCAGGGTATGGTTGCACACTTGGGTGTGCGATTGCAGTACCCGATTACCTGAAAGGGGTATAAATAGACCCCTTAAGTTACAAATTAGGCCATTTTTAATCTTGTCACTTGAGAGCTTTACCCTAAAATAGTGTGAGTTTAAAAGTGAATCTTGTGGGTGCTTGGGAAGCTTGATTAACATCCATTTCTTGATTCTCTTACAAATTTCATGTAAGGATTCCCCTTTTCTTAGTTGAATTTCTTGATTATTGTTCAAAAACCCCAAAACCCTTAGGACTTGATTTTAAATCCCAATTTCACTCCTTATCACTTGAATAATGTTCCTAATCCTATTATTACTTGTTTTTCCTATATTACAACTTTGATTCTTGATTTGTTGTATGGCTCAAAATAAAAATTGAAACTTAAACAAATGGAATTAATATGAAAAAGACCAATTAATTCATTACAACAAAGAAAATGATTCTGAACTATATTCATTATCAAACCAAAAAAATAATTTTAATAAATGTTATATAAATGATCTTTTATCATATAAATCGATTAATTATGAAAATAAAAGTTACTCATTTACGAATTTCAAAGGTTTTACTCAATATAGTCTAAAAATAGTTTTTCTTCGATTTAAACCACATTTTATACTCAATTTAACTTGATTTTTCAGGTGTAGATTCCTAAAAGTATGGAGAACATGTTTTATAAATAAAGTTACGATTTTTTCCTTCTTTTTCAAAAATCCATATTAGGGGTCTATTTTGACCCCAAATATAAAGTAGGCAATATGGGTATAGTTGTCTTGGTTTTGACACGTTGATTCACCATATCTTTGTTTTAGTTGATCTCGGGATCGTTCGTGAGAAGTAAGCTTGTGGTGTGAAATGTGGTGGACCAATTTCGACATTGAGGTAGGTTATGGCTTAATTATTTCAAATTGGGCTGGGTAGTTAATTTGAACACAAAATGCATGTTTAGGGGATGGGAACTGATCATGAAATTGGCTATCTTAATGTGTTGTGCCTTTGTGTGGGCCTATATGTGATATGATGTTTTTTGGTTTTGAGATATTATGTGATATGTGTGACTGTGTGGAGTCCTATGTGATATTCATAGCCTTAAATATATGTGAATAATTGTATTGTGCTATTGAAATACCTATTGTGGTATCATTCGTGTATTGTGTTATATTCATACTTTATTAGCATATGAATCATGTAGAAGTTGATGGATGATTGAAATAATGAGAGGATACTGGCTCACATGGTTGTGGAATATATCATTGTGGATGGTTGTGGAGATATGTCATTGTGGTTGGTTATGGAAATATATCATATGGATGGTTGCGGAAATACTCATTGTGATTGATTGTGAGCATTACATCCTTATGTCATACTTATTCATGAAACATTGGTACCACCGTGGCAACATCTGAGAAACACTAGCAAAACCTTTTTATAACCCTTCCCAAGGGATATGCCAGGAAAGAGACATTGTGGTGTCTTATAAAATCTTCCCCGACGGATGTCTTGAGGAAGAGATATAGATATCTAGATTGTATATAGGTTGACAAACCCCTTTGGTCCTACGTCGGGAGGTTTGCCTCCATGGGTGTATACCGAGGTTGTGCGACTACTGTGAGCATTATCATCATCATCTTCTTCTTCTTCTTCTTCTTCTTCTTTACATTGCATTTACTTTATTGTGTTTATGTTGTGATTGAATTGCCATATTGAATTTTCATACCTTTATTTGTTCTATCTTCCATTAATTATACTTGGCTATCTTGTATATACATGCTCTTCCTTTTTTCTAAGCATATGTGATATAATGTATACCTGTATTCTACCTGGTTGTGTTGTAGCAATGTTTGTAGTGTATATAAATTAGAACTGTTAGTGCAAGCGGTGTGGGCTATCATTGTGGGACATTTTTTTATTATAGGTTACGTACCCTTAGTGTGTATTTTGTATGTTTTATTTTCTACTTTGCTCGGTTGGCCCATGATACCTACTGAGTACAAGTGGATCGTATGCACTCCTACTGTACCTTATGGTGCAAATCAAGGTTTAGGTTGGCCTCAAGTGATTTGATTTTGGGCGCCTTTAGAGTATCCAAGGTAGTAGTTGGACTTGCTTGCGTATGGGGTCCTCTTCTATGTTTCTATATTAGTGTATGACTCAACTAGTATTTAGAGGCAAACATTATTCCTGTTGATTTTTTCTGATGTATTTGACTCATGGATTGTATTAGTAGTTCATACACTATTTACACCTGGTTTTGGGAACTATGGATTATTAATGGTTATGTTTCTTTCCACATTATTTATACTTATATGATTGGTCTTTGTTATAGAAGCCTTACCTTGGGGTTATTTCTATCTTTCTACCCTTTGTGTACAGTTTGGGTGATAGGCATACTCATCAAGGTTCACCGCGATAAGTGTCATCATGACCTTTGATTTTGTATTGTGACACCAGTACACTCCAAAAGAACAAATTATGATTGTTCATTTGGGTAAGGTATGAAACCTCTGTTAAACTAGTAATAGAACATGTTATGTCCTAGTTTTAAATCATACAAAATATTTATGCTTCCATAACTTTCTAGTTTTAAAAAAAATTTAGCTCATGATTTAATACATATTGGTTTATGTCTTACTAGTTTTTAGTAAAAACATGATTTAATTCATATTATAGTAAATCATTTATGTTTTCGGTTTTAAAAGTAAGTTTTAAGTGTTCTTCATGATTAATGCATGTCTCACACGCTCAGTATATTCAAAGTCTAACTGCATACTTTCCTCACGTTGTGTTCTTCCAGAACGTACAGTGCTAGCTCACGGGATCATAGGCAGGTTGATCACAACTTCCACTCAGCCGATGATGAGTTCTTCTCATTCAGGAACTCCAGTCAAACTTTAGTAGTCATAATATTTTATTTATGTTCTTATACATCGATTAATGATAGTTGGGGTGATGTTCTGACTAACTATAGCTAGTGTTAGTTGAGACTTTATTGGCAAACAACTTAATTGTTGTATTCTAGTTTCTTTTTTTTCATACTACAGTTGTTTTAAGATTTTTAACAGTGGTGCATTGAGTAATTCTATCCTTAATTTTGATTTCTCGTAGTGATTTCAGAATATATATATGCCCTAGTTTATATATTTCTATGTAGCTGCTCATGACATACCCTAGTATCATGGGTTAGCTTGGGACCAGTTGTGGTTTAGGAATTGTGTTATGTCCAAAGTGTAAATTTAGGTAATGACAAACTTGTACTAGAGCACAAAGTTCAAGTTTCCTAGGGTGTCTTTGAAGCCGTGTCTAGTAGTGTCTTATGGAATGGTATGGAGATGTCTTTAGTTTTCTTTGAGAGGCTATAGGGTATTTGGGAAATGTTTCCCTTCTTTCATATTCCAGCTAACTCCTTGGAGATGCTCTATTTGAAATTTATACATGTTCGAGCATTGCTCTATTTTAGCTAACTATGCCTCATTCTTAAGGTAATTGAAGTAGTCAAGCATAAGTTCATGCTGATAGAGTTTTCTCAAACATAGCCTACTGATAATCAAGATGCTGACAAGGGCTTGAGATGAGCCCATCAACACCTTAAGTTTAGAAATTTGAAAGAATTCACTCTTGTTGATGTAAAACGTGCATTCAGTTGAAGTAAGGAGTGTTCTCAGACACTATTACTCAGAAACCTATTGCAAAATGACCCTAGAGTTAGAATTGTGAATCTAGAAGTGTAACAGCTATAGAATGGTTAAAATATGATAGACTTTAGATAACACCTTATGATTTGAAGAAAAGGCCCATGATTTTTTAAATGTTATGAAGCCTATTTAGGGAATAGATGCAAAACAAGGTAATAAGGTTATAAAAAGTGTATTTTTAGATAAAAGTTAGATAGAGGAGGTGGTTAAGGTTAATTATTTTCAAAAATAATTGAGTGGACTAGCGTTCTCTGATTTCTATCCAGTAGTAGTAAGTTAGTATAGTGCATGAGAAATTTTGTAGCTATCCATGTTAAATGTTAAAATTATAGTTGGAATTATGGATACTCATGCTAATAGAGAGTAGGAGTTTTGAATCCTTGAAGGAAAAGGTATTTACTTAGGGTATTGTGATATCTCATAAAATTCTAAGTTAGCAAGATCTACAAACTCCTAGTTAGTATCCTTGAGCTGTTAAGTATGGGAAGGCAAGTATATATAGATAAATGGCTTTAAATTCTATTGCATCCTCTTACACACAGAAGTATACATAATTGTGCAAGTAATAAAGTGACTCTGGCTAGACGAATATTGATCCTACGGGGACTTGGCAATTAGCAAACAATCCAATTTAAGTATTAATATTAAGGATAAACGTGTGTGATTTGTAACCAATGAGAATTTGAGTTCTATTATGCCAAAATTACAATGAACAATAATGGTAATAAAAAATTTTAGAAACAATAAGGAGGAGGATTTTAGGGTCAAGGCATCTTGTAAATCATGCAAAACTATACAATCTCATAGGTTATGCTATCTATCTTTGTTGTTGGTTCATAGGGTTAATATCACGATTATGGTCTTTCAAGTCTCTAATCACCTATTTAAATTAGCCTTACAACTACATTGTTAAGCGAAGATGTGGGAACTAATTCAAACAAATTTTTATTTCTTCATTTGAGTTATATGAGGGAAATTAGGTATATTCCTATCCTAGCTCCGAATCTTATTTTTAATTCATCTATAAGACAAGAAACCATTCCTTACGTTCCACATTCTAATCTAATATTACGCCTTTAGACTCACAAAAGAAATATAGATATATTGTAAAGGTTGTAAATCAATTGAATAGTGAATACAAGTGCATAAGAAAAAACAAATATGATGATTAACTTTAACCAACTTGAATGTATGCTAAGTGATAAGTGAAACACCTAGACTTTGAACCATTGAAAAACAACTTTATTTTTGCGTCTCTGGGTTGGGTACGACTAGAGACTTGAGTCCTACCCTTGGTCATGACTCTTACCCACCTTTACCTTCCCTTTCGTATCATAGGAAGTGTGGTGAGGGTCATTGACTATCCTAGGTATGAGTGACCCCTCCTCAATCATACCCTATGTATATGAGTCGTATCTAGGGCAATCGTATAGAATGAGACTTGAGCTTGAGGTAAACTGTCTTGCATACGATTGAAGGTTATGACTAGGGGGTGAGTCGTACCCTTTGGATACAACTAATGGGTGTGTTTTCATACTGTAATACCCCGCGAATTTTCCGCAATCGTTAAAGCTCTTTTAATCTTGTCAAGAGAAGCTTAGCACTTAAAAATCTGGCTAAGTGTTTAAACTTTTTCATTTCCATAATCTTCCAAACTTCAAGGAATTATTTTAGGGCCTTTTCGACATCCGTTTTAAAATTTTCAAGTTGCATAGCGATGGGTCAAAGTCGTAGTACATCCCGGGTGAGTTTTGGAATTTTCGGAGTAGCGTAAGGGCATGTTTGGTGTGCCAAACCAGTAGCAAAAGGCGCTGGTGAGGCGCCCAGTTTTCAGCATTTCAGGGTCAACTTGTAACGATCATAACTTCTTTTATATAATGAACTGGAAGATCTTCTATATATCAAAAGAAAGATCTTTGAGTCTAATTTCCAATGCAATTGGATTCATCCAATTTGAACATCGGAGTAAAATGTTATGCCCAATTTACGTCAGCATATCAAAACTGTCATCAGAGGGTCAGCTACGTCTTTTTCACTTTTCTTAGGGGTATTTTGATCATCCTCCACCCCTATATATACCCACAAACACGGAATTAAGCTTCATTTCATCCAAAATATACTCATTTTTCTCAATTCTCTCAAGAACAACATAAAGGGGTTCAACCCAAAGTTCAAGAAATTCAAGAATCTCTCCGTAAATCTTTGTAGAATCAAGAATTAAGGTATGCGTAGTGTTCATCTATGAGTTCCTTTCTCCTTAGAGCTCAAGAATCCTTTTCTAAAAATTCAAAGATTATATTTATGAGATTTTCATAATTTATGTGAATTGAAGTTGAAGATCTTGTTGTTGTTAAGTTTTAATTCATGTTTTGATTGTAAAGTTACGTTCCAAATTTTGATTCTAGTATGAGATGAATTCCATGATCTTTATGATGAAACCTTCAAGTTAGTTGATTTCATAGATCTTGTATTAGATCTAAGTTTAATCATGATTATGATGTTAGATTGAGTTTTTATTTCACGATTCATGAAAAGCTAGTTAAATTTTGGGATGGTTCATATGAAATTCATGTTGAGTTCTTGAACTACAAGATTGAGGTAGTATTCATGATTGGGTTTAACTGTAATTATGATTATAAGGTTGATGAAATATTTAATCCATGATAAAGTGCAAGATTTATATGAAATTATTAGTTATATATGTAGTAATATATTAATTCATATTAGAGCCTTGAAATTGTAAATTTGATGTAGGTATCTTTGAAGGGAAAATCAATTAGTTGTGGTATGATTTATGTAACTACAAGTTGGATGAAGAATCCATGAGTGGATTTAAGTATATTCATGATTATATTGTTGATTGGGTTTATATCCCAAGACTAAGTGCACGATTTATGTGAAATTAATAATTATTATGTATGTAGTATTATGTGAATTCATATTAGAGCCTTGAGATGGTGAATTTGGTGTTGAAATTGTGATACTCAAGTATTGATTTACATTATGATTAAATATTATGTCTTCCAAGTATTTGATGAATGGTTTATGTGAATTAAACAAGAGAAATTATATCATATAAGTATGTGAATTAATTCAAGCCATCCAATATGTATTAATTCATGTCATCCAAGTGTTTGATAAAATGCTTAAGTGAAGAAAATAGAGTCATTATAATATGTTGACAAGAAATTTCCAAGCTATGTATAAGTTCATGCCAAGTGTGGTTGAAAATCTTTAGTGAATGAATTATGATATGTGGTATGAAATCCTATCCATGTGTATTCCTTATTGAATGAATTGTGAGATTTTAGTATGTATTCTTATACAACTACATGTTTAAGCCTTCCAAGAGTTTTGAAGAAATATCCTCCTATGCACTCGTATCCATGATTCGAGTTTATGTTCTTCAAGTACTGGATGAAGTGCCTTATTGATTGTATTCCAAGTAATAGACTGTTGTTATGTTATGCAAGTATTGTTGTATTATATTTATTTACGATATCGAGTCCTGGGGGTATTTATACCCGAAATTAGCCTATTTGTCTAGAGCTGAGTTAGTTTTAAGATAATCTCAGTCAAGCCATGATCAGTAAGTTTTAGTCAGTTACAGAACTCAGGAAAACTCAGCAGATTCAGAAAATTAGTCTCAGTATAGTATTCAGAATAAGAAACTCAGAATCTCAAGTATCAATCTAGTCCACTTCAGATCTCCGTAGTATTTCAGTATTCAGTTACAGAATTCAGTAAACTCGGTGAGATAACAAAAATCAGTAGTATTCAGCCAGTTATTAGATATTCTGTAGTATTTTGTCAAATAACAGAACCAAGTGAACTCAGTCAAATCAGCTCAGTAATATACTCAGTAATAAGATTCAGCTCAGTCTAAAGTTCAGTTAAGAATCAGTTCAGAGTCTTTCAGTTGGGAGTAGGAACTAGCACCGAGTGAGTGCAGGATGGAAGCTTCCCCGTTAGAAAGATGGAGTCGTTATCAGCAATCCCTGTACTCTAGAACTGCATAGCCAGCGCAGGACGAGGAGTCACCGTCAGATAAAAGGCTTGACTACCTGCAGGAGTCCATATAGCCTTAGGCTTGACTTCCTCTTGAGGGTCACTCGTTAGAGAGGCTTGACCAGAGAGTTCTTTACACGTGGCACGGTATTGACACCCTTTTAGTTGGGGTTACAGGTTAAACCCCACTAGTTTAGATTCGGGGCATGTCGGTTAAGTGAGAACTCCCATAGTTTCAGTCACAGTTACAGCTAAAGTCTCAGTTTCAGATTCAGTCTTCAGAAAAGAATTTAAAAATCAAAACTGTCAGATACAGTCAGTCAGTATCAATATCATAAGATTAAGGGATCACCCATCAGATAGGCCTGATCTTAAGTTATAGTTAATTATTATTCTTATCAGAAGATTCAGAGATCACCCGTTAGATAGGCCTGATCTCAAATTAAAGTTATTCATTATTCAGTCAATCATTTTTATCAGTATCAGATTCAAAGATCACCCGTTAGACAGGCTTGATCTCAATTACAATAAATCATTAACTTTATCAATAGTTTCAGAGATCACCCGTCAGATAGTCCTGATCTCAGATAAAATCAAGCAGTAACAGTAACTCAGTTATCATTCATTAGTAGACTCAGTTATTCAGTATTCCAGTATCATTAAGTTCAGAAAGTCAGTTATCATTAAGTTCAGAAAGTCGGTATCAATTTCTCAGATTATCAGAAATTTTATATCAAAGAATTCAGTCATTAGTTATCAAAAATATGGTATCAAAACCTCAGTTATCAGTATCAGTAGATTCAGATTTCAGTATTAGTGTTTAAAGTTATGATGATTTCTGTTACAGTTTATGTATTCATGTATGCGTTCTCATATAGTAATGTTCAGATTCAGTAGTTACAAAGTTTCCATGTATGTTGATCCAGCTATACATATTATTTAGTCAAGTATTGTTCATGCATATGAACCTCTGCATTTAGCCTTACCTCACTTGCATACTCAGTACATTCAAAGTACTGACGCATTTTGCGCTATGGTGCTTTTATTTACACCATAGGTTTCGAAGCACGAGATCCAGAGTGTCAGTAAAATTTTAGGTTCCAGTATCTAGATTCAGCAGTGAGTCCTCATCACTCGAGGATGATTTGATTAGCTTATTATTTCAGTTCAATTTTTAGTAGTTGGAGTTAGTTGGAGACATGTTCCTTCAACTCCACAGTTTAGACAGTTAGAGGCTTTTCAGACTAGAGTTTGAAGACAGTTGTATAAGTATTCAGTTTTTAGTTGTACTTAGTCTTTGAACCTTATGCAAAGCTCCGCATTTATTTTAGTATATTATGCAGTGCTCAGGTACAAATATCAGAAGAGGGTTAGCTTATGGTCCTTGGGATCATAAGCACCGTGTGACGTTCTGGTTACAGAAAATTGGGGCGTTACACATACCCTTAATAGTGTGTGTCACCTAGGATAAGCCTAGGGTACGAGTTAGAGTACCACTCAGACCCTAGGGTACTATCACTAAGGGAATCATATGGGGGAGTTGTACCCCTGCACGAGCTCACATTTCCACTTTTAACTAAGGACCTTTTGGTCATTTTCCTTGCCTAAAACCCTAAACCCTCTCCCTATATAATAAATTGTAGCCTCCTAAGTCTTTATTCTACAATACTCAAACACTCCTAAATGCTCCAAAGGCTTTTTGAAGCAAGATTGGAGGCTAGGGTTTGGAGGGTGATCATCTAGTGGCAAGAGGGAGTCAACATTCTTGATGATTCAAGTTGTTTAAGGCATGTACCTCTTCCCCTTTATAAATAACTCTAAACCTATGTTTTTCACACTTGGATTAGTAAGTGTACATGAGGGTTTTGAAATTAAATGAAAAGGTTTTTGTTTCTAAATGATGAATAATGATTATTTTTGCTTAGTCTTGTGTTTATTCATGTTATTGATGATGAATTCCATATGTTTTTGCTTCTTGTATGTGGTCTAACATGTGTTTCATGATTAACCCTAATATTGATGATTTTCAACATAAAAATAACCTTAAAAGGGTAGTTACATAAGGTATTTGTAAAAATATCTAAGTGACTTGCCTAGTAAAATTATTGGTGATGCATTGAACTAGGGCAATGGTCCAATAGTTATGGATGATTGATAAATGATATTGTGAAGTCATTATGAGATATGTATTATGAATTTGATAACCTTGTTGGTTTATGATGAATGAAAGGGTAAGGCCCTAGACATAGAGATGAACTTGAATTGTGTATTGAACCAAGTGTGGTGAAAATGTGATATATTATGGTTAATAAAATATGAATAATTATGTGGGTCTTGAGGACTAAAAATTGTATGGTATGATGAATTGAATAAAGACATTGGCCTAGTGATATGGTTGAGCAATGAAGGCTCCCACGAGGACCATGTGGTCATGTATAATGATGAATTGGCTAAATGATCCAAATCCCTTAAATATGATATAAATTGTGCGAGTGTAAATGCATTAACTAATAGGTAAAGAGTTCAAATGGAGACTAATAATGATGGGCGATTCGAGTTCCTCATCTAATGATATGACTAGTGATTCGAGTTCCTAGTCCCATGAAACAATGGGTGATTTGAGTTCCTCGTATAATGACACGGCTAGAGATTTGAGTTCCTAGATTGGTGATATGACTAGCAATTTGAGTTCCTAGTCCAAAGAGATCTCTTGAGGTTAGAATACCTCGTCAAATAACACAATTAGTGATTTGAGTTCCTAGACTGGTGATACAACTAGTAATTTGAGTTCCTAGTCCAATAAAATGAAATGACTTGTTATTTAAGTTCCTATACCGGTGAAATGACTAATGATTCAAGTTCCTAGTCCACTAAAATGGCAATAAGATTAGTCAAATGAGCTAACTTGGTTGAAAGTTCTTCACCCCATATCTCATGAATAAATGATTTCAGAATACATGCTAAGTCATTTTCCCTTGTGACATAATATGATCATGTTATGTATATCCATGAGTATGAGTATATGTTTAAGAATGATGTTGAGCCTTGGTCTTTTGATTAGCATGTGAAATGCCTATGTGTAAGGATAAGTGTATCAATGTGAATGATGATAATATATCAACTCCTTGTTAAATGATGATATTATTTTATCCTTACCCTTGAGCTACATACTAGTGTTACAACTGCTAACCATCTCCAGATGCTATGTCCCCACGCGATATAGGGGTTAGAGCATTATCATCTTTTCCTGCACAGTGATTAGTGGATCAAAGCGGTTAGAGCATTGACTTTGGAGTGGTGATCTTTCTTACTTTCGAAGATATTCATCCTTGGTCTCCTATCTTTAGATTTAGTTTATTTTGACTTGGTTTACCTATTGTTGGGGGCTTGTCCCAACGTATACATTTCTAAACTTTGGTTTGTATAGAGGTGTTGTGGATGACTGTGGACTTGGGCATATTGGGCTAGTGTGTTGATAATTATGAAATGGTTGGTCTTGTTAATACTTGACACATAGTCATATTTCATCTATCTTATTATTATGGTTGGATTATATCTGTTCTTTGTGGATTATTTTGGACAGATAGGTTAGGTTACAGAGCGACCTCTGGTATATGTGTGCTTAAGGTGCCAATATAACATGGCCTAGTTTTGGATCGTATTAAGTTAGTATCAGAGCCTAGGTTCTTGGTCAGTTGGGAGTTCCGAATACCATGTTAAGTAGAGTCTCTTTTAGGGGTATGAAGCGCGCCACACTTATAAAAGAGGGGCTATGAGATATTTTAAGAAATGTTTTCCTTTCTTGTACTTCAATCTCAAGCTATAGATTCTAAGGCCTTGGATTCCTCTGATTTCCATTTTCTATCTTTCAGATCATGCCACCAAGGAGATTGATACTCAGGCAAACACTTTTGTCTCAGTTTTGGGAAATATGGAAGAAGTTCATCTAATTTCTGGGGTTTGAACCCCGTCTAAAGCTGCGGAATCTAATCATCTTCATGGGGTTCCTCGTATCCTCATCAACCCCAACTATGAGAGTGACCCTCATATTCCGTCACCTCAAAGGGATGCTACTAATGCAGAGTTTAATCGCTCTATCAACCTCTTGACTCAATTAGTAGCCTCTGAATCAGAGCGTGGTGTTCCGGATACCATTTCTTTAGAGTCCACGAGAAGTGTCCAATTTATGAGGTTGATCCCTCCTATGTTCTTCGCTACAAAGGTTGAGGAAGATCCTCAAGGCTTTGTTTATGAAATGAAGAAAATCTTCATTACCATCCTGGTAAGGTAAATGTAGTCTTTGATGCTCTTAGTAGATTGTCCATGGGAATTTTGGCCTATATAGATGAGTATAAGCGGGAATTAGTGAGGGATATTCACCATTTGGCAAATCTTGGAGTTTGACTTGTGAACTCCGAGGATGGTGGTGTATTTGTGAATCCGGTATCTCAATCATCTCTTGTTGTTGATATAAAGAAAAAGCAAGTCTTGGACCCCAATTTGGTGAAAATCAAGAGTAATGTGGGTCAACACAAGGTTACGTACTTTGTGGTTGGTGGTGATGGTATCTTGAGATACCAAGGTAGAATATGTGTTCCCAACGTCTATGAATTGAGGAAAAGAATCATGGATGAGGATCATGAATCTCGGTATGCTATTTATCCCGATTCAACCAAGATATATCTTGACCTTAGAGAGTTCTATTGGTGGGGTGGTATGAAGCATTATGCAGCTAGCCATATGGAAAAGTGTATGGTGTGTTAACAAATGAAAGTTGAACACATGAGGCTCGGTGGCTTGTACCAAGAGATTATCTTGCCTGAGTGGAAGTGGGAGGCAATTAATATGGATTTTATTACTGGTCTTCCTAGATCTCGGAATCAATGTGATTCTATTTGGGTCATTGTTGATAGAATGACCAAGTCCTCTTATTTTTTTCTCGTGATGACTAATGTTTTGGCTAAAGATTATGCTAAGTTGTATCTTGCAGAGATCATGAACTTGTACAGTTCTCTGGTATATATTATCTCAGATTGTGGTCCTCCATTTTCATCCCACTTTTGGAAGTTATTCCAAAAGGGTTTGGGTACTAGAGTGTGCCTTACTACCGTTTTCCACCCGCAAACAGATGGACAAGCTGAGAGAACTATCCAAACCTTAGAGAATATGTTGCGGGATTGTGTAAACGATTATAGTGGTAGTTGGTAGTTGGTATGACCACTTTCCTTTGATTGAGTTTGCCTATAATAATAGCTACCACTCTAGGTTGGCATGGTGCTTTTTGAGGCATTGTATGGTAGTAGTTGTTGGTTTCCTATTGGGTAGTACGAAGTTGGAGAGGGTAAGTTGCTTGTCCCCGATTTAGTTTACCAAGACTTGGAGAATGTAAAGGCAATTCGTGATAGATTTAAAACCTCTTAAAGTCGCCAAAAATCTATTGCGGATGTGAGGCGTAGAGACTTAGAGTTTTGTGTTGGCGATTGGATGTTCTTGAAAGTGTCTCCCATGAAGGGAGTGATGCAGTTTGGTAAAAAAGGGAAGTTTAGTCTCTGGTATGTTGGTACCTACTTAATTATGAAAAAGGTCGGCAATGTGGCCCAAGAGTTGGAGTTGTCTTCTAGCATGGACTCCATTCACCCGGTTTTCCATGTCTCTATGTTGCGAAAATGTGTGGGTGACCCTTCACTGATTGCTCCCTTGAGGGATGTTGATCTCTCAGACTCTTTGTCCTATGAAGAGGTACCGGTGAGGATCTTAGATCGTCATGTTTGATGGTTACAAATGAAAGAAGTGGCTTCGGTGAAGGTTCTATGGATGAACCAAAAGTTCGAAGAGGATATTTAGGAGGTGGAGAAGGACATGATGTCCAAGTACTCACATTTGTTTTCCATATTGGAAACTTGTGATTAAGTTATCTGTTAATATTCTTGGTTTGACTTGTGTCTTGAGTTGACAATGGGTTTAAGTTCGTAAACTTTGAAGGAGCCATGTGGCCTCAATAAAAGATGGGTTTGAAGCCCCTAGTGAATGAAATGAATGAGTGATTGAATAATCATGATATGTGTTGTGTTACATTCTTGTTGTTGTGGGCTTGTTTTAACTTATTGAAAGTTGCTTTAAAATGTGATAAAGTGTTAACCCATGTCAATGTTTGCCTTACCCCTTATTCGTGGACTAATGATCCAAGTGGGGGAGAATTGAAACACCTAGACTTTGAACCATTGAAAAATAATTGCATTTTTGTGTCTTTAGGTTAGGTATGACTAGAGACTTGAGCCATACCCTTGGTCATGACTCGTACCCATCTTAACCTCCACTCTCATATAATAGGCATTATGGTAAGGGTCACTCACTGTCCTAGGTATTAGTGACCCTTCCTCAATCGTACCCTATGTAAATAAATCATATCTAGAACAATCGTATAGAGTGAGACTTGAGCTTGAGGTAAACTATCTTGCGTATGATTGAAGCTTATAACTAGGGGTGAGTCATACCATTTGGATAAGACTCATGGGTGTGTTGTCGTACCCTTAATAGTGTATGTCACCTTGGAGAATCCAAGTGTACGAGTTAGGGTACCATTCATACCCTGGGGTACGATCACTAAGGGAATCATATGGGGGAGTCATACCCCTGCACGGGCTCACTTTTTAGCTTTTAACTAAGGACCTTTTGGTTATTTCCATTGCCTAAAACCCTAACCCCTCTCACTATATAAGTCATTGTAGCCTCCCAAGTCTTCATTCTACTAGACTCAAACATTTGTAAACACTCTAAAGGCATCTTAAAGCAAAATCGGAGGCTTGGGTTTGACGGGTGATCATTTAATGGCAAGAGAGAGTCAACATTCTTTGTGATTCAAGTAGTTTAAGGTATTAACCTCTTCCCCTTTCTAAATAAATCTAAACCCATGTATTTCACACTTGGATTAGTAAGTGTACATGGTGGTTTTGAAATTAAATGAAAAGGGTTTTGTTGCTAAATGATGAATAATGATGATTATTACTTAGTCTTGTATTTATTCATGTTATTAATTATGAATTGCATATGTGGTCCAATATGTAGTTCATGAGTAACCCTAATCTTGATGATTTCACCATGAAAATGACCTTGAAAAAGGTAAGTACATAAGGTGTTTGTGAAAATGTCTAAGTGAATTGCCTAGTAAAATTATTGGTGATGCATTGAACTAGGGAAATGGTCCAATAGTTATGAATGACTGATAAATGACACTGTGAAGGCATTATGAGCCATGTGTTGTGAATTTGATAACCTTGTTGATTGATGACTAATGAAAAGGTAAGGCCCTTGACATAAAGATGAACTTGAATTGTGTATTGAATCAAGTGTGGTGAAAATGTGATAGACTGTGGTTAATAAAATATGAATAGTTGTGTGGGTCTTTAGGACCACAAATTGTATGGTTTGATTAATTTAATAAAGGCATTGGTCTAGTGAGATGGTTGAGCAATAAAGGCTCCCATAAGGGCCATGTGTTCATGTATAATGTTGAATTGGCTAAATAAGCCAAAGTCCTTAAATGTGATATAAATTATATGAGAGTAAATGCATGAACTAATGCGTCAAGAGTTTAAATGGTGACTACTAACAATAGGCAATTCGAGTTCCTCATCTAATGACATGACTAGTAATTGAGTTCCTAGTCCCATGAAATGATGGGTGATTCGAGTTCCTCACCTAATAACATGGCTAGGGATTCGAGTTCTTAGACAGGTGATATGACTAGCAATTCGATCTCCTAGTCCAAAGAGATCTCTTGAGGTTAGAATACCTCGTCAAATGACACAGCTAGTGATTTGAGTTCCTAGACCGGTGATACAACTAGTTATTTGAGTTCCTAGTCTAATAAAATGAAATGACTTGTGATTCGAGTTCCTAGACCGGTGAAATAACTAGTGATTCAAGTTCCTAGTCCACTGAAATGGCAATAAGATTAGTCAAATGAGCTAACTTGGTTGAAAGTTCTTCACCCCATATCTCATGAATGAATGATTTCAGAATACATGCTAAGTCATTTTCCCTTGTGACATAATATGATCATGTTATGTATATCCATGAGTATGAGTATATGTTTAAGAATGATGTTGAGCCTTGGTCTCTTGATTAGCATGTGAAATGCCTATGTGTAAGGATAAGTATATCAATGTGAATGATGATAATATATCAACTCCTTGTTAAATGATGATGTTATTTTATCCATTCCCTTGAGTTAGATGCTAGCATTCCAACCACTAACCGCCTCTGGATGTTATGTCCCCACGCGACATAGGGGCCAAATCATCATCTTCTTTACCTGCGCAGTGATTAGTGGATTGAAGCATTTGATGCATTGACTTTGGAGTGGTGAGCTTCCATACTTTGAAAGACATTCATCCTTGGCCTCCTATCTTTAGATTTAGTTTATTTTGACTTGGTTTGGTTATCTTCGGGGGTATGTCCCGATGTATACATTTCTAAACTTTGATTTGTATAGAGGTGGTGTGGATGATTGTAAACTTGGGCATATTCAGCTAGTGTGTTGATAATTATGAAATGGTTGGTCTTGTTAAGCCTTGACACATAGTCATATTTCTACTATCTTACTAGTATGGTTAGATTGTGTCCGACCCTTGTGGATTGTTGTTGATTGATAGTTGGGTTACGTGGTGACCTCCAGTACATTTGTGCTTGAGGTGTCCATACGACATGGCTTGATTTTAGGTCGTGTCAATAAGTTATCAATTTAACGACTTATTAGCACCTTTTAAGCTTATATTATCATTCTTTTCCATTGATTTGGTGTTAATCTCATGTATAATGCTCATTTGTGCAGGTGGAGGTTAAAAATGAAGATGACCAAGCCAATCAAGTCAATGTAAGGTCAAATGTGAAAGAAAAAGAGCTCTAAAGTTCACATGGACGTGTTGGGAGGCACCCACGCAAACGGATGGCCAAAATGACCAAAACAACACCATCTGCCCTTAGGGTGCACCCCCCATCTGTTCATGTTCTTCTCTAGATCTGCTTAAGCAGATAAAGAGTGTGGTGTCATTTTTGTTATATTTGGAAAATGTAAAATTGGGGTTAAATTGGGGTTTTCAGCTCATATCCACATTTATTGAACATTATTGTACTTTTCTTAAGCTAAGAAGATATTAGAGTGACTTTCAAGTGGAGGATTATTGATTTATATTGAAGATTTATTAAAATTAAATCTTGGATTTTGTATTCACTTTATTTTTTTATAGATCAGTTTTATGGAAATTTAGGTATATCTTTACTTTCACTCTATATGTGTGGCTAATCCTCATCTTTGGGTTATGCTTGAATATGTTGTGATTAGTGCGTGGGTTTTGTTTATTTGTCCTCCTAATTAGATATTTTTATGGGCTCTATATTTATTTCATGTTTTAATTATATATTGGGGTTGCAAACCCCAATTACCTTTGTACCCATACCATCCTCGATAAAGGGGATAAGGGTGAGGAATGAGTGTAAACAATAACTTGAATTAGTATTTAGTAGCATCTCTTAGACATAAGAATGTTGATTGATGGCATATATCGGTATAATTATGACACTTATGAGGTGTTCGAAAGAACCCATTTGTAAAATTTGGTGTTTGATTGACACAAATTGACACTAAAACTGTTAGATCTAGCCTACCCATGACTCCAAGCTAAATTTAATAAATTCTCAATTACCCATGTATGAATTAATACCAAGAATGACATAACCCCAAGGTTCACTCCCAATTGATTAGACAATAAGTATTTCAACCTCGAGATAGTATTCTAAAAGAGAAGAAATTGTTAACTTTAAAAATATTCCAACAAATCCCCTATTTTACATCTATGTTTGTTTTATAAACATTATGGGTCAACTCCTAGTTGACTTCTAACACTCTCGATTATTAAAATAATTGTCTTCATTCCCTGTGGATTTGACCTCAACCTATGTTGGGTATTGAAACACCCCGAATTTTGGCCTTTGAAAATTTCTTGAGCTTTGGCCTCACTACCTTGGTTACGACTGGACCCCCAGAGTCATAAGGTGTCTTAACGACTCATTGGGATGAGTCATAACCAAACCAATAAGTTTGAATCTTAATTCTGCTCTAAGTATAAGTGGCTTGGTAAGAGACATAAGGATATGTTATGAGTCGTAAGGTGTAATCTAGGGCTTTTAGTGTATGTCCCAAATTAGGTTTTATGTTAATTATGACTGGACGTTATGAGTCGTAGGGTTAAGAAGGGGTTGGTCGAGTCGTAAAGTAGAAGTGTATCAGGGTCCTAGTTACTATCTTGGTTACGACTCATGGTGATGAGTCATATGGTGTGTTAATGAGTCAAAGGGGTCAACTCATGGTCAAAGGCAACACTTTTCAGCTTTTGAGTTGAGGGCACTCTGTACATTTTCCACTTTAACCCCTTGGACCCCACGAGTTAAAGCCTTCCTTGGTATTTTATTATCACATCATTCCCAATAAAACACTCCAAAATTCTCTCTCAAACTCTCTATTCAAGTTAAGGCTATGGTTTTAAAAGGTTGATCCATCAGGGCTATCAAGGGTGGTTTCTCTTTATACATCTTACTATTTCAGGCATGTTAGTCTTCCCTAATTATTAATTTTTCAAAAGCATGTGTGTAGTTGGTATGACGTTGCCAATAAGGTATGGCAAAAAGTGTATTGTGTTTCATTGAATGGGAATGTTTTAATTAGGCTCTAATAAGGGTTGTGTAGCTGAGTCGTGAAAGTCGAGGTTCGAATAATCGATACTGGACCCCGCATTTGCCGACGTGGGGGTCAAAGTGACCAGGGATGTTTGATTCCCCCTTATTATTATTAGTTCATGATTAGGGAGGTTCGAGTCCCCCATAAATCACTATATGATCGGGTGCTTAAGTAACCTTGGTATATGTTGGAGGGTTTGAGTCCCCCATGTGCATATTTATGAGATTATTCTATGGTTTGTGTAACTACACGCACTGGATCCCACCCAGAAGGTGAGAGCTGGGGCCCATATATCTCATGGGTACTATTATATGACAATTGAGCTACAAAATCCAAGCTAAAGTTTTGAAAAACATGTTATTTTACCCTATCCAGGCATGTGGTCTATATTTTTATGTATATGCATTTGATTATGTGTGTTGTCTTTTGAATGATTTTAAATTGTTGATCATTTCATTAAGTTATCCTTATCCCCAAGTTACATGCTAGCATTTACCCCGCTAACCATTTTCGGATGTTGTATCCCCATGCGATGCAGGAATTGGTCATACTTCCACTCTTCCATCTTAGTGACTAGGTGATCCAGGGACAGCTTTTGAATTAGACTAAAGTGGTGAGCTTCCATACCTCGGAGGACTCCATTTCATGCTATGCATTTCTTTATAGCTTTTGTATTTCTTTGGTCTTGGCTTTGGATATGGTCGGGGGCATGTACCGACTAGATATTCTTTGATTTTGATTAGAGGTTTTGTCAGAGTAATGTGGGCATGGGCGGTATCAATATTGGTACTGGTATTGGTATTGGTATTGGCATTGATACTAGTATTGGTTGGTTGTTTGGTTGTGGATGGTTTTAGTTATAGACTTATTATAATATTTTTAAATTGATAATCTCTTATCTTTTTGTATATTTAGAATTTAGCCGACCTTGGGGCATGGTGTATTTTGTTTGGTTAGGTGAAGGGGGTGATCTCCTATCCACGCGGGACTTGAGATACCCACCATGGCCAGCATCGAGTTTGTGTTGTGACAAAGGTGGTATCAAAGATAGGTTTTGTGACATTAGGTGTCCAACAAAGCCGTGTCGAGTAAATCTCATTTATGGGTGTGTAGTGCGCCACACTTATAAGGGAGAGGCTACAAAACATTTTGGAATGTTTCCCATTCTTGTTGTTCTATTTCAAGCTATAGAATCTAAGTTCTTGAGTATCTGTAATACTGGATTATTTGCTTTTCAAATCATGCCTCCCAAACAATCTGAATTTCATGGAAACTCCTCTGTCCCACTTGAGGAAAATATTGATGGGACACACCCTACTTATGGGGTACAGACCCAGCCTAGGGGTCTTATTCCCTATTTTCCTCCTGGAATTCCACCGGTCCCTACTAGTCCTCCTCGTGCTCCTCGGGCTGATGTGTCAAATATGGAATTTCATCAGTCCATTCATATGATGGCTCAATTGATAGATTCTCAGTCCTAGCATGTAGCTTCTATTACTCCATTTCTGAGGCCACAAAGGTTGGCCAGTTTATGAGGTTGAGTCCCTCTGTGTTCATTGTTTGTAAGGTTAAGGAGGATCCTTAAGGTTTTATCGATGAGAAGGAGAAGATATTCCGCATTATGCATGCCACTAATGTGGAGGGTGTAGAATTTATAGCCTATTAGTTGAAGGATGTAGCATACCAATAGTATGAGGAAAGGGAACAGACTAGGGGAGATAATGTCGATCTGCACTGTGGATGTCTTCTCTAGTTCTTTTTTGTACCATTTTTTCCTCAAGAGTTGAGGAAGGCAAAAGCAGAAGAGTTTGTTAATTTGAAGCAAGACAGGATGACGGTCAAGGAGTATGCCTTGAAATTCCATCAGTTGTCTAGATATCTCCCGAGTTAGTGTCTAGCATGAGGTTTGGAAAGAGGAAATTTGATTTTAGGTTGTATGGTGAATTTATTCTAGAGAGTAAGGATTCCTTGTTTAACAATGATATGGATATCTCCATATTAGTTGTGTGTATGCAACTGGTTGAGAAAGAGAAGAAAAAGCAGGCAGAGATAGAGGCAAGGTAGAATAAGAAGTTTAGACTTTTTGATCAGGGTGGAGGTCAGTAACAGAGTGGTATAACAAGAAGTGGGGGAGTTTTGGTTCCTACTCTATGGATAGTGATCCTTATCCAAAGTCGTCGGGTGATCATCGTTCCTAGCATGATAATGGGTTTAGGGAAAAAGGTGCCCAATCTCAGACTGGTGGGGCTCAGTCCGCTCCATCATATTCTTATTGTAGATTCTTCGGGTAGGTGCATCGTGGGTTTTGTGAAGTGAGGAGGAACAAGTGTTTTAAATGTGGTCAGATTGGTCACTTGCAGAAGAATTGTCCTTTTAAGGTTTCTTTGGGGGCAAATAAGATTCTTGTTGCCACTTCATTAGATCCTACACCAAAGGGAACTGCTTCTGCTTCTATTACAGGCACTGGCCAAAATCTCTTATATTCTCTTACTACATGCCAGAACTCTGAGGCATCTCCTAATGTTGTTACTGGTATTTATGACCCTTAACTCATGATATGTATTGCTTTCTTGATCCAGGGTCTACTCTTTCTTATGTGACCCCATTTGTGGTTATGCATTTTGATTTTGGTTCGGAGTATATTCCTAATCCCTTTTCTATTTCAACCCCATTGGGTGACTCTATGATTGCTAGAAGAATCTAGAGGGGTTGTGTGGTATCTGTTGATGGTAGAGAAACTTTGGTAGATTAGATAGAGTTGGACATGGTTGTTTTTTATTTTATATTGGGTATGGACTGGTTGTGTTTATGTTATGCCTCCTTAGATTGTCGAACACGTAAGGTCATGTTTACATTCCCTAATGAGCCAGTCATTGAGTGTGAAGGGGGTTCTTTGGTGCCTAATGAAAGATTTATATCATAGCTTAGAGCTCAGAAGTTGATTTCCAAAGGATGTCTCTATGATTTGGTCTGAGTTAAAGATTCGAACTCGGAGGGTTCTTCATTGACATCCATTCCCATGGTTAATGAATTTTCTGAGGTTTTTCCTAGTGATATTTTGGGTATCTCTCCCGATAGGGAGATTGGTTTGGGGATTGACCTTGTTCTGGACACTCATCCTATTTCTACCCCTCCTTATAGAATTGTTGTCAAACGCGATACAATGTTTCTCATGGTTTATATATATTATTTTATGCTTTTAATATGGTTTTGAACTTGTGGGTGCATGGGTATGGTAAATGAACTAGGGAATTGTGACTTTCCCAAACTTGTGACTTTTGAAGTGGTTATGACCCCAACCCCATAATGCGAAATTGGTCTTGTTCATGAGAATTGTGGGAATTTGTAAAAATTGAACTAGTCTTGAACTATTGCATGATATAAAAATGTATTTGAAATACAATGGGATAAATTAATGAAAAAAATGAGTCAGTGTTCCCCAATATGTATTAATGAACAAAGGGAGTTGCTCTCCCCAAGTTAATGGAAATTATTTTGGCATGATGTGTTACATTGCAAGTGTAGTTGGTATAACGATACCAACAAGGTATTCCTAAAAGTGTATTGTGGTTCAGTGAATGGGAATGTTTGGCAACTATTTTAATTGGGCTCTAATAAGTGTTGTGTAGCTAAGTCGTAAAAGTGGAGGTCCGAGTAACTGATACTTGAAATTATTTTTGCCAACGCAGGGGGTCAAAGTAACCAGAGTGGTTCGAGTCCCCCTTCTTCTTCTTCTTATTATTATTATATCATGATTAGGTAGGTTCGAGTCCCCCGTAAATCACTATATGATCGAGTGCTTAAGTTACCTTGGTATATGTTGGAGGGTTTGAGTCCCACATATACATATATATGAGATTATTCTCCAGTTCATGCGTCTATACGCACTGGGTCCCGCCAAAGGGGTGAGAAATAGGGCCCATATAGCCCGTGGGTACTATTATGTGACGGTTAAGCTACACAATCCAGGCTAAAGTATTGAAAAACATGTTAAGACTTGTTCCCTATCTCGACATGTGATCTATCTATTTATGTATATACATTTGATTATGTGCGTTGGCTTTTGAATGATATTAAACTATTGATCATATCATTATATTATCCTTATCCCCGAGTTACATACTAGAGTTCACCTTGCTAACCTTCTCCGGATGCTGTATCTCCACACGATGCAGTAATTGCTCATACTTCCACTCCTCCTGCTCAGGGACTAGGTGATCCAGGGACATCTTTTGAGTCCGATTGAACTGGTGAGCTTTCATACTTCGTAAGACTCCATCTCATTCTATAGATTTATGAATTTAGTATTCCTTTGGTCTTGGTTTGGGTTATGGTCGGGGGCATATCCCTTCTGAGTATTCTTTGATTTTAATTAGAGGCTTTGTCAGACTACTGTGGGCATAGGCGGTTTTGGTATTGATACTGGTATTGGTATTGGTATTGGCATTAATACTGGTATTGGTTGGTTCTTTGGTTGTGGACGGTTGGTATTGGCTATAGACTTATTATAATGTCTTTAAATTGGTAATCTCTTATCATGTTTTATGTTCGGAATTCAGCCGACTGTAGGGCGTGGTGTATTTGGTTTGGTTAGGTGAAGGGAGTAATCTCAGATCCACATAGGACTTGAGATACTTATTACGACCAGGCCCTGGTTTGGTTCATGGTAGGTTATAGTATTCACAGCAATCGTTTATACGTTAATGGGTGTAATCAGAGTGCTATCAAGATTTTGGCGACGTTGCTCCGGAGTGAAACATTGTTTTCATTCTTGTAGTGTTTCTAGTCACTTTGGGTTAGCTGTAGAGTTTTATTTTATATTGCTTGTTATTTTTGTTCATTCTTAGGTGAGGATAATACTATACATGATAATATGAGACAACACAGTAGTAATATCAGTACATTTGATGGCATCTTGAGGATGTGGATCACCTCAGAGATGCGGGTAGAGCTAGCGCACCAGTGGAAGGAAATAGAGTGTTTCAAGTAACAAGCGGGATTCTTTATTTGCTTCATATGAAAACATTTTTTTGAGGTCAAGCACATGAGGATGCCAATCTACACCTGAAGAATTTCATTAATGTGTGTTCTCCATTAAACGTAGCCCATATATCTCAAGAAATTAATTCATTATGTATTTTTCCATTCTCATTGACGGGAGAAGCAATCATATGGTTACGATCTTTGACTGGGGGATCTGTCACTTCATGGTTTTAGCTCACAGAAGCATTTTTGGACAGGTACATTCCTTCTTCTAAGATATGGACACTAAGGGATGAAATCATCAACTTTTGTGTGCTTAATATCAAACCATTATATGAGGCTTGGCAATGATTCAACAATAACATAATGCAATGCCTAAATCGTGAGGTCCCAAAAAATGCTTCTTCAAATCTTCTATCGGTCTTTGGATCAATTGAAAAAGACAGTAGACAATAATGCATCTGGAGGATCTATTATCAAACAATCTTATGATGTTGCAACAACTTTCTTTGATCAAGTGACCAAGGAAAGTAGAGGTTGGAACACAAGAGATGCCAAGGTAGCCATGGGGGCTCCCTCCGCATCTTTTGTAAGTGAAGAATAAAGGAAAAAATATGAGGAAAGAGATGAGAACATGGGAAAAGTGATTACTCAACTTGATCATCTCACCAAGCATGTTATAGGAGCTCCTTCTAAGGCGGTTAATGTTGTTGGTTTTAAGAGTATTAAAGTTTATGAAAAAATACAAAGTGGAGTCTCTTTATGAAGAAATTTGGCTCTTATCAAATCATCAAGGGGTTCCCACCCTACCTATCAAAGGTAAGGTAGGAATCAAGGTAGGAAAGCAAGAGATCATGATAGAGATTGGTCTTATATATATCATGATGGGCAGGGATTGGAGAGATAAAGATAGAGACTATGATAGATACATACCTCCATATTATAAGGCCAAGGGTATCGGGTCATGCTCCATTAACTCGGAGAAGTTCAAAAGTAAAGATGTGTTTGCTCGTATCTTAATAGGTGTTGAGGTAACTGATAAGATGGTAAGAGAGCTAAAAAGTGATTTCTCATAACTCAATAAAATAGTAATATCTTATTACACCACTATCAAGAAACTTGAAACTCAAGTGGGTCAAATCTTGTCTCATCTTAATGCAAGGCCAAAGGGTGGATTGCCTAGTGACGTGGTTACTAATCCTAAGAATGATTCTCACATCATGGATATTATCATGAGGATTGGTCGAACCCTTGGTAAAGATGTTGTTGATTTTAATAAAGACCCCAATAAAAGGGGAAGTGATGAACAAGCCAATTAAAAGATAAAGCAACTAGAGAAGTCAAAGGATGCGATTCCAAATACTAATGAGCAAATTGTTGAAAAATTAAAGGTAGTTGAAGAAAGGGTTAAAAGTAAGAAATCTACAAAAGAGGTTGATTTTAATTCTCCAAAACTAGATGAAACTCATATTGTTCCTCCCCCCCCCCCATTCCCAAAAAGTCTCAAGAAGAAGGAATATAATTCCAAGTTCAAGAAATTTCTTGAAAAATTTAGCAACCTATCGGTGAATATTCCATTGTTAGAAGCTCTACAAGAGATGCCTGGGTATGCTAAATTCATGAAGGACTTGGTTACAAATAAATGATTCATGGATGTTGAAACTATAGAGGTAACCCACAATTGTAGTGCCTTAATGTCTAGCACAATGGTGGCAACGAAGGAATACTTCAGTACATTCACTATTCCTTGCACTATTAGGGTGCACAAGTTTGGAAAAGCATTATGTGATCTTGTGTCAAGCATTAATTTGATGTCATTTTCCATTTTTTTAAAGTTAGGTTTAAATGTCCCCACACCAAACCCTATTTTTAATGGCTAATTATTCTATCAAGCAGCTTGTGGAATGGTATGTGGCGTTCTTATTAAAGTGTACCATTCATATTTTGGCTGACTTTGTTGTTCTTGATTGCAACAACAATCAATGAAGAGTTACCTTTCAATATGCGTAAGCCTATGAAACAATCAATAGATTTGCAAGTTGTTTCAGTAATTGATATGGTTGATGATAAGTTGACTAGCACTATAAAGGAAAATCTTAAGGATGATCCCTTATTGTTTGCATTGTGGAACTTGATGAGTGAGATGAGTGAAGAAAAATATGAGGTTGTAGATTTGATGACGAGTCTTATCTCTTACAATAGAAACCTTTATGGGAACATCACTTTGCGAATTGTTGTTGTGGATGATCTATTTCCTTGGAAAATGGAAGTTTCAAAATCTATAGGAAAAAGTTCATTCATGCTATTATGTGGTCAGTAGAAGACATAAAAGGCATTGTTCCTAGAAGTTGTGCAAATAAATCCAAAAAAGAGGCGACATATTTTTAAGACATTGTATCAAGAATTTCATGGTAGTGGATATGTTCTCCTATTCAACTATAGGTTGAAATATTTTTCAGAAAAGCTTAAAACTAAGTGGTCGGCCCCATTCATGGTCTTGAATGTCTATTCAAAAGGAAAAAACTAAATTAGAAGACCATGAGAATAAGAAGTTCAAGGTGAATGGACAAATATAGAGGCATTACCACGTGGATAGATTCAGAGCGGCTACGGTTGAGTTGCTTTGAAGAAAGGATCCAAAATGATGATCAAATGATATTGTGACAAAACTATAAATAAGGGGCTTTTTGGGAGGAAATCCAAGCTTTATTTTGTAGTTTATTTAGTGTTTTGGATAATAATTTTTACTTGTTTTTGGTGTTTGCAGGTGATATCATAAGTCAGGATGTGTGAAGGAAGGTTTGGGGGCTCAAAATTATGCCCCGAGACAATATTTGATTAAAAATTTTGATAAAATCTTGTTGTTCCATCCTCTCCACTGGACATGCTTGAGCAATCCAAATGCAGGTCAGGCGCAGCCTAAACACAGATGGAAGCAACATACACTGCTTGGACCTGTGTTGGATATGCTTGAGTAGTCCAGGCCAAGATGGAAAGCGGGTAAGCCCCCACTTGAGCCAAAATCTTTGAGCATTCTGTCTGGACCTACAATGGACATGCTTGAGAAGTCGGCGCACAACCGGAACATAGGTCAGCTAATAAGTGATCCAAAATCACTAGAACATACCATTTTTACCTGTGTCGGACCATTTTGAATAGTCCAGGCGTAACTCAAGCGCATATGGCATGCAGATAAGCTCAACTTTGAGCCAAAAAATAGAAGCATAAGTGTAACACCTATTTCTTCCAAGCACACACGCAAGTGTACGTGGCCTGATATGTAGTAAAGTGGCACTTTTAAAAGCCAAGTATTGATCCCGCAAGGACTAGTGTTAAGAAACTATCAAATTCCAGTTAACCTATTAAGATTAGAATGGTGAAACATAACCAATATAGTTTTGAAAGTTATAAACTAATTTTAAAGTAAACAATGCGTAAAAAAAAGACTTGAGACAATCAATGGATTAAATCCTAAGGTTAAGGCACTTCGAACAATCATACTACATTATTTAACTTTATTCGTTAGATTGCTTATCTTGGTTATTGATTCGTAGGGTTTATTGCATGATCATGGTCTCCCAACCTCTAATAGCCTACCTAACTTGGACATAACAACTACATCATTGAGAGGGGATGTAAAAATCCAATTAATTGCTTAAAGCTATCATCCTACATGTGAACTAAGCAAGGCTTCTTAGTATATCCCTGTCCAAGATGCTAATTCAAATTCCTTATTTTATAAAAGAACAAGAAACTTACTCTATTCATCCCCACGTTATATCTCCCTATTCCCCCTCCCGAGATCACAAGGTCGATAATATAAATATTCTAAGGGTTGTGAATCCTCAAAATAGTTAAAACAAGAATGAACAAACAACCAAATATGATATGCAATCCAAACAAACTTAATTCATAACGATAGAAAATATATTCTTGGACTTAACCCCAGAAAGGGGGCGTTTAGCCACTCATCGATATAATCATAATCCAAATAATTGACTACATGATTAAATATATAAATGAAATAATAAAAAGAGAGAAAAAACCTAAATGATAAGCCTCCACAAGCACCCAAAGATGTCCAAAAGTGTCTCCAACAAGTACACAAAGTCTTTTTCATAGCCATGCCAATTTAGCTATGTGGGAGATTTTATCCGCCTCGCGTTGGTGGATGGATATAGGCTAAGCCATGTGATTCCTTGAATATATCATGGACTAAGCCTCCTATATAATTGCATATCATGTGGAGGGAGGTCAATGGTGTGTCCGATTCGCGTAGGCTCACTGGAAATTGCCTTCCATGCCAACACTTAGTCTTTTGCTTTTGTCTTTCATCCCACATCTTATGTTATTGTTTTCCTTTGGTTCACAGCTTGTATTTCATTAATATATCACTATAATCAACTCACAAAGAATCCTACATGATCAAACACCAAATATTAGAGCTCAAAACAACACAACATTCACACCGATTAACTAAAAACACGACCTAAGACTAGGCTTGCCCACATTGACCTTTAACTTATGTTTTGACTCTTGGATTATTTCAATTGAACTTTGAACATTTTAAACAAGTTGTCACACATATAATTAAACATTCAAACCATTAGTAACTCACTCAACACATTAAAATCCACCATGATAGACTAGAACAACACCTAGCTCAAGCTAGTAAAACTAGTTTTCTCGATTGAACTCTAAATGATCCAATTATGTACAAACATGATTGAAAACACATTGTAATTCACTACTTAAGCACTAATAAGCTTATTTATATCATTATTAACACATAAAGCACTTAAGAAGTCCTCAAAATAAGGCTAAATGAGCTAGGAAAGCAACACTAAAGTGCATAAATACACCCAACATCACCACCCCATACTAAAAGCCTTGTTCGTCCTCGAACAAATATTTACTCTAAGTATCATAATCTGATGATACTCTACACTTCTACTATATGCAAGACACTCAATCTAGTGTTAAAATGACTACACAGAATGAAAGTTTCTACACTAAGCATGTTACATACATAATTAAAAGCTCAAGAATACTACTTCAAAACATCCTAGCCTCGAGAATTGACTCACCTAGTTGGAAAACTCATGAACATAATTCAATTAAAGACATAATACAATTCACCAACTATCATCAAACATATGCCCTCATAAATAGAGTTACCGATAATAACTCACAATTTTACAATCCATAACGGAATGGGTACAAGAATCAAGTTGCACTCACTCTCACAAAGAATTCACAAGTTACAAATAATGAACCATAGGTTTTACCTTAGTGTAGTACTCCACTAATATCAAAATGCTGAAGCTTAAGATCAAATAGGTCTTTAATGGTTGTAATGTAGGCTAAGGGATAGGTAGGAACTATTCTGGCCAATAATAGTGACTATCTTCCCTAAGCCCTTTAATACATCACATTATACAATTAAGACCAACCTCTAACAACCAACTCACACCACTTTTGTCTACCCTACTCTTTTGTTTTCACCCCATCTCATTAAGCTCATTCATAAACATTGTGGTGGGAGTATTCTATGCACAACTTATTTAACCTACACAAATTTTTATTCTTTTCATTACTCAACTCCCAACTATAATACATAATGATTTTTTTAACACCAATAGTTATTACTTAGGGGCTTCAATTTCACCTTTTTCTTCTTGAATTCCTAACTTCTTAACTCAATTAGATTTCAACTAAAGAGCTTAGGAGCTTTGGATCAAATTATGGTCAATAAAAGAAGAGATTAGGCTACATATGAGGCTGCCAAGGAAAAAGCTAAAGCCTAAATGGGAGTTAAACTAGGATTATGCACACAGGTAGGTCAAAAGAGTGTATGAAACATGGCTATCAAAGAAATTCCTATATCATCTCCTAAACCCACATTCTTTATTTTGCTTTGCACACACACCCGGCAAGTTATAGACATCACATGCAACAAAGAATATACAAAAACCTTACATCACATATGGCATATGCTCAACTCAAGTAGGATCATCATAGACTCTTAACCAATCAATCACATGAATTCAAATTAAGCCACCAAGTATAAGAGTCATAATCTGGAGCCTAGGAGTCTCAAAAATAGTAATTCACACAATCAACTTGATCTTTATAACCAAAACACTTTTATTATGTAATCATATATAGCAAAAACAAGAACATCCCACATTTACTCCTAACAACAAAAAAAAATTACCCTAAAAAGGGGAATTTTCCCACCCCACACTTAAAAAACTACTTTGTCCCCAAAGTATACTTTAAAAGTAGAGATAGAAATACTCTTTAAAGCCTCTAGGCGTAGCTAGTAGCATCTTTATATGTCAAGAGGGTCTGAGGACCCCACACTCAGTCTTTGCCATTCTTCTTAGCTCAGGTTTCCGTTACTCAGACTTCCCATCAACTTGTGACTCAACAAAAACAAAAACTAGTGAAGTAAAAACTAAAAATACTAAAAATAAAACCTACTTTCTTAACTTGGGTTGCCTCCCAAGCATCCCCTTATTTAGTGTTGCGGCACGACCCAATCTCTGACTCAACCATTTTTCTTCATCCTATTTCTAACACTTAGACGCTATCTTCTTATTAATTTCTAACCTCTTGAGTGTGAACTCTCAAGGTTAATAGCTTCTTCAACTTTAGCCTTTTTAGGCTCATTAATCTATGTCATGTTGGGCTTAGGTATTGGAGGCTTGGGCTGCTCAATGAGGAAGTCTAAAGAGTTCTTTTATGGAACAAACTCCACCACCCCACACATATCCCCTTCAATAACAGTAATCATGCACAAATTTTTGTAGTGGGATAGTGTCTTGAGCGGTTTGTAGACTTTAAAAACTGCCTCTTTATCATCCAACCTCATTGTGAGTGTTCCCTCTCTCATATCATTCAATGCTCCTCCCATCGCTAAAAATAAACATCCCAAGATAACTGGTACTCTTTCATCTACCTAAAAATCTAAAACAATAAAGTCAGCAAGAATAATAAACTTACCAACCTTGATGCGAACATCTTCTATGATTCCTTCAGGATGGGGTAGGGTCCATCTGCCTAGTGGAGTATCAACGTGCTTGATCTTGGCTTTCCCGGGCCTAAGGTGTTGAACAAAGAGAGGGGTATCAAATTGACACTTGCCCCTAAATCACTCAATGAATAGATTACCTCAATACTGCCAATTTAAATGGGAAAAGTAAAACTCCTAGGATCTTTGAGTTTTTGTGGCATCTTTTGCATCACTACAAAGCTACACTCCTTAGTAAGTGCTACTTTCATAACATCCTGTACCATAACTTTGTTAGTGACCTCATATTTCAAGTACTTAGCATACTTGGGCATTCCCTGTAAAGCATCTAAAAGATATAAGTTAATGTGCAGCTCTCTAAATGTGTCAAAGAACTTCTTAAAGCATGCGTCCTTCTTTGCCTTTATATGCTTCTGTGGGAAAGGTAGTGGTGGGATCTACTTTATCTCTTCAGTAACTTTTGCTTTCTTGTACTTAGACTTTTTTGAATGATTAACAACTTTCTCAGATTCTTTGGGGAGGGATCAACTCTACATCAACCTCCTTAATTTTCTTTGGAGGTCCTTCATTCAGCTCCTTACCACTCCTCAAAGTGATTGCCATGACTTGTTTAGGATTTTCAGTATCACTTGGCAACCCACCTTGAGGCTTGGTAATTTGTGCCTATTGTAGCTGACCAATATGCAACTCCAAGATCCTTGTGCCTACTTGTTAGCTTTTCATCTCTGCCTGTTGACTTTTCATATTTGCTGCAACCTATACTTAACCAACTATAAGTTATTTCAGCATCTCTTTCATATTACTTGTGGCCTGATTTCCTTGTGCCGGTGGTTGCTGAAACTACTACTGGTTGCTCCATGAGGTATTTAGTGGCTGAGTCTGCCATTTTTTACTGTAAGAATTTCCATAACTTGGCCTCTGAACATTGCACAGATATACCACAGACTCAGGATTTATAGTACACATAGCCGTTGAATGACCACTATTACCACAAACCTCACTCCAGCCTGTAGTCTATTGAATTGCATTAACTGTGGTTGTAGGATGTGCAACACCCAACTTTATATAGCCTATTTGATTTTGTGGGGCAGCAACCTGAGCGGATAAGGCAGTAAAATGGGTCACCTCCAACACACCAGCAACCTTCTTTGTAGTATTCCTTGAGTCTGAATACCACTAAGAATTACCTTGTGCAATTCAGTTCAACAAGGCATACAACTCATTATACGTCATCTCCAGAGCTTGACCACCTACAGCTGAATCTAGAAGAATTTTAGTGTTATGGTCAAGTGCCTCAACAAAAGTATGAGATATACCTCATTTGACTGTTGATGGTGTGGACAGTCCCAAAGAAGAGCCTTGAAGTGCTCCTAAGAATGATATAAATTCTCATTTGACTTCTATTTGAAGCACACAATCTCACTGCAAAGTCTCACAGTCTTGCCATACTAAAAAAATTGGATGAGGAATCCCCGGGCGAAGTCATCCCAGGTAGTGATTGAATTTGCCGGCTCTATATTCAACCACTTCTTCACTTTCCCCAATAGTTAAAAGGGGAATAGTGTCAACCTCACATAGTAAGTTGACATACCCGTAGGGATGAATGTGTCATTAATCTC
This sequence comes from Capsicum pubescens, assembly GCA_030864215.1. Classification (NCBI taxonomy): domain Eukaryota; kingdom Viridiplantae; phylum Streptophyta; class Magnoliopsida; order Solanales; family Solanaceae; genus Capsicum; species Capsicum pubescens. The sequence continues at coordinate 125,302,639 of CM061543.1, forward strand.
AAAAAAAAATTGTAGGTGGACTTATGGATCTTCATGGGAAAGCCCAATAACTGTCCACTACTGATCAGAAGTTGTACTATATTCTACTTCAACTTAAGATTACCTCCAGCAGCCAGTTTCTGAAAATAGGAGGTTAAATTTGTCAGAAGTGGGATTGCCACTTCTCTAACTGTCATGTAGGTCGGTTGTTCTTCAACCATGGGAGCAGGATTGTATTGGTCTTCTTCTATTTGCTGAATACGGGGGTAAAGGATTACTTCTCTCCTTCATTGAATGAAGCGTTGCTCGAGTTTGAGGCTTGTTTCAACCAAATACCTATCCCTTTCTAGCTTACTAGTTTGAAAACCTATTTCCTGCAAATACAAAACCAAAACCAAGCATAAAGCACTAAAGAAATCTAAAAAGTAAAACTAAAACAAAAATAGTTGCCAATTTACAAGTCCCCAGCAACGATGCCAAAAGCTTATTGCACCCAAGCGTACACGCAAGTCTACGTGGCCTCACAAGTAGTAAAGTGGCCCTTTTACAAGCCAAGTATCGATCCTACATGGACTAGTGTTAAGGAACTATCAAATTCTAGTTAAACTATTAAGATTAGAATGGTGCATTGTAACTAATAGAGTTTTGAAAAGTTATAAACTAACTGTAAAGTAAACAGTGAGTAAAATAAACACTTGAGACAATCAATGGATTAAAGCCTAGGGTTAATGCACTTTGAACAATCATACTACTCTATTGAACTTCATTCGTTAGATTTCTTATCTTGGTTATTGATTCGTAGGGTTTACTGCATGATCATGGTCTCCCAACCTCTAATCGCCTACCTAACTTGGACATTACAACTACATCATTGAGCAGAGATATAACAATCTGATTAAGTGCTTAAATACATAATCCTACATGTGAACCAATCAAGGATTCTAGGTACATTGCTTTCCTAGATGCTAAATAAAATTCATCATTTTATAAGAGAATAAGAACCTTACTCTATTTATCCCTATGTTCTATCTCCCTATTCCCAATCCCGAGATCACAAGGTCGACAATATATATATTTTAAGGGTTGCGAATCCTCAAAATAGTTAAAACAAGGATGAACAAACAAACAATATGATACATAATCCAAAAAAACTTAATTTATAACGATAGCAAACATGTTATTGGTCTTAACCCCAGAAAAGGGGAGTTTAGCCACTCATTGATATAATCATAATCCAAATAATTGAATACATGATTAAATCTATGAATGAAATAATTGACAGAGATAAAAAAAAACCTAAAATTCATGTTTAGAATCCTCCACAAGAACCCAAAGACGTCCAAAAGTATCTCCAACAAGTACACAAAGTCCTATTTATAGCCATGCCAATTTAGCCGTGTGTGAGATTTTGTCCGCATCGTGTTGGTGGATGCATATGGGCTAAGCCATGTGATGCCTTGAATATATCATGGACTAAGCCTCCTGGTTCTTTCATATTATATGGAGGAAGGTCTGTAGTGCGTCCAATTCACGTAGGCTCACTGGAAATTGCCTTCCACGCCAACACTTAGTCTTTTGCTTTTGTTTTCCATCCCACATATTATGGTATTGTTTTCCTTTGGTTCCCAGCTTGTATTTATTAAATATATCACTATAATCAACTCACAAAGAATCTTACATAGTCAAACACCAAATATTAGAGCTCCAAACAACACAACATTCACACTGTCTAACTAAAAACATGAGCTAAGACTAGGCTTGCCCACATCGACCTTTAACTTATGTTTTGACTCTTGGATTATTTCAATTGAACTTTGCACATTTTAAACAAGTTTTACCACGTATAAGTAAATATTCAAACCATTAGTAATTCATTCAACACATTAGAATACACAACGATAAACTAGAACAACACCTAACTCAAGCTAGTAAAACTAGTTTTCTCGATTGAACTTTAAATGATAAAATTATGCACAAACATGATTGAAAATGCATTTACACATTGTAATTCACTAATTAAATGCTTAGAATGTTATTTATATCATTCTTAAAACATAAAGCACTTAAGAAGTCCTCAAAACAAGGCTAAATGAGCTAGGAAAACAACTCTAAAGTGCATAAATACACCCAACATCACCACCCCAGACTTTGACCCCTAAAAATTTCTTGAGTTTTGAAATCACTGTCCTCAATATGACTCATATTATGAGTCGTATGGTGTTTTGACGGGTCGTAGGACCCCAATCATAGCCTAATCAGTCTGTTTGGTTAAGTTTCTTGTCTTGATTATGAGTGGCTCCAAATAAGTAATTAAGACTCAATAAGAATTGTCAGTTACTAATCATAGGGTGACCAGTGAGTTACCCATATGGTTTTGTCTTGTATACGACTTGGACCCTATGAGTCATAGGGCCACCTGATGAGTCATATGGGGTGAGTCATAGAGTCAATAGTGTGTGCCTCCCAAGACATTGTGTTCACTACAATTCATGGTAAGAAGTCGTAAGGTAGTGTAACGAGTTGTGGAGTGACCCATAGTCACTGGCGATAATTTTTTAGTCTTTTAATTAAGGGCGTCTTAGAAATATCCCTCATTCCCACTTAGACCCCATGACTTAAAACCCACTTTGGTAATTCATTATCACACTATTCACAATCAAAACACTCTCAAACTGCCTCTAAAAACTTCTAGGTCAAGATATTTAGGGTTACTAATAAGTTGGTCATCTAAAGGCTCAAGGGTTGAATTCTCTTTATAAATTTTGGTATTCTAGATATGTAACTCTTCGACAATTCCTAATTTATGAAAAGAATGTGTTTTACATGGTTTAAATTGTATGGTTATGACTGTGGGTTTTGTTATGGTTGAGGGTTTCAATAGGGTTGATCCTTAAAAAAATTTCCTACGATTTATTATGCATTGCTTATGCTTCATTAATGGTTTTAAACCTATGGGGTTCATTGTTATGGCGAGTAAACTAAGGGGTCATGATTTCCCCCAATTTTATATTTTGGAATTGGTTTTAAATAATGGTGTTCCCTCAACCCACTTGTGTAAATGGCTTTGAATTGTGTAATTATCACTTGGTTTGAACTTTCTAATTTTGGAATACTTGTAGGCTATGATTTGATGTAATAAACAAAGGTGGTCGAGGTATTCGCTTAAGTTAATATGATTGTTATGGCATAGAGATAAGTTTGCAAGTGATAGGGCATGACAATACCCATGGTGTTCCTTAATGGTTGGTTGTTTGGTTGATAAATAGGTTATGTGAAACTTTCTTAAATTGGGATTAAAGAGGGTTATGTAGCAAAGCTATGAAGGTGTAGATCTTGGATGTCGTATACTGGGAACTCATATTTGCTGACGTGAGGTTTGGTCTTAATGACCTATGTGCATGGTTCTTACTATAGATATATTTATATCATAGACTGGCGTGGGGTCAAGGAATTCCATGGTCTTCCTTGATACCTCCAATTTGTGCTTCTAACATGCACTAGGCCCTTTTAGTAGGAGCGATGAGTGGTGATTTTACCACTTATTTACACTCAACATTCGTGCACATTACCATGTTTTGTGTGAATAAATGAGACATAATTGTGATTGAATGCTCTAATATCCACATTTTTCTAGGCACATAGTTGATGAGATAAAAAAATATGGATTGGAGCTTAAAATAATAAAAAGGAAGCAAGAAAGTGCAGCAGAAGACTTGGAGCAAGATATAACCTCAGGTACCGCAGTCGTGGTCTAAGTACCATGATCGTAGTTGTTAAGAAAGTCAACTAGGCATGAATACGTGAGTCTAGCGCGGTCGCAGTACTACAATCGCAGCCAAGCCGGTGCGATCACGGTATAGCAAAAAATGCATCCCAAAGGCAGAATTATAAATGCGCCTGGGAGATCCCAAAATTTGACAAAAAAAGACTCAAACCCTAATAATTCATTATATTCCATCTTCCTCAATAGTTAGGTTTTGTTCTTGAGTTCATAGTCTCCATACTTGGAGAAGAAAAAATTATATAAGTTTTGGGTGAAGAATACATTGAAGTAGCCTTTAAATGAAGGAATATCTCACTTTCATTGGAGATTTGTGGGAGACCAAAGTTTGAAGTAACATTCACTTAGTCTTCACTAAATTATTTCAATGGAGATTATGGGTATATCTTTGCTTATTTATCTTATGTATAACTAGATCTCCCTCTTGGGGTTATGTGTGATTAGGGATTAAAGTGTGAGTGACTTTTTATTGTTAGCTTCTATTTAGTAGTTCATGTTAATGGGTTTTATCATTTCTTGACCAATTTGGTTTGAATTTATGGGTGAAAGCCCCAAATACCTATATGGGTTTGATGAGTAAAAGATCCAAACTCTACAAAGCTCAAAGCCATTTATGAAAGAAGGGTTTTGGGTTAAACTTTAAGAATCCATATCAACCTTGAAAGGGGGATGTGGAGACCAAAGCAATGGTAGATAATTATGTGTGCAGTTTGCTAATCTATCACTATCTTAGATATAAGGGTGGTTGTGAAGTTAACTATACCATGGGTATTATCCTAGAATTAGGGATGCCTTAATTGAGGTTTGGTTACCAATTATAGCACACACCCATTAGGTATTCAAAAAAATCAACGGGTGAAAGTTTGGTGTTTTGTTGAATGAGTAACATCAAAACCTATAACCGAACCTACCCATATTTTTCCTACTAATAGTGAAGTTAACTATTAGTATCCACCCGTTACTTCCCTTAGTAATACATAAGCCCAAGATCCGTGCTTAATGGAAAAAACTCTAATTATTCATAGCCCAAATTTATACTAGAAAACCCCAAAAAGAAACATTAGTGTTAATACTTATCTCCCCCACTTTTATCTTTGTGTAATATTGGTTTGAATTTAACAAGTAACCATTATTTCAAATTAACTTGATTTCCACTCACATTGTTCCTCGTGGATTCAACCCCGACTCCAAAGTTGGGTAAATATATTGACGATGACCGTCTTGCACTTAAATTGACTTATAAATTAAGTGTAATCAAAAATGGCGTCGTTGTCGGGAAATAATTTGGTGTGTTAAGTTAGTTTGTAATTTTATATTATTTGCTTGCATTCAAGCTTGGAAATATTTGTTTGTGGTTTTCTTTTGTTTCTTGTGTTAGGTAGATTTTTAGTTTCTTTTAATTGTATCCATGGGTTCTTCCAAAAAATATGATTTTGGTAGTTGGAAGTCATATCTTGATTATCGATGTCCATACTGTAATGAACCTCACTTCAGGAGAGATTGTAACTATGCTCCCCGAAGAGATATGGAATTACCATCTCAATACTATTGGGAGTATGGTTGTTCATTATGTGGTCATCGAGATGGATATCGAAGTGATTGCCCAAATTCCCCTGCCCCTATTATACTAACCGAGTTGGTAGTTCTTCTTATGAGTTTGATAGGTATTATGATAAGGAGAAGGAAGAGAACATACTAGGTCCACTAGTCTTGAAGCAATGCTTCATACCATTTTGGATCAAGTAACCACGACAAGGGTGAATGTGCAAGACATACATTAATACCATGAGGCATTTGAAAGGGAAATTGTCAAGATAGAAGAAATGGTCAAGGAAACAAACCTTACAAACATCATTACCATTACCATTTTCCAAGAGGAGGTTAATTAAGAAGAGAACCCAAGCTATAATGATAAGCTTGGTAGTGAAGAATCCTCGATGATTTCCTAATCAATCGAATCAAATGATGTGGAAAATGTCTAAATAAGAGAAATTGTACAATAGTCAAAAAAAGAATCAAGGCACATCTCTTAGGAAGTCTCTAGTTCATTTTGGGGTGAAAGTTATATGGAGGGGGAAATTTCAGAGTTAGGGGTTAGACCTCATTCAAACCACTTTTCAACATTATGCTTAGAGAATATGATGAGAATCTATATACCTCAGCCAATGGAGGAGGGTTAAAAGACGGAGTACAATCCCTATATTTTGGTATTTGAAACTCTAAAAGAGAACATGAAAGCCCCACCAAGGAAAACTCCAACTTTTGATGTGCAACTAGTTGCCTATTGATGTCTTCAACTTTGCCCAAGGAGCCAAACCAAAAGATCGATGTCAAATTGGTTAAAAGGTTCAAGTCGTAAAAATGGCGAGATTGAAGCTCCCTCATCATTTCCTCACATCTTCAAAGTTTCATCTTGGAAGATCTAAAACTTCTATCCATCTGCCGCTCATTGCATAGTGAACGAAAGTTGGGACGGAGATTTAAATCTTCAAAGTGGAAGCACAAAGGGGCGTGGATAAGATATCGTGATGCAATGTTAAGCTAAGCACTCAATGGGAGGCACCCCATCATACCACAAAAAGTGGCCCGTATCCTTTTATTTTATGCATGATAAAGTAGATTTTATTTTTGCATTTATTCATGCATAATCCATGAAAAGGTAATGCTAGGAGGAATTTTGATTGAAATTGAAAAGGGGAGCACGTGAAGTTGATATGTTGGATTGAACAGAGAAGTACAGAGACCTAGATTTTGGTCTTAGTTAGCGTGATCACGGTCCGTGCCACTGCGATCGCAGAGGCCACATGTCCGTGATCGTGGAACTAGGACCGCAATCATAGTCAAATCAGTTTAAGTAACCATCCGAATGCCACTCTCTTACGCACATCTTTCAAAATTCTCTAAAAAAATTCTCAAATTTTTGGCATTGTGTATAGTATCCAAGTGTTCTCTCAATTCCTTACATCTTCTAACTTGGTAATTTATCTCAACCCTCTTGTATATAATGAAATTACATCCTTAGAACCTATAGTTTAGGTAAAGGCCTGAAATATAGTTTTCAATACTAAATTGCTTGCTTGTTTGTGATTATTGCTATTGTTAGCTACTGTAGTTAGTGTACACCCCAATGGGGAAGTCTTGAGTACCCATATTTAGGCCTTAAATGGGTGAAATTAATGTGTACATCATGTGTTCAATTCAATGCCCTTATAATTTCATGTTAAACTCTTTGAGTTTGGGGGTACAGTCAAAATATCTAGGCTCAAATTCCTGAGTCATGATGTTTATATGCCTAGTGAACACAAATCTGGTGATAAAATCATATGTTTTGATTGATGTGCAGAACTGTCAAATCTGGTCTCTGGTATCGTGATTGCGGCACCGCGGTCGTGGTCACTACTCTGCGATTGCCATACCTAAGGGCAGTGCTTGTAGGAACCAATATTTCTGCACATCTATTTCTGCCTCTAAAACCTTCTATAACACTACCATATGAGTGTATCTATTTGTCTAGCATATTTTTGGTATGATAATGCTAATGATGGTTTGAGTTGCATTGTTTAAAGGTTCAAACCTTAAAGATGGAAGATTTTGATACCACCAGATTCATGGCCGCTCAATGCCAAAACATCTACTATGCTGACTTGCCTAGGACAAAGCTGTTACCGGAGAGGGGTATCAGCTCAGACAAAGTGGAGGAAAAGCTCCCAGGTTTCTATGCCAGACTCACTGCTACTGGGTGGAGGTACTTTGCCCTAGACCTTTGCCATGCTAATGAGCAGTGGGTACATGAGTTCTATGCAAACCTCAACATAGTTTCTCTCACAAACCTAGTGATGAAAATTTGGGTTAAGTAAGTGAACTTCGGAGAAGAGTGGATCAACGGGGTGTATGGGCTCCCAGAAGTTGTCATGGAGCAGTTTCATGGAAAAGCATACGGGTCAGGGACTTGTATGGCCAACATTCTATGTCCTAACAAAGAGGTTCCTTGGGCCACCACCAATAAAGATATTTTGATTAATGACTTATAGCAGAGGCCAAGGGTTGACTAAATATCATCTGTAGCAGAGTACCGCCATGCACGCACAAGTCTATTATCATAGACTTGCGAGCTCGGATGGTGGCTTGTATCCAATCTGGCATTGCACTCAATATGGGTGAGATTATTCTATCATAGTGAAGGTACTTCAACAACATAGAGGTACACATATTATCTTTTCGTCCCTTATTACTGAGTTGTGTATGAGAGCACAGGTAAAGGAGTATGTTCCAGATACATGTGTGCTCCCAGGTCCCTGTATATTCCCACTCAAATTTTGGGGGAAGGGTTCCCTAGGTTAGAGCAAGAAAAAAAAGATGGGCTCAGGCAAGTCGACCCAGGGGGGCATAGATTCTTGTAGACCTTTATTAGCCATCCCCTTGGATAAAATCTCAGGTCAGATATAGGAGGATAGAGAGATAGTGTCCTGGTTGCCTCAAGGGCCAGGAGAGTCCTCCACTGCTCACTAATCATATGTGATTTGTTCAGATTATAACATTTATGGGAGGAGCAGAAGATGAAAAAATCCACAACTGATATCTTGGAGAAAGCTTATTCAGCCTTAGCTGCATCACACAAGGACCGTAGGGACTCATATGAAAATATGGTGAAGAGAGAGAAGAAAAGAGATAAGTTCTTCATAAAGCTGTGGAAGGTGATAAAGAGAATCTTTAAGGTGCTCAAACCCAACCATCGACTACCTTCACCTTGGTTGGACAGTGAGGAAACGACCCTTGTTGATTGGTCTGCTGATGATGCTAGTAGTGATAGTGTAGAGTCAGCGAGAGAAAGCAACTCTTGATGCAGATTCATAGAGACCCCTATTACTCTTGTTTTATTACAATTGCAGTGACGACACTGCATTTCTCTTAGTTAGGGGTTCCCCCAGATTTGTAATGTTTTGATGATGTGTTGTTGGATACTTCATTTTATGTTGTTTTGGGATGACAATATGAGTATTATTTTGTCTTGTTTTTTAGATTCTATATTTGGGCACTCTGATGGTGCCCATGTTTTCATGGATTATCATGATTTTTAGATTTAGTTTTTTCTTTTTACTTTAGTTTTACCTTGATTTTGGTGATGCATAACAGGCTTTGCCCTATGATAGATTGAGTGACAACATTCTTAAAAGTAAAGCATCGTATTTAGGTTTTGAGACATAGAGGTTGGGGAATTATGAGTACCCATAGCATGTCATGAATGCAAGGAAAGTCTGAGTACCTGTGGCATTATAAATTGTAAAGTTGGGATCACATTGTACACCATTAGCAAAATCTGATTAGCCATATGATTGGTTTGCCCATTTCGAGCCGAAATGTGAGACTAAGGCTTCGGTTGTTGCCATGTTTAGAAAATTTTGTGTGGTTCTAATTCAAAACAAACAACCCTCTCCGTCTAACATTTTTCAAAAATCAAGGCCATGGACTTAAACAACCTTGTAAAAAAACTTTTTCTCTTGTTGTGACTCCATAAATAGTTTACTTGTTAATAGAAATAGATACTCCAATTTTGTCTCTAGTGGGAGGGACATTTGAGCCCCCTTGGCTAATTTTGCATGCCATGTGTGGTGAGATTTTTGCATTCATCACTGGTATACTTGTGTTATCTAGAACTTGCCCCGGTAGTCTTTCAAGGCTAATTTTAATTGTATTTGGTTGGAGAAATGGTCTTAGGCCATCCTTGTGATTTTGGAAACCACTTTATCCTGAAAAGCCTACCCATGCATAAATGAAATCCTTAGTTACCCACTTTGAGCCTTTGGGCTTTTCTTTGGACCACACATTACAAGTCGTGAACCCTTCTTTTTATCTCTCTTTTGAACCATACCCTACTTGAAATTGAAAATACAACTTGAGGCTAAAAAACTTGGTTGGGGTGGTGAAGATTGATGGAAGTAAGTTTAAGGCCACGAAGTTTTTAGAAGTGCCTAAGTACTCAGGCATCAAAAACAAATGAATAGAAAAAAAAGGGTCAAGCAAAGTAAAGAATTGCATGAAATTGCAAGAAAAAATAACTAAAAGAAAATGGGTGAACAAGATAAGCAAAAAGTAGGCATATGAAATGAGAAAAGAGAAAAGAGTAAGTGGCCCATAGTCAAAAAGGCGAATAAATAATGTAATGTACATGTTCAAGGAAGGGTGTAGCCATGTTGTTCCCAAATAATATCCTACCCTAACCCTGACATTTGAGATATTCAATAATTTACCTTTTTTGTAGTGGTGATTGACAATAGGGGCAATCTTATGGTATGACACTTGTTAACAGAGAGAGTTCTTCTGTGTAGGAGAGAGTTTTTACACTTAAATTCCTTGTTGGATATTTAGAAGCTTGGTGTATGGAATTTTCTTTCTTGTGAGGAGGCATGTGAATGAGTTGAGGTGGGTGATTTTGTCACCTTCTGAGCAAAGAGAAAAATGGAATATAGCTTAGTTTTAGTCAAAAAAGAGTCACTTTTAGAGTAAAAGTCATTGTTGCTTGGTTGGTCTTTGAAGTCTTGTGCATCCTTAGCTATTGTATTTTATGATGAGGGGGTGTAGTGAAAATAGTATAGCCCGTGAGCATTGAGCTACTTGTGGTATGACAAAGGTTGAAGTCATTATGATGTTTAAGGCATGAAGTTTGGGTATAGATAATTGTTGTCTCGTGGTAAGAGGTAGTGTTGCTTGAGGACAAGAAAAAAATTTAAGTTAGGGGTATTAATGAGGGGTGATTTTACCACTCATTTGCACTCAACATTCATGCACATTACCATGTTTTGAATGAATAAATGAGACATAATTGTGATTAAATGCACTAATATCATATTTTTATAGGCAGATAGTTAATGAGATAGAAAGATGTGGATTAGATCTTAAAATGATCAAAAGAATGCAAGAAAGTGCAGCTGAAGACTTAGAGAAGGACATAGCCTTAGGTAACGTGTTCACGGTTTAAGGACCGCAATCACAGCCGTCAAGCAAGTCAACAAGGCGGAATCATGTGAGTCTAGTGCAGTGGTGGTACCACGGTCTCGGCCAAGCCAGTGCGATCGTGGCATGGCAAAAAATTGCAGCCCAAGGATAGAATTGTAAATGCACGTGGCTGATCCTAAAATTTGACAAAAAAAACTCAAACCCTAGTAATTCATCATATTTCATCTTCACTAATAGTTAGGTTTTGTTCTTGAGTTCATATCCTCCATACTTGGAGAAGAAAATATTGTATAAGTTTTGGGTGAAGAATACATTGGAGTAGCCTTTAAATGGAGGAAATCTCACTTCCATTGGAGATTTGTGGGAGTCCAAAGTTTGAAGTAACATTCACTTAGTCTTCAAGAAATTATTTCAATGGAGATTATGGGTATATCTTTTCTTATTTATTGTATGTATAACTAGATCTCCCTCTTGGGGTTATGTATGATTAGGGATTAAAGTGTGTATGGTTTGTTATTGTTTACTTCTATTTAGTAGTTCATATTGATGGGTTTTATCATTGCTTGATCAATTTAGTTTGGATTTATGGGTGAAAGCCTTAAATACCCATATGGGTTTGATGAGTGAAAGCTCCAAACTCTACAAAGATCAAAGCCATCTTTGAAAGAAGGGTTTTGGCTGAACTTTAGGAATCTATATCATCCTTGAAAGAGAGATGTGGAGACCAAAGCAATGGTAGACAATTATGTGTATAGTCTGCTAATCTATCACTATCTTAGACATAAGGGTGGTTGTGAAGTTAACTATACCATGGGTATTATCCTAGAATTAGGGATGGCTAAATTGAGGTTTGGTTACCAATTGTTGCACACACCCATTAGGTACTCAAAAGAATCAATGGGTGCAAGTTTGGTATTTTGTTGAAAGAGTAACATCAAAACCTATAACCGAACCTACCCACATTTTACCTACTAATAATGAAGTTAACTATTAGTATCCACGCGTTACTTCCCTTAGTTATACATAATCCAAGATTCATGCTTAATGGATAAAACTCTAATTATTCATAACTCAAAATTTATACTAGAAAAAAACAAAAAGAAACATTAGTGTTGATACTTATCTCCCCCACTTTCATCTTTGTGTAATATTGGTTTGAATTTAACAAGTATCCATTATTTCAAATTAACTTGATTGTCACTCATATTGTTCCTCGTGGATTCAACCCCGACTCTAAAGTTGGGTAAATATATTGACGACGACCGCCCTTCACATAAATTAATATGTAAGTTGAGCGTTATCAAACGGAAGCTAAACCCATACAGCCTATGGGTGCCTATTTATGATGGTTGAGCAACATAGTCCAGGATAATGTTTTACTTCATGCTAAGCCTTGCTCCCTATCCCAAAATATTACTTATATGTGTATATATATGATGATATTCGCATAGTTTTTAGTTGAATTTGAATTGACATATGTTCTCCCCTACCCCTGATTTACATGCTAGTGCACAACTCACTAACTGTGTCCAGACGCTATATCCCCACGTGATGCAGGCACCAGAGATACTTCTACTCTTTTTACAAAGAGTTAGGTGGATCGACATGGTTTGTCGGTCGATTATGGTGAAATGGTGATCTTTTATTCTCCGAAAAACTTGATCTTTCCACTAGTTTCTTTTCTTTAAGAAGAATTAAATACTTTATATTATCATTAACATTATTATTGACATTGCCATTGTCAAAGTAGGGCACATGTCTCGATAAAGATTGATTTTTAATTTTGATTAAATTCTTTGTGGAGATTGTTGTGGTTGGATATTGTTTATTAACATTTCTTAGACTTTTGGTTTCATTTACTCTATCTTGTTATATGTTCAGAATTCATCCTTTGTTAGAGGTGTTATTTTTTATTTGGTTAGATAAAAGGGGTAGTCTCCGATCCTCAGAGGACTTGAGATACTTATCACGTCCAGGCCCTAGTGTGGGCCATGACAAAGATGGTATTAGAGCCTAGGTTTAGTGTCATTGGGTGTCAACAAATCTGTGTCAAGTAGAGTCTTTTTTATTATTCCATACTTATAAGGGAGAGGCTATGAGAAAATAAGGAATAATGTGACTAATGTTGAGTTCCATCGCTCAATATATTTGCTCACTTTATTGGTGGCCTCTCAGTCTCACCAGTCTACGCATGAGAGTGATGTTGCTCATTCTTCTAAGGCCAATAGGGTTGGCTAGTTCATGAGGCTCAAACCTCCAGTTTTCACTGGTTCAAAAGTTGAGTAAGATCCTCAAGGTTTCATGGACTTGATAGAAAAGATTTTCATGTGATGCATGCTTCTAACACTGAAGGTGTGGAGTTTGTTGCGTATTAGATGAATGATGTGGCATATCAATGGTATGAGGAGTAGGATCAATTAAGGGGTGATAATGCAGAGTTGGCATTGTGGGATAACTTTTCTAGTGCTTTCCTTGATCGCTTCTTTTCTCAGGAGTTAAGGGAGGCGAAGGCTGAGGAGTTTATGAATTTGATGAAAGGCAGGATGACATTAAATAAGTATGCCTTGAAATTTTACCAGTTGTTTCATTATGCTCATGAGTTAGTCTTTCATAAGTGCTTAGATAAGGAAATTTGCTTCTGGGTTGTCCTGTGATTTGGTGTTGGAATGCAAGGCTGTCTAGTTGAACAAAGACATGGATATTTCCAGGTTAGTGGGGTACATGCAATTGGTTGAGGAGGAGAAGAAGAATAGGTTGAAATAGGAGAAAGGTAGAGTAAGAAATTTAGGTATTCTGAGCAGGGTGGAGGTCAGCTAAGTGGTGGTAAAGATGGAAGGTAGTGGGGAAAGAGAAAGACATAGGGAAATTCATATTCCTATTTGACAGCTATCACCCCATACCTTAAGCCATCTAGTGATCTTTTCTTTTAGAAAAATAGTGGGCTAGGCACAAGATGCCTAATCTAAGGCTAGTAGGGCTCAGCCGGCTCTATTTTATCCCCTTTGACACTTTTGTAGGTAGGTACATCATGGATTTTTGTATGAGGGGGGGAATAAATATTTCATATGTAACCAGCCTAGCCATATTAATAGGAATTGTCGTTAAGGAGATGTTACTACTGGGCTAATAAGGTCCTAATTAGTTCTTCTTCAGCTCTTGCACCAAAGGGTGCTATTTCTATCTCTGGCGGTGGAACTGTTTACACACTCTCTCTACCCCTCAGGACTCTGAGGCATCCTCTAATGTTGTTACTGGTATGCTAAAATACTTCTTTCATGATATATATTGTCTGTTTGATCCCAGGTTTACTATCTCTTATGTGACCCCTTATGTGGCCATTTATTTTTATTTTTCTATAGAGTGTATTCCTTATCCCTTTTTAGTGTCCACCTCGGTGGGTGACTCAATTGTGGATAAAGAGTCTATACGCATTTTGTGGTATCCGTCTGTTGTAAGGATATGCTAGAAGATCTATTTGAATTGGATATGTTGGACCTTGACATGATCTTGAGGATGAATTGGTTGCACTCGTGCTATGCCTTTCTTGATTGTCAAACTCAAAGGTTCAATTTCCAAATCTTAAATGAGCTAGTGATTGAGTGGGAAAGTAGCTCTCTAGTGCCCAAAGGAAGGTTTATATCTTATCTTAGAGCTCGAAAACTGATTTCCAAGGAGTTTTTGTACCATTTAGTGTATGTTAATAATTATAGGTCCGAAGCTCCTTCATTACAATCTGTCCTGTGGTTTGTATGTTTCCTAAAGTGTTTCCCAAAGATCTTCTCAATGTCCCTCCTGATAGAAAAATAGATTTTGGGATTAATCTTATAGCGTATACTCGTCTTATCTCTATCCCTCCTTATAGAATGGCTCTGACTAAGTTGAAAGCATTTAAGGAGCAGTTAAAATATCTTCTTAATAAAAGGTTTTATTCATCCTAGTGTGTATCCGTGGGGTGCTCATGTATCTTTCATACGTAAGAAAGATGGGTCCTTTTGAATGTATATAGATTACCGCCAGTTGAATAAGGTGATTGTGAAAAATTAGTATCCTTTTCCTAGGATTGATAATCTCTTTGACTAGCTTTAGGGAGCTACGTAATTTTCTAAGATAGATCTTCGATCGGGTTACCATTAGTTGAAGATTAGGGAGGTGGATATCCTTAAGCATGTTTTTCATACTCGATATGGCCATTATGAGTACCTAGTCAGGTCTTTTGGTCTGACTAATGCCCCTACGACATTCATGGATCTTATGAATCGGGTATTCTGTCAGTTTTTGGACTTGTTTGTCATTGTGTTTATTGATGGTATTTTGGTTTATTTGAAAAGTGAGGCAGATCATTCCACCATCTCCGTATAGTGTCGCAGACCCTTAAGAAATAATGATTATATGCTAAATTTTCTAAGTGCAAGTTCTAGTTGAATGTTGTGAATTATTTAGGTCATGTTTTCTTTTGTGAGGGTATCATGCTGGATCCACAAAAATTTATGGTGGTTAAGAAGTGGCCTAGACCCACGACTCCAGAGTTTTTTGGGTTTAGTCGGTTATTATAGAAGGTTTGTGGAAAGCTTCTCCTCTATTGTTAATCCATTGACTAGGTTGACTCAAAAGAAGGTGAAGTTCTTGTGGTCATATGTTTGTGAGGGTGCTTTTAAGAAATTGAAAGATAAGTTGACTATGGCTCTGGTTTTGACCCAACCCAAGGGTACTGGTGGTTTTGTTGTCTATTGTGATGTGTCCCGTATGCGACAGGGTTATGTGTTGATGCAGCATGTCAAGGTGGTTGTGTATGCTTCTAGATAATTGAAGGTGTATGAGAAGTACTACCAGATGAATGATTTGGAATTGTTAGTTGTAGTTTTTGCTCTAAAGCTTCAGCATTATTATTTGTATGGGGTCTATGTTGATATCTTTTCGGATAATAAGAGTTTGGAATATGTGTTCACCTAAAAAGAGTTGAATCTCAGGCAATGAAGGTGGCTTGAGTTGCTCAAGGATTATGACATAAGTCTCCATTATCATCCAGGTAATGCTAACTTGGCTGTTGATGCTCTTAATAGGTTATCTATGGGAAGCTTATCTCATGTGGATGAGGAAAAATGAGAATAGGTGAATTATATTTTCCATCTAGCTAATCTTAAAGTCCATTTTTTGGGCTCCGATGAAGGTGGTGTGATTTTTCAAGAGGTGGCGAAGTCATCTCTTGGTGCTGAGGTGAAAGAGAAGCAGATTTTTGATCCTACCTTGATGTGGATTAAGAATGAGGTAGATCAACAGAAAGTTCTAGCATTTAAAATTGGTGGTTATGGTATCTAGTGGTACCAAAGGAGATTCTATGTTCCTGATGTTAGTGGGTTGTAGAAAGAATGTTGGCTGAAGCTCAAAAGTCGAGGTATACTGTTCATCCTGATCTGATGAAGACGTAACACAACTTAAAGAAGATTGAGGCCTGGTAGTTTGTCGTAAGAAATTAAGCTGCTTGTGTGGAAATAGGAAGTAGTTAATATTGATTTTATTACTAGTATACCATGGTTTTGTGGATAGTTTGATTCAATTTGGGTCATCGTGGATAGGATGACTAAGTCTCCTCACTTGTTGTCGGTGATGACAAATTTCTCTGCTGATGATTATGCCAAGTTATTCATTGAAGAGATAATCAGGTTACATGGTGCTCCAGTTTCCATCATATCTAATCGAGGTACTCAATTCTTGTCTCACTTTTGGCGATATTTCCAAATATATTTGGGGACAAAAGTGAACCTTAGAACTGCTTTCCACCCCCGGATGGATAGGCTAGTGGAGAAGACTACTCAGACTTTAAAAGATATTCTAAGGTCTTGTGTGCTGGATTTTGGTGGCATTTGGGTTGACCATGTGCCACTCATAGAGTTTGCGTATAATAAAAGCTATCACTCTAGTATTGGGATGGTTCCTTTCGAGGCTCTTTATGATAAGAGGTGTAGGTCTCCTATTGGGTGGTTTGAGGTTGGTGAGGATGGGTTGTTTGGTCCCTACTTGGTTCACCAAATTATGGAAAAGGTGAAGGTTATTCGGGATAGACTTAGAACCACCCAAAGTCACCAAAGGTCCTATGCGGATGTAAGGCAAAGGGACTTGGAGTTTGATGTGGGTGATTAAGAATTCTTGAATGTCTCTCCGATGAATGGTGTGATGCTGTTTGTAAGGAAGGGGAAGATTAGTCCCTATTATGTTGGCCTATATCGTGTCTCGAGGAGAGTTGCGAAGGTTCCTTATAAATTAGAATTTCCTTCTAGTTTGGGTTCAATTCATCCAGTCTGCCATGTTTCGATGTTAAGCAAGTGTGTGGGCGAGTGTGGGTATTTTGGATTTTTTATCATATAAGGAAGTTCTGGTTGAGATCTTGGATACGCAAGTTTGTCGTTTGAGAAAGAAGAGTGTTGCTTCGATAAAGGTTCTATGGAGGAACCAAAAGTTGAAGGGTCTACTTGGAAAGACGAAGAGGACATGAAGTCCAAATATCCATTCTTATTCCCCATTTCAGATGATCGTGCTTGAGGTATGTGTACTCCTTAACATCTCTATTTTCTAATTTTGTTAAAGAAAATTGTGTTTTTCTTGATATCTTTATTTTCTGCATTTGTTAAAGGTAAGAGTGGGTGTGCTTTGTGTTAACTCGTGCTAATTAAAGCCTTATCTCATTATTCAAGAATGAATAATCCTAAGGGGGGTAAATCGTAAAGCCTCAAACTTTGACCCCTGAAAATTTCCTGAGTTTTTTAACTCACTTTCCTCACTACGACTCATCCTACAAGTCGTAGGGTGTTTTGATGGGTCATAGGACCCTAATCATAGCCCAACCAGTGTGTTTGGTTAAGTTCCCTATCCTGATTACAAGTGGCTCCAAACAAGTCGTTAAGACTCAATACTAGTCATCATGTGATAATCGTAGGGTGACTAGTGAGTTACCCATAATATTTTGTCTTGGATATAACTTGGACCCTACGAGTTGTAGGGTCATATGATGAGTTGTACGGGGTGAGTCATAGGGTCAACAGTGTGTGTCCTCCAAGACACTATCTTGACTACAACTCGTTGGTGACGAGTCGTAATGTGTTGTAATGAGTCGTTGAGTAACCCGTAGTCACTGGCGACAATTTTTCAGTCTTTTAATTAAGGGCATCCTGGTAGTTTCCCTCCTTCCCCACATAGACCCCATGACTTAAAACCCTCTTTGGGACTTCATTATCACACTATTCACAATTAAAATACTCTTAAACTCCCTCTCAAAACTTCAAGGTAAAGATACATAGGGTTTCTAAGAAGTTGGTCTTCTAAAGGCTCAAGAGTGCAATCCTCTCCATAAATCTTGATATTTCAGGGATGTTACTATTCCTCAATTCTTAATTTATGAAAAGCATGTTTTTTACATGGTTTATTATATGGATTTGAATGGGAGTTTTGTTATAGTTAAGGGTTTTGATAAGGTAGATTCTAAAAAAACATTTACATGATTTATATGCATTGTTTATGCTTTATTAATGGTTTTGACTCATGGGGTACATGGGTATGGTGAATTAACTAAGGGGTCATGGTTTCCCCAGTATTGATGTTTTGAAATTGGAATTGGTTTTAAATAATGGTGTTCCCTCAACCCACTTGTGTAAATGGCTTTGAATTGTGAAATTGTCACTTGGTTTGACTTACTCACCTATGTTATTGCATTGCATATCTAATTAAACAATGAACATGTATTTTGGAAACCTTGTTGGCTATGATTTAATTTAATGAACAAATGGGATCGAGGTAGTCCCCCAAGTTAATGTGATTGTTATGTTATAGAGATAAGCTTGCAAGTGTTAGGGTATGACGATACCCATGGTGTGCCTTAACATTTGGTTCTTTAGTTAATAAATGGATTATGTGAAACTTGCTTTAAATTGGACTTAATGGAGGTTATGTAGCAAAGTTGTAAAAGTGTGAAAGTGTGGGACTTGGATGACTTATACTAGGAACTCATGTTTTTCAACGTGAGGTTTGGTCTTGATGACCTGTGTGCACTATAGATATATTTGTATCTTGGACTAACATAGGGTTAGGGCATTCCCTGGTCTTCCTTAATACCTCTTGTTTGTGTGGCTAACACGCACTAGGGCCCTTTCAGCAGGGGGAGCTGAACCCATATAGCTTGTTAGTGCCTTTTTATGACAGTTGAGCTACATAGTCCAACATAATATTTTACTTCATTCTAAGCATTGCTCCCTATGCCAACATATTACTTATGTATGTATAAATATGATGATGTTTGCATAGTATTGAGTTGAATTTTAATTGGCATTATTTTATCTCTTGCCTTGAGTTACAAACTAGTGCTCAAACCACTAACCGTCTCCGGACGTTGTATCCCCACATGATGCAGCCACTGGAGATACTTCTACTCTTCTAGCGCAGAGTGAGGTGGATCGGCATGGTTCGTCGGTCGGTTGTGGTTGTGGTGGTGAGCTTTCATTCTCTGAATGAATTGATTATTCCACTAGTTTCTTTCTTTTAAGTAGAATTAAAGACTTTAAACTATCATGGACATTATCGTTGTCATTGTCAACATCAGAGTCGGGGAATGTCTTGACAAAGATTGGTTTTTGATTTTCTTTAGAGGCTTTATGGATATTGTTATGGTTGGGTATTGTTGGCTAACATTTCTTAGACTTTGGGTTCCATTTACTCTATCTTGTTATATGCTTAGAATTCAACCTTTGTTAGGTGTGTTATGTTTCAGTTTGGTTAGGCAAAAGGGGTGGTCTCCGGTCCTTGGAGGACTTGAGATACCTGTCATGGACAGACCCTGGTTTGGGTCATGACAATATGCTCCTGGGATGCACGCGTAGGGCTCTAGCAACCCTAAACAATATGTTGTTCATGCTAAGTTCAAAATTCTTCAAATTGACTTCAAAATTTTCAATTTAAATAACAAGAATTAAGCCCTGAATACTTAAATTGGACATTTGTTTTATCTTTCTCCTCTTTTCAATCATTTTAAAGGTATGCTCTTTTATGGGATTATCTTTGAATTCTCTTGAAAGTAGAAAATGGTGCTTTATATCTCATGATGTTTTTCCATTTGAATTTGATTTTTTTGAGCTTATTTGGATGGATTATGCTTGTTGGAATCATTATTTTGGAATAGGTGTCTTATTTTACAAGTTTAATTAGTAATTCATCTAATTGAGCATTCATGTCTAGTTAGTGTGGTGGGAGGCTCAATTAGAATAGTATGTACAACTATAAAGAGTACAAGAAAATATACAACATCAAAAAAAATTCTAAGATGGTGACTGAGTTTACTGAATAACTCATACATATCAAATTCGTTGTTATGGGAGTAAGCACTGTCAGCATCCATATTGGATATCTAATGTTCACCATCACAATCTCTGTTCAACTTTTTATAAGTAGCTTCATCACCACCTTAGTCAACTTAATTCAATTTTTCCATTGATTCATCCTCCACCACTACATACAAATAGAAATTCAATGGAGAAAATGCAATTGCACATTTCTACCCACATAGTATCTATAATAAAAAGCATAAATACGTAATGAAACTGCAATCTCATCAGAAAAATCTTAGCTATAAAGCGATTTATTCAGAAAATGTTACCGAAGAAGCAATTTTGTAAGATAATTTTATATATGGAATTGCTTGAGAAGTTCAGAAGTACAGTGAGAAGCTGATAAACCCTAATGACTGGATTTTAGGGTGCCTCTTTCTCTTTAGAAGTTTTAGAAATTGGGGGAAATGACGCCTCTTGCTCGTTAGAAATTTTAAAAATTGGGGGAAATGATGAAATTCAAGGGGGTGAATTGAAATTTTCTTTTGTGAGTCAGCTACTGACTCCTCACAGTCGACTAGCCTGCAGATCAGTGCACTTCACAAATAAAATAGATTTAAATAATTAAGCACGTAAATACTAGAACATAGAGTAATAACACAAAGATTTATCCTGGTTCGGAACATCAATGTGGTGCCTACTTCCAGTCCCCTTGGGTTTCAAAGCTTCCTTAGATCGTTGAATGTTGGGTACGAGTACAATGATAGGAAACAAGTTTTGAAGACTTATTTTTCTCTTCAGATCTTGTGACATAGCTTCAGTTAATGTTACAAAGTTGACTCGATCCTACTCTTTATATAACAATTGTAAACTAAAAGTTACAGAGCCTTGTAAGAATAAGAATGAGACACTTTGAATTTTCTCCTTGAAGTTGCGTGAAAAAGTGTTTGTCTTCGATCTTCATCCTTTATAGTCTTTGGCTTCTACTCTTCATAAGGAAACCCAAGAGATTTCTTCTCAATCAAGGACATAAATTGATTCCTTGATTGAGGAATGTAGCCATAAGATATGTCCATATATGATTTTGAATCACGTCCATATCAGATATGCTTATGATCTACTTTTCTTTTTGGTTTTGTGGAGATTGATGCCTTTCTAAATGTGCACGTGATCTTATCTTCTTGATTAATTTGGTTTTCCATGATTGTGAGATTGTGATCCTTCTTCCATTTTAGTGACATTTGATTGATTTGCTTGTTATTCTGTTTGGATGTCGTGATCCTCCATATCTTTGGCGAGATACTCTTTTATCTTCCAAAGTCTTGATTCGATTTTCCATAAGATTAGGATATGAGATTTTCCTTCCATTAGTTCATATTGTGATTCATGGTACTTGGACACCATGGGTGTTCATCCATTCCTGATGTCCTTCTATTTTTGGAGCGAGCTTCCTTTGTCCTTCCAATATCAGCAGTCTTTAGTGTCCTACAAAGATACACTTGTTAGTTTTTCATTATTAAAACGTAGACTTAGGAGGCTAACAAATGATGCCTCTTGATGTTTAATGGAAAAAATTACATATTTTCTTTTCAAATGCAACTAGTAGCTAGAATCTTGAAGTCAACTAAATGACAATTCAAATTTTACAATATCTTGATCTACAGAACAATTAATGTTTCATTTCGACGATTCAAATGATATGATATTAAAGATCTGGTTGCTAAAATAATGTCGTTCAAGCCCAAAACACCATAATTCCTATACACACGCATACAACTGTTTGACTTACATAAATTTTAGCAGTGCAAGCATGATTATCACCTGGAGATGGAACAAGAAAAAAAGGGATCATGTATTTATATTCAGCCAAAAATGCTTAAAATTGGAACACGTAAGTATAATGATGACAAAATGATATGTAATGGAATCGATAACTTAGTCAAATTTGTTTAGTAACTTCAGCAGAAAGAAGAACTAGGATTTGGCTCAAGGAGGTTAAATATGCATAAAGAAACACCTCCCAAGATGACTATTGCAAGGAAGAGACAAAGCCTTAATACCTGTGCGGATCCTGGAAGAGATAATTTTTTTCATTGAACGAGCTCTTTTTCAAATGCAACTAGTAGCTGGAAACTTGAAGTCAAATATTCATCAAACCTTCACTACGACCACATTATCTTACTTGCAAAATCTACAAAGATACTTTACAATAATCTACAAAGATACTTTACAATAATATAATGCTTAAAACTTTTTCTTAATGAAAATATTAGATGTTTAACACTAGCAGGCTCCTAATATTCAAAATGGAAGTGACCTATTAATAATAAGATATAATACTAATCTTTTTTCATATAACTAAGTCAATCGAGTCTTAGTTTCTATATTCCCTGCTCTTGTTAAGTCTCCCTTTTACCCATAGTAATAAAATCTACCTAAAAAAAATAATGCCAAAGCCACTATCAATCTACGATAGTCCGTTCATCTGCCTCCTCTCTTCCAGACAAACTAGATAGTCTTTGGAGGTAAAAATGAGCTTTCTCTTATTTAATCCCTTGTGGATTCCACGCCACGCCCAAATCTTTGCCTAAATCTTCAAAATTTAAAAAAGCTTTCTCTTTGCCCAAATCTTAAAAAGGTTTTATTTTCCCAAATCAAACCAGAGATTCACCAGAAAATTCATGCAAGCTCAGAAACAAGAAGAAAAGGGTTAACCGAAGCTTACCTTAGAAAGTCAACTACAGAAAACTTAATTTCGTAGAATCACAAGCCAATTTGGCAGATACAGAGAAAAAACCCCAATCCAATTTATGATAGAACCCAATTCTGCACTAATTTCTGGAAAAATCTTCAATTCTTGAAAATGGTGTGTTTCATTCGGGATTGATAATAGCAATTTATTGATAATAGATCACCAGTGACAATTAACAGTAAATGAAAATAGCATTAATTTGTTGTTTAATAGTAGAAATTCTCTCCTTAGACTTCTTCCCACTGTTTATACCATATACCTGCAACACCCTTAAACTGAAAAGAAACAAGATCAACCTTTTCTACATTTGAAACATGCATAACTCAAAGAATCTCCTAAACCTAATTGATGAAGTTTTATGGATCCTCACCGAGTTTTGACCTTGAGAATTCTGGAGGATTCATTCTGAGAAATTCACAAGCCTTAAAGGAAACCTGAGAATCGGGATTAGCTGGGATTGGATGGTTAGTATGAGTAGCCACTACCTGAGTCAATATCTGAATGGCATTCCTCAAATCAGCATTGGGATCAATATTTAGTGGCTAAGTGGCAGTTGAATCGAAACCCCTCTATGTAACTAATGGCATAGGTAAAGTCTCGATATTAGAATTTTGATCGAAAGAACGGGATCTATTCTGGTATGGACAATACAAACTGAAGGTACCAAGAGTGGACCTAACTTCAGTATTAGCAGTGGCCCTCTGACTAGTAGTTCTCTTTGGAGACATGACCTGCAACACATGTAAAATTTGAGTTAGAATAAAAAATAGATTTAAACTTCATTGCACAAAATAGATCATAAAATAAGAGATGTTTCTAGATGTTTCTAGATGCCTAGTAGCCTCTTAATTATAAATGTGGTGAGTTTCACACCCATAAGTAGGACTTTACAAGACTCAGCTTCACAGACACCCTAGGACACTTGAACATATTATTTTGATACCAAATTTATCACGACCCGAATCTACAACCTAACCATGAGCCATATCTAGTTACTCACTAGTTTTCCGTTAAGAACCTTGGCATAACATATTCATAGACAAACATGATAAATGAAACTAATGCAAAATATAAACTATCATAGTGGGCTAAGTCTGAAAAAAATAATTCTTTAACAAGACATAACTAGAATGAATGAAAGAATGCCAACTATTAAATATTGATTGTCTAGTGAAACCTCTACTAGTAACATAAAAATAAATTAGAACAAAGTATCATAACCTTTATTAAATCAAAGTATAAACAAATATAAAGAAGAAAACGAAACACTCTCCAAGCCTCCTAAATGATAGGAGTGCTCACCAATAATATGGATGACATGTGAAAACATCTAGCAACAAAATCTTAAGTTCAAGTATCTGAATTTACATCACATGGAGGACTGATTATAGAAGCATGTAAAGAATAACTTACAATAATATAAAACTTGAAAAGTGCAATCATGTGAGATATATCTGCATAAAAATAGTTCATGAGTTTATATAAAGTAGTTTTCATAAAGTATAGCCATGTGGGGGGAGTTTCTTATAACAGTCAAACCATCATGCGAGCTCATGATGTATAGTGTCATGCATCCATATTGAAAAAGATTGTTCTGTCATCCAAGGTCCAGAACTATGTACATCAAGATTCTGTAATCATACCTCTAGGGTGAAACCTACATTGATAATGTAATTATGGAACTTGAATTGTCTAAATTATTATTCTCTCGGTGCTAAATAATTCTTCCTAAATGTACTAAAGCTTTCTAATATAGCTGAATCATAGGTTTGAGTCTATGCTCAACATATCTGTAAATTTACTGCTATGAGCCTACACTCCATGTCATGTCATAAATCATATGCTGAAAACCTTGTATCTAAAACATGTCTTTTAAATCATGTTTATAGCATAAATCATGAAAATGTGCTTAAACATACGTAACTTTATAGATGCTAAAAATAAAGTTTGTAATTCGTAAATAAATCTTAAAAAATTTATTTTGATGCATAGACAAGAGCTTCAAATGAAAATCATACTATCATGAGAAAATCATATTCATATAATTCAATAAAGCATGTACAAAAATTTAACTTTAAAAAATTAGATATGAACCCTAGTTTTAAATCATAGTATCATATACCATGAAAGTATTTGGACGTGAGAATAAAGAAAATTCATCGTTGAATCTTACGTACCTGGATGAAGATACACTTTTGATAAGAGAGCTTGATGAACTTGCTTGATTAGGAACCTAGTTTGCTTGATCTTGCTTTAGAGTTGTTCAATAAATTTTTTTGAGAAACTAATGAAAAAATAGGTCTTAAGAACTCATATTGATACTTTTTGATGACTAAAACGTATAGGATAGGGCAATAAGACAATAAAAAGTTAAATTTTCCTTTAATGAAACGTTATTGATTTTTCTGTTGTAAGACACCACGAGTCAAGGCCAACTCATGGTCCATGTTACAACACGTACAAAAATTGTGGTCACTGGGAGTTTGTCAACTCCTGGATCACTTCTCTGATTCCAATAGTATAAATTTATTTTACTACCCATAACTTGATAGTATGGCTCGTACACTAACTAGTAGTTTTGGAAAAAATTTGTCAAGTCTCTGATCTGAGTTCACAAGCGTAGATAAGACTCATACATTCTTTCATGACTTGTGATATGAGTCCTGGTACCTATAAACCTTGAAACAAATTGAGTTTTGATACCACGAATCGTGGTCCCATAGTACGAATTGTATACTAAGTCATACTGGCCTGAAACAGAAAGTCTTAGATTTTTTATTTTCATACTAATCGCAGAGTGTTTGTAGGTCCAAATTCAAGGTGTTATAATAAAGTAGGTTGTAGAAATATGGCGTGAAAATTGAATCCCATAAAATATTATACGTTACTAAATTTATGTAGTATACATTTTGATATTCATTACATAATTAAATAAGTCAAGTCGAAATCACTTTATATATTAATTTCATAAACTAAATGATTTTTCCTTTCGGAGACTCAGTATAAAGAGTTGGTATACACATGGTATCTATTATATTTTTATTGTCCAGAATGTTATCATTAAGACACATATTATGTGATTAAAATGAAAATTGATATGAAAAATGTCATATTAAGTTTTGTAAGTAATTTTCATTGTTGTATATGTATATGATATTCAAACTATTACCCAATGTGGTTTTCTTGGTACGCTAAGTTGAAAGATACATAAATCGTATATATTGAATATGCAAATTGAATTTCATAAAAATGTATCAAGAACAAGTACACATCTGATATCATTAGAAGTATGTAATGAAAATTTATAGTTGACAAATGAGATAAAAATTAAGGTACAAATTATTTTTTATTCAAAAGAGATTATAAGGAAAAACATGAAAATCACATCAAAGTTGGTTATTCAATAGTGGAAGAAGTAAGAAAGAAAATCGTTGTAAAAAAATAAAATTTTTAATTATCTATGGAGAATTTTGCCTTTCCATAAATATATATATATGAAAGGAATATGAAAGAAAATGGATTGAAGAGAGAGAAAGAATCATGTAATTTATTTGAGAGGTTTATGGAATTGTATTACAAACTATAGAGAAAATAAAGGAAAGAAGAATTTGGAGCGATGAGGGAGGGGGAGAGAGAGGGAGAGAGAGAGAGAGAGAGAGAGAGAGAAAGAGAGAGAAAATTGTGTCTTCGAGAATATTATTTTCTTATTTTACAGTGTTTTTTTCCTTTCACTCTTTTATTAGGCTTTGATAGAATCCTTTAATGTATTGAAAAATAGAAACTACTATTATGACTTGTAAACTTAATCTTAAATAGTGTATTTATGTTTTCTTTCTCTATTCTAAATTACTAGTTTCGCCCAGCCCGTGCTAAGTCCGGGCCCAAATTCAGAATAGAAAAATAAAACATTAATTTATATCATATTTTTATCTTATAATTAATCTTATTTAATGAAATATTAAACATGCCTTTTTGATAAGTATTCATAATTATTTAAGTTCATAATTATATAATTGAATAATTTAAATTAGAATATTGTTTTTGAAAAATAAATATATTGTCAGAGAATTAGATATATAAATAATTCTTGAAGATAAATAATTTCTGAAGATAAGTATATAAATAATTATGATTCGACAAAAATAATAAATCTAAAAATATGATACTTTTATGAATTTGTTAGTATAGAAATCTTTTTTTCTTCTTATAGAATTCTTTAATTCAACAAATATTTCTATCACTTTAAGGCCCAACATTTAACTCTGATGAGTTGGAACATTCAAGTAAACTTATCAGTAGCAATTTTTGATACTTTTCTTGATCCATATAGATACAGTTATTACAAAAGATTTCTTTCTTTCTGAAATGGTCAAAAATAAATTTTCATACCATGCTATCCAAAAAATATATATGCATCGTGATCAGGATGAGTTTCTAGGATTAATTTTCAAAAATGACATCTCACAAAGAAAAGAAGCGACTATCTCCATAATTATATAAATCAAAATTTCAATTTCTAGACCAATATCTTAATCTAGTGAAAGTGTAAATACCACCTCTTTTCCTCTATATAGAAGTACATCAGCATCCCCGGTCTCTTCTCAAGACGAAGAGCCTTTGTTAAAAGAAAAGAGTCATTCTTACTACATTTTGACGATGCTAAGATACGTGATATTTGTGGAGTATGCCTATGCTCCAAGATGCATTCAATAGGGCCGACACATTAATCTTCTTGGTCTCTCAGCTCTACCGGTCTAAGAATTATAATCAACAGTCATGTAGCGGGACGTAATCATTTGTAAATATATGTCCTTAAAGAAAGCTAGGCAAAGGGTAGAGAATGAGAAAGAAAATGCAAAAAAATGCACTTGTTGCCGAATAACGGTCAATATTTCAGCATCAACACGACGAATTTCACTATGTATCTTCTGCATAAGGGGCTCAACGCTAGACAGAGATGCTTTTGCACAAATGTGTCAACTGATTATTTCAAAAAGGGACATGATTGACTAAGATCGGCATGTTTTAGCTAAAGAATGAGAATGACCCCGGGTCTTAATTATATTCGAGACATGCCATTGAAAAATTATAGTAATAGCTACACCTAGAGCTCTAAAATTTTGAAAGTTATAAGCCTTACTCAATGGATTACCAGTAAAATCTTAATTCTTACATTTTGGACTTTTTCGTTATTATTAAATAAACATAGACCATAATGCAGTTATATTGCTACTTCACAGTTCTATCTATATCAAGGCAAGGAATGTGATTTTCAACCAAATCTTGAGAAAACTATATTTTCTAGACATGTTTAAGTCCACGAGATTCATTGGTACAAATAAATAATAAATGGATTTTACGAATCCCAATACTTGTCCCTAAACTTTATTTATTATACCTCTTGTTTACAGAAATTACACATGTTATCAATGGATTCACAGCAGTAATGCCCAAAGTAAAAGAAAAAGGAGCAGAAAAACTGATTTCACCAGGAAAGAAAAATAATTGTTGAAATGAATCAAAGACAAATATGAATTCAGACAAAATAATTTGGACAAATGACTACTGCATCAGATTCAGATGGAAGAAATGAAGAAAAAAAAAGGAAAATGTGAACAAGTAAAATACCTGTGGGAAACATTTGGTTGATGTAATCCAACGTATTCTGCTTCTCCATGATAATTCACTGCCAAGGACAGATCACAAACGACTATTCTGATTATACCATCTTTACATTCGCCATGGATTTCGGCCATAAAATTATTAGAGTTAAGTTTAAATAAAACTTTTCTTTCGTGTTAATAGATTGAGCTCTCAAAATTTCTAATTTCCCTCTCATGTGTCTCGGGATATACTAGCTGAAGATTTCCCTGAAGAATTAAAGTTGAACTGTTCAGTATCATAATAGGAATACTAAATTAGTACAAGTCCTTTATGATCTGGAAGATTCAATTGTTGAAAATATCATGCATAACAACATAAGGCTCCAGTAAGTTAGATTCTTGGCAGGCATATATGAACCAAAATCCACATATACATATCATAAGGTCCTTTTTGTATAGTTTACTTGATGAGTCAAGCTCAACTATAAGCAAAAATAGAAATCAAATATAAGAAAGGGGGTTGGTGTATTCATTGGAATTTTCATTAGTACCTACGTGTAGTTTGAGTGTGGCATTCAGTAAGCTTCCCCAGTTTTTCATGTCCATGATCTCTAACCATTCTTTCATTTTTGAGTGCGCAAGCTGGAAATTCACCAAGAACACAACCAATTAAGCCTAGAACAAACACCAAAGAAATAATTTTTCATGTATATAACTTATGAAAAACTTGCATACCATCATCCTCACTCTCTATTTTGGTGTCAACTTTATCTTCACTAAAATCATACACTTTAGTTGCAATATTCATCCACTTATTAAGGAAATAATATGCTTAAGCAAATCAAAGGGCATTAATCATGAGATCATACCTTTAGCTATCAGAGCTTTTAGAACATCCCCTAGTAGACTTAGTTTGTACTTCTTCCCAGCAGAATATAATTCATTGGGAAACTCCATGAAAATATCAAGATCTCCCCCTCTTGTGAAAAGGTTTGATACAAAAGATTCAAATGGCTCTACAGTTGGCCCTGGTCACAGAGTAGAAACTGAGAATAGTAAGTTTTGCACTCGTTAACAGAAACAATATCCAAGTCTTTAACTTAGCATAGCAAGATCATCCAAAGAAAGGTAATTCTACAAAAAGAACTCAGAGCTTCACTAAATTAGCATCTAATTTACAGTTAAGCAGAAATTCAAAAGACTAAACAGAGTTGTTCATCATATTGAAATTATCTTTAACTTGAACTGCTTTCTTTAAAGTTCATTCCAGTCTATCAAACTATTCGAGTTATGATGCAAAAGATTTATAGACAAAGAAAACCATTACAATAATATACCATCCCTCTTGGTTGTAAGGAATTACAACAGATCCAACAAACATAGTATGGAGTCCAAATATAAATACTGTGAATAGCATAACGTAATCCGATTAATAAGGATAGACATAAACCACTTTACGCTTAGAATGAGTAGTAATCATAAAGGGACAAGATACAATAGCAATCAAATGGATATAAGAAAAATTAGGGTATTTTTTGGTCCAAACAAGTAACAAACAACTAAGGATGAGTTGGAAACAGACCTAAGCGGGATAAAAAATTAGGTTTGGAATTGAATTTCTCGTTTTCACCTCCAGGTAAACCTTGAACCTACATAACCTTTTCTTTTTAGCCAATAATCTGTTAGGGTAGATAACGGCTTGACCTTGTAATCATGCCATAAGACTACATAGAATTTCTTTTATATGACCAGTTCAAAGAAAAGTAGAAAACATGTGTGGACATGTTGACGACAGAACCATAAGAGTTGTGTAAGAACATTATCTTATAAGAAAGTGTAATCACCTTTCTAGCAATTATTTCAGGCATAAAAAATTCAGATATAAGCCCTAATTTCTAATGTAGAAGTTCGTTTTTAACATATAAGAACCCAAAATATGGGCAAACTGGTGGTTTAAGCCTAACTCGTGAATTAGGATTGAAGCAAAGTCACATGCCTTTGGATTATTGTTTCACAAGATTCATCCAGTTGCAAGTTAGGCACATATCATAATATGGAAAGAAACAGGTCTATAACTATATACAAGTTACTTGCCAAAGTCACTTTGCCTATTGAAGAAACATAATGTCTAACAAGTAATAGCTAACTACAAATCATCTAACCAAAACCCATTCATTACTTAACAATGGCTTTCATCTTAATTTCAAAACTTAATTATGTAAAGAAATTTCTTACATAACTCACTTAGCTAAGGGAAGTTGTTTACCTATTACGGATTGTTAACCAAATACATCCTACATGACCATCTTTCTTGTAAAGACATCACGAGTATGCTTATTTACCTGAACAAAATCTAAATTGAAGTTATCCAAAAGGATATGTGCTTGAACCAACTCTTTAACAACATGTGCAGAAGGTTATCAAAATTTCTATGTCAACTCGAGGTGTCATTATTCCTTAGAATTATCACTTATTAGGCTGATAATATAATAACAGTAAATAAGTTTGATCAAGAAACATGTTTTATGTGTGTATCTTACAGATTTACGATCAAGAAACAACAATATTTATGTGTGAATCTCACCTGAAATTGCACCATGAAGAATGTAGAAAAGTGGATAAAAAGTTGAAAGGAATCATCCAAAAAGATAGCTAACAGAGATTTATATAGAGAGGAGAGAGAAAGGTAAAAAGAATTTAATAGCACTGCTTAGCATTAAAAACCCTCCATACAATAACATACAATATCTCATGTTTTAAAGTTCAAACCAAGAGTAAATAAACTGACAAATAAGTTGCAGATTGAAAAGATTTATTACCTGGAAATTGTTAATACTCTCCTTTAAGTTGACGTAATTTCCAGGGGATCTTGTGAAAACTTCAGCAATGTGGAAAGGCTGGCTAAGGAACCTTTGGATTTTACGTGCACGGGCAACAGTCATCTTATCATCTTCAGTAAGCTCATCCATACCCAAGATGGCAATAATATCTTGAAGATTCATGTAGTTTTGAAGAACTTTCTGTACTCCACGAGCTATATTATAGTGATCTTCTCCCAAAATATAAGGTGAGAGCATACGGGATGTAGAATCAAGTGGATCAACAACAGGATAAATACCAAGCTCGAAAATTTGGCATAAAAAAAGAACAAAAAGACCAAAGTTAAATCAACTCCATCAACTGAGAAAGTTTATAAAGTTACAGCACCAGATAAAACAATGGCATCATACTTGATAGGACAAGAAAGTTGTGGCATCCAAGTGAGCAAAGGTTGTAGCAAGAGCAGGATCTGTCAAGTCATCAGCAGACACATAAATAGCTTGAACGGATGTAATAGAACCTTTCTTGGTGGTGGTGATACGTTCTTAAAGACCTCCAAGATCCGTAACCAAAGTTGGTTGATAACCAATAACAGATGGGATACGACCAAGCAAAGCAGACACTTCTGAGTTAGCCTATTTTAAAACAAGATGCAGATAACATTTAGCACCACGGTCAAGATTTATAAAGAAGCAAACTTTGCATATGGAATCATAGAGGAAATCCTACCTTAGTAAACCTGAAAATATTGTCAATAAAGAGAAACACATCCTACCCCTCAGCATCTCGGAAGTGGTCAGCCATGGTCAAACCTGTAAATCCAACACGTGCACAAGCACCAGGGGGATCATTCATTTGACTATATACAAGGGTAAACTTGCTTTCACTCTGTAATAGTTGAGGTCATAATATGTCAAAAATATACAGGAAAAGCACTATGAGTTGAAGAGGCAGATTAAATAATTTCGATCAAACTAATTTGCTTCTCGCCAAGATTGATAACACCACTTTCAATCATTTCTTAGTAAAAATCATTACCCTCTCGAGTACGCTCACCAACACCAGCAAAGACAGAGAAACCACCTGTAAAGTCAAGCAACCCAACTAATCAGCTTTGCAGTGACTTTTATATGACATTTATAAAGAAGTAAAAAAGAAACCATTCCTAACCATGTGCTTTTATGATATTGTTAATCAGTTCCATAATAAGCACAGTTTTCCCGATACCAACACCACCAAACATCCCAATTTTTCCTCCTCTTTGGTATGGAGCAAGAAGATCAACAACCTAACTGAAAGCATAAAAATGATAGAGTCATCATTACTAAGTCTAATAAAAAGCAATAACATGTTTTATGTGTGTATCTTACAAATTTATGATCAAGAAACAACTATTTTTATGTGTGAATCTCACTTGAAATTGTACAATGAAGAATGTAGAAAAGTGAATGAAAAATTGAAAGGACTCATCCAAAAAGATAGCTAAAATTTTGAAACATCTACCAAAGGAAAATTAAGAAAAGTCTCCCGTTGGCCAACAAATTACCAATTCGTCCAGAATTTAGAACCGAAAGAACGAATCAACATTTATTCATACATGTTGTTTGTGTAGAATGAGTATGAGGAAGAAGAGCGAGCATTTTGGGAAGAAGATTGATATAACATATTGTTGCTTGTAGTAGTGTAGAACAAACTCTTCTTCTATGAAATCTAAACCTAGGTGGGAAAACACTTTTTTCACACACTCAGAAATATGGTATTGATAAATCCATCAAAAGATTCATCTTCTTGAAATCCACAAAATAACCTGAACACCACTTCAAAAATCAATATAATTTTTCCTTAATCTATGAATCCGAGTCTAATTGTAGAGGGAAAAAATGTAAAATCCAATTTAGAAGAATTGAATCTGATCTTCTTCCATTGGAAATTATTGAGGATGGAGAAAAGTGAAATAGTATACAATTGTTTGTGTGGATTGAGTATGAGAAAGATGGATTGTTCTAGAGCCAGAGGTAGGATATTTGCTAGTGTGAAATTACTTTATTACCCTTGGTCGTCCCTTACTCCCATTTTTATATAGTAGAAATTAGAACATTAATTTAGAGCCCTAACACAAATTAACTTAACAATGACGAATAAGGACATTAAATAGTAATTGAATTACAGTAATACATTACTCATTTACGTGTCATATTTATTTTCTTACACGCCCTTTAAAGAATAAATTTTTCTTTCCATTATAATTATTAATTTACTTTTTTATGTCCACTAAGAAAAATAGTAAATATAAGATATTATCTATTAAGTTGCCCTATTTAGTATTTATATTTTTTTTAAAAAAATTAAATAAGATTTTTTAAAAGATTTCAACGGTGTAGTAAAAAATTATTACAAACTTTAATTTCATGTTAAAAGTTATTTTGGCGTAATTTTTTTCAAGTTAAAGTGATTGTTTTTAATAAATAAAAGAAGTTATAATAAAAGGCAATCCAATAAATAACAAGAAAAAACCAATTACAAAAGGTCAATGGGAAATGGTTTTAACAAAAAAGAAGAGAGCAAAAATGAAAATATACAAGAAAAGAAAACCATCAATGCACTACAAATTGGACATGTGTAGCAACTTTGCTTTAAAAAAAAAGTAAAATATCTAAAACATCCTTGTGAGAACTACCAAACTTGTATTCTCCCTTATACATAAGTAATATATAATTTATAATTTGGCCCAAAAAATTTTATGACCTAAGCTTTATCCAAGTCCTAATTATTTCACTCTAGCCTCTATGTTAGGAGCTCACTTCTCATATTATTTTCAGTAGCTTAAGCCTTGAGATCCATTGTTCAATAGTGATAAAAAATCAACAATCGCTGACGACGAGAAGCAATCGATCGGAAACGGTATTCTTTTAGCTCCTCACAGATTCTCTATATTTTATTTCGAATATTATTTGCCTGAGAATTGATTAATGTATAATGCATTAATCATTTATCAGAGCTACAGTGCTAGTGCCTAGTGGCTAGTGTTGCCTTGTTGATTGTTGCTAAATTTTTTAAGTCTTTTTTAGTATCTTATATTTTGATAATTTAGTGTTTATTTTATTTTTTTATTTGCACATAAAATTATTTTAAAATACCAAATCAAATTAACATTTAAAAAGTCAAATTAAATCAAATTAATTTAATCTAATATTTGACACACATTTTTCTAAAAATCAAACAATCAAAAGCTCACGCTTTAGAAAGAAGCATGGTCCTACGTGCAAAACAGCAGGGGTATTTCGGTTAAATATTTATACGCAAAAGGCCATTGATAATAAAATTGCTACGGAAGGGGCAAATTAGCATAATTTTTTAATTAATTTTTCACCCGGTGTTTGGTATCCACGTTGGAGCCTCGATTAATTCAGATCGTGCATTGCAGAGCTCATTCTGGGGGTGGCGCTCCCAATAAAATTTTCTCCATACCTATAACTCGAACTCGAGACCTCTGATTAAGGGTATAGTAGTTCCACCATTACATTACAACCCATGTTGCACAATGCTTGGATGATGTTTTTTCACGGTATGATATGATATTGTTACTAGGAGAACCATGTTTGTTTTGATTGTTTCTTAAAATGTATGGTATGGTATGATTTAATTTCATGATTTGGTAACCATGAAAATCCTCACTTTATGTAACCACCGATTTGATGGTATCCTATGATTTCTTTATTATTTTTTTCAAGTATGGCCTTACTTAATATTATATAATATTACTTTATCCTTTATCCTGTATTATTTAACTTCATCTCCTACCCCGACCCCCACCCCACCCCCCCTCGAAAAAAATATAATTTTTTAAAATATCATTTTTAATTTTTTTAAAAATTTATTCTTATCTCACTCTCTACCTCTACCCCACACCCACAATCCATTTTTTTTAAAAAATTTATTGTTTGAAAAAATTTCAAAACTTTTTCGTACCCCAACCTCACCCCCACCTAGCAGCACCATCTTTTTATTTTTTAAATTTCACACTCTCTATCGGCCCCCTGCTCCCCCCTCTCTACACACAATTTTATTTAATGTATTTCATAAAAAAAATTCAAAACTTTTATTCTTACTTACCCTGTACCTCGCCCCTCCCCCCCCCCCCACAAATAATTTTTTTTAAAAAAATAATATTTTTTCTTACTCGCCCTCTTATTCTATTCATTCTCATTATTTTGTGTTAAATATATAAAAATATTTTTAGAAAAAAAAATTCTATTGTGTAACGAATACAAGAAAATAAGTAAGAAATAATTTACTTTCCTAACTTTCCCTTTTTGGGATTTCATACCGAACACTCCCATAGTATACACAAAATTTGCATTCAAATTTTGTACTTGTCGTTGATGGTCACGTCTTTAAAAGACCAAAATAAAATGAAATTTGTTACTGTAAAAAATGAATTTGATTATATTTAATTTGATCTACTCTTTTATTAATTCTTTTTAGAGTTAACATGAATTTTAACAGCTTTATATATTTACATGGTATAATTTGTGATAAATTAGCAAAAAGAAAAATATTTTATTAATAGTTATAAATAAATTTAATATTTATAATAATTAAAGACATTTTAATAAACTTACTAGTTATGATACAATATCATATTATCAAACCACCATCCAAACAAACACTTATGGCAAATTAGCAGGGTGAAAATCATTTTACCCATCAAGTTTACTTTAAAAATCAAACTCCCCCCTCTACTTTGAATAATAAGCATCCCCCCTTTTATCTTGACAATGTCTATTTTAATCTTGACACTAGCAATATCTTCTTATAGTATGCATTATTTATTTAAGTTAAGTATTTATATATTTTTATTTAAATTTTTTAGTTTAACCATTTTAATGAACTTTGTCACAAAAGTTAATGTTATTTTTTATGATTGTTATTTTATTGAGATAACACACAAGTATTTTTCGTCTCCCCAAAAAGGAGTACAAAAATATTCTGATCTTTGATGGCCAGATCAGCAAAAATGAGTTTAGGTTGTAATAGGTCCCCCTTAAAGTTTAAGTGTGTCATACCAACTTCAGATATAGTTTAGGGGTACCTTGTACTTTATTTCTTATTTTACATGCATTAAGTGTTATATATATACATATATAAATATATATATACACATGAGTTTCGATATACTTCCTCTGTTCTTTTTTACTTATCACTTTTCATTTTTTCAGGTCAACCTGCATAAATTTTGACAAATATTTTAAGATATATTTTTCATTTTATTAATATGAAGAAGGATTGCAACTTATAGCATTTTTCATATATTTTTTGATCATCTAAATTTTAAATATTAAATTATATATCTTAAAATGTTGGTCAAAGTTCATACATGTTGACTTCAAAAAGCCAAATAGTGACAAGTAAAAGTGAACAGATGGAGTATATATTTATAATATAAGTAAACTTTTGAATTAATTTAGTATAAAATATATCTCCATTTTTGTTATATGTTATTATATTACATGCATTGGAATAGGTTTATAAAATTATTTTTATTTGTTATTTTCACTAGTATAAATAGATATTACGGTTTTAATTATTATTAATAAATAAATTTTTATATCCTGGTCATTTATTTCATTTAGAACATCACTAACTTATATACTTAATATATGTTTCTCACTTTTTTTATCTAGAAAATAATTTTCTCTTTATTTACAAAAATTTACTATATATATTAAAAATATAATAATTTTTAAGAGTTAAAAAATAAAGATTATAGTGTAAGGGTAAAATAGGTATTTAAAAAAGTCAAGTAAGAAAAAAGGGGGAAAATACTTATTGTTTAGAGTTGAGGAGAGAGTGATTTTTAGGGTGTGTTTGGTATGATGGAAAATATTTTTCATGAAAAATATTTTCTTGGAAAATAAGTTGGTTTTCTACTTATTTTCTCATGTTTGGTTGGTGAGTGGAAAATATTTTTCGAAAAATATTTTATGGTGTTTGGTTGGTGAGTAGAGACTACTTTTTAGAAAAATATTTTCTAGTGTTTGATTGGTGAGTGAAAAAAATATTTTTTTAGAAAACACTACTAACTGTTAACTAGTATATCAGCGCCTCTAGCAACTCAACAACTTGTAAGAACTAATTTAAGCATAACAAATAATAGCAATATCGAATACTAAAATATTACAATCACTAAATTTAAGCAACTATTAATTAGCAAATATAGCAGACACTTTTCAATATTTTGTCAGGACAATCTCAAGATACTACAATCAATAGAAATATAACGGGAACGATAAACTTATTCAACCTCGTGAAACAAGTTACATCGATGACAAAATGAAATATACAATTAGCAAAAGTAACATAGGTAAATCTTCCTCTATGCATATGAAAATAACAATACATTTAACGAATATTGAAAATGGAAAAAAATTGGGCTTCACTATTTTTTATTTCAAGCAGTAAAAATTTGAAGCAAAGCACAGTGGAAAATATTTTTGAGTAATGTAAATTTTTTAGAAATGTGAATTTTTTGAGTCATGTGAATATGAGTGTTGTAGGGGTGAAGAAGAGGGGTGAAGGTGGGGTCATTAGTCACATTTGTCATTTTTTAAAAAATGACTTCCCTTGGCCTTCCTTGGCCCATGAGGGAAGTCAATTTTCCTCAAATTGAGGAAAATGAGAGGAAAATCAATTTCTCTCAAATTAAGAAAAATGAGTTGTTGTGGAAAATATTTTTCAAATATTTAATTGCAACCAAATAAAGAAAAATAGGATACCAAACACACCTTTAAAGAAAAATTGAGGGGAGAAATGATTTTCACCCCAAATTAGCATAATTAATTTGCTTCTACAATGGTTTGTGTACTTTTTTCCTTTTTTCTTTTTTCTTTTTGGTACTTTTAAGTCTTTTTTTCCAGTTTATTCTCGTGTCTCACTTCCACGTATTTAATGAGTTCAAAATTGGAAAATTAAGACACGCCCAACCTTCTTTTCACCCTTTGCAGTCTTTGGCTATTTTCTGTTTTCCCCTCTTTGTGCCAGCAGCTTAAGGGACTCGTTTATTTCTAGGAGAAAAGAAATCCTTCGGGACTATGATGTCTCGTTGTTAATTCGGTCGAAAAATTCCAGTTTATTGGTTGTAATTAGGGGTTTTTCCAGAGCAATTTCATTGAAACTTTTGTTGCTTCAGACAGTAAAGAATTTAGGGTTTTTTGATGTAAGTTTTTTTTTTCTTTTTGTATTAGCAATTTTCATGCATTGTTCTTTAAGTGACTTTTATGATATTTCTTGTAATCTAATTGGAAAATTACCGTTTGATATATTTGGTGACAAGATGGAATTTTGATTGAAGATGTAATTCTTGCATTGTCTGAGTGGGATTGGGTTCTTGAAATTGAGCTAATCTTAGCCCTCTGATTTTTGGTTTTGTTCCAATGTTTTATAGGAGGGTGTGGAGGTCCCGAATTAGGATAGAAAGGTAGTGGGTCGTGTGGAGCGTTGGCTGTCGTAGTAATAGCCTTATTTTTGTAGTGTATTGCTTTTGATTTCCTTTTTCATATGCGTTTATTGTGTTTCAGTTATTGCACTATGTTGTTGCTGTTGCTCCAATTGTTTTCTTCAGTGTCATTTTCTCCCCTATCACATCTACTTTGATTTGATGTACTCGAGCCAAGGGTCTTTCGGAAACAACTTTTCTACCTCGACGAGGTAGAAGTAAGGGCTGCGTACACTCTACCCTCCCCAAACCCCACCTGTGGGATTTCACTGGGAGTGTTGTTCCAATCGTTTTAATATAATATGACACATTTTGCACAAATTGGAAGGTTTAATTTTTTTATTTTTTTTGGAGGGGTGGTGTTGGTGTTTCAGTCTGAAGTTGGTTTTTGGATAATATGTGAATTAGATAAAGTATTGATAATTATTTCTATATTTTCAGCATTGAGACCATAGTTTCTAATTATCTGGGGTTTAATGATACTACGGTTTACTGTTGTTATTTTTGTTATATTCCTTCAGAACATATATGCAGATAGTAAACCTTTGTGGTTAAACAAATTTAATGAAATTTTCGTACTTTTCTTTTCTAGTTAAGAAGAAGAAAAGAAATCTATGACTTTTGATTGATTACTGTAGCAGCCAAACCTTATCTTGTCGGTCAGACTGTATTGATTTAGAATATTGAATATTCAGGCATTTGTTTTCAAAGCTAATTTTTGTTGAAGAAAGTATTTTGATGTAGGAATTTAGTAATTTCTTTTTGTTTTGAAGAATACGGCATGTAGACATGGGCAGAGCTAGGGGGCCAGGGTGTGGGGGGTCGTAAGGGAGGTTTTTCCATACCCCTTCGCTGGAAAATTACACCTATTTATACAAGGTCATTTTTTTTTTGTGTATATATAGTAGCTGTTGAATCCCCTACTAAAAATTCTTGGCTCCACCACTGCATGTAGGTGAACTGGTGTGGGTGGGGAAAGCTGTTTTACTGGTCCAACTGAATGAAATGCTTCACAGGATAACTGTTTTGTTAGACTGTTAAATATGGCATAATTCTGCTGACTTGAGTAATTTGTATATAGATGATTAAGAGATGGTATCACTATCATGCTCTTCATATTTTTTATCTTTCTTAATTGTCATCAGGAGGTCATTCTTTTCTCATGCCTGTTGTTTATAGTGTGGATAATGGGCACTACAAGAATAATCTGCATTAATTTATGGTTTATTGTTTACAGCTGAACGGATGGCTAGTGATACTCGGTCTGGGAGGAAAAATAAGGATACTGAGAGCAATAAATCAAAGAACAAACAGTCTGATAAAGGTTCACTAAGTTCTGGCTCTGGGAAGACAGATAAGTCCAGTTTAAGGTCAGGTCGAGAAACAAAGCAAGCGGCTTCAAGCCCATCAAGTACAAGGAAGTCCAAGCGTCTTGAGAAGCAGCCACCAAGCCTGCCAACTGTTAAGAGGAGAGCTGGATTAATTGAGAAACCGAATTCTCCAAGCCCTTTAAGAAGGTCTGACAGGGGTAAGAAACCTGCCTCATCCAGTTCGTCAAGATCAAGTTACTTGGGAAGAGGATCCGATTCATCTGTCAAAAAGAAGGAAAAAAGAGAGAAAAGTGTGAAGGAGCTGATAATGGAAGCTGAAAGTTATAGCACTAGCAGGGAAAATGGTGCAGCTTCGGTTGGCTTGAAAAGGAAGACAATGGATGCCCGTACTTATAAGGCATTGTTCAAAAAGCAAAGAAAGAGATATATTGCACCAGGTAGACTGATCTCCCTCTTGTAGCTCTCGTCAATTCTATAACAAGGGCTACACTTTCTTGTTAATTTATTCCTTTGTTTCCCCTCAAAGTTGTCTTAATTTTTCAGTTAGACACCTTAACTGAAGTCATGACATATTGACCAGCAGATTTATGTGCATAATCTGCCTATTAGATAGGAGACACCTAGATAAAGTTAAAATAAAATTAAAACGTGTTATCGAGACACAGTTACATGGTAAAGAAGCCAATGAAACAACAACACGTGGCATCCCAAAATATTTTAAAAAGCATTTGAGCCAAAAAGATTTAAAAATCTCCTTTCGCCGCCCCTTCCCCTTAGGGGCGAATCCACGATTTCAAGAAGGTAAGTGCACTATTACGAAGAGGTGAATTCAGGATATAAATTTGATGGGCACCTTTGGTTTGTTAGTATCAAACTCATTAAGCATTCAAATTTATAAGTTTTTAATTTTTGACATATATATCTGAACTCGTGTCAAAAGCCGGGATCCATTAAGTCCATTGACTATGTACATCCTTAATTGCTACTAGTTTTGATATTTCTTGGTTTAATTGTATAAAATTTTTCCGTGACAAAAGTAGAGTAGGGATTTTGATGTGTTAGACTTGGCTATTTTGGAAGAATAAACCAAACAAAGGAAGAAAAGAAAGTAGTAAATTATAACGCAAGGACATGTCTATTCCCATGGTTTGGCCCAATTTCAGAAAGGGAAAGGAAAAATCAACAAGCTGAACATAGGATTTGACCCCCCGGCCAACTTAGAGTGGTGTAC
Source organism: Capsicum pubescens (assembly GCA_030864215.1). NCBI lineage: Eukaryota > Viridiplantae > Streptophyta > Magnoliopsida > Solanales > Solanaceae > Capsicum > Capsicum pubescens. The sequence goes on from CM061543.1 coordinate 125,343,893, forward strand.
CCAATAACCACGACTCTTTGAGCTTGGGTGCACACACATATATATATTTAATGAAGTATGTTGGAAAAAATAGCATCACTCTACATGATCTAGGGAGGGGAGCATGGATGCAGGTGAACCCAAGTCCCTGCCTAGATATGTCACTGCCTTCCCTCATCTCAGTTTTATCTTTTCTGGGGAGTAAAGTCTGGTATAAGTTCTGGTGCTTCAGGTATGAGGCCAAAAATGCTTTCCATTGCCTGCTTCTGTTGTGTAGAGGTGTAGTGCATATTCATATGGGTTATGGGGGCTGCAAGTGGCATTTAGTGGTGGTAGCAGGAGGGGTTTTACAAGAAAATGGAGCAGTCCTGGTCTTTTAGGTGAATGGGGCGTGCATGTGTTTTATGTACTATATATAGTCTGTCGCAGGATGTCATCACTCCTTAGTCTCCAAGGGTTAACAGTAGAAGTTATTTGCAGTAGACTAGTAGTTATTTCAGTAGTTATTTCTTTGTATTAATTAATTGTAGTTTCTTAGTCCAGTGGTAGTTACTTCTTTGTAGTAATTTGCAGTTTCTCATTCCAGTAATATTAGGAAGTATTTCCTAGTTTATAGGGGTAGTTATCATAATTGTATTTAAACACTATGTTTATTCTATGAAAGGTAAGCAGAAAATTATAAAGTTTTTGAGTACTTCAAACTCAAGAGACCGCAGGTTCTCTCTTAACAAATCAGCACCATAGGTCGTAGAAAGAAAACATTACATTCAATATTTTAGCATCCTATAACTAGATCCATATCCGGGGCCTGTAACTCAGATGTTGTTTTGGATTTGTGTGCTCAGAGTATCTATGGATGGAGTGTAAGAGAATCTCAGGTGGTATGGGTTTCAAGAAGGTGCGGTGAAGGCGAGTCTTTATTGTTCCGTCTTAGCATAGTGAACAAATTATAAAGATGAGTCTTGGGTATATGTGGGTGTTACTATGAGAGGAAGGTAAGTGTTGTGTTTGAGAGTTTTTAGAAGCTATGATGTTTTGCTGTTTTTGTTTTTGATTGGAGTATGGACAGTGTGGAATTTTCTGGTGGTGGAAAGGAAGTATTTAGCGATGCTGTGTGCTTCAGTTGGTTGAGCGAGGACGACTTATTGTCTATCATAAAAAATGATGATGACTGAAGAAGCTAGAAAAGCCTCAAGTTGGCTTCTAATGGCAGTGAAAATGGTGAATCTTTTAGTTTTTTTTTTTCTTTTTCTGATTGGTCCTTTTAGGGGTTTTTGGGAGATAGAAGTCAAAACGTTGAGAGAGAAGAAGCATGAGAAAAGCAAAAATAAAAATGAAATAGTTATGTATTTTCTTGTATTGACATGTGTCATTGGATATGTACATGCATAATTTAAAGTTAGTTATTGTACCATGTTATTAGTTAGTGGTTAATAGGACACATTTTTGACTTAACATTAGGTTTTCCATAGGTCAACCCTCAGATAAGGTGTCTAAATGAAAATTTGGACAACTTTGTGGGGGCTATCTTTGTATTCTTTATAATTTCAATGCTGAGAGTGATGTTTTAAAGCTAACTGAATTGGCATTGTCTTATTTTGGGTTTTTTTGAATTGCTGAATTTCTATACTGATGTAGATGTTTTCTCCTGAATAGAAAGTAACGAAAAGTTGGAAAGCCCAAAGAAGTCATCAATAGTTGAAGGCATTGACAGTGATGAGGCAGATTGCAAGCCAATCGACGGGGATAATGGATCTCATCAAAAAGTTGTAAAACCTCTGAAAGAACATCCTGATGGTGTTGCTTCTGCGAGGTCCATTTCTAGCTTAGAAGCTTCTGCAGCAGATGCTTCGGTAAATGATTTAGGGGAATCACCGTATTCAAGCCGCAGATGCTGTTCAACAGAAAAATCTGCTGCTCTTCCTGCAGAAAATGGTTCGGAAGTATCTAAAGATGGTTGCTCAGTGGGAGAAATTTCTGGTGATTCTGAAATGATTCCAGAGGGTTTCTCTGTGCTTGAGGATAATTTGCATATCGCTGAGTTGACATGTTCCACTTCTACAAATGGTGATATTATCCTGAAGAGTGGTGAAATAGGTACTGCTAATTGTTCTGAGACACATTATGATACGTGTGACTTGGCTGAAGTGTCTCCTCCACCATTAGGTGATCTTGAAAAGCTTGGTGAAGGTGGTATTTGTGCTTCATGCTCTAGACAGATAAGGTGACTTTTCTTCTCTTTCTATTTACATTTTGTTTCTACCAATACTGCGCTGCCATAATAACTTGACTTTAGCATAGTGAATCATCACATTTAAAACTTAAAAGTACGATGTCCTTTAGATATTTTAGGTCTCACTTATGCTAAGACTCAAACGTATTACATGCAGGTCAATGTTGCACTTGACTTATAAAGTATTCTGGAGATGACACCCAAAATTTCTCTCTTCATAGTGCTTTATTTTTATAGGTAACATTAAAATATTATTGGTGTAAACCAGCAGTAGGAGAAACGTACATCCAAAAATTAACGTTACAGTGTGTGTAAAGAACTGAGGAAGTCAACTTAAAACACATTTGCTGTGGGCTCTGTAAGAAGTATGCACTTGTGTCTAAGATTAACTAAATTTTCCTTCTGTGCCAAATACGCGAACATTCTTTTTTCATATGACCCACCAAATCATGAAGTTCGTGATGGCCCTAGAGGATTTAATCATATCCATTTCTTGTGGGTCAAATGTTTAAATGTGTGTAGATCCTGCAAGTGTATTGACCTTAGTTGTGTTGAGATGTTTCCAAGTATTTTGTCAATACTGCACTCAATTGGTGTAAGAATGGATTTGTTTCTCTTTTGTTTTTTGGATATTGTTTTTGTTCATCTAGACTGCTATTTCTTTTCCAAAGCATCAGTTCAGGAATGATATACAACAATATGCTTCCTAAGACCAAGATGAAGTAGCCCAACTGATCCTTTTTGCCTTTTTGGGATAAAATAAATATTTACTAGGTTTAAACTTTGGCAATGACATCATTGTTCTTGGATTTCTCCGCACTTCTGAATCATCCTATCGCCTTTTATTCATCACATTGGTGATGTATTATTACTTTTTAATTTTCTCTTAATCCCTCCCCAGGAGCTTCCCTCTTTGACTCCTTGTTGACTCGAACCCACAACCTTAGAGTTGGAGCTGGAGGGTGCTTACCACTTGAGCAACCCTGTCTCATCTTTTGATGTATTGTTACTTTTGGGACTTGGATAGATTTATTAGGTTATCAGTCATTCAGTCTGTACTTCCATCTGTAAGAGACAAATTACGGTTTAAAGCTTCTATCTTTTACTTCTGTTGTTTTTTACTGTTTTCCTTTCATAACTTGCAGGTTAAATCATGACTCGCCAGAGGAGGAGCTGTGCTCATGTGCTGGACTGTCGGGCAGGGATTACAGTAACCTTTCTAGTCTCAAGGTTCGTGCCTTTAGACGTGGAGAAGTTGAAGCATCTTGTATTCATAGTAGATGCGAGGGTCGTAAAGACCCAATGAACTATCTAAGTTTACTATAGTATCCATATACAATGTGTGCAACAAGTTTTTCGGTGACTGCAAAGAAAAGCAGTTAATGGTTAATTGGTTATAAGATTGGGAGATTATGGTCAATAAAAAAGGAGAAAGATTTGGAGATTAAACACCAACTACACATATCCTAGATGATACAACATGTGACAAAAATACAAGAGCAGTTGAATACAACACATTGTATGGTAGTCAACTTTGAGAAACTTTTCAGTTGTCAAAAACTGGGAAGTCCTAAATCACCAACTAGCTGTCAGTTTGTTCTTATTATTCTTTTTTCTTTGTAGTATGAGCATCATGTCCTTGCCACTTTGTCTTAACAGGTAATGGGTCATGTTAGTTCAATTATCAGTTATTCTAATTGTTTGTGCTCCACTTCATTTACCAAAGGGGATTTACATATCAGAATAAAGCCATTTTCTGTCATGTGGCTAGCAGCTCTGCATATTCTTGTAACCAATTATTTCAGACTGTTATTTTATTGTTATGAATTGCTTTCTCAATATTTAATAATTTTCTTATGCTCAAACGCATTTCATTTTAGGATAGAGTTGGTTCTGAAGCTGCAAGTCTTTCCGATTCCAGAGAAGGATGCAATATACAGTTGAACAAGGCACTTTCAGTTTCTCAAAGGGGCAGTGACGAAAAAATGTGCGCCACATGCAAGCAAGGTGGAAAGATGCTGTGGGTACCATTTGCAATTATGCACAATTATGTGATGGTCAATAAAGATCTTTCATGTCATACTGTGAAAAAAAATCAGTTCTACCTAACCTAAACACATTTGCTTTATTCTGTTTTTATTTTGTTGCCAATTTTTTTTCTGGTTAATTAATGGATTGTGGATGCACCCTACAATGATTTTTCCATTTGGGTTATGCATTAATCGTTGTCAGCTAGCACAATAGCCTGGCTTAGAATGGCCATGTTTATGTCTTGATTTTTATCATTTGCACTCTACATACTTTTCAGGATCTGCAATGGAAGAGGTTGCAGGAGATGCTATCATCTCTCTTGCTTAGATCCTCCACTAGATGATTTTCCACCAGGAGCTTGGCATTGTAACTTGTGTGTCAAGAAAAAGATTGAATCTGGTGTGCATTCAGTGACAGAAGGAGTTGAATCAATTTTGGATGTTAGAGAAGTGGAAGTAGCAGGTGCAGGTGCGAAAGGTTTGATGTAAAAGTTTATTACATAAGACATTTGTACTGGAGCTGTGAATATGAGCTATGACTAGTTATTGACCTGTGTTACATCTTTTAATATTGCTCACCTTCTGTTGATTCTTGCTCTTTACTATTTTGTTTTCTTCTTTGCTTTTATTTTAGGAACGTATAGGCAGAAGCAGTATCTTGTGAAATACCATGATCTTGCTCATGCACACAATCGTTGGGTTGCAGAGGCACAGTTGCTTATTGATGCACCATTGCTTATTGCAAACTATAATCATAAGAATCAGGTCGGAATTATTTAGTTGAAGACTTTTATGTGTTTTCTTTTTCTTCTCTTCATATTTTCTGCCAACTTGACTAAATGGATAATTATTTGCACAAACACATGCAAAGAATGATATCCATTTATCATAACAAATACTTTTTTTGGAGTTCTCACGAGTAACAGCTTCTTCATCATTTTAGGATGTGAGGTGGATCTCAGAGTGGACAGTGCCACATCGTCTCTTGAAGAAAAGATCACTGATGTTCTCCAAGCTGAATGGTCAAGATGCAGGTGATAATAACAAATGCCTGTTTGAATGGCTTGTGAAATGGAAGGGACTTGGTTATGAGTATGCTACATGGGAATTGGAGAATGCTAATTTTCTGAAGTCACAGCATGGTGAAAGCCTCATTAAAGATTTCAATATTCGTCGTGAAAAGGCAAAACGGGGAATTGACAAGGTGCTTATTTTCGTGATATTACTTGAAAATTATGCCACCGATTTCACTTCTTAAATCTGATAAGTGATAAGTATCTTGATGTTGCTAAAGTACTTTTAAGTGCCTTGTACTAGTTGGTTTCGTAACTTATAAATCCTAAATTTTGCTCTAATTTGTATGCAACCTCAGTTTCCTGCTGCCATTGACATAAACGGTAGGAAGTCCCTACGCTAAACATAAAATTTTGATTGTTGTTTGAGGATATTTTGAATGATTAGTCCAGAAGAAATTTGTTATGTGTTTGTGTGCTTCAAGTCATAGATATTGGTGGTAGTAGCCGTCAACTTTGTAATATTAATTGCAATCTTCTCTTGCAGCTGCAGAATCAAAAGGGACCACTCGTCAAACTATCAGAACTTTCTGCTGGAGGTTCACTTATAACAGATTCGAATGTGCTGAACAATGTGAACAAGCTACGCGAGTGTTGGTTGAAGTGCCAAAACACCGCTGTCTTTGATGACCAGGTGAGTTCATTTTACAGGATATGCTCTTCTAGGTGGGAAAGAATACTGCTGAACATTCTATATTAGTGCAAATAAATAATGGATGACTGATGGCGGACATGATAGTGAAGCTGGATTCTCAAGCCCTTAGAGATAGTTTTAAGTATCTTGGGTCTATGATTCGGGGGAATGGGGAGATTGACGAGAATGTCATGCACCGTATTAGTGCAAGGTGGCTGAAATAGAGGCTCGCTTTGGGAGTCTTGTGATAAGAAGGTGCCTCCTAAGCTTAAAAGTAAGTTCTACAGAGTGGCAGTGCGACCGGCTATGTTGTATGGAGCAGAGTGTGAGCCAGTTAAAAACTCCCACATCCAAAAGTTGAAGGTGGCGGAGATGAGGATGTTGTGATGGATGTGTGGACTTAGTAGGAGAGATAAAGTTAGAAATGAGATTATTCGAGAGGAGATGAGAGTGGCTTCAGTGGAAGACAAGATGCAAGAAGTGAGGTTGAGATGGTTCAGACATGTGATAAGTAGGTGCTCGGATGCCCCAGTACGGAGGTGTGAGAGATTGGCTATGAATGGTTTTATGCGTGGTAGAGGTAGGCCGAAAAAATATTGGAGGGAGATGATTAGGCATGACATGAAGCAATTGCAACTTACGAAGGACACGACCCTTGATAAGAAGGTGTGGAGGACGCGGATTAGGATAGAGGGTTAGTGGGCAGGAGTGCGTCCTTACTAGTAGGGAGGAGTGCTTTATGTGTAGTTGTGTCTGTAGTCATAGTGTTGTAGTCATAGTGTTATGCATTCTTGTAGTTTTTTGTTCGTGGTGTTTTGGTGATTTCAGATAGATAGTTTGTAGTATTAATCTATGGGTGTCTTGTTTCTTTTATCATTCTGTTGTGTGTTTTATGTTTTTTGTTTTTTATACTGGTGGTGTTTGTCCTGAGCCGGGGGTCTATCGGAAACAACCTCTCTACTTCATCTGAGGTAGTGGTATGGACTACGTACACTTTACCCTCCCCAAAACCCACTTTGTGGGAATTCACTGCGTATGTTGTTATTGTAAAGCAGTTAAAAGGATTTGAATGTCAAGTTTGATTGATAATTTTGAAGTTCTCGTTTGATGCTTGGTCAATGTCATTGTTCCTTTTATGTGCATTTGACTCTTCTTTGGAAACACTTTGTATTCTTGTCTCCCTGCTTGAGCCACAACAACCAGGATCTTTGCTCCAGGCTATTTTTTCCCTTTTATCACTCTTCAAATTCCAAAAGGAGGTGCTTTTTTGATTATTTCCTCCTCATTCAGACACCTTTCTTGTTGAATAACATCCAATCTGAATATATATTTTCCTCATCTCCAGATTTCCATAGTCATTTAAGCTCCATTATTTCAATTTCCCTTTGAAAGCGAGAATGTAATCTGGGGTCTTCCTTATAATAAAGGATGAAATATGATCTATTTTGTTCCCTGCTACCACAGTTTGCACTGTGAAACTAATGGAGTATGGTCAGAACAAATGCTGGCCAGGATTTCTTGTTTGATATTCCTGAAAGAAATAAGGAACCTATCAATTCTGGATGATGTCTACCATCTATTCCCCCCAAAACCCCCCACCCCCATGGTCCATGTGTAATTTCCCCCTTCCATCTGATGATCAATTAGCTCCATATCTTCAGTGACTCATTAATTTGGTATATCTAGTGCAGTTCCTCTATTCAGAGGGGAATCTGACTATGTTAAAATCTCCACCTGCCACCCAAGGTCCTGTAAAAAATCATTAGAGCTCTAATTTCCCACCGAACTTCTTGTCTTTAGCTGTCGCAATTTGGAGCATAAGTCCCTGTTCTTTGCCAATTGAAATCCTAAGTTTTGAGACTTAAATCTGCATGTCAAAGAATAAGAACCTTCCCCTTCCATATTTTACTGTTCCATATCATTATATTACCCCACATCAATTGTTTTTTTCTTCTGAAACAAAGAAGAAAAGATGACCCCTAGTTCCACTAGCTCCCAAATGCCCACAAGTCCTTATATACTGCTTGGGAGTCACTGTGACTAAAGGTTTTGTCTCTTGTCTCTTTGCTTGCCTGCAACTATCGATTTTCATAAATAGAGCTCGTGCGTCCTTTTCACATCCATGCAAATCAACCCCAATTTGCTTGCTTAATTTTATCGCATTCTGATGAAACCATAAAGATGCATCCATTTCTCCCTTTATCTTCTCTCCTGCAACTTTATCTTCAATGGTTCTGCTTCCTCAACTTACCGGATGCCTGTCTATCTAGACTCAAGCATATGCATGTCTTTTTTGTCCCCTATGATGTTAATTTGTGCAGCCTTTACTTCGATGTTAGTCGTGGCATCTTCGTATCATCAGCTTCTTCTTAAATCACCAGCTGCTTTGGTTCCTGAAATTGAGGTAGATGGAGATTCTTCTCTTTCTTCGCTATCCATCTTTCCAGAATTTCGTAAGGAGTTCACAAGAGCGTACTTGTTTGCCTCAATTTTAATGAGTACTGTGTCCATTCTGTTAGAGATAGAAGTGGAGACCTAGTTTAAAAGCTCGGCTTTAGTAAATCAAATCGAGCCTAATGTGAAACCTTTGTTCCATCACCGCTTTGGGGCACTTGGGTTGTTGAGTTACCCAGAACTCGACTCCTTTAAATATTTGGCCCTCTAGTTGTTGCCATGTAGCCTCCCTTTTACTTGGCTTGAATTTTAAGTTAGGCACATGTTTACGTGCACCCCACTTCTATACTACAGATACCTACCCTGCGCTCCTTGATAAAATGCTTTATTGGTTGACAGGCTTTCAGAGGCTCAGAGGCTCTGCTTCTTCTATGGAGAACACCCTTGGTGGCAATTCACACCAAATGGACATTTATGAAAACTAAGACCCTTATCTGGAATGATCACCTCCTTAGGGACTTTCATCATCTCCTTTAATATAAATTCTCACCATTTTAGATGATTCTTTAGAGAAGTTTTTCTCTGTTTCCACCCATCCTCCACAGTGATCTCCTATGGCTTTGAAGACATGTTCTATCAGAGATGAAGCGATAGACTGGTAGCTTCGATCCATGGCCATAACCTAAGTTGCTTGGACTCGGCAATTTCGGTGCCGCACCTGTGTCGACACGACACTGACACGGGTAAGGGTGTGGGATCTGTGTCGGATCCGGTCAAACAAGATCGGGTGTGTTGACCAACAATTCAGAGAAAAATTTAAAAATTGATATCTCAAGGTAAAGATTTGAATAGCTCGGAAACAAAATACCTTCAATTCTGCTGCTACATAGTAATTTATGCCAGTCCTTCTGCCTCTTTTGAAGCCTTTTTCTTGGTAAATCTTGTTGTTCGAGTGGCTGTTGAAGGTAGTGTTCACGATGTTACAGGTTTTTGAAGCCGAGAATTATCGGTGCCGTGGTGGACAACTAGATTGTGCGCATCATGATATTGTATTGTATTGAAAAAAAAAGATATGCAAAACATGTAGTTGGGGACGAAGATGGAGGAGAGTAGACGAAGCAGAGGAAAAGATGAAGACGACGACTGTTCAGTCACCTGACACTATTTGTTTTCTAATTGACCTGCACTCCTTTAATAGCTGCCACATTCATTATTTGTTATTAAGAATAAACATTATAATTTTTTTAATTAAATGAGATAAGCTTTCCATATTAAATAGCTGCATCTTTGATTATTTATTATTAAGAATAAATAATTTATCTTTATTTTGATTAAATGAAATAATCATTGTATATTAATTAGAGTTTATAAAATAAGGATAAATATTATAATTATTTAATTATAAATTAAAGATTAATGTATATGCTTTGCAAGCACACATTTTTTTAATGAAACTAAATTTAGCGTAAGTATATATTGAACATATTAATATTCTCATTTTTTATTAGTTTTAAAATACTTGTCAATTTTGAACTATATGTATAAATTTTTTTTTCTTTTGGCCGAGTCCCTGCACCCGTATCCGTATCCAGATCCATATCCCTGAATCTCAAAAATTCGATCATGAAGGATCCGACACTCGGTACCGCACCCGTGTCCGACACCCGCACCCGAGTCCGAGCAACTTAGGCCATAACAACCCTCAACTACCTAACTAATCCTTTACCGTAATCCATGTCCTCCATAATCTTCTATCCAAGGTCATGTCCTTGGTAAGTTGGAGCTGCATTATGTACTAGTCACTCTATCCAATGCTTCCTCGACCTTCTTTGCCTCTCCTATAATCATCCAAAACCAACCCCTCACACATCCGCACTGTGCATCCTTGCATCTCCTCTTCTCATGCCCGAACCCTAACCCCTGGTAGCATATGAGAGTCTAGATAATCTGTTCAGGAGAAAGGAAAAAGGGGTGGCTTGCAAGATTGATCTAGAGAAGGCGTATGATCATGTTAATTGACACTGCTTACTAGAATTGTTAAAGTTGATGAATTTTGTGAGAAATGGACAAAAATGGATAAGGTTTTGCATTTCAATAGTGAAGTTCTCCATTTTAATCAGTGGTAACCCTTAAGGATTCTACAGCTCTCATAGAGGTGAGGTATTAGACAGGGAGATCTTCTGTCACCTTATCTTTTTGTTTTGGTAATGGAAATCCTCAACAATATGTTGAGGAAGGAAGAAATCCCGGGTTGGATTAGGGGGCTCAAAATTGGCAGAAATGAAGAGGATGGTATGATACTTAATCATACTTATTTTCTATGCCGATGGCTCGCTGTTGTTTTGTGAAGCTGATAGAGATCATAGTCTACATTTGAGAAGGGTGTTGCTTTTGTTTTGAGGCAATCACTGCTTTTGTTTTGAGGCAATCACTGGGCTACGAGTTAACCTGGCCAAAATTAGCATCTTCAGTATAAATGCTGATGAGAATATAGAAGAGTTGGCCGACATTCTGGATTGTAAAGTAGAGAACTTCCTACTGCCTATTTGGGGCTGCCTTTAGGGGTAAAAAGAAAGGACAGTAGCATTTGGCGGGGGATCGTTGATTGATGCAAGAATAAGTTCACTCCATGGGAAAAAGAATACCTCCTATCCTTTGGGGGCAGGCTAATTCTTATCAACAGCGTCTTGGCTGGAATTCCCACATACACTATGTCTTTATTCAGTATGCCTATAACAGTTGAAAAGAAGTTAGACTCTATAAGGAGAAACTTCCCATGGGATGGGGCTAAAAAAAAAAAAGGATTCATCTGATCAAGTGGCAAATGGTTATTAAAGAAAAAAAGGATGGTGGACTTGGGGCAAGGAATTTGAAAATGTGTAATAAAAGTTTACTTTTTAAATTGCTCTGGAGATATAGCAAGGAAAGAGATGAGTTTTGGCAGCAAGTTCTGGATGCTATATATGATTCAAAGGTAGGGTAGAAACAAATTCCTTCACAGCTGAAAAACTCGGGGGGGGGGGGGGGGGGGTCTAGAAGATGATTAGTTCGTTGGTGGGATGTATTGCTACAGTTCACTAGATTGGAGGTGGGAAATGGTAGGAGGATTAAATTTTGGCTGGACTCTTGGTGTGGAAATCAAGTTTCAAAAGCAGATTTCCTGTCTTGTTCAATTGTGCTTTGAATAAAGAGGGTTTTATCACAGAATTTAATTCTGCATCCGGATGGAATATTACTTTTAGAAGATTTCTAAATGATTGGGAAATAGAAAGTTTTTGTCAGCTACCTCAACAACTGAATTCATGTTGAACAAGACAAAGCAGACAGGCTAGTTTGGGTTAAAAGTAAGGACAAGGTATTCTCAGTCAATAACTGCTACAAAATGTTGTTGCAACAACTCAGTTAAGAAATTCCTAACTGTCCATAGAAGATGATTTGGATAACTTAAGAGCCTACGGAATCATTTTTTTTTGGTTGGTTAGCAGCTAGAGATGCATGCCAAACACAAAATTAGTTACAAAGGAGAGGTTTTTCGATGTGCAGCAGAAGCTGTTTCTGCAATTTAGAGAAGGAAACAGTTGAACATCTATTCTTGCATTGCAGATTTTCACGACAGTGTTGGGAATTTTTCTGTAGCGTAATGAGCATATTATTGGTGTTACCAGGGAAAATTAGTAGTTTGTTGGAAGTGTGGCAATCACAGGAGGTTAAAAAGAGCTTAAAGCCAGTATGGAAAACTATTCCCAATTGCATAATGTGGACCTTTTGGCTAGAAAGGATTAAGGCATGCTTTGACGGGAAGAAGCTACAGATTTTTAGAGTTGAAAAAGAAATGCATTAAAAATCTGTATTTTTGGTGTTATTAGCAGCACTTTAGATATGATGGATAGTATATGGAATTTTTGTATTTGGTAGGAGATAATATGTTGTATTGGTTTATAGAGTTTGCTGCTTATTCATGTACCTTTTGCTGTACCATCTTGGTATTCTTTAAATAAAATCTTTACTTACGAAAGAAACCCCATCTAAGTCCCGCTTCTCGCATCTTAATTCTCCGTTGAGGCCATTCTTACCTTGTTCTGGATATCCTCATTTCTATTCTTATCTCTCCTAGCATGCCCACACATGTACCTCAACATTCTGAACACGGAGTTCTTGACCAGTCAATATTTCGCTTCATACAACTTAGCCGGTCTAACCACCGGTTTGTGGAACTTGCCTTTAAGTTTTGATGACACTTTCCTATCACACAAGACTCTGGATGAGAGCCTCCATTTCACCCACCATTCTCCAATACGTTGTGTGACATCTTTGTCGATTTCTGCGATTTCTCCATTACTCTAGATAGTAGACCCAAGATACTTAAAGCTTATTCTTTTATGGATAACTTGTGAATTAAACCTCACTTCCATAATATCCTCATATGTTACGTCACTTAACTTGCTCTCCAAGTATTATGTCTTGGTCTTGCTAAACCTGAAACTTTAGACTTAAAAGGGTTTGTTGCCAAACCTCAAGCTTAGAGTTAACTCTGTTGTCTTTGTTGTTTGGTCGTTCTCAGCAAATAACAGACACTATGGTTGGATATGCTGAGTCAATTCATTCATCACCGAGGCAAATGAAAATGGGTTACGAGCTGATTCGTGGTGTAGCCTCATCACAATTGGAAATGCGGAAATGCTGAGGACCCCTCCCCCCACCCCCACCCTCACCCCCGAACCCACCCTACCCACCAGTTTTGCTTACCTGTGTTTTGGCTCGATCATACGTATCCTTAATCACTCTAGTGTACGCCATAAGAACACCTGTAGCCTCCACGCACCTCCATAAAACCTCCCTCCTCCTTCGGAACCTTGTCATAAGCTTTTTCTATGTTGATGAACACCATGTGAACGTCCCGCTTCCTTCTCCTATATTGTTCCATCGGTCTCCTAATGAGGTGGATGGCTTATGTAGTTGAATGCCCCGACATGAATCTGAACTGGTTCTCAGGAATAAACATGTTCCTCGTCTTCCTCCTTACCCTTAGCTCTCCCACACCTTCATAGTGCGGCTCAGTAGATTAGTAGATTGATACCTCTGTAGTTGTTGCAATTCTGACTGTCACCCTCGTTCTTATACAATGGGATCAAATAATTTTTTGTTTACAAATACTTAGATAATATTTCTCTTCAATCAATTTGGGCTGCATATCAACACAATTTTGTGCAAAAGAATTGATGATTAGTTGGAAGAGCGGGGAAGGAGGAGATGACGCAAGGCTTGGAACGTGGTTCCACTCGCGTTGATGTGAGTCGTGTGGAGAGAAAGAAATAGGAGAGAGCTTTTGGGGGGTGGAATCGAGCTTTTCTCATTTGAGGAGAAGCCTCCGGTCCCTTATTTTCTTTTGGTGCACCCATAGAATTCCAATTTGTATAGGAGATGGGTGGAGTTGTTGAAAATCATTTATTATTGTAGATTCTTTACTTTTTTGTATACCTCATGTAAATGGCCAAATGTGTGGCCATGTTTATGGATGAAAATACGTTTTGCAACAACATCAACATGCCCGGTGTATTCCCACAAAGTGGGGTCTGGGGAGGGTAAGATGTACGCAGTCCATACCACTACCTTAGACGAAGTAGAGAGGCTGTTTCCGATAAACCCCCGACTTAGGACAAATAAGATGAGAATACGTTTTGCCTGATTAAAAAAAATCAACACAGTTTTGTGGGCAGAGTTAAGCGGGTCAAAATAGGCTAATTTAATAAAATAAGCGGGTCATTACCCCCCAAACCTAAATTTAGGTTGGGCAGGTCATGATTTTAAGACTGATGTTGTCACCCCTAAGTATAGACAAGCAGGCAAATACAGAGCTTTAACTAGTGAGGTTTAATTAAATTCACGCGAGAGAAGAGCAAGAAAATCAATAGGCGGGCAAAGAAAGCCAGCTCAAGAAAGATAGAACCTGGAATCTATGTCAGAGATGTCGCCACACGCTGCCACTGCACCTCCTGTCGCCAGAATGTGTGCCTCACGTGCCCTCTGATGGCTTCCTGAAAATTTAGGTACCCTGTGCAGATCTGACCTGGAACCTACTGAAGAGGGGTTTTCGGTTGTAGAGTAGAGGAGAAAATAGAAGAGAAAAGAAAAGAAAATAGAGGAGAGAGGAAATGGTCTTGCTGGAAACGGACTGACCAGAGATGGACTGGTCGGAATGGATTGGAGGAGAAGAAAAGTAACACGGGTTAGAAGGTGGAATAAGTAATATGTGTATCCGTAGTACATGGATAAGAGTATGTAAAGACCAAAATGCCCTGACAATAGGTAATCCTTAAAAAATAATTCCTGTATTATTAAACTGGATAACAATCCTTGTTTTATTTATTCTCTGCCTAATAACCCCCCTTTAAGTTATCCCTGTTCAAATAATCCCTGTTAACAATCCCTGTATAATTAATATATAAAAAGAAAACCATTCCTAAGTTCTTCAGTTTAAGACAATAACCTGAAATGATAACTTATGGGCACATAAGATACGGTTCAACTAATATGATAATTGTTTTTGCAGGATCGTATAAAGAAGATGGTTCTGTTTATTTTATCTTTGTCTGATGTCTGCTGTCCTTTCCTTATTGTCGCAACTTCAAGCTCACTTCTCCAGTGGGAAGCTGAGTTTACACGGTGGGCACCAAGTATTGATGTTGTAGTATACAGTGGACGCAGAGATTCTAGAAGGAGAATCAAGTCATTGGAGTTCTATGATGAAGGTGGTTTCATGATTCTTCAAGTGCTTTTATCATCTCTGGAAGCTGTCATTGAGGTATGGCTTAAAATAGATTATTTTATATCAGGGCCTCGACAGATAATGAGGTCCAAGATTAGTAGCTTGTGATGATGTTTTCATTAGGGCTATGGACGGTGCACTAGAGGTGTATCATTTAAAAATGTTCTCAATTTTACTTTTATATCATATCCTATTTAGTTGGTCGTTATTTTTAGTTCCCACTTTCTTGAAGATTCATGCTTCTCAGAGGATAGGATCTGGAATCTATTGGAAATTGACCTGTATTCATGCAGACATGCTTCTCTTCAAAAAGTTTAAACTCTCTCTTCAGAAGTTGCATGATTCTTGCGACTCTGAACTAAAATTTCCTCATTTGGCTAATTTTACCATTAAATTTTAGCTGGAAGCAACTTTTAAATCCCCAGCAAAGTGATACAGTTTCATTAACATTTGTATATGGTGCCTTGTGGATTATACCGTTTGCTGAGAAGTTACCATCTTGGTACTCTTTAAATAAAATCCTTGTCAAAGAAAAGGAATAGGATTTCACCTAATATTTGGGGTCAGTTCGTGATGATGTATATGAAAGGGAAACAATGTGTACTTGATCTAAAAAGAAAAAGAAAGGCAAACAACGAGCAAGCTTATGTTAACTAAGAAATGCATTTTCTTTCTTAGCTATTCTTATTACTACCTATTGCTCCCAACCTGTCTTAATGTCAGTGTGGTACTTGTAGAGAGCTACCTCTATAATCCTTGGGATTAAGATTAAGAGTTCAACTTTATAAAAATATAATCAAAAGAATGTGTATTAACTCTTTTTTTTTTTTGGACAACTGTGGTGTTTGGGTCAGTTTTCGCGCACCTCGACTAAATCCACAGGATACCTGCCACCTCTCACCAACAACAAATATCAGGTAACCTTGTCCACCAAGGTTAGGACAGATGGGGAGATCACAACCTAGTGTTTTTTTTTGAACCTGAGACCTCAGGCTTTCAACTCACTTCATTGACCACTAGGCCACACCCTTGGGTGCAATATGTGTATTAACTCTGTTAATGCGAATGGAGCTTTGGTATTTCTAGTGTCTCTCTTGGTTTCTTTCTCGTGCAAGCTTTCTTGTACTTGTTACTGTTTTAGCATTTGGGGTTTTAAGGAAAATTTGCTGCCTTTGAACTCAAAGGTCACCCTTAGTATCCTAGCTACTTTTCAGGTCGAGCGACTTTTTTTTTTTTAAATAAAGTAATTTACACTTTGTTATGTTTTTGGTTGATAGTTATGTTAAAGTTATGTAGGAATTAGTCAGCAAGATAGTTACTTCCAATTCACTTTTGGGATCTCTCTGTGTTGGGAAATGTTCGTTTTGAGTAACCTAAATGTTTTTTTTTTGTGGTAATTAGGTAATGCTTCAGTTTGAAAAGGTTTAGTGCCATGCTACTCTTGTCTTGCATTGAATTCCTTTGGTGCCAAACAGTATTCCTCTATATGTAGAAAAAAAAACTTTGGGATATTGTCATTTGTTGTGTGGCTTTGGAGTTTATAAATGGTTTCTAAAAGTTGTCTTTCACTAATTCCCTTGTAATATTGTAGCCAGAATGCTTTTAATGCCATTATTCAAACAATTTTCAGTGTGGTGTTGACTTAGTTGAGAGGCCAAACATTACTCTCTGATATTCATGATTTTATGATAAGGAAAAAGTTCAAGCACCCTTATGTAACAGTTCTTCCTCCTCTTCTGCATCTAGAGTAGTCCTCCTCTCTCTCTATTTTGGGCTCCTTAGTCTGTTCTCATCTTTAGTATATTGCAAGATCCTAATTCAAGTGATGTTTTATGCTTCATGCTGTGAACTTATTGACAATAAATCCTTGATAGATCTTTTGAGAACCTTTTGGTGTGGATTTTCACTGGTTTAACAAGGGAGGTCGTCTTTCTCATTCATCCTAACATTCATTGGTTTATCAAGGAGAGTTTCACTTCTTATTTGGGTGTTTTTTTTGGGGGGGGGGGGGGGGGGGGCACTGGTGGGTCTAACAGTATGCTATTGATGGTTGTTCCAAGTTCCAACACTATTGTGTGGTTGCTGAGCGGTCTGCACCTTGAATTGGATGCAGCCGGTGGATTAAGTCCTTCTGGGAGTTGGTGGCCTCTGGTTTGCCCTGAAGTATGCTAATGGATAGGGTGGTATAAGCACAACTTGTGAGATGGGAATTCGAGATTCTGACACGGACATACATTATAGAGACAAAGATTGAAGAGTTGGTTAAAATACTGTGATAGGAGACGAGGTGAAACTTGTAAAATGCTGTTTAGTTTTTCCCATTTGTGCCTCAAACATTTTGTGTTTCGAGCTACGTCTAATTATTTAGTTGCAACTGTAATTCTGCTGGCCTTACTTTAAAGAAAAAGGAAACTATATTTCCTGAAGGCTGATGAATCTCCTAGGCTGGGCCAGAAAATGAAACTTGCAGAAGTCACTCACATGATGTTTTGAATTGTGTCCTAAAGTTTCTCTTTTCTGATTTGGACTCGGATTGTATTTCTTTTTGTTGAATGGATTTTTCATTTGATTCCCCAAAGAATGGGAAGTTATTAATTCTTCTGTTTCTCCGAAAATTGGAAAATTCGTACCGTTTCAAAGTGCTGTAGCCATGTTTCTTATTCTCTCTTATTTCTGCAGGATGTAGAAATATTGAGCGGCTTGAGTTGGGAAGCGACTATTATTGATGACTGCCAAAATGTAGGAATTTCTGCTCATGTGGAGCAAATTAAAATGCTTGCTGCTGGTGTAAGGGTGCTTCTTTTTAATGGTCCGATGAAGGTATCTTCCATATCTTGCCTTCTTTTCCTTGGTAAACTGCTTTCATTTAATACATCATCCTTACAAGACCCTCTAATTTCAACAGATCACCTCATCTGAGTACCTTAATCTACTCTCGTTGCTCGAATGTAAATTTGGTCTGGACAAGACTGGTGGCGTGGAATCTGACTTCAATGACCATCTTGGAAAACCGAAGAGAGTCACAAAGGTCACTGCACCTTGCAGCAAACCTGAATCTTCTAAGTATATGGAGTATTGGGTTCCTGTTCAGATTTCTGACTTGCAACTTGAGCAGTATTGTTCTACATTACTCACAAATTCTAATGCTCTTCGCACTTTCTCTAAAAGTGATCCTGTTGGGGCTCTCCGTGATATTCTTCTATCTGTGCGAAAGGTTAGGTGTGTCATTTCATTTGACATTTTTGCATTTATGGATGATGGTAGTTTTGTTACTTCTTTGTTCTGTTTTCTCATGGAGAAGGCAAAGGATTGGTCCTTGCGGCGTTGAACATTTAGAAAAAGAGAGCTTCTAAGCAAAAATATTTATCTTGACGATAATTAACTTAGTAGTAGCCAAGGGTGAGGCCTAGTGGTCAATGAAGTGGGAGGAGAATCATGAGGTCTTAGGTTCATATTCCAGTGGAGGTGGCAAAAAGTAGTAGGTGATTTTTTCCATGTGTAAGCCTGGAAGGCAGAGTTACATGATACGTATGCCGGTGGGAGGTAGCAAGTATCCAGTGGATAGTTGAGGTCCAGATAACATAAGCATGCTCAGACACTAGTGTCATGAAAAATAACTAGCTTAATGGCACAATGAAAGTGAATTCGGATTCATTTGAACTGTTGGTAACACCATTGTCATAGACAATATTAACTTTTAATGTTCATCCTCGTCATCAGAAGTCAATGAAAGCCATTGCTATATTGATAGTTCTCTGAACTATACGTGCTTGCTTTTGTTTGTAGTGTTGTGATCATCCATATATTCTGGATCCATTGCTGCAACCCTTCAATAAAGGGCTTTCTCCTGCCGAAATGCTGGAAGTAGGAATAAAAGCAAGTGGAAAACTACAATTCCTTGACAAGATGCTCGCAGAGATGAGACTCCGACAACATAGAGTGGTTGTCCTTTTTCAGGTATGTATTTCTAGTACTTTTGTCTTAGAATGAACTGTTTATTCGTGGAGTCATATTTGAGTTCCTATATAGAATGGATCAAGTCTGTAGCATCTCACAACCATTTAAAAACTGTTGTTTGAATATATTGAGAGATGAAATTGAAGGGATAGGAGTAACAAATAAAATTGAAACAAGAACCAAATAGGCAGAACTAGTGTGAATTATACATAATCCAGACAACTAGGTCTACCCAGCCAATTTATTTTTTGATCTGCGGGTCATGGGCTGGTCTTGTTAACTTCCTTAAGGAACAGTTGCGGGTTTGTCCTGCTAATAAATTTAATGGGCCCGGTTAGAAAGTCGAACCTCTGAACCATTTTAAGCGGGCTGAATTGGGGCTGGTGACTAAATCGGATTTCTTTTTTTTTCCAAAAAAATCATATACCTTACCTTTTGTGTTAACTTATGTTTACTAAACCATGTGATCATAAGTAAATTATTGAACTAAGCTACTAGTTTCAAAAAACAAAATTATTGAAATTTGAAACCATTCATAAGTTTCCAAGCTAACTAGTAATGAAGCAACTCACCTGACTCTGTCAAAACAGTACTTAAACTGGATGGGGATGACACTATAATAGTAAATCTGTTTCAGTATTAAGTTAGCCTGTGTTGGTGACCTTGCAGTAATCACTAACTCTAGCAGTGATAATGTATTGACAACTTTGTCTGTTTCTATCTAGTTATATATAATATATCCTTTTATCCAAAAAAATTTGGGCACATCTAGGGATATTATCGTTAGCGACATAACATTTTGCTCAAACTCATCACCAACTTCTAGATACATATATAATAATTCAGTTAATTGTTCTGCTTTACCTAATTTCATGTTGATTTAATAGAATATCCATTTGACAAATGTCAGGTATAAGATGAAAGTATTTTGATTTTTTTCTTTCATCGCAGGAATAGCCTGTCCAATTGACTCATGAATCTTAAAACTATTAAAAAAAATGAACTTTCAACTAAATGAAGCAATGTACTCGATGTTTGATTGGACACAAAGTTCAAGAAATAAATGAAGACTTCTCACAAATAAGCTAAATATATGCGTAACACCCAGTAATTAAATGCGTGATGGTGAAAGTTTCCCATGTTTCATTTTTTTATCTCCTAGTAATGCCTTTGAACCTAATATTCCATCAATGGAAGAGTGTTCTCTTTCTGTCCCTACTCATCAAGAGGAAAAATTGCTATCTATCTATCCATGTACATATCAAAATGTGGTTCCAGGCTTCGGTCGATTGCCGGACTCTTATATCAAGTGGCCTAAAAAAAGTCATTTTATCAAGGGTAAAATTGGGATGCTAATTTTTCTTGTAGTTTCTAAATAGAAAGACGTGTCATTCTTTTTGTGACCGACTAAAAGGAGTGTTTGTCACATAAATTGGGGCCAATGGAGTAGTATTTATAGTATATATACACTAATAAAGCCGAAAGAGTTCAACATAATAATGGAAAATTGCTCTAAATCAACAAGAACAACAACATACCCAGTCACCACTCTGTAGATCTTATCTTTAAGTTTTGGTGGTACCTTTCTGTCGCACAAGACTTCGGAGGCGAGCCTCCATTTCATTCACCCCGCACTAATACAATGTGTGACATCATCATTGATCTCCCATTTTCCGTGGATTAAAGACCCAAGATACTTGAAACTTACTCTCTTGGGGATGACCTGTGAATGAAGCCTCACTTCCACACCTACCTTACATGATGTATCATTGAATCTGCACTCCAAGACTCGCACCACTCTGTAGATCTTACCTTTAGGTTTTGGTGGTACCTTTCTGTCACACAAGACTTCGGAGGTGAGCCTATATTTCATTCACCCCGCACTAATATGATGTGTGACATCATCGTCGATCTCCCAATTTCTGTGGATTAAAGACCCAAGATGCTTGAAACTTACTCTTGGGGATTACTTGTGAATGAAGCCTCACTTCCACACCTACTCACGTGATGATCATCGAACTTGCACTGTAAGTACTCTGTCTTGGCGGCTCAGCCTGAACCCTTTAGACTTCAAGATTTGTCTCCAAACCTCCAACCTTGCATTAACTCCACCACATATCTCATCAATCAGTATTATGATCTGCAAATATCCTACACCATGGCACTTCACCTTGGATATGACGAGTCAATTCATCCATCACCAAGGCAAATAAAACCGGGTTAAGTGCTGATCCCTAATGCAACCTCATCTTGATTGGAAGTGTTCCAAGTCTTCTCCCGTTGTTCTTACTAGGTCTTGAATCCATCGTACATGTTTTTTATCTCCCTAATGTAGGCCACCGATACACTTCTCGCCTCCGGGCATCTCAGTAGGACCTCCCTTGGGAGTTGGGACATTGTTGTAAGTCTTCTCCAGATCAATGAACACCATATGGAGGTCTTTCTTCCCCTCCCTGTACTTCACTAGTCTCCTTATAAGATGAATGGCTTTTGTAGTAGATTACACGACATGAAACTGAACTGGTTCCTGGTAATTGACGAACTTCACTGCAGTCTACCTGGTGCGTGGGAACTGGGAAGGTGTCTGCCGGAGGGGGTTCTTGGGGTTTGGTCGCGGGAGATGCCTGATCTGATAGTGTTATTGGATTTTGCACGACACCAACGAAAATAGAGATGGCTATAGCAATCACCATAAATTGCAGAGTCACGGATTTTCTCTTGGTATTTGCTGGTATATTGCACAACGACGGCTCTGATACCATATGAGATATTAAGGATAAAAATATTATTCAATTGTCTATCTACGTGATTAAAGACATTACATTATAATACTTTTCCACGTAAGATACCATGTACAAATCCTATTCCTATTGTAACAACTACCTTAAGCAGTTATAAAGGGTTGTGCCTGGGGTTATCTTTTGATGCTAAAACAATATTAATAACTTTCTAATCTGTAGTTAGATTACCTAAGAAAAAAAGGTAGCCTGTCTCCATTTGTGCAATTTCATGACTCATTGATTGAGGGAATTGGATTGTTGTTTCTTTTATGATCTTGGGAATCTTTTGACCCAGTTCTCCAGGCCTAGGCGTATGGAGTGTAAAAGAGTGTCCCACATTAGCTGAGGGAATGCGTTGTTGTAAGGGGTAACATTGTCCATCAAAGGCTAGGTAGATGGAGGGGATGGTGTTTTGCCCAGTTTGCCGCACCACTACCTCCCAGCAATTCCAGTACGGGGTAACTTTGTCCATAAAGGTTAGGTAGATGGGAAGAATTAGACCATTACTTAATTTATACATGCTTCACACACACACACCCCGCTAAACATACATCAGGCCACCAGCATCCTGTATATATATAAAGCATCCTGTATATATATATAATAGAGACTGATAAACATACATTAGGATACCATCAGCATGATGTCTGAAGTTCCGTGGAAGTGTTTTGTCACCTTTCTCTTCAATTTCTTCATCTGATTGTCAAAATCGTCCTTCTTGAATGCAGTCTATTGTTGGCTCCGGTCCCGGGGCATCTATTGGTGATATTCTAGATGATTTTCTGCGTCAGAGATTTGGTGAAGATTCTTATGAAAGAATTGAGACAGGTGTTGTTGTGTCCAAGAAACAAGCTTCGCTTCACAGGTTTAACAACAAGGGAAGTGGGCGCTTTGTACTTTTACTAGAGAATCGTGTTTGCAATCCGAGCATTAAACTGTCGTCAGTTGATAGTGTTATTATATATGATAGTGAGACAAATCCCGCAAATGATTTGAGACAACTCCAGAAGATATCCATAGATTCGCAGTCTACATATATCAGTGTTTTCCGACTGTATTCATGTTTTACTGTAGAAGAAAGATCCCTTGTCCTTGCTAAACAGGACCTTAATCTTGATAGTAACTTGCATAATATAAGCCGGAGCCCCAATAACACCCTTATGTGGGGAGCCTCAAATTTATTCAGTAGATTGGATGAGTATCACTCTGGAGGTATTCCAACCTCAATTTCAAATAACTCATCGGGACAGTTGCTTTTAAATGACGTTATTAGCGAGTTTTCTGCAATAATTTCTGTAATCTCTGACGACAAGGAGATATGTCATTCCATTATTTCAAAAGTTCAAATTAGCATGGGAACTTACCGTGCTAATATCCCGCTGTTTGGTGAGAAAAAAATGGAGTTGAAAATCGGAGAAGAACCTCATGTCTTTTGGAGAATGCTGTTGGAAGGAAGAAGTCCACAGTGGAGAAATTTAAGCACAGCAACCCCAAGGAGCAGAAAGAGAGTTCAGTACTTTGATGAATCACCTGATCCACCTAATGGTAATGATGAAGCAGGAAAGAAGCGCAGGAAGGTGGTAAACCATAGCGTGGATGCAATCCCCACTCATCCCTCACCTGGAAGAGGTGAAGTTGCAGCCTCCAAAGAAGGTATCTCTTCAATAAACTATTTTCAATATATTTCGTGTTAAGAGTTTGTTGTTTCATTTGTATAAATATGTCGAGAAATATCAGCTGCTAATTATTAGTTGGATCCAGGTGCTCATGAAAATAATAATATTGGTGGGAAGCATGTATCTAGGTCTCCATCTCATCTGTTAAATGAGGCAAAACTTGTTAGGCCTGAAGAAGGGCGAATACTGTACAATGAGCAGAAAAGCCTTCATATCCATCTGAAAGCTGAGTTTGCGAAACTGTTTCAAGTGCTAAAACTTTCGGTATTCATTTCTTACCTGCCCTTTCCCAGAATTTTTATTTTTTCTAGTTATAGTCGTCTTTGAAGAGTGTACAGGTGCTGTGATGAACAGCGAAGGTAAATATCAATCTTTGTTTGTCCAAATTAATCATAATAAGTGGATTTTGGGAGGTTTCTGAATCTGTGAATATTTGCTACCTTTAAAAGATAAAGTTCTTCATGTTAGGAAAGTATACCTTTCATATTCATGTTGGGAGTTGTTGATTGTTTCTGCTGAGTAAGTAATGATATTAACCTTTCAAAGGTTTAATCTTTTTATGTATGAGTTCCAGGTTTTGTGATTGCCCCTGAATTATCATCTTTTCCTTGATTAAACTCTCTTCAAGTGGATATATTATCCTGCAGTTTTTGGCACGACAGTAAGCGCCACAACATCCCTTCTATGGTACTCGAACATCCAAACCCGTCCGAGTTTGGGAAACCTAGAATGGCTGACAACCCCTCCATCCCTCTGCATTGGCGGGAACGGCCCTACTTAATTCGCCAATAAGCTGAGTGTCCTATATTCGCATTGACAAATGGTATAAAACATTTTTTTTTCTGGGATGGGGTAAATAAATTTTCATTAAAATGGGCAGCGCCCCCATACAAGAGGTATACCCCAAAAAATAGAAAACCAACAATAGGAGATGGTTTTTACAGACACCCAATCTTCTATACAACAAGGAATCTCGCGTATGCACCAAAAAGAAACAAGGGACAAGAAACTACTCATGTTTACAAAAGTCATCTCTACCTCAAAAACTCTCCTATTTCTCTCTCCAAACAACCCACATCGGTGCAAGTGGGGCATCACTCCAAGACATTCTCCTTCTCCCACATTCCCAGCTAAACATCAACCTTTTGACAATACCTGACATCACACAATAAATTCCAAACTATGTGAGGATTTCCCACCATAACCTCGAAGCAACCCGACAATGAATCAGGAGGTTCTACATTTTCTTATACAGAAAGCCCCAACAAAATTACTCCTGTTGCTAGCCAAGTGAAGAAACACAGCTTCCTCGGTATCTCTTGGCACCGCATTATGCGGAAAAGCAACCTCTCCCTAATTAATAGCTTTTCATACAAGTCTTGGCGAAGAAGATACCATTGTTACCCACCCCTACCGCCATATTTCATGGCTAACTTGTGGGGCACTTTATTTGTGAAGTAAATCAATCAAGCTTTCGAACTCTGTCACCTTCCACCTAAGTTGCTCTGACTCTCCAAAAATGTTACCGCACCCGTGTCGAATCCTTCAAACACACACTATTTTTGGAGGATCCCACATACACCCCCATCGACATTTTTGATGAGTCCGAGCAACATCTCCCCCTCTTGGAATTCCTTCTAAAGCTCAGGTCCCGAAAAACATCTCCATCCCGTAGCTTTCGAACTCTTTGAATTGTGGATTGCTTTTGTCAAGAAATTCTGAGTATATTTGGGAACAATACCTTTGCAGTATAGTCCCCACACCACCTATGCTCCCAAATACATACCCCCCCTCCCACACCACCTATGCTCCTAAATACATACCCCCCCTCCCATCCCTCTACCCTAAAAGACACATTGTTGCTAAACTCCTTCAATCCCATTAAATTGTTCCTCCATAATCCGCATCTATAGGGAATAGTGACGCCTTTAATTCTTCAATCCCCTTCCAAGACCCCATATTTTTCCGCTATGACCTCTCACCAAAAAGCATCTTCTTAGTCCCAACTCTTCATAACCATTTCCCTGATAATGCTTTATTGAAAACCTTCAAATCTTTAACTCCTAATCCACCCAACAACTTAGGCGGTGTAACCGTTTCCCAGTGCACCAAATGGTATAGAACATGCGTAGCGTGAGAAAAGGCATCATTCATTTGATTGTTCTATCTATCATATATATGTGTGTCCTGGATGTTAAATAGCTTTTTATACCTTTGTTTTAGTAGCTTTAAGTTAAATAACAAAGAACCAGGAATACATGAGCAGCATGCATATTGCATTTTCATCTTTGGAATTCTACACATGACAGGACAGTGTGCAGCTACAGCTCTTTCTTCTAACACGTGAAGCATCTGTTTTTGCAAAGCCATCCTTCAAACTTAGCCAGTAAACTAGTTCATCTTCCCATTAAAGGGGTAAAACTGTTTCGACAAAAATAATCAACGGCAGTAAAGTTTGCTATGATCTTCTTGTATTGCTGTCTTTGAGATAAAGTACACCTTTTGTGCTTGTGTTTTATTCCTCAAATTTCTGAATTGTGTAGATATCAATAGTTTAGAAACATGAAGGTTTTATTTTCCTGTTCCATTCTCGAAAAATTTTGCTGCTAATTTTACAAATTGTCTTTGATTTCTCATTATTCCATTGAAGGCCTTTCCACCTGGTTCTTTTCTTAGTGTATGCTATTGATTTCTATTTGTTTTTTTTTTTAAATGTTGTGCAGTCATGTTTGTTTTTATTTTCTAACTCATCCTTGTAATTGAATTGTTACAACAGTGGTTTAGTGTACAAATTTTAATAATAAGAACCAGGTTCTGATCCCCTACCAAATTTCTTACCGCTAATTGTTTGTGTGAACCTAAGTTGCTCGAACTCCGGTGCGGGTGTCGGTTCGTGATCGAATTTTTGAGATTCGGGGATATGGATCTGGATACGGATATGGGTGCGGGGACTCGGCAAAAAAAATTTAAAAATTTATACATATAGTTCAAAATTGACAAGTATTTTAAAACTAATAAAAAATGAGAATATTAATATGTTCAATATATACTTACGCTAAATTTAGTTTCATTAAAAAAATGTGTGCTTGCAAAGCATATACATTAATCTTTAATTTATAATTAAATAATTATAATATTTATCCTTATTTTATAAACTCTAATTAATATACAATGCTTATTTCATTTAATCAAAATAAAGATAAATTATTTATTCTTAATAATAAATAATCAACGATGAAGCTATTTAATATGGAAAGCTTATCTCATTTAATTAAAAAAATTATAATGTTTATTCTTAATAACAAATAATGAACGTGGTAGCTATTAAAGGAGTGCAGGTCAATTAGAAAACAAATAGTGTTAGGTGACTGAACAGTTATCTTCTTCATCTTTTCCTCTGCTTCATCTTCTCTCCTCCATCTTCGTCCCCAACTACATGTTTTGCATATCTTTTTTTTTCAATACAATACAATATCACGATGCGCACAATCTAGTTGTCCACCACGGCACCGATAATTCTCGGCTTCAAAAACCTGTAACATCGTGAACAATACCTTCAACAGCCACTCGAGCAACAAGATTTACCAAGAGAAAAGCTTCAAAAGAGGCAGAAGGACTGGCATAAATTACTATGTAGCAGCAGAATTGAAGGTATTTTGTTTCCGAGCTATTCAAATCTTTACCTTGAGATATCAATTTTTTAATTTTCTCCGAATTGTTGGTCAACACACCCGATCTCGTTTGACCAGATCCGACACAGATCCCACACCCTTACCCGTGTCAGTGTCGTGTCGACACGGCTGCGGCACCGAAATTGCCGAGTCCGAGCAACTTAGGTGTGAACCAGGCATTAACCTGGAATTACTTGGTACTCCCTATATAAATGAAAAATGATTTTTCTGCATTGATTGACATACTTGTGGCATTTTCTATTTGCGAGAACTCCATACTATGATATACCTAAAGAATAGGTTAACCAAGGTGTTATGTCACAATCTTGAATTGCTGGGCATGTGACCAAAATTTAAATGCAGGAAGCTGTCAAACATACAGTGCGAAAGTTTCTGGAATATGTGATGGAGAATCATCGTGTTAGTAGGGAACCTGCAACAATTTTACAGGCTTTCCAGTTATCTCTGGTTAGTATCTTTCTGCCTCCTATCCTATCTGCTTGGATCCTTCTAAAATATTTTATTTTTGTTAGTGGATTTTTTCTTTTCTTCATTGAACATCTTAAATTCAAATAGAAAATTATCAAGTCATAGATTAAAAAATAAAAAAAACCGGATTCCTAATTATCTGTTTTGATAAATTTCATTTTTTTGGATCAAGTAAATTTTTTTATTGATAATAACAAGGCCATCTTGGCCGTATACAAGGGGTATATCAAAAAAAGGCAAGACCTACAAAATATGGTTCTCTCCAAAAGACACCCAATCCTCTATACAAACAGGAACTATATGGGTGCACCAAAAGAAAATAATGGACTGGAGACTACTTCTAGATGAGCAAAGCTCATAAAGCTCATCTCCACCGCTTCAAAAGCTCTCTTATTTCTCTTTCCAAATGACCCATATTAGAGCGTGAGGAGTAACATTCCACGTCTTTTGCCTTTTTCTTCTAGCTCCGCTCCTCCAACTGAACATCAACTCCTTCACAGATCTTGGCATCACCCAGGAAATGCCAAACCATTCGAAGATATCCCCCATAACCTCGTGGCTAATTTGCAATGTAATAGAATATGATCCACCTCACCCATCTCCTTGCAAAGGAAGCACCAACTCAAGCATACGACCTTTCCTTTTCTAGGATTCTCCACCGTCAAGATTACTCCTCTAGTAGCTAACCACATGAAAAAGCCCAACTCAAGCGTACGACCTTTCCTTTGCTAGGATTCTCCATCGTCAAGATACTCCTCTAGTAGCTAACCACATGAAAAAACTCACTTTTCTGGCACCTTAGGTATCCAAACAGAACCAACTGGGAATCTCTCATCCCCCTAACCAAAAACTTATCGTAAAAGGACTTAACAAAGAACACTTTGTTATTCCCCAACTCCCAACTCAAAGTATTAGATCTGTTGATTGGTTCACAGTGATTTTGAAGTAAAGCCAACAGTCTCTGAAGCTCAGACACCTCCCAATCTTGGAAATTCCTTCTTACTCAAATCCCAAAAAGTCTCATCCCCTTGTGCCCCCCTAATTGTCGAACAGGCAGCTCCTTTGGCAAGAAACCCTAAACAAACTTGGGAATTCATCCTTAAGCACCAAGCCCACACACCCTTTTTGCCCCCAAAACTATCTCTACTCCCTTCTCCGACCTTAAACCCAATAGTATCACGAAAATCTTCCCACCCCTTCATAATCTTCCTCCACACACCACACACCACACACCACACCTGGAAGGCAAAGTTATCCTATTTGTTCTCCATCCCCCTTCCGTTTCTCCATATTTATCCACGATCACCCCTCTCCATAAAGAAGCTCCCTCCACCCCAAGTCTCTGCAACCATTTGCCCAAGAGAGCTTTGTTAAAAACCTTCAAATCCTTAACCCCAAGAGCTCCACACTGTTTAGGATATGTCATGGTCTCCCATCGAACTAAGTGAAACATTTTTGCCCCATCCGCAGCATCCCGAAGAAATTTTTTTGCCACCTTTCCAACTTCCCTATAACAACATTGGGAGCGTTGAATAGGGACATGAAATAAACAAGGATACTCGATAAAGTGCTCTTAATAAACACTTCCTTCCTTCCTTTGGACAAGTATCTTTTCTGCCAACCTGCTAACCTCTTCTCTAACCTCTGAATGACCGGATTTCGGACATCAATATCCTTGTTCGCTGCGCCTAGAGGTTAATCAAGGTAGGTAGTAGGAAGAGACCTTACCCTACATTGCAATACCTGGGCAAGCAATAATGTTATCCACAACACCAACCGGTATGATCTCACTTATTTTTTTTGAGGTTAAATTTAAGCCCTACACCACCAGGTTAACATTTGTCCGAGGTAGTCGAGCTGAAGCCCATCTGCATCTCACGGCACCAAAATATCATCTGCAAATAAGATATGAGAAATTCACATGGAACCAACGCCGCCAACCGCAGCCTTGAATCCCATAATAAATCCACCTAGAACCACTCTGGCCATCATCCTACTCAATGCTTCCAAAAGAAAATAATGGATCGGAGACTACTACTCAATGAGCAGGGCTCATCTCCACCCCTTCAAAAGCTCTCCTATTTCTTTCTTTCCAAATGACCCACATTAGAGCTAGAGAAGTAACATTCCACGCCTTTTGCCTTTTTCTTCTAGCTCCGCTCCTCCAACTGGACATCAACTCCTCCACAGATCTTGGTATCACCCAAGAATCGCCAAACCATTCGAGGATATCCAAGTTTCTGGAATATGTTTTAATAAATTTCATGTAGCTCAAAATTCCTATATTTAGGTGCCTGCTATTAAAATAAAGCCGATAAGAAGTTTTGCGTCTTATTCTTATACTTTCACTCGGTATTAGAGTTTCTATGATCTTAGTAAAAATCTAAGTAGCTTCTTGGAGGCTGCTCAACTAAAGTTTTCCTTTACCTTTTTAGTTTTACAATTTTTTGTATGTTTGATGTTTGTTTCAGTGACACCACATCTCTCTGTGTCTGTCTTTTGTGTACTTAATTTCACCTAAATCTGAAAATCAACATTTATGGCTTGTGCTTCTATTGTCCACTTGGACATATCAGTCCAGTTTAGCTGATCTGTCATTTTGACATCCTAAATTTGTCTAGTCTTCACTCTACATCAACTAACCTGTTGAGTCAATAGTATATATTTCTTTTTCGTATTGCCAATGTCATTGTTAAATCATTCCCAATTCAATACCATGGTTTGTGAGATCTGATTAATCTGGTACTATGCATGTTCTCAAATTCAATCATCTCTTGTAGATCCTTGGTAACCCTATAGAATTTAATCTGATGGCAAGGCTAAGTCTTATTTGATTAGGATGTAGTAGTATTAAATTATTCACTAAATTACCATTCAACTTTATCTTATACATTTGGGAGTTGTTTAGTTGGATCACTAAGATGGTATAAATCCTGCTTAGAACTCCACCTTAGAAATGCAATGTTTGATTACCCTTTGAAACTTGCATTAAATTCAGCATTGTATAATACATGATTAGGCCACTCAAGGTTGTGGCCAAGTGGTCAAATGAAATGGCTTAAGAACCATGAAGTTTCAGGCACAAAACCCAAGGCAAAAGCACTAGGCAGTTTTGGGAATGTAACAAGTAACCCATGGAATTAGTCTAGGTGGCACAAGCTGACCAGGTCACCACGATTATGAAAAAAATAAAAAATTAGTACACTGTCGGGTTGGATTTGTTGTTTCCTGCATAACTAATAGGCATAAGTTATATAGGAATCTATTTATTATTTTATGTGGAAAGAAGTTGGAATTGGAATAGGAATACGGGGATTAGTAAGACAGATTAAAACTCAAGGTTGTGGCCAAGTGGTCAAATGAAATGGTTCAAGAACCATGAACTTAAGTTCAAATCCCAAGGCAAAAACCCTCGGTCGGGAACGTAACAAGTAATCCGTGTAATTAGTCTAGGTGGCACAAGCTGACCAGGTCACCACAATTTTGAAAGAAAAAGAAAATAGTACATGTTCAGTTGGATTCGTTGTTTCCTGCATAACTAATAGGCATAAGTTATATAGGAATTTATTTATTATTTTATGCAGAAAGAAGTTGGAGTAGGAATATGGGGATTAGTAATACAGATTAAAACACAACTACAATGACCAAAATAACCTACATCTATTTAACTATTTCTTTTTCTTAAAATAAACAATACACATCTTAATCTCCGCATAACAAAATCTGCATTTTTAATCCATGCACCTCGTCTCTAAACGACCCTTAGTGTGCTTCTTGATTCAAGGGAACATCTTTACTGTAACTGTGATTCTTCTTATTTGACATTCTGTGAATTCTCAGTGTTGGGTTGCAGCTTCAATCTTAAAGCAAAAGATTGACAAAGAGGAGACATTCTTGCTAGCAAAGCAGCACTTGCAGTTTGGATGCACTGAGGAGGAGGCGAACAATGTCTGTCTGAAGATCCGTTCCTTGAAAAAGTTGTTCCTGCAGCGGTTGGATCAAAATGATAATGCTTCAAGTTCTTCTAAGTGTTCTTTATTAGCTGCAAGATCCGTTGCAGAAGAGCCATCAACAGGAGGCATGTCACAGAATGTAGAATCTCCCCAGCTTAATGTGCAAAAGGAAATGGAAGAAAGATTTCAAGGTAAAAGATTATACAAGGAATGCACTGTGACACCTAAAGAGGAACTTGTGGATATTGAAAGGGAAATTTTCATGAAGGAGGTTCAGTGTAGATGTGAGAGGCGAATGTCAAACCTGCTACAAAAGCAAAAGGAGGAAATTGAAGAGTTTCAGAAAATATGGGAAAAGAAGAAGGAAGAGCTTGAACAGGATTACAGATTGCAGTTTGCTGTTCTTCGGTCTATATTTGGTCAGAATGCTGCAACAAAGGATAGACAAAAAACATTGGAAACTGAATATTCAAAAAAAATGCAAGAGCTCAAATGCCACAAGGATCAGAAACTTAAAGAGCTTAAGGTAGAACACTCTGCTATGGAGAACAAGGAAATGCAAAAGGCGGCTTCATGGTTAGCCAAAGCAAATTCCTTTAGGGGTATTGGATCTGATCCGATAGATGGCATAGGGTGCTCTCAGGAAACTGTAAATGTCTCACTCAATTCTCCCTGGATTGTTTGCCCTGTGTCTGGACATCTTGTTGAGGAACTGAATGCAGGTAATATTTTGGATAACATGCGTTCTGATGTACCTGCATCTACTTCGGATGAGTCAGATATTCTTCCTATTGAGTCTACAAATGTTTTAACAACTCCAGCAACAAAGGACGTAGCTGGGGTCAAGCCTGGCGACAGAGGATTGGTTGCTATATCCAAGCGGTCTAACAAAGTATGTGATCTAGATGCACCTGCATCTACCTCTGATGAGTCGAATATTCTTCATATTGGAACAACAAATGTTTTAACGATGCCAGCAATGGAGGAACAAGTTGAGATCGTGTCCATGGCTGGAGTGTTGGATGCTAAATCAAATCAGCTAGAGCGTAATGAAGGAGGTGATTTAGGTGGTAGTTCAGAGGGAATTGGAGCACTGGGTGCTAGATCCAAGCAGCCTGATGAAGTAGGTGATCCAGATCTACCAGCATTCGATGAGTCTAATATTCCTCCTGTTGAAACATCAAATGTTTTAACAATGCCAGCAATGGAGAAGCAACTTGAGATCACTTCTGCGGCTGCTACATCCAACCAGCCTAATGAAGTAGGTGATTTAGGTGGTAGTTCAGAGGAAGTTGGAGCACGGGGTGCTAGTTCCAAGCATGCTACTGGAGTAGGTGATCCAGATGTACCTGCATCTACTTCCAATGTGTCAAACATTCTTCCCGTTGAAACTTCAAATGTTTTAATTATGCCAGCAACAGAGGAGCAAGTTGAGATTGCCTCTAGCACTGGAGCATTGGTTGCTGGATCCAAGCAGCCTAATGAAGTGGGTGATTCAGGTGGCAGTTCAGAGGAAATTGTTTCTGTGTCTCCTCTGCCTCCTGAAGAACATACTGAGGTTCTATTAGAGGATCCAACTAGAGAGCATTTGTTGGAGGTATCTGGGATGGGTTCTGATGTAGTTCCGGGGAACGATAATTCAGAAGTTAATAATGTTACTGAAGAATTGAATGCAGAACATGATAGTCTGGAAAATATTTCACATTTGCAAAATGATGAAGATAGCCCGAGAGATGCTGTTAGACCCACCGATACAAACCAAATTTCTCCTCTGGAATTGGTAGTTGACTTTCCTTCGGTAGCAGCAGTTTGTTTTGATGATGGTGGTTCTTTACCTCAAAATCAAGTAAGTGGTCTGTCTTCCAAATTTATGTGGTGCTTGTATTGTGTTATTGTGTAGAATATCTGGATTCAGAATCTGGGCACAGGTGTATACACTCTCCCTAGGAAAATTAATAAAAAATGTACCAAATTGCAAAGACATGTTCTGTTTAGATCGATTGAGAGAGTGATTGGCAAGTTACCTCTTAGTTTTTTTTCTTCCAATTGTAAAACAGATAATTTGGACTATTTTGTTTGGTGACTTGCAGTTCTACCCTCCAAAAAATTTATATGAATTTTTCCTGATATATTGTGGAAAAATATTATCTGTTCTGTTATTGATGGTTTTGCACTGAAACTGGATCAGCTAAATCAGTATGAAAGTTTCCAGTCTTCAGGATATAATGGAACACTCACTCATGAGATGCCATACCCAGAAAATCGGAGTGGAACACAGGTTGAAGTTGATGCTGGGCAGTATGGAGCCAACATTTCAGAAGCTGTGTTAATTAGTAGTTCTGAGCAACAGCAGCCAGCTTCTGATGGTTTATCACTTGCTGCTCATGAGCCACCGAGCGACATTAGACATGAAATCCATAATGGTGAAAGAAACTTAACACCAAACCTTGGGTATTCTCGTCATTTGGACGGGGAGACGATGGAACCTTTACAGACAGGTGGTAATTCCGAAGAGCGTCCATCTGTCGATGTTGAGATGTCACCTCTGAGCTGTGAAATGACTAATTTCTCAGAAGTCAGAAGAGTGGATCCTCGACCCATTACAGAACAGGATGCGTCTTCCCATAATATTGGAACTCCAGTTCAAGTGCCAGGTTCCGCTGAGCTTCCTAATCAAGCAGTCCTGCAACATAATACTAATGCTGCCGTTGTTCAAGGACCCAGGAACAGATCAGTTCATCCAGACCATCAGATGGCCACTTGGAATTCAACTCTTCCTTTCAATGCTGATCCTCTGCATAAAGATTGGGAAAGGATACATAAAGAAAAAGAACAAGGCACCAAGATTCTTGAGGACATGGTTAATTCCAATTTCGTTCTTCGTGATTCTTTGCTCCTAGTCCTTTATTTCTTAAAGTTCTCTTGTTTTAACAGAAATTGCGTCTGAGATCTGATTGTCAGAAGGAGATAGAGGAAATGATTGCACAAATCCATAAGAAATATGATCTTAAGCTTCAGGAGGCTGATGCAGAGTTTCTTCGGAAGAAGAAAGAACTTGATGTGAATCAGAACAAAGTTCTCATGAATAAACTTTTAGCAGATGCTTTCAGATGCAAGTGCATGAATCTCAAACCTTCGGGGCTTCCAGGCATGCGTCAAGGTATGTAACCAATGTTGGTTATGGATTTCCAAGGAGTGGTTAATTTTTCTTATCATAATTTTAAACTGACAGTTGCATCCAGATTTTACTTAAAGAGTATATTTTTAATTTCCTTATTGGAGTCTTTCATTACATATATTATCAGGGTAACAGAAAGATGGTGTTAGTTTTTGCAACTTTGCTAGGTTATACAAGTCAGGCATTTCCTAGGAGCGGTTGACTTTTCTTATCATAATTTTGAACTGACAGTTGCGTCCAGATTTTACGTACGAGTACATTTTTAATTCCCTTATTGGAGTCTCCCGTTACATATATTATCAGGTTAATAGAAAGATGGTGTTAGTTTTTGCAACTTTGCTAGGTTATACAAGTCAGGCTGGTCATATCTCAAGTAAAAATTGTCTTTTCTCGTGTACTGAAGTATTATTGTTCTTTGTAGTTGTGCCTTCTAGTTATTTGCAGCATCTACGTCAGGTATCCCAGCAGCCTAATTTGAGGTCTTCTCCTGTGACTGCTTCGTCTTCAGCTAGCCAGCAAAATTTGGTCCTAGCTTGTTTGAGAGCTTCCCCTGTCACTAGTTTGTCCTCAGCTGACCAACCACAGGTTAGACAGGAGACTTCTGTCCCCTCTAACCGTTCAGTACATTCTGGTGGGATTTCTCAGCCTACCATAAGAGGTGCACCTGTTACTGGGTTGTCTTTAGCTGGCCAACCTGTACCTACTCAGCAGACAGCTGCTGTTAGTCGTTCAAAAGCACATTCTGCAGGAACTCCTAGCAGGCCACCTCTCATTAGTGCAATTACCCCTTCCACTGGTAATATTAGGATAGCTGGCGAGATCCGTGCTCCAGCTCCCCATCTTCAGCCTTTCCGGACTCCTCCATCCATGTCTACTAGCAGCAGCTCCTCAACCCTTGCTCAGAGTATGCAATATCATCAGCAATCCACTAACACGGCTGCATCATCACCCTCACTTCCGCAACTAGCTTCTCTACGAACATCATCCCCATCCCCATCCCAACCTCCACAAAATCAGATACCTACGCCATTGGTTCCACAGTTAGCTGTAGATCTTTCTAGTTCTCGGAACGCGGCTACGCAGCATGACTTTGGTGGGTTGCCTGCAGTAAGAAGTCCATCTATCTCTGCTCAGGAGCTGCTTTTTAATGTGGAGAATCAACCTCATGCAAAGAGGCCTAGCATTATGCCACCTTTACCAGATGTGGGCTCTGACTTTGATTTATTGGACCTATCTGAATTTCAAACACTGGATGGTGTACAGGGAGTTTCTACCTCTTCAGCTGGAGCTACTAATGTAACTGACGTTGTCTGTGTGTCTGATGATGACTGACCTGTTGACAATGAAGTGTTATTTGTTGTCCATGGGTCAGCTGTATCATGTGTTTGTAAAAATGAATTTAAAAAAAGAAAAGAAAAGAAGAGAAGGGTAAGAGGAGGGAAGCTTGACAAGATTAAATAGGGTTGCATGTCCTCTCTCCCTCCCCCATTCTTTTCCTCTGGAATTCCATGAATGCAGCTGTAATTCATTAATCTTCTATATTATAATAGGACACAATATCATCTGTTCATGTGTTTTCTTATTTGTTGTTTTCTATGTCGATGTTTGGTTTACACATACTAAGAGGCATTTGATTGATGCTTGAGTTGGACTTGGAAAAAAATGAGTATTTTAACTTGAAGTTGAAAGGTATGTTTGTGAGACCTGAAATTGTGGTTGGACTTGAACTACACTTAAAAATTGAAGATTTTTGTGAACCCGTGTTTCACATGAACTACACATTCAGACTAATCACTTTTAAGTACTGAAATTCTAATTCGGTCCCAAGATTCTGGAGCTGCGGGGTAATGGTGGACTGCGAAGTTTAAAAATTTATTTGGTTTTATTTCCAACTTAACATGCCTGGTAAAATTTCACAAGTGAGGTACGAGAAGGTAAAGTGCATGTAGATCTTAGCACTTAACTTTGAGAGGTAGAATGGTTGTTTTCGAAATATCTTTGGCTAAGTGTAGCAAATTCAGGTACAAAGAAGAGTAAAACTATGAAGAAAATATGACAATTAATCAACACCACCAAAAAATATCAGCTGCAAAATAGTGTGATAATCCAATCACAATAAACAATGGCAGATATTTACGGTTAAATCCTAAGCTACCATACTGCAATGCAGTACAACACTAAAATCCGACTAATCTTTTACTCTAGTACTCGTCCGCTACATCTCCTTATCTAAAGTCATGTCCTCGGTAATTTGACTATGCGTTATTTCTTATCTTATCACTTCATCTCAATATTTCTTTGGCTAATCTCTACCCCT
This sequence comes from Capsicum pubescens, assembly GCA_030864215.1. Classification (NCBI taxonomy): domain Eukaryota; kingdom Viridiplantae; phylum Streptophyta; class Magnoliopsida; order Solanales; family Solanaceae; genus Capsicum; species Capsicum pubescens. The sequence continues at coordinate 125,381,023 of CM061543.1, forward strand.
CTTCGCACATACTATATCCAACCAATCAAACCTCCTCACTGAGCCGTCCAAAGCATTTTAATATTGCTTTCCCCATCTTATTCATCGCGGAGGCCGCTCTCACCTTATCTTGAATATCCTCATTCATGATTCTATCACACTAAGTATGTCCACAAATTCATCTCAACATCGTCATTTTTGCGTTATGCATCTTCTGAGCATGAAAATTTTTGACTGGCCAACACTTCGTCCCATATAGTGTCTATCTAACCATCACTATATAAAACTTACTTTTAAATTTCAGAAGTATCTGTCTATCATACAAGACTTTGGGGGCAGGCCTCCACTTCATCCACGCCACACCAATAAGATGAGTGACATCACTGTCTGTGACCCCGCTATCCTAGATAATAGAGTCAAGATATTTAAAATAATCACTCTTGTGGAGAGCTTGTGTATTCAGACGCACTTTCACGTTTTCCTCTTGTAATTCTTCACTAAATTTGCACTCTAAATCCTCCATGTTCTCTTGTAATTCCTCACTAAATTTGTACTCTAAATCCTCTATTTTTGTTCCCGTAGTAAATATAATTAAGGATACAACAATTCAGTTAACGCTTGAGACGTAGGCACAGGGGTGGACCCACATAGGTTTAAGTGGGTTCATATGAACCCACTTCGTCCAAAAATTATATTGTATATATATGAACGTGTAAGCAGTCTTTACAGCGTAGAAGATATATATAACTTTTTGAACGCTCTAGACAAATGGAATGCTTTGTCTATTGGCAGTGGATTCATTTCTTAATTGTTACATCACGTGTTCGACCCCATCATTGTGTCTTTGTTTTTGTTTTCTTTTGCCTTTACCCCCCCCCCCCCCCCCCCCCCTTTTTCTTTTAAGCAGCAACCAATACCCTTTTTTTTTATTTTAGCAGCATCATTGTGTTTTTTTTTGTTTTCTTTTGCCTTTACTCCTTTTTTTCTTTAAGCACCAACCAATACCCCTTTTTTATTTAAGCAGCAACCAATAGTTAATATTAATTGACTTTTTTTTTTTTTACCAATATTTTTTTTTTATATATTAAATTCATTTATTAAAAATTCTGGGTCCGCCAGTAGGCTTACTTACAACATACTAGTTTAGGGAATAAGTCAATCTGCGTTGGTAATCCAAGCCCCCAGCAACCATTTCTTATGGGGAAAAGGCCAAATTTAACCCTCCACCTTATTAAAATATTGTTTGCATCTAACCTCCATTGTTATATTATGTGGTCAAAATTGTTCTCGCTGTCTCAAACATCCAAATTCACCCTCCAATTAGCGTATTTCCTTGAATTACTTTGCGATTACCTAATCCACTTGAATGTCCATTTCCTACCTCGCGAAGTAGTTCTTTTGGGGTCGTTTGATGTGAGCAGTGGCGGAGCCAGGATATTTACTAAGGGGTTCATAAGTAAACATACGAACTAACTGAAGGAGGTTTAACATCTAATATATATACATAAAAAATAATTTTAACCATGCATATATAACATAATTTTTTGCCGAAGAGGGTTCGGATGAACCCCCTTGACAAAGGGTAGCTCCACCCCTGGATGTGAGGTATAAAGGATAAATAGTTTTGAGATAAAATGAAGGATTATTTTATCTCATGTTTGATTGAAGGTATTAGTTAGTATCAGAATTATTTATCCCATCATTTATACATAGTGATGAAATAAGTTATCTCATTTATGGAATAACTAATTCCAAAATAACTAATTTCAAAATTTATTATTTTGGAATAACTCTATCCAACCAAACGACTCCGCTATAATTTTTTTTAAAAATAAATATACGTTTTGTTAATTAGCTAAAGTACATAATATTGAGTAACATTGCCGTGTTGTTTGCCTGGTATGAACACGCGTTTTAATTGAAATAATTGTTTCCTTTTAGGGAAAAACGTTCAATATATACCCAAATTTTAGTGAAATTTGCTGTAACATATTTGAATTTTGTGGAGGTCTTATGACCCTCCTGAATTATTTATTAGTGTATTTTAGTGCTATTTATAAGTTAATAAAAAATAAAAAGTTTTAAAAAAGAATTTAGTGCAAATAAATGTGAATAAAATACGCTAATAAATAATCTGGGAGGACGGGGGTCATAGGACTCCTGCAAAATTCAGGTGTGTTACAATAAATTTCGTCAAAATTTTGGTATATTTAAGAGCATTTTTTCTTTCTTTTAAGTATGAGTAAGGGTGAACAAAATCGAATCACAAATTGCAAATTGATTCAAATCGAAAAAAAATTCGACTAATAATTTGGTTTGATTTGATTTGTTGTTGGAAAAAAAAACTCGATTATAATTGATTTGATTTGATTTTAACTAAGGGAAAAGACATCGTTTCCACCCTAAACTATACCCGAAAAGTCTAAGCCACACCTAAACTATACTAGTGACCTATTACACACCTTAACTATAAAAAAGTGATATTATTACCTCCCCGCAACCCCCATTATAAGGCGCGTGTGTTACACTTATTTTAGGCGCGTCCAGCCTATTAAATAACAAAAGTAAACGGCTAAAAACATTAAGGAAAAAGTCATCGTTTCCACCCCAAACTATAGTCGAAAAGTCAAATCCACACCTAAACTATATAAGTGACCTATTACACACCTTAACTATAAAAAAATGATATTTTTACTGACGTGGTGCTGACGTGGCAGCGCGTGTAAAACACTACACCACATGCAAGTGGTGGTAGCCTGACAGGGTGTAAATAGTTTCACTTTTTTATAATTTAGGTGTGTAATAGTTCACTAGTATAGTTTAGGTGTGACTTCGACTTTTCGGGTATAGTTTGGGGTGGAAACGATGTCTTTTCCCTTTAACTAAAAAAGATCAAATCAAAACTAACCTATCCGATATTACATTTGTATAATTTCAAAAAATATTTCATACATAAAATATTTACATGATGTAATTTATAAATATTTCTTAAACTTTTTCATTATTTTTATCTTCAACATATTATTTTGAAGGGAAAAGACTCAAAATATACAACAACAAAATCATACCCACTATATTCCCGCCAAGTGGGGTCTGTCTGGGAAGGATAACTGTACGCAGTCCATATGACTATCTCAAAAATGAGATAGGGAAGTTGTTTCTAATAAACCCCCAATTCAAGATGAGACAATCCAGATAAGGAATAGTAAAAGGCCAAGATACAATAAAAATTACCACACCCAATAGTACCATAGGTAAGATTCACCAAGTAATACAACAAATGATACAACATTCTGAAATTACTAATACTATAGCCAATAACATGGATAATAAAGTCCTCCTGCCTACTAGCACTGACATGTTCACTTCTACTATCCTTCTACCCTAATATGCCTCCTCCACATCCTCCTATCGAGGGTCATGTCCTCGGTAAATTGAAGCTGCTCCATGTTATTTCTAATCACCTTCCCTCAATTTTTCTTCGGTCTACCTCTACCTCGCCTGAATCCATCCCTAGCCAACCTCTCACACCTCCTCACTAGGGCATTCGTGCCCCTCCTCATCATATGTCCGAACCATCTCAACCTCGCTTCCCTCATCTTGCTTCCACTGAAATCAGTCTTACCTTATCCCCAATAACCTCATTTCTAATCCTATCTTTGCTAGTATACCCAAAAATCCACCGTAGCATTCTCAAAATGTACAACCTTAGATTATTTATGCAGGTCACAACAACTTTTAAAATAAAAAAACAAATTTTCTTTTTTCCTTTTTTAAGAAAACCACCCTTAAAATAAGATATCGGTTATCAAAAAATATCAATCACCCTTAATTTCTCTCCAAAATGATTTTTTTTCTTATTTCAAATAAAAATATTATCTATACAAAAATATTTCAATGTTTTTAATGATTTTCAAAATTATATATATGTGTGTGTAATTTTTATTTTTTTTAAGAATAATTTATATATAATTCATATACATATTACTTAAAATTTTTCTCAGAATTTTTATGTAAAATCTGTATAAAATAAATATAAAATATCAATATTTTGCTCAAGGCTTATTTGTACATATTTTAGTGTGTGAATTGTGTATAAAATATAGTACATTTAATTAGCTTTGATTTGCTTTTATTTGTTACGTGTCTAAAAGATATATATAAATTGATGTATGTTTTTTTTTTTTGTTTATACATATTTGTATGTAAGAAATTTGTATACAAACTGATATGTTCCATAAATGCGAAGTCGTTGTTCACTGAATTTACTATTTCATTTTAAGAAAATCATGAATATATATAAATATGTTTTATGTATGGATTGTATCTAAATTATGCTAAATTTAACTAGTTTAGGTGCGTTTTTATTTTTTGGATTCTAAATTTTATATAGAAATTAGTGTATCTTTCTGCATTGTTAGTTGCTTATCAAGTTGTATTGTTCATTAATAAATACACATAAAAAAGATATAAAACATGATTTTTCAATAAATTCAAACAAACGATTTTGTATTAACTGTGTATGAAAAGTTATTCATTGAATTCGCTATTTCCTACAAAAAATTTTAAAAATCATGAATGAAAACATAAAATTCACGTTGGCTAATGTATAAAATTTGATTCACGAATAATTTGATATAGATTGGCCTATTCTATCAGAACTTTGTCTCTTGAGGTTGTCTCAAGGAAGAAGATGGGTTCACAATTGTGATCTCATTTCATAAATGCGGAATCCCTGAAAATCTGGCAGACTTCGTAATTGTAAAGTGTTATCGATCGCTTTGTGATATCTTCACAATCGTGGTAACTGAATCTCAATTATGAGTTTTTCAAATTTCAAAATTCTCTTCTAAGACCTATTCAAAGTGTGAATATTCCTATTAATGACTCATTTTGCAAAACATTTCATATCCATATTCCACTCTTATCCTTATCTTGTGTTTTCAGGTATCAAACAACAATCTTATATCCTCGCTCAAGAAACTCAGTACATGACAATTCTTCCAACATTGAGGAAGACTATGACCAACACTTGTTCTTCTTCCCCGCCTGCCAAGAATTCTATTATCTAGAATTATTTGGGAAAAAGTGTTGATGGAATTTAGGATCTACATAGATAGGTTCCAAAGATCCTTCCAAAGTTCTATCATGCTATGAGATGGATTTTCTTCTCTCCTCAGGTTTAGAAGTTGAATGAGTAGCGGGTGAGAGAATTTTATGCAAATGTAGAAGATATTTAGTTTGCCACTCTCGTCATGAGAATTAGGGGGAAGTTGATGGACTTTGGAGCTGAGGCCATCAACAAGTTCTATCATATATCAAATCATAACATGACACCATTCCTTGCTAGGGCCTACGCTAGCACCATAGGAACACTAGGAATGTGAAGATACTTGGTAACAATGAGAAATGTTATTTTCAAAGACTTCACAGCCAAGGAAAAATTTATTTGGCCATGATATGTAGTTAAGAGTAGGCGTTTGATTCTTCGGTTCAATATTGTCAAAGTTTTATTCGATTCTTCAATTTTTGATTTTTAAAAAATGTGCATCAAATATCGAATCAAACTTATTCAGTTTGGTTCAATTTTCTGAACTTTAGTTCGATTTAGTTTGATATTTCTAAATTAATTTTTCAGCGAAAGTGCGAAGTAAAATTATATCAAAATATTTGAAAGAAATAATGCGTTCAATAATGCTATCTTCATATAACTTAATTAACTTCTACAATAAGAAATAACTTAGCACATTATATTAAGCAGTACCAATAAAATATAATTGGAAGTAGCCACGAACTACTAGCCCTACTAATGTCCAACAAAGGACATATTGTTAATCTTTCACGAGAAACACTAAGAAAGTACGCAGTGTAGTGCAATACCATATGGACATGTCTGTATCTGTGAAAATAAAGTAGCTACTAGCTTACAACAGTGTAGCACCATAGGAACACTAGGAATGTGAAGATTCTTACCATCCAATATATTAGTTCCCAACATATCAAACTGCTTAGATAATTCTATTATTATAACACTATTTGAAGAAGCATTATCAACAATACTATAGAACACATTGTCTAAATTTCAAACCAGCAAGCAATTATCAATAGCATCTTCCATTTGCTGACCCATATGACTGGAGATAGGATAAAAATTCAATATTCTTTTAATCAACAATCAATTTCTATCAATAAAGTAAGCAGTCAAACACATATACTTAATTCTTTTCATCGATGTCTATATGTTGGTGGTAAGACGAATCTTTGATTGTAATTCTCTAGAAGACTTCCTTAAGCTATATCTTAGTGTCACAATCCGAGCTTACACCCTGTATACTATAAGGTACTTAAAAACACTAGTAGCTCCAAGAGGATCCTTGGTATAACCTATCTAAGCATAATATGAGGAAAATAAGCAAAAGTTGTAAACTAAAACTATAAATAAAATAGAATTTAAAAGTCTATTACAGCTAAATACTAATGTTTGGAAGCCTCTAAAAAGTGAGAAACAATATGTCAGGAAAGGCCCACAACTACCCATGAAATCAAGTTTGAAATGAAGGAGAACAACAACTAAACTATGTCCTCGAATGTGGAGGACTCGCTAACTTCTGAAATATGAACTCCTACTATCTAACCATAAGCCTAAGAATGATCGCGTATATCTACATTAATAAAAAATGTAGCGTAGAAGAGGTATGCAGTTAGTACAAAGATAGTAAAGTGTATGTAAGAATAAAGCTAAATAGCAAATCATAACCATATTATAATTTGAGTAGAAGATTGAAGTGTGGCTTTCATAAACGTAAGTATCAAACTGAGAGTAGAAGTAGTTAAGGACCATAAATAAGGATTTTTGAAAATAATGCATATTTAAAATAATATTATCTAAAATCATGTAGTGATCATATCAAGTGAACTATCAAAATAGACAAAAGTATTTAGTGCAAAAATCTCAGCAAAGATTAAGAGAAATCAAGGGTTGTATTGATGTGTAAACTGTTGAGTACATGCTCCTTTATATAGGAGTTGATATAGAGAGTTGTAGAATCCTATGCTAGCTGGTGATTCTTGTCTTGTACTCTTAGAGTTATACTATATTACAACTATAATTAAAAGAAGAAAAGGTTAACTGCTACTACTATAATTACATAGTCTAGACTGACTCTAACTTCTAACAACTAGCAAGACTTCTAACAGTTTACTTCTCTACATTGATGTATATTGATCAATTTGGTCATTATCTTCAACTTGATCTTTATCTCAATACTTTCCCTCAAGCTAGTGAGTGGTGGAACAATTACTCCTCGATAGCTTCTAAAGCCAGCAAATACTTACTTTATTAATGCTTTTGTATGAATATCAGCCAGCTGATCCTTGGACCTCACGAATTGTGTAAGAAGATTTCCTCTGGCCTCCTTTACCTAACAAAATGATAGTCTATTTCTACATGCTTGGTTCTAGCATGCAGAACTGGATTTACTGTCATATATAAGGCATTCAAATTATCATAATATAGTGTAGGCATTGTCTTGAGGTAAAATCTAAGATCATGAAACAAGTAGATGATCCATGTCATCTCTTTTGCAGTGGAGGCTAATGCTCTATATTTAGCTTCAATACTTGATCTAGTCACTGTTGTCTGCTTCTTTGAAGTTCAAGAGATATAGTTTGCACCTAGGTAAATGATATAGCCCATAATGGATCTCCTAGAAGTAGTGCATCCTCCCCAATCAATATATGAATATCCATACAACCTATAAGGTAATTGTGAGATAAGTCTGAGTTCATAGTGTAGAGTACCTTTGATGTACCTGAGGATCCTTTTGACTCCTTTAAGATGTTCACTGTTAGTGTAACACTCTGAAAATTCAAGCTAATAGTAGAACCATACTTCATGTATATGTGAAATAAAACATTATATTTTAGTAGTATGGGAAGTTATTTAGACATGTATTAAGGCCACAAGTAACTCCTAGCTCATAGCTAAGTTGAAACCTTCCTTACCGATGGTTTTCTTGCGAAGAATCTCCATAATAGTCAACTTCAAACGAGAATAATTCTTATATTCTAAAGTATTTTTGTGCTCAATACCCACAACATAAAGGTCATTGAGTCTTTTTTCCAACACATATAGTTTTGCTTTAATCCAATTTTAGAGCTAAGAGCTATGACCATTTTAAGAGCTATGACCATTTTACTGAAACACTATCCAGTAGTTAGATTGTACGATTGTAACCACAAATATGGGTTAGATTGTACGATCATACAATCCACTCGTCTTTATGAAAAAACCAAAAACTTGAAATCTGACAAGTATACCTTCCAACCATAAAAGTGTACCACGATCTTTGTTAAAAACCATAATTTTGGGCACAATCATGACTCTTAAAGTTCATTTGGCTTGGACTACCAACTTACAAACCAAGGTATTTGATGTTCTATAGAAATATAGCACTTTCGATGCTTAAAACTATGAAAATATGTAAGTTTCTGAGGTTGTATTGTTAGATATGGTGCGTTTTGAGTATATTTTGCAGGTATCATGTTTTGTATGCTAAGTGCGAGAAATAGATGAAAAAGGTATTTTTGTCTACTTATGGGAGCAATTATGGATGTTCGGGACATATTTCGGATTATTCGTGACCAAAATATGTGCGGGAATTGAAGAAGAGCTGAAAAATAACTTCCAGCATATGCCAAGTCAACGTGCAGACCACATGTAGCGCATGTGGACGCATGCGGGAAAAACATGTATCAGAAGTCCAAAATTTTGAGAGCTAACCTGCAGGAAATTTTGGTCCGAGCACATGCAGTCACTACATGCGCCCAGCCTATAGGCCGCATGTACCACATACATCCAAGGCCAGGGCGCATGTAGAGACCACATATAGCCACCGACCTTTTTTTCTCCTACATTATTCGGGCTTTAGTTTTAGGGTTTCCTCATGTATTATAAATACCCCTTATGTGTTTTTAGTAGAAGTAACACACTATTTATAATTACAAATATATTTTGATTCCAAGATTCAATTTTAGTCTTGGAATTCTCTTGTATTGATTTCGGTTGATTGTTTCAGTTATGGTTTTGGGTTTTTACTTGTGATTATTGTGATATCATCTTATGCTTTCAATCATGAATTTTGTTGATTACTTCACAAGCATGAGTGGATAAAAGCCCTTAGCTAGGGTTATGGAAACCCTAGCGGATTGACGAAGTAAGGAAAGTGCTATTGTTGTTCTGAACCTATACCCATGCATGCATTGTATTATCTTCACTTTAATAGTTTTTCTTAATGGGTGCACATGTTAGGATACCACCTAAATTATTGCTACTTACTCCAAAAGAGGAGTAGTGACTAGGAAAAGATAACGACAATAGTAGTTTGGAGTTTAACTATCTATCCACGCTACTAGGTTTTATCTACATAAGATGGTTAGATTTTATCTAATAACTAGAGACTTAAAAGGTAATAGTTGACTGAGATCAAGATAAGGGTTAGTAAGGCGATATCCTGAGACTTAAAAGTTAAAGGGTGAAATCTTTCTACTCATCCAAAAGACTGTAAAAGGTACATAACTTATCGATTCTGCATGCAAAGTATCGAGTTCGTTCAACAAAGCACAATAAGCCTATAGAGTTGAGAAGACAGGGGGAACACAATAATAGTGTTCACTTACGTCTGATTACAACCAAAGTTGATAGTTACTACTAGTTCGATATTGATACACAAAAACCCTCATTTACTTTTCTAGTTTCGCCCGTTGATTACAACAACTGAGAGCCACAATTCTGCGTATTCCTTTGGGATTTGAACCAGCCTTTGTTGGGTTACTATATTTGGCAGTGATGGTATCATCTTCAAAGTACAGATGTAGCTTGGACGTAACCAAATTTTGGCACCATTGTCGTGGAATACGGTGTTGATTTATGAATAGAAGTTGTTGCAGTTTTGGGTTTTCTTTATGTTTTTGTTCTTAGTTGGGTATATGCCGATGTATGCCTAACATATGGAGTAGATCCAATCCCTTACTCCCAGTGAATATGAATCCAGAGAGGATCTTACAAACACCTAGTAGGATGGTGGAACAGAAAATAAATGATATTTCTGAAGGGGTTCGTGATGTTGTACCTCCCCTTTCCCTCGAAGGAGTTCAGTATATTATTGAATGATAGACTGGTGAGCTTCTAACTTAATCTAAAAATGAGAGAAGGGAAACTGAAGAATCTCAGTGGGTAACTAGGGAGGCAGATCTAGTTGAGCAAAGATAAGAAGCAAATCGCTGAGCAACACTCAGTGGAAATCAGAATAGAGCTAGAGGTGCCCGTGTTCAAGTAATCCCAACATATCAGTATAAGCATCCATATATCGATGATGAAGAAGATTCAGGATACGTTGAAATAGCAAATACTGGAGCCATTATCCCTTTCATTTTACCCCAGGCATCAAGTTTGACATAACAAGCGTAATGATCCAGATCTTGAATCTAAAAGGTGGGTTTGCCTGCAGATGATACAAATATGCACCTTGTAAATTTTTTTGGGATCTGCAGCTCATATACTATTACAGGGGTGAATTAATAAGCTCTTAGACTGAGGTTGTTCCTCTTCTCACTTATAGGAGAAACATCTTTATGGCTAGGGGAACTGTCAAAAGGATCTATCGCTACATGGAATGAGTTGTGCAGGAAATTCTTGAACCAATTCTTTCCTCTATCCAGGATGTTGCATCTTAAGGACGCGATCTATAATTTCAGGCAACTGCAATTAGAATCTATGTATGAGGCATGGTTCAGGTTCAAGAAGAATGTAAGTATGGTGCCTAACCATCGGATGTTAGGGATTAGCTTATTGGAGATATTCTATAGAGCCTTGACCATCATCTCTAGAGCCATGGTAGACACCATATCTAGAGTTGCTTTTATGAGACTATGCTGGGAGGCAGCTTCAGAGATGCTAGACTGGATATCGTTCACTAATTGAGGGTGTAAAACTCGGGAGGCTGAGAGGGTATCTGGCACATATACTTTTGGTGCCTCCTATGACCAGAAAGTAGATGATGATTCAATAGCACAAAAGATTGTGCTGCTGAGAACTGATCTTGAGATACTGGAAAAATAGTTTGTAGCAACAAGTTATGAGAAAGTGAAGGCAGTAGTAGCACAGGGGTCGACTTCCAAAGCTTATGAGTCAGAATTAAAGAAGGAAGAAAGTTATCTGGATCATTAGTTTGCGGGTTTCTGAGCCCAAGGGCAAGGGAACCAAGGTCAGAACTACTATGAAAAATATAAAGATTGTAGTAGGGAGAGAGATGGTAACTGGAGGAAGAAGGATGTCTATAAAAAAAAAGAAGATCGATACATTCCACCTGGTAGACGAGATGAAGAATCAAGAATAAAAGAGATGTTGACTAAGCTGGTAAAGGGTCAAGAGAATCAGAAGATTAACCTTAAAGAGATTAAGGACGACATTTATGGATTGACCCAAAAGGTCAAATCTCATGTAACTGCTATCAAGTATTTGGAGTACCAGTTTGGGCAGATTCAACAACTCTAAATCAAAGGCATCAAAGTACCCTTCTGAGCAATACTCTTCAAAATCCAAAAAACGATGGTCATATTCTTGCCATTACCATGAGGAATGGTACTATTACTATGGATCCCCTATTACCTGCTACAAAAGCATCAAGGTATGATGAGGCTCCAATTAATGAGACACCTGCTATGGAGTCAGAAAAAACAACAGGTGGTGATGATGTAGTTTCTAAGAAAAGAGGTAAGGGTTCGGTTGTTGAGTAGGAAATAAGATAAATTCCAAGACCGCCTCCACCTTTTCCGCAGTGACTGAAGTAGAAAAGAGATGAAGGAAAATTCAAGTGATTTATTGAGATGCTAAAAGAATTGAGCTTTAATATTCCTCTTCTTAAGGCCTTAGAGTAGATGCCTGGATATGCCATATTTATAAAGAAATTTGTCAAAAATAAAAAAGAAGCTACGATTGAGGATGTTGATGGTTTGCACCACTATAGTATAGTCACTACTAGGTCCCTGGCCCAGAAAAAGAGTGATCCCAGAGCATTCATTATACCATGCATTATTGGGATATCCCAGTTTGCCAGAGCCTTATGTGACTTAGGAGCCAACATAAATTTGATGCCGCTAGTGGGCTTGAACCCTCCAAAATCAACTTCAATGCAGTTGTTGATGACTGACCGCACGGTGAAGAAACTTGTGGGTATTTCATTTGATATGATTGTGAGAGTTGATAACTTTATCTTTCTGGCTGACTTTATCACTCTGGACTGTGAGGTTGACACATAAATGCCCATCATATTGGGGAGACCATTTATGGCCACAGGTAGAGTTATGGTTGACATGGAGAAAGGAGAGTTGAAATGCAGAGTCAACGGTGAGGAGGCCACATTCAACATCCAAAAATCAATGAAGTAGATAACTGACATGAGGGTGGTATCGGTGATTGATTTTCTTGATGACCCTGGAGGATACTCTTCTGGGTACCCTAATGAATTTTGGGTAATCAACATAATCGCGTCGTGCCGTGATGTTTAATCAAGCACTGCATGGGAGGAAACCCATGGGATTGTTGGTGAAGTTTGAGTAACCAACACAGTCACGTCGTGCCGCGACGTTAAATCAAGCGCTGAGTAGGAGACAACACACTATTTTAGTGTTCACTTCTTGTTGTTTTTCTTTTGTAGGTTTTTAGCTTATAACCTTACCCAAAACATGGTATGATTGCTACATTCATAAATTTCCAAGTAAGGGGACTGTGTGACCAATCCATCATGGTCATAAGTCCCACATGAGCCTGTTAAGTTGAGCATTAAATTGAAAAGATGATTTTTTTTTGGATGAGAATGATAAGTTTTGGACTTTGGTACATAATCATGCTTTTGGGACAATAAACGCAAGTTTTGGGACCATAAGTAGCTGGGAAAATATAAAATGCCAAGTTTAGACTGCAGGAAAGTGGGCTAAAATTTTTGGCCCTGCACATGCTGGCCGCATATGGCATATGCGCCCCATGCTGGCCCCATGTGGCAGGCGCATGTAGCTGCCGCGAGTAGGTCACATGTGGGCCCAAATTTTAATTAAAATTTTGAGCCCACCAACACATATTTAAGACCTAAAACAGCCCCCCCCATCTTTATTTAAACACATTTAACCTCATTCTAACTTATTCAAATCCTTAAAACTTCACTTTTCTCTTTAAATTCAAGCTTCCCTCTTAAACATAAACTAACCCCGCACTTAAGTAAAGGCTAAACTAAAACTTGTTTGAGAACCAACTTGTCCCAACACACTAAAAACAAGTTCCAACTTTGGTTTTGTTTGATTTTTTCTTTGTTCACTTCTGGATTTTCATAAAAGAGGTAACTTTCTCAGCTCCTAATAGTTATGCATTGATTTATTTATTGAGTAAACAAGTTTATATGTGTATTCCCATGAAAAATATATAAAATCTATCATGCTTGTATGTAGGATCCTTGAAGTAGCCTATAATCTCGATGTAGGGCCTTGTTTTGAATTAAATTCTAAGGTTAGGCCCCAACCGAAAATTGAACTTGAATGAGTAGAGTAATACCATAAGTTGAGCATGTTTAGTTTGATTTGAAAATCACGAATCTTGATAAGTGTGTGCACATTGGACTTGTTGGGATTTCAAATAGGTTATAGGGGTGTGAAAATTAAGGAAAAATTTAAACTTTTTGAATTTTGAGCTTTTCTTCAACTTTTGCAATCCCTTATTTTTATTGTAAACTAACGACTAGTTTTTCAGATATATATGACACCTAGAGATTCTAAGAAAAAGAAGGTAGAGACATCGAAGAGGCGAGATGAGTCCCCTAAACCCAATGGTGCAGTGGAGGAGTACCCGGATGCACTACTTAGAGCAGTTCCAGGTGGTGCAACATGCAGAGTTACTAGAGGACAGGTGCGCCAGGCAACCAAGACTATTATTTTAGGTAATTTAGTACAGAAACTACCTGAGAAGACACAGTGGGGGAGACGACCATCTTTTACTACACCCAGGTCTAAGATTGAGGTCATACAGGCTGTCGAGTTTATCTGGTGAAATCTTATCCGACCGAGGATAAAGTCAGCCTAGTGATCACCTACACACACTTCTCCACCAGATGATGATGATACTGATAAGGAGGCAAATTCAGAGCCAGGTACACATGATGTAGCTTAGGACCCCTAGTTTGAGGAGGGGTCCCAAGATTTATCCGAGGATGCTAAGCAGAAGGAGTCATTAGTGGCACCCTAGTTTGAGGAGGGTACAAAGCAGGATCCTATGATGCACCAGTACAGCAGGGGAAGAGTCCCACACCCACACAAGCCTCTGAGGAACCTCTTGAGGAGGAAAACTTGAGGTGGATTCTAGAGGGGATGCGGGAGATATTTTATATGGATAGTCATATTTTAGAGGTAGGACTAAAAGGCTTATTTATAAAGAGCGTCAAATTGATTTATCTGGACTGAGTCAAGTACCATAGTTACGAGCTGCATTCAACCATTACTAGTTAGAGTGGATAACCAGACAACTCGGTTCTTATAGCCGAGCTATGGTATGTGATGTCTTTCAATGCCTAGATTTCCATGCTTGATAATACATATAAAGCAACCATATCTTGATCACACACTTATAAAAGGGGTCGGAGTTGATCTTTTAGAAGAGACTATCCGCTGGGTTATTTTTGGTCTAGATTATATCATTCCTGCATCTACAGTAGAGTGTGACTATAGACTAAGAGTTGCATGATATCAATATATTATGTGAGAAACTGAGCATAGATGAGAGAGAGTTGAGATGGCTTAGTGAATAGCCATCTATATTTTACCTATAGGTGATGAGACCACATGGATCGAGGGTCATGGTGTGATCAAGAAAAGTTTGTTAACATTTTATGCCAAGTTCTGGTGGTTGCTCATTTGATATTAACTATTCCTTATAGCTTCAGATAATGTGTTGACATGGGAGGGATCAACCCTGGTTGCTAGTTTGATGGCTGGATATTCTATTAATTTTGCAGCTATCTTTCGACATGAGATCCATGATTGAGCATTTAAGGAGATGACTAATTTTCCATTCCCTTTCCTAATTCAGAGGTTATGTGACGAGGCTCGTGTACCTAAGATACCAAGAGTAGATAAAAGGGTACTTGTGAAAGATTCTGTACAAATGAAGAGTATTAAGGATCTGGCACATCCGGGCCTTCCAAGGAGATTTAGTGAGCCTACCATAGTACCTCAGGACTAGACTGAGGGTTCATCAGTTTTCTGCAGATCCTGATGATATACATGGAGGTGATGTGGGTGTTAGTGTTGATATTGAGATAGGGAAGAAGGGAGAGGCCCTAGATATGAGTTCTCAATGGGAGGGGACACCAACCACTTCTTCATCAGCCTCAGCTTTGACCTTAGAAATGATTGTCATATTTTCAGAGTCTACTCGCCCATCCACTATAGCTACTACTACAGGTATGATTACTATATCTCGTGAGTTCTTACAGAGATAGTCAGAGGGCCACTGATGCTCGGTTGCAGGTTGTTGAGACTGATATGACTACTTTATACGAGTAGATATGTTTAGGGGTTTAGACTAGATTCAAGAGGGCAGAGGCTAGATGGAAGGTTTTACAGAGAGATTCCCTATCTGATCTATGTGCTGACTTATAGACACGTCTTGATGAGTTTGAGAGATAGGTTTCAACCTAATTTACAGAGACAGAGGTGATGTATCTAGAACAAATAAGGAAAGAGTTGGATATATTTCAAGAAGAGGTATGCTCTCTCATAGAGAGCCATGTAGCAGCCACTCCTTCAGTCAGACCCCCAGTTGTTCAACTATTACCTCCGCGCGTACCTTTATATTTTGATTTATTTGCAGAGGATGATGATAAGGTTCCAAGAGTTGGGACCAAGAGAGGTCACATATGAGACTTATAGGATCATGATATGCCATATGACAAGGCCGTTAAAAAGGTCAGACATAATTTAAGGGATTCTATATTTGTTGAGAGACAGAGGCATACAACAATGGTGGTGGGTGCATCATCTAGTAGTTCACCACTACCACCACCGTGTACGCCCGCTGATATCCCCCCATCAAGGGATAGTCATGATGCATACGCTTAGTCATCCCATGTATGTTCTCATTTCTCATAGTTTTTTTATTATTTTCGTATATTAAGGATAGTGATAGTTTTTTAGTTAGGGTTAGGGTGTACCATAGCCATTGTGGGTTTTTGTTGCCGTGCTTCTTTTCCTGTCGACCATAGTATGATTGTAGAACTGACATATCTAGGTTAATTTATGTCATATTGTGTTTTGTTTTGTATTGTGTTGTGTTTTTATTTAATGAAACACCTAGACTTTGAACCCTTGAAAAATAAAAACTTTTGGTGTCTCTGAGTAGGGTACGACTTGGAGCATTGAGTCGTACCCTTGGTCACAATTAATAACCTTATCCCCCCCTTTTGTATCCTAGGCAGCATGTTGGGGTAATATACTATCCTCCATATAATAAGGCCATCCCCTATTCATAACCATGCATACGAGTCGTATACTCAATCGTATAAAGTGAAGTCTCCAAATCGGGTAGACTATTTTTGATATGGATGGATCCCACGATCGGGGTATGAGTCATACCCTTGGTTATGACTCAAGGGTGCCCACTCATACCCATAATATTGTGGTTAACATCGGAGACGCCTAGGGTAAGAGTTAGGAAACCACTCGTACCCTAGGGTACGATTACTTATGGAGCCATAAAGGGAAGTCGTACCCCTGCACGAGTGAGCTTTTCAGCTTCTGACCAAGGAACTTTTGGTTATTTCCCATGCCTAAAACCCTAAAACCTCTCACTTTATAAGGCATTGTAGCCTCCTAAGTCTTCATTTACAAGACTTAAACATTCTAAAACACTATAAAGGCTTCTTGGAGCGACATTGGAGGCTAGGGTTTGGTGGTGTTCATTTAGTGCCAAGGAAAAGTCAAGATTGTTGGTGTGTCATCTTGTTTAAGGCATGTATCTCTTCCCATTTTTAAACATCTCTAAAACCCATGTATTTCACACTTGGATTAGTAAGTGTTCATGGTGGTTTTGAATCAAATGTAAAGGTTTTGTTACCTAACAATGAATAATGATGACTCTTGCTTATATGTGTGTTGATATATTTTATTGATGGAAGATTGTATATGTGGGTGCTTGTTGGATTTTTTTTAACATGAGGGTCTTGAGGAACCCTAGTATTGATGATTTCTACTATGAGAATGGCCTTGTTAGAGTTATGCACCCAAGGTGTTTGTAAAAATGCTTAAGAGAAATGACTAGTTGTATGTTTACAATATGCGGAGCTAGGGCAATGGCCCAAATGAGTATGAATGATTGTTTAATGATCAACTGAAGGTATTATGAGCCATGTATTATATAATTGATAACCTTATTGGGTGATAGCTAATGAAAAGGTAAATCCCTAGACACGAAAATGAATTTGAATTGTGTATGGAACTAAGTGTGGTGAAAAAGTGATGTAATATTGTTAATGATGTGTGAATAGTTTGTGTGGGTCTTGAGGACCACAAATTGAATTGTATGATGAATTGAATGAAGACATTATCCCATTGAGATGGTTGAGAAACGGAGGCTCCCATAAGGTCCATGTGGTCATGTATGATGATTAAATTGGTTAAATGAGCAAAAGCCCTTAAATATGACATACATTGTATAAATGTGAAAGCATGAGCTAATGGGTCAAGAGTTTAATGTCGACCAATGATGCCAATGAAAGATTCAAGTTCCTCATCTAATAATATGACTAATGATTTGAGTTCCTACTTTGAAGAGATATCTTAAGGTTAAAATACCTCGTCTAATGACACAACTAGTGATTTGAGTTCCTAAACTAGTGATATGACTAGAAATTTGAGTTTCTAGTTCAATAGAATGACACCACTAGTGATTCGAGTTCCTAGACCGGTGGGACTACTAACGATTCGAGTTCCTAGTCCAGGGAGATGGAATTGAGGTTGGTCAAATGGGCTAACTTAGTTGAAAGTTCTTCACTCTATGTCTTATGAATGAATGATTTTAGAATACATGCTAAAACATTTTCCTTGTGGCATAATATGATCATGATGTGTATATCCATGTGTATGAGTATATGTTCAAGAATGATATTGATCCTTGGTATCTTTATTAGCATGTGGAATTCGTATGTGTAAGGATAAGTATATGAATTATCTATATTGACTTGTTATTGAGAGATGAAGATATATGACTTATTGTTATATGATGATGTTATTTTATTCTTACCCTTGAGTTACATGCTAGAATTCCAACTACTAACCGTGTCCAGATGCTACATCCCCATGTGATGTAGGGGCTGGAGCATCCCTTTCTTTACCTGCACAGTGATTAGACGATCAAGCAGTTTGTGCATTGACTTGAAGGGGTGAGCTTTCTTACATCCCGAAGACATTCATATCTTAGTCCTTATATTTAGACTTAGTCTCTTTAAGACTTGGTTTGGATATAGTCGGGGTCTTGTCTCGACGTATATACTTATTGACTTTGATTTTGTATAGAGGTATTATGAACAACTGTGAACTTGGGCGTAGTTATTATAATGAATTTATTGTTGACTTATGATATTATTCCATGATCTTAACCTGTGAATTGGAGTTCCTTCGACTCCTATGATATGATGAAGTGTTTAGGTTGGGTTATGGGGAGACCTCCGGTACATGTCTGCTTGAGGTGCCCATACGACATGGTCCAAAGTTCAAGATGTGTCAAGATGTATCAGAGCCTAGGTTCATGGTCAATTGAGTGTTCATAATACCATGTCAAGTAGAGTCTCTTTTATGGGTGTGAAGCGCCCCACACTTATAAAAAAGAAGCTGTGAGACATTTTAGGAAATATTTCCCTTTTTGTGTTTCAATCTCAAGCTATAAAGTCTAAGGTCTTGAATTACTCTGATTCCATTTGATATCTTTTAGATCATACCTCAAAGGAGATCTAAGACTATGGCAAACACTTCGGCCCCAAATGAGGGTCCTATGGACGAAGCTCATCCAATTTCTGAAGTTCAGACCTGGGCTAGGGCTGCGGCATCTGGCCATTCTCATGGGGTTCCACCCACCAAACCTTCTCATGAGAGTGTCATTCCTCCCCAGTCTCCTCAAAGGGATTCTACTAATGCGGAGTTTCATCACTTTATTAGCCTCTTGACTCAATTGGTAGTCTCTCAAGCGGAGTGTGGTGCTATAGTTATCGTTTCTTCTGAGGCCATGAGAATTGGCCAATTTATGAGGTTGAACCATCCTATATTATCCAATATGAAGGTTGAGAAAGATCCTTAAGGCTTCGTTGATGAAATGGAGAAGATTTTTTGAATCATGCATGCTTCAGAAATTAAGGCCGTGGAGTTTGCATCCTACTAATTGAAGAATGTTGCGTACTAATGGTACAAAATTTGGGAGTTGTTTGGAGGTGTTGATGCTAGTCCCGCCTTGTGGGAAGATTTGTCCGAGGCTTTCCTCAACCACTTCTTTTCTCAAGGGTTGAGGAAGGCTAAGGCGGAAGAGTTCATAAACCTAAAGCAAGGAAAAATATCCGTTCAAGAGTATTTCTTGAAATTCCATCAATTGTCAATGTATGCTCTCAACATGATTTTTAGCATGAGGGCTAAAATGTGCAAGTTTGTCTCAGGATTGTCCTGTGAGTTAGTCCTTGAGAGCAAGGTAGTGTTGTTAATTGACAACATAGATATCTATTGGTGAATTATGTATATGCAACAAGTAGAGGATGAGAAGAAGAGGCAAATTGAGCTTCGTGAGAGGCAAGTGAGAAAGTTTAGGCCATTCAAGAGTAGTAGTGGAGGTGGTGGAAAGTGTCCACGAAAGAAGTGAGGGAGTTCGGGTTCTTTTTCCTCAGCTAGTATTTTCTCTCCTTACCCAAAGTTTTTGGGTGGTCATCGATCTCATTATAGTGGCGGGTCTAGGGCACTGGGTGCCTAATTTCAGACTAGTGGTGCCCAGTTAGCTCCACCCCGCCCTCCTTGCAGATTCTATGGTCAGAGCTATCATAGTGAGTGTGAGAAAGAGAGAGGCAGATATTTTTATTATGGTTAGGTCTGGCATATGCAGTGAGAGTTCCCCTCTCGGATGACTGCTTTGGACAATAAGGCCCCTATTGCTACTCCTCTTCCTGCACCATAGGGTGCTATGTCTACTTTTTCTTCTATTTCTGGCACTGGTGTTGGTCGAAACCACTTATATGCACTTGATACTCGCCAGGATTCTGAGGTGTCTGCCAATGTTGTCATGGGTATATTGAGATTTTTCTCCCGTGATGTGTATTGTTTGCTTGATCTAGGTTCTACCCTTTCTTATGTGACCTAATATGTGACTATGCATCTTAATTGTGGTCCTTAGAATTTGTTGGTTCTTTTTTTTTTATCTCTACCCCAATCGGAGACCCTGTGATTGTTAGAAGGGTCTACAGGGGATGTGTGATATCTATTGGTGGTAGGGAGACTCTTGTTGAATTGATAGAGTTGGACATGGTAGTTTTTGATGTTATTTTAGGAATGGATTGGTTGCACACTTGCTATGCTTCCTTAGATTATTGGACCCATAAGGTCATGTTTCAATTCCCTAATGAGCAGATCATTGTATGGGAAGGTGGTTCCTTTGTGCCTAAGAAAAGGTTTATTTCCTATCTTAAAGCCCAAAAGTTTATTGCAAAGGGTTGCTTGTATCCTTTGGTCCGAGTTAAAGATTCTAATTCGAACGAGCCTTCTGTAGAGTCTATTTTTGTTGTGAACGAGTTTCCTGATGTGTTCCCCGATGATCTTCCCTGTGTTCCTCCCGATATGGAAATTGATTTTAGCATTGATCTTATTCTAAACACTCATCCGATCTCTATTCATCCTTATAGAATGGCTCCAGCGGAGCTAAAGTAACTTAAGGATCATTTGAATGACCTTTTAGAAAAAGGTTTTATCCAGCCTAATGTGTCTCCATAAGGTGGTCCCATGTTGTTCGTATGCAAGAAGGATGGTTCTCATCGTATGTGCATTAATTATCGTCAGTTGAACAAAGTGACCGTAAAGAATAAGTATCCTCTTTCTAGGGTCGATGATTTGTTTGATCAATTTTAGGGTGAGAAGTATTTTTCTAAGATTGATCTTAGATCGGTTTATCATCAGCTGAAAATTAGGGATGCGGATATCCCTAAGACTTTCTTTAAAACTCGGTATAGTCACTATGAGTTTCTCATCATATCTTTTGGTTTGACCCGACATTCATGGATTTGATGAATAGAGTCTTCCATCCGTTCTTGGACATATTTATCATTATCTTCATTGATGATATCATGGTCTATTCTAAGAGTGAGATGGATCATGTAGATCACCTCCGTGCTGTGTTACGAACTTTAAAGCACCATCATTTGTATGCTAAGTTCTCCAAGTGTGAGTTTTGGTTGAAAGTTGTAACTTTTCTTGGTCATGTCATCTTTAGTGAAGGGATTCTAGTAGATCCCCAAAATATTGTGGCGGTTAAGAAGTGGCCTAGACCTATAACTCCAACCGATATTAGGAGTTTCTTGGGTATAGCCAATTACTATAGAAGGTTTGTGGATAGTTTTTCCACTATAGCTGCCCCATTGACCAAGTTGACCCAAAAGAAGATCAAGTTCTTGTGGTTTAATGTGTGTGAGGGTAGTTTTGAGAAGTTAAAAGACAAATTGACTTCAGATCTGATTTTGACCTTGCCTGAGGGTAGTGATGGTTTTGTGGTTTATTTTTATGCTTCTCATGTTGGTCTTGGTTACGTGTTGATACAACATGGTAGGGTGGTGGCCTATGTTTCTAAGAAATTGAAAGTTTACAAAAAGAACTACCCCACCCATGATTTATAATTATTAGCCGTGGTCTTTGCTTTGAATATTTGGTGGCATTATCTCTATGGTGTTCATGTTTATATCTTTTTCGATCATAAGAGACTCCAATATTTATTTACATAAAAGAGTTAAATCTCCAGCAAATAAGGTGGCTCGATCTATTAAAAGACTATGATATGAGTGTTCATTACCAGTCCAATAAGGTGAATGTAGTCATCGATGCTCTTAGTAAATTGTCTATGGAGAGTTTGACCCATGTTGATAAGGATAAGCGGGAGTTGGTGAAAGATATTTTCTGTTTGGAGAATCTTGGAGTTCAACTTGCAGACTCCAAAGATGATGGTGTGTTTGTGCATCCGGTATCTCAATCGTCTTTTGTTATTGAGATAAAGAAAAAGTAAGTATAGACCCCGATTTGATGAAGGTCAAGGGTAATGTGGGTCAACACAAAGCCGAAAACTTTGTGATTGGTGGTGATGGTATCTTAAAGTACTAAGGTAGGCTATGTGTTCCCAACATCAATGGATTGAGGGAAAGATTCATAGCCGAGGCTCATGGAGCCTATTATGCTATTCATCCCGGTTCTACCAAAATGAATCATGACCTTAGGGAGTTCTATTGGTGGAATAATATAAAGAGTGATGTTGCTAGCTATGTGGCTAAGTGTATGGTGTGTCAACAAGTGAAAGTTGAGCACATGAGGCTTGGTGGTTTGTACCACAAGATTGTGTTGCCCGAGTGAAAGTGGGAGACAATTAATATGGATTTCATTACCAGTCTTCCTAGATCTCGAAATCAATGTGATTTCATTTGGGT
This sequence comes from Capsicum pubescens, assembly GCA_030864215.1. Classification (NCBI taxonomy): domain Eukaryota; kingdom Viridiplantae; phylum Streptophyta; class Magnoliopsida; order Solanales; family Solanaceae; genus Capsicum; species Capsicum pubescens. Next base: position 125,403,753 of record CM061543.1, read on the forward strand.
CATTATTGATAAAATGACCAAGTCCACCCATTTCTTGCCCTTGAGAAGTAATTACTCGACGAAAGATTATGCTAAGTTGAGTCTAGTTGATTTGCACGGTGGTTCGGTGTCTATTATCTCTGATTGTGGTCCTCTATTTTCATCCCACTTTTGGAAGTCATTCCAAAGAGGTTTGGTAACTAAGGTGTTCCTTAGTAACGCTTTCCACCCGCAAATGGACAGTCAAGTAGAGAGAACTATCCAAACATTGTAATATATGTTGCGGGCTTGTGTAATTGATTATGATGGTAGTTAGTACGACCACTTTCCTTTGATTGAGTTTTCCTATAATAATAATTACCACTCTAGTATTGGCAGGGTGCCTTTCAAAGCATAGTATGGTAGGAGATTTTGATATCCTATTGGGTAGTGCGAAGTTGGCGAGGGTAAGTTTCTTGGGCCTGATTTAGTTCACCAAGGCTTAGAGAAGGTGAAGGTGATTTGCGATAGATTGGAAACCGCTCAAAGTTGCCAAAAGTCCTATGTGGATGTGAGGCATAGGGACTTGGAGTTTAGTGTCGGTGATTGGGTATTCTTTAAAGTATCTCCCATGAAGGGAGTGATGTATTTCAATAAAAAAGGGAAGTTTAGTCCCCGCTATGTTGGACCTTACTTAATTGTGAAGAGGTCTAGCAATGTTGCCTATGAGTTGGAGTTGCCTCCTAGTATGGACTCCATTCACCCAATTTTCCATGTGTCTATGTTGCGGAAATGTGTGGGTGATCCTTCCTTGGTTGTCCCCTTAGAAGATGTTAGTATCTCAGAATCTTTGACCTATATGGAGATTCCGGTGAGGATCTTGGATCGGCAAGTTCTCCGGTTGCGAACAAAAGAAGTGGCTTCGGTAGAGGTTCTATGGAGGAACCAAAAGTCCGAGGAAGCTATTTGGGAAGAGGAAGATAAAATAAAGTCCAAGTATCCGTATTTGTTTTCCATTATGGAAACTCGTGATTGAGGTATGTGTTAACCTTCTTAATTTGACTTGTGTCTTAGATTGATAATGGGTTCGAGTCCCTAAACTTTGAAGTAGCCATGTGTCCTTGATAAATGATGGGATTAGATTCCATAATGAATGAAATGAAATGGTTAATTGATGATGATCATGATACGTGTTGTGTTGTATCTTTGTTGAGTGCTTGTTTCTAACTTTTGTAAGGGTTGGTTTGATGCATGTTGATATGTTAACTTATGTTTATGATTGTCTTACCCTTCATTCGCGGATGAATGATACCAAATGGGGGAAAATTTAAGCACCTAGACTTTGAACCCTTGAAATACAACAACTTTTGGTGTCTCTGAGTTAGGTACGACTTGGAGCATTCAGTCATACCCTTGGTCATGATTCGTACCCTTATCCCCCTCTCCTTTCATATCCTTGGAAGCATGTTAGGTTAGTATACTGTCCTCTATATGACAAGGCCATACCTTGGTCATAACCATGCATACGAGTCATACACTACTTAATCGTATAGAGTGAAGTCTCCAAACAGGGTGGACTATTTTTTTTACGGATGGAGCTCACAATTGAGGCATGATTTGCACCCTTGGTTATTACTCAAAGGTGCCCATTTGTACCCACAACAGTGTGGTTAACCTAGGAGAGGCCTAGGATATGAGTTAGGGTACCACTCGTACCCTAGGGTACGATTACTCAAGGAGCCGTAAAGGGGAGTCGTACCCCTGCACGAGTGTGCTTTTTAGCGTTTGATTAAGGAAATTTTGGTCATTTCCCATGCCTAAAACCCTAAACCCTCTTACTATATAATGCATTGTAGCTTCGTAAGTCTTCATTTACAAGACTTAAACATTCCAAAACACTATAAAGGCTTCTTGGAGCGATATTGGAGGCTAGGGTTTGGAGATGTTCATCTAGTGCCAAGGAAGAGTCAAGATTGTTGGTGTGTCTTCTTGTTTAAGAAATGTATCTCTTCCCCTCTTTAAATATCTCTAAAACCTTTGTATTTCACACTTGGATTAGTAAGTGTACATGGTGGTTTTGAATCAAATGAAAAAGGTTTTGTTACCTAACAAGGAATAATGATGACTTGCTGATATGTGTGTTGATACATATTATTGATGGTAGATTGTATATATGGGTTCTTTTTGTATGTTTTTTAACATGAGGGTCTTGAGGAACCCTAGTATTGATGATTTCTACCTTTAGAATGGCCTTGTTCGAGGTATGCACCCAAGGTGTTTATAAAAATATCTAAGAGAAATGACTAGTTGTATGTTGACAATGTGTTGAGCTAGGAAAATGGCCCAAATTAGTATGAATGATATTGTGAAGATATTATGAGCCATGTATTGTATAATTGATAACTTTGTTGGGTGATGGATAATGAAAGGGTAAAGCCCTAGACACAAAATAAACTTAAATTGTGTTTGGAACCAAGTGTGGTGAAAATGTGATGTAATGTTATTAATGATATTTGTATAGTTTGTGTGGGTCTTTAGGACCACACATTGAATTGTATGATCAATTAAATGAAGACATTGACCTATTTAGATGGTTGAGCTATGGAGGCTCCCATAAGGACCATGTGGTCATGTATGATGATTGAATTGGCTAAATAAGCAAAAGTCATTAAATATGACATACATTGTATGAATGTGAATGCATGAGATAATGGGTCAAGAGTTCTATTTCGACCAATTATGACAACAAAACAACGAGTGATTCGAGTTCCTTGTCTAATAATATGACTAGTGATTCGAGTTCCTAGTCCCATGAAACAACAAGTGATTCAAGTTCCCCGTCAATGACACAGATAATGATTCGAGTTCCTAGTCCAAAGAGATCTCTTGAGGTTAGAATACCTCATCTAATGACACGGCTAGTGATTCAAGTTCCTAGACTAGTGATATGATTAGTTATTTGAGTTTCCAGTTTAATGGAATGACATAGCTAATGATTCGAGTTCCTAGACCAGTGAGACTACTAGCGATTCGTGTTCTTAGTCTATGGAGATAGAATTGAGGTTGGTAGAATGGGCTAACTTGGTTGAAAGTTCTTCACTCTATGTTTTATAAATGAATGATTTGAGAATACATGCTAAGTCATTTTCCTTATGTCCTAATATGATCATGATGTGTATATCCATGTGTATGAGTATATGTTCAAGAATGATATTGAGCCTTGGTATTTTGATTAGCATGCGGAATACCTATGTGTAAGGATAAGTATATGAATATGAATAATGATATATCTATATTGACTTGTTGTTGAGAGATGATAATATATTGACTTGTTGTTAAATGATGATGTTATTTTATCATTACCCTTGAATTACATGCTAGTATTCCAACCGCTAACCGTCTATGGACGCTACGTCCCCATACTATGTAGGGGCCGAAGCATCTTCTTTTTTACCTGTATAGTGAATAGACGATCAAGTGGTTCGTGCATTGAATTGAAGGGGTGAGCTTCCTTACATCCGAAAGACATTCATATCTTAGTCCTTATCTTTAGACTTAGTCTCTTTAAGTCTTGGTTTGGCTATAGTCGGGGGCTTGCCCAACATACATACTTATTGACTTTGATTTTTTATTGAGGTCTTGTGACCAACTGTGAACTTGGGCATAGTTATTATACTGAATCTAATGTTGACTTATGATATTATTATGCGATCTTAACCTGTGAATTGGAGTTCCTTTAACTCTTATGATATGATGAAGTGTTTAGGTTAGGTTACGGGGAAACCTTTGATACATGTGTGCTTCAGGTGCCCATACAACATGGCCTGAAGTTTGGGGCGTATCATGTAATTAGGAGATTTTTAAGTATTTAAGGCAGTAGTCATGTTTTTATTGAGTTTTGAGAGAAATTATACCCCTCCAAGTTGGTGTTTTAGAACTGTATGGATGTATTTATGTGTGAACATTATGGATCTTGTTATGGCATTTGGATTAGGGACATGATAATCATTTGTTAATGATTACATGAACCAGATAAGTAGTAGTTTATAATATTGACTATATGATATGTGGTTGTGAGATGATACTTAGTTCCCTTTGTGTGTTGAATTCATAACTTTCCTGGTTGGTCTTGCCTAGGTTGAAGGATAGTCGATTAGGAAAGGATCATAGGCCATTTTTGATTTCAGTCCACTTTTAGCCTAAATGAGCTTTCATGTGTGAATTGTATCCCTTGATCCCTAAGTTTGAGCCTTATAGCTTATTTCTTTGTTTTCACCTTTCACTTTCCCATTTTGTATTACAATAAACCTATTTTAGGCCTAGTCCTCTTTGGACATTTTGCACCTCAAAACTCAGGCAAAATGCCTAAGTTGAGGGTGGCTATCAAAGGGGTGCATAGTGTAAAGTGAGTATGAAGAAGGGTAAAATAAGAGAAAAAGTATAACACTCCATACTTTTGGGCTAGAATCTAGACCGTCGTTACTATGCGTATAGACCCAAACTAGATAATTCCTTATTAATATATGTGTAGTTATCAATCCTATAGTGTGGGAATACCTTTGAATATGAATTGAGGTCACAAAAATACCCTAACTCTAAGACGAGTTGAAAACATTTCTAGCGATTAAGTTTCAGTGGACGTTTAAACTTGGTCAACTTTCATCGACCATAACTTATTGTATATATCGAATTATAGTGCCTACTATATATCAAATGAAAGGTCTTTGAAGTAGCTTTCCAACTATACCAATTTTGCCAAAATCCGATATCTGAACAAAAAGTTACAACCATTTTCGTGAGAGAGACAGTAGCTATGCGCGATTAACGTGCGACGCACGCTCTGTCGCATACACCTAATTTTCAGGTTCCGTTTTCACATTTTTAAGGGCAATTTGGACCTTTATCTCACCCAAGGTCTGTCCATAACATAAGATTCACGCCTCAAAAGTAGAATACACTTCATAATACAATTTTTCTCTCAAATTAAAACCCTAAATCCTTTCCCTCAAGATCAAGAATCAAGATCTTAAGTTTATATGGTAATTGTGAGGTATATGTGTATATGAGAATGAGTGTTAAAATGATGACTTGTAGGTGAGTCATTAAGTGGATAAGGGTGTAAGTATATAAGAATAAGTTGCCCCCTCGGTAGTATGGTGTTAGGTAAGATTTTATGATATGAATTATGCGATTAACGATCATATGTTAGAAGGTTAAGTAGTGGAGAGTCAATTTTATGTGATAAGAAGCGAGAAAGTGTATGCTCATGAGACTGCATGTTGTAGGTTAATGACAGTAGAGGATATCAAAAGTTAAGAGTAGCGTTCTTGGAAATCAATGACTTTAGAGATTACCTAGAAAGGGGAAGTTTAGCTTTTGTGTATATGTGTTTTACATACCTGGGTTGTGTTCTAAATTATAGTATGGAAGAGTCTGGTGAGTTGTTGTACGGTATTCGTTAGAGTTGAATTGAGGAAATATTAGTAGGCAATATGAGCCTTGGGTATGGTTTTACAAAGTTTGTTAAGTTGTAAGTTATGTAATTAGAGGTGTAATGCGGGTATTCTAAGGAGTTGAAAATAAAGTGTTAAGTGTTTAGAAGCGGGGATGTCCATACCCATAATGATATTAGTCATGAGTTGATGACTTTGGGGTTAAAGGATGTTGATTAGTATCCCTGGGGGGGGGATGTCCTAAAAGGAATTTAATGCCTTTATGTTAAATTATTGAGAGGAGTTGTATTCATGTACATATTGATATCCCTTGGTGATAAGGAGTGTGAATCATACACTCATGGGAGTGGGGGTTGTCGAGTGGTGGCTATAATGGTTAGCGAAAGTTAAGAGTAACATCTATAAAAAAGCAAGGCCTTCGGGGTATAGATCATTAGGGAGAGTTAGACTTTAAGTATATGGTGATGTCTCTTTTATGTTGAGAGTTGTGACTTTGATCTAAGGGGGAGATGAGGAATTAGGTTAGTTCCTGAAATTTTCTCATTGTGGCGAGTTGGGGAAGAGTTATGATGAACCTACTCCTATTCAAGCATGTTCCTTCTGCTTCAATCTAAAAGGTCACTCTGTTAATGCCTTACGTTATGTATCCAAGTCCTACCTATGTCTAAGGTTTGAGCACTCGATGTAATTCATGACATGTCCTGACTTCCAAACAAGAATAAATAATTTCCCTCGGTGATCCAATATTCTAAGCATCCAAGCTCTATGTGACGTTGCTCATGACTGATAAATTTGTGTCCCAAATCATGATTGATTCTAAGGAACTATGTCTTTCATATGTTGACGATTCATTTTATGTTGGGATTAGCCAAAATGATAAAGTTGTGCGAACTCATGACTAATTTAGTCATGAAAATGGGAAGCAATAACTCCAAGTAGAAGTCCTTGCCAAAATCATCGACTTCATGAACTCCACACTCATGTTATAAGACTCATGATGTAAGCTCTCATGTTTCTCACTGTGGTTGTCCTAAGAACTTGTGCTATGTTAAAATTGTGCCAAAACGACTCTTCACTTGTGATCCAAATACTTGATATATGAAATACTCTGTGCTTGTACCGTATCTTTAACTCATGTCCCACCTTGAGTATGGAAATTAGTATATGTTATAACTGAATAATGTTACTCTCTTTCACGATGCTCTTGCTCAGGTTCTTTAATGACCCTCTGTATGCTAGTATGATGATGGTTGTGGAAGTGTAGAAGTGTGTTAGGTGGGGGAGTAGATGTTCTTGAAGGTAAAGATTTTGATGTGGTTGTCGAGCTAAGATTATAGTTGAAGGGAAAAGAAGGAGATGAACTTTTGTTGTGTGAAATAGCTACGAAGAAGAAATATGGCGGAAATAGTTTTGAGAGTGATTGAAATTGCTGGTTTTAGTAGGGAGATCCATGTAGTGGTTGTAATAATGATTAGGCTCGAATGTTCTGAATGATGAAAACACAAACCTATGTTCCATGTGGTTAGTATTCTTTTAATTAAGACTTGAGATTGTTGGATTACAATGATGAGATGAGGTGATTTCTTAATGTGATGTAGGGTGCAGGGCCCCGTAGTTTAAGTTAGCCCCTCTTTCCTCTGAGTTAGGCTTGAGCATAGAAGTATTATACGAAGGGACACAAATTCTTATGGTTAGATGCGTTATGGGAGAATTGTAAGTAGGGAATGATGAAGTATGTTGATTAAATGTCGGAATATAGATAAGAAGTGTTGCTAAGTTTAAGTCTTTTTGCTGTATTTTGTAAGATGCCGAATGCTAATACTCCTGTATTCCGTGAGACGCTTATCTCATGTCTTGTACCAATCTTAATCAGGCCGAGGACTCTTAGAAAAAGTTATGTTTTGTAATGTTTTGATCATGTGCCATAAAACACATGTCATGATCATGTCGATGTCATGTTTCGTTGTCTCAGGTTTCGTGCTTACTCGTTTCCCTAGGGGTTATCATGAAGATCATGTGATGCCTTTGCATATTTTTGTTGAGGAAAAATGTTCAAATCAATGTTACATTTTTTATTCTATACTCTTAGAGCTTCAAAAGGTCCCTACCCATTATTCGGGGATGAATGATCCCAAAGGGGAGATAATGTAACACCCCGTACTTTTGGGCTAGAATCTAGACCGTAGTTCCTACGCGTATAGACCCGAACTAGATAATTCCTTGTTAATATATATGTGTTTATCAATCCTATAGTGTGGGAATACCTTTGAATATGAATTGAGTTCACAAAAATCCCCTAACTCTAAGAAGAGTTGAAAATATTTCTAGCGATTAAGTTTCAGTGGACGTTTAAACTTGGGTGAACTTCCATCAACCTTAACTTCTTGTATATATCGAATTAGAGGTCCTACTATATATCAAATGAAAGATCTTCGAAGTAGATTTCCAACGATAACCATTTTTCCTAAATGTGATACCTAAGCAAAAAGTTACAGCCATTTTTGTGAGAGAGGCAGTAGCTACGCGCGATTAGCGTACAACGCAAGCTCCGTTGCACGCACCTAATTTTCAGGTTCTGTTTTCATATTTTTAAGGGCAATTTAGACCTTTACCTCACCCAAGGTCTGTCCATAACATAAGATTCACACCCCAAAAGCAGAATATACTCGATAATTAAGTTTTTCCTCTCAAATTAAAACCCTAAATCCTTTCTCTCAAGATCAAGAATCAAGATCTTAAGTTCAAGACTCCAAGAAAAGGGTCAATATCCGAGTTCCATCTATCAAGATCTAGGTTCCATATTTCAACTCTTATAGTCTAAGGTACGTGGGGTTTATCCTAAAAATTACTTGGGCTTGTAAACATTAGAGCATGATTTAAAGATTATAAAGCATGAATTTTAAAGGAGTTTTGGAATCTATATTTAAATTATGTATTCCGAATGTTTCAATGTTACTATTGCTTTGGCCTTGTGGTCTTTTCCCCTAAATTGATTTACATGTATATGTATGAAAATTAAGATTTGAGATTGTTTGAGAGCACAAATAATGAAATCCCTCTCGTGTATTGAGTTAAAATTTATGATTTTATCGGAAAAGAGTTGAAATGCATGTTTTACAATGTGAAAGTAGTTTTCTCAATGTCATAGTATTTGAACATGATTTAGAGATGATGAGAGGGTATTTCTTGAGATATCTATGTTTTGTGTTTAGGAGAAAGAATTGCATGAAATTAAGAATTTTGACATGACCACCTTTGTTTATTGAATCGTTGATAAAGAGAATTGCTTGCATGGTTTCACATGAGTTTTAAAGAATGAGTTTCTTGAAAATAATTGTTGATATGGTGGTCCTAAATTCCATGATTTGAGAATAGAGACACAGTTTGCTATAAATGGCTCAGAGAATGTGACTTGCAAGACAATGGTATGACGATACCATGTAAATATATGCCATAATAGAACTAGAGTCTTCAGAGTTTGATTTCCAAAGATTTCATGTTGTAAATAATTAAAAATGGGTTTAAAGAGGGTTAGGTGGTTACTTGAAGAGGGCACGAGTCAATTGGCTCATAGCCTAAAATCATATTTTGCCGATACAGGTATGTTACTTTTGTACGCTGGCGACGACCTTGTGGCGTAGTAGAGATTCAGAGACTCCGACCCTTGTGGCAAACTTGGGTTGGGGTCTTGGCTGCCGAGTTAAGGGAAGATTCCATATAGCTTGTAGAATTACAGAATTATAGGGTATACCACCTAGTGCAGAAGTAAAGTAAAGAGTATTTCACAGAGTTCAGATGTGTTTATAGAGTCTTTTAACCATGCCCGTGTGACTTTTACTATGTGACATATGTATGAACCATTTTTAAATTGCTCTCATATATGTTGAATATCAAATATTATTTTGGGTTTGCTCTGCATACTAGTACAACTGTATTGACCTCCTACCTCTCAGGGTCTGAGGCTCAATCTAGCGGTCTGGATAAGCAGTAGATCTTTCCAGACAGAAGTGCAGAGTTTAGTTGGTAAGCCTTCTATGTTTCAGAAGGCCTATTTAAATTTCAGACATTTATTTATGGTTTTGGTCTACTGGGGGCCTTGTCCCAGTTTTCAGACATCTTTGTTTCATATGTAGTAGAGGTTTCGCAGACGGAGTCAGATATTATTTTAGATATTGTTGAATTACAGTCTTTAACATTTTGTTGATTTTAGAGCATGACTATGATCCCATACTCAGTTATATTTTTGCATTTTTTTTCTATATATAAATGGTGTATGTGATTACAAGTTAGATAGGCGTCTGGGCCTTCATGGTTTGGATTGTTCGTCACGGCCAGGGCCTCGGTTCGGGTCATGACAAAAAGTTAGTAGGGCTAGGTGTGGTAGCAAAAGAAAAGAAAAAGAAAAAGAAAAGAAAAATTGTGAAAAAGTAAAAAAGAAATAATAAAAGACCACACCCAACCTGAATGTGCTTTAAAATAAGAAGGGAGAAATAAGGGAGGCAATAAAGTTAAAAATTTGCTAATAAGTGGGACCCCAAAGTTAGTGTAGTGCCAAGGAGACTTAGTCACTTAATATGTCCATATGTATCATACCAGCCCCCCAAGCCTACATTACAAGCTGAAAAAAGTCCTATACTAATTCTAACTTGATTGTCTAAATGCTAAGGTAAAGAAAATAAAGGCAAGCCTATGATATTTAATTCACATTGATTGGAACTTCTCTTTTGAGTGTGAGTGTCTCTTGAATGTCCCTGCATTGGCATGCATTATTTCATATGAGTGATTAGGACTTCTTTGTTGTGAGGGCACTTGAGTCATATTTCTAGCTAATTGATTATTTCGGGTAGGGTAACTTGTACATATGCGTGGTTATTTGTGGCTAATATAATGACATACCGTGATCCCATTGTGTCATATTGTTGTGCTTCATATTTATTCATAGTTGGTTTTGGAAAGTGAGATTGGAGGGGGTGTTGTGTTTGAGCTTAAAGTGTTGATTGACTGCCTTGAATAGCTTAGATTCTCCTAGTTAAGCATTGTATTTAGTATTATTTTTTTTGTTGTGTTTTGTTGCCCGAGGACATGTAAACGTTCTAAGTTGAGGGTGTTGATGTGTTATAGAAATATAACACTTTCGACGCTTAAAACTATGAAAATATGCAAGTTTTTGAGGTTGTTTTTTAGATATGATGTGTTTTGGGTATGTTTTTTAGGAAATCATATTTTGGATGATAAGTTCGAGAAAAAAAAGAAAAAGGTGTTTTTGGATACTTATGGGAGCAATTATGGATGTTTGGGACACTTTCCAGATTGTTCGTGACCAAATTATGTGCGGAAATTGAAGAAGAGCTGAAAAATAACTTTAGCACATGCTTAGTCAACATACAGACCGCATGTAGCACATGTGGACCGCTTGTAGGCAAAGCGTGCGTCATTAGTCCAAAATCCCGAGAGCTAACATGTAGGAAATTTTGGTCCAGGTACTTGCGGTCACCACATGCACCCAGCCTGCAGGCCACATGTACCACATGCACCCAAGGCCAGGGCGTATGTAGAGACCACATATAGCCACCAACACTTTTTTCTACTATTTCGCTCAGGCTTTGGTTTTAAGGTTTCCTCATGTACTATAAATACCCCTTATGTGTTTTTATTAGAAGTAACACACTCTTGATACTTACAAACATATTTTAATTTCAAGATTCGATTTTAGTCTTGGAATTATCTTGTATTGATTATTTCAGTGACAGTTTTGGGTTTTACTTGTGATTATTATGATTTCATGTTATGCTTTCAATCATGAATGTTGGTGATTACTTCACAAGCATGAACGGCTAAAAACCCTCAGATAGGGTTGTGGAACTCTAGCGGCTTGATGAAGTAGGGGAAGTGCTATGGTCGTTCTGAACCGATACCTATGCATGCATTGCATTATCTTTACTTAATAGTTTTTATTAATGGGTGCACATGTTATAATCTTGCCTAGATTATTACTACTTACTCCAAAAGAGGAGTAGTGACTAGTAAAAGATAATGACAATTATAATTTGGAGTTTAAATGTCGATCCATGCTATTAGGTTTTATCTATGCAAGATGGTTATATTTTATCTAATAACTAGAGACTCAAAAGGTAATAGTTAATTGAGATCAATATAAGGGTTAGTAAGGCGACATCCTGAGACTTAAAAGGTAAAGCGTGAAATCCTTCTGTTCGTCCAAAAGACTGTAGAAGGTACATAACTTTTTGATTCTGCATGCAAGGAATCAGGTTGGTTCAACAAAGCACGATAAGCCTATAGAGTTGAGAAGCCAGGGGGAAAACGATCCTAGTGTTCACTCTTGACTGATTACAACCGAAGTTGATATTTGCTACTAGTTCGATATTGATACGAAAGGCCCCATTTACTTTTCTACTTTCGCCCGTTGATTACAACAGTTAAGATCCATAATTTTTCATATTTCCTTGGGATTCGACCCCAACTTTTGTTGGGTTACTATACTTGGCAACAACCGTATCATCTTCAGAGTGGAGGTATAGCTTGGACGTCACCAGTATTACCATAGGTGGGACCCATTATCATACCATGTCTCATCTAACCAGGTACATAGAGTGTCCTATCCATCCAATGAGAACAACCCACAATTGTAGGTGGGTCCCATGATTGTGGGACGGTCTGCGTCACTTTTTACAACTTTTTAGTTATGAATTTAAACACATTAGTTCTTTCCCACTCTTTTAACATCAAAACTACATCATTTAAGCTAGTTAAATTCTGATTATTAAGTCTAATATTAACTTAAGTCCCTCATTCCTCCTATTACAATTAATACTTAATAAAAACAAAGAGAAAGAGGCAATTTTCTTTCCTTAAGGAATAGTTTGGGTTCTTTAACTTCAGTCCCCAAATTCAAATATTTCTTGAAGATTCTTGTCTCTAGGTATGTGGGATTTCATTAATAGGTTCCTTTTCACCCACTGAGTCCCAAAGTTAGCTCAATTCCTTAAGTTTAATTCATCCTTCAAACTGAGGATTTCCATGAAAAGTATGAATTTCTTTACCTATCAATTTCTTTCTATGACTAAACCATGATTATATGTCTTCCTATAAATTTTAACATCTTTACATACTCATGCCTATAAACTCTCATTATATTGATAAAGTTTTTATTCTTGGGCTTGAGTTATGAAATTCCTTATTACTTCAAGTTTATAGAATTGTCATAGTTGTTGCATTCTTTAGAGATGGAGGGTTATGAACACTTGATGACCCGTGATTTTATGCATATATTTATGAATATTCAATCCTTCAGTTTTCATAATTTGAATGCTTTCAAATAAAGTACTTATTTTTAGTCTCCAAAATATGAATATTATTGAGCATTTTAGATATCAATTACTATTTAGTTTGGAGTAGTACTTAGCACCAAGCAGATGCATAAATGGACGCTTACCCATCAGTTAAATTGCGACCTTTAGTAGAAGTTCCTATGTCCCTGAACTATGATACCATTATAGGTTCTAAAAGGTCTCCCATTAGCCCAAGCTTGATAACTTAGTCCCGATGGAAATCAGTTTAGTGGATCCACGTTAGTTAGTGTTCGTACCTTTGGCAAGGTACAAATCACCCTTATATCCGAGGTTACAAGTTGGACCCCAATTAGATGATTATGTGTATGTTTGTTATCGATAGATCCTACAGTTCACAGTTCAAATTCAGATAGTTGCATGACCTTGTATTCAATTATTCAACATATTATATAGTATATATTCATTACTTGGTCTCACATTAGTTTATCAAGTTACATTCATCATATTCAACCTATTTTAGTTATTTCCTATCTTACGTACTGGTACATTCAAAATACTGATTACATACTTTTGTTTATGCTATTGTCGTATAATATAGGTTTTGAAGTTCAGCATTCCACTCGATGCTAGAAAACTCAACATCACATCAAGGGTAATGTTTTGGTGAGTCCTCATCATTCAAGGACTAATTATTAGTATTTCCTTTTAGTATTATTTCAGTTTCAGATTGTTGGAGTTAGTTGGGGGCTTATCCCAATAACTCATCTTAGTATAGGCTTTTATATGGACAATAGAGGTGTATTTTATGTTATATCCAATGATTTACATTTTTTTTAAACATTGACATTTGGATTTGATTATTCATGTCATTCAGGCTTTAGCTTCTACACAGTGTTATTCAATTTTATACAATATTTAGTGTCATGCCAGGCTATGGGTTAGCTTGATGTCACTTGTGAATCTAAGCACCATATTATGACTAGGGGGTAGTCTTGAATCATGACAAATTTTGTATTAGAGCATCATATTTAGAGTGTCCTAGGGTATCCAAAAGCCGCATTGAGTAGTGTCTTATTTATGGGTGTTAAATGGGCCACACTTATGAATGAGAGTCTTTGAAACATTTTAGGATGATTCACTTCTTTCATGTTCATATCATGTATAAAGTATGAACTCTATTAAAACCTTATTGTAACTTGTGCTCTACGTGTTTGTAAAAAAATGCCTCCCTGAAGTACCAATGAAAAAAAATAGAAATGGTAACAGAAACAGGAACCAACAAGCATCACTAGTTACTGTAGACCATTTAAATGAGAAAGTATTTTACACTCAATTCAAGAATACTTCACAGTGTTACCCAAGTCCATGACCACCAAGAGTAACCTGCAGGTTATGGAACCAACCAACTTGGTAGTGAAAATGACAACAGTTAGAGTTTGAGCCTTCACTTGAAAAATCCTCTAGTATTCTTTAGGTCGAAGTATGAAGAGGATCCATAGGAGTTCTTAGATAATATTCAAGAAGTTACTGATATTATGGGTATCTCTCTAATTGAAAATGCTGACTTGGCCGCTTATCAATTATAAGAAGTGGCTCACACTTGGTTCAAAAAATGGAAAGATGATAGAGGTGCAAATGTAGGACCAATAGAGTGGGATAATTTTATTGATGATTTCATAGGTAGGTTATTCCTACCTGAGTTAAGAGAAGACAAAGTTTAGAAGTTTATCAATTTAAAATAGGGTAACATGATTGTCAAGGAGTATTCTCTCAAGTTTATTCAATTAGTTAAATTTGCACCAACAATGGATGCTAATTCTGAAGCCTGCTGAGTAAGTTTGTGTTTGGTGTTTTTGAGGATGTGGTCAATGGGTGTGGGGTTGCTATATTGGTTAAGGAGATGACATCTCCAGGTTGATTGTTCATGCTAAATAGATTGAAGAAGAGAAAATCAACAATAAGGAAAAAGTGAGTAAGAAGGCTAAAATAGGTAGCTTTAATTTCTCCCAGTAGAGGTTAGATGGTGGTAATCGTTCTCAGTACCACAATAAAACCTTAGCTCAAGCCCCATTTTTTCTAGTTCTTTAATGCCAAGTTTAGGCAAGATAATGGGGATAAAGCACTGGGCTCTAAGTCCTAGGGTAGTATGAATAGTGGTCATACTAATCTGTTTTGTAAAAAATATGGTAAGAACCATAAGAGTGTGTGTATGGCTGGTAATGATGTTTTTTTTGGTGTGTCAATCCAGGCCACAAATTAAGGGAATTCCAGTGGCTTCACAGAGAGGTAGGAATGCTTGTTAGCAAAGTCATACTAACTCTT
This sequence comes from Capsicum pubescens, assembly GCA_030864215.1. Taxonomy (NCBI): domain Eukaryota; kingdom Viridiplantae; phylum Streptophyta; class Magnoliopsida; order Solanales; family Solanaceae; genus Capsicum; species Capsicum pubescens. The sequence continues at coordinate 125,418,796 of CM061543.1, forward strand.
TAGCCACTCCAGTAGGTTGCCCAACTTAGAAGGGTGCCTTATCTCGTGCACCTGGTAGATAACATCAAAATATGTTCTATGCCCTTCAGACTTAACAAGATCAGGAAGGTTCTCCTATTATGGTCACTGGTACATTAAAAGTCTTTCATATTCATGTCTATGCATTGTTAGATCTAGAGCCTCACTTTTCTTCGTGACTCCTGATATAACATTTGACTTCGGCGTCAGTCCCAAAATTTTATTAGGACTCTTCTCATACTCTACTCCAGTCAGAGAATTAGTCATAGCAAGATGGGTATACCAAAATTTTCCAGTGATAGTTTCTCAAAAAGTCACCTAAGTTGATCTTGTAGCATTAGACATGACTAATTTTTATGTCATTCTTGGCATGGATTGGATACACTTTTGTTATGCCTCCATTAATTGTAGAAATAGAGTAGTCCAATTTTAGTTTCCAAATGATCTAGTCATAGAGTGGAAGGGTAGTACCTCAGTGACTATAGGTCAGTTTGTCTCTAAACTTAATACTACAAAAATAATTTCCAAAGGATTCATCTATCATCTTGTTCGGGTTAAGGATTCAAATTTTAAGACCCAAACTTTTGAGTCAGTTCCTGTGGTAAATTAATTTGTATAAGTATTTTCTAGAATCTGCCAAAAGTTCCTCTCGAGTGGAAATTGACTTTGAAATAGATCTCCTTCTAGATACCCAACCTATTTCAATTCCGCCCTAAAAAAGAACTCTATTAAGGCTTAAAGAGTTGAAAGAGTGGTTAAAATATCTCCAGACAAGGGTTTCATCAATCCCATTGTCTCTTTATAGAGTACTCCAGTTCTTTTTGTGCGTAAGAAAGGTGGTTTTCTCAAAATATGCATTAACTATCATCAGTTGAACAATATCATAGTCATGAATAACTATCGTATTCCATGGATTGATTATTTATTCGACCAACTTTAGGGTGATGATTACTTTTTGTATGATAGACCTCAGATCCGTCTATCATCATCTCAGAGTTAGAGAATGTGACATTCTAAAGACATCCTTCAGGACTCGGTATGGTTATTTCAAATTAGTTATGTCTTTTGGGATAAAGAATGCTTTTACAAATTTAATAGAATTGATGAACAGGGTGTTCAAGTAGAACTTGGACACATTTATTATAGCCTTCATAGATGACATCCTCATTTATTCTTAGAGTAAGGATAAACATGCAGACCATTTTAGGATTATCTTGCAGACTTTCAAAGAGCGCCAATTATTTGCTAAGTTCAGAAAGTATGAATTTTTGTTGAAATCAATAGCATTCCTTGGTTATATCATTTCTTGTAAGGGTATTCAAGTTGATCCTCAAAAGACTGAAGCAATTTAGAATTGGCCTAGACCTATCTCTCCATCAGATATTAGGAGTTTCTTGGGTTTAGATGGGTACTAAAAATTCTTTGTTGAGGGATTTTCCTCTATTGATTCCCCTATGTACAAATTGACTTATAAGAAAGTCAAGTTTCAGTTGTCTGATTTTTGCAAGAAGAGTTTTCTAGAGTTGAAGACTCGACTTACCTCCACTCTAGTTTTCACTCTACCAGAGGGTTGAAATAGGTTTGTGGTTTATGGTGATTCTTCCAAAGTTGGAATGGGTTGTGTGTTGATGCAGCATGAAAATTTTATAGCATATGCCTCTAGACACCTCAAACCTCATAAGAAGAATTACCCAACTCATGATCTTGAATTGGCAGTAGTGCTTTTCACCTTAAATATGTAGAGGCATTATATCTATGAGGTTCATGTTGATGTGTTCATGTATCACAAGAGTCTTCGGCATGTATTCAATCATAAATATGTAAATCTTCATCAAAGGAGATGCCTAGAGTTATTAAAGGATTACAATATGAGTGTCTTGTACTATCTGGGTAGAGCAAATGTTATAGCTGACGCTCTTAGTAGGTTGTGTATGGGAAGTGTTGCTTCTATAAAAGATGAGAAGAAAGATTTAGTTCGCGAGGCTCACCAACGTGCTAGGTTAGGAATTTGGTTGGTTAATTCAGTCGAAGGGAATATTTTTGTTCAAAATTTTCATTAATAGCTGAGGTGAAAAAAAGCAAGAGAGTAATCCTATTTTACTTAGGTTGACAGAAGTGGACCAGAGTCAAAAGGTTGAGGTTTTCTCCTAAAACTGAGATGGGTGTTCTTTATTGTCAGGGCAGACTATGTGTTCCATATGTGGATGACTTGAGACAATGAACGCTAACAAAATCTCAAAGTTTTTGATATTCTATTCATCCATGAGCTACTTAGATGTATCATGATATACACTAAGTTTATTGGTGGAATGACATAAAGAAAGATATTATGGACTTCGTGGATAAGTGTCCTAATTACCATAACTTAAGGTTGAGTATCAGAGACCTGGTGGTACGATTTAGGATATCAGTATTCATACATGGAAGTAAGAAGTGGTGAATATGGGCTTTATTAAAGGGTTTCCTCTTGATAATCGATAACATTATTATATTTGGGTTATTATGAACCAAATGACTAAGTTGACCCATTTCTTGCCAGTTAATACTTCAAATTCAATTTAGGATTATGTTAGACTCTATCTTAGGGAGTTGGTGAAATTGTAGAGTCCCTTTGTCTATTATTTCAGATAGGGTTACTCAGTTTACCTCTCGATTTTGGATGACTTTTCAAAAGGGTCTTGGTACCCAAGTTCATCTCAGTATAGGTTTTCATTCGAAGATGGAAGGTTATGCAGAGTAGACCATTCAAACTTGAAAGGATATGTTGAGAGCATGTGTGATCAATTTCAAGGGTAGTTGGGATGATTATTTTCCTTTGATTGAGTTTTCTTATGATAATATCTATCACTCCAGTATTTAGACTGCCCCATTCGAAGTACTCTATGGTATGGGGTGTAGATCTATAACTGGTTACTTTGAAGTTGGTGAGGCTTCATTGATAGGGATAGATTAGTTCATGAGGATATGAAGAGATTTAAGTTGATTAGAGAATGACTGAAAATAGCTCAGAGTCGTCAAAGTCCTATACAAATTTAAGTAAAAGAGATCTTGAGTTTTCTATTGGTGATTTTTTCTATTTAATGGTTTTACCTATGAAAGGGGTGAAGAGATTTGGTAATAAGGAAAAGCTCCGTCTCTTCTATGTTAGTCTTTGTAAGACTATGGGTTTCTATGGTAATGTATCCTATGAGTTGGAATTGTTTGCAGTCTTAGCATCAATGTATTTAATTTTCCATGGGTCCTTGTTGAAGAAATGTATTGGTGATCCTGCATCGGTTGTGACCTTAGAGATTGTGGATGTGAAAGATAGTCTCTCTTACAAGGAGGTACCAGTTGAGATCCTAGATTGTCTGGTTTGTAAGTTGAGGAGTAAAGAAGTCACTTCATTAAAAGTTCTTGGCAAAATCATCTAGTTGAGGGGGTTACTTGGGACGCAGAGGTGTATATGATAACCAAGTACCCCCCATCTTTTCCCTTCAAACTCAATTCCAGTTTAAGATAATAGCTTCTCCTTAATTAATTCTTTCCATTTCATGTCACCCAGTTAATATCGTGCTACATGCATTTATAGGTATAGTTTAGTCCATGTTTCAGTTATAGACTCAGTTATCATGTTAGTACTCATCTCATAGAAATTCAGTGTTGGGATTGCAACATTTCTCCTAACATTTCAGCTTAGTTAGTTTTCATTTGGGGGCGAATGTTCTCAAGGGGAGATATTGCTACACCCCAAAATCCAAGCTAAGATTAGAACCATTCTATCAAACAACATGTTTAGGTAGTATGAGAAGTGGTTTAGACATGTATTAAGGCCACAAGTAACTCCTAGCTCATAGCCAAGTTGAAACCTTCCTTACTAGTGGTTTTCTTGTGAAGACTCTCCCTTTAGTCAAATTCAATTAAGAATAACTCCTATATTCTGAAGTCTTTTTGCACTCAAGACCCACCAAATGAAATATTTTTTTGTCTTCTTTCCAACATATCCAGTTTCTCCTTAGTCCAATTCTGGATCCAAGAGTTATGACCATGTTAGTGAAGCACTTTCCAGTAGGAAGATAGTATGATTGTAACCATGATTATGTGTCAGATTATATGACCGTACAATCCACTCATCTATTTGAAACAACACAAAGACATGGTAGTTGAAAATTACACCTTCCAACCACAAAAGGGTACTACGATCTTGGGCATGTCTTGACTCCTAAAGTTCTCCGACTTGGACTACCAACCTACAAACCAAGGTACAATTGTAGGTGGGTCCCATATTATGCCATGGCTCATATGACCAAGTACGTAGAGCCTCCGGTCCATCCTCCTAACCACTTATTACCACCCATGATTGTATGTGGGTCCCATAATTTTGGGATAGTCCGTACATCACCTTTCGTAGCTTTTTTTGTTATGAATTTAAAGGGGTACAATAGTATTTTACCACTCTTTTAACATCAAAACTAATTTTTTTAAGAAATTTCAAGGATGATTATTAAGTCTAGTATTACCCTTGTTTCATTCCTTATATTACGATTGATACTAAGCAAAACACAAAGAAAGATGCAATTTTCTTTTGTTAAGGCAGAGTTAGGGTTTTTCAACTTCAGTCCCCAAGTTCAAATATTTCTTAAAGATTCTTGTCTCCAAGTATGTGGAATTTCATCAATGAATTCCCTTTCTACCATTGAGTCCCAAAGTGATCTTAGGTGTATTCATACACCTAAGTGTCATTATCTACACAAATTTATCTTAGTTTTGAGGATACCTTAGCGTGTTTAGGTGAAAAATTTGTGATATTGGTGTATTTTTGAGTTAAAACTAATTTTTAATTGGTTTAAGGTTCATTTGAATTAATTCAAGAGAAAAAATAACAAAGGCAAGACAAGATGATTTAACTAGTCAAACTAAGCTTGAGTTGTTTTCTCGAGTGATTTTGATGAGCTTAAACCATTGTATTCTCTATTTGTTGTTATGATAATGTTAAGGAGGTGAATTGGATGACATTTGAATATGAAAATGAGCTAAAATGATGATGGAACAAGGAACAAGTTCGATTGACGATAAGGGACAAAACAACGTAAAATTGTGTCTAGTTGTTGCTCCTTCCGCGCCACTCATCTGAGAACAAGAACCCATACATGGATTTACCTAAATTATGGATTTATATACTGGAAATATCTGTTATAGTCTTACTGGAGCGCCTCTCAATCAGTCTTACAAGCTCTGCAACGTGGAGCTCTTACAAACGGGCAAAGTTGGTCCCAAAGTCCTAGTTTGAGTAGGAAACATGTGGTGCTTGTAACCAATCCTTATGAGACCTGTATTAGATGATTTGGAGGATATTTAAACATCTTAAAACACTGAAAAGGAGTGGTAAACTCATGGGGGAAGTCCACAACAGGAAATTAATACACACACACACACTCCTAAACCGACTAGGATTTAGTTTTCTACTTATTTTAAGTTGAGGGCAAAGGGTTAATGTGTATATTTCATGTGGGGATGCATATTACTAAATTTTTGTCTACAAAAGGATTACTTATACCACTTACACACATCTTTATAGGCTGCATTATTTGTAGAGCACAAAAGACATCAAGGAGCTCAAACTAGGGTTCTTTCTTCTTTTACTTTTCTTTCTTGTAGTTTGAACTTGTGAATTCAATTATGGAGATTCCTAGCATGAATATGAGTGGATAAAAATCCTCTTTCTAGGGTTTAGGCTACAATATAATTTTTTAGTTATGGTTTATTAGTTGGTGCATATGTTTATTAAATAATGTAATTATTCTCGCGTTCTCGTTTTGCTATTCTAAAAAGTCATGAACTTTGGAATAAATCCAAGTCCCCAAAAAATTGAACATATGACTGGAGGAACAAAATTAAGAATGTAAGAAGTGTGGATCATTTCTTTAATTGATTTAGACTCTAATGTTAAAGGATAATTTACGGTTAGGTTAGAGATGTACCTGTACGTCCCCACTTGGTTAATAAACAGGAAAATAACTTAGTGCATCCAAATTAGAGACCCATATTTGTGCTCAACAATGTAGTAGTGACATTAATTTGGGTCTATGACTTAGAGGGTGATCATTCCCGAGTTATATTATCAACCCATAAATCAATAATCATGATAAACACCAAGACCAACTAGAAACCAAAGTTATGCATGAATTTGAAGTAAATGCCTCAACCATGGAATACTTCGTATATTGCTTACAATACTAGTTTCATATTGCTATTATTTTTGTTATTTCATTTATAAGAAAACAAAATCAAACTCTTTTGGTTTCAAATGACATTTGTTTAACTTAAATAGTAACACTAGAATTTGATCATTCGCTAAGCACCATTTCCCTGTGGGATCGATATTCAAATCGCAAGAGTCACTTTACTACTTATTTGACCACGTACATTTTCATGTGTTCTTGGACGCAACAAAAAATTAACTCAATTCCTCAAGTTTAAGTCACTCTTCAAACTTAAGATTTCCATAAAAAGTATGGATTCCTTTAGCTATTAGTTTCTTGCTATGACTAAACTATGAATATATATTTTTCCATAAATTTAAGCATCCTTACATATCCATAACTATGAACTCCCATTATATTGATAAATTCATGATTCTTGGGCTTGAGTTATGAAATTCCTTATTACTTTCAGTTTATAGAATTGTCGTAGTAGATTATTCCTTAGAAATAACCGGTTATGAACACCTGATGACCTAGGATTTCATGCATATTTTTAGTCCTTCAGTTTTCTTGATTTGAATGCTTTCAGATAAAGTACTTATTTTAAGTCTTCATAATATGAATATTATTGAGCATTTCTATTATTAACTATTATTTAGTTAGGAGTAGTACTTAGCACCGAGTAGACATATGGATGAAGGCTCGCCCATTATTTAGTCTGATACCTTTAGTAGAAGTCCCTAAGTTCCAAAACTATGGAGCCACCATAGGTTCTAAGGGTTCTTCTGTTAGACCACGCTTTATACCTTAGTCCTGATGGATATCAGTTTAGTGGATCCATGCCAGGGAGTGTTCGTACCCTTGGCAAGGTACAAAGAACCCTTCTAATTAGGTTATAGGTTGGACCTCAGTTAGCTTAGATTGAGGATGTCGGTTAACATTAGCTCCCACATTTCAAAATTTAAATTTAGATAGTTGCATGGACTTTTATTCTGTTATTCAGTATATCGTACAATACATGTTTTTACTTGGTCTTACATTATTTTATCATGTCATCATGTTCAACCTATTTTAGTCATTTTCTATCTCACGTACTCAGTACATTCAAAGTATTGATTGCATACTTTCCTTTGCACTATATTGTCTTATATTATAGGTTCCGATGCTTGATTTCCACTAAAGGCTAGTACGACTCAACATTACATCAATAACAATATTTTGGTGATTCCTCATTATTTGAGGACCTGTTATCAATATTTATTTTTAGTATTATTTTAGTTTATATAGTTGAAGTTAGTTGGGGGCTTGTCCCACCAACTCATCTTAGTAGAGGCTTTTAGACAGACTATAGAGTTTCAATTTTATGTCCAATGATTTCTATTTTGTTTTAAACATTGACATTTGTGTTTGATTATTCATATATCATTCAGGAATTAGATTTCACATAGTGTTATTTAGTTTTATACAGTATTCATAGTGTCATTCCAGTCCATTGGTTATCTTGGGGTCACTTGTGACTCTAAGAACTATGTTACGACTATGGGTTAGTCTCAGATCACGATAATTAGGGCATTGCATAAACTAACTGATTACATTCACTATGTAAGTGATATCAGGCCTTGTAAGTGTCAAATTCTAAAGGATACCTACTATTCTATTGTACAAAAAGACATCAACAGGGGCTTCTATTAGCTTCATGTACACCATGTTTTTGCGCCAAAGGGGTAGCTATAACTTTAGCCAGTGTCATATAAGTCTTGCCAAGTAGCTTGAAAACATACTTACTCCGACCCAAGTGAATTCCTCCCGCAAAATGTTTGAATTCTACTCCCCAAAAGAAGTATAGGGGACCAAGTTCTTTCATAGAAAATTTTCTTCAAAGATTGGGAACCACCTCCGAGACATGTGATTATTTACTTCCTCTTACATGATATCATCTATATGTAGTAAGAGGAATATGGTTCCTCTTTGAGTTTGTAATATGAACAAGGAGGGGTCTAATTTACTACAAGTGAATCCAAGGCATAGAATATATATGCCAAACCTATCAAACCAGGCTCTTTGTAATGCCTCGAAGATACCCCCTCGATGTCACATGGTGCTTAGGACTATGAATAGCCCGAAGCTAACCCATGATATATGTACAAAAAAATAAACTCAAACATGAGCGGAAACTAAAAAAATTTATCAATGGTTTCAATTTTATGAACAATCTTAACAAAATACTGCAACTCAGCAACATTTAAATCTATGTGAAATTGAAAGAACATATGGCCGGACTAGTCTTTATAAGCCTATAACTAAGAAACTGAAGAGACACTGGGATAGACCCCAGCTGACCCAAACTAAAAATTGAATAACTTAAATAATAACTATGATATATGGAACTAACCAAAGCTTGCTCTCAAACACTGAGGACTCATTAACTGTCTGAATGTAGAAAGTGGTGCTCCTGGTTAATCGTGCTACTGGGGACAAACACCAAAATCCACATTAAGAAATAATATTTCCACACAGACATATATGTGGTCATTACTTCTGGAATGTACTAAGTATGTGGTGTTGAATGCAAGAAGTAAAATTAAAGCTGAACATACTTACAAATTATGCATGCTAAGTGTAAAAGAACTCACCTTGATCATATATAAGACTAAAAGCTGAAATCTCATAAAGATTTACTTATAAGGTAATATCTGGAAAAAAATTATGAGTCATTACACTTAGTTTCTAAAATCCTCTTTTTGTGGGATATTCTCGTAACTGACATAAACCATGCAACCAACATGGAGTTTGAGGTCTAAAATCCCATTGAAAGGGCCTAATATACTTTGCCAGGGTATAAAGGCTAATGTGGTGATAACCTAAATATGTTCAATTTCGATAAGTTGAATAATATAAATGACATGTACATTAGGAAAAGCTACATTCCCATTTGGACAAGCTAAAAATAACCTATGGTGGCACACAGTTTCAGGGAAATAGGATGTGCTAAACCTATATTTCATTCTCGATACTAGATACTACTCTCAAAATAATACTATTTCCCGTACTATATCTACAAAGTTGACCTTAAAAATAAGCATATGAGATAATAAGTCTGAATAGGTAAGAAACCAAAAAGTGCTCGACCCAAACTCAAAAAAATGAAATTGGCATTTCTATGCCCTTAGGAATGGCACACCCTTTTTGCGCCACTCCAAGGGTATGAAACACCCTTATTGTGGCACACCCAGAGCGTGTCACACTCTAATCGTGGACCCTCACTAGTTTGGTGTCTCAAAATGACCCCAAATGTGTTCTAAAAATTCTAATACACTTCCTAATGGTCCCGTTATCATTCCTTATCATAATTCAACTAAAAAATCACCATTAAACACGAAGGAGGTACCAAAATTAAATTATAGAAGTTTTGGGGCCTAACACTCTTGGTTCCTATTAAGGCCATACAATGACTTCTAGACAAACATACTATGGATACCTCGAATTGATAAATCCCAAAGGTAGACTCATGTATACCTCTTATTGAAAGAGAGAACATACAAATGTATTTTTGACATCTAGTTACCTGATTTCCCATTTGAAGCTAGCAACAACTCATAGAACTACCTTAATAGTTGTGGCTTTAACTATTAGGCTAAATGTTTATTCAAAGTCTACCCCTTCAAGCTGAGAAAACCCCCTAGCAATAAGTCTTTCTTTATATCTGTCCACTATTCCATTATCCTCAACTTGGTCTTGAACACCCATTTTTAACCACTAGGTTTATACCTATAGTTTTGGGTACTAATGTCCATGTCTTATTGCTATGTAGAGCATTGACTTCCTCCTGCATAACTATAAGACAATATGGTGACTTGAGTCCCTAATTAGTAGATTTTGGTTCTCTCAATGTCTCTTCTTTGTTAGAAACAAGATACAAGTGATGCTGGGAAGTTAAATCTGCCTTTTCCTTGTGATCATATGATGCCCTTTAGGTGCAGGAGGTGCTTTAAATAAGTTAGTTAGTTATAGTGTAGTGACCCCAAATTATTGGTTTTCAGTCTTATTCCATCCTGAAAGATCAACTCTGATTTTATCCCTTGTGGATTTGTCACAAAAAAAAGTAGAATATGATGGATCACCACTATCTTAACATGCATTTGAGAGTTTAACACAATTTTCATCATCAATAGGTATGAGTGTTGGTTTATGTGTAACATCACCACCAACATCATGTCCAGCACCACCACCACCAATATCTTATGTTTGATCAGATGTATGATGCTCAGTAGTTGGTGACATAGTAGGAAACATTTATGGTAAATTAGTATCATCTTATGCCTGCAATTTTGAGAAAAACTCAACAAAAGTAGTTAGATGAGGTGAGACATCAATTTTAGTCTAAGTTTTTAATTTGAATCATAAAATGTATTGTGCTTCATCATAGGCCACCTGCCTAGGCACATACACTCTCCTTGCTGATGTATGATAACATATATAGCCTTTGTAAAAGCTCTTGTATCCTATGAGCTTACAAAGGTAGGCCTTTGGATAGAACTTGATACTACCCTTGATATATGGAAAAAACCTAGACTAAGTACATTTAAGATTTTGTAATCAGGTTACTCACCATATAATTTAAAAAATGGAGTCACCATCTTTAAGACCATGGAGGGAAGTCAACTAATGAGAAACACTACAGTGAGAAAGGCCTCAACTCATATATAAAAGAAATATTAGCATGAAGTAGAAAAGTTAGTCTAGTCTCAACAATATTCTTATGTTTTCTTTCTAAAACTCCATTTTGTTCAGGTGTGTTAGGACATGAGATGTGTCTGATGACACCACAATCTTCTATATGCTTAATGAAGTCCCTTTTGATGAATTCACCACCTCCATCTTACTGGAATATTTTAATCACATGAGAAAACTATTTTCCTACAATTTTTTTTTAAAATTTGACAAATACTTCACAAAAATCAGACTTCTTTTTAAGTGGATAAAGCCAAGTATATCTTGTATGATCATTTACAAACACAACATAATATCTCATATGCTAGGAAGATTCAACAGGGGCAGGACCCCACAATCACAATGTATTTTCAATATGGTTCCCTTCTAAATTTTATTTGTCAAGCCAAATGGAACTTTACAACATTAGCCTAACTAACAACTAGAATAGATAATACACATTTCATTCCAACTACTAACATTAATGAAACTACTACTACTCAAAGCTTTTAAAATCTTCAAACTACAATGTCCTAATCTAGCATGCCAAATACTGTTTGATGTATTCCTGTCTTGTGTAGCAGTCAAAGAATAAAGATTATTATCCGTTCACTTCTCTTAGATCCGTTGGCCATTAGTGGCCTTGTCTTTTTTTCTTTACAACAAAGTCAATTTCATCAAATTTAAGAGTGCAACAATTATCTTTTACAATTTTACTAACTGAGAGTAGATTCTTAGCAATTCTAGGAACTATAAGGACCACTTGAAATTTCAAACCCGATTTAGTTGTATTCCCAATATATGTTATGTCTAATTGTGATCCATTCTCGATAATGATTCTATCAGGTCCATTATAGTGTTAAAGATCAAATAGTATACCTGAGTTATTTGTCATATGTCTACTGGCTCATAAGTCCACATACAAAGTGTCGTCTGTAGATGATGTATTCTGAAGGTTCATATCTGTCACGACCTAATTTCTCAGGTCATGATGGCACCTACCATAACCCACTGGTAGGTAAGCCAACCCATAATCCAGAAAATCTAGTAACGGACTATCTAAAGAAATAAAAGGAAACAATGGAAAGAATATGATAAAAAGCCTAGTATATATATGAACAACCCTAAAACATGGTGAAATCAGTACAAGAGCTTCTAATATGATAATAGTTCAAGTCAAATATAGAATAAATATACATGTTCAACCCATCTCTGAATACAACATAGAGATCAGTCTAATCCATAAAATGGAGAGTAGTAATGCTCCGAATGTCAGGAGCTCACCCAAAATCTCTAATCCATAGCTGCTCCACATGATGCACACACAAATAGTGAGAACTCATACTCTAATCTGCAGGTTGCAGAGTGTAGGATGAGTACCAAACACATGGTTCTCAGTAAGAAACTACCGACTGAGCTACAAAGATAATACAAATATAGATAACACGCAAGTAGGAATATATACTACAATCCAGGAAGCTAACACAAAAAAGCTTGAGAGGCAGTAAGGATAAACTATTCTATTCTAGCCGTATTTAGGAACCAAGGTACTATACAGTATATCACTAGCCAATATGCAGATAAAGAGTAGAAGAAGCATAGTATAATACAAGACTAAGTAATATATATAAATATGATAAAAAAGGAAAGTGTGATATATCCAGTAATACCATAACTAGATATATACACATACATATAGGTATACAAGACTAACTCAAAGATAACAACCTAAGGTAGCCAAGCTAACCTCTCTAAAAAATCCTAATCTAGTAGAAAAGATAATGCTATCATGCTCTGGGCCTACAATCAAAATGTCTACTATGAATACCCTATACATAATGCAATGTACCGTAAAAAGAAAGAGATCAAAATCATATCCCCAACCTTAGTATTAGTCCATAATGAGCCTGTCATGAACTAATTGTAATAACAATAATAAAGAAACCGACTAGTTTGAAAAAATAACACCTAATCGGGGCCCTATAAATCCGAAAGGTTCAATCAACACTCATCACACAACAATCATAGCCTGTACCTATGCGAACCCACATAGGGATGATAAATATAAGCACCAAAAAACATACTGGTGATAGACAATGCATCTGAATGAATGAATACAAAGTAATGCACAGTACCATAGCCGATAAAAATGCCATAATGTACCAAGTATATACACCTCCTCCAACTCAACAATCCACAATGGAAGGACCTACGACAACCTCTTTTCCTCCGCATGACAACTCACGAATTAAGGGGCCCTTAAGGGATTAGGGAATATCTATATTGTTATGACTCGATTTACAAGTCATGATGGCACTAATTAACCCACTAGTAGGTAAGCCAATACCTTAACCTAGAGATAACACAATGGTTTAATTAGGTAAGAAATGCTCAACTAGGACAAAAATCAACGAACACAAGATATACATAAATAATGTTCTAATATAAATAAATAACCAAACATAGATACTAATCCCACGACCTAGTATAATCAGTACAAAAACATCTAACTATGGTAGTAATAGGAATACAACCCAAGAATCTTAAATAGTCAATACATCTGTCTCAATTACAAAAGACTGAATCAAAGATAGAAAGAAATAGGCAACCCAAAACTCTAAGAGCTCACCATATCTCTGAAATGTTACCATCGTATGAACCCAACTCAATAACGGCAACTAGTACTCAAATCTGCACCAAAAAAGTATAGAATTGTTGTATGAGTACCAAAACAATGGGTACTCAGTAGGCATCATCGGTCGACTGAGTTAAGTTATGATATAAAGATGATATAGTGCAAGATAAACATATCTAAGTCAAGGTACAAAATTAAACTTGAATCATATCCATCATCACTGTATTTAGTAATTAATCAACCAAAATAATAATGACATAATGCATCATCATATACAATATCGTCATTCATAAGAAATGAATGACTCAGAATCATAAAGCAATACAAGTACAATCACAAGCAACACAAGTACAAAGTTGGCACCCATACATAAACTAGTGCATAAAATAAAGGAACCCATCACTACGTCCCATACCACTAGAGATTACACCGAAGGAAATAATACAATACAACTGTTTACCAACAACGTATCCAAAACTCATCATTATTCACCATATTTCACATTTATCGTCAATTTGTATTTTACCCAACTTTCATTAGTTACCAACAACGACCAGATAATAAAGTCCATACCATTACCATCATTGGTCATATATTAACCATATTCGCTAACTACTATAGTTTAGCAAAACAAGTGTCATTAACTAGTCCATGAAATCTCTAGTCATCAAGTAATATATTTATTTAATAGACAATTAGTCACCACAAAGTTTATTCTAATAGCCAACATTTATTAATTAACCCTTATTTGATACTAGCATTACTCACTAGATGGATCCTTATTTTAACAACTAGTTCCCAATTATTAACTAGTCTTGATTCCTCATTTAACAACCATCAAAATCCCCTAATTACCATTAATTATTGACTACTCCCATTTATAAGTATTCAACGCTAGTGATCTATAACTGGCACCCTAAGGTCAACATTATACTCTTATTTCACACATGGAGGTATACATATAAAAACATGTATATATTTTTCATACATAGGGCTAGACGTAACTCGAACCGGTAGGTGCCCTCATAGGCACATCAATAATCATCCTCCGGCCTTGCCAGTTATCATCATCACATCAATATATCCTGTGGCCTTGCCGGTCATTATCATTATTTCAATATATCCTTCGGCCTTACCTGATATCATCATCACATCAATATATCCTCAGGCCCTATCGGGTATCATCATTACATCAATATATACACATTAATAGTAAAGAACAAGTCCCACAAGGGCTAAAGTAAATGACAAGCCCCACGGGGGCTAAAGTAAAAGAGAAGTAAGGAGAAACATACCTTTATGTCTCATCATTCATCGTCAACGACAATTTATCTATAAATATATGAATATATATAGAATAAATATTACAAAGCATTTTCGGATTCAAAATGATTAGTAGCATAACTTCTCATGTAGTCAACATCAATAGATATACCTACTAGAGCCCTTTAGTATCATGACTCACAATATTAGACATAAGAGGGATTTCTAGAGAAAGCACTTGTTTGGTTACTAGAATAAAGCATAAAAGGAGTAATATCATAGCCCAAGCCCAAATAGTAGTCTGGTCAATGTTTAAAGTGATAACATAACCATGGGCTCAATTAATAACATACTCCATAGCTCCTCATAACATTAGCAATAATTTAGCCAATAACCAAATACATCACTTCTAATGCAAGCACCATAATTCATTTACCAAGGTTAGCAAACATACTCCCAAAGGCATTCTGTAAGTATCTAACAAGTGTCTAAGGTCTTCACTGGAACTACATAAGTTTAAGATTAAGGCGGGTCAAAATCCCACTTCTAATTTCCCAAAATACATTTAAAGTCTAGATTTTACCCAAAACTAGGCTAAAGTATCTAAATTAAGTCTTAGATCCCTAACAAGCCACAATAGTCTTAACATAAAGATCTTTCTCAAACACTACTCTTAACTCATCCATATCAACTATGGAAAATCCATAAATATGTACAACTAGGGTCAACTTACCCTTCACATGAGTGACAAAGTCACCCCTATCTAAATAAAGCAACTAGAGCCTTATCATGCAATCCATGAGATATTAAGTCCAATTAACCAAGGTTCTAGCCTACAAGTTAAGCATTTCAACCTATGAGTTCCAAATATCCAAAAGTATTCAATTAATACCAAGTGTTACAATATATCAATCCAACACCTAGAACCCCTCCCAATCTAACAAGATATCATAATTATACTATAACATAGATCAATCTAACAAGAAGTAAGCCTAACCTACCTCAAATCCAAAGGAAGCTCACGAACTTATAAATCTTTGTTTTTCCCTTTTGAGAACTGTCTTCAAGGTGCCAAGCTATAAAAAACACAATCTACACATCATTATGAGAATATCAATAACCATTTTGCACCATTGTGCTTCGAGTCCAAAAACCCTCAAGTGGGTCCCACATATAGAAAATACATTTCAGAGATCAACTTAATGTTCATACACCATTAAGGAATCATAACCCTCAAGAATTTGGTGAAAACTAAGCTTATTTGGGCTAAAATCATGCCCTCAAGCTAATTGGGGTTTTGGTCAAAATTTTAAGAAATTAAAGCTTGAAAAAGAAGGATTCTTACCTTAATTCCGTTGTTAATAATGAAAATATATGTTAAACAAGCTTCCAACTCACACCTAAGACTCATTTTGAAGTTAACATATTATTCTAGGGTTTTTAGGTCTCACGGAGAGGTGAAAATGACCAATTTCATGACAAAGGGGCCTATTTACAGCCTCTCCAGGTATGTAGGTACCACAATCTCCCTTACTTGGGATGCGATCTCCATGAAGCGATCTCCATTAGCCTATCCACAATCACTATGCTTCGGTGCCAACAAGGTTAAAAACTTATTTTTGGCCTCCAAAGCTCATTCAGACTTCAATTTTCACAAATGAACTATTTAACCCCACTGAATTTGACATTCTGGATGCATTTGTGAAGTCAGATTTTCCATCCAAGGCCGTTTAAACTAATTATGGGACCTATACCCATATTTTCTAATTTTTTGACTTTTCGACCAATAGGTCGAAATGGGCTTGGGTTCAATGGGAACCAAACCAAGGGTCTAACTAACCTAAGCTGATATTTCGGAGATGATGGTGTAGTCAAAGTTTGCATCCAAGATTATTTTTCTAAAGTTTCTGCCCGGTATCCATTTTGAACCAACGAAGACTTCTAAACAAGGGAAAAACTCTAAGAACCAAATGAGCTGCCTGGTGATCGAACTAGCGGTTCCAGCAAGTCATAAATGACTTGGGGAAGCTATGGAGAATCTCTAACAATAGAAATATGCATAAATATGGAAAATAACCTGGAGGGTTATTACACATATACACTTACCTTGTTTAGATCCAGGATTTTCAATCATCATCATCATCAATCTATTCCATACATTACCAGAGAGATGTATATTTAAAAAATATATTAACTAAAACTGTGGATAAAAAAATATAAATCTATAAATCTATTGCTGAGGATCAACTCTGAGACTAAATCATCATATTAGAGTAGAAAGGGTCAGGATCTCTCATGACTGAAGTAACTAGTAATGGTAAAAGAGTGGATAAACCATAGACTGAAAACAATCTTGATCTAATTTTCAAAACATCATTTTTAGTTCCAAAAACTCCTAAATTATCCATTAAAGGTGGTACAATTCCCATCATAAAAGAATCTATTTTAAAAGTGGCAAGTGGGAATAAATCCCTTTTTAGAAAATAATTGTAAAATCAGGATTTTAGTTGAAATCGTACCACTAAGTGAGCATGAATGTACCAAAATCTATGCATGACATCACCATTATCCAAACAATACAGTCATAAGTGGCCAAGCTTCTATAAACTAAAGTCACGTCTTTTATAAGGATAAAATACTCACCTGGATTCCAACTAGTATTGTAACTATGACCTAGGTCCTAGCGGTATATAACTAATATAACAATAATAATGTAATCCGATAAACTATGATAATTACTGCTCCAAGTAGTAAAACTTATACTAAAAGGGTCAACTATGATTAGTATGCTTATAATCTAGAGTGATAGGAACCCATAGCCACAAAAAGTATTTCAGCTTAAGGGTTGATTAACCTTTCTATCCCCAAACACCTAAATTAGGCTAATTCATGGTACTCTAACCATAATCATATCCTGTAATCCTTACCTAGCATGCAATATATATCATACACTATCCCATGAAGAAAGGTAGAATAAATCCTACCTTGGTGCCAAACCGCAAGTCTCGAGTTACTAAAAAATCTCCCTCCTTTGCTCCACGATCCTGAAATACCTCTATGCTACTAGAATAGTAATCTACACATCATTAGAAGTAAAATGAGGCTCATATTTTTATATAAAGGCTTGGGTCTGAATTTGGATCAATAACGAGCCCGCGAGGCTTGCAAAGGAAATCCAATACTGAATCTTTCATGAGGTACCTCAAAAGACAAGGAATGTGTGCTCAAAAGTTGAGAATTAATGGTGCATAAATTGGGGCTCAAATCATCCCCTAAGGTCTAAGGATTTAAAGACCAAATTTCTGAGAATTTACAATGAAATAGGATGGAAATTGACGAAAAAAATAATGGGAAATGACCAAGGAGTGTTAGGCTAATTTACCTTAGCTTCAATGGATGATTCCACACTGTTTCCCTTACTTCAAGATATCAAGATAGTTGAAAAGAGGTGGGGAGAATGAGGAGAAATCAGATGAAGAAAAAGGGATTTAACAATCTCAGGTGCCACTAAAGCGGTCACTTGTTTTCTTAAGAGGCTGCCACTTAAGTGGCATAAGTCCACTAAAGCGGTCATGCCATGGGACAAGGGCAGTGCCAAGGCGATCTCCTGGCCATTAAAGCGATGTCTTCTTAAGCTTTTCCTAACTTCTGAAGCGAACCTTAGCTAAATGTCTAAGGCCGCTAAAATGGCCAATGGTCGCTAAAGCGACTACCTCTTAAGTGACCAAAGGTCCACATACGCGGTTGCACTAGATAGTGCCATGCACCAGATTTTGCTAAGTCCAAAAAGGACTTAGATTGGGTGCCCAAAATTCATTTGGAACTCCGTGCATACAAATAAAATATGCTATCTTACGAATTTTGACATTCCAAAATCAATGAAATCATCAAATTTTTTATTCGAGATCGTTTCAACTAAATATGGGGCTCACATCTATAGTTTCATTTTCATATACTCCACCCAACACTACTAAAAAAGTAGAAAAACCGGTCGGTTTTCTTGCACTTGCGACCAAAAGACTGACCAAAAGCGTGGTAGCATTTTTAAAACCGACCATGTGTGGTCATTTTTTTTTAAATATATATATTTAAAATTCAATATTATTTTTTTTAAAAAATAATTTTTTAAATAAAAATAAATTTTTAAAATAAACCGATCACAAGTGGTCGGTTTTTTTTATATAAATTAAATAAATAATTTATTAAAAAACTAACCACATGTGGTCGATTTTATTTATATTAATTAATTAATTTATAAAAAAACCGACAACATGTGGTCGGTTTTGTATTTAAATTAAATAATTAATTTATAAAAAATCAACCATATGTGGTCGGTTTTATTTAAATTAATTAATTAATTTATAAAAAAACCAATCATATGTGGTCGGTTTTGTATTTAAATTAAATAATTAATTTATAAAAACTGTCCACATGTGGTCGGTTTTATTTAAATTAATTAATTAATTTATAAAAAACCGACTACATGTGGTCAATTTTTTTAAAATAATGTATTATGATAAATTATTTTAAAAAATATTTTGTAATGTCGGTTTTTAAAAAATTACCAGAAAAACCGACCACATGTGGTTAGTGTTTTGGAATTTTTTTTGAAAATCGACTATATGTGGTCGGTTTTCTGGAAATCTTTCTAAAAATCGACCACTTGTGGTCGGTTTTCTGGAAATATTTTATAAAACTCGATCATATATGGTCGATTTTAGTAAAATTTCTAGAAAACCAACCACATGTAGTTGATTTTTCTGGTAATTTTTAAAAAAATAACAACTTATAGCTATGCTACATTCCATCAACCTGCATAACAATCAACTAACATAACAATACAAACAACCAGCATAACAACACGAATATTTAAAATCAAGTTATTTTAAAAATTTATCAAGGTTCCAAATCCAAACTACAAAACATACAAAAGTCTAAAAACTACAACTAATCATCCTATTCGTCATCCGCATCCTCAGCCTCTTACACAGGATCTGATTCCTCATCTGTGGTGTAATAATCATCCAGTAGCTAGACCTTTTGCAGTCCGAACTGCATCACCAGGACAAGGAGGATTTATCCCTGCACATCAAATAAAAGATTTGATCTACTCCTGCATCTTTCTGATTTATGATGTTATTTCCTCCTCCTTTTGCTTTGCCCTCTCAGTTTGTGCAGCAAGCTCTTTAGTGAGTTAAGAAACTGTATTTTTAGTAAATCAATGATTTCTCTATCATATGATGAGGGCTCGGATGTATCACTGGAAGAAGACCTAATATTCTAGCTAAAGCATTTTCTGTGGTACCCGTAGTATTGGCCTCTAACTGGATAACCCACAGTTTGTTTCCAGAACTCCTCCTCTACATCTTCAGGTATTGTTTCACCCTGAATTTCAGCTGGCTGAGTACTACGATAAATATTATACTACTCGTACTTGAATAATATCAACTTTGAGTAAAAGATTCATAAATACAAAATTTGATTCTTACATAAGTAGCTTTTGCACGAGGCTCAATCCAAACATCTTCATCAATTGAGTTTTTTTCTTTCTTACATGGGTCTCCTCGAATATATCATGTTGTTGTATCTTCCTACCCAATTTTTTCCCTACATATGATAAAATTATTAATCTTCAAGTAATTAAAAACTTAAATACAAACAAATAATTAAAGTTGTAAAAGTTACATACCATTTTTTTCTCCACAGTAATCCGACTAATTGCTCCCGCAGTATGTAGAGAGCCACCCTTGGATGATGCCTTGGCTTTCTTTTCTTTGTCACTCACCACTTGGTATTCGACGCTATTCCAATAGCGAAGATAATCTTGCCACATGGGTTCAGTTATAAAACTTGGTCGTACTCTCTTCGTTCTGGCATAATCCAACAGACCGTTCATTCTGAGTTTGACTCTTCTATAAAAATTCTTCTGTATAGAAAAATCATTTTTTGGATCCCACCAGAAATATTTCTACAACAAAAATAAAAGTTTAATATTCAATTTTTTGTTCTAAGAATGTGTTAAGTAGTCGATAAGTGAAATCTTTACCTAAAACTCATTAAATATTTTATTTCTATCAAATTCTATAACCTTTTGCCAACTGGTCCAATATCCGTCGAAATTCCGATAAATGCATTTAGACGTAATTTTTCCAACTCCATTATCAAGCTTAAACCTAAAACACAAGATCAAAAATTAATTTCATAGAGAATAATAATATAGTAAATAAAAAATGAATAATGTTATTATATTTAGAAATCTTACCCAACTCCATATGGAATAATATATTGCCTCCAATTAGCATCTCTGTCTCCAGGCTGTGGAAAATGTGTTGGTGGATGCACTGATGTGGGTGGATCTGAAGCACCGGATGGTGTGCCTCCAAGATAAAGATCTGTCAACCCAATAGATCCAGCAGAATCACTGTGAGAAAGTGGGTGACTACTAGTAGAGGGTATTGCAGACGATGGTAGATGACTGTATATGCCAGCGATCGTCTGATAGTACTATGAAGGTGGTGGCATGGTGATGGAGCAGAATGAGTCACTGTAGAGCCATGAAGTGGACCCACGTGTGAAGAAGAAGGAACTGAATGATGTGATGTCCTAGAATAAGAGGGTTGTGATGGCACGTCATCAAATCGACCCTCAGATATATAAATACCTGACGGTTGTCTATGAGGCGGAGGTTATTTTTTCTTTTTTGTCTTTGTAGGATCAACTTTTTTCTCACCTTTGTTACCTTTACCTCCCATCTAAATTATGTAAAGTTAGCTAGTAGTTAGTCCTTACAAAATGAATATAAGAAAACACCTGTGGTTAAACATTCCAAGTAACTAATTTCAAGTTACTAATTCACATTTCAAATCACTAGATCAGTATTAAAACACCAATGAAATAGTTACATAACCATAGCAAATTTAGGCTCTCTTTACCAACCCGAGATAGATAAGAATATTTCTGTTACTACATAAATTATGGAAAACTGACAACAATAATCTTACACAGTATATTACATAACCTTAAACAAGAAACATAAAGGTAAATAGTACAAAGCATAAAGACATCAATACATAACAAATACAACCTACACAAACTAATCCTCCTCTCCCGAAGATTCTCCACTAAACCATTCACCCTCTTCAGAAGTTTCCTTATCTCCTACCCACTCAGCCTCTTTTTTCTGTACTATTAACTTCTTTAAATATGTTTTTCGGGTGGTTCAAACTATCCACTAAATCAATGTCCACTAATTGGTGATCAATCTGCATTTCATTTTGATACACAGTCTCCAACATATTCTTAACTTCCACCCATCCTATAGTCTTTGTTTTTATTACAGCCTACCAATCAGACTTATCACTGTGTAACGGATAAGGAGCATAATACACTTGTTTAGTATTTTGAGCGAGAACAAAGGAAACGTAAATAGGATACGTCCTATTGTTCTTCACTTCAATGGTGTTATGCTCCTTATGTACTTTTGTGCCTCTTGTGCTTAGATCAAACCACTTACGTCAAAAGAGGATAATTTTTTAATTGGTAAACCAACATACTCCATTTCCAAGATCTCTTGTATGATGCCAAAGTAATCAACATCATCATATCCCTTAACCTAAACACCACTATTGTTTGTTTTCTTTGTTCTGGAGTGTTCTTCGGTGGAAAATTTAAATCCATTTACTGTGTAAGTAAACATTGTGTGATCTTCAACTGGTCCTAAAGAAATATCTCTCATGAACTGATCGTATGCGGCCGCATTTGGTAATGGTATACCTAAAAATATTATAAACACATACACACACACGCACATACACACACACACACACATATATATATATATATTAGTTGAAGAATGTGTAAATGTTTAAAATTTATAGAAATATTAGTACACTTACACACCTCATCTCTAAACCATGTTGGAAAGGATGCATACACTTGATTTTTGTGGAATTGAGTCTTAAATGAACTGAAGATCCAATATGCGAAACACAATTAGTTTTCTTAAGGGAATGAGTAAATAAATATGATATATTAATATTTAATATCCTTACTTTAGAGAGGGCTCAACTTTTGGGTAATTCAGCAAGACATACAAAGTTGCTGATTTGTGCTCCATGGTAGTGAGTCGACGAAATATGATCTTTTTAGCCTTACTACAAGATTGATTAAAAATTGATATCGGTTGCAAATTAGGCTCATTCTCATCGTCTGATGATGATTCAGTCTGCTTCTTAAATAAGCAACTTCATCACCAAAGTAGTATGAACAAAATTGAGATATTTCTCTTGTAAGATATGTCTCAACTATAGAGCCTTCCACCCTATATTTATTTTTGGGACCCCTTTTCAATTTTTTAATTGTCCTGCATAATCTTAAGATTATATGTTTACTATATAAAAATAGATATGTATGAATTTAAATATGTTGCAATTGCTTACCACTCTATTAGATATATCCACCTAGTTTGAACTGGACCGCCTAGATGAGCTCCGTGGACAAGGTGAACGGGAAGATGTTCCATCATGTTGAAGAACCCAGGCGAAAAAATCTTCTTCAATTTTTTGGTGATAACAACAATATTACTTTCCATTTGAGCCAGATTTTCTTCTTTTAATGTGGTGGCACATAAGTCTTTGAAGAACAAACTAATCTCTTCTATCAATTTTCATATGTTTTTAAGCAAACCAATAAAAGCAATTGGAAGTAATTGTTCCATGAAAATATGACAATCATGACTTTTCATTCATGTAAGATTCCTTGTGTCATATCAACCCTCTGTCGCAAATTTGAGGCATATCCATCGGACATCTTTAAACTTTGGACCCACTCACATATTTTATGCTTTTGGTCCAACTTGAATGTATAACTAGCCTTAGGCTTAAGAACATTGCCATTAGGCCCCTCCTGTAAGTGTAATTCTATACGCTTGCAATATTTTGGTAAATCAAGTCTGGCCTTAGGATTATCTTTTGTCTTGCCGGTAACATCCATAACTGTATTGAACAAGTTGTCAAAATAGTTCTTCTCAGTATGCATGACATCAATATTATGTCTTCGTAAATTATCTGGCCAATATTCTAACTCCCAAAATGTACTTTGCTTAGTCCAATTATGTGAAACGCCATATCCATCAAGCCTATACAATGGTTCTTTGCTAACTTTTGGCAAATTCTGAAATATCTCCCAGATTTCATGACCAGATAACCTTGGAGGTGGACCATCATGTTCAGTTCTATTCTTTTTGAATGCATTCATGAGTCTCCTAAACTCATGATTAGGTGTCAAGAAACAATGATGACAATCAAACGATGAATTTTTCCTGCTATGTCTCAATGTGAAAGATTTTGTTTTTTTCATACAGTATGGACAAACCAACTTTCTAGCTGTTATCCACCTAGACAACATTCGATAAGCAAAAAAATCATTAATATCTCACATTAGATATACACGCAGATTAAAATTCTGTTTAAGTGAAATGTCTAAAGTTTCAACCCCTTCATTCCATTAAATTTGAAGTCCATCAATCAAAGGTTGCAAGTAGACATCTATTCCATTTTTTGGATTATGCGGACTAGGAACAATACAATTCAGAAATATATATGGACTAGTCATCAATATTTCAGGAGAAAGATTATACGGGGTGATAAATATAGGCCAACATGAATATGGCGCAACACCAAAAGAAAAAAGTGAGAAACCATCTGCACACAATCCCAAACAAATATTTCATGGCTTAGCTACGAAATCTGGATAAGTTGCATCAAAATACTTCCAAGCCTCTCTATCTGATGGATGACACATAACACCAACGTGCCTTCTATTTTCATTGTGCCATCTCATATGGGGAGCTGAGTTATTTGAAGCATACAACCTCTTCAACCTTGATATTAGAGCTAAATAATGCATCACCTTAATAGCAATTTTATTTCCATGACAACTACGTTTATATTGAGCGTGTTGACAAAACTTACAGAACTTTAGGTTAGCATCTTCCTTAAAGTATAACATGCAATCATTTTCACAACAATCAATTCTAATCGAGGAGAGACCTAACTTTGACACCATTTTTTTTTGCCTTATAGAAAGAATCAAGAACCTCTAAAAGGGGGTCAACTAACTCATTAATAAGGTCTATCATTGAGTCCATTCCTCCTTCAGTAATATTCCAATCTGATTTAATACTTAATAATATAACAGCAACAGACAAGCGAGAATGTGAACACCCGTCAAACAAATGATGACAATCAGCATGCAATTGTTCATAAAAATTGCCCGCTTCTCTATTGGGAATTTGTTCGACATTTTTCCTAAAGTCGCCCCCGTGTTACATCCCAAAACCATCATGCACCATTCTGTCACCCTAGTATCTTGATAGTTATTATGCCCTGCAGACCTACTACTTTCACCAACAACAAAGTTATTTTGCTCAACATCACCATGAATAGTATGCAATCTTAAAAATTCCTTGTGAAACTCTTTTCTATAAAGATGATCCTTTATAACTTCTTCTTTTAAAAGACTTATACCATCACATTTAACACAAGGACAATGAATCACCCAAAAACGTGACTAAACATCAAGTGTCTTGGCATGTTCAATAAATCGATTGGCACCTTCAACAAATTCCACCCTAAAACCCATTCTATTATTATTATTCCATTGATATATCCAGCTATAATCAGGTTCTATCTACACAATCAATCACATTCAAGTAATTAATTCAAGTCACAAAAGTTCACATTTCAAGTACCAAAATTCAAAACAAAAGTCACATTCAATACAAAAATTCACTTTTCAAGTACCTACACTTCAACAATTTCAAGTCACTAAGTCACCTCCCAAGTTACCAAGCTTAACAGAATTCAAAATAAAAAATTCACATTTCAAGTACCTACACTTCAACATTTTAAAGTAACTAAGTCATCTCCCAAGTTACCAAATAAAATTACATTCAAAATAACAATTCGCATTCAACTACCTACACTTAATCAATTTCAAGTCACTAAGTCACCTCCCAAGTTACCAAACTAAACTACATTCAAAATGAAAAATTTACATTTTAAGTACCTAGACTTCAACATTTTCAAGTCACTAAGTCACCTCCCAAGTTACCAAACTAAACTACATTAAAAATAAAATTCATATTTCAAGTACCTACATTTAATCAATTTCAAGTCACTAAGTCACCTCCCAAGTTACCAAACAAAACTACGTTCAAAATAAAAAATTCACATTTCAAGTACCTAAACTTCAACATTTTCAAGTCACTAAGTCACCTCTCAAGTTACCGAACTAAACTACATTCAAAATAAAAATTCACATTTCAAGTACCTACACTTAATAAATTTAAAGTCACTAAGTCACCTCCCAAGTTACCAAACTAAACTACATTAAAAATAAAAAATTTACATTTCAAGTACCTACACTTGAACATTTTCAGGTCACTAAGTCACCTCTCAAGTTACCAAACTAAACTATATTCAAAATAACAATTCATATTTCAAGTACCTACACTCAATCAATTTCAAGTCACTAAGTCACATCCCAAGTTATCAAACTAAACTACATTCAAAATGAAAAATTTACATTTCAAGTACCTACACTTCAACATTTTCAAGTCACTAAGTCACCTCCCAAGTTACCAAACTAAACTACATTCAAAATAACAATTTGCATTTCAAGTACCTACACTTAATCAATTTCAAGTCACTAAGTCACCTCCCAAGTTACCAAACTAAACTACGTTCAAAATGAAAAATTCATATTTCAAGTACCTACACTTCAACATTTTCAAGTCACTAAGTCACCTCCAAGTTACCAAACTAAACTACATTCAAAATAATAATTTGCATTTCAAGTACCTACACTTAATCAATTTCAAGTCACTAAGTCACCTCCCAAGTTACCAAACTAAACTACATTCAAAATGAAAAATTCACATTTTAAGTACCTACACTTTAATATTTTCAAGTCACTAAGTCACCTCCCAAGTTACCAAACTAAGTTACATTCAAAACAAAAATTCACATCTCAAGTACCTACACTTAATCAATTTTAAGTCACTAAGTCACCTCCTAAGTTACCAAACTAAACTACATTCAAAATGAAAAATTCACATTTCAAGTACCAACACTTCAACATTTTCAAGTCACTAAGTCACCTCTCAAGTTTCCAAACTAAACTACATTCAAAATAAAAATTCACATTTCAAGTACCTACACTTTATAAATTTCAAGTTACTAAGTCACCTCCCAAGTTACCAAACTAAATTACATTCAAAATAAAAATTCACATTTCAATTACCTACGCTTCAACATTTTCAAGTCACTAAGTCACTTAACAAGTTACCAAGCTTAACAAAATTCAAAATTAAAAATTTATATTTTCAACATTCTCAAGCCACTAAGTCACCTCCCAAGTTACCAAACTAAACTACATTCAAAACAAAATTCAAAATAAAAGTTCACCTTCAAGTAACTACACTTAATCACTTTCAAGTAACTACACTTAATCACTTTCAAGTAACATATTCACTTATAGTATAAGTCAAACAATTGAACAAGTATAATAAAGCAAATAAGTAGAGGCGTCACATGTCCCTCTCACACCCTATAATCATCACAAAATTCCTATGGCTTTCAAAACCTTCTACAACAAACAATCCCAAACTAAACTACGTTTAAAGACTTCATTATAAGAAAATAGAGAGAGATCAACTTACTTTTTCTTGGACTAAATTAAAGAGAAAGAGATAAGCGATCACCGAAAAATAACAACGCAATCCTTTTCCAAATACGTATTCTGTCAAACAGTAAAATTATTAAAAATAATAATATTTGGCTTAAACAATTGCAATAATTTAGTAAAAGATATCACATTTATGACTTTCATTCCGACTAACAACAACAATAACATACCCAGTGCAATCACACTCAATTTTTAACCTCAAACAAGTAAGAAAGATGCAAAAACAACAATTAAGAATAAGGTAACTATCAAGTGATCACTTACTTTATCACTTAGATCCACCATCTTGGATCACAATGAGTAAATTTCACCAATAATTAAGCAAAACTCGTTTAACAAAATAGTTAAAATACACTTAATTTTTACCTCAATCAAGTAAAAAGACCCCAAATAAGCTCAAACCGCACTTGATTTTTGAGAAAACTTCACTAAAATTACTCAAAACCCACAAAAGGAAACAACTATATGACCCAAAACAAACTGAATCAAGTAAAAAAAGGCCTAAAAACAAGTTGAATCAAGTAAAAATAACAACAATTAACTCAAACTCACATTTCTAAAACTTAAAATCGCAACTAGGGTTGTGTGTCATTTAGTAACTGAGAGGGAAAGGGGAAGTTAACTGAGAAGAAGAAAACAACGTATTTGTGTGTGTGGAGTCGCCAGAGGTCGAGCTGCCGAAGTTCGCCAAGCTGTCGTCGCTGTGTTGCTGTATGCATGTGTTGTGATGTGTGTTGATGTGTATTGCGATGCGTTTGTATGTATATTGTTGTATTGGTGTGTGTGTGTTATTTTGATGGGTTGGGTCGGGTCGGATTAAATTTATTTAATAGAATTTATTTTTTTAATTTCCAGAAAAATCGACCACATGTGGTCATTTTTCTAAAAATATTTTTAAAAACAGACCATATGTGGTCGGTTTTCTGGAAATCTTTTTGAAAACCAACCACATGTGGTCGGTTTTTACAAAATTGTTACAAAATAAAATATAAGTGTTTGATTTAGTTTTAAAAAAGTTACTATCGAAAAACGATTGCATGTGGTCAATTTTTTTAAAAAAGTTAAACCATATAATTAGTTATTTTATCATCATATTAACACGAGTAATATATTTTCTCAATCGTATAATAATATCAATGCATTTTACAAATTAGGATGAATTATTGGTTAATTAACTTTTAAATACGATAAATACGATATCATATATAATATACAATTGGAAAAGGGAAATTAAGATTGGGTTGGGTCGGGTCATTAACGGGTATTACCAAAATACGCGGTTAATTTTTTTTTTTTTTAAAATATCATTTGAAAAATGAACACTTGTGGTCGATTTTTATTAAAAACTTAAAATTTAAATAAATTTTATAATATTTATAACAACATCCAAATAATTTAATGCAATGCGTATATATATAAATCAAATAATTAGTTATTTTATCATCACATTAACACAAGTAGTATATTTCCTCAATCGTATAATAAAATCAATGAATTTTACAAAGTACGATAAATTTTTAATGAATTAACTTTTAAATATGATATTATATATATATATATATATATATATATATATCTCATAATACAATGTTTTAATCAGATAAATTATTGATTACTTTTCTTATGTTATTACAACTTCAACAATATACGCGTGTCTACATTAACACAAAATAGTATATCTATTTCCTCAATAGTATGATATCAATGTATTTTCAAAATATTTTGATATATAGATTCAGTTATCTAGCTTTCGATTATTGCATACGTCACTACACGAGATATACGTATATATAAATATATTCAACTGACTATCAACTTTTAAATATGTAATATATACATCACATACACGATTTTACTACCCCATAATAATATACAACGTATTTCATATATACTCAGATGAATTATCAATTAGTTTATCTTATGTCATTAATATACCTTCACTATATAATATATATATACTATATATATACCTACACATACATACACACATATACACACTATCGACTATATCAAGTTCTAAATACGTACTATATACATCACATACGTACACAACTATATTATCCAATAATATAATACGACGTATTTCATATACAAGCTTTGATGAGTTATCGATTAATTTGATTAGCTTACATTAATATAACATCAACATACAGTATATTATTACTTCTATCATTTCAAATCAAGGTATTCAATATGTTTGGATAGATTCTACTAGTTTTTGACTACATCGTTCATCGATCGATCACTACATCATATATATATATATATATATATATATATATATAAAGATATTTATATCTATGACCTCTTGAATGCGTACTATATACATCACATCCACAAGTATATTACCTCATAATAGAATACATTCATTATATTCTGATGAATTATTGATTATATATGTACGTAACATTATTATAACTGCAATAGTAGCATAATATCATTATCTCAGCAGTATGATATATATACACATATTCATTATACAAAGGTTATGCATGTTTAACATCATTTAATGTATATACAAAGGAAAATATTTATTTTACATATTGAAACATAAGTAAAAGATAAAGATTATGTTCAACATAATTTATTTATTTTATTTGATATGTTTTAGTATAATTTTTTTACAAAATCTAAGATTGATTAATTATTATTATTATTATTATTATTATTATTATATTAGTTATCGACTATGTGTGATCAGTGTAATTTCAAAAAATAATATATTTGATTTTACATATAATTATTTATTAATAAAAACCGACCACAAGTGGTCTCTTTTTAAAAATATTTTATTTTTTTAATATAAAAGCAACCACAAGTGATCGATTTCCTAAATAATTTTTTTAAATATTTTTTTAATTCCAAAATCGACCACATGTGGTTTCTTTTATAAAATATTTTAAATTTAATTTTTAAAATAAAATCGACAAGTAAATGCTTTTTAAAAATAATTTTTAATTGTATTTTTTAAATATAATCGACCACTTGTGGTCGATTTTTTAAAATTATTATTATTATTTTTTAATTCCAAAACCGACCATTTGTGGTCTCTTTTATAAAATATTTTAAATTTAATTTTTAAAATAAAACCGACCACAACTGGTCGCTTTTTAAAATTACTTTTTAATCATATTTTTTTATAAAACCGACCACAAGTGGTCGGTATTTTTAAATTATTTTTTTTAATTAAAAACATACTACTTGTGGTCGCTTTTATAAAATATTTTAAATTTAATTTTAAAATAATATCGACCACAAGTGGTCGCTTTTTAAGAAATTATATTTTTTAAATAAAACCGACCACAAGTGGTCTATTTTTTAAAATTATTTTCTTTTTAATTTTTTTAATTCCAAAACCGACCACAAGTGATCGCTATTTTTATTTTTATTTTCATTTTTTAAAATAAATAATAATTAATATAAAGATTATTGAAATGATTATTTTGGAATTTTAAAATATAAAAGCGACCACATATACCCATTTTTATTTTTAAAATTTTTTTTTTTTTAAAAAATTAAATGGTCGATTTTTTTGCGACCACATGCTGTGGTCGGGTTTTTGTGGTCGGAAAAACTATTTTTTTTAGTAGTGCAATAGCCCCAATTGAGTTTGGAAGCCTTGAGACCTGAACCAAATGTCCCCTAATTTAAAGTCAATGTCTCACAATTGATGGGATTATTAGAATTCTCATTTGAGGTTATTTACTAGGAGTTTCGGTTCGAGGAAAATTCCTTAATAGCAAAAGATATGGAACAAGGAATTGAGCATAAAACCCAAATGAGTTGTCCGATAACCAAATCGATAGTTTCGACAAGTCACAAATGACTTGTTACCGCTATAGGAATACTAAAAAAGTCAGAAATATGCATAAATCAAGGAAAGAATCTAGAGGGTCATTGCAATATTCATTACTAAAAGGATTTTCATCCACAAAAGTCAATGGATAGGAGGAGCAAGAATTCTCAAAGGAATAAGGTACTGTACCACATGCTTTAACATGACTCCCAGATAACCTCTTGGGAGAGACAATGCTTCCAAGAAATTTTTCCATAGGTATCCCCTTTTCAACCAATTTCCTTAATTTAGTTTCCAAGCAAGTAAAACTCAACTTAAAAAACCCACTGGCCTCCAATTAAACTGAGAGTGGGTGATGCATGCAAATCCAAACAACAACACACAGATACCACACTGATACGAGCACAACCAAGAAAGACCTAGCCAAGCTAAAGGCAATCCAAGTCAAGAATCATACGATCAACAACCATATCCAAATTTAGAATTCTCTTGCCTTTTTGAACCTACTATCTACTCTAAACCAAGCAAAAAGTCATCCAAGTCCTGTCCTCTCAAACCCCATCATGCTAAACTAAGAGAACTAAAGATGATCCACTAAAATCCATAATGGTAAGCCCATTAGGCGCTACTTGGACACACAAATGGTGATGACCAATGCATTTAATCTATGCCAAAGCCGCTAACTAATCTAAATAACTCTTTAAGCTAACAGTTGGGAGTTCGAAGCACATACAATCACCACTAAACGATCCACTCCTGGATATCCCACCAACTGAGGATAAAACCATGCTAAGACCAACCTGAGCACACCACTTCTACTACAGAGATAATCCAAAATTCCAATGAAAACTAAAAATCAAAGTTAGGAGATAAAGAAACCATTATCAAGTGCCTATGGGCTATCATCCGAACATCTTCCAACTATAATCCATCTAAACTAAAAAAGACCAAATAGGTAGCTAAGGAGTAGGCTTAGCCAGCCTATAGGTGCAACTGGCATAGATCTGAAAATGAAGGCTGCACCCAAGCTTTACAACTGCCAGCTGAAACCCCAACACTGAAGCTGAATCACCAGGTCTCAATTGTCTGAACTAATCCAAAAAATGAGTAAGCATTCACATGCCAAAAATCTATCATAATCTTTAAGCCACCATTCCAAGACGTCAAATCTAAGACTAGAGCTGACAAGTCTGCTAAGGACAAATACCCAAATCGACCTTACTATGAAAATCGAGCATATCCCACTGTATCTTACAGAGCTAAAATCGAAACATAGCTGAGAACTAAAACCATAATGAAGGATACCACATGATAAAAGTACAACCAATCAACTCTATATCTATTAGAAGGCCTGAATCACCATAGCATAATTAAGAACTCATTAAGGCTTCAAATATTACTAGAGATAACTAAAACCCTAACAACTTAAAAAAATGCAACCTTCGCCAGAAATTGGTTAATCAATGATCCATACAAAGCGATGAATACCCATAGGCACATATCACCAAAAAAACACTTAACCAGGTCTTGTTAGGTAGAATAAATGCCAAAATAAGGATTTCCTTAATACACCCTTGCAAGATAACCTTAACCCAATTAAACCATGAATCACATCCAAAGAATAGAGTACTAATCCCAATATCAATGCCAATTTCATGACCACTATTAAAAAATTAATCAGCAACTCAAAATAATGAATTCTCAATTGTCCAACTTAAAAAATAGCGACGAAGAAAGATCACCTATCTCTACCTCTCTTAACTCCACTAGAATAAGAACCACATAACGACAATAATGGAGTATCCAACTCCACACCAATACTAAGATCAAACTATCACCAGGAGACAAACCCTACAAGCCTAAAAGGAAAGCCCAAGACCTCTCGATATTAATATCAAGACCACTATCGAGTGATGAACTAGCCAAATTAGAAGAATGGATCCTAAACTAGTCAATCTCAAAAACTAGATATATAGATAAGGATAACTAATGCTAAAATCTGAACAACTAGAAGTCAAGTCCTAGAATCCCAAGCTAAAAAATGAGCAATATAACCTAATTGCCAACTCCAGAGCCATAATAGAATAATGGAAAGCCCACCTACAGTCTTTTTTATAACCCCCCTTAATGGTTAATCTAACATCACAACAAAAGAGGGAAAACAACCAATCCTCACCTTACTATAAGAGAGAAACCCATCCAACTAAGCTAGCCACCTAGTCTAACAAACAAAAACTGCGAGAAAGGAAATTCTAACTAGATAATGCCAATCTAGTCATCTATCAAGTAAGAATCCATCAATGTCAAATAATGACAATAATAAAAACAATAATATAAGTATCAATATAAAGAGTAGGTGGTACCAAAAATAAAAATCAATGACAAGTACCACTCCAGGTCCATAGAATGCCAATATACCAAGGTAAATGGGACTCAAACCCAAATGCTACACCCCTAGGGAAATATAAATACCGATCCACTCTATCCACTACTAAAAGAATCAATCTCGAGGGTAGTAACTTAATCATGAACTCTACACCAAGGCATACAACAACCAATATAAAAATACCACAACATATATTCATTGATGGGTATGAAAACCCCAACCCAAATCAAATATTGAGGCAGGGAATAAAAGGGGCACCTATGATGGTAGAAACCCAAAATAATTATCCTAACATTATCAAAGGAGTATGAATATAGGTGGTTCAAAACTTTAACTAAGCATCTGAATCACTAAGAAAGGCACTAAATATACTGCCTCTAGATGAGGGTGCCACAACATCATGAGACTAATATGGATGAGTTTAATGATTAACAATCCCATACTGGGACACTCTCTGGACTTATGACCAATCTCTTTCCAGTCATAACAAATCCCTAAAGCCCTAACCTGGTGAGAAACACGAACTGACCTCAATTGGCTAACGAAATGATACTGGGGACACTCTCTACTAAAATGACCATACTCCCATACATACCTTAGAGGCCCTAGAATGGCAAGGAAAACATGCTGACCCTATCAGGACATCTAAACTGCATTTGGGGCACTCCTAGACCAATGGTCAATCTTGTAATAACTAAAACAAGCTCCTAGAATACTCTGAGGTACTGTACCCACTAATCCAGAATAGTATCCATGACCTAAGGGTCCATACCAAACACTCCACAAGGTTTGAAAAGAACCCTGCCTTCCACGACTACCATGATTGATGTGAGAGTTGCCTGCAGTTTGAAATGCTACCTTTGTAGAACTGACAACCTGTAAGTAAAATAGATCTTCATTGGGAGAATCCTCACTACAAAATAGAATATTAATAACACTATGCAGATGCCATGAACTCTTATCACCAACTCTATAAGTCTCAATACATGCTCTCTCTATTGCCCTCACATGATTAATAACCTGACTATCAAATGCTCTAATGCTAAATGGAGTGACAAAGCTAATCTCCTAAACAAAATCCATGCACCATCTAATGCTCTGAAGGATATAACATAGGAGTATGTTTGGCCCATTAAATAAATCCAACCTCGTACTCTAAAACTAATAAGGAACCCTGCTGAACACCAACAAACCTAAATCTAACTCCCTAGTGTTGTGCTAAAACTCTAGGAACATATGTAATAGTCTTATCTATATCTATAGATAACCTCATATCATCCATATGGAATTGATTAGAGTCAAAGAATATATTAGAGGATAATAGAAATATGAACAAATGACAAGAGTCAATAATAGAATTTCCATTAAATACCCTATAGCCTTTCGAAGATAGGATACAAATATCTCCTTACTGATCCACAAGACTCTACTAGACACTTAGCTCTTATAACAACACACTGGTAAATCTAGACTCTGATATTAATTTTTCACAACCTAATTTCTTAGGACATGATAGCATCTGCCATAACCCACCAGTAGGTAAGCCAACCCATAATTCAAAACAACTAGTAACTAACTATCTAAAAAATATCAAAGGAAACATCAAAATAAATATAATAAAAAGTCTAGTATATTTATAAAGCATCCCCAAAACCTGGTGAAAATAGTATAAGAGCTTCTGATATGACAAAAATATAAGTCAAATATTGAATAAATATATATGTACAACCCATATCTAAATACAACATAGACATCAGTTTAATACATAAGAGAAAGAGAAATAATACTCTGTATATCAGGATCTCACCCCAAATATTTGATCCATAGCTGATTTGCATGATACACACACCAATGACGAGAAATAGTACTATGATCTACAAGTTAAAAAAGTGAAGTATGATTAACAAACACGTGGTACTCAGTAGGCAACTGCCGATTGAGCTCCAAAGATAATGAAAATATAGATAACATACAATTTGGAATATTAAATATAGGCATCTATCCAAAAATTTAACATAATAAATCTAGAGATGAAATAAGGATAAACCATCCAATTTTAGCCGTATTTAGGAACTAAGGTACTATACCATATATCACTAGTCAATATATAGGTAACGAGTAGAAGAAGGATATATAGTAGTATACCAGGCCAAGGAATACATATACAATATGTATAAACTAGGGGAGAGAGGAATATATAGTAATACCATAGCTATATACAAGACTAACTCAAAGGTAACAAGCTAAGGTAGCCAACCTAACCTCTATAGAAAATCCTTACCAAGTTGGAAAGCTAATGTTAGCATGATCTCAGTCTATAATCAAAATGTCTAACCATGAATACACTATCTATATTGCAATTTACCATAAAAGAAAAGGATTAAAATCATACTTCCTACCTCAGTATCAGTCCATAATGAGACCACCACGAACTAACCGTAATAAGAATAATAAAGTAATGGGCTAGTTTGGACAAATTATACCTAATCGAGGTCCCATAAACCTGGAAGGTTCAGTCAACACTTAATACACAACAACTATAGCCTATACCTATGCAACCAGCTAAAGGGGTGATAAATATAAGCATTAAATAACATACTGGTGGTAGGGAATGCATGTGAATTTATGAATGCAAAGTAAATCCATAGTACCATAACTGATTCGAATTCTATAATGTACCAAGTGTATACACCTTCTATAACTTAACAACTCAGAAAGAAAGGACCTACGAAGACCTCTCTTCTCTGACATGACAACTTATGGATGAATGAGCCTCTTGGTGATTTAGGAATATCTATATACACTTACCTGGTCTTGATCTAGGATTTCCAATCAATCATCAACATCATCATCAATATACTCTATCCAGTACCATATATATAATAATGCATGGACTCAAACATGGTTAAAAAGTGTCAGTCTTTAGATCCATTGCTTTTAGGATCAACTCTGGGACTAAACCATCATAATAGAGTAGAAAGGGTTAGAATCTCTCATGACTAAAGTAATTAGTAATGGTAAAAGAGTGAAAAAACCATGGACCAATATCAATCTTGGTCTAATTTCCAAAATATTATTTTTAGTTCCAAAAGATCATAAATTATCCATTAAGGTGTTACGATTCCAATTATAAAAGAATCCATTTTAAAAGTAAAAAGTGGGAATAAATTCCTTTTTAAAAAACAATAGTAAGATCATGATTTTAGTTGGAATCGTAGCACTAAGTCAATAAGAATGTACCAAAATCTATGCATGTCATCACCAGTATAAAAACAATATAATCATAAGAGGCTAAGCTTCTATAAACTAAAGCCATGTCCTTTATAAGGATAGAATACTCATCTGGAGACCAACTGGTATCGTAACCACAACCTCGAACCAAATAGTATATAACTAATATAACAATAATGCTATAATCTAGGAAACTATGATAATCCACTAAGTTGTAAACCTTATACTATAGGGTCCTTAGAATCAACTATGATTAGATGCTTATAATCAGGGTGATAAAAACCCATAGCCACAATAATATCTTAAGGGTCAATTCACTCTTCTATCCCCAAACTCCTAAACTAGTCTAATTCATGGTATTATACCCATAATCATACGAAATCATCCTTACCTAGCATGCAATATAATCATACACTATCTCATGAAGAAAAGTATACCGAAGACTACCCTGATGTCGAACCATAAGTCTTGAGTCATTTACAAAACACCTATCTTTTCTCCATAATTCCCCAAATAATGCCATGCTATAAAAATAGTAATCTATATGTCATTAGGAGTAAAGCGAGACTCGTATTACTATATAAAGGGTCAGGTCAAAATTCAAGTCAAGAACGGTCCCATAGAGCCCCTAAATAAAATAAAAAATTTAATCCATCATGAGGTCCATCGAAGGACAAGGAATATGTGTTCAAACATTGAGCACGATAGGTGCATAAATCAAAACCCAAATAAGACCCTAAGGTCCAAGGATTTAAGACCTAATTTCTATGAATTTACAATCAAATAGGATGAAACTTGACGAAAAAAATAATGGAAAGACCAATGAGTGTTAGCATAACTTACCTTAGCTTTAATGGATGATTCCTCGCTCTTTTCCTCTCTTGAAGCTCTCAAATGATGGAAAAATGGTAGGGACAATGAAGGGAAATAGGATGTAGAAAAAGGGATTTAACAATCCCCAAGTGCCACTAAAATGGTTATTTTCTTCTTAAGCGACACCATCTAAGAGGTAAAAGTCTGCTAAAGCGGTCATGCCATAGGACGTGGGCATTGCTAAAGTGGTCTCTCATTGGTAAAGCGTACCTCAGCCAAATGGCCAAGGCTACTAAAGTGACTACTGCTTAAGCGACAAAGGTCTGCTTAAGTAGTTGCACTAGATGGTGCCTGATAACGCCTAAACTATACCTTCAATCCAAAGGTTATACCGTTGCTGTCAAATACAATCACACAACAAAGGTTGGGGTCAAATACCAAGGGAATACATGGAATTATGACTCTAAGATGCTACTATCCAATGGGAAAAATTGGAAAAGTAAATGTGGGGATTGTATTGTCAATATCGAAAAAGTAACTAGCATCAAATTTGGTTGTAATCAGTCGTCAGTTAACACTAGGATTGTGTCTGTAAGACCCCACAAAAATTCTTAGCTTAATTCAGTCCTTTAAGCTTGTTAAGGGGTCCCTGACTTAGAAAATTCTAGCTAAGTGTTCAGACTTAGTGTTATTTTAGCCTTCAAAAGTTGGCAATGTTATTTCACGACCTTTACGTCTATTAAATGTTGATATGTAAGTTAATTCATGATCAAGAATGTTAATACGTATTCCCGGGAAAGTTTTGGATTTTTCAGACTTTGTTTGAAGCACCTTTAGAATCCTAAGCCAGTGAATCAACGCGATCTTGATGCATCGCGTTGACTATCATGTTGATGAATGTTTTCCTTAGCTCCCAGCGTCCAATTCTAGTGAACTCATGCAGACTCGATGCGACGCGTTGGCTATCACGTCGATGCCAACGACGTGGTACATCGGCCTGCACATCGATGGTTTAGTTTACAGTTATTTAAAAGGCTGCATCCTTAGGGTTAATTAAGTCTTTTTCCTATGCCCTTCAACCCCTATAACAAAAAATTTATCCCTCTTTTAGCATAATATAATCATTCTTTCTCAAATTGCTAAAGAACAAAAACCTTAGGTGAATTAAATTCAAGTTCAAGGCTCAAGATTCCACCATTAATTTTCTAGAATTCACCAACTAAGGTATGTGAAGTGTTTATCCAAGGGTTCCTTCCACCCTTGGAGTCCGAGAAAATCTTTTAAAGCTCATGTAAAGTGATTTTATGATTTCCATGATTTGAATTAAAGTGTATTCACGGTTATTACTTTATTGGGTTTCTATTTCATGATGTATTACAAGATTCATGTAGAGTTAATTGATATGTGTGCTTTATCATATGAATTCATATTGAAACTCTTGGAATTTTGTAATTGGAATTGAATCATGATGCCTACCTGTTGTTTTAGTAGTATGTGAATGTATTATGCCCCATAGGTGTTTGATGAATTGTCCATGTGAGTGGAATAGTGAAATTATATCATGTTAGCATGTATACAAGTTCATGTCATGCAAGTGTACTTGAATTCCCAAATGAATGAGTGATGACTAAGTAGTAGTTACCATGTCTCAAGATTATGCCATGTATTTAACGTTTATGCTATCGAGTCCTGGGGGTATTTAATACCTGACAATTTAGCTTCTTGTCTAGAGCCATGGACAGTCACAGATTAGTATCAATTATGTCATGATAGGTAGAATTCAGTCAGCTACAAAACTTAGAAAAACTCAGTGAACTCAGAATCAGTCCAGTTTAGTTCAGTAAAATTAGTTCAGTTCAGTTATATAGTATGATCAGTAACAGTTCAGTCCACCCTACTACTGTCTAAAATTCAGTACAGTGTCTATTCAGTTAAGAGTAGTATTCAGCACTGAGTGAACCCAAGAATGGGGACTCACCTGCCAGTAGAGGGTGTAATCCTAATAAGCAGTCCTTGCATTCTAGGACTACATAGCCAGCATAGGTTGAGACATCAACCTGCCAGTTGAGGGTTGATGAGGTGATTTACCTGCCAGTTTAGGGTACCACCATTCTCGTTCAAAGCACCTACCAGATGAGGGTGACTTAACACTTTCCCTTACCCATAGCATGGTGTTGACACCCTTCCAACTGGGGTTACAGGTTGGACCCAAAATCAGTTAGAGAAACGGCATGTCGGTTAGATAATTTCTTCCCACAGTCTCAGTTTCAGATTCAGTCTCAGTATGGAACTCAGTTCAGTTTCGTAGATTCAAGACTGTCAGACACAGTTACTCAGCTTAGTACGAGACTCAGTATAGTTCCAAAGAATCAAGAATTTCAGATACATTCATTCAGTTACCAGTAATCCAGTATTCAGTGTTATTATGATCTCAGTACAGTTTACATATTCATGTATGTACTCTCATTCAGTCGTACTCATGATATCCATTTAGTATAGTTCATGTAAAAGAATCCATTTATTTTAGCCTACCTCACTAAGCATACTAGTATATTCAAAGTACCGATGCATTCCTTTTTTTTGTGCTATGATGTCTTATTAGGTTCAGACGCACGGGCTCCCGAGCACCTTTTAGCAGTTCAGATTCTCATCATACAGAGTTAGTGGTGATTACTTATAGTTTAAGGACGTGATTATTTATTTCAGCATTTCAGTTCATTTTCGGTAGTTGGAGTTATTTGGGAACTTATCCCATCAACTCTACAGTTCAGACAGTGTAGAGGCTTTTCAGACTAGAGTATTTTCAGACAGTTGTTCAGTTTTCAGTATTGATGTTCAGTTTTGGTTTTGTGGTACCATATTCAGTATTATTTTTAGTATTGAACCTTATGTCTAGATTTTCACCTATTTTCTGCATATTTATCGTATTATTATTTAGTTATTATAGCAAGTACCATTCATGGGTTAGCTTGTGGTCCTTCAAGATTATGAACACCGTGTAGCATCTGGGGTACCGACTCGGGGCATTACAAACTTGGTATCAGAGCCTAAGATTCAATAGAGTCCTTGGAAGTCTGAAAGACACATCTAGTAGAGTCTTGTGCATGGGTGTATTGCGCACCACACTTATGGACATGAGGCTACAGGATGTTTTAGGAAAAGTTTCCCTTCTTTCAGTATTCATATCGTGCAAGTGAGTTTGAGCTCTAGTTAAACTCTCAGTCTAATTCTTTCTCTTCCATTTATAGAAATATGCCTCTAAAGAGGACTAAGTGAAGAGGAACAAGAGACTAGCCAGAACCTTAGCCTGTCCAGCCAGATCCACTGGACGAACACGTCTCCCACACTAAGTTTAGAGCAACCATCACCACCCTAGCTCATTTTGTGGAAGCCCAGAATAAATGCCCAACTGCCATTCCGGCCAACCCAGTAGCCAATACTATTGCTTCCAGGGTTTGGGACTTCACCCGAATGAACCCTCCACCATTTACCAGGTCTAAGTTAGATAAGGACCCTCAGGAATTTCTTGATCGGGTGTAGAAGGTTATTTATATTATAAGGGTGACCGCAGTTGAGAGTGTTGAGTTGGCCACATATCAGTTAAGAGGTGTGGCTCACTCATGGTTTAAATAGTGGAAAGCAGAAAGGGCCACAGATGCAGGGCTCATAGAATGAGAGGAGTTTGCCACTGCTTTTCTAGATAGGTTCTTCCCACTGGAGTTGAGGGAAGCAAAGGTTTTGGAATTTATCAATCTGAAGCAGGGAAATATTACAGTGAAAGAGTATTCTCTCAAGTTTACTCAATTTTTTAGATATGATCCTCATGTGGTGGCAGACAACAGGTCCCAAATGAGTAAGTTTGTGTTAGGGGTATCGAGTAGCATGGTCAAGGAGTGTAGGACCACAATGCTTATTAAGGAGATGGACATATCCAGGCTCATGGTCCATGCTCAGAAGATAGAGAAGGCAAAGAATAAAGAGAAGGAGAAGGAGAACAAAAGAGTGAGAACAGGTAGTTTCAACTTCACTCAGCCTAAGTCAGAGGGTGGAAATCATTCTCAGTTTCACTTGAAATCTTTAGTCCCAACTCCGTCCTCAGCCAGTGCTCTTGTGCTAAAATTTAGAGACGACAGTAGGGATAGGTCACCAGAACATAAACCCCAGGGCAGTATTATCAGTGCCCGAACCAATCCCCTTTGTTAGAAGTATGGCAGAAACCACCAGGGTATCTGTAGAGCAGGTAACAATGTGTCTTTCGAGTATGGCAAGCCAGGCCACAGAGTCAGAAATTATCCCTAGTCAGGTTCTTAGGGTTAGAATAATCGTCCCCCAGCTCAATCCGGTCACCGAAATTAGCAAGGCGCCGCTTCCAGTGCCACCAGTGGGTAGCACCCAAACAGACTCTATGCTTTTCAATCCTGACAGGATCATGAAAGTTCTTCTGATGTGGTCACCGGTACGTTACAAGTTTTCCATTTAAATATTTATTCTTTGCTAGATCTAGGAGCTTCTTTATCCTTTGTTACTCCATATATAATAGTTGATTTTGAAGTCAGTTCTGAAATTCTAGCAGAGCCTTTCATAGTCTCTACCCTAGTGGGTAAATCCATCATAGCCAGGCGGGTATACAAGAACTTTCCGGTTATGATATCTCAGAAAATTACTTCAGCATATTTAGTCAAATTAGGGATGAATGATTTTGATGTCATTCTCATCATGGATTGGCTTTATTCTAGCTATTCCTCAGTCGACTGTAGAAACAAATTTTTTTAGTTTCAATTTCTGAATGAACCCATCCTAGAGTGGAGAGGTAGTACTTTAGCACTAAGGGGTCAGCTTGTTTCTTACCTTTGGGCTGGAAAAATGATATCTAAGGGATATTTCTACCATCTTATTCGAGTCCAATACTCTAGTTTAGAAACCCCTACTCTTGAGTCAGTGTCAGTAGCATACGAATTCTCAGATGTGTTTCCCGAAGATCTTTCCAGAGTTTCTCCCAAAAGGGAAATTGATTTTGGAATCGATCTTCTTCCAGATACTCAACCCATATCTATTCCTCCATACATGATATCTCCATCAAAACTCAGAGAATTGAAAGAAAATTTAAAGAATATCCTAGATAAGGGATTCATCAGACCCAATATGTCCCCGTGGGATGCACCAGTTTTATTCGTGCATAAGAAAGATAGTTCCCTCAGATTGTGTATTGACTATCGTCAGTTAAATAAAGTCACAATTAAGAACAAGTAACCACTACCCAAAATCGATGACTTGTTTGGCCAACTTCAAGGTGCCAGTTACTTTTCTATGATAGACCTCAGATCAGACTATCACCAGCTCAGAGTCAGGGAGTGTGACATCTCTAAAATAGCTTTCAAAACTTGATATGGTCACTTCAAATTCTTAGTCATGTCCTTTGGTCTTACCAATGCCTCAGTAGCCTTCATGGACTTGATAAACAGTGTGTTCAAGAAGTACTTGGACATGTTTGTTATAATCTTCATAGATGACATTCTTGTCTACTCTCGCAGTAAACATGATCTTGCAGACCATCTCAGAATATTATTACAGACTCTAAAAAATCATTTGTTATTCGCCAAATTCAATAAGTGCAAATTTTGGCTAAGGTCAGTAGCTTTTCTCATCCATATCATTTTCGGAGATGGCATTAGAGTTGATCCCCAAAAAACTGAAGTAGTGAAAAACTGGCCCAGACCTATCTCTCCATTAAATACCAGGAGTTTCTTGGGTTTAGCCGACTATTACCGATGGTTTGTTGAGGGATTTTCATCTATTGTATCTCCTATTTCCATATTGACTTAGAAGAAAGTCAAGTTCTAGTGGTCAAATTCTTGTGAGAAGAGTTTTTAGGAGTTGAAGACTCGACTTACTACAGCCCCAGTTTTGACCTTACCAGATGGTTTAGACGACTTTGTTGTGTATTGTGATGCCTCTAGAGTTGGATTGGGGTATGTTATAATGCAAAGAGGTAAGGTCATAGCCTACGCCTCTAGATAACTTAAACAAAATGAAAAAAACTATCCTACTATGATCTTGAGCTAGCAGCAGTAGTGTTTGCCTTATAGATTTGAAGGCATTATTTATATGGAGTTCATGTTGATGTGTTTACTGACCAAAATATCCTGTAGTATGTATTCTCTTAGAAAAACCTAAGCCTCTATCAGAGAAGGTAGTTAGAGTTGTTGAAAGACTACAACATAAGTATCCTATATCATTTGAGCAAGGCCAACATAGTGGCCGACACTCTCAGTAGAATGTCGATGGGTAGTATTTCTTATGTCGAGGATAGTAAGAAGACGTTAGCTCAGGAAGTTCATCAGCTAGGCCAACTAGGTGTTCGTTTAGTTGATTCAGCAGAAAGTAGTGTATGGGTGCAGAGTAGTTCAGGATCATCCCTAGTTTCCAAAGTGAAGGAAAAGCCAGATAGGGATCCCAGTCTAGTCAAGTTGAAAGAATTAGTCAGAGATCAGAAGGTAGAGGTTTTTTCCAAGGAGGAGATGGTATTTTGCATTGTCAGGGTTAACTATGTGTGCCGGGAGTAGATAACTTGAGGCAGCAAATTCTTGTAGAAGCGCATGGTGCATGCTAATCTATTCATCCAGGGGACACTAAGATGTATCACGATTTGTGGGAGATCTATTGGTAGAGTGGGATGAAGAGAGATATTGTAGATTTTATGGCTAAGTGCTCGATATATCAACAAGTTAAGATTGATAATCAGAAGCTTAGTGGGTCCATGCAGGAGTTCAGCATGCATTCACACCTAGAAATGGGAAGAAGTGAACATAGACTTTGTGACGGGTTTGCCTCGTACTCATCGTCAACATGATTTAGTTTGGGTCATTATAGATAGGATTTCCAAATCAGCTAATTTCCTACCAGTTTATACCTCTTACTTAGTCAAGGATTATGCCAAACTCTATATTAGGGAGTTGGTCAGATTGCATGGTGTTTTGTTGTCTATCATCTCAGATAGAGGTACCCAGTTCACTTGTCATTTATGAAAAACATTAAAAACGAGTCTTGGTACCCGAATTTACCTCAGTATAGCCTTTCATCCTCAGACAGATGGT
The DNA here is from genome assembly GCA_030864215.1 of Capsicum pubescens. Classification (NCBI taxonomy): domain Eukaryota; kingdom Viridiplantae; phylum Streptophyta; class Magnoliopsida; order Solanales; family Solanaceae; genus Capsicum; species Capsicum pubescens. The sequence continues at coordinate 125,463,671 of CM061543.1, forward strand.
CAAGCAGAAAGGACCATTCAGACCTTAGAGGATATGCTGCGAGCATGTACGATAGATTTTAAAGGTAGTTGGGATGACCACTTGCCTTTGATTTAGTTCGCATAGAACAACAATAATCATTCCAGTATTTAGATGGCTCCATTTGAGGTTCTTTATGGGAGGAGGTGTAGATCTCTCATTGGTTGGTTTGAAGTGGGTGAGGCCATAATGGTAGGTCCTGACTTGGTATTTGATACCTTAGAGAAAGTTCTGTTGATCAATGAAAGGCTTAAGAAAGATCAGAGCCAACAGAAATCGTATGCAGATATGCACAGAAAAGATCTCGAGTTCGAGATTGGTGACTATGTGTACTCAAAAATCTCTCCTATGAAATAAGTGAAGCATTTTGGAAAGAAGGGGAAGCTCAGTCCTTGATATGTCGGTCCTTCCTGAATTTTCAGTCATTTAGGAAAGGTATATTATGAGTTTAAGTTGCCTTCATATCTATCTTCAGTCCATCCAGTGTTTCATGTCTCTTTGCTAAAGAAATGCATAGGTGACCCATCAGCTGTAGTCCTCATAGAGGGCATAGATGTTCAGAACAGCCTCTTTTACAAAGAGGTTTTAGTCGAATCCTTGATTATCATATTTGTATACTGAAGAACAAAGAAGCCTCTCTAGTCAAAGATCTTTGGCGGAATCAGTCTGTTGAGGGAGCTACGTGGGAAGCATAAGTAAATATGCAAACCAAGTATCCTCACTCTTCTTCGCAAACTTAGATTCAACTCAAGGTAATAGTTTTCCTTAAGCTTATTCAGTTTTATGCTCAGATTTTCCATTACAAACTTGGTATCAGTTACCATTGCATATTCAGTCATATGTTTAGGATTCACTTTGGTCATGTACTCATGCACCAGATATGCATGTTCAGTATGAAACTCAGTATGTCAGTAATAACAATTAGATCATCATGTTTCAAATGTTTATGTTCATGAAGTAGGTTTAGTCTTCCAGTATTCTCAGCTTCGTCAGTCTCATTCGAGGATTAATGTTCCCAAGGGTGAGATAATGTAAGACCCCGCAAAAATTCTTAGCTTAATTCAGTCCTTTAAGCTTGTTAAGGGGTCCCATACTTAGAAAATTCTATCCAAGTATTCAGACTTAGTGTTATTTTAGCCTTCAAAAGTTGGAAATCTTATTTTGCAACCTTTACATCCATTAAATGTTGATATTTGAGTTAATTCATGATCAGGAATATCAATAGGTGTTTCGGGAAAGTTTCAAATTTTTTGGACTTCATTTGAAGCAGCTTTGGAATCCTAAACCAGTGAATTAACGTGATCTTGTTACGTCACATCGGCTATCGTATTGATGAATGTTTTCCCCAACTCTCAGCATCCAATTCTAGTGAACCGATGTGAACTCAACACGGTGCGTCGGCCTGCGCATCGATGGTTCAATTTATAGTCATTAAAATGCCACATCCTCAGGGTTAATTAAGTCTTTTTCCTATGCCCTTCAGCCTCCATAACACGAAATTTAACCCTCTTTTAGCAAAATATAATCATTCTTTCACAAATTGCTCAAGAACAAAAAACCTAGGTGAATTAAATTCAAGTTCATGGCTTAAGATTCCACTGTTAATTTTCCAGAATTCACCAACTAAGGTATGTGAAGTGTTCATCCAAGGGTTACTTCCACCCTTGGAGTCCAAAAAACTCTTTTAAATCTCATGTAGAGTGATTTCATAATTTCCATGATTTGAATAAAGTGTATTCATGATTATTACTTAATTGGGTTTCTATTTCATGATGTATTACAAGATTCATGTATAGTTAATAGATATGTGTGCTTTATCATGTGAATTCATGTTGAAACTCTTGGAATTGTGTAATTGAAATTGAATCACGATGCCTACCTGTTGTTTTAGTAGTATGTGCATGTATTATGCCCCACAAGTGTTTGATGAATTGTCCATGTGAGTGGAACAGTGAAATTATATCATGTTAGCATGTATGTAAGTGTGATTGAATTTCCAAATGAATGAATGATGACTAAGTAGTATTTACCATGTGTCAAGATTATGCCATGTCTTTTAAGTTTATGCTATTGCGTCCTGGGGGTATTTAATACCAGACAATTTAGCTGCTTGTCTAGAGCCATGGTCAGTCACAGAGTAGTATCAGTCATGTTACGATTGGTAGAATTTAGTCATCTACAGAACTTAGGAAACTCAGTGAACTCAGAATCAGTCTAGTTCAGTTCAGTAAAATCAGTTCAGTTCAGTTATACAGTACGATCAGTAAAAGTTCAGTCCACCCTACTATAGTCTAGAATTCAGTGCAGTGTCTATTCAATTGGGAGTAGGATTAAGTACCGAGTGAACCTAAGGATGGGGAATCACCTTCCAGTAGAGGGTGTAATCCTTAGAAACAGTCCTTGCATTCCAGAACTAAGTAGCTAGCATAGGTTGAGACATCAACCTGCCAGTTGAGGGTTGATGAGGTAATCTACCTGCCAGTTGAGGGTACCACCATTCTCATTTAGAGTACCTGCTAGCTGAGGGTGACTCAACACTTGTCCTTATCCATGGCATGGTATTGAAACCCTTCCAACTGGGGTTACAGGTTGGACCCAAAATCAGTTAAAGAAGGGGCATGTCGATTAGATGATTACTTTCCACAGTCCCAATTTCAAATTTAGTCTCAGTATGGAACTCAGTTTAGTTCCACAGATTTAGGACTGTTAGACATAGTCACTCAGCTCAGTATGAGACTTAGTATAGTTCCACAGAATCAAGACTATTAGATACAATCATTCAGTTACCAGTAATCCAGTATTCAGTGTTATTACATCTCAGTACACTTTACATATTCATGCATGTACTCTCATTCAGTCATACTTATGATATCCAGTTAGTATTGTTCATGCATATGAATCCATGTATTTCAGCCTACCTCACCGAGCATACCAGTACATTCAAAGTACTTAATCATGCTTTTCTTTTGTGCTATGATGTCTTATATCATAGGTTCAGATGCACGGGCTCCTGAGCACCCTTAACAGTTCAGATTCTCTACATACAGAGTTAGTGGTGGGTTCTCACAGTTTGAGGACATGATTATTTTAGTATTTCAGTTCATTTTTGGTAGTCAGAGTTAGTTAGGGACTTGTCCCATCAACTCCATAGTTCAGACAATGTAAAGTCTTTTCAGACCAGAGCATTTTCAGACAGTTGTTCAATTTTCAGTATTGATTTTCAATTTTGGTATTGTGATACCATATTCAGTATTATTTTTAGTAATGAACCTTATGGACATATTTCCGCCTATTTTCTGCATATTTACCTTATTATTATTCAGTTATTGCAGCAGGTACCAGTCATGGGTTAGCTTGTGGTTCTTTGGATTATGAGCACCGTGTAGGATCCGGGGTACAAACTTGGGGCATTACAGTGTCCCTCTCGTCTTCTCAACTTCGTAGGATTATCGTGCTTTATTTATCCAATCTGATACCTTGCATGCAATATCTGATAAGTTATGTACCACCAACCGTCTTTTGGACTAGCTGATAGATTTCACCCTTTACCTTTTGAGTCTTAGGATGTCGCCTTACTAATCGTTATCCGAGATCCCAGTTAACTATTACTTTTTAATTCTCTAGTTATTAGATGAAAGTTAACCATCTTACTTAGATAATACCTAGTAGCGTGGATCGCCTATTAAACTTCAAATTACTGCTGTAATTATATTTTCCTAGTCACTATTTCTCTTTTGGAGTAAGTAGAAATAATCTAGGTAGGATCCTAATGTTTTCAACCGCTAAGATAGCTATTAAAGTAAAGATAATACATATATGCCTGGATATCGATTAGAACAACATAGCACTTCCCCTACTTCATCAATCTGCCAGGGTTTCCACAACCCTAACTAAGGGTTTTTAGCTGCTCATGCTTTTGAAGAAATCAACAATGTTCATAATTGAAAGCGTAAGATGTAATCACAATAATCACAACTGAAAACCCAAAACTTTAACTAAATTAATAAACTAAAAAAATACAAGAGAATTCCAAGACAAAAATTGATTCTCAAAATCAAAATATGTTTGAAAGTATTAAATGTGCGTAACTTCCACTAAAAACACATAAAGGGTATTTATAGTACATGAGTAAACCCTAAAAATCAAAGACTAAACTAAAAAGGACAAAAAGGGTTGGTGGCCACTTACCTCTGTCCATATGTAGTCTGCCAATAGGCGCATGTACCAAATGCAGTCTGTATATAGATCCAGGTAAGTGCCAAATTTTTTTTTGCACTATTCATTCTCGGGATTTTGGACTGCTAGTACTTACCTTACCCGTATGCAGTCCGTATGTAGACATATGTAAGTTCTAGAAGTTCTTCTTCATCTCTTTCACTCTCTATATCTTCAATTTTGGTATTTACCTTAGTCACATATGGACCACTAGTGCTATATGCGGTTCACATGTAGACATAGGTAAGTGACAAGCCTTCCAATTCTTGCAACCAAGCTTCCGAACTTCAAGTTTTACCATATGCTTTGGTCACATAAATATGGTAAGTGTTACAAATGCCCAAAAATGATCAAGTAAGTAGCCAAAACTCCATTTTACATCCTTTTTCTTAAACTTACCATCCAAAACCTAGTTTCCTGCAAAACATACCCAAACACATCATATCTAACAAAACAACCTAAGAAACTTGCATATTTTTATTGTTTTAAGCATCGAAAGTTCTATATTTCTATAGCACATCAATACCCTCAAATTAGAACGTTTGCATATCCTCAGGCAACACAACACAACAAAACAAAACACGCTGATTAACTAGGATAATCTAAGCTATCCAAGGCAATCAATCAATACTTTAAGTTCAAATTATGATACCCTCTCCTATTTAAACTTTTCAAAACCAACTACATATAAACATTAAGCACAACAATGAGACACAATAGGATCAAGGCATGGAATTACATTAGCAATAGACAATCATGTATGTATATACAAGTTACACTACCCAAAATTTGTAAGCGACTAGCAATATGACTCATGTTCCCTCACAACAAAAAAAGTCCCACTCACTCATATGAAATAATGCATCTTAGTGCAGGAAAAGTCAAGAGACACTCACACTCAAAAGAGAAGTTCTAATCAATGTGCATCAAATACCATAGTCTAAGTTTTTAGATAGTTAAATTGGGATCATTATAGGACTTTATTCGGCTTGTAATGTAGGCTTGGGGTACTGATATGGTACATATGGATATCAGGTGACTAAGCCTCCTTGGCACTACACTAACTTTGGGATCCACTCATTAACCATCTTTCTTTTATTCCACCTTTATTACTCTCCTTTTTTTATTGTATATTCAGGTTGGGTGTGATATTTTATACTTTCATTTTTACTTGTTCACAATTTTTCTTTTTCTTTTTCTTTTTTTTCCTTTGCTACCACACCCAGCCCAACTAACCTTTTCTCTCATTTTACCCTTCCATATACCCACTTTACATCATACCCCTATGATAGCCACCCTCAACTTTGGCGATTTGCCTGAGTTGAGGTGCATAATGTCAAAGGAGGAACAAGCCAAAATAGGTTTTTGCAACATAAATGGGAAGGTGAAAGTTGTAACAAGAAAAATAGGCTATAAGGCTCAAACTCAGGGATCAAGGGATACAATTTACACACAGAAGGTCATTTAGGCTAAAAGTGGGCTAACATAAAAAATGACCTATGATTCTTTCCTAACTAACTATCCTAAAACCTAGGAAATACTAACCAAGCAAGTTCTGGATTTAACATACAAAGGGAACTAAGTGTATCTACACACACATGGCACAGAGTAAATATTACAAGCTACTACCTATCCGGTTCATGTAATTGTTAGCAAATAATTATCATGTCCTTAATCCTAATGCCATAACAAGATCCACAATGGTCACACATATATACATTCACACAATTCTAAAATTTTGGAGGGGTATCATTTTTCTTAAAAATCAATCAAAAACATGACAACTTCCCTAAATACTTAAAATCTCCTAATTACACAAAAACACAACATAATACGAAACAAAACACAATACAACACAAATTTTACGCTAGACATGTCGGTTCTACAACCATACCATGGCCAATAGGAAAAGAAGCATGACAACAAAAACCTGTAGTGGCTATGGTATACCCCACCCCCAACTAAAAAACTATGCACTATCCCTAATGTACTAAAATAATATAAAACAAAGGGAATGACGAAATACCTAGGATGCACTAAGCTCCCGTGTACCTTAGGTTGCCTCCCAGGAAGCGCCTAATTTATCATCACGACATTACTTAGTTTCCTTGGCTATGCAGACTTTGTCGAGGTCTATATCAACACAAACTTTTACTTCTTCCAGGTTTCCCATGTAGTTCTTCACTCACTGCCTATTCACCTTGAATGGGATTTCACCTTCAGGCTTTATTTCTATACCACAATGTGGGAATACCCTAACCACAGTGAATGGTCCATTCTAACTAGATTTCAGGTTGCCTGGAAATAAGTGGAATCTTGAATTATACAACAAGACCAAATCACCGAGTTTAAATACCCATTTCTCAATTTTCCTATCATGATAAAACTTCATTCTTTCTTTGTATATAGCCGATCTCTCATAAGCATAGAGTCAAAATTCACCAAACTCATTTTTCTTGCTCAACCTCAAGTTTGCTGCATCACGCCACTTAAAACTTAGCCTTTTCAGTGCCCATAGTGACTTATGCTCAAGCTTAACCGGTAAATGACATGCCTTTTTGTATACAAGATAATATGGGGAGGAACTTAGGGTTTTTTTTTAGGCTGTCTGGTAGGACCACAATGCATCATCTAATTTTCTAGACCTGTCAGTCCTGTTGTCATTCACAGTTTTTGCCAATATGGACTTTATCTCTCTATTAAAGACCTCAACTTGCCCGCTTGTCTAAGCATGGTAAGGTGTTTCCATCTTATGACTTACACCATATCTATCAAGCAGGGATTTAACCAGGTGGTTGCAAAATTGAGACCCACTATCACTAATAATTTCACGTGGAGTGCCAAATTGAGAAAATATATTTTTCTTTAAAAAGGCGATGACACTTCTACCTTTATTGTTTGGAAGCGCAACTGCCTTCAACCATTTCAACACATAGTCAACTGATACCAGAATATATCTCATGCCATAGGAGATCACAAATGGGACCATGAAATCAACCCCCTACACATCAAACAACTCCAACTTTAGAATAGGTGTCATAAGAAGTTCATGGCGCTATGAACTATTGCACTAACACAGATATTAGTCACATGCTAGTGCAAAATCATGAGCATCCTTGTAAATTATAGGCCAATAAAACCCACACTGCAAAATTTTATGGGCTATGCGAGTACCACTATGGTGACACCCAACTGGTGATGAATGACAAGCTTCCAGAATGCTCATCATGTCTACTTCCGAGATACATCTCTAAATCACACCATCAACACAAATACTAAATAGATGTCGCTCATCCTAAAAGAACTTCCTTATCTCATGCATAAATCTCCTTCGCTGCTGGAAGGATAGATCTTTTGGGGCAAGATCGCTTGCCAAATAGTTGGCAAAATCAGCAAACCAAGGAATTAAGTCTTGAGATGCAGCTAATACCCACTCATCTGGAAAAGTATCATCTATCTCAAGATAATCCCATAGTTTTTAATTTGCCTCTTCCTCAATTCTGGACAAGTGATCTGCAACCTATTTTTCTGTCTCTTTCCGATCCTTCACTTCAAAATCAAACTCTTGCAGTAAGAGAACCCAATGAATTAATCTTGGTTTGACATATTTTTTCAACATCAAGTGCCTCAAGGTTGCATGGTCAGTGTGAAATATGACCTTAGTCCCAATTAAATAAGACCAATATTTTTCAATGGTAAAAACCATCGAAAGTAACTCTTGCTATGTAACTGTATAATTTTTTTGTGCAGGATTTAAAAACTTCCTGGCATAATAGATAGGATGCATGATCATTTTTCTTCTTTGGCCTAGTACAACACCCAAGGCCACTCCACTTTTATTACACATGACCTCAAAAGGTGCAAACCAGTTAGGAGACACAATAATAAGCGCCGAAATCAACTGCTCTTTTAGGCATTTGAAAGCCTTGAGTCATGTATCATCCAGGCATTTGAAAGCCTTGAGACATGTATCATCAAACATAAATTTAACCTCTTTCTCTAAATGCTTCCATAGAGGATTTGTAATTTTAGAGAAGTCCTTAATAAATATCCTATAAAAGCCTGCATGGCCCCAAAAGCTTCATATTCCTCTAATTGACACTAGCGGTGGAAATTTTTCAATTACTTCAATCTTAGCTTTGTCCACCTCAAAACCATGTTTGGAGATCTTGTGCCCTATAAATATACCATATTTCACCATGAAGTGGCATTTTTCCCAATTCAGCACCAAATTACACTCTTCACATCTCAGTAGTTGACACGAACTGAACTAGGGCCTTGTCATAATGGGCATCCCAAGTCCAACAGGACTGGGGACTACCTCTGTTACCCAACCCAACCTATGATATATACCTCGAGTTAGATGAATTTTGAACATATAACATGGAAACATTAATTATAATTCCAGACTCTGGGATAAGTCTATAACCGTGACCAACTCAAACAAGTCCAACCATCCAATACTAACCAACAACCATAACCAAACCAATGTAAAAATTGAGTTCCTATCCATGACATAACATAAAAGGATGGAGTAATCATAAATTCAATCAAATGGTACTAGCCCCAATACTAGTGCCAATACTAAGGTTGACACCAATACCGACAATGCCCATTCCAACCCATAGTAGTTCCACCAAGCCTCTAACCAAAGGAAAAATAATATCCGATTGGAACATGCCCCCAACCATAGCCAAAACCAATATCCATAAAATAACCGAAGTATGAAAAGATGTCCATAATATGAAATGGAGCCTTCTAGAGTATGGAAACTCACCACTTTAATCCAATAGATGATCTCAAATTTGATCACTAAGTAGGAAGAGTAGAATGACCGATTCCTACATGGTGTGGGGATACATCCACCCAAAAATAGGTTAGTGGGTAAATGCTAGCAAGTACTCAGGATAAAGATAAAGTTACTCAGGATAAGGATAAAGTAATGCCAACCTTTAAAACCAAACAAACAACTATGTGAACATATATTCATACATGTATACATATATAAACCATGCTGGGAAAGGGAACTGGGTTTAGCATGCATTTAAACTATTAACCTGAGTATGTGTAGCTTAACTATCCTAGAACCCCCACGAGCTATAAGGGTCCAGTGTAACCCCCTAAAAGGGTCTTGATGCGCGTAGCTGCACGAGCTGGAGATACCATAGGAGTAGGAGATTCCCAAGTACCCTTAGCTCTCCATGATAAATATATATATAAGTGTAACTTAGGGAAATCCTATATACCCCATATGGTCATCATAACCAAATCCTCATGCCAACAAACATGAGTTTCCAGTGTACATCCATTGGACTCACACCTTCACGGTTAGCTATTATACCCCGCCATTATTACTCAATTAAAACCATTACTACCTAACCAAGACCACCATTCTATTTCTTATTAACCAAGTCTATAAGTAGTGGTATTGTCATACTAACTATAGCTTTCAAGAAATATCCTTAGCCATCCTTTTTAAGAAGAAGGGATTCCCATGTACCCATAGACCACATAATTAAGTTGACTTGAGGGACGTGTACCCCACAAGTAGTTTATTATTAAGTTTTATTGGGGGATTACCTTGTACCCCATAAGGATGTTTAATTAGCCATAACCATGACCACCAAACTTTACCATTTAACCATTCCAAACTATTTAAACCATTTATGCCATTTAGGATTCCATTACTAAGTTAAACCATGCAATAGTTCTATTAAAAGTCCAACAATATAGTAAAAACATTCTCATAGGCATTGTATCAAATATGTTGGGGGCATAGTGTTTCAAAAACCAAAACCAAGTACAAATTAACCATTCCCATGCAACCAATTGTCCAAACCACAATTAAAGCATGTAAATTCATAATTAAAACATTGGAAAACCATAACCATGCATTTATAACCAAAACTCCCAATATATATTTGAAAACCCAAAACCATACAATATTCATGCCATTAAATCAATTCATAAAACATGGATTTATTAGGAACTAACAATGAGGGAGAATTATCTTTCCTTAGATTATGATGATGTTGGAGAGAAATCACCCGTACAATCCCTAAATTAATCCTCTAGATGAAACCCTAGCCTTCCTTTACCCAAGAGCCTTAGAGGGAATTTGATAGCATTTAAGTGTTTAAGATTAGAATATTAAAGGGAATGATGTCCTAAAAGAGTTAAAAGTCATGGGGACTTAAGAGGTTAAGTGGAGAAATATTCTGATTACTCCTACTTAAATGTATAAAAATCCCGTAGGAGGGTACGACTACCCCATACTAGTCGTACCCCACCATACGAGTGGTACCCATCACTCGTACCTTAGTCCTACCCTTGGACTACAACACTTCCCAACATATAACCATCCAACCCAAGTCGTATCTGATCATACGACCTGTACCTTTAACCCATACCCACCACAGAATGGAAATAAAAGAGGATTTGGACACTGTTTACCATACGAGCGAATGGTATGACTCGTACCCTATTTTACGGCTTATGGTGAGCCACTCATACTTAGATCTAAGTTAAGTTGCCAAGTTTAAAATTAAGTGATGGAATAACTAAACCATACGAACTATCACTCACCATACGACTCGTACCCACCCAAGTCAAACCCACACCAGAAACAAATCCACCCCACCAACCAACACTGGTTAATATTCAACCAAGACCACACCAACCTTACCCCATCATATGACTAGTACCCCTAGTTATATGATGTCCAAAAACCCAAAATACAGGATATTTTCTAAGGTTCCAAAAATCTAGGGTGTTTCAAAAGTGCAGTATCTAAATAGTCCAAACAATCATCGAATAAGTCCCCAACTATTGAAAAGTCATCCATGCATACTTCGATTATGTCCTCCACTATATCAGAGAATATGTACATCATGCATCTCTAAAAAGTGATAGGTGTGTTGCATAACCTAAAGGACATTTTATTGAATATAAAATTCCCACAGAGGTAAGTTAAAGTAGTTTTTTATTGGTCCTTAGGAGCAATAACGATTTGATTGTAACCCTAGTACCCATCAAGAAAATAATACTAACCCCTGCCTGCTACTTTATCCAATATTTAATCCATGAAAGGCATAGGGAATGGTCCTTCTACATCTAAGTGTTTAACTTCTTGTAATCGATGCAGACTCTCCAACCGATCACTGGCCTCATGGGTACTAATTCATTCTTTTAATTTAGAACCACTATGATTCCCCCTTTATTCGGCACATAATGACCCGAGCTCACCTATTTTCTATCTGGAATAGGGAAAACCACTCTAATATTTAATCACTTAATTATTTATTTTTTCACCATCTCTTGCTTAAGAGGGTTCAGTCACCTCTAATGGTCAATGATGGGAATGCTATCTAGCTCAAACTGTATCTTATGTGTGCATATACCTAGTGGAATCCCCATAATGTCTACAATGGTCCTCCCAATAGCTCTCTTGAATCTTTGAAACACCAATATCAAAGCTTTCACCAGTGATCCTGCAAATTTGCTCCAATAATCATCGGTAGGGTATTGTTGGCCACCAAGAATGCTTACTGTAAATAAGGTGGAAGGGGCTTTAATTCTAATACCGATGGCTCCTGAATGAATGGTTTTGAAGGATGTGAGGTTCTATTTTTCAAATCAAGATCTATATTTTTAAGGGCATACTTGTAAGAACCTATGCCATGTAATGCATTAACCAACTCATGATATTCCTCTATCCTATCACTCTCAAAATTTATAATCATTACTGATAATGCTTCGACCACTAATCATCCTAATGATGCTTCTACCCCTAATCATTCCTTAATAGGCATATCTTCTACAACTACGTCATTATCCACAACATCCATCATTACCACCACTCTCATATCATTTGGCTGTGGTACTATTATGCACACATCAAAAACTATTTACTCATCATTTGGTTTGAAAGTGATCTTCTCCAAGTCCATATCAATCAACACTCGACCAGTGGATAAGAAGGGTATACCAAAGATAATCGAAGCTTGGGCATCCACTTCAAAGTCTAAAATCATGAAGTCTATTGGGTATATGAAGGATGCCACCCTTACTTCTACGTCACGCAAAATACCCACTGGTTCCTTTATAGATGAATCATCCATTAGTAGCCTTGAAGATGTAGTCTTGATTTCACCAAACCCCAATACCTTGTATATCACTAGTGGCTATCCTTTCTCCCAAATCACATCGAGCCTATTTGATATCGAAAAGTTCAATAGAACATGGGATAGTGACTTCCCCTTAGTACCCTTTCTTTTCTACTAATATTGCAGGCAAAATCACGCAAAAATTTTGCACCTTATCTTTGGGTTCATCTACGACCCAGTCGTCACCATTTTCACTCTCATAATTATCATCATTATAAGTCAGCTTTTCAAATTCATCTTTAGCTGGCTTATCAACGATAATATTATCCTTCTTTATCTTATGATTGGTAGGTACAGAGTGATCATCAAAAGGGCCGCCATTCCTAGTGTTAATATCCGACAATAAACACGGGTTAGGGTGCACTATGTCACCAGGAAGAGGACCTAGTTTTCTTTGATTCAAACTAGCAGAAATTTACCCAAACTGCTGTTCTAACTACTTAATAGTAGTTGTATATGACTAAAATTTATGGGTCAACCCTGAATTTTAGCCTTAAGTTCTTTAAGGTATGTTTCTTGACTCGCTTGACCCTTTACCAGTGTGGACAACATTTCTTCCATTCTTGACTCTGTATCTCATCTGCTAGGTAGAGTGTACCTGTCTCCTTTATCCTTATAATCCTCTTTTCATCTCTAGTCACCATCTCTGTATCTATCATTATAATAGTTCTGACCTTTATTTCCTTACCCTTGTGCTTTGAAACTTACCAACTGATGATCCAGATATTTTTCCTCCTCCTCAAACTTTAACTCATAAGCTTTAACAACTTCACCATGTGCTCGTACTACATTTACCTTTTTGGAATTTATTGTTGCAAATTGCTTTGCCAATATACCAGTATCAGTCCTTAATAATGCAATCTCTTAAGCTACAAAATCCTTAGTCTCTCTTTGGTCACATGAAACTCTATTTGTATAAGTACCAGAATCTCTCTCAACCTCTTGAGTTTGCCACCCTTAGTTAGTTAGCGAGATCTGATCCATAATCCGAGAAGCTATCTCCTATTGTAATCTCATAAAGGCTCCTCCAGAGATAGTGTCTATCATGGCTCTAGAACTGATGGTTAAGGATCTATAGAATATCTCCAACAAGCATATCCCTGAAATATAATGGTTGGGCACCATGCTAAGCTTCTTCTTGAACCTAAACTAGGCCATGTACATAGACTCTAATTGTAGCTGCCTAAAATTATAAATCTCATTCTTAAGCTATAACATCCTAGATAGAGGAAAAAATTGGTTCAAGAATTGCCTGCATAACTTATTCCATGTTGTGATAGATCCTCTTGGCAGTTCCCCTATCCATAAAGATGTTTCTCCTGTAAGTGAGAAAGAGAACAACCTTAGTCTAAGTGCTTTATAATTCATCTCTAGATTTGTATAAGCAGTGAAAATTCCATTAAAATTGTCCAGATGCATGTTTGTGTCATCTGTAGGCAGCCCCATAAATACACTCTTTAAGTATAAGAGCTAGATCATAGCACTAGAGATATTAAACATGACATCGGGGGGCAAGACAAGAGGAATAATAACTCCAGTCTCTATTGACTTAACGTAACCCAGATCCTCTTCATCATTTTTATATGGATGAAAATATTGGTATGTTGGGATCGATTGAGCACAGCTACCTCCAACCCTATTCTGATTACTATAGAGTGCTGCTCGATGGTCTACTTCCTTCCTCTGCACAACTAACATTCCCTTTTGAGATATATGTTGAGATTTTTTATCGCTCTTCTGATTAACATCTTGTGCTAACAACACCTCCGCCTGCTGGTCAATAATATCCTGAACTCTTTCAGGAGGTGGGAAGGCACCTGGTGTGCATCATTACGAACCCCTTCAAGAATATTATCTTTTTTGACTCTATTATCCTACTAGGTGTTTGTAGGATCCTCTCTGGATTTAGATTCACTGGGAGTAATGGAGTTACTCTACTCTATGTTCTAGGCATACACCGACGTATACCCAACTAAGAACAAAAACAAAAAGACCCATAAAATGCAAAAACTTCAATTCACAACACAACACCATATTCCATGACAACAATGCCAAAATTTTGATAACACCCAAACTATATGAAACACCCTGGATTTTGGACCTTGAAAATTTCTTGAGCTTTGGGGTCACTGTCTTGGTTATGAAAAGACCCTCAGAGTTGTAGGGTATCTTAAAGACTCATCTCGATGAGTCGTACCCAAACCAGTAAGTTTGAGTCTTGAATCTACTCTGAGTATGAGTGGTTCACTAAGATCCGTAAGGATATATTATGTGTCGTAGGTTGAAATCATAGGATGTCCAATGTTCAATTTATTTGGGTTCTGTGTTGCTCACGAATAGGAACCTACGAGACATAGGGTCATTTTATGAGTTGGTAGGTTGAGTCATAGGGATAATAGTGTTAGGGGTCTTAAATACTGTTCTAGTAATGACTTGTGGTCATGATTTGTAAGGTGTGGGTACAAGTCAAGAGGTTGACTCATAACGAAAGATGATGCTTTTCTAGCTTTTAAGTTGGGGGTACTTTAGACATTTCCCACTTTAAACCCTTTAGACCCCACACCCATAAAACACTATTAAAGTATTCATTCAAGACTTTAATGGATTAAACACTCTCTCTAATTCCTCTCAAATAAGTCAAGCTAAGGTTTTACCAATTTGGCCATCTAAGGGCTCAAGGGTTGATTCCTCTTGGTAAAATCTTTGTGATTCAGGCATGTTACTCTTCCCTCATTATTAATTTTTCAAAGTCATGTGATTTAAAGTATTTTTCATAAGATCATTATTTGTATTTGGAAACAAAGGTTGGGGTTTTTTGAATGTTGTGAATGGAATAATGTTTCTCATGGCTTATATATATGATTTTCATGCTTTTAATATAGTTTTGAACTTATGGGTGCATGGGTATGGTGAATGAGTTAGGGAATTGTGATTTTCCTAAACTTGTGGCTTTGAAGTGGTTACAACCCTAACCCCATAATGTGAAATTAGTTTTAGTTATGAGAACTATGGGAATTTGTAAAATTGAACCAGTCTTGAAATATTGCATGATATAAAGAAGTGTTTGAAATACAATGGTATTATTTAATTAACAAAGGGGGTCGGTGTTCCCCAGTTTGTATTAATGAACAAAAGGAGTTGTTCTCCCCAAGTTAATGGAAATTATTTTGGCACGATGAGTTACCTTGCAAGTATAATTGGTATGACCATACCAATAATGTATGCCTAAAAGTGTAATGTGGTTCATTGAATGGGAATGTGTAACAATTGTTTTAATTAGGCTTTAATAAGGATTGTGTAGCCGAGTCGTTAAAGTGGAGGTCTGCTAGCGTTCACCCTGCTGTCTATCTTCAAACATTGTATCCCCATGTAATGTAGGAACTCATCGTACTTTTACTCCTCCTACTCAGTGACTTGGATTTGGGATCAGCTAGCAAGTCAGATTGAAGTGGTGTGCTACCATACTTCGGAAGACCCTATTTCATGTTTATGGTTTTCCTTACATTTTGACTATTTCTTTGGATTTAGTTTTGGCTATGGTCGGGGGCATGTCCCGACTGGATACTCTTAGATTTTGATTAGAGGATTTGTCAGAATACTGTTGGCATGGGCGGTGTTGGTATTGGTATTGATATTGGCAGTTATGTCGGTGTAAGTTGGTTTTGATTATAGACTTATTTTAATATCTTTAAATTAAAATTTTCTTATCTTATTATATGATCAAAATTCAGCCGACTATGGGATATGGTGTTTTTTTTGGTTTGGTATAGGGGTGATATCCAATCCACATAGTACTTGAGATACCCATCATAGCTAGGCCTTGGTTCAGGTCATGACAAAGGTTGTATCAAAGCCAGGTTTGGTGTCATTGGGTGTCTGACAAAGCCATGTCGAGTAAAGTCTCTTTTATGGGTTTGTGGCACGCCACACTTAAAAGGGAAGGGATATGAGACATTTAGGAATATTTCCCTTTAGTGTTGTTCTGTTCAAGCCATAGAGTCTAAGGTCTTAAGTCACTCAAATTTCTATTTGTTTGCTTTTCAGATCATGCCTCCCAGATGGTATAAAGCTTATAGAAACTCCTCTATCCCACTTGAGGACTATGCTAATGGGATACACCCTGCTTATAGGGTACAAACCCGATCTAGGGGTCCAGTTCTTGATTGCCACTTAGAGTTCCACCGATCCCTTCTAGTCCTCCTCGAGCTTCGCAGGTTGATGTGATGAATGCAAAATTTTGTTAGTATATTCATATGTTGGCTCAGTTGGTAGCTTCGCAGTCTGAGCGTGTAGCTTTTGTTACTCCATCTTATGAGGCCATAAGGGTTTTCCAGTTGATGAGGTTGAACCTTTCTATGTTCCTTGATGTTAAGGTTGAGAAGGATCCTCAAGGTTTCATTGATGAGTGGAGAATATCTTTTGTGTTATGCATTCTACAAATATGGAAGATGTAGAATTCACTACATATAAACTGAAGGATGTAGCATACCAATGGTGCTATATGTAGTTTTGATGATGAGTAGCTAAACTTCTAGGGACCAGGTCCCTAGACATGTAAAGTACTGAACAACTGGAATAGAGTATCTGCACAGTTTTATCCTCTTGTGTAACAAACTTACCGGTGCTATTTTGTATCAACTTGGATAGCTGGTCTAATGATATTCCAGCCCTAATCATCACTAAGCAATAAGAAAAAAAGATACGCCTCTTCAGAAATTGGTTTTTTACAATTCTAAAAAGTGCAGTGAGGTAGCAAATACCCAGTTCAAAAACTACTCAAGTTCTTAGCTGATTATGTAAGCTTAAATTGAAATTGTACTAAAGTACTGATTTGTAAAAGAACTACTCATGTTATAAGAGTAGTGTTTTCTTTTGAGAGAGTTTCTTAGGTAGAGTTATCTAAGCTTGTTGCTGATTAGAGGTAATAAATTGAGAGAGTCCTTGGTAGAGTTACCAAGATGAGCTTGCTGTAGATTTACTACGAGCGAAAGGAGCCTAGAGGTAGGCTGAAATCTTACTATAATCAGGAGTTTTATTATAGTGGATTTGAAGGTGCTTGTGAGGGAAAACCATGGTTTTCCCCTTTCTAGGTTTCCACATACAAATTCTTGTGTCTTTGCTCTTCCTGTACTATTTCATATTTCCTTGTTATTTTTATTTATTTTGCCTATGATTGATTTTGAGGGTTCTGGTCCCTTACCTTGTGGTGCAACCCCTAAGGGTTTCAACAATTGGTATCAGACCTAGTCACTCTAAAAGGTTCACACTTAGATTGTTTTGGTTAGAATGGCTGTTCCACCTAATCTAGAAGAAGGGCAATCTACAACTAGATCACCAAAATTAAATAGACAATAATATAGGTAGTGGAACTATAGGATGTTTGACTTCATTATGGGCGAGGACAGTAAGCTAATGATATTTATTCTTAATGGTCCACATGGAGCTATAAAAGAAGTCAAATAAGGAGATGTTACACAAATGGTTATCAAAAGTAGGAGGGAGTACAATACGAAGACAGGAAAAATATAAAAAAGAATTACAAGGCCAACAAATTGTTAGTATATGGCATAGGTCCTACTGAATGTAATAGGATCTCAGCTTCTGAAAATGCTAAAGAGATCTAGGATTGCTTTTGGACTATTCATGAAGGCACCATAGATGTGAAGGATTCAAAAGTAGACATGCTGAGTACTCAGTATGAAACCTTTACCATTAAGGAAGGAGAAATAATCCAAGAAATGCATACAAGGTTCACTTCTATCACAAATGAGCTTCACTGCTTAGGTAAAGTGATTTCCTTGTACAAACAAGTGATAAAAGTTCTTGGTGTTCTTCCCAAGTCATGGGAAAGAAAAGTGGATAGCATAACTGAATCCAAAAACCTGACGATCCTCACCATGGATGACCTAATTGGAAACTTAAAAATCCATGAGGTCAAGAAGCAGCAAGGGATGGAGAAGAATGATGCAAAAAAGGGAAAAATCCCTGCTATTAAAATCTTCCAAACACTATCTAGATGAACATGACACCGAGGTTGCCTATTTGGAAAAATGAATTGCTAGTGCCATAAAGAAGAGAGGTCAGTTCCAAAGGAGAAGAAGAAACAACAAAAGAGATGACAATGTTGAAGTTTTTCACAAATATGGAAGTCCTAAACAGTTTATTAAGGACTATACTATGTACAAATCATACTATCAAGATTACCTCAAGACTGTTGGTGATAAAGGAAAGAACAGGGACCAAGTCCCTAATAATTCAAGAAAGAAGGCTACAACTGATTACATAGTAAAGAAGGCTATCGTAGAATAAGGATATTCTTCCAGTGATTCAAGTGATGATAAGAAGTCAGGAATGTCTCTATGCTAATAGTGGAAGAATGTCCAGTTATCTATGATTCCTTGTTTGCACTCAACACAGACATAAAAGATGAAAAAAAAAAGAGGTAACCCTATTCAACATTAAGAAGAAGCTAGATAATTATACTGCTAGGAAGATAAAAAGGCTTGAAAGTGTGTTGATAGACTCTGTATATGAACTAAATGCTGAAAAGAATGCCTTAGAAGAAAAAGTAGAGAATCAAAAGAATGAGTTGATTGCTTTAACTCTCAAAGTTTCTAAAATTAAAAAGTTATTCACAAACATAAAATCTAAGAATTTGAGTCTAATGGGCAATCTGAAGAAAGTAAATGGTGTTGATGGTAAGGGAAAAAAGAAGCCTCCAGGCTTGATATAGATCTTGAGAAGAAATTGAAAGCTTCACAAAAATACCTTATGTCAGCACTTTACAGGAATGAAGAATTAAAGAGGGACTTGGTCCGCCTGAAAGAAGAATTAAAGAAGTCTCTTAAGTGGACTACTTCCTTACTAATCCTTTCTAACTTGAATAATTAAGGTGTTAATGTGGTATAGGTTTGGGCTACTAAGGAAAATTTTAACCTAGTGTGTCTATAGGAAAGGCTTCTCATGACGATAAAAGCAAAAGGTACAAGCTTTTATGCACTCACTGTGGAAAAGATGGACATGTGAGAGAATGATGTCAGCATTAGATTAAAGAAGAATTATGGAATACGAAATACATTTAGCAGGGGAGTACACATCCTAAGGTCTTCAAGTCTCAAAAAGGAGTGGAGAAGAAGCTATCTCTACCTAGGTAGACTAAGAAGAATTAGATTACTCTATTGTCCTACTATTGGGAAATCAGACTCAAGTGGGTTCCCAAATCTGAAAAGTGATCATGATTCTAGGCATGAGAAGGGTATTGCAGTCAGGAATAGCTTATTGATTAAAAGGGTTCAAAGCTAAATTATGGAAGGTCAGACTGTGTTTTCTCTCTCAAGACACTTCAGGTGAGGGTGTCTTATTGTGAAAAGATGAGTTCAAGGACCAAGTCCTTGGATTATGAAAGATAATATTCAACAAAAAGGTCTATGAAGATTGTGTTAAAAAGAATCCCTATAAGGACCTTCAAATTTGATAAATAAAAAAAGCACCGCAGAATGAACGGAAAAGAAATTCTGTAGGTAGATGAAAGGAGTTCATGTAGTTACTTATTAGTTAGGAAAATTGTTGATCTTTTATAATGATGAAAATGATGAGGAAGAGGATGAAAAATGTAGATAAGTCATAATTCTCAGGGACCTGGTCCCTAAGAAATTCATCTCAGAAAGAGAAAGTTTCAGCAGCCTGAATTAAGTCAAGTCTGGGACCTGTCCCCAGACCTGCTTTAGGAATAAGTTTTGAGTAAAAAGAGAGTGTACAAAGATTAAAGCATGATACTGACTTAACCTAATATGTGAATTAATGTCTCTCCATAAAATTTGGCTATGATAAAGAGACAGGTATCCTTGATAATGTGGGTCCATATTAGTCTAACTCAATACCATACCCTTGCAGGTATACACTCATGGGAACAACTTTGAAAGTGGACAATTATGACGTGCAAAAATTTGAAGATTCACTCAAAGAGGAGAAGGGACCTAGTCTCATTTCTCAGTTTAGTGCCACTACAATATGCTTTAATAATCATAAAATGTTATCTAAAAAGCCATGTGTTTTCTTCTCTGAATAAATCTATCAATTTCTTTGTAAAATGAAGAGTCACTCTTATTAAAACCAGATGTGTCATTCCAAAAATAACATCTTTTGATGAAAATGGTCACCTCTTTAAATTGATAAAATAGACTATTTCCCATTCTTAGTCTCAACTCATCACTCCTTGCTTTCTCTAAACCAAATGGGTCCTTCTTATTCTCTTTCACTCACAAAACTAAACTGAATATGCCATCATTAAATACCTTGATCCTTCAGTAACCAAAGACATAAAAAACTTTTCCTTAGGTCCTCTAAGTCAAAGTCTTATAATCTTACTAAAATGAGGCAGAAACACATAGTTGTGAAAAGAGAAGAAAGTCTCTGAGGAACTTGGTCCCAAGAAGAGAAAAGTTCTGAATAAAAGGGAAAAGTGGCAATTAATGAGATCAAAGAAAAATATGAAGGATGTGGGTATTTAAAGAGGGAATGAAATGTTGATGACTCAAAAGATTCGGTCAAAAAGAACCCTTGATCTTAAGATATGTAAGAGGCCTGTAATGATGGAATAGGTAAAATATACCAGACATTAGGGATGGGTAAATTTATTTGAAGGAACAACGCCTATGATTTATGAAAATGAGGTAAGGGAATCCTATTACAGAATAGAATTTTTAGAAGATAGGGTAATTCTAAATGCTTAGATACAAAGGAAGCTTATCAATCTGGAGAATGGATGCATAAAGGGTAAAGCTGAATGAGTTTCTTAAGAGTCTGAGTTGCTACCTGATCAAGAGAAGTTGAGAATGAAAATAGAGGAGCTAAAGATTAAATTTGAACTGACAAAGACACTGAAATAGTGAACCTGAAGTTGTCCTCTGAGGGACCAAGTGCCACTAATGAACTTGTAGCTGAAAATGCAAAACTCCAAGAAAGAGTGGATGAACTAAATTCTGAAGTGAAGGACCTTACCAAACAACTGTTGGATGGTCATATTGATGAAAATACAAGAATGGAGATACTTCTTAAGTCCTTTTACCTAACCTTCCTCTACTTGACCCTTGTTATCCTCATTTCCTCATCAACCTTGTGTCAGTTCCATATCCTGGTTCTCCTAGTGGATTTTAAAGACAATCATTTTAATGGTAATTATTTTAGCTTACTATACTGGTACTGAATATTATGAATAAATTAATCTTTGCTTTGTGTGTTAAAATTGTTCTCTCTATACTGCAAAATTATTTTTCATATTAATGTTGCCCCAATGGGCATGAGTTAACTAAATAGTACTTATGTTACTCTTGGTTTACTAGTAATCCTTTTTAATGATGCCAAAAAGGGGAATATTGAGTTCATGTAATAGGGACCAGGTACCAGGTGCAACTGATTAGATAACCAGGTATTGTACAATAAATTTAAATGTCATACTGGTGAGTGCCTAATAGATGAATGAAGAAAGTCATGTTGACAGGGGGAAGTGTGCAAATGCACAAAATAAAAGTGCATGCTGATAGAGGGAAGTAAGAATGTGCTAAGAGAATGAAAAGGCACAGTGTTAAGAAAAAAAGAGTTTTTGCTGCAAATGACAATAAGAGACTTCATCCCTATGTTGCATGATGATAGTGGGAACATTTATCTTTAGGTGGTAATCACTTTGATTAAATATGAAGAATATGATTTGATGCTCAAATTGTATGGTTTGGTTTGTCATCATCAAAAAGTGGGAAAATTACTATATGTAGTTTTGCTGATAACAACTAAATTGCAAGGGACCAGGTCCCTGGACGTGAAAAGTACTGTACAACTGGTACATAGTATCTGCACAACTTTTTCCTCTTGTTTAACAAAATTGCAGGTGCTATTTTGTATCGACTTGGATAGTTTTTCCAATGATATTCTAGCCCTAATCATCACTCAGCTATAAAAGAGAAGAGACACCTCTTCAACAATTGGTTCTTTGTAATTCTAAGGAGTGAAGTGAGGCAACAAAAACTCAATTAAAAAATTTCTCAAGTTCTTAGCTGATTATGTGAGTTTAAATTAAAATTATTCTTGTATGCTGATTTATAAGACAACTACTCATGTTATAAGAGTAGTGTTTTCTTTTGAGAGAGTTGCTTAGGTATAGTTATCTAAGTTTGTTGCTAATTAGAGGTAATTAGTTGAGAGAGTCCTTTGTAGAGTTACCAAAATGAGCTTATAGTAGAGTTACTACTAGCGAAAGGATCCTAGAGGTAGGCTGAAATCTTACTATAATCAGAAGTTTTTTTAGAGTGGATTTAGAGGTGCTTGTGAGGTCAAGCTATGGTTTTTCCCTTCTTGGGTTTCCATTTAAAAATTCTTGTGTCTTTACTCTTCTTGCACTATTTTCTATTTCCTTGTTATTTTTGTGTATTTTTCCTGTGATTGATTTTGAGGGACCTGGTCCCTTACTGTGCAGTGCAACCCCTAAGGGTTTCAATAAAGTGTTTGAGGAATGGGACAGTCTAGGGGAGATGATTCCAAATCCACACTATGGGATGATTTCTCTAGTGATTTTCTGGATCACTTCTTTCTTCATGGGTTGAGAGAGGCAAAAGTGGTAGAGTTTATTAATCTGAAGCAAGAAGGATAACAGTCAAGGAGTATGCCTTGAAATTTCATTAGTTGTCCTGCTATTCTCCCGATCTAGTGTGTAGCATAAGGGCTAGAATGAGAAAGTTCACTTCTGGATTGTCCCATGATTTGGTTCAAGGGAGTAAGGCTGCTTTGTTGAACAAGGATATGTATATCTCTAAATTGGTTATGTATATGCAACAAGTTGAGGAAGAGAAGAAGAAGTAGGATGAAGAGGAAAAATAATAAATTTATATCTTTTGATCAGGGTAGAGGTCAATAGTAGTAGTAGGGATGGTAAAAAGTGGTCTAAGAAAAAGTGGGGTAGTTCTGGTTCCTACGGCTAGTGCTCTTTATACAAATCCGATGAGTGATCATCATTCTGAGCATGATAGTGGGTTTAGAGAATAGGTTTCCCAATCTCAGACTGGTGCGGCTCAGTTTACTCTGTCATATCCTCTTTATAGATTCTGTGAGCAGGTGCATCATGTGTTTTGTGAAGAGGGAAGGAGAAAGTGTTTTAAATATGGCTAGATTGGTCACTTGATGAGGGATTGTACTTCTATGGTTGCTTCAAGGGAAAATAAGATCCCTATTTCCACTTTATCAGATCCTTCACCGAAGAGTCCTGCTTCTGCATCTAGTACCGACATGGACGAAATTGCTTGTATGCTCTTGCTACTTGCTAGGACTCTAACGCATCTCCCGATGTTGTCACTGGTATGTTATGACCTTTTTCTCGTGATGTGTATTGCTTGCTTGATCCGGGGTGTACACTTTCTTACTATGACCCCATTTGTGGTTGTTCATTTTGGTTTGGGTCCTGAGTGTATCCCCGATACCTTTTCTATTTCAACCCCAGTGGGTGAATCTATGGTTGCTAGAAGAGTCTATAGGAGTTATGTGGTATTTATTGGGGGTAATGAAACTCTGGTAGATCTGATAGAGTTAGACATGGTTGAATTTGATGTTGTATTAGGGATGGATTGGTTGTATTTGTGTTATGCCTCCTTAGATTGTCGAACCCATAAACGCATGTTTAAGTTCCCTAATGAGCTGGTCATTGAATGGGAAGGGGGTTCTCTAGTACCTAAGGAAAGATTTATATCATATCTTAGAGCCTGGAAGTTGATTTCCGTGGGATGTCTTTATAATTTGATTCGGGTTAAAGATTCTACATCGGAGGGTCCTTCACTATAATCTGTTCCCATGGTTAGCGAATTTCCCAAAAATTTTCCTGATGATCTTCCCGGTGTCCCTCCTGATAGAGATATTGATTCTGGGATTGGCCTTGTCTTGGACACTCATCCTATCTCTATCTTTCTTTATAGAATGGCTATGGGTGATTTGAAGAAGCTTAAGAAGTAGTTAAAAGACCTTATTAACAAGGGATTTATCCGTCCTAGTGTGTCTCCTATTTTTTTTGTGCGTAAGAATGATGGTTCCCTTCAAATATGCATCGATTACCGTCAGTTGAATAAGGTTATGGTGAAGAATTAGTATCCTTTTCTCGGATTGATGATTTGTTTAACTAGCTTCAGGGTGCTAAGTTCTTCTCTAAGATCAATCTTCGATCCAAGCATCATTAGTTAAAGATTAGAGAAGTGGATATCCCTAAGACTGCCTTCCAAATGCGGTATGGTCATTATGAGTTCTTTGTCATGTCTTTTGGGTTGTCTAATGCCCCGACAATATTCATGGACTTAATAAATAGGGTTGTTCATTAGTTTCTGGATTTGTTCATCATCGTGTTTATAGATAATATTTTGGTGTATTCCAAAAGCAAGGCAGATCATGCTGATCACCTCTGTGTCATGTTACAAACCTTGAAAGACCAACATTTTTATGCTAAGTTTTTGAAGTGCAAATTCTAGTTGAAAGCTATTACTTTTTTGGGTCACGTCATTTCTAGAAAAGGAATCACGGTGGATCCATAGAAAGTTTTAATGGTTAAGAAGTCACCTAGGCCCATGACTCCAACTGATATTCGGAGCTTTTTGGTTTTAGATGGTTACTATAGGAGGTTTATGAAGAGTTTCTCGACTATAGCTGCCCCGTTGACTTAGAAGAAGGTGAAGTTTTTATGGTCTGATGCTTGTGAGGGTAGTTTTGTGATGCTGAAAGATAAGTTGACTTCAGTTTTAGTTTTAACTCGGCCTGAAGCTACTGATGGTTTTGTTGTCTACTGTGATGCATCCCATGTGGGACTTGGTTATGTGTTAATGCAGCACGGCAGGGTGGTGGCCTATGCTTCTAGGCAGTTGAAAGTTTATGAGAAGAATTACCCAACTCAGGACTTGGAGTTGTTGGCTGTGGTATTTGCATTAAAGGTCTGGTATCACTATTTGCATTGAGTCCATGTAGATATCTTTTTTGATCATAAGAGCCTGCAATATGTATTCATCCAGAAGGAATTGAATCTTAGGTAGAGGGGGTGGATTGAGTTGTTGACAAACTATGACATGAGTCTCCACTATCACCCAGGTTAAGTAAATATGATTGCCAATGCTCTTAGTAGGTTATCCATAGGGGCTCTAGCTCATATGGATTAGGATAAGTGGGAGTTGGTAAGAGATATTCACCATTTGGATAACCTTGGAGTTCGTATCTTAGACTCTAAGAATGGTGGTGTGTTTGTTCAGGAGATGGAAAAGTCATCATTTATTGCTGAGATAAAGGAAAAACAGGTAATGGATTTTTGTCTTAATGAATATTAAGAGAGATTTGGGTCTGCAAAAGTTTATAGCTTTTGATATTGTCGGCGCTGGTATCTTGAGGTACCAAGGCAGAATATGTGTTCCCGATGTTGATGGGTTGAGAGAGAGGATCTTGGCTAAGGCTCATAAGTCACGTTATGTCATTCATCTCAATTTGATGAAGATGTATCATGATCTTAAGAAGATTTATTCATGAAACAATATGAAGAGAGATGTGGCTAATTTTCTGGCTAAATGCATGGTGTGTCAACAAGTAAAGATTGAGCACTTGAGGCCTGGTTGGTTGACTCAAGAGATTGAGTTGCCTATGTGGAAGTGGGAAATAATTAATATAGATTTTGTTACCGGTCTTCCTCAATCTCGTAATTAGTTTGATTTAATTTGGGTCATCGTGGATAGGATGCCTAAGTCTGCTCACTTCTCTCTAGTAAGAACAAATTATTCGATAGAGGATTATGCAAGGTTGTTCCTCCAAGAGATTGTGAAGTTGTATCGGACGCCTATTTCAATCATGTTAGATCACAGTACTCTGTTCTTATTGCATTTTTGGCTTTTGTTCCAGGGAGGTTTGGTAACTAAAGTGAGCCTTAGTATTGCTTTCCACCCACAGTCGGATGGGCAAGTGGAAAGGACTATTCAAACATTGGAAGATATGCTTTGGGCTTGAATGATTGACTATGGTGGTAGTTAGATTAATCATTTGCCTCTTATAGAGTTTTTGTATAATAACAGCTACCACTATAGTATTGGGATGGATCCACTTAAGGCGTTGTATGGTAGGAGGTGTAGGTATCCTATTTGGTGGTTCGATGTTGGAGAGGCAGAGATGTTTGGCCCAAATTTGGTTCACCAAGTGATGGAGAAGGTGAAGGTGATTCAGGATAAACTTAAAGCAGCCCAAAGTCGCCAAAAGTCCTATGCAGATGTGAGACATAGGGAGTTAAAGTTTTAGGTTTGCAATTATTATTTCATGATTAGGGAGGTTTGAGTCCTTCGTAAATTATTATATAATCGGGTGCTTAATTTACCTTGGTATATGTTGGAGGGTTTGAGTCCCCCATGTGTATATATATGAGATTATTCTCCGGTTTGTATGTCTACACACACTGAGGCCCGACAGGAAGTTAGAGCTGGGGCTCATATAGCCCGTGGGTATTATTATATGACGGTTGAGCTGCACAATCCAGGCTAAAGTTTTGAAACACATGTTAAGCCTTATTCCCCATCCTAGTATGTGATATATGTATATGCATATATTTATGCATTTGATTATGTGCACTGACTTTGAATGATTTTAAACTGTTAATCATATCATGCATTTGATTAGTCCCCGATATGTTTTCCCATACTTGGTTTTGAAGAGGGTTGATAATGTTGCATATAAATTGGAGTTGCCTCCTAGTTTGAGTTCCATTCATCCGATGTTCCATATGTCAATGTTGGGGAAGTGTGGGTGATCCATCGCTGATTGTGCCTATCAAGGATATAGGTATTTCAGATTCCTTATCTTATGAGGAAGTCTCGATTTAGATCTTGGATCGGCAAGTTTGTCGATTGTGGATGAAAGACGTAGATTTGGTAAACGTTCTTTGAAGGAACCACAAGGGTGAAGAGGCTACTCGGGAAGCCGAAGAGGACATGAAGTCCAAGTATTCATTCTTGTTTTTCACTTCAGATAATTATGCACAAGGTATATGTTATTCTTAATATCTTTATTTTCTAAGTTTGTTAAATGTAAGAGTAGGGGAATATAGAGTTAATCGTGCTAGAAATTGCCTTGTCCCATCATTTGAGGACGAATGATCCAAGTGGGGGAGAATTGAAACACCCCAAATTTTGGCCCTTGAAAATTTCTTGAGCTTTGGGCTCACTGCCTTGGTCACGACTAGACCCTTGGCATCGTAGGGTGTCTTAACGACTTGCTTGGATGAATCATACCCAAACCATTATGTTTGAGGCTTGATTATACTCTGAGTATGAGTGGTTCACTAAGAGCCATAAGGATATGTTACGAGTTTTAGGTTCAAGTCGTAGGATGTTCAGTGTTTGATTCATTTGGGTTCTATGTTTCTCACAAGTAGGACACTATGAGTCATAGGTTTATGTTACGAGTTGGTGGGTTGAGTCATAGGGATAACAGTGTTGGGGGTACTAAAGAATGTCCTAGTTACGACTTGTGGTCACGAGTCGTAAGGTGTGGGTACGAGTCAAGGGGTTGACTCATAACCAAAGACGATGTGTTTCCATCTCTTAAGTTGGGGGAACTTTAGACATTTCCCACTTAAAACCCTTTAGACCCCACGTCCATAAAATGCTATTGGACCATTCATTCAACACTTTAATGGATTAAACACTCTCTTAATCCTCTCAAATAAGTGAAGCCAGGGATTCACCAGTTTGGTCATCTAAGGGTTCAAGAATTATTTTCTCTTCGCAAAATCTTCGTGATTCGGGCATGTTATTATTCCCTCATTGTTAATTTTGCAAAGACATGTTATTTAAAGTATTGTTCATAAGATCATTGTTTGGTTTTGAAAACAAAGGTTGGGGGTTTTGAATAATGTTTCTCATGGTTTATATATATGATTTCCATGCTTTTAATATGGTTTTGAACTTGTGGGTGAATGGGTATGGTGAATAATCTAGGAAATTATGATTTTCCCAAACTTGTGGCTTTGAAGTAGTTATAACCCTAACCCCATAATGTGAAATTGGTTTTAGTTATGAGAACTGTGGGAATTTATAAAATTGAACCAGTCTTGAAATATTGCATGATATAAAGAAGTGTTTGAAATACAATGGTATGATTTAATTAACAAAGGGGGTTGGTGTTCCCCAGTTTGTATTAATGAACTAAAGGAGTTGTTCTCCCAAAGTTAATGGAAATCATTTTGGCACGATGAGTTACCTTGCAAGTATAATTGGTATGACCATACCAATAATGTATGCCTAAAAGTGTAATGTGGTTCATTGAATGGGAATGTGTGACAATTGTTTTAATTGGGCTTTAATAAGGATTGTGTAGATGTGTCGTTAAAGTGGAGGTCTGAGTGACCAATACTGGAAATCACATTTGCCGATGTGGGGTCGAAGTGACTAGGGAAGTTTGAGTCCTTCGTATTATTATTTCATGATTAGGGAGGTTTGAGTCCTTCGTAAATTATTATATGATCGGGTGCTTAATTCAGCTTGGTATATATTGGAGGGTTTGAGTCCCCCATGTGTATATATATGAGATTATTCTCTGGTTTGTATGTCTACACACACTGAGGCCCGACAGGGGGTGAGAGCTGGGGCCCATATAGTCCGTGGGTATTATTATATGACGGTTGAGCTGCACAATCCAAGCTAAAGTTTTGAAACACATGTTAAGCCTTATTCCCCATCCCAATATGTGATATATGTATACGCATATGTTTATGCATTTGATTATGTGCACTGACTTTGAATGATTTTAAACTGTTAATCATATCATGAAGTTATCCTTATCCTCGAGTTACATGCTAGCGTTCACCCCAGTAACCATCTTTAGACGTTGTATCCTCAAGCAATGCAGGAACTGGTCATACTTCTACTCCTCCTGCTCAGTGACTTGGATTCGGAATCAGCTAGTGAGTCAGATTGAAGGGTGAGCTTCCATACTTCGGAAGACCCTATTTCATGTTTATGGTTTTATTTACATTTTTACTATTCCTTTTGATTTGGTTTTGGATATGGCCAGAGGCATGTCCCTACTGGATACCTTTTGATTTTGATTAGAGGCTTTGTCAGACTATTGTTGGCATAGGCAGTGTCAGTATTAGTATTGTTATTTGTATTGGTATTGGCATTGATGTTGGTATCGGTTGGTTCCGATTATAGACTTATTTTAAGTCTTTAAATTGAAATTTTCCTATCTTCTTATATGCTTGAATTTTAGCCGATCGTGGGGTGTGGTGTGTTTGGTTTGGTTAGGTACAGGGGGTGATCTCCGGTCCACGTGGGTCTTGAGATACCCGTCATGGATAGGACCTGTTTTGGGTCGTGACACTACACCTTCAATCTAAAGGTTATGCAGTCGCTGTCAAATATAGTAACTCAACAAAGGTTGGGGTCTAATCCCAAGGGAATATGTGGAATTGCAGATTTTAGCTGCTATTATTCAATAGGCAAAACTAGAAAAATAAATAAGGGGATTGTATTGTCAATATCGAACAAGTAGTTTGTATCAGTTTTGGTTGTAATCAGTCATCGTCGGTGAACATTAGGATTGTGTTCCCCTTGCTTCTCAACTTTGTAGGATTATCGTGCTTTATTGATCCAACCTAATACCTTGCATTCACAATCTAATAAGTTATGTACCACCAACTGTCTTTTGGACTAGTTGACAGATTTCACCCTTTACCTTTTGAGTCTCAGGATGTCACCTTACTAACCCTTATCCTAGATCCCCACTAACTATTACCTTTTGAGTCTCTAATTATTAGATGACAGATAACCATCTTACTTAGATAATACCTTGTAGCATGGATCGATAGTTAAACCTCAAATTACCGTTGTAATTATCTTTTCCTAGTCACTACTCCTCTTTTCGAGTATGAAGCAGTCATCTAGGCGAGATCCTAACGTTTGCAATCGATAAGATAGCTATTAAAGTTAAGATAGTACAATATATGAATGGGTATCTATTCAGAACAACATAACACTTCCCCTACTTCATCAATTCGCCATGGTTTCTAGAACCCTAGCAAAGGGTTTTTAGCCGCTCATGCTTTTGAAAAAATCAACAACTTTCATAATTGAATGCATAAGATGTAATCACAATAATCACAACTGAAAACCCAAAACGTTAACTGAATTAATCAACCAAAATCAATACAAGAGAATTCCAAGACAAAAATTGGTTCTTAGAATCAAAATATGTTTGAAAGTATCAAGAGTGCATAACTTCCACTAAAAACACATAAAGAGTATTTATATTACATAAAGAAACCCTAAAAATCAAAGCCCAAACTACAAAGGACAAAAAAGGTCGGTGGCCACTTACCTATGTCCACACTGATCTGCCTGTGGGCGTATGTACCACATGTTGTCCGCATGTAGACCCAGGTAAGTGCTATAAAAATTTCCTGCACAGTTCATTTTTGGGATTTTGGACTTATGGGACTTACCTTACCCACATGCGGTCCGCATGTGCCACATACAGTCCGCATGTGCCACATGCAGTCCGCATGTAGACATAGGTAAGTTCCAGGAGTTATTTTTCAGCTCTTTCACTCTCTATATCTTCAATTCTGGTACTTTCCTTAATCACATACGGACCACAAATGCTACATGAGGTCCACATGTAGACATAGATAACTGCCAGGACTTCCAATTCTTGAAACCAACCTTTCAAACTTCAAGTTTCAACCCATGCTTTGGTCATGTACATCCGGTATGTGTTACAAATGCCCAAAACTAATAAAGTAAGTAGCCAAAAACTCCATTTTTCATCTTTCTTCTTTAACTTAGCATCCAAAACCTAGTTTCCTGCAAAACATACCCAAAACACATTATATCTAACAAAACAATCTAAGAAACTTGCTTATTTTCATTGTTTGAAGCATCGAAGGTGCTATATTTCCATAGCACATCAATGCCACGCACCAAATTTTGCTAAGTACAAAATAGACTTCGTTTGAGTGCTCAGAATTTATTTGGGACCATGTGCATGAAAACAAAAATGCTACCATACCAAATTCGATATTTTGTACTTAATAAAATTATCAAAACTTTTACCCAAGATTGTTTCGACTAAATGTGGGTCCTACACCTATAATTCCATTTTTCATATAATCTATTTAGTAGACCAAAATAAGTTCGAAAGACTTGGGACCTAAACTAAATATCTCCAAGCATAAAATCAATATTTTGGAGCTGATGGAACTGTTTAGAATCCTCACCAGAGGTTGATTACTAGGAGTTTTGGTCTGAGACCTATTCCTTAACAACAAAAGCTCCAAATCAAGAAAATGACCCTAAAACCCAAACGAACTATCCAATAACAGAGCAAATAGTTCCAACAAGTAAAAAATGACCTGTAGCCACTGACAGAAGGCTCTAAATATATGTAAATAAAGTAAATGACCTAGAGGGTCATTACAATATCAACTAATGCTTATAGTAGTTCATATGCAGATTGGTAAGAGTAGTCCTACTTGTAAAAGTACTTAAGAGAAGAGTGGTTATTTCTACCACAAATTTGGCATAACTCAGTAGTATGCCTCTACTTATTTACAGCCTGGTAGCTTTGATTACTTTGAGTGTTGATCCCTGTCCAGCAGGTTTGAAGCCCTTTTCTTCATAGTTGTAGTTGGAGTTATCATTTTCTCTTTTCTAAGAGTTTTTTCCTCTTCACCTGCCTCTTTGGATAGAGAATTCCATTTTATGGTTCTATTGTGGAACTTATTCTTCATCTTTCCTCAGATAAAAAACATAAGAGAATATATAAATTGATTAAGAGTGGGATATGGTGCCTTACCTAGAATTATAGTCCTAAAGGTTTTGTATTTGAGACCTAGACCTAAAGCTCTAGCAAAGTTGATTACTTTGTTATCTTCATCCACAGTGTTGTGAATGACTACAAGGCAACCACATATGCCCTAGAATTCGTCAATGTAATCATCAACTTTCTTGGTTCCAAGCCCGACACTTTGCAGTTGTTTTAAGTTGAAACTACTTATCTTTTGTTGCTTGAACATAAACTTCTTCTAACAATTTCCACATCTATTTGGCAATTGAGCAACACATAATTTGGTTTTTTCTTTCTTCTATCAAGGTTCCTAAGATGCATCTCCTTAGTATTACATCTTTCTCTTCCCAATCATAAACACTACCACCATCTTTCTCAACACTTGTAGCCACAAATTTCTTATTAGCCTTTCCAATCATTAGTTTACTCAAAATTGTTTTATTCTCCTTGATAATATAGGTTAATCTCATCACCTGGCTCAACTGCATTATTTGTTTCCTCTTATGAGATAGTTTGTTGGCACAAGTTAATAAAATAAGAGGCAATAAGGTGGTAAAGCAAAAAAGTGGATAGGGTGTTGGTAGAGGATGAAGTAGGAGCCACTTCAGGATGGATTTTAGATGTGAGGCTTTTTGTATTCAATACTTAGACAACACAAAGAGCTTAAAGCTCCGATACTATGTAGAGATCTAAACAAATATTAAGAGAAATCAAGGACTGTATTGATGTGTGAACTATTGAGTAATGCTCCTTTATATAGGAGTTGATACTAAGAGTTGTAGAGTCCTAGGATAGCTAGTGATAATTATCTTGTACTCTTACAGTTATTCTATATTACAACTATAATAAAAAGAAGTTGAGGTTACTACTACTACTATAATTTCATAGCCTAGACTGACTCTGACTCCTAATGACTAACAAGATTTCTAATAGTTTACTTCTCTGCATAGCTGCATATTGATCAACTTGATCATTATCTTAAACTTGATATTTATCTTCAGCATTTAGGTGGGAGTTTCTTACACTCGATGAAAATCACCTAAGCTAGTGATGCCTAGTCTCATACACCAACACTAAAAAGGTAGTCTAACTAACTAAGGTATAGAACCATAACATAAGAATCCTGAAATTGTGACTCAAAGGGGAAAAAAACCTATGATAGCAATATAGTTTTTGAAATTGGGGTACTGAACCCTTTTTTTTATCTCGGTTCTAAATAATTCTCCCAAGAAGCCATACAATCATTTGCTTATGACATATTTAAATCAGTATGTAAAGGTCATATCTTTACTAAATTTCATATTTTTAATCTATCTTAGAGTTTACCCCTTTTTAGGTTTATTCTATTTTCTTAACAATTCATAATATCATAATGACTCACAAAAATCATACTGTGGAATATAAGCTTCAAGAACAATATATGAAATCATATCAACAATTAAAAGGGCAACAAGAAAACATTTCTAAGATTAAGTAAATGTAATATATTAAAAATCAATAATAATAAATAAATACTTCAAGAAAATCAAACAATTTCATAATTAAAAAAGAAAATTTAGAACTTAGTTTATAAACCCTAACTATGGACTTAAATTCATGAAAACCATAGAGTTATGGTCATAAGGATAAAATAAAATCCTCATTGAAGTCCTACATACTTCAAAAGAAGAGTTGTTGGAGAAAAATCTTGAACTTGAAAGATTTAGAGCTTTAGGATTAAAAAAATCCTTCCTGAAGTTCTTGATTTTTGGTAGAAAAGGGATGGGGGATTCGGGAATTAATCAATATACTTAGGATAATTTTAGGATGTAAAAAGGGTTTGGGGAGGCTAAATGAGGGATAAAGGACAATATTTCCCTCAATTAAAAAGATAAAAATTGACTTTTATGCTTGGGAGGGGTCGTGCGCGCCGCACTCTCCAATATGGAGAACTTTCTTGTGCGGTGCACATCCTATTGCGTATACCTTTTACTGACTTCCAAACATGTGCTCTACAATACGAATCCCAAGGAGGAGGGCTCCAATGCAAAAAACACTACTCCTATTTCTAGATCCATGATGTTCTTTTACAACCAATACTCAACCCAAAAAATTTTTAGCCTCCCAAAGTGTCAAATGACCTTATTTTATGATTCTAAATGCATAAGAAAGATACTACAAACATGATGAACTTTGAGGATGCTATAATATCTCTCCTTGAGATCATTCATACTCAAATGAAAGTTAAAGTCATAAGAAAATAATAAAATAGACTAGTCTTACTTTAACTATAAAACTTGTCTTTCTAATTGTAAATTGAACTTTTTCATACCAAGACTAGAACTAGAGTGAAGCATACATGGAACAAATATAATCATAGAAGTTCAAGAAAAGAACCTTAGACAAGAAAGATTCCTATGAACCATTGAGAGGAGAAAATAGTTGCATATACTTACCCTTCATAGCTTATTTGGCCTCCTATGTAGCTTTCTCAACTTCTTAAATTCTCCATAACACCTTAACTTAAGCTACCTTTTCATTCTTAATTTATGAATCTGCCGATCTAAAATTTCAATCATGATCTCTTCATATGAAAGGCTATCTTTAATTCCAAATTTTCTAAAGGAATAATAAGTAACAGATCTCCAGTAAACTTCTTGAGCATAGACACTTGGAATTACACATATATTTAACTCTATACACCACAACCATAACATCATCATAATCAACCTAATTCTCAAGACCTCTTGCAATTGTCACTAATTGAGTTCCCATAATTCAATGGTAAGAATTTTTAGGATTAGTAACATAAGGTGGAGCAATTTTTTATTAGATTCTATTCAACCCCATTAGAAGCTAACAATAGTTTCTATTGATTTCAATGGCATTGCCTTGCAATGGCATTAAGCATTCATATGCAGTAGACAACACTTATCCCTTCTTAGATACGATGACTATTTATTAGTTTTTTCTAATAGATTTGGTGATACATTTGATGATCCCATAGGTGATTTACTGATACTTAAATTGATAAGTGGACTATTACAGTTACAGTAAGCATTTGATTGATCTATTACTAGATTAAACTTGACACTGGTCATGATATTAGTGTGTTTCTCAAGGGGCTCAAACCTGAGTTAGGGGATGTTGTACAAGTCCACGAGACATTCATTTGCCTAGGCCTATCACTTAGCTAAAATATAGGAATAAATGATAAGATTAGAAGGAGGCTTACTCTTGCTGAGTTGAGTGACAAAAGGGATAAAGGACTCTATTATATATATGATAACAAGCTCTCACTGAGACATATTAGTAAGAATAAGGCTGGG
This sequence comes from Capsicum pubescens, assembly GCA_030864215.1. Lineage (NCBI taxonomy): Eukaryota > Viridiplantae > Streptophyta > Magnoliopsida > Solanales > Solanaceae > Capsicum > Capsicum pubescens. The sequence continues at coordinate 125,499,210 of CM061543.1, forward strand.
GTTTATCTCCTAGAATTATTAGAAAAAAAAGAGTGATATGGAGGATTTGGTAAGTTGTTAAGCTGCAAATAATTTGATAGAGAACTGTGAAATCTCTATACAAGCCCTTACAAGTATCCAAGGGTTCAAGACATTAAAAGTGGTTGGTTATTGTTATCATAGAAGCCTCAGTATACTGGTTGATAATGGTAATACTCACAATTTCATAGATTGTGATCTTGTTAGTAGGTTGGACTATTGAATACTTGAATCCTTATGTATGTGTAGGAGTGAAAAATGGTAATTCAGTGCACGTGGATAGATATTGCAATGTTTTGGAGAGATTGTTTCAAAGGACAATTGTCACAACCTAAAACTACCTCCTACTCACAACACAATTCTTAGAACCATAAGTGATCCCAAGTTAACCCGTGGTACTAGATAGTGAGTGAGAAACTGAAGATAAACTTGTATAATAGCTAAAATGATTGAGAAAAATCTTAATCATGAAATAAACTGGTTTAACACATCACTGTTAAAAGGTTTACAACAATTGTAACATGAAAAAAAAGAGAAACTTGAACTAAATACAACAACTCTGATTGACTATTTATGAAGCCTCTACTAATACTAACTATAGGTAGTTAACATATAACCCCTAGAAATTCCTAATTATTTCATATGAATAGAAATAAAATAGTAGAACCACAAACTGACTTGATTTCTCGAGTAAAGAGAACTCATCACCTATTGACTGGAAGCTGTGATTTGCCTGACCATGGTCTTGTGAGCTAGAACTGATATCTACATTATGAATGATGCAGTATGAAAAAATTATACGCTCATTACTTTGAATTTACTAATCATGTGAGATATGCAATAATCATGAATAATTCTTAAATCATTCTCTTAAAACTAAGGACACAAACCATGCACTGATGGATTAAATTATATTTGTACTAAAAAGTTGTGAGACATATAACAATCTCTGAATCATGAGCTAAAACATTCCTGAAAAGTTGTAAGGTTATAGAAGCATAACTATCTCATGAGATTTAACACTAATACTGAATATACTGTGAAATATATGGAATGCTAACTGAATGGAAAGAGCTAAACCATAGTACAATGACCCTATATAATACACACACACACACACATATATATGAAATGATAATGTAAAATGTCATTGTTCAAAAATAAGTTAAACAGAACTAGGGGTCATGTAGTAATACTGAGTCATAAACTATGGGAGCTACTATTAACTTACATACCCCAACTGAGATAATCATGACCCAACTAGTAACCCCAATTTGATGGGTGCTATGTACCTTTCCAAAGGTACGAACACTAACCGACGTGGATCCACTAATATGATGTCCAAAGGACTACGGTATTATTCCTATCTGATGGGTACTCCTTTAAAACCTATGATGGAAACGTAGTTTAGGGACTTAGAGACTTCTACTAAAGGTCTTAGAATAATTTAAGGATGATCCTTCATCCCAACATTCTCTTGATTCTAAGTATTACTCCCAACTAAATTTATACTGAATAACTAGTAAGCTCATAAATACTAAATCGCGAGACTGAATGTCATGACCAAAATAAGAAAATAGCCGTGATGGGTATCTCAAGTCCAATAAGGATCGTAGACCACCCACTGCACCTAACCAAATAGAACAAAATACCCCCAATGATAGATGGATTATGAACATATAATAAGATAGCATAAGATATGCTCAAAGACCTTTAGACATGTCTATAACCGATAGCCAGAAATTTGACGCAAAATGACCAACCAACATCACCACCCAAGTCCAAAGTAATAAAAAAAGCCTTCTAATAAAATCAAAATCAATAAAGTGTCGGGACATGCTCCCGACCCTGACCATGACAATAATAACATTAATTATAATGTAAAATCTCAATTCTAATCTATGAATGGAAACTGATGAAATGTCCAAGTCTTCTGGAGAATGAAATATCAACACTTCACCACCAGCGACCAACAAATTGAGCATTTCCACCTAACCCTAAATAGGAAAATTAGAAGTATCTATGGTGCCTGCATTACATAGGATACAACACCCGAGGATGGTTAGTGGGTTGAGCACTAGCATGTAACTCAAGGATAGGGCATTAAATAAAGACAATCCAAATACAATTCAAAATCATATGAACATGATCACATACATATATAAATAATATGTTGGGAAAGGAATCAAGGCTTAGCATGCACTTTAAAACTTTAGCCTGGATTGTGTAGCTCAACAGTTATAATATAAAAATGCATCCACGGGCAATATGGGTCCAGCTCTACACTATATAGAAAAGCCCCAATGCGTATAGCCACATAAACTAGAGGATGTAAATATGAACCATGGGTGACTCGAACCTCCCGGCATATCAAGGTGACTTAAGCATCCAATTATGTAATATAATTATAATATCCCGTACTTCTACCTAACTTAAAATCATCCTAAAAATGTTAAAGATTTGTTTCAAAGATGAATCCATTTTTATACATGTGTTATTTTCAATATTTTCACTTTAATCATATGGTAAATTGAATAAGCTTTCCATCGATACTAAATTTGCCCAAATCCGACACCCGGGCGAAGAGTTAGAGCCATTTTAGTAAGACAGTGTGCCACCTGAGCCATCAACGCGACGCGGAGCCAGCCAAAATGGAAATCATCAAAATACAGTGAGACTTCACGATTATGAAGTGTCGTGCCAAAGCCCAAATTCAGAGTTGTCAAATTCCAGTGACACGACGCGATAGCGCCGCATCGCTCTAGGGGTCCAGGTCAAAAATTTTTCACAGAATTAAAATACGCGTCTAAGGGTTAAAAAGGTTAATTTATCACCCATATATATACCTAATAACACATGATTCATCCATAATTCACCCAAAATATATTGTTTCTCTCAAGTTTATCTCAAGAACAAGCTAGGGTTTTGAATTGGGGATTCGAATCCAAGACTCAAATTCAAGAATCTTTCTGTCAATCTTCGTAGAATCAAGAACTAAGTTATGCATAGTGTTAATTCATGGATTCTTTTCATCCGTGAAGCCTAAGAATCAAGTTTTAAATCTTTTATTGTGAATATTTCGTTGTGGGTTGATTATGTTCATGTGATTATGGTTGTATGATTCCTAAGTTGGAATGTTTATGTGTTGTTCATGAACCTATGATAGTATGTGATTTGGAACATATGGAATTGAGTTGAAATCTGGAGTTTTGTTGTATTATTTTGATGGTCATGCCTATGCCCTATGTCATACATCCTAGGTGTTTGATAAAATGCCTAAGAGAATAAAAATTATGCAATATAGCTTAATTGTGACCCAAGTGTTAAATGCATGCTTTACCCTATGACCAAGAATGACTTCCATAATATTGTGTGCATTATGAATGGTTGAGGGAATTCCCATGAGAATAGGTTTATGATAGTATGACATGTTTATATGCAATTCCATTCATGTACAAGACTATGATAACCATGTGCTTCATCAAATCCCCAAATTGATGTATTATGAATTGTTGATATTGGTCATGTGTTCAAGAAGTGTCATGTTCTGTCAGTTTCATTCTATCGAATCCTAGGGGTACTTGTACTCGATAATTTAGCTGTGTGCCTAGAGCCAGTGTCATATTTTCATGATACTCTCAGTCAAGCCATGATCCTTAGAAATCCAGTTAGTCTTGTGACTCAGGAAAACTTAGTAAATTCAGTATCATCCTAGTCCTACTCAGTAATCTCAGTGACTTCAGTGGTCTCAATAACATCAGTACTCAGTAATATCGATAACCTTAGTATTTCCATAGATCTCAGTAACTTCAGTACTCTACGTCATTCCTCAGATATCAATAGCATTTCGTCAGTCAAAGGGACTCAGTGAACTTAGTTTAGCTCCGCTATACAATGCCATTAGTATCAGTTTAGTCCAGTTAATCAGTTCAGTGTCTATTCAGTTGGAGTACGATTTTGCAAAGAGTAAACCTAAAGATAGGGACTTACCTATTATTCAGTGGAGGGTGTGATCCTTAGAAGCAATCCTTGTATTCCAGAACTACGTAGCTAGCGTAGGTTGAGATGCACCCTACGTATTTAAGAATTTATACATCTTATTTGAGTTTCCTACTAGGAGGGGTTGACAGAAAAACTCCCTATTAGAGAGGGTATACTCATAGCTTGTCTTTACCCATGGCACAGTACTGACACCCTTCCAGCTGGGGTTACAGGTTGGACCCCACCAGTTCAATTTTGGGATATATCGGTTAGATGATTACCTCCTACAATCTTAGTTTCAAATCCAGTTTCAGTAATAGAACTCAGTTCAGTTCTACAGAAATCCAAGACTGTCAGAAATAGTCAAATAAGTACTGTACGGAACCCAGTTAGTTCCATCAGTATCAGGACTCTCAGATATAATCACTCATGTTATCAATATTAAGACTTAGTAATCATGTTATCCTGAACTCAGTTAATAGTATATTAATTATACCAAACCCATGTTATACGTATTCAGTTTTAGGACTGTCAGATACAGTCAATTTTATGCTCAGTTCTGTCAGTTTTATGCTATCGAGTCCTGGGGGTACGTGTACCTGACAATTTAGTTGTGTGCCTAGAGCCAGTGTCATATTTTCACAATACTCTCAGTCAAGCCATGATCCATAGAAATTCAGTCAGTCTTATGACTTAGGAAAACTCAATAAATTTAGTATCAGTCTAGTCCTACTCAGTAATACCAGTGACCTTAGTGGTCTCAATAACATCAGTGCTCAATAATCTCGGTAACCTCAGTATTCCCAGAAATCTCAGTAACTTCAGTACTCTTCGTCAGTCCTCAGATATCAGTAGCATTTCATCAGTCAACGGGACTCAGTGAACTCAGTTTAGCTCCGCTAAACAATACTATTAGTATTAGTTCAGTTCAGTTAATCAGTTCAGTCTCTATTTAATTGGGAATAGGATTCAGCACCGAGTGAACCCAAGGATGGGGACTCACCTGTTATTCAGTAGAGGATGTGATCCTTAGAAGCAGTCCTTGTGTTCTAGAACTACGTAGCTAGCATAGGTTGAGTTGCATCCTATGCGTTTAGGGATTTATACATCTCATTTAAGTTTCTTACTAGGAGGGGTTGATGGAAGAGCTCCCTGTCAGAGAGGGTATACTCACAACTTGTCTTTACCCATGGCACGGTACTGACACCCTTCCAGCCGGGGTTACAGGTTAGACCCTACCAGTTCAGTTTTGAGGTATGTCGGTTAGATGATTACCTCCCACAGTCTCAGTTTCAGATTTTGTTTTAGTAATAGAACTCAGTTTAGTTCTACAGTAATCCAGGACTGTCAGATACAGTCAAATCTGTACAGTGCGGAGCCCAGCTAGTTCCATTAGTATCAAGACTGTCAGATGCAGTCACTCATGTTATCAGTATTCAGACTCAGTAATTATGTTATCACGAACTCTATAATAGTATATTAATTATATGAAACCCTTGTTATTAGTATTCAGTTTTAGGACTGTCAGATACAGTCAATCAGACCAGTTCTTCATAATCAGAACTGTAAAAAATAGTCAGTTCTTTATTAGTAATATGGAATTAGTTCCTCAGTATTCAGTACACTCAGTCATTCAGTATCTTAGTATCAATACTCAGATATCAGTAAATCCACGTTATCAGAATTGATGAGTCAGTATTATCACGATCTCAGTTACAGTTACGTATTCATGCATGTATTCTCACGTTGATGTTATATAGTCAGTTATTATTGTTCATGCATATGAACCCTTGCATTTAGCCTACCTCACTTGCATACCGGTACATTCAATGTACTGGCGTATTTCCTCTATGGTGTTTTATACCATAGGTTTATAAGCACGAGCTCCCGATCTTCCTTAGTAGATCAGATGTTCAACAGCCAGACTAGCAGTGCGTCCTCATCATTCGAGGATAGCATGATTATTTTATTACTTTATTATTTTAGTAGTTAAGAGTTAGTTGGGGACATGTCCCATCAACTCTATAGTTTTCAGACAGTTTATAGGCTTTCAGACTACAACATGTTTCAGACAGTTTATCTTAGTTTGGGGTGTTGTCATACCCCATTACAGACATTGTATTATTTTCATTATTAGTTCAGTTTTGAACCTTATTGTCATACAACTTATATTCTGCATATTTATAATTTATTATTCAGTTCTCAGTTACAGATATCAGTCATAGGTTAGCTTGTGGTCCTTCACGGTCATAACCATTGTGTAGCATTTTGGGTACCAGATTCGGGGCGTTACAAACTTGGTATCAGAGCTTAAGGTTTAATAGTATCTTAGGAAGTCTGAAAAGCTGCATCTAGTAGAGTCTTGTACATGGGTGTGTTGTGCACCACACTTATGTGCAGGAGGCTATGAGATGTTTTAGGAATAGTTTCCCTTTTTTCATTATTCATATTGTGCCAGTGAGCATAAGATTGAAATTTTCTCTTAGTATAATCCATTCTCCCTTTCATTTATAGAACATTCCTCCCAAAGGGACTAACGAAAGGAGAATGGGAAATCAGTCAGCACCTCAGCCCATTCAGGCAGATCCTCTGGATGAGCATGTCTCTTATGCAGAATTCAGGACTGCGTTCACTACTCTAGCCAATTCAGTCACAACTCAAAATAAACGGCTAGCTGCTATTTCGTCCAACCCAATGGCCAATTCAGCTGCAGCCAAGATTCAAAAATTCACCCGAATGAATCTTCCCTTATTCTGAGGTTCTAAGTTCGAAGAGGATCCACAGGAATTTCTCGACCAGGTTCAGAAAGTCACAGACATCATGGGAGTTACTTCCAGTCAGAGTATAGAGTTAGCCACTTATTAGCTACAAGATGTATCCCATACGTGGTTCAAGCAGTGGAAGGTAGAAAGGGGTATAGATATAGAGCCCATAGAGTGGGAAGAGTTTGCTACAACCTTTTTAGATAGATTCTTTCCCCTAGAGAAGAAAAAAGGCAAAGTATTAGAGGTCATCAACCTCAGACAAGGTAGTATGAGTGTAAAAGAGTATTCCCTCAAGTTTACTCAGTTATCCAAGTACGGTCCCCATGTAGTAGCAGACAGTTGATCCAAAATGAGTAAGTTTGTTTCTGGGATATCAGGTAGAGTGGTTGAGGAGTGCAGAACTACGATGTTGATTAAGGAGATGGACATATCTAGGCTTATGGTCCATGCTCAGCAGATTGAGGAGCAGAAACTTAAGAAGAAAGAGAGGGAAAATAAAAGGGCCAGAACTAGTAGTTATAGTTTTTCCTCAGCCAGGGTCGCAGGGTGTTAACCGTTCTCATCATAGACAGAAGTTTCTAGCCCCAGTTCCATCTTCAGCTAGTGCACCAGCACCAAAGTTCAGAAATGACCATAGAGATAAGGTGCCAGGCTCCAAGGCCCAGGGTAGTGAGAGCAGGGTTTTTACTCATCCACTTTGCGAAGAGTGTGGTAAGAATAATAAGGGTGTGTGTAATGCCAGTAGTAATGTGTGTTTCGTATATGGCGAGTTAGGTCATAAGGTTCGATACTGTCCTAAACCTGATCCTCAAAGTCAACAGGTTGTCCTTAATCTCTGTTCGGTCGCCTAAATCAGCGGGATGCCAATTCCAGTGCTATCAGTGGGTAATTCCCAAACAGACTCTATGCCCTTCAGTCCTAACAGGATCAGGAAAGTCCTCCTGATGCAGCCACTGGTATGTTACAGATCCTTCATTTACATGTTCTCACTTCTTTAGATTTAGGAGCTTCTTTTTCTTTTGTAACTCATTGCATAGCAGTCAACTTTAAGGTTAGACCAAATGTTAACAGAACTTTTTCCAGTCTCTACCCTAGTGAGTCGATCTAAGACAGCCCGATAGGCATGCATTAACTATCCGGTTATGATATCTCAGAAATCCAGGCCTTCAGGTTCTAGTAGTAATACCAGTATATGTAGGAAATCAATAAGGGAAGGTGATTCCCAACCTATTCCTATCGCAATGCGAAGTTTTGTACTTCAACCCTTCCGATACTTATGCATGCTTCATGTCACAATTCCATGCACCCAGCTTATATTCTCGCGCTTTCCTTAAAAATAGTATGTGATTTAAGTTCCTAGTAAGAGGAGTTTCTTCTTACTCTGTGTTTTAAATAAAGTTCCATGAGTACAGAAACATCAGACTCAGGTAATGCAGCTCATGACTCATGCACTCATGTCATTCCTTATAGTATGCTTAGCCCACATGATTTATGACTTCACTCTTAGGGTTCAATCAAACTTAGATTATGTCACGTATACTTTCAGTTTAGATGCCTCGGTGAAACCATAGTGTTAATGTTCTATTCTGTAGGCCTCAGTTACAGCGTCATTTAGTAGTCAATATCCAGTAAAGGACTTAGATAGTCCTACAGAACCATGAGTTTTAGCTATCCATTATTTAGCCATCAGAATTCAGTGCTCTCGTACCAGTCTAAACCTCAGTTATAGAAAACCAGCATTCAGTCCTAGTTATAGTCTTAGCTATGATTATAGCCTCAATTATCGTCTTAGCTACAATCTCAGTCCCAGTCCTAGTTTAGCCCGATCAGAAACTCAGTTCACTTTTAGGATTACCCGGCCATAGCATATAACTATTAATTACTCATTCATTAGTATTTTAGTACCTCAGTTATGAAATATTTTTGAATTATGTCATATGCTTGATCTCGCAATTTCAAGTAATACAGTTTTCATAAATCCATGCCCAGTCACGATTCAGTTCGTTGGTGCCCTGTGCATCATCCCAATTTTCCTCAGTATCGCAATCAAGTCAGTATTAATTTAGGGACCTAGTGTCTCAAGGGAGAGATACACTATAATTCCCCAAAACTTTCATGACATAAACATGCCGCTCTTTTCTTGTAACGAATCCAGTTTGGAGTAGTGGGTACCCTAGGTTGACCCTCCAGCTCCAATCTCAATCGTATGCCATGTATTCAAGTTACTTTGTTTAGATCACGATATTCAGCTCATGTATTATGTTCCATACCCAGTTACATTCTCATGTTTCCGCTCATGCATATTTAGTAATTAAGCTTAGACTCAGCCCAAGGTAATAGTTTTTCTTAAGCTTATCCAGTTTTATGTTCAGGTTTCAGTTACAAATATGGTATTCAGTTCCATGCTTACTTTTTATTTCAAACATGGTATCTTTACCCTTACATGTTCAGTTGCATGTTATGAGTCAGTTCAGTCATGTATTCACGCATTAGATATGCGTGATCAGCTTATCAGTACTCTCAGTCATACATTTATGTATCAGCTCAATAATAAAATCATGCATCAGATATGCATGCTCAGTATGAATCTAATGTTAGTTAGGTAGTCATATTTCAACAGTTCATGTTCAGTATGTACTTCAGCTTATTTTTTCTCCCATCTAAATTAGTCTCATTCGAGGATGAATATTCCCAAGGGGGAGATATTGTAATATCTCGTACTTCTACCTAGTTTAAAATCATCCCAGAAATATTAAAGACTTGTTTCAAAGATGAATCCACTTTTATACATGTGGTATTTTCAATATTTTTACTTTTTATCATGTGGGAAATTGAATAAGCTTTTCATCTATACCAACTTTGCCAAAATCCGACACCCGGATGAAAAGTTAGAGCCATTTTAGTAAGACATTGTGCCACCTGAGACATCAACGCATCACGGAGCCAGCCAAAATGGCATTCGTTAAAATCCAGTGAGGCTACGCGATTATGGAGCATCGCGCCAAGGCTCAAATTCAAAGTTGTCAAATTCCAGGGGTCCAGGTCAGGAAATTTTCACAGAATTAAAATATGCGTCCAAGGGTTAAAAGGGTCAATTTCTCATCCCTATGTATACCCAATAACACATGATTCATCCATAATTCACCAAAAATATATTATTTCTCTCAAGTTTCTGTCAAAAACAAGCTAGGGTTTTCAATTGGGGATTCAAATCCAAGACTCAAATTCAAGAATCTCTCTGTCAATCTTCGTAGAATCAAGAACTAAGGTATGCACAGTGTTCATTCATGGATTCCTTTCATCCATGAAGCCCAAGAATCAAGTTTTAAATCTTGAATTGTGAATATTTTGTTGTGGGTTGATATGTTCATGTGATTATGGTTGTATGATTCCCAAGTTGGAATTTTTATGTGTTGTTCATGAACCTATGATAGTATGTGGTTTGGAACATATGGAATTGAGTTGAAATACAGAGTTTTATTGTATTAATTTGATAGTCATGCCTATGCCCTAAGTCATGTATCCTAGGTGTTTGATAAAATGCCTAAGAGAATAGAAATTATGCAATATAGCTTAATTGTGACCCAAGTGACAAATGCATGCTTTACCCTATGACCAAGAATGACTTCCATGATATTGTGTGCATTATGAATGGTTGAGGGAATGTCCATGAGAATAGGTTTATGAAAGTATGACATATTTATATGCAATTCCATTCATGTACAAGACTATGATAACCATGTGCTTCATCAAATCCCTAAGTTGATGTATTGTGAATTGTTGATATTGGTCATGTGTTCAAGAAGTGCCATGTTCTGTCAGTTTTATGCTATCGATTCCTGGGGGTACTTGTACCTGACAATTTAGTCGTGTGCCTAGAGCCAATGTCATATTTTCATAATACTCTCATTCAAGCCATGATCCATAGAAATCCAGTCAGTGTCATGACTCAGGAAAACTCAGTAAATTCAGTATCAGTCTAGTCCTACTCAGTAATACCAGTGACCTTAGTGGTCTCAATAACATCAGTGCTCAATAATCTCGGTAACCTCAGTATTCCCAGAAATCTCAGTAACTTCAGTACTCTTCGTCAGTCCTCATATATCAGTAGCATTTCGTCAATCAATGGGACTCAGTAAACTCAGTTTAGCTCCGCTAAATAATACTATTAGTATTAGTTCAGTTCAGTTAATCAGTTCAGTCTCTATTCAGTTGGGAATAGGATTCAGCACCGAGTGAACCTAAGGATAGGGACTCACCTGTTATTCAGTAGAGGGTGTGATCCTTAGAAACAATCCTTGTGTTCCAGAACTACGTAGCCAGCATAGGTTGAGTTGCATCCTACGTGTTTAGGGATTTATACATCTCATTTAAGTTTCCTACTAGGAGGGGTTGATGGAAGAGCTCCCTGTCAGAGAAGGTATACTCACAGCTTGTCTTTACCCATGGCATGGTATTGACACCCTTCCAGCTGGGGTTACAGGTTAGACCTCACCAGTTCAGTTTTGAGGCATGTCGGTTAGATGATTACCTCCCACAGTCTCAGTTTCGGATCTAGTTTTAGTAATAGAACTCAGTTTAGTTCTACAGTAATCCAGGACTATCAGATACAGTCAAATCTGTATAGTGTGGAGCCCAGCTAGTTCCATTAGTATCAGGATTGTCAGATGCAGTCACTCATGTTATTAGTATTCAGACTCAGTAATCATGTTATCACAAACACTTTAATAGTATATTAATTATACGAAATGCTTGTTATCAGTATTCAGTTTTAGGACTGTCAGGTACAGTCAATCAGACCAGTTCTTCATAATCAGAACTATCAGAAACAGTCATTCCTTTATTAGTAATATGACATTATTTCCTCAGTATTCAGTAGACTCAGTCATTCAGTATTCCCAGTATCAGTACTCAGTTATCAGTAAATCCATGTTATCAAAATTCATGATTCAGCATTATCACGATCTCAATTACAGTTATGTATTCATGCATGTATTCTCACGTTAATGTTATACAGTCAGTTGTTATTGTTTATGCATATGAACCCTTGCATTTAACCTATCTCACTTGCATACCAGTATATTCAACATACTGACGTATTTGCGCTATGGTGTTTTATACCATAGATTTAGAAGAACGAGCTTTCAAGCATCATTAGTAGATCAGACGTTCAGCAGCCAGACAAGCATTGAGTCCTCATCATTCGAGGATAGCATGATTATTTTATTACTTTATTATTTCAGTAGTTCGGAGTTAGTTGAGGACATGTCCCATCAACTCCATAGTTTTCAGATAGTTTAGAGGTTTTCTGATTACAACATGTTTCCGATAGTTTATCTCAGTTTTGGGTATTGTCATACCCCATTACAGACATTGTATTATATTCAGTATTAGTTTAGTTTTGAACCTTATGGACTTATAGCTTATATTACACATATTTACAATGTATTATTCAGTGCTCAGTTACAGATATCAGTCATGGCTTAGATTGTGGTCCTTCGGGTTCATGAGCACCATGTAGCATTTCGGGTACCATATTCGGGGCGTTACAATAATATAGGAGACTCAAACCTCCCATCATATAATAATAGGGACTCAAACCACTCAGTCATTTAGACCCCCATGTGTGTTGGCAATCTCAGTTTCCAGTATTGGTCCCATGGGACCTCCACATTCACGACTCAGCTACACAACTATTATTAAAGCCCAATTAAATTATTTTTCACACATTCCCATTCATTGAACTATAATACCCATTTAGGAGTACATTGTTGGTATCGTCATACCAACTATACTTGCAAGGTAGCATCAACATGCCATCACAATTCCATTAACATGGGAAAAGACTCCCTTTGTTCATTAAATCAAACCACCATGTTTTAATAATCTCTTTATATCATAAGATTGTTTCAAAAATAATTCAGTGCAATTATACTCATATTCAAAACCACTTGCACAAAATAAGGGTTGGGGTTATTGCCAATTCAATTATCAATATTCACAAAGTTTGGGGAATTACAATCCCCTAGTTTATCCACCATACCCCTGCATCAAATTGGTTTTAAAGCCACTATTTAAAACATAACCAATGCATATACAAACATGAAACATCATATAATCAACAATCATTCAAAACCCTTAACCTATGTTCAAAAACCAACATCAAAACCATATGAATAGAACTTTAAAACACATTCCTTTAACAAAGTAAAAATTGGGGAAGAGTAACATGCCTAAAGGATTCTCAATTATGGATGAGAAACCTTGAATTGACCCCTAGATGCTCAACCTTGAGGAAACCCTAACTTTCTTTTCTTAAAGAAACTTGACAGAGTAAAGAGGGTTTTTGATTGTTAAAGTGTTAAAAGAATGCCCTAAAGGTGCCATATGAACGTGGGGTCTATGTGGGTAAAGAGGGAAATGTCCAAAGTTTCCTCAACTTAAAAACTAAAAAATTGTCGACAGCAACTACGGGTCACACGGTAAATCATAATGACACATTATGACTCGTTAACATGAGTGTCATCAAGCACACATATTTTTGACCCTATGAATTACATCATACAACTCATATCATGAACCTACGACTCGTAGGGTCCAAGTCATAGCCAAGATAGCCACACTTGGAACATACACTGGTTTGACTACAGTTGGGACATCACGACTCATAATGAGTCTATATGACTTATTGTAAGCCACTAGTAGTCAGAGAAGAAAACTTAGCAACATACACGAGTCAGGCAATGATTTAGGTCCTTATTACTCATCAAGATTCCCTACGACTCATAAAAGAGGAGTCGTAGTCAGGACAGTGAGGATAAAATTTCAGAAATTTCAAGGACCAAAAATTTGGGGTGTTACATTCTCCCTTCCTTAGGATCATTCATCCTCGAATGATGAGACAAGGCACTTATTAGCATGACTTAACTTAGAGACAACCTACTCTTACTTTTAACAAAGACAAACAACAAAGATATTAAGGAATTCAAAATTTCCTTTAACAATGTTAGAAAATAAAGACGCTAAGGAATACACATACCTCATGTACGATTATCCAAAATGGGAAAGAAGAATGGGTACTTAGACTACATGTCCTCTTCAGCTTCCAAAGTAGCTTCTTCATACTTTTGGTTCCTCCATAGAACCTTTACCGAAGCCACGTCTTTCGCACACAATCGGTGAAATTTCTGATCTAAGATTTCAATTGGGACTTCCTCATATTATAAGGAATTTGAGACATTCATATTCTCCAATAGAACAACCAAGGAAGGATCACCCACACGCTTCCTCATCATCTATACATGGAAGATCAGATGAATAGAACCTAAACTCAAAGGCAATTCTAACTCATAATCCACATTACCCACTCGCCTCAAAATACAATATGGACCAACATACTAGGGACTGAGTTTCCCCTTCTTTCAAAACCACATCACTCCTTAAATGGGAGACACTTTAAAGAATACCAAATCATCCATATCAAACTCCAAGTCTCTTCACCTTACATCCACATAGGAATTTTGGGTACTTTTGGCAGTCAAAACCCTATCCCAAATCACCTTCACCTTCTCCATAACTAGGTGAACCATGTTAGGACCATACAACCTATTCTCACTAACCTCAAACAACCCAATAGGAGACCTACACCTCCTACCCTACAAAGCCTCTAACAGAGCCATCCCAATACTTGAGTGATAGTTATTATTATACGCTAACTCAATGAGAGGCAAATGGCCAACCCATCTACTACCAAAATTGATCACACAAGACCTCATCATATCATCCAAAGTCTCATCCTCTTTGCTTGTCCATCTGTCAACAGGTGGAAAGCAGTGCTAAGGTTCACCTTAGTCCCCAAACCTCTTTGAAAGGAAAGCCAAGAGTGAGATAAGAATTGAGTACCTCAATTAGATATGATGGAAACTGGAGCACCATGCAGCTTCATGATCTCCTCAATGAAGAGCTTAGAATAATCCTCCGCTGAATAATTAGTCCTCACTGGCAAGAAGTGAGCATACTTAGTCATCCTATCCACGATTACCCAAATAGAATCAAACTGATAATGGGAGCGCGAAAGACCAGTAACAAAATCCATATTAATCACTTCCTATTTCCAGACGGGCAATTCAATTTCTTGAGATAAACACTCAGGACTCAAGTTCTTAAACTTCACTTGCTGGCAAACCAAACACTTAGCCACAAAATTGTCCATATCCCTCTTCAAGTTATTCCACCAATAAATTTCTTTTAAGTCATGATACATCTTCGTTGAACCAGGATGAAAAGTATACCTCAACTCATGAGCTTCAGTCAAAATCCTCTCTCATAGCCCATTAATATCTGGAACACATAACCTACCTTGGTACCTCAAGATACCATCACCATCAATTTCAAAAGCCATGACCTTTGGTGACCCACATCATCTTTGATACGCATCAAGATAGGATCCAAAATATGCTTTTCCTTCACCTCAGCACCAAGAGATGACTTTGCCACCTCTTGCACAATCACCCCACTATCTTCAAAGTCCAAGAGACTAACTCTAAGATTAGACAAATGGTGAATATCCTTCACCATTCCTAGCTTCTCTTCATCTACATAAGATAAGCATCCCATGGACAACCTGCTAAGAGCATCAATAACCACGTTAGCTTTACCTAGGTGATAATGAAGACTCATGTCATAGTTTTTTAGAAATCAAGACATCTTCTTTGCCTGAGATTCAACTCCTTCTGGGTGAACACATACTGCAAAATCTTATAGTCCACGAAGATATCAACATGGACTCCATACAAATAGTGATGCCAAATCTTCAAACGAAAGATCACAACCAATAACTATAAATCATAAGTCAGATAGTTCTTCTCATGTACCTTTAACTACCGAGAAGCATATGCAACCACCGTACCATGCTATATCAATAAACAACCCAGTCCCACTTAAGACGCATAACAACAAACAATAAAATCATCGGTACCCTCGAGTAGAGTCAAAATTGGAGCTGAAGTTAACTTGTCCTTTAACTTTTTAAAACTACCCTCAAAAGCATCAAACCACAAAAACTTCACATTCTTCTTAGTCAACTTAGTCAATAGGGCAGGAGAATAAGAGAAGCTTTCCACAAACATCCTATAATAGCCAGCTAAACCCAAAAAGCTCTAAATGTCAGTTGGAGTCATAGGACGAGGCCACTTCTTAACCACCACAACTTTCTATGGATCCACTATGATCCCTTCACTAGAAACAACATGACCCAAATAGGTCACAATATTTAACCAAAACTCATATTTAGAGAACTTCTCATACAACCACTGATCTTTCAAGGTTTGTAAAATAAGGTAGAGGTGATCGGCATAATTTGCCACACTCTTAGAATACACAAAAATATCATTAGTAAACATAATTATGAAAAAATCCAAGAACTGATGGAAGACCCAGTTCATAAGATCCATAACTGTCGTTGGGGCATTAGTCAAACCAAAGGACATCACCAAAAACTCAAAATGATAATTCCGGGTTTGAAAAGAAGTCTTAGGGGTAACCACTTCCCTAATCTTCAACTGATGGTAACCCAACCAAAGATCAATCTTAGAAAAGTACTTAGCACCCTGAAGTTGATCAAAGAGACTATCAATCCTAGGAAGTGGATACTTATTCTTCACAGTCACCTTATTCAACTGGCGATAATCTATACACATTCGAAGGGACCTATCTTTCTTACGCACAAATAGAACTGGAGCACCAAATGAGGATATACTAGGGTGGATAAAAACCTTATCTAGATGATCTTTCAACCTCTCCTTAAGTTTTTTTAACTTGGCAGGAGCCATTTTGTAAGGAGGGTTAAAAATAGGCTGAGTGTCCGAAAGAAGATCAATTCCAAAATAAATTTCCCTATTGGGAGGAATACCAGAAAGATCATCAGGGAATACCTCAAGAAATTCACAGACCACTAGGATAGATTTTAATGATGGACCTTTGGATCTAGAATCCTTAGCATGCACTAGGTGGTAGAGACACCCCTTGGAAATTAATTTTTGGGCTCTAAGATACGAAATGAATCTTTCCATAGGCACTAGAAAACTACCTTCCTATACAATCATAGACTTATTTGGGAATTAGAAGCCGACCCTTTGGGTCCGACAATCAAGAGACGCATAGTATGAATGCAACCAATCCATCCCTAAAATCATATCAAAGTCTAATCTTTCCAACACTATTATATCTACCAAGGTCTCCCTACTGCAGTCTGACATCACATAACCCCTATAGATCCTTCTAGCCATAATGGAGTCACCTATTGGGGTGGACACAGAGAAAGGATCCGGAATACACTCAAAATCAAAACCAAAATAAATAGTCGTATAAAGGGTAACATAAGCGAGGGTAAACTCGAGATCAAGAAGAAAATATACATCCTAAGAGAAAAGTTTGAGCATACCAATAAGAACATCGGGGAATGCCTCAGAATCCTACCAGGTGGCGAAGAGCATACAAATGGTTTCGACCTGTGCCGAAGCTAGAAGCAGAAGTAGCACCCTTTGGTACCAGAGTTGATGGAGTAGAAACAGGGATCTTATTTTCCCCAAAATCAACCCTAGAAGGACAATCACTCTGCATATGACCAATCTGACCATATTTAAAGCACTAGTTCCTCCCCTTTTTACAAACACCATGATGTACCTAGCCACAAAATCTACAAGGAGGATATGATGGAGGTGACTGAGACCCACTAGCCTAAGGCTGGGCACCTTGTGTCCCAGGACCAACACTATTCTAAAACCGATGATCACCCGATGACTTTAGATTAGGAGAATAAGTCGTATTGTAGGATCCAGAATTACCCTACATCTTCTTAGGCTATTGTCCACCATCTTTACCACTTTACTATTGTCCTCCACCTTGATCCAAATGCTGAAATATCTTATGCTATCTTTCACTCATCTCTACTTTCTTCTTTTTTTCCTCTTCCACTTTTTACATATACGCCACAAGTCTAGAGATATCCATATCCATGTTCAACAAGGTAGCCTTGCTTTCTAAGATCAAATCATGGGACAATATGAAACAAAACTTCCTCATTCTAGCCCTTATGCTAGACACTAATTTTGGAGCATATCACAACAACTGATGAAACTTCAAGGCATACTCCTTTATTATAATCTTACCTTACTTCAAATTCATGAATTCTTCAGCCTTTGGCTTGCTCAACTCCTGAGGAAAGAACCAATCAAGCAAAATACTAGAAAAGTCATCCCACAAATAGAACTCAACATCATCACCCCTAGACTGATCTAATACCTCATACCATTGATATGCCACATCCTTCAAATGATAAGTAGCAAATTCCATACCCTCCATATCAGTAGCATGCATTCTATGATAAACCTTTTCTATCTCATCAATGAATTTTGTGAATCTTTCTCAACTTTATATCTAGTAAGAGTCGGAGGACTCAACCTTATAAATTGGACAACTCTAGTGACCTCAAAAGATTGAGCAACAAAACAAAGATGCTCAGTCTTAGAGGCCACCAACTAGGTAAACAAATGGATCAACTAATGAAACTTAACATTAGACTCATTAGCTTGAGGAGTTCGAGGAGGGATAGGGGAGCCGATGGAACTCCACTAGGGCAATCAGAAGTAACAACCCTATACAGGGTTTGAACTCCTTGAGTAGGACAAGCTTCATCTACATTGTCCTTGAACAGGACAGAGAAGTTTCCATGAGCATCAGATTTTCTAGGAGGCATGATCTAAAAAGCAAACATATGAGAATTAGAGGAGATATCAAGATCATAGACTCTATAAACCAAAATAGAACAACAAGAAATGGAAATCTTCCTAAATACCTCGTAGCCTCTCCCTTATAACTGTAGCGCACTATACACCCATAAAAAAGACTCTACATAACACGGCTTTGTGGACACCTAATGACACCAAACATGGTCTTTAATACCTATTGACCTCCTAAGTTTATGTTTTAATAATGAAAAACTCACAAGTGTATCTCTGCAGGTGGTAATAATGGAAAGATTAAAGAAGTCGGCTTCAGAAATAAAAGGACATCAAGAATGGAAAGAAATTCGCCATATCCAAGTAACATCCAAGTAAAACCAATCATGAGAAAACAACTGAAAGAAGCATCATAGTCCCAAATATTATGGAAAATCATGACACAATGATATGGAGGACCTTGGCATGGCTTGCAGATCAATCAAGCATCACGAAAATAGAATAAGGATCAATCCTTCCATAATCATGGTTGCAATCCATAGATTCATGGAAGAATAAATCAATCAAAAAGAGAAGATATCATAAGTACATCAGCAAGGCATCAAAATAAAAAAAGGAAATATAAATCACAGACTTATCTAAAAAGACGTGATTCAAAGCCATATATGGACATATTTGATATGGACATTATACACGGCTACATCCCTTAATCAAGGAATTAATTTATATCCTTGATTGAGAAGAAATCCCTTGGGTTTCCTTGTGAAAGGTAGCAATTGAAGACTATAAATGAAAAAGACCAAAGACTGATATTTTTGATGCCACTTCAAGGAGAAAATTCAAAGTGTCTCATTCTTAGTCTCACAAAGATCTATAACATTAGTTTACAATTTTTATATAAAGAGTAGGTTTGAGTCATCTTTGTAACATCAACTAAAGCTGTGTCACAAGATCTGAAGAGTAAAATAAGTCTTCAAAACTTTTTTCCTATCATTGTACTTGAACCAAACCTTCAACGATCTAAAGGAAACTTGAAACCCAAGAGGACTAGATGTAGGCACTGGATTGGTGTGACGAACCAGGATAAATGTTTTTGTTGCTTATTTTATGCTTTATTATTTACATGTTTAACTGCATTCAAATATCTTAAATTGTATCAAATAGATGTAAAAAGTGCTTTCTTAAATGGCTTTATTCATGAGGAAGTTTTTGTAAAATAACCCCATATATTTGATGATCCTTCATTTCCAAATCTCATTTTCAAGTTATCAAAAGCACTCTACGACCTCAAACAAGCCCCAAAAGATTGGTATGAGAGACAGAGAACTTTTCTACTAAATAACAATTTCAAAAGGGATAAAATTGACACAACTTTGTTCATTTAAATTCTCAATTCAAATCTCCCCATTGTGCAAGTTTACATTGATGATATCATTTTTGGTAGTTCTAACCTCTCTATGTACGAGAATAAGGAGAATTCAAAATGAGCCTTCTGGGCGATCTTACATTCTTTTTGGGACTACAAATCAAGCAAACTCCCAAGGGCACCTTTATCAGGAAAGTCAAATACATGAAAGAACTCATCAAAAAGTTTGGCATGGAGAAGAAAAAGTCCTATAGAATACCCATGAGTCCATCCACAAGAATTAATTCAAATTTGGACGAAGAGGATGTTGACAAAAAAATATACTGTGGATGATCGAATCTCTACTCTACTTAACTGCAAGTCAGCCAAATATTATGTTCAGTATGTACAAATAAGCCAGATTCAAGTCGACTCCCAAGGAATCTCATCTCAACACCATCAAACGAGTCATCCGATATCTAATAGGAAAAGAAGACCTCAGTCTATGGTATCCCTGCTCTTCTTATTTTTATTTAATTAGATATTCAGATGCTGATTTTACAGGAGATAAAAGTGACAGGATGAGAAATAGCAGAACATGTTAAATTCTTGGCATTGCTTTTATCTCTTGGCATAATAAGAAACAGACTTCCATTACTCTCTCAACCACAGAAGCTGAATACATAGCTGTCGAAAGTTGTGGCACTCAAATTCTTTGGATTATGCATCAGCTTCTTGACTTGACTTAACTTTTAAATCTGTTCCTATTATGTGTGATAACACTAGTGCCATCAACCTATCTAAGTACACTGTTCATCACTCTAGGGCTAAGTATATTGATATCAAGCATCATTTCATTTGAGATCATGTTGAAAATGGTGACTTTTGCCTAAACTTTGTTGACTCTGAAAATCAACTAGCAGATATCTTTACAAAACCACTTCTAGAAGAAAGATTTTGCTTTTTACGAAAAAAACTTGGTATCATTAGCATTCATCACATTTAGAAACCTTTTATCTGTCCATTTCACTGTCTGCATATTGCTTTTATTTTGTTTTTTATTATGTCAAAGGGGGAGTAGGATAGAAGCATCAAATTAGCCTACTAGTCAGGGGAGCAGAACAAGCTCAAATATCAGTTAATACTTACACAAGTCAGGGGGAGCAAGATGACAAATAGGGAAGTTAACTGATGTTTACTCTTGTTATCAATATCAAAATGGGGGAGATAAGGACAAAAACATAAGAGTAGCCTACCAATCAGGGGGAGCAGAACAAGCTCAAATTTCAGCTAATAATTATAAAACTCAGGGGGAGCAAGTTGACAAATAGGGAAGTTAACTGATGTTTACTCTTGTTGTCATTATCAAAAAGGGGGGGATTGTTTACCTCCCAAGTTTATGTTTTAATAATGACAAACTCATAAGTGTATCTCTGCAAATAGTAATAATGGAAAGATAAAGGAAGTTGGCTTTAAAAATAGAAAGACATCAAGAATGGAAAGACATCCACCATATCCAAGTAACATCCAAGTAAAATTAATAATGAGAAGACAAATGAAAGGACTATCATAGTCCCAAATATTATGAAAATCATGACACAATGATATGGAGGACCTCGGCATGGAAAAAAGATCAATCAAGCATCACAGAAATAGAAGAAGGATCAACCCTCCCACAATCATAGTTATAATCCCCAGATTCACAGAAAAATGAATCAATCAAGAAGAGAAGATATCACAAGTGCATCGAAAAGGAATTAAAATCATAAAGGAAATATAGATCATGAATATATATGTTATGGACGTGATTCAAAGTTGTATATAGACATATCTAATATGGACATTATACACGGATACATACCTCAATCAAGGAATCAATTCATATCTTTAACTGAGAAGAAATCCCTTCGATTTCCTTATGAAGGGTAGTAGTCGAAGACTATAAAAAGAGATGACCAAAGACAAATATTTTTCACGCAACTTCATTGAGAAAATTCAAAGTGTCTCATTCTTAGTCTCACAAAGCTCTGCAACATTAGTTCACAATTGTTATATAAAGAGTAGGATCGAGTCATCTTGGTAACATTAACTAAAGTCGTGTCACAATATCTGAAGAGCAAAATAAGTCTTCATAACTAGTTTCATATCATTGTATTCAAATCAAACCTTCAATGATCTAAAGGAAACTTGAAACCCAAGCGACTAGACGTAGGCACTGGATTGGTGTGCCAAACTAGGATAAATCTTTGTGTTGTTTACTTTATGCTTTATTATTTACGTGCTTAACTATTTAAGTTTAATTTGTTTGTGAATATTTTGATCTTCAGGTGAGGCGACTGTGAGGAGTCAGTAGTCAACTCACAGAAGAAAAATTTCAATTCACCCACCCTTCTCTTAAATTTCAATACCAACTTTGTCATGACCCGAACCCAGGGCCTAGCCATGATGGGTATCTCAAGTACAACCAGGATCAGAGACTACCCCCTGCACCTAACCAAATAGAACACAATACCCCTATTGTCAGATGGATTCCTAACATATAACAAGATAGCATAAGATATGCTCAAGCATGTCTATAACCGATAATAAAAAATCCAACCAAAAATAATTAACCAACATTACCACCCAAGTCCACAGTAATATACAAAACCTTTTAATAAAACTTAAATCAATAAAGTGTCAGGACATTATCCCAACCCTGATCATGACAATTACAATGGTAATGATAATGTAAACTCTCAATTCTAATCTATGAATAGAAACTGATGAAATGTCCAAGTCTATCAAAGAATGGAAGCTTACCACTTTACCACTAATGACCGAAGAATCAAGTCAATCCACCTAACCCTGCACAAAAAAAGTAGAAGTATCTTTGGTGCCTCCATCACATGGGGATACAAATTTTGGGGATGGTTAGTGGGTTGAGAACTAGCATGTAACTCAAGGATAGGGGATAATATAAAGCCAAGTCAAAACCATGTGAACATCATCACATATATATAAATAATATGCCATGGAAGGGATCAAGGCTTAGCATGAACTTTAAAATTTTAGCGTAGATTGTATAGCTCAACCATTATAATATAAGAAGGAACCCATGGGCTATATCGGTCCAGCTCTCCACTAGCTGGAAGGGCCCCTGTGCATGTAGCCACACGTTCTAGAGGATATACATATGCACTATAAGGGATTCAAATGTATTAGCATATCAAGGTGACTTAAGCATCCAATCATGCAATATAATATGGGGTATTTGAACCTTCCAATCATATAATAAGATGAACTCAAACCACCCGGTCATTTAGACCCCCGCGTTGGAAACCTCAGTTTCTAGTATTGGTCTCTCGAGACCTCCACTTTTACTACTCCTCTACACAACCCTTATTAAATCCTAATTAAATCATTTATAACACATTCCCATTCATTGAACTATAATACACATTTAGGCATACATTATTGGTATTATCATACCAACTACACTTGTAAGGTAAATCAATATACCATCACAATTCCATTAAATTGGTAAAATGACTCTTTTTATTCATTAAATTAAACCACAATGTTTTAATAATCTCTTTATATCATGATATTGCTCCAAAAACAATTCAGTGCAATTTTACTTGTACTCAAAACCACTTTCACAAAATTGGTTTGAGGTAATTGCTAATTCAATTATCAATATTAACAAAATTTGGGTAATTCATAATCCCCTATTTTATTCACCATATCCCTGCATCAAATTGGTTTCAAAGGAACCATTTAAAACATAACCAATGCATATACAAACATGAAATATCACATAAATAATAATCATTCAAAACCCTCAACCCATGTTCAAAAACTAAAACCAAAACCACATGAATAATAATTTAAAACACATCTTTAATAGTGAAATAATTATAGAAGAGTAACTGTCCTGAAGGATTCTCAATTATGGAGGAGAAACCTTGAATTTACCCCTAGATGCTTAACCTTGAGAAAACCCTAGCTTGCGTTGCTTGAAGGAACTTGAGAGAGTAAAAAAGGTTTTTGATTGTTAAAGTTTTAAGATAATGCCCTATAAGTGCCTTATGGATATGGGGTCTATGTGGGTAAAGAGGAAAATATCCAAAGTGCCCTCAACTTAAAAATCAAAAAATTATCCCCAGCAACTACGGGTCATAAGTGACTCATAACGACACGTTATGACTAGTTACCACGTGTCGTAGCCAAGACAGTGCCATCTTTCACAGATACTATTGACCCTATGAATTACATCATATGACTCGTATCGTGACCCTACGACTCATACGGTCCAAGTCGTATTCAAGACAACAACACTTGGAAAATAAACTATTTTGACTACGGTTGGGACATTACGACCGTAATGAGTCTATACAACTCATTCTGAGCCACTTGTACTCAGACCAGAAAACTTAGGCACACATACTGCTCAGGCTATGATTTAGGTCCTTACGAATCGTCAAGACTCCCTACAACTTATTAAAGGGGAGTCGTAGTTAGGACAGTGAGGATAAAATTTCAGAAATTTCAAGGAGCAAAAATCTAGGATGTTACACTGAAATATAGGCACTTTATCTAAAAATATCCTAAAACATGTGACACTAAAGAAATAATTGTCAATTATCAATGCATGAGAAACTAAGTCAGCAGGTGTTCATAGTCATTCATAACCCGCCATCTTTGAAGAATTATGCATGAAAATTTCTATTTTCTTAATAGAATAAGAATTTATAAAAGTATAAGTTCCAAAATACCAAATATCATTGAACCAAGGATCCATAAATGACAAGTCTATAAAGGTACTAAATTTCATGGGAAAATAAATCATGTCAAAAATATATAGACCAAAATCCATCAAAACATGCATAATTTATTCCAAAAAAGTTTGAAGACTATGAAACACGTATAATTCTTCACTGATTAAAATAACCAAATTAAATCCATGAAAATCATGCAGAATAACATGAACAAGAACTTAAATCATGAAACAACATAAGAAATTAACTTTCAAGAAAATTCTATAGTTGAGCATAAACCTTAAATTATGAAATTTCATGCTAATCCAGCAAGTGCATATATCATAGATTTTAAATCATGTGTGAGAAATAATATGTAAGCTATGAAAATCATAAGTTCTTGCAAGAGGATAGTTTATGAATGATAAGGAGGCAACATACTTTGAAACCATAAAATCTATGTAAAACCCCAATTAGATAAATTCATGAGCTTTTAAGAAACTAAAGTTTTGAGCATGAGGATGAAAGGAGAATCCTTGTTGAATACCCATATACCCAAAACATAAAGATTCTTGGTGAAAATCTAAATTCTTGAAGGAATTCGTGAACTTGGGGAGCTTTGGAGCCTTGAGATTTGAAAAAGACTTTCTCGAATTTTTGAATTTTGGAACATAATAAGGTGAGGGTTTTAAGATAATTCTAATTTTTTGGGATAAATTTGGAGATAAAAATTGAATTAGGACAGTTACACGGGGTTAAAGGACCAGTTTTCTCCTAATTTAATAAGAGAAAATTGGATATTTATGCCCAGGAAGGGTGCTCTAGACTACCCACCCAACCCAAAGGCTAACCAACAGCTTTTTCTCGCTGCTCCACCCTGCACTACCCATCACGCACCTGGGATAGTGCCTCACTAAAATATCCATAACTTTTTACTCTAAACTCAGACTAATGTGTCTTAGAAAGAAGACTTAAAAACCATTAATTTGGTGGGTAATGGGCCACATAATTCTTAGTATTCTAAAAGAATACTCATTTGATGTTTACCCTAGTAAAATCTTACAAGAACTCAATAGACAAAGAAACTTTTTGTTCAACTTTGTCCACAAGGTTCCTTATAGACTTAATCTATATCCAAATCTTTTCCCATACTAAAGATTTGATCTTATCACATGTGAAAAATTATAAATCATCACATTTAAGGAATGGTTTGGATCTTAGCTTAGAATTTTTGGGGTATTACAACAATATTCAAGTTAGATTTTATTTTACTTCCCTTAGGTACAAATCACATGGTTCTTGCCATCCATTGGATGAGTACTTGGGGTAACATTTCTTCAACTCCAGATAGTTAATGATGGAATTTGAGTTTTTAGGGAAAGAATTATTTACTGCAAGAAGTAAAACTAATGTTGAAGTTGGTGGAAACTCACGTTATGCAGAAGGTCAAGGGTACTATCGTATAGATGTACATGATTAAAATAAACCGTTAGTTGCACCAAGTAACTAAAGTAACTACAAATGAGTGAAACTCAAAAGTTGAGAAGATCCAACCTCAACTGATAGAGTTCAAAGCTATCTTTAAAGAACCTGAAGAACTTTCTCCCTTTAGAGGTCCCTTTGATCATCAAATATCTTTGAACAAAGGATCCAAGGATATCAATGATAAGGCTTCTAGATACTTAGTCAAGGAATTACAACATCAAAAGTTAATCTAAGCTAGTAGTAGCTTTTTGTCATCTCTAGTTGTCTTAGTAGGTAAAAAAAATGGAAGTTGGACGATGTGCATAGATTATAGAGAAATAAAGGACATCATTTTAAAGGATAAATTTTCCATTCCCATGATAGAAGAGATACTAGATTAATTGGAAGGTTCCAAGGCACTTTATTTATCTAAAGTTTGGTTTTTACCAGATTAGAATGGCTTCTCAAGATGTTCCTAAAATTACTTTCAGAACCTATTAAGGTCACTTTGAGTATTTGATTATGCCTTTTGGCTTAACTAATTCCTCTTCTATATTCAAATGATTGATGAATCATGTATTTTAGACTCATCTAAGGAAGTTTATTTTGGTATTTTTTAATGATATATTAGTTTTTAGCAAGGACTTATAAGAATATGTGGGGAATTTGGCAACCACCTATGAATTTTGATGAGTCATGAGTTATTTGAAAGGAGGTCTAAGTATGCCTTTACTATTGCTCAAATGGAGAATTAAGGGCATTATATATCAGTAGCAGAGGTGAAACTATCTCAAGAAGGTGCAAGCTATTTAAGATTGGCAAGTACATCATACTTTAAAGCAACTAAGAGGGATTTTAGGGCTTGTTTAATACTATAGAAGATTTATCAAGGGGTATGGGGTGGTGAGTAATCCCCTTATTGATCTTCTAAAATATATTTTTAAGTGTTTGAGAAGGTCTTTATGGCCTTCACTAACTTAAAATAGATGCTCACTACTACCTTTGTCCTAACGATGCTTGATTTTTCTCTCATATTCATAATGGAAATAAATTCATGTGATAGTGGTATTAGTGATGTGCTTAAGAAATAAGGACATCCCATTGCTTATCTCAATAAAGGAATATCCTTAAGGCATTAGGCATTGATAGTGTATGACAAAGAACTTTTGGCTTTGTCTTAGCTATAACCAAGTGGCATCAATACCTTAATAGTAGACACTATTGTAGTTATAATTGACCAAAAGGCCCTGAAGTTTTTGTTGAAACAACATCTACTGTAATGACCTAAATTTTTTATAAAATATATATTTTTGTATGATTTGACTATTTTACCTCTCCCTATAGTTCCATTATGGTATTTCTGGGTTTTGGGTGGATTGGCATGGTTCCAATGTATTTTGGTGCCATTTGTACGATATTATGGTTTTTGGTGGCTTCAAGAGCCTTATTATGGACTTTTGTGGTTATCTCTTTATCCATGTGATGAATAGTAGAATGGACTGCTCCAGCAGATCCAGAACGTTGATTTTAGGGTGGTAACATATTTTGTATGGTTATATAGCTTTTTAATCTTATTTCAACCTTTGGTTTGCAAAATTATGATTTTGCATTTTTGGGGTCAACTTTTTAAAAATGGCATATTTTTATAAATCGGATATCGCCATTGAGTCTAGAGCATCAAATTTAATAGGGTAGCATAGTCTATTTGCGTTCACAGGATTTTTGATGAATCCCAATGGGCCTGCGGGGACTTAGATTGAACTAAATCCCCAGCTGGTGCACCCACGATTGCGGTCTAGATTCTACGATCGTGACTGGGAAGATAGATGAGATGTCGCAATTGCAACACCCCTTTCGTAATCAAAATACCTCTTCTAGGTTAGGTCATGCGATCGCGAACCAAAGTCTGCGATCGTAAATGTCTAGTAAAAGTACCTAGTTTTCACTAGTTTTTAAATCATTTTTGAGAATTTGGATTTTGGGGTTTCATAGTTTTGAGCAACTTTCTCAATTTCTAAGCTTGGGTAAGCTCCATTACACTCATTTCAACTAATTTCCTCTATCCTTAACATTAAATTCTTATTTTAAACATAGATTAAGTATGAAATTTAGGGATTTTGGCTATCATAGCCCGAGGCTACCCCTAGTCGTAACAATGGTTCTTATGGCCATAAGAGACCATAAGCTAACCCATGAGCTGGTACCTACTGTGAGCACTGAGTGAAATAGTAATACAACACATGAGCGGAAGATAAGCTGATAAGATAATGCAAATCATGAATACTAAAATACACAACAATGACATGTCTAAAATATCTGATAAAAATACTAGAAACTAAATCGTCTGTATGAAACAACTGATAAAAACTAAAAGAACTGATGCAACAATAGTCCTTACGGTCACAAGTAACCAAATGTTAACCTATGAGCTGGTACCTGTTGTGAGCACTGAGTGAAATAGTAATATAACACATGTATAAAAGATAAGATGATAAGATACTATAAATCATGAATATTGAAATATGTAGAAATAACATCTCTGAAATATCTGATAAAAATACTGGAAACTAAACTGTCTTTCTAAAACAACTGATAAAAACTGAAAGAATTGACTGACTATCTAACTGATTGTCTAAAATTCTCTAAACATCATGAGGAGTTGATGGGACAAACCCCTATCTAACTTCAAATGACTGAACATAAGGTAATACTGAAATAACTGAGATAACATATCATGTCCTCGATGGATGAGGACTCACCACTACTATTGCTGGGTAACGATGAGCTATCTAAGAATGATCGGGAAACTGACATCCAAACCTATGTTATAAGATAACATAGTGCAAAGAAAAGTATACAGTCAGTACTTTAAATATACTGGTATGTGAGATAAGAACTGACTGAAATGCATGAGATAACTGAGCATGAATGAATATGCATGTAAAAGCTGATAATGCAAGACCAAGCACAAACATGTTACTGAGATAATCTGAAATTTGAAAGAATAAAATATATATAACCGAATAACTAATAATCTATACACTTGGTCAAGCAAACCTGAGCTAAGATACACTGAAATACTAACAAAAACCGTGGGAGGTATCATGTAACCGACATGCCCTAATCTGAGCTAATTAGGGTCCAACTTGCAACCCCAGTTGGAAGGGTGTCAGTACCATACTACGGGTACTAAGACTGGCTAGGTGAATCCACTAATCTGATGTCCCGAAAGACTATGGAGTCAGTCCTAAACTAGAGGGTGACCTCTAAGAGAGTGTCAGTCCTAAACTAGCGGGTGACATCTCATAATCCTACGCTGGATAGGTAGTTTGGAACTTAGGGACTTCTATAAAGGACCCAGTACTAACTGCCAAGTGAGACCCAATCCCAAGGTTGTCTCAGTGCTAAATCCTACTCCTAACTGAATGACATTGTTCCTGAACTGAACTAAGTTTAACTCGATATTATTTCTGATAGTGCTCATCATGATCATAGATATCTGAGTATAATGGTAAGATTCATGTCTTAACTAACTTACTACTTGAAAATCTAAAATCATGTAAAATACATAGGTATCGGGTGATCATAACCCTCCAGCACTGAATGATCATAAAATATGATATCAAAGCTTAAAACTATAGTATGGAATCATGGTTCAAAGACCCAAAACAAGAACATTTCACCAAAATGAGTGAGAAGCATGAACTTGAACATGGGAATGTCTTAAACCTGAGAAAAAAACATGAATACATGGCTCAATTCGTAACTTAGGGATTTAACATCAAATCAATGAGCTATGACATGGAAACCTGCAATTCAAAACCTGAGGTAACATAATTCACTCTGAAGAACTTGTAGACATAACTTTTAATCGATTTAGCATAAAATTCATGAATTAATTTCATAGGTCTCAATGGGTGAAAGGGACCCATTGATGAATACCACATACCTCAATAGATAGTTTCTTGAAGATTTCTTGAGGGTTTTTTGAATTTGGAAGCTTAAACTCTTGATTTCTTGAGAAAGAGGCTTGTATGTTGTTTGTGGGAAAGAAAGAGGGTTTCTTGATAGTAATTTTTTGAGAGGAGGGGCAAATAGTGCTCCTAAGAATTCTCCCAATCGTGTTATGTACGAGTTGGTCTGAGGGGAAAAGACCTCATTGCTCATTGATTTTTATTAACAACAAGTTGGACGAAATACCCTAGGCGCACCTCGACCCTTGCTTTGGAGAAGCGTCCCTCGTGCCGCAACCCTTGCTTGGGTCAAGCCATTATCGCGCCGCGACCCCCTTCACTTGTGGAGACACCCTTGCACCGTGGGCCTATCGCGAGGGCTCTTGGCCTCCGCTATCCAAAAACACCCCAAATCCCCTCCAAAAATCCCAAAACTCCCCCGGATCACACCTTTAACAACCCTAATCATATTTCAACTTAAAAAACAATGTCTCAGGGTCAGAAAAAAGCCAAAATAAAATTTTGAGAAGTTTAAGGGTCTTGTAAATGTCTAATTCCTTAACACTTAGTGAAAATTTCAAGCCTTGGACCTCTTAAACATGAAACTACAACTGAAACTAGTTTAGAATCTTATGGGGTATTACAATATCTCCCCCTTGGGAACATTCATCCTCGAATGAGGTTGATTAGACTGAGAAGACTAAGGAAACTTAGATCATATACTGAACATGCATGATTTTGAGCGTGATTACATAACTGATCTTGAAGTATGATACATGAACTAAACTAATTTCGTGAATGCATGCAATGACATGAGAATGGTTACATAGCTGAAACAGAGAAGGGAAAAGAGTCAATATAAGGAAGATCATTACCTCAAGCTGAATCTGAGTTTGAAGAGAAAAGATAAGGGTACTTGGTTCACATATCTACTTCTATTTCCCAAGTAACTCCTTCAACAGACTGATTCCTCCATAGAACTTTAACCAAGGGAACTTATTTATTCCTTAGTCTACGAATCTGATGATCAAGGATCTCAACTGGAACTTATTCATAGGAAAAACTATCCTGAATATCCATACTTTATTAAGGAACAACAATAGTTGAATCATTGATGTATTTCTTTAACAAGGAAATATAGAACATCGGATGTACTGATGCCAAATCTGCAGGAAACTCAAGCTCATAAGCTACCTTCCCAAAATGGTTCAAGATTCTATATTGTCCAACATAGCGGGGACTGAGTTTCCCCTTCTTGCCAAATCTCTTAACTTCCTTTATAGGCAAAATTTTCAAATAGACCAAGTCACTAACATCATCATTATCAACAACAACAACAATAACAACAAACCCAGTATATTCCAACATAGTGGGGTCGGGGAAGGGTAGAATTTATGGAGTCCATACCACTACATCTGAAGAAGTAGAGAGGCTATTTCCGATGGACCTCCGACTCAAGAAAAAGGACTAATACCTTAGTCAAATATCGCAAGCATACAACATGATAAAATAACAACGGTATCACAACCACAAAAAGTACATTAACCAACAAAAGGAACCATCCTCCCCCAACCCTAGAACTACCAACCAAGCGACATGAGACTCACCTAACTCCCACCTATGATTTGAGCACACTCCTTAGCCCTCTACCCAAATACTCTTCCTCCAAATCTTTCTATCGAGGGTCATGTCCTTAGTAAGCCGTAATTGCTCTATGTCATGTCTAATCACTTTGCTCTAGTATTTATTCGGTCTACTCCTACCCAACTTGAAACTATCTAAGGACAACCTCTCATACCTATGAACTAGAGCATCAATGCCCCTTCTCATCATATGCCCAAACCATCTTACCCTCCATTACCAAATCTTATCCTTCACTGATGCCACTCTCACCCTGCCCCGAATAATCTCATTCCTAACCCTGTAAGACCTCGTGATACCATACATTCAACACAAGATCCTCATTTCTGCCACCTTCAACTTCTGTACATGAGAATTCTTAACAGGCCAACATTTCGTGCCATACAACATAGTCGGTCGGACTGTAACTCTGTAGAATTTGCCATTAATCTTGGGAGACACCTTCTTATTGCAAACAATTCCCGAGGAGAGCTGCCATTTCAACCAACCCGCCCTAATACGGTGAGAGACATCCTCGTCAATCTCTCTATTCCCCTAAATC
This sequence comes from Capsicum pubescens, assembly GCA_030864215.1. Lineage (NCBI taxonomy): Eukaryota > Viridiplantae > Streptophyta > Magnoliopsida > Solanales > Solanaceae > Capsicum > Capsicum pubescens. The sequence goes on from CM061543.1 coordinate 125,531,395, forward strand.
ATAGACCCAAGGTACTTAAAACTATCCCTCTTACAAACCACCTGAGACTCCAACTTTACTACCACCTTGCCCTCTTGCCTCGTGTCACTAAACTTACACTCTAAGTACTCTGTCTTTGTCCTACTCAATTTGAAACCTTTAGTTTCTAGGGTTTATCTCCAAACCTCTAACTTATCGTTAACACCTCGACGAGACTCATCAATCAAGACTACATCATCTGCAAAAAGCATACACCATGGCACCTCACCTTTAATAATCCATGTCAACACATCCATTACCACAACGAATAAAAATAGACTCAAAGTCGAACCCTAGTGCAACCCAGTAAGTATTAAAAAATGCTCGGAATCTCCTCCCATAGTCCTTACCCAAGTCTTCCCCCTCATACATGTCCCTAATTGAATGAATGTATGCCACAGGGACCCCTCTCACCTCCAAGCATCTCCAAAAAACCTCCCTAGAGACTTTGTCATACTCCTTTTCTAAGTTAATAAACACCATGTGCAGGTCCCTCTTTCTTTTTCTATACTGCTCCACCAGTCTCCGCACTAGGTGAATTACCTCAGTCGTCGAGTGTCCAGGCATAAAACCAAACTAATTCTCTAAAATCGACACTATCTTTCTCATCCTCCACTCCACTACCCTCTCCTAAATCTTTATTATGTGACTCACCAACTTAATACCTTGGTAGTTATTGCAACTCTGAATATCGCACTTATCCTTATAAAGAGGAATTATCGTGCTCTATCTCCACACCTTGGGCATCTTAACGGACTTAAAAAATATTGTTGAATAAGTCGGTCAACCACCTCAACCCCATCCCGCTTGCTAACTTCCAAAAATCCACCGAAATCTCATCGGGCCCTGTTACCCTGCCTCTTCGCATCTTAAAACATCGACAATAGCCGGAATCTCGATATTCTTCAGTGTGCTCCAACACTCCTAGTACAATTCCTTTGTCCCCTACATCATTCATGAGCCTATGAAAATATGAGTGCCATCTTTTCTTAATAAGAATGTCATCTACCAAAACTCTACCATCCTCCTCCTTAATGCACTTAACCTAGTCCAGATCTCGACCCTTACACTCCCTAGCTTTGGCAAGCCTATACAGCCTCTTCTCCCCGCCCTTCTCCTTTAGTCCCTCATACAATCTCTCAAATATTGTTGTCTTAGCACTGGTGACTGCTAACTTAGCCTCCTTCCTAGCTAACTTGTACTCTACCCTGCTCACCCTTCTTTTTTCTTCATCCTTACTCTGAACTAACTTTATGTAAGTCATCTTCTTTGACTCTACCTTCTTCTTAACTTCTTCTTTCCACCACCAATCCCCCCAATGTCGTCTAGACCAACCCCTCAAGGCACCCAAAGCCTCTCTAGCTATCTCCTTGATGCAACTCATAGCTATATCCTATATACTATACACGTCCCCCTATATTCCTAAGCTTTTATCCCCTCCAACCTTGCCCCTATCTCCAAAGCAGTAGTCGGGGTCAATTCACTAATATCAAACTCAAGATATCTTCTCGTGACATCCACATAAAATTTCTGATGACTTTGGGCTGTCTTCAACCTCTTTTAAATCAACTAAACTTTCTCCATTGCTTCAAACATTAAATGGAGCCATCTGGATACTTGAGTGGTAGCTATTGTTGTAATAAAACTCAATCAAAGGTAAGTGGTTATCCTAACTACCTTTAAGTCAATAACACATTCCCTCAATATGTCCTCTAAAGTTTGAATGGTCCTCTCTGCCTGGCCATCTATCTAGGGATTAAAAGCTATACTAAGATGAACTTGGGTACCAAAACCCTTCTGAAAATCTTTCCAAAAGTGAGAGGTAAACTGAGTACCTCTATCTAACATGATAGACAATGGAATCCCGTACAACTTAACCAACTCTCTGATATAGAGTCCAGCATAATCCTTGGCTGAATATGATGTATGAACTGATAAGAAATGAGCTGATTTAGTCATTCTATCTACAACAACCCGAATCAAATAATATTGACGACACGTATGAGGCAATCCTATCACAAAATCCATGTTTACTACTTCCTACTTACAAGTAGGGATGCTAAACTCATATAATATACCACTAGGCCTTTGGTTCTCATCTTTGGCCTGCTTACAGTTCGAACACTTATCCCAAACTCTGTAATATCTTTCTTCAAACCATTCCACTAATAGATTTCCCGTAAGTCATGATACATCTTAGTGGTCCTTGGATGAATAGAGTACGCACACCATGTGTTTCTGCTATAATTCACTATCTTAAACCATCAACACACAAAACACATAACATATTCTGATAATGAAGAACATCATTTTCTACTTTCTGATATCTAACTACCACCTTCAACTTAACCAAACTAGGATCCCTATCTTGCTTTTTATTTACTTCGGCAACCAAAGAAGATTCCAAACCATTGAGAACCATTGTACTACCTTCAGCGGAATCAACCAACTGAACACCTAATCTAGACATTTGATAAACTTCACGAAATAACTCCTTTTTATCATCGTCTACATGGGCAACACTACCCATAGACAAGCTACTAAGGGTATCCGCCACTACACTGTCCTTGCTCGGATGATATAACACACTCATATCATAATATTTTAACATCTCAAGTAATCTTTTCTGATGAAGATTCAAATATTTCTATGTGAACATGTACTGAACACTCTTATGATCCAGGAACACATCAACATGAACCCCATAAAGATAATGCCTCCAAATTTTCAAGGAAATACAATAGCTGCAATTCAAGATCATGGGTCAGGTAATTCTTTTCATGGGGTTTAAGCTGTCTAGAGGCATACGTTATGACCTTGCCTCTCTACATCAACAAATAACCAAGACCAACTCTAGAAGCATCACAATAAACTAAAAATCCATCTGAGCTATCTGGCAAAGTTAAGATTGGGGTAAAGGTGAGTCGATTCTTTAACTCTAGAAAACTCTTATCATATGAATCTGACCACTAAAATTTGACCTTATTTTGAGTCAATACGGATATAGGGGAGGCAATATAGGAGAAACCTTTAACAAACCGCCTGTAATAGCCAACTAAACCCAAGAAACTCTTGATATTTGATGGAGAGATGAGTATAGGCAAGTTTCTCACTGGTTCAGTCTTTTGAGGTCAACTTGGATGCCATCACCGTAAACTATATGGCCAAGGAAAGCTAATGATATTAGTCAAAATTCACACTTACTGAACTTAGTAAATAATTGATGATCTCTAAGGGTCTACAACATAACCCTTAGATAATTTGTATAATCATTCTTACTACGAGAATAGACAAGGATATCATCAAAGAAGACTATGATGAATATGTCCAAGTACTGCTTGAACACCCTATTAATCAAGTCCATGAAAGATGCAGGGGCATTCGTTATTCCATAAGAGATAACTAGGAATTCAAAGTGACTATGCCGAGTTCTGAAAGATATCTTTGAAATGTCACATTCCCTGACTCTTAGCTGATAATAGCCATATCTGAGGTCTATCTTAGAGAAATAGCTAGCATCCTGAAGTTGGTCAAACAATTCATCAATTCTGGGGAGTAGATACTTATTCTTGATGGTGACTTTGTTCAACTGATGGTAGTCAATGCACATTCTGAGAGAACTGTCATAGAGAACTCTAGGCCTGATGAAATGCTTATTTAAGATATTTTTTTAACTATTTCTTCAATTCCTTAAGCTCAGCTGGAGCTATTTGATAAGGGGTAATAGAGATAGGCTGGGTATCTGGAAAAAAATCTATTCTAAAGTCGATTTCCCTCTCGGGAGGAACTCTGGAAAGATCTTCGAGGAACATATCTAAAAATTCATTTACTATTAGAACTGACTTAAGACTCAAAGTCTCAAAATTTGAGTCCTTAACTCGAACGATATGGTAAATACACCCCTTGGATATCATCTTTCTTGCTCTAAGATAGGAAATAAACTGATATTTAGTATTGTAGTACTACCCCTTCATTCAATAACTGGTTCATTAGGAAACTAAAACTAAACCACTCTATTTTTATAGTCAACTGAGGCATAGCATGAGTGGATCCAATCCATGTCGAGAATAACACCAAAATCAGTCATTTCTAACTCTACAAGATCAATTAAAGTGATTTTCTGAAATACTGTGACTGGGCAATTTCTGTATACCCGCATGGATATGATAGATTTACTTACCAAGGTAGACACTGAGAAAGGTTCTGCTAATGTTTTAGTAATGACACCAAAGTTAATGGCTATATAAGGAGTCATAAATGAAAGTGAAGCTCTGGGATATAAAAATGCATAAACATGAAGATGGAAAACTTGTAATGTACCCATAACTACATCAGGAGAACTTTCCTGATCATACCGAGTCTAGTTGGCATATAACCTATTATGACGCGGTCCACTGATCGCACTAGAAGTGGCACCCTACTGAGTCGGGTGACCTACTGAATTTGATAAAAAAAAATTGTACTGGCCCTATTTGCGCGAATCCTTTCCCCTTTGGGAAACCAATGGACACTATCAGATCCTTTGGTATGTCTTGCCACATCCAAAACACACATCACTACTAGACTTACACTCACCCTGATGGTTCCTACCATATTTCTAGAAAAGTAAATTAGTACGACCACTATTCACATGCCGTAGGACTTAGATCCTAGTGTTCTATCCTGACTTTATTGGCTAAACTTGGGCACTAGCATACTAGCTGAAGATGGAGCTGGGGATAAATTTTTTTAATGAAACTGAGAACGATCATCACCTTCTGACCTTGGCTAAGAAAAGTTTAAACTTCCTATTCTGGACCTCTTTTTCTTTCTCTTCTTCTCCTTATGCCTCTCCTCCTCAATCTACTGAGAATGAACCATGAGTCTAGATAGGTGCATCTCCTTAATGAATATGGCAGTCCTACACTCCTTAACTACACTATTAGTTATACCAATTCCTATTTCTTGCTTTTTTTCTGGTATGCCGCTAATACAAACTTACTCATTCTAGACTTGTTATCCACCACCATAGTAGGAGCATACCTCGCCAACTGGGTGAACTTAAGGAAGTACTCTTTCACACTCATATTACCCTACTTTAAATTGATGAACTCCTGAACCTTAGCTTCCCTCAACTCTAGGGGAAAGAACCTTTCTAAGAAAGTTGTGGCAAACTCCTCCCACTCTACAAGCCCTGCATTAATACCTCGACACTTCTTCCACTTCTTAAACTAGGTGTGATATATATCCTGCAACTGGTATACAACCAACTCTATACTCTTAGTCGAAGTGACACCCATGATATCTGTCAACTCTTGCACTATGTCCAGAAACTCCTGCAAATCCTCCTCAGACTTGGATCCAAAAAATAGAGGGGTATTCATCCGAGTGAAATCTCAAATCCTAACTGCAACTATATTTTCCACTGGATTGGCTGGGATAACAGTCTACTGGTTGTTCTAAGCAGCTACAGAATAGACTAGGGTCGTGAACAGTTGGTGGTTTGGGATAATCCCTATTCCTTCTTCCGTTGTTTCTTATGGGAGGCATTTTCTATGAATGGAATGAAGGATGGGTTAGAAAAAGGAATTCAATAGAGCTCATGCTCTTTCGCACGATATGAACACTAAAAATAGAAACTTTCCTAAAATATCGCGTAGCCTCTTATCCATAAGTGTGGCGCGCTTTACACCCATGTGCAAGACTCTACTCCACATTTCTTTCAGACTCCCTAGGACACCTTAAAACCTTAGGCTCTGAGACCAAATTCTTTCATGACCCGAGGCTACCCCAATCGCAATAATGGTTCTTACGGTCACAAGTAACCAAAAGTTAACCTATGAGCTGGTACTTGTTGTGAGCACTGAGTGAAATAGTAATATAAACTGTCTTTCTAAAATAACTAATAAAAACTGAAAAAATTGATTGATTGTCTAACTGATTGTCTGAAATCCTCTAAACATCATGAGAAGTTAAGAGGACAAACTCCTAACTAACTCTAAATGACTGAACATAAGGGAATACTGAAATAACTGAGATAACATATCATGTCCTCGATGGATGAGGACTCACCACCACTACTACTGGGTAACGCTGAGATGTCTAAGAATGGTCGGGAAACTGAGCATCCAAACCTACGTTATAAGATAACATAGCGCACAGAAAAGTATGTGGTCAGTACTTTAAATATACTGGTATGTGAGATAAGAACTAACAGAAATGCATGAGATAATTGAGCATGTATGAATATGCATGTAATATCTAAGAATGAAAGACCAAGCACAAACATGTTACTAATATAATTAGAAATCTGAAAAATTGAAATTCGTATAACTGAATAACTGATAATCTATACACTTGGTCAAGCAAACCTGAGCTGAGATATACTGAAATACTAACTAAAACTTTGGGAAGTATCATGTAACCAACACGCCCTAATTTGAGCTAATCGGGGTCCAATATGTAACCCTAGTTGGAGGGGTGTTAGTACCGTGCCTCGGGTACTAACACTGTCTGTGTGGATCCACTAATATGATGTCTTGAAGAACTAGAGAGTCAGTCCTACAGTGGAGGGTGAACCCTAAGAGAGTTCCAGTCTTAAACGGGTGGGTAACATCTCATAATCCTATGCTAGTTACATAGTTCTGGAACTTAGGGACTTCTACTAAGGACCCAGTCCTAACTGGTGGGTGAGCCTCTATCCCTAGGTTCTCTCAATGCTCCTTCTCCAAACTAAATGACACTGTTACTGAACTGAACTAAGTTTAATTGAACATTATTTCTGATAGTGTTCATCTTGATCATATATATCTTAGTATAATGATAAGATTCATGGCTTAACTGACTTATTACTTGAAAATCTGAAATCATATAAAACACATAGGTATTGGTGTTCATAACCCTCCAACACTAAATGATCATAAAATATGATATCAAAGCTTAAAATTATAGGATGGAATCATGGTTCAAAAACCCAAAATATGAACATTTCTCCAAAATGAGTGAGGAGCATGAACTTGAACATGGTAATGTCTTAAACATGAGAAAACAACATGATTACATGTCTCAATTCATAACTCAGGGATTTAACATGAAATTAATGGACTATGACATGGAAACTTGCAATTCAAAACCTGAGATAGTGTAATTCACTTGGAAACACTTGTAGACATAATTTTTAATCGATCTAACATGAAATTCATGGATTAATTTCATAAAGTAGGATAAGATTCATACTTGTAAGTCAAAATAGGGTTTTGGGATCAATAAGTTAAAGGGACCCATTGATGAATACCCACATACCTAAATAGATAGTTTCTTGAAGATTTCTTGAGGGTTTCTTGAACATGGAAGTTTGAACTCTTGATTCCTTGAGAAAAAGGCTTGGATATTGCTCTTGGGAAATGAGAAGGGTTTCTTGAGAGTAATTTTTTGAGATGAAGGGGAAAATAATGCTCCTAAGAATGCCTCTAATTGTGTTATGGATGAGTTATATTAAGTGGAAAAGACCCCATTGCCCTTTTATCTTCATTAACCAAAAACTAGATGAAATACCCTGGTTGCACCACAAACATTTCTTGGGTGAAGACGGCCCCACGCTGTGACCCTTGCTTGGGTCAAGCTATTATCGCACCGCGACACCCCTTCACCCGTGGAGCCACACTCGTGTTGTAGGCCTATTATGAGGGCTCTCAGCCTCCTCTATCCAAACACACCTAGAATCTTCTCTGAAAATCTTGAAACTCACCCAAATCATACCTTTAACAACCCTAATCATGTTTCAACTCAAAAACCAACATCTCGGGGTTGGGAAACCCAAAATAAAATTCTGAGAAGTTTAGGGGTTTTGAAAATAACTAAGTCCTTAATACTTAGTGAAAATTTCAAGCCTTGAATCCCTTAAGCATGCAACTATAACTGAACCGATTTTAGGATGTTACGGGGTATTACATTGGCCCTATAAGGCCTAAAAGTGTATTTCACAATTTAAACCCCAATTTTACTCCCTTTTTACTTGAATGAGTTTCTAATCCTATAATTATCTCGTTTCGTCAATTTCACCTTCAAAATAACTTTGATTCTTGAATTTTAAATAGATTTCATAGATTTTACCCAATAATGTTTGAAAATTGTTTTTATTTATTTTGAACCTTATTTTAACTCATTTTTTATTAGGTTTTCAACTATAAACTCTTGAAAATATGGAAAACATATTTTTTAAATAAACTTATGATTTTGCCCTTTTTTAAAAAAAAATCATTTCGGGGGTCCGTTTTGACCCTGACTTAAAACTAGGAAATATGGGTGTCATTGGCTTATTTTTGATGCATAGATTTTATATTTTGATGTATTAATTTATTTTTGGTCCATTCGTAAGGAGTAGTCTTCAAGATCAAGTGTTGTGGACCAGTTTTTAGTCTTTGAAGTAGGTTTTGGCTTAACTTCTTTCAGACTAGGATGGGTAGTTAATGATGATATAAAATACATGTTAAATGTATGGAAAATAATCATGAAAAATGGCTATATTATATGTGTTGTTCTCGTACGGGGGCCTATATGTGATGATATGTGATAGTTTTGGAACATTATGTTCTATGTGTGACCGTGTGGGGGTTAGATGTGATAGTGATAACGTTATTTACATGATGATAATTGTATCTTGTTTGATGAAAAGGTGTGTTGTGGTACCAATTGTGCGTTGTGATGTATTCCTACTCTGTTGGAATATGTATCATGTTAGATTTCATGAATGATTGGAAATAATAAGTGGATATTTGGCCACATGATGGTATATTGGTTGATTGTGGAAATACTCATTATGGTTGGTTATGGAAATACTCATTGTGGTTGGTTATGAGAATTGCATCCTCATACTCATTCATGAAATAGTGGTACCACCATGGAAATATTGAGAAACACTATCAATACCTTTTGATGATGGAAAATGTGACATCTTATAATAAAACTATAGATTGTATACAAGTTTACGAACCCTTATAGGTTCTACATTGTGAAACTTTAGCTTTGTAAGTGTATACAGAGACTATGCAATGGTCTCAGAGGTTTTGCAACAACCTCATGCCTTATCATCATCATAATCATCATCATCATTCTCATTGTAATTTCTTTATGATACTTGTGATGTGATTGTATTTTTGTCTTAGCTTGTCACTTAATTATTCTATCTTCCTTTTCATGTGCTTGATAATCTTGTATATGTTTCTCTTCCTTGTCCTACTTGTCTGTGATTTACTGTATATTTGTGATGATTTTCTTGTTTTATTGCAATATATGTGATATATTAAAACTATTAGTGCAAGCAGTATAGGCTATCATTGTGGGACATATTCTAATTGCAGGTGACGTGCCCTTAGTGTATTTTCTTATGATTTATTCTCTACTTTTCTCGATTGTCCTATGATATCTATTGAATATAAGTGGACCTTACTCATTCCTACTGTGCCCTTTTAGTTCAAATTCAAGTTCGAGGCACCCCACATTGCTTGATTCGGGCGATATTTGGAGCTCTTGAGGTAGTTGTCAATTTTTAGGTGTTTGAATGTCTTATACTACCTTTTCCTTATCATACTATGCATTTACTTATATTTTAAATTTAGGGTTTATGCATTGTGGACATCTTATGTATTTTATTTGGATTTGAGTTGTACTAGATACGTTCTTACACTATTGACATTAGATTGTAGGAGTTATGGATTGTTATTGGCTATATTCCTTTCTGAATTTATTATATTTTTATGGTTCGACTTCGTTATATAAGCTTCACCCTAGGGTTGTTTCTGTGTTTCCCCTTGTGTATCAATTTGGGTGATAGGTTTACTTATCAAGGTTCACCGCGATAAGTTCCATCATAACCCATTGTATTTTGGGTCATGTTATTTACATACTATCACCCAACTTAAATGGAATACTAAGTTTATTTAATTAGATTTTGAAATTAGATAAAAGAGGAAAGATAAAAAAGCCATTCATGATTTATCTAAACTTCTTATAGTGGAATTAGAAGCTTTTAGTCTATCCTTAATGCAGACTGATTTATTGCATGATATCATTAATAGTTAGACATCGGATCCTGATCTCCAAGTGATTATTTAAAATCTATAGTAAGAAGTGGATGTTAATGGATTTAGTTTCATCCATAACTTTCTAAGGAGGCAACTCAAGTTAGTTGTGAGTACTACACAGAAGGTGAGTACTTCTGTTTTGCAACTATGGTATGCTTCTCCTTAGGAAAGTCATTAAACCATTATAATACCTATAAGATAGTGGCTTCTCTTTTCAATTAGAAGGGGTTAAAGAAAGAGATTGTGTAAATTTTAGAGCTTTTGATATATGCCAAAGAAATAAAGATGATCCTTCAATGTATCCTGACATTTTGGAGCCATTGGGGATCCCTTACGGTGCTTAGAGTAAACTTAGTATTGATTTTATATAGGGGATACCTATGTCTAAGGGAAAATCTATTGTTGGGGTGATAGTTTATAGGCTAACTAAATCAACCTATTTTGTTGTCTTTCCACACCCTTACACTACTGAAGATATTTCACACCTATTCATGGAGCATGTTTACAAGTCACATGGAATGCTTATGAGTATTGTACTTAATAAAGACCTTATTTTTGTGATTATGAGATAGTGTAAGTGGATAATAGTATGCTTCTCAAGGAATTTAATTTGTCTTTGCATAAATTTTATTTTTCTAGGTGTCATGACCCAAGACTGCCCCTAGTCGTAATACGGTTCTTAGAGTCACAAGTGATCCCAAGCTAACCCATGGCCTTACATAACACCAAAAATACAAAAGAAGTATGACACTGAGCATAAGCTAAACTAAAATGAAATGATAACAAATAATAATAAAATCAAATACTAAATATCAAAAATAAGACTTTCTGAGAATACACAATATGTTGAAAACCTAAACATTTGTCTGAAAGTCTCTAACTCATATGAGTTGTTGGGACAAGACCCAAACTAACTCCAACTTCCCAAAACTAAAAAAAATAATGAAAAATAATACTGATAATCCATCCTCAAATGATGAGGACTCACCAAATACTGCAACTGATTGTACAAAATAAAACTAAACTCGATTTGGATGCTGAGCATTAGAACCTATATTATAAGACATTATAGCACAGGAAAAGTATGCAATCAACACTTTGAATGTACTAATTATGTAAGATGGGAAAAACTACAATAAACTGAGCATAATACATGAAACATGGTGAAATGATGCAAGACCAAGTATAAATATATACTTAATGATAAGATGAATAACTAAATACAAAGTCATGTAAAATTTGAGACTGAAACATAAATTGTGGACTGTGGGAGCTAAAATTAATTAACATACCCCAATCAGAGTTGATTGGGATCTAACCTATAACCTTAGTTCGATGGGTGTTCAGTACCTTGCCAGAGGTATAAATACTGGCTAGCGTGGATCCACTAAACTGATGTCTAAAAAGACTAGGGTGTCAGTCTAAATCTGGTGGGTGATCCCTTATAACCTATGGTAACCCCATAGTTTTGGAACTTAGGCACTTCTACTAAAGGTCTCAGTCCAAACTGACTGGTGAGCCTTCATCCCTATGTTCACTCAGTACTAAGTACTACTCCCAACTGAAAGACATGGATAACTGATATGCTTAATATAATAGTATTCTGAAAATAACAATATATGCAAAATCTAAAGTACTCAAGAACATGAATTGATGCCTGCATGAATTCTTAGGTATCGGGTATTCATAACCCACCAGCTTTGAAGAATGCAACTAAACACGACAATATCAAAAAATATAATCATGATAGGGAATTTCGTAACTCAAACCTAAGAATTAACAATTTTATCAATATAATGGGATTTCACGGTTCTAAGTATGGAAAGATGCTTAAACTTATAAGAAACACATATTCATGGTTTAATGCAAGAAATAAACTGAAGAATTATGGAACTCATGCTCATGGAACCCTAAACTTGAAGGGTGAATTTATCTGGAGTATTGGAGAAATCTTTAGGACTCAATAGGTGGAAGGAAACCATTGATAAAATCCCATATACCTAGATATAAAATCCTTGAGGAATTCTTTTGAATTGGAGTTGGAAGTTTAAGAACCCTTATTGAACATTAGAGAGGAAAGTCTCTTCTTTTATCTACTTAAAAGTGAGTGTTGCGTGAATTTTGAGCTAATGAGGGCTTAGGGTAATTTTAACTCCCAATATTTTGCCTTGGGATAACAAAAATGATATACGTTAGATGTTAAAAGAATTTTAAAAGACCAAAAGCCCATTTTTAAAATGTTCAGAAAATTTCTGGAAGTAGTCGCAATGGCTTAGGCTATGACTCATAGGGTCTGACCATGAGTTATGGAGTGGAGTTCTGACCAGAGGACAAAAATATTAGCTTCTCACTATTATGGCTACGAATCTACCTGACGACTTGTGTAGTCTGATAACGGGTTGTCACCAAGGGTTGTAGTCCAAGGGATTGGAACTTGCTCCCACTGTTGTGAACACGACTCCACCTGATGACTTATTTAGTATGACAATGAGTCATCATCAGAGGCATCATCACTGGCAACCTGACAGTGCCTTAGTAAATTGGCTATAATTTTTACCCCGATATATGATTAAGGCGAGACTGGTGTTGGAAAGCTAATTCAATTCTAATATATGTTGGTGGGTCTCAAGCTAGAAAACTTGGGGTATTATAATATCTCCACCTTGGGATCATTCATCCCCGAATAAAACTGACTAAGCTGAAGCATTAAGGGAAAAACTGCAATTTTACATGAAACTCCTACGAGTAGAACAATAAGTTGATAACTAAATCTATAACTGTTACATGGACTGAACTAAACTCATGAATGCATATTATGACATGAAAATAGTTGGGTGGCCTGATATAGAATAGAAAGAATTAATTAATTAAGAAAACTATTACCTCAAGTTGGGACTGAGTTCAAAGAGAAAAGGTAGGGGTACTTGGTTATCATATCTACCTCTACTTCCCAAGTATCTCCTTCCACTAACTGATTTATCCACAAAACCTTTACTAACGCGACCTCTTTATTCCTCAACTTACAAACTTGTTGATCAAGGATCTCAACTGGGATATCTTCATAAGAGAGACTATCTTTCTCACTCACACTCTTTAAAATAATGACTGATGCTGCATCACCAATGCATTTCTTTAATAAGGAAACATGGAAGACTTGATGCAGTGATGCTAACTCTATTGGCAACTCTAACTCATAGGGTACATTACTGTAACGCCCCAATTTTCTGGAACCGGAATGCCACACGGAGCTCATGATTCCGAAGGACCACAAGCTAACCCTCTTCTGATATCTATACCTAGCACTGCATAATATAGTAAAATAAATGCGAAAACTGGCGAAAACTTTCCATAAGGTTCAAACATCTAAAATACTCAAAACTGAAAATTGAATACTAATACATCTGTCTGAAAAAGCCTCTAACTGTCTGAACTATGGAGTTAATGGGATGTGTCCCCAACTAACTCCGTCTACTGAAAATAAATTGAATCTAATAAAATTCTGAAATAAGAAATATCCTCAGATGATGAGGACTCACTGCTATGTCTATTGTTGCTGACTGAGTCTGGACTGCTAAAGGTACTCTGGATCTTATGCTTCTGAACCTATGGCATCAAATAAAACACCATAGCGCAAATGTGTCAGTACGTTTGAATGTACTGAGTATGCAAATGGGTCAAAGCTGAATGCAAGGGCTTATGCATGAACACAACTTAACTAAATGATATGGAAGAGCTGGATTAACATATATAGAGAATCTATAACTACTTAACATACTGTGACTGAGCATACTGGGACTGAATCTGGTAACTGATACTGAATCTGAAACTAATACCCGTACTTATTAATACTGATAAACTATATGACTGAGTCTACTGATAATGGATATCGACTGGCTAAATCTGAGACTGAGATCAAGCCTACTTGACGGGTGATCTCGGTAAGTATTAATACTGAATAACTTTTTTTGAGACCAGGCCTATCTAACGAGTGGTCCATGAATCACTGGAACTATCTGAGTTCCTTACTGAGATAGATGACTGTATCTGACAGTCTTCATTTTTGAGTTCTACTCTGAAGACTGATACTAAAACTGCAACTGTAGGATTTCTTACTTAACCGACATGCCTTGAGTATGAACTAGTAGGGTACAACCTGTAACCCCAGCTGGAAGGGTGTCAATACCATGCCACATGTAAAGACCTCTCTGGTCAAGCCTCTCTAACAGGTGTCCCTCAAGAGGAAGTCAGCCTAAGGCTATGTGGACTCCTGCAGATAGTCAAGCCTTTATCTGATGGGTGACTCTTTATCCTACGCTGGCTACGCAGTTCTAGAGTATAGGTATTGGTCCTAATGACTCCGTCTCTCTAACGGGGAAATCGTCATCCTGCACTCGCTCGGTGCTAGTTCCTACTCCCAACTAAAAGACTCTGAACTAATCCTTAACTGAACTTAGACTGAGCTAAATATTGTTACTGATTATCTTTCTTGACTGATCTAACTGAGTTCATTTGGTTCCGTTATCTGACATAATACGTTTGAATTCTACTTTCTGTCTGAATACTATGGAGTTCTGTAACTCACTGATCTTTACTGGAATCTGATCCGAATACTGAATACTACTGAGATCTGAACTGGGTGCTGATCTTGAATAGACTGAATACTGAGGTTTACTAAATTTTCTTAACATCTGTACTGACTGAATTCTACTAATCATAGAACGACTGAGATTCTCTTGAACTGACTCGGCTCTAGGCACACAAATATATTTTTTTGGGGTACAAGTACCCCTAGGACTCGATGGAAGGAAACTGACAAACATGACTTCTTGAATATATAACCAACATCCACATCACAACAATAATTTATCATATCAACATCATAACAATAGTCTATCATTCGCAACATCATCAAGGAAGTATCACCATTACCCCTAATTAACATGATTACATAATTTAACATGCTTCTTGAAGAGGCTTTATCATGAATATCACATAATCAACACATACTAGGGTCAAATTTTGCATCTTTACAATCAAGACATGAATTAAAACTCAATATCAACATGAACTTCATCCTCAATTCACATGTATCATAAAATCTCATGAAAACATAAACTTAAGAATTTTATAAAGGGTTCTTGAACTTCTTGGGTGGAAAGAACTCAAGAAACAACACTTGCATAGCTTAGTTTCTTGAATTGGAGAGACTTTACGGAGGAATTCTTGAGTTCTTGAACCTTTGGGTTGAAACCCTAGGTCGTTCTTGAGAGAAAACTTTATAATTTGGGTTTAATGAGGCTGAATCTTGAAAGAGATCTAATGTTTCTTTAAGGTTCTTGAAGAAATCCTTAGGCTTGTTCTTGATTTTTCTTGACTAGGGTTTAACCCCTTTGGGAGAGAATGTTCTTGTTCTTGAGGAGATGATCTTGAGAGAAAACCCTAATCTTATAGTTGATAGTGTATGAGAGAATTTTTTAGATGTTTAACTGAAGAAAAATAGGAGAAAGTTATGTCCCTTGAGGGTTTTAAGTCATGGAAAGTGGAGGAAAAAAACCAAAATACCCTTACTAAACCGCTTCCCAATTTCTGAAAATCTAAGGCTGACGACATTTATGATAAGCCGTCAGACTTGTGATAAGTCATCACAAATATCGTCACTGGGGGGCTGGAATTGATGAATTTCTGCCTAAGGCTGACGACATTTGTGATAAGTCATCACAGTTGTGATAAATTATCAAAAAATGTCATTACTGGGGGTGGATTTCTGCCTAAGGCTGACGACATTTGTGATAAGTCGTCACACTTGTGATAACTTATCACAAAATGTTGTCAGTCAGTTTTCCAAGCTGACATGTCTGAGTAAAATGGGCATAATTCTTTGCTTCGATATTGTATTTGGGAGAAATTAGTATCGTTGGAAAGATAATTCAATGATATTTTATTTTACATATAGTTGACCCTCTAATTCAATATATACAAGGAGTTATGGTCAATTTAAGTTGACCCAAGTTTTGACGCTCACTAAAACTTGAACGATAGGAAATCTTTCAACTTGTTTTTGAGTTAGGAAACCTCTATGATCTTAATTCATGCTCAAATATATTTCCACACTACATAATTGACTAACACACTAAATTTACATAGGATTCGAGGCTTTTGGAACATCTACGCATATGAATAACGGATTTTCATTCTAGTCCAAAATGTGGGGTGTTACAATTACCATATCAACTCAAGATCTTATAGTCTGACAACGAGTCATCGTCAGAGGTGTCATCACTAGAATCTTTACAGTGCCTTAGTAAATTGGCCATAATTTTTTACCATGATATCGGATTAAGGCGAGACTGGACGCGTGGGAAAGCTAATTCAATTTTCTATATGTTGGTGGGTCTAGAGCTAGAAAACTTGGGGTATTACACTAGGTCCCAACAAACAATGATATCTTAGGCTAATAAGTATAAAACTGATAGGCAATTTTAGCCTGAAAGTTAGCCTGAAAGTTGTGTGTTTGTGAAGATTTAACCATATTGATTAGTTACTATGTCTTCACATTACTTTCACAAGTTATCATATATATACACTATGGTCCTTACTTTATCATTGAAAAGGTTGTTCCTATGGCTTACATGCTTGAATTACCTCCTACCTTGATAATTTATCCTATATTTTATATATCTTTATTAAATCCTTGTCATATGTTACCCTCTTATCTGAATCACCCCTATAGTTGATATTAGTAGGCCTTTTTATCTAGCTCCATAGAAAGTGTTGTAGAGAAGAATAATACAGAAAGGTTATAAGGTTGGGCCTCAACGACTAATTTCTTAGGAGAATGTCCCTGAAGAGTGTGTAACTTAAGAGGATGCTTTTATAGTTACGTTGAAATTTCCCACCTTTTTTCCTTGAGGTCGAGGAAGTTTTCAAGGAGGTAGTAATGATGCAAGTCGAGTAGAATATTGGGTGTGAGTTAGTTATAAGTTAGAGGTCAATTTCTATTTTGCTAATTTATTCCTTCAATATTTTATTATTTTATTATTTAGTAATGGTGTTTGGTCCCTTATTTACGAAGAGTACGATATATGTCACATGTAATAATTGTGATGAGGTATGAACGAAGTGTTGTTAGCTCTTCCCTAGTCTTTCTCTTTATTCTCTGCAATTTTCTTTTAATTCTCTACAAGTGTGTATCAGATACCAATACATTAATTAAGCAATAATTTTGAGCAAAAAATGTAACAACAATCTGCGTCAACATGCAACAACAACTTTCATGAAAATATAACAACAATGTATAACATGTAACTCATCAAAGAATAACAGACGAATGCATAAAAGTGTGATGGTAATTTGACTCAAAGTATGACAACAATTGGTCTCCAAATACAGCACTTGTCTCGAGTTCAACAACATCTCAAGAACATTTGGGATGTGAAGATTTCCTAACTCATGCAAAGGAAAGAGAGAAGCAAAGAAATGAGTATTCCATAACCAAAATTTATCAAAGTAATAATACTCCGAGTGTGAGACGTTTTACATTGTTGTATCAAAATCACAACAATTGGGTTGTGATAGTTTAATATTATATCTTATAATATTAAAATGTATAAGGATGTATATACATATTGTGAAGTTCTCTCTTGTTTTGTTGATGGCATTTTAGGCCTCATTACTCACTTTACTTAATGGTCTTTAGAGCAAGAAAATGGCTATTACATTTTTAAGTGACTTATGTAATCTATAACCCATTATTCACCTCTTTATGCCTTATATAACTCATATAACCTCTATACTTTTTATCTACCACTTAATATACCACTGCTTCCTTATTACTACATGGAAGAGATATTACATTTGTATAAAGGGTGTTTTCTTGTGTTGAAGAGATGAGAAGTAATATATTGTGAGATGGAAAGTGGACGAAAAATATTATTTGTTTATATATTGAGGTTAGTATAGTGAAAGACAGAGTTGATGCAAAGAAAATATTCTAAGTTTCCAACTATATTCACTATACAAAAGAGAGTAACTATATATTGAAGGAAGATGTGAAGCTTGGGACTTCTCAATAAATCTGGGGTTACTTGAATTGTATATCGTACTAAGTTGTTGTATCATAGAGGGAATAAGTCAAGAGTGATATTATTGGATCAGTGTAGATAAAGCCTATGTGGGCTTAAAGATCCTTAAAGAGAGCAGTATATCTGTACCTCATCCTGAATATTTATTTATTCATTTTTTTCATTTATTTTCAACTATAATTAATATTATTTATGGTATATTACACTACAATTTTAAGGAGATTCAACATTTTATTACGATTTGAAAAATAGTAGTTATTAGGATTCAAGATCTCAACATCACCCTGCTTCTCTAGATCTCTTTAAGAGACGGAAGGAAGAGATAGACAAGTAAAATAATTCACTACTTACTCAACTCAAGAGAAGGAAGGTAAAAAAAAGTTTTACCTAATTTTTGATGAATAATCAAGTGATATTACTTTTCATGAACATAAAGTGATGTTCAAATTCTTGAAATAGTGGGAGTTGTTGATATAAAAATAAGATCATCACGAAAAATAAAATCTTTTTAACTTTGAGAATGCTTTGAAACAAAAAGAGTGTTGCAGGTGCATGTATTAGTCTTGTAATAAATCATATATTATTATTATTATTATAATTTGCATATAATTTGATGTCCTTAATTTGGATCTAACATTATTGTTAGCAAACAAAGGATTAAAAAATATTTAGTAGCCATAGGACATTAAATATTTGAGTGAAACAAATTCATTCTTGGAATGAAAAATATCATAGAACATATGATGCAATTTTTCTTGACATGTCACACTATGATAAAATAAATTATGAAATACAATTTTGTTGATTGCATGATTGTTGTAACTTCCTTTAATTCAAATATATAAAAGTGCTGTGACAATTAAAAAAAAATTGTTAACCTAAAAAGGGATATGTGGCTAACTACACTTGACCCAATATTATGTATGTGGTAAAAGTACTTAGAAGGTACAATTAAGTCAAATATATTTATATGATATGAAAGTTCATGACTTGTTTATAAAAAAATATCCTACTATACTTAAAAGCTTTTTTTTAAGCAAATGCGTAAATTTGGTGCTATTTGGCAGAAATAAAAAATTATTGTGGCCAACTCTATTAGAGAGGCTGAGTTCATTTCTTTAATTTTATCAAGTGAAAAAATGGCTTGATTTAGAGATTTATAACATCAACCATTTTATTTTGAGAAATAAATTTTCCTAATTTTAATTTATTGTGACAATACAAATATTACTCATTCATAGAGTACAAAATTGTTATTGTAACAATAAATTTAGACCCATAACGAGAATACACAATATTGTGAGATTATCTACTTCGTGCTATATCATTCATATTAATTGTGTTAAATCTTATGATAATCTTACAAATTTAGATCAAGTCCTTGAAAAGATAAAGGGTCTAAAGCACATTTAGGGAGACAAGATTGAAGCTCTAAAAATAATGAGTCATATATGAGAAAATCCAACCTATGGACTAAAGAGCCTATAACCAGGTTCAATAGAAAAAATAAATCAAATGATGACTTGTTGTGAAATACACTATTATTTTATCCTTCCCTATCATGTGAACAAATTTTCGTATAATGATTGTGGATCTTGAGTTTTAAAAATCCTTGATGAAAATTTGTAGCTTGTATAAGTGAGTGTTTAAATTATAGGAGCACTCTTGACAGATTTTTCCTAAATGAGTGTGGAAGTAGGCCTCTTCCTACGAGAATTGATCCTATTCTCAAAAATACTTATGCAAAATAGGATAACACAAGGTCGTAATATGCTGACTATTAAATATTATGTTAACACCTTGATTGTTGTGTATATGCAGTGTTACTTTATTTTTCTTACACAGTCATAGTTTAAGTATGAGACCACTACTGGATCTAGAGTAAAAGTTATCATTTTACTAAGCGAAGATTCAATACAGAGCACATCTTTATTAAGTATAATAGTCTCTCTTTCATTAAATTGGTAAACTCTCGTATGTTAATAGTAAACTAAGTGAAAAATTATTGGATTAGTGATATTTTAATATTACTATCTTAAAATATTATAGTGTATTAAGATGTGTAGCCATATTGTGCAACTTTTTTTCCGTTTCGATGGTGGCATTTTATGCCTTATTACTGTAATGACCCTTCAGATCATTTTTCATATTTCTACCGTTAGAGCGTCTCCATAGATGCCCCAAGTAATTTATAACTTGTTGGAACCGCTAGTTCGATTACCAAGTAGATCAATTGATTTTTAGAGTCTTTTCCCTATTTAGAAGTCTTTGTTCGTTCCAAATGATCGCCAGATGAAAACTTAAGTAAAATAATTCTGGATGAAAATTTTAACTGTGCTAGAATCTTTGGAATATCAATTTAAGGTTAGTTAGAACCATGTCTCATTGTACCCAAGCCCATTTCGGCCTTTTGGTCGTAAAGTTAAAAATTTGGAAGATATGGGTGTGGGGCTGACAATTGGTCTAAATGACCTTGCATAAAAAGTACGACTTCACCAATACATCCGAAACATACAATTTAGTAAGGTTGCATAGTTCATTTATAAAAATTAAAGTCTGAATGAGCTCCGGAGGCTAAAATAGAGTTTTAACCTTGTTGGCACCGGAGCATAGCGATCGCAGAAAGGTTAAGGGAGATCCTGGTACCTCCATACCTAGAGGGTCTATAAATAGGCCCCTTGGTCATGAAATTTGACATTTTCACTTCTATTTGAGACCTAGAAACCCTAGAATAATATTTTAACTTCAAATTAAGTCTTGGGTATGAGGTAGAAGCTTGTTTAACATATATTTCCTGATTAACTGTGGATTTTAGGTAAGAATCTTTATTTTCAAGCTTTAATTTCTTGAAATTTTAACCAAAACCCTAATTAGCTTGAGGGTATGATTTTAGCCCAAATAAACTTGTTTTTTATCAAATTCTTGAGGGTTATAATTCCTTAATGGTGTATGAACATTGGGTTCATCTCAAAAATATATTTTTTGACAGATCTTCATATTACTGATGGAGTCCAGCCTGGTACTAGTGGTTTCCCGCAGTGATCAGTCTTCAAGAGGTTTATTTTAGAGTCATGCTAGATGTGGTTGTTATTTTGAGTCAGTCTAATCTGTTAGTTCTGGTTCTACTTATATTTCTTGTTTTACTTATGGGCTCCCTAGTCACTATTTATGGGATTTTCCTTGTTATGGGTTGATGGTTGTTTTAACCCAGGACGCTTTCTCTATTAGAGCAGTTCACCCTGCAGGTAAAGATGGTTATTAGGGTGCTCGAGGTGGTACTCAGGCAAGCAGGATAGGAGGTCAGTTAGGTATCCAGCCAGGTGGTAGACATAGTCAGTTGTATGCAATACCTTCTAGACTCGAGGCTAAAACTTTAAATGCTATAGTTATAGGTATAATTTTGGTGTGCCGCACATTTTCTCTTGCTTTACTTAATCTATGATCCACGTATTCTTGTATATCAGCTTATTATGCACCACAATTGGAGTTTACTAGTGATTTATTATCTATGTCATTGCATGTATCTACTCTTGTGGGTGATTCTTTAGTAGTGGATTAGGTATTCAGATAATGTGTTATGATAGTTAGTGATGTTGATACTTATACTGATCTTATTATTCTTGATATATTGGATTTTGATATAATTTTGGGCATGGACTAGTTATTACACTATCATGCAGCCATGGATTCTTTTGCCAAGACTGATACCTTATCCATCCTTAACGTACCCTTAATCGTGTGGCAGGGAGAGGTTATCCGCGAGCTGATGGGGATTATTTCTTATGTTCGTTCTAGGAGACTTATATCGAGGGGTTGAGAGTCTTATCTCGCTTTCATTTATGATACTCATGTGGAGACTCCATTTCTTGACTCTGTTCCTATTTTTTATGAGTTTTTGGATGTGTTCCTATCGATCTGCCTAGTATTCCCTCTGTCTGTGAGATTAAGCTTGCCATTGACCTTGAGCCTGGCACCGGACCTATTTTTATGTCACCTTACTGTATTGCTCCTATCGAGCTTAAAGATCTGAACTCTCAGCTTCAGGATCTTCTTGATAAGGGTTTTATTAGATAAAGTATGTCCTTGTGGGGAGCTCCTATATTGTTTGTGAGAAGAAAGACGGATCCATGCGTATGTACATCGACTATAGAAAACTTAATAAGGTGACGGTGAATAACCATTATCCTATTCCTTGCATGGATGATTTATTTGACCAATTTCAAGGTGCAGTCATGTTTTCTAAGATTAATTTAAAGTCTGGTTATCATCAGTTCAGGATTCAGGCTGAGGATATCCTGAAGACAACTTTCAGGACCCGTTATGGTCATTTGAGTTTCTAGTAATGTCTTTTGGGTTGACTAATGCCCCAGCCACATTCATGGATTTGATGAACCGTGTGTTTAGACCCTATCTATACTCTTTCGTGATTATGTTCGTTGATGATATCTTTGTGTATTCGAGGAGCACTAAAAAGCATGCATAATATTTGAGGATCATGCTCCAAATTTTGAGGGACCATTTGTTTTTTGCCAAGTTCTCCAAGTGTGACTTTTGGCTTGAGGCAGTAACATTCCTTGGACATGTGGTGTCTAAGGCTGATATTATTATGGACTCGACTATGATTGAGGTGATTCGTGATTGGGCTAGACCTACATCTTCGATGGAGGTTCATAGCTTCATTGGTTTGGAAGGTTATAATAGGCACTTTGTTAAGGGCTTTGCAACTATTTCAGCCCCTATGACCAGATTGACTCTTAAGGTGGTTCTTTTTCAATGGTCTGAGGAGTGTGAGTTGAGATTTGGAAAGCTCAAGACTTTTTTACTTCATCTCCTATGTTAACTCTTCCAGTTAAGGTGAGGGATTCACCATGTTCTGCGATGCTTATGGTATTACTTTTGGTGTGCATTGATGAAATAGCCTCATGTCATTGCCTATTTTTCTAGACAACTTAAGGTAAATGAGTGCAACTACTCCAATCATGATTTAGAGTTGGAGACGGTAGTTTTCGCACTTAATATTTAGAGACATTATTTGTATAGGGTGCATTGTGAAATTTTCACCGATCATCGCAACCTTCAGCTACTTATGACCCAATGAGAGCTTAGTGCTTGATAGCATAAATAGATTGTAACGCCCCAATTTTCTGAAACGAAATGCTACACGGGGCTCATGACCCCGAAGGACCACAAGCTAACCCATGACTGATATTTGTACCTGTAAACTGCATAATATCTCATAAAATATGCGGAAACATGAACTATAAGGCCATAAGGTTCAATATTGATACATATTTAAAAAAACATGGTATAACAATACCAAAAATGAACATAAATACTGAAGTCTGAACATCTAATCTGACATCTAGTCCGAAAGACTCTAACTGAACTAAATAAGGAGTTGAAGGAACATGTCTCCAACTAACTCCATGAACTGAAAAACTAATCTGAGATACTGTAATAAAGTAATAATAATATTGTCCTCAAATAAAGAGGAGCACTGGCTGCTGAAATCTGTAATGCTACTACTGCTCTGAAACTCGAGTCTCTGTACCTATGGCGTCAAATAAAACACCATAGCGCGAATGCATCAGTACGACTGAATATACTGAGTATACGAGTGAGGTAGGCTAAATGCACAGGGTTTTATATGCATGAACAATGCTGACTGATATGAACGTGAGAATACATACATACATACTTAACTACAACTAAACTCGTGGTGATACTGACTACTGAGTCTGAATACTGACAACATGAGCTTACTGATGCTGAGATACTAAATGACTGAGTTTACTAATATTGAGATACTGAATGACTGAGTTTACTGATATTGATATATAATTCACTAATAAGTAAGGAACTGATATTGTATTACTGAATACTGGGAGACTGATACTATATTACTGATAAAGGAATGATTGTTTCTGATAGTTCTGATAATGAAGAACTGATTTGATTGACCGTATATAACAGTCCTGAAACTGAGCTCGTGATAACATGACTACTGAGTATGAATACTGATGACATGTATTTACTGATAACATATCATGAATAATAACTAAATTTTGATAACTGATATATCTGATAACATGAGTTCTGATAACTGATAGCATAAATGACTGTATTTGACAGTCCTAAATATTATGGAACTAGCTGAGTTCCGTACTGCATTTGATAGTCCTGATATCCTGAAGAACTGTCTATGTTCTTTTACTGAGACTGATACTGAAACTGTGGGAAGTAGTTATGTAACCGACATGCCCCAAATACGCTATAATAGCTAAGCTGGGGTCCAATCTCTGTCCCGACTGGAGGGGTGTCAATACCGCGTCACTGGTAAGGAAAACTGTGAGAACCCTATACTGGCAGGTACTCAAATGAGAACGGTGGGAACCCTAAACTGACAGGTTAATCCACCTCATCTACCCTAATCTGACAGGTTAAGATGTCTTAACCTACGCTGGCTACGTAGTTCTGGAACACAAGGATGACTGCTAAGAATCACACCCTGAACTGGAAGGTGAGTTCCCATCCTTGGGTTCACTCGGTGCTAACTTTTACTCCCATCTGAAGGACACTGAACTGAATAACTAAGCTAAACTGAATAACTAAACTGATTAGCTGAACTGATACTGATTAACTAGATTGGTACTAGTGGTATTGTTTAGCGGAGCTAAACTAAGTTTACTGGATTCCGATGACTGACGGAATGTACTGAGTTCTGAGGACTGGTTGAGAGTACTGAATTTACTGAGATTTACTGTGAATACTGAGGTTTCCAGGTTACTGAGCACTGAGATTACTGAGATTATTGGACTACTGAGATTACTGAGATTTTTGAGTTTTCTTGAGTCACATGACTGACTGAATTCTATAGATCATGGCTTGACTGAGAGTATCGTGAAAACATGACATGGCTCTAGGCACACAACTATATTTTTTGCATACAAGTACCCCCAGGACTCGATGGAAGGAAACTAACACAACTTGAATTTCTTGAGAACACGACCATCAATAACAATCCATAATACATGAGTGGGGGATTTCATGAAGTACATGGTCATCATAATATCTATCATGAATAGAAATGCTTATAATCAAGTCATAAATCTCATATTCTAATATCATGGGCATTCCGACAACATAAACTATTCATAGAAAGGGCATGGAAACCATTAAAGCATAAGGGAACGGCAACATGTAACATTTAGTTCATATTGTAATGATTTAGGGATATTAAACTTCATGTATTTATTCAACATCTCAAACATGGTAGGGAAAGAATGGATATAATTCGCATACATAATTCATATCTTCATCATCATACATGCTTCATGTCACTACCATAAGAATACATAATTAGCATGGAAATTCATATTGAATTGTGTAGCTAACATAAACTTGTCATGTGAATATCATGGAATCATGTAAATAGGAATTTCTAGCATCCTAGGCATTTTATCAAACACCTTGCATGCATTCTTTAAGGCATAGGTGGATTTTATACTTGCATTATATTAAACCACCCAAAGTTCATGATTTTCAACCAACAACCACATATATTTTATGAAAATATCCTTAGATATCATCTTGAAAATTAAACATCCATCATCAACATGTACATATTCATACCACCACAAAAAGTTTACAAAACAACATTTAAAAGCATGATTCTTGAGCTCTATGAACGAATTGAATCCATAGATGAACACTACGCATACCTTGGAAGGGAGGTTCTTGATGATTGATGGAGGAATTTCCTTGACATTTGATCTTCAAGCTTGATTGTGCAACCCTAGTTGTTTTTCTCCTATAGTGCTCTTGGATGATAAGCTTTGAGATGTTAATAGGGTTGTAATGTGTTTAGAAGCTATATATTTCATAGGGTTAAGTTTAGGGACGTGTAAGGAGTGTTAAAAGACTTAATTACCCTCAAAATAACTCAAAACGGAGTGTTTTTGGCACTTGGAACTAACTTAGGTAGCGCCTAACCAATCACCTAAGTTTGGTTGGGCAGTGCCTAACCAATCGCCTATCCTTACTGTCTCTCACGAAAATGGGCATAACTTTTCGTCCGGGTATTAGATTAAGGAGAAATTGGTATCGTTGAAAAGCTAATTCGATTCTATACAATTTGATGGGTCTAAATATGCATAAATAACATATTAACATCAAGTTATACTCGTTCAAATATGACCCTTATGAAATCAAACACTAAAACTTGATGGATTCAAAAACTCTTAGCTTGTATTACCTTAAGTGAATCATATGAACATTCTTAATGCATCATAAGCTATATTATCGCTAGGATACTCATTTTAAGTCATGTACTAAAATGCTACTCATAGGATAGGAGGTTTCATACGTAGGAAAACTTATTCACTTCCTAGCTTAGAAACATACGGGGTATTACATATATAGAGTTGCTTAAGTACTATGATATTTTCATCTTGTATCATCCGGGTAATAAGAATATGATAGAGGTTGCCTTGAGTTGCAAGGCAGTAAGTATGGGTATCTTGGTATACATATCAGTCTCTCAAAGGCCCTTGGCATGGGACATTCAGTCCTTAGCCAATTTGATGGTTTGCCTTGATATTTTAGATCCTAGGAGAACTTAGGCTAATGTGGAGGTGAGGTCTTCACTATTTGAGCTAATTTATGAATGTTAGTACGAGGATTGAAAGTTATGATCCTTTTGTGATCAAGTGTTGAATGGTGATTTTGGGAGGCACACTATTGATTCTAAGGGTGTTTTAAGACTTCAGGGTCGTATTTTTGTTCCTCTGATTGGTCACTTAATTAAGTCGATTTTGCATGAGGCTCATAGCTCTAGATATTACATTCATCTTGGTATAACTAAGATGTATAGAAATTTGAGACAATATTATTGATGGGATGTCATAAAGAAAAATGTAGACTTTGTAGCTCGTTGCCTATGTTGGCAGCAGGTAAAGGCCGAGCATTAGTTTCCTGGTGGTTTGTCTTAGAGGTTGCCCATTCCTGAGTAAAAATGGGAGCAGATTACGATGGACTTCATTAGTGGGTTGCCTAGTACTTCTCATAGTTTTGATGGTATTTCGGTTATTGTGGATTATTTGACCAAGTCAACACATTTTATTCCTATTTATATGACCTTCAGTCTTGAGAGATTTGTCCATATCTATGTTCGAGAGATAGTTAATTTGTATGAGGTTCCCATCTCTATCATTTTAGACCGTGGTTTTGTGTTTAATTTGAGGTTTTGGAGAGCATTCCAAGAGGAGTTAGGTACTCGAGTGGATTTGAGTGCAGCCTTTCACCCACAGACCGATGGTCAGTTCGAACGGACTAATTAGATACGCGAGGATATGCTCTGATCCTATGTTATAGATTTTAGAGGTCAATGGGATTGGCACTTATCATTTGAAGAGTTCGCATATAACATCAACTATCATTAGAGTATTGAGATGACGCCTTATGAGGAATTGTATGGTAGGAGATATCGTTCTCCAATTGGATGGTTTGAGACTTCCGAGGTGAGACCTCAGAGTACAAATTTTCTTTAGGACTCATTAGATAGAGTCAGGGTGATTCAGGATAGCTGAGAGTAGCCCAGAGTAGGCAGAAGGCCTATGTAGATCGTCCACTTTGTGCCTTGATATTTTGAGTTGGTGACCATGTATTTCTTTGTATTTTACCCATGAAGGGTTGATGAGGTTTGGAAGAAAAGGTAAGCTCAGTCCTTGATATATTGGTCCTTTTAAGATTCTTCATACATTTAGAGAGTTGTTTATGAGTTAGCCTTACCCCTAAATTTTGTCGTTGTTCAACCAGTTTTCTATGTCTCTATGTTGTGGTGGTATATTCCTGATCCATCTCATGTGCTTAGATAGGACTCGGTCTAACTAGATGAGCATTTAACATTCGTGGAAGAGCCTATGCTTATTTTGGATAGAGATGTGAGGCGACTGCGTACTAGGGAGATTCCCATAGTCAAGGTTCAGTAGAAGCACCGCCCAGTAGAGGAGGCCACTAGGGAGATTGAGAGGGATATGTGGGCCCAGTATCCCCACCTATTCGAGACTTTAGGTACTTTCTCATCTTTAATTTTTTGGGATGAGAGTTCCTTTAGTAGTGGATATTGTAATGATCCTTCGGGTCATTTTCCATATTTTCGTATATTTTCAATATTAGAGCTTCTCCATAGATTCCCTAAGTCATTTATGACTTGTTAAAACCGCTAGTTTGGTTACCAGACAGCTCATTTGGTTTTTGGGGTCTTTTTCCTATTTATTAGTATTAGCTGGTTCTAAATGGCCACGAGAAAAACCTTTACCAAAATGATCCCGAATACAAATTCTGACTGCATTAGCAACTCTGGAATATCAATTTTAGGTTGGGTAGACCCTTGGTTTGGGTTTTATTGCACCCAATCCCATTTTGACCTATTGGTCAGAAAGTCAAAAAATTGAAAGATATGGGTGTGGGGACCATAATTAGTCTAAATGACTTTGTATGGAAAATCAGACTTCTCCAATGTGTCGGGAACATCGAATTTACTGGGGTTATATAGTTCATTTTCAAAAATCGGAGTTTGAATGAACTCTGGAGGCCAAAAACAATTTTTGACCTTGCTGGCACCGGAGCATGGCGATCGCGGTACCTCCATACCTGGAGGAGCTATAAATAGGCCCCTTGGTAGCAAAATTTGCCATTTTCACCTCTCCTTGAGTCCTAGAAACCCTAGAATGATATGTTTACTGCAAATTCATTTTTAGGTGTGAGTTGGAAGCTTGTTTAACATATATTTTCGTGATTAACACGGATTAGAGGTAAGAATCCTTCTTTTTCAAGCTTTAATTTCTTGAAATTTTGACCAAAACCCCAATTATCTTGAGGGCATGAATTTATTCCAAATAAGCTTGGTTTTCACCAAATTCTCGAGGTTTATGATTCCCTAATGGTGCATGAACAATGGGTTGATCTGGAAAATGTGTTTTCCGTATATGGGACCCACTTAGGGGGTTTTGGTGTCGTTTTTGGATCTGAAGAACAATGGTGTAATATGGGCATTGATATTCTCGTAATGATGTATAGATTGTGGTTTTGATTGCTTGGCACCTTAAAGAAGCTTCTCGAAAGGAGAAAACAAAGGTTTAGCGGTTTGTGAGATTTCTTTGGATTTGAGGTAGGTTAGGCTTACTTCTTGTAAGATTGAGCTATGTTATAGTATAATTTTGATATCTCATTAGATTGGGAGGGGTTCTAGGTGTTGGATTGATAAATGGTAACACTTGGGATTAGTTGAATCCTTTAGGTTATTTGGAACTCATAGGTTGAAATGCTTGACTTACAGGTAACATGACCTGACCCGAGGACTTGTCGTAATGACCGTCTCAAGTCCGACCGGGACCGGAGACCACCCATGTTACCCAACCCAACCTTCAACCGCCTGTCCTGAGTAGGCTGAATTTGAACATATAATAAGATAGCAAAACATTCCAGATTACAAACTCTGGGATAGGTCTAATATCGAAACCGACCCAACCGAGTTCAGCCGTCCAAACCCAACCAATAGCCAAACCAAACCACAAACCATAACCATATGAGTTCCATAATAATTATATTTAATCCCAAAATAAACGAGGATTGAACAACCAACAATACATTTAGCCCGTGTCATCCCCAATACCAATACCAATGTTAAGGATGACACCAATACTGATCCCGCCCATACCAACCCATAGTATTTCCACAGAAGCCTTTAACCAAAAGAATACAAAAAATTCAGTTGGTACATGACCCCAACAATACCCAAAACCAATATCCAAAGTATAATCAAAGTTTGAAATAACATCCGTGAAATAGAGCCTTCCGGAAAGATGGAAACTCACCACTTCAATCTAGTAGCCGATCCCGAATGTTCGAATGCTAAACAGGAGGGGTAGAACGGCTGGTTCCTGCTTTGTATGGGATACAACCTCCTGAAGATGGGCTAGCGGATGAACGCTAGCATGAATTCAGGATAAGGATAAAATAATGCCAACCAGTAAAACCAAGTAAACCAACCATATGCATACAAACCATATATACATACATATATATATATATATATATATATATATATATATTCATGTCGGAAAAGGGAATTGGGTTTAGCATGCATTTAAAACCATTTACCTAAGTATGTAAAGCATAACTTTCCTTACCCACCCATGGGCTATATGGATCCAGTTTAACTCCCTGAACGATTTCCGATGTGTGTAACCATACGAACCAGAGATACAATTTGAGTAAGGGATTCCCAAGTACACTAACTCTCCATGATACATATGTAAAATGTACTTAGAGGATTCCCGCATACCTCATAGTATCATAAAAGGGTCATTGTGCCCTGCCCCTCATGTCGGAAAACATAAGTTTCCAGTGTTCATTCATTCAACTCCCACCTTCACGGTTGGCTATCATACCCTGCCATTATTACCCAATAAAAAACATTTCCAACCAACCAAACCATTATTATTAACCTACATAATGGTATCGTCATACCGACTATAACTTGAAAGTATTTTCCTTAGACAAACCTTTTTGAGATCAAGGGAATCCCATGAACCCATAGATCACATTACCAATTAACTTGGGGGAGTCCCATGTACCCCACAAGTGTTCCATTATTATGATTACTTGGGGGATTCCATTGTACCCCATAAGAATGATTGTTAAACAAAAACCATTCCATTTTGACCATTCCAAACCATTTAACCATTTAGGATTTCATTACCAAGTTTAAACCATGCATAAGTTCCATTAAAATCCTACAATGTAGAAAAAGCATTCCCATAGACATTTTATCAAACATATTGGGGGCATAGTATTTCCAAAACCAAAACCAATTACCAAATAATCATTTTCATGCAACCAATTATCTAAAACCACCATTAAAGTATTTAAAAGTATAACTAAAACATAGGAAAACCATAACAAATCATTAATAACCAAAACACCCAAATTATATTTGAAAATTCAAAAGCATACAATAATAAAACCATGAAAACATTATATAAAACCATGCCTTTAATAAGAACTAACAATGAAGGAAGAGAACATGCCTTAAAACTAGAAGATGATGGAGAGAAATCACCAACACAAGCCCCAAATTAATCCTTAAGATGAAGCCTTAGCCTTTCTTTACCCAAAAACTTTAAAGAGAGTTGTAGAGTGTTTAAGATAAATTTCTAAGCGTTAATGAATAAAATAATAGGGTAAATAACCTCCCAATATGAATATAAGTCGTGAGGCCTTATTAGGTTAAGTGGTGAAATTTTCAGATTGTCCACACTTAAACTCCCAAAAATCTCATTAGGTGGGTACGACTATCCATACCAGTGGTACCCACCACTCGTACCCAAGGACATCCCCCTTGGACCCAACACTGCCCAAGGTACAACTCACTCTAAACCATGTCGTATCTAAGTATACGAGTAGTGACCATGATCCGTACCCCTGGCAGAATAGTATACTAAGAGGATTTAACACTGATCACCATACGAGTCCATGGTACGACTCGTACCCTGGCTTACGGCTTTTGGTGAGCCATTCGTACTCAGATCCAACTTAAGTTACCAAGCCTAAAATTAACTAAAGTAACGAAACAACCCGTATCTATCGGTACGACTCGTACCACCCAAGTCGTATCCATTCTAGAAACTAAATCCAACCCATTAACCAATACTGGTCATCATACGACTAACCCATACCACTTGTATCCCAGTATACGAGTCATTTCCCCTAGTTGTATCCTTTTAAGAGACCAGAAATCCAGGAAATTTTCTGAGGGCCATAAACCTAGGGTGTTTCAGTACCCCCCACTAGGAACATTCGTCCTCGAATTACGGGCAAGGTAGGGTAACTACGAGCACGATTCATTTACATTATCAAATATCAATCCAACCTTTAACCAAGTTAGGAATAACAAATGTAAAGATATTAATCTTTCCTTTAGCAAACTCAGAAAATAAAGATGTGTTTAAGAACACATACCTTCCGCACGAATCCCAGGAGCAGAAAACAAATGCAGATACTTGGACTTTATGTCCTCCTCCGCTTTCCATTTAGCCTCTTCCACCTTGTGGTTCCACCATAGAACCTTAACCGAGGCCACATCCTTGGTCCATAATTAATGAACCTGCCAATCTAGTATCTCAACTGGGATCTCTTCATAGGATAGAGAATCCGAGATACCCAAGCCCTCTAAGGGAACCACTGAAAAAGGATCACTAAGACACTTCCTCAACATGGAGGCATAAAATACTGAATGAATGGAGCTCAAATCAGAAGGCAACTCAAATTCATAAGCCATATTACCAACCCTACAAAAAATCGCATAAGGACCAATAAATAGGGGACTGAGCTTTCCCTTCTTACCAAACCGCATTACTCCCTTCATGGGAGATAACTTTAGGAACACTTTATCCCCAACTGCAACTCCAAGTCTCCATGCCTACATCCGCATAGGACTTTTGGTGACTTTGGGTAGCTTTAAGACTATACCGAATCACCTTCACCTTTTCCATAGACTGATAAAACAAATTCAAACCAAATATGTCCGCCTCACCAAGTTCAAACCACCCAATAGGACATCTATACCTCCTACCATACAATACCTTAAAAGGGGCCATACAAATACTAAAATGATAGTTGTTGTTATAAGCAAACTCTAACAAAGGTAGATGCTCAACCTAATTGCCACCATAATTAATCACATGTGCCCTAAGAATATACTTCAATGTCTAAATAGTCCTTTTCGCTTGCCCATCCGTCTGAGGATGAAAAACAGTACTCAAACTCACCTTAGTATCTAATCCCTTCTGAAAAGATCGACAAAAATGAGAGAAAAGTTATGTACCACGATTTAAGATAATTGAAATAGGTACCCTATGCATCTTTACTATCTCCTAAAGATACAAATTCACATAATCCTCTATCGAAAAGGCAGTCCTCACTAGAAAGAAGTGAGCAGACTTTATCACCTTATCCATGATAACCAAAATCAAATCAAATTTGTTTCATGACCAAGGAAGATTGGTAATGAAATCCATATTGATCACCTCCCATTTCTACTCGGGCAAATCAATTTCTTGATATAACAGTCCAGGCCCCATGTGCTCAATTTTAATTTGTTAACACACCATGCACTTGGCTACAAAATCAGCCACGTCCCTTTTCATACCATTCCACCAATATATCTCTTTGAGATCATGATACATCTTCGTAGAATTGGGATGAACAACATAGAATAATTCATGCACCTCAGCCAAGATCCTTTGTCGCAATCTATCGACGTCAGAAACACACAACCTCCCTTGGTACTGTAAAGTACTGTCACCACTAATCTCGAATACCATTACCTTTTTCCCACCTACATCACTCTTGGTTTTCATCAAGATAGGATCTAGAACTTGTTAATCCTTAATCTTTACTCTGAGAGACGATCTAACCACTTTTTGTACCAATATACCACTATCCTCGAAGTCTAAGAAATGAACTTTAAGATTAGCCAAGAGGTGAATATCCTTCACCGATTCCCGCTTCTCCTTATTCACATAAGCTAAACTCCTCATGGATAACCTTCTAAGATCATCAGTAACAACATTAGCCTTACCTAGATGATAGTGAAAACTCATATCATAGTCTTTGAGAAGCTCCAACCATCTACTCTGCCTGAGATTTAGTTCCTTCTAAGTGAATACATACTATAGACTCTTGTGATCAGAAAAGATGTCTACGTCTACTCCATACAAATAATCCCATCATATTTTCAAAGTAAAAATCACTACCAATAGCTTCAAATCATGAGTAGGATAATTCCTCTCATGCACCTTCAACTGCCTGGAAGTATAGGCAATCACCTTCCCATGTTGCATCAAAACATAACTGAGTCCCACCCGAGATGCATCAAAATAAACCAAAAACCCCTCATTACCTTTAGGCAATGTCAAAATCGGAGCCAAAGTTAGCTTATCCTTCAGCTTCTCAAAACTCCCTTCACATGCTTCTGAAGAAGAAAATTTTACCTTCTTTCGAGTTAACTTAGTCAAAGGAGCAACTATCAAAGAAAAGTTTTCCACAAATCGCTTATAATACTCAGCCAAACCCAAGAATCTCCGAATGTTGGTTGGATTCGTGGTTCTAAGCCACCTCTTAACCATAACCACCTTTTGAGGATCCACCCTGATCACCTCACAAGAAATAAACTGATCCAAGAAAGTTAAAACATTTAATCAAAACTCACACTTGGAGAACATGGCATACAACTGTTGTTCCTTCAGGGTCTGCAATACCATATGGAGGTGATTGGCATGATCCACCTTACTTTTAGAATACACCAAGATGTCATTAATGAATACAATGACAAAAAAATCCAATAACTTCTTGAAAACCCTATTCATTAAATCCATAAATATCGTTGGGGCATTAGTCAAGACAAATGACATAACCAAGAATTCAAAGTTCCCATACGAGTATGAAAAGCCATCTTTGGGATATCCTCCTCCCTAATCTTAAGCTGATGATACCCAGACCTAAGGTCTATCTTAGAAAAAAACTTGGCACCTTGCAGCTAATCAAACAAGTTATCTACCCTTGGAAGTGGATACTACTTATTGATCATTACCTTCTTCAACTGCCGATAGTCAATGCACATCCGAAGGAAACCATCCTTCTTGTGCACGAACAACACTGGTACACCCCTCAGGGATACACTAGGACAAATAAACCCCTTATCTAAAAGATGATTAAGTTTCTCCTTGAGTTTTCTCAACTCAGTCGGAGCCATTTTATAAGGAAAAGAGATATTAGATGAGTTTCCAGAACTAAATCAATACCAAAATCGATTTCCCTATCCAGAGAAACACCAAGAAGATCATCCAAAAAAACTTCAGGAAACTCATTTACCACCAGAACCAAGTGAAAAAAGGACCCTCCAAGTTAGAATCTTTAACCCGGACCAAGTGATAAGGACACTCTTTGGAGATTAATCTTCGATCTTTAAGATAAGAAATAAACATCCCTCAAGGAGCTAGGTAACTACCCTCTCACTCTATAACTGGTTCACTAAGGAACCTAAAGACAACCTTATGGTTCTAATAATCTAAGGATGCGTACCAAGAGTGTAACCAATCCATCCCCAGAATAATGTTAAAATCTACCATATCCAGCTCAAACAGATCTACCAAGGTTTGCTTGCTACCAACAGATACCAAACACCTTCTATAGACTCTTTTAGCAATAACTAAGTCACCTACTGGGGTAGAAACAAAAAAAGGATCCGAAATAGCCTCAAGATCAAAACCAAAACACAACCACATATGAGGTCACATAGGAAAGACTGGGCCCTAAATCAAGCAGACAATACACATCACGAGAAAAGAGTTGTAACATACTGGTAACAACATCAAGTGATACCTCAAATTACTATCAAGATGCAAGAGCATACAACCTATTTTGGCTCGTGCCGGTACCATAAATAAGAGAAGACGATAAAGCAGCACCACTAGGTACAGGAGCAGAAGATTAAGCAGTCGGAGCCTTGACATCTCCTGAAGCATCCTTACCAACTGAACTATTTTTGAGCATATGGCCTAGCTGACTATATTTAAAACATTAGTCCCTTCTCTCATCACAAAATCCCCAATAAAGATGACTACATAATAAAAAAAGGGATACAAAAAAGCTGACTATGCCCCACTCTCCTGAGATTGGGCACCTTGTGACCAAAAATTATCACCACCTTACTGATGCTTGTCATCGAACTGCTTCAGGTAAGGAGAGCTAGCAGTAGAGAAGGAACAAGAACTCCCCTACTTTTTCTTCGGCTATTTGCCACAATCCCGACCACCCTATTATTGAGTACCACCCTGCTTAGAGAACCTGCTCCTCTTACCCTGCCTTTTCCAAACTCTACTTATTTCCTCTTTTCATCCTTCACCTGCTGTGTGTGGACAACCAACCTCAAAATATCCATATCCTTAATTAGCAAAATAGTCTTGCTTTTAAGGATTAAATCTTGAGATAGCCCAGAAGTAAACTTTCTCTTCCTCACCTTTATATTAGCCATAAAATCTAGAGCATACCTTAATAGCTAATGAAATTTCAAGGTGTATTCACTGATAGACATTTTTTTCCTGCTTAACATTCATAAACTCCTCCATATTCGTTTCCCTTGGCTCCTGAGGAAAGAAGCAATCCAAAAAATCATTAGAAAAGGCCTCTCATAAGTACAACTCCTCAACATCACCTTTATCGTACAGCTCCTCAACATCACCTTTATCCCTATCCTACTCCTTGTATCATTGGTACACAATATCTTTGAGCTAGTAAGCTATAAAATTTACCCCTTCCACATAAGTGGCCTATGTCACTCTAAATATATTCTCCATTTCATCTAAGAAACCCTAAGGATCCTCCCCCACCTTCACACCAGTAAAAGTAAGAGGATTTATTTTCATGAACTGGCCAACCCTTGTGGCCTCAGCAGATAGAACACTAGATACATCCTGCTCAGTCTGAGAAGTAACCAACTGAGTAATAGTATGAATCGACTGAAGAAATTCTGCATTAGTCACCTCACCTTGAGGAGGAGGAGTAGTAGTAACCAGAGGAACTCCAAAATAATAGGGATAGGATCCTGAGATCGAGTGCGAACTCTAGGTGTAGGGTGTACTCCATCAATATTATCCCCGGATGGGATAGAAGGATTTTCTTGTGTTCCATATCGATGAGGCATGATCTAAAAAGAGAACAAACAAGGATTAGAGAAAATTCCAGGACTTAGACTCCAAGCTATAAAATAGAATACCAAGAAAGTAAAACATTCCTAAATGCCCTGTAGCCTCTCTCTTTTTAGTGTGGCATGCTACACGCCCCTAAAAGAGACTCTAATAGAAATGGCTTTGTAGACTCCCAATTGACCATGAACCTAAAGCTCTGATACTAACTTTACACGACTCAACCTAGGGCCTTATTGTAATGGGTGTCCCAAGCCCGACCGAGACTAGGGACCACCACCATTACCCAACCTAACCTTCAACCTCCTACCCTGAGTTGGTTAAATTTCAAATATATAACAAGATAGCGTAATATTCTAGATTACAAACTATGGGATAGGTCTATTATCGAGATCGACCCAACCGAGTTTAACTGTCCAAACCCATCCAATAGACAAACCATAACCTATGAGTTGCATAATAATTATATATAATCCCAAAATAAAAGAGGATGGAACAATCAACAATACAGTTAGATTGTGTCAGTCCTAATACCAATACCAAGACTAAGGCTAACAACAATATTGATCCCTCCCATACTAACCCATAGTAGTTCTACAAAAGAACCAAAAATTTAGTTGGTACATGCCCCTAACCATAGCAAAAACTAATTTTCAAAGTATAATTAAAGTATGAAATAACATCCATGAAATGGAGCCTTCTGAAAAGATGGAATCTCAGCACTTCAATCTAATAGTTGATCTAGAATGCCTGAATGCTAAGTAGGAAGGGTAGAACGACCGATTCCTACATCGCAGGGGATACAACCGCCTAAAGATGGGTTAGCAGATGAACCCTAGAATGAAATTAGGATAAGAATAAAACAATGCCACCTACTAAAACAAAGTAAACCAACCATATACATACAACCATATAAATATATATATATCCATGCCGAGAAAGGAAATCGGGTTTAGTATGCATTTAAAACCATTTACCTGTGTATGTGAAGCTTAACTGTCCTTAACCACACACGGTCTATATGGGTCCAGTATAACCCCCTAAATAGGCCCTGATGCGTGTAGCCGCACAAACCAGAGGTACCATTAAAGTAAGGGATTCCCAAGTATCCTCACTTTCCATGATATATATCTACAATGTACTTAGAAGATTCCCACATACCTTATAGTATCATAAAAGGGTCACCGTAAACTACCCCTCATATCGGCAAACATGAGTTTTTAGTGTTCTTTCATTGAACTCCCATCTTTACGGTTAGCTATCACACCCCTACATTATTGCCCAATTAAAACCATTTCCAACCAACCAAACCATTATTATTAACCGAGGTTGTACATAGTGGTATCGTCATACCGACTATAATTTAGAAGTATTTTCCTTAGACAAACCTTTTTGAGATCAAGGGAGTCCCATGTACCTATAGATCACATTACCAATTAACTTGGGAGAGTCCCATGTACCCCACAAATGTTCCATTATTATGATTACTTGGGGGATTCCATTGTACCCCACAAGAATGATTGTTAAACCAAAACTATTCTATTTTGACCATTCCAAACCATTTAACTATTTAGGATTTCATTACCAAGTATAAACCATGCATAATTTCCATTAAAATCCAACAATGTAGTGAAAGCATTCCCATAGGCATTTTATCAAACATATTGGGGGCATAGTATTTCTAAAATCAAAACCAATCACCAAATAACTATTCCCACACAACCAATTATCCAAAACCACCATTAAAGCATATAAAAGCATAATTAACATATGGAAAAACCATAATCGAGCATTTATAACCAAAACACCTAAATTATATTTGAAAACCCAAAACTATGCAATAATCAAGCCATGAAAACATTGCATAAAAACATGACTTTAGTTGAAAATAACAATGAGGAAAGAGAATATGCCTTAAACTAAGAAGATTATAGAGAGAAATCACCAACACAAGCCTAAAATTAATCCTTAAGATAATACCCTAGCCTTTCTTTACCCAAAAGCCTAAGAGAGAGTTGCGGAGTGTTTAAGAGAAGTTTCTAAGTGTTAATAAATAGAATAATAGGTCAAATAACCTCCCAATAGGAACATAAGTTGTCGGGCCTTATTAGGTTATATCCATATTTCCCTCACTTAAACTCCCAAAAATCCTATCAGGTTGGTACGACTATCCATACTAGTTATACCCTCTAATACGAGTGGTACCCACCACTCGTACCCAATGCTATCTCTCTTGGACCTAACACTGTCCAAGGTACGACTCACCCCAAACTATGTCGTATCTAAGTATGTGACTAGTACCCATGATCCGTACCCCTAGCAGAATAGAATCCTTAAACACTGACCACCATATGGGTCCATGGTCTAACTCGTACCCTTGATTATATCTCTTGGTGAACCACTCGTACTCGATCTAACTTAAGTTACCATGACTAAGATTAACCGAAGTAATGAAACAACCTGTATCCACCAATATGACTCGTACAACCCAAGTCATATCTATTCTAGAATGAAAATCAAACTCATTAACCAGCATTGATCATCATACAACTAACCCATACCACTCGTATCCCAGTGTATGAGTCATTTCCCCTAGTTGCATCCTTTCTTGAGACTAGAAATCCAAGAAATTTTCTAAGGGCCAGAAACCCAGGGTGTTTCAGTAGGCTAGAGCCTTAGTAAATTGGACTTATTATCTCATGGATAGCATGAGAAGGATCTAGTTGCTTTATTTAGATGAAGTTGGATTTTCATTCATGTGAAGGGTAAGTTGACCCTAGTTGTGCGTATTTATGGATTTGCCTTAGTTTCTACGAATGATTTAAGAGTAGTACTTTAGAAATATCCTTATCCTAGGACTATTGTGGCTTGTTAGGGATCTAAGACTTTATTTAGATACCTTAGACTAGTTGCGGGAAAAAGTTAAACTTGAAATGTATTTTAGGGAATTAGAAGTGGGATTTTGACCCACATTAATCTTAGCCTTATGTAGTTCCATTGAAGACCTTAACACTTGTTGAATTCTTAGAGAATGACTTTGGG
Organism: Capsicum pubescens; assembly: GCA_030864215.1. Classification (NCBI taxonomy): domain Eukaryota; kingdom Viridiplantae; phylum Streptophyta; class Magnoliopsida; order Solanales; family Solanaceae; genus Capsicum; species Capsicum pubescens. The sequence goes on from CM061543.1 coordinate 125,571,364, forward strand.
ACTATGTTGGATAACCTCAGTAAATAAATTATGGTGCTTGCATTGGAAGAGATCTATTTGGTTGTTGGCTAAATTATTGTTAATGTTATAAGGATATATGGAGTATGTTATTAATTGTGCCCATGGCTATGTTATCACTTGAACTATTAACTATATTTGGGCTTGGTCTATGATATTACTCATTTTATGCTTTGTTCTAGTAACCAAACTAGTGCTTTTGCTAGAAAGACCTCTTGTTGCTAATATTGTGAGCCATGTTCCTAGGAGCTCTAGAAGGTATATTTATTAACATTGACTACATGATAAGTTATGCTACTAATCATGTTTAATCTGGAAATGCTTTGTAATATTCATGCTATATATATACCTATACTTATTGATAAATTGTTGTTGACAAAAAATGATGAGACATAAAGTTATGCTTCTCCTTAATTCTCTTTTACATTATCCCTCGTGGGTATTGTCATTTACTTTATTCCTCGTGGGGCTTGTCATATACTTTATCCCTCCTGGGACTTGTTATTTACTTTAGCCCTTGTGGGGTTTGTTCTTTATTATTGATGTATATATTTTTTTGTAATGATGATGTACGGCAAGGCCGGAGGATATATTGATATGATGATGATGACCGGTAAGGCCAGAGGATATATTAATGTTATTATGATTCCCAGCAAGGTCGTAGGATATATTGATGTGATGATGATATCAGCCAAGTCCGAAGGATATATTGATATGATGATGATTCACGACAAGGCCGGAGGACGATTATTGATGTGCCTATGAGTGCACTTACTTGTTTGAGTTTCGGTTAGCCCTATGTATGGAAAATATATACATACTTTTATACATGTACCTACACGTGAAATGAGAGTATAATGTTGACCTTAGGGTGTCGGTTATAGATCACTAGTATTGAATACTTATAAATAAAAGTATTCAATGATTAATAGTAATTAAGGGATTGTGATGGTTGTTGTTAAATGAGGAATCAAGACTAGTTAATAAGTGAGAACTAGTTATAAAATAAGGATCTGTTTAGTGAGTAATGCTAGTATCAAATAAGGGTTAATTAATATATGTTGGCTATTAGAATAAACTTTGTGGTGACTAGTTGTCTATTAAGTGAATATATTACTTGATGGCTAGAGATTCCATGGACTAGTTAATAACTCTTGTTTTGCTAAAATATGGTAGTTATCAAATATGGTTAATATGTCGCCAATGATGGTAATGGTATGGACTTGATTACGTGGTCGATGTTGGTAACTAATGAAAGTTGGGTAAAATGTTGATTGATGATAAATGTGAAATATGGTCAAATAATGATGAGTTTTGGATACGTTGTTGGTTAAATAGTTATATTATCTTATTTCCTTGGGTGTACTCTCCGGTGGTATGGAATGTCATGATGTGTTTCTTTATTTTATGCACTAGTTGGTGTATGAGCGCCAACTTTGTACTTGTGTTGCTTGTGATTGTACCTTTATTTCTTTATGACTTCGAGTCATTTATTTCCTATGCACAATGTTATTGTATATAATGATGAGTTATGTCATTATTATTCCAATTGAGTACTTATTATATATAGTGATGATGGAGACGATTCAGGTGTAATTCTGTACCTTGACTTAGATATGTTTATCTTACACTATATCCTCTTTGTATCATAACTTAGCTCAATTGACCAATGATGCCTACTGAGTACCCATTGTTTTGGTACTCATACTATATTTTTGTACCATTACTCATACTATATTTTCTTACCTTTTTGGTGCAGATCCGAGTACTAGTTGTCGTCGTTGAGTTAAGTTCATGCGGTGTTGAAATTCCAAAGATAGGGTGAGCTCTTGGAGTTTTGAATTGTCGTTTCCTTCTATCTTTGATTAAGTCTTTTGTAATTGAGACAGATGTATTGACTATTTAAGATTCTTGGGTTGTTGTCACGTCCCAAAAACCTCATGGGCATGACTGGCTCCCGCTAACAACCCTTGTCGGGAGAACCAACTTTTCACACATTCACAATGTATACAACACTGAGATAAAAATGTGTACAACTTCAAATGCATGAAATACTCATTAAACGCAAAGTAATGATCCAGCAAGATATCGCATAACGATTTATGAAAACAACAATAGTTTAGGTTACAAATCTCTAACCCAAACCCCACACTAGACCATGGAGCATCTAAACAAAGTTACATGAGTTCAGCTTCTGGGCATGCAACCCAAAAAACAGAAATATAAGCTAAAATAACTAAAGCTAGATGTCAGCCTCTACGAACAATGCGAAGGTTCACCTTAGAAATAGAATCCACACGTAAAGATCGTCAGCCATAAGTCTCTCTCTCCGCAACCGTATCTGTAGGTATGCATGTAAGGAGTGAGCTATATAAATATAACCCGGTAAGATCCTCAGCTTGCTACTTTAAGTACTCCTGGGACAAGTATTAGAAAATGCAACAACACCAAGAACATATAGTTATTACACACAGGAAGTATATCATAATAAGATATCCAACGAGACCAATAATCATTCCTCAAAAACTATATATCTCAATACAATTTACACCAAGTACTTATCACCATTTGAAATCAAAGTAATTACCCAACACCAGAAGTTCTGAGCCACATACACAATGTTCCAAATATCAAGAGTATACACAATACTCGGAAAACATACAAATGTTCCATATCAAATCAAAAAGCATACACAATGCTAAGGAAGTCATACACAATGCGCAAAGGAAGCATACACAATGCCCCAACGAAATTAGGAAGCATACACAATGCCCCAATCTTACAGTACACAATCATATCACATCATGAAATAATTTATAAAAGGTGTATTAGTATTCTTAAGCATAAAGTATATGTGCCTGGCCTTGAAAACCAGTGATTCTGCCAAGCACACATTCATCCCAACACATGGACCGGGAAGATATAAATATATCTTAAAAACAAATTTGAAAACCAAGCACCCAAAGTTTAAAGTCTCACTTACCTCGCGAATGACAAGTTCCTCAACTTTGCAATGCATAGTACACCAACCAAAAAGCCTCCAATGATTTCAATCTAATAAAATTATTACTTAATGATGTCAATTGTTCTAGCCGATGTCAAGTATCAATACTCCTAAACTTCTAGTTTAAAGTTAAACCTTAGTATCTCATAACTTAAGCGATGAATTAAAAATTATCTCTATCCAACCTATTTCTCAATAATAATCTCATAAAAATTAGTTACCTAAGCATTTGATCTCATTAGCCACAAACATTATAAGAAACTCTTAAATGCGTATTCAAAACTCCACTAATGCAAAGAATTTGCAAAGTTGTACAGCAAGAACTTTTGTTTTCACGTTCAGGAAGGTAACATATCTAAAATCAATTAATATCAATACAAAATTAGGAGTAACACAACATGAATATGATCCCTTTTCTGTCTCCACTCATTGGTCAATCATTACATCATTAAAAAAATAATCATTAACTAATCAATAGCTTCCACTCTATCTTGTTAACTCCATTAGGAACAATCTTCCGAAATACTCTTTGTGTGCATAGTGTTCACACTAAAGAATTAGGAATAAGATGCATACCTTATAAATATGAAGTTTCACAGGTGAGTGTTACTGGCTAATGTTATTCTATGTCGTTGGCTCGCTCTCTTCCAAGAGTAAAAAGATCAATTGCCCTATTTCTTTTCTTTTCTACTCCTTTGAAGAAGTTGCTGCTTTTGAAAACTTAAGAAAATATTTACCCTACCTTTTACTCCCTCATTAGAATGTGCAGCCACAAATATAAGAGGAGAAGGTTTTTGTCTTTTGAAGGGTTTTTGTCTTTTTGCTTGCCCACTTTAATTATTTTAATTAACAATAATAATAATGGCTAATTACCCACTTACCCCTCATTAAAATCAGGATTATTACATTCTCCCCCACTTAAAATAACGTTCGTCCTCGAATGTGACAAGAGTCATACAAGAAATGTCAAATGAGTGGAAAAATCTAACTCACACGGAAAAGTGAAAAATAAGATGATCTATGAACAACCTAGGTAGCTCGGGCGAATAATTTGAAAATACACAACAATTTCTCGAACAATAAGAACACTATTAATAATAATATTTTAATCTTGTGCATCATGAACAGTAGAAATAAAATCCAAACACCCATGATCAACCATTCGACGTACCCTTACATAAACTATTATCTTTTCTTCAGTCACAAAGTCATACTTTTCCACACTAAAGGTGAGTATAAGCTTAGCATAATCAATTAAAGCATAAAAAAAATATCAATCAGTTCATATCCATAATCACATCAACGTCAAACCTAGACAAGAAAATCAACTATATGATGTCCCTGTACTAAACAAATATCACAAAACACCCATAAACTCTATCCACTAATAAAGCGTTCCCCACTTGGGTCATAACCATATATAGCACAATAAGAGTCTCAACTCTTCTTTCTAAGAAAAAACAATATATGGGGATACAAACAAATACGTAAAACAAAGATCAATAAGAAAATATTTTCCTTATGAGAACTAACAATATAATACCTATGACTACCGCATCAGGTGTCTCGGTATCCTATATAGCCATAGAAAAGAATCTCAGTGGTCCACCCCTTATTTGAGAAACCTACGCACCCTGTCGATTTTGTCCATAAGCACCATGTGGAGCAGCTCTAATCGACTGCGCTTGGGCTTGGGCTCCTGCAACATTCCTTTGCACCTGAGTAGTAGCTTGACTAGTCCTAGAATCTCCCTTAGGATAAAACTTAGAAATATGTCCCTATTCACTACAAGTATAGCAAGCCTTATTTGTTCCGTAATAATGACCATTGTGATTTCTACCATAATTGGAACACCACAGATGCTGACTTGACTAATAAGAACTATTACCCTTCTTTTGTATCTATTGTTCGCCCTGTCTAGCTGAATAATTGTTCCTCAATGACTGTCCCACAAACTCTTTCTGCGTAGTCCTGGACTGTCCATAATAAAAACTACTATTTCCCCTAGATTAAGGACCACTAAATACACTTAAATTACGTGTCTTTTTGTTTTCTCGATTAATCATTTCCTTCTCAAAATAAGACTCAAAATGGAGAGCGATGTCAAACACCTCAGAATAGGACCCATTACGCACACTGCGCATCACTGGACTACGATAAAGAGACTCAATTACATCCACAAATTATCTTACTTTCTCTCTCTGGTCTGCAACTAAAGATGGAACATACCTAGACAACTCAGTAAACTTAGCTTCATACTCAGTGACTGTCATGGATCCTTGTCGTAACTTGTTAAACTGGCATCTCATGTCATCTTATTTGCTCTAGGGAATAAATATATCCAAGAACATTATTGAAAACTCTGACCAAGTGATCGGTGGTATCCCTACTTGTCTTTACCTTAAAATGGATGTCCACCATGCCTCGGGAGACTCTGAGAACAGAAAAGTGGTAAATTCTACACCACGAGTCTCCTTTAATCCCAAGGTAGTAAGGATGTTCTCGTATCAATCTAAAAACTTTTGAGGCTCAACAGAAGATGGTGTAGAATCAAACTTTGCTGGCTTAAGATCCATGAAATTCTTAAGATATCTGGGTTACCCTACAGCTGCAATCGAATGATCAACTGGTTGAGTTTCCTGAGAAGTTGCAACATTCAACTAAACTTGTGTTTGCGTCTGTAAAGTAGCCTGGGGAGTTGGAGTTTGACCCTGATTAGGCCCCAATGCCTCCAGTACATTCAACATTCTTACCACAACGTCGGAAGGCAATGTAACAGTAGGTACAATAACAAGTGCTGCAGCTAGAGTATCATGATCAACTTGGTCTTGTACTCGCTCAGGAGCCACAACTTAGGGCTGGCCCCCACTCCTAACTCCATACTAAGGATTAGTCTGTGCCCTATTTCGAGGCCTGGTTGTATGAGACCCAACTTGAACACCACCATGGGTAAAACCATATCAAGAACCACGTCTAGTAGGGTCATTAAATCAACTAGCAGAGGAAGAACCACATCTCTTAACTATCTGCGAACAATGTTTAAAGGTTAGACTAAATTCAACTCAAGGCACGAATAATGAATGAAAAAGGAAAAGTTGCTAGATGTTTTGTAGCCCCAAGTTCATAAGTATGGGTTCCTACATACCAATGAATAAGAAACTACTAAACACTGCTCCATGACCCGAGACCTACAGCCTAGGCATTGATACCAACTTTTTCACATCCCAAAAACCTCATGGGTGTGACTGGCTCCTGCTAACAATACTTATCGGGAGAACCAACTTTCCACACATTCACAATGTATACAACACTGAGATAAAAATGTGTACAACTTTAAATACTTGAAATAATTATTAAATGCAAAGTAATGATCCAGCGAGATATCGCATAACAATTTACAAAAACAACAGTAGTTTAGGTAACAAATCTCTAACCTAAAACCCATACTAGACCATGGAGCATCTAAAAAAAGTTAAATGAGTTCAGCTTCCGGGCATGCAACCCAACAAAAAAAATATAATCTAAAAATAACTAAAGCTGGAGGACAGCCTCCACGAACAATGCGAAGGTTCACCTTAACAACAGAATCAACACGTAAAGATCGTCAGCCATAAGTCTCTCTCTCCGCAATCGTATCTATAGGTATACAAGTAAGGAGTGAGCTATATAAATATAACCCAGTAAAATCTTCGGCTCGCTACTTTAAGTACTCCTGGGATAAGTATTAGAAAATACAACAATACCAAGAACATATAGTTATTACACATAGGAAGTATATCATAATAAGATGTCCAACGAGACCAATAATTATTCCTCGAAAACTATATATCTCAACACAATTTACACCAAGTACTTATCACCATTTGAAATCAAATTAATTACCCAACATCAAAAGTTTTGGGCCACATACACAATGTACCAAATATCAAAAGTATACACAATACTCGGGAAACATACAAAATATCCCATATCAAATCAAAAAGCATACACAATGCTAAGGAAGGCATACACAATGCTTAAAGGAAGCATACACAATGCCCCAACAAAATTAGGAAGCATACACAATGCCCTAATCTCACAGTACACAATTATATCACATTACGAAATAATTTATACAAAGAGTATTAGTATTCTTAAGCATAAAGTATATGTGTCTGGCCTTGAAAATCATCGATTCTTCCAAGCACACGCTCGTCCCAACATATGGACCAGGAAGATATAAATATATCTTAAAAACAAATTTAAAAATCAAGCACCCAAAGTTTAAAGTCTCACTTACCTCGCGAATGACAAGTTCCTCAACTTTGCAATGCGTAGTACACCAACCAAATAGCCTCCAATGATTTCAATCTAATAAAAATATTACTTAACGATGTCAATTATGCTAGCCGATGTCAAGTCTCAATACTTCTAACCTTCTAGTTTAAATCTAGACCTTAGTATCTCATACCTTAAGCGATCAATTAAAAATTATCTCTATCCAACCTAATTTCTCAATAATAATCTCACACAAATTAGTTACCTAACTATTTGATCTCATTATCCACAAACATTATAAGAAACTCTTAAATGCATATTCAAAATTTCACTAATCCAAAGAATTTGCAAAGTTGTTTAGTAAGTACTTTTGTTTTCACGTTCAGGAAGTTAACATATCTAAAATTAATTAATATCAATACAAAATCAGGAGTCCCACAACATGAATATGATCCCTTTTCTCTCTCTACTCATTGCTCAATCATTACATCATCAAAAAATAATCATTAACTAATCAATAGCTTCCACTCTATCTCGTTAACTCCATTAGGACTAACCTTCCGAAATACTCTTTGTGTGCACAGTTTTCATGCTAAAGAATTAGGAACAAGATGTGTACCTTATAAATATGAAGTTTTACAGGTGAGTGTTACTGGCTAATGTTATTCTACGTCGTTGGCTCGCTCTTTTCCAAGAGTAAAAAGATCAATTGCCCTAATTCTTTTTTTCTACTCCTTTGAAGAAGTTGTTTCTTTTGAAAACTTAAGAAAATGTTTACTCTACCTATTAATCTCTCATTAGAATGTGCAGCCACAAATATAAGAGGAGAAGGTTTTTGTCTTTTGGATTGTCCGCTTTAATTATATTAATTAACAATAATAATGTCTAATTACCCACTTACCCCTCATTAAAATCTGAATTATTACAGTTGTATTCTTATTACTATCATGTTTAGATACTCTTATACTGATTATACCGGGTCGTGGAACTGGTATCTGTTTTTGTTTATCTATTTATATAGGCCACTATTTATGCATATATTGTGTTCGTTAATTTTTGGCCTAGGTGAATATTTTTTACCTAACCCATTGCGTTAGCTCGGGATTAAGGTATTGACTTATCTACTGGTGGGTTATAGTAGGTGTCATCATGACTTGTAAATTGAATCGTGGCAATTACTCACTATAATTAGTGGTATGTAGAGCAAGAAAAGGGCTATAACATTCATTAGTAACTTATGTAACCTATGATCCATTATTGACCTCTTTATGCCGTATAACTTGTATAACTCATATAACCTCTTTATTTTTCATCTACCTATTTAATATTTCACGACTCACTCTTTGTAAATGAAAGAAATAATTCATCTATATAAATAATATTTTCTTGATTGTGTTGAAGAGATGGGAGTAGTACATTGTGAGATGTAAAGTGGATGAAAAATATTATTTTTATATATTTTGAGGTTAGTGTAGTGAAAGAGAGAGTTGAGACAAGAAAATATTTAAGTCTTCAACTATGTTTATTATATAAAAGAGAACAATTATATGTTGAAAGAAGATGTTCATTTACAGGAGCTTTGGACTCTTTAACCAATTCAGAGTTGCTTGAGTTGTACATCGTGATAGGTGTTGTATCTTGGAGGGGTGAAGTCAAGAGTGATACTGTGGATCGGTGTAGATAATATCATAGTGAACTTGAGTATCCTTAAGGAGAGTGGGATATCCGCACCTCAATCTGAGTATTTATTTATTTATTTTGTTAATTTATTTTTAAGTGTAGTTTATATTATTTGTGGTATACTACACCAAAAGAACTTAATTTAGTTGTGAAAGAAAAGGTTAATATGTCAAATAAAGGGTCAGGATCCAGATTTTTAGAGTGAATAAACAAATAAATCATCTTTAACCATAAGTATATCTCTAAAGCTGAGAATTTGAGAAATTCGCTAAAGTGCATCTATTAATCAACCTCTCTTGATGTAATTTTCAGAAGGTGATCAGGATTCTAACTGAAGATAACATGTCTCGCAAAAGATGAGAGCTCAAAGACTGGTTGCAAAATACCAAGTAAACTATCAAACTTATAAGATTTACATAACTAAAGGATACGACCATCCAAACTACAATACCCACACAAGATCAAGATGTTTTTAGAACCTTAATAAAAGAAACTGTGACCCAAAGCTCAAACTTAGTGACGTACTCATTAGTTTTATATTCATTCAAGGTGAAGTTGTACGAATACGACATTCTTTAAACAAGTAAGAACAAATTGAAATCTACCAAATTAAATCATAAGGAAAAATAGTTCCAGATCATTTTATTAACAAGACAGTGGCTAAGATGAATTCAAAAACATGTTGCCTTCTTTAACAAATACCTTATTCAAGAATCAAACTATCTCTGAAGATGTTCACGTAAGAAAAACTTGGTTTTGATATATTTATATCAATTGGTTTTAATTGGAAAGAACTCAAGGATAGGCTGCTCTTCACGAAAATAGAATCTAAATATCATTAACTACTGATTTGGTATAAAGGTGGCAAATGCATATAGAGGAAGTGAACTAGATTGAATGAAATGAACAAGTCTTTTTTTCTCAGATAAACATTACTTTAAAGACGATAAAGGACTTAATTAAGTCATACTTTAACTTAGCACTACCAGAGAACCAAAAGAAGCTACACACAAGCTATATTACTGAAAAGAGAACATACGGGACTTTAACTGATTGGACGGGTCGGTTTGTGTTGGTGTAATATACCACAAATTATAATAATTATAGTTGAAATAATAAATGAATAAAACATAAAAAAATAAGATAATCTTCTTCGTGACTGAGGCATGGATATCTCGCCCTCTTTAGGGAGATTGAAGCTCACTGAGGCATAATCTACACCGATCCAACAGTATCAACTCTTGGCTTGTCCCCTCCAGGATACAACAGTCCATCGACGATGTAAAACTCAAACAACTCCATATTAATTGAAAAGTTTAAAGCTCCATAACAAAAATACCTTGCTTCAACATGTTAAAAATATCTTTTGTATGGAGAATATAGTTGAAAACTTAGAATATTTTCTTTGTCTCAACTCTTTCTTTCACAAATATAGTTACTCTCTTTTGTATAGTGAATATAGTTGTAAACTAAAAATATTTTCTATATCGCAACTCCCTCTTTCACAACTACACATAATAATATTTTTCCACACTTATCATCTTTTTCTTACGCTTACAATATATACAACTCATTTCTACATCATCACAAGGAAGAAAACATCTTTTATATAGATGTAGTATTTCTTCCATCTAGTAAATGAGGGAGTAGTGGATATTAATTGGGGAAGATGAATACTTTAGAGGTTACATATGTTATATGAGTTATAATACATAAAGAGGTAGAATAATTGTAGAAGTTACAAGAAACTTATGGCCACATTCTTACCATAAGAATAAAGATACAATAATAATGAGAGTAAAGGGATATTAAGTGGTAGAATTATGGATAAATAAAGTACGATGTTACAAGATTTATCACAAGATGATGGTCATCACTTTTCCACTCTATAATGTCCATAAATTATCATGCAATTTAATTTTAATATTAAAATGCACCATCATTCTCCCACTCCTTTTAATATTCAAATAAGAGAGTTCATCAATTTAATTGAAGGGAGACTATTATGCATAATGAAGCAATACTCTGCATTGATCCTTCCTTAGTAAAACAGTAAACTTTACTTCAAAGTTAGTAGTGGTCTCAGACTTGAACAATGACTGCTTAAGAAAAATAAAGTATTACTGCCTACACCAATAATCAAGGTGTTGTCATAAGATTTAGTAGCCAAAACATTACAGTCATGTGTTATCCTGATTTTTCATAAGTTTTTTTTAGAATAAGCTCAAGTCTCATAGGAAGGGGACTACTTCCGCACTCACATAGGTGAAATCTGTCAAGGGTGGTTGTGACACTCCAAAAATCCAAGCCAATGTTAGAATCGTTCTTTAAGTTAATATAACATCAAGTCTCATGTTTTGGTAGTTTTATAAGTTACTTAAACATATATTAAGACCTCAAATAGTTCCTAGCTTATAGATAAGTCAAAACATCCCTTAGAGATTAAATTCTTCTGAAGAATATAACTATAGTCATCTTCAAATGAGCTTAACATTTATGTTACTATGAATTTTTTATCTCAACACTCACCACTAGATATCTAATTGAATTATCTTTCCAAGGATACCAATTTTGCCTTAATCTGATATTGGGATGAAAAGTTATGGTGCCCAGACTACGACTCGTAATGTCTCATTATGGGTCGTTAAGAGGGAGTTGTAATTTAGGCAGTAGAGGATAAAATTGGAATTCTTACCATGACTTAAGTCACGACTCATGGCATACCCTACGAATCGTGACTTAAGTCATCGTGACTGATTTCAAGCGACTTTTAAACGGTTTCTAAGGTTTTTTTTGTCTTTTTCCACTCTTTTAACCCCAAAACTGCATTGTTTAAGCTATTTTAAGGCTAAATAAAAAGTCAAAACAACCCCAAATCCCTCATTCTCAACACAAAAAATAAGTTACTCAAATAGATATATGATTTTCTCTTCTCCAAAGCAACAAATTGGGGGTTTTCATCTTCAAGTCCAGATCCCCAAAACTTTAATTCAAGAATAAAAAATAATCAGGTATATGGGGTTTGAATAAGGATACTCTTTCATCATTGTTCCCAAATCTTTGATTTTAAAGTTGAATTTATGTGATTTCAATTAGAGTTCATACCCAAATTTTCATATTTTGAGATTATGGCTTGATCATATTATTTAAAGTTTAGTTTGCACAGAATTTACCTTTATTCATGTTATTACTTACATTATTGCTATTATGAGATGAATTTCAGTATTTTTACATGAAGTTTGATGAATTGACAAAAGATTCCAATTTGAGCATTGAGTTTGATATTGTGATATGAAGTTTTTATGAGAAAAAGAATGATTTCAAGATCAAGTATAAGTTATTGAGTTAACAAAAGGTTTAAGCTTTTAAGCTCAAGTTACAAGTATTAAATTATGATTAAAGTTCATCTTGATCTTATGATCTAAGATAAGACATGAAATCCACAAGTTTCCTTATGAATATGATTTACGTAAGAAAAGCATAGTTGATTTTCAGTTTATAAACCCAAATGTTATTTTAAGGTGGATTTCAAAAGTATGAGCATATAAGTATATATTTTGGGAGCAGTATTTAGCATCGAGAAGGGAATGTGGGTTCAGTACATCCTATTCTATAGAAACTACGTGCCACCATAGGTTTATGTTTAGGGTCCTCGCCAGAGAGTGTCCCCTCCTCTACCCAATATGGGTAAGTATAGTGATTACATTAAGTTAAGATTCTATTCTGGTGGAAAGATAAGAACAACTCTCCTCAATGTGGGTAGGACATTGGACTCCATGATAGCTCACATGGTTTATGTCGATTATAAGAATCTGGCACAAAGAAAGAAAAGTAAATATGTTAGAAACTAAGTGTAATGATTCACTAATCTTATTAGATTATTGTTTATTATTCATGTTTTATGATATTTCATCTTTCATTTTTATTCATGATCAAGGTGAGTCCTTTTACACTTAGCATACATAATTTGAAAGTATGTTCAACTTTAATTTTACTTATTGTATTCACACCCACATACTTAGTACATTCCAAAGCACTGACCACATATATGTGTATGTGGCTACATTGCTTCATGATGTAGGTACCAGTTGTAGCGTACAACATCATGATCAGACAGAACACAGCTTCCATCCAGCAGGTGATGAGTTCTCTTAATTTGAGGCTCGAGTCGACTTTAGTTCCGGTATTATATTATTATTTGGTTGAATCGATTAAGGATGAATGGGTCATACCTCGACTACCTATAGTCAATATTAGTAGAGGCTTCATAGACGGACAGTCAATGTTGATGCATTTAGTTTTAGTTTCCTTTGTATATCTAGTATTGTAAGTTCTTGAATAGTTTTGTATTGAACAAGTTCAACTAATGATATCACTTCCACTTATTGATTTTGGTTTTATGTATTTTATTTAGTTGCTCACAAGTTATTCTATTATCATGTGTTAGCTTTGGAGCACTTGTGATTCTAAGAACCGTTTGACGTCCAGGGGTTGTCTCGGGGAATTATAAACTTGGTATTAGAGCACAGAGTTTAAATGTCCTAGGATGTCTGTGAAGTCGTATCTAGTAGAGTCTTACGGTATGGAATAAAGACATCTGTACTTTTCCTTGAAAAGCTAATGGGTATTTGAGAAATATTTCCCTTCTTCATGCTCTAAATTGTGTTGTAAAGTTGTTCTCTCATAAACTCTTATTGATTCGTGTGTTACTCCATAATTCTCAATCTATGACTTATTCTTAAGATAACACGATTAGTAAATTCCAATTCCTCGCAAGATGATGCCCTCATATTTACTATTAGTAACTTTATAAATTGCACAAAGGGCTCCATAATCACTCACAATAATGAAATTAGAACAAGATATCATGCAGAATTTAGGACTACGTTCACTACTCTACCCAAGTAATTCATAGCTCAGAATAAACGGACGGTTGCTATTCCGGCCAACTCAGTGGCCAATACTTCTACAGCCAAGATTCAGGACTTCACCCGAATGAATCCTCCCCTATTCTCAGGTTCTAAATCTAAAGAGGATCCACAAGAGTTCCTCAACCAAGTTCAGAAAGTCACAGATATCATGGGATTAACTTCCAGTGAGGGTGTTGAGTTAGCCTCTTATCAGCTATAAGATGTATTTCATACGTGGAAGGTAGACAGGGGTACAGATACAGAGATCATAGAGTGGGAAGAGTTTGCTACTGCCTTCCTAGACCGATTCTTTCCCCTAGAGCAGAAAGAAGCCAAAGTGTTAGAGTTCATCAATCTCAGACAAGGTAGAATGAGCATAAAAAAATACTCCATCAAGTTTACTCAGTTAGCCAGGTATGTTTCCCATGTTGTAGTAGACAGTAGATCTAGAATGAGCAAGTTTGTGTCTGGGTATTAGGTAGAGTGGTTAAGGAGTGCAGGACTGCGATATTGATTAAGAAGATGGAAATATCTAGGATTATGGTCCATGCTCAACAAATTAAAGAGAAGAAACTTAAGAAGAAGGAGACAGAGAGTAAGAGAGCTAGAACAGGTAGCTATAGTTTTTCTCAGTCAGGGTCGCAGGGTGGTAACCATTCTCAGCATAGTCAGAATTTTCCAATCCCAGTTCCATCCTCAGCTAGTGCGCCAGTACCAAAGTTAAAAAATAATCGTAGGGATGGGGTGTCAGGTTCCAAAGCCCAAGGTAGTGAGAGCAGGAGTTTTACTAATCCACTTTGCGAAGAGTGTGGTAAGTATCATAAGGGGGTGTGCAGAGCCGGCAGTTATGTGTGTTTTAGATATGGCGAGTCAGGTCACAAGGTCCGAGACTGTCCTAAACTCGGTCCTCGAAGTCAGCACGGTCATCGTTCAGCCCAGTCCGGTCTCCTGAATCAGCAGGGTACAAATTCTAGCACTATCATTCGGTAACGCCCAAACAGACTCTATGCTCTTCAGTCCCGATAAAATCAGTAAAATCCTCCTGATGCAGCCACTGGCATGTTACCAATCCCTCATTTACATGTGCACATTTCTTCAGATTTAGGATTTTTTTATCCTTTGTAACTCTTTACAAAGTAGACAACTTTAAGGTTACACCAAATGTTTACAGGAATTTTCTCAGTCTTCATCCATTGGTTTAGCCCATCATAGCCCAGCAGGTATACAGGGATTGTTCGATTATGATATCTCAGAAAGCCAGGCCTTCAGGTTCCAGTATTAATACCAGTATGTGTAGGAAATCCATAAGGGAAGATGATTCTCGACCCATTTCTACCTCAGGACAAAGTTTTGTAATTCAACCATCATGATACTTATGCATGCTTTACGTTTCAGTCCTATGAATACAACTTATATCCACGCGTTTTTCATAGAATAGTGTGTTTTTACGTTCCTAGCATGAGCATTTCCAGTTCACCCAGTGTTACGAATCATGTCCCATGAACACAGAAATTCCAGGCTCAGGTCATGCAGCTCATGACTCATGCTCCACTCCTAGTGATCATCCAAACTCATATTATGTCATATATACTCTCAGTTTAGATCCCTCAATGAATTCGTGGTGTTGATGCTCTATCCCTCAGTCCTTAGTTACACCGTCAGTTCAGTAATCAATATTTAATAAATGACTCAGATAATCCTACAGGACCGTGGCTTTCAGTTATCAGTTACTTAGCCATCAGAATTCAGTACTTCAGTACCAGTGTAAATCTTGGTTATCAGAAACTATCATTTAGTTTCAGTTACAGTCTTAGTTATGGTTACAGTCTCAATACTGTCTTAGCTACAATCTCAGTCCCAGTCCTAGCCCAGTAATTAGTTTAGTACTCAGTTTAGTTTTGGAATTTCTCGACCATAGCATATGGCCATCAGTTACTTATTATTAGTATTTCAGTACCCCAGTTTATAGAATGTTTCCGAAACATGTTAGACATTTGATCTTGCATTCTTAAGGTAATACAGTTTTTACTCACTCATGCTCAGTTACCTTATGTTAACCAGTCAGTCATTACCTTCTATGAATTTTACTCTACAGTTTTAGTCCAGTTTCTCAGACTAAGTTTAGTTAAGTCTTACATACCTAGTATTCAGTTATCAGTCCTTCAGTTAATCAGATGAGCTGTATATTTATCAGTCGTGCTCGATACCCATGTGAATATTTTTGGTAGTCTTGAGTGGCGTGTTATACTAAGGTGGATAGTATAGTTGAGAGAGTGCTAGAGAAGTACTTCAGTTAAGTATAAGTTTTTAGTATGAGTTAGTTTAAGCAGCCAGTAATTCAGTTTAGAAGTCAGGAGAACAAGTTTGGATGGTGTGGTTTCCCTTAGTTCTATCTAGTTGCACTATCCAGATTCCCATGAATGGATCATTCTAAGATGGACCAACCAGGTAGTTGCGTGCTCAGCTTAGTTCATGTATCACGTCTTAGTTTCAGATCCCAGATATTTAGTCATAATTCAATTCATAGGTGCCTTGTGCATTGCCCTAATTATCCTAAGTATCTCAGCAAAATCAGTATTCTTCCAGGGACCTAGTGTCCCAAGGGAAAGATACACTATAATCCCCCAAACTTTCATGATATAAACATTCCACTCTCTCTCCTCATAATAAATATAGTTAGGAGTAAGGGGTACTCATAAGTTGACCCTCAAACTCCGACCTCAGCCACAAGCCACGTATTCAAGGTACTCAATTTAGATAACGATATTCGACTTATATACCACGTTTCAGGCTCAGATATATTCCCATGTTCCCATTCACGCGTGCCCAGTAAGTGATCTTGGGTTCATCAGTATTTTCGGTTTAAGGTAAAAATCTTTCATGAATTCACTCAGTTCCATGTTCAGATTCCATTACAAACTTGGTATTCAGTTTCATGCTCAGATTCCCATTATAAACTTGATACAAATTACCATTGTGTATTCAGTCATATGTTCATATGGAAGTTCAATCATATATTCACACATCAGATATGTATGCTCAGCTTGATAAATTTAGCTTACCAGTAATCACAGTCATGCATTCATTGAGTCAGCTATTCATGCATCAGATATACATGTTCAGCATAATACATTCAGCTTATCAGTCATGTACTCATATTTCAGTCGTTCATGTCCAGTATGTACTTCAACTTATCATTTCTCCCATCTCAGTCAGTCCCATTCAAGGATGAATATTCCTAAGGGGGAGATATTGTAAAACCCCGCAAAATTCCTAAGCTTAATTCAGTCCTTTAAGCTTGTCAAGGGGGTCCTAGACTTAGAAAATTCTAGTTAAGTTTTGAGACTTAGTTTATCTTTGGCCTTTGAAAGTTGGCAATCTCATTTCGTGACCTTATTGTCCTTTAATGGTCGGTATTCTTGCTAATTCATGATCAGGGAAGTCAATATGTGTTCCTGGGCAAGTTTTGGATTTTTCGAACCTCGTTTAGACCACATTTGGTGTCCTAAAATAGTGGACCAACACGATCTTGGCACACCGCATCGCCTATCGCGTTGGTTAATATTATTGTAGGTCGCCAAAGTCAAAATAACTGAGGCTTAGCGCAATCATGGCGCGATACGTCGGGTATCACATCGATGCCATCGATGCATCGCATTGACAATTGTGTCGATGTCCAGTTTTTATTCATTAAATGTCCGCATCTTTAAGGGAAAAAGGGTTAATTTCCCATGAAATTCAGCTAGGTTTTGACCAAAATATAATTGTTTCTCTTAAATTTCCACAAGAACAGGTCTAGGATTTTCACTTGAAGGTTCTAATCCAGAAGATTCCACCGTTAATCTTCAAGAAATTTCCATCTAATGTATGTAAAGTGTGGACTCATGGGTTCTTTTTACCCATGAAGCTCAAGAAGCCCTTTCAAAAATATAAATTTTGAATTCCATGTTATGAATTGAATCATATCCATGTTTATGTTGTTGTATGATTACCAAGTTGAAATCTTTAATACATATAATGAAGTTATGCATGCAAGGTGGTTTCTAAAATGCCTAAGAGAATAAGAATTATGCTTTATGACTCAATTGTGACCAAATTGATGAATCCATGTTTTACCCTTATGTTCACAATGACCCCCATGTTATTGTTATGCATTATAATGGTTTGGTGGAATGCTCATGAGATTAGACTTACAAAATTATGACATGTTTATATGTATTCCTATTCATGTGTAAGCTTATGACATACAAATACTCCATGAAAATCTCCAATGTTTGTACTATGAATTGTTGACTATGGTCATGTGTTCAAGAAACATCATGTCTTGTCAATTTCATGATATCGAGTCCTGGGGATACTTGTACCCAACAATTTAGTTGTGTGCCTAGAGCCAGTGTCAGTTTTCAATATACTCTCAGTCCAGTCATAATCCTTAGAATTCAGTCAGTCACATGACTCAGGAAAACTCAGTAAATTCAGTATTAGTCCAGTCCCACTCAGTAATCTCAGTAAACTCAGTTAGTTAACGAACTCAGTAATATTCCATTAGTCCATGAAACTTAGTGAAATCAGTCTAGTTTAATCAGTAACATGATCAGTGATAGCTCAGTCAAGCCTAGTATGAACTAGGAAATCAGTTCAGTGTTTATTCAGTTGGGAGTAGGATTCAGCACCGAGTGAACCCAAGGATGAGGGCTTACCTATCAGCCAGTAGAGGGTAAGATCCTTAGAAGCAATCCTTGCATTCCAGAACTACGTAGCCAGCGTAGGTTGAGATGTACACCTACGAGTCTAGGGATTATACATCTTATTTGAGTTTTTCCTACTATGGGGGGTTGACGGAAGAGCTCCCTGTCAGAGAGGGTTAACTCACAACTTGCCTTTACCCGTGGCACGGTACTGACACCCTTCCAACTGGGGTTACAGTTTGGACCCCCACCAGTTCATATTCGGGGCATGTCGGTTAGATAATTACTTCCCACAGTTTCAGTCTTAGTCGTTGTAAAAGAACTCATATAGTTCTTCAGATTCAGGACTGTCAGATACAGTCACTCAGTTCAGTATGAAATTGAACTGGTTCCATCAAAATCAGGACTGTCAAACACAGTCACTTAGTTAACAGTATATCATTTATATGAAAGCATGTTATCAGTATTCAGACTCAGTAGTCAGTATTATCACGATCTCATTTATAGTTACGTATTCATGCATGTATTCTCACGTTCATGTTATTCAGTCAGTTAGTATTGTTCATGCATATGAATCCTATGTATTCAGCCTACCTCACTTTGCATACCAGTACATTCAGACGTACTGATGCATACTTTTTTTCTGCGCTATGATGTTTTATACCATAGGTTCAGACCTTCACGTTCCCGATCGCACTTAGCTTCAGATTCAGCCAGCACCAGTAGATTTGCAGTTAGTCCTCATTATTCGAGGATAGCATGATTATTTCATTATTTCAGTTTTAGTAGAAGGAGTTAGTTGGGGATATGTCCCATCAACTCCATAGTTTTCAGAAGTTTAGAAGCTTTCAGAATAACATGTTTAGACAGTTTATTTTAGTTTGGTATTGATATACCGTATTTTTAGATGTTATGTTTTATCATATATTTGAACCTTATGGCCTTTCAGCCCTTTTATTCTGTATTTATACAATATATTATGCAGTGCTCAGCTACAGATATCAGTCATGGGTTAGATTGTGGTCCTTCGGGATTACTAGCACCGTGTAGCATTTCGGGTATCAGATTCTGGGCATTACACTCTACCTTCTAGTTTCTGACCGATTCCTTCAACTGGACTAGACTGGGATCCCTATCCTTCTTTCCTTCACTTCGGAAACTAGGGATGATTCTAAGCTACTTTGCACCCATACACAACCTTCTATTGAATCGACTAAGAGAACAGCTAGTCAGGCTAGATAATGAACTTCCTGGGCTAACTTCTTCTTACTGTTCTCAACATGTGCAACACTACCCTTAGATATTCTACTGAGAGCGTCAGCCATTACATTGGCCTTTCTCAGATAATACAGAACACTCATGTCATAGTCTTTCAATAATTCCAACCACCTTCTCTGATGGAGGTTGAGGTCTTTCTGAGAGAACACATACTGCAGGCTCTTATGATCAGTGAACACATCAACATGCACACCATACAAGTAATGCCTCCAAATCTTTAAGGCAAAAACTACTGCTGCTAACTCAAGATCATGAGTAGGATAGTTCTTATCATTGGGCTTAAGATGTCTAGAGGAATAGGCTATGACCTTACCTCTATAAATCAGAACACAACCTAATCTGACTCTGGAAGTATCACAGTACACAACAAATCTGTCGGAACTATCTGGTAGGCCAAAACTGAAGTTGTGGTGAGTTGAGTCTTCAACTTCTGAAAACTCTTCTCACAAGAATCTAACCACTGGAACTTGACTTTTTTTTGAGTCAATCTGGACATAGGGGATGTAATAGATGAAAATCCCTCAATAAACCATCGGTAATAGCCAGCCAAACCCAAGAAACTACTAATATCTAACGAAGAGATGGGCCTGGGCTAGTTTCTCACTGCTTCGGTCTTTTGAGGATCAACTCTAATGCCATCACCAAAAATTATATGGCCAAGAAATGCTACTGAACTTAGCCAAAATTCGTACTTACTGAATTTGGCGAATAGATGATGGTTTTTGAGAGTCTGCAATACTATTCTGAGATGGTCTGCATGATCGTGTTCACTATGAGAGTAAACAAAAATGGTATCTATGAAGACTACGATGAACATTTCCAAGTACTGCTTGAACACATGGTTCATCAAGTCCATGAAGGCTACTGGGGCATTGGTAAGACCAAAGTACATGACTAAAAATTCAAAGTGACCATACCTAGTTTGAAAAGTTATTTTTGGGATGTCACTTCCCCTGACTCTAAGCTGATAATAACCTGATCTGAGGTCTATCTTAGAAAAATAACTGGTACCCTGAAGTTGGTCAAAAAAGTCAGCGATTCTGGGAAGTGGATACTTGTTCTTGACCGTAACTTTGTTTAACTGACGATAATCTATGCATATTCTAGAGAACTGTCTTTCTTACGCATGAATAAAACTAGTGCACCCCACAAGGACACACTGGGTCTGATGAATCCCTTATCTAAGATTTCCTTTAATTGTTCCTTTAATTCTCTGAGTTCTGCTAGAGCCATCCTGTAATGCGGGATAGAGATGGGCTGAGTATCTGGGAGAAAATTGATTCCCAAATCAATTTCCCTTTCGGGAGGAACTCCAGGAAGTTCTTCGAGGAAACACATCTGGGAATTCACATACTACTGATACTGAGTCAAGAGCAGGGGTTTCTGAACTACAGTCCTGGACTTGAACGAGAAGGTAGACACATCCCTTAGATATCATTTTTCTAGCCCAAAGGTAAGAAATAAGTTGACCCCTAAGTGCTGAAGTACTACCCTTTCACTCTAGAATAGGTTTATTTGGAAACTAAAACTGAACAATTATGTTTTTGCAGTCGACTGAGGCATAGAAGAAATAAACCAATCCATGCCGAGAATGATATCAAAATCCGTCATCTCTAATTCGACTAAATCTACTGAAGTGACTTTCTGAGATATCATAACTGGACAGTTCCTATATACCTACCGGGCTATGATAGATTTACCCACTGGGGTAGAAACTAAGAAGGGATCTGCTAGAATTTTGGGACTGATTCCAAAATCAACTACTATAAAAGGAGTAACAAAAGACAAAGAAGCTCCTAGTAGAAAAGCATAAACATGCAAATGGAAAACTTGTAATGTACCAATGACCATATTAGGAGAAATTGCCTGATCCTATCAAGACTAAAGAGTATAGAGTCTGTTTGGGCATTGCCTACCGGTGGTAATGGAGAGGCACCCTGTTGATTCGGGCGACCGGATTAAGCTGGGAAACGTTTATACTAACTATGCGAACCCACCTGAGGACACTGTCTGACTCTGTGACCTGGCTTTCCACATCTATAACACACATCGCTACCATCTCTGCGATACTCTGGTGGTTTCTATCGCACTTCTAGCAAAGAGTATTTGTTCAGGAACTACTAACACTGCCCTGGGGTTTAGGGCCTGATGCCCTGTATTGGGTTCCATCTCTGAATTTTGGCACTAGAGAACTTGATAAGGAAGGAGCTGGAACTGAGGATTTTGGGTAGAACTGAGAACGATTCCCTCCCTCTGACTTAGGCTGAGAAAAATTAAAACTACCTATTCTCACCCTCTTATTCTCTTTTTCCTTCTCTTTATTCTTGGCCTCCTCTATCTGCTAAGCATGGACCATGAGCCTGGCTATGTCCATCTCTTTAATAAGAATTTTGGTCCTACACTTCTTGACCACGCTGCTAGACACCCCTGACACAAACTTACTCATCTTTTCTCTGCTATCTGCTACAACATGAGGGGCATATCTAGCTAACTGAGTAAACTTAAGAGAATACTCCTGCACTTTCATATTGCCCTAGTTCAGGTTTATAAACTCCAAAATCTTCGCTTCCCTCAACTCTAGCAGGAAGAACCTATCCAGAAAAGCAACTGCAAACTCCTCCCATTCTATGGACCCTGCTTCTGCGACCCTTTCTGCTTTCCACTATTTGAACCATGAGTGGGCTACATCCTATAACTAATATGTGGCCAACTCAGCGCTCTCAAAATCATTCACCCCATGATATCGGTAACCTTATGCACCTGATCAAAAAATTCCTGAGGGTCTTTATCTGACTTAGACCAGATAAATGATGGAGGGTTGATTCGGGTGAAGTCCCGAATTTTTGTAGTAGTAGTATGGGCCACTGGGTTGGGGAAACCACAGTTAGACATTCATTCTAGGCTACCATAGAATGAGCTAGGGCGGTGAAGGCTGCTCTGAACTCCGCGTGGGAGACATGCTCGCCTGAAGGATCTGGATGGACGGGCTGAGAGGCTGACTGATCTCTTGTTACTCTTCAGTGAGTCCTCTTTGGAGGCATATTCTGTAAACGGAAGAGAACCTAGGATTAGAAAGAGAGTGTAACTAGAGCTCATGATCATTCACATGACATGAATACTAAAAAAGGGGAACTTTTCCTAAAACATCTAGTAGCCTCTTTTCCATAAGTGTGGCGCGCAACACACCCATGAACAAGACTCTACTAGATGAGGCTTTCAGACTTCCTAGGACTCTGCTGAACCTGGCTCTGATACCAAGTTTGTAACGCCCCAATTCTATACCTTGGACGCTATACGGTGCTCATAATCCTGAAAGACCATAAGCTAACCCATGACTGGTACCTGCTGCAATAACTGTGTAATAGATACTATAATAATTACAGAAATAGGCAAAAACATATGCCTTAAGATTCAAATCTATAAATAAATCTGAATGTGGTATCAAAATACCAAAACAAAATATAAGTACTAAAAAACTAAACAACTGTCTGAAAATACTCTAGTATAAAAAAGCCTCTAACTGTCTGAACTGTGGAGTTAATGGGACAAGCCCCCAACTAACTCCATCTACTGAAATAAAACTAAATTACTACAAATAATAAGCATGTCCTAGAACTATGAGGACTCACCACTACTCTGAAAGCTGAGAATCTGAACTGCTAAGGGTGCTTCGGAGCCCATGTATCTGAGCTTATGATATAAGACATCATAGTGCAAATAAAAGCATGTGTCAGTACTTTGAATGTACTGGTATTCTTAGTGAGGTAGGTTGATATTCATGGGTTTATATGCATGCACAATAATAACTGAATAACATGAGTATGACTCAGTAAGAGTACATTCATAAATACATAGACTATAACTGAGATCGTGCTAATACTGAGTACTAAATTGAAATACTGATAACCGATATCTAAGTTTATGAATACTGTATTACTGATTATCTGAATGACTGTATCTGATGGTTCTAAATTATGTGGAACCATACTGTGTTCCGTACTATGCTGAGTGACTATGTCTGATAGTCCTGAATCTGTAGAAATGAACTAAGTTCTATTCTGAGACCGAGACTGGAACTAAGACTGTGGGAGGTAATCATCTAACCGATATGCCCCTTCTATAATAGGATTTGGGTGACTACCTATAACCCCAGTTAGAAGGGTGCCAATACCTTGCCACGGGTAAGGATAAGCTGTGAGTTAACCCTTTCTAACAGGAGGCTCTTTCGTCAACCCTCGCTGGCAGGATAACTCGGATAAGAATTATCAACCTTCATAATGTTTGGCAGGAAGATCCCTCAACCTATGTTATCTACGTAGTTCTGTAACACAGTGATTACTACTAAGGATCAAACTCTCTGCTGACAGGAATGCCTCCATCCCTGGGTTAACTCGATGCTGAATCCTATTCCCAACTGAATAGACACTGAACTAATTTCTAATTTGTATTAGGATGAACTGAACGGTTACTGAGACTACTATTTAGCTTAACTTAATTGAGTTCACTCAGTTCCATTGACTGACGGAATACTACTAAATTTTGTTAGCTGATTGAGTTTACCGAGGTCTAAACTGGATACTAAATTAGACTGGACTAATATGGATTCTACTGAGTTTTCCTGAGTTCTATAACTGGCTGAGAGTACTACTGATTGTGTCATGATTGATACTATTCTATGACTGACCATGGCTCTAGGTAATCAGCTAAATTATCGGGTACAAGTACCCCCAGGACTCGATAGCGTAAATTAAGACATGGCATAACATGAAACATGTAAACTATGAACTTGATCATCATTCATTCATTGGGGCATTTTGACAAACACTTGGACATAAGCTATCTTAACATGATTTCATTCTCTTAATAGTTCACATGGAAAATTTATCAAGTACTTGGTGAGCATAGTATATGCACATAGTATTGAACAACAAGTGAGCATCATAATTCTTCTCTAATTTCACAAGTCAAGGGTTTATCATGGATTCACATGAATCTACACACATAATGATCAATTTCACATGAGATATATATATATATATATATATATATAATCATGAATTAGGAACTTAATCCAAAAAGCATTCATGGATACACTTTAATTCCAACCATGGAAATTATAAAATCAATTACTTGAAGTTCACAAGAGATTCTTGGACTCCAAGGGTGGAAGCAACCCTTGGATGAACACTTCACATACCTTTGTTGAAGAATTTCTAAAAGCTTATGGTTGAATCTTGAGTTCTTAATTTGAAACTAGATCTTCTAGGGTTTTGTTCTTGAGCAAATTTGAGAACTAATGACTATATTTGCTCTATAGGGAGTTTAATTTCATATTTTGGGGGCTGAGAGTCAAGGGATAAAGACCTACATAACCCTAAGAACGTGGTATTTTAATGACTGAAAACTGAATTACTGATGCACAGGTCGACGCGACGTGTGGATGGTATTGATGCGATAGCCAACGCATCGCGCCATATTCGCATCAATTCACTGGAATTGGATGTTGGTAGCTGGGGAAAATAGTAATCAATGCGATAGTCGATGCGGTGCACCAAGATTGCATTGATTCATTATTTTGGGATTCCAAAGAGGCTTCAAACGAAGTTCAAAAAATCCAAAACTTGTTCGGAAACACCTACGGACATTCCTGATCATGAATCAACCTAAACATCAATGTTTAATGGACGTAAAGGTCACGAAATAATACTGTCAACCTTCGTAGATTAAAAGGACACTAAGTCTGAGTACTTATCTAAAATATTCTAAGTTTAGAACCCTTTGACAACCTAAAGGACTGAATTAAGCTTAGGCTTTTGTGGGGTCTTACACTGCAATTGTCTACTATCTCAATTCATTAAAACATCAAAAGGTTAATATTAAAATGCTAAAATTCATCAATCCCCTACTTATTTTATATTAATAAGAGGGTCTACTAGCTCAAGGAAGACTACTATGCATAATGAAGGTGTGCTCTGCATTGAACCTCAACTTAGTAAAATAATAATTTTTTAATCAAGAGTCGAAGTGGTCTCAGACTTGAACTATGAATGATTAAGAGGGATAAAATTTCATTGAATTACTCAAGATAGTCAAGGTGTAGACATGAGCTTTATAGTCAGCACGTTACGACCTTGTGCTATTCTGGTTTAAAGAGTGTTCTTTGAAACCTATTTCTTATAGGAAATGGCCTTCCTCCACACTCACATAGATGAAATATGTCGAGAGTTCTCCTGTAATTTTAGCACTCCACTCATACGAGCTAAAAATTTTCATGTAATAGTTTTTTGGGTTAAAACTCAACCTCCACAAGAATTACATGAACAAATATACTCACACCATAGGGAGGGATAAAATTAGTGTATTTTTCACAACAAGTCATCATGTAATTTGTTTTCCCATTGAACCTGGTTATAGGATCTCTAGTTCTCAGGTTGGATTTTCTCACATATGACATAGGAATTTATAGGCTTCAATCTCATCCTCCTCAATGTACTCCAAACCTTTTCTTTTTCTAAGGCCTAACTAATGGACCTGTAATATTATCACAAGATTTGACATAATCAACATTAATGGTACCATTATAAAATATGATCTCACATTACTATGTTTTCTCTTTATAGATCTGGATTTACCATTGTAATAATGGTTTTGAATGTTACCAATTGCAACAGTGCTATCATAATGAATTAAAATAGGAGAAATTGGTTTTTCAAAATAAGGTATTTGAAATAACAAATCTCTCAACCAATTCGCTTCCTCACTAGCTGAAGCTAAAGTAATTAGTTCAGCCTTCACGATGGAGTTACCAATAATTAATTACTTTTTAGATTTTCAACAGAGAGAACCACCACCCAAAGTAAATATATAAACAGTAGTAGATACTAAATCACCTGATAAAGTGTTCCAATACGTATCACAAAAGCCTTCACGTACAACAAGATATTTTTTATAGAACAAACTACGAGATTTTATTCTAATTAAATGTCTCATTACTCTCATTATAGCATGCCAATGTTCATTACTTGGCTTGTTAGTATACCTTCTAAGTACGCATACTGCATATGCAATATTAGGCCTAGTACAATCAGTCACACATCTCAAACTTCCAAATATGCTAGCATATTTCTTTTGATTTATAATATCATTTTTACTTTCAATAGAAAACACAAGTGAACACTAGAATCAAATGGAGTTACAACATGCTTGCAATCAAGAAATAATATTTTTCAAAATTTTTTGAACATAATGTGACTGATCATGAAAAATTCCATCACATATTCTAGTAACTTTTATTTCTAGAATAAAATTTTCCTCACCAATATCTTTCATATCAAAATAGTTTCTAAAAATATTATTAGTCTGTCTAATAAGATTCATGTTAGAGCCAAAGATCAATAAATCATCAACATATAGGCAAATAATAACATACAAATTATTCCAAGACTTAAGATATATGCATTTATCACACTCATTTTTTTAAAGACATTATCAATCATGCAGGAATCAAACTTATTATGCCATTACTTTGGTGCCTGTTTCAAGCCATATAGGGATTTAGTAAGTTTACACATTTTTCTTTCTTGGCCAGCTTCAACAAAATACTCGAATTGTTCCATGTAAATCTCCTCATTTAAGTCTTCATTTAAAAAAAGATATTTTTAAATCCATTTGATGACTTTGTAAATCAAAAATTATGACAATAGCAACTTAAAGTCTAACATATGTAATTATAGTTACTGGAGAAAAAGTATCAGAAAATTCTAGGCCTTCTAGTTACTTAAAATCTTTAGCCACTAGCCTAGCCTTGTATTTATCACCATATCATCTAGCTTTATCTTTTTGCATAAGATCCATTTACATCCAATTATTTTATAATCTGGTGGTAAATCAACTAGCTTCCAAGTTTTTTTGAGAATTAGTGATTTTATTTCATTATTTACAACCTCTTTTCAAAAAATAACATCATGGAAAGACAAAACTTCTTTTAAAGTGAGAGGTGTTGGGTTCGAAATTGAGAGGGCGTCATGCAGAAGCTTATAGTTTATAAACCATAGAGACGATAATTCAAACAAAAAGAAAATCATACTAAAAGGACATATTATTAATATGGTTTGGTCAAATGACCTACATATAAAAAATAATATTGAAAAACATAAAATTTATTAGGAGAAATCTCCCCCCCCCCAAACAAAAATCTTTGATGACTACATTGTGGATGCTATTGTGTTATTGTATTAAAAGAGGGGTATTCTATTTATAGAGTTTCAAAATCCTTCCTCCAAGAAAGAAGTAAGTAAAATATGGAAAAGAATTATATTTTCCTGCTAAGAAAATTTATACTCAAATTCCATAAGAAAATCAGGGAAAAAATCCTAACAAATCTCCCTTTTTGGCTTGATTTTCTTGACATACCTTGATCCATTTTCTTCATATACATGATCTTTGTTCTTTACATAATCTTCCTAATTTCTTCTTGTCATGTTTAAAAATAAAGCTTATTTGGGTTAAAAAAATATGATCCCTTTCGGTTAAAAATACTGGAGCCCTTTATATGGTTAAAACTGAGCTTTATTTTCAAATATGTAACATCAAGATTATTGAAAAATAAGATTGACAATTATCTTCACATTTAGTTTTTCAAAATATCTTCATTGTCGTCAAATTGGTTGCAACTTTGATCTTAATATATCCTTAATTTGAACCATCGAATCATTGAACCATAGTCTCTAATACCACTTGTTGGGTTCAAAATTGAGAGGGCATCATACGGAATTTTTCAGTTTACAAACCATAAAGACGATAATAGAGACAAAAATAAAAGCATACTAAAAAGACATATTATTAATATGCTTTGGTCAAATGACCTACAAAAAAAAAAATAGTACTGAAAAACATAAAATCTATTGAGAGAAATCTCTCCCTAAACAAAACTCTTTGATGACTACATTGTAGGATGTTATTGTGTTATTGTATGAGAATAGGGGTATTCTATTTATAGATTTCCAAAACTTTTCCTCCAAAAAAGAGGTTAGCCAAATATGGAAAAGAATTATATTTTTCTTTCATGAAAAGTAAAAGTAATTATGGTATTATTTTTTTTTCTTCTATGAAAATTAATACTCAAATATGGTAAGAAAATTAGGGAAAAAATCCTTACCAGAGGGTCATCCCCAATATTAAAAATATAATAATCAGGACCAAAATTTTTTCTAATTTACCTCTTTTACTTCTTCTTCACTCAAATTCATCATTTTCTTTGTTTCTCAAAATAGAAGTAGAAGAACTAGGTAGTGACAAAATATTTTCTTGAATCCTTTGACCTCCGCTATTTTTAGAATCAAAAGGAAATTTATTTTCATGAAAAATAGCATCACCAGATTCTATAATAATATTATCTTTAGGATTAAAAATTTATAGGCTGTATTATTTGAAGCATAACCAAGAAAAGCACAAGTAGTAATTTTTTTATCCAACTTAGAGATTTTTTTACCCAACTTAACCTTATATAGGTTAAGGAACTCCAAATTCTTAGATATCCTAAATTTGTGACCTTTCTACAACTCAAAAGGTGTTAATTTAGTCTTTTTATGAGACATGCAATTCAACACATAACAAGCAGTCAAAATTTCTTTACCCCAAAAATTTAGAGGTGCACTTGAATCAATTAGCATGATATTAGTCAACTCAATCAAGCTATATTCTTTCTTACCGCTACACTGTTAGATGTAGGAGAATAAGAAGTAGTTTCAAGAATTATACTCAATGATGTAATAAAAGAATTAAACTCATTTAACTCATGTTCACGACCTCTATCACTTTTAATTCTTTTTATTTTTCTACCGAACTGATTTTCAACTTCATGGAGAAAAGTATTAGCATTCTCAAAAGCATCACTTCATGTTTCATTAAATAAACATATGTAAACTTATAACATCATCAAAGAAAGTGATAAAACATCTATTTCCTCCACGAATTATAATTTCTCCAAGTTCACAGATATCAGTATGAATTAATTCTAATAAAATAATTTTTCTTTCAACTTAACAATAACGCCTTTTTGTGATTTTGTCTTTACACAAGTCTCACATTTTTTTTAAAAAAAATTTGATCATTTGAATTAATCTTAAACTACTCATGATTCCCACATACTGATCATTAAGATGACACAAATGAGCATGTCAAATATTAGTAAAAGAAAACATGTAAACAGAATTAGAAGTTTTATTCATTTCAACATTCAACTTGAACATCTTATCACAAACATACCCCTTTTCCACAAAAATATATTTTGCACAATTACATATTGGTCAGATTCAATAATCTATTTGAAACCTACTTTATTAAAAAGAAAGCTAGACATCAAATTTTTCCTCATGGAAGGAGTATGTACTACCCTGAGAATTCCAACCGATAGAAGAACCATACTTCAAGCTCATGAGAAATAAATTTTAGTGATTTGATAGTTTTATGATCAGATTTGATATGCATTAAGGCCTCAAATATGTCCTAGCTATTAGGTGAATCAAAACATCCCTTACCAATTGAATTCTTGAGAAAGATATTGGTACAGTCAACTTCAAATAAGCATATCTTTCATTATACTATGAATTTATTAGCTCATAAGACACCAACAAATATATAATTGAATTAATTTTCCAACGATGCCAATTTCACCAAAATACGTTATCAGGCTAAAAAATTATGGTCGTTTTATAGTGAGCTATCGGGACTGCCAAAGTGTGACTGGAAGGCCGACGGACCATCGTGCCAGCAAAAAATCGTCTGCCAAATCATTGCAACTGAGGTCGTAAGCCAGTTTTATGGCCATAAAGCAATTGTTTGAGGGACGGTCCATCCCTGGGGTGATGAGTCATCGCCCAAACCGTCCCTCACCTTCGTTTATCGATTAAAAGCCATTTTTAAAGGGATTTTGGGGTCTTTTCCATCATTTTTAACACATAATTATATCAAATCAAAGCAAATAACTTCATATTCATCCATATCATCAAAATTAGGATTTATTTCAAGATCAACCCTCAAGAACAAGGTTCAAACCATTCTTCAAGAAAATTCAAGAATCAAAACATCACCATTCAAGAACATTCAAGAAAAACCTCTAAGAACATTCTCAAGGCTTCAAAGGTCAACTTGTTCCATTGAATCAAGCCAAATAAGGTATGTGGGATTTGAACAAGAACAATTCTTTCATTTTTGTGCCCAAAGATTTGATTTTTATTAAAGAATTTTATGTTTTTTGTTTTTTTTTCAAAGTGGGGATTATGCCCTATTTACTTTGCTTTGAATTTATGAAATTATAAGTTGTTCAAGTCTTGAAATTTGCATGTTATTTCACTTATTTATGTTTGAATTTTAGAATTTATGCCATGGATTGCACATCCCTATGATGATTTGATATTGCCAAGTGTTTCAAAGATAAATGTTAAGATTTAATCTTTATTATGAAGTTTTGGTCATTTGAGTATATATTTATATATGAGTTTAAGACTCAAGTAAGAATTTTGATGTTTCATGAAGAGTATATTGTTGGTATGATTTAAAAAAATAAGTATCTCGATTTTTTTAAAGAAAGATTGATTATTGATCCTAAGCTAAGATAGAAATCCACATTTTTTTTATTTAAGGCAAAGAGAGGGAAAGTTGGATTCTATAATACATTATTGTACTAATTAAGGTGAAATTTCCTAAATGTTCTGAGCCTAAGTATGGGAGTAGTATTAAGCACCGAGTTGGGTATGATTCCAAGATCTCATGCCCCAGAACTACGAGACACCGTAGGATTATAATTTACCCCAAATGGGTTAATATAGTGATCTAAAGTTAAGGTTCTATTCCGATGGCAAGGGTAGAAGAGTTCTTCCCAACGTGGGAAAGACGTTGGATGTCATGTTAGCTCATATGGTTTATGTCGATTAGAAGAAACTCCCAAGTTCCTAGAGTCTCCAAGTCTCCAAAGTTTTATCGTCCTAAAGTTCTCAAGTCCTTGAGTTCCCAAAGTCCTATTCTTCTCAAGATAAAAGCATAAGTTTTGAAAGTTATTATTTTAAGATTTATTTTTGCTTACAAGCTTTGAGAATAAGAGGAGAATACATACTTTAGAACTAAGTATAATGACTCACGAGATTAATGCTATATGTTTTATTATTCATGATTTATGAGATTTAGATTTCAGATTTATTCAAGCTATGTGAGTCATTTATATCAGCATGCATATATAAAGAGTAATGATATTGTTGACTTAATGCATACACCCCCACATCCTCAAAGTACTGATCCACATATATGTCTATGTACTACATTGTCTCATAATGTAGGTTCAGGCGCTCAGCTTCAGCAGTGATAGTGATCTCAGAGTACCTTTATCTACACTTCCACAGTTGGTGAATCCTCATGGTTCGAGGACCTATTTCTCTGATTTTCACTCTTGATAGTAGTTTTTTATTATTTTTAGTTTAGTTCGAGTTAGTTGGGGGTTTGTCCCTATGACTCTCTAGTTCCTTAGTAAGTAGAGACTTGTCGAACTAATAGTTGGAGTTCCAGATTTTTAGTATTTGTTATCCATATAATGTTTTTTGTTATCTTAGTTCAGATTCGGCATGATATAGTATTATTCCTTAGCTCATTTATCCTAAAGTAAGTGTTAGATTTAGTATGCAGGCTCAAAGGGTTAGCTAAGGGTTACTTATAGCCTTGAGCACCATGTGACGCTTCGAGATGAGATTTCAGAACGTTACAAACTTTGTATCATAGCCTAAGGTTTATAGAGTCCTAGGGAGTCTGACAAGCTACGTTACGTAGAGTCTTGATGATTGGTGTGAAGCGCTCCACATCTATTGAGCAAAAGGCTACATGACATTTTAGGAAAAGTCATCTATTTCTTTCAGAATCTATCGTGCTTATAGATGTCTCTATCTGCTATTGACTCATGCTCTTTTATGACATAAAATGCCACCCCGTAGAGCTAATGCCCATAGAAATGACAATTAGCCACCCCAACCTGTCGATCCCATGAATAAGAATATGTCTCATGCCATATTTTGGGCTATTTTTCAGACGTTAGCCTAAGCTATGACTGCTACTGTGTAAGCCAATAATCAGGCTGTTGTTCCGCGCCAACAAGGGGGTGATGCAGTCATAGCCAGACTTCATGACTTTATGAGGATGAACCCACCCAAATTTTTAGGGTTAAAAGTAGGTGAAGACCCACAGTTGTATCTTGATGAGGTAAAGAAAATCACCCAAGTTATGCATGTAACTGAAGAGGAGAGCGTGGAACTAGCCTCTTATCATTTGAAAATTTTTTCTTATGATTGGGTAGTGGTGTAGAAGAAGAGTAGAGGGGAGAATACAACTCCTATGACTTGGCAGGTGTTTCAGGATGCATTCTTAGACAAGTTCTTCCCACTTGAGATGAGGGAAGTAAACATAGAAGAGTTCATGAACCTGAGGCAAGGATCTATGACAGTAAAAGAGTATTGCCTCAAGTTCAATCAGTTATCTAAGTATGCTCCTGACTTAAGAGTTGACCCCAAATCTAGTATGAGTAAGTTCATGACAGGTGTGTATGGATTAGTGGTTAAGGAGTGTAGGACTACTATGCTCAATAGAGAAATGGATCTTTCTAGACTGATGATGTATACTCAATAGATTAAGGCAAAAAAGATAAAGGAAAGAGAGAGAGTAAGAGGACATAAGAGGGATAGATCAGAGCAGTTTGAGCATGGCCAGACTAGATCCCATGGAGGGAACCGCTCGTAGTTTTAGAGTCGTTAATCTATGCTAGAACCTTCATCAGCCAGTGCTCCCGCGCCTAGAAATAGGCAGGAGCAAGGAAATAAGTCTTCTTTGTCCAGATCTCAGAACAATGTGAGTAACAGACCCAGTTATCCCCTATGAACTAAGTGTGGCAGACCCATCCCGATGAGTGTTTGGCCGAACAAAAGGGTTGTTTTAGTTGTGGCAAGTTGGGCCATAGACTTAGAGAGTGTCTTCATGCTAGATAGAGGAACAGAGATGTTCATCCCCAGACTCAGGCTACCAGTACACTAGCTCTTGTAGCTCACTCAACCCGTCCTCAGGGTGCTTCATCCAGCACTGCTAGCGGTCAGCGCCAGAATTGATTCTATGTTTTTCCATCCTGCCAAGAGCAGGAGGATTCACCGGATGTTGTTACTGGTACACTTCGTGTCTTTTTATTTTGATGTGTATGTATTGTTGGATCCTGGGTCAACTTTATCTTATGTGACTCTGTTAGTTGCTGTGAATTTTGAGATAAGTTTTGAAAAGATCCCTGATCCTATCCTAGTTTCTACCCCAGTAGGAGAGTCAGCTATTGCTAAGAAAGTTTACAAAATGTGTCCTATTACTGTTCTTCATAAGTTCATATTTTTAGATTTAATAGAGTTAGATATGGTCAATTTTGATCTTATTCTGGGTATGGATTAACTTTATTCCTGTTATGCATCCATAGATTGTCGCACCTATGTGGTTAAGTTTCAATTCCCATATGAGCCAGTCTTTGAGTGGTCCAAAAATTTTGTATCTCCCAAGAGTCATTTCATATCTTACCTTAAGGCCAGAAAGTTGATTTCCAAAGGTTGCATTTATCATCTAGTTTGAGTTAAAGACATTAAGTCTGGGACTCTAATAGTTTAGTAAGTCAATATAGTTAATGAGTTTCCAAATGTGTTTCCATAAGATCTCCCAGGGGTACCTCCCGATAGGGAAATAGAGTTTGGTATTGACCTTCTTTCTAATACACAGCCTATTTCTATCCCTCTATACTATATGGCACCCGCAGAACTTAAGGAGTTGAAAGAGCAACTCAAAGATCTTCTAGATAAAGGTTTTATAAGGCCTAGGGTTTCTTCATGGGGCACACCCACCCTGTTCTTGGGAAAGAAAGATGGTTTTTTGCATATGTGCATTGACTATCGTCAGTTTAATAAGGTCACAGTCAAGAACAGATACCCTCTTCCTAGAATTAATGACCTGTTTGATCAATTGCAAGGTGCAAGTTATTTCTCAAATATAGACCTTAGATCCGGCTATCATTAGCTTAAAGTATGAGAGTATGATATTCCAAAGACAGATTTCAGAACCCCCTATGGTCATTTTGAGTTTCTAGTCATGTCTTTCGGGCTGACCAATGCTCCAGTAGCTTTCATGGACCTCATAAATCTAGTGTTCAAATAGTATCTTGATATGTTTGTCATAGTGTTCATAGATGATATCCTTGTGTACTTCCCGTAGTGAGGATGACCATGCAGATCATCTTAGAATTGTCTTGCAAACTCTTAGAGATCACCAATTATTTGCCAAATTCAGTAAGTGTGAGTTTTGGATAAGGTCAATAGCCTTTCTCAGTCATATTATTTCAGTCGAAGGCATTACAGCTGATTTCCAAAAGACAGAAGCCGTAAGAAATTGGACTAGATATATCTCTCCATCAGACATTAGAAGTTTCTTGGGTCTAGCTGGATATTACCACCGTTTTGTTGAAGGTTTCTCATCGATTACGTCTTCTATGACCCGATTGACCCAAAAAAAGGTTAAGTTTTTGTGGTCAGGTTCCTATGAGAAGAGTTTTAAGGAGTTAAAGTCTCGACTCACTTTATCCCCAGGGTTAACATTGCTTGATGGTACAAATGGTTTTGTGGTGTAGTGTGATGCCTCTAGAGTTGGTTTGGGTTACGTGTTGATGCAGAGAGGTAAGGTTATAGCCTATGCCTCTAGACAGTTGAAACCGAATTAAAAGAATTACCCAACCCATGATGTAGAGTTAGTTGTTGTGGTGTTTACTTTGAAAATATGGAGATACTATTTATATGGTGTTCGTGTGGATGTGTTCACGGACCACAAAATCCAGCAGTATATGTTTACTCAGAGGAAGTTGAATCTTCGCTAAAGGAGGTGGTTAGAGTTGCTAACAGATTATGATATGAGTATGTTGTATCATCCGAGCAAGGCCAATGTAGTGGCAGATGCACTTAGTAGGTTGTCTATGGACAGTATGTCTCGTGTGGAGAAAGATAAGAAAGAATTAGCTCATGAAGTCTATCGTTTGGCTAGATTGGGTGTTAGGTTACTTGATTCAGCTGAAGGTAATATTTGGATTTAGAGTAGTTTTGAATCTTCTCTAGTTTCGGAAGTGAAGGAAAAGCAAGACATGGATTCTAGTTTGGTTAAACTGAAGGAGTCGGTTAAAGACCAAAAGAGGTTTTCTCCCAAGGGAGAGATGGTATGTTGAGGTTTCAGGATAGATCATGTGTTCCTTGTGTTGATGATTTGAGGCAGAAAATTATGGATAAAGCGCATGGCACGTAATATTCTATTCATCCTAGCGCTACCAAGATATATCGCGACTTGCGAGAAATCTATTGGTAGAGTGGTATGAAAAAAGATATAGCAGAGTTTGTGGCAAAGTGTGAAACTTACCAATAGGTTAAGGTAGAGCACTAAAGACCTGGTGGTGTGATGCAAGAGTTTGGTATCCCCACTTGGAAGTGGGAAAAGGTGAATATGGATTTTGTGACTGGTTTACCCCTTTCTCACCGTCATCATGATTCGATTTGCGTTGTTATAGACAAGTTGAATAAGTCAATGCATTTCCTTCCAGTGCATATATCTTATACAACTGAGTATTATGCTAAGTTGTATATCCGAGAGTTAGTCAGACTGCATGGAGTTCCCTAGTCTATCATTTCAAATAGGGGTACTCAGTTTACTTCCCAATTTTGAAGAGCTTTTCAGAAGGGTCTTGGTAACCAAGTTCACCTTAGTTTCTCTTTTCATCCACAGGTAGGTGGTCAGGTAGAGAGGACCATCCAGACTCTAGAAGACATGTTGAGGGCATGTGCTCTTGATTTAAAGGGTAGTTGGGATGAGCATTTTCCATTGATCGAGTTCACTTATAATAACAGTTATCATTCTAGCATTCAGATGGCCCCATTTGAGGATCTTTATGGGAGGAGATGTAGATCACCCATAGGTTGGTTTGAAATGGATGAGGCCGACTTACTTGGGCCTGATGCAGTGTTTAAAGCTATGGAAAAATTAAAGTTGATTAGAGAGAGATTGAAGACAGCTTAAAGTCTCCAGAAATCATATGCAGATGTGAGAACAAGAGATATTGAGTTTGAAATTGATGACTTAGTATATTTGAAGATTTCACCCATGAAAGGGGTGAAGAGATTTGGTAAAAAGGGAAAGTGTAGTCTCCATTATGTTGGCCCTTATAGAATTCTGAGACGTGTTGGGAAAGTGGCTTATAAGGTTGAGTTTCCTGCAGACTTGTCACCTATTCATCCGGTATTCCACATCTATATGCTTAAGAAATTTATTGGTGACACCACTGTTGTAGTTCCTTTAGAGATCTTAGATATTCAGACGAGTCTTTCTTATGAAGATATTCTAGTTGAGATTATAGACCATCAGATCTGTAGACTAAGGAACAAAGAAGTTCCCTCGGTCAAGGTTCTTTGGCGGAACCAGTCAGTTGAGGGTGCTACTTTGGAAGCAGAAGCAGATATACAAGCTAAGTACCCTCATCTATTCGCCGAAAGCTCAAATTTAGCCGAAGGTACTACTCTTCCTTGATTCAATTCTTTTCTAAGCATGTATTCAGCTATATAGTGCCTTCTTTATAAGTTCATGCATTCCCAGAAGTACTCAAAGGATTAGAATAATGTAGAATCAGTTTAGTAATTTATTTCAGCTGTGCATCCTCAGTTTTCTGAGCTAGCCAACCTCATTCGAGGATGAATGTTCCCAAGGGGGAGATATTGTAATACCTCGAGAATTACAACCTATAGAAGAACCATGATTCAAGCTCATGAGAAATAAATTTTAGTTATTTGGTAGTTTTATGATCAGTTTTGATGTGTATTAAGGCCTCAAATATGTCCTAGCTATTAGGCGAATCAAAACATCCCTTACCGATTGAATTCTTGAGAAAGAAATTGGTACAGTCAACTTCAAATAAGAATATCTTTCGTTGAACTATGAATTTATAAGCTCATCATATATCAACATATAGATAATTGAATTACCTTTCTAACGATATCAATTTTTCCAAAATCCGTTATTGGGGTAAAAAGTTATGGCCATTTTACAGTGAGCTATCTGGACTGCCAAAGTGCGACGGAAAGGCCGACGGACCGTCACGCTAGCGATGAACCGTCACCCAAACCATCGGAACTGAGGAATTAAGACCGTTTTCTGTCGATAAAGCAATGGTTTGAGGGATGGTCCATCCCTGGGGCGACGGGTCGTCGCCCAAACCGTCCCGCACCTCCGTTTAGCGATTAAAAGCCATTTTTAAAAGGATTTTTGAGTCATTTCCACGCCTTTTAACACCTAATTACATCAAATCAAAGCACATAACTTCATATTCATCCATAGCATCAAAATTAGGGTTCCTTTCAAGATCAACCCTCAAGAACAAGGTTCAAACCCTTCTTCAAGAAAATTCAAGAATCAAAACATCACCATTCTAGAACCTTCAAGAAAAGCCTCCAAGAATATTCTCAAGGCTTCAAAGGTCAACTTGTTCCATTGAATCAAGACAAATAAGGTATGTGGGGTTTGAACAAGAACAATTCTTTCGTTCTTGTGTCCAAAGATTTGATTTTTATTAAAGAATGTCATGTTTTTTGTTTCTTTTTCAAAGTGGGGATTATGCCCAATTTACTTTGTTTTTAATTTATGAAATTATAAGTTGTTCAAGTCTTGAAATTTGCATGTTATTTTACTTATTTATGTTTGAATTTGAGAATGTATACCATGGATTATACATCCCTACGATGATTTGATATTTCCAAGTGTTTCTAAGATAAATGTCAAGATTTAAGCATTATTATGAAGTTGTGGTCATTTGAGTATATATTTATGTATGATTTTAAGGCTCAAGTAAGAATTTTGATGTTTCATGAAGAGTATGTTGATGGTATGCTTTAAAAAAATAAGTATCTCAATTTTTTTAAAGAAAGATTGATTATTGATCCTAAGCTAAGATAGGAATCCACATTATTTTGATATAAGGCAAAGAGAGGCAAAGTTGACTTCTATTATACATTATTGTACTAATTAAGGTGGAATTTCCTAAAAGTTCTAAGCCTAAGTATGGAAGTAGTATTGAGCACTGAGTTGGGTATGATTCCAAGGTCTCATGCCCCAGAACTACGAGCCACTGTAGGATTATAATTTACCCTAAGTGGGTTAAGATAGTGATCACTAAAGTTAAGATTCTATTTCGATGGCAAGGGTAGAATATCTCTCCCCAACGTGGGTAAGACGTTGGACTCTATGTCAGCTCACATGGTTTATGTCGGTTAGAATAAACTCCCAAGTTCCCAGAGTCTCCAAGTATCCAAAGATTTATAGTCCTAAAGTTCCCAAGTCCTTGAGTTCCCAAAGTCCTATACTCCTCAAGATAAAAGAATAAGTTTTGAAAGTTATTGTTTTAAGATTCCTTTTTACTTTCAAGCTTTGTGAATAAGAGGAGAATACAGATTTTAGAACTAAGTATAATGACTCACGAGATTAATGCTACATATTTTATTATTCATGATTTATGAGATTTAGATTTTAGATTTATTCAAGCTATGTGATCCACTTTATATCAGCATGCATGGTTATATAAAGAGTAATGATATTGTTAACTTAATGCATACACCCCCATATACTCAGTACATCCTCAAGTACTGATCCACATATATGTCTATGTGCTACATAGTCTCATAATGTAGGTTCAGGTGCTTAGCCTCACCAGCAACAGTGATCTCTGAGTACCTTCATCTACACTTCCGTAGCTGGTGAGTCCTCATGGTTTGAGGACCTATTTCTCTGATTTTCAGTCTTGATAGCAGTTGTTTATTATTTTTAGTTCAGTTCGAGACAGTTGGGGGTTTGTCCCAATGACTCTCTTGTTTCTTAGTAAGTAGAGGCTTGTCGGACTAATAGTTGGAGTTCTACATTTTCAGTATTTGTTATCCAGATAATGTTTCTATTATCTCAGTTCAGATTCGGCATGATATAGTATTATTGCTTAGCTCATTTATCCTAAAGTAAGTGTTAGATTTAGTAGCAGACTCAAAGGGTTATCTTGGGGCTACTTGTAGTCTTGAATACC
Source organism: Capsicum pubescens (assembly GCA_030864215.1). Taxonomy (NCBI): domain Eukaryota; kingdom Viridiplantae; phylum Streptophyta; class Magnoliopsida; order Solanales; family Solanaceae; genus Capsicum; species Capsicum pubescens. The sequence continues at coordinate 125,611,348 of CM061543.1, forward strand.
GTGTGACACTTCGGGATGAGATTTTAGGGAATTACAAAGTATAAAGTACGTCTTTTAAACTTAATAACTTTCCAGAAGTAAAACTCATACATCTTCTCTTTCAGGCGCTTGAGTGGTGTGAGAATCTCCAAGCATGATGATTTTGGGCTCCTCAAAAGGAGTATATTTTTTAAACCAGTCTTTTTCATAACAGTCATGATGGTTTACACCAAAGTCAGCCCACTATCCATCAATATTCTCCATCATATTTATGTCTGTTATCATCGCCATAAATGGTTCTTCGATAATATTTACTTAAGGTGTAGGCCTATATTTATGAAATTTGCAAAATTGATCAATATGGCCACTCATGCCATAGACAAAGCATGATCCTTTTCTTGAACATGTTGATTTTTTGCTTGGTTATTTCCACCATTATTGTTGTTGGGATGTCTACCATTATTTTTCTTGAATTTTTTTATTCTTAAGCTTCAAAAAAGTATTTTTGTTAGGTTCAGGGGTAACATTATTTGAAGTAGTTAAATTTACCTTTGGTGTGATATTGTTCTCTTCTGTTTGTAAAAGTGCATCTTGTCCCTTACCTTTTCTTCCATGCGAATTCTCATTATTAAAGTCTCAAGAAAATTTTTCTTTTGTTTGTGGCGCATAGTTTTTTGAAATTCCTTCCAAAATGGTAAAAGTTTATCTATTATGTCACAAATAAGAAGATTATCTCCAATTTTGACTTTCTTGGACCTGAGCTTGCCAACATTCATTATAAAGTACTGAACTTGGTCTTCAACTGATTTGTTGTCCACTATTTGGAAATGAAAAAACCTACTAGCAACATATTTTTTTGCTCCAACCTCCTCGGTATCATACTTTCTCTGTAGTTTTTGAATTTTCTTTATACTAGAGTAAGTTCTATCATAATAATCATAAAAATTATCAGATAAACAATTAAGTAAAGAATATTGATACTTTTAGGATTCACCATCATACTTTTCAACTTTCTCTTGAAGAGAAATAAGTTCATCGTCATTCATGGAAGAGTTATCTATTTGTTCAGATTCTTCTGAGTTAGGAAACATTGAGAAGACCTAAGTAGAAAAGTACTTTACCCTTCCACCTTTTGAAATGAGTACCATTGAACCGGAATGACTTATTGAGATATTTTATCTTGACATCCGTGAATTTTTCAATTGTTGCCATTAAATCTCCTTAAAAAGAGCGAGATATCCGTGCCCTAGTCAAGAAGAAGATATTATTATATTTTCTTCATTTTTTTGTATTTTGTAGTTGTAATTTTAGTTTCCATCAATATTGATTTAAAATACTTCTTGACTTCTTGTCCTAATAATAGTTCTTCGTCGAGAGCCAGCAGAGTTCATTGGACTACTAAAACGAAATGTCATTTTATTTGATACATACACATACGTTATACTCACGTCTTAGCAAATACAGCCACTAGAAGAGTAAACTATAAATATGATCAGATGATATTTATTATTTATATCAATATATTCCATAAATTGTCTCTAAATCAGATGACATTTATTATTTATAAATAAAATTCATATGTTGCTGGTACACAAGATGGTTTAATTATCACTCAAAATTTATAGTTGCTAAATTACTTTATTAAAACAAAAATGTAGTTCAACTTTATGCGAGTGACATAATAATCACTACTCTATCTTTTGTAACCAAAAAAGGAGAAGATAATCTATCTTTCCTAAATATCACAAAAAATTACTGCGATGCAGCAAATGAGACATGTTCTGTGATACATAACTTTTGTAAGAGATTGTAACATAAATTTATGAAGAAGAAATATAGGTACATCAATCAAACTTAAACAAATATTGAGTAAGTAATTCTGGAGAGATCAAACTTTTTTTGTAGAAACAAATCCTTCTTAGAAGGTATGAGATCTAGGCCACAATCCAAATGGTCTGTTGGATATCATAAAACCACTATTTTCTTGCTCTTAGTATCACTTCACCATCCATAAACCAATGTTTTGCATGGCTTTATAAAAATGGGTCTTTTATAGAGTAAATAATTCAGTTCAAGATTCTCTAATACCATAGTCTTTCATACCTCATGATGAACTTAGACATTTTAATATTATTTTTATATAATATTATCATGCATATTTATTTATTTGGGAGGTTATGCCACTAGCAATTTTTCATTTCCATTGCTACTATTTTTTTCCATTTACTTTGGAGTTATAGCATGTGTAATTACTCCAAATGGGTTTAGTGGAACAATTATCTCATTTTGTAACACTCCATTACAATTCTATTCATAGGATATCCGATTACACATCCATGTTGCATGGCTGATTTTTTTAAGCTTCCCTTTCCATTCATTTTGTCTTTAATTACATTATTTAGTGGTGGTAAAATGAAGACATAATTTTTATATAACTCGTGTAACTTTCACTCTTTATTCCTCCATTACCCTATTCTTTACATTGGTGTAACTAATGTAACTCTTGTAACCTAAAAGCCATTGATATTCCATCTTTACTATTCCATTTACTTCTTCCTATTCATTGCATGAAAGACTTCCTCTCCTATAAATAGAGGTGGTCTTGCATGATTTTGGGATATACACAAGATAATAGAGAGTTCACAAAAAAGTTAGTAAAAAAAAAGAGTTTGCTAGTTGAAGGGAGGTGTTCTTTTTGTGGAGCTTTGAACTCAACTCTTGTCCAGGATTGTTGAGTTGTTCTTTGAGAAGGTTTTTGTATCCTAGAGGGGACAAGTCAAGAAGATTACTACTGGACCGGTGAAATATTTTTCTGCAGTAGTCTTGAATCTCCTTAAAGAAAGCGAGATATTCGCACCTCAGCCGAAGAAGAAGAAGAAGACATTCTTTTCTTTTTCCTACACTTATAATTTTCAGTTGTAATTTTATTATAATTTCACCAATAATTTTAAGAAGAACAAATGGCAACAACTTAAAAATCCACGGATGTCAAGATGGGAGATCTTAACAAGCCATTCCGGTTCAACGGTACTCACTTCAAGAGGTGGAAGGGTAAAGTACTTTTCTTCTTAAGTCTTCTCAACGTTTCTTATGTGTTAACTAAGAAGAACCCAAACAAAGTAGATAACTCTTCCATGAGTGATGAAGAACTCATTTCTCTTCAAGAGAAAGTTAAAAAATATGATGGTTACTCCTACAAGTGTCGGTACTTTTTACTTAATTGTCTATCTGATAATTTTTATGATTATTATGATAGAACTTACTCTAGTGCAAAGAAAATTTAGAAATCCCTACAGATTAAGTATGACACTGAGGAGGCGGAAGCAAAAAAATATTCGGCTAGCAAATTTTTCCGTTTCCAAATGGTGGACAACAAATCAGTAGTAAACCAAGCTCAGGATTTCATAATGATTGTTGGCGAGATCAGTTCCAAAGAAGTCAAAATTGGAGATAACCTTATTGTTTGTGGTATAATTGATAAACTTTCACCTTCATGGAAGGAATTTCAAAAAACTATGCACCACAAGCAAAAGGAAACTTCTCTTGAGACTTTGATAATGAGAATTCACATGGAAGAAGAAGCAAGGGGCCAAGATGCACTTTTGTAAACAGAAGATAACAACATCACACCAAAGGTAAATTTAAATTCTTCAAATAATTCTACCCCTGAAACTAACAAAAATACTATTTTGAAGCCTAAGAAGAAAAAAATTCTAGAAAAATGATGGTATACATCACAAGGACAATAATGGTGGAAACAACCAAGCAAAAAATCAATATATATATAACAAAAAGGACCGTGCTTTGTCTGTAGAAGGAGTAGGCATATTGCTCGATTTTACATATTTCAGAAACGTGAGCCTAAACCTCAGGCAAACGTTACCGAAGAACCATTTGTGGCAATGATAACAGACATAAATATGGTGAAGAATGTTGATGGGTAGTGGGGTGACTCTGGTGCAAACCATCATATCTGTTATGAAAAAGACTGGTTTAAAAAATATACAAATTATGAGGAGCCCAAAACCATCATGCTTGGAGATTCACACACAACTCAAGTACTTGGAATAGGAGATATCGAGTTGAGTTTCACTTCTGGAAGGGTATTAATATTAAAAGATGTACTTTATACTCCTTCTGTGAGAAAAAATTTGATGTCTAGTTTTCTTTTTAATAAAGTAGGCTTCAAATAGATTATTGATTCTGATCAGTATGTAATTATAAAAAATAATATTTTTTGTGGAAAGGGGATATGCATGTGATGGTATGTTTAAGTTGAATGTTGAAATGAATAAAACATCTACTTCTGTTTACATGCTTTCTTCTACTAATTTTTGGCATGCTCATTTGTGTCATATAAATGAATGTTATGAGGGAATCATGAGTAGTTTAGGATTAATTTCAGTGATCAAAAAGAATTTTGAAAAATGTGAGGCTTGTAGTAAAGCCAAAATCACAAAAAAGCCTCTTTTTCAGGTTGAAAGAAAAACTAAATTATTAGAATTAGTTCATACTGATATTTGTGAACTTGGTGAAATTTTAAATCATGGAGAAAATAGATATTTTATCACTTTCACTGATGATTTTTCTAAGTTTACATATGTTTACGTAATGAAAAATAAAAGTGATGCATTTGAGAATTTTAAAACTTTTCTCCATGAAGTTGAAAATCAGTTTAATAGAAAAATAAAAAGAATAAAAGTGATAGAGGTCGTGAATATGAGTCACATGAATTCAATTTTTTTGTTAGATCCTTGGGTATAATTCATGAAACTACTCCTTATTCTCCTGCACCTAACGGTGTAGCGGAAAAGAAGCGGAAAGGAAGAATAGAACTTTGGTTGAGTTGACTAATGCCATGTTAATTGATTTTTGTGCACCTTTAAGCTTTTGGGGTGAAGCTATTTTGACTGCTTGTTATGTGTTGAATCTTGTGCCTCATAAAAAGACCAAATTAACATCTTTTGAGTTATGGAAAGGTCATAGGCCAAATTTGGGATATCTACGAGTTTGAGATTGCTTATTCTATGTAAGGTTAGTGGATCCTAAAATCTCTAAGTTAGGTAAAAAAGTTACTACTTGTGCTTTTCTTGGTTATGCTTCAAATAGTATGGCCTATAGATTTTTTAATCTTGAAGATAGTGTGATAATAGAATTAGGTGATGCTATTTTTCATCAAAATAAATTCCCTTTTGATTCTAAAAATAGTAGGGGCTAAAGGACTAAAGAAAATATTTTGTCACTACCTAGTTTTTCTACTTCTACTTTGAAAAATAAAGAAAATAATGATTTTAAATTAAGATGAAGTAAACGAGCTAGAGTAGAAAAAGATTTTGGTCCTGATTATTATGTGTTAAATGTTGGAGATGACCCTCTCACTTTAAAAGAAGCTTTGTATTCAAATGATGCTATTTTCTGAAAAGAGGTTGTAAATAATGAAAAGGAATCACTAATTTCCAATAAAACTTGGAAACTAGTTGATTTACCACCGGATTGTAAAATAATTGAATATAAATGGGTCTTACGTAAAAAATTAAAACCAGATAGATCTGTTGATAAATACAAAGGTAGGCTAGTGTCTAAAGATTTTAAACGACTAGAAGGCCTAGAATTTTTTTATACTTTTTCTTCGGTAACGAGAATTACTTCCATTAGACTTTTAGTTGCTATTGCAATAATTTTTTATTTACAAATTCATCAAATGGATGTAAAAACTATTTTTTTAAACAGAGACCTAAATGAAGAGATCTGCATTGAATAACCCGAGTTTTTTTAGGCTGTCCAAGAAAGCAAAGTGTGTAAACTCAATAAGTCCCTATATGGCTGATGTTGGGCGTATTTATACCCCTAAGAACCATAATTTACCCATATTTTAGCTAAGTTTTGAGGATAAAATATATAATTCCTGCACTTTTAGTCCATTTTCCTTTAAGTGAGCTAACCTATGTGATTAGCATGTTTTCAGGCATTAATGATGAAGATTTCAGCACTTTGTGGACCTTTGGGAAACAAAGGAAAACTTCATATAAGAGGGAAGGCAGCTTTTGGAAGCTGTTGGACTGAATGTGATGCATGGAGAATTTGTCCCGGGCAAAATTAGTATTTCTAAATACTTAGGGATGCAGCAGTAACTTAGTAGACAAGGATATTATAAAAACCCTATTGCTGAATTTTTCAGCAGCATTGATCAATTATCATTAGACATTATTTAGTTTACAGATTCTGTAAGTTTTGGACAGAGAAACACGGCTCACACTTGGAAACGGCTAGAGAAAAAACGTTACTCTCTTTGTGACGCTAAGATCACTTCCATCGCCAAGATTGTTCTAGGTTGTGGTATGATGATTATGTCTATTTTGATTTCCGTCATATCCATGAGTAGCTAAACTTCTCTGTTAGGGTTATGGAAACCTTGTAAGATACTATTTGTTGCTATGAGTTTGTGAATTCTTGATGTGTATGCTACTTATATCATTACTCTCTTCGTTTTAATTAAATTCTCATGGTTGCAAACATAGAGAACATGCCATTATAGCATTAACTTGTTTGGGAGAAAAGTTGCATGTTTAGAAAAGAGAGTGTGACAAGGAAATAGAGCTTCTAACCTCTATTTACACGTTAATGCCTTAACCGGATTAACTTCTTTGAGAATTTGTACCATTTGTTATACACTTTAGGCTCGGGAGAGCTAAAGTGAAATAAATCCTTGATGGTTGGGAAACACTTGGATTTAGAATTAGAATACGATTCTCTATAAGTGCATGCATGTCTAAATTCCGCGTTACTCATAGTTAATAGAGAAGTAGAAACTACAAGGTGGACATAACCCTAACTTATTATTATCTGTGATTAACCTTTACTAAACAAATCATTTATTCATTACTTAAATTTTTAATCTGGGGTAAAGCTATTAAAACATCCATGTAAATTTTTAATCGTTTCCCTTCCAAGTCAGTCCTTAAAACCCCTTTTAAGTTGTGGACCAATAGAAAACCCAGTTTAAATCATTTTTGAGTTTGGGAATGTCTTGTGGAGATAAAGATATATAACCCTTCAGGAAAGAAAACTGAACCTAGAACCTCATGTTGTTTTTTGTTGGTTATCCAGCTTATTCTAAAGGATACATGTTCTACTGTCCTACAAGGGGAACAAGAATAATTAAATCTCAAAATGCAAAATTTCTTGAATTTGATATTGCAGATAAGGATTATTCTCAGAATATTGCTCGTGAGCCAACTAAAAGTATTGAAGTTTTCAGAATTACCTTTACTATTACCGCAAAATCATTTGTGTCTGCACCTATATATTATGAACCTCATATACATGTACAAGCTGATAACTTTGTACCTGCAGAAATTCAAGTACCTATTATTGAAGAAGTGGTTCAGGCACCTGTTGTTGTTGATCAAGAGGTTCAGAATTTAAGAAGATCAAGTAGACCAAGACGATCGTTGCTATCAGATAATTATTTAGTATACCTAGCTAAAGGTGACACTGTTGATCCTGTAACCTTTTCTGAAGCTTCATTATGTGCTCAATCAAAGACGTGGCTTGATTCCATGTCCGAAGAGATTAAATCCATGAGCAGCAATAATGTGTGGAGCTTTCAGAGCTTTCTAAAGGCCAAAAGGTTGTTGGATGTAAATAGGCTAGTTCTTCTGCGAGTACAAGGCTCTATGGCATGTGCAGCCTCATGTGGTGCATCTACATCAGGAAAAGAATTCAAATGGAACTGTTGAACGATTCAAGGCGAGATTAGTTGCTAAAGGATTTACATAGAGAGAAGAGGTTGATTACAATGAAACTTTTTCACTGGTGTCATCTAAGGATTCTTTTAGGATCATTATGGCATTGGTAGCCCATTTTGATCTTGAGCTACATCTGATACGGGTACGATCACGAGGATGTAAGTATGTGAGAATGCGTTGGACCCGCCCAATAAAATGTCCAAGTGAAGTGTGGAGAAGGCCTTGGATCACACCAAAACCGACCCTAAACTTGCACTCCAAGGGCGCCCTCGGTCACATTTCATTAAAGGGACCTTTTGGTCATTTTACCTATTATTTGTAATACACTATAAATAGAATGATGTAGGGTTTTAGTCATTAGTTTTGATGAATATTGAAAGTCGTAGACACTTAGACATTTCTCTCTTGTGAGAAAGGCCCCTATGGCCAAACATTGTAACTAGGGATTTCAACTTAAGTGTGGAATCACTCGTGTTGGATTCAATCTTGGAAACATTAGATTCTTGGGAGATCGAGGTCCCTCTTGTGCCACGTAAGAGATAGGTGAATTGTAGTGTGTAGTGCTAAGGGTCCAAGAGTGGAATATTCTCTTGGGTTCTTAAGATTATGTCTTCATGTATTCTATCTTTCTATCCCTTTATTTAGTGTAATCTTTTTTTGTTGTTTCTTGTGTTATTGAAACCGTTGGTTATTATTATTGTAATCCTCTTGTTCTTCACGTGTTGATGCTGTTTTGGGTGTTATATACATGATTGAATCTTGTATTCTTCTTGTTGGTAGCGAATCCGAGAGTGGTCTCCAAAAAGGTCCTCGGATCCTTAAGATTAGTGGACTGATTTGGAGTGTGTTTCGTGTTATCCTTGTTTGTCTTGTATCATTTGGTATCAAATCCATCTTTGATTTTGTTCTAAGAAGATCAATCTTGGGCTTGAGAGTTGAAAATTCAAAAAAAAAAACTTGAAAACTAAAAATTCCAGAAAAGAGAACAATCTGTCCATTTTGTATTCTTGGACGAAAATTGTGTTTTTGTTGTGTCTTGGCCAAGATTTTTACTTGTCTTTGTTGTCTCTAAGTGTTAGTTTTCTTCATCACTAACACATTGAGTCTATATCTTGAGTTGAGCTTGAATTGTTGAGATTTTTGTTGTGACAAGTTAATGGTCGTGTATTGATGTTGTTGTTCTTGGCTGTGTGGTGACCTTTCTTGTGGACTTGGGATGGACGTTGTTGGTGTTGTTATTTTTCTTGAAAAGTTGTTGTAGTATATTCTTTTTGTTCATCACAATCTTCACCCCTTGTTAAGACCAAAACACCACACTAAAGGACTTGATCGTTTATTGAAAGTTTGTAGTTGACCTTGTTGTTGTTCTTGGGAGATTGTTGTTGATTTTCTTAGTGATTGTTGAAGTTTTATTGATGTTCTTCCAAACCTTCATACCTTGTTAAAATAAAATGAAAGTTAGATAAAAAAAAAGGTGAAGAAAAAAGTATGAGAACTGTGTTAGTCTTGAAAGGCTTACCATCACTCACCAATAAGTCAATCACATCTCAACCACTTTCCCATAAAACAAGGATCCATGTTTTAAGGAGGAGTACAAGTCTAGTCCAAAACTTTGAGTCTTGAGATTTTAATTGAAAAAAAATCTCCAAAAACTAGTTTGTGTTTCCTTCTATTGAACAAGTTCCACCAAAGTCCAAATTAAAAAATTGACCAAGACTTGAAATTGGACAACAACAGTTGTATGCAACCGAGACCAATATGTGGCTGCCACATCATCATGTTTTACTGTTCACACAACATATTTAAACTTAAATTTTAGATTTCTTAGTTTCCGTTTGTTGTTTCTTAGTTTCAATTTTGTTGGTTCCAATACTAATTGGCAAACTAGTACTTATCTACTAGATTGTTAGTTAGTTTTTGTGTTCGTTCATTCGTGTTACGTGTTTGTTGTGTGCTTTTCTCTTTTTTGAACTCATTGTATCTTGTTGGTTCAAGTACGTAACAAATTTTTCTTGAGTTAACTCAAACGAAAATCTATTCCGGACAAGAGTAAACTCGACTTCCAATCAGTCGCGAAGTATAAGCCGGCTTTCAACACTTGTGAAACTAAGTGTGAGATGATCAAGTGTGCGAGAGTGTGGTGAGGTTGTTTCGAACTAACTTGTGTTTTGTAGGTGTGTTCTTTTTTTTTGGTACAACTACAAGGGAACCCACGGCTTCCACCTCTTAACCCATGGACAATAATGCCACCAATGTCATCTTGGCCTACCTTGACACTATGTCCCGAGACCTAGCTATGGAAAATGAAAGGTTGGATCGTATGGTAGGTCAAAGGGAGAAAGTGGGTTGCACGGACACACGTCAAGAGGAAGGTCGTAGCTCATGTGAGCTACGAGGTAAAAACACTATTCCCTACACTCCTATGAACTTAGAATGTTGTATTGTGGCTAGTAGTGGCCAATTGGATGTAGTTGCGGCTTTACCTAGAGTAGAGGTGTTTGAGTATCCCTATGGTGATACTTTTGGTGATGTTAGGTTATGTGAGGACCAAACTCTTGTTGTAAGTACACAAGAACTAGTTGATCCTTTAGATGACGAAATTGATTCTTCTTGTAAGAAAGATTTATGTCTTTCTAGTGCTAGCCCTTATAACTTGAACAAGGTTCTATTACCAATTGACAAAAGTACTCACATACTAGTTGACCCTTGTACGAACCAAGGTGAGTCTACATTGGTATGTGAGTTGCCAACAACTAGTGAGGATGTGAATGAAGATCAACTTACTCATGAATGTATTCCAGTACTTGAGCATATGTGTGGCGTGCTTAAAAAATCTCAAGTTAGTGATGGTGTTTATAGAGTTGATCTTGATGGTGCACGTGACTCTTTGAATATCTTGTGTGGTAAAAGCCTTGCTAGAAGTTTTTTTTCATAGAGATCATGTGTATGGAAATATTGTTAATGATGGCTTATGTCTTTTTGAGGTAGGACTTCTAGGCCGTGTCTCTCTATTCTTGAATGTTAGTCTTCTCTTAAAGGAAAATGCCATGCATGGTTGTGTGAGTGACAAACTAGGTGAAAGAAGGGCTAACCTCAGCTTAGACCCTTGGCTACTTCTTCCATTTGACCCCGACACCTCCCGGAAAGTAGGAATTTCTACCCTTCCCACTTAATGCTTGGTCAAGACGACAAGCAATGTTTGATTGTGGGTGATAATGAAGGAAGGCAAGGTTATTCCTTATCTCTTGTTGTTGATGATGACCTCTTCCTTTGTGCCATTTATACAAAGGTTTTCATGTTCAACACAAAGGACCCGTGGGTATACTCCAAGTTTGTCTCACCTTGGCATAACATGTGATGCGTGTATTTTGCTAATCCTAACCCTCATGTCATGAGGATATTTTTCTTATTTGTCCTTCTTTGATTTTGCAAGGAGCGGATTCGAGGTCGAATCCTTTTTCAAAAAGAGAAGGATGATACGGGTACGATCACGAGGATTCACGTATGTGAGAATGCGTTGGACCCATCCAATAAAACATCCAAGTAAAGTGTAGAGAAGGCCTTGGATCACACCAAAACCGACCCTAAACTTGCACTCCAAGGGCGCCCTTGGTCACATTTCATTAAAGGGACCATTTGGTCATTTTACCTATTATTTGTAATACACTATAAATAGAATGATGTAGGGTTTTAGTCATTAGTTTTGATGAATATTGAAAGTTGTAGACACTTAGACATTTCTCTCTTGTGAGAAAGACCCCTATGGCCAAACATTGTAACTAGGGATTTCAACTTGAGTGTGGAATCACTCGTGTTGGATTAAAGCTTGAAAACGTTGGATGCTTGGGAGATCGAGGTCCCTTTTGTGCCACGTAAGAGATAGGTGAATTGTAGTGTGTAGTGTTAAGGGTCCAAGAGTGGAATATGCTCTTGGGTTCTTAAGATTATGCCTTCATGTAGTCTATCTTTCTATCCCTTTGTTTAGTGTAATCTTTTGTTGTTGTTTCTTGTGTCATTGAAACCGTTGGTTATTATTATTATTATAATCCTCTTGTTTTTCATGTGTTGATGTTGTTTTGGGTGTTATAGACATGATTGAATCTTGTATTCTTCTTGTTGGTAGCGAATCCGAGAGTGGTCTCCAAAAAGGTCCTAGAATTCTTAAGATTAGTGGACTGATTTGGAGTGTGTTTCGTGTTCTCCTTGTTTGTTTTGTATCAATATCAGATGGATTTAAAGACAACTTTTTTGAATGGTGATCTTAATGAAAAGTTTTACATTCAACAACCCCAAGGTTTTCTTGGTAAAGGCAGTAAGCATCTTATGTGTAAATTGAAGAAATCTATCTATGGCTTGAAGCACGCTTCTCGACAATGGTACTTGAAGTTTGACGAAATTATCACTTATATGGATGTTGTTGAGTCATTTGATTTGTTGGGTTAGTGGGAGTATTTAATATTGTTATTCATTTGTCATTAGACTATTCACCTTATTGTTTCGGGCTTATCGTGATATTATCTCTTGAATTGACATTTATGCTATGGTAGATTTTTCTATCATTTATGTTGTTGATTATTAGTGTGCATACTTTAATATTGTTTTATTATATTAAAGCTTTTTGCCTTACGTGTTGGCTATGTCTCATATTGATAAGATCATATTGTTGTTTTATTGGATCTTTCATTTGGAGACATATATGGTATATCATTCTACTTTGTGGATTTTCTGGTTGTTGCACCCTATAATATGTTGTACGTGTTGAACCTTGAAAATCAAGATTTTCTGGTGGAGCATATATTGTTTTAGTACTCACTCAAATTATAATAGAAAATTGCGGTGACGATTTTTCTATGGTACACATATTGATTTTAAGTGTACATATTGATATGAAAAATTGTTTGAAGGACTAACAATGAAATAGCCTCAATTTGGAGTCCATATTGGCTATTACTTGCTACACTACCACATTATTTGGTTTATGTCTACAAAAATTCAGTGCTAGTAATTGTGGACTGGTCTTGTGTTGTTGGTTGATGCAAGTACTGCTGCAATTCAACAGTGATGTTTTTCTTGATAGAACTATGTTTGAAATGGCGTTCCACCACTAAATATTTATGGCCACTGTCTATTCAGCCCGAGAGTCACTTTCATAAAAATAAGTTTTCCAAAACTTTTCTTTAAAAGTTAACGTTGTCCAATTGGGAGAATGTTAGAATTATTTATTTTATGTGGACTTAACATTAAATTTTTATTACGTTAAATTAAAATGGGCTAATGTTATTAGTTGGTGGACAGGACACAGGCCGTGTATTCATGTGGATTCCATATGAGCTTGTATCTATTTCATGTTATTGTTGTGGGCTGACAATAGTGTAGGTCTGTAGTAGACCTGTGAGCCCATAATAGGAGGTGCACTAGGTTAAGGCTTTTAAGCCTATAAATATAAGGCTAGGTCCCCTCTCCTAGCTTTAACAAAAAAAAAGACGTATTCTCATAAGCTGTCAGCTGTCATAAGCAAAGGAGAGAAAGACTCAGCCTACTTCATCTTCGGTTACGCGTTGCAATGGCGGACAAAGGTATGCGCCTTTTATCTCTCATGTTTCGCTACTTTTATAGGTGTTCTTGGTTTATGTGAACATGTGGTGTGTTTCTCTATAAATTTTAACAATTTAAACATAAACCCAAGTTAGCAAATAACGCAAAAGATGTTTAGAAAAAAAAAGTAAAAGAGGAAACTATTAGGGTTTTTAAGTTGTTTTTTTAAATCAAATTTGAGTTTTATTTTTCATGAAAGGAAAGTCAAATTAATCTTATAATTACTTTTATTTTTCCTAAAAGAAAAATATAAAACTTTTTTAAAATTTGCCTAACCTTTTTCTTGGAGGAAAGATTTTGAACCTCTATAATTATATAGAAGGCTCTCTTCCCATACCAACAACATAATAACATCTATAATGTAGTCCTCAAAAGAGTATGATTTAAGGGCAGATTTTCTCCCACTAGGTTTTAAATATTTCAATATTATTTTTAATATGTAGGTCGTTTGTCTAAAAACCATATCAATAATATATTTTGTAATATGTTTTTCTTTTCGTCTGAATTATTGCCTCTACGTGGTTTGCAGCTATTAGCTTTCTCATGACGCACCCTTAATTTCGAATCCAACAAGCTTTTAGAAAAAATAAAAGTAATTATGATATTACTTTTATTTTCCTTTAATAGAAGACTAATACACAAATTTGGTAAGAAAATCAGGGCAAAAATTCATTTGTGCTTTAATTTTCTTACCAATTTGAATTTTATTTTTTATGAAAGAAAAGTCAAAGTAATATCATAATTACTTTTATTTTTTCTAAAAAAAATAATATAAAACTGTTTCATATTTGACTAATCTTTTTTTTGAATGAAATGTTGTGGAACTTTATAGATAAATAACATCCAAAATGTAGTCCTCAAAATGGTCTGGTTTAGGAGAAAATTTTTCATATTGATAATATATTTTTTAATATGTTTTTATTTTGTTTAAATTATTATCTCGATATGATTTGCAACTATTAGCTTCCGCAACACACCCCCAATTTTGAACCCAAAAGTAACACGTGTTTATGATGCCACAACGACATTATCTAAGTTGGTCAAACTCCTTCGTCCTTGCATCGTTACAAAATTTAACAAAAGGATCTATATCTATATCTATAATATATTAAAAGTGTGAAGGGCCTTAGAAATGTTGTTTGAACTTTTTGCCCTTCATTAAAAGTCTCTGCTTTAGACAAAATCGTGTTTTCACTATTTTTTTCTAATATTAAAAGATGAAAATTAATTAAATATATTTATAGTAAAACATTTTATAATTAGAAGTCATCAGAATTAATGACAACTAATATTTTTTTCATTAATTTAAGAAATCTAAATCAACTAAATTTGATTAATTTGGGCAAATATCTGCTACTTTAAATCAGAGGAAGTCAGTTACCTTTTCAAAAACATGATCCAGAATCCAAAGAATGATGGTTAGATGAGTCATTTTCAATAGTGAAATTGCATATTTGATCATCCTCCATGAATGAATAACTTACTATACAAACCTGTCAAGATGGTTCCTTGATCTTCCCTCACTTTTTTCTCTATTATTAAACCAACTATTGAATGTAAGTTTTTTAGGCATTGTGAAATAATGTATTTATTTAATCATTATAAATGCAGTTGTGATTTTATAATGTTAAATCTTGTATTGAATCTTTTATAGAACACAAATTATGTGTATAATGCTTTCTAAGGGTACTTTGACAGGGTAATGTGTTAAAGAAAGTGACTTTTTTGACTAGTCAGTAAAAAGTGTTAGCAAAAAAATATG
This sequence comes from Capsicum pubescens, assembly GCA_030864215.1. Lineage (NCBI taxonomy): Eukaryota > Viridiplantae > Streptophyta > Magnoliopsida > Solanales > Solanaceae > Capsicum > Capsicum pubescens. Next base: position 125,626,432 of record CM061543.1, read on the forward strand.
ACCTCACTCTTATAGTGCATAAAGGAAGATTTGAATTTTTTTAAAAAAATATAAAAGAATTAGAACAAGAAAAATTTAAAAAGTATCAAATTTTAAAAAGTTGTAAGTACGTAATAAGAATGTAATCAATTATTTTGTAAAGATTTGACTTTAAAATAATGAAAGATTTTAAATATAGAAAAAAAATAATTGTATCATAAATATGGTTCAAATTAATACGTCTCTCTTAACCCTTGACAACAAGGGAAAGACGTACTGCATGAAAAACACAAAAATGATGATTGATGAACCACTTGAAATTTCTGGTGATAAAATATATATGTGCTTACACTAAAATATATGTTTATATTAATTTTTTTATTTAAATGTGAAGGATCTTTGAAAAGTAAATTTAAACTTTTTAAACTTCACTAAAAATCCCTGCAATATATAAAATTATTTAATTTTAAATGATCAAATGTTATACGTGTGAGGTACGTGCGGTCAAACTAGTAAAACAAGAAACAACAAACTGTCTTAATGGTATATGGTATATTTATGTACCATTGAGCATCAGGGAGGAGCTACATGTTCTAAAAGGGTTCAGTTGAATCACTTCGTCATTCTTCGAAAATTATATCATGCAAATTAGGTAAAAATATTTTTTTTTGCATATATATAAATTATTAAATTCTCTCGACATAAAAGGACTCCTGAGTAGTGGCAAATGTAGCTCAAAAATAGGTCCAAATCTCAAGTGTTACAATCTTGTAGTTTTGTTCTTTGCCATCGTTTAGTGGCTTCTAGCTTTGATTTTTTATCTTGCTTTGTTCAATTTATATCAACTTAATTTTCTGATTCAGCAGAATTGTCACTGTCTCATTGATTTCTCCTACGTTGTGTTAACTAGTACACAAGTATGATGAATGTATTAATCCTAAAATTTCTTTAACAGTTGTCACATGTTTGACCTAAAATTTTTGTCTTAGAGATATACTGTGGAGTCTTTAATACTCTTTCTTCACATGATTTCTGCTGAAGGAAAATCATCTAGTTTTTATTTTTATCTTGGTGGCTTATAATTCATTACGAGTCACTTTTAGGTGATTATTTATAACTGAAGCCTGCATGAGATTGTTTCTCCTAGTCATCGTCATGGCTTATGGTAATTCTAGATCTATAAGGTTCTTCTTTAGAGTTCTTTCGCCATTTTACTTGCAATAATACTTAATTCTATTTGTCCTTTCATTTCTAGCTTTTATGCTAGTTTTATATTAATAGATTTATATGACAGTAACTGTTAGGATTTTTGTCCTAATTTTCTTACCAACTTTAGGTTTTACTTTTCTTGAAAGAAAAATAAAAGTAATATCATAATTACTTTTACTTTTTTTCTAAAATAAAAAAATAACACTTTTTCATATTTGACAAAGACATCTATATTTATAGAAGGCCCCTTCTCATACCAAAATACAATAGAATCCACAATGTAGTCGTTTAAGAGTCTTGTTTAGTAGGATATTTTCTCCTAATAATTTTTATGTTTTCTTTAATATAAATTTTCATGTGTAGGCCAATTGACCAATAATATCAATAATGTGTCCTTTTAGTATATTTTTATTTATCATCTGAATTATCACCGTGTTGGTTTGTAAATTTTAAGATTTCGCATGACGCCCTCTCGATTTCGAACCCAACAAGTGGTATCAGAGCCTATGGTTCAAAGATCCACTGGTTTGGTGAAACGAGGTTAAAGACAAGTTCAAGATGGTTCTAATCAATTTGCAATCAATTTGATGGTAATAAAGATTTTTTGTCCAACAACATGTGGAGAAAAAGTTTTAAGCATATTTCAACATTCCTGATGCTGCATCTTTAAAAATAAAAATAAAATATTTATTTTTAACCCACTTGTAACCATAATATTTTAAATCTTATTTTTAACTATGACAAGTAGTAGTGATGAAAATTATGTAAAGAACGGCGATCATGCACGCGAAGAAGGTAAATCAAATTATGTCAAGAAAATAAAGCCAAAAAGGAGAGATTTATTAGGGGGTTTTCCATGATTTTCTTATCAAGTTTAAGTTTTAATTTTCTTGAATGAAAAATAAAAGTAATACGATAATTAATTTTATTTTTCCTAAAACAAAAATATAAAACTTTTTCATATTTGACAAATCTCTTTCTTGACCGAAAGATTTTGGACATTTATAAATATAAGACCCCCTCTCATACCAAAACACAATAGAATCCATAATGTAGAGTCTTGTTTAGTATAAGTTTTTCTCCCAATAACTTTTATGTTTTCTTTAATATTAATTTTCATGTGTAGGCCAATTGGACAATGATATCAATAATATGTCCTTTAGTATATTTTTTAATTATCATCTGGATTATCACCATTTTGGTTTGCAAACTTTAAAATTTCTCATGACACCTTCTCGGTTTCGAACCCAACAGTAGAAAATATAGAACTAATACATAAAACATGCCCATTAATTTTGCCTCAGCTACATCTATGCCATCCAACTTTGGGTGTGCACGAGTTGACACTTGAGCTTGTATAAAGTTAAACAAGTAGACACACTGTCCTACATGACAATTAATTGATTTGCATTGACACATAGGATGTGTGTGTCTACTTGTTAAAATTTATACAAGTTTCCCTACATGTGCACATCAAAAATTGGAGACCATAGATGCAAGCTGATGCCAAGTTAAAGGGCACATTTATGTATTATTCCTTTTTATAATATTAAAATGACACGTGCTTAAATAGCGTGACATAGGTAATGAAGATTCGTGTAGCAGGAAAAACTTACATTCGATACGTACTTGTTGTTATTGTCGTAAATTGATCAAACTGTTTATGATACTGTTGTAAGTTAATTTACTGAATTTCTTTTTTCACATAACGAACTTTAGATTCCAAGATGATCTTAAAGCAATAAAGTATCAACAACTAATGGGAGATAATGTTATCAAGGTGATGTATAATCTTGATGGACTATGACAATTAGAGCCAGCCAGTAGAAAGAGTGACAAGAAGGTTGACATGAGCAGAATATCGCTGAAAACTTAAGTACTATCACGAGTTTTTTCAGAAAACCATGAAAGAGAGAACAAAAAGATATTGGATCCTCGAAGACCTATAATTCATAGATGGAGCAAGATTTTCTTAGTATCTTGTTTAATTTCGTTATTCGTGGATCCTTGATTGTTTTTGTTTCCAGTCTTCAAGGGAGATATCTGCATAGATATACGAGTTACTCTAGAAATCCTCCTTACAGTTATTAGATCAATAGCTGACATATTTTATATGATTTAGATTTTTGTTTGATTTAGAACCGATGATGTTGCTCCATCATCTCGTGTATTTTGAAGAAGAGATCTTGTTATAGATACTTCAAAGATAGCACAGAGATACATCAGAAAAGGTTTCATGATTGATGTCATTGCAACCTAAGTTACTCAGACTCTTCACTTTCGGTGCCGCACCCGTGTCGACACGACATGAGTGTGGGTGTGGGATCCGTACCCGATATGGTTAACCAATTTTGGGTACTTTGACCAAAATCGACTGGGAAAGTCCGGACAAAGTTAGGAAATTCTATAATAAAAATAAAAGCTAAGGTGAAATTGAAGAAAATGGAATACCTTGTACATAGAACTTCTATGTTATTGTTTTTCTTTTTATCTCCTTTTAGAATTTTCTTCTTGAAATTTTTTTTCTCCTCAAGTTTTCCATATAATATCTCAAAATTTATATTTTATAACTCTATTTTTAGATATTCAAATTATTTTTCGCTGAATCCCTGCACCCATATTCATCTCTAGATCCATATCCCCGAATCTTTAAATTGAGATAGTGAAGGATCCGACCTCTAGATCCATCCCCGTATCGGACACCCGCACCCGAGTCCGAGCAACATAGATTGCAACCCTACCTTTACCCCACTTTGGTCACTGGAAAAATGGGTATTTGTTAATTGTAGCAGAATGAAATTAATCCTACTTGGCTTAGCTAAGTAAAAGTAGCTGATAAGCGCTAAGTATTGAAAATCCCACTTAAGTGGTGAAACTGATTTTACAAGTATGCATTTATGTCTTTGACTATTAGTTTTGATACTGATAATAAGTAATGAAACTTATGGAATAGATTCTATTGCTACTTTTTGTTTCAGGTATTGATTTGGGTTGTTATCCCTAATTTACGAGGTTCAACAATGGCGAACACGAAGAATGTCCTAAGATTCATTATCATTTTTCATTTTCTCCCCAGACTTTATCTCATATTTCTATTGTCATGAAAAAGTGTCAAAGCTACTGGTGTTGTCACCCAAACAACATGGGCAAGAGCTTCTTACAACTTGATTCTCTACATGTTAGCAATCCATATAAGTGAAGTCTGAGCTCCGTGTTGATAGATGCTTCATTTTATGCAAAATTTATACTATACTGCACTAGATATTTATTGATACATATGAGGGAAGTCCTCTTCTTTTCATTTCCCTACTGCAGTACACAAATGAAAGCATCATGTTTTGTCTTTATCACTATTTTCGTCCATGCCACACATTTTCTATTTTGGTCTAACAAATGTCACAAACTTGTTCCTTGGTGTTAGAGTATGGGCCCTACTGATTTCTCGATTCTACTGTTTGCCTATCTATGGAACAGATAAGTAAACGCAGTTCGCAGAAGAGAAAGCTAAACATAGTGTTTTTACGTGAAAAACACCCGGCTCAAGAAAGGTGTAAAAAACCACGACCTGTACCTCTACAGGATTTAACCCCAACTTTACTAAAACTCTTGAGCCTCAACAATCAAACAATTACAAGGCTTCTTGTAACTTAGGAATTAAAACTTCTAATTTCTATCACTACAAAAACAAAAATCTCACCCAAGATAAGTGTTCCCAAATCTTCAAGTTCCCCAACTTGAATACAAATAATTCTATCTCAGTTTATAGATCACTGAGTACAAGAACTATGACACGTTACAATTAAAATAACCTACCTATTATAACTGATCTACGACTTAAGAAGTATAGATTAGGTTCTCCTTCAACTGGACGAACTTGTTTGCTTGATTGTTGACTATCTCTTTTGTGCACACCGTGCTTTGATCTTTTCCCTTGTATTTATAGCAACCTTGATTGAAACCTTCAGTTGATCTTTCCTTACTTGAATTGGATTGCCTTTTCCATCTTTTAATTTCTGCTGCCTTTCCTTGTTTCCTAGTTTGAATTGGACTGACTTGATGTCCTTTCTATCTTGACTTGGACTGCCTTCACTCTTTTGGATTTGAACTTGTTTCTTATTTATCAGCTTGACTTGTAAATAACTTTGCTCTAATAACCTTTCCGCTTTGTAGGATGTTCATGCTAATCAGTCGACAGTAGTAGATTCACTTGTGTGGAACATGTTGCATGGAACATATTGTGGAACCTATTTCATTCACTGTGTTCATCATTAAAACTTCATTTTTCTTTTCCTAACAAATTCCCCCTTTTTGATGATGACAAATTCAACACCTCAGCATCTTTTATTCAACCCTGACATACTCAGTAAAAAACTATGACTAGAAGATCAAACATAGTTAGTCATTGAGTTATAAGTGTTGCATAGTCTATTCTTCCCCCTTTTGACATCATCGAAAAGCTGATTCAACAAGTGAAAAATTATTTAATAATTCATGGCCATTGAGGCAATCACTAAGACAATCAAAATTCAGAATAATAGAACATGAATACAACAAGATAAAGCAGGAGCAGAACATGTGAAAACAACTAAGACCATTTCATTCATGATATGACTTATATTAACCAGCAACACCCTAATTGAAAATAAGTCATTTAAGGAAAGGAACAAAAAATTGGTCTTGGATATCAGAAACCAGGGATAAAGGGATGAAGAAGAGGGAATTAGAGAGGTGAGTTTCCTAATCACATTAGCATTTTCAGCTTTTTCTCTTTCCAATAGTAAGGTTAGGGAAGTAATTTGGGCTTGAAGAATCCCTCTTTCCTCTTCATGAGCAGCTTGTGCTGCCTCCAATGCAATTTGTGCAGCTCGACCTCACCCTTTTTATCAGCCAGTACATTCTTTAGTCTCTGCATGGGACTATCCACATTCCTCATAGAACCAGGTATCATCATATGATTCACACTTCCTATGATGCCTTTCACAGTCTGTGAAGACCATACTTGAACAGGTACCCTAAACTCCTCAAGGATAGGGGTAAGCCAAAATTCATAAGGAAGTGCATGCCCATTTTTCTCCTTGATAAGCACCCTTTGCATGTACTTTAGAATAAGTCTAGGTAGATTAATTCTTACTTCAGTATCCAACAATTCCTTGAGAGTGAGATCCAAAAAACTAGCCACATTCCTTCTCTCCTTCCTAGGAATAATCATCTTGTGTACTACATCAAAATAGAGCTGATGGAGGGGGGACATCTATCTCTTAAAAACCCTTTGATGATGAATAAGATAAGGATTCCCAGAGAACTTTCTATAAATTTCAAGAGAAGAAGTAAGGTTGTCCAGGGGTGGCCAATTTCCCTTGATAAGTGACCCCAACCCCAGAAGGAATATGTAGAATCCTAGCAATATCAACAATGTAAAGGTTCACAGTAACCTTTCTCACAGTAGTAGAAAACAACTCACCTATGCCCATCCAATTTGTATAGAACTCATAGACTTCAGGTTTGCCAAATTTCCTCTGAATATCTCCCTGAAGAAATAACAGAGACCATCCTTGGAACTCCAGTTTTCTCATCAGAGTTTGCATGCCAGCTCCTCCAAACCCACTGATAAATCTCCCACCAGTTAATTGGCATTTTTGGAAGTGAAGATTATGAGCCTCAGGAGTATCTTGATGAGAAGATGGTACAGGACCCTCATAGTCAGAGTCCAACTCAACAGTGGTGTCTGGATGGTACTCAGAGTCAGAGGAATCAGAGGGAACAGGTTTCCTGACATGTTTCTTTGATTTGGAAGAGGCCTTAGAAGTTGAATCTTTTGAGGATGTGGGATCCTTAACCTTTGGAGTGGACTTAGAGGTGAATTTCTTGGGTGCAGATTTTGGAGAGGTTTTGTGAGATGGAAAGACTTTGGTAGTTTTAGCCATGATAGTCTTAGTCTTCTTGACTGAGCGAAGAAGAATATCAGGGGATGATGCACAAGGAGGTGAGGGATCAGAGATGGTGACCCGTTTCTTTTTTCTTGCTTGAAGTGCTTCAGTCAAGAAAGTATCTTCACGCTTCTTCTTTCCTCTAGTGTGAGGAGTTCGAAGTGCAGAGACAGTTAGAGAGGGTTTCCAAGGTTTTTCTCTGTGGTTGAGATCTGGATTTTTTGGGAATCAAGTCTGCTATGGGAAGGTCGTCTCTGTCACTAGAGATTTCATCAATTTCAACAATGTTGAGTGGGATGGGTGGAGGAAGGAGAAAGGGTTTCATGAAGGCTGAAGAAGGTGAAGGAATTTTGGAGATGAGGAATGCAGCGAAGTTGGTCAATTTATGGGAGATTTATGGAGGGATGATGGAAGGTAAAATGATGTTTGGGTGATGGATAATGGATTTTATAAGGTTCTTGGTAGGGTTTTTGGATGATGAAGATGAAGAGGATGAAGGAGAGGCCATAATGGAATAAGATATTTTTCTTGATTTAGAGAATAGAGTTAAGATAGACTCAAGAAGCTTATTTAAAGGAAAAATTTAGAGGAAGTTGAAGAGGCGGATAATTGTATGTGGCAGAGGAGTAATGATTGAGAAGTCTGAACCGATGGGAAAGGAAGGAACAACTTTTAAAATGGAGCAGATCCCTTGATTTTTGGAGGTTTAAATGGAACTAAAGAGACCATGTAAACAACTTGTTTCTTAGTAAGGTACTGTATGATAAATTTAGTCATACCTGAAAGAAATGGTTACAATTGCCTCAGTGGTCCAGCTTTTCTGCAAAATTAGCATAATCATGAGTCAACATATTCTAGTTTTTGGACTTAGGATACATTTTTAATATGCGAGACTGAATTAATCAACATTCACTTATAAAACAACCTATTCTAATCAAGCATTGAGGGAGAATTATGCAAGTTTAATCATCCCCAAGGCTAACCTATTTTTTTCAAAATGTTCTCTACTCAAAGCCTTAGTGAAGATGTCAGCAATTTGTTCCTCAGTAGAACAAAACATGATTGATATAAGACCTTTTTCAATATTGTCTCTAAGAAAGTGATGTCTAATATCAATATGCTTAGTTCTTTTATGTTGAACATGATTTTTGTCTATGTTTATGGAACTTGTGTTATCACAAAAAATGGGGACACACCCTACATCAATACTAAAGTCCTTAAGTTGTTTCTTAATCCATAACAATTGAGCACAACAGGAACTTGCAACAACATATTCAGCTTCAGCAGTTGACAAGGCTACTGAATTTTGCTTATTAGTGGACCATGTAATCAAACATGTTCCAAGAAAGTGTGCCATGCCAGTAGTATTTTTCCTGTCCACCAAGTAACTTGCATAGTCAATATCTGAGTATCCCGCCAAATTAAAGTTACCACCTTTAGGGTACAACAATCTAAGATCAGTGGTTTCTTTCAAGTATCTGAGAATTCTTTTCACAGATTTTAAATGGGACTCTTTTGTTTTTTCTTAGAATCTAGCACACAGTCCTACACTGAACACAATATCAGGCCTTCTTGATGTGAGATATAGTAATGAGCCAATCATTTCTCTATACAATATTTTCTCAACATCTGATCCTGCTTCATCCAAGTCTAATTTTGTGGCAGTGGCAATAAGAGTGCTGATCTCTTTTGCTTCCTCCATGGAGAACCTTTTAAGAAGCTCTTTAACATACTTCTGTTGATGAATCATTGTCCTAGAGGTTGACTGCTTTATTTGCAAGCCCAAGAAGTAATTGAGCTCCCCCATCATGCTCATCTCAAATTCACTACTCATGAGTTTGGCAAATTCATGGGTCATATATTTGTTGAGCCAAAAATAATATCATCCACATATATCTATACAATCAACAAGTCCTTCCCATTTGATTTCATGAAAAGAGTTTTGTCAATTTTACCTCTGGTATGACCATATTCCAATAGAAATTTTGACAGTCTTTCATACCAAGCTCTTGGAGCTTGTTTCAATCCATACAAGGCTTTATCCAATCTGTATACATAATCAGAAAACTCCTTGCTTTCAAAACCTGGAGGTTGTTTAACATACATCTCCTCCTTGAGAATGCCATTTACGAATGCACTCTTCACATCCATCTGATAAAGGATAAACTTCATGTAGGAAAAAAAAGCAACAAGTAGTCTTATAGCTTCAAGTCTAGCTACAGTTGCAAAAGTCTCATAAAAGTCAATTCCTTCTTCCTGATTGTATCCCTGGACCACCAATCTTGCCTTGTTTCTTGTGACTGTTCCATGCTCATCAACTTTATTTCTGTAGACCCACTTAGTCCCAATTACTAATCTATTTTTTGGGAGAGGAACTAAGTGCCATACTTTACTTCTCTCAAACTGATTCAACTTTTCCTGCATGGCGATGATCCAATCAGCATCAAGCAATGCTTCAGTTACCTTCTTAGGTTCAATTTCTGATAGAAATACCTTGAAGGCACACATATTTCTCAATCCAGACCTTGTGGTAATCCCAGATGTAATATCAATAAGTACATTCTCAATAAGGTGTGATCCTTGATACTTGTATCCTTTTGGGATCAACCCTAGTGAGCTTCCAGGATTACTACTGATGTTCTGAATGGGGCTATTTTGAGGCTCAGTTCCCCCTGTCATTGTGACTTCAGCTTTAGTTCCCCCTGTCAAGGTGTCTCCATGTTTGATAGCTCCAGTGGATGAACCAGGTGACATTTCCTGTTCCTCAGTGTCACTTCCTTCCTGCATGTTAGTCTTAACACAAGATTCATTACAGATTACATGCATGCTTTCTTTAACACAGTTAGTTCATTTGTTTAAAACCCTATAAGCTTTACTATTAAGTGAGTATCCTAGAAAGATTCTCTTATCACTTTTAGCATCAAATTTTCCCAAATTATCTTTTCCATTATTGTGAATAAAACATTTTCAACCAAAAGTTCTAAAGTGAGAAATATTTGGCTTTCTTCCTCTTAGTAATTCATAGTGAGTTTTATCTAACATAGGCCTGATCATGCATCTATTTATGATGTAAGCTGCAGTACTCATTGCCTAAGCCCATAGGTTTTGAGCAATGCCAGCTGTAAGAATCATTGTTCTAGCCATGTCTTCCAAGGTTCTATTTTTCCTTTCCACCACTCCATTTTGTTGTGGAGTTTTGGGAGCTGAAAAGTTATGATCTACACCATTTGCTGAACAAAATTCTAAGAATTTTACATTCTCAAATTCTTTACCATGGTCAGACCTTATGGAAACTAAAGAAGAGCCCTATTTCTTTTCAGTTTTCTTAATGAAGATTTCAAAAGCACCAAAGGCATCTTCCTTAGAGACTAGAAACAATATCCATGTGAATCTGGAATAGTCATCAATAATAACAAAAAATACCTTTTTCCACCTCTGCTTTGAACTCTCATGGTCCACATAAGTCCATATGAACCAGGTCAAGACACTTGGTAGTGCTAACATGGTTCTTTGACTTAAGCAAAGATCTTACCTTCTTCCCCCTTACACATACACTGCATAACTTTTCCTTTTTAAACTTAGTTTTGGGTAATCCCAATACCATGTCTTTGGAAGAAAGTATGTTTAATTGTTTTAGACTTGCATGGCCAAGTCTTCTGTGCCAAAAGAGGGGATCATTTTCTATAGCACTTAGACAGGTCATCTCAGATCCTGGTAATGCCATAATATCAGCTTTGTATACATTTTTGTATCTCTTTGCAGTGAGCACCACTTCTTTGGTGTCCATCCTTTTGAATTTGACCCCTGCAGTAGTAAAAATAACTTTATTACCTTTGTCACACAACTGTGAAATACTCAACAGGTTGTGCTTTAGTCCCTCAACAAGATAGATATCTTCCAATGCTTTTGGTTCAGATGAGCCAATCTTCCCTACTCCAGTAATGATTCCCCTTTTTCCATTACCAAACGAAACTTCTCCTCCATCTATTTTGGAGAGTGAAAGAAACTTTCTCTTATCACCAGTCATAGGTCTTGAGCAAGCACTATCTAAGTACCAGTGCTTTTTGCTTCTTTTCACTTTCTCCTGAAATAGAAATTAATGGTTAGACTTAGGAACCCAAACTAACTTGGGTCCTGTTTTATGAGTGAAAGGATGAATCAAATTTTTTTTATTCTATGCGGGCAACATGCAGCTCAAACTGTTTCTTTGACCAGAATTGGATTTGTTCCTTTTGGTCTGAGAAACTTTCCATGCCAAGTTTTGACTATTGGATCTGCTTTTTACAGCTACTGGGCATTTAGTAGTGGGATGTCCAAGGTTACCACAGATATAACACAAATCTTGGGGTACATCAAAATTTTTGTGGAATCCCAATCTAGCCGTTTCATTGTACATTCTTTCACCCAGCTTATGAACAATTCTTGAGGAATTTGTCCACCTATTTGCCCTTTCAAGATCAAGTTTTAGTGTTGAAACTTCTTGATTCAACTTGTTCATTTTTTCAGTTAAATCATAACATTCTTGTTTGTATCTAATTACCTCAAGTTCAGAATTTTCTTGATCTTTAATCATGGGCCTTTTTCCATTATCAGTTAAAGTTAGTTTGAGGACTTCAAATTTAAGACCATTGTTTGAAGTTTCTAGTTATGCAATTTGTTTCTTAAGTGAGCTGTTTTCTTTGTCAACAGTTCCTGTGTAAGCCTTCAAATTAATGAGATCAAATTTTAGGCTTGCAAAACTGTTGAACAATTCATCCCTATCAGAGGTTAACTCTTGGAAATCATCAATCAGGGCACTCATTAGGGAAACAAGTTTTGATTTTGAAAACAGTTGTATTTTTTCTTTAAGATCAAGTATACTTACCTCAGAATTATTTTCTTCTTCATCTAAGTCTGAATCTCTAAAATCCATAAATACAGTTTCATCAACTTAATCTTTATTTGAATCAGATCCCCAAGCTGCTATCATTGCATGTTGTTCTTTCCTTTTTGACTTTTCTTTTAATTCCTTCTCTGCCATTTCCTTCTTCCATTCTATTTCCTAGAATGGACAGTCTCTGATTTGATGATCAATGTTGCCACACTTGTAACAACCATTTGGATTGTCATTGGATCGTCTCTTAACACCTGTTCCTTTCTTCTTCTTGAAGAATTTGCTGAAGTTTTTGGTTATGACGGCAACTTGGTCCTTATCAAGCTCAATTTCTTCATCACTATCAGAAGCCTTTAATGCCAATACTTTTTCAGGAGGTGCTTATTCTTTGGTTCCATCAACTTCCATATCATAAGTTCTAAGGTTTCCAACTAATTCATCCAAGGTCATTCCAGCAAGATCCTTGTTTGCTTTCCTGATTGCTGTTACCTTAACATTTCATTTTGACTTAGGTAATACTCTTAATACCTTCTCAACTTGTTCTTCCTCAGAAATTACTTTTCCCAGGAAAGTAAGTTCATTGATTAAGGTGGTAAGCCTTGTCATCATCTCATGCAGGGATTCCTTCTCCTTCATCTTGAAGGCCTCATACTCAGTAAAAAAGAGAGAAATACGAAATTTTTTTACCTGAGAAGTGCCTTCATGAGCATTCACCTGTGAATCCCAGATCTATTTAGCAGTAGCGCAGGTTGATATCCTGTTGTATTCTACTGGTCCTAAGCCACAAACCAGGATATTTTTTGCCTTTGCATTTTTCTTCAAGGCCAACAAGTCATTAAGGGTAAACTCACTTCTTACCTTTTTGACCTATTCTCCATCAACTAACTTTATTGGAATAGTAGGACCTTCAGTGATCCTATCCCATAACTCATAGTCTTCTCCTTGAATGAACATCTCCATCCTTTTTTTCCACCAGATAAAGTGAGTGCCATCAAAGAGTGGAGGTTTAGTAGTTGACTGTCCTTCACTGTGACCAGTAGGAGGTGCGGAATTCATTATGTTGATCTTTTCTTAGGTACTAGCCTTATATAAGAGAACCTCACTCTGATACCACTTGTTAGAGTATGGGCCCTACTAATTTTTCGATTCTATTGTTTGCCTATCTGTGGAACAGGTAAGTAAACGTAGTTTGAAGAAGAGAAAGTTGAACACAGTGTGTTTACGTAGAAAACATCCGGCTCAAGAATGGTGTAAAAAACCATGACCTGTACCTCTACAGGATTTAACCCCAACTTCACTAAAACTCTCGAGCCTCTACAATCAAACAATTACAAGGCTTCTTGTAACTTAGGAATTAAAACTTCTAATTCCTATCACTACAAAAACACAAACCTCACCCAAGATAAGTGTTCCCAAATCTTTGAGTTCCCTAACTTGAAGACAAATAATTCTATCTCAGTTTATAGATCATTGAGTACAAGAACTATGACACATTACAATTAAAAAACCTACCTATTATAACTAATCTACGACTTAAGAAGTATAGATTAGGTTCTCCTTCAACTGGACGGACTTGTTTGTTTGATTGTTGACTGTCTCTTTTATGCACACCGTGCTTTGCTCTTTTCCCTTGTATTTATAGCAACCCTGATTGAAACCTTCAATTGATCTCCTTTCCTTACTTGAATTGGATTGCCTTTTCCGTCTTTTAATTTTTGCCGCCTTTCCTTGTTTCCTAGTTTGAATTGGACTGCCTTGATGTCCTTCCTATCTTGACTTGGATTGCTTTCACTCTTTTGGATTTGAACTTATTTCTTCTTTATCATCTTGACTTGTAAATAGCTTTGCTCTAACATCCTGTCCGCCTAGTAGGATGTTCATGCTAATCAGTCGACAGTTGTAGATTCACTTGTGTGGAACATGTTGCATGGAACATGTTGTGGAACCTGTTTCACTCACTGTGTTCATCATCAAAACTTCATTTTTATTTTCCTAACACTTGGGTAAACCATATCAAGTACAAAAACACACATATCATGTAAACTTTTTCTGTTTTATATAGCACTTCACTTTCCTCTCCCATTTCGATGTAAGATTTTGCTAAGGTGTTTTATGCATCCCTCTTTTAAAGCTTTCCAACCTATATGTATTCCAATCATTCTCCTTGACCCGCCCTCATCAGCCCGACTTGCATTACAAGCGTCACAACTCATAATCTTTCATGTCTTATGAAAATTGACTTGTTTAGGAAACTTAAATCCTCCCTTATAGAAGAAAATAATCATATAAACAACACTTTTCCTTATTATAATATAGGTACTGGGAGCTTGTTGGTATTTTTATCAATTGAGAGGCAAGAAGCTTGCTGGATATATGCATGCATTCTTGAGATGCCATTGTGCGATTATGGATGTTTTGACTGCCAAAGAGTCGCTGATTCTCAAAGGAAGTTCTGGCTGAATTCCAGCAACATTACAATGTGACCTTAGTAATAATTACTATTTAATTGGTATTTATGGTGATGTTGTGATGGTTAGCATGACATCTGCTTTGTTTTTCAACAAGTACTTCTACTGCCTATGGCTGGGCTTGAAGAACCTAAGGTAAGTAAATCAATTTGATAGACTGTTTTATATGATCCTTTAAGTTAAGGGATCTGAACAAACCTAGTACCGGGCTTATGTTTCTTTCATTCCATGGAAATTCTTAATTTGGAATGGTAAACTGCATCTATCATTAGCTGACCTGATTTAGTTAGGGGTCATTTCATTGCTGGTTAGAGTTGTGCATATATTAGTAATGCAGGTACTAGTTATGCAAGGTTTAGTTATTCATGTGGTATTTATTTCATCTTTTACCCACCCTGCATAAATAATACCTATATTTTCTCATAATTTTTTTATGTATTAGTTATGCAAGATTGTAAATAGGGTAACCAAACACCGTACTTGGTGTGCTGTATTTTATACATACAATTAAAATGCTACCAAGCGTGGTACTAGTTATGCTGGTTTCAATACACGAATAATTCACTTTCGAACCAGAAACTTAACGACCTGGTTTATGTACTTTATTTGTAGAACAAGATTTCTTTTTATAGCAAAGACTGGAAATTTTCCTAATTCATCCAAGAATCAACATTACTAATTTTTGACACACGATCTTAACTTCTGTTTTGTGTTGGTTGATATGCAGTGCTCTTAGACAAGGTCTTTCTACAAACACTCATATTGGAGAAATTAAGGTTTGCCATTATAGTTGCAACACTCGGCCAGGTTCTTTTTGCCTTTCTCATTAGCAATATGCAAGTTAGTCTTACTAAGATTTTCTCTATTGCTGCATTATAGGCTAGTTGGACACCACTTATATGTGCAATTGATTTTATCACATTAGAGTTTTCTTAGCTTATAAGATAAATAAGGTACAATGTCCTGTCTGGCTAAGACATTAATTCACATTCTCTGGAAGACATATCTCCAACCGACAACAGTTTGATTAGAGGACTGGAGAATGAGATTGGACACTGAACAATGGATACGCCATAAGAAGTTACCTCAAGAATTTAGGCAACATATTATCAGTACAAATGGATTGCTACAAGAGGAGTAGATGAGGAACCTATTCTCAAAGGACTTCCTCTAGATCTTCGCAGAGATATCAAGCACCACCTCTGTTATGATGTAGTTCGAAGAGTACATTACACAAGTCTTTATTCTTTTTTTGTTAGATAAGATCCCTATGTATTTTTATTAACAGACAAGCAGAAAAGGACTCTAGAAATCACAACCTCTTCAAGTTCTCATTGATCATAGTCTCGTTGAGTATCTTGGATGGGACTTTTCATTGGATCCCATATAAGCATATAATTTTTGATTTATTTTTATACTCCTTCTCGTCCCATTTTATGTGTCGCCATTTGACCAGGCATGGAGTTTAAGAAATAAGGAAAGACTTGGTAATGTTTACCAAATTGCCCTTTATAAAAAATGTGCTACTATCTTCTTTTTAATTAAGTGGAACCAATAAGGGTAAAAGTGGAATTTTGTCTTTAAATAGTTACCAAATAAGGAAAGATGACATTCTTTTTGAGACGGACCAAAAAGAAAATGATATACATAAAATGGGACAGAGGGAGTATAATTTTGTAAGAGTACTTGAAGGCAACACTAGAATTTATACTAGGAAATGTAATACACTTTATTGGTGTATGATACAAGTTCCACAGGATGGAAAAAAGATAATATGCAAATGATTGTATACCTTTTTGATCTATATTTAAAAATTTGGTAGGTACCACTGTTTGATTAAATGGATGAAAGAATGAGAAATGCAATATGTGAAAGGCTAAAACCTGCATGATGTACTCAAGGCACATGTCTTGTGCGCGAGGGTGATCCTTCAATGAAATGCTCTTCATAATTTGAGGGAATCTTGATTCTTACACTACTAATGGTAGTCGTACTGGTTTCTTTAATTCATATCATATAGATCTAGGTGATTTCTGTGGAGAGAAACTGCTGACATGGGCCCTTGACACATGTCCAAGTATGATTCTACCATCCTCTACTAGAACAGTGAAAGCAGTTTCTGAAGTAGAGTCATTCACGCTTGTAAAGGACTTGAAGTTTGTGGTATCACAGTTTTGAAGGATGCATAGCAAATAACTTGGGCACAAATTCAGGTTCTACTCGCACCAGTAGCATGATTAGGCTGCATGCTTCATCAAGCTGGATAAGAAAGATATATAAAATAAAAGGGTGTAGCTGAACTTAAGGCTCTAGAGGACTTTGTGAATGAAACAAAATATTTTAGTGGGAAATTGGACATGAATTCACCATTACCTAGATCAGGCTTTGCAAAATACAGAGAAAAATTGGCAGCAATTAGAAGGGGTCTCCACAAGCACTCTGATTCAGATTCCACTGTAGTTAGTTCATTACAAAAGCAAGAAGAACTTGATTTCTATGTTGATGATGAGTAACTTTGAAAAGTGATATAGTAGTTATAAGATAAGGTGGAGAGTAAATTGTATGGGTGGTCATCCAACTTTGTGTTCATTACCTAAAAGTCATTATTCTTTGTTTTGTTATACAAAAATCATTTAACTTTGCCTCATTTTTTTCACAAAAGAAACTTTGACAAAATTATAAAGACCATCTAGGTCATTTTCTCGGTTTCCATACATTTTTGGTGTTTCATGTCTTCCCACGAAAGCTATAGGCTATTTACGACTTTCAAGAACTATTGGTTCAATTTTTGGAGTGTTCGTTCAATTTTTAAGCTCATTTCCCTATTTTGGAGCTTTTGAAGTTATATTCGACCAAAACTCCAAGTAAACAGTCTCAGATGGAAATTCAAACAACATTGCTAGCTCTGAAATGTTGATTTTACTCTTGGGAGACCCTTGATCTAGGTTTTGAGGCTTTCAAACTCATTTTGGGTTATTGGTCGGACGTTGGTTAAAATAGCACATTAGATTTTGAGCCCATATTTTGTCAAAACAAGCTTCGATGGAAATTTAATCAATTCCTTTGAGTCCAGAATATTGTTATTGATAGGTTAGTATAGTTCATTTTCGTTCACAAGGTTTTTGAATGATCCTGGAGCACCCAAACAAAGTTTGAGCATTGTTGGTTTCTGGTTCCATTCCCTAAGAAAACATCTTGGTGCCTAGGATAGACGATGGTTGGGCTGGAAGCATATGGGTGACACTATTTGGCGCCTAGGAAATGATGCCTTGGCAACCAAAATGGGTTCCTAGGCGATAGAGCTAACTCTTTTTAGCTTTGCTTCCTCCTAGACCCCAAGCTTCATTTCCCCAATTCCAAACCTCCTTGGACACCTTTTGAGCTCAAGAATCATATTAGAATCATTGATTTAAGATATGGATTGTTTTGGGAACATCAAGGTGGCCTTCATCTGGTTTGAATCTCGTAAGTTTCTAGCTTCTCTCCTCCTGATTTCTCCATTAAAAATTCTTGAATTTCTCTTATGTTGGTGCTGATTTGAGTAGGTTATTAAGCTCGGATTGTGTTTCTAAATTTTGATCACATGTTCCTTGAGTCACGAGGGACCTAATGACTAGTTCAATTTCAAAATTTCATGTATGGGTCCCACGAGCCAATTTTAGATCCAAATTTTGGCTCAAACTCTATTATAGCGATATGGGTATTGTTTTACTCATATTAATATGTACGTTTTACTTTTCACAATGACACATCAATTTTAATATTGAGGGATAAAGACGAGCAATTCGTGGATGGTTTGAGACTATGAATCGTCTATAAGGTAGGCTACAGTCTACTCTTCTCTATGACATAGTGTATTGTATAAATCACATAATGGGTAGGTATTATAAGATGGGTTTATACCTAGTTGAATCATGACTTGACCTAGTTAAGGGATTTAGAAAATAAATATAACTCGAGCCCTAGCCTAGAATACTTATTATGGTTGTAGGATCCTAATACACCTGATTATAGACTTGTTTGACCATAGATTGACATGAAGTCTCCTTTAGTATAAGACTTACCATATTACATTGTGAAATGAATGCTATCCTCTAATTAGATATTTACAGTAGCTTTATGCCCTTATTTACCATAGTTTCCCAAATTATAATGCTAATATCTTGTTAATTTATATATTGTAGGACCGAGTTCATGGTTACAATACCAGTTTGATAACTGGTTAGTATTCTATTCTTTGAAAGAATGTGGTTTATTTCTTCCACGCTTACATTTGTATGGTTTGGATACTAGAGATGACATGCATACCTTTAGACATATTTATGTTTATTAGTGGCACAATTCTAACTAAAACCTTGGCTTTACTACTAGTTTCTGAAAAAAAAATTCATCCTCACTTTATAAATTTTAAGCAAGTTCCTTAAATAGAATTCATGCTACCTTTATTAATGACTTATGATCTTTTAAACTAAACATGCTAATTAAAAACTTAGTTCGAGGTTGATTCCAATCAATTTTTGATCCACTCTCCTACTCACTATTGACTTACTTAGGCCAAGGGAGATCCTGACCCTTTCTATATTTTTATACAATTTTAGTATCGGATTTAATATCGGGCAATGGATTTATAAATTTATACTTATTTAGGATCGATTTAAGTTTGAGGATCCCCCTTATACTTTTATTTCTCCCCGGCACTAGATGAAGTAGATTGGTTATGATGGCTATTAGAAGTCCCAATTTGGGACTAGGCAGTATATACTGATATATCGAGTCCCATATGGATTGCTCTATGAGGACCTCATATCGGAAGGGGTGATATTCATAGATCCTGCCTTGCGAGCCGACGAGCCAAATAAAGTGTCTATACTTGATACGATTTGGTACTTAATTGGTGTGATAGTACTGGTTTGCATTGTTAGCCTCCTATGTTTATGTTTTAATAATGACAAACTAACAAGTGTATCTTTGCAGTTGCTAATAGTGGAAAGATAAAGGAAGCTGGTTCCAAAAATAGAAGATATGGAAGGAAAATCTCAGCTCCAAATGTCACGAAAAATCATTTCAAAATATTTGAATATATAGAAGATCTTGACATGGAAAATAGAACGGAAACACAATTCAAGAATATGGCAATCAAATCAATCAAATATCATGAAAATAGAAGAAGGACCACAATCCCAAAATCAAGGCAGACCACATCAATCAGGAAGAAAAGATCACAAGCACATTTGGAAAGAAATCAATCTCTATAAAACCAAAAAGAAAAATAGATCACAGAAATATCTAATATGGACGTGATCCAAAGACATATATGGACATATCATACGACTATATTCCTCAATGAAGGAATCAATTTACATCCTTGATTGAGAAAAAGTCTCTTGGGTTTCCTTATGAAGAGTAGTAGTCGAAGACTATAAAAGCTGAAGACCAAAGACAGACACTTTTCATGCAACTTCAAGGAGAAAATTCAAAGTGTCTCATTCTTAGTCTTACAAAGCACTGTAACTTTAGTTTGCAATTGTTATATAAAGAGTAGGATCGAGTCAACTTTGTAACATTAACTGAAGTTGTGTCACAAGATCTGAGGAACAAAATAAGTTTTCAAAACTTGTTTCCTATCATTGTACTCGAACCAAACTTTCAACGATCTAAGAAAACTTTGAAACCCAAGGGGAATGGACGTAGGCACTACATTGGTGTGCCGAACCAGGATAAATCCTTGTGTTATTACTTAATATTTTGTTATTTACTTACTTGACTGTTCTAAATTTAATCTGTTTGTGAAGTGTTCTGATCTGCAGGCGGTCGACTATGAGGAGTCAGTAGTCGACTCATTGAAGAAAATTTCAATTCACCCCTCTTGAATTTTAATTGGTATCATAGTAGGTCTCACAGATAGCATTGCTTAACTGCAAGTGAGCAAATATCAAATGGATAATTATCGGATTCCCGATGCTCTTCTTTAGGATGGTCACTCCTCCATAAGACTACTATACTTTAATGGAAAAAATTACTCCTACTTGAAGAATAGGTTTAGAATCTTTGTCCAATGTCATTACTTCCAAGACAGGGTTGTCACCCAGAAAGGCCCAAAACCGATTCCATGACTCAAGTAGAAGTCAAAAGATAAAAATAATCTTACAGTTCTAACATAGAGGACCTTGAAAGCTTCGAGGTCACCAAAGAATAGCAATAGGTAATTCAAACTAACACACGTGCTATAAGTTTGCTTTTGTGTGCAGTTAGTGGAGAAGAATATGACAAGATTTCAACATGTGAAACCACAAACAAAATGTGGGACAAACTGGAGGTAACTTATGAAGGAACCACCAAAGTCAAGAAGTAAAAATTATTGCTCTTGTCAATGAATACGAGTTATTCAAAATAGAGAAAAATAAGGATATTGAAACAATATTTGCTAGATTTAGTAAAATCGTATGCGAACTAAAATCACCGGGGATGTTTTATCCTCATAGCCTGCAAGTCCAGTAGCTGGTCTGAAGTCTCCCAAAAATATGAGAAAACAAGGCTTCTATTCTGGAAGACGGAGATCTTCATAACATGACATATGATGAACTGTGAGGTAACCTTATCATATATGATAAAAATAATATATCAACAGGTTTCACAAGGATGAAAAGAAGAAACCAGTAGCCTTTAATGCTAATCCAACAAAAGAGGAGGACATTATAGAAAATGCTAATAGCGAAAAAAAAGCCCTCATTAACCATGGGGTAAGGCAGATCATGAGACAGACACAGAGAAGACCCAAGGAGACAAAAATAATAACTCCACCAGAAACAATGATCTCTGTTAATACTGTGGAAGGACTATAAATTTCAAACAAATCTATCCAGAATTGAGACGACGGTTTTCTAAAAAAAAACAAAATTTTGGAGCCTAAAGCAATAAAGATGAAATTGAAGAAGAAATAGAGGCTGCTAATATGTGCTTTATAGCAAAAAGTGAACCTAGTGAGGAATAGGTATGCAAGATCTATAGAAAAGGAATGTGGGTTATTGACAGTGGATGTTCCAGATATATGACCGGAAAAAAGAAGAACATTTCCTTCCTAAAGAAAGTAAATGGGGGATTAGTCAGATTCCGTGACAATGCCAGAGGCAATGTCACTGGAGTCAGCTCAGTGAGACTTAGCTCATCATGCAAATTCACTAAAGTATACCTAGTAGACGATCTCAAAAACAAACTGCTCAGCATCAGTCAACTATGTGATGCCGGATTTGGAGTCCTCTTCAAAGATGAAAACTGCTCTATCAAACACGACAAAAGAAATATCTACCTTATTGGTAAACTCATTGATAATATTTATGTTTTAAATAGTCCTAATTTTTCCACCTTAACCTGCCTCACTATGAAAGAGAATGATACTTTGTTGTGTCACAGGAAGCTCGAGCATGCTAGTATGCACATTATCGAGAAATTGTTTAGACTTGATTTGGTGAAAGGTCTGCCAAAACTCAATTTTGAAAAGGATCACATCTGTGATGCATGCCAACTGGTAAATGTACTAGAACATCTTTCAAAACCAAATACATTGTATATACTACCAGGCCTCTCCAAACAATCCACATAGATCTGTTTGGTCCCACCAAGACCGCAAACATTGGTGAAAAAAGATTTATTTTTGTCATAGTTGATGATTACTCATGATTTACATGGGTTAGTTTCTTGCACATAAATATACATCTTTAACAAACTTTTAGATTTTTTATAGAAAAATACAGAGAGAAGCTGGACACCTCATCACCTACGTTCACATTGATCATGGAGGAGAATTTAAAAATAAGGCATTTGAGGAGTATTGTACTCAGAATGGATACTTTCAGAACTTCTCTTCACCGCGATCTCCTTAAAAAAATGGTATAGTGGAACGAAAGAACCAGTCCCTCCAGGAAAAAGACAATGCTGTTAGATCATAATCTCCCAGATCACTTTTGGGAAGAAGTAGTTAGTACAACATGTCATATCATCACCAGGTGTCTGATTAGACCTATTTTGAAGAAAACACCTTATGAACTCCGGAGAAGAAAGAAACCCAATATCGACTACTTCCATCCATACAACTACAAATGTTTTATTCACAACAATGGTAAGAATACCCTAGGGAAATTTGATCCATGAAGTGACAAAGGTATTTTCCTTCGGTACTCTTCCACTATTCATGCTTACAGGGCTTTTAATAAAAGAACTCTTTGTGGTAAATAATCTATGCATATTGTTTTTGATGAATCTAATGACCTACTTACAAGTATAAGTGTTGATAAATAATAGGTAAGTAATATACAGACAGGAGAAAATCACAACACAACTCCAGAGCCCTCACAAGACAAGTCGACTATACCCTCGATAGAGTTGACTCCCACAGCAGAAACAATGAAGCTAAATATTCCAAAAGAATAGAATCATGATTCCAACCATACAAATGAACTCATTATCGGAAATCCAGAAGATAGTGTGCAAACCAGGCATCATTAAGGAGACAAGAATCCATTGCCCTTGTGGCCCAAATCAAACGAAAGAAAACTGATGAAGCTCTTAACAATGAATTATGGGTTGAATCTATAGAAGAAGAACTGGAACAATTTGAACGATATCAAGTTTGGACTCTAGTTGAAAGACCAAGAAGTTACTCAGTAATTAGAACTAGATGGGTCTACAGAAATAAGGTAAATAAAAAAGGTAAAGTTATCAGAAATAAAGCCAGGCTCGTAGCTCAAGGATACTCTCAGCAGGAAGGTATTGATTATGATGAGACCTTATCCCCCGTGGCAAGGTTAGAGTCAACATGAATTTTATTAGCTTTTGCGACATTCAAATATTTTAAGTTATATCAAATAGATATAAAAAGTTCTTTCTTAAATGGCTTTAATCATGAGGAGGTTTTTGTAAAACAACCCCCTGGATTTGAATATCTTTCATTTCCAAATCATGTTTTCAAGTTATCAAAAACACTCTACTGCCTTAAATAAGCTCCAAAAGCATGGTATGAAAGACTGAGCACTTTTCTACTAAATAATAATTTTTAAAGGGGTAAAATTGACACAACTCTATTCATTCAAAAGCTTGACTCAAATCTCCTTATTGTGAAAATTTATGTTGATGATATTATGTTTGATAGTTCTAACATCTCTATTTGTGAGAATTTTGCTAAATAGATGAAAGGAGAATTCAAAATGAGTCTTATGCTCACATTCTTTCTGGGATTACAAATCAAACAAACTCCCAAGGGCACCTTCATAAGTCAATCAAAATACACAAAAGAACTCATTAAAAAGTTTGGCATAGAAAAGGGAAAGACCTATGGAACATCCATGAGCCCATCAACAAGCATTGATTCAGACTTGGCTGGAAAAAACATTGATGAAAAAATGTATCGAGGGATGATCGAATCTCTACTTTACTTTACTACAATTCAACCAGATATTATGTTCAGTGTGTGTAAATGTTCTAGAATCAAGTCGACTCCTAATGAATCTCATCTCACTACCGTCAAATGAGTCATCTAATAACTAATAGGAACTCAAGACCTTGGTCTATCGTATCCCTGCTCCTCACACTTTGATTTAATCGGATATTCAGATGTTGATTTTAAAGGAGACAAGAGTGAAAGAAAGAGCATATGTCAAATTCATGGCAATACCCTTATCTCATAACATAGCAAGAAACAAATTTCTATTGCTCTCTCGACCACAGAAGTTGAATACATAGCCGTTGGAAGCTGTGATACTCAAATCTTATGAATTATGCATTAGCTTCTAGACTTTGACTTATCTTTTGAATCTGTTCCTATTATGTGTGATAACACCAATGCCATTAGCCTATCTAAGTATACTATGCATCACTCTAGGGATAAACATATTGATATCAAGCACTATTTCATTCAAGAACATATTGAAAATGGTGACTTTTGCTTAAAATTTGTTGACTCTATAAATCAACTAGAAGATATCTTTACAAAATCGCTGCTAGAAGAAAGATTTTGCTCTCTACAAAATAGGCTAGGAATTCTTAGCATTCATGATATTTAAAATCTTTCTTCTTTAATTTTATTGGGAATTCCTCTATCTGTATATTGCCTGTGTATTATTATTTTTATTATGTCAAAGGGGGAGAAAGCCAAGAACATCAGAATAGCCTACCAGTTAGGGAAAACAAAGCAAGTTTACATGTCAGCTAATACTTACACAAGTAAGGGGAAGCAAGCTGAAAGACAGGAGTCAACTGATGTTTACTCTTATTGTCATTATAAAAAAGGGGGAGATTATTAGCCTCCTAAGTTTATGTTATAATAATGACAAACTAACGATTCTATCCTTGCAACTGCTAATAGTGTAGAGATAAAAGAATCTGGCTCCAAAAATAGAAGGACATCAAGAATAGAAGTACATCCATGGTATATAAGAAAAATCAATCACAACAAGAAAAAGAAGGAGAATCTTAGCTCAAAATGTCATGAAAAATCATTTCAAAATATTGGAAGATATAGAAGATCATGACATGGAAAGTGGAATGGAAGAATAATTCAAGAATATGGCAAGCATATCAATCAAATATCACAAAAATAAAAGAAGGATCGCAATCCTAAAATCAATCCAGACCACATCAATCAGGAAGAAAAAATCACGAGCATATTTGGAAAGAAATCAATATCTACAAAACCAAAAAGAAAATAGATCGCGGACATATCTAATATGGACGTGATCCAAAGACATATATGGAAATTTTAGATATAGACATATCATATGGATATATTCCTCAATCAAGGAATCAATTTACATCCTTGATTGAGTAAAAATATCTTGGGTTTCCTTATGAAGAGTAGCAGCTGAAGACCAAAGAGATACACTTTTCACGCAACTTCAAAGTGAAAATTCAAAGTATCTCATTCTTAGTCTTACAAAGCTCTATAACTTTAGTTTAAAATTGTTATATAAAGAGTAGGATTGATTCAACTTGGTAATCTCAATTGAAGCTGTGTCATAAGATCTTAAGAGCAAAATAAGTCTTCAGAACTTGTTTCCTATCAATGTACTCAAACCAAACTTTCAAAGATCTAAGAAGTCTTTGAAACCCAAGGGAACTGGATGTAGGCACTACATTAGTGTGCCAAACCAGGATAAATCTTTGTGTTATTACTTTACATTTTGTTATTTACTTACTTGACTGTTCTAAATTTAAACTGTTTGTAAAGTGTTATGATCTCTAGGTGAGTTGACTGTGAGGATTCAGTAGTCGACTCACAGAAGAAAATTTAAATTCACCCTCTTCTTGAATTTTATTCATTTTATTTATTTATTTATGTACATTACCTATCACCAGTATAATTATTGGGTCCTTGTATCTATCAGTCTTATAGGGGTTGTATAGTACAAGTTATGGTTGTTGTTTGTTGAGTGTTTTTCTTATGCCTTTTAGGATTATAGGGGACCAGTTGGGTTATCAGTTGTTCAGGTTAGCTGGTTATATTACTATTTAGTTATTATTATATAGTTTATGGTAGACTGGTTATGAATCGATACCCGAGGTTATCAGTATGTTTCTGGTCCTTTTTTGTTATTATTATGGTAAGATTTATCATTGCTCGATTACTTTTTAATTATTCATATATTGGTTAGGGTCTTCAGTATACTAGAGTGAGCTCCCTTATTATTTAAAATTTTGGTGATGTTAGACTAGTTCCCTTAGCGTAGTACCTTCGTATTTAGCTATTTGTATAGCATGGTTATATATCCACTCTTCCCTTACTATTATTTATATATATCATTTCCTTCTTTCCTACTACTATTATATATATTTTCCTTCACCATACTCTCATATACTGACTAACTCATTGTGGTGTTGCAACTTCATCCTAGATTACTTGTAGGGTATGGTAGTTTACCCATACTTTTTCTTTAGTATTGCTTTGCATCACCTCGTAGATAGTTGTTTGTAGTGTATATTCCTGATATACATGTTATTTATACTTACATTACCTTTGGATCTCAATCGATAGATGCGTACTGATTACCTTGTGTTTGGTACTCATACTACATTTCTACACCACGCAGATCATAGTACAAATTCTCACTACTGACGCAGTTATTTGTAGTGTATATTCCTGATATATATGTTATTTATACTTGCATTATCTTTGTATCTCAATCAACAGATGCCTAATGAGTACATTGTGTTTGGTACTCATACTATATTTCTACACCCTGCAGATCATAGCACGAGTTCTCACCACTGACGTATACATCATATGGATCTGCCATGGATCAAAGATTTGAGGTGGCTCTTGACATTCAAAGTTTTTCCATCTCTTCTTTAGTTATTGGACTAATATTTATTTTGCATTTTGAAGACAATTGTGTATATGTATTATGCTTACCTTGTACTCTTGTTTTGGTATTAACTCTTATTCTGACTTTATCATATTTTGGAGTCACTTCTCTTTATCAATCTCTTTGTTGGACTAATTTTCCATTGCTTTCTTCTTTTCTCTTGATAGTCTGTTATTATCTATTCTAGTATATGAGTAGTTTACCTACTGGTGGGCTATCATAGGTATCATTATGACCTGAGAAATTAAATCATGATAAATTGATATTAGAACATAGTTTCACTATTGTTGTTGGTACAAAATCTAAGTACCTAGTAAAGTTATACAAATTGGAGACATTTGTATCCTATCTCCGAGAGGCTATGGGACATTCTTAGGAATCCTAATTCTTGACTCCTTATCATGGCCCATACTTTTATAAACCTTTAAGTACCTTTTTTGACCTCTCTTTTTCTTAAATAGATAGTATGAAGTTATCGATAAATACAGATGGAACTTTTTTGCATGTTACTAGAGTTTTAACTCATCATCAGACTAGGAGTTAGAGATTGATATCAAGTATCTTTAGCGTCAGCGATAGGGCGAAGTCTAAGCTAGACTCTGGCAGAGTTTGTAATCTCCTCAGCTTGCCAGGATATCGTGCTAAGGTTTTTAATCTTTTTATGGATACTTCTTAGTCAGTGGTGGTTCCTAGTACATTAAGTGGTTCTCAGGAAAAAGTTGGGTTTGTTGGTGTTCAATAGGGATCTTTATTAGTTTTAGATTATGATATAGGGTTTCTCGAGTAGGACAGACATACTTTTATGTTATTTTTTATAGAACATGAGACGGTGCATGAATTTATCAGAGAATTAACTTTACCACTCTATTTGGCACCGTATCATTTGATAGTAGTTAGGAGTCCTTTCATTCAGGTTGTGGAGCATGTAAGGACTATGTAGAAGGCATATCTGAAGACATATAAAGGTGGTGATAAGAGTCCATAGCAGCAGTACAATGTCATGGTATTCCATCAAAAGGTAGGGATCTTCCCAACTGAGGTTAGCATTACTTGATGCCTATAGGTTCGTATAGATTGCACCTTAGAGTATAAGTAGATGTCTGATAAGTCATGGTAGTCACAGTAGGTAGATTTCTGGTTAGACATTTTGAGGTTTTAGGTCCAGATCTTCAGGCCATGGTGTCCATTTGGAGTCAGCATGTTCAGTGAATTAAAGAGACCTAGGGGTATGTTCTGATTGTGGTAATATTAGTCATTAGTCTAGGGAGTGACCTAGACATGAGTTGGTTAGACAATTAGGGACAAATCATATTTCTCACCTGGTTTGAGCTTCTGTGGCTTATTATGTCTATAGGGAGTCTAGTCATTATTCAAGAGAGTGTCCTCGATGTTGGATTATTGGGTAGTTAGTCCTGATGGACCAGTCTCTTAGAGATGTAACATCTTCGATTAGAGGAAGTGTTCTTGGTACTTTAGCTAGTCATTCAGACACTCAGTCCAGGTCTAAACGTGCTCAGATTTATACATCTCCATTCAGTCCAGGGACTATGGCATTGGATTCCATCGTTATAGGTGCTTTTTTGATTTACTATCATTTGGTTTTTATCTGGATTGAGTTGGGGTTTTCACACCCATTAGATTTTATATACCTTGATTTTACTGTATTGAGAGTTTTGAGCATTTAACCATGTATGACTACTCATCGTACTATTTTTTTTTAGTAGTGGATTGAGTGGATCGATATTGTGAATTTCTTGGGGGTAGCACTTTGGTATATCCCATTTCCGTTGGTATCTTAGCCTTGTTGTGATCTTAGAGTTGTACTAGTTGTTTTTTAATTTTTTTGCCATATATATTTTATCTGGTGTTACTATTGTTACTCTTATTATTTTGGTTGATATTGATTCTTACTTAATAGACGTTAAACTAGCATTATCTAGTTAGTATCTCATTTTCTTGTAATTTTTGTCTGTTGGATTAGATGGCTACCTTTAATGGTTAGTGTTTTATTTCTGTTAGTGAGGCTAGATCGGTTGTTGAGAGGGTTGTGATAAGGAAGATTTGTCCTTCCATGGTTTTGTGGTGATTCTAACACTACTGAACCTTTTATATAGCCTATTCTGAAAATTGATAATTTCGAGGTTTATTTTCCATTTTGTCTGGTTCCTCGTCTAGTAGTAGTCTTGATCTTGGTGTTGGTGTTGAGTTGGGTGCACTATTCTTTCAATGATATGGTTCATAGTTCAGTTGAGTTAAGGTTGGTTTAAACAGGTGAATTAAGAAATGGTATTTGTTCGGCCTAATGTAACTTTGTAGAATGTTTTTGCTTGGTGATATGTGCTTGTGTATTAGTTGTTGGTAACAAATGTAGACATCTTTTTAAAGTATGTATTTGTTGTCATAGATCAATTATTGGTTTGGCTAGATGCAAGCTAAAATCGTATTTTTCTGAGTTGCTCAAGATTTGACTGTCAGTAGTACTCTTTACAACCCTGTGAGTTCTTGGTTATGTATTGATGTGTTATGCCCTCTTTGGATGTGAATTTTATTAATCATAACCTTAGCCTATGTTTTTATCAATTTTGGTTATGTTCTTTGATAATATTTTGGTTTCAGCCCTTACAGAGACCATTGGATATATGCCAAGTCTCTGAAGGTGAAATTGGTTCGGGTATGTTCTTGATTTCTTATAGTGAGACTGACTTGGGTATTTGACTATGATTTTAACTCTATTAAATGATGGACTGAGAGTTGGGATAGACTTTGGAGTGTGGAGCTTACTCGTCAGCAGGATTGGTTTAGATAGTAGAGATCGAGTAGTTCAACTTCAGTGTTGAGATGATGTCGATGGATTGCATAACTTAGTTGTAACCTCTATTTCAGGATTTGCTTCAGTTGAGCATTCTATGAAAGGCTGACCAAGCCTACTCTCTACCTATCGGTTTAATTTTCTTCAGCTCAGGGAGATTATGTTTGATAAATAGTCGGAGGATGGTCTGTTGAAAATGGTATTGGTTTCTACTGGTTTTGGACCTCAATTTTTAGTTGTCATTGAATAGTTTGAATTTCTGCTTAGTGGATGAAGTATACCCAAGTTTGGCTTAGCGTGGTTTCACCCATAGTCTGTTGGATATTCTAGAGTGGATCGTTCAGTTTCAAGAGATTCTGCTTCGAACTCATTTGTATTGGGTTTGATCCACTATTTTGCTAAAAATGATTCATTTTGTTTTCATATATTTGACAAACTTTACCTACTAAATTTAACAAATAGGAAGAAAGTAAAACAAGAAAAAAATTCTTAAAATCTATTTAACATATAAAATGTAAAATAATTATATTTTCATCTACTTACCCTTTACTAATATACCATTATTTATAAAATTAATTTATAGATATTGTTTCTTTACTTTTGTTAAATTGTTTTATTCATTATATCATTAAATTATTATTTAAATAAATATAATTTTTAAATTATTTTTTAATAATTTCTATGAAAATTATTATTAATACATTGAATGTATAATCTAAACTGTAATATTTTTTTAGTAAATAGAGTTACTAAAAGAAAATAAAAAATAAAATAATATCATTTATTATGAATTGAAAGAGTTAACAAAGTTTTGGATAAGAGATCCTTTGGAGGGGTTGGGGGAGCAAAGCTGAAAGATTTGCTGAAAGTTAAAAATGGTGACATAATGAAAACTTTAAAAATTTGTACAAGTATCTCGGAGTTTTGGGCTGTAGGTGACAAAAGAGTTTTAAAATGAGGTGTAGGTGACACATGTCTTAATAATAGAGTAGAGGTGACAATTACTTTATTATGGATTAAGAAAGTTGGGTAAGTTTGAGAATAGCCCAGAAGTTATTAAATTTACACTTTGATTCAAATGTTTACCTAATATAACGAGAAACAAAGGAAAAAAGGCGTCTTTCTCTCTGTTCTCATCCATTGTTGTTTCTCTCTCTTAGAGATTTTTGTTGTTCATTGTTGCTGCTGCTTTATTCATCATCTTCTGCTTCATTAGCATCGTCTTCTACTTCATTATCATCTTCATCTTCTTCTTGTGGACAATTGTTGTTGTTGTTGTTGTTACCGCTACTGTTACTATTTGACCAATTTCTTAGGTCAAATTTTATTTTTCACATCACTTTCCACTTTGGCATTACTTCATAGGAGACTTTGGTAAGTCAAATTATGATTTTTAGTTGAATTTTTCATCTGGGTAACTGCTATTGTGCTATTTTTTCAACAATAGATAGCACACGAACATGAATGCAACATAAGAGCCATCTGTTTAAACAGATCTGTTTCAATGAAAGACTTATATGTTGGATCCATATTTATGGTTCTATAGTGATGTAACATGAATCGAACAGATGGGTCATCTGTTGCAACATATGACCCATATTTTACAACAGAGTAGTTATCTGGTGCAACATGATAAATATCTGTTGCAACAGAACCTGAACTCAATTCCAACAGATATGTTATCTGTTGCAATAGGGTAAATATCTATTGCAATAGATTATTAACCTATTGCAACAGATCCTAAACTCAATTCCAACAGATGGTAAATATCTGTTGCAACATATTAGTAACCTGTTGCGATAGAACCTGACCTTGATTCCAATAGATCGTCATCTGTTGCAATAGGTAAGTCATCTGTCATAACAGGTTAATTATCTGTTGAAACATGTCACTCATCTGTTGGAATCAACTTCAATGGTGCCTCAGTACTGTAACATCTATCCCAATATATGCTTCATCTGTGGCAACAGATATATAGTCTGTTGAAACATATGATTCACTTATTACAACAGATGACTCATCTGTTAAAATCAACTTCAGGAGTGTAACATGAATCCCAATAGGAATGTAATTTATTGAGACTGATTACACATCTATTGGGATTCATTTATGGCACTACAAAATCACTATTAACTTTTTTTAACAAATGACTTTATTTAGGTACCACTAATGGAGGGAGCAATAACAATAAGGGTGGATTGTCATGGTCAATAGATTGAGAAGAGCAATCGATATCTATGGCATTGGAAGAAGGGTGAAATGCTAGAGACGATAGCTATCACAATCCAAAGTGATGTTTCATATGATGATTTTATGAACTTAATCATCAGCTATTGTAGACTAAAATGTCAACCGAAAGAACTCGATATCAGCTACATGCAAAACTCCTTTGAAAATTAGAGGGTACTGCCTTTCAAGATAACCAATCAGGTTCAGTTGCGTGCATATCTTAGTGATTCATCCAGGCCGGTGTTAAGGGTGTACATGGTTGAAAAGATGAGAGAGAATGAGAACCAAAACATAGAAGAAGAACAACAACAAGACATCTTTTATGATAGGTTGGATGATATAGTAATAAATATTCAAGATGATGATTAAATACCTATGCCCATTGATGTAACCAATACAGTGGGCAGTTCTTCTCGATCGATATATCCTGACAATTTTCAAGACGACGGGACTAGATTTTTCAAAGGAATGTCATTCAAGGACAAGAATGAACTATCTACCACTTTTTTTATTTCTTGCTTGAAAAAAGATTTTAGAATAAAGAAGGTGATTAATTCGAGCAGTGTCTTTAGCTACAAATGTGCTAATCCGAACTGCAAGTGGTGGTTGAGAGCGGTGAAGTACGTAAGTTCTGACTGATTTGTCATTCATAAAAATAAAAATCATCAAAAATATAATTCAGAGCACATCTCGAGCCAAAATCCTCATGCCACGGCAAAGGTCCTCGATAAATATTTCAAGAGTTGTTTCCCCGATGGAAAAGGCCCTTCTACAAGGGTTATGGACAATCATCTCCTTATGAAATTAGGTGTACTGGTCAATTATTAGAGGATATATATGACCATGGGGATTTCCAAGGACTTGGTTAGGGAGACATACGACCATGGTATGCAGTCCTGGATGCCTACTGTTACATGATTAAGTCCACAAATCTCAAAAGTAAGACGACATTGCATGTTGATGAAAATGGAAGGTTCAAGTACTTTTTTGTATCCTGTGGTGGTTGGATTCAAGGTTTTTTGACATTTGAGAAAAGGCATAGCGTCAATGGTACCTTCTTAAGGAACAGGTATAATGGAGTTCTGCTAGGGGCGGTGGTGCAGGATTCGGAGAATCACATCTTTTCTGTCGCTTTTTATGTAGCGGACAAGGAATGTGATACCTCTTATGGATTTTTTTTGAACAACTTCAAAGCTGCATCGAATATCCCTAAGAGTTGTGTTTTTTTCGTATAGGAATCCATGTATTCCAAAGATAGGTTTAATTTTTTTCACTTCAGCTTACTTTGGTTGTTGCATCAGACATCTTGGAGATAACATTTGGACCAACTATCACAACAAAAAGGTCATGACCCTTTTTTATAGAGAAGCTAAAACATATAGTAGAGAGGAGTTTTTATACCATTTCAATCAAATAACAAATATGAATCCCAAGGTGCAAACTGATAAGCCCGAAGGGTTCCAAGACGGTGGTGTCGATACCCTGTTACAATTTAATGACGGTTTATGCTCATGTTTTTGTGTCAAGATTGGGAAATGGTTCAAGTTTTTGGTGGCAGTGTAAAGATCCAATAGTGAATGGACTAATTTGAATGGCGCAATGGACTTCTTGAAAGGTCTCCGAAGCCTCGCATTGCAACAAACAACGATGGAACCAATAGAAATTGTCTTGGTCCAAATTTATATGGATGGGTTGCTGGAGGAGACTATTATACAATAGAAGGTGCTTGGGAGAATACCTGTATGGAAAGAGGGAGGTGGAGAAGGTCATATATCATCTTAGACCTTCTTTAAGAGGAAACACATGGAAGCAAGTAAGGAACTTTTAAAGAATCTAGCCAATGAAATTGACATGAGAATCGAAAAAATGGAATAAACTTCAAATGTGGAAGTGTATCTGAAACGCCCCAAGATCCCATCCCAAGACGTCACACTGTGCTTAAGGCCACACGCGACCTCAAGCTAACCCTCTGAGCCTGTCATCTCCTCTCTATAACTCACTATGATAATAATCAAGCTGTAATAAAGAAGAATAATCATTTCATGAACATACTGGAATACAAAGAAATACTATCCTGTACAATCAAAATACTGAAGTTCTGTACATACTGGTACTCTACTCTGACAAAGCCTCTACTACAAGAGACTGAGGATCCATTGGGAAAGATCCCCAACAGACCCATACTGAATTGGAAATAAACAACCACGTACTATCAAGACAAAAATAAGGGACATAGGTCCTCGAACCATGAGGACTCACCAACTGTACGAATGTAGATAGAGGTACTCGAAGATCACTATCGCTGCTGAGACTGAGCACCTGAACCTACATCACGAGAAAATATAGAACACAGAAGAGTATGGGAATTAGTACTTGGGAATGTACTGAGTATGTGGGGGTGT
Organism: Capsicum pubescens; assembly: GCA_030864215.1. Lineage (NCBI taxonomy): Eukaryota > Viridiplantae > Streptophyta > Magnoliopsida > Solanales > Solanaceae > Capsicum > Capsicum pubescens. The sequence goes on from CM061543.1 coordinate 125,660,681, forward strand.
AGGCAACCTTTAAATAATATCATAAATGTCTAAGAAAATCATGCATGATGATAATAATGACTCTCTTCGCTTGAGTTATCTGAAACATATTTTCCATCATAAATCTCACAAACCGTTGGAATCAACTCAAACTCTTTGACTCATGACTTAGAGTGACTCGGTAACTTATGAAACTTGGACTATTTTGAACTTGGGAGTTTCTTATAATCGACATAAACCATGTGAGCTTACATGGAGTCCAATGTCTTGCCCACGTTGGGGAGAGATATTCTATCCTTGCTATCGGAGTAGAACCTTAACTTTAGTGATAACTGTCTTAGCCTTTGGCCTTTAATCTTAATCCTATGGTGGCACATAGTTCTGGAGAAGTAGGATGCACTGAACCCATACTTCCCGCTCAGTTCTACTACTCCCAGACTTAAGCTCAAAATGCATTAGGAAATCCACCTTAATCAACTCAAGGGTCTATCATGAAAACCAAAATATAAATATATATCTCACTTGTAAATTATAATCAACTTGTGGATTCCTAACTTGACTAAATCTCAAAATAATCTTTCTCATCATCAAGTACACTTTCTTATCAAATCATATCAAGTATCAAATCTTCCAGAAAACATCATAGAACTGGTTCTTGACTCTCAAGATCAATATCAATATATATTCAATAGACATATTTCTCATGGAAAAACATAAATCATGACACTTTTCATAGATCACTTAGAAATTATCATTTCATGATAACAATATATAGATCATGACATAAATTCTTAATTTAAGAAATAAGACAATGAAGTAGTCATATGTGTCAATCTTGTATAGCTCAAATCTCATAAATCCTTGATAAAGTAATTTGGGTGTAAACCCACTTTGCAAAATTCATGAAATTCAATAGAAATTAAATCTTTGGGAACAAGAACGAAAGAAGTGTTCTTGTTCAAGACCCCACATACCTTAATCTTTGAAATTAGATGAACTTTAGTGCTTGAGACTTTATACACACTTGAAATAAATAATTCTTGAAGCCCACACTATGAGGAACTTGGTTCTTGAAGAAATTTTGAAGATTTATGGATGATTCTTGGAAGATTTATGTTCTTGATATAACCCTAGATATATTATCTCAAGAGAATTAGAAGAGAAAATGATGGAATTAGGGTTTGGATGGGATTCTCAAATTTATAGAGGCCTCCAGAAGATGGGGAAAGACCAAAATACCCTTGCAAAAATGTCTCTAAATTGCTGAAAAAAAATAGCTGACGACATCCGTGACAGACTGTCAGACCCGTGATAGGCCGTCACGAAATGTCGTCACAAAACTGTCGAATTTTATGATTTTCTGCCTAAGGCTGATGATGTCGTCAGAAACGTGACGACGTCATCAGAAATGTCATCAGAAACGTGACAGGCCGCCAGAAATGTCATCACCCTTTTCCAGATTGACATGCTGGAGTAAAATGGGTATAACTCTTTGCTCTGGTATCGTATTTTGGCGAAATTGGTATCGTTGGAAATATAATTCAATTATCTATCTGTTGATAGGTCATGAGATCAAAAATTCCAAGTATAATGAGATATATGCTTGTTTGAAGTTGACTATACCAATATCCTTCCCAAGAACTCAATTGGTAAGGAATATTTTGATTCACCCAATCGTTAGGTTATCTTTAAGGCCTTAATACATACCATCCTTGATAAGAAAACAACCCAAAACATTATAATTTATTTCTTATGAGATTGATTCATGGTTTCACTATTGGTTAGAGTCTTGGGGTATTACAGTATCTCCCCCTTTGAAACATTTATCCTCGAATGTGGCTAGATAGGCCAAGAACAAGAGAAAATGAGGACGTATAGCTGGAACGACTCACTAAAAGGGCTTACTTCATTCTAAACTTTTGAGTACTTCACAAAATGAATGAATCATAGAGAGAATAACTGTATAGCTGAATACACTGGATTAGAAGGAACCTGGATTAGGGAAGAATAGTACCTTTGGCTTAATTTGAACTCACGGAGAAGAGATGAGGGTATTTGGTTCGCATACCTGCTTCTGCTTCCCAAGTATCACCCTCGACTGATTGATTTCGCCACAGAACTTTGACCAAGAGAAATTCTTTATTTCTTAGTCTACGAACTTTATAATCTAGGATTTCAAACGGAACTTCATCATACGAAAGGCTATCCTGAACATCAAAACTTTCTGACGGATCAACAACAACAGAATCACTAATGTGCTTCTTGAGCATAGAAATGTGAAAGATAGGGTGGACAACTGAGAACTCGATAGGTAATTCAATCTCGTAAGATGCTTTCCCAACATGATTCAAAACTCTCTAAGGACCAACGTATCGGGGACTAAGCTTCCCTTTCTTACCAAATATTTTCACCCCTTCATGGGTGAAATCTTTAAGTACACCAGATCGTTAACCTCAAACTCAAGAGCTCTTCTTCTCACATCTGCATACGACTTCTGACAACTCTGGGCTATCTTCAACCTTTCCCGAATCAGCTTAACTTTCTCCATAACCTCAAACACAGCATTAGGTCCACTCAGCGGCTTCACCCACTTCAAACCAACCTATGGCTGATCTACATCGCCTTCCGTATAAAGCCTCAAATGGAGCCATTCCAATGCTAGCATGAAAACTGTTGTTGTAAGCAAATTCAATCAATGGCAAATGTTCATCCCAACTTCCTTTGAAATCAAGAACACATGCCCTCAACATATCCTCCAAGGTCTGGATGGTCCTCTTAGCCTGACCATCGGTCTATGGATGAAAAACATGGGTACCAAGAACCTTATGAAAAACCCTCCAAAAATGAGAATTAAATTGAGTACCCTTGTCGGAGATAATAGACCAAAGAAACTCTATGCAACCTGACTAACTCTTGAATGTACATCTTAGAATAGTCCTCAGCGGTGAAAGATGTATGTACTGGAAAAAAATACACAGACTTAGTCAACCTGTCTACAATGACCCAAATCGAATCATGATGATGTCGAGAAGGAGTTAAACCAGTCACAAAATCCATATTTACTTCCTCCCACTTCCATATAGGAATACTGAATTCTTGCATCATTCCACCGGGTCTTTGGTATTCTATCTTAACCTGTTGGAAAGTTGTACACTTCTCTACGAATTTCGCTATATCCTTTTTCATACTATTCCACCAATAGATTTCTCGCAAATCGCGGTACATCTTGGTAGCACCGGGATGAATAGAATATCGCGCGCCATGCACTTCAGCCATAATTCTCTTCCTTAAATCTTCAACATCAGGCACACATAATCTATTCTGGAATCTCAATACACCATCTGCCCCTTGGGAGAAAACCTCCACCTTTTGGTCTTTAACTGACTCCTTCAGTCTGACCAAACTAGGATCCATATCTTGCTTCTCCTTTACTTCCGAAACTAGAGAAGACTCAGAACTACTCTGGACCTAAACATTACCCTCAGCTGAATCAAGCAATCTAACTCCCAACCTATCCAGACGATGCACCTCACGAGCTAACTCCTTCCTATCTTCCTCGACCTGTGCTACACTATCCATAGACGACCTACTAAGGGCATCTGCCACTACATTAGCCTTGCCCGGGTGATACAACACATTCATATCATAGTCCTTTAACAATTTCAACCATTGCCTCTGATGAAGATTCAAATCTCTCTGAGTAAACACATACTACAAACTCTTGTGATCCGTAAAGACATCAACATGAACACCATACAAATAGTGTCTCCATATTTTCAAGGCAAAAACCACTGCAGCTAACTTGAGGTCATGGGTCGGGTAGTTCTTCTCATGCGGTTTCAACTGTCTGGAGGCATAGGTTATAACCTTACCTTTCTGCATCAACACGCAACCCAACCCAACTCTAGAAGCATCACAGTACACCAAAAAATCATCTACACCATTTGGAAGGGTCAACATAGGGGCCGAAGTGAGTCGAGTCTTCAACTCCTGAAAACTCTTCTCGCAAGAGTCAAACCATAGGAATTTTATTTTATTTTGGGTCAACCAAGTCAAAGGAGACGCAATGGAAGAGAAACCCTCAATAAAATAATGGTAGTAGCCAGCTAGACCCAAGAAACTCCTAATATCAGATGGGGAAATAGGTCTAGGCCAATTTTTCACAGCTTCTATCTTTTGAGGGTCAACTCGAATACCTTCAGAAGAAACAATATGACCCAGAAAAACAACCGACCTTAGCCAAAATTTGCACTTGCTAAATTTGGCAAATAGTTGATGATCTCTAAGGGTTTGCAAGACTATTCAGAGATGATCTGCATGGTCGTTCTCACTTCAGGAGTATACAAGAATATCATCTATGAACATAATAACAAACATATCTAGGTACTGTCTGAACACCCAATTCATGAGGTCCATAAAGGCTGCTGGGGCATTTGTTAGCCCAAAGGACATGACCAAGAACTCAAAATGACCATATCGGGTGAAAAAAACTGTCTTTGGAATATCACACTCCCTAAGTTTAAGATGGTGATAACCGGATCTCAAGTCTATTTTTGAGAAATAGTTAGCACCTTGCAGCTGATCAAACAGGTCATCAATTCTAGGAAGAGGGTACTTGTTCTTGACTGCGAACTTGTTAAGCTGACGATAATCAATGCATATCTGCAATGAACCATCTTTCTTTCGCACGAACAAAATGGGTACACCCCAAGGAGATATACTAGGCCTTATGAAACCCTTGTCTAGAAGATCTTTGAGTTTCTCTTTCAACTCCTTAAGTTCTGTGGGGGCCATACGATATGGAGGAATATAAATAGGCTGCGTGTCGGGGAGAAGATCAATCCCAAATTCTATCTCTCTATCGGGAGATACCCCTGGGAGATTTTCTGGAAAAACATCACAAAATTCATTAACAATGCTGATCGACTGAATGGTCGGAGTCTCAAACTTAGTATCTTTAACTCGAACCAAATGATAGATGCAACCCTTGGATATCAATTTCCTAGATTTAAGATAGGATATAAAATGACTCCTGGGAGATACAAAATTTCCGAACCACTCAAAGGGTGGATCATTGGGAAACTAAAACTTGACTACACGACTACGATAGTCTATAGCCGCATAACAAGAGTGAAGCCAATCCATACCCAGAATATTGTCAAAATCAACCATTTCTAACTCAATCAAATCTACAAATATAACTCTATGAAGGACAGTGATAGAACACTTCTTATATACTTGCTTAGCAACAACAGGTTCTCCTACTGGAGTAGAAACTAGAAAAGGCTCAGGAATCTTTTCAGCATTGATCTCAAAATTCACAACCACTAACAGAGTCACATAAGAAAGACTTGACCCAGGGTCCATCAACACATACACAACAAAATAAAATACACGGAGCCTACCAGTAATAACATCTGGTGAATCCTCCTGCTCCTGGCGGGGTGGTATAGCATAAAAATGATTCTGGCACTAACCATCGGCAGTACTAGATGAGGCACCCTGAGGAGGAGTAGGACGAACCCAAGGGGATGGAGCACTAATAGCCTGACTCTGGGGACGAACATTACGTCTCCCCGGTCTAGCATAAGGGCAATCCCTGAATTTATGGCCCAACTTACCATAACCAAAACAACCTCCCTGCTTATCCATACACTCTCCAGGATGCATACTACCACACTTAGAACATGGGGGATAGTTAGGTATATTACTCACACTGTCCTGAGACCTAGACACAGTAGGTCTATTACCCTGCTCCTGCCTGACTCTGGATGCAGGAGTACTAGCTGATGACGGTGCTGGCACAAAAGAACGACTCTAAAACTGAGGGTGGATCCCTCTAGAAAATCTACTCTGACTATACCCCTACTTCTCTGATCTAACTCTCTTATTCCCTCTCACTCTCTCTCTCTCTTTTACCTTATCCGCTTCAATCTGCTGGGCATGTATCATCAATCTAGAAAGATCCATGTCCCTATTGAGCATATATGACCTACACTCTTTCAAAACATAACTCGATATGCCAGTCAAAAACTTACTCATACTGGTCCTTGAATCAGCCATCATACCGGGATCATACTTAGACAACTGGTTAAATTTAAGACAATATTCCTTAACTATCATGGAGCCTTGTATCAAGTTCATAAATTCTTCTAGTTTGGATTCCCTCATCTTTGGGGGAAAGAATCGGTCTAAGAACGCGTCCTGGAACAACCACCAAGTCATGGGAGCGGCATCCTCCCCTCTACTCTTCCTCCACAACTCCACCCAATCATAAGCAATATCTTTCAAGCGATAGAAAACTAGCTCCACACTTTCTTCCTCTGTTACATGCATAATTTGGGTGATCTTTTTCACCTCATCAAGATACATCTGTGGGTCCTCACCTACCCTTGACCCATAAAACTCTGGCGGATTCATCCACATAAAATCCCGAACTCAAGCTACTATAGAATTACCTTCTTGCAGAGGTGGAATAGGGGCCTGAACATTGGTCTGAGCATTGGCCTGAGCATTGGCGGTAACTTCCTGGGCTAGCACCTGAAAAGCTACCCAAAATTCAGCATGAGTCACCGTCTTATTTAAAGGATCAATGGGTTGAGGTCGTTCGTTGTTTCTGTGAGCTCTATGAGGAGGCATTTTCTATCATAAGAGAGCACTAATTAATAATAGAGAGAAACAATCATAGGCACAAAAGACCTTTGAAAGAAAGAAACAAAGAAATGACTTTTCCTAAAACGTCCCATAGCCTCTTGCTCATAGATGTGGCACGCTACACACCGATGATCAAGACACTACGTAATGTGGCTTGCCAGACTCCCTAGGACTTGTTTAAACCTTAGGCTCTGATACCAAGATTGTAACGCCCCAAGATACCATCCTAATACATCACACGATTCTTAAGGCCACACACGACCTCAAGATAACCCTCTGAGCCTATCATCTCCTCTCTATAACTCACTATGACAATAATAAAGCTATAATAAAGAAGAATAATCATGTCATGAACATACTGGAATAAAAATAAATACTATCCTGTACAATTAAAATACTGAAGTTCTGTACATACTGGTACTCTAGTCTGACAAAGCCTCTACTACATAAGACTGAGGAGCCATTGGGTCAGATCCCCAACTGACCTGTACTAAACTGGAAATAAACAACTATCTACTATCAAGACAAAAATCGGGGACATAGGTCCTCGAACCATGAGGACTCACCAATTATATGAATGTAGATAGAGGTACTCAAAGATCACTATCGCTACTGAGACTGAGCACCTTAACCTACATCATGAGAAAATATAGAACACAAAAGAGTATGAGAATCAGTACTTGGGAATGTAATAAGTATATGAGGGTGTAGGCAACATTTAAATAATATCATAAATGTATAAGAAAATCATGTATGCTGATAATAATGACTCTCTTCGCTTGAGTTACCTGAAACATATTTTCCATAAATCATCAATAATAACACATGCTTCATAAATCTCACAAACCGTTGGACTCAACTCAAAATCTTTGACTCATGACTTAGAGTGACTCGGTAACTCATGAAACTTGGACTATTATGGACTTGGGAGTTTCTTATAACCGACATAAACCATGTGAGCTTACATGGAGTCCAACGTCTTGCCCACGTTGGGGAGAGATGTTCTATCCTTACCATCGGAGTAGAACCTTAACTTTAGTGATAACTGTCTTGGCCTTTGTCCCTTAATCTTAATCCTACGGTGGCATGTAGTTCTGGGAAAGTAGAATGCACTGAACCCATACTTCCCGCTCAGTGCTAAATACTACTCCCAGACTTTAGCTCAAAACGCATTAGGAAATCTACCTTAATCAACTCAAGGGTCTATCATGAAGACCAAAATATAAATATATATCTCACTTGTAAATCATAATCAACTTGTGGATTCCTAACTCGACTAAATCTCAAAATAATCTTTCTCATCATCAAGTACACTTGCTTATCAAATCATATCAAGTATCAAATCTTCCAGAAAACATCATAGAACTCATTCTTGACTCTCAAGCTCAATATTAATACATATTCAATAGACAAACTTCTCATGGAAAAACATAAATCATGACACTTATCATAAATCACTTAGAAATTATCATTTCATGATAACAATATGCAACTCATGACATAAATTCTTAATTTAAGAAATAAGACAATGAAGTAGTAATATGTGTCAATCTTTTATAGGTCAAATCTCATAAATTCTTGATAAAGTAATTTGGGTGTAAACTCACTTTGCAAAATTCATGAAATTCAATAGAAATTAAATCTTTGGGCACAAGAACGAAAGAAGTGTTCTTGTTCAAAAACCCACTTACCTTAATCTTTGAAATTGGATGAACTTTAGTGCTTGAGACTTTATCCACACATGAAATAAGTAATTCTTGAAGCCCACACTATGAGGAACTTGGTTCTTGAAGAAATTTTGAAGATTTATGGATGATTCTTGGAAGATTTAAGTTCTTGATATAACCCTAGATATATTATCTCAAGAGAATTGGAAGAGAAAATGATGGAATTAGGGTTTGGATGGGATTTTCATATTTATAGAGGCCTCCAAAAGATGGAAAAGTACCAAAATACCCTTGCAAAAACGTCTCTAAATTGCTGAAAAAAAATAGCTGACGACATTCGTGACAAGCCGTCAAACCCGTGATATGCCATCATGAAATATCGTTACAAAAGGGTCGAATTTTATGACTTTCTGCCTAAGGATGACAATGTCGTCAGAAATGTCATCAGAAATGTGACGACGTCGTCATAAATGTCATCAAAAACGTGACAAGCCGTCAGAAATATCATCACCCTTTTCCAGATTGACATGCTGGAGTAAAATAGGTATAACTCTTTGCTCCGGTATCGGATTTTGGCAAAATTTGTATAGTTGGAAATTTAATTCAATTATCTATCTGTTGATAGGTCATGAGATAAAAAATTCCAAGTATAATGAGAGATATGCTCATTTGAAGTTGACTATACCAATATCCTTCCCAAGAATTCAATCGGTAAGGAATGTTTTGATTTACCCAATCGTTAGGACATATTTAAGGCCTTAATACACACCATCCTTGATTAGAAAACAACCCAAAACATTATAATTTATTTCTCATGAGCTTTATTAATGGTTGCACTATTGGTTAGAGTCTCAGGGTATTATAGTATCCAAATATAAAAATCTGTCTATCGTTAAAGAAAAAGAAGAATGGTAAATAAGACTAGAGCTGGATACTTTGCTGGAGACTGAAACTAGGAGGCGTGGCCTCAATGAAGACTCTCACAAAGTGCAGGACCAGAAATCTAAGGAAGAAGCTTCGCAAGCACAAAAAATTGGTAAGATTGTCGATCAGAATTGAAACCTGAACTAACAAATCCTAAATTTAAAATAAGAGAAGCCAAGGCAACAATTTCTATAGTATAACTCACATGACATGGATTCTATTTGTACCTATGATTAGGTCAATGACAATAGAAACAAAAAGGATTGAAGTTGGGCAGAAATCTCATGCCTTGTTGTTTCCACTGCCTTTGACCTGACCAGAGCCATAAAAAAAGGCATGGGATGCAAGTTTAACTTGAGAAATTGCCACCTTGGCTTGATCCCGTATTTTTAATTCAGGAGTAGTTGGTCCATATTTTAATTCTGACCGACAATCTTATCACCTTCCGAGCTTGTGAAACTGCATCTTTAGAGTTCTGGTCCTTTATTTTGTGGGTCTTCATTGTGACTTCGCTCTCTAGTTGCAGTATCTAGCAAAGTGACCATATCCAGTCCTCTTGACCATTCTTGTTTTTCTTCAACGAGTGATGGATTTTCATTTTTGGATGCACTTTTACATTCGCAGCTCATCCAGTTTTTTCATTTTTCATGTCAATTTCATTAGCCAATTTTGCTACACTTTCCTTCATACCATGTGTTTCCTCTTAAACAAGGTTTGAGATAATATATGGACTTCTCAAACTCCCTCTTCACGCATAGGTATTCTCCCAAACACCTTCTACTGTATAATAGTCTCCTCTAGTAACCCATCCATATAAATTTGGACTAGGGGATTTTCTATTGGTTCCATTGTTGTTTGTTGAAGTGCGAGGCTTTGGAGGCCTTTCAAGAAGTCTATTGCACCATTAAAATTGGTCCAATCACTATTGGATATTTACACTGCCGCCAAAAACTTAAACCATTCCCTAAACTTAGACACAAAAACATGAGCATAAATCATCATTAAATTGTAACAGGGTATCGACACCACCTACTTGGTCCCTTAGACTTAGCAGTTTGAACCTAACAATATTAATTATAAAATGCCATATCTTGTTTGAAGGATTAACACTTAATAGGTAAAGAACAAACATTAACAAAATCATTGTATTGGATGTGTGTTTTCACGATAGGTTGATCAGTAATACATACCCCCCCACATATGAAGTGGTTTTATCTGCAATCAATTTATTTCTCTAAGCCCATCTTTACTCTAGCCTTTAATGCTGGCCGGGCAAAAGTGGATCCAGCTTCACCTTTTTTTATCTGTAAAAAAGACAAATGCATTTGATATCAAACAAGAGAAAAACAAAAAGAACATTACAAAAGGGTAACATAAAATTAAGTGAATCAATAGATGAATAATATGATGCAACAGATTACCCATCTGTTCAACTGATGAGGAATCTGTTGCAATAGATGTATGACATGTTGCAATAGATGGGTCATCTATTGGAATAAATCAAACCATCTTTGCTACTGGTTTGATTTCTTCAAACAGTTGCTTCGTCTGTTCAAAAGAGTAACACAAAATTGAGTGAATCAACAGATGACTAATCTGATGCAACAGATTACCTATCTGTTGCAACAGATGTATGACATATTGCAATAGATGGGTCATCTGTTGGAATAAATCAAACCAGCCTTGCTACTGGTTTAATTTCTTCAAATAGTTGCTTTGTCTATTCCAACAGATGATTCATCAGTTACAACAGTTGAGGAAACTGTTGTAACACCACCACCACCAATATCAACAACAAAGAAACAACACCATATGTTAAAACACCATCAAGAACACAAACACCATATGTTCTAACACGACCACCACCTCCAACAACAGCACACCACAAAAGACATAAAAAAAACTATACTGACAACAAGGCTTTTTAAGTTCTCCCAAAAGATGAATTTTTTTGTATATTTTAATAAAAACAATGGTTTGTTCATTAAAGACTTAAAAGTCACCTTTCCTTTAATTTTCTCAATAAATAGGAAATTGGTAATGGGTAAATCATTAATAGCAACAGATGTAAATATCTAATTTAAAGACATACAAAGAAGAAGATGAGATCGAAAGAACAATAGTGAACCATACCTGCAATATAAGAAAACCAAAGGGATCAAAACATACAGTTCAATCGAGAAAATATATTAATCGGTTGAGATCCAAAAGGATCCTCATCCGAAAGAAGAAAGAAAAGAGAGGGAAAAACAAAAGAAAGAGAATTGAGAATAAAGAAGAGAAGAGAGTTAGATGAGTTGTCTTACTTTATGGCTGAAGAAGAGAGTATTCTTGATATGGGTATTAAATATTCATTAATAACTTTTGAGGGGCACGAGGAGATGGTGACATTGAAAAGACCAGATAATACTACTCACTCAGGAGGTTTTTGAGTTATCCAAGTAATATTTTTTACCACCTTAGTATTTTATCTTTCTATCTCGGATAGAAAATACCTAAACTGCTTTACAAAAAAAGGATTTTAAACCTTTTAAGTCATACTTTGCAACAAATGACAATTTATGTTTTAAAATTTCCAAATCTCGATCATCTGTCGCAACAGATGGTAGCACCTATTTCATAATTTACAATAGATGAGTAATATGTTGCAACAAATGACTTAATCTATTTGATTATATCCAACAGAAAAGACATCTATTGCAATAAATTAAACATTTGTTTTATACAATTTCAATTGAGTTCATATGTTCAACTAATACCTTAATTGATTAATCTAGGACTAGGGACGAGTTCTCATTGGATCAACTACAAATTTAATTGAGTCTTTTGGCAATCGTATGATGAGACGGTAGTGTGTTCCTCTTGACCAGAGTCATCGATCGATCAATCTGAGTTGAATTGATTATTATTACCTTATATGTTTAACTAATACATTAATTGATTAATCTAGGACTAGGGACGAATTTTCATAGGGCCAACTACAACTTTAATTAAGTCTTTTAGTACTTGTATGATGAGATGGTATTGTGTTCCTCCCGACCAGAGTCATCGATTTATTCGTCTGAGATGAATCAATTATTATTACCTTATATGTTCAACTAATACCTTAATTTATTAATCTAGGACTAGAGGTGAGTTCTTATAGGGTCAACTACAACAGATGGCAACGCTTGTTTAATAATTTACAACAGATGGGCAATATGTTACAATTAATGACTTAATCAATTTGATAATTTAAAATAGATTGATAATCTGTTGCAATAGATGACTTAATATGTTTGATAATTTATGACAGATGGGTAATCTGTTGTAACAAATACTTAATCTGATTGATAATTTACTACAGATGGTTAATCTGTTGCAATAGGTTGAACATTTATTTTTATATAATTTCAATTGAGTTCATATGTTAGACTAATACCTTAATTGATTAATCTAGGAATAGGGAGTAGTTCTCATAGGGTCAAATACAACTTCAATTAAGTTTTTGGGCAATTGCATGATGAGACAGTATTGCGTTCCTTCCGACCAGAGTCGTTGATTGATCACTCTGAGATGAATCAATTATTATAACCTCATATGTTCAACTAATACCTTAATTGATTAATTTAAGACTAGGAGTGAGTTCTCATAGGGTCAACTACAAAAAATGGTTGCGCCTATTTGATAATTTACAATAGATAGGTAATCTATTGCAATGAATAACTTAATCGATTTGATACTTTACAACAGATTGATAATTTATCATAACAGATGACTTAGTCTATTTGATAATTTACAATGGATGGGTAATCTGTTGTAACAAATGACTTAATCGAATTGATAATTTAACAGGTTGAACATTTATTTTTATACATTTTCAATTAAGTTCATATGTTAGACTCATACCTTAATTGATTAATCTAGGACTAGGGGTGAGTTCTCATAAGGTCAACTACAACTTCAATTGAGTCTTTTGGCAATTGCATGTCACTCTGAGTTGAACTGATTCTTATTACCTCATGTGTTCAACTAATACCTTAATTGATTAATCTAAGACCAGGGATGAGTTCTAATAGGGTCAACTATAACTTTAATTGAGTCTTTTGACAATTGTATGATGAGACGGTATTGTATTTCTCCCAATCAGAGTCGTTGATCAATCACTCTAAGCTGAATCAATTTTTATTACTTCATATGTTCAACTAATACCTTAATTGATTAATCTATGACTAGGGACAAGTTCTTATAGGGTCAACTACAACTTTAATTGAGTCTTTTGGCAATTGCATGATGAGACAGTATTGCGTTTCTCTCGACAAAGTCATCGATGGATCACTCTGAGCTGAATCGATTCTTATTACCTTATATGTTCAAATAATACCTTAATTGATTAATCTAGGACTATGGGTGAGTTCTCATAGGGTCAACTACAATAGATGGCGGCATCTATTTGATAATTTACAATTGATTGGTAATCTGTTGTAATAGATGACTTAATTAATTTGATAATTTAAAATAGATTGGTAATTTTTCGCAACCGATGACTTAATTTGTTTGATAATTTACAAAAGATGGTTCATCTATTCCAACAAATGACTTAATCTTATTGATAATTTACAATAGATGGTTAATCTGTTGCAATAGTTTGAACATTTCTTTTTATACAATTTCAATTGAGTTCATATGTTAGACTAATACCTTAATTGATTAATGTAGGACTAGGGGTGAGTTCTCATTGAGTCAACTACAACTTTAATTGAGTCTTTTGGCAATTGCATGATTAGAGGGTTAAAAATTACATATATCTTTTTTTTATTTTTAAAAATAATTAAGATCAATTCGGACCAAATTAACATTTTCAAAACTTATCATTCTTTTCTAAAATAAAAATCAACCCATACAAATCATCCATTTGCAAGAAAAATCTTTCATCATTTCAAATCTTAATTTCTCACTCTTTTCTCCCTCTCTCAATAATACAGTACAGACAACAACTACTCAACAAATTGCTCAACCCTTTACAACAAATCAATTTTCTTCTTATATCCAATCATATAGGTGTTATTTTTGACTTCATTCTTGCTTATATCAGTTATTTTCTCTATCTTCATATGTAAAAAAGTTTGAGAAGAATTCTATATTTGTTATTTTTTTATAAAAAATAAGGGCTTTTAAGTTAATGATGAAAAAGAAAACTTCTAGTTGTATTATCTTCGAGAATGGGTTTACAATTTTGAGTTTGGATTGTAAAATTGTAGAAGAACTCGAGAAAATCCTAGGTTTTTTCACAGTGTTTCGTTGACTATCGTGGTATTATTGGATGGTGTTTGTGGTATTGATGGTAGTGGTGGTGGTGTTGGTGGTCATCGTGGTTGCACTGGTGGTGGCTATTGGTGGCATTGGTTGGTGGCGTTTGTGGTGGCATTAGTTGGTGGTGTTTGTGGTGGTTGTCGATGGTGTCGGTATTCATGGTGTTTGTGGCATTGGTTAGTGGTGTTTGTGGTGGTGGCTATTGGTGTGTCGGTATTGGTGGTGTTTGTGGTGGTGGCTATTGGTGTGTCGGTATTGGTGGTGTTTGTAATGTATTTTTAATAATTTATGCATACATTAATTGTAATGTAATTTTTGTTTTTCTGTTATTTGTACGTAAAACATATCTCCCAAAAGAAAAGAAAGTGAAAGTGGATCAACATCTGACTACCCAACAAAAAAGCTACAGTATAGAGGGATTAGGAGGAGCTTCCTGAACAATCTTAGTTAGGGAAAAGTGAAGCTAAGGACAGATATGAAAACAACATTGAAGGAGGTGGACAAGGGTCTGTAGATGGTGATGAAGAAAATAAAAGAGAGAAAGAGGAAATAATTAGAGAGTGATAAAAAGGATGATCATAAACATAATGATAATGGATCACCAGTGGGGCGTGAATTAATATCGGTATCCCAGCATGATCCTGTCAAAACTTGAAGTATTAATAGGTTTTAAGTTACGATTTGGATAGATGACCCTGCAAATAAACTAAAACTAACTAGTGAACTTATACTTAAATGTCAGTTGTGTAAACCTTTTAATTATTTTAGGAATATATGAAGAATGAAACATAGACAGACTTTTTAAGAGGAGCTGCTTTGGATTCTTTATTGAGATGCTTGAGGACCCCCCGCTCGTTTACAAATGAGGATGGTGTATGGTCTTCTCAAGTGCAGGATAAAGTACGTGGGGGATGATAAAGATTCGTAGAAGAGGGGCAAAAAAATGGATAAAATCTGGATCAACTACTGTGGCATGCTGGTTTATTTTGGCTTGCAAGAGTTTTCCATAGTGACGGGCTTGAGATGCGATCGTCCAGAAGAACCACCTATCGCCAAGGGAACACTCCGCAAAAGATTCAAGGCAAGTAGCAAAACCAACAAATGCAAGGAAAAAATAGATGGATTGTTGGACATTGCTCGACGTGGCTACAAAGCATCAAATTTGTTGACAGATCTCAGGGATAAAACTATACCAAAGCAGTATAGGGAGCAATTGTGCTTAGTTTGGTTTGCCCATTCGGTTATATTGGCAGGAGACATCAACAAGGTTATAGAAGATGATTTGTTGGCGCGTGCTGAGGATTTTGATAAATTCAAAAATTATCCCTGGGGATACGACAACTACTACTTGACTGTCCAATATTTACTGACAAAGCTATCCTCAGGGACGACCACATTATATGGATTTCCTTGGGCTTTCATGGTAAAATTAATAACTATTTTTACTCATCCATTAATTTATATTGAATATAGTTATTAGAGTATGACTTTTTTTGCTTGCTTCCTATTTACATTTTTTAGGCTTGGGCATTTGAAGCCATCCCCCCCCTCCGAAAATAGGTAATGGATTACCCAGATGAGGTTTCTCATCTAAGGATGTTTAGGTAGTTGGCTGCAAAGAACAACCCAAAAATTAAGGAGGCTGATCTCTTTAACCCTTCAGATGATGTAGTACGTCTTCTTCAAGTAAAACAATTTTACACAGTTTAAATAGTTTTTAATTTTGGTAAAACATTTCACACGGTTTAAATAGTTTTTAAGGACACTGCCTAGTACACTCACGTGTTATTTATGTATAATCGTAAATATTTATTTTATTTTTAATATTAATATTTACAAATAAATGATTTTATTAATGTTATATTTGACCTTATTTCTCCAACAATCAAAGAAATTATAAGAAATAACATTAATCCTGAAACCATTATCGATACCATCAATATCCATGTTGATCCTACTATTCTTTTTTCGGTTAGAATTTATCTTATGCCAAGTCATTTCTGATACATCAAATATAAAAAAATCTCAATAGTTGGCAACAGTGGCAGATCCAGGATTTTTTTTCAGGGGTTTGAAAAATAAAAATATAAATGTGTGAAAAAGTCAATAAAATACATTTTTTTGTTGACTTTTTCTTTAACTTTTTAAAAGTTTTTTTTTATATATAGCATCAACACCTAGTGTCTTTTGATATATATATATATATATATAATAAGAGTTGTATAGTACATTTAATAAGTAGCAATTGTAAAGCCACATGATAGATTTTTTTAAAAAAAAGACAGCCTGCACGCATAACTGGGATCGAACCCGTGCGGTGGGCTGAACTAAGCACCCCACGAAGTGAACATAATACCACTAAGCTATCTCACTGCCTTATTTTAGGTGACTCAAAATTAATATATGTACCTAAATATAAATTTTCTACGTTATATACACAATGTAATTTTTTCTCGAGGCGGTTTGGGTAAACCTCCTGGTAACCACGTTGGTCCGCCCCTGGTTGGCAAGAATGTGATTTATCCACTCCTTGATATTCATGGTGTCGACATGCATTGTTACATCCACAACCTGGTGCAGATGGTCATAATAAAATTCGAAAATCAAGAATACGTCAATAAGGTGTAATGACCCTTCAGGTCATTTTCTGCATTTCTATACATTTTCATTGTTTAGAGATTTCTTATAGCTTTCCCAAGTCATTTGTGACTTGCTGGAACTGACAGTTGAATTATTGGATAATTTGTTTGGTTTTTAGAGATAATTCTCTATTTTGAAGTCCTCATTTGTAAGAATTGACTATCGGTCGTAGACTTCAGTTTGACGACCTCTTATGCTAATGTTGGAAGTTCCATCAATACTGAAATGTCGAATTCAAACTTGGAGGATCTTTGATTTGGGTCGCAAGGTCTCTGAACTCATTTTGGGCTATTAGTTTAAATTTGATGAAAATGGCCCTTGGGTATGGGCCCTACTTTTTGTTGAAACAATCTCGCTGCGGCATTGAATCTGAAATATCGAATATGATACATAGTTTATTTATGTTCATGGAATTCTAAATGAATCCTGAGGAGGCGGTGAAAATTTGAAAATTTTAAGTTTCAGCTAGTGCATCCGCTAAAGCAGTACTTTGGTTGCTTTAGCAGAGGGCACTTAAGCAACTCGGGCTTGCCAACCGGTCATTTAAGTGACTAGGGGATGTCAACCAATCGCTCAAATGAGGGATTCTTAAGTAATTTCTTATCCATTTTAGTGGAAGTGTCAGGCCCCAACGGGTACCGCTTAAGCAGTACTTTGCCACATAAGTGGTCAAGTGGCTTCTTAGGCGGCATTTGGAGGCCATTAAAAACCTCTTTTGTCGATTTTCTTCCTATTTTCATAAGTCTCAAGATCTTAGATCCTTACAGAGTGTGGAAAATTAGGAGACTATTCATTGAGAGATATTAGGGTATTTGTGAGCTTGAATTACTCGTTTCCTCATCGAGATCTTGATAAGTTTGTGTTTGATTCCTTAATTTAGCCATAAATCCCAAGAATTTTGTAGGGTTTTATTTAATATAGTTTGAGTTCAGAATTTACCTATTCTTCAGGGTAAATGATCCTTGATCATTGACGAACGTATTGACAGTTTTGAATGTGTGATTCTTTAAGTAGGGCCCATATGAAATTTTGACTTGATTTTTGAACTTGAAGCCTAAAAATGCAATATGGGACTATTGTTCTTGTATTGATAAGTATATTATCATTTTGATAGTGTGGCTACATTTAGAAGCATCTCAGAAGGAGAAATCATCGATTTAGCGAACTTCGCTAGGCTCTTCGGCTTCTAGGTAGGTTAGGGTTACCTTTCTCCTAGATTAGATTAAATTGTAGTATATATATATATGTATATATATACATATATGTATACATATATATATACATATATATATATACATAAATATATACATATATATATACATATATATACACACACATATATATATTTATGTATCTATATACATACATACATATATATACATACACACATATATATATATTTATGTATATATATACATATATATTTATGTATATATATATGTATATATATATATGTATATATATATATGTATATATATATACATATATGTATATATATACATATGTATACACACACATATATATATTTATGTATATATACACACATACATATATATACATAAATATATATATATATATATGTATGTATGTATGTATGTATGTATGTATATATACATAAATATATATATATATATATATATATATACATAAATATATATTTATATATATGATATTGTGCTAGATGTGGATGAAAAATAAGGACTTGGAGTTACATTTAATGTGAATTGAATTATTTAACCGATTAGTGGTCGTAATTAGGCATAATTGACTTAGCTACTCGTTCTTAAGGTAGAGTTATTATCTTAGGACTCAATGAGATTTATTTGAAACTTTTAATAAGATTTTATACCTTAGCTTAGTTTGGGATAGAGTTTGCTTTAGAACGGATTATCAGAGTTTAGAAGTGGGCCTCTCCAACCCACCTTAGGCCAAGATTATTATTATCTCCTAGTAGACTTAATAAACACACTACATTATCATATTTGTTTTCATACGCCCAGGATGTTTTAGATATATGGTGGTTCATTCTAAATTAATGCTTGAGAGATGATAGTTTCGATTTGAGTCTGATGATTTATGATACTAAGACCGATTCAATTTTGGCATGATTAATTATATTAGTTTTGGTTCAAGTCCGCATATGAGATACTAGTTGTAGTTCAAGTACGGTATCACGAAGTTAGTTATGATGGTTATGAGACCAGCTCAAGTCCGGTGTTTATGGTATGAAAAGATTCACAGTTATGATTGCAAGATATGATTAATTTGTATAATTTTGGTTATTACTTTCCTTGATTTCACCCTTCAGGCTTATGAGGGCCCGCATTGTTTTTTTACTTTATTTGCACCTTCTCTCTTATGGGGGCTAGTTAATAGAGATAGTCACGCTTTACTTTAATATTGCTATTATTTTGGTTACTTATTTACAGTATTTGGATCGTTAATCCAGTTTTTTCCTCTTTTATTGACTTAGTTTATCTATCTTGCATTTTTATTACATTTATATTCTGATTTAGCTTAGTTAGTCGATGATGCCTATGTGTACCTATGACTTTGGTACTCATACTATACTTTTGTACCCTTTTGGTGCAGATCTGAGTACTAGCTACTGTCGTTGATGTGGTGATTGTGCTAGTCAAAGTTTGGAGACAAGGTGAGCTCTTGGAGTCAAAGTGGACCTTTTCTTCAACTTTTGTTTGGATAGTCTTTTTATTTTCGAGATTACTATATATTTGGCAATAAAAGTATCCATATTCTTTTGGATTAGTGGATCTTATACTAACTGTACTAGGTCATGGGATATTATTACTCATCTTTTATTTATCTTCTGTTAGTGTTATTATCCTTATATCTATAACTTGTATTTTTTTTACTTGTATAATTCTAACAATTATGCCATTTTCCACCAACAAGCTCAATGCATATAGTTATGAGCTATATTTTGGCTCATCTATTGGTGGGGTAAAGTATATGCCATCATGAGTCATGAAATCGAATCGTGATAAATTGGTATTAGAGCACTGGGTTCCCTAATATTGTAGGTACAAGAGCAAGTGCCTAGTAGATTATCACA
Organism: Capsicum pubescens; assembly: GCA_030864215.1. Lineage (NCBI taxonomy): Eukaryota > Viridiplantae > Streptophyta > Magnoliopsida > Solanales > Solanaceae > Capsicum > Capsicum pubescens. The sequence continues at coordinate 125,680,910 of CM061543.1, forward strand.
GATCAGAATGATGGCGTCCATTTAATATATGTGGGAGGATATAAGACATACTTAAGAGATCTTCACTTCCTTAACTTATTTCATGCTAAGAGTCAGTGTTTGTTTCTAAGATTTCTTTAGTTTCACTCTTTTACATATGGCTAGGACATGTGCTACCGCTACATGAGATGAGGACCATGAGTGTACGACTAGGAATCTTACTGGAGTACATAGATAACCTAGAGGTATAGGTGAACCGAGAGATGTAGCCTTATCCAGAGACTAGGATAGTGAGCCTTCACCAGACCCTATTCCTACTCCCACGCTAGAGATTTCTTTACCCCAGCCAGTGGTGGGACAGGGTAAAACCCAAGCTCCACTAGGATTTATTTGGTCATCACTACTTAGAGATGCATTAGTTCAACTCATGGTTTTAGTTGGTGGTGCACCATCTGATGCTGCTTAGTCTGCAGACCAGAGTAGTACTAAGGTAGGAACGTAACCCGTAGCCGTGGCTCCCAAATTTGAGATCCCTCCAGCGTCGGTAGTTGCTCAACAGGTAGTCTCCCAACTTGCTATGTGTGTTGATGAGCAAAAAATGCTGGGCAGATTCTTGAGATTGACTTTGCCTAGGTTTTTGAGGCATCAGATGAGGACACTTATGAGTTCTTGGTTGCTTGTGAGGATACTCTTCATAGTTTAGGCCTAGTTTAGACTCATGAGGTTGATTATAATATTTTTTAGTTGGATTTGGCAGCTCAACATTGGTTGAGAGGTTATCTTTATTCTAGGCCAGCTGAACCCCCCTATAAAATGGACTCAATTGTTTGAGATGTTTTTGTAGAAGTATATGACTCGTAGCCTTGGATATCATTTGAGGGAAAAGTTCTCGAGATTGGAGAAGGGTTCCATGAATGTTATGGAGTACGCATGTCAAATTTCATGAGTTGGCCAGACATGTTATATCTATATTACCAATCAAGCATGAGTAGATTTGATGCTTTGTTCGGGGATTAAGGCTTTCTTTTTGCATGGATACAAGAGTTTATCTATTGCAGGTAGATCTTTTTCTAAGGTTTTTTTTATCATGCTTAGCTTATGAGGAGATTCATTATGAAGACCACGGTGCAGAAATAAGAGGTTGCGATACCAAGGTAGTTTTAATAGGAGTCGGAGTGGATTATGGTTCAAAGGCAGCAGTTCTTAGGGTGGGTACCCTTCACACTTTTCTTATTAGTATCAAGGTCAGTCTAGTAGGCCTATCTATGCTGCACTCTAAATTACTAAGAGGTCAGCCTTGCTACAGTGATCATCCTGGCTAGAGTAGTAGTCAGTCTCTGAAGTGTTCATCTTCTAGGTATTCTATCTGAGGTGGTTATTTTGGGTCAGCCAAATCTTTTGGTTATATTAAAGCACCTAGGGCGAGTTATGATTTTTGGGACTTTATCCATTTCTCTAGAGAGTGTCCCCAGCGTGAAATAATTATTCCTGCAGTGTAGAGCATTTGTTGTATTAGGGTAGTACTACCCCCAGTGAGAGATGGTATACAACATCATCGGGGTGGTCCTTAGGGTGCTCTTAGAAGTCCTCAAGCAAGTAGGACATGAGAACGGTCAGGTGCCCTATGAGGTAGTGGACGAGGTTATTTGTATGTCATACCTAGTAGACTAGAGCCAAAGTCTTAAAATATTATTGTTACATGTACGATCTCAGTATGCCATCAACTGACTTTTGCTTTATTTGATCTGGGATCCACTGATTCTTATGTATCCGCTTATTATACACTGCAGTAGTTATCTTAGATTTTTCTATTTGTGTCATTATGTGTACCTACTCCCATGAGTGATTCTTTAGTAGTGGATCAGGTTTATAAATCATATGTTATGACTATTCAAGAGTTTGATACTTAGGCTAATCTTATTGTATTAGATATGGTGGACTTTGATGTGATTCTGGGCATGGACTGGTTATCCCTCTATCATGTAGTCTTAGAGTATTTTTTCAAGATCATTAACTTAGCCATGCCCAACACACTTTGGTTGTGTGATAGGGATCTTTTAGCTGTAAGACGATGGTGATTATTTCTTACGTTTAGGCTAGTAGACTTATATTAAAGGGTTGTAAGTCTTATCTATCTTATATTCATGATGTTAGAGTAGAGAGTCCCTTACTTGACTCTGTTTCTATATTTTGTGATTTTTCTAATATTTTTCCTACCAATCTGCTTGGTCTTCCTCCTGATCATGATATTGAGTTTAATATTGATCTTAAGCTAACCAAACCTATTTCTATGGTACCTTATTGTATGGCTCCTGGCGAGCTTAAGAAGATAAATTCTCAGTTTCAGGATCTATTGGGTAAAGGTTTCATTAGACCGAGTATGTCGCCTTGAGGTGCTCCTATCTTATCTGTGAAGAAAAAAATTATTCCTTCCATATGTATGTTGACTACAACCATCTTAATAAGGCGACGGTGAAAAATATGTATCCACTTAAGTTGAATTCTCAGCTTTAGGATATTCTGGGTAAAGGTTTTATTAGATTGAGTGTGTCGCCTTGAGGTCCTCCTGTCTTGTTTATGAAGAAAAAAAGGTTTCCTTGTGTATGTGTGATGACTACAGCCAGCTTAATAAGGTGATGGTGAAGAATATGTATCCTTTGCCTCGTACTGATGACTTATTTGACCATCTATAGGGAACAGTGCTGTTCTCTAAGATTAACTTGAGGTCCGATTTCCATCAGATTAAGGATTTGGGCTTAGGACATCCCAAAGATAGCCTTCAGGACTCATTACGGTCATTATGAGTTCCTGGTGATGTTTTTTGGGTTGACCAATGCCCTAACTACATTTATGAATTTTATGAATTGCATGTTCAAGCCTTATTTGAATTTTTTTGTGATTGTATTAATCGACAACATCCTTGTGTATTTGAGAAGTAGGGAGGAGGGTATGCAACATTTGAGGATTATGATCCAAACATTGAGAGATCATAGGCTTTTTTCTATATTCTCAAAGTGCGAGTTCTGGATTGAGTCAGTGATATTTATAGGATATGTGGTGTCTAAGAATAAGATTATGGTGGACCAAGCAAAGATTGGGGCTATTCGTGATTGATCCAAGCCTATATCTTCATTAGAGGTCCATAATATTATTGGTTTGGATGGTTACTACAGGCAGTTTGTTGAGAAATTTTGCTACTATTGCAGTGTCAATGACTAGATTGACCTAAAAGGAGGTTCCTTTCTTGTGGTCCATTAAGTGTGAGTTGAGCTTTCAAAATCTCAATGGTTTTCTCACTTCAACTCCTATATTGGCTCTTCCAGTTGAGGGTGAGGGATTTATCATATATTGTGATGCTTCCGTGTTGGTATGAGTTGTGTATTGATATAGTAGATTTGAGTTATTGCTTATGCATCGATGCAACTAAAGGTTCATAAGCACAACTACCCCACTCATGATTTAGAGTTAGTTGCGGAAGTCTTTATGCATAAGATTTGGAGGCATTACTTATATGTAATGTATTGTGAGATCTACATAAAACATCATAGTTTCACCATCCTATGACTTAGAGAGAGCTAAATTCTAGACAACGTAGATGGATGGAGTTGCTGAAAAATTATGATATATCTATTCTATATCTTATGGTCAAGACAAATGTAGTAATGGACACCTGAAGATGGAAGGTTGTGAGTATAGGTAGTTTGGTTTCTATCTCAGTTTCTCAGAGGTCATAGTCCTGGGACATCCAATCGTTACCCAACTTGATGGTGCGACTTGATATTTCGAACCCCGGGAGGATTGTTGCTAGTGTTAAGGCGAAGTCTACCTTATTTAAGCATATTCACAGTTGTCAATTTGAGGATATAAAACGTTGTATCATTTGGGATCAATTTTTTAGTAGTGAGCTCAGGAGGGATACCATAGATTCTGAGGGTATTCTGAGGTATGATGGTCATATTTGTGTTTTGAGGATTGGAGACTTGATTAATTTGATTTTTCAGTTCATAACTCAAACTATTCTATTCATCCTGGTATAGCTAATACATATAGAGATGTGAGGCAGTACTATTGATGGAGTGGCAGGAAAAACGATGTGGTGGATTTCATAGATTGTTGCCTATATTGTCAGTAGGTGAAGGTCGATCATCAGAGAGATTTTCCAATCTCAAGTGAAAGTGGGAGTGGATCACTATGGACTTCATTAGTGGGTTTCCTTGCACCTCCCATGGTATCAATGGTATTTGGTATTTTGTATATTGGTTGACCAAATCAACATATTTTATTCCTATTCAAATGTACTTTAATGACGAAAGGTTAGACCATATCTATGTTTGTGAGATAGTTCGCCTGTATGGAGTGCCTATAACTATTAGTCGCTTTAGCAGAGGCTTCTTAAGTGTCCATCCTATCGCTTAACTGACTAGGGCTTTCCAGTTGGGTGGCTATAGTAGAGCCTAGTCTGCTAAAGTGGATATCTCTTAAGCGGCTTCTTGTCCGCTTAAGCGGATCGGCTAGGCCCCAATGAGTACCACTTAGCAGTACTTAGCTACTTTAGCAGTTACTGCTTAAGCAGCACCTATGAGTCCATTAAATACCTCTTATACTCGATTTTCTCCTTATTTTTCACAAGCATCAAGAGCTTGCAACCTAAAGAGTATGAAGAATTAGAAGAGTGTTCATTGGAATATTTTAGGGTGTTTGTGAGCTTGGATTATTCGTTTTATCAATGAAATCCTTGTAAGATTCCATTTAATTCATGTTTTAATTCCCTAATTTACCCATAAATTCTTATATTATTGTTGGGTTGATTTAAGCATCATTTGAGCTTGGAATTTACCCATTCTTGACGTTAAATAATCCTTGAGCATTGAGGGACATATTGACAATTTCAAAAGTACAATTCCGCAAGCAGGCCCCATATGGGATTTTGGCTTGATTTTTGGGCTTGAAACATAAAAATCCAATATGGGTGTAGTTTTTTCATATTGATGAATAGATTATTATTTTGATAGCATGATATCGTTTGAAAGTTTTTCATAAGGGAAAATCATTAATTTAGCGGACTTCATCGGCTTTCTTCGGCGTCTAGGTAGGCTAGGCATATCTTTCTCCTAGATTGGGATAAATTATAGTATATATATGATATTGTTTTAGATGTAGGTTGAAAATTAGGACTTGGAGTAACATTTAATGTGAATTAGATTGTGTAGCCGATTAGAGGCCGTAATTAGGCATAATTGACTTAGCTACCCGTTCTTCAGGTAGAATTATTATCTAGGACACAATGAGACTAATTTAGCCTCTTTTAATAAGATTTGATACCTTAACCTAGTTTGAAGAAGATTCTTTCTTAGAATGGATTATCGGGGTTTAGAAGTGGTCCCCTTCGGTGTATCTTAGGCCAAGATTATCATTAACTCATTGTAGACTCAATAGACATGTTGCATTATCATATTCATTTTCGTGAGACCAAAGAGGTCTTAGACATATGATGTTTCATTCCAAATTGATGCTTGAGAGATGATAGTTTTTGTTTGAGTTTGTCGGTTTATGATATTAAGACTGGTTTGATTCCGGCATGATAGATGTTATTAGTTTCAATTCAAGTAAGACATATGAGATACTAGTTATGATTCAAGGCCGGCATTACAAGGTTATTTTTGATGGTTATACGATTGGTTTGAATCTGGTGTTTATGATATGGAAAGATCCATGATTATGATTGCGTGATATTGTTAATTTATATAATTTCAGTTATTACTCTCCTTGATTGCACCCTTCGAGCTTACGTGGGCCCGTATTGGATTATTTTTTTATTTGCACCTTCTGACTTATGGGGGCCAGTTATGAAGCGATAGTCATGCTTTACTTTAATGTTGTTATTATTACAGTTTCTTATTTATAGTATTTGGAGCTTTATTCCAGCTTTGCTCTCTTTCCTTGACTTATTTTATCTATCTCGCATTTTTATTAAATTTATATTATAATTTAGCTTAGTCGATCGATAATTCCTACTGAGTAACCGTGACTTTGGTAATCATACTACACTTCCATACTATTTTGGTGCATATCTATGTACTAGCTATTATTGTTGACGCTGTAATTATGCTAGTCAGGGTTTGGAGATAGGGTGAGCTCTCGGAACTAGAGTTGATCTTTTTTCCATTTTCTATTTGGATAGTCCTTTTATTTTCAAGACTGATGTATTTTTGGCAATGAAAGTACTCATATATTTTTTGATTAGTAAGTCTTGTACCGACTATACTAGGTTATGAGATGTTACTCATATTTTATTTATCTTATGTTATGATGTTTTTATCCTTATGTCTATAGCTTGTATTTCTTTTACTTGTATAATTTCGGCAATTATGCTATTTTCAACCAATTAGCCCATTGCTTATAGCTGGACTAAGTTTTGGCTTACCTACTGGTGGGGTAAAGTATGTGCCATTATGATTCGTGAAATTGGATCGTGACATAAGGTACGTCATCATACTGTATTACAAACTATTTTGATGAACTATTTGATGTGTATTGTAGTTGCAAGGAACCCTATATTATTTGGGAAGCTTTTATTAAGAAGCTAAATGTCTATCAAACAAAAGTATCTTTTTAAAATTTATTTTACCAATTATATATGACTGATATGATGGGGATCAAAATTAAAATCAATGAATATCAAAGTTGCTTGAATACTTGAAGGCTGAGGGGATCTCTCTACCAGAAAAAGTTTACTGTTGGGTGTTGTTGATTTAGAAGTTTCCAAACTCATGAAATTATTACAAAATAGCTTAATGCATAAGAAAACAAACTTCAAGAAGAGTGGCTCACATTCTTATCGAAGACACCAACACAAAGGAGTCATTTAATGCGCAAGAGCTAGCACTCAAGGAAAATTTAGTGCAAAGTCAAAGCAACAACATAAAAGGTGTGACAATGTCTCAAGTTGACAAGCCTAATAATCCTAATTTTAAGAAAAAATAAATACTATTATTTTACTCTTGGAAAACAAGGCTGTTATGTCACATTGTGCAAACAAAGTGTGAGAAATGACAAAGATATGAGAAATTATCCTAAGACTAATTTGGATAAAGGAGAAAATATTATTGAAACTATTATTTCGCAAATGAACATAAATGTACATGTACAAGAATGGGTGGTAGACTCTTTGTCACGACCCGAGAATATCCCTAGTTGTAACCGGTGCTTGGAACCGCAAGTGATCCCATGCTAACTCATGAACTGGCATGATACTTGAGCAACTGATTTAGAATATATTACAAAACTTAATTTGCTGAGCGGAAGAATAATCATGAAAAGTCTAAATAAAGTTAATGCTGATACAGTTTACATCATGATAAAACTGAAGAAAGAAACTCAAATCACATGACTGACTCTGATTGACATCTATGAAGCCTCTACTATACTGACTATAGATAGCTGGGACATGCCTCCAGCTACCACTAATGAATACATAAGAATAATAATAAAAATAAAGTACATGATCAACATCTGACTAGAGTCCCCAAAATAGGAGAACTTATCACCTATTGGCTGAAAACTACAACCGTTTAATCATGATGTGTGGGCCATAACAGGTACCTATATTATGAAACAATGTATCCACATAGACGTATATGTGTATCAGTACTTCTAGAATATACTGAGTAAGTGGGGGTGAATGCAATAAGTAAAACTGTGTTTATGCGTAATCTTTAACATGCATGCTAAGTATAAGTAGACTCACCAAGAGATTGAAATAAGTTGAAAGATGATATATCTTAAAACATGATTAACAAACAAAATATTATAAGCTAGTGAGTCACTACACTTAGTTTATTAAAACTTTACTTTTGTAGAATAAGTAGAACTGAAGATGGAAATTGTAAAACATGGATACTATATGAAAAATGGGTCTGAAACTACCTTGATGGAAACTGGCATAACTCGAGGATTTGAATATACAAATATACTGAGAGCGAAGGCATAAACATACAAAATCAAACATAACATACACTAAGATGATCTGATTAACTGAATGATTGATAGCTGAATACTGAAGAACTGACGTCTGAATACTGAATAACTAGTATCTGGATACTGATTAGCTGGTATCTATATATTGATTAACTGATAATGGTATACTGATTAACTGATAACTAAATACTGGTTATGTAAAACTGAATTGTACTTAGTCTAAATAACTGGACTGAAACCGTAGATTACTGTGCATATGAGATAAGGACTAACTGAACAATATGAGATAACAACACATAAATGCATGAAAATTGTAACATATTTGAATACAAGGCTAAGCATATATATATATTTCTGAATTAATCTGTAAACTAAAAGACTGAAATTTGTATAACTGAATAACTATAATTCTGTATGCTTTGGTAGAGCAAACCTGAACTGAATATTCAACGAATACTATATTGAGACTGTGGGAGCTATTATGTAACTGGAATAAACCATGTGATCATGGAGTCCAACGTATGACCTATGTTAAGGAGGATTGTTCTATCCTTGCCATCAGAATAGAAACTGATTTGTAGTGATCACAAAACTGATGTCTCAAAGGACTAGGGAGTCACCCTCTACTGGCAGGTGCTCTCATGAGATATGGGTCAACCCTCAAGTGGAAGGAAGACATCTCAAACCTACACTAGCTACATAATTCTGGAACTTAGCGATTACTACTATGGGTCACACCCTTTGTTGGCAGGTAAGCCCCCATCCCTAGGTTTGCTCGGTGCTAAATCCTACTCCTAATTGAAAGACACTGAAATACTAACTGGTGCATACACTGATAACTGATAAGCTCAGGTCATGGTATTCTGAAAATAATAGTGCATACGGATTTTGAGGTAATTACAAACATATAAACTGAAAATTCTCAACATGATCATAGTGTTCTGAATATGACATTAAAATTATGGTCTTACTGACTTGTTACTTAAAAAATGAAAATAATGTAAATCACATAGGTATCGGGTGTTCCTAACCCACCAGCACTAAGTGATCATTAAAACATGACATTTAAACTCAAACTATAGTATTGAATCATGGTTCAACTTAAGACATGAGCATTTCATCAAACATATGGAAAGCATGGACTTGTACATGGGGATACTTGAAACATGAGCATTAACAACATGAAATTTACTTGAATAGGACATGTGAAACTAAAATTCATAGCATGAGGAATCGAATCTTGCATGGGATCATACATGGGCTGAATTTATTTTAAATCACCACGAAAACATGAAATTCAATCTTTCTTGAATATATAAAATACCATAATGCTAGAAAGTTCATTCTTTAATGGAAAAAAGGGTTTTTGGGCTCCGTGGGTGAAAAAGACCCATGGATGAATACCCCACATACCTTAAGAAGCTTTCTTGAAGATTCTTGAACTTGGGAAACTTGGATTCTTGATTCCTTGGGGAAAAAGGAATTAAATTTGTTCTTAGGGAAAGGGAATGGTTTTCTTGAGAGGAAAATTGGAGAAGAAGGGAAAAATTATGCCTTAACTGATGCCCAAGTCGTGTTATGAATGATTGGGTTGAGGGAAAAAAGACCAATTTCCCCTCAGGCATTTAAATTCAAAACTAGACGTGATAGGATTACCACGACGCGGTCTAATCTCAGTAGTTGAATTCCCTCACCACGATGCGGTGAATATAAGAATACGACTATTGCCATGATGCATCCTTATCATGGAAACCCTCTAGTTTTGTGATCCAAACATGATCCAAACCACATCCGAAAAATCCAAAACTTCTACGAGACATGCTACTTACACCCTTGAACATAAATTAACTCAAAAACCAATATCTCAGGGTTGGAAAGACCAAGTTAAAAATTCTCCAAGTTTAGAAGCCTTAAAAATGACTAAGTCCTCAACACTTGGTGAAATTTTTGGGGCTTAAACCCCTTATACACGCAACTGAAAGATGAACCGATCTAAGAATAGTATGAGGGTATTACACTCTTAGGCTACTCAACAAATAAGCACAAATTGAGATAATTTTTCCCTCACTACACTAATAGGAAATGACAGTCAAGTGATCTACCTTAGAGACTCATGAACTGCTAATGGCTTGGATAAAGGTAACATTTTCCTGAAGCTCACTTAAGAGAAACTTTAGTTGATGGAGTCTTGATGGCTCGAATTGATGCCTTGGGTCGAGACTTTGCTCAAAGAATAGACATGAAGAGTGATATAGATGCTATGCAGACTGAGAGCAAAGGGTACTCTTCATCTCCATTCTATGTGTTATTTTCTCTTTATTTGGGCTATCATTATGGGATACACGGGAATCTCCTAAGTACACTTGTACATATGTATCATAGAGAGCAAAGGGTACTCGAGAATCCCCTACTCCTATGGTATCTTTGGTTCATGCAGCTACACGTATCGGGGCACATTTAGGGGGTTACACTAGAACTATATAGCCCGTGGGTTGTTCTAGGATGATTATGCTATACATACCCAGGTTAAAGGTGTTAAAGGTATGCTAAACCCAGTTCCATTTCCCAGCATGGTTATATATATATGTGTGTGGTTGTGAATGTATATGGTTGATTAACTTGGTTTTAAAGGTTGGCATTAGTTTATCCCTATTTTGAGCGCATGCTAGAGTTCACCCGCTAATTGATCTTCGCGAGGCTGTATCCCCACGCGATGCAGGAATCGGACGCTCTACTCCTCCTGCTCAATGATCGAATTTGAGATCAGCTCGGTTGGATTGAAGTGGTGAGCTTTCATTCTTCGAAAGGCTCCATTTCATGTCATGGATATTTTTTCATACTCTAGTCATTATTTAGACTATAGTTTTGGCTATATTTGGGGGCATGTCCCGATTGGATATTGTTTTACTTTCGGTTAAAGGCTCTATAGGACTACTATGGGTTTGTATGGGTTGTGTCGGCAGCGGTGTTAGCCTTGGCATTGGTATTAGTATTATGGTTGATATCGTCTGACTGTATTTATGATTGTTCCATCTTATTATGTTATGGACTCGTACTTGGTTATTGTTTTGGTTTTGGAATTATTATTGGTTGGGTATTGGATGGTTGGACTTACTTGGGTTGGTCACGGTTATGAACCTATCCCAAAGGCTGGAATTGTACAAAACGCTCTCTTGTTATATGTTCTGAATTCATTTGACTCAGGGTACGTGTTTGGAGGTTGGGTTGGGTAATGGGGGTGGTCCCCAGTCCTGGTTGGACTTGGGATTCCCATTACGATAAGGCCCCGGATCGGGCCGTGTCATTTTATCATAATTGTGTTACTCATGTTTTGATCGCGAAAGGTTGGGCTAGTTTCCATTGTGATCGTGTAGGTATGATAGGTGTCTCAACATGATCATGTGGTAAGGGTCGCGATTATGAGAAATAATTTAGGTCGGGCCTTATTCTTTGTGATCGCATATATGTTTGTTACAATCGTGAAGAGTAAAATATCTGTGACAAATTTAAAATCTTATTTTTGAACATAAATCCCATATCTCTATTTTTGAACCTTTGAAATTTATTTTGGAGAGAATTAAAAGGGGGGTTGAGATTTCTTCTTCGAGTAAGTATCTAAATCATTAGTTTAATATTATATAATAATTATTTTATGATTTTATCTTTAAATTTTGATTTTTCAACTTGAAATTCTATGGTTTTCGATAAAGTTCAAGTATGGTACTTTGAGGATTTCAACCTCAATTTTAACTCCATTTTTAATGAAATTTCATTCCTGAACTCCTTAGATTATGGGTAAATTGATGTTCTAATAAAATTCAGTTTTGTCCTTGGATTCTCAAGGTTGACTTTTAGATTGACATCTTGGACTTAGATTAGAACCTTATAAATACGAGTATCGCTCAACTCGTATTTGTGAGTATATCTTATTTTTGGTAGATTGGTTGAGTTTTGAAGACCTTAAAAGAGGAAGGGAAGTTTGTAATCAATGAAGGCTTGCGATTCAGCTTTGAGGTTGGTTAAGACTTAAATTCTTTCAGACTTTACTTGGTTGGGGTCTTCTCGTGTAAGGCATGTTATGGATTGGAAAAAACTATTGATTTTAAATACTGTATGACATGGATTATTGTTATGATGCCCAGTTAGAGACTTATGTTGTCTTGGTGGTATAGGACTTGGATCCCCGATATGATGTTGAGGTTTGTAGCATGTATTTACAGATCGATTATGAATTAGAGATGATAGATATTTTTATTATATTTTGGTTTATTTCTCACTTGTGTGCTCATTGATAACTATTCATCTTATGGATCTTTGGAGAGTGATACGGTGAGGAAACTAAATTTTGAATGGAGCAATTTGTTGCATGCGCCAGATAGTGAGATTTGATATTTTGAGTGGTCCATTACATTTGTTAGATGGTGAGGTGTAATACTATTAAGTGATATTTGAGTAATTGTATATAGACAGTGCGAATTCTCCATGGGTCCCATCTTGAAGCGATATATGCCCGGAGGGTGTATATCGATTGATATTAGCCATTGCATATCTTTCATGACCCAAACCATGGCCTAATCGTGATGGGTATCTCAAGTCCTCCAAAGACCGGAGACCATCCCTATTAACCTATCCAACTTTCACGACTCGATTTTTGAGTCATGATGGTACCTACCACATCCCACCAGTAGGTAAGCCAATACCGTAACCCAGAGCTAATGCAATGGGTTACCTTGGTAGAAATGTCCAACATGGACCCTATATTAACACAATATAAACAATAACATTTCACAACTTAAGACAACTGTTATTCAAATACCAATCCCATGACCCGATAGTATTAGTACAAGAGCATCCAGATTTGACAATAGGAATTTACACTCAAAGTCTAAGATGTCTTAAATAATCTCATACATTTGTCTCAAAAAAAAGACAAATAAAGATAGATAAAAAGAGGGCAACTCAAACTCCAAGAGTTCACCCTGTCTCCAAATGAGATAATATAATAATGCGGAAACATGCACTAAAAAGCCACAAGGTTCAATACTGAACATAAATAAATAACGTAACATCTGTGTGGGGTAATAGAATACCCAAAACAAAACTGAAGTCTAAAATATGATAGTCTGTATATAGTCTGCATTTAGTCTAAAAGCCTCTACTGTCTGAAAAATCTGAATAAGGAGTTGATGGGATATGTCCCCAACTAACTCCAACTAATAAGCTAATCAATGAGATAATAGAAAATCATTATGTCCTCGAAGGATGAGGACTCACTTCTACTCTGAATTCTGAATCTGGAATCTACTGCTAATCTGGAACTCCTGTCTCTGAACCTATGGTGTAACGTAAAAATAAAGAACCATAGCGTGAATACGTCAGTACATGTATACCGAGTATACATGTGAGGTAGACTATATTCAAAGGTTTGCATGCATGATCAATACTAACTGACTGTCTAACATGAATGTGAGAATACATAAATAAATATGCAACTGTAACTGAAAACATGATAACATGATACTGATACCGTTGTAGCATGACTACTGAGTCTGGATACTGATAACATAACATAACTGATAACATGAATGACTGTATCTGAATATAACTGATAACATGGGTGACTATAGCTGATAGTTCTGAATCTAATAGAATTATTTGAGTTTCGTACTGTATTTGAGTTGATTGTATCTGACAGTCCTGAAATCTGAAGATCTATCTGAGTTTTATAACTGAGACTGATTGACTGTATTTAACAGTCCTGATTCTATAACATGAAACTGTGGGAAGTAGTATCTAACTGACATGCCCCAAATATGCTAGAATAGCTGAGCTGGGGTCCAATCTATGCACTGATTGGAAGGGAGTCAATATCGCACCACTGGTAAGGACAACATGTGAGTAACCCATATATAACAGGTAAATCTAATGAGAATAGTGGGAACCCTCACATAACAGGTTAAGCCACCTCATCTACCCTCATATAGCAGTCTACGATGTCAAAACCTATGCTGGCTACATAGTTCTGGAATGCAAGGATTTCTTCTAGGAATCACACCCTCGTATAACAAGTGAGTCCCCATCCTTGGCCCATCTGAATGGACACTGAAAATGATTTACTGAACTGAACTGAGCATGGACTAAGTTACTGAATTTCTGTGGCTGATGGAATACTACTAATATCTGAAAATAGACAGAGTCATAAGATCATGGAGATTTTTCTTGAGTCATAAGACTATCTGAAGTATAAGAGTTCATATCTTGACTGAGAGTATCGTGAAAACATAACATGGATCTAGGCACACAACTAATATTTTTAGTACAAGTACCCCCAGGACTTGATGGAAGAAAACTGACATATCTTGATATTCTTGAATACATGATAATCAACACAATACATTTATTAAAGCATTTCATCAAACGTCTAATAGGCATAAGCTTGTACATTTATGGGGATTTTAATGATATCATGCTAGTTAGGAAAATTTCTTTCATCTAGGCATTTTATCAAACATATGACAGGCATAGTACATGTAAACATCATGGTACCCCATAAGGCTGATAGATACAAGCTCCACTTAATATACTGTAAGTAATACTCATATCTATACCTATACAACCCCCCCATATGGCTAATAGATATAGGCGCATACTGGTGATAGAAAATTCACATAAATGAGTGAATGCGACGTGAATCCATGATATCTTAACCACTATATCATCATCAATATTATAATCAATATCTAGTCTCGAACTGCTAGATGTATATATACAAAATCAATATTATAATCAATTTTCTCAACATCATCAATATCATCCACATTATCAATCATCGGGATTGAACCAAAACTCAATCATTAATACCATCATCAATTATTGGGTTTGACCCAAAACTCATATCATCAATACCATTATCTATTATCGGGCTTGACCCAGAACTCATATCATCAGTACCAGAGATATATGTATATATATGTAAGTTCTCGACTAGATCCATGGCTAAAAGAGTGTACATCTATAATTTCATTGTATGGGGTAAATTTTAAGACATAATTATCATAGGAGTGTAAAAAGTGCCACAATCTTTCCTAATCAGAGTAAATAGCAGTAGTAAAACTATGGAATAAAATTTACCTCGACCAAATCTTTAAAATACTATTTTCAATCCAAATGCACATAAGTCTTCCATTAATATGGTACAATTTCCGTTATGAAGTTATCCATTTTTAAAGTGAAAAGTGGTCTTTAATCCCTTTTTAGGAAAAATAGTAGTAAAATCATGTTTTAGTTGGAATCGTTCCCTTTACCATATTTAGTGATCATGAATGTATCAAATCTATGCATACCACCACAAGTATTCAAACAATGAAATCATGACAATCAATATGTCAGTAAACTATGACTATTTTCTTTAGGAGGATGGAAACTTCCCAGAACCAAACCATTTAATATCACGAATACGGCGTTGGGCCCAACAATTTGTCCGTAATAACTACAACATTATAATTATGGAAAGAGGCCCAAATATATATCCGACATAATCATACACTATATTCTTAGCCATGCCTAGAAGCTATATCAAGACTCACATCTATAAGCTATAACATTAAGCATATCCAAAATCTATATCAATATCCATATCAATAAGCCACCTCATATTTATAAGACATATTATATTCATAAGGCGTATCATATTTATAGGACAATTCATATCTTTAAGGAATACCATTTTTCATGTAGATAGACCATATCGTTAACCAAATCAAAAGTTCAACCCGTCACGGAGTCTCTCAAAGGATAAAATGTGTACTCAATATTTGAGCATAAACGAGACATAAATTGGGTCTCAAATCCACCCTCAAAGTTTAGGAATTCAAAGATCTAATTTCTAAGAATTTACCATAAATTTGGTATGAAATCAAAGGTAATATCAATGTAAATTGACCAAAAAGGATTAGGCTAACTTACCTTAGCTTATTTGGATGATTTTTCACTCTTTTACCTTCCTTGAGCTCTCGAAATGGGGTAAAAATGGTGCAAAGGGTGTTGGAAAATTGGTCTGGAGAAGGGGATTAAATATGGAATCGGGGGTTGTGATTATGATCTTCAAGTCATAAAATGCATGTCGTGATCGCGATCTCACTAGCAACCTGATGCACCAACAAATTCAAAAAGTTATTTTTGACTCCCGTAACTTATTTGGAACCCTATGAACATTATCCACTAGTAAATTTTGATTGTAAACCACATTCTGGAGTCAATAGAATTATAGAATCCTTAATCAAAGATAGTTTTGACTAAATATAGGGACTACACCTATTGTTCCAATTCTCACATAATCCGCCTAATAGCCCATAATGAGTTTGGAAGCCTCAAAACCTAAACCAAGGTCCCCCTAGACTAAAATCGATGTTTCGAATATGATGACGCTGTCGGAATTTCCATCTAAGATCATTATAAAACCCTTAAAATTTCCAGCATTTTATTTTTGACCTTTCGATGTTCGAAATATTTATTTTTTAATTAAATTGTGTTTAGGGATGTTAAAAGGGTGTTCGAGAAAGGTTTTTGCATTTTCAAAAAGGATTCGAGGAAATTTTAGAACATCGAGGAAATCAGCCTTCTTGTTTTCTCCGTGTCACGTAGGTCACCATCCATGATATTAGTGTGGCACGAAGGATAACCTCTGCGATATTGGGGTGACATGCCAAGGCATAATTTTTGTGTAGTTTTGCTTTTATTCACTTGGGGTGAGGGGATTTTAGTATTTTCACCTTTTTCACGACTTTTAAACATAAAGTAGTCCCATTACCATTAGTTTTCAAATATCAAATCCCTCTATTTCTCTCTCAAACACAATACCCAAGAACATTCAAGGGTTTCACTAAAAGCTCTAAACTTCATATTGATTATGAATTCTTGTGTGTTTTACGCATTTTTCTCTTCCCCAAACATTAATTTTACATTGTGGTATTTATTTGATGGATTTCCATGTGATTTAAATCATGGGTTTTGAAATTGGGTTGAGGGGTTTGGTTGTTATTGGTTTAATTACTTGTCCCATGACTTAAATTATTCATTCATTCTTTAAATTGGTGTTGTTTGTAATGAATTCGTACTTTAATTAAATGGGTTGAATGGGGAGAATGGGTTTCAGAAAAATTTGATGAATTTTGACTTGGAATTGCACAAACCTCAACCCACTTTAGGAAATTGATTCACATTATGAAAAATTGCATAACTTAACTTGTTTTTGAACTAAATGAATTTCATTAATGGATAAATGGTTATTTAAATTGGTTTTGAAAGAACTTGATGGCCATGGATCAGATTTTTATGGAACTTGAGGAGTCAATTTGGTTGTATGAACTAATTTGGCATATGGGATTTAGATTGCAAGCTTATTGGTATGACGATACTATGTGGTTAATGCCAAAATGAATGAATCCTAGGTAATGGTTAGTAGTTTGTGTGTAAATGATTTTCATTTGGGTTGAAAGGGATTTGTGCAGCTCGTCATGAAAGGTGGAGGTCCCAGAAAGATCAATACAGGAAACCACATTTATCGGTGTAGGGGTCTTAATGACCATGTGCATATCTCTCACATTATATATATACACACATATACATATATATATATATATATATATATATATATATATATATATATATATATTAGAATAGTTGGAGCCACGGTGACTTTGTCCCTTCCTCATATTACTTCGGTTCGTACGGCTAACACGCACTAGGGTACTTTCAGTAGGAGAGCTGAACCCATATAGCTCGTGGGTTCCCGTAGGACGATTAGAGCTATACAGTCTAAGTTAATGATTTAAAATCTCATTTTTAAACCTTGTCCCAAACCGAAATATATATATATATATGTATATAAATGTGTGCATTGTGGTTTATATTGATTTTTGGACATGGCATTATGTTTTTATTTCCCTTAAATTACATTCAAGATATCTCCCTGTTAATCATCCTATGACACTACATTGTTTCATAATGTAAAGTTTAAAGACATTTCTTTTACTTCTGTGCAGCGATAGGTGGTTTAGCACATTTATTGAGTAGTTGTAAAGTAGTGAGCCTCTATCCTCTAGAAGGCCTATATTTTTTTATTTTTACTTAGTAATTTTGGATTCTTTTTTTCATGGTTGGACACATGTCCTGACCTATTTACTATTTTGGTTTTAGAGTCTAGTATTAGATGTGTGTTGGTTGGTTATGGTTTTGACACTTAGTTTCATTGAGTCATTTATCCATCTTCTTATTGCTATTTAGTTGGATTTTTCATTGTTATTATTATTATTATGGTGCTCTTGAGATTGGGTTAAGGGGGTCATCTCCGGTCCTTGGTGGACTTGACATACCCATCACAAGCAGGCCCTTTTTTGGGTCGTGACAAGTTTGGTATCTGAGCATGGATTAGAGTTGTTGGGTGTCCACAAAGTTATATCAAGAAGAGTCCCTTTTATAGGTGTGAAGTGCGCCACACTTATAAAGAGGGGCTATGAGTCAATTAGAAATGTTTCCCTTTCTTATGTTCTATTTTTGGGCTATAGAGTCTAGTGCTATGAAACTTCTCGAACTTCTGGCTTCCTCGAATTTCAGATCATGCCTCCCCAAAGATTTTTTGTTCATAGAAACTCTACTGGGAACTCTTTCCTACCCAAGGATAATGTAGAGGGGACTCGCCCTGTGTATGGAGTGCAGACTGGGTCTAGGGTCCCTGCTCCTAATTGTGGTTCTCCATGAAAAGGTCCATCTGTCCACACTGGTCCTTATCGAGCTTCTCAGGGTGGTGATTATTATGATCAACCACCTTGGAAGGAATATCTAATGTAGAGTTTTTTCGGTCTATTTATTTGATCAAAAAGTTGGTGACATCTCAGTCATATAACTCAAATCATGTTGGTTTTATTTCTCCTTCATCTTAGGTCACCCGGGTTGGTTGGCCAGTTTATTAGGTAGAATCCCCCAACCTTTATAACATCTAAGGTTAAGAACGATCCTCAGGTAGTTGTGGATGAGATTGAGAAGATTTTTAGAGTGATGCATGCTGTTGGTTTTGAACGTATTGAGTTTGCTGCATATAAGCTGAAAGATGTAGCCTATCACTGTTATAAGGAGTGGGAGAAGTTAAGGGGTGATAATGCAGATCCGACATTATCAAATAAGTTTTTGGGTGCCTTTTTTGATCACTTCTTTCCTTAGGAGTTGAGGGAATATAAGGCAGAGGAGTTTGTTAATTTAAGCAGGGAAAGATGAGTGTGCAAGAGCATTCATTTAAAATTTCAGTAGTTGTATCGTTAGGCTCCAGAGTTGGTGTCTAACAAGAGGTCCAAGATGAGATAATTTCCTTTGGTTTTGTCTCGTGACTTAGTGTTGGAATGCAAGGCTACAATGTTGAACAATTATATGGACCTCTCTACACTCATGGCTTATATGCAATAAATTGAGGATGAAAAGACGAAAAAGGTTGATATCGGGGAGAGGCAAAGTAACAAGTTTAGGTATTCATAGCAGGGTGGGGGTTAATAGAATAGTGGGAGAGAAGGCAAACAGTGGACCAAGAGGAAGAACTAGGAAAATTCTTATTCATCTGCTAGTGCTCCTTATCCTAAACCTTTGAGCGATCATCGTTGTCAGGCTAGCAGTGGTTCTAAGGAACAAGGTGCCCAATATCAGGCTAGTAGAGCTTATTCAGCCCGACCTTATCCTCCTTGTCATTTTTGTAGGCACTTGTAATACCCCATACTTTTCTTAACTTAATTTGACATCTAAAATGTCAAACGTTATCTTCAAGAAAGAATGACTTTCCATAGTTGTGCAATTTAATAGTTTTAGACCCTCCAATGCGTAGGAATTTGAATTAGCTATCCAATGATATAAGATTGGCCAAAATACGATAACCGAGTAAGAAGTTATGCTTATTTTAAGTTTTAGTCGTCAAACACGGTGATTTAGGACTGTAGTGCATCACGGAAAAGCGTAAAATCACAATTGTCAAATTCTAGTGAGACCCCGCGATCATGGCGTATCCTGGAGGAGTCCCATTTCATATTTGGCAATTTTCACTGAGCCTACGCAATATTGGCATGTCGTGCCAATGGCCAAAATGGCAATCCAAAGGGGCACCATGATTTTGGCGCGTCGCGGTGAACGCCCAGTTCCCACTCGTCATTTTCCAGTGAGCCACCGCAATAGTGGCACATCGCGGTGGCCTAGTAAATCAGGATTTTTGGTTATTTTTCCTATTCTGATTTAAAGTTTAATAGGGGATTTTGGGCCAATCCCTAAGGCCTAAATTCGTGTAAAATACATCATTAAGCATATTCCAAAGAACTTTATGCTTATTTCATCAATTCTCTCACAAAAGAAAACCCTAAAGGTCAAACTTTCTCTCCAAGAAAACCCAGTTTCTCCATTAATTCTCCAAGAAAATTCAAGATTAAGGATTCCTAACTCAAGAACTCCAAAAATTCAACTTTAAAAACATCAATAGAGATCCAAGATTCAAGTATTAACATCTAGTTCATCAATTGATGCATGAGGGGTTTTTCAACAAGGATAATCCTTTCATCCTTGTGCCCAAAACTTATTTTTAATTAAAAATTTACTGTTTTTATGTGATTTTTCATGAAACTGAAGTTAGGGTTTATCCCCAATATTTCTATTTATAAGATTATGAGATTTCAAGTGATTTATATGTTGAGTTGCATGTTTATGTTCATTGCAGAAATTGTCAGATTTTGAGTTGATTTATCACTATTTACATTATCACGCATGAATATTTTGATGTTTTGACATGATT
Organism: Capsicum pubescens; assembly: GCA_030864215.1. Classification (NCBI taxonomy): domain Eukaryota; kingdom Viridiplantae; phylum Streptophyta; class Magnoliopsida; order Solanales; family Solanaceae; genus Capsicum; species Capsicum pubescens. Next base: position 125,701,683 of record CM061543.1, read on the forward strand.
TTACTGCATGGGTCATTAATCCCTAATTAGAGATTGCTATTTCAATATTATTTGTTCTATGAGCACCCTATGATAAGATTATTCTTAGATTTTTGATAAAGATTTGACCTTTTGGTCCTAAGATAAGATAAAGAATCCACATTTTTCATATGACTTGAGATTTAAAGAAAAGAAAGAGCATAATTGGGTTTCTTGTAAACCCTTGTGCTATTTTGAAGTGGATTTCCTAAGATCCTGAACATAAGAATGGGAGTAGTATTTAGCACTGAGATGGGTATGTTACCAAGGTTTCACGCCCCAGAACTACGTTCCACCGTAGGACTATGATTATTCCCACATCTACGTGGATGACTAAGATTGTGATCACTTAAGATAAGAAGTTCTATTCTGATGGCAAGAGTAGAACAAACTCTCCCCAATGTGGGTAAGACGTTGGACTCCATGAATGGTCACATGGTTTATGTCGGTTAGAAAAACCTCCCAGGAAGAAGTCCCCTACTCTTAAAATAGGCTATTGGTTTAAAACCTTAAGATAAAAGCATCTATTCTTGGAAGTTGTGGTTTTTAAGATTCTTAAAGTCTTGAGATGAAGTATTTCCCCTATAGTTGACAAGATAATGTAGTAGTTTTCTGAAAGTACAAATTTTAGAACTAAATGTAATGGCTCACAGGATTTATAATATGTACTTTATTGTTCATGATTTATGATCCTCAGTTTCAGATTACTCAAGCCTATGCGAGTCATTTACATTTACCATGCATGATTTTTATAAATTGTAATGATATTGTTTACTTATTGCATTGAACCCCATATGGTCAATACATTCCTAAAGTACTAATCCACATATACGTCTATGTGCTACGTTGTTTCATAATGTAGGTTTAGGTGCTCAGTCGCAGCAGCATGAGTAAATTCTAAGCATCTCATCTACATCTCTGCAGGTGGTGAGTCCTCATAGTTCGAGGACTTAGCTATTCAAATTTCCAATTTATTAGTAGATGATTCAGTATTCATTTCAGACAGTTTGAGTCAGTTGGGGCCTTTCCCAGTGACTCTCTAGATTCAGTCAGTAGAGGCTTGTCAGACTACTAGATTTAGTTTAAATTTTAGTTGAAGTATTCAGATGTTCAATATTTGCTTTATCAGATTTATAAGATTAGTATTTTATGATTTACTCAGATAACTCAGACATTTTTTGGCATTTATAATGATTTTACATTCATATTCCCTATTTTGAGATTCAGATTTAGTAGAAGGAAGCCAGGGTTAGCTCAGGACTACTTGTAGTTCGGATGCCACTGTGGCATCCCGGGAACCAGATTTTGGGGTGTTACACATCTTTATTGTGGTTACTATAAGGAGGGGAGGAATCAGTGTCATAATTATGGTCAGCTAGGTCACATGTAGCGGGTTTTTCCTTCAGCTAAGGTTGCTTCTAGAGCAAATAAATTTTTGGATTCCATTGTTGACACCCAATTTTGACCGCCCGATACTCCTCTTAGGCTGCTATTTTTATCAAAATTATTAATTTTAAATATTAATATTATTGGCGCATTATTTTAGTATCGAACAAAATTGGGATATTCCATATTCACAATTTTAAAATATATGATTTATTTTTATAATTCTACATTATCATTTTTTATATTATACTTATAAATGATTGATTTAACTTAACATTTCGTGTGTTTGTTAATATTTTATTTAACGTTTACACTTGTAATTTACAAACATTTGGCCTTATTATTATTATTATTATTATTATTATTAAAATAGTACCACTTTTATTTGATTTTTTCTATGTATTTAAATTTTAGTCATTTTCTTTTACATAATTAATTATAAGTTTAGCCAAAATTGATCTTGATCCCAAATTGACATCCAAATATGTCCAAATTTTAAATTTATTTAATCCCTATCGTTGATCAAAGATGATCAACGGCTAAGATTAAAACCTTTATTTTCTCCTTTTTAATCAAAACAAAGACCAACCCTAACCCATTTCCCCCCACCAACCTGGTTTTCCTTCTCTTTACTCTGTCTCTTCCTCTCTAAAAAACCATCAACCGCAGTTGACTTCTTCTTCCCCTCTCTTCAATAATGCTCCAGCCATCAGAGCTCCACCTAAAATCCCCTCTCTACCAGACACCAGCCGCCGCTGCAAGTAATCATGCAGCCGAGGAGCCAACCAATAGAGACCCGCTGCTCTCTCCTCTCTCAACATCACCATTCGATTGAACCAATGTCAACATTAATGCGTCACACCCCTGCTTCCACCAATGTCACCTTCTCCTCTAGCAAACCCCGCAGCCATAGTCTCCCATGCAACGAACCCCCAACATCTATTGCCGCCTCAATGTTCTGGTTAATTAATCAAAAACAAATCACGAAGTATATCTCGGGTTTGATAAAATTTTCTCCTTGTTAACATCGCTAAGTGTTCAAGATTCAAAAGGTGGTAGGATTTCTTAATAATTTTGAAATTTGAATTAACGTCTATTAGTTGCAAACAGTAGACACACCTGCTTTGATTTGCTTGAGAAAGAAGTCAAATATAGTAGGAAGTGAATTATCAACAGGGACTCAGAAATACTTCGTTTAATAATCAGCGCTATAACAATGTTGGTTAACCTGAGGTATAATATGGGTAGTAGATAGAAATTCCCTAGGTCCGAGAGGATTAGGGAATTAAATGATTAAATAGGTCAAGAGACATTTAAGCATAACATCAATAAAGATAGCTTGTTTTCCTACCCACCGCGAGAATCTTGAACCACTTTTAGCATCTGTCATTTATCGGAAGCCCTAGTGAACATAATTCTGGTTATTTCATAAACTCTTGATTACAAACACTTAAACTAAAGTAACCAACAATTATTTGTTGATCATAAAAAAAACCCCATTTTATATTTTGTATCTTTTGGTTGAATTTAACTTGTAGCTTTAGTTTTAAACTAGTTTAATCGCCACCCACATTGTTCCCTGTGGATTCAAACCTGACTCCAAAGTTGGGTAAATATATTGACTATGACCGCCTTGCACTAAATTTAGGTGCAAGTTGAGCGTTATCAATTGTTTCACTTGTTTTAATTATTTATTTATAGTTTAAATTGTGGAATTGACAACTTGGTCTTCATAATGGTTATGGAATTCTATGATGTTAACAACATTCACCTCAACCCACATATTCAAATCCGACTTTAAACAAGTATGCATTGTATTTTATAAGTATTGAAACATTGAATGTTAAGGACGATTGAAATCATTATTTTCAATTCCTTTGAAAAAGCTTTAAATTGAGATGATGAACAAAAATGACACCCTATATTTTTTGAAATATTAAAGGTGTTGAACTTTATGACTGCTTTTATATTTTTATGACATTTAATGATAATTATGAGCATGACTTTGAACGAAAGGGTTAAGGAGTTGTTAATTTTTCATGATAATGTTTTCTTATCATAATATGAACAACTTGCATGTCTTGCTATGACTAGACCAATATGAATATGCCTAATGAACGAATCCTTGAAGAATGTTATGTGTAAACTATTTTAATTGGGCTCTAAAGGGAATTGCATAGCTTCAACGTGAAGGTGTGAGTCCTTGAGACCAGCACCCAAAACCTTTGTTTGCCAGCATAGGGATGGTGTACCTTAACTGGATGACCAAATAGTATCCTCAAGATAAAAATAGTACTTAACATGAGGACAATATGTATGACGGATTAGTCTATTGTTGACTCTTGCCTAACCCTAATTATGTGTGGCCAATGTACTGGGCCCTACCAATTGGGGAGTTCTGGATTTGTATAGCCCATGGGTAAAGATATGACTGTGAAATCTACATAGTTCAAGAGTAAGCTTTAAAAAATCATGTACCATACCTCTTGTCCCTACCCCGACATCCAATATATATGTATAATTATTGTGCACGTGATTTATGAATGGTTTTGATAAATGCATATATTTTATCCCCTTTCTTGGGTTGCATAACAATACTCATTGTACTAACCATACGATGATGATCTATCATTTCATGATATAGGTTCTGAGGGTTTTTCTTGTGACCTTGTGCACGTTAGTGTAATGATCCTTTAGGTTATTTTCCACAATTCTATTTATTTTTGCTGTTAGACATATTCTATAACTTCCTCAAGTCATTTATGACTTGATGGAACTAATAATTTGATTACAGGGAAGTTTGTTTGATATTTAGTGTAAATTTTTTCTTTTGAAGTCTTCGCTGGTTCTAAATGGCCACTGGGTGAAAACTTAAGAAAAACGACCTTGAATGTGAATTCTAACTATTCCAGCATCTCTAGAATATTATTTTTTGGTTAGGTAGACTCTTGGTTTTTCCCCCTAGGAACCCAACATCATTTTGACCTATTAGTTAGAAAGTTAGGAAAATGAAAATTAGGGGTGGGACCTATATATTATCGAAACAACCTCGGATGGAAATTTTGACTGCTTCATTATGTATGGAACATCAAATTATGTGTAGTTTCATAGTTCACTTGTGTATACGGGATCTCAAATTCATTAAAAAGGATTTTGAATTAAATCTACTATTTTTATCTAGTGTATCGCAATCATAAGCCAAGGGTTGTGATCATGATACCCCTAGCAGGACTCAAGTGCCATGATCTCGATGTTTTTTTACAATCGAGGTTAATATATGCAATCCCAATATACCGCGATCGCGAAGGTCGTGTCATGATCACGAGATTTGAGTACATGGGACAAGTATAAATAGGCTATTTTAGCCTGACTTTGCTTATTTTTCATCCATTTTCTTGACAGCTAAAACCCTAAATGGTAAGATAACTTAATATTGAGGCCTGTGGGTGATTTAGGATCTTGGCTAACATCCATTTTCAGTATTTCCCTTTGATTTATGGTAAGATTTTACCCTTTTCATGGTAAAATTTCCCATTTCTTGACAAAGAATCCCAAAATCTTGGGGGCTTGAATTTAGCACCAAATTAGCTCAACATTCACACAATTTAGAGAATAATGACTCGCTGATCATGAGGGAACATTGGGTTGGTTTAAAAAATGTGATTTTTCATAAACAAGACTGTAACGACCCTATTTGCTAAACCGGAATGCTATACGGTGATCATGACCCCAAAAGACCACAAGCTAACCTATGACAGATATCTATATTTGTATACTACATAAGATAACATAATAATGCGAAAACATGCACTCAAAGGCCATAAGGTTCAATACTGATCATAACTAAATAAAGTAACATCTATTTGGGGAAATAGAATACCCAAAACAAAACTGAAGTCTAAAACATGATAATCTGTATCTAGTCTGCATCTAGTCTGAAAGCCTCTACTGTCTGAAGAATCTGAATAAGGAGTTGATGGGATATGTCCCGAACTAACTCAAACTAATAAGCTAATCAATGAGATAATATAAAATCTTTATGTCCTCGAAGGATGATGACTCACTTCTACTCTGACTACTGAATCTGGAATCTACTGCTGATCTGGAACTCGTGTCTCTGAACCTTTGGTATAATGTAAAAAGAAAGAACCATAGTGCAAATGCGTCAGTACATATGTATTGAGTATACATGTGAGGTAGGCTATATGCAAGGGTTTGCATGCATGATTAATACTAACTGACTGTCTAACATGAACATGAGAATACATACATAAATACACAACTGTAACTAAAAATGTGATAACATGATAATAATACCGTGGTAGTATGACTACTGAGTTTGGATACTGATAACATGACATATCTGATAACATGAATGACTATATCTGAATATAACTGATAACATAGGTGACTATAGCTGACAGTACTAAATCTAATAAAACTATCTGAGTTCTGTACTGTATCAGAGTTGACTATATCTGACAGTCCTATAATCTAAAGAACTATCTGAGTTCTATAACTGAGTCTGATTGACTGTATCTGACAGTCCTAATTCTGTAACATGAAACTGTGGGAAGTAGTATCTAACTAACATGCACCAAATGTGCTATAATAGCTGAGCTGGGGTCCAATCTATGCACTGATTGGAAGGGAGTCAATATCGCACCACTAGTAAGGACAACATGTGAGTAACCCTCATATAACAGGTAACTCTAGAGAGAATAGTGGGAACCCTCACATAACAGGTTAAGCCACCTCATCTACCCTCATATAGAAGGCTACGATGTCAAAACCTATGCTGGCTACATAGTTCTGGAATGTAAGGATTGCTTCTAGGAATCACACCCTCGTATAACAGGTGAGTCCCCATCCTTGGGTTCACTCGGTGCAAATTCCTACTCCCATCTAAATGGACACTGAACATGATTTACTGAACTGAATTGAGCATGGACTAAGTTACTGAATTTCTGTGGCTGATGGAATACTACTGATATCTAACAACTAACTGAGTCATGAGATCATGGAGATTTTTCCTAAGTCATAAGACTATCTGAAGTCTAAGAGTTCATAGCTTGACTGAGAGTATCGTGAAAACATAACATAGATCTAGGCACACAACTAATATTTTTGGTACAAGTACCGCCAGGACTCCATGGAAGGAAACTAACATTACTTGATATTCTTGAATACATGATAAACACCACAATACATTTATTGAAACATTTCATCAAACGTCTAATAGGCATAAGCTTGTATATTTATGGGGATTTTAATGATATCATGCTAGTTAGGCAAATTTCTTTCATCTAGGCATTTTATCAAACATATGGCAGGCATAGTACATGTAAACATCATGGTACCCCATAAGGCTGATAGATACAAGATCTACTCAATATACTGCAAGAAACATTCATATCTATACCTATATAACCCCCAATATGTCTAATAGATATAGACGCATACTGGTGATAGTAAATTTACATGAATGAGTAAATGCGACGTGAATCCGTGATATCTTAACCACTATATCATTATCAATATTATAATCAATATCTAGTCTTGAACTGCTAGATGTATATATACAAAATCAATATTATAATTAATAAACTCAACATCATCAATATCATCCACATTATTAATCATCGGTCTTGAACCGAAACTCAATCATTAATACCATCATCAATCATTGGGTTTGACCTAAAACTCATATCATCAATACCATTATCAATCATCAAGCTTGACCCAGAACTCATATCATCAATGCCAGAGATATATGTATATATATGTAAGTGCTCGACTAGATCCATGGCTAAAAGAGTGTAAATCTATAATTCCATTGTATGGGATAAATTTTGAGACTAATTATCATAGGAGTGTAAAAGGGCCACAATCTTTCCCAATCAGAGTAAATAGCAGTAGTAAAACTATGGACTAAAATTTACCTCAGCCAAATCTTTAAAACACGATTTTCAATCCAAATGCACATAAGTCTTCCATTAAGATGGTACAATTTCCGTTATGAATTTATCCATTTTAAAAGTGAAAAGTGGTCTTTAATCCCTTTTTAGGAAAAATAGTAGTAAAATCATGTTTTAGTTGGAATCGTGCCCTTTACCATATTTAGTGATCATGAATGTACCAAATGTATCAATCCACCACAAGTATTCAAACAATGAAATCATAAGCATCAATATGTCAGTAAACTATGACTATTTTCTTTATGAGGATGGAAACTTCCCAGAACCAAACCATTTAATATAATGAATACGGCGCTGGGCCCAATAATTTGTCCGTAATAACTACAACATTATAATTATGGCAAGAGGACCAAATGTATATCTGACATAATCATACAATATATTTTTATCCACGCCTGGAAGCTATATCAAGACTCATATCTATAAGCTTAACATTAAGAATATCCAAAACCTATATCAATATCCATATCTATAAGCCACCTCATATTTATAAGATATATCATATTCATAAGGCGTATCATATTTATAGGAAAATTCATATCTATAAGGAATACCATTTAGCATATATATAGACCATATCATTAACCAAATCAAAAGTTCAACCCGTCACGGGGTCTCTCAAAGGATAAAAAGGTGTACTTATTATTTGAGCATAAATGGGACATAAATTGGATCTCAAATCCATCCTCAAAGTTTAGGAATTCAAAGACCTAATTTCTAAGAATTTACCATAAATTTGGTATGAAATCAAAGGTAATATCAATGTAAAATGACCAAAAAGGATTAGGCTAACTTACCTTAGCTTATTTGGATGATTTTCCACTCTTTTACCTTCCTTGAGCTCTCGAAATGTTGTAAAAATGGTGGAAAAGGTGTTTGAAAATTGGTCTGGAGAGGGAGATTAAATATGGAATCGGGAGTTGTACGGCTAACATGCACTAGGGTACTTTCAGTAGGGGAGATAAACCCATATAGCTCGTTGGTTCCCGTAGGATGATTAGAGCTATACAATCCAAGTTAATGATTTAAAATCTCATTCTTAAACCTTGTTCCCTGTCTGAAATTATATATATATATGTATATAAATGTGTGCATTGTGTTTTTTATTAATTTTTGGACATGGCATTATGTTTTCATTTCCCTTAAGTTACATTCAAGAGATCGCCCTGTTAATCATCCTCTGACACTACATTGTTTCATAATGTAGGGTTCCAAGATATTTCTTTTACCACTGTGCAGCGATAGGTGGATTAGCACATTTATTGCGTAGTTGTGAAGTAGTGAGCCTCCATTTTCTAGAAGGCCTATATTCTTTTATTTTTACTTAGTAATTTTGGATTGTTTTTGTCATAGTAGGACACATGTCCTGACCTATTTACTATTTTGGTTTTAGAGGCTATTATTTGATGTGGGTTGGTTGGTTATGGTTTTGACACTTAGTTTCATTGAGTCATTTATCCATCTTTTTATTACTTTTTAGTTTTCTTGTTCATTGTTATTATTATTATTATGGTGCTCTTGAGATTGGGTTAAGAGGGTCATCTCCGGTCCTTGGTGGACTTGAGATACCCATCATAGCCAGACCCTAGTTCAGGTCGTGATAAGTTTGGTATTTGAGCATGGCTTAGATTTGTTGGGTGTCCATAAAGTTATGTCAAGAAGAGTCCCTTTTATAGGTATGTAGTGCGCCACACTTATAAGGAGGAGGCTATGAGGCAATTAGGAATGTTTCCCTTTCTTATGTTCTATTTTTGGGCTATAGAGTCTAGTGCTATGAAACTTCTCGAACTTCTGGCTTCCTCGAATTTCAGATCATGCCTCCTCAAAGATTTGATGTTCATAGAAACTCTACTGGGAACTCTTTCCTACCCGAGGACAATGTAGAGGGGACTCTCCCTGTGTATGGAGTGCAGACTGGGTCTAGGGTCCCTGCTCCTAATTATGGCTCTCCATGCAGAGTTTCACCTATCCACACTGGTCCTTATCGAGCTTCTCAGGGTGGGGATTATTATTATCAACCACCTTGGAAGGAATATCTAATGTGGAGTTTTGTCGGTATATTTATTTGATCACAAAGTTGGTGACATCTCAATCTTATCACTCAAATCATGTTGGTTTTATTTCTCCTTCATCTAAGGTCACCCGGATTGGTCGGATAGTTCATCAGGTAGTATACCCCAACCTTTATAGGCTCTCAGGTTGAGAACAATCCTCAGGTAGTTGTGGATGAGATTGAGAAGATTTTTAGAGTGATGCATACTGTTGGTTTTGAAGGTGTTGAGTCTGTTGCATATCAGCTGAAAGATGTAGCCTATCAGCGATATAACAAGTGGGAGAAGTTAAGGGGTGATGATGCAGATCCGACATTATAAAATAAGTTTTTGGGTGCCTTTTTTGACCACTTCTTTCCTTAGGAGTTGAGGGAAGATAAGGCAGAGGAGTTTGTTAATTTGAGCAAGGAAAGATGAGTATGGAAGAGTATTCATTAAAATTTCAGTAGCTGTGTCGCTATGCTCCAGAGTTGGTGTCTAACAAGAGGTCCAAGATGAGATAATTTCCTTCGGTTTTGTCTCGTGACTTAGTGTTGGAATGCAAGGCTACAATGTTGAACAATGATATGGACCTGTCTAGACTCATGGATTATATTCAATAAATTGAGGATGAAAAGATGAAAAAGGTTGATATCGGGGAGAGGCAAAGTAACAAGTTTAGGTATTCATAGTAGGGTGGGGGTCAATAGAATAGTGGGAGAGAATGAAGATAGTGGACTCGGAGGAAGAACTAGGAAAATTCTTATTCATCTGCTAGTGCTCATATCCTAAACCTTTGAGTGATCATCGTTGTCAGGCTAACGGTTGTTCTAAGGAACAAGGTGCCTAATCTCAGGCTAGTAGAGCTCAGTCAGCCCGACCTTATCCTCCTTGTCATTTTTGTGGGCAGCTTGTAATACCCCATACTTTTCTTAACTCAATTTGATATCTAAAATATCAAACGTTAGCTTCAAGAAAGAATGACTTTCCCTACATGTGTAATTTACCAGTTTTAGACCCTCCAATGTGTAGGAATTTGAATTAGCTATCCAATGATATAAGATTTGCCAAAATACGATAACCGAGTAAGAAGTTATGGCTATTTTAAGTTTTAGTCGTCAAACACGGTGATTTAGGACTCTAGTGCATCGTAGAGAAGCGTAAAATCACAATTGTCAAATTCCAGTGAGACTCTGCAATCATGTCATATCGTAGACGAGTCCTATTTCATATTTGGCAATTTTCCTTGAGCCTACGCGATATTTTCACGTCGCGCCAGTGGCCAAAATAGCAATCCAAAGGGGCACCATTATTGTGGTGCATCGCGGTGAACACCCTGTTCCCCCTCGTTCTTTTATAGTGAGCCACCGCGATAGTGGCACATCATGGTGGCCTAGTAAATCAGGATATTTGGTTATTTTTCCTATTCTGATTTAAAGTTTAATAGGGGCTTTTTTGTCAATCCCCACGGTCCCAATTCGTGTAAAATACATCATTAAGCATATTCCAAAGCACTTTATGCTTATTTCATCAATTCTCTCACAAAAGAAAACACTAAAGGTCAAATGTTCTCTCCAGGAAAACCCATTTTTTCCATTAATTCTCCAAGAAAATTCAAGATTAAGGATTCCTAACTCAAGAACTCCAAAAATTCAACTTTAAAAGCATCAATAGAGATCCAAGATTCAAGTATTAGCATCTAGTTCATCAATTGAGGTATGCAGGGTTTTTCAACAAGGATAATCCTTTCATCCTTGTGCCCAAAACTTATTTTTAATTAAAAATTTACTGAATTTTAAGTGATTTTTCATGAAACTGAAGTTAGAGTTTATCCCCAATATTGCTATTTATAAGATTATGAAATTTCAAGTGATTTATAAGTTGAGTTGCATGTTTATGTTCATATTTTCATGCATATTGCAGAAATTTCCAGAGTTTGAGTTGATTTATCAATATTTACATTATCACACATGAGCATTTTGATGTTTTGACATGATTGTATTGCATGGGTCATTAATCCCTAATTAGAGATGGCTATTTCAATATTATTTATTCTCTAAGCACCCTATGATAAGATTATTCTTAGATTTTTGATAAAGATTTAACCTTTTGGTCCTAAGATAAGATAAAGAATCCACATTTTTCATATGACTTGAGATTTAAAGAAAAGAAAAAGCATGATTGATTTTCTTGTAAACCTTTGTGCTATTTTGAAGTGGATTTCCTAAGATCCTAAGCATAAGAATGGGAGTAGTATTTAGCACTGAGATGGGTATGTTACCAAGATTTCACGCTCCAGAACTATGTTCCACCGTAGGACTAAGATTATTTCCACTTCTACGTGGATGACTAAGATTGTGATCACTTAAGATAAGAAGTTCTGTTCTAATGGCAAGAGTAGAAAAACTCTCCCCAATGTGGATAAGACGTTGAACTCCATGAATGCTCACATGGTTTATGTTGGTTAGAAGAACCTCCCAGAAAGAAGTCCCCTACTCTTAAAATAGTATATTCATTTAAAGCCTTAAGATAAAAGCATCTATTCTTGGAAGTTATGGTTTTTAAGATTCTTAAAGTCTTGAGATGAAGTATTTCCCCTACAGTTGACAAGATAATGTAGCAGTTTTCAGAAAGAACAAATTTTAGAACTAAATGTAATGGCTCACAAGACTTATATTATGTACTTTATTGTTCATGATTTATGATCCTCAGTTTCAGATTACTTAAGCCTATGTGAGTCATTTACATTTACCATGCATGATTTTTATAAATTGTGATGATATTGTTTACTTATTGCATTAACCCCCATATGCTCAATACATTCCCAAAGTACTAATCCACATATACGTCTATGTGCTACGTTGCCTCATAATGTAGGTTTAGGTGCTCAGTCTCAGCAGCATGAGTGAATTCTGAGCATATCATCTACATCTCTACAGTTGGTGAGTCCTCATAGTTCGAGGACTTAGCTATTCAAATTTCCAATTTATTTTTAGATGATTCAGTATTCATTTCAGAAAGTTTGAGTCTGCTGGGGCCTGTCCCAGTAACTCTCTAGATTCAGTCAGTAGAGGATTGTCAGAATACTAGATTTAGTTTAGATTTTAGTTGAAGTATTCAGATGTTCAATATTTGTTTTATCAGATTCATCAGATTAGTATTTTATGATTTACTCAGATAATTCAGACATTTTTTGGCATTTATAATGATTTTACATTCATATTCCACTATTTTGAGATTCAGATTTAGTAGAAGGAAGCCAGGGTTAGCTCAGGACTACTTGTAGTTCAGAGCACTATGTGGCATCCTGGGAACCAGATTTCGGGGTGTTACATATCTTTATTGTGGTTACTATAAGGAGGGGAGGAATCAGTGTCATAATTATGGTCAGCTAGGTCACATGTAACAGGATTTTCCTTCAGCCAAGTTTGCTTCTAGAGCAAATAAAGTTTTGGTCTCCATTGTTGACACCCAATTTTGACCGCCTGATACTCCCCTTAGGCTGCTATTTTTATCAAAATTATTAATTTTAAATATTAATATTATTGGCGTATTATTTTAGTATCGAACAAAATTGGAATATGCCATATTCACAATTTTAAAATATATGATTTATTTTTCTAATTCTACATTATCAGTTTTTATATTATACTTATAAATGATTGATTTAACTTAACATTTCGTGTGTTTGTTAATATTTTATTTAACCTTTACACTTGTAATTTACAAACATTTGGCCTTATTATTATTATTATTATTAAAATAGTAGCCACTTGTATTCGATTTTTTCTATGTATTTAATTTTTAGTCATTTTCTTTTACATAATTAATTATAAGTTTAGCCAAAATTGATCTTGATCCCAAATTGACATTCAAATATGTCCAAATTTTAAATTTATTTAATCCCTATCGTTGATCAAAGATGATCAATGGTTGAGATCAAAACCTTTATTTTCTCATTTTTAATCAAAACAAAGACAAACCCTAATCCATTTTCGCCCACCAACCAATTTTCCCTTCTCTTTACTCTGTCTCTTCCTCTATAAAAAACCATCAACCGCAGTTGAATTCTTTTTTCCCTCTCTTTGATGATGCTCCAGCCGTCAGAGCTCCACCTAAACTCCCCTCTCTGCTAGACACCAGTCGCCGCTGCAAGTAATCATGCAGCCGGCGAGCCAACCAATAGAGACCCGCTGCCCTCTCCTCTCTCAACATCACCATCTGATTGAACCAATGTCAACATCAACGTGTCACACCCCTGCTGCCACCAATGTCACTCTCTCCTCCAGCAAACCCCACAGCCATAGTCTCCTAAGCAACGAACCCCCAACAATTATTGCCACCTCAAGGTTCTAGTTAATTAATCAAAAACAAATCGCAAAGTATATCTCGGTTTTGTTAAAAGTTTCTCCTATCCATTGTTATCATCATCTTCTGCCCTTCTTTTTTCTCAAAGATAGAATTTAGACATAAAATTTGTGGAATTTAATGTTATAGTGCTAGTCTGTTCTTTTGGTTTCATGTTTGTTTGACATATGTAAAAGCCTTAGGATTGTTGTTTATCCTTAAATTGTGACTTGAGTACTGATTTTGTGATTCATAATCTATTATGAATTTTTTACTGCTATAGTGTTTAGATTTAGATTAATTTGAAATCCTGATTTTCATGGGTAATCTTGGTGTTTTATTTACCTTAATTGAGTTGTACATGATTAATTTTGATAACATTGGATGTGGTTGTGTGCAAAATTAAGGTAATCCAAAATTAAAGTGTGTTGTATATGTAATTGCTCTTTCACCGTTTGTTATATATGGTAAATAGAAAAAATTAATGCATATCTATATTTTTATTTATTTTAAAATATCTTTTAATGATTTATTTATGTCAAATTTATTTCTAATTGATTCAGTCTATTTGATTCAAATAATATTGTTGATTGATTTTCTCAACATTTGCTTTCCTTTTATTGTTTGACTAAATTTTACATAATTGATTCAATCATTTGTCTAAGGAAAGTAATCTCCTTAATTGATTTGTGAAATATTTTCCTTCTTTTTATTTTTTGGTGATTATTCACTCCCTTTGACTATATAAACAATCTTTTCAGTGTTTAGAGACAACTCCGAATCCCCTCTACTCTCTCATATGCAAAAGACATACATCATTCATACTCCCTCTTCTCTTCTATACTTTGATGACATCTTATGCTCTTATCTTGATTTGTTGTATTATCACTGCTAATTTCTCCATTCAAGTCACATTCATAATTCTTGTCAAGCTCCTTGGGCATTTGGTTGCGGTCAATTCCACTCTATTATTTCAACAGCTTTGATAAGGTCTTCTTTATTAATTTTTCTTTGCGACTTACCGGTAAGTTTCTTATCGATGCAATTCAATATTTTATGTGATGAGACTAGAAAGCATGTCCATAGGAATTATTTGGTATTTTTATTGCTATATCATTGTTTGGCCATCGTCTTTGTGTGTTGGAAATCATGCCACAATATTTTCGTTCGTTTCTTTGTGGTTGCCATGATATGTCATTGTGTTGAATAGGTTTGGGAATTGAAGAGTCGTCTGGGGTTGAGAGGGACTACATTATTCTTTTCTTTAGTTTAATTCTTCTTTTTTGGTTTGTAATTTTGTATAAACGCTCTTATGTAATAATATATTATGGGACTACTTGGGGGCAGGGGCTTATGTGCTCTATGAATCATGTAGGCAAACATAACTTAGGTTTATGTTCTTTTATATTCTTACATGAATCACTTAGGCAAATCTGTAATTAGGATCAATAACAAATTTATTTTGTCACCTAGAAATCTTGTTGTAGGATTTTAATTAACATTTCAACATATTTGTAAATTTAGTCGATAATATAAAAGACTATTTTTTCAGCACTTGAATTTATTTTTTCACATGTTTTACCAATTCCCGACATATTAAAATATGTTTTCAGCATGTTTGTTGTAATTTTTGGCAATAGAAAATTGTTTTGCAATTTAAAATAAAGTTTCAACATGTTTTGGTAAGTTTCAGTACTATAACAATCACTTTCTAGCAACTGAATGTCAATTTTCAGCATTTTTAATATTTCTAGCAATCAAACAATAATTTTCAATAATGTAAAACTGAATTTTTAGCACTCCACTAATTTTTTGTGTTCAAATAATGTTTTAACAATTAATTCCCTTGCATGCTAATCGTCTCCTTCAGCTTATAAATACGTTTTCTTGTATCCTTTATAGTGCACTCATTAATTCCTAACATGTTTAACTTATTCCCTTTATGTTAAAATTGATTTAACTCGCCAACATGTTTACTTAATTTTGATGTGCATTTTGTTTTAGCAACCTCATAACACATTGTTTTAAAATGATTCAACAATTATCTTTCGTCATACTAATCAACTATGTTACACCTAGATATCATGCTCATAGGTTCAAACATATAAAAAATAACTTTTGTCTTAACATGTTAATCTCATAATCAATGTCTTAATTAACAAAGAGGCTTCATTGAGACTGTTATGTGCATCTTGACGTCCTATCTGTTTTACCCACTTTGAGTCTAACTAGGAAACCTAGCTTTATTTTTCTAGCCCACAAATCCAAATAGTAAAGTTCAATGCCTCTTGGACGATAGTTTGGGATGATAGGAATTCTAGAGGCGTTAGTTTTATCCTTTCTTTTAAACCTCTTTTAGGCTTGAAAACCATCCTGGGAGGGATGGGTAGTCATTCAGAAGTGATGATACCCAACATATATTTCACGACGTATGATATTGTCACTTGTTTAAGAATCCGACACCGGCTAGTGGGTCGGATAATGATTAACAAGTTGGGGTTTTGATCCGAATAAAACCAAAAACTATTCCTTGATTTGACTTTTTAATTTTTCCTTTATTTACTTTATATATTATTTATTTGGGGCAGTTAGTTTATTATACAAGCAGTCCCATGTTCTATAATTTATATCTTCTTCTATCTTCTTGCTTGTCCTTTTCCTACATTATTTCTTGTATTCACTTAGCTAATTAATATCTTAAATAAATAAGTTAAATGTTTGTTTATTCATTACTTTATCACTTAGTTAACATTAACTAGATAATAAAATAACCGACCTTTATTTGATCACATAGAATCCCCATGCAAAATACAAATTTGGCCGGGAACCACATTTGTGGACCTCGAAAGGTGCCTAACACCTTTCTTTAGAGGTAATTTTAACCCTTACCCTAATTTTTGATAGACTAAGACTAAATAATAAAATAGGTTCGTAATTAATCAAGAATGGTTCCCTAACGCACTTTAATACGTTAGGTGGTGACTCTTCACACTCCTTAATAATTCCAAAAAGAGTTTTCTTATTTAATATTGCTTTTTGTGAGAAAAATGAGGCACAAAATAATGTCTTTAGCTCCTGTTCCAAAGAGCGCTACTTCTGGTACCGGCACTAGCAGAAATCGCCTCTATGCACTTGCTACTCACCAGGAATCTGAGGCATCTCCAGATGTTGTTACTGGTATGATATAACTCTTATTCCATGATTTGTATTATTTTCTTAACCTAGGGTCTACCCTTTCTTATATGAGCCCTTATGTGGCTGTGCATTTTGGTTTTGGTCTAGAGAATATTTCTAACCCCTTTCTGTATCTACCCTGATGAGTGATTCTATTATGTCTAGAAAAATCTGTAGGGGTTGTGTGATATTTATCTTTCATATAGAGACATTCATGGATTTGATAGAGTTGAATATGGTAGATTTTGATATGATCTTGGGGATGGATTTGCTTCATTTATGCTATGCGTCTTTGGATTGTAGGACCCGAAAGGTCAGTTTTCACTTTTCTAATGAGCCAGTAATTGAATGGGAGGAAAGTTCTTTAGTGTAAAAGGAAGGTCCATCTCTTATATTAGAGCTCAAAAATTGATTTCAAAAAAGTGTATATATCATATAATTTGGGCTAAGGATTCTAACTCTAAAAGTCATTCATTGTAATTTGTCCCCATGGTTAGTAAGTTTCCTAAAGTACTTCTCGATGATCTTCCTGGAATTCCCCCTACAGAGAAATAGACTTTAGAATTGATCTTCTACCGGATACCCGTCCTATTTACATTCCTCTTTATAGAATGGCTCAGATTGAGTTGAAAGAGCTAAAGTAGCAGTGAAAAGATCTTTTTGATAAGGGTTTCATAAAAATAATGTTTCCCCATAGGGTACTTTTGCGCTTTTTATGCGTAAGAAAGACAGGTATCTTTGGATGTGTATAGATTACCGTCAGTTGAATAAGGTGATAGTGGAGAATAAGTACCCTCTTCCTAGGATTGATGATCTTTTTTATTAGCTTCAGGGTGATAAATTATTCTCTAATATTGATCTTCATTTGGGTTATCATTTGTTGAAAATTAGGGAAATTAGTATTCCCAATACTGCTTTTTGAACCTGGTATGGTTACTATAAGTTTTTGGTTATCTCATTTGGGTTGACTAATGCTCTAGCTGCTTTGATGGATCTAATTAATCAAGTTTCAAGGTAGTTTTTTAAATGGTTTGTGATAGTGTTTATTGATGATATCTTGGTGTATTCTAAGAGTAAGAAGGATCATGTCAACCACCTCCTAATTGTGTTGCAAACCCTTAAGGACTAGATATTGTATGCAAAGTTTTTTTAGCATGAGTTTGGGTTGAATGTTTTGAGTTTTTTAAGGCAGATTGTTTCTAGTGAAGGAATAATGAAGCCACAAAAAGTTGAGGTAGTTAAAAGATGGCCTAGACCCACGACGCTGACCGACATTAGGAGCTTTTTAGGCTTGACTGGGTATTATAGAAGGTTTATGGAGAGTTTCTCTTCTATTGATGCTCCATTGACAAGATTGACTCAAAAGAAGGTCAAGTTTTTATGGTTCGACGCTTGTGAGGGTATTTTTAAGAAGTTGAGGGATAAGCTGACTTCTGTGCTAGCTTTGAACCTTCCCTAGGGTACTAATGGTTTTGTTGTGTTTTGTGATTCCTCCTATGTGGGATTAGGTTATGTTTTGATATATCATAGTAAGGTTGTGTCCTACGCTTCCAAGCAACTTAATATTCTTGAAAGAAATTATTCGATTCATGATTTAGAGTTGGCGGCTATGGTTTTTGCTTTGAAAATTTGGAGACATTATCTGTATGGGGTACATGTGGATATCTATTAGGATCATAAGAGCTTACAGTATATGCTAACTCAGAAGGAGTTGAATCTCAGGGAAAGGAGGGGGCTTAAATTTCTCAAGGATTATGATATGAATCCTCACTACCACCCAGGTAAAGCTAATGTTGTTGCTAATACTCTTAATAGGTTATTTATGAGGAGCTTATACTATGTTGATGAGAGAAAAAGAGGATTCATGAAGGACATTCACTGGTTGGATAATTTTGGAGTTTGTCTTTTGGACTTTAAGGATGGAGAAGTCATTGTTTAATAAGTGGTCAAATCGTGTATTGGTGCTGCGGTAAAGTAGTAGCACGTTATGGGTCCTTTACTTATGTAAATTAAAGATGATGTGGGTCAGCAAAAGGTTATGGCATCTGAGATTGAGAGATATGGTATCCTGATGTACCAAGGTAGATTGTATGTTCCTAATATTGATGGGCTATGGGAAAGGATTCTAACTAAGGCTCATGAGTTCTGATATACACTTCATCCAGTTTTTACTAAGATGTACCATGACTTGAAGGAGATCTATTAGTAGAGCAATATTAAGCGGGATGTAGCAAATTTTGTTGTTAAGTGTATGGTTTGTCAGCAAGTTAAGGTTGAACACTTAAGGTCTGGTAGAATAGATAGAGTTTCCTATATGGAAGTGGGAGATGATCAATATGGACTTCATTATGGGTCTTCTGTAGTCTCAAAAGTAGTATTATTCAATTTGCATCATTATGGGTATAATGACTAAGTTTTCTCACTTTTTTCCTGTGAGGACCAACTACTCAGGACAAGATTACGCTAAGTTGTTCATTCAGGAGATTGTGAAGCTAGATGGTGTGCCAGTGTCTATTATTTCAGACCAAGGTATGCAGTTTCATCTCACTTTTGGCGTTTGATTAAAAAAGTCTTGGGTACATAGGTTAACCTTCCACCCTCAAATGGATGGATAAGTGAAGCATACTATTCAGACCTCGAAGGATATGCTAAGGGAAAGTGTGATTGATTTTAAGGGCAGCTGGGTTGATCATTTATGCCATATTAATTTTGCATATAATAATAATAGTTATCATTCAAGTATTCAGATGGCTCCTTGTAAGGCTCTTTATGGTAGGAGGTGTAGGTCTCCTATTGGGTGGTCTGAGGTTGGTGAGACTAGGTTGTTTGGTCCTAACATAGTTCACCAAGCCATGTAGAAGGTGAAGGTGATTAGATAAAGACTTAAAATTGCTCAAAGGGGCCAAAAGTCCTGTACGGATATGAGGCGAAGGGACTTAGAGTTTGAAGTGAGAGATTGGGTATTTTTTATGGTGTCTCCTATGAAAAGAGTTATGAAATTTGGGAAGAAGGGGAAACTTAGTCCCTTTTATGTTGGCCCATCTCGAATTTAGAGGAGAATCAAGAACGTTTCTTATAAGTTGCACTTGCCTGTGGGTTTGAGTTCTTTTCATCCTTTGTTTTATGTGTCCATGCTGAAAAAGTGTGTAGGCGATCCTTCCTTGATAGAGTCTATTGAGGATGTTGGTGTAACAGATTCCTTGTCTTATGAGGAAGTCTCAATTGAGATATTAGATAGGTAGGTTTATAGATAGAGGACGAAGGATGTAGATTCAGTAAAGGTCCTTCGGAGAAACCTAAAGGTAGAAGAGGCTACATGGGAAGATGGGGAATATATGAAGGCTAAATAACCATTCTTATTCCCGGGGTTGGATAAAAGCTCGTAAGGTAAGAATTTCATTTTCATCTTGTCATCTTTCGAGTTTTTAATTTAATTCTGGTACATTCTTGCTATTCTCGTGCTTATAATGTCCTAAGTCATCATTCAGGGATGAATGATCCTAAAGAGGGATAATGTAAGACCCTTAAAATCTCCATCATTTTATTTTTGACCTTCCTGGGTTGAAAATATCGATTTTTCACTTAAATTGTATTTAGGGATGTTAAAAGGGTGTTAGGGAAGGTTTTGGAATTTTCAAAAAGGTGAGGTGGTGACCATCTGCATTCTCACCATGTCATAGAGGTTACCCTCCATGATATTGGTGTGGCACGGAAAATGACCTCCTCGATATTGGCATGCCACGCTAAGGCATAATTTTCATGCGGTTTTATTTTTTTCACTTGGGTTGAGGTTGTTTTGGTCTTTTCATCTTTCCCATGACTTTTAAACATAAAATATTCCCATTCACATCAGTTTGCAAATATCAAGTCTCTCTATTTGACTCTTAAACGCAAAACCTAAGAAAATTCAAGGGTTTCACTGTGCATTCATTATTTTGGCTCCAAACTTCAAATTGATTACGAATTCTTGTGTGTGTCAGGCATTGTTCTCTTCCACAAACTTTAATTTTACATTTTGGCATTTATTTGATGTATTTTCATGTGATTTAATTTGTGGGTTTTGAAATTGGTTGAGTGGATTTGGTTGTTATTGACTTAATTACTTGTGCTATGACTTGAATTGATTATTCATACTTTAAATTGGTGTTTTTGGGACTGGATTGGTACTTTAGTTAAATGGTTGGAATAGGAAACATGGGTTTCCAAAAACCTGGATGAATTTTGGCTTGGAGTTGTATGAACCTCAACCCACTTAATGAAATTAATTTACATTGTGGAAAATTGCACAGTTAAACTTGTTTTAGAACTCAATGCATTTCATTATATTAATTTTAAAAGGCCTAGGTGGCCATGGATTGAATTTTCATGGAACTTGGGGAGTCAATATGGTTGAGTGAACTGATTTGGCATGTGTGATTTAGCTTGCAAGCGTATTGGTATGATGATACCAAGTGGTTAATGTCACGGCCCGAACCAGGGGCTAATCGTGATGGGTAACTCAAGTCCGCCGAGGACCGAAGACCACCCCTATTAACCTATCCAACCAGAACAAAATTCTACTAGAAACGGATGAATTTTGAACATATAACAACATAGAGCTAAGTTCCGAATATATTACAAGATAGAACTGTGTTTTGAACATATAACAAGATAGGTAAATCAACTGAATAGGATCTAAAATTCAACAATACCAAAACCTCCCACATTCTGTTGTCCACAAAAGCCTCTAAGAAAACCAAAAAGTCACCTAAGTCGAGACATGTCCCCGACCATAGCCAAAAAAGGAACAAAAAAGGTAATCTAGACATAAATGACACAATGCCTTAAAATAATAGGCCTTCCGCAGAATGGAAGATCACCAATTTAAGACGGACCAGTGAACAAACCAGAATCACCTATCACTGCACAAGGAAATAGAAATGTCTCCAGACCCTACATCGCGTGAGGATACAACATCTGGGTACGGTTACCTAGCTGAGCTCTAGCATTTAACTCAGGGAAGGACTAAAGTAATGTAATTATCAAATAAATAAAAGACAATGCACACAATCATATACATATATATACACAATATTCCGGGATAGGGAACAAGGCTTAGCATGAGATTTAAAACATTAACCTAGACTGTGTAACTCAAACCGTCATAACAATAACTATGGGGTATCTAGGTCCATCCCCTTGCTGGATGGACCCAGTGCGTGTTAGCCTTATGAACCAGAGATATCATAGAAGTTCAGGGAATCCATTACCCTATGCCATCCATGATACACAAATCTATAGTGTGTAAGAAGCGCACAATCATTAAGACCAACCCTCACGCTGGCAAATATGAGTTTCCTGTATCATTCCTTCGGGACCTCCACTTTTAGGGCTCAACTACATAATCCCCTTTAAGACCAATTAAAATATTTATACATTCCCATTTATTGAACCAAGATGATTCGTTGAGGCATAAGCTGTTAGTATCGATATACCAATATGCTTGCAAACTATTATCAACATTCTATTTCAATTGTAATCACTTGGGGGAACCCACAACCCCATAAGCTTTAATCATTCATCCATATAGGGGTATACATGACCCCCTAAGTTCAATTATTCATTGTATTAGGAGAATCCATGACCCCCAAGGTTCAATTTAACACCATTATGTTTCATTATCCTTCTATATCATGCAATAGTTCCAAAAGTAGTTTCAATATGCATATACTCATGCTTCAAAGCCAATTTCATAAGGTTGGGTTGAGGTTATTGCCAACTCAATTTCCAAAATCCATAAAGTTGAGGGAATCCAAGACCCACAGAAGTTTATCAAATTAGTTTGGGGGAGTCCACGACCCCCATTTCAATTCCCATATGTATGCACCCAATTAGTTCAAAAACCATCAATTCTAAACATGAATGATTCACAAAAGTCATGGGAAAAACAATTCCATCAGTAACATTCAATGACCTCAACCCAATTTCTAAAATCGTAAATTAATCATATAAACAATAATTTAAACACATGTTTTTAAGCAAACATGTTTTAGGGAAGAGTACATTCCTGATGTATCCAAAGTTATGGAGAAGAACTAATCTTTGAACCCTAGATAACCAACCTCGAGAAACCCTAGTTGTTATTGTCTTTGGGATTTGAGAGAGAAAAGAGAGTGTTTTTGATTTGTTTAAGTCGTGGGTCATAATTTTGAAAAGGGTAAAATGACCAAGGTGTCCCTAATTAATACATAGGAAAAACTACTACCAATGACTACAAGTCACGTTACGACTCGTGACATCTGGTTACGAGTCATCACCACGACTCATTGTCTGAGCAGAGACATGGGGCCTCCTTATTGTCAACCTTATGAGTCATGCCCTACAACTCATACTCGGACCTTAAAACTTGTAGGATCCTAGTTGTAATCACAATAGTGACTTTGGCACCTTCACTAGTTTGGTCACGAGTCACACACTATGACTCATGACCACTCCTTGTGACTCATTAGGTTTGAGTCATGATCAGAATAGAAACTTGTTCAACCTTACTGGTTACCCTATAATTGGGGTTCTAAAACCCATAATGAGTGACTATGACTCATATCCAGAGTCATAGTCCGAGTAGTGAAGGGAAAAACTCAAAATTTTCCAAGGACCAAAATTTAGGGTGTTACATTACCCCCTCCCGCAGGATCATTCGTCCTCTAATGATGAGTCAAGGTATCCATTAGCAAGATCATGAAATAGAAACAAAACCATGATTCCTTTAACAAAGTCAGAAATCAAAAGAGAGTAAGAAAACGCATGTCTTAAGCACGATTATCCTTTGCGGCGAATAAGAACGGATATTTGGACTTCATGTCCTCTTCATCCTCCCAATTGGATTTTTCCACCTTTTGATTCTCCACAAAACCTTCACCGAAGCCATGTCCTTAGTCCTCAAATAATGGACTTGTCTAACCAAAATCTTAACCAGAATTTCCTCATAAGACAAGGAATCCAAAATACCAATACTCTTAGTAGGAAAATCAAAGAAGGATTTCCCACATACTTTTTCAACATTGAAATATGGAAAACTAGATGAATGAAACCTAAACTCGAAAGCTATTTCAAATTGTAATTAGTATTTTCCACTCTCTTCAAAAATTAAGTATGGGCCCATATATTGGGGACTGAGATTTCACTTCTTCCCAAATCTCATCACTCCTCACAAATATTAAACTCCAACTCTCTTTTCTCACCTCTGCATACAGTTTTTGGAGACTTTGAGCGGTATTAAGCTTATCCCTGATCACCTTTACCTTCTCCATGGCTTGCTGAACCAAGTTTGTACCGAGCAACATAGTATCATCAACCTCAATCCACCATATAGGAGATCTGTACCGCCTACCATACAAAGCTTTAGAAAGAGCCATCCCGATACTAGAGTGATAACTATTATTGTACGCGAACTCAATGAGAGGAAAATGATCAACCCAACTACCACCAAAATAAATTACGTAGGTCGAAATCATCCTCTCCACTTATCCATCCGTCTGAGGGTGGAATATGGTACGAAGGTTCACCCGTGTACCCAATCCTTAATGAATCGAAATCCAAAAGCAAGAAGAGAACTGTGTGCCTCGATAAAAAATAATGGAAACTAGAGGACTATTCATATTGATGATCTTCTTAATGAAAAGTGTAGCATAATCCTCTTCAGAATAGGTAGTCCTCATAGGGAAGAACTAAGCAGACATAGTCGTTCTATCCACGATGAACCAAATTGAATCATTTTGATTCTGAGACAGCGAGAGACTAGTAATGAAATCCATGTTGATAGCTTCCAATTTTCACATGGTCAACTCAATCTCTTGAGACAACCCACCAGGCCTCAATTTCTCAACCCATACTTGCTAACAGACCATGCACTTAGCCATGAAGTTAGCCACATTTCTTTTTATATTGTTCCACCAATATCTCTTCTTCAAGTCATGTACATCTTCGTCGAACCAAGATGAACTGCATACCTCAATTTATGAGCCTCAGTCAAAATCATTTCCCACAGCCATCAACAACATGAATGCACAATCTACCTTAGTACCTCAAGATACCATAACCACCTATCTAAAAAACTATCACTTTCTACTGACTAACATCACCCTTAATCTGCATAAAAGTAGGATCTAAATACTGCTTCTCATTCATCTCATCACCAAGTGATGATTTCAACACCTCTTGAACAATCACACCTCCATCCTCAATATCTAAAAGACAGACTCCAAGATTAGCCAACTGATGAATATCCTTCACCAATCCTCACTTTTCCTCATCTACATCAATAAGCTACCCACAGACAACTTGTTAAGAGCATCAACAACCACATTAGCCTTACTTGGATTGTAGTGAAGACTCATGTAATGATCATTGAGCAACTCAAGCCATCTTCTTTGCCTGAGATTCAAATTCTTTTGGGTGAATACATACTGTAAGCTCTTATGATCCAAATAAATATCAACATAAACCCTATAAAAAATATGGAATCAAATCTTTAAAGAAAAAACCATCGCTGCCAACTCTAAGTCATGAGCTGGATAATTCCTTTCATGGACCTTCAGCTGCCTAGAAGCGTAATATATAACCTTACTATACTACATAAACACATAACCCAGTCCCATATGTGATACATCATAGTACATAACAAAACCCTTAGTACCATCGGGTAGAGTCAAAATCGATGCAGAAGTCAAGTTATCCTTCAACTTCTCATAACTACCCTCATAAGAATCGAACCAGAGAAACTTCACTTTCTTCCATCAACTTAGTCAATAGAGCAGCAAAAGAAGAGAAGATATCAAAAAACTCCTATAATACCCGACTAAATCCGAGAAGCTCTGAACATCGATTGGATCCATGGGTCTTGGCCATTTATTAACTTTTTTAACTTTCTGTGGATCCACAATGATCCCCTCACTAAAAAAAAAATAACCCAAAAAGGTCTTAGAATCCAACTATAACTCACACTTCAAAAACATAGCATACAATTATTGATCTTTAGAAGTCTGCAATACTACTCATAGGTGATTGGCATGATCCTCCTTACTCTTAAAATACACCAAGGTGTCATCAATAAACATGTTCATGAACAAATCAAATAATTGCATAAATACCTAGTTCATAAGGTCTATAAAAGCAACCAGAGCATTAGTCAAACCAAAGGATGTGACCAAGAACTCATAGTGACCATACCAGATTTGGAAGGAAGTCTTAGGGACATCCACCTCCATAATCTTCAACTGATGATAACCCAACCAAAGATCAATCTTAGAAAAACATTTAGCACCCTGAAGCTGGTCAAAGGGATCATCTATCCTAGGAAGAGGATACTTATTCTTTACTGTCACCTTATTGAACTGGCAATAATATAAGCACATCCGAAAGGGCCCATTTTTCTTATGCACGAAAAGCGCAAGAGCACTCTTTGGAGAAACTCTAGGGTGAATAAAACCCTTACCAAGAAGATCCTTTAACTGCTCCTTATGTTCTTTCAACTCAGGTGGAGCCATTTTATGTAGAGGGATAGAGATAGGATAGGTACCCAGTAGAAGATTAATCTCAATATCTATTTCTCTATCGGGAGAAATACTAGGAAGATCATTGGGAAACA
The DNA here is from genome assembly GCA_030864215.1 of Capsicum pubescens. NCBI lineage: Eukaryota > Viridiplantae > Streptophyta > Magnoliopsida > Solanales > Solanaceae > Capsicum > Capsicum pubescens. Next base: position 125,728,241 of record CM061543.1, read on the forward strand.
CTTTAGGAAACTCATTGACTATAGGGACATATTGCAAGGAAGGACTTTTAGAATCAGAATCCATAACCTAAATACCAAAAGTGAGAAGAGAAATATGTGCCTCAATAAAAAATAATGGAAACTGGAGCACTATCCAATTTTTTGATCTCCTGAATAAAAAGATTAGCATGATCCTAGAAAAAATAGGTAGTCCTCAGAGGCAAGAAGTGACCAGACTTAGTCATCTATCCATGATGACCCAAATCGAGTTATTCTGATTTTGAGATTGTAGGAGACTAGTAATAAAATCCATGTTGATCACTTCCCATTTCTACATAGGAAACTCAATATCTTGAGACAACCCATCAAGCCTCAAGTGCTCAACCATCACTTGCTCACAGACCATGAATTTAGCCATGAAGTTAGCCACATCTCTCTTCATATTGTTCCACCAATAGATCTCCTTCAAGTGATGATACATCTTCATCGAACCAGGATAAACTATATAGCTCAACTCATGAGCCTCAGTCAAAATCCTTTTCTGCAACCCATTATTATTAAGAATGTACAATCTACTTCGCTACCTCAAGATACCATCACCACCAATCTCAAAAACCATTACCTACTACTAATTCACATCACCCTTAATCTGTATAAGAATGGGACCCAAAACCTGTTTCTCCTTCACCTCAGCACCAAGAGATGACATCAGCACCTCTTGAAAAATCATGCCTCCATCCTCAGTATCTAAAAGACAAACTCTAAGATTATCCAACTAGTGAATATCCTTCTCCAATCCTCGCTTTTCCTCATCCACATGAGACAAGATACACATGGACAACCCGCTAAGAGAATAAATAACCACATTAGCATTACCTGGATGGTAATGAAGACCCATGTCATAATCATTGAGTAGCTCAATCTAAATCCTTTGCCTGAGATTCAACTCCTTCTGGGTGAACACATACTGCAATCTTTTATGATTTGAATAAATATTAACATGAACCCCATACAAATATTGGTGCCAAATCTTTAGAGCAAAACCACCGCTTCAAACTCTAAGTCACAAGTCAGATAATTCCTATCATGGACCTTTAGATTCCTAGAGCATAAGCTATAACCTTACTATGCTGCATCAACACACAACCCAGTCCCACACAGACATATCATAATTCATAATAAAACCATTATTACCCTTGGGCAGAGACAATATTAGAGTATAAGTCAACTTATCTTTTAACATCTCAAAACTACCCCCACAAGTATCGAACCATAAAAACTTTACTTTTTTTTGCGTCAACTTAGTTAATGGAGTAGCAATAGAAGAGAACCTCTCCACAAGCCTCCTACACTACCCGACGAAACCCAAGAAGCTCTGAATGTCGATTGTAGTCGTAGGTCTAGGCAATTTCTTAACTCAATCAACTAATGATGGATCCACCATGATCCCCTCACTTGAAACAACATGACCTAGGAAGGTGACAACATCCAACCAAAACTCATACTTTGAAAACTTGGCATGAAATTATTGATCCTTAAGAGTCTGTAACACTACTCTGAGGTAATTGGCATGATCCTCCCCAATCTTAGAATACACAAGGTGTCATCAATATGGATGATCACAAACAAATCCAAGAATTACCTAAATACCTAGGTTATCAGGTCCATAAAAGTATCTAGAGCATTAGTTAAACCAAAAGATAGGACCAAAAACTCATAGTGACCATATCGGGTTTGGAAGGAAGTCTTATGGACATCTACCTCCATAGTGTACAACTAATGATAACCTAACCAAAAATCAATCTTAGAAAAACATATACCACCCTAAAGCTGGTCAAAGAGATTATCTACCCTAGAAACAGGATACTTATTCTTTACTATCACTTTATTCAACTACCAATAATCTATGTACATCCGAAGAGACCCATCTTTCTTATTCACAAAAAATGCAAGACCACCCTACTAGGAAATGCTAGGGTGAATAAAACCCTTATCAAGAAGATCCTTAAACTGCTTCTTAAGTTATTTCAACTAAGATAAAGACATTTTATATGTAGGGATAGAGATCGGATGGGTATCCAATAGAAGATTAATCCCAAAGTTTATTTCCCTGGCAGGAGGAATACCAAGAAGATCATCGAGAAACACTTTAGGAAACTCATTGACTTTAGAGACAGATTGTAAGGAAGGACTTTCAAAATTAGAATCCTTAATCTGAACTAGATGATATAGACACCCCTTTGAATCAACTTCTGAGCCCTAAGATATGAAATAAATCTTCCCTTAGGCACTAGAGAACTCCCTTCCCACTCAATCACTGGTTTATTCAGCAATTGGAAACCTACCTTATAGGTCCGACAATCTAGAGAATCACAGCATGCATAAAGCCAATCCATCCCCAAGATCATATCAAAGTCTACCATATACAATTCTATCAAATTTGCCAATGTCTTCCTACCACAAATAGACACCACATAACCCCTATAGATTTTTCTAGCCATAGTAGGATCATGTATTGGGGTAGACACAGAGAAGGGATAAAAAGACACTCAAAATTGAAACAAAAATGAACATAAACATAAGGGATCACATAAGAAAGGGTGGACCCAAGATCAAGAAGACAATATGCATTATGGTAGAAAAGTTTCAATATACCGGTAACGATATCCGGAGATGCCTTAGATTCCTGATAGGTGGTAAGAGAATAAAGACGGTTCTAACTAGTTTCGATACCAGAAGTAGCACCATTTGGTGCAGGAGATGATAAAGTAACAATTGGAACCTTATTTACTCCAAAAGCAACCTTAGCTAGACAGTGTCATTGTAGATGCCACAACTAACCACAATTATAGTACTATTCCTCCCTTCATCATATTGTCCATGAGGAAGCTATCCACAAAAAGGAAAAGAAGGATAAGATGAAGTTGACTGAGCTCTACTAGCCTAAGTCTGGGCATCCTGGGTCTTAAACCCACTATCAGCCAAAAAGCAATAATCATCAGACAATTTAGGATAAGGAGAACTAGTTGTAGAACAAAAACAAGAATTTCCCCAGGTCCTCTTCTTTCTCTACTACATACCATCTCTACCACTGTTCTTTTGGTCTCCACCCTACTCTAAAAATCTAAACTTCTTATTTTGTCTTTTTCTCATCTCTAATTTTTTATTTTTATCATCTTTAACTTACTGTATATAAACCACCAGTCTAGAAATGTCCATGTCTTTATTCATTATCATTGCCTTACACTCTAGTACCAAGTCCCGAGACAAACCTAAAGCAAACTTCCTCATCGTAGCCCTCATGCTAGACACCAACTCAGAAGCATAATGAGATAACTGATGAAACTTCAAGGCATATTCGTTTACACTAATCCTACCTTGCCTCAAGTTTACAAACTCTTTGACTTTATTCTCACTCAACTCTTGAGTAAAGAAATGATCAAGAAAAGAACCAAAAAAATCCTCCCACAAATCCTGCTCAGCATCACACCCCTCGACTGCTCCCACTCCTCCTATTGATATGACATATCTTTCAACTGATATATGAAAAAATCCACACCCTCCATATTAGTTGCATGCATCACCCTGAATATCTTCTCCATTTCATCAACAAACCCTTGAGAATTCTCCTCAACCATAGAGCTTGTGAAGGTTGGGAAATTTAACCACATGAACTAGCCAACTCTAGTGACCTCAAAAGACGAAGCAATAAAAAACACAACTAGGATGACGAGACTAAAAAGTTAGCAACTGAGTCAACAGATGAATAGATAAATGGAACTCATCACTAGAAATATCTCCTTGGGGCGGTGGGGCAGTGCAATGCCCCATGTTTGTAAGCCACTGTACAACATAAGACTCATTCTCTTGAGTTATACATACAATATAGGAGTCGTATATAGTAAGTCATACTTATGGCAATATGGAGTATTTGAAGTCGGTTGTAGATTCGAATTAACCCTAGAAGTCATCAAAGAATGGTATAAATCATATAAAGTGAGTTCATGAGTTCAGTAGTATATGTCCTTAAGTTTTTATCTAACATATGAGTGGTAGATTCAAGTCGAATAAACAAGTAACGAGTCTTAAGTTACCACTCATATTTTGACCAGTGTGTTCTATATTACCCACTGCCAAGCTTACAAGTTACTAATCCAACTCGTACACTCACCATACGAGTCGTATGGTTGACTCATGACGAATGGCGATCAATTTATTAAAAGTTTAGTTAAAGGAATTTTTGGTCTTTCCCCTTTTATAACTCCCAACCCATGACCTATAAACCCAATGAAGCAATATTTTCCTCTATCATTCAGTCTATTAACAATATCTTTTCTCCTTCCATCTTCAAGAAAACCAAGATTAGGGTTTTTCCCACCAAATCATCTCTTAAGTCTCAAATTTCAAGTATTCTTCACAAGTCAAGCAATTCCAGGAATGTGGGGTCTTTGAACAAGGTCAATTATTCCATCTTTGTTCCCCAAAATCATGATTTTAAGATTGAATTTACTTATTTATATTATGGTTCATTCCTTGAATTCTCATATATTGAAGCATACCATTATCTTGTGATTTTAAGGCTAAAGATGCATAAAGGTTACATTTATTCATGTTTTGAACTTTAAGATTTTTTTGGTGCTTTGAATTTTATTACTTTGATTTGGAATTCTGATGAAAGATTTCTATATGGGTGTTAAGCCTGATATTTTGGTTATAAGTGTTATTAAAGAAAGTAAGAGTTTTAAGATTTAAGAAGAAACATCAATTTTACAAGAAAGTGTAAAGTTTTTGAGGTTCCATTCATATTTAATACAACATGATCAAGAAAGATTGATCTTTTGATCTAAAGATAAGACATGAAATCCACAAGTGTTCATCTTGATTATGATTTAAAGTAAAGGGAAACATAACTAGTTTCCATTCTATCAACCCTTGTGCTATTTTAAGGTGGATTTCTTAAGTATGAGCATACATATATTCGGGGAGAAGTATTTAGCACCGAGAGGAAAATGCGGATGAGTGTATCTTAAATTCCTGGAAACTACATTCCAATGTAGGCTAAATTTTTCCCAATATGTATGAAGTATAGTTATCACTTAAGTTAAGGTTCTATTCTAATGGCAAGGGTAGAATAGCTCTCCCCAATATTGGTAGACGTTAGACTCCATGGTAGCTCATATGGTTTATGTTGGTTAGAGGAATCTCCCATAAGAAATATTAAAAGTAAATATTTTAGAAACTAAGTGTTATGGCTCTCTAAGATTATTTATATGCTTCATTATCCATACTTTTATGATTTTACAGTCTTTATTTTTACTCAAGTCCAAGGTGAGCCATTTACACTTAGAATGCATTATTTGAAAGTACATAGATATATATTTCATTCTTGTTTTACTTATGCATTCACCCCCACATACTCAGTACATTCAAGAGGTACTGACCTACATATATGTCTATATGTTATATTATCTTATAATATAGCTTTTAGTTCTCATTTCCAGTAGCACGATTAATCACAGTCATTATTTCCTACATCCTGACTATTGGTTAGTCCTCATAGTCCGAGGACCCAATTTGCCAGACTCATGTTTAAGGTTGAAAATTAATTTAGGTCTTTGATTTCTATTTATGTTTGAGTTAGTTAGGGTCTGTCCCAGTGGCTCTCAAGTTAGCAGTAGAGGCTTGTCAGACTGTGTATATTTTAAGTTTAAGAAGTTTATTTAAGGTTTCCAAAGTTAAAGATATAAATTATGATATGTAATTGTTACCTTCAGCTTCTATACATGTTATTTCACTTTTCATGTGAGTTTCAAGAAGAATAGATATCATAGGTTAGCTTGGGACTATTGGTAGTCTTAAGAACAGTGTAGCGTCCAGGGGGTGCTCCCGGGGTGTTACAAACTTGGTATCAGAGCCTAAGTTTTAAAGAGTCCTAGGGAGTCAGACAATTCGCGTTACGTAGAGTCTTGATCATGAATGTGAAGTGCACCACATTTATGATAAGGATGATGCAGAACAAGTTAGGAATTATCATATCTTTCATGATCTATCATGCTTACAATTGTCTCTATCTTCCTTAACTCGTTCTTTTACATGATAGAATATGCCTCTCCATCGAGCTGATGCATGCAGAAATGGTGATCAACCACCCCTGCATGTCATCCCTCTAAATGATAATGTATCTTATGCTAAATTTTAGGCTGCCTTTAAAGCTTTGGCCCAAGCTGTAAATTCCAATGTTCATGGAAATAAATAAGCAATAGTCCCACTTCAACAAAATGATAACCTAGATGCAGCCCAAATTTAGGACTTTATGAGAATAAATCCACCCGAGTTCCATGGGTCAAAGGTGAATAAGAATCCTTAACTCTTTATTGATAAGGTGAGAAAGATTACTCAGATTATGTATGTCACTGAAAAGGAGAGTGTAGAGCTAGAATTATATAGGATGAAGGATATTGCTTATGATTGGGTCACTATGTGGGAGGATAGTAGGAGTAAGAATGCAGCTCCTATGAGTTGGCATGTATTTTAGAGTGTTTTTCTGGATAGGTTCTTTCTCGTGAGATGACGGAGGCTAAAGTGGTGGATTTTATGAATATGAGGCAGGGGTCTATTACAGTAAAGGAGTAATTCCTTAAGTTCACTTAGTTGGCTAAATATTCCCCAGAGTTGTTGTTTGACTCTAGAACTTGTATGAGTAATTTTGTTACTGGGGTGTTTGATTTGGTAGTCAAGAAGTTTAGGAATGCAATGCTTATTGGTTATATGGATATTGCATGGTTACTGACTCATGCTCAATAGATTGAGGAAGGAATATTAAAGAAAAAAAAGAAGAGAAACAAGAGAGCTGGGACTGGACTGTTTCAGTATAGTCAGCTAAGTTCTGGAGGAGAAAGTCGTTCACAGTTTCAAGGTCAATCACCAATGTATGTGCCATATTCAGCCAGTGCCCCTACACCCAGGACCAAGCAAAAGTAGTGGGGAAAACTTCGAATTCTAGGTCTTAGAATAGTGTAGTCGGGTGGCCCAGTTACCCGACATGTGCAAAGTATGGCAAAACCGATCTTGATTAGTGTTTGATGGGAAAGGAGGTTTCTATGGATGTGGAAAGTTAGACCATAGGATCAAGGAATGTCTATATGCTAAGAAAGGAAATAAAGATGCTCACCCTCAAACTCAGGATACTAATCCAGCAGCTCAACTAGGCGGCCCAGTTCCCATATAGAGTGCATTATCTAGTACCGGTGACGATTAGTACAAGAATTAGTTTTATGATTTACCATCCTGTTAGGAGAAGATGAGTTCTCCATATGTTGTAAATGGTATGCTTCGTGCCTTTCACCTTGATGTGTACGTGTTGGTAGACTCGAGATCAAATATTTTGTATGTGACTCCATTGATTGTTGTAGGTTTTAGGGTAGGTCCTAAAAATCTCCCTAATCCCTTCTTAGTTTCTACACATGTGGGTGAGTCAATTATTGTTTGGCGAGTATATAAGAAGTGTCTTATTACCATCCTATATAAGATCACACTAGCGGACCTGATAGAGTTAGAGATGGTGGATTTCGATGTTATTCTGAGAATGGATTGGCTCCATTCATGCTTGCATCAATAAATTGTCTTACCCTTGTGGTGAAGTTTTAGTTCTCGATGAGGAAATTTTTGAGTTGGGGGTAGTTCAGTAGCTCCTAAATGTCATTTCATCCCTTATCTTAAGGCCAAAAAGTTAGTATCAAAATCGTGTATATACAATTTAGTTTAAGTCAAAGATACCAAGTCTGAAGTCCGACAATTCAATCAGTTCAGGTAGTAAATGAGTTTCCATAGGTTTTCCCTAATGATCTGCCTAGGGTATCTCTAGATAGAGAAATAGAATTTGGTATTGATCTTCTTCCTAATACTCAACCCATAACTATCCCTCTATATCATATGGCTACAGATGAACTTAAAGAGTTAAAGGATCAGCTTAAAGACCTCTTAGATAAAGGTTTCATCAGACCTAGTGTTTCTCCGTAGGGTGCTACGGTCCCTTTCATGCGCATAAAAGATGTTACTCTAAGAATATGTATAGATTATTGACATCTAAATAAGGTTACCATCAAGAACAAGTATTTCATTACTAGGATCGATGATTTTTTTAATTAGCTTTAGGGTGCCCGATGGTTTTCAAAGATTGAACTTAGGTCTAGATACCGTCATTTGAAAGTCAGGAAGCAAGGCATTCCAAAAACAGCTTTCCGTACAAGGTACAACTATTTAGAGTTAGTGGTTATGTCATTTGTATTAACAAATGTTCCTACATCCTTGATGGATTTAATGAATAGGGTCTTCAAGAAGTACTTGGACATGTTTGTCATTGTCTTTATAGATACATACTGGTGTATTCTAGGAGTGAGGAGAAGCATGCAGATCATTTGAGAATAGTACTGCCGACCCTCAAGGATCATTAATAATATGTGAAGTTTGGTAAATGTTAATTTTGGTTGGAAGTTTTTACCTTTTGGGGAATGTCATTTCAGGGGATTTATTCATGTAGATCCTTAGAGGACTAATGCAGTAAAATATTGACCTAGACCCATCACTCCATGCGATAGCCGAAGCTTTTTGGGTTTGGCTGGGTATTATAGAAGATTTTATAAAGGGTTCTCCTCTATAGATGCACCATTGACTAACCTTACCAAAAATAAAGTGAAGTTTATATGGTTGGATAAGTGTGAGAAGATCTTCTAAGAGTTGAAGGATAGATTGACTTTGGCTCCAGTGTTAGCTTTAGCAGAAGAATTAGAAGAATTTGTGGTGTATTAAGATTCTTCTAGAGTTAGGTTAGGTTGTGTGTTGAGGAAAAATGAGAGAGTGATAAATTATGCCTCCAGGCAACTTAAGAATCACGAAAATAATTACCCAACTCACGACTTTGACTTAGCTATTGTAATAGTAGCCTTGACAACTTGGATACACTACCTCTATGGTGTGCATGTTGATGTTTTCACTGACCATAAGATTATTCAGTACATATTTCTTAGTGGGAGATAAATCTTCATTAGATGAGGTGGTTGGAGTTATTGAAAGATTATGACATAAGTGTGCTCTATCATCCAGGTAAGGCCAATATGGTGGATGACGCACTGAGTAGGTTGTCGATGGGTAGTGTGGATCATGTGAAAGAAAAAGAGTGGGAATTAGCCAAAGAGGTGCATAGATTATCCCATTTGGGAGTTTTTTTGTTCAACACTGATGATGGGGGAGAAGTAGTTCAGAACAGTTTGGAATCATCTTTTGTAGTGGAAGTGAAGAAGAACCAACGAAATGATTCCATATTTAGCCAAATAATGGAAGTAGCCTAGTAATAGATGGTTGAGATTTTCTCCCAAGGAGGATATGGTGTACTTCGCTATCAAGGTAGGATTTGTGTTCCCAATGTAGATGGATTGAGAGAAAGAATACTAGCTGAGGCTCATGGTTTGAGGTATTCCATTTATCCGGGTGCTACTAATATGTACCATGACTTATGGATTGGTGGAATAGTATTAAATGGGACATAGCCGTGTTTGTGGCCAATTGTCCCAACTTCCAGCAAGTTAAAGTTGAACAACAGAGGCCGGTTAGTATGCTACAAGAGATCAGCATCCCTACTTTGAAGTGGGAAATAGTGAATAAGCATTTCATCCTAGGGTTTCCTCATACAAAACGTCAACATGATTTAATTTGGGTCATCATAAATCGAATAATTAAATAAACACATTTCCTACCTGTCAAGACTTCAGATACAACGGAAGATTATGTAAAAATGTATATTCACGTGCTATTAAGACTTCATAGAATACCTTTATCAATCATCTCTAATAGAGGGATGCAATTCACTTTTCTTTTTTGGTAGTCTTTCCAAAAAGTCCTTGGTACAAATGTTAAGCTTAGAATTGGTTTTCATCTGCAGACCGATGGTCAGGCTAAACGCATAATTTGTACAATAGAAGACATGCTGAGGGTATGTGTTTTAGTCTTTAGAGGAAGTTGGGATGACCATCTTCCTTTGATTAAGTTCACTTATAATAGTTATCATGTTAGCATTCAGATTGCTTCATATAAAGAATTATACTGGCGTAGGTACAAATCACCAATAGGATGGTTTGAGGTTGGTGAAGCAACATTTATTGGGCTAGATTCTTTTCTTGAAGCTATGGAAAAAGTTCAGTTGATTCGTGAAAGATTGAAAACTGCTAAGAGCCACTAGAAATCTTATGCCAATGTAAGAATAAGATATCTTAACTTTGAAGTGGGCGATTAGGTATTCTTAAAGGTATCACCTATGAACGAAATTATGAGATTTGAAAATAAGGGAATACTGAGTCCCAAATTTGTTGGTCCATATGAGATAGTGAAACGGGTAGGAGAGGTTGCTTATGAATTGAACTTTCCATCAGAGTTAGCTGTGGTTCACCCAGTATTGTATATTGTGATGCTTAAGAAATCCATTAGAGATCCATCCATAGTAGTTCCCCCAAAGGGTATTGGGATCAAAGATAACTTGTCGTATGAGGAGATTCCTTTGGAGATACTTGATAGGCAGGTCCGAAGACTAATGAATAAAGAGGTAGCGTCTGTAAAGGTTCTTTTATAAAACCAATTGGTTGAAGGGTCCACCTAGGAAGATGAAGCATACATGAAAACTAAGTATCCTTATCTATTTTCATCCAACTAAGTTCCTACCGAAGGTAAATAGTTATTTCAGCAAAATTAGTTATTTCAGCAAAATCTCTTTCTCCTTAAGTCTATTTAAGTATTCTTAAGTCGTATCTTAAGTTGTGAGTAATTGGATCCTTGTGATAGATATAAGTTTGGCTATAAATTTAGTGTAGAGATGTTGATTCTTTTCCAAATCCTAGGGGAATTACACATGAGGACGATTGTTTCCTAGGGGAAGATATTGCACTAACCCGTGTCTGAAAGCCACTGTACTACATACGTCTCATTTTCTTGAGTCGTACATACAACATATGATTCGTATATAGTAAGTCATACTTATGGCATTGTAGAGTAGTTGAAGTCTGTTATAGATACAATTGGACCCTAGAAGTAATAAAATCATGGTACAAATCATATGAAGTGAGGTTGTGAGTTCGGCCGTATAGGTTCCCTAAGTATTTGTCCAGTAGAAATCATATCAAGTGAGGTCGTGAGTTCAGCAGTATAGATTCCCTATGTATTTGTCCAACATATAAGTGGTTGTATAAAGTCGTATAAACAAGTAACGAGTCTTAAGTTACTACTCGTATGTTGACTGGTGTGTCCTATCTTTGCCACTGCCAAGCTTATTAGTTACTAGTCTAACTCGTACCCTCACCATACGAGCCATATGGTTTACTCATGACGACTAACGACCAATTTTTGTAAATTTCAGTTAAAGGGATTTTTGGTCTTTTACCCTCTTATAACTCCCAACCCACGACCTATAACCTCAAAGAGGCATTATTCTTCTCTATCATTCAGTCTATTAACAACATTTTTTCTCCTACCATATTCAAGAACAATAAGATTAGGGTTTTTCTCACAAAGTCATCTCTCAAGTCTCAAAGTTCAAGTCTTCTTCATAAGTCAACAAATTCCAGGTGTGTGGGGCCTTTGAACAATGTCAATTCTTCCATCCCTGTACCCAATAACCATGATTTTAAGATTGAATTTACCTATTTATATTAGGGTCATCCCTTGAATTCTCATATATTGAAGCATACTATTATCTTGTAATTTTAAGGCTAAAGATGCATAAAGGTTACATTTATTCATGTTTTGAACTTTAAGATTTCTATGATGCTTTGAATTACATTACTTAGATTTGGAATTCTGATGAAAGATTTCTCTATGGGTATTGAGCTTGATATTTTGTAATAAGTGTTATTAAAGAAAGTAAGAGTTTCAAGATTTAAGAATAACCATCAATTTTACAAGAAAGTTTAAAGCTTTTGAAGTTCCATTCATATTCAATACACCATGATTCAAGAAAGTTTGATCCTTTAATTTAAAGATAGGACATGAAATCCAAAAGTGTTCATCTTGATTATGATTTAAAGTAGATGGAAGCATAACTAGTTTTCATTCTATAAACCCTTGTGCTAGTTTAAGGTGGATTTATTAAGAATTAGCATACATATATTATGGGAGTAGTATTTAGCACCGAGAAGGGAATGCAGACGAATGTATCTAGAATATATGGAAACTACGAGCCAACGTAGGTTAAGATTTTTCCCAATATGGATGAATTATAGTGATTACTTAAGTTAAGGTTCTATTTGAATGGAAAGGGTAGAACAAATCTCCCCAATGTGGGTAATACATTGGACTGCACTCACATGATTTTTATCGGTTAGAAGAATCTCCCATAATAAAGATTAAAAGTGCAGATTTTTTAAACTAAGTGTTATGGCTCGCTAAGATTATTCATATGCTTCATTATCCATGTTTTTATGATTTTACAGTCTTTATTTATACTCAAGTCCAAGGTGCGCCATTTACACTTAGCATGCATTATTTGAAGGTACATACATAAATATTCAATTCTTGTTTTACTTATGCATTCACCCCACATACTCAGTACATGCTAGAGGTACTGACCCACATATATGTCTTCATACTACATTGTCTTATAATGTAGGTTCTGGTGATTGTTTCCATCAGCACAATTGATCACGGGCATCATTTCCTACATCCCGACTATTGATGATTCCTCATAGTTCGAGGACCCAGTTTGTTAGAATCATGTTTATGGTTAAAAGTTATTTTAGGTCTTTGATTTCCATTTATGTTCGAGTCAGATGGGGTCTATCCCAGTGTCTCTCTAGTTAGTAGTAGAGGCTTGTCAGACTGTGTATGTTTTAAGTTTAAGAAGTTTGTTTAAGGTTTCCAAATTTAAAGATGTATATTACGATATGGAATTGTTACCTTCAGTTTCTATGCATGTTAGTTCAATATTGATGTGTGTTTCAAGATGAATAGATATCATAGGTTAGCTTGGGACTATTCATAGTCTTAAGCACTATGTGGCGTCTAGGGGGTAGTCCCGGGGAGTTACAAGAAGGAACATCATCAACACGAGAAGCTTAAAGAGGACTAGTAGGGAGGGATCGGGGGAACACTACAAGGGCAGTCAGTGGTAGGGACCCTAGATAGGGTCTGTACTCTATAAGTAAAATGAGTTCCATATACATTGCCTTCAGGTGGGATAGAGGAGTTTCCATGAGCATTAGATCTTTGGGGAGGCATAATTTGAGTTACAAACAAATAAAATAATAGGAAATTTCAATGCCCTAGACTCTATAGCCCGAAAATAGAACACAAGAAAGGGAAATATTCCTAAAAGCCTCATAGTCTCTCCCTTATAAGTGTGGCATTCTAATCACCCATAAAAGAGACTTTACTTGACATAACTTTGTGGATACCAAATGACCATGAACCTGGCTCTGATACCAAACTTTTCACGACCCAAACCAGGTCCAAGTAGTGACGGGTAACTTATGTCTACCAAGAAACTGAGACCACCCCTATTAACCTATTCTACCATAACACAATACAACTAGATGCGGATGAATTTTGAACATATAACCTCGTAGAAGTGAGTTTCCAACATATAACAAAATAGAATTGAGTTTTGAACATATAACAAGATAGGTAAATCATCTGAATAGTATTTAAGAATCCACAATACCAAAACCACCCTTATCTTATTGTACTCAAAAGCCTCTAAGAAAATCAAATATCCATCTAATTGGGGAATTCCCTCGACCATAGCCAAAAAGTGAACCAAAAAGGTAGTCTAAACATAAATGAAACAATGCCTTAAAATGATAGGCCTTTTAGAGAATGGAAGATCACCACTTCAAGATGGATAAGAAAATGAACCAGAATCACCTATCACTATGAAAGGAAACAAAAATATCTTAGTACCCTACATTACTTAGGGATTCAGCATTCAGGGATGGTTAGTGGGTTGAGCGGTAGCATGTAACTCAAGGAAGGAATAAAGTAATGCCATGATCTAATTAATTCAAATCAATAAAATCCAATGCACATAATCATATACATATATATATACCATGTATGGATAGGGAATAAATCTTAGCATGCAATTTAAAACATTAATCTGGACTGTGTACCTCAAACTATTATAAAATTATCCACAGGCTATATGGGTCCAACCACCTACTGGATGTGCCCCAGTGTGTGTTAGCTGAATTAATTGGAGATATCATAGAAGGCCAATAAATCCATGATCCTATTCCATACATGATATATATATCTATAGTGTGTCATGAGCACAAGGTTAAGAGACCAACCCTCACGCCGACAAATGTGATTTTCCAGTATTAGTCCCTTGAGACCTCCACTTTCACGGCTCAGCTACACAAACCCTTTTAAGCTTAATTAAAATATTTACATAATTCCATTCGTTGAACCATGATCATATATTGAGGCATAAATTATTGGTATTGTCATACGAATACGATTGCAAGCTATTATCAATATTCCATTTCAATTGTCATCACTTGAGGGAATCCATAAACCCACAAGCTCCAAACCTTCATCCACATGGGGGAATCCAAGACCCCCTAGGTATAATTATTCATTATCTTAGGGGAATCCACGCCGCCTAAGGTTCAATTTAAAATCATTATGTTCCATTAGCCTTCTATTTCATGCAATAGTTCCAAAATCAGTTTCAATATGTATATACTCATGCGTCAAAGCCAATTTCATAAGGTTGGGTTGAGGTTATTGCCAATTCAATTTCCAAAATCCATAAAGTTGGTGGAATCCAAGACCCACATAATTTTATCAAATTAGTTTGGGGGAATCCACTATGATTCATGTCACGACTCGTGACATCTAGTTACAAGTCATCACCTTAGATCATAGTCTGAGCAGAGACATGAGGCCTCCTTACTGTTAACCTTAAGAGTCATTCCCTACAACTTATACTCGAACCTAATAACTCTTATGGTCCTTCTCATAATTATAATATTAGCTTGAGCACCTACATTGGTTTGGTCATGAGTCACACCTTACAACCCGTGACCACTTATTATGACTCATTAGGTTTGAGTAATTATCAGATAAGAAACTTGGTCATCCTCACTGGTCATCCTATGATTTGGTGCTACAATCTATAATGAGTGACTACGACTCATATCCCGAGTCGTAGTAAAAGTAGTGAATTTCCAAGGACCAAAATCTGGGGTGTTATAGTTAATTCCATAATGGATGACTCTCGCGTAATGGTTGGAATTATATGTCCAAATGATTTTAATTTGGGCTTAAAGAGGTTGTGTAGCTCACCATAAGAGGTGGAGGTCTCAAAGAGATTGTTACTGGATACCACATTTGCTGATGTGGGGGTATTAATGACCGTGTGCATAGTTCACACATTATATATATATTTATATTGGAATAGTTAAAGCCTTGGTGGCTTTGTCCCTTCCTTGGATTTCTCCATTTCGTGTGTCTAACATGCATTGGGGCCTTTTCAGGAGGGGGAGCTTAACCCATATAGTCCATTGGTGCCCTTAGGATGGTTAGAGCTACATAGTCCAGGTTATTGATTTAAAACCTCATTCTTAAACCTTGTTCCCTATCCCGACATTTTATATATATGTATATAAATGTATGCATTGTAGTTTTGACTAATTTGTGTACATGCCATTATGTTATGATTTCCCCTGAGTTACATGTTAGCACTCACCATGCTAACCATCCTAGAATGCTATATTGTTTAATAATGTAGGGTCTAAAGACACTTAATTTACCCTGTGCAGGGTTAGGTAAATTAGCACGTTTGTCGAGTAGGTTTGAAGTGGTCAGCCTCCATCCTCTAGAAGGCCTTATTATTTCTATATTATTTTATTTTGACTCAGTACTTTTGGATTCTTTTGTTCATGGTCGAGGGCACATCCCAACTTACTTAGTAATTTGGTTTTAGAGGCTATTGTGGAGAGATATGGGTTAGTTGGTTATGGTTTTCACACTTAGTTTCATTGAGTTATTTATCCATCTTCTCATTACAGTTTAGTTGGCTTCACATTATTATTCTGATTATTATGGTGATCTTGAGATTTGGTTAAGTGGGTGGTCTCTAGTCCATGGTGGACTTGAGATACCCGGCACGGCAGACCCTAGTTTAGGCCGTGAAAGTCTTCTACTAGGAGTTTTGGTCCAAGACTAAATCTTAAATATCAGAAGCTCCACAATAGGAAAATGAGCCTAAAATACAAAATAATTGTTCGTCCATTGAACCGACAGTTCTGATAAGTTATAAATGACTTGTAGCCATTGTGGAAAGGCTCAAAATGCCAGAAATGCATGCAAATCGAGAAAATAACTTGAAGGGTCATTACATGTTCACTGAAGCATATCACTACATAGGATACAAAGTTATATATGATGAAGACAAAGCTTGCTTTATTGCAAACTTATATAGACCATCTCTAGTTCTCCAATTTTGCATATGTTTGGGTTATACTATCTCAGACCCCAATTTAGCAGAACTTTTCAATGGTTGAGGATAAGGATAAGGATAATAATGAGGATAATGACTCCAAGAATGAGGAGATTTATGAGGTAGAGTTTTTTTTTATAGTGTTTATTCTATGTAGGTTGATTTGTAGGTTTCTAAGTAGGACATGGTAGAGGCATCTTAATAATGTTGGCTCAGGAGACTACACATATTAGTACTAGCAGGTTCGTACCTATTGAGGAGATAGTTGATTAGACCTCCGAACCAATTTCCACTATAGGGATAGTTGTTATCACTTTAGATCCATATCCCCAGGTTTATGCTTTTATTAAGCCAGGCACAGGTGCCCATACTGATGCCACTCCTATGAGCCACTCATCACCACAGGCTTAGCACTATTTGGGAAACCCTTTCACTATTTCTTCTGTTATATTTTTTGTCCTATTACAGTAAGGACAATTCTTACTTTTGAGATTGGATGGGGAATTATTTTTGGCTCTTTAATATTTTATTCTTATTTTGATACTCTATTTTGGCTTATGGTTCTAATAATATGATTTGGATTATATTTTTGAATTTGGTTTGTAATAACTCTAGTTGATTTCTATTTTTATAGGTTCATGTGTTTGGAGTTGATTTTAGTGTGTGTCATGGTTTGCATTTCATTTATATATTGTTCTTTTTGTGTGGTAGTCCGTAGTATAGTTGATAAATAAAACTCTTTTGGAAAGTACTTAAGAGAAAAGTGTGCTAGCAATATAAAACTTTGCCTCGAATAGCAATATTAGTGAGGATTTTTCATATGTACAACTTTTAAAATGACAAATTGTTTTGCGAATTGCTCCAACTCTCAAAATGTACCCATCTTTTAAAATTCCATTTTATTGAGTTGAAATAGTTACACTCATTTTTGCAATACTGGCATCTAGTTTTGACTACTTTTTTACCTTCTTTGAGTGATATGAATGTGGTACATCAATTGAGGAAGTAAATGTGTTACTTTGAATGTGTGATTGAGTGTAATGAGTAGTGAGGTTTCGATTTGATCTCATCCAATAACTCTATCTAGAACTTGATCGGTTGTTCTATCACTAAACAAAGAGTGTTGTGATATTAGAGAAATTACCTTAGGAAATCAAGTGTTAGTGAACCTTTGAATTTACAAAATAAACATCCCCATTATGATTTGAGTGACCAATTTTTCCCCAATTTATGCATTGGAACCTAGTTCCTGGATAATCTAATTTCAAGCCATAATCCATCTTCTTCAATCCCCTCTTTTGAACCAAACCCATCTTGAATCATTTAGAAGATATTTTAAACCAACTTAGGCTAAAATCCTAAGTTGGGGATGCAAGAGTGATGTTGTCCAAGAAACACCTCCTTTTAGATGATGATACGGTTGTTGTCAAGATATTGTAACCCAACTAAGGTTGGGGTCAAATCCCAAGGGAATACGTGGAACTTTAGTTATCAGCAGTAGAAGTCTACAGGCAGTATTGGAAAGTAAATGGGGGTATTTTCTTGTTGTAGTCTCAAGCAAGTAATAATATTAACGTTGGTTGTAATCAGTTGTAGGTGAACACTAGGATTTCTCTCCCCCCTGGCTTTTCAACCCTATAGATTTATCATGCTATGTTGAACCATCCCAATACCTTGCATATAGAATCGATAAGTTATGTACCTTAAATAGTCTTTTGGACAAGTAGAAGAATTTCACCCTTTAACTTTTGAGTCTCAAGATGTTGCATTACTAATCCTTATCTTGATTCCAGTGAACTATTAACTTTTGAGTCTCTAGTTATTAGATGAAAGCTAACCATCTAACTTTGATATCACCTTGTAGTGTGGATAGACAATTAAACCTCAAATTACTGTTGTCATTATCTTTTCCTAGTCACTACTCTTCCTTTGGAGTAAGTAGAAATATCTAGGCGGGATCCTGACGTTTGCAACCAACTATTATACTGAAGATAATGCAATGCATGTCATGGGTTTTGGTTTCGTTCAACAATCATACTTCTCCTACTTCATTAATCCATCAGAGTTTGCATAACCCTAGCTATTGGTTTTAGTCGCTCATGATTGTGAAGAAATCAATGACATTCAAAATTGAAAGCTTAGATGAAATCACAATGATACGATGAATAAAAACACAAAACCATAACTTGATTAATCAACTAGAGTTAATACACGAGAATTCCAAGATTAAAGATGGATCGTGGAATCAAAATATGTTTCTAAGTATCAAAAGTGAGTAACTCCGATTAAAAAGTACAAAAGGGGTATTTATAGTACATAAGAAAACCCTAAAAGCAAAGCCCAAACAAACTAGGACAAAACAGAGTCGGTGGACACATGTGGTCTGCACGTGTGGTTTGGGCACGGGCGCAGGTTATACCTGCGGTCTGGCTCAGAGAAGAAGTATGGGTCACAGGTACCGGATGGGAAAAAAATCCTATAAGTCAGCTCTTGGGATTTTGGACTTCTGTCACCTACTTTGTGTACCTGTAGTTCGTAGGTCCTACCTGTGGTTTGTAGGTTAACTTAGTAAGTTTCGGGAGTCAGTTTTTCAGATATTCTTTTATTCTCGAACATGCATTGATCACGATCAATCTAGAAAACATCCCAATTATCCATAATTGCTTAAAATAGCCGAAAACACCCTTTTCACCTTTTCCATGAACTTATCACCCAAAACATGGTTTCCTACAAAACAAACTCAAAATGGATTATATCTAACAAAAAGGCCACAAAAAATTACATATTTTCCTTGCTTTAAGGATCGAAAGTGTTATATTTCCATAGCATATCAACACCCTCCACTTAGAATATTTGCATGTCCCCAGTCAACAAAAACACAACAAAACAAAAAAATGCTTAACTAGGAAAAACTAAGCTATTAAAGATAGTCAGTCATCACATTATGTTCAAAACATAACATCCCCCTTAATTCTCAATCTTCAAAAGCAACTGTGCATGAACATAAATCACAACAGTGTGATATAATTGAATCAAGGTATGACAATTACATTAGCAACAGACAACCACTCTTATATACAAATTACACTACCCGAACAAATAAATAGCTGACAAAATAACTCAAGTACCCTCACAACAAAGATGTCCCACTCACTCATATAAAATAATGCATGTCAATGAAGGGACAGTCAAGAGATATTCTCACTCAACCAAGAAGTTTCAATCAAAGCAAGTCAAATACCATAGGCTTGACCTTATTTTCTTTACCTTAGCATTTAGATAGTTAAGTGAGGATCACTATAGGACTTTTTCTCGGCTTGTACTATAGGCTTGGGGTCTGTTATGGTACATATGGACATATAAAGTAACTAAGCCTCCTTGGCACTGAACTAACTGTGGGGTCTCACTTACTAGCCAAATTCCTACTTTTTCCACCCTTTTGCTCCCCTTTTTTCTTTTACGCACATTCAGGTTGGGTGTGGTCTCTTATTCTTTCTTTTTCGCTTTTTCACATTTTTTGCTTTTTCCACACCTAGACCTACTAACTTTTTCTCTTATTTTACCGCTCTTCATACCCATTTTACACTACGCACCCCTATGATAGCCACCCTCAACTTAGGCATTTTGTCTAAGTTAAGATGTACAATATCTAAGGAGGACCTAGGCCAAAACAGGTAAATTGTAATATAAATGGGAAGATGAATGGTGAAAATAAGAAAAAATAGACTTACAAGGCTTAAAGAAGGGATCAAGGGATATAATTCACACATGGAAGGTCAGTTAGGCTAAAAGTGGACTAAAATAAAAAATGGCCTATGACCATTTCCTAACCAACTCTCCTTCAACCTAGGCGAGACTAACAAGACAAGTTATGAATTTGGCATACAAAAAGAACTAGGTAGTATCCCATACATGCATAACATAGAGTCAATATGACCAACTACTACCTATCCAGTTCATGCAATTCTCAGCAAATGGTTATCATGTCCCTAATACTAATGCCATAAAAGAATCCATATAGTTCACACATATATACATCAACACATTTCTAAAAAAATTAAAATTTTTGGAAGGGTATAAAAAATTAATCAAAACATAACTGCTTCCTTAAATACATAAAAATCTCCTAATTACACAAAACAACACAAAGAAAAATACAATACGCCTAAACATGCCAGCTCTACTAGGAACAAAACTCAAAGGAAAAGAGTCACGATAATAAAAACCCCAAGAGGAAATCAAGACCCACAAGCATCCCCACCCCCAACTAAAAATCATGGATTCTCCCTAATGCATCAAACCAAAACAAGAGAGTTAGGAACATTCCTGTGGCACCCTAGGTGAGAAAATACGACACCAGTCACGTAATACGAATAAAAGTAATAAAATACCTTGGGTTTCCTCCCAAAAAGTGCATGATTTACAATCACGGCATGACACAGTTCCTTAGGGTACTCAAGATTCGCCAGGGTTTATCTCAGCACAAACTCTAACTTCTTCTAGGTTCCCATGTAGTGTTTCACTCCCTTCTCGTTTACTTTAAATGAGACATAACCATTACACTTTACCTCAATAGCATTATATAGGAACACGTTAACCACAGTGAATGGTACAGTCCATCTTGATTTCAACTTGCAAGGAAATAAGAGCAGTTTTAAATTATACAATAAGACCAAATCATTGGGTTTAAATATTTTCTTATCTATTTTATTGTCATGATACATATTTATTATTTATTTGTATATGGCTGAGCTCTCATAACCGCTGAGTCAGAATTCATTCAACTCATTCACCTTGCTCATTCTCAAGTTTGTTGCATCACACTATTCAAAATTCAGCCTTTTCAGTGCCCATAGCGCCTTATGCTTAAGATCAACTGGTAAGTGGCATGCTTTGCCATACACTAGCTGATATGTAGAGGAAACTATGGGGTTTCATAAGTTTTCCAGTAGGCCCACAATGAATCATCTAACTTTCTAGACTAGTCAGTTCGATTGGCATTCACAGTATTTTCCATGATGGACTTTATTTCTCTGTTGGAGACTTTCACTTGCCCGCTAGTTTGAGAATGGTAAGACATTTCCACATTATGACTCACACCATATATATAAATCAGGGCCTTGAATAAGAGGTTACAGAAGTGAGAACTACCATCACTAATAATTGCACGTGGAGTGCTAAATTTGGAAAAGATATTTCTCTTTAGAAAAATGGTGACACTTCTTCCTTCTTTGTCTGGAAGTGCAACTGTATCCACTTATTTTGATACATAGTCAAATTCTCCCAAAATGTATCTCATTCTATAGGAGCTTATAAACGAACCCATGAAATCAATCTCACGTATATCAAACAGCTCTAACTCCAGAACAAATGTTATAGGGAGCTCATGGCATTGAGAGATATTGCCTTGACGCTGACATTGATCACAATCCTATGCAAAATCATGAGTATCTTTATATATTATGGGATAATAAAATGCACACTGTAGAATCCTATGGATTGTTAGTGTACCATTGTCATAACTCCTAACTAGTGATAAATGACAAGCCTCTAGAATGCTCATCATCTCCATCTCTTGTATACATTTTTGAATTACACTTGTTGAACCCTAAATAGATATGGATCATCCCAAAAGAATTTCCTTACCACCTAAATAAATCTCAATTTCTGCTGGAAGGATAAACCTTTTAGAATGAGATCACTTGCCAATAGTTGGCAAAATCAGCAAACCAAGGGATCAAATCATGAGATGCCAAATACATGATCATCTAGAAAATCATCATCTATCTCAAGATTATCTCTTAGTTTCTATATAATCTCCTCCTAAATTCTAGATAAGTGGTTTGCGACCTGATTTTCTTTCTATTTTCGGTCCCTGTCCTCGACATCAAACTCTTACAACAAGAGAACCCAATAAATTAGTCATGGTTTTGCATCTTTCTTCGACATAAAGTGTAAGACCCTACAAATCCTAGTCATTATGTACTTTATATCATGCTAAAAGGGGTCCCAGACTTAGAAAAATATATCTAAGTGTTAAGACTTAGAAGCATTTTTAGTCTTTGAAATTGGATGATCCTATTTTTTATCTTTCCAACCTTAGAATGTCTATTTTCAAGTTGATTCATGATCAGGGATGTCAATAGGTCATATTGGGTGAGTTTAGGAATTTTTAGGCTTCTTTTAAGTCATTGTTGGATTCCCAAAATAGTGCATCGACGTGATTAGGCCGTGACACATCAGTAACTGCATCAATAGCATCAATGCGATGCGTGGGCAATCGCATTCACACCATCAATACAGTGCATCGAGGATTGCCTCGCTAGGTAATTTTTATGTATTAAAATCCGACTTTCCAATGGTAATTAAATCATTTTATCCTCATCCAATTCAGCTAAAATATGAGATTTAATATCCTTGATCGGAGGTGGTTTTATACACTTCGGTATCATTATTCTAATTTATTTCACCTTGTTTTGAGGATAATTCATGTTCTTTATGTGTTAATATTGATATAAATAAGAATACAAGTGTCCAAGGGTGTGATTACAATGTTCAAAGTATTTTTCAAATAAGTTTGTGCTTGATTGAGTCATTTAGAGTTCAACTTGGAAAAGTAGTTTTACTAGCTTGAGCTAAGTGTGTGTCTAGTTGGTTTCGTTGGATTCTAGCATGTTTAATTTGTTTCAAATATTTTAAATGTGTAATTTTATGTGGAATAACTTGTTCAATTTGATTAAGTCAAGAGTTGGAATAATACGAGGAAGATCATTGTGAATTTGCCTTATCTTAACTCTTATTTTGATTCATCATTGAGGTTATTATGTTGTTTGGATCTCTACTATCTGGTGTGTGATATTGTAGGAGGCTTTGTGAGATAAATATGGTGATATATTGTTGATGAAAAGGCTCAAAATTTATCAAAAATACACTACAAAAGGCATGTTAAAAAGGAGGGACGTTCAACACTTCATCAAATTTTTGGCAGCAAATTCCAGTGAGTCGACGTGATATCATCACATAGTGTTGATTCCCAACGCGTTGAACAATGCATCGCATCTCTGATCAATGCAAGGCCAAATTAATTTTGCCGACACGGCATAGGACTTTGTCCTATTTTAAGTCAAATTGGTGCATACTTTAAGAGGGATTGTGAGAATCTTTGAGGAAATGTTGTTGGATTTTGTGCAGTTCTTCATCCTAATAAAATTAGGACAATAATTTAATATATAAGGACAGTTGGACAGTTTTTTGAGATGGAGTGGAAACAAATCTTGGACAAGGTTACAACCTGGACAAGTTGGATAACATAGTAGGCAATTTTTGGATTATTATTTTTTGTGGTGGACACGACCTGGAATGGTGAAGTAAAATTAGAGGAGCTGCTACACGTATTAGTTTTTTCCTTATTATTTTATTTGGCCTTTTATTTTTTATAACATGTATTCAATTAATTGGATCATAATTATGAATATTATCAGCTAAAAACTCTCTTTCCGGGGTTAAAGCCAAGAACATGAGTACTATTGTTTCGTTTAAATTCAATTAATTTTGCTTATCGTATTTGGTTGTTTGTTTATTCTTATTTTAATTATTTTATGGATTGATCAGTCGTAAAATACATATATTGTCAACCTTTTAATCTCGGGAGAGGTAATAGGGAGATAGAACATGGGAATAAACAAAGTTTTATTTTTTTATTCTTTTATAAAATAAAGAATTTAACTTAGAGTCTAAGACAGGGATGTACTTAGATGCCTTACTTGATTCATACGTAGGATCATAGCTTTAATTCACTTAATTAGATTATTACATCCCCTCTCAACGATGTAGTTGTAAGGTCCATATTAGGTAAAATATTAAAGGTTGGGAAACCATGATCATGAAATTAACCCTACGAATCAACAACCAAGATAAGAAAGTTAACGAAGAAAATTCAATAACATAGTATGATTGTTCGAAGTTCTTTAACCCTGGGCTTTAATCCATTGATTGTCCCAAGACTTTTATTTTTATGCATTATTTATTTTATTTTTAATTTACAAAATTACAAACTCTCTTTTTGGATACTTAATCTTAATTGTTAAACTAGAATTGGATAGTCGGCGAACACAAGTCCCTTAGAGATCGATACTTGGACTTTCTTGAAGACACTTTACTACTTGATAATACCACGTACACTTGCATATACACTTGGGCATTGTCAATCCTAAAGGTATAAATACACTCATTATTCTAAAAATCCACTAAAGAACAAGCCCTAGTTTCATCAAGCTAAAGTATCAAGTCTCAAGAATTCGCCACAATCTTCACAAAATTAATAATCAAGGTATGCTAGGTGTTCATCCTTGGATTTCCTTCCACCCTTGGAGTTCAAGAACCCTTTTAAAACTATAAGTTTATTGATTTCATGATTTACATGTTTGAATTGGGTTGTGTTCATGTATGTATTGTTGTCTGGTTTCCAAATCAAGATTCATACAAGGTTTAAGTGAATTAATTAGAAAGTATGTAGAATTATGTGATCCTCATGTTAAATGCTTGAATTTGCAAGTTGAATGTTGTATCCAAGATATTTAAATCTTGATGAATTCCATGTGCATTAATTATGCTCCCTAAGTATTTGATAGAATGCCTATGTAAAATGAGTAGTGAATTCATGAAAAGACATAGACATCATGTGGTCCCATTTGTGTACAAGTTCATGCCTCTCAAATGTTTGAAAAAATTTCTAAATGAATACATGGTGGACAAGTAACTAATGTAATGCTTTCAAGATTTTTTCCATGTTTTACCATTGATGTTATCAAGTCCTGGGGGTATTGAACAATCGAAAATCTAGATGTTTACCTAGAATTACAATAGCTACAGAATAGTCTAGTAATGTTACGAGCAGTAGTACTCAATTAGTTACAAAACTCAGTGAACTCAGTCCAGTTCAAACATTTAAAATAATCAGTATCATTTTAGTCAAGCCTAGTACAATCTAGTGATCGGTTCAGTTTCTATTTAGTTGGGAGTAGGATTCAGCACTGAGTGAACCCAGGGATGGGGGCATTCCTGCCAGCAGAGGGTTTAACCCTTAGTAACATTCCTTGTATTACAGAACTATGTAGCCAGCATAGGGTAAGACGTCTTCCTGCAAGACTAGGGTTGACGTAACCATACATATAATTCATGAGTCTTCCTTCCAGATAAGGATTCACTCGGCATTGTTAGTATCCCTTGGCGAGGTGATAACACCCTTCCAATTGGGGTCATAAGTTGGACCCTAACTCAATTTATCATTGGGGTATGTCAGTTAGATGAACACTTCCACAGTTACGGTTTTAGTCTCAATATTTAGTAAGGAACTCAGATAGTTCTATAGAACTATGACTATCAGTTATAAGTTAGCCATCAGAAATTAGTACTTCAGTATCAATCTAAAATTTTAGTTATTAGTATTCAGTTATCAGAACTCAGTACTTCAGTTTTAATCTCATTCGGATAGATATTATATGCACCGTATTGCATATTCATTATGTTCAGTAGTTACAGTTTTGCATGTCCTCTCATCTAGTTACTTCATGTTCTTTATTCAGTCAGTTATCATCTCATGAATATGAACCCATGTATATCATCCTACCTCACCTAGCATACCAGTACATTCCACATACTAATGCATACTCTTTCTTTGTTCTATGATGTCTCATATCATAGGTTCGGATGCTTAGGGTCCTGATAATACTTAGCAGTTAAGGCTATCAGCAGCAGGTATAGTGGTAGGTCCTCATATTTCAAGGACAAAGTTTATTTATATCAGTATTTCAATTAGCTCAGTAGTTATTTCAGTCAGAGTTTAATGGGGGTTTGTCCCATCAACTCCATATTCAGACAGTTAGAGGCTTTTAGACTAAAACAGTCAGATATTCAACTGTTCAGATGTTATTATCAGTATATTCAGTATTTATTTTAGTATTTTGAGAACCTTATGGCATATTCAGTTATACTTTTACATATATTTTCAGTATTATTATTTAGTGCTCACAACCGGTACCAGTAATGGGTTAGCTTATGATTCTTCGGGGTTGTAAGCACCGTGTAACATCCAGGGTGTAGAATCGGGGTGTTATAACTTGGTATCAGAGCATAAGGTTTAATAGAGTCCTAGGGATTCTGAAAGCCGCATCAAGTAGAGTCTTCTGCATGGGTGTCCAGCATACCATACTTATGGACAAGAGGCTATAAGGCATTTTTAGGAAAATTTCCCTTCTTTCAGTATTTATGTCGTGCAAGTGAGCATGATCTCAAGTTAAAATCTCTGTCTAATCCAATTTTCCCTTCTGTTTATAGAACATGCCTCCCAAAAAAACTAACGGAAGAAAAACTAGAAACCAGCCAGCACCTCCGCCCGTTCAGGCAGATTTCCTGGACGAGCATGCCTATCATGTAGAATTTAGAGCAACTTTCACCACTCTATCTCATTCTTTATATTCCCCAAATGAATGCCCATCTACTGTTTAGTCTAACCTAGTGGCCAATACTACTGCAGCTAGAATTCAGGACTTCACCTGAATGAATCCTCCATCATTCAGGGTCTAAGTCTAAAGAGGACCCACATGAATTCCTTGACATGGTGCAGAAGGTAATAGATATTATGGGGGTAACCACATATGAGAGTGCTTAGTTGCATATCAGTTACAGGATGTAGCTCATACATGGTTTAAGCA
This sequence comes from Capsicum pubescens, assembly GCA_030864215.1. Taxonomy (NCBI): domain Eukaryota; kingdom Viridiplantae; phylum Streptophyta; class Magnoliopsida; order Solanales; family Solanaceae; genus Capsicum; species Capsicum pubescens. Next base: position 125,755,415 of record CM061543.1, read on the forward strand.
GTGGAAGACAGATAGGGCTACAGATGTAGGGCCTTTAGAATGGGAAAAGTTTTCTATTGCATTTCTAGATAGGTTCTATTAGTTAGAGTAGAGTTAATCCAAGGTGTTAGAATTCATTAACTTGAAGTAGAACAACATAACAGTGAAGGAGTATTCTCTTAAGTTTACTCAGTTAGCCAGATATGCTTTTCATGTTGTAGCTGATAGAAGATCTAAGATTAGTAAGATCATGTCTGGTATGTCTGACAGTATGGTAAAATAGTGTAGGACCATAATTCTAATTAAGGAGATAAACTTGGATAGGTTTATGGTCCATGATCAATATATAGAGGAATATAAAACTAAGGAGAAAGAGAAGGAGAGCAAGAGGGCTAAAACAAATATCTTTAACTTCACTCAACCAAAGTCAGAGGGAGAGAACCATTCTTAATTTCACCAAAAATCTTCAGTTCTTGCTCCATCCTCAGTCAATTCTCCGGTGCCTAAGTTCAGAAATGGTAATAAAGATAGAGCACCAGGATGTAAATCTCAAGGTAGTATTATCAGTGCCCGAATAAATCCTCTTTGTCAAAAGAGTGGCAGAAACCATTAGGGTGTATGTAGAGCTGGCAGTGATGTATGTTTAGGATGTGGAAAGCTAGGCCATAGGGTAAGAGAGTGTCATCAGTTGGGTTCATAGAGTCCGCATAATGTCCTCCAGCTTAGTCCGGTCTCCCACTTCAGTAGGGTGCCGCTTTCAGTTCCACCACTGGGTAACGCTAAACTGGATTTATGCACTTAAGTCCCGGCAAGATTAGGAAAGTTCTCCTGATGTATTCAATGGTACATTACAATTTTTCCAATTACATGTTTAAGCTTTGCTAGATCTAGGAGGTTTTTTGTTCTTTGTAACTCCTTATATAGCTGTCGACTTTGGAGTCAGTCACAAGATACTAGCATAGACCTTCTCAATCTCTACCCTAGTGGGTAAGTCTATCATAGCCCAGCGGGTATATAGGAACTGTCCGGTTATGGTATCTCAGAAAGTTACTTCTGTAGACTTCGTAGAGTTTGAGATGACAAATTTTGACGTCATTCGCAACATAGATTGTGTTCATTCATGTTATGCTTCAATTGACTGTAGAAATAGAGTTGTCTTTTTCCTGTTCTCGAATGAACCTGTCCTAGAATGGAGGGGTAGTACTTTAGTAGTTAGGGGTCAGCTTATTTCATACCTTAGAGCGAGGAAGATGATATCCAAGGGGTGTGTTTATCATCTTATTTGAGTTAAAGATTTTAGTTCTGAGATCCCTAATCTTGAGTCAGTTCCAGTAGCAAGTGAATTTCTAGATGTGTTTCCCGAAGATCTTACTTGAGTTCCTCCCAAAAGGGAAATTGACTTCGGAATAGACCTTCTTCCATATACTCAGCCCATCTCTATTCTTCCATATAGAATGACTCCAGCTGAACTTAAAGAGCTAAAAGAACATTTGAAAGACCTTCTAGATAAGGGATTCATCAAACCCAGTGTCTCCTCGTGGGGTGCACCAGTTCTATTCATGTGAAAGAAAGATGGTTCTCTCAGAATGTGTATTGACTACCGTCAGTTGAACAAAGTCATAGTCAAGAACAAGTATCCACCTCCTAGAATCGATGACTTGTTTGACCAACTTTAGGGTGCCAATTACTTTTCTAAGATAGATCTCAAATCTGGCTATCATCAACTCAAAGTCAGAGAATGTGACTTTCTAAAAATAACTTTAAGAACTCGGTATGGTCACTTCAAATTTCTAGTCATGTCATTTGGTCTTATCACTACCCCAACAGCTTTCATGGACTTGATGAATAGAGTGTTCAAGCAGTACTTGGACATGTTCATCATAGTCTTCATAGATGACATTCTTGTGTACTCCCGAAGTGAACATGATCACGCAGACCATCTCAGAATAGTATTGTAGACCCTCAGAGCCCATAAGTTATTAATCAAATTAAGTAAATACAAATTTTGGCTAAGGTCGGTAGCTTTACTTGGTCATATAGTTTCTGGTGATGGCATTAGAGTTGATCCTCAAAAGACCAAAGTAGTGAGAAACTAGCCCAAACCCATCTCTCCATTAGAAATCAGGAGTTTCTTGGTTTTGGTTGGCTATTACCGATGGTTTTTTGAAGAATTTTTGTCTATTGCATCCCCCTATATCCAGATTGACTCATAAGAAAGTCAAATTCCTGTGGTCATATTTTTGTGAGAAGAGTTTTCAGGAACTGAAGACTCAACTCACTACAACCCCAGTTTTGGCATTGCTCGACGGTTTAGATGGGTTTGTTGTTTATTGTGATGCTTCTAGAGTTGGTTTAGGGTGTGTTTTGATGCAGAAGGGTAAGGTTGTGGCCTACGCCACTAGAAAGCTTAAGCCTCATAAAAAGAATTACCTACTCATGATCTTGAGTTAGCAGCTATTATGTTTGCCTTAAAGATTTGGAGGCACTATTTGTATGTGGTGCATGGTGGTTTTCTCCTGAACCATAAAAGCCTGCAGTATATATTTTCCTAGAAAGACCTAAACTTGAATCAGAGAAGATGGTTAGAGTTATTGAAAGATTATGACATAAGTGTTCTGTATCACCCAGGTAAGGCCAATGTAGTGGAAGATGCCCTCAGTAGGTTGCCCATAGGTAGTGTTGCTCACATTGAGTATGGTAAGAAGAAGCTTTTTCAGGAAGTTCATCATCTTGCCAGTATAGGTGTCTATTTGGTTAATTCGGTTGAGGGTAGTTTTTGGGTGCAGAATAATTCAGAATCATCTTTGGTTTCCAAAGTAAAAGAAAAGAAGGATGGGCATCCCAGTTTAGTTAAGCTAAAAAATTTAGTGAGAGATCAGAAGATAGAGGTTTTCTCCCAAGAGATAGATAGTGTGTTACGTTGACATGGTTGACTATGTGGATGGCGTGAGGAAGTAGATTCTTGCAGAAGCATATGGTGTGCGTTACTCAATTCATCCAGAGGCCACTAAGATGTATCGTGATTTGTGGGAGATCTATTGGTGGAGTAGGATGAAGAGAGATATTTCAGAGTTTGTGGCTAAGTGCTCTATGTGGCAACAGGTTAAGATTGAGCATGAAAAGTCTAGTGGGTCTATGCAGGAGCTTTGTATTCCCACATGGAAGTGGGAAGAAGTAAACATAGAATTGTGATGGGTTTGCCTCGTACTCGTCATCAACATGATTCGATTTGGGTCATTATAGATAGGATGACCAAATTTGCTCATTTCTTTCTAGTCCATACCTCTTGCTTAGCCGAGGATTATGGTAAGCTCTATTTCAGAGAGTTGGTCAGGTTGCATGGTGTTTTGTTGTCCATTATTTCAAATAGAGGTACGCAGTTCACCTCTTGTTTTTGGAAAGTCTTCCAAAAGGGTTTTGGCACCCAAGTTCACCTCAGTACAACCTTCCACCAGACAGATGGTCAAGCATAAAGGACCATTCAGACTTTAGAAGAAATGTTGAGAGTGTGTGTTGTTGACTTTAAGGGTAGTTGGGATGACCACTTACCTTTGATTAAGTTTGCATATAATAATATCTATTATTCCAATATTCAGATAGCTCTATTTAAGGCTCTTTATGGGAGGATATGTTGATCTCCTACCAGCTGGTTTGAAGTAGGCGAGGTCGCATTTGTAGGGACTGACTTGGTGTTTGATACCTTAGAGAAAGTGCGATTAATAAGATAGAGGCTTAAGATAGCTCAGATCCAATAGAAATTGTATGCAGATATGAGAAGAAAAGATCTTGAGTTTGAGATTGGCGACTTTGGGTATTTGAAAAATCTCTCCCATGAAGGGAGGGAAGAGATTAGGCAAGAAGGGGAATCTTAGTCCCCGATATGTTTTTCCTTAAAGGATCCCCAATGGTTTTGGTAAGGTAGCTTATGAGCTTGAGTTACCTAAAGAATTAGCATCAGTTGCACCCAGTGTTTTACATCTCCTTGATAAAGAAGTGAATTGGTGACCTAGCAGTTGTAGTCCCTATAGAGAGTCTAGATGTTCAGAAAATCCTCTCTTATGAGGAAGTCCCAGTCGAAATCCTTGATCATCAGATTCCCAGACTGAGGAACAAAGAAGTTTCTTTGTTCAAAGTTCTTTGGCAAAATCAGCCCGTTGATGGACCCACTTGGGAAACAGTAGCAGATATGCAAACCAAGTATCCTCACCTCTTCTCCACAAACTCAGACTTAGCTCAAGGTAAAAGTCTTCCTTAGATTTACTCAGTTCTATGCTCAGATTACCATTACAAACTGGGTATCAATTATAGTTTCATATCATCCTCGTGACAATCATGCATTCATAAATCAGTTCAGCCATTTAATCACGCTTCAGTTATGCATGTTCAGTATGAAAACTTAGATTAGCAATAGTTTCAGTCATGTAATCATGCTTCAGTTGTGCATGTTCAGCATGTAAACTTAATCTATCAGTATTCTCAGTTCAGTTAGTCTCTTTCAAAGACGAATATTCCCAAGGGGGAGATATTCTAAGACCCCATAAATCCTAGTCATTTTGGTCCTTTATAACATGCCAAAAGGGGTCCCAGACTTAGAAAAAATTAGCTAAGGGTTAAGACTTAGAACCATTTTTAGCCTTCAAAATTGGATTATGATCTTTTAGACCTTAGAATGTCGATTTTCAAGTTTATTCATGATCAGGGATGTCAATAGGTCATATTGGATGATTTTCGGAATTTTTTATCTTTGATTAAGTCATGTTTGGATTCACAAAATAGTGCATCGACGCGATCAGGCCATGACACATCACTAACCGCATCGACAGCATCAACGCAGTGCATTGGCAATTGTGTTGACACGACGCGTCGGGTATCGCGTCGCTGGGAAATTTTGGTGTATTAAAATCCAACTTTCCAAGGGCAATTAAGTCATTTTCCCCTCACCCAATTCAGCTAAAACACTAGATTTAATATCCTAAAGGTCTAAATACACTCATTTTTTTCAAAATCCTCTCAAGAACAAGCTCTAGTTTAATCAAGCTCAAGAATCAAGTCTCAAGAATTGACCATAATCTTCACAAAATTAATAATTAAGGTATGTTATGTGTTCATCCTTAGGTTTCCTTCCACCCTTGGAGTTTAAGAACCCTTTTTAAAACTATAAGTTTATTGATGTCATGATTTATATGTTTGAATTGGGTTGTGTTCAGGTATATATTGTTGTATGGTTTTCAAATCAAGAATCATACAAGTTTCAAGTTACTTAATTAGAAAGTATGTAGAATTATGTGATCCTCATATTAAACCCTTGAATTTTCAAGTTGAATGTTGTATCCATGATGTTTATATCTTGATGAATTCCATGTGCATTAATTATGCTCCCCAAATGTTTGATAGAATGCCTATGTAAATTTAGTGGTGAATTCATGACAAGACATAGACATCATGTGGTCCCATTCATGTACAAGTTCATGCCTCTCAAATGTTTGACAAAATGTCTAAGTGAATGCGTGGTGGACAAGTAACTAATGTAATGCCTTCAAGATTTTTTCCATGTTTTACCATTGATATTATCGACTCCTGGGGGTATTCAATAATCGGCAATCTAGCTGTTTACCTAGAATTATAGTAGATACAGAATAGTCTATGTAATGTAACAAGCAGTAGTACTCAGTCAGTTACAGAACTCAGTGAACTCAATAAAGTTCTATAGGTCAACACGATCAGTATCAGTTTAATCAATACTAGTAAAGTTTATTGATCAGTTTAGTGTCTATTTATTTGGGAGTAGGATTCAGCACTGAGAAAACCAAGGGATAGGGGCATTCCTGCCAGCAGAGGGTTTGACCCTTAGTAGTAGTCCCTGCATTACAAAACTACGTAGCCATCATAGGGTAATACATCCTCCTGCCAGACTAGGGTTGACACAACCATATATATAATTCATGAATCTTCTTTCCATCTTAAGGTTAACCTAGTATTGTTAGTATTCCTTGGCAAGGTGCTAACACCCTTTAAACTGGGGTCATAGGTTAGACCCCAACTCAGTTTATAATTGGGGTATGTCGATTAGGTGAACACTTCTACAGTTATTGTTTCTATCTCAATATTTAGTAAAGAACTCAGGCAGTTCAACAGAACTATGGCTATCAGTTATTAGTTACTTAGCCATCAGAAATTAGTACTTCAGTATTAGTCTAAACTTTCAGTTATCAGTATTCAGTTATCAAAACTCAATACTTGAGTTTCAATCTAATTTAGATAGAAGTTATATGTGAAGTATTACATATTCATCATATTCAGTAGTTACAGTTTTGTATGTACTCTCATCTAGTTACTTCATGATGTTCGTTCAGTCAGTAATCGTCTCATGCATATGAACCCATGTATATCAGCCTACCTCACTTAGCATACCAGTATATTCTATGTATGACGCATACTCTTTATTTGTGCTTTGATGTCTCATATCATAGGTTCATATACTCAGGGTCCTGACCGTACTTAGAAGTTCATGCTATCAGTAGTAGATACAGTGGTGAGTCCTTATATTTCATGGACAAAGTTTATTAATATTAGTATTTCAGTTAGCTCAGTAGTTATTTCAGTCGGAGTTAGTTAGGGGTTAGTCCTATCAATTCCATATTCAGACACTTAGAGTCTTTCAAACTAGCACAATCAGATATTCAGTTTTTCAGATGTTATTATCAGTACATTCAGTATTTATTTCAGTATTTTGAGAACCTTATGACATATTTTGTTATACTTCCACATATATTTTTAGTATTATTATTCAGTGTTCATAGCAGGTACCATTCATAGGTTAGCTTGTGATATTTCAGGGTTGTAAGCACCTTATGACATCTAGGGTACAGACTCGGGGTGCTACATAAATTACCTCACAGTTTCATGGTCAGTATTAACTATCACCTTGGTCCCAATCAAATAAGATCGAAACTTCTAAAATGTGAAAACCACTATAAGTAGCTCTTGTTCTATTACTATATAATTTTTTTATGTGGGATTTAAAGCTTTCTGGAATAGTAGATGGGATGCAAGATCTTCTATCTTCTTTTTCCTAGTACAACACCCAAGGCCACTCAGTTTGCATCACACATAACCTCAAAAGGTGCAGAACAGTCAGGAAACACAATAATAGGTGCTAAAATCAACCGCTCCTTCAGGAATTTGTAAGCCTTGAGACACTTATCATCAAACACAAATTTCACCTCCTTATATAAAATTTTGCATAGAGGAGTTGTAATTTTAGACAAGTCCTTCTGAATCTTCTATAGAAACTCGTATGACCCAAAAAACTTCGTATGCCACTAATAGATACTGGTGGTGTCAATTTATCAATCACTTCAATCTTTGCTCTATCCACCTCAATACTATGTTTGGAGATATTGTTCCCTAACACGATAACTTATCTCACCATGAAGTGGCATTTTTCCCAATTTAGTACCAAACTGAATTCTTCACATCTTTGTCGTGCATTGGTTAGTTGGGCCAAACAATCATCGAATGAATCCCCGTCCACTGAAAATTCATCCCTGAATACCTTAATTGTATCTTCCACCATATCATATAATATGGACATCATACATCTCTGAGAAGTGGCAGGTGCATTGTATAGTCCAAACAACATCCTCTTAAATGCAAAGGTCCCATAGGGCAAGTAAAGGTAGTATTTTCTTGGTCTTTGGGATAAATCAGGATTTGATTGTAACCCAAATACCCATCAAGAAAATATTACCAAACCCTTCCTAATAATCTATCCATTATCTAATCCATAAATGGCATTGAGAAGTGGTCCTTTTGTATCTACCTATTCAACTTTCTATAATCCATGCACACTCTCCATTCGATCACTGGCCTCATTGGCACTAACTCATTTTTTTTATTTGAACCCATTGTAATTCCCTCTTTCTTTGGCACGCATTGAAACGGTATAACATACTTGTTGTCTACAATGGGAAAGACCACCCTAGTATCCAACCACTTGTTTATCTCTTTTGTTACTACTTTTTGCATATGAGGGTTTAGTCATCTCTAATGCTCAATACGGGGGATATTGTCTGACTCAAGCTATATCTTATGTGTGCATATACCTAGTGGGATCCCTACAATGTCTGTAATAGTCCATCCGATATCTCTCTTAAACTTCTGTAGAACTGTTGTCAAAACCTCCATCTGTGCTCCTGCCAAATCTACCCTAATGATTACCAATAAGGTATTGTTAGCCCCTAAGAATGCATAATGTAGATCAGGGGGAGGGCTTTTAATTCTAATACAGGTGGTTCCTCAATCGATTGAAGCCCCAATGCCATGTAGTGCACTATCCATCTCATCATAGTCTTATATCCCATCACTCTCAAAGTTCATAATCACCGCATCTAATGTTTCTACGCCTAACCTCTCTTTAATAGGCACATTAACTGTAATCATGTCATCATTCACTACATCTATAACTGCCCCTACTCTCATGTCATTTGGATACTATATGGCCATGTATATATTTAACACAACATACTCATTATTCCACTTGAAAGTGATCTTTCCAAATCCATGTCAATCAATACTTGGCCAATAGACAAGAAGGGTCTACCCAATATGATTGGATAATGGGTATCCACTTCACAGTCTAAAATCATAAAATCTATTGGATATATGAATTTTACTACTCTAATCTCCACGTCAACCACTATACCCACTAGCTTTTTTACAGATAAATAAGCCACCAAAAGCCTTATAAATGTAGGATTGAGTTCTCCTAACCCCAATATCTTGTATATCCACAGTGGAATAATACATATTTCTTTTTCCAAATCATATATAGCTTTATTAACATCATAAGGCCTAATAGAACATGGGATAGTCACTGTATATAGGTCCCTTTTCTTTTCTATCCATGTTGCCTGATAGTTTGAGCTAAATTATTGCACTATGTTTGGGAGATATTTTCTCATCCATTCATCATCACAATCACTATCAAAATTATCATCACTACAGGCCAGCTTTTCAAACTCTGCCTCAGGTGGATCATCAGTATCAATGTCCTTCTTCTTAGGATCATCAATAATAGGAAAAAAGTACTCATCAGGTGAATTCATCACAAGAGTCAATAGCCATACAGTGAACAAGTGTTGGAGGATTCTACACATTGTCACAAGGTAATGCACTTAACTGCATCTCAGCCAAAATGACAATTATTTTCCCATGTTGTTGCTCCAACTGCTTAATAGCACTCACATGTGATTCAACCTTTTGGGCTAAACCTGAATTGTCAGCTTTAAGTTCTATGAGGCTTGCCTCCTGGATCTCTTGACCCTTCATCTTCATGGTCAACATAACTTTAATTCTAGAATCTACCTTACGTCTACCAGGTGGAATATACTTATCTCTCATATTATGATAGTTTTGACCTTGATTCCCTTGCCTATGGGCTCGAAAACTCACCAACTGATGATTCACAAACTTTGCTTCTTCTGATATCCCATCTTCACGTGCCATCAAAGAATTAGTGTATGCAAATAGATTGATCAACTCACAAATCTCTATTTGTAATAGTGAAATCCCTTTAGCTACGACAACTTCAGTTACTCTTTGTTCATCAGAATCTCTAATAGCATAAATATCAAAACCTCTATCAACTTCTCAAGATTTCCACCCTTGGTTAGTTAATGAGATCTAATCCATAATACCCGCAACTATCTCCCATCATAATCTCATAAAGGCTTCTCCAAAAATAGTATCTACAAATGCTCTGGAGCTGGCAGTGAGGGCTCTATAAAATATCTCTAACAAGATTTTCCCTGATATCCGGTGGTTAGGTACCATACTAAGCCTCTTATTGAATAGTAACTATGCCTCATAAATAGACTTTGACTACAGTTGCCTAAAATAATAAATCTTATCCTTGAGCTACAATACCTTTGATGGAGGGAAGAACTTGTTTAAGAATTCTCTACGTAGCTCATTTCATGCAGTAATGGAACTTATTAGTAGTTCCCCAAGCCATAATAATGCTTCTATAGTAAGAAAAAAAAGGAATAGCCTAAGTTTTAATGCCTCCTAATCTACCCCTGATAGGGTATATGAAGTTCAGATCCCAGTAAAATTTTCTAGATGCATGTTTACGTCGTTTGTAGGCAACCCTGCAAACACTCTCTTTAAGTACAAAAGATGGATAATAGCACTGAAGATATTAAACTTAACATTAAGAGGTAAATCAAGAGGGATGATGGCTCTTGTATTAGTTGTCTCATCATATCCCAAGTCTTATTTATCATCAACATATGGTTGAACATACTCATATGTTGAGATTACTTGGGGTTGACCTCTTTTCTAATTTCCACCAAGTGTTGCTCGGCTGTCTGCTATTCTTCTGTGATCATCTAACTCTTTCTGAGCTAACATCTCATAAGTCTGTCTATTAACAACCTCCTGAACTCTATCTTTAGGGAGATTGTCCCTCTTCAACTCTGATATCCAACTATGCAAGTGTAGGATCTTTCTTAAAATCAATGGGAGTAAAGGATTTTCGTCACTCTATGTTCTAGGCATACACCAACATATACCTAACTAAGAACAAAAAAGAAAAACCGGAAAACTAAAATGACTTCTATACATAAATCAATATTGTACTCCCCATAAAACGTTGCTAATTTTTTGATGATGTCCAAGCAACACCTTCTTTTAGATAATGATATAGTCACTGTCAAGACATAGTAACCCAAATGAGGTTGGGGTTGAATCCCAAGGGAATACTTAGACTTCCAGTTATCAGTATTTAAAGTCTATGTGCAGTACTGGAAAGTAAATAGGGGGATTTGTTTGTAGTAATATCGAGAAAGTAACTATATTAACTTGGGTTGTAATCTGTTGTGGGTGAACACTAGGATTGCGTTCCCCCTGGTTTCTCAACTCCGTATGTTTATCATGTTATATTGATCCATCCCAATACCTTTCAAGTAGAATCAATAAGTTATGTACCTTCTACAGTCTTTTGGACAAATAAAAGGATTTCACCCTTTACCTTTTGAGTCTCAAGATGTCATATTACTAAACCTTATCTTGATTCCAATTAAATATTAACTTTTGATTCTCTAGTTATTAGATAAAACCTAACTATCTTATTTATATATTACCTATTAGAGTGGATTGATAGTTTATCCTTTAATTACTATTATGATTATCTTTTCCTGGTCACTACTCCTCTTTTGGAGTAAGTAGCAATATCCAAGTGGGATCCTAACATTTTCAACCACTAAGACAACTGTTATACTAAACATAATGCAATGCCAGTCATGGGTATTGGTTTTGTTCAACAATCACACTTTCACTACTTTGTCAATCTGTAAGGATTTGCACAACCCTAGCTATGGGTTTTAGCCACTCATGATTGTGAAGAAATCAGTGACATTCATAATTCAAAGCTTAGATGAAATCACAATGATAAGATATATAAAACCCAAAACCATAACTTGAGTTAATACATGGGAATCCCAAGATAAAAGATGGATATTGGAATCAAAATATGTTTCTGAGTATTAAAAGTTTGTAACTCCTGCTAAAAAGTTCATAAGGGATATTTATAGTACTTGAGAAAACTTTAAAAACAAAGCTCGAATGAACCAGGAGAAAGTAGGGTTAGTTGCCACATGTGGTCTGCACCTATAGTTTGGGTACGGGAGTAGGTTGTACCCGCGGTCTAGCTCCAGGAGCAGGTACGGACCGCAGGTACCAGATAGGAAAAAATCCTGCAAATCAGCTCTCAGGATTTTGGACTTCTGTAATCTAATTTGTGTACCTATGGTCTGTAGGTCCTACCTACAGTCCGTGGGTTAACTTAGTAAGTTTCAGGAGTTAGTTTTTTGTCTCTCCTTCAATTCTCAAACATACATTGATCACGATCAAGCCAAAAAACATCCCAATTATCTATAATCACTCCAAAAATAGCCAAAACACATTTTTCACCCTTTTCATTAGCTTATCATCCAAAACATACCCAAAATAGATCATGTCTAACAAAAAGGCCTCAAGAACTTGTATATTTTCCTTATTGTAAGTGTTGAAAGTGCTATATTTCTATAGCATATCAAAGAACCCTCTGGTGAGATTTGTAATTGAAATATTATAATAATTGGGGACCATCCACTTTCTTCTCTTCCTATACAAGTATTCCTTGTAAATATTTTTAAAAAAAATTAAAAAAAAAGAAAAAAAGTTATTATAGTGAGCTTAGCATATAAATATTTGAAGATTTTAGATTTTAACAGGATAGGAGGTGGAAGATGGCATGTGAATATTATAGAATTAGTCCATTGTGTCATCAGACAATCTTTGGGAAGGAATTTAGATGAGGTCCAGTGTGATGCTTTGAGAGGGTAAAGCCACTATATCCCAAATTTATCCTACCTTACCCAATTCCTACACTAAAAGACAAAGTAAGACCTTAGTGATCTCTGATGTAGCATGCTTAATTGTATTGAGTTGGAGAATGTGGGAAAGTCTATGGTATGGCACCTATTTTTATGATTGTCTTTGAGAAAGGGAGTGAATTGTACTAATCCTTTTTGATAATATCCTTAAGGAAGGGCTATTTTTATTATGATGGAACATGATTCCATTTCTTGAGCATATTATAAAACCTTAATTGACGGCTACGCTAATGTTCTTGGTTTGGTAGGAATTAGTCAACATTTGGGGCTTGTAGTTCCTGAGTTGAATGTTTGATATGTGATTCTTATGGCAATGTTCTTCAAAATTAAGAGGTATTAGTTATTTTCACAAAAAAAGCATGTGTTTGACCATACGAGTGGTATTATTTATAGACAATGAAGATTTTGTTGTGTGTGTATTGAGTTTTTCAAGGTAAGCAAAAGTTTAAGTTGGGGATCTTGATGAGTTGACAGTTCATGACTCATTTAGCCTAAAATTGATAAGAAATCAAGTCTCAATACCATTTTGAGTCACTTTTAATATTAGTTTGTTTGTTTGTTAGGGTTTAAACTAAGAAGTGGTTGACAAAGCATAAAGAATCAAGAAGATCGAGAAGTAGCTAAAACTAAAGATGACATTACCCAAGAATTTGGCGCATTACCAAGCCCTATAGCGTATCACCAAAGTAACAGATCCTCTGCCAAAGTTAACAATTAAATTAAGCTTCAAAGAAAGCACTTGGGTAAAAAGGGGAAATAACTTAGCGTATCACCATAAAATTCCAACTAACATTAGGAGCTTCTTGGTCTTGGTCAAGTACACTAGTAGGTTTGTGGAGATTTTCTCATCTATTGTTGCTTTGCTGATGAAGTTAACCCATAAAAGGTGAAGTTTTTATGTTTTGATAGTTATGAGGGCAATTTTGAGAAGTTAAAGGACAAGTTGACTTCTTCTCCCTTTTGAAACTACCCGAGAGTACTGATGGGTTTGTTGTGTACTGTGATGCATCCTATGTAAGGTTGTACCTTATGCTTCTAGGAAGCTTAAAGCTCGTGAGGGAAATTATCCGACATTTGATTTAGAGTAGGAAGCTATGGTGTTTGCTTTGATGATTTGTCATCACTATTTGTATGGGGTGCTCATGGATATTTATTCAGATCATAAGAGTTTATTGTATGTATTTATGCAAAATAAATTTAATCTCAGGCATAGGCGGTGGCTTATATTGTTTAAGGATTACGATATAAGCCTACATGATCATCCAAGTAAAGCTAATGTTATTGATGATACTCGTAGCAGGTTATCCATGGGGAGTCTGTCCTACATAGAAAATGAGAAGAGAGGAATGGTTAAGTATATTCATCGGCTGGCTAATTTAGAACTTTTCCTTTTAGACTCCAGAGATGGAGAAGTAACATTCGAGAGGTAATTAAATTGTCTCTTAGTGTTGAGGTTAAGAAAAAATAGGTTCTGGATCCCATACTTATGCAGAATAAAGGTGATGTAGGTCAGCAAAAGGTTATAGCTTTCAAGATTAGGGGAGATAGAGTCTTGAGATAACAAGGTAGGTTGTGTGTTCCTAGTGTGGATGGGTTGCGAGAAAGGATCTTTACCGAATCTCATGAGTCTAGATATAAAATTTATCCAAGTTAAACCTAAATGTATCATTACTTGAAAGAATTTTAATGGTGGAATACTATGAAAAAGGATATGGCAAATTTTGTTGCCAAGTGTATGGTCAGTCAATAAGTCAAGGTGGAGCATCTAAGGCCAGCTGTTACTTCACAAGAGATATAATTACCCACGTGGAAGTGGGAGATGATTAATATGGACTTTATTGCAGGTCTTCTTTGGTTCCAAAATTATTTTGCTTCTATTTGGGTCATTGTAGATAGAATGACCAAGTTTCCTTAGTTTTTGCCTGAGATCCAACTACTCAGGAGAGTATTATGCTAAGTTGTTCATTCAGTAGATAGTGAAATTGCATGGGGCTTTTATCTCTATCATTTCAGACTGAGGTACACTGTTTACTTCTTACTTTGGGCATTCTTTTCATAAAGGATTGGGTACTTCAGTGAACTTTAGCACCATTTTTCTCCCGCAAATGGATGGGTAAGTAGAGAGAACTATTCAAACTTGAGGGTATGATAAGGTCCTATGTAATTGACTTTAAAAGAAACTGGCCTGGCAAAAGAAGTTGGGTTGACAATTTGCCTCTTATTGAATTTGCTTACAATAATAGCTATAATTCCATCATCCAAATGGCCCATTTTAGGCCCTTTTATAGTTGAAGGTGTAGGTCTCTAATTGGATGGTTTGAGGTGGGTTAGACTAGATTATTTGGTCATGATTTTATTCACCAAGCAATAGAGAAGGAAAAGGTGATTAAATATAGACTTAATACTGTTCAGATTTGCCAAAAGTCTTATGCAGATGTGAGATGGAGGAAGTTTGAATTTAAGTTGATGATTGGGTATTCTTGAAACTTTCCCCTATGAAGGGAATCATGAGATTTGAAAGAAGGGAAAGCTCAATCCTTGTTACATTGGTTCATATTATATTCTAAGTAGGATTTGTAATGTTGCTTACAAATTGGAACTACCAACGAGTTTGGCTTTGGTTCATCCCATAGTCCATGTGTCTATGCTGAAAAATTATATGGGTGATCCTTCTTTAGTAGTGCCCGTTGAAGATATTTGTGTCAAGGAATCATTGTCCTACGAGGAAGTCCCAATTGAAATATTCAATAGGCAAGTTTAGAAATTGAGGACTAAGGAAATAGCTTCAGTGAAAGTTCTTTAGAGGAATCAGAAGGCAGAAGAGGCTACTTGGGAATCGAAAGAGGATATGAAGGCCAAGTACCTTTTCTTTTTCCCCGTGGAGGATAAAAATGCTTAAGGTATGAGTTTTATTTCCCCTCTTGTCGCATTTTGAATTTTTCCTTGAATTCCACTGTACTCTTGCTATTATCGTGTTAAAAATGTCCTAAATTCTCATTCGGGGATGAATGATCCAAAGGAGGGATAACATAAGACCCCATAAATTTGTGACCAATTGACTTCAGACCCATCCTCGTGTTTAGTGGTATTTTTTTACATGAATCATTATAAGGGATGTCAAAGGAGTGATTCAGGTAAGTTTAAAAAAATTTGGAAAGCATTCGAGGTCATTTTCGAACCTCAAACCAATAAGCCTTTGTGATAGGGGTGTGGTACACTGCCTACACTCTACAATAAGGGTGTGGCATGCTGCCTATGCTTTGTTGATAGCGGTGTGCCACGTCGCTGGGTAAAAAATGCCAGTTTTATTTATTTTCAATTAGGGGCAAGGGCTTTTTGGTCCTCTACCCTCTACAATGATTTAAAATACCTTATAACCCCTAATCGACACCTGTTATAATAATTTAACATTGACCTTCTCCTATCAAATTCCCCAAGTCAAGAAACACAAGGTTGTCTAAAGAATTCACTACTTTGAAACCTAAACTCTGCATTCTCTCCAAGTCTTTACACTTTTAGGCATGATGGATGTTCCCTAATTTACTTATTATATTATTGCATTGATTCCAAGGTTAATTAAGTGTTTTTGAATGATTGTCTTAACTAGGGTTGAGGGTTTTGAGATGTTAACCACTTGCATTGTTGATGTGTGAGCTGATGCTAACACATTTGAGGCTTTTAACTCTAAATAATTGCAAGGTCTTGATTAACTTTTATCATTTTTGATTTTTTTATGTTTGATTTTGAAGTAGAAGCCGATATGATAGAGAACCAATGATAATGGAAGCAAAAAGGCTGAAATCTGAAGCAATTAAAAGACAAGTGTAGCTGACGACATGCAAGATAGGTCGTCAGCCCAGTGATAGGCTATCAAGGCCATCGTCAGCCTTAAACAGGGAATGAGTTCCAGCTGGTAGCATCGACGACATTTTGTGATAGGCCTTCATAATGGTTATAAGTCGTCAGGAATGCCATCATACTTAGGCAGGACATGAGAATTACAGAAAAAGTATGACGACAATTCTAATAAGTCATCTCAGTCCTCATAAGCTGTCAGAAGTTGTCGTCAACCTAAGATAGGACTAGTGCAGATTTGAAGAAGACCTGATGACATTCTTGATAAGTCATCAGGATCCTAATAAGACGTCACCAATAGTCGTTGTCTATTCCGAGAAAAAGTTGCAACCTTGATTTTGTTTCCTTATTTAGGGTACACTATTTAAAGCTTTGTTTTAGGGTTTTCTAGAGGATTATTATCATTATTATTATGCCGCACAATGGGGTTGACACTTGAATTTTAAGAGACGTATTTTGATATTTTCTCTCTCAAATTTCTTGGCTTGAAAAAACAAATACTTTGGAGAGATTATTATCATTATTCTGGGATTTTCCATTGTGATTTAATCTGAGAATCTCTAGTTTCTATTCATCTTGTGGTAAGTTTATCTTTCAAATCATGAATTCAACTAGTTGCTTCGATTATTACATCATGAGCGGCTAAATTCCGTTAACCTGAATTATGGGATCTAGGGTTAGGTCTTGATAAGGTGCTAAGTGTTCAAGATTCAAAAGGTGGTAGGATTTTTTGATAATTCTAAAGTTTTAGTTAACGACTGTTGGTTACAAATAGTATACACACCTGCTTTGATTTTCTTGAGAAAGAAATCAAATACAGTAGGAAGTGAATTATCAACCGGGACTCAAAAATACTTCATTTAATAATCAGCGCTGTAACAAGGTTGGTTAACCTGAGGTAAAATCTGGGCAGTAGATAGAAATTCCCTAAGTCCGAGAGGATTAGGGAATTAAACGCTTAAGTAGGTAGAGAGACATTTAAGCATAACATCGATAAAGATATATTGTTATCCTACCCACCACGAGAATCTTGAACCACTTTTAGCATCTGTCGTTTATCGGAAGCCCTAGTGAACATAATTTTGGTTATTTCATAAACACTTGATTGCAAACACTGAAACTAAAGTGACCAACAATTATTTGTTGATCGTCAAAACCCCCCATTTTATCTTTTCATATCATTTGTTTGAATTTAACTTGTATATTTAGTTTAAAACTAGTTTAATCGCCACTCATATTGTTCCCTGTGGATTCAACCCTGACTCCAAAGTTGGGTAAATATATTGACAATGAACGCCTTGCACTAAATTGAGGTGTAAGTTGAGTGTTATCCAAAATGGCGCCGTTGTCGGGGAACAATTTGGCGTATTGAGTTGGTTTGGAATTCTAGCCTACTTGCTTGAATTCAAACTTGTAAATATTTGTTTTTAGTTTTTCTTTTATTTCTTGTGTTAGGTAGATTTTTATTTTTAGTTTACTTACTACTATGGAATCATGGAATGAACATGATATTGGTGGTTGGAAATCCTATCTTGATGATCCATGTCCATATTATGATGGACCTCACTTTTGGCAAGACTGTAGATATGCTCCCCGGAGAGAGATGTGTGCACCATCTCCATCCTATCGGGAGTATGATTGTTCTTTATGTGGTGGTCAAGATGGAAATTGGAGTGATTTCCCAAATGCCCCCTCCCCGCATTGTGCTAATCTAAATTCTAGTTCTTCTTCTAATTTTGATAGGTCTTTTGGTCAAGAAAAGGAAGAACGAAGCACCGGTAAGAGTAGCATTGAAGCTATTCTTCAACTAATGTTGGATCCTTTGGACACAATAAATAATATCATATATGATATACTTCAAGACATTAGGGCATTTAACAAGGAAAGAGAAAGGATAGAGGAGATGGATATCGAGGTCGATCATCCAAAACACTCTTCTACATTATGTTTAGATGATATCTTGCCTGTGGAATCATTTAGACTAATCAAAGAGTGTGAAGATGAGGATCAAGAATCCTATACTAATGAGGAGCTTGATGTTGATCAACCCTTGGAGATTTTCCAACCAACCAAACTATTTATTAATGAAGATGCCAAAGATAAGGAGATGGTACTAGAGTCAAAAGAAGAAATCAAGCACAATCCTTGTGGAGAATCTAGTCCATTTCGGGGTAAAAATACTAATAGGGATGCTACTCCAAAATTGAGAGTTAGTCCTCATTCGAACCACTTTTCAACATTATGCTTGGTGAACGTGATGAAAGTCGAATCACCAAAGCAAATGATGAATTTTGAAAATGAGTAGGAAGATTCTTACATTTTGGAGTTTGTCCTTCCAAAAGGGTATACTACAACCCCAATCTTGAAGGCCAAGAAGCTTAAAGATCGATATCCATTTAGTGGATGTTTAAGATTCTCACCATTTCCAAATGATCCCACATGAAAGTTCGATGCAAAATTGGCCAAACAGTTCAAGTCTTTGAAGTAGCGTGATAGAACAACCATCATCATGGCCTTATATTTTCCCAACACACCTCGAAGATGTATTGATCAAAAATTGGGTCGACGTTTTAAATCCTGCAAGTGGAGACATAAATAATTATCAACAAGGTATCTTGATAAAGTCTGAGTAGTCAAGATAACTGAGTCGTGCCGCGACACTAAATTAGGCGCTTCTTGGGAGGCAACCCAAGGTATTTTGTTGTTTGTATTTGTATTATGTGATTGACATCAAATCTTTGCAACCGTGGTGCCACAGGTATATTTCTAACTCTCTTGTTTTAGTTTAATGCATTGGGGACATCGCATGATTTAAAGTTGAGGGTGGGGCTACTTGTGGGTGTTGATGTCCTCCGTGGGTTTTTATTGATTTACCTCTTTTCCCCGTAGTCTTGTTCCTAGTAAAACCGGCATGTTTAGGCGTATTGTGTTTTGTTTTGTGATGTGTTATGGTTAACTAGGAGAAATATAAGTAATGAGGCAGTTAATATATTTTGTGATTTTTGAGCACCTCTCCATGTGTCTATTTGTAATACTGTGTGAATTGCATTTATTTGTGACCATAGTGCATCTTTTGGTGGCATTAGTTCTGGCAACTTGATAATCAGTTCTAAACAATTGCATGAACCAGATAAGTAGTGATGTGCGATATATTTGTGTACCATATGTGTGTGAGGTCTTACTCAGTTCCCTTTGAGTGTGAATACAGAACTTGCCCGGTTAGTCTTGCCTTGGTTGTAGGATAGGGGTTAGGAAAGGATCATAGGACATTTTTTATTATAACCCACTTTCAGCTTAAATGACTTTCCCAATGTGAATAATATTCCTTGATCCCTGATTTGAGCCCATATGTCTGTTTCTTTCTGTGAAACCTCTCACCTTCCCGTTTACATCATAATGAACCTATTTTTGACCTGGTCCTCCTTGGACACTGTGCACCTTGACTTAGGCAAATAGCCTAAGTTGAGGGTGGCTATCATAGGGGTGCATGATGCAAAATGAGTATAAAGAGAGGTAGAATAAGAGAAAAGAATAAAAAGCCGAGTGTGGTACAAGAAGAATAAGAAAACAAAAAGTTGTATAAAAGATTAGAAAAAGATAATTTGGTTTTTGAAAAGATAGCACCCACCTTGAGCACGTGTGATCTATAAAAGAGAGGAAGAGAAAAAGGTTAAGAAGTGAAACCCCAAGAGGTTAGCGTAGTATCAAGGAGGCGTAGTCACTTTAAATACCCTTGAATATCATACCAGCCCCTATCCTACATTACAAGCCAAGAAAAAGACCTATAGTGATCCTAGCAGACCTGTATGAAAACCTTGGTACTGACTATAAGGGAAAGCCTATGGCATTTGACGTACATTGAGTGGAAATTCATTCTGAGAGTGAGTCTCGTGATTATCCCTAAGTGTATATATGTGATTTCTAATATGAGTGAAAAAGATATTTCTTTGTAGTGAGGGCACACTGGTTACATTGCTAGTTACTAACTTGTTTGGATAGTGTAAAATTGATGCATCCATGGTTGTGTTGCTGAGTTGGTGCCATATCTTGATTCCTATGTGTGGCATTGGTGTTCTTCAATAATATACACAGTTGTTCTTGAATTGACTGACCTTTGAGATGGTGAAGATGTTTGAGATGATATAGATGATTGAATGCCAAATGTAATTTGTATTCTCTTAGTTGTGTTTGAGTTTCTTGAGGACAAGCAATTGTTTTAAGTTGAGGGTGTTGATGTGTGAGATGATGCTAACATATTTGAGGCTTTTCACTCTAAATAATTGCAAGGTCTTGAGCAACTTTTGTCATTTTTGATTGTTTTATGTTTGATTTTGAAGTAGAAGCTGATATGATAGAGAACCAACAATAATGGAAGCAAAAAGGCTGAAATCTGAAGCAATTAAAAGAAAAGTACAGCTGACGACATGCATGATAGGTCGTCATCCCGGTGATAGGCTATCAAGGCGATCGTCATTCTTAAATAGGGAATGAGTTCCAGCTGGTAGAATCAACGACATTTTGTGATAGGCCGTCATAATAGTGATAAGTCGTCAGGAATGCTGTTAGACTTAGGCAGGACATGAGAATTGGAGCAAAAGTGTGACGACATTTCTGATAAGTCGCCATAGTCCAGATAAGCCATCAGAAGTTGCCATCAACCTAAGATAGGACTGGTGCAGATTTGAAGAAGACCTGACGACATTCTTAATAAGTCTTCAGGATACTGATAAGGCATCACCAATAGTCTTCGTCTATTCCGAGAAAAAATTGTAACCTTGATTTTGTTTCCTTATTTAGGGTAAACTATCTAAAGCTTTGTTTTAGGGTTTTCTAGAGGATTATTATCATTATTATTATTCTGCACAAGGGGGTTGGCACTTGAGTTTTAAGAGATGTATTTTGATATTTTCTCTCTCGAATTTCTTGGCTTGAAAAAATGAATACTTTGGAGAGATTATTATCATTATTCTGGGATTTTCCATTGTGATTTAATCTGAGAATCTCTAGTTTCTATTCATGTTATGGTAAGTTTATCTTTCAAATCATGAATTCAACTAGTTGCATCGATTATTACATCATGAGCAGCAAAACTCCTTTAACCTGAATTATGGGATCTAGGGTTAGGTCTTGATAAGGTGCTAAGTGTTCAAGATTCAAAAAGCGGTAGGATTTTTTGATAATTTTGAAGTTTTAATTAACGTCTATTGGTTGCAAACAGTAGACACACCTTCTTTGATTTTCTTGAGAAAGAAATCAAATATAGTAGGAAGTGAATTATCAACAGGGACTCGGAAATACTTCATTTAATAATTAGCGTTGTAACAATATTGGTTAACCTGAGGTAAAATCTAGGCAGTAGATAGAAATTCCCTAAGTCCGATAGGATTAGGGAATTAAATGCTTAAGTAGGTCAATATACATTTAAGCATAACATAGATAAAGATAGCTTGTTATCCTACCCACCGCAAGAATCTTGAACCACTTTTAGCATCTGTCATTTACCAGAAGCCCTAGTGAACATAATTCTGGTTATTTCATAAACTCGTGATTACAAATACTTAAACTAAAGTGACCAAAAATTATATGTTGATCATAAAAAAACCCCATTTTATATTTTTCTATCATTTGTTTGAATTTAACTTGTAGCTTTAGTTTCAAACTAGTTTAATCGCCACTCACATTGCTCCCTATGGATTCGACCCCAACTCCAAAGTTGGGTAAATATATTGACGATGACCGCCTTGCACTAAATTGAGGTGTAAGTTGAGCGTTATCAATTGTTTCACTTGTTTTAATTATTTATTTATAGTTTAAATTGTGGAATTGAAAACTTGGTCTTCATAATGGTTATGGAATTCTATGATATTAACAACATTCACCTCAACCCACATATTCAAATCTGACTTTAAGCAAGTATGCATTGTATTTTATAAGTGTTGAAACATTGAATGTTAAGGATGATTGAAATCATAATTTTCAAGTCCTTTGAAAAAGCTTTAAATTGAGATGATGAACAAAGATGACACCCTATATTTTTTGAAATATTAAAGGTGTTGAACTTTATGACTGCTTTGATATTTTTATGACATTTAATGATAATTATAATCATGACTTTGAATGAAGGGGTTATTTTTCATGATAATGTTTTCTTGTCATAATATGAATAGCTTGCATGTCTTGCTATGACTAGACCAATATGAATATGCCTAATTAACGAATCCTTGAAGAATGTTATGTGTAAACTGTTTTAATTGGGCTCTAAAGAGAATTGCATAGCTTCAACGTGAAGACGTAAGTCCTTGAGACCAGTACCCAAAACCTTAGTTTGCCAGTATAGGGATGTCGTACCTTAACTGGATGACCAAATAGTATCCTCAAGATAAAAATAGTACTTAACATTAGGACAATATGTATGACGGATTAGTCTATTGTTGACTCTTGCCTAACCGTAAGTATGTGCGGCTAATGTACTGGGCCCTACCGGTTGGGGAGTTCTGGATCCGTATAGCCCATGGGTAAAGATATGACTGTAAAATCTATATAGTTCAAGAGTAAGCTTTAAACAATCATGTACCATATCCCTTGTCCCTACCCCGACATCCAATGTATATGTATAATTATTGTGCATGTGATTTATGAATGGTTTTGATAAGTGCATATATTTTTATCCCTTTTCTTGGGTTGCATAACAATACTCGTTGTACTAACCATCCAACGATGCTATATCATTTCATGATGTAGGTTCTGAGGGCTTTTCTTATGACCTTGTACACGTTAGTGTAATGATCCTTTAGGTTATTTTCCACAATTCTGCTTATTTTTGTCGTTAGAGATATTCTATAACTTCCTCAAGTCATTTATGACTTGCTCGAACTAATAATTTGATTACAGGGAAGTTTGTTTGATATTTAGAGTAAATTTCCTATTTTGAAGTCTTCGTTGGTTCTAAATGGCCACTGGGTGAAAACTTAAGCTAAACGACCTTGAATGCAAATTCTAACTATTCCAGCAGCTCTGGAATATCAATTTTTGGTTGGGTAGACTCTTGGTTTGTGTCCCTAGGAACCAAATATCATTTCGACCTATTGGTTAGAAAGTTAGGAAAATGAAAATTAGGTGTGGGACCCATATTTTGTCGAAACAACCTCGGATGGAAATTTTGACTGCTCCATTATGTATGGGACAACAAATTATGTGTAGTTTCATAGTTCACTTGTGTATACAGGATCTCAAATTCATTAAAGAGGATTTTGAATTAAATCTACTATTTTTATCTAGTGTATCGCAATCATGAGCTAAGGGTCGTGATCACGATACCCCTAGCAGGCCTCAAGTTCCATGATCTTGATGTTTTTTTTACAACCGAGGTTCATATGTGCAATCCCAATATACCGAGATCGCGAAGGTCGTATCATGATCACGAGATTTGAGTACATAGGACAAGTATAAATAGGCTATTTTAGCCTGACTTTGCTTATTTTTCATCCATTTTCTTGACAGCTAAAACCCTAAATGGTAAGATAACTTAATATTGAGGCTTGTGGGTGATTTAGGATCTTGGCTAACATCCATTTTTGGTATTTCACTTTGATTTGTGGTAAGATTTTACCCTTTTCATGGTAAAATTTCCCATTTCTTGGCAAAGAATCCCAAAATCTTGGGGGCTTGAATTTAGCGCCAAATTGGCTCAACATTCACATCATTTAGAGAATAATTACTCGTTGATCATGAGGGAACATAGGGTTGGATTCAAAAATGTGATTTTTCATAAACGGGACTGTGACAACACAATTTTCTAAACCGGAATGCTACACGGTGCTCATGACCCCAATGGACCACAAGCTAACGTATGACTGATATCTATACCTGTATATTGCACAAGATAACATAATAATGTGGAAACATGTACTGAAAGGCCATAAGGTTCAA
Source organism: Capsicum pubescens (assembly GCA_030864215.1). Lineage (NCBI taxonomy): Eukaryota > Viridiplantae > Streptophyta > Magnoliopsida > Solanales > Solanaceae > Capsicum > Capsicum pubescens. Next base: position 125,779,615 of record CM061543.1, read on the forward strand.
TACTGAACATAACTGAATAACGAAACATCTGTGTGGGCTAATAGAATACCCAAAACAAAATTGAAGTCCAAAACATGATTGTCTGTATCTAGTCTGAAAACCTCTATTGTTTGAAGAATCTGAATAAGGAGTTGATGGGACATGTCCCCAACTAACTCCAACTAATAAGCTAATCAATGAGATAATATAAAATCATTATGTCCTCAAAGGATGAGGACTCACTTCTACTCTGACTACTGAATCTGGAATCTACTGCTAATCTGGAACTCGTGTCTCTGAACCTATGGTGTAACATAAAAAGAAAGAACCATAGTGCGAATGCGTCAGTACAGTATACATTTGAGGTAGGCTATATGAAAGGGTTTTCATTCATGATCAATACTAACTGATTGTCTAACATGAACATGAGAATACATACATAAATACGCAACTTAACTAATAACGTGATAACATGATACTGATACTGTGGTAGCATGACTATTGAGTATGTATACTGATAACATGATATAACTAATAACATGAATAACTATATCTGAATATAACTTATAACATGGGTGACTGTAGCTGACAGTCCTGAATTTGATGGAACTATCTGAGTTCCGTACTGTATCTAAGTTGATTGTATCTGACAGTCCTAAAATCTGAAGAACTATCCGAGTTCTATAACTGAAACTGGTTGACTGTATCTGACAGTCCTGATTCTGTAACATGAAACTGTGGGAAGTAGTATCTAACTAACATGCCCCAAATATGCTATAATAGATGAGCTAGGGTCCAATCTATGCCCTGATTAGAAGGGAGTCAATATCGCGCTACTGGTAAGGACAATATGTGAGTAACCCTCTTATAACAGGTAACTCTAGTGAGAATGGTGGGAAACCTCGCATAACAGGTTAAGCCACCTCATCTACCCTCATATAGCAGGCTATGATGTCTCAACCTCTTCTGGCTACATAGTTCTGGAATGCAAGGATTGCTTCTAGGAATCACACCCTCGTATAACAGGTGAGTCCCCATCCTTGGGTTCACTCGGTGCTAATTACTACTCCCATCTGAATGGACACCGAACATGATTTACTGAACTAAACTGAGCATGGACTAAGTTACTGAATTTCTGTGGCTGACGGAATACTACTGATATCTGAAAACTGACTGAGTCGAGATCATGGAGATTTTTCCTGAGTCATAAGACTCTGTGAAGTGTAAGAGTTCATAGCTTGACTGAGAGTATCGTGAAAACAAAACATGGATCTAGGAACAAAGCTAATATTTTGGGAACAAGTACCCCCAGAACTCGATGGAAGGAAACTAACATGACTTGATATTCTTGAATACATGATAATAACCAAAATACGTATATTTAAGGATTTCATCAAATGTCTAATAGGCATAAGATTGAACATTTATGGGGATTTTCATGATATCATGCTAGTTAGGCATCTTGGCATTTTATCAAATATATGGCAGGCATAGTACATATAAACATCATGGTATAGCAATTAAACATCATGGTTCAATTCCAATTTCATCATACAAGGTTTTAGTCATGAGATTTCATAAATCTTTATCTATACTAATCAACCCGCATGGAATTTATCATCGAATCATGGAATAGAAATCAATTCCTCATTTATCAACATGAAAAAAAAACATACAAAGCATGAACACATGAAGAAAATCCATAACTTGTAGTTGAAAAGGGATTCTTGGACTTCATGGATCAAAGGAGACCATGAAAGAACACTATGCATACCCTTGATCATGATTTTGTGAAGATTGATGGTGAAACCTTCTTGAAATTTGACCTTCTATGAAAACCCTAGACTGGTGTTCTTGAGAGTATTTGAGAAAAAACATCAATATTTTGGATGAATAAGGGCTAAATCCCGTGTTTGGAAGCTTATATAGGGGGGGGGGGAATTAACCCTTTTAACCCTAGACACGTAATTTAATTTTCAGTAAAATTTCCTGAATTGGGCCCTTGGCGCGACGCGGCGTTTTCGCGCCATGTCACAGGAAATTGACAATTTGGAAACTGCACGGTAACACAATACAGAGCTATCACGTTGCCACCTTGTCTACGACCTGTAAGTTTGTCGCGATGCACGAGCATCATGGAGAAACACTTGAAATTGACAATTTCCATTTGAGCTATCTTCGCAACGCGCTGAAGGCTCAGGTCAAACACTGTCTCACTAAAAAGTCTCTAACTCTTCGCCGGAGTGTTGGATTTGGGCAAATTATTAATCGATGGAAAGCTAATTCAATTTCTCACGTGATAGGAAGTGAAAATTATGGAAATAGCATGTTTATAAAAATAAATTGTTATTTCAAAACAAGTTCTAACATCCTTGAGATGATTTTTGAGCTAAGATAAAACACGGGTATTACAATATATCCCCCTTGAGAACATTCATCCTCGAATGAGACTGACTGAGAGGGGAAATAATGAGATGAACATGAATAACTAAACATGATCTCATTACGGATATGATTGACAAGATGAACATAACATCTTGAACATTCATATCTGATGCATACGTAACTGATTCATAAATAAATAACTGAAAGTTCTGAAGAACAAAGTTTTCTCACAATGAGAATGCATGTCTGATGCATAACTATATAACTGATCTGATACGTGAATGCATGACTGAATATGCGATGGTACTTGATACCAGGATTATCATGGTATACTAAGTTAATGATGCACACTAATCATGAAACTGAGTAACCTTAAGGAGAACTATTACCCTAAGCTTGATTTGAGTTGGCGGGGAAAAAGTGAGGATACTTGGTACGCTTATCTGCTTCTGCTTCCCAAGTAGATCCCTCTACGGACTGATTTCGCCAAAGAACTTTAACTAGAGGGACTTCTTTGCTCCTCAATCTACGAGTATGATAGTCTAAGATTTAAATTGTAATCTCTTCATAAGAGAGGCTGTTCTGAACATCTATGCTTTGAATAGGGACTACGATTGATGGGTCACCTATACACTTCTTGAGAAAAGAGACATGAAAGACTGGATGAACTGATTCTAGATCTGGAGGCAATTTGAGCTCATAGGCTACCTTGCTGAGTCGACGGAGAATCTTAAAGGGACTGACATATCGGGGACTGATCTTTCCCTTATTGTCGAATCTCTTCACTCCCTTCATAGGAGAGATCTTGAGGTAGACATAGTCACCAATCTCAAACTTGAGATCCTTTCTACAAATATTTGTATAAGACTTTTGTCGGCTCTGAGCAACCCATAGTCTTTCACTAATTAATTGAACTTTCTCTAAGGCGTCGAATACTAAGTTAGGACCTATGACTGATGCCTCAGTAAATTTGAACCAACCAATTAGATATCTACATCTCCTGCCATAGAGAGATTCGAACGGATCCATCTGAATATTGGAATGATAGTTATTGTTGTAAGTAAACTCAATCAAAGGCAAGTGGTCATCCAAACTTTCCTTGAATACTAGTCTAGCAATCTGGCGTAATTTTTGAGCTAACATCTTCTTACTATCCTTAACATAAAAAACACTACCCATAGAGAGTCTACTGAGAGCGTTAGCTACTACATTGGCCTTGCCCGGATGGTAGAGAAAACTCATGTCATAATCTTTCAAAAGCTCTAACCACCTTCTCTGATGAAGATTGAGATCTTCTTGAGAAAAGATATACTGAAGGATCTTATGATCTGTGAAGATGTCTACATGAACTCCGTAGAGTTAATGCCTCCAAATCTTTAAGGAAAATACTACGGCTTGTAACTCAAGGTCATGAGTAGGATAATCCTTCTTATGGGGTTTAATCTATCTGGAGGTGTAGGCTATGACCTTACCATGCTGCATGAGTACACAACCTAAACCCACTCTAGATGCATCATAATATACTATGAAACTGTCTGAACAGTCTGGTAATGCTAGAACTGGAGCTGAGGTGAGTCGAGTCTTCAATTCCTGAAAACTCTTCTCGCATGAATCTGTCCACTGAAAGTTGACCTTCTTCTGAGTCAATCTGGACATAGGAGATACAATAGAAGAAAATCCCTTAATAAACCATATGTAATAGCCAGCCAAACCCAAGAAACTCCTGATATCAGATGGAGAAATAAAGCGAGGCCAGTTTCTTACTGCTTCGGTCTTTTGAGGATCTACTTTAATGCCATCACCGGAAACAATATGGACAAGGAATTATATTGATCTGATCCAAAACTCACACTTACTGAATTTGGTGAATAACTGATGATTTTTGAGAGTTTGGAGTACTACTCTGAGATAGTCTGCATGATCATGCTCAATGTGGGAATAGACCAGAATATCATCTATGAAGACTATGACGAACATGTCTAAGTACTTCTTCAACACACGGTTCATCAAGTACATAAAAGCGGCTAGGGCATTGGTAAGACCAAATGACATAACTAGAAATTCGAAGTACCCATACCGCGTACGAAAAGCTCTTTTTGGGATGTCACATTCTCTAACTCTAAGCTTATGATAGCCAGATCTGAGGTCTATCTTTAAAAAATAACTGGAACCCTGAAGCTGGTCAAACAAGTCATCGATTCTAGGAAGAGGATACTTTTTCTTGACCGTAACCGTATTGAGTTGATGGTAATCAATGCACATTCTGAGTGAACCATCTTTCTTGCACATGAATAAGACTGTTGCGCCCTACGGGGAAATGCTGGGTCTGATAAATCCCTTATCTAAGAGATCCTTCAATTGATCTTTCAGTTCTCTGAGTTCTGTTGGTGCCATTCTTTATGGAAGAATACAGATAGGCTGAGTGTCTGAAAGAAGATTAATACCAAAGTCTATTTCCTTTTTGGGAAGAATTCCTGGAAGATCTTCGGGAAAGACATCTGAATATTCATTCACTAATGGGACTAATTCGAGACTGGGAGCCTCGGAACTAGAATATCTAACATAAACTAGATGATAAACACATCCCTTAGATATCATTTTCCTTGCCCAAAGGTAGGAAACAAGTTGACCCCTGAACACTGAAATACTACCCCTCCACTCAAGGAGGGGTTCATTCGGGAATTGAAATTGTACTATTCTGTTTCTGCAATCGACTATGGCATAGCAGGAATGAATCCAAGCTATGCCAAGAATGACATCAAAATCAGTCATCTCTAACTCAACTAAATTTGCTGACATGACTTTCTAAAATATCATAACCGGGCAGTTCCTATATACCCGTCGAGCTATGATGGTTTTACTCACTGGGGTAGAGACTGAGAAGGGATCTTCTAGAATTTTGAGACTGATTCTGAAATCAACTACTATATAAGGAGTAATAAAAGACAAGGAAGCTCCTAGATCTAGCAAAGTTTAAACATATACATGAAAGATCTATAATGTACCAGTAACTACATCAAGAGAACTTTCTTGATCGTGTCGATTCTGAAGAGCATAGAGACGATTTGGGTGTTGCTCGCTAGTAGCACTGGAAGTGGCACCCTGCTGATTTGGGATACCGGACTGAGCTGAAGAGTGATTCTGTTGACCTTGAGGACCTAGCTGAAGACAGTCTCTAACTATATGTACTGGCTTACCATAACCAAAACAAATTCCACTACCTACTCTACACACACCCTGATGGTGCTTACCGCAAGTCTGGCAAAGCGGATAGGTACGGGTACTACTAATACTACCCTGGGTCTTAGATCCTGGTGCTTTATCTTTGTTACCCTCTATGAACTTAGGAACTAGAGAACTGGCTGTAGATGGAGCTAGAACTAATGACTTAGGACAATATTGAGAACGGTTTCCCCCTTCAGATTTAGGCTGACTAAAATTAAAGCTACCTGTCCTAGATTTCTTATTCTGTTTTTTCCTCTGTTTAATTTTTTGCACTTCTATCTGCTGAGCATGGGTCATAAGTCTAGCTAAGTTCATGTCACTGTTCAGCATGGCGGATCTACACTTATTAACCATGTTGTCGTTTACCCATGAAGCAAACTTACTTATCTTGGATCTACTGTCTGCAACCACATGAGAGGCATACCCGGATAATTGAGTAAACTTAAAAGAATACTCTTTCACTGTCGTATTACCCTACCTGTGGTTAATGAACTCTAGCACCTTGGCTTCTCTAAGCTCTTGGGGAAAGAATATGTCTAAGAAAGCAGTGACAAACTTCTCCCACTCTATAGGACCTGCATTATCTGATCTTTCGGACTTCTACTATTTGAAACAAGCATGAGCCACATCCTGCAACTGGTATGCAGCTAGCTCAGCACTCTCAAAAGTAGTCACCCCATGGTGTCTTTCACTTTCTGAACTTGACCTAAGAATTCTTGAGGGTCTTCATCTTCCTTAGACTCGAGGAAGGTTGGAGGATTCTTTCAGGTGAAGTTCGGAATTCTAGCTGCGGCTGAGTTGGCCACTGGGTTGGATGGAATGACTGTTGGCCATTCATTATGAGCAGTGACTGATTGTGCAAGAGTGGTAAATATGGTCCTAAACAACGCATGAGAAACATGATCGCCTAAAGGTTCTTCGGGATGAGGGGCTGACTGATTTCATCTCTTAGGAGGCATGTTCTAAAATAAAGAGAAGAAGAAGATTAGACTGAGAGACTGACTTGTGATTATGCTCACAGGCATAGCATGAATACTGAAAGAAGGGAAACTATTCTTAAACATTTCATAGCCTCTTGCACATAAATGTGGTGCAAAACTCACCCATGTACAAGACTCTACTAGATGTGGCTTTCAGACTTCCTAGGACTTTATTGAACCTGGCTCTGATATCAAGTTTGTAATGACCTGATTTGCTGAACTGGAATGCTACACAGTGCTCATGACCTCAAAGGACCACAAGCTAACCCATGACTGATATATACCTGTATATTGCATTAGATAACATAATAATGCGGAAACATGCATTGAAAATCCATAAGGTTCAATACAAAACATAACTGAATAACGTAACATCTATGTAGGGTAATAGAATACCCAAAACAAAACTGAAGTCTAAAACATGATAGTCTGTATCTAGAATGCATCTAGTCTGAAAGACTCTACTGTCTGAAGAATCTGAATAAGGAGTTAATGGGATATGTACCTAACTAACTCCAACTAATAAGCTAATCAATGAGATAATAGAAAATCATTATGTCCTCGAAGGATGAGGACTTACTTCTACTTTGACTGCTGAATCTGGAATCTATTGTTGATCTGGAACTCGTGTCTTTGAACCTATGGTGTAACATAAAAAGAAAGCACCATAGCGCGAATGCGTCAGTACATATGTACCGAGTATTCATGTGAGGTATCTATATGCAAGGGTTTGCATACATGATCAATACAAACTGATTATCTAACATGAACGTGAAAATGCATACTTAAATACGCACTGTAACTTATAATGTGATAACATGATACTGATATCATGGTAGCATGAATACTGAGTCTGGATACTAATAACATGAAATAACAGATAACATGAATGACTGTATCTGAATATAACTAATAACATGGGTGACTGTAGCTGACAGTCCTAAATCTGATGGAACTATCTAAGTTTTGTACTATATCTGAGTTGACAGTATCTGATAGTCCTAAAATCTGAAGTACTATCTAAGTTTTATTAATGAGACTAATTAACTATATCTGACAGTCCTGATTCTGTAACATGAAACTATGGGAAGTAGTATTTAATCGACATGCCCAAAATATGCTATAATAGCTGAGCTGGGGTCCAATCTATGCCCTGATTAGAAGGGTGTCAATATTGCACCACTGGTAAGGACAACATGTGAGTAACCCTCATATAATTGGTAACTCTAGCGAGAATGGTTGGAACCCTCACATAACATGTTAAGCCACCTCATCTACCCTCATATAGAAGGCTAAGATGTCTTAACCTATGCTGGCTACATAGTTCTGGAATGCTAGGATTTCTAAATGGAATCACACCCTCGTATAACAGGTGAGTACCCATCCTTGGGTTCACTCGTCTCTAATTCCTACTCCCATCTGAATGGACACTGAACATGATTTAATGAACTGAACTGACATGGACTGAGTTACTAAATTTTCATGGCTGACGAAATACTACTGATATCTAACAACTAACTGAGTCATGAGATCATGGAGATTTTTCCTCAGGCATAAGACTATCTGAAGTCTAAGAGTTCATAGCTTCACTGAGATTATCGTGAATACATGACATGGATCTAGGCACACAGCTAATATTTTGGATACAAGTACCCCCAAGACTCGATGGAAAGAAACTGACATGACTTGATATTCTTGAATACATGATAATCACCATAATGCATTTATTGAAGCATTTCATTAAACGTCTAATAGGCATAAGATTGTACATTTATGGAGATTTTCATGATATCATGCTAGTTAGGCAAATTTTCTTTATCTGGGTATTTTATCAAACATATGGCAGGCATAGTACATGTAAACATCATGGTATAGCAATTAAACATCATGGTTCAATTCCAATTTCATCATACAAGGTTTTAGTCATGATATTTCATAAATCTTTATCTATACTAATCAACCCGCATGGAATTTATCATCGAATCATGGAATAGAAATCAATTCCTCATTTATCAATATGAAAGAGAACATACAAAGCATGAACATATAAAGAAAATCCATTTCTTGTAGTTGAAAAGGGATTCTTGGACCTCATAGATGAAAGGAGCTCATGAATGAACACTATGCATACCTTAGATCGTGATTTCGTGAAGATTGATGGTGAAACCTTCTTGAAATTGGACCTTCTATGAAAACCCTAGCTTGAGTTCTTGAGAGTATTTGAGAAAAACATCAATATTTTGGATGAATAAGGGATAAATCCCGTGTTTGGAAGCTTATATAGGGGGGAAAATTGACCCTTTTAACCCCGGATATGTAATTTAATTTTCAGTAAAATTTCCCAAATTAGGCCCTTGGCGCGACGCGGCATTATCGCGTCGTGTCACTGGAAATTGACTATTGGGAAACTGCACGGTGGTGCAATATGAAGCTATCGCATTTACACCTTGTCTATGACCTGGAAGTTTGGTGTGATGCACCAGTATTGCAGAGCAACACTGGAAATTGACAATTACTATTTAAGCTATCTCCACGATGCGCTGAAGGCTTAGGTCAAATATTATCTCACTAAAAAGGCTCTAACTGTTTGCCCGGGTGTCGAATTTGGGCAAATTATATATTGATGGAAAACTTATTCAATGTCCCACATGTTAGAAAGTGAAAATTATCAAAATACCATATGTATAAGATTAAATTCTTATTTCAAAGAAAGTTCTAACATCCTTGAGATGATTTTTAAGTATTTTTGGACCCAAAGCACATACTGTAATATATATATGTATCATCATTCTCGTATTGATGAGTAGAATGTGGTTTTGATAGCTTGGTATCTAGTGGAATATTATAAATAGGGAAAATTGAAGATTTAGAGGATCTTTGAGCTTTCTTTGGTGTTGAGGTTGGCTAGCTTTTCTCCCTTTTAGAGTGATCTAGTTCATTGTATTTTTATGATATTGTGTTAGATTTGGGAAAGGTTTTAGGAGTTGGTATGATAAATTGAAATACTTTAGGTTAGTTGGACTATTTAGGCTATTCGAAATTCACAAATTAGGCATAATTGACCTGCTTACTCATATTTTTAGGTGAATTTCTCATCTTTGCACTAATTAAAGCTTATTTAATATCTAAAGGGGGATTTAGATAACTTGATTCATATTTCGGGTAGAAATTACCTAAAATGGAACTTTGGGGGATTAGAAGTGGGCCCTTGACCCACCTTACACTAAGATGTATGTTAGCTTGTATAAACATTTATACGTTTGTTAGACTCATGGGATTTCTTACTGAGGTAGTATAAGGAAACCTTGAAACTTAATGGATATGTTGGTTGATGCCTATTGATTATGTTATTACTTATGCTATTGATGATATAATGGGTTATGTTGATATATTTATCGATCAAGTCTCTAAGATACATATGATATTTATTATATATTTATTAGGTTCAAGTCCAGCTATTGATTATATTTACTGGTTTAAGTCCAGTTATTGATTATATTTACCGATTTGAATCAAGATATGCATATTATGCTATGATAATATACTTATTATGATATGATGATATAGGGGTGTGAAATTGAAAATACAATCTAGCTAAGTTGAAAATCAGAAAATGGTTATAATGTGGTATAATATAAATGGATTCTAGTGAAATAATGATTAGTTTAAGTGTTGATTAATTGTCAAGTGATGGATATGGATAGTTGATGGTTATAGTGTGCCATGACTTGGATGAATTCCAATGGTATTATGAGAGTTGATAAATAACGGTGGTGGGATATGCTATCTTGTGTGTACCTTCCAGGCTTATAGGGGCTTGTGATGGGTTATTTACTATTCTGTACTAATTGGTGTATTGGCACCAATTTTGTAGTTATGTTTGCGTGTGTTGATGCTTTATGTTATGTTATACTATTATTTTGATTTATTTACCTTTGTATGCACAGCAATGTTGGAGTTGATTTAGGTTTTTTTCTTATCTTGACTTCATTATGTTATCATATATTCTATCATATTTATATCATAATTTAGCCTAGTCGATCGATGATTCTTACTAAGTACTCATGGTTTTGCTACTAATTCTACACTTTTGTACCTTTTTGGTGCAGATTTGAGTTCTAGTTTCCATCATTGATCGACGTTCGTGCTATGTTGATATCTAGAGATAGGGTGAGCTCTTAGAATCAGAGTCACCTATTTCCTTCCATTTTACTTATGTCTAGTCTTTAGTTTCAAGACAGATTGTATTGACTATTATAGATACTTGAATTGCATTTATAGTTTCTCTTGTACTGGGTCTACCATGTCATGGGATAGTATTTATGTAGTGACTACCTTTAAACTATTTCTATTGCATTGCTTATTTCTTGTGTTGGATTACATATTTTCCCCTTTATGGGTAGTTCCACCAGGTACCCATTGCGTCTAGCTCTGGCTTACTGACACGGCCCGTCCTGGGGCCTTGTCGTAATGGGCATCCCAAGTTCGACCAGGACCAGAGACCACCCCCATTACCCAACCCAACCTCCAGTCACCTGCCCTGAGTTGGCTGAATTCTGAGCATATAACAAGATAGTGTAACAGCTCACATAATGAATCTGGGATAAGATCACAATTGTGACCAACCCAACTGTGTCCAACCATCCCATACCAATAATCCATCCATACCAAACCATACCCAAACAAGGGCTATAAACTAGGCCATACCTAATGATGTTTCCAATCAAGATATAATCAATCCCAAAATGAAATATGATGGAACAGTGAGAAATTAGGTCCAATGATGCCAGCCTGCCTGCTTATTCCAATTCCAAGGAAGCGAACAAGAGTGTAACCAATCCATACCCAGAATAACATCAAAATCCACCATATCCAACTTAAACAAATCCACCCAGGTCTATTTTCCAACAACAGATACCACACACCCTCGATAGAATCTCTTAGCAATAATTGAGTCACCTACTAAGTAGAAATAGATAAAGTATCCAAAATAACTTTCGGATTGAAACAAAAAATACAGCCACTTAAGTAGTCACATAGGAGAGAGAGGACCCCAAATCAAGCAAACAATATACATCATGAGAGAAAGCTGTAACGTACCAATAACGACATCAGGTGATGCCTCAAATTACTATCGAGATGCCAAAGCATACAACCTTTTCTGAACAACACTAGAACCAGGAGCAATAACAAAAGCAGATGGAACACCAACAAGTATAGGATCACAAGATGAATCCACAGAAATCTTATTCACCCCCGTAGCAACCTTACTAATCGGAAAATCCCTAAGATGATGGCCTACCTGTCCATACTTGAAGCATTTATCCCTTCATTCATCACAATAACCCCAATGAGGATGACCATACAACCAACAAGGCGGTCATAAAGAAACTGACTGACCTTCATTTGCTTGAGATTGGGCACCCTGCGTCCAAAAATTTTCACCACTATGATGATGCCTATAGCCCAACTGGTAAGGATCACTAGTAGAAGAGAAAGAACCAGAACTCCCCTACTTCTTTTTATGCCATTTGCCACCATCTCGACCACCCTGAGACTGAGCACCTCCTTGGTCAGAAAATATGCTCCTCTTACCCTGCCTATCTCCAAAATCTTTTTGCTGCATATGAACAGTCAACCTAGAGATGTCCATATCTTTTATTAGCAAGGCAGTCCTGCTCTCCAAAATCTGATCACGATTAAACCTAGAAGCGAACTTCCTTATTATAGCTCGCATGTAAGACACTAAATTAGGATCATACCTTGAAAATTGGTGAAACTTCAAGGCATATTCCTTGACAGGCATTCTCCCCTGCTTGAGGTTCACAAACTCCTCCATTTTTTCTTCTTTCAACTCTTAGGGAAAGAAAATATCCAGAAAAGCACAAAAGAAGTCATCCCATAAGGATAACTCCTCCACATCTCTTTTATCCCTATCCCACTCTTCATACCACTAATATGGAACCTCTTTGAGTTGATAGGTTGTAAGGTTTACCCCTTCCACATTAGTAGCCTACATGACCCAAAATATATTTTCCATCTCAGCAAAGAAGCCTTGTGGATCCTCCACAACCTTTAATCCAAAAAAGGTAGGAGGACCATCTTCATAAATTGGACAACCCTTGTGGCCTCAGCAAATAAAGCACCAGACACATCCCGCTCAGCCTGAGAAACAACCAATTTAGCAATAGCATGAACAAACTGACAAAAATCAACATTAATCACCTCACCTTAAGGTGGACTAGTAGCAACCGATAGAACTCCCGAACTATCAAGGATAGGACCGTGAGATCGAAGATGAACCCCATAAGTAGGATGCACCCCTTTAGCATTACCCCTAGATAAGATAGAAGAATTTCCTTGTGTTCCAGATTTACCAGGCATGATCTAAAAGACAAACAAACAAGGATTGGAGAAGATTCCAAGACTGAGACTCCAAGCTTGAAAATAGAATACCAAGAAAGTGAAAAATTACTAAATACCTTGTAGCCTCTCCCTTATGAGTGTGGCGCACTATACACCCCTAAAAGAGACTCTACTCCACACGGCTTTGTGGACTTCCAATTTACCATGAACCTAGGCTCTGATACCAACTTGACGTGACCCACCCTGGGGCCTCATCGTAATAGACATCCCAAGTATGACCAGGATCGGATACCACCCCCATTACCCAACCCAACCTCCAGCCGTCTTCCATGAGTTGACTAAATTCCGCGCATGTAAAAAGATAGTATAACAACTCACATAAAGACTCTGGGATAAGATTACAACCGTGACCAACCCAACCGAGTCCAACCATACCAAACCATGCCAAAACAAGGGCCATAAACTAGGCCATAACCAAGGATGTTCCAAAATAAGATATAATTAATCCTAAAATAAAATATGATGGAACGGTGAGAAATTATGTATGATGATGCCAACCTCCCAACTTATTCCAATTCTAAGGCTGACACCAATACAAACCCCACCCATTCTAACCAATCGAAGTACCACAAAGCCTCTAACCAAAAGAATAATGAAATCTAGTTGGGGCATGCCCCCAACCATAATAAAACCAAAATCCAAAATAAAATTAAAATGTCTAAAAATATCCATAGCATGAAATGGAGCCTTCTGAAAGGATGGAATCTCACCACTTTAGTCCAAATATTGTCCCTGAATCATTACTATGTAGGAGGAGTTGAAAGGTCGGTTCCTGCATAGCATGGGTATACAGCCGCCAGTAGACTGGGTTAGCGAGTAACCACTAGCATGATCTCAGGGTAAGGATAAAATAATGTCATTTATAAAACCAAGTAAAACCATCCATATACACACAACCATACATATATACATATATAACCATGCCGAGAAAATGTACCGGGTTTAGCATGACTTTAAAACCTTTACCTGGGTTGTGATGTTTTTTTGTCCTAAACTACCCATGGGCTATATGGGTTCAGCTACCCATGTTAAAGGGACCTAATGCATGTAGCCACACGGCCAGGGAAGTTTCCCATGAGATGACTGGTACATCCCCAAATAAAGGGTGACATCATGCGCACGGTCACCAAGACCAATCTCATTTCAATAAATATGAGTTTCCAGTTTTGGTCTCCCTAAGACCTCCACCTTCCACGGCTTTGCTACATATTCCGCCTTTATTGACCAATTAAAACTAATTTCCAAATAACCAAACCATTATCCATTTATTAACCAAGGCCATTGATATTTGTATCGTCATACCAGCCCTTACTTGCGAGTATCATCCATAGACAATTATTTATAGGTTTAAGGGGACTTTAAGTTCCCTTCCATTTTCTATAATAAACCACTTGGGGGATTCCATGTGACCCTCAAGCATAACCATTAGACATTTACCATTCCAAGCCATTTAAACCATGCATAATTCTTTTACTAAGTTTTAAAACATGCAAGAATTCCATTAAAAGAAGTCAATACAATGAACATAGTCAATGCAATGAACATATCTTTATAAGTATTTTTTCAAACACATTGGGGGCATAATATGACCAAAATAAATTCCATTACCATTAAACCATTCCCATGCAATCCATTTATCCAAAACCATCATTAATGCATACAAAAGCATAATTAAAACTATAGGAAACCATAACAAACCATTTAATATCAAAAATCTCAAATCATATTTGAAAACCAAAATTATACAATCAATGAAATCATGAAAGCATTTATAAAACCATGTCTTTAGTTAGAATTAACAATAAGGGAAGAAAACATGCCTTAAACCAAGATGATCACTGAAAGAAATCGCCAAGACAAAACCCAAATTGATCCTTTAGTTAAAACCCTAGCTCCCCATCCCAAAAGCTCTTGATAGAATTATGGAGTGTTTTAGAAAAGTTTCTAAGTGTTAATGAATGGAATAATAGGGTAAATAACAAACCAAGTAGGTTATAAGTCATGGGACCCTATTAGGAAAAGTGGGGAGATATTCAGAATACCCCTACTTAAGTTTCACTAAAATCCCATAATAGGGATACAACTGACCCTCATGAGTCATACCTTCCCAATACGATCAGCATCCACCACTCGTATTCTGAACCTCCACCCTTGGACCAAACGTAGTTTAGTATACAACTTGTCTAACCAAGTCGTATCCACAACATACGATCCGTATCCATGACCCGTATCCCTGGTAAAATAAAATACCAGGAGGATTGAATACTATCTACCATATGAGTCCCTAGTACAATTTGTACCCTAGATTAGGACTCATGGTGAGCCACTCGTACTCAGATCTAACCTAAGTAACCAAGTATAAGATTAAGTTAACCAACCAAATGATCTGTAGCCACCAATACGACTCGTACCCCTAAGTCATATCCATTCCAGTAACCAAAATCCATCCCACCAACCAACACTAATTAGTATAATACTAGACCATACCACACATACCCAAACATATGGCGCATACCCATGAGTCTTATTGGGTCCATAGATCAAAATTCCCAAAAAATTTCAAAGGTCAGAAACCAAGGTATTTCAGTTACGATTCGGCTTACCTAATGGCAAAATTTAGTAGGTTCCATCATGACTCATAAATCAAGTCGTGATAATTAGGTGGTTTGACATCACGGTTGGTCAGTTGTGAAGAGGTAACCCTTCCATCCTTCAAAAGGTATGGTCTCTCCTTAAGTTTTCATTTATTATTTTATTATTTTTGGTTTTCTTAGTTATAGTCAAGGGTTTTTTTGGACTTAGTTGTTATTTTATGGTATAGAGGATTTTTTGGAAAATGATGGATATTTTTTATGGATTTGGTATTAAGTCTCAAACTTTCTTTGAGTTTTTACATTCCTCTCTAATTTTCTTGGTTGATTTTTGATGTTTACTATTGCCATTATTCTTTGAGATGAGGCTACTGGCTCTCTCAGGCCTTGGTTGGCTTGGGATGCCCATCATGTCCAGACCCTGATTTCGGTTGTGACACATAAAAACCTAGCTATAAAATCCCCCATTTTAATTTTATCAAATATTAATTATAAGAGAAAGTATTTAGTTAACTATTACACTCTAAAGTGTCCTTTCTTGTTCATTCCCTATAGGATCAACCTCGACATAAGAGTTGGGTAAATATATTTCTAATGATTGTGTATATCTTTTTACGAGTGTAATTGAGTGTTATCACCAACCACGGGCTACAAGTCATGAAACACACAATCTACATAACTTTTTGTCTATGTTACGCTATCAAGTGTAGGTCTTGTATCAATATCAACCTATCTATCAAATCTCTAAGAAATATGGTACCCCATGGCCCAATCACAGAGAAATCAAACAAGCCAACTGGAGATCTATATTTTCTCCCATATAAAGCCTTGAATGTTTTCATCTGAATGTAGGAATGGTATCTATTGTTATAGGATAATTCCACTAAAGTTAAGAGTTGGTCCCACAGTTCATTAAAATCAATCACAGAAACCTAAAGCGTATCCTTCAAAGCCTAAATAGTCAGCTCTAGCTGACCATCTGTCTATGGATGAAAAGTTGTTCTTATCTCCAACTGAGTGACAACTCCCGTTTCATAGAATTTAAAAAGTATAAACTGAAATTAATACCCTATCGTAAATAGTTTAAATGGACACACCATGTAACCAAACTATATTTTCAATGTAGATCTAGGACAACTTTTCTCTATTGTAGTTCATTTTCACAGGTACAAAATAGGCTGATTTGGTTAATCTATCCACAATCACCCAAATGGAGTCAAACTTCCCCAAAGTCTGAGGTAGTTTAACTACAAAACTTATAGTGATATGCTTCTACTTCCTATCAGGTATAGGCACTTTCTAAGTCATATCGTCAATTCGCTAATTCTTATACTTTACTTGCTGAATATTCAAACACTTAGAACATATTGCATGATGTCCCTTTTTATTCTAAGCCACAACTAATGTTGCTTCAGGTCATGATATATCTTGGATTCACCTAGATGATTAGAATACCTCAAACTATGAGCCTCCTATATAATAAACTTAGTCAATCCAACTATTTAACAAACATAAATCTGACCCTTGATCCTTCAAATGCCCTCTAGATCAAGAATTACTTTCTTAATTTTTCTAGTTAACACTTTATCCCAAATGATATGCAAATTCACATCCTTAAATTACCTATTCATATTCTACTCCATGATAAGGATCATGCCTTAACACAAGCTAAATCTCTACCTGTAACGCCCTGAGAGTACACCCTGGATGCCACATGATGCTTACAACCTCGAAGGACCACAAGCTAACCCATACTGGTACCTGCTATGAGAACTGAATAAAATAACAAAGAACATGTGAGGAATTTAACTAGAAACACCATAAGGTTTTTAGCAATTGAAAATCAATACTGAATCACAGTTTAAAATGAATAAAACATACTTTCAATACTGATAAAACAACTGATAATAACAACTGAAAACTGACTATTTGTTTGTACTAGTCTGAAAGTCTCTAAACTGACTACATGTGGAGTTAATGGGACAAGCACCTAACTAACTTTGACTGACTAAATAACTAAATTGATAACATACCTAAATATAATATAACTTTTCCTTGAAGAATAAGGACTCACAACTACTTCTGCTACTGATGGACTGGAAAGTCTAGGTACGGCTAGGAGCCTGAGCGTCTGAACCTATGATATGATACGTCATAGCACAAAAAATGAGTATGCAGTTAGTACTTTGAATGTGCTGGTATGGTAAATGAGTTTAGGCTAGTATGCATGGCTTATATACATTAATAATAATTGACTTAATAAATATCACGAGTAACTATTGTATAGTATGCGAGAAAACTGTAAAATCTGAGAATGCATGACCAAGCATATGATCTGATACTGGGATAGTTGCAAACTAAAATACTAAACTACTGATACTGCACAACTAAATACTGTATGCCCTAGACTAGTAATCCTAGAAACTAAATTCAGAACTTAATACTGGACTGATACTATGGGAGCTATCATCTAATAGACATGCCCCAATACGAGCTAATTGGGGTCAAACCTGTTAACCCAGTTGGAAGGGTGCTAGTACCATGCCATGAGTACTAACACTAGCTGAGTCGATCCACTAAAATAAAGTCCGAAAGGACTAATGAGTCACCCTCTACTGGCAGGTGCTCTAGTGAGATATATGTCAACCCTCAACTAATAGGTTAACATCTCTAACCAACGCTGGCTACGTAGTTCTGGAATACGGGGACTGCTACTAAAGGTCATACCCACAATTGGCATGTGATCCCACATCCCTGGATTCGCTAGGTGCTAAATCCTACTCCCAACTAAACTAACTCAAATTACTAGACTAAACTAAACTTACTAATATGATATACTAATTGGATTGATAATACTCTAATATATCCGAGACCATTCTAAAAATACTAAAACTAAGTAAACAACTAAGTTTTCAAGTATTCATAACCCCCAGGACTGGATAGGAATAACAAAAAAATCATGCTAAAACCTTAAGGACATGATAAATAGTCATTATTCGAAACTCATTCCTTGGGGAATTTCATCAAACACTTGCAATTCATGATTCAAACATGGGGATAGTTTTAACATATAGAGATAGCATGGTTTTAATACTAAAATCACCAATTAAGGTTTAAATCAACGAACAAGCACCATTCAAAATGTGTAGGGTTTAATAACAACAACAATTACATGTAAACATTATATAAAATAGAGATTCATGGAAATTCAAGGATAAAATTCATGATAACATGTAAAAACCATAGCTTTAAAACTTGAAATTGGGTTCTCAGACTCCATGGGTGAAAAGGACCCATGGATAAAAATTTAACATACCTTAATTGAAGAATTTGTGAAGGTTCTTGGTGGTTTTCTTGAAACTTAAGCTTGAATCTTGAAGGGTCTAGGGTTTGTTCTTTAAAGAGAATTACTTTCTTGGAGATAAATTATGAATAATGGGGCATATAATATCCCTTTGGGGTTTTAATTTTGTGTTTTAGATGGATTTGGGTAAGGGAAAATGACAAGACCACCCATGGGAAATTAAAATTTATTACTGTAATGCCGATTGGGCCTTCACCGCAACATGCCAAAGCTGTCATTGCTATTCTACCGCAATGCGGTGACTTGCTGAAATCTAAAATTTATCATTTTGAACTTCACCGCAATACGGTGAGGTGACCACCGTTATACCCATCGCGACGCGCCACAATCGTGGTGGGATGCTTTTTTGGAAATCCAAATGTGGTCAAAACCTTATCCGAAAAGTCCAAAACTTACCCAAGAAATGCCCCTTACACCCCTAAACATGAATCAACTCACAAACTTATGCCTCGGGGTTGGGAAGGTAACTTTAAAATTTAACAAAGTTAAGAGGACAAAAATGAAACTAAGTCTCTAACAGTTAGCCAAATTTTCAGGTTCTAAGTCTCTTGTTTATGTACTATGGGTTGAATTGAGCTAAGACAATTACGGGGTATTACAATATTTCCCCCTTGGGAACATTCGTCCTTGAATGAGACTGATTAAGCTGAGAATATAGAGGTACTGAGATATATATTGATTATACATAAGTGAAAACATAAGTACATGACTGAGTGTGAAACATTGTGACTGACAGAACTGATTCGTGAATGAATGCAATAACATGAACATGATTATTTGGCTGGAACTGAGAATAATACAAAGGAACTCTAGGAAAAACTGTTACCTTGAGCTGAGTCTGAGTTTTTGGTGAAAAGGTGAGGGTACTTAGTATGCATGTCTGCTTCTACTTCCCAAGTAGCTCCCTCAATAGACTGATTCCTCCAAACAACTTTGACAAAGGGAACTTCTTTGTTCTTAGTCTGTGAATCTAGCGATCTAAGATTTCAACTGGGAGTTCTTTGTAAGAAAGGTCATTCTAAATATCTAAGCGCTCTAAAGGAACAACGATAGCTGGGTCACTAATACAGTTCTTTAATAAATAAACATGGAACAATAGATGCACTTATGCCAAATCTGTAGGAAACTGAAGCTCATACTCTACCTTCCTAAAATGACCCAGGATCCTAAAAGGGCCTACATATCGGGGAGTGAGCTTCCTTTTTTTTCAAATCTCTTCACTTCCTTCATGGGAGAGATCTTCAAATATACGAAATCAGCAATCTCAAATTTGAGATCATTTCTTCTCATATTTGCATAAGATTTCTGACGGCTCTAGTTTTTCTTAAGCCTCTCCCTGGTCAACTGAACTTTCTCCAAAGCATTAAATACTTAATTTGGCCCTATTAATACAGTCTCTCCTACCTCAAACCAACCAATAGGAGATCTACATCTCCTCCCATATAGAGCCTCAAAGAGAGCCGTCAGAATATTGGAATGATAGTTGTTGTTGTAGGCAAACTCAATTAATGGAAAGTGATCATCCCAACTACCCTTAAAGTCAATAATACAAGATCTCAACATGTCATCTAATGTCTAAATAATCCTCTCTTCCTATCCATCTATCTGAGGATAAAAGGTTATACTAAGACGAACTTAGGTACCAAGATCCTTTTAAAAAGCCTTCCAAAAATGAGAAGTAAACTGAGTTCCTCTATCTGAAATGATGGACAACGGGACTCCATGCAATATAACCAACTCTATAATATAGAGCTTGTCATAATACTCAGTTGAATAAGAAGTATGGACTGACAAGAAATGGGCTAATTTGGTCATCCTGTCCATAATGACCCAAATTGAATTATGCTGACGATGAGTATGAGGCAAACCTGTCACAAAGTCCATGTTCACCTCTTCCCACTTCTAAGTGGGAATACTTAAATCCTCTATAGTGATACTAGGCCTCTGATGCTTAACATTAACCTACTAACAATTAGCACTCTTGGATACAAACTCTGCAATATCCCTTTTTATACTATTCCACTAATAGATTTCCCGCAAATCACGATACATCTTAGTAGTTCCTGGGTGAATAGAGTAATTCACACCATGTGCTTCTATGAGAATCCATTATCTTAAATCCTCTAGTTATGGCATACAAAATTTACCCTGGCAACGCAACACACCATCTCCTCCTTGGGAGAAACCTCTACTTTCTTTTCTCTGACTGACTCCTTTAACTTGACCAAGCTAGGATCTTTATCTTGCTTTTCTTTCACTTCGGCAAACAAAGAAGATTCTGAACTATTCTGAGTCCATACACTACCCTCAGCTGAGTTAACTAAATAAATGCCTAATCAAGCAAACTGATGAACCTCCTGAACTAACTTCTTCTTACCACTCTCGACTTGGGCAATACTACCCATAGATAATCTATTAAGGGCATTTGCCACTACATTGGCCTTGCACGGATGATACAAAATACTTATATCATAATCTTTCAAATATTCTAACCACCTTCTATGACGAAGATTTAACTCTGCCTATAAAAACACATACTGCAAACTTTTGTGATCTGTGAACACATCTATATGCACCCCATACAGATAATGCCTCCAAATTTGCATGGCAAAAACAACAACTACTAACTAAAGATCATGGATAGGATAATTCTTCTCAAGGGGATTAAGTTTTCTAAAGACGTAGGATATGAGACTGCCTCCCTGCATCAACACACAACTCAAACCAACTCTGAAAGAATCATAGAAAACAACAAACTTATCTGATCCATCGAGCAACATTAAAATTGGGGTTATGGTGAGTCGAGTTTTCAACTACTGAAAACTTCTCATAAAAATATAACCACTGAATTTTGACTTTTTCTGAGTCAACCTGGACATGGGGGACAAAATAGATGAAAACCCTTCGATAAATAGCCTTTATAGCCAGCTAAAACCAAGAAACTCCTGATATCTGATGGAGAAATAGGTTTAGTCTAGTTTCTCACTGCTTCGGTCTTTTGAGGGTCAACTCTAATGCCATTAACGGAAATAATATGACAAAGGAAAGCTATCAATCCTAGCCATAATATGCCATTACTGAATTTGGCGAACAACTGGTGGGCTCTAAGATTCTGCAATACTATTCTGAGGTGGTCTACATAATCATTTTCATTACAAGAATAGACAAGAATATTATCAATGAAGACTATGACGAACATCTCCAAGTACTACCTGAACACTCGATTCATCAAGTCCATGAAAGTTGTTGGACATTTATTTGACCAAAGGACATGACTAGGAACACAAAGTGACCATACCGAGTTTTGAAAGCTATTTTCAAAATGTCATATTCTCTGACTCTAAGCTAATGATAGTCGGATCTGAGGTCTATCTTAGAGAAACAACTGGCACCCTGAAATTGGTCGAACCAGTCATCGATTCTGGGATGGGTACTTATTATTGATAGTGACTTTGTTCAACTAACGGTAATCGATGCACATTCTGAGGGAATCATCTTTCTTACACACAAAGAGGACTATAACCCCCCATGGAGAAATACTGGGACTGATAAATCCCTTATCTAAGAGATCTTTCAATTGTTTCTTTAAATCTTTGAGATCTGTTGGAGCTATTCTGTAGGGTGGAATAGAGATAGGCTGGGTATCTAGAAGAAAGTCTATTCCAAAGTCAATTCCCTTTTGGTAGGGACTCCTCGAGGATCTTCAGGGAACATATTTGGGAATTCCCTCACTACTAAAACTGACTCAAGACTAGGAGTCTTAGAGTTAGAGTCTTTAACTCAAAAAAGATGGTAGACACACCCCTTGGATATCATTTTTCTCACTAGAAGGTACGAAGCAAACTAAACCCTAAGTGCTGAAGTACTACCCCTCCTTTCAAGGACTGGTTCATTCAGAAACTGAAAATGAACAACTCTGTTTTATAGTCAATTTAGGCATAGCATGAGTTAAGTTAATCTATGCTGATAATGACATCAAAATTAGTCATTTCTAACTCTACAAGATCAACTGAGGTGACTTTGTAGGATATTGTGACCGAATAGTTCCTGTATACCTGTCTAGCTATAATAGATACACCTAATGAGGTAGACACTAAGAAGGGTTCTACTAAATTCTCAGGACTGACACTGAAATTAAAAGCTAAGTAGGGAGTTACAAAAGAAAGAGAAGATCTAGGATCTAATAAAGCATAAACATATACATAAAAAACCTATAACGTACCAATAACCATATCAAGAGAACTTTCTCACTTCTGTCAGGACTAAAGTACATACAATTTATTTTGGCGCTGAAGAGTGGTAGCACTGGAAACGGCACCCTGCTGAGTCGGGAGACTAGATGGAACTGGGGGACGACTGGACTAACCCTTCTAGCCACACCCAAAGAATACATCACTGCCAACTTTACACACCCTAATGGTTTCTACCGTATTTCTAGCAAAGAGGATTTGTGCGACCACTGTTTGCACTTCCCTGGGGATTAGGGCCTAGCTCCCTATCTCGATTATCATTTTTAAACTTTGGTATTGGCTCACTAGATGAAGATGGAGCTAGGTCTTTCTGGGAGAATTAAGGATGGTTACCAACCCTACAACCTCAGTTGAGCAAAACTGAAGCTACTCTTTCTGGCTCTCTTATTTTCCCTCTCTTTCCTTAAACTTTTGCTCCTCAATTTATTGATCATGGACCATTAACCTAGACAAGTCCATCTCTTAAATCAACATTGCGGTCCTACACTCCTTAACCACACTATCAGCTTCACCAGAGACAAACTTACTTATCCTAGACCTGTCATTAGACACCACTTTAGGAGCATATCTGGCTAGCAAAGTAAACTTAAGATAATACTCTTTCACACTTATGTTTCCTTTTCTCAAATTAATAAACTCCTGCACCTTAGGTTGACTTAATTCTAAGGGAAAGAACCTATATAAAGAGGGCATTGAAAACTCTTCCCATTAGACCGGCCTTACATCTTCCCCTCTATCTCCCTTTCACTGCTTATACTAGGTGTGAGCAATATTTAGCAACTGGTAAGCACCAAACTTGCACTCTCACTAGAAGTCACACACTTAATATTAGTTACCTTCTAAACTATATTGAAGAACTCCTGCTGATCCTCATCAAACTTAGATCCCAAAACTAAAGGAGGGTTTATTTGGTGTGAGATCCCGCAAAGTTCCCTCATAGTCTAACCCATTAGAGCTTGTAAAGTGAATCCTAATTTTTCTCTTAAAAGACTAAGGAATGTCTTCCAAAGTGATTAGTGTTAAAACCATATGGAATTTTCCTAATTTTGACTTTTTATCGTATGGGAAATTGAATTATATTTCCAACGATACCTATTTTATCAAAATCCAACACCAGAAGAGAAAGATATGGACATTTTATATAAAGCAATTGAAACTGCCCAGGTACGATGGAGAGGGCCGACGGACCGTCGAGCTAGCGACGAACCATCACCCAAACCGTTGCAGAAAAGGCAGTGAGACCTCATTCTGGTTAGGCGTGATGGAAAGGCCAATGGACCGTCGATCTAGCGATGGAACATCAACCCATCCATTGCAAGCAAGGTAGAAAGTCCAATTCTAGCCTAGGTGTGATGGTCAGGGCCGACGAACCATCGGTCCCTTGACGGACCGTCGCACCCATCGTCGCCTATTCCGTTCAGTGATTTTAAGTCAATTTTTAAAAGTACTTTTTGGTCTTTTTCATCCTTTTTACACTCAAATATATCCAAAATGAAGCACATAGCTTCACATTCTTCATAGACATCAAAAACTAGGGTTTTCTCTTAAGAATAACCCTCTAGATAAAATTCAAATCTTCCTCTAAGAAATTCAAGAACTCACCATAGATTTTACAAATTGAGTTAAGATTCAAGGTTCCCAAGTCAAAATCTTCAAGAACCCTCTCTCAAGAGTACCAAAAAGAGTCTCAAGCAAGTTTGTTCATCTAAATTCATAATCTAAGGTATGTGGGGTTTGAACAAGAACAATCCTTGCATTATTGTGCCCAAAAACTTCTTCTAAGATATAAATTTCTGAATTTTACTATGATTTCCATGAACATCAAGTTTGGGTTTATACTCATTACCATTAGTTGCAAGATTATTAGATTTCCCATCGTTTAAAAGTTGAATTACATGATTTTGTTTATATTTCCATGCCTATTTCTGAATTTTCCAAATTTTAAGATGATTATGAATGTTTTGTTATCAAGCATGAATTTTGAGATGTTGAAATCATGAGATTCATATTATAAGTTATTTTTCCAATATCTTGATTGAGAAAATTGTAAGCTTTTTAAGATTTGAGCATGAACTTTAAATATGATTTTGATGCATTAAATCTTTACATTTTGAGTCATAAGTACAAGTGATGAGTTTATAAGGAGATTATGATCTCAAATTTTGTTGACAAGTTTTGATAAGTAGTTTCAAAAGCTAAGATAGGAATGCACACTACTTATGATTTAAAGCTAAGAGAAGCATAATTTGGCCTTCATTATAGACCCTTAAGTTATTTTAAGGAAAATTTCCTAAAAGTTCTAAGCCTAAGTATGGGAGTAGTATTTAGCATCGAGTTGGGTATGATTCCAAGGTCTCATACACTAGAACCATGTCCCACCATAGGATTTAGATATATGGGCTCGAGGCCGAGATAGTGATCACTAAATTTAAGGTTCTATTCTGATGGCAAGGGTAGAATAGCTATCCCCAACGTAGGTAAGATGTTGGACTCTATGTCAGCTCACATGGTTTATGTCGTTTAAAAGAAACTCCCAAAGTAGTCCCCTAATCTAACTAAGATAAATGTTTCTATATCAGAAGATTGATTTTAAGGTTCCCAAAGTCCTAAAATCTCTAAGTTTTAAAGAAGTCCCTTATTCTCCATAAGATAAAAGTATAAGTTTTAAAAACTATTGTTTTTAAGATTTCTCTTGCTTACAACTTTTGAGAATAAGATGGAGAATACAGATTTTAGAGCGAAGCAGAATGACTCACTAGATTTGTACTATATGCTTCAATATACATGACTTATGAGATTCAGATTTCAGTTTTACTCAAGCTATGTGAGTCATTTATATCAGCATGCATGTTTTATAAAGAATGATAACATTGTTTACTTAAATGCATACACCCCCATATACTCAGTACATCCTCAAAGTACTGATCCACATATACGTCTGTGTGATACATTGTCTCATAATATAGGTTTAGGTGCTCAGTCTCAGCAGTGACAGTGATCCCCGAGTATCTTTTTCTACACTCTGCAGTTGGTGAGTCCTCATGGTTCGAGGACCTATTGCTCAGATTTTTAGTTTTTATTGATTTCAGTTTAGTCGAGTCAGTTGGAGGTCTATCCCAATGACTCTCTAGTTCTTGATTAGTAGAGGCTTTGTCAGACTAGATTATCAATACGTTTAGAGTTTTAGTATTTTGACTGTTCAGACAAGTAATTCTTTGAATTCCCTTTATGATTATGATATGATTGTATCACCATTTTTCTTTATTATCTCAAAGTAAGTTTTATATGTAGTAGCAGGATCAAAGGGTTAGCTTGAGGCTACTTGTATCCTTAAGCACCGTGTGACATTCTTGGATGAGATTTTGAGGCATTATATTTGGGTAAAGTCCTAAATCCTAGCTGCAGCAGTATAAGCCACCTGAACGGTTGGGACAATAACCGACTGATTATGTTGGGATTTTACTGAGTGAGCTAAAGTAGTGAATGCAACTCTGAATTTAGCATGGGAGATATTATCATTCAGGGGATCTTCTTGAATAGGTGGAGGTGTGAGCTGATTCTCGTTTCTCCTTACGTTATTCTTTTTGGGAGGTATGTTTAATAAATGGAAAGAATAATGAATTAGAAAGAGAGGTTAAGTTGAGCTCATGCTCACTTGCACAACATGAATACTGAAAAAAGGGAAACCTTTCATAAGATGTCATGTAGCCTCTTGTCCATAAGTGTGGTGCGCTTCACACCCATTCACAAGACTCTACTCAATGCGGCTTTTAGACTCCCTAGGATACTTTAAAACCTTAGGCTATGATACAAAGTTTGTAACACCCCGAGAGTACACCCTGGATGCCACAAAATGCTTGCAGCCTCGAAGGACCACAAGCTAACCCATACGGGTACCTGCTGTGAGTACTAAATAAAATAACAAGGAACATGTGCGGAATTTAACTGGAAATACCATAACATTTTTAGCAATTGAAAATCAATACTGAATTATAGTATAAAATATCTAAAACATACTGTCAATACTGATAAAATAACTGATAATAATGACTAAAAACTGACTATCTGTCTATACTAGTCCAATTAACTCCACATGCAGTCAGTTTAGAGGCTTTCAGACTAGTAAACTACTGACTTAACTAAATAACTAAATAAATACTGACTTATTTTAGTCATTATTATCAGCTAAATATACGACTAACTGACTAACTAAATATACGATAACTTGTCCTTGAAGGATGAGGACTCACCACTCTGACTAACTAAATAACTAAACTACTGACTTAACTAAATATACGATAACTTGTCCTTGAAGGATGAGGACTCACCACTGCTGATGTTGCTGATGGACTGGAAAGTCTACGTATGGTTAGGAGCCTAAGCATCCGAACTTATAATATGAGACATCATAGTGTAAGAAAAAAGTATGTGGTCAGTACTTTGAATGTCCTAGTATGATAAATAAGGTTAGGCTAGTATGCATGGCTCATATCCATGAATAATAACTGACTAAATAAATAGCTTGAGATAACTGATCTATAGTATGCGAGAAAACTATAAAATATGAGAATGCATGACCAAACATATGACTTGATACTGGGATAGTCTGCAAACTAAAATATTAAACTACTAATACTAAACTACTAAATACTATATGCCCTGGTCAAGCAAGCCTCAAAACTGAACTCTGAACTGAATATTGAACTAAGATTATAGGAGTTATCATCTAACCAACATTCCCCAATATGAGCTAATTGGGTTCCAATATGTGACCCTAGTTGGAAAGGTGTTAGTACCGTGCCATGGATACTAGCATTGGTTGTGTGGATCCACTGAAATAAATTCCTAAAGGACTAATGAGTCACCCTCTAATGGCAGGTGCTCTAGTGAGATATATGTTAACCCTCAACTGGCAGGTTAACATCTCTAACCTACAATGGCTACGTAGTTTTGGAATATAGGAACTGCTACTAAAGGTCATATTCTTAACTAGCAGCTGAGCCCCCATCCCTGGGTTCACTCAGTGCTAAATCCTACTCTTAACTAAACTGACTCTAATTACTGGACTGAGTTGAACATACTAACATGATATACTGACTGGACCGATAATACTCTAATATATCCAAGACCATTCTAAAACTATGAAACTAAGTAAATAACTAAGTTTTTGGGTATTCATAACCCCAGGACTCAATAGAAATAACAATAAAACTGTGCTAAAACCTTAAGGACATGATAAGTAGTCATTAATCAAAAGTCATTCCATTAGGCATTTCATCAAACACTTTCAATTCATGATTCAAACATAGGTATAGTTTTAACATGTAGAGATAGCATGGTTTCAATAATAAAATCACCAATTAAGGTTTAAATCAGCGAACAAGAACCATTCAAAATATGTAGGGTTCAATAACACCAACAATTGTATGTAAACATGATATAAAATTGAGATTCATGGAAATTCATGGATAAAATTCATGATAACATGTAAAAACCATAGCTTTAAAACTTGAAATTGGGTTATTGGACTCTATGGGTTAAAAGGACCCACGGATGGACATTTAACATACCTTAATTGAAGAATTCGTCAAGGTTCTTGGTGGTTTTCTTGAAACTTGAGCTTGAAACTTAAAGAGGCTAGGGTTTTTTCTTGAGAGAGAACTACTTTCTTGGAGAGAAATTATGAATAATTGGGCATATAATACCCCTTTGAGATTTTAATCTTGTGTTTTGGATAGATTTGGGTGAGGGAAAATGACAAGACTACCCTTGGGCAATTAAAATTTGTAACTGGAACGCCGATTGGGCCTTCACCGCGATGCGCCAAGGCTGTCATCGCGATTCCACCGCGACGCAGTGCAATCATGGTGACTTGCTGGAATCTAACAATTGTCATTTTGAACTTCACCATGATGTGGTAAGGTGACCACCGCTATAGCCACCTCGATGCGTCATAATCGCGGTGAGCTACTATTTTAGAAATCCAAATATGGTCCAAACATCGTCTGTAAAATCTGAAACTTACCTGAGACATGCCCCTTACACCCTTAAACATAAATCAACTCACAAACTTATGCCTCGGGTTCGGTAAGGTCACTTTAAAAATTAACAAAGTTAAGAGGCCAAAAATGAAACTAAGTCTCCAACTTTTAGCCAAATTTTTAGGTTCTAAGCCTCTTGTACATGTACTATGGGCTGAATTGAGCTAAGAAAATTATGGGGTATTACACTACTAGTCTTGGAAATATTAATTCTTATGAATATATTCATCATCCGTATCATAAGAAACCAACAACGAAAGACTAGCCATATTTATCGCCTTTCTACTCAAGGTATCTTTCAATGTATTGTTCTTGCCCAGATGATAGAGGATAGTCATGTCATATTCCTTCAACAACTCAAAACACCTTCTCTGTCTCAAAATTAGATCATTCTTATTAAATATATATTATAGTCTATGATAGTTGAAAACTACGTAATAGTTAACCAAATAAATAGAATATCAACATAACTTAAAAACAAATACTACTACTAGAAACTCCAAATCATGAGTAGGATAGTTCTTTCTATTGATCTTTAAGTACCTCAAAAGATAGGTTATTATTTTACCCTTATGCGTGAAAACACCACCAAGCACACTCTCAAAGCATTACATTACATGGTAAAACCATTACCTTCTACAAATAAGGTCAAGATAGATATTAAAGTCAACAAGATATTGAGATTTAAAAATCTCTTCTCACATTTATAAGACCACTGAAAAGTAATATTCTTCTTAGGATATATAGTCATAGAAGTTACAATAGTAGACAATCCCTACATGTATCATCTATAATAGCCAGTCATGTAGCACTCCAAGTCTTTGTAATGACCCTTTCGGTCATTTTTCATATTTTCACTTATTTATGTTGTTTAAGCTTCTCTATAAATTCCCCAAGTCATTTATGACTTGCTGGGACTAACGGGTTGGTTACTAGGTAGTTTATTTAGTTTTTAGAACCAATTCTCTTTTTAAAAGTCTTTGTTGGTTCCAAATGGCCACCAAGAAAAACCTTTAGTGGGACAATTTTAAATATGAATTCTAACTACACCAGCATATCTGAAATATCAATTTTAGTCTAGGTAGACCTTTGGTTTGGGTTCCAATGCACCCGATCTCATTTTAACCTATTGATTGGAAAATTAAAAATTTGAAAGCTTAGGTGTAGGACCCACATTTGGTCGAAATGACCTCAGGTTGAAACTTTGATTTTTCCAATATTTTAGTGTGGTTACATATTTTTTTTGCAAAAATTAAATTCTGAATGAATCCTGAGGCATCGTTGGAAACTTGGAAATTTTCTGAGTTTTGTTGGTCCTGGTGCAATGGTGATCACGGCATGGAGGAGGCAATCATGAAACAGAGATTATAGCAAGGCCACAACAATTGCAACATCATGAACGTGTCTCACATCTCAGCAATCATGGCATCTCCTTGACTATGGTTCTATAAATAGACCTTATAGTCGCGATTTTGGCCATTTCTTCTTCACCTTTGAGAGTCAAAAACCTAAATGAGGATAATAACTCAAAATTAATTATTTTCCATTACTTGGGAGCTTGCTAAACAACCACTAATGTGAATATCTTCCAATTTTAGGTATGAATCCTTTGAATTCATACTTGGATTTGTTGGTTTGGTCCTAAAACTGCTTGATTTTAGCCTAAAGTTTAGCTTTGTTTTCACCTATTTCTTGGGGGTTATGATTCCTTTCTCATGTAAGAACATTAGGTTGATGTCATAAATGTATTTTTTGTACGTGGGACCTACTTAGGGTTTTGGTGTCATTTTTAGACCTGAAGAACAATACTGCAATATGGGTATTATTAGACTCATATTAATAAGTAGATTATAATTTTGATAACATGATGGAATTTTGGATATTGTCAAATAAATATAAGCATGTTGTGTATGATGTGAGGTTTTGTAGTTTGACTTTGATGTAGGCTTTTGTCTACTTTTCTTTATAAATAATATGTGATATATATTGTATGTGAATATGAATGTTAAGATTGATTATGGATAGAATGACTTAGCATTGATTATTGATGTTTGGGGACTAGATGAGGGTTTTGAACCCATAAGATGGTATGTTTATAACCTTTTAGAATCCTATTGCCTTATCCTTAGTTTGGATTAATTTATAGCATGGAAGAGATAAAATGCTAGGTTTGGGATATGGTTTTAGCATTGGAAGAATGATTATTATATTTAATCTTATTGGGCTAGTGTGGTAGTATTGTAATCATAATTTGGGTAGAGTTGACTTAAATGCTCTTATGTCTAGACGAAGTTCCTATCTTAGGATTGGTTAGGCTTACTTGATATTTAGAAGTTGAACTAGATGCCTTAGCCTAGTTTGGGGAATAGTTTACCTAAATATGGAAATTGAGGATTAAAAGTGGGAATGTCCGGCCCACCTAGGCCAATACTTGTGTTAGCCTTGTGGACCTAGTTGTGGATGTTAGGCATAGTTGAGACTAGTAAACCTTAGTATAAGGTTAATTCGTGACTTGGTAAATTGTAATGATATTCCCTGGATTGTGACTTATGAGTTATGACTATGTTATTCCTTATAAAAATGATAATGGGCCTTTAGAGATACTATTCCCTCTTAAACGCTATATTGGACCTTTAGAGACGTTGTTTCCTCTTAGACTTTATATTTGGCACATAGAGACATTATTTCCTCCTAGACTCAATACTTGGCCTATAGAGGTGACTTTTCTCCTAGCTATGATTATTGTCCTATAGATATTATATTCTTCTTAGTTATGATTATTGATCCTATAGAGATGTTATTCCTCTTAGTTCTGATTATTAGGCCTATAGAGATGATATTTCTCTTAGTTATGATTGTTGGGCCTATAGAGATGATTTTTCTCTAGTTATGATTATCGGTATTGAGTGATATTCCTCTTAGATATCATAATTGCCCTAGAGGGATGATATTCTTCATAGTTATGATGTATGACTTATAGATATGTGATGTTTTATAGATATGATATGATTGTTGATATCACGCATCCTAGATGTGAGATGTCTTCTATATTTGAGATGATTATAGATATGCTACGGCTTATAAATATGACTGTCAATATGAGTTTTGAATATTTATATGGTCCTAAGACCGTTATTATGATGTTCTGATTATTTCAGATATATCATTGAACCAAGAGTTGTGTTATGTTATCCAATGGACATCCAAGAACTAATTATCATTGTAAAGGATATGGATGTAGTTTATAAATATACATATATATGTTTAGATACACATCTCTCCGATATGGGATGGAGAAAGATATGGTATGTTGCTTATGATGTTATTAATTTGGATACTGGTGATGGCATTCATAGATTTGGTTCATTCATGATTATTATATAGGTAATTGATATAATTCTAGCTTAAATAAGATCTTATGTTTGTTCATCCTAAATAAGATTTAGGCTATGTAGGAACTAGTTGTCTATTAAGTGGCTATAGTATTTGATGGCTAGAAATCTAATGTACTAGTTAATGAACCTTGTCTAGTTAAATATGGTAGCTGGTGATTATGGTTGATACATGGCTAATGAGGATGACAGGTTTAGCATTGGTGAAGATTAGTTGTTATTGATGACTAAGTTTAAGATGTTGATTATATGTTAAATAAGGATTTAAGTACTAATGATGCTAGATAATAAGAGATGTTAGTGGATAGATAAACAAAGTTTCTAAAAGATGGTTAGTGGTCTTTTTCTAGAGGGTGACTAGTGAGATTATGATAGTTAGAAATGAACATTTGTTAATTGGTGATAATGGTTGAATGGTGAATCTTGATTAGGTGCTAGATATTGTCTATTTGGTGAATAATGATTTTGTGAAGAAATGGTTAGTCTAATAATCAGAGGTCATCTCCATGGTTCAAACCTAACACTTACTTTGGTCATGGGGTACTCTGACCCTTTCTACACTTTTATAATAATTTAGCCCTGAAGATCACTTCGGGCAATAGGCTTGTTGATTAACCCTTTTTTAGCCATTTCTTGAGCTCGTGCACCTATTATAAGCCTATAAATATATATGTATTGATGTTTATAATTATATTGATACTCAGCTAGGTTGGAGTATATTATGATGATATATTGATACCTGACAAGGTCGGAGGATATTGTGATGATATAATACCCGGCAAGGATGGAGGATACTATAATGATATATATTGATACGTGACAAGGCTGGAGGATACTGTGATGATATATTGATACTCGGAAAGTCCAAATGATACTATGATGATATACTGATACTTAGTAGGGCCGAAGGATACTGTGATGATATATTAATACTTAGCAAGGCCAAAGGTTGATTATGCTTATGATATACATAATGATGATAGTTATGATAGAGATGGCTATGTTGATTAGATTGTGATATTGATTATGTACTTTGCATTCATTTCTACGTACACATCGCTTATCACCAGTATGTACCTATGTATATCAGTCGATATTCTATAGAGATAGGTAAAGAATATGCCTTATTTTATATATTGAGTTAATCCTTTGATCTTGGGGCAGTGGGGGTACGTATAGGCTCAGCTAGGTATTTGGTTATCCGGAGTAGTCGGTTATTTGTGTTGTTGTTGATATTGTTATTATCATTGTTATGATCATTATTGTGGATAGATTATGGCAGATTAGTCATTGATCCGGTATCGATATTTGAGATAAGTATACTGCTCATTATATCTTATGATGGAATTATTATGCTTGATTATTTCATGTCTAGCCATATGGATTAGAAACCATGAGCATAATAGTATTAAATCCTGATAGTATTACAGTGAGGTCTTAGAATGAGGGTATGATAATCTAGGTTATGCTTTGATATGACCTCATGTATTTACGTACACATACATATATATATATATGTATATATATCTATCTATATGAAGTTATAACACTACCGTATATCACTTCCTTTATTTGTTCATATTGTATATTCATTTCATGGCCTTGCATATTGCTATGTATATTTCTTTCACTCTTGTTTCATATATTGTCCTGGGATATACAGTATAGTATTAACGTCTATTGAATATGGATGAGGTAGGATAGTTCACCCTAATACTTCCTTATCCTTATTATGTGGGTCCATTGGATATGAATAGGGTAGTTGTCCCTTATTGTTCTTATTGATTTGTTATATGATTTCTGGACTCTTGGGTTTAGTTCTATTCTGTTTATATGCTACATATATCTTCTTTATCTTTGGAGCTTATTTGGTAGCTTTCTACTAAGTACCATTTATTTGGTACTCATACTACACTTCTGCAGCCTACGGATCATATTCAGGTTATCATTGTTGATGCGTATGTCATGCAGAGCAGCCATGGTTCAGATACTTAGAGTGATCTCCTAACGTTCGGAGTATTATTTATCTCTATTATGTATTAGACTAGTCTCTATGTTGTAGTTGGAGATAAGTCATATCAGTGTATTTCTCTTAATATTTCACTTTTGTACACTTATTATATTAAAAGCTTTTGTACTGATACTACTAGGTTTTAGAATTTTATTATGTATTGATCTCTATTTCATTTTTTCTGCATTCCTTTTCTTATATTATTGAGTAGTCCGTTACAAGTTGTTCTGAACTATGGGTTGGCTTGCCTACTGGTGGGTTATTGTAGGTGCCATCATGACCTGAGAAATTGGGTTAACAGTCTTGGTAGGAAAAACCAGCCTAGAATAATCTCAAACCACCTCAACCTTGTTCAAGTTAACTATAATACCTTCTTGGGACAAAACCTACCCCAAGAATGATATGGAAATAAAACAAAACTAACACTTAGAAAACTTAGCATACAACATCTTATCCCTTAATATCTTAGGTATTCAAATTGATTTCGGGTAGTTGATTCTAAAGTTGGAAGCTTATGGATGTAATGACTCTCCCAGTCATTTCATTGATTTGTGTTCATTTCTAGTGTTTCGAGCCTTCCCAAAATGGTTGCATGTCATTTATGACTTTCCAAGACTGTATAGTTCATTTGATGAGAATTCTGATAGGGCCACCAGCTTCAGAATATCAATTTTAGGATAAGGTGACCCTTGGTTCAGATCCCAACGCTTCTAAACTTGTTTTGGGCTATTGGGTGGAGTCTGTGAAAATTGGAACTATAGGTGTGTGCCCCACATTTAGTCAAAAAAACTCAGATGAAAGCTTTAATGGTTCCATTAATCCCGGGACATTAAATTTGGTATAATAGAATATTTTGTTTGTGCACACGGGGTTCCGAGCAAATCTCAAAAACCGAATCAAAGTCCATCGTGGACTTAGAGAAAATATAGTGTATCTGTTCTAGTATGACCATGATCATGAAAGGTAAATTACAATCATTGAATGAGATATATGGCTTAAAGGGTATAAAGCATTCCCCCAATATGTTTTATGCTCTGTTTTCCTGAACCGCGATTATAGAGGAAAATTTATGATCGCAACTCTCTGTACAGCCTCCAAATGTTGTAATAGCAACACTCGGGTTGTGATAGCGACACTCGGGTTGTGATAGCGACACTGAGGCATGCTAGTGACATCCGAGTACCTTGATTGGGTATAAATACCTCTTTTTAGCTTATTTTTGCCCATTTCTCGCCTATTTCCAAAAGAGAAAAACCCTAAATATTGATAGATCTTGATATTGAAGCTTGTAGATATTTTTATTGGTGATCTTGTTTAACAATTATTCCTTGATTTTCCTTCAAATTCATGCTAAGATTCCTTGGATTTCTTGGTAAATTCTTAGAAATTAGGGATTTATATTTCTTAACTTTAAGGGTTGATTTGAGACCCGATTTGTGCTCCATTTGGGCTCAACTTTTGAACTCAATTTCTTATCCTTCGAGGGACCTCATGACAGTTTCAATTTTAGATTTTGTATGCGGGCCCCATGGGCTCATTCTTGACTCAAAATTTGATCGATCCGTTATATAGCAATGTGGGTCTCATTTGACTCCTAATGATGTATAGATTACAATTTTAATAGCATAGCAGTATTTTTGGATTATAGAGTGAAGATGAATATTTTTTGGATGATTCAAGAATATGCGGTCCGACTTCGAGGTAGGCTTCTATCTACTTTTCTTCACAATATTATGTATTATATACATTGCATGTGAATGCAAATGTTAAGATTGATTATGGGTAGAACATTATGACTTAGCCTTTATTATTAAGGTATTGGGATTAGATGGGTGAATTGACCCGTAAGGTGAAACACTTATTCTGTTTCTAGGATCGTATTACCCTAGGTTGCTAGCATGCATACATTATTGATATTAATGAACCTTAGAATAAGTTTACTATGTACTTTGTGGATTGTGATAATGATTCTCGGATCTTGAGGTTATGGTTATATTGGATATTTACCTATTATTTGGCCAAAGGCCGTGTTATGATATTTGTTGGATTTCGAGAAGTGTTTATCCTTTCAAATGATGTGGCCATGGTTTATAGACATGTTGAAGTTTATGAATTGTGTAAATAATGGTAATGGCATGCATAAATTTAGTACATTCATGATCACTAAATGCGGTAAATGGTATGATTCCAACTAAATTATGATTTTACTACTGTTTTTCCTAAAAAGGGATAAAAACCCCATTTTCACCCTTTTCTTAAAATGAATTTATTTATAACGGGAATCGTACCATATTAATGGATGACTAATGTATAATGACATTTAAAATGATGTTTTAAAGATTTGACTAAGGAAGATTTTAGTTATGATTTGATACTACTATTTACTCTGATCGTGAGAGATTCTTACCCTTTATACACTTTTATAATAATTTAATCCTGAAGTTTACCCCAGGCAATGGATTTATGGATTTACACTCTTTTTAGCCATGGCTTAAGTCTATACACCTATTATATATTTCTATATACATCTCTCCAGTATGGGATGGAGGAGGATTATAATATTGATGATATGAATTTCGGGTAAAGCCCAATGATTGATGACGTTGAGGCGATTAATTATATATTTACCAGTTCATGTTTGAATATTGATTATATATTTACTGATTCAAATTTGGCTAGTCATTATATATTTATCGATTTAATTCTAGATATACATTATGATACTTCAATCGATTATGGTATTTTGGATTCTGTTGTATTTATTCTTGTATGTACATCACCTATCGCTAGTATGTGTTTATATCTATCAACCTTATGGGGGTTGCATAGGTATGGGTAATGAGTATGTCTTGTGGTGTATTGTTTGTTGATTGAACCTTCTAAGCCTAAGGCAATGGGGGTTTGTGAAAAGCTCGGTTAGGTATTATTTTTCTGGACTAGTCGGTTACTCACGTTGTTGTTGCTATTGTTATTATTGTTGTAATGATCATAGTTATGGATAATTTATGGCATCTTGTTTAACAATATGGTATTGGTATTTGAGTTATGATTTTTGATCTTTCATCTTACAGTTAGATTATTATGAATGATTAACTCATGATTAGCCATATGGATTAGAAACCCTGAATATACTAGCCCTAGTTTCTTCTATGATTATGAGGCCTTAAGATGCTAGTCTGATGACTTAAGTTTTACCTTTAATTCACCTTATTTAAGGATGTATGTGTATCAATTTATATGTAGCTATGGTGTTACCGTATATCCCTTTTTCCTTCATTTATTAAGATTGTATATTCATTTCTTGGCCATGTATACTGTGATATATATCCTTCTTTCGCCCTTTATTCATAGATTGACTGATGATATATGGTATTGTGTTGAGATTCCTAAGTATGTCTAGAATAGGATAGTTCCTACTTGATACTTTCTTAGCCATATTACGTTAGTTCTTGGATATGAGTAGGATAGTTTGCCCTTACTATCTCACTAGCTTTATTATGTAGTTGTTTTATAGTTGGGTTTAGACTCTATATCTTCTTATATGTTGTATGTATATGCATTATCTTTTGATCTCGGTGAGCAGTTGCCTACTGAGTACCACATGTTTGATACTCATACTAACTTCTGTAGCCTACAGATCATAGTATGGGTTATCTCCAGTCTTGTGTGCATCATGCAGAGCAACTATAGTTCAGAGATGTAGAGTGACCTCCTGATGTTCAAAGTATTACTTTTCTCCCTCTTATATACTAGACTAGTCATTATGTTGTATTTAGTGATGTTTGTATCTGTATATTCATTTAGTTCCTCAATTGTATTCTTCTTATGTTAGAATCTCTTATATTGATTCCAACAGGTGTTGGGATTATCTCATGTATGTTAGTCTTTCATTTTATCTATTCCACATTCTTCCTTTCATTTTTTGGTAGTCTGTTACGAGTAGTTTTAGACTACAGGATTGTCTTACATATTGATGGGATATAGTAGGTGCCATCATGACCTGAGAAATTTGGTCATGACAATGAAATTGTGTTGACTTCAGTCGACATTTACTAAACGGCCTCTATTTAGTAATCTGAGGAATTCATTGACTTTGGAATGTCATTTCTAGTCTACTAGAATGCTAATTTGTGTTCGCAAAGTTATGGGTGAGATGTAAGAATCTATTAAGAAAGGAAAAACCCATACACAACCCCCTTAAGTACGCACCATTTTTCACTTAGATACCTCAAGTTGACATTGATCCATTTTGGCACCTCAAGCTGCCTTCAAGTGTGTCACTTTGACACGTTTTATTAGATCAGCCTAGTATTGTCGAATACAGGATCTATGGGTATAAATCGCCTAGTATTGTCTGATGAGGAGCAGAAGAGGTTTCAGAGGTTTAGGAAGATGGATCTACCTCAATTTAAGGGTAGAAAGAGTGAAGATGCATATGAAATTTATTGATTTTCCATGAGATGTTCAGAGTTTAGAGTTAGCAAAGTCTCATGCAGTTCTTTATACCGTTCTTCGTATGCATATCTGATAACGCTCAACGTACACATCAATTTAAGTGTAAGGCGGTCCTTGTCAATATAATACCCAACTTTGAGTCGGGGTCAAATCCATAAGGAACAATGTGAATGGTGATCGAGTAAGTTTGAAATGAAAGCTACTTGCTAAATTCAAATATGAGATACAAGAATTTAGGGATTTTGAATATTTTCAAAAGTATAAAATAATTTTGGGCTTCTAGAAGACTAACTTGAGGCTAAAAATAATTATTGTATAATCAATTAGGAACGGATCCTTGGGTTATCCCATTCTAGGTGTCAATTTATACATGGGTAATTGAGAAATTATCCATAATTTTCTAGGAGTCTTTCAACAAAACACTAAATTGAACTCATGGATTCTTTAGAATACCTCATGAGCATACCAAACTTACCAATCCAAAACCTCAACTTAGCATTCGTACTTCGAGGATGATACCCATCAAGCTAGCTAAATCATATAACATCCTTATTTCTAAGATAATGCTAAGGAAATATCTAGAATCCAGTTGTTCACAATTACTCATCACTCACATCCCTCTTTCAGGAATGATGTGGGATCCAAATAAAGTTGGGATTTTCACCCACAAATTTCATTCAATTTGGGGTTTTCAGCCAAAACTCTTATTTCAACTAAGGAGTTATAGAAAAATCCATGAAAAATAGCTAATTAGGTAGATAGATAAACAACACCCGTGCATAAATCACAACCTATCCAAGCATAACCCCAAGAGGAAGAACTAGCAACTCAAAAAGATAATAAATAAAATCATACCAAAATCTCCATCAAATCTATTAATAAAATATAAGGAGAATGTCAATCCATACTTTAAATTTATAATACCCCGTATTTCCCTAACTTAAATTAACTCGTCATACAAGAGTCATCCAATATAAAATTTTTGAAATACTTAGTATTTTTCAGTTTAAAACCTGCTATTGCATAAGAAATTGAATTAGCTTTCGAACGATTTAAAATTCGCCCAAATCCGATACTCGGGCGAAGAGTTAAGGCCATTTTTGTAAAGCAGTGCGCCAACTGACACTTCAGCACGTTGTAGAGACCAGAAAAATGGCAATGGTCATTTTCCAGTGAGCCTTCGCGATATCACCATATTGTGCCATCAGCCAATTTACCAATTCTCAAAATCCAGTGTTGCTCCGCAATCATGGCGCGTCACACCAAAGGTAAAATTCGCAAACATAGAAGCAACGTGATTGTACCGCATCGCGCCAAGCTTCCACATCCCAATTTTTAGTTTCCGGTGACATGATGCGAGAGCGTCACGTTGCACCAGGACCCCAAATTGGGTTTTTAGTGATAAAAATTTAAAACTTTTCAGGGGTAATAGGGTCTTTTTCCATGACCCAGATTAGCCTTAAACACGAAGTTCTTCCCTAAATACCCTATTATATCATTATTTTCTCACTTTTCTCTCAAGATTAAAAGCATTATCTCTCAAGAAAACAAACCCTAACTTCAAGAATCAAGGTCAAAACTCAAGAAATCCTCCAAGAACCTTCAAGATTAATATACCCAGGTATGTTAGGTGTTCATCTATTGGTTCCTTTCTCCCATAGAGTCCAAGAATCCCTTTTTAAACATACAAGATCTTAGATTTATGATTTCCATGTTTGAATTAGATTGAATTCATGTTCATGATATTAGTGGGGTTTCAATCCATGATTTAAGTGCAAGTTTCATGAAATAGAATAGCATGTGTGATGAATATGTGATTATCTTGATAAACCCTTGAATTTACAATGTTATTAATGTGTCTATGATGTTAATTTAGTTTTAATCCATGATTATTATAAGATTCAT
Organism: Capsicum pubescens; assembly: GCA_030864215.1. NCBI lineage: Eukaryota > Viridiplantae > Streptophyta > Magnoliopsida > Solanales > Solanaceae > Capsicum > Capsicum pubescens. The sequence goes on from CM061543.1 coordinate 125,820,619, forward strand.
GAAATTAGATCAGTATTTTTATAGGAAATTATATGAATTGCATGCTAAACCCATGAGTTATAAGTTTGGGCATTATAGTTGTTATGTTTATATGTTATCCATGATTATGTGCATAAAGTTGTGCTCCCTAAGTGTTTTATAGAATGTCCACATGAATAAAGTGATGAAATCATGACATGTTTGTTAGTATATGTACAAGCTTATGCCCTAAAAGTGTTTGAAAAAATATCTCTATAGATGAAATATGAACATGTGTACATTGTTATGTTTTACAAGATCATGTGATGCTTTACTTTTCATGCTATCGAGTCCTGGGGGGTATTTAATACCCGACAATCTAACTATGTACCTAGATCCAATGTCAGTTATAGAGTAGTATCCGTCATGTCACGATCATTAGTACTCAGTCAGTTACAGAATTCAGTGAAACTCAATATCAGTCCAATCCAGTTAGTTAACACGCTCAGTAATAGTTCAGTCAAGCCCAGTACAATCTAGTGATATGTTTAGTGTCTTCTGTTGGGAGTAGGATTCAGTACCGAGCAAACCCAGAGATGGGGGAATTCCTGTTAGTATAGGGTTTGACCTTTAGTAGCAATCCCTGAGTTACAGAACAATGTAGCCAGCGTAGTTTAGGATGACTTCCTGCTAAATAAGGATTGACACATCTCTCATGATTTTTCCTACCAGTGAGGGTTGACAAAAATGTCTTCCTGCCAGTAAGCGTTTACTCACAGTCATTATCTTTACTCGTGGAATGGTACTGACACCGTTCTAATTAGGGTTACATATTGGACCCCAACTCAGTTATCTTATTTTATTTGGGTCATGTCAGTTAGATGATTACCTCTCACAGTTTCAGTCTCAGTTTTCAGAATAGAACTCAGTTCAGTTCTACAGAATCAGGACTGTCTGATATAGTAAATTAGTATCAGTTACTCAGTTATCAGTAACTTCAAATTATCAGTTACTTAGTATCAAAATTCAGTACTAAACTTCAAAAAAGCTCAGTTATAGTATATATATATATATGCACAGTATTGCATGCTCAGTATTTATAGTAGTTCAGATTATCCATATACTCTCGTGTTCTATTTCTCTATATTATTCAATCGGTTATTGTTCATGCATATGAACCTTTGCATGAAGCCTTACCTCATTTAGCATACGAGTACATTCCACATACTGGCGTATACTCTTTGTTTCTGCTATGATGTCTCATATCATAGGTTCGGATGCTCAGGTTCCCGACCGTGCATAGACAGATCTAAATTCATCCAGCTATAGATTAGTAGTGAGTCCTCATCTATCAAGGATATTCTTTCATTACATTATTTTAGTAGACTCAGTATTTCAGTAGATGGAGTTAGTTGGAGGATTGTCCCATCAACTCCACTTTCAGACACTTTAGTTAGAGGCTTTTCAGACTAGAGTTCAAACAGTATTTAATTTTACAGATTGTTATTACAGTTTGACATTTACATCAGTATTTCAGATGTTTTGAACCTTATGGCATTTCAGCCTATTATTCTGTATTTATTACAGTATATTATTCAGTGCTCACAGCAGATATCAGTCATGGGTTAGCTTGTGGTCCTTCAGGGTATTAAGAACCGTATAGAATCTGGGGTATAGACTCGGGGTGTTACAAACTTAGTATCAGAGCCTAAGGTTCAACAGTTTCTTAGGGAGTCTGAAAAGCTACATCGAGTAGAGTCTTGTGCATGGGTGAGTAGTGCGCCACACTTATGGACAGAAGGCTATGAGATGTTTTAGGAAAAGTTTCCCTTTTTTTAGTATTCATGTCATGTGAGTGAGTGTAATCTCAAGTTAAACTCTTAGTATAATCTGTTTCTTTCTTTTGTTTACAGAACATGCCTCCCAAAAAGACTAACAAAAGAAGAACTGGCAATCAGTCAGCACCTTAGCTCGTTCAGAAAGATCCCCTGGATGAGAATGTCTCTCTTGAAGAATTAAGAGTTGCATTCACTACTTTGGCCAATTCTATAGCAGCTCAAAATGAATGGCAAGTTGTTGTTTAGGATAACCCAGTAGTCAATACTGGTGCATCTAGGATTAGGGACTCCACCCAAATAAATCCTCCCTTATTCTCAGGATCTAAGTTAGACTAGGGTCTATAAGAGTTCCTCAATAAAGTTTAGAAAGTCATAGATATTATGGGAGTAATTTCCAGTGAGAGTGTTGAGTTAGCTTCCTATCAGCTACAAGATGTATCTCATATATGGTTTAAGTACTAAAAGGTAGACAGGGCCACAGATGCAGAGCCCATAAAGTGGGATGAGTTTGCTAATGCTTTTCTTGATAAATTATTTCCCTTAGAGATGAGAGAAGCTAAAGTGTTAGAGTTCATCAATCTCAGGCAAGGAAGAATGAGTGTTAAATAGTATTCCCTCAATTTTTCTCAGTTAGGTTGGTATGTTCCCCATGTAGTATCAGACAATAGGTCTAGAATGAGCAATTTTGTATCTGGGGTGTCAGATAGTGTGGTTAAGTAGTGCAGAACAGTGATTTTGATTATGGAGATAGACATATCTAGGGTTATGTTCCATGCTCAATAGATTGAGGAGCAGAAGCTTAAGAAGGAGAGAGAGAATAAAGGAGCCAGAACGAGTAGCTTTAGTTTTTCTCAGCCTAAGTCAAAAAGCGGTAACCGTTTCCAGTTTCATCCAAATTTTTCAGCCCCAACTCCATCTTTAGCTAGTGTACTAGTACCATAGTTTAGGAATAACTACCGAAATAGGGCACCAGACTCCAAAACCCAGGGTAGTGCGAGCGGTGGTCGTACCCATCCGTTTTGCAAGGAATATGGTAAAAATCACCTAGGTGTGTGTAGAGCCGACAATGATGTGTGTTTTGGATATGGAAAGTCAGGACAAAGAGTTCGAGAATGTCCTAAGGCTGGTCTACGAAGTTAGCACAGTCGTCCTTTAGATCAGTCTGGTCGCTCAAATCAGCAGGGTACCACTTCCAGTACCACTAGTGGTCAATGCCCGAATAGATTTTATGCACTCCAATGTCACCATGATCAGGGAAGTCCTCCTAAAATAGTTATGGGTATGTTATGAGTCTTTCATCTTTATGTTTATGCCTTGTTAGATCCTGAGGCTTCACTTTTTTTGTAACCCTTGTATAGCCGCCAACTTTGGTGTCAGACCCAAAATATTAGCAGATCCCTCCTCTGTGTCTCCCCAGACTCTAAAGTAAAGTGGTGAAATTTCAATTTAGACATGTTGATTAAGTGGTTCACAGCTTTAGAATAATGGCTTTAAGCTAAGGAGGAGATGGTAGAATAAGTAACTAAGTCAGGCTTTCAGAATTTAGTAGTAATGTCAGTATGTATAGAAAAGTAGTAGGAGGGGATGATGCCCAACCCATCTTTACCTCAGCGCAATGTTTTACACCTCAGCTATCATGGTATGTACTCATGCCTTACACGTCAGCTCTATGATCATAGCTCATATTCGTGCACATTATAGAAAATTATGTACGCTTACAGTTCCTAGTATAAGGAGTTCCAGTTCACTCAGTGTTACGAATCATGTTCCATGAATACAGAAACTCCAAACTCAGGTTATGCAGCTCATGACCTATGTACTCATGCCTTATAATGTGCTCAGTTCCCATTACTTGTGCTACACTCCTAATGATCAGCCAAATTTAGATTTCATTATGTATATCCTCTGTTTAGACCTCTTGATAAATCCATGATATTGATATTTTATTCCTCAGGCTTCAGTTAAATGTCAAGTTTAGTATAGTGTCCATTCATGCTTCAGGTCTTCATGTTTTAACCTTTAGTGAACTCTCCTTATGAAACAATGTGTGATGAGAAGTTGCTTAGATGGGAGAGAGTAAATATTTCATGTTAAGAAAAGATTGTTACATGCTTGTTTTACACGAGGCTTTAGTTATAAAGATAGGCTTGAATGTCATGTTGATATGTAAGTGGCTAAATGTATTTCAGAGATTTGAGTAGGCTTGAACTTTGCGAGAGAATTCAGTTTAGCTCAAACCTCAGTAGGCAGGGTTATCAGTGCCCATATTGCTAAAATTTTAACTATGTAGTGGCTTCTAATTCAGATGTCTTATTCAGACCATGGCGAGATTTACTTTCTCCCTATAGTCATTAGAACCTTATATGAAGGGTGTCAAATAAATGCTCCAGTTGAGTATAAGTTTTTAGTATGAGTTAGTCTGTGAAGCCAGCAATTCAGTTAAGCAGCCAGTTGGACAAGTTCGTATGGTTTTCCATCTTCCCATCTAGTCGAACTATCCAAAGTTTTATGAGTATGACTACTCCAAGAAAGAGCATCCTAGTAGTTATGAGTTCATTCCAGTTCATGTATCATGCCTCTATTTTATATCTCAAAAATTCAGTCACAATTTAGTTCGTAGGTGCGCGTGCACCATCTCAGTTTTTCCTTAGTACCCCAGCCATGTCAGCATTCTTTGAGGGAAATAATGTCCCAAGTGGGAGATGCACTATAACCCCCAAGTTTTTATGTCCTAAACCTTTCAGTTTATATTCACGTAATGAATCTAGTTTGGAGTAATGGGTACTCATAAGTTGACCCTTAAGTTACAATCTCAGTCGTATGACATGTATCCAAGAAATCAGTTTAGCTCATGATATTCAGTTCATATATCATGTTTCAGACTTAGTAATGTTCTTATGATCCCGTTCATACATGTCCAGTAAATGATCTTAGATTCATCAGTATTCCTAGCCTAAGGTGACAGCCTTCCTTAGTTTTACTTAGTTCCATGGTCAGCTATAATTATAAACTTAGTATCCACTACCGTTGCATATTTAGTCATGCATTCATGAAACACTTTAGTCATGTATTCCATGCATCAGCTATGTATGTTCAGTATAGAAACTCAGCTTGTCAGTAGTTAAGTCACATTTCAATTAAGCATGTTCAGTGTGTCAGCTAAGTTTATTAGTGTTTCTCAACTTAATCAGTCTCATTAGAGGATGAATGTTCCCAAGGGGGAGTTATTGTAATACCCCGTATATCCCTAACTAAAATTAACTCTCATTACATAAATTATTCAATATAAAAATTTTGAAATACTCAGTATTTTTCAGTTTAGATCCTACCATTGCATAGGAAATTGAATTAGCTTTCCAATGATATAAAATTCGCCCAAATCCGATACTCAAGCGAAGAGTTATGGCCATTCTTGTAAAGCAGTGTGCCAACTGGCACTTCAGCGCGTCATGGAGACCAGCCTAATGGAAATGGTAATTTTCCAGTGAGCCTTCGCGATACCACCACATCGTGCCACCAGCCAATTTCCCAATTTTCAAAATCCAGTGATGCTCCGCGATTATGGCATGTCGAGCCAAAGGTAAAATTCAAATATAGTTAAGCAACGCGATTGTACTGCATCGCGCCAAGCCGCATCGCGATAGCGCCGCATTGCGCCAGGGCCCCAAATCGGGTTTTTTAGTGTTGAAAATTATAAACTTTCCAGGGGTAATAGCGTATTTTTCCATGGCCCAGATCAACCTTAAACACGAAATTATGCCCTAAATATCCTATTATAACATTATTTCCTCACTTTTCTCTCAAGAGTAAAAGCATTCTCTCTCAAGAAAACAAACCCTAACTTCAAGAATCAAGGTCAAAACTCAAGAAATTCTCCAAGAACCTTCAAGATTAATATACCCTGGTATGTTTCGTGATCATCTATGAGTTCTTTTCGCCCATAGAATCCAAGAATCCCTTTATAAACATACGAGATCTCAAATTTATGATTTCCATGTTTGAATTAGATTGCATTCATGTTCATGATATTAGTGGGGTTTCAATCCATGATTTAAGTGCAAGTTTTATGAAATTGAATAGCATGTGTGATGAATATGTGATTATCTTGATAAAACCTTGAATTTACAAAGTGATTAATTTGTCTATGATGTTAATTAGGTTTTAATCCATGATTATTATAAGATTCATAAAATTAGATTAGTATTTTATGGGGAATTTTATGAATTGCATGCTAAACTCATGAGTTGTAAGTTTGGTCATTGTAGTTGCCATGTTTATATGTTATCCATGATTATGCGCATGAAGTTGTGCTCCCCACGTTCTTGATAGAATGTCCACGTGAATAAAGTGATGAAATCATGACATGTTTATTAGTATATGTACAAGCTTATGCCCTACAAGTGTTTGACAAAATGTCTCTATAGATGAAATATGAACATGTGTACATTGTTATGTTTTTCAAGATCATGTGATGCTTTACTTTTCATACTATCGAGTCCTGGGGGTATTTAATACCCGACAATCTAACTATGTACCTAGAGCCAGTGTCAGTTACAGAGTAGTGTCCGTCATGTCATGATTAATTGTACTTAGTCAGTTACAAAACTCAGTGAAACTCAGTATCAGTCCAATCCAATTATTTAACACACTCACTAACAGTTCAGTCAAGCCCAGTACAGTCTAGTGATAAGTTCAGTGTCTTCAGTTGGGAGGAGGATTTAGCACCGATCAAACCTAGGAATAAGGGCATTCCTGTTAGTATAGGGTTTGACCCTTAGTAGCAATCCCTTAATTATAGAACTACGTAACCAGTGAAGGTTGAGACTTCCTGCCAGATAAGAGTTGACACATTTCTCATGAGTTTTCCTATCAGTGAGGGTTGACGAAAATGTCTTCCTGCCAGTTAGGGTTAACTCACAGCCATTGTCTTTGCTCGTGGCACGGTACTGACACCCTTCTAATTGGGGTTACAAAATGAACCCCAACTAAGTTATCTTATCTTATTTGGGGCATGTCAGTAAGATTATTACCTCTCACATTTTCAGTCTTAGTCTTCAGAATAGAACTGAGTTCAGTTCTAATGAATCAGGACTGTCAGATATAGTCAATCAGCATCAGTAACTTCAGATTATCAGTTACTTAGTATCAAAATTTAGTACTCAACTTCAGAAAAGCTCAGTTATAGTATATATATATATGCGTAGTATTGCATGCTCAGTATTTATAGTAGTACAGATTATCCACGTACTCTCATGTTCAATTTCTCTATATCATTCAGTCAGTTATTGTTCATGCATATGAACCCTTGATTCAGCCTTACGTCATCTAGAATACCATTACATTCCACGTACTGACGCATACTCTTTCTTTGCTCTATGATGTCTCATATCATAGGTTCGGACGCTCTGGTTCCCGACCACGCATAGACAGATCCAAATTCAGTCAGCAATATATTTAGTAAGGAGTCCTCATCTATCAAGGATATTTTTTCATTTGATTATTTCAGTACATGGAGTTAGTTGGGGGATTTTTCCCTCAACTCCTCTTTCAGACAGTTCAGTTAGAGACTTTTCAGACTAACGTTCAGACAGTATTCAGTTTTATAAATTGTTATTACAGTTTGACATTTACATCAGTATTTCAGATATTTTAAACCTTATGTCATTTCAGCCTATTATTCCATATTTATTACAGTATATTATTCAGTGCTCACAGCTGATATCAGTCATGGGTTAGCTTGTGGTCCTTCGGGGTCATAAGCACCGTATACCGTCTGGGGTACAGACTTGGGGTATTACAAAATTCCAATAAATCTTCAATGGAATTTGTAAATTCTTCACTTCAGAGTTACTCTAATGTCTTCTTAGCTCAAGATTAGTACAAAATTTTGCTCCAAGCTCCAAGTGATAAGATAAAAAAGTGAAGATGAAATATAGGATAAAAGATGGTGAAAATGAGCTAAAAACTCCTATTTAAGATCCAATCAACATTTGCTAAATATTATTAAAAAAATTTCACCTTACTCTTGGTCTCTTTAAGCACATTACAATTTTTCCCCTGAACTTTTTCCACCCTATCATGATCTCCATCTATTATCTACGGTCGTGATACCACGATCGTAGTAATTATCTTGTAATCGCCATTGGTTGACTTGACTGTTGATCACAATCATGACCCTTAGGCCGTGACCGCGGTAACTGAGGATTGATTTTTGGTCCTAATTTCCAGGATTTGGCTCTTTCCTTTCACATTTTTTCGCTTTTATGTTTTCCTTATCTCATTTTTATCAAGTTTCCTTGATTATTTTCCCATTTCAACTTTTACCTACACAAATAAGAATTAACTAAGAAATTAACAAAAAATCAATGGAAGAGCATGATAATTTAGTGTTTAAAGATGCTAGTAAGTTATCAAACAGACGACTTATCAACTCCCCCAAACCTAAACTATTGCTTATCCTCAAGCAAACAAGGATAATTCAATAATATATGGTGTTTAACTCAATTTCACCCAAATAAAAGCTCTACTAAAGGAATAAGCTAGCAAATCTCTACAAAGACTTTCCAAACATGTCATGGCAACAAATAAACCAAAAAATTTCAATAAGCACATATTTATGAAGCAAGGATGAAAGTTTGTATCAAATGAACCTTCCAACTAAACAAAGCATCTTAAGAGGAGATACTAAATCTTCAAAGATTGTCTCAATCTTAAGAATGCAACCTACTTCACCCATTTACCCAAACCAAGAATATGACTTCACCCTCTAGCTCAGAGTATCGATGACTCTCACAAGAAAGAGTTAGCTCCACACAAATAATACATTGACATTTCTAAAGGATCTAAAATAATGAAAGAATTCACACTCACTCTCGCAAAGAAATTCAAGCACAATGAGTAGAACCATAGGCTTTCCCTTTGTGTTTTTTGACACTAGTATAGGCTTACCTAGTTTTGAATCACCAAGGTCTTGTGGTTCAATATAAAGGTTTAAGGTATTGGAAGGAATATATATGGATCAATTGACTAAAATACCTCCTTCAATCCAATTGATCAACCCTTTCTACACCCAAAATTTTCAAACTATCCACCTTATTATTCTTCAAATCATTCCCCATATTTCCCTATCTTTTTGTTTAGAATTTACCAATCAATTCTAAGATGTCATTTTCTTTCTTCACTTCTTTGACTTTTTTAAGAGATTTTCTACCTATAAGCATTTCTTAGCCCCTCACTCATCTAATTTTTCTTTAAGTTCTATGGGCTAGGCTATTCGATTTTCATCAAGCACGTCTTTTGTATTTTAAGAACATGAGTTGACAACCTTAAAAACACCTTTCTTGGATCATCTTAGCATATAACATCCTTCCCCAAAACTAGGAATTTGAACCACCCTTACATTCTTCTCTCAAATACACAACCCCCTCCCCCCCAAACTTAGGTTTCTGCCTACAATCCATTATTTTGAATCATGTGATGCATAAAAGGAGGTTAAGTTCCAAAAGAGGGATTTTCTAAAGGGTTTAGATGTTTTAGTATGTTTATCATTACAATAAGAAAGAAAGATGGGAAAAAGGGTCAAATGGGTTAAGTAGGGAACAATGATAAGGTAGAAATTTGGCTATGCGACGAGCAAAAATGACCTCGGGTCATCCTCTAAACCAAGCTTTCCTAGAATTTTTCTTTGAATACACTTGGCAAGTTCTAGACTACACATATGCACATGAATTATTCAAAAATCTCACCATACATGACATTGTACTCATAGAGCAAAAAGTTAGCACTTTAACGAATTTGAGCAATTTGAGCTTCATCAGTTACTCTGAGTCAAAGACTCATCCTTGTAAAGAGAGAGCCAAAAATTGAATTTAATGGTCTCACTTAAAAGAAAACTCAAAAACATCCTTGATCTTTTTCAAAAATAAAAATATATTTTTGGTTTTTCTCAAAATCATTCCATTTTTTGCCAATGACATTTTGAAAATATTTTTGAACTTTTGCCTCTTCCTAAACAATTAAAGAAAAGATTAAGTGAATGCAATGCAACATTATTATTACATTTATGGGATTCTTTCCTCATAATTTCACATATCGCCCATTTAGTTCATAAAATACTCATGGCACCAATAGAAACACAAACGACCCTATACCCTTAAGACTGTGTCACCCGATCTATCATAGGGCAAGGCAAGCATTCATGTCTTATTGGGTTACACAGATTTCACCTGAGGATGCTAGGATAAGCACATTTATCGATTAAACCATGGATGTAACATTCATCAACAATCTCAACCAAAACCACTGTTTATGAAACATTTAAGACCAATTGAACTCAAGAATATGCTCCAAAAATGATCACATAACACCCCAAGAAGGTCCACATTAACCTTTAAAAGAACATAAGACGTTCTTCTCTTATCAACATTATAACAAACACGTGGTGTGCATGAAATGTAAGATCTTAAAAGATAGAATAACAACACATGTGAACAAGATCAATGCACCAATTCATAACCAAACACACTATTAGTAATCAAACTAACCTAATTAAATCAGCCACCAATCAATTAAGCAAATAAACTACAAGTGGATGTTTCATCAAACACATAGTGTGCACTAGAGTATAGAAGCAATAATTTTTAAAATATAGCATTTGTAACAAGGCATACATTAAAAAAAAATCCAACAACCACATTCAACCAAATCAAGCTCAAATGGAATAAATACAAATCAAAAGAAACCATAGAATGTAATCACTATTCATACTTTAAAGAAATTTTAACTAAGGATCATACCTGGTAAGCTTGTTTACGAGAACAAAATGACAAAATAAAAGTCCAAATATTCTTATCCAGGGTATCATTCTTGAGATACCCTTTCCAACTTATGCTATCACCTGCAAACACCTAAAAACAAGTTGAAAATTAAATCAAAAACATTATAAAACATTAAGAAAAAATTCCTTGGGTTGCCTCCCAAGAAGCACCTTAGTTAAAGTTGTAGCAAGACATATTTTGACTATCATGTATGTCTCCACTTAAAAGATTTAAATCGTTGGCCCAAATTTTGATCCATATATCTTCAAGGTACTTTGGGCAAAGGTAAGGGCACAGTGATATATATTCTATCTCGCCAGTTTGCATACTTGAATCTCTTACCCAACTTTACATCAAAATTTTGAATAGGCTCATTGGGTACCGATGAGAACATCAAGATACCACTAGATAAACATCATATTTTGAAATTTCTGGCCTTCAAGTGAGGGATGTTATTTTTCCTATAAAAAACTCCAAAATAAAAGGATTTTGTACCTCATCTCCAAAATTTGTCATTTGCTCAAATGGTTCGACTTTCATCACATCCACCAAGAATAATGTCTAAAAGTAGTTGGGATGAGGTCATCTTTCCAATTTTGGAGTCACATTATTCTTGAAATTCTAACCCCAAAATCAACTAAAGCCTTCATAAAGGATTTTCTTGGATTTCTCATTCTACTCTAGTAGTATTCTTCAATTTTCACATCTTTTCTTATTTTTGGTTTGGTTGGTTGACAAATCACCAAGAATTCTTCAACATCAAGCTCACTATTGACCACATGGCTTCATAACTTTTCCTTATGAACCTCATTTTAAAGATTGGGCATATTCATGGTACTTGAAAGATTGGCCTCCTCACCCATTTGTTCTTCTTTTTCACTTTATTTTCCAAATATCACCATGGATTGATACAATAAATGTGTGTTCTCTCCCATTGTAATCACCCAATCCAAGATAGTTAGAAGCATTTCATTAGCACTATTATATCCGATAGTTTGTTCTTCCTTTATCACATAAGACCTATCAAACTCATAAAAAGAACTAACATTTTTGTTAGCATAAATGAGGGAGGGACATTTGGACAATCACTCCAATGTCTATCTCGACCACCACATAAGAGCAATCATACTTCCAATAGGATCAAGATGGTGCACACACCTCTTTCTGGGGAGCATATTTATAATTTTGCCAAAAGTGGGTCCACTACAATATGGACATGGATCATCAACATAAGATTTGCAACCACCAAACTAACATTCATTCTAAGATGCCATAGTAACAAGTAAAGAAAAATAAAAATTTATCTAACACAAGAAACAAAAGAAAATCACAAACAAATATTTATAATTTTGGATCCAAGCAAGTAAGCTAATATTTAAAACAAACTCAATACACAAATTTGTTCCCAATAAAGATGCCATTTTTGTTAATGCTCAACTTTGCACAACATTTAAGTGCAAGGCGATCGTTCTCAATATAATACCCAACTTTGAGTCGGGGTTGAATCCATGAGGAATAATGTGAATGGTGATCGAGTAAGTTTGAAATGAAAGATACTTGATAAATTCAAATATGCAATACAAAATTTTGGGGATTTTGAATGTTTTCAAAAGTATAAAATAATTATTGGGCTTCTAGAAGACTAACTTGAGGCTAAAACTAATTAGAGTTTATTAGGAATGGATCTTGGGGTTATTCCATTCTAGGCGTGAATTTATACATGGGTAATTAAGAATTTATCAAAAATTAGCAAGGAGTAGTGGGTAGGCAAGATTTAAAGTATTAGCATTAGTGTTTCAAAAAAAAACACTAAATTACACTCATGGATTCTTTCGAATACCTCATGAGCATGCCAAACTTATCAATCCAAAACCTAAACTTAGCATCCCTATTTCTAGGATGATGCCCATCAAGCTAGCTAAATCACATAATATCCTTATTTCTAAGATAATGCTTAGGAAATAACCAGTATCAAATAGTTGTTCACAATTACTCATCACCCACATCCCCCTTTCAAAGATGATATAGGATCCAAATTAATTTGTGGTTTCACCCACAAATCTAATTTAATTTGGGATTTTCACCCAAAATTCTTATTTCTACTATAGAGTAATAGAAAAACCCACACTATAGAATAATAGCAAAACCCACAACAAATAGATAATTAGGTAGATACATAAACAACACCCATGTATAAATCACAACCTATCCAGGAATAACCCCAAGAAGAAAAACTAGCAACTCATAAAGATAATAAAAAAACATACAAAAATCTCCATCAAATTGTTTCATGAAAGAATAGGATAATGTCAATCCATACTTTAAATTCTTATAAATCTTCAATGGAATTTGTCAATTCTTTACTTTGGAGTTACTGTAATGTCTTCTTAGCTTAAAATTAGTACAAAAATTTGCTCCAAGCTCCAAGTGATAAGATAAAAAGTAAAGATGAAATATAGGATAAAAGATGGCAAAATAAGTTTAAAACCCCTATTTAAGCCCCAATTCCACATTTTCTAAATATTACAAAAATGTCGACTTGCTTTTGGTCTCTTTAAGCACATTATAATTTTGCCCCTGAACTTTTTCCTTCCTATAGCGATCGTCATCTCTTAATTGTGATCACTATACCATAATCGCAGTGATCATCTCATGATGGCCATTGGTTGACTTAACTGTTGATCACGATCGGGGCCCTCAGGTCGCGATCGCTATAATTGAGGGTTGATTCTTGGGCCTGATTTCTAGTATTTGGCTCTTTTCTTTCACATTTCTTCTTTTTTACCTTTTCCTCGACTCATTTTTACCATGTTTCCTTGCTCTTATTTCCATTTTTACTTTTACCTACACCAATGAGCATTAAATAAGAAATTAACAATAAATCAATTAAAAAGAATAATTATTTAGGCTTAAAAGATACTCGTAAGTTTTCAAATTGATGACTTATCAATATCCCTTATAAGTAGTAGTGGCATTCTTATGTTGACTACCCAAAGGATCTTGGCTTATGACTTGGGAATTACTCTTAGAAGATTTTCTTGGTTGATTTGTTCCTTGTAGTTTAAAGAAGGAGAAGTGGAATCAGTTCAAAAATTACTTAGGAAGGTATTTGTGTGATTGAGTAAAAGATACAACATTTTATCATGACTTGGTGAATTTTCCAAATGAGATTGAGAGGATTCATAGATTTGTGAGGGATTTAACTTTCTAGATTTGAGAGAAAGTCTCCCTACAACCTAGGATGGAACTTCTTTTCAGAGGGTGGTCGAGGTAGCCATGGCGCTCAATATCGTAAAAAGAGTTTGGAGACTTAAAGTTTAAGAAGTCCAATATTTTTAGCTAATTCACTAGTACATATATTTAGAGGTGATAGTTCTTTCAAAAGAGGCTTTCATCATTAACATAGTAGACCAGTTCATGCTACTATCTAGGTATTTGAGGGTGGGTATTTTAGATAAGATTTTTTAGTTCAAGGTAGACTTCATATATTTCTTATTAAAAGTTCTTAGTTCGCGGAGACTATTTTGTTATTTAAGGGCTTTTATGGTTCTTTGGTCTTATTAAGAATGTAGTAATCTAGAGCATCTCAATAGGATTTTTCCCAGACTTAGGGTGGAGGTCAATAGTAGGGTACTTAGGGTCCAATTAAGATAACAGTATGCCTAGATAGAGGTCATGGTGGATCTCAAGCAGGTAGAGGTATACCATATGATAAACGAGTGGGTAGTAGAGGGTTTTCTCAAGTAGATTGTAACATGGATTAGTTTTATGCTTTTTTGGTATACTTAAGGTAAAGTATTTTGATTCAATCATTATAGATATTGTCTATATTCACATGAAATTCTTTAGTATTATTTGATCTTGGTTCTACTTTCTTCTATGTGCCTACATAATTTGCATCAGATCTTGATATGATGCATAGGTCTCTTTATGTACTACTTTCTTCAGTATTATTTGATCTTGGTTCTACTTTATTCTATGTTCCTGCATATTTTGCATCTAATTTTGATATGATGTATGGGTCTTTTTATGTGCCTATTTTTGTTGCTACCCTAATAGTTATTTCTTTAGTGGTGGATTAGATGTACCTATCGTGTGTTGTAACTATTTTAAGCTATGATACTTGGGTAAATTGGATAATTTTGGATATGGTCGATTTTGATATGATTTTTAGACATGGATTTCTTCTATATCATATTGGATTTCATGCTAAAATAGTCACTTTAGTTATGACAAGTGTACCGAGGTTAGAGTGGAGGGATAAATTGAAATCATATCCTAAGAGGGTGATTTTTTTCTTAAGGCTTATCGATTAGTTCAGAATGAATTTCTTTCTTATTTGTCTTATGTTTATGATACTAGCACTGATACATGTCTCTTAGAGTTAGTGAGATTAATTAGAGGGTTTGAGAATGTGTTTTCTTTAAACCTTCTAGGTGCTCCACTGATAGAGATGTTGATTTGGAATTGATTTGAAAACGAGCACCAAGCCAATTCTCGTTCCTCCCTATAGGATAACTCCTATGGAGTTGAAGGTTTAGATGCAAAACTAGTTGACAAAATTATTCATTAGACCTAGTGTTTCACCTTGGGGTAGTCCAGTGTTGTTTTTAGAAAAAAAGGATAGGTTTATGAAAATTTATATTGATTATCTATAGTTGAATAAATTTATCATTAATAACAAAGTATCCTCTTCTATCCATTGATGATTTATTTTATCAACTTTATGGTAATTTAGTGTTTTCAAAGATTGACTTAATGCTAGGTTATAATTAGTTAAAGATTAGGGTTATGGATGTCCTTGAGATAGATTTAGAGCTTGGTATGGTCTTTATGAGTTTATGGTTTTATCATTTGGGTTGTCTAAAGCTCCAATGGGATTTATGGGTTGATGAATGAAGTTTCTTGGCCTTTTCTTGATTCTTTTTTACTATGGTCATTGATGATATCATGGTGTACTCTAAGAGTAGATAAGAGATTGTACGATATTTGAGAATTATACTTCAAAGATTGAGAGATGATCGACTGTATCCCAAGTTTTCAAAGTATGGGTTTTGTCTTAGTCTTGTGGTATTCTTGGGGAAAGTAGTTTCAAATTAGGGAAATATGGTTTATCCGACTAAGGATAAGGTAATTCGGGACTAGTTTAGGCCTAATTCACCTATCATGATTTGAGTTATGTTTGTTGGGTAGGTACAAATGGCTCGTGGACATTTTCTCTGTTATTGCAACTTCTTTAAGTAGATTAACTCAAATGAATGCTAATTTTTGGAGGTGCTATAAGTATGAGGTGATAGTTCAAAACCTCAAGATGATGTTGACTTCAACGCCTATCTTGACCTTACCCATGACTTTTAATTTGGTCCTATGAGTGTGACGAAAAATTTTAAAAGCTCAAGAAGGGAAAGGTTATATAGCCTATTCTTTGAGAAAGCTGAAGACGCATGAGAAGAACTACCACATGCATTATGGAGTTTGTGGCAGTAATTTTTAGATTGAAGTGTGGAGGTATGACTTATATGTAGTTCTTTATGAGGTGTTCACTGATCATCACAACCTATTGTACTTGTTTAACTAGAAAGATTTAATTTAGAGATGTTGGTTGTTGGAAATATTCAAGGACAATGATTGTAACTATTCTTTATCACTTAAGCTAGGTGAATATAGTGGCATATGCTTCATGTAGGAAGGCGATGAGTATGAGTATCCTTGTCTTATTATTAGCAGAGAGCAGCCTTTGGGTATAGATGTTCAAATTTTATCTAATACCTTTGTGAGACTTAATATTTTCTAGCCGGGTAGAATGCTTGCTTATGTTGAAGAATGGTCCTTATTGATGGAGAAAATTAAGGATAAATAGTTTGAGGGTGGGAAGTTGTACATTATTTGGAGAAAGGTACTGAAGGTTTAAGGTAAAAGCAATTCTTGACCAAAAGGGTGTTTTGAGGATCAAGGGTCAGATTTGTTTTCCTAGAGTTAGTGACTTAACTAGATTGATCATAGAGGAGGCTCATAGTTTAATATATTCGATCCATCCAGGTACAACAAGTTTGAAGAAACATTATTAGTGGTGTACAATGAAGAGAGACATTGTGGACTTTGTGGCTAAGTATTTGAATTGTCAACAAGTGAAGTATGAGAACCAAAGACCAGAGGGTGCCTATACTTGTATAAAAATAGGACCATATTATTATAGACTTCGTGGTTGGTTTTCCATAGACTTTGGGAGAGTTTGACTCTATTTGGATCACTGTGGACAGGTTGAAAAAATATGATCATTTTGTACTTGTGAAGAGTAACTACAATATGGAGAGGTTGGCTAGGATCTATATTCGATAGATAGTTTGGTTGCATGGTGTTCCTATTTTCTTATTTTAGATTGAGGTACCAGTTTACATGGCCTTTTTGGAGTTCTGTATAGTAAGAGGTGGACATTAGTTAGAGAAAAGTACAAATTTTCATCCACAAAATGGTCAGTCTGAGTGGACTATTTAAGTATTGGAGAACATGCTTAGATATTATGTTATTGGCTTTATTGGTAAGTAGGACTAGTTTTTGCATTTGGTAGAGTTTTCAAACAAAAATAACTACTATTTCAGTATCCAAACAATACTTTTTGGGGATTCATATAGGAGAAAATATAGGTATCTGATTGGTTGGTTTTATCCTTTTAAGGTTAGGACATAGGTTATGGGTTTATTGAGGGATTCTATAGATGGGGTAAATATGTACACGAACAACTCTTGACAGTCCAGAGTAGGTAGAAAATTTCTTGGATCAGAGAGTTTGTGACTTAGGGTTCATGGTTAGTGAGTATATTTTGTTGCAGGTATCACCCATTAAGGGCATGATGAGGTTTGAGAATAAGAACAAGCTTAGCTCGAGGTTTCTTGGTCCTTTAAAATTTCTATGGTATAGTGGAGAGGTGGCTTATAAATTGTCTTTTCCTCTAGGTCTTTCAACTAATGCATCTAATTTTCCATTTCTCAGTTTTGTAAAAGTATCACTTTGATGGTTCTTATGTGATTTGAGTAGGAGCGTGTGCCTCTTTTGGACAAGCATATTTGGAAGTTTAGATCTAAGGAAATAGATTTTGTGAAGCTTTTATGAAATCATCACCTAGTTGAGGAGGCCATTTGGACGTTCGGAGTAGATACCATCAACTTTTTGTCAGTTTAGGTATTGTCCTTATCCTTAAGTTTGAGGATAAACATGTATTTTAGTGGTGGATGGTGTAATAAACCTGGGAGTGAATTTTCTATATAAGTAAATGTTGACTATTTTTTACCTCCATGTAATTGTTTTATGGTATTTGTGGTCTTCAGTATGGATAACATGGTTTTTGAGGTGGAAGGTTTTGTATTAAATGAGTTTTTCATTTTAGAAAGATTTAGAGTTGATACACTTGGCTTTGATCAATATTTATAGATTTTGACATCGTATAAGAATTATGTTAGTTCCATTAGATCCAGAATGTCAATTTTGAATTTGTAGAAACTTTGGTTCAGGTCCTAAGGTATTTGGATAGTTTTGAATAGTTGATTAGAATGTTGAAAGTTTATGGCATTGAGTTGTCTTTAGTCAACATTGTAGTAAACGGACCTCTAATTAGTGATCTGAAGATTTCATTAAGTCTATAATGTCATTTTTAGTCTAGTAGAATAGTTGTTTTTTGTTCGTGGGGTTTCAAATGAGTTTCAAGGAACCATTTGGATATTTTTTAGAAGCTTGGGACTGTTTGGTTTGCTTTTTCTAGTGCAAGAAAAAATTTTAATCGCATTGGCAATGCTCTTGTTGCGATCATAAGAAGGAAGTTTGCATCCATCGCGATTATAAGGGCCTAATTGTAGATTGCAAAGAAGTATTTAAGTTGGGTTAGGTCCAGATCCATTTTCCTCTATGCAAATGTGAATGTACCCTTATGATCACGATGGGTTTGGGTCGGGCAACATTGAGAATTTGAAGGTGTGCCCCATCTGTGAAGAACAAAATCATTGTACAATTTAAAACCCTATGTTTTAGATCGAGACCCCCTTAATTCAATTTTTGAATCTTGGAAACTCAATTTTGGGACATTAAAAAGATGTTTTTCAAGACTTATTCCTTGGTTATTATTCGTATACTACTTTTACACATTCCTTAATAATTTATCGGTGATTTCATCTTCAAATCTTAGTTTTCATTTGGGAGATTTAGGAATTTTTTTGTAAAGTTAAGAAATGGTACTTAGAGGTTTTGAAAATTCATTTTAACTATGTTTTTGATAAAAAAAAAAAACATATTTGAACTAATAAGTTCTTGGAAACATGATTGTTAAATAAATTCCAGGTTTGCCTTTCTATGGTTAGGAATGACTTTTGAATTGACTTTTTGGACCTGAAATTTAAGTTTAGCAATATGGGTGTCTATGGATTTATTTTCTTATGTAGAATGCATATACAATTGTCACAATCCAAGGCTATCCCCTAGTCGGGACAACGGTACTTATGGCCACAAGTGACCACAAGTTATCCCAAGATTTGGTACCTGTTGTGAGCATTGAATAATATAATACTAGAACCACATGTGCGGAAGATAGACTGATAAGATATTGTAATCACCAACATTAAAATATAACCCAACATATCTGAAATAACCAAATAGACTGAAATTGAATGGACATCTATCTATCTGAAACAACTGATAAAAACTGAAAATTGACTGACTGTCTGAATACCTCCAGAAATCATGAGGAGTTGATGGAACAGACCCTCAACTAACTCCGGATAACTGAACATGAATAGACACTAAAATAATGATAAAATATGTCATGTCCTCGATAGAAGAGGACTCACCACTATTGCTTCTTGACAATGCTGGACTGCCTAAGTACAGTCGTGAAACAGAGCATTCGAACCTATGTTATAAGACAACATAGCTCAAAATAAGAGTATGTGATCAGTACTTTGAATGTACAAGTACGTGAGATAAGGACGAACTGAAATGCATAAGACAACAGAACATGGATACATGAACATGTAAAATTGAGAATAAAACACCAAGCATAAACATATATTGAAATAATCTGAAATCTGAATAACAAAAATATGTACAAACTGAACATCTAAAAGCTGAATAACTAAAATTTGTATAACTAAACATCTGAAATCGATACACTTGGTTAGGCAAACCTGAACTGATCTATTCTGAAAACTATATTGAGACTGTGGCAGCTAACTATAACCGACATTACCCAATCTAAACTATTGGGGTCCAACTTGTAACCCTAGTTGGAAGAGTGCTTGTACCTTTCCAGGGGTACTAAAACAAAACTGGCAGTGTGGATCCATAAGTCTAATACCCTGAGACTCTAACCAATAGTGAAACCATGAATCAAGTTCATGAGAAATAAATTATAATGTTTTGGGTTGTTTTTTTATCAAGGATGGTGTGTATTAAGGACTTAAAGATGTCCTAACGATTGGGTGAATCAAAACATTCCTTACCGATTGAATTCTTGGGAAGGATATTGGTATAGTCAACTTCAAATGAGAATATCTCTCATTATACTTGGAATTTTTTATCTCATGACATATAAAAGGATAGTTAGTTGAATTAGCTTTCCAACGATATCAATTTCTCTAAAATCCGATACCGGAGCAAAGAGTTATACCCATTTTACTCCAGCATGTCAATCTGGAAAAGGGTGACGACGTTTCTAACGGCCTGTCACATTTATGACGACATTTTTTATGACGTCGTCACGTTTCTAACGATATTTCTGACGATGTCTTCAGCCTTAGGCAGAAAATCATAAAATTCGACCCTTTTATGATGACATTTCGTGATGGCCTATCACGGGTCTGACGGCCTGTCATGGATGTCGTCAGCTATTTTTTTTCAGCAATTTAGAGACGTTTTTGCAAGGGTATTTTGTTCTTTTCCCATCTTTTGGATGCCTCTATAAATATGAGAATCCCATCCAAACCCTAATTCCATCATTTTCTCTTCCAATTCTCTTGAAATAATATATCTAGGGTTATATCAAGAACATAAATCTTCCAAGAATCATCCATAAATCTTCAAAATTTCTTCAAGAACCAAGTTCCTCATAGTGTGGGCTTCAAGAATTTTTTATTTCAAGTGTGGATGAAGTCTCAAGATCTAAAATTCATCCAATCTCAAAGATTAAGGTATGTGGGTTTTGAACAAGAACACCTCTTTCGTTCTTGTGCCCAAAGATTTGATTTCTATTGAATTTCATGAATTTTACAAAGTGGGTTTACACCCAAATTACTTTATCAAGGATTTATGAGATTTGAGCTATACAAGATTGACACATCCGACTACTTCATTGTCTTATTTCTTAAATTAATAATTTATGTCATGAGTTGTATATTGTTATCATGAAATGATAATTTCTAAGTGATTTATGATAAGTGTCATGATTTATGTTTTTCCATGAGAAATTTGTCTATTGAATATAAATTGATATTGAGCTTGAGAGTCAAGAACGGGTTCTATGATGTTTCCTAGAAGATTGATACTTCATATGATTTGATAAGCACGTGTACTTGATGATGAGAAAGATTATTTTGAGATTTAGTCGAGTTAGGAATTCACAAGTTGATTATGATTTACAAGTGAGATATATATTTATATTTTGGTCTTCGTGATAGACCATTGAGTTGATTAAGGTGGATTTCCTAACGCGTTCTGAGCTTAAGTCTGGGAGTAGTATTTAGCACCGAGCGAAAAGTATGGGTTCAGCGCATCCTACTTCCCTAGAACTACGTGCCACCATAGGATTAAGATTAAGGGCCAAAGGCCAAGACAGTTATCACTAAAGTTAAGGTTCTACTCTGATGGAAAGGATAGAACAGCTCTCTCCAACGTGGGCAAGACGTTGGACTCCATGTAAGCTCATATGGTTTATGTCGGTTATAAAAAACTCCCAAGTTCATAATAGTCTAAGTTTCATGATTTACCGAGTCACTCTAAGTCATGAGTCAAAGAGTTTGAGTTGAGTCCAATGGTTTGTGAGATTTATGAAACATATGTTATTATTGATGATTTATGGAAAATATGTTTCAGGTAACTCAAGCGAAGAGAGTCATTATTATCAGCATGCATGATTTTCTTACACATTTATGATATTATTTAAATGTTGCCTGCACCCCCACATACTCAGTACATTTCCAAGTACTGATTCCCATACTCTTCTGTGTTCTATATTTTCTCGTGATGTAGGTTCAGGTGCTTAATCTCAGCAGCGACAGTGATCTTTGAGTACCTCCATCTACATTCATACAGTTGGTGAGTCCTCATGGTTCGAGGACCTATGTCCCCAATTTTTGTCTTAATAGTAGATGGTTGTTTATTTCCAGTTCAGTATGGGTCAGTTTGGGATCTGTCCCAATGGCTCCTCAGTCTTATGTAGTAGAGTCTTTGACAGACTAGAGTACCAGTATGTACAGAACTTCAGTATTTTAATTGTAGAGGATAGTATTTCTTTCTATTCCAGTATGTTCATGACATGATTATTCTTCTTTATTACAGCTTAATTATTGTCATAGTGAGTTATATAGGTGATGACAGGCTCAGAGGGTTAGCTTGAGGTCGCGTGTGGCCTTAAGCACCGTGTGACATCTTGGGATGGGATCTTGGGGCGTTACAATAAGGCTGATGTCCCAAAGAATGAGGATGCCATGCCTCTACTGGTGGTGGACCCCTCATAATCTACGGTGGCACCGTAGGTCTGGAACTTAGGGGATAATACTAACGACTCATGCATCTACTGATGGGGGAGTCGTTATCCCTGCATTCACTCGGTGCTAAGTGTTACTCCCAAATGAATGACACTGGTGTTATTAGTCGTTTAACGTTAAATGGTATTGTACTTATAAGTTCTTAGCATGAACATAATGTTTTGAATATGATAATAAAACCATGGTCTGACTAACTTGTTACTTGAAAATAGAAATCATGTAAGGACACATAGGTATCGGGTGTTCATAACCCGCCAGCACTGAATGATTACAAAAATATGAGAACAATATTTAAACAATGATAAAAAGTCATAATTAAGAGACCCAAAGATAGTAAATTTTAATAACTACTGAAATACATGAATTTGAACATGGGAAAGGGTTAAACATGGGAAGACAACATATTTGCATAGTTTAACTCATAAATTGATGACTCATCATGAAAGCAAGGGTATAAGGCATGGAATATTGGAATTCAAAACATAAAATAACTTAAATAACATGGAAACACACGTTGGCATGGCTAGAATTTGATTTACCAAAAAGTTCATGGATTAACTTCAAAAATTTCATGGATAATTTAATAAAATAGGATAGAATTCAAGCTTTTAAACTAAGAGAGATTTTCTTAGGCTCAATGGGTGGAAGGAACCCATTGATGAATACCCCGCATATCTTGAATTGCTTGACTTGATTAAGTAGACTTGAACTTGGGACTTAAAAGATGAATTTGAAGAAGAAACCTTAGTTATTATTATTAAGTATGGGAGAGGAGATTAAAGTGTTAAGTGTTTAAGATTAGGGGAAAAATAATTCTCTTTAAGGGTTATAGGTCGTGGGTTAAAGTTATAAGAGGGGGAAAAGACTAAAAAGCCCTTTAACTGAACATTACAGAATTTGTCGCTAGTCCATATGAATCGACCATACGACTAGTATAGTGAGGGTACGACTGGGATTCTTGACTCGTAAGCTGGACAAAATCTAAGAGAGTATGCACTGGTCAACATACAAGTGGCACTTACGACTCGTACCATCTTTATACGACTAGTAGCCTCTACTCGTAACTTGGATAGAATCTCACCTCACCTTACAGTGACTTGGGTACGACTCATTTTATATGACTCGTATGATACATATATGACTCAAGGGAAAAAGTCATACCTTTAATAGAATGTTACCCATCTCACACTGTCATGGATACGAGTTCAACACATGACTCTTATGGAGTGCATATGACTCAAGGGATGAGTCATATAATATATAGAAGTTTTTAGAGATGGGGTATTACAATGATCATATTGAGTTTTTTCAAAGACTTGAAGGTATAAAGACTTTAGTGTGCCAATTTTGACTTTCGTTAAGGAAATTTGAGATATTTCTTGACTCTCTTTCAAAGTAATTTTATGTTAGTTAGGTTTATGGAGAATAATAGGGAGATAGGGGTCCCATATAGATGAGATAATGAGCATCTATGTGAATACCAGTATTTCTATAAAGGTTAAAATAAATAATTAACTTGACTGGACTGTCTTCCCTTGTTTCTAATACCTAGTTTATTATGTGAAAAGTGGAATGATGATTCTATTCAAAAGTGGAATAGTAATTCTAACGGTCTAGCTTGTGGTTGGTATTTATTATTACTACCTTGATGAGCATAATTTCATTAATTTGGGAGAGATTGATGATATTTGGGCTTGTAGTTGTTACTTTTGAGTTGAGTTTGGTCTTATGTATATGGTTTGACATATTTGTGTTCCTCTTATTATTGTGAAACACTAATACTCATTTATATTTATATCACAACATTGTAAAATATATATTCAAAGTGATTTGAAAATGGCTTGTATGCCTAATAAAAAAGTGTTTAAGGTGCACTATACTTATTTTTATTTTAATATGAGATGAAAAAGTATTCCAGGGATTCTTGATTTGTGACCCGATAGATAATAGTTCCATATGGATTACTGATTGTGTACACGATAAAAAATGATTTTGAGTGGTTATATGGACCTTGCAAGTGTCTTATAGGTCCCAGATAGCTATACAAAGTATATGGTGTTCATTGTAGCATACTTTGCAATATTACATTTATCTTATCATCTATATTTGACTTGTTATAGATATTATTGTGTGTAGTAAATTAAGTGATTTTGTTACTCTTATTTTGTATTGAGGGGTTGTGAATTTGTCCAGTGTTGATTCTATCTTGTTATATAATTGTTACACTAGGTGTGGCTTTCTTAATTCCATGTTTATCTGGGTTGTGTCGGATAAGAGGGGGTAAATTAGGTGGCTCTCATCATCAATTTATATTAGGATCGATCGATGATATTGCTGAGTACATATGGATTAGTACTCATGCATGTTTATTTCTGCAGTTTATATGCAGATAATGATTCACATGTTCTTGGGTGTTGATTCAGAGTCTGCGCTTGGACTTTTTTCTTTGGAATTCAGAGATAGTGGTTGATTGATCTAGTGCTTATCGATCTCTTCTACCCTTCTTACTTTTATTATAATCTGTTGTATTTGAGATATTTTAGATTCTATGTTTATTTCATTACTCTTACAGGCTTGTACCTTGTGACTACTAGTTCTTGGGATAGTTTTGGTGGATCGGTTGGGATATTTCATTATTAACTTTCTTGTATATTTACTTCTCATATTATTTTTATTTGAGTATTGGGTTGGATTACGTACCTCATGGGTTAAGATAGGTGTCATCTCGACTTTGCGTAAATGCCACATGGCATAAGTTGACATGTGTATGATGTGTACAATAGACTTTGTGGGCTAAGAAAACCAAACATGTTTCACTTTATTTGAAATTTTTAAAGTTGGAGTTGTGTTTTGTCATACCTTTTGAAATGAATAATTAGAATTTGAATATACTTTTTTCTAAATATGGTTTAGACCCACCCACCCACCCCCCCTCCCCACCCCAACAATTTCTTAAAACTAGCAAAATCACCAACTTGACAAATTTACCTGAAACCTATATACTATCAAATATGTTCTAAAAGATAATCTCAAAATAAGTAATCACATAATAACATAGATTAATTAGATCCCAAAGATGAGCTACTACATACTATTATGAATATTTTTTCACTTTATTTAAATTTTTTAAAGTTTGAGTTAAAGATAAATTTGTGTTTTGTTATAACTTTTGCAAATAATATTTGATTTTTTGATTTACTTTTTTTAAAAAAAATATGAAATATAACTTAAATGGGGTCATTTCTATAAAAATAAAATTTATTGAAAAATTTGAAAAAGGAATATATATAGTAAAGGTGAAAAAAGTGAAAGTGAAAATAAGGGTTTGGGTGTTTTTCAAATTCGTGGAGAATCTTATCTGAACTTTTACCTTGTTAATGAAAGTTCGATTATCCACCCTTGTAATACCTTTCGAACCATTTTCCATTAAAAAATAATTAATTTTTATTTAAAGAAAAAAGTGTTTTCAAAATTCAAAATACAACTTCAACTTGTTTTTGAAATTTTCCTGGACATGCGTGTCAATTTTCAAATAAAGTAAAAAATTCTCATGGCCAAACGGGTGTTTATTACTTCACTTTTGTTCGGTGAATTTTAGATACAAGGGGAAGTCATAGTTTAATAGTTTTGTCAAGTTTTTGGGCGATCAAAAGTGCTTATTTTAAAAAAATGATTTGTTTGGTCAAATTTTTAGAGTAAAAAGTGTTTTTTAAAAGTTGCATAAACTATTTTTCAGAAGTTAAAATATACCTTTACCCTAATAATGTTTTTATTAAAATGCACTTTTAAAACAAATACCCTAAGAAAAACTTTTAAAAATTTTGGTCAAATACTAATTTCTCCTCAAACATCCTTTTTATATTAATTATCCAAATACAAAATACTGTTCATTTAAAATATATTATTGATTAATATTTCAAAAAAATTACTCCCGCCGTTTCAAAAAGAATGTGCTTCTTTCTTTTTTAGTATGTTTAAAAAGAGAATCACACTTTCCTTTTTTGGAAACACTTTAATTTTAAGTTTTCACGTGGCATATTTAAGATCACAAGATTAAAAGATATTTTGTTACATTTGACTTAACTTTAATTTAAGACCATAAAATTTAAAAGACTTCTTTATTTTTTTAAACTTCGTGCCGAATCAAAATAGATCATTCTCTTAGAAATAAAGGGAGTAATTTTTTAAAATAAGTTAATTTAGAATCTTGGTCAGACGAAGTATCAAATTAGCAAAATGTATATAGTAGGTTAGAGAGATTTGAATGTGCAAACTATAAGTAAGAAATTAGCAAAATGGTAAAGTTTAGGGAGATTTGAATGTATTTTAAATTTATGTGGCAGGAAATTCCATGATGACAAGTGATTAATATCACAAGATCATTGATGAGATCTTGTGTGATGCTTAGAGAAATTAATCTTCTACAAAAAAGTAGCAATATAGTAGGAAGAACAGAGAAAGATAATAAGAGAATGTCGAGTAGAGAAGAATGAATTATTATTCATTGATTGAGTTAAAGTTAATATACAAGTGATATATAGATATAGATATAGCAGTGATAACTAACTCCTAACAACTAGAGGATAGAACTACTAAGTGATCTATAACTAACTTTGGGACATGTAACTATTTTAACTACGTTTGGGATTAGGCTTGTTAAAGGGATAGTTTAAGATCTTCTATTCAGCTCATTACTCAACACTCTTACTCAAACTTAGTTTGGTAAAAATGTTAATCATGCCAAGTTTGTAACTTAAGTGCCTATGTTGAACTCTATTAAGTCCTTTGGTCACAACATTTTCTAGTTGATGTTGCATGTAAATGTACTCAGTCTTCATCAATTCTTGTAGTATTTTTTTCCCTTACAAAGTGGAAGTCAATATCTATATATTTGGTTCTCTCATGATAAATTGGATTGGAAGCCATCTGCAATGCAGCTTTACTGTCACTGAACACTATGATTGGTTGTTGTTTTTAAGCATTTAGTTTTGTGATCAATCCATTTAACCAAGTCAGTTATTCCACAGTGGCTGCAAGACTTCTATATTAAGCTTCTGCTGAACTTCTTGATATAGTGGCTTTCTTCTTGGACTCTCCAGGATATTAATGACTCTCCAAGTTTAATAGTAAATAATGGAATTAATCTTCTTAAGAAGGGACATGCAGCACAATCTGCATCATAGTAAGCAATTAAAGTATTAATGTTAGAACTAGATAGTAATATACCTGATCCAGGATTTCTCTTGACATATTTGATCACCCTTAGTGTAGCATTCATATTTTATTTCTTTGAATCTTAAAGGAATTAACTTAGAGCCTTAACACTATAAGATATGTCAGGTATAGTCACAATTAAGTATAGCATCTTGCCAATGATCCTTTGGTATTTTTCTGATCCACCAATAGCACTTGGATCAGGAATGTCTTTGTTTTACTCATAAAATTCTCTTGTTGATATCTTGATAGTTTGTAAAATCCCGCAAAGTCCTAGTCATTTCAATCCTATATAGCATGACAAAAGAGGCCCCAGACTTAGAAAATTTCAGCGAAGTATAGATACTTAGTCTCATTTTTGTCCTTGATATTTAATGACATTATTTATGATCTTTTCGTCCTTATATTGCCGATTCTTAAATTAATTCATGATCAAGGATGTTAATAGATCATATTGGGTGAGTTTCGGAACTTTTGGACATTATTTGAGTCGTGTTTAGATGTCCAAAACAGCAAGCCAATGCAATCTCGATGCGTCGTATTAGCTATCGTGTCGTATCCATCGACGCGATCCGTAGGTGATCGCGTCAAACCCATCGACACAGTGCGTCGCCTATCGTGTCACTGGGCTAGTTTTTCTCATTAACTTACGAGTTTCCAAGGGTATTTAGGTTTTTTTACCTCACCCAATTCAGCCAAAACATGAAATTAAGCTCCCAAAAGTGCAAAATACATTCATTCTTCACAAATTCTATCAAGAACAAAACCCTAGGTTCTCTAGTTCAAGTCCAAGATCCAAGAAATCCCCAATAATCTTCACAAAATCAACAATCAAGGTATGTTAGGTGCTCATCCTTGGATTTTCTTCCACCCTTGGAGTTCAAGAACCCTTTTTAAAACTATAAGTTTTAAGATTCATGATTTACATGCGTAAATTGGGTTGTATTCATGTTTGTGTTATTGTATGGGTTTCAATTGAAGATTTAATTATAAGTTTCATAAACGTAAGATTGCATGTATGTTGATTGATGTAATTTCCATGTTAAAACCCTTGAAATTGCAATTTTATGTTGTAGTCATGATGCTTATGTGTTGTTCATTATCATGTGCATTAATTATGCTCCCTAAGTTTTTGATAGAATGTCCATGTGAATTGAATAGTGTAATCATGACATGTTATCATGTGTTCTCATTGAATAGTGTAATCATGACATGTTATCATGTGTTCTCATTCATGTACAATTTCATGACCTCCAAATGCTTGACAAAATGTCTCAGTGAATGAATTGTGAACAATTGACTATTGTTATGCTTTCAAGATTTATTATGTTTTATTATTGATGCTATCGAGTCCTGGAGGTATTTATTACCTAAAATCTAGCAGTTTACTTAGTTGCAGTAGTTATAAAATAGTCCCAGTAAAAGTCAAGAATAGTAGTACTCAGTTAATAATAGAACTCAGTCCAATTCAGTTAATCGACACGATCAGTGTTAGTTCAGTTAAGCCTAGTACAGTCTAGTGATCAGTTCAGTGTCGATTTAGTTAAGAATAGGATTCAGCACAGAGCGAACCCAGGGATGGGGGTATTCCTGCTAGCAGAGGGTTTGAACCTTAGTAGCAGTCCCTTTGTTACAGAACTATGTAGTCAGCGTAGGGTAAGTCGTCCTCCTGTCAGACTAGGCTTGACTCCATCATATATATATTTCATGAATCTTTCTGCTAGATTAGGATTGACCCAGCATTGCCAGTATCCTGTGGAAAGGTGCTAACACCCTTTCAACTAGAGTCACAGGTTAGACCCCAAATCAGTTTATATTAGGGTATATCGGTTAGATGAACACTCTCACAGTTACAACTTCAGTCTCAGTATTCAGTAAAGAACTCAGGTTAATTCTACAGAACCATGGCTATCAATTATCAGTTACTCAGCTATCAGAATTAGTACTCAGTTTTAGTATAATCTTAGATACAAGATATATATCTATATGCACAGTAACGCATGTTCAGTATGTTCAGCAGTTATAGTTTTGCATGTACACTCATCCAGTTACTTCATGATGTTCATTCAGTCAGTTATCATCTCATGCATATGAACCCATGTATATCAGCATTACCTATTTTTCGCTATGACGTCTCATATCATAGGTTCAGACGCACGAGTTACTGATCATACATAGCAGCTCAGGATATCAGCGGCAGATTCAGTAGTGAGTCCTTATCCACCGAGGATATTATTTTAGTTCAATATTTCAGCAGATTTAGTATGTTCTGTAGTAGGAGTTAGTTGGGGAC
This sequence comes from Capsicum pubescens, assembly GCA_030864215.1. Taxonomy (NCBI): domain Eukaryota; kingdom Viridiplantae; phylum Streptophyta; class Magnoliopsida; order Solanales; family Solanaceae; genus Capsicum; species Capsicum pubescens. Next base: position 125,850,485 of record CM061543.1, read on the forward strand.
TTGTCCCATCAACTCCATATTCAAATAGTTAGAGGCATTTGGACTATATTACTTCAGATAGATGTTCAGTATTTTAGGTATTATTATCAGTATTCAATATTTGTTTTCAGTTTATGAACCTTATGGCATTTTCAGCCTAACTTTAGTATATATTTTTAGTATTATTATTCAGTGCTCACAGTAAATACCAATCATGGGTTAGCTTATGATCCTTTGGAGTCATAAGCACAGTGTGATGCCCAGGGTATAGTCTTGGGGCATTACATAGTTGAAGCCAGAGGTCTGTAAGCAGGCTTTGTAGCATTGAGACCTATCTCAGAGGTAAGTTCCATTGCATACTTTCTCTGATGCATTGTGATCCCTTCTTTTGATCTTGAAAATTCAATTCCCAGAAAGTATTTCATCTCCCCTAGATCTTTTATCTTAAAAGCGTACAACATCTTTATCTTGATTATTTAATTTAGATCATCACCAGTAATTAAGATATCATCAATGTAGACTAATACTATAACCATTCCTGAACCAGTTCTTTTGTTGAATAAAGAGTGATCATACTAACTTTTCTTGAACTTGCACTTGACCAAGGCTTCACAAAACTTAGTATTCCATTTTCTAGGTGTTTGTTTCAATTTATAAAAGGATTTAAGAAGTATGTACACTTGACTGCCCCCTGACTCTTGAAGCCTTGAGGAAGTTTCATGCAGATTTCATCAAGTTGGTCACCTTTTAAGAAAGCATTAGGCAGATTCATTTGATGAATGTGCCAGCTTTTATATACTGCAATGGCTAACACAGTTCTAAGAGTAACCATCTTAACTACAGGACTGAAGGTCTCTTGATAGTCAATACCTTCTCTTTGGTTATAACATTTTTCCACTAACCTTGCCTTAAACCTTTTCACTTCTCCTGTAGCCTTGTATTTGATCTGGTATATCCATTTACATACAATAGGTATCTTATCTGAAGGTAGATCAACCACCTTCTAGTTCTTATTATCTTCTAGTACTAAGATTTTCTTTTTTATTGCCTCTACCCATATGGGATCCTTCACAGCCTCTGCATAAGTAGATAGTTTAGTATCATTGGAGAAGAAATCTAAATAACTTTGGTGCTTAGATGTTAAGGAATCATATGAGATACAGTTAGATAGTGCATAAGGTATGTTGTCATGAACATTAAAGGACACAAAATCCTTCATCCAGCTTTGTGGATGTGATGGTCTTGTAGACTTTATGATGGGAACATGATTATAAGCAGTAAGTATAGTAGTTGAATTTTTTGGATTTGGCTAAGGAGGCTCGAGTTGAGTCTCATATTCCTCTTCTTGTAAATCTACTTGAGTGAAATCAGGTTGTTGAGTCTTATATTTCTACTCATGTCCATGTACTTAATTGAAATCCATGTTGTAAGTATTAGAAGGTACCACACAATGATCCATGTCTGTATACACAGAGTTGTGGTTAGGTAAAGTGGACAGTTTCTGAGAGCTTGATTGTATATCTGCACATTTGAATAGAAAGATATCTTCTCTGAATATAACATCCCTATTTACAAAGAATAACTTGTTTGTGATATCATATAAAATATAGCCTTTTGATGTCTCTCAGTATCCCATATGAACAACCATTTGAGTTTTATACATTAGTTTATCAGTTTCATGAATTGTTTTAGTATAACAAAGACAACCTAGTACTCTAAAGTATATAAGAGAAGGCTTTTTGCCATGTAGTTTCTCATAAAGTGATATACTATTTAAGACAGATGAAGGGATCCTATTAATAAGATAAACTACAGTTTTTGCATAAAGACCCTAATATTTAAGAAGTATGTTTGCTTGAAATTTGATAGCCCTCGTTAATTCTAAAATGTTCCTATGTTTTCTTTCAACTAGTCCATTTTGTTGTGGTATGTGAACATAGGATGTCTGGTGTTCTATCCCATATTTAAGACATATTCTAAAGTGAAGTTGTTCACAAATTTTGTACTATTATCACTTCTTATTATATTAATACTTGCATCACACTGAGTTTTTATATGATCAATGAAATGATGAAGTAAATTTGACACATCAGATTTAAATTTCAGGAGAAAAATCCATGTCATTCTAGTGTGATCATCTACTACAGTTAATGAGAATCTACAACCATTATGAGTAACTACTTTATAGAGTCCCCAAAGATCAAAATGAACAAGATCAAACATTTTATTACTCATAGAAGAACTAGTAGGAAAAAATGTACTAGCTTGTCTTGCAAAAGGACAAACATTACATTTATCTAGGACATCAAGAATTTTTTTATCTATGGCCTAGAAATAAGAGAGAAAGAGTATTAGATGGAACATGTCCTAGTCTTTTATGCCCAATAATAATGTCCTCTTTATCTCTATAAGTCTTGACCGTGTAGCTAAAACAAGAGTCAAGTCCACTTCTTCCTGGAAACCTTTGTATTATTAAGAATTAAGGACCAATTTTTTCTCTATCTTCTTTATCTACCAATCTCCTTCACCTTCCCATTATAGAGATCCTAAAAAATGTAAAAGTTAGGAAAAAGTGTAGCAAAAAATTGTAGTTGTCTAGTTGACTTAGAAACGGACAGTAAGTTACATTTGAATTGAGGAAAATATAACATATTTTGTAAGGAACTCTGATCTGATATATCAGTTGTACCAGAATCTTTGAACATCGAGACATCACCAATTGGTAAAAACCACCTTTCTAGATATATCAGGTTGAGTTATTGAGGTTTTATTCAATAGCTCAATGTCTAAGGTCATGTGATTAGTAGCACTTGTCAATGATCTACTCTTGTGAAGCATTGACAACATTTAGGGCTCTAATGTTACCTGTCATATTGGCCACTGCTTTGTTAGAGGTTTTGGATTTATCTTGATTTAACATTTGATATATATGTTCAAAATGCTCTAGAGTGAATCTTGGAGGAATCAATATATTGCGACTAGAAATGGTTGAAGGCATAGCTCAATTAGTAGCTTGAGTACACCTAATCATGTAGTTAGGATCTGCATTATAATCTTGAGACATCTGAGAAGCTTAAGTATTGTGTGTCTGCTGATTCAAACCAGAAATAGACCAGTCTTGAACTGCAGCAAGTGCACTAGGAATATTTCTTCTTTACTGTTTATATGTAGGTTCATAACCTTTACTAATAGTGTCCATTCCCTTATTATCACCATGTTTAGAATGATCGGGAGAATAGCTTATGATCCTGGAGGGTTTGGGGTAGGTTGCTCCTCGACTCAGGAAACTGTTCCCAGAATCACACATGCAACAAGAACTGGGAGATAATTAAAGTAAAAAGTATAGGAGTACAAAAAGGTAAAGACAGAATTTTTACGTGGAAATTCCTTGCTCAAGGGAGAAAAACCATGACCTGCCTCCAGGATTTCGAGCTCCACTATATTCAAGAAACCCCTTGAATACAGACTCCAAGGATTAGCCTTATAATCCTTTGTTACATAAAAATAACTCTATTGCAAGGAAACCAAGCAGTAACTCTACTGCTTTCACACTCCAACTACCTCTCGTTGGACTCCTCAAGCTAACTCTATCCTGATACAATCACCTAACTCTAGATAATTACAAGAGAAGGGTACACCACAATACCTACTACAATCATAAGAAACGTAGGCAGACATTTAAGAACAAAATTACAAAGACTCGACTATAATAAGGAAGTAAAGATCAACTCGATGAGTTACAAATTCCCTGCTACAGTTCCAGCCTTTGATTTACAGCACTGCTCCACTTCGAAAAAAATCTTTAATTGTGAGTATATGGAAGTTTTAGTTTTCTTGTTGTGGAAGATAAGCATTGTTTATTGTGACAAGAAAACCTAGAAGTAATCTCATTGGTTGAGGCAAAAAGTTGGCAGCAATTTTTCACCAACTTTTGTACTATGTGTCAACTAGAAAGTTGACTGTAACTGCGGCCAGTGATCCCAACCTGTTCCTTAATGCATAGAGGCCTTTGTCATCATAATAAGGGCTCCAAGGAATAGGTCCCAAACTATAAATTAATCAATCATCAAAACCAAGGACTTAACAATTTCCCCTTTATTGGTGATGACAAACCCATACAAATAGATCAGAATACTCAGCATCTTCAATCAATTTCTACACAACACAGCCTACTCCTCAACAACACAACATAATCCAAAAGACCACACACCATACCATTTTACCCTACCAATTCCCCCAATCACTGATGCCTATAAGAATGTAGACATTCTCTACCTTATTCCCCCTATCAATGAGCATTTAAGTTCCATCTGAGTGAGAGAACTCCTTTTATTATCAGCATAACACCTAGATATACAACATCTATAGTTGCACAACATATCTACAGCTACACAACATAGTACATATATCTACAAAGCACAACTATATATCTACATATATATACAATATTAAGGGGAGACTGCAAATTACTTTTTTCCCTATTTTGACATCATCAAAAAGGTTAAGCAATAAACCAGGCACAGATAAGTTAGACATGTTAATCCATGGACATTGAGGTAACACTTACATGATCAAAAGAGAATTAGATATAAATAGGAGAAGTGATAGCACAAAAAGAGAAGTCATCCATTGAGGCATTAGATAGTACTATAAACCACTTACTAAAATAATGACTACAAAATGTTCAAATAGTTATGCCAATCATTCAATACAATAAAATAGGGGTAAGGGAAAAAGGAGTTGGACAAGATAAGTTTTATCCAAAAATAGTAATGAGAATAAGAAATAACATTATTATTGGAGATAACTGGAAGGGAAAAGGATGGAACCAGGTAGGACTTGATTCAGGATGGAGCATTAGGGAAAAAGAACATAGTTTCTAACTCCTCCACCCTTTCCTGTTGGGTAGAATTTCTAATATGCACTTCCTTTCTTGAGATCATTTATTCTTCACTTTTTCCTTTCAAGGACAGCCTTCAACATATCTATTTCAGTATCTCATACAGAAAGCTGAGCATTTAAAGTTTATATCTCCTCTTTGACTCATTTTTACTTATTCATGAAGCCAGCCACACGATTATTCTCCTCAAGATCTAAAAAACCAAACACTTCCTTAACTGAGTCAGTTTTTACTTGTCTACGCTCAACATTGAAGAAAGCAAACACCCTATTTATCCAGGAACAATAGGGTAGCCCATGAGTTCCAGTGTTAGCATTGATGAGATAGTTCATACATTCCATAACAATGGATAGTAGGTTAATCCTTTTGTACTTAAATAATATCTCTATTAGAAACATATTTGCTCATGTAGGATTGATATTCTTATCAGATCGAGGGAGTAGCGCTCCTTTCACAAGTTCAAGAAATAACAAAAAATATTCCCTGAGAGTCTGATTTTTGCTATATTTAACACCACAAAGTTTCAAAATCTTAGGATATCCTTTTTCTGACTTGATGGACCTGATTCCCATAGCTGAAACGTCGAGGATTTCTGAGATAGTCTTTTCATCCAGTGTTATATCCACACTATTGACATGTGATGTTAGATATGATCCATCGGCAGAGACTTCCAAGTTATAATAGAACACCTTCACTTCTTCCTCATACACATGAGACACACCAAAAGTGAATAAGTATTCCCAATTTTAAAATTTCACCATCTCTAGCAATTCTCTCATTTATGCCGTATTAATCACAGCAGGGTCAAAAGTTTTGTCACTTAGATCTTATTTATTCTTAAGAAACTCAAGACTTTCCTCTCTAGATACGAAGGATCCAGAGCTTGATTTCTTGATAGTAGCTTGATGTGATCTTTTTTCCTTTTACCAATGGACAAGGTTACTGGTTTTGGTTTCATAACCAAAAGCTTCTTTTCTTTCTTCCTGACTACTTTCTCTATTTTTTTCATATAATTAGTATGATTAAAGTGTTTCACAAAGTCCGACTCAAGTGATTCACCCTCATAGTCACTAGTTCCTCAAACATATGTTCTACCTTACCATCTTCGCTTTTTGAGGAAGGTTCCTATTTGGGTTGCTTAGTCCTTGAGTTTGTGAGTCTTTGTTCTCTTATCATTTTCCTCATGGCTGAAACAAATGCCAAATGCCTTTTTTTAAAAGTAGGAAAGTTAGAGAAGGAAGAGAGAAACAAGGTTGTAGATCAGTTAGGGAACTGATGAGATTTTTGGAGTGAGAAGTTTTTAAGGTGAGAAAATTTTTTATTTGATTTTAGAATTAATACCTTGCACAAGAGAATGGTCAGTATTGAAGAATATGAAGAGTCTGGTGGGATATGCTCAGTCAGATGGATATGTCCATTAGGCTTAAAGTGTGAGTGGCAATGTTTTGAGAGGGCAGGAGAATGATGCAACACAGTTATTATATATTTAAAATAGTCATTATTTGAGAATAGAAAATGGTACTAACCTAATTAGGAACCTAGTCCCAAGATGATGTTAAAGATTGTGACTTGTGTTGCCTCATTACACCATTCATATTTATTCCTACTTGTCATGGGTGTATATTTGCAAGGATATGAGACTAAATTAGACACATAGGATATTATTCGATCCAGATACCTACTTACCAACTCATAGTCATGAGTAGGGGGTAATAAGTGTCTCTTGCATTCATGTGGATCCCAAACATCCTTTGATTATTACCTGATCAGTTTCGTATCTTCTTATCTTTTAACCAATTATTGAGGACGCAAATCTCCACCAAGAACATTTAGCAAGAGGCATTCTTCAACTATTTTTCAGTGTGCTACGAGAAACTATCATAATTAGTCTTTCCTTTATCATTTCTCATTTGTCAGCTTTGGGGACCCATTTGAGGCTGAGTTCCTAAAAAGGTGATAAAAGAGAGATTAACCTTTTGTTTTTCCAGCTTAGTAGTCTCTGCTTCCTTCTTTTGAGTGTTGTAGAGTTTCTCCTTTCCTTCAAGGCTGCATTCTTGGAAGAACCCCTGTCTTGGAAGTGTTCATACGCTTCATATTGTATATATGAAGCAACATTCTTTCTCCTGGCAAGTCTTACTAAGAAACTAGGACCATCCTTTTGGCTATGAGGATTATTCATGGCTTGTGAATAGACAGTCTACTTGAGAGCTTTCTCAATCTTAGTCTTCACCTTAGTTAGTTCTTCCTCAAGAATAAAATTTCCATCAATTGAGGTAGACAGATCAGCCTTAACAATTATCAACTATTCTTCTAACTAAAACTGAATTTTTCTTCCTTCACCCTTACCCTTGACATCCTGTTTTGAGACCTCGTCTACTTTCTTCTTCAATTGATTATTTTCATTAGTAAGGGTCTTACAAGTGGCTTGTTTCTCAGCTATTTGCATTCTCAGTTCTAGTATCTCTTCCTCACTATTAGCCAGTTCTTCCTTCAATCTTTCCTTTTTAATTTGTAACTTCATCCACTTGAGTGCTCATCTCAATTACCTCTTCCTCACATTTTTCCACATCATTCTTTAATTTTTTTTTATCTTTAGCCAGATCATTTATCGAGTCAATCAGTGCAGATGCAAGGGATCTCATCTTACTCAGAGAGTAATCCTTAAGGTTGTCTTTGATGTCAGTAAAAGTGACAGGATTATTACCCTTACTATCACTATAAACCATCAAAGCAATCGGTGAGTCATAGACTGAGACTTTATCTTTCATTACCATCATGGAAGCATCATCTACTTGTTCTAGATCATTTGAGTCGCTAGAAGTGTCACCGTAGGCTGCCAATACTTTGCTCACAACCCTATCTACTTTTTTTTTCTTCTTAAACCTTCTTTGAATTTGACCCTACCATTGCTCTTTATCAATGGTTTGCATAGCATACTCATTGTATTCTTTCTGGTGCATCAGACAATCCTTGATATAGTGGCCAAACTTTCCACACATGTGACAAGTGTTGTCTCCTTTATCTTTCTTGAAGATTCTTCCTGCATCTCTTTCTTTTGATAGAGCCCTTGACTTTCTTATATCTTTGAGGATCCTCTTAGCTATATAGGTTGTTTTTTCTTCTTCAGAGCTGGTAGTTTCTTTTGTATCCTTGTGAACTAAGTTTTCCTCAGTCTTAGGCTCAACCTTTAGCTTCTAAAATTGTTGTAGCATCTCATAGGTTTTGAGATTACCTATGAGCTCATCCATGTCCATTTTGTTTAATTCCCCACTTCTTGGGCAATATACTCAAGAATATCTAACCTGCTTATAAGTTGGAATGATTTATCCAATAGAATATGGCTCAATTAGTTATTGCAGTAAACCTGGTATACAACTCCTAAATGGATTCATCCTCCTACATGGTGAATGTCTCATACTGGTTAGTCAGTATGTCCACCTTAGAATGCTTAACCTGAGTAGTTCCTTCATGGGCTATCTGAAGACAATACTAAATTTCCTTAACAGTTAGGCAGGTAGAGATCCTATTGTACTCATCCACACTAATCCCACAAATAAGAATATTCTTGGCCTTATAATTCTTTTATATCTTCTTTCTATCTATGTCATCAAACTCCTTCTTGCTTTTAGGGACTTATGTGGTCCCATCACCAACTTTCACTATCTAGTGGGGACTAAGGATCATCCTTTATAACATCACAAAGCTTGCAATCTTCAACCATGATGAATTCATGCATCTTTGTCTTCTACCATCCATAATATTCACCATTAAACCTTGGGGGTCTAGTGGTAGACTGACCTTCTTCTAAAGCTTGGAGAAGGTGCCATATTTCTGCTCAGGATCCTTCTAAGGTGTTAGCCTTTATATGGAAGACCCTGCTCTGATACCAAATAGAGGTTTAGGGGTGGGTTGCTCCTCGACTCAAGGAACTATTCCCAGAATCACACATGCAACAAGAACTAGGAGATAATTAAAGTAAAAAGTATAGGAGTAGAGAAAGGTAAAGACACAAGATTTTTATGTGGAAATTCCTTGCTCAAGGGAGAAAAACCATGACCTGCCTCTAGGATTTTAAGCTCCACTGTATTCAAGCAACCCTTTGAATAAAGATTCTAAGGATTAGCCTCTTAATCCTTTGATTCCTAGCAATAACTCTATTACAAGGAAACTATGTAGTAACTCTACTGCTTCCACCCTTCTACTACCTCTAACTGGAGTCGTCAAGCTAACTCTATCCTGACATAATCACCTAACTCTAGAGAATTAGAAGAGATGGGTACACCACAACACCTACTACAATTATAAGCAACATAGGCAGACTTTTAAGAAAAAAATTACAAAGACTCGACTATAACAAGGAAGTAACGATCAACTCGATAAGCCATAAGTTCCCTACTATAGTTCCAGCCTTTGATTTGTAGTGCTGCTCCACTTCTGAAAGATCTTTAATTGTGATTATATGGAAGTGTTGGCTTTGTTTTGTGAAATATAAGCATTATATATTATGACACAAGAAAACCTAGAAGCAATCTCATTGGTTGAGGCAAAAAGGTGGCAGCAACTTTTAACCAACTTTTGTATTATGTGTCAGTGGGAAAGTTGATTCTGATAACGACTAGTGAGCCCAACTTGTTTCCTAATGCGTAAAGGCTTGTGTCATTACAACAAGGGATCCAGGGAATAGTCCCAGACTATGAATTTGTCAGTCATCAAAACTAAGGACTTAACATACCCTAAAGAAATCTTTCTTGAGATGTCGTTTGAGCTTGCAGTGCTCACAAGTAACATTTGGATTATATGATAAGAAGTAAGGCCTCTTATCCCTTCGAAAACCAATATTTGAATAAAATGATTCAGTAATTCCAGGGGAAATTCCTAACACTCCAGCATTATTAGAACTATGTGACACAGCTCTTTGACTCTTATCACTAATAACCATTGAATAGGCTTGATTTAGAATAAGTAATGGACTCATCAATAGAATTTGTCTTCTAGCTTGTGAGAAGGAATCATTTACCCCATTAAAAACTGATAAAGTTTTTGTCTCTGTAAGTAAACCAAGAATTCTTTAGGTTTAGGACAATTACAAGCAGGTGAGGGCACCGTTGATTCAAACTCATCCCACAAATTTCAGTTTAGAGAAGTAAGAAACTACTGACTGCATTTCTTGATTAATCTGAGAAATTTCATGATGTAGGTTGTAAGTTCTTGAACCATAAAGTTTATCAAATCCTTCCCTTAAATATTCCCAAACAACATGCACATTTTATACATATACTACACCTCAATCAGATCATTAGCTACAAATTCATAAGACAACACAACACAACTGCATTTACTCTTTTCCAATGCCCCCACAACTCTACTGGATAGGATTTCTTTTTACAAAAACCATCAACCAATCCTAGTTTATTACGAACCAAGAGTGCAATCCTCATTGACTTACTCCATAAAATGTAATTTTCACTATCCTTTAATTGGAAAAAAATCACATTTATACCACTTACATCAGTAGAAGTTAGGAACAAATGATGATTCTGATCAATTATTGTATTGATCACTTGACTTGCCGTTGTGGTACTGGTACCAATATTAGAAGAAACCCCTCCATGTCCATCATCCTTAGCCACAAAAGAATAATAGATATAGAAACCAAGAAATAATATTCAGAAGACACTACAGAATTACAAAATTGCAGTGAAATTGCAATAATTCTTGACTCAATCAGACAGTGAACAAAAATAGTGATCTAGATACATTTTCTTGGATCGATATAACACTAATTTGAGTTTAGTAATGTTCTAATACCATGATGAATATCACGAGTTCATGGATAAGATCTTGTATGATGCTTAGAGAAACTAATATGCTACAAAGAAGTAGCAATACAATAGGAAGAATAGAGAAAGTAAAAAAGAGAATGTAGAGTAGAGAAGAGTGAATTATTATTCATTGATTGAGTTAAAGTTAATATACAAGTGATATATACAGATATAGTAGTGATAACTAACTCCTAACAACTAGATAATCTAACTACTAAGTGATCTATAACTAACTATAACTAACATATATGACATGTAACTATGTTAGCTACGTTTGGTATTAGGCTTGTTAAAGGGATAGTTTAAGATCTTCTATTCAGCTCATTACTCAACGACAAGAAATTTACGTACTTTTAGTTCCAAAGGTTTGACCGTTCAAAATACCAATCATCTGTATATCGATCTCATCTCAAACATTCAGTGAAAACCTGTAAATTTATCAACACCAAACTTTCTTCATCTAGTGTTGAAAATGCATCATATCTTAATTTTACCTACCCATTTGTGCATGTAGTCTACATTTCACTAACTTGTCATAATTTTCCCAGTTTTCTAAATTGACACTTGTGAATTCAATTATGGTGCTTTCAAAATTATTGGGTGATTTAGGGATCAGAAAGACACATCTTTTAACAAACAATTTTCATGTTGAATTTTGGGAGCCTTCGAGCAACGTCAAAGATGTCTCCGTGATAGCTGTAGGTCACATGTTAGAGCCCGAAAAATAGTACTAATGCTTTCATGTAGATAATCTACATCACACCATTGGGCTCGATTCTCTTTGCCAAATTTTCATGTTGAATCCTAGGGAGCCTTAAAGCAACATTAAAGTTTTCTCCATGTTAGCTATAGGCCACGAGTTTGAGCCATGGAAATAGTCACTAATACTTGCATGTAGACTATGTATATCACACCTTAGGGGCCTAGAGCCCTTTTCTCAATTTTCATGTTGAATCTTGGGGAGCCTCGGAGTTGTCTTCATGTTAAGTATAGGTCACGGGTTTAAATCATGAATATAGTCATTAATGCTTTATATTAGGGTAGGCTATCAACGTCACTTCCCTTGGGGCCTTGTTCCCTTTGCCCAATTATCATTTTAAATCCTGGTGAGCGTCGGAGCAACATTCAAATTGTCTCCATGTTAGCTATAGGGCATAGGTTTGTCGTAGAAATAGTCACTACTGCTTGTATGGGTAGACTCTTACATCACACCCCTTGGGACACGGTGCCCTTTCCTAATTTTCATGTTGAATTCGAGCAGCGTAGTTGATATCCAAGATACTGGATAATTTAATCATTTCCTTGGAATTTAGAACAGAGGGTTTTTTTAGAAGAGAGTTTTTCAAATTTGAAAATTGATAAGGAAAAAATTAAATACCACTTACAAAACTCTTAATCTTTTTTCAAGTGAAATGCATGTCCAAATACAACTTCAATTTCGAAATATCATTTTTCTAACTTCTTTTTTCAAAAACTCTTTTTTCATGTTTCAAACAAAATTATGTCCAACTAAATATTCTTCTTAAGTGGGTTAAAAAATATTAAATACAAATAGTAGGGACCGCAGGTAATTTTTTTTAATCCGTTTGTCTAGAAATTAGGATGAAATTCCTAACTTGAAGTTTTTTGTTATGTTTGGTGTTCACTAGCAGTCTCTTTAATATATGGTTAGAGCAAAATAATTCATATACCCGGCTTCAACTAGTTTCAGATTGGGAAGTAGAATTAGTTGATTTGCATGATCATTGTAACTTGAAGTTAAATTCCTGCTTGCACACATTTTACTTCACGTCATTTCAATCAGAGAAAGTTTGGCTCACATGAGCATGGGAACCTAAAAACCTTCTTTCTTATTTCTTCCCTAAATTTTCTCTAATGGAGCTTAAAAATAGTTTAATTGGTTTCTCTCTGACGCCTTCCTCAGTGAATTGGATTACAAGACTTGATATTTAGACTTTTTCATTCTAATACTCAGTAATTTGGATTCTCTAACACTAGACGTTCTCTATATCTTTTGCCAACGTAAAGTCTCTTAGCACACTAAAGAGAGTCTTAGCAAACCGGCAACATAATTTAAATATTAATCTCGGTATAGGCTACGTGGATCTATTGCCTTGATTTTGCTCTATTGATTAGTATTGGAGATAAAGATTTGGTGAACAAGTGAAGTTATGCAGGTTATTGTGACATCTCATATTTCCTGAATGATTAACAGATTCAGCCCTTCAGGCATGACAAGATTGCAAATTCTAGATAGTGAAGAATGGTGAGGATGTTGACGGAATTTGCCTGTGGTTAGTGCTAACTTTTGAATTGAGCAACTTTTATCACAGTGGAAACCTTGTACCGTAGGTTTGTGGACAATACTTACATTGGAATCAATTTTACTATACATTTAGTTCTGAAAATCAAGTTGTGGTCAATGCATATATCTTAGAGTTACCTTGTTTTTTTTCTTTATTCTGGTTCAGTGGGGCTTTCAGAAGACCAAACGATAGATCCAGACTTGTTATAACAACAATGATGGGAATGGTGTTTGGATATTTTATTAGCATTTCATCTCCATATGTTTCTCTAACAAAAGTAAGGTTGCCCAATCTTTCAATATCTGCTCTGATATTGATTAAGAAACTTTTGTCGTTCCTTATAAATTTTTCTTTTGTGTCTTTTGTAGATTAGTTTACCTTCAAATCATATATCATCTCTAGCCTTTGGCGATGACCATTGTAGACCTTCTACTGAACGTTTTTTTCCAGAGAATCTTGTAACGCTACAGGTACTTATTTCACATGGATACTCTACACTTCTCTTACCTTCAGCTCCAGTTTATTGATTTATTTGTATAATCATCTGATGGAATCTTATTAAATAATGTTAATTTGGCCAGTGAAGTCATGCAAATCTCTTAGTATCTGCATCGTTCTCCCTTGTGGTGTTGAATATTGAACACTTGTAAATTCCAAGTAAACAAATCAAAAGTCAAATGGATCAATTGTGCTATTACTGCTTCTAAGTTTATGATTCTAGCATTATGTCGATAAATATCTACTTTAAAAACTAACAACTCTTGTACCTTTTCCTTTTCATTGATGTCTTTTGTCTTAAATATAATGGAAGTCACTATTTCCTGCGTTTGCAGAATGTTTCTTATCTGGTGTCTAGACAAAATATTGTATTTTGACCTTTTGTCATGCCAGTCCTGGACCTAATATCTAGATAGGCTTCTTCGAACAATTCTTTGAAGTTTACCTGGCTCTAGAAGACGTGCAGATATATTTTCTTGGTTGTTTTCAGTTAGGCCGTTCTGCTCCTATTTCTTAATTATAGTTTCTGACAGTGAATGTTGTGTTCACTCTCTATAATCAAAGTTGGTAAGTTTTTGAGACAATAAGGTCTTAACGTAGCAGTTAAATTGCGCCCTATCTGCCTGGATATTTTTCTTGTAGTTCCTGAGAGAACCATCGGTCTACATAACTTTTATTTCCTACTTAATTGGTTTGGAGGTTAAAAATAATTGACTTCATACAAAAGTTGCAACTAGGAAAACTATTTCCCAGAGAAGGCTTTCCTTGCCAATCTGCCTAGCTTAAGCCTTGGGCAAATAAAAAGCAAGAAAGGTTCCCATTAATAGAGAATAATCAATTTTGTAGTCTTTCTAGATTGGATTTGATAGTATTTGCTTTTAGCTTGTCCTTGACCGCAGAACGAAGAACCATGCTAATGGTTTAGATGTTCCCATCTATTGTAACTTTCTTAACTGCAAAAGTTTGAATATACACAAACATCTATGCAAGAAAACTCATTATCGAAACGAAATTGTAGGAGAAATAGTTGGGAGTATTTTAAATGGTAAAAGCCTTCTTTTAGGCAGCTGTTGGATCTCAAAAGTTGAGTTTCTTATAGATATTCAGTCTCCATTTTCCTGTGGTCTAGATGATATCCATTTAGATGTTTAAAGTTCATTAGAGAATTCAGGATAGTACTAATCAATTGTTTCAACGTTATATTAAAGAAGTGAAATATGTCTAATGAGAGAAGAAAAATTTTCGTGGCGTCGACATAAACATAGAGATATTAAAAGTTATGGGATCTACCGCAGTATTAATATGATGAAACTTGTGGAATGCTAATAGAGTAAGATGTGGGGACACTACAAGGTGATGAAGAATCAATTTGAATTCGTTCATGATAAATAGTGGGAGGTTATATATCGGTAAAGAAGATTGTAATTCTAATTCATAAGAAGAGGAAGAAGGTTCTCAACATGATATTCATTGAACTAGATTAATATCGTATGATAGAATGTGAAGAAGAATGTGTTGCGGATGCTTGAGAAGAAAGGAGTGTAAATAAATTTTTGAATTCTATAAAAGAATGTACGAAGAAGCAATTATAACATTGAAGGCAATACAGAGTTCCTGTGGAGCTGCCTAGGGGTTTGGACTTTTATCTTTATGTACAGACAACTGGATATAGTAACACCAGAATCAAAAGCACTATTTGGTGATTGAGACATTCTTATGGTTATAAGCAGATCTCATTTTCTGAAGTGTCCAAACTTCTTGTTACTGGTTCAATGACAAGCCTGGTGGTTTCTTGAAGAATTAAGAGAAACTTGTGGATGCACTTTTTGATTACATGATTATTTTCTGTATGCAAGGAGATTATGCTATATGTTTCGGCTGCCGTGATACACTTGAGGTAAGAACATCTCGAAAATGTTATTCCATTTAATTTTCTAGATATATGTGTTGGACAATAAAATTTTGAGATCGAAAAATAAGTAATCAAGATAATAAAAATATTGCAATAATTGTTTTATTGATTTCAATAAGTGAGTGTTACAATTTCTATGAATCCTCTGATTCGCCTTTTCAAATATAAATTCAAGAGTTTAAAGCTTGATCTTGAATTTAAACTTGATTTGTTGATTCGAGGGACTTGATCTTGACTTGTGCTTGAATTCCAGGGCTTTTGAGTTTGTTCTTAATATTGCGGTCTTGATCTTGAATCTTGATGAACTTGATTTGAATGCTTGAGCTCTGTAGAGAAATTGCAGCATTTGATCCACAATCTTTCTCTTGCTTCTTGTTAGAGTTTTGGGGACCTTTTTCTGAATTATGACACTCTTTTTATAGTTGTGGAAAAGGAAGAGTCGTGATGAATATGAACTTGCTTTGACCATTCAGATTTAAGTGACATAACATCTTTTATGGACTTTTTATTTCACTAGGCCTGCGCATCATTTTGACATGTGGCATAGTCTTATTAGCTCTTTCACTTGACTTGGCATGCCACGTCGTTTGAAACCTGACGCTTATTTGGGCCTCTAGAATATGACAATATCTTGGGCTTAACAAAGTGGGTTTATCATTTATAACCCAAATCAATGGACTAGCCCAATAAAAGTTGGACTTTAATTAAATCTATACATGTTTGAACTTAAATAATTAATCCAATTATATTAATCCGCAATATTTACTTGGGATTAATCTATTTTGAATTTAACATAATTCGAATTTCGTACGGATTTCAATTTAATAAAATTCCGTTGCCCACAAAATGCCCCCTACTTCAAGACTTGTCTAGATATTTAATCTTTTTAAGACTAAACTTGAAGTAAGATTTATTTAAACATGATTCTTTCATGCTTCAAAAATTTCCAAAAAACTGAACCATGCAATTTACATATTGATATTGCCTCTAATTTCCAAAAAACTGAACCATGCAATTTACATATTGATATTGCCTCTCAAAGGATCTCTTATTTTTTCATGAATCTCTACACGTAAGACCCGTTGGTGAGGCATGACATCCCATTCCAAATAGATTTTGGAAAACTTTTTACCTCCTTACTTAATCAGAAATAAAACTCTTTCAATTTGAATTTATATTGGAGAAGGAAGCAACCACCAATTTGAATTTGTATGAGATAAGAAAATAACCTCCAATTTAAATTTTTATTGGAGATGAAAACTTTTTCACTTTATATTGGAGAAGGAAACAACCTCCAATTTGAATTTATATGGGAAAAGGAAACAACCTCCAATTTGAAATTGTATTGGAGATGGAAACTCTTCTAATTTGAACTTATATTGGAGAAGGAAATATCCATCCTACAACTCTATAAAAGGATGTAGATTCTCCACTTTTTCAATATCAATTTTGGGATTTTCAAGCCATGAACAATATTGAGGTAATTTCTTCTCTTCTTACTTTTCTTTTATTTTCGTCACTTTTTATTAAGCACAACATCTTAGTGGTGAAAAATTCATATCTTATTGTAGAAATATCAAAATCATGAACCGTTTAATATTTCAAAAACTAGACTTCGAGATCTATAACATATCAAAAATTAAGCTTTAAATTCCTTCAATATAATTCTAGATAATTTTTTTAATTTAGCCCTGAATTTTATCATGCTGAAAATTTTAGATCTGTGCGTCTTCACTTAAATTTTCATATCTTGAAGCAGGAATGTCAAAATTCCAAGCAGCTTAATTCTTGTGAAACTAGACACAAAGATCTACAGTATATCTGGAATTCATAATTTAATACTTTCGAGATTATTTTAGGTATCATCCCAAAATCAGTATTGAGTTTTGATGCATCAGCAATTTCAAATTTACGCAATGTCACCAAAAAAATTATATAACAATGTGGGAGTATCGAAATTATGATCTGCTTGATTTTATAGATCTTGAAAACATGCATATATAACATATCCAAAATTTGAATTTTAACACTTCTTGGACTGTTGTAGATGATTTTCTGAAGTCGATCTTATATGTTGTCCGACAGAGGATTCCAGATTTGCATCGCCTCATTAGATAATTTATTTCTTGATGTGGGACCATCACCACCAAAGAGTGTTTTGATTGCTTCAAACTAGATTTCGAGGGCTTTATTTTCATCAATCCATCTTGTCTCAATCCAAGTTGGTTATATACAATTTTCAAGATCGCAACGCTTTGATAGGTAACATCGTTTCTATTTGTGTTTTTACTTTCTTTCTTGTTTCATTATTTATTTGCAAGGTTGAAACAAATATGCAACAATTGGCTTAAAGTGTAAGAGTTAAAATTCCCCTCTATACACCTTAAGACCAACCAATTTGGCTTTACGATGGTGACTGTACAACAATCGGCTTAGGGTACGAGATTTTAACTTCGTCTCCATACACTCTAAGATCGATCAATTTGACTGTAAGAAGGTGGCTATACAACAATCGGCTTAGGGTATGAGAGTTTAACTTTGCCTCCATACACTCTAAGATCGACCAATTTGACTTCAAGATGGTGTCTTTGCAACAATTGGCTTAGGTGCGAGAGTTTAACTTTGCCTCCGTATACTCTAAGACCGATAAATTTGACTTTAAGATAGTGGTTTCGCAACAATCGGCTTAGGGTGCTAGAGTTTAACTTCATCTCCGTACACTCTAAGAATGGCCAATTTGACTTCAAAACTGTCCCTTTACATAACAAATTCATCTAATGCCAGCTTATGGTGCAAAGAGGCATATTTTTTCCACCTTAAGGCATGAAAATTTTGATATCCATTTAAGGATAAACACATAAGGGGGCAGCTTAAGGTGCAAAGGGACAAATCTTGTCCACCTTAAGGCATGTAAATTTTGATATCCTTTTAAGGATAAACCCATGGAAGGCCAGCTTAATGTGCAAAGGGACGAATTATGTCCACCTTAAGGCATGAAAATATTTGAGATCCTTTTAAAGATGAACCTATGAAAAGGCAGCTTAAGGTGCAAAGAGATAAATCTTATCCATCTTAAGGCATGAAAACTTTAAAGGATAAACATGTAAGAGGCCAGTTTAAGGTAAAAAGGGACAAATCTTGTCCACTTTAAGACATTAAAATTTCGATATCCTTTTAAGGATAAACCCGTTAAAGGCTAGCTTAAGGTGCAAAGGTATAAATCTTGTCCACCTTAAGGCATGAAAACCTTTAAGGATAAACACGTAAGAGTCCAACTTATGGTGCAAAGAGACAAATCTTATCCACCTTAAGGCATGAAAATTTTGATATCATTTTAAGGATAAATTAATTAGAGGACAGTTTAAGGTGCAAAGGGACAAATCTTGTCCACCTTAAGACATAGAAACTTTTAAGGATAAACACGTAAGAGGTCAGCTTAAGGTGCAAAGGGACAAATTTTGTCCACCTTAAGGAATGAAAATTTTGAGATCATTTTAGTTGTAGGCTTGGAGAACTTTAGCATTCCAAATCCCATTGAAGGAACTCTTTTTTTTTATGGGTTTCCCCATTGAGCCATAAATATTTGGAGTAAGTACAAAATTTAATGAGAATAGTTTCATACTAGGCGTTTGTATGGCGGATACTGCAAGAACATTTTTTTTACTCATGCAACTAAACTCAAAATGAAATTCTAAGCGCCTACGTACCTCAGAGAAGAGGATCAAGTCACAACCTAGTTCTGGGTAAGTGTTTTTTTTACATCCTAACTTTTGCTTAGGCTGCCTTTTTCGAGGTTTTAAACCTAACAGAATTTTTTTTATTTTTTTATCCGTACACAATTTATACTCTTGCGGGTCAAGAGTGAACATGCAGTTTATACTCGTGCCTTAAGGAGTTTTATCTTCCTTCAAGGATAGTACTTCTTCAAGAACTTGGTGTTGATAGGGCCGATTTTTACTCCATCTGTATTGACAAGCTTGTAAGCACCATTTGAATATGCCTCTTGTATAATATATGGTCCATCCCACTTTAGGGTGAACTTTCCCCTAAATTTGCGAGAAGTAATAATGGGTCTTCTTACTGGAAGAACTTGATCTCCAACTTGGAAGCACCTCAAGAAAACTCTTTTATTGAAAAATCAAGATAGTCAGGCTTGGTAATATTCAAGATTTTGCTGAGCCTCTAGCCTCTTTTCATCAAGAGGTTCTAATTCTACAAGAAACAATTTAGCCTTTTCTTCATCAGTGATCCCTTCTTTAATAACCAGTCTCAAATAAGGTATTTGACCCTCAAGTGGCAGCACAACTTCAACTCCAAAAGCAAGCGAATATAGGATTGTTTGTGTTAGTGTGCAGTAAGTTGTTCTATATGACCATAAAGTTTCTTCTAATCGTTCATGCCTGTCTCGCTTGGACTTGGAGATGACTTTTTTCAATAGATTCATAAATTCTTATTAAACTCTTCGGCTAGACCATTAGCAGCAGCATGGTACAGAGAAAACTTGCGTTTCTTGAAGACAAAAAGATCATAGATCTTGTTCATCAACTATTATCAAATGGCTTGCCGTTGTCGGTTATTATATATTGAGGGATTCCAAAATGGTAGATGATATTCACTCTGATGAAATTCATAACATTCTCCTTCTTTACATCTTTGAGAGCAACAACTTCAACCTATTTTGAGAAGTAATCTATTGCGGCCAAGATGTATAAGTGTCCACCAGAAAATTTTGGTAGTGGACCAACAATAGTCATTCCCCAAGCATTGAATGGCCAAGATGCTATAGTATGAAGTTCACATGAAATTGAAAAGTTTTGTATCTTCTAGTATAGTTCAAGAAATCTTTCACCATCATTGGTCAATAGTATCCCATCCTATTTAATGTAAAAATGGAACTTCGGTCCAGACTGATGTGATCCACAAACTCCTGAGTGCGCTTCTTGCAAATCTTGAATTGTTTCTTCCTCTCCCAAGCATCACAAGAGTATTTCTCTAAATGATCTTTTGTATAACGTGTCTTTATAGTAAAGAAAGTGAGGTTCACGGCGATGAATGTCCGTCCTTCTCCTTGGATTTTCTGAAAGTATCCCATAACATAAGTAATCAATAATAGGTTTTCGTCAATCTTATTTTATAGTTTTAGACACGGCAACGAGGTAGTCAACCTTATTCTCTACATCCTCATTTGATGGAGGTACTACCCATTCTGGCGGATAGTAACTCGTGTCTGATTTGAAAGAGTTAGGGTTGAGGCCAAAGTAGCTAGGGCATCGACTTACTTATCTTCTTTCCTTGGCACATATTGGAGGGTTACTTCTCCAAGCCACCTCTTTAACTTTAGTGCATAATCATGATATGGTCGTAGCTCAGGATTTCAGACTTCATAGCTTCTCAAAAGCTGTTTAATCACCAATTGAGAGTCACTAAAGACTTATAATTATAGTTGTTTCATATCAACTGCCATCTCAAGTCTAAGTATTAACACTTGATATTCAGCAACATTATTGGAGAAACGATTTATTAGGGTAAGAGAGTATGGGATGACTTCTTCTTATGGAGTGACGAACACCACACCAGCACCAGCTCTATCTCGATGTGAGGCACCATTAAAGTACATCTTCCATGGGGGCCTGGATTCAATAACCATTTCATCTTCATCGGGAATTTCATCGCTCAGATCCTAATCATCGGGTATCTAGTGGTCTGCCAAGAAGTCAGCTAATGCTTGTCCTTTTATGGCTTTTTGGGGAATATACACAATCTCAAACTATTAAAATTGAAGGTATCATCTTGCAAGCCGGTCACTAAGTACTGATTTTGACATTACAAACTTGATGGGATTCGCCCTAGACACAAGAAGAACAACATGAGCCTGAAAGTAGTACTTCATCTTTTGAATTGAGAAGGACAATGTCAAACACAACTTTTCGATTAGAGAATACTTTAGCTTATTTGGTGTCATCATTCTTCTTAGATAGTAAAGAGAGTTATCTTTACCCTCACTATTTTCTTGAGCTAGTATTTCTCCAACTGACCTCTCTTGTGCCGCGATATAGAGTATCAATAGTTTCTCAGGTATGGGTGCCGCAAGAACTGGTGGATTCATTAAGTATGATTTGATACTCTCAAAGGCGTTACTATAATCTTGGTCCCATTAGAAGGGAGTGCCCTTATTCATGAGGCGACTAAATGGTTGACATTTTCCAACTAGGTTTGAGATAAACCTCTTTAAATATGCTAGCCTTCCTTGAAGGCTTTTTAACTCATGAATATTTCGTGGCTCGGGCATCTTTAAAATTGTATCGACCTTGGCTTGATCAATTTTAATTCCTTAGTGTCACACAATAAAGCCAAGAAATTTTTCGAAAGTAACCTAGTTGATATCTTTGAAGTAACTCGAAGATCAATCTAAGGTCTTTTAAGTGGTCATCTTTCTTTCTTGACTTCACCACTAGATCATCTACGTAGCATTCAATATTTTTATGGAGTAGCCCATCAAAGATGTTTTACATATCCCTTTGATAAGTAGATCCAATTTTCTTCAAACCAAAAGGCATCACCTTGTAGCAATAAATACCTTTGGGCGTATGAAATGCAATGAGTTCTTCATCTCTTGTTGCTATGCGGATTTGATTATAGCCGGATGAACTATCCATGAAGGATATTGCCTCATAACCAATTGTGGCATCGATCATCAACTCTGGTATAGGGATTGGAAAGTCATCCTTAGTGCAGGCATTGTTCAAATCACGAAAGTCAACACAAACTCGAATTTAGCCATTCCTCTTCCGTACTAGAACAATACTTGAAATCCACATTGGATATTTGACTTCACAAATAAAACCAGCTTCAATGAGTTTTTTAACTTTATTTTTAATCAATGGAACCAACTCTGGCCTAAAGCGTCTTTGGACTTACTTAACAGGATGAGCATTATTCTTAACTGCCAACTGATGGACTGCTACTTTTGGATCTAAGCCAGGAATTTCCTTATAACTCCAAACAAAGACATCTATATATTCTTTGAGTATGTCCATATAAGCGATTTTCTTCTCCACTTATAGAAACACACTCAGTAAGTTGGTCTTGGGTCTTCATCGGATCCAAGATTAACTTCCTTCAAGGGATCTATTATGGACTTTACTCCTTCTTCAAGTTGTGATGGAGCATATCCAACATTTTCCTCATCTTGAGAATCATTATCGTTAATGGATATGTGGTAGCACCAGAAAGTATCTTCCATCACTTTATCAACCTTCATTTGGGATGATACCCCATTCCCATTTTGGGGTGTAACATGATATGAGGAGCCAAAACTTTCTTTATCTTCCTCACATTCCTTAGTATAAACCATAGTATGAGCCTTTGCTTTTAACACCTCATTGCATGAAACTACCATTTCTGTCTGGCGCCTCATTTTAGAAGGAATCAAACTTTGGAAATCCTTCTGGATTTTAAGTAAAGAGTGCATCATCGTGCTTTGATGGCTTTTCTGACGTTTGTTGTTTTTTTCTTATTTAGAGGTCCCAACCTTTCAAACACGGAAGTTCTTGCAGTTGATTCTCCAAGTCGGTCAAAGCCAGAAGGTCTTTTGTTGGGTGTAGTAGACTTTTCTTCTACAGTGATGTAGTTACTAACTGCCCTTCTTATGGAGATGCAAATCAGAGGTAATTGTGTGTATCCTATGCCTTTACGTGCCTGCCTGGTTGTACCTTCCGACGAAAGCTTTCCCAACCTTGATGTCTCATTAGGATTATATCCATCCTTTACAAATAGCTTTTATGCATTTGGTTGAAGCCCTATTTTGTACTCTTCATAGGGAGTGTTATATCTTGTGGCGCATTTTGAGCCATAGATTTTCCAAGTAGTCTTGAGGATGGATTTATTGCTTTAATCCTCTTGATAGGTAAAGTTATCCCCTTTAGCATATTTTCTTGGCATCAGATGGGTGATCTTTCTCTTTTTACACCTTTGGTATGTATCAAAGAATAGGAGTTTCCTTCTTTTTCAAAGGTGCAATGCTTTATTTATTTGAAGTGAAGAAGGGCTTCTTAGTGGCGACTTTTTGGATAGTCACCACGACCTTCATAGATACAAGATCATCACACTTGTTCTTGGTGACATCTTCAACCCTTTTCTCATTCATAACATAATTCTTTAAGTAGAATTTTGCATCGGCAAAGTGTGACTCAACTTTAGTGAATGGCTTATCATCGACAACTATCTTTCTTTCCACTCCGCCTTCGAGGTACTTCAAGCATTGATAGTAAAAAAATGAGATAATTTTGTTCTCGTATACCCAAGGCCTACCAAGTAATATATTGAATGAAGTTTTGGCATCAATCACATGTATCAATGCATTTGATTGAAAATCATCTATACGAATCCCCAACTTGACAGCTCTCATGGACCTCTGGCCCCCTTGGTTGAAGCCTTGGATCATTATACGGCTTTCAGCCAGTTCGTGGGTAGCAATGCTAAGTTTTTTCATTGTACAAATAGGTAGGATGTTAACTCCAGATCCCTCATCAATCAAAATTCTATTTATCTTCTTTCCTATAACATGACCTACCATGTACAAGGGACGATTGTATAGGTTTCCTCCAAGTAGAAGATCGTTATTTGTAAATGTGATTTTAGTATCACGTACATGTGCCTCCTGGCCAAGAGTATCAACAAGCTTTTCAGAAGATGAAGGAACTTCTATGGGTATATTTTCACCAGTTTACCCCCTCTTTGGCAGTATTAAAATAAGATACCTCAAGGTTGACTTAGCAGTATTTACAAGAAACCAACTTGGTAAGAATTCTTTCAACGTTATTAGACACCGTGGTTTTGGTAGTGAAGATCCATTACCGTCGTCTTCTTCGAAAGATCAACCAACTTCTGTTTCTTTGGTTTGTTCACCATCCTCCTTTTAGTTGGCTTCTCGGACAACTCATTTCCTAGACTCGTCTTCCTACGTCTGCGTCTGGTCACCAGAGTCCAACCTTCATCATTGCCTTCAGGCTCTAATAGTTTCTTATTATGTTCTTCAGTACATATTTGGACAGGATTGAGAGAGCCAAAAGTTATAGATATTTGATGAGAACTGGCCGTCTCATCATCAAAGAAGATCTTCTTCTCGTTTGCCATTTGCATGACTTTGTCTGTAAAGACAAAACACTTTTTAAGAGGGTGAATCCTTCCATCTTCGTTGGGCCACTAAATCTCTGGGAGTTCAATGAGCTTATGCTCAAGGAGTTCGTCAAAAATCTTAGCAATATCAGAATCAAGGAAGGGATATTTCTTTTCTTGCATCTCCTATAAAGTTTTTTTGATTTGGACGTGCTCCAGAAGTCATCTTCACACTTTTCTTCTTGTTCACCTTCGTGGTGACCTTCACAGGAGACACGTCAATATTCATTGATTCCTTATTGTTATTTTTTAGGACAAACTTGCCCCATATTTTGGGTTCCTGCTTATCTTTTCCTCTTCGAATGTCATGGATAGGCTCTGCCCCTTTTCCAGTAGAAGACATGCTCAACTCCATGTCGTAAGCACGGGTAGCTAACTCTTTCAAGGATTTAGTCTTAATGCCTTGCAAGATGTATAGAAGCTCCCAGTGCATTCCTTAGATGTACATCTCTATTGAAGAAGCTTCGTTGAACCTATCTTTGCAGTTTAGGCTAGAATTTCTCCATCGTGTAATAACATCAATGACTGGTTCGTCCTTTTTTGCCAACTATTAGTGAGCTCTACCATGCTCACTGTACATCTTGTGCTATAAAAGCGATTCAGGAACTCCTGCTCCAATTGCTCTCAACTATCGATAGAGTTAGGCTCCAGATCCATATACCAATCAAAGGCATTTTCCTTAGGGAATGAACAAAATGTTTGACAAGATAGTCACCGTAAGTTCCAAAATTATTACATATCTTAGCAAAGTATGCAATATATTGTTTTGGGTTCCCTTTGTCCTCAAATTGTTAAAATTTGGGGGGTTGATAGCCGGCAAGAATTTTGAGGCTATCTATTCTTGAAGTGTAGGGCTTGGCATATGCAAGGGAATACTCGGTGACAACATCATAATTGTCTTTTAGGGTCCCTTCAATTGCTCAATCGGGATCATTCCCTCAGAAGAAACTTGTACTTCTTTAGTTGGTGGTGTTTGTTTCACAAGATGTTTTATCTCATGAGCCTCTTGGGATTTTCTAGGAGAATGGATAGACTCTCCGTCTATCAGGCCTTCCATCCTATCCATTATCTTA
The DNA here is from genome assembly GCA_030864215.1 of Capsicum pubescens. Taxonomy (NCBI): domain Eukaryota; kingdom Viridiplantae; phylum Streptophyta; class Magnoliopsida; order Solanales; family Solanaceae; genus Capsicum; species Capsicum pubescens. Next base: position 125,876,152 of record CM061543.1, read on the forward strand.
TCAATCAGAGCATCTTGATTCTGAACATAATTGGTCAGGCCCTCATTTGCCTTTGTTAGATTCACAAGTTACTCCTCCATAGATGAGGCATCAGTCACCATTTCTTGCATGATCACCGGAGATATTGGAGAGTAACATAGATTATCGTGTAAGTTAATCTTTGAAGTGCTCAGCTTATGCGGTTTAAGTGGAGGTGACACGTTTGTTGAACGACCATCACTCTTTACGCTAGAGTATTTGGAACCGAAATTCTCGAGTAGAGCTAGAGTATTCTTAAGTGATTCCATCACACTGCTTTCTCTTTTTGAAGAACTTGCATTGGACTTCATTCCTTTTAATGCTGAATATCCAAAAATTAGAGTTGGCACAGATGACACTGGATCTAGCAAGCCTGCCTTGCTCCTTGTGACAGCTCCCAAGCTTCCAAAAATTACACTAAGGATGCTTTCTACTTCAACAGAAAACTTTGAATCAACAACCTTGGAAGTAGTTGATTGAGAGTTGACCTTTTTGAAAGTCATTTCGTTGTTCTTAAACTTTGAAGTATGAAAAGTTGAGATGAGAGGTAAAGATTGTCCTACTGGGCATGCCAGAATTTGTTTGATAAGAAAATTTTGAGATAAAAAAATAAGTATTTAGACGAGAAAAATATTGCAATAATCATTTTATTAATTTCAATAAGTGAGTGTTACAATCTCTATGAATCCTCTGATTGCCTTTTCAAATTTAAATTCAAGGGCTTAAAGCTTGATCTTGAATTTAAACTTGATTTGTTGATTTGAGGGACTTGATCTTGACTTGTTCTTGAATTCAATGGATTTTGAGCTTGTTCTTAATATTGCGGTCTTGATCTTGAATTTTGATGAACTTGATTTGAAATCTTGAGCTTTGTAGAGAAATTGCAGCATTTGATGCACGAGCTTTCTCTTGCTTCTTGTTAGAGGTTTGAGGACTTTTTTCTGAATTATGAGACTCCCTATTTATAGTTGTGGAAAAGGAAGAGTCATGTTGAATATGGACTTCCTTTGACCAATCAGATTTAAGTGACATGACACTTTTTATGACCTTTTGATTCCACTAAGCCTGTTGCGTCATTTTGACATGTGGTATGGTCCTATTGGCTCTTTCACTTGACTTTGCATGCTACATCGTTTGACACGTGGAGTTTATTTGAGTCTCTAGAATATAATAATATCTTGGGCTTAGAAAAGTAGGTTCATCATTTATAGCCCAAACCAATGGGCTAGCCCAATTAAAATTGAACTTTAATTAAATTCATACATGTTTAGACTTAAATAATTAATCCAATTATATTAATCCAAAATATTTATTTGGGACTAATCTATTTTGAATTTAACATAATCTGAATTTTGTACGGATTTTAATTTAATAAAATTTTGTTGTCGATAATATGTTCCAACAAATCCTCGATGTGCAGAGTCCTTGCCACCAAGGATTATAGTCCCTGAATCAGATCTTTATTTGAGAAGGTTGTGGGGTAAACCAAGTAAGGTATGATGCAGATATATCAATAATCATAAGTTAACTCCAACTTTGAAAAAAGACAAAACAAAGAAGAAAATGAAAAGAAATATATGCTCATTATTTAGTGTAGGATACCTGCAATTGACACTTCTGAAAAAAAAAAAAGGGATACTTCCAGTGCCATTAGGACATTTGCATTAACTGAAAGGGCAAGGGCGTAGGTTGTCATAAAATTTCCCACATTTATTTTTTGTGTTTTGCTTTCTGGTGTTACTTTATTTAGGTGCAGTTATCATATAAATTTTGTGAAATTATCAGGATCTAACAGTGAAGCCAAAGTACTTGGTGACATTTACTGTTGGTTTAATCTAAACGGCCAACATTGATGTAGCTGTTAAAAAGGTTGTAACAATGAAGTGATCCATTAAAATGATATCATTACTACTTGAGCTCTTTTACATAACAATGCATTCCAAGAAGTCTTATTTTCTCTGTCTTAATTAGTTTTCAGAGGATTTTCAAATTTTGCTTTTCCATTACGATGGTCGAACGAGTGAGTGGGATGAATTTGAGTGGTCCAAGCGTGCAGTTCACATTAGTGTAAGGAAGTAGACCAAATGGTAAGACTTTAATTGACGTATCAGTTTTGGGATTTCCAAGTCTTATCTATCTGATGCAACAATCAAAGAATAATGTGCTGAGAGAATTGTGTTCTGTTCAAGCAGCAGCCTTTATTTGGCTCCATTTAGTTGTCCTACTAAGCTTATAGATTGAATGGCCAAAGGATGTTCTGGGATATAATAGCCTGTGTTCTTCTAGATTTAGTCTAATATTGGTCCTTTCTCTTTTCTTTCTCAGGTGGTATACAAAGAGATTTTTACATCCTGATGAAGTAGCTGCCTATTATTACATATTTATATGGGATGAAGATCTTGGAGTTGAGAACTTCAACGCAGAGAAGAGTGAGTTATTCCCTGGATGTTTTAGTTGGTTTCTCATTCAAAGTGAAAGTACCCCTATTTTCTCTTAAGTTGTTTAGGACTAACCTTGCCCACCTGAGTATGCCAGGTATATTAGGCTAGTTAAAAGACACGGTCTCCAGATTTCCCTGCCTGGTCTTGAACCTAGAAGTGGACTAACATTGCAGATGACAAAGAGGAGGGGTGATGGAGAAGTTCGCAAGTAAGCCCATTCCATTGATTCTTTGTCTCAAAATTTACTTATTTTCGCTTAATTTGGATGGTACTCTGTGTAAATTAGCTTATGTTCATCATGTGTAAAATTTTTGTGTGGATTGATTAGCAGGAATACTAATGAAAGACCAGGCTGGTGTAGCAATCCACGTTTGCCTCCTTGTGCAGGCTGCATAGTGCAGCGTACTCTCTTTCTCTCTTTCCTCCCCTCTCCCCAAAAACATAAAATTCAACCTGTTATTAAATTTTAAGATGTTCAAAAGCTTAAAAATCTAAATATTTTTGTTCTTAGTGTAGACATCGAAATTTGGTGGACTCTAAAGAATCTAATTTCTGGTAGAGTTCTTGGAGGCTGATAAAAAACTCTCTTCTTCTTGATAATCAAATACATCAAGAAATCTACAAACCCTCCTTTTATGGTGATCAAATTCAAATATTTCTACGTTCGAGAAATACGCCTCTAACGGCCCTCGAATTACAGAAAAATCAAGGGGAACAGATTATACCCACATCTTTTGTCAATAAAGTATTCTTATTTCTTTATATTTTTATTTGTGGTTGAAGTTTATTTTCCATAAATTAAAGTATGTTGGAAACACTTAGCTCTAACTTTTATTCTTTCTCCCTAATCGGTGGAACACTCTGAGCTAAAGAAACCATCGCTCCACGACTGGGGCACTCTATTGAGAAATAGCCAAAGGCCCCACAACCATAACATGCCCCAAGAAATTAGTTCAGCTGCCCACAAGTTACTCTAAACATCACAATTATCTATTATATGTATCTCACAATAGAACATGTTGCCAACAACTAACTAATTTTATGGGGGGTCCATAGGTAGCCTTTTTGCTTCACTTCATTATTTTTCTCTTTCTCTACTCCAAAGTGATGTGTCTTGATTGGTTAAGTGAGTTTAGTTAGAACATAGTGAAAAATAAGACTTGCAAGTTTAGTATGAAGAATGTGATATAAGAGGGAGATGCCATCCCCCTCCCCCGGTCCAACCCCCAACCCTTTTTGTATATCTCTCTTATATTCATGTACAAACCAGGGCCGACTTCAAGACACTGAAGTTAAGGCTTTAGGCCCCTAATTTTTGGGCTCATTTTTAATAATTATAGGTTTATAATTCTGTAGACTTTTTTTATTAGAAAATATTGAGTATGTTTAGTATTTTTTTTCTCATTTTAATGTCTTTCTACCTTTAAAAAATTAACACTTTAAGAATTCAAGACAAAATTGACAATGGCTGTCAATTTACCTTTAACATCAAAAGAAATTTCTTTTTAATACGGCTAAATATGTTTAAAAAACATTAATAAATTGGAGTAACTTAGTAAACTATATCTTGCATTTATTATATTGCTTAATAAACATGAAAAGAATTAAAATAAGTCTTGAAGGGGGCGGAGGGGCTAGAAAGTTAAGAAATATTTTAATAAGATAAAAAAAAATTATATTTTTCAAATGCATGTATTGCCTACAGAGTTCCTATAACAATCCCTAGCTGAAAGAAGTTTTAAAAATTAAAATTGATAAAATATTACTTAAAATCAACATCTCAAGATAAATTGAATGAATTAGGTATATTGTCAATCGAAAAGAAATTATTTTGAGAAGATCATTATTGAGTAATTTTATTCATAATTTTGCATCTCAAGAAGTTCTGAAAATCAACTTCAAATAATATATATTTGAAATTTTGCATTCCATTTGAAATTTTGCTTTAGGCCACTGGGTATATTGAGGCACCCCTGGTACAAGCTAGCTATGAATTCTACTGACCTGTCTCCGCATGTTTTTGCACATTAATATTTAGAGGCAATTAGCTTGTTTCTACTCTTCTTCAGGATTGAATTATGGCAACTTCACTCATTTTCCTCTTGAGTGGAGAAATTCTATTTTGTAAAAATCATTCATTTAAAAGAATTATGACTCCAGATCAATCTTGAGTATGTTTTTTTTTTATAGGATTTATCATACTTCTGATTTGATTTCTCGTTCGGTTTTGTTGAAATAATGGCTTCTGTGTTTTCTCAATAAGCATGGTAATGTGTTTGGCATTTGATTCAAGTAGTTCCCACTTGCGATCAAATCCATCGACTGACAATGTCGTTATTATTCATTTGTTGTTATAGTCCATTCAAGATGAAATTGCTATGATCATGAGTGTCTTCTACTATTTCGTATACTATTTATACTAATATTTTCATATGATTTGATTATAGAATGATTTGGTGCATGGATGGGGATTGGATTTCGCATTAAGAAGATATGTAGAGGTTATTATTTCCTAGTTCCTTCAGATACATTCTTTAATTGTAATAGAATAATGGAAAAAGACTCCGCTATGGTAAAAGCAGAGTGGCACACTAAAGAAACTAGATACAACGAAAACTTGGATAATTATCTTCTCGGCGAATTTATTTGAGATATGTTGTTTTGGCAAAATTTTAATTTTCTTTTCCATGGTTTGTGCAACCTGCTCATGAAAAAATTTGGATTGTTGATTCGCAATGGATTGAACATCAATTTGTTCCTTTTCTTTTGAGTCAGGTCAATCAATATTTATTTTCGAAAATCTACCTTATTTATAAAGTAATAGTCTATCGTTATGTGGGGAAAAATGGATTGTATAGAAGTGGTAATCTGAAAGTACGGAACATAGATAAAGTAATATTACCAACGAAATTAACTCATTCATTACTGGTAACTTGAATTTCATGGTTGCACCAAAAAATTGCCAAAAATAGGAACATCCATTTATTTGGTATGGAAGAGTTTTCCATTGTTTCAAAGGCTTTTCTCCTCCATTCCCTCTAGAATGTTATATTTCTTACTGCATATCTCATCTCCCATCCTAGTAGACTATAAATTTCTCGATTTGTACCCTTCTTATGAGAACTCAAATCCATGAAAGATGATGTATTAGCCTACTCGATCCCTTAATTTCATATCTATTTCTGATTTCTTCAACCAACCACCTGATTCTAAAATATGTAAAAGTTGAAATAAATCACCTGGAATTTCCTGAGTGCTTGAGATGGTGACGATCAAGTGTAGACTATTGATATAGCAAGTTCTATGTAATTCCACCAAAACTTATAGTGTATTTGGTATGAAGTAAATGTTTTTTTTCATGTTGGATTGCAACAACAACAACAACAAACACAGTATATTCCCACATAGTGGGGTTGCACTAAATGCTTAAGAAAGTATTTTCCTTAATTAGTAGAGAACTTACTGGTTGACACAAAGAATGTCATTTTTCAGGTTAAAGACGAGAGGAACTAGACATTTGGTATTTTTATCAAAGCTTAGCTAATAATCCATGTCAACAACAAGGGCATGATGGGATGTTCAAGGACAAAACATGACTTGATTTATTTTTCAAAAAAAATTTCAGCTCACCGATCAAACATGATAAGTAAGAAAATAACTTATTTCTTAGGAAATCCTTTCCTTCACACTAAACACACCCTCAAAAGATGTTTTGATCGAGAGAAAGAAAAGAACATGCAAAAATAACAAAGAAAATGAGAGAAGAAGAAAGGTAGAAAAGGGCAAAGGAACAATATTATTGGTTATCAAAAAAGGAGAATATTATCAATTATCAAAAAAGAAGAATATTATTATAGTTTTGAATTATTAGAAGAACTAAGAATTGTATTTTTCTTAAAAGAACAGTACAAAGCATTCTGAGTTAGCAGGGTATGAGGAAAGGAAGCAAACCAAGAGTTACAAAATATTTCATCGGATGAGGTCTCCTACCTCTGATTCTTCCCACTTTTTTATGGAAAGAGCATGTTTGTTTTAATATAGTTAAAAGATAAAAATCGAGATGAGTTAGAAGACAAGAGACGCAGAGAAGTTTATTTTTATTCTTTGGTAAAAGATGTTAATTTTATTGATCTCCAATTCCTCTTTAAATAGTACTATTACAACTAAAATAGATTAAACTTGCCATAAAAGAAAATCTATTTGCTACAAAAAATAATAACTAATCAATCTCCTATAACAAATAGGAATCCCAATTTGACTAGGAGTTGTATTTAAAAAAGTTGGAGAAAAATAAAAAATAAATCACATGTTATAAATGTATTTATATTATAGTGAATGTCTATCAACATCTATCAAGATCTACTTTGATATCTATTAGGATTTGAAGCATCCGTCTTGTACTCAGACTAGGAGTAAATTTTTCCTATAAATAGAGGAGTTTTGTTCATTGTATTTACAATCTTATGATCTCTCATCCCTCAAGAGAAGAAATAAGAATCACTCTCTATTCTCTCTATACTCTTGTTATTTATTCTTTCTTGCTTTATAACACGTTATCAGAACGAGACTCTGACAAACAAGGTGAGATTATAAATTTAAAGGATTTCAAGGTTAGTAATTCTTTATGTTATCTTTCTTTTACTACTATAATTATTATTGGATTTGAGAAAAAATAATTGATTTGGAACCATTTTTATTTTAAATTTATTCCTCAAAAATAATATTATAAAAAAAGATGATAATATGTTGGGTTCAAATCCCATCGATTCATGCCTAAGATGCCTTTATATGGATAAGATGTTGAGTTTGAATCTCAATACACCATATTGATGATATTATGATGGCTAAGGCAAAATAATGGGTGTTTAATGAAAAGTCATGAAATTCGACCCATTGAATATGCTCCATTCCATGAAGTGAATATGGTAGCAATATATGATAAGTCTGAAATATGACAACTTACTTCATTCTTGAGGTGTATTTGGTAGCAGTGCATAATATGTCTGAAAGAAGACAAGTGATTAAATGCACGAATATACGCGTGGAGGGACAATATGATAATGATCATCAAAAGTGACGATATTTTCACACGCTTATATGATTATAAGATATACTAGAGAAGAATTCTCTACATCATATGTATGCCTCGATTTGCTTCTGAAGTAGCAAAATCTTGAAAGAGGTTATAAGCTATCATAATTTGATAGGCTTAAGGCACGATTATATTTAATTCCCGGGGAATGAAAAACTTATTAATGCAAACGTGCACTTGATTGTGATTGTATCACAACTCACCTCCGAAAGAGGTTGAATAATTTTGAAATCTACTTCTGAAGTAGTAAATCTGAAATTTATTTATATAATAGTAAATCTGAAATTTACTAAAGAAAAAACACATACCATGGTAAACTTGGAGTTTACTAGATTAAAAGTTCATAAGTTGACATGAACGATTGTGATATCCCGAAGATGTTCATACTGAGTATTGAACATATATTGAAGAATTAGAAAATTCTTCATGAACTTTAATGTTGCTTGTTCTCATGATAAGTTGGTTGGACCAACTAATTTTGGGATTGGATCCCTCAAAATCTGAAAAGAATAAAAGGTGAATAAGGGCCCGTTCACCTATCATGTGATATATTGAAAAGATGCATCAATAAGATGATCACATATACATTCATGGTCAACCTACGTTTGATATTCATAAAGTTTCTTGCTCAATAAAATTGAGTTAAGAACATAATTTTCAGATTGTACAATCAAGAAAGTTATCTTGATGATGATGGTTTGGCATTGAATGCATTCGATAAATAGCTAAACCATCGCTAATGAAAATAAAGTTTCATGTATTGGTCTAAAATATGATATATACAATAACACTTGTATGCATTAGACCAATAAATTATGATTATTTTTTCCCTCTCAATTGGTTCAAGGTCGGGAACCAATTATTCCATCTAATAATTTTGATGAGTGGTATACGATTAATGAATATATCATGTACATTCCTCAAAGAAGTAGAGGATGTATGTTAGTTTTCCTAACATAAGGGGGATATTATAAGCTCTATGAAACATGTTAGGAATTATCACCAGATCCTCATCTAAAAGATAATTCAAGTCAAATGCCAAAAACATCCCATATTAAGTGTAAGTGCTCTTATTTTGTATTCCTAAAGGATAGAGTCTATGCATACGTGAAACGTGGTAGACTAATCGGTTCCAAATGAAATAGTCCTTGAAAAATAAGGAGCAAATAATCATAATAAGAAGGCAATGATCTCTTGAAGAGCCTACGACATAACACTTCATGAAACCTTATGAGAGGTTCATGTACCTGAAAATAATGAAGTGATGAGATCTCAAAATGTTATGTCGCATTGTGAACCAATACTAAATGATATATCATCAATATATTTGACACAATATTGGCACAATATTGTGAAAGATTACGAGGATCTTAATTTTACGTTAATTTAAGCATGCTGACGTAGAAACATATATCAAGTGACATGAAAGGATGCATCTTGGTAAGTGTTAAACTTATTTTATTTGCAGTCTAGATATTTGAAGATATCACTCATGAAATGTTGAATATTGTCACTTGACAAAACTTATGTGAAAAACTTTTAAGGATTCAAAATGCTTGAAGTATATAAAAGTTTCTGGAAAACTTATTTATAATCCTTATATTGTATAAGCTTATAACTTGAAAATCATTGGAAATCTTGGAGAGTTTTCAAAGCAATAAATTATTTGCTGAAATTCAAAATATATCGAATTGGATTGGTTATGAAGTACCATATCTTAGTGAAATTGATGCACTCATGTACCTTGTAAATACTATAAGGCCTATAGACTTTTCGGTTAATATGTTAGCAGGGTATATTTCTACTCCTACTAGGAGACATCAAAATGGGATAAAATACATGAGCTTATTTTATTCTAAAGATTGCAATTCTGATCTTATTGGTCATGCTGATGTTGGGTACTTATCTGACCTACATAAATCTTGGTATCAAATAGGCTATGTGTTCATATGTGGTGGTACTGCAATATCTTGAAGATATACAAAGCAGTCTATCGTAGCCACTTCATCAAATCATGCTGAGATAATAGCTATTCATGAAGCAAGCCGAGAATGTGTATGGTTGAGGTCCATGATACATCTCATTTGAGAAAAATATGGTGTGACATATGATAATCTACCCACAATTTTATACGAAGATAATGCATCATACATAACACATCTTGATGGAGGATTCATAAAAAGAGATAGAACGAAGCACACTTCATCAAAACTTTTCTACATACATAATCTCTAAAATAATAGTGATATTAACATGCAACGAATTCGTTCAAGTGACAATGTGACTGTTTTATTCACCAAGTCTCCTTTAATTGCAACTTTCAAGAAGATGGTGTACAAGATCGAGATGAAACGGTTCAAGGATATTTTCATTAGGGGGAGTTAATACTCGTTGTACTCTTTTTCCCTTACGAGGTTTTTTCCCACTAGGTTTTCCTTGTAAGGTTTTTAATGAGGCAGCCGAAATGTGTATTATTAGAGATGTGTACTCTTTTTCCTTCACTAGATTTTTTTTCCTACTGGGTTTTTCTAGTAAGGTTTTAACGAGGCACATTATCTACTAATTAGATATTCAAGGGGGAGTGTTATAAATGTATTTACATTATAGTGAATGTCTATCAAGATCTACTTTGATATCTATTAGGATTTGAAGCATCCGTCTTTTACTTAGGCTAAGAGTAAATTTCCCCTATAAATTGAGGGGTTTTGTTCATTGTATTTACAATCTTATGATCTCTCATCTCTCAAGAGAAGAAATAAGAATCACTCTCTCTTCTCTCTCTACTCTTGTTCTTTATTCATTCTTTCTTTATAACATCACGTGCATTATTCCTTAAAGAAACTTTTAACACTCTTCCTTGATTTAGGAAATTTAATAATTTGGCCTTCTGTCTTGGAATCTCCACACTTGATAATCGAAAGTGACCTTGCGAATAAATCTACAGATTCATCATTTGGCTTGTAGTGAACTAAATTCACTTCTCGTCTTGAATGCAATCCTTGACTACTAAATCTTTTTGGCATGTCTTCCTGCTTTGTTTGTATCTTAAATTTTAATTTACTCATTTTATTTTTCTGAAATATAGATAACTCCTCCATTTCTTCAATTCTTTTAGGAACATTGAAATCTCCTTTAAATCTAAGAGGTTCACATATTGCTTGTGTTTTTTCAATTAGAGGATCATCTTCTAATTTTTTCAGCCAATGAACTTTTTCTTATTCTACAGAAACATCTTCCATTAGATCAAATAAGAAATGTTTACCTCTCATCTTAATGTTTAAAATTTCTTTTCCAGCACCATCATTGATGAAGCAATGTTTAACCTCAAAGGATACTTTATATCCTTTTTCTACCAACTGACAAATACTTAACAAGTTTTGATCAATATCAGGTACATAAACAACATCTGAAATTGCTTTATTACCTGAACTTGTTTTGATGACAACAGTTCCTTTTTCTTCAACAAGAATTTGGTCACCATTTCCGATTCTAACTTTGGATATTTTAGTAGTCTTTACTGTAAACAAACTCTTGTTATAAGTCATGTGGTTGGTGCAATCACTGTCAATCAACCTAAAATTTGTTGAAACCTTACCTGAGATACATATTGCAACAAAAATATGGTCTTCTTTTTCTTCTTCATTGACCACACGTGCATCTGCTGCATGGTTCTCAAATTTGCTCTTGCAAATAACTATTTTATGGCCAAGTTGATTGCACTTATTGTATTTTGCGTTTGGCCTTTTCCAACATCTGTATGGTGGATGGCCCATTTTTTCACAGTGCTCACAAGGTGGGTAATTTTTTTTATTTTTACCCCTTCTTTAAGTTTTATGGTTGGTTATTGAGGCTCCTTCAACCATACCATCATGTCTCATAAGTTTACTTTGTTCCAATGCCTGAAAAGTATTTAACAACTCTGCCAAGGTAATTTTGGACAGATCTTGTGTATTTTCAAAGGTAGTTATAAATGCTTCATATCTTTCGGAGACTGTAACAAGAATTTTTTCAATAATTCTTGAATCTTTAAATTTAGTGCCTAGTAATCTTATCTTGTTAACAATGCCAAGTAATCTGTCCGAGTATTCTTTGATTATTTTTGAGTTTTTCATTCTCTGTAACTTGAACTCTCTTATTAAATTCAGTACTTACATTCCTCAAATTCTTTTATCTCCAGCATATTCTTTCTTCAGATAATCCCAAATTTCTTTTTGTGATGTGAGAGACATAATTCTAGTAAAAATAATTGTTGAAACAGAAGAAAACAGAGTTGCCTTCGCCTTGGACTTCATGGTTTTCTTTTCCTTGTGACTCTTGATTTGGGCTATGGCGGGATTATTTGGCAGCGTATTAATTTCATAGTCCTCTTCCATAGCTTCCCATATATCAAGAGTCTCTGAGTAAGTTTTCATTCTCACAACCCATAATTGATAATTTTCACCATAATAAACGGATGGAATCATTCACAAAAAACTATTTTTAGAATCCATCTCTTCACTCATAGGTTCCTCAAGAAAAATAGCTCTAAATACCAATTGTTGGTTTTAATAAAGTTAAAAACTAAAAATCGAGATGAGTTAGAAGAGAAGAGACGCAGATAAGTTTATTTTTCTTTTTTGGTAAAAGCTATTAATTTTATTGATCATCTATTCATCCTTAAATAGTGCTATTACAACTAAAAATAGATTAAACTTACCATAAAAGAAAATCTATTTGCTACCAAAAATAATAATTAAGTTGTCTACTACAACAAACAGGAATCCCAATTTGATTAGGAGTTACGTGTAAAAAAGTTGGAGAAAAATAAAAAATAAATCACGTGGATGAGCAAGTGTTTTTCCTTATCTATAACCCTTTGTCGCTCTACTAAAATTTATCCGCTGTAAAAAAGACTTATATCCTTCATCTCTCCTTTCATTTATCATTCCTTTCAATCAGAAATATCTGTAAAAAAGCCTAATCCTTTGATTTTTCTTGTTTTGTATTTGAAAATTATAAAAAACAGTGAATGACCGTTTTATGTATCGTCAAATACAAACACAAGAGTAAAAACTAAAGTTGATCTCCTTTTGTTGAACTTGGAGAAAGTTGACCTAATTGTATTATTTTTGTCCAAATATGACCATGAACATCCATAGAGTTATTTGTTCTTCTTGATGGGCGGCTATATATCCTACATTATATTTCCTGAGCTGAGTTTGTGTTATTATAAATCCTTCTTTGTTTGGGATACCAAACTATCTCACAGATTACTTGATTGCATATATATTTTACTTGAGTTATCCATTAATCATTAATTCTTTCATTTTTTTTTTGTTCTCTTGTTTTGGATCACAGGGTGGGTCTGAGCATGGCAAAGCTCTTTGAGAAGGGGTAAGCATGTTGATGTATTGCCAGAAATTTAGATTGGAAACTATATATCTTACTCACTAATTCCTATATCTTTCATTTGTCATTTTAAAGTTTATTGGCATACTCATTTACTTGCAACATTATTCATAGAGTAGTTATTTAATTTATCGTTATTTTTTCATAAATGAATAATTAATGACCATATAAGTTTTTGGTGTAATCAAGGTGGAGTAGATAGGCATTAAATATGTTTTCTTAATGTTTCAAAGTGGTGAATATTTTGAATCAAATCTCACTACAAGAAAATTGCTTATTACCTGGGTATTTTCACAGGGATAATGTGGTAAAATCCGCAGGTAATTTGATTACCTGCGAATTTTCTTGCCAATTAGAATCCAAAGGAAATACCTTCGTAGATAATTATTAATTGCGAATTTATAAAATCCCTAAGTAATTTAGCTGCGAAAATAAATCCGCATGTAAATTATTTGTGGATTTATTTGCAATTAACTATCAAAATTTTGAATAAATTATTTGGTAAAATTTAATAAAAAAGAATTTTACCTGTGGATTTTCAAGAAAAAAATCACAAATTATTCCCCACGAAGATTCCTAAGTAAATCCCTAGGAAATTTAGTTGCGGAAATAAATCCGCAGGTACGTTATTTGCGGATTTATTTGTGATTAACTATCAAAATTTTGCATGAATTATTTGATAAAATTTCATAAAAAATGGATTTTACCTGTGGATTTTCACCAAAAAATCACAAATTATTCCCTACAAAATTTGCCAAGTAAATTCCTAGATAATTTAGCTACGGAAATAAATCCGCAGGTACGTTATTTGCAAATTTATTTGCGATTAATTAGCAAAATTGTAAATGAATTATTTGATAAAATTTCATTAAAAAAGAATTTTACCTACGAATTTTCACGAAAATAATTTACACATAAATTACTAGAAACATTTCACAATTAATCAAAAATCTTTTTAAAACCTTCAATAATTCTCAAAAACATCATTCAAAACAAGTATAATGTAAACCATCACAGCTAAAAAACATAATTCAAAACATCCATTACATTAAATGGTCCAAAACAAAATATTTAAAGACTTAATCATCTCGTCAATTTCTTTTGGCAAAGTTGATATTGAACTATTAGTTGCCTTTACACTTCGACCCAGGGAGCCAAGACCTTTGACGCTTCCTTTTTTTTTCCACCAATAGATTGAACCTTAATATCCATTTCACTTAACTGAGCCGGCTAACTAGCTGAATTAGTTTCTCCATCCACAGCTGATGCACTTTGAGCAGCTAATATTTATTGTTTCTTTCTTTCAAATCATTCTGCATAAGGATATCTTAAGTCAGACCATAAAAAGTGGTAAGAAATATATTATTAGCATAGTGCATATACCAAATTTGGCCAGAAAGAAACAACAGAAACTTTCAAAAGAATGTTGGTACAGTGAAGATAGTGGTGAGAAAGTATAAGATGTATTTTTTTTTGCACGTAAGCAGGTTAAGCTTGCAATGACATTAGCACAACTGAATTTCTACCATGTTGATGTGTGAGCATATGCTAACACATTTGAGGCTTTTAACTCTAAATAATTACAAGGTCTTAAGCAACTTTAGTTATTTTAATTAGTTTATGTTTGATTTTGCAGTTTAAGCTTATATGATAGAGAACCAACATGAAATAAAGCAAAGAAGTTGAAATTTGAAGAAATCTGAAGACACGTGTGGCTGACGACATTTGTGATAAGTCGTCAGCCCTGTGATAAGCTATCAGCTTCATCATCAGCAGTAGACAGAGAATTGTCCTAAGTTGAAAGCTATGACGACATTTTGTGATAGGTCATCAAAGGTCTGATAAGCTGTCAAGAATGTCGTTAGCCTAAGGCAGCATAGGAGAACTGAAGCAGAGCCTTGACGATATCTTGTGATAGGTCGTCAAGGAGCTGATAAGTCATCAAGATTGTCGTCAGCCTTAAGGAGGAAGAGCCAAAACTGAAGAAGGAGTTGACGACATTTGTGATAAGTCGTCAGCCTCCTGATAGGCTATCACAAATGTCGTCACCTAATCCGAGGGATTTCTGAATTTTTATTATTTTATTTCCTTATTTAGGGTGAACTATTTAAAGCCTTGATTAGGGTTTTCTTGGAGAGGCCCGCACATTGAGTTTTGACGATACTTTGATATTTTCTCTCTCTAATTTCTTGGCTTAAGAAAGCAATTACTTTGAAGAGATTATATTCATTATTTTTGAATTTCCTTTGTGATTTAATCTGAGAATATCTAATTTCCATTCATCTTGTGGTAAGTTTATCTTTCAAAGCATGAATCCATCTAGTTGCTTTGATATTTACGTCATGAGCGGCTAAATTTCTTTAACCTGAATTATGGGATCTAGGGTTAGGTCTTGATAAGGTGCTGAGTGATCAGGATTCGAAAGGTGGTAGGACTTCTTGATAATTCTGAGGTTTTAATTAACGTCTGTTGGTTGCAAACAATATATAAAACCTACTTTGATTTGCTTGAGAAAGAAATCAAATATAGTAGGAAGTTAATTATCAACAGGGACTTAGAAATACTCCGTTTAATAATCAGCGCTGTAACAAGGTTGGTTAACCTGAGGTAAAATTTGGGAAGTGAACATAAATTCCCTAAGTCTGAGAGGATTAGGTAATTAAATGCTTAAGTAGGTCGAGAGACATTTAAGTATAATTTCGATAAAGATAACTTGTTGTCCTACCTACCGTGAGAATCCTGAACCACTAGTAGCATCTGTCAAGTACCAAAATCCCTGGTGAACATAATTTTGGTTTATCATAAACTCTTCATTACGAACACTGAATCTAAAGTAACCTACAATTACTTGTTAAACTAAAAAAACCCTTTTTATCTTTTTGTATCATTTGTTTGAATTCAACTTGTAGCTACAATTTCAAACTAGTTTGATCACCACTCACATTGTTCCCTGTGGATTCAACCCCGACTCCAAAGTTGGGTAAATATATTGACGACGACTGTCTTACACTAAATTGACGTGTAAGTTGAGCGTTATCAAAAATTGCGCCATTGCCGGGAAACAATTTGGCGTATTAAGTTGGTTTGGAATTTAGTTTACTTGCTTGAATTCAAAGTTGTAAATATTTGTTTAGTTTATTTTTTTATTTTCTTTTATTTTTATTTTTCTCACACCTTTCTTGAGATGTATGCCTGGATAGATGGTTTTTTGAGCGATGATAATTTTTGTGACAATTTTTGTTATTATTGTGGGGGACCATATTTTGAGGCTTATTGTCCAGATTTACCTAGAAGTGCATGGTTGGGACCTTCATAATATGATGTGGATACTGTCCTACTTACTGTAACTTGGTGTTTGGCTTGTGGTCAAAGTGATCATACTGAAGATATGTGTGTTGTCACGATTCAAGCGAACAAATTGATGAAACGAATCTTAGAGAATCAAGAACAGCTGTGGGCAAAGATAAAAGAGTTACCACTCCCACCATGTTTATAGTGGCTAAACAAAGAAGAATATGAGGGGGAAATTAGCCAATTTGAGGAGAAAACTCAAGAATCACAACCACTCAATTGTCATCTTTATCTTGAGACTGACATTGAGAAGGTGAATAAAAGTGAGTGTGTAGTATATAGTGTAAATTTTGAAGTATAATTAGTTGGGCCTCACTCGAAGCATTTTTCCACATTATATTTAGATGATATCTTATCTGTGGAATCATCTAAAATAGTGGAAGAGTGTGAAGATGAGGAACAAAAATCCTATATTATTTATTTTACATTTGATAAACAACATAAAACATACCTCACTTTAAGGTCGAGTGGTTTACCATGCTCAATTCATTACTCGACTTCTTAATTTTTGTACCACCCCCTATGATCGAGGCAAGAAGATGGACTCTAAGTTGGGGGTGAAATTCAAATCGTCTAAGTGGAGGGATAATGTATGAAGCACTTTTAAGGTATCTTGATGAATTCTGAGTAGTCAAGATAACCTAGTCGTGCCGCGACACTAAATTAGGCGCTTCTTGGGAGGCAACCCAAGGTATTTTGTTGTTAGTATTCGTATTATGTGATTGGCATCAAATCTTTGCACCCATGGAACCACATGTATGTTTCTGACTCTCTTGTTTTGGTTTGATGCGTTGGGGACAATGTATGATTATAAGTTGAAGGTGGGACTACTTGTGGGTATTGATGTCCTCTTGGGGTTTTTGTTGTTGTGCCTCTTTTCCCTGGAGTCTTGTTCCTAGTAGAGCCGACATGTTTAGGCGTATTGTGATTTGTTGTAAAATATTGTAGTTGACTAAGAGAAATACAAGTACCTTAAGCAGTTAACATGTTTTTGTTGATTTTTGAACACCTCTTCAGGTGGTCTACTTCTACAACTGTGTGAATTGCAGTCATGTGTAACTGTGGTGCATCTTTTTGTGGTATTAGTCTAGTGACTTGACGATATTTGTTGAACAAATTGCATGAATCTAATAAGTAGTGATATGCGATGTACTTGTGTGCTATGTGTGCGTGAGTTCTTACTCAGCTCCTGCTGTGTGCCAAATTTAGAACTTGCCCTGTTAGTCCTGCCTAGGTTGTAGGATAGGGGTTAGGAAAGGATCATAGGCCATTTTTTATGGTAACCCACTTTCAGCCTAAATGACCTTCCCAATGTGAATAATATCCCTTGGTCCCTGATTTGAGCCTATATGCATGTTTCTTTCTATGAAATCTCCCACCTTTCCGTTTATCTCACAATGAACTTGTTTTAGCCCTGGTCCTCCTTGGACACTTTTAGGCAAATAGCCTAAGTTGAGGGTGGCTATCATAGGGGTGTGCGATGCAAAATGAGCATGAAGAGAGGTAGAATAAGAGAAAGAATAAAAAGTTGGGTGCGTTGAAAAAGGAATAAGAAAAGAGGAAGTTGTGTTAAAGATGATAAAAAGATAATATGATGATTGAAAAGACCGCATCCATCTTGAGCATGTGTGATCAATAAAAGAAGAGGAAGAAAACAAGGTTGAGAAGTGAAACCCTAAGAGTTTAGTATAGTGTCAAGGAGGCATAGTCACTCTAAAATATCCATGAATATCATACCATCCCCTAGCCTACATTACAAGCCTAAGAAAAGCCCTAAAGTGATCCTAACTGACCTACCTGAAGATTTGGGTACTGACTATGAGGGAAAGCCTATGGCATTTGACATGCAGTGTTTGGAACTTCATTTTGAGAGTGAGACTTGTGATTATCCCTATGTTTATGTATGTGAATTCTGATATGAGTGAAAAAGGGATTTCTTTATTGTGAGGGCACATTGGGTATGTTGCTAAGTCACTGACATATTTAGATAGTGTGATCTTGGTATGACATGATTGTTATTGCTGAATTTTTGCCGTATCTTGATGCTTTTGAGTTGCATGGTTGTTCTTCAAAACATCAACAGTGAGTTTTAAATTGACTGACCTTGGAGATGGTGAAATTATTCTAAACTAATATGAGTAGTTAGCTGCCAAATTGTACTTTGTATTCTCTTAGTTATGTTTTGGTTACTTGAGGACAAGCAATTTTTTTAAGTTGAGGGTGTTGATGTGTGAGCATATGCTAACATATTTGAGGCTTTTAACTCTAAATAGTTGCAAGGTATTGAGAAACTTTAGTTATTTTTGATTAGTTTATGTTTGATTTTGCATTTTAAGATGATATGATAGAGAACCAACATGAAATGAAGCAAAGAAGTTGAAATTTGAAGAAATCCGAAAACAAGTATGGCTGACGACATTTATGATAAGTCGTCATCCCTGTGATAAGATATCAGCTTCATCGTCAGCAGTAGACAGAGAATTGTCCTAAGTTGAAAGCTATGATGACATTTTATGATAGGTCGTCAAGGGTCTGATAAGCTGTCAAGAATGTCGTTAGCCTAAGGCAGCACAGGAGAACTGAAGCAGAGCCTTAATGACATTTTGTGATAGGTCGTCAAGGAGCTGATAAGTCATCAAGATTGTCGTCAGCCTTAAGGAGGAAGAGCCAAAACTGAAGAAGGAGTTGACGACATTTGTGATAAGTCGTCAGCCTACTGATAGGCTATCACAAATGTCGTCACCTAATCCGAGGGATTTCTAAAATTTTATTATTTTATTTCCTTATTTAGGGTGAACTATTTAAAGCCTTGTTTAGGGTTTTCTTGGGGAGGCCCGCACATTGAGTTTTGACGATACTTTGATATTTTCTCTCTCTAATTTCTTGGCTTGAGAAAACAATTACTTTGAAGAGATTATATTCATTATTTTTGAATTTCCTTTGTGATTTAATCTGAGAATATCTAATTTCCATTCATCTTGTGGTAAGTTTATCTTTCAAAGCATGAATTCATCTAGTTGCTTTGATATTTATGTCATGAGCGGCTAAATTCCTTTAACCTGAATTATGGGATCTAGGGTTAGGTCTTGATAAGGTGCTGAGTGATCAGGATTCGAAAGGTGGTAGGACTTCTTGATAATTCTGAGGTTTTAATTAACGTCTGTTGGTTGCAAACAATATATAAAACCTACTTTGATTTGCTTGAGAAAGAAATCAAATATAGTAGGAAGTTAATTATCAACAGGGACTTGGAAATACTCCGTTTAATAATCAGCGTTGTAACAAGATTGGTTAACCTGAGGTAAAATTTGGGCAGTGAATATAAATTCCCTAAGTCTGAGATGATTAGGTAATTAAATGCTTAAGTAGGTCGAGAGACATTTAAGCATAACTTCGATAAAGATAACTTGTTGTCCTACCTACCGTGAGAATCCTGAACCACTAGTAGCATCTGTCAAGTACCAAAATCCCTGGTGAACATAATTTTGGTTTATCATAAACTCTTCATTACGAACACTGAATCTAAAGTAACCAACAATTACTTGTTAAACTAAAAAACCCCTTTTTATCTTTTTGTATCATTTGTTTGAATTCAACTTGTAGCTACAGTTTCAAACTAGTTTAATCACCACTCACATTATTCCCTGTGGATTTGACCCCGACTCCAAAGTTGGGTAAATATATTAACGACGACCGCCTTGCACTAAATTGACGTGTAAGTTAAGCGTTATCACATGTATAAGTTGAAATGTAGATAGATGGAAAGTCCTATAAGTCGTCTTGTTATCAGTAAACTATCGTGAACTACTACACGTTATTTTAGGTTTATGGGTTAACAACAACAACAAACCCAGTATATTCCCATATAGTGGGGTCTCGGGAGGGTAAAATGTATGCAGTCCATACCACTACCCCCTAAGAAGTAGAGAGGCTATTTTTGATAGACCCCTGGCTCAATACTAGACCCTCGCCTCAAGACTCATTAATTAAGTAGTGAATTGAATAAAAATAAAAATGAGGACAAGAACTTTGGATAAATTATTGTTGTTCAAGGAAGTACGTTTCTGTAAATTTACTTATTGAAGATATAATTAAGTATATAAAGGTGTTCTCTTTCCAAAAGCTTAAGATTTTAGGTGTGTTAGTCACAAACTTCAACATGGTATAAAGTCTCACCTCTATCCATTATCAAAAACAAAATCTCCGCGCACCTGACCATGAAAAAGAACCAGGTTTACACATTAGGGGCTTAGTGACACAAGATCCAAGTACCTGTAAGCATGATTTATATATGTTTCTCACTGATGATCCCAGCGGAAGCTTTGATGGATTACCTGATTCTTGATAAGTTCTATAGTTGTTTCATCCAAATAAATTCAAGTTTCCATTACTCTGTACTACACATGAGCGTACTTTATATTAAGTAAGACTTTGGTAAAGCATAGTTGATCGATTGATAATTTGTTTCCCCATCTTATGGAGGATGACTGATACCTTTATAATGGCTATGTTTAACTAGAATTATTACTGGAAGAAATGAATTGTGTGCTCCATAGAGACGAATGATGACAACACTAAGAAATACAAGCCAGTCAGTATACAACAATCCATCTCTTCTTCTTTTCTTAAATATTTTGATCAGCATACTTCGAAATATTATTGGGTTCCTTCAGTAGGTAAGATACTCTGTCTTCCTAGTACATGCTCAGGAATTTTGTTCTATACATTACGTATACATAATCAGGTTTTTTATTTCACTTTATCCTCGAGTCATATTCACTGAACTCTATTTGCACACGTGTATTAGAAATTCAGCCCTAAGAAAAGAGAAACTATTACTTGGCCTGAAGCTGGTCACAACCCAAGGTCCAAGCCCATGACACGTACTATCCGTCTTGGCTTAATGGATCTCATGGATTTGTTTTGTTGGTTTCCATCATTGAGTCCAAGAGTACGCGTACCAAATGAACTTGTGATCTAGTAGTTCATTCTTCTCTCCATTTTCAATGTGGATTAGTCTTAAAAGTGTCATGTGCATCCCTTCTCCCTTCTTCTAATAAGTGCCAGCCAAGAAGCCTATCCGTTCCTCTTTTTGACCAACCCTTATCACCCCAACTTCAATCGTAGGAGTTATACACCCCTCCTTAGGGACTCAACATCCTTGCTGAGATTTGCCCCACCTTCGTAATGCAAAGATTTTGCTCTAAATCATACTTTTTACAGCCCAAGCACATGGTACGTATTGTCCGCTTTGTCCAAAATGACCATATGAACTTGTGCTCTTTCTTATATAACACTTCACCCTTCTCTACCTTCCAGTATGGAATTTCCCTAAGGTATCACAGCACCATATAGATCCAGCACTATTTTGGCTCAATGGAGTTTTTCTTGATAACTAATTTCCCAAATTTGCTTCATATTTTTTTCAAACATGCAATTCTTTTACAGACTTAAGAATCTCATTTGCGAGGCTTAGAGACTTTATAAACTGTTTAAAATGAAAAACTCTTGGTTAGACTTATCCAAAAGACTTTCTATACTAATAGGATAGTGCTTTAAACTAAGGAGTACGACACAAACTTTCTTTCACTATTTTACCACATGTATATGGCATCGTGGAGGGTCAAAATGGGGCTAATGAGCTATTTGGAGGATAATTGTTTCACAGTTGACTCGAGACAATTTCATGAAGTACTATTCATGTTAAAAGGACCGAGGGACTTGGGTGCAACATTGGAAAAACATACAACTGACTTAATATAGATTTTATTCTCTGAATAGAGCAATCCAACAGTAGGTTTATGTCCCTGCTGGACAATTGCGGAAACAATCTTCTTATTGGTTGCCTAAAAGAGAATATGGAATACCATTAAAAGATAACAGAAGCCATTTTTCTTCTTAATCAGCTCTCCAATAGATTAAGATGTGTAGAACCAAGAAGATCTTTGATAATTAAATCGGCTTGAAACATATCAAGTAAAGGCACCCACATCACCTTCTTTCTGGGTTTGAGAGCCTATTGATAGGAGGGAGGGAGATTTGTTCTAAAAGCAAATATTCATGCCTAAAAAACTACGAACTTACCATCGCTAGTAATGATGTCAAACAGATTAAGTTAAGGTATCCACATTATATCAACTAAATGCTTGAAATTTTCATAACTATTTTTTTTTAATAAATCATGAGTGGGTCTACTCTAGATACAAAGTTTATCATAATTTAGAAATACCAAGAATTCATCTTCTTACTGCAAGAGACAAAGGAGAAAAAATGGCACTTAAAAAATTCACCAGGAAGAAATTAGTGGTATACCTGATTGAGAATGACCACTAGCATAAATATGTCCTAATCAAATGAACTATGGAAACTCCATATAAGAAGTCAAGGATTTTTATCAATAATGTATGAAACATTCAGAAGCTTTACAACACCATTCCAGCTCAAATATGCCAAACTCAAGTCTAGTAAAGCCATATCTGATAATGTGAGAGTAGTGAACCGTTTTTTACAAACATAGTACTTTACATATTTTTGATTCACACAACAACTAAGAATTATATCAACACCTAAAAACCAGTCCTTGGGAATTATATCAACACCTAAAAACTAGTCCTTTAGGAATTATATCAACATCCAAAAACCAGCCCTTCGGGAATTATATCAACACCTAAAAAATAGCTCTTTGGGAATTATATCAACACCTAAAGTCAAGTCAATAAACTTCTGTTATGATCAATAAATAACAACAATGCCCTAGTTCAACAAAATAATACAATAATCAGAGTACAAGAAACAACGTATAGTAATAGAAATTGAAGGACAAGAAACAAAAGGAGCAATACTAGGACTACTAATATGAATGGACAGCAAAACAACACATAACTACCTATTAACCTTCTATCCTAGTTCGTTTTGATCAACAACTCAAGTATACTAGGACTACTAATATGAATGGACAGCAAAACAACACACGACTACCTATTAACCTTCTATCCTAGTCCGTTTTGATCAGCAGTTCAAGTATATAAATTTAACTCAAATGAACTAAACAAACACAACATATTCAAGAAGATAGAAGTTTTGTCTATACATACCTAATTTGACTCCCTGTCCCGTTGTCTACAAGACCCTGATCCTCCTCCCTGGCTAGAGGATGAAGCTGATCCAAATATCCCAAATGGCCACGGAAGCGACACAATAGTAAACCTCCTTCCAGAACCCAACCTACCACCACTCCCATTCATATAATTCTCCCTCTCCCTATTCTCATACTCAGGGTCATCGGTTGGTAACTCAAACCAACAAACCAAACACGAGTTATGCAATGAAAATATTACTCAACATGGAGGCAACCGGTTTGGGCAAGCGGGTCAGATTGGGGATTGGGTCGGGGTCTTCTAATTCTTCGACAAAGTCACTGTTACGATTAGGGCAAATGAGTTCGCCGGTGGCAGATGGGGTAATGGTGACGGGAGGATAAAAATGGCTTAAAGGTAGTCGATGGTGAAGGAGATGGAGGCGACAACAGTTGTTTGGTTTTAGAGAGAGAAAGTGTAGAAAGAGGGAAAAAAAAGAAGATAGGGAGAGAGGCAGATGTTTTTGCTGGAAATAAAAGTAGCGTTTCTTGTTTTGTTTAAAAGAAGAGGAGTGGGAAATTTGATCTCAGCCGTTGGATTGGTTTTTATTAATGGCTGAGATTAAAGTTATTTAAAAAGGGGTTCAAAAAATTGATGACCATTAGTTTCTCGATCTCAATAACGAGTCAGGCTAAAATTGCTGATCAGCTCAAATACATCTTTAATATCATATTTAGCTGCTTGATCAGCTCGTGTGAGCTTCACAAGTATTTTTAAAATTGATTCAAGATAAGGTTTATTAATCTTGAATTAATATCAATTCTGACTAAAATTGATATTAATTGAATACGAATTAGACTAGACATTACATAAGCTGGGCAAATTGAATTGACTTAGGTTGCTATTTAATAAATGTAGGAAAGACGTAATAATAATATTATAATTATAATAATAATAATAATAATAATAATAGACAATGTTTGTAAATTATGGGCATGTATAATTATGGAAATGATTTAATAAATATTAGCAAAATTATGTAAAATATTATATAATGTAAAAAATAATAATATAAAAAAATATCGTATATTTTCTAATCATGAATGCGATATGTTAATATTTATTTGATATCAAAATAATGCGTAGAAAATATCAATATTTAAAATTAATATTTTTGCTAAAATAGCGGCCTAAGGTCGAAATTGGGTGTCAACACAAATAACCCAATTTATTCCCACAAATTGGGGTCCGTAGAGGGTACAGTGTACACAGACCTTACTTCTAAGGTAGATAGGTTATTTTCAATATACCCTCGGTTCAAGAAAAATAGTTTGAAGCTGTCTAATTTTTTAAAAAATATTAGTAAAAATGGATTTAATATGGGTTGTTGATCAAATATGATAAGCGATTGAGATTAGACTTGAGGAGATGCGTCAAATTGGGATTAGATATTGGGTTAAAAAAATTGAATTGAGGATTTTGATTGAGTCAAATTAAACTCAATTGACACAAATTGAGTATAAAATGGCTAGATGTTAAATAAATTAGGAAAATTGAATTGAATTAGGTTGATATTTAATAAATATAGTAACTATATAAAATTAACATTAAAAATAAATATATAATAATAAATAAATATTGATCAACGGCTAAGATCTAAAGATTAGGAATTTGGTTAAAAAATTGAATGAAATTTGAAATTGAGTTTAATTGGACACAATTTGGGCTAGGATTGTAATAAATTGGATAAAATTAGGCTAAAATTATTACAAATTGGCAAAATCAGACAAGAAAATAAATATATTAAAAAATTAAATTGACTAAGATTGCGGATGAATACAATAATAATAATAGTAAAATAAATAATATAATTATGCTCAGATTAGTTATGAATAAATTGTGTAACTAAAAGTACGACATATAATATATTACTTTAAAATCAATGATAACAATAATATATATATTTTATTATATATATAAATTTTATATATTTATATATATATATATATATACTTTATATATTTAGTATAAATAATTTTTTCCCATTATTTCATTTCATTTCATCCATGCTGAGTTATTTATATTTTAAAATAAAAAATAGGTTTGAAAAAAATTATTATTTTCTAAAAAACAAATCACAAATTTTAAATGTCCGGTCATGACAAAGAAAAACTCACTATTTTAATCTTCAAAATCAAAATAAAAATTTAAAATAACTGAACCGAATTTATGAAAATCGAATCAAATCAAATTTATTTTGGCTTGATTACGGCTGTCATTTTCGTCAATCCAAAAATAAAAAAAATGATATTAAACAAACAAATCAAACAAAAAGAATGTCCACCCTTAATCTCATCATATATATAATTCTGAAACTACCTAATACTTTCAACTCAATATAAAATAAATTACTTTTTTATTTTATTTTGTGATTATTATACCTTCTATGGATTTTTCTATGGATTTTTGAAAAAATAATATATATATATATATATATATATATATATATATATATATACTCGTTAATATACCTACGGATTTACCTAGAGATAAAATACCTGCCGATATATTTCCCCAGGTAATGTCGCAAGTAATAATGTCGCAGGTAAATCCTCAAGAATAAATCCCCAACAAAATTTGCAGCACAAAATCCCCAAATAATTTCGTAGGTTATAAAATCCATTACATAATTTTTACCAAAATATCTCTAAGTAAATCCATAGGATAAATTACCTGGGAATTTTTCTATGGATTTAAAAAAATTCTATATTTGTCCATATACCTGCGGATTTACCTAGAGATAAAATATCCGCTGATATATTTCCCCATCTAATGTTGCAAGTAATAATTTTGCAGGTAAATCCCCAAGAATAAATCCCCAGCAAAATTTGCAGCACAAAATCCCCAAATAATTTTCTAGTTAATAAAATCCATTACATAAATTTCCACCAAAATATCTCTAAGTAATTCCGTAGGATAAATTACCTGAGAATTTTTTTATGGATTTAAATTTTTTATATATTTGTTAATATACCTACGGATTTACCTAGAGATAAAATACCGGCCGATATATTTCCCCAGGTAATGTAGCAAGTAATAATTTCGCAGGTAAATCCCCAAGAATAAATCCCCAACAAAATTCGCAGCACAAAATATCCAAATAATTTTGTAGGTAATAAAATCCATTACATAAATTTTCACCAAAATATCTCTAAGTAAATCCGTAGGATAAATTACCTTTGGATTTTTCTACGGATTTAAAATATATATATATTTATCCATATACCTGCGGATTTACCTAGAGATAAAATACCCGCCGATATATTTTCCCAAGTAATGTCACAAGTAATAATTTCGCAGGTAAATCCCCAAGAATAAATCCCCAACAAAATTCGCAGCACAAAATCCTCAAATAATTTCCTAGGAAATAAAATCCATTACATAAATTTCCACCAAAAAATCTCTAAGTAAATCTGTATGATAAATTACCTGGGAAATTTTCTACGAATTTAAAAAATATATATATTTATCCATATACCTGCGGATTTACCTGGAGATAAAATATCCGCCGATATATTTCCCCAGATAATATCACATGTAAGAAATTTGCGCAATATAGCGCCAAATTTACCTGCGGAATTTGTTGCAAATATATAGTTCGCAGGTAATATATTATAATATTGATTAATTTAATAATTTTGTAGGTAAATTCACATGTATTTTCTGCGATATTATTCCCTAGGTAAAATCCCCAGGTAATAAGCAGTTTTCTAGTAGTGTCTTTCTGGCTGGCTGAAATAATTGAGAAAGAATTCCTTGATTACTGTTGGCTAAAGCGAATGAGATTCTATATTATAGGTAAGAGAGAGGTGTATAAATGAGTTGGCTATCTTTCACGGTCATTTAGCCAATTCTGATGAATCTTATTTTGTCCAGCATGGAAAGAATAGAATATAACACACTGTAATTACTTTTAGATGTTTTTTTCCTCCCTTCTTCTGTTGCTTTTTTGGATTGGATATTTAATTCTTTTTATCATATTTTTTTCTTTAGTTCTCTTTTTTTTAGTATAGTTCTATTAGGGTAGCCATATGGTTTGCAGCTAGTAGATGCTAAACATTCAGGTATTAGAGGTGTCTATTGTACATAAATGATACATAAGATTTTTCTAAGAATCTTTTGCACTTTGTTATCCGTTTCTACTAAATATCATTTTTATTAGAGGTGCTACAGACCCAATGTTGATGGCGTTCGACAGTTATTAGAGATATCGCCTTATGGGGCTCCATCAGAGTGTAAGTTAGTGATGATTTCGGTTAAGTTGGTACTTCTTTGGGTTACTGATATGATAATGATCCTGAAAAGCAAATATTGAGAGATTAATGATCTCACTTTTCTTGAAATCGTTAAGTTTCATAACCTTGAAACATACAAATCAACACTTTGTGGGCCTCCATTAGCCTTTATGCAAAGTATCGATCAACAATATAATGTCAATTATTTTCATTGGGGTCCTTTCATTATTTTTTTTAAAGGCAATTCACAATAAAGAACCAAATTAAATTATTGAAAAATGTTACCCATATGCTTCTAGTTTCACTTCTATTATTTAGTTTTCTAATAATAGTCCAGATACCCTCTCAAATCCTCAAATTACCCAATTAAAAAATTAACTTTAAATTCCCAATTTCACCTATCAAATCTTAGTTTTACCACTCAAACTCAAAAAAATATTGAGTATTGATGTCCCCAAAATTATACCTCCTAGAAAGTATAAAGAGCTCGCTTGTCAAATATAGAACTCAATAAGGTTGGGGTCGATCCCACGAGAAATAGTCAAAAATTTGTCATGAGCTTGCTGATGTAATTGGAAATTGCAAAAAGTGAATGGTTTTTTTTGTAACAATAAGAGTAAAGTAACAATGCTGGATAATTAGGGTTGTTATCAATATGAGACGATCACTAGGCTTGTATTCCCCCTGACTTCAGCAGCAACTCTTAGAACTTTGTCTCATTGACCTACGTAGCCAACCTATAGGCCCGTACGTACCATCTACGGCCCGTAGGTAAGGCTCTAGGTAGCCTTCTTAGCTTCTTTTCATCCATTTTTCTTATTCTTGTCCCCAAACTCTATTTTTCCGCAAAATAAACACACAAGCATATCACATCTAACAAAAAAACCTAAGTACTTTCACAATTTCCTTGGTTCAAGCATCAGAAGTTCTATGAAACTATGACACATCAACACCCTCAACTTAGAACATTTACATGTTCTCTAGAAACTAATACATAACAGGAAAACACGATACTTAACTAAAAGAAATCTAAGGCATTAACGAAAGTCAACTTGTTTTAGCATAAATGTCTTACCCCCTTCTATTCACCCTTTCAAAACCACTGTGTGGATCTATGTAGCACAACAGTATGACACAAAATAATCAAGTGATGACATTACATTCAGAACTAATAACCAAGCATATATGCAATTGACACTACCCAAACAAATAAGCAGTTAATAATACAACTCATGAACCCTCACAACAAGAAAGTTCCAAATCTCATAGTATCATCATACATGTCAATATAGGGACTACATAAAATGCTCACACTCTCAAAGAAGTTCAAACAATGTGCATAAAATACCATAAGACTTACCCTTATTTTCTATATAGTTTTTTCAGACAATTGGACTTGGATCTCTATAGGACTTTTCTATACTTGTAAAGTAGGCTTGAGGGAAGATATGGTATATATGGGAAATAGTGTGTAATACCCTTAAAATTTTGATCATTTTATTTTTGGCCTTCCCATGTTTGCAATATTAATTTTTGACTTAAATTATGTTTATGGATGTTAAAAGGGTAATTTGAAAAAGTTATGGAATTTACAAAAAAGGTTTGGAGCTATTTTAAAACTCCAAGGAAGTGTGCCTCTGCGATATCACCATGCCACAGAGGTTAGCCTCCGTGATATTGGCGTGGGATGAAGATTAACCTCAGTAATAAGGTTGTGCCACGATGAGGTGCAAATTTTATCCAGTTTTATTTTTTTCACTTGGGGGTGAGGGGCTTTTGGTCTTTTTACCCCTTGTATGACCTTTAAACATAAAATAAACCATTTTTATTCAGTTTTAAATATCAAAATCCTCCATTCTCTCTTAAAACTCAAAACCCAAGAACATATAACGATTTCACAGTGCATTCATCATCCGGGCTCCAAACTTTAAATTGACTTCAAATTCTTGTATTTTTCAAGCATGTTTATCTTCTCTAAACTTTAATTTTATGTTGTGGAATTGATTTGATGAATTTTTGTGTGATTAAAATTGCGGGTATTGAAATTGGGTTGAGGAATTTTTATTGTTACTGATTGAATTACTTGTCCTAAGTTTAGAATTGATTATTCATGCTTTAAATTAATATTTTTGAGACTGAATTGGTATATTATTTAAATGGTTGTAATGGGGGACATGGGTTTTCCCAAATTGGATGAATTTTGACTTGAAATTGCATGAACCTCAACCCATTTTGTAAATTTGATTCTTATTATAGAAAATTGCATGGTTTAGCTTGCTTTTGAACCCAATGCATTGCATTAATGGATAAATGGATATAAAAATAGATTTGGATGGCCTTGGTAGTCATGGTTTGGATTTTAATAAAACTTGGAAGTCCAATTTGGTTGTGTGAATTAGTTTGGTATGTTTAATTTAGCTTGCAAGTGTAGTGGTAAGATGATACCAAGTGGTAAATGCCTTAATAAATGACTCCTGATTAAAGGTTGGAATTATGTGTAAAGTTATTTTAATTTGGGCATAAAAGGGGTTGTGTAACTCACTGCAAAGGTGTAAATCTAAGAAGAACGAACACCAAAAACCAGGTTTGACGGAGTTGGGGGTCCTATATAACTGTGTGCTTGACACATACTTGATAAATATATATATATATATATATATATATTTGTAACGAATATTTCCCATGGTGGCTTTAGTTTTCCCTCGAATTTTATGTGTTTCGTGCGGCTAACACGCACTGGGGCCCTTTCAACAGAGGCAACTGAACCCATATAGCCTATGGGTGCCCTTAGAATGGATCGAGCTGCACAGTACATTTTAATGATTTTAAACTTTCATCTTCATGACCCTTACCCTATCCCGACATTCTATATATGTATGTATAAATGTGTGCATGTGGTTTAAACTAATTTTTGGACTTGGAATTACTTTCTCACTTTTCCTGAGTTACATGCCAATTCTTATCTCCTAACCGTCCTAGGCCGCTACATTATTTCATGATGTATGGTATGAAGACTTTTCTGTTGGTCCTGTACAACGTTAGGTGGATTAGCACGTGTGTTGAGTTGTAGTGAAGTGGTGAGCCTTTATCCTTTGGAAGGATTTATTATTTCATTATTCTTTCTTATTGACTCAGTATTTTTGGATTCTTTTTTGCCATAGTCATGTGCATGTCCTGACTTAGATGTTTTTCTGGTTTAGAGGATTTCATGGTCAGATATGGATTGGTTGTAGTTTGACTCTTAGTCTTCCTTTGAGTATTTATTCATCTTCTTATTACTGTTTAATTGGCTTCTACATTGTTGTTGTTGTTGTTGTTGTTGTTATTATTATTATTATTATTGTTATTATTATTATTATTATTATTATTATTATTATGCTCTTGAGGTTAGTTTAAGTGGGCGGTCGTTGGTCTATAGTGGGATTGAGATACCCGTCATGACTTGGCCTTGGTTCAGGTCGTAACAAGCTTGGTGTCAAAGCATGTTTTAGATTCATTGTGGGTCTATAAAGATATATCGAGTAGAGTCCTTTTTATGGGTGTGTAGCACGCCACCGTTATAAGGAGAAGGCTATGAGGTATTTAGGAAAATTTGTGTTCTATTTCAGGCTATAAAGTCTAGTGTTATGACACTTCTCTAACTCTGGATTTCCCCGTATTTAAGATCATGCATCCTCGAAGATCTGACATTCGTAGAAACTCTGCTGGGAACTCTATCCTACCCGAGGACAATGTGGAGGGGACTCACCCTGTGTATGGAGTGTTGACCCAGTTTAAGGTCCCTGCTCCTGATTGTGTCGCTCCATGTGAAGTTCCACCTATACCACTAGACCTTCTTGAGATTCTCAAGGTGGTGATACTTATGATCAGTCACCTCAGGGGTATATCTCCAATGTAGAGTTTTGTCGGTATATTCATTTCCTTACTAGTTGGTGATATCTTAGCCTTATCAGTCATATCATATTGGTTTTTTTACTCCTTTTTCTGAGGTCACTCGGATTGGCTAGTTTATGTGGTTAAATAACCCAACCTTTACAAGCTCTAAGGTTAAGGAGGATCCTCAAGGGTTTGTAAATGAGATGGAAAAGATTTTCAAAGTGATGCATACTATTGATTCTAAAGGTGTAGAGTTTTCTACACATTAGCTGAAAGATGTAGCTTATCCATGGTTGATGAGCCATGGAAACACGATATTTTTGATGCTTAAAACAATGAATTTATGTTTGTACTTAGGTTATTTTAAGAGATATGATGTGGTTTTGTACTTGTTGCAGGTGAATATGTCACTAAGTATTTTGGGTTGAAATTAGAAGAAAAAGACCTATACAAGATAAAGTATAAATATGATATGAGTCACCATACGAATTGCCAACACATTATACAGCTCATACGTTGACTCATAAGCACAACAAAAACCAACTCTAGGAAGAAAACCTAAGTGGTAAGAAAATACGACTGAGAGTACTAGCCGTTAGATGAGGATACGAATATGAAGAGGCAGTCATCAAGACAATAGAAACCAAGGAAGCAATTGTGATTTGATGTCTTAGAAGAATACGAGTTAGAAGTCTGAGTACGACTCATATGGACAAACCGTAAGTGGATCAGTGATCAAAGGATTTAAAGGATGAAGTCCCAAGTGTATATGAGTAAAGGCCATGAGTCGTATGGTCAAGGTATGACTCATGAGCAGGAGTCATAAGAAGCACAGAAATATTGCAGCCTGGAAGATCATACACTAGAATGGATATGAGAGGCATGGTACGACTCGTAAGGAAAGCATACGAGTGGATGAGCGAGTCGTTCCATGTGCCGACATTACTTTTCCTTTTTTTCCTTTTTATTAGGATTTCTGGGTTATTTTTGGATACTAGAAATACCCTAGGGTTTAGCTTTTATTAGGTTATATTCTTTGAGATCTTTTTACGTTTTATTATACTCTATTACATACTTTTCCGTTGTTCTTGAGATTTTGGGTTATTATTCAATAGAAAATTTTGGATTTTATTCTTCTTATTATTGCTCAAATAATTTCATGTTTTCCTTATTGATTATCATAGATTGTTGCATAAGCATGAGCAGCTAACTTCCCTGACTAGGGTTATGGAAACCCTAGTGGATTAATCTCGTAGGGGAAGTGGGAGATCCATCTATTGTAATGTAACTGTGTGTATCTTAATCTTCTTCACATAAATTAACCTCAGAGCTACTGTAGAAATATAAGGATTGCCTGTATTTGTTAATATCCCCACAATGGAGTTTGAGATTGGAAAAAGAGGATTAAGACAGTAATTTGAGATTCACTTCCATCTCATTATTTGATCATCTCATCTAATCAACTCAAGACTCAAAGAGTGATAGTTGAACAGAAGTCATAGACAAGGGGTAATAAAGCGATGCCCTGAGACTTACAAGGTAAAGGGTGATATTTATTACATATTCACAAGATGGTTGATAATACATAGCTAATCGACTTAGTATCAGAATAGGTGGGTTGAATACAAGAAACATATGGAGTTGAGAAGCCAAGGGGAACACAATCTTAATGTTCGTGTTCTATTTCTTACAACTCAAAGCATTTAAGTTCAATTACTATTTACTTACAACTTTCAAAATCCCCCATTTACTTTTTCGCACTGCTAATGAATTTTGTCCAATTTAAGCAACTGTTCAATGTTTTCCTTATGGGTTTGACCCCAACCTAGTTGGATTACTATATTTTTCATTGGCTGCAGTAGTGGTATGAGGAGTGGGAGCAATTGAGAGGTGATAATGCCGAGCCGGCATTATGGGATGAGTTTTTAGGTGCCTTTCATAATCATTTATTTCCTCAAGAGCTGAGAGAAGCTAAGGATGATGAGTTTGTAAATTTGAAGCAGGGTAAGATGAGTGTAAAAAAGTATGCCTTGAAATTTTAGCATCTATCTTGTTATGCTCTAGAGTTTGTGTCTAGCCAGCGATCTAAGATGAGGAGGTTTGCTTCTAGGTTATCTCGTGACTTGGTATTGGAGTGTAAGGCTGCAACATTAAACAACAATATAGATATCTCCATACTTATGGTTTGTATGGAGAAGGTAGAGGATGAAAAGAAGAGTCAGGCAGAGATAGGAGAGAGACAGAATAAAAAGTTCAGATATTCAAAGTAGGGTGGGGGTCAGCAGAATAGTGAGAAAGATGGTAGAAAGTGGACCAAGAATATGAATTAGGGGGATTCTTCTTTATCTGCCAGTGCCCTCTATCTTAATCCTTCAGCTGATCATCATTTTCAGGCTAGTAGTGTTCCTAAGGAACAGGGTGCCCAATCTCAAGATAGTGGAGCTCAGTTCTCCCACCCTATCCTCCTTGTCATTTTTATGGGCAATGTTATTATGGTTATTATGGGGAGGGAAGGAATTGGTGTTATAATTATGGTCACCTTTGTCATATACAACAAAATTGTCCTTCAACTAAGGTTGCCACTGGAGCTAATAATATTTCTATTACCACATATTCATTTTTTGCGCTAAAGGCCGCTACTTTTGGTACTGACACTAACTAAAATTGCCTTTTTTCATTTGCTACTCATCAATAGATTGAGGTGTCTCCTGATGTTTTTATTGGTACCTTACAACTTTTTTCCCATGATGTTCATTTTTTACTTGATCTGGGTTCTACCCTATCTTATGTGACCCCTTATATGGCTGTGCATTTTGGTTTTGGTCCTGAAAGTATTTTCGACCCCTTTTCTATGTCTACTCCAATGAGTAATTCTATAGTTTCTAGAAAAATCTATAGGGGTTGTGTGATGTATATCTTTCATAAAGAAACATTGGTGGATTTTATAGAGTTAAATATGGTGGATTTTAATGTGATCTCAAGGCTGGATTAGATTTATTCGTGCTACGCTTCTCTGGATTATAGGACCCGAAAGATCAGTTTTCAGTTTCTTCATGAGTTGGTATTAGAATGGAAGGAGAGTTCCTTAGTTCCCAAAAGGAGGTTTATTTTCTATCTTAGAGCTTAGAAATTAATTTCAATTATTTAGTTTGGGTTAAGGATTCTGACTCTGAAAGTTCCTCTTTTTGTTTTGTCCCTGTGGTTAGCAAATTTTCTGAGTGTTTCTTGATGATCTTCTTAGGATTCCTCCCAATAAGGAAATAAATTTTGGGATTGTTCTTCTACCCGATACTCTTCTTATTTCCATTTCTCCTTATAGAATGGCTCCAGCTGAACTAAAAGTGCTTAAGGAGCAATTGAAAGATCTTCTTGATAAGGGTTTCATTCATCCTAGTATTCTTCTTGGGGTACTCCTGTATTTTTCATACGAAAGAAATATGGGTAACTTTGGATGTGTAAATACTATCATCAGTTGAATAAGGTTACAGTGAAGAATAAGTACCATCTTCCTAGGAGTGGTGATCTTTTTTACCAGCTTCAGTTCGCTAGATATTTTTCTAAGATTGATTTTTGTTCAGGCTATCATCAGTTAAAAGTTAGGAAGGTTAATATTCCCAAGACTGTATTCCGAACTCGGTATGGTAACTATAAGTTTTTGGTTATATCACTTGGGTTATCTAATGCTCCGGCCATATTCATGGATACTATGAATTGGGTGCTTAGAGTGTTTAGACAGTTTTTGGACTTATTTGTGATAGTTTTTATTAATGATATCTTTGTATATTCTAAGAGTGAGGAGGATCATTCCAATCACCTCTGAATTGTGTTGCAGACTCTTAAGGACCAGAAATTATATGCTAAATTTTCTAAGTGCATATTTTGTTTAAGTGTTGTGACTTTTCTTGGATATGTTATTTTTAGTAAGGGGATCAAGGTGGACCTACAGAAGTTTTAGGTGGTAAAGAAATGGTGTAGACCCTTGATTCCAATAAACCGTAGGAGCTTCTTGGGTTTGGCTGGGTATTACAGGAGATTTGTGGAGAGTTTGTCATTTATTGTTGCACCATTGACAAGGTTGACTCAAAATAAGGTTAAGTTTTTGTGGTCTAATGCTTGTGAGGGTGGTTTTTAAAAGTTAAAGGATAAGTTGACTTTTGCGCATGTTTTGACCCTGTCCAAGGGTACAGATGGTTTTGTTGTGCTTTGTGATGTGTCCCATGTGAGAATAGGTTATGTTTTGATGCAACATGGTAAGGTTGTGTCCTATGCTTCCAAGAAACTTAAGGTTCATGAAATAAATCATCCAACTCATGATTTAGAGCTAGGAGCTATGGTTTTTGCTTTAAAGATTTAGTGTCATTATTTGTATTAGGTGCATATGGATATCTATTCAAATCATAAGAGTGCGCAATATGTGTTCACTCAGAAGGAGATTTACCATGAATTTAAGGAGATCTACTGGTGGAATAATATGAAGAGGTATATGAAAAATTTGTTTGCTAAGTCTACGATTCATAAGTAAGTCAAGGTTGAACACTTGAGGCCTGGTGGCATATCTCAAAAGATAGTATTACCCATATGAAAGTGGGAGATGATCAATATGGATTTCATTATGGGTCTTCCGTGGTCTTGCAATAGATATGATTTGATTTGGGTCATCTTGGATAGGATGACTAAATCCGCTCACTTCTTGTCGTGAGGACTAATTACTCAGGAGAAGATTATGCTAAGTTATTCATTCAAGAGATTATGAAATAGCATGGTGTGCCAGTGTCCATTATTTCAGATCGAGGTATGCAGTTTTCACCTTACTTCCTGTGTTTATTTCAAAAAGGTCTGGGTATATTAGTGAACCTTAGTACCGGTTTCCACCCTCAAATGGATCGGCAAGCTAAGCACACTATTTAAACTTTGGAGAATATTCTAAGGTCTTGTGTGATTGGTTTTAATGTAAGTTGGGTTAATCACTTACCTCTCATCGAGTTTGCTTACAATAATATTTATCATTCAAGTATTTATATGGATCTTTTTGAGAGTTTTTATGGTAAAAGGTATAGGTCATTTATTGGGTAGATTGAGGTTGGTAAGACTAGGTTGTTTGGTCCTGACTTGGCTCACCAAGCCATGGATAAGGTAAGGTAATTAGAGAAAGACTTAAGACTACTCAAAGGCTCCAAGAGTTTTATGTGGATGTGAAGCAAAGGGAGTTGGAGTTCAAAGTGAGTGATTAGGTACTCTTGAAAGTATCTCTTGTGAAAGGAGTCATAAGGTTTGGAAAGAAAGGGAAGCTCAGTCCCCGTTACGCTGGTGAAACATTCCAGATTTTTTCCCTTGAAAATTCTTAAGCTTTGGATTCACTGCCTTGTTCACGACTCGTGGTGATGATTCATGATATGTGGTTAGGGTCATAGGACCCTGGTCGTAACCAAATAAAAGACTTAGTGGATTGGTTCAGCTTTGAGTACGAGTGACTCACTATGAGCCGTAAAGATATGTCACGAGTTGTAGGTTCAAATCATAGGGTGTCCAATGTTCAATTCATTTGGGTTCTGTATTTCTCACGACTAAAACTTATGAGTCGTAAGATCTCATTACTAGTGGGTTGGTGGAGTCGTAAGGTGGGCAGTGTATAGGGGTCCTAGTCGCTATCTTGGTTACGACTCGTGGTCATAAGTCGTAAGGTGTGGGTACGAGTCAAGGGGTTGACTCATAACCAAAGGGGATTTTTTCCAACTTTTCAGTTGAAGGCATTCTAGACATTTCCTCTCTTATCAACCTTAAAACCCACGTCTTATATCTTCTTTAGGGCATTATTAGCTATCATAAACACATCAAATAACCTTTCAGAACACTTCTAAATCATCAAGGTCAAAAACACTTAGGGTTTTCAAAAGGTTGATCCATTAGGGATCTTAAGAGTGGTTTTTCTTCATACATCGTATTATTTTAGGTATGTTACTCTTCCCTCATTGTTAATTGTGTAAAAGTATGTGAATTATAGTATTATTCATGAGATTACTGTGATGGTTTTGAAACAAAGGTTAGGGGTTTTGGATTTTATGGATTGAATAATGTTTTTCATGGTTTATATATATGAATTCATGCTTTTGATATGGTTTTGAAATTGTGGGTGCATGGTTCTGGTAAATGAACCAAGAAATTGTGATTTTCCTAAACTTATGGCTTTTGAAGTGGTTATGACCCCAACCCTATAAGGTGAAATTAGCTTTAATTAGAATAATTGCGGGAATTTGTAGAAATGAACTAGTCTTAAGCTACTACATGATATAAGAAGCACTTGAAATACAATGGCATGATTTAATGAACAAAGCGAGCCGGTGTTCCCCAATGTGTATTAATGAACAAAGGGAGTTGTTCTCCCTAAGTTAATGGAAATTGTTTTGGCTTGTTACATTACTAGTGTAGTTGGTATGATGATACCAATAATATATGCCTAAAAGTGTATTATGGTTCATTGAATGGGAATGTGTGACAACTATTTTAATTGGGCTTTAATAAGGGTTGTATTGTTGAGTCATGAAAGTGGAGGTCCGAGTGGCCGATATTGGAAACCACGTTTGCCAATTTGGGGGTCAAAGTGATCAGGGATATTTGAATCCCCCTTATTATTATTATTTCACGATTAGGGAGGTTTGAGTCCCCCATAAATCATTACATGATCAGTTGCTTAGGTTACCTTGCTATATGTTGGAGGGTTCAAGCCCCCCATGTGCATATATATGAGATTATTCTCCAGTTCGTGTGGCTACATACAATGGGTCCCAACCAAGGAGTGAGAGTTGTGGCCCATATATCCCGTGGGTACTATTATATGAGGGTTGAGCTACACAATCCAGGCTAAAGTTTTTAAAAGCATGTTAATCCTTTAAAGTGTGGTGGCTTTTGAATGATTTTAAATTGTTTTTCATATAATTAAGTTATCCTTATCCCCGAGTTAGGTGCTAGCGTTTACCCTGCTAACTATGTTCGGAAACTGTATCTCCTCGTGATGAAGGAATTAGTTATACTTTCACTCCTCCTGCTTAGTGACTTGGATTTAGGATCATCTAGCGAGTCAGATTGAAGTGGTGAGCTTCCATACTTCAAAAAACCCCATTTCATATTTATGTTTTTCTTTATATTTTAACTATTTCTTTGGTCTTGGTTTGGGTTATGTTCGGGGGCATGTCCCGATTGGATATTCTTTGGTTTTTATTAGAGGCTTTTTCGGATAACTGTGGGCATGGGCAGTGTCAGTGTGAGTACTAGTATTGGTTTTTCTATTTGATACTGGTATCAATTGGTTTTTGTTATGGACTTATTATAAGGTCTTTAAATTGACAATCTCTTATCTTGTTATATGTTTAGAATTTAGCTGACCTTGGGGCGTGATGTGTTTGGTTATGTTAGGTGAAAGGTATGATCTCCGATCCATGGAAGACTTGAGAGACTTGTCATGTCCAGGCCCTATTTTGGGTCATGACAAACGTGGTATCAAATACCTAGGTTTGGTGTCATTGGGTGTCTGACAAAAGCAATGTCGAGTAGAGTCTCTTTTAAGGGTGTGTAGTGCGCCACACTTATTAGGGAGAAGCTACGAGATATTTAGGAATGTTTCACTTTCTTGTTGTTCCA
This sequence comes from Capsicum pubescens, assembly GCA_030864215.1. Lineage (NCBI taxonomy): Eukaryota > Viridiplantae > Streptophyta > Magnoliopsida > Solanales > Solanaceae > Capsicum > Capsicum pubescens. The sequence goes on from CM061543.1 coordinate 125,915,324, forward strand.
TTTCAAGCTATAAAGACTAAGGTCTTGAGTCTCTATAATTCTCATTAGTTCACTTTTTAGATCATGCCTCTCAGATGATCTAAAGCTCATGGAAACTCCTCTGTCCCATGTGAGGACAATGCTGATGGGAGACTCCCTGCTTATAGGGTACAGACCTGATCTAGGGGTCCAGTTCCTGATTGCCCTCCTTGAGTTCCATCGGTCACCTCTAGTCCCCCTCGAGCTCCTCATGATGATGTGTCGAATGTGGAATTTTGTCAATCCATTCATATGTTGGCTCAGTTGGTATCTTCTCAGTCTGAGCATGTATTTTCTGTTACTTTATCTTTTGAGTCCATAAGGATTGGTCAATTTATGAGGTTGAGCCCTCCTGTGTTAACTAGTGTTAAGGTTGAGGATGATCCTTAAGGTTTCATTGATGATATAGAAAAGATCTTCCGCGTATTTTATGCCATTAATGTGGATGATTTAAAATTCGCTGCCTATCAATTGAAGGATGTAGAAAACAAAAGGTATGATGAATGGGAGCAGTCTAGAGGAGACGATACAGAATCCGCACTATAGGATGACTTCTCTAATGCTTTTTTGGACCGCTTCTTTCCTCAGGAGTTGAGGGAGGCAAAAGCAGAAGAGTTTGTTAATTTGAAGCAAGGCGGGATGACGGTCAAGGAATATGCCTTAAAATTCCATCACTTGTCCTGATATACTCCCGTGTTAGCGTCTAGCATGAAGGCTAGAAAGAGGAAATTCGCCTCTGGATTGTCCCGTGATTTGATTCTAGAGAGTAAGGCTACCTTATTTAACAAGGATATGGATATTTCTAATTTGGTTGTATGTATGTTGCAGGATGGACAAAATAAGAAGTTTAGCTTTTCTAATCAAGGTGGAGGTCAACAACAAAGTGGTAGAGATAGTGGAAAGTGGTCTAAGAAGAAGTAGGGGAATTCTGGTTCCTACTCTATGGCTAGCGCTCCTTATCCAAATCCATAGGGTGATCATCATTCCCAGCATAATAGTGGGTTTAAAGCTCAAGGTGCTCAATGTCAGGCTGGTGGAGCTCAATCCACTCCATCATATCCTCCTTGTAGATTCTGTGGGTAGGTGCACCATGGGTTTATTGAACAAAAGAGGAACAAGTGTTTTAAATGTGGTATGATTAGTCACGTGCAGAGGTTATTTTCCTTCTATGATTTCTTCGAGGGAAAATATGATTTTTGTTACCACTTCATTAGCTCCTGCACCAAAGGGTACTACTTCTGTTTCTAGTACCGACACTGGCCAAAATTGCTTGCATACTTTTGCTACCCGCCAGGAATCTGAGTTAACTCTTGATGTCGTTACTGGTATGTTATGACTCTTTTCTCCTGATATGTATTGCTTATTCTATCCAGGGTCTACTCTTTCTTATATGACCTCATTTGTGGCTGTGTATTTTGGTTTTGGTCCTGAGTGTATCCCTGATCCATTTTTATTTCTACCCAGATGGGTGACTCAGTGGTTGCTAAAAAGTTTTATAGGGGTTGTGTGGTATTTGTTGGTAGTCGAGAAACTGTGATAGATCTGATAGAGTTAGACATGGTTGATTTTGATGTCATATTAAGGATGGATTGGTTACATTTATGTTATGCCTTCTTAGATTGTCGAACCCATAGGGTCATGTTTAAATTCCCTAAGGGGCTGGTCATTAAGTGGGAATGGGCTACTCTGGTTCCTAAGGAAAGGTTCATATCATATCTTAGAGCTTAGAAGTTGATTTCCAAGAGACGCCTCTATCATTTGGTGTTAAAGATTCTACTGGGAGGGTCCTTCATTGATATCTATTCCCGTGGTTAATAAATTTCCCATGTTTTTTCCTAATGATCTTTCTAGTATCCCTCCCAATAGGGAGATTGATTTTGAGATTGACCTTGTTGTGGACTCTCGTCCTATCTTTATCCCTCATTATATAATGGCTATGACTGAGTTGAAGGAGCTTAAGGAGCAGTTGAAAGGCCTCCTCGACAAGTGCTTTATCTATCATAGTGTCTTAGTGGGGTGACCCTATTTTGTTCGTACATAAGAAGGATGGTTCCCTTCGAATGTAAATCAATTATCGTCAGTTGAATAAGGCTACGGTGAAGAGTAAGAATCCTTTTTATCAGATAGATGATTTGTTTGACCAACTTTAGGGTGCTAGGTATTTCTCTAAGATCGATCTCCGATTGTGTTACCATTAGTTAGAGATTAGAGAAGTGGATATCCCTAAGACTTCCTTTCGAATGCGGCATAGTCATCATGAGTTCTTAGTCGTGTATTTTGGTTTGAATAATGCCCTGATGACATTTATGGACTTGATGAATAGGATCTTCTGTTAGTTTCTAGATTTGTTCGTCATCGTGTTGATACATGATATTCTGGTGTATTCTAAGTGTGAGGTGGATCATGCCAGTCACCTCTGTATTGGTTTGCAAACCTTAAAAGATCAGCATTTGTATGTTATGTTTTCAAAGTCCGAATTTTGGTTGAAGGCTATTACTTTTCTGGGTCATGTTATTTCTAGTGAAGGTATCATGACGGATCTGCAAAAAGTTACAGCGGTTAAGAAGTGGCCAAGGCCCACAACTCAAATCGATATTCAGAGCTTCTTAGGTTTAGCCGATTCCTACAGGGGATTTGTAGAGAGTTTCTCAACTATAGCTTTCCTATTGACTAAGTCGACCCAGAAGAAGATGATGTTCTTATGGTCTGACATTTGTGAGGGTAGTTTTTAGAATCTAAAACATAAATTGAGTTCAGCTCTAGTTTTTACTCTGCTTCAAGGCACTTAGGGTTTTTCTTTCTATTGTGATACATCCCATGTGGGACTTAGGTGTTTGTTGATACAACATAGTAGGGTGGTGGCCTATGCTTCTAGGCAATTGGAAGTTCATGAGAAGAATTACCCGACTCATGAGTTGGAGTTGTTGGCTGTGGTGTTCTCATTGAAGATCTGATGTCACTATTTGTATGGAGTCTATGTAGATATCTTGTCTAATCATAAGAGCCTGCAATATCTGTTCACCCAAAAAGAGTTGAATCTCAAGCAAAGGAGGTGGCTTGAGTTTCTGAAAGATTACAACATGAGTCTCCACTATCATGAGGTAAAGCTAATGTTGTTGCTGATGCTTTTAGCAGGTTATCCATGGGGATTATAACTCATATAGATGGTAATAAGTGGGTTTTAGTGAAAGACACTCACCATTTGTCTAACCTTGGACATTATCTCTTAGCCTATGAGAATGGTAATGTATTTGTATAAGATGTGGCAAAGTCATCCCTTGTTGCTGAGATAAAGGAGAAGCAGGTATTGGATCTTATCTTAAGAAAGATTAAGGGAGATATGAGTCAGCAAAAGGTTGTATCTTTTGAGATTAGTGGTGATGGTATCTTGTGGTACCATGGAAGATTATGTGTTCTCAATGTAGATGGATTAAGAGAGAGGATTTTGGCAGAGGCTCATGAGTCACATTATGTAATTAATCTGGTTCAATAATGATGTATCATGATCTTAATGAGATTTATTGGTGGAAAAATATGAAGCGAGATGTGGCCAATTTTGTGGATAAATACATGGTGTGTCAACAAGTAAAGGTCAAGCACTTGAGGCCTGGTGGGTTGACTCAAGAGATTGAGTTGTGTGGAAGTTGAACTGATTAATATGGATTTTGGTACTGGTCTTCCTCGGTCTCAGAATTATTTTGATTTGATTTGGGTAATCTTGGATATAATGACCAAGTTTGCTGACTTCTTGCCACTAAGGACTAGTTATTCGATAGAAGATTATGCGAAGTTGTTCCTTTAAGAGATTATGAAGTTGAATGGGGCTCCTATTTTTATTAGGTCAGATTACGGTAGTCAGTTCTCATCACATTTTTGCCATTCATTTCAGGGAGGTTTGGAAACTAAGGTGAGCCTTAGTACTGCTTTTCACCCGCAATCGGATGGGCAAGCGGAAAAAACAATTTAGACATAGGAAGATATATTTTGGGCTTGTGTGATTGACTATGGTGGTCGTTGGGTTGATCATTTGCCTCTTATAGAGTGTGCATCTATCACTCTAGTATTGGAACGTCTTTATTTGAGCCGTTGTATGGTAGTAGATGCATATCTCCTATTGGGTAGTTCGAGGTTGGTGACGCGGAGATGGTTGGCCAAGATTTGGTTCATCAATCAATGAAGAAGGTGAAGGTGATTCGGTATAGACTTAAAGCTGCCCAAAGTTGCCAAAAGTCCTATGCGGATATGAGGCGTAGGGAGTTAGAGTTCGAGGTTGGCGATTGGGTATTCCTGAAATTATCTCCCATGAAGGGAGTAATGCAGTTTAGGAAGAAGAGGAAGATTAGTCCTCGGTATGTTATCCCGTACTTGGTCTTGAAAAGGGTTGGTATTGTTGCTTACGAGTTGGAGTTTCCTCCTAGTTTGAGTTACAATCATTTGGTGTTTCATGTTTTGATGTTGGAAAAGTTTGTGGGTGATTCTTCGATGGTTATTCCCTTAGAGGAGGCAGGTATTTTGGATTCCTTATGATATGAGGAAGTCCCGATTGAGATCTTAGATCGGCAAGTTAGTTGGTTGCGTACGAAGGACGTACCGAAGCTTTGGTAATGGTTCTACAGAGCAACCACAAGTTTGAAAAGTCTACTTGGGAAGCTAAAGAGGACTAAAGTCCAAGTATCTATTCTTGTTTTCCACTCCAAATAATCATGTGTAAGGTATGGGTTATTCTTAACACCTTTGTTTTCTGACTTTGTTAAAGAAAAGATTGATTTCCTTGGCATTTTTATTTTCTGAGTTTGTTAAAGGTGACATTTGGGGTATATGGAGTCAAATTGTGCTAGAAGTTGCCTTGTCCCATAATTTGAGGATGAATGATCCAAGTGGGGGAGAACTGAAATACCTCATAATTTTGGCCCTTGAAAATTCTTGAGCTTTGGGCTCACTGCCTTGGTCACTACACATGTTGACGAGTCGTGATATGTAGTTACACCCTGGTCATGACCAAATTAGAAACTTAGTTGTAAGGTTCTTCTCTGAGTACAAGTGGCTCACTATGATCCATAAGGATATGTCATAAGTCGTAGGTTCAAATCGTAGGGTGTCCAGTGTTCAATTCATTTGGATTTTGTATTGCTCATGACTAGACCTTATAAGCCGTAAGATCTCATTAGGAGTGGGTTGGTCGAGTTATAAGGTGGGCAGTGTATGGGGGTCCTAGTCAGTGTCTTGGTTATGACTCGTGGTCTTAAGTGGTAAGGCGTGGGTAAAAGTCAAGGGGTTGACTCGTAACCAAAGGCGGATTTTTCTAGCTTTTAAGTTGAAGGCATTCTATACATTTCCCCTCTTCTCTGACTTAAAATCTACGTCTTATATCCTCCTTAGGGCATTATTAGCTATCATAAACACTTCAAATAACCTTTCAAATCACTCCCAAATCATCAAGGTCAAGAACACTTAGGGTTTTCAAGAGGTTGATCCATTAGGGCTCTCAAGGGTGGTTTCTCTCCGTACGTTATACTATTTCAGGCATGTTACTTTTGTCTCATTGTTAAGTTTTTAAAATCATCTGATATAAAGTATTGTTTATGATATAATTGTGATGGTTTTGAAATAAAGGTTGGGGTTTTTGAATGTTATGAATTGAACAATGTTTCTCATGGTTTATATATAAGATTTTCATGCTTTTAATATGGTTTTGAACTTGTGGGTGCATGGGTATGGTGAATGAACTAGGTACTGTGATTTTACCAAACTTGTGACTTTTGAAGTGGTTATGACCCTAATCCCATAAGGTGAAATTGGTTTTAATTAGGAGAACTGTGGAAATTTGTAAAATTGAACTTGTCTTAAACTATTGCATGATATAAAGAGTACTTGAAATACAATGACATGGTTTAACGAACAAAGGGATTCGGTGTTCCCCAATGTGTATTAATGAACAAAGGAAGTTGTTCTCCCTAAATTAATGGAAGTTGTTTTGGCATTATGTGTTACCTTGCAAGTATAGCTGGTATGACGATACCAACAATGTATGCCTAAAAGTGTATTGTGGTTCATTGAATGAGAATGTGTGACAACAGTTTAATTGGGCTCTATTATGGGTCGCGTGGATGAGTCCTAAAAGTGGAGGTCCGAGTGACAGATAGTGGAAATCGTGTTGACCGATGCGGGGGTCAAAGTGACCAGGGTGGTTGGAGTCCCCCTTATTATTATTATTTCATGATTAGGGAGGCTTGAGTCCCCCATAAATCATTATATGATCGTGTTCATAAGTCACCTTGGTATATGTTTGAGCATTTGAGTCTAACATATGCATATATATGAGATTATTCACCGATTTGTGTGGCTACATACACTGGGGCCCGACCAGTAGGTGAGAGTCGGGGTCCATATAGCCCGTGGGTACTATTATATGACGGTTGAGCTACATAATCCAGGCTAAAGTTTTAAAAAGCATTTTAAGCCTTGTTTCCCTATCGGGCATGTGATATATATATATATATATATATATATATGCGCTTGATTATTTGTGGTGGCTTTTGAATGATTTTAAACTATTGATCATATCCTTATGTTATCCTTATCCCTGAGTTACATGCTAGTCTTCACCTCGCTAATCGTCTTCGGAAGTTGTATCCCCTCGGGATGCAGGAATTGGTCATACTTCTACTCCTCCTTCTCAGTGACTTGGATTCGGGATCAACAAGCGAGTTAGATTTAAGTGGTGAGCTTTCATACTTTGGAAGACCCCATTTCATGTTTATGGTTTCCTTTACATTTTTACTATTCCTTTGATCTTGGTTTGGCTATGGTCGGGGTCATGTCTCGACCAGATATTCTTTTATTTTAATTATAGGCTTTGTCAGACTACTGTAGGCATGGGCGGTGTCAGTATGGGTACTGGTATTGGTATTGGTATTGGTATTGGCATTGATACTGGTATCAGTTGGTTTTGATTATAGACTTATTATAATGTCTTTAAATTGTTAATCTCTTATCTTGTTATATTTTTGGAATTTAGCCGACCTTAGGGCATGATGTGCTTAGGTTAGGTGAAGGCGCTGATCCTTGGTCCACGCAGAACTTGAGATACCCTTAACAGCCAAGCCCTAGTTCAGGTTGTGACAGTTGATCCATATCAAATTTTGAGGAGAATTTGAAATATTTCTTATAAGTTGGATTTGCCTACGAGTTTGGGTTCTAGTCATCCCGTATTTTATGTGTCCATGCTGAAAAGGTATATGGGTAACCCTTCCTTGATAGTGTCAATTAAGGATGTTGGTATGATGGACTCCTTTTCTTATGAGAAAGTCGCGATTGAGATATTGGATAGACAAGTTCATAGGTTGAGGACCAAGGATGTAGCTTCGGTAAAATTTCTTTATAGAAATCAAAAGGTAGAAGAGGCTACTTGGGAAACTGAGGAAGATATGACAGACAAGTTGTTACGACCCGACTCTGGGCCTAGTCCTGATGAGTATCGCAAGCCTACCGATGGGTGGAGACCCACCCCTTTGCCTAGTTACTTGAGCACAATAAATATAATAGCAGAAGCAACTAAGTATAATGTCAAAGATAGATAATTCAATAGGAACTTAGAGTCAATAAACAGTAATCACCCCCAATTTGTCCATGAAAGCCTCTAAATCAAAATACCTAGTTAGGTCGGGACATGCCCCCGACTATGGCCAAAAGACAATCCAAAAATATGAAAAGAAACCGATGGGATTTCTAAAAACATAAAGAAAGCAGAAAAATGTTCTACTTTCTGGAATATGGAGTCTCACCAAAGAACCCCTAGGACCCTATATCATGAAACGATGCATCGTACACGGACGAGATAAAATAATGTCATGACAAAATCAGTCCAAAACTATTCAAAAACCATATGCATACATTTATATATACATATATATATATATATATATAAGATGTTGGGATTGGGAAAAATGTTTAAGCATGAAATTTAAAATCATTAACCTAGACTGTATAACTATAAACATTCTATGGGCACCCAGGGGATATATGGGATCTGCTCCCCCTACTAAAAGGGTCCCAGTACATGTTAGCCACATGAACTAGGAAAATCTAAGAAAGAGACAGGGGATCCATGACCCCAGCCATTCCAAAATATATATAAAGTGTGAACTATGCACATGGTCATAAAAACCCCCCACGCTGGCAAATGTGGTTTCTAGTATCGGTCATTCCGGGACCTTCACCTTTCACGGCGAGCTACATAACCCCCTTTAAGCCAAAATTAAAACTATTTACACACATTTCCATCCATTAACCAATGAGTCTTTTAATTAGTCATTTACCGTACATATCGTTATACCAAATAAAGTTAAGCTTGGAAACCAATTCCATTTATGTCATACCAAAACCATTTAGCTAATTTGACTCTAAAGTTACAATTAAATCCAATCCATAGCCACCAAGGCCTTCCAAAAACCATTTTAAGTTCCATTGATCTATTATACAATGCAAGGTTCCAAAAGTGAGTTCAATTATGAATGTATCCATGTTTCAAAACCAATTACACAAGTTGAGTTGAGGTTAAAGCCAATTCTATAACCATTAAACCATAAAATTTAGATAAACCTATGTTCCCCATTCCAATTTCGATACCCTCGCACATATTTAGTTCAAAACGATAATATAAAACATAAATAACTAATTCAAACCATGGGGAAATCAATTCATATGATAACCACTCCAAACACCTCAACCCATATTCAAAATCCAACAATTAAAACAACATAGATAACAATTTAAACACATGCTTTGTATTAAAATAAATTAGGGAAGAGATACATGCCTGAAACACCTAAGAAATTCGAAAGAGAAACCACAATTTGAACCTAAGGTGCTTAATCCTTAGAAACCTTAGCTTATTCTTGATTTTTGGAAATTAGAGAGAAGAGAGTAATCTTTATGTTTGTTAACTAATGGAAATAGGGCAAAATGAAGGGTTTTAAGTCATAGAAATAGTGGGATAAGAGGAAATGACCACATGCCCTTAATGAAAATGGGAAGGAAATATAACACTAGTCGCTATGGGTTAGGTAATGACTCATGGTCACTGGTCATGAGTCATCACCACGACTCATATACCGAATAGAAACTCAGGGCCACCTCATTCAAATGGTCATGAGTCATACCCTATGATTCGTGACTAGACCTTACAACTCATGAGGGACATGTCGTGACTCTAACAAAAACAATGGACAACCTTACTGGTTATACTACGAGTGGCACTATACGACTCGTGTAGAGTGACTACAACTCATCACCTGGGTCGTACTCCAAATAGTAAGCATAATTACATGAAAAAATTCAGAGTCCAAAACATGGGTTATTACAAAAGTATTCATTCTTCATCCTTGGGTCAGATAAAAATGCTTAAGTTATAAGTTTCATTTTCCTCTTTTCACTTTTCAAGTTCGTTATTCGATTCTAGTGTATTCTTATTATTCCCGTGCTAAAAAGTGTCCTAACTCATAATTCGAGGATTAATGAACTTAAGAGGGAGGGGATGATGTAAGATCCTTAAAATTTAGATCATTTTATTTTTGACACTCTAATGTATGTAATATTAATTTTTGACTTGAATTATGTTTATGGATGTTAAAAGGGTGATTTGGGTAAGTTTTAGAATTTTCAAAAGTGTTTGGAGCTATTTTGAAACTCTGAGGTAGTGTTCCTCTAAGATATCACCGTGCCACGGAGGTTAGCCTTAGCGATATTGGCGTGGAAAGGAGGTTAACCTCCGTGATAAGGTTGTGCCACACTGAGGTGCAAATTTTGTCCAATTTTTTTTCACTTTGGGGTGAGGAGATTTTGGTCTTTTTACCCCTTGTACAACCTTTAAACATAAAATGAACCTATTTTCTTGAGTTTTCAAAGATCAAAATCATCCATTCTCTCTTAAAACTCAAATCCAATAACATTTAAGGATTTCACAGTGCATTCATCATCCGGGCTCCAAACTTCAAATTGACTTCAGATACTTTTGTGCTTCTAGTATGTTTCTCCTTCCCAACTTTAATTTTACATTGTGGAATTGATTTAATGGATTTTCATGTAATTTAAATTATGAGTTTTGAATTTGGGTTGATGGGTTTTGGTTGTTACTATCTGAATTACTTATCCCATGTTTTGGATAGATTATTCATATTTTAAATTGATGTTTTTAGGACTGAATTGGTATATTATTTAAATAGTTGTAATTGGATAAATTTTGGCTTGTAATTGCATCAACCTCAACCCATTTTGTAAATTTGATTCTTATTATGGAAAATTGCATGGTTTAACGTGCTTTTGAAGCCAAGGCATTGCATTAATAGACAAATGGATATAAAATGGATTTGGATGGCCTTGGTGGCCATGGTTTGGATTTTAATGGAACTTAGGAGTCTAATTTGTTTGTGTGATTGGTTTAGCATGTTTAATTTAGCTTGCAAGCGTATTAGTATTATAATACCAAGTGGTAAATGACTTAAGGAATGACTCCTAGGTTAATTGTTGGAATCATGTGTAAAGTTATTTTAATTTGGGCTTAAAGAGGGTTGTGTAGCTCACCGTGAAGGTATAAGTCTGGAGGGACGAACACTGGAAACTACATTTGCCGACATTGGGGGTCTATATAATCGTGTGTTTGAAATATACTTGATATATATTTGGGACTGCTATTGCCCATGGGGGCTTTAGTTTTGCCTTGAATTTTCCTCAATTTGTGTGCCTAACACACACTGGGGACCTTTCAACATGGGAAGTTGAACCCATATAGCCTATGGGTGCCCTTAGGACGAATCTCTCTACACAGTCCAGGTTACTAATTTTAAAATTTCATGTTCATAACCCATACCCTAGCTTGACATTCTATATATGTAAGTATAAATATATGCATGTGGTTTCAACAGATTTTTGAACTTGGTATTATGTTATCAATTTCCCAAAGTTATATGCCAGTGCTTATCCCATTGACCATCCTTGGACTCTACATCATTTAATGATGTAGGGTTCGATGACTTTTATGTTGCTTCAATGACGCGTTTGGTGGATTGGACATCTGTTGAGTTGAAGTAAAGTGGTGAGCCTCCATCCTTCGGAAGGACTTATCATTTCATTATTCTTTCTTACTAACTCAGTATTTTTGGATTCCTTTTATCCATAGTCAGGGGCTTGACCCGTCTTAGATGTTATTCTAGTTTAGAGGCTTTCATGGATAGATGTGGGTTGGTTGTAGTTTGACCCTTAGTCTTCCTTGGAATATTTATTCATTTTCTTATTACTGTTTAATTGGCTTCTACTTTGTTGTTATTATATTATTGTGCTCTTGAGGTTAGGTTAAGGGGGTGGTATTCGGTCCATGGTGGTCTTGAGATACCCTTTACGACCTAGCCTTGGTTTGGGTTGTGACATAGTGACTCACCCTCCTTGACACTACACTTACATTATTGACCCCACTACTTAACCATGCTTCTTTTATTCTTTTTTTTCTCCTTTATTTCTTATTCTAATTGGGTGTGGTTTACTTCATTCTTTGCATTTATACTTTTTTTCCTTTTTCTTTTTCACACTTTTATACCACGCCCCACCCTACTTTCTTTTATATTTTATTCAACACCCTTCTTCATATCTAATTTAAATCACACACCCCTATGATAGACCCCCTCAACTTAGGTTATTTTCCTCAATTTGGTGCATAGTGTTCAAGAAGGTACCATGGCCAAAACAGTTTTTTGTTAATTAAATGGGAAGGTGAAAAGGTGACAACAAGGAAATAGGTTTATTTAGGCTCAATTTAGGGATCATGGGATGCTTTTTTTATTTGGTTGGTCTTTAAGGATAAGAGTGAACTTATTCAAACATGGCTTATCATCATGTCCCAACCAACTATCCTACAACCCAGGCAAGACTAACCGGGAAAGTTCTGGATTAAATGCACAAACTAAACTAGGTAAATGCCTCACACACATATGATACATGATTTATATTATCAACTACTACCTACCTTGTTCATGCAATGCTAAGCTATGGTTATTTTGTCCCTAATACTAACGTCATAACAAAATGCAACAATAGTCACGCATATATTCACAAAAAAAATTTAGGAGGGTTTCACATTTTTTCAAACACTTAGAAATACAAAATAAAACATATAGACTGCACTTCGATTCTTTATTTTTCTTTCATTTAAAAAAACTATACATAACACATATCACGACATAACACAATATGTAAATATGTAGGCTCTACTACGATAACACACTTTGAGAAAAAGAGACATGGCAACAAAAACTCCAAGAGGACATCTAGACCGATAAGTATCCCTACCCCCATCAAATAAGCATGCATTATACCTAATACATTAGGCCACCACAAAGCAAGAAAGTTAGGAACATACGTGTGGCACCTTAGGTGCATATACCTAATATCAATCATAATAACAAGAGTTATCATAAATGAAAAAATAACAATACACATTGGGTTGTCTCTCAAGAAACACTTTATTTAATGTCGTTTCACAACGTGGGGACCTTGATTACTCAGACTTAATCAAGATAGCCATAGGGTAAGCTATCAGGGTCATCAAGATTACTTATTACCAAAACCACCTTCAAGTCAGTTGGCTTCTTCATAGTTGTATGAAACATTAATCATGACTTTCTCACTATTCAGCCCAAACTTAAGCTCACTTTTTCGATATCCACCAATGCTCTACCTGTGGTTAAAAAGGTCTCCTCAAAATTATGGTCATCTAAAAATCAACCTCACAATCCAAGACAACAAAGTCAATTGAAAATATAAAGTTGTCCACTTTGACAAAAACATCAAATAATATGTCAACGGGTTTTTTCACCATACAATATACCACCAATAACCACATTATTGTTGGTTTGGAGGGTCTTAAACTATATCTCCCTAACACACACGCAAGTGTACGTGGTCATACAAGTAGAAAAGTGGCCTTTAAAACCCAAGTATCAATTGCACAGGGACTTGAGTGCAACAATGATCTAGTTCTAGTATATTATAAAGATTAAACAAGTGCAAGGGTAACCAATAATGATCTAATTCTAGTATTACTATGATCGGTGTCTTTTAATCTACATCATAACTAATAACAATTAAAACAACAGGAATAATGAACCAACCAATCTTAATAAGCACGTCCTCAATGATTCCTTTGATCTGCACTTTATTTCTATCCTCCATTTAGAGCACCACGGAGCATGGCCTCAACTTCCCCAATCCAAGAGCATTGAAAATAGATAAGGTCATCTAGTTTAAGCTCGCTCCCAAGTCACTCAAGGCATACACCACATTTTTATCACCAATTTGTATGGGGAGAGTGAAGCTTCCAAGATCCTTTAGCTTTGTCGACATTTTTCTCGTCATAACTGAATTGCACTCCTTAATAAGTGACACTGTCTTAATGTATCCCAACTTGATCTTATTGGTCATCACATCCTTCAAGTATTAGGCATACACTACAAAACTTCTAACAATGGGAGGTTAATGTGATGTTCTTTGAACATGTCAAATAACTTCTTAAAACATGCATCCTCCTTAGCCTTTTTAATCTCTTAAGGAAACGGTGGTTGTGGGATTTCTTGTATGAACTCAACTCCCTGAGTTTTTGAGTACTCAGACTTCCCCAAATTTTTAGTAACTTTCGCTGCAACTTGATTCCCCTCTATATGTTATACGACTAACTATGCCTGACCCTCCTGATTTTAATTGGGAGGTCTGTCAATAAGATCTGTACGACTCCCAAGGATGATTGTCATAACCTACTTTAGATTATCTGTGTCACTTGGCAAATCCCCTTGAGGTCTGTCGTTCTAGGACTGAGCTAACTAATCTAACAATGTCTCTAAATTTTTTTAGGCAAGTTTCTAATTTTTTATTTCAAAAGCCATTTGTTCTTGATTGGCCAGGATCTTTTCAATCTTTCATCAATATTACTGGCCTGCATGTTTTGCTGCTACTGAAACTACTAAGTTTGAACCTGATAGTGTACCTATGAGTAGTTGGGCTGACTCTTCCACTTCTGATTATTGGAATTACAATAATTTTCCTTTTGTGCATTGCCCACAAAATGCACCGATTATGGATTTGCTCCACATGATTTTGTAGAGTGGACACTAATACCACAAATCTCAGACCAAGATGGGGTCTGCTAGATTGTATTTACAAGAGCGTGAGGTTGGTTTACACTCAACTTATTGAATTGTGTCATCATTTAATTTTACAAGGCTGAAAATTAAGTGGACAAAGATATGATGTTATCAACCTCAATCATACTTGTTGGCTTTTTCGCCGCACTTTTGGCAATATCACCATGCCAATTAGGATTACCTTATGTAATTTGATTCAGGGGGGATAAAGCTCATTTTAATTCTTCTCCAATGCTTGACCACCTATAGTTTAATGTAGCAATATTATTGTGTTTTTGTCAAGAGCTTCAACAAAAGTATGAGATAATACCTCGTTGGTCTGTTGGTGATGTGTCCAGTATCTAAAAATAGATTTGAATCTTTACCGTGCATGATATAAGTTATTGTTTGGATTTTTCCTAAAATCTAGAATCTCACTACGTAACCTTGTAGTCTTTCTTGAAGGGAAGAACTGGATGAGAAATGTCATTGCCAAATCATCTGATATAGTGATAGATTTTAAAGATTCTGCCCTAAACTATTTATTCACTTCCTCTAAAAGTGAGAAGGGGATGAGAGTGAGCCTCACGTAGTCACTAAAGACTTCAGTGGGGATGAAAGTATCACTAATTTACAAGAAGTTCTGTATAAAAACTTAAGGATCCTCATGCGATATTCCTGTAAATTGACCACTACTGTGCAATAGCGTCACCATGTTCTGTTTGAGTTCAAATCTACATCCAAGTTTTGGTCTAAGGGAAGTGGAGGTAATATTAGTTTCGTGTGGGATAACACTTCGCATATTGTCCTACAGGATGGTTGATCTTCAGCCATTCGTGTAGGAATAGATTCTTCCTTAAGAATTATTGCTTTTCTTCTCAATTGATGTAAGCGTCGCTCAAGTTCAGGGTATGGGTTTACCAAATCCCTTTCCCTTACCAGCTTACATAAGTTTCAAACCTGTACCTACAAATTCATAAGTGAAGATCAAGTTGTTAGAACTTATAAAACAAAATAGAAAGAATAAAACTAAGATGATTTCCAATTTTCAAGTCCCCGACAACTACGCCAAAATTTATTGTGTCCTAGCGCACAGGCAAGTGTACGTGGTATTCCAAGTAGTAAAATGGCCTTAAATAGACAAACATCAATCCCACAGGGACTTAAGCTCAACAACTATCTAATTCTTGTATTACTATGAAGATTAAACATGTGCAGGAGTATACAATAACATTTGAGATTTGTAAACATAAAGTAATCATAAACAATCTGATAATATAAAGTAGTTTAAATAATAATGGGGAGAAATCTAGGGTCAAAGCACTACAAACAATGTTATTTAGATATACAAATTTGTTTATTTATTTAAATATCTTGGTTGTTGATTCATGGGGTTGATAACTTGACTATGGTCTTTCGAGACTCTAATCGTCTATTTATCTTAGCCCCATAACTACATTGTTGAGCGGGGATGCGAGAACTAAGTTAAGCACATTTATATTTTATATCATATATGAACCAAATGAGGTAAATTAGGTATATTCCTATCCTAAACTCAAATCCTAACTTCAATCACTTGAACGTTTAAGATCCCACTCTATACATCCCACGTTCTAATCTATTGTTCCTCCTTCCGGTCTCACAATAGAAATATAAATTTATCCTAAAGGTCAAAATTTTGTAGAATAGTAATAACAAGGATATATGAACAAAAAATAGTGAGAATAAACATAAACCAACTCAAATATAAAATTAAGTAATCATGTTCTTATCCTCAACCCTAGACGAGGGTGTTTAGACACTCATGGATTTACAACGAATTACAAGATTGAAATTTATGTATAAAAAAAAATGTAAACTAAGTAGAGATTAATGACCTTAAAATAATCCTCCTCAAGTGTATTTCCATCACCAAAGGTCGTCCAAGGTGTTTACAACAAGTCCTAAGTATCATATTTATAGATGGAAGCCAAGAGCCCATTCTGAAGTCATGGGCGTGCCACGCTTTTGCATTGGCGTGATTAGGGTGTGGCACACCCTTATTGTGGATAATCACGATTTTTACTTATTTTTGGTTTCTATCTAATCATGTGGCATACCCTTATATCAGAATCTAGAGGGTGTGGCACGCCCTTGTGCTCAAAATTTCCATATTTCATCCATGTTTTCTCCATCCATTTGGCTTCGAGTTTCTCACTTCGTGGGTGCTTTACCATCATTGCTAGACCTTTTTTTCTTCCAAACCTCACTATTAACATTTCAAATTTCCTCCTATAATATAAAATACCAAGAATTAGTGCTTAAAACACAATTGATTCATCAAGATAACTAGAACAACATCTATCTCAAGCTAGTAATTCCAGTTTTCTCGTGTAAATGCTAAGTGATCATTTTCATTCAAACTTATTTTGAACACACCTTAAACATCATATACAAATAATGTAACACTTAAATGTCAATTTTATGAATATAAACTCATTACGCATACAAGAAGTCCTCAAAACTAGGCTAAATACGTAGAGATTATGACACTTAGATGCATAAATCCACCTAAGATCATAAGCCAAACTTTTAGAGAACTGCCAACGCCATTAAGATAATGCTTGCACCTAAGTTAGACAAAGACCTAGAAAATCTCGATGTCCCAATAGTACAAGGAATTGAGAAAGCTCTGGATCATCTTTCTTTTGTACAAGAGACCGAGATGCAATTGCACAACAATGATGCAAACCAACAACATCATCCTAACTAATTGTTCTCTTATTTCACACCAAATACTTCATAAATTTCGCATATCCAAGCATATGTTATTGAGCTTCATGAATATGGATGTTCCCAGCCAACTCCTTCATCATAGAAATAAACTTCTTATATTTCTTTTCTTCAACTTTCTGCTTTAGTCTTTGAGGAAACGGTCGAGGAGGTCAAGGAATGGGTTTCAATAGTGGTGTGACCTCCTTACCCTTCCCTTTGTTTTTATCTTCTTTTTCTATAATTATGACCTTTTTAGATGCCTCATCATTTATCACCAACTTTTTAGTTTTATCTTTGTCCACATCATTAATGTCCACAAGGTCATTCCTCACATCATTAACCATAGACATGGGTGGATTAATAGTGGCCTTACCACTCCGAGTAGTAATAGCTAAACAATGATTGATGTTTTTTGGATTCTAAATTATGTTTCTAGGAAGAGTTCCTAGTTTTTTCTAGTTTAACACGACAAATATCTGTCCAAACTGCTTCTCAAGTTTCTTAGTAGTGGTTGCATAACCCAAAATATCAGCCCTAATTTTCTTAAGGCAACTCTCTTGGGTCTCTAAACCCTTCAAAAGCTTAGACAACAAGGAAAATAAATTTTATATATGAAGTTCCACCTATATTGCTTGCAAGGGCGAGTTAGAATTATGGATTTTTGAACTCACTAACTATAGTTAACTTTTATTCTTGAACTTCCAAACTAATCATCACGGTTCCCCGCAGAGGAGAACCCAAGATTTGAAGAGTGCGGGTGCACCTTTATCATAACATAAGCGCTCGAGAATCTTCTAATGACGACTGAGGGATAATGTCGTGTCTGATTAACTGATTAGTAAAGGCTTAAGCAATAATGAAAATACAAATATATAAAACAAATATGGTTTTTAGGGTAATATATAAACCTTAACTCCTATACATAAATTAGTGCAGTAGCCCAGTGGTTATGGGTGGGTTGTGTAAGCAAAGAGGTTGCAGGTTTGATTCCACACTACTACTTCTGTTGTTAAAAATTAATATCGCAAAAAATAGAAAAATGAGACTTGAACCTGGTATTCGATCCCGGGTCACATCTGCGGGAAACAACATTAAGAACCAGCGCACCAAAAGTGCTATTGTATTCTTTAGGGTACACATCATTTATATAAGAGTTTCTTAAGGTATATGTATGTACATATACAAAACTTCTTCCGAACTTACTGGGAGCACGTGCATTTCTACCCAATACGTGGGTCCACCCCTGGTTACTCGATAGAATATAAAGACCATTCTTTTCCTCCAGTCACCATAACACTCTCTACTTATATCTTTATAACTATCTCTGTAGTAGTTTCATCCTTGATTCCCTTGCCTCGAGTTCAAACTCGCTTTAATAGACCCTTAGACCTTGGCTTAGAAACCCACCATCTTTATGTGCTCTATCATAAGAGTTGGTAAGCTTATCAACTAAAACTTACTCAGAAATTCAAAGCTCTACCTAAGCTCTTTTAAAGCAAGAAATAAAGAACATTACTCTTATAACATGAGTAATTCAATTACAATTTTGGACTCAACTCAAGAACACTCATTCTTTTTGTTCTTAAGAAATAAGAACTTGGGCTATTCTTGAGTAATTGAAACTGGATTGAGTTTTTTCCTTCCTTAATTTCTTTTTTTGATTTTTGCAAAAACTACAAGATAGAGAAGCATTCTTTTCCTTTTATAGATAAGTGATGATTAAGGTTGAAATGCCAATGGACAAGGTGTCCTAAATAGTACATACTTCACCTGTACAGTTTGTTTCACTAGAGGAAAAAATTATGCAGACTAGTGCCAGCTATACTGTAGCTTTGAACATTCAAGGACCTGGTCCCTTAAAGTCAACTGCTCATCATCAAAACAAGAGACAACAAATTTCCCCCTTTTGATGATGAAAATCCAACCATAGAGTTTTGAACATCAATGCTCATGCTCATTCATCATATTTAATCAATGTGATTACCACTACTGAAGACGAATGTCCACCCTATCATGCAACACCATGATTTCACAACATAAGTGCCTGGTCCCTTTTTGTCAATTGCTATCAAGCCTTAATTACCTCCCCCTTCATCATGAACCATTGGTTATTTATTGCATTATGATAAATCCCCCTGTCACTATGCCTCCAGAAACACATCAGACACATCATTACACATGTGCACTTGGTACCTGGTCCCTAACATCATTAATTCATACCTTAAACACACACACCTGGTCCTTGAAACATGAAGCCAGTATTCTCCTTTTGGCATCATTGAAAGGGAATAACAGTAAACCAAGAGTAAAATAAACACAGGTTAGTTAACTCATAGCCACTGGGCAACACTAACATGAAAATCAGCTTTAAAATAATGGAAACAAATGATGTACACAAGAAGAAATTCATTCATTGAAAGCACCATTACAATATACCAAAAGAACATAAAATAACTATCTGCAAAGGCCACAACATAGACTGACACAGGAAACTAACGCACTAGGACTCAGGTAGAAGGGGGCTTAGGGGATGTGATTTTAGAAACATATCCATTCCAACAGCCTCAATAGTATGAGCATCCAATAACTGTTTAGTAAAGGTACTTACTTTAACATTCAACCGTTGAACCTCACTAGTTAATTCAGCAATATTTCCCTTGAGCTTTGCATTTTATGCTGCAAGTTCTTTAGTGGCACCAGGTCCCTCTGAGGATAACTTTTGATTTTGTAGTTTTAAGTGTACTATTTCAGTGTCCTTTGCTACTAACACAATCCTCAACTTCTCTATTTCTTTGTTTAAGATTTCTTGAGCAGCCAAAAGTTCTGACACTTGGGACATAGTTCCCACTTTCCTTCAATGCATTTATTCTCCACCAAGGTTGTCAGACTAAAATTTTGTTTGACTTTTCTTGGGGTTCCTTTTGTCCCAATTACTCTAAAGTGAAAAAAAACCTTATTTAGGAAGTATCCATATGGCATCTCATGTTTCCCTTCCTTCTCATAAATCATCTTCTTTATGTGCTCTATCATAAGATTCGGTAAGCTTATCAACTAAAACTTACTCAGAAATTCAATCAATAATAGGTCAACATCAGAGGCAATGGTCCTTTTCTCTGATCTAGGAAGAAGGACCTTGTTCACAAATTCAAAAGCTAACTGGAACTCACATGGGAGAATTTTTTTTCTTTACACCAGTTATTGAAGTTCCACCCACTTTTGAGGCTTCAATCATGAATTCTATTGAGGGTTTTTGTTTCACAACAGTCCTCACATCTATTATAGGTACTTTCAAGTTTTTTTCCATGCCATGTTTATATAGATATATATCTTTTCCTTACACTAGCCGGTTAGACTCACCCCATCTTCTGAGAAATTCATGGTTTAATAAAATTCTCTAACTTTATTTTTAAACACCATAAGAGATGATTCTTCAAGTAGGTGCAACCAACCTTGGTGTTTCACATATTCCACCAATTTCACCATGCCTGGGTCCTCATAAATTTTTGGATCAAACACTTTCCCAAATAGTATTTTTGGGTTTCTAAGAAAGTATTTCTTTTTTCTCTAGGAACAACCTTCTTTTCTTACTCTTTTTTCCTTCTATTTGAGACACTGCTTGGTTCCTCTTAAATAGACTTTCTCTTATTTGGACCGAACCCCTCAGAAACTTTCATAATATTCACAACAATATTTTTTTTCATTTCTTAGAAGGATTCCAAATTTTTATCTAGAGGACCTGGTCCTTTCAGCAATATAAACTTCTTGATATCTCTTCTTGGTTGCAGTAGCAACATCAGAATCAATGTCCTTACCTTCTCCAAATTCTATTGCTTCAATATTTTCCTCCTCTACCACAATAGCTTTCCTAAGTCTTCTTATTTTAGTGGTAGAAGATTTACTAGCCTTCATAGCATCATCTAGTAATTTCCTTTTAGACCCTCTAGTAGAATAGGATCTTGTCATTTGTACGCCGGATTCAATCAATTTCCCCTTTTATTTATTATCCCTTAGTCTATTCATTTTCAAACTCAGAGGTTGTTTATTCTCATCCTCATCCTCTTCATCTTTCTTATTTGGAGGTAATATAAACTCCCCATCCTTTGTCAAATCATTCTTTTCTCATGCTATGTCCCTTTCTGTATTGAGAGAGCTTTCCTTGGGATTATATGCAATTAGAAGAAAAATTTTGTCACCAAGTTTATGCTGCTAAGTGAATCAGATTTCTGTACATGAACTCCTTCGTCACACAATCGAGAAAAGATGGGGTTTAACTCAGAAGGGGTAGGGGATCTAGGTAATGGTAAGTTCTTTGACATTTTAGTACCTTTCAATTCTTTAGAGCGAACAAATATTTATGCAATACTAAGGATTTTGGTTCTTCTGATAAAGGGGAAATTTCTAATTAGGAAGTTTCTTGTTCAATTGGTGAGTTCAAATACTTAATTTAAGTCAACATTCAAACCTAACTCGGCAAGATCTTTAATGGATGCAGGATTTTTGACAGAAACAGTTTTACATGGGATTTCTGGAATTTTAGGGGAAGATGTGGTGGGTAATACACTTTGTGATTCTTGAGGAGGATCAGAGGATAATTTTATCGTGGGGGTTGAAGAGGATGGAATTTCTGCCATTTTGATTTTTTTATGAGAGAAAAAGAAGACCAGTTTAGTTAAATAATGGAATACTTTAGAAGGATACTCTGAGTTGATTACGAAGAGAACAAAATATATAGTATTTGATTTTGTAATTAAAGAGATGATCATTTGATATTTAAGAGGTACCTTTTTGGATTGACATGTTTAATCACAAAAGGTGTGAATCTATACATTTGTTTTTGAATTTGCAGCTTTTATTCAGATAGGAGAAGACATGTGGACTTTATAAACAAAAGTTTAATGAATTTTTAAGGAACATTATTTTGGTACTAACTTTAGAGATGGGACTAGGTCCCTCTCATTTAGGCTGAATTCTATACTTGTGTTTGCTTCAACTGTTCTCCTCCTAAGCTGTTCCCATGGATGTATACATACAAAGGTATGGAACTGAGTTAGATTAATATGAACCAACTTTATCATGGATACCTGTAACCTTAACATAGCCAATTTTAAAGAGTGACACCGACTCAAAATGTTAGGTCAGAGTATTTTGATCAAGCTCAGTCTTAACTTGCTTTTTAGAACAAGTCTGAGGACTAGGTCCCAAATTTTAATTCACACATACTACCTCAAGTTCCTTATTCTAAGATGAATTCCTTTAGAACTATTTCCCTTGAAATCAACTATTTTAAAATGAGACACTTCCATCTTGAAGTTTTTTTAGATAAAGTCCAGTTAGATCTTTAAATATTGAGCTTAGAACACATACAATTAACAACCCATTCTTGACTGCAATCCCCTTTCTCATACCTGGGAATCATGTTCGCAAGTTGGATTTAGAAACCCACTTAACTTTGAGGTCCCAGTAGGAGGACAATGGTGTGATCAAATCCTTCTTATCCAATCTAGGTAGAGAATTCCTCTTCATACTTTACAAGAGTTTTGAATCCTTAGGATGTGAATTACCTTGTAGAATGTATTTAGTACTGCTTATTTTAGCTTTAATCTAATACTTACATCTTTTCTTTAGTTCTCATCTCTTCCATAGTGAGTAGATAATGGTTTGTGAACCTTATTTCTGGCATCATGAGTAGTTTTTTCTTTTGACCCGAGACGTTGAGATTCTCCTTTATAACCAATCCCTTTGCATTATTTTCACCTTAACTGGTCAAATTAGAAAGAATCTATTAAGAAATAGTCCATTTAAGAGACTTGTTGAGCTCTCCTATAAAAGGGAACAAGTCCCTTTCTAACTCTTCATTCTTGTGAAGTGCAGCTATAAGGTGTTTTTAAGAATCCCTCAGATTTCTCCTCAATATCAAGCTGAATCCTTGAAGCTTTCTTTTTCTCTTTACCACTTAGATTTTTAGATTTTAATTTAGTAACCATTTCTTCAGTTTTAGATATCTGAAGAGTCAAGAAAGTTAACTCATGCTCTTGATTCTCTACTTTATCCTCTAAGGCATTATTCTCAGTGTTTCGTTCACATACAGAGTCTATAAACACACTTGAAAGCTTTTTTATCTTCCTAGCAGTGTTGTTATCTAGTTTTTTCTTAATATTAGAAAGAGTTACCTCATTTTTTTCTTCAACTTCTGTGTTGTCCATGAAGGCAAACAAGGAATCATAGATAACTAGAATATCTTCCATATCTAGCATAGAAACATCTCCATACATCTCATCTTCATCAAATTCACTGGAAGAATCTCCCCATGCTGCCAGAGCTTGCTTTACTGCATATTCTGTTGCAGTCTTCTTTCTTGAATTTTTAGGGACCATGTCCCTGTTCTTTCCCTTGTCACCTCCAGTCTAGATGAATTCCTGGTAATACAATTTGTACATTGAACAATCCTTAATTAAATGATAAGGACTTCCATATTTGTGACACACCTCAGCATTGCTTCCATTTTTGCTGCCACTTTCTTTTCTTTGAAATCGACCACTCTTTTTCATGGCTCTAAGAATACTTTTACCAAATAGGAAACATTAGTGTCTTATTCACCTAAATCATGTTTTAAAGCCTTCAGTGCCAGGGATTTTTCTCTTTTCAAATCATTCTTCTCTAGCTCTTGCTACTTCTTTAGCTCATGAGTCTTTAGATTTCCAATCACTTTATCCATAGTGAGGGTCTTCAGGTTTCTTGCCTTAATTATAGCATCCAATTTTATTTCTAAGGACTTAGAAATGGTACCAAGAATATTTCTCACTTGCTTATACAATGGAATCACTTCTCCTAAGCGGTGAAGCTCATTTGTGATAGAAGTGAATCTTGTATGCATTTTTTGTATTGTTTCTCCTTCTTTCATGTTTAAGGTTTCATACTGAGTAGTTAGCATGTCCACTTTTTAATCCTTCACCTTAATGGTACCTTCATGAGCAGTCCTCAAGCAATCCTATATATCCTTGGCATTTTCACTCATTGAAATCCTATTGTATTCATCAAGTCTTACACCACAAATTAATAGCTTCTTGGCCTTGTAATTCTTCTCAATTTTCTTTCTATCTTCATTATCATACTCTCTCCTGCTTTTTACTACCATGCTTATCATTTCTCCTTCTTTGACTTCCGTAACTGGAACATGAGGACCATCAAGAATTACGTTCATAAATTCATTGTCCTGAGCCATAATAATATCAAACATCCTAGTTTTCTACCACCTATACTACTTCCCATTAAATCTAGGTGGTTTAGTGGTAGATTTCCCTTCTTTCAGGTTAGGTAGAGCATCTATGCTAACCAAATCACTCTAGGTGTGAACCTTTTAGAGTGTTCTAGATCTGATACCAATTGTTTTGAAACCCTGAGGGTTACACCACATAGTGAGGGACCAGGTCCCACAAAATCAATCACAAGTAAAAGCACAGTAAACCAACTAGGAACACAAAACAATGCAAGAAAAATAAATAACACAAGATTTAACATGGAAACCCCTTGCTCAAGGGAGGAAAAATCATGGCTTTCCCTCACAAGCACCCAAAACCTCAGTAAAATGAACCTCTTGATTATAGACTTCAATGAACCTAACTCGAGGTTCCTTCTGATTGTAATAACTCTACTACAAGATCAACTTGACAACTCTTCCAAGAACACACCTTGATATTGATTAAATCTAACCAATATCCATCTAAGGTAACTCTACCTAAGCTCTCTTAAATCAATAAAAAAAGAACACTACTCTTATAACATGAGTAATTGAATTACAATTCAGGACTCAACTCAACAATACTCATTTGTTTTGTGCATAAGAAATAAGAACCTGAGCTATACTTGAGCAATTAAAACTGGATTGAGTTTTTGCCTCTCTCAATTTCTTTTTCTGATTTTTGCAAAAATTACTAGATAGAGAAGCATCCTTTTCCATTTATAGATGAGTAATGAGTAGAGTTGAAATGCCAATGGACCAGGTGTCCTAAATAGTATGTACTTCACCTGTACAATTTGTTATACTAGAGGACAAAAATGTGCAGACACGTGCCAACTATACTGTAGCTTTGAACATCTAGGGACCTTGTCCCTTAAAGTCAGCTACTCATCATCAAAACAAGAAAAAACACAACCCAATCTCAGTCCTAAGTTATACTACCTCTTGAGCCACTGTCTCATCTTTGGCTCTTTACTCACTAGAAGCACCAATAGTATAAGTATTGACTGACCTGTCTATCTCCCGAGTATACCACCCTCAATTGGTTTTAGTATTTTTTTCTTAGATCTCTGAAGTCTTCTACCAATAAAGATTCATGAAATCCCTACCAGTAATAGTATCAATCACAACCTCGGTATTTTTATTCAAGGCTCAATATAATATCTCCATCAAATTCCTCCCTGAAATTCTGTGATTGGGCAGATGCATCAACTTTTTCTTAAACCTCAACCATGTATCGTACAGTGCCACTGAATGTAACTGTCTGAAATTATAAATCTCATTCTTCAACTACAGTATTCTAAAAGGTGGGATAAATTGGTCTAAGAATTATGTCCTCAATACATTCCAAGTTATAATGGACCCACGATGCAGTTCTCCTAACCATAATGTTCCTTTATTTATATAAGAGAATAAGAACAACCTAAGTCATAAATTTTCTTGACTCACCCCGATAGATTGTACAATGTGAAAATCCCAACAAAGTTCATAATGTGCATATTTGTATCATTCGTAGGCAAACAAACAAAAACTCCATTCAAATTTAGCAACTGAATCATTGCACTTGAAATGTCAAATTATGTTCCTTGGGTTAACTTTGGAGCAATGATAACTTCTTTCTCAATCGATTCAACATACCTCTAATCTTCTTTCAGATCATTATAAACTAGCAAATACTGATAAAAAGGTGGTTGAACTCTATTTCTGATAAGTCTATCCATATCGAGTGTTGATCGATGATCTTCTTCTTTCTTTTTATTCCTTCCCTAAACATATGGGAAAAGTACTAACCTCAAATTTCTTTAGCTATCAATCGGTTAGGGATTGGCTCATCCACTTCTTGAATATCATGTGGTGGTGGATGATTCAACGTGGTTGGGTAATCATAAACCCCTTTATGTCGTGATCTATAATTACACTCTTCTACTTTTTACATCTTACGATTCTATTGTAAGGTACGTTCAAGCTCGGGAGCAAATGGAATTAGGAGATTGCCTTGACTCTAAGTACTGGAATACAGATTGTAGATTTCCTTCAGAGGTAGGTGATCTATAGCCTAAATATTCCTCTAATATCTACAAAGACTACTTACACACCGTAGGTACTACCTATGGCTCATTGGTAGCCTCGTGAGTTAGTGATGACTCAAGTTTCCTACACTAATTAGGATAGGTTTTCAGTTGTATCTATAAATACCCATTGTGTAAACACCTAATTTTATCCCCCCTCGGAAGACAAATTTTACCATTTACCCTGTCTTACCATACACCCACAATCATGTGATAAGTTCTGTACAAGAAAATAATAAATTCATAACCGTTTTTAACACCTCACCCTAACAAATATCACCTCATCCTAACCACTCTAACCCCCAACCCCACATACCTCTGCCCATCCTATATACCCCTTAGCCCACCACCTTGTTACATTACTCTCCTTGGTACAATAACAGAATAATATACGCACACCATCACTCTCACAACTACACATACAATTCTCTAAACTCACATCTTCCTAAACATTCCAACAGAATTTACACTTATATACAAAATATTGAAACCTCACCAGATAATCCTCCATTCTTCATTCATATGCTCACACATCTCACAAACTCTCACATAGACGTATACATACAACTATATATACTCATACACAACACATACTCTAGACATATATTAATGCACACATACAGTTCATGACTACACACCTCATCGGAGAAGAGAGCCCTATACACATAGGCACAGTGAATAGAAATATAGAAAGAGAATAAAAGAGATCGAGAGAATGGAAGGAGATATAAAAATAAAGAAAAAATAGTCAGCCATGTCAATATTTCGATGGTAAATCCACCTTCGATACCGACCAAAACTTAGTTCCACTGGATAACCGAGTACCATCATCTTAAAACTCTGAAACTACCGGTAAAACCCACCCCCACTAGAAATTCATCCAACTCATGTATGTTCACCATTCCCTAAGCTTACCAGAGCTCTAGAAAGTAACAACAATGGCCCAGCTGCACATTCCAGTCAAATCACTACCAAAAAAATTCCAAAAAAAGTTGGGAAAAATAAACTGGCTTGGGTAAATGGAGCTTGGGGTCTAAATCTTTGAGTTGGGGCTTTGATTCAATTTGAGATCAAAAATTGATTCAAGTTTGGTCATTTTTGAGGTTCGACTTGAGGTTCTTGAATTCAGATTCTACCGAGTTTAATCGGAATAATATATCAATTTTGAATGCTTTTTTAAGGTCCAATTCTTCAACTCCTCTTTATTATACTTAATTTGATGGGTTGTTGATGTGATTTTGTGGTATGTTTCAATGTGTTTTGAGCTTTGTTAATTGTCTTGGTTTGATTGGTTGATTTTATATAAGAATTGGTTAATCATGGCGTCGAGAATAACGTGGGGCGGGAATTAAAAGTGATAAGGATAAATATTGATTTTTTTATTCATTAATGATTATTTAATTCGGAATAAGATTGATGTTGCTAAACATACTAGTATCATGATGGGTTGAAATTGGTATGCAAATGGCAGTCTGGGTAGGCAAATTTAGAAATTGTGAATTGTTAGGTGATTGAAATGTTTGTTGAATGCTTTATGTTATCGCATTTGACTCAATTGTTTTCATTTGGCCGGGAAATGCCTTGAGAAAAATTGTATTTATTACCAGGAAATGCCCTGCAATATTTTATACTCAGAAGACCGATTGTGATCAAGGCCTGAGGCATCGGGTAAAACATAGTGTAGGATATATAGAATAGTTTAGGTTTTAATTTCAGCATTTTTATTTTGGTTTGTAATAAATTGGACTAGACATTAAATTTTGGCTTTTTGTTTGTTCGGTTTGTGTGTTTTATGTGTTTTACTCACTTCATACTGTCTACAAGTCGATATACTCCACGAAGCGACTGTGGTTGAACCACGGGATCGAGGGGTGCCTAAATCTTCCCCTCGATCAATGAAATTCCTTAATCGAAATCTCTGTTCATGGACCAGTTATGAAAGAGTCAAAAATTATTTTTAAAAAGAATTTTCAAAGGGGACTTGGCACACTCGATTATGCCAAGTGACGACTCTAAGTTTTGATTAAAAGTCTATTTTCAGAACAAATTATTTTCTTTCTGTCACTTAATAATAAAACTCTTTTCAAACTTAAAATTAAATCTTTTTTGGTAAAAAAAGTGGTGTGATAGCACTAGCGACTTTTCTGGGGATTTTGAGAATTTTAGCTTTATTCTAAGTTGTATCAGCTTAGTGTGACACTGTAGGTGTATAAACGCCTTATTTGTGTTATCTCTTGTGTTATTATTTTATCATTGTTGAGTGCCTATGTGCTACGTGTTTACAGTTTTTCTCTTATGTTTTACCGCTTTATATATATCATCATTTACATAATCTAAGTCATTTCTTTCGCAACAAGTCCCATAGTATACATTGTGTACACGACCTCTAGTTGAGTCATCCTTATTTTAGGAGGGGGATCCGTTGGTTAGTATGGAGTGGGTGGAAAGCTATCACAGCCTCAATCGATCATACACTCTCTCGAACAACCTTATTAGTGGACCTCACCCTAGGTCAGCCTTTAGGTCATGCTTATTTGCATTATATTGAGACCTAACAGGACCCACTTAGTCCTTTGTAGAAGAGTCACCCCCTAAAGCATCCTTACGTGCTAATTGTTGTATCTTTGAGGATATCAGGATCATTTAACAGAATGATTTGGGGATAACATGTGCTAGAATTAAACAAAAGTGTGTAGGCAAGGAAAATTCAAAAATAAAAAGGAAAAATAAGAAAAGTGAGTCAAAAAAAGAGTGTTTCGTAGTTTTTAGAGTTCTTTATGGCTTTAGTTTTTCACAATCCAAAATTTCAACAAGATTTTTTACACAAAAAATAAAACATCAAAAAGATTTTGCCTTTGTTTCCTTTAGCAAGCATTCATAATTTCAAAATTTCAAAAAAGAATTTTTTCAATAGGAATTTTTTAAAAACAAAAATTCAAAAAAAGATGGTAAAAGTTTTGTACATTTCATATAATGAAAATACCCAAAAAGATTTTTCTTTCATAGGGGTTGGTGTCGGTTTTATGTGAAGTGTCAAATTAAAAACCTCAAAAAGATTTTATTGACGTTGTTCATCATCTATCTTGGGTCGTGTCTCTTAAGTTAGGGTCAATCTATTAGTTAATCCCCAATTGTCCAATCTGGATGAACTACACACACTTGATTCTCCTCTCGAGAGAGTGAGATGTGTAGGCATACCTTCCAGGGTTCGGTGATCTTATTTAATAATTCACAAAAAAATTTGTTTCACACTTTATTTAAAGTAGGTGTTTCATATACATCTTTAAAAGAAAACTAGAAAAAAGATTTTCCTTTAATAGGTTCAAGTTTCATTTTCGTATGAAATTCAAAATCTAAAACCCAAAAAGATTTTCTTTGGGAATCGTAGGTTTCATTTTGTATAAGATTTTAAAGCTAAAAATTTCAAAAAAAATATTTTTGTTAATCCTTTTGACAATTTGTTATTTTCTTGTCATCTTAAAGTTTCAAGAAGAAAAAAGAAAAAATGTTTGATCGGCCATGATGTGGCAAAACTTCATGAACTACGCACATCTAATTCTCCTCTCTTGAGGGTAAGATATGTAGGCACCCTTCTTGGAAAGAAGAGAAATTTATTTTTGAGGAAATGTTAAACTCTAACACATTTTCTATCTCTTGTCCAGTTAGTTTAAGGTGGTTGGTTTGTGGCATTTTGGCTGTCCTCTATATTGCACCAAGTCAAAGAGAAATTTATGGCCAACAAGGAAACCGAGGTTTTTATCACTAATCAAATAGAGAGTTCGAGGAATGAGAATTTAGGAGCTAATGAAGAGATTCAGAAATTAAGGCAACAAATGATAGAAATGCATTGAGCTTGGGCTAATGGGTTGTTGTCTCCTGCATTTCCAACTGATAATCTGGAATATCTTTCTAGATTGCCTCCAATGTCACATGCACAGTTCCCTATTTTTGTTGACACACTACAACATGCATCAGGATCTACTCTGGGACAATAATATCCAAGCACTTCCAATATTCATTTCCTCACTTCTTAACACAAAACTACCACATACTCTAATCTACCTACTGTTTATGTTTTTGCACCCCCACCCCCACCTGAAACTCCTACTTTGGATGTTCATCCACCAATTTTGCCTCCCTACTCTACGAGAGAGATGAATATGTATGGTGATCAGTATTATGCTCCCAAGACCATACTTAAGCCAACTGGTCCTTATGGATACGCTCATCTGTCTGAATTTCCTCCTAAAACTGAGAAGCCTATTTTGACACAAGAATAAGAGGGCATGAAACACAAATTAAAAAGCTTAGAATAGGCCATGAGAAACTTGCAGAGGCTCAGGGGTTACTAAAGTGTCTCGTATAAATATTTGTGCATGTTTCTAGGTGTTAATCTCCCTCTGGGTTTTAAAATTCCAAAGTTTGAGAAATATGACGGGCATGGGGACCCGATGGCACATTTAAGGCGTTATTGTAACAATATAAGGGGCGCTAGAAGGAAGAAAGAATTACTCATGGCTTATTTTGGTGAGAGTCTTTCAGGTCTAGCGTTGGAATGATTTGTTGACCAAAACATCAACAAGTGGAATAGTTGGGATGACCTAGCTAATGAATTTGTGCAATAATTCCAATACAATGTGGAATCTATTCTTGATGAGAAATCCTTAACTAATATAAAGAACAAGAGTACAGAAAGATTAAGGGAATATGCGATTAGATAGTGTGAACAAGCTGCTAGGGTGAAACCGCTAATGAAAGAAAGCAAGATAGTGAAGGTGTTTATTCAAGCGTAAGATGAAACATATTATCAACACTTGTTACCTATATTAGGCAAGTCATTTATTGAGGTCCTCAAAATAGGGACGATGATAGAGTATAGAATTAAAACTAGTCGCATTATGAGTTTTCAAACATTAAAAGCAACTACTCAAGCAATTTAAAAGGGTTTAGGAAATATAGGAGGGAAGAAGAATGAGGAAGATGTATCTACTGTTATAGTTGGATAACAAGCCACGTCTCTATTACCCTCAGTATCAATCCCAAGTTTGTAACCAAGCTCTATACATTCACTCCCGAAACCCATTATCTTCTATTTCACCACCTCCATATCTAGTATATAGTGCCCAACCATATACTCATCCATCTTCTTATCCACAATGGTGTGTATCGATCCCTCAACATCGACCTCGACCCCCACATATTTACCAAGAAATTTTTAAGTCCATGTTTCAACCGAGGTTGACGTTTGCAAAAAGAAGGAAGTGAAAGGATAATCTTACAATAAATGTGTATGATATAGATAAAAGCTCTAGGCATGTTGATGTGCAAATCAGTGGCTAAGATATCAATTTTAGCAATTGGGAAGTCACTTTTCTCCTTACTTAGAAGGATTGTTGGTAGTTTGTTTTGTTTTCCTTTTTACTTTTCAAATTATTTTAGGGTAGTAGTTCACAATCTATCTTGTTTTGTTTCTCTGCCGTCTTTGTTTGAACCCTTCTATTTTATTTTCAATGAGATGTGGTATCCTTTGTTGTTTTGTCTTATTTCAAGTTTTTTTCTGTCTTTTTTACACAATACATTTTAGGTCGATTCTATTGTTATGACATGCCTGATGAATTTTCAGCCAGATCTTAAAATCCAATTTAATTATGAAATATTAAATCAGAGGGATAAAGTTAAAAAAAAAGGCATCTGAGAAATTGGTAGAGTGTTGAGACATTTGGTGTCCACGTTGAAGCCTTATTTCACATTTAAGGCAGTTATTTTGAGAATCACAAGAATAACATGGTCATCAATTGAAAAACATATCTCAATTAGGTTAAATAGTGGACATGTGATCTCTATATAAAAGAAACAAGAAGATAATCAGCTCCACTAAAGCATGGGTCAGTCGATATGAGCGATGTACAATAAAGGTGGAGTTGTATGTTTGAAAAGTGTAGAAGAAGAAGTAACTTACATGCTAGTTGAATTTAGTGTTGTTAAAGTGTCAAAAATGATCATCATCTTTCACTTCATATTGCATGACATGTACTTGCGTTTTTAAGGATTGATATGACAAAGGAATTTCATTCTACTATCCAAACATTGCGTCATTCTTTATTTACCCAATTTGAGTTTTAATCTATTTTATTTCATACCCCTTTTTTTGGAAGCAAGATAGAGTCAGCAAAGTTCAAAAGAAAAGATGTCAAGCAAAACAGTCGAGTCAAAAAAGTTTCAAATAAAAAAGATAAAAAAGCCAAAATATGTCTAAAAGAAAGAAAATAGAAGAGTGTTTAGAAAAATAGAGTCAGAAAAAGTCTCAAAGAGAAAATGAGTCAATAAAAGAAAAACGAAATCAGAATCAAGCAAAAGAATAAGTTGTTGGAACTACGTCTGATCTGATTCTCCTCTCTCGGGGGTGAAATACATAGGCTTCCCTACTCTAGGCTTGGTCAAACCAAATGAACAATTTAAAATTACCCAGTAAAAAAAAACTGAGGCATGATTTAATCTTCATTATTTGAGTCGATTCCAAAAGTTGTAAGTCCCACCCCACTTTAAGTATCATTTGGGCCTCATGCCCTCCTTTATTTTTAAATTTATTCAAAAGAAAATTTACAACCAAAGAAAGACCTTCAGATCAATCTTTGAGACTGATAAGTCTAAGCATACAATGCATATCCTAATGCATTATGGGAACTACCTGTCTTCCTCAGCATAAGGAATCATGAGACAAATACAAATAAGAGAGTCTTCTCGATCAAAACCCTCATGGGCATCGTAAGGTGATAGAAGTTGAGAGAGATAAAAATGAGAGTATCTTATCGGTGAAAACCCTCACTGTCACCATAAGGCAATGGTAAGCTGAGAGAAATGAAAATGAGAGAGTCTCATTGGTGAAAATCCTCACAGGTACTCAGATTGAGAGAAATGAAACAATAGAGTTTCATTACCATAGGGAAATGGTAAGATGAGAGAAAGAAAATAAGAGAGGTTTGTTGGCAAAATCCCCTCAAGGTGTCACTAGCCATATGAGGTCTGTGAGTGCAATTGACTTAAGGAAGCAATTCAGTTTCTAAGTGGTCAACTCAACAATAATTTGTGAGAGTTTGGATGGAAAGATCAGGTAGTTTAATCCAAATTCATGTCATAATTATAAGAATTGATAGTTATTTTCAGATAAATCTTTCTTTTCTCTGTTTCAAATGGATACATTTATTGTCTTTTCTTTCTTCTCTATATTTCTATTTTTGTTTTCTTGAGTCAGTTACTTAAATGGGAAATTGTTGTCATTTTTCTCATGTCTTTGAGTCAAGTCCATGCCAAAATAAGTGAGAAAAGATTTCAAAACTTGCTACCAACTTCTTCAATTGCACAATGCAAGACAAAGGCCAGCACATGAAACAAATATGATTGTAAGTTGACACGAGGTATGCAAAAAGTTTTGTCAATAAACAAGTCTGAGAATTCATAAAAATATCAAGGTTCAAAGAATTATCTGAGAGGTACACCCAAATAGAGATACTGTTTTTGTTTCAGAGTCACTCATAATAATCTGAGTTCGGGTTAATAATGCAGCAAGTCAATGACATATGCTAATGGTTGGAAACAAAATTAAATATGACGGGGGAAAGAGCAATTTTCGCGAAAGCTAATTCCACAAACCAACCACCATGTTCTTAAACTCTTAAGTTTTCTTTGTATAAAATAGGAACACATGTTACCTTCAAATCAAGGATTTCAAAGCCTAAACATAAAAGGTCAAAATTTCTCACTTCTAAAAATGAAAGAGGCAATGTTGCTACATAGATTTGGTAATCAAAACCATGGTAAAACTCATAATTCAATATTTGTAAGGAGACGCATTTCCTTGTTTGGGTAGTTTAAGTGGCATTTGTAAGGAGACATGTTTCCTTGTCTGGATAATTTAAGTGGTATTTGTAAGGAGACATATTTTCTTATTTGGGTAATTCAAGAGGCATATGTAAGGAGACATATTTCCTTATTTGGGTAATTCAAGTAATGTTTGTAAGGAGAAATATTTCCTTGGGTAATTCAAGTGGTATTTGTAAGAAGACACATTTCCTTATCTAGGTAATTTAAGTGGCACTTGTAAGGAGACGCATTTCCTTGGGTAATTAAAGTAGCATTTATAAGAAGACATATTTCCTTGTCTAGGTAATTTAAGTGGTATTTTTAAGGAGACTCATTTCCTTATTTAGGTAATTCAAGCGGCAGATGTAAGAAGATGCCTTTTCTTGTTCGGGTAATTCAAGCGACATTGGTAAGGAAACGTATTTCCTTGGGTAATTAAAGTGGTTTTGGTAAGAAGATGCATTTCCTTGTTTTGATAATTTAAGTGGTATTTGTAAGAAGACACATTTTCTTATTTGGGTAATTTAAGCGGCATATGTAAAGAGGCTCATTTCCTTGCACTTGTAAGGAGGCGTATTTCCTTGGGTAATTCACGTGAAATTTGTATGGACACATATTTATTTGTATGGGTAATTTAAGTGGCATTTGTAAGGAGACGCATTTTCTTATCTAAGTAATTCAAGTGGAATTTGTAAGGAGACGCACTTCCTTTATTGGGTAATTCAAATTTTACTTGTTAGGTGATGCATTTCCTAACTTATGTCTTGAATCCTAGAAAATTCATTTTCTAGTCGAGTCATTCCACTTGACCTTTAGGAGACACAATTCCTTGGTAGGGTATTCAAGTTTTTCTTGTTAGGTGGTTCACTTCCTAACTTAAGCCCTTGCTCCTAGAAAATGTACTTTTTAGTTGAGTAGTTAACCCTTAGGAGATACACTTTCTTGTCAGGGTAATTCAAGTTTTACTTGTTAGGTGGTTCACTTCCTAACTTAAGCCTTTACTCCTAGAAAATGCACTTTATAGTCGAGTCATTCTACTTAATCCTTAGGAGACACACTCCTTTTTCAGGATAGTTCAAGTTTTGGCTTGCTAGGTGACATGCTTCCTAACTTAAGCTTTTAATCCTAGAAGATGCACTTTCTGGTCGAGTCCTTCCATGCAACCCCTATGAGATGCACCTCCTTATCTTAGTAATTCAGGTTTCATTTATTAGGTGATGCACTTCCTAAGGTGAACCTTCGCTCCTAGAGGTCGCATTTTCTAGTTGAGTCGTTGCACTTAACCCTTAGGAGATGCACTTCCTTGTTAATTTTTATTTGTCAGGTGGCACACATCCCAGCTTAAACCTTTATCTCTAGAAGACGCATTATCTAATCAAAATTCCATACTTTAATTCTTAGGAGACGCACTTCCTGGTCTTGGTCATTTATGTTTACTCTCAAGAGATGCATTTCTTGGTCAGAGTCTTGATTCATCATTGCAACATGCAAGTAGTTATGATTGGATTTGACGTTCGCAAAATTTTTCTGACGATAAATTGGGGCCAAAAGTTAATTTGTGTTATTGAAAGCATCATTTAGGATCCTCTTGAAAAATAGGACTGTATTTTTTAAAAGTGATATTTCTATCATAACCTTTGTTTGGGATAATTTTCTTTCTAGTTTTGATTTGGTTTTAGGAGCCCACCTGGAGAACAGGGTGATGAAATTAAAAGTCAGGAGACCACCTAAAGAATAGGGTGATGAAATTGCAAGTCAGGATCCCGCCTGGAAAACGGGGTGAAGAAATTAAGAAGTCAAGCAGCAAGGTGAATAAATTGAAAGCCAAGAAACATGGTGAAGAAATTGTAAGTCAGGAGCCTGTCTGGAGAATATGGTGAGAATTTTCAAATTCAAGTTCAAAGTTCTAAAGTCCCATATGAAAAAAAAACATGGTCAATGTTCGAGTTCATCTCCAATACAAAATTTTATATGGATAAAGAATCCATTCTCTAGTTCAACCTAAAGAAGATCATATCATGTGTCACTTTTGAAAGCATCGGAGATCCAAGACAAGAATCAAGAGATGATGCATAGATAGGACTTTTGTAATTTCATTTATCTTCTTAACTTTTAATTTTCATTTTGATGTAATGACAGAGCCACGGACCATAACCTCGACAGGACCTCACTCGACTCTCCAACACAGTATAGTCCCTCACCTTCCAACCCTTTTTGATACTTGTGTCATGATTCCCTCATAACTTGAGTAGGTAGGATGTCCTAAATCAAGACTCGGTGGTACTCTGCCCTTCTTTGTCTCCCTTTTGAATAATGGTAGGGTCAAAATTTTATCCTAGTGTCTACTTCTTTGTCTACAAATACTTTATGTCTACATCCAAAGAGGGACATGTTGTAGACATCTAATTTAGTCCCTCCTGAATGTCAAATTTTACCATTTACCCCGTCCTACCATGTACCCTGAATCATGTGATAAGTTCCACACAAGAAAAAAACAAATTCATAACCATTTTTGACATATCACCCTAACAAATTTCACTTCATCCTAACCATCCCAACCCCTACCCCACATACCCCTACCTATCCCATATACCCCTAGCCCCACCCTTTTGTCATATTTTTTCCCCTTAGCGCAATAAAAGAATAATATTGTACACCATCACTCTCATATCTACACTCACAGCTTCCTTACCATTCCAACAGAATTTACACACACCCAGGCATCAAAACCTCACCAGATAATTCTCCATTCTTCATTCATATGCTCACACATCTCACACACTCTCACATAGATGTATACAGATAACTATATATACAAATACACAACACACACTCTATACACATATTCACGCATGTATACAGTTCACGAAAACATACCCCATCAGAGAAGAGATCCCTATACACATAGGCATAGTAAATAGAAAAATGGAGAGAGGATATAGAGAGATTGAGAGAATGGAGGGAGATAGAAAAATAGAGAAGAAAATAGTTAGTTATGTCAATATTCCAGCGGTAAATCCACCGCTAGCACCGACCAAAGCGTGGTTCCACCGAAAAACCAAGCACCATCATCTTAGAACTCTGAAACCGCCAGTAAAACCCACCCCTACCAGAAGTTCGGCCAACCCATATCTGTTCTCTATTCTCTAAGCTAACCATAGTTCCGACAAGTGATAACAACAGCCCAGTTGATGGTTCTAGCCAAACCACTACCAAAAAATGCCAACAAAAATTGGAAAAAACAAATAGATTTGGGTAAATGGAGATCGAAGTCTAAATCTTTTAATCGGGGGTTCGATTCAATTTGAGATCAAAATTTTATTTGAATTTGGTCGTTGTTGAGGTTTGACTCAAGGTTTTGGACACGGATTCTACTAGCTTTAATTAAAATAATACATAGATTTTGAAAGTTTCTTCTAAGGTCAAATTCTTCAACTCCTTCCCTTTATTTTACTTAATTTGATGGGTTGATGATGTCATTTTGTGGTATTTTTGAATGTGTTTTAAGATTTCATAATTGTCTTAGTTTGATTGATTGATTTTATATAAGAATTGGTTAATCACGGTGTCGAGAATGAAGTGGTGTGAGAATTGAAAGTGATAAAGATGAAGATTGATTTAGTTTTGATTTATTGATGATTTTTTAATTCGGAATAAGTATTGATGTTGTTAAACATAATAGTATCACGATGGATTGAAATTGTTAGGAAAACGGTAGGCCGGGTAGGCAAATTTAGGAATTGTGAATTGTTGTATGATTTGAAATTTTTGTTGAATGATTTGTCTTATTGCATTTGACTAAATTTCATTCATTTGTTCGAGTAATACCCCAAGGAAAATTATATTTGTTATCATAGAATGCCCCGCGATATTTTGTACTCGGAAGAACGATCGTGATCAAGGCTCGAGGCATCGGTTAAAGCATAGTGTAGGATAGATAAAATAGTTTAGGTTTTAATTTTTAGCATTTTTATTTTTGTTTGTAATAAATTCAACTGGACATTAACTTTTGAATTTTCATTTGTTTGGTTTGTGTGTTTTATGTGGTTTATTTAATTCATAATGTCCACTGGCTGATATACTCCACGAAGCATTCATGGTCGAACCACGGGATCGAGGGGGTGTTTAACACCTTCCCTAGTTCAAGAGGATTCCTTAATCGGAATCTCTGTTTGTGGACCAGTTTTGAAAGAGTCAAAAATTATTTTGAAAAGGGATTTTCAAAGGTGACTTGACACACACGATTATGTCAAGTGGCGACTATAAGTTTTGATTGAAAGTCCTTTTTCTAAACAAATTATTTTCTTTTTGTCACTTAATAATAAAACTCTTTTAAAACTTGAAATTAAATATTTTTGCTAAAAATAAAGGGGTGTGACACATAAGATGTTTTATTATAAGTTTATGTACTTTAAATACTTCTTACATTATTTTGAGTCTGAGAAACATCATTGATCTTAGAATTATTAATCTTGATTTTTAGTGTTTGAGACTTGGGTTTTCATTATTATTCTTTATAAGTTCATAATTATGCTTTCATATATGGAATCTATGTATGTTTTTACATTCAAGAAACTAAATCCCATAAATAGGGTTTTGGAAACCATAATGGATTAATGAAGCAGATAAAGTGCACAGTCATTTTGAATTGTCATACTTGCATGTATTGGGATTTCTTTCGTTTTTGATTGCTTTCTTGATGGTTGTAAATAGGAACTTGCCTGTATTTGATACTTGCTCAAGAGATGAATAGAGATAAGGAAAAAGAAATCATAACAGTAATTTAAAGCTACCAACCTTCATCTCATTAACTTTACATTGAGAAAAGATAGTTAATCTGTGATCCAAAATAAAGGTTAGTAATGTGAAACACTAAGATCGAGGGAAGATGAGTGAAATTTACCCAAACCAAGATCGAGAGACGGTTAGGTGATACATAACCTGTTAGATTTTGCATACAAGGCACCAAGATGGTCAGGCGAGCACAATAAGTCTACGAAGTTATAAAGTTAGGGGAAACACAATCCTAGTGATCATCTTATTTTGATAACAACAGCATTGTTACTTTTCTCTTATAGCTACAAAATAAACCTCATTTACTTTCTATAATTTCTAATTACATAAACTAGCTCGTGATAGATTTTTGACCTATTCCTCATGGGATCGACCGTAATCTTGTTGGGTTCTATATTTGATAAGTGACCGCTTTATACTTTCTAGGAAGTGTTATTTGGGCGACATCATGTATGATTATCAAATAATGATAAAGAATCATTATCTTCTGCTTGCTGGCCAAAATGATTCTAGTAAAAATACTTACGAGCTCTATTTTTTTTTGATAAAAAAGGACATGAAACATGGACTAAAATTCTTCATTATCTATTTACACTCAGTTGTTTCCAGCTTTATCAAAAATGCATATATAAGCATGCAATCATAGAGGCTAACCAGCTTAGACTTAACTTTCAAGGCCAAGCTCATGCGATCATGGTGAATATTAATCCTTTAAAACATGATTCTCATGTGAAGATTATGTATATATACCTAAGCTCATTAACCTCACACTCATGGTTAAGGGGTCACGGAGATAGAGCATTTTTTACTTTTAAATAGTCAACCCTTTACTGCGATCATATATCACTAATAGAAAATGAGTTCTTCTATATGGTCTTT
The DNA here is from genome assembly GCA_030864215.1 of Capsicum pubescens. Classification (NCBI taxonomy): domain Eukaryota; kingdom Viridiplantae; phylum Streptophyta; class Magnoliopsida; order Solanales; family Solanaceae; genus Capsicum; species Capsicum pubescens. The sequence goes on from CM061543.1 coordinate 125,955,100, forward strand.
TAGTTTAATAGTTCTCTTTTGTATATTTTGTGTAACATAAAGTAATGACTGGCTAAATAACATGAGATAACTATATATCATACATGAAAACTGAAATACTGCAAGTGCAAGGTCAGGCATATAATGTTTCTGAAATAATTGGTAATACTATTGAAAACTGATAACTGAGTAACTGATAATATGTATGCCTTGGTCAAGCAATATGAACTGAATTCTATACTGAGTACTGAACTGAGACTATGGGAGATATCATCTAACCGACATGCCCCATTATAAGCTGATTGGGGTCTAACCTCTAACCCAGTTGAAAGGGTGTCAGTACCAGACCAGAGGTACTAATAATGGCTGTGTGGATCCTCTGAGCTACTGAAGAACTAGGATATCAAGACTAAAATGACAGGTGATCCGTAGGCAGAGTCAAGACTAAACTGATAAGTGACCCCTAGGAGATATTCAAGCCTAAACAGATAGGTGACTCCTCATAACCCACACTAGCTACGTGGTTCTGGATTATAGGGACTGCAACTAATGACTTTACCTAACTGAAGGGGAAGCCTCCATCGTGCATTCACTTGATGCTAAATCCAACACCGAACTGAAAGACAATGATTACTGAACTAAACTGAGCATATCTGAGCCAATAACTGAGCAATGATACTAACTGAATAACAAGGCTCATAGTTTATCTAAAACCATTCTGAAGATTCTGAAAACTAGGTAACAACTAAGTTTAGGGTATTCATGACCCTCAACGCTGAATAAAAATAACAATAAAGGCTTGTAAAAGCTTCAAAACCATAATGGGGAAATCATTCTACAAAATCATTCTCTTTAGAATTTCATCAAACACTTGGAATTCATAGACTTGAGCATTGGAATAGTTAAAACATGTGCTACTAGCATAATTGCAATACTAGAATTATGTTTTAAGGATGCAACATGCGAAAATCACCATTCAAACATGTCACGGACAAATTCCAATGAAAACACATGGTAAACATGATTTGAAATCAAAGTTCATAATAGATTCATGTAGATTATTCGTAACAACATGTAAAAATCATAACTTTAAACTTGAAAATGGATTCTGGACTCCATGGGTGAAAACGGCCCATGGATGAACATCACAGATACCTTTAATACTTAAATCTTGTAAGAGAACAACTTTCTTGAATTGGAACACTTAAGTTCATAGTTTTCTTGAAAGGAAGATAATTTAACATGATGAATTTAGGGAAAGGTTAGGGTTAATTTGAGAGAGATATCAGGAAATTTTGGCATATAATGTCCTAATAGTAGTTTAATCCTGTGTTTTTATGGATTGGGGTGATGGAAAAAGACAAGACTACCCCTCTAGAATTTAAATTCATAACTAGAATGTTGTTTGAAGCCTTGCCCCAATGCGATAAACCATTCATCACTATACCCACCGCAACACGGAGCAATCATGTTGAGATTCTCGAAACAAAATCCAAACGTGCCTCAATCCTCGTCCAAAAAATCCAAAAATTACCCGAGACATGCTTTTTACACCGTTGAACATGAATAAACTTAGAAACTTACATCTCAGGGTCAGAAAGGTGACTTTAAAAATAATCAAAGATAAGGGGCCAAAAATAAGGCTAAGTCCCCAACACTTAGCTAAATTTTCAAGTCCTAAGCCTCTTATGCACGCACTATGAGATGAGCTAAACTAGGAAATTGAGCATCCAAACCTATGATATAAGACATCATAACACAAGAAATGAGTGTGTGATCAGTACTTTGAAAATACTGGTATATGAGATGTGGTTAGGCTATAACACATGGGTTAACTAAACATAAAGTTATGACTGGTTGAATAACATGAGATAACTGTTTAAGCCTACATGAAACCTAAAATATTGTAGGTGCAAGGCCAAGCATATAATGTTTCTGAAATAATCTGTAAGACTGAAATATTGAAATACTAAAACCTGATAACTGGGTAACTAATAATAAATATGCATTGGTCAAGCAATCTAAACTGAATTCTGTACTGAGTACTGAACTGAGACTATAGGAGGTATCATATAACCGACATGCTTTATTCTAAGATAATTGGGGTCCAACCTATGACCCCAGTTGGAAGGGTGTTTGTACCGTGCCATGGGTACTAACAATGGTTTTGTGGATCCACTAAGATACTGAAGAACCAAGGTATCAAGCCTAAACGGATGGGTGATCCCTAGTTAGAGTCGATCCTAAACTAATGGGTGACCTCTGGGAGGTAGTCAAGCCAAAACTGACAGGTGACTCCTCATAACCCATGCTGGCTTCATGGTTCTGGAATACACGAACTGCTACTAATGTCGTCACCTAAATTACGGGGAAGCCTCCATCCTGCATTTTCTCGATGCTAAATCCTACTCAGAACTAAAAGACACTGATTAGTGAACTAAACTTAGCTTATCTGAGCCAACAACTGAGCAATGATACTAACTGAATGACAAGGCTCATGGTTTATCTAAAACCATTTTGAATATTGTAAAAACTACGTAAATAACTAAATTTTGGGTATTCATAACCTCCATTACTGAATGAAAATAACAATAAAGGATTGTAAAAGCTTCAAAACCATAATGGGGAAATCATTCTACAAATCATTCTCTTTGGGATTTCATCAAACACTTGGAATTCATAGACTTGAGCATGGGAATAGTTAAAACATATTCTACTAACATAATTTTAATACTAAAATCATGGTTTAAGGATGCAACATGCGAAAATCACCATTCAAACTTGTCATAGACAAATTTCAATGAAAACACATAGTAAACATGATTTGAAATCAAAGTTCATAATAGCTTCTTGTAGATAATTCATAACAACATGTAAGAATCATAACTTTAAACTTGAAATGGATTCTTGGACTCAATGAATAAAAAGCGCCTATGGATGAACATCACACATACCTTTAATACTAAAATCTTGATAGAGAACAACTTTCTTGAAAGCTTTTTTGAATTGGAACACTTGAGTTCTTGATTTTCTTGAAAGGAAGATAATTTAACTTAATGAATTTGGGGAAAGGTTAGGGTTAATTTGAGAGAGAAATTAGGAAATTTGGACATATAATGCCCTAACAGCAGTTTAATGTCGTGTTTTTATGGATTGGGTCATGGGAAAAGACAAGACTATCCCTCTGGAATTTAAATTCATAATTGGAATGCCAATTGAAGCCTTGTCACAATGCGATAAACCCTTCATCGCAATACTCACTACGACACAGTGAAATCTCATTGAGCTGCTAGAAATAAAATCCAAACATGTCTCGATCCTTATTTGAAAAATCTGAAACTTACCCGAAACATGTTCCTTACACCCCTAAACATGAATAAACTCAAAAACTTATGTATCGGGGTCGGGAAGGTTACTTTAAAAATCAACAAAGTTATGGGGACAAAAATAAGGCTAAGTTCCTAATATTTAGCTAAATTTTCAGGTCCTAAGCCTCTTATGCACACACTATGAGCTGAACTGAACTAGGAAAAATATGGGGTATTACCGTACATAGAGGTCTTGAAATTAAATGAAAAGGGTTTTGTTTCCTAATGATGTATGATGGTGAATCTTTCTTAGGCTTATGCTTATATGTCATATTGATGATGAATTGCATGTATGGATGCTTTTTGTGTGTGGTTTAACCTGATGGTCTTGAGTAACCCTAACCTTAATAATTTCTACCATAAAAATATCCTTTTTAAATGTATGCACATAAGGTGTTTCTAAAAATATCTAAGTGAATTGTCTAGTCACATGTTGGTGATGTTTTAATCTAGGGAAATGGGCTAATAAGCATGAATGATTGACAAATGATAATGTAAAGGTATTGTGAGCCATGTATTGTGTAATTGATGCTATTGTTGGATTAATGACAAATAAAGGGTTGAAGCCCCTAAAAATGAAAACGGACTTGATGTGTGTGTTGATCCTTATGTAGTGAGAATATGATGTAAGATTTCTAATGATATGTGAATAATTATGTGGGTTTTGATGACCATAAATATACTTAAACATGAGTGGAACTAAGGCATTTAGTCTATTGAAGCGATTAATGGTTAAATTGTGTTGTGAAGGTCAAATGTGTGTCTATGGAATTAGTCTAGTGAACGTGAACAAGTCATAATAATGACTAGATGAATGTGAATACTTATGGATGGTTGGTAAAGAACTTGTTGGTCATGTATTGAGTCACAATGATTGTAAATGGTTGATAAGAACCTTGTTAATCATGTAATGGATTAGCTTATGGATTTTAATAGGGTGATGTCCCTACTAGTATGAATGGTTGATAATTGGTAATGTATTGATGATGCTTTCCATGTAATTTATTAAACTGTGTCCATGTTGGTTTGATGACTAATAAGAGAGGTTCAATTCCTTAATCTTGAACTTAAAATTATGTATGGAACTAGAGTATGGCATAGAAATATTAATGAAGAATGAATGAGTTAGTAATGGTCTTGATGACGGCCAATTGAATTGAATAATGACTTGAATTGAGGAATTGGCCTAATAAAGTATTTAATCAATAAATATTTCCATAAAGACCCTACGGTCCCGTGTGGGTCTTGATGACTATGAATTGAATTGTATGATGAAATGTGTTAAGGCATCGATCTATTAAAATGGTTGAGCAATGAAGGCTCCCATGAGGACCATGTGATCATGTATCGTGTTAAATTAGCTAAATGAGCCAAAACCCTTAAATGTAACATAAATTGTATGAGTGTAACTACATGAACTAATAGGTCAAGAGTTCAAATGGAAACTAATAATGACTGGCGATTCGAGTTCCTCATCTAATTATATGACTAATGATTTGAGTTCCTAGTCCCATGAAATATCGGGTGATTCAAGTTCCTCGTCTACTGACCCGGCTAGTGATACAAGTTCCTAGACTAGTTATATAACTAGAGATTTGAGTTCCTAGTCCTTAGAGATCTTTTGAGGTTAGAATACCTCTTCGAATGAAATGGATTGTGATTCGAGTTCATAGACCGGTGATGCGACTAGTGATTCGAGTTCCTAGTCCAATGAAATAAAAGGGCTAGTGATTCAAGTTTCTAGATCGATGATGCGCCTAGCAATTTGAGTTCCTAGTCCAATGAAATAAAATGGCTAGTGATTCAAGTCCCTAGACCGGTGAAATGACTAGTGATTTGAGTTCCTAGTCAAATAAAATAAAAAGCTAGTGATTCAAGTTCCTAGACCGATGAAATGACTAATGATTCGAGTTCCTAGACCAATGAAATAAAATGACTAGTAATTCAAGGTCCTAGTCCAATAAAATGGTAATAAGATTGGTCAAATATGCTAACTTGGTTGAAAGTTTCTTCACTCCATATCTCATGAATGAATGATTTGAGAATGCATGCTAAGTCATTTTCCCTTGTGGCATAATATGATCATGTTGTGTATGTCTATGTGTATGAGCATGTGTTTAAGAATGTGATTAAAGTTCTAGGCCTAATAAGAATGGTTTGAACCTATGTGTGGAATATTGGAGTACTTTACTTTATGTCTCATGATTAAGGAGTTCGAGAATGTTTTCAAGTTTTGATATCTTTTTGGCATGTGATATGTATGTATATGTAAGGATAAGTGTATGAATGTGATAAAACATGATATATCGATTTGTTATTGAATGATGATGTTATTTATCCTTATCCTTGAGTTATATGCTAGCTCTCCAACTGCTAACCATCTTCGGATGCTATGTCCCCACATGACATAGGGATCGGAACATCTAATTCTTCATCTTCTATGCAGTGAATATGTGTTCAAGTGGTTCGGGCATTGACCTTGAAGTGGTGAGCCACCATACTCCGAAAGATCTACTTTCATAATAACATTACTCCATGTCATAGACTTTTATAGATTAGGTACATGGTTATTATCGGGGGTATGTCCCAACATATTAGTTGACTTAGGCATTGTTAGAGGTTTTGCGGATGACTGTGGACTTGGATATTTTTTCTAGACCATTGGCGTTAATGAAATGTTAGTTATTGTCTAAGTATTGACTATTAGCATTATATTTCTACTATCTTTTTATATGGTCGGGATTCACCCAACCATTTTGGTTGTTGTGATTATTATTAGGTTGGGTTAATAGGGTGACCTCTGGTTCATGTGGGCTTGAGGTGCCCATGCGACATGTCCTAATTTTGGGGCATGCCAAGTTGGTATCAGAGCCTAGGTTCATATTCAGTTGGGAGTCCACAAAGTCGTGTTTAGTAGAGTCTCTTTTATAGGTGTGTACCATGCCACACATATAAGAGAGAGGCTAGAGGTATTTAGGAATGTTTCCCTTTCTTATGTTTCAATCTTATGCTATATAGAGTCTAAGGTCTTAGATTCCTCTAATTTCTGCTTGATCATCTTTTAGATCATGTATCCAAGAAAATCTAAAATTCAAGCAAGCTCTTCTATCCTAATTGGGGGCAATATGGTCAAAGCTCGCCCAACTTCTGGGGTTCAAACTCGGTAAAGGGTTGTGACATCTGACTACCCTCATGGGATTCCACTTGTTCCCACTAACCCCTATTTTAGGGGTGACAATTTTCATCAGTCACCTTAAAATGTTGAGTTCTATCGCTCCCTTGCTCTGTTGGCTTAGGTTGGTGGAAACTGGTTTAAGGGGAAGTATTGGGCGGGTCCTAGTCCCCATTCCACTGCTAGTGCTCCCTACCCAAACCTATTGGAAGGCAGGCATCTTCAGATTGGTGATGCTCGTAGGGAACAGGGTGCCCAACATAAGGTCACTCGGGCCTAATCTGCATTCACATATCCTTCTTATCAGTTTTACGATTGATCACACCATGGTTGTTATGAGAAATGAAAGAACCATGTTTTAAGTATGGCTAATTGGGTCAGATGTAATGTGAGTTTCCTAGAGTGGCTACCATTTGGGAAAAGCAAAGGATGTCGGTTACCACTTATCTAGCTTTTGCACCTAGGGGTGCCACTTCTAGCCTCGACATTGGTCGAGGCCATCTCAATGCTCTTACGATCCGTTGGGAGCCCAAGGCTTCTTCTAATGCTAGCGCAGGTATGTTGGAATTTTTCTCTTGTGATGTGTATTGTTTGCTCGACCCAGGGTCTACTCTTTCTTTTGTGACCTGAATGTGACTGTGCATCTTGGTATTTGTCCTAAGTGTTTGTCAGTCTTTTTTCTATTTCTACTATGGTAGGAGACTTTGTGATTGTTAAAATGGGTCTATGGGGGATGCATGGCATCTTTTGGTGGTAGCCATACTCTTGTGAGCTTTTTAGAGATGAATGAGATTGACTCTGATCATATTTTAGGGATGGATTGTTTGCACTCTTGCTATGCTTCCTTATATTATAAGACCCATAAGGTTATGTTTAAATTTCATAATGAGTCGGTCATTCTATTGGAAGGTAGTTCCTTAATGCCTAAAAGGAGGTTAATTTTTCATCTCAAGGCTTGAAAGTTAATTTCAAAGAGGTGTTTGTATCATTTGGTCCGAGTTGATGATTCTAACTCGAAAGGGCATCCTCTAGATTTTCTGGTCAATGAGTTTCTTGTCATGTCCTTTGGGTTGACCAATTTCCTAGCGACATTTATGGATTTGATGCATAGGGTCTTCCATCCATCTTTGTATATGTAGATCACCTCCGTCTTGTGCTGCAACTTTGAAGGGTCATTGTTTGTATGCTAAGTTCCCCAAGTGTAAGTTTTGTTGAAAGTCATAGCTTTTTTTGTTATGTTATCTATCCCTAGTGAAGGGATTATGGTGGATCCCCAAAATTTATATGGTGGTGTGTCTTTTGGTGTCTGTACCTAAGGACTCCTCTTTTGGTAAGCTGTGTCAGGATAGGTCTCATTCGTGGCCTAGGTGGTTACTATAAAGCACTCTGCACCTATGGTGTTGTGTCTTTGCTGAGGGTCTTTTCTTTAATGGCGTGAGTGGTTCTTGTGGTTTAGTTCCTTTGTGACCCTTTTTGTGTTGGTTAGTGGCTCGAGGAGCATGGAAATAATTTTAAATTTGGAATATAGAAGCCCCTAAGTAGGGGAGTTTCTAGGGTGCCTTTTTAGGCATTGTATGTTAGAAGATGTTGTTCTCCCATTTGATGGTATGAGGTTGGTATGGGTAAGTTGGTTGACCCTGATTTAGTTCAGCAAACCTTAGAAAAAGATGAAGGTGATTCATGAGAGGTTGAAACTGCTCAAAGTCACCAAAATCATATGCGGACGTGTGGTGTGTTGATGATTGGGTAATCTTGAAGGTGTTCCCATGAAGGAAGTGATATGAGTTAGTAATAAGGAGAATCTTAGTCCCCGGTATATTGGTTACTACTTGATTCTGAAGAGGATTGGTAATGTTGCCTAGGAGTTGGAGTTGCCTTCAAGTATTAACTCCATTTACCCAATTTTCCATGTCTCTATATTGCATAAATACGTAGGTGATCTTTTGTTAGTTATGCCCTTAGAGGACATTGGTACTTAGGGTTCCATGTCTTGTGAAGAGATCACGATGAGGATCTTAGATTGGCAAGTTCACCGATTGTGAATGATAGAAGTGGCTTTGGTGAAGTTTCAATAGAGGAACCAATAGTCTGAAGGAGCTACTTGGGAGGCGGAAGATGACATAAAGTTCAAGTATCCGCAATTGTGTTTCATTTTGGAAGCTTGTGATTGAGATGTGTATTAGTGTTGCTAACTTGGTTTATGTCCATGATAGTCATGGGTGAAATCCCCGATGCTTATAATTGATTCATGTCTTTGTTAGACAAGGGATAGAAGTTCCCAATGATGTAGTTGCTTTATATCTTTGAGAGTCGATGGGTTTTAGCCCTTATGTTTTGAATTGGTCGAGTGTCTTTAATAAATGATGGGTTGAAAATCCCAAAGATCGATAAAATGAATGGTTGATTGATGATGATCATGATATGTGTTGGTCGCATCTTTGTTGTGTGCCTTGTTCTAAGTTGTTTGGAAGTTGTTTGATATGTGATAATGTGCTAACTTATGGTTATGCTTGACTTGTTCATCATTCGTGGATGAATGATCCTAATTAGGGAAGAATGAAACACCCAAGAATGTGGCCTTGCAAAAAAATTTTGGTTTGGAGCATGATTTACCAAGGTATGATTTGACAAGATACTCATATCCTTGGTCACAACTCGTACCCACCTTGACCTCCCCTTTTATCCCTTGACCATTCCATGAGGGTATCATAATGTTTCCTATACGACATGATCTCCCCTTAGTTGAAACCAATGCATACGAGTGGTATACTACTCAATTGTATAAAGGGGAGCCTCAAACCAGGTGGTCTGCTTCTATCATGAATAAAGCTTATGAGTTAGGGGTGAGTCTTACCCTTTGGAAATGACTCAAGGGTGCCTACTCGTACCCACAATAGCATGGTTGACCTAGGAGAAGCCTAGGGTATGAGTTAGGTTACGATTGCTAAGGGAGTCATATGGGGGAGTCGTACCCCTGGACGGGGTCACTTTTCAGCATTTAACCAAGGGACTTGTGGTCATTTCCCGTGCCTAAAACCCTAAGATCTATAACTATATAAGGCATTGTAGCCTCTAAATCCCTCATTTTACAAGACTCAAACACTCTAAAAGCTTCTTGAAGCAAGATTGAAGGCTAGGGTTTTGAGGGAGCTCGTCCAGTGGAAAGAAGGATCCAAGATTATTGGTGTGTCATCTTGTTTAAGGCATGTATCTCTTCCCCTCTTTAAATTACTCTAAAACCATGTATTTCACACTTAGATTAGTAAGTGTACATGGTGGTTTTGAAATTAAATAAAAAGGGTTTTGTTGCCTAATGATGTATGATGGTGAAACTTGCTTAGACTTTTGCTTATATGTGATATTGATGATGAATTTCAAGTGTAGAAGGTTGTTGTATGTTATTTAACATGAGGGTCTTAAGTAACCCTAATCTTAATGACTTCTACGATTAAAATGTCCTTACTAAAGGTATGCACATAAGGTGTTTTTGAAAATATCTAAGTGAATTGTCTAATCATATGTTGGTGATGTTTTGAACTAAGGCAATGGACCAATAAGCATGAATGATTGACAAATGATATTGCAAAGGTATTGTAAGCCATGCATTGTGTAATTGATGTCATTTTTGGATTAAGGACTAATAAGGGATTGAAGACCCTAAATATTAAAATAAACTTGATGTGTGTGTTGAGCCTAAAAGTGGTGAGAATATGTTGTAATCTTACTAATGATATATAAATAATTATGTGGGTCTTTATGACCGTAAATGTACATAATGATGAGTGTAACTAAAGCGTTTAGTCTATTAAAGCGATTAGTGGTTAAATGGTGTTGTGAAGGTCAAATGTGTGTCTATCGAATCGGTCTAGTGAACGTGAACAAGTCATGATAATGACTAGATGAATGTGAATACATGTGGATGGTTGGTAAGAACCTTTTTGGCCATGTACTGAGTCACAATTATTGTAAATGCTTGGTAAATGGTTGATAAGAACCTTGTTAATCATGTAATGGATTAGCTTATGGCTTTCAATGGGGTGATGGGCCTATAAGTATGAATGGTTGATAATTGGTAATGTGTTGATTTTTCTTTCCATGCAATTTGTTAATCTATGTCCATGTTAGTTTGATGACTAATAAGAGAGGTTCAATTCCCTAAGATTGAACTTGAAATTGTTGGTGGAACTAATGTGTGGCATTTAAATGTTCATAAAGAATGAATAAATTAGTAATGGTCTTGATGACCACAGATTGAATTGAATGGTGACTTGAATTGAGGCATTGGTCTAATAAAGTGTTATATCTATTAATATTTTCATGAAGACCTTATGGTCCCGTGTGGGTCTTGATGACCATGAATTGTATTGTATGATCAAATATGTTAAAGCATCAGCCTATTAAAATGGTTGGGCAATGAAGACTCCCATGAGGACTATGTGGTCATGTATCATGTTGAATTGGCTAAATGAGCCAAAGCCCTTAAATGTGATATAAATTGTATGAGTGTAAATGCATGAACTAATAGGTCAAGAGTTCAAATGGAGACTAATAACGATGGGTGATTTGTGTTCCTCATCCAATGATATGACTAGTGATTTGAGTTCCTAGTCCCATGAAACGACGGGTGATTTGAGTTCCCTTTCTAATCACACGGCTAGTGATTCGAGTTCCTAGCCCAGTGATATGACTAGTGATTCGAGTTCTGAGTCGAAAGAGATCTCTTGAGGTTAGAATACCTCATCAAATGAAATGGCTAGTGATTTGAGTTCCTAGACCAGTGGTGCAACTAGTGATTCGAATTCCTAGACCAGTGGTGCAACTAGTGATTCGAGTTCTTAGTCTAATGAAATAAAATGGCTAGTGATTCGAGTTCCTAAACCGGTTTTATGCCTAGTGATTAGAGTTCCTAGTCCAATGAAATGAAACGGCTAGTGATTTGAGTTCCTAGACCAGTGAAATGACTAGTGATTCAAGTTTATAGTCCAATGAAATAAAATGACTACTGATTGAAATTCCTAGACTGGTGAAACGACTAGTGATTCGAGTTTCTAATCCAATGAAACGAAATGACTTGAGATTCGAGTTTCTAATCTAATGAAACGAAATGACTTGAGATTCGAGTTCCTAATCTAGTGAAATGGTAATAAGATTGGTCAAATGTGCTAACTTGGTTAAAAGTTCTTTACTCCATATCTCATGAATGAATGATTTTCCCTAGTGGCATAATATGATTATGTCGTGTATTTCTATGTGTTTAAGAATATGATTAAAGTTCTAGGCCTAATAACTAATGTTTAAACAAAAGTGTGAAATATCAGAATCCTCAACTTTATGTCTCATGATTGAAGAGTTCAAGAATGTTAATAATTTGTAAGGATAAGTGTATAAATTTGATGGAATATTATAAATCGAATTGTTGTTTAATGATGATATTATTTATCCTTATCCTTGAGTTACATGCTAGTGCTCCATCCGCTAACCATCTACAGACGCTATGTCCCTACGTGACATAGGGACCGTAGCATCTTCTTATTTTTTTTCTATGCAGTGAACAGGTATTCAAGAAGTTCAGGAATTGACATTGAAGTGGTGAGCTTCCATACTCCGAAAGATCTACCTTTTATAGTCACGTTACTCCATGTCATAGACTTGAATAGATTTAGTACATGGCAATTGTCGGGGGCATGTCCTGACATATTAGTAAACTTCGGCATTGTTGGAGGTTTTGTGGATGACTATGGACTTGGGCATTTTGGATAGACCATTGGAGTTAATGAAATGTTTGTTATTGTCTAATTATTGACTAGTATCTTTATATAGCTGCTATCTTATTATAAGGTCAGGATTCACCCTAGCCTTCTGGCTGTTGAGATGATGATTAGATTAGCTTAATGGGGCAACCTTTGGTTTATGTGGGCTTCAATTTCCCATACGACATGTACCAATTTTGGTCTGTGTCATAAATATTTTCTTTAGGTCCAGCAGATAGTGAAGAAGGGGTGTCTTTCTTACTTGTTGTGTGTACGTGATACTAGTGTTGACATGATCTGATGTGGATTTATACACCTCAGTGTTTCCATCTAGGCTTATTTAGCCTTGGTTTGAGGACTTCTCTTATGCTTAATGAGTAAATCTTTGTATAATTGAGCATCTAGGGGTTAAACTACTTGACTATAATGTTTAAGGTGTGTTTCAAACAAGTTTGGAATTAATTTGGTCACTTAGATTTTAGATGGGAAAACTAGTGTTACTAGCTTGAGCTATGTGTTGTTCTAGTTGATCTCGATGGATTCTAGTGTGTGTAATTGTAACACCCTGAATTTTTTAGCTAGAAATCAAACCATCATTTCTACGTTTATAAACTCAAATCCCATGATTTATATTTGTAAGATCCCGCAAAATTCTTAGCTTAATTTTGTCCTTTAAGCTTGTTAAGGGGATCCCAGACTTAGAAAATTCTTGTGACGTATTCAGACTTAGTGTTATTTTAGCCTTCGAAAGTTGGCAATCTTATTTTGCGACCTTTTCATCCATTAAATGTTGATATTTGAGTTAGTTCATGATCAGGAAGTTCAATACGTGTTCCCGAATAAGTTTTGAATTTTTTGGATATCGTTTAGACCGTGTTCGAGTGACCAAATTATTGAGTCAACGCGATATCGACGCATTGCGTTATCCATCGCATTGACAGATAATTTTTCCATCAGCTCAATGCAAATTCTAGTGAACCGACACGGACTCAACACGGCGTGTTGGTCATCGCATTGATGTCAATGATGCCGCGCATCATTCTGCGCGTCAATAACACAATTTCCAGTCATTAAAAGGTCGCGTCCTAAGGGGTTAATTAAGTCTTTTTCCCATGCCCTTATGTAAAAACTCAAATCCCATGATTTATATTTGTAAGATCCCACAAAATACTTACCTCAATTCAGTCCTTTAAGCTTGTTAAGGGGGTCCAGACATAAAAAATTGTAGCTAAGTATTCAGACTTAGTGTTATTTTATCCTTCAAAAGTTGGAAATCTTATTTTGCGACCTTTTCGTATATTAAATGTTTATATTTGAGTTAGTTCATGATCAGGAAGGTCAATACGTGTTCCCGGATAAGTTTCAAATTTTTTGACATCGTTTAGATCGTGTTCGAGTGACCAAAATAGTGAGTCGATGCGATATCAACACGTTGCGTCATCCATCGTGTCGATAGATAATTTTTCCAGCAGCTCAGTGCAAATTCCAATGAACCGGCGCATACTCGACGCGACACGTTGGTCATCGCGTCGATACCAACTACGCAGCATGTCAGTCTGAGCGTCGATAACATAATTTCCAGTCATTAAAAGGCCGCATCCTCAGGGTTAATTAAGTCTTTTTCCCACGCCCATAAACCCCCATAACATGAAATTTAGTCCTCTTATAGCAAGTTATATTCATTCTTTCACAAATTTCTCAAGAACAAAAACCCTAGGTGAATTAAATTCAAATTCAAGACTTCCGATTCCACCATTAATTTTCAAGAATTTACCAACTAAGGTATGTGAAGTGTTCATCCAAGGGTTCCTTCCACCCTTGGAGTCCAAGAAACTATTTTAAACTTCAAGTGTATGTATTTCATGAATTTAATGTTGGGTTTGATTATATTCATGTTTATAATGGTTAATTGGGATTCTAATCCATGTTTTATGATAAGTTTCATGCGGGATTAATTGATATATATGTAATATCATGTGAATCCATGTTGAACCCTTGAAATTATGAAGTTGGAGTTTAATTATGATGTTTACTTATGTTTAATGTTATGTACATATATCAAGCATATTAAGTTCTTGATGAATTTCTCATGCAAACCAATATGACAAGGAAATCATGTCATGTTAGCTTATGTACGAATTGTATCATGCAAGTGTTTGATAAAATGCCTCCATGAATGAGTTGTGACCAAGTGCACATGATTATATTTTTCAAGACTATGTTATGATTTACTTTCATGCTATCGAGTCCTGGGGGTATTTAATACCCGACAATTTAGCTGTGTACTTAGAGCCAGTGTCAGTTATAAGATAATCTCAGTCATGTCATGATCAGAGGTACTCTCGGTCAGTTACAATACTCAGGAAAAACTCAGTAGACTTAGTACTAGTCCAGTCTAGTTCAGTATTCAGTTCAGATCACAGTAAACTTATTCTGTGGTATTCCTTCAGTCAACAGAACTCAATACAATCAATAACAGTTTAGTCCAGCCTAGTACAGACTAGAAATAAGCTCAGTGTTTATTCAGTTGGGATTAGGATTTAGCACCAAGCGAACCTAGGAATGGGGGCATTCCTGCCAGAAAAGGGTTTAACCCTTAGTAGCAATCCATGCATTATAGAACTACGTAGCCAGCATAGGTTGAGATATCTTCCTTCCAAGTATTATGAGGGTTGATACATCTCATTTGAGTTTTCCTGCCAGCGAGGGTTGACGAAAGAACTTTCTGTCAGAGAGGGTTAACTCACAACTTATCTTTACCCATGGAACGGTATTTACACCCTTCCAACAGGGTTACAAGTTGGACCTCAATCTATTTAGAAAAGGGCATGTCGGTTAGATGATTACCTCCCACAGTCTCAGTTTTAGATTCAGTATCAGTATAGAACTCAGTTAGATTCTACAAATTTAGGACTGTCAGTTACAATCACTCAACTCAGTAGGGAACTCAGTATAGTTGCACAGAATTAAGACTGACAGATACAGTCTTCATTTATCAGTAATACAATATCAGTAAACTCAGATATCAGTAAATCAGTATTCAGACTCAATATTAAGTGTTATCACGATCTCAGTTACAATCTTCATATTCATGCACATACTCTTATTCAGTCATACTCATCTTATTCAATTAGTATTTTTCATGCACATGCATTTTAGCCAACCCCACTGAGCATACCAGTATATTCAAAGTACTGACGCATGCTTTTCTTTTACGCTATAATGACTTATATCATAGGTTCAGACGTACGGGCTCAAGAGCACCCTTAGCAGCTCAGATTATCAACAGAAAGAGTTAGTGGTGAGTCCTCAAAGTTCAAGGACATGATTGTTTTTCATTATTTCAATTCATTTTCAGTAGTGAGAGTTAGTTGGAGGCTTGTCCCATCAACTCCACAGTTCAGACAGTTTAGAGGATTTTCAGACTAGAGTATTTTCAGACAGTTGTTCAATTTTTTGTATTAATGTTCAGTTTTGGTATTATGATACCACATACAGTATTTATTTCATATTTGAACCTTATGGAAAATTTCTGCCTATTTTCCCAAAGTTACAGTATTATTATTCAAATACTGCAGCAGGTACCAGACATGGGTTAGCTTGTGGTCCTTCGGGATTATGAGCACCGTGTAGCATCCAGGGTACAGAATTAGGGCATTATAATAGTTGAATGCATGTGTCATAATTATTTTCCTAGTGTAAGAGTTCTTATGAGGTGGAAAATGTCCATAGGAATCACTTAGAGCAAAGTTGAGCTAAGATCCTTTGATTCATCTATATTTTGGTATTCGATTCTACAAGGGTCAGCTTTCAGCATTTATAACATTTTACATATATGTAATTTTTCATAATAAGACACACCAAATTATACATAATTGAATTAGCTTTCCAACGATGCCAATTTTACCTTAATTTGATATCTGAGCAAAAAGTTATGACCATTTTTATGTGAGACAGTAAGTGTAACACCCCGTGCTTTTAATGCTTAAATAATTCATCCAAAATGACCTTTGGGACCCTCATTTTGAAGTCAAACCATGTTTAGATGTTATGGGTTGTATTGGGGATGTTTTTGGACATTGGAATTAGGTGGGCGTTGCCAACTAGACCCTTCGCTAAGGTCGTGCATCGCATGACTAATGCCAATAACCACTGGATGGGATGTTCTTTTGGTGTGCGCCGCACAGCCTTAGGTGTGATTTTAGCATGCACCACCCACGCTCAGGTGTGCTTTGGCTGTGCACCACCAAGCAAAAGCCAAGTGCCAAAATTTCTCTCTTTTGACTTAGTTTAAGGGTGTTGAGGTCTTTTCACACCCCTAAACCATTTCTAATAATTCTCAAATGAATTAAGGGTCTTTAAAAACATGTTATTGCCCACTTATCATGATATTAACTCACGTAAACCCTTCCCTTCTTCCCAAAAACAAAATTGAAGTTTCTTCCCTCAAGAACTCAAGAATTTAGGTTCCAATTTCAAGCTTTTCTTCAAGGGTTAAAGTAATTGAGTTATATGGGGTATTCATCAATGGGTCCCTTTCACCCATTAAGCCCAAAACCCCTCTTTTTGATTCAAGTATGAATTTTACTCTAGTTATGATCTACGTCCATGTAAATCATAAAATTTTTCAATGTTTCCTCATTGTTTATATAACGCGTCGAGATCCCATCCCGAGACGTCACACGATGCTTATGACCCCGAAGGACCACAAGTTAACCCTTTACTGATATCTGGACCTATACATTGCATAATATCTGAAATAAATGCGTAAGCTAGCCATAAGGTTCAATACATCTATGAATACTTATAATATAGAAAAACTGAGTACTAATACATCGGTCTGAAAAGCCTCTAAACTGTCTGAACTACAGAATTGAAGGGACAGGTCCCTAACTAACTCCCTCAACTAAAAATAAACAAAGTCTGAAGCAATAATAGTAAAATGAGATTCATCCTCGAAAGAAGAGGACTCACTGCTACTGCTACTGACTGGGACTGAACTACTCAGGATGCTCTGGATCCTGTGCCTCTGAACCTATGGTGTCAAATAAAACACCATAGCGTAAATGCATCAGTACAGGAATGTACCAAGTATGTAAATGAGGTAGGCTAATGCAAGGGCTCATGCATGCACAATATCTAAACTGAATAATCATAAAGTTGTCGCATGAGAACACATATATGAATACACAGACCATGAACACAATCATCGCAACTCTAGATACTGAAACTTGGATACCACTTTACTGCAGAATGAACTCACTACTGACACTGAGATACTGAATCACTGACTTATCTGATACTGATAACTGATAGTCTGGACGTACTCACGTCAAGGATTGAATTCTGAGCTTAGTAATTTTGACTGATAGGATTAGAGATCAACTTTTCTAATAGATTATTCCGAAAGGGATTATCAATGATAAAAAGAATGATCATGTCCGAATCTGACAATAAGAATACTCAACAGAATCTGAGATGGAGATCAAGCCTATCTGATAGGAGATCTCTAGATATGATAATAAGTATCTGTATATGAGACCAAGCCTATCTGACGAGATGGTCCATGAATAAATAGAACTATCTGAATTCCTCACTAAGATAGACGACTGTACCACAGAGTCCTGATTTCTGAAAAGTTCTACTGAAACAGCAACTGTGGGAAGTAGTTACTTAACCGGCATGCCCCAACCTACCACAGGTGGATTCCAACCTGTAACCCCAGCTAGAAAGGTATCAATATCGTACCACGGGTAAAGACCTCTCTGGTCAAGCCTCTCTGATGGGATGACCCTCACAGGAAGTCAGCCTGAGGTAATATAATAGTCAAACCTCTCTGACGGTGACATCCTCTACTAACAGGGACTCCTGCATCCTACGCTGGCTACGCAGTTTTGGAGTTCAGGGATTGGTCCTAGCAACTCGGCCTCTCTAATGGGAGAGCCGCCATCCCTTCCCTCGCTCGGTGCTAGCTTTTACTCCCAATTGAAAGACTCTAAACTGAATTCTCAACTGAACACAACTGAACTGAATCTGATATTGATCACGTTTCTCAAAATATCTGACTGAGTTACGCTGAGATTACTTATTTTCGTATCTGACAGAAAAGGTATCGAATCATGGTATCTGACTGACGATACAGAGATTGAATAGATTACTCAAATTGCTTCTGAGATTAGAATTGAATCACTTAAATACTATTAGATCTGAGCTGATTACAGGACTGAGGCTAGATTACTATGGGGGGAATTCTTTATCAAACCTATGGGGGAATTCTTCTCTTATTCAACCAATTCTAAACCCAAATGTCATGAACACATCACATTAAAAGCAACATAAGGAAGATTCATCACAAATATCACATGGATTCCACCTACTAGGGTCAAGGCTCATGAATCTTGTAAACAAACCTGAATCAAAACTCAACAACACATGTAACATCAATTTCAACTCATACAAATCATTAACAACTCATAAACAAAAAAATCTTTGAGTTTTGAAAAGGGTTCTTGAGCTTCTTGGATGAAAGGAACCCAAGAATCAACATCTACATACCTTAATCTTTGAAATTGGATGAATTCTAATGATTGAGACTCTATCCGCACTTGTAATAAATAATTCTTAAATCCCACACTATGAGGAACTTTACTCTTGAAGAAATATTGAAGGTTTATGGATGAATTTTTGGAAGATTAGGGTTTTTGAATGAAACCCTAGTTATATTTTCTTAAGAGAATTGAGAGAGAAGATGGAGAAATTAGGGTTTAGAGGTGGATGCTCATATTTATAGAGACCTCCAAAAGGTGGGAATGACCAAAATACCCTTGAAAAAATGTCCTTGAATTGCAGGAAAAAAATAGTTGACAACATCCATGACAAGCCGTCAAGCTGGTGATAGGCCGTCATGAATTGTCGTCACAAAAGGGCGAAATTTTGAGTTTCTGGTTAAGGTTGACGACATTGGTGATAGGCCATCACGAGCGTGACGGATTGTCACAAAATGTCATCACTAGGGTAAGAAATCTTCCCAGGTCTGACGACGTTGGTGATAGGCCGTCACGGGCATGATGGCTTGTTACAATTGTCGTCACCTGTTTCCCAGCCAGACATGCTGGATTAAAATGGTCATAACTTTTTGCTCTGATATCGGTTTTTCATGAAATTAGTATCGTTGGAAATATAATTCTAAGATCTTTCATTTTATATATAGTAGGTCCTCTAATTTGATATATACGAGGAGTTATGGTCGATTGAAGTTGACCAAAGTTTTGACGCTCACTAAAACTTGAACGATAGAAAAACTTCAACTCATCCTTGAGTTAGGGGACCTCTATGATCTTAATTCATGCTCAAATAGATTCCCACACGATTCAAAGTAATTCATACTTGGGAAGATATTTTTGAAACATTTAGACTAGGATTTTTCGCTTTACCAAATACGCTCTAAGGCTCAGACTGGAAGACGATTTTGTGGGGCATTACATTATCTCCCCCTTGAGAACATTCGTCCTCGAATGTCACTTGATAGACTGAAAATACGTATCAACAGAACCTACTCAAGAAATGGAAACATTTCAAGGCATGCTTACGCAATTAGAATAACTGACATACTAAGTTCTCATACTGGGCATGATTCATATCTGGTGCATGTAATACTCGACTGATGATACTCATAGAAGAATTCTCATAACACACATGCATATCTGATGCATGGATTCATAACTGGGTTGATCTCAAGAATGCATGACTGATCACTTACTAACAAGCTAAACTCATTTCTACTAAATGCACATATCTAATTCATGAATGTCCAACTAATCTGACTTTCGAAAGCATGACTTGACAATGTAATAACGACTGATGCTAACTTCATAAAGAAAATTTGAATATGCATCGGGATGAATCTAATGGCATGCAACATCATAATACTATGGGGTTTCTCCCTCTTGGGACTCTATGTCCTTCTAAACACACTTCGCTGAAATACTGGGGCGGTGCACGGGGCACCTACAAACTGGGTCATGATTGACCGATCAAGATATGAAACTCATACATGACTTATGCTAACATATAAGCTCAAAATGGGATCAAAAGATCTATCAATGCATGTCATAAAGATAAAGGGCTCATAACATACCCGGGTCTATTTTAGGGGATCTTTCCCTATCAAG
Source organism: Capsicum pubescens (assembly GCA_030864215.1). Taxonomy (NCBI): domain Eukaryota; kingdom Viridiplantae; phylum Streptophyta; class Magnoliopsida; order Solanales; family Solanaceae; genus Capsicum; species Capsicum pubescens. The sequence continues at coordinate 125,975,540 of CM061543.1, forward strand.
GCGAGCCTGAAGCGTATGAAGTCTACCCCTCTGAGTCAGCACTCTACATTCTCATATTCTATGGCCTGGCTTACCACAACCAAAACACACATCATGACCGGCTCTACACATACCTTGGTGGCTCCTGCCACACTCTCCATAACGCAGATGGGTACGAACACCACTAATACTACTCTAGGCTTTGGAGCTTGGCGCTCCCTCAAATCTAACACCCCCAAACACAGGTACTTGTCTTGGCTCTTTTACTCACTCTCTCTCTTTTCTTGATCCTATCTGCCTCAATCTATTATGTATGCATCATCAGTCTAGAAAGGTCTATATCTCTATGAAGCATAGCAGCTCTACACTCTTTCAACACTAACCCGGATAGACCAGTCATAATCTTACTCATACTCGCTCTAGGGTTAGCTATTAAGTCTGGAGAATACTTAGATAATTGGTTAAACTTAAGACAATAATCTTTCACGGTCATGGAACCTTGCCTTAGGTTCATGAACTCTTCTACCTTAGCCTCTCTCATCTCTAGAGGGAAAAATCTATCTAGAAAGGCACTCTGAAACTCTAGCCAAGTCACAGGAGCTGCATTCTCCCCTCTACTCTTTTCCCACATCATTACCCAATCATGAGCAACATCCCTCAACCTATAAGAAGCTAACTCAACACTCTTCTTCTCAAAAACATGCATAATCTGGGTGATCTTCTTCACCTCCTCTAGATAAAGTGGCGGGTCCTCACCTACTACTGACCCAAAGAATTCTAGCGGGTTCATTTTCATAAAACTTATGATTCTGGCTACGGCTGAGTCCCTATCTTGCTGAGGTAGGGCTACAGTCTGATGGTTTTCCTAAACACTAGTCACATCTTGGGATAGCACCTAAAGAGCTTCTCTAAACTCTGCATATAACACACTCTCATTCTCAAGATCTACTGCCTGTGGGGGCTAATCATCAACCCCACGGACAAAATCTCTGCGAGGAGGCATACTCTATAATTGGAAAAAACAAGTGGATTAGACTGAGGATCAACTTGAGCTCATACTCACTCGCATGAAATGATCATTGAAAAAAGAGGAAATGCTCCTAAGAACATCCCATAGCCTCTTGTTCATAAATGTGGCACGCTACACACCCATGCATAAGACTCTACTAGATGCGGCTTTTCAGAGTCCCTAGGACACTCTTGAAATTTAGGCTATGATACCAAGTTTGTAATGCCTCGAGATCCCATCCCGAGATATCACACGATGCTTATGACCCCGAAGGTTCACAAGATAACCCTTTACTAATATTTGTACTTGTACAATACATAATATCTGAAATAAATGTGGAAGCTATCCATAAGGTTCAGTACATCTATGAATACTCATAATACAGAAAAACTGAATACTAATACATCCGTCTGAAAATCCTCTAAATTTTTTGAACTGCATAGTTGAAGGGACAGGTCCCCAACTAACTCCCTCAACTGAAAATAAACAAAGACTGAAGCAATAATAGTAAACTGAGATTCGTCCTCAAAAGAAGAGGACTTACTGCTATTGTTGCTGACTAGGACTGAACTACTGAGGATACTCTGGATCCTGTACCTCTGAACCTATGGTGTCAAATAAAACACCATAGTACAAATATGTCAGTACAAGAATATACCAAGTATGTAGATGAGGTAGGCTAATGCAAAGGCTCATGCATGCATAATATCTAAACTAAATAATCATGAAGATGCCGCATGAGAACACATATATGAATGCACATACTATGAACACAATTATCGCAACTCTAGATACTGAAACTCGGATATAACTTTACTACAGATTGAACTCTCTACTGATACTGAGATACTGAATCACTAACTTATCTGATACTGATAACTGAGAGTCTGGATGAACTCACATCAAGGACTGAATTCTAAGCTTATTGCTTTTGACTGATAGAATTAGAGATCAACTTTTCTAAAAGATTATTCCGGAAGTTATTATCAATGATAAAAAAAATGATGATGTCCGAATCTGACAACAAAAATACTCAACAGAATCTGAGATGGAGATCAAGCCTATCTGACGGGAGATCTCTAGATATGATAATAAGTATTTGCATATGAAACCAAGTCTATCTGACGGGATGGTCCATGAATCAAGGGAACTATCTAAATTCCTCACTGAGATAGACGACTGTACCACACAGTCCTAATTTTTTAAGATTGATACTGAAACAGCAACTATGGGAAGTAGTAACTTAACCAAAATACCCCAACCTATCATAAGTGGGGTCCAACCCATAACCCCAGCTGGAAGGGTATCAATACCGTGCCACAGGTAAAGACCTCTCTAGTCAAGCCTCTTTGATGGGATGACCCTCACAGGAAGTCTTCCTGATGAAATATAATAGTCAAAAATCTCTAACAGTGATAGCCTCTACTAAGGGGGACTCCTGCATCCTACACTGGCTACGCAGTTCTGGAGTTCAGGGATAGCTCCTAGCGACTCGGCCTCTCTGACGGGAGAGCCGTCATCCCTTCCCTCGCTCGGTGCTAACTTCTACTCCCAATTGAAAGACTCTGAACTGAATCTGATACTGATCATAATTATTCGTTCATCATCACAATCATTCATGCATCATCATAATCATTAAAGCATCTCGGAATCATAATCATATAATAACGTAGGAAAAATATGGTACTAGATCGTACTCCATTCAACAAGGTTTTACTTCAACTATTTCATACCTATATCAGTCTTGCCATGTGTTTGGATATCACATGATTGCGGAAAACTTCATACTATCATGTCACAACTTACTTGCTAACCACTTGACATGTATTAAAAGCTTAGCATATATCAAAGAGCAAATAATTGGGGATTTACTACTATCACATCTCTACTTGTTCACCAAGGTCCTTCAACAAAATAGTAGACATGCATGGGTTCACACTTACTTGGGGATTTCCATACTATTGTGGCACAATTCATTTGCTAAGGCATTTCATCAAACACTAGGCATGGTCGATTAAAGTTGACCAAAGTTTTGACGCTCAGTAAAACTTGAACGATAGGAAAACGTTCAACTCGTCCTTGAGTTAGGGGACATCTATGATCTTAATTCATGCTCAAATAGATTCCCACACGATTCAAAGTATTTCCTACTTAGGAAGATATTTCTGAAACATTTAGACTCGAATTTTTTCTTTACCAAATACGCTCTAAGACTCAGACTGGAAGAGGATTTTGCGGTTCATTACATTTTACATTCAAGTTATACTAATAGTTTTACTCCATGAAAAATATGATCTTACATGCTTGAAGTTCCAAAAACCCATGTCATGTTCAGTTAACATCTTGTTGAAATTCTCAAATCACGTATTAAACTATATAAACATTATATTTTTCAAAGGTTAACTCATTCCCATGTTTACATTCATGGAATTTATCAGACTATTAGAATATCTCGTGTTTGGGGTCTTTGAATTATGATTTTACATCACTATTTTAAGTGTTGTTATCGGTGTTTTGTAATCATTCAGTTCTGGCGGGTTATAAACACCTGATACCTTTATGTTTACTTACGTTTCAGACCTTTAAAGTAATGAGTTAGTCAACTCATGATTTTATTTCTAAACTCAGTTTTTTATGATCATGTTGAACACTATCTGTTTACATGTTTATAATTACTTTTGAACCTGTATGCACTTTTGTTTTCAAAATACCATGACCTGAGCTTATCAGTTATCAGTGCATGCACCAGTTAGTATTTTAATGTCTTTCAGGTTGGAGTGGGGTTTAGCATTGAGTGGGAAGTATGGGTTCAGCGAATCCAAATTCCCCAGAAACTACGTGTCACCGTAAGTTTAGGGGCCTAGACAGAGATTGTTTCCCCTCGTCCAATATTCGCTCAGTTTAGTGATCACTCCAATTTAGGTTCTACTCTGATTGCAAGGATAGAATAGAGTTCCTCAATGTGGGTCAAACATTGGACTCTATTTTAGTTTATGTGGTTTATGTCGGTTACATAATAGCTTAAATAGTTTCAGTCAGTATTCAGTTTATCTCAGTTCAGGTTTGCTTGACCAAGTAATCAGATTTTAGTAATTATTCAGTCAGTTTTATAGATTATTCATTTTATTTAAATTATGTTAGTACATGTTGCACTTGGTCTTGCATTCTCAGTTTTACATGTTCACGTTTTCATGCTCAGTATCCATACATGATCCTCATTTCAGTTTTACAGCATGTTCAGCATTACATGAGATTTATATACAGTATTCATGTTTCTACCGCTTACTAGATTACACAATTATTTTTAGCTTATGAACTTATAAATTTCACTATGACTTACCATTTTCATGCACAGCCTTATTTTAAATGCATGTTTTGGTAAATAGCTTACATCCTTTATTGTAAATCATGTTTTAAATATTTCCATGAATTAGTGCATGTGTCCAAATACTCACAACATTCCAACATACTGACTTACCATTTTCATGCACAACTATGTTTTAAATACATGTTTTAGTAAATAACTTACATCCTTAGTTATAAATCATATTTTAAATATATCCATGATTTAGTGTATGTCTCTATATACATAGTACATTCCAACGTATTGACCACATACTTGAGTTTGTGGCTACATTCCTTCATAATGTAGGTACCAGATATAGTCCATACACTAGGGTCAGACACGTTTCAACATTCATCCAGCAGGTGATAAGTCCTCTAATTTTGGGGACTCTAGTACATTGCAGTTCATGTGTTGTATTTCTATTATACATATGTATTTATTAGTCGTAGTTTTAGTCATGTCCCATATATCTATAGTCAGTAGCGTAGAGGCTTCATAGATAGTCAGTCAGAGTCAGGATATATTGTTCAAGTTCTTTCTTCAGATTTATCATGTTGTAAACTTTGTCAGTATTACATTCATTTAGATTTTCTCATTATTATGATTTTGCTCAGCAATTTTAGCTTGTGTATACATTTAAAATTAGTTTCTAAAGAATCATGTCAGTACATGGGATAGCTTGGGATCACTTGTGATTCTAAGCACTGTGTTACGACTAGGGGGTAGCCTCGCATCGTGACAGTAATGATTTTCTAAGGGTATTATTATGTAATTATTTTTTTAATAATTGTTTATAGTGTTTAAGGTTCAATTGAAACAATCCAAGAGAAAACAATTAGTTAAAGATCAAAAAGACAAAACTAGTATTTTTAGCTTAAGTTTCTAGTTCATTGTCTTGGATTGTATGTGGTTTTGAGCTCTAATTCATGGGTTTTGATTATATAGGATTCTTGGTGAGTTTCTCATTATATATGTATGATACAAAATCTGGAAATCAAGTAAAAACATCACCACAAAGCTTGGAATGGATGGAAAAAAGCATGGGACAAGACTTGACCAAAAATGGACGTTTTGGAGTCATTGGCGTGTCACGGACCTTAGCCACCGTGTTAGGTTCCATTCCACACCCTTGGAGGCATCCTAAATTACCAATTACAGTGTTTAAACATGATACTCCCTCTGTTTCAAAAAGAATGAACTACTATCCTTTTTAGTCCGTTTCGAAAAGAATGACCCCTTTTTCTTTTTGGCAATACTTTAATTTCAACTTTCCACATGGCATGTTTAGGACCACAAGATTGAAGGACATTTTGGTACATTTGACACAACTTTAATTTAAGGCCACAAGATTCAAAATCTTCTTTATTTTCTTAAACTTTGTTCCAAGTCAAAGTACGTCCTTCTTTTTTAAACAAAGGGAGTATTTGTTTTCCACGGACCCAAGGAACCACGATAAGGTCTGTGGTACGTTGGTGTGTCAAAATTGGCAGCTTTGGTCCTACTATAAATAGGACCCATAAAAATTATAATACACACCTTGGACGACCTTGAAACTTTGAGAGATGCTAGAGAACATGTAAATTAGGGTTATTATTACATTACTTTTATTTTTTTATGGATTTTAACATGTATTTTATCATTGTGATTACGGTTATGTCCATGAGCGGCTATAAACCCTTTTACGGGGTTAAGGCCAAGAACATGAGTACTATTTCTATGAATTGATTTAGTTTTGATTATCTATCTTATTTGGATTTTTATTTATCCTTTTTATTACTATTTTATGTTTTCGCGACCCTTGGAATAAATCCATTGTCATCTTGTGAGCCGGGAAGGATGAACAAGAGGATAGAATGGGGGTAAAAGAATAGGATTGTAATCTTCTACACTGTGAAGTTATAATTTGCATTTAGGATAGGAATATACCTAAGTTCACAATTTGGTTCACCTATGGGATGAATATAAATGCATTTAACTTAGTTGCCACATCCTTTCTCAATGATGTAGTTGTGGGTCTAAGTTAGATAGGTGATTAGAGGTTTTGAAGACCATAGTCATTATATCAACCCCGTGAATCAACAACCAAGATAACTAATATAACCAATTAAGTTCAATAGCATAGTATGATTGTTCATAGTGCCTTAACCCTGGGTTTCTCCGTATAGATTGTCCAAAGACTTTGCTTTACCGCATTATTTTAGTTTACATTTAGTCATAACTTTCAAACTTTGTTGGTTATCTTTGCATTGAGTAAATATCAATAGTTAAAATTGAATTAGATAGTTGTAACATAAGTCCCTACGGGATCGATATTCGGCTTTTTATAAGGCGACTTTACTACTTGGTGGGACCACGTACATTTCTGTGTGCACTTGGGTGCAACTAGTTTTTGACGTTGTTTCCAGGGACTTGTAATTTGGCAAGTGCTTTAGCTTTAGTTTTAGTTTTACTTTTTAGATTTCTTGGGTGCTTTTCACTTGGTCTTGGTTCTGACTTTGCAGGAAACAGGTTTACAGGCTAGTAAGCTTGCAAGGGATTGAAAAATAGTTAAACCACACCCCGAGCCTAAACAATGCTTACATTAATAAATGAGAGAAGAAGTCATTATCTACCATATCCCAAAAATCCATGAGGAACAAGACATTCCTGCTCCCATGGCTAAAGATCCACCAGCCCGCAGGATAGTTTGCAAAGTGGCAATCCCACTTGCAACTAATATGACCTCCTCTATTCAAAAACAAGCTCCTGGAGGAATATTTGACATGAAAAAAAATATGGTGTAGCTTTTTCAGTATTAGATAGTTTACCGAGCTTTCACATGAAGACCCATAAGTTCACATGCAGAACATTTTAGAGATCAGTGACACATTTATCCCTAAGAGTGTGTTGACTGATTAACTAAGGCTGACACTCTTCCCCTATTCATGATTAGGGAAAGAAAAGAAATGGTTAAATGCTGAGCCATCAGGTTCAATCACAACTTGGGATGACTTAGCCTGGAAGTTCATTATCCATTTCTTTCCATATGGCAGGACTGTAAGACTTCGCAGTCAGATTTTAAGCTTCAAACAGAGGCTAGATGAAAACCTGTATCATGCTTTGGAAAGGTTCAAAGCTTTTCTTAGGGACTGTCCACATCATCAGCAGTCCAATCAGGTACTAGCGCACACCTTTGTTGAGGCGCTTGACCATAACACAAAAAATTTGTTAGATTCTATTGCAGGTGGTTAAGCATTGGAAAAGACATTTGATAATCTATACACCTTATTGAACTGAATTGAACAAGGAAATCTAGATTGGCAAGGTCATGCCTTGAGAAGCTAAATGAGAAAAATTATAGGCATAATTAAAGTTGACAATATTATAGCCTTAGCAACCCAACTATCAGCTTCGCAAAACCAAATGATGACATTATTTATCAAATTAGATATATAGCAGTCTCAAGATTAGGTGAATGTAGCACAGTAGACTCTGGCATGGTGTGAGGTTTGTGGAAATAGTGACCACTCTGCAAATATATCTGATGCAAATCCTGAATTATTCAATTTTGTGTACAATGCTCAAAGGCCAAATTATGGTAATGCCTACAACCAAAAGTGGCAGACACAAGCACCAAATTATTTGTGGAACAATAATCATCAATATTAACAGAAGTAAAACATACGAGCAAGATCATGGCCATGCAAGAACAGATGGCAGCTGAACTCAAAAATCAGCAAGTACATCAGAAGTATTTGGAGCATCAGTTAGGGCAATTGCAGTAGGCACAAAATATCAGGCCTCGAGTTGGTTTTGTGATAATGAACCTCCTAAACAAGAAATGACAATCATATTGAGGGGTGGTAAATATTTTATTGGCAGACCTCCATAGATAAATAAAGAGGTAGATGCAGGGTTGATTCCTCAATTGATTACAAACAAAGTTGTTAATTATTCAGGGAAGTCTAAGTACCCAAAAAAAAGTTATTGAGAAAGAGAGACCCCAACCACCATTTCCATAGAGTCTTGAGAAAAAAAAATCATGCTTTAAGAAGATCTTTGACACGTTCAGAGAGCTTCACATTAACCTTCCTCTTTTTTATGTTTTGCAGGGAATGACTAAGTATACTAAGTACTTGAAGGACGTGCTAACTAATAAAATTAAGTTGCATGATGTTGAGAAAGTAGCACTCACTCTAGAGTGTAGCTTTATGGTGATACAGAATATGTCCAAAAAGCTTAAGAACCCTAAGAGGTTCACTCTCCCTATTCATATTGGTATCAATGAAGTAGTCCATGCACTAAGTGATTTAAGGGAATATATCAATTTGATGCCCTTATTAATGTTCACCACCTTGGGTTTAGGGAAGACAAGATAGTGCTTTGTGCTACTCCAAATAAATGATTAGACTACAGTCCATTCTGAAGGAATCATCGAGGACATTCTTATCAAGGTTGGTAAGTTTGTTATACCTACTTATTTTATTATTTGGGATTATAAGGAATATGACAGGGTGTTGATTATCTTAGGTGATCCATTCTTGGCGATCGAATGAGCATTAAAAGATATAAGAGAGGGCACGTTCATAATGAGGTTGTATAATAAAGTGGTGTTCTTAAAGGTTTACAAACCACTCAAAACACTATCCCACTACAAATATTTATGCATGATTATAGTGATGGAAGTGTATTAGTGTGGGGTGGTGGAGCCCAATCCACCAAAGGCATATTTGAACTTTTTTATTGAGCTGCCCAAGCCACCAATACCTAAGCCCAAAGTGATGATGATTTATGTTCCTAAAAAGTCTATTGTTGAAAAATCTATTAACCTTGAGAGCACACACTCAAGATGTCAAAAATGACTGAGAAAATGGCCTCTAAGCAGGAGGAAGAGGATGAAGAAAAGTGGATGAGTTGATGTGGGTCGTGTCACGACACAAAATCAGGCACTGCTTGGGAGACAATACAAGCTAAGGTAGGTGTTATTTTAAGTATTTTAGTTTTTATTTCATGTAGTTTTGGTTTTTGTGGAGTCACAAGTTGATGGGAAGTTTGAGTACTAGAAACCTAAGCTAAAGAGCATAGAAAAGATTGAGTGTGGGGTCCTCAGACCCTCATGATGTATAAAGATGCTACTATCAAGTCCTAGAGGCCTCGGGGAGTATTTCTATCTCTACTTTTAAGTATACTTTGGGGACAAAGTAGATTTTTAAGTGTGGGTGGAAAAATTCTCATTATTTGAGTGAAGCGATGTTGTAGAATTTGAGTCTTTCTATTTTTTCTAGATTTTGGGTAAATTTGAAAAAATTACAAAAGGATTTTCTTTTTTTAGTTTTAAATTTATTTGGGTCAGTCTAGTAGGTGCACACTTAACCCACCCCATGGTTGTTCTTTTCAATTCTTTTCCAAGGGGGTGCCCCTTGAACCCAGTATCTTTTTTTTTCTTTTTAGGAGTAATTTTAAAATTTTTGTGTTAGGAATAAGTGGAAGTTTCTTGCTAGTTTCTATATGTGACTGCATGATGAAAGTGGTTTTGTATATGAAAGCATGTTGTTTTTGCGAGCTACTACTTTTAAACTCCCAGGCTCTAGTTTATGACTCTTGTGTGATGTTGGCTTAATGTCGAATTCATGTGTTATTGTTTGGTTGAGAATCTATGATGACCCTACATGAGTTGAGCATGTTCCATATGTGCATAATATTGTTGTATATTCCTTGTTGTATTTGACGTCTAGAACTTTCCTGGTATGTATGCAAAGTAAAATAAAGAGTGTGGCTTTAGGAGATAATATAGGCAATTCTTTGATAGCCTTGTTTCATACCCTCTTTTACCTACCCTTGTGCATAATCTAGTTAATCCCATTTTCTTCTTTGGTAGACTCATATGTAGCTTAATCCCTTTGTTTGTTTGCCCTTAATTTAATCCAGAGCTCCTGAGCACTTTAGTGAAAATTTAATGAGTTAAGGAGTGTGAAAAAAGTAGAAAGGAGAAAGATAAAATTAAAGCCCTAAATTAATAGTTATTGGTGTATACAAATGATGTGTTGTGGTTGTGAGTGAAAGAAATTTGAGCTAAAAATAAATCATGAATTAATAGAAAATACTCCCTTCCATTTTGTATGTGAGTGAGATTAATGAGATGGGGCAAAACAAAATATATGGGTACACAGAAGTGGTGGAAATGGGTTATTAGAGGTGAATTGAATGAAAAGTGTGATGTATTAAAGTTCTTATGGAAGAAAGTACCTATTCTTGGCAAAAATAGTTTCTACCTATCCTTTACCATACATAAGAACCCTTAAAAAACTATTTGATCCTAAGCTTTATCATTCTGATATTAGTGGAGTATTAAACTAAAGGCAAGCCTATGGTTCATCTTGTGTAACTTGTGAATTCTTTGTGAGAGTGAGTGTAATTTATTTCCTGTACCCAATTTTAATAAATTGCATTTATGTGTGTGATTGTGGGTAACTCTTTTGTTGTAAGGGTACATGTTTGATGATAGTTGTATAATTAGTATGATCTCTTTGATTGAGCAATATGAATGAGTTTACCAACTTGGTGAGTCAATTCTTGAGGCTATGATATTTTTTAGTAATTTTCTTTAGCTTTCAATTGTGTATAACATGCTTAGCGTAAGAACTTGATTCTGTGTTATCATTGTAGTGCTAGCTTGAATGTATTGTTTGTAGTATAAGTGTGGATTATCCTCTGATTATGATGCCTAGAGTAAATAGTTTTCCGAGGATTAACAAGGCTATAAGTGTGGGGTGATGATCTGAGGTGGATTTATGCACCTTAGTGTTGCTATCCGGGCTTATTTAGCTTTGGTTTGAGGACTTCTCTTATGCATAATTAGTAAGTATTTGTAAAATTGAGCATATAAGTGTTAAACTACTTGACTATAATGTTTAAGGTGTGTTTCAAACAAATTTGGAATTAATTTGGTAACTTAGAGTTTAGACGAGAAAACTAGCATTACTAGCTTGAGCTATGTGTTATTCTAGTTGATCTCGATGGATTCTAGTGTGTTTAATGAGTTAATAAGTGTGTGATTATGTAATTATGTGTAATTACTTGTTTATAGTTTTTAAGGTTCGATTGAAATAAGACAAGAGACAAAATAATTAGTTAAAGATCAAAAGGACAAAACTAGTATTTTTAGCTTAAGTTTCTAGTTCATCATCTTAGATTGTATGTGGTTTTGAGATCTAATTCGTGGTGTTTGACTCAATAGGTTGCTTTTTGAGTTTATAATTATGATAAATGGATGATAAATAATCTGTAAATCAAGTGAAAACATCACCACAAGTCTTGGAATGGATGGAAAGAAGCATGGGACAAGACTTGACCAAAAATAGATGTTTGGGAGTCATTAGCGTACCATAGACCTTATCCACCGAGTTAGGGTCTATACCAATCCATTGGGGGAATCCTAAATGACCAATTCCAGTGTTTCACCACTATATTGGCATGCCATGGATCCTAGGCACTACGATAAGGTCCATGGCACGTTGATGTGTCAAAATCGGAAGCTTTGGTCCTACTATAAATAGGACCCCTTAATCATTATGTTACACACCTTGGACGGCCTTGAAACTTTGAGGGAGTATGTAGAGCACTTAAAATAGGGATTTTCTTCCAATACTTTGGTTTGGATGGATTTTATCATGTATTCTATCATTGCAATTACAGTTATATCTATGAGCGGCTAAACACCCTTTTCTAGGGTAAAGGCTAAGAACATGAGTATTATTGTTATGAATTGGTTTGTTTTTTATTATCATATTTTTTTGTTTATTTATCCTTTTTATTACTATTTTAAGGATTCTTGACCCTTATAATACATCTATTATCATCTTGTGAGCCCGGAAGGAGGAACAAGAGGCTAGAACGTGGGTTAAATAGAATAGGATTGTAATCTTCAACAGAATAAAGTTATAATTTGCATTTAGGATAGGAATATACCTAATTTACCTATTTGATTCACTTACTAGATGAAATATAAATGTGTTAAACTTAGTTGTCACAACCCCACTCAAAGATGTCGTTGTGGGTCTAAGTTAGATAGGTGATTAGTGGTTCGAAAGACCATAGTCATAATATCAATCCCATGAATCAACAACCAAGATAATTGACATAAAAAAATTAAGTTCAATAGCATAGTATGATTGTTTGTAGGGCCTTAACCCTAGGTTTCTCCCCATTGATTGTCCAAACATTTTACTTTACCATATTATTTTATTTTATAGTTAGTCATAACTTTCAAACTCTATTAGTTACCTTTTCATTAAGTAAATCTCAATAGTTAATCTTGAATTAAATATTTGTTAACACAAGTCTCTATCGAATCGATATTCAGCTTTTTATAATTCCATTTTACTACTTGGTGGAACCACATACACTTGCATATGCGCTTGGGCGCAACTATGCCACGCCTTCCTTAGAATCGGTAATGGTAGTTAGAAAGTTCATGGATGTGTTTATTTCTTATTTACCAAGAATTTCTCTAGACCAAAACATCTATTTTTCTATTGCCATGGATTTGGGCCTAAGCCTATCAGTATTCCTCCTTATAGGATGTCTCTAGTAGAGTTGAAGCACCATTGCATGAGCTGTTGAGTAAGAGATTCATTAGACTTAGTGTTTTACCTTGAGATACTAATGTGTTTTTTGTTAACAAGAAGGATGGTTTTTTATAAATGTGTATCAACTAATGATAATTGAATAAGGTAACCATCAAAAATAAGTATCCTCTATGTTACATTAATGACTTGCTTAATCAGCTTCAGGGGTATTCAGTGTTTCAAAGATTGATTTAAGATCGTCTATCACCAACAAAATGTTAGGGCCTCAGATGTCCCTAAGATTTCTTTTTGAAAATAATATGGACATTGTGAGTTCTTAGTGATATCCTTTGGGATTACTAACACACTAGCCATATCCATGGAGTTAATGAATGGAGTGTTTCTTCCTTTGTTGTATTCATATGCAACTGTATTTATTGACAATATCTTGGTGTATACCAAGAGCGAAAAATATCATGTAAAGCAATTAAGGATTGTGCTTCAGAGGTTGAGAGATAAAAAGTTGTATGAAAAATTCTTAACGTATGATTTTGGGTCATTGTTGGGTCATGTGGTGAATAATTATGTTATTATGGTTGATCTAGCCTAGGTTAAAGAAATTTGGGATTGGTCTAGGCCTACTTCTCCTACTAAGATTTGTAGCTTTATTGGGTTGGTTGGCTTTTATAGATGATTCATGTAAGGCTTCTCTTCTATTGTAGCTTCTTTGACCAAAATGACTCAGAAAAATGTTATTTTTAGTGGTCCAATGAGTGTGAGAAGATATTTTGAAAGCTCATTGTTCACTTCAGTGCCTACCATAACCTTACTTGTAGAAGGTAAGGGTTTAACTGTATATTGTGATACTTTATGAGTATATGACTTGGTGGTGTATTAACGCAGAAGGATAAGGTAATAACCTGGAATTGGTAGTGGTTGTATTTGTTTTGAAAATATGGAGGCACTACTTGTATAAATTTTATTATGAGATATACACCGATCATTAAAGCCTTCATTATATTTTAAGTCAAAGGATTTGAATTTGAGACACTACAGGTGTTTAGAGTTGTTAAAATTAAAGATTATGATTTGAATATCCTTTATCTTTTAACTAATGACAATATAGTGGTTGTTTCCTTAAGAAAGAAGATAAGCATAGGTATTCTTGTTTTGTTGGTGGATAATATATGACCTTTGGTTAGGGATGTTAAGCATTTGGCCATTTGTTTGATGCAACATGATATTTTTGAGCTGGTTTGACTTTTTTCTTATGTTGAGGCACGATCATTGTTGGAGAAAATTAAGGGTACGTAATTTGAGGATAGAAAGTTATGAATTATTTTGAATAAGGTGTTGAGCGACAAATCTAAGAAAGAAACTATTGATCTGAAGGGTGTTTAAAGGATAAAGGATTAGGTTTGTGTTCCTAGAGTGGGGGACATGACTAGAGTAATCATGGAGGAGGCTTATAATTTGAGGTATTCTATTTATACAGGGATAGCTAAGATGTACCAACACCTGAAGTAGCATCATTAATGGGTGGAATAAAGAGAGATATCATGGAGTTCATGGATAAGTATCTAAATTGTTAGTAAGTGATGTATAAGCATCATAAATCAAGCAATTTGACTCGGAGAATGCCTACACCTGAGTAGAAGTGGGAGAATATCACTATAGACTTTGAGCTTAGTTTACTTCAAACTTTGGGAAATTTTTATTTTATAAGGGTAATTGTGGAAAAATTGGCCAAATCAACTCATTTTATTTCAATAAAGGTGAACTACAATATGGAGAAGTTATCAAAAATCTACATTTGAGAGATAGTTTGGTTGTACAATATTTTCATGAGTGGCAGTAAAATTTTATTCATAAGTGTGGAAAATATGGTCGGTGCCTTATGAAACGGCATCACGAGCTATTTGAATTCTTATAAATCTCCCCAAGTATGATTCGAACCTACGACCAATCGGTTAACAGTCGACCTCCTTACCACTGAACTACTGAGGAATAATGGACTTAATGTTAAAAATCAACTCACGTTCTTTAACTTATGACTGATTTTCTTTCTTTAGGAACCTATTTCCATTTTTGATAGATCTAAAGCAGTCATTCATTACCATAATACATCTCCATTATAATTCTCTCTCGGGGTAGTTTGGTTGCATAGTGTCTCTATATCAATCATTTTAGGTAGAGTTACTTAGTTACTTCACACTTTTGGAGTTTTATGTGGTGGAAATTTGTAATCAATTGGAAATAAGGAAAACATTTCACCCTCGGGTCGATGGTCAGTAATAATATGCTATTCAGGTGTAAAATAATATGATTTATGCATATGTGATGCTTTTTGGTAATCATTGAGACTATTTTTGCCTTTAGTAGAGTTTGCTTATAACACAACTATCATTCCACATTCAGATAGCACCATTTAAGGCTTTACATGGAAGAAAGTGTAGATATCCAGTGATATGGTTTGATTCCTTTGAGGTGAGTCCTTAGGATCCAAACTTAAAAAGAGATTTAATAGACAGAGTGAGATTGATTTAGGATTGGCTCTTGGTGGCCTAGAGTAATCAGAAGACTTATACTGACTGAAGGGTTCATGACTTCATATTTGTAGTTTATTTTATTTAAGGTATCACCCATGAAGGGAATGATGAGGTTTGGAAGAAAGGTAAAGCTTAGATCGAGGTTTATTGGTCCTTTTGAGATCCTTTGCCTGATTGGGGAGGTGCCTAATGAGTTGGCTTTACCTTTTTTCCTTTTAATTGTGCATCTATTTTTTTATGTATCAATGTTAAAAAGTATCACTTCGATGGTTCTCGTGTGATTCGATGGGATTTAGTTGATTTGGATCAGAATTTAACTATTGAGGAGGAGCATATAGTTATTTCAGTTAGGCGGACTAGGAAGTTGAGGTCTAAGAGTATCAATTCAGTAAAAGACCAGAGGAACCATCATTTGATTGAGGAGGCTACATGGGAGATAGAGTAAGATATGTGGAGTAGATAGCCTTAAATTTTTGACAATTTAGGAACCTTTTTTTCTCTATATTCGATAATGAAGTGTGTTTTAGTAGTGGATGATGAAACAACCTTCATAGTATTTTTTGGTATTTTGACTAGTTTACCTCTTCTCATAGTTGCTACATAGTATTTTTGATTTACGGGAGTGGTGGCACAATTTTTTGAGGTATTTGGTTAGGTTTATGCAAGTTTTTAATTATGAAAGGTTTTAAAGTTGGTAAAGTTGACTTCTGTCAATCTTTTGTGTTTTGAATGTCGTATTAGAGTTCCGTCAATTCCATTAGCCCTGACACATTAATTTTGGAGTAGTAGCGCAGTTGGTTCAGATCCCCAGGCTTTCAGTATACTTTTAAAACTCTTGGATGAAGAATAAATAAAGTTTGACCTACGATTGACCTCGATAAATATTCATTAAAAATGACCTCCACTGAAAATTCAGATGGCACTATTTAGTCAGGAACGTCAAAATTTGTCTAGTAGAATAGTTGATTTACTTTTTCGGGATTACAATAAAATCATGAGGGTCCATTTGGGATAATTTTTTAATCATGAGTCGTGTTGGTGCAATTGTTATCTGGTGTTGCTACACCTTTTATGAAACACCCTGGGTGACCCTTAGAAAATTTCTCTATTTTTGGCTTTTGGACATCACATGACTTGGGGTACTAGTTGTATGATGTGGTATGGTTGGGTGGGTCATGTTCATATGGTAACCAGCGTAGGTTGGTTGATTTTTGTCTAAGTTACGATTGGATCATACTAGTCGTACCTTAGGGTATTAATAGTATGGTGTCACTTATATGTTGCACTGAGTTAGATTAGGTGATTCTATTCTGCCTAAGGTACAATTTCATGGATCTAGTCGCATGGTTTGGTACGGTTTGGCTTAGGAGGTCATAAGTTGGATAATATTTGGGTCCAAGAGAAGGCCCAGGGTATGATTTAAGGATACCACTCGAACCCTAGGGTACAATTGGGGTAGGGTGGTCGTACCATCCAATAGGAATTTTAAGTTATTTAAGTTGGGGGTAATCTGGACATTTTCCTTAACCTCTTAAGTCCCCATGACTTATAACACTCTTGGGACATTATTTAACCTATTTGCAATTACCAAAACTCTCTTAAAATACTCTCAAATTTTCTCAAGGCTCTTGGGTCAAGAAAGACTAGGGTTTCATCAATAGGATCAATTTGGGGATTACAAGGGTGATTTCTCTCCGTCAACTTCATAATATGAGGCATGCACTCCTCCCTCATTGTTAGTTCTAACTAAAGGCATGTTTTATGAATTTTTTTTATGGCATAAATGTTGTATGGTTTTGGGTTTTCAAATACATGTTGGGGGTTTTGGTTACAATTTTTGGTTATGGTTTTCCCGTGTCTTTTACTTATGCATATTATTATGGTGCTTTGATGTAACACCCCGAATCTAGTACCCGGAATGCTACATGGTGCTCATGACCTCGAAGGACCACAAGCGAACCCATAACTGATATCAATACCTGAACACTGCAAAATATACTGTATAATGCGGAAATAAAGGCTTAAAGGCCATAAGGTTCAAAACTGTAACATAACTGATAAAACATAACATCTGGATGGGGTATGAAATACCCAAAACAACTGAAACAAACAGTCTGAACATGGTAGTCTGAAAAGCCTCTAACTTTCTAAATAAGGAGTTGATGGGACATATCCCCAACTAACTCCATCTACTAAAAGCTAACTGAGATAATGAAATAACTAATAATATCATCCTCAAATGATGAGGACTCACTGCTAAATCTAGCGGCTACTGTGCTCTGGAGCTCGTGCTTCTGAACCTATGGTATAAAACACCATAGCATAAATGCGTCAGTATGTTTGAATATACTGGTGTGCATGTGAGGTAGGCTAAATGCAAAGGGTACCTATGCATGAAATGAACTAACTGACTATATAACATGAACGTGAGAATACATGTATGAATACATAATAATTGTAACAGAGTTCGTGATAACATGATTACTGAACCTGAGTGCTGATAGCATGAGATACTGATAATTGTTATAACTGATACTGAGTGACTGTATCTGATAGTCTAGGTTCTGATGGAACTAGCTGAGTTTCGTACTGTTCTAAGTTGACTGTATCTGACAGTCGTGAATGTTGTAAAACTATCTGAGTTCTATTATTGAAATTGAGACTAAGACTGTGGGAAGTAGTCATCTAATCGACATGCCCCAAATAATGCATTATAGCTGAGTTAGGTTTCAATCTGTAACCCCAATTAAAAGGGTGTCAATACTGCGCCACCGGTAAGGACAAGCTGTGAGTGACCCTCATCTGACAGTGTCCCCAAAAGAGAATGGTGGGACCCTCATCTGACAGTATTTATCCACCTTATCAACCCTCATCTGATAGTGTTGATGTCTCAACCTATGCTGGCTACATAGTTCTGGAATGCAAGGATGACTTCTAAGAATAACACCCTCATCTGACAGTGTGTGTTCCCATCCTTGGGTTTACTCGGTGCTAATTCCTACTCCTATCTAAATAGACACTGAACATGATTAACTGAACTAGACTACACTGAATTCATGGAGTTCCATTAACTGACGGAATTCTATTGAGATTACTAAATTACTGAGTTTTCCTGAGTCACATGACTGACCGAATTCTATGGATCATGGCTTGACTGGGGATATCGTGAAACATGTCACTGACTCTAGGCACACAGATACATTTTTTGGGTACAAGTTCCCCCAGAACTTGATAGAAGAAAACTAACAAAGCATGACTTTTTTTAATACAAGACCAATATCAACAATACATAATCCATTGGCTAAGGCATTTCATCAAACACTTGACATACATAACTTGTACAAGAATGGGGATTTCATATTATCATACTGGTATGGCACTTTTCCTTCACATAGGCATTTAATCAAACATATGGGGAGAATGTTTTGGTTATACAATTATCAACACATCTAATAATCATGGATACATAAACCAACTTGTAAATTGAAGGGTTTATCATGAATATTGCGTAAATCATCACATATTAGAATCAATTCTTGTAAATAAATAGTCTATAACATGGAACGAAACAAACCAACAACATGAACATCAATTTTCAATCAAATCATGAATATTCATAAATATACAAATCTTGGATTTTGAAAAGAGATTCTTGAGCTTCATGGGTGAAAGAGACCCATGAATCAACACATGACATACCTTAGAATGTAACTCTGTAAAGATTCGTGGAGAGATTCTTGATCCTTGCCCTTGAATTTTTAAGATTAGGGTTTCTTGGCTTTGAAAGTGTATGAAGAAATTGGGGAAAAATAGAATGAATAATGATATCCTTAGGTCATGTAAGGTTAAATTTCGTGTTTAAGGCTGAACTAAAATCATGAGAAATGACCCAATTAACCCTGGACGCGTCTTTTAAATTTTGTGAAAAATTTCCTGACCTGGACCCCTGGCACGACGCGGTGCTATCGCACCGTGTCACTGGAATTCGACAATTGGGAAATTGGACGACGGTGCGACGCGGGGTCATCGTGGAGCTTCACTGGATTTTGACAATTGGGATTTGGTAGCCCTCCGCAACGTGGTGAAATTGCAGAGTCTTACTAGAAATTGAAAATTGTCATTTTGTCTTATGGCGCAACATGCCACTGACTGAGATGATGGTGTTTTACGGCTGAAACTTTAAATCTCCATAACTTCTTACTCGGTTGTCGGATTTAGACGAATTTAGTATCGATAGAAACCTTATTGAATTTTACACACAACAAAAAGTGAAAATCTTAAAAATTCCCCATGGAATAAACATCATTTAATTTATAAGCTAATACTTGATATTCTTGGGACGAAATTAGTTAGGAAACTTTGAGGTATTACAACATCTCCCCCTTGGGAACATTCGTCCTCGAATGCGACTGATTGAGATGGGAGAAACGATGAGTTGAAGTATATACTGAACATGAACAATTGAAACATGACTGACATTTCTGAGATTTATACTGAGCATGCATATCTGATGCATGATTTCATGACTTAACTGACTCATGAACACATGACTGAGATTTCTGATAACTGAGTTTCCCACTAGGAGAATGCATGTCTGATGCATGAACACATGACTGATCTGATGCATGAACATATGATTGAATACGCAATGGAAATTGATACCAAGTTTCCAATGGAATTATGAACATGAAATTGATACCAAGTTTGTAACTGAAATCTGGACATGAAAACTGAAAAGCTTAAGTAAAACTATTACCTTGATCTTGATCTGAGTTAGCGTGGAAAAGGTGAGGATACTTGGTACACATGTATGCTTCTGTTTCCCAAGTAGCTCCCTCAACGGACTGATTCCGCCAAAGAATTTTGACTAGAGGGACTTCTTTGTTCCTCAGTCTGCGAGTTTGATAGTCAAGACTTTTGATCGGAATCTCTTTGAAAGCGAGGTTTTTCTAAACATCTATGCTCTGAATAGGGACTACAACTATTGGGTTACCTATGCACTTCTTGAGAAAAGATTAATGGAAGACTGGATGAACTGAGGCTTGATCTAAAGGCAATTCGATCTCATAAGCTACTTTACCAAAGCGACTGAGAATTTTGAAGGGACCGACATATTGGGGACTGAGCTTTCCCTTTTTGTGGAATCTCTTCGCTCACTTCATGGGAGAGATCATTAGATAAACATAGTCACCGATCTCAAACTCGAGATCTTTTCTGCGCACATCTGCATAAGACTTCTGTCGGCTCTGAGTATCTCGGAGTCTTTCTCAGATCATCTGAACTTTTTTGAAGGCATGAAATACTAAGTTAGGCCCTATATCTGAGGCCTCACTAACTACAAACCAACCGAATAGAGATCTGTATCTCCTACCATAGAGAGCTTCGAATGGATCCATCTTAATACTAGAATGATAGTTGTTGTTGTATGCAAACTCAATCAAAGGCAAGTGGTCATCCCAACTACCCTTGAAATCAATGGCACACGCTCGCATCATATCTTCTAAATTCTGAATGGTCCTTTCTTCTTGACCATCTGTCTAAGGATGAAAGGTTGTACTGAGATAAACTTGGGTACCAAGACCCATTTGGAAGCTTTCCAAAAATGAGAGGTAAACTAGGTACCTCTGTCTGAGATAATAGATAACGGAACACCGTGCAATCTGACCAACTCTTTGATGTAGAGTTTGGCATAATCCTCTACTGAATAAGAGGTATGAACTGGAAGGAAATGGTTTAATTTGGTCATTCTATCTACAATGACCCAAACTAAATCATGCTGATGACGAGTACAGGGCAAACTCGCCACAAAGTCCATGTTCACTTCTTCCCACTTCCATGTGGGAATATTGAACTCCTGCATAAACCCACTAGGATTCTGATGCTCTATCTTAATCTACTGACATATAGAGCACTTAGCCACAAATTCTGCAACATCTCTTTTCATTCCACTCCACCTATAGATCTCCCGTAAGTTGCGGTACATCTTTGTGGCCCCTGGATGAATAGAGTAGCCTGTATCATGAGCTTCTGCAAGAATTCACTTCCTCAAGTCAGCCACACCTGGAACACATAGACAACCCTAAAAACGTAATGCACCATCTCCCTCTTGGAACAAAACCTCTACTTTTTTATCTTTGACTGACTCTTTCCACTTGACTAGACTGGGATCTCTATCTTGCTTTTCTTACACCTTAGAAACTAGAGTTGATACTGAACTACTCTGAACCCATATAACACCCTCCTCTATATCGACTAAGTGAACACCTAGTCTGGAAAACTTATGGACTTCCTGAGCTAACTTCTTTTTGTTGTCCTTAACATAAGAAACACTACCTATAGACAGTCTACTAAGAGCGTTGGCCACTACATTGGCCTTGCTTGGATGATAAAGGACACTCATATCATAATCTTTCAAGAGCTCTAATCACCTTATCTGACGAAGATTGAGGTCTTTCTGAGAAAAGACATACTGAAGACACTTATGATCTATGAACACATCTATATGAACTCCGTAAAGTTAATGCCACCAAATCTTTAAGGAAAAAACTACAGCTGCTAACTCAAGATCATGAGTAGGATTATTTTTCTTATGGGATTTAAGTTTTCTGGAGGCGTAGTCTAGGACCTTACCATACTGCATGAGGACACAACCCAAACCTAATCTGGACACATCACAATACACTACGAAACCATCTGAACCATCTGCAAGAGCCAAAACTGGAGCTGAGGTGAGTTGAGTCTTCAACTCCTGAAAACTCATCTCGCAAGGGTCTGACCATTAAAACTTAACTTTCCTCTGAGTCAATCTGGACATGGGGGATTCAATAGAAGAAAATCCCTTAACAAACCATCTATAATAGCCATCCAAACCCAAGAAACTCCTAATATCTGAAGGAGAGACAGGGCAAGGCCAATTTCTTACGACTTTAATCTTTTGAGGATCAACCCTAATGCCATCACCAAAAACAATATGACCAAGGAATGACACTGACCTAAGACAAAATTCGCACTTACTAAATTTGGCGAACAACAAATGGGATCCGAGAGTCTGAAGTACAGATCTGAGATGGTCTGCAAGATCACGCTTACTACAGGAATAGACCAGAATATTATCTATGAAAACTGTGACAAACATGTCCAAGTACTGCTTGAACAGTCGGTTCATCAAGTCCATGAAAGCGACTAGGGCATTAGTAAGACCAAAGGACATAACCAGAAACTTGAAGTGACCATACCGAGTATGAAAGACTGTCTTTGGAATGTCACATTCTCTGACTCTGAGCTGATGGTAGCCTGATCTGACGTCTATATTAGAGAAATAGTTGTCACTCTAAAGTTGGTCAAACAAGTCATTGATTCTGGGAAGAGAATACTTGCTCTTGACCATGACTTTATTGAGTTGACGGTAATCAATGCATATTTTGAGAGAACCGTCTTTCTTGTGCATGAATAAGACTAGTACGCCCCACGGGGACACACTGGGTCTGATGAATCTCTTATCTAAGAGATCCTTCAACTTTTCTTTTAGTTCTTTGAGTTCTGCTGGTGCCATTCTGTATGGCGAAATAGATACAGGCTGACTACCTGGAAGAAGATCAATGCCGAAGTCTATTTTCCTTTGGGAGAAATTCTTGGAAGATCTTCGGGAAAGACATCTGAATATTCACTCATGACTGAGACTAATTCAAGACTGGGAGTTTTAGAGCTAGAGTCCTTAACATGAACAAGATGATATACATATCCCTTAGATATTATTTTCTATGCCCGAAGGTAGGAAATAAGCTGACCTCAGAAGGCTGAAGTACTACCCCTCCACTCTAGGACAGGTTCATTTGGAAATTAGAACTGGACTATTCTATTTCTGCAGTAGACTATGGCATAGCAGGAATGAAGCCAATCCATGCTAAGAATGACATTAAAATCGGTCATCTCTAATTCGATTAAGTCTGTTGAGGTGAATTTCTGAGATACCATAACCGAACAGTTCCTGTATACCCATCGGGCAATGATAGTTTTACCTACTGGGGTAGAGACGAAAAAGGGCTCTGCTAGAATTTTAGGACTGACTCTGAAATCAACTGCTATATAAGGAGTAACAAAAAACAAGGAAGCTCCTAGATCTAGCAAAGCGTAAACATATACATGAAAGATCTGTAACGTACCAGTAACCACATCAGGAGAATTTTCTTGATCTTTCCGGGACTGGAGAGCATAAATTTGATTTGGGCGTTGCCCACTAGTAGCACTGGAAGTGGCACCCTGCTTATTTGGGTGACCGGACTAGGCTGAGGAACGGTTATGCTGACCCTGATAACCTGACTGGGGATAATCTCTGACTCTGTGACCTGGCTTTCCACATTCGAAATATACATCACTGCCAGCTCTGCAAGTACCCTTGTGGTTCTTACCACAAGTCTGACAAAGGGGATTAGTTCAGGTATTGCTGACACTGCCCTGAGACTTAGAGCCTGGCGCCCTATCTCTATTACCATCCCTAAACTTAAGAGCTGGAGCACTAGCTGAAAAAGGAGATAGAATGGATGACTTAGGATGGAACTGAGAACAATTCCCTCCTTCTGATTTAGGCTGAGCAAAGTTGAAACTACCTGTCCTTGCTCTATTATTCTGCCTCTCTCTCATCTTAATCTTTTGCTCTTCTATCTATTGAGCATGGGTTATAAGCCTGGAAATTTTCATATCACTATTCAACATCACAGACCTGCACTCATTGACCACGCTATCATTCACCCCAAAAACAAACTTATTCATCTTAGCCCTGTTATCTGCCACTATATGGAGAGCATATCTGGCTAATTGAGTAAACTTAAGAGAATACTCTTTCACCGTCATGTTGCCTTGCCTGAGGTTGATAAATTCTAACACCTTAGCTTCTCTCAGCTCTAGAGGAAAGAATCTGTCTAAGAAGACAGTAATAAACTCCTCCCACTCAATAGGCCCTACATCTAAAACCCTCTCTTCTTTCCACTATTTGAACCAAGTGTGAGAAAAATCCTACAACTGATATGTAGCTAGCTCAGTACTCTCACTAGAAGTAACCCCCATGATATCCATAACTTTCTGAACCTGATCTAGGAACTCCTGAGGATCCTCTTCTTACTTAGACTCGAAAAAGGATTGAGGATTCATTCGGGTGAAGTTCCGAATCCTGGCTACAGCTGAATTGGACACTGGTTTGGATGGAATAAACATTGGTCATTCATTCTGAGCAACAACTGAGTTATCAAGAGTGGTGAATACATCTCTGAACTCTGTATGCAAAACATGCTCGTCCAAGGGGTATTTTTGGATGGGCTGAGGGGCTGATTGATTTTCGTTTCTTCTTTTAGGAGGCATGTTGTATAAATGAAAAGGAAGAAATGGATTAGACCGAGGGTTAAATTTGAGCTCATGCTCACTGGCACGACATGAATACTGAAAGAAGGGAAATTATTCCTAAAACATCTTATAGCCTCCTGCACATAAATATGGTGCACAACACACCCAGGAACAAGACCCTACTAGATGCGTCTTTAAAACTTCCTAGGACTCTATTGAACCTTAGGCTTTGAAACCAAGTTTGTAAAGCCCCAAATCTGGTACCCGAAATGCTACACGGTGCTCATAACCCCGAAGGATCACAAGCTAACCCATGACTAATATATGTACCTGAACACTGTAAAATATATTGTATAATGCATAAATAAAGGCTAAAAGGCCATAAGGTTCAAAACTGTAACATAACTGATAACACATAACATCTGGATGGGGTATGAAATACCCAAAACAACTGCAATAAATTGTCTGAACATGATAGTCTGAAAAGCCTCTAACTGTCGTAATAAGGAGTTCATGGGACATGTCTCCAACTAACTCCATGTACTAAAAGCTAACTGAGATAATGAAATAACTAATAATATCATCCTCAAATGATGAGGACTTACTAATAAATCTGGCGACAATTGATTCTCTGGAGCTCGTGCTTCTGAACCTATGGTATAAAACATCATAGCGCAAATGTGTCAGTGCATTTGAATGTACTGGTATGCATATATGGTAGGCTGAATACAAAGGGTACATATGTATGAACTAAACTAACTGACTATATAACATGAACGTGAGAATGCATGTATGAATACATAATAACTGTAACTGAGTTTGTGATAACATAATTACTAATCCTGAGAACTGATAGCATGAGATACTGATGACTGTTATAACTGATACTGAGTGACTGTATCTGATAGTCTAGGTTCTGATAGAATTAGCTAAGTTTCGTACTGTTCTGAGTTGACTGTATCTGACAGTCCTGAATATTGTAAAACTATCTGAGTTCTATTACTGAAACTGACACTAAGACTATGGGAAGTAGTTATCTAAACGACATGCCCCAAATAATGCATTATAGCTGAATTGGGGTCCAATCTGCAACCCCAATTAGAAGGATGTCACACCGCTCCACCGATAAGGACAAACTGTGAGTGACCCTCATCTGACAGTGTCCCTAAAAAAATAGTGGGACCCTCATCTGATAGTGTCTATCCACCTCATCAAACCTCATCTGACAGTGTTTATGTCTCAACCTATGTTGGCTACATAGTTCTGGAATGTAAGGATGACTTCTAAGAATCACACCCTCATCTGACAGTGTGTGTTCCCATCCTTGGGTTCACTTAGTACTAATTTCTACTCTCATCTGAATAGACACTGAACATGATTAACTGAACTGGACTACACTAAATTTATGGAGTTCCGTTAACTGGCGGAATACTATTGAGATTACTGAATTACTAAAATTTCCTGAGTCACATGACTAACTGAATTCTATGGATCATGGCTTGACTGAGGATATCGTGAAATATGTCACTGACTCTAGGCACACAGCTATATTTTTTGGGTACAAGTATCCCCAAGACTCGATAGAAGGAAACTGACAAAGCATGACTTTCTTGAATACACGACCAATATCAATAATACATAATCCATTGGCTAAGGAATTATATCAAACACTTGACATAGATAACTTTTATATGAATGGGGATTTCATATTATCATACTAGTATGGCACTTTCCCTTCACATAGACATTTAATCAAATATATGGGGAGCATGCTTTGGTTATACAATTATCAACACATCTAATAATCATGGATACATAAAACAACTAGTAAATTGAATGGTTTATCATGAATATCACGTAAATCATCACATATTAGTATCAATTCTTGTAAATAAATAGTCTATAACATGGAACGAAACCAACCAACAACATGAACATCAATTTTCAATTCAATCAAATCATGAACATTCATAAATATACAAATCTTGGATTTTGAAAAGAGATTCTTGAGCTTCATGGGTCAAAGAGACCTATGAATCAACACATGACATATCATAAAAACTAACTCCGTAAAGATCCTTGGAGAGATTCTTGATCCTTTCCCTTGAATTTTTAAGATTAGGGTTTCTTGGATTTGAGAGTGTATGAATAAATTGGGGAAAATAGAGTGAATAATGATATCGTTAGGTCATGCAGGGTTAAATTTTGTGTTTAAGGTTGAACTAAAATCATTGGAAAAGACCTATTTAACCCTGGACGCATCTTTTAAATTTTGTGAAAAAATTTCCAGCCTGGACCCCTGGCGCGATGCGGTGCTATCGCGTCGTGTCACTAGAATTTAATAACTGGGAAATTGGATAATGGCGCGACGCGGGGTCATCGCGGAGCTTCGCTGGATTTTTAAAATTGGGATTTGGGAGCCCTCCACGATGTGGTGAAATCACGGAGCCTTACTAGAAATTGACAAATGTCATTTTTGCTTATGGAGCGACGTGCCACTAATTGAGATGACAGTGTTTTACGACTGAAACTTTAAATCACCGTAACTTCTTACCCGATTGTTGGATTTAGGCAAATTTGGTATCGATGGAAGGTTTATTGAATTTTACACACAACAAAAAGTGAAAATCATGAAAATTCCCCATAGAATAAACATCATTCAATTTTAAAGTTAATACTTGACATTCTTGGGATGAAATTAGTTAGGAAACTTTGGGGTATTACATTTGAGCATTTGGATGCATGGGAATGGTTAATTATAACTTAGTTTTGGCTTTAGAAATACTATGCCCCCAACTTGTTTGATAAAAAGCCCATGAGAAAGTTTTTTGGTTAAATTGTTGGACTTTCATTGAACTATGCATGGTATAACTTAGTAATAGAACTTTAAATGGTTTAAATAGTTTGGAATGGTTAAAATTTAAGGTCTTCGTGGTTATGGTTGGTCTAATAGAAAGCCTTGTAGGGTACAAGGGGATCCCCCAAGCAAACATAATAATGATCACTTGTGGGGTACATGGGATTCCCCAAGTCAACTAAATAATGTAATCTATGGGTACATGAGAATCTCTTCTTAAAATAATGGTTAAGGACATTGCTTGCAAGATATAGTTGGTATGACAATACTACTAATTATAGACTTGGTTAATAATAAATGGAATGGTGGTTTGGTTGTGTGGTAATAATTTTAATTGGGAAATAATGGTAGCATGTGATAGCTAATCGTAAAGGTGTGAGTCAAATGGATGGACACTGGAAACTCATATTGCCAACATAAGATTGGTCATGGCGACTATATATGATACTTATGAGGTACACAGAAATCCCCTAAGTACACTTATACATATGTATCATGGAGAGCGAAGGGTTCTTAGGAATACCCTACTCCTACGGTATCTACGCTTTATGTGTCTACATACATCGAGTCTCATTTAGGAGGTTACACTGGACCCATATAGCCTGTAGATAGTTCTAGGACAGTTATGCTACACATAACCAGGTCAAAGGTCTTAAAGGTATGCTAAACCTAATTTATTTTCCCAGCATGGTTATATATATATATATATGTATGATTGTGAATGAATATAGTTGGTTTACTTGGTATTAAAGATTGGCATTATGTTATCCTTATCCTGAGCATATGCTAACGTTCACACGTTAACCCATCTTCGAGCAATTGTATCCCTACGTGATGCAAGAATCAGTTGTTCTACTGCTCCTGTGTAGTGATAAAATTCAAGATCAGCTCAATTGGATTAAAGTGGTAAGATTCCATATTCTGGAGGATTCCATTTCATGTTATGGATTTTTTTCATACTTTGGTCATTATATAGAC
This sequence comes from Capsicum pubescens, assembly GCA_030864215.1. NCBI lineage: Eukaryota > Viridiplantae > Streptophyta > Magnoliopsida > Solanales > Solanaceae > Capsicum > Capsicum pubescens. The sequence continues at coordinate 126,004,140 of CM061543.1, forward strand.
TATGTTTTGGCTATGGTCGGAGGCATGTCCTGACCAAATATTATTTTACTTTTAGTTAGAGGCTTTATAGGACTACTATGGTTTGGTATGGACGGTGTCAATAGTGGTGTTATCATTGGCATTGGTATTGGTATTATCGTTGATATCGTCCGATTGCATTTATAATTGTTCTATTTTGTTATGTTATAAACTCGTACTTAGTTATTATTTTGGTTTTAGCATGATTATTGATTGGGTATTAGATTGTTAGATGTGCTTGGGTTGTTCATGGTTATTAACCTTTCCTAGATATGGAATTGTACAAAACATTATCCTATTATATGTTAAAAATTCATCTGACTCAGGGTACATGTTTGGAGGTTGGGTTTGGTAATGGGGGTACTCCCCGATCCTGCTTGGACTTGGGATGCCCATTACAATAAGGCCCCAATTTGGGTGGTGTCATGTTGGTATCAGAGCTTTACGTTAGTGGTTAATTGGGAGTCCATAAAGCTATGTCGATTATAGTCTTTTTTAAGGGTATGTATCGCGCCACACTCATAAGGGAGAGGCTACAAGGCATTTAGGAAATGTTTCTCTTTATTTGTGTTCTATTTTTAAATTTGGAGTCTAAGTCTTGGAATCTTCACTAATTCCTATTTATTTGCCATTTAGATCAAGCCACGATGATCTGATGCACATAAAAACTTCTCTGTCCCAACTGGGGACATTGTTGAAGGGGCACGCTCTACTTATGGAATCCATACTCGGTCTAAGTGTCCAGTCCCTGATTTCTATGGAGTTCCACCGGTTCCTTCTAGTCCTCCTCAGGCAAATGTCACGAATGTGGAGTTTTATTCAATCGATCCATGTGATTGTTCAGCTGGTAGCTTCTTAGGTTGAGCATGGTGCACCTGGTATTGCATCTTCTAAAGCCACAAAGGTTAGCCAATTTATAAAGTTGAGTCCTCCAACTTTTATTGGTGTTAAGATAGAAGAGGATCCTTAAGGTTTTTTGGATGGTATGGAAAATATCTTCATGGTCATGTAAGTCACAAATATGGAAAGGGTGAATTTTGCTATCCAACAGCTAAAGGATGTGGCATACAAATGGTATGAGAAATGGGATTAGGAAAGGGGTGAGGTTGATGAGCCATCTTTGTGGGAGATTTCTCTAATGTTTTTTTGGATTGCTTGTTTCCTCAGGAGTTAAGGGAAGCGAAAGCTGAGGAATTTATTAATCTGAAATAGGAAAAGATGTCAGTCAAGGAGTACTTCTTGAAATTTCACCAGCTATCTAGGTATGCCCCAAAAATGGTGTCAAATATGAGGGTTAGGCTGAGAAAGTTTGCTTTAGGACTGTCTCGTGAGTTGATCCTTGAAATTAAGACTGTATTGCTGATTAAGGACATAGATATTTCTAGGATGGTTATTCATATGCAACAGGTGGAGAAGGAAAAGAGAAAAAAGATTGAGGTAGACAAAAGGCAGGGTAAGAAGTTTAGATTCTCTAAGCAGGGTAGTGTTCAATAGCAAGGTGGTTGAGATGGTGATAAGTGTCCAAAAAAGAAGTGGGGAAGTTTTGGTTCTTTTTCCACAACTAGTGCTCCTTATTCGAAGCCATTGGGATATAAGCATCAGCAGGGTAGCGATAACTTCAGGGCACAGAGTGCCCAATATTAGGCTAGTGGGGCTCAATTGACTTCATTATGTCCTTCTTGTAGGTTTTATGGTTGGTTGTATCGGGGTTGTGATGAGAAGAGGGACAGGTGCTTCAAATATGGTCAGCCAGGCCATATGCTTAGGAATTATCTGATTGGTAAGGTTGCTTTGGGAGCGAACAAGGCTCCAATTGCCTCTTCGTTTGATCATACACCCAAGGGTGCTACTTCTTTTTTTTTCTATTGGTGCCGTCACAGGTCAAAATAGATTATATGCTCTTGAATCCCAGTGGGAGTCTGAGGCATTACTTGATGTCGTGACTGGTACGTTACAAATTTTTTCTCATGACATATATGTTTTACTTAATCCAGGGTCCACTCTCTCTTATATGGCCTCATTTATGGCTGTGTATTTTGATTTTGATCCTGAGGTTATTTCAGATTTTGTTTCTATTTCTACCCCAGTAGGTGACTCTGTGGTTGCTAAAAGAGTTTATAGGGGGTGTGTGGTGTTTGTTGGTGTAAGGAGACTTTGGTGGATTTGTTTGAATTTGATATGGTGGATTTTGATGTCATTTTGAGGATGGTTTGGTTACACTCGTGCTATGCGTTCTTAGATTGTCAGACTCATAAGGTTGTCTTTAAGTTCCATGGTAAATTGGTTATTGAATCGAAGGGTGGTTCTGTAGCTTCTAAGGGGAATTTTATCTCATATATTAGAGCTCAGAGGTTAATCTCTAATGGGTGTCTCTATTATTTGGTCCGGGTTAAAGACTCTAACTCAGAAGGTCCTTCTTTGCATTCAATTCCAGTGGTGAATGAGTTTCCTAAGATCTTTTTGGATGATCTTATTTATGTTCCTCTAGATAGGGAGATTGATTTTGGGATTAATTTGGTCTCGGAAACTCGTCTAATATCTAGTCCTCCTAATAGAATAGCTCTGGCTGAGTTAAGAGAACTTAAGGATTAATTTAAGAATCTTTTGGATAAGAGTTTTATCTATCCTAGTGTGTCCCTGTGGGTTGCACCAGTGTTATTCGTGTGTAAAAAAGATGGTTGCCTTTGGATGTGTATTGATTATGGCAGTTGAATAAGGTGATGATTAAGAACAAGTATCCTCTTCCTAGAATAGATGACTTATTTGATCAGTTGCAAGGTGCCAAATTATTTTCAAAGATAGATCTTCGGTTTGGGTATTATCAGCTTAAAATTAAGGAGGTGTATATCCCTAAGACGATATTTTGTACCTGGTATGAGCACTTTGAGTTTTTGGTTATGTTATTTGGATTTGATAATAGGGTATTCCATCAGTTTTTGGATATGTCTGTCAATATGTTCATTGATGACATTTTGGAGTACTCTTGTAGTAAGGTAGATCATGCCAATCACCTCCGTGTTGTGTTGCAGAGTTTGAAAGAGAAGCAGTTGTATGCCAAATTCTCAAAATATGAATTCTAGTTGAACGTTATCACTTTTTGGGGTCATATTATTTCTAGTGAGGGGATCATGGTGTATCCACAAAAAGTGGTGGTGGTGGTTAAGAAGTGGCTTAGACCCATGACTCCAACCGACATTCAGAGCTTTTTGGGTTTGGTCAGGTACTATAGAAGGTTTGTAGAGAGTTTTTAGATGATATCTTCCCCATTGACTAAGTTGACTCATAAGAAGATAAAGTTCTCTTGATCAGATGCTTGTGAGGGTAGTTTCGAGAAGTTGAAGGATAAGCTAACTTCGGCTTGGGTTTTGACCTTGCCTAAAGGCAATGAGGGGTTTATAGTTTACTGTGATGCATTCTGGGTAGGACTTGATTGTGTTTTGATGCATCATGATAAGGTGATTGTCTATGCTTCTAAGCAGTTAAAGGTACATGAGAGGAATTATCCAACTCATGATCTAAAATTGTTAGCTATGGTGTTTGCATTAAAATCTAGCGGCACTATTTTTATTGAGTGCATGTGAATATCTTCTCGGATCATAAGTGTCTGAAGTATGTGTTCACTCAAAAAGAGCTTAAACTCAGGCAGAGAAGATGGTTTGAGCTTCTCAAGGACTATGATATGAGTCTTCACTACTTTCTAGGTAAGGTAAATGTTATTGTTGACGCTCTTAGCAGGTTGTCCATAGGGAGTTTAGCTTATGTAGATAAGGAGAGGCAAGATTTAGTGAATGATATTCACCACTTGGTTAATCTTAAAGTTTGCCTTTTGGACTCCAAGAATGGTGGTGTGTTGGTACAGGAAGTGGTTCGGCCATCTCTTGGTGCCGAGATCAAGGAGAAGCAAATTCTAGATCCTATATTGATGAAAATCAAGGGTGATGTAGGTGGGAAAAATATAATGGTATTTGATATCTGTGGTGATGGTAACAAGGAAGGTTATGTGTTTCTAACGTCGAAGGGTTGAGAGAAAGGGCATTAGCAGAGGCGCATGAATTGCGCTATGTTGTTTATCCCGGTTTGATGAAAATGTATCATGATCTCAAGAAGATGTATTGGTGGAATGGTATGAAAAAGGATGTGGCTGATTTTGTGGCTAAATGTTTGGTGTGTCAAAAAGTGAAATTTGAGCACATGAGGCCTGGGGACTTGTATTAGGAAATTGAGTTGCCTGAATAGAAATAGGAAGTGATCAACATGGATTTTGTTACCAGTGTTCCTCGGTATTGGAACCAATTTGATTTGGTTTGGGTCATCATGGATAGGATGACAAAGTTGGCTCACTTCTTGCCAGTGAGGACTAACTTTTTGGCCACGGATTATGTGAGGTTGTATCTTCATAAGATTGTGAAGCTGAATGGGGTACCTATTTTGATTATATCTGATTGTGGTATACAGTTTTCATCTCACTTTTAGTGGTTGTTTTAGAAGGAGTTGGGTAATAAGGTTAGTCTAAGTACTATTTTTCACCCGCATATGGATGGGCAAGCAAAAAGGACTATTCTGACATTGGAGATATGCTTCGTGCAAGTGTGATTGATTATGGTGGTAGTTGGATTGTGTACCTGCCTCTTATAGAGTTTTCTTACAATAATAGTTATTATTCTAGCATTGGGATAGCACCTTTTGAGGCATTGTAGGTAGGAGGTGTAGATCTCTTATTGGGTGGTTTGAGTTTGGTGAGGCGGATATGTTTTGTCCAGATTTGGTTTATCAGGCTATGGGTAAGGTTAAGGTCACTCGAGATAGGCTTAAGGCTACCCAAAGTTGCCAAAAGTCCTATGTAAATGTAAGGCTAGGGACTTGGAGTTTGAGGTTGGGCATAGGGTGCTCCTAAAGGTGTCCCCAATTGAAAGTAATGCGGTTTGGGAAAATAGGAAAGCTCAGTCCCCGGTATATTGGTCCTTATATGGTTTTGAGAAAAGTTTGTAATGTTGTATGTGAATTGGAGTTGCATTCTAGTTTGAGCTCTATTCATCTGGTATTCCATGTCTCAATGTTGAGAAAGTGTATAGGTGATCTATCATCGGTTGTTCCTTTAGAAGCATTGGGTATCTCGGATTCTCTATCTTTTGAAGAGATCCCAGTTGAGATCTTGGATCAGCAGGTTCATCGGTTGCAGACCAAGGATGTAGCTTCGATTAAGGTTCTATGAAGGAACCACAAGGTGGAAGAAGCTACTTGGGAAGTGTAAAAGGATATGAAGTCCAAGTATCTTTATTTGTTTTTTTCTATGGATATTCGTGTGAAAGGTATGTGTTCTTAACCACATCTTTGTTTTCTAACTTGGTTAAAAGAAGGTTGATTTAATTGCATCTTTGTTTTCTAACTTAGTTAAAGATTGGAATGGTTATGTTGGGATATAATCCGTGCTTGTACTACCTTGTCCATCATTCGGGAATGAATGATCCTAGTAAGGGATACTGAAACACCCTGGGTTTTGGCCCTTAAAATTTTTTTCTATTTTTTTCTTCTAGACATCATACGACTTGGGGTACTAGTTGTACAATGTGGAATGGTTTTGTGGGTCATGGTCGTATGGAAACCAGTATTGGTTGGTTGGGTTCTGTCCAAAGTAAGTTTGGATCATACTAGTTGTACCTTAGGGTACTAATGGTAAGGTGTCACTCGTATGTTGCCCTAAGTTAACTTAGGTGATTCTATTCTTCCTAGGGGTACGGTTTCAAAGGACTAGTCATATGATTGGGTACGGTTTGGCTTGGGAGGTCATATGTTGGACAGTGTTGGGGTCCAAGGGGAGGCCTATGGTATTAGTTAAGGGTACCGCCCGTACCCTAAGGTACGGTTGGGGCGGAGTGGTCGTACTATCCGGTGGGAATTTTGAGCAGTTTAAGTTGGGGGTAATCTAGACATTCCCCTCTCAACCTCTTAAGGCCACATGACTTATAACACTCTTGGGACATTAGTTAACCTATTTGCAATCACTCAACTCTCTTAAAACACTCTTAAATTCTCTCAAGGCTCTTGGGTCAAGGAAGGCTAGGGTTTCATCAATAGGATTAATTGGGTCTTACAAAGATGATTTTTCTCCATTATCTTTGTAATCTAAGGCATGTACTCCTTCCTTATTGTTAGTTCCAACTAAAGGCATGTTTTATGAATCGTTTTCATAGCATAAATATTGTACGGTTTTGGGTTTTCAAAGACATGTTAGGGGTTTTGGTTACAATGGTTGGTTATGGTTTTCCTATGTCTTTTACTTATGGTTTTCATATTATTATGGTGGTTTGAATATTTGGTGCATGTGAATGGTTAATTGGTACTTAGTTTTGGCTTTGGAAACATTATGCCCCCAACTTGGTTGATAAAATGCCTATGAGGATGTTTTTGGTTAAATTATTGGACTTTTATTGAACTATGGATGGTATAACTTGGTAATGGAACTCTAAATAGTTTAAATGGTTTGGAATGGTTAAATGATAAGGTCTTGGTGGTTTTGGTTGGTCTAATAGAAAGCCTTGTGGGGTACAAAGGGAACCCCCAAGCAAACATAATAATGATCACTTGTGGGGTAAATGGAATTCCCCCAAGTCAACTTAATAATGTAATCTATGGGTACATGGGAATCCTTTCTTATTAAAAAGGATGGCTAAGGACATTGCTTGCAAGGTATAGTCGGTATGATGATACCACTACTTATAGCCTTAGTTAATAATGAATGGAATGTTGGTTTTGTTGTGTGGTAATGGATTTAATTGGGCAATAATGGCAGGGTGTGATAGCTAATTGTAAAGGTGTTAGTCTAATGGATGGACACTGGAAAGTCATGTTTACCGACATGAGGATTGGTCATGGTGACCATATATGATACTTATGTGATACAAGCATAAAGAGTATAAAGTTGACAAGGTCTTGTAGAAGGTTCAAGCTTCGGATTGTCAAAGGATCAAGTCTCGGATTTGCAAGTGCTTGAAGACCTTTTGGAACCATTACAAAGCCTTGTCCAAGTGAATAAAGGAGGAGGTTCCTTACACTCAATAGGCGCCTTTTACTAAGGGCATGATGGACTTTTTACACTCCAAAATAACATTCCATAGGAGCCCTTTTCTAAGCCCCTCGTTAAGGGCATTTTTTTCATTTGGTATGTAATAGTATAAATAGACCATTTTACTTCTCTTTTCATTAGACTTTGATGAAATTGGATATTACTTTTATATTATAGTTTTTATTCTCTAGTTTTAGCTCTTAGAATCTGAAAATTGGTCCAAGAACATTTGAAGTTAGGGTTTGAACAAAGAACTCGTCACGGTGTCCTATACCATCAAAGAGTACACTAAAATATCAATCCATCAATATATCAAGGAACAACTACACAAGAAACTCACCAAAGCCGCGGGTTGTATATTCCCGCCATGGCCTCATACCAAGGTCTATACTTATTATCAATATCGCAATTTAGCACAACAAAACTGATATCACCATATCATAGTTATATAGTTACTTAATCTCGATTTCATTGATGAACTCTAAGTCTAGGCTGTATTAGCTAACCTCCATATCCATGATACACTAGTTTACAAGTCTTATAGTTTACTAGTCATCAAATAAGGAAAAGCTACAAGTTATCAACATTATTATTCATTCACCTATCTCAAGGCCATTTTCTAGTTAGCATTCTCATTACATAAGGAATCAATTAGGCCATCACAACATCGCATACTAGATGATGACTTAACCATTCATCATATCATACTAAAGTCTATTACTATAGGCATGTTACAACCTTAAGGACTAGTTTCCATATTTTAACCAAGTAAGGTCCATCAACTAGTTCTCTAGGCTTTTAACCTACAAGCCATAGTCATTTATTAGAAATAACTAGTTGTCACATAAGCCACTTTACTAGGCGAAACTCCATAACATAACCATTAATTCAAGTCAAGTAGATTTACTAGGTGAGCCTATGGTTCTACACAAGATTACACATACCAATTAGCCTTAACCTAATAATAGAAATAAATTACCTCTAGTTACCGATTAGAGTTGACGAGGGTCACACCTCTTAGTCAGTAGTTAATGATAAAGAATGAGTATCAATTACCAAGGAAGAAATCATGTCTCGAGTACATAAATGGTTTATCCATACATGGCATAACCTCACATATATATATGCACTTATATAAAGTTTCCCTACATGACATCATAGCATCATTACCTCTTTTGGATTCACTGGATATCATCATAACATTGTTACCTCTTTTGGATTCACAGGATATCATCATAACATCAACATATCCTTTGGATTCACCGGGCATTATCATAACATCATTACCTCTTTTGGATTCACCGGGTATCATCATAACATCGTTACCTCTTCCAAATTTACCAGGTATCATCATAATATCAACATATCCTCCAAATTCATCGGGCATCATCATAACATCTTCAACTCTTTCGAATTCACCAAGTATCATCATAACATCAACATATCATCTGGATTCATCGAGCATCATCATAACATCATTATATTTTTTTGGATTTATCGGGTATCATCATACCATTACACACTCCCCTAAGATAACAACATACATCCACATACATAGCCAAACAAATAAACAAACACAAGTTCACAATAATAGGGTAATAGGGATGCAAGATACATATACTATCCTACTTTACTATTAATCATCACTACATAATATGAGTATAAGTATGAGCATGAGCATTCATATGTTATACCTAATCACCACCTTTCCAAGGCTATTTATATCATAACTACAAGATAATCAATAAAGTATACACATTATCCAACCATCGATCAAATGCATTATCTGACAATCGACTTTAACCAATATAATCTCAACAACATAATTTAGACGTTCATCAAGTATCTAAGTCTCTAAGGGATTTCATAGTTCATGCTTAAGGCAGATCAAGTCCAACTCCTAAATTCCAAGAATGAAAAAATTCGCTATCACAAGACTAACTTCTACCCAAAATTAGGCTAAGTTATCTAAGTCACACCATATGGGCTTATTAATCCTTACTAAACCTATAGGGGAAATTTTCCTCAAGCATTCTTTCTAAGTCAACCCAACACCAAGGTTATTTCCTAACTAAGAAATACCTAGGTCAACATACCCTTAAGGTTAAGGAGCAATATTATTCTCATCTATTAGAGCAACTAAAGTGTTCTCCCACTATCTATGAGACTACTAGTAGAACTATCCAAGGTTTTAGGCTAAGGGTCAAGCGTCACCCTTTGTAAGTTCAACAACCTATAAGAGTCAACTAATCCCAAATACCACCATTCAACCATTTATCATCTAAACCTTGCCCAATATCACAAGATATCAATAATTATACTACAATCAAGCTCAATCCAACTATAAGTAAGCCTAACCTTCCTTGAGTCCAAGCAACTCATAAACCAACAAACTTTGCCTTTCCTTTTCTTAAAGCTTCTTATTCCACGAGCCAAGCTATTAATAATAAAATCTATGCATTATAACAAGAATAACAATACACATTATGGCACCATTGTGCCATGGATTCAAAAATGACACCAAACCCCCAAGTGGGTTCCACCTTCAGAAAATGAATTTCCGAGAACAACCATTGTTCAACTATTATTAGGGGGTTATAACCCTCAAGAAATTTGACTAAATCAATGACATTTGTGGCTACAATTAAGCCTCAAAGACTTAGGCGTTTTGGGATCTAGAAATCAAGAATTTAACACCAACTAGAAGCAATCTTACCTTAGATTTGTAGCAAAATTCGATTTCATAAGTTGTTTAAGCTCCTAATCAACCCACATCACTCACTTGGAAGATTTTACACTCTATTAGGGTTTGTATCTTTAGGTGGAGGCACTTTAAGCTGACTCACGAACAACCCAAAAATCATCTATCACTATGCAAGAAAGCAGAAGTGTCTTCGGACCCTACATCGCATGGGGATACAACGTCCGGGAACGATTAGCAGGGTGAGCGCTAGCATGTAACTCAAGAAGGGGATAAAATAATATCACGATAAGTCAGTACAAAATCATTCCAAAACCATAGGCAAACAATCACACACATACACATACACACACACATATATATATATGTCAGGATAGGAAACAAGGTTTAGTATGAGAGTTAAATATTAACCAGGACTGTGAAGCTCAAACTGCCATCTTTACCCACGGGTAGTATGGGTTCATCTCTTACCCTGCAAAAAGGGTCTCAGTGCGTGTTAGCCGCACGAATTAGGTATCAAGGAAACATAGGGAATTCACGACCCTTCTCCAATCTAAGATACAAATACATAAAGTGTGACACAAATACACAGTCATCAAGACTAACCCTCACAGAGGAAAATATATGTTTTCGGTATTAGTCCCTTGGGACCTCCATTTTTACGGCTCAGCTAGACAACCCTTTTTAAGCCCAATTAAAATATTTACATATTCTCATTCATTGAACCAATAATTATCCATTCGGGCATAAACTGTTGGTTTTGTCATACCAACTATGCTTGCAATCTATTATTAATATGTCATCTAGTCATCATCACTTGGGGAATCAACGATCCCACAAGCTTTAATCATTCATTCATATTGAGGAATCTACAACCCTCGAAACTCAAGTTAATTATCCATTAACTTGGGGGAATCCACGACCCCCAAGGTTTAATTTAAAAATATTTACAATATTTATGCAGTGTGATAGTTTCAAAAGTGATTACAATATGCATATACTCATGTTTCAAAGCCAATTTCATAAGGTGGATTAAGGTTATTACTAATTTCAATTCCAAATCTATTTATTTAGGAGAATCCACGACCCTTATTCCCATTTACCATTCCCATTCACCCAATGAGTTCAAAAACTATCAATTCAAAATATGAATGATTCACAGAAGTCATAGGAAAAGCAATTCTATCAATAACATTCAAAGACCCTCAACCTAATTTTCAGAATCATCAATTAATCACATGAATAACAATTCTAAACACATTCTTTTAGTGAAACAAGTTTAGGAAAAGAGATGCATGCCTGAAAGTATTAAAAATTATAAAGGAAAATCACCAATTAGAGCTCTAGAATCCAAATTCTTAGAAACCTTAATTGTTCTTGCCTTGGTTATTTGAAAGAGTAAAGAGTAGTTTATGATGGATTAATAAAGTGTTATTGTGTCCCTTAGAGTATTTTAGGTCGTGGGTTATGATTGGGGAAAGAGGAAAATGCCAAGAGTGCCCTCACTTAAAAGTGCAGAAAAAGACGGTCAATCATTAGGGTCACGTGATAGTTCATGACTTCTGGTTATGAGTCATCACAACGACTCGTAGTCTAGGTAGAGACAACGGGCATACATATTGTTGACCTTATAAGTCATACCATACAACTTGTAATATGACATTACGACTCATAGGGTCCTAGTCATACTCAGGATAGAAATATTGGTCAATCCACTGGTTTGTTCGTGAGTCCCTCCATACGACTCGTGAACTCACCTTACGACTCATAAGGTAGAGGTCGTAATCAGATCAGTCACTTGGTCACCTATACTGGTCAGGCTACGATTGGGGTTCTACGACTCATAAAGAGTCTTTATGACTTGTGAGGTGAGTCATAGCCTGGACAGTGAGCACAAAAGTCAAGAAATTTTTAGAGGCCAAAAATCTAGGGTGTTACAATATCATCCCATATCATTGCACTGCATTGTGGTATTATGAATTGTTGTTGTGATTGAAATATATTGCGATATAACTTGATATTTAACAGCTAGACATTTTCTTTTTGTAGATTATTTTTTGTATATTTTACCCATTATAGTTTTCTACTTAAGCTTGATCAGCCTATAATGGCTACTGAATACAAATGGATCGCATTCACTCCTACTTGCTGTATTTTTTCATACAAATCTCCATTCAAGGCTTCCAATGGTGTGTAATTATGCTGGTTGGTTAAAGTTTCAAAGTTGTAGTGAGCTCCTCCCTTCAACAGTGACTTTCGTAGATATTTATTTTTTGTCTTTATTTGACTTATCACAGACAGCTAGATATTTACTGATTGTGACTTTTTGTACTTAGAGTTGTGCTTGTACTTATGACTAATAAATCTTGTGTTGTAGTTTGAATTAGTCTTGTTCAGTGATTTTACAGATGTTATAAATCATGTTTTTAGCTATTTATTTGTATTTGGTATTTGTTATTTCTATATTTTGTATCTTCTTTGATATGTTAATTCAGGTTGACCTATCACGGATAGGTGGGGTAGGTGTCATCGCATTCCATGGGTTTTTGAATTGTGACATTGGTATTGTAGTGACTGGTGCGATGGTGACAATTGATAGTGGTGATTGTGATGGTGAAGCTTATTGATGTTAGTAGCGGCAATATTAAATATGGTAGTGTGTGGTGGTTGATGAGATATTATTGTAGTTGGTGGTAGTGCTAATTATGATGGTGAAGGTGGTTGGTAATAGGAATTGATTGTAATAGTGATAATGGTTGATAGTGGTGGTGAAGGTGGAGGTGGTGGTGATGACGGTGGTGGTAGCAGTGATTATAATTATAATGATGAAAGTGGTAATGTGATAATGATTGACTGTAGTGGTTGACATCGGTGCTGGTTGCCAGAGGTGGTTGGTGGTGGTGGTGGTGGGTTGACAAAGGTGGTGGTAATTGTGATAGCAGAGATGATTAGTGGTGATGGTTGATGATTGTGGATAGAGTCATGATGAAATTTATTTAGACAAAATTACCTCTTAATGATATTAGTATACTTTGTTCAAGCCTACAGTTGTTAAAACCTAGATATTCAGATTAAATAAGTGTCTAAATTTTAATGTAAATAAATGAATTTAATAACCTACGGTTTGAATCATTCAAATTCAAGCCTTAGTTACTGTAAGTATAAATGAGGCCTTAGTGCCTCTATATATCAAATATAAAAATAAAAAAATTGTATTTTGTTGAAAAATAAGAAGGAAATCACTAAGTTCGTGTACTTTGAAAATGTACTTAGAAATCACTATACTTGTGCTTAAATGAAAGATCAAAAGGGTACTAGAGAAAATGCATGCATATATAGATCAGGAATTCTTGGTATAAGCTTTTCAGACACCATTTTCCATTTTTTTATAAGATGCATATTTGGAGTAAAATTAAAGTTCTATTTTGCCACCAAACACATTGGTCTTGTGGGGATGGCAACGGTTTGTTAGTTCTGGTGGGTGCGTCATCACATAAGAAATGTTCACTTCACCTTACTGACTTCAATATCAAGATGACCATTTTTTTTAATTTCCTCATTAGGTGAACCAGTAATATTTCATCAATATCTCACTGCTCTTTTTAGTATTCATTAGAAAAGAAAAGCTCTAAACTATATCATTTTATTTAAATTTCAACGAATTAAAAGCACTTTAATTCATTAGGTTATAATGAACATAAATTTAATGAAAACCGGCCATGTGCTAATATATTTGTTAGGATATCCAATTTCAAGATTTGAAAACTCAAGTGCGTGAATAGCTAATGCTAAAAAGTGGTTAAAACCAAAACGTAGGTTCAATTTAAAAATACTTTTTTGCTTTGTTGTGAAATGGTTGCTCATTGCAAGAGTTCATTAGTGAATATTTGTTAGATTTAAAGTCAGTCAAATGGCTTTGCTTATTCTAGCCGTTAGCTACCAAAATGATCATCAACCGCTATCCCTTGAAACCAACTACGGCACAAATAATTAGGCTTTTACACTTATAGTCACCCACCAAAATAGGAAAATATAAATACATATAATTATATACGTATTTTACACATATAACTAGTGTCTAAATTTTACATATATGACTAGTGATTGCAATTATTTTTGTCGAGCAGACGTAACTTTCCCAAAATATTTAGGATTTCAATTTTATACGTTATATTGAGTTAATGACAATACAAATAATTTTTATACTATCAGCAAAATTTAACTTATTACCGCAGATTGTTACTTTAATTTTCATATTACCATAGATATCAATCTAAATATAAAGAGACGCATATCGTTGGCATAAGACTAATTTAATAAAGTAAAAAAATTATATATTATTAGTGCACAAACCTTAAGCTTAATGTTGTTAGTCCCAACCACCCACCCCAGAAAGTGTAAATAAAAGATAGCTTCTTTGTTCTTCATTCTCAAACAAGTCTGTTAACTTCCCTCTCTATGCACCTCAACCCCCAAAAGGAAAGGCTCTTCAAATTTTCTTGACATTTTGTCTGTGTTTCTTGGAGCTGTAGGGGCCAATAAGTTCATCTTGAAGAGGTAAATGTTTCATTTTCTTACAAGTTTCTTCATGTATTCTTCTCTCTCTTTTTTATTCTTTTTTTTCTACCTTTATGTGGGCTATATTGATAATATTTTTGGTGTTTTACTTGTATATTTGCTTAGGGCTCCTCAAGTCCAAGTTACTTAGACATAATTAAGGTAAATTCTGATCATACTCTTCTCTATTGATATTCAAGTATACCATGAAAACAAGAAAAGATACATTTCAGTTTTACATACCAAACCCTTTTCTTTTCTTTTTTGCAGATGTCATCAAGATTTAGTATAACATGCTAGTTTCGTGAATTATTTTAGTCTTAATTTTGTTATCCTGTCACACAAAATTGATATTTTAGATCCAACTATTCCTCGAAGAACATTTACGGATACAACTACAACATCCTTAGACCTTGTAGGCAGAATATATCAGAGGACATTTTTAGTCAAAGCTAGATCATCTATTTTTCAAAAACTGTTAAACAAAGATAAGACACTGGCGGTATGAGTTTGTCCACCTTGCGGTCCAACCGTCCAAGTGATGAGGGTTGCTGTAAATTAAGAGCAGTGTAAAATTAGTCAATTTATGATGAATTTTCAGAATATAAAATTCATTGAATATGGCTAAATGATCTCTGAAGCTTTACTTGCTTTATTAGATTGTAGTAATTTGATCGATGTAATGTTTTCTTACTGGGTAGTGATTCGTTTAGTCTGAATCCTACCTAAGTTTTCTTTTGTTCTATTTTACTTTGAGAAAACAGTAGGTCAGCTCTATTTTGGATATGTAACTTGGTTTTTTGGTGAAATAAAATTCATTTATTTATCAAAAAGAAGATGGCTAAATAAAGCAACCATGTAGATAATTAGAATCAAGCAGCGACTCAAGCGAATTTGTGGCGTAAGGCCAAAATCGAACGGCGGCCTTATGTTTTTAAGAAAAAATAATTATTTTTATAAAGTCTATTTTTAAAATTATATAATTGATTTCTTTTAATAATTTTTTAAATTAATAATAGAGTCAATGCATTAATTTCTTGACACATAGTATTATGGACTAAATATATCAAACTCCAATTAAATATTTTTTTATATAAAAAAAATATTTTTTTTATAAATAGTATTTAATATATTTTTTTAAATTTATAATTTATTATTACTAAAAAAAATGAGGCCCTCAAATTTTGGAGGCCTTAGACGGCCTTTTTTTCCCAAAGGGTTGAGCCGCCCCTATTAGAATTCACAAAACTTCAACTTGTTTGGAGTTGAGATGTAGATAATTAGAATTCACAAAACTTCAACTTGTTTGGAGTTTGAGTTATAATTAATCCGGTAATTCCTCTTTTGTTATTTATGTGACATATTTCACTTTTTAATTCTGTATGCTTTTCTTTGACGGTAGTTTTTCATACGTCTTATTAAATTTTGAATTATCAATTATTGTGATCAATAATACTTGTTACAAAAACTTTAAATATATAAATTTTATTTCAAAAAAAGTTAAAATTTCATGTCCGTATTTACCGTATAAATTAAAATGTTTAACATCTGAAATTTGTACTATACCACATATGCTAGGACAGAAGAAGCAGTAGTATTAATAGAAGATAGAAAGAGATCAAACAGCTGACATTTCTTTTTCTTTTTGAAATGCTGTTTTGGTTAGATGGGTGAGAAGACAAGCTTCCAGTTGTTTGGATTTGAGTCACAATTAATGTTTTAACTTTTTCTTGTTTTAATTTATGGGACATATTTTATTTTTTTTAAAATTGAGTGAGCTTTTCTTTAACTAATATTTTATATGCCTTCTAAAAATTTTAAATCATCAAATAGTGTTGTTGGACAATAAAATTATTGAGATCGGAAAATAATAATCGAGATAAGAAAAATATTGCAACAATCGTTTTATTGATTTCAATGTGAGTGTTACAATCTCTATAAATCTTCCAATTCGTCTTTTTAAATATAAATTCAAGGGCTTCGAGCTTGATCTTGAATTTGAACTTGATTTGTTGATTTGATGGATTTGATCTTGACTTGTGCTTGAATTCAAGGGCTTTGCTTGTTCTTGAATTTGGTGGTCATGATCTTGACCTGAATGCTTAAGCTTTGTAGAGAAATTGTTGCGTTTAATACACGAGCTTTCTCTTCTTGTTAGAGTTGTTGGTCCTTTTTTGAATTATGAACCCCTATTTATAGTTGTGGAAAGGGAAGAGTGAAGATGGACTTCCTTTGCCCAATCAAATTCAAGTGACGTGGCACGGCTTTGATTTCATTAGGTCTGTTATATCATTTTGACATGTGGCATGATCCTATTGGTTCATTTCCTTAATTTGGCATGCTACATCATTTGACACATGATACTTATTTGGGCCTCTAGAATATGACAGTATCTTGGGCTTAACAAAGTGGGCTCATTATTTGTAGCTCAAATCAATGGGCTATCCCAATAAAAATTGGACGTTAATTAAATTCATATGTGTTTGAATTTAAATAATTAATCTAATTATATTAATCCGCAATATTTATTTGATACTAATTTATTTTAAATTTAACTTAATTCGAATTTTATACGGATTTCAATTTAATAAAATTTTGTTGTCCACAACTGTGACTAATAGTACTTGTTATAAAAACTTTAAAGATTTGATGTACGAATTTAGAATGCGGATTAAAAAGTTAAAACTTCTAAAATTTATACCGACAGGGGGATAGAGGGATGTAATGGCATTCTTAATAAAAGATAGAAAGAGATCAAACAGCTAACATTTCTTTTTCTTTTTTAAATGGTGTTTTGGTTGATAGAGATGGGTGAGAAGACAAGCTTCCAGTTAGGGGTGGTGGGAGCATTGTTTCTCTCAGTGGCATCCTCAGTATCCATTGTTATTTGCAACAAAGCTTTGATGAGCAATCTTGGTTTCCCATTTGGTAATTCATCTTCCTGTATCAATTAAATTAATTTGCACCACCTTGACTTATTGTTGTAATATATTTGTATTACCCACCAAACTTTTGATTACGATTGCATTTAAATAAATTATGTTAGTGATGCATGTGTTTGGTGTGCAGATATGTGTGGTGGAACGCAAAATTAAATAAAAATAGACTCCCTTAGTTTCATTAGGTTAAACAATCAATCATGTCAAGAGTTTATTTACTTAAAATTATCTAGTGATAGAAATCAATATTTTGACTGTAGAATTAATTTATGTACACAAATACCGATCTATAAAAATTTTGTCACTCACTAAGTACTACTCCCTCCGTTTCACAATAAGTGAATTGTTGAAATATTTTTTAGTATTCAAAATAAGTGAATGGTTTACAATTTAAGCTAGACATTGAAATTTTTTTTCAAATTTACCCTCTATTAAATGTGCATTGGGAGTAATATATCATTATTAAGGTTTTGAAATCTGAAAAGGGTAAAAATGAAAAAATATGATAAATTTATGTTTTTACCTTTTTTTCTTGAACATGCGTGTCAAAATCCAACGATTAACTTATTATAGAACGGAAGAAATAGTATAATTCAACCTATTATAATATGTCAGCTGTCATTTTTGTGAGGTCAAAGAAAAATCTAAAATTTTTAGAATATTGGTGTACTAAAGAAAGGAAGAAAAAAAGAGTATTAAGTTGGAAATGATCCGAATTCCTTTGGGTATTACCTCGTCCATCAACCAAGTGCATCATTGTGGTTTTATATAGCATAGGTGTCCATAAATAATGTTAGATTAATTTTGTGAAATATTACATAAAATATCTAAGTTGATGGAGAAATCATGAATTCATAATACTGTAATTTTGGTCCTAATTAAATCTGCCCCTAGTTATGTCCTTAACAGTAACTTGATTATATACAATATTTTTGCATTGTCATTGCCTAAAACTTAAACTGATAATTAATTTTACATAATGAATGTCGGAAGCATAACATTTTCTGGGATGTCTTACAATTTCTGTTGGTGGTTTGAGGGAAGATATATTTGATCAACTAATAATAATTATATGCCATATTTTTTCTGTTAATTATTTTATTTGCAGCAACAACATTGACAAGTTGGCATCTGATGGTGACATTTGTTACACTGCATGTGGCACTAAGATTCAATTTCTTTGAGAACAAACCCATTGACATGAAGACTGTGATTCTGTTTGGCATCTTAAATGGCGTTTCCATTGGCTTTCTCAATCTCAGCCTCGGTTTTAACTCTATTGGCTTTTACCAGGTATCCACGTGTTCGAAAAATATTAAGGTCCGTTTGGCCATAAAAATCATAATTTTTCGAAGTTAAAGTTGTAGTTGAAATTAAAGTTGGAGTTGGAGTTGGAGTTGGAGTTGTGTGTAATCATGAATATAAATTAAAATTGTTTTTGAAATTTTGTGAGAGAAGTATGAGTGAAAAAAGTTTCAAATACAATTCCGAAGTTGTAGTTGAAATTTTCATGGCCAAACGTATCTTGCTTTCACTTTTTTCACTAAAGTGAAATAATTTTTCAAAAAAATATAAATAATTTTCATGGCCAAACGGCTATTAAAATTATTTATAAATTACAATCAGTCATACATGATGAGTTTGTTACTCATAATTATTTATGATTTTATAACTACTTATAAATACTTCTGATTTGATCATGTTTTTTAAAATTTTATGCCTCGTATTTAAAATTACTTTATATTAGGATACTTTAATGTTTTCGGAAGAACTGAAAGAACAAAATCACAATATTAGAACAGCATCAACAACAATAATATAGTTTCTCCCACCTCTATTGACGGGCTACTGAAAAATAGCTATTAGGAAATCTACCTTTTAGAAAGTAAAATTTTCGTCCCTAAATATCAAGAGATAATTACAGTCTAATGTCTAGCAATCTAACTTATAAAATAGATTCCAAATGTATAGTTTTTATCTAATTAAGTATAAATATATTATACGTATAAATATACATACATATTATAATTAGGCAAAATGGTTCGATGAACCCCTGTACTATGTCGATTTTGTAAGTTGGACACTTCTACTTACATGTTTGTCATCTGGACTCCTGAACCCACTAAAAAACAATATTTTAAACACTTTTTTGGTGAGTGTAACACACTCTCGCCACATCAGCTGCAATGTCAGCTTACACGTCTACCACGTCTGCCACGTCAGCTGCCACATCAGTCGCCAAGTCATCTTTAAGTATTACATTAAATTTTATGTTATTTTTAAAATGCTACACAAGAAATTAAATATTAAAATAAATTTAATTAAATAATTTTTTTTATAAATTGTTGAAATTCTAATACACAAATACAATAAATTTTTAATTTAAATTAAATTAAATTTTCAATTATAAATTTAAAGTTTTTAACTATAAATTCACATTACACAAACATAATAAATTTTTAATTTTTATTTAAATATCTTCAACAATTTGTAAAAGTTACAAAATTAATCCTAAACAAAATGAAAAATTTAAATTGAGAAAATGAATAAAAAAAAATTAAAAAGTAAATCAAGAATAATTTTTATTTATTTTTTTACAATGAACAACAAACAACAATATCAACCACGGCAAAGACCTCTTCAAGGATATATAATTTTTTTTTTCAATGAACAACAACAAAAACAACAATATCAATCAGCAAAGACCCTCTTCGGGAACAACAACAACAAAAAAAATTCTACAATGAACAACAACAATATCAACCACAGCAAAGCAAAGACCCTCTTCACGGATATATAATTTATTTATTTTTGACAATGAACAACAATAATAATATCAACCAGCAAAGACCCTCTTCAGGAGCAACAACATTTTTTTTTTTTGACAATGAACAACAACGACAATATCAACCACAACAAAGACAAGGAATAACATAAACTTCCGTTGAATCTTGTCAACCTTAACTCCACTAACATCCACTTTCGTTGAAGTAGCAATAACATAAGCTTGATTAACTCTCCTTAATGGAACCCCATTAACCTTAAACGACTCACTAACAAGTAACAGTCCAGAACATACAAGTTATTTCAAGAACACAACTCTTTTTTCCTTAAATCTCCCAGCTAGAATAATCAAACCAGTACCAGGTGTAATACTGACTCTCAATTTTGTGGGTTTTGGTTTGAGTTCGTTGATGAGAGATTTTTCCACGTCATCAGCTGGGTAGAATTTTGATGGTTTGATTGCGATGGTTGAGGGCAGAGCAACGATGGCGGTGGATTTTGGGTGGGTGGAGAATTTGCCGCCCTTTATCTTCTTGATAACCCAAAGGCCCTTTTTGTGGTACATTTTGGAACGGAAGAATTTGTCGATTTCGTTGATTAGGTTAGGATTACGGGGGAATTTCTTGACGGCCATTGCTGTGAAGTGTGCAAAGGACATGTTTGGAGTGAAAGGGGAATAAAATGAAAGTGAAATTTAAATTGTGCAAAGGATAAGTTTGAGAAAGTGAATAAAAAATTCTCTTTATATTTTTTAAATTGTAATATTATTATTATTTTTAATTAGTTTAATATAAAATTGACAAAAAATTGACCCCACTCACACTTCAGGTGAGTGTAAAAATTCTTCTTATCCTAGTCAGCATTTTAATGTCATATAGACAAAGTCAAACGGTTAAAGAGTTTAAAATATAATTTTTTTGTGGGTTCAGAGATCCAGGTAACAAACATATAAGTAGAAATGTCCAACTTACAAAATCAACATAGTATAAAGATCCAGAAGATCATTTTATCTTTTAATTAATGTATAAGTTTTGCATATTTAAGCAAGCACCCGTACTTAAAGTTTGGCAGACGGATCAAAAACGAAAGGAGCACAAAAATCGATAGAAACCGAAAAGATCTGGTATCCGGTTACTGGTCGTCCTTATAGACCAAAAAGATATCTGGTCTCTGGAAAATTGACTTTGTAAAAAGTGAAATGCTAACTCTCTGTCTTGTGTGTTGCTTTTGCAGATGACAAAGTTAGCAATTATACCTTTCACTGTACTTTCAGAAACCATTTTCTTGAAAAAACAATTCAGGTAATTCGAACTTCCATATTTTCGAAAATACACTGAACTATTTGAAATAAATCAAAAATATTCTTCGTTAAATTTTTGGCTCAAAAATATCCTTCCATTAATTATTTGGCTTAAAAATACCCCTTTCTCTAACGGAATTCGAAAAAGAATCAAAAATATTCCTGGACTATCTGAAATGCGTAAAAAATATCCCTCTGTTAAATATTTGGCTCAAAAAATTAAATTATTTCAATTATTTCGTTAATTTATATAAAGTTCATCATTTAATTTATATTTCGTTAATTTCTTTAAGTAAAAATTTATATTTCGTTAATTTATATTTCGTTAATTTCTTTAAAGATTAAAAAGATGTAAAGTGAAAATACTTTTTTAGAATAAATGTATGTTTATTTTCCAAATCAAATTCAACCAATTTATATTATAATTCAAATACTTTTTTTCATTATCTTATTTTTAAAATTTAAAAAATACTTTATGTAAAAAAAAATTAAAGTATTAGGGTTAAAAAATTAAAGTTAGGGTTTAATTAAATCGAAATAATTTAATTTCGTTAACGAGAGGGGTATTTTTGAGCCAAATATTTAACAGATGGGTATTTAACAAAATTAAATTATTTTGATTATTTCGTTAATTTATATAAAGTTTATCATTTAATTTATATTTCGGTAATTTTTTAAGTGAAAATTTATATTTCGTTAATTTCGTTAATTTCTTTAAAGATTAAAAAGATGTAAAGTGAAAATACTTTTTAGAATAAATGTATGTTTATTTTCCGAATCAAATTCAACCAATTTATATTATAATTCAAATACTTTTTTTCATTATCTTATTTTAAAATTAAAAAAATATTTTTATGTAAAAAAATTAAAGTATTAGGATTAAAAAGTTAAAGTTAGGGTTTAATTCAATCAAAATAATTTAATTTAGTTAAGGGGAGGGATATTTTTGGTCAAATATTTAACAGATGGGTATTTAACGAAATTAAATCATTTCGATTATTTCGTTAATTTATATAAAGTTCATCATTTAATTTTTATTTCGTTAATTTCTTTAAGTGAAAATTTATATTTCATTAATTTCGTTAATTTATATTTCGTTAATTTCTTTAAAGATTAAAAAGATGTAAAGTGAAAATATCTTTTTAGAATAAATGTATGTTTATTTTCAAATCCAATTCAATCAATTTATATTATAATTCAAATACTTTTTTTCATTATCTTATTTTTAAAATTTAAAAAATACTTTTATGTAAAAAAAATTAAAGTATTAGGGTTAAAAAGTTTAAGTTAGGGTTTAATTCAATCGAAATAATTTAATTTCGTTAAGGAGAGAGGTATTTTTGAGCTAAATATTTAACAGAGGGGTATTTTTTACCCATTTCAGATAGTTCAGGGGTATTTTTGATCCTTTTCCGAATTTCGTTAGAGGGAGAGGTATTTTTGAGCCAAATATTTAACGGAGGGCTATTTTTGAGCCAAAAATCTAACGAGGGGCATTTTTGAGCTATTTCAAATAGTTCAAGAATATTTTTGAGCCTTTTCCGTTTTTCTAATGCTAAAATAGGCTAATCTAACTAAGTACATTTATTTTGTTATTTTTATTTTTTATTTTCTCTTGCAGCCGGAATATCAAATTCTCTTTGTTGATTCTGCTGCTCGGAGTCGGCATCGCCTCCATTACCGATCTTCAGCTCAATTTTGTTGGCACAATCCTCTCTCTACTAGCAATTGTTACAACTTGTGTTGGACAAATTGTATCCTCTTATAACTTATTCGTCCAAAAGTTCATGTCACGTGCGCTGACAGTTATAATTTTTTTTTATTTCATTTCGTTAAGTTTAGTTTATAATAAATATGATCTCACATAACATTGAAAATAGAATAAATAACATGCTATAGCAAGTAATTACACTGGTAATGTGAAAGCTCTACCCTCTTAGTAGGATAACTTCAACGTGTCGTCCATCATTACGTCCAAGAAAAGAAGATTATGAAAACTATTTAATTATTATTTTATTTTTTTCAATATATGTGATATAATTTTATTTGATTCGAAACAATTGTCAAAGATTATTTCATGCTTTGACTTGACCCAAGAATTTCAGCTCACCAATACGATTCAGAAGAGACTCAACATCTCCTCTACACAACTGTTGTACCAATCAGCCCCTTTCCAAGCAGCTATTCTATTTGTGACAGGGCCTATGGTGGATCAATTCCTTACTAAAAAGAATGTTTTTGCTCACAAGTATTCTAATGTTGTGTTGGTAAGCAAAACCATAATCCCCATTTTACTTAAGCATGTGTACTATGTTCTAGTTATAAATTATTTGCTACTGCAACAGATTAAAGTAGACTTATAATAACGTAAATATATTTATATTATCAGCATATATCAAATAAATTCCAGAAATTTTACCAAGACTTGCTCGCTTTATGGAGATATTTAGAATGAGCAAATGGATATGGATGATGTTGCAGGGATATTTGAACCCCATTCATGTAAAATTTACACCTATATACATCGTGAAAATTATTTTTTTCTATGTATATATAGTAGATGTTCAATCTTCTAGGTTTCTTCATATGTTTACTACTTTATTTTCTTAGTAAAAATTCTGACTCGTCGCTGAAATGAATGATGTTGCAGGGATTCATATTGTTGTCGTGCTTGATTGCTGTGTCAGTGAATTTCAGCACATTTTTGGTGATTGGGAAGACATCACCCGTGACATATCAAGTGCTTGGCCACTTGAAAACATGCCTTGTTCTAGGATTTGGCTATACACTGCTGCATGATCCCTTCACATCAAGAAACATTGTTGGAATACTAGTTGCCATTGTTGGCATGGGATTGTATTCTTTTTTTTGCACACATGAAACTAAAAGGAAACAGCTTGGAAATCATTCTTCCATTCCTCAGGTAAGAATATCTCCCTTTCTTCCCCTTGCTGTTTTAGGAGTTTAACTTTTATACATTAGGGGTCGTTCGGTTGCTGGTTAGAATTATGCAATTTTGGTAATATAAGGATTAGTTGTGCATGGTGTAGATGTTTGTGTATGAGTTATTTATATGTTAGTTATTTCATAGTTCATCCCACATAAAATTATACATAGATTGACTCATAAGTTATACATAAATTGACTCATAACGAAAGCGGTACTTGGTGTGGTGAATTTTTTACAAATTAAGCAACTAAAAAACTATCAAACATGATATTAATTATGTTAATTTTAATAAAAGAATAACTTCCTTTCTAATCAGTAACCAAATAACCCCTAACGGTCTAAAATATATTTATCTAAAAAATAAGACAAAATTTTCACTACAAACATATCAAAATATATTTATAGTGTACTTTTCTTAGTAATATGATTGTAAATTTTATTCCTGGTAATATTGATTTTGTTATATCATCTCAGGTCAGAGAAAAAGATTCTAGTACGCCACTTCTAGCTGGGAAGGATGGTTATCAAGATAAGGAAAATCAAGAATCCAAGAAGTTATCCAAGATCTCCCTTGTTTAAATTTTGAAGTTGAGATGAGGATGTTTCAAACAAAAAGAAAATCTGAATTTGGAGACATTCCACCGGATGTAAATGATTTTTGGTTGATTCAATAATATTTCCACGAATTTGTTATATTAGTTTTGTCTTTAAAATTTTGTGTTACGATCAAAAAATCAAGGGTCATGATGACACTTGTTGCGACAAGTCTGGACAAGTAAGCCTATCATCCAAACTGATATGAAATGAAAGATAAATACCAAAGAGGCAAGATTCTGAGAAAAGAGTTGAACCACACATATATGGCAAAAACGACAAATACGCAGCCAAAGATACGATACAATATTTCAAAACCTGGAGTCACAGTGTATGAACCAATTAAATACAACTCGACGTCAAAATATACATAGGATATTCAAAAGGGAACAAACTTTGTCTCTAAATACAATAAGGCATAGTCTAGATAAGAAAAGGTAGTGGTCAACTCCGGATGCATAGACCAACCGCTACCTCGAATAGAGACCAAGTACCGCCGAAATCAACTAACGTGTGGCGCACTAATACTTGGATGTGCACCAAAAGGGCACAGTAGGGGTCAATACGGTCCACTTGTACTCAGTAGGTATCATAGGCCGACCGAGCAAAGTAGAAAATAAAGCATATAAACGCAAACTATGGGCGCAACACATGCAATCAAAAAATGTCCCAAATGGTAGCCTAAACTGTCTCCACTAACAGTTTCAAGTCAAGAACAGAAATACAATCACACAATAAGCATAATACATGGAATGCGATGAAGATAATGATCATGGTGATAGTGATGATGATGGTGTGATGCACGAGGTCGACGCACAACCTCTATATACACCTACCGAGTTGTGCTCTCAGAGTAGGACTCATAGGGGGTTCGTGCATCCATATACAACCAACATCTAGTATCAATATTCATAACTCTTCTCTTGCATATTTATCGATAGAGGATTTTTAAAGATATCATATTTTTTGTACAAAAAAACCCAGTATTTTTAGTATTTTCATAGTGATACTAATGTTTCATGAATAAATATGATATGAGGATGTAATGTTCACAACCAACCAGAAGGAGAATTTTCAAATCCAACCAATATACACATCAGGTGAGCCAAATTTCACTCAATATTCCAACCTCCACGAATCCAATGCAATCTATATGCCAATTGAGTAAAATACATAATAATATGCCATTGATATTACATAAACTCCAATTTAGGCCTTTTTCATCAGAAAAGATACAACCAAATACATATACACAAGGCCAACGACATCAAATAATACCCCACACGGTCATACATAATAAATAATATCTCAAAACCAGCAAATAACAACAATATAGGCCCCCATACGGGCATAACACAATAATACATTTTCATGATTGATTCCCACACTCATAACATGATTTTGTATCAATATTTACTACCCATCCCAGTCTGAAGAAAGTTAAGACATAACCTACCTCAAATATGGAAATTGGAATAACTAAGCTTTTAACACCGAACTTCCGCCCCATACTCGAATTTAGAATCAGCACACAAATATAGAATCTACGTGTCAAAAGAAAGTCAACAATACCCATATTACTGACTTTCAAATCGAGATTAAACGAACCTTCGAAATAAATTTTCAAAAAAGAAGGATAAAACTAAAATTTTAGTAAAAAAAATATTTTCCAAGATTAAAGGAACTCACAGGAGAAAACTCAAGTGAAAACAGATTGAAATCGGGGTTTGAGTCAAAGAATGCTAATTTGGGCCTTTCGGAACAAAATTCCTAAATTTCACCTTTAAATCCGAGTTTCAGTAAGATTTAAATAATAGAAAATTCAAGAAAAATAATTGTAATAGGAATTTGGAGCTTACCCAAACTTTAAAATAAAAGAAAATGTCCAAAAACTTGAACCCCAAGCTTCAAGTCTTGAAAATGGCATAAAAATCACTAGGAAAATAATCCACCCAGGCATCACTAAGAGACTACTGGGTCGCTTAGGCGGATATTGCTTAAGCGAAACCCACCCCATTGCTTAAGCGACTTGATTGTCGCTTAAGCGATAGGCGTCTTGAATGCCAGTGTCTCTTAAGCGACCAGGCCATCGCTTAAGCGAGCTTGGTGTCGCTTAGGCGACACTTTGGCTGTAAGACCAAGTCGCTTAAGTGACCAAAGCATCACTTAAGTGAGTGCACCAACTGAGAGGTGAACCAACTGGAGGCTTGGAGACTTTTGAGTCTTCGCGAATCCCTTAGAATTTATTTAAAATTTTGAGTGTGCAAACAAACTATGCTACCCCACTATTCGACGCTCTAGACTCAATGGCGATATCAAATTTTTGAAAAAAAATGTTATTTTCACAAAATTGACCCTTGAGATCCAATTTTGCAACCTTTTGAATTGAGGGTCAAAATGAGATATAAAAGCCATAAAATTACACCAACCATGTTATCAACCTAAAATGACGTTCCAGATCTACTGGCGCAGTCTATTTGGTCATTCGATGCACAGATAAAAAATATTGACCAAAGTCAACTATAAGGCTTTTCAAGCCATCAAAAATCACAAACTCACACAAATCACATTGAAATGCATTGAGAACCGTGTCAATTATTTCCATACCCTACAAATATGATAATGCAACTATGAGAGGGGGTAAAATGGTCTAATTATACAAAAATAAATACTTTACACATATCACTAAAAATCAGGTCATTACATCATCCACCACTGAGAGTCTAGTTTATCCACGACCTAAGGGAAATAGAAATACCTGAATCAACAAAAAGCTGGGGAGAACTACTACTTATATCAGAATCGACCTCCCAAGTAGACTCATCTACAGATTGATGCCTCAATTGGACCTTAATCACTGGAATAACTCTAGAATGCAATCATCTAGCATCCCTGGCTAGAATGGAGACAGGCTCATCAACAGAAGATAATTGCTCATCTAACCAAACCAAATCCCAACGAATGACATGGGAATCATCTATAATGTAACACCAAAGTATAGAAACATGAAAAAATGGATGAACTACTGATAAATCTGGGTGTAATGCTAACTTATAAGACACATCTCTAATAGTCTAAAGGATCTCAAAAGGTCCAATATACCTGGGTATAAGCTTGTCTCTCTTCCAAAACCTCATTACACCCTTCATGGGCAAAACATAAAGATAGACACGATCACCAACACTAAATCTCAAGGCACGAAGTCTACGATCCGCACAATATTTCTTCCTACTCTGAGCCGCTCAAAGTCTATCCTGAATGATTTGAACTCTTTCCAAGGACTCACGAAGGAAGTTTGTACCTCGAAATCTAATCTCTAAAATCTCAAACCAACCAATTGGTGAGCAATAATGCCTACCATACAAGGCCTCAAAAGGAGCCATTTCAATGATGGAATGAAAGTTATTATTATACAAAAACATCGCCAAAGTTGGATGCTCCTCCCAATGACCTCTAAAATCTATCACACAAGCGTGGATCATATCCTCCAAAATCAGAATAGTTTGCTCCGACTGACCGTCGGTCTAGGGGTGAAAAGTTATACTAAGATCAACTCGGATACCCAATTCCTTCTGAAAAGTCTTCTAAAAGTGAGAGGTGAACACTGAACCTCGATTTAAGATGATAGACACTAGTACACCATAAAGATAAACTATCTTACGAATGTAGATGTAGGCCAACCTCTCATCACTGAAGGAAACCTGAATCAGAATGAAATGAGAAGATTTAGTTAATCGATCCATGATGACCCAAACACTATCAGAACCATGAGAAGTATGAGGCAACCCAGTCACAAAGTCCATAGGGATTTGTTCCCATTTTTACTCAGGAATGGGTAACCTCTAGAAAAAAACACTAGGTATCAAATATTCGGCCTTCACCTACTGGCAACAAAGGCAATAAGTAAAAAAATCTACTATATCTTTCCTCATACCACCCCATCAGTAATGTTACCTCAAATCATGACACATCTTAGTCACTATCGAATGGATGGAATACCTGGAACAATGAGCCTCCTTCAAAATCAACCTAATCTAATCACCTACTCTCGACACGCAAACTCGACCATCAATACTCAATACACCATCTGAATCAAGTGAGGATTCATTGGTCTCACATTCAACACCTTATCCCAAATCACTCTTAAACCCACATTATAAAACTAACGATCCCGAATCTGCTCCATGAATGCAATAACACACTTAGGTGTTGAAATATCAAGAATAAACTCATGGTTAGCCAAGGACTAAAGCTCTAAGGCCAAATGGCCTCTCCTAGGTCAAAAAATACGCCAAACTACCCATGCTAGTCAACTTTTGGCTAAGCAGCCATATTAGCCTTGGTTGGATGATAGAGAATGGTCAAGTCATAATCCTTAAGAAACTTAAGCCAACGACGCTGCCTCATATTAAGATCTCACTGGCTAAAGAAGTACTGAAGGCTATGATGATCTGAGAAAACCTCGTAATGGACTCCATACAAGTAGTGCCTCTAGCTCTTCAAAGCAAAAACAACTGCGTACAACTCCAAATCATGGGTATGGTAATTCCTCTTATGGGGCTTCAGCTGATGAGAAGCATAAGCAATCACCTTACCCTCCTGTATAAACACAATACCTAACCCAATACCAGAAACATTACAGAAGACGGTAAAACCCATGCCCTCTTTGAACAAAGTCAAGATAGGAGTTAAAGTTAACAAATCCTTGAGCTTTTGAAAGCTTGCCTCATAAACATCGGACCACTGAAAGAAAATCTTCTTCTGAGTCAACTTGGTCAATGGAGCTGTAATAGATGAAAAAACGTTAACAAAATATCGATAGTAGCCCGATAAACCAATAAAGCTTTGAATCTCGATAGGAGAAGTACGCCTATCCCAATCACGAACCACTGTAATCTTGGACGAGTTGACCATAATACCATCTTTGGTCACCACATGACCAAAAAGGAAATAAACTCCAGCCAAAACTCATACTTGGAGATCTTAGCGTACAACTTCTCACCCCTCAATCTCTGAAGCATAATCCACAAATGCTCATCATGATCGGCCTCAATATTAGAATGAACCAAGATATCATCTATAAATACCATGACAAAAGAGTCAAGATATGATTGAAATACCTGGTTCATCAACTTCATGAACTCGGTTAGGGCATTGGTCAACCCAAAGGACAAGACCAAGAATTCATAATGACCGTACTGAGTCTAAAATACTATTTTTGGGATACCCGAAGCTCTAATCCTCAACTAGTGATACCCGAACCTCAAATTAATCTTCAAAAACACCAACGCACCCTAAAGTTGATCGAAAAAATCATCAATACGAGAAAGAGGATACTTATTCTTAACTATCCCATTGTTCAATTGTCGATAATTAATACACATACGCATAGACCTATTCTTTTTTTCACAAACAAGACAAGCACTAGGTTAGGGTAATTCCCTTATCCAACTACTCCTGCAACTAATATTTCAATTTCTTCAACTCTGTTGGGGTCATCCTATACGAAGGAATAGAAATGGGCATGGTGTCCGGCTCAACAACATCAATAACAAAGTCAATATCATAATTTGGAGGCATACCAGGAAAATCCATAGGGAAAACATCCCTGAACTCACAAACAATATGAACAGAAACCAAAAAAGAGGGAAAACAACACTAGTATCACTATATAGGCCAAATAAGACAAACATCCCTTCTGTACCAAACGATGAGCCTGAAGAAAATATATAACTCACTAGGGACCCGAATGAAGCACACCCTTCCAAGCTATTCTTGGCACACCCAACGAAGCTAAAGTCATAGTCTTAGCATAAAAAACTAGGACAACATGATGAGGAGATAACCAATCCACACCCAAGATTATATCAAAATCAACCGTATCAAGGAAAATTAGATCTACCCAAGTCTCACACCCAGCAAAAGTCATAACACAAGATCGGTACACCTAATCCACCACTAAAGAACCTCCTACGAGGATAGATATACAGAGAGGAACATCAAAAGGTTCATAAGCAGAATCAAAACCCAAAGCAAAATATACAGACATATAGAAAAAGTTGATCCCAGATTAAATAACACAAATGTAGATCTGAAACAAACTGGGATGATACCTGTGAAAACAACATCGGAGTCCTCTGCCTTTGGCCTAGTAGGCATAGCATAGCACTGGCCTCGTCCACTACCTGACTGAGCAGCCTCACAAACACCACCACTGGTACCATCACTTCTGTCTCTTGCCTCTCTAGTAGAACCACTACCTCTCATAGATGATATAAGAGTACCTTTGAAAACACGATATGAATAGTCCTTAGCTAAATAGTTGATCTAATCACACATATAGCAAACCTTATGACCTGACTCAATTAAAGGAGGTACGACTGAACTAGGACGACCACTCAAAGTTGCTAAAATAAAAGTCCCATTCCCTAAATTCTACAAGACTACCAGCATTGGTTTACGATGATGCCCACAAAGGCCTTTAGAATCTCTACCTCAAGATGCATGACCTATGAACTTGCCCTGACGGTGACCCTCTTGGTACCTCCCTAAGACGCTCAAAGAGTAAACTCAATCATCTTAGCAAGATCCATAATACTCAAAAATAATTCCTCATACACTACCATCTGATTCATAGCAAGCTGAAAAAAAACATCCAGTCCCTTTACAAACTTTTAAATCTTCTCAAACTCGATGGAAACACTGGCATAAGAATATCTAAACAAAGAATAAAAATATGCCTCATACTCCACAATAGTCATGGAGCCCTTCTCCAAGCAATCAAACTTGTCTCTCATCTGATCCCTCAAATTGAAAGGCACAAACTTGTCCAAAAGGCCTCAATAAACTAATTTTAAGTCATCTCTGGTGAACTAAGAGGTCGACAACCAACAAAGTGACCTCCACCAATCTATGGTTGCATCTCTCAATAAATAGTATATGCAACCCCATGTGACTCGAGCAAACCAAGATTATGAAACTCCTTATGACAATCTATCAAGAACTTATAGGCATTCTTACCTACAACACCACTGAACCTAGGAGGACCTAAATAAGTGAATCTCTCAAACCTCTTCTGATCCTCAGAAGAAATAATTATACTCACAATTACAAATAACATAGTAAATCTGGATGGCTGAGAACCCACTGAGCAGGTAACGTAGAAGAAGGTTGAACTCCCGATCTCAAAATACCATACTCAGATACAGGCCCTAAAGAAGGAATAATACTTAAAGTCTGTGGAGTACCATAAGCAGATGTTGGTACCACTGGAGTATCCATACTCAGGACCAGAGGAACACCATAAGTAGACTCTGTCATAGACGAAGGCACCATACTCAAATCTGGAGAAACACCAAGTCTAATCACAGGAGCACCCTTCAAATGGGTTAACAATCAAATCAGCAACCTCTCCAAGACTAGGGTAGAAGAAATCTGTAGGATCAGAGTAGGCCTCATGACTCTAACATGCTCCACCTGAGGCTCAAGAGAGAGTACCCTAGTGTTATCTTTGAACAAGGTAGATCCGCATACCCATCTTTCACCTCGAGCCTGACCACGACTTACAACTCGCCTTCTAGACTAGACTCTCACCTTAGGCAATGGATCCACATCTCTAACCTCATTGGATCTATTCTTCGACATCTGTGAAGAAAAGAGCAAACTATGACTTAGAAAACAAGGTAAGAAAGAATTTGAACAA
The DNA here is from genome assembly GCA_030864215.1 of Capsicum pubescens. Classification (NCBI taxonomy): domain Eukaryota; kingdom Viridiplantae; phylum Streptophyta; class Magnoliopsida; order Solanales; family Solanaceae; genus Capsicum; species Capsicum pubescens. Next base: position 126,036,747 of record CM061543.1, read on the forward strand.
TAAGGTACAAAATAAGGGAACTTCCTAAAGATATCTCATAAACTCGTAAGGATAGATATATACGTCTATGTACCAATACGTGAAGCACTACTAGACACCTATTCTTACATTGATGACACCAATGGAAACCTGGTTACTCTGATGATAATTTTTCACGATCCAAAAACCAAGAGTCATGATGGCACTTGTCACGACAAGACCAAGTAAGCCTATCACCCAAACTAATATGAAATGAAAGATAAATACCAAAACCTAAGAAAAGACTCTAAGGATAGAGTCAAACCACAAATTTATAGCAAAAATGAGAGATATGCAGCCAAAGATACCATATAATATCCCAAAACCTTGTTTCACAGTGTAAGAACTAACTAAATACAATTCGAAGTCAAAATATACATAGGACATCCAAAAGGGAACAAACTTTATCTCTGAATATAGTAGGACATAGTCTAGATAAGAAAAGATAGTGGTCAACTCTAGATACATAGACCAACCGCTACCTCTAATAGATATAAAGTATCGCCTAAATCAACTATCGTACGATGCACTCATACCTAGATCTACACCGAAAGGGTGCAATATGGTAAATATGGTCCACTCTTACTCAATAGGTATTATTGACCAACTAAGTAAAGTAGAAAATAAAGCATATAAACATAAACTATAGGCACGACACATGCAATTAGAAAATGTCCCAAATGGTAGCCCACACCATCTCCATTAGTAGTTTTATGATATACACATATAATAAATATAGGTAAGGGAAAGAAGAATAGATATATATGTATACCAAATACAAGTATAAGAAGATAAAATAATGGAAAGACATCATGTCAAGAACAGAAATACAATCACACAATAAGCACAATACATGAAATTTAATGAAGATGATGATCATGGTGATGATGATGATGATATGATGCACGAGGTCATTGCACAACCTCTGTATACACCTACCAAGTTATGCTTTCGAGGTAGGAACCATGAGGGTTTGTCAACCCATATAAAACACATATCCAATACCAATATCCATAACTTCTCTCTAACGTAAATATCTATAGAGGGATTTTAAAGATGTCACATTTTTGTGCCAGTATTTCTAGTATTTCCATTGTGGTACCAATATATCATGAATGAATGTGATATGAGGATGTAATGTTCACAACTAATCAGAATGAGAATTTCTAAATCCAACCAATATACAAACTAGGTGAGCCAAATTCAACTTAATATTCCAACATCCATGAATCCAATGTAATCCATATGCCAATAGGGTAAAATTACACGGTAATATGTCATTGATACCACATAAACTCTAACTTAGGGTTTTTTATCAGAAAAGATACAATAATATATATATATATATACATTACCAACGACATCAAATAAGACCCCACATGATCACACATAGCAAATAATGTCTCGAAACCATAAAATAACAATAATATAGGGCCCCACACAGGCACAACATAATAATATAGCCATTTTCATGATTGATTCCCATACTTATAACAAGATTTTATACCAATATTTACTATTCATCTCAGTTTGAAAAAAAATTAAGCCACAACCTACCTCAAATGCCGAAATCAAAATAATTAAGATTTTAACATCGAGCATTCACCTTATGCATGGACTCAAAATCAGCTAAAAAATGCAAATATAGATTGTACACATTAAAAGAAAAACAATGATACCCATATTGCCTACTTTCGAATCGGGGTTAAAACGAACCCAAATGAGTTTTTAAAAAAGAAGGGTAAAACCAGAATTTTAGTCCAAAACATATTTAACAAGATTAAAAAAACTCATAAGATAAAACCCAAGTGAAAATGGGTTGAAATTGAGGTTTGAATCGAAGAAATGCTAATTTGGGTATTCTTGCCAAAATCCCCAAATCCACTTTTAAATACAAGTTTAAGCAAGATTTAAATGATAAAACTCAAAGGAAAATAATCTTAATAGGGATTTGGAGTATACCCAGGCTTAAAAATGAAATAAAATGCTCAAAAACTTGAACCTTAACCTCTAAGTCTCGAAAGTGAAGTAAAATCTCAAAAATGAAAAAATAATCCACCCAGGCATCGCCTAAGAAACTATGGGGTCACTTAGGCGGTTATCACTTGAGTGACCAGGCAACACATAAGCAAAGCCCTCCTCATTGCATAAGCAACTTGGCTTTTGCTTAAGCAACAGGTGTCTGGCATGCCAGTGTCTCTTAAGAGACCAAGCCATCGATTAAGCGAGGCTGGTGTTGCTTAGGAGACACTTTGGTTGTCAGTCTAAGTCACTTAAGATATCAAATCATCACTTAAGCAAGTACACCAGCTAAGTGGTGCACCAGCTAGATGTTTGGAGACTTCCAAGTCCCTACGGACCTCTCGAGATTCGCTTGAAATCTTGATTATGCAAACGAACTATGATACCTCACTAAATTCAATGCTTTAGACTAAATAGTGATATCAAATTTTCAAAAAAATATCATTTTCACAAAACTGACCCTCGAGATCCAATGTCACAATTTTTCGATCTAAGGGTCGAAATGAGATATAAAAGCCATAAAACCCACTCCAATCATGTTACCAACCTAAAATCGACATTTCGGATCTACTAGCATAGTCCTTTTGCCATTTGATGCATAGATTAATAAATATTGACCGAAGTCAACTATAAGGCTTTTTAAGTCACCAAAAATCACAAACTCATACAAATCGCATTGAAATGTATTAAGAAGCATGCCAATCATCTACATACCCTAGAAATACCACAATGTAGCCATGTGGTAGGGTAAAATAGTCAAATTACATAGAAATAAATATTTCATACAAATTATCAAAAAATTACGTCATTATATTTTAACACAATGAAAGTATGTCCTGAAATTAAAGTGATATAATTAGATTTTTCTTTCCTTTAGTTTCCTACATCTTTGTTGGTATGCCAGTAATTAGCCAAATGGAGTTCTGACTCAGGCCTGATTGTCAAGCCCTAATGTAGGAGAGATATTATGTCATGAGATTAAAATTTGGTCATAATGGCACCAATAGATAAGTAAAACTCCATAGCTTGAAATGAAAAGTGAAAACCTAATGAGGAAAAGAACACAACATAAGATATACAATCCAAATATGAAAACAAACACAGGTAAAAAAGACCTATACATATATAGATAAGGAGTGAAAGAACCAAAACATATAAAGCCAACCTCAACACTTGGTATCAGTATATACATACAAGAGCTACTAACTACAAAAGGATTACTAGATAGATATAAATACATAAAAATATCTCCAAATGTACAAAATAAAGACATGTCAAAAATAAGAGGGAGATAGTACAACTTTGGACGTCAAGAAATCACACCAAGTCTACGACTAAAATAGATTTGCACAAAAATGACGTCGTCAGTGATGAATCGTACTAGGATCTGTATTAGAAAAATAAATATAAAAGTGTAGATGAGTACCAAAACACGTATTTAGTAGGAATCATAGGACGACTGAGTCTACATGAAATATATATATATATATATATTTATATATATATATATATAAGAGATAAAATTTGAATACAATCTAACTCTAAGCATGGTAAGGCTAGAAAGAGAACAAACAGGATGAGTCTAGATAAATATGCAAATATATATGTAAAGAATCTATAAGCAAAGCATATAAATGAATGAGTGAAAAAACAACATGCAATGTAGTATGTGATGAATTCCATGATCAATGCTACCATATACTTCTCGTCTAGCATTGGTGGCTCGTAAAAAAAGAACTCATAGGGACTAGCAGTATTTGTATTAATGACATAATTTGTCATTACTAAGAAATACCTTGATAATAATGAGGAGTGATGCCTTGATATTAGTATAGAGTGCAGATAATATCAAGATTTTATTAGTAAAATTATATGGGGCCACGTGAGTTAAAATTTCTCAACTTGAAATTGGCTCAGGCTAATGTCAGTCCACTATAGCGATGTGACATAGACCAGAACACCCACTTAAGCAAGTTTTATTTTTTTTCTCCACTTGAGATGAAATAAACTACGTGGGAGAATCCAAAAATCCTTAAGATTGCCTCCCACATCTTGGAACTATGGAGAAGAGGAGAAAGAGGTGTGGATGAGTGCAAACCCATAGATTTTCAAGGATTAACATGTCTGTGATTTTGGCAAGGTTGAAATTTACATTCATTTGTTCTTTCTACAAATGGTTGATATCTAGGTAAGATAAGGTTAATTAAGTAGCATAGACTCGAGTTAGAGAGCATGAATGTAACATAAATAGATAGGAGATTTCATGTCTAGGCCTTCAGGCACAGAGTTTGAATGACTAAAATTAGTTAAAGATCATGTAGCATACAATTAGTGGTTGTTCATATACTTTATCATGTTATGCTATGCTTATGTCTTAATATTGGTGGTTCTTTGTCGCAGACTCATAATTGTGCTAGTGAAAAGTATGATTTTGATTATTAGTTAATCCTTAAGTAAAGATAATACCATGTAAAGTGGGGGTTATGCTTACGAATAATCTAGGGTGGCTATCTTTATTATAGTTTTTGGGATGTAGCATTGTGGATGTGTTGTGATTAATGCCCTAACCAGTAATATCAGTGATAGTACTGTAGTTTAACTCAATTTGTGCCATATGTACATGTTAAATACTTTGTAGTATGTCTTGTCAGTATATGTTGTTTGGTGTAGTCAATGAAAATGATCTAAATTATTGTATGATTTTGACCTACCTCATTTCTAAATATGGAATATCTCTGTATTTAAAACAGTCTCACTGGTTGTTGGTGAAGTGAGGTTGTTAGACACTTGTATCTGGGTTTAGTACATGGAAAGAAATCATCCCCTGCAGGTCATATCTAGAGAGTGGGTGCATCACCACGACATGTATGTATAATGGTCAAGTGAGTTTTATAGCCCCATGAGTGAGGGAAATATATTTATATACTTAATATATTTGAGATTCTTGTATGGTCTGTTACTTGTCATATACTTGGGATTCTTGTTGTTAGAGTCATAGTTGTTTACTTGGTCATAGTTTGACTTGCCTTGTTGACTCTTGACTCGTCTAGACTTAGCTTGACTGAAATTGGCTTGGTAATAATATGTTGACTTATTGATTTAATATCCCAAACTGCTTATTTGATACTTGTTGTGCTAAGTGTATGTTAGGTTTGAGTATGGATTAACTTGTGTCACTATATTTTAGTTAAGTATGGATTGCTTACAACTTGACCATTAACTCTTATTGTGGCTTGATTCATTATATTGGTATAATACCCCGTACTTCTACCTAGCTTAAAATCATCCCAAGAATGTTAGAAACTTACCTTGAAAGATAAATCCATTTGTTTACACATGGAATTTTTAAGATTTTCACTTTTTATCATGTGGGAAATTGAATTATCTTTCCAACAATAAAAATTTCGTCCAAATACGGTATTGGAGTAAAAGGTTATGGATGTTTTACTCAAAGATGTCAGAATTGCCCAGGTGCGATGGCCAGGTTGACGGACCGTCGATCTAGCGATGGACCGTCGCCTATACTATGCAGCCAAGGCAGTGAGTTAACCTTCTGGATAAGGTGCGACGGACAGGTTGATGGACCATCGAACTTGTGATGGACCATCGCCTAAGCCATCGCTATAAGGTAGTGAGTCTTTTTTTTTGTCCACGTACGATGGTTGAAATAACGGACCGTCGAGCCAGCGATGGACCATCGCACGAGCCATCGCAGGTCCCGTTCAACAAATTTTAAGTCAGTTTTAAAGGGTATTTGGGTCTTTTTCCACTCGTTTTAACTCCTAATTATATCATACCAAGGCTCATAAGTTCATTATTCATTCGCAACATCAAAGTAGGGTTTTCTCTCAAAGATCAGTCCCCAAGAACAAGAAACCCTAGGTGTTTAATTTCAAGTCAAGGATTCAAGTTTTCCTTCATCAATCTTCAAGAAATCACAACCCAGGTATGTCATGTATTGATTCATGGGTCCCTTTCACCCATAAAGCTCAAAAATCTCTTTTCAAAATCTAAGATTTGTGTATTTAATGAATGTTCATGATTTAAATTGAATTGAAATTCATGTTCATGATGTTGTAGGGTTTTGATTCATGTTTGAAATTACATATTCCAATGATTGACCCTAGAATGTGATGATTTGCATAATAATCATAATAAACCCTTAAATTTACACGTTGATGGATGTATCCATGATTATTAGATGTGTTAATGATTGTATAACCAAAGCATGATTCCCATGTGATTGATTAAATGCCTATGTGAAGGAAAAGTGCCATTCTAGTATGATAATATGAAATCCCCATTCATGTACAAGTTCATGCATGTTAACTGTTTGATAAAATGTCTTAGTCAATGAATTATGGATATATATGTAGCCATTGTGGTGGTTTAGCACTTGTACTTCATGAAATTCCTATCTTATTATATTATGGATTGTCGATGTTGGTCATGTATTTAAAAAAGTCATACTTTGTCAGCTTCATGCTATCGAGTCCTGGGGGTACTTGTACCCGGCAATTAGTTGTGTTCCTAGAGTCAGTGTCATGTTTTCAAGATACTCTCAGTCGAGCCATGTTCATAGAAATTCAATCTATCATGTGACTCAAAAAAACTCAATAAACTCAGTAATCTCAGAAACCTCAGAAATTCAGTAACCTCAGTAGTATTCCATCTGTCAATGGAACTCAGTTAACTCAGTCTAGTCAGTTTATTTAATCATGTTCAATATCTATCCAGATGGGATTAGAAATTAGTATAGAGCGAACCCAAGGATAGGAACCCACCTGTTATTTGATGGTGTGATTCTTAGAAGCAATCCTTGTGTTCCTGAACTACGTAGCCAGCGTATGTTGAGACATCATAGCCTATTATATGATGGTAGATGAGGTGGCTTAACCTGTTATATGAGGGTTCCCACCGTTCTCACTAGATTCATCTGTTATGTGAGGGTTACTCACAAATTATCCTTACCAGTGGCGCGGTATTGACACCCTTCCAATTGGGATTACAGCTTGGACCCCAACTCAGCCATAATGGTGTATTAGGGGCATGTCAGTTAGATAACTACTTCCCACAGTTTCAGTTATAGAATCAGGACTGTCAGATACAATCATTCAGTCTTTGTAATAGAACTCAGATAGTTCTAAAAAATTCAGGACTGACAGATACAATCAACTCAAAATAGTACGAACCTTAGCTAGTTCCATCAGAACCTAGACTGTCAGATACAGTCGCTCAGTATCAGTTATTTTAGTTATACAGATATCAGTATCTCATGTTATCAGTACTCAGACTCAGTAATCATGTTATCACGAACTCAGTTACAGTTACTATATATTCATGCATGTATTCCCACATTCATGTTATCCAGTCAGTTAGTATAGTTCATGCATGTGAACCCTTTGCATTTATCCTACCTCACATGCATACCAGTCCATTCAAACATACTAACGTATTTACGCGATGGTGTTTTATACCATAGGTTCAGAAGCACGAGCTCCAGACCATCAGTAGCATTCCAGCCTCAGCAGTCAGAGTTAGCAGTGAGTCCTCATCCTTTGAGGACATGACCATTACTTTATTATCTCATTAATTAATTTATTAGTTGGAGTTAGTTGGGGACATGTCCCATCAACTCCTTATCCAGATAGTTCAGTCAGTTAGAGGCTTTTCAGACTATCATGTTCAGACAGTTATTTTGGGTATTTCATACCCCATCCAAATGTTATATTTTTATCAGTTATGTTACAGTTTTGAACCTTATGGCCTTTCAGCTTTTACTTCCGCAATCATTCAGTATATTATGCAGTGTTCAGGTACAGATATCAGTCATGGGTTAGCTTGTGGTCCTTCGGGGTCATGAACACTGTGTAGTGTTCTGGGCACCAGATTCGGGGTGTTACAATTAGCTTGGGTGGTGCAGTGACCAATGAGGTTAAGTTTGATCAAGAAATTCTATGTTAGTGGGATAGAAAATTGACGGGTGTAAGTTATGGGTTAAATCTGACTTAATGTTCATGGAGGAAGGGGGAACATGTCACATATCCGAATGAGCCTTCTCCATGTATGCTAGGTGACTTAATAGGTTCTTGATCGAGGTCTAGGCCTTCCCTTATTGTAATTATATTTAGAAGTTATATTAACCCTTGGTGTAAGGCCAGACTTAGTGGTCTGGGGTGGTAGAGTAGTAGGAGAAAGAGCGGTGTCTCAAAACTCATAATCGAGATTGGGTAATGAGTTTAAGGGAATGCATGTTTTCTTTTGAATATTTATGTTATATTTTTGTAATCCAATTTGGGTCAACCGATGAGACTTACCAGTACGTATGGTTTGTACTAATGCTACTCTTGCTATAACCTTTTCAAGGTATAGTCTTTTGTAGGAATTAGTGTTTGTTTCTTGACTGTTGCGGTAGTGATCCTTCAGCAGCTCCCTCTTCTTTCACTCATGGTGGAATTTGTGTCCAAATTTTATGTTTCTTTAGCATCTCTTATACCTACTTAGACTAGATCCTAAGGTGATTATTTTCCATACAGTCTTGCAAGGGATTTTCTGTAATAAAGTTGGTTTTGTTATTTAATTAAAGACGTCTGCTTGACTTTCTAAAAGGGATGGTAAGGGGCTCTCCTGGCTAGGTGGATTAGAATAGGTACCCTCACCATCCGACAGTTTGGGTCATGACATATACCCATATACCTTTTCCGGACTTGAACCAAGGCTTTTATTAGAATCAATCATAATAAATATATATACTAGGTGGAATTGTTCCATTGGTGATAGTGTTCTCCTTCTCTATTTCAGCAGACGAAATCACTGATTGTACATTTTATAGGGTTTTTTAGTAATTATGGGGATGAGAGTTCTAACTTCAATATATATCAGATTATCCGACTCTACCCATCCTCCTGCAAAACCCTATTATCTCCATTCATAGCAAAATTGAGTGCGGTTTTCTCGTGCTCTGTAATTGGATGCAATCATATTCCAACAAAACTTTCAAATGTTGCAATAGGATGCAGTCATCTAAATTAAATGAGGGATTTTCCACATGGACATTGGCGTGGATTCTCCAAGTGGCATGTTTTATCCACGTGACATGTTTGGTGTCATTTCGTTAGAGAGAAGGGCATTTTTAGCTAAAAATTTGACGGGGTGTATTTTTGCGCCAAAAACTAATCGAGGGTATTTTTTCTCCATTTCGAATAGTTTAGGGGTATTTTTGGCTCTTTTTTATTTTTATATGTTTTTAGATATTTTAAATTTTTAACTATTGCAATTTATAATACTTTTATGTAATTTTCAAATAATATATGTTATTCTCCTTGTCCAGACTTTTGTAGCATTGATACAATTTTAATAGTTAATTAAATTTTGTAAATATTTTAAGTTATTAATTATTGTGATTTATAATACTTTATCTTTTGTCTCAATTTAAGTGGCACTGATATAACTTTTAGAGTCAATCAAATTTTAATATGTCTTTTAAATATTTTAAGTTGTTAATTATTATGAATTATAATATTTTTTACATATTTTTTTAAATATATAACAAATTAAAAAAAATTCAAAGGAGTGACCAATGAAATTGTCTCAAAGTAGACATGTTGACAGGCTAGCTTGGGTGGAATTTCATTGCCCCCTTGCCTGCTTGGGTGCAATTTAATTGCCCCCTTCCCCTTTTCTAAGTAAGTAGAATAGAATATACCATAAATTGTGAAATGCAAATATATCAAGATTAAAAAGGTAAGTTTATTACTTCCTCAGTTTTGGTTTGTTTAATTTATTTTCCTTTTTAGTTCGTTTTAAAAAGATTCATTCTTTTTCTTTTTGACATTTCTTTAATTTCAACTCTATATGACAAGTTTTAAATCACAAAATAAAATAATATTTTGATAAATTCTACATATTCTTAATTTTAAATTGTCTTCTTTTGAAATACTATTTATTTAGTACAAAATCACATTAAGTTCCAATGGAAGGGGCATGTACAAAAGCAAAATTTAATAGAATATCTGCATATGTTTTAGCGTGTTCTCCAAATCAAATAACTTAAATTAATATGAGAGATGGTAACTTATAGTTTTCTATTTTATATAAATCTCGAAACACTTAAAAATTTAAACTAAAAATATTAATTAAATTTAACTTCGAAGATCAAGTCAACAAATAAAAGAGAAGGAGAAAATAAAAGCAGAGGACATTTATGTCAGCTTAGTAAGGGAGTGCGATCCTATTTTGGGTTATTAATTGCAAGCCACATGTGATGTAATATGCAATGACTAGATAGCCCTTTATATTTTTCAACAATAGCGAAAAACTGTCATGTTGAAACCACAACTTCTAATATTTGGATATATACTATATAGAAACGTCAATGAGCAGGCTACTGGTGGTTGTCATGCTTGCTTCCAACTGCATCTTCTGGTCGAGGGTATTTTTATAATTTCATATTTTTTGTTTAATTTAATTATTTTCTTTTTCCTTATTAATTTATTAGATATTTGAAAATTGTATAAAAGTATTATAAAATTACAATAATTAACTATTTAAATTATTTCAAGGAAGATAAAAAAATTTAATAAACTCAAAATTCTATCAGTGCAACATAAATTGAGATATAAGAGTTATATATTATTTGAAAATATTGAGTAATAAAAATCACAACAATTAATAAATTTAAATATTTGAAGGTTGTATAAAAAATTGATTTGACTTTTAAATTTCTATTAATGTCATATAAATTGAAAAATTACGTAGAAAAATTGTATAAATCATAATAATTAACAACTTAAAATATCTAAAAATTATATAACAAAGTTGATCGACTTTCTCAAATATTCCATCAGTGTCACATAAATTTAGACAAAAAGACTAACATATAGTATCTGAAAATTATGTAAAAGTACTATAAACTAATAATTAACACCTTAAAAAACTTAAAAATCGTACAAAATTTTTTATTGACTTTTCAAATTATATTTGTACCACATAAATTGGGATAAAAAAGTAACATTTATTGGGATCATGCTAGAACAAGCTCCAATATCTAGTGTATACATATACACACATTTCAAACTCGAACAAAAAGTAATCACATGTATATTAGGTACCCGAACTCAAACCAGGGCTAAATGGTCTATTTCTTCCCTTTTGAAATCAAGTCCAAGTAAAACCACACCAAGTTCCTCTTTAAAATTAAAAATAGTGTTTTCAACTCAAATCAAACACAGACCATGAATATGCAAGAACAACACGCGTAAATAAAAGCAACAAACCAACCAATCAACTAAATAACCAGTTGTGATAGCAAGTATCATTGTAACCAAGTGGGATCTTACCAAAAAGAGCATAATAATCAATGTGGGACCTCGACCGGTAGGCCCCTATAATCACACTTCCTAAGGGAAAGCTACGTACCTAGGACCAGTACTACCATAAAGATCCCAAAGAACCCAACCTAAAGTAAGCAATCTGCCTAAATTTAGGGTAAGTCTTCCAATAATACGCCCAACACTACCAAGCATTCTACACTAACTTTAAGTGAGTAGCATTTACCTAAATTAAGATTTTGAAGCAAAATCCTACCTAACGCAACTAAGTAAGCTAAAAGTACCGGAGTTACCCAATAATACGCCACAACACCACAATGTCCCACCACCAATAAGAACTTTATGATACATTACCTTAACCAAGCTAATTCTAAAAGAAGGTAAGTTGTAACCTATATGGAGTTCGAGTGGCACATATACAATCGATCACAGTGGGCCTTTTTCTTTTTAAGAATCCTCTAACTGTTGACACGCTATTAAAATAATAATTCACTTATCAAGATGAGAAAATAGATACCCATTTTGCAATTTTATACTTCGAGCTAAAAAATCAGGTCAAATATCAACATATGAGGCCCGCCAATAAAATTCAAATATTGAAACCAAAATTACCTTCCTCATAGAACAAGGAATGCATGCTAAAAAATAAAAGTAAGAACAGGGTCTACATTGGGGGTCAAAACAGCCAAAAGGTCCAAAGAAATCAAGACTCCAAACTACGAACTTAATGGAATTTAGAATGAACTTCAACTTAAAACTAACGGGGATTCGATCAAGGGAAGTGAAATTATCATACTTAAGCTTAGTTAGATGAATTAACCATAATCACCCATCTCCCAAGCTCAATAATGGAGGTAATTTTGAGAAAAAAAGGTTTAAAATCAAAGAAGAGGAGTATTATACTATCAGGCAGGTCAACCATAAGAATGTGAGGACCCAGCCACGAACACAGGGTGGCATCAGCCTAGGCCTTCATGAAAGTAGCCAATTCTTCGCAAATACGATGAATAATCCCGGATGTTCCAAACTTACCCTTCTTTACTAACGCATAGGACTATCTGTAAATGCGAAGGTCACTATTTCTTAACTTTTGCGGACCTAAAGAAGGTCGGTGTTGTGCACCAGAAAAAACACACCACTAACTTTTCTAAGTTGAATTTCTCTAAATAGGTCCTCAAAATTCATTTAAAACCCCGTACACATAAATCAAATTTGCTATCTTAAAAAATGACATTCTGGACTCAACGGGATTAATGATATTCCCAACGGAGGTTGTTTTGACAAAATATGAGCCTAAGCCCATTCTTTTTTATTTTTACTAAAATCCACCTAATAGCTCAAAATGAGTTTGAAAGCCTTGGGACCCAAACTAAAGGTACTTATAACCCAAAATCCATTTTTCGGAACAAATTAAACTGTCAAAATTATTGTCCGAGGTAGTTTACTTGATTTATTGATCGGTGTCAAATTTTTTAACTTTAAAAACTCCAAAACCCTGAAAATTGACTTAAAACTCAAATGAATTGCTTGGGAACCGGACCGCCTATTCCAATAAGTCATAAATGACCTAACGCAACTACAAAAAAGCTCAAAATGTAGAGAACACATAAAAATAGAGAAAAATAATTTAAAAAGTATTACACATTGTAAAAAAATAAATTCATGTGTCATGACCAGTATCTAAAAAGCTACCACCCATTAGGCAAATCGTGTTTAATTTAGACACCTCGTCTCAATGTCAAAACATAAAAGTGAAATTGAATCATAAAAGATGGTTGAAATCTTCTCAATAAAAGTGGAGGTAGTAAATATAAACAAAGTCAAACAACCCACTAAAACATTGATGAAGGTGCATTTAACATAAACTTGAATCCAAAGGATTACGAACGTAAGCCGTAAAATAAAATTATAGAGTAGACTATTTAGCAGAAAATTTTGTGGGAGCAAACTAAGTTAGATTCATAAAAAATAGGGTTATAAAAGAAGGTTAATTAGGGTCGGTCTCGGTCGAGTTTCCTTAATTATTTTTTTAGCTAGATCAGAGTAACTACAATAACAAATAAAAAATTAAAGAGCCTTTTGTTGATCAGTAGAAAGTTTTTTTTTATATAAAGAGATTAATATTATAAGAGATTGTAAATGAAAACAAGGAAGATCGTATATTCCGCTCAAAGATTGCGTATTACAAGTGAGAAAAATGAGATATTTTCTTCTTCTATGGAATGTGCATGGGCTTACTTATAGAGAAATTTTGGATAGTAACATAAAAAGGCTACACTCTACCATAGATAAAGGCTAGTATGAATAATACTTGAGTCACCTACCTAAAGCTAGCATAAGTGTCGAGATTTATTAGTAAAATCTTCATTCATTGTATTTCATTCCCTAAATAAGGTAAAATGATCGTGCATAAATTTATTATTATTCGAGGACTAAAATGTATGTTGGTTGGGTCAGAAAGATCATTTTCATTGCATTGAGGGGCTTTTGACCTCAGGGTCTATAATAGCCCGTGGGGCCTGACCAGATAATGCAGATTCCTCTTTATATCGGTTTCTATCCTCAAACCATGATTCCATGTGTCGATTTAGCATTTTTCTAGCAAAGAGATTTGATTTTAACCACATACAAATAGTATTTCACTTTCTAAGCATCTAACTAAATATGCCTGGAAAATGAAAGAGTAATCATTTTCTTTGGGGCAAGAAAATGCTTCAAAAACTTCTAAGATACAAGTGAGAAGCCTGTCAAAGACTTGACCATTAGGATATTAATTATAATATAATGTTAGGGATATTTGGCGTTCTTATATGCAGTAATGCTTGACTAGTCTTTCATGAAAATATTTAATGGCATGATTACTTTATCGTGTATTATATATGTTAGTTGATTGCATAGATATTAATATTTGGTTTCTTAGTCCATCTGATGTCGAGCATATGTGAGAACATATATGGATTGATCTAGTGGATCACTAGAAATCCGCCACGACACATAATCTAGAATTACTAGTCTAGGAGAATTTATCCATGTGATCCTATGATTGAGACAAGACTGATCTAGGGGACTTAATCCCTGAGGTCCTACGAATGGGACATGATTGGTTAGTCAAATTGGAGTTGTACCAAAGCATGATCAAGAGAATGGCATAGAACTCCCTGACCCATTCCTAAGCCTCTTCCCAGGGAACCTTCATAAGTGGCATCCAACCAAACTCCTAGAACTAGTTGTAGAAATCTAGCGTGCCCTCTCATACGCCTCTTATATAGATCCTCTCTCATAGAAAACCCCCATGTAGTCCCAAAATTATTCTCAACAGTTCTCATCGGGGAATCTTATGAATGTAGGGGAGCATTTTCTTAATTCCAACCATTGAGGTAGTAAACCTTCAAAAAATATGCGAAAGTGAGTTAAAACTCATAAGAATTAAAACAATCTCAATTTTAGAAAAAGTTAAGTCTGAAAAATAGTTGGGAGGCTAAGGGAACTTAATTCTTGAGGGACTATAATTGGGACATTATTGGTCTAGAGAACTTTTATCACCGAGGCCCTGTGATTAGGTCATTATGCAATTAAGTTGTACCTATATATTACATGTCAAAGTTTTTTTTATTAACACAGAGCAACAAATTTAGAGGTAGATATTACAAAACATCCAACTTAAATCAGTCTGGGTTGATGGAAAAAAATAAATAGTTCTGCTCAACATGAGCATTAGCATATCTACTAACAAATCTTTCAAATGTAGTTCCAATTATGTCTTCCCATAGTGTTTATCGAGCATAGATTGGAGGAACTAGAAAAAGTTGTGCTTCCTTAAAC
Organism: Capsicum pubescens; assembly: GCA_030864215.1. Lineage (NCBI taxonomy): Eukaryota > Viridiplantae > Streptophyta > Magnoliopsida > Solanales > Solanaceae > Capsicum > Capsicum pubescens. Next base: position 126,051,938 of record CM061543.1, read on the forward strand.
AATTGAGACGTTTCTCCATGCTTGGCCAACCTGTCCGCTACTTGATTTTGTTCTCTAAAGCCATGGTACACCATCGGGGAACCTATTTGTAACACCCTGGATTTTTGGTCCTTAAAATTTCTAAAATTTTATCCTTATTATCGAGAATGTGACTCCCCTTTAATGAGTCATAGGGAGTCTAGATGAGTCGTAAGGACCTAAATTATAGTTTGACCAATGTGTGTACCTATGTTATCTACTATGAGTGCGAGTGGCTCGCAACGAGTCATGATATCCCAACCATAGTAAAACTATGTATGTTCCAAGTGTTGTTGTCTTGGATACGACTTGGACCCTACAAGTTGTAAGGTCAAGATACAAGTTGTATAATATAAGTCATAGGGTTAACAATATGTGTCCCTGATGATATTATATTAGCTATAACTCGTGGTAACGAGTCATAACATGTCGTTACAAGTCGCAGGGTGACCCGTAGTCACTAACGATAACTTTCTAGTTTTTAAGTTAAGGGCACTTTGGATATTTTACTCTTTTACCCACATAGACTCCACATCCATAAGTCACCGTTAGGTCATTATTTTAACACTTTAACAAATCAAAAACCCTCTTTACTCTCTCAAGTTTTTTCAAGCAAAGCAAGCTAGGGTTACCTCAAGGTTGTGCATCAAAGGGGTCAATTCAAGGTTTTTCCTCCATAATTAAGAATCCTTCAGGCATGTTACTCTTTTTCAATTGTTACTTTGTTAAAGGCATGTGTTTTAAAGTATTATTCATATGGTTTTGATGTTGGTTTTTGAACATGGGTTGAGGGTTTTAAACGATTGTTGTTTATGTGGTGTTTCATGTTTGTGTAATTATTGGTTATATTTTAAATGGTGGCTTTGAAACCAATTTGATGCAGGGGTATGGTGAATAAACTAGGAAATTGTGAATTTTCCAAATTTCATGAATATTGATAATTGAATTGGCAATAACCCCAACCTAATTTTGTGAAAGTGGTTTGAGTACGGGTAAAATTGCATTGAATTAGTTTTAAATAATCTCATGATATAAAGAGATTATTAAAACATAGTGATTTGTTTTAATGAACAAAGGGAGTCATTTTCCCAAGTTTATAGAATTATGATGGCATGTTGATGTTACCTTGCAAGTGTAATTGGTATGACAGTACCAACAGTGTATGCCTAAATGTGTATTATGGTTCAATGAATGGGAATGTGAGATAAATAATTTAATTAGGCTTTAATAAGGGTTGTGTAGTTGAGTCATAAAAGTAATGGTCCCAAGGGACCAATACTAGAAACTGTAATTGCCGACGCAGGGGTCTCAATGACCAGGTGCTTCAAGTCCACCTTATTATGTGATTGGGAGGTTTGTGTCCCTCATATTATATTACACGATTGGTGCTTAAGTCACCTTGATAGGTCGAGAGGTTTGAGTCCCCTATGGTGCATATGTATATCCTCTGGTTCGTGCAGCTACACTCACTAGGCATTTCTAGCTAGGGGAGAGTTAGACCCATATGGCCCATGGGTGCCTTCTTATATTATGACGGTTGGGCTACACAATCTAGGTTAAAGTTTTAAAGTGCATGTTAAACATTGTTCCCTATCCTGGCATGTGATATATATATACATGTATATGTTTATGCATTTGATTATGTGCAGTAGATTTGAATGATTTTGAACTGTTTATCATGGAATTATGTTACCCTTATTCCTGAGTTACATTCTAGTGCTTAATTCACTAACCGTCTCCAGATATTGTATCCCCATGTGCTTCAGGCACCAAAGATAGTTGTACTTTTCCTGCGTAGAGTTAGGTAGATCAACTTGATTCATCGATCGTTGGTGGTGAAGTGATGGTCTTTTATTCTCTGGAACACTTGGACATTTCATAAATTAGAATTGAGAGTTTACATTATCATTAACATTGTCATTGTCATTGTTAGGGTCGGAGGCATGTCCCGATACTTTATTAATTTTGGTTTAGTTAGAAGGCTTTGTGGATTACTATGGACATGGGTGCTGATGTTGGTTGGTCATTTTTTGTTGGATTACCGATTATCGGTTATAGACATGTCTGAAATTCTTTGAGCTTATCTTATGCTATCTTGTTATATATTCAGAATTCATCCGCCATTGGGGGTATGTTCTGTTTTGTTAGGTGCAGGGGGTGGCCTCCGGTCCTTGTTGGACTTGAGATCTGTCATGGACAAACCCTTATTCGGTTCATGAAAAAGTTGGTATCCGAGCCTAGGTTTGGTGTCATCGGGTGTCCACTAAGTCATGTCAAGTAGAGTCTCTTTTATAAGTTTATAGCATGCCATACTTAGAAGGGAGAGGCTACGAGGTATTTAGGAATGTTTCCTTTTCTTTTTATTTTATTTTGGGCTATAGAGTCTAAGATCTTGAAATCTCCTTTAATTCTTGTATGTTCACTTTTTAGATCATGCCTCCCAGAAGATCTGATTCTCGTGAAAACTCCTCTATCCAGTCTGAAGATAATATGGATGGATCTCGTCCTACTCAAGAAGTTCATACCCGATCTTGGGTCGCAGCTTCTGATTTCCCTTATGAAGTTCCACCAGTTTCCCCTCGCCCTCCTCAAATATCTCAAGCTAATGTGTCTAATGATGAGTTTTTCCAGTTTATCCATTTGCTTACCTAGTTTATGGCCTCTTAGATTGAGCGTGTTTTTTTTGTTGCTCCATCTTCTGAGGTCACTAGAGTTGGCCAATTTATGAGGTTGAGTCCTCCGATTTTCACTGGTTCTAAAGTTGCGGAAGATCCTTAAAATTTCATTAATGAGATGGAAAAAAAATTCATGTGATGTATGCTATTGATGTGGAGGATGTGGAATTCCCTAGTTGACAATTGAAGGATGTGGTGTGTCAATGGTATAAGGAATGGGATTAGTCTAGGGGTGATGATGCTGAGTCCGCTATATAAGATGACTTTTCTAGTACTTTTCTTGATCATTTCTTTCCTTAGGAGTTAAGGGAGGCAAAGACTGAGGAATTCATGAATTTTAAGCAAGGCAGGATGACAGTAAATGAGTATGCCTTAAAGTTTCATCAGTTGTCGCGATATGCTCCAGAATTAGTGTCTATCATGTGGGCTAGAATGAGGAAGTTTGCTTCCGAATTATCCAGTGATTTGATCTTGGAAAGTAAGGTTGCCTTGTTGAACAAGGATATGGACATCTCTAGACTTATGGTGTATATACAACAAGTGGAAGAGGAAAATAAAAAGCAAGAAAATATAAGTAAAAGGCAGAATATATGGTTTTGGTATTTAAATCAGAGGGAAGGTCAGCAATAGAGTGGTACAAATGGTGGAAATGGTCTAAAAAGAAGCAGAGTGATTCTGGTTCCTACTCTACGGTTAGTGCTCCTTATTTGAATCTTTCAAGTGATCGTCAGTTTTAAAATAGTATTGTTCCTAGGGAACAGGGTGACCTTCCTAATACCAGTGGGGCTCATTCAACTCCATTATATCCCCCTTATTGATTTTGTAGTAGGTGCATCATAGTATTTATGAAGAAGGGAGGAACAAATGCTTTAAATTTGGTCAGATTGGTCATATGCAGAGGGATTGTCCTTTTAGGATTTCTTTTGGGGAAAATAATATCCCTGTTTCTACTTCATCAGCTTCGTAACTAAAGAATTCTACTTCTGTTTCTAGCTTCGACACTGGTCGAAATCGTCTGTACATTTTTGCCACATACCAAGATTTTGAGGCATCCTCTTACTTGTTACTGGTATGCTCAAACTTTTCTCTCATGATGTAATTATCAACTTGATCCTAGGTCTACCCTCTATTATGTGACCCTTTATGTGGCTATTAATTTTGGTTTTGATCTTAAGTGTATTTCAAATCCTTTCTATGTGTCCACCCTGGTGGGTAACTCTATTATGGCTAGAAGAATCTATAGGGGTTGTGTGATTTCAGTCTATGGTAGGGAGCCTTGGTGGATCTAATAGAGTTAGACACGTTGGACTTTGATGTGATTTTGGGGATAGATTGGTTGCATTCGTGCTATGCGTCTCTTGATTGTCGGACCCGAAGGGTCAGTTTCTAATTCCTAAATAAGTTGGTGATTGTTTGGAAAGGTAGTTCCCTAGATCCTAAGGGAAGGTTCATTTCGTATCTTAGAGCCTAGAAATTGATTTCCAAGGGATGCCTCCACCACCTAGTGCATGCTAAGGATTCTAGATCTGAAGGTCCTTCCTTGCAGTCTTTCCCTAAGGTCTGTGAATTTCTTAAGGTGTTCCTTGATGATCTTCCTGGTGTTCCTCCTGATAGGGAAATTTATTTTGGAATTGATCTTCTTCTGGACACTAATCCTATTTCTAGCCCTCCTTACAGAATGGCTCTGGCCGAATTAAAAGAACTTAAGGAACAGTTGAAAGATCTTCTAGATAAGGTTTTTATCCATCCTAGTACATCCATGTGGGGTGTTCCAGTTCTATTTGTGCATAAGAAAGATGGGTCCCTTCAAATGTGTATAAAATACCGCCAGTTGACTAAGGTGATTATGAAGAATAAGTATCTCCTTTCTAGGATTAATGATCTCTTTGATCAGCTTCAGGGTGCTAAGTACTTTTCTAAGATTGATCTTCGATTGAGTTACCATCAGTTGAAGATTAGGGAAGTGGATATCCTTAAGAGTGCCTTTCGAACCTGGTATGGTCATTTGGAGTTTTTGGTGATGTCCTTTGGTTTGACTAATTCCCCAGCGATATTTATGGATCTTATGAATCGGGTCTTTTGCCAGTTCTTAGATTTGTTCATAATTGTGTTTATTGATGATATTTTAGTGTAATTCTAAGAGTGAGGTGGAAATGTTGACCACATCCGCCTTGTGTTGCAAACCTTAAAAAATTAGCGGTTGTATAAGAAGTTCTCTAAATGTGAGTTCAAGCTAAATGTTATAACCTATCTTGGTCATATTTTTTCTAGAGAAGGGATCATGGTGGATCCACATAAAGTTGCGGTGGTTAAGAAGTGGCCTCAGCCCATGACTCCAACTGACATTTGGTGTTTCTTGGTTTTACTTGGTTATTATCGGAGGTTTGTGAAAAGCTTCTCTTCTATTACTGCCCCATTGACTATGTTGACTAAGAAGAAGGTGAAGTTTTTATGGTTTGATGCTTGTGATGGTAGTTTCGTAAAGCTAAAGAATAAGTTAACTTTGGCTCCAATTTTGACTCTACCCGAGGTTACCAATGGTTTTATTGTTTATTGTGATGTGTCCTGGGTGGGTTTTGTGTTGATGCAGCATAGTAAGGTGGTTTCATATGCTTCTAAAAAGTTAAAGATACATGAGAAGAACTATCCAACCCGTGATTTGAAATTGTTAGCTATGATCTTTGCTTTGAAAATTTAGCATCGCTATTTGTATGGGGTCTATGTTGATATTTTATAAGACCATAAATGTTTGCAATATTTGTTCACCTAGAAGGAGTTGAATCTCAGGAAAAGGAGATGGCTAGAGTTGCTCAAGGACTACGACATGAGTCTTCATTATAACCTGGGTAAAGTTAACGTGGTTGATGATGCTCTTAGCAGGTTGTCCATGGGATGCTTATATTATATAGAAGGGGATAAACGAGGAGTGGTGAAGGATATTCACCGTTAGACAATCTTGGAGTTTGTCTCTTGGCCTCTGAAGATAGAGGTGTGATTGTGAAAGTTGTGGCAAAGTCAGCTATTGGTGCTGAGGTCAAGGAGAAGTAGGTTTTAGATCCTATCTTGGTATGGATCAAGTATGATGTGGGTCACCAGAGGGTGATGGCTTTTGAGATTGGTGGTGATGGTATCTTGAGGTACCAAGAAAGGTTATGTGTTCCAGCTATTGATAGGTTGGGAGAGAGGATTTTGGCTGAAGCTCATAAGTTGAGGATATTATTCATCTAGGTTCAATGAAGATGTATCATGAATTAAGAGAAATTTATTGGTGGAATAATTTGAAGAGAGATATGGCTAATTTTGTGGCTAAGTGTTTGGTTTGCCAGCAAGTGAAAGTTGAGCACTTAAGGCCTGGTGGTTTGTCTCAAGAGATTAAATTGCCCATCTAGAAATGGGAAGTTATTAATATGGATTTTATTACTGGTCTTCCGCGGTCCGTCACCAGTTTGATTCCATTTGGGTCATCATGGATATGATGACTAGGTCTGCTCACTTCTTCCCAATGAGGTCTAACTATTTGGTGGAGGATTATGCTAAGCTCTTCATTGAGGAGATTGTGAAGTTGCATGGTGCTCTAGTTTCCATCATATTTGATCAAGGTACTCAGTTTTCATCGCACTTTTACTATTCTTTTTAGAGAGGTTTGGGGACTAAGGTGAACCTTAGCACCGCTTTCCACCCACAGACGGATGGACAAGCGAAGAGGATGATATAAGCTTTGGAAGATATGTTGAGGTCTTATGTGATCGATTTTGGTGGTAGTTGGGTTGACCATTTGCCTCTTATTGAGTTTGCATATATTAATAGCTATCACTCAAGTATTGGGATGGCTCTGTTTGAGTCTTTGTATGGTAGGAGGGGTAGGTCTCATATTGGGTGGTTCGATGTTGGTGAAAATAGGTTGTATGGTCCCGACTTGGTTCACCAACCTATGGAGAAGGTGAATGTGATTCAGGATAGGCTTAAGACTTCCCAAAGTTGCCAAAAGTCCTATGTGGATGTAAGGCAAAGAGACTTGGAGTTTGATGTGGATGATTTGGTATTCTTGAAAGTGTCTCCCATTAAGGGCGGTTTAGAAAGAAGGGAAAACTCAGGCCTCGGTATATTGGTCCATATCGTATTTTAGTGCAAGTAGGAAATGTGTCTTGTGAGTTTGAATTACCTTTGAGTTTGGGTTCTATTCATCCGGTCTTCCGTGTGTCGATGTTGAGAAGTGTGTGGGTAATACTTCCTTGGCTGTTCCATTGGAGAGTGTGAGTTTCTCGGATTTCTTATCCTATTAGAAAGTCCCGATTGAGATCTTGGATCAGCAAGTTAATTTTCCAATTATGTGAGAAGGATGTGGCTTCGATAAAGGCTCTATGGAGGAACCAAAAGTGTAAAGAAGCTTCTTGGGAAGCTGAAGGGAACATGAAGTCCAAGTAACCATTCTTGTTTCCCGCTTCGGATAATTATGCATGCGGTATGTGTATTCCTTAGCATTTTTTTTTCTGACTTTGTTAAAGAAATTTGTGAATTCCTTAATATCTTTGTTTTCTATCTTTATTAAAGGTAAGAGTGGGTGTGTCTCTGAGTCAAATCATGCTAATAAGTGCCTTGTCTCATCATTCGAGGATGAATGATCCTAAGGGAGGGAGAATGTAACACCCCAAATTTTCGGTCCTTGAAATTTCTAAAAATTTATCCTTGTTGTCCTAACTACGACTCTCTTTTATGAGTCGTAGGGAGTCTTGAAGAGTCATAAGGACCTAAATTATATCCTGACCAGTGTGGGTAGCGAAGTTTTCTTCTCTGAGTACGAGTGGCTCAAAACAAGTCGTATGAACTAATTATGAGTCGTGATGTCCCAACCGTAGTCAAACTAGTGTATATTCCAAATGTTGTTGTCTGGGATACTACTTAAACCCTATAAGTGGTAGGGTCACTATATAAGTCGTATGATGTAAGTCGTAGGGTCAACAGTATGTGTGCCTGATGATAGTTTCCTAGCTACGACTAGAGGTAACGAGTCGTTACGAGTCTCAGGTGGACCATAGTCACTAGCGACAACTTTTTAGTTTTTAAGTTGAGGGAACTTTGGACATTTTCCTTTTTACCCACATAGACCCCACATCCACAAGGCACCTTTAGGGCATTATTTAATACTTTAACAATCAAAAACCCTTTTTACTCTCTCAAGTTCCTTCAAGCAAAGCAAGCTAGGGTTTTCTCAAGGTTGAGCATCTAGGGGTCAATTCAACGTTTCTCCTCCATAATTGAGAATCCTTCAGGCATGTTACTTTTCCCAATTGTTACTTTATTAAATGCATGTGCTTTAAATTATTATTCATATGGTTTTGATGTTGGTTTTTGAATATGGGTTGAAGGTTTTGAATGATTATTGTTTATGCGATGTTTCATATTTTTGTATGCATTGGTTATGTTTTAAATGGTGGTTTTAAAACCAATTTGATGTAGGGGTATGGCAAATAAACTAGGGGATTGTGAATCCCCCAAATTTTGTGAATATTGATAACTGAATTGGCAATAACCCCAACCCAATTTTGTGAAAGTGGTTTTGAGTATGAGTAAAATTGCACTAAATTATTTTTGAAACAATCTCATGATATAAAGACATTATTAAAACATGGTGGTTTGATTTAATGAACAAAGGGAGTGGTTTTCCCAAGTTAATGGAATTGTGATGGCATGTTGACTTTACCTTGTAAGTGTAGTTCGTACGACGATACCAACAGAGTATGCCGAAACATGTATTATGGTTCAATGAATGGAAATGTGTGATAAATAGTTCAATGGGGCTTTAATGAGGGTTGTATAGCTGAGTCTTGAATGTGGAGGTCCCGATGGACCAATACTGGAAATGGTGGTTGCCGACACGAGGGTCTACATGACCGGGTGGTTCGAGTACCCCTTATTATATGATTGGGAGGTTCTAATCCCCCATATTATATTATATGATTTAGTGCTTAAGTCACCTTGATATGCCAGGAGGTTCGAGTCCCCCATGGTGCATTTGTACATCCTCTAGTTCGTGTGGCTACACACTCACTGGGGCCCTTCCATCTAGGGGTGATACGAGTACAAAAAGTACAAGAAATATAAGATCTTTCTCAAAAAGACCAAGCTTGGATTTACAAGTGGGTGAAGACCTTTTGGAACCATTTCAAAGCCTTGGCATAGGTTGAAGAGATGAGAATGGATCTTACATTCCAAGGGCACCTCACTTAAAGGGTCTTTTGGTCTTTACACTCCAAGAATCTACACTCAAGAGGCGCCTCATTCTTGAGATCATTAAGGGCATTATTGTCTTTCGATGCCCTTCTTTTACACTCCATAAGAGCTCCCTTCATTAAGGGTATTTTAGTCTTTGCTTATAATAACTATAAATAGATTATTAGGCCTTTACTTTTTATTAGTTTTGATGAATTATTGAGTTAATCTCATATTGTAGACTTTCTTTCTTCTCCTTAAGAGTGGAAACCTAAATTAGGGTTTGCTTGAGTGTGGAATCACTCTTGTTGACAATTTGGCTTAGAAAGGTTGGTGCTTGAGGAGTTGTATCCCTTTTGTGTCAACCTAAGAGTGTGGTGTTCTAATTTTAAGCTTAAGTGGGCTTTGGTGTTTAATATACACCTTAGTTCCTTAGGTATTGTGGTTGTTATGTATCACTATCTATCTTTACTTTCTTATTATTATTTTGTGTTTGTGTGTTGAATCCAAAGGTGTGTTGCTTCTAGTGTCATCATCTCTACTTCATCTCTATTCTTCTAAGTGTAGTTTTGGTTATTAGCTTGCTTTCCCTTATCATTTGGTATCAAGATCTACGTTTTAGGGTTGTTCCTATAACTCTAAGTCTTGGATTGTTGTTACCTTATAAAAAATAATCACAAAAAAGAGTCAAAGTCCAAAACCTACAAAAAAAAGTGTTGAGTCGCTATTTTGATAATAGATTCGAAAGTTAAAACCTAGATCTACTAAGTTTTTGCTTGTTTGATAGTTTCTAGTGCTAGATTGTTGCTCACTGGCACTAAAAAGTCTATATCTAAGTTTGAGCAAGATCTGGTTGTATTTTAGCATTCCACCATTGTAGACTTGAGTTTGAAGCTTTTTGAAGGTGGATTCGTATGGTGTATGGTGGTTGTGATGTTTTATTGTTGATTTTGTGTTGATTGTGCTTAGCTTTGCAAAGGTAACCTAGATCTAAAAGAAAATTTGAATTTGGGGTTCATTTGCCTTGTGGTCTAACTTGGTCAACTCTTGAATATTCATATTGTTCTTCGTCATCTTCAAATCTTGTTGAAGAAGGATATTCAAAGTGCTTGTTTGATCCATAAAAAGGAACAAAAAGAGTGAAAAGTTGGTTTGTACAAAGAAGATTCGCTAGCATATTCTAAGTCTTCCAAAAGAAGAGGGAACAAGGGGAATATTAAAGTACAATAAGGGGGGACCAATTCAATTCAAACCCATTTGAACTTGAAAAAGGGTTCCAAACCTTGCATTCCCCCCCCCCCAATTTCATTCATACTCTCTCTTAAGGTGAAGTTTGGCCGAGACACAACTTGAAGGTCAAAAAAATTTGCAAAGCCAACGACCAATCATGAGGTGCCACATCACTAATTTTGTGAACAACTGAATTGAGCTCAAATTTAGTTTTCCTAGTTTCAATTTGTTGCTTCTAGTTACCTTTGTGTTGATTCTATCACTAATTGGTAAACTAGTAACTACCTACTTGGTTGTCAATTAGTTTAGAGTCCTTTATTTTGTATTAACGTTCTTTTTGTGCTTTTCTCATTTTGTAACTCGTTATATCTTGTTGGTTCAAGTCCAAAAGCAAATTTTCTTTGAGTCAAGTCAAACGAAAATCTATTCCGAGTAAAGTAGACTCATCCCTCAATCACTCACGAAGTACAAGCCAAACTTTCAACACTTGTGAAACCAAGTGTGAGGTAAAATCGAGAGTGAGAGTTGGTGAGGTTATTTGGACTAAATTGTTTATTCATTTTGTAGGTTTGTTTCTTTGGTTTAGGTATGTTGTCTGTAGAACCCAAGACTTTAACTTCCCAAACCTTGTGAAATGATATTGGAGGAGCTATCTTAGCTCGACTTGAGTCTCTTAGCCTTGAAATGAGAAATAAGATAAAGATGGTGGGAACGGATTTTGGTAGGCTAGAGGCGGAATTGGTATCAATAACGGGGAGTATGTCAAAGATGAGTGATAGAAGGGATCATGTTAAGAGTCGAAGGAAATTCCTATCCTCTACTCCTCAACACTACCATGTGTCTTCTAGTTTGCAAGCCCAAAATACCTCTACTACAATCACACCTGAGACCTTCCACCAAATGCCTTATCCTCCAAGACTTCCACAAAACTAAGTCCAAGCTCCACAAAACCAAACCCAAACTCCTCAAAACCAAGACCTACATAGGCCTTTACATCCTCAACTAAACCAATTCCAACAAGAAGGACTTGGAAACCAAATACCAAACCAAAACCCGAATGCTCCACTTGACCAAAGTCCCTACCCGCCACAATATCCAATGCCTCAAATCCGAACACCCCTTGACCAAAGACCCTACCATCAACCAAATACAATGCCTCCACTTAAGAAAAACCAACCCACCCTAGTACAAGACTATGGTAGAGGTGAACAAGAGGGAAAGGAATACTTGATTGTGGGATTTGCCCACAAAGGACCGTTGTTACTCCCTAACCCAAATGCTAGCATTTTTCCTAGCTTTGATCCTCCTTATGTGCAGGTTTAAGGTCAAATACTCCCAAAGAAAGATCCAAATAGAGTCCCTCACAAATATGTGATGGATGATCTAAAAGATCCCTTGGCCGAGAGTCCCCACTTTAGGAAGGGTGATGAAGAAATCATTCAAAAGGTAAGTATTGACACTTTTCCTTGTGATAAGAGCTTCCCAAAGAAGAAATTGGACTTCCATGATGCCAACCAAGGTAACAAAACTACCTTGTATCTTTCTAGAAACCCAATATGTTATGATGTGCCTAGTATTAGCCAATTGAAAGTAGTTTCAGGCTTTCCTAGTGTAGAAGAGCATGAATCTTTCCTTGGTAGTCCTCTTGATGTGTATAATGATCAATTTACTCTTAAGCATAGTTCACTACTTGATCATGTAAATGGTGTGATTAAAAATTCTCAAGTTAGTTTTGATGCCTATAGTGTTGGTCATAATAATGAACATGATCCTTTGAACTTCTTGTATGGCGAAAAACTTGCTATTAGTTTTGTTCATATTGATCATGCTTATTGAGAGGTTGAGAATAATGGCATCTATCTTTTTTAGGAAAGACTTCTAGGCCACAACTCCTTACACTTGCATATTAATCTTCTCTTAAAGGAAAATGTCTTATGTGATTGTGGGGATTACATTCTAGTAAAAGAAAAGAGTAGCCTCGACTTGTGTCCTTGGATACTTCTTCCATTTGATCCCGGTGCACTATTGGGGTGGGGAAGGGATTGGCTCGACTTGTATTCATTAGTCCTTGATGTTTACCTTAGCCCTTTTCTTTGTGATGTTTGTCCTAAGCTTTTCATGATCAAAACAAAGGATTTTTGGTTGTATTCCAAATGTCTACCACCTTGGCATGATGATATTACTTATTGCACTAATTCTAACCCTCATTCCATGAGGATCTCATGCTTGTTTTCCCTCTCTTTGGTTTTGCAAGGTTTGGATTTAAGGTCTAATCCTTTTCAAGAAGAGAAGGATGATACGAGTACAAAAAGTACAAGGAATACAAGATCTTTCTCAAAAAACCAAGCTCGGATTTACGAGTGGGTGAAGACCTTTTGGAACCATTTAAAAGCCTTGGCATAGGTTGAAGAGATAAGAAAGGATCTTACACTCCAAGGGCAGCTCACTTAAAAGGTCTTTTGGTCTTTGCAAACCAAGAATCTACACTCAAGAGGCACCTCATTCTTGAGATCATTAAGGGCATTGTTGTATTTTGATGCCCTTCTTTTACACTCCATAGGATCTCTCTTCATTAAGGGTATTTTAGTCTTTACTTGTAATAACTATAGATAGACAATTAGGCCTTTACTTTTCATTAATTTTGATGAATTATTGAGTGAATCTCATATTTTAGACTTTCTTTCTTCTTCTTAAGAGTGGAAACTGAAATTAGGATTGGCTTGAGTGAGAAATCACTCTTGTTGACAATTTGGCTTAGAAAGGTTGGTGCTTGAGGAGTTGAATCCCTTTTGTGTCAACCTAAGAGTGTGGTTTTCTAATTTAATGCTTAAGTGGCTTTTGGTGTTTAATATACACCTTAGTTCCTTAGATATTGTGATTGTTATGTCTCACTATCTATCTTTACTTTCTTGTTCTTATTTTGTGTTTGTGTGTTGAATCCGAAGGTGTGTTGCTTCTAGTGTCATCATCTCTACTTCTCTTTTTTTTTCTAAGTGTAGTTTCGGTTATTAGCTTATTTTCCCTTATCAAGGAGAGAGTTGGACTCATATAGCCCGTGAGTTCCTTCTTATATTATGACGGTTGAGCTACACAATCCAAGTTAAAGTTTTAAAGTACATGTTAAGACTATTTTCCTATCCCGGCATGTGATATATATATATATATATATATATATATGTATGGATGTATATATATTTATATGTAGATATGTATATATGTATATGCATTTGATTATTTTCATTGGATTTAAAATAATTTTAAGCTTTTGATTATGGCATTATGTTACCCTTATTCCTGAGTTACATGCAAGTGCTCAACCCACTAACTGTCTCCGGATGCTATATCCCCACGCGATACAGGCATTGGAAATACTTCTACTTTTCTTGCACAGAGTTAGGTAGATCAACTTGATTTGTTAGTCATTGGTGGTGTCAGTTTCCATTCATAGATTAGAATTGAGAGTTTACATTATCATTAACATTGTTATTGTCATTGTCAGGGTGGGGGGAGATGTTCCGACACTTTATTGATTTCGGTTTTGTTTGAAGGCTTTGTGGATTACTGTGGACTTGGTTGGTGATGTTTGTTGGTCGGTTTTGGTCGGATTACCGGTTATCGGTTATAGACATGTCTGAAATTCTTTGAGATTATCTTATGCTATCTTGTTACATGTTCGAAATTCATCCGCCGTTGAGGATATTATTTTCTGTTTTCTTAGGTACAGGGGGTGGTCTCAAGGTCCTTGTTGGACTTGAGATACCCGTCACGGCCAGGCCTTGGTTCGGGTCATGGAACTGTTCTTCTTAGTCTAGACCTACACTCATCAATAATGCCATCACTACAACAAATATGATATTTATCTATGAAATTGTTAGCTATGATACAAAATTTGTCATAATTGTTTATTTTTATGACAAAATTTAAGTTTCGTCACTAAATAAATGAGACACATGCTTTTAGTGATAAAATATAAAATTTCGTAGCAAAAAATTTATCCCCTAATGTTTCCCACTAAAAATTGAGTTTGCGCCATTTATTGGGTAATTTTAGACACAAATTTTAGGCTATCCGTGACACATTATTTTTTTGCTAATAATATATCAATTTTGATAAATCATTTTTTGTCTTAAATTAGTCAAATTTTAGGCACGAAAAAATATTTCGTCACAACAACACAATGTTACAATAACGCCAAATTAGAATTTGTAGTTAAATATAGTAACCTTAAACCACAAAATTTTATATTAAATTGTGATCATAATTTTTGTCATGAATAATATAAATAATTAGTGATAATCACTTTATTGTGTTGAATCAACCTATGATTTAGTGACAAAAATGTTTGTCACAAAATACGCAATGTGTTAAATAGCAATGACTTAATATTTGTAGTTGAACAACTCAATTATTTTCTATGAAAAAATTATTAATCGCAAAGATACAATTTTTTCATTGCGTGGGATTGTTAATTATTACATGTAATGACTCAAAAAAATATTCAAGTGCTTCATAACAAATTGATCGAGTCCATCTTTTAATTGGTGGGGATCTAAAAATTGACAAATTTTGTCAGATATATTAAAATAAAGAAATTTATCAATTTTTTAAAATTAAAAAGTCATAAAAATGCACCATCCAGATTTGCCTATGCCTCTATTTGAATCTACCAAATCTAGGCCTTTAATTCCAAGGCTATGCCCCCCTGAGATATTGCTCAACTTACTTTAGTTCATCTTAAATTACACTTGCACAACGAAATAGTATGCTTAAAATTATGTTGTAATAATGTTATGACAAGGAAATATATCATTATAATTACAGTCTAGTCTCTCTATGTATAACAGTCCTTTATTATAATGATATTTCACTATATCCACCTGATTATCTTCGAAACTAATTTTTCATATTATATTTTACTTCTTTATAATGACATTCTGCTTATAACAGTAATGACGTTTATTATAGTGGTATACTCTTTGTACCTCTCTACAATAATATACTCAACTATTATGTAATATTAATATTTTATAAAAGATATATTATATTTAAAAAATAAAATATTAAAATATTTATGATAATATCATTAAACTAAGCAAGTTGTAAGAATTATTAAGTTTTTCAACCGACGCACTTTAGGCAACATAATATCATGAGAATACCCTTTTGCTGAAAATTTGAACAAAAATCTTGGTCAATTTATGTAATAGATTGCCAATAAGAGATTAAAATTTACAAAACAGCCTACAATAATAGAATTCTTACATCAAGATTGAAATATTTAATCTTTTCATTAATTCTAAATATATATGGTCCTTAGGTTTAATTCTTTGGTGGTATGCTGTATCTAGTTATGAATTTTTTTAGTAACGTATTAGTCCTTTCAATAATGAAATATGAATATCAATTGAGATTTTAAATGCAACAAGTATTTTGTTTTCATTTATAACATCAAAAGTACAAATAAATAATTTTTTATATTTTTATTTACAACAACAAAATGAGATTTAAACATCAAATATCTCTATAAATGTATAACACTTCTATATAATAGCTATGAATTTTGCGGATAAATACTGTTACGGTAGAAAGATTTGAATATACTATACTGTGTAATAATGTTCAAGTAGTTACATCATTCTAATTATAAATTAACTTTTCAAGTAAATTTTAAAAATTTAAAAATAACTCTATTTATGTCTAAACACAACTTCAGTTTTTTCTTTAGTACTAAATTTTTCCAAACCAATTTTTATATCCAAAAACCTACTTACTATTTAGTAGGCGTTTTGTCATGAGTATTATTCAAAATATTTTGAGGTATATTTTACCTTATTCTGAATACTTATTTGATCATAAATATTTTGGAATACGTTTTTTCTCGATATTTACATTTTTGAGGTATTTACACTATAGATTAATCCTGAGGTGTTTTCTCTATGGATTCACTTTTTTGCACTTCTTAGTTTATTTGCTTTTCAAAAAACTCAAAATTTTTATTTTCATAAAATAATCTAATTTTCACAAAACTCTAAATTTTTAGAATTTATTTTTAATGTTTATATTTTTTAACTTCAAAAAGATTTCATTTTCAAAATACCATGGTCAAATACAACCTCAGCTTTATCTACATTATATTAAAAATGTTAAGGACCCAAAAATATTGTTTAAACTTTTTTTCCTTCATTAAAAGTCTTTGTTTTAGACAAAATCGTCTTTTCACTATTTTTCTAATATTTAAGAGCTAAAAATTAATTAAATTTTTTTGGTAAAATCTTTTCTTATTTGAAGTCATCAAAATTAATGACAACTAATGTCTTTTTATTAGTTTACAAATTCTAAATCAATTAAAGTTGATTTTAAGAAGATTTAAAAAATTTACAAATAAATATGAAACAATTAGAATAAGAAAAATATAAAAAGTACCAAATTTTTAAAAGTTTTAGGTATGTGATCAAAGATTATCTAAAAATTTAACTTTAAAATTAAAGAAAGATTTTAAATATAGAAAAAAATTAATCATACTACAAATATGATTCAAATTGATGCATCATTTTTAACCTATAACAACACGAAAAAGAGGTACTTCATTACAAATTCAAAAGTGATGATTCGTTGGCCACTTAAAATTTCTGGTGGTAAAATATACATGTGCTTATAATAAAATATATATTATGTTTACGTTATTATGTGTGAAGGATCTTTGAGAAGTGATTTGAACTTTTTATACTTCATTAAAAAAAATTCCAATAGACAAAATCATCTAATTTTAAATAACCAAAAATTACACGTACGAGGACGTGTGATTCAAGTAGTTAAACTTAAAAAGTACCAAATAAAGTAGATATATTTTTAATTTTCAAGGCAAATGGGTCATTGGCTTGTTGCCGAGAAAATACTGTCAATCATTTTCTCAATTTAACACAAAAATAAAAGCGAGAATATTCCCTCAACTTTTTCTTTTTAGTAGAGTTCTTCTCTATTTTTGCTTCATTTATAGGTTTCTAATTTCACTGTCGGACTATAGCTTTCACTCAACCTAAAAGACTTGAATTTATAAGTTTCTTCTCTCTAGATTGATTCATTTCTTGCTTATAGTTTGTTAATTGTTTCTAATTTTAGGTTTGCCTTTGATTATTTTATTATTATTCTGAATTAGGTTTTGACTTGGACTAAAACTCTCTTAATTAAAAAAATTAGAGGTTTATTTTCTTCTAATATTTTTTCTGAACCACAAGCAGTTGTGGGTCTCTTCTCCAAGGATTGCAGGTAATTTTTTAAGCATATTTTCTCTTTTATCTTCTACTTTCCTTGTTCTTTTTTCATAAAGAATGTGTATTTACATTTTTTTGTTATTTTTCCTTTTTCTTTTGGTTATCCATATCTTTGTTCTTCTTTCTTGTTAGATTATAATTGAGTTGCTTTATAGAAATTTTTCATAATTGACCCTAATGATAGTTGTTAAAGTGGCAAATAGTTTCTTACATGGTTTTGTAGATATGTCTGGTTAATTTAATTTTGAAGCTTTACTGCTTTCCTTGAGGTATCTATGTTATAGTTTCTTAGTTCTACTATCTGCAGAAAAGCTGGAAGGGATATGAAATAATTTTTAAGTGAAACAACCATTATAGTAAGGTAGGACCAAATATAAAATATTTTGTTACTTTTTTTTTCTATTAATTAACTTTTTGTTTCTTTTCTTTATGAGATTTTTTCTTTTAAAATAATCCTCTAACAAGAAACCAACTGCACAAACTTTTTCTAAAGAAAGGAAATTCGATACAATATCCTTTCAAATATACAAAAATCTTCTTAGTTAACGAAAAAGTTGTATTTCTCATATCTTCATATTATGGAACGAAATTGTCTTTCATCTAATTGAATTAAACCTTTAAACTCTCCTGGGAGTTGATTATAAAAGGAGAAAAAGGTTTTGTTTTCATAATCAGAAGTTAATTTTTTAAGAAAGTCGGTTACTTAGTTAGCCTCTCACAAACAATGAGTAATAATCATGGAACTCAACTGTTGCGATGAGTAATTCTCTTTTCTTGAAGAAATGTCCTTGTTTCTGGTATATCCTTCTTTTTTTATTTATACTTCTACCTTTTTTAGTAGAGTTGTTAGTGTCTTTGTGTTTTTGTATAGAGTTGTGTTCCTCGTTGTAGTGATATTTTTTTCCTTGTAGAGTCCCTTTTCTCTCCATGATTTTCCCTTTTCCTTGTATTTTCCCCTAATGTTAGTTTCCTCTTGTTCCTCATGCATCAAATGATTGTCACTCTTATTGTAATTGGTTCTGTACATAAGGAAGTCCTCAATCCCAATAGATAAATAATTATTTCACATAGTACTTGGTTGTTTTGATTGAATTTGGGGGGAGTTTCTTGTCGTTTAAGTTGTAAGGACCATTCACTTTCAATACCGCATCCATTTCGAATTCTTCAAAATTTTGCTACTTTGGGAGAATCCAACATGCACTCGTTGTCATTTTTTGAAGATTCCAAGCAACATAGCTTGTCGTAACTCTGGTATAGTACCTCTTCTGATTCATTTTGTATTTATCTTGTAAAGGAGTCGGATGTAGAAGCATCTTGGTATGGACGAGTTGATGGTCTCTTGAATTTATCTGCCAGATCATTCAAAAATTATTCAGCGGCATCACCTGAAATTAGAATATTTTGTTGTTTTTGGGTGACTCGTGAACTTTTTTACCTTCATTTTAGTCTTTTGAGGTATAACAGTCTTGAAAAGTACTATGTTTTTAGGAAACTTTCTAACTTTTTGGTCTTTTTTTTCTTCTTATTTTTTCTTGATGACTTCAGTATACATATTAAATTTTCTTCCTACAATTATGATATTCATGCATGTTTCTTTCTATATAATTATCCTTGTTGGTATCAAGTTGTGTCCTTTGCTCTTGAAAATCAGTATTCACTTTGTACTCCTTATGTATCACTATTTCATTGATCTATTGGATGTTGTTTGTTCACTCATAGCTTCAATATCTTGTTGTTGGATATTTTGATCCAAAGTTTTTCAATAGTATGTTTGTTAGCATTTTTCTCAAACACTTTTCCATCATTTAGCACATCTTTGGCATGTTCATCTTCAATTTTCTTTGTATTTTACTATTCTAATACCCTACAATTTTGAATATTACGATCCAATTTTTTTCATTTCCTACAATATTATGGGATGCCCTCAAGTTCTATAGTTGAGTATAGACTTTTAGAAGAGAATCATCCTACTCCTTTTTATATGGTCTAATATAATAAGAGTAAGAACATTGTATGAAAATGAAAGACAAAAATAAATCTCAAAGACAATAAAATATAAAACACGAATGACCCATGTAAACTAGCCCAACTAAAAACCTGTTCCAGATAAAATATGTTGCCCTTCCACTAATGCCCTATGTTTGAATTAGAAACTGAAGCATTTGTTGATGGAGTTGTATTCTCTGACCTCAAATCTCCATGTTTTGTCCTGCAATCTCATCGTCTCCAGTGAGTTCTAGAGCTCATGTCCATTGCTAGCCTCTCGTACTGATTCTCATCTGGTATTCTCCTTTTCTTTGTAGCTCTGGCGGTGCTAATGGCGAATCTATGGATGGATATAATTCTTTGCTCCGCCATCTTCTTTCTTATCATAGTAGATAATAGCTGATTTCTCCATAAATAGTTTATGTTGCAGTTTTCTCTTCGAGGTTTTTCTTGTATAAATTAATCACCTGTCTAGATCTTTTTTAGGGCTTTGTGAGAGACTTTTTGGGCTCAGTCCATGAATCTGGTGTTTGAGGACTGACGTTATTGCTTTTCTTTTGAGATAGACTATCACCTTATTTGTAAAGCCCATGTTATCAGATTTTTTAGAAAATCAATAATTGCATATGTGTACATGTGATATGTATTTCTCTTCCCCTGCTCCCATATCCCTATTACATTTAATCTCCTATATTCTGATACTTAGCATTGTTTTCTATTGTTTGTCCAAGTTGATAATCTATCTAGCTTGACTAGGTAACTCCGTGAACAGGTTGATCTCTAGTGCCAGGTATATCAAGAGCTAAATTGGCAAAAAAATTAGCTAATTTATTCTCGTCTTGATAAATGTGTTGTATTTATTGAGAAGAGAATAAATTAGCTAGTTTTTTAGCTGATTTAGCTCTTGATATGCCTGGCAGACTAGAGATTAACTTGTTCACTGAGAATTATCATACACACGAAACCTACCCAAATAGATTTTGGGAGAGGTTTTAGTAAGTCGACTTTGACTCCAATGGTTGTCATAATAGAGTGTGGTAGAGATGCACAGTTTAGTGGAGTCGTCATGTTACTATTGTCAGCATGGAGAGGAGAGCATTTTAGTATTCATATTCCCCTGCACTTTTGATTAAAGAAAGAAAAGAATAGAAGTACCAATAATCTTTAAGAGCAGAAGTTACTTGGTGAATCATTTAATGTAGACAATCATTTTAAGAAGATTTAAGTATTCTTCTCAAAGTAAGGTTATTTCATTTGCTTTGTTCTTGTAGTCTAAAGTTGTATGCTTGCTGCAAGTTCAGAATCTAAACCTTATCCTATACTACAATAAGGATGCTATGCTTTTTGTCATTTAAGAGTAAGTTTCATTCTTGATTTTCCTTGTGTAATTCATTCTCCATACAACCATTATTGATTTGCCTTTTCTTCCCCGTGCTATTTGCACTGAAACTTTTTTGGGTAAGTAGTTTTTATGTTAATCTAATTTTTTTGGTATACTACCATAATTTTCTATATGTTTAGGTCTCCCTTCTCCACATTACGGTCGTTGAAATGAGCTTCAACCATATACTATATATTTATTTCACTTTTTTATTTTACATTTTGGATAGTATTATGAATTAACTTCTTTTCTATGAAAGTGATGCAGATTCAATAGGAGTCGAGAAAGTTCGTGAAAAAGCTAAAGGGTCTCAAGTATGGAAGTCATCTATGAAGAAATGATGATATTAGAGGTCTTAGTTGGTAAAGGGAGATCACCCCAGGCAATTTCATTAGCAAAGCTATTAAATGTGTTGCAGATAACTCTTGCTCAAATTTTTTCTCATCAAACAAGTGGAATGAACTCATCACAAAAGAGGAGAAAGCACAATTATTAGATTACATTGTATTTGTCAAGCTAATCTCATTTTTGTTGCAGGAGATATTAGTTCATGCCAAATTGACTATATTCGTGACAAAAGAATCTTTGTTTCAAAAGTCTTCTGATGAACAATAGGAGTATATTTTTTTCTTTTGACTACAATTTAAATTTTATGGCAATTGTTATTTGTGACAATTTTATTGGTAAAAAAAATATATTTTTAGTGACGAAATGATAGGTTTCTACTACAAAATATAAGCATTTTTATGAAAGCAAAATTATCGCTAATTTATATAATTAGGGACAAAATATCTTTTCGTATATAAAAGGTCATCTTTAGTAATGAACTTAACTTTATTAAACTATGATAACAGATAATTTCAAAGACAATTAAAGTTGTCACTAATTAAATAAGAAAGTTAGGGACAATGTGATTTTGTCAGTACTAATGACCTTTTTATTAACGAAAAGAAACTATCAACTATATTTTTTGTCCTTTGTTGGAGAATAAGTTCATCATAAAAACTATGAATTTGGAGACCAGAAAAACAATTTGTTGTTAATATATTCATAGTTAGTGATGAAACACTAAGTTTTCTTGGAATACATTTAGTGACTTATGCTTTGGGGACGAATGGCTAACGATTTTCCTTTTGTCATGAAATGTTTTTTGTGACAAAATATGATGTTTAGGTGATGAAATAATTCATCATAGGAATCAAATTTGTTACAGTGATAGTGATGGTTTCTTTTCTTAACCATTTGTAAAACCTCAATGGAAACAGTATCAATGTCAATGGGCATGAGGTTATGTTATTCAATAAAATTAAGGCCTTCTTTGAGAGCTAAGGTCTTCATTTAGTTATTGGTGGCACTAAGGAAGCTCTTGGTGAAGCCAAGAACCCAGTTCCCATTATGGTTTATGATGGACCCCCCACCCCCATCCCAAAGCATCTCTTGCCAGGATTAACCAAACTTGGGCCATCAATATTCAATTTGTAGTGACCCCTTTGTAGAAGGTCCCATTTTAAGTTAATAGAAGTCATGTGGGTACTGTTATGCCTTTTTGTGTTCAGCTAGCTGAATTCCACAACTTCGACATAGGCTTGGGTAATGAGGTTTTATTATTACCCTGATTGAAGTTATTTTGGTTTCTCGTCTTCTATATTTTCTAAAGACAATATGGGAGAAGTTCTGACTAGAGAATGAGAAAGTTATAATCCTTGTGTTTTGTGGCTTTCTAAGTGGTATTCCATTTTAAAGGGAATAACTTGAAAGAGTAAATCTGGTAGGTTTTCTAGTTTTGTTAGACGCTTCTCTCAAGAAATAAGTGGTATGGGGACACTAAAAAGGAGGTGATTAGTGCTCTCAATAGATTGAGCATAGGTGTGATAGTTTGGGCTGATATCCAGATCCATTTTAGACAGGTTGTGGTTAGAGGAGAGCCTGTCATAGTGAAGAAGCCACGGGAAGAATTTGATCTTACTAAGAACAATTAGTTTCCAAAGCCAACTGAACTATTTCCCTTTTTCCATCATACTCTTTGTGCTTCTTATTTGGTCAGTGGTGGTAGGCAGTACTGGTGGAGAAAATACCATTCCTATTAAATCTCCACATGGGGGTATCGTTAAGGATTTTGGTGCTGGGTAAAAAGAGTTGTTAATGTGGTTCTTGATGTCTTGAGGGATGTCTATGGATAGGGTATGAAGCTTCCAGGAACTATGGTGCCATACATGGGAGAGAATGATATGTTGTTCCATTTGATTTAGGGGGCCTTAGATGATGTTTCTCACGGCTGAGGAGTTTGGAAACCATTTGTCCTTCCAGAAGCATAAATTTTGTCTATCACTGACTACCCAAGTAGAGGCCTCACTATAAGAAGGCCAACCCTTGTATATACCCTTCCATGTCCTAAAAATATTGGAAGGGCATTTCATCCCTTCTCTGTTGTATTTAGTTTGAAAAATCTAGCCCCAAGGTTGGAGGATTGTTTCATGAGTCTCCAGGCCAATCTCATCAACAACAAATCATTTTTTATAGAGGCCTTTGAACACCCAGCCCCCTTCCTTTTTGGGAAGGGTAACAGTGTTTCAAGAGATTAAGTAATTCCATATTTTCTCATTGGTGAAACCCCAGATAAAGTTTATTTGGATTCTATCAATAAGGTTGAGGATTTTTTAGGTATGTTGATGTATTTCATGATGTGGTTAGGTATAATACAAAGAGAGGGTTTGGCTAGGGTGGTTTTCCCAGCCATATTAAGGAATTTTATTTTCCAGTCTCTAAGTTTGGCATTAAGGGAGTCAAGAATGAAGCGGAAGTCCCTATTCTTGGGGTTTTGGTGAAATATGGGAAATTCCAAGTATCTCCCAAATTTAAATTTTGCTATGATTTGGAGAAGTTGTGAAAGTTGATCCCTCTTCTCAGCGGACAATTTTGAGAGAAGATGACTTTAGATTTGGAGTTATTAATTCTTTTACCAGAGTTATGACTGAAGTTGTTAAGGGTGTTCATAATGGTCTGACAATTTTTGTCATCAACTCTAGCAAAAAGGATGAGGTCATCAGCAAAAAGAGGTGGTAGATTTTGGGTCCATTGATGCTGATAGAAATGGGATCCCAATAGAGAATGTCAACCTCATGGTTAATTCTTTTAGACAAGAGTTCAATGAACATGATGAAAATATAAGGAGAAATGGGGTCTCCTTGTCTAATGCCTTTGGTGGGTATGAAGAATTCAGTTTTGCCCCTATTTATGAAAATGGATATGGTAGAAGTAGAGATGCAGTACATGATGAGGTTTGCTAGTTTGGGTGGAAGTTGAAGAAGTGGAGGGATTGCCTAGTGAAGGACCATTCAATCCTGTCAAAATCTTTCTCCAGGTCAATTTTAAGGAACATGATGGCTTTTTTTTCCTCTCATCTTAGAGAAGTGGGAGATGTACTCCTGGATAATGATGGACTTATAAAAGTCCTCTTTTTGGAAAGGAAGCTAGATTGATTATGGCAGATGATGTTGGCAAGATGGGATTTCATTATGTTGACAATGATCTTGGTGATGTTTTTATATTGAGTGTGGCAAAGGCCAATAAGTCAAAAATTCTTAAGGTGGATGGCATTAGTACATTTAGGAATCAGGCAGAGATAGATAGTATTAACTTTCTACTCCATAATGCAAGTAGTAAAGGTATCTTTAAAAAAACTAGATTATAGAGGGCCCTATGATATCTCGGAATTTCGAGTAGAGGGGGGAATGCCATCAGGCCCAGGGGCCTTGGTTTGTTTAAATGAAAAGACAATTTTTTTAATCTCATTTTGTTCAAGAATAGCCTCAGTGCTGGGATGATTAGAGGAGCTGATGGACCCTCTAGTTGAGAGGTTTTTTTTGGTAGTGAAGAGGGGAGATGGGGTGATCAGTAGAGAAGAGAGTGTAGTAGAAGTTCAATATGGAAGTTGATATATCCCCTTATATGTATACCCAGTTACCTAGGTCATCCTTTTAAGAATTGATTATGTTTTTTCTTCTCCTGTTAATGGTTGAATTATGGAAGAAATTAGTGTTGATATCCCCTTCAGAGAGCCAGTTGATCCTGGATTTTAGCTTTCAGAATTCCTAATTCTATTTGAGGATATCATTATAGGCTTTAGTGAGACTATTTCCAGATTTTGCAGGAAAGAACTATGGGGGTGGTCAGCAGATCTTTGAATGCCTTCAAGTCTAGCTATGAGTTTTTTCTTTTTTTGGAGGATGTTGCCAAAGACTTATTTATTCCAGGAATTAATGTTAGCCTCAAAGTTGAAAATGGCTTAAGTAAAACTAGTAGAGGATTCAAAATAGTTCTTAACCATGTCAAGGAGGGTGGGATGAGAGCACCACATAGTTTCCATTCTGAAGGGTTGGTTGGAGATCATATGGTATTTAGTGAGGCTGATTAGCATATAAAAGTGGCTAGAGTGAGTTCTAGGGAGGTGGATAACATAGGCTTCTGGAAAAAGATTTATCCAAGTGTCATTAGTTAGACATTTATTAAGTTTTTCAATATAAGGGATATTCAATTCTTGTATCCTTTATTATACCAAGTAAACTTGCTACCCTTAAACCCCAAGTCAATAAAGCTACTATGGTTAATACAATCCCAAAGGAGGAAAGCTCTGTTATGGTTGATGTTGTTTTCTCCAAACTTCTCAAATGACTTTAAAATATCATTAAAATCACCCCCACCATCCAGGTATTATGAAGAGAGTCCCTTATAGAGTCAGCAAAGATCATAAGCTGATTCCCGAGGTTTCTTTCCCTTCTTAAGGAAGTTACTGGCATAAATGGCACTAAAATACCAGGAAAGGGTAGGACTACTAACCTGTACAGCAATATGAATTCCCTAGGAAAGATATTAATGTCTTTAATATTAATATTGTCTTTATTCCATGTGATAACAAGACCTCCAGAGCTTCTAGCAGCAGGGTATTGGATCTTCTTAGTAAATACAAAGTCCTATGTAATATCATTGTGACACTCATCCTAGTTTTCAGAAGGGCCAGAATAGGGTTTGTGAAGATCAATCATGGCCTTACATTGCCTTTTGAATTTAATATTGTAGTCTCCTCTAGTGTTTCGAATGATGTAATTCATCATTGACAACAGAGGCATTATGATCTCCTTTAAGATTTCCTTGCCCTTCCCTAGTGGATGTGTCACAATTCCCTCCTCAGTGAATTTTCTTTTCTTTGATAGAGGGGATATTTTGTTCTTGTAAAAATTTCCAATGATTGGACTTGGAGGGACTATTTCCAAGTCAAAGATTGATAGGTCCTATAGGATAAGGCTGATGACACCTTGTTTACTACATCCTCGAAGGTGAGGTGTAGTGGCCTTTCTAAGGTTTCTACCTATGTTCTTGGGACTTTCAGAGATACTAGAATTCTCTACATCTACATGTTGTTCTCTCTTAGTATCTCTAAGGTTTATTCCCTTTCTAGTAGTTCTTAGAAATGGGGGATCAAGTTTGTGGGGCATAGTTTGGTTCCCCCTGAGCTTGGAATGCCTCATAGGTTAGCACAAAAAGAGGTCCCTCCTCCAAAATCTTTGACATTCATGTTGGAAAGAATGGTAAGGCTTGACTTGCTAAGTTCATTTCTGAGTTCAATATTTCTGGAGTCAATGGCCTTGCATATGCTTGATTGATTAGCCTCATAAGGGCAGTCATCCATATGTTTTGCCTAAAGTTTTATAAATCCCAGATTTTTCCCTTCTATTATTACCTGTGCCAGGTAATGAGATTCTGTATTATGATTTTGATCTTCTTTCCCTCCCGTTGCAATGGGACCATTTATTCCATTAGTCCCATCTTTAACTAAGAAGTTGGTAGGTGATCAACCGGTAATGGTGCTAAAGTAAAGGTAATGAGGATCGAGACTAGGTTGGGAACTGATAGAGGTGGGAGTTTCTCCATTATTAAAGAGAGAGTTCTTGGTGTTAGTTGAGATTGTAGTGTTTTTTCCACTCTCATCTCTTGTTAGGACAATATTGGGAGAAGGTATGTTTTGGTTAGATGGCTCTCTTTCTTTATTCATGTCAAAGTCTTTGATTTGACTCTAGAAGCAATTAAGCTCCTGGAATTAGGATCATTCAGAAAGTTAGTGGTGAGTTGAGAGGGTTCTAAATTTTGAGAAGGCGAAGATAACTTTCCCTCCCACAAGATAGTTAAGTTAGTATAAGAAGTTCATCTCAAATTAGGGCTAATAGGCTTCTTTATCGGACTTTTCATGGGCTCAGTCCTCATAGATCAGCCTTAGTTTTTTATGTAAATTCTAACTGGAAAAATCCCATATAATTGGCACTTGGCAGCTTAGCCTGGTTATTAGGACCAATATTAAGTGAATTTTGTTAATGGGTTGCTTTGGCCCATTTTTAGAGTTTTTTGTTGAGTAGGGTATTTGGGATATAGGCCCAATAGACTCCTTTCTAGCATTTTTAGGGAAAGTTTCGATTGTCGCATTACCTTTCCTGACGATATTATGGTGAGAAGTAGGTAACTTACCTGGCCTGTTATCGTTTGTGCCTATCTTATTTGAGGCTTTAGTAGCATTTCTCCTTCTTCGTTTTTATAATGTGGCTATTTTTCATTCCTTTTTTTGCTTCATAATTTCTAGCTCCGCTTATGGGTCGAGATTTCTCGATTGAAGCAGTTTTTGTGTCAAGTATGTACAGCTGCCCATTGTGTGCCCTAATCTCCCACAATATTTACAAAGAGTACCCTCCCCTTCTTTGTGAAGTTCCTATCGATGGTGACCATAGCTATAAAATTCTTAACTTGGGTTTCCATCAGAAAGAGTACACAGATCCGAGAATAACAGCCTCTCAATGTAGAGGATATGCAAGCATCAATCTTAACTAGCATGCCAATTTTCTTCCCCCGCCTTTTCCAGGATAGACTTATCATATAACTCCATCGGCAATCATGGAAATATAACCCAAATCGTCGTAGTTAGTACCTTTGATTTGGTAGGGATAAAATTTGGTTCCCAACTTCAAATTGATAAGTAAGTTCCAGCAACAAACCAAGGCCCCTTCTAGAGGACCTTCCTTTGGATCTCTTCCCAATTAAATTTGGCCATGCAAAAGTCCATTCCTAGATCTACAAGCGGGAAGCCTTCTTGGATTTTCCAGATGTGAGCAACTTGGTTCTTAGGTATTGGTGATTGAATTTTCTACCCACTGACTTAATAATGATGGAGTGGCTCTAAGGATTGTAGATTCTCTTCTTATATTCCTTTGTTAGTGGAATAGCATTTTTTTGGAGCATTAATATCTTCGATGCTTCTTCATTCTAGCAGGCTATAAAGTAGTTGGTGCCTGCCAAACTTTATTCTTTGACGATGTCGCCATTAGACTTGTAACACCCCAGATTTTTAGTCTCTAAAAATTTCTTAATCTTAGAGCCTACTATCCCCACTACGACTCACCCTACTAGTCATAGGGTGTAATTATGGGTCATAAGACCTTAATCGTAGCCAGACCAGTATGCTTGGCTATGTTTTCTGTGTTGATAACGACTATCACCTAATGAGTCGTCAAGACTCATAATGAGTCATAGTATCCAATTGTAGGAAAACCAGTGTACTATCATAAGTTTATGTTGTGACTGTTACTAGCATGTTACGAGCCGTAAGGATAGGATACGAGTCGGATGGTGTAACTCGTAACCAAACCAGTGTGGGTGTCCCTGGTCACTATCCAAACTACGACTATACTAAATAAGGCGTAGGGTGACCCTATGAGTCGTGGAGTCACCCGTAGCGACTAGCATCATTTTTCAGATTTTTAGTTGAGGGCACTTTGGATATTTCCCTCTTTACCTACTTAATACCCACGACCATAAAACACCCTTGGGGAGTTATTTTCAATGCTTTAGTGCTCAAATCACTCTCTAAAACTCTCTAAACTCTCCAAGGTCAAGATACTTAGGGTTTCTAAGAAGTTGGTCACCTAAGGGCTCAAGGGTTGATTTCTCACTATAAATCTTTGTATTTCAGGCATGTATCTCTTCTCCAAAACTTATTTTTTAAAATAATGTTATTTAATTATGAACCATGTGGTTTAATTGTTGGTTTTTGGTTATGGGTTCAAGGTTTTTGAATGATTATTATCTATGTGATGATTCATGTTTACATATGCATTGTTTGTGTTTTAAATGGTGTTTTTGAAACACATTTGATATATGGGTGCGTGAATTGAATGACGAATATGGTTTTTTTCAAGTTTAATGAATTAATGATTTGGAATTGGTGATAACCTCGACTCAATCTTGTGAAATTGGCTTTGAACATGGGAATATGCATACTGAAAAGTATTTTGAAACCTTGTGTGGTACTAAAGAGTAATGAAACAAGATTGAAATGAAATTCGATGGTCATGAATTGATTTGAATTGTAAACTTTGGATCCCCATTAGCTGAGGGGGTTAGAGTCCCGTTTGACTATGTGGTTGGTTTTCTATGTGGAACTTTGATTTCGTGATGGCTAATTGGGTTAGAGTTCCATTGGCAAGTTGATTGTTTTGGAAAAGTGACATGCGCTTGCAAGCTATAGTAGGTATGACGATATTGTTAGCACCAAATTTTTGCTCTTTGTGGTTAAAATTAACGTCTTCAGACTTTCTGATCATTAAAGGGCACAAAATATAATTTTCACATATTTTGTACAATTGTTGACGAATTATTGATAATCATCCTTACTTTCGGATTTTTATCAATTTATTGTCATAATATGATTTTCATAATTTATTGATAAATTATCTGTATATCAGGATTTTTTATCAACTCATTATCATTTTTTCACAATCATCTGCACACGTACACTACCTGAAATCATATTTTTACAATATTTTTAAATTAATTATAGTTTTAATATTTTTAATATTTTTAATATTTTCTATATTTTTCTGTAATTACATATCAATACCTATTTTTTGTACATTTATTACAACCCGCAAAAGCTTAATCGGATTAGTTATTTTAATACTCAGTATAATAATTTGATATTGTTTCACATCTGACAATGACCACACAATAATGTCTTGTCACATTTGACGACCGCTCAATGACACTATCCTTTGAACGATAACTTTGCATGTTGGTTAAAGAATGAAAAATTCTTTGGTCAATATCTTAAGGACCAAAGGGCTTGTTATTATAAAAAGGAGGGACATTTTTTTATTTTTCTGGTAATAGAGGGAACCAATTCTTATTATAAATAAGTGGGGGAGGGGGGGAGTTAATTATTTTAGACAAAAAAGAAATATACATACACAAAAACATAATTCTTTTTCTCCCTTCAGCCGCTCCTTTCTTCTCTCTAAAATATACATGAACACATACACTTTAACACAAACTCCAACCACCATTGTTTGTCGCTGCTGGAATTAACCACCGGACAACTGGTACCACCCCACTTCTTGATTTCTCCTTCTTCTTTCTCCGACAAACCCTGGTTCCAGCTGGAAAATACCAACGCCGGTGAAAATACCTTGTTGTTTCCGCTTCACCTCCCTCCAATGAAACAGCCGCTGGTTCAACCACCACCGATGAACCAAACCCCGGCATAAAACCCCTTTTGTTTCTCTTCCCTCTTCCCCTCTATATTTGCCACTGTTTAGTCCAAAAAAGGGCGGATCTGGCCTAAATTCATATATTTCTGGCTTTGCACCGACGAAAGTCGTTGAAGCGATGCCACCAACAGTCTTTTTTGTCTCTGATTTCATGATTTATATGGTTATTATAAAAATAGATTTATACATTTCTCATTCTCCAACAATGGTTGACTGGTTTTGGGTTGCCTGTCAATATTTTTTGGTGGCCTTAAATTGTTGGGCATGCTCCTTATTTTCTCCAGTGAAGTTGCTACTAAGTTACTCATTTTTAATAGTTTTCATATAGTTTAGCTACTACTGTTTTGCTGCTTGTGCACTGATTTTCTCACATTTTCCTTTTACTATATTTTACATTTTTATTACACTGACAATGAACAAGTACTAAATACATGGCCAATGATATTATCTCTCCATTGAATTTTTTAGGCCACCTCGTAACAAAAGACGGATTTATTTTTTCAAGTTGCTTATTTTATATCAAATATTAATAGATCGACAATGAAGAAACTCCCATCAATTTTTTAGAACTCCCCAAATAAAAGACAGACCTTACGTATACAAATACGTAACAAAAATAATATGGGCGATGATGAAATTTTTAATATATTATGACAACATAAAAGATTTTACAATTAGTATCTTGACAAGATAATTTAGGATGGCCGATAAATCGAGCAATCACTTCGTAGCCACGGTGTATCTAAAATCTAATCCGATCCCACACTTTAACAAAAGAATTCTATTTTTGTATGTATGTACACATATACGAACACAAATTTCTTAATTTATCTTGCTTTGTTACTAACGTGTTTGTACAGGTTCTCGAAAATATTTATCAAAAAATGGCATTCAAAAGAAAAATTTTATATTTGTATTTTTTCTTATAATTGTACACATTAAATATAGTGAAAACTTTATCTATTGGAGTGTCGGAAGGGAATATTCTTTCGTTACATAACACACGTTTAGGCAAAATTTAGGGCGTTAATAATTACATAAAGAAAATTGAGTTAATCAAATATTTCACACATTTACATTATATATATTATGCAGTCGTTTCTTCTCAAATGGATCTTTGCTTTTCTCCGTAATTTTAATCAAGTAAAAATATTATTTGTAAATACTTTTCCTTTGCATAGAACCTCAAAGATACTTTTCTTTTCATTCATTACAAAATATTTTTCCTTTCACATGTATCTTAGACATTTTTTATACATATATTTTATAACAATAAATTTACTTAACATACATACATCTCTTATATTAGTTTAAATATTTATATTTTTCAAAAAATAACTTCTTACCTCTTCCCTCTTTGATAAATTTAGTCTAGACGGAAACCATATTTGTGGATTCTGAAGGGTGACTAACCCCTTCCCTTTGAGATAATTTGAACCCTTAACTAAAATCTAAATTGAATTTCGTAAACTAAAACATAAATCACACATAGTAAAAAATTAATTGGCTTTCTTATTTTCCTAAAAAATTAGGTG
Organism: Capsicum pubescens; assembly: GCA_030864215.1. NCBI lineage: Eukaryota > Viridiplantae > Streptophyta > Magnoliopsida > Solanales > Solanaceae > Capsicum > Capsicum pubescens. Next base: position 126,083,828 of record CM061543.1, read on the forward strand.
GCGACTTTGTAGAAATTTTAATTCTTTTAGAGTCCACGAGTCATGTTTTGTTTAACCTTGGTAAAAATAAGGCATGAAAAATACCACTTGATGATCCCTTAATGAATGACTCCTTGTTTTATGATTGTGAATGTGTGAAAAGTATTTTAATTGTGTTTTAAAGAGGGTTGTGTAGCTGTGCCATGAAGGTGGAGATCCCGAGAGACCAATACTAGAAACCGCGATTGCCGACGCGAAGTTTTAAATGACCGAGAGGTTCGATTCCCCCATGTTATATGACTGAGTGCTTAAGTCATTCTTGATATATGCCAGGAGGTTTGAGTCCCCATAGTTCATATGTATATGTGATTATTCTCTAGTTCATGCGGCTAAAAGTATTTGGCCCTTTCAGCTAGGGAAGAGCTTGACCCATATGAAATATCTTGGGTTATAACCCTTAGAAAATTTCGTGGCATTCCATTCTCCGGACCCAATTTGAATCATGGGAACGAGCCATATGCTGGGGTACGAGTGGTATGGTCTAGTCTTATGCTAACCAGTGTTAATTGGTGGGATGGTTTTGGTAATTTGAATGGATACGACTTAAGGGTATGAGTAGTAGGGATTGGTATGAGTCGTATCAAAGACTTGTATGGTGGGAAGTATTTGATCCTCTTGGTATTTCATTCTGCCAGGGATACAGATTATGGGTACGAATCATACACTGTGGTTACGACTTAGTTGGATGAGTCGTATACTGGACAGTGTTTGATCCATGGGTTGAGTCTTAGGTATGAGTGGTAAGTACCAATCGTATAGAAGGGTAAGACTTATATGGGGCAGTCGTATCCCTGCGATAGGTTTTTAAGAAATCTAAGTGGGGGTATTCTAGATATTTTCCTACTTACCCTAACTAGGACTCACGACTTCTAATACACTTTGGAGGCTATTTACCCTATTATTCTATTCATTAACACTTAGAAACTATTCTAAAACACTGTATAATTCTCTCAATAGCTTTTGGGGCAAGAAGGCTAAGGTTTCATCTTGCGAAATGCTTTGGGGCTTGTCTTGGTGATTTCCTTCCATTAATTTTTTGGTATAGGGCATGATTCTCTTTCCTCATTGTAATTTCAAGTAAATTCATGGTTTATGTGATTGATTTCATGGTTTTACTATTTCATGGTTATGGTTTTCAACTATTATTTGGGGGGTTTGATATTGAATGCTTGGTTATGGTTTCCTATGGTTTTACTTATGCTTTTGTATGTATCAATGGAGGATTTGGATGATTGGATTGCATGGTAATAGTTTAATGTTCTTTGGAATTGGTTTTGGTTATATTATGACCCCAATGTGTTTGATAAAATGCTTATAAAGATATGTTCATTGCATTGACTTCTTTTAAAGAGACTCTTGCATGTTTTAAACTTAATAAAGGATTTATACATGGTTTAAATGGTTTGAAAAGGCTAAAGGCTACTTGATTATGCTTGTGGAGAACATGGAAGTCTCCCTAGTAGATTTACTATGGTAATTGGAAGGGCACCTAAGGTCCCCTTAACCTAAATAATTTGGCTATGGATATTACATGTAAGTAAGGGGTGGTATGACAATACTGCTAATATTGGTCTTGTTTAACAAATGGATAATGGTTTGGTTATTTTGAAATAGATTTTAATTAGGCATTAATGGCGGGTTGTGTAACAAAGCCATGAAAGGTGGCGGTCCTAGGGGGCCAAAACCAGAAACTCATAAATGCCGATATGAGGGGTCTTGATAACTCTGTGTGTGTGTGTGTGTTATATTTTATATTGGGGGATGTACTAGTCATCTCATTGGATATTTCTTGGTCGTGCGGCTACACGCACTGGGTCCTTTTAAGCATAGGGAGCTGAACACATATTGCCCATAGGTGGTTTAGGATGGTAAAGCAGCACAACCCAAGAATAAAGGTTTTAAATACATGCTAAATCCGGTTCCCTTTCCCGACACTTATATATGTATGGTTGTATGTATTATGAATGGTTTTACTTGCTTTCATAATTGGCATTATTTTATCCTTATCCTGAGATTCATGCTAGCGGTCACTCGATTATCCTATCTACTGTGATTGTATACCCACACTATGCAGAAACCAAACATTCTACTCTTCCAATTTAGTTTACTGATTTGGTATCAATATTTGGACTGAAGTGCTGAGCTTCCATTCTTTTGAGAGGCTTCATTTTATGTTATGGATTTCTTTAGACACTTCTCTTTTACTTTGGATATTGGTTTTGGACTTTGTTGGGAGACAACTGGATTTATTTACTCTTTCTGGTAGAGGCTTTGTGGTACTTCTGGGGTTGGGATTGGTATTGGTGTCGGCCTTAGCATTGGAATAAGCTAGGACGTTGGCATCATCAGACACAATTTTTCACTGTTACATCATATTAAATTTTGGGACTAATCATATTATGTTTTGGTATTCTCTGTGGTTTATGGCTTATGTTTAGTTTGGTATGGTTGGGTGGTTAGTGTGGAACGGTTGGACTCAATTAGGTCGATCACGGTTGTGACCCTATCCAGAGTCTTAATGAGAACAATAATGCTATGTTGTTATATGTTTGAAACTCATCCCATCTAAGGATGGATATAGGTGGTTGGGTTGGATAACAGGGGGGCGGTCCCCGGTCTGGACAAATTTAGGATGCCCATTATGACAAAGCTAGAGGTTGAGTCGGGTCAAGTTAGTATCCGAGCCTAGGTTCATGGTCAACTGAGAAGTCCACAAAGTCATGTCGAGTAGAGTCTCTTTTAGGGGTGTGAAGCACGCCACACTAATAAGAGAGAGGCTGCAAGGCAATTAGGAATGTTTTACTTTCTGGGTATTCTATCTTCAATCTTGAGTTCTCAATCCTAGAATTCTCTCTAATCCTTATTTGTTCATCTTTCAGATCATGCCTCCTAGATCTAGAACACAAGGAAATTCTTCCATACCATCTAGGGATAATGATGAAAGGGTATGTCCTACATTTAGAGTACATCTTCGATCTCACGGTCCTATTCCTTATGGCATTGGAGTTTCTCCTATTTCGTATAGTTCTCCTTAGGTACTTCCAGGCAATGTGGAAAACACAAAATTTTATTAGTTTATCCATGTTATTGCTCAATAGGTTGCTACTCAGGCTAAGCAAGGTGCAGCTGGTGATTTGTCTGCTGAGGCTACAAGGGTTGGTTAATTTATGAAGATGGGTCCTCCAACTTTTACTGGGGTGAAGGTAGAGAAGTATCTACAAGGCTTCTTAGATGAGATGGAAAAGATCTTTTAGGTAATGTAGGCTACTAATGTAGAGGGGGTTAACTTCGCAACTTATCAGCTCAAAGATGTTCTTATCAATGGTATGAGGAGTGGGATAGGGATTGAGGTTATATGGAAGAGGAAGGGTTGTGGGAGGACTTTTCTATTGCCTTTTTGGATCGGTTCTTTCCTCAAGAGTTGAGGGAAGCTAAGATGGATGATTTTGTAAACCTCAAGCAGGGGAGGATGTCAGTAAAGGAATATGCTTTGAAGTTCCATCAGCTATCAAGGTATGCTCCTGATTTGGTGGCTGATATAAGGTCGAGAATAAGGAAGTTTGCTTCTGGATTGAATAGAGATTTGATTTTGAAAAGCAAGACTGCCTTGCTGATTAAATATATGGATATCTTGAGGTTGACTATTTATATACAGTAGGTTGATGATGACAAAAAAAAGCAGGCAAAGTTTGGGAATAGGTAGGGAAAGGGGAGCAGGTTTTCTAATCAGGAAGAAGCTCAGTCTCAGGGTGGTAGAGATGGTGGAAAGTGGTAGAAAAAAAGTGGGGGAAGTTCTGGATCCTTTACTTCTAGTGCTCCTTACCAGTCGGGAGACAGGCGTCATCAAGGTGGTAATAATTCTCGAGCACAGGTTGCCCAACCTCAAGCTAGCAAAGGTTAGTTAGTTTCTTCGTATCCTTATTGTCGATTTTGGGGTCATCCTCATCGAAGATATTGCAATGAAGGAAAGGAAAAATGCTTCAAGTGTGACTAAGTAGTCCACCGGCTCAGGGATTATCCAATCAATATGGTTGCTACGGGGGCAAATAAGATTACTGTGGCTTCATCTTCTATTACTACACTTGGTGGGGTGGTATCTACTTCTGTTACTGCACCTAGTTCTAGTGTTGGTCAGAATAGATTGTATGCTTTGACATCCCAACAGGAATCCAAGGCATCACCTGATGTCGTTACTGGTATGGTACAACTTTTCTCTTATGACGGATATTGTTTACTTGATCCAGGGTCCACTCTTTCTTATTTGACTCCATATGTGGCTGTGTCTTTTGGTTTTGATCCAGAAGTTATCTCGGATCCTTTTTTTGTTTCTACCCCGATAGGTGACTATAGAGGGTGTGCGGTATCTGGTGGTAGCAAGCAGACCTTGGTAAATTTGTTTGAGTTAGATATGGTAGATTTTTATGTAATTTTAGGTATGGATTGGTTGCATTCTTGTTATGCGTCTGTAGATTGTCGGACCCATAGGTTTATCTTTAAGTTTCCTACTGAACCGGTTATAGAATGGGAAGGTAGTTCCTTAGCTCCAAGGGGGAGGTTTATTTCTTATCTTAGAGCTCTGAGGTTAATCTCCAAGGGTTGTCTTTATCACTTGGTCCGGATTAAATATTTTAACTCAGAAGGTCCTTCTTTGTCTTTGGTACCTATGGTTAATGAGTTTCTAGAGGTCTTTTCGAATGATCTTTCTAGTGTTTCTCCGAATAGGGAAATAGAGTTTGGTATTGATTTTCTTCTGGACATTCGTCCAATATCTATTCCTCTGTAAAGAATGACTCTATCTTAGTTAAGGTAACTCAAGGAGCAACTTAAGGATCTTTTGGATAAGGGCTTTATTCATCCTAATATTTCTCCATGGGGTGCACCGGTGTTGTTTATGTGCAAGAAGAAGGTTCCCTTCGGATGTACAATGACTACAGGCGGTTAAAAAAGGTGACAGTCAAGAAAAAGTATCCTCTCCCGAGGATAGATGATTTATTTGACTAGTTGCAAGGTGCCAAGTTCTTCTCTAAGGTAGATCTTTAGTCTGGGTACCATCAACTTAAGATTAGAGAGGTAAATATCCCTAAGAGAGTTTTTCGTACTCCATATGGGCATTTTAGGTTCTTGGTGATGTCATTTGGATTGTCTAACACTCCAACAGTATTTATGGACTTAATGAACAGGGTTTTCAGGAAATATTTGGATCTCTTCATCATTGTGTCTATTGATGACATTTTGGTTTATTTGAGGAGTGAGATGGATCATGCTAATCACCTATGTGTGGTATTGCAGACCTTAAAAGAACAACAGTTATAGGCCAAGTTCTATAAGTGTGAGTTTTTGTTGAACATTATGACTTTGTTGGGTCATATAATTTCTTGTGATGGGATCATGGTTGATCCGCAGAAGGTTGTTGTGGTGAAGAGGTGGCCTAGTCCCATGACTCCATCTGATATTCGAATCTTCTTGGGTTTAGCCAGGTATTATATGTGGTTTATGGAAAGATTTTCTTTAATAGATGCTTCTTTAAATAAGTCGACTAAAAAGAAGGTTAAGTTTTCTTGGTCGGATGCTTCTGAAGGGAGTTTTGAGAAGTTGAAGGATAAGTTGACTTCAGCTCCAATCCTAACTTTGTCGGAAGGCAAATATGGGTTTGTGGTTTATTGTGATGTATCTCGGGTAGGGCTTGGTTGTGTTTTGATATAGCATGGGAAGATGATCGCCTATACTTCCAGGCAGTTGAAGGTACATGAAAGGAATTATCCTACTCATGATTTCGAGTTTTTAGCGGTTATGTTTTCTTTGAAAATAAGGTGGCATTATTTGTAAGGTGTTAACGTGGATATATTTTCTGATCACAGAAGTCTTCAATACATGTTCACTTAGAAAGAACTTAATCTTAGGTAGAGGAGATGGCTTGCGTTTCTCAAGAATTATGGTATAAGTCTTCACTACCTCCCGAGTAAGGCTAATATGGTTGTTGATGCAGCAGGTTATCTATGGAAAGTTTGGCTTATGTAGAGGAAGGCAAGTAGGAATTTGTGAAGGATATCCACCGTTTGACTAATCTTAGAGTTCGTCTCTTGGACTATAAGGATGGTGGTATGATGGTACAAAAAGTGGTTCTATCGTCTCTTGGTGGGGAGATTGAGAAAAGCAAGTGTTGGATCCTATCTTGATGAGAATTAAGGGTGATATTGGTGGGCAAAAAGTAGTGGTGTTTGAGATTAGTGGTGATGGTACTTTACGGTACCAAGACAGGTTGTGTGTTTCTAATGCCAATGGGCTACGGCAAAGGGTTTTGGCTGAGGTGCATGAGTCATGCTATGTTGTTCATCCCAGCTTGACTAAGATGTATCATGATCTCATGGATATCTATTTGTGGAAATGGCACAAAGAGAAATATGGTTAATTTTGTGGCCAAGTGTATAGTGTGTCAACAGGTTAAGGTTAACACATGAGGCCAGGAGGGTTGTATCAAGAAATTAATTTTCCTGAATAGAAGTGGGAAGTGATCAATATGGACTTTGTTATCGGTCTTTCTTGGTCTCAGAATTAGTATGATTTGATTTGGGTCATCTTGGATAAGATCACCAAATCTGTGCATTTCTTGCCAGTGTGGACTACTTTTTTGGTGGAGGATTATGCGAAACTGTATCTTCAAGACATTGTAAAGCTACATAGGGTACCTGTCTTGATTATCTATGATCGTGGTACGCAGTTTATGTCTCATTTCTGGTGGTTTTTCAAGAAAAGATTGGGGACTAAGGTTAGTCTGAGTACTATTTTTCATCCATAGTCGGATGGGCAAGTGGAGAGAACTATTCAGACATTGGAGGATATGCTTCAGGCCTGAGTGATTGACTATGGTGGAAATTGGGCTGAGCATCTATCTTTGGTGGAGTTTGCTTACAATAATAGTTGTCATTTGATTATTGGTATGGCTCCTTTCGAGAAGTTGTATGGTAGGAGATGTAGATCTCCTATTGGGTGGTTTGATATTGGGGAGGCTGACATGTTTTGTCTGGATTTGGTCTATCAAGCGATGGAAAAGTTTAAGGCGATTCGAGATAGGCTTAAAGGTACCCAAAGTCGCCAAAAGTCCTATATAAATGTTAGGCATAGAGACTTGGAGTTTGAGCTCGGGGATAGGGTGTTCCTCAAGGTGTCTCCCGTGAAGGGAGTGGTATGGTTTGGAAAAATAGGAAACTCAGTCCTCGGTTCATTGGTTCTTATGTGATCTTATGGAGAGTTGGCAATGTTGCTTATAAGTTGGAGTTTCCATCTAGCTTAAGTTTGGTTCATCTGATTTTTCATGTTTCTATGTTGAGGAAGTGTCTTGGTGATCCTTCGTCGGTTGTTCTATTAAAAGGATTGAGTATTTTGGATTCTCTATCTTATGAAGAGGTCCCGATTGAGATATTAGATAGGCAAGTTCTTTGGTTGCGGACCAAGGATGTGGCTTCGGTTAAGGTTCTATGGAGAAACCCTAAGGTGGAAGAAGCTACTTGGGAAGCGAAAGAAGTCATGAAGTCTAAGTATCCACATTTGTTTTGTTTCTCTTGGGATTCGTGCGGAAAGTATGTGTCTTCAACACATCTTTATTTTCTGAGTTTGTTAAAGAAAAGATTTACATCTTTGCCTCTTTGTTTTCAAACTTTGCTAAAGGTATGTTTGATAATGCAAATGACTCTGTGTATGGTTACCCCTACCTTGTCCATCATTCGGGGATGAATGTTCCTAGTGGGGGAGACTAAAATATACTGGGTTTTGACCTATAGAAAATTTCCTATAATTCCTTTCTTCAGACCCAATACGACTCATGGGTACAAGACGTATGTTGGGATGTGAGTGGTATGGTTCGGTCATATGTTGACTAGTGTTAATTGGTAGGATGGTTTTTTTCACTGGAATAGGTATGATTTAGGGGTATGAATTGTAGGGATTAGTACGAATCATATCAAGGACTCGTATAGTGGGCAATGTTTGATCCTCCTGGTATTTCATTCTGTTGGGGATACGGATTATGGGTATGGATAGTATACTATGGTTATGACTTAGTTAGATGAGTCGTATGCTGGACAGTGTTTGATCCAAGGGTTGAGGCTTAGATACGAGTGGTGGGTAGCAATCGTATAGAAGGGTATGACTCATATGGGGCAGTCATATCCCTACAACTGATTTTTAAGAAATTTAAGTAGAGCTATTCTAGACTTTTCCCTACTTATCCTAACTAGGACCCACGACTTCTAATACATTTTGGAGGCTATTTACCCTATTATTCTATTCATTAACACTTAGAAATTATTCCAAAACATTCCAAAATTCTCTCAAGAGCTTTTGGGGCAAGAAGGCTAGGGTTTCATCTTGTGGATTACTTTGGGCTCTTCTTGGTGATTTCCTTCCATTAATTCTTCAGTATAAGGCATAATTCTCTTCCCTCATTTTATTTTTAACTAAAGGCATGGTTTAAATGATTGAATTCATGGTTTTACTATTTCATGATAATGGTTTTCAACTATTATTTGTGGGTTTTGATATTCAATGCTTGGTTATGGTTTCCCATAGTTTTACTTATGCTTTTATATGCATCAATGGTGGATTTGGACAATTGGATTGAAATGTAATGGTTTAATGATCTTTGGAATTAGTTTTGGTTATATTATGCCCCCAAGTTGTTTGATAAAATGTTTATAGAGATATGTTCATTGCATTGACTTCTTTTAATGGGACTCTTGCATGTTTTAAACTTAATAAAGGACTTATACATGGTTTAAATGGTTTAAAAGGCTAAAGTCTAATTGGTTATGCTTGTGGAGAACATGAAAATCTCTATAGTAGATTTAATATGATAATTGGAAGGGCACCTAAGGTCCCCTTAACCTAAATGGTTTGGCTATGGATATTACTTGCAAGTAAGGATGGTATAACGATACCACTAATATTGGCCTTGTTTAATAAATGGATAATGGTTTGGTTATTTTGTAGTCGATTTTAATTGGGCATGAATGGTGGGGTGTGTAGCAAAGTCGTGGAAGGTGGCGGTCCCAGGGGGCTAAAATCGGAAACTCATATTTGCCGATATGAGGGGTCTTGATGAACATGTGTGTGTGTCATATTTTATATTGGGGGATGTACTAGTCATTCCATGGGATATTTCCTTGTGTACGGTTATATACACTTAGGCCCTTTCAGGATGTGGAGCTGAACCCATATCGCCCTTAGGTGGTTTAGGACGGCCAAGCTACATAGCCCAGGTATAAAGATTTTAAATGCATGCTAAACTCGGTTCCTTTTCTTAGTACTTATATATGTATGGTTGTAGGCATTATGGATGGTTTTACTTTCTTTTATAACTTGCATTATTTTATTCTTATCCTGAGATTCATGTTAGCGGTCACTCGCAAATCCTGTCTACTGACGGTTATATACCCATGCTATGTAGGAACCGGCTATTCTACTCCTCCAATTTAGTAAGCGGATTCGGTATCAGCATTTGGACTGGAGTGGTGAGCTTCCATCTTTTCAAGAGGCATCATTTCATGTTATGAATTTCTTTAGACACTTTTCTTTTACTTTGGATATTGGTTTTGGACATAGTTGGAGGCATGTCCTAACTAGATTTATTTTATCTTTTGGATAAAGTCTTTGTGGTACTTCTAAGGGTTGGTATAGGTGGTATCAATATTGGTGTCGGCCTTGGCATTAGAATAAGCTGGGAGATTGGCATCATCAGACACGATTTTTCATTGTTCCATTATATTAAATTTTGGGATTAATCATATTATGTTTTGGCATTCTATATGGTTTATGGCTTATGTTTGTTTTGGTATGGTTGTGTGGTTGGTGTGGTACAGTTGGACTCGGTTAGGTCGATCACGATTGTGACCCTATCTAGAGTCTTAATGAGAATAATAACACTATCTTGTAATATGTTCAAAATTCAGCCCATCTAAGGCTGGATATAGGTGGTTGGGTTGCATAACAAGGGGTAGTCCTTGGTCCTGGAGCGATTTAGGATGCCCATTTGGACAAAGCCCGGGGTCATGTCGGGTAATGTTGGTATCCGAGCCTAGGTTCATGGTCAACTGAGAAGTACACAAAGTTGTGTTTAGTAGAGACTCTTTTAGGGGTGTGAAGCATGCCACACTCATAAGAGAGAGGTTGCAAGACATTTAGCAATGTTTTGCTTTCTTGGTAATCTATCTTCATTCTTAAGTTCTCAATCCTAGAATCCTCTCTAATCCTTATTTGTTCATCTTTCAGATCATGCCTCCTAAATCTGAAACCCAAGGAAATTCTTCCATACTATCTGGGGATAATGCTGAAAGAGTGCGTCCTACGTGTGAAGTACATCTTCGTTCTCATGGTCCTATTCTTCATGGTGTTGGAATTCCCCCTAGTCTGGATAGTTCTCCTTATGTCCTTTCACACAATGTGACAAACGCAGAATTTTAAACTTGATAAAGGACATATACATGGTTTAAATGGTTTGAAAAGGCTAAAGGCTAATTGGTTATGCTTATGGAGAACATGAAAGTCTCCCTAGTAGATTTAATATGGTAATTGGAAGGGCACTTAAGGTCCACTTAACCTAAATGGTTTGGCTATGGATATTACTTCCAAGTAAGAGGTGGTATGACGATACCACTAATATTGTCCTTTTTTAATAAATGGATAATGTTTTGGTTATTTTGAAACCAATTTTAATTGGGCATTAATGGTGGGGTGTGTAGCAAAGTCGTGGAAGGTGGCAGTCCCAGAGGGCCAAAATTGGAAATTCATATTTGCCGATATGAAGGGTCTTGATGACGGTGTGTGTGTGTCATATTTTATATTGGGGATGTACTAGTTATCCCATGGGATATTTCCTAGTCGTGCGGCTACACGCATTGAGTCCCTTTCAGCATGGGGAGCTGAACCGATATCGCTCGTCAGAGGTTTAGGACGGCTAAGCTACACAGCCCAGATATAAAAAATTTAAATGTATGTTAAACCTAGTTCCCTTTCCCGGCACTTATATATGTATGGTTGTATGCATTATGGATGGTTTTACTTGCTTTTATAACTGGCACTATTTTATCCTTATCCTGAGATTCATGCTAGCGGTCACTCGCTAATCCCGTCTACTGGTGGTTGTATACCCACGCTATGCAGGAATCGGCCATTCTACTCCTCCAGTTTAGCACGCGTATTCGGTATCAATATTTGGACTGAAGTGATAAGCTTCGATCCTTTTGAGAGGCATCATTTCATGTTATAGATTTCTTTAGACACTTCTTTTTTACTTTGGATATTTGTTTCGGCCATGTCCCAACCGGATCTATTTAATCTTTTGGATAGAGGCTTTGTGGTACTTCTGAGGGTTGGTATGGGTGGGATCGGTATTGGTGTCGGCCTTGGTATTGGAATAAGTTGGGAGACTGGCATCATCGGACATGATTTCTCACTGTTCCATCATATTACATTTTGGGATTAAATATATTATGCTTCTATGTTCTCTGTGGTTTATGTCCTATGGTTTGGTTTGGTATGTTTGGGCGATTGGTGTTGTACGATTGGACTTGGTTGGGTCGGTCATGGTTGTGACCCTATCCCAGAGTTTTAATGAGAATAATAACGTTATCTTGTTATATGTTTGAAATTCAGCCCACCTAAGGTTGGATATAGGTGGTTGGGTTGGGTAACAGGGGTCGTCCTTAATCCTGGACGGACTTGGGATACCTATTACGAGAAGGCCCGGGGTCAATTCATGTCACCATATAGCCCGTGGATGCCTTAATATCACAGTTATGCTACACAGTCCAGGTTAATGATTTTAAAGTGCATGCTAAGCCTTGTTCCTTATCCTGGCATGATATTTGTATGTATGGCAATATATGCATGGTTTTGAATTGGATTTAATTTAGCACTATTTTATTCCCTTATCCTTGAGTTACATGCTAGTGCTTAACCCACTAACTGTATTCAGATACTATACCCCCATGCGATGCAGAGTCCGAAGGCAAGTCTATTTTTTCTACACAGTGTTAGGTGGATCAGCTCGGTTCATCGGTTAGTTACGGTGAAATGATGAACTTCCATTCTTCAAAACACTTGATCTTTCCACCAGTGTCTTTTTCTTAAGTAGAATTAAATACTTTACATTATCATTATCATTATCATTGTCATTGTTAGAGTCAGGTGCATGTCCCTACTTAGATTGGTTATCGATTTTGCTTAGAGGCTTTTGTGGATATTACTTTGGTTGGGTATTGGTTGTTGGCATTTCATAGACTTTGTGTTTCTATTTACTCTATCTTGTTATATGTTCGTAATTCATTCACTGCTAGGTATTATCTGTTATTTTGGCTAGGCACAGGGGTGGTCTCCGGTTCACGGTGGACTTGAGATACACGTCATGGCCAGGACCTAGTTCTGGTCGTGACAAAGTTGGAATTAGAGCCTAGGTTTGGTGTCATTGATTGTTCATAAAGTCGTGTCAAATAGAATCTTTTTTATAAGTGTGTAGTGAGCTATACTTATAGGTGAAAGGCTACGAGGCAATTAGGAATGTTTCCCTTTCTTGTGATCTATTTTCGGCTATAGAGTCTAAAGTCTTGAATCCCCTATAATATTTATTTGTTCACATTTCAGATTATGCTCCTCAAAGATTTGATGCTCATGGATACTCTCTTATGCTACTCAAGGACAATTTTAATGAAATGCATCCTACTTATGGAGATTAGACCTGGTCTACCCTTACTCCTGATGTCTCTCGTAGGGCTCCCCCAAATTCCACCAGTCCTCCTCGGGATCCTCAAGGTGATGTGACTAATGTTGTGTTCCATCAGTCTATCCATTTGCTTACTCAGTTGGTGGCCTCTAGTTCTTGCCAGTCTGAGCATGAGGATGTTGTTACTCCTTCTTCTGAGGCCACTACAGTTGGGCAGTTTATGAGTCTCAAACCTCTAATTTTCACTGGTTTTGAAGTTGAGGAAGATCCTCAAGGGTTCATTGTTGAGATGGAAAAGATATGTAGGGTGATACATGTTTCTGACTATAAAGGTATGAATTTTGATGCATATCAGTTAAAGAATATGGCATATCAGTGGTCGAAGAGTGGGATCAGTCGAGAGGTGATCATGTTGAGGTAGTCATATGGGATGACTTTTTGAAGGCCTTCTTTTACCGTTTATTTCCTTAGAGTTGACGAAATCGAAGTTCGAGGCATTAATGAATTTGAGACAAGGTAGGATGACTGTGAAGGAATATACCTTGAAGTTTCATCAACTGTCCCGTTATGCTCCAAAATTGGTTTCTTCTATGAGGGATAGGATAAGGAAATTTGCTTCTGGGTTGTCTTGTGACTTGGTGTTGGAATATAAGGCCTCTTTATTGAACAAGGAAATGGATATTTCTAGATTGGTGGTGTACATGCAACAAGTGGAGGATGAGAAGATAAAGAAGCCATTCTAGATCTGAGGGTCCTTCATTGTAATATGTTCTCGTGATTTGTGAATTTCCTGAAGTGTTTCCTGATAACCTTCGTGGTGTCCCTCCTGATAGGGAAATAGATTTTGAGATTAATCTTTACTCGGATACCCTCCCTATATCTATCGCTCCTTATAGAATAGCTTTGACTGAGTTGAAGGAACTCAAGGAGCAGTTGAACGATCTTATTTATAAGGGCTTTATTCGTCCTAGTGTGTCTAGATGGGGTTCTCCTCTGTTGTTAGTGCGTAAGAAGTATGGATCCCTTTGAATGTGCATAGATTACTGATGGATAAATAAGGTGACAGTGAAAAACAAGTACCCTCTTTTTGAAACATGGGGGGTGCACCACACTATGAGGGACCAGGTCCCTTAGAGTCGGACATAAGCAATCAAACAGTAAAGCAGTAGGAAATTTAAACTTTACAGGAAATTAAAAAACACAAGATTTAACGTGGAAACCTCATTACTTAAGGGAGTAAAAACCACGGCTTGCCCCTCACAAGCACTCAACAATCCACTATAATCAAACTCTTAATTATAGACTCAATGGGAACTTAACTCTAAGCTCAACCAGTTTGCAATAACGCTATTACAAACCTACCTTGACAACTCTGCCAAGAACTCACTTAATATTGATTAACTCTAACAAATATCAAACTCAAGTAACTCTACCTAAGTACACTCAAGAATAAAAAGAAAAATCATTACTCTTATAACACGAGTAATTCAATTACAGACCAATACTTGACTCAAGAACACACACACTCTCAGCACACAAAAGATTGGGACTTGAGCAGTTTAATATTTTGCTAATTTTTCTTTCTGAATAATCTGATTGCAAAAACTATGAATTGAGGACCTTTTTTTCTATTTATATCTTAGATAATTATTAGGGTCGAAATTGATAAGTGGTAAATTTGCCAACTTTCTAGCACCTTTTAAGCCTAAATTATAATGCTTGTTCATTAATTTGATGTAAATTTCTTATGTAATTCTCATTTGTGTAGGTAAAAGTTGAAATGGGAAGATGAGCAAGGAAACTTGATAAAAATAAGTTGAGGAATGGGTGAAAGAGAACAAATGTAATACCCTATAAGATCCTAGCTCAATTCAGCTCACGATTGTATGTTAAAGGGGTCCAAGACTTAGAAATTTCACAAAGTGTTGGGACTTAGTCATTTTCCAAGGCTCCTACACTTCTATGATTTTATTTTTGACATTTCCAACCTTAGAACATTGATTTTTAAGTTGATTCATGATCGAAGTTGTACAAGGTGTGTCTAGGGTGAGTTCCAAAATTTTTAGACGTGCGTAGGGACGTGTTTGGAGAAGTAAAATTGTGAGGGCACCGAGAAAGGCCAGCAGTGCGTAGCTTAGATCGTCGTACTGGAGTCTGCGATATGGGGTTATATCGTTGCTCTAGAGCCCACAATGCAGGGCTTAGTCCGCTGGTCTAGAGCTCGCAGTGCCCCCCCTCTCTTTTTGTGTAGCTTTTGTTCTGTTATTTAAGGGCATTTGGGTCAATTCCCTCACCCAAACTCGTATAACACAAAATTTAGGTCCCCAAGGAGCATTATTTGCCCCTTTATTCATAAAATCTCTCATGTAAAGCATCTTCCACCTCAAAAACAAACCCTAACCCATTCTCAAGGGATCAAGGAATTCAAGCTTCAAACCTCAAGAAATTCCCAAGAATCTTCACAAAATCATCCAGTGAGGTATGTGTAATGTTAATCCATGGGTTCCTTTCACCCATGGAGTCCAAGAATCCTTTTTTGGTTTTAAATTATGAGTTTTCATGTTTAAGTTGAAATATCTCCTTGAATCTCTTGTGAATTCAATTACAAGTTATGTTTATAAGTATTTTTCAAGTGGAATGAGCCTTTACATATTTTAAATGTTGTAATCTTCACGTTAAATTCGTAAGTTATGATTTTATTTCGGTAATCATGTTATTCTTGCATGCTTTACCCATTCCAATGTTTAAGTTCATGACTTTCATGTGTTTGATGATATGCCTAAGTATAGGATTTTGAACAATGATCCCCTACTGTGGTTTTAAAGATTTTATATGGCATTATTGTTAATTCCATTCAGTACTAGTGGGTTATGAACACCCGATATCTATGTGATTTACATGAATTTAGTTTTTCAAATATTCTGATAGTTAATCCATGAATCCTATCAATAAACTTACACATTTATAATCATGATGAGCACTATCAGTTATGTAATAATGTTAGTCTAGTTCATTCTATCCCAGTATTAGTGTCAGTTCAGCTGGGAGTAGGATTTAGCACCGAGCAAATTTAGGGATGAGGGTTCACCTGACAGTAGAGGGCGTGAACCTTAGTAGCAATCCCTAAGTTCTTGAACTACGTAACCAGTGTAGGCTAGAGATGTCTACCTTCCATTTGAGGGATGACAAAGTGTTTACCTGCCAGTTGAGGGTGACACATATCTCATTAGAGCATATGCCAGCTGAGGGTGACTCATTAGTCCTTTGGGACACCAGTTTAGGGTATCCACACAACCAGTGTTAGTACCCGTGGTACGATACTGACACCCTTCCAACTGGGGTTAAATATTGGACCCCAATTAGCTCAAATTGGGGTATGTCAGTTAGATGATACCTCCCATAGTCTCATTACAGTATTTAATATAGTTTTAGTTCAGGTCTGCCTGACCAAATCATACAGGTTCTCAATTACTCAATTATCAGATTTTAATCTTTCAGTTTACAGATTCTTTCAGATATATGCTTATGCTTGGTCTTGCATTTTCAGATGTTATAGTTTTTATGCATTCATGTTCAGTTATCCCATGTTATTCAGTTAGTCCTTATTTCATACACACAGTACCCCATGTATATCAGCCTAACCTTATCTCATACACCAGTATATTCAAACTACTGACCGCATACTCTTATTTGTGCTTTGATGTCTTATATCATAAGCTCAGACACACAATTTCCCGACCGCAGTTAGATAGCTCACCATAATCCAGCAGCCTTATAGGTTATTCCTCATCCATCGAGGACATGTTATGTTTATTTAGTTATTTTAGTAGTTCAGTTCATTCAGTCAGTCGGAGTTAGTTGGGGGTCTGTCCCATCAACTCCTCAGTCAGTTTAGAGGCTTTGAGACATTCAGACAAAATAGTTTAGACAGTCAGCTAGTTACTTTCAGTGCTTATCATTTGTTTCAGACATTCAGTATTTCATATTTCAGTATTAAGATATACATTACTTTCTTAATTTATCATTTGCACAGGTGTTATGTTTAATTTATTCAGTGCTCACAGCAGATACCAGCTTATGGGTCAGCTTGTGGTCACTTGTGACTACAAGCACCATTGTCACGACTAAGGGGTATCCTTGGGTTGTGACAAGAAATATGAGCAAAACGAACAAAAGATTAAATACAGGCCGAGAAATCGACCCTCAAATACCGCGATTGCGGCCTGAGGATTGCAATTGCAGCCTGAGAATTGCGATCACAATTAACAATCAAGTCAACCAATGGTGACCGTGAGATGATCACCGTGATCACAATATCACGGTTGCAGTTAAGAGATAGCAATCGCGATATGGCGGAATAAGTTCAAGGGCAAAATTATAATTTGCTTAAAGACACCAAGAGCAAGGTGACAATTTTGTAATAATTGGCAAATATAGAATTGGGGCTTAAATAGGGGTTTTAAATCATTTCCGTCATCTTGAACATATATCTTGATTCTAATTTTTATTAGTTGACATTGAGGAGAGACAATTGTATGTGAAAACTCTAAATGAGAATTTAGTTAGAGATTGAAAGTAAAGCTTGGGTTTACTCTATTTAAATTTCAATGGAAGAATAGAATACAAATATGGTTAATCTTCTTCTTCTCTTTAAATCCATGCATAGCTAAGGTGATAGGGTGAATAGGGTGATACTAGGTGTAGATTTTGATTGTTAGTTCCAATTAATAGTTAATGATGTTGGGTTTCACTAATACTTCATTGTTTGAATTAAAAGTTGTGGGTGAAAACCACAACTATTTGAATCCCACATCATACTTGAAAGGGGGATGTGGGTAACAAGTATTTGTGAGCAGTGAAATTGATTTTATCTTATTTCTTAACATCATCTTAGAAATAAGGGTGGTATTTGAATATGTTATATCTTAAGCATCATCCTAAAAATAGGGATGCCTAATTAAGGTTTTGGGCTTATTGTTTTACCATGCCCATGAAGTATTCCAAAGAATCCATGGGTGAAATTTTAGTATTTTGTTGAAAGACTAACACTAAAACACCTAACCTATCCTACACATATATCCATAACTAAAAGTTTGAATTTATTTTCATGTACCCATACACCAATTACCCCTAGGAAAGCATAACCCCAAGAATATTTGTATTTGGCTTTATCCATACGTTGTTTGCTCTTAATCTAGTGCTATAGATTTCGTTTATTTAAACAAGTTTGATTCAAAACCCCTCAAATACTTGTATCTTAGGTTTGAATTTAGAAATTTTCTTCCATTTCGAACTTACTCATTCACCGTTCATATTGTTCCTCATGGATTCGACCCCGGATCCTATTGGGTATATATTGATAAATACCACCTTGCACTTAATTTGACGTGTAAGTTGAGTGTTATCAAAAATGCTATTGGGTCAGGTGTCCTGATATGTACAAGCTCACCTGCACAGTTTGTTATACTAACAAACAAAACTATGCAGGATAGTCACAACTGTACTAAATTCATGAAGACCCAGGGACGTGGTCCCTTGATGTCAACTAATCATTATTAAAATAAGATATATCTATTTCTCCCTTTTTTGTGATGACAAACCAACCATGGATTTCTGAGCATCAATGTCCATTCATCTTATATAATCAGAGTGATCACCAGTCACCACTACTGCCTAATGAATATTCCCCTTATCATTATGCACCATGCTTTCCCCTATCAATATGCCATCATGTTTCACCAAAATTCTTTCCCATGTCAATATGCCATCATTCAAACATTCTTCCACCTATGAATATGCCATCATACTTTACTTAACCAACACTCAACATATATGCACCCGGTACCTGATCCCTAATACATTATGCAACACCACCACCTGATCCCTACCACATGAATTCAGTATTCCCTCTTTTGGCATCATTAAAAAATGATAACAATAAACCAAGAGTAAAATAAGCACAAGTTAGTTAACTCATGGCCACTGGGGCAACACTAACTTAAAGAACAGCTTTAAAATTAAGGAAGAGACAGTGAAACACACAAACTAAGATTCATTCATATGTAAGAGGTAAGTATTATTGCAGTGCATAATTTAAATATTCCATAGAAAAAGTCACAGGAATAAGGAAACTTTAAATAGGTGAAGGACTTGGGAAGATGATGTTGGGCATATTTATACATCTAAGCACCATAACTTACCCATGTTTTAGCTAAGTTTTGAGGATAAAATACATAATTCTTGCACTTTTAGTCTATTTTTAGTTAAGTGAGCTGACCTATATGATTAGCATGCTTTTCAGGTACTAATGAGGAAGATTACAGCACTTTGGGGACCTGTGGACAGCAAACAAAACTTCACATAAAAAGAAAAGCAGCTTTTGGACTGAATGTGATGTATGGAACTTTTTCCCGGGCAAACACAATATTTTTAAATAGTTAAGGATGCAGTAGCAATTTATTAGAGAAAGATGTTATTAAAAGCCTTATTGCTAAATTTTTAGGGATTCATTGACATTCTGTATTTTTTTGAAAATAAGAGAAAGCGGCTTAGCTTGAGGAGAGAGAGAGAGAAATGTTTTTCTCTCTAATTTTTGCTATTCATCTTCTCCACCAAGATCGTTCTAAGTTTTGGTATGATGAATATTTCTATTGTGATTTCCATTTTATTCATGAGTAGCTAAGTTTATTTGTTAGGGTTATGGAAACCTTGTAGTATACTCTCTATTGCTATGGGTTTTTGAATTTATGATGTGTTAATCCACTTATATCATTACTCTCTTTGTTATGATTGAATTCTCGTGGTTGCAAACATAGGGAATGTGCCATTATAGCAATAACTTGTTTGATAGAAAAGTTACTATTTGGAAAAGAGAGTGTGACAAGAAAATAGGGTTTCCAACCTCTATTCTACATGTTAATGCCTTAGCAGGATTAACTACTTGGAGAGTTCGTATGATTGGTTGTACACTTTGGATTCGAGAGAACTAAGGTGAATAAATCCTTGATGGTTGAGAAACACTTGGAGTTAGTATTAGAATACATCTCTCTATAAGTGCATGCATGTATAAATCCTTATTACTCATAGTTAATAGAGAAGTAGAAGCTACAAGGTGGACATAACCCTAACTTGTCATTCTCTGTGATCAAATATTATTACACATATCATCTCATTGTTACACCGATAATATTATTGTGCACTTAAATTGAAACCCTCCTTTACTTTGGAACCTTCAATCAACAGTCTAATAATAATCACAATACTTAGTGATCATAGTATTCCCTGTGGGATTTGACACCCAACCCAGTTGGGTTCTATATTTGACAGCGACCGCTTGCACTTTCTAACGAGAGTTGTAATTGGGCGTATCAGAAGAGGGTTTAGAGAAGTAGATCTATGCTATTATTTCCTGTAGCATGACAGTATAACAATTCCTTGGTTAGATGTCTTATCTATTGATTCAAGCTAAGAACCTCATCAGTTAGAGTTAAAACTCTCTTCTTTAGTTCAACATTCTCAGTTCTAATCTCTTAAGAGAAACTTGGATCCTTATTTGAAAGATGTTGAATTATCATTTGCAATTTTCTAATCTCTTCATCCTTAGTCAATTCCTCTATTACTTTGCTAAGCTCCTCTTGAGAGATGTTACCTGATTTTTTTTGAACAAATTCAGTTTTGATCAAAGTCTTCATACTAAACAGTTGGATCACGGTTCTAGGAGTTCCATTTCACAAACAATACCAAAAATATCAAACACTCTATTCAACCAATATCCATGAGGCATGCCATGTTTTCCATTTTCCCATGAAAAACTTTATGCAAGTGCTCCATCATTAAATCAGGTAAGCAAATAAACTCAAGACTGATAAGACACTCCATCACATACAAATCAGCAGTTGAAGCAATGTTCCTCTTTTGTGATCTAGGCAGAATCACTTTGTTAGAAAAATCAAAGACTAATTGGACCTCACTTTTGAGTGATTTCCTATTTACTGCAGCCACAGATTTTCCTTTAACCATTAGTGTATTTGCCATGAGATCTATTGAGGATTGTTGTTTTGAGACAATCCTCACACCACTGATAGGAATATTTAGAATTCTCCAAAGTAACACAGCATCAAGATTCAGCTTTTTCCCTTAGACTACAACAGTTATCTTTAGATTGTCTTCAGAGAAATCCAATGTGGAGTAGAATTCTTTGACTACCTCATCAAAGACTGAGCGAATATGTACTTCCATAATATGGAGACATCTTTGGTGTTTAACAAAATCAACTAATTCAATCATACCTAGTTTTGTTAATACATTTGAGTCAAAGATCCTTTCAGTTAGCACCTTTTGATTTCTCAAGAACCTGTTTCACACTTTTTTAGATACAGACTTTCCTTTTTTCTCTAGTTTTCCCTTTTTAGAAACACTGATAGGTTATCCTTTAGTTATTTTCCTCTTCTTAGGACTAGGTTCTTCTGAAGTCCGTTGCTTCTTAGTAGAACTTCTATACTTCTCTCCAAGATTTCATATGATCTCACTGATATTTTGTTCCATTGGCCAAAATATACTCCTTCTTGGGCCATTTAATAGAAACATAAGATTTTCAGCAACCCAGGCATCATCCATTAATACACTATCAGAAAGGTTAGGAAGCTTCAGGGATGAGTCTTCATCAACGAGTTGAGTAAAGAAGGAGTTTGGCTTTGGAAGGGTATGAGAAGAAAGGTGTTTTTCAGGAAGGTTTGAGAGGGGATTTTTATCAATGAAAAGTTTAGAGCCCTTTGAAAGACACGAGAATGAGGAATTAGCATCTATTGGGAAATCCTTATCACAAGAGGAATATTTGAGGCTCAATTTTTCCTTTTGACAAGAGAAGGAGTGGGGACAACAAGATTTAAGGGAATGAATAAGTACAAGGAAGGGTTTTTTTAGAGGATGAGATGTGATAAATTTTAATTTTGGAGTGACTCATCTTTTCTTTTAAGGATAAGATAAAATTCTGACACATAGAGAGAAAAGACATGACATTTTTGGATAGAACAAAAAAATCACATTCATAATACTAAACTGAGAGATAGGACCAGGTCCCTCTCTTTATTGAGTAAATCCTCAACTTTGTTCATGTAACATTTGTCCTTCTCCAAAGTTATTTCCATGGGTATATACCTGCAAGGGTATGGTATTAAGTTGGACTATTAAGTACATACATTATCAAGGATACCTGTCTCCAGATCATAGCTAATTTTAGGGAGAACAACCGGTTTATCTAATAGGTTAGGTTATTTTGATCAAACCCAGCCTCAACTTGTTCTTCACAAATTGTTCCTTGTGAAGAGCCTTAGTAAAGATGTCTACTATTTGATCTTCAGTCTTGCAAAACTTTAAGCAAATAGCTCATCTCTCAATATTGTCTCTAAAAAAGTGATGTCTCACATCAATATGCTTGGTCCTCTTATGCTGTACTGGATTCTTGGACATTTTAAGAGCCCTTGTGTTGTCATACATCAAAGGGATTATGTCTAGGACAATCCCAAAGTCCTTCAATTTCTATTTGATCCATAATAGTTTAGCACAACAAGAGGCTGCAGCCACATACTCAACTTCAGTGGTAGATAAAGCAACTTACTTCAGTTCCGTAGAACCCCAGGAGATTAAGGAAGAACCTAAAAAATGAGAAATTCTTGAGGTACTTTTTTTATCCACTAGATATCCAACATAATCAGTATCAGCATAACCTACAAGAGTAAAACTGACTCTAGAAGGATGGTACAGGATCAGATCCCCTGTATCTTTCAGTTACCTGAGAATTTTTTTTCTAGCATTCAAATGAGACTCCTTAGGATAGGCCTAAAATCGTGCACACATTCCCACACTAAACATAATATTTGGCTTACTTGCAGTGAAATATATAGTAAGGATCCAATAATTCCTCTATACATTGTCTCATTAACTGAGGGACCAAATTCATTATTATCTATCTTGGAGTTTGTTCCAATTGGATTTTCAATTAGCTTGGCATCACCCATGTTGTATTTATTTCGTATCTCCTTGATGTACTTCTCTTAACATATCATTTTCCTTTGAGAAGTTTACTTGATCTGCAAACCTAGGAAGAAACTCAGTTCACCCGTCATGCTTATTTCAAATTCACTCCCCATTAGTCTTACAAATTCTTCACATAGGGATTCAGAAGTAGCTCCAAAGATTATATCATCAACATATATCTAAAAAATTAGTAAGTTGATACCTATGGACTTTTGTTACATCCTGGGTTTTGGCCTTAGAAAATTTTCCTTGAAATCCATTCTCCGAAACCAATACGACTCTAAGGTATGAGTCGTATGCTGGGGTACGAGTGGTATAGTCCTGTCATAAGTTGACCAGTGTTATTTGGTGGGATGGTTTTTATCACTAGGATGGTCATGACTTAGAGGTGTGAGTCGTAAGGATTGATATGAGTTGTATCGATGACTTGTATGGTGGTCAGTGTTTGATCCTCATGGTATTTCATTCTTCCAAGGATATGGATCATGGGTACAGATCATATATTGAGAGTACAACTTGATTGGATGAGTCGTATACTAGACAGTGTCTGATCTAAAGGTTAAGGCCTGGGTACGACTGGTGGAAACCAATCATAAGGAATGGTAAGAGGGTCATTCATATCCCTATGATGGGTTTTTAAGGGACTTAAGTAGGGGTATTCTAGGTATTTCCCTACTTACCCTAATTATGACCCACAACTTCTTATACACTTAGGTGGTTATTTACCCTATTATTCTATTCATTAACACTTAGAAAACTATTCTAAAACATATGATAATTCTCTCGAGAGCTTTTAGGGCAAGAGAGCCAGGGTTTCAACTTAGGGCTTGCTTTGAGGCTTGCTTTGGTGATTTTCTTCCATCATCTTTCTTGGTTTAAGGAATATGTCTCTTCCCTACTTATTATTTCTAAAAATTTCATGGATTTTATGGATGTTTTCGTGGTTTCAATGTTGCTTGGTTTATGGTTTTCAACTATTAATTGGGGGTTTTGCTTATAAAGGCTTGATTATGGTTTTCTATGGTTCAATTAGGATTTTATATAAATCAATGATGGTTTTGGGCAATTGGATTACATGGTAATAGTTTAATGGTCTTTGGAATTGGTTTTTATTATATTATGCCCCCAAGGTGTTTGATAAAATATTTATAAAGATATGTTCATTGCATTGACTTCTTTAAATAGAACTCTTGCTTGTTTGTAGGTTATATATGAAACTATAAATGGTTTACAAAGGTTAAAGGCTAATTATTTATGCTTGTGGAGAACATGGAAGTCTCCCAAGAGGTTAATATGGTAGACGGAAAAGGGAACTTGAGAGTCCCCTTAACCCAAATGGTTTGGCTATGGATAAATCTTGCATATATGGTTGGAATGATGATACCACTAATAACTGGCCTTGGTTAATAAATGGTAACTGGATTGTTTGGAAATGGTTTTAATTTGGGCATTAATGGCAGGGTGTGTAACTAAGCCATGGAAGATGGAGGTTTCGAGGGGATCAAAACTGGAAACTCATATTTGCTGATATGAAGGGTCTTAGATGACCATGTACGAGTGTCACATTTATATTAGAGGGATGTACTAGTCATCCCATGGGATATTTCCTGGTCGTGCGGCTACACGCACTGGGACTCTTTCAGCAGGGGGAGATGAACCCATACGGCCCATGGGCATGGTTAAACGACAAGGTTACACAGCCCAGGTAAAGTTTTTAAATACATGGTAAACCCGAATTCCCTTTCCTGATACTTATTTATATATATATATACATATGGTTATATGTATCATGGATAGTTTTACTTGGTTGTTTAAATAGCATTACTTTATCCTTATCATGAGACACATGCTAGCGGTCATTCACTAACCCGTCTACTGGCGGTTGTATACCCACGCTATATAGGAATCGTCTGTTCGACTCCTCCTATATAGTGATTTACTCAGGGACAGCATTTGGATTGAAGTGGTGAGCTTCCATCTTTTCAGAAGTCTCCATTTCATGATATGGACATTCTTAGACATTTTATTTTTGTTTTGGATATTGGTTTTGACCATGGTTGGGGGCATGTCCCTGCTGGATATTTGTATTCTTTTGGATAGAGGATTTGTGGTACTTCAAGGGATTGGTATAGGTGGGACCGATATTGGTGTCGGCCTTGGCGTTAGAATAAGCTGGGAGGCTATTATCATCAAACATGATTTCTCACTGTTCTATCGTACTACATTTTGGGTTTAATTATCATAATATATTTTGATATTATCTTTGGTTTGGTATGGTTAGATGGTTGGTTTAGTACGGGTGGACTAGGTTGGGTCGGTCACGGTTGTAACCCTATCCCAGAGTCTTCATGAGAGCATTTATGCAATCTTTTTATATGCTCAAAATTAAGCTCATCTAAGGTTGTGAAAGGTGGTTGGGTTGGGTTAAGGGAGCGGTCCTAGTTGTACTTGGGATGACCATTACGTTTAGGCCCTGGTTCGGGTTGTGACAAGTTGATATCAGAGCTTTAGGTTCATCGTCAACTAGGAAGTCCGCAAAGTCGTGTTGAGTAGTATAACGCCCCGAATTCTCATCCCGAGATGTCACACAGTGCTTAAGGCTACAAGTAGCCCCAAGCTAACCCTTTGAGCCTGATACTACTTCTAACACTTACTTTGGAATAAATAAACTGGGCAATAATATCATATCATGTCAGGTCTTAACTAAAACAACTAAAAGGAACATCATCTGAATATCAAAATACTGAAGAGTCTAATATGCACCTAATAGTCTGACAAGCCTCTACTTGATAAATAACTAAAGAGTCATTGGGGAAGACCCCCAACTGACTCGGACTGAAGATAATACTTAAAACACAGCGAAAATGGAAAAAAAGTTGCAGAACAGGTCCTCAAACCATGAGGACTCACCAAAGATAAGAATATAGATGAGATGCTCGGAGATCACTGTGGCTGCTGAGACTGAGCACCTGAACCTACATTATGAGACAATGTATCACACAGACATATATGTGGATCAGTACTTTGAGGATGTATTGAGTATATAGGGTGTATGCATTAAGTAAACAATATCTTTAATCTTTACAAAACCATGCATGCAAATATGAATGCCTCACATAGCTTGAATAAGTCTGAAATATAGACCTCATAATTCATGAATAATGAATATGTAGTATAAATCCCGTGAGTCATTACACTTAGTTATAAAATCTGTATTCTCATCTTATTCTCAATACATGTATACAAAAGGAATCTTAAAACAGTAACTATCAAACTCGTACTTTTATCTTAAGGAGAATAAAGAACTTTTTTTAAAACTTAAGGACTCAAAGACTTAGGATTATGGAACTTTGGGAGACTGTGGAAACTTGAGACTTTTTTCTAACCGACATAAACCATGTGAGTAACATAGAGTTCAACGTCTTGCTCACGTTGGGGAGAGCTTTTCTATCCTTGCGATCAGAATAGAACCTTAACTTTAGTGATCACTATCTTAACCCACTTGGGGTAAATCAAATCCTATGGTGGCTCGTAGTTCTGGGGCATGAAACCTTGGAATTAAGCCTAACTCGGTGCTAAATACTACTCCCATACTTAGGCTCAGAACTTTTTAGGAAAATCCACTTAAAATAATACTAGAATGTGTAATTGAAGCTAACTATGCTTCGCTTTGCTTTAAATCATAGATAAAATAGATTCCTATCTTAGTTTAGGATGAAAGATCAATCTTCTTTACAATCAAATTACTTGCTTGTTTAAATCATGCTAATACATTATTTTCAAGAAACATTACAATTTATCTTGAATTAAAGCATAAATACATACTCAAATAATCATAATTTCATAATGAAGCTTAAATCTTGACTTCAACCTTGGGAACACTCAAAAACATCAATTTATGCTAGGGATGTGCAATTCATAGCATAATTTGTCAAATTCAAACATAAATAAGTGAAATAACATGCAATTTCAAGACTTGAACAATTTATAAATTCATAACCTCAAAGTAAAGAAAATTGGGCAAAACCCACTTGCAAAAATATGAAATTCTTTAATAAAAATCAAAATTTTGGGCACAAGAACGGAAGAAGTGTTCTTGTTCAAGCCCCACATACCTTAGATTATGTACTTTGAATGAACTCTTGCTCTTGGGACTCTATCTGCGACTTTGAACGGATATTCTTGATGCTCTTGATTTGGGGATTCCAATACTTGAAGAAAATTTGAAAAGTGATGGTGAATTCTTGAGTTTCTTGGAATTTGGGTTGAAACCCTAGAAAGTGTTCTTGGTGAATTTTAGAGAAGAAGGCTATATTTTGGTATTTAGGGACCTTAATCCCGTATTATGACTGATAAAGGCTAGGGGAAAACGACTAAATTTCCCCTTGGACACGGATTTTAAAAGCTGAAAAATTGGCATCGACGCGATTGGAGACGCGGTGCGTCGATGGCATCGACGTGATACCCGACGCATCGCGCCCTAACACGCCAAAACTTAATACTTTTGACTAGAAGTTCCTGCACAAAATTGACCAACGCGATGGACGATGTGGCGCGCCAAGATCGCATTGGTCCACTATTTTGGGACACCAAATAAGGTATAAACACAGTTTGAAAAATCCAAAACTTGTTCGAGAACAACTATTGACCTCCCTAATCATAAATTAGCTAAACTATCAACTATCGAAGGTCGGGAAGGTCTTTAATAAAATCCTTAAAGTTTAAATGTCCAAAAAAAAACTAAGTCCCTATACTTAGCCAAATTTCTAAGTATGAGACTTCTCTTGACATGCTCTAAAGGCTTAGATGACGAGTAAAATTTGTAGGGTCTTGCAATTAGAGTTTGTTATAGAGGTGTGAAGCGCGCCACACTCATAAAAGAGAGGCTGCGAGACATTTAGGAATGTTTCACTTTCTTGAAATTCTCAGTCCTAGAATCTTCTCTAATCCTTGGTTGTTTGTCTTTCAGATCATGCCTCCTAGATCTGGAACATAAGGAAACTCTTCCATCCTATCTGGGGAAAATACTGAAGGGGTACCTCCTACGTCTGAAGTACATCTTTGATATCATGATCCTATTCCCGATTGTGCTGGAGTTCCTCCTATTCCTCATACTACTTCTCAGGTCCCTCATGGTAACGTGACGAATGCATAGTTTTATTAGTCTATTCATGTTATTGCTCAAATAGTCGATGCTCATGCTGAGTGGGTTGTGGCTAGTATTTTTCCTGCTGAGGCCACAAGGATTGGTAAGTTTATACAGATGGGTCCTCCTACTTTTATGGGAGTGAAGGTGGAGGAAAACCCACAAGGCTTATTGGATGAACTGAAAAGATCTTTCGGGTTATGCAGGCTTCTAATATGGAGGGAGTTAGCTTTGTGGCTTATCAGCTCAAAGATATTATTTATTAGTGGTATGAGAAGTGGGATAGAGATAAGGGTAATATAGAATTGGAAGGGTTATAGGATGACATTTCTAATACCTTCATAGATTATTTCTTTTCTCATGAGTTGAGGGAAGCTAAGATGGAGGAGTTTGTGAACCTCAGGCAAGGGAGGATGTCTATGAGGGCATATGCCTTAAAGTTTCATCAGTTGTCAAGGTATGCTCCTGATTTGGTGGCTTATATGAGGTCGAAAATAAGGAAGTTTGCTTTTGGGTTTAATAGAGATTTGATTTTGGAGAGCAAGACTACTTTGCTCATTAGGGATATAGACATCTCTAGGTTGACAATTAATATGAAGCATGTTGAGGATAAGAAGAGAAAGCAGGTGGAATTTGGGGATAGGGAGGGGAAGCGGGGCAGGGTTTTTTTATCAAGAAGGTACGCAGTCTCAAGGTGGTAGAGATGGTGGAAAGTGGTATAAAAAGAAGTGGGTTAGTTCTGGTTCTTTTTCTGTTGCTAGTGCTCCTTACCCACAGCAGTCGGGCGATAGGCGTCACCAAGATGGTGATAATTCTCGGGCTTAGGTTGCTAATCTCAGGAGAGTGGAGGTTAGTTTATTTCTTTATTCTTTCTTTATCGGTTCTATGGTCGTTCTTATCGAGGATTCTATTAGAAAGAGGGAGATAAGTATATTAAATTTGGTGAGGTAGGCCATCGACTCAAGGATTCTCTGGTTAACAAGGTTTCTACGAGAGATAATAAGATTTTGGTGGATTCATCTTCTGCTCCTACACCTGGTGGTGTGGCATCTTCTTTTGTTACTGCTCCTAGTTCTAGAATTGTTCGGAACAGGTTGTATGCTTTGGATCCCCAATAGGAATTCGAGGCATCACCTGATATTGTTACTGGTATATTACAGATCTTTTCCCGTGACTATATTGTTTGCTTTATTCGGGATCCACTCTTTATTATGTGACTCCTTGTATATTTGTGTCTTTTAGTTTTGATCCAAAAATTATCTCAGATTTTTTTTCTATTTCTACCCCAGTAGGAGACTCGGTCACTACTGAACGGGTTCGTAGAGGGTGTGTAGTATCTGTTAGTGACAGGTAAACCTTGGTAGATCTATTTGAAATAGGGATGGCGGATTTTGATGTGATTTTTGGTAAAGACTGGTTACATTCTTGTTATGCATATTTAGACTGTCGGACTTGTAAGGTCGTCTTTAGGTTCCTTGGGGAGCCAAAAATAGAATGGGAGGGTTGTTCTTTATCTCCTAGGTAGAGATTTATGTCTTATCTTAGAGCTCGAATGTTAATCTCTAAAGGATGTCTTTATTACTTGGTCTAGGTTAAAGATTCCAACTCGAAAGGTCCTTCTTTGCAGTCTGTTCTGGTAGTCAATAAGTTTCCAGAGGTTTTTTTGGATGATCTTCCTAGTGTTCCTCCAGATAGAGAAATAGAGTTTGGTATTAATTTTCTTTTGGACACTCATGCAATATCTATTCCTCTGTATAGAATATCTCCGACTGAGTTAAGGGAACTTAAAGGGAAAATTAAGGATCTTATGGATTAGGGGTTTATTCGTCCTAGTATTTCTCCGTAGGGTGCACCAGTGTTGTTCGAGCACAAGAAGGATGGTTCCCTTTGGATGTGCATTGACTACAGGCAGTTAAACAAGGTAACAATTAAGAACAAGTATCCTCTCCCAAGTATAGATGATTTATTTGATCAGTTACAAGGTTCTAAGTTCTTTTCCAAGATAGGTCTTTGGTCTCGGTACCATTAGCTTAATATTAGGGAGGTGGATATCCCTAAGACAGCTTTTCATACTTGGTACGAGCATTTTGAGTTCTTGGTGAAGTCATTTGGGTTGACCAATGCTCCAACAACATTTATGGATTTGATGAACAGAGTGTTCAGGCAGTATTTAGATCTCTTTGTCACTGTGTTTATTAATGACATCCTGGTGTATTTGAAGATTGGGGTGGATCATGCTAATCACCTTCATATGGTGTTACAGACCTTAAAGGAATAGCGATTGATTTCCAAGTTCTCTAAGTGTGAGTTTTGGTTGAATGTCGTGACTTTCTATGGTCATATTATTTGTAGTGAGGGGATAATGGTTGATCCACAAAAGGTTGTTGTGGTGAAGGGGTGGCCTACGCCTACAACTCCTTTCAAAGTTTGGAGCTTCTTGGGTTTATGAGGGTATTATAGGCGGTTTATGCAAAGCTTTTCATCGATAGTTGCTCCTTTGACTTAGTTAACACAGAATAAGGTTAAGTTTTCTTGGTCGGATGCTTCTGAGGGGAGTTTTGAGAAGTTGAAGGATAGGTTGACTTCGGCTCCAATTTTGACTTAGCTGAAAGGCAATAATGGGTTTATGGTTTATTGTGATGCATCTTAGGTAGGGCTTGGTTGTGTTTTGATGCAGCATGGAAAGGTGATTGCTTGTGCTTCCAGGTAAGTAAAGGTACATGAGATGAATTATCCTACTCATGATATAGAGTTGTTGGCGGTTATGTTTGCTTTGAAAATATGGCAGCATTAGTTGTATAGTGTTCACGTAGATAT
The DNA here is from genome assembly GCA_030864215.1 of Capsicum pubescens. NCBI lineage: Eukaryota > Viridiplantae > Streptophyta > Magnoliopsida > Solanales > Solanaceae > Capsicum > Capsicum pubescens. The sequence continues at coordinate 126,114,577 of CM061543.1, forward strand.
CTTTTCAGATCATAAGAGTCTTCAGTACGTGTTCACACAGAAGGAGCTTAATCTCAGGCAAAGGTGATGGCTTGAGCTTCTCAAGGACTATGATAGAAGTCTTTATTGTCCCCCGGGTAAGGCTAATATTGTTGTTGATGCTCTTAGTAGGTTGTCTATGGGAAGTTTGGCTTATGTAGAGGAAGGAAAGTGGAAATTAGTAAAGGATATTCACCACTTGTCCAATATAGAAGTTCGTCTCTTGGATTCCATGGATGGTGGTGTGATGGTGTAAGTAGTGATTTAATCATCTCTTGGTACAGAGATTAAGGAGAAGCAAATGCTGAATTTGGTCTTGATGAAAATCAAGAGTAATGTTAGTGGGCAAGAGGTGGCAGTTTTTTAGATTAGTGGTGATGGTACGTTGCGGTACCAAGGGAGGTTCTGTGTTTTGAATGTCGACGGGTTGCGGAAAAGGTTCTTGGCTGAGACGCATGAGTCACACTATGTTGTAAATCCTGGATCGACAAAGATGTATCATGATCGTAAGGAGATCTATTGGTGGAATAGTATGAAGAAAGATGTGGTTGAATTTATGGCCAAGTACATGGTGTGTCAAACAGTTAAGGTTGAGCACAGGAGGCCTGGTGGGTTTCATTAAGAAATAGAGTTGCCTATTAAAAGTGGGAGATGATCAATATGGATTTCGTTATTGGTCTTCCTTGATCTCAGAACTAATTTGATTCGATTTGGGTCATTATGGATAGGATGACCAAGTCTTCTTACTTTTTACCGGTAAGGACTACCTTTTCGGCAGAAGATTATGCGAAATTGTATCTTCAAGAGATTGTGAAGCTGCATGGGTGCCTGTTTCAATTATTTCTGATTGTGGTACGCAGTTTTCATTTCATTTTTGGAGATTTTTCTAAAAAGGATGAGGACTAAGGTTAGTCTGAGTATGGCTTTCCATCCGCAGTAGAACGGGCAAGCGGAGAGAATAATTCAGACATAGGAGGATATGTTTTGAGCATGCGTGATTGATTATGGTGGCAGTTGGGTTGAGCATCTACCTTTGGTAGAGTTTGCTTACAACAATAGCTATCATTCAGATATTAGTATGGCTTCTTTTGAGGCGTTGCATGGCAGGAGGTGTAGATCTCCTATTGGATGGTTTGAGCTTGGTGAGGCGGATATGTTTGGTCCCGATTTGGTCTATCAAGCTATGGAGAAGGTGAAGGTGATTCGGGATAGGCTTAAAGCTACTCAGAGTCGCCAAAAGTCTTATACAGATGTTAGGCATAGAGATTTAGATTTTGGTATGGCGGGACCGGTATTGGTGTCGGTCTTGGTACTAGAATAAGTTGGGAGGTTGTCATCATTGGACATGATTTTTCACTGTTATATCGTATTACATTTTGGGTTTAATTGTTATACTATGTTTTGATATTCTCTTTGGTTTGGTATGGTTGGATGGCTAGTTTGGTGCGGGTGGACTCAGTTGGGTCGGTCACAGTCGTGACCCTATCCTAGAGTCATTATGAGAGAATTTATGCAATCTTGTTATATGCTTGAAATTCATCTCATCTAAGGCTGTGAAAGGTGGTTGGGTTAGGTTAAGGGGGAACTTGGGATGCCCATTACGTCTAGACCCTGGTTCGGGGCGTGAAAACTTTAAAAAGAGAATACTGTCAATTTTCTCTCTTGTAAAGCCATTTTCTAGAAGAAACTTTGAAAGTATCTCATACCAAGCCCTAGGTGTTTGTTTCAACCCATAAAGAGCTTTGTGTAATTTGAGTATATGATGAGGAAAATCTGTATTTTCAAAACTTGGAGATTGTTTGACATAGACTTCTTCCTTTAAGTTTCCATTTAGAAAAAGCACTTTTAACATCCATTTGGAAGATTTTTAAACCCATATAGGCATCAAAAGCAACAAAAATCTTGATAGCCTCTATCCTTGAGGGAAAATGTCTCATCATAATCAATTTCTTCCTCCTGTTTATAGCCTTGAACAAGCAGCCTTGCTTTATTTCTATTAATAATTTCTTGTTCATCCTACTTGTTTTTGTACACTCATTTGGTCCCAATAATTGCTCTGGCAATGGGTCTAGGGATCAGATGCCAGACTTTACTTCGTTCAAATTATTGAAACTCCTCCTACATTGCATTGATCTAGTCAGCATCTTTCAGAGCTTCTTTCATATTTTTAGGCTCAATTTTGGACAAGAATGTTGAAATGCCATGATATTTCTAGTTTGAGATCTCATTTGGACTCCATAGTCTAAAGGTGTAGTCAGATTCTCAAGTGGATGAGAAGATTTATGCCTCTAGTTTGGCCTTCTGAGATTAGTTCCACTAAGACCAGGTCCTTGTGAATTTTGACTAGACCCTTTTTATTGTTCTTCTACTGGAGCTGGGGTCAGTAACTCAGGTCCTGGATCACCATCACTTTCATCTGCATCATTTAGTTCTTGACCATCATCTTCAGTAATATCATCCCTTTGAACAGGAACGAGTTATTCAATTTTTGAATCTTCATCATCACCTGGATTTATTATTTTTCATGACTCATTAAAGACCACATGCACACTTTATTCAATACACAGAGTTATTTGAAAACTCTATGTTCTTTGTTTGTTGAGTAATAGCCCACAGATATGCGTACATAGTACGTGGACAGGGTAAGTTCTTTTTCCTAACCTATCCTTTCGATCTACTTGTCATTTGTTGCAACATATGTGTATGCCAGTGTAATTTATGGTGGTTCTATTGCAACATATTACCCATCTCTTGCATAAGTTGTGTTAGATGGGTAATCTGTGAAAAGATTCAGAGAATCCTCTGCAATAGATGGACCATCTGTTGTATCTTTCACCATGTTTTCCTTCTTTACAATTACCAACCTATTTAAAAATTAACTTCTTATATCACAATATGTTGAAGAAATTTTCTACCTCATGAGGGGCAGGCAATTAGTCTACCCGAAAGCTTATGATATTACCGATGGGATAATCTCAACTATCGATGGCGAGGGATTTTATTTGTTACTTTCTGAGTTCTAATGGGATGAAGAAATAATAAAATATGTTAGAGGGGAGAGGCCAAATCCATACAGCAAGAGCTGGACCGAGAAAAAGAGGATTTTTGGAGTCATGAATATGGACGGCATACATTATCGGGTTGTTGAGATACTTCTCGAGGAGGAAAAGATCAAGGTTTATGACTACAACTTACCTGCCTTGGACGAGGTTGATTTTTTTACCTACATGCAGCTACTGTTGGAGTTATTCCCCATCTTGATGAGGCAGAGTAATCTGATGGATCGTTTGCCAATGAAAGTGTTGATGGAGCAGCCATGAGATTTTGAAGGTTGAAACAAGGACATTGACCTTCCAAAAAATGAAATCGTTGCCGCATGCGGGTCGCACACTCTTGCCCATATCGAATGTTTGCTGACCGGCACAGAAATGGATGAGCCAACGACATTTCTGTGTGACAATGGTGTGGCAAACATGCAAGAGGTCTAGGCTTATGGGGTACTAACTGGATGCTTGGAGCTTATGTATAAAGAAGAGCCAGTGAAATAATAATTTTTTTATTTCAAGTCACTTCACTTTGCATACTTTACATTACATTACATACATACATATACATACATGTAGGGCCAATTTTTTTGTCTGATGATAGTTGAATTTTTCATAATGCAAAAGATTGTCCATCTGTTGCAAAATCTATTCTATCTGTTCTGACAGATAGTTTATCTGCTGCAATAGGTTGGTCCTCTGTTGCATTATGTTGATATAGTCTTATCGGTTGCAATAGTGTGAAGACTTATTAGATAGTTCCAACAGATGACCTACATGTTGCAACATATGTTTAAACCTATGTGATATTTTTCAACAATTACGCTTGAATATCCATGTGCTCAACGACACCAAACCAGTAGAAAATACAAATACACCATCATAAAATTTCAGCAGCAATTAGGCTTGAATATCCATGTGTACAACACCACCAAACCAGTAGCAATAACGCCAACAATGTAGTATCTTCTTGCTCGATTTTGTTTCTCTTTAAAAGCCTTGACTTTCTTCAACAAACCCTAGATTATACGATTTGCTTGTGAAGGGTGTCGTTCTTCATACCAATCAAAGTAATTACATCCACCCAACTTCTACAAAAATAAGACCACAATTACAAAATAATTACAGGTCAATAAGTAATCAACTAATTAAATAAAAAAAATATTACCTTTAAATCTTACAAGTAAAAAACCTACGACCTGGATTATGTTGAGTCCAAAAAGTCTTCAATAGAGATTCATGACCACGCTTACAATATTAAAAATCTTTGTCACAAAAAACAGAGGAAGATGAGCTCGACTTTGTCAAGCTCAGTTGAAAAAAATAAAAAAAATACGCAAAAAAAATACAAATAATCAAAATGAATTTGGATAGAGAAAAAAAATAATTTGGAAATTTAGGGTTAAATTTTAGGAAAAAGATGAATATATAAGACAATGGGAGAAAAATAACCGTTGGTGGCCAAATTGCAAAAATGAGTGTTCAACGAACCTTGGCTGTGTGAATTACTCGCGAGCAGCCAACAGGGCAAAAAGTGACAAACTGACACATTTGATGCCTATTTTATTTTACATGTTTAAAATGAACACTGTCTATTTGATGCCTATTTTATTTTAGGCGTTTAAATTGAACACTGTCGATGGGTTCCGCCTTTTTTATTTCAAGTCACTTTCACTTTTTTACATGTAGTGGCAATTTTTTATGTCTAATGAAAGTTGAATTTTTATAATGCAACAGATTTTCAATCTGTCGTAACAGATATTCTACATGTTATGACATATAGTTTATTTGTTGCAATGGGTTGGTCATCTATTGCATTATGTCGATGTTTCTATCTAAGTCTATCTGTTACAATAGTGGGAAGACCTGTCTGATAATTTTCAATAGATTACCTACTTGTTGCAACATATGTCTAAATTTGTTTGATATTTTTCAATAGATGTGTCGTATGTTGCAACAGATACATTATTTGTTGCAATATTTGAATGAAGCATACCATTTCAATTAATAAGTTCAAATCTAAAGAAAAAATAAAATTCATAGACAAAATAAAATAAATCGAAGCCTTCAAAAATTAGCAGAAATAAACAAATAAATAAAATGTAAAAAAATAATTATGAGTACAGATCTCAACAAATACATCAACAATTTAAGTATTGATGCCAAGAATTCCTAAGGAGAGTGAGGTTATTAGTTTGAAAGACTCGAGCTATAAAGATCTTACTCAATATGGACAAGTTGTTCTTCATCCAGTGCTACGAAATTCGGCTTTGGTCATCGTGGATATTTATTGTCGCTTACGTATGGTTTCTGCACTTTCTGTTCTCCATATTTTTATAAAAAGAGTAGCATATTATCAATGTTGTTTAGGAGTAGCTTTTGCATCCACCTGGAAATCCAGAATTGGACAATGTTAATCACGGAGATACGACAAAATAGAAAAGGATAACTCATCTGTTCTAGCAAAATAAACAGGTCTCCCTCTTATTTTAAATTATCCCAAACAAATTATATTTCTGTTGCAATAGATGAATCAACTGTTAGGATAAATTTCTACATGAGAAAACTTGTATGATAATTTTCAACGAATGAACCATCTGTTGCAACATATGACTCATCTGTTGCAGCAGCTAGGTCATCTGTTGGTACAAATAAAAGAAGTACGAAGAGCTATTTGATTTGTTAAAACAAATGAGACATATGTTGCAACAGATACTTTATCTGATACAATAAGTAGTCAACTGTTGTAACATATGTATATATCTGTTTGATAATTTTCAGCAGATGTGTCATCTATTGAAACAGATATGTGTCTGTTTGTTAGTTGGAATAGACATATATATTTAATTTCTTTAGCTCGAGCTGCTCTCCTTTGGCCATTGTACACTGCTCAATGCAAAACACGGATAGAAGAGTTGTAATTTTGCTTTTTGGGATGCTTGATAATGCATTGGAAATTACTTTTCTTCTTTTCTTAGCCTTAATCTCTAATGGAGTGGATGGATATAAAATCCTCTTTGATAGAGTGACACCCCTCTTAGATGTCAATTCCTTTTACAGAAGCAGTTAATACATTAATAGCATTAATCACTACATCATGTTTCGCCTTGTAGTCTTGACATTTGCATCCAGAACATTCACTGAGAGAGTCAAAATCTTTATAACCAGTAAGATCATACTCATAATGGTTTGTTTTAAATACTGTAAAAGGAGCATCATTAGCCCCAACAGCCACACCACTACCACCATCAACAGCTTTATCACCACTAAGACCATAAATAACAACAGGCCCACCCTCCAAAATTATTTTTCTTGTAATGTTATTGCTCCAAACAATTCCATTTTAATTTTCTCAATGACCTTAGGGTCCGATAAAGTTTGCACAGACCGTAAAGTAAGAAAAAATGACATTTTCAACTCTCGATTGATCAAAACTAGTGACGGATGCACAATCTAACATAAATCATTACATATATTAGAATGATGATTAGATCATTCAAAAAAATCATTAATTAAAACAAAAACTTAATTATAATTATACTTATTGCATCCTTCGGGGGGTTGAAAAGATCAAGAAATTTTGTATTTTTATCAGTTTTGGCTGACAATCATCTCAAGATTCTTGGCCAGGAAACTTCTTCCTGGTAGTTCACTTGTTGTCTCAAATAAAAAATGGCTTCAAATGCCCAAACCTATAAAATAACGCCAATAAATCAAAATCATTATTGAGTAAAAAATGAATGATATCATAATAAAAGAAAGAAACATTTACCATGAAAGCCCATGGAAAGCCATATAAGTTGACTGTCTTTGACGCTAACAAAGTCAATAAATATTTGACAGTCATTTTGAAGCATTCATAACGCCAAGAATAGTTGTTAAACGCCTCAAGATCCTCGGAGAGCTTTATTAAACCAACGCTTGTGTTGTTGTTAACGTCTCTTGCCCAAAGAATATTATATACAAACCAAACCAAACCAAGCACAATAACTTCTTGTGCTTCTTTGAAATTCTTTTACTTTTCAACGTTTCTATCAAATTTTTGTTTCTGAAGCTTGGACCAACAATGGACACCAGGTCATCACGATCACACGACTTGCCTTTGCTTTTTTTGGATATGTGGGGTGCTTTTTTAGGTTATAATAGGTATAACATGATAAGGAGAAGGAGGATAACATTTTAGTCTAGTAACTATGGCAAACTCCATCCAATCAAAACAAACAAGCATGCCACAGTAATTTATCCACACTCCATCCATCCTATCTTTATTTTCATACATAAACATATGCTTGAGAAGTTCGTATACCATTTTCATTTAGAAAAGAGCATTGTTTTCCTCTGACAAATCAAGATATTTCTCAAAGCAATTATAATACCCCGATCGTTTCTTAAGCCTAAATTCATCTTTTGAGTGGATATGTATGACTTCCAAAGTGATTGATATTTAAACCATGTTTTATTTCTCTAATTTATACTTTTTTCATGTAGATCATTGAATAATATTTCCATCGATACCAATTTCATCAAAATCCGACATCGGATGAGTGAGCTATGGCCATTTTACTCAACGGTATCAAATCGCCCAGGTTTGACGGTCGACCTAGTGGACCGTCAGGTCCCTGGTGGACCGTCAAGTGCCCCGTCAAGACAAGTCAGTGACTCCTTTTTCAGGCCATAGTGCGACGGCCAAATTGGTGGATCGTCAAAAAGTTGACAGACCGTCAAGGGGTCCGTCAGGTCGAGACAGAATGTCTCATTTCTGGCCCTCGAGTGACGAACGACTTGGTAGACCATCAGTTTCCTGAAGGACCGTCACTTCAAACGTCACGTCGAGGCAGAACATTCCAGTTTTGGCACACGAGTGATGGACGATCTGGTGGACCGTCAGAGACTTAACGGACCGTCAGATCGACCGTCACAGGCCCCGATCAGCAAATTTCAGCATTTTCAAAAAAGGGCATTTTGGTCATTTCCTCCCCATGTGGTCTTATATATATATATATATCAAAGTAGAGAGGAGCCACTCATTTCCTTCTCCTTTCTCTTCCAATTTTCCAAGAATCTCCTAGAAACTAGGGTTTCTACAAGATCCAAAATCCAAATCCTCTTCCAAGAAATTCAGAGAATCTTCCATGAATTTCTCCAAGTTATTCAAGAACTAAGTTTCCCAAGTCAAAGGCATCAAGAATCTTGGCCTAAAAGTGTGAGAAGAGTTCCAAACAAGTTTCCACATCTTCAAATCAAAATCCAAGGTATGTGGGGTTTTAACAAGAACACTCTTTTCGTTCTTGTGCCTAAGGATTTACTTTCTATTATTGATTTACATGATTTTGCAAGTGGGTTTACACCCAAATTTCTTTATGTATGATTTATGAGATTTGAGTTGAATAATCTTGATATTTATGGTTATTTCACCATCATGCTTCTTAAATTGAGTATTTATTCCATGAGATGTATATTGTCATTATATATTGATGATTTCTAAGTGATTTATGATAAGTGTCAAGATTTGTGTTTTTCTATGAGAAATTTAACTATTGAATATATATATATATCGATATTTGAATTGAAAGTCAAGAATGAGTTTGATTATGTTTCCTTGAAGCTTTGGCATTTGAAATGATTTGATAAGCAAATGTACTTGATGTTGAGAAACATTATTTGAATTGAGTTGAGTTAGGAACCCACGGTCGTATATGATTTACCGATGAGATATACTATTGTTTTGGTCATCATGATAGACCCAAGAGTTGATATTGATTAAGGTGGATTTCCTAACGCGTTCTGAGCTGAGTCCGGGAGGAGTATTTAGTACTGAGCGGGAAATATGGTATTTTTCCCAAAACTACGTGCCACCGTAGGATTGATGTTGATAACTATGGGCCATAGGCCGAGTATGGGATTATGATAATGAGATTGAGGTTGTACTCCCTGGCAAGAGTACAACACCCCCACCAATGTGGGGTTCTCTCCTTAGGAGGGCAAAATATTAGACTCCATGCGGCTCACATGGTGTAGTTATGTCGGTTATAAGAAAATCCCTCGTCCATAATGATCTAAGTACCATGAGTTACCGAGTCACTCTAAGTCATGAGTCAAAGAGTTTGAGATGAGTTAAATAATTTATGAGATTTATGAAACATGTGTTATTACTGATGACTTACGAAAATGATGTTTTAAATAATTCAAGCGAAGAGAGTTATTATTGTCAGCATGCATGATTTTCTTATACATTTATGATATTATTTAAAATGTTGCATCCACCCCCACATACTCAGTACATTCCCAAGTACTGACTCCCATACTCTTTTGTACTCTATATTTCCTCATGATATAGGTTCAGGTGCTCAGTCTCAGCAGCGACAGTGATCTTTGAGTTTTTTCATCTATATTTCTACGGTTGGTGAGTCCTCATGGTTCGAGGACCTGTGTCTCCAATTTTGTCTGGTTAATAGATGGTTGTTTACTTTCAGTTCAGTGCGAGTCAGTTGGAGATCTGTCCCAATGGCTCCTCAGTCCTATGTAGTAGAGGCTTTGTCAGACTAGTCTACCAGCGTGTACAGAGATTTCAGTATTTTATTTGTACAGGGCAGTATTACTTCATATTTCAGTATGTTCATGACATGGTTATTCCTCTTTATCTTAGCATGATTTTCACTATAATGAGTTCTGAAAGTGATGACAATCTTAGAGGGTTAGCTTGAGGCCACGTGTGGCCTTGAGTACCATGTGACGTCTCGGGATAGGTTCTTGGGGCATTACAGCAATTGTCCCTGAAATAAGCATTCAATTTTTTTTCTCGAAGTATTTTTCTAAAGGCGTCGAAAGATTTTCCCATGGCTGACTTAACCACGAAATCACCCGTTAAATATGTGGCACCATCGCACTACATTCTCATAGAATAACGATCAATGCTGAAGGTTTTGACCAACTCTTCGATGGAAGGGCTATTAGCATTTGGATCATCTCTTTTAAAATATTTTTCCTCCCCGTGTTCGTCATATTCTGCTCTTGATTGAGATAACGCTTGTAAAGCAAGCTCATAGAGTGGTGGGTGTAGCCTAGCTTCTTCACTTGTTCCTTTACTTGGACTTGATTCATTTCTGTTCTTTTGGGAGCTATATTATCTAAAATTAATAGGAACCTAAAAAATATATATTATAGTTGATTAATACATCATTAAAAAGGGATAACAGTAAATCTTACAAGCAAAATAGTAACATAACAGTTGCAACAAATTACATATCTGTTGCACCAAGTAGGTTATTTGTTGCACCAAATAACTAACCTATTGCTATGGATAAGTAATTTGTTGCAATAATACAAAATATATCACTCATCTTTTAACACAGATGAATGGTTTATGCAATAGATCACACATCTATTGCAATATATGAGTGACTATTGGAACAGTTAAATAACCTGTTGTAACGAATGAGTAATTTGTTGCAACAATACAAAATATATCACTCATCTGTTGAGAAAGATGAATAGTCTGTACAATAGATCACACATCTGTTACAATATATGAGTGATCTATTAGAATAGTTAAATAACTTGTAGCAATGATTGAGTAATCTGTTGCGACAATATAAAACATCACTCGTCTGTTGAGAAAGATGAATGGTTTATGCAACAGCTCATACATTTGTTGCAACATATGAGTAATTTGTTGGAACAGTTAACTAACCTGTACCAACGGATGAGTAATCTGTTGCGACAATACAAAATATATCACTCATCTATTGAGAAAAATGAATGGTCTGTGCAACAGGTCACACATCTGTTGCAACATATGAGTGAACTGTTAGAACAGTTATCAACGGTCAATATTGTTTAGATTTCTTCCAACAAAAGGGTCATTTTTCGTGACAGATGAATGATCAATTAGAAAAAACATATCTTGTTGGAAGAGTTGATAGGATATTATTCAACAGAAGGTTCATCTGTTATATCAGATTTTTAATCCGATGGTTCCTCCGTTGCATTAAATGGTTAATCTGTTGCATCCGATAGTAAATCTATTGCATCGGATGGTTAATCTATTGCAACATATGGTTAATCTGTTGTATCAGATAGTTAAATTATTGCATCAGTTTTTTTATCTGAATCGGATAATTAATTTGCTACAGCAGATGGTTAATCTGTTGCATTAAAATTTTAATCTGATGGTTACTCTGTTGTATCAGATAGTTGATTTGTTGCATTATATGCTAAATTTGTTGCATCATATGGTTAATATGTTGCACCAGATGGATAATCTATTGGAGAAAAAAATAGTAGCACGATTTTGTTCAACAGAACAACAGCAATATCACTATTTTTACCAGGAACAAAAACAAATCAATCCAGCAACGGGCGCAACAAATTAAACTTCGAAATCAAACAACAAAAGAGAAGAAAAGAAAAGAAAAGAGAAGAGAAGAGAAGAAATACCAAAAATTAGGGTTTTGTTCAGACTGCATTTCAAATTAAAGTAACAAATATTGAAATTGTTAACCAATACTATAAGAGAAGTTGGCTCAAGTTCCTCGTTTTCTTCAAAACTAAAAATGCCATAATTTTTTACCTGTGAAAAAAAATAAACGATGAAGAATTCGAAATTGTTGTGGCCGGAGAGCAAGGCTATCACGTCGATTGACGGTTGAAGTCAAAAAGGAACTCAAAGCCTAACTATTTATCATCGGAGGTTAAAGTCGTCGGGAATTGAAAGCATAAATTTGCAGAACTGTTGGTTGAGAGAAGATGTCGAGAGAGAGGAGAGAGACGGTCGATGATTTGGATAAAGTGGGATGTGGGTTGAGTTGATTTGTATTTTTGAAAAGATTAAAAAGTTTTGAAAATATTAATTAAGTCCACAATTAATTTAATCAAGTTTCCTAATTATGTTTGACCCTTTAAGTTGGTCAATGTCACCAATCCTTCGTTCAAGACTCAAAAGACACCTTTCCATCAATTTTCTCATGAAAGTATATTAGCATGATTTTTTAACTCATCAAAATACTTATTTGTTATCTGATAAAAAACAAAATTATTAGTTCTACTTTATCTGAATCTAAAGATGCAAATCCTTATCTTTATTTGTTTTTAGGAATACCATTTATGCCAAATACCAATACATATACACAGTGTAGTTTAGTCCTTACCAGAATGCTTGCGATAATATGGACGCTTCCCTTAAGCCGCTAAGTTAAGTTTTCCTTTCTTGTACTATGAACTTTATGTGATTGTGATTTTGTGATTTTTGCACTCCTTCAACTGCCAGTATGTCGTAGTTCTTGAAACATTCAATTGTAGGATCAAATTTTTAAAAAATAATCTTACAATTACATATCATCAATAAATAACTTATGAGATTGATAACAATGGAAAAAATTTATAACTAATTTATATAATTAAGCAAGATTACTGTGCAAATATACATATACCACAACAGAAGTGATTATATTTTGGACCAGAGGATCCAGACACTGTGATCTAGAGCATGGAAACACAGGTTGAATCATGTCACTTACATCCAAGTATTTTGAAAAATCAAATAATTTTTTGCAAGATATCCGGCCCTTTCATCACAATTCAGAATCGAGTTATTCAAAAATTATAAATGCCGACACCGACTACATCTCAAAGCATCCAAAGTGATGGCAGGTTGTGCACCATAAATGTACGGTGTTTGAGAGTTTGGACGGTGGTTTGTCATGTTTGAATGGTTGTATTGTTCATTGTTGTATAATAATAATTTTATTGTTTGGTTTGACGGTGTGGCACTGTAAGTTTACTAAAATGCCCTTAATTATTATAAATATTAAATTTATTAATAATTATTAATAAAATAATTTTTTTCTGCTAATTTGTCACAAATTATGTCATGTAAATATATTAAGTTGTTAAATTCATATAAATTTTAACAAAATTAATATAAGAGTAGATCAAAATAACTGTAATCGAATTTATTTTTTATAACAACAAATTTCATTTCCTTTTAGTGTTTTGAAACGTGATCACCAACGACAAGTACAAAGTTTGAATGTATTTTTTGTGTATGCTACGGGTGTGTTCAGTAATGTAATAAAAAAAAATTAGAAAAAAAAATGGTTTCTTACTTATTTTCTTGTGTTCGTTACACAAATAGAAAAATATTTTCTAAAAATATTTGTATATATTTAACAAAACAATGAGAATAAATAGGCTAAGAGGGATGAGGTAAGAAAAAATTATAAACTTTTTGTTAAAAAGAATATTTGAACATGGGGTAGTGGAGTGGGGAATCGAGGGTAGGGATTGGGGTGGGGTAAGAAAAATGTTTCAAATTTTTTAAAAATAAATTAAGGGATAATACCCACGAAAATACCTGAAGTTTAACCAAATTTTCAGTGGAGCATATTGAACTTTGCGGGGGTCCTTTTACCCCCCTATACTTTTTAAATTGGAATTAATTTCCCCCCAAACTTTTTTAAAGTGGAATTAATCCCCCTCAAAACGTATACCCAGTTTTTTCGGTGGGAAGTGAGGTGCACGTGTTGTTTCTTCTCTATTTTATCACTTTTCAATATTTTTTCACAATTACAATCATATTAAATGTTTCAAATGATTCCATTGAAACTCAGAAGATTCAATTAGCGAGTTCCATTAATGGAAGATTCAATGAAACTCGCTAATTGAATGAAACTCGCTAATTAATGGAACTCAAAAGATTTGAAAAAATTAATTTCATGATTTAATTTTCATTAATGGAACTCGAAAGATTTGAAAAATTCATTAATGGAACTCGGAAGATTCAAAAAATTTAATTTCATGTATGAAGCTATTCAATCTTCCGTTAATGGAACTCAGAAGATTCAAAAAATTCATTAATGGAACTTGGAAGATTCGAAAAATTTAATTTCATGTATGAAGCTATTCAATCTTCCTTTAAAGGAACTCGGAGGATTCAATTTCCATTAATGAAACTCGAAATTAAATTAGCGAGTTTTTGAGTTTGAATCTTTCGAATCATCCATTGAGTTTCAATTAGCGAGTTCCATTAAATTATAACCATTGAGTTTCATTAAATTTCAATTCAACAATGGAGCAACCATTGTTGAAGAAAAGAAAGAAAGAAGAAAGAAGAATGAAAAAATAAATAAAAATATAAAACTTTAAATAACTATAAAATTAAGGGGCTGTTTGGCAAAAAAAGAGTTTAAAATGTTTTTAACACTGTTCACGCGCTCAGTGCGCGTGAATCACACGCAGTGTGCCAAGTGGCAGATATATGCCATTAAAATATGAAAAAAAAAGTTTGGGAGGGTAATAGGACCCCCGCAAAGTTCAGTATGCTCAACTGGTAATCCGGTCAAACTTCAGGTATTTTCGTGCGTATTACCCCATAAATTAATATATATATATTTGGGTGGGGGGGAGGGGAGGGGCTGGTAAGAGGTGGTGGGGGTAAAAGAATTTTAGAACATTTTAAAAAGTAAAAGAATTGATTCGGGAGAGGCGCTGGTAAGTGATGGGGGAAGGGAGGGGAGGGGTGTGTTGGGATTTTTGCCCCAATTTTCTTACTAAATTTAAGTTTTATTTTTTCTTGTAAGGAAAATAAAAGTAACCATAAACACTTTTACTTTTCCAGAAAGAAAAATATAAAAAATTTCCATATTTGGCAAACCTCTTTCTTGGAGGAAAGGGTTTTGGGCATCTATAAATAAAAGACTCCTCTTCTCATACAATAACACAATAGCATCCACAATGTAGTCTTTTAAGATTTTCGTTTAGGGGGAGATTTTCTCTCTTATTAGTTTTATGTTTTTAATATTAGGTTTTATATGTAGGTCAATTGGCCAAATCATATAATAATATTATGTTTTTAGTATTGTTTCTTTGTCGTCTAATTTATCGTCTCATAATTTGCAACTAATAGCTTTCGCATGACGCCCTCTCGATTTCGAACCCAACAAGTGGTATCGGAGCTTACGGTTCAATGGTCCAATGGTATGGTGAGACGAGATTAAACAGGTTCAAAGCGGTTTCAAAATCAAGCTGCAACAATTTGGGCGATAATGAAGATCTTTGTCAAACTACATGTGGAGGAAAAATTTCAAACAAAATTTCAACAATCCTGCTGCTAATCCATCTTTAAAACCAAAATTAATTTTCAACGCATACTTGCTTTAACGCTTGGGCTCCTTTCAACTCGTGCATTTATTTTTAACGCATGAGCTCCACTCTTAACCTGTGCTCACTTTCAATGCACAAGGCTCTACTTTTAATCTTAGCAACCCGTGCTTTTATTTTTAATGCATAGGGCTCCAACTTTTAACCCATATCAAATTTTAATAATGGTAAGCAGCAGTGGTATATGAAGATCGTTGATATATGAAGACCGTGTGAAGAAGAAGGATCAAGAATTATTTTTCAGAAAATCAAGCCAAAAAGGGGAGATTTGTTAGGATTTTTGCCCCGATTTTCTTACCAAATTTAAGTTTTACTTTTTCTTGTAAGGAAAATAAAAGTAACCATAAACACTTTTACTTTTCCTGAAAGAAAAATATAAAACTTTACCATATTTGGCAAACCTCTTTCTTGGAGGAAAGGGTTTTGGGCATCTATAAATAGAAGACCCCTCTTCTTAAACAATAATACAATAGCATCCACAATGTAGTCTTTTAAGATTTTCATTTAGGGGGAGATTCTATCTTATTAGTTTTATGTTTTTAATATTAGGTTTTATATGTAGGCCAATTGGCCAAATCATATAATAATATTATGTTTTTAGTATTGTTTCTTTGTCGTCTGATTTATCGTCTCATAGTTTGCAACTAATAACTTCCGCATGACGCCCTCTCGATTTTAAACACCAACAGGGTGGGGGAGGATAGGGTAAGAAAAAGTTTTGAAAATTTTTTAAAAATAATTTTAAAAAATTGGAATGGGGTCAGGGTCAGGATAGGGGGTGGGATAAGAAAAGAGTTTAAAATTTTAAAAAAAAAATATTTTTTTTGGATGGGGTTGGGTGGGGGTGGGGGAAGGAGGAGAGGGATAGAAAGTGGAGTTAAATAATATACGGTAAAGAATAAAATAGAATTATATAATATTAAATAAGAACATAATTAAAAAAAAATAAACAAATCATAAGATATCACAAATCAGTGATTACATAAAGTGAAGATTTTTATAATTACCAAATCATAAAATTTAACTATGTCAAACCATACATTTTAAAAAACAATTAAAACAAACATAAGTACATACCATGAAAAACCACCATCCTAACTGTGTTAAAATGGAGCATTAATATCATGGTAGAAAGAGAGAGATCCGAAATAAGGAGTTGAAACTGAAAATTAGTTTTCATGTGGGAAGAAACCTCTATTTGAAAAACTATATTAAATAGAGATATACAAATATTATGAAAATTGTAATTAGCTTACAGTAAAAAGAAAAAAGAATCATAACAGATTAGGATTTCGTGGGGCAAATGGAACGTGGAAAGTGGGAATCCACATCTAAAAATCAGTTAATTTTTATAAATAAAAAGTGTAGAAATTTTCAAAGTTCCTATTAGTATTTTGGTCTTTTAATTATTCTGTAACACTTAACAATTAAAAATGAGTAAAAATGACAATTAAAATACAGTAAAAACTTAAACTGCAAATTTGAATTTTTATAAAAAGCTGTAAAAAATAAAAGTATATACTTAGAAATTTTTCAAAGGTCATACTCCCTCCGTCCTAGTGTCGTCATTTGACCACGCACGGAGTTTAAGAAATATATAATGAGTTTGTAAAGTTTACAAAATTGTCCCGCTTAAAGTTTACTTTTTAACTATATTTTCTTATAAAGTGGGATCCATTAAGGATAAAATGGGGATGAAGTCATTAAACAGTTATCAAATAAGAAAAAATAACATTCTTTTTGAAACGGACCAAAAAGGAAATGGCGACACATAATATAGAACACGGAGGGGGTATTTTTTTGGTCTTTTAATTATTGTGTAATACTTAACAAATAAAAAAAGTAAAATCTTAACTAATTTTGAAATTTAGTAAAATCATCGAGTAATTGCAATTTTGAAATTTCAAAGAAACTATAAAAAAATAAAAGTAAATGCCAACTAATTCTTAACTAATTAACTAACTTGTGTCCTTAAAACTACATGTGTCAATTTTAATGACTGCCACTTGACTTAATATAGAGACTTTGTCCTCTCCTTTTAAAAATAAATATATAGGTGTAGATTTTGTATTTGTATTTTGTTTGCATATCCTTCTACTAGTGAGGTTATTTGTCGTCTTTGATCCTGTTCAAGGCTTTGTCAAAGTTCAGCTGAGGTAAATCAGTCATGCCAGTCTAGCAGTGTTCTTTAACAATCTATTTGAATATTGAATAACTTAGTGAACATGTATAGCTGGTTTACTTATAGTTGAAGGCAGAAAATGGTGATCTTTGTATTCGAATTCATCGAAGCAGGTTGGTATTGGTGGGTTGCAAACCCCATTTCGAACTCTAATTAATGGTAAGAAATGGCAAATGGACAAGTTAGTCAAATTCCAATGTGATCAAAATATATCGGATTAAATTTCAATTTTTGCCAACCGCTGAACGTCGAGCTCAGCATTTATAGCATCGTGGATGTTTGCCTCGAAAATGTCACATGGACTGCTTTATCTAGTGCCCTTACTCCCTCCGTCCCATTTTACCCGTCCCAAATTTCCTAATCTGGTGTCCCATTTTACTTGTCCTTTTTTATTTATCAAGAAAAGACAAAAAAAAAAAATCATATTTTACCCTTTGCATTAATTACTTTTTCTTTAAATTAAAATGTAAACATCATTTAATAGGGATATTATGGTAAACTAGTCATGTTATTTATTATTTTTCTTAATAGTTGTGTCACCCCAATTTGGGACGAGTAAAATGGGACGGAGGGAGTAGTTGATCATCGCTTGTGTTTCTCCAAGGATATTTCAGTTGCTCTTTTTGTGTCAGAAATACACAATGGCAGTAAAATCCACAACCTTGGTGTTTGTTGTATAAAAGACATGACAATATACAAGTCCGTTATTCGGGGAGTGGTGCCGGAGTGACATGTTTGAAGTACCGTGTGACGTCTCACAACTTGCAGTTACCCAAAACAAAATTATGGCATTGCGTCCATTAAGTTGTTTCGAATCACTGCTGAGTAATTTGTGCAACACGTTAAGTCCGTTTAGAGGAACAATTTAAGCACTGGCCACATAACTCACAAAAAATCTATTGGGAGATCCACTGGTGAAATACTCCATTCCTACATGGAACCATGGCCAAGGTCAAGATCTTGTTTTTCTCAACTACTGATGCAATCATTATCATGATTCAGGAATGAATTTAGACAGCAAAAAAATAATAATACAGTATTTCATCAAATAGCTCAAGACCTGCGCTGAAAACCTCATCGATAAAATCATAGAAAACCATGTCACTTGGCATACTCTCTTCGCTTGCCACCATTAAGGTGTCCTGTATCACCAAGCAGCCAAAGGAGACTTCCTGGAAGTAAAATGTTGTTCAATTGCTGGCTTTGACATTTGCAACATCCCGTAGGACTAGTACAACAAAGCTGCAAACCCAGAACCTGAAGAAACCCACAATTGTACTTGCAGATTCTCATTATCTGATCATAACTGGACCAGACAGGTGATGTAGCTTCTGCAGATGGATTAGGCACTTTTGATGCAAATTCTGTAAAAACGAAACAAGCAACTTCTCGATCTTCACTGTGGACCTAGCAACCGTTGGCTTTTGTTGGATATCCAGTGCACTCAAAATAACACGTAAAAGGCCGATTGTATCACATGATTTAACAAAGCAAATAAATTGATGTCAAATTATTCCAACACGGCAGCCCTTAGGCCTGCCTTAAACAGGCTCTACTTTATCGAGAACTTTACACCAGATACAGGATTCCAAATGTATCCAACAAAAGAGATATACGATCAAAATTTGACAATTGAAAAAATAGAAGACCGAAAAATAAAGATCAAGAAGTGTAGCAACAAATAATCAGTTACAACCATTATATTAGCCTATTGTTTGATCCCAAACGGAATAGAATTCTACTGTACACAACTGCTGCATAAACCTAACCAACTGAAAATGGGCATCCAGGCAATCAGCGTGGATTCCAGGTTCAAATGAAGACCAACCAATTTTCACCTGCAGTCACTCCAATACTGCAACTTCTTGGTCTACTCTCCAATAGTTTGCATCATTGTACTCTTTTATTCCTGCCCCGCCATCATCTGTACTTTCCTTTTCAGTATTCTTGAGAGCAATGCTCCTTTTCAATGGAACAGCCTCCCCAACAATCCCCTCCTTGAGAGCATGTTCCATTGCCTTTTCAGTACCCTCTAATTGTACACCAACAAATTCAACATCCTCTTCAAACATAGAAGGAATAGCAGCTGTTTTCTGACTAGACTCAGATCCAGGTGAACTTTTGCTGGCATCTGGAGATGTTGAGACACCATTTTGAAAAGATTCTTCACTACCACTGGAAGTGGAACTTACCACATGAGTTGCTGCCTCCGCAGAATTGGCCAGATGGCCACTAGTATTACTGAGATCTTCAAATGGGTTCACATTGGATCTACCAACTTGAAAATCTGATGCATTACCCCATGCTGCCCATTCAGGAATAGGCCTGTCCCCAAAGGGGTCATCATTTTCTGCTGTCTCAA
Organism: Capsicum pubescens; assembly: GCA_030864215.1. Classification (NCBI taxonomy): domain Eukaryota; kingdom Viridiplantae; phylum Streptophyta; class Magnoliopsida; order Solanales; family Solanaceae; genus Capsicum; species Capsicum pubescens. Next base: position 126,134,339 of record CM061543.1, read on the forward strand.
AGCGGAAGAAACCCATGTCATCTGACGGACCTGCTTTCTCATTTTGTTTATTGAAGTTACCACCATTAACAGAATTTGGTCCACCAAATCCACTAAAGTCGCTTGAACTAGAAGTGGGTGCTCCATTTGTAGAGTTTTTGCTCTCAGCTAAGCCATCCTCCTCTCCAACTACCACCCCATCATCGTTATTGCTATTCCCACCGTTTGATGTTCCATTAAGGTTGATATCTTCCATTGCCTCTGTGGATGAGGTGTTCATAGGTTCATCACCAAGTCTATCATCTTGAAAAGCAAACCAGTTCGAGTTTGTGAACAAACTGCTGCAAAGTGTCGGAAAAAAGAAAACAGAACTGTCACACCCTAGCTGTAAGAAGTTTATATAGCATGAAAACAGATGACATGACCTTGCCTGCTTCACTAAGATGCCATATTTCAACACACTCCGATGGTGGGGTGGGGTGGGGTGGGGGGGAGTAGTCTTTTCTTTCTCCTCATCCTCCCTCATTTTTCTTTTTTCTTGCATTAAAAATGGTGTTTGTTTGGAGATAGAATTTATTTTCAATTGCCTACACCAAATTACAGTGCAGAAAGGCTGCAGAAAATGTGCTGCTACGTTTCTCGGACTCGGGTGCATGTCTGATAGAGGTGTGGATCTAGAGATTGGATCCTTCATGATCTAAATTTAAGATTCGGGATTACGAATCCATGTACAGATACAGGTGCGAGGATCTGGCTAAAAATAATTACAAAGAAAAAAAGGGAAGCCCGGTGCACTAAAGCTACAGCTATGCGCGGTGTTCAGGGAAGGGCCCCCACCACAAGGGTGTATCATACGCAGCCTTACCTTGCATTTCTGCCAGATGCTGTTTCCAAGGCTTGAACCCATGACCTCCTGGTCACATGGTAGCAACTTTACCAGTTACTCCAAGGCTCCCCTTCTGGCTAAACATAATTCAAATAACTAAATATAAAGGTGTGTGTAAATTATGACTGTGTGGAAAACTTACAAGGTATTCTAAGGGGAAAATATTGAGCAAGAGGAGAATCCTAGGAGATAAAAGTAAAGACAGGCATAGAAATTTCTATATACCAGCTATTCCACTGTCTTCAACTTCACCTCATTTGTATCTGTCCCGAATATCTCAGTTGATTTTGGTCAAAGTGCCCAAAATCAGTTGACCAAATCCGATACAGATACTACTCCCACACCCATGTCGAGTCGACACGGGTGCCGCATCGAAAGTGAAGAGTCCAAGTAACTTAGACGTGCTGTATTGACGCCGCTATCTTTTAAAACTACAGAGCTGCAAACTCACCTCCCCTGGTCATCTCCCAATCGGAGGGATGATATCACAACTTCAGCAGACTCATCATCAAAGTAAACATCCTACATGGCACGATCATAAAACTGTGAGAAGACAGAGGCTTATGATAACACCAAAAAAACAGACCTTTAAGAACATCCAAAAGGAAGTAATGTCAATCAAGGAATAAAAGCATTACCTCATCATCTCGTTCAAGAGCTGCATGACCCTGTAAACAAGTAAGTAATGAAGACCATGAATTGACAAATGTGTTACCACAGCTCTTAACTGCACCCAAAATCAGGGATACATGCACAGGTCCCAGATTTGATTTGTATTCCTCTTTATCTTCTCTTCTTACAGAACATCCTCCTCCCTCACCCAACCCTACCATCTAAGCTTCTTTTCCCAAAAATGGTAAAGAATAGCAGAGAAATTAACCCTGATTTAAATGCATTAGGTAAACCCTTACCTCTTCAGCATCATCATTGTCATATATGGTGTATCTGAATGCTTGGCTAAGATTATTGGCTAAAGCTGCTACATCATAATCTCTGTCATGAACATCTTCGTCATCACTGTCCCTCATCCGATCTTGTAATGCTGTTGGCCGGCTGCTCATATTTAAAAAAGTCACCATGACCTCTATTCCAGTAGTTGATACAGGAATCAGTAAAGGCAGTAGAGAGCAAGAGGTAGAGGAGAAGTGAACTGGAACATTTTCAGTTCTTTGGCCTACCAAAACAGCTCAACATAACCGCCCCTCATTCTCTACTTCTTTGAAATTTTGTAACATCTATGTTTATACTACTCAGATGAGTTATCCTTGACTACTTGATAAAATGATATTATTAGACACTTTTTTGGTTGGACATGCAATTATTGCTAGAAGCTTTTCGTCTAATTAATGAAGACGTTTAATTCAAAATAACAGACATGATTACAGTCTCCTAGCGCGCATTGTTACAGTTAGTTCTCTGCTTTCCCACCTACCATTTATTTTTCCTACCCTATTTTTGACCTATTTCTCCAGATGCTAGAAAGTCCGTAAATGGTAGCAGGTCCAGTGGACAGAGAATGGTGCTCACATGGAAAACAATAATACATGACTTGAGAGTACTAATCTGTGTTAAGACCTCTCTCTGTTTACTTCTCCAATTTATTAATAACTCTGGTTACTTTTCCATCATCATTCCATAAGGTTAGGAGGAGTTGAGATACATGCAAATGACAAAATTCAACTAAGATAGCTTTATTGAAGAATACTAACACTAAATAATGGTATAGCTGATGTAGTTGTTCCACTTACATTAGGTCTGGTGTTTGTCGGCGGTTATATAACTTGCATGTCCACAAATTTAAAGAACCACTTTAAAATCAAGAAATCCTGATTTCTTAAAAGACCATATTTAGACGTGGTATGAAATGGACCTAATAGAACAGAATGGCAAAAGGAATTCATGTAGCCAACCCTAATCAATCAGCGATCAGGGCATATTTGATAAATAGACTAACATCACAGATGATATAATATTTGTGATCAGTTGCACAATTTCAAAAAAGAAGCAAAACTTACCCACAGGCCCATTGGTAGACATTTTCGATTGTATTACGCTCTTGTAAGACGGTAGTTTGCCAACCACTCCATTCCATATTTTTCTGGTGTGAAGAATACAGACTAGCATGTGAGATGCAATTTAGCACAAAATCCGATGCCATTAATAGCTATTATATAGAATGCCATGAGGCAGAACCTATCACCAACTTCTGCTACTCGATCAATATGATGAGCCAAAACAACAACAAAGGATCTAATGAGATACTTCACAGACCACAATGATAAGAGCAATTTTGCTTAACAAAGTGATTTCACATTGTGACGAGGAACAAGGAACGTGCCACTTAAAGATCGATCCACAGAGTAAATCAGTGCCAATGCACTCTTCCCAACAACCAAAAACAAGCTAAGATCAATTCCACATCAAAGACAACATTTCCGAAGCATGAGGGGGGTAGATAATTGTATGTTGAAATTATTTGCCAGCATCCATCCTAAACAATAATTACTTAAATACATTCGTATTGCCAGAAAAGCCAAGAAGTCAACAGGTCATGTTTTACTACAATTACTTGAAATGCGCATTTAAATTGTGGAGAAGAGCATTTGTGTAGACACAAAAACGTATGAAGTCTTTATCCCTTTTTTATGATGGTGGTATTTGGACCAGCTTTGCACACCTAGACTTTTCCCCATGCGTAGCAACGCTGCATTTTTCCCCACTAGAATTTGAACCTGAGATTCTCATGATTCTCCTACCACTTCATTGACCACAGGTCACACCCAAGGGTGCTACAAATTCTAACAATTAAAGTTTCAAAACCATTGAACAATTGTTAATTAAAAATTTCAAAATCTAATTGAAGAATGTTGATGCGCTCATATGCAGTCCATTATCATTTAAAGCAATATCAAGCAACTAAGTACAAAGCTTTCACACACCTCCATGTGTGCTTGAATGTAGTTGTCATTCTTTCCCAACTGAACAAGTTTGTTAGAAATCCGTGTTATATGTCCTATGTTGCCCACTCGGGGTGCTCGTTTCACAGAGGCAGGTAAAGTCGGCTGCATCAATCAAAAATAACATTAAAACACGCAGTGAGGTTGTGCGGTTCTCATTTAACCTATTTCTGATCTTAGAGAGGATGGGATGGAATAATTGAAGGAAAAAACAGAAGGCACCACAATTTTTAAAACCTAAACTTAATAGAAAGAAAATCAGTTAATTCACATATATCAACCTGTTTTTCATCACTAGAAACTGTAGACTGTTTATCCGTTTGAAGTATCTTCCCGATCAAATCACACTCTTCAAAAAGATGGTCAACAACTATGTTGTTTTTACTTTCCATGCAGGAGTATATTATACTCTCCACATGATGATGTAATGCATTATTGTAAGGGTACCTATACATCAATTAAGTAGTTTGTTAGAACATCAAAGAAGGTAGTAAGAAAGTCACCAACACAAAATCAATGGTTTTTGGTGCCTAAACCAGCCACTGAGTTCCCGAATCCATGAGCATAGACACTAAATCTTACTCAAAAAAAAGATCCAGGACTCTTCCAATTATCCCTGAGCAGATCAATTCTTTCTCTCCAGCTTCATTGCCAGCTTTAAGTAGCACGGAAATGAATTCCACAATCTACAATAAAGAAGCAAAGGACAAAGACATAAAAAGATCAAGAAATCCAGGCGAGATAGTACTATTTAGCAGTCAACATGAAAGTACAGATGAAATGCTTAACAAGTTCTCATATTAACACTCTTTTCTAAGCTTCTACTCCACTGACTAAATACTGATAAAAAAAATTCAACAAATCCACCAAACATAACAATACAAGTGATCAAGCTATTTACAATTCATTCAGAATACAAACATGAAGCAACTTAGACCAGTCTAGCTTTGGAACTCCTTTTGAATAACACCAATCAACCTTGAAGTAAACAAAACTTGAAATAAAAGAAAGATCAGCTCACTCAATTCCAAGAACCTACACAATACAAACCTTTAAGCGATGCTTCCCTAGAGGTGGTCTGAGTTCACCATATGTTGTAGGCAGAATCTTTTCATCAGAGGTCACATTCAACAGTTTGACCAAGTCACCTGTGCCAGAATGAGCCATAATTGTGAAACATCTTTAAGATGAGCTTCAAGGGACAGCAAACACATCAGCTGAATCATGAAAGAAGAGAGTTTCTTTTTTCTTCCTTGTGATGGTTTTGTGTTTTCATACTTCCCACTCTCTTAGAGAATTCTATATTGATCTCTCGAAGGTAGAAATGTATAACACTTCAAAATCATATAAACTTTTGCAAAATGAAACTTACCAAGTTTAGGCAGCATTGCACCAATAGTGTCAGGACTGACATGCAAGGGTGACTCATAAACATGCTGGCTCCGGAAGGAATACATCATAAATGGTGGGATTGATCTTTTTGAATCCAACAGAGATATGCAGACAGTCAAAGAATAAACAAGGGCAGACTTTGAGTGTGAATCTTCAAGTGCATGACCAAATATCCTCTCTACAAAACTACATGTAAAGAAAGTTGAGTAACTAAATCAGTCTAAGTTCACCACCACAAGAAAAGAATGCCAGGGAAAAAAAACAATTTTCCAGATATGTATCAACTGAAACCCCCCATACCTTGGGCTAGATAGTTTAGTAGCCAGAGATGATGGTGTGTTTCTGGTTATTGCACATAGCGTCTCTGCTGCATTAGCATGTACTTCAGGAGGACTCTGGACAATAAAATAGTACATCAGAAATGAGGAGGATAGCTAATTCTTGCTAAGTTGCTCGGACTCTTCAAAAATGTCGACGGATGCGTGTCGGATCCTCCAAAAGTCGTGTATTTTTGAAGGATCCGACACGGGTGCGGCAACATTTTTGGAGAGTCCGAGCAACTTAGAATTCTTGTGATGTCTTTAAGAAAAGGCTTCTTGAGTAATTAGAACACTACTGCTTGGAGCATCTTCGTTCAATCCTACACCCGCCCAACGAAAAAAGGACAATAAAAATAAAAACGGAAAAGCTACATCAGTGAGTGGAAATAAAAAAATACAGGGCAATAAATGAGCCATTGCTAGATCACACGATCAACGGTAAGAATGAATGGCAAAATGATTCATTTCCCTAACACCTCTACAACAATAACATACAGTTAATCCTAAAAGTGGGGTATGTGGAGAGTAGGATGTAAGCAGAAGGACACCTTGTGGATAGTGAAATATTGGGATGTTAGATTCTACCATCAGTCTGATTTTCTTGCATTGGTAGAGACAAGCATGGGTGAAATATTGTTTTGGTACAATATGGGTCAAACTGGTTAAGGATGGAAAACACGGAGCCATTTTGGTTATAATGTTGGGCCAGCTGACTGTCGATGTCAAAATTCCAAATCACTTCTATTAAGATGTTTAATACTTGGCCATTTACTTGTGTTATGATGTGGGTAGGAGAAAACAAGCTTGATGCAGGACGAAAATAGAAAAAATCAAGAATAGAAATGGAAGAAAGTGAACTAAGCAACAGCATGATCATGCAGGAAGGACTAAGAAGTTGGAGCGCACAGTCCCATGTATGCATAGCACGCACTTCTTCTGACAGTATTTTGACAGTATTTTTAACACGGGGCTAATTTTGGAAGTTCCTTTGGATACCTCTTACCTATATAAGACCTACTAACTGGTGGTTTATAAACACTTCCAAACTAAAGAGTCATATTCCTGAATAGTACTCAACAAGATTTATATTGAACATTATTTGTATCAATCCTATGGAGGTGGTATCCTTTCTATACTAACTTTGACATAGAACGAGCTTGTTTATATAGCTGGTTCTACACATGTCAATGCACGTGTGCAATCATATATCACTATCCTTATTGCAAGATGAATATGGTACCTCGGCAACTTGTAAATGTCAACCCAGAATATATATATATATATATATATATATATATATATATATATGTATCAAAAGTATACTAGTGAAAAGTAGGAAGCAGGTTACAGCATGTCTTCGTAACTCACAGAAGGGCTCAATTTATCTACGATCATTTCTAAAAGATTGCTGTCAGCCAACCATTGCATCACATCTGTCGTGTTAGGGTACATTTGATCATCAGCACCTACAAGTCGCACCAAAACCTATAAAGAAACAGTTCATCAGAGGAATGTTTTGTCTTCACCAGACCAATTCTCAAAGTTGACTATATATCACAATTATACGTGGGTTGTGGTAGATGAAAAATGCAAAACTGAACTACTAACCTCCATTATGGATGTTATACCAATCAAATCCACCATCTGGCGGAAAATATCATGGTGCGCCTGTAAGAAAATCAAAAAGATCTGGAATATAACCAATTTTTTTAAAGGGGAGGAGAGGGAAGATGAAAAACAAAGAGAACACGTGAATATTGTTAAGGACGCCTATTAAACATTAAATCAGTATCCTCTCTAAGTTTGCCAAGTAAAGGAGTTAGACATGGTCTCCTTGGATCAGTCCATTTCATTTAAACTTGGAGAAACCTTTCTTCCAAGAAGTGGCTCCCTGCAATTATTTCATTAGACGACTTGAACAAGTTTTGGGCTCTTAACCCTACTTGCACCACCACCACCACATCTAAATAGATATGGGAAAGTACATTAAGTGACATCAGGGTTTTACTTGTCCAACAGACTAAATATAACTCAAAAAATCATTATAGAGTTTAATAAATCCATAAATACTTTCCTTAACAACAATTGTTTTCGGGAAAAGTAACCCAATACTTGATATTTAAGGTCAGAGTATATCTTTTTTCTTCATCTATTACTTTTTAAGTCTATAGTTACTATTTCAGATCAGAGTGCATCTTAATTCAACTTTTCAACAAGGGTGAAGAAACAAACATGAGCTGCCCAACAATAAAATCCCGACAGAGCTAGGTGGAGCACAAGCCAGAAATGTTATCTTTCCCGTCTCCATGTTGTTTGCAGAATACAGAGGAGAACACAACGATCATAGATATGTAAGTCATGAGAGGGAGGGTCTTTAATTGAGACAGGTCAGCGTAAGAGACGCAGGAACATGAGAGGAAGGGATGAAGAAACAAAAGAGCCAACTCAAATTTGCAGATATAAATGACCCTACTCATCCTTGCCCAAGAGACGGGGAATCAGCCTTGAGAGGACTTGAACAATAACTGATGCCAGGGGAAGGAAGCAGGAAAAATTCGTAGTCTCAGGAAGGAAACTAAGGCTATTGCACAGTGCAATTGGGTGGTTCTCTATAAATACATATTAGAAATTTAAGGCAATGGGCAAAGCGAGAGTTTATTGTTAGTTGGGCAAAGCAGAGTGTCTTTTATCTCTAGAGGAACAGACAAGAAATAGAAGCAGTACAAAGAGGAGGAGGCCTAACACATAATGAAATTAACAAGCTTAGGGGGCATTATCAAGAAAGATGACTATGTATTGCCAAAATCAGAATCTGCTGCTCAATTTTATATCAAAAGATAATATGACGTTAGAAAAGAATGATGCTAAAGAACATCAAGTAAGCATCTCAAGGAACGAATTAAAATGGTATGACCACATGAATATACATAATTTGTTAATGATATATAAACATGTATACACGTTTATAAAGATTAAAAGTAGCTACCAAATGAAAATTTGCGTTGGAATGCAAAAGCAAACATTTAACGAACAAAAATGTGTGGCTTTATAAGGTTGTCTGGTTTTGAATGAGAAACTGTAAAGATTCTTTTTTTTCTTACAAAAAAGGATTCTGGAAACTCTGAAAAATGAACCAAAACTTTTATATCTCATTGCCAGCATCAAGAAAATACAGTTATATTTTCTTTCAACCACAAATTATAAATTTAAAATTTATAAGACACTAACTTGAAAATTGGATGAAAAAAGACAATAAGGCCACACAGTAGCTAAGAAATTAGTAATAACATGGTGTAAATATTAGATTATATTTAGTCAGGTGCATTGTCAACCAAAAATGCTGAGACAGAGAGGTTGTATCTGACTATATCAATTGAGTTATTGATGTGTAAAATCATAACTCGAGCCAATTTTTGTGGCCTCATTTCAAATTGCTGCTTTGTTTTGTTTTTTTTTTTAAAAAGTGTCCTAAACACTGCCATAATATATCAGCATACCATATAGGAAAAAATATATCATATCATATTACAAGTTTATCCAAGTTGTTAATTTCCACTAACAAAATCCTTTTCTTAACAAAAAATAACATCTTGATCATTTCTTGGGAAATAGAGAGCCAAAATTTTAACTATATGAAGCAGCACATATCAGTAGCCTGCAAGAATGGATCTCTGGTACACTACCTGAACATAGTTCATGAGGGGAACAGTCTTCCGCAGCATGAGGCATATCACAACCTGTAATGCAATAGGAGTATATAAATCAACTTGCTTTAACCAAATAACATTTCAAATTCAACTAGGACAAAGGAATCTTGTACACATGAAGCTTGAGGATGAATGATTTAATACCTTACTAAAGTACCCAGCAAGCAATGCGCTATGAGGACAAGTTGGTTCCAAGAAGGAAAAGAGTAAATTCATGAGCTGCGCCAAGATGATAAAAAGGATTGAACTCTCGAGCAAAACAATTTCTTCTCTGAAACTAAAATGTAATAATTGTTTTTTTATATTTCAAATTTAATTAAAATGTAACAACTGCATCTAGTGAATTGACATACCTCTTCTTCTTCAACTAGAGTCTTAAGGATAACATCAATTTCACAGGTGAATATCTCACTGGCAAGGAAAGGAAACCTATGGTGCAAGACGTTAATAAGAAACAAGAAATTGGAGTGGAACCAAATATCTAAAATCAAAAATATTTACGCTTGTGCAAATACAATAATTCAAATAAATAAGGCTTATTCATGTCCCTTGATAACTTACTTAAACTTCCGTTTGCTATCAGCATCCTCAGAAGGCTCATCAACAATGTAGTGCAGCAACTGCTCCACCTGGGCTCTATCTCTCAAACTGAAACCTCAAAATCATAAACTGTCTCAATAAAGTTTGGGATTTTAAGTGGTATTAATACTGAATGGTGTGATTATTAATTCTTTCCATCAAAATCATAAGCTGTCTCAATAAACTTAGGGATTTTAAGTGACAGCAATACTGAATGGTGTGATTCTTATTTCTTCCCTTAGAACTATATGTCAATTGACAGTTAAAATTGGAACAATTAGCAGAACCACATGCACGATAAGAGAGAGGCATTTTTAAAAGGTAAAGAGGCATTTATAAATTAAAATTCCAAGAATGTTTACAAATTTATGAGACGGCTGTTCAAAGCTTTGCATTCTTGAATTACGTCTTCTTCATCAAGAAGCTCTTCCAGTGTGAAGTTTTCCTTGTCCAATACTGCTTCAACCTGAAAATCCAAGGGGAAAAATGTTCAACAATCTGGCAGTATCTAATATTGAGAGAAAAACAAAAAGACAATGGAAGTATCGGACGTATTGTAACAACACAATCAGCAGAAATTATCAGACATCTTGAACTCAAAACAGAGAACAGGTCCTATGCTCAGTCTTCTAGATGATAAACTGAGAACTTAGGGGTCATTCAATAGAGTGCATTTAAAAAAAAATGCATGCATTAGCTTTGTGTATTACTAACACTTTGTTTGGTAAACTTTTTCAACCTATGTATAACTAATGACACTCTATTTGGTATTAAGGTGTGTCTATATATATAACTAATAAATGGAAATCCATGTATTTAGTAATACAAGGGGTTCTAATACATGTATTTAGCATGGTTAAAGACACAATTGCTCTCAAAACCTTTTCCACGTCCTTAATTTCCACCATACTGTGGAGGTCACTTTTTAAAATATTATTTTTTGTAGAGATTATGCAATGTATGTTTTTTTAATACATCAAACCAATCACTGCATAAGAAACAATCTAAGAATAGCTAATGCAAGCATTACTAATACACAATATTCTGCACTATTTTAATACACACTACCAAACGACCCCTTAAGCTTTCACTTAAAACATGCACACACAAAGAAACAGGTTCTACATATCAACGAAACATTACCTTATTCAAATTCAATTATCAGTTCTTTTTTGGATGAAAAAGGTACTTATAAGAGGACATCAGAAAAGAGTTTTTCCTTCTAAAGACTCCAACAGCATCTCAATTTCTTTCTTCTCATTAAGACCAAAATTATCTCTATCTAGCCAACTAGTCCATAAACGCAAGTCAAAACTGCCTTTCAATGGTGCCTGCTGCCCCTAGCAAATGTCCGTGTATACAAGCAGCATAAAGTAAGTTCTATACTTCCAGGAATAACCCATTGGACTCCAAAAAGTACCGAGAAATATGATCAGGACTCCACTTTCATCTCGATTCACAAAAATAAACAAAGGAAATGAAGTGATCCAGTAAAGCCCGACTCCAGCTAATCACCAGAAACTAATACTAAGAAGCATAAATATAATCAAACAAGCACACAAAGTAACTAGCATTTGACAGTTGAAACACCAATATAGCATAAGCAAATTAACATGATCCAATTAGGGCAATTAAAGGCAATTAATTTGAAGGAGTAACATTAAATCAAACAACATATTTTCCGAGCTTTCACTAAATTTACCGCACGCATCAAAGAACAGAAAACATCAAGTCTTTAGACATAATACACTGCCCACGAACTTACAAATGCTTTGAATTCAATCCACACAAATTACAATAACAAATACAAGGACGACGAGAGAATTGGATCGAGTGACCTACCGGAGAACAAGCGGAAAGAGATGTTAGCTTCCAAAACATTTCGAAAACAGATCTGTAAACCCTACAACTAAATCGAGAAAAGAGAAGAGTGATAGCGAGGACTTAGGAATTGGATGAGGCCTTCTTTTCAAGTTTATTGAAGCGAAAAAAAAGATAAAGGGAGAAAACCCTAACTTTTAGAGATCAGAAGAAAGCGAAGCCGTAAAGATGGAAAAGAGGAGAGGAGAGGAGAGGAGAGGGTTTGAGAAAATAAATAAACCTACTCAATAAAAAATTGATAAGTACTTACTAATGTTTTTTTGTTGCTGGAGATATGGACGGAAAAGTACAAAGTTAGAAATGTACGAAAAGAAAAGGATAAGCAAATAGAGGGGCAAAAAGGAGACGAGACGATAACTTTTGTCTAAAGGACCTGGGCTAAAAAATGGCCCATAATTTGAAAACATGAACAACTGTAGTCGGTTGCCTCAATTTAATGGGCAAATCACATAAATATATAATGAAAGGGTTAATATTACAAAAATTATCATTAGTTTTTAATTTATAAAATCTAACAAAGGTAAAAAAAAAAAAAAATTAAAGCTACTATGATTTAAGGAGACAATTTAATGATTGATATTTTATCTTATAAATTCTCCTATTTTATTTTTCAACAAAGTTATTTTAAAAAAAATAATAATAAATAAGATAACCATAAAAACAAGACATTTATTTGATATTTTTTTATGTTTTTAAATTTAATTTATTTAATTCAATGAACATTAATTTTTAATACTTCTAATAGATTCAAACCACATCTTATACAAATTTCGTACACCATAAATTTATTAATACACCATAAAATTATTAATACACTTATTTCTATATCGATCAAACACCATAAAAATAGATCAATTTCTATACATATTAGACACCATAAAATTTTTGATACACTAATTTCTATACATTTTAGACACTATAAAATTATTATTATTGATACACCTATTTCTGAACAGTTTAAACACTATAAAATTATTGATACACTAATTTCTAAGACACCTTAAAATAAAATTGATGATATACCAATCTCTATATAATTCAGACACCATGAAATTATTAATATATCAATTTTGAACTATTTCAAAAATCATAAAATTATTGATACACCAATTTTCATACAATTCAGACACCATAAAGCTGTTGATACACCAATTTCTATACCATTCAGACACCATAAAGCTGTTGATACACCAATTTCTATACAATTCATACATAATGATACACCAATTTTTAGATAATTCATACACCATAAAATCATTAATGAATACACCATAAAATTATTCTTTTTTTGTGGGGAATGAGGCCTTCGAAAAAATCTACAAACCATCAATAATGAGGCCCAAGAAGAAGCCTGTAGCGAAGAGAGAGAGTGACACTAATGGCAAGAGATGCCTCGGGTTTGTACTTTCACTCTTTGAAGTAGTGGCACTATCTATTTCTCCCTTCTTTCTGGCTTCTGGTCGTGTTGACACTAGCTTCTTTTCTTTAAGATGGAAAGGGGACAAGGACCGGGGATGAGGATGGGAAAGGGACTAGGTTTGGCTGTGTAGTAAGAAGATAACCTGAGTAAACAACGAGGGGAGCCAAAAGTCAGAGAAATCTGCATTTTTTTTTCAAATACAGGAGCACTTCCTCATCCGAATACAATATCCAACTTGTATTCTCTCATTTGGGGGGCCATGGATAAAGGGCGTTTTTAACTGAGAGAAAGAGAGGAGAGAAAAAAGGAAGAAGAATAGGAGTTTCTGGATTAATTTTTTTACAGAAAAAAAAGAACTGAATAATTGATAGATTTTGTAAATAAAAGCTATATTTTGTAAATAAAAAAAACTAGTGGTAGTTTTTGTAATATTTACTCTTAGAGTGTACAATGATGTGATTTTTTCCAATTTAATTCCCTTTTTTAGTCATTTGGCCCAAATGGGCACATGCAGTCTATATACTCAATTGATACACTTTTATACCACATTGATACACTTTTATACTATATTGATATACTTTTTAAAAAAGAGAAATGAAATTCTATGCAAACACATGCAGTTTCTATACCCAATTGATACTCTTTTATATCACATTAATATACTTTTATACTACATTGATACACTTACAGTGCCCATATACTCAATTGATACTCTCTTATACTAGATTGATACATTTTTAGAATGCATGTAGAAACTATATAGAATCGTATAAAATATGAATCTAAATAATAATTGTAGTTAAAAATTATATAGAATGTGTATAAAAATATTATAATTATTATAGAGAATATGTATGTATAGAAACTGTATCATTATTATGTATAAATATATATATTTAACAATTGATTATATTAAAAGTATATGGTATTGTATTTTATTGTACAAATAAGTAAAATTAAACAAAACAAATAGTACGTTATTTTAATAATGTTAGTGATACTTGATTGTTTAAAAAGAATAAAAAAGAGTAGAATCTTTAAAAAGGAAAAAGAGTCCAAAAAAGCAGAAACATTTTTTTTATTTTTAAAAGGAAGGCAAGAACGTGACCTGCGAAAATGAAACCAATGAATATCTAAACATTGTCCACCAAAAGAAGGCTAGAAACTGGGGTATCTATTTCTTGGTCATTCGGTTGGAATTACTTTCCACCAAGTGGCTATTTATCGGGTTTTTGAATTTAGGTGCTAGTTTTGTGGAATTATTTTAGTTTTATGCGTTATTTTTGTCCTTTCCCCTATATCTATATACTAGTTTTGGAGTACGCGCCATGCGCGTGTACCTCACTTTAATGAGTTTAAATATTACACTAAATAGGATATTTGTTTAAATAATAAAGGTGAATATAAGAATTAAATTTAATATCTTTTGAGTATGTAAACAATAACAAAATAATACTACGATAATAGGAATATCAAAATAATACAACTAAACCTAGCCTTTACATACAAAATATCCTCAAAACCGACCAACACACAAAAATTTCTCAAAGCCGATTGAGATTCATCTACGAACTGTAAACTACCACAAAATAACAAACTAATTGAGATATTACGATAGTACAATTAAACCTAACTTTTACCTAAAAAACCCTTTCAAAGCCGACTCACATTCATCTAACATCTGTAAATTAAAATAAAACAATAAGATAATAAGGATATCAAAACAATTAATTAAACCTAACTTTCACACAAAAAAATCTTCTAAGCCAACCGACATTCATCTACGATCTGTAAACTATAAAATCCACCAATCTAGGCATGCAACCGAATCAAGTTAGATAAGCATCAATCATATTCTCTCAATAGGCAAATCGTTTTTTTCTCTAAATTTAAAGTACATCTCAATATTTATAGAAGTATTTTCTTAATTAATAGAGTCCTATTTTAGGAGTATTTTTTTAATTAAATAGTAGAAAGAAAAATATTAATTAATTCTCCTACCATATATTTTAAGAGTCTCATATATTTTAGGAAGTATAATTAATATAATAAAAATAATTACATAATAAATTAAAAAATGTGAAAAGACAGTTTTGTCTAAAGAAGAGTTTTTTAATGAAGGACAAAAAGTTGAAATCACTTTTCTAAGGGTTTTCACACTTTTAATATAAGGGTCTTCACACTTTCAATATATTATAGATTATAGATATAGATATAGATATTAGATGTTGGAGCCCGTGTCAGCACGGGCCCAATGTATGCTATTTTTTTAGGGAAAAGGACAAAAATAACACCAAAAATTAAAATAATTTCACAAAAGTAGCACCTAAATTTAAAAACTCGGTAAATAGTCACTCGTGACTCGCATATGCTTAACTCAATATAACCGAAAAATACAAAAAAATCAAAATATAACTTTACCTTTTTCCTTTTCATTCACAAATTCCTTTTCAATCAAACTCCTAATTCTCGGTTCATTACCTTTTCTGATACTCATCTTTACCTTTTACATTCCACAAACTTTTGTATAAATCTCTAAAAATTTGCATCGAATTAGCTTCATATAGTTTTTTGCATTGTAAATTTGTTCAAAATTGATACAAAATAATGGCTACAACTTCTGTTTTAGTACCAATAATGATCAAATACGAAGGTGAATAGATATTTGAGGTTGAATTTCATAATTTCATCATCAATGGAGTTTTGTTCAATTCAGACTTTACCTACGATGTATTTGTTGCTGAATTGTATAAGCAGTTAGGTATAGATCCAACTAAAGGTTTGTTGGACATCAAATACATTGTCACGGCTGGATCAATGCCTATATACAATGACATGAGTGTCAAATTGTATATGGAGATGAAGAAAAAGTGTCAACATCAATGAGTATCCATTATGTATAACACTCGTCCTTGTCAAATTTATAGTTGGTGAATTGCCAAATGCTATACAGATTCATCACATTCCTATTAAGCAAATCACTTTTCTGGCATTGAAGATGGTTTTTTTTTAGGAACACTTGGAAGATGAGCCAAAGCCTATAATAATGGATCCTCTTCATAGGGATGTTGAAGAAAGGCAACTGTATTGGGATAAAAATACAATAACTAGTGTGATGAAGTATTATGCAATCCGACATGGATTTCAATTTAAGGTCAATAGACCATCAATATCAAGGTATGACTCTACACAAAAATTGTATCGATTTAATATATATACTATATCAATTTGGTATACAGACTGTATATGTACAGATTGCACAAAAACATGCACAAATTTTTCTCTATCCATTTGAAAAGGTGTATGAATGTACTATATGTACTGTATGAATTTCGTATAGCAACTGTATATGCCTTCACAAACTTTCTCTTTAAAAGGTGTATTTATGTGGTATATATACTGTATGAATGTGGTATTAAAGTGTATCAATCTAGTATAAAAGAGTATCAACTGAGAATCAATATGGTATATATACTGTATGAATGTTGTATTAAAGTGTATCAATCTAGTATAAAAGAGTATCAATTGAGTATCAATGTGGTATATATACTGTATATGCATGCATAGGTTCCCCTTCTCTCTTGTTACAAAAGTGTATTAATACGGTATAAAAGAGTATCATTTAGGTATAGGAACTTCATGTACATGCATAGGATCTCCTTTTAAAAAAAAGTGTACCAATGTAGTATAAAAGTATATCAATGTGGTATAAAAGTGTTTCAATTCAATATAGAGACTGCATAACCATGCATAGCTTTTCCTTCTCTCTTTAAAAAGTGTATCAATGTGCTATAACAGTGTATCAATATGGTCTAAAACACTGTCAATTGGGTATAAAAATTGTATGTGCATGCATAGCTTTCCCCTTCTCTATTTTTTTAAATTGTATCAATGTGGAATAAAAAAATATCAATTGAGTATAGAGACTCTATATGCATGCATAGTTTCCCCTTTTTTTTTTTGAAAAAAGTGTATCAATATGGTATAAAAGTGTATAAATCTGGTATAAAATAGTATCAATTGGTTATAGATACTGAATATGCAAGGATGTGAGTTATCTGTTATGTAATCAACTAAAATTCAATAATCCTTTTCATTTTTCATCAAATAAATAACATTTTTATCTCATTTGCAAGTAAGAAACCTACATTATCTCATTTTAAAGGATTTTTTTTTCTAGTAAGAAAATAAAATGTATCAAAAACTTTGAATCAAGAAGGTCAAAAATGGATTTGCCTTGCTTACTGCTTCTGACACCTTTAAGGAGTTTTATCTACAAAGGGCTTAAAATGATAGATTTTGGGTGGGTTACTGAGGATTTCATTTCCAACAAGGACGTAATGGATCATGGTGTGTGGATAAAAAGGTACAACATTGGTTTTGGCCCATTGGTCGGCTAAGGTTTGATTGGTAGCGATGTTGTTAATGAGTTCATTTGGGACCATGACTGAAACTTGAAAGTCAGTGCCTCTAAAAGCTTTAAAGAGTTTTGGATTTGCATTATAGATTTTGAATCTTTTAGCTTTGAAACCTTTGATTAAGTCAACTGATTTTTTTGGTATAGTGAAGTTGTTCTCAAGTTTTCTATAACATATTCCAACCTGAGATGAGATTTCTGTACCTAAAATTTACAACAAGTAATAGAACCAAGTGAGCAATTGTAAGTAAAATATTCAAATAGAACTAAAATTGTTTTGTATAAATGTATTAATACATGTACTATCTGATAACGCTCAACTTACACCTCAATTTAGTGCAAGGCGGTCATCGTCAATATATTTACCCAACTTTGGAGTTAGGGTCGAATCCACAGGGAACAATGTGAGTGACGATTAAACTAGTTTGAAACTAAAGCTATAAGTTAAATTCAAACAAATGATACGAAAAGATAAAATGGTTTTTTTTTTATGATCAGCAAATAATTGTTGGTCACTTTAGTTTCAGTGTTTGTAATCAAGAGTTTATGAAATAGCCATAACTATGTTCACTAGGGCTTCCGATAAATGACAGATACTAAAAGTGGTTCAAGATTCTCGCGGTGGGTAGGATAACAAGCTATCTTTATCGATGTTATGCTTAAATGTCTCTCGACCTACTTAAGCGTTTAATTTTCTAATCCTCTCGGACTTAGAGAATTTCTATCTACTGCCCAGATTTTAGCTCAGGTTAACCAACCTCGTTACAACGCTGATTATTAAACGAAGTATTTCCGAGTGCTTGTTGATAATTCACTTCCTACTATATTTGATTTCTTTCTCAAGCAAATCAAAGCAGGTGTGTCTACTATTTGCAACCAACAGACGTTAATTAAAACTTCAAAATTATCAAGAAATCCTACCACCTTTTGAATCTTGAACACTTAGCACCTTATCAAGACCTAACCCTAGATTCCATAATTCAAGTTAAAGAAATTTAGCTGCTCATGATGTAATAATCGAAGCAACTAGTTAAATTCATGATTTGAAAGATAAACTTACCACAAGATGAATAGAAACTAGAGATTCTCAGATTAAATCACAATGGAAAATCCCAGAAAAATGATAATAATCTCTCCAAAGTATTTGCTTTTTCAAGCCAAGAAATTTGAGAGAGAAAATATCAAAATACGTCTCTTAAAACTCAAGTGCCAATAGCCTATCACCGGGCTGACGACCTATCATGCATGTCGTCAGCTGCACTTGTCTTTTAATTGCTTCAGATTTCAGTCTTTTTTCTTCCATTATTGCTGGTTCTCCATCATATCAGCTTCTACTGCAAAATCAAACATAAAACAATCAAAAATGACAAAAGTTGCTCAAGACCTTGCAATTATTTAGAGCTAAAAGCCTCAAATGTGTTAGCATAAGCTCACACATCAACACCCTCAACTTAAAACAATTATTTGTCCTCAAGCAACTCAAACACAACTAAGAGAATACAAAGTACATTTGGCAGTCAATCATCTATATCATCTCAAACATCTTCACCATCTCCAAGGTCAATCAATTCAAGAACAACTGTGTATATTATTGAAGAACACTAATGCAACACACAGGAATCAAGATATGGCACTAACTCAGCAACACAACCATGCATGCATCAATTTTACACTATCCAAACAAGTTAGTAACTAGAGATGTAACCAGTGTGCCCTCACTACAAAGAAATCCCTTTTTCACTCATATCAAAAATCATATATATACACTTAGGGATAATCACGAGACTCATTCTCAGAGTGAAGTTCCACTCAATATACGTCAAATGCCATAGGATTGCCCTTATAGTCAGTACCAAGGTTTTCAGACAGGTCAGCTAGGATTACTATAGGTCTTTTTCTTGGCTTATAATATAGGCTAGGGGCTGGTATGATATTCAAGGGTATTTAAAGTGACTATGCCTCCTTGACACTACGCTAACCTTTTGGGGTTTCACTTCTTAACCTTTTTCTCTTTCTCTCTTTTATTGATCACACATGCTCAAGGTGGGTGCTATCTTTTCAAAAAACAAATTATCTTTTTCTAATCTTTTATACAACTTTTTCTTTTCTTATTCTTTTTGCACCACACCCGACTTTTTATTCTTTTCTCTTATTCTACCTCTCTTCATACTCATTTTGCATCACGCACCCCTATGATAACCATCCTCAACTTAGGCTATTTGCCTAAGTCAAGGTGCACAGTGTCCAAGGAGGACTAGGGCCAAAACAGGTTCATTATGATGTAAACGGGAAGGTGAGAGGTTTCACAGAAAGAAACAGGCATATAGGCTCAAATCAGGGATCAAAGGATATTATTCACATTGGGAAGGTCATTTAGGCTGAAAGTGGGTTATAATAAAAAAAAGCCTATGATCATTTCCTAAACCCTATCCTACAACCAAGGCAAGACTAACCGGGCAAGTTCTGGATTCACACACAAAGGGAACTGAGTAAGACCTCACACACATGGCACACAAATATATCGCACATCACTACTTATCCGGTTCATGCAATTGTTTAGCACTGATTATCAAGTTGCCAGAACTAATGCCACCAAAAGATACATTGTGGTCATAAATAAATGCAATTCACACAGTATTACAAATAGACACTTGGAGAGGTGCTCAAAAATCACAAAACATATTAACTACCTCATTACTTGTATTTCTCCTAGTTAACCATAACACATTACAAAATAAAACATAATATGCCTAAACATGCCGGCTCTACTAGGAACAAGACTCCGGGGAAAAGAGGCACGACAACAAAAACCCACAGAGGACATCAACACCCACAAGTAGCCCCACCATCAACTTAAAATCATGCAATGTCCCCAATGCATCAAACCAAAACAAGAGAGTTAGAAATATACCTGTGGCACCACGGGTGCGAAGATCTGATGCCAATCACATAATCAAATACAAACAACAAAATACCTTGGGTTGCCTCCCAAGAAGCGCCTAATTTAGTGTCGCGGCACGACTCAGTTATCTTGACTACTCAGACTTCATCAAGATACCTTGTTGTTAATTATTTATGTCTCCACTTGGAGGATTTAAAACGCCGACCCAACTTTTGATCAATACATCTTCGAGGTGTGTTGGGCAAATGTGAGGGCATGATGAGGAATGTTCTATCATGCCACTTTGAAGACTTGAACTGCTTGCCCAATTTTGCATCGAACTTTCGTGTGGGCTCATTTGGCAATGGTGAGAATCTTAAACAACCATTAAATGGACATCGATCTTTAAGTTTCTTGGCCTTTAAGATTGGGGTTGTAGTATACCCTTTTGGAAGGACAAACTCCAAAATGTAAGAATCTTTCTCCTCATTTTCAAAATTCATCATTTGCTTGGGTGATTCGACTTTTATCACATCCACCAAGAATAATGTTGAAAAGTGGTTCGAATGAGGACTAACTGTCAATTTTAAAGTAGAATCCCTATTAGTATTTTTACCCCAAAATAGACTGGAGTCTTCACAAGGATTGTGCTTGATTTCTTCTTTTGACTCTAGTACCATCTCCTCGTCTTTAGCATCTTCATTCATAAATAGCTTGGTTGGTTGGAAAATCTCCAAGGGTTGATCAACATCAAGCTCCTCATCAGTATAGGATTCTTGATCCTCATCTTCACACTCTTCAATTATTCTAAATGATTCCACAAATAAGATATCATCTAAACATAATGTAGAAGAGTGTTTTGGATGATTGACCTCGATATCCTTTTTCTCATGAATTATTGGTCTCATGTATTGACGCATATCACATACAATATCATACGTTTCTTTCTGGAGATCCAACATTCGTTGAAACATAGCTTCAATGCCACTCTTTCCGGTGCTTCGTTCTTCCTTTTCTTGATCATAAAACCTATCAAACTCATAAGAAGAACTAGAATTTGGGTTAGCACAATAGGGGGATGGGGTATTTGGGAAATCACTCCAATGTCCATCTTGACCACCACATAACGAACAATCATACTCCCAGTAGGATGGAGATGGTGCACACATCTCTCTCTGGGGAGCATATCTACAATCTTGAGGTCCATCACAATATGGACATGGATCATCAAGATAAGATTTCCAACCACTAAGTTCATGTTCATTCCACGATGCCATAGAAATAAGTAAACTAAAATAAAAATCTACCTGACACCATAAATAAAAGAAAACTAAAAACAAATATTTACAAGTTTGAATTCAAGCAAGTAGGCTAAAATTCCAAACCAACTCAATACGCCAAATTATTCCCCGGCAACGGCGCCATTTTTGATAACGATCAACTTACACCTCAATTTAGTGCAAGGCAATCGTCGTCAATATATTTACCCAACTTTGGAGTCAGGGTCGAATCCACAAGGAACAATGTGAGTGGCGATTAAACTAGTTTAAAACTAAAGTTACAAGTTAAATTCAAAAAAATGATACGAAAAGATAAAATGGGGGTTTTTGATGCTCAACAAATAATTGCTGGTCACTTTAGTTTCAGTGTTTGTAATCAAGAGTTTATTAAATAACCAGAATTATGTTCATTAGGGCTTTCGATAAATGACAGATGCTAAAAGTGGTTCAAGATTCTCGCGGTGGGTAGGATAAAAATCTATCTTTATCGATGTTATGCTTAAATGTCTGTCGACCTACTTAAGCGTTTAATTCCTTAATCCTCTCAGACTTAGGGAATTTATATCTACCGCCCAGATTTTACCTCAGGTTAACCAACCTTGTTACAACGCTGATTATTAAACGAAGTATTTCTAAGTCCCTGTTGATAATTCACTTCCTACTATATTTGATTTTTTTTTCAAGCAAATCAAAGCAGGTGTGTCTACTGTTTGCAACCAACAAATGTTAATTAAAACTTCAGAATTACTAAGAAATCCTACCCACCTTTTGAATCTTGAACACTTAGCACTTTATCAAGACCTAACCCTAGATCCCATAATTCAGGTTAAAGGAATTTAGTCGCTCATGATGTAATAATCAAAACAACTAGTTCAATTCATGATTTGAAAGATAAACTTACCACAAGATGAATAGAAACTAGAGATTCTCAGATTAAATCACAATGAAAAATCCCAGAATAATGATAATAATCTCTCCAAAGTATTTGCTTTTTCAAGCCAAGAAATTTGAGAGAGAAAATATCAAAATACGTCTCTTAAAACTCAAGTGCCAACCCCTTTGTATGGAATAATAATAATGATAATAATCCTCTAGAAAACCCTAAAACAAAGCTTTAAATAGTTTGCCCTAAATAAGGAAACAAAATCAAGGTTACAACTTTTTCTCGGAATAGACGACGACTATTGGTGACGCCTTATCAGGATCCTGACGACTTATCAAGAATGTCGCCAGGTCTTCTTCAAATATGCACTAGTCCTGTCTTAGGTTGGCGGCAACTTCTGACGACTTATCAGGATTGTGACGACTTATCAGAAATGTCATCACACTTTTGCTCCAATTCTCATGTCCTGCCTAAGTCTGACGGTATTCCTGACGACTTATCACCATTACGACGGCCTATCACAAAATGTCATCGATTCTACCTGCTGGAACTCATTCCCTGTTTAAGGATGACGATGGCCTTGATAGCCTATCACCGGGCTGGCGAACTATCATGCATGTCTTCAGCTGTACTTGTCTTTTAATTGCTTTAGATTTCAGCCTTTTTGCTTCCATTATTGTTGGTTCTCTATCATATCAACTTCTACTGTAAAATCAAACATAAAACAATAAAAAATGACAAAAGTTGCTCAAGACCTTGCAATTATTTAGAGTTAAAAGCCTCAAATGTGTTAGCATCAGCTCACACATCACTAGCTGCAATATAGGGATGAAAAATGGCAATGGAGTTTTCGATCTTCAAGTCAAAAACAGTCAGAGATCTTCATGGTGACAAGATTCTTTGAAGTTCACACTTGTTTAATTGCGGATAGAATGCTTTCACAACGTCATGCTACTTCATTAACCATTGCTAAAACGGTAAAGAACAAGTATCTAAATCTGAAATCATCATTCACCCCCGCAGAGATCATGAAGGTAATGAGAAACACTCATGGGATTAGAATAAACTACAAAAAAGCATACAACGCAAAAGAAAAGGCAATTGAACTAGTCAAAGGTTCCCTGCGTGAATCATATGCTAAGCTACCAGCTTACTTGTATATGGTAAATACAATCAATCCAGGCTCATATACAAGGCTACACAAGACAGAGGGTAATCACTTTCTGTATGTTTTTGTCGTATTGAATGCATCCATTAAATGATGGGAATATTGCATGCCAACAATAGTTGTTGATGGTACTTTCATTAAATCAGCGTACCGGGGAACCATGTTGTGTGCTAGCGTGCTTGGTGCAGCAGGTCAGTTTAATGATTTTCTTTCAAATACAATAGTACTTCCTTACAAGATGTAGAAATTCAGCTTTTTAACACAATTACAAATTGCAAAAGCTTAATATTCGTTATTCATACTAGTCTAAGATGTTTGACTTTTTGCACTTGCATAATCATGGAAAATTCTACCATTAGCATATTATATTGTGGATTCTGAAAATAATGCTTCATGGGAATGGTTTTTTAGTATGTTTAAAATAGCATATGGTGAAAAAAAATATGTCCATAGTATCTGATCGGATTGAAAGTATATTAAAGGCTATTGCAAAGGTATTCCAAATGCATCTCATTGTATATGCATCTATCATCTATGGAACAACATCAAATAAAAATTCCAGAGAAATCAGAAGCAGCTAAAGGAAATCTTTTTTGCAATGGCTCAAACTTACATAAAGGCAGATTTTGATTGACTAATGGAAGATGCAGACAAAATCGATGAGAAGCTGAGGCCTTACTTGTTTGAAATTGGTTATGAAAAATAGTCCATAGCACATTCAAGTGTCAATCGATCCATGGTGATGAATTTGAATATTTCAGAGTCGCTAAATTCAGCAAATAAAGAGGCAAAAGAACTGTCAGTAAAGAAGCTACTACAATTCATGATGGATTTGGTAATAAAATGGAATAATGAAAATAGAATAAATGCACAAGCAACATTTACTGAATTAGGAAACAAGTACAATACAATAATGAGGGAAAATCTCATTTTATCATATAAAATAAAGGTAAAGAAACTGTGTTGTTATTTGTATTTCATACTAACTAATATGTGATATGGTACAATTGCTTAATGTTTTATTGTATATTACAGGTAATGGCTTCTACCAGTCATGTGTATGTTGTGATTGATGAAACTCAAAAGTGAAGCATTATATGTATGCGTGAAAAAATGTGTAGCTGCCTATAATTTCAGGTTGACGGAATCCCATGTCCTCATGCTATGGCAGTATTGAGTTACACTCATATGAATGTACAATCCTACTGTGCAGCTTATTACACAAAGGAAAACTATTTGAAAGCCTATGAAATTCAAGTTATTCCACTTCCTGATGAAATAATACGGCACATTTCGACAAAAGTTTCAGATATCATAGTACTCCCACCAATCTAGAAGCCGAGACCAAGTAGACCAAGGAATAACAATTAAGACAAAGGCATTATGGACTACATGTCTGCACAGAAAGTATCACGTGGACGGTGTGGAAAGGTTAGACACAATCAAAGAACTTGCACAAATGCCCCAACAAGAATTTAATAAGACATTCTTATAGTCCCTCTTTTGTTTTTTCAAATAGGCCAGTTCATTCTAGATAGCAAAACATATTACAGTAGTTGATTTTACATTTTAAGATGAAATGTGAAAAGTTGGCTACTTTTACATGAAATGTAATAGATGATGCCTAAGACTACTTTTATGCTTCCTAGTTTGATTGCTAATGAAATATTTCGACATTATATGGATTTCAACTTCTACTTTTCATTGTCTTTATGATATCTTTTTGATGAATTTATTTAGTAGTACGATGTGTATATATATAAGTCCATAAGCGAGTTTCATCCAATATATACTTTTGAGCGTCATCTGTATAATATACAGTACTAGTTAAATGACATCATATACAGGTGATATGTATGTGTCCAGGGAGAAAGTGTTTCTCTTATTGTTGTTCATCATAGCATGACTATAATGGCAGTCATGCTATATATTCTCCTTCAGGTTACATTTAGTTCATGGTATATAGGTATCAAATTCAGCATGCATATATAAGTATAAAAATTAATACACACTTATACATAAAGAAAATAATATCAACATTCTAATAAAAAATATAAGTTTTCAAAATTATATAATCGTCACTATGAATCAATATAGATTCTCCCAAAAACAGAAATGAAAACTAAGAAAGTGTATCCCATAAAAAACAGCAGGTAAACATTTCCAACAGTAGATCAAAAACTTCAAAATATGTCAACAACTACACTTGCAAGTTGTCCTAAACTATTGCTGCTTTAGAAGATTCATTTTTCCTTTTCAGTCTTCCAGTAGATTCATCGTTGCTAATTGCACACTGCCTTTATTTTCTCTTTTCATATTGCCACGATAATTGTAATGCTCCGAGTCTACACCCCGAATGTCACACGGTGATTACGACCTCGAAGGATTACAAGCTAACCCATGACTGGTACTTACTATGAGCACTGAATAATAATACTGAAAATATATGCGGAAGTTAGGCTGAAAATGCCATAAGGTTCATAAACTGAAAACAAATACTGATAATAATACTGGAAAAATTGATCATAAGCTAATGCGACGTGTCAAGATTGTGTTGGCTTGTTATTTTGGTCATCCAAATGTGACTTAAATGACGTTTGAAAAATTTTAAACTCACCTAATATGACCTATTGACATCCCTGATCATGAATCAACTTAAAAATCGACATTTTAAGGTCGTAAGGATCGAAAATAAGATCATCTAATTACGAAGGCTAAAATACTTCTAAGTCTTAACACTTGGCTGAAATTTTCTTAGTCTGGGACCTCTTTTGGCATGCTATAAAAGACTGAAATGGGCTAGGACTTTGTGGGGTCTTACAATATCTCCCCCTTAGGAACATTCATCCTCGAATGAGGCTTACTGAACTGAGAGTAACTGAGGAATGGTACTTACACTAACATGCATAACTGAAGCATGAATGAATTCTGCAGACATGACACATGACTGAACTATTTCATGAATGCTATGAGAATTTTATGCAGCTGTAATTGAGCATGGAATAAAGTAAATCTAAGAAAGGCTGTTACCTTAGGCTGAGTCTGAGTTTGCAGAGAAGAGGTGAGGATACTTGGTTTGCATGTCTTCCTCTGCTTCCCAAGTAGATCCCTCAACGAACTTATTCCGCCAAAAAACTTTGACCAAAGAAACTTCTTTGTTCCTTAGTCTGCGAATATGGCGATCAAGGATTTCGACTGGGACTTCCTCATAAGAGAGACTGTTCTGAACATCTATACTCTCTATAGGGACTACAACTGCTCAGTCACCAATGCACTTTTTTATCAAGGAGACATGAAACACTGGATGCACTAATGCTAAGTCTACAGGTAACTCAAGCTCATAGGCTACCTTCCCAAAATGACTCAGAATCCTATAAGGACTAATATATCGGGGATAAACTTCCCCTTCTTACCGAACCTCTTCTCCCCTTTCATGGGAGAGATTTTCAAATACACATAATCACCAATCTCAAATTCAAGGTCTTTCCTTCTCACAATTGTATAAGATTTCTATCGGCTCTGATCTATCTTAAACTTTTCTCTGATTAACTGTACTTTCTCTAAAGCAACAAACGCCAAGTCAGGCCCCACTATCGCGGCCTCACCTACTTCAAACCAACCAATAGGAGATCTACATCTCCCCCCATAAGGAACCTCAAATGAAGCTATCTGAATACTGGAATGATAACTGTTATTATACACGACCTCAATCAAAGGTAAGTGATCATCCCAACTACCCTTAAAGTCAATGACACACGCTCTCAACATATCTTCTAAAGTTTGAATGGTCCTTTCTGCTTGACCATCTGTCTGAGGGTGGAAGGCAGTACTGAGGTGAACTTGGGTACCAAGACCCTTTTGGAAGGCTTTTCAAAAGTGAGAGGTGAACTGCATACCTCTATCTGAAATGATGGACAATGGGACACCATGTAACCTAACTAACTCTCTGATATAGAACCTGGCATAGTCTTCGGCTGAATAAGAGGTATGTACTGGCAAGAAATGGGCTGATTTGGTCATCCTATCCATAATAACCCAAACCGAATCATGCCGACAATGAGTACGAGGCAAACCCACCACGAAGTCCATGTTCACTTTCTCCCATTTCCATGTGGGAATACTGAACTCCTATATAGAGCCACTAGGCTTTTGGTGTTCAATTTTCACCTGCTGACAAGTAGAGCACTTAGCCACAAACTCTGTAATATCTCTCTTCATCCCACTCCACCAATAGACTTCCCGCATGTCACGATATATCTTAGTGGCCCCTGGCTGAATCGAGTAATGCGCACCATGCACTTCTGCAAGAATCCGCTGTCTTACGCCATCCACACATGGCACACATAATCTACCTTGGCAACGCAACACACCATCTCCCCCTTGGGAGAAAAACTCTACCTTTTGGTCTCTGACTGACTCTTTTAGTTTAACTAAACGGGGATCCATATCCTACTTTTTTATTACCTCGAAAGCTAAAGAAGACTCCGAACTATTCTGCACCCAAACACTGCCCTCAGCCGAATCAACCAAACGGTCACCTAGTCTGGCAAGTTGATGAACTTCCTGAACTAACTTCTTCTTATCATTCTCAACGTGAGCAACACTACCCATGGACAACCTACTGAGAGTATCTGCCACTACATTGGCCTTGCCCAGGTGATACAGAACACTCATGTCATAATCTTTCAACAACTCTAACCACCTCTTTTGACGCAAGTTCAAGTCTTTCTGTGAAAACACATACTGCAGGCTTTTATGGTCTGTGAATACATCCACATACACCACATACAAATAGTGCCTCCAAATCTTTAAGGCAAACACAACAACTGCTATCTCGAGATCATGGGTGGGATAATTCTTTTCATGGGGCTTAAGCTATCTCAAGGAATAGGCCACAACCTTGCTATCTCAAGGAATAGGCCACAACCTTACTCCTCTACATCAAAACACACCCCAAACCCACTCTGGAAACATC
This sequence comes from Capsicum pubescens, assembly GCA_030864215.1. Taxonomy (NCBI): domain Eukaryota; kingdom Viridiplantae; phylum Streptophyta; class Magnoliopsida; order Solanales; family Solanaceae; genus Capsicum; species Capsicum pubescens. The sequence continues at coordinate 126,163,064 of CM061543.1, forward strand.
ATAATAAATAATAAATCTATCTGAACTGTCGGGCAAAGTCAAAATTGGGGCTGTAGTGAGTCGAGTTTTCAACTCCTGAAAACTCTTCTCACAAGAATCTGACCACTGGAACTTGACTTTCTTCTGAGTTAATCTAGACAAGGGGGATGTAATAGATGAAAATCCTTTAACAAACAGTCGGTAATAGCTAGCCAAACCCAAGAAACTCCTGATATCTGATGAAGAGATGAGTCTAGGCTAGTTTCTCATTGCTTCAATCTTTTGGGGATCAACTCTAATGCCATCACTGGAAACTATGACCAAGGAAAGCTACCAACCTTAGCCAAAATTCTCATTTACTGAATTTGGCAAACAACTAATGGGCTTTGAGAGTCTGTAATACTATTATGAGATGGTCTGCATGATCATTTTCACTGTGGGAGTAGACAAAAATATCATCGATGAAGACTAGAACGAACATATCCAAGTACTGCTTGAACACACAGTTCATTAAGTCCATGAAAGTTGCTGGGGCATTAGTAAGACCAAATGACATGACTAGAAATTTGAATTGACCATACCAAGTTCTAAAATCTATTTTTGAAATATCACATTCTCTGACTCTGAGCTGATGATAGCCTGATCTGAGGTCTATCTTAGAAAAGTAACTGGCACCCTAAAGTTGGTCAAACAAGTCATCGATTCTAGGAAGTGGATACTTGTTCTTAACGGTGACTTTGTTCAATTGACGGTAGTCAATACACATTCTAAGAGAACTGTTTTTTTTTCGTATGAATAAAACTAGTGCGCCCTACGAGGAGATGCTGGGCCTGATGAATCCCTTAGCTAGGAGATCCTTTAACTGTTCCTTCAACTCTTTAAGTTCGGCTGGAGCTGATCTATGGAAGAATAAAAATAGGTTGAGTATCAGGAAGAAGGTCTATTCCGAAGTCAATTTTCCTTTCGGGAGGAACTCCGAGAAGATCTTTGGGAAACACATCTGGAAAGTCACTTACGACTAGAACTGACTCAAGATTAGGAATCTCGGAACTAGAGTCTTTGACTCATACCAAATGATAGACACACCCATTGGATATCATTTTTCTCGCTCTAGGCATGAAATAAGTTGACCCTTAAATTCTGTTGTACTACCCCTCCATTCAAGGACCGGTTTATTCGGGAACTAGAAATGGATAACTTTGTTTCTATAATCAACTAAAGCATAACATGAATAAAGCCAATCCATGCCGAGAATGACGTCAAAATCTGTCATCTCTAACTCTACTAAGTCTGATAAAGTAACTTTTTGAGATACCACGCTTGGATAGTTCCTGTATACCCACCGAGCTATGATAGATTTACTCACTGGGGTAGAGACTAAGAAGGGATCTGTTAGGATTTTGGGACTGACTCCGAAGTCAACAGCTATATAAGGAGTTACAAAGGACAAAGAAGCTCCTGGATCTAGCAAAGCATAAATATGTAAATGGTAAACTTATAACGTACCAGTGACCATATCAGGAGAACTTTCCTGATCCTATCGGGACTGAAGTACATAGAGCCTATTTGGGCGCTGCCCACTGGTAGCATTGGAAGCAACACCCTGCTGAGAAAGGCAACCAAATTGAGCTGGGGAACGATTATGCTGACTATGTGAACCCACTTGAGGACACTTTCTAATTCTATGACCTGGTTTGCCACACCCGAAACACCCATCCCTACAGATACCCTGATGGTTTCTACCACACTTCTGACAAAGAGTATTTATTCGAGCACTGCTAACACTACCCTGAGATTTAGAGCCTGGCGCCCTATCCTTGTTACCATTTCTAAATTTAGGCACCGAAGCACTGGCTGGAGACGGAGCTGGGACTGAAGATTTTGGGCAGAACTGAGGACGATTACCACCCCCTGACTTAGGCTGAGTGAAGTTAAAGCTACCTATTTTAGCCTTCTTATTTTCCCTCTCTTTCTCCTTAGTTTTCTATTCCTCAATCTGTTGATCATGGACCATCAACCTAGTCAAGACCATCTCCTTAATCAGTATTGCAGTCCTACACTGTCGGATATACTAGACATGAACTTACTCTCTTAGATCTGCTATCAGCCACCATATGAGGATCATATCTTACTAACTGAGTAAACTTGAGGAAATACTCTTTCACACTCATGTTGCCCTACTTCAGGTTGATAAACTCTAACACCTTGGCTTCCCTCAACTCCAACGAGAAGAACCTGTCTAGAAAGGCAGTAGCGAACTCTTCCCATTCTATAGGCCCTGCATTTGCGGCCATATCTACCTTCCACTACTTAAACCATATATGAGCCACATCCTGCAACTGATAGGCAGCTAACTCAGCACTCTCACTAGCGGTTACCCCTATAATATATGTTACCTTCTGCATCATGTCAAGGAATTCTTGTGGGTCTTCTTCAGACTTAGACCCTGAAAATGAAAGAGGGTTCATTTGGGTAAAGTCCCAAATTCTAGCTGCAACAGTATTGACCATTGGGTTGGCCTGAACAATAGCTGGTCAATTATTCTAAGCTGCCACTAAATGAGCTAGAGTGGTAAAAGGTGCTCTGAATTCCGCATGAGAAACATGCTCATTCAAGGGATCTTCCTGAAAGGGCAGAGGTGCTGGCTGGTTTTCAGTTCTTCTTCCGTTGGTCTCTTTGGGAAGCCTATCCTGTAAATAAAAGGAAAAATTAGTTTAGACAGAGAGGTCAACTTGAGCTCATGCTCACTCGTACGATATGAACACTGAAAGAAAGGAACTTTTTTCCTAAAAATGCCTCATAACCTCTTGTCCATAAGTGTGGTACGTTACACACCCATGCACAAGACTCTACTTGATGTGACTTTCAAACTTTCTAGGAATCTTTAGAAACTTTAGGCTCTTATACCAAGTTTGTAATGCCCCAAGTCTACACCCTGGACGTCACATGGTGCTTACAACATCGAAGGATCACAAGCTAACCCATGACTGGTACCTGCTGTGAGCACTGAATAATAATACTGAAAATATATGTAGAAGTTAGGCTGAAAATGCCGTAAGGTTCATAAACTAAAAACAAATACTGAATACTGATAATAATACTAAAAATACTGAGCATCTGTCTGAAGTAATCTAGTTTGAAAGCCTCTAATTGTCTGAATGTGGAGTTGATAGGATAAGTCTCCAACTAACTCCGGCTACTAAACATACTAAATCTGCTGAAATGCTGAAATAAAATAATATCCTCAATGGATGAGGACTCACTACTGAATCTGTCGTTGATAACCTGAGCTGCTAAGTCTGATCAGGAACCCGTGCGCCTGAACCTATGATATGAGACATCTTAGCACAAAAGAGAGTATGCGTCAGTACATGGAATGTACTTGTATAATAAGTGAGGTAAAGCTGATATACATGGGTGCATATGCATGAGATGATAACTGACTGAATGAACATCATGAAGTAACTGGATGAGAGTACATGCAAAACTGTAAATACGGAATATGTTGAATATACAACACTGCACATATAAGTATACATCGTGTATCTGAGATTATACTGAAACTGAGTACTAAATTTTGATGGCTAAGTAACTAATAACCGATAGCCATGGTTCTGTAGAACTGTCTGAGTTCTTTACTAAATACTGAAACTAAAACTCTAACTGTGGGAGTGTTAATTTAATTGACATACCCTGATATAGACTGATTTGGGGTCCAACCTCTGACCCCAGTTGGAAGGGTGTTAGCACCTTACCACGGGATACTAATAATACTATGTCAACCCTAATCTAGCAGGAAAACTCATAAATATATATATGATTACGTCAACCCTAGTCTAGCAGGAGGATGACTTACCTTATGTTGGCTACATAGTTCTGTAATGCAGGGACTGCTACTAAGGGTCAAACCCTCCGCTGGCAGGAATGCCCCCCATCCGCTCGGTGCTGAATTCTACTTCTAACTAAACAATAGTGAACTAATCACTAGACTGTACTAGGCTTAACTGAACTGACACTGATCGTGTTGATTGACTGAACTGGACTGAGTTCACTGAGTTTTATTAGTTTACTAAGTACTATTGTTCTTGACCTTTACTCGGACTATTCTATAACTACTGCAACTAAGTAAACAGCTAAATTTTGGGTAATAAATATCCCCAGGACTCGATAGCATAATTGACAAACATAGCCAATCTTGAAAGCATAACAATGGTCAATTGTTCATAATTCATTCACTGAGACATTTCATCAAACACTTGGAGGTCATGAACTTATACATGAATGAAAACACATGCTAACATGTCATGATTACACTATTCAATTCACATGGACATTCTATCAAACACTTGGGGATCATAATTAATGCACATGATAATGAACAACACATAAACATCATGACTACAGCTTAAACATGCAATTTCAAGCGTTTTAATATGGGAATTACATCAATCAACATACATGCTATCTTATGTTCATGAAACTTATAATTAAATCTTGAATTGAAATCCATACAACAACACAAACATGAATACAACCCAATTTACGCACGTAAATCATGAATCTAAAAACTTATAGTTTTAAAAAGGGTTCTTGAACTTCAAGTGTGGAAGAAAACCCAAGGATGAACACCTAACATACCTTGATTGTTGATTTCGTGAAGATTGTTGGGGATTTCTTGGAACTTGGACTTGAGCTTGATGAACTAGGGTTTATTGCTTGAGAGTATTTGTGAGATAATGAGTGAATTTTGCCCTTTGAAAGGTTTAATTTCGTGTTATGGCTGAATATGGTGAGGGAAAATAACCCAATTACCCCCACAAACCCGTACCTATTTCACAAAACTGGCCTAGTGACGCGGTAACCAATGCACTGCATCGATGGGGACAACGCGATAGCCAATGAGACGCGTCAATATTGAGTTGGCTTGCTATTTTGGTCATCCAAACATGACTCAAACGATGTCTGAAAATTTTGAAACTCACCCAATATGACCTATTGACATCCCTAATCATGAATCAACTTGAAAATCGACATTCTAAGGTCGTAAGGATCGAAAATAAGATCATCCAATTACGAAGGCTAAAAATATTTCTAAGTCTTAACACTTCGTTGAAATTTTCTAAGTCTGGGACCTCTTTTGGCATGCTATGAAGGAATGAAATGGTCTAGGACTTTGCGGGGTCTTACAGTAATACACCTTATCGGCTCCTTATGCTATCAATATCATCTATACTTGCAGAAATTTGAACACCTTCAATCATGTACTCTACAAAAGTAGCTACTAAAACATCACGGTCCCTACAATATATTCCTAAATGAGTATAATAACCAAAAAGAAAAAGAAGTGAAAGACTAGCAACAGAATTAGTTTTTTAGTACTAATTTCCGTGTTCTTTTGAGTGGGCAATCCGTCAACCATCCGAACATCAAACGAGTCAGCAGCTGTAATTCCATCACTTCTTTTGTCCCAAAAATCAATAGAAGAAAGGAAGTATGGTATCAATTCTGAATATGCTAAAACAGTTTTCTCAGCAACACGTCTATGTCCTGCACCACGCATTGAATCATAAACATAAATACATTGATCTTTAAAAGACAGACGAGCCAAAATCCAGTGAAAGTTTTCAGAAATATTTATCGGGAATAAAACATTATCAACAGAATACCATGACACATTACACATCATAACAAATATGAGGATATACTCAATAATTTCATTGTCCTCTTTAATAACTGCAACATCTTTTCTCTTACCCAAAAACTTTGTATACAAACTTTGTGTCAAGCAATTAAACCAACAATCAGTTGTTGTGAATGAACTTTCACCATCCAAAAAAGTGTGCTTTGATTTATTCCATAAGTAGTAAAAAAGAACATCAATATGCTTAAAAGTAAAAATAAAAGATCATTTTAATAAACTACATTACATTGTCAGAATCAATAAAGAATATTTCAGTACTACTATACTAGCAAACCATGGTGGATAATGGACTTGTTGAATCAGTTAAAGGTACTCCTGTATATCCAAACGTGTAGAACTATTCTTTTGTTTTAATCATGACAACACCAAAATCAAAAGCATTTGATAGATTATTAACAGAAAGCATGACACAACGTATTAGTTATGACACAAAAATGATAATAATTTAAGCTACAAAAATCTAGAAATAAAAGACTTACTTTGAATTAAGTCGGAATGATTTATCAACAAACTTGTTAAATGAAGACAACAACTTCATATCAAGAAATGGCTCTGTAATACTTATGGTGAATGGATGTTTGATACTTAATATGTGTTTTCTTGAATGTCCTTTATCTATGCACTTAGTTAGTTGACCTTGAACGTTGCTACAACCAGAATCAAACTTGGACACGTATGGTGATTCACATATCACAACTGGTTTTCTTATTCTACGAAGGACAACCGGTGTGTCATCCAAGATAACAGTAGATTTATCACCTACAGAAATATCATCAATATTTTTTCTTACACTTTCAAGATCAATAAGAACTTCTATATCAATCTTCAATACAATATTGTCACACACAATATTTGTAGCCTCCAATGCAACACTTTTACAACCTAAATCTGTATCAATCTTTCCAACAACTTCCTTAATCACAGAATGTGCAACAATTTTATCAGGTTGAGTATACTTTGAGATTTCACCATCCGAACCAACAAACGAATCAATTTCCTGACTATTCTCAACCCCATCTTTTATACACTGTACATTCTCATAAAAAATTGGTTGGGTAAATTTAGATACTTCATAATTAGGAAAATCAGACCAACTATCCTCCAAACTATTTTTTACCCCCCCTCCAATCTTATTCTCACATGGTATAAATTTTAAAAAATCAAAATTTGGAAATTCACTCCATTCATCACCTGTAATGAATCTATCACCTGCATCTGTATCAATACAATCACCTACACCAACAGTTTCTTGTCCAACATCATCAACGACATTATCGCTTAGGTGTTCTCCAGCTACTACATCAATGTGATCACCTACATCAATATTTTCTTTGTCAACATCATCAACCAGATTAGCACTTAGTTTATTCCCAGCTTCTCTATCAATACGATCCCCAACTAAGGGTGTTAAGTGGGCTGGGTCAGGTCAACCCGAACTGGCCCATTAAATTTATCCGAGTTGTGGGTCGGGCCGGGTCCAGGTTGGGGTTAAGTGGGCCAGGCTGGGCCGAGTTTAACAGTAATTTTTTAAAAAACAACCCTAACCCGGCCCACTTAACCCAACCTGGTCAAACCCACCTAAACCCGGTTAAAAATTTGGTCTAACCCGGTCAAAAATAAAAAAAAAAGTTTTTTTCAATATACACTATATATACCCACCTATATACATTTTAAACACATTAAACAATATATATATACACTATATATATAGTATATACTACATTAGAATTTTAAAAATATATACACATATACACAATTACACATATATACGCAACATTCAATGTATATGTACTACTTTAAAGTTTAAATAAAATATACTACAATATATATACATTACAATATATAGATATATATATAGTACTAATTTATAAAATATATACACATGTATACGTTAAATATACACGTCTATAGAAGATATATACACATATATACGCATCATTCAATGTATATGTACTACTTTAAATAAAATATGCTACAATATATATACATTACAATATATATATATATAGTTATATACTAATTTATAAAACATATACACATGTATACGTTAAATATACACGTCTAAAGAAGATATATACACATATACACGCACTATTCAATGTATATGTACTACTTTAAATAAAATAAACTACAATATATATACATTACAATATATATATATATATATAGTTATATACTAATTTATAAAACAAAGACACATGTATACGTTAAATATACACGTCTATAGAAGATATATACACATATATACACTCTATTCAATGTATATTTACTACTTTAAATGAAATATACTTCAATATATATACATTAATATATATATATATATATATATATGTAGTTATATACTAATTTATAGAATATATACACATGTATACGTTAAATATACACGTCTATAGAAGATATACACACATATATATGCACCATTCAATGTATATGTACTACTTTAAATAAAATATACTACAATATATATACATTACAATATATATATATAGTTATATACTAATTTATAAAACATATACACATGTATACGTTAAATATACACGTCTATAGAAGATATATTCACATATACATACTCTATTCAATGTATATGTACTACTTTAAATAAAATATACTACAATATATATACATTACAATATATATATATATATATATATATAGTTATATACTTATTTATAAAATAAATACACATGTATACGTTAAATATACACGTCTATAGAAGATATATACACATATACGCTCTATTCAATGTATATGTACTACTATAAATAAAATATACTACAATATATATACATTACAATATATATATTTATATATATACATACATACGTATATATATATATAGTTATATACTAATTTATAAAATATATACATATGTATACGTTAAATATACACGTCTATAGAAGATATATACATATATATACGCACCATTCAATATATATGTACTACTTTAAATAAAACATATACTATAATATATATATATATATATATACACGTCTATAGAAGATATATACACAAATATACACGTCTATATACTACAATATATATACAATTTATAAAACATATACACATGTATACATTAAAATACACATCTATAGAAGATATATACACAAATATACAAAATATATGCTACTTAATATAATAAATTAATAATACTTGGTAGTAAATTAATAATATATTAGAAGTAAGTTTTTAATTTAAACTAGAAATTCAATTTAAATCATTAAATAAAAAAAATTACAAAGTAAGGACTAAAGAGTGAATGAATGCTGAATTTTATTGATTGCGAAATGATCCAAATTTATAATTTACATGAATGAAAAATCTACAAATTATGCATCATTTTTTCCAACTCATTCATGTTAATATTAATGGGAACTTGCATAGGATAGTCAAAGTCAACGGGGGCAAAACCATGCATTGGACTTGATTCTGCTGAGTTCTCCCGTGAAGACATAATTTCTTCAAATTTTTGCTCGTCGTTCGACTCCGATTCCATTCCTTGGTTTCTTCTTTCCGCTTTAATCCAATCTCTGAGGCAAACTAGAACATTCATTGCATTGCTTCCCAATGAGTGTCGGTTGTCTCCAAGCTGCTGTCGTCCCTGACTAAAGGCACTCTCTGATGCAACGGTTGATATTGGAACATTCAAGATATCTCTAGCTAATCTAAAAGGCATAGGATATTGTGTTTCACTACTCCTCCACCAATCCAACGTGTTGATCCATCGTCTGCGATCCTCTGGCGGGGATCGAAGATAATATTTTATCTCTTCTCGATAAGTTGATATGTAAGCTCTCTCATCAATACTGTTCCAGCAAGGTAAATCATAAAAGAAATCAGGAAAACCACTATGTGTCGGCCTTTTAGAAGATGATGGCTCCTCGGGAGAATGAAGAGCGATAGTTGGAGTGATATTTATAGGTACGGCTAAATCAACTAAATCAACATAGTGATTATGTAATTTTTCTATGTATTCATTCGCATCACCCATAGCCGTCCACAAATAAGGTTGTACTTGTTCAGAATCATTGTTAGTATTTATTTCTAAGTTAACATAAATAATAGTACTAAAGTGGCACATAGTATTATATTTCATGCACGGATTTATCATAGCACCAACCAAGTAAATAGGAGAAATCGAAAAAAAATATTTTTTAAATTTAGTAAACATGGCACCAACAACTTCTTTATAACCTTTTTTATTTTTATATTCTTTGAGCAAACCAGAAATATCGGCTACATATGCCAAAATATTACAAACAGTAGGATAATAAGCACCGAAAAATTCAACCGTAGCTACATAAATTTTTTCTCAAAACGTAACAAGATCATTAATTACAACTCAATCAGAATCATGTAGCATGCAATCAGCAGAATCAACAAATGAACCACAATATTGGTTAAAAGCTAGTGTAATAGGAACTCTATATTTATAACAAGTTTTTAAAAAATCATACGTAGAATTCCATCCAATATCAATTTCCTCAGGCATCAATATCGGTGCAAGTCCATTTTCTTGACATTTAACTTTAAATTCTCTAATTCCTTTTCTTTGATTATTTCCTTGAATAAAATCAATAGCAAGATGGATTTTTTCAATATAAAGCTAAAAAAACTCAAGACCATCTTTTACAATTAAATTATATATATAACATGCACACTTAATATGAAAAATTTCAGGTAACAACGGAGATAGCTTAGATTTTAACTTTGTTATAGCAGTCTTGTTGTTAGAAGCATTATCAAAAGCAATACATAAGATTTTATTTTCAATACCATAAAATTCGGCAAATTTAACAATAGAATCAATAATAAAATCTCCAGTATGTTTACGATCTTCATCATATAAAAAAGCAAGAATACGTTTTTACCTCACAAAATTAATATCCATCCACTGATAAGTAATGGTTAAATAATCATTTTTATTTACAGCATGACCAAGATCAGAAGTTAGGGACAATCTACATTGAATATTTTTTAACAATGTTGATAAATAAAAATAATATTGTGAATGAAGTCTAAAAATATCAGACCGACAAGTACTTCTAGAAATACCATTAAACATATGATTATAAATTGCTTGTATATAATGAATAAAAGCATCAGAAGAAGGAGAACTAAAAGGCAAACAACCCACAACTACCATTTTAGCTATTTCTTCCCGGTCCCTTAATTTATTATACTTCTTCATTACCTGATCGGTTGCTGAGTCCATTCTAGTTTGCGTTGGCCCACGAACATCCCCACTACCTCGTGCAATATTTAACTCTCTTTCGTAAGCATCACCTATATGTCTCATTAACGTACTCGTACCCCCTTGCTTTCCTTCGTTTTTATGCTTATATATTTGTTGACAAATATTACATTACACCTCAATATCTGATATACGTTCAAAAAATTGTCATGCAATACTAGTTGTTTTACGAGCTCTTGGGGCACGGGGAGGACGGGAGGGAGATTAACAGATTTAGATCTAAAGTTAGCATTTTCTACTATGGGTGTCTCACCAATATTTTCATCATCTTCGTCTAAATTAACCGCATCTACTTTATTTTCTTCTTCTATACCGTAATTTTCCTGAGCTTCTACATAATCCATATTGTGAGCACCTACACCTAATTTTTTCTCAAAAGGTGTACCAAGCGGTACCGGAGGCGAAGGCACACGAATATATCTACTACTTGAAGTACCTCTACCGCTAGTAATTCGCTTTTTACTACCACTACCGCTTCCTGGATAAAATTTTTTAACACCTTTAGTAGCGAGGTTTCTTAATTTATCCATAATATAAATTAAACTAAAAAAATTCAAAATACACAAATATAATAAAATTAAATATTCAACAATTAATACACTAAATAAAAATTAAACGTAAGAGATGGAACGACAATACCAAATTTTGAAAGTATCCGAAGGTTGCGACTTTATAAACTTTCACTCGTACTTTGTAATCGCAAAATTAAAAAATTAAAGTGAGCACTTTAGGAAATTAAATATATAGAATATTTGAGAATTGAGAAATGAGATTTGAGAGAGAATGAGACTTGAGAGAATGAAAAATTGTGTGAAAAATAATTTGACTGTAGGGTATTTATAGAATTTTTTTTTGGGATTAAAAAATATTTTAAATGATTTTTTTTTAACTAAAAGGGCCCAAACTAGCCGTTTGGACCCAAAAATGGCTATATAGCCGTTGGGCCAACGACTAGTTTGGCCCAAATCTCCAAAAATTTTAAAAAAAGGCTAACCCGGCCAATTAATCGGCGGGCCTGGATCGGGCTTGGTCCGGACCGGGTTAACCGGCCCCAACCCAAAAATTAAACCGGCCCGGGACTCGGGACCCTACAGCCCATGGGCTGACCAGGCCGGGTCAAATCGGGTCGATTTTATTAAACAGGCAGGGTTGGGTCGGGTCAACTCGACCCATTTGACAGGCTTATCCCCAACACCAATATTTTTTTATCCAACACCATCAACCACATTATCACTTAGGTGATCAACCTTGGGTGTAGCATCTGTTTGTCGTCCCACATTGTCAGACAAATTAACACCTATGGGATTCCATGTATGTGTATCATCATTTTTTAGCCCCACATTATCACCACTATGATACTCATTCAATGTAGCAGACTATTTTAAAAAGTTCAATAAAAAAATAATAGTATCAAACTGTATATAAGTCTTACAAACCAGAAACAATACAACTATCCAAATACCTTAAAAACCCCTATTTATATATTGTGCTTTAAAAAATTAGGTTAAATGACGATGTCATCAACTGTTTCATCGACGAAACCTCATTCTTTACCTGAACATTTTCAAAATGGCAAAGACAAAAAATACCAATTTTCATAATACTCAAATACAAAAAAGGTGATATTAACTTTTAAAACACTTAGACATACCAAATTCAAATCAGTTCTCAGCAGTTTTAATTCATTTTGAGAATTCATAGGACTGTATTCTCTCATATGTTCTTTGCTCGAATCAAATGAACCATCATATTTCTTGTATGTAATATGTTTCTTTTGAGGTACAGGCTAAAAATAGGCAACTGAAGAATGCTCTTCTCAATACAATTTGGCTCAATATTGGTTAACACCACCTATACATACAAACAAAAATTTAAAAAATTTAAAAGTAAATTAATAGTATGAGCAAACGACCATATATATAAATACACATAGTATAAGTACCTGCTCGCGATTATATCACTAAAAGCAAACTTTACCTTCTTGTAGTTTGGTCTTATCGTCACCAACCAATTAAGTATACGAGGCACACTATCTCCCACTCGAACAATTAGTTTATTATCCGCATATGCACAATATTCATAAAACCAACATTGGAATGCCAAAGGGAAACCACCATACCAATACATAGAGATTCGCTTATAAACCTGGTACTTCATTAAATCCAACATAGCACGAAAACACAACTTTTCCCAGGAAAATGTCTCAAACTGACCAGACTCAGCCAACAAAAAGACATTCTTATTTATGAAGTCACCATACGTAATTGAAAACAAAAACTATGAATGAAGTAAAGAATGGCAATATACAATGTGTCCCCGTCAGATTGCCATTTTTTTCCCAAGAAAAAAGTTTTCAGCTCAAGCTTTTTAACTTTGGATTGATTTGGAAAATACAAGTCCATAAGACAACTAGACTGTCTCAAATTACATGCCAGTGTAATATCACCTGTACACTTTAAGCTGCTTATAACAGCAAACTCTGATAGACCAAATCGCAACTTTGTGTTATTCATTTTAATCCATATCTCATCATTTTGAGTAGACAAAACTTTCCTTAGCAACATGGCATGTATCAACTAATTTTGAATGAAAACAGGTGGCAAATCTAAAAAATATCCAAAATAGGTCTTTCTAAACAAATCGAGTTGCAACATAATCAACTTATCTTTCAACTTATTCACAATCGAGCAATTTGTATGCACACTAACATGAGTCATGTAATAATTAGTTGGTCGAACAACAAAATCCCAAACCTGAAACAAAAATATATATTTCTAAATAGGTTAACACTATACATTACATTGCACAAAACAACTACAATTACAACAACATACAAAGTAAGGTCTCACACTGCTCACATATATAAAAATATACATTACAGTTTTAAAAAATATAGAATACCTTAACATCTGATAAACTATAACTCCGTTTACCGAGCTAATCAGAAACTTTACGCTTTATCTTTGACGATACACCATCATCTTCACCATTTTTTTCCCGAATTTGCTTCTTTTTTTCTTCACAGTAACAACTACACATTCATTGACCTTCTCCTTTCCTTTAGAAAGATTCTTGTCTTGATCTTTACATGCACCAAAAATTCTCTGACTCTGTGACCGAGTCATCCTCTAAAAGAACATGGACCTTCCGACATGGATTTTCTCTTACCTTGAGACTCCATTCTATCATATTTTTTCTTCTTCAAGTTTGAAGGACTAGGACATTCCTTCAAGTGCAACCACATACGTGATGATTCTGTAAAATCATCGTCATTAACAATAAATTTGGGGTTAAAATTGACCCCTTTACCAGCTAATTTTAACTTTTCTTTACTTTCCATTTTTGTTTCATGTCCAGAGTTTTGAATGCTACAATGCAAGAAACAACAAATCATTTTTTGATGTTAATCTCAAAACACAGATTTATCAATGCATAATAGAGGGAAAGAGAAGAAGATTTGGGAAAATGATTTAAGAGTAGCCGTTGAAAGAGTATTTAATACTCTTTATTGTGTAAGGATATTAGTTTTGGGCCAAATGGCTAAAAACCAAATTTAAATTGGGCCGATTGGCTCCAATTGTCCAACTTTTAAAGTTGTTGGCTATTTCTTTTCATAATGGCCAGCCCATGTCGTTTCTCCATTTTTTTATTTCAATTTATATGGCACAAATAAAATTTGAAAAGTCAATCAATTTTTTGTGTGAATTTTAAATATTTTAAATTATTAATAATTGATTTATAGTACTTTAATATAATTTTTAGTTACTATATGTTATTCTGTTCGTCTCAATTCATGTGGCACTCATGGAATGTTTGAGAAAATCAATAAAATTTGTTATATAGTTTTAGATGTTAATTATTATGATTTTTATGACTTTCTATGTAATTTTGAAGTAATATACATTACTCCATATATCCCCATTTAGATGACATTGATAGAATTTTACAAGTCATAAATTTTTGATACATCTTTCAAATATATTTTAATTTAATTATTACTGTGATTATGTTACTTTTCATAAAAAATTTAAATTTATAAATCTCAATTTATGTTTCATTCATAAAATTTTGAGTAAACAAATCTTTTTCATGCGTCTCCAATACAAATGAAATTGCTACAATCAACAAAACTTTTATATAGTTTTGTTGATATTTTCAATTGTTAATTATTGTGATTTATAGTACTCACAACGTAATTTTCACATAATATATATTACTTTTTTTTTCTCAAACTTATGTGGTATAAATGAATTGTTAATTATTGTAGTTTATAATACTTTTTTATGTGATGTTCAAAAAATGCATATTACTCTATCTCGATTCATGTGATATAAATGATTTTTTTAGCAACACAATTTTCATATATATATATATATAAAATAAACCGAGAAGAGTTAGATAAGTAAAATTAAATTACCATAATATAAAATTTTAAGTGAAACAAGATAATACAATAGATGTGTTGAGTTTAAAAACGAAAAAAGAAAATGCTACAATAGTTAGTTGAAATGAAGATGTGGGGTCCATTATATTAAACAAATGAAATCTATATATAATATAAAGGAAGGTCATAGAGGAGGTGATGTGGCACCTCTCTATGACCTCCCTTCTTATTTATCCTTTTTCCCCCTTTTTTCTCATCTTTCTTTTAATTATTTAATCTTATAAAATTATTTCCTTAATTGATATTAATAATATTCATAACTCTCAATCCTTTCACATTCATAACCCTCAAATTTATTATACAAGTTTATGATACATTAAAATAACACTAATAAAAAATGATTTTAAGCTATATATAATGGTTACTCTATTTTCATTTCTCCATATTGTTCATCTTTTGTCTTTTTGGTTGATTAATGTTTTAATTTATTTATTTGATTTTGCAGATTACAAGGAGATATTATAATGAAAATGGTTAGATATTTTTGTATGGTTCAATTTTATGAGGTAAAATGAATTGATATGCCTAATATAATTACAATTCTTTCTTTGTTGTATTATACATGTAATATTATTTGTTTGAGTTTGAATGATATGATTTCTTAGAAAATAAATTATTTTTTCTCTTTGCTTCTCTTTGTAGTTTTTAGAGACTTTGATTAATACGTTTTATTTTCTTTGAAGTTTTGAAAGAATTTGATTGTGTTATGTTGACAACAAGGTTCTTCTTTCCTATTTAACTCATATTTTTGATGATATAGTTTCTTAAAAGATGATTTGATTTTTTCTCTTTGCTTCTCTTTATAGTTCTTAGAGAATTTGATTGGTTATTTTATCTTTGATTCTCTTGTAGTTTCGGGAGAATTTGATTGTCTTATGTTGATCATAAGATTTTTCTTTCCTTTTAACTCTTAGCTAACTATTCTTCAAAGTTTTAATTGGTTGCCTTTATAAATTTATATTTAGTTCATGGAGACGCTCATTCAAGGTTATCTTCTCTTATTCATCATTTTGATTTACGAATTAACTAACACGTGACCGAAAAAAGTATATGAAGGTAAGAAATATTTTTTTCAGCTTTTTTTTACTTTTATATATTTGGACGTGCTATCTTAATTTTAACATGTTTTATTTATGTACGTCAAGTAATCAATCATTTAAAATATAATGCTTCAAATCATTAGTTGTTTTTCCTATTTTCTTTTTTTTTTCTCTGTGAAGTTTTCAAAAAAAAATTCAAAAAATGATACTTCTGCTAAAATTTTTATATTCATTGTTTTGATTTTGTTATTTTTTGAATGTTAGGTTAACAACGTAATTTCTCAGACAATAACAATCGTTGGTCTATTTTTCACAAACATTGAAAAAAATTAAGTTCATAAATCTATCGTTTCTAAATAATGTGGTAAAAATAAATTATATATTATATTATTAAAATAAATTAAAGAGTATTTTAAAGAGTATGAAGAAGAAAAAAAAATGCAACATACCTCAGAATCAAGTGTCATTTCTAATGAAAAAACGGAGAGCGACAAACACTTGTGACCAAATGAAAATGTATGAAAATTTTGTTAAAATAATAAACTTTATAAGTAAATTATTTTTTATTATGAACTTGAAGAGATATAGAAGCACATGAGGATTATTAAGAGTAGGAGTTATTAATATAAAGAATGTGCAGTTAAAGATTAATGAATATTATTAAAATAAAAGTTATGAAAATGAAGAAGTGTGAGTTATGGAGATGACCTTTTAAATACTCCTAATATAATTAAGAAAAATAAAAAATACTTTAAACAAAATTATTATATTAAAATTTATAAGTAAATTATTATGTAGGAGTTATGAACTTGAAGAGAAATAGAAGTAATGAAGATTATTAAGAGTAGGAGTTATGAATATGAGGAATGTGGAGTCAAAGATTAATGAATATTATTAAAAGGGAAAAGGCATCGTTTCCACCCCAAACTATACCCGAAAAGTCGAAGCCACACCTAAACTATACTAGTGACCTATTACACACCTAAACTATAAAAAAGTAAAACTATTTACACCCTGTCAGGATACCACCACTTGCATGTGGTGTAGTATTTTACACGCGCTGCCACGTCAGTAAAATGTATCACTTTTTTATAGTTAAGGTGTGTAATAGGTCACTTATATAGTTTAGGTGTGGATTCGACTTTTCGACTATAGTTTGAGGTGGAAACGATGCCTTTTCGCTTAATGTTTTTAGCTATTTACTTTTGTTATTTAATAGGTTGGACGCGCCTAAAATAAGTGTAACACACGCGCCTTAGAATGAGGGTCGCGGGGAGGTAATAATATCACTTTTATATAGTTAAGGTGTGTAATAGGTCACTTATATAGTTTAGGTGTGGCTTAAACTTTTCTTGTATAGTATGGGGTGGAAAAGATGCTTTTTCCCTTATTAAAATAAAAGTTATAAAAATAAAGTGATGTGAGTTATGGAGATGACATTTTAAATACTTCTAATACAATGAAGAAGAACAAATTGAAAACATTGTTAGGAAGAATTCAAAGTAAATTAAAAAAAATAAAGTGAAAGCATTGTTTGGAAAACCCCCAAAATAAGAGAGACAATGTAATGCGATAAAGTACAAATAGGTTAATATAATAAAGTACTAAGGGAATAATGATCGAAATCACATAAAAAAAGTTATCTTTTCACCTTGTAAATATATTTCCTTTGTTTCAATTTGTTTGTCTTACTTTTCTTTTCAATTAGTTTTAATTTTTTTGGGCCAAACATATCGACAACCCTCTTAAGTTGGCATCAACTTTCATGTAGGTACCTTAACTAAGCACTATTCATTTAGACACCTCAAGTAGACTCTTGAAATAGGAGTGTAAGCAGCCTACAAACTTGGGTTTAAGATTTTTTTTTTTTTTTTTGTAAAAATATAAGTTTCACAGTGATGTCTCACTATCACAATTTAATTCTCCTTCTCACAATGCTCATTATTAGAATGAGAGCTTAAATATGAGATCTCTAATATTTGTGGATCTTATGCAACATAGAAAAATATTAAATGAGCGTTAACATAACTAATGAATACCGCAAAAAAATCATTCAAACTTTTGAATATCGTGCATGGTTATTACGCATATGATCCGTAAATTGCATACTGATTTTCATTGATTAGTATTTGATCTATATGAAAAAGAATTTCATTATTTTAGTATACCAAAATTCAATCTATATATATATATATATATAAAAGAGGATTAGAGGCATACTGATGTGACATGCCTCAAAATCTAGCATTCCTATTTATCTAATTTCTAATTTTTTTGAGCTTTATTTCAAATTAATTCTTTTTTTTTAATTTTATCCATTTATTTCTTAATAAATTTATTAAATATTATTTAATTCACACGTTACACGTATCAACAACAACAACAACAACAAAAAAAGGCTCTGCTTCAAACAATTCTGGTCTTCTCCCATTCCCTTCACAAGTATCTTTAACAATTCTTCTAAAAAGAAAATAATAATAAATCAAAGATCCATTTGCTTTCTTCATTTCTGATTTGAGCACATACGCTGTTAATTTTCTTCTCTCTGTGTTGCTAGTGGCTTGTGGGAATGTATGATTTTGATGGTTTCAGACTAATATTGGAGGTGTTCATTTCTATGGTTCTCCCAATTAACGAATCCTGTAAGTGTTCAATTTCAATTAATGATGCTGAGAAGAAGATGGTTCTCCCAATTAACGAGCCCGGTAAGTGTTCAATTTCATTGAAATTTGTCAATGGTTAATTTTGTACATGCCGTCTTTTCCAACTTTCTTTGTAACTGACCTTGAGAAGGAGATGATTTTCCATTTTTTGTGGCTTATTTTTTTTTCTGTAAGTTCTTTAACACAATCTATTAATGACCCCTATAAGTATTCAATTTTGTTGTAATTTCTTTAATTTAGCCAATCTATTAATGGCCTGACAAACTATCCAATTTCAATTTGTTGTAATTTCTTTAATTTATCCACTCTATGAACGACCTGACAAAGTATTCAATTTTAATCATTTAGTTGTGTAGCGAAACCTCATTGTTTGCCGATTATGCCTCCGATTATTTTAACTATTTAGTTTTTACTTTCAGGTTCGACTCCGTATGAATAAAGTTGTTGTAGTTGTGTGAGGTGAAGTTAGCGTATTTGATCAATGGTAAATGCACAAAGAGAAAGCAAATAGAAGCAGCCATAAGGAGAAAGCAAATAGAAGCAAGCAACTGAATTGGAGAAATGAGCTGCTGCACTTACAAAGAACAAGCTTTGGCTTGTGGATTGAACTGGCAGTGAGAGGATTGTGAAGGCTGATGTCCAAGGTGATAGGCTGAAGGAAGCTCAAAATATCAATAGGTCACTTTCAGCTCTAGGCAACGTGATATCAGCTTTAGCAAATCGAAGCAACCATATTCCATACAGGTAATAAACAACCATTTTTTACTGTACATTTCCGTTAGGTCATTGAATATTACACCAAAAACTCCAAGCTGATGAATCTACTCCAAGATTCTTTAGGTAATCAAATAGTTCGAAGTCTGGTTTCCAAATACATACATTGTTCCAAGTCTTAAGATCCTAATTTTCAAAGTTCAACGTTTTACTAAGTTTAAACTTCCCTGGAGATGGGGAATTAAAAGCATTGATGTTTGTACTTTAGCTGGATGGAGCATACATCTATTGATTAGGAGGCAATATTGGGGCATGTCATAAAATGTGCACCGTACTATCAGTGATACAAATTGGGACATCCAAGAAGAAATACTAGGTTGGTGGTGCTTTTTGCTACTCCTTTAGCCCCTTTAGAGGTTTAGATGATTTTTTTAACTTAATTTCATTTTTTCCTGGTCAGTTTGATTGTCATCGTTTTTTTTTTATTAAATCAATGCCTTGTCATTTTACGCTGTAGAATAGAAGATTTTAAGTCCTTAGTTGATGAACTATATAGGTTATACATAATTATACTTTTTGTATGATTGAGACTTGAGAGATGTTATAGACAAGATGAGAAAATTCTTTTATCAAGTTCTCGACTCATAAATGTTTGCTATATGTTCCACAGTGCGATGCAAAAAGAGAAAAGAATAGAACATATAATTTGATACTAAATGTTTAGATCCTACCATCACATATTAATGAATCTATGTAGTATTCCAAGGCCAGTTACTGGTTTGAGGTTGCAAAATTCCTACAAATTTGGAAAAAAGAAAAGTGTTAATTTTCGGAGAAAACATGGTAAGTGTATACATATTTAGTATACTGGTGAATGACATTTCTTATCGAATCGGTACGTACTTTTCAAAGACTTCTAGTATGATTTTTCTTGTTTATTGTTATTTTGTGGTATGCATAGGAAAATTGTAATACCCGTGCTTTTTTTTAGCTTGAAAATCATCTCAAGGATGTTAGAACTTGCTTTGAAATAAAAATTCATTCTTATACATATGGTATTTACATAATTTTCACTTCCTATCATGTGAGAAATTGAATAAACTTTCCATCGATATATAATTTGCTCAAATCCGACACACAAGCGAAGAGTTAGAGCCTTTTTAGTGAGACAGTGTTTGACCTGAGCCTTCAGCGCGTCGCGGAGATAGCTCAAATGACAATTGTCAATTTCCAGTGTTGTTCCGCGATGCTGGCGCGTCACGCCAAACTTTCAGGTCGTAGACAAGGTGGCAACGCGATAGCTCTGCATTGCGCCACCGTACAATTTCCCAATTGTCAATTTTCAGTGACACAACGCGATAACGCCGCGTCGCGCCAAGGGCCCAATTCGGAAAATTTTACTGCAAATTTAATTACGTGTCCAGGGTTAAAAGTGTCAATTTTCCCCTTATATAAGCTTTCAAACACGGGATGTAGACCTTATTTATCCAAAATATTGATGTTTTTCTCAAATACTCTCAAGAACTCAAGCTAGGGTTTTCATAGAAGGTCTAATTTCAAGAAGGTTTCACCATTAATCTTCATGAAATCACGATCTAAGGTATGCATAGTATTCATTCATGGGCTCTTTTCGTCCATGAAGTCCAAGAATCCTTTTCAACTACAAGTTATGGATTTTCTTCATCTGTTCATGCTTTATATGTTCTCTTTCATGTTGATAAATGAGGAATTGATTTCTATTCCATGATTTGATGATAAATTTCATGCGGGTTGATTAGTATAGATAAATATTTATGAAATCTCATGACTAAAACCTTGTATGATGAAATTGGAAGTGAACCATGATGTTTAATTTCTATACCATGATGTTTACATGTATTATGCCTGCCATATGTTTGATAAAATGACTAGATGAAGAAAATTTGCCTAACTAGCATGATATCATGAAAATTCCCATAAATGTACAAGGTTATACCTATTAGACGTTTGATCAAATGCTTCAATAAACGTATTATGGTGATTATCATGTATTCAAAAATATCAAGTCATGTCAGTTTCCTACCATCGAGTCCTGGGGGTACTTGTACCCAAAATATTAGCTGTGTGCCTAGATCCATGTCATGTTTTCATGATACTCTCTATGACTCAGGAAAATCTCCATGATCTCATGACTCAGTCAGTTATCAGATATCAGTAGTATTCTGTCAGCCACGAAAATTCAGTAACTCAGTCCATGCTTAGTTCAGTTCAGTAAATCATGTTCAGTGTCTATTTAGATGGGAGTAGAAATTAGCACCAAGTGAACCCAAGGATGGGGACTCACCTGTTATACGAGGGTGTGGTTCCTAGAAGCAATCCTTGCATTCCAGAACTATGTAGCAACATAGGTTGAGACATCGTAGCCTGCTATATGAGGGTAGATGAGGTGGCTTAACCTGTTGTGTGAGGGTTCCTACCATTCTCTCTAGAGTTACCTGTTATATGAGGGTTACTCACATGTTGTCCTTACCAGTGGCACGGTATTGACACCCTTCCAATCATGGCATAGATTCCCTAGCTCAGCTATTATAACACATTTGGGGCATGTCGGTTAGATACTACTTCCCACAGTTTCATGTTACAGAATCAGAACTGTCAGATACAATCAATCATTCTCAGTAATAGAAATCAGATAGTTCTTCAGATTTCAGAATTATCAGATACAGTCAACTCAGTTACAGTACGAAACTCAGATAGTTCTATCAGATTCAGGACTGTTAACTACAGTCACCCATGCTATCAGTTATATTCAGATACAGTCATTTATGTTATCAGTTATGTCATGTTATCAGTATCCAGACTCAGTCGTCATGCTACCACGGTATCAGTATCATGTTATCACGTTGTCAGTTACAGTTCCGTATTTATGTATACATTATCACATTCATGTTAGATAGTCAGTTAGTATTGATCATGCATGCAACCCCTTGCATATAGCCTACCTCACATGTATACTCGGTACATATGTACTGACGCATTTGCGCTATGGTGCTTTCTTTTTATGTTACACCATAGGTTCAGAGACACGAGTTCCAGATCAGCAGTAGATTCCAGATTTAGCAGTTAGAGTAGAAGTGAGTCCTCATCCTTCGAGGACATAATGATTTTATAGTATCTCATTGATTAGCTTATTGGTTGGAGTTAGTTGGGGACATGTCCCATCAACCCCTTATTCAGATTCTTTAGACAGTAGAGGCTTTCAGACTAGATACAGACTATCATGTTTTAGACTTCAGTTTTGTTTTGGGTATTCTACTACCCCACACAGATGTTACGTTATTCAGTTATGTTCATAATCAAACTTTATGGCCTTTTAGTGTATGTTTCAGCATTATTATGTTATCTTATGCAGTATACAAGTACAAATATCAGTCATAGGTTAGCTTGTGGTCCTTTGGGGTCATGAGCACCGTGTAGCATTCCGGTTCAGCAAATCAGGTCGTTACAAACTTGGTATCAGAGCTTAAGTTTCAATAGAGTCCTTGGAAGTCTGAAAGCTGCATTTAGTATAGTCTTGTACATGGGTGTGTTATGCACCACATTTATGTGCAGGAGGCTATGAGATGTTTTAAGAATAGTTTTCCTTCTTTCAGTATTCATGTCGTGCTTGTGAGCATAATCACAAGTCAGTCTCCCAGTCTAATTCGTTTCTCCCTTTCTTCTACAGAATATGCCTCATAAAAGAAGAAATGGAAATCAGTAAACCCCTCATCCCGAAGAACCTTTGGGCGATTATGTTTCTCATGCAGAGTTCAGGACCGTATTTACCACTCTTACTCAATCAATCGCTGCTTATAATGAACGACCAACAGTCATTCCGGCCAACCCAGTGGCCAACTCAGCCGTATCTTGAATTCGGGACCTCACCCGAATGAATCCTCCAACCTTCCTCGGGTCTAAGGTAGATGAAGACCCTCAGGAATTCTTAGATTAAGTTTAGAAAGTGACAGATGCCATAGGGGTAACTACTGTTGAGAGTGCTGAGCTAGCTGCATACCAGTTGCAGGATGTGGCTCATGTTTGGTTTAAACAGTGGTAGTCCAAAAGATCAGATGATGCAGGTCCTATAGAGTGGGAGGAGTTTGGCACTGCATTCTTTGACAGATTCTTTCCCCAGGATCTTAGAGAAGCTAAGGTGCTAGAGGTCATCAACCTCAGGCAGGGTAATATGATAGTGAAAGAGTATTCTTTTAAGTTTACTCAATTAGCCAGGTATGCCCCTCATGTGGTTGCAGACAGTAGATCCAAGATGAGTAAGTTCACTTCAGGGGTGAACGACAACATGGTTAATGAGTGCAGATCCGCCATGCTGAACAGTGACATGACCTTAGCTAGACTTATGACCCATGCTCAGTAAATAGAAGAGCAGAAAATTAAGCAGAGGGAAAAGTAGAATACGAGAGCAAAGACAGGTAGTTTCAACTTTGCTCAGCCTAAATTAGAAGGAGGAAACCGTTCTCAGTTTCATCCTAAGTCATCAGTTCTATCTCCCTCTACAACCAGTGCTCTAATTCCTAAGTTCAGAAAGGGTAACAAAGATAGAGCGCCAGGCTCTAAGACCCAGGGCAGTGTTAGTAGTGACCGTACCTATCCTCTTTGCCAGACTTGCGGTAAGCACCATTAGGGTGTGTGTAGAGCAGGTAGTGGCATTTGTTTTGGTTGTGGCAAGCCAGGCCATAGAGTTAGAGACTGTTCGCAGCCAGGTCCACAGGGTCAATAGAATCGCTCTTCAGTTCAGTCCGGTCGCCCAAATCAGCAGGGTGCCACTTCCAGTGCTACTAGCGGGCAACACCCAAATTATCTCTATGCTCTTCAGACTCGACACGATCAGGAAAATTCTCCTGATATAGTTACTGGTATATTATAGATCTTTTATGTGTATGTTTACGTTTTGCTAGATCCAGGAGCTTCCTTATCTTTTGTTACTCCTTATATAGCAGTTGATTTCGAAATTAGTCCCGAAAATATAGCAGAGCCCTTTTTAGTCTATACCCCTGTGGGTAAAACCATTATAGCCCGGTGGGTATACAGGAACTGCCCGATTATGATATTTCAGAAAGTCATGTCAATAGATTTAGTCGAGTTAGAGATGACTGATTTTGATGTTATTCTAGGCATGGATTGGCTTCATTCCTGCTATTCCACAGTCGACTGCAAAAACAGAAGATTTCGGTTTCAGTTCCCGAATGAACCCGTCCTTAAGTAGAGGGGTAGTACTTTAGTGTTCAGGGGTCAACTTATTTCCTACCTTCGGGCAAGGAAAATGATATCTAAGAGATGTGTTTATCATCTAGTTCATGTTAGAGATTTTAGTTCCGAGGCTCCCAGTCTCGAATCAGTCCTAATAGTGAATGAATATTCAAATATCTTTCCCGAAGATATTCCAGGAATTCCTCCCGAAAGGGAAATAGACTTCGGTATTAATCTTTTTTCAGACACTCAGTCTATCTCTATTCCGCCATACAGAATGTCACCAGCAGAACTCAGAGAACGGAAAGATCAGTTGAAGGATCTCTTAGATAAGGAATTCATCAGACCCAGTATTTCCCCGTGGGGCGCACCAGTCTTATTCATGTGCAAGAAAGACGGTTCACTCAGAATGTGTATTGATTACCATCAACTCAATAAGGTTACGGTCAAGAACAAGTATCCTCTTCCCAGAATCGATGACTTGTTTGACCAACTTCAGGGTGCCAGTTATTCCTCTAAGATAGACCTCAGATTTGGCAATCATCTGCTCAGAGTTAAAGAATGTGACATCCCAAAAATAGCTTTCTGTACTCGGTATGGTCACTTTAAATTTTTAGTTATGTCATTTGGTCTTACCAATGCCCCAACCGCTTTCATGGACTTGATGAACCGTTGTTCAAACAGTACTTGGACATGTTCGTCATAGTTTTTATAGATGATATTCTGGTTTATTCCCGCACTGAGCGAGATCATGCAGACCATCTCAGAATAACACTTCAGACTCTCAGAGATCATCAGTTATTCGTCAAATTCAGTAAGTGCCAATTTTGGCTAAGGTCAGTATCATTCCTTGGTCATATCATTTCCGGTGATGGCATTAGGTAGATCCTCAAAAGACCGAAGCAGTAAGAAACTGGCCTTGACCTATTTCTCCATCAGATATCAGGAGTTTCTTGGGTTTGGATGGCTATTATAGACGGTTTGTTGAAGGATTTTCATCTATTGCATCCCCTATGTCCAGATTGACTTAGAAGAAGGTCAAGTTTCAGTGGTCAGATTCATGCGAGAAGAGTTTTAAGGAATTGAAGACTCGACTCATCTCAGCTTCAGTTCTAGCATTACCAGACAGCTTAAACCCCATGAGAAGAATTATCCTACTCATGACCTTGAGTTAGCAGTCGTAGTATTTGCCTTAAAGATTTGGAGGCATTATCTCTATGGAGTTTATGTAGACGTCTTCACAGATCATAAGAGCCTTCAGTATGTCTTTTCTCAAAAATATCTCAATCTTCGTCAGAGAAGGTGGTTAGAGCTCTTGAAAGATTATAACATGAGTGTCCTCTATCATCCGGGCAAGGCCAATGTAGTGGCTGACGCTCTCAGTAGACTCTCTATGGGTAGTGTTTCTCATGTTGAGTATAGTAAAAAAAAGTTAGCTCAAGAAGTACACCAGCTTTCTAGACTAGGCGTTCGCTTAGTCGATTCTTCAGAGAGCGTTGTATGTGTTCAGAGTAGTTCAGAATCATCTATAGTTTCTGAGGTGAAAGAAAAGCAAGATAAGGATCCTAGCCTTGTCAAGCTAAAATATCTAGTTCAAAATCAGAAAGTTGAGGTTTTCTCCCAAGGGAGAGATGGCATCCTCCGTTGTCAGGATCGTCTATTTTTTCCAGGTATAGATGAAATAAGGCAACAAATTCTTGCAAAAACACATGGTGCGCGTTACTCTATTCATCCAGGGGCCACTAAGATGTACCGTGACTTGCGGGAGATCTATTGGTGGAGTGGGATGAAGAGAGATATTGCAAAATTTATGGCTAAGTGCTTTACATGTCAGTAAGTTAAGATAGAGCATCAGAAGCCTAGTGGTCCTATGCAGGAGTTCAGTATTCCTACTTGGAAGTGGAAAGTTGTAAACATGGACTTCGTGATGGGTTTGCCTCGAACTCATCGTCAGCATGATTCAGTTTGGGTCATTGTAGACAGAATGACCAAATAATCTTTTTTTCTTCCAATTCATACCTCTTATTTAGCCGAGGATTACGCCAAGCTCTACATCAAGGAGCTGGTCATATTGCACGGTATTCTGTTGTCTATTATCTCAGACAGAGGTACCCAGTTCACCTCTTATTTTTGGAAAACATTCTAAAAGGGTCTTGGTACTTCATTTCATCTCATTATAGCCTTTCTTCCTCAGACAAATGGTCAAGCAGAAAGGACCATTCAGACGTTAGAAGATATGCTAAGGGCGTGTGCAATTTATTTCAAGGGAAGTTGGGATGACCACTTGCCTTTGATTGAGTTTGCATACAACAATAACTATCATTCCAGTATTCAGATGGATCCATTCGAAGAACTCTGTGGTAGGAGATTAGATCTCCAATTAGTTGGTTCGAAGTTAGTGAGGCCTCAGTTATAGGTCCTGACTTAGTATTCGACGCCTTAGAGAAAGTTCAGTTAATTAGAGAAAGACTCCAGGCTGCTCAGAGCTGACAGAAGTCTTATACAGATGTTCGTAGAAAGGATCTCAAGTTCGAGATTGGTGACTATGTCTACCTCAAGATCTCTCCTATGAAGAAAGTGAAGAGATTCGGCAAGAAGGGAAAACTCAGTCCCTGATATGTCGGTCCCTTCAAGATTCTCAGTCGATTCGGCAAGGTAGCCTATGAGCTCGAATTGCCTTCAGATCTAGCCTCAGTTCATCGGGTCTTCCATGTCTCTTTGCTCAAGAAGTGTATAGGTAACCCATTAGTCGTAGTCCCTATTCAGAGTATAGATGTTCAGAACAGCCTCTCTTATGAAGAGATTCCAGTTGAAATCTTAGACTATCATACTCGTAGATTGAGGAACAAAGAAGTCCCTCTAGTTAAAGTTCTTTGGCGAAATCAGTCCATCAAGGGAGTTACTTGGGAAGCAGAAGCAGATATGCATACCAAGTATCCTCACCTTTTCCCCGCCAACTCAGATCAAGCTCAAGGTAATAGTTCTCTTTAAGCTTACTCAGTTTCATGATTAGGGTGCATCACTAACTTAGTATTCAGTCTCATACTCATGTTCCTATGATAAACTTGTTATCAAGTACCACCGCATATTCAGTCATGCATTCATGTATCAGATCAGTTATATAGTTATGCATCAGATATGCATTCTCATTGTGAGAAAACTTAGTTCTTCAGAACTTTCAGTTATGTATTTATGAATCAGTTACGCATGCATCAGATATGCATATTCAGTATGCTATGTTCAGCTTGTCAGTCACGTCCGTCATGAGATCATGTTCTAGTTATTTATGTTCATCTCATTATTTCCCCTCTCAGTCAGTCTCATTCGAGGACGAATGTTCTCAAGGGGGAGATATTGTAATACCCGTTCTTTTTCTTAGCTTAAAAATCATCTCAAGGATATTAGAACTTGCTTTGAAATAAGAATTCATTCTTATACATGTGGCATTTCCATAATTTTCACTTTCTATCACGTGGGAAATTGAATAAGCTCTCCATTGATATATAATTCGCCCAAATCCGACACCCGGGCGAAGAGTTAGAGCCTTTTTAGTGAGACAGTATTTAACCTAAGCCTTCAGCGCATCGCAGAGATAACTCAAATGACAATTGTCAATTTCCAGTGTTGCTCCGCGATGCTGGAGGGTCACGCCAAACTTCCAGGTCGTAGACATCGTGGCAACGCGATAGCTCTGCATCGCGCCACCGTGCAGTTTCCCAATTGTCAATTTCCAGTGACACAACGCGATAATGCCGCGTCGCGCCTAGGGCCCAATTCGAGAAATTTTACTGAAAATTTAATTATGTGTCCAGGGTTAAAATGGTCAATTTTCCCCTATATAAGCTTCCAAACACGGGATTTAGCCCTTATTCATCCAAAATATTGATGTTTTTCTTAAATACTCTCAAGAACTCAAGCTAGGGTTTTCATAGAAGGTCTAATTTCAAGAAGGTTTCACCATCAATCTTCACGAAATCACGATCTAAGGTATGCATAGTGTTCATTCATGGGCTCCTTTCGTCCATGAAGTCCAAGAATCCCTTTTCAACTACAAGTTATGGATTTTCTTCATGTGTTCATGCTTTATATGTTCTCTTTCATGTTGATAAATGAGGAATTGATTTCTATTCCATGATTTGATGATAAATTCCATGTAGGTTGATTAGTATAGATAAAGATTTATGAAATATCATGACTAAAACCTTGTATGATGAAATTGGAAGTGAACCGTGATGTTTAATTGCTATACCATGATGTTTACATGTACTATGCCTGCCATATGTTTGATAAAATGCCTAGATGAAGGAAATTTGCCTAACTAGCATTATATCATGAAAATTCCCATAAATGTACAAGCTTATGCCTATTAGACGTTTGATGAAATGCTTCAATAAACGTATTGTAGTGATTATCATGTATTCAAGAATATCAAGTCATGTCAGTTTCCTTCTATCGAGTCCTGGAGGTACTTGTACCCGAAATATTAGTTGTGTGCCTAGATCCATGTCATGTTTTCACGATACTCTCAGTCAAGCTATGAACTCTTAGACTTTAGATAGTCTTATGACTCAGGAAAAATCTCTATAATCTCATGACTCAGTCAGTTGTCAGATATCAATAGTATTTCATCAGCCACGGAAATTCAGTAACTCAGTCCATGCTCAGTTCAGTTCAGTAAATCATGTTCAGTGTCCATTCAGATGGGAGTAGGAATTAGCATCGAGTGAACCCAAGGATGGGGACTCACCTGTTATACGAGGGTGTGATTCCTAGAAGTAATCCTTGCATTCCAGAACTATGTAGCCAGCATAAGTTGAGACATCGTAGCCTGCTATATGAGGGTAGATAAGGTGGCTTAACCTGTTATGTGAGGGTTCCCACCGTTCTCGCTAGAGTTACCTGTTATATGAGGGTTACTCACATGTTGTCCTTACCAGTGGCGCGGTATTGACACCCTTCCAATCAGGGCATAGATTGGACCCCAGCTTAGCTATTATAGCACATTTGGGGCATGTCGATTAGATACTACTTCCCACAGTTTCATGTTACAGAATCAGGACTGTCAGATACAGTCAATCAGTCTCAGTAATAGAACTCAGATAGTTCTTCAGATTTCAGGACTGTTAGATACAGTCAACTCAGTTATAGTACGAAACTCAGATAGTTCCATTAGATTCAGAACTGTCAGCTATAGTCACCCATGTTATCAATTATATTCAGATACAGTCATTCATGTTATCAGTTATGTCATGTTATCAGTATCCAGACTCAGTAGTCATGCTACCATGGTATCAGTATCATGTTATCACGTTGTTAGTTACAACTGCGTATTTATATATGCATTCTCACGTTCATGTTAGACAGTCAGTTAGTATTGATCATGCCTGCAAACCTTTGCATATAGCCTACCTCATATGTATACTCGGTACATATGTACTAACGCATTTGAGCTATGGTGCTTTCTTTTTACGTTACACCATAGGTTCAGAGACACGAGTTCTAGATCAGTAGTAGATTCCAGATTCAGCAGTTAGAGTAGAAGTGAGTCCTCATCCTTCGAGGACATAATGATTTTCTAGTATCTCATTGATTAACTTATGTTGGAGTTAGTTGGGGACATGTCCCATCAACTCCTTATTCAGATTCTTCAGACAGTAGAGACTTTCAGACTAGATGCAGACTAGATACAGACTATCATGTTTTAGACTTCAGTTTTGTTTTGGGTATTTTATTACCCCACACAGATGTTACGTTATTCAGTTATGTTCATGATCAAACCTTATAGCCTTTTAGTGCATGTTTCCGCATTATTATGTTATCTTATGCAGTATACAGGTACATATATCAGTCATGGGTTAACTTGTGCTCCTTCGGGGTCATGAACACCGTGTAGCGTTCCAGTTCAGCAAATCGGGTCATTACACAAATCAGACTAAGAGACTGCAAAAATGTTGCATCAAAGTAGTATTCTTTTCCAGGGAACAGGGAGCATTTTTGTAAAAGTTGAATATATTACATATATGATAATTATTGGAAGATATGACTTACAAAGACATAGTTGCAGTGGTAGTAGTAATGACTGCAATAGTTTGTACGGGCTACTTCTTCAGCGATGATTTTTATGAATTGTTATTCTGCTTTGACTTTCTAGATTTTTCTATCCCCTTTCTCATGAACCGCGAGCCTGTTCCTTTTTTTTTTTCCTCTTGGTTAATGTTTATTTTTGGTTCCAATGTGATTACGGACCTAGCACCTCTTGGGAACTGTCCTGGTTCTGCATATTTGCCTTCTGATTCAGATATTCTATCAGACTCTCCAGAGCAAGATGATATAGGTGAGAACTATTACTTTGTTGCCATCGAATGCTATGCTTTGAATCATAGACCTGCAGAGATGTTAGCATTAAGTAGCTCAACTTATGAGTTGTTTTAGCCAATGTTATTAGATGCAACACTGACGCTCTTTTCTCTGTTACTCCAAAATTTTCTTTCTTTACGTTAGGCTATCTTGTCTTTGTTTGGCATCTCACTTCTTATCTTTGTTAGTGCATTCTGGCTTTGATTTGCTGCATTTGCTGTCAACATGGTTGGTTTACTCGTGAATATTTACTTATGCATTACTGTTCCATTTCAAATTTCCAACTGGCTGGTAAGTTAGATGCAAAACATTGTTACATAAATGTCCAGAGCGGCATGCTTGGACTAATAAACATGTTACAGTCTGCGTTTCATACACTTCTCTTGTGGAATATCTGTTTTCTGTGGAACACATTTCATTTCGCTATTATGACACTCTGGAATGCAGATTAGTTTCTTATATTTGCTTGCATTAGCTTGATTTGGTCTTTTTTTTCTCCTTTTCTTTTCAGTAGAGGAGTTCTTTGACGATGTTGATGATGTCGTTCTAGAACCAACTTGTCCTCAATCAGATGAAGAGAAGTCATAGTTTCAACTGAGATATTAAAGTCGCATTGCATTTGAAGTTAGAATAAATCTGTTGTAAAGTAATTATAAACTTTATAGAATGATGTGCTGAAAACCATTCATTCTGCCCTTTGCTAGGTGTACTAGATATAGTTATTAATCTAATTTAGATATTAACTTTACCCTTGGATTATTATAGTGATCAAATCTTTATTTTATCAGTGAAACAAGACAGGATATGTTATAGTGAGCATAGTTTATCAGAAAGGATTTATATTAACCATATACTCTTCCTCGGTCTGCCTGCATAGCGGGGGCTTTAGTGCACTAGGCTCCCCTTTATATGTTGTCGTAGTTATCTAAACAAAGTTTGTTACTCTGTTGATTTTGGATGATAGAGATGAAATTATTGAAATATATGCTTAGAGGCCGGTATAATAGTTAGAGGATATTCATTCTTGAGTATTCGTTAGTAAGAATGATATGTTTGAGCTATTTTGATAATTGGAGAATATTTTTGAGCCAAAAACGTTACGGTAAAGGTAAAGGTAATTTTGAGAAAAAAATGTATTAGAAGACAAAATGACTCATTTTAAATAATTCATTCGTATATTTGATTTTTTTCCTGTTAAAATTCAACTTTGGCAGGAAGTCAATTACCAATTTTGTTGGTTTAATTAGTGGGAGATGGCAAAGATTTCTAATCATTAACCATTAAAAGATTATGGAGTGAAAGGAATATCTTTGAAAGGTCTCGAGTTCGATCTTAAGTATAGATTCGCCTTTGGTGGGAAGCTTTGTTCTTTAAAGTATGACTTTTTCGCATGAATCTGAATTAGTCGGATTTTAAAACGGATACCTGAATGAAAATCAAACTTGAATTCAACTTGATTTTTAAACAAAAGATTCATCATATCAAATATGTCAAGTGAATGGGTATTCTGGTTAAATCATATCTTGGTCAAAATAATTTTTAAACAATCTATTATTATAGTAGGCCTTTTAAGAGATTTTGCCAATTCAATTTTGTAATGTTAACAAGCATAACCGGTTTTAAAGAAAATGCCAAATAGTTGATTCTATATTTGCAATTGTTCTGATTTACAGTAAAATTATGAAAACTTATGAACAATAGTTTTACAAAATTACTTGGGAGGTTTTGAGTTTTGTATTAGATAAATAATCTTTTAATTTCTTAGCTTCATATTTTTTAGCGTTAATGATACTCATTTTAAATCAAAGTAAACAAATTTGAAGAGCACAAAAATATTATTTCCACATTTAAATTAAAGAGTTGCATGCATATCAACCTCAACGAAATTAATTCACATTAACCTGGATGATAGCATTCCCTTAAACACGTCTTTTACTGACAAAACTACAATTTAAATAATTATAATGTTAAAAGTGTAAATCAAAATTGTTACTCGAGAAGTTTGATGTCTTTTCCGGAAGAAAAATAGAATTAAAAAAATAAGAATGGAGTTCTATCTAAATTCTGAAGTCACTTTTATTTAATTAGAAATAAACAAAATAATTATGATATAATTTTATTGGATATTTATTTAACTATTAATAAAAATCTAAAAAGCAAATCCATCTCATTGTAAACATCTTTTACCTTCAACTCTAAAGATAATGAATTAAGTCATAAAAAAAAGAGATGAAAACTTGTAGAGAGGAGTTAAAAAAATATAGTCCTGTAAAAAAAGTTTATAGAATCATTTAAAAATCGTTAATCGAAGGAGATTCTTGAAGTAATCGATAAAGTTATTATCATTTGATAATGAGGTCACATATTTTGTAGAAGCAACTTCATTCATAAATGCACGATAAACTGCGTGCCCAATAGACCTTTAGGGAGCGTTTGATTGGAAAAGAATTATTCGGAGATAATTAATTTCAGGATTAGTTATCTCGAAATTAGTTATCCCACAATGTATATGAGATAACTTATCCCATTACTATGACATAAATAGTGGGATAAATAATTTCGGAATTAATTAATACCTCCAACTAAACGTGGATAAAATAATTCTATATAGCTTATATCTCACACCAAACGACCCTTTATGATCTAGAGTTTCTCCGAATACCACACATAGCAAAGCTTAGCACCTCAAATGATCCTTTATTTAAAAAATCATTAATGCAGTAATTCATATTCATAAATTAATACAGTAAGGGAACGTTTGGTAAGGTGTAGTATTAAAAATAGTTCATGTATTAAGTGTGGTATTATTTAGTACTATGTTTGGTAGGATTTTGGATCAATATATAACTAATATATGTATTAGTTATACACTCTACATGGTATTATAAAGTGTATAACTAATACATCCCATTTGGTGGTATTAGTAATACATGAGTTTTAATACCATGGGGCTAATATGTGTAAAGACAAAAATATCTCTCAAATTTCTTTAAGCATTGTTTTTATTTTCTTAATTTTATTTCTTATATTTGCACTAATAAATTTATTTAAATAAATTTATTTACAATTTTTGTTATTTAGAAAGAGTTGTCCGTTGCTAAATAAAATCCAATATCAATCGAATATGGAGGTAAATCATGATATCAAGACTTTCGATAGTGGCAATTTTTATTCATGTCTCTTTTTATTGTTCCTGGAGAATGGTAAGCCTAAGGATCTGGACAAGTGGGGTTTAATTTCATGATTTTTCAGGTTTATGGTTGGACACTAAATGCTTGAACCAACACTAAGGGTTGAATGAAGGATAATCATTTCATAATTTTCACTGCGATTCCTGATTTAGAAGATGTAGTTTATTTGCAATACTTTTCTTCGAAGCACTGAATAACAAATATCAGAAGCTTCTGTTGAATGTTCATGGAACCTCATACTATATGTTCAGAGCTATTGTCGCAAGTTCTTGACATATTGAAAATTTAAAAAGCTCAAGAAAACTGCAATTACCCCTCAATGTGCTTGAAGAGCTAAAGTTCCTCATAAGGAACTAAAGAAGCTTCAGATGGAAATTCTCATTTCCTATCTTTCTATCATCTCTATTGGATAAAATTTCACTCTCTTAAACTGTCCTATTTTGGTAATATATGCTGCCTCAATTTGATTTCATATTATCATATCACCAGTTCAGAAGAATCTATTTAATAAAAGCATCCCAAGAAACTATAGTCCTTACATGGTGATAGACTTTGTTTATAGATGGGCATTGATTTCCACTAGAGCTGGAGAAAGAGAAATTCATAACAATTATTTCTTTGGTGCCTTTATAATTGCAGCAAATAATTTGTTGCATCATCCTTTCATGTTCCTAACCAAGCACCCAACACGATCATCAAAATCAAATACCAAGACGATAAATGATAAAGAGTAAAAGACCTTTAAGAGCACATATGCTTCTCCAAATAGGGATGGTTTTGGATGTCTACTGAAACTTAAATTTAGATCAATGGAATATTCTCTTAAGATTTATGAATGGTCTGGAACAAGTTGGGAATCTTATGTTGCAGATGATGTTCAAGTTCAGTTTTACATGATGAGCCCTTACGTTCTGAAAATCATATCAACCGACCAGAAGGTACTATTAAATGCTCCAGAATTAACTTGTCATAGGAATGACTTCATCACTTGGATTAATATTTCTAATTTCAATTCCTCCAGGGTGTCTATTATACATCATTCGAGGTTTCAGATGTTTGGACTATTCTAGTTTAAGATTGAGTACGAGAAATTAGGAGTCACAAGCTTGAGCCTTACAAAACAGGTGCGTTCTTTAGAAATATATAGGCACCCTTTCTTATGGAGGCATCTATAACTTTAAAATATTTAAGTTACCACACTGCAAGCTGGTTGTTTGCTTGAAGAAGTAGGCATTCGTTGTTTTCATGTTTTGTAGTGAAGAGTTGATATACATGTTGTATCAGTCACATTCTAGACACAAGTTTAAATAAGAGACTTATTATATGAGATAATTACTAAGGTGCTCTTATAACTACAAAGCGATAGGGATTGAATAGTTGAAATAACAACCTTGGGAACCAGGTTCAAATTCAAATAAAGGCGACACTTGGTGAGTTCTTCCTATAGGCCTAAGTCTTGGTAGATAGAGTTCCCGGTATGAAAGCTCTAATATTAATAGCATTCCAAAAGAGAAAGAGATGTTTATGAACCAGATGAAAATTAAGAATTTGTTGGAGTTTGATTGGAGTGCTGATATACAACTCATCTATAGCTTTTTATAAATTGATTTTCCATTTCAACACTTCAACAAGGTAGATAATCAAAAATTTTCTTTGGAGAATTGTAGAAATATGTTGTTACTGTGAGGAGAAAAATTACAAAGATAGTGAACTATTTTAGGTGGTACTACATTTTGAGTTGTGCAACATGTCTTTGGAAGGAGATGGCTAATAGCTGACCTCTGAAATAATCGTCATAGTTACACCATCTATACACATTCAGTAAAATTCTATAACTTCTACTGTAACTTTACTGAAATGATCGTCGTAATATCTCTCTTTTTGTGATTTACAGAATATGTTTAACTTTTGTTGACAAGGATGGAGAAGGAAACCATATTAAGATCCCAGTTGGAATATCTATGTTAGAAGATGCACATGAAAATGACATTGA
Organism: Capsicum pubescens; assembly: GCA_030864215.1. Classification (NCBI taxonomy): domain Eukaryota; kingdom Viridiplantae; phylum Streptophyta; class Magnoliopsida; order Solanales; family Solanaceae; genus Capsicum; species Capsicum pubescens. Next base: position 126,199,626 of record CM061543.1, read on the forward strand.
ATTTCAAGGTCAGCTTTGTTGAGACATCTCCACATGAAAAATCTTATCATCCTCAACTACTTAAGTTCACTGACAATTTATAAATGATAAGGTAACTTAGTAAATGATGGTATTAGTTTCTGTCAGTTAGGAACTATTTAGTGGATGTGTTAGAATTGTCATCTAACATCATCTTGCACTCTTACTTATCCAAAAATCTCTTTAAAAAAATGAAAAAGATATTTGCCTACACATTTGAACATAATGTGTTGTATTTTTCAAAATTGTTTCAAAGTTTGTGATATGATTGAGCTTAAAGAGTTTCAGAAGGAGCACCAGGAGCATTGTGAGCTCACCGTCTTCATACTAGAGATACTATTGAAGTGCTGATGGTGATGGTAAGAGGGAAAGTTTGTAATGCGTCTTTAAGGTTTTCTGGACAGACAATGATTGTGGATTGAGTATGGGACAATTTTATAGACGGTGACTATATATGTCTTTTCTATTTTTATTATTTTTCTATATAATACTTATATAGTACATAGAAGCATTAAGTGTTAGGATGACCACAACATAAATAAATCTAAAGAAAATATAAAATTGATTGAAGTAAATAATTTAATTTTTATCAGCGCGCGAAGCGCGACCAATTTTCCTAGTTTCAAATAAAATTGATCAACAAAAATTATAAAAGGGATAATAAAACAAATAATTAATGACATGCTATTCAAAAATTATCTCTTGTGCCTGTTAATATATGTATCCTTAAACCTGAAAATGAAAGTGTATATATTACCACTTACAAGCTAAAAATTATTATGCAAAATTGTCAATTATCAGAAGTGTTTGTCCAGAAAGATTTCACGACTGCTATAAAAGAGGCATAGTCCATAGACACGTTCTCTGGCATATAAATGTGGATATAAAGCATGAGAGGAATATAAAGCATAAGTAGCAGAAAATAAATAGGAAGGTTGGCTATTATTCTTTTTAACCAGGCCAATACTATAGTGCTCGGGTATAATATCATTACTAACACTTTAAAGAGAATGATATCATGATATATTTTTTACATCTCATTTAATGTCATGAATTTTAATTAATTTATTTTTTATTATAAAAATATAAGCTTAATAATAATATTTTGCTATCACAACTTAATTTTCCTTCTCACATTGCTCATTATTAGAATGAAATTTTGAATATGAGATTCCTAATATTTATGAATCTTGTGCAACATAGATACACATTAAATGAGAGTCAGTAGAATTAATAAATACCGCAAAAAAGAATCTATCAAATTTTTAAAGTTGTGCATGATTATGTTGGGATTGAAATATAATTCAAGTATTTTTCTCGCCTTAATTCATCCCAAAAATATTTTTAAATTTTTTATTTATTTCAATTTCATTTATGTAAAAAAATTCCTTAATTTATGATCAAGTAAACTTAATATTGTTGGTTGAACCAATATTATTGTCATAATAGTAACTGAATTTTGTATAAAGTTTTAATAATTATATTGTCAATTATAAATGAATATTTTCACATCAAATTTTATGTTGTCATTTTTTTTTAATGGTAGATTTTATTTGATTAAAGTTTGAGAATATCTTTTTAGCAATTTATTGAATAAGCAATCTTATGATCGTAATATAATTATGTTTTTTAATTATAATATTCATTAAAATATTTATGAAACAGTATATTAATTATTAAAAATATATTCAATTTTTTCTTATAACTACACGAAGCGCGGATTAGTATACTAGTGAATATAGAAAACAGGAAGCAAAAAGAAGTGGGCCCTACACGCTTTTAAGTGGATACACAACGTAATAATATAAGGTAGGTTGGGCTTATTTTTCAATGGGCCGAAGTGTACATGCATAGTCAACTATGGGTACAACAACTTGAAACACCAATAGCTATAAAATGTCCAAAAATCCAATAGTTAAGAAACATTACCAACAAGCACACGTGTTGACCACTACTTGTGTGCTAACTCACACTTATATATAGTAGAATAGAAAACTAGGTGTCGAAGGCCCGTGCTATGTTATTTTTTAGTCTCAATTTATGTGACACAAAAATAATTTAGATAATTAATTACTATATTTTAAAGATTCTTTGGTTATTTTAAGTTGTTAACTATCATACTTTATGAGATTTTTATTTAAGTTTTAAATAATACATATTACTCTCCTTGTTCAAACTTTTGTGACATTGATAGTCAATTATATTTTTAAATAATTTATAATATTTATTATTGAGATTTGTAATACCCCTTCTCCATTCCTATTTAAGTGACAATGATATAATTTTGAGAGTCAACCAAATATTTTATATATTTAAAAAATTTTAAATTGTTAATTATTGTGATTTATTATACTTTTAAAAAAAATATATAACAAATTATTTTTTTTAAAAAATATCTTTAGCTATTAACTATTGTAATTATAGTACTTTTTATGTAATTTTTAAATAATACATGTTATTCTCCTTGTCCAAACGTTTGTGGCATTGATAGTCAATTATACCTTTAGTTATTTCAATTTAAGTGACACTGATATAATTTCGAGAGTCAACCAAATATTTTAGATATTTTAAATTTTATAAGTTGTTAATTATTGTGATATATAATATTTTTGTAATATATAACAAATTAATTTCTTTTAGATATTTTAAGTTGATAAATATTATAATTTATAATACTTGTTATGTACTTTTCAAATGATATATGTAACTCTCCTTGTCCAAAATTTTGTGGCATTGATAGTCAATTATATTTTAAAAATAATTTAAATTTTTAATTACTGTGATTTATAATACGCTTTCTTCTATTTTAATTAAAATGACACTGATATAATTTTGAGGGTTAGCCAAATATTGTATATCTTTAAATTTTTTTAGTTATTAATTATTATGATATATAGATTTTTTTTTGTATTTTTATTGAAATATATACTAGATAAACAAAATAAGACAAACAGATTTAAATTGATGAAAAAAATGAAAGCAAGGGAAAGGACCAATGAAGTTGTACCAAAGCAGACAGATTGACCTTTAAATTTTTAAAGTTGTTAATTATTGTTATTTGTACTAATTTCTTAAAATATATAGTAGAGTAATTTTTTTTAGATATTTTAAACCATTAACTATTGTAATTTATAATATTTTTTTATGTAATTTTCAAAAATATATGTTACTTTCCTTATTCATAATTTTTTATCATTGATAGTCAAATATATATTGTTAAATAATTTAAATTTTTAATTATTGTGATTTATAATACATTTTCTTCTATTTCTATTTAAATAAAACAATGTTTATATGACCATAATAATTAATTAAGGGTGATATAGTAAAATCATGATTGAAGCAGCGAAACACACATGTATTAAATGACTTATAATAACTAATTAAAAGTGATACAATAAAATTATTATAAAAAATACTTGTGAAAAAATTAAGTGAATCAAATATTAAACATCAAGTTAATTTATTATTAAAAATTATTAATTTTTTAATACGTAAATGACTTTATAATAATTTTTTAATACTTAGATGACTTACAATAATTAATTAGGGGTGATATAATAAAATTACAGTTGAAGTAGCTAAAACAAACATATCATAAATGTCTATTTTATTTTTTTAATTAAATATTATTAATTTTTTAATTTAAATAGCATATAATAATTAATTAGAAGTGATATAGTAAAATCACGAAGCAAGCAACTGAATAGGTCGGCAAAGAGGACGACGAAAAGCTCCTCTCAACTGCCTCTTATATATAAGTAAAATATGAATGTAATTAATATAAATTTTCTATTACGTAAATGACTTATAATAATTAATTAGAGATGATATAGTAAAATCACGATTGAAATAGCTGAAGTAGGCAACACAAGCAGGTGCGTCGACTTGCTGCCTGCTTATTCCCTCTTATTATTAGTAGTAATTATAGTTGAAGTAGCTAAAGAAAATATATCATAAATGTCTATTTTATTTTGTTAATTAAATATTATTAATTTCTTAATTTAAATAACTTATAATAATTAATTAGAAGTGATATAGTAAAATTATGGAGCAAGCAGCTGAATTGATTGGCAAGGAGGACGACGAAAAGCTCCTCTCAACTGCCTCTTATAGATAAGTAAAATATAAATATAATTAATATAAATTTTCTATTATGTAAATGACTTATAATAATTAATTAGAGATGATATAGTAAAATCACGATTGAAACAGTTGAAGCAGACAACACAAGCAGGCGCGTCGACCTACTGCCTGCTTATTCCCTCTTATTAGTATTAGTATATATATATACTATAAAAACAACATCTATAGAATAGACAATTAGATATAATCTAGATAATAGATAGAAGTAATCAGAGTAAGGCTAGTATTACAAGAGGTACAAAAAGAAATTAATCAAATAAAAAATATAATACTCTCATGAATGATATACTACAAGATAAACTTTATCTAGCAATATTACAAAAGGAAGCACAGATCCAACCAAACCCCGAAGGATTATCAGATCATCAACCTCAGGGAAAAACAAACTCTTTAATCATAAAACATACATTTTAAGCATCCTTCCTTGTAACATTTCCTACATTTTGCTCTTTTGTTTTTACTTGAAAACCATTTACAAAAACAATATTGATTACTGTCTAATCCTTTTCCTTCCTCAAATTCATGTTCACATTCTTCTATCAAATTTACTAAATCATAATAGTCTGAGTTTGTCTTTTCTAATCCTATTTCATTTATGAATTCCTCTTCTCCAGAATCGGAGGAATCAAATTTATTTATTTCCTCTTCAAAAACTTCCATACTTCCAATAGAGTATATACTTTAATTATCTGACATATATTCGCCTACATTTATTAAATTTTCATTTACATCTTCTATTAATTGTGCATTCCTAAATTTATTATTGATTATTCTTGGTCAAGTATTTGCTAAGTGCTCTATGCTACCGAAGGTAAAACATTCTAATTTATTTTTGTAAGTTCTACTGGTGTTATATTTTCTTACATGTTTATCCTTATCTAGGTATGGCTTCTTTGCAGTTGATCTTCTTAAATAATATTTCTTCTTAGGGCGATAGTCTTTTTTATATGCCTTTCTATACTTTTTCTTTTTATAATCTTGATCATAATGTTGTGTAGTATATATGTTTTTACAAAAATCTGTATCACTTCTTTTTAATTATTTTTGTATCTGTATATTTGTACCATTTTCTTGTAATATATCCATTACATGTTGTATTCTTTATCCTATTGACCATGGGTTGTTTGGGTTTTGTATTACTCCTTCTCTCTTGGACCATTTTTCTTCTATCTCTCTTCCTAGAGCTCTTGGTAATTTATTAAATAATCTAGCTCTTAGAGTCTGATCAAATGAGTTCCCACTAATTGTACAATAATAAAAGTAATCATTTAAAAATTCTTTAATTCTTGACCAATGATTAATACTTAGTTGTTCTAAATTTATTAAAGCTCTTTGTTGTAATACTACTAATCCACTATTGGGATCCTGTCCTGTTAGTAGAGTATGTACTTTGTTTACAAAATTGTATGGGTTTGAGCCTAGTTCTACTAATTCTTGAAAGTCTTGTGGGAATATTATCTTATAAGCTTCCCAAAGTGCTTTAGTACTTTCTCCTAGAAATGTTTCTACATATCTATATATAATTTTTGCATCTGGTTCTTGATTACCCTGTATATGTTGTAAGTAGTCTGCTATAACTACATTTTTCCATATGTCTATTACATTATTCCATGCCTGAGGGTCATGGGCTAGCAAGTTTAAATTAGAAAGTATTAGATACTGTATAGACTACATAAATTATAGAATAAAGACCATTAGAGACCATTGTATTAGCAAAATACCTTTAGGATAAAAAATAGTAGTATAAAAATAGATAATTTAAAGAAGCTAAAATATTTAGATCTAACAATCCCAGCTGAAAAGAAATACAGACGTTTTAAAGATAATTCTCTTATTAGATGTAATTTTAACAACGGAGAACATACATTGCATGGAGAAAATCCACAATTAAATACCATTACAGATTTTATAATAAACCTAGGAGAAAAGACTCAACAAGAAAATACAAAAATATTAAAAACTCTAGAAATATTGGAAGATCTGCAAAACAAAAAAAGAAATTGTTAGATAAAATAGAATTTAATTTTGATTTCTTAAAGAACCAACAAGCAGAATTAGACAAAAAAATTTAAAGTTTTAATTAACAAAGATAAAGGTAATTTGAAAAATCTTGAAATAAGGTTAGTATTACAAGAGGTACAAAAAGAAATTAATCAAATAAGAAATATAATACTCTCATGAATGATATACTACAAGATAAACTTTATCTAGCAATATTACAAAAGGCAGCACAGATTCAACCAACCCCGAAGGATTATCAGATCATCAACCTCAGGTAAAAGCAGACTTTTTATCATAAAACAAAATAATATTATAATTTTGTTACTATTAGAACTGAATAAGAACCAGGAACTAAAGTATTAATCACAATATATGATAATAGATGGTCAGACTCAGAAAGATCTATAATAGGAATAACTGAAGTAGACATAACTAATAATGGAGGACTTTTTATTGTAGTCCAAATTATACGATAAATACCTTAGAATTCGGAAAGCATATTAAGATAGGTGTACAGACTAAAGGATATGAAGAAATGAATAATGGAAATAATTTACTTATATGTGAAAGATTTATAGGAAAACTTGCAACTAATAGTAGTATAAAGTTTAATCTAAAATTAGATGATGTAGTAAGTTTAATGGAAAATAAAGGTATTAAATTAATGAAATTCCTAAAAATAAACTCAGAAAAATATGCAGGATTAGAATGGAATTTAGAAAGATTTACTAAGAAAGAAATACTAAAGCCACCGATCATTTAATGTATATAAACAATAAAGGACAAGCTTCAGTAAGATTCACAGACTACCAATATACAAATGAAAAAGAGACCGATGAAGAAATTGAAGAATGTGAGAATACTAATTTTATTAATATAGAAATATTAGAAGGTTTTGAAGTAAATAAAGCTATAATAAAAGCAGAAGCCCTATATGAAATAAATAGCAATAGCGTATTTAAATGCATAGGCTGTAAATTAGGAAACTTAGACCTTGAGGAAATGAAAGAGCATTTTATAAAATGTGAATTACGAATAAATAATTATGGTTATACACGTAAAAAGAAACTAAAAGGTGAAGACTCAAAATCGATTTATAGTATAGACGAAAGTATAAAAGAATTTATGGAAAGCGCGGCAAGTTCCTCAAGCCCTTTCCAAAGAACAACTGGTATGCAAAACGTACCATTAACAACAAAAAATTTACCAAGACATAGATTATTTAGAACAAACCCAAACACTCTGACAGAACAAGATATAAAACCTAGGAAAAAGAATGCCAATAGAAGAACCTATTAGATTACAAGAAGGAAGTAATAAAGGAAAATTTTTAAACTTGCCAGCCCATGACCCTCAGGCATAGAATAATGTAATAGACATATGGAAAAATATAGTTGTAGCAGACTACATATAACATATACAGGGTAATCAAGAACCAGATGCAAAAATTATTTTTAGATATTTAGAAACATTTCTAGGAGAAAGTACTAAAGTACTTTGAGAAGCTTATAAGATAATATTCCCAAAAGACTTTCAAGAACTAGTAGAAATAGGCTAAAATCCATACAATTTTGTAAACAAAGTACATACTCTACTAACAGGCCAGGATCCTAATAGTGGATTAGTAGTATTACAACAAAGAGCTTTAATAAATTTAGAACAACTAAGTATTAATCATTGGTCAAGAATTAAAGAATTTTTAAATGATTACTTTTATTATTGTACAATTAATGGGAACTCATTTGATCAGACTCTAGGAGCTAGATTATTTAATAAATTACCAGGAGCTCTAGGAAGAGAAATAGAAGAAAAATGGTCCAAGAGAGAAGGAGTAATACAAAACCCAAATAACCCATGGTCAATAGGACAAAGAATACAACATGTAATGGATATATTACAAGAAAAATATACAAATATACAGATACAAAAACAATTAAAAAGAAGTGATACAGATTTTTGTAAAAACATATATACTACACAACATTATGACCAAGATTATAAAAAGAAAAAGTATAGAAAGACATATAAAAAAGACTATCGCCCTAAGAAGAAATATTATTTAAGAAGATCAACTGCAAAGAAGCCATACCTAGATAAGGATAAACATGTAAGAAAATATAACACCAGTAGAACCTACAAAAATAAATTAGAATGTTTTACCTGCGGTAGCATAGAGCACTTAGCAAATACTTGTCCAAGAAGAATCAATAATAAATCTAGGAATGCACAATTAATAGAAGATGTAAATAAAATTTAATAAATGTAGACGAATAAATGTCAGATAATGAAAGTATATACTCTATTAGAAGTATGGAAGTCTTTGAAGAGGAAATAAATAAATTTGGTTCTTCCGATACTGGAGAAGAGGAATTTATAGATGAAATAGGATTAGAAAAGACAAATTCAAACTATTATGATTTAGTAAATTTGATAGAAGAATGTGAACATGAATTTGAGGAAGGAAAAAGATTAGACAGTAATCAGTGTTGTTTTTATAAATGGTTTTCAAGTAAAAACAAAATAGCAAAATGTAGGAAATGTTACAAGGAAGGATGCATAAAATGTATAGAAAAAATCTCAGAGATCTTAAAAATTCAAAATCAACAAATAATTTAAGTAATTTTCACAAAAAACAACCCGAACCAATAGTTAAAACACCAGACGATAAAATATTAGAATTAGAAGAAAGGCTAAAAATATTAGAAATGAGAGTTTATAACCTCAAAAAACATAAAGAGGTAATTACAGAGAAAGACTTATTAGAAGTAGAATTATTAAATGCATTTGCTGAAAATAATAGAGTTAGACAGAAAAAATCAATGATGATACCATTTGAAGGATTGGTATGTAATGAAGAAAAGAAAGTTAGTACAGTCAAAGTTTTAGCAAGAATAAAAATTCAAGACAATGAGTTCGAGACTTTAACTATTGTTGATTCTGGATGTACAAGGAGCATTTTAAACAACAGAATTTTACCAGCAAAACTAATTAAAAAATTGCCAAAACCTCAAGAATCCATGCAAATGGACGGAACATATAATACCTATACAGACTATATACCAAAAGCAAAAATAAGTTTTATTAATACTTGTGAAAAATTCTACCAACCATCATATACAATTAATGAAATACTAGTTAGAGATTTAAACATAAAACCAGACTTTGTGTTATTTAGACTTCATGGTACAAAATAATGGAAGATGTTTAGTTACAAAGAATTGGGTAATATTCACCAGTAATATCACTCACTCACCAGCACAGACACAACCTACTTTAACTAAATATCGTTTTCTTAAGGATAAGCTAGATGAAAACTCAGATGACCAAATAAAACCCAAAATACCACTAGAATGTGATAAAGGAGAAAATTGTACATGTAATGATAATAAAAAGACAACAATGTATGAAGAATTACAAGATTTATTAGTAGTAGAAGTAATATAAAAAGACTATACTTTAATAGAAATGGATATAGAATTATACAATTTTAAGAAAGGTACACAACAGATAGGAGTAATAAAAGATCAACAAGACCAAGAGAAAATAATACAAATCCTAGATAAGCTAGAGATAATAGGAGAAAACCCCCTGCAACATTGGGACTCCAATCAAATTACCTACAAATTAGAAATAATTAATACATAATATGCTATCAAAACAACATCTATAGAAGCTACAAATGAAGACCTTAAAGACTTTGAAATACAAATAAAAGAGCTACTAGAATTAGGAATAATTAGAAGATCTACATCAAGACATAGGTCAACATCTTTCATAGTAAGAAACCATAGTGAAATAATAAGAGAAAAAGCTAGAATGGTAATAAATTAGAAAAGACTAAATGATAATACTGTAATGGATGGATATAAGTTACCAGACAAAACAGAATTAATAAATAGAATACAAGGAAGAAAAGTATTTAGTAAATTTGATTGTAAATCTTGATATTGGCAGATTAAAATGCATGAAGATAGTATAGAATGGACATCTTTCACATGTCCAGAAGGACATTTTGAATGACTAGTCATGCCGTTCGGATTAAAGACGGCTCCTCTAATTTTTCAAAGAAAAATGGATAGTATTTTTAGAGACTATAAATTTTTTGTATTAATTTACGTAGATGATATTTTAGTCTTTAGTAATAATATGAGAGAACATTTAGGACATTTACAACAAGTTTTTAAATTATTTGTAGATAATGGAATAATAATAAGTAGAAAAAAAATAAAATTATGTAAAAATAGTATTAATTTTTTAGGAGTAGTTATTGGAGGCGGTAGAATAAAATTACAACCACACATAGCTAAAATAGTCTTAGAAATGCCAGATAAATTAGACAAGACTAAGGATTTACAAAAATTTTTAGGACTTTTAAATTATGCTAGAGCTTTTATCAAAGACTTAGGTAAAGTAGTATATTCTAAAACAAGATCAACAGGCCAAAAAACTTTTAATACTTAAGACATAAAATTAGTCCAACAACTTAAAAGCATGATACAAGACATCCCAGGCTTAACGTTACCATTAGAAATGAATTATTTAATAGTCGAGACAGATGGAAGCCTTCAAGGATGGGGAGCAATATTAAAAGCAAAACCTAACAAATATAGTGATAAAAAAGATGAAAAAATTTGTGCTTATTCAAGTGGAAAATATAAAGAAAAGAGAAAATTAAATAACATAGATGCGGAGACACTAGCAGTAATTTATGGTTTGAATAGTTTTAAACTTTATATATTAAATAAACCCGAAATACTAGTAAGAACAGACTGCGAGGCTATAGTAAAGTTTTATCAGAAAATAAAAGATAAGAATAGTAGTAAAAGAAGATGGTTAAATTTCCTAGATGCTACTTCAATCTATAATATTGTTTTAGAACACATTAAAGAAAAAGATAATAACTTAGCAGATCAACTAAGTAGATTAATTAAAGAAGACAACTAATGATTTTTGTTTCAGTATGAATACAGGAAAGGAAAAAGGCAAGGCAGAAGCCTCATCATCCCAAGACTATCTAAAGACACTAATGAGAAACACTCGTTTCAGACCACTTACGATACTAGAACAGCTAAAATTAGATAGAATAATTTTTGGACCCCACAACTTGGTATGTTACGAACCATCCAACTTAACTTTCAGCCGAAAGCCGAAAGTACAAGTGGATAAGCCGCAGATATGTCTACTAGATAATTTATGGATAACATATAATAGAAGAGACAATAGTTATTTTGTTCCAGTTCTAAATGCATTAAGTTATTATTTTACTGAGAAAAATACTACTAACAGGTTTAAATTCTATATTGTTCTCAGAGGACATCAGCAAGGTGTGTTCCATACTTGGATAGAGGTAATGGATGCCATAAAAGATTATAAAACACTTTTTTATAAAGGTTTTTATGATCTCTCAGAGACTCTTGACTATGCCCGGAGAAATCTGGGACCAAATTATTTTATTACTCCAGCTTTAAGATCAGAAACACAAAAAATTCATCAATATCATATTAATAAAGACACAGACAAAATTACATTTTGTGATCATTGTTCCTCTATGATCGAAGTTTTTTAAAGACTGAATCAAGCCAATGAAATTTTAAGACAAAATAATGAAAATCTTGTAAGAGAAAAAGGACAAATGTTAGAACATATAAGTATTTTACAAGACCGTATAAAAATCCTTCATTTTGAACTTTCACAACAGACTCAACCAATTTATGAGACCCAACCAAAGAGTTCTCCATTCTCTTTAAAAATGGAAAAACCCACTGTATCGGGTAATGATACAGCTAGTCCAGCTCAAACGGTAGATGGTAAAGGCTTCTCAAATCCGTTAGTGGGTGTGCGTTCCCCAATGAATGTAGCAAGACCCACTGTATCGGGTAATGATACAGCTAGTCCAACTCAAACGGTAGCTGATAAAGACTCATTAAATTCGTTGATGGCTGCCACTTTGCCAAAAAGTGTAGGAAGAATACTCCCAGCTAGTTTTAAAACCACAGGTACTCAGACAATAGCTGAAGGAAGTTCTTCTCAGAGTAAGAAGGGATTTTCATTAAGAAAAAAGAAAAATAAAAAAAAATATAGAAAAAATAGTAGTAGACTCAATAAAAAAGTTGTTAGCAGAACAATTGCCTAAGGAGATAGCAATGAATCCAGACCCACTAGAGCAAAGACCCAGAATTTCTTTAATTTCAAGAGAAGAAACAAGATCACCTAGAACTGGAATAAGACTGAGATTATCAGACAAAGACAGTGACGAGTATGAACGAGAATACAACTCAGTCATGGATTAATTTGCCCAAGATCCAAACGCAGACGATGATTCAGGAATGAAGTTTGACTCAGAAGCTTTACACAATTTTAATACGTAAGCAATGACGATATCTACAAGAGACAAAATAACAGACGTATGCAATATCAGATAAATAAATGGACGGAGGAGAATTAAAGAAAGATATTAGCCGTCGGGCCCACCCAAGTTGATAAAGTCTTGCTAAAGTCTTTAGAAAAGATTTGAAGTCCACAAAAAAAGTTAAGATTTGAAGTCTACAAATGCCTATAAATACCCCCCTTTTATGGAAGACTTAAACATGTACCAAAGAGAGAAAAAAGCAAGAAAAAATCAAGAGTGAGAAAGTTCATTAATTTTCTTAAGTTATTTAAGTTTCTTAGTTTCTAAAGTTTGTAAGTCACTTAAAAAAAAAGAGTGTGTGAAAATTTTTCTTAGTTCTTCATTTTTCGGTAGCTGTCAAGTTTTCAGGGGACTCCCGAAAGGGAAACCTCACTTCTTTCTTAAGGCATGTAAGTAGTAATTACATAGATCTTTGTATTTTTCTCCCAATTTTATAAATTATATTTGAATTAATCAAGTTTATATTTTCTTTCACATGTGTTTTATTATTAAGATCTGGATCGCCGGCGGTTTTCCGTCAGTTTTTCTAATCTTGTAAAATTTATAAATTACTTATAAAAATACCCTTAGTAAATGGTTATTCTCTTAGTGTTTTAGCAATAGCGATGGATTAATCTGTAAATTCCTAGGGACTTGAAAAGTCCGAAGAAGATTAAAAAGGACTGTTGTTATTCTCCCGGGGTATGATTAAAGAAGATATTGCTAAAATACCTAAAACTGAAGAGAAATAGATGAACAGGGTATAAAAAAATTTAAAAACCAAAAAATGCAAAAATAATTTATTATGGGAGAAAATATACTTGGATCTTTATGACTTGGACACTTACACTGGACTAAGGACAACGAAGGAGGGAGTACTGAGTAGGACTTTACACTATATTAAAACAAAACTGCGATAACTCTGCTTTAATCTCTAAAAATTACTTATCTGCTTTAATTACTTGTTATATATAATTTGCTTGCTATATTACTATACTAACTATATAATCTACGATTTATTATATTTATATAATCTACGATATATATTATAATACATATACTAAAGGATATATATATACATATATAAGTAACATATATTCTTGCTTATTATTATTATTATTACTAGCAGTAGTATAAGTTGTCTATATATAAGATTATAATATATATTTAATACATTTATAGTATAATATATATACTGCTTATATATATATATTAGCATATATATATATTACTTATATATATAAATACTAGTTACTATTTATTATTAACTTTGTTTATATATTATTAATATATCTATCTATTCGTCCTGTCAATTATTATTGTTATTATCTATTATCTGTTTATTATATTCTCTATTATTACTATATTGTTATTATTATCTGTCTATATTACCTATCTATTATCTAGATTATATCTAATTGTCTATCTTATTGCTAGGGGACTCCCGAAAGGGAAACCTTACTTCTTCCTTAAGGCATGTAAGTAGTAGTTACATAGATCCTAGTATAAAATTATTTGAACTTTTTCCAGAATCTAGAGAAGAAGTTTGGATTGAACTACAAGAAGTAGATAATAGATTAAGAGAAGTTAGAGAACAAATAGCTTATATTAACTACGAGCTTTGGGTAGATAAGATTTTAAGAGATATGTATCTAGTTTAATCTAAAAAATAGATGATGTAGTAAGTTTAATGGGAAATAAAGGTATTAAATTAATGAGGTTCTACTGGTGTTATTTTTTCTTACATGTTTATCCTTATCTAGGTATGACTATAGTTGATTCTGGATGTACAAGGAGCATTTTAAACAACAAAATTTTATCAGCAAAACTAATTAAAAAATTGCCAAAACCTCAAGAATCCACGCAAATGGACGGAACATATAATACCTATACAGACTATATACCAAAAGCAAAAATAAGTTTTATTAATACTTGTGAAAAATTCTATCAACCATCATATACACTTAGTGAAATATAGTTAGTGATTTAAACATAAAAGCAAACTTTGTGTTATATATATATATATACACATAAATAGATATGATTTATATCTATATCTATAATCTATCTATAATATATTAAAAGTGTGACCCTTAGAAAGTGATTCAAATTTTATACCTTTTATTAAAATTTTTTACTTTAGATAAAATTATTTTTCACCCTTTTTTCAAATTATTATAATATTAAACCTATTAAATATTAATTGGCAAAGGTTTTCTATTTACAACTAAACTCCTAACTTTATGGGTAAAGTTTTTTTTGGTTGGATAGTAGTTTTTCCAAAAGAAAAATAAAACCGCTAATCACCCTAAAATTTAGGAAAAAATTTGATTCTATTTGAAATTCACTTTTAATTTGAATATATATAATTGGATTTCATTCCAAAAATACACAGCAAATGATTATTATAAATAGAACCACAAATTCAATCAAAAAAATAAATAAAATAAAAATCACATGCCCTCAAAGTTAGTACTTCATATATTTTCTTCCACTTTATTGTCCTCATTCTTTTTTTTTAGAGATAATACCCAATTACGTCCCTGAACTATACCCAAAAAGCTATGACACACCTCAATTTAAAGGGGTCCTATTTCCCCTGAACTATTTAAAAGTGTAATTTTGACACCCTTAGTGCCTACGTGGCACATACGTGGTACAACACATTGAAGTGTCCACGTAGGCACACGTGTGTGCCACTGGCGTATGTGTCACATAGGCACTAAAGATGTCAAAATTACACTTTTAATTAGTTCAGGTGGGTAATAAGACCTCTTTTAAGTTGAGGTGTGTCATATCCTTTTTGGGTATAGTTCAGGGTGATAATTGGGTATTTTCTCTCTCTTTTTTTTTTTTAATCTTAGTTATGAGTTTTTTTGGCTTATTTGTCATAGAAATTTCATATTTTGATTACATTATGTGCGTCTTTTTCCTATCTTTTTTCAATCTTGTCTAATGTGTATTTTAAACTTTTTTCAGGTCATTATATAATGCTCAGTTGAAAGCGTACAAAGTAATTTGTGTGCTTCTGAATTGTTTATCCTCTACCACACTAGAGAGCATTAGAGAATTAAAGAATAAGAGATATGGGAAAGGGAAGGAAAGGGAAGCTGCTGACGTTGAAAGGAAAAGGAAGAAGAGGCTGGTGAAAGAACAACCCGTGTAGATGGTATACAAGTAATCATCATGTTCTTGAGTTATTTATTTAAATGTTCATTAGTTTATGCCCTATATGCAGAAATATGATTGTTTATATTGGTTTTGAGTAAGAAACGAGGACAATAAAATAGACTCCTAACAAATATGGAGAATTAGATAAAAAATTTCTATATAATAGAAGCGCTGGTTTCGACTAGCTGCTTCATTATTTACTATATTACCCCTAATTGCTTCGTAATTTACCATATTATTCCTAATTAATTATTATAAGTCATTTATATATTAGAATTAATAATATTTTTTACTATATTACCCTTAATTAATTATTATAAGTCATTTATATATTAGAATTAATAATATTTAATTAAAAAATAGATATTTATGATGTTTGTTTCAGCTGATTTAACTGTGATTTTACTATATCATTCTTAACTAATTATTATAAGTCATTTATGTATTAAAAAAATAATAATATTTAATTAAAAAAAATAGATGCCATGTCTGCTGCATCTGCTTCAACCATAATTTTGCTAAATATCGCTCATAATTAATTATTATGAGTCATCTAAGTGTTAAAAATTTAATAATATTTTTTTTAAAAAAAAAACGTAAAATGATAAATTAACTTTTGATGTATTAAATTAAGTTGACCTCCTTCAACCGTGATTTTACCGTATCACCCCTAATTAATTATTATAAGTCATTTATGTATTCGACCAGCTGCTTCATTATTTAATATATTACCCCTAATTGCTCCGTGATTTACCATATTACCCCTAATTAATTATTATAAGTCATTTATATATTAGAATTAATAATATTTAATTAAAAAATAGATATTTATGATGTTTATTTCAGCTGCTTTAACCGTGATTTAACTATATCATTCCTAATTAATTATTATAAGTCATTTATGTATTAAAAAAATAATATTTAATTAAAAAAAGAAAAATAGACATTTATGACATGTCTATTTCAGCTGCTTCAATTGTAATTTTACTAAATATCGCTCTTAATTAATCATTTAAGTATTAAAAATTTAATGATATTTAATAAAAAAGATAAAATAGACATAAAATGATAAGCCGGTAGCAGATCGACATGTTTGTTTGTGTTGCCTACTTAGATACTTCCTTTTATATTTATTTATTTTACTTTCAGTTTTAATCTATTATATATTTGAGAATTACGTAATAGTATTATAAATCATAATAATTAACAATTTAAAGTAATTAAAAAGACATAAATTTTTTTTGGTTGACTCTCTAAATTTTATTACCGTCACGTAAATTGGAACAGAAGAAAAAGTACTACAAATCACAACAATTAATAATTTAAAGTATTTTAAAAATATGTAAAAAATTTAGTTAACTCTAAAAAATTGTATCAATACCACATAAATTGAGACAGGGGGTATAACATATATCATTTAAAAATTACATAAAAAGTATTATAAATCACAATAGTTAATCTTGAAAATGTTTTTCTGCCACCTCAATTCTAACTGTTGTTATATTTGGATATCTAGATATAATAATATTGTGCACCCATCTATAAGAATTTCTAACTTAGTAGTGGTTCAAAACATTTCAATATCTGTATTTATAAGTGTTTTGCCTTTGAGAAGATGATCCAAGACTTTGTTGTTAATTGAAGTATCTTTTGTTCCAGTTTTTGTATGAAATAATCATGTGAATATTAGTTCTACATCTTTTCTATATTTTGTAACAGGTCTCAATCTTATCATCAAACAATAAAAATAGCCCGACTACATGACATATCACACTTTCTTATCATGTGAAAAAACTATCTTATAAAACTTCACTCCTTAGCGAGTACCGTCAAATAGTTATTATTTAAAAAGTTATAATTTTAAATCAATGTACATTTATGTTTGTATCTCATCAATATCGAATTTTGGTGCTAAAAATGTCTATAGTGTTGGGCCCGCGCTGACATGGGTCATGCACCTCTAGTCCTAATATATATGAGAAAGGAGAATTAATATTTAGGTGCATGTAATTTTATTCAATTATTTCTCATACCACTACCTCGGATGAGTTAGAGAGGTTGTTTTCGATAGATCTCCTACATAAATATTAATTAAAGCTACCAACTTAATATATAAAGGTGATATAGTGTTTAATCACATCAATTTATAAATATTCAAAGAGACTAAATTTGTTATTGGTTAATTTGAATTTTAATATTTTCTTTGGTCAATATCTTAATTATGATTCAATACTGTCCTATTTCAAAACAAAAACAGAAGTAAATTAGTATTAAATTTATTTTTTGCCGTTACAAATCAAAACTAAGAGGCGGCATGGGTGCACACTTCATACCACAGAGCCATTTTTTTAAAACTTAGCATAAAGATCTAATTTACATCATCTAGGATGAGTGCATGTACACCATGAGTCTTAATATGTGTCTGTTGTTATTTTAAAAGTTTTAAATAATATTTAAAAGTAATTTTTTTTAAAATATATGATTAAAAAAATATATTTTATAATTAAGGAGTTTTGAAATGTACGTTAAGAGATATTACGAGAATTTGTTGTGAAAAGAGTTTTTTTATTGGTAAAAGTATTTCATATTTAGTTAATTCTTTTTGGAGAACCACATTAACTATATATTATGATTCTTTTACTATAGTTTTTTGTCATCTAATTTATGGTCAATAAAGTTTGCAATTGTTTGCTTCAATATGATGTCATGTTATTCGATTTTAATATTTTTACGAGTTTTTTTTTTTGGGGTGGGGGGTGGGGGGTGGGGGGTGTTAGAAGAGTATTACTCTATCTTGACTATATATTCATTCTTGCAAGAGTACTACACTTTAGAAATTGTTTTATGTTAATTACCATTTTCTTAAAATTATAATTTAATTATTCTCTTAATATTTTAGAACTTTAAAACCAACTAAAGTTATAACTATTAATTTTTTTAATCTATTTGTAAGAGATAAAAACTCATAATATTTACTACTTTAAAATTGACAAATTTTTTATCTTATTTATATAAGTTACTAATTTGAATTATATAACATAATTATACTTATTTATCGCTCTTCAGAAATACAAATATAGGTTTTCAAAAATCGAGTAACTTCAATGAGACCTCTTTTTTCCTTACTTGATTGTTCTTCTTTTCTTTCTTTCGGAACTTACACATTTTTTATTTGATTTCTATTTTATAATTCAAATTATTGTTAAATAATTTATGATTTTTTTTTAAAAAAGAATGTATTCATTGATTACATTTACATGTTATAACGAACTAAAGTTGGTGGACTCCGATCAAATAATCTCGATACTAATTATGTGTTCTTGTCACTTGTCAGGTTCGTAAAGTTTGAATCTTTAGTTTGATTTATTTTATTTTGTTTGTTTTGAATCTTTTGTTTTCCTTTGTAATGATCTAAGCATCTAATTTTTTTTTTCCTTTGTGAATTCTTATTTATCTTTCATATAGAACCTTTATGACACTAAGGTATAGATATGCCAAAACGTAGTGATTACTGAATCTGTTTGGTGGTTTATTCATGATATATTAGATATATTAACATTATCAATAATGGTTGTGGTAGAGTAACTATTCTTTTATCTTTAATTAGAAATTTTGACTTTGATACCTCTAGATACAACGTCACTTTTGTTAGAGCATACTTTTTTATTCCAATGTGGACTTTTCGACATGAATTCGAATTTAGTTGGGATGATTGAAGATGCATTACTATGTCCTGAAGAATCATCTTTTCAAGTTATTCAAATTCACTATATTTTGATGACATGTAAATCGTGGTGCAACTTTAATTTGGAAAAAGGAAAATACAAAATCTGAATTATTAATACCTTTGAAAAAGGAAAGATACAAAAACTTAAGAATTCCTATTAAGACGAAATATCAGAAGTTTCACAACCCATAAAAGATTTGATCAATGCATCTTTTAGAGTTGGAGTCCAAATAAAAATTGTAACAATATCTAGCTTGCAACTCTAAATTATTTAGTTTGATTTACAAACAAGAGCTTTAAATTTTACTTTTAATTGCTGAAATCAAGGAAAAAGAATATTATAGTTTGTTTAAATTCAATTGCTATTTTTTAATAATTTATTCTTTTTAATATATTTTATATTGATTGGTGGCCTGATGTGATATACACGTGCAACACACGTATTCTAAACTAATATATATATAAAAGCAAAACTAAAACAAGACAAGATGCCAAGTGGCAACATATTAAAATAGCCACGTAGCGATTTTTAGGACAAAATTAAAAAATATTTTAAGACAAAGCTAAATATATTGTAATAAAAAATTTGAATTGAAAGATTAAGCATTTGAATTTGAAGTACATCATCTTAATAACTAGAAACTCATAATTGAAGAGTTCTAATAGACTATTACTATTTCAAACTTATCTCTTTTATAATTTAAATATTATATATATATAGATAGATAGATAGAGAGAGAGAGTTTATTTTAATAATATAATAATAATAAGCGATAAATAATAGTAGTAGTAATACACAAGTTGTATTGCTTTTAATTTTGAAGAAAAAAATGTGATAATAGTAGAAACTTTTTTGAATTAAAAAATAGGAACATTTGAATTTGAAAATATTAGATTTTTTTTTTAAATTATCATTAGCTTAAAGAGTTCTAATAAATATATACTATTTTAAACTTATCTCTTTTAAAATTTAAATGTTATAAAATATATTTAAATATAATTTATTTACATATTATGGAAATATAAAAAATTATTAAAATAATAATAATAGTTAATAGTAATGGTAGAAACAATAGTAGCAGTAGTATGTACGTATTGTATAACAATAATAATAATAATAATAATAACAACAACAACAACAACAATAATAATAATAATAATAATAATAATAATAATAATAATGATAATAATAATAATAATAGTTAAAAAAATAAAAACAAAAATATAGTAGTACATATATAGTTGTAGGTGGTGGTAAGATAATAAAAGAATAAAGTATAGAAGTTGTGGCGCGCGCACACACACATATATATATAGCAAAATTAAAACAAGACAAGTTGTCAAGTGATAACATATTAAAATAGCCACGTAACGGTTTTTAGGACAAAATTTAAAAATATTTTAAGACAAAGTTAAATATATTGTAATAAAAATTTTGAATTGAAAGTTAAGTATGTGAATTTGAAATACATTATCTTATTAACTAGAAACTCATAATTGAAGAGTTCTAATAGACTATTATTATTTCAAACTTATCTCTTTTGTAATTTAAATATTATATATATATATATATATATATATATATATATATATATATATATATATATATAGATAGATAGATGGATAGATAGAGAGAGAGAGTTTATTTTAATAATATAATAATAATAAGCAATAAATAATATTAGTAGTAATACGCAAGTTGTATTGCTTTTAATTTTGAAAAAAGTAGAAGTGATAGTAGTAGAAATTTTTTGAATTAGGGATAGGAATATTTGAATTTGAAAATATTAGATTTCTTTTTTAAAAAAATTATCATTAGCTTAAAGAGTTTTAATAAACATATACTATTTTAAACTTATCTCTTTTAAAATTTAAATGTTATAAAATATATTTAAATATAGTTTATTTACATATTAAGGAAAGATAAAAAAATATTAAATAATAACAATAGTTAATAGTAATGGTAGAAACAATAGTAGCAATTGTATGTACGTACAAGATAATAATAATAATAATAATAATAATAATAATAATAATAATAATAATGATAATAATAATAATAATAATCATAATAATAATAATAATTAAAAAAATATAAAAAAAATATAGTAGTATATACATAGTAGTAGGTGGTGGTAAGATAATAAAAAAATAAAATATAAAAGTTGTGGTACATAATAATAATAATAATAATAATAATAATAATAATAATAAAAGAAAAAGGAGGAGGAGGAGAAGGAGAATAATAATAATAATAATAATAATAATAATAAAGTAATAACAGTAGTTGAAGATTACTTACAATAAATAAGCTACTAAAATAAGGCATTGAGCTAGAGAATGAGTTATCTTCGCTATATCAACTAGAGAACGAGTCAAAGGATCACTTATTTGTTAGTTTTGTTTTAAAAGTAATAATAACATAGAAAACAAGAAAACAATTAAACGAAAGAAAAGAAGATAAATGAGAGAAAGAGAAAAAATAAAATAAAATAGTAAGGATAAGGATGAATAACAAATTGATCATTTTTTATTTATTATTGTTAACTATAAAAAATATTTGATTAAATCTTATTAATTTCAAATGTTTCTCTCAATTTAAATATATAGATTATAAAAAATATATACATTGTATTTAAAATCAAGGAGAATCATCAAGCAGGAGTAACAACAAAGGTGACTTTAGAGTATGCAAAATGCAGTCAGAATGAAAGATTAAGACTGTGGGAAGCTCTTGAAGAAATGGCAATCACAAACAAGGATCCTTGGTTGGTGGGAGGAGACTTCAATGTCATTAGGAATGAAGAGGAGAAATTAGGAGGTTTACCAGTGACACTAGATGAGACAAATGATTGCATAAACATCTGTAATCTAGAAGAGGCAACATTCAAGGGTAGTAAATACACATGGTGGAATGAAAGAACTGATGGTGAATGCATATTCAAAAGACTTGATAGGGTATTTATGAATGACAAGTTGCAGGAAGTCTTTTCAATTATTGAGGTGGAAAATTTGGTAAGAAGTGGATCGGATCATGCACAAATGTTATTGCATTGCAGTACACAATAGGAACATATGATTAAGCCATTTAGATTTCTTAATTTATGGTTGAAAGAAGAATAATGTCTGGAAGTAATTAGACAAAGCTGAAGCGTTGATATAGAAGGGAATCTTTTTATCAAAAGTTGAACAAGACTAAAGCTGCATTAACTCAGTGGAGTACGCAAACTTTTGGAAATATTTGTCGAGAGATTGCTACTCTTGAAGAGGTGATAAAGGTAAGGGAACAACAATTTCAGGAGGAACCTACAAGACTGAACAAGTCTAATCTATTCAAAGCACACGCTGAACTGGCTATGCAATTGAAAAGAGAAGAGGAGTTATGGAGACAGAAGACAGGATTTGAATGGTTCAAGGATGGGGAAAGAAACACTAAATTCTTTCATGTTGTAGTAAAGGGAAGAAGATCAAGACTCGAAATTCAAAAAATTTAGAATGATGAAGGTGAATGGCTTGATAACTAGGAGAAAATTGCTAAGGCTGGAACTATATTTTATCAGCAACAGTTTATAAAACAAGAGGATCCTGAAGATTTTTCCATATTGGGAATGTTGCCAAGTATAGTAACAGATGCTCAGAATATGGAATTAAAGAGAATCCCAACTATTGAAGAAGTGAAAAAGGCAGTTATGAGATTGAATAGAAATAGTGCAGCTGGTCCTGATGGTATGACAAGTGCTTTCTTTCAGGATACTTGGAATATATTATCAAAGGATTTACATCAGATGTTAATAGCATTCTTTTGTGGGTATGAGCTTCCCAGGTTTATCACACATACTAATTTGGTACTTTTACCAAAGAAGTTGGTGGTAAATACATGTAACGACCCGTGACTACCCCCTAGTCATTACATGGTGCTTACGGTCCTGAGAGATCACAAGCTAACCTATGAGCTGGTACCTGCTGTGAGCACTGAATAATATAACCATGAATGCGGAAGAATAACTGAAGTGCCATAAGGTTTTAAATATCTAAATTCAAATTGAAATATAAATCTAGGAAAAACGACTGTCTGAATCTGATAAAGTACTGATAAACTAAACAACTAACTAACTATAATGTCTGAAAAACCTCTAAGACTAACTGATTGAGAGTTGATAGGAAAAGCCCCCAACTAACTCTACTGACTACTGAAATAAAGATATAAAATAAGATAGTGTCCTCGGGTGATGAGGACTCAACACTCGGGTGATGAAGACTCACCACTGCTACTGTACTGCTAAGTATCTGAGGGACTAAGTACGATCCGATAACTAAGCGTCAGCACCTATGATATAAGACATCATAGCGCAAAAGAAAGGTATGCAATCAGTACTTTGAATATACTGATATGCTAAATGAGGTAGGCTTAGATGCAAAGTTTCATGAATATGAGTAATGATCTATCTGAACACACATGTAAAACATGGAATACTAAATAGAGAACATAGAATCTGTAGATACTGAACATGCATTAAAGTTTGTAAAATACTAAAAATACATGAAAATTTGTAGACTCTGAGGATACATGACCAAGCATATGACATGAACTGGATGAAATCTGTAAACTAAAATACTGAAATTAATTGAAATCTGTATGCTTTGGTCAAACAATACTAAGACTGAAGAACTGAACTGAAACTATAACTGAGACTATATTTGAGACTGTGGGAGGTATCATCTAACCAACATTTCCCAATTTGAGATAATTGGGGTACAACCTATAACCCCAGTTGGAAGGGTGTTAATATCGAGCCACGGGTACTAACGCTGGCTGTATGGATCCACTAAACTGATATTGTGTCCAAAGGACTAAGGATGTCAAGCCTGAACTGACGGGTGACCCCTGCGAGATAGTCAAGCCTAATATGATGGGTGACTACTTATATCCTATACTGGATACGTAGTTCTGGAGTATAGGGACTGCTACTAACAACTCTACCTATCTGACGGGGAAGCCTCCATCCCTACACTCGCTCAGTACTAAATCCTACTCCCAACTGAATGACATTGAAACTCTAGACTATTCTGAGTTTAACTAACTGTTCTGATAAAGCTCATGATATAATTTGAAGTTATTCTGAAGATACTGAGACAACATTAAGTAAACAACTACGGTTTCGGGTATTCAATACCCCCAGGACTCAAAACAATAGTAGTATGACACTAAAATATTGAAGGACATAACATGAAGACTCTTATTAAAATCAATTGCTCTTGTAGGCATTTTATCAAACACTTATAGTTCATGGTTTAAAACAATCATAGAATTACTAAAGGATCGGCATAATTGGCATGAAATTACTATGGAAAATACTAAGTCATGATTTAATTCAACAAATGATAACACTAAAACATGAGGAATCGAATAACAACAATAGCTTCATTAAAACCTGGTATTAAATCAAAGTTCATGGAGATTAGTGGATGAAATCATGATTAAAAATCAAATAACTTAAAAAGATCATAACTTTATAATTAAAAAAGTTACTTGAGCTCTATGGATGAACATCTAACATACCTGGGATGATGAATTTGGAAGGATTGATGGAGGGTTTTTGAGAAATTGCCTTGAATTTGAGAGCTAGGGTTTCTAGTTCTTGAAAAAAAGGATCTTTAATTTTGAAGAAGAATTGCATAATGGTGACTACTTAGGGTGTTTAGGGGTTAAATTTTGTGTTTTAGGTTAATTAGGGCCGTGGAAAAAGACTCAAATACCCTTAAACGAATTTTAAAATAAAAGCTGAAAACTGACCATTCCGATTTTTGGCCTTGGCGCGACGCGCCACCATCGCGCCAAGCCACTGAAAAAGGGACAAATGGGACATGGACAGAAGGCGCGACGCGCTACTATTGCGGTAAGCCTTGAAATGCCATTTTTGGCCACCTCCGCGACGCGCCATGATCGCGGAGGCCCACTGGAAATTGAAAAACGAGAAATTGGCCTGCTCCATGACGCGCCATGATCATGGAGTCATACTGGAAATCGAAAATTGTCATTTGGGCTGTCTACGCGATGCGCTGAGGGTTAAAATGATGGTGTTTAACGACTAAAACTTAAAATTGCCATAACTTCTTACCCGGTTATCGGATTTGGACGAATTTTATATCGTTGGAAAGCTAATTGAATTTCCTACGCAATGACAGGGTCTAAACTGAAAAATAACGAGCATTTCAGAATTTTTATATATGATTAATCATGCACTGGGACTTAGATTATGCTAGGAAAATACGGGGTGTTACAATATCTCCCCCTTGGGATTATTCATCCCCGAATAAAACTGGTTAAGCTGAGGGAACTGATTGACTGAGCTTACACACTAAATTTGCATGTATGATGCACGAAATGCATGACTGAACTGATTCATAAATGAACGACTGACATGAACATGATGTGCAACTGAAACTGAGCATGATAGAGAAAAATCTTAAGAAGATTTGGTACCTCATACTGAATTTGGATTTGCGGAGAAAAGAAGAGGGTACTTGGTCCGCATATCTACTTCTGCTTCCCAAGTGGCTCCCTCAACGGACTGATTCCGCCAAAGAACTTTGACTAGTGGAACTTCTTTGTTCCTTAGTCTACAAACTTGATGATCAAGAATTTCGACTGGAACTTCCTCAAAGGAAAGACTGTTCTGAATATCTATACTTTCTAAGGGAAAAACTACAGATGGATCACCAATACACTTTTCAACAATGAGACATAGAACACTGGGTGTAATGAGGCTAAATCTAAAGGAAGCTCTAGCTCGTAAGCTACCTTTCCGAAACGACTGAAAATTCTGAAGGGACCGACATATCAGGGACTAAGTTTCCCTTTCTTGTCGAATCTCTCCACTCCCTTCATGGGAAAGATTTTCAAGTACACAAGATCACTGACCTTAAACTCAAGATCCTTTTTCCTCACATCTGCATACGATTTCTGTCTGCTCTAGGCAGCCTTAAGTCATTGTCTGACCAACTGATCCTTTTCTAAAGCATCAAACATTAAGTCAGGCCCTACTACTGTGGCCTCACCTACTTTAAACCAACCAATTGGAGATCTACATCTCCTATTATAGAGAGACTCAAATGGAGCCATATGGATACTGGAATAATAGCTGTTATTGTATGCGAATTCAATCAAAGGCAAATGATCATCCCAACTACCCTTAAAATCAGTAACGCATGCTCTCAGCATATCCTCAAGAGTCCAAATGGTCCTTTCTGCTTGACCATCTATCTGAGGGTGGAAGGCTGTACTGAGGTAGACTTAGGTTCCAATACCCTTTTGGAATGCTTTCCAGAAGTGAGAGGTAAACTGAGTACCTCTATCTGAGATGATAGATAAAGAAATACCGTGCAACTTAACCAATTTTCTGAGATACAGATTGACATAGTCCTTGGCTGAATACGAGGTATGGACTGGCAAGAAATGAGTTGATTTGGTCATCTTGTCTACGATAACCCAAATAGAGTCAGGCTGATGCCGAGTACGAGGCAGACCTATCATAAAGTCCATATTCACTTTCTCTCATTTCCACATGGGAATACTGAACTCCTGCATGGATCCACTGGGTTTCTGGTGCTCAACCTTAACTTGCTGATATGTAGAGCACTTAGCTACAAACTCTCTCTTCATCTCAATCCACCAATAGATCTCCCACAAAGTGAAGTACACCTTAGTGTCCCCTGGATGAATAGAGTAACGTGCACCATACGCTTCTACAAGAATTCTCAACTCATCTACACCAGGCACACATAATCTACCCTGACAACGCAAAACACCATCTCCTCCTTAGGAGAAAACCTTCACTTTTTGATCTCTGACTGAATTTTTTAACTTAACTAGACTGGGATCTCTATCCTGCTTTTGTTTCACCTTGGAAACTAGAGATGACTCTGAACTACTCTGCACCCATACACTACCTTCTTCTGAATCGAGTAAATGGATACCTAGTCGGGAAAGCCGATGAACTTCCTGAGCTAACTTCTTCTTACCATCCTCAACATAAGCTACACTACCCATAGACATTCTACTGAGAGCATCAACCACTACATTGGCCTTGCCCGAATGATACAAAATGCTCATGTCATAATCCTTCAATAACTTTAACCATCTTATCTGACGTAAATTCAAATCTTTCTGAGAGAACACATACTGAAGGCTTTTGTGACCTGTGAACACATCTACATGCACCCCATATAAGTAATGCCTCCAAATCTTTAAGGCAAATACTATAGCTTCTAGCTCAAGCTCATGAGTCGAATAATTCTTTTTATGGGGTTTGAGCTGTCTGGAGGTGTAGGCTATGACCTTACCTCTCTGTATGAGGACATAACCCAAACCTACTCTGGATGCATCACAGTACACGATAAAACCATCTGAACCATCTAGTAGAGTAAGAACTGAGGCTGAGGTGAGTCGAGTCTTCAACTCCTGAAAACTCTTCTCGCATGAATATGACCACTGAAACTTAACTTTCTTTTGAGTCAATCTGGACATGGGGGATGCAATAGAATAAAAACCTTCAATAAACCAATGGTAATAGCCAA
Organism: Capsicum pubescens; assembly: GCA_030864215.1. Lineage (NCBI taxonomy): Eukaryota > Viridiplantae > Streptophyta > Magnoliopsida > Solanales > Solanaceae > Capsicum > Capsicum pubescens. Next base: position 126,227,654 of record CM061543.1, read on the forward strand.
CTAAACCCAAAAAACTCCTGATATCTGATGGAGAGATGGTTCTCACCGTTTTGTTTTTTTGAGGATCAACTCTAATGCCATCACCAGAAATAATATAACCAAGAAATGCTACTGATCTTAGCCAGAATTCACACTTACTGAATTTAGCGAACAACTAATGGGATTTAAGAGTCTGAAGCACTACTCTGAGGCGGTCTGCATGCTCATTTTTTCTATGGGAGTAAACAAGGATGTCATCAATGAAGACTACGACGAACATGTCCAAGTATTTCTTAAACACTCGGTTCATCAAGTCCATGAAGGCTGCGGGGCATTTGTAATACCAAAGGACATGACTAGAAATTCGAAGTGACCATACCGAGTTCAAAAAGCTATTTTTGGAATGTCACATTCTCTGACTCTAAGCTGATGATAGCCTGATCTGAGGTCTATCTTGGAAAAGTAACTGGTACCCTAAAGTTGGTCGAACAAGTCATCAATTCTAGGAAGTGGATATTTATTCTTGATTGTGACCTTGTTCCACTGACGGTAGTCTATGCATATTCTGAAAGAACCGTCTTTCTTACGCATGAATAGAATAGGTGCGCCCCACGGGGAGGCGCTGGGTCTGATGAATCCCTTATGTAAGAGATACTTCAATTGTTCTTTTAGTTTTTTGAGTCTAGCAGGATCCATTCTGTATGGCGGAATAGATATAGGTTCAGTGTCTGGGAGAAAGTCTATTTTGAAGTCGATTTCCCTTTTAGGAGGAACTCCGAGAAGATTTTCAGGAAACATATCTGAGAATTCTTTTACTACTGGGACTGACTCAAGAGTAGGAGTTTCTGAGTTAGAGTATTTGACTCGTACGAGATGGTAAATACACCCCTTCGATATTATCTTTCTGGCTTTAAGGTACAAAATCAACTGACCTCTAAGAGCTATAGTACTACCCCTCCATCCAAGGACTATTTAATTTGGAAACTAAAAATAAACTATTCTGTTTCTACAATCAACTGAAGCATAGCATGAGTGGAGCCAATCCATGCTTATGCCGAGAATGACATCAAAATCCATCATCTCTAACTCCATGAGATCAACTAAGGTAAATTTTTGAGATATTGTGATCGGACAGTTCCTGTATACCTGCCTGACTACAATGGAAACACCCACTGGGGAAGACACTGAAAAGGGTTCTACTAGAGTTTCGGGACTGACTCCAAAATTGACAGCTATATATGGAGTTACAAAAGAAAGAGAAGCTCTAGGGTTTAGTAAATCATAAACATGTAAGTGAAAGACTTGCAACGTACCAGTTACTACGTTAGGAGAATTTTCCTGATCTTGGCGGGACTGGAGAGTATATAATCTATTCGGATGCTGACCACTGGTAGCACTGGAAGCGGCACCCTGCTGAGTTGGGCGGTCGGATCGAACTGATGACTGATGGGATTAGCCCTGTTGGTGTGCATCCCTACCCTTCTGAGCAACTACCCAACACTCCCAAATATGATGGCCTGTCTTGCCATACCCGAAGCACATATCACTACCCGCTCTACACTCACCCTGATGGTGTCTGCCACATTTTTGACATAAAGGATTGGTACAAGCACTGCTAACACTGACCTAGAATTTAGAGCCCGGTGCCCTATCCCTATTGTCATTTCTGAATTTGGATATTGGGGCACTGGATGAAGAAGTTCTTGGGGCTGAAGACCTCTGATAAAATTAAGGACGGTTACCACCTTCTGACTTTGGCTGATTGAAATTAAAACTACCATCCTAGCTCTCTTGTTTTCTCTCTCCTTCTCCTTAATCTTTTGCTTCTCTATCTGTTGAGAATGGAACATCAGTCTAGACAAGTTCATCTCACTAATCAACATTGCAGTCCTACACTCCTTGACCACACTATCAGACACTCCAGACATAAACTTACTCATCTTGGATCTACTGTCAGCCACCACATGAGGAGCATATCTAGCTAACTGAGTGAACTTGAGAGAATACTCCCTTACACTCATGCTGCCATGTATCAAATTAATGAACTCCAACACTTTGGTCTCTCTCAACTCCAATGGAAAGAATCTGTCCAAGAAAGCTGTGGCAAACTCTTCCCATTCTATAGGCCCTGCATCAACACCTCTATCAATATTCCACTGCTTAAATTAAGTATGGGCTACATCCTGTAATTGATATGCAACCAACTTGGCACTCTGACTAGACGTCACCCCCATAGCATCCATGACCTTCTGAACCATATCTAAGAATTCCTGTGGATCCTCTTTAGACTTGGATCTTGTGGAAGAAAGATGATTCATTCGGGTGAAATCCCAAATTCTAGTTGCTGTAGTATTGGCCACTAGGTTGGTTGGAACAACGACTGCCCATTCATTTTGTGCTTCTATGGAGTTTGCTAGAGTAGTGAACGCAACCCTGAATTCTGCGTGGGAGACATGCTCATCTAGAGGATATGCCTGGATGGGCTGATGGGATGGCTGAGTTCCTGTTCTTCTTCCATTCTTGTTGGGAGGCATGTTCTGTAAACAAAAGCAGGAAATGGATTAGACAGAGAGTTTAACTTGAGCTCATGCTTACTCGCACGACATGAATGCTAAAAGAAGGGAAACTTTTTCCTAAACGCCTTGTAGCCACTCGTCCATAAGTGTGGCGCACTACACACCCATGCACAAAAATCTACTCGATGCGGCTTTCAGAATTCCTAGGACACTTTAAAACCTGGATTTGATACCAAGTTTGTAATGACGCGAGACTACCCCATAGTCGTTACATGATGCTTACGGTCCCGAGAGACCAAAAGCTAACCCATGAGCTGGCACCTGCTGTGAGCACTAAATAATATAACCATGAATGCGGAAGAATAACTGAAGTGCCATAAGGTTTTAAATATCTGAATTCAAACTGAAATATAAATCTAGGATAAACGACTATCTGAATCTGATAAAGTACTGATAAACTGAACAACTAACTAACTATAATGTCTGAAAAGCCCCTAAAATTGACTGACTGAGAGTTGATGGGACAAGCCCCCAACTAACTCTATTGACTACTAAAATAAAGACATAAAATAATATAGTCTTCCATCGGGTGATGAGGACTCACCACTGCTACTGTACTGTTGGGAATCTGAGGGACTAAGTGCGATCCGGGAATTGGGCGTCAGAACCTATGATATGAGACATCATACCACAAAAAAAAGGTATTCGATCAGTACTTTGAATGTACTGGTATGCTAAATGAGGTAGGCTAACATGCAAAGTTTCATGAATAAGAGTAATGATCTATCTGAACACACTTGTAAAAGCTGGAGTACTGAATAAAGAACATGAAATCTTTAGATACTGAACATGCATGAAAGTTTGTAAAATACTGAAAATACATAAAAATCTGTAGACTCTGAGGATACATGACCAAGCATATGACATGAACTGGATGAAATTTGCAAACTAAAATATTAAAATTAACTGAAATTCTTACGCTTTGGTCAAGCAATACTAAGACAGAAAAACTGAACTGTAACTATAACTGAGACTATATCTGAGACTGTGAGAGGTATTATCTAACCGACATTCCCCAATTTGAGCTAATTAGAGTCCAACCTGTAACCCCAGTTCTAAGGGTGTTAATACCGTGCCACAGGTACTAACGCTGGCTGTGTGGATCTACTAAATTGATATTATGTCCAAAGGACTAGGGGTGTCAATCTTGAACTGACGGGTGACCCCTGCGAGATAGTCAAGCCTAATCTGACGGGTGAATACTCATATCTTATGCTGGTTACGTAGTTTTGGAGTATAGGGACTGCTACTAATGACTCTGCCTATATGACGGGGAAGTCTCCATCCCTACACTCGCTCGGTGCTAAATCCTACTCCCAACTGAATGACACTGAAACACTAGACTATTCTGAGTTTAACTGATTGTTCTGATAATGCTCATGATATAATTTGAAGTTATTCTGAAGATACTGAGACAACATTAAGTAAACAACTACGGTTTCCCCAGGACTCAAAACAATACTAGTAGTATGCCACTAAGATATTGAAGGACATAGCATGAAGACTCTTATTAAAATCAATGGCTCTTGTTGGCATTTTATCAAACATTTATAGTTCATAGTTTAAGATAATCATAGAATTGCTAAAAGACCGGCATAATTGACATGAAATTATCATGGAAAACACTAAGTCATGATTTAATTCAACAAATGATAACACTAAAACATGAGGAATCGAATAACAACAATAACTTAATTAAAACCTGGTATTAAATCAAAGTTCATGGAGTTTAATGGATGAAATCATGATTAAAAATCAAATAAATTAAAAAGATCACAACTTTACAATTAAAAAGGTTACTTGAGCTCTATGGATGAACATCTAACATACCTGGGATAATGAATTTGGAAGGATTGATGCAGGGTTCTTGAGAAATTACCTTGAATTTGAGAGCTAGGGTTTCTTGTTCTTGAAAAAGGGGATCTTTAATTTTAAAGTTGAATTGAATAATGATGACTACTTGGGGTGTTTAGGGGTTAAATTTTGTGTTTTAGGTTAATTAGGGCCGTGAAAAAAGACTCAAATACCCTTAAACGAATTTAAAAACGGAAGCTGAAAACTGACCATCCCAATTTTTGACCTTGGCGCGATGCACCACCATCGCGCCAAACCACTGGAATAGGGACAACTAGGACCTGGACAGACGGTGCGACAAATAACGCTTAAATTACACTCTTGAATGGGTGTAAGCGATTGTTGTTAAAATAAAACCCAACTAGGTTGGGGTCGAATCCCACAGGGAACAATGGGAGTGACGATTAAACTAGTTTGAAACTAAAGCTACAAGTTAAATTCAAACAAATGATATAAAAAGATAAAATGGGGGGTTTTGGAGATTAGCAAATAATTTTTGGTCAATTTAATTTCTGTGTTTGTCAATCAAGAGTTTATGAAATAACCAAAATTATGTTCACTAGGGCTTACGGTACATGACATATGCTAAAGGTGACTCAAGATTCTCACGGTGGTTAGGATGACAAGCTATCTTTATCGATGATATGCTCGAATGTCTCTCGACCTATTCAAGCGTCTAATTTTCTAATCCTCTCGGACTTAGGGAATCACTACTCATTATCCAGATTTTACATCAGGTTAATCAACCTTGTTGCAGCGCTGATTATTAAACGAAGGCTTTCCGAGTCCCTGTTGATAATTCACTTGTCTACTGTGGATGATTTCTTTATCAAGCAAATCAAAGTAGGTACGCCTACTGCTTGCAACCAACAGACTTTAATTATAATCTCAGAATTACCAAGAAATCCTAACACCTCTTAAATCTTGAGCATTTAACACCTTATCATGACCTAACCCTAGATCCTATAATCCAGATTAAAGGTATTTAGCCACTCATGATGCAAGAAACAAGTATGCAAATTGAATTCATAATTGAAAGGATTAACTTACAATGATGAAGAAAATCAAAAGTATACTTTGAATTGAATCACAAGACAAAACTCCAAACTATTGGTTTTTGAGAGAGAGAGAGAGAGAAATATCGTATATTGTATCTTGTAGGATATGTCCAATCCTTAATGATCGAATGAAAAAAGAAACCTAAAACAAGGCTTTAAATAATTAACCATAAATAAGGAAATAAAATTAAAGTTTAGATTTTCTTCGAAATAGATGACGACGCTCGTGATGGCCTATCAGGAGTTTGACGGCCTATCATGGACGTCGTCAGCTTCTCTGCAAGTTTAGCTTCTGCTGCCTAAGGTTGAAGACGATGGTGACGCCTTATCATCATCTTAACGGTGTGTCATGAATGTCATCACAAAACTTCCTGCAACTTCCATCTTTGACGGCATCCTTGACAGCCTATCACCAGGCTGACGACGTGTCATGGATGTCGTCAGCCACTCTTTGTTCTTTATTTTCTTCCGATTTCATGCTTTTTGCTTCCTTTATTTGTGGTTCCCCTTCTTCTCTACTTATACTGCAAAATCAAAGTAAACTAATAAAAAATGACTAAAGTTTCTTAAGACTTTGCAATTATTTAGGGTTAAAAGCTGTAAATGTGTTTGCATGGGCTCACACATCAACACCCTCAACTTAAACAATTGCTTGTCCTCAAGAAACCAGAACATAACCAAGAGTATACAAAGTACAAGTTGGCAGCTAACTACTCATATCAGTTCAGAATACATGCACCATCTCCAAGGTCAGTCAAATTAAGAGCAACTATGTCTATTATTGAAAACACTCATGCAACTTACGAGGATCAAGATATGGCAAAAATTTCAGCAATAACAACCCAACACATACCAGAATCACACTATCCGAACAAGGCAGTGATTAGCAACATACCTAGTATGCCCTCACAACAATGAAATCCCTTTTTCATTCATGTCATAATTTACATACGTAAACACAGGGATAAACACAAAACTCACTCTCAGAAATAAGTTCCAACATTGCGCATCAAATTCCATAGGCTTGCCCTTATAATCAGTACCCAAGTTGTCAGACAGGTTAGTTAGGATCACTATAGGGCTTTTCTCAAGCTTGTAACGTAGGCTAGGGGCTGGTATGATATTCATGGATATTTTAGAGTGACTATGCCTCCTTGACACTAAACTAAACTCTTGGGGTTTCAACTCCCAACCTTCTTCTCTTCCTCTCTTTTATTGATCACACATGCTCAAGATAGATACGGTCTTTTCAATTATCACATTATTTTTTTATCGTCTTTTACAAAACTTTCTCATTTCTTATTCCTTTTTTACCGCACCCAACTTTTTATTCTTTTCTTTTATTCTTCCTCTCTTTATACTCATTTTGTATCACGCACCCCTATGATAGCCACCCTCAACTTAGGCGGTTTGCTTAAGTCAAGGTGCACAGTGTCCAAGGAGGACCAGGCCCAAAACAGGTTCATTGTGAGGTAAACGGCAATGTGAGAGGTATCGTAGAAAAAAATAGGCTAATTAGGCTCAAAACAGGGATCAAAAGATATTATGCACATAGGGAAGATCATTTTGGCTAAAGTGGGCTAAAATAAAAAAAGGCCTATGATCTTTTCCTAACTCCTATCCTATGACCATGGCAAGACTAACAGGGCAAGTTCTAGATTCAACACACAACAGGAACTAAGTAAGACCTTACACACACAAGGCACAAAAGTATCTCGTATATCACTACTTATCCAGTTCATGCACTTGTTTAACAAAGGTTATTCAGTTGTCAGACTAATGCCACAAAAAGATACACTGTGGTCACAAATGGATGCAATTCATATAGTAATATATCAAACCAATGGAGAGGTGCTCAAAAATCACAAAAACAAGTTAACTGCCTTAGTTACTTGTATTTCTCCTAGTCAACTACAACACATCACAAAACAAGCGCAATACACCTAAACATACCGGCTCTACTAGGAACAAGACTCTGAGGAAAAGAGGCACGACAACAAAAACTCCAGGAGGACATCAACACCCACAAGTAGCCCCAACACCCTCAACTTAAAGTCATGCAATGTCCCCAATGTGTCAAACCAAAACAAGAGAGTTAGAAACATACCTGTGGAACCATGGGTGTGAAGATCTAATGTCAATCACATAATACAAATACAAACAACAAAATACCTTGAGTTTCCTCCCAAGAAGCGCTTAATTTAGTGTCGCGGCACGACAACATCCAGTTATCCTTTATTCCTCCACTTTGACAATTTAAATTGTTGGCCCATCTTTTGATCTTTACATCTTTTAGGCCCGTTGGGCAAATGTGAGGGCATGATAAGGAATGTTCTCTCACGCCACTTCGAAGACTTGAACCGCTTGCCCAATTTTGTATCAAACTTTTGTGTGGGATCATTGGGAAACGATGAGGATCTTAAAAAGCCACTAAATAGATATCGATCTTTAAGCTTCTTGTCCTTCAAGACTGGGGTTATAGTATATCCTTTTGGAAAGATAAACTTCAAAATATAAGAATTTTCGTCCTCATTTTCAAAATTCATGATTTGCTTGGGTGGTTTGATTTCATCATATCCACCAAGCATAGTGTTGAAAAGCAGTTCAAATGAGGACTGACTCTCAATTCTGGAGTAGCGTCTCTATTAGTATCTTTACCCCGAAATGGACTAGAGTCTTCACAAGGATTGTTCTTGATTTCTTCTTTCAATTCTAGTACCATTTTCTCATCTTTGGCATCTTCGTTCATGAATGGTTCGGTTGGTTGGGAAATCTCCAATGGAAGATCAACATCAAGCTCATTATCAGTATAGGATTCTTTCTCCTCATCTTCACACTCTTCTATTATGTTAAATGATTCCACAGACAAGATATCATCTAAACATAATATAGAAGAATGCTTTGAATAATTGACCTCTATATCCATCTCTTCAAGAATGATCGATTTCATGTCTTGACACATATCACATACGATATCATATGTTTTTTTCTGGAGATCCAACATTTGTTGAAACATAGCTTCAATTCCACTCTTACCGGTGCTTTGTTCTTCCTTTTCTTGACCTAAGACCTATCAAACTCATAAAAAAACTAAAATTTGGGTTAGCGCAATAGGGGATGGGGCATTTAAGAAATCACTCCAATGTCCATCTCGACCACCACATAAAGAACAATCATACTCTCGATAGGATGGAGATGGTGCACATCTCTCTCTCTGGAGAGCATATCTACAATCTTGCCAAAAGTGAGGTCCATCACAATATGGACATGGATCATCAAGATAAGATTTCCAACCACCAAGCTCATGTTCATTCCACGATACCATAGTAATAAGTAAACTAAAATAAAAATCTACCTAACACAAGAAATAAAAGAAAACTAAAAACAAATATTTACAAGTTTGAATTCAAGCTAGTAGGCTAAAATTCCAAACCAACTCAATACGCCAAATTGTTCCCCGACAACGGCGCCATTTTTGATAACACTCAAATTACACTCTTGAATGGGTGTAAGCGATTGTTGTCAATATAAAACCCAACTAGGTTGGGGTCGAATCCCATAGGGAATAATGTGAGTGGCGATTGAACTAGTTTGAAACTAAAGCTACAAGTTAAATTCAAACAAATGATATAAAAAGATAAAATGGGGTTTTTGGAGATTAGCAAATAATTTTTGGTCAATTTAATTTCAGTGTTTGTCAATCAAGAGTTTATGACATAACCAAAATTATGTTCACTAGGGCTTACAGTACATGACAGATGCTAAAGGTGACTCAAGATTCTCACGGTGGTTAGGATGACAATCTATCTTTATCGATGATATGCTCGAATATATCTCGACCTATTCAAGCATCTAATTTCCTAATCCTCTCGGACTTAGGGAATCGCTACTCACTATCCATATTTTACCTCAGGTTAATCAACCTTGTTGTAGCGCTGGTTATTAAACGAAGGCTTTCCGAGTCCCTGTTGATAATTCACTTCCTACTATTTATGATTTCTTTCTCAAGAAAATCAAGGTAGGTACGCCTACTGTTTTCAACCAGCAGACTTTAATTATAATCTCAGAATTACCAAGAAATCCTAACACCTCTTAAATCTTGAGCATTTAACACCTTATCATGGCCTAACCCTAGAACCCATAACCAGATTAAAGGTGTTTAGCCACTCATGATGCAAGAAACAAGTATGCAAATTGAATTCATAACTGAAAGGATTAACTTACAATGATGAAGAAAATCAAAAGTATACTTTGAATTGAATCACAAGACAAAACTCCAAAATATTGGTTTTTGAGAGAGAGAGAAATATCGTATATTATATCTTGTAGGATATGTCCAATCCTTAATGATCGAATGAAAAAAAAACCCTAAAACAAGGCTTTAAATAGTTAACCCTAAATAAGAAAATAAAATTAAAGTTTAGATTTTCTTCGGAATAGATGACGGCGCTCGTGACGGCCTATAAGGAGTTTGATGGCCTATCACGGACGTCGTCAGTTTCTCTGCAAGTTTAGCTTCTGCTGCCTAAGGTTGACGATGACAATGACGCCTTATCATCATCTTGACGGTGTGTCATGAATTTCGTCACTAAACTTCCTGTAACTTCCATCTTCTATTTAAGGTTGACGACATCCTTGACAGCCTATCACCAGGCTGACGACGTGTTCCCCTTCTTCTCTACTTATACTGCAAAATCAAAGTAAACTAATCAAAAATGACTAAAGTTGCTCAAGACTTTGCAATTATTTAGAGTTAAAAACTATAAATATGTTAGCATGGGATCATACATCAATGATGCGCTACTATCGCGGTAAGCCTTGGAATGCCATTTTGGCCACCTCCGCGATGCGCCATGATCGCGGAGGCCCACTGGAAATTGGCAAACGGGAAATTGGCTTGCTCCATGATGCACCATGATCTCGGAGTCACACTAAAAATCAACAATTGTCATTTGGGCTGCCTACGCGATGCACTGAGGATTAAAATGACAGTGTTTAACAACTAAAACTTAAAATCACCATAACTTCTTACCCGGTCATCGGATTTGGGCGAATTTTATATCGTTGGAAAGCTAATTGAATTTCCTATGCAATGGCAGGCTCTAAACTGAAAAATAACGAGTGTCTCTAAAATTTTATGTACGAATACTCATGCACTGGGACTTAGATTATACTAGGGAAATACGGGGTGTTACAATACATTTTCTGATTTAAGACCTATTTCACTTAGCAATTTTGTGAATAAAATATTCTCAAGAATCATACATGATAGGATTAAGAGTATCTTGCCAGACATTGTCTCTAAAGAGCAGGCAGGTTTTGTGCGAGGGAGAAGTATAGCTGAGAATATATTAGTTGTCCAGGAAATAGTAACTGAAATTAGAAAAACAGGAAAGCCACCAAACTTAGTGATGAAGTTGGATATGATAAAGGCATATGATAGAGTTGAATGTCTATTTTTGACTAAAGTGCTTAGAAAAATAGGTTTCTGTGAAGAGATCATTGACATGATTTTCAAGTTACTGTCTAATAATTAGCATTCTGTTCTGATGAATGGGCAACCTAAGGGTTTATTTAAATCCTCAAGGGGCCAAAAGAAAGGAGATCCTCTGTCACCTACACTGTTCATCATTGCAACTGAACTATTATTTAAAAGCTTGAAAGAGTTGATCTAGAGGAAAGAGTTCAAGTTATTTGGCATGACTAGAGGACGTCCAAAAATCAATCATCTTGCTTTTGCTGATGATATGATCATTATGTGTAAAGATGAGCTAGCCACTTTGAAACTAGTGACATCTACATTGGATAAATATGAGGAAGTATCTGTTCAGAAGATTAACAAGGAAAAAAGTGCTTTGTATTTGCATAGAAGTGTTTCTAATGGGATAGTAGTTATGGCTAAAGTTGTTACAGGAATTTTGAGGCATGATTTCCTATTCAATTACTTAGGATGTCCTATTTTCTACATGAGGAAGAAGAAGGTATACTACCAACAGATTATGAACAGAATAAGCAACAAGTTGCAAGTTTGGAAAGGTAAACTTTTATCTTTTGGGGAAAGAGCTGTTTTGATTAAACATGTTTTACAAAGTATACCCATTCACTATCTATTAGTGATGAATCCTCCAAAAAATGTCTTATCTATAATTCAAAAGAGTTTTGCTAAGTTTTTCTGGTGTAGTACTATAGGAGGAAGGGGTAGACATTGGGTAGCTTGGTCTAAATTATGCATACCAGAGGAGGAAGGGGGACTGTGTTTTAGACTTTTACAAGATGTATCCACAACATTATTTTATAAGTTATGGTGGAATTTCAGGACCAATAAATCTACATGGAGTGAGTACATGATGAATAAATATTGCAAGAAATACCATCCTAAGGAAGTTATGTGGAAGATAAGAGGGGGTTCCCAGGTATGGAAAAAGATATTGTAAGTTAGAGATCTCACAGATCATCTAATAACATGGCAAATCAAAGGAGGGGATGCTCATATTTGGTATGACAACTGGAGTGGTATAGGAGATCTCTACTCTGTCATGCATGAAAGTAAAGAATGGGATGATAGTTATAACTAGGTCAAGGACTTGGTTCTAAATGGACAATGGAATACAGATCTATTAACAGAGTTGTTTACAAAAGATATAGTGGAACATATAAAGAAGAAGGTGACACCACTTCAATAGTCAGTTCAAAATGACACAACAATATGAAGTGTAGATTCAAAAGGGAAATTTAGTGTCAGAACAGCTTGGCAGTATGTGAAGTATAGAGAAAATCCTAATGAATTTTATAAGCAGTTGTGAATAAAAGGTTTACCTTTCAAGATAGTGTTTTTCACGTAGAGAATATGGAAAAGCAAAATTGCAGTAGATGCTACTACCAAAAGTTGGGGATTTGAAGGACCTTCCAAATGTTGGTGTTGCCTAAACCCAACCCAGGAGACTATGTCTCATGTGCTGCTGAGATCTGATATTGCTAACAGGACTTGGTCCTACTTTTCCTCTTTTGCAGGTATAAACATACAGGGGATGAGCTTAAGGAATACTATCTATGCATGGTGGGAAGAATAAGTGAATACAAGGGAGAAGGTATACTTTAGGGCACTTCCAAGGATAATAATGTGGGAATTATGGATGAGAAGAAATGGTTTGAAACATGATGGTAAAAGAATATCAGTGAAAGAATGATCTTTAACATAACTAGGAGATTAAGAATGCTTCTAAAAGTTAGAAAGCCAGCAGTGGAATTTCCTTTTGAATGGCCAGAAATCATGAAGCAGCTTAATCAGATGAAGTCTAGTTTAAGAGTTACACTAGTTGTTTAGGAATTGCCACAGAGAGATTGGGTTAAGTATAACACTGATGAGGTTTCAGAAGGAAACCGAGGGAGCAGCTCATGGGATTTTTGTCTAAGGGATGCAAATAGTGATCTATTACATGCAGAAGGGGAAGCTATAAAGAACACTAATTGCATACAAGAAGAAAATATAGCTATACTACAGGCAGCAATACATTGCAACAAATCAGGGCAGGATAAGGTGATCATTCAGACAGACTCATTACTTATGAAAAAATTGCTGAGCAGGGAATGGGAGATACCATGGAAAATAGAACACAAAATCAACAAAATATGGAGGCTATTATCAACAAAGTAGGTGAAGATACAACAAATATATATAGAGCGCAACTAGTTAGCAGATTTTCTAGCTAACATTGCATTGAAACAGAAATTCACATATACATCTTTCAATTATCTTCCAAGTGCAGGAAGGAAGATATTGAATAGTCATAAAGATCAATGCCCATATCTGAGGGTAGCAGTAGCAAAGAAGTAGTAAGACTGGTAAGGCTAATGTAAGGTAGTTCACATACTACTTATTTACAACCAGAAAAGCTACACAAAAAGGAGAATATGCTACCTAGCCTATCTATACCAGCCAGCAAAAAAGTTTTCTCATTAGATCTGGGGGTCACAAGGTCAGATCTTCAATGCATGCGACTGAAGAAATTAGTATCATCCAATTACCCATGGGTCTGAGCATCACCTAATCTCCATCCCTTCCATAACTACAAAGCCAAACGGATACAATTACTGGTAAAATCAAGATCCTTTTTTGGTAAGAGCAGAAAGAGATATATATTACCTGGATGCAATATCAACTCTTAGTGGATGATACCCAGTTATTTAGCACCAAAAATCATTTAGTACACCCTTAATTTGAAGAACCCAGCTGAAAGAGTAGTGGGAAAACAATCAAGCAGTGAAGGCAGATATACATTGAGCTCAAAATTGGAGAGTAGAAGAAAGTACTTACTCTTGAAAGCTGGAAATGAATCTGATTTTTCCCAACCAAGGTACGGTGTTAATCACCCACAACAAAAACATCTCGAGCAGAAGATTCTTGAAAGTAAACATGTTGGAGGCGGTGGAAGAGAAGTGAGAGTGGAGATAAACTTAGCTCAATTTAGCAACCCTACTTGTTTATATTCGTTTCTTGTATAGACTGGGTAAGATTTGTGTGGGCCGATCCATTGGATATGTTGGATCATGATTGTAATTTATTTTGTTTGGATGGCTTGGTCCATTCTTATGATTTGAATTATTAATAAAATTATAAATTAAACCAAAAAAACTAATTAACCTCTCTTATATATACTTTTATAATGATATACAATGTTATTTACTGTATTCTTTATGCTGGTTGTATTATTTACTGCATTTCTTATACTTTTCATTCTCTAGAAATTGTTTTTGTTTTAATATGTTGTTCATTAGCTTTTTTATATGCAGGTGAATGATGGTTATATTACAGGTTAAATTTATTCTACTAGAATCAGTCCTTGAATTCAAGTAAGTAATAGTTTTTCATCCTATGTTTAGTTGTTCGATTTTTGACAAAATAAATATATTATGTATCTAATGATAGGTAGAAAATTATTTTTTATTGAAAATTTTAGTCAAAAGCATTTAGCATATAAATGCAGATTGTTAGTTCGTGACAACATTTAGCTATTCATACTCCTATTGCTCAAAAGCATGAGCTCCATGAACCTCAATGTTCTTCTGTCGATCTGTCTGAATTCAGGAGCATAGTAATAACATGTGTGAAATACTGCATTAACTAATGTTTTACTATTGTTGTACCACTACTCATAATATAAGTTAGATTAGAATTATGCTTGTTCTGTAATTTTAGGCATTAGCTTAGGAGTTAGTTTAGGTATATTCATTTAGTTCATGGATGTAAACTTCATTAGAGGCTCATCAAATAATATTTACTTTTTTCATCCTACTTTCTTTGCATTTATATGGTATCAGCACCACAAATACTCTAAAGATGTCTTCAGATTGTTAGTTCTTGACCGTTATTTCTTTTTAAGGTAAGCTTTTTTTATTTTACTAGTTTAGGTGTACGCGCCTTGCGGGTGTACCTCACTTTAATGAGTTCAAACATTACATTAAATAAGATATTCGTTTAAATAATAAAGATGAATATAATAATTAAAAGATGAAGAATTTATTTATTAAACCTAATCTTTACCACAAATATTTAAAAATTCGATCGATATTCATCTACCATCTGGAAATTGCAACAAAACAATACAATGATGGAGGTATCAGAATTATACAATGAAATCTAATCTTTACACACAAATTTTTCCTCAAAGTCGTCCGACACTCATCTACCACCTGTAAACAATAACAAAATAATATGATAATAGAGATATCAAAATAATACAACTAAACCTAATCTTTACATAAAAAAATTCCTCAAAGCCGACCAATATTTATCTATCACATATAAACTGCAACAAAATAATACGATAAAAGTGATATCAAAATAATACAATTAAACTTAAATTTTACACACAAAAAATTCTCAAAGCCGATCGAGATTCATCTACGAACTGTAAACTACCACAAAATAACAAACTAATAGAGATATTACGCTAATACAATTAAACCTAACCTTTACCTAAATTTTTTTTCAAAGTCGACCCACATTCATCTAGCATCTGTAAATTAAAATAAAATAATAAGATAATAAAGTTATCAAAACAATACAATTAAACTTAAACTTTATACAAGAAATTCTTCAAAGCTAACCGACATTCATCTAAGACCTGTAAGCTATAAAAAAATATAATAGTGATTACGAAGCTTCGATTTTGATCTAACTAATTCTTGTCTGAGCAAAAATTTTGACCCTAAAGAATGATTTTGAATGAAAACAGAGAAGATATATATACACATACATATTGACTTCTATTATGCTGACAAAAACATTGAAGAAGTTGAGGGTTAAAAAAATCAAGCATCCACCAATCTAGACATGTAATCGAATCAAGTTAGATGAGCATCAATCATATTCTCTCAATAGGCAAACCAATTTGTTATCTAGTTTAATGTACATCTCAATATTTATAGAAGTATTTTCTTCATAGAGTCCTATTTTAGGAGTATTTTTCTAATTGAATAGTAGAAATGAAAATATTAATTAATTCTCCTACCATATATTTTAGGAAGTCTAGTAGAAAGAAAAATATTATTTAATTCTCCCACCATAGATTTTAGGAGTCCCATATATTTTAGGAATTCTAGTTACTACAATAAATAATTAAATAATAAATTTAAAAAATAGTGAAAAGACTGTTTTGTCTAAAGAAGAGTCTTTTAATGAAGGGCAAAAAGTTTAAATCATTTTTTAAGGCTCTTTACACTTTTAATATAATATAGATATAGATTTATGCAAAACATTTTGTAGGAAAAATTCAACTGAACTAGATGTTTTGAGGTCAAACTTTGTTCGGCATAAAAGATAAAAGGAATCAGTAAGTAATGAAGAAAAACATATTTTTCTATTCTCTCATGTTGGTTTAATTAAGATTTCTGAAAAATATTTTACTATCAATGATTATGGATCGAAGCAAACTATGTGCAAAATTAGTAATTCATTTTCTTTCACCACCAAAGATTATGTGAATTAATAAGTATTTCTCCATCTTTAATCAGAAATTTTCTATACAAAATCTAAAAATTATAGTGAATGTTTTAAACATGTGTTCATACTCAAAACAAACATAAAATATGAAAATGATGGGTATAAGTTATGTTTAAATAATCAAATATCAAATCGCATACCAGCTGAGTACTTATTTACTTTTTGTTTTTGAAATTTTTTTGTTGATTAATTAAAATATTTTTCTTAATAGTATGAAATAATTTACTATATATATGTGTTTAGTATGTAGGAAATTTTAAAAATATTTTCTAGCCATTTTTTTTTGTGTGTGTATATATATATACACACACACATATATATACACGATAAAAAAGACAATAAAAATTATTAGGTATAAAGTGATGAATATTATGGTTGGGGGAGGGGGCACGAGATTGTGGTGGGTGGGGCGAGGGGTGAGGGGTGAGGGGTGAGGTAGGTAGGACATGATAAGGAGGTAGGGTATGCGGGATGATCGATGTAGGTGAGAGTAGGGATAGGTAGAGAAAAAATATTTTTCTAAAAATAATATATATAAAAAATCTAAGTGTGTGTATAAGGGTGGCTTGGTGTGTGGGAGGGTGGGTGGGTGGGGGTTTGATGTAGGGGTAGGAGAATTTTTTTTTAATAAGGAAAATAATAAATCGTATGTTCTTAGTTTTATAACTGAGAAGTAAATTTTCAAATTTGAAAAATTAGACAGAATCGAATAGTTTTAGTGTAGTTGTTGATTTTGAATTGATAACCAGAAAAAAGTAAAATTTTAAATGACAGATAAAAATTGTAGTCACATATCTTAATGATGTTTACAAATATATAGAATAACAATTATTTAATGTTTAATATTTTATATTTATTATCTTTTAAAATTATGAATAAAATATGATAAAATACTAATTTCATTTTTTTTCATATCAAATATTTAAAATAATTGCAATTATAATTATATATTAATGATTAATTACAATTTTACTATGAACAATTATTTTTAATATTTCATAATCAATTTAAAATATGTTAATATGATAAAATAAGAAATTTTAAAATTTTAATTTTATTATTTCAAATGAATAAGTTAGTATTTTTTTAATGATAATTTCATAAATAAGTATTTCGCGCATCGTGCGGGTACCTATACTAGTTGTAGTTAAAGGTTGATTTGTTAAGGAACCAACTTATGCAAAATATTATGTAATAAAAAATTATAATATTTATGCAACTTTATCTTAGCTACTAGATATCGACGGGATATATGTTATTTCTTATCTCAATTTATGTAACATAAATAGAATTTAGATAATTAATCATATTTCTTTTTTTATATATTTATAGATATTTTAAGCTGTTAACTATTGTAACTTATAATACTTTTTATGTAATTTAAAATATTATATATTAATCTTCTTGTTTAAATTTTTGTGGCATTGATAGTTATATTTTAAAAATAATTTAAAATTTCTAATTATTGTGATTTATAAAATTTTTTCTTCTATTTCAATTTAAGTGGCATTGATATAACTTTGAGTGACATCTAATTAATATTTTATATTTTTTGAATTTCTAATTATTATGATTTATAATATTTTTTGAAATATATAAAAGAATAAATCAAATGTTCGTGGCATTGATAGTTAATTAAATTTTAAAAATAATTTAAATTTTGAATTATTGTTATTTATAATACTTTTTCTTCTACTCAATTTTAATGACACTAATATAATTTCGAGAGTCAGACAAATTTTTAAATAATATATGTTATTTTTTTTGTCCAAACTTTTGTGGCATTTATAGTTATACTTTAAAAATAATTTAATTGTTTAATCATTGTGATTTATAATATTTTTCTTCTATTTCAATTTAAGAGGCACTAATATAATTTCGAGAGTCAATCAAATATTTTATATCTTTTAAATTTTTAAATTATTAATTATTATAATTTATAGTATTTTTTTTTGAAATATATAATAGAATAAACCAAACTTTTGCGGCATTGATAGTCAATTATATTTGAAAAATAATTTAAGTTTTGAATTATTGTAATTTATAATACTTTTTCTTGAATTCCAATTTAAGTGACACTGATATAATTTCGAGAGTCAATCAAATATTTTTTATTTTTAAATTTTTTTAATTATTGTGATTTATAATATTTTTAACGCATTTTTTAAATATATATATATATATATATATATATATATATATATATATATATCAGATTAAGAAAAAGACAAACAAATTCAAACGGAGGAAAAAGACCAGTAAAGAAATGCCAAAGCAGGCAACACGTCAACATGCCTGCTTTGACACTTCCTTATTTGGGCCATTGCCCTTTATTATTAAGTAGAATATATATCAGATTAAGAAAAAGACAAATAAATTAAAATGGAGGAAAAATGACCAATGAAGAAGTGTCAAAGCCACGTCAACATGCCTTCTTTGACACTTTCTAATTTGGGCTTTGCCCTTTATTATTAAGTAGAATATAGACTTTTCCCCAACACTAGTTTTTTTTCGATGCCTACAAAGATCGATAGTTGGTCTCTCCCAAGATATTCATTTTCCAATAGATTTTTCTCCCCTAAGTGATATTAACCCTAATAGTCTTCCTACTATAGCTTTTATGTCCAATAATTATGTTAGTACAGTGAAGACTACAAAGAACAAGGTCATATACAACATACAACCATTGAGGCAATCCCTCATATGCCAGTGAAAGCGATGGATGGAGCACTGAAAATCAAGTGGAACAAATAGATGTAACGAAAAACCTACGATATGCCATCATTGAGAATTTTTCTCATAGATGGCCTGATCTAAAGGATATCCAGAAGGCAATACCTCTTGAATTATGACATTAAATATGAACGTAAATGTAGCCTTGGATTTCAAGCCTAAGTATTCAACACTTAGTATAGAAATTAGACTAACAACTTTAAATTTTCCAGCTATCTTAGAAAGATTACAACCAAAAAAAGATAAATTACGGAGGTTAAGACTGCAATTTTTGGAGGTTTAAAAATTATGGAGGCGTATAGCCTCCGTGAATTGCAGTTTCAATTTCCCAAAATTTACCCCTTTTTTGTAATTCATGAGTCGTGGATACCTCGCATGGAAATCCTCTTCAATTGCCAAGTGAATCATAAAATGGTCCACGAATTGTGAAGCCAAATCACTAGTCATGACCCCACTCGTGGGACTAGTCTCCAATTGAATCTAACTCCCAATTTCCATGATACATGGTACAACTTGTGGAATAGAATCATGAGCCGTAGAGTGATACATGAAACTTGGACTGAGAGTTGACAAATCTCCTAAAAAACCATGAATAACAAAATGAGTTGTGGAAAGCAATCCACAACCCATGAATTGATTTGTGAAATGTGATTAGAACACCTAAAAAATTCTACAAAGAAACTACAATTCAAATCACGAATTGTAAAATTAGTTCATGATTCTTGAATTGAACCGTAAGTCAGAATTCTCAAAACATTCAACATGTTTTGATTAGGGCAATTCTAATCATTCCTTAATACAACTTTTACGTCCAATAATTATATTGGTATAGTAAAGACTACAAAGAACAAGGTCATACAATATACGACTATTGAGGCAATCCCTCGTAAGCTAGTGAAGGCGGTGACTGGAACACCAAAAATCAAGTAGAATGAGGCAAAGGTAGAATGAATAAATGTAAATGAAAACCTACAATATGCCATCGAGAAATTCCTCATGGATGGACTAATCTAAGGGATATCTAGAAGGAAATACCTATTGAATGTGGCACCAAAGCTGAACGTAAGTGTAACACCTTAGATTTTGAACCTAGTATTCAACACTTAGCATAAAAATTAGACTAAAAACTATAACTTTTCCAGTGAAAAGGTTCATGAGTTGTGACTAGGTTTATGACCTATGGAACCTCACATGAGAACTCTCATCAACTGCTTAGTGGTTCATGAAATGTTCTATGACTCATAGAACCAAACCATGAGTCATGGCCCTATTCGTAGAACTAGTCTCCTATTGGTTCTGACTCCCAGGTTTTCACAATCATAGTTGTAATGATCCTACAGGTTATTTTTCATATTTCCGCTTGTTTTTGCCGTTAGAGCTTTTCCATAGCTTCACCAAGTCATTTATGACTTGTTGGGACTGATGGTTCGATTATCAGGCTGTTCATTTATTTTTAGAGCCAATTCCTAGTTTAAAAGTCTTTGCTGGTTCCAAATGGCCACCGGGAAAAAACTCTAGTAAAATGATTTCAAATACAAATTTTAACTACTCTAGCAACTCCATAATATCTATTTTAGGCTAGGTATACCTTTGCTTCAGGTCTCAATGCACCCGAGCTCATTTCGACCTATTGGTTGAAAAGTTAGAAAATAAGAAAATATGGGCGTGGGACCCATATTTGGTTGAAACGACCTCGTATGGAAAATCTAACTTCGCTATTGCATCCAAAATGTCAATTTAAGAGAAATTCTTCTCTGCACTAGATATATTCTCATTGTAATAGATTTGAAGATATATTTTGATTAGCACTGGATCACTGTATTCCTCAGCCTTTGCAACAACATATGCTTCCACTATACCTTTGACCCTTTGATTTGACCTCCCTCTCTAAACATGATAGCAATAGCTAGGCAAAATGGATTATACCGCTAAATATTTTCATGCAATAATGAATAGTGAATTTCCCATATTTCGATTCTTTTGGGTATGCATACTTAAACAGTAGATACATAATAATGTTGACTAGAATATTAATTTCTTTACATCTTTCTAAATCATCCTTCAGTTTTGCACAAGTAATTCTAAGCTCAGGATAGGGATCTAAACAATATGTTCTCTTTATTTATTATTGAAAGTCAAAAGTATTAATACCTGTTGTTTAAGATCTTATCATTGCTATCTTAGATATTTTCATTATCATTTTAGATCTTTGGGGTTACATAGTTTATTTGTATATATCGAATTCTGAATGATTCCCGAGGCGTTGTTGGAAACTGGAATTTTTTTTCAAGTTTGTTGGTGTTGATGCTTGTACGATCGCACAAAAGCCATCATGATCACCCTATTGGTATCACAGTAAGGCCATGGAGATCACCAATTCCATTGCAATCTATGGACAACGATAGCCATATTTGAGTACCTGTTATGGGTATAAAAGGACACCTTAGGCCGCGTTTTGGCCATTTTTGACTCAACCTTAAGAGATAAAAACCCTAAAAGGTTGTGATGACTTCAAATTGAGTATTTGGGGTGACTTGGAATCTTGATTAACATCTTTTATCGCGAGTATCTATGAATTTAAGGTAAAATTTCATCACTTTCTTGATGAGTTTCTTAGTTCTTGACCAAAAACCCCAAATAGCTTGAGGGCTTGATTTTATCCCGAAATTAGTTTGGCTTTCACCCATTTCTTGAGGGTATGATTCCTTGATCATATATGAACATTGGTTTGACTTCAAAAATGTGATTTCCATAAGTGACCCACTTGGAGTTTTTGGTGTCGTTTTTGGACTCGAAGCACAATGGTGCAATATGGGTATCATTATTCTTGTATTGATGAGTAGATTACAATTTTGATAGTGTGATGACATTTTAGGATTGTGAAGTGAATATGAGCTTTTGGTGAATGATTTAAGGATTTGCAGTTCGGCTTTGAGGTAGGCTTCTGTTACTCATCTTCGTAAGATGATGCGTGTTATATATTGTGTGTGAATGTGAATGTTAAGTTTGATTATGGGTAGAATGACTTAGTATTAAATATTGAAGTTTGGGGTTAAGATGAGGGTTTTGACACGTAAGTTGAAATGCTTAATACCCCTTTTTAATCCTATTACTTTCTCCATAGATTGAACTAATTCGTAGAATGGATATGATATAATGCTAGGTTTGGGATATGGTTTTAGCATTGGAAGTATGTTTAGTATATTTAACCTTATTTGTGCTATTATTGTGATCTTGAAACCTTAATTTTGGTGGAGTTGAATTAAATGCCCTTGTTTCTAGACTAAGTTTCTATCTTAGGATTGGTCATGGCTTACTTGACATCTAGAAGTTGAACTATATACCTTAGCCAAGTTTGGGGTATATATGGATTAAATATGGAATTGAGGATTAGAAGTAGGTTCCTTAGTGTCACGACCCGAGGCTACCCCTAGTTGCGTCATGGTGCTTAAGGCCACAAGTGACCCCAAACTAACTGATGATCTGATATCTATTGTGAACATTGAATAAAATAAATATAAAGTAGCATATGCGGAAGCTGAACTGATATAAATATTGTCAAAGTTGGGTACTAAAATAAATACCAACATGTTTGAATTACTGACAAAAGAAAACTGAAAAAAACAAATTTGAATATCTGAATAACTAGTCTGAATATCTGAACATCTAAAGCATCTAGTCTGAAAGCCTCTAATACATGTGGAGTTGACGGGACAAACCCCAAATAACTCTGATCGACTGAAATAAAAGAAATACCAAAAATAACTGAACATAACTTATCCTCGATGGATGAGGACTCACCACTACTGCTGCTGAGTGGGTATGAGCTGACTAAGAGTGATCGAGGAACTGAGCGTCCGAACCTACATTGTTAAATCAATATAGCAAAAAAGAGAGTATGCGGTCAGTACTTAGAATGTACTGATATACGAGCTATGGACTATTTGAAATACACATGTATACTAAATATGGATGCATGGACATGTAAAAAGAGAATGCAAGACTAAGTAAAACATGTACTGAAATAATTTGTAAAACTGACTGACTAAATAGCTGATAAACTGAATACTTAGTCCTACAAACCTGAACTGATATAACCTGAGTACTGACTGAAACTGTGGGAGCTATCATGTAATCGATATGCCCCAATCTGAGCTAATCGGGGTCCAACCTGTAATCTCAGTTGGAAGGTTGTTAGTACCTTGCCACGGGTATTAATACTGGCTGTGTTGATCTACTAAAATGGTGTTTCGAAGGACTAGGGTGTCAGTCCTCTACCAACGGGTGACCCCTAAAAAAGTGTTAGTCCTTTACTGGCGGGTGATATCTCATATCCTATGCTAGCTACGTAGTTTTGAAAATTAAGGATGGATACTAAAAGTCTCATTCCTCTACTGACGGGTGAGCCTTCATCTCAAGGTTCACTTGGTGCTAAATCCTACTCCTAACTGAACTAACACTGGCACTGATTTAAAGTTAACTGGACATCACAATTGATAATGCTCAACATGACCAAAACAAACTGAGTATGATGGTAAAATCATGATCTGACTAACTTGCTACTTGTAATTCTGAAACATGGGTAAACATATAGGTATTAGGTTTTCATAACCCCCCATCACTAAATAATACTTTAAATAGAAAATCATTATTTAAAACACTGTAAGGGAATTCATGATTTGTAAACCACAAAACACAGTATATTTCACTAAATTGATGGAATCCGTGATTATGAGTACGTGAATATGATAAACTTATGAGAACAACATGATCACATGGTTTATTTCATAACTTGAAAAATTAACATGGTATTAACTGAACATGATGTGGGTGATTAAAATTCAAAGCATGTAATAACATAATTCACATAGGGTGAACATCCTGGCATGGATTAAATTCAAAACTACTAAGAAAGCATGGACTAATTCATAGTTAACATGGATATTTTGTAAAAGAGGATAAAAGTTTTATACTTGAACAAAAGGGGATTTTTGGGACTCAATGGGTGGAAGGAACCCATTGTTGAATATCCCACATACCTTAATTGCTTGAATCCTTGAAGAAAAAGCTTGGAATTTGGACCTTGAATGCTTGAATTCTTGAGAAGAGGCTTGATTTTACGTTCATAGAAAAATGGATGGATTTTATGTATGATAACTGATGGGGAATGGGACAAATAATGCCCATTTTGAGCTTTAAGTCATCAATTTGGGTGTTTGGGGTAAGGGGAAAGAACAAAATTCCCCTCTATAGGTTAGTAAAAATACTGCAGAAAACATAGCCTTTGTGTCACAGAGGTTATCGCGGAGGCTATCCTCCATGACATGGTATCGTGGAGGTCCTGCCTTTGTGACATGCCCATATCGTGGAGTCATTCTACCTCCGTGGTAAAAAAACCCTGAACCTATTTCAAAAATTCCAAAACTCTTTGAAATGACCCTTTTAACATCCCTAAATATGTTTCAACTCAAAAATTAATTTTTCAAACTCGAAAAGGCTAAAATAAAATGTTCGCATTCTTGGGGTCTTAAATTGGCTAAGTTTTTTTACTTAATGTGAAATAAATGCCTTGAATCCTTTTAAACATGTAAGTAAGAGCTGAAAACTTGACTAGGATCTTATGGGGTATTACAGTCCGGCCCACCTTAGGCCTAGACTTGTGTTAGCCCTTGTGGACTTAGTTGCGGATGCTAGGCATAGTTGAGACTATTGAGACTTTAGAATAAATTTACTTCATGGCTTGGTAAATTATAATGTATTTTCCCTGGATAATGACTAATGGTTATGGCCATGATATTCCTCTTAGGTATGATAATTGGCCTATAGAGATGATATTCCTCATAGTCATGATATATGACCTATAGATGTGAGATGTCATATAGATGTGATAAGACTCATAGTTATGAGTTATGCTTTATTTATGCATTATTCCTCCTAAAGGTGAGATGCTTACTAATATATTATGCCTCCTAGTTGTGAGACGCTTATTGTATATTGTGCCTCCTAGTGTGAGATGATCACAATTATGCTTTACGACCTATATATATATGTTATGACCCATAGTTAGGATAGGAATTATAGAGGAAACATGTATTACTAATATGATTATTGATACAAGTTTCGGATATGAATATGAGCCTAAGGTCGTGGTTATGATGTTGTAATTATTACGGACACATTATTAGGCCAAAGACCGTGTTATTATATTGGTTGGATATCCGTGAAGTGTTTATCCTTGTAAAGGACGCAGTTGTAGTTTATGAATATATTTATTTATTTATTTATTTATTTATTTATTTATTTATATACACATCTCTCCGGTATGGGAGGAAGAAAGATGCGGTATGATGCTTATGATTCCATAATTTGAATACTAGTGATGCATGCATATATTCGGTACATTCATGATCATTATATTAGTGCATGATGTGATTCTAGATAAAATATGATCTTATGACTGTTCTTCTTAATTAGGGGTTAAGGACCACTTTTCATCTTAAATAGATTTCCTTGCAATAATAACTTCCCGACTTAATGGATACTTATATATCAAATGAGATTAATAATGATGTTTTAAAAATTTGATCGAGACAAATTCTGATTTATGATTTGATATTACTAATTACTCTGGTCATGAGAGATGGACCTTTCTACACTTTTATTATGATTTAGTTTCGAAGCTTACTGCGGGCAATGGACTTACGAATTTACACTCCTTTAGCCACGACTTGCGTCCTTGCACCTATTTTTTGATATAAATTTTAGGTAGAACCCATTGGCAGATTTTAGTATTGAGGTTATATATATGTGTATTGATGAATTGATGATGGTTGACGATATTGAGGACTATTGATATATTTTCCGATTTGAGTTTGGATATGATGATATATTACCGGTTTAAGTACGACTATTAATTATAATTACCAGTTCAAGTACGACTATTGACATATTTACTGATTTGAGTCCGAATATACATTATGATACTTGAATCAATTGTGGTTTTATGGATTTTGTTGCTCCATTCTTGCATGTGCATCTCCTATAGCCAGTATGCACCTATATCTATCAGATCGAATGGGAGAGTTGTATTGATATGGGTGATAACTATGCCTTATGGTATTGCATGCTGATTGAACCTTCTAAGCCTGGGCGGTGAGGGTACTTAATAGGACCGATTAGGTATTTGGCTGTCCAGAATAGCCGATTACTCTCGTTGTTATTTACGTTGTTATTCTTATTGTTATAATCATTGTTATGGCTAGTTTGTGACAGATTGGTCATTGATTCGGTATTGAGACTCGAGATATGATTCTGACACCTCTTATCTTATCATTATACTACTTATGCATGACTAGCTGATGACTTGATATATGGATTAGAACCCCGAGTATTCTAGCACTAGCTCCTGCTATAATTATGAGGTCTTAAATAGCTAGTCTGATGACTTAGGCTGTACTTTGAAGTAGACCTTGGTTATGTATGTATATATATATATATGTATACTTAGCTATATGTAGCTCTGGTATTACTGTATATCCCTCATTTCCTTTATTTACTCGTATTATATACTCATTCTTTAGCCTTGTATACTTATATGTATCTCTTTTCTGCTCTTACTTGGCCAGTGATGTATGGTATAGTGTTAAGATTCGTAGTGTATTCTTACTACTTCCTTAACCTTAATATGTTAGTCTCTTAGACATGAATAGGATAATTTATCCTTATTATCTTATTGGTTGTCTTATATGGTTGCTGGATGTTTGAGTGTAGTTTTCATTCTATTTATATGTTATATATATCTGCATTATCTTTGGATCTCAATTGACAGATGCCTACTGAGTACCATGTGTTTGGCACTTGTACTATATTTCTACAGCCTGTAGATCATAGTATGGGTTCTCGCTATTGATGTGCGTGTCGTGTGGAGCATCCATGGTTCAGAGACTTAGAGTGAGATCCTGACGCTCGGGGTATTACTTATCTCTTCTTATGTATTAGACTAGTTTCTATATTGTATTCAGAGATAAGTTATATCAGTGTATTCATTTGTACGTCACTTTTAAATCTTATTCTGTGGAAGCTCTTGTACTGATACCACCAGGTTTTTGGCCTATATTATATATTTGATCTCTTATTACTTATTATTCTACATTCTTTCCTTATCTATTTGGGTAGTCGGTTACTTGCCATTCAGGACTACTGGTTTGGCTTACCTACTGGTGGGTTATAGTAGACAGCATCATGACCTGAGAAATTGGGTCATGACAATAGTATAACTCATAGAATGGAATCACAAGTCTTAGAATGATATGTGAAACCTGGAATGAGAATTGACAAATCTCCTAGAAAACCATGAATAACAAAACATTCGTGGAGAGCAGTCCATGACCAGTGAATTGATTCATGAAAGGTGATTCAAAAGACCTACAAAATTCTACAAGAAAATCATGACTCAAATCATGAATCGTGGAATCAATTCACGAATCTTGAACTGATCCATGGGTTAGAATTCTCAAATGTTTCAACATGGTTTAATATGGGTAATTCCATCCATTCCTTGCTTTATAAGACTATAGTATGACATTTACATTTCTTAGAAGGGGGTATATCCTAAGATTTTGTTGATCTTTCTTTATATTCCCTCAAAACCCTAATAGCCAGAACAAGCTCTCAAGGAAAGCAAACCTAGGGCTCCCACCTTAGTCATTCATTTCAAAATCTTTATCTCATTCAGGTATGTAAGAATTCAGTAAGGAATTTCTTTCATCCTCACGCCTACAATTTCAAGGTATATTGAGTAGAATTTTAAAGTTAGTGGTTGTTTGATTGGGAAACAAGTTATCACGGGATCAATTATCTTGAGATAGTTATCCCACCCCTAAGGTAAAATAAAAATAATACTATAATCTTTGTATAACTTATCCGTAGATGAGTTATCACATGCATTTTATCCTAACCAAACATGTGATAATCTCATTCTAAAATTAATCTTGGGATTAGTTATCCATTATCTTTTATAATAAATGAGCCCCTAGGATTTGATAACACCCAAACTACCCTTCCTTATAAGGATAAAATAATCACTATCAAAATATAGTAACCCAAATAGATTGGGGTCGATCCCTTAGGGAATAAGACGGAAATCTATCTCGAACTTATTGAAATCATCAGACGGTGCGGAAAAGTAAAAAGAAGGGATTTGTAGTAACTAGCTAAAAGTAACAAGGCATGGTTGCTTTTGGTTGTAAACAATCTAAGATGAACACTAGGCTTTTATTCCCCCTGGTTTTTCAACTCCACAGATTTAACATGTATTGTCGAACTATTCCGATACCTTGCAAATAGAATATGACAAGTTATGTATCGCCAACCACCTCTTGGAGCCATTTGGTGGATTTACTCATCTTCTCTTGGTATCAAATCATCGCCTTAGTAACCCTTGCCTTGGATCCTAATTTCAACTATCTCCTCTCAGTCTCAAGTGTATTAGATGGGATTTAACTGGCTTAAGAAGATAATAAAAGTATGCTTATTTCAGCAACTAACCCCAAATCCCTGTTGTGATCTCATTTTCTGAATCTCTATCTCCTTATCGAGTTCATAGTGAATACAGGTGGGATCCTCACATTTACAACCATTAAGACAATAATCATAGTGAAGAAAATCATAATACATGCAAGAATTTTTATCTAGAACGACTTGGCACTTCCTCTACTTTATTAATCTACTAGGGTGTCCATAACCCTGGTTAAGGGAATTAGCAGCTCATGTTATGAGATCATTCATGGGATTCATGGACAAAATCGTAGAGTTAATCTTACAATGATGAAAGAAGAAAACCCAAAGTCTCAAATTAAATAACAAACCTAGAACAATAAGAGTATATGTGAGCTTGGCCCCAAATGGCCTTTATCTGAATATGTGAATGTCAATAATGAATGCAAAGACAAAAGGGTATTTATAGATTACAAGAAACCCTAAAAATCAAATCCTAACTAAAATAAGAAAACTTAACTAACCATACATAATAAGACTTAGAAACGTCATATGAGTCTAATTGGGATACATGGAAATCCTAAGAAATGATTTCAGAATAATTCGAAAAGGTAGAGGTCGGTGGCCACTTATTGGGGACACATGCGGTTCGTAGGTGCCATATGTGGACCCAGGTAAGTGTCAGAAAATCTTCCTACGCTATTTACTTTCTGGATTTTGGACTTCTGATACTTACCTTACCCACTTACGGTTCGCCAGTACTACATGCGGTCCACAAGTAGATATAGGTAAGTGCCAAAGTCCCCACCATTAGATCTATAATTGAATTAACCTTTCAACTTTACCAATTTGTGTTAATCCGATATCGGGGTGAAAAGTTATGGCCAATTTACTGAAGCACTGTCAGAGCTGCCAATGACCATGAACACTTCTTTCTTCTTGCTTCTGAGCCTCTAGACTTCAATTTTTGATACGTACTTAGGTCACCTACGCCTGGTAAGTGCCACATACGTCTAAAAATGACCAATTAAGTGGCCAAAAAATAACTTTTCATCATTTTATTGATTTTAGCATCCGAAACCTAATTTTCTGCAAAATACTCCAAAAACACATCAAATCTAATAAATAACCTTAAGTACAAGCATACTCTCATTGTTTTAAGCATCAAAAGTGCTATAAATTCATGGCACATCAGCACCCTAAACCTAGAATATTGCATGTCCTCAGGCAACAAAATATGACAAACAATACGATGATGCTTAACCAACAGAAACCTAAAATACGTATGACAGTCAATCATCAAATTTAAGCTCAAGATCATTACCCTCTCCAAGTTCAATAACTTTAAAACCACTTGGGTGTATAAATGAAGCACACCAATGTGACAAGGAATCAAGCTATGGCATCACATTAGCAATAAACAACCATGCATATATACAAGTTACACTACCCAGACAAGTAAGCAACTAGAAATACAACCCATGTGCCCTCACAATAAAGAAGTACCACTCACTCATATAAAATAATGCATGTCAATGCAGGGACGGTCAAGAGACAATCACACTTATAAGAGAAGTTCCAATCAATGTGCATCAAATACCATAGCCTTTCCTTTATTTTCTTTACCTTAGTTTTCAGACAGTCAAGTTAGGATCACTATAGGACTTTATTTGGCTTGCAATGTAGGCTTGTAAGGCTGATATGGTACATACGGATATATCAAACGACTAAGCCTGTGTGGCACTACACTAGCTTTGGGGTCCATAATTTAACCAATTTCCTTTTATTCCTGCCCTTATTTCTCCCTTTTTATTTTAAAGCACACTTAGGTTGGGTGTGGTTTCTTTTATTCATTCTTTTTCAACTTTTTCACATTTTCCTTTCTCTTTTCTTTGTTACCACACCCATACCTACTTTCTTTTTCTTTTATTTTCCCTTATTCATACCCACTTTACATTATGCACCCATATGATGGCCACACTCAACTCATGCGATTGTTTTTTGCCTGAGTTGAGGTGCACAATGTCCAAGGAGGACCAGAGCAGAAATAGGTTAATTGTAACTTGAATAGAAATGTGAAAATAAAAAAATAGACTATAAGGCTCAAAACAGGGATCAAGGGATACTAATTTCCACATGAAAGGCCATTTAGGCTACAGGTGGACTAAAATAAAAAATGGCCTATGATCCTTTCCTAATTAACCTACGACTTTGGCAAGACAAACCAGGCAATTTCTAGATTTAACACACAGAGGGAACTAAGTAGTATCTCACAACATACATTGACACAGAGTCATGTCACAAGCTATTACCTATCCGGTTCATGCACAAATTAGCTATGATTGTCATATCCCTAATTTTAATGCCATAACATGATTCATAATAGTCATATATATATATATATATATATACATATCACACAGTTCAAAACAAGCTATTGAAGGGGTATAATTTTCCACACATTAGATGAACTGCTTTAGATATTTATTTTTCTCCTAGTTAAATGACACAATACAATACAAAACACGATATGCCTAAACATGCTGGCTCTACTAGGAACAAGACTTCGGAGAAAAGAGATACGACAACAAAAACCCCAAGAGGACATTAAAACCCACAGGCAGCACGACCCTCAACTTAAAATCATACATTGTCCCAATGCATCAAACCACTACAAAATAAGAGAGTTAGAAATATACCTGTGGCACCATAGGTGCAAAGATTTGACGTCAATCATAATAACACAGATACAAATAACAAAATACCTTGGGTTGACTCCTAAGAAGCTCCAGATTTTATGCCGCGCCACGACAGGGCTATGTTGTTTACTCAGACTTCACCAATAAGCCCATGGTACCTTGATAAATTAGACTTCATCAAGGTAGCCCAAAAGTTGGCCTTTAAATTTCTATTTTCTTTTTGAACTTATGAATTTCACCCCTAATTGTTTTTTGATTTCCCATTATGCTCCAGGGGTGGAGGTATAAAAATAAAGGACCCAAGAAATAGATATGGCCTATGGTACTTCTTGGCCCTTACATGAGGAATGAAATTTTTTGATGCTGGCTTGACAAATTCTAAGATATATACATATTCTTCTCACTCTTTGCACTCTTCTACAGTTTTGGATGGCTCGATCAAGATCTGACTATCCAAACACAATGTGCAAAAATGCTTTAAATGAGGTCCAATACATGCCAACTCAAGATTTGTAGTCTTTTTTACATCCCCACACAACTTTAGTATGCTTTCTTTAAGCGTGGCACTATCCATAAGAGTATGAGAAATTTTTGACTCCTCCAATTTTAGCTCCTCCAATTGGGTTTTTAGAAATTTTTTAGTCTCACACCACCCATAACTAGTTGCTGGGAATTACACGTAACATTTTTTGCATCCAATTCTACTTGTAAGTGGTGAATATCCGAGCCAAACCTATCAACCTTTTGAATAAACTCTTGATTTCTTTTTACAGGAGCATCAACGTGTCAAGCATGATCTTATTATGTTCCAATAATATATTTATCATGCTCCTGCAGTAATACACCATATCAAAAAGAAAAGGATCAATAAATAAGGAGTCACCATCCTTCCATACTTTATTTGGCTAGGTTGTCATCTCAAGAAGAGTAAGCAACAAAACAAAAGAAAATAAAACCCGATAACTCCAACAACTTTAATCAAGAACTCTAAAATCTTATTCCCCGGCAACAACACCAAAATTTGATAACGCCTAAACTACCCCTCCTTATAAGGATAAATCAATTGCTATAAAAATATAGTAACCCAACTAGGTTGGGGTCAATTCCATAGGGAATAGGTGGGAAATCTGTCTAGAACTTGTTGAAATCACTAGAAGGTGTGGAAAAGTAAAAAAGGGGGATTTGTAGTAACTAGCTAAAAGTAACAAGGCTTGGTTGCTTTTGGTTGTAAACAATATAAGACGAGCACTATACTTGTGTTCCCATGGCTTCTCAACTCCATAGATTTATAATGCATTGTCAAACTATTCTGATACCTTGCATACAAAATCTGACAAGTTATGTATCACCAACTGCCTCTCAGCATCACTTGGTGAATTTTACTCATCTTCTCTCGGTCTCAGAGTATTACCTTACTAACCCTTACCTTGGACCCCGGTTCAACTATCACCTCTCATTCTCAAGTTTATTAGATGGAAGTTAATTATCTTAAGAAGATAATATAAGCAGTCTTATTTCGACAATTAACCCCAAATCATTATTATGATCTCCTTTTCCCAATATCTACCTCCCTCTTGGGTTCGTAGTGAATACATGCGGGATCCTAACATTTACAACCGTTAAGACAACAATCACAATGAAGAAAATCACAATACACCCAAGAATCTTTATCTAGAACGACTTGGCACTTCCACTACTTTATTAATCCGCTAGGGTTCCCACTACCCTAGTTATAGGAATTAGCCGCTCATAGTTATGAGATCATTCATGGGATTCACAGACAAAATCATAGAATTAATCTCACAATAATGAAAAAAGAAAACCCAAAGTCTTAAATTGAATAACAAACCAAGAACAGACCAAGAACAATAAGAGTATATGTGAGCTTGGCACCATAGGGCCTTTCTCTAAATATGTGAATGTCAATAATGAATACAAAGCCAAAAGGGTATTTATAGACCACAAGAAACCCTACAAATCAAATCCTAACTAAAATAGAAAAATTAACTAACCGTACATAATAAGACTTAAAAACATCATAGGAGTGTAATTGGGATACATATAAACCATAGAAAACGATTTTGGAATGATTCAAAAAAGTTAAGGTTGGTGTCCACTTACTTGGGCCTTATGTGGTCCGCATGTGGACCTAGATAAGTGCTAGAAAATCTTCCTGCAATGTTCACTCTTTGGATTTCGGACTTCTAGTACACACCTTACCCACTTATGGTCCTCAAGTACTACATGCAGTACGTAAGTAGACATAGGTAAGTGCCAAAGTCCCTACCATCATATAGATCATTAAATTGGCTTTCCAACAATACCAATTTTGCCTTAATCTGATATTGAGGTGAAAAGTTATGGCCAAATTACTGAAGCACTGTCAGAGCTGCCAATAACCACGACCACTTCTTTCTTCTTGCTTCTGAACCTCTGGACTTTGACTTTTGATACGTACTTAGGTCACCTACACCCCGTAAGTGCCACATATGTCCAAAAATGACCAAGTAAGTGGCCAAAAACATCACTTTTCATATTTTTCTTAAATTTAGCATTCGAAACCTAATTTCCTACTAAACACTCCAAAACACATCAAATCTACTAAAATAGCCTTAAGTACATGCATATTCTTATAGTTTGAAGCGTCAAAAGTGCTATAAATTCATGGTTCATTAGGATTTTAAACCCATGTCCATACTATCTCTTGTTTTATAATTGGGTTAATTTTATTGATGCTTAACCTTGAATGAAAATGAGATCTTTTTCACCTACTAATATTCTAGTATGTTATTGAATGAGTTTATGAATTTAGACGGTTCCCATGTAATTCTTTTTAAATATAGATATACTTCTCTTAAAATTCCCGTGAATTTTATTTCACATCATGTTTTACGAAATTATTTAGTTGTCATGAAGTTCATAGAATTGATATAGATTCAAAAAAGAATTGATGTTGAGCATAGTTCCTGAAAAGATAACCTTAAGTAAAGATTTATACTATACCTTTACATAAATAGATACTTATACATTTTATGAGCATATGATTATATATTTGATATTGGAAGTATTATTTCGCACCAAGAGGATACGGGTTTAGAGAATCCAAATCCCATAACTGTAATGCCCCGATTTGCTGAACCAGAATGCTACATGGTGCTCATGACCCCGAGGGACCACAAGCTAACCCATGACTGATATCTGTACCTGTATACTGAAAATCATGACATAATAATATGGAATACATAAAACTGTAAGGCCATAAGGTTCAACTGAATAAAACCATGTCTAAAAATCATAACGTCCATGTAGGTGAAAATACCCAAAACAACTCAATCTGAAAGCTAAGTCTGAACGTAAATCTGAACATAAATCTGAAAGCCTCTAAACTATCTGAATAATGAGTTGAAGGAACATGTCTCCAACTAACTCCGTAAAACTAAACTGAAAAAATAAATAAATGTATCAAATCATATTGTCCTCGAATCAATGAGGACTCACCGTGTCTCTACGACTGGAATGCTACCGCTACTGCTGAACTGGAGCTCATGTCTCGGAACCTATGGTGTAACATGAAAAGAAAGCACCATAGCGCAAATGCGTCAGTACAACTGGAGTACTGAGTATACGAGGAAGGTAGGCTGAACATAAAGGGTTTCATGTATGAACAACACTGACTGACTAATATAAACGTGGGAGTGCAAACATATATATATAGAAACTGGGACCGTGAATGCGTGATAGCAAGACCTGTAAGCTAATACATGGTTTACTGATAACTGTGATGACTGATACTGCAAGCTGATAACATGGACGACTGTATCTGACAGTCCTGTATATACTGAAATCTGAAGAACGCCCTGAGTTTTTTTACTGAGACTAATACTGAAACTGTGGGAGGTAGTGTTTAACCGACATGCCCCATGTATGCCGTTATGGCTAAGCTGGGGTCCAATCTCTGCCCTGACTGGAGGGGTGTCAATACTGTGCCACGGGTAAGAAAAACTTGTGAGTGACCCTTATCTGGCAGGTACTCAATGAGAATGGTGGGAACCCTAAACTGACAGGTTAAACTACCTCATCAACCCTAATCTGACAGGTTAAGATTCTCAACCTACGCTAGCTACGTAGTTCTGGAACACAAGGAATGCTTCTAAGAATCACACCCTGAACTGGCAGGTGAGTTCCCATCCTTGGGTTCACTCGGTGCTAACCTCTACTCCCATCTGGAGGGACTGGACATGAATAACTGACTATACATGACTTAATCTTACTGAATTCCATTGACTGGCGCAATGTTACTAATAT
Source organism: Capsicum pubescens (assembly GCA_030864215.1). Taxonomy (NCBI): domain Eukaryota; kingdom Viridiplantae; phylum Streptophyta; class Magnoliopsida; order Solanales; family Solanaceae; genus Capsicum; species Capsicum pubescens. The sequence continues at coordinate 126,263,355 of CM061543.1, forward strand.
CTGACAACTGACTGATATCATAAGGTTTTCCTGAGTCACATGACTAACTTCAGTCTATGGAATCATAGCTTGAATTCGGATATCGTGAAACATAACATGGCTCTAGGTACACGACTATTGTTTTCGGGTATGAATACCCCCAGGATTCGATAGGAGGAAACTGACACACATGACATGACTTGATCACAAGATTTGAGTCCATAATTCACAATATCATAAGCATGGGATAGTATACTTCATGTATTTATTCAACATTTCGAACATGATAGGAAAAGCATGGATATAGTTTTTGTACATAATTTATATCTCCATTATCATACATGCTTTATACCACAACAATAACAAAACATAATTTTCATGGAAATTCATATTGGAGTGTATGAATAACGTGAACTTGTTATTTAGATATCACGGAATCATGTAAATATGAAGTTCTAACATACTAGGCATTTTATCGAACACCTTGCATGCATTCATTAAGGCATAGGTGGATTTCATACTTGCATTCTATCAATCCATCTAAAGATCATGTTTTTCAACTAACAACATAACTTTCATGAGATATACAGTCACGATACTATTATATAGCAAAACAAACAAGCATCAACATGGGTATGATCATATCACCACAACCAACCAAGATTTTGTATTTTAAACATTGATTCTTGAACTCCACGGACAAAAGGAATCCGTGGATGAACACTACGCATACCTTGGAAGGGAGGTTCTTGATGATTGACGGAGGAATTTCCTTGAAATTTGATCTTCAAGCTTGATTGTGCAACCCTAGTTGTTTTTCTCCTATGGTGCTCTTAGATAATGAACTTTGAGATGTTAATAGGGTTTTAATGTGTTTAAAAGCTATAAATTTTGTGAGATTAGGTTTAGGGACATGTAAGGAGTGTTAAAAGACTTAACTACCCTCGAAATAATTCAAAAACTAAGTGTTTTCGTGGCTGAAATCATACATAGGCGCCGCATATGATATCGCCTATGCTTTCCAGTGGCCATGTGCGATTGGTGAGGTGACACATTCTACTTTGAAAGGCCATAACTCCTTGCCCGGGTGTCAGATTTTGATGAAATTGGTATCGTTGGAAAGCTAATTCAGTTATCTACAATTTGGTGGGTCTAAATATGACAAAATGTCACATATCAATCACGTTATTCTTGTTCAAAGATGACCCTTGCAAAATCAAACACTAAGACTTGATGGATTCAAAAACTCTTAGCTTGAATCACTCTAAGCGACTCATATGAGCATGCTTAAAACATCGCAAGCTATCCTATAGCTAGGATATTCATTGTAAGTCATGCACTAAAATGCTACTCATAGGATAGGAGGTTTCATACGTAGGATAACTTATTCACTTCCTAGCTTAGAAACATGCGGGGTATTACAATAACTACATGCCATCATAGGATATGTGATAGTACCACAAGTTGGTTAATTTCTCTTAGCCTAAAAGGTATTTAGTGGATCCAATATAGTTAGATAGGCCGTATACCTAGAAAGGTATAAGACAAGCCTTCCAACTAGGTTGGACGCTGGGCATCATGAGCTCATATGATGTATGCCAATCGTAAGAAACTCCAACTTTTAAACTTAACTTTATTTGAAATCTTGTTTGATATGACCACCTGTCACGATCTGATTTACGAGTCATGATGGCACCTACTATGAACCGTTAGTAGGAAAGCCAAACCGTAACCCAAAGCTAAATGCAATGGGTTAACTTGGTGGAAAATGCTCAACAAGGGAAAAATCAACAACATGATTGGTATTTCAACAAGGCAATAGAAATAGAGATGGGTAAATAAACAGTACAAAAATCCATCCCATAATCTGGTAGAGTTAGTACAAGAGCATCTATTAATAATACAACCTATGTCTTAAAACAGTCAACATAATCCTATCTTGAAACTAAAGACTAGATATGAAATATTGAAGGAAATAGGCGACTTCAACTCCAAGAACTCACCCTATCTCTTAAAAAATTAACACAACACGGACCTCGATCAATGACGATAATTAGTACTCGGATCTACACCAAAAATCTACAAAAATATAGTATCAGTACCAAAGCCACATGTACTTAGTAGGCATCATCGGCCAACTAAGCTAAATCATCATATAAATATGATAAAATGCGAGATAACATAACTAAGTCAAGGTTGAAATGAACCTGAGTCAACTCCAGCATCGCTGTGCATAAATAGGTAAATAAACTGAAGTAATAGCATAACATAACATAACATAAAACATCAACAACGCAATCATAACTACAAAATTGGCTCTCATATGCCAATTAGTGTAGAAAAATAAATAACCTATCACAATCCCCCATAAGCCTCGAAGGTACACACAAGATAGTATAACCCACCACCGTCATTTATTAATTTCCAATATTCCATTAGAATTCACTCACATCATGCCACATTATAGCCATTTCTTCATTTTCAAACTTATACAAATTGCTATTTTAAATCTCACACCCCGATATCATCATATCATAACAAGTATATCATTATAATATAATATGCATATTTAGACTCAAATTGGTATATATAATCAATAGCCAAACTTAAACCAATAAATATAATTAACAACCAGACCTAAATTGGTAAATAAATTAATAGCCAGACTTGAACTGATAATTATATCCTTAATAACATAATTATCTTTCGAACTCGCCCGATAAATATCATCAATATCATAACCACCCTCCGAACTCAAATCGATAAATGCAAATATATCAATTTAATCAATAATTTCATCAATTGCACAAGTAATAGCATAATCAATAGACATCAACCTTCACATTAACCAACATAACTATCAAGTGTCAAAGTTTCTCAATAGTACCTCAATACGCATTTTCAAGAGTCTAACAAGCGTATAAAGGTTTACAAAAACTAACATGCATCTTAGTCTAAGGTGGGTCAAGGGACCACTTCTAATCTCCAAAGTTCTATGTTAGGCAAATTCTACCCAAACAAGGCTTAAGGTATCTAACTCCACATTTAGACATTAACAAGCCTCATTAGCCCTAAGATAGAAAATTCACCTAAGTATGAGCAACAAGGTTAATTATGCCTAATTTATGATTTTCGAATAGGTTAAACGGTCCAACTAACCTAAGCATATCAATTCATCATAGAAACACTTAGAAAAGCTACCCTGAATGTAACTAATATCATAAAAATACTCTGAACTAGCTCAATCTAATAAGGGGTAAAACCTAGACTACCTCATCACTGAAGAAAGCTCAACGATGTACTAAATTACTACTTTTCCCTTCTGATAAGCTTCCGCAAGATGTCAAGCTATCAAATTCACATTCTACACATCAATATGAGAATAATGATACCCATATTGCACTATTATGCTTCGGGTCTAGAAATCACCCAAAATCCTATTTGGATCTCATTTATAAAAAAACCACATTCCAAAACCAACGTAATGTTCCCACACGCTCAAGGAATTATTACCTTAAAAAATGGGTGGAATTCGATCTAAATTAGGGCAAAAATCAAACCCCCAAGGTTTTGGTATTTTTAGGAATAAAATGGGGAAAATCAACCATAAAAGGATGGACTTTTACCATAAATAGAAGGATAATTGTTTAAACAAGTGTTAGCCAAGATCCCAATTCACCCACAAGCTCTAATTTTATGCTATCTCACCATTTAGGGTTTTAGCTCTCAAGAAAATAGATGAAGAATGGGAAATCATGCAAAACAAATCTATTTATCCCATACCAGGTCCTAGGGTATCACTATCGCCACTCGACCATTGCAATCACAATACCAGGTATCTGATAAAAAAGTTGTGATTGAGATATTTCCCTTTTGTGATCATGAAACTGGTGTCCTGCCTAAGGAGTCATGATCGCAGATCAATGTGTCATAATCGCGACACTTGCTGGTGCTGACAGACCGATGATAATACTCAAATTACACTCTTGAAGGGTGTAAGCAATCATTGTCAATACAATAACCCAACTTAGGTTGGGGTCGAATCTACAAGGAGTGAAAGCACGAAATTCAAAACTCAAGAGTGTTGATAGTCTACTAAAAGATGACCCGTGATGAGAATAAAACAAATATAAATGTCAAATGGGGGAATTAGTTTGGATGTGTTTATAGTGAAAATTACTTCAATTTTAGAGCACTATCTTGATGTTGAAAAATGCTAAGAGTGAATTCAATTGAGAATAAGCCTTAGGGTTATGCAATTCTAGAAGTAGGTTCACACATGGGTGCTTGACAATTTATCCAACTTTTAGCTAAAAGTCACGGGCAGGCTAGATGTCAATGTAATGATGACAATCTTTCAATTACAACACCATATTTCACAAATGGGTTCTTTCAAACACCTCACAAGTGTGATAATTTCCTACATCTATTGCCTCAATTGACATCCTTATGTCTAAGAGATGTCATTAAATGAAATGAATCAAGTTATTAGTTGCATTTATTCCTCACCCATGTCCCCTCTTTCAAGAATGACATGGGTTCAAGGGTGGTTGGGGTTTGTAACCTCCAACTCTAAGTTAAATCATGGAATAAATACAACACCCATCACAAATAATTAATTAGGAGAATAATTAGCTAACACCCATGCACTACCACAACCTAAGAGCATAACCCCAAGATTTAGAATTAGCTACTCATAGATAAAAAGGGTAAAAATATACCAAAGTTATCATTGACTTCATCCATGAGAAATAAAGAGAATGTAGTTCCAAACTTGGAGTTTCAACAAATTTTTAATAAAAAATCACTAATTCTTCTTTGGGAATCACTCACATATATTTTTCACTCAAGACTAGTACAATTTTCTACTAGGATAAAAAGATAGGCGTTAAGATGAAAAATGAAAGTTAGGTCATGAAAAATGAGCTAGGATCCCTTATTCAGGCCCCACTTTTACATTTGAAAAAATTACAAAATTGCCACCTTGCTATTGATCTCCTTGAGCGGATACAAAGCGGATGAAGAGCAGATAGAGAGCAGATGGATAGCAGCTCCAAAGTAGATGCAAAGCGGATACGGAACAAATGACTCTTTTCCATCATATTTGGCCTCTTGTTGCCTTGAATGACTTGACCATATTCCTTTTTTACTTTTACCTACATAAATGAGCATTAAGTAAGAGATTACCATCAAATTAATAGAAAAGTATGATAATTTAGGCTTAAAAGGTGCTAGAAAGTCGTCAAAATAATAACTTATCAAACCCCCAAACTTAAACTATTGCTTGTCCTCAAGCAACCAAGAATAATTCAATAAGATAGGGTATTTAACTCAAATCCACCCAAAAGAAAGCTATACTAAAGGAATAAGCTAACAAAGCTCTACAAACACTTTCCAAACATGTCATGGCAACAAGTAAACCAAAACTTTTCAATAAGCTCATATATATGAAGCAAGGATGCAAATTCGTATCAAATGAACTTTCCAAATCATAAAGCATCTTAAGATAAGACACAAAATCATCAAAGATTGTCTCAATCCTCACAATGCAACTTACTTCAATCATTTACCCAAACCAATAGTAAAACTTCACCCTCTACCCAAAAGTATCGATGCCGCTCACATGCAAGAGTTTACTCCACACACAAAAGATATTTCAATTCTTAAAGAAGCTCAAATTAAGAAAGAATTCACACTCACTCTCACAAAGAAATTCAAGTACATCAAATAGAACCATAGGCTTGCCCTTTGCATTTTTTGCCACTAATGTAGACTTACTTAGTTTGGAACCACCAAGGTCTTACGGGTCAAGATGAAGGTTTAAGGTGCGGGAAGAAATATATATGGATCAAGTGACTAAAAGACCTACTTCAATGCATTCGCTCAATCCTTTATACCGCCAAAATTTTCAAACTATCCACCTTATTCTTCTTCAAATCATTTCCCATATTTTCCTAACTTTTTGTTTAACATTTACCAAATAATTCAAAGCCACCATTTTTTTTCTTCATTTTTTTGACATTTTCAAGAGATTTTCTACCTATAAGCCCTTCTTACTCCCTCACTCATCCAATTTTTTTTTCAAGTTCTATGGGCTAGGTTATTCAACTTTATCATCAAGCACATCTCTTGTCTTTTAAGCACTTGTGTTGACAACCTTACATACACCTTTCTTTTTTTTCTTTGATCATCTTCTCCCCAATACACAATCCCCTAAACTTAGGCTTTTGCCTATAATCCATTATTTAGAACCATGCAATGCATCAAAGTAGGTTAAGTGATAAAAGAGATATTTCCAAAAGGGTTTAGGTATTTTAGCATGGTTATCATTACAATAAGAAAGAAAGATGGACAAAAAAAAGGCTCAAATGGGTTAACTAGGGAACAATGTTAAGGTGAAAATTTGGCTATGTGACGGGTCAAAAATGGTTTTGCTTTGAATACACTCGAGGCAAGTTCTAGACTACACATATGTACAAGAATTATTAAAAAATCTCACTACAGATGGCATCGTACTTATAGATAAAAAAGTTAGTCTCCAAACTAATTTGAGTAATTTTAGCTTCATAAGTTACTCTGAGTCAAAGACTCATCCTTGTAAAGAGATCCAAAAATTGAGTTTAATGGTCTCACTCAAAAGAAAGCTCAAAAAATCCTTGATCTTACAACTATATTTTTGTTTTTTCTCAAAAATATTTCATTCCTTGCCAATGACATTTTGAAAGTATTTTTGAATTTTTGCTTCTTCCTAGTTAACCAAAATGACTAGATACTTCACCTAAGGAAGTCACCTTTTCATCCATCATGGGTGAATTATCACTCGGTTCGACAAATAAACTAAACTAAACTAAAAACAAAAGATAAAAAAAAAGTGAAAACAAAAATTTGCTCCTTAGGAAAGAATCGAGTTTCAAAGAAAACCCTTGGAGTTTATTGGTCACGTATATACAAAGGCGAAAAGAGAAATACGCATAATCGGATATCACATTTACATTAATCGCAGGACACAAATTCAATAACAAAAAGACAATATTTGACATCATATCACAAGCCCGACAAGGGCTCATCCAAAGCAATATTAATAATAATAAAAAAACAAAAACAAAACATGCCTCACAAGGGCTAAAGTAAATAAACATGACAAAATGTAGCATGTACACACAAACATCAAAGTAATAACATAGAGTATGTCCATACAATCTATCCAACCAAAGGCCATAAAGTGAAACAGTAGGTACCGATCATTAAACGAATCATAAAAATACCCCTCCCCTACTAAAGATATTGCATTATCCCCAATGCAAAAGTAAAAGAAAGTAGAGGAGGGTAAAATCTCCCTATGGTGCACTAGGTGTTTGGATACCTGTCGGTGAATGATTGCACTATCTCAATAGGAACCTCGTCAGACTAGGATCCTCTCATCGAGTCTGCTATGAAGGGTGTGCGGAGGTAGGTTTGGATTTGCCTTTATCTGGGGTGTTACCCTTCCTAGCTTCTCATGGAAAGTTCTTTCTTGGAGACATACCTATGTGAAAGAAACAAAACAAAACAAAAGATAAAAGGTAAAACATGTTTTTTTTTGAAATTTTGTATGTTAAGAAGGAAAATTAAAGATAAGAAAAGAAAATTTTTGATGGATGCAAGGTAACTTCATCATTATAGCCCATGGGATTCATCCATTACAACACTTAATTATTTGGGCGTTAAATTGTGTCACATTCCACAAAACTAGTTCATAGGACATCCATAACCTCCAATGGGAACAAGAATGACCAATACCCTTAAGAATGATGTCATCCAATCTATCATAGGGAAGGCAAGCATTCATGTCTCTCGGTTAGGCATAGTGACCAACTAAAACCATGGATTCCATATTTCTCAACAAACTCCTTCAACCAATGACTACCAAATATTTCCTTTTTAGGATCAATTGGATTCAAAATAATGCATCAAAAATGACCACATTATGACCTAAGGAAAATCACATTAACCACTTTAAGAATACAAGACATTCCTCTCTTAATGTCATTTCAACAAACACATAATGGGCATGCTAACTAAGAACTTGGAGGAAGAAAATAGAAGCACAAAAGAGCAAGCTAGTCCCACCAAATAATATCCACAAATATTCAAGGTGCTCTTACTATCCTACTTGAGCCACCCACCCCAAAAAATAAGCAAGAAAGGCTTAGTGGATATTTTGTCAAACACAGGGTGCACTAGCTTTATTTAAGAGAGTATCATTATTTAAACTTGTGAAACAAGGAACCAATGACAACATAATTATTCCAACAAGTATTAATCATCCCAATAAGCTCACAAAAATTAACTTTTAAATGACCAATTATCATGAGGTATGAAGCATTATGTCCATTCTTTAAGAGAGTTTAAAAGTAAAACCATGAAAGAACATACCTTTCTTGATTTAAGAGAGGAGAAAGATGAAGAAAAAGTCCAAAGAAATCTTCTCAATTTGTGTTAATGCAATTCTAGATAAAGAAAGAGAAAATGTTAAAGTTGAGAGAAAGGACCGTTTAAAAGTGAACTGTAATAACAAATGCTTAAGTATTGACTATTTTGGCACCTTTTTTAGTGTTTAAAGTGATTTTAGGCTGACAGGGTCGGGTTAACCCAAAAAGATCCGACTCATTATGAAGTTTCAACATTTTTTAAACTGACCTACGTCCTATCTGCTTTGCATCTACGGCTGGACTGCTTAAGCAGTTTCATTACAGATCAGGACATGCAACAGCTTGCCCTGCGTCCAACATGTGAATGACTTGTGTCTGGACTACTGCAGCATGTCCAGTGCAAGTCCAAGTAGTTTACCTTCAGTTTTGATGCCTGAGATCAAGCCTCTTGCGTTCTAGATGTGCCTGACCTTCATTTGGACTGCTGCAATATGTCCAATACAGGTCAAGGCAGTGTGACTGCTACGATTTTATTCAAAATGTAGGCCATCTGCATTCCAAGTGCTTAGCACCTGCGGCTGGACTACTCAAGCAGGTTTAGAGTAGGTTGCTAATAGCTTGGTAAACAATTTTTTTGCACAAAATTGTTGGTTCGAAGCTTAGTTTTGACCCTCCGAGCCAACCTTTTTGCATCCCAATTTTATGTCATTACCTGCAACCACCAAAACCAAAGTAAAATGATAGAAAATATTAATAAAAATTCCTTGGGTTTCTTCCCAAGAAGTGCCTTAGTTAAAGTCGCAACACGACACTATGTACTTATCATTTTGGATCTTTAAAATGAAACGACTCAACCTTAGTCTCTTCGGGTCCACCTATATGATAGGGGTTCAATAATTGCCCATTCACCATAAATTTCTTATTCTCATGATCTTCCAACTCAATATCTCTACTAGGATAAACATTTGAGATCACAAACGGGTCCAACCACTTCGATCTAAGCTTCCCCGCAAAGAGTTTCAATCTTGAATTGAAGAGGAGGATATCATCACCCACATGAAACTCTTACTTTAGGATTTTTTCATCATGCCACCTCTTCATCTTCTCTTTGTACAACACGGAGCTTTCATATGCATTGAGATGAAACTTTTCCAACTCATGAAGTTGATTTACCCTCGATTTCAAAATGTTCTCCCAATCCATATTCAACTTCCTCAAAGCCCATAAAGCCTTATGCTCTAACTCAACGGGTAAGTGACAAGACTTCCCAAACACCAATTAGTAAGGGGAAATACCAATAGGAGTTTTATAGGCCATTATATATGCCCAAAGAGCATCATATAGTTGTCTTACCCAATTCGTAGGCCAACATTCATGATTTTCTCAAGGATGAACTTGATTTCATGGTTTGAAACTTCAACTTGGCCACTAGTTTGGGGGTGATAAGGAATAGCAACCTTATGCTTAACCCCATACTTATCAAGTAAAGCACCGAAGATCCGATTACAAAAATAAGAGCCGCCATCACGAATAATTACCCTAGGAATCCCGAGCCTTGTAAAGATGTACTTCTTAAAAAAAAGTGACACTCTTGCCTTTATTGTTGAGTAAAGAAATGGATTTCACCTTCTTCGAGACATAATCGACGGCTATCAAGACACAAAGAGACCCATAAAGTTGATCCCCCATACATCAAATAGTTCAACCTTGAGATTGGGTTTAAGAGGCATCTCATGCCTCCTAAAAAAACCACCTTGCATATGGAATTGGGGGCATGTTTTGACCAACTAATAAGCATCTCTATGAAGCGTAGGTCAATAGTATCCACTTTGAAGAACCTTAGTGGCCGTTCGGATCCCACCATGATGACCACCAAATGGAGAGGAGTGACAACCCTAAAAAATATCTCTCATTTCTACCTCCATGACACACTGATGGATCACACCATCCGCACACTCACTAAACAAGAATGGTTCATCCCAAAAATACTTTTTTACATCAAATAAGAACCACTTCTTTTGATAATGATTGAGTTCATTGGAAAGTGCACCGCTCACAATATAGTTAACATAATCAGCATACCAAGGTGTAATGCTTCTCGAAAGTGATATGACTAGCTCATCAAGGAAGGTGTAATTATTATCAATCTCACCCAACTTCTCATGATTTGATTCAAGGCGGGAAAGATGGTCGGCTACTTGATTTTAACATCCCTTTTGATCTTTCACTTCAAAATCATACTCTTGCAAGAGCAATATCCACCTAATCAATCAAGGTTTTGCCTCTTTCTTTTCCATAAGATATCTAAGAGTGGCATGATCCATGTGCACAACCACTTTCATGCCTAATAAATAGGCCCAAAACTTTTCAAAAGCATACACCACCGCTAATAATTCCTAATTCATAACCATATAATTACGTTGAGCATCATTCAACGTCTTGATTTCATAGTAAATTAGATGGAACAACTTCTCTTTTCTTCATCCTAATACCGTACCTAGAGAAACACCACTTGTATCACATATTAATTCAAAGGGCGATAACCAATCTGGGGCTACTATGATAGGAGCCGACACAAGGAGTTCCTTGAGACAATTAAAAGCCTTTACACAATCATCATCAAATTCAAATATTGTCTACTTTTCAAGAATCTTGCACAACGAATGAGCGATCTTTGATAAATCCTAAATGAAACATCGATAGAACCCGACATGACTAAGAAAACTTCTCATGTCCTTCACGGAGATCGGTGGGGGTAACTTAGTAATTACCTCAACTTTTTCTTGATCCACTTGGATGCAATTTCTTACAATTTTGTGGCCTAGAATAATTCCTTCTTTGACCATGAAGTGACATTTTTCCCAATTCAAAACAAGATTAGTCTTCACACATCGTTCAAGGACATTACTTAAGTGAGCAAGGCAAGAATCAAATGAATCCCCAACCACAGAAAAGTCATCCTTAAATACCTCCATTGTATCCTCCACCATATCTATAAAAATGGACAATATTCATCATTGAAACAAGGCTGGTGCATTGTATAACACAAATACAATGCGCTTGAAAGAAAATGTGCTATAGGGACAAGTGAAGGTGGTTTTTTCTTGATCTTTCGGGGTAATGTAAATTTGATTGTACCCTGAGTAACCATTAAGGAAGCAATACCAACCCTGACCGGCTAGTCTATCTAATATTTGATTCATAAAAAAAATGGGGAAGTGGTTTTTTCGATCCACGAGTTCAATTTACGGTAGTCCATATAAACTCTCTAACTCGTGACTGGACGCATAGGGACAAGATCATTATTCTCATTCAGGACAACCATCATGCCACCTTTCTTGGGAACACATTGGATCGGACTCACCCATGTACTATTGGAAATTGGGTAGACAACTCCTGTATCAAGCCACTTAATGATTTCCTTCTTGACCACCTCTTGCATTGGTTGATTAAGTCTCCTTTGGTGTTCCACACTAGGAATATGATCAATATTTAACTTGTTTTTATGAGAACAAATTCTGGGAGGAATGCCTATGATATCCGCGATAGTACACCCAATAACACGAATTAACTTTTTCACAATTGATTTTAAGGCATCCACTTGACAAGGTTCAAGATAACCCGCTACAATGATTGGAAATGTATTATCCTCACCCATGAAAACATATTAGAGATGGGATGTTAATGACTTAAGTTTGAGTTGAGGTGGTTCAATAATAGACGACTTGGCGGGTGGACTCTCACGATTTTTCAAATCAAGATCCAGTTTGATCGGGTCCTAGGTGTAAGATCCAAGATCCATCAATGAAGCTACCACCTCATCATATTCTTCAACCACATCATTCCTAAGGTTCCACAATACACCCACCAAAGGGTTATCCTTGAGTTTTACTTCTATGGTGTTATTCACTTCACCATCTATCACATTAATTATCGACACTACTTGAAAGTCCATCGATTGCTTCATGGACTTGCAAGCATTGAAGGATACTTCTTTATTATTCACTCAAAATTTCATCTCCCTACATTCCACATCCACTAAATCCCTTCAGGTAGCCAAGAATAGTCTACCAAAAATGATTGGGACCTCATGATCAATCTCACAATCAAGAATAACAAAGTCAGCTAGAAAGATAAATCGATCAACTTTCACCATAACATCATACAAAAAACCAACAGGCTTTTTGATTGAACGATTGGCCATTAGAAGCCTCATAGTGGTAGGCATAGGAGCACCCAAGCCTAACTTTTAGTACATGATAAATGGCATTAAATTAATACTTGCCCCAAGATCACACAATGCTTTTCCCAATTTGTACACCCCGATACTGTAAGGAATAGTAAATAAACCGAGGTCTTCTTTCTTCACCATTATTGTGCTAGATATTATATCACTACAATTGTGGGTTACCTTAATTATTTCAAAATCCATGACTCGCTTCTTTGTAACATATTCCTTCATAAATTTAGTATACCCGAGCATTTCTTGTAAGGATTCTAGCAAAGAAATATTCATGATTAATTGCTAAATTTTGCAACAAACTTCTTGAACTTGGTATCATCATCCTTTTTCGTGAGACTTTGTAGGAATGCAAGAGGAATTTTGATTTGTGGAAATGGAACAATTATGGTTTCATCCACTATTGGAGTATCATTATCAACCACCTTCAGAGCTTTCTCACTTTCAACATTTTCTTCAACTATCATCGGCTGTTCAACACTTGTCTCATTAGGCTTTGGATCATTATAAATTAGCTTTTCTAGCTGCTTTCTCTATGCATTGGCTTGTTATTTATTTGCCTTTTCATTGGGGTATTCACCAAGATCAACAATATCTTTACCAAGATTCTGACCACTCCCCGTGTCAATAGCCATGATGTGAGTATTATTTTTAGGATTAACAATCGTGTTACTAGGAAATTCACCCTTTGGTCTTGCATTAAGTTGTGTCGAGATTTGGCTTAATTGAGTTTCAAGTTACTTGATAGAGGCTGAGTGAGATATCACCATTTGATTAAGTTGTGAGATGTAAACTTTCATCTCTCTCACCATCCTGTCGGTCCTCTCAACACCCATTAAAATTTGAGAAAGGACATATTTATTTTTGAGGTTATTCGGGTCAATGGAACTTAACTCTTTACCCTTTGCCCAATCATGTAGAGGTACGTAACGATCATAATCTCTCCTTATCTCTCTAATATCGATCTCTATCATGTCATTATCTATCACGATCTCTTTTCTTCCAATATTGATCCCACCTTACCTTTGATAGGTAGGGTGGGAACCCTCCGATTGGTTCGATAAGAACCGAATTTCTTCATCAAGGGTCTCCATTTCCTCATCATTATAAGCTCTATCACTCTTAGATGCAATGATATTAACTGCATTAGGAGGATCTCCCATCACATGATTGATGAGAATATCAAGGTATGTCATCACTTTAGCTATATTTGTATCTCTTTCTTCATCCTTTTTCTTTAGTGCTTGGCTAAAAAAGATATGGAGGAACCCCCTACGACCACCTCGGTATCTCTTGTGTGCCACCCTCTACTTTTCTTGGTCACTTGATCTAATAAAGTTAACGCAACACCATATAATAGTTTGTCAAGAGAACCCCCAACCACATTATCGACTACCGTCTTGTCCAATTGATCCAATACCAGATAGAAAATTTGAAGGAGTATTTTATCTAGAACCTCATGATTTAGGCATTGCATAACTTGTTTTTGAATTTTTGCCAAGCCTCATATAATGGTTCACCATTAAGTTGGTGATTTCATCCCTTAGTTTCAACATCCGAGAAGGAGGAAAGTATCTTTCCAAGAATGCCTCCGTGCACCCAACCCATGAAGTGATAGACCCCATGGTTAAAGACCGAAATAATAAGAACATTTCTCTCATTAAAGAGAATGGGAAAAGACATAATTGGATTGACTCTTGAGATATGTGGGGCATGTCAAATGGAGAACATACCTCAATAAACCCTAGTCATCTCCCAAGAACATCAACTTTCATTACTTTCTTTCCAAGAAAACCAAGAATTCAAGTTCCCCAATTCAAGAACATTCAAGAAAGAATTAAGATTGGTGTTTCTCTTTTAAGCTTAAGGGTTTAAGGTATGTGTGATGTTCATCCATGGGACCTTTTACCCCATGGAGTCCAAGAATATTTTTTTATGTTTTAAATTATGAATTTTACATGATTAAGTTGAATTATGCTTATGGACATCTTGTTATTTCAATTTCAAGTTAAGATTATAATTGTTTTCGAGTGTAATGGATTATAGTATGTTTTAAATGTTGTAGTTCCCATATCATGTTCATACAATTCAGGATAAACCCTCAATTTATGTTTTTTATCATGCAATCATGCTATGTCATCATATTTAAAAGCATCCCCATGTTAAAGTCTTAATCTCCATGTGTTTGATAAAATGAAAAAGTGTTGGATTTTGAATAATGATTCCCTATCATGGTTTTCAAATCTTGTATATGTCCTTATTGTTATTTCCTTTCAGTGCTGGTGGATTATGAACACCCGATACCTAGTTGTTTACATAATTTTAGTATCTTTAGAATAATTTTAGATATACCATGAGCATTGTCATTCATTCAGTTAGCATGATCAGTTGTTTATTCAGTTAAGCTTAGTTTAGTCCATTAAATAGTGTCATTACGTTGGGAGTAAGATTTAACACTGAGCAATTATAGGAATGGAAGCTTCTCCATCAGTTAGGTAGAGTCATTAGTAGTAGTCCATATATTCCAGAACTATGTATCCAGCGTAGGTTATGGGGTGTCACCCATTAGTTAGGCTTGACTTCCTCTCAGGGGTCACCCATCAGTTAGGCTGATACCCTGGTCCTTCGGGACATCAATTTAGAGGATCCACAAAGCTAGTGTTAGTACCTATGGAACGATACTAACACTCTTCCAACTGGGGTCACAGGTTGGACCCAAATTATCTCAGATTGGGGCATGTCAGTTTGATGATACCTCCCACAGTCTCAGTTCAGTGTTCAGTACAAAATTCAATTCAGGTTTGCTTGACCATAGAATAAACACTTCTATTTATTCAGTTATCAGATTTCAATATTTTTGCTTAC
Source organism: Capsicum pubescens (assembly GCA_030864215.1). Classification (NCBI taxonomy): domain Eukaryota; kingdom Viridiplantae; phylum Streptophyta; class Magnoliopsida; order Solanales; family Solanaceae; genus Capsicum; species Capsicum pubescens. The sequence continues at coordinate 126,278,850 of CM061543.1, forward strand.
AGATTATTTAATAAAACATTATATGGTTGATCTTGAATTCTTAGTATTTTAGTTTTTATGTATGCATACTCAGTTATCTCATGTTATTTAGTCAGTCATTACTTCATGCATAGTTAACCCTTGCATTTTAGACTAACTTTATCTCATATACCAGTAAATTCAAAGTACTGACCGCATACTTTTCTTCGCACTATGATGTCTTATATCATAGGTTCGGACATACAGTTTCCTAACCGCGCTTAGATAGCTCAGCTTTACAGCAGCAGAGGTAGTGGTGATTCCTCATCCTTTGAGGAAAAGTTTATATTTCATTTAGTTATTTTAGTATTCCTTTGTTACAGTCAGTTAGAGTTAGTTGGGGGTTTGTCCCATCAACTCCACAATCAGTTAGTTAGAGGGTTTCAGATATTCAGACATTCAATTTGTTTTATTAGCTTTATTAGTCCTAACAAATATTTCTAGGATTATGAATTCAGTTGTATTTTTAGTATGTAAACCTTATGGCTTTATTAGTTATATCCTGCACATGTCTATTATCATTATATTATTTAGTACTCACAGTAGGTACCTGCTCATGGGTTAGCTTATGGTCACTTGTGATCATACGCACCATTGTCGTGACTAGGAGGTAGCCTCGGGTTGTGATAAAATTAGTATCAGAGCCTAAGGTTTTACAGTATCCTCGAGAGTCTGAAAGACACATTGAGTATAGTCTTATGCATGGGCGTAAAGCGCACCACACTTATGGATAAGAGGCTACAACATGTTTTAGGAAAAGTTTCCCTTCATTCAGTATTTATGTCATGCGAATGAGCATAAGCTCTATTTAAATCTCTCTTTTTGACTCATCCTTCATTTTATGTATAGATAATGCCTCCCAAAAGAAAAAATCCGAAAGAATAAAGAGGAAGCAGCTCAGAATTCCGCCTGTTTAAGAAGATCCCCTGAATTATCATGTCCCTCACACCGAATTTAGAGCTACTTTCACTACCATAGCTCATTTAGTTGTTGTTCAGAATAATTAGTAGGTTGTTATCCTATCTTGGTGTATGGTTCATGCTCAGTAGAGTGATGAAGAGAAGCGTAAGTAGAAAGAGAGAGAGAATAAGAGGGCCTAAACTAGTAGTTTTAAGTCTGATTCTCAGTTTCATAAAAAATTGTCAGCCCCAGGTCCTTCTTTATCCAGTGTGCCAGTGCCAAAGTTTAGGAAAGAAAGAGAGAATAAGAGGGCCTAAAATAGTAGTTTTAAGTTTGATTCTCGGTTTCATAAAAAATTCTCAGCCCCAGGTCCTTCTTCATCCAGTGTGCCAGTGCCAAAGTTCAGGTATGACAATTGGGATAGAGTGTTAAGTTCTAGGACCCAGGGTAGCATAAATAGTGGTCGTACTAATCTACTCTATGGGAGATGTGGTAGGTATTATCAGGGTATGTGTAGGGCTGGTAGTGGTGTGTGTTTTGTATATGTCAAGCCATGCCATAGGGTTAGGGATTGCCTGAGGGCTAGTCAGCAGGGCTAGTATAATCTGTCATCAGCTCTAGCAGGTTACCCAACTCAGTAGGGTGCCACTTCCAGTGCTACCAATGGTCAATGCCAGAATAGATTATATGCACCCCAGTCCAGATATGATTAGGAAAGTTCTCATGATATAGTTATGGTACGTTATAGGTCATTCATCTTTATGTTTATGTTTTATTAGATCTCGAACCTTTGCTTTCTTTTGTGAATTCTTATATAGCTGTCAGTTTCAGTGTTAGTCCAGAAATATTAGCAAAGCCTTTCTCAGTATCTACCCTAGTGTGTAAATTTATTATTGCCAGATGAGTATACAGAAATTGATCAATTACAATATCATAGAAAATCACTTCAGTAGATCTTGTAGAGTTAGATATGACTAATTTTGATGTCATTCTCGATAGGGATTGGCTCCACTCATGTTATACCTCAGTTTACTGTAGAAATAAAGTCATTTATTTTCAATTTCCCAATGAACCAGTTATTGATTGGAGGGGGTAGTATCTTAGTGCTTAGGAGTCAAATCATTTTATATCTTAGAGAAAGAATGATGATATCTAAGGGATGTGTTTTCAGATCCCTTCTAAGAATCCTATGACAACATATGATCTAGAGTTAGAAGCATAACCCAGAAGTTAAGTAGTAGTAGAGTGGGAATAGTGTTATCTAAATTTAGTAGATTTTGTATCCATGGGGTTAGTTGTATGATAGATGAACCAGAAGGCTTGAAATAGTGTATGCAAGAATTTATGTTTATAGATTCGAAGTTAAGTATGATGATGTGGGCCTGCTTATATAGTATCCTTGAGTTTCTAAGTTTGAATAAGGTTAATAATATAGTAATTGATTTTCTTACTAGCTAAGTTATGTTATGGGCTATAAGATGATGATGTCGGATGTTCAGGTCTAATGGTAATTCTCATGGTTTAGGGAAAACTATAAGTTTAGAGGTGTGATATTAGTAGGCTATAAAGGAAGATAGTATGGTTCATTAAGAGTTTGGGAGTATCCATGTTACGTGTTAGAATCTAAGTTTGAATCTTGGATGGTTGTAGTTCAGTTTAGAGTTCTTCAAAAGGATCTCGCAGACTTAGAGTGATGGCTTATAACTAAGGGGGAGATAATAGAATAAGTAACCAAGTCAGGCTCTCTGATTCCAGTAATGATGCCAATACGTTATAGAATAGTAATAAGGGAGGACGATGCCTAACCAATTCTTAATTCAGTATTTTTACTTCAGTTACCATGAAATATACTCATTCCTTACATGTTAGTTCCCTGATCATAGCTCAATTCATGCACCTTGCATAGAATCATGTACGCTTCCAATTCTTAGTATAAGGAGCTCTAATTTGCTTAGCTGTATGAATCATATTCCATGAAATTTATAAACTCCAAATTTAGGTCATGCAGCTCATGACTCATGTACTCATGCTTTACAGTATATTCAATTTCAGTACTCATGCTACTCTCTTAATGATTAGGAAAGTTCAGATTATGTCATATATATCCTCAGTTTTTATCTTTGTAATGAATTCAGGTCATGGATACTCTATTTCTCAGGCCTATGTTAAGCGTCCAAGTTATGCATAGTATTCTTTCATGCTTCAGGTCCTCATGCTTTAACCTTTCAGTGACCTTACCATATGAAATGGTAGTGGTGATGAACAATTGTTTAGATGGAAGAGAGCAAATATTTCCCGTTGGGGAAAGATTATTGTAAGCTTGTTTGATCTAAGGTTATAAGTGTGGAGTAAGATTGAGGCCAAGTTTTTGATATATGTCATGGCTAGTTGACTTTTTGTATGTGATTTTATTTATAATAATGCATGGAAGTTGTTAATGATAGAAGTATTAGAGAGTACAAAAAAGATACTTTGATGGGTTGTTTTCCTAGAAGTTCTTGTGTGGTTATGATGATAGGCTTGAACATCATATTGGTGTATATAAGTGGATGGGTGCATTGTGCGTTAGTGCATTCCTAGTAAGAGGTTGAATTAAAGTTGTTGGAGTGGTAAGAAGACTTATTCTTGAGATGGTAAGTTGTGAAAATGCAGGGTGTATTGAATTCATGATTCTGACTAGTATTGCAATGTTATGGGTGCACTTTGTAGATTCGAGTAAGCTTGAACATAGTGAGAGAATTTAGTTCATCTCAGACTTCGGTAGATAGAGTTATTAGTGCCCATGTGAACATTTTCAGTAGCCTCAAGTGAAGTGCAGTATTGAAGCGGAACATATAGTTAAGGGAGTATTTGAGGAGTATGTCGAAGCTTTGAGAGTAGCAGTTGCATTGTCTATGGCATAGCAATTCCAGGTTATGTTTCATAGGTCTATGTTCCATGTTATAGAGTCAAAGCCATATTAAGATTCCTTACTCATATATCCTATTCAGATCATGCCCAAGTTCTTTGCTTCCCCTTGTTATTAGAACTTCTTAGAAAGAGTATTGAAAAAAACTCCAGTTGAGTATAAGCTTTCAATATAATTCAGTCTGTATAGCCAATAATTCAGTTTTGCAGACAGATAGACAAGTTCCTATGGTTTTCCATCTTTCGATCTAGTTTTACTATCAAAAGTTTCACTAATATTGCCATTCCAAGAGATAGTTTGTTTGCATCCAAGTAAATTGTGAATTCAGTTCAGTTCATGCATTATGATTCAAATTTAAACATTCAGTCATGATTCAGTTTATAAGTGCCTTGTGCATTACCTCAGTCTTTCCTTAGTATTTCAGCCATTTGGGGGACGAATAATCCCAAGGGAGAGATATTGTAATACCTCGAGTTTTCATATCCTAAACCTCTCAATTTTTCTTCAAAAAACCAGATCTAGCCTGAGGAAATGGATATTCATAAGATGAATTTCTCGTCTCTATCTCAGACTTATAACCATTCTCATGTCATTGCATGTATTCAAGGAATCAGTTCAGTTCATAATATTCAGTTCACGTATCATGTTTCAGACTCAGTCATGTAATCATGCTTTCAGTTATGCATGTTCAGTATATGATCTCCGTTTCTTTAGTACTCTCAGTCTAATCAGTCTCATTCGAGGATGAATGTTCCCAAAAGGGAGATATTATACTACCCCCTATTATTCTTAGCTCATTTTAGCTCCTACTTGTATGCATAAGAGGCTTAAAACCTAAAAATTTCACTAAGTGGTGGGGACTTAGTCATTTTTAAGGCCTTTTAACTTTGAGGATTTTTAAATTAGTCTTATCAACCCCGAGACATTGGTTTTTAGTTAATTCATGTTCAGGGGTGTAAGAAGCATGTCTCGGGGAAGTTTTAAATTTTTCAAATGAGGATTGGGTCATGTTTGGATCACAATTCTATCAGCTCAATGCGATAGGGCCACGTCATGGTCGTAATAGTGATGGAGCCCTCATCGCGTCGCGGTGCCCCTTTAAAATGCATTCTAGTTATGAATTTAAATGTCTGAGGGGAAATTATGTCTTTTCCCCTCAATCCAAGTCGTCAAATTATGAATTATAATGTTAGTTAGGGCATTATTTGCCCATTTTCTCCAATCTTCGTCTCAATGAAACCCTAGTCATCTCCCAAGAACATCAACTTTCATTACAAGAATTCAAGTTACCTAATTCAAGAACATTCAAGAAGGCATAAAGATTGGTGTTTCTTTTTCAAGATTAAGGATTCAAGGTATGTGTGATGTTCATCCATGGGCCCTTTTCACCCATGGAGTTCAAGAATTTTTTGTATGTTTTAAATTATGAATTGTACATGATTAAGTTGAATTATGCCCATGAACATCTTGTTATTTTAATTTCAAGTTGAAATTATAATTTTTTTCTGAGTGGAATGGATTATAGTATGTTTTAAATATTGTAGTTCCTGTATCATGTTCATGCAATTCAGGATAAACCCTCAATTTATGTTTTTTTCATGTAATCATGCTATCTTATCATGTTTAAAAGCATCCCTATGTTAAAGTCTTAATCTCCATGTGTTTGATGAAATGCCAAAGTGTTGGATTTTGAATAATGATTTCCTATCATGGTTTTCAAATTTTGTATATGTCCTTATCGTTATTTCCTTTAAGTGTTGGTGGGTTTTGAACACTCGATTGCTAGTTGTTTACATAATTTCAGTATTTTCAAAATGATTTCAGATATACCATGAACATTGTGATTCATTCAATTATCATAATCAATTGTTTGTTCACTTAAGCTTAGTTTAGTCCAATAAATAGTGTCATTCAGTTAGGAGTAGGATTTAGCACCCAGCGAATGCAGGGATGGAAACTTCCCCATCAGTTAGGTAGAGTTGTTAGCAGTAGTCCCTATATTCCAGAACTACGTAGCCAGTGTAGGTTATGAGAAGTCACCCATCAGTTAGGCTTGACTTTCTCTTAGGGGTCACCGTTAGTTAGGCTTGACACCCAGGTCCTTCGGGACATTAGTTTAGTTGATCCACACATCAAGTGTTAGCACCCGTGGCATAGTACTGATACCCTTCCAACTAGGGTCACAGGTTGGACCCTAATTAGCTAAGATTGGGGCATGTCGGTTAGATTATACTTCGTACAGTCTCAGTTCAATGTTCAATACATTATTTAGTTCATATTTGCTTGACCATAGCATACAAACTTCCAGTTATTCAGTTATCAAATTTGAGTATTTTAGTTTACAGATTATTTCAGAAAAATTATATGCTTGGTCTTGCATTCTCAGTATTTCAGTTTTTATGCATGCATACTCTGTTATCTCATGCTATTCAGTCAATCATTACTTCATGCACAGTTAAGCCATGCATTTCAGCCTAACCTTATCTCATATACCAATATATTTAAAGTACTAATCGCATACTTTTCTTCGCGCTATGATATTTTATATCATAGGTTTAGATGCACAGTTTCCTGACCGTGCTTAGATAGTTCAGCGTTACAACAACAACAACAGTGGTGAGTCCTCATCCTTCGAGGAAATTTTTTTCTTTCATTTATTTATTTCAGTATTCCTTTATTATACTCAGTTAGAGTTAGTTGGGGGTTTGTCCCATCAACTCCACAGTCAGTCAGTTAGAGGCTTTTCAGACATTCAGATAGTCAGTTAGTTTTATCAGCCTTATCAGTCCTGCCAAATGTTTTCATACTTGTGAATTTAGTTGTATTTTAAGTATCTAAACCCTATGGTCTTATTAGTTATATTCCACACATATCTATTGTCATTATATTGTTCAGTGCTCACAGCATGTATTAGCTCATGGGTTAGCTTTTGGTCACCTGTGATCGTAAGCACCGTGTCGCAACTAGGGGGTAGCCTCGGGCCGTGACACAAACCAAGAGTTATTCTAGCCTAAAATTGATATCCCAAAACTGATGTTATAGTCAAAATTTGCATTCGAGGTCGTTTGACTAAAGTTTTCACCCGACGGCTATTTATAACTTACAAAGACTTTAAAATGGGAAATTGTCTCTAAAAATCAAATGAAATTTTTGATAACCGAACTGTTAGTTCCAAAAAGTCATAGATGACTTAGGGAAGCTATATAAAAGCTCTAAAGGCAAAAATAAGTAGAAATATGGGAAATAACCTGAAGGGTGATTACATCACCTTTGCAGTTATAGATAGTATGATTTTTAAATATGCATTATCATTAATCCTTACTTTATGTTTTTAATTATATTTACTCTTATTCCATTGATTTTACTTATGGGAATCTTATTTAATTTTTTAAAAGCACCTTATAAATAAGATTTCAAATTGTTTAACCTTACTCCTACATACTCAGTACCTTTTCTGTATTGGCCGCATAATTTCCTTGAACTATAAATTTTTATTGATGTATATTCTGGTGCTCATTCTTAAGCTTGTGGCTAGATAGTTACAGTTTTCCATTCAACAGTTAGTGAGTCATCTTCATTCAGGGATGTATCTTAATTTATTTTTTTACAGGTTTCTTTTTTAGTTCTAGTTGGGAGGCCTTGTACCAACAAACTTATTTCATTCAGATATTAGAGGCTTGTCAGACATTAGTTATTTGGTATGTGTTAATCCTTCAGACTTTCACTATTTGTCTATAAATATTTATTTTATATTTTAGAAGTTAGTCCATTATTTTAATCAACAACTTCCACTTCAGTTTTCACATATATTGTTCTATAGATATGATATTCCAATGGTCCACTTGGGGATACTTATGGTTCTAAGTTTTGGTCACACCTAGGGTGTAGACTAGGACCGTGATAGTAAGATTGATTTATTTCACAATTGACATATTCTTATTTGGATAACTATGGCGGAAGATGACTTTATATATCTCGTTATAATATTTGATTTAAGATAGACGAGGAGACTACAAAGGTCATAATATGGATATCTTTTCATGTTTATCATCTATAATATTTTTTAAGAATTAATTTTCTCAATGGACTGAACAATACGTTAAGTATGGGTATTGATGCAAAGTCACAATAGGGTATTGATGCAAAGTCATAATAGCCCTAGCCGATCAGCCAAATATTAAGCAGAAAATTTGTGAAAGGAACACAGATCGGTTCTTTCAGGTGGTGATGAATCCAAAACAATCAGGGATGCTAATAAAGATATCAAATTTCATTAGACATCATCTGAAATAGAAGTTTCCCTAACCCTCAACTCACCCTAGTCGAAAGAAATATAAAATACCTTAGTTTTTGGACCTTAGAAAATTTTCTTGATTTTTGGTTTTTGGGCAAGATACGACTTAGGGAATGAGTCATACACTTGGGAACGTATGTTATAGTCATGTCATATGCTGACTAGTGTTGGTTGGTGGGATGGATTTAGTCACTAGAATGGGTAAAACTTGGGTGGTATGAGTCGTATTGGTAGATACGGGTCGTTTGGTTTATTCATTTAACTTTAGACTTGATAACGTAGGTTGTCTCTAGGTATGAGTGGCTCACCATGAGCCATAATCTAGGGTACGAGTCATACCCAGGACTCGTATAGGGTACAAGAGGTAGGTACCACTCATATAGGATGGGTATGACTCATAAGGGTCCATCGTACCCTATGACGGGAATTAAATGCAGTTTAAGTGAGGGTAATCTGGACATTTCTCCATTTATCCTAATGAGGTTCCACAACTTTTATTCCTATTGGGAGGTTATTTTTGCTACTATTCCATTCTCAAACACTTATAAAACACTCTTAAATCCTCTCTAGGGTTCTTGGGCAAAGAAATCTAGGGTTTCATCTTAAGAAGTAAATTAGGGCTTGTCTTAGTTCTTTCTCTTCATCATCATCTTTTTTAAGGCATGTTCTCTTCCTCATTGTTAGTTTCAACTAAAATCATGGTCTTATACAATGATTTCATGATTTAAATGTTGTATGATTTTGGGGTTTTAAATATAATTTGGGGGTTTTGGTTTTAAAAACTTGGTTATGGTTTTCCCATGTTTTAATTATGCTTTTATATGCATTAATGGTGGTTTTGGATAATTGGTTGCATGGGAATGGTTATCTGGTAATGGAATTTGGTTATGAAAATACTATGCCCCCAATGTGTTTGATAAAATGCCTATAACAATGCTTTCACTATAATATTGGTTTTCAATAGAACTTATGCATAATTTAAACTTGATAATGGAACCCTAAATGATATGAATGGTTTAAATGGTTTTGGAATGGTTTGGCTTAATAAACATACTTGTGGGGTACATAGGAATCCCCCAAGTTAATTCGATAATATGATCTATGGGTACATTGGGAATCCCTTGATCTCAAAAGGGTTTTGCTAAGGACAATACTTGCAAGTTATAGTCTGTATGATGATACCACTACTAATGACCTTGGTTAATAATAAATGGAAAATATTTTGGTTGGTTTGGTAATGGTTTTAGTTGGGCTTAAAGGGTGGGTATATAGCAAAGCCATGGAAGGTGGAGGTCGGGGGGGGATAAAAACTAGAAACTTATATTTGCCGATGTAAGGTTTGGTTCTAGTGACCGTGTGCATAATGTCACACTTTATATTTTGGGGGATGTACTAGACATCCCAGGTTCTTTTCTCTGGTCATGCGGCTTCACGCACTGGGGCCCGTTCAGCAGGGGGAGCTGAACCCATATAGCCCGTGGGTGGTTTTAGGATGACAAAGCTACACAACCCAGGTAAAGGTTTTAATGGTATGCTAAACCCTGTTCCCTTTCCCGGCATGGTTATATATATGTACGATTTATGTGCATATGGATGGTTTTACTTTGTTTTATAATTGGCATTATTTTATCCTTATCCTGATTTTATGCTAGCGTTCACCCGCTAACCTGTATTCGGGAGGCTGTATCCCCACGTGATGTAGGAACCAACTATTATACTCCTTCTACTTAGCATTCGGACATTTGGGGGTCAACTTTTGATTGAAGTTGTGAGATTTTATCTATTTGGAAGGCTCAATTTCATTGATGTTACTTCATACTCTCAATTATTTATGGATATTGGTTTTGGCTATGGTTGGGGGCATGTCCCAACTAGATATTTGTATTCTTTTGGTTAGAGGCTTTTGTGGAACTACTATGGGTTGGAATGGGTGGGATTGGTATTGGTGTCAGCCTTAGCATTGGTATTGGTATTGGGGTTGATATTGGTTGGTGATATTGTTGGTTGTTCCATCCTTTTTATTTTAGGATTATATATTTAATTATTAATGGAAATTATTTGGTTATGGTCGGATTTATGGTTTTGGTTTTGATTATTATGGTTGGACGGTTGGTATGAGACAATTGGACTTGGTTGGGTCGGTCATGGTTGTAATCCTATTCCAGATTCTTCATGTGAGCTGTTACACTATCTTGTTATATGCTCGAAATTCAGCCAACTCAAGGCAGATGGCTGGAGGTTGGGTTGGGTAGTGGGAGTGGTCTCCGGCCCCGGTCGGACTTAGGACGCCCATTATGACAAGGCCCCGAGTTGAGTCATGTCAAAACACTACTAATAGAAAATAGTAAAAAAAACAACCGAGGTGGGGACTGCGCCCAACAAACTTGGGTTCACCTTATAGAAAATGTTAAGGAATGAGACCAAGAAAAAAATGCGAGCTACGACCACAAAAAGGGACACCAAAGAAAAAGAGAAACTATAATCTCTCTTCTCCCAATGTCCATTTACCCTATCTTATGTGATACTAGGCATGTTTGGCCTACTTAATGTAATACTATAATGACCCTCCTAGTCATTTTCTTATTTTTTTATTTGTTTTTCCTATGTTGACCCTTCTTGTAGCTTCTATGCTATGCATGTAACCTATAGGGATGGGTCATTCTATTCTCGAGGAGTTCAGTTGGGTTTTAGTTCATTTTTTATATGTTGGAACTTTTAACTTGTAAGAGTTTGACTTTATTCAACATTCTCAGTAAACAAATTTGGATGAGAATTTAGCTCCAGAATATAGATTTTGGGTTAGAGAGACCTTTGATTTGGGTCTTGAGGCTTTCAAACTCATTATGGGTACTCGATTGGGTTTTTAGTAAATTTTAGATAGTATTTAATTTAATCAACATTTTGTCAATACAACTTCCGTTGGTTGTTTTGTAGATTTCATTGTGTCTAGAATATCATTTTGAGTTGGGTAGCATGTTCAGTTTTCATTCATGGGGTTCTGAACAAAATCCACCCTGAATCCAACAAAATATCATAAAAATACTATCAACTAGCTCAATCTAATAAGGGGTAAAACCTAGCCTACCTAATCGCCAAAAAAAGCTCAACGATCTACTAAATCACCACTTTTCCCTTTCAAGAAGCTTTCACAATATGCCAAGCTATCAAATAAACATTCTGCACATCAATACAAGAATAATGATACCCATATTGCACTATTGTATTTTGGGTCCAAAAATACCCAAAATCCCATGCGGGTCCCATTTACAAAAAATCACATTTTCAAAACCAACACAACATTCACACATGCTTAAGGAATATTACCCTAAAAATGGGTGGAATTTGAGATAAATTAGGGCTAAAATCAAGCCCCTAAGGTATTGGGATTTTTAGGAATGAAAAGAGGAAAATCAATCATAAAAAAGTGGAATCTTACCATTAATTGAAGGATAATTATGTAAACAAGTATTATCCAAGATCCTAAATCACCTACACGCTCTAATTTTTAGCTATCTCACTATTTAGGGTTTAATCTCTCAAGAAAATGAATGAAGAATGGGCAAAATCGTGCAAAAGGGGTCTATTTACACCCACACTAGGCCCTCGGGTATCGCTATCGCGATCACAATACTAGTTCTATATCCTATTTTGATGATAAGCAGCTGACAACGAGGGACCAGGTACCTGGATCTTCATGGAAACATACATCTATTACATGACCTACCCAATTTTGTCTTCTAGTGTAACAAATTGCGCAGGCGAGATGTGTACCTTTTAGGACACTTGACCCAATCAAATTTCTATCCTAATAATTACTCCACTATAAAAGGAAAATAATGATTCTCAAATTGGCGAGGTTTCACAATCCAGGTTATTCAAAATTGAAACTGACAAAAACTCAGCTGCTCAAGTATTGCTCAAGCGCTTATTTTCTGAACGTATTGAAAGAGTGAGTGTTCTTGAGTAGATTCCTAATTTGTAATTGAATTACTCTCATTATAAGAGTAATGTCTTCATGTTTTCTTGAGAGTTCTTAGGTAGTGTTTCTTATGTTCAACATTGGTTAGAGTTAATCAATATTAGAAAGAGTACTTGATAGAGTTGTCAAGGTAGGCTTGTAGTAGAGTTATTACAAGCAGAAGGAACCTAGAGTTAGGTTGATTTGGAGTCTGTAATTAAGAGTTTGATTATAGTAAATTTTTTGGTGCTTGTGAGGGCAAGCCATGGTTTCTCCTTCCTTGAGCAAGAAGGTTTCCACGTTAAAATCTGTGTGTTTTTAATTTCTTGCAAAGTCTTTTATTTTCCTGTGCTGTACTGTTTGATTACCTGTGAAAGACTCTAAGGGACCAAGTCCCTCACTGTATGGTTCAACCTCCCCGAGTGTCATCAATTGGTATCAGATCTAAAACACTCTAAAAGTTTAACCCAAGAGTGGATTGGTTATCATGGTTGCTCCACCTATTCTAGAAGAAGGGTAATATATCACTAGACCACCTAGATTTGATGGGCTGTACTATGGGTGGTGGAAAACCAGAATACTTGAATTTATTATGGCTGAAGACAGTGAGATTATGGATATAATACTTGATGGTCCTCATGTACCTGTCAAGGAGATCAAGGAAGGAGACATGAAAATAATGGTGGTGAAAACCAGAAGAGAGTTTGATGATGAAGATTGAAAAAAAATAAGAAAAACTTCAAGGCCAAGAAATTGCTGGTCTGAGGCATAGGACCAGATGAGTACAATAGGATTTTAGCTTTCCAAACTGTAATACCCCATAATATTTTAATCTCGATTCTACTCTTAGTTGAATGCTTAAGGGGTCCAAGGCTTGAAAATTTCACTAAGTGTTTAGGACTTAGTCATTTTCAAGACCCCTAAACTTCACAAATTTTTATTTTAATCTTTCCGACCTAGAGGGGTAGATTTTAGAGTTGAAATATGTTCGGGGTTGTTAAGGGTATGTCATGGGAAAGTTTCAGGATTTTCAGATAGGCATAAGAGTGTGTTTATAGACCCGCGACCTTGGTCTAGTCTGCTGGGATAGATCCAACATCGCCTTGGATAGTCCGCCAGTTTGGAACCCGCGTTGCCCCCTTGCTGAAATGTCCAACCCCTTGTCCTTTAAGCTATGGGGAATTTGGGTCATTTCCCACAACCCCAATCCGTCCTTAACACAATTTGGGGCTCCCAAAAGGGAATTGTTTACCTCATTCACTCAGATTGCTCCCAAGAAAACCCTCATTCTTTCCCAAGAACAAATTCAAGCTCTTTCCTAAAGAAATCAAGAGTTCAATCTTCCAATCCAAGAAATCTTCAAGAATTCAGTTGTTAAGGTATGTGTGATGTTCATCCATGGGTCTCTTTCACCCATGGATCCCAAGAAACCTCTTTTAGTTTAATTTATAAGTTTATATATGTTTAAGATGAAATAAATTCATGAATCTCTTATTAATTCAATTACAAGTTATGTTTGCAAACGGAATGAGTCATATCATGTTTTGAGTGTTGCAATCCCCATGTCATGTTCAATTGATTTCACGATAAATCCCCAAATTATGAATTTAGCCATGTAATCATATTGTTTCCTCATGTTTAAGGACATTTCCATGTTCAAGTTTATGATCCTCACATGTTTGATGAAATGTCTATGTTTTGAATTTTGAACCATGATCCCATGTTATCATTTTAAAATCTTATTGACATAATTTATGGTCATCCAGCGCTGGCGGGTTATGAATACCCGATATCTATGTGTTTTACATGACTTAATATCTTTCAAGTAATGATTTCACTTAAACCATTAATATTACTATTTACTCAGTTATTATGATCATGATGAGCAATGTTAGCTGTTATGTTCAGTGAATTCAGTTCAGTTCAGTAACAGTGTCAGATCAATTAGGAGTAGGATTTAGCACCGAGCGAACCCAGGGATGGGGCCTCACCTTCCATTAGAGGGTGTGACCCTTAGTAGCAATACTTGAGTTACAAAACTACGTAGCTAATGTAGGTTTGAGATGTCTTCCTGCTTGTTAAAGGTTGACACGTATCTCATGATAGCACCTGCCAGTAGATGGTGACTCTTTAGTCCTTTGGGACACTAGTTTAGTGGATCCACACAGCCAGTGTTAGTACCCGTGTCATGGTACTAACACCCTTCCAACTAGGGTTACAAGTTGGACCTTGATTAGCTCAATTGGGGCATGTTAGTTATATGATACCTCTCACAGTTTCAGTCAGTATCTTGGTGTATCTTTGTTCACGTTTGGTTGACCAAGTGTAAAAATTTCTAGTTAATCAGTCATACAAATTCCAGTCTTTCAATTTAAAAATTATTTTAGAATTATGTTTATACTTGGTCTTGCATTCTCAGATATTATATGTTCATGCATTCATGCTCAGTTACCCATGCATTTCAGCCAGTCCTTATCTCATATACTAGTACATTCAAAGTACTAATCACATACTTTTCTTTGCACTTTGTTGTCTTATAACATACGTTCGAACGCATAGTTTCCTGATTGATCTTAGACATCTCAGCATTACTCAGCAGCTGTAGTGGTGAGTCCTTATCCATCGAGGACGTGATATATTTTCCTAGTTATTTATGCATTTTCTTTATGTTCAGTCAGTTGAAGTTAGTTGGGGGTTTGTCCCAACAATTCCTCAGACAGTTTATAGGATTTTAGACTATTAGACAATTAGTTAGATAGTTAGTCAGTTCTTCCAATTTTATCAGTTGCTCAGACGTATGGTTTGATTTTTCGTATTTATCAGATATTTCAGACATGATCTTATTGCATATTTCAGTATTCTGATTTATAGTTACTCATCATGTTATCTTTAGCATATGTGTTTTGTTACAATTTTTCTCAGTGCTCATAACAGGTACCAGCTCATGGGTTAGCTTGTGGGCACTTGTGACCATACGCACCGTTGTTGTGACTAAGGGGTAGCCTCAGGTCATGAATAAACTTGATATCAGAGCCTAAGGTTTTAAAGTATCCTAGGAAGTTTGAAAGACGCGTTGAGTAGAGTCGTATGTATGGGTGTGAAGTTCACCAAACTTATGAACAAGCCCCTATGAGATATCTTTAGGAAAGTTTCCCTTCTTGTAGTGTTCATTTCGTGTGAAGGAGCATATCTCTATTTAAACTCTTTTTAGAATTCACCCTTCATTCCATTTATAGATAATGCCTCCCAGAAGCAAAAAAGTAAGAGGAATGGTGATCATCCCACACCACTACTTGTTTAGGAAGATCCCCTGAATGAGCATGTCTATCACACCGAATTCAGGGCTTCTTTCATGACTTTAGCCTATTCAAAGGATTTGGCCTACCTTTTGAATCAACACAACAACAACACAAAAAGGAGACCAAATTGGATCTTGATTCTACTAGTGTTAGGGAAGAATAAACCAATACTATAGACACTCAAGAAACATAAAATACTCCTAGATCTAGACTCCAAGTTTTGTCCAAGACTCAAACAAAAACAACTTCTACTCGGCCAAACACAACGGGCAGAATTCTTTTTTTTGTGGATTTTCAGTTTCAATACTCTTCTTTTTTTCAATTTTTTTTCAATTGAGCTAGACCATGATTGATCTTGTTGGAACAATATCAACCACAATATCTTATACTAAATGATAACAGAATCAACCCACAATGTGAAAACAAGACATAAAACACAATAGAAACCGAGAACCAAAGTGGGAACAAGTCTCGACCAAACAAGAACAATACAAGATGGACAAGTAACGTGGTGTTTCACCACCAAAATAGAAACTACAACACAAGATGGACAATAACATGACTATAACAATAACAACAAAAAGTCCACAACCTATGGTTTCACTAATAACAACAATAAAAACTACAACCAATTACAAGAATGAAAAGGATAGATAGTGAGACATAGAGTCTAAAAAGAACTAAGAACCTAAGTTTATGTTAAAAAATAAGACCCTTAATAGATGTAAAAGCAACACCAACACTCTTACAATGACACAAGAGGGTGTTAACCACTCAAGCACCAAGGTTTCTAACTAAGTTTTGCAATACTAGTGATTCCTCACTAGCAATACTAGTGATTCCTTATTTCGGTTTTGGTGGCTTTTCTAAGCCCTAAACAAAAGGTGTTACACTCTCCATAGAGAGAAGAAAGGTTTCAAGTGTGTCTTACAATATCATTCAACAACTAAACTAAAATGACCTAATACTAGTCTATTTATAGACTTATTACAAACATAAGTGAAATATTCAAAAAGCCCTTAATGAAGGGAAGACAAAAGGCACCTATAGAGTGTATGTAAGGGCAGATTTGTTGTATTCCAAATCTCTCTTCACACTTCAACTTGTACACTCCCTTGTCTTGATTCAATATACACTCACATACGCTCATCTTCACGATCATGCCCGTATCATAAGAAGTGTAGGACCACTATGTTGATTAAGGAGATGGATCTATCTAGACTTATGGTTCATGCTCAACAGATCAAGGAAAATGAGCTTAAGGAGAAAGAGAGAGAGAGAGAATAAGAGGTCCAAAATAGGTAGCTTCAACTTTTCTCATCCAATGTCAAAAGGCGGTAAATGTTCTCAGTTCCATTAGAATTTTATATCCCTAGCTCCATCTTCAGCTAGTACGCCAGTGCCTAAGTTTAAGCAATACAGTCAAGATAGAGTGCCAGTATCGAAGACCCAAGGTAGTATAAGTAGTGGCCATACTAATCCCCTTTACAAGAAGTTTGGTAGGCATCACTTGGGTGCGTGTAAAGCTGGTAGTGATGGGTATTTTGGATGTGGCAAGCCAAGCCACAAGGTTAGGGATTGCCCAGGGCTAGTCAGTAGGTCCACTCCAATTATTTTTCAGCTTCAGCAGGTCGCCCGACTCAGCAGGGTTCTACTTCTTGTTCCACTAGTGGGCTACACCAGAATAGGTTATATGCTCTCCAAAATTGACATGATCAGGAAAGTTCTCCTGATGTGGTTATAGGTACGTTATAGGTTTTCCATCTTCATGGTTATGCATTGTTAGACCCTGAAGCTTCACTTTCTTTTATGACCCCTAATATAGCCATCAATTTTAGTGTCAATACCAAAATATTAGTTTTAACCCAATGGGTAAACTTATTAAAGCCAGACGAATGTACAAAAATTTCCAGTCATAGTATCTAAAAAAATCACCTCAGTTGATCTTGTAGAGTTAGAGATGACTAATTTTGGTGTCATTCTCGGAATGGATTAGTTCCACTCATGCTGTGCCTCAGTCGATTGTAGTGATAGAGTCATTTAATTTCAATTTCCTAATGAATCAGTCATCGAAGAGAAGGGTAGTACTTCAGTACCTAAATGTCAATTTTTTTCATATCTTAGAGCAAGAGAGATTATATCCAAGGGGCGTGCTTACAACTTTGTTCAAATCAAATGCTCAAATTCTGAGACTCTAAGTCTCGAGTTAGTTCTAGTAGTAAGGGAATTTCCAAATATGTTCCCTGAAGATCTTCTTGGAGTTTCTCCCAAAAGGGAAATTAACTTCAAAATATATCTCCTTCTAGATACCCAACCTATCTCTATTCCACCCTACAAAATGGCTCCAGCTGAGCTTAAAGAGTTGAAAATATAGTTAAAGGATCTCTTAGATAAGGGTTTCATTAGGCCTTGCATTTATTCTTGGAGTGCTCTAGTCTTTTTCGTCTATAAGAAAGATGGTTCTCTCAGAGTGTGCATCGATTACCACTAGTTAAACAAAATCACTATCAAGAATAAGTATCTACTCCCCAGAATTAATGACTTGTTTGACCAACTTCAGGGTGCCGTTTATTTCTCTAAGATAGACCTTAAATCCGGCTACCATCAGCTTAGAGTTAGAGAATGTGACATTCCAATGGCTACCTTTAGAACATGGCATGGTCACTTTGAATTCCTAGTTATGTCTTTTGGAATAACAAATACCCCTACAAATTTCATGGATTTGATGAACATGGTGTTCAAACAGTACTTGGACATGTTCATCATAGTCTTTATTGATGATATCCTTATCTATTCCCGTAGTGAGAATGATCATTCAGACTATCTGAGAATTATGTTGCAGACTCTTAAAGCTTATCAACTGTTTACCTAATTCAGTAAGTATGAATTTTTGGCTAAGATCAATAGCTTTTCTTGGCCTTATAGTTTCCAGTGATGGCATTCAAATTAACCTTCAAAAGAGGGAAGTAGTAAGAAATTAGCTTAGACCCATCTCTCCGTCAGACATCAGGAGTTTCTTATGTTTGGCCGGATATTATAGACAATTTATTGAAGGTTTTTTTTGTTATATACCCCATGTCTCAACTGACTCAGAAGAAGGTCAAATTTCAGTGGTCAAATTCTTACAAGAAGAGTTTTCAGGAGTTGAAGACTCGACTCATTTCTGCCCCAGTCTTGACTTTGATAGATGGTTCAGATGGATTTGTATTTTTTTGTGATGCTTCCAGAGTTGGTCTTGGTTGTGTTTTGATGCATAAAGGCAAGATCATAGCCTATGCCTCAAGACAACTTAAACCCTATTAAAAGACTTATCCTACCCATGATCATGAGTTGGCAACAATTGTTTTTGCCTTGAAAATTTTGAGGCACTATCTGTATGGGGTTCATGTTGATGAGTTCACTAATCATAATAGTTTACAGTAGGTGTTCACGTAGAAAGATTTGAATCTTCGAAAGAAAAGATGGCTTGAGTTTCTAAAAGATTATGATATAAGTGTATTGTATCATCTGGGTAAGTCCAATGTAGTGCCAGATGCCCTTAGCAGGTTGTCTATGGGTAATGATGCTCATGTTGAGAAGGATAAGAAGAAGTTAGTTTAGGAGGTTTACCAGCTTGTAGAATAGGTGTTTGGTTGGTTTATTCAGCTGAGGGTAGTATATGGGTTTAGAATGGTTCAGAATTTTCATTGTTTGCCAAAGTTAAAGAAAAGCAAGACATAGACCCTAGTGTGGTTAAGTTGAAGGAGGCTGTTAGAGATCAGAAAGTGAAGGTTTTCTCCCAAGGGGGAGATGGTGTGCTTTATTATCAGGGTATATTACATGTCCCGTGTGTTGATAGCTTGAGAGAGCGAATACTTGTAGAAACTCTATCCACCCAGGAGCCACTAAGATGTACCTTGATTTATGAGAAATCTATTGGTGGAGCGATATGGAGAATGATATTGCAGAGTTTGTGGCTAAGTGTCCATATTGTCAGCATGTAAAAGTTAATCACTAAATGCCTAGTGGTTCATTGCAGGAGTTTATCATCCCCACTTGGAAGTGGGAGGTGGTGAACATAGACTTTATGACAGGATTGCCTTGTACACGTCGTCAACATGATTTGATTGGGTTATTATTGATAGAATGACCAAGTTAGCCCATTTGTTTCCAGTTCATACTTCGTACTTAGCTGAGGATTATACTAGGATTTATATAAGGGAGTTGGTTAAGTTGAACGGGATTCCATTGTCTATCATTTCAGATAGAGGTACTCAGTTTACCTCTCACTTTTGAAAGGCCTTTCAGAAGGGTCTTGGTACTCAAGTTCATCTTAGTACAACTTTTCATCCTCAGATAGATGGTCAGGTAGAGAGGACCATTCAGACTTTAGAGAACATGCTGAGGTCATGTGTTATTGATCTTAAAGGTAGTTAGGATAAACACTTACCTTTGATTGAGTTTGCTTACAACAACAGTTATCACTCCAGTATTCAAATGGCTCTATTTGAGGTTCTTTATGGGAGAAGATATAGATCTCCTATTGGTTGGTTTGAAGTAGCTGAGGCTACTGTAATAGGGCCATATTCAGTGTTTGAGGTGATGGAGAAGGTTCAGTTGATTCAAGAGAGGCTGAAGACAGCCCAAAGCTGTAAGAAATCTTATGCTAATATAAGGAGAAGGGATCTTGAGTTTGAGGTTGGCGATTTGGACTATTTGAAAATTTTTCCTATGAAGGGAGTGAAGATATTTGGAACGAAAGAGAAACTCAGTCCCCGCTATGTTGGCTTATATAGAATCTTGAACCATTTTAGGAAGGTAGCCTATGAGCTAGAGTATCCTGTAGATTTGGCATCAGTGCATCTAGTGTTCCATGTTTCTTTGTTAAAGATATGTATTGGTGATTCAGCTGTAGTTGTTCCTTTATAAAGTGTGGATGTTAAGGATAGCCTTTCCTACGAAGAAGTCCCAGTTGAGATCCTTGATAGTTAGATTCGTAGGCCAAGGAATAAAGAAGTTCCCTTAGTTAAAGTTCTTTGGTAGAATCAGTCTATGGAGAGAGCTACTTGGGAAGCAGAAGCAAATATACAAACCAAGTACCCTTTTTTTTTCTCCGCAAACTCAGATTCAGCTCAAGGTAATGATTTTATTAGATTGAATCTTTTCCGCTCCCAATCTAAGCTATGTAACCAATCTAATCTCATTGCATGTATTCACGAAATTAGTTCAGTTCATGTATCATGTTTCAGACTCAGTTATGTAATCATGTTTCAAGTCATGCATATTCAGTATATGATCTCAGTTTCCTTAGTATTCTTAGCTAAACCAGTCTCATTCGAGGACAAATGTTCCCAAGGGGGCGATATTGTACCACACTGTAATATTCTAAGCTTGATTTAGCTCTTAATTGCATGATTAAGGGGTCCAAGACTTGAAAATTTCACTAAGTGTGAGGACTTAGTCATTTTAAGACCCCAAAACTTTGCAGATTTTTAGTTTAGTCTTTTCGACCTTGAGACATAGATTTTTGAGTTAAAACATGTTTGGGGTTGTTATTTATATGTCTCAGGAAACTTTTGGGATTTTCAGATAGGCGTAAGGGTATGTTTGGGAAACGAAAATAGTAGCCCCACTGAGATAGGACCGCGGCACCCGATCTAGTCCGCCAAGACAGAGCCCCTATCACTTGGGATAGACCGCCAATCTGGAACCCGCATTGCCCCTTTGATAATCCGTCCAGCCCATTGGCCTTTAAGAAAAGGGTCATTTGAGTCATTTCCCTCAACCCCAATCTATGATAAAAGGAAAGTTATCAAAACTAATTCAAGGTATGGGAAACGAACCTGAATCAACTCCGATATCACTATACAAAATTAGTAATTTAACCAGAATAACAATATATCACAAGGCATCAACACATGCCAATATTGCAGTGAATAATAAGTAAATAAATTGGAATAATTACATGTCACAAAGCATTCACACAATCAATCATAACTACGAAATTGGCTCCTATACGCCAATTAGGTGGAAAAGTAAGTAACACATCACAGACCCCCATATGCCTGGAGAGTACACCCAAGGATAGAATAAGGCAATCAACCAATATTATACTAACTTTCATCGTCATTTAACCCCCATTCCACAATTTATCATCACTCAGACATTTACCAATACTTCACAATTTTAACATCATATAAAGACCTTATCATCATTTATACACTAGTCACCGTTAATCCATTATCCATCTCTTATCACTAATTCAATTATCAACTAGTTATCATAAGACCACTAGTCACCATCTATCAACTAACCATTATTTATACACTAATTACCATATACCAACTAATCCTCGTTTATCAACTAGTCCTTATTTATCACTTAAACTATAACTACCACTAATCCTTAATATCACTAACATCAAATATACCATTTTCTAATCGTTTACCACTTTCAAGCTATATCCGACATTAGTAATATCAATGTCATAATTATATATATATATATATATATATACATATATATATATATATATAAAATCATATCATGATAAGGAGCCAGACTCAAACCGGTAGATGTACACATTGGTACATCGGCATAATCATCCTCTGACCTTTTCGGGTATCAATGTATCATCATAATCATCCTCCGTCCTTGCCAGGTATCTATATCATCATAATCATCCTTCGAAATCAACTAGGAATAATTAACATCATAATCATCTTTCGAGATCAAACCGGGTATAATCAACATCATAATTATCTTCTAGAATCAAACTGGGTATAATCAACATCATAATCATCTTTTGGAATCGAACAAGGTATAATCAATGTCATAAGTGATAATATAGTCAAGCATCATGATTTCTAGCATAATTAATAGCACAATTTATAACATCATCAAAAGAATATTTTCTATCAAGATTAGTAGCATAATTGTTTAGCATGATCAAAATCACAAGTAATAACATAGGTAATAACTTATAAATAGCATGGTCAAAGGCTTATCATTGGAATAATAGATAGGTTATACGTAGCATAACAAATAACTTATCACAACATGATTAATATCCCCTCAGAGCATGATCTAAAATCTAATCCATTAGTCCATGAGCATTATTTCTAATGCCATCATCGTCGTACCCATCAAGTACCAAGGTTCCTCAATGCTGCCTCAAAGGGGCATTCTCTTGGTTTTAAACAAGCATATAAGGGTTTCAAGAGAACTAATCATCAATCTTGACTTAAGGTGGGTCAAAGAGCCCACTTAAAATCTGCAAAATACATTCGAAGGAGAGTACTACCCCAGACAAGGCTAAGGTATCTAAATCCATTCTTAGATGTTAAGTAAGCGGCAAATAGCCCTATTGTAGAGATTCTTTCCCAACACAACAACCAAGTGAACTAGAAACTAAGGCAACCTCCCTTTATGAAGGAACTAAGGCCAATCTTACCCTAAGAATGGGTAAGAAATGAAATTTTTTGACCTAACTTGAGTGATCCATTCATTCTCATGATAAATATGAGAAATGAAGTCCAATTTACCTAAGGCACAACGAATAAAACTAAGTATTTCAACGTTACGATATCAAATAGCCTAAACAGTCCAACTAACCTAAGCCTTGCATTTCATTAATACAACACCTAAACCCATTCCAAATATAACAAGATGTCATAAACATACTATGAAATAACTCAACCTAACAAGGTTTAAACCTAGCCTGCCTCGATGCCGAAGAAAGCTCACAATCCGCTAAACCACAACTTTTTCCCTTCCAAGAAGCCTCCTTATGATGCCAAGCTATCATAAACATATTTTACTCATCAATACGAGAATAATGTTACACATATTGCACCATTGTGCTTTGGGTCCAGAAAACACAAAAACTTTATCTGGGTCCCACTTATAGAAATTGCATTTTCAAAGTCAACCCAATATTCTTACATGCTTAAGGAATCATTATCCTAAAAAATGGGTGAAATCCAAGATAAATTAGGGATAAAATAAAGCCCTCAAGGTTTTGGGATTTTGAGCAAGAAATCAATAAAGTCCACTAGGAAAAGATGAATTCTTACGTCAAATCGGAAGATAATCGCAAAAACAAGTGTTAATCAAGACTCCCAATCACCCACAAGCTTTAATCACACTCTATTTAGGGTTTTAGCTCTCATGAAATGGGTGGAGAATTGCTAATTTCGTGACATAAGGGTCTATTTATACCCATAACAAGTCTTCGAGTCCCGCTATCGCAGCCTAGGATCTGTGATTGCACCATCTAAGGCTGCACACGCAATCTAAGATCGCACTTGTTTCCTTCTACCACATGAGTCGCAATCATAACATCCTTTTCTGTGATTGCACCAATATGTCTACCAAGGGTACCGTGAGCATGACCCTTGGCTTGCGATAGTAGTGGCACCAGATGATAGATGAAACTTGGAAAATCTTCCAAGTTTCCGCTAAGTCCTCGGGATTCATTCAGAATCCCATATACATAAATGAACTATGTAACCATACCAAATTTGACGTTTCGGACTCAATGGGCAACCAGATTTTCCATACAAGGTCATTTCAACTAATTGTGGGTTCCATACCCAGATTTCATTTTCTTAACCTTCCGACCAATATGTCAAAATGAGCTCGGGTGTCTCGGGACCCAAACCAAAGGTCTACCTATCCTTAAATCATTATTTCATAGCTGCTTGCACTATCAAAATTTTCATTCGAGGTCGGTTTACTAAAGTTTTCACCGAGTGGCCATTTGGAACCATCGAAGAATTTTAAATAGGGAAATGACTCTAAAAACCAAACGAACTTCCTTGTAACCAAACTATCAGTTTCATCAAGTTATAAATGACGTGGGGCAGCTATGGAAAAGCTCTAACGATGAGAATAAACAAAAATATAGAAAATAACCTGAAGAGTCATTACATTATCCACTACTAAAGGAATTTTCGTTCACAAAAGTTAAGGATTCGAATGTACCTAAAGTCTCGAACAAGTTATGATACTGGGTTTGCATCTCACTCTCGATCTCCCAAGTGACCTTCTCTACTGGTTGGTGTCTCTACTGAATCTTAACTACAGGAATTTCCCTAGTGTACAAACTCTTGAAATTACTAGCCAAAATGACCATCGACTCCTCCATAAAGGTCAACCACTCATCCAACTGGACTGAGTCCTATATAAGCTCATGAGATGGATCAAGAATGTATCATTCCAACATAGAAACATGTAAAGCTAAATCATAAGCCACCACCCAACCGTGCGAAGAATCTCAAAAGGCCCATGACATGACCCGACTCGGGGCCTTGTCGTAATGGGCATCCTAAGTCTACCCTGGATCAGAGACCACCCCTGTTACCCAACCCAACCTCCAACCGCCTACCCTGAGTTGGCTGAATTTTGATCATATAACAAGATAGCACAACTATCCAAATTACGGACTCTAGGATAAGTCTATTACCGAGACCGACCCAATCGAGTCCAGTCGTCCGAACCCAACAAATAGCTAAACCAACTGAACCACAACCATATGATAACCAAACCAAGTTCCATAACATAACAAAAAAGGTTGGAACAACCAACAATCCCGTTAATCGGCGTTAGCCCCAATACAAATACCAATACTAAGGCTAAAACCAATACCGATCCCACTCATACCAACCCATAGTAGTTCCACAAAGCCTCTAACCAAAAGAGTATCAAAATCCAATTGGGACATGCCGCCAACCATAGCCAAAACCAATATCCATAAATAAACCAAAGTATAAAATAACATCCCTGAAATGGAGCCTTCCAAAAAGGTGGAAGATCACTAATTAAATCTAGTAGCTGATCCGGAATGTTCGATAGCCAAGCAAGAGGAGTAGAATGGATGGTTCTGGCATTGCGTTGGGATACATTCGCCCAAAGATAAGTTAGTGGGTAAACGCTAGCATGAACTCAGGATAAGGATTAAATAATTCTAACCAGTAAAACCAAGTTGACCAACCATATGCATATAAATCATACATATACATATAACCTTGCCGAGAAAGAAAACCGGGTTTAGCATGCATTTAAAATCATTAAACTGAGTATGTGAAGCTTAACCGTCCTTAACCACCCATGGGCTATATGGGTCCAGTGTAACCCTCTGAACAGGCCCCGATATGTGTAACCACATGAACTAGAGATACCATAAGAGTAAGGATTTCCTAAGTACACTCACCCTCCATGATACATATGTATAATGTACTTAGAGGATTCCCGCATACCTTATAGTATCATAAAAGGGTCACCATGCCCTATCTCTTATTTCGGCAAACATGAGTTTCCAGTGTTCGTTCATTCAATTCCCACCTTCACGGTTAGCTATCACACCCCGCCACTATTTTCCAATTAAAACCATTTCCAACTAACCAAACCATTGTTATTAATCAAGGCTATACATAATGGTATCGTCATAATGACTATAACTTGCAAGTATTGTCCTTAGTCAAACCTTTTTGAGATCAAGGGAGTCCCATGTACCCATAGATCACATTACCAATTAACTTGGGGTAGTCCCATGTACCCCACAAGTGTTCCATTATTATGTTTGCTTGGGGGAGACCCATATACTCCACAAGTTATTCATTAACATATTTACTTGGGGGATTCCATTGTACCCCACAAGGAGTTCAATTAACATAACCATGACCACCAAATCATTCCATTTAACCATTCCAAATAATTTAACCATTTAATGTTCCATTTTTAAGTTTAAACCATGCATAAATTCCATTAAAATCCAATAATGTAGTGAAAACATTCTCATAGTCATTTTATCAAACATATTGGGGGTATAGTATTTCCAAAACCAAAGTGAATTACCAAATAACCATTCCTATGCAACCAATTATCCAAAACCACCATTAAAGCATATAAAAACATAATTAAAACATGGAAAAACCATAACCAAAACCCCCAAATTATATTTAAAAATCCAAAACCATACAATAATGAAACCATGAAAACATTGTATAAAACCATGCCTTTAGTTGGAACTAATAATAAGGGAAGAGAAAATGCCTTAAACCAAGAATATGATGGCGAGAAATAACCAACACAAGCCCCAAATTATTCCTTAAGATAAAACCCTAGACTTTCTTTACCCAAAAGCCTTAGAGAGAATTGTAGAGTGTTTAAGAGAAGTTCCTAAGTGTTAATGAATAGAATAATAGGGTAAATAACCTCCTAATAGGAATATAAGTCATGGGGCCTTATTAGGTTAAGTGGAAAAATATCCAGATTGCCCTTACTCAAACTCCCAAAAATCCCGTCAGGTGGGTAGACTATCTATACCAGTCATACCCTCCAATACGAGTGGTACCCACCACTTATACCCAAGGCCATCTCCCTTGGACCCAACACTGTCCAAGGTATGACTTACTCCAAACCATGTCGTATCCAAGTATACGGCTAGTAACCATGATCTATACCCCTGGCAGAATAGAATCCCAATAGAATTGAACACTGGCCACCATATGAGTCCATGGTATGACATGTACCCTGGCTTATGGCTCTTGGTGTGCCACTCATACTCAGATCCAACTTTAAATACCAAGTTTGAGATTAAATGAAGTAGCCAAACAACCCGTATCCACAGATACGACTCATACCACCCAAGTCATACCCCTTCTAGAAACCAAATCCAACCCACCAACCAACACTGGTTAGCATATGACTAACCCATACCACTTATATCCCAGTGTATGAGTCATTCCCCCTAGTCATATCTTGTATAGAGACTAGAAATCCAAAAACTTTCCTAAGGGCCAGAAATCCAGGTTGTTTCAGCCCAATATATCTAAGACTGAGCTTGACCTTCCTTTCGAACGTCATCACACTCTTTATGGGCGATACATGGAGGAATAATCGATCACCAACTCCAAATCTCAAGGCACAAAGCCCATGATCGGCATAGGCCTTCTACCTACTCTTAGACACTCTTAATCTATCCTGAATCTTCCTGACTCGATCCAATAACTCTTAAAGAAAATCAGTACCATGGGGCCTATCCTCAAAAGTCTAAAACCATTTAATCGGAGAATGAAATCTCGTACCATAAAAAGCCTCAAAAGGCTTTATTTCAATACTCAAATGATAGCTTTTATTATACGCGAGCTCTGCCAAGGATAAGTGCTTCTTCCATAGGCCTCCAAAATAGATAACACAGGCTCAAAGCATATCCTCAAGAACCTAAATAGTCTACTTTGACTGACTATTTTTTTGTGGATGAAAGGCTGTACTAAGATCTACCTGAGTACCCAGATCCTCCTAAAATGATCTCCAAAATCTCAAAGTGAACACTGAACCATAGTCTAAAATAATCAAAAAGGTCACAACAAACAAATTATCTTTTGAACATAGATATGGGCTAATCTCTCAACACGAAGAATATCTGAATAGGGATGAGATGTGTTGAATTGTCAAACAGTCCATAATGAACCAAATACCATTGGTACCATGAGAAGTAAGAGGCAAACTACTAATAAAATCCATGGTAATCTACTCCCATTTCTACTCGAGAATTAGCAATCTCTAAGTCTCACCACCTGGTTGCTGATGCTCGGCCTTTACCTACTAGAAACATAGGTAACGAGATCTTGAGTCTACCACATCTCTTTTTATACCACTTCACTAATAATGTTGTCTTAAATCTCTATACTTTTTGACTATGTCAGGATAAATGGAATATCTCAAGCTGTGAGCCTCATGTAGCATCAACTAAATTAAGTTATCAATCCTCAAAGCACAAATGTGACCATCAAATTGTAAAACACCCTTAGAATCTATGGTGTTCCTCTCAAACACACCACTCAACACCTGGTCAAGAAAGAAGTGAAGCTTACTATCCTCAAACTAACAATCTCAAATCTGCTCAAATAGCGAGAAACTTGTCTCCACACTAGCCAAATCCTCTTAGGATCTGAAATATTAAGGCTAACTATCAAGTTGGCTAAGGACTGGATGTCCCATGCTAATGGCCTCTAAGAAACAAAATATAAGCCAAGCTACCCATACTCACTATCTTCCAACTCAAGGAACCTGCTACCATATTTTCCTTTCCTGGATGATACAAGATGGAAATATAATAATCCTTAAGAAACTCTATCCATATATGTTGCCTAGCATTAAGCTCCCTCTGGGTCATAAGATGTTGAAGATTGCAATGATCGGTGAAAATCTCATAATGCACACCATAAAGATAATGACTCTAAATCTTAAGGGCAAAAACTACTGCCACCAACTCTAAATCATGAGTGGGGTAGTTGTGCTAGTGCACCTTAATCTATCTAGAAGCATATGCAATGACATAACCCTAATACATCAGTACACAACCTAAAAAAACACCAGAAGCATCACAAAACATGGTGAATACCTCACCCTCAATAGGAAGAACTAAAATAGGGGATGAAGTGAGAAAATCCTTGGGCTTTTCAAATCCTGACTCACACTTCTCGGACCATCGGAAGGGAACCTTCTTTTGAGTCAATCTGGTCATAGGGGCTGAAATAGTAGCAAAATCCTTGATGAATTATCTATAATAATTGGCCAAACCAATGAAGATATAGACCTCATTCAAAGACGTAGTTCTAGACCAATCACGAATGGCCTTAATCTTAGCTGGGTCCACCATTATACCTTTATTTAGACATCACATGTCTAAGGAATGTTACTGACTCCAGTAAAAAATCATGCTTAGAAAACTTGTTGAAAAACACATAATCTCTCAAGGTTTGGAGCACAATCCTCAAATGCTACGCATACTGCTCTCTACCCCTTGAATATACAAAGATGTCATCATGAACACAATCATAAAGGAATCAAAATAAGGCATTAATACTAAATTAATCAAATCCATGAACATGGATGGCCATTAGTCAACCCAAATGACATCACCAAGAACTCATTATGTCCATAACGGGTTCTAAAGGTTATCTTTAGGATATCCTCAGCCCGAATCCTCAACTGAATAATAACCAATTCTCAAATCAATCTTAGTAAACACTGTCGCACCCTAATGCTAGTCAAATAAATCATCAATGCAAGACATAGGATAATGGTTCTTCAGTGTCACCTTATTAAGATGCCTATAATTAATTCACATACACATGGAGCCATCTTTCTTATTCATAAACAATATAGGAAATCCATAAGAAGATATACACGGTCTAATAAAAGCTAACAAAAAAGATCCTGAAGCTAAGAATCAGCTCCTTGAGCTTGGTAGGATCCATATAGTAAGGATCTATAGAAATAGGTTGGATGCTAGGCTTGAGAATAATAGAAAACTCAATCGCACAGATAGGGGGAAACCAACCAGGTCAGTAGGGAACACATCAGGAAACTCACAAACTATAGGAACAGACTTAGACGATGGACTGTCCATACTTGTGTCACAAATATAAGCCTCCCAAAATGAATATACAAAATAATCCCCATCGTATCGCAACTAACCATTCCTTGCCACAAAACTGAGGGTATGCCGAGCATGGCTAAGGTAACGATCTTGGAAAAATAATCCATGATCGGATGATAGTGACATGACTAGTATATGTCCAGAATCATATCAAAATCCACCATATCCAAAAAAATAAGGTTAGCATGAGTATAAACATTATTAACAGCCATGACACATGATTTGAAAACCTGATCCACTACTAAAGAATTACCCATGGGAGTAGATACCCGCAATGGCACAATTAATAGATCCTAAGACAACTCTAATCGTGGTGAATAATTAATAGAAGTATAAGAATAAGTGGATGCTGGATCAAATAAAGCAAGGGCATACTGGCGGAATACCAAAATTATACCTATATTAATAGCATCCAAAATCTCAGCCTTGGGTCTAGCAGATACTACATACAATAGATCATGTCTGCTACTTGGATGGGCTACTGACCTCCTATCCTTCCTACTTGAGAACCTCCTCAAATACCCTGGGAACTACCTCTGTGACCATAAGAACTATCTCTAGCTGAGGGATGAACTACTTTAATTGGGTAAGCACCCAGTGATAAAATGACAATCGCCACACGACTAGGGTAATCTCATGAATAGTGAACAGAAGCTCCACAACATTAACATGAACCATGAATTAAACCAAAACTAATTAATCCAACTGATCCAAACTAACCACCACGTCTAGAATGACCAAAAGATGAACCCCTCAAAGACGGACTGCCACCCTGACCAGGGTAGTCTCTGGAACTAGACTAACCTCTATTAGTAATTTGAAATTCTGCCTGAATAGCGATGACATCCAAACAACACCTCTAATTAGATGATGATACGGTCACTATCATAATATAGTAACCCAACAAAGGTTGGGGTTTAATCCCAAGGGAATAAATGAACTTGTGGATTTTAGTTGCTGTAACCGACGGGCAAGAACTAGAAAGTAAATACGGGATTCGAATGGAAATATCAAACAAAGAGAAAATATCAACTTCGATTATGATCAGTATTGGTGAACACTAGAATTGTGTTCCCCCTAGATTCTCGACTCCTTAGGTTTATCGTTCTTTATTGAACCAACCTGATACCTTGCATGCAGAATCGATAAGTTATGTACCATCTACAATTTTTTGGATGAGTAGATAAATTTCACCCTTTACCTTTTGAGTCTCAGGATGTCACCTTACTAACCCTTATCTTGATCCCAATTAACTATTACATTTTGAGTCTCTAATTATTAGACAAAATCTAACCATCTTGCATAGATAATACTAGTAGCGTGGATCGACAACTAAACTCCAAATTACTATTGCCATTATCTTTTCCTAGTAACTACTCTTTTTCTAAAGTAAGTAGCAATAATATTGGTGGGATATTAACATTGGCCACTTCTAAGAAATCTATTATAGTGAAGGTAATGAAATGCATGCCATGGGTATCGATTCAATTCAACAATCACACTTTCCCTACTTCATCAATCTGCCAGGGTTTCCACAACCCTAGCTATGGGTTTTAGCCTCTCATGCTTGTAAAGAAATTAATAACATTTATATTCAAAATCATAGATGAGATCACAATGGTAAAAAGTAATAAAACCCACAACCGTAATTGAATTAATGAATCCAATTCAATACAAGAGAATCCCAAGATTAAAATCAGATCTTAGAATCAAAATTATTTGTCAATATCAAAAGTAGGTAACTCCTACTAAAAAACACAGAAACGGTATTTATTTCAAAAGAGGAAACCCTAAAACCAAATCCTAAACATAATAGGAGAAAACCAGCTCGGTGGAGATATGTGGTTTGTACCTGCGATGTGGTATTGGGCACAAGTAGTACCTACAGTCCTGACACTAGGTGCAGGTACAAACTGCAGGTACTGGGAGCAAAAATCCTGCAAGTTCAGCTTTTGGGATTTTTTACTTCTGGTACTTGCTGTGTCTACATGTAGTTCGTAGGTCCTTCATGCAGCCACATGTTGACTTGGTAAGTGTTGAGAGTCATTTTACTACTCTTCTTCGATTCTCGAACATGCTTTGATTGTAAACAAGCTGGACAACATCTCAAATATCCATAATTTCTCCAAAAAACTGCCAAAAATTCCTTTTTCACCTTTTTCAGGAACTTAGCATCCAAAACATGGTTTCCTATAAAATATATCCAAAGGGCATCATATCTAACAATATAACCTCAGTAACTTGCATATTTTCCTCATTTTAAGCATCGAAAGTGCTATATTTCTATAGCACATCACCAACCTCAACTTAGAATGTTTGCATGTCCCCAGGCAATAACACACAACAAAAAAAAGCAACGCTTAACTAGGAGAAACTAAGATATTCAAGGTAGTCCGTCAACACTTAAACTCAAAAGACAACATCTCCCTTCAATCTTATTTTTGAAAACCAATTATGTATGAACATGAAGCATAATAATGTGGCCCAATGGGATCAAGGTATGGAAATTACATTAGCAACAAAAAACCACTCATATATACAAGTTACACTACCCGAAACAAGCAAATAGCAAGCAATACAACTTAAGTACCCTCTCCACAAAGTTCTCCCACTCATATGAAATAATGCATGTCAATGCAGGGAGGGTCACAAAACACTCACACTCTGAAGAGAAGTTCCAATCAATGCATGCAAATGCCATAGGTTTGGCCTTATTTTCTTTACTTTAGCATTCAGATAGTCAAGTTATAATCACTATTATACTTTTCTCGGCTTGTAATGTAGGCTAGGGGGATGGTATGGTACATATGGACATATCAAGTGACTAAGCTTCCTTGGAACAACACTAACCTTGGGGCCTCATTTACTTGCCAATTTCCTTTTTATTTCACCCTCTTATTCTTTGTCTCACTTACTAGCCAATTTCTTTTTATTCCACCTTTATATTCTTTTTCTTTTTTTCATAATTTTTTTTCTTTTTTTTCTTTTTTTTTCTTTTTCTATCACTCCCAGTCCTACTATCTTTTTCTCTTATTTTACTCCTCTTCATACCCATTTTACACTACATACCCTTATGATAGCCACCATCAACTTAGGCATTTTACCTGAGTTGAAGTGCATAATATCCAAGGAGGAACATGGCCAAAATAGGTTCATTGAAATATAAATGGGAAGGTGAATGGTGAAATAAGAAAAATACGCTTACATGGCTCAAAACAAGGATCAAGGGACATAATTTACTAATGGACGATCATTTAGGCTAAAAGTGGACTAAAATAAAAAATGACCTATGATCCTTTCTTAACTGACTATCCTTCAACCTAGGAAACACTAACCAGGCAAGTTTTGAATTCAACATACAAAAGGAACTAGGTAGTATCTCACACATATGGCACAGAGTCAATATTACTAACTACTACCTATCCGGTTCATGCAATTGTTAGAAAGTGATTATCATGTCCCTAATCCTTATGCCATAGCAAGATCCACAAAGTTCACACATACATACATTCACAGAACTCTAAAACACTAAATTTTGGAGGGGTATCATAAATCAACACAACATGACTACTGCCCTAAATACTTAAAAATCTTCTAATTAACCAGAAAACACCACAAAACAAAATATAATATGCCTAAACATACAGGCTCTACTAGGAACAAAACTCTGGGGAAAAGAGGCACGACAACAAAAACCTTAAGAGGATATCAAGACCCAAAAACACCCCCCCAACTTAAAATCATGAATTGTGCCGAATGCATCAAACCTCTACAAAGCAAAAGAGTTAGGACCATACCCGTGGAACCATAGGCGCAGAGATTTGACGTCAATCACGAACACAAATACAACAATAAAATACCTTGGGTTGCCTCCTAAGAAGCGACTGATTCATTGTCACGTCATAACTCAATTTCCTTGGCTACATAGACTTTGCCAAGGTCCATTTCAGCACAGACTCTAATTTTTTCCAGGTCTCCCATGTAGTGTTTCACTCATGGCCCGTTCACTTTAAATGGGACATCACTACCTCACTTTATCTTAATAGCACCATATGGGAAGACCTTAATCATAGTGAATGGTCTAGTCCATCTTGATTTTAGCTTGTCAGGAAACAAATGTAGTATTGAATTATACAACAAGACCAGATCATTGAGTTTGAATATTCTCTTCTCAATTTTCTTGTCATGGTACAACTTCATTCTTTCTTGGTATATGGATGAGATCTCATAATCCCATAGTCGAAATTCATCCAACTTATTCACCTTGCTCAACCTTGAGTTTGCTTCATCACACCACTCAAACGTTAGCCTTTTTAACACCCATAGTGCCTTATGATCACGTTCAACCGGTTAATAGCATGCTTTTCCTTACACAAGATGATATGAAGAGGAACCTATGGGGGTCTTATAGGATATCCAGTAGACCCATAATACATCATCTAACTTTCTAAACCAGTCAGTCCTATTGGCATTCACAGTTTTTGCTAATATGGACTTTATTTCTCTATTGGAGACTTTTACTTGCCCACTCGTCTGAGGATAGTAAAACGTTGCAACCTTATGACTTATCCCATATCTATCAAGTAGTTCTTATAATAAGCAATTGTATAAGTGTGACCCACCATC
Source organism: Capsicum pubescens (assembly GCA_030864215.1). Lineage (NCBI taxonomy): Eukaryota > Viridiplantae > Streptophyta > Magnoliopsida > Solanales > Solanaceae > Capsicum > Capsicum pubescens. Next base: position 126,313,281 of record CM061543.1, read on the forward strand.
ACTAATAATTTTACGTAGAGTTCCAAATTGAGAAAAGATGTTCCTCTTCAAAAAAAGGGTGATGCTTCTACATTTATTGTTTGGAAGTGCAATTGCCTCTACCCATTTTGATACATATTAAATTTCTACCAAAATGTACCTCATACCATATGAGCTCACAAACGGACCTATGAAATCAATCCCCCACACATTAAAAAACTCCAACTCGAGAATAGGTGTCATGGGGAGTTCATGGCACCATGAAATATTACCTTGACGTTGACATTAGTCATAAGATTTTGCAAAATCATGAGTATCCTTGAAAATTAAAGGGTAGTATAACCCACACTACAGAATTTTGTGGGCTATCCACATGCCGCTGTGGTGACCCCCAATTGGCGATGAATGACAAGCTTACAAAATACTCATCATCTCTACCTCTGGAATGCATCTCTGAATCATACCATCAGCATAAACCATGAAAAAATATGGATCATTCCAAAAGTACTTACTTACCACTTGCATAAATCTCTATTATTGCTGGAAGGATAATCATCTGGGATAAGATCATTTTCCTAAAAGTTTGCAAAATCAAAAAACTAGGGAATCAAATCATTAGATGATGCCAACACTTACTCATTAGGAAAAACATCATCTATATCAAGATTATCCCCCAGTTTCTCTATGGTCTCCTTCTCAAGTCTAGATAAGTAGTCTGCTACTTGATCTTTTTTCGCTTTTCGGTCCTTGACTTAAACATCAAACTCTTGCATAAAAAGTACCCAATGGATAAATCTAGGTTAAGAATATTTTTTCGACATCAAGTACCTCAAGGCTACATGGGCAGTGTGCACTATAACCTTAGTCCCAATCAAATAAGACCAAAAATTTTCAAAAGTAAAATCCACTGCAAGTACCTCCTGCTTTGTAACTATGTAATTTTTCTGTGCAGAGTTTAAAGCTTTGCTGGCATAGTAGATGGGATCTTGTATATTTTATACTCTTTGTCCTAGAACAACTCCCAAGGCCACTCTTTTGCATCACATATTATCTCAAAAGGTGCTGACCAATTAGGAGACACAATGATGGGTGATGAAATCAACCGCTCCATTAGGTATTTAAAAGCCTTGAGACAATTAACATCGAACAAAAATTTCACCTCCTTCTCTAAAAGCTTGCATAAAGGAATTGAAATTTTAGAGAAGTCCTTGATGAGCCTTCTATAAAAGCCTACATGACCCAAAAAACTTTGTATGCCTCTAACTAACACTGGCGACGGTAGCTTCTCAATCACCTCAATCTTCACTTTGTTCCCCAGTTTAGCACCAAGTTGCACTCTTTACATCTCTATAGTGCACTGGACAAATAGGCTAAACAATCATCGAATGAGTCCCCAACCATGGAAAAGTCATCCATGAATACTTCATTAAGGCCTTCCACTATGTTAGAGAATATGGACATCATACATCTTTGAAAATTGGTTGGCATATTACACAACCCAAACGACATCACTTTGAATGCAAAGGTCCTATAGGGGAAAGTAAAAATAGTCTTTTTTCTGGTCTTCGAGAGCAATCATGATTTGATTGTATGCCGAATACCAATTAAGAAAATAGTACCAAAACCAACCAGCTAATATATCCAACATCCGATCCATAAATGACATTGAGAAGTGCTCTTTTTTTCCACTTGTTGTAATTCCCCGATTTACTGAACCGAAATGCTACACGGTGCTCATGATCCCGAGGGACCACAAGCTAACCCATGACTGATATCTGTACCTGTATACTGTAAATCATGACATAATAACGCAGAATACGTAAAACTGTAAGGCCATAAGGTTCAACTGAATAAAACCATGTTTGAAAATCATAACGTCCTTGTGGGTGAAAATACCCAAAATAACTCAATCTGAAAGCTAAGTCTGAACGTAAATCTAAACATAAATCTGAAAGCCTCTAAACTATCTGAATAAGGAGTTGAAGGAACATGTCTCAAACTAACTCTGTAAAATTGAACTGAAGAAATAAATAAATGTATCAAATCATATTGTCCTCGAATCAATAAGGACTCACTGTGTCTCTGCGACTGGAATGCTACCGCTACTGCTGGACTAGAGCTCGTGTCTCGGAACCTATGGTGTAACATGAAAAGAAAGCACCATAGCACAAATACGTCAGTACAATTGGAGTACTGAGTATACGAGAAAGGTATGCTGAACATAAATGGTTTCATGCATGAACAACACTGACTGATTAATATGAACGTGGGAGTGTAAACATACATATATAGAAACTGGGACCGTGAATGCGTGATAGCAAGACCTGTAAGATAATACATGGTTTACTGATAACTGTCATGACTGATACTGCAAGCTGATAATATGGACGACTGTATGTGACAGTCCTGTGTATACTAAAATCTGAAGAACATAACGACTGTATCTGACAGTCCTGTATATACTGAAATCTAAAAAACGCCCTGAGTTCTTTTATCGAGACTGATACTAAAACTATGGGAGGTAATGTTTAACCGACATGCCCCATGTATGCCGTTATGGCTAAGTTGGGGTCCAATCTCTGCCCCAACTGGATGGGTGTTAATACCGTGCCACGGGTAAGGATAACTTATGAGTGACCCTTATCTGGCAGGTACTCAATGAGAATGGTGGTAACCCTAAATTGACAGGTTAAACCACCTCATCAACCCTAATCTAACAGGTTAAGATGTCTCAACCTAAGATATCTACGTAGTTCTGGATCATAAGGACTTCTTCTAAGAATCACACCCTAAACTGGCGGGTGAGTTACCATACTTTGGATTACTCGGTGCTAACCTCTACTCCCATCTGGAAGGACTGGACATGAATAACTGACTATACATGACTTAATCTTACTGAATTCCATTAACTGGAGGAATATTACTGATATCTGACAACTGACTGAGATCATGAGGTTTTCCTGAGTCACATGATTGACTGAAGTCTATGGAATCATAGCTTGAATTCGGATATCATGAAACATGACATGGCTCTAGGAACACAGCTATAGTTTTCGGGAACGAATTCCCCCAGGACATGATAGGAGGAAACTGACAAACATGACATGACTTGATCACAAGATTTGAGTCCACAATTCACAATATCATAAGCAGGGGATAGTATACTTCATGTATTTATTCAACATTTCAAACATGATAGGAAAATCATGGATATATTTTTTGTACATAATTTATATCTCCATTATCATACATTCTTTATACCATAACAATAACAACACATAATTTGCATGGAATTTCATATTGGAGTGTATGGCTAGCATGAACTTGTTATTTAGATATCATGAAATCACGTAAATATGAAGTTCTAACATACTAGGCATTTTATCAAACACCTTGCATGTATTCTTTAAGGCATAGGTGGATTTCATACTTGCATTCTATCAATCCATCTAAAGATCATGTTTTTCAACTAACAACATAACTTTCATGAGATATACAGTCACGATACTATTATATAGCAAATCAAACAAGCATCAACTTGGGTATGATCATATTACCACAACCAACCAAGATTTTGTATTTTAAAGATTGATTCTTGAACTCCACAAATGAAAGGAATCCGTGGATGAACACTATGCATACCTTGGAAGGGAGGGTCTTGATGATTGACGGAGGAATTTCCTTGAAATTTGATCTTCAAGCTTGATTGTGCAACCCTAGTTGTTTTTCTCCTATGGTGCTCTTGGATAATGAACTTTGAGATGTTAATAGGGTTGTAATGTGTTTAGAAGCTATAAATTTCGTAAGGTTAGGTTTAGGGACATGTAAGGAGTGTTAAAAGACTTAACTACCCTCGAAATAACTCAAAAACTAAGTGTTTTCGTGGCTGAAATCATACATAGGCGCCGCATATGATATCACCTATATTTACATAGGTGCCGCATACGATATCGCCTATATTTACATAGGTGCCGCATATGATATGGCCTATATTTACATAGGCACCGTATATGATATCGCCTATGCTTTCCAGTGGCCATTTGTGATTGGTTTGGCAACACATTCTACTTTGAAAGGCCATAACTCCTTGCTCGGGTGTCGGATTTTGATGAAATTGGTATCGTTGGAAAGCTAATTCGATTCTCTACAATTTGGTGGGTCTAAATCTGCCAAAATGTCACATATAAATCACGTTATGCTTGTTCAAAAATGAACCTTGCAAAATCGAACACTAGGACTTTATTGATTCAAAAACTCTTATCTTTCATCACTCTAAGCGACTCATATGAGCATGCTTAAGACATCACAAACTATCCTATCGCTATGATATTCATTGTAAGTCATGCACTAAAATGTTACTCACAGGATAAGAGGTTTCATACGTAGGAAAACTTATTCACTTCCTAGATTAGCAACATGCGGGGTATTATAATATCTCCCCCTTGGGAACATTTGTCCTCGAATGAGAATTTACTGAGAAGGGATACAAGACAACAGAACCTGAACTAAACATGAAGAACTGAAACTTGATCTCATGACTGACATGATAAACATACTGAACTCGTGCATATCTGATGCATTGACAACTGATACATGAATGCATGACTGAGTATGCAATGGTTAATAGGTACCAAGTTTATACTAGAAACATGAACATGAAACTGAATAATCTTAAGGAGAACTGTTACCTTGAGCTTGATCTGAATTGGCGGTGAAGAGGTGAGGATACTTGGTATACATATCTGCTTCTGCTTCCCAAGTAGCTCCCTCATGAGACTGATTTCGCCAAAGAACCTTGACTAGAGGGACTTCTTTGTTCCTTAATCTACGAGTCTGATAATCTAAGATTTCGACTGGAATCTCTTCATAAGAGAGGCTATTCTGAATATCGATGCTCTGAATAGGGACAACAACTACTGGGTCACCTATGCAATTCTTGAGCAAAGAGACATGGAATACTGGATGGACTGAGGCTAGATCTGAAGGCAACTCAAGCTCATAATCTGCCTTGCCGAAGCGACAGAGAATTCTGAAGGGACCGACATATCGGGGACTGAGTTTTCCTTTCTTGCTGAACCTCTTCACTCCCTTCATGGGAGATATCTTAAGATAGACATAGTCATTGACCTCGAACTCGAGATCCTTTCTACGAACATCTGCATAGGACTTCTGTCGGCTCTGAGCAGTCCAGAGTCTCTTTCTGATCAATTGAACTTTCTCTAAGGCGTTGAATACTAAGTCAGGACCTATAACTGAGGCCTCACTAACTTTGAACCAACTAATCGGAGATCTATATCTCCTACCATAGAGAGCTTCGAATGGAGCCATCTGAATACTAGAATGATAGCTATTGTTGTATGCAAACTCAATCAAAGGCAAGTGGTCATCCCAACTTCACATGAAGTCAATTGCACACGCCCTTATCATATCTTCAAGAGTCTGAATGGTCCTCTCTACTTGACCATCTGTTTGAGGATGAAACGCTTTACTGAGATAGACTTGGGTACTGAGACCCTTTTGGAATGCTTTCCAAAAGTGAGAGGTAAACTGGGTACCTCTGTCTGAGATGATAGATAGTGGAACACCGTGTAACCTGACTAACTCCCTGATATAGAGTTTGGCATAATCCTCGGCGAAATAAGAAGTACGAATAAGAAGGAAATGAGTTGACTTGGTCATTCTATCTATAATGACCTAGATTGAATCATGCTAATGACGAGTTCTAGGCAAACCCATCACGAAGTCCATGTTCACTTTTTCCCACTTCCAAGTAGGAATGGTGAACTCTTGCATGGGACCGCTAGGTTTCTGATGCTCTAGCTTAACCTGCTGACATGTAGAGCACTTAGCCACAAACTCTACAATATCTCTCTTCATCCTACTCCACCAATAGATCTCCTGCATGTGTGGTACATCTTAGTGGCCCCTGGATGAATAGAGTATCGTGCACTATGCACTTCTACAAGAATTCGCTACCTCAATTCATCTACACCTGGAACACATAGATGACCCTGACAACGAAGAACACCATATCCCTCTTGGGAGAAAACCTTGACTTTCTGATTCTGAACTGACTCTTTGAGCTTGACAAGGCTAGCATCCCTATCTTTCTTCTCGTTCACCTCGGAAACTAGAGATGACTCTGAACTACTGTGAATACATACACCACCCTCTGAAGAATCAACTAAGTGAACGCCTAGTCTGGAAAGATGATGGATCTCCTAAGCCATCTTTTTGTTGCTACCCTCAACGTGAGAAATACTACCCATGGAGAGTCTACTGAGAGCGTCGGCCATAATATTAGCCTTTCCTGAATGATAAAGAACACTCATGTCGTAATCCTTCAAGATCTCTAACCACCTTCTCTGACGAAGATTGAGATCTTTTTGGGAAAAGACATACTGGAGGCTTTTATGGTCTGTGAAGACATCTACATGAACTCCATAGAGATAATGCCTCCAAATCTTCAAGGCAAAAACTACCGCTGCTAACTCAAGATCATGAGTAGGATAATTCTTCTCATGTGGCTTTAACTGTCTGGAGGTGTAGGCTATGACCTTACCATGCTGCATGAGGACACAACCTAAACCCGCTCTGGATACATCACAATAGACTATAAAACCATCTGAACCATCTGGAAAAGCTAGAATTGGAGCTGAGGTGAGTCGAGTCTTCAACTCTTGGAAGCTCTTCTTGCATGAATCTGACCACTAAAACGTAATCTTCTTCTGAGTCAATCTGGACATGGGATATGCAATAGAAGAAAATCCCTCGACAAACCATCTGTAATAGCCAACCAAACCCAAGAAACTCCTGATATCTGATGGAGATACGGGTCTGGGCTAGTTTTTTATTGCCTCAGTTTTCTGAGGATCTACTCTAATTCCATCACCGGAAATAATATGGCCAAGGAATGCTACTGATCTTAGCCAAAATTTACACTTGCTAAACTTAGAGAATAACTGGTGATCCCTGAGAGTCTGAAGAATAATCCTGAGATGGTCTGCATGATCACGCTCTATACGAGAATAGACCAGAATATCATCTATAAAGACTATGAAAAACATATCCAAGTATTGCTTAAACACACAGTTCATCAAATCAATGAAACCTGCAGGGGCATTGGTAAGACCAAATGACATGACTAAAAATTCAAAGTGACCATACCGAGTACGGAAAGCTGTCTTCAGAATGTCACATTCTCTAACTCTGAGATGATGATAGCCTGATCTGAGGTCTATCTTGGAGAAGTAACTGACACCCTAAAGTTATTCAAAGAGATCATCAATTCTGGAAAGAGGATATCTGTTCTTGACCGTGACCTTGTTGAGTTGACGGTAATCAATACACATCCTGAGAGAACCGTCTTTCTTGAGCACGAATAATACTGGCGCACCCCATGGGGAAACACTGGGTCTGATGAATCCCTTATCTAATAAATCCTTAAACTTATCTTTCAGTTCCTTGAGTTCTGCTGGGGCCATTCTGTATGGCGGAATAGAAATAGGTTGAGTATCCAGAAGAAGGTCTATGCCGAAGTCTATTTCCCTTTCGGGAGGAATGCCTAGAAGATCTTCGGGAAAGACATCTGAGTATTCATTAACAACTGGGACTATTTTGAGACTGGGAGATTCAGAACTGGAATCTTTAACATGCACGAGATGATACACACACCCCTTAGAAATCATTTTCCTTGCCCGAAGGTAGGAAACAAGTTGACCCCTGAACGCTGAAATGCTACCCTTCCACTCTAGGATGGGCTCATTCGGGAACTGAAACTGAACTATCCTACTTCTGCATTCTACTGTGGCATAGCAGGAATAAAGCCAATCCATGCCGATAATGACGTCAAAATCAGTCATCTCTAACTCAACTAAATTTGCTGACGTAGATTAATGAGATATCATAACCGGGCAGTCCCTGTATACCCACCGGGCTATGATAGTTTTACCCATTGGGGTAGAGACTGAAAAGGGCTCTGCTAGAATTTTGGGACTGATTTCAAAATCGCCTGCTATGTATGGAGTAACAAAAGACAAGGATGCACCTGGGTCTAGCAAAGCATAAACATGAACATAGAAAATATGTAACTTACCATTAACGACATCAGGAGAATTTTCCTGATCTTTTTGGGACTGAAGAGCATAAAGTCTATTTGGGAGTTGCCCATTGGTAGCACTAGAAATGGAACCCTGCTGGTTCGGGCGATCGGACTGAGCTGCAGAATAATTTTGCTGACCCTGAAGACTTGACTGAGGACACTCCCTAATCCTATCGCCTGGCTTGCCACAACCAAAATAGACATTACTACCAGCTCTGCAAATGCCCTTGTGGTTCTTACCACAAGTCTGACAAAAGTGATTCGTTCGGGCACTGCTAACACTACCCTGAGATTTAGAGCCTGGTACTTTGTGTTTGTTGCCATCTCTAAACTTCGGCACTGGAGCGCTGGCAGAAGAAGGGGCTGGAATGGCTGACTTGGAGCGAAACTGTGAACGGTTTCCTCCATCTGACTTGGGGTGAGAAAAGTTGAAGTTACCTGACCTTGCTCTCTTGTTCTACCTCTCCCTAGTCTTAACCTTCTACTCTTCTACTTGCTGGGCATAGGCCATGAGTCTGGCTAAGGTCATATCACCGATCAGCATCGCAGACCTACACTCATTTACCATGCTATCGTTGACCCCTAACATAAACTTGCTCATCTTAGCCCTATTGTCTGCAACCATATGAGGAGCATACCTGGCTAGCTGAGTAAATCTGAGAGAATACTCCCTAACCGTGATTTTACCCTGCCTGAGGTTGATGAACTCAAGAACTTTGGCTTCCCTCAGCTCTTGGGGAAAGAATCTGTCTAAGAAGGCCGTGATAAATTTCTCCCACTCGATAGGGCCTGCATCATCTAACCTCTCAGACTTTCACTGTTTATACCAATCATGAGCAACATCCTGTAACTGGTAGGAAGCTAACTCGACACTCTAAATAGAAGTAACACCTATGATGTCAATGACCTTCTGGACTTGGTCAATGAAATCCTGAGGGTCTTCATAGGACTTAGACCCATGGAAAGATGGAGGTTTCATCCGGGTGAAGTCCCGAACCGTAGATGCTATGGGATTGGCCACTGGATTAGCCGGAATGACTGGTGGCCATTTATTTTGTGCAGCCACAGACTGATCAAGTGTGGTAAATGCAGTTCTAAACTCCGTATAGGAAACATGTTCGCCCAAAGGATCTTCAGGCTGAGGAGCTGGCTGGTTTCTTCTGTTTGGGGCCATGGTCTGGAATAAAAGAAGAATGGATTAGAATGAGATTTTAACTTGTGATTATCCTCACTAGCATGACATGAATACTGAAGAAAGGGGACTGTTCCTAAAACATCTTATAGACTCCTGTACATAAATGTGGCGCGCAACACACCGATGTACAAGACTCTACTAGATGTGGCTTTCAGACTTCCTAGGACTCTATTGAACCTTAGGCTCTAATACCAAGTTTGTAATGCCCCAATTTGCTGAATCGAAATGCTACACGATGCTCATGACCCCGAGGGACCACAAGCTAACCCATGACTAATATCTGTACCTATATACTGCAAATCTTGACATAATAATGCAGAATACGTAAAACTATAAGTCCCTAAGGTTCAACTAAATAAAATTATGTCTGAAAATCATAACGTCCATATGGGTGAAAATACCCAAAATAACTCAATCTGAAAGCTAAGTCTGAACGTAAATCTGAACATAAATCTGAAAGCCTCTAAACTATCTGAATAAGGAATTGAAGGAACATGTCTCCAACTAACTCTATAAAACTGAACTGAAGAAATAAATAAATGTATCAAATCATATTATCCTCGAATCAATAAGGACTCACTGTGTCTCTGCGACTGGAATGCTACCGCTACTGCTGGACTAGGGCTTGTGTCTCGGAACCTATGGTGTAACATGAAAAGAAAGCACCATAGCACAAATGCGTCAGTACAACTGGAGTACTGAGTATACGAGAAAGGTAGGCTGAACATAAAGGGTTTCATACATGAACAACACTGACTGACTAATATGAACGTGGGAGTGCAAACATACATATATAGAAACTGGGACCGTGAATGCGTGATAGAAAGACCTATAAGCTAATAAATGGTTTACTGATAACTGTCATGAATGATACTGTATGCTGATAACATGGACGACTGTATCTGACAGTCCTGTATATACTAAAATCTGAAGAACATAACGACTGTATCTGACAGTCTTGTATATACTAAAATCTAAAGAACGCCCTGAGTTCTTTTACCGGGACTGATACTAAAATTATGGGAGGTAATGTTTAACCGATATGCCCTATGTATTCTGTTATGGCTAAGTTGGGGTCCAATCTCTGCCCCGACTAGACGGGTGTCAATACCGTGCCACGGGTAAGGACAGCTCGTGAGTGACCCTTATCTGGCAGGTACTCAATGTGAACGGTGGGAACCCTAACCTGACAAGTTAAACCACCTCATCAACCCTAATCTGACAGGTTAAGATGTCTCAACCTACGCTGGCTACGTAGTTCTGGAACACAAGGACTGCTCCTAAGAATCATACCCTGAACTGGCGGGTGAGTTCCCATCCTTGGGTTCACTCAGTGCTAACCTCTACTCCCATATTGAGGGACTGGACATGAATAAATGATTATACATGACTTAATCTTACTGAATTCCATTGACTGGCGGAATATTACTGATATCTGACAACTAACTGAGATCATGAGGTTTTCCTGAGTCTCATGACTGACTGAAGTATATGGAATCATAGCTTGAGTTCGGATATCCTGAAACATGACATGGCTCTAGGCACACAACTATAGTTTTTGGGTACGAATACCCCCAGGACTCGATAGGAGGAAACTGACATACATGACATGACTTGATCAAAAGATTTGAGTCCACAATTCATAATATCATAAGCAGGGGATAGTATACTTCATGTATTTATTCAACATTTCAAACATGATAGGAAAAGCATGGATATATTTTTTGTACATAATTTATATCTCCATTATCATACATGCTTTATACCACAACAATAGCAACACATAATTTGCATGGAAATTCATATTGGAGTGTATGGCTAACATGAACTTGTTATTTAGATATCATGAAATCACGTAAATATGAAGTTCTAACATACTAGGCATTTTATCGAACACCTTGCATGCATTCTTTAAGGCATAGGTGGATTTCATACTTGCATTCTATCAATCCATCTAAAGATCATGTTTTTCAACTAACAACATAACTTTCATGAGATATACAATCACGATACTATTATATAGTAAAACAAACAAGCATTATCATGGGTATGATCATATCACCACAACCAACCAAGATTTTGTATTTTAAAGATTGATTCTTGAACTCCACGAACGAAAGGAATCTATGGATGAATACTACGCATACCTTGGAAGGGAGGTTCTTGATGATTGACGGAGGAATTTCCTTGAAATTTGATCTTCAAGCTTGATTGTGCAACCCTAGTTGTTTTTCTCCTATGGTGCTCTTGGATAATGAACTTTGAGATGTTAATAGGGTTGTAATGTGTTTAAAAGCTATAAATTTCGTGAGGTTAGGTTTAGGGACATGTAAGTACTGTTAAAAGACTTAACTACCCTCGAAATAACTCAAAAACTAAGTGTTTTCGTGGCTGAATCATACATAGGCGGCGTATATGATATCGCCTATATTTACATAGGCGCTGCATATGATATCGCCTATATTTACATAGACGCCGCATATGATATCGCCTATATTTACCTAGGCGCCACATATGATATCGCCAATGCTTTCTAGTGGACATGTGCGATTGGTTAGGCGATGCATTCTACTTTGAAAGGCCATAACTCCTTGCTCTGGTGTCGGATTTTGATGAAATTGATATCGTTGGAAAGCTAATTTGATTCTGTAAAATTTGGTTGGTTTAAATCTACCAAAATGTCACATATAAATCACGTTATTATTTTTCAAAGATGACCCTTACAAAATCGAACACTAAGATTTGATGGATTCAAAAACTCTTAGCTTGCATCACTCTAAGCGACTCATATGAGCATGCTTAAGACATCGCAAGCTATCCTATAGCTAGTATATTCATTGTAAGTCATGCACTAAAATTCTACTCGCAGGATAGGAGGTTTCATACGTAGGAAAACTTATTCACTTCCTAGATTAGCAACATGCGGGGTATTATACTTGTTCAGTTTTCTATAGTCCATGCATACTCTCCACTCAGTCACTGGCCTCATTGGTACTAATTCATTCATCTTATTTAGAACCCCTGAGATTTTTTCTTTCTTTGGCACGAATTGAACTGAGCTTACCCGCTTGCTACCTACAATAGGGGAAAACTACCTCTATATCTAACTACTTGATTATCTCCTTTTCACTACCTCCTACATAAAAGTATTCATTCGTCTCTAATGTACAAAATTGGGAATGCTGTCCGGCTCAAGCTGTATCTTATGTGTGCATATACTTAGTGGAATTCCTATAATGTCTGCAATGGTCCACCCAATATCTCTCTTGAACTTTTGTAACACTGATATCAAAGCTTCCACCTATGTTCCTACTAGATATTCTATAATAATTATCGGTAAGGTATTACTGGCCCCTAATAATGCATACTAAAAATGAAGTGGGAGGGCCTTCAATTCCAATACCGATAGTTCTTTGATCGATGGTCATGTAGGAGGTGTGGTTTTGTTCTTTAATTCAAGATCCAGTTTCTTAGGGACAATTTGTAAGAACCTATGCTATGTAGTTCCTAAACCAACTATCATACTCATCTATCTCATTACTCTCAAAGTTCATAATCACAGCTGCTAATATTTATACCCCTAATCTCTCCTTAATAGGTAATTCTGTTGTAACCATATCATCCTCTACTGCATCAATCACTGGAACCACTCTCATATCATTAAGTTGATAAACTATCATGTATCTATTCAATACTATTTGCTTATCATTCCATTTGAAAGTGATCTCCTCTAGGTCTATATCAGTCAACATCCTGCCGGTGGACAAGAAAGTTCTACCCAAAATAATCAGAGAATGAGCATCCACTTTATAGTCTAAAATCATAAAATCTATTGTATATGTGAACGATGCTACCTTCATATATACATTTTGTGCAATACCCAATAGTTCCTTTACAGATGAATCTTCCATCAACAACCTTCCAGATATAGACTTGAGTTTGCCTAACCCCTATACTTTGTATATCACTAATGGAATTACATTTGTTCCTTCTCCAGTATCTCATAGAGATTGATTAATCTCATAAGGCCCAATAGAACATGAAATATTGACTGCACCTGGGTCACCCTTTTTTTCTACTAAATGTGCATCAACATCTGTGCTAAAATTCTGCACTATATCTTTGATCACTCCCGCTACCTAGTTGTTATCATTATCACTCCCAAAATCATCATCACTTCAAGTCAGCTTCTCAAATTCAGCTTGAGATGACTAATCTACAATAATATTTTTCTTCTTTGGCTCATTAGTAGCAGGAAAAAAGTGCTCATCAAGTGGGGAATAACTTATCACGTTAATAACTAGACAATTAACCAATGTTGTTGGATTCAACACATTATCTCTAGGAAGTGCTCCTGACTGTCTCTCAACTAAAGTAATAGAGATTTGCCCATACTACTGGTCTAACTTCTTGATAGAAGTTGCATGTGACTTAAACTTCTGGGTCAATCCTGAAACATCGGCCTTGAGTTCTTTAAGGAAAGCTTTTTGACTTTCTTTACCCTTCATCAGCTTAGCCAACATCTCTTTACCCTTTAATGCCAAGTGGAATGTATTTACCTCTATCATCATAGTTCCAACCTCGATTCCCTTTCCCTTAGGCTTGGAAACCCACCAACTAATGATCCACATACTTTGCATCCTTCTCTAACTCAGACTCACACACCCTAGAAGCTGTACTCTATACCCCTACTGCATTAGCTTTTGCAGAATTTAGTAGTGCAAATTGTTCGACCAACTCACCAACGTCTGTCCTCAATAGTGAAATAACTTGAGATACAACAGACTTAGCTACTCTTTTATTGCCAGAAGCTCCAATGGTATAACTATCAGATCCTCTCTTAACCTTCCAATTTTTCCACCCTTGCTTAGTTAATGAGATCTGATACATAATACTCGAAGCCATATCCCATTGTAATCTTATGAAAGCTCCTCTGGAGATAGTGTTTGCCATTGCTTTGGAACTAATAGTAAAGGCTCTATAGAATATCTCTAACAAGCTTGTCCCTAAAACTCGGTGGTTGGGAACCATTCTAAGATTTTTCTTGAACCTATACCATGCCTCATACATAGATTCTTATTGCAACTTCCTAAAGAATAAATCTCTTCCTTGAGCTGCAATACCATTGATAGAGGAAAGAACATGTTCAAGAATTATCTGCGTAACTTGCTTTATATAGTAATAGAACCTCATGGATGTTACCCTAACCATAAAGATTCTACTCCAGTAAGCAAGTAGGGAAACAATCTCAGCCTTATATGCCTCCTGATCTACCCCTGGTATGGTTTATGAAGTGCAAATCCCCATAAAATTTTCCAAATGAATGTTTTCGTTGTCTATAGGTAACCTTGCAACCAAGCCCTTCAAGTATAAGAGACGAATTATAGCACTAGAAATATTGAACTTGACATCATGGGGAAAAATAGGAGAAATGATAGATCCAGTCTCTGCCGGCTCAATGTATCCCAAATTCTCTTCATCATCTTTATAAGGTTGAATATACTGATATGCTAGGATCACTTGAGGTTGGCCTTCTTTGTTTCTATTCTAGTTTCCATAGAGTACTGCTTGACAGTCTTCTACCTATCTCTTCTTAGTTAACTCTCACAGAGCCATGCGTTGCATTTTTTATATTATCCTTCTCTTATTTTCATCTTGAGCTAAAAGCTTACCATTCTATCGATCAATAATGTACTAAACTCCTCCAGGAGGAGAGGGAGGTACAATATCACAAACCACTTCAAGAATTTCATCTTTTTTCTATTGAGACATCCTACCGAGTGTTTGTAGGATCCTCTATGTATTCGAATTCAGTGTGAGTAAGGGATTTCCTCTATTCCCTGTGTTAGGCCTACACCGACGTATGCCCAACTAAGAACAAAAATAAAAACCTTAAGATTGCAACGACCTTAGTTCACAAATTAACACCGTACTCCCCGACAACAGTGCTAAAATTTTGATGACGTCCAAACAACACCTCTTATTAGATAATGATACAGTTACTGTAAAAATATAGTAACCCAACAAAGGTTGGGGTCAAATCCCAAGGAAATACTTGGAAATATATATTTTAGTTGCTGTAATCGAAAGGCAAGAACAAGAAAGTAAATGGGGGAATTTGAATGGAAATATCAAACAAAGAGAAAATATCGACTTCAGTTGTGATCAGTATTGGTGAACACTAGGATTGTGTTCCCCCTGGATTCTCGACCCTGTAGTCTTATCATGCTATATTGAACCAACCTGATACCTTGCATGTAGAATCGATAAGTTATGTACCATCTACAGTCTTTTGGATAAGTAAACAGATTTCACCCTTTACCTTTTGAGTATAAGGATGTTTCCTTACTAACCCTTATCTTGATCTCAGTTAACTATTACCTTTTGAGTCTTTAGTTATTAGACAAAATGTAACTATCTTACGTAGATAGTATTAGTAGTGTGGATCAACATCTAAACTTCAAATTACTGTTGCTATTATCATTTCCTAGTCACCACTCCTCTTTTGGAGTAAGTAGCAATAATGTAGGTGGGATCTTAACATTTTCCATCTCTAAGAAATCTATTATAGTAAAGATAATGCAATGCATGCCATGGTTATTGGTTCAATTCAATAATCACACTTTCTCTTCTTCGTCAATCTGCCAGTGTTTCCACAACCCTAGCTATGGATTTTAGCTGCTCATGCTTCTGAAGAAATCAATAACATTCATATTCAAAAGCATAACTGAGATCATAATGATAAGAAGTAATAAAAACAACAATCGTAACTGAATTAATGAACCCAAGTCAATACAAGAGAATCCCAAGATCAAAATCTGATCTTGGAATCAAAATATATTTGTGAATATCAAAAGTGCATAACTCCTACTAAAAAACACATAAAGGGTATATATAGTACAAAAGGAAATCCTAATACCAAATCCCGAACAAAATAGGAGAAAACCGAGTCGATGGCCACATGTGGTCCGTACCCATGGTCTGGTACTGGGCGCAGGTAGTACCTGCGGTCCTGACACTGGGCACGGGTATAAATCACAGGTACTGGAAGCAAAAATCTTGCAAGTTTAGCTCTCGGGATTTTAGACTTTTGGTACTTGCTATTCCTTCATGCGGTTCGTAGGTCCTACATGCGGCCACATGTTGACTTGGTAAGTGCCGAGAGTCTTATTTTTAGCTCATATTTGATTATAGAACATGCTTTGATCAAGAACAAGCTGGAAATATCCTGAATCCTAGACATCTATGAAAGAGTGAAATCAAAGATATATTCTATAAACCAGCTCAGACTTTTAGCACAATATGAGTGAAAGAAGTGAAGAACTCCTAAGACTGTCCCAAAGCCTTCCGAAGATTAGAAATGGATGTCATTGTTCCAATCTACTGGACTCTACTAGAAACTTGCTCTTGTAATAATAGTTCCGTTGAAACCTAGGCTTTGATACTAATTTGCCATGACCCAATTTATGAGTCATAATGACACTTGCTCTATCCCGCCAGTAGGTAAGACAAACCATAGCCCGAAGCTAAACACAATGGGTTAACTCGGTGGAAAATTCCTAACATAGGAGAAAATTGACAATACAATAGATAACGAGGTAAAACATTTGCCATAGATAAAAATAATCAATACAAGATACCATCTCACGACCTGGTAGAGCCAGTACAAGAGCATCTAGTAATAATAATACAACCTAAGTATCTAGGATAGTCAATACACCTGTCTCAAAACAAAAGATGGAACATAAAATATAGAAGAAAATGGACGACTCAGACTCCAAGAGATCACTTTATCTCTAGATAACAACACCAAACAAACACAAATCAATGGTGGTAACTAGTACTCGAATCTATACGAAGAAGGTGCTGAAGTGTAGTATGAGTACAAAATAATGGGTACTTAGTAGGCATCGGCTGACTGAGCTAACTCATGATATAAGTATTAAAAAATGCAAGTATCATAATTATGTCAAGGTATAGGAAATGAACTTGAATCAACTCCGATATTGCGGTGCAAAATTAGTAATTTAACTGGGATAATAATATATAATAAGGAATCAAACACATGTCAATATTGCGGTGCATAATAAGTAAATAAATCAAAATAATAACATATCACAATGCATTCACACAATCAATTATAACTACAAAATTGTATCCCATACGCCAATTAGTGCGGAAAAGTAAATAACTCATCACAGACCCTCATATGCCTGGAGAGTACTCCCAAGGATAGAATAAGGCAATCAACCAACATTGTAACTAACCTTCATTGTCATTTAACTATCATTCCATAATTTATCATTACTTGACCTTTTACAAATATTTCATAATTTTACCATCATATAACGACCTTATTGATGAAATGTGGGGGGTGCACCGCCTTATAAGGGGCCAGGTCCCTTAGAGTCAGACACAAGCAATAAAGAAGTAAATCAGTAGGGAAATAAAACTTTCAAGAAAAGTAAGACACTATGATTTAGCATGGAAACTTCTTTTCTCAAGGGAGGTAAAACCATAAGTTCCCTCAAAAGCACTCAAGAATCCACTATAATCAAACTCCCAATTATAGAATCCATTAGAACTTAACTCTAAGCCCAACTAATTTGTAACAACTCTATTACAAACTTTCTTTGACAACTCTATCAAGACCTCTTCTCAATAATAATTAACTCAAACCAATATCAACTCAGTCAACTCTATCTAAGCACTCCAAAGACACAAGAAAAGCATTACTCTTATAAGATAAGTAATTCAATTAAAGACCAAGACTTTATATAAGAATAATTACTCACTCATCACACAAAAACTTAGAACTTAAGAAATAATAAGTTTTTACTGATTTTTTCTTAAATAATTAGATTGCCAAAACTATTGAATTTAGAAGCATTCTTTTCTGTTTATAGCAAGATAATGGTTAGGGTAGAATTTTGATTGGGCCAGGTGTCCTGACAGGTACATGACTCACCTACGCAATTTGTTACACTAATAGAAAAAACTATGCAGACCTATGACAACTGTATGTTCTCATGAAGACCCAAGGACCTAGTCCTTTATTGTCCACTGATCATCATTAAAATAAGATATAACAATTTCCTCCTTTTGATGATGACACACCACAGATTTTGGAGAATCAAAATTCATTCACCTCATTCAATTAGAGTGATCACCACTACTGTCAATGAATGTTCCCCTTATCACTATGCACCATGCTTCCCCCGTTAATGAACCAACATGCTTCCCTACTTCCCTTGTCACTATATAAACAAGCTTTCCTTCTCAATATACTTGCACTTCAACACATGTGCCTATACATGCCTGGTACCTGGTCCCTACTACATGAATTCTATATTCCCTCTTTTAGCATTATTCAAAAGTAAGAAT
Source organism: Capsicum pubescens (assembly GCA_030864215.1). Lineage (NCBI taxonomy): Eukaryota > Viridiplantae > Streptophyta > Magnoliopsida > Solanales > Solanaceae > Capsicum > Capsicum pubescens. The sequence goes on from CM061543.1 coordinate 126,331,940, forward strand.
AGTAAGCCAAGAGTAATATAAGCACAAGTTAGTTACTTATGGCCACTGGGAAATACTAGCATGAGGAACAACTTTTAAAGTAATGAAGAGAGAGATAAGACACACAAACAATAATTTATTTATATTAAAAAGTTAAATATCATTATAGTGAAAGATTTAAATTTTCTGTACCATAGAAAAAGCCACAGGAATTAAGAAAATTAAACAGGTGAAGGACTTGGGAAGAGGGTTTGGAGAAGTAGAGCCATCTTATTATTTTTGTAGCATGACAGTGTAACAATTCCTTGGTTGGCAACTTTATCTCTGGATTCAAGCTAAGAACCTCATCAGTGATAGTTTAAACTCTCTTCTTTAGTTTAACATTCTCAGTTCTAAGATCTTCAGAGACACTTGGATCCTTATTAGAAAGATGCTGACTTGTTATTTGCAATTTGCTAATTACTGCATCCTTAGCAGCTGTATTGAGCTTCAATTCCTCTATTTCTTTGCTGAGATCTTCTTGAAAGATAGGTTCATGATTTATTTTCAACACACTCAATTTTGATAAGAGTTATATTTCCAAACAATTGTTTCACAGTTCTAGGAGTTCTATTTTCACAGATAATTCCAAAAAAATCAAATACTCTTTTCAACCAATATCCATAAGGCATGCCATGTCTTCCATTTTTCCCATGGAAAAATTTATGTGCTCCATCATTATAGTAGCCAAACTGATCAACTCAAAACTACTATAACACTCCATCATATACAAATTAGTAGCTGAGGCAATGTTCCTTTTTTGTGATCTAGGTAGAATCACTTTGTTAACAAAATCAAAGACTAATTGTAACTCACTTTTGAGTGATATCTTATTTACTATAGCTAAAAATTTTTCTTTAACCTTTGATATATTTGCCATAAACTCTGTTGAGGGCTATTATTTTGAGACAATCCCTACACCACTGCTAGGAACATCCAAAATTCTCCAAAGTAGTACAACATAAAGATTCAACTTCTTCACTTGAACTACAACAGTCATCTTCAACTTGTCTTTAGAAAAGTCCAATGTGGAGTAGAATTCCCTAACTACCTCATCAAAGATGGTTGGAATGGGTATTTCTATAAGAAGGAGCCGCCTTTGATGTTTAACAAAATTAACTAATTCTATCATCCCTAGTTTTGTTAAAATACTCTGTCAAAAACCCTACCAATCTATACTTTTTGACTTCTCAAGAACCCATTTCTAACCTCCTTAGGCACAAGATTTCTTTCATCCTCCCATTTTCTGATAGTAGAATCATCAATAGATTCCCTTTTAATTATTTTCCTCTTTTTGGGACCAGGTCCCTATAAAGCCTGTTGCTTCATAGTAGGACTTCTAAATTTCACACCAGAACTTCTTGTTTTCATTCTGTCATCTTGTGTCTTAGTACCAAAAAAACTCTCATTTTGGTTCTTTAATAACAAAATGAGATTTTCAGTAACTGCCAGAATGATTATGTGTTTTCAGGGATTAATCTTCATCAATGAGTTAAGTGAAGAAGAAGTCTGGCTTTGACAAAATAGGATGACTTAAATTGGTTGACTCTTTGAAAAAAAGGAGTTTTTCAAACAACTTGACTTCAGGAAGAAGATCAACCTTTTTACTGTCCCCTAATTTTGAAGCAGGCTTATAAAAAGGCTCCATTTTCTTAGGGATTTCATTCATTTGAGGTTCATCCTAGGAGGTGGTTGTGAAGATTGGTTCAGTCATGTGTTTTCCTGATAGGGATGTGAAGGATGAAGTAGGCTTAGAGCTCTGAAGAAAGTTTGAGAGTCAGTTTTTATCTACACTAAATTTTGATGACATGACTATTTCATATTTGTATATCCTTTGAAAGAAAATAGACCATAGATCTTAAAAAGGCATTAAATGAACAAATATGCACAAGGATGAACTTTTGAAAGCATGAGATGAGATTGGTTTCAATTTTGGGGTGACTCATCTTTCTATTTTAGGATAAAACAATTTTTGACATAGAGAGAAGATGCAACTTTTTTTGATAGAACAAAAAACTACACATTCACGATACTAACATGAGAGATAGGACCATGTCCTTCTCTTTCTTGAATGAGTCCTTAAATTTGTTCTTGTCTCAACTATTTTCTTCTAAAGTTTTTCCTATGCGTGTATACCTGCAAAGGTATGGTACTAAGTAAGAACAACAAGTACATACTTTATCAAGGATATCTGTCTCCTGATCATAGTTAATTTTGTAGAGAAAAACTAATTCATCTAGTAGGTCATATTATTTTTATCAACCCCAGCCTAAAACTATTCTTCATAAGTCGTTCCTTGTGAAGAACCTTAGCAAATATGTCTTCTATCTGATCTTCAATCTTGCAAAACATTATGCAAATAGCTCTCTTCTCAACATCATCTCATAGAAAATCATGCCTTATATCAATATGCTTGGTTCTCTTATGTTGTACTGGGTTCTTAGCCATGTTAAGAGAACTTGTACTGTCACACATCAGAGGGATAGTGTCTGAGACAATCCTAAAATCCTTTAGTTATGGTTTGATCCATAACAATTAAGCATAACAAGAAGGTGCATCCACATACTCATCTTTAGTAGTAGATAAAGAAACTGAATTCTACTTCTTAGAACCCCAGAAGATTAAGAAAGAGCCCAGAAAATGATCCAATCCTATGGTGATTTTTCTATCCACCAAATATCCAACATAATCAACATCAACATATCCTATCAGATCAAAATTGTCTCCAGATGGGTAGTACAGGACCAGGTCCCCTGTCTCTTTCAAATACCTGAGAATTCTTTTTATATTTGTCAAATGAGACTCCTTTAGGAAATCTTGAAATCTGGCACACATTCCCATACTAAATACAATATCTGACCTACTTGCAGTGAGATATAGTAAGGATACAATAATCCCTCTATACATGGTCTCATTAACTTAAGGACCAGGTTCATTATTATTCATTATTGAATTGGTTCCAATTGGTGTTTCAATTGGCTTGGCATATTCCATATTGTATTTATTCAGTAGCTTCTTGATATACTTATCCTGACAAATCATTGTCCCTTGAGAAGTTTGCTTGATCTACAAGACTAGGAAGAAAATCAATTCACCCATCATGCTTATTTCAAATTCACTACCCATTAGCTTTTCAAACTCTTCACATTGTGATTCAGAAGTAGCTTCAAAGATTATGTCATCAATATATATATAAACAATTAGTAAGTTCCTACCTCTGGACTTTAAAAAGAGAGTATTGTCAATTTTTCCCTCTTTTAAATCTATTTTTAGAAGAAACGTTGAGAGTCTCTCATTCCAAGACCTTGGTTCTTGCTTAAAATTATAAAGAGCTTTGTCCAGTTTTATCACATGATGAGAAAAATCTGCATCTTCAAAACTAGGAGGTTGCTAGACATATACTTGTTCCTTCAAGTTTCCATTCAGAAAAACACTTTTGACATCCATTTGGAAGAGTTTGAACCCCATATAGACAACAAATACAATAAAAATTCTGATAGCCTCTATTCTTTTTACAAGGGAAAATGTCTTATCATAGTCAATTCCTTTCTCCTAGTTATAACCTTGAACATCCAGTCTTGCTTTATTTCTGTTGATAGATCCATGCTCATCTTTCTTGTTTCTATACACCTAATTTGTCCTAATAATTGTTTTGTCAATAGGTCTAGGGACCAGGTTCAAGACTTTACTTCTTTTAAATTGCTGAAGCTCCTCCTACATTGCATTGATCCAATCAGCATCATTAAAATCTTTTTTCACATTTTTGTACTTAATTTGGGACAAGAATACTGAGAATACCTTGAAATTTCTAGCTTGAGCTCTTTTTTAGACTCCAAATTCCAAAGGTGTAGTTAGATTCTCAAGTGGGTGAGAAGATTTGTGTCTCTATTTTGACCTTATGAGATGAGTTCCACTGGGACTAAGTCCCTAAAGATTTTGACTGAACCCTTCTTGATGTTTTTTAATTAGAGCAGGGATCTATAACTGAGATCATGGATCACCATAACCTTTATCATTCCCAACTGCATCATTTAGTCCTTGACCATTATCTTCAGCAATATCATTCCTTTGAATAGGAATAAGTTCTTCAATATTAGAATCTTCATCATCACCTAGATTCACTTTCTTTCCTGACTCATCAAAGAGAACATATATACTTTATTCCACACACAAAGTTCTTTTATTTAAAATTCTGCATGCTTTACTCTTTGAGGAGTATCCCACAAATATCTCTTCATCACTTTTTGATTCAAACTTTCCTAGTCCATTCTTCCCATTATTTAGCACAAAGAACTTGCACCCAAAAGGTCTGAAGTAGTCAAGATTAGGCTTTATATTGAACACAAGCTCATATGAGGTCTTGTTTAGGGGAGATCTAATCAAATACTTATTTGTCACATAATATGAAGTATTAACAACTTCAGGCCAAAAGCTCTTTAGAAGCCCACTGTCAATCAACATAGTTTTGGAAATCTCTGTGAGGAATTTGTTCTTTCTTTTAACAACTCCATTTTGTTGAGGAGTCCTAGGAATAGAGAAGTTATGACTGATTCCATATTAAGCACAAAATCTTGCAACCTGGGTGTTCTTAAATTTAGTTCCATTATCAGATCTGAATTCAACAATTTTACAATTTAGCTTCATTTGAATTTTCTTCGCAAAAGTTACTAGAACCTCATAGGTCTCATCCTTAGCTCTCAAAAATATTGTCCAGGTGAACCTGGAGTAGTCATCCATAATGACAAACACATACTTATTTCCTCCCCTACTTTGGACTTTAACAGGTCCACATAGATCCATGTGTAGCAACTCAAGAGGTCTAGAAGTACTTACCTACTTCTTTAATTTAAAGAAATACCTGGTTTATTTTTCCTTAACACAAGCATCACAAACCTTATTGTCTGGAAATTTTAGCTTTGGCATACCACAGATCAGGTCCTTTGAAATCAACTTGTTCAGTAAAGAGGAACTTACATGTCCCAACTTTCTGTGCCATAGATCATCATCTTCACTTTGAACACTTAAGCATGTTAATTCCCAATCAACTATAGACTCTAAATCAGTCATATACATATTTTTGAACCTTTTGGCTTTGAGAATAACTCTCCCAAACTTCAAGCTTGACACAATACATCCATCAGATGAGAACTTCACCTTATTACCTTTGTCAAAGATTGGAGAAATACTTAGAATACTGTACTTGAGTCCATTCACACAATACACATCCTTTACTGCTTGATCAAGTGATTTTCCAATCTTTCCCACACCATGGATATAACCATTTTTACCATTTCCAAAAGAGACACCTCCACCTTGAATGTCTTGAGAGATAGAAAACTAGTCCTTCCATTCATATGCTTTGAACATCTACTATCCATGAACCAGTTCTGACTGCATTCCCTTTCTCCTACTTGCAAACATAGTCATTTGTTAGATTTAGGAACCCACTTGAGTTTGAGTTACCAAAAGAAATATAAAGGTATGATCAAATCTTTCTTGGCCCATGTAGGTAGAGAGTTCTTCTTAAAATTTTTTAGGGGTATGGAAACCTTAGGGTAATAGTTCTCCTACTGGATATATCTAGCACTGCTTATTCTAGCTCCAAGCTAACATTTACAGTTTTTCTCCAAGTGCCCATCTCTTCGACAATGAGTGCATAGAGGTTTGTGGACCTTGTTTCTAATACCATGAAAATATTTCCCTTGATACCCAAGTGATTAGGTTTTATACTGATATCTATACCCTTTACCATTATTCAAACCCTGACCAGTTAAATTGGAAAGGATTTATGAGGATGTGGTTCATTTAGTAATTTGTTAAGTTCTTCTCTTTTACAGACCAGGTCCCTTTCTAATTCTTTATTATTATGGAGTGCAATAATGAAATGCTTTTTAGATTACCTAAATTTTTCCTCAATCTTAATTTGAATCCTTGAGGCTTCTTTCTTCCCCTTAATATTAGAATTATCCACTTTCTGTAGTTGATTTATTAGACTCAGATTTTCAGCTTTCAACTTAGTGAATTGTTCCTCTATTTTAGATATCTGAAGAGTTAAGGAAATTAATTCAAGATCTTGATTTTATAGTTTATCTTCTAACACATTTTTCTCAGTATTCAGTTTACACATAAAATCAAACAACACATTTTCAAGTTTCTCTATCTTTCTAGAAAAGTAGTTATCTAAATTTTCTTTAATGTCAGAGCTTGTTACCTTATTTTTTCTTCATCTTCAGTGTTGTCCATAAGGGCAAACAAGGAGTCAAAGGGAAATTTTTATCCTCTACTTCCAGGATATCAACATCTTCTCAGATTCACTAGAGGAATCTCCACAGACAGCTAAAGCTTATTTTGCTACATAATCAACTGTAACCTTTCTTCTTGACTTTTTAGAACCTATTCCTTCTTCTTTAATTTTTCACCTCCAGACTTAAAATTTTCTTGAAAATACAGTTTGTGCATTAGGAAATCTTTGATGAAATGCCCAGGTTTTCTACATTTGTGGCAAACTTAAACTGTACCTTCTTTTGTTGCTACTTTCTCCTCTTTGAAACTGACCACTTTTATTCATTACTCTAATAATACTTATTTCCAAATAGGAAAAATCAGTGCCTTCCTCACTTGATCAGACTTTGAAGCCTTTAATGCCAGAGATTTTTCTCTTTTTACTTCCTTCTTCTCTTGCCCTTGCTACTTCTTGAGATCATGAGTCTTCAGATTACTAATAAGTTCATCCATTGTAAGAGTTTTTTGGTTTCTTTCCTCTGTGATAGAATCTACTTTTCTTTCCTAGGATTGAGGAAGAACTCCCAAAAATTTTCTCACCTATTTATACAAAGGAATAACTTCTCCTAAGTAGTGCAACTCATTAGTGATTGAAGTAAATCTAGTATGCATCTCTTGGATAGTTTCTCCTTCTTTCACGGTGAAGGTTTCATACTAAGTAATCAACATATCAACTTTGAATCCTTCACATCAGTGGTTACTTCATGAGAAGTCCTCAAGCAATCCTAGATTTCCTTAGAATTTTCACAAGAAGAAATCCTATTATATTCATTAGATCCTATGCCATAACCAAGCAATTTCTTTTCCTTGTAATTCTTCTCAACTTTCTTTTGATTGTCATCATCAAACTCTCTCCTAGTTTTTACAACCATCCTTGTTATGTATCCTTTTTTGACCTATCTATCAACTCACTGTCCCCAGCTATAATCAAGTCAATCATCTTGGTTTTCCACCACCCATATTATTGCCTATTAAAGTGGGGTAGTCTAGTGGTAGATTTACCTTCTTCCAGATTAGGTGGAGAAACCATGATCAATATTAGGGGTGCACCACCATATGAGGGACCAAGTCCCTTAGAGTCAGACACAAGCAATAAAGTAGTAAAGTAGTAAGGAAGTAAAACTTTGCAGGAAAGTAAACAACATGGTGATTTAATGTGGAAACCTCCTTGTTCAAGGGAGGAAAAACACATCTTGCCCTCACAAGCACTCAAGAATTCACTATAATCAAACTCATGATTACAGACTCTATTGGAACTTAACTCTAAGCTCCACTAATTTGTAAAACTGTATTACAAATTCTCCTTAACAACTCTGTCAAGATCTCTTCTCAATTTGATAAACTCTAACCAATATCAACTCAGGTAAATCTTCCTAAGTACTTTGAAGACACAAGAAAAGAATTACTCTTATAAGATGAGTAATTAGATTACAGGCCAAGACTTGATTTAAGAACAATTATTCTTTCAGCACATAGAAACTTGAAACTTGAACAATATTTAGTTTTCGCCATTTTATTCTAGAATAATCATATTGAATTGAGAAGCATTCTTTTTTATTTATAGGAGGATAATGATTAGTGTAGAATTTTGATTTGTCCAGGTGTCCTGATTGGTACACAACTCACCTGCATAGTTTGTTACACTAAGAGACAAAACTGCACAGACTTGTGAAAGTTGTATGTTTTCATGAAGACCCAAGGACTTTGTCCCTTATTATTCGCTGATCATCATCAAAACAAGATGGAACACTTATCATTATTTATACACTAGTCATCATCAATCCACAATCTATCTCTTATCACTAATTCAATTATCAGCTAGTCATCATATAACCACTAGTCACTATTTATCAACTAACCATTATTGATACTCTAATTACCATATATACCAACTAATCCTTGTTTATCAACTAGTCTTTATTTATCACTTTAACCACAGTCACCACTAATCCTTATTATCACTAACATCAATTATACCATCTTCTAATCATTTACCACTTTTGGGATATATTTGGCTTCCCTAATATCAATATCATACCTAACTTGTTTGCATATTATAAATAATAATCATATCATAAGAAATATCCATAATTGAACCGGTAGATGTACACATAGGTACATCGGCATAATCATCCTCTGGATTTTCCATATATCAATGTATCATCATAATCATCCTTCAGCCTTACCAGGTATCACTGTATTATCATAATAACCCTCCATCATTTATAGGTGTATATACCATCATAGTATCCTACATAATCAAACTGAATATAATCAATATCATAATCATCTTCCGTAATTGAACCAAGTATAACCAATACCATAATCATCTTCCAAAATCGAACTGGGTATAACGAATATCATAATTATTTTTTAGAATCAAACCATATATAAACAATGTCATAAGTGCTAATATAGTCAAGCATTAGGATTTCTAGCTTAATGAATAGCACAATTGCTAACATCATCAAAAGAATGCTTTCTATCAAGATTACTAGCATAATTATTTAGTATGATCAAAATCATAAGTAATAGCACATGCAATAACTTATCAATAGCATGTTCAAAGACTTATCATTGGTATAATAGATAGCTTATACGGAGCATAACCAATAACTTATCACAATATGATTACTATCCCCTCGTAGTATGATCAATAATATGATCCATTAGTCCATGAGCATTATTTCTAATGCCATCATCACCGTACCCATCAAGTATAAATGTTTGTCAATATTTCTTCAAAGGGGCATTCTCTAGGCATTCAACAAGTATATAAGGATTTTAAGAGAACTAATCATTAATCTTGACTTAAGATGGGTCAAAGATCCCACTTCTAAATCTCCGATATACATTATAAGTCAAGTTCTACCTCAAACTAAGCTAAGGTATCTAAATCCATTTTTAGATGTTAAGTAAGCCAGAAATAGCACTAAGGTAGAGATTCTTTCCCAACACAACAACTAAGTCAACTAGAAACTCAGGCAACCTTCCATAATGAAGGAACTAAGGAAAATCTTACCCTACACATGGGTGTCTAAAGAATTTTGAACTAACATGAGTGATCCAAGTCATTCTCATGATAAACATGAGAAATTAAGTCCAATTCACCTGAGTCACAAGGAACCAAACTAAGTATTTCAACTTTACAATATCAAATAGACTAAATGGTATAACTAACGCAAGCCTTGTATTTCATCAATTAAACACCTAAAATCCATCCCAAATCTAACAAAACATCATAAAAATACTATGAAATAGCTTAATCTAACAATAGATAAACCTAACCTACCTTGACGCCGAAGAAAGCTCACAACAATCTGCTAAACCATTGCTTTTCCCTTCCGAGAAGACTCCTCAAGATGCTATGCTATCATAAACATATTCTACTTGTCAATAAGAGAATGGTGATTCCTATATTTCACCATTGTGCTTCGGATCCAAAAATTACACGAAAACCCCATGTAGGTCCCACTTATAGAAATCGTGTTTCCAAAGACAACCCAACATTCTTACCTACTCAAGGAATCATTACTCGAGAAAACGGGTGAAATCCAAAGTAAGTTGTCTCAAAATTAAGCCCTCAAGGTTTTGGGATTTTGTGAAAAAATCAATAAAATCCACCAATAAAAAGTTGAATTCTTACCTCAAATCGGAAGATGATTGCAAAAAGAAGTATTAATAAAGCCTCCCAATCACCCATAATCTTCAATCACACTATATGAGGCTTCACACACTTTCCGTGATCGCAACTTGCCCAACAAGATTGCACTAGTTTCCTTTTTCCACATAAGTTGTGATTACGACATAATTTTTTGTGATCGCACTAATTTTTTTGTTAAGGTTACCACTATTGCGTCCCTTGGATTATGATAGCAGTGGCACTAGATGACAGTTGAAACTTAGAAAATCTTCAAAGTTTCTACTAAGTCCTCAGAATTTATTCACAACTCTATATACGTAAACAAACTATGTAACCATATAAAATTTGACGTTTGGACTAAGTGGAACAATTGAATTTTCCATCTGAGGTCTTTTTGACCAAATATGGACCCATATTTCATTTTCTTAACTTTCTGACCAATAGATCAAAATGAGCTTAGGTGTCTCAAGACCTAAACCGAAGGTCTTCAAGCCTAAACTTGACATTTTAGAGCTGCTAGCATAGTCAAAATTTGTATTTGAGGTTGTTTTGCTGAAATTTTCACTCGATGGCCATTTGGAACCAACGAAGACTTTAAAATAGGAAAATAGCTCTAAATACCAAACGAACTGCCCGATAATCGAACTGTTAGTTCCAGAAAGTCATTATGACTTAGGGAAGCTATGGAAAAGCTCTAACAATGATAATAAGAGGAAATATGAAAAATCACCTGGAGGGTCATTACACTCATGGTAGTGGTTGATTCAGGTGATATTTGGAGCTTTTTGAGGTAGCGATTAATTTCAAGCATCCGTAGTTGACTAGTGCCTTTCCTTATTTAGACTATGTATTTAGTTTTATCCCGATATAGAGTTGTTCCTATTAGGATAACTTATGTATCTTGATCCCGAGTTGTACTTGTTAGTTCTTACACTGTGACACCAGGTTTTGGGATTTGGTTTGGTATAATTGACTATGTATTTCTGCTTTTACTATATATGGGTATGGTTAGAATCTACTCTAGGAGTCTTTCCATGGGTTTTGATATCATTTCCTCAATTCATATAAGTGTCAAGGCTTGCCACGACAAGTGCCATCATAACCCTTGGTTTATGGGTTTTGATAATGATTTTATCTACTTGAAAGTTTTCCCAATGAAAAGGGTGAAAAGGTTTGGGAAACAAGGAAATTTTAGTCCCTACTTTATAGGATATTATGACATTATAGTTTATTTTTTCAAGGTAGTTTATGAGTTAGATTTGTTAGAAGATTCAGTACAAGTGCATCTAGTCTTTCCTGTTTCTTTGTTGAAGAAGTGCATTAGTGATCCTGCATTGGTTGTGCCCTTAAAAAGGCTTGAAATGAAATATAGCATCAATTATAAATAGTTTATCATGGAAATCCTTGATCGTCAGGTTCAGAGGTTGAGGAATAAAAAAGTCGCTTCAATAAAGGTTCAAAAAAACCCTGCATTTTCAAGCTAGACTTTGAAGCATCGTTCCTACGCGTGTTAACTTTAATACCATGAATTTCTTTTGAATACATGTGTCATGATCTTTATTCTAGTGTGTGAAGTGATTTTAAGGTGAATAATGTTCATAAGAATTACTTAGATCAAAGTTGAGCTAAGAGCCTTTGATTCGTCCAAAGTTTTGTATTCGATTCTACAAGGGTCTACTTTGAACATATATATCTTTTCTTATACGTATAATTCTTAGATCAAGACACATCAAATGGTATATAATTGAGTTACCTTTCCAATATACTAATTTTGCCTTAATTCAATACCCAAGTGAAAAGTTATGGCATTTTTTGTGAGAGGCAGTAAGCCAATGCAATTAGGATGCGGCGCGCTGGTTTCTTGATGCGTTATGTGATGCGATGCATTGCTCTATTAGTGTGATATCTGACGTGATGTAGAGCTTATTCCCCCTCTATTTCAGCTCCTTAAGGGTCAAAGGGAACTTTAGTCCTTTCCCCTCAACCCCAAACGTCCAAAGGATGATTTATATCATCCAAAAGGGTATTATTTCCCGATCTTCTTCAAATTTGCTCTCAAGAAACCCTCATTCTTTCCCAAGAAAAATTCAAGCTTCATTCTCAATAAAGTCAAGGATTCAAACTCTTAATTTCAAGAAATTTTCAAGAAATCATCAAGAAATCATCTAGTTAAGGTATGTAGGAGTTCATTCATGGGTCCCCTTTCACTCATGGAGCCCAAAACCCTTTTCTTTCAATTAAAGAATAAATTTTTTGATCATTTTTTTATTTTAAATTTTCAAGAAAGATTCAATTTCATGTTTTCATGGTGTTTAATGAAATGCAACCCATGTGTAATTCCATGAAAGATTTTGAATTTCTCATGCCATGAATTTAACTTTCCCTATGCTTTGTTCAAGTGAATTCCATGATAGACCCTAAATTTATGTTTTAGCAACATTCCCTTATTTTAAATTCATAATTTCCACATGTTTGATGAAATTTCCATATCATGTTCAATAAATTTCAAGATGAATCCCTAAGTTATGAATTTTACCATGTAACTCTATTGTTCCCCTATGTTTAAGATATTCTTATGTTCAAGCTATGATCTTTACATATTTTGATGAAACTTCCACGTCCTATTTCAAGCGACTTTCATGTAAATCCCCCAATTTAATATTTTAGTTATGTAATCTTGCTATGATCCCATGTTTAAGACATTCCTATGTTCAAGTTCATGATTTCCAAGTGTATTCATTAAATTCACCCTTGACACCTTTGAATGGTGATTTTTTTCATGTCACATCCTTAACCCATAATTTTAGTATTGAAATTATGTTATTATCTCATGTTTTAACCATTCCCATTCTTGAGTCTATGATTTCCAAGTGTTTGATGAAATGCCTAGATGACTGAGTTTTGAACAATGACTACTTATTATGTTTTTGAAGTTCTAGTAAGTTTTTATTGTTATTGTTATCGAGTTCTGGGGGCTATGGATACCCAAAATTTAGATGTTTACCTAATTTTCAGTATGTACAGAATGATTTCAGTTATACTATAAGCAATATCATTCAGCCAGTAATATGGTCAGTTGTAAGTCCAATTAAGCTCAGTTCAGTCCAGTAATCAGTGTCTTTTAGTTTGGAGTAAAACTTAGCACCGAGTAAACATAGGGATGGTGTCTCCCTCGTCAGTAGGATTGAGAAGTTAGTATTTGTCACTAGGTTCCAAACCTACGACACCACCACAGACTTTGAAGGGTTCCCCATTAGTTAGGCATGCCACCCTCATCCTTCAGTATATCAGATTAGTGGATCCACACAGTCAATGTTAGTACCTATGGCACGGAACTGGCACACTTTTAACTGGGGTTACAGGTTGGACCCTAATAGTATATTGGAGCATATCGGTTATAGCTAGCTCCCACAATCTTAGTTCAATATTCAGTTCAGATTTTAGTTTCTGGTTTGCTTGATCATAACATATAGTTATTAGTTATTTAGTTATCAGTATTTCAATATCTCAATTTATAGACTATATCAGAATTATATTTTATGCTTGGTCTTGCATTCTTAGATTTTATAGTTTTCATGTATTTATGCTCAGCTATCTCGTGTTGTTCAGTAGTGCGTATTCATATATCAGTTACTCAGTATGTATATGTTAGTTATATCCCTTTTCTTAGATTTCACTCATTTCACCACCCAAGCCTTAGTTATTTAGTTAATCAGATCAGTTCAATATATATAGCGGTTTCCAACCAGCAGGTGATGAGTTCTCCTATTTTGGGGACTCCAGTCAGATGTTTTTCATGTACCTTATTTTGATTATTCATATGTATTGATTAGTGGTAGTTGGAGGCATGTCCCAACTATCTATAGTCATTATTGTATAGGCTTCAATGATGTTAGTTAGAGTCATTCATGTAATTTTATTTTTTTCCTCAGTTTTATCAGATTATAAATTGTATCAATATTATAATTCTTCCAGATTTTTTCATGATAATATTTCTGCAATAGAACCAACTATTTAATATATTATAATTCAGTTACTTAACAGTATGCTAGTTGATAGGTTAGCTTGGGATCACTTGTGGTTTCAAGAATCGTGTTACGACTACGAGGTAGTCTCGGGTCATGATAAACTTTGTATAAGAGCACAAGGTTAAAGTGTCCTAGGGTGTCTATGAAGTCGTTCCTAGTGGAGTCTTGCATAATGGTACGAAGATGTCTGTACTTTTCTTGTAGAGGCTATAGGCATTTAGGAAATATTTCCCTTCTTTCATATCTCAGATTGTTCTATAGAAATGTTCTTTCAGAAATTTATATAGATTCTCATCATGCTCCATTCTCATTTATGCCAACTCTGCCTTAGTTTTGAGGTAATAGAATTAGCCAAGCTCAAATTTCTACAGATAGAGCTTTCTCAGACAGTCCCTACAGATAGTTATAGGATTATATGTAGGCTCAAAAGTATCCCATCAGTGCCTTCATGTTTTTAATTATGAAAGATTTCATTCATGTTCATTAAAAATCATACACTAAGCCTAAGTCAGATGTTCTTTCAGATGTCTTCTCAGAATCCCTTGATAGCATATGGTCTAGAGTTAGAAGCATGGACCTAGAAGTTTAACAGTAGTAGAGTTGGGATAGTGTTTGTGGATTGAACAAATTATGTATTCATGGGGCTAGTTGTATGAAAGGTGAACCAGTAGGCTTGAAACAGAGTATGCAAGAATTTAAGTTATTAATTTGAAATTATATGTTGTTGATGTTGGGTATGTTGGTGTAATGGTAATTCTCATGGTTTAGATGTGATGTTAAAGGTTATGAAGGAAGTTAGCATGGTCAATTAAAGTTTGGGAATATCCATGTTAAGTGTTAGAATCTAAGTTTGAATTCTTAAAGATTAAGCAAATAAAAAGAAGAGTTGAAATTCTAGATGGTGATGCTCCCAAAAATTCTAAGTTAGTCAGTGTTTAAGCTATTGTATGAAGATTGTTGGAACTATAGAAAGTTAAGAGTTCTATCTCAGAAAGAAGTATTACCAGTGGGCTTTACACTCTTTGGTATAGTCTTTCAGGGTAAAATTATCTATGTGTATTGTTATATCTCGGACTATAGAGCAATATAGTTGCAGTTCAGTTTAGAGTAATTAACGGGCTCTATAAACTTAGAATGACGGCTTAAACTAAGGGATAGATGATAGAACAAGTAACCAATCCAGGCTATCAGATTCTAGTAGTGATGACATTATGTTGTAGAATAGCAGTAAGGGAGGATGATTCCCAACCCATTCTCATCTCAATGAGAATTTCTTCCATCATCACGATATCTACTCATGCCTTACATGTTAGTTCCCTGATTGTATGTATATAACAAAGAATCATGTACTCTTCCAAATCTTGTATAAGAATTTCAAGATCACTCAGCAGTAAGAATCATATTCCATGAAATTATGAACTCCAAACTCAGTTCATGCAACTCATGACTCATGTCTTCATGCTTTATAGTCTTATCAGTTCCCATAACTTAGGGTACACTCTTAATGACCTGTGAAACCTAGATTATGTCATGTATGTCAATATTGCTCTGCTTGATGAATTCATGCTTTTGGTACTATATTCCTCAAGCCTTAGTTAGGTGTCCACGTTATGCATAGTATTTATTCATGTTTTAGGTCCCCATGTTCTAACCTTTCAATGACCTCTCCTTCTGTAATGATAGTGGTGATGAGTAATTATTTAGATGGGAGAGAGAAAATGTTTCAAGTTGAGGAAATATTATAATATGCTTGTTTTATATAAGACTATAAGGTTAAATAAAGATTGAGGATAAGTTTTTTATATATGTCATAGTTAGTTAAGAATTATGTGTGTTTTCTTGGGGCAGTGCAGGGAAGTTGTTTTTGATAGGGGTTTAGAGAGTATGAGAAAGATGCTTTTGTAGTTGTTTGCCTAGAATTTCATATGTGGTTATGTAGATAGGCTTGAATTTCATGCTGGTGTATAAGCGGATGAATGCTTTGTGCATTAGTGAAAATTTTAAGTAGCCTCAAGTGTAGTGCAGTTTTGAAGTGAAATGTATAGTTGAATGAAGGATTTCAGTATAATTCAGTCTGTATAGCCAGTAACCCAGTCTAGTAGTCAGACAGATAAGTTCCTATTATTTTTTATCTTTCCATCTAGTCTTACTATCTAAAGTTTCATGAGTATAGTCATTCTAAGAGATAGTTTGTTTGCATCCATCTAAATTGTGAATTCAATATAGTTCATGCATCATGATTCACATTCAAATATTTAGTCATGATTAAGTTCATAAGTGCCTCATGCATTATCTCAGTCTTTCCTTAGTATTTTAGCTAAGTTAGTATCATTCAGGGGACGAACTATCCCAAGGGGAGATGTTTTAATACCCTGAGTTATCATGTAATAAACCTATCAACTTTTCTTCACAAAACAATATCCATCTTGAAGTAATGGTTACTCATAAGTTGACTTTCTCATTTTTATCTTAGACTTATAACCATTCTCATATCATTGCATGTATTCACGAATTCAGTTTAGTTTATGTATCATGCTCAGATATAGTTAAGCAATCATGTTCCAAGTCATGCATGTTAAGAATATGATCTCAATTGATTTAGTACTCTCAATCTAACCAGTCTCATTTGAGGATGAATTATTCCAAGGGTGAGATAATGTAACACCTTGCATTTTCGGGCTAGACTTTGAAGTGTCGTTCCGATATGTGTTAACTCTAATACCATCAATTTCTTTTTAATACATATGTCATGATCTTTATCCTAGTGTGCGAAGTAATTTTGAGGTGAAAATGTTCATAAGAATCACTTAGAGCAAAGTTGAGCTAAGAGCCTTTGATTCGTCCAAAGTTTTATATTTGATTCTACAAGGGTCTAATTTGAATGTGTATAACTTTTTATATACATAGAATTTCTTAGCTCAAGATCCAAAAAATTGTAGATAATTGAGTTAGCTTTCCAACTATACCAATTTTGCCTTAATTCGATACTCGAGTAAAAAGTTATGGCATTTTTCGTAAGAAGAAGTAAGAAAACACGATTAGGACGTGGCACGCCGGTTTCTAGATGTGTTATGTGATATGATGCATTGCTCTCTCAATGCGATATCTGGCATGATACAGAACTTATTCCCCCTATGTTTCAGCTCCTTAGGGGTCAAGGGGCACTTTAGTCCCTTTCTCTCAACCCCAAACGTCCAAAGGACGATTTATAGCATCCAAAAGGGCATTATTTGCCTGTTTTCTTCAAATTTGCTCACAAGAAACCCTCATTCTTACCCAAGAACAATCCAAGCATCATTCTCAAGAAAGTCAAGGATTCAATCTCTTAATTTCAAGAAACCCTCAAGAAATCTTCAAGAAATCATCAAATTAAGGTATGTGGGAGTTCATCCATGGGTCCCCTTTCACCCATGGAGCCCAAAACCCTTTTCTTTCAATTAAAGAATGAATTTTTCCAACATTATGTTATTTAAATGTTCAATAAATATTGAATTTCATATTTTTATGGTGTTTTTAATCCAATGTAGCCCATGCGTAATTCCATGTAATATTTTGAATTCCTCATGCCATGAATTTAAGTTTCCCCTTGCTTTATTCAAGTGAATTCTATGATAGACCCTAAATTCATGTTTTTAGCAACATTCCCATGTTTTAAATTCATGCTTTTCACATGTTTAATGAAATTCCCATATCATGTTCAATCAATTTCAAGATGAATCCCCAAGTTATGAATTTTTCCATGTAACTTATTATTCCCTCATGTTTAAGACATTCTTATGTTCAATCTATGATCTTTACGTGTTTTGATGAAACACCCATGTCTTTTTCAAGCGAATTTCATGTAAATCCTCCAATTCATGATTTTAGTTATGTAATCATGCTATTCTCCCATGTTTAAGACATTCCCATGTTCAAGTTCATGATTTCCAAGTGTTTTCGTAACAATTCAACCTTTACATATTTGAATGGTGATTTTTTCATGTCACATCCTTAAACCATTATTTTAGTATTGAAATTATGTTATTATCTCATGTTTTAACTATTTTCATGCTTGAGTCTATGAATTCCAAGTGTTTGATGATATGCCTAGATGATCGGGTCTTGAACAATGACTACTTATTATGTTTTCAAAGTTCTAGTATATTTCTATTGTTATTGTTATCGAGTCCTGGGGGTTATGAATACCCAAAATTTAGTTGTTTACCTAGTTTTCAGCATTTACAAAATACTTTCAGTTATACAATGATAAATATCATCCAGTCAGTAATATGGTCAGTTGTGAGTCCAATTAAGCTCAGTTCAGTCCAGTAATCAATGTCTTTCAGTTGGGAGTAAAACTTAGCATCGAGTGAACGTAGGGATGATATCTCCCCATCAGTAGGCATGAGGCACTTGTCTCCCCCGTCAGTAGGCATGAGACGTTAGTAGCAGTCCCTAGGTTATAGACCTACAGCGCCACCATAGAGTTTGAGGGGTCCCCCATCAGTTAGGCATGATACCCTCCTCCTTCAAGGTATAAGATTAGTGGATCCACAAGCAATGTTAGTACCCGTGGCATGGTACTAAAACCCTTTAAACTAGGGTTACAGGTTGGATCCTGATAGTACATTGAGGAATGTAGGTTATAGCTAGCTTCCACAGTCTCAGTTCAGTATTTAGTTTAGAGTTTAGTTTCAAGTTTTCTTGACCATAACATACAGTTATCAGTTATTCAATTATTAGAATTTCAGTATCCCAGTTTATAGACTATATCAGAATCATGTTTTATGCTTGGTCTTGCATTCTCATATTTTAAAGTTTTCATGCATTTGTGCTCAACTATCTCGTGTTGTTAAGTAGTCCGTATTCATATATCAGTTACTCAGTAAGTATACGCTAGTTACCTCTTTTTTAGATTTCACTCATTCCGTCACCCAGGCCTCAGTTATTCAGTTAATCAGATCAGCTCAGTACATATATGTTTGTTTTTAAATGTTCACGTATTCAAGTTTTACCATATCTCGATTTAGGTTCTACTTATATTATAATAGGAAAGTTTTAAGATTCTAAGTGTAGTGATTCACCAGCTTATCAAATCATGTTTGTTACCTATGTTTTCAGATATTTCAGCTTTTAGTCTATTTCTGTCTCTTGATGAGTCTACTTACACCTAGTCATGCATGATTTAAGATTATGTATAAAACCAATTTTAATTATTGCATTCACCCCCGCTTGCTTAGTACATTCCCAAAGTACTGATCCATATATATGTTTGTGTGGCTACATTATTTCATAATATAGGTACCAGTTGTAGCCCACACATCATGATCAGACAGTTGCAGTTTCCAACTAGCAGGTGATGAGCTCTCCTATTTTGGGGACTCCAGTCAGATGTTGTTTATGTACCTTATTTTTATTATTCATATGTATTGATTAGTGGTAGTTATAGGAATGTCCTAGTTATCTATAGTCAGTATAGTAGAGGCTCCATAGATGTCAGTTAGAGTTAGTCATGTAATTTTAGTTCTTTCCTCAGTTTTATCAGACTACAAATTGTATTAGTATTATAATTCATCCAAATTTTGTCATGATTATATTTTCGCATAGCAGAACCATTTATTTAATATATTATAATTTAGTTGCTTAATAGTATGCCAGTTCATGAGTTAGCTTGAGATAAATTATGGTTCCAAGCACCGTGTTACGACTAGGGGGTAGTCTCGGGTCGTGAAAGTTTCTTTGGTGAAATTAGTTAGTTGAGATAGCTACTTGAGAAGCATAGGGAAATATGATAACCAATTACCCCATCTTTTCCATTCGATCTTAGTCCTAACTTGAGGTAATAGTTTCCCTTAATTAATTAATTCTTTCTATTTCATGTCACCAAGAGATTCTATGACATAGCATGCGCCCTTAGATCCAGTTCCTTCCACGTTTTAATTACTGATCCAGTGCCATGTCAGTATCCATCTCATAGAAACCTAGGGTATGAATTTCAAATACATATAGTGTGAAAAGTTCTTTTAATATTAGGAGAAGTGGTAAAGAAAATATAGGAATTATAGCTTTTTTCCTCTTACCTTCTATCTCAGTTTATTTCTATTAAGGGATGAATGACCCCAAGAGGGAGATATTGTAATGAACCCAAAAATCAAAGCCTAGACTAGAACCATGCTTCAAGTACATGTAGGGTAAATCACAAAGTTTTAACAGCATAAGAGGGGAATTGTCCATGTACTAAATCTCTCAAAACCCCCCTCCTCCAGCCCTTAACCCAGCCAAAACCTTCCTTACTGATCTATTGTTAAAGTAGAGATAGGCTTTTAATGAGTATAACTTCTAAATTCTGATGCATTTTTAAGTCCTAGACCAACCAAGTGACAGATATTTGAATTAGCTTCCAATGCATCCAATTGCACCTTAATCCGACATCAGCGTAGGAAGTTATGGCCTTTTTAGTAAAGCACTTCTCTACAATGAGATACCACAATACTAACCACGATCGTGGTTACATTGTACAATTATACAATGGTATTATCTGATTGAGAAAACCACAAAATCTCAAAGTTGATAAAGTGTAACCTCATACCATAAGAGGGAACCACGATCGTACATTGAAACCAAAATCCCCAAGCACAATCGTGAGTCCCACAGATGTCCTTGGTGTATCTAGTGAACATACAAACCAAGGTACGACCATAGGTAGAACCCACGATTGAACCAAGGCTCATCTAACCTTTTTTAGAGATTTCACATCCATATCCCAACCACATGCTCAACCCATGATCATTAATTGTTTTTACGATCATGAGAAGGTATCATACGTTCCTCTTTGCAGTTTCCAATTATGAAATTTTAAGGGGTAAATTAATCTTTTTCCACTTTTTTATTTTTAAAACTACATCATTTTAGGAATTCCAAGGGTCATTATTTGGGTTAATAATATCTTAAGATCTCATTACTTAGAATTTTACCCAACACTTAACTTTAGAAGAGAAAAACAGGTGATTTTCTTTCCCTAAGGCCATTTAGGGTTCATACTCCTCAAGTATCCAACTTTAAGCAATTCTCATCTGTAGGTATATGGGATTTTATCAATGGGTTCTCTTTCACCCATTGAGTCCTAAGGTTCACCCAATTCTTTAGTATAATTCCTTTTTCACAACTTAGGATTATGGGTTTTGGTAGATTCATTGATATGTATAGCTTTTGGCGTCATTAAGTTATAATTTTTGTTTAGCATAAATTCAAGTGTTATTATTTAACCATGATACTAAACCCTAGTTACAATATGAAATCCATGATTCTTGGACCTAAGTCATAGAATTCTATTAATTCAATTAATTTACAAATTTGACACAGTAGTTGCATTCTTCAGAGTGTAGGGTTATGAACACCTGATGATCTAGGATTTTATGCATACAATATTAGATGTTATATTCCCAGTTTATATGTTTTAGTGCTTTTGGAGAATACATTTATTTCAATTATCAGATTATTACCATCAGTGAGCATTAGAAATTATCAGTGTCATTCAGTAGGAAATAGTACTTAGCACTGAGCGAATGCAGCGATAAAGGCTCATCTACCAATTAGGCTAAGACATTTAGTAAAAGTACCTAATCCTAAAAACTATAGTGCCATCATAGGTTCTAAAGGGTCTCCCCTCAGATCAGGCTTGACACCTTAGTCCTTTTGGACACTAGTTTATTGGATCTTCATCAGTTAGTGTTTGTACCATTAGCAATGTACTGACACCCCTCCAGCTAGGGTTATAGGTTGGACCCTGATTAGTTCAAATTAGGGTATTTTAGTTATTAGTAGCTCCCACTATCCACAATTACAAATTTGATTTTAGATTATTGCATGACCTTGTATTTTAGATATTCAATTTAGTTTACAATATGTGTTTATTACTTGGTGTTTCACTAGTTATCATGTTATATGTTCCATGTTCAACTCATATTAGTTATTTCCTTATCTCACATACTCAGTACATTTATTGTACTAATTGTATACTTTTTTCCCACTATATTATTTTATAATATAGGTTCAAAAACTCAGCATCCCGATCTCACATAGGACAATATCATTTCGTATCCACAATAATAGTTTTGGTGATTCATCATCATGCATGGACCATAGTCAGCTCTTTATTTCATTTTGTCTTTGTCATCCCAGTTCTTAGATAGTTAGAGTTAGTTAGAGGCTTGTCCCAACAACTCATCTTAGTAGAGGCTTTTCGGACTTACAGTTAGATGTTCACTTTTGATCTCAAACTTGTTTAGTGATGATTTGATTTCCTTTGGATATTTATTATATTATTCAACTTCAGCTTCCACATAAGTGTTATTTTATTCTCTATTATTTATATTTCTTAGTGTTTTGCTTGATCGTGGCTTAGCATGGAGTCACTTGTGATTTTATGCACCGTTTTATTATTAAGGGGTAGTCCCGAGTTGTGATAGAATGTCACGTGTTTCAGTCTATACCATCTCTATTATATGAACCTATAACAGTATACTAGAGAATTAGACCATTATTTCAAATACATGACTTAGATCATGCTTAAAACTCTTTCCCCCAAATGCTATTACAGCTTCCAACAAGGAGCACCAGAGGAAACCTATGTTCCTTTCACAGAAAATCATATCAATTTCATTTTTTTATCTAATGTTCATGACATGAATATTTAGGTCGAGTTCTAAACTCTTAATATGAATTAGATCCTTATAGACGAGCCAGTTAGTTAATAAAGCCAAATAGATAAGTCCAATAATTTCCCCTCTTTCCTCTAAGTATTATTCTCTTGATCTTTATTATATGGTTAGTCCTTGCGATTTAGTATGTGCAATCATAAAATGTGTAAACTCAAATGAGCCTTTAGTTCCAGCATAAGCCAGTCTAATCCATGTGAGATATTCAGTTCTAGTTAATCAATTTTATATTGGTAGCATATATATTTCTAGCCTATGTTCAGTCCTTAGAGAAAAAAGGTGGCGGTTTTCCTTCTGTAGTTACTCTTCTAAGCATCATGTCCTTACTATTTATGTGCGATCTCCCGTATACCCATGTCCTCCATATTTAGCAGAGTTAATATTGCTAGTTCTTGTCAGCCACGTCATGGTACATGTTTAGTTATTATGGTTTACTCTCATTTTTCATGTAGGTTAGCTTAATTAATTGATCCCATGATATTATCTCATATGACTAATCTAGTTCAGCCTCCATTTAAGGATGAATAATCCCAAGGGGATATATTGTAACACCCTAAATTTCTAAACTAAGATTCGAATCAATTTTCTAATGCGTATAGACCCAAATCAAATTATTCCTATTGGTACATAGGTGCTAAGACCAATTCCTTCGTATAGGATAGGTTATGGATATGAATTAAGTTCGTAAGGAACTTCTAGATCAAAGTTAAGTTGAAAGCTATTTTCTTCTCAATACCCTCCAAATTAAGGGTCTTCAAGTATTCTTTCCAACATCGCCAATCATTTGTCAGACCTATAATGGAATAAACATTTATTGTCATTTTACCAGAGGGTGTCTGTGTACCAGAAAGTGATGATCCATCACTTAGTTGACTACCCATCAAGTTGGATTCCACTTGGGTGATGACCTATCATGTAGGACCCTCAATATTATGTAGTAAGATCATAAGGTAGCCCAAAAGTGATGGTATGGGTGAAGGAATGTCAGGGGTTTGATGAGATGTCACCTGGACCATTAGACGAGATTTTTTTACACGTTTGAATAATTTTTGGAGGGTTAGTTTCATCGTGTCCATAACCCTAAACCTCTCTCCACTACTTTAATCAATCAATAAGGGTAATTTATCAAAAAAAACATCAATAAAATCTCCCAAATATGTTTCTCCCTTCACCCAAAATGCAAGAAATACGTAAGAAAGGGGTTTCAAACCCCATAACTCCAAAATTTCCAAGTTTAAGAATTTCTCCAAGAATCTTCTTTGTTAAGGTATGTGGGGTTTCAACTATGACTTTATTTTATCCTTGTTCCCAAACTTAGTGTCTTCTTGAACGATTTATGAATCTAGCAACTAGGGTTCAAAATCCAATTTCATATGAATTTGAATTTTATGCTTCCTTATGAAATAGTTTATAAAATTTTACTAAACCAATAAACTCTATGGTTTAATTATGACTCTATTTATTTGTTTGAACTCATACTTTATCCTTCGTTAGTTTTGACATGAAATCTTACAATTTATTAGTGATTACATGATTTTAGCATGATTTAAACTAATTGATATAATTAAACCCCATAATCTCATACTTGTAAGAATGACATGTGTTAGTTTACCGTAATCTACATAAACACAAGCTAATTGACTTTCATACTTACAAATTGGTTATGCTGATTTCATGCTAAAGTTTATAATTATTAGCTTCAATATCTCATTATTAGTATTAAGAATTGAGCAGAGAGGGGTTTAGCGTACCTAAGTCCTAGAGTTTGGTTATTCCTATTTCATGATAAAATTTATACATTATGATATGTAGTATATTGGGTGTAGTATTGAGCACTTAACGGACAAGGGTTTAGCATACCCAAGTTTTAAAACTTTGTGCTACCATAGGTTCAGCTATCGTTTTGGTTTTATGTTAATGAAATCATAACAATCATGTAATTATCCCTTGGAAAAGGTATATTGGGTCCTAAAAATGGGATGTATACATTGGATTCCACTTTAATCATGCCTATATATCCTGTCAAGGTATATTGGATCCTCTTATGGAGAGTATCCATCGGACTCCACGTTTAACTCATATGGTTATATCGGTTAAGAGAATCTCGCATAGTAAAATAGATTTGGAAAATAAGTGCATCTATCTCACTAAGAGATTATTTTATGATTAAGTACCCATCTCATGTTCATCAGTTTTAATTATGATTTATAGTGAGTCATTATACTTTAAACATGTTTCAATTTCATCCCTACAGTTTTAGACTCAATATTGTACATGACCCTTAGCTTAGTTATATATGCCTAAACTTATGACTTTTTAGATTAACTTTTCAATCAGTGTTTATATGTGTACCTATGTGTCACAACCTGAACCAGGGCCTAATTGTGATGGGTATCTCAAGCCCATCGTAATCCAGAGAACACCCCCTTATCCTATCATCCAAAATACAATAAGATAATACAACAGAAGCCAATCCAAATAGAAATAAGAAGAATAGATAAACCATGTGTAAAATCTAAGAGTCAAAACAACCATACAGCTCACACTTGTCCACAAAATCCTATAAAAACTAGAATATCCAACTAAGTTGGGACATGCCCCCAACTAAGACAAAAAAGAATCCAAAAGTTCTATGACAGTAAAGAAAGAATAATGAAATAACAAGGCATTCTAAAGGATGGAGGCTCACCACTTCACATCAACTAAACTGATGTTCTCAACCACCTAACGCTGCATAGGAATGACAAAAACACCCATCGGAATCTACATCATGAATCGATGTAGCGTCCAAGGAAGATCAGTGGAATAAGCACTGGCATGTAATTCAGGGAATAAGGATAAAATAATACAATTTCCAAAATCCAATCATAAATCATATGCACCATATTTATATACATATTTATAGGATCGGGATAAGGAGAAGGGTCATGAACATAAGAGTTTAAAGATTTAACGTAATCTATGTAGCTTGATCCATCCTAAAGACACCCATGGGCTATATGGGTTTAGCTCCCCCTACTGAAAGGGCCCCAATGTATGTTAGCCATATGAATTGGAGAAAAACAGCGGGGAATATAAAGCCACCGAGGTAATAGCCATACCAAAATATATATAAATCAAGTGTGCACTAAGCACACGGTCATATAGACCACCCAATATCGACAAATATGGTTTTCAGTAATCGTAACCCCTGGATTCAATCCTTCACGGTAAGCTACACGACTTTCTTTAAGCACAAATTAAAATTATTTGTACATAAACCAATCTATTAACCCAGGATTCATTCATTAAGGCATTTACCATCCTTATACCATTATGCTTGCAAGCTAATATATTTTTGCCAAACCAATCCAGATAACCAAATTGACTCCCAATTTTTATTTAAAATCCAAATAAAAGGTCACGAAGGCCATACAATACCATATTCATTAATTTATCCTTTGATGGCAATGCATTGGGTTAAAAAAAAGTTAAACCATGCAATTTTTTTATATTCAAAACCATTTTTACAAAGTGGGTTAAGGTTAACGCAATTATCAAGAAAAAATTCCAACCAATTTATTGAAACCCATGTTCCCCATTCCAACCATTTATACCAAGCACCAATTCAGTCCCAAAAACATCAATTTAAAACATGAATAATCAATTTAAAACACGAGACATGTAATTCAACAAATGACAACCAAAACCCCTCAACCCAATTTCAAAACCAACAATTTAAATCACATGATAATCCAAGAAATTAGTTCCACAATGTAAAATAGAAGTTAGGGAAACATGCCTGAAATACACAAGGAATTGAAAAAAATTCAAAGTTTGGAGCTCGGATGATTTCTTGTAAAACCCTTAAGATTTCTTGGGTTTTGAGTTTAAGAGAGAAAGAGAATGATTTGAACTTTGAAAGCTTAAGAAAAATGACCATCCAAGTGTTTATAAGTTTTACAAGGGGTAAAAAGACCAAAAGCCCCTCACCCAAAGTGAAAAAAAACAAAAAATGGTAAAATTAAAACAACAGTATGACACGCTAATATCGCAAAGGATAGCCTCCATGCCACACTAATATTATGAAGGCTAACCTCCGTGTCCACTAATATCACTGACCCTCACTACCTCGGGGTCCCAAAATGACCTTGAACTCTTTCTAAAAATTCTAAAACTTTTATAAAATACACTTTTAACATTTCAAAACATAATTCAAGTAAAAATTGACACTATGAACGTTGGAGGATAATAAATAAAATGATCCAAATTTTTAGGGATCTTACACTATGCATTTCAGATAGGGTCATTATAGTCTAGTTCTACATCTTAGTATAACATTTATGTATTTACTAGAATATTTTATATTTTTGTATCCCATATGGTTAGTACATTTAAAGAACTGATCACATACTTCTATTACCTATATTTTTCATGTGATGGAGATTCAAGTTCTCATTCTTATGCTTATGTCAAGATCAGATAGTCGCTTTTATCCTGCAGGTGATGAGTTCACTTTATCAAGGACCTCAGTCAGATAGTAGTCTAAGTCTTTCCTTCAGTTCATATGTATTAAATAAAACTAGTTGGGGTCATGTCTAAACTAACTTATTTTAGTATTAGTAGAGTCTTCATGAACAATCAGTCAAAGTTGATTCATTTAGTTTAAATTTTTGTTTTATAATCTAATGTTGTAAACATTTTTAAACTCTATTATATTGAATAAGTTTAGTTAAGATATTCTTCTGCTTAGTATTTCCAATTTTATGTTTTTGTTAAGTTGCTCATGAATCATGCTGGTACTATTACTTAGCTTGGGACCCTATGTATTTCTAACCACCTGTTACATTCAGGAGACAATCTTGGTCATTACATAGTGGAATCTAATTTCAGTTATATATGAATTTAAAAACTCAATAGATGTAAAAAAACTTGTTTCAACCTCTTTGGTACATTTCTTAACTTGTTTAGTAGATGGATGAAATATTGTATGAACTTGCATATACTCTTTCTCAAGAACCATTGAGTTATTACGTATTGCTACCATTCCTTGACTAGATGAAATGGTAGGGTTTTAAATTCCTTTTTTTTCCTTTCCCAATAGAACCTGTAGAAAATAAATCACTATTATTTGGATAAAATTTCAGTATGATGACTAGAAAGTAGCTTGTTGAGTATAATTCCTAGGCTACTTTCAAAGATCATATACATTTCAATGGGTTGTAAAGTGTTTCCTAATTAAGCAAATTTAATCCTTTTCAATTTTTTTATTAATCACTAGTAGACATTACTCTATGGTGTAGTCCATCCATGAGTTGTTACTTAAAAATGTAATCCCATTGAGAATAACTTGTTACTAAAAAGACGTAGTTTTGAAAAATGTACTTTCTCTAACTTCTTAGGAGTATTGTGTCATGACCTGAGACTACCTACTAGTTGTAACATAATTCTTAAGGCCACAAGTGACCCCAAGCTAATCCATGATCTGGCACATGATATAAATACTGAAACAAAGGTAATAAATTACTATGTGGAAGTCATTTATTAAGAGTTTAAATAGTTAAGTAAAAATAATGGAGTCAAAAACTCATCACTGAAAACATAACTAACTATCTGACTGTCTGAAAGCCTCTAAACATGATGATTTGTTGGGAAAAATCCCCAACTAACTCTGGCTACTAAGTTAATCATGAAATGAAATGCTGGAAAGCATGATAATAATATAATTAGTCCTTGACTGATGAGGACTCACCAATGATGCAGTTGAGTAGCACACAAGCTGTCTAAGTATAATCGGGGAGATAAGTATCTGAACTTATGTTATAAGCAACATAGAGTAAAAGGGAATATGCAGTCAGTACTTTGAATTTACTGGTATATGTGATGAAGACTACCTGATATACGTATATACAGAGCATGAATGCATGAACATAAAACAGAATGCAAGACCAAGTATAAATATGTACTGAAATGATTTGAATAACTGAATAGCTGATATATGGACACTTGGTCATGTAAACCTGAACTAAACATAATCTAAATACTGAACTAAAACTATGGGAGTATCATATAACAGACATGCCCCAATCTGAGCTAATTAGGGTCAAACCTATAACTCTAGTTGGAAGGGTGTTAGTACCTTTTCATAGGTACCAACCTTGGCTCTGTTGATCCACTAACATATTATCCCAAATGGCTAGGGAGTCAGTCCTTTACTGGAGGGTAACCCCTAAGATAGTTTCAGTCCTCAACTATCGGGTGACCTCTCATAACCTATGCTGGCTATGTAGTTCTGGAACTTAGGGAATTTTACTAAAGGTCTCAGTCCTATAATGGCGGGTGATCTTTCATACCTAGTTTCGCTCAATGCTAAGTCCTACTCCTAATAGAACTGACACCGATATAATGAAAGGCTTAACGTGACTGATGCTGACATATGCTCAACTTGATAGTATTCTAAATTTAATGATATAAGTATGTTCGAAAAGACTTGTTACTTGACATCTTACACATATATGAATAGAATATATAGGTATAGGGTGTGCATAATCCACCAAAGCTATATAATTCAGACCGATCTTGAAAAATATTGAACAATCCATGGTATAAGGAAAAATCATAATTACATCCAATATTTCAATAATTAGGCATGATGTGCACATTTGTATTATCAAACATATGGAATAACAATTATATTGAGGGAATATATCTTTATGGAGGAACTTAAGAGTTTATCTAAATAAATAACGAATTTTATACTTCCCACGGAACCCTACATAAAAAGGGAATTAAACATAAGAATTTGGAGAACTTTGGGACTTAATGGGTGAAAGCATTCCAATGAGGAATATCCTACATACCTAAATTAGAATCCTTGAAGAGATATTCTTGAGAATTGGACTTGCTTAAAGAGACCTAGTTATCTCTTGAAGGAGAAAGAAAACGTCTCTTTGATTCCTCTTGGGTGAAATTGATAATTATGCTATGATTTAGGGCTCTGGGGTCATTTTTACCACCCCTTGTGAAGAAAAAATAATATGGGTTTGGCCTTTAAGGGAGTGGGAAAATACATAAAATTCCTTGGAAAAATATTCTCCCAATCATTATGACTCACCTCCCAGCTATGACTGGTTACGAGTCATGGTCTGAGTCGTAACCTAGGATTTTAGGATTCTGGATACATTCCGTTATGACTATGACTTGCCACCTAACAATTCATTATGACTGCCTATGATTTGTTGGGTGAAGTTGTAGTTTGAGTCTTGATTCTTGGATCCTTTATTTGTCAGGCTACGGGTCCACACAATGACTCATAAGGTCTGACTATGAGTCATGTGCTGGACTCGTAACCACTAGAAGGATTCTTGGTCTCATACTACTATGACTATGACTTACGCATGATGACTCATCACGAGTCTTTATGACTCATTTCCTTGAATGTAGTCATAGTAGTGTATCGAGCCTTTAGGGGAAATTTTCCACAACTCTTTGCCAGGACATCAGATTAAGGCGAGACTTAAAGCGTTGGAAAGCTAACTTAGTGGCCTATCTTTTAAAGGGTATAAAGATTGAAAATTTGAGGTATTACATATTGGTTAAATGATTACTCGACATAGGTAATGAAGTATCAACTTGCATATACTTTTTGTCAAGAACCACAAAGTTCTTATGTACTGCTTCCTTCCTTGGTTAGAAGACATCATAAAGTTTTTATGTCTTTTTTCTGATCAATTACCTATAGCACATGTGGAAATCAAATTATATTACAAATACTTGATGAATTATATTCAGAGGCATAAGGATGGGCAAGTAGAGCTATGTTATCGATGGTGGTTGTAGCAGGAACATACCATATATAAGGAGCTAGAAATGAGGCTCTTTAATATAAAAAAGTGGCCAGGCCACAACTTATCCATAAATAGATAGTGATAGAGATTGAACAAAGAATTAGTTTTGCAATTTGGCTAGACAATATACACAAAAGAGAAGATATGTTTATACTAAAAAGAGTTATAAGTGTGTAAGAACAACTACTAATTAGTTAGCTATTTGTTTTTTAATACATAGAAGTGTAATCGAATTGGGAATAAGTTTTTGTCAAAGCATGCTGTTTTGGTCGACCAAAATAAGCTTTCGCATTTAATTTAAACTATATATGTAATGAAGAACTCAAAAATATTTGAAGAAGCTTACCTGTTTCAACTTCTTAGTTATATTTCTTATCTTGATCATTAGGTTGATAAGATGAACTCTTAATTGGAATTTTCCCTTATGATGTCAAACATTTAAGCCCTAATCCTCATACCTTTCCAATTTTACTAGGTGCACGGAATGTATATTTGATAGTATTCTTCATATTTGGTCTATCCTCATTTTCTGTCTTCATATTAAACCAGAAAAAAAAGACAAGAATAAAAAAATAGTTTGAAAAACTTCTTATCAGTGAATATAAGGTTACAATAAAAGTTTTCTTTGAAATTTGAGAAATCTCAAAACCTATACAAAAAATATTATAAGTTAAAATTCTAATGCTAAAATATAGAAGTCATTAGCATTAAGTAATTATTAGATACTTCACCTCATCGATTTTTTTTGTTTCTTTTGTAAAGGACTTTCTAAGTCATCTACAACATCATCATTTATTTGTTTCACAATCTCATAGGAATCATGAGGTTGAGTCTTCCTCACTACATGCCAACCTTGGTCGAAATTATCATTAGCACAAAACACTTGAGATGATAGGTCCATTAAAATAAAATACTCATTTTTTAAAAATCTACTTGGATTCATACTTAAATAGTCGTGCTTATTTCTTTTGATTACATTTATCTGATCATACAAATCATATAATTTCACCAAAACAAAATCACTCTTTTATATGGGACAAATTTTAACTTGATCACATCTGCTAAAATTCCATAGTAATCAAACTTCTTACTATCTTCATCATTCTCGCCAGCAACAACAACAACACAAGTTTTATTCCTTAATATTCTATCATGATCTTCTACATGAAATATATATCCATTTATAGTTAACCATTACAATGTGTTAAATATTTGGTTGGACCACGTGAATATAAGAGAAGATCTTCCATGAGTCAAATTTTATCTACTTTATACAATTGTGCGACCTAAAAATAAGATTACATTTAACATTTTAGGATAAGTAATACAACATTAAGAGGTCTAATCTAATGTTTATGTATTACTCATCCTATTTTTAAACCATTTAATAATTCTCAGTCCCATTCTGCATCTGCCAAGTGTTGAGCAGTATCTATGTGTGCAAAATCTTTAAAAAATTGAGGTTATATAAATGATATTACCTTAAACAAATTTAGAAAAATAATATTATACAAAAGAACTCTCCGTATTAGAGATATGACAATACTTTATCACAATTCTTCAGAATATATTATTCCATTTTTTCTGCTTCAAGTGTACATAGATCATTAACTCCCAGAACTTTTTTAGGTTGAAAAAATATAGATAAACTTCCATTTAATTTTTTAAATTGCCATCATAATTTCGTTTAGTACAATTGAATTTTGTGTCAATTCTATGCAAAAACCTTGAGCATAAGGTCATACATCCAGTTTTAAGGTAGCCCTCAATAATAGAACCTTCTGGACATTCCCTATTACCAATGATATATTTATAAAAAAATTTAGTCATTGCTTGATAGAATAAATTTACCAATAATGAATAGGCCCAACAATCTTAGCCTCACCAGCAAATAATAGGCAAGTGCACCGTGAAATTAGAAAAGAAGGAGGGAAGACCTTTTCTAACTTGCAAAGTGTTATAGGATTTTTCTCTTCAATTTGTTTGACTCATCATCAAACCTTTTGATCCAAGCAAACAAAAAAATAAAGACAACTCAATAAGAGGTTCACACACTTCTTTAGACTACAAAATATGAAGTGCAAGAGGGAGTATATGTTGTAAATAAACACGACAATTATGACTTTTAGGTTCTCACATTGAGAAATATAAGATGAAACCCATTAGGGACCTTTAAATCCTACAAATTAGTTTTTTTAAATTTAAATTCTGTAAAGGAAATTTCATTGTAATATTCCACTTTTATGTATATGTAGCCCATGAGGATTAAATTTGAGTTACATAAAGTGTGGTGGTAAAGATGTAGTAACACCAAGTAAAGTTTCAAAAATGTATGTTTTATGCCTCTACCCTTCTGTGAGCACTCTGTGGGGAGCACTTTGTGGTAAACTTGTCCCAGTGAAATAACTCACAAACTACACATGAGATGTAAACTAGACTAGCTAAGACCTATATTACTAGCTCATGGATGAGCAATAGACTAAGATTGGATTCACTTCCTGGTCTCCCACATGGGAACTACATCCTAACCGCTTAACCATTATTTAATAATATTTATTAATTTATTCATATAATTATTAAATAAGTACATGTGCAAAGGGCGTAGGTCTAAACTAGTTTGTAGTAATAAAAGCAAGGGAAAAACTCACCAGAGCATTAGGGACCTCTTGAATTGTACTACTACTTATTTGAGAATTTGCACTCCTAGTTACAAGATGTATTATTGCATTAGGTGAAGTTAATTGTTTTCCCATTAGGGTAAAGGAATTTAACCTTAAGCATACTTGAATGTCATTAACATATTCACTATTTATCAATATCATTTAGTTGTCCAGTAAAGTAGAATAGAGAAAACTAAGGAAATACGTTAATAGAAATAATAAAAGTAAAAGTGACACCAAATATTTTATACTGGTTGGGATGCCTAATAGGTCTTATACACTCCCTTTGGTTTGTAAGGTTTCTACTAGCTCTTCTTTTGGTGAACCAAAAATAGATTGAGCAAAGCTTTTTGGCTTTTTTCACACATTTTTTTCTTTTCACACTTTTGATACACTGCCTCACCAACTATGTATTTCTTATACAATAAACTTAAATAATACAATTCTTAATGAAAGTAAAGTAAGGATCTAGGGAAGGTGGAGATGAGTTGTATGTCTTTTCATTATGCTTTCAACCCTTCAGGTGAGATTGTACTAGCTATTGGAAGGTTTTAATTTTAGTAACCCAAGTGATTTTATCATTGGAAATTGGATATGAAATATCCTCTTTTCAAGAATAAGGTTGGACCATGTACTTAGGATCCACAATCTTCTTCCTTCAATAGAGAAAGCACTAATGCTTCTTTCTTTATCAAAAGAGATATACTTACTTTGATATTTTGGTACTTCTTCCTTTTTGATTCAAAGGAATATTTAATTTGATTGAATATAGATTTCTTGGAATATTTGATTTGATTATGCCTGAACTAGATCATTTATTTGTTTGCTTCCTTATTTACCTGAATAGTTGTCAATCATCATAATTAGACCTTAACAAACTCCCCCTTTTTGAGTATAACAACTACAAACTTATAATATAGTCACCTTCCTTATTTTAGTACTCCCCTGAGTTTTCGAACTAATGAACTAACCTTGTATAGTTGACTCTATCAGCTGAGTAAATTAAGTCAACATAGTGTCTTAGTCAATTCTTCAACCAATTATTTTAATTTCTTTCAAAATATTATCCCCCTTTGACATCTATCAAGAAGGAAGAAAAGACAATAATAGCATACACAAATATAAACATAAGCAATAACTAGCAAAAACTAAGTAGGTAGTGTAAGCTTATGCTCAAATACAAAACCAAAATAATTGTCTTAAAGGAACAAAGTATCTAAGTACCAAGATTAATGGGGCCAGTAGGAGGAGGAGGAGCAAATTCTCTTAGGAAAACTACCTAAGTGTTAGCGATGACATCCTTCAAATTTGTTAACTAGTTGGTAATGACTGTGGAGAGAGAATTAGAGCAAGAATGAATCTTGGTAGCAATTTTTATAGACTCTTTTATCACTTGATCAAGGTTAGAATAAATGTGAGCCACATTTGCACCTATCTCCTTAGTGGCATCCTTGATGTTCTCCATCCAGAAATAAAAGGCTAAGATAAGGTCCTTGAGAGTATCTAACATGTAATCAATGTCATCCAAATAAGAAGGGATATCAAGAACTAGCATATGAAAATGAGGATCAGGAGGATGAGAAGATTTCCTTAATATAGGAGAGAAAAGAGTACCTGTAGTACAATATCTAGGCTAATGAACTCATATACCATTAGTAAGGACATAGGCCATGATAATGAAAGACTTGTTAGAACATTTCTTGAAAGATAAAGAGTGAGCATCTTCTAAGGAGATATTATAGGCTTTGAGTATGTGAGTGATAATAAGCCCATAAGGAAGACTCGAAGGGTCCAAAGAGACCTCGATCATGTATTTAAGAGCGAAAGATAAAAGATTAATTTTACACTTAAAGAAGAGATAATAAGTAAGAATGCTATATTGTTTAAATAAAGTAGAGAGTAAACCTACACGTTGAAAGAGGGTGGTAGCCACAATATGAGTGATAACTTGAGTTTCAAATAATACATTCTTAGGCCCAAGAAAATAGGGAAGATTTTTAGAGTATTCTGATGAGTGGTGTATTTACCCCTCATTTGCACTCAACTTTCATGCACATTACAATGATTTGAATATATAAATGAGACAAAATTGTGATTAAGGGCACTAATTTCCACATTTTGCAGGCATATAGGTCATGAGATGGAATGATGTGGATTGGATCTAAAAAGAATCAAAAGGAGAAAAGAAGTGCTACTAGAAGCATGGAGCAGAATAAAGCTTTAGTTACCTCAATCGCGGTCTAAGGGTGTAATACCCCATACCTTTTCCTAGATTAAAATCATCTAAAAATGTTAGGATCTTTCTTTAAAAGATGAATCCACTGTTTTACACGTGGTATTTTTAATATTTTCACTTTTTTTCATGTGGGAAATTCAATAATTTTTCCATTGATATAAAATTTTCCTAAATCCGATAATCGGGTAAGAAGTTATGACTATTTCAAGTTCCCGTCGTAAAACAACGCCATATTGGTCAGTGGCGCGCCGCGCCACAAGCTAAATTGACAATTGTCCTTTACTAGTGTCTCAGTGCAATTTCCTCCACGTCGCTCCAAAGTTCCAGGTCACAAAATAAGGGGCAACGCAATGGCTTCGCATCGCGTTATCCCTTAGTTTCCTAATTGTCAAATTTCAGTGACACGATGCGATAGCGCCGCGTCGCGCCAGGGGTATAATACATGAATTTTTTACTGAAATTATAAGACGCGTCCAGGGTTAAAAGGGTAAATTTCCTATCTCTATTTAAGCCCTTTAATATGTGATTCAACCACTTTTCACCCAAAATACATTCTCTTTTCTCAAAAACCTCTCAAGAACTATCTAGGGCTTTTCATAGAAGATTCAAAATCAAGAATTTCCTCTGTTAATCCTTACGAAATCACAAACTAAGGTATGTATAGTGTTCATTCATGGACTCCTTTCATCCATGAAGCCCAAGAATCCCTTTTCTAAATTCAAGTTTATGGATTTTCTTATGAATTTCATGATTGGGCTGCGCTTGTTCATGTGGATAATGAGAAATTGAATTCTACTCCATGTTAGGTGATAAATTCTATGTGGGTTAAATTATTATAGATATAGATTCATGCAAACCTATGACTAAACCCTTGAATGATGAAATTAGAATTGAACCATGATGTTTAATTATTGTACAATGATGTTTAGATGAACCATGCCTACAATATGTTTAATTAAATGCCTAGATGAAGGAAAAGTGCCTAACTAGCATGATACCATGAAATCCCCATGTATGTACAAGTTATGCCTATCATATTTTTTGATGAAATGCTTCTATAAATGTATTATGGATTATGATGTTAGTTATATGTTCAAGTAAGTTATGCTTGGTTAGTTTCCTTCCATCGAGTCCTGGGGGTACTCGTACCCAAAACATTAGTTGTGTGCCTAGAGCCAATGTCATGTTTTCATGTTACTCTCAGTCAAGCTATGAATCCTTAGACTTCAGACAGTCTTATGAATCAGGAAATCTCCATGATCTCATGAACTTAGTCAGTTATCAAATATTAGTAGTATTTCATAACTCAACGAGATTTAGTAATTCATCCCATGTTCAGTTCAGTAAATCATGTTCAGAGTCTATTCAGATGGGAGTAGAAATTAGCACCGATTGAACCCAAAGATGGGAACACACACTATCAGATAAGGGTGTGATTCTTATAAGTCATCCTTGCATTTCAGAACTATTTAACCAGCATAGGTTGAGACATCAACACTGTCCGATAAGGGTTGATGAGGTGGATAAACACTGTTAGATAAGGGCCCCACCATTCTCATATAGGGGACACTATCAGATGAGGGTCGTCCATAGCTTGTCCTTACCAGTGGTGCAGTATTGACACCCTTCTAATTGGGGTTATAGATTGGACCCCAACTCAGCTATAATGGCGTAACAGGGGCATGTCAGTTAGATAACTACTTCCCACAGTTTTATGTTATAGAATCAAGACTGTCAGACACAGTCAATTAGTCTCAGTAATAGAACTCAGATAGTTCTTCAGATTTCAGAACTGTCAGATATAGTCAACTCTGATATAGTACAGAACTCAGCTAGTTTCATCATATTTAGGACTGTCAGCTATAATCACTTATGTTATCAGTTATATCTGTTATTAGTATGTCATGTTATCAACATACAGATTCAGTAATTATGTTATCACAGTATCAGTGTCAGTTATTATGTCCCATGCATGTATTCTCACGCTCATAATAGTTAGTCTGCTATTGTTATTGTTTATGCATATGAACCCCATGCATTCAGTTTACCTCACATGCATACCAGTAAATTCAAAGTACTGATGCATATCCGCTATGGTGTCTTATACCATAGGTTCAGAGAAACGAGCTCCAGAGCAACAATAGATTCCAGATGTCCGCAGAAATAGTTAGAAGTGAGTCCTCATCTTTCGAGGACATGATTATTTTCCTATAATCTCATTAATTAGTTTATTAGTTAGAGTTAGTTGGGGACATGTCCCATCAATTTCTTACTCAGACAGTTCATTCAGTTAGACGCTTTCTAGACTATTATGTTTCAGTCTTCAGTATGTTTAGTTTTGTTTTGGGAATTCTATTACCCGACACAGATGTTATATCATTCAGATCATGTTAAGTATTGAGCCTTATGGTCTTTCAATACATGTTTCCGCATTATTATGTCATATTATGTAGTGTACAGGTACATATATCAGTCGTGGGTTAGCTTGTGATCCTTTGGGGTCATGAGCACCGTGTAGCATTTCGGGTACCAGATTTGGGGCGTTACAAACTTGGTATCAGAGCCTAAGGTTCAATAGAGTCTTAGGAAGTCTGAAAGCCGCATTTAGTTGAGTCTTGTACATGGGTGTGTTGCACGCCACATTTATGTGCAGGAGGCTATAAGATGTTTTAGGAATAGTTTTCCCTCTTTAAGTATTCATGTCGTGCCAGTGAGCATAATCTCAAGTCAATCTCTCAATATAATCCATTTCTCTCTTTCTTCTATAGGACATGCCTCCTAAAAGAAGAAATAGGAATCTGCCAGCCCTTCGGCCCGAAGAATCTTTGGGCGAACATGTTACTCATGCAGAATTTTGAGCTATATTTGCTACTCTTTCTAACTCAGTTGCTGCTTAAAATGAACAACCAGCTGTCGTTCCGACCAATCCAGTGGACAATTCAGCTACAACCAGGATTCGGGATTTCACCCGAATGAATTCTTCATCCTTTCTCGGGTCTAAGTCAGATGAAGACCCTCAGGAATTCCTAGATTAGGTGCAAAAGGTTACTGACATAATGGGGGTTAATTCTAGTGAGAGTGCTGAGCTAGCTGCACATCAGTTGTAGGATGTTGCCCACACTTGGTTTAAATAGTGAAAGTCAGAAAGGCCAGATGATGCAGGGCCATTTGAGTGGGAGGAGTTTGCTTTTGCCTTCCTTGATAAATTCTTCCCCCTAGATCTTAAAGAAGCTAAGGTTTTAGAATTCATCAACCTCAGGCAGGGAAATATGATGCTGAAAGAGTATTCTCTTAAGTTTACTCAATTATCCAGATATGCCCCTCATGTGGTTGCAGATAGCAGGGCTAAGATAAGTAAGTTCATTTTAGGGGTTAAATGATAGTGTGGTTAATGAGTGCAGATCCGCCATGTTGAATAGTGACATGACTTTAGCCAGGCTCATGACTCATGATAAACAGATGGAAGAGCAGAATATTAAGTAGAAGGAGAAGCAGAATAAGAGAGCTAGGACAGGTAGCTTTAATTTTAGTCATCCTAAGTAAAAGGGAGGCAATCTCTCTCAGATTTATCCTAAGTTATCAGTTCCATCCCCTTCGTCAGCCAGTTTTCCAATTCCTATGTTTAGAGAGGGTAACAAAGATAGAGCGCCAGGATCTAAGTCTCAGGATAGTGTTAGCAGTGCCTAAACTAATCCCTTTTGTCAGACTTGTGGTAAGAACCACAAGGGTGTGTACAGAGCTGGAAGCGATGTCTGTTTCGGTTGTGGCAAGCCAGGCCATAGAGTCAAAGACTGCCCTCAATCAGGTTATCAGATTCATCTCTACTCCTCATCTCAGTCCAATTGCCCAAATCAGCAGGGTGCCACCTCTAGTACTACTAGTGGGCAATGAACAAACATACTCTATGCTCTCCAGTCCCAGCAAGATCAGGAAAATTCTCCTGATGTGGTTACTTGTACGTTACAGATCTTTTATGTGCATATTTATGCTTTGCTAGATTCAGGTACTTCCTTGTTTTTTGTTACTCCCTATATAACAGTTAATTTTGAAGTCAGTACCAAAATTCCAACAAAGACCTTTTTAGTCTCTACCCTAGTGGATAAAACCATTATATCCCGGCGGGTATACAGGAACTGCCCGGTTATGATATTTCAGAAAGTCACTTCAGCAGATTTAGTTGAATTAGAGATGACTGATTTTGATGTCATTCTCAGCATGGATTGGCTTCACTCCTTTTATGCCACAGTTGACTACAGAAACAGAATAGTCCACTTTCAGTTCCCAAATGAACCCGTTCTTGAGTGGAAGAGTAGTACTTCGGTGTTTAGAGGTCAGCTTGTTTCCTACCTTCGAGCAAAGAAAATGATATCTAAAGGATGTGTTTATCATCTTGTTCAAGTTAAGGACACTAGTTCTGAAACTCCCAGTCTTGATTCAGTCCTGGTCATGAGTGAATATTTAGATGTCTTTCCCGAAGATCTTTCAGGAATTCCTCCTGAAAGGGAAATAGACTTCAACATTGATCTTCTTCCAGATACTCAGCCTATCTCTATTTTACTATACAAAATGGCACCAGCAGAACTTAGAGAATTGAAAGAACAGTTAAAGGATCTCCTAGATAAGGGATTTATCAGCCCCAACATTTCCCCGTGGAGTGCACCAGTCTTATTCGTGCGCAGAAAAGATGGTTCTCTTAGAATATGCATAGACTACCGTCAACTTAATAAGCTCATGGTCAAGAACAAGTATCCTTTTCCCAGAATAAATGACTTGTTTGACCAACTTTAGGGTGCCAGTTATTTCTCTAAGATAGACCTCAGATGCGGCTATCATCAGCTTAGAGTTAGAGAATATGACATTTCAAAAATAGTTTTCCGTACCCGGTAGGGTCACTTCGAATTCCTAGTCATGCCATCTGGTCTTACCAATTCCCTAGAAGATTTCATGTACTTGATGAACCGCGTGTTCAAAT
This sequence comes from Capsicum pubescens, assembly GCA_030864215.1. Taxonomy (NCBI): domain Eukaryota; kingdom Viridiplantae; phylum Streptophyta; class Magnoliopsida; order Solanales; family Solanaceae; genus Capsicum; species Capsicum pubescens. The sequence goes on from CM061543.1 coordinate 126,372,301, forward strand.
AGTACTTGGACATGTTTTTCATAGTCTTAATAGATGATATTCTGGTGTATTCCCACAGTACGCGAGATCATGCAGACCATCTCACAATAATACTTTAGACTCTCAAAGAGCATCAGCTATTCGCCAAATTCAGTAAGTGCAAATTTTGTCTAAGGTCAGTAGCATTCCTTGGTCATATCATTTTGGGTGATGGCATTAGAATAGATCCTTAAAAGACCGAAATGGTAAGAAACTGGCCCAGACCTATCTCTCCATCAGATATCAAAAGTTTCTTGGATTTTGCTGGCTGTCACAAATGGTTTATTAAGGGATTTTATTCTATTTCATCCCCTATGTCTAGATTGACTCAGAAGAAAATCAAGTTTCAGTGGTCAAGTCCTTGCAACAAGAGTTTTTAGGAGTTGAAGACTCAACTCACCTCAGCTCTAGTTTTAGCTCTTCCAGATGGTCCAGATGGGTTCGTAGTGTATTGTGATACATCCAGAGTGGGTTTAAGTTGTGTCCTCATGCAGTATGGTAAGGTTATAGCCTACGCCTCTATACAACTTAAACCCCATGAGAAGAATTGTCCTACTCATGATCTTGAGTTAGTAGATGTAGTCTTTGCCTTGAAGATTTGAAGTCATTATCTCTACGGAGTTCATGTAGATGTCTTCACAGATCATAAGAGTCTTCAGTATGTATTTTCTCTGAAAGATCTCAATCTTCGTCAGATAAGGTGGTTAGAGCTCTTAAAAGATTATGACATGAGTGTCTTCTATAAACTGGGCAAGGCCAATGCTGTGGACGACACTCTCAGTAGACTGTTTATGGGTAGTGTTGCTCATATAGATGACAGTATGAAGAAGTTAGCTCAGGAAGTACATCATCTTTCTAGACTAGGCGTTCGCTTTGTCGATACAGATGAGGGTGATATATGGTTTCAGAGTAGTTTAGAATCATCTCTAGTTTCTGAGGAGAAAGAAAAGCAAAATAGAGATCCCAACCTTGTCAAGTTAAAAGAGTCAGTTCAGGATCAGAAAGTAGAGGTTTTATCTCAAGGGGGAGATGGTGTTTTACGTTGTCAGGGTCATCTATGTGTTCCAGGTGTAGATGACTTAAGGCAGCAAATTCTAGCAGAAGCGCATGGTGCATGCTGCTCTATTCATCCAGGGGCCACAAAGTTGTACCGCGACTTGCGGGAAGTCTATTGGTGGAGTGGAATGAAGAGGGATATTGCAGAGTTTGTGGCTAAGTGCTCTATATGTTAGCAGGTTAAGATAGAGCATTAGAATCCTAATGGTCCTATGCAGGAGTTCATTATCCCTACTTGGAAGTGGGAAGAAGTGAACATGGACTTCGTGACTGGTTTACCTTAAACTCATCATCAACATGATTCAGTTTGGGTCATTTTAGACAGGATGACCAAATCAGCCCATTTCCTTCCAGTTCATACCTCTTATTCATCTGAGGATTTCACCAAACTCTACATTAGGGAGTTGGTCAGATTATAGAGCATTTCATTATCTATTATCTCAGACAGAGGTACCCAGTTAACCTCTTACTTCTGGAAAGAATTCCAAAAGGGTCTTGGTACCCAAGTTCATCTCAGTATAGCCTTTTATCCTTAGACAGATGGTCAAGAAAAAAGGACCATTCAGAATTTAGAAGATATACTACGGGCGTGTGCAATTGATTTCAAGGGTAGTTGGGATGACCATTTGCCTTTGATTGAGTTTGCATAAAACAACATCTATCATTCCATTATTTGGATGGCTCCATTCAAATCTCTCTATATTAAGAGATATAGATATCTAATTGGTTGGTTCGAAGTTAGTGAGGCCTGAATCATAGGTCCCGACTTAGTATTCGATATCTTAGAAAAAGTCCAGTTGATTAGAGAAAAATTCTGGGCTGCTCAGGCCGACAAAAGTCTTATGTAGATAGTCATAGAAAAGATCTCGAGTTTGAGATTGGTGACCATGTCTATCTAAATATCTCTCCTACGAAGGGAGTGAAATGGTTCGAAAAGAAAGGGAAACTCAGTCCCCGATATATCTGTCCCTTCAAGATTCTCAGTTGATTCGGCAAGGTAGCTTATGAGCTTGAATCACCTTCAAATATCTCCACAGGTTATCCAGTCTTTCATATCTCTTTGCTTAAGAAGTGCATAGGTTACCCAGAAGTTATAGTCCCTATTCAGAGCATTGATGTTCAGAACGTCTCTCTTGTGAGAAGATTTCAGTCGAAATCATAGACTATCAGACTCGTAGACTGAGGAACAAAGAAATCCCTCTAGTTAAAGTTCTTTGGTGAAATTAGTCTATCGAGGGAGCTACTTGGGAAGAAGAAGCAGACATGTGTACCAATTATCCTCACCTCTTCTCCGCCAACTCAGATCAAGGTCAAGGTAACAGTCCTCCTTCAGCTTACTCAGTTTCATGTTTAGTGTTCATCACAAACTTTGTATCAAGTGCCATTGCATATTCAGTCATGCATTCATGTATCAGTTTAGTTATATAATTATGCATCAGACATGCATTCTCATTGTGAGAAACTTAGTTCCTCCAAACACTTAATCATCCATTCATGAATCAGTTAAGCATGCATTAGGTATGTGTGTCCAGTATGATATATTAAGTTATTAGTCATGTCAGTCATGAGATCATGTTTCAGTATTCATGTTTAGTATGTATGTTAGTTTATGTTCTTCCCCTCACTCTCAGTTTTATTTGAGGACTAATGTTTTTAAGGGGTAGATATTGTAATACCCCATACCTTTTCCTAGCTTGAAATCGTCTAAAAAATGTTAGGAGATTTCTTTGAAAGATGAATCCACTTTTGTACACGTGATATTTTTAAGATTTTTACTTTTTGTCACACGGGAAATTCAATAAGCTTTCTATCGATATAAAATTCACCTAAATCCGATAACCAAATAAGAAGTTATGACTATTTCAAGTTCTCGTAGTAAAACAACACCATATTAGTCAGTAGCGCGCCACGCCACAAACTAAAATGACAATTGTTCTTTTCTAGTGTCTCAGAGCAATTTTCTCCACGTCGTGCCAATGTTCCAAGCCGTAAAATTAGGGGCAACGTGATGGATCCACATCGTACCATCCCTCAGTTTCCCAATTATCAAATTCCAGTGACATTGCGCGATAGCGTCGCGTCGCGCCAGGGGTCTAGTTCGGGAAATTTTTACTAAAATTACAAGATTTGTCCTAGGTTAAAAGGGTCAATTTCCCACCCCTATTTAAGCCTTTTAACACGTGATTCATCCACTTTTCACCAAAAATGCACTCTCTTCTCTTAAAAACCTCTCTAGAACAACCTAGGGCTTTTCATAGAAGATTCAGAATCAAGAATTTCCTCCGCCAATCCTCACGAAATCATGAACTAAGGTATGCATAGTGTTCATTTATGGACTCCTTTCGTCTATGAAGCCCAAGAATTCCTTTCTAAATTCAAGTTTATGGATTTTCTTATGAATTTCATGATTGGGCTACGCTTGTTCATGCAGATAATGAGAAATTGAATTCTACTCTATGTTAGGTGATAAATTCTATGTGGGTTAAATTATTATTGATATAGATTCATGAAGACCTATGACTAAACCATTGAATGATGAAATTAGAATTGAACCATGATGTTTAATTATTGTACAATGATGTTTACATGAACCATGTTTGATTAAATGCCTAGATGAAGGAAAAGTGCCTAACTAGCATGATACCATGAAATCCCCATGTATGTAAAAGTTATGCCTATCACATGTTTTGATGAAATGCTTCTATAAATGTATTTTGGATTATGATTTTAGTTATATGTTCAAGTAAGTTATGCTTGGTCAGTTTCATTCCATTGAGTCCTGAGGGTACTTATACCCAAAACATTAGCTGTCTGCCTAGAACCCGTGTCATGTTTTCACATTACTCTCAGTCAAGCTATGAATCCTTAGACTTTAGACAGTCTTATGACTCAGGAAATCTCCATGATCTTATGAACTCAGTTAGTTGTCAGATATCAGTAGTATTCCGTCAGTCAATGGGATTTAGTAATTCAACCCATGTTTAGTTCAGTAAATCATGTTCAGAGTCTATTCAGATGGGAGTATAAATTAGCACCGAGTGAACCCAAGGATGGGAACACACACTATCAAATAAGGGTGTGATTCTTAGAAGTCATCCTAGCATTCCAGAACTATATAGCTAGCATAGGTTGAGATATCAACACTGCCCGATGAGGGTTGATGAGATGGATAAGCGCTGTTAGATAAGGGCCCCATCGTTCTCGTATAGGGGACACTATCAGATGAGGGTCGCCCACAACTTGTCCTTACCAATGGAGCGGTATTGATACCCTTCCAATTAGGGTTACAGATTGGACCCCAACTCATCCATAATAGCGTATCAGGGGCATGTCAGTTAGATAACTACTTCCCACAGTTTTATGTTATAGAATCAGGACTGTCAGATACAGTCAATCAGTCTCAGTAATAGAACTCAGATAGTTCTTTAGATTTCAGGATTGTTAGATATAATCAACTCATATACAGTAAGGAACTTAGCTAGTTCCATCAGATTTAGGACTGTCAAATATAGTCAGTTATGTTATCAGTTATATAAGTTATTAGTATGTTATGTTATCAGTATTTAGATTCAATAATCATGTTATCATGGTATCAGTGTCAGTTATTATGTCTCATACATGTATTCTCACGCTCATGATAGTCAGTCTACTATTTTTATTGATCATGCATATGAACCCCTTACATTAAGCCTACCTCACATGCATACCAGTACATCCTATGGTACTGACATATTTGCGCTACAGTGTCTTATACCGTAGGTTCAGAGGCACGAGCTCCAGAGCAACAGTAGATTCCAGATATCCACAGACAGAGTTAGAAGTAAGTCCTCATCTTTTGAGGATATGATTATTTCCCTATTATCTCATTAATTAGTTTATTAGTTGGAGTTAGTTGGGGACATGTCCCATCAACTCCTTACTAAGATAGTTCAGTTAGTTAGAGGCTTTCTAGACTATCATGTTTCAGTCTTCAGTATGTTCAATTTTGTTTTGGGAATTCTATTACCCCACACAGATGTTATATCATTTAGATCATGTTCAGTATTGAACCTTATGGCTTTTCAGTGTATGTTTCTGCATTATTATATCATATTATGCAGTGTACAGGTACAAATATTAGTCATGGGTTAGCTTGTGGTCCTTCGAGGTCATGAGCATTGTATAGCATTCCGAGTACCAGATTTGGGGCCTTACAAAGAGCCGCGAATGCGGCCTCTCAGGATAAGTCAATATACCACGATCGCGAGTGTTGACCGTGATTGAAGTAGCCACAATTGCGGACAAGTGTCAGCGATCACGACCTAGCGAGTTTAATAAACAAGGATAATTCAATCAAAATAAGTAGCTGATTCCAATTACCATATAAGGCACAATTCTTTTTCCCTTAGGACATTATTCAAAAGCGAAGGATTGAAAAATTTAAAAGAGGTGAACCCTAGAATTTGGGGAAACATTTGTGTAGTTAAAATTTCAAGTGGAAATTGGTGAAATTGAATTGAAAAGTGAAGATTTTCTTTATCCTCCATTGTTATGGATGTATGAATGAATTTTTTGGCATATTTCTTCTTTTTCACTTCATGAGTAGCTAAATTCTCTATTCTTGGGATTATGTTAAACTAAGGTGCAATTGTGTTTGGATGATGATGTGGTTGCGTAATTTTTTGTTGTTGATTATGAATTTCATTATTGCTTGGTTTAAATAGGTTGGTATTTGTGGGTGAAAACCCCAAATCCCTAAAATGGGTTTGTTGGGTGAAAACCTCAAACTCTTGAAAGCTCTCACCATCCTTAAAAGAGGGATTTAGGTGAACTTTTGGGAACCCATAGCTTTCTTAAAAGAGTGCTATAGAAAGCCAGTGCAATAGTGTACAACTGTGAATATAGCTTACTTTCTTATGCCATTTTTGAAATAAGGGTAGATGGAGAGTAGGTTATGTCATGGGCATTTACCTAGAAATAAGGATGCCCTATTAAGGTTTTGGGTGGATTTTATTGACACACTCGTTAGGTACTCGGTAGAGTCAAGGAGTGAAATCCTTTAGGACTTGTTGATAAACTATCCTCAAGGACTTTTAACCTAGCATACCATGTTATCAACAATTAGAACTTATACCAAACCATCATGATCCCATGCACAACTTTCCCTTGGGTAGACATAACCCTAATATCCCTTCGAAAATTGAATTCTAAAACAAAAGTAATATTGTAGTGTGACACGTGACTTTATATTGATAGCATCCTATTCTAAACCAACTCCTACACCACTTTACATCATGTGTTTTATGTTGCGTATATTCAGGTAGCTTGTTAGTAATCTTGACACCCATAGGACTCAAAATCTAAATATCACTCCTCGTGGATTCAATCTCAATGAAGGTTGAGATATTGACAACGACCATCCTCTACCCCTTTAGATGGTATAGCTAAGTGTTATCAAAATGGCGTCGTTGCTGGGTAGTGAAATATAGATTTCACTTTTGCGGTGTTATTTTTACTTGAATATACCCATGGTTATTTTGATTTACTTTCCTTGTTGCTTTTGATTTTTGATTTGGTAATTACTATCCCTTTTGAATAATCATGAGTCGAGATGGCTTGGATTATCTTGGCACCGAAGTGCATGATAGTTCTATCCGTATTCCCCCTGCGAAGGGAAATGGAGTATTTTATGTCACAAACATAATGCTATAATTTCTTCACTTGAAGGGACTTTTTGGCGATCAACCACAAGAGGACCCGAATTCATACTTGAATAACTTTGTAGAAGTTTGTACCCCCTGTAATATTGCACACATATCCCAAGATTCCATCCGATTGCGCATTTCCCATTCCCTTTAATTCGAAAGGCGGTGATATAGATAAGATATTTGTCCTATAGTTCTATCACCTCATGGATAAGTATTGCAGTGGCATCCCTAAGTCAATACTTCCCACCTTAAAAATGTAACAATTGCTGGATAAAATCATTAATTTTTGCTAATTTCATGAAGAACCGTGGTATGAAGATTCGGGAAGATTCAAGGAAAAGCTCTTGAAATATCCTAACCATAAGATGCGAGAGAAGATGCTACTCTAAATCTTTTATAGGGAATTGGACCAACTTAACAAAGCTATTGTGGCCAATGCATCCGTAGGATCGCTCATTAAATCATCATATTGGGTTGCATCAAAGGTGTTGGATAAATAGCAAGTTTGTCTAGGGGTTGGTACATGAAGGATGCTGAGGTGGACATGGGGGCTCCCTCCTCATCCTTTGTATGCCAAAACAAAAAAGGTCAAGAGGAGGAAAAAGATGAAAACATGATCAAGGTAATATCAGACCTTGAGCTCCTTATGAATCATATATTGGGAGCCCCAATTTGAAGTGTAAATGTGATAAATGCAATAAAGTCTAAGCCATGTGAAAGTGCGGGGGAAGAGATAGTTGATGATATATTGAGTTTATTTCCTGATTATATGGAGAGTTCCCACCTTGCCTCTCAAGGAAAAGGCTGGAATCAAGGTTAGAACCATGAAAGTCAAAGCACAACACAATGCAAAAAGAAAGGGTGCATCAATGAATAAATTTTGCCTCAGATATTGATTGTGTTGAAGGGACCGACAAAATAGTGTAAGAAATTCAAAGTTATTTCTGCGTGCTCGACCAAACGGTTAAGTCTCACTCAACTACCATCCAAAAACTTGAGGCAAGGTTGAATCAAATAGCGGTGTATCTAATGGAGAAGAAAAATAAAGAAATACCAAGTGGAAAGGTAACAAATGCTATGAGCACCCAAGATGGAAAATGTTTCAAAATAGTATGGAGCTTTAAAACTCTGATGGGAAAGAAAAAAATGATCACACAAAGGCAAAGAGAAAGAGGTCGAATAAGGATGAACCAAAACCAAGTGGGATTGTGTTTGAAAAGTCAAAGCTAAATAAGTTCCAAATTGACTCCATGCCATCAAGAAAGATTCTCCCCTTTCCATAAAGGGTTCTCACCGAAGGGAGAAAATGTAAAGTTCAACAAGCTCTTTGAAAAATTTAGTACCCTATCCATAAATATTCCTCTAGTTGAGGCTTTGCAAGATATACTGGGGTATGAAAAATTTATGAAGGATTTGATAGCTAAGAAGCGACTTTTGGAGGATGAAAAAATAGCAATAACACATTATTTTAGTGCCATCATGTCAATCATATTGGCGAAAAGGAAGAATGACCCTGGTGCTCTTATAATTCCATGCACCATCGAGTTGTTCAAGTTCCCAAAAACATTGTGTGACCTTAGAGAAAGTATAAATCTAATGCCATATCTGTATTCCAAAAGATCAAATTGGCAAAGCCGCAACCTACCACAATGAAATTTTTCATGGCCGATCATTCTATCAAGAAGCCAATCAGAGTTTTTCATGATGTTCTGGTTAAAGTTGATCGGTTCATATTCTCGGCTGGGTTTGTGATCTTGGATTGTGCAATGGATAATGAAGTTCTTTTAATTCTTGGGAGGCCACTCTTAGCCACCGAGAAGGCCTTGATGGATGTAGAATCCAGTGAGGTAAAGTTTCGGTTGAATAATGAGGAGGTGTCTTTCAACATATGTAAATCCATGGAGCAATAGATGGACTTACAAGTCATCTCTGTAAATGATAGGGAGGTGACAAATCATGTTGATGTGAGCTAATTGGATGACCCTTTAGTAGAAGTGTATGGAATTGCAAAGGGGAAGAAGTGGAAGAATTTGATGAGGTGGTTGCATTTTTAACAGGACTTGGCTTCTATGCCAAGAACCTGGTAAAGTTGGACCTTGATCTTAAAAACCATAAGAGCACACTCGCAAAACTATCCATTCTCGAGGCACCACAAATTAAACTTAATCCTATGCCACCCCATCTTAAATATGTGTTCTTGGGGGATGGAGAAACGTTACCCATCATTATTGTAAGTGACCTTGAGCCCTCTTAAGTGGAAGCTTTGAAGTTGGTGGTGAAAAGGTTCATCCAAGCCATTGGATGGATAATTGCGAACATCATAAGGATAGCCTTTAACATTTTTTCCCACAAAATCAAGCTAGATTAAGATCATGTACCAAGTGTGGAATATCAAAGAAAGTTAAATCAGCCCATGCAGGATGTGGTAAAGAAAGAGATCATAAAATGGCTTAACACGGGAGTAATCTATCTTATATTGAATAGCACGTGGGTGAGTTCGTTACAATGTGTCTCAAAAAAAGGTGGCATTATGGTGGTTGAGAAGGAAAAAACAATATTATCCCTATCCGACCAGTCATCGGGTGGCAGGTATATATGGATTACCAGAAGTTGAACTCATGGACCAAAAAAAGACCATTTTCTAATGCTTTTTAAGGACCAAATGTTAGATAGGTTGGCTGGACGAGGATGGTATTTCTTCTTAGATGGTTATTCGGGGTACAATCAAATTTCCATCGCCCCAGAGGACCAAGAGAAAATGACTTTTACTTACCCATATGGGACATTCATATTCAAGCAAATGCCCTTTGAGTTATGCAATGTCCCGATAACCTTTCAATATTGCATGTTGTCAATCTTTGGAGATATGGTCGAAGACTCAATAAAGGCCTTTATGGATGATTTCTTGGTAGTGGGGAATCTTTCAACTTCTAGATTGAGCATCTAAGAAAGGTGCTTGATAGATGAGCGGAAATCAACCTTGTTCTAATTTGGAAAAAATGTCATTTCTTAGTCAAGGAGGGTATTGTATTGGGCCACAAAATATTGGTGAAAGTCAAACAAGTCAATCAAGCGAAGGTAGAGGTAATTGCCAAGTTTCCACCCCTCCATTTCTGTAAAGGAGGATCGGAGTTTTCTTGTACATACCGGGTTTTATCATTGTTTTATCAAGGATTTATCCAAAATATCTCATCCAATGTGCAAACTCCTTGAAATGGAGACAAAATTAAAATTTGATGAGGCATGCTTAAAATTCTTTGAGCATCTTAAGGCATTGCTTATTTTGGCCCTCATCATTGTGGCCCCGAATTGGTCATCCTCTTTTGAAGTAATGTGTGATACAAGTGGTATTGCATTGGGTGGTGTGTTAGGTTAACATAAGGAGAAACTCTTTTATCTTATTTATTATGCAAGAAAGACCTTGAATGATGCTCAACGCAACTACACCATTACTGAACAAGAGTTATTAATAGTTGTGTATTCTTTTGAAAAATTTCGTGCCTACTTGTTAGGCATAAAAGTAGTGGTGTACATGTATCATGAAACCCTTAAGTACCTCATGAAAAATAAATAAGAAAATCCACACTTAAGTATATGGATTTTACTTTTGCAAGAATTCAACTTTGAGGTAAAATATCAAAAGGGGTCTAAAATTAAGTAGCCGACCATCTCTCACGTTTTGAAGGTAACCATGAAAGGCATGGAGAAATTAAAATTGATGACACTTTTCCTAAAGAATTATTCATGCCTATTGTGAGAAAAAGAACACCGTGGTATGCCAATTATTCCATGTAGCAAGTAATGTACTTCCCGAGGGGATTAGCTATTATCAAAAGAAGCAGTTCTTGTTTGATGCAAAGAGTTATTTTTGGGATGAACCATTCCTATTTTGGGAGTGCGTAAATGGTGTAATTAGGTGGTGCATTATGAAGGTTTAGATGAATGATATCCTTAAAGCTTGCCACTCCTCACCTTATGGTGGTCACCATGGGGGAATTCGAACCGCCACCAAAATCCTTCAATGTGGGTGTTATTGGCCCTCCATGCATCGGGATGCCATTGAGTGGGTAAAATTATGTCACCAATGTCAAATTCAAGGTGGTATTTCAAGAAGACATGAAATTCCCCCCAAACCAAACCTCTTTGATGTGTGGGGAATTGACTTTATGGGCCTATTTGTGACCTTATTTGGAAAAAAATACATATTGGTGGCGGTTGAATATTTTTCTAAATGGGTGGAATCCGTTGAACTTTTGAATAATGATAGAAAAAACATTACTTTATTTTGGAAGAAATACATCTTTACAAGGTTCAAAACGCCGCATGCTATCATTAATGATGGAGGCTTACATTTTTGTAATTGGGTATTTGGGGCCCTTTTTGAAAAGTATGGGGTTAAACACAAAGTGGCTACCCCTTTCACTGCCAAATTAGTGTCCAAGTTGAAGTTTCAAACTGATAAATGAAATAAATACTTGAGAAGACGGTGAATATAGGCCAAACCAATTGGGTAAGACAGCTCGATGAGGCACTTTAGGCTTATAGAATGGCCTACAAAACCCCAATGGGCATGTACCTCCTACCAATTGGTGTTTGGAAAGGCATTTCATTTGCCCATTAAGCTTGAGAATAAATACTTGTGGGCTTGAAAGAGGTTGAACATGAATTGGGGAAAAGCCTCTGAGGTGAGGGTCATATAAATCCTCGAGTTGGAAGATTTTCGACTCAAGGCTTATGAGAGTTCTGCATTGTATAAGGATAAAATAAAGAAATGGAATGATTCTTGAATATTAAGATCGGAATTCCATGTTGGAGAGAATGTACTCCTTTACAATTCTCATTTGAAACTCTTTGTGGGGAAGCTTCGTTCTAAATGGTTGGGTATATTTGTGATTTCTAACGTCTACCCTAGTGGTGCCATTGAATTGGAAGACCATTAAATAAAGAAGTTTTTTGTAAATGTCCAAAGGGTGAAGAACTACAATGTGAAAGGCCCCATGGTGGACAAAGTGGAGTTTGTTAGCTTCAAAGATTCTACGTGGTGAAGAAGGGGAGTCGTGCCATAACATTAAATTAGGCGCTTGATGGGAGGCAACCTATCCTTGACTCATTTATTGTTTATTTTGATGTTTTGGAATTTTTTCAACTCAAGTTTAATGTCCAAAAAAGGGGAAAAGTAGCGCTAGAAAATAGCAGCTGTGCAGGAAATCAAAACAAAGCAAAAATAGGGGATTTCAGCCTCAGTTACCACAATCACGGAACTCTCTACCATAATCATGACATCTGAGGGGTATTCTGATTGCTTCTTAAGGGTAGGGGTGGGCATGGTATGGTATATACCAAATACCATACCAAAAATGAAATTTTTTATACCGTGGTATAGATGTTATGGTATTTGGTAGGAGTTTTAAATTATTTTGGTATTTGGTATGGTATTTTTTGTTTATGCAATAAATACCGACAAAATACCGTATACAACACCAAAGATTTTTAATAATATATAAAACCCATATATATTATATTTAAAATTATTAGATATAGTTATATATCATCCATTAGACGATTGAACATAAAATTAACTCTTATTCAGAAATAAATTTTTTGGGAAGCTTATTATTTAGGAGTACTCTGCTTAAGTTTAGGTAATGTTGTTTAGAGTTTGCATCTTCTATTGCTCAATCATGATTGAAATGTTCTTTTTGTGTAATTGATTAACAAAGATGGTTGTTAGTATGATATGATTGAGACGTTTTTAAAGTTATCATTTTTGTTACATGAAGATATGTAAGTCGAAATCAAATAAAGTATGGTTACTAATTACCATACTGTAAAATACCAAAACTAAATTTAAAAATATCGAACCATACCAAACTAATTTGGCATGGTAATTGTATTGTTCTTTTAGATACCAAAAATCAAAGTTACCGTACCGAAGTTTAAAATACCATACCGTACCGTACCATACAATGTCCACCCCTACTTAAGGGAGTTCCTTCTAACCCTAACCCTTTTTAATTATGTTGCAGTGAGGACACTTCAAATCCCTAAGTTGAGGGTATATGAGACTACCTTTGTTTTCTTTGTGCGTAACTTTGGATGAACTTTTCCCTACGATGGACTAGGTGACTACATTCTTAAGAAAAAACCATCGTGATTGGGTTTGAGCCATAGATAAAGGGAAAGTCTGAGTACCCGTGGCATCAAGGTGTCAGAAATGCAAGGGAAATCTAAGCACCTATGGTATTTGGAATTTGGGATCGCACTTATACCTACGATGAAGTCTGAGTAGCCATATGGTTTGCCCATATGAAAGACATAATGTGAGACAAAGGATTGGGTTGATGCCATATTTAGTAAATTATGCATGGTGCAGATGCAAAGAAAACACCCCCTTCCATTCAAAATTTTTCAAAAATCAAGGGCTTGGACGTGAGCGACCAGGTAACAATTCTTTTTCACTTTTTGTGACTCTAAAAATTTTGGCTTGTAAGAATTGGTAGATACCCATTTTTGTTTCTAGCAGAAAGGGCAATTGATCCTCCTTGGCAAATTTCCATGCCATGTGTGGTGAGCTTATTTTTCAAAATATCATTTGTACTTGTACCATTTAAAGCTTTCCCCATTAGTATCTCAAGGCAAATTTTGATTATACTTGGTTGGTGAGATGATCTCAGTCTATCTTTGTGACATTGTAAGTCTACTTTAGCTTAAAAATCATACCCTTACATAGATGTTATCCCTAGTAACCCACTTTGAGCCTTTAGATCTTTCTTTGGAAAACACATTGCAAGCCGTGAACCTTTTAATTTTTATCCCTCTTTTGATCCCTACCCTCCTTGGACTTCAAATTGCAACTTGAGGATAAAAGCCTAAGTTGGGGGTAGTAATGATTGAAAGAGGTAACTTTGGGCCAAAAAGTTTTAAGTGAGTGCCTATGAGGTTAAGTATTGAGAACAAATGAATAAGAAAATGGAAATAAAAGCACAAAGGGTGCAAGAATAAGAAATAAAAAGAAAATGGGTGATCCAAGGAAATAAAAATTAGGCACGTGTGTAAGGAGTATAAACAAAAGAAGTGGCACATGATCAAACGTTGTATGGAATAGTGTGAAATAGATGTTCAAGAAGGGTATATCCATGTTTTTCCTAAGAGATATCCTACCCTTCCCCAAAACTATATTACAAACTTAAAAAAAGCCCTCATTTCCAACCAATTATTTTCATTGTAGTGGTGATTGAAAATAGGGGCAAGCCTATGGCATGGTTCTTGTTGGAATCGAGAGTTCTTAAGAGAGAGAGGTGTTTTACACTTAAATTTCTTATTGCATAATGGTGAGTTGGTGTGTAGAATTTTTTTTCTTGCAAGGAGGTATGTAAACAAGTCAAGGTGGGTGATTTTGTCATCTCTCAAATATGAGGCAAAAGAAGTATATGGTAGTTGAAGTCAAAAGGTAAGTCACTTCTAGAGTATTAGTGATTGATGCATGGTTGCCTATGAAGTCTTTTGCATCCTTGTAAATTGCATTTTATGTCGAGGGGTGTAGTGAAAATAGTTTTATCCATGTTTGAAGAGATATTTGTGGTAGTACTCAAGTTGAAGTCATTGTGATCATTGGGTTATATAGTTTGGGAATAAATGTGCATTGTCTCATGGTAAGAGGTAGTGCTGCTTGAGGATAAGCAAAACTTTAAGTTATGGGTGTTAATGAGTGGTGTATTTACCACTCATTTGCATTCAACTTTCGTGCACATTACCATGATTTGAATGTATAAATGAGAAAGAATTGTGATTAAGGGCACTAATTTCCACATTATGCAAGCATACATGTCACGAGACAGAAAGATGTGGATTGGATCTAAAAAGAATAAAAAGGAGAAAACAAGTGTAGCTAGAAGTCCTGGAGAAGAAACAAGCCTTAGTTACTTTGATTGTGGTTTAAGGTCCGCGATCGCAACCAGTCAAGATAGGTCAATATACCGTGATCGCGAGTGCTGACCGTGATGGCGGTGATCGTGGATAAGTGTTAGCGATGGCGACCTAGCGGGTTTAATTAACCAAGGTAGTTCAGTCAAAATACGTAGCTAATTCTAATTCCCTTATAAGGCACAATTCTTTTTCCCTTAGGACATTATAAAAAAAGAGGAGGATTGAAAAATTAACAACAGATGAACTCTAGAAATTAGGGAAACATTTGTGTAGTTACAATTTCAAGTGGAAATTGGTGAAAATAAAATGTAAAGTGAAGATTTTCTTTATACTCCATTGTTATGGATACCACAAATAAATTTTTTGGTATATTTCTTCTCTTTCATTTCATGAGCAGCTAAATTCTCTATACTTGGGATTATGTTGAACTAAGGTGCAATTGTGTTTGGGAGATGATGTGTTTGTATAATTTGTAGTTGTTGATTCTGGATTCCATTATTTCTTGGTTTAAATAAGTTGGGATTTGTTGGTGAAAAACCCAAATACCCAAAAAAGGGTTTGTTGGGTGAAAACCCCAAACTCTTGAAAGTTGTCATCATCCTTGATAGAGAGGTGTGGGTGAACTTTTAGGAACCCATAGCTTCCTTGAAAGAGGTATATAGGGGGCCAAATCAATAGTGGACAATTGTTAATGTAGCTTACTTTCTTTTTCCATCTTCAAAATAAGGGTAGATGGAGAGTAGGTTATGTCATGGGCAACTTCCTAGAAATGGTGTTGCGTAATTGAGGTTTTGGGTGGATTTTATTGGCACACTCGTTAGATACTCGAAAGAGTCAAGGAGTGACATCCTTGAGGACTTGTTAAAAAAATATCCTCAAAGACTTTTAACCTATCCTACCATGTTATAAACAATTAGAACTTATACCAAACCATCATGATCCCATGCACAACTTTCCCTTGGGTAGATATATTCCCAAGATCCCTCTGAAAATTGAATTCTAAAAAAAAATATTATTGTAGTGTGTTGCATGACTTAATATTGATAACATCCTATTCCAAACCAAGCCCCACTTTACATTATGTGTTTTGTGTTGTTTATACTTCGGGTAGTTGTTTAGTAATCTTCTCACCCATAGGACCCGATTTCTAAATCTCGCTCCTTGTGGATTCGACATCAACAAAAGTTGAGATATTTCCAATGACCGTCCTCTACCACTTAAGATTGTATAGGTAAGCGTTGTCATTTTCCAAAGCAATAATACTTTTTACTTGTTCAAAGGGGATGTCAAAATCAGAGGGCCATATATTTTTTGAGAAGGTAGAGTAACTAGTACAAGTGATTCCAAAGATAGAGTCAAATAGGGTTCACTCAAGAAAAATATGTTTATCTAGCACAATGGTTTCCAGCTTATCAGCCTTGAAAGATTGGAGTTTAGCATAGAACAGTTGAATCAAGGGTTCATAAGCAACTTTTTGAGTTGAAGAAAAGAGAGCCATCCATCCTTGGGATTCAAAAAGGGACTTAGTGGGATAATGCACAGTTCCAAAATATCAAGACCAATAATTTTGCCATGAAACATAATAAAGATTCATTTGTTGGCTGCTAAAAATAAGACTTGACATTGATGGAATTGTTGAAGTCAAATTTTACCTTTTTCTTTGAACATTCAAAGTTATTAACACGAATAGGATGTTTTCTAGAAGAATAGCAAGAGTAATTAGATAAGACATGGGAATTATTTTGGCCAGGACTTTCGGAATCAAGGGGTCTGGAGTGGAAGCTTTGACCTTTCTTTTAAAATGAGTGCTTTTTTGAGACATTATGGATGAATACTTAGGGTTTTTTGCCATGAAGATGGAAAAGGGGATAAGAGATGAAAAAAAACCAAGAGAATAGATATATAAAGAGATTATAAGAAGATAAAGAGAAGGAAAGAAAAGATGTGAAAATATGTGAGACAGGAAAAGTCAGGAAGAACTGAAAAGGTATCATGATTACCTGATTGGTTATTATGTGATAGTCACCAAACTGAGAAAGAAAAATAAGCATAGAACTATCATAAATAAACATACTCAAATAAGGAAAACAAATCAAAGAAATCCCTTTTCTTTTCAAAAAGGTTTTGTAATAATTCCAAGATTTTTTTACAGATTGCAAAATCTTTCTGCCAAAAAAGGTTTAGTAAAAATATCGGCTAATGAAATTCAGTAGTAATAAATGATATCTTGATATCATTTTTTGAAACATGATCGCTGTGAGGCGATTCTTAATTGCAATATGATTAGCCCTAGAAATGATGCATAAGATTTTCTCACAGATAAATAACACTAGAATTATCACAAAAGATTTAAGATGGTTTAAAGTAAATATCAAATTCATTAAGTTGATGAGTCATTTAAAGTAACTGAGCACAACACAACCTATTAGAGATGTAGTCTATTTCAGTGATAGAAAGTTACAATAATAATCCAAGAGATAAGATGGCTACCAAGAAATTGACATATTCTACTTATGCTTTTTCTATCATTCTTATAACCTGCATAATGTACATTTTACTATCCTTTAAGTTTAAAGTCATTAGAATTTCAATACCATAGTCTACAGATGTAGTACCAATAAGATATCTAATAGTACCCTTAGTATCAGTCAAATGAGTCTCCTTTGGAGCTGACTGAAATCTAGCATAATTGCAAACACTAAACATAATATCTGGTCGACTAGTAGTGAGATATAATAATTATCCAATCATAACTTGATATTTAGTTTCATAAACACACTTACTTCCATTATTTGCAATAAGAAAACATGTAGTTCTTATTGGAGTACCAGAAGATCTGGCATAATTCATGCCAAACTTTTGAATGAGTTCGTTGGTGTATTTGCTTAGACAAATGAAAATACCTTCAGTTGATGGATTAATTTATAGTCCTAGAAAGAAGGTCATCTCACCTATCATACTCATTTCAAACTCAATTTGTATAAGTCAGAGAATTCTTTGCATAAAGAAGCATTAGTACTTCCAAAAATAATGTCATCAACATAAAATTGAATGAAAAAATTTACTAAAAAAGTTCTTTAATTTAACAAAGTAGTATCAATATTTCTATGAGCAAAATCATGATCTCTCATAAAATTACTCAATCTATCATACCAAGAATGAGGTGCTTATTAGATGCCTTAGAGAGCCTTTGACAGTTTAAAAACATGATAAGGAAATTTTGAATTTTCAAAATTAGGGGTTTGTTTTATAAAACATTTTCCATCAATGAAATCATTCAAAGAGGCACTTCTAACATCCATTTGATTATAATACCCCAGGAATTTGACCTTTGCAAATTTTCCTTGGTTTTGGGATTTTGTGACTTGGTACGACTCAAGGGTACCAATTATACCCTTCAATATGAGTTAGGGGCTATCTTAAGAGTTCACTCGTACCCTAGGTAGTATGGTTTGCTTGGATACTGCCCAAGATATGACTCACTAAGATACAAATAATATTGGATCATATAAATGGTACAAGACAAGTCGTATGGTTCATGATTGTTTGGTCTTGTGGAATCTGCCCATGGTACGATTGGTGGGTACAATTAGGTGTATCACTTTTACCCTTAGGTATGAGTTCGGGAGGTCTGATTCATATAGAAACCAATAGGTAAGGTCTTGGCATGGTCTTGGGTACGAGTAGGGGTACCACTCATACCCTAGGATACTGATGATATAGGTTATTTGTACCCCTGGACGTGGCTTATTTTTAATTTTAAGTCAAGGGTAGTTCAGATATTTCATACTTCAAAAACCTCATGTCTTTACATTATATAAACCTTGGTGGCCTTCCAATACACTTGTTAAAGGATTGAAACACTTTAAATACTCTTTTAAACTCACTCTTGAAGATTGGAGGCTAGGGTTTCTTCATATGTTCTTCAAAGGGATCAAAGGTCAAGATTTCTTTCGTGAATGTACATTTATAAGGCATGTAATCCTTACCTCATTGTTAGTTCTAGCTAAAGTCATATGTATTGTGTTTTAAACATTGATTTATGGATCATAAATAGAGGTTTTCAAAATATATGTTAAGGGTCTTAATGTATATAGTTTGGTATTAGTTTAAACTATGTTTTTACATATTTTGGTAATATTTTGTATATGTGGTTATTGGTTGGTTATGGTTTAACAAATGGGTCTTGAGTAACCCTAATTATGGTGGTTTATGCATTTATTTTGGTCTTGGTGAAGGTATATCCTTAACATGCTTAATCAAATGCCTCAAAGAATGTTTTTACTCCATTATTGAACTTTTATTGGGACTCTTGCATAGTTTGGTTTGACAATGGAACCATAAATAGATTTGGATGGTTTAAATGGTTTAAATGATATAAATGCCTTAAATATTTGGCATGTTCTAAAATGGTTTGGATATGGTTTTAAATGGTATAAATAGTCTACATGGTTTGGAAGAATTAAATGGTAAAGCCTTGGTGGTTATGAAAATAGTTATGCTTATGGGGTACATGGAATCCCCAGTGGTTTAATATGGTAAATGGAAGGGCACTTAGAAGTCTGCTTAAACATATATATGGTTGGATATGGATAGTACTTGCAAGTATGGTTGGCATGGAAATACCACCACTAAATGGACTTGGTTAATAAATGGAAAAAAGGATTTATTGATGGCATTGTAATGGATTTAATTGGGTAATAATAGAGGGATGTGTATCAAACCTGTAGAATATGGAGGTCCTGAGGGGACCAAAACTGGAAACTCATATTTGTCGATGTGAGGTTTGGTATTGGTGATCGTGTGCATGATGTCACACTATATTTTGGGGGATGTACTAGTCATCCTAGGGTTTTTTCTCTGGTCTTGCGGCTACATGCACTGGGGCCCTTTCAGTAGGGAAGTTAAACCTATATAGCCCATGTATAGTTTAGGACAACAAAGTTACACAACGCAGGTAAAAGTTTTAAATACATTCTAAAATTGGTTCCCTTTACTGTCATGGTTATATATATATGTATGTTTTAATGCATTATGGATGGTTTTACTTGTCTTTGTAAATGACATTATCTCATCTTTATCCTGAGTGTATGCTAGTGTTCATCTACTAACCCATCTTTGGGTGTCCGTATACCCACTTCATGCAGGAACCGACCATCTACTTCTCCTATTTAGTGATTGGATTCAGGGATGTCGATGTTGGATTAAAGTGGTGAGCTTCCATATTTCAAAAGATATCAACTTCATGTCATGGTTTACTTGACGTATTTCTCGTCTTTCATAGACTTTGATTTTGGCTATGGTCGGGGGAATGTCCTGACTACGTACTCTTTGATTGGTCTAAAGGATTTGTATGGACAACTGTGGACTTAGGTGTGGTATGGATTGCTTTTTTATATATACATACATATATTAGCTTATTATCATGGTATTAGTTTATGGTTTCTGCATTATTTTGGTAGGTTATTGGGTGGTTAACTTGGTTGGGTTGGTCTCAGATATAGACTTTTCCCAAAGCCACCACATGGTTGGAAACACTATCTTGTAATATGTTTGGACTTCAGCTGATTCAAGGTATGCATTTGGTGGTTTAGTTGGGAAACGGGGGTTGTTCTCGATCTTGGTTGGGCTTGGGATGTCCCATTACAACAAGGCCATGGTTCTAATTATGCCAAGTTGATATCAGAGCTTAAGGTTTTGGTGTCATGAGGTATTTACAAAGCCGTGTCGAGTAGAGTCTTGCTTATAGGTATGTCATGCACCATAGTTATAATCAGGAGACTATAAGACATTTAAGATGTTTCACTTTCTTGGTTATTCTACTTTTGGGCTATAGAGTCTAAGGTATGGAACTCATCTCTGAATTTTTCTTAGTTCACTCCTCGAGTCATGTCTTCTCAACAATCTAAAGTGGTGGAAACTTACCTGTTCTACTAAAAAACAACAAGGATGTATCTTGTCTAACTTATGAGGCACAGACCTGATTAGGGGTCGCCGCTTCTTGTTTTCCCGATAGAGCCCAGTCCTCATCATCCCAGTTTATTTATAAATTTTATGGTTGGCCTCACCATGGTTGCTCCAAGGAGGAAGGAATTAGTGTTTTAGTTGTGGTCAGTTGGGTCTTGTGTGATGGGGATGTCCCATAAGGGTTGTCGCTTAGGTAAATAGAGTATTGGCTACTACCTATCTCTCCGACAACGGATGAGATTATCTCAATGTTATTACTATTTCTCAGGGGTCCAAGAAACCTTTCGATGCCGACACTGGTATAATGAGAACTCTTTTTTTGTGGTGTGTTTGGTTTATGTGGTTTGGGGTGCTTTATCTTTTGTGGCCCCATTTATATTTTTGTATCCTAGACGTGGTCCTAAGGTCATTTTAGACTCTTTCGTTCTTCTGTTTCTACCTTGATAGATGATTCTTAAATTGCCAACAAACTTGATGGGGGTGTGCAATATCTATTGGTAGTAAAGGGGTCTTGGTGGACTTGTGTGACTTGAATATGGTGGATTTTGATGTCATTCAGGGGAATGGATTGGTTACACTCAAACAATGTGTTATTGGGTTGTCGGATCCATAAAATGATTGTCTTTATGCTCCATGGTGAGTCGATTATGGGATGGGAGGATGGTTTTGTTCCCTATCTAATAGGGGAAACAATTGTATCATATCTATGAACTTGGAGGTTGGTTTCAAAAGGGACGTCTTTATTATTAAGCTTAGGTTAAATATTTTAACTCGGAAGGCCTTTCTTTGCATTCAGTTTTGGTGGTGACTGAATTTCCTGGGTTCCTTTCTGATGACCCTCATGGTGTCTTTCTAATGGGGAGGTTGGTTTAGGGTTGGTTGTATTTCAAACATTTGTCCAAATTTCTATTCCTTCCTTATAGAATGGTTCCAAAGGAGTTAGAGAATCTTAAGAAGAAATTAAAAGAACTTAAGGTCTTATCAGTCTTAATGTTCCACTATGGAGTATTTTGTTCTTACATACATAAGGGGAATGTGTTTCCCTGGAAATGTACTTGTTGTTGGTGGGTGACTAAGGAATGTGGGATGTCCTTCTTTTGGTGTGGACCTTGCTTATGTAAATTCTATAAGGGTACTTTACTAATAGTACATGGTTGTTTGTAGATCTTAGGCTTGAATTAAGATGCTTGATTTTGATAAAATGGAATATGATAAGCTCGGAAATAAGAATGCAGGAGTTGTGGAGGTAAACTGGTAGGTTGGATGAGGTTGATGTTTTGGGAAATACAGTAGTGGGAGAGTTGTACCATATAGTTTAGGAGTTTAAGTTGAACAGAGGTACTTGGGATCTAGTTATTCAATAGGTTAGATCATGGAGCTTGCATGTATCCTTGTCCCTATACTTGTACTTTATTATTGGCATGAAATTGATTATTCAATTCATGGTTTTGAAATTAGGTTTTGTCACAACTGAGGTCTTTGATATAATTCCTCATTTAAGTGATTTTCCATGGGTTATGATGCATTATTCGTTCTTTATTTATGTTTATGAAGATTGTGGGATGCATGGGAATGTTAAATGGATTTCGGGTTACTATGGATTCCCCAATTACTTGATTTTGGTTTTGTAAATTTATACCCTTAAAATATTTATGAAATTTCCATTGGATATAATTTTGTCTTATGATTTGACTATTGTTAAATCTTTGCATTGCATAGATGGTTAAGGACACATGGATTAGGTTTCGGTTGGATTCAAATGATTTTTGAAAGGCCTTGTTGGCCATGGTTTGATTTTAAATAGTATTGATTTAAATTAGAAACCTTGGGGTTAATTTGGTCTAATGGTTTTTGCATGTCTATGTTGTGATCTAGGTAGCATTGGGATGAATAAGGTTTTGGGTATGGGAGAACCAAGCTTTCCTGGTGTACATATTTGATGATACCCATTAGAGCGGAGAATTATGTTCGTTGGTGTAATGAGATAGAGATTAGTGGTTAATCTAGAATTCTCTTTTAGTGGTGGACTTCAAGGGAAGGTCGGGTAGTGATACTCTTCCATATGGATTGAGAGAGTACTCTACTAGTGTTGCATTCATTCTTATAACACTTATGCCTATGGTATGCATTTGGTATTCGCCTTGTTCCTAAATATGATTTTTGACTTACATTACATTACTTATGGTGTATGTGGTTGTGTTTCTTTTGGTGTCCAGTCTTAAGGACTCCTTTTAGGTATAATTATTATCCAACGCATATTAAAGCACTTACCGACCAAGCTTTAACAGATTAGCCTGCGGATTGGTGAGCTATGACATGGTAAAATTGGGATAGTTCTTTATTATGGTTTAGGTTGTTATTATTAATTACTTTGTGTCTATGATGTCGTGTCTTATTTGGGGGGAGAGGGGTCTTTGTCTTCCTTTGGTGGCATAGGTAATTCTTGTAATTCAATTCCTTAAATGATTTTTCTTATGTTAGGATGGTAGTGGCATTGGGGAGCATGGTGATGTTGTAAAATAGGGAATATAGAAGACCCTAAGTAGGGGAGACTCTAGGGTGACTACTAGAGCTAAGGTTTTAGAAGATAAGGTAAGGTTGTTGTTATGGGAAATGGTTAGGAAAGGAATAGGTGGTAAAATCTATTGTGAAATATTTTATAGAGCTAGATCTATGGAAGGATAGATCATACCATGGGTATATAGGTCATAGGCTTAAATGTTGTGATTGGTAGATGTACCAATAGTTGTGTTAGATACTTGAGAGGTTTTGAAAGGCATAGTTTTATAAAATGCTTTTATGGTTTGATCATTGTGTATTTTTGGGTGCTAAATTAGAGGATGGAGGTTCTGGTTATAATTGTTAGATATGGTTTGTCCATGTCTTTACTCTCAGTTCCTATATTATAATAGTGATGGAAGTGGAGTAGTATTTTGGGATAGGGGTAAGGAGTAAAGCTCGGTGGCCTAAGTTAGATCTTTCATGCTTTAGATAGGCATGAACATGGAATATGGGTGTATATCTAGACTCAAGCTTTCGTGGTGGTGTGTCTTGGTAAGTATTAAATTGAATTGGACTTTCCCTTTAGCATGAGTCCATTCATCCGATAATCTATGTGTTGTGTTGAGGTAAGGTATGGATGATCCTAGGTTGGTTGGTTCATTTGGGTGGTATTGGTTTCTCGGGTTCTTTGTTCTTTTGGGGAGGTCCTGATATGGATCATGAACTGGTAAGTTCGCCGGTTGCGAAAAAATAAGGTATGGCTTTGATAAAGGTTCCATGGTGGAACTATAGGTTTGAGAAAGTCATTTGGGATACGGAGGAGGACATGGAGTCCAAGTATCTGTGTTGGTTCTTTATTCTGGGAACTCGTGTGTAGGGTGTGCGTTCTTTATCACATCTTGGTTTCTAACTTGGTTAAAGGTAAGGAATGGTTCCTCTTGAATCTTTGTTTTCTAACTTAGTTAGAGGTCGGAATGAAGGTGTTGGGGTGTAAATCATGCTCGGGGTATCTGACGACCTTCTTATCTTGGTTTGTGTTCTTGTCCTTTATTTTGGTTGTAGAAAGTTTAATGTGTTTTAATATGTTAACTCGTCTTTGTTCTTACCCTTACCCAACTTTTGAGGAGGAATGATCCTAGTGGGGGAGACTATAAAACCCTGGGAATTTCACCCTTACAAATTTTCCTTAGTTTTGGGACTTTGTGACTTGGTACAAATCAAGGGTACCAATCGTACCCTTGAATAAGAGTTAGGGACTATCTTGAGGGTTCACTCGTACCCTAGGTAGTATGGTTGGCTTGGATACTGCTAAAGATACAACTCACTAGGGTACGAATCATGTAGGAACATATGAGTGGTGTAAGGCAAGTCATATGGTGCATAATTGTCTTGGTCTTGTGGAGTCTTCCTATGGTACGGTTGGTAGGTACGATTGGGTATGTCACTCATACCCTTAGGTATGAGTTAGGAAGGTGTGAGTCGTATAGAAACCAGTAGGTAGGGTCTTGTCATGGTCTTGGGTACGAGTTGGGGTACCACTCGTACCCTAGGATACGGATGGTATAGGTGAGTCATACCCTTGTCCGTGGCTTTATTTTTAATTTTAAGTCAAGGGTAGTCTAAACATTTCCTACTTTAAAACCATTATGTCCTTACGTATATAACCTTTAATGACCTTCCATAACACTTGTTAAATGATTAAAACACTTCAAATACTCTCTTAAACTTACTTTTGAAGATTGGAGGCTAGGGTTTCTTCATATGTTATTCAAAAGGAACAAAGTTCAAGATTTCATCCTTGAATCTTCTTGTATAAGGCATGTACTCCTTCCCTCATTCTTATTTCCAACTAAAATCATATGTATTGTGTTTTAAACATTGATTTATGGATCATGAATGGTGGTTTTCAAAATATATGTTGAGGGTCTGAATGCATATGGTTTGATATTGGTTTAAACTATGTTTTTACGTGTTTTGGGAATGGTTTGCATATGTGGTTATTGGTTGGTTATGGGGTAAGAAATGGGTCTTAATTAACCCTAATTAAGGTGGTTTATCCATTGGTTTTTGTCTTAGTGAAGGTATACCCTCAACATGTTTGATAAAATGCCTCAAAGAATGTTTTCACTCAATTGTTGAACTTTTATTGGAACTCTTGCATGGTTTGGTTTGGTAATGGAACCTTAAATGAATTTGGATGGTTTTGCATGGTTTAAATAATATAATTGCTTTAAATGTTTGGCATGGTCTAAAATAGTTTGGAAATGGTTTTAAATGGTATAAATAGTGTACATAGTTTAGAAGGATTAAATGGTAAAGCCTTGGTGGCTATGAAAATGGTTATACTTGTTGGGTAAATGGAATCCCACAAGGGGTTTAATATGGTAAATGGAAAGGCACTTGGAAGTCCCCTTACACCTATATATGGTTGGCTATGGATAGTACTTACAAGTATGGTCGGTATGACGATACCACCACTAAATGGCCTTGGTTAATAATTGGTAAATGGATTGGTTGGTTGCTTAGTAATGGTTTTAATTTGGCAATAATGGCGGTATGTGAAGCAAATCCGTGGAAGATGGAGGTCCCGGGGAACCAAAATTGGAAACTTATATTTGTCGATGTCAGGTTTGGTCTTGGTAACCATGTTCATAATGTCACACTATATTTTGGGGGATGTACTAGTCATCCTAGGGTTTCATCCCCTGTCGTGCAGCTACACGCACTGGGGCCCTTTCAGCAGTGGAGCTGAATCCATGTAGCCCGTGGGTAGTTTAGGACGGCAATGCTACACAACCCAGGTAAAAGTTTTAAATGCATGCCAAACTCGGTTCCCTTTCCCGGAATGGTTATATATATGTATGGTTTTACTTGGCTTTGTAAATGGCATTATCTTATCCTTATCTTGAGTGTATGCTAGTGTTCACCTACTAACCCATCTTCAGGCAGCTGTATGCCCATTCTATAAAGTAACCAACCATTCTACTTTTCCTTCTTAGTGATAGGATTCAGGGAGAATTGATGTTTGATAAAAGTGGTGAGCTTTCATATTCCGAAAGGC
The DNA here is from genome assembly GCA_030864215.1 of Capsicum pubescens. NCBI lineage: Eukaryota > Viridiplantae > Streptophyta > Magnoliopsida > Solanales > Solanaceae > Capsicum > Capsicum pubescens. The sequence goes on from CM061543.1 coordinate 126,398,518, forward strand.
ATCTATTTCATATCATAGTTTACTTTACATATTTTTTGTTTTTCATATACTTTGGTTTTGCCTATGGTTCAGGAAATGTCCTGACTAAGTACTCTTTGGTAGATCTAGAGGCTTTGTATGGATAACTATGGACTTGGGTATGGTATGGATTATTTCGTTATATGCACATGCATACATTGACTTATTATCATGGTATTAGTTTATGGTTTCCGCATTAGTTTGGTAGGTTATTGGGTGGTTGAACTTGGTTGGGTTGGTCTCAGTATAGACTTATCCCAAAGTCACCACATGGTTGGATACACTATCTTGTTATATGTTCGGACTTCAGCCGACTCAAAGTGTGTATTTGGTGGTTGGGTTAGGGAATGGGGGTAGTTCTTGGTCCTGGTTAGGCTTGGGATTGTCCATTATCACAAGGCCTTGGTTCAGGTCATGTCAAGTTGGTATCTGAGCGTAAGGTTTTGGTGTCATGGGGTAACTAAAATATCGTGTCGAGTAAAGTCTTGCTTATGGGTGTGTTGTGTACCACACTTATAATCAGAAGGCTTTGAGGCATTTAAGATACTTCACTTTCTTGGTTATTCTACTTTCGGGATTTGGAGTTTAAAATCTTAAACTCTTCTATGAATCTTCCATGGTTCAATCCTCGGATCATGTCTTCTCAATAATCTAAAGTTATGGAAACTTACCTTTTCTACTAAAAAACAACAAGGATGGATCTAGTCTAACTCATGGGGAACAGACTCGGTTAGGGGTCGTAGCTTCTGGTTTTCCCAGTGGAGCCCAACCTCATCATCCCACTTTCTTTATATATTTAATGGTCAACTTCACCATGGTAGTTGCAAAAAGTATGGAATTATTATTTTGGTTGTGGTCAGTTAGGACTTGTGTGGTAAGTATGTCCCATAAGGGTTGCGTCTTGGGAAAATAGAGTATTGGATACTACTTCCATCTCTGGTAGTGGACGGGATCGTCTCAATGTTCTTACTATTCCTCAGGGTTACGAGGCATCTTTCAATATCGACACTGGTATGTTGAGAACTCTTTTCTTTGTGGTTTGTATAGTTTAGTTGGTTTGGGGTTGTCTATCTTTTGTGGACCCATTTATGGTTGTGTATTTTGGATGTGGTCCCAAGGTCATTTCAGACTCTTTTCTTCTTCTATTTCTACCTCAGTAGATGACTCTTTGATTGCCAATAAAGTCTATGGGGGTGTGTGGTATTTGTTGGTAGTAAAAGGGTCTTGGTAGATTTATGCGACTTGAATATGATGGATTTCCAGGTCATTCAGGTGAATGGATTAGTTGCACTCGCACTATGTGTGATTGGGCTGCCGGATCTGTAAAAGGATTGTCTTTATGATCCATGGTGAGTCAATTATGGGATGGGAAGATGGTTTTATTTCCTAGTTATTAAGGGAAATAGTTGTATCATATCTCAGAACTTGGAGATTGGTTTCAAAAGGGACACCTTTATTATTTAGAGTGGGTTAAAGATTGTAACTCAAAAGGTATTTCTTTGCATTTGGTTTTGGTGGTGAATGAATGTCCTGGGGTCCTTTTTTATGACCCTCATAGTGTCTTTCTAATAGGGAGGTTGGTTTAGGGTTGGTTTTTTTTAGGACATTTGTCCAAATTTCTATTCCTTCCTTATAGAATGGTTTTGGTTGAAATAAAGGATCTTATGGAGAAATTAAGGGATCTCTTAGATGAAGGTATCATCAGTCTTAATGTTCCCTTGTGGAGTGTTTTGTTCTTCCATGCATAAGGGGAATGGTTTTTTCCTGAAAATGGATAGATTGTCGGTGTGTGACTAAGAAATTCACGGTATCCTCCTATTGGGGTGGACCATGCTTATGTATATTCTGTAAGGGAACTTTGCTAGTAGTACACAGTGGTTGGTAGATCCTAGGCTTGAATCAAGATGCTTGATTTTTATAAAAAGGAGTATGATAAGCTCAAAAATAGCAATGCGGGAGTTGTAGAGGTAAACTGGTAGGTTGGATGAGGTTGATGATTTGGAAAATACAATAGTGGGAACGTTTTACCATATAGGATGGGAGTTCAAGTTGAACAGAGAGATTGGGGATATAGTCATTGGACAGGTTAGATCTTGGATCTTGTAAGTATCATTGTCCCTATACTTGTACTTTATTGTTGGCATGAAATTAATTATTAAATTCATGGTTTTGAAATTGGGTTTGTCTCAATTGAGATCTTTGACATGATTACGTATTTTTGTGTTTTTCATAGGTTATGATGCATTATTTGTGAATTATTTATGTTTATGAACATTGTGGGATTCATAGGAATGTTAAATGGATTTCGGTGTACTATGGATTCCCCAATTACTTGATTTTGGTTTTAGAAATTATATACCCTCAAAATATTTGTGAAATTACAAATGGATATAATTTTGTCATATGATTTGGCTATTCTTGAATATTTGCGTTGCATAGATAGTTAAGGAAACATGGATTAGGTTTCGGTTGGATTCAAATGATTTTTGAAAGGCCTTATTGGACATGGTTTGATTTTAAATGGTTTTAATTTAAATTAGAAACCTTGGGGTCAATTTGTTCTAATGGTTCTTGCATGTCTATGTTGGGCTCTAGGTAGCATTGGGATGAATAAGGTTTTGGGTATGGGAGAACCAAGTGTCTCTAGTGTACGTCTTCGGTGATACCCATTAGAGTAGAGAATTGTGTTGATTGGTTTAATGGGCTGGAGGTTGGTGGTTAATCTATAATTCTCTTTTAATGGTGAACTTCAATGGATGGTCGGGTCGCATACTCTAGTGATACTCTTCCATCTCAGTTGAGAGAGTACTCTATTAGTATTGTATGCCTTCTTATTGCAATTTTGCCTAAGGTTCGTGTTTGGTATCTCCCTGTTCCCTAAATATGAGTTTTGACTTACATTACCTTACTCATAGTATATGTGGTTGTGTTTCTTTCGGTGTCCAATCTTAAGGACTCTTTTTTGGTATGATTAAGTCTGGATAGTTCTTGATTATGGTTTAGGTGGTTATTATGAAGTACTTCGTACCTATGGTGCCTTATCTTGTTTCGGCGGCCTTGGGTGGCTTTGGTAATTTTTGTAGATGAGGGTCCTACTGTTCTCATTAGAGTACCTAATAGATAAGGGTCACTCACAGCTTGTCCTTACCAGTGGTGCAATATTGACACCCTTCCAATTGGGGTTATAGATTGGACCCCAACTCAACTATATTATCTTATTTGGGGCATGTCGATTAGATGACTACCTCCCACAGTCTCAGTCTCAATCTTCAGTAAAGAACTCAGATAGTACTACAGATTTTAGTATTGTTAGATGCCGTCTCTCAGCTTCGTATGGAACTCAGCTAGTTCCATCATAATTAGGACTATCATACACAGTTACTCAGTAGACAGCATATCAGTTATCAGTAATCCATGTTGTCAGTAAACTCAGTATTGAGAATCCTCATGATTCCAGTTACAGTTGTGTATTTATGCATGTATTCTCACGCAGTCATGTTCTTGTTGATCAGTCAGTTTTAGTTCATGCATATGAACCCTTGCACTCAGCCTACCTCATGTTGCATACCAGTACATTCTCACGTGCTGACGCATACTTTTCTCTTGCGCTATGGTATTTTATACCATAGGTTCGGACGCTCAGGTTCCTGATCGCACTTAGCAATTCAAGTTTCTGCAGTCAGAGTCAGTGGCGAGTCCTCATAGTTCAAGGACGTGATTATTCGATTATTTTATTATTTTAGTACTTCAGTACTTAGTTTATTTCAGCAGTTGGAGTTAGTTAGGGACATGTCCCATCAACTCCTTATTCAAACAGTTTAGAGTTTTTTTTCCAGACTATAGCATGTTTAGACAGTTATTTTAGTTTTGAGTAGTGTTATACCTTATTCAGACATTGTTTTATTCAGTATTGTTCAGTTTTGAATCTTATGGCACTTCATCCCATTATTTCACATATTTTAGTGTTATTCTACAGTTATTACAGCAGGTACTAGTCATGGGTTAGCTTGTGGTCCTTCGGGATTATGAGCACCGTGTTGCGTACGGGGTACCAGACTCAAGGCGTTACAAACTTGGTATCAAAACCTAAGGTTCAACTGTGTCCTAGGAAGTCTGAAAAGCCGTATCTAGTAGAGTCTTGTGCATAGGTGTGTTGCGTGCCACATTTATGTACAGGAGGCTATGAGATGCTTTAGGAACAATTTTCCTTTTTTTTAGTATCTATGTCGTGTGAGTAAGAATGAGCTCAAATTTAACCCTCATTATAATCCATTTCTTCCTTTCGTTTACAAAACATGCCTCCCAAAAGGACTAACAAAAAGAGAAATGGGAATCAGACAGTACCTCAGCCCGTTCAGGCATATCCCCTAGACGGACCTATTTCTCCTGCAGAGTTCAGAGCTAGATTCACTACTCTGGCTAATTAAGTTGCTGCTCAAAATGAACGCCCAACTACCATTCTGGCCAACCCAGTGGTCAATTCTGCTGCAGCTAGGATTTGGGACTTCACCCGAATAAATCCTCCTTCTTTCATCGGGTCTAAGAAAGATGCGGATCCTCAAGAATTCCTTGATCAAGTGCAAAAGGTTACAGATATCATGGGGGTAACTGCTAGTAAGAATGCTAAGCTAGCTGCATATCAGTTTTAGGTTGTGGATCACACATGGTTTAAGTAGTGGAAAGCAGAGAGGGCCGCAGATGCAGGGTCTATTGAGTGGAAGGATTTTTCCACTGCCTTATTAGATATATTATTTGCCCTAGAGCTGAGAGAAGCTAAGGTGTTAGAGTTTATCAACCTCAAGTAGGGCAACATGATGGTGAAAGAGTATTCTCTCAAGTTTACTCAATTAGCTAGATATGTTTCTCATGTAGTGGAAGAAACAGATCTAAAATGAGGAAGTTTGTTTTGGGATGAATGATAGTATGATCAAGGAGTGTAGGACCGCAATACTAATTAGTGAGATGGACATAACTAGGCTTATGGTCCACACTCAACAGATAGAGGAGTAGAGGATTAAGGAGAGAGAAAAATAGAATAAAAGAGCAAGGACAGGTAGTATCAACTTTGCTCAGCCTAAGTCAGAGGGTGGTAATCATTCTCAGTTCCACCTGAAGTCTTCAGTTCTAGCTTCTTCCTCAGCCACTGCTCCAGTTCCTAAGTTCAGGAATGGTAACAAAGATAGGGTGCCAGGCTCTAAGTCTCAGGGTAGTGTCAGCAGTGCCCCAACCCATCTTCTTTGTCAGACTTGTGGAAAACACCATCAGGGTATTTGTAGAGTTGGCAGTGATGTTTGATATGGATGTGGCAAGCCAGGCCACAGAGTCAGAGACTATCCTCAGTCAGGTTTTCAGGGTCAGTATAACCGTTCCTCAGCCCAGTCTGGTCGCTCGAATCAGCAGGGTACCACCTCTAGCGCCACTAGTGGGAAACACCCAAACAGACTCTATGCTCTTCAGTCCTTACAAGATTAGGAAAATTCTCCTGATGTGGTCACTGGTACATTACAGATCTTTCATTTGCATGTTTACGCTTTGCTAGATCCAGGATCGTCTTTGTCTTTTGTTACTCCTTATATAGCAGTTGATTTCAGAGTCAGTCTCAAAATTTTAGCAGAGCCCTTTTCAGTATCTACTCGAGTGGGTAAATATATCATAGCCCAATGGGTATATAAAAACTGTTCGATTATGGTATCTCAGATAGTCACTTCAACAGACTTAGTCAAATTAGAGCTGGTTGATTTCAATGTCATTCTCGGCATAGATTGGCTTCAATCTAGCTATTCCATAGTTGACTGCGAAAATAGAGTTGTCCAGTTTTAGTTTTCGAATGAGCCCGTCCTAGAGTGGAGGGTTAGTACTTCAGCATTCAGGGGTCCACTTATTTCCTACCTAAGGGTAAGGAAGATAATATCTAAGGGATGTGCCTATCATCTTGTTTGAGTTAAGGACTCTAGTTTCGAAACTCCCAGTCTTGAATCAGTCCCATTTGTAAATGAATACTTAGATGTCTTTCCAAAAGATCTTCCCAGAATTCCTCCAGAAAGGGAAATAGACTTCGGCATTGACCGTCTCCCAGATACTCAGCCCATATCTATTCTGCCATACAGAATGGCAACAACAGAGCTCAGAGAAATGAAAGAATAGTTGAAAGATCTCCTAGATAAGGGATTCATTAGACCCAACATATCCCCGTAGGGTGCACCAGTTCTATTCGTGCGTAAGAAAGATGGTTCTATCAGAATATGCATAAACTACCGTTAGGTCAATAAAGTCAAGGTTAAGAACAAGTATCCACTTCCTAGAATCGATGACTTTTTTGACCAACTTCAAGGTTCCAGTTATTTCTCTAAGATAGACCTCAGATCAGGCTATCATCATCTCAGAGTCAGAGAATGTGACATTCTAAAAATAGCCTTCAGAACTCGGTATGGTCATTTTGAAATCTTAGGCATGTCCTTTGGTCTTAACAATTCCCCACAGCAGGGTGCCACCTCCAGCGCCACTAGTGGACAACACCCAAACAGACTCTATGCTCTTCAGTCCTGACAAGATTAGGAAAATTCTCCTGATGTGGTCACTGGTACATTATAGATCTTTCATTTACATGTTTATGCTTTGATAGATCCAGGAGCGTCTTTGTCTTTTGTTACTCCTTATATAGCAGTTGATTTTGGAGTCAGTCTCAAAATTTTAGCAGAGTCCTTTTCAGTATCTACTCGAGTGGGTAAATCTATCATAGCCCGACGGGTATACAAAAACTGTTCGATTATGGTATCTCAGATAGTCACTTCAACAGACTTAGTCGAATTAGAGATGGCCGATTTCAATGCCATTCTCGGCATAGATTGGCTTCAATCTAGCTATTCCACAGTTGACTGCAAAAATAGAGTTGTCCAGTTTTAGTTTACGAATGAGCCTGTCCTAAAGTGGAGGGGTAGTACTTCAGCATTCAGGGGTCAACTTGTTTCCTACCAAAGGGTAAGGAAGATAATGTTTAAGGGATGTGCCTATCATCTTGTTTGAGTTAAGGACTCTTTCGAAACTCCCAGTCTTGAATCAGTCCCAGTTGTAAATGAATACTTAGATGTCTTTCCAGAAGATCTTCCCAGAATTCCTCCCGAAAGGGAAATAGACTTCGGCATTGATCGTCTCCCAGATACTCAGCCCATATCTATTCTGCCATATAGAATGGCAACAGTAGAGCTCAGAGAAATGAAAGAATAGTTGAAAGATCTCCTAGATAAGGGATTCATTAGACCCAGCGTATCCCCATAGGGTGCACCAGTTCTATTCGTGCGTAAGAAAGATGGTTCTATCAGAATGTGCATAGACTACCGTCAGCTCAACAAAGTCACAGTTAAGAACAAGTATCCATTTCCCAGAATCAATGACTTGTTTGACCAACTTCAAGGTTCCAGTTATTTCTCTAAGATAGATCTCAGATCAAGCTATCATCATCTCAGAGTCAGAGAATGTGACATTCTAAAAATAGCCTTCAGAACTCGGTATGGTCATTTTGAAATCTTAGTCATGTCCTTTGGTCTTAATAATGCCCTAATAGCTTTCATGAACTTGATAAATCATGTGTTCAAACTGTACTTGGACATGCTCATCATAGTCTTCATAGATGACATCCTTGTCTATTCCCACAGTGAACCTGATCATGTAGACTATCTCAGAATAGTATTGCTGACCCTCAGAAATCATCAATTGTTTTCCAAATTCAGTAAGTGCGAAATTTAGCTAAGGTCAGTAGCGTTCCTTGGTCATATCATTTTTGGCGATGGCATTAGAGTTGATCCCTAAAATACCAAAGAAGTGAGAAATTAGCCCATACCCATCTCTCCATCAGATATTAGGAGTTTCTTGGGTTTGGCTGGCTATTACAGATAGTTTGTTTAAGGGTTTTCTTATATTGCATCCCCTATGTCCAGATTTACTCAGAACAAAGTCAAGTTTCAGTGGTCAGATTTATGCGAGAAGAGCTTTCAGGAGTTGAAGACTCGACTCACCTCAGCCCCCGTTCTAACTCTTCCAGATGGTTCAGATGGGTTTGTCATGTACTATCACATCGAGAATAGGTTTGGGTTGTTTACTCATGCATCATGGTAAGGTCATAGCCTAGCCTCCTGATAGCTTAAGCCCCATGATAAGAACTATCCGACTCATGATCTTGAGTTAGTGACAGTAGTGTTTGCCTTGAAGATTTGGAGGCATTACTTATATGGGGTACATGTAGATGTGTTCACAGATCACAAAAGTTTTCAGTATGTATTCTCTCAGAAATACTTAAACCTCCATCAGAAAAGGTGGTTAGAGATCTTAAAAGATTATGACATGAGTGTTCTTTATCATCCGAGAAAGGCCAATGTAGTGGCCGACGCTCTCAGTAGACTGTCTATGGGTAGTGTTGCTTATGTTGAGGATAGTAAGAAGAAGCTAGCTCAGGAATTCCATCATCTTGCCCGACTAGGTGTCTTTTTAGTCGATTCAGTAGAAGGTAGTATATGTGTACAGAGTAGTTCAGAATCATCTCTAGTTTCTAAGCTAAAGGAAAAGCATGATAGAGATTCCAGTCTAGTCAAGTTGAAAGAGTCAGTCAGAGATCAGAAGGTAGAGGTTTTATCCCAAGCGGGAGATGGTGTGTTGCGTTGTCAGGGTCATCTATGTGTGCCAAGTGTAGATGAATTGAGGCAACAAATTCTTGCAAAAGCGCATGGTGCGTGCTACTCTTTTCATCCAGGGGCCACTAAGATGTACCGCGACTTGCGGGAGATCTATTGGTGGAGTAGGAAGAAGAAAGACATTTTATAGCTATGTGCTCAACATGTTAGCAGGTTAAGCTTGAGCATAAAAAGCCCAGTGGGTCTATGCAGGAGTTCAGTATTCCTACTTGGAAGTGGAAAAAAGTGAATATGGACTTTGTAATGAGTTTGCCTCATACCCATCGCCAACATAATTCAGTTTGGTTCATTATAGACAGAATGACCAAGTTAGCTCATTTCCTTCCAGTCCATACCTCTTATTTAGCTGAGGATTATACCAAGATCTATGTCAGATAGTTAGTCAGATTACATGGTGTTCCATCATCTATTATCTCAGATAGAGATACCTAGTTCACCTCTTAGTTTTGGAAAATATTCCAAAAGGGTCTTAGTACCTGAGTCCACCTCAGTACATCCTTTCATCCTCAGACGTATAGTCAAGCAGAAAGGACCATTCAGACCTTAGAAGATATGCTAAAGACATGTGCAATTGATTTTAAAGGTAGTTTGGATGACCACTTTCCTTTGATCGAGTTGCATACAACAACAACTATCATTCCAGTATTCAGATGGGTCCATTTGAAGCTCTCTATGGTAGGATATACAGATCTCCAATTGGTTGGTTAGAAGTTGGTGAGGCCACAATTGTAGGGCCTGACTTGGTATTCGATGCCTTAGAAAAAGTTCAGTTGATCAAAGAACGACTCAAGACAGCTCAGATCCGACAGAAATCGTGCATAGATGTGTGAAGAAAGGATATCGAGTTCGAGATTAGTGATGATGTGTACTTGAAAATATATTCCATAAAGGGAGTGAAGAGGTTCGGAAAGAAGGGAAAGCTCAGTCCCCAATATGTCGGTCCCTTAAAAATTCTCAGTCGCTTTGGCAAGGTAGCTTGAATTGCCTTCAGATCTAGCTTCAATCCATCCAGTATTCCATGTCTCCTTTCTAAAGAAGTGAATAGGTGACCCAGCAGTTGTAGTCCCTATAGAGGGCATAGACGTTCAGAACAACCTCTTTTTTGAAGAGATTTTAGTCGAAATCCTTGATTATCAAACTCGCAGACTGAGGAACAAAAAAAGCCCTCTTGTCAAAGTTCTTTGGCGAAATCAGTCCATTAAGAGAGCTACTTTGGAATCAAAAACAGATATGCATACCAAGTACCCTCACCTCTTCTCTACAAACTCAGATTCAACCCAAGGTAATAGCTTTCCTTAAGCTTATTCAGTTTCATGTTCAGATTTCAGTTATAAATTTGGCATCAAATACAATTTTATGTCCAGTCATATGTTCATAGGACAGATCAGTCATGTATTTATGCATCATATATGCATTCTCGTTATGAGAAAACTCAGCTTATTAGTAATCCCAGTCATGCATTCATGAATCATTTATTCATGCATCAGATATGTATGTCCAGTATGAAAAAATTAGTATATCAGCAGCTTCAGCCATAAATCCATGCATAAAATATGCATGTACAGTATTCACTCTTAGTCTTAAGTTTTTCCCTCTTAGTTAGTCTCATTAGAGGACGAATGTTCCCAAGGGGGAGATATTGTAAGACCCCATAAAACTCTAAGCTTAATTTAGTCCATTAATGCTTATCAAGGGGTCCCAGACGTAGAATATTTTGGCTAAGTATCCATACTTAGTTTTATTTATCCTTTGAAGGATGGAAATCTTATTTCATGAGCTTCACATTCGTTAAAGGTCGATATTTAAGTTAACTCATAATCAGAAATGTCTATAGGAGTTCCCGAATGAGTTTTGGACTTTTCAAACCTTGTTTACACCTTGTTTGAAATCCCAAAATAGTGAGTTGACGCGATGTTGGCACGTCGCATTGCCAATCACGTCGGTAGATAAAATGTTTCTTAGATTAAGGTAATTTCCAGTGAACCGACGTGATGTCGGCGCATCGCGTCGGTCGCGTTGGTACCCTTGACGCTCCATGTCGGATGCAGCATCGCTGGGTGCATTTTCCTATATTTTAAATCCATGCATTTAAGGGTAATTAGGTCTTTTGCCCGGACCTTCAGCCTTCATAACATGAAATTTAGCCCTCTTTTGGATAAATATGCTCATTATTTCACAATTGCTCAAGAACAAGAAAACACTAGGTGATTTATTTCAAATCAAGAACTCATGATTTCTCTATTAACTTTTCAAAATTCTTCAACAAAGTTATGTAAAGTGTTCATCCAAGGGTCACCTCCACCGTTGAAGCTCAAGAAACCCTTTTCAAAAAATAAGTTTTGAATTCCATGTTTTGGGTTTGATTGTACATATGTAAATGTTGTATTATGAATTCCTAGATTGAATCTTTATTGTATTTTTCATGACTTTATGATTGTATGTGGATTGAAATCCTTAAATTTGAAGTGCTTGATATAACCATGATGTATTAGTTGTTGATTCAGGCCATAGAAAAGGTTATTCCTTCCATGTGTTTGTCAAAATGCCTAAGTAAATAAGAATTGTGTATTATGACCTATTTGCGACCCAAGTGATGAACTCATGATGTACCCACATGTTTAAAATGACTTCCATTCTAAATCTATGTCTTACAATGATTTGAGGAAATTTTCTTGAGATTAAAGTTGTGAATTTATGATATATTGCATGCTTTCCCTATCCATGTACAAGTTTATGACCTTCAAGTGCTTGTGAAATCCCTCAATGATTGTATAGTGAATTGATGACTATGGTCACTTGTTCAAGAATGGTCATGTCTTATTATTTTCATGCTATCGAGTCCTGGAGGTATTTAATACCTGGAAATTTAGCTGTGTTCCTAGAGCCAATATGAGTTTTCAAGATACTCTCAGTCAAGCAATGATCATATCATTCAGTCAGTTACAAAACTCAGGAAAACTCAATAATCTCAGTGTCAGTCAAGTCCCATTTAGTATTCAGTTAAATCCTCAGTAAACTCGGTCAGTTATCAGAATTTAGTAGTATTCCGCCAGTCAACAGAACTCAGCGAACTCAGTCTAGTTCAGTTCAGTATAATTAGTTCAGTGTCTATTCAGATGGGAGTAGGATTTAGAACCAAGTGAACCCAAGGATGGAAACTCACCTGCTAGCAAAGTGTATGTTTCTTAGAAGCAATCCTTGTGTTCTAGAACTACGTAGCCAGCGTAGGTTGAGACATCAAACCTACTAGATGAGGGTTAATGAGGTATTTTAACCTAGTAGATGAGGGTCCGACCGTTCTCATAGAGTACTTGGTAGATGAGGGTCACTCATAGCTTGTTCTTACTAGTGGTGTGATATTAACACCCTTACAATTGAGTTTATAGATTGGACCCCAACTCAGCTATATTATCTTATTTGGGGCATGTCGATTAGATGACTACCTCCCACAATCTCAGTCTCAGTCTTCAGCAAAGAACTCAGATAGTTCTGCAGATTTTAGTACTGTCAGATATAGTCTCTCAACTTAGTATGAAACTCATCTAGTTCCATTAGAATTAGGACTGTCAGACACAATCATTCAGTAGACAACATGTCAATTATCAGTAATCCATGTTGTCAGTAAACTCAGTATTCAGAATCCTTATGATTCCCGTTACAGTTGTGTTTTTATGCATGTATTCTCACGCAGTCATGTTCATGTTGTTCAATCAGTTATAGTTCATGCATATGAACCCTTGCATTCAGGCAACCTCACATTGCATACCAGTATATTCTCACGTACTGACACTTACTTTTCTCTTGTGCTATGGTGTTTTATACCATAGGGTCAGACGCTCAGGTTCCCGATCACACTTAGCATTTCAGGTTTTAGTAGTTAGAGTCAGTAGAAAGTCCTCATAGTTCGAGGACATGATTATTCCATTATTTCAATATTTCAGTACTTCAATACTTAGTTTATTTCAGCAGTTGGAGTTAGTTGGGGACATGTCCCATTAACTCCTTATTCAGACAGTTTAGAGGTTTTTTTTAAACTATTGCATGTTCAAATAGTTATTTCAGTTTTGAGTATTGTTATACCTTATTCAGACATTGTTTTATTCAGTATTGTTCAATTTTGAACCTTATGGCACTTCATCCTATTATTTTGTATATTTCAGTATTATTATACAGTTATTGCAGTAGGTACTAGTCATGGGTTAACTTGTGGTCCTTCAGGATTATGAGCATTATGTAGCGTCCAGGGTACCAGACACGGGGCCTTACAATGAATCATTAAGACCAATGATTATGTGCAGCCTTATAGTGCCACCTCTTTCTTACCGTTAGTAGAAAAGAAAGAACATCCTGGACTAGTCACTATTCCATGTTCTATTGGACCTTTTATTTTTAAGAAAGATTTATGCCAATTGGGATCAAGAGTAAATATTATGCCATTGGTTGCGTACAAGTGTTTAAGGATGGGGGAACTCAAACCTACATCCATAATGTCGTTGATGGCTAACTCATTTGTGAAAAACCCGGTGGGTGTCTTATGTGACATTGAAGTAATGCTGGCATTCTTTATTTTGCTCATTGATTTCATAGTTCTTGATTGTGAGATAAATTCTAAAGCCCTCATTATATTTGGTTGACCCTTTCTATCCACTGGTAGGGTATGGATTGATATAGACTTAGAAGACATCACCTTCAAACTAAATGATGAGCAAGTATTCTTTGATGTATGTACAATAGTGTAGTAGCCAGATAATTTGCGAGTGTGTTTGTAATAGAAACTATTGATTAGGATATTGTTGCAGAGGATGGTGTACAAAATGCAACAGGTGTTGATGAGAGACGTGTGGAAGACCAGTTTGAAGAAATTGAGATACCGAAACTAGGACATAAAAAAGAAGAGGTGGATATCTTACAAGAAGAGGCGTGCCTTATCATTAAGAGACACATATTAGCCATATCTCTAGTTGTATCCCCAATTACTCTGCCAATACCATCACATGGTCCCACATACTTGATTTATTTGCAAAGGATGATGATGCAGTCCCCAAAGATAGGACCAAGAAGGCCGAGTGGGGGAATTACTGAATCCAGACAGGCCAAATGAGCAAGCCCTAAAAAGGGCCACCTATGATTCAATGAAGACTACATTTGTTGATAGAAAGAGGTATGCCGAGCTAGTTGTGAGTCCATCTTCTTGTAGTGCACCGCCACTACAATGGTCTCCACTTGTGGTTATACCCTCATCTGGGGATGCTCATGACATGGACGCTTAGTGCATCCTAGGTATGTTCTAACTTCCCTATGTTTTACTTTATTTTAGTGTATTGAGGAAAGTGCACAATTTTTAGTTGGGTGCGATATAAAATAATCATTGAGGGTTTTTGTTACCGTGTTTGTTTTCTTACCAGTCACGGTATAGTGGTAGAACGGTATGTCTAGGTTAATTTGTGTCATTGTGTTTTGCTTCATATTGTGTTATGTTTTATATAATTAGGAGATTTTTAAGATTTTATGGCAGTTATCATGTTTTTATGGATTTTTGAAAAAAATGATACACTTTCAAAGTTTTGTCGTTTAGAACTGTGTAAATATATATATGTGTGAACATTGATGATCTTGTTATGGCTTTAGGATTAGGGACATGATAATCACTTGCTAAAAATTGCACGAAACAGATAAGTAGTAGGTTGTAATATTGACTCTGTGCCATGTGTGTGTGAGATACTACTTAGTTCCCTTTTGTGTTAAATTCAAAACTTGCCTAGTTAGTCTTGCCTAGGTTGAAGGATAGTCGATTAACAAAGGATCTTAGGCCGTTTTTGAGTCCAGTCCACTTTTAGACTAAATGACCTTCCATGTGTTTAATATTATCCCTTGATCCCTATTTTGATCCTTATAGCCTATTTTTCTTGTTACACCTTCCATCTTCCCATTTGTATTACAATGAACCTATTTTGGTCCTGGTCCTCCGTAGACATTGTGCACCACAACTTAGGCAAAATACCTAAGTTGAGGGTGGTTATCATAGGGGTTCATAGTGTAAAGTGGGTATGTATAAGGGCAAAATAAAAGAAAAAGAAAGTAAGGCTGGATGTGGTAGCCAAAGAAAAGAAAAAGAAGAAGAATGAAAAAAAATGTGAAAAAGTGAAAAAGAAAGAATAAATGACTGCACCTAACAAGAATGTGCAATAAAGAATAAAAAGGAGAAATGAGGGTGGAATAAAAAGAAAATTTTCTAGTAAGTGAGACTCTAAAGTTAGTGTAGTGCCAAGGAGACTTAGTCACTTGATATATCCATATGTACTATAACAAGCCCCTAAGCCTACGTTACATGTCGAGAAAAGTCCTGTAGTGATCCTAACTCGACTGTCTAAATTCTAAGGTAAAGAAAATAAGGGCAAGACTATGATATTTGATGCACATTGACTGGAACATCTCTGCTGAGTGTGAGTTTCTCTTAATTGTCCCTACATTGACATGAATTAGTTCATATGAGTGAGTGGAACATCTTTGCTATGAGGGCACATGAGTCATATTTCTAGCTGCTTACCTGAATTGGGTAGTGTAACTTATAAATATGTGTTATTGTCTATTTCTAATATAATGCCATACCTTGACCCCATTGTGTCACATTATTGTGCTTCATGTTTATACACAGTTGGTTTTGAAAAGTAAGGTTGGAGGGGGTATTGTGTTTTGAGATTAAAGTGTTGACTGACTGCCTTGAATAGCTTAGGTTATCCTAGTTAAGTGTGATTTTTTTGTTGTGTTTTGTTTCTTGAGGACATACAAACATTCTAAGTTGAGGGTGTAGATGTGCTATAGATATATAGAACTTTCAACGCTTAAAATAAGTGAAATATGCAAGTTTTAGAAGTTGTTTTGTTAGATATGATGGGTTTTGGGTATGTTTTGTAGGAAATCATGTTTTGGATGCTAAGTTCATGAAAAGGATAAAAAAGATGTTTTTGGATGCTTATGGGAGAAATTATGGATTTTTGAGGTACTTTTCGGTTGTTCGCTACCAAAGCATGTTTGGAAATTTAAGAAGAGATGAAAAGATGAATCCCAATACTTGCTAAGTCAATATGTGGACCACATGTAATACATGTGGACATATTGGGTAAATCAAGTGTCAGAATTCCAAAATCCCAAGAGCTAACTGTAATACCCCGCACGCTTCTAAGCTAGAAATTGGACCTTCGTTCCTACGAGTGTAAACTCTAGTCCCGTGATTCATACTTGAATCCATGTTTCATGATTATTAACCTAGTGTGAAGGAGGATTATGAGGTGGGAAATATGTTCATAAGTGTCACTTAGAGAAAAGTGAGCTAACAACCTTTGATTCAACCAATTTTAGGTGATCGATTTCTCAAGGGTCATCTTTGAATGAGTATAACATTATGTATATGTGGAATTTGACAGATTAAGACCCATCAAATTGTAGATAATTGAATTTTCTTTCCAACTATACCAATTTTTCCATAATCTAATATCTGAGCAAAAACTTATGACTATTTTTATAAGAAATAGTAAGGTCTCGCGATAGGCTCGCGACACGAGGTCCATTCCTTTTTTTTGATGCAAAATGCGAGGTCCATTCCATGTTTTTGGGGGTTGTTCCACTAGGGTTATTTACATGGGAAAAAGAGGCCAAGGGGAAGTTTAGTCCTTTTCCCTCATCCCTAGCCGCCCAAACATGGTTTATAGCTCAAAAAGGGGAATTATTTTCCCATCTTCTTCAAACTAGCTCATGTAAAAACCCTCTCCTTTCCCAAGAACAAATTCAAGTTTCTTTCTCGAGAAATCAAGGTTCCAAGATACTAAGTTAAAACAATCTTCAAGAAATCTTCTATTAAGGTATGTTAGATGTTCATCCATGGGCCCGTTTCTCCTATGGAGTCCAAGAATCCATCTTTTATATTTTAAATTATGAAATTACATATTTATAATGATTTATCCCCATGAAGATTTTATGAGTTTTGATTATACATGGTGTTTACAATCTATTTTCGTTGAAAGCAACCCTTACATGTTTGAAGCATGAAATTTCATTGTTAAATCCCTAAGTATAGTTTTAGCATTGCAATCATGCTATTCTCATATTTTCACTCATTCCTATTCATAGGTCCATGAATTTCTCATCATTTAAATTTCAATTTAAGATTATAATTTGTATCAAGTGGAATGCATTATAGTATGTTTTAAATATTATGGTTCCCATATTATGTTTATGAGAATTCAGAATAAATCCTCAGTTTATGATTTTGTAATGTGATCCTTCTATCTCATCATGTTTAAAAGTATTCCCATGTTAAAGTTTTGATCCCCATGTGTTTGATGAAATGCCAAAGTAATGGATTCTGAGTAGTGATTCCCTATTATGGTTTTCAAAGATTTCAAGTGTTCCTATTGTTATGCTATTGAGTCTTAGGTGTTATGAATACCCAAAATTTAGCTATTTACTTAGTCTAAGTATTATCAGTACGGTTTCAAATAAAGTATGAGAACTATAAGTTTAGTTAGTTAACATATCAGTCAGTCTTAGATTAGTTAAGTAATCCGAGTCAGTTCAGTAGGGAGTAAGATTTAGCATCGAGCGAACCCAGGGATGGGGCTCACCTGCCAGTTGAGGGTGTGACTCTTAGTATCAATTCCTGCATTCCAAATCTACGTAGTTAGCATAGGTTGAAATGTTAACCTGCCAGTTGAGGGTGTGACTCTTAGTAGCAATCTCTGTGTTCCAGAACAACGTAGCCAGCGTAGATTGGAATATTAACCTAACAGTTGAGGGTTGACATATATCTCACTAGGACACCTGCCAGAAGAGGGTGACTCTTTAGTCCTTCAGGACTTCACTTTAGTGGATCCACATAGCCATTGTTAGTACCTTTGGCATAATATCGACTCCCTTCCAACTAGGGTCATAGATTGGACCACGATTAACTTATTTGGGGAAAGTCGGTTAGATGATAACTCCCACAGTCTCAGTCCAGTATTTAGTCCAGTATTTAGTTCAGTATTTATTTTCAGGTTTACTTAACCATAGAATACATATATCAGTTATCTAGTTACCAGTATTTTAGTGTTTTGGTTTACAGATCATTTCAGAAGTATGTTTTACGCATGGTCATGCATTCTCAATCCTTACAATTTTTATGCATTCTTAGACTTTACATATTTCATGCATTCTTACTTAGTACCTCACGTTCTTCATTTTGTCAGTTATTACTTAAGCATATAAACCCATGCATGTTAGCCTAACCTCATTTAGCATACTAGTACATTCAAAGTACTTATCACATACTTTTTTCTTGCACTATGATGTTTAATACCATAGTGTTGGATGCTTAGTTCCCTAACTGCACATAGATTACCAGATTATTAGTAGTAGTGGTGAGTCCTCATATTTTGAGGACATGGTTTATCTATTTTGGTTTACCTTACAATTTTAGTATTTCTATTCAGTTGGAGTTAGTTGGTCCCATCAGCTCCCCATTCAGTCAATTTAGAGGCTTTCAGACTAGTATAGATAGTTAATTAGTTTTTTAGTTGTTATCATCAGTTGTTTTATCAGTATTGACAGTATGTTTCAGACATTTTAAAACTATGATTCAATATTGATTTTTACTTGTTAAAAACCTTATGGCTTATCAGTTGTTCTTCCGTACATGTCATTGTCATTTTATTTAGTGCTCATAGCTGGTAACAACTCATGGATTAGCTTATAGTCTTTCGGGGCTGTAAGCACCGTGTGGTATCCAAGGTGTACTCTCAGGGTGTTTCAAACTTGGTATTAGTGCCTAAGGATTTATAGTGTCCTAGGGAGTCTAAAAGTTGTATTTAGTAGAGTTTTGTGCATGTGTGTAAAGCACGCCACACTTATGGACAAGAGGCTGTAAGACATTTTAGTAAAAGTTTTCCTTCTTTCGTATCTCAGATCGTGCTATAGAAAGGTCCTCTTAGAAAGTTAAGCAGACTCTCATCTTTCTCTATTCATGCTACCCTTACCTTGTTTTCAAGTTAATAGAAACAATCAAGCTTAAATCCTTACTGATAGAGATTTTCTCAGACAGTTCCCATAGATAGTTATAGGATTATATACAGGCTTGAAAGTATCCCATTAGTGCATTTATGTTCTGGAGTATGAAAGATTTCATTCATGATTCTTTAAAATCATGCATTTAACCAAAGTCAGATGTGCTTTTAGATCCCTCCTCAGAATCCTATGATAGCATATGCCCTAGAGTTATAAGTATGAACCCAAAAGTTTATCAAAAGAAAAATGGGGATAGTGTTATCTGAATTTAGTAGACTTTGCATTCATAGGGCTAGTTGTATGAAAGGTGAATCAGTAGGCTTGAAATAGTGTATATAAGAAAAGAATTTAAGTTTGTTGATTTAAAAGTATATGCTGTTGGTGTAATGGTAATTCCCATGGTATTGGGAAAAAATAAGTTTAAAGATAGGATAATTGTAGGCTGTGATAAAAGTAGTATGGTTCATTGATGGTTTGAGGATATCAATGTTAAGTGTTAGAATCTAAGTTTGAATCGTTGAAGATTGAGCTAATAAAAAGAAGAGTTGAGAATTCTAAGTTAGTCAGTTCTTTAGTTATTACAAATGTATTTACGGATATAGAAAGTTAAGAGTTCCATCTCAGAAGGAAGTATAGAAGTAAGGTTTTACACTTTTAGGTACAATGTTTTAGGGTAAGTTTAGTGTTTATGAGTATTTTTATATCTCAGACTCTTGAGTAAAGTGGTTTTAGTTTAGTTTAGAGTTTTTTAAGTAGTTCAAAACCTTAGAATAATGGTTTGAAGCTATGGGGGAGATGATAGAACAAGTAACCAAGTCAGCCTCTCAGATTTTAGTACGGATGTTAGTATGTTGTAGAATAGCAGTAAGGGAGGATGATGCCCAACCCATTCTTATTTTAGTTTTTGTACTTCAGTTATCACAATATTTACTCATGCCTTATATGTCAATTACATGATCATAGCTCATCTTCACGCACTTTCCATAGAATCATGTACGCTTTCAGTTCCTAGTATAAGGAGTTCCAGTTCACCTAACAGTCTGAATCATATTCCATGAATTTATGAACTCTCAGTTCAGGTCATGCAGCTCATGACTCATGTATTCATGTTCTAGAGTATGCTCAGTTCCCATGGCCCATACTACACTCCTAATGATCAACAAAATTTAGATAATGGCATGTATATCCTCAGTTTAGATCTCTTGATGAATCCCTAATGTTGATAATCTATTTAGGCCTTAGTTAAGTGTCAAGTTATGTATAGTGTTTACTCATGCTTTAGGTCCTCATGTTTTAACCTTTCAGTGACCTCTCCTTATGAAATAATGGTAGTGATGAGCAATTGCTTAGCTGGGAGAGAGTAAATATTTCTTATTGACAAAAGATTATTGTATTCTTAATTTAGATAAGGATGTAAGTGAGAAGTGAGATTAACGCTATGTTTCTGATATATGTCATGGTTAGTTGAAATTTTGTGTGTGTTTTCTTGGGGTAGTGCATAGAAGTTTCTAATGATGGAGGTTTGGAAGATATGTGGAATATGCTTTTATGGGTTTTGTTTAGAAGTTCATATGTAGTTACAAAGATAGGCTTAAATGTCATGTTGGTGTGTAAGTGGGTAGAAGCATTGTGCATTAGTGAATGGCTAGTAAGAGGTTAGATGTAGTTGTTAAAGAAGTAATAAGAATTATTCATAAAATAAGGAGTTGGGAAAAAGTAGGGTGTGTTGAACTCATGACTCAGACAAGTATTACAGTTGTATGTGTGCAATTTGTAGATTCGAGTAGGCTTGATCATAGTAAGGGAATTCAGTCCAGCTCAGACTTCAGTAGATAAAGTTATCAATTCCCATGTAAATATTTTCAGTAGCCTTAAGTGAAGTGCGGTGTTGAGGTAGAAAGTATAGTTGAGAGAGTATTGGAGAAGTGTGGCTAAGCTTTAAAGTCAGTAGTTGTAGTGCATAAGGATTTGTAGCTCTATCCTATCTTATGTTTCGTAGGCTTGTGTTCCATATTACAAAATTTTAGCCTTGTTGTGATTTTTGATTCAAATATCTCTATTCAAACCATGCCCAAGATTCTTTTCTCCCTAAATTCATTAAAACTTCATATAAAGAGTGTCAAAGAAATACTCCAGTTAAGTATAAGCTTTCAATATGATTTAGTCTGTATAGACAACAATTCAGTTTAGCAGTCAGACAAACAAGTTACTAGGGTTTTCATTTCTCCTATTCATGAAGAAATTCCTTCACGACGATGCAATTCATAAAATAAGTTCAGTTCATGCATCAGCATCAGTTTTAGATTCTAGATATTCGGTAATGATTTAGTTTTTAAGTGTCTCATACATCATCTCTGTCTTTCCTCAGTATTTCATCCAAGTCAGTATCTTTCGGAGGACATAATATCCCAAGAGGGAGATGTACTGTAATCCCTCAAGCTTTCATGTCCTAAACCTTCCATCTTCTCTTCACATAACAAGATCCAACTTGAAGTAATGGGTACTCATAAGTTGACTCTCTCGTTTCTATCCCAGCCTTATAACCATTCTCATGTCATTGCATGTATTCAAGAAATTAGTTTAGTTTATGATATTCAGTTCACGTATCATACTCAACTCAGTAATGCAGTCATGTTCCAAGTCATGCATGTTTAGTATGTGATCTCAGTTGCCTTAGTTCAGAACTCTCATTCAAATCAGTCTCATTCGAGGACAAATGTTCTCAAGAGGGAGATAATATAATACCCCACACACTTCTAAGCTAGAAATTGAACATTCATTCCTATGAGTGTAAGCTCTAGTCCTGTCATTCATACTTGAATCCATGTTTCATGACCATTAACCTAGTGTGAATAAAGATTATGAGGTGGGAAAGATGTTCATAAGTGTCACTTATAGCAAAGTGAGCTAAGAGCCTTTGATTCGGCCAATTTTTGGTGTTTGGTTTCACAAGGGTAATCTTTGAATGACTATAACATCATGTATATATGGAATTTGGCAGGTTAATACCAACCTACTTGTAGAGAATTGAATTATGTTTCCAACGATACCAATTTCACCTTAATCCAATACCCAAGCAAAAAGTTATGACTATTTTTGTGAGAAATAGTAAGGTCTCGTGATAGGCTCCCGACGCGAGGTCCATTCCTTATTTCTAGGAGGCACAACGTGAGGTCTATTCCATGTTTCTAGGGGTCACTCCATGAGGGTTATTTACATGAAAAAAAGAGGCCAAGGGGTATTTTATCCCTTTTCACTGATCCCCAGCTGTCCAAACACTATTTATAACTCAAAAAGGGCATTATTTGCCCATCTTCTTCAAATCAAATCATATAAAATCCTTCCCCTTTCCTAAGAAATAATTAAAGTTTCTTTATTGATAAATCAAGGTTCCAAGCTACTAAGTTGAAGTAATCTTTAAGAAATCTTCTATTAAGGTATGTTAGATGTTCATCCATGGGCCCTTTTCACTCATGAAGTCCAAGAATCCATCTTTCATGTTTTAAATTATGAAAGTACATGTTTATTATGATTTATATCCATGAAGATTTTATGAATTTTGATTATACATGATGTTTACAATCTATTTTCTTTGAAAGCATCCCTTACACGTTTGAAGCATGGAATTTCATTGTTAAATCCCTAAGTATGGTTTTAGTATTGCAATCATGCTATTTCGACATGTTTCACTCATTCCCATGCTTAAGTCCATGAATTTATTGCCATTTAAATTTCAAGTTAAGATTATAATTTGTTTCAAGTGGAAAGCATTATAGTATGTTTTAAATATTATGGTTCCCATATCATGTTCATAAGAATTCACAATAATTCCTTAGTTTATGATTTTGTCATGTGATCGTGCTATCTCATCATTTTTAAAAGTGTTCAAATATTAAAGTCTTGATCCCCATGTGTTTGATGAAATGCCAAAGCGATGGATTTTGAGTAGTGATTCCCTATTTTGGTTTTCAAAGTTTTTATGTGTTCCTATTATTGTGCTATCGAGTCCTGAGAGTTATGAATACCCAAACTTTAGCTGTTTACTTAGTCTCAGTATTGTCAGTATGGTTTCAGATAAGGTATGAGTACTATCAGTTCAGTTAGTTAACATATCATTCAGTCTTAGATATGTTCAGTTGGGAGTAGGATTTAGCACCGAGTGAACCTAGGGATGGGGGCTCACCTGCCAGTTGAGGGTGTGACTCTTAGTAGCAATCTCAGCATTTCAGAACTACATAGCTAGCATAGATTGAAATGTAAACCTTCCAGTTGAGGGTTGACACATATCCCACTAGGGCACCTTCCAGAAGTGGGTGACTCTTTAGTACTTCAGGAGTTTACTTTAATGGATCCACATAGCCATAGTTAGTACCCTTGGCATAATATTGACACCCTTCCTCTAGGGTCACAGGTTGGCCCTAATTAGCTCATTTAGGGCATTCTGGTTAGATGATAACTCCTACAGTCTCAGTCCAGTATTCAGTTCAGTATTTAGTTTCAGGTTTGCTTGACCATAATATACATATATCAGTTATCCATTTACCAGTATTTAAGTATTTTGGTTTACAGATCATTTCAAAAGTATGTTTCTTTTAAAAATGACTTTAAATAACTGAACAAAATATACGACGGTGGGTGCAACGGTCTGTCGCTGGGTTGATGGTCCGTCGGTCCTGACTGTTGCACCTGGGCAGAATAGGGGTTCACTGCCTCCTCTATGATGGCTTGGGAGATGGTCCATCGCTAGCTCGATGGTCCATCGTCCTTAGCCGTCACTCTTAGACAGAATGTGGTCTCACTGTCTCCATTGCGACGGCTTGGGCGATGGTCCATCGCTAGCTTGACGGTCTGTCGGCTCTCAACGTCGTACCTGGGCAGTATTGATTGCTTTCTGTATTCAGCCATAACTTTCTACCCCGATACTGAATTTGGATGAAATTGGTATCGTTGGAAAGATAATACATTTTCCCACTAAAAAAAGTAAAAATATTAAAAATTCCATGTGTACAAAAATGGATTCATCTTTCAAAGTAAGTTTCTACCATTCTCGAGATTATTTCAAGCTAGGTAGAAGTACGGGTTATTACGGGAGGTATTTTGTTAAGTTTATGGATGGTTTAATTTTACTTACATGGTTCTAAATTAAAAATATGTTCCTTGAGAAGTATGTTTCTCATACCTATCAATATTAGAAGATGAAAAAGTTCTGAATCTTGAGTACGTTGAAATATTTATGACAACTTATGAGTCCATATTTCAGGCGTTGTATTTCTATACACTTAGATTGATTATTTCAAAATAGGATAGAACTAGGTATTTTTTGAAAATTTTGAATGTAGGTCTTCAGATGCCTGCACTAATAGTGGCTACATCCAAAAATACCTTACAGAAAGTGGTTGAGTTTGCAAAGAAGGTGGAAAGGACTAAAAGTAAAGTAGATGTGAAGGAACAAAAAAATAAATACTAGATTATAGGTATTTTTAGTGGTACTTATTCAAGGGGTTGTGGGTCATAGGGTTACCTTTCTTGGCCATTCTATTCAGCTATGTCTATTTCTATAGAGGACCTATCAAAGGTCAGTTATCATCCCTCTATAGTATATAGTTATACACCTTCATCATTTTTAGTTTAGTGTCTTGCCTTAGATATCAAATACCATATGTGTGGTGTCTTAGGTCATATTTGGAGGTTTGGTCCTATAACTTATCAGCATGATAGTTTACTCAATAGCCAACTTGTAATACCTTAGATCCAACAGGTCGTGTTGGTAGAAGATATGGTAGGAGTCATCTACATGGTGGGTGTGGTGGTTACAATTTAAGAAGAGGTTTCTACCAATCGAACTATTGTGGAGGACATATTGGTTGAGGTGGAACACATGCTTTTAAAAGTGGTGGTTAGGATAGTGATAGGGCTCATCTTTATATTAGCTTAGCTTGTCCTAAAACTTAAGCTTTTAATGTTGTGACCACATGTACTATTCTTGTGGTAATAATATGGTTTGTGTATTATTTGATCCTAGATCTATTTTTTCTTATGTGTCTATGAAATTTGCCTCAAGTTGGGACTTAAAATGTGAATTTCTTGATACTTCTATATATCTATCTACACTAGTTGGGTTTTTTGTATGTATTGATCAAGTTTATCGGGCATGTGCAGTGACTTTTGTAGAGTATAATACTTTGGAAGAGTTAATGATCATATATATAAAGGATTTTAATATTATTTTAGGGATGAGGTGGTTGTATCCTTATTATGCTATTCTTGATTTCTATCTAATACTGTCACTGTAGCTATGCTCGATATGTAAGGTTATTATTTGAAGGTACTCTTAAGCCTACTTCTTTGAGAATTGTGTTATCTATTCGTGCCTAAAAGTTAGTTAAGCTGGGTGTAGGGAGTTCCTTAACTCATACTTAGGTGATAGTTCAGCAGTTCCTCCGATTTTATTATTTTTAGTAGTGTGTGAGTTCTTAAAGTGATCATTGGTGACCTCCCTAGTATGCCTCCTTACTGTGATTTTGAGTTTTGTATAGAATAAGAAATAGGTACTCTCCTTGTATTTATCCTTTCTTATAGGATGACATAGAAAGTCTTAAGGGGATTAAATATAGTTTCAAGAGTTGTTGCGGAAGGGTTTTATTCATCTGAGCATTTATACCTGGGGTGGTCCTGTGCTTTTGTGAAAAATAAGGATGGTAGTATATGAATGTTCATAGACTACTAGTAGTTGAATAAGCCGACTATTCCTAAAAAGTATCCTTTGCCTAGAATAGAAGATCTATTTGACCAATTGTAGGGAGCCATGGTCTCAAATATTTTAGGTCTAGTTACCATAAAATTAAGATTTTTCTGAGGAAAATCTAAAAACTACCTCGCAGACTCATTATGGACATCACGAGTCCCTGGTTATGTCCTTTAGTGTGAACAATTCCCTAACCACATTCATGAGCTTCATGAATAGAGTATGTAAGACATTTTTGGAGTCACTGATTATTGTTTTCATTGATTATATTCATCGGATATTGTTTTCATTTATTATATTTTGATTTAATCAAAGTGTAAGAAAGAGCATGAAGCATACCTGTGTATAGTGGTGGGGTTGCTTAAGAGAAACAACATTATGTTGAGTATTTGGAGTATGAATTTAGTTGTCTTCAATGTCCTTAATGGTAAATATGGTATTTGAGAAAGAGGTAATGGTAGACCCATAAAAGGTAATAGATATTAAGAACTAGGATAAATCGACCAATGTTATAGATGTTTGTAGCTTTATGGGGTTGTCTAGTTATTATCATTGATTTGTAAGGGGTTTTCCTCCATTGCTTTGCTTATGAATCACCTGACTTAGAAAGAGATGCCTTTTGTGTGGGATAATAAGTGTGAGGAAGGATTTCAAAAGCTCAAGACCTTGCTAACTTTAGCTTTTATTCTTGCCTTGCCTAAGGTAAGGATTTCATTATGTGTTGTGATGTTTCACGGTCTGATTTAGGTGATGTTTTGATGCACGGTGAGAATGTAATTTCTTATGCTTTAAGGCAGGTAAAGTCATATGAGAGAAATTATCACACCCATAATTTTTGAATTGGCAACAATGGTCTTTCCTTTGAAAATTTAGACACTACCTCTATGAGGTAAAGTTTTTGGTGTTCATAGACCATCGTAGTTTGCAACATATGCTTACTCAATGAGATCTTAACTTGAGGTATATAAGGTGGATGGATTTGATCAAAGATTATGATATCTCAATTTTATATTATCTGGGCAATGCCAATATTATGGAAGACGTATTGAGCTAAAGTCTAAGAAGCATGAGAAGTTTAGCATAGTTGGAGGATTAAGGCACCCTTTGGGTAGAGAGGTACAAATACTGACTAATGGTTGTATGAGGTTTTAGGTGTCAATCAAAGAAGGAGATTTAGCTTATGTT
This sequence comes from Capsicum pubescens, assembly GCA_030864215.1. NCBI lineage: Eukaryota > Viridiplantae > Streptophyta > Magnoliopsida > Solanales > Solanaceae > Capsicum > Capsicum pubescens. The sequence continues at coordinate 126,425,188 of CM061543.1, forward strand.
AAGTCTAAGTCTACCTTGCTTGAGAATATTAAGGCTAGGTAGTTTGAAGATAAGAAGATAAAAAACCTTAGAGATAAAGTGTTACTAGGTGTGGACAAAGAGGTCATTCCTGATGAATAAGGAGTGCTGAGGATTTGAGAAGGAACATGCATTCATCATATGGGAAACTTGATTCTCACTATCATTGTTGAGGCTTACAATTAAAGGTACTCTATGTATTTGGTGTAACCAAAATGTATAGATACTTGTTACAACATTATTGGTGGAGTAGAATGAAGCGAGATACTGTGAATTTTCTGACCAAGTGTAAAAATTGCCAATAGGTCAAGTACGAGCATTAGAAACCTGGTGGAACTTTTAAGAGGATGCCCATTTTAGAATGGAAATAGGAGAGTATAACCATGTCTTTATCATGGGTCTTCATAAGACCCTAAGGAAATGAGAATTCCATATGGGTGATCTTCGATCGACTGACTAAGTCTACACACTTTATTCCTTTGAAGATGGACCATAATGTAGTTAAGTTGGCCAAGATTTATATAAAGATGTCAGTGAAACTTCATGGGATACCAATTTCCATAGTGTCGGATAGAGGTACTCAGTTTACCTCAACTTTTAGGAGAGTTACAGCCAGAATTGGATACTAGGTTGGACCCAAGTACAACTTTTCATCCGTAGACCAACGAGCAGTCCAAAAAATAATCCAAGTACTTGAAGATATGCTTCGAGCTTATTTTATGAACTCTGGTGGTTAGTGGTACCAATATCTACCCTTGTATAAGTTTCCATATAATAACAAATACCACTTTGGCATTCACATGGCTCATTTTGAAGCTTTCTGAGAAAGAAGATGTAGGTCATAGATTGAATAGTTTGATGTTCTGGAGGTGAAATCTTAGGGCACTGATAGGCTAAATGAGTTAATGGAGAAAGCGCGGTTCATCCAAGAGAAGTTCATAGAAGCCTAAAGTCGACAAAGATAATATGCAAATATTAAGGTAAGGGATGTACTCTTTGAGAAAGGTAAGAAAGTGTTACCAAAAGTGTCACCCATAAAGGGTTCCATTACAATGATCCAAACCATTGTTACATGTAAAAATTCCTTTAAAATAAATTTAAAGAAATAAAACCCTCAAATTAGGTTGAGAAAATTTAAAATAAAAAAGTAAAATGAGTCTCACAGGAATTGGGCCAAGGAGCCAAAAACAATTAGGTTGGACAACTGTAGACCATTATAATTATCGAATAACTATTGTAGCAGTGGTGAGAAGTAACCAACCTGATGGAATTTTAAAATCCCTATCTTTTATTATTTCTTGAGGTTGACCATACCTCCAAAAACACTCTAAAAAACCCATCTTCCAAAATATGAGATTTCAAAGGCCAGGGTTCATAAGGACGGTTTCAAGATACACTTAAAGAGAACATGGAATGGGAATATGTTTAACACATGCGGTAAGATCACCCATCTTTGTAGCAATATATTTTATCTAATGGGTAAATTATGGTTTACTTTGTAGCAACTAGACTTGTTCTAGATTCAATTAACATTAATAGTAATGTCGGGAGCCTCATGTGTTAGTTCTTCAGGCATGGAGTTAGATGTATAGACATATTATAATCTGGTTAGGCTTAAATAATTTATATTATTATAGATTATGTTGATACATTAATTGTGATAAGAGATGGGTGTAATAGTGTAACAGATATACATAGCTTAATACCTTTCAAGGCTCTTAGACATAGTTGGAAGTTATATGAAATAGTAAGGGATAGTAAGAGGAAACTAGAGTAAGGTAATTCTAAAACATCATAAATGGTCTGGTTGTGTTCATAAAAGTGATCAAAGGTGAGGGGTGGGAAAAATGGGGTTAGTGGTTATAGTAATTGAGTCACTCAACTAATGAGCAAAATAAAAAGGGTAATATAATTAAGTGAGCTATCAATTTTTCTTCTAGAAGTGGTTAAGAAGTAATAAAGATGATAAGGGAGAGAGAGTCTAGGCGTGGAAAGAGAGAAAGTGAAACACCTTGGTTTTTGGACCTTAGAAAATTTCTTGGAATTTTGAGCTTTGGATCTAATACAACTCATGAGTACGAGCCGTATGTTGGGGTACGGATAATATGGTCCAGTCGTATAGTGACCAGTGTTGGTTGGTGAGATAAATTTTGGTTACTGGAATGGATACGACTTAGGGATACGAGTCATATTGGTGGTTACGGATCGTTGGTTCCTTAACTTAATCTTAGACTTGGTTACTTAGGTTGGATTTTCAATCCTCTTGATATTTATTCTACAAGGGATACGGGTCGTGGATACAGATCGTATGCTATAGTCACGATTTAGTTGGATGAAACTTATGCTGGACAATGTATGATCCAGGGGTTGTGGCCTAGATACGAGTGAATAATACCAATCGTATCGGAGGGTATGACTTATATGGGTTAGTTGTATACCTGTAATAGGATTTTGTGCAACTTAAGTGGGGGTATTCTGTACATTTCCCTACTTATTGTAATATGGTTCCACGACTTCAACCTACTTAGGAGGTTGTTTACCCTATTATTCCATTCATTAACAGTTAGAAACTTTTCTAAAACACTCCATAATTCTCTCAAGAGCATTTGGGCAAGGGAAGCTAGGGTTTCATCTAAAGGATCAAGTTGGGGCTTGTTTTGGTGATTTCTTTTCATCATCATCTTGTCTTAAGGAATATTCCCTTCTCTCATTGTTAATTCAAACTAAAGGCAGAGTTTTATGAATGTTTTCATGATTTCACTAATTGGATGATTTTTTTTCAAATATGATTTGAGGATTTTGATATTAAATGGTTGGTTATGGTTTCCCATGGTTTTAATTCTGATTTTATATGCATTAATGGTGATTTTGGATAATTAGATTGCATGGGAATAGTTTAAATGATAATTGTAATTGGTTTTGGTTATGTTATGCCCCTAATGTGTGTGACAAAATGCATATAAAGATATTTTCATTGCATTGACTACTTTTAATGGAACTCTTGCATGTTTTAACACTTGGTAAAGGAATTATGCATGTTTTAAATGGTTTGAAATGTTAAATTCCTAATGGTTGTGTTTGAGGGTCACATGAAATCCCCTAAGTGGATTAATATGGTAAATTGAAAGGCACTTGAGAGTCCCCTTTAACCTATAAATGGTTGGCTATAGATGATACTTGTAAGTAAGGGTTGGTATGACCATACCAATATCTATTTCCTTGTTAATAAATGGATAATTGTTTGGTTATTTTGAAATTTGTTTTAATTAGACAATAATGGAGAGATGTGTAGCAATGCCATGAAAGGTGGAGGTCCCGAGGGGAACCAAAACTGGAAATTTCTATTTGCTGATATGAGGTTGGTCTTGGTGACCATGTGTATGATGTCACACTTTATTTGAAGATGTAGTATCCATCCCATGAGATACTCACCTAGTAGTAGGATACACTCACTGAGGCCCTTTAAGCAGAGGGAGATGAACCCATATAACCCATGGGTAATTTAGGATGGCAAAGCTACATAGACCAGGTAAAGGTTTCAAAGGCATACTAAACTCGGTCCATTTTCCTGGAAAGTTTATATATATACATGTATGGCTCTGTGCATATGAATGGTGTTACTTGGTCTTCAAAATGGTATTTTTACCCTTTCCCTGAGATCATGCTAGCATTCACTCGCTAACCCTATCTACTGGCAAATTTATACCCACGCTATGCAGGAATCAACCATTCTACACATCTTACTTAGTTATTGACTCAGGGACAACATTTATATTGAAGTAGTGAGCTTCCATCCCTAGACGGCTCTATTTCATATTATAGATATTTCAAGACACTTTGATTTTATTTTTAATATTGGTTTTGGCTATGGTTGGGGGCATGTCCCAACTGGATTATATTATTCTTTTGGTTAGTGTCTGTGTGATACTTTTATGGGTTGGAATAGGTGAGAGAGGTATTGGTATTAGCCTTGGCATTGGAATAAGCTGAGAGGTTGTCCCTTATTTTAGTATAGCTTGGTATGGTTGGAATATTTGTATGGGATGGTTGGACTCAGTTGTGTTGGTCACAGTTGTGATCTTATCCTAGAGTCTCTATGTAAGCAGTTACACTATCTTGTTACATGCTCGAAATTCAGCCAACTCAAGACAGGCGGCTGGAGGTTGGGTTGGGTAACAAGGGTGATCTTCGATCCTAGTCAGACTTAGGATGCCTATTACGATAAGTTCCCAGGGTAGGTCGTGTCAAGTTGATATCAGAGCCTAGATTCATGGTCAATTGGGAGTCCACAAAGTCGTGTAAAATAGAGTCTCTTTTAGGGTTGTGTAGCGCGCCATACTCATAAGAGAGAGGCTACAACATATTTAGGAATGTGTTACTTTCTTGGTATTCTATTTTCAAGGTTGGAGTCTCAATCATGTAAAACTTCTCTAATCCTTTTTTGTTCGTCTATCAGATTATTCCTTGTAGATCTTGATCATAAGAAAATTCTTATATCTTATTTAAGTAATGCTGAAGGGGTGCATCCTACTTTTGGGGTTCATCTTTAATCTCACGATCCTGTCCCTTATAGTTTGGGAGTTCCACCGGTTGCTACTAGTCCTCCTCAATGCGAGGTGACTAATGTAGAATTTCGTCAGTCTATTCATGGTATTGCTAAATTAGTTATTGCTCAGGATAAGCCGAACATGTTTGGTGCTTTGTCTTTTGAGGTTACAAGGGATGGTCAATTTATGAAGATAGGTCCTCTCACTTTTTTTGGAGTAAAGGTGGAGGAGGATCCACAGGGCTTCTTGGATGAGATAGAAAAGATATTTTGGGTGATTCAGGCTACCAATATGGAGGGGGTACACTTTTCATATTATCAGCTCAATAATGTTGCATATCAGTGGTATGAAGAGTGGAATAGGGATAAAGGAGTTGTGAAGGAGTCATCCTTATGGTATGCCTTTTCTGGTGCTTTTCTGGATGGTTTCTTTCCCCGAGAGTTGAGGGAAGAAAAGATGAAGGAGTTTTTGAACCTCAGGCAGGGGAGGATGTCTGTCATGGAATATGCCTTGAAGTTTCAACAATTATCATGGTATGCTTTTGATTTAGTGGCTGACATATGGGCAAGTATGAGGAAGTTCACTTCCGGGTTGAATTGATATTTGATTTTGGAGAGCAAGACTGCCTTGCTTATTAAAGATAAGGACATCTCTAGGTTGACTATCATTATGTAGCAGGTAGAGAATGAATAAAGAAAGCAGGTAGAGTTTGGAGATAGGCAGGGTAAAAGGAGCAAGTTTTCTGACCACGGAGGTGCTCAGTATAGGGTGGTCAAGATAGTGGCAACTGGTAGAAAAAGAAGTGGGGGAGTTCTGGTTCCTACTTTTCTGCTAGTGCTTCTTACTAGTTAGGGGACAGGCGTCATCATGGAGGTGACAATTTTTGAGTACAGGGTACCCAATCTCAGGCAAGTAGAGGTCGGTCAGTTTCTTTATGCCCTATTTATTGGTTCTATAGTTGTCCTTGTCTTAATTATTATGGTAGAGAAAGGGACAAATGCTTCAAGTGTGTCCAGGCAGACAATCAACTCAGGGATTATCTGTATAATAAGGTTACTATGGGGGAGAATCAGATTTCTATGGCTTCATCTTCTTCTCCTACACCTGGTGGTGTTGCATCTACTTCTGTTACTAATCCTACTTGTAGTGTTGGTTGGAACAAGTAGTATGCTTTAACGTCCCAAAAATAATCTAAGGAATCACCTGATTTCGTTAATGGTATATTATAGTTTTTCTTTAGTGACATATATTTTTTCTTAATTAGGGGTCTACTATATCCTATGTGACTCCCTATGTTGCTGTATCTTTTGGTTTTGATCCAGAAGTTATTTCAGATCCTTTTTCTATTTCTACCCCAGTAGGTGACCCGACTATTGCTAAGAGAGTTTATAAGGGGTGTGTGGTATCTGTTGGTGAAAAACAGACCTTGGTGGATCTATTTAAGTTGGACATGGTGGAATTTAATGTTATTCTGGGGATGGATTGGTTAAATTCTTGTTATGTGTCCTTAGATTGTTGGACCTGTAAGGTTATCTTTAGGTTCCCTTGTGAACCAGTTATAGAATGGAAGGGTATTTCTTTAGCTCCTAGGAGGAGGTTTATTTATTATGTTAGAGGTCGGAGGTTGATCTCTAAATGTTGTGTTTATCACATAGTCTGAGTTAAAAATTTTAACTTGAAAGGTCCTTCTTTCCAGTTAATTCCAGTGGTTAATGAGTTTATAGAGGTCTTTCTGGATGATCTTCCTAGTGTTCCTCCGGATAGGGAAATAGAGTTTGGTATTGATCTAATTTCGGACACTCATCCAATTTCTATTTCTCCATTTAGAATGGCTCCGGCTGAGTTAAGGGAACTCAAGGAGCAACTTAAGGATCTTCTGGATAAGGGGTTTAGTCATCCTAGAGTATATCCTTGGGGTGCAGTTATGGTGTTTGTAAGTAAGAAGAATAGTTCCCTTCGGAAGTGCATTAACTATCGACAGTTGAACAAGGTGAAAGTCAACAACAAGTATCCTCTTCTAAGGATAGATGTTATGTTTAACCATTTGCAAGGTGCCAAGTTCTTTTCTAAGATAGATCTTTATTCTGGGTACCATCAACTAATGATTACGGAGGAGGATATCCCTAAGATGGATTTTCGTACTTAGTATAGGCACTTTGAGTTTTTGGTGATGTCATTTGGGTTGACTAATGCTCCGGCGGCATTTATGGTTCTAATGAATAGAGTTTTTTATCGGTATTTTGATCTCTTCATCATTGTGTTTATTAATGACATTCTGGTCTATTCAACGAGTGCGGTGGATCATGCAAATCACCTCCGTGTGGTGCTGCAGACCTTAAAGGTATAGCAGTTGTATTCCAAGTTATCCAAGTGTGAGTTTTGGTTTAACGCTATAACTTTCTTGGTTTATATTATTTCTAGCGACGTGATCATAGTGGATCTACAGAATGTTGTTGTGGTGAAGAGGTGGCCTAGACCCACGACTCCATCCGATATTTGGAGTTTCTTCTATTTATCTAGGTATTATAGGTTATTTGTGGAAAGCTTTTCATTGATAGCTTCTCCTTTGACTAAGTTAACTCAGAAGAAGGATAAGTTTTCTTGGTCAGATGCATGTGAAGGAAGTTTCTAGAAGTTGAAGAATAAGCTAACGTTGGCTTCAATTCTGACTTTGCCAGAAAGCAATGATGGATTTGTGGTCAATTGTGATGCATCTTAGTTAGGTCTTGGTTGTGTGTTGATGCAAAATAGGAAGGTGATTGCCTATACTTCTAGGTATTTAACGGTACATGAGAGGAATTATCCTACTCATAATTTAGAGCTGTTGGCGGTTATGTTTTCTTTGAAAACATGGTGGCATTTTTTGTATGGTTCTCACGTAGATATCTTTACTGATCATAAGAGTCTACAATATGTGTTCACCCAGAAATATCTTAATCTCAGGCAGGGGAGATTGCTTGAGCTTCTCAAGGATTATGATATGAGTCTTCACTATCACCCAAGTAAGGCTAGTATGGTTACTGATGCTCTTAGCAGGTTATCCATGGGGAGTTTGTCTCGTGTGGTAAAAGGAAGCAGGAATTAGTGAAGGAGATTAACCACTTGGCTAATCTTGGAGTTCACCTCTTGGACTCTAAGGATGGGGTATGGTGGTGCAAAAAGTAGTTTGATCATCTCTTGGTGTAGAGATTAAGGAGAAGCAAGTGCTAGATCCTATCTTGTTGAAAATCAAGAGTGACGTTGGTGGGCAAAAGTTAGTGGTGTTTGAGATCAGTGGTGATGGTACTTTACGGTACCAAGGGAGGTTATGTGTTCCTGATGCTGACGGTTTGTGACAAAGGATTTTGGCTGAGGCGCGTTAGTCGCGCTATGTTGTTAATCCCAACTTAACTAAGATATATCATGATCTCAAGGAGATCTATTGGTAGAATGTCATAAAGAGGGGTATGGATGATTGTGTGGCCAAGTTCATGGTGTGTTAATAGGTTAAGGTTAGAATATGAGGCTTGGAGGGTTGTATCAAGAAATATATTTTCCTTAATTGAATTGGGAAGTGATCAATATGGACTTCGTTATCAGTTTTCCTCAGTCTCGGAGTTAATATGATTCTATTTAGGTCATCATGGATAGAATGATTAAGTCTGCACACTTTTTTCCAGTGTAAACTACCTTCTTGGTGGAGGATTATGCGAAGCTGTATCTTCAGGTGATTGTAAAGCTGCTGGGGTTCCTGTTTTAATTATTTTTTATCATTTCATGTAGTTTACATCTCACTTCTGGCGATCTTTTCGGAGAGGGTTGGGTACCAAGTTCAAGTACTACTTTTCATCCGTAGGTGGTGGGGCTAGCGGAGAGAACTATTCAGATATTGGAGGCTATGCTTCGGTCTTGTATGATTGAGTATGGTGGCAATTAGGTTTAGCATCTACCTTTGGTGGAGTTTTCTTACAACAGTAGCTATCATTCAAGTATTCGTATGGCCCCTTTTGAGGTATTGTATGATATAAGGTGCAAGTCTCCTATTAGTTGGTTCGAGCTTAGTGAGGTAGACATGTTTGGTCCCAACTTGGTTTATCAGGTTATGGAGAAGGTAAAGGTGATTCGAGAGAGGGTAAAGCTGCTCAAAGTCGCTAAAATTCCTATACAGATGTTCGTCGTAGAAACATAGAATTTGATGTTGGGGATAAGTCTTTCCTCAAGGTATCTCCCATGAAGGGAGTAGTGCGGTTTTGCAGGAAGGGGAAGGTCAGTCCTCAGTATGTCGGTCCTTATGAGATTTTGTGCAGAGTTGGTAATGTTTCTTATTAGCTAGAGTTTCCTTCTAGATTGAGATTGGTTTATCCGGTATTTTATGTTTCCATGTTGAGGAAGTGCATTGGTGATCCTTCTTCGGTTGTCCCTTTGGAAGGATTGGGTATCATGAATTTCTTGTCTTAACATAAAGTTACAGTTGAGATCTTAGATAGGCAGGTTCGTTAGTTGCGGACCAAGGATGTGGCTTCAGTTAAGGTTCTTTGGCGGAACCATAAGTTGGAAGAAGATACATAGGAAGCGAAAGAGGACATGGAGTCTAAATATTCACATTTCTTTTCTGCTCCTGGGATTCATACAGAAGGCATGTGTCTTCAACACCTCTATTTTCTGGTTTGTTAAAGGGGAGATTGACATCTTTGCCTCTTTATTTTCGAACTTTGTTAAATATTGGGAATATATTTGATAATGCAACTGACTCGTTCATGTGGTTTCCCTTACCTTACTATTATTCGAGGATGAATGTTCCTAGTGAGGGAGATTGAAACACCTTGGTTTCTGGACCTTAGAAAATTTCCAAGAATTCTGATGTTTTGACCCAATACGACTCATGGGTATGAGCCGTATGTTGGGGTATGAATGGTATGGTCCATTTGTATACTGATAAGTATTGGTTGGTGGAATGGATTTTGGTTACTGGAGTGGATACAACTTAGAGGTACGAGCCACATTGGTGGTTATAGATCTTTTGTTTCCTAACTTAATCTTAGACATTGTTACGTAGGTTGGAACTGAGTACGAGTGGCTTACTATGAGCCATAATCCAGGGTACAAATCATACCAGGGACTTGTATGTTAGATTGTGTTCAATCCTCCTAGTACATTATTCTACCAAGGATACATGGTAATGCTCAACTTACAAGTCAATTTAAGTACAAAGCAGTCGTTGTCAATATATTTACCCAACTAAGAGTTGAGGTCAAATCCACGAGGAACAATGTAAGTGGAGATTGTGTAAATTCCAAATAAAAATTGCTTTCTAGGTTCAAACCTATGATACAAAAAGGTTTGGGGGGTTTTTAATCTTTTCAAATGGATAAAAAATCCTTGGGCTTCTAAGGGACTAATTCGAGACTAAGAATAATTAGAACGTAAATAATTAAGAATGGATCTTGGGGTTATGCTTTCCTAGGGGCAAGTCATGCGTGTATTCATGAAGATTAGGTGCAAACTCTAATTGTTGATGATGTGGTCGGCTAGGCTGAAAGTCTTTGAGGTTAGTTTTACAACAAAACCTCAAAAATGTCGCTCATTGACTCTTTTAAGTACCTAACGAGTGTGTGAATAAAACCCACCCACTACCTCATTGGGCACCCCTATTTCTAGGATGGTAGATAGTCAACCTTATAATCGCCCTTAAATATAAGTAGCGAAAATTAGAAAACTACACCCATTAATTATCTACTATTGCCTTGGTTCCCACATCCCTCTTCCAACGATGATATGGGTTCCGAAGTTGACCCAAACCCCTCTTTCAAGGATGGTTTGAGCTTTCAAGAATGAATTTTCACCCATTAAACCCATTTGAGTGTTTGGGGCTTTAACCCACAAATCCCAATCAATTTAACCAAGCAATACTAGAACCCATCATCAACAAACTAAAATCTATACAAATACATTACAATCCAGAAACTTGCACCCTACTCAAACATAACCCCAAGAGGTAGATTTATCAAATCATAGACATAATAAACACATATAAACCAAAACTTTCCTTAAAGTCATTCATTAAATAAATTAAAGATAGGGCAAACCACACTTTAATCTCCAATGAATCTTCAATGGAAGATACCAAATCTACTCTTTGTAGTTCCTCTAATTAAATTTTAACTCAAATTAGTACAAATTTAGGCTCCAAGCTCTAAGAAATTATAAAAACCATGAACTAAGGATAGGATAATATGTAAGATAAAGATAAAAGATGGTGTGAATAAATGAACTAAAACCCCCTATTTAAGCCCCAATTCCATATTTTTCAAATATTAATAAAATGCCCTTGAAACTTTTCCTCTCTACCTTGATCGCCCTCTTTAGACCGCGATCGTGACACCGTGATTGCAGTAGTCATATCACGATCGCATTCCGCTAGACTTGTGGACTAATCACGATCGTAACCCTTAGGCCACGATCGTGGTAACTGAGGTTCGACTCTTGGGCGTGCAATTTCAGCTTTTGTTCTATTTTCTCACATTTATTCTTTTTCACCTTCCCCTTAACTCATTTTTATCAAATTTCCTTGCTCATCTTCTCATTTCACTTTTACCTACACAAATGAGCATTATGTAAGAAATTAACAATAAATTAATGAAAAGCATGATAGTTTAGGCTTCAAAAATTCTAGTAAGTAGTCAAATTGACGACTTATCAACACCCCATACTTAAACTATTGCTTGTCCTAAAGAAACTAAGAATAATTCAACAAGATAGGGTATTTAACTCAATTCCACCCAAAAGAAACTATACTAATGAACCAAGATAAAAAATTACTACAAAGACTTTCAAAACATATCATGGCAACAAGTGAACAAAATTTTTGCAATAAGCACATATCATGAAGCAAGGATGTAAGTTTGAATCAAATGAATCATCCAAATAAACAAAGCATCTTAAGAGGAAACATAAAATCTTCAAAAAATTTCTCTATCTTCAAAATGCAACTTACTTCACCCATTTACCCCAATCAAGAGTAAGATTTCACCTTCTACTCCAAAGTATCGATGCCGCTCACAAGCAAGAGTTAGCTCTACACACAAAAGACATTGAAATTTCTGAATAAACTCAAAGAACTTCAAGTACAATGAGTAGAACCATAGGCTTGCACTTTGCATTTTTTTCACTAATGTAGATTTAGCTAGTTTGGAATCACCAAGGTCTTGTGGGTAAATATAAAGGTTTATGGTACGGGAAGGAATATCTATGGATCAAGTGACTAAAATACCTCCTTCAATGCAACTTCTCAACCCTTTATACCCCCAAAATTTTATAACTCTCCACCTTATTCTCCTTCAAATCATTTCCCATTTTTTCAACCTTTTTTATTAGCATTTACTAAACAATTCAAAGTCACCATTTTATTTCATCATTTCATTGACTTTTTCAAGAGACTTTCTAACTTTAAGTGCTTCTTATCCCCCTCATTTGACTCATTTCTCATCATATTTTATGGGATATGATAAATAACTTTACCATTAAGTATGTCTCTTGTCCCTTAAGAACATAATTTGACCACCTTATATACAACTTTCTTGGCTCATCTTAACACATCACATTAATACCCCCCAAACTTAGGATTTCGCCTATATTCCATTACTTTCAATCATTTAATGCATCAAAGGAGGTTAAGTGCCTAAAAGAAGATTTTAAAAAGGCTTAGGTGTTTTAGCAAGGTTATTATTTCAAAAATAAAGAAAAATGGGCAAAAAGTCTCAAAGGGGTTAACTAGGAAAAAAAATATTGAGGTGAAAATTTGGCTATGTGACAGGTCAAAAATGGCCTTGAGTCATTCTCCAAACCAAGCTTGTCTAGGATTTCTCTTTGAACACACTCGGGGAAAGTTCTAGATTATACATATGTACACAAATTATTTCAAAAATTTCACCACACATGGCATCATACTTATAGAGAAAAAAGTTAGTCTCCCAACCTTTTTGAGAAATTTAAGCTTAATAAGTTACTCCGAGTCGAGGACTTAACCTTGTAAAGAGAGAGCCAAAAATAGAATTTAATGGTCTCACTTAAAATAAAGCTCAAGAACATCCTTGATCTTTTTTCAAAAAGAAAATTATATTTTATTTTTTATTTTCAAAATTATTTTATTTTTAGCCAATGACATTTTGAAAGTATATTTGAACTTTTGCCTCTGCCTAAACAATTACAGAAAAACTTGGGTGAATGCAAGGCAACATTATCATTACACCTCATGGTATTATTTCCTTAAGAATGTCATTGGCTAGAAAGTTCCTCACCACTTCACATATCACCTATTTATTTCCTTAAGAATGTCATTGGCTAGAATGTCATTACACCTCAAGAACATTTCCTCACCACTTCACATATCACCTATTTATATCATAAATACTCATAACACCAATAGAAACATAAACGACCCTGTACCCTTAAGAATGGCGTCACCCAACCTATCATAGGGAAAGGAAAGCATTCATGTCTCTTTTACTATGGTCGCAACATTCCTCAACCAGTTCAATCAAAGACCACCAGTTATTTCATATTCAAGACCAAATAGACTTAAATCTATGCTTCAAAAAATAATCACATAATTCCCCAAGAAAGTTCGTATTAACCTTTACAAGCATATAAAGCATTTCTCTCTTATTGACATTTTAACAAACATATGGTGTGCATGGAAAGTAAGAACTTGAAAGAGAATAACAACACATGTGAACAATCTCAATGCACCAATTCATCACCAATAAAACTATTTGTAATCATACTAACCCAAGTAAATCACCCACCACTCAATTTAGTAAACAAACTACAAGTGCGTGATTTATCAAACACATGGTGTGCGCTAGTGTATGGAAGAAAGATTTTGCAATTGAGCATGTAAAGAAAGGAACACATTCAAAAATATTCACCTCAACAATCACATTCCACCAAATTAAGCTAAAATAAAATAAATTTAAACCAAAAGAAATTATTGAATGTGATAACTATTCATACTTCAGAGAACATTTAACTAAGGAGCATACCTTGTGAGCTTGTTAAAGAGATAAAAATGATAAAAATAAAAGTCCAATATACTTCTCCTGGGTTTCATTCTTGAGGTACCTATTCCAACCTGTGCTATCACCTAAAAACACCCAAAGACAAAAAGAAAATTGAATAAATAAATAAAAAATAATATTAGAAAACGTCAAAAAACTTTTCTTGGGTTGCCTGCCAAGAAGAGCCTTAGTTAAGGTCGTGGTACAACATCTTTTGGATATTATTTATGTCTCCACTTGGAGGATTTGAAGCGTCGACCCAAATTTTGATAAATACATCTTTGAGGCACATTGGGCAAAGGTAAGGACACAACGACACTTTTTTTATCTTGCCACTTTGATGACTTGAATCTCTTACCCAACTTCACATCAAATTTCCAAATAGGCTCGTTGGGCATCGATTAGAACATCAAAAATCCAATTCTTGCACATTGAATTTTTCCTTTATTGACCTTCAAGTAGGGTGCTTCATTTTTTCCTTTTGGAATGACAAACTCCAAAATATAAGGATTTTTCTCCTCATCCTTAAAACATATCATTTACGTTGGTAGGTGGACTTTCATCACATCCGCCAAGAACAATGTTGAAAAATGGTTCGAGTGAGGGATATCCCTCAATTCCAGAATAGCATCCCTACCCAAAAATGGACTAGAGTCTTTACAATGATTATGCTTGATTTCTTCGTTCGATTATAGTACCATTTCTTCATATTTGGCATCTTCTGATTTTTCTTGGTTTGGTTAGTTGGGAAATCATCAAGGTTTATTCAATATCAAGCTCACCATAGACCATGTGGATTCACTCCTCTACTTCCTCAACCCCATGATGAAGAGTGAGTGTGTTCATGGTGCATGAAGGATTTGCATCTTTATCCACTTTTTCTTTCTTTTTACTCTCCTTTCCAAATGTTGTCATGGATTAATGAATGAAATTCATATTATCCTCCTTTGATTCCACCCGTTTCAAGATACGTTGAAGCATTGTTTTAACACCAACATTTTTAGTGATTCATTTTTCCCGTTCTTTTTCATAAGACCTATCAAAAGCATAAAAAGAGCTAGAAATTGGGTTAGCATAATGGGGGAAGGTGGAATTTTAACAATTACTCTAATGTCCATCTTTACCACCACATAGAGAATATCCATACTCCTTATAGAATCGAGATGAAGCACTCATCTCTTTCTGGGGAGAATATCTACATTCTTGCCAAAAGTGGAGTCCACCATAATATGGTCATGGATTATCAAGATATGCTTTTGAACCACCAAACCTACATTCATTCCTTGATGTCACAGTAAAAAATAAAAAAATAAAGAAAATAGACCTAACACATGAAACAAAGAAAATCACAAACAAATATTTACAAGTTTGAATTAAATCAAGTAAGCTAAAATTCCAAACTAACTCAATACACCAAATTGTTCCCCGACAACGGCGTCATTTTTTGATAATGCTCAATTTACACATTAATTTAAGTACAAGGCAGTCATTGTCAATATATTTACCCAACTAAGAGTCGAGGTTTGGATCCACAAGGAACAATGTGAGTGATGATTGAGTAAATTCAAAATAAAAGTTACTTGGTAGGTTCAAACCTATGATACAAAATGGTTTGGGTTTTTTTAAATATTTTCAAATAGATAAACAATCCTTGGGCTTCTAAGGAACTAATTCGAGACTAAGATTAATTAGAGTGTGAACAATTAAGAATGGATCTTGGGGTTATGCTTTCCTAGGTGCAAGTCATGCATGGATTCGTGAAGATTTGGTGCAAACTCTAATCGTTGATAATGTGGTAGGCTAGGTTGAAAGTCCTTGAGGTTAGTTTTTAAAAAAACCCACAAAGATATCACTCATTGACTCTTTAGAGTACCTAATGAGTGTGTCAATTAAAGTCACCCACTACCTCAATTGGGCACCCTTATTTCTAGGATGGTACCCAAGGGATAGTCAACCTCATAATCTCCCTTATGTCTAAGTTAGCAATAAAATTTGCAAACTACACCCATTAATTATCTACTATTGCCTTTGTTCCCACATTCCTCTTTCAAGGATGATATGGGATCCAAAACTTCACCCAAACCCCTCT
The DNA here is from genome assembly GCA_030864215.1 of Capsicum pubescens. Classification (NCBI taxonomy): domain Eukaryota; kingdom Viridiplantae; phylum Streptophyta; class Magnoliopsida; order Solanales; family Solanaceae; genus Capsicum; species Capsicum pubescens. The sequence goes on from CM061543.1 coordinate 126,440,877, forward strand.
TTCAAGGATGGGTTGAGCTCTCAAGAGTTTTGAATTTTCACCCATCAAACCCATTTGAGTGTTTGGGTCTTTCACCCACAAACCCCAATTAATTTAACCAAGCAATACTATAACCCATCATTAATAAACTAAAATCTATACAAATACATCAGAACCCATACACTTGCACCCTACTCAAACAAAACCCCAAGAGGTAGATTTAGCAAATCATAGACATAATAAACACATATAAACCAAAACTTCCATCAAAGTTATTCATGAAAAAAATTAAAGATAGGGCAAACCAAACTTTAAGCTCCAATGAATCTTTAATGGAAAATGCCAAATCTACTCTTTGGAGTTCTTCTAATTAAATCTTAACTAAAATAAGTACAAATTTAGGTCCAAGCTCCAAGAAATTATAAAAACCCTGAACTAAGGATAGGACAATATGTAAGATAAAGATAAAAGGTGGTGTGAAAAAATGAACTAAAACCCCCTATTTAAGCCCCGATTCTATATTTGTCAAATGTTACAAAAATGCCCTTGAATTTTTCCTCTCTACCATGATCGCCCACTTTGGATCGCGATTACAGTAGTCATATTGCGATCGTTTTTCTATTTACTTGTGGATTGATTGTGATCACGACCATCTGTCCGTGATCACAGTAATTGAGGGAAGACTCCTGGGCCTGCAGTTTCAGCTTTGGTTCTTTTTCTTATATTTCTTCTCTTTCACCTTATCCTTAGCTCATTTTTATCAAGTTTCCTTGATCATCTTCTCATTTTACTTTTACCTACACAAATGAGAATTAAGTAATAAAGTAACAACAAATTAATGAAAATCACAATAGTTTAGGCTTAAAAAATACTAGTAAGTTGTAAAATTGGCGACTTATCAATATGGGTCATGGATACGGATCATATGATATAGTTACGAATTGGTTGGAGGAGTATTATGCTAGATAGTGTTGATACAAGGGTTGAGTATTGGATAGAAGTGGAGGATACTAATTTTATCGAAGGGTACAACTCGTGTGGGTCAATCGTATCTTTGTGACTGGATTTTGTGCAACTTAAGTGGTGGTATTCCAGATATTTCCCTACTTATCCTTATAGGGTCTCATGACTTTAACCTACTTGGGAGGTCATTTACCCTATTATTCCATTCATTAACCATTAGACACTTTTCTAAAACACTCTATAATTCTCTCAAAAGCTTTAGGGCAATGAAAGCAAGGGTTTCAACTAAAGGATTAATTTGGGGCTTGTTTTGGTGATTTTTTTCCATCATCTTGGTTTAAGAAATTTTATTTTCCCTCATTGTTAATTCTAACTAAAGGAATAGTTTTATGAATGTTTTTATGATTTCATTGATTGTATGATTTTGGTCTTAAAATATGATTTTGGGGTTTTGATTTTAATTGGTTTGTTATGGTTTTCCATGGTTTTAATTATGCTTTTATATGAATTAATGGTGGTATTGGATAATTGGATTTCATGGGCATGGTTTAAATGGTAATTGGAATTGGTTTTGGCCATATTATGCCCCCAATGTGTTTGACAAAATGCTTATAAAGATATGTTCATTGCATTGACTACTTAAATAGAACTCTTACATGTTTTAACACTTGGTAATGGAATTATGCATGGTTTAAATAGTTTGGAATGGTAACTTGCTAATGGTTATTTTTGAGGGTCACATGGAATCCCCCAAGTGGTTTAATATGGTAAATGAAAGGGAACTTGAGAGTCCCCTTAAACCTATAAATGGTTGGATATGAATGGTACTTATAAGTAAGGGTTGGTGTGGTGATATCAATATCTATGGACTTAGTTAATAAATAAATAATGGTCTCTTCTATTGCATCTTACAATTAGAAGTTTCTTGGGTCTAGTGGTCTATTATCGTTGTTTTGTTGAAGGTTTCTCTTCTATTGCATCTCCCATGACCCGGTTGACCCAAATAAAAGTTAAGTTCCAGTGGTAAGATTCCTGTAAGAAGAGTTTTTAGGAGTTGAAGACTTGACTTACTTCAACCCCTGTGTTGACTTTGCCTGATGGTACAGATGGTTTTATGGTGTATTGTGATGCCTCTAGAGTTGGTTTGGGTTGTGTGTTGATGCAAAGAGGTAAGGTTATATCCTATACCTCCAGACAATTAAAGCTGCATGAGAAGAATTACCCAACCTATGATCTTGAGTTAGCTGATGTGGTCTTTACTTTGAAAATCTGGAGACACTATCTGTATGGTGTTCATGTTGATGTGTTTATTGATCATAAAATACTACAGTATGTGTTTACTCAGAGGGAGTTAAATCTTAGGAAGATGAGGTGGTTAGAGTTGTTAAAAGACTATGATATGAGTGTGTTGTATCACCCGGCCAAGGCTAATGTAGTGGCGGATACCCTTAGCAGATTGTCTATGGCTAGTGTTGCTCATGTAGAGTAAGGTAAGAAAGAGTTAGCTCGTGATATACATTTTTCTGGCTAGATTGGGTGTTAGGTTACTTGATTCAGCTGAGGTAAGTACTTTGGTGCAAAGTATTTCCGAATCCTCTTTAGTTTTGGAAATGAAGGAGAAGTAAGATAGAGATCATAGTTTGGTCAAACTAAAGGAGGAAGTTAAGTACCAAAAGGTAGAGATTTTATCCCAAGTGGGAGATGGCGTGTTGAAATTACAGGGTAGATTGTACGTTCTGTGTGTTGATGATATGAGGCAGAGGATTATGGTTGAAGCGCATGGCACGCGGTATTCTATTCATCCCGGCACTACCAAGATGTACCGCGACTTGCGGGAAATCTATTGGTGGAATTGTAGGTAGAAAGATATAGCTAAGTTTGTAGCAAAGTATGCAATGTACCAACAAGTTAAGGTAGAGCACCAAAGACCTGGTGGTATGATGCAAGAGTTTGGTATACCAACTTAGAAGTGAGAGGTGGTGAATATGGACTTCGTGACCAGGTTACCTCTTTTGCATCATCATCATGATTCTATTTGGGTTATTATAGATAGGCTGACTAAGACCGCTCACTTCTTGCCCGTGCATACATCTTATACAGCGGAGTATTATGCTAGATTGTATATTCAGGAGTTAGTCAGGATGCATAGAGTTCCCTCGTCTATCATTTTGGATAAGGGTACTCAATTTACTTCTCATTTTTGGAGGGCGTTTCAGCAGGGTCTTGGTACCCAAGTTCTTTTGAGTTCTTCTTTTCATCCGTAGACAGATAGTCAGGATGAGAGGACCATTCAGACCCTAGAAGATATGTTGAGGGCATGTCCTCTTAATTTCAAAGGTAGTTAGGATGGGCATTTTCCATTGATAGAGTTTGCATATAACAATAGTTACCATGCTAGTATCGTAATGGCACTATTTGAGGCCTTGTACGGTAGAAGATGTAGATCACCCATAGGTTGGTTCGAAGTGGGTGAAGCTTCCATGATTGGGCCTGATGCAGTATTTGAAGATATGGAGAAAGTTAAGTTTATTAGAGAGAAGTTAAAGACAGATCAGAGTCATCAAAAGTCATTTGCTAATGTGAGGAGAAGAGAACTTGAGTTTGAAGTAGGAGATTTTGTATACTTGATGATTTCACCCATGAAAGAGGTGAAGAGGTTTGTTAAAAAGGAAAAGATTAGTCCCCGTTATGTTGGCCCACATAGAGTTTTTAGCCGTGTTGGGAAAGTAGCCAATAAGGATGAGTTTCCTACGGAGTTGTTAGTCGTTGATCCTATTTTTCATGTCTCCATGCTTAAGAAGCATATTGGTGATTCCGTTATGGTAGATCCTTCAGAGAGTGATGATATTCAGAACAGTCCTTCATTCGATGAGATTCCCATTGAGATCCTAGATTTTCAGATCCATAAACTGAGGAACAAAGAGGTTCCCTTAGTCAAAGTGTTGTGGCAGAACCAGTCAGTTGAGGGAGCTACTTTGGAGGTAGAAGCAAACATGAAAGCCAAGTACCCGCACTTCTTTTTTGTGAGTTCAGATCGATTCGAAGGTATTATCCTTCCTTAATTCATCCCTTCTAATCTAAAGTTCAGCTATATATCTATTCTTGCATGAGTTCTTACAATTTTTGAGGTATTCTAGAGTTTATAAAGATTTTGAGCCCGTTTAGCAAATTTCTTTAGCTATGTGTACTCTATTTTTCCTGTATACCTAGTCTAACTAGCGACATTCGAGGACGAATGTTTCCAAGGGGGAGATATTGTAAGACCCTGCAAAGTTCCCTTGTAGTTTGAGCCTAGAGTGTGTCAAGTGAAGTGTAATCCCAGCCCTAAAAGATTGAGAAGAGTCTTCCTAAGTTATTAGTGTTTTAATCTTGTTGAATATTCCTCAAAATGACTTCCTATAGTGTAGAGAATTGAATTATCTTTCCAACGATACCAATTTTGTCCAAATCCGGGGTGGGAAGTTATGGATAATTTACCGAGAGTTATCGGAACTGCCCAGGTGCGACGGACAGGTTGACGGACTGTTGAGTGTTCAACTGACTGTCGCTCGGACCATCGCAACCAAGGCAGTAGCTCCCTTTTCTGGCCCAAGTGTGACGGACAGGATGACGGACCATCAAGACTACGATGGACCATCGCTGAGACCGTCACTGCTAAGGCAGTGTGGCCTCATCCTAGCCAATGTGCGACGGACGATCCAACGGAACATCGAGTTTGCGACGGACCATCGCTGAGACCATCACATCTAGGTAGTGTGTTCTTTTTCTGACTGACGTACGACGGGCAATCCGATGGACCGTTAGGCTAGCGATGGACTATCGCTTCGACCGTCGCAGCCCCAGTTCAGTATGTTAAGTCATTTTTAAAAGGGAATCTTCGATCTTTCCACTCTTTATCAACCAGATATATTCCAAACGAAGCAAATAACTTCATTCATCATCCAAAACATAAGAGATCCAGGGTTTCTCCCTCAAGATCAAATCTAAAACTCTTCTCCAAGAAATTCAAGAACTCACCATAGATTCTACAAATTGAGGTGAGATTTAAGTTTCCTAAGTTCAAGGGTTGCAAAAACCCTCTCTCAAGAATAAGAAGAAGAGTTTGAAGCAAGCTTGTTCATCTAATTTCATAATCTAAGGTATGTGGGGTTTTTAACAAGGGTAATCCTTTCACCCTTGTGCCCAAAGGCTAATTTAAACTATAATTTTTTGCAATCTATAAGATTTTACATGATATTAAATTAGGGTTTTTCACCCATTGTTATTGATTGAAATATCTTGATGTTTTCTATGAATTGGAAGTCAAATAGCATGATTTTGCATATTTTCTTAAGAAATTGAAGTTGGGTTTATACCCTATGTTGTTACTCCTTGAGAATTTAAGAGTTTTAATGTTCTAGAAATTGAAGTAAATGAGTATGTTGATATTTTGAGACAAATTGCTATAACTTCCAGATTTCTACATGAATTATGAATCTATGTGTAATCTATTATGCATTATGATGAGTTTTAAATTGAGATTGAATTATGGGTCATTAAGACCTACTTGAGATTTCTAATTTTATGAACTATTGTGTTATAAGCACCCATGATTTGAGTATTTTGAGATTACTGAGAAATGTTTTAACCTAATGGTCATAGAGTTTTGAAATCCACTCTACAACATGAGATTACAGATTTGATTGTTGGGTTCTTATAAGCCATGAGATTATTTTTGAAAGTGTATTTCCATGAGATGAGCGAGATAAACTAAAGGGAGTAGTATTTAGCATCGAGTTGGGTAAGTTACCACGGTTTCTTACCCCAGAACGACCTTCCACCGTAGGTTTGAGATTTTAGGCCTGGGGCCGAGATGATTAGGTCCGAGGCCGAGATAAGTGATCACTCAGTTGAGGTTATGATCCTTGTAAAGAGTATGATTCCTCTCCCTAACGTGAGGTTTCTTTCTTAGGAGAACAAGACGTTGGACTCTATGTAGCTCGCATGGTTTATGTCGGTTAAAAGAACCTCCCTAAACTAAAGTATTTTCAATTGAGATAGAATATTTTCCTTAAATCTTTAAGATGAGATATTTTCTAAAGTGAACGAATTGGTTTTGAGTATTTTTCAAAGAAGGAAGTAGTTTTCTATACTATTAAGAGTTGATCATCAGTTTTTAAACAAAAGTCATATGATTCCGAGTTCCAAGTGTTTGAGTTCAAAAGAGTTATAATTTCTTGAGTAATAAAGAAGTTTTACTCTCCATGAGATATATGTATGAGTTGAAAGTATTGTTTAAAGCTTCCTTCATCCTATGATTAAAGAGAATAAGAGGAGAGCACAGATTTTAAAGCCAAATTATAATGACTCACGAGATTTGTGTTACATGCTTCATTCTACATGATTTATGAGCTTTACATTTTAGAATTATTCAAGCCATGTGAGTCATTCCTATTTGCATGAATGATTTGATTAAAGAGTATTGATATTGTTTTATGTAAATGCATACACCCCCATATACTCAATACATTCTCAAGTGTTGATCCACATATAGGTCTATGTGCTACATTTTCTTACAATGTAGGTTTAGGTGCACAGTCCCAGCCTCGTCAGTGATTGCCGAGTACCTTCATCTACATTTCTACAGTGGTGAGTCCTCATGGTTCGAGGACCTATCTTCAGACATTTTAGTATTCGAGTGTTTATGTTATTACTTTCAGTTCAGTTTTAGTTAGTTGGGGACCTATCCCAACATCTCTCGAGTGCATGGAGTAATAGAGGCTTTGTCAGACTAGTTATAAGACCATTGTTGTGTTGAGATTTCTAGTATTGTAGTCGATTGGACCTAGTATTACCTTCGTATTTTCTTTCATTTGATATGACAGTGCCAGTTTTTGTATATTTCTTCTTGAATGAGTTATTATGAGAAGTGATAGACTCAAAGGGTTAGCTTGGGGCTACTTGTATCCCTAAGCACCGTGTGACGTCCCAGGAGGTGATTTTGGGTTGTTACAGCATAGGAGGAAAACCATGGGATTCTTGGTGAAGTTTGAGTAGCCAACACAGCTACGTCATGCCCCGATGTTAAATAAAGGGATGAGTGGGATGCAATGCACTATTTTAGTTTTCACTTTTTGTTGTTTTTCTTTTTTAGATATTTAACTCATAGACTTGCCCGAACCACAATAAGATTGCTACATGCATCAATCTCCAGTTAAGGGGACTTTGTGACCAACCCATCAAGGTCACAAGTCCAACAAGAGCTAGGTAAGTTTAACAATAAATTGAAAAGATGAAAATATCAAGTCTAGCATGAAGGAAAGTAGGCCAAAAATTTTGGTCCACATGTTTCCTGGACACGCGCCCCATGGCTGGCCGTATATGGCAGGCATATGCAGGTTTTGCGGGTAGCTTAACTATGGTCCCATATTTTAATTAAAATTTAGGGCCCAAAAACATGTGATTAAGACCAAAACAGCCGCATCAATATTTAAACTCTTTTAGCCTCATTTTAACTCATTTAAATCCTCAAACTTTCACTTTTCTCTTTTAAATTTAAACATCCCTCTTAAATCATAAACTAACCCCGCACTTAAGTAAAGGCTAAATTAACACTTGTTTGAGATACCAACTTGTCTCAACACACTATAAAAAAGTTCCTACTTGGGCTTTGCTCGACTTCTTCATTTTTCAATTTCAGATTATCATAAAAGAGGTAACTTTCTCGGATCCTAATGGTTATGTATGGATTTATTTATTGAAAAACAAGTTGATATGTGTATTCCCATGCAAAATATATAGAATTAATCATGCTTGTATTTAAGAGCCTTGTAGTAGCCAAAAATCTTAATGTAGGGCCTTGTTTTGAATTAAACTCTAAGGTCAGGCCCCAATCGGAAGTTGAATTTGAACAAGTAGAGTAATACCAAAGGTTAAGCATGTTAGTTTGCTTTTAAAATTATTATTCTTGATATATGTGTGTACATTGGACTTGTTGGTATTTCAAATAAGTTATAAGGGTGTGAAAATTGAGGAAAAATTCAAACTTTTTGAATTTTGAGTTTTCCTTCAATTTTTGCAATCCCTCATGTTTGTTGGAAACTAACGCCTAATTTTTCAGGTACACATGACACCAAATACTTCTAAGAAGAATTCTAATACATTAAGGAGATGTGTTGAGTCTCCCAAGGCTAGAGGTTAAGTAGAGGAGTACCTAATTCAGCGACTTAGAGACACAATAATTGGGGCAACACGCAGAGTGACTAAATGACAGGTATGATAGGTAGCTGAGACTATTATCATAAGAGCTATAGGACATCTATTACTTGAGAATTCATATTATGGGTAAAGGATAGCTTTCACTCAGCCTAGGTCTAGGGCTGAGGCTGTTCAGTTTCTCCAAGAAGCCCAAGCTATTGTATCCCGGTCAAGGATGAAGTCAACATGGAGATCACCTCTACATTCTCCTCTACTGAGTGATCATGATGATGAGAATACATCAAATTCTGAGTTAGATACAAAAGTTACAACTCAGGACCCCCTGTCTGATAAGGGATCCTAGGATTCATCCGAGGCAGCACAGAAGAAAGAGTCATCAATAGTACCCTAGTCTAAGAATGATACCGCCAATTATGTATAGCAGTCAGATGTACCTCAATCTGAGGAGGGTATAGAGCAAGCTTCTCATAAGATTCCCGCTCTTGATGAAGGCACACCAATACAGATGGGGCAAGAGTCCTGTACCCACACATGCCTCGGAGGTACCTCTTGAGGAGAAAAATTCGAGGTGGTGTGTAGAGGGGATGTGGGAGATATTTGACATGTATAGTCACATTTTATATATCAAAATTCCTAAGAGACTTATTTATGTGGAGCGCTGGATTGATCTACCTAGGCTGAGTTGAGTACTACAATTGAGGGCTTCTTTTGGTCACTATTAGTTAGAGTAGATGAAAAGACCACTTGGTTATTATAGTCTGGCTATGGTGCATGAGTTTTATGTATCATATCATGCTACGGTAGTTATTTTGATACGTAGATTTCCAGATCTGATGAAACATATGGACCAACCACATCTTGAGCACACTCTTGTGAGAGGGGTCAGAGTTGATCTTTCAGTAGATACTATCTTCTAGGTCACTTTTAGTTTAGATTAGATTACTCTCAAATCCATAGTTGAGTGTGACTACAAACTGAGAGTCAGACGTGATAGTCACATTATGTGGGAGGCTGAGCATAGATGAGAGAAAGTTGAGATGGCTAGTAGATAGCCAGTTATATTTCACCTTTGGGTGATGCGACCCCATGGATTTAGGGTCATGGTATGATAAAGAAGGGTTCATTAACCTTTTAGTCCAAGTTTTGTTGGTTTTTCATCAGATATCAATTATCCCTACTACATCAGATAATGGGTTGACTTGGGAGGAATCAGCCTTGGTTGCTAATATGATGGCCAGGTATGCTATTAATTTTATAGCCATCCTCTGGCATGAGATCCCATGATTTAGTATTTAATCACTTTATATGTCCATATGTAACATACTATCCCCCAAGCCTACATTAAAAGCTAAGAAAAGTCCTATAGTGATCCTAACTTTCCTATCTAACAACTAAGGTAAAGAAAATAAGGGCAAGACTATGGTATTTGATGCACATTGGTTGGAAATTCTCTCCTAAGTGTGAGTTTCTCTTGATTGTCTATGCATTGACAAGCATTATTTCATATGAGTGAGTAGGACATCTTTTTTCTGAGGGCACATGAGTCATATTCCTAGTTGTTTGCGCGTTTGTGTAGTGTAACTTGTACATATGCTTGGTTGTTTGTTACTAAAGTAACCCTATACCTTGATCCTATTGTTTCACATTGTTGTGCTTCATGTTTATACATATTAGGTTTTGAAAAATTAGATTGAAGAGAGTGTTGTGATTTGAGCTTAAAATATTGATGGACTGCCTTGAATAACTTAGATTCTCCTAATGAAGCATTGTGTCTTGTTTTGTTTTGTTTTGTTATGTTTTGTTTCCTAAGGACATGCAAATGTTCTAAGTTGAGAGTGTTGATGTGCTATAGAAATATAGCACTTTCGATGCTTAAAAATATGAAAATATGCGAGTTTCTTAGGTTGTTTTGTTAGATATGATGCATTTTGAGTATGTTTTGCAGGAACTAGATTATGGATGCTAAGTTCATGAAAAGATGAAAAATGGTTCTTTGTCTACTTATGTGATAAATTATGGGTGTTCGTGACACTTTCCAAATTGTTCATAACCAAATATGAGTGGGAATTGAAGAAGAGCTGAAAAATAACTTTCGGCACTTGCTAAGTCAGCATGCGGACTCATGTAGCACATTTGGACCACAGGTGGGGAATTTATGTGTCAGAAGTCAAAAATCTCGAGAGCAGAGTTGCAAGAAATTTTTTTCTGAGAACATGCGGTCACCACATGCACCCAGCCTTAGGTTGCTTGTACCACGTACACCAATGGCCAGGCTGACTATCGAGACCATATGTAGCCACCGACCCTTTTTTCTCTATTTTGTTTGGGCTTTGGTTTTTGATTTTTCTCATGTACTATAAATACCCCTTATGTGTTTTTTAGCAAGAGTTACACACTCTTAATACTTACAAATATATTTTGATTTCGAGATTCAATTTTAGACTTGGAATTCTCTTACATTGACTTTGGTTGATTAATTCTGTTACGGTTTTGGGTTATCAGTACCTTTTATTATGATTTCATCTTATGATTTTAATCATGAATGTTTTTTATTACTTCACAAGCATAAGCGGCTAAAAACCTTATCTAGAGTTGTGGAAACCCTAGAGAATTGATGAAGTAGGGGAAGTGTTATTGTTGTTCTAAACTGATACCCATGCATGTATTATATTTTCTTCACTTTAACAGCAATAATTTGAAGTTTAGTTATTGATCCATGCTACTAGGTATTATCTAAGTAAGATGGGTAGCTTTCATATAATAACTAGAGACTCAAAAGGTAATAGTTAACTAGGATCAAGATAAGGGTTAGTAAGGAGATATTTTGAGACTCAAAAAGTAAAGGGTGAAATCTGTCTACTCATCTAAAAGACTGTAGATGGTATATAACTTATTAAATTCTGCATGCAAGGTGTCGGGTTGGTTCAATAAAGCACAATAAGCCTACAGATTTAAAAATCTAGGGGGACTCCATCCTAGTGTTTACCTGCGACTGATTACAACCGAAGTTGACATTTTCCACTTATTCGATATTGCTACACAAATCTCCCAATTTACTTTTCTAGTTCTGCCCATTAATTAGAATAGATGAGAGACATGATTCCACGTATTCCCTTGGGATTTGACCCCAACCTTTGTTGGGTTACTATATTTGATAGCCACTACAAGCATCTTCGGAGTGAAGGTGTAGCTTGGGTGTTATCATAGACATGTGTTGATATTTTCCCTCTATGGGTGTAATTTTTGGTTTGAGACCCATTTATGTTTGCACATTGGCCTTATTGTTGCCCGTGAGTGGTACATGATATTGATGTTTATTTTGGTACCACCTATTCAGTATATTGATGTTGATGTTGATGTTACTATTCTTTTCATTGCTTGAGGTTATTGATATTATTTGATATTATTACTTAATGTAATTGATCCTCACTGGGTATTTGTAAAAACTAGTATCATCAAGTTAGAATTTCATTTCCGTGTGATCTTATTCTGTGGCTTGAGTGGATATAGCCCGATTTTATTATTCCTTCCCTATAGCGTGGCGAGGTTGATTTTTTTCCCTCTTGGTTAGCTATGTTCATTTGATATAGGGATATATTTTGATATTAAAGGTAGGTTGACGTTCTGTGGCTCGGTTATGATTCTAGAGTCGGCAATTTAGTTGTATCACCCATTTTGTGAGTTTGGGATCCTTAGACTTGCCTTTTGGGTTATGAAGGTTTTTTCCTTGGCTATTGTTTTATGTATAGCCCATTTGTGAGATTAACTAGTAAGAGGTTCGTTCTTTATTTATGGCTATTTCATCTCTCGATATAGATTTTAATATTGGGATGGGGTTGTTGTGAATTCATCTCTTAAATTGTTGGGGTTGTTTCCTTTTGATGGTTTGCCCTTGTTGTTAGTATGGAGATTGGATGATCCTTCCTGCAATATTTTTTTTCCTTAAGTGGAGTTAGAGAGTTAGAGGTAGGTGGCCTTTCCTGTGATCGTTTCTTAAATTGGCAAATTGGAAATTCTTAAGTTTGAGTTGTTGATTTTGTGGTGGTGGTATTGACTTTGACCTTTATTTCGAGATTGGTATATTTCTTCTATGATGAGGTGATTCTTGGATAGATCAACAAGTGATTGTCCTACTTGGGTGGATTTGGAAAATCCCTATTTCAGAGTTTGTATGACCTAATGAGGCTAGGTGGAGTGTTTCTGACACGACCCGAACCATGGCCTTGTTGTAACAGGCATCCCAAGTCTAGCATGTTATAGAGACTACCCCCGATACCCAATCAGACCTCCAATCATATACCCTAAGTCACATGAATTCCAAACCTATAATAAGATAGAGTAATTATCAACTCAAATACTTTGGGATAGGTCCATGACCATGGCAACCCCAAACAAGTCTAACCATCCAATGCCAACCAACAACCATAACCAAAACCGAAATAGTAACCAAGTCCATATCCATACCAAAATATAATGGAACAATCACAAATCAAATAAAGTCAAACGGTATCATCCCTAATACCAATACCAATGCTAAGGGGCTTACACCACTACCAACACCGCCTATACCAACCCATAGTAGTCTAAAAGAGCCTCTAACCGAAATCAAACAACATCCGGTCGGGACACGTCCCTGGCCATAGCCAAAACCAATTTCCAAGACTAACCAATGAAAACATCAGAAACTAAAAGTAGAAATGGGGAATTTCGAAGTATGGAATCTCACCACTTCAATTCAACAGAAGTTATTCTTGAAGTACGTTCACTGAGTAGGAGGTGTAGTATGACCAACACTTGCATCGCGTGCGGATACAGCATCGAAGAAGGTTAGCGGTTGGAGCGCTACTATGTAACGTAAGAATAAGGATAAAATCGTGCCAACATTTCAAAACCAATAGATCAATGTATACAATATACCAATGCAACACATACATAAACATATATATATATATATATATATATATTTATACCATACTGGGATAGGGAACAAGATTAATATGAACTTTGAAATTATTAACCTGGGTTGGGTAGCATAACCGCAATAGAACAAGTCACCAACGGGCTATAAGGGCCCAACTCTCCACTACATAGAAGGGACCCAGTGCATGTAGCTGCACAAACAAGAGAATATCCTTAACCGTATATTCCATTATGGGGTAACTCGAACCTCCCATCATAATCAAGGTAACTTAAGCACCAATACAAGTGTAATGGAGACTCGAAACTCCCTTTCATATATTTATGCATGGGGCTCAAACCAACCGATCACATAACACCTGCACTGGCTAGTGCGGTTTCTAGTGTTAGTCCTTTGGACTCCCCTTTCACGACCCTTCTACATATCCTGTTTTAAAGCCCAATTTAAAACCACCATTTCACATGTATAACCATTAAGCCAATCACTTAACTAAATGCACTTTGTTGGCATCATCATACCAACACAACTTGAAAGTGTACTACATACTTTACCCTTATCAATCAACCATCCATTCATTTGACTTTTGGACTCAAACCCATCATCTAACAAAGACACTTGTTCAATTAAAAGTTTAGGGACTGAAACCTATTATCAAGTGAAGACATAAATCAATTTAATGTTAGGGATTCAAACTTATGTAACCATTTAAATCACCAAAGTCACCATTTAAATAATTACATGGACAATGATTCCTTCACAAAACCATTTAATAACCATGCATATTCATTAGTCCAACGCCTTATTTGAAAACATCATTAACATGTGACTAGTTTATTCTTTTAGGCAATTTAACAAACACTTTGAAGGAATACTATTATCAAGACCAAATAAGGGTAAAGACCATTAAATTTAGGGTAAACTATTATCCATTTTCTAAACCACAATTACCAAGCACCCGCATGTTCAAACCATCACCAAAAACATATATAAACAAAAGTTAAACCCATAGTAAACAATACTCAATCATATGCAACAAAAAAAATGGTTTTCAAAACCACCGTTTAGGAATCATAATCACACTTTAAAACACATGATATTTGAGAACTAACAATGAAGGAAGAGTCACATGCCTTATTCAAGAAGATTCACAGAAGAAAGTTGACTCTTAAGCCTCAAGATGAACACTTTTGAAGAACCCTAGCCCCAATCTTCAAGAGAAAGTTTAGAGATTGTTTTTTAGGTGTTTGATCTTTCTATGGTTGGTTATGAGAGGCCACAACATGTTTTAATACAAGGGGACATAAGGGTTTTGGGGAGGGAAATATCCAAAATACCCTCAGCTTAAAAGCTAAAAACTTGGTCGCAGGAGTGTACGACCCATAAGTTAATTTGTACCCTAAGGTACGAGTGGTACCCTTATCTTATACTGTATCATCATCTTGGACCACCATACCGACAAACATAAAACAATATATGACTAACTCGTATCCTAATATTTGAGAAGTAACCTAGAACTCGTACCCTAGAAAGAATACTTTGGACAAAACATAGGGAACCATACGACTTAACAACATACCATTCGTACCGCAACTATCGACTAGTAAGATATTTACTCATACCTTAGATAGACACCAACCCAAACACACTGATTTACATACAAGAGAAATGACCCTAAACCATACAACATCTTATGACTAGTACCCACAAGTCGTATAATGTCCAGAAGGGTCAAAGCCATGTTGTTTCAATTCTCCCTCACTTGGATCATTCATCCTTGAATGACGGGTAAGTCAAGAACAAGCACGAGTTAGCACAACAACTCCTCAACTCTAACCTTTAACTATGTTAGAAAATAAAGATGCAAGGAAATCAACCTATCCTTTAACTAAGTTTTAAAACAGAATCATGACAAAGAACACATAACTTCTACACAAGTTTTGGGGGCAGAAAACATGAATGGATACTTGGAGTTCATTTCCTCTTCCACTTCCTAAGTTGCTTCTTCAACCTTATGGTTCCTCCAAAGGACCTTTAATGAAGCCATATCCTTTATCCGCAACCAGCGGACTTGATGATCTAAGATCTCAACCGAGACTACTTCATAAGATAAGAAGTCCTAAATACCTAACCCTTCCAAGGGAACAACCAAAGAATGAACTCCCACATACTTTCTCAACATAGAGACATGGAAAACTAGATAAATAGAGCTCAAACTAGAGGGCAACTCCAATTCATAGGAAACATTGCCAACCCTCTTCAAAATCAAGTAGGGACTAACATACTGAGAACTTAATTTCCCCTTATTACAAAACCTCATCACTCCCTTCATGGGAGATACCTTCAAGAATATCCAATCTCCAACATTGCACTACAAATCCCTACACCTTATATCTGCATAAGACTTTTGGCAACTTTAAGCTGCCTTTAATCTATCACGAATCACCTTTACCTTTTCTAAGGCATGGTGAACCAGATTAGGGGAAAATAAATTACCCTTACAAACTTTATACCACCCAATAGGAGAATGATATCTCCAACCATATAATGCCTCAAAAGAAGCCATACCAATGCTAAAGTTATAACTATTATTATTAGCATATTCAATCAAAGAAAAATAGTCAAACCAACTACCACCATAGTCAATCATGTAAGTATGAAGCATTTTTTCCAATGTATGAATGGTCCTCTCTGCTTGTCCATTCGGATGCAGGTGGAAAGTTGTACTAAGTCACATCTTAGTTCCCAAACCTTTCTAAAAGGACTTCCAAAAATGAGCTGAGAACGTAGTCCCACAATTCAAAATGATAGAAAATAAAGCACCATGCAACTTTACAATCTCCGCCTGATACAACTTAGCATAATCCTCCATCAAATAACGATTCCTCACTCGTAATAAGTGAGTGTATTTGGTCATCCTATCCATAATGACCCAAATCAAATCACATTGATTATGAGATCGAGGAAGACTGGAAACAAAATCTATGTTAATCACTTCCCACTTCCATTCACCAAACTCTATCTATTGGTATACACCATCAGGTTTCATGTGCCTAACTTTCACTTATTGACACACTATACACTTAGCCACATAGTTAGCCACATCTCATTTCATATTATTCCACCAATAAAACTACTTAATATCATGGTACACCTTCGTAGAACCAGGATGAATAGCATAAGGAGATTCATGAGCTTTGGCTAGAATTCTTTTACTCAAGCCATCAACGTCAGCAACACATAACCAACCTTAGTACCTCAGGATACTATCACCACCAATCACAAAGTCAACAACCTTTTGTTGACCTATATATCAGGATTAAATATTTATTTTTCCTTGATCTCAACAACAAGAGATGACTATGATAGCAGATTCACAAACACACCACCATCCTCAGAATCCATGAGACGAACTCCAAGACTAGCCAAATGATGAATGTGCTTCACCAACTGCCTCTTATCCTCATTTACATGAGTCAGAATCCCCATAGATAACCTTATAAGAGCATCAACAATAACATTAGTCTTACCCGAATGGTAGTGAAGACTTATATCATAGTCCTTCAGTAACTCAAGCCACCTCTATTTCTTGAGATTTATTTCTTTCCAGGTAAACACATACTGCAGGATCTTATGATCAGAAAAGATACCAACATGAACCCCATAGAGATAGTGATGCCAAATCTTCGGCGCAAATACCACTGGTAAAAACTCCAATTTATAAGTAGGGTAGTTCTTCTCATGAACTTTAAACTGCCTAGAAGCATATGCCACCACCTTGCCATGCTACATCACCACACAACCTAGCCCAACATGAGAAGCATCACAATACACTATGAAACTATCATTACCCTGGGGAAGGGTCAAAACTAAAGTAGAAGTCAACTTATCCTTCAACTTTGCAAAACTACCCTCACAAACATCCAAACGCAAGAACTTGACCTTCTTCTAGGTCAACTTAGTCAATAGGGAAGCTATTGTCTAAAAACTTTCCAAAAATATCCTATAGTAAGGGGCTAAACCTAAGAAGCTCTAAATATCGATTGGATTCGTACGTTAAGTCCACTTCTTAACCACTGCAACCTTTTGTCGGTCTACTATGATCCCTTCACTAGAGATAACATGACAAAGAAAGGTCACAAACTTAAACCATAACTTACACTTAGAGAACTTGGCATAGAAATATTGATCCTTCAAGGTTTGTAACACAGCACGAAGGTGATCAACATGATCCACCTCACACTTAGAATAGACCAAGATGTCATCAATGAAGACAATGATAAACAAATCCAGAATTTGATAGAAGACCGTATTCATAAAATCCATAAATATCGTCGAAGCATTGGTCAACCCAAAATACATAAATAGGAACTCATAGTGACCATATCGGGTATCAAAGGCAGTCTTAGGGATATCTACTTCCCTAATCTTAAGATGATGATAACTCGACGTAAGATCAATCTTATAAAAATACTTTCCACGTTGAAGCTGATCAAATAAGTCGTCAATCCTAGGGAGAGGATACTTATTCTTTATTGTCACCTTATTCTATTAATGATATACGATGCACATCCGATGGGAACCATTCTTATTACGCACAAATAACACAGGAGCACCCCAAGGAGACATACTAGGATGGATGAAATCTTTATCTAAGAGATCCTTTAATGGCTCCTTAATCTCCTTCTACTCAGTCAGAGCAATTCTATAAAGAGGGATAATGATAGAATGATTGTCCAAAATAAGATCAATCCCAAAATCAATTTCTCTATCGAGAGGTACACCAGGAATATCATCAGGGAAAACCTGAGGAAACTCACTAACAACAAAAATGGATTCTAGAGAAGGACCTTTCAAGTTGGAATCTTTAACCCAGACTAAATGATACAAACACCCTCTGGAGATTAATTTTTTAGCCCTAAAATATGAGATAAACCTCCCTTTAGGCACTGAAGAACCCTTTCCTATACAATAATCAACTCATTAGGGAATTTGAACATGACCTTATGGGTCTGACAATCTATGGAAGCATAACATGAATGCAAGCAATCCATCCTTAATATGACATCAAAGTCAACCATATCTAACTTTATCAAATCCATAAGAGTTTTTGTACCAGTAACAGATACCATAAACCCCCTGTAAACTCTTTTAGCAATCTCAAAGTCACTAACTTGGGAATATAGAGGAAAATGATCAAAAATAAATTTTGGACAAAAACAAAAATGCATAGCTACAAATGGGGTCACATAGGAAAGAGTGGACACTAGATCAAGTAAATAATACATATTACAAGAGAAAATTTTTAACATACCCATGACAATATCGGGAGATGCCTCAGAATTCTGGCGAGATGCAAGAGCATATAACCGATTCCAACCAGTGTCGGTACCTAAAACATAAATATATGCAGAAGTAGTACCCATTGATGCAGGAGCAAAAGAAGAGACAACCGGAACCTTGTTAGCCCCAGAATCCATTCTAGCATGATATTTACACTGCATATGACCAATCTTACCATAATAAAAACACTTGTTCTTCCCTTCCTCACAAAAACCATGGTGAGACCACCCACAAAATCATAAGGAGGGTGGGATGGAGCTTACTGAGCCCTACTAGCCTGAGATTGGTCACCCTATGCGCAGAACCCACCATTGTGTTGAGATCAATGATCCCCCGACAGCTTCTGGCAAGAGCACTAGTTGTGATAAATGAAAAAGAGTTCCCTCACTTCTTCTTTGACAACTTACTACCATCTATACCACTCTACTCAGAAGGCCTACACTTCTTTCCATGTCTCTCACTAAACTCAAACGACTTCCTTGTCTCTTTCTTTACATGTTGTATATAAATGACCAACCTAGAGATATCCATGTCCTTGATCAACAACGTAACCTTACATTCAATAATTAACTCATGAGATAGTCCTGAAGCAAACTTACCCATCTGTGCCCTCATATCAGACACCATCTTTGGAGCACACCGAGACAACTGGTAAAATTTCAAGGCATACTCCTTGAACGACATCCTTCCTTGTTTCAGATTAACAAACTCCTCCATTGTTGCTTCCCTCACCTCTTAAGGAAAGAAAAGGTCCAAAAATTCATTGGAGAAATCCTCTTACAGGGATGACTCATCACCATCACCCCTTGCTCGATCCCACTTCTCGTACTATTGGTATGCTATATCCTTCAGCTGGTAGGTAGCAAACTCTACCCCTCCCACAGTAGTGGCATAAGTAACCCTAAAAATCTTTTCTATCTTATATAGAAAACCCTGAGGATCCTACTTTACCTTAACACCCATAAAAGTTAGAGGATTCAACCTTATGAACTGGCAAACCCTTAGGGCCTTAGAAGATAGAGTAGAAGATGCACCATGCTCAGCTTGAGAAGCTACCAACTGAGTAATCATATGAATTGACTAATGAAACTCAACATTTTTCATATTAGCCTGAGGGGGACTAAAGGGATTTAGTGTAACTCTAGGAAAATTAGGGACTGGACCCTTAGACCACATATAGATCTCATAAATAGAGCATGTTCGATCAACATTATCCTCGGTTGGGACAGAGGAGTTTTTTTGAGCTTTAGATCATCGAGGCTTGATCTGAAGGACAAATAGATAGAAATTAGAAGAATCTAAGACCTTAGAATCTATAGCTCTAAATAAGACAACAAGATAGTGAAATATTCCTAAATGCCTTATAGCCTCTCCCTTATTAGCGTGGCATGATACATACCCTTAAAAGAGACTCTACTTGACATGACTTTATTGAATCCCAATCAACCATAAACCTAAAGCTCTGATACCAACTTGACAGAACCTGAATTAGGGCCTTGTCGTAATAGTAATCCAAAGTCCAACAAAGATCAGAGACCACCCCGGATACCCAATACAACGTCCAATCATATACCCTGATTCGGCTGAATTTTGAATATATAACAAGATAGAGTAATTATTAGTTTGGGATTGGTCTATGACCATGGCCAACTAAAACAAGTCTAACTGTCCAATGCCAACTAATAACCATAACCAAAACAGAAATAATAACCAAGACCATATACATACCAAAATAAAATAAAATAATCCCAAATCAAATAAAGTCATATGGTATCATCCCCAATACTAATACCAATGGAAAGGATGACACCACTACCGACACTTTCTATACCAACCCTTAGTAGTTTCATAAAGTATCTAACTAAAATCAAACAACATTCAGTCGGTAAATGCCCCCGATCATAACCAAAACTAATTACCAAGACTAATAATGAAAACATAAGAAATTAAAACTAGAAATAGAGCCTTCCAAAGTATGAAATCTTACCATTCCAAGTAAGCACAAGGTGTTCCCAAAAGTCTATCACTGAGTAAGAGGTGTAGTATGATAAACACCTGCATCGCATAGGGATAAAGCATTGAAAATGGTTAGTGGTTGTAGTGCTTGCATGTAACTCAAGGATAAGGATAAAATAGTGCAAACAGTTCAAAACCAATCGATCAATGCATACAATATACCGATACAATACATACATAAACATAAATATATATATATTTATACCATGCTGGGATAGGGAAAAAATTAACATAAAATTTGAAATTATTAACCTAGGCTATGTAGCATAACCATTATAGAACAAGGCACCCACGAGCTATATGGGCCCAGCTCTCCTCTAGCTGGAAGAGCCCCAGTGCGTATAGCCGCATGAAACAGAAAATATCCATAACCGTATATGCCTTTATGGGGGACTCAAACCTCCTAGCATAATCAAGGTGAATTATACACCAATAAAAGTATAAGGAGGACTCGAACCTCCCTTTTATACGATTATTTGGGGGACTAAAACAACCCGATCACCTAACAATTGCATTGGCTAGTGCGGTTTCCAGTGTTAGTCCTTTGAACTCCACTTTTGTGGCCCTTCTACATATCACGCTTTAAAACCCAATTTAAAACCACCATTCCACATGCACAACTATTAAGCCAATTACTTAACCAAAGGCACTTTGTTGCTATCATCTTACCAACACTACTTGAAAGTATACCACATAACATTAGCATTATCAATCAACCATCTATCCATTTAACTTTGGGACTCGAACCCATCATCTAACAAAGACACTTATTCAATTCAAAGTTTGGGGACTCAAACCTATTATCAAATGAAGACATAAATCAATTTAATATTAGGGACTCAAACCCATGTAACCAATTAAACCACCAAGGTTACTATTTAAATTATTAAATGGAAAAATAGGCCTTTACAAAACCATTTACCAATAATTCATATTCATTAGGCCAATGCCTTAGTTCAAAACATCATTAACATGTGACTAGTTTATTCTTTTAGGTATTTTCACAAACACTTTTAGGGTATATTATTATCAAGGCCAAAATCAAGGTAAAAACCATTAAGTTTAGGGTAACCCATGAACTATTTGCTAAATCACAATTACCAAGCACCCACATGCGCAAACCATCACCAAAAACACATATAAACATCAGTTAAACCAAGAGTAAACAATACTCAATCATATGCAACAAAAACTTTAATTTTATTTTTCAAAACCACCATGTAACAATCATAATCACACTTTAAAGCACATGATATTTGATAACTAACAATGAGGGAAGAGTCACATGCCTTATTCAAGAAGATTCTGGGAAGAAACTTAACTCTTAAGCCTCAAGATGAACACCTTAGAAGAACCCTAACACCAATCTTCAAGAGAATATTTAGAGAGTGTTTTGAAGTGTTTAATATTTAAATAGTGGGTTATGAGAGTCTACAACCTATTTTATGATGTAGGAACTTAAGGGTTTTGGGGTGGGAAATATCCAGAATACCCTCAGCTTAAAAGCTAAAAATTTAGTCATAAGAGGGTATGACCCATCCCCCTAATTTGTACCCTAGGGTATGAGTGATACCATTATTTCATACCCTAACATCATCTTAGAACCCTATACTGACCAACATATGACCACACATGATTAACTAGTATCCAACATATGAGAAGTACCCTATAACTCATACCCTAGACAAAATACTTTGGACAAGACTTAGGACATCATATGACTTATTAATATGCCATTCGTACCCCAAATAATGACTAGTAAGATGTTCACTCATACCTTGGATAGAGACAAACCCTACCAAACTGATTTACATACGAGAGAATGGACTCTAAACCGTACAACATTAGATGACTAGTACCCATAAGTCGTATGATGTCCAGAAGCTCAATGTTTAATAATTTTATAAGGTTCAAAACTAAGATTTTTTAGTTTCTCCTTGATGATATGTGCCTATGGCTATTATTTGTCGAGATGGAGTGTTGGATTGATTAGTTTTTGGCTTAAGTTGCATTTATTTAAGTTGCTAGAGTTTTTGTCATCACTAGTGTGATTGGTGGCCTTTATGAGTTCTTGAGTATGCTTTGATGGTTCATGGACTCCAAAGGATATGTAGTGTACCTCCTGAGTTTTTAGTTGGTGATTTATCCTCTACTAAGATTTTATTCTTTAGCTATGTCTTGATTTTAGCTTAGCATCATATGGTATAGATATGTTTGGTTTGGAAAGTATAGTCGATGTTAGTATTTGACTTTAGTTTGGATTCCCTGGCTAAATTTTAAATTGGATTCCTTGGAATAGAGATTTGGGAGTTATGATTGAGTAAGAATATGTATGCCTACCTATCTTCAGGTTTGGTTTGGGTAGTTGAGATTGAGCGATTCAGTCTCAGTTTAGAGATTTCTATTTGTAGTTATAAAGCTTGTTGTAGCCTTTGTTTTAGATTTGACTTTGTATGGATTTCATTTATCGGTTGGTTAATACTACTCCGTGTTTGCCTATCCAATCTTCTTATTTTAGGATGGATTATACTTGCTAAGTATTTAGATGATAGCCTATGGACCTGGCATTGGCTCTTTAAGCTTTGGCCTTGACTCTTCAGATTTTTTGGGAATTTAGGATGATTTACTTAGTGCGAGTAATATACTCGAGTTGGATATAGTAAGGTTTTGTTCTCGATTTATGGCACATCCTGGAGAAGATTTTTCAATGATGAGTACTTTCTCCTTGAACTCCTGGATTTCAATTTTATTATCATTTAAACTATTTGTAGCATTGGATTAGATTGGATTCTTTTATAATCTCCATTTGTGTGCCTAGATAGCGCCTTATGTTCTTAGTTTCATGTTTTCTATATGTACTTTCAGTAGATCAGCTTCTGTTCTTTGTGTTCTTGATAATGAGATTGCAGTATGAAACTAAGGTGATTTTCTCTTGGTTTGGAGTGAATTTATTCTTGTATCAATATGTTAATAGTGTGATATGGTTTAGTCTATATGCATCAGCCTTTTGGGTTTAGTTGGAGGTGAATTAGCAATTAAGGTTGAGTTTTGGTTGTTTGGAAGTAAAGTGAGGGTGCTGGTTAAAAAAGGGATACCTATGAAGAAATTACTTGAAAGTGTTTCCTTTTCAAGAAGGCTACCTTATAAGTCTTGTATGGAGTATGCGGGCCCAGAACCTTATTCTTTTGAGCTTTTCAGATTCTTTCCATCAATTGACTTTCGGGGACAAAAGTCCTTTTATAAGTGGATATTATAATGACCCTTTTATTCATTTTTCTTATTTCTGCTTATCTTTGTTATTTAAGCTTCTCCATTTCTTCCCCAAGTCATTTATAACTTTTTAGGACCGACGGTTCGGTTATCAGGCAGTTTATTTTTTTTTTAGAGATAATTCCCTATTTTAAAGTCTTTGTTAGTTCCAAATGACCACTGGGCAAACACTTTAGTGAAACAATCTCAGCTACAAATTCCAACTATGCCACCAGATCCAGAATATGTACTTTAGGCTAGGTAGACCTTTGGATTGGTTCTAATGCAGCCAAGCTTATTTCAACCTATAGATCAAAAAGTTAGAAAATCAAATTCTGAGCGTGGGACCCATATTTGGTTTAAACAACCTCAAATGGAAAATATGACTTCTCCATCATATTTGAAATGTCTATTTTAGTATAGGGGACCCTTGGTTTAGTTACTAAGGCTTTCAAACTTAATTTGGTCTATTGAGCGAATTTTATGAAAAATGGAACTATAGGTGTGGGCCTTATTTTTTGCCGAAACTATCTCGAATGAAATTTTTGATGATTTTGATGAATTTGAAACATAGTTGTCTTTTTCTGTTCTCCTTTTTTTAGTTGTAGGGTGGAAGAGGAAGGCAACTGAAATAACTGAGAATGGATTTTTAAAGATTGCGCTCGATTTCATATGTACCCTTACATATCCCGTGATGACTGCTACACTCAAATTTCACTATTGGATCATGCTCTTTAGATTTCAAATGAGTTCTGAGGGTCAAAAACAAGTTTTTGACTTTGTTGTCATCTGGTGCACAGGGGGATACCATGATCACGAAAAATGGTGTGCTGATTGTGATAGCACAATTACGGCCTTTAGGATCGCGATAGGGTGACTCCTTACCTGTAGGTGCTATATATAGACTCCAAGATGTGTTTGGGGTATTTTTCATTCATCTTTTTGATCCAAAACCCCCAAAATGAGTGTAATAACTAAAAATTGATCATTATGGGTGAATTGGGAGCTTGTTAAATATTATTATCATGATTTTCACCCGAATTAAGGTAAGATTTCATCACTTTACTAATGAATTTCTTGGTATTTGACCCAAATCTCAAATTTATCTTAGGGCTTGATTTTAGACCAAAATTTTCTTTGTATTCACCCATTTATTGAGGATTATGATTCCTTGTTCATGTATGAACATTGGATTGACCTCAAAAACGTATTTTCCATAAGTGGGACCCAATTGGGTTTTTGGTGTCATTTTTGGATTCAAATAAGAATTGTGCAATATGAGTGTCATTAAACTCGATTGATGAGTAGATTATGATTTTGATAATGTGGTAGCATTTTGGTATTGTGAAGTGAAGATGGATGCTTGGAGAGCGATTTGAGATTTTGTAGTTCGGCTTTGAGGTAGGTTTTTACCTGCTCTTCTTCAAAGATGATGTGTGTTATTTATGGCATATGGATTTGAATGTTATGCTTAATTATGAGTAGAATAGCTTAGTCTTGATTATTGATGATTTGGGGATTAGGTGAGGGTTTTGGATCTGTAATGTGGAATGTTTATGACCCTTATGATTCCTATTGCCTTCTCCCTAGATTGAACTAATTCATTGATTAGATATGATATAATGCAATGTTTGGGATGTGGTTTTAGCATCAAAGCACAATTAGTATATTTAAATTTCATTGGGCAAGTGTGGTGATCTTGGAACCCTAATTTGGGTAGATTTAACTTAATGCCCATATTTCTTGTCAAAGTTCCTATCTTAGACTTGGTTGTGGCTTTCTCGACATCTAAAAGTTGAACTAGATACCTTAGCATAGTTTGGGGCATAGATTTTCTAAATGTGGAAGTGGGTTCATCTGGCCCACTTAGGCCAAGACTTGTGTTAGCCATTGTGGACTTAGTTGCGGATATTAGGCCTAGTTTTTACTAATGATCCTTGTTATGAGATTTTCTTTGTGAATTGATAAATTGTGATGACTTTCCCCGAATTATGATTGATGTTCTTTAGAGATGCCATTTTCTCTTAGATGTGATATTGAGCCTTTGGAGGTGTTACTTCCTCTCAGTAATGATATTTGACCTTAGAGATGTTATTTCCTCTTTGACATGATGTTGGGCCCTTAAAGATGTTATTTCCTTTTAAATATGTTATTTGGCCTATAGAGATGCTATTTCATCTTTGATATGATAATTAACTTAGAGAGGTGATATTCCTCATAGTCATGATGTATGACCTATAGAAATGAGATGTCTTATAGATGTGTTATGTCTCATAGTTACAAGTTATGCTTTTTAGATATATCATGTCTCCTAGATGTGAGATGCCTCTTATATGTCAGATGATTATAGACATGTGTCGACTTATAAGTATTATTATTGATACCAGTTTCGGATATGTATATGGGCCTAAGTCCATGATTAAGGTGTTATGATTATTTTGAACACATTATTTGGCCTAAGGTCGTGTTATGATATGCATGGGATATCCGAGAAGTATTTATCCTTGTAAAGGAAACAATTTTAGTTATGAATACGTATGTACGTTTATATAACCATCTTTTTGGTATGGGACGGAGGAAGATGTAGTATGACTTATGATTTCATTGATTTGAATATTAGTGATGGCATGCATAGATTCAATATACTCATGATCATTATATCGGTAATTTATATGATTCTAGCTGAAATACGATCTTATGACTATTCTTTCTAGATAAAGGTTAAAACCCACTTTTCACCCTTAAAATGGATTGCTTCACAAAAATAATTGCCTAACTTAACGAATAAGTTAAATTTGTAAAAGAGGTAAATAATGTTTTTTTAAGGATTTGACCTAGATATATTCCCGTCCATGATTTGACACTGCTATTTACTCTGGGTGTGAGATATTATGACCTTTTCTACACTTTTATAAGTGATTTAGTCCCCAAGTTCTCTTCGAGCAACAAAATTACAAATTTTACACTCTTTAAGCCACGACTTGAGTCTACGCACCTATCATATAGACTCTTACTAATGATGTGATATTGATGATGAGCGATGAATTATGTAAATATACTCTACTTTCTCTTCTTTTCATATCTATTTACTTTAGAACTTATGGGGCTTGTCATTTACTTTAGCCCTCGTCGGGCTTGTACTTTACTTTAACCCTTGTGGGGCATGTTTTCTCTTATGTGACATTTGTTTGGATACTATGATAATAATATTGATACCTGACAATGTCAGATGATATTGTGATGATGTGATGATATCCGGCAAGGCCAGAGGACATTGAGATGAATTGATGATACAAGGCAAGGTCGGAGGATGTTATGATGATTATATACTCGGCAGGACCAAAGGTTGGTTATGATATGACGGTTATGATAATGATGATAATGTTATTATGGATTTATTTGCGTTCATTATTGACTGTGCATCACCTATCACCAGTATGCACCTATGTCTATCAGCCTGTATGGGACAGTTGAATGGATATGGGTGATGACTATACGTTGTATTGATTGTATATTTATTAAACCTTTCGAGACTGGGGCGATGGGGGTACGCATAGGCTTGGCTAGGTAATTGGTTGTCAGAAATAGCTCATTACTCCTTTTGTTATTGATATTGTTATTATCATTGTTATGATTATTATTATGGCTAGTTTATGATAGATTGGTCTTTGTTTCTGTATTGATATTTGAGGTATGCTTCTGGCCTCTTCTATTTTACAATTGTATTATTGTTCATGATTATTTCATGTCTATCCATGTGAATTAGAAACCTAGAGTAGGATAGTATTAAATCCTGATAGGATTACAATGAGGTCTTAAAATGAAGATATGATTATTTAGGTTAAACTTTGAGTTGACCTCATATTTATATGTATATATATATATACCTAGCTATATGTAGCTATGGTACTACCATATATCCCTTCCTTAATTTGTTCAATTGTATATTTATTACTTGACCTTTTATATTGTTATCTATCCTTTTTTTCTCTTTATTCATATATTGCTTTGGGATATACGGTATAGATTTGAGATTCACGAATATGGATGAAATAGTATAGTTCATAATTGATACTTCCTTGGCCTTATTATATTAGTCTATTGGACATATTTTCTATCCTTATTATCTCATTGACTTGTTATATCATTTGTAGACTTTTTAGGTATAGTTTCCCATCTATTTAGTATATATCTGTTTTATCTTTGGAGCCTAGTTGGCAGTTTCGTACTGAGTACCATTAGTTTGGTACTCATACTACACTTCTGCAGCCTAAAGATCATTGTACGGGTTATCGACGTTGATGCGTGCGTCTTGCAGAGCAGCCATGGTTCATTGACTTTGAGTAAGCTTCTGACATTCGGAGTATTACTTATCTCTCTCTTATGTTCTAGATTTGTCTCTATGTTGTATTCGGAGATAAGCTATATCAGTTTAATTTACTTCGTCTATTCCACTTTTGTACTCTTATTATATTAGAAGCTTTTTTATCGATACCACCTGGGTTTGAGATTCATTTATGTAATTGATCTTTTGTTACATTTAATTGGCATTCTTTCCATATTTTATTTGGCTAGTCTGTTACTAATCGTTACGGACTAGTGGTTTGGCTTGCCTATTAGGGGTTATAGTAGGTGCCATCATGACCTAAGAAATGGGTCGTTATAACACCAGGGCATCAAGAAAATTCACAATCTCCTGAATGAACAACTTAGCATAATCCTCTCCTGAGTAGCTAGTCTTCATAGGCAAGAAATGAACGGACTTAATCATTTTATCCACAATGACCCAAATCGAATGAAACTAATTGAGAGACTTAGAAATACCCGTATTAAAATCCTTATTGATAATCTCCCACTTCCACATGGGAAACTCTACTCTTGAGACATGACATTAGGCCTCATGTTCTCAACCTTGACTTGCTGACAAATAATGCATTTGGAAACAAAATTTACCACATCCCTCTTCATAGTGTTCCACTAGTATATTTCCTTTAAGTCATGATACATATTCGTCGAACCTAGATGAACTGTATATCTAAACCCATGAGCCACATAAAAAATCCTTTCCTGCAGCCCATCAACATTAGGAACACACAACTGACCTTGCTACCTCAAGATGCTATCTCCCTCAATCTTTAAAGCCATAACCTATTGCTGACCTATATCATCCTTAATCTGCATTAGCATGGGATCCAAAGCCTACTTATCCTTCACCTCAGCACCAAGAGATGATTTTACAACTTCATGAACAATAAATTCCCCATCCTCGGAATCCAAGAGACAAACTTTCAAGTTAGACAACTTATGAATATCCTTCACTAATCTTATTTTCTCCTCGTCAATAGAGGATAAGATCCCCATAGACAACATGTTAAGAGCATCAGCAACAACATTAGCTTTTCCTAGATGGTAGTGAAGACTCATGTCATAATCCTTAAGCAATATGAACCACCACCTCTGCCTGAGATTCAACTCCTTCTGACTAAATACATACTGTAAGATCTTAGATCCGAATAGATATCCACATGCACCCCATACAGATAATGATGCCAAATCTTCAAGGCAAAAAACACAGCCGCCAACTCTAAATTGTGAGTCGAATAATTCTCTTCATGAACCTTTAGCATCCTAGAAGCATAGGCCACAACCTTACCAAGCTGCATCAAAGAACAACCCAGTCCTACTTGGTACATATCATAAAACACAGCAAAACCATCAGTACCCTCGGGCAGGGTCAAAAATGGCATAGATGCCAACTTATCCTTCAACTTATCAAAACTATCTTCACAAGCATCGGACCACAAAGACTTAACCTTTTTCTGAGTTAACCTTTTCAGCGGAGCAGCAATAGAAGAGAAACTCTCCACAAATCTTCTATAATACCCAGCCAAACTCAAGAATCTCCTAATGTCAGTTGTAGTAGTTGGTCTAGGCCATTTCTTAACTGCCTCAACCTTTTGTAGATCCACCTTTATCACCTCACTAGAAGAAACTTGTCCCAAAACTGTCACAGCATTCAGCCAAAACTCACACTTGGATAATTTAGCATACAACTTCTCGTCCTTAAGAGTCTGCAACACAATTTTGGAGGGATTCGCATGATCCTCCACACTCTTGGAGTACTCCAATATGTCATCAATGAAGACTGTAAAAAATAAATCCAAAAATTGTCTAAAAGAATGATTCACAAGATCCATGAATGTAGACGGAGCATTATTCAACCCAAATGACATAACCAAAAACTCATAGTGACTATATCGGGTTCGGAATATAGTCTTGGGAATGCCAACCTCCCAAATATTCCACTAATGAAAACCCGAACGAAGATCAATCTTATAGAAACATATAGCACCTTAAATCTAGTCCAAAATCCCATCAATCCTAGGAAGAGGGTACTTATTCTTTAATTTCACCTTATTCAGTTGACGATAATCTATACACATCAAAAGAGACCCATCCTTCTTTCGCACAAAAAGTGTAGGATCACCCTATGGAGAAACACTAGAAAGAATGAAACCCTTATCAAGAAGATCCTTTAACTGCTTCTTAAGTTCCTTTAGTTCATTCAGAGACATTCTATAAGGAGGAATGGAAATAGGACGAGTATCTGATAGAAGGTCAATCTAAAAATCTATATTCAAGAGGGATTCCAGGAAGATTATTGGGGAACACTTTAGGAAACTCATTACCACAAGGATAGATTGCAAAGAGGGACCCTCAGAATTAGAATCCTTAACCCAAACCAAATGATACAGACACCCTTTAGAAATCAACTTTTGAGCTCTAAGATAGGAAATAAACTTCCCTTTGGGTACTAAGGAACTTCCCTCTTAGTCAATTTTTGATTCATTAGGAAAATGGGAAATGACCTTTCGGGTCCTACAATCCATAGAAGCATAGAACGAATGGATCCAATCCATACCCAAGATTACGTCAAAATCCACTATATCTAACTCTATCAAATCCACCAATGTCTCTCTATAAAAGATAGACACCACCAACCTCTATAGATTTTTCTAGAAATAATAGAATCACCCACTAGAGTAGAAATAAACAAAGGGTAAGAAATATTTGTGGGACCAAGACCAAAGTGTAGATCCATATAAGGGGTTACATAATAAAGTGTAGAACTCAAATTAAGCAAATGATAAACATCTTGGGAAAAGAGTTATCACATACCAGTGACAACATCATGGGATGTATCAGATTCTTGACAAGTAGTAAGTGTATAGAATCAATTCTAGCCGGTGTTGGTACCAGAAGTGGTGCCCTTTAGCATAGGAGATGAAGATGTGGCAACCACAACTTTATTAGCCCTAGTGTCATCCCTGGATGAAAGATAATATCACTATATATGACCAAGCTAACCATAAATATAGCATTGGTTTCTCCCCTCCTCACAATATCTATCGTGAAGCTTCCCAAAAAAATGATAAGGAAGGTAAGGTAGGGCTGACTGAGCTCCACTGGACTGAGACTAAGCACCCTGTGCCTTAGAACCACTATTATCCTAAAAATACTAATCACATTACGACTTAAGATATAGAGCACTGGTAGATGAATATGAATTTCCCCAGTTCTTATTCTTGGTCCACTATCTACCATCTCTTCAATAATTCTACTGACCCCTACCATGCTTTGAATACCTAAACTTCTTGTTCTGCCTCTCTCTCATTTTTGTCTACCTCTTTTTTCATCCTCTACCTGCTACATATAAACCACAAGTCTGGAGATGTCCATATCATTATCCAACATAGTAGCCTTACACTCCAACACAAAATCATGGGAAAACCCAAAAGCAAACTTCTTTATCTTGGATCTCATGTAAGCCACTAACTCCGGAGCATATTGAGACAATTGTTAAATTTTAATAGCATACTCTGTCACACTTATCTTCCCCTACATGAAGTTTACAAACTCTTCTGTCTTAGCTTCCCTCAACGCCTGAGAAAGGAAATAATTAAGAAAGGCTCCTAAAAAAGTCATCCCACACAGCCTACACAGCATTATCACCCCTCATTTCTTCCCACTCCACATACCACTGATAAGATAAATTTTTTAAATAATTAGTAGCAAACTTTACACCCTCTACATCAGTAGCATGCATCACCCTAAATATCATATCCATCTCATCAATAAACTCTTGAGGGTCCTTCTCAACGTTAGATCTTGTAAAGGTTGGGGGATTCAGCCTCATAAATTATCTAACCCGAGTGACCTCAAATAAATGAGCAACAAAACCAACATGTTTAGACTGGTGAAATTATGATGCCACTAACTGAGTAAGCATATGAATAGACTAATGTAACTATGCGTTAGAGATATCTTCCCTAGATGGTTGATTATAAGTATCCCCGGCATGAGAAACCCGAGGAGGACTAATAGGGACCAATGGAACTCCACGTGGGGGACACAATCAGAAGTTGTGACCCTAGACTAAGTTTGCACACCATACAAAGGTTGAGTCCCCTCCACATTGTCCTCAGGTAGAACAGAGTTTCCAATAAGATTTCTACGAACGTCAGATCTTTGGGGAGGCATGATCTGAATGGCAAGAAAGCGAAGAGTTATAGAAGATTCATAACACTAGAATCTATAACCCACAATAGAACATAAAAAAGAGAAATATTCCTGAATGACTTCTATTTTCCCCCTTTTAGATGTGGCACACTGCACATCCATAAAAAGAACTCTACTCAACATAGCATTTTGGACACCCAACGACCCTAATCCGTGCTCTGATACCAATCTATTCATGACCCAAACTAGGGCCTAGCCGTGATGGGTATCTCAGTCCCACCATGGACTGGAGACCACCCCCATAGCCTAACTTAAAGAGTACTAGAAACAACAATAATGTGAAAGGAAATGATCAGTAATAAGAAGATATGTATATATATATAACTCAAATGAAACTAAGAGTCAAAAATAAAAACAATCCACATCTGCCCATGAAAGCCTAGAAAACTAGAATAACATCTAAGTTGGGACATGCCCCAACAGTGATAAAAAAGAATCCAAAAGTACTCAGTCAATAAGGAAAGAATAATGAAATGATAAAGCCTTCCAAATGCTATAGGCTCACTAATTCACAGAAACTCAACAGATGTGGTCAACCACCTACCATTGCACAGGAGCAACAAAAATTCTTCAAACTATACATCATAAAATAATGTAGCATCCTAGGGCGGCCATTGGGATAAGCAGTGGCCTATAACTCAAGGAAAGTTATAAAATAATGCCATGTCCAAAACTAGTTGAAACCATATGCACACATTCATATATACATTTATAAGATGTTGGGATAGGGTAAAGGTCATGGAAATGATAGTTTTAAAACCATTAACCTAGATTGTGCAACTCTATCTATCTAGAAGCATACACCACAACCTTACTATGTTGCATCAAAACATAACTTGTTCCCATATAGAATGCATCACAATAAACAACTAGTCCATCAGTACCCTTGGTCATGGGTTATATGGGTTCAACTCTCCCTGCTGAAATGGCCCCAACGCATGTTAATCGCACAAACTGAGAAAATTCAAGAGAGGTCCAGAGACACTAAGGCTCAAACCATCCTAAAATATGTAAAATTAGTGAACTATGTACATGGTCATAAAGACCCTATGCTGGAAAATGTGATTTACAGTATTGGTCCCACCCAAACCTCCACCTTCACAACGATCTATGCAATCCCCTTTAAGCCCAAATAAAAACATTTGCACATAATCCCAATGATTAACCCAGGAGTCATTTATTAAGGAATTTACCATTGGTATCGTCTTACCAATTATGCTTGGAATCTAATCCATTTATGACATTCCAAACCAATTAAACAATTTGGCTCCCAAGTTCCAATTTTAATCCAAACCATGGCTACCAAGGCCTTTCACAGCTATTTTATTCCATTCTACCTTTAGTGCAATGCAATAGTTTAGAAGAGCAAGTAAAGCCATGCAATTATCCATATTCCAAAATCAATTTACAAAGTGGGTTGAGGTTAATGCAAATTCCAAGCCAAAATATATAAATTTGGGGAAACCCATGTTCCCCATCCCAAGCCATATCAAATTGCCTCAATTCAAAACCAAACCATTAACTAAAGCATGAACAATGCCATTACAAACATGGGGAAAATAATCCAAGTGATTACCATTCAAAACACATCAACCTAATTTCAGTTCCACAATTAAACAACAAGATTATTAAATCAATTCATGCCATAATGAAAATTATAAGTTTAGGGATGAGATACATGCCTAAAATAACCAAGTAATTGAAGTAAATTTAAAGTTTTGAGCCCGGAGTAGTGATTTTTTACACAACCATGGAGCTTTCTTAGGTGTAGAGCAAAAGATAAATAAAGTAGAGTTTGGTCTTTAAAAATTGAAGGTAAAGGGTCCCTTTTATTTTTATAAGTCGTTCACGGGGTAAGAATACCTAAATCCCCTCACCCAAAGTAAAAAAACAAAACTGGATGAAATTAAAACATTGGTGTGGCACACCAATATTGTGGAGGTTAGCTTTCATGCCACGTCGATATCGTGGAGGTTAACCTACGTAACACGGCCTTATCATGGACCCTCACTACCTCGGGGTCCAAAAATGACCTCGAACCCCTTCAAAAAAATTCAAAACATTCCCAAGTGACGCTTTTAACATCCCAGAACATAACTCAAGTCAAAAATCAATATTATCCACGCGGGAAGGTCAAAAATAAAATAATCAAAATTTTAAGGAGTCTTACAAATAGTGATGTCCTAAAGCATACAACTAGGTATCTAGAGCTCAACCTTAACCTATTGTCAATTTGGACACTTAGCCAGAAACTACGCAATATCTTTCTTCATACTATTCCACCAATAGACTTCTCATAAATCACGGTACATATTAGTGACTCCTGGGTGAATAGAATATTGAGAACTATGAGCTTCTTCTAGCATCTACTTTCTTAAGTCATCTACATCTGAAACACTATGTCTACCCTGATAGTGAAGAATACTATCTCCCCTTGGGAGAAATCCTCAACTTCTGACTCTGGACTGCTGCTTATAATCTAAGAAAACTAGGATCACTATCTTTGTTTTCTTTCACCTTGGCTATCAAAGTGGATTCTGAATCATTTTGAACCAAAATACTTTCTTTGTCTAAATAACCAACCAAACTCCTAGTCTGGACAACCTATGAATCTCGGGAACTAGTTTATTTTTTCTCATCGTCTACATGAGCAACACTCCCCATAGATAATCTACTAAAATCATCATCCACCATATTAGATTTACCAGGATGGTACAAGACACTCATATTGTAATCTTTTAGCAACTTTAGCCATCTCCTCTAATAGATATTTAGATCTTTCTAATTAAATACATACAGAAGACTATTATGATTGATAAAGACATTAATATTAACCCCTAGAGGTAATGCCTCCAAATCTTTAAGGAGAAAATAATTGCTGCCAACTCAAGATCAAGAGTTTGGTAGTTCTTCTCATGAGGCATAAGCATTTTAGAGGCATATGCTATAACTTTGACCCACTGTATCAACACATAAACTATTTCAACCTTGGAAGAATCACAATAAACTACAAAAATATCTAAGCCCTCGGACTGAGTTAAAATTAGAGCATTGGTGAGTCGAGTGTTTAGCACCTACAAACTCTTCTCATAAGAATCGAACCACTAAAGGTTGACTTTCTTATTAATCAGCCTAGACATAGGATAAGAAATAGAGGAAAATCCTTTAAGAAACCATTTGTAGTAACCAGCTAAGCCCAAGAAACTCCTGATATCTACAAGAGAAATGGGCCTAGGCTAGTTATTCACTACAAGTTCTTTTGGAGATCAACCTGAATGCATTCATCGAAAATAATATGACCATAGAAACTTCACAGATTTCAACCAGAATTCACACTTGCTGAACTTGGAAAATAGTTAGTGATCTTTAAGAGCCTATAAGAAAATCCTTAAGTAATATACATGTTCATCCTCGCTTTGAGAGTAAACAAGGATGTCATCTATGAAGACTATAATAAATCTTTACAAGTACTGTTTGAACACCATGTTCATCAAGTCCATAAAAGATTCATGAGTATTCATTAGTCCAAAAGACATCACAATAAATTCAAATGGGTCATACTGAGTTCCAAAGGTTGTCCTCAGAATTTCATATTCTTCGACTCTAAGCTGAAGATAACCTAATCAGAGG
Organism: Capsicum pubescens; assembly: GCA_030864215.1. Classification (NCBI taxonomy): domain Eukaryota; kingdom Viridiplantae; phylum Streptophyta; class Magnoliopsida; order Solanales; family Solanaceae; genus Capsicum; species Capsicum pubescens. The sequence goes on from CM061543.1 coordinate 126,476,749, forward strand.
TCTATCTTAGAAAATCAATTTGCAACCTAAAGCTGGTCGATCAAGTAATTAATCTTGGTAATGGGATACTTATTTTAGACTCTGACCTAGTTCAATTAATGGTAGTCAATGCATATTTTGAGAACACCATCCTGCTTGTGCATAAAAAGAATTGGAACACCCCAAAGAGGGATGTTGGTCCTGATAAAACCTTTATCTATGAGGTCTTTAAGCTATTCATTCAATGTTTTAAGCTTGGTTGGAACCATTCAGTAGGGTGGAATTGAAATAGTGTAGGTATCTAGAAGGTTATCTATTGCAAAGTCAATTTCTCATTCGGGAGAAACTCCGATTAGATCTTCTAAAAAATACTTCTGGAAACTTATTTACCAATGGAACTGACCCATGATTTGGGGCCTTGGTTTTTAATTCCATAACTTGAACAAGATGATAGATGCACCCTTTGTGGATTAACTTTCTAGACCTAACTGATAATGTTGAACTTACACATTAATTCAAGTTCAAGGCGATTGTCATCAATATATTAACCTAACTCTGGTCAGGGTCGAATCCACGAAGAAAAATGTGAGTGGCGATTAAATTTATTCAAAATGATAGATACAAGTTAAATTCAAACAAATGGTATAAAAGGATAAAATAGGGGAGATAGGTTCCTATACTAGTATTTCTTTTTGGGTTTTTTCTAGTATAAATTTAGGTCTACGAATAATTAGAGTTTTAACAATTATGCAAGGATCTCGGGATTATCATTACTAAAGGAGTCAAATATGGGAGTTAGTAATCAACATCAATTTATTAAGTCAAATATGGGTAGGCTTGTTTTAGATTTTGATGCTAGTCTTTCGACAAAATACCAAACTTTCACCCATTGATTCTTTCGAATACCTAATAGGTGCGTTCAAAAATTTGTAACCATAATATCAATAGACGCATCCCTATTTATAGGATGATACCCATGCTGTAATCAACCTCACATTCACCCTTATGTCTAAGAAAGTGAAAATTTAGCAAACTACACACATAATTGTCTATCATTGCTTTGGTTTCCACATCCCTCTTTCAAGGATGATACGGATTCCTACACTACACCCAAAACCCTTCTTTCGAAGATGGCCTTGGGATTTCTAGAGCTTGGATATTTCACTCATCAAACCCATGTGGGTATTTGGGGCTTTCACCCATCAAATCCTAACCAAAATTAGCATAGCAATGATAAAACCCATAAATACGAATTACCAAATAGATGCTAACAATAGCAACCCACACACACTTTAGCCCATATTCACACATAATCCAAAGAGGGAGATTTAGCTACACATAAGATAGATAAGCATAGATATACCCATAATCTCCATTGAAATAAATTGTTGAATATTTAAGCTAATGTTACTTCAGACTTGGCTCTCCCACAATATCAAGAATGGTAGTGAGCAAATCTTCAACTTAGAAAGTCTCCAATATATTCTTCACCTAAAATTTACACAATATTTTCTCTCCAAAAATGGAGGCTTATTAACTACTAAAGCTCAACCAAAAAATAGAGGAAGATGGAATTATTATCCATGAAGATAGGGTTTGAGTCTTTTTGTCAAAATTAGGATCATCTATGTACATTTCTAATTTTGCCCCTGGGATTCTTTGTTTCTCTAGGACGTTGTCGCGCTGGTCTAGCCGCGACTACGGCTACATGACCACGATTAACTTTTACGATCACAGCTGATTAACTTTTTCTTGACTGCACCCTTTCCTTTTTTGTTTCCACTTAGAAAATTTGAATCTCCATCCTAGCTTTCATTCAATATGCAATAAGCGGTAGAGGGACAAAAAATTCAAATCTTCTAAGATAAAACTTAGAAGTGATGATAAAGGGAAAGCAAGCTTTGATCTTGACATTTTGAAGACTTGAACCTTTTACCTAAATTCACATCAAACTTACGAATTTTCTCTTTGGTTAAAAGTAAGCACATCAACAGGCCATTCCTTGTACTTTGAAAGTTGTGTATCTTGGCCTTTGATGGATAGGGTTCCATGTGTTCCTTTGGAATGTCAAACTCTAAAATATAAGAGTCAGACTCCATCATCCTAAAATCCTTCATTTATTAAAAAGGATGGGTCCTCATCGCATCCTCGAAGCATAATATTGAAAAGTGGGTTGAACAAGGTCCAACACCTAATTTCGCGTTAGCCTCCTCCAAAGTATCTTCGCCCCGAAATGAACTAGAGTCATTATAAGAGATTTACTTTGATTCTTCTCTTGACTCTTGTATCATTTCTTTTATTTTGGCTTTCTTCTTCCTTATACGAGTCAGATGATTAGGAAGTCACCGAGGAGTCTTCGCTACTAAGATTTTCATCATAGCTTGGTTTCTCTTCTTGACAAACCTCTTCTCGAGAAATGGGAATGGTCGGGATTGTTTCAAGCTTTTCTTCTTTGCCCATTACCTCTTTCTTGGCTCTGGACCATTCTTGATGCATGTATTCTACATTCACCCCCGTTGCATCTACCCGATACAAAATAGCTAATAACCTTGGGTCACAACTATTAGATGTGGTATGTTGCTTATCCTTCTTATCAACATAATACCTATTAACCTTATTAGAAGAACTCGCAATTTGGTTAGTATAATAGAGGGAAGGGAATTTGGAAAATCATCCTAATCTCCATTTCAATTACCACACAAAGAACAACCATACTCCCTATAGGATCGAGATGGTGATTCCACCTCTCTCTGAGGAGCATAGTTATACTCTCTCCTGAAGTGTGGTCCATTACAATATGAACATGGGTTATCAAGATAGGACTTCAAACTATCCAACTCAGACATGGTGGAAGATGCCATAGGAAAAAGTAAAAATAAAATAAAATATACCTATAAAGAAAATTGCAAACACGTATATACAAGCTTTAATTCAACCAAGTAAATAAAATTCTAAACTAACTTAATACGCCAAATTTCTCCCTGACAACGGTGCCATTTTTTATAATGCTCAACTTACACGTCAATTCAATTGCAATGTGGTCGTCATCAATATATTTACCCAACTTTGGAGTCGGGGTCGAATCCATGAGGAAGAATGTGAGTAGCGATCAAATTAATAAAAAATGATAGGTACAAGTGATATTCAAACAAATGGTACAAAAAGATAAAATGGGGTATATAGGTTCCTATATTAGTATTTCTTTTTGGGTATTTTCTAGTATAAATTCGGGGCTATGAATAATTAGAGTTTTAACATTTATTCTCGGATCTTGGGATTATGCATTACTAAGGGAGTGACATATGGGATTTAGTAATCAACATTAATTTAGTAAGTCATATATGGGTAGGCTTGGTTATAGATTTTGATGCTAGTCTTTTGACAAAACACCAAACTTTCACCCATTTGTTCTTTCGACAAAATACCTAATAAGTGTGTTCTACAATTCGTAACCACAACCTCAATCTAGGCATCCCTATTTCTAGGATGATACCCATGGTATAGTAAACCTCACATTTACCCTTATGTCAAAGATAGTGAAAATTTAGAAAACTACACACATAATTGTCTATCATTGCTTTGGTTTCCACATCCCTCATTCAAGGATGATATGGATTCCTATACTTCACCCAAAACCCTTCTTTCGAAGATGGCCTTGAGATTTCTAGATCTTGGAGATTTCACTCATCAAACCCATGTGGGTATTTGGGGCTTTCACCCATCAAATCCCAACTAAAATTAGTATAGCAATGATATAACCCATAAACATGAATTACCAAATAGATGCTAAAAATAACAACCCACACACACTTTAGCCCTTATTCACACATAACCTAAAGAGGGAGATTTAGTTACACACAAGATAGATAAGTAAAGATATACTCATAATCTCTATTGAAATGAATTGTTGAAGATTTAAGCGAATGTTACTTCAAACTTGGCTCTCCCACAATATCAACAATGGTAGTGAGCAAATCTTCCACTTAGAAAGTCTTGAATATATTCTTCACCCAAAATTTACAAAATATTTTCTTCTCCAAAAATGGAGGTTTATCAACTACTATAGATCAACTTAAAAGTTAGGGAAGATGGAATTATTATCCATGAGGCTTGAGTTTGAGTCTTTTTGTCATAATTGGGATCTTCCACGTGAATTTTTATTTTTTCCCTAGGGCTACTTTGTTTCTCTAGGATGCGGTCACGCTAGTTTGGTCACAACTGTATCTATGCGACCACGATTAATTTCTGTGATCGCATCTCATTGACTTCTGCTTGATTTCCATGACCACAGTCAGCGTACTGTGACCGTGGTACCTGAGTCCAGTTCTTGCTCTATATCTTCAGCAGAGGCCAGTTTTTGTTCCACTTTTGAACTAGTTCATTTGGAAAATAGAATTGTAATACTCTAATCCTACAATTAATTAAGTCATTACAAGAGTGTAGCCAATCCATGACAAGATTTACATCAAAATCTGCCATGTCTAATTCTACAAGATCAACTGAGGTGACTTTTTGTGAAGTTTTGATTGGGCAATTTATGTGAACCCATCTATCTATGACTAAGTCACCAACTCGAGTAGAAACTGAGACAGGTTCTAAAAGATTGTGAGACTGACACCAAAGTCTACTACTATATATGGAATTATATAAGAAAGTGTTTCTCTAGGATCTAATAATACATAAACATGAAAATGGAAGACTTGTAACATACACATGGCTATATTAGGAGAACCCTCTTGATCTTGTTGGGATTGAAGGGCATAAAACTCATTCTAACGTTGCCTGCCAGCTGCACTAGATGATGTACCTGACTATGTTGGATGACCTATTGGAATTGCTAAAGATTTGGATTGACTTTGCTGATTAGCATACCTACCTCTCTATAAGGATAGTGGAAATTCCCTCAATCTATGTCTTAGCTTGCCACACCCAAAGAAAACATCGCTACCATCCATACACTCATCCTTGTGGTTTATACCACATTATTTATACATCAAGTTGGTATGAACATCACACTACCCTGAGACTTAGACCTGGATGCCCCATCTTAATTATACTTCCTAAACTTGGGCACTGGAGAATTAACGAAAGACGGTGCTGGAGCTAAGGATTTCTATTGAAATTAAGAATGATTTCCACCATCTGGTCTCTTTTGAGAGAAATTGAAGTGACCTGTTCTGGCGCTCTTACTGTCTCTTTACTTTTCTTTGACTTTTTCTTCCTTCTATTGAGAATGAATCGTCAACTTGGAGATGTCAATATCCTTCACTGACAAAGCATTCCTACACTCTTTGAACATATCCTCAAAAACACCAAGCACAAATTTGCTCATGTAGGCCCTAGAATCAGCAACCATAATTAGGGCATACCTTGCCAACTGAGTAAACTTAAGGGAATAATCCTTTACGATTATGTGTCCCTTACTTCAGATTTATGAATTTTTTCACCTTGGCGTTCCTTAACTCACGTTGGAAGAACCTATACTGAAATGCAACAACAAACTTGTCTTACTGAAATGCAACAACAAACTTGTCTTACCTAATAGATTTTATGTTTACACCCTATCCTCCTTCCATTGTTTATACTAAGTGTGAGCTACTTCTTCTAGATGATAGAAAAACAGGTCAGCACTTTCAGTTGGGGTAACACCCATGATCTTTGTAACTTTCTAAATACTATCTAAGAACTTCTGTGGATCCTCTTCAAACTTGGACACAAAGAACACTGGTGGATTTATTCGAGTGAAGTATAATACCATAGAAACTGTTGCATTCACTATCGGATTAGCTGGTGCCATAATCAGTTGGTTATTCTAGGTGGTTATGGTTTGGGCTAAGGTTATGAAAGTTTCCCTAATTCCACATAGGATACTTGTTCATTTGGAGGTTATTTTTTAGAGATGGTGGTGGTGCATGGTGATTCTTAACCCCATTTTTATTTCCACTCCTTTTTCTATTAGATCACTTTGGAGGCATATTCTATAAATGTGTAGAGAATGAGTTAGAAAATAGTTTTAATAGAGTTCACACTCTATCACATTATATGGACATGAAAGAAGTGAAACTTTTTGTAAGATGTTCCATAGCCTTCCACTCATAAGTTTCGTGGACTTCACACCCATTAGTAAGACTTTATTCAATGTGTATTTCATACACCCTTTGACACTTTAAATCTAATGCTCTGATATGAAGATTGTTACGACTCAAGACTACCTCCTAGTTGTAATACTATGCTTAGGGTCACAAGTGACACCAAGCTAATCCTTGGACTGGCATGGCACTAAGAATACTAAAAGTAACTGATAAAAGAATTATATGGAAGTTAAACTAAATGATGAAATAATAATATAAAACCAACAATAATATATGAGTTTAAAACCATAAATTTCATCTTATTGTATGTCTAAAAGCCTCTACTAAGTTGAGTTGCTGGGACAAGCCCCGAATTAATTCTTGTTTTCTAAAAAATAAATAAAATAAAAGATTATTACGAGAATATTATTGTTGATGTGGTAGGAGATTGTACTAAGAATGATCTAGGTGATAAGCATCAAAACATATATTATGAAACAATATAGCACAAGAAAGTATATGATTAGTACTTTGAATGTACTGAGTATGTTAGATAGGAAATATACTATATAAGATAACATGATACACGTAGCATGATAAACTTATGCAAGAACAAGTAATGAACATATCCAATATAATAATTTAAATAGTTGAATACAAGGTCATTCAAGTAGCTAAATCCAAATTATACACTATGGACTGTGGAAGCAACTAATAACTGACATACCCTAATCTAAGCTAACTAGATTCAAACCCATAACCCTAGTGAAAGGTTGTTCAGTACCTTGGCAAGGGTACAAAATCAAACTGATGTGGATCAATTAAACTATTTTCCAAAAGTACTAAGGCTATAAATCTGGTCTGGTGGGTGACCCTTTATAACTAATGTCCAAAAGGACTAAGGTGACAAGCCTAGTCTGACAGGTAGCCTTTTAGAACCTACGGTGGTGCCGTAGTTTTGGTACATAGGGACTTTTACTAAAGGTATCAGCCTAACTGATGGGTTTGCCTTTATCCCTGTGTCCGCTTAGTGGTAAGTACTACTCCCAACTAAATGACACTGACAACTTCAACGCTCAATAGTAATAATAATAATCTAAAGACTGTATATAAATGCATTATCTGAAAGCATAGAAAAACATGTAAGGTATATTATTTTATACTCATAAATATATTTTCATGAAATCCTAGGTTATCGGGTGTTCGTAATCCACCATCTCTGAAGAATGCAACTATTGTGTTGATTTCAGAATCTGAGTGACCTTAAGGAATTTAATAATTCAAATCCAAACTTACGCATTTTGATGATGTAATTAGGGTTTATGATCATTGACATGTAATAACACTAAAATTCATTATAAAATTTATATTACAACTCAATAACTTCAAGGGACTAAGATACCAAGGAATTTGACAATATCTATAAACCCAAAATTGTGAAGAAGGAACTTAACTGAAGAATTGGGCTAACTTGGGGATTGAATGGGTGAAAAGATACTCATTGATGACCCATATAGAATCATGATGACGACGAGAAAGAGGTAAACCGGTCACTAAATCCATGTTCACCACTTCCCACTTCCAAATAGGAATGCTAAATTCTTGCATCATCCCACCGGGTCTTTGGTGCTCTATCTTAACTTATTGGCAAGTTGAACACTTCTCTATGAACTTTGTTATATCCTTTTTCATACCATTCCACCAATAAATTTCCCGCAAATTGCGTTACATCTTGGTAGCACCGGGATGAATAGAGTATCACGCGCCATGCATTTCAGCCATAATTCTCTCCCTCAAATCATCAATATTAGGCACACACAATCTATTCTGAAATATCAATACACCATCTTCCCCTTGGGAGAAAACCTCCACCTTTTGGTCTTTGACGAACCCTTTCAGTTCAGCCAAACGAGAATCCATATCCTGCTTCTCCTTCACTTTCAAAACTAGGGATGATTCAGAACTACTCTGAACCTGAACATCATCCTCATCTGAGTCAAGTAATATAACACCTAACCTAGACAAACGATGCACTTTGCGGGCCAACTCCTTCTTATCTTCATCTATATGTGCTACATTGTCCATAGACGATCTACTAAGGGAATCTGCCACTACATTGGCCTTACCCGGGTGATACAACACATTCATATCATATTCCTTTAACAATTCCAACCATCGCCTATGTCGAAGATTCAACTCTCTCTGAGTAAACACATACTGAAAACTCTTATGATTCGTAAATACATCAATATGAACACCTACAGGTAGTGTCTCCAAATTTTCAAGGAAAAAACCACTGCAGCTAATTCGAGATCATTGGTCAGATAATTCTTCTCATGAGGTTTCAACTGTCAGGAGGCATAGGCTATAACCTTACTTTTCTGCATCAACACGCACCCCAAACCAACTCTTGAAGCATCACAATACACCACAAAATCATCTACACCATTAGGCAGGGTCATCACAGGAGTCTTCAACTCCTGAAAACTCTTCTCGTAGGAATCTAACCACTGGAATTTAACTTTCTTTTGGGTTAACCGGATTAAAGGAGCAGCAATGAAAGAGAAACCTTCCACAAAACAATGGTAGTAACCATCTAGGCCCAAGAAACTCCTAATATCAAACAGAGAGATAGGTCTAGGCCAATTTTTCACAGCTTCTACCTTTTGAGGATCAACTTGAATACCTTTAAAAGAAACAATATGGCCCAGAAAAGCAGCTGACCTTATCCAAAATTCACACTTGCTAAATTTAGTGAACAACTGATGATCTCTAAGGTTCTGCAAGACAATTCAAAGATGATCTGCATGGTTGTTTGCATTTCGGGAGTACACAAGAATGTCATCTATGAATACAATAACAAACATATCCAGGTACTGTCTGAACACCCGATTCATAAGGTCCATAAAAGCTGCTGGGGAATTTGTTATCCCGAAAGACATGACCAGGAATTCAAAATGACCATAACGGGTGCCAAAAGTTGTCTTTGGAATATCACACTTTCTGACTTTAAGTTAGTGATAACTGAATCTCAAATCAATTTTTAAGAAATAACTGACACCTTGTTGTTGATCAAACAGGTCATCAATCCTGGGAAGAGGGTACTTGTTCTTGTCTGTGACCTTGTTGAGCTGACGATAGTCAATGCACATACGCAATGAACCATCTTTCTTTTGCACGAATAAAATGGGTACGCCCCAAGAAGACACACTGGGCCTTATGAAACACTTATCTAAAAGATCTCTGAGTTGTTCTTTCAAATCCTTAAGTTCTGTGGAGGCCATACAATACGGAGGAATAGAAATAGGCTGCGTATCAGGAAGAAGATCAATCCTAAATTCTATCTCTCTATCGGGAGGTACCCCTAGGAGATCTTCCAGGAAAATATCAAGAAACTCATTGACAACACTAATAGACTGAATAGTAGGAGTCTCAGACTCAGTGTCTTTAACTCAAACCAAATGATAGATACAACCCTTAGATATCAATTTCCTGGCTTTAAGGTAGGATATAAAATGACTCTTGGGAGCTATAGAATTTCCGGACCACTCAAAAACTGGCTCATTGGGAAACTAAAACTTGACTACATGGGTACGATAGTCTATAGATGCATAGCAAGAGTGAATCCAATCCATACCTAGAATAATGTCAAAATCAACCATATTTGGCTCAATCAAATCTGCAAACATGATTCTGTTAAGGACAGTGATAGGACACTTCTTATACACTTTCTTAGCAACAAAAGATTCACCCACTGGTGTAGAAACTAGAAAAGGCTCAGGAATCTTTTCAGCACTGATTTCAAAATTTACAGCCACCAACGGAGTCACATAAGAAAGACTTGACCCAGGGTCCATCAATACATACATATCGAAATAAAATACACGAAGCGTACCAGTAACAATATCTGGTGAATCCTCCTACTCTTGGAGGGGTGGTATAGCATAAAAGCAATTCTGGCGCTGACCACCTGAATTACTAGATGAGGCACCCTGAGGAGGATTAGGATGAATTAAAGGCGCTAGAGCACTAATAGCCTGACTCTGGGGACGAACATCATGACTCCCCTATCTGGAATATGGGCAATCCCTGAATTTGTGGCCCAACTTACCGCAACTAAAACAACCCCTCCGATCAACTAAGAACTCACCAGGATGGTCCCTACCACACTTCAGGCATGGGGGAGGATGAGGTTTGTTACTCACACTGTCCTGGGACCTGGACATAGTAGACCTATTACCCTGCTCCTACCTGGTTCTTAATATGGGAGCACTGGATGATGAAGGAACTGGCATAAGTGAATGGTTCTAGGACTGAGGGAAATTCCCTCTAAAAAATCTAGCCTGACCATACCCCTACTTCTCTAATCTAACTCTCTTATTCCCTCTCACTCTCTCTCTCTCTCTCTCTCTCTTTTACCTTATTCACTTCAATCTGCTTAGCATGTATCATTAGTCTAGAAAGGTTTATATCCCTATTAAGCATAGCGGACCTACACTCTTTCAAAACATAACCAGATACACCATCCAAAAACTTACTCATACTAATTCTAGAATCAGCCATCATATCGAGAGCATACTTAGATAATTGATTGAACTTATGACAATACTTCTTAACTGTCATGGAGCCCTGTCTTAAGTTCATAAATTCTTCTAACTTTACTTCCCTCAGCTCAAGGGGAAAGAATCAGTCTAAGAACGTATCTTGGAACAACTGCCAAGTCATGGGAGCGGTATCTTCCCCTCTACTCTTCCTCTACATCTCCACCCAATCATAAGCAACATCTTTCAAGCGATAGGAAGCTAACTCCACGCTTTCTTCTTCTGTTACATGCATAATTTTGGTGATCTTCTTCACCTCATCAAGATACACCTATGGGTCCTCACTTTCCCTTGACCCACAAAACTCTGGCGGATTCATCCGCATAAAATTGCAAACTCGAGCTGCCACTGAATTACCTTCTTGTAGAGGTGAAACTGCGTCCTGAACATTGGCCTGAGCATTAGCGGTAACCACCTGGGATAGCGCCTGTAAAGTTGCCCAAAACTCAGTGTGGGACACTATCTCACCTAAAGAATCAATGGGTTAAGGTCGTTCATTATTTCTGTGAGCTCTACGAGGAGGCATTTTTTGTCATAAGAGAGCACAAATTAATAGTAGAGAGAAATAGTCATAGGTACGATAGACTTTTGAAAAAAACAAAAACTTTTCCTAAAACACCCCATAGACTCTTACTCACAGATGTGGTGCGCTACAAACCAATTATCAAGACTCTACGTAACGCGGCTTGTCAGACTTCCTAGGACTCTTTGAACCTTAGGCTCTGATACCAAGATTATAACGCCCCAAGAACCTATCCCGAGATGTCACATGGTGCTTAAGGTCACACGTGGCCTCAATCTAACCCTCTAAACCTATCATCAATTTTTAGAACTCACTACGATGAAAATCAAGCTAGAGTAAGAAAGAATAATCATGCCATGAACATACTGGAATATGAAGAGATATTGTCCTGTACAATTAAAATATTGAAGTTCTGCACCTACTGGTACTCTAGTCTGACAAAGCCTCTACTAAATAAGATTGAGGATCCATTAGGATTGATCCCCTAACTGACTCATGTTGAACTGAAAGGCAACAACCATCTATTAATAAGACAAAATCAGGGACATAGGTCCTCGAACCATGAGGACTCACCAAATGTAGAAATATAGATGAAGGTACTCGAAGATCACTGTCGCTGCTGAGACTGAGCACCTGAATCTACATCACGAGAAAATATAGAGCGCAAAAGAGTATGGGAATCAGTACTTGGGAATGTGCTGAGTATGTGGGGGTGTATGCAATGTTTTTAAATAATATCATAAATATAAAATAAAAGCATGCATGCTGACAATAATGACTCTCTTCGCTTGAATTCTCTGAAACATAATTTCCATAAATCATCAATAATAACACATGCTTCATAAATCTCATAAATCATTGGACTCAACTCAAACTCTTTGACTCATGACTTAGACTGACTTGGTAACTCAAGGAACTTAGATCATTATGGACTTGGCAGTTTCTTATAATAGACATAAACTAAACCATGTGAGCCGCATGGAGTCCAATATTTTGCCCTCCTAAGGAGAGAACCCCAGATTGGCGGGAGCATCGTACTCTTGCCAGGGAGTACAACATCAATTTCATTATCACAATCCCATACTCGGCCTCTGGCCCACAATTATCAATATCAATCCCACAGTGGCACGTAGTTTTGGAAAAATACCATAGTTCCCTCTTGGTTCTAAATACTTCTCCCAGACTCAGCGCCACCTTAAAAAATATCAACTTATGGTTCTATCATAGAGACCAAAACATAAATATATCTCTTCTGTAAATCATATACAACTGTGGATTCCTAAGTCGACTAAAAATCAAAACAATCTTTCTCAACATCAAGTATATTGCTCATCAAATCATGTCAAATGTCAAATGTTTAGAAAGACATCAAAAGACTCATTCTTGACTTTCAGTCCCAAATATCAATATATATATTCAATAATCAACATTTCATAGAAAATCTTGAATCATGACACTTATCTCAAATTATTTAGAAATCATAAATACATAATAACAATATGCATCGAATGGCATAAATCCTAAATTTAAGAAATATAATGGTAAATAAATCATAATAACAAACTTAATCAACCCAAATCTCGTAATTCATCAATAAAGTAATTTGGGTGTAAACCCTCTTGCAAAGATCATGAAATTCCCATAGTAAAAAAATAAATTCTTTGGGTACAAGAATTAAAGAATATTCTTGTTCAAGCCCCACATACCTTGTATTATAAATTTGAGAATAAGAGACTTGATTGGAACTCATTTCTCGCACTTTTAGGCTAAGATTCTTGATGCCTTTGACTTGGGGAATTTAATTCTTGAACAACTTGGATAAATCTATGGAAAATTCTTAAATTTCTTGGAGATGATTTGGATTTGGAAAAAAGAAACCCTAGTTCTCTATATATTTCTTAGAAGGGATTGAAGAGAAAATGAATGGCTCTTCTCTACTTGGATATATATATAAGACCAAAAGAGGGTGAAAATGCCCTTTTAAAAAGAGTTGAAAATTGTTGATCAGAGTCTGTGACGGTCGAACTGATGGTCCGTCAGAGCAACTGACAGTCCACCAGATCGTCCATCACTCAAGTGCCAAAACTGGGATATTTTACCTTGACGTGATGGTCGAAGTGATGATCCATCAGGGAAATTATGGTCCACCAGATCGTCCATCACTCGGGGATCAGAAATGGAACATTCTGCCTCGACTTGACGGTCCTCTTGACGGTCCATCAAATTTTTGGCAGCCCACCATTTTGGTAATCGCACGATGGACAAAAAAAAGGGTTACTACCTTGTCTTAATGGGACAACTGACGGTCCTCCAAGGACTTGATGGTCCACCAGATCGACCGTCAAACCTGGGCGATTCCGACAATGCTCAGTAAAATGGCCATAACTTCCTCGTCCAATGTTGGATTTTGATGAAATTGGTATTTATGGAAAGATTATTCAATGATCTACATGATATAAAGTATAAATTAGATAAATACAATATAATATAAATATCACTCACTTTGGAAGTCACCTCTATCCACTCAAAAGACAGATTTAGGCTTAAGAAACGATCGGGGTATTACAAAGGTGTATTGTAATATTCATTGAGTAAGAGTTTATTAGACCTAGTGTATACTATTGTGATGTATCTATCTTGTTTGGTAAGAATAAGCATGGTCTTATGTGTATGTGTATTGATCATAGGTAGTTGAACAATGTGAAGGTTAAGAACAAGTATCCTCTTCCTTTTATTGATGATATTTTTGACAAGTTGCAGGGTTCTTTAGTGTTTTCTAAGATTATTTAAGATTCAAGTATCATCTGTTGAAGATTAGAGCCTCGAATGTTCCAAATATAGCTTTTCAGACTCGATACGATCATTATGAGTTCCTTATCATGTTTTTCAAATTGACCAATGCTCCTGTACTATTCATAGAGTTGATGAACTAGGTATTTCAACCATATCTCAAATTTTTGGTGATTGTATTTGTAGATGATATCCTGGTTTATTCCAAGAGTAAGGCCACCCAAATAAAGAATTTGTGGATTGTGCTTTAGAGGTTATGTGATGAGAAGTTGTATGCTAATATTCTAAGTGTGAGTTTTGGTTGGATTCTATCTCTTTCTTGTGTCATGTGGTGACTAAGAATGGTATTATAGTTGATTCAACCAATATTGTGATGATTCATAATTGGGTTAGATCTACTTCTCCTATTAAGATTAAGAGTTTTATTAGTTTGGTGGGTTATTATCTAAGTATTATATAGGGTTTCTTATCTATTGAGGCTTTTTTTACTACGTTGACTCTAAAAAAGTTAGTTTTATTAGTGGTCAGATGTGTGTGAGAAGTGATTTAAAATGCTTAAGAAGTTGTTAACTTTGGCTTCTATCTTGACTTTTCCACAAAGGGTGTGGGTTTTAGCATTTTTTTTATACATCAAGTATTAGTTTTGGCATGGTATTGATGCAGAAGGGTAAGTTGATTTCTTATGTTCTCTTCATTTGAAACCTCATGAGAGAAATTACCCTACCCATGATTTAGAGTTGGCAGCCATAGTGTTTGAGTTAAAGTTGTGGAGTCATTACTTGTATGGAGTTCCTTGTGAGATTTTCTCAGACCATTGTAGCCTTTAGTACTTTTTCAGATAGTGAGATCTTAATATGAGGCAGCAATGTTGGCTTGAGTTGTTTAATGATTATCATATCACTATTTTACACCATTCGAGCAAGGCTAGTGTGGTTGTGGATACCTTGAGTTAAAAGTAATGTAGTATTTAGTGTTTAGCTCATCTCTAGACCTAAGAGTGGGCTTTAGTATTAGAGGTTTAGTCTTTATCCAACCAAATAGTTTGGCTTTATATTTTGACACTGAGCGTGTTTTAGCTATTTTTTAATGTAGATCTTCCTTCATGGAGTAGATTTGAGCTCACTAGTTTGATAATGATAGTTTGAGGGTGTTTTAGGATAAAGTATTGACTGTAGAGGCTAAGAAGGTCTCCCTTGATTCTGATGTTGTATCGAGGATTGGTGGTTGTGTTTATGTGCTCAGAGTCAAAGATTGGTTGAAATTAATTTTAGAGGAGGCTTATTGCTCTAGATATTCTATTCATCTAGTTGTGACCAAGATGTATCATAATTTGAAGTAATTTTATTGCGGAGTGGTATGAAAAAGGATGTGGCACATATTGTTGCTCATTTCTTATGTTGTCAACAAGTAAAGGCCGAGCATCATAGACCGAATGGTTTTCTTTAGAGATCACCCAATTCTAAGTATAAGGGGAGTGGATCATTATAGATATCGTTTTTTGGTTGCATTAGACTTCTTGTTGTTCTGATAGTATTTGGGTAATCATGGATCAGTTGACCAATTAGCCAATACCTATCCAAATTTCCTACATTATTTAAAGGTTAGACCATACCTATGTTCATGAGATAGTTTGTCTTCATAGGGTACCCATGTCTATTATTTCAAACAGAGGCTCAATGTTTACTTCTAGCTTCTGGAAGACTTTTTAGAAGGAGTTGGGTACTCAGGTTGTCCTTTAGCATAACTCTCCGACCCAGATTGATGGTTAGTCAAAGCAAACTATTCAAGTTTAGGAGGATATGCTTCACACATGTGTTATGAATTTTGGGAGTCAGCGGGAATAACATTTCCCTTACCGAAGTTATTTATAACAATAGCTACTATTCGAGTATCAAGAGGGCCCTTTTTTAGGCATTGTATAATAGGTGATGCTGATCCCTATTATTTGGTTTGAGACATCAGAGGTTAGACCCTGCGTTACTAATATGTCTACTCTTCTTAATGAGATGGTGTATTATATATGTTGAAGTTTGATAGCAGAGCAAAGACAAATGATTCTGGGCAATTCCAGGATTTGTGATTCGGCATCGAGGTAGGATTTTATCTACGCTTCCTGATGAGATGGTGTATTATATATGTTGAAGTTGGATAGGGATGTTAGAATGTAATTATGGGTAGAACACAGTTACTTAGCCTATATTTTGAGTTTGAGGATTAGAAGGGTGAATCAACCCCTTAAGATGAAATATGTATTATGCTTTTTTAATCCTATTACCCTAGGGTACAAGCATGTTAGGCATAGTTGAGGCTAATAACACTTTTTAATAACATTTAATACATGATTCAGTGGATTATGATGGTTTCTCAAGTGATGATATAGTTATGCCAGTTATATATTATTGGGACTAAGGTCGTGAAAATGATATTAGTTAGATTCAAGGCAAGTGATTTATCCTTGTAAAGGGTGTGGTTTAGTTTATTGTTGTTAAGATGCTTATAATTTTATTGCTTTGATATTGGTGATGGAATGCATAGATTTGGTACATTCATGCTCACTTAATGGTATGATTTGGACTAAAATATAGTTTTACTACTGTTCTTTATACGTATATAGGCCAGTGATATACGGTATAGTGTTTAGGTTCCAGAGTATGTCTAGGATAGAATAGTTTATCCTTATTGTCTCCTTAGCTTTACTAGGTTAGTTCCTCGTATATTTGGGTGTAATACATTTCTATTTGCATTTTATTATATTTGCATTATCTTTGAATCTTAGTCGATAGTTGCCTACTGAGTACCACATGTCATTACTCATACTACACTTTTCCAGCCTACAGATCATACTACGTGTTCTTTCCATTATTGTGTGTCATGTGGAGCATCTATAGTTCAGATATTTAGGGTGAGTTCCTGGCATTCAAAGTATTACTATTCTTTCTCTTATATACTAGACTAATCTACATGTTGTATTCAAAAGTGCATTGTAACTGTATAATCATTTAGTATTTTATTTTGTAATCTGATTATTACATTAAAAGCTCTTGTACTGATTTCACCGGGTTTTAGAACTGTCTTATATGTAGTATTCTTCTATTATATTTATTTCGCATTTTCCCTTCATTTCTCTGGGTAGTCCGTTACTTGTAAGTAAGGACTATGGGTTGGCTTACCTACTGGTGAATTATAGTAGGTGCCATTATGAGCTGAAATATCAAGTCATGACATGCCTTGAAGTTTGGGATTGGTGATAGGATCTTCCTTTGAGTTTCCCTTATAAATAGCATGATGAGATTTGGAAAGAGCGAAAATTTTATCCCTAGGTATATT
The DNA here is from genome assembly GCA_030864215.1 of Capsicum pubescens. Taxonomy (NCBI): domain Eukaryota; kingdom Viridiplantae; phylum Streptophyta; class Magnoliopsida; order Solanales; family Solanaceae; genus Capsicum; species Capsicum pubescens. The sequence goes on from CM061543.1 coordinate 126,494,040, forward strand.
GGGCCATTTGAGATTCTTCAAACTGTTGGAGATATTGCTTATGCGTTGGCCTTACCTCTAGACTTTTCAGTCGTTCATTCAAGTTTTCATGTATCTACACTTCGATGTTATTCTAGTGTGCTTTTTGGGGACTCGGTTAAGTTGGATAAGTGGTTGACCTTTATTGAGGAGCCAATGTCTATTTTAGCTAAGGATGTGACAGTGTTACATTGTTGAGATATTCCTATGGTTAAGGTTCAGTGGAGAAACTATCCTATTGAGGAGGCTACTTGGGAGGGCGTAGAACTCAGCAGTTACACCTATTTGTTCAACACTATACTTCGATTCTTCCCTTCTAAAAGGAACATCGGCTCTAACAATTCCATCATCATCTACTAAAACGACCGAAAATATTTCAAAAAAGTAGGCATACGACATACAAAAAGTGCATGCCCTTTTTTTATCTCTAAAGATAGTGTCCTAACCATCCAACCACTATTCCATCACTGTTATCCATTGAACCTACTTTGAATAATCCTTCTTTTGTCAGATTATTGATCATTCTAATAATAAAAATTTTAAACTATTTTACCGAGAAGGTCTACGGTTCAAGTCAGTATAGCCCTATAAAATAAAAATGAAAAAAGTTATATAATTTTCATTTCTTCATTATTATTTCTTGCTTGTAACTAAGTGAAATTCAATTATTCCTATAAGTTTATGAAGAATTAGGCCAAAAATTTGGATACATTTTGGGAAAATAAGATTTCCATCAAAAAGAAGAAAATGAAAGGGTTTCATAAAATTTTTTGTAGAATCGAGAATGAAGTTTTCATTCTGTACATGCCAGATCATGAATTAGTAACTGCTTCCAATTTCCAAAAAAAATCCTAATTGTGTCAAACTTTTCATTTTTGAAATATTTATTAAATCTCCATGAATAGTATCAAACCCTTGTATCCTTAATGTTATGAGCCTTGCGATCTTCCAAACTACTCTACCCCGCGCCAAAGATAAGAACTGAAAACTAATAGATAAACAAGGTTTAAAAGTGCCCCTCCACCCTATCTATACAAATAGAATAGCCCATTTATATAGAATGGTAAAGGGGCTTCTTTGATTATCCACCATAGAAATAGAAATAAAGCAACAACTTTTCCACTATCACCCAAAAAAAAACTCTGCCTTACGTAAAGTTGCCAGAGTATGATTAACCACTGGATTTGAAATCACTGCTTATATACCCAGTATTGAACCATGACATATATGTTTGCAATATACTCCATTTTGAGATTTGAAAAAAGCACTATCTCATTGAGAGGTTCTATACATCTAATGTTTCTCAACATATTTCTTTAGACAAAGACTCCATTTTTCCTCTTTTCGGATGATAAATTTTTCTCAGAACATAGAGTGTGAATCAAACCCATGTTTGAATTAAAATTAAGATACTGATTCAAGTTCTTCCCTTCTAAATCAGATTTATTCATGTCTAAAAGAGGTTGAAAATAAGTTCTTTTAAAATTGACTCATCTTGTAGAAGTCTTTGCTAAGGATTTTTCAGGTTACCTTATGGTTATTCAAGGATCCTTTCATGTATTATGTTAGGTATCAAGGAAAATTAATTCTGGCTTCAAACGGGACGTTTCTATTGATAAATAAATGGAAATTTATCTTGTGAATTTTTACCAATGTCATTTTTCTATGTGCTTTCACACAGGAAGGATCCATATAAACCATTTATCCAACCATTCCCATTACTTTATGGGATATCTTTCAAGTCACCTCCACATATTCTTGTATAGTCAGAGAAGATCTATTTAGTAAAATATGATATCAGTAAATGATAATTCACTAAAATTTAATCTTTGTGAGATCGTTAATACTGTACCGAGGGCGTCTTTAGAGTATACCAAATTTTTATTGCTATCCTTCTTCTAAATAGCAACTCAGTTTGAATTAGTATCAAAAGTAAGTACTAAAATAATTTTTTTCCTTTACTTGTTGATGTAAAACCATCTTCCATTCAATAGAAAATTCTTTCAATTCAATGAAAAAGATTCTCATATTCCCACAGTTTAAGTAGATGCAAGATATAGAAATTCTCTTTTCATAATTGTGGAAGACATATTTTACCCTTCTTTTGGAAAATAGTAAAATAGGGCCTCGAGGGTTAATTTATTAATAACTACCTTTTTCGAAAATTTGAAGCCTCCATTGAGTTCGTAACGCTGGATTAACCTAGTCGCATATATACTTTTCTTTTGTTTAGCCTAAAATAAATTCTTCAGGTCCATTTGGAACATTAAAAACCATGTAAAATTAGTTAGTGCATAGTTGATATCTGATGTGCTATAGATTTATAGAACTTTCAATGCTTACAACTATGAAAATATGCAAGTCTCTTAGATTGTTCTGTGAGCAATGATGTGATTTGGTTATGTTTTGTAGGAAATAAGGATTTGGATGATAAAATAAAGAAAAAGATGAAAATTGAATTTTTTGGCTACTTACCAAGGCAATTTTGGGAATATGTGCCACTTATCGGGCATGTGTGACCTAAGGATGTATCATAAATTGAAGTCCAGAGGCTCAGAAGCAGGAAAAAAAAGACTATGCACTTACCTATCTCTATATATGGTCCATAAGTGGTACATACGATCCATATGTAACCCAGGTATATTCAGAGATCAAAAGTCCAGAGAGTTGCAAGATCTGTAGTTGAGTTCTGGCACTTATGTATGTCTACATACAGTCCATATGTGGTACATATGGTCCATATGTAGCCTAAGTAAGTGGCCACCGACCTATATTTTTCTTTTTCATTTGGGATTTGATTTTTAGGTTTTCCTTGTATACAATATATACCCTACTATGTTTTATAGTAAGGTTATGCACTCTTAACACATACAATTTATATTTTGATTCCAAGATTTGTCTTTGATCTTGGGATTGCTTCTATACTGATTTTGGTTGATAATTCAGTTTCATACTTTGATTTATATTCAATTATTTTTGTGATATTGCATGAATGGCTTTAATTATGAATTTCATTGATTATTTCACAAGTATGAGAGGCTAAAACCCTTTTATAGGGTTGAGGAAACCCTAGTATATTGATGAAGTAGGGGAAGCGCAAAGTTTTTTTGAACCAGTACTTGTGCATGCATTGTATTATATTTTAGTTGACAGTTATTCTAGCAGTTACAAATGTTAGGATCCCGCCAATATTATTGCTACTTACTCTACATAAAAAGTAATGACTAAGAAAAGATAATTACAACAGTAATTTTAATATTAACTGTTGATCTAAGCTAATCAGTATTATCTATGTAAAATGGTTAGTTTTTATCAAATAACTTGAAACTCAAAAGGTACTAGTTAACTAGAATCTAAGATAAGGGTTAGTAATGCGACATCTTGAGACTCAAAAGGTAAAGGATAGAATCTGTCAGTGATTCCGCAAAATAGTTGAGGGTACATAGCTTATCAGATTCTCCATGCAAGGTATTAGGTTGGTTCAGCAAAGCACGATAAACATATGGATTCAAGAATTTAGGGGGAACACAACTCTATTGTTCGTCTCAGATTGTTTATATCCAAAGTTACATACTCTTACTTTTTTTATATTGCTACTACAAACCCCTTATTTACTTTTTGTTTAGGCCATTTAGTTCAGCAAACTATAGTTATACCCCCAAGTCTTCTATGTGGGTTCAACCCCATCCTAGTTGGGTTATTATATTTGACAGCGATCGTGTTATCCTTAATTGAAGGTATTGGTTAAGTGTTGATCAAAATTTTGGCACCATTTTTAGGAGATGGTGAAGTATTGATTCAAGTTTGTTGAAGTTTACATGTTTTTATTTTTCTTTTCCTAGTTGGCTATACGTCGGTGTATGCCAAACACTAGGAATCAAGGCAATCCCTTACTCCCATTGAATCCAAACCTATAGAAACTGTTGCACCCAAATCATATAATGATAGAACCAGTACGAGTAGGAAACTTAGAAGGGGTTTGAGATAATTCGAATGTTGTACCTCCTCCTGCTCTAGGTGATCCACAGAATATTGCTGACAAACAGACGGAGCAAATATTTGCAGAAGCTACTAACCATAGAAGGGAGGATGAGGAGGCCTAGTTGGCTTAGCAGGCATAGCTAGCCAGGCCATGATCGGTAGTTGATTGTCGAGCAGTACACGACGATAATAGAGACAGATTTTGAGGTGCTTAAGCTTAATGATCCCAGTGTTTTATTATTTTTAGTCATATGATGATGAAGAAGAGATGGGATATGTTGAACTAGCAAAAATAGGAGTTATCATTCCTCCTGCACTGCCCCTAGTGTGAAATTTGACATAATCAGTGCTATTTTAGCGGCCAGCTATAGGCGATGCCAACATGCACCTTGCCAACTTTGTAGGGATTTACACTTCTTATACTATTTCAGGGGTTGATAAACAGATACTTAGATTAAGGTTGTTCCCCTTCTCATTGGCTGGAGAAGATTCTTTATGGTTGGGGGAACTTCCAAGAGGATCTATCACACTATGGAATAAGTTGTGCAAGCAATTTTAAAGCTTTTTTTCCTCTAGCCAGGATATTGCAGCTTAAAGATGAGATGTATAATCTTATATAGCTTTATTTAGAATCGATCTATGTGGCTTGGTTTAAGTTTAAGAAGTAGCTGAGTATAGTATCCAACCATTGGATTTTAGGTACAAGTTTGTTGGAGATATTTTATCGAGCCCTGAAAATCAGTTTTTAAGCCATGGTAGACACATAATTAGAGGAGCATTTATGATATTACACTAGGAAGTATCTTCTGAGGCTCTAGACTAGATTTTACTCACTAACCGAGGGTCGCATACTTGGGAGGCTGAGAGAGGTGCCGACACTTATGCTATCAGATCTTCCAGCAACCAAAAAGTAGTTGATGAGTCTGTGGTGTAAGAGATTGCACAACTGATGACCAATATTAGGTTTCTGACTAAGAAGTTTGCAGTAGTGAGTTCTGAAAAGGTGAGTACAGTAGGTGCGTAGGGTTCGGCCTTTAGAGATTATTAGTTTGACTTACAGGAGGAGGCTAAGTATATTGACCGCGATTTGGTGAGTTTTTGAGACTGAGGGCAAGGAAACCAAGGTCGAAAGTACTACGACAATAGATACAAAGATCATAGTAGAGATCATGATGGTGAATAGAGACAAAAAGATAACTACAAGGAGAAGGACAATAGGTATATTCCTTCGTACAGTCGTGATACAAAATTGAGGATGGAGGCAATGTTAACCAAACTATTGAAGAGGTAAAAAATTTAGGAGGCTAGCCTTATAGAGATCAAGGCTGATATTTCAGGTTTGACGTAAAAGGTTGGTCTCATGCAACTTCTATCAAGTAGTTAGAGCACCAGTTCGGGCAGATGTCGGCTACATTAAATTAAAAATAGTTAGGTACCCTTTCGAGAGACACAATTTAGAGTCCTCCAGCCATTGATCATTTTCTAGATACTACCACTATGAGTGGTACCCCTACTAGTGATCTCCCTATGCCTACTACTGAGAAGTCGAAGATTGATAGTCATGTGATAGATGATCCATCTGAGCTAGAGTTTGAGAAGTTGACATATAGTTATGATGATTATGAGAGTGATGGCGGTGATGTTTAGGTCGTTGATGAGCCTAATGCTAATGTGAACCATGGTAGTGCCACCTCGTCCAAACTGTTAGTAGAAAAAAGAGGACCCTGGGGCGGTCACTATTCTGTGTTCTATTATGCCTTTTAATATCAAGCAGGTTTGTGTAATCTCAGAGCCGGCATAAATCTGATGCCACTATTTATACACAAGATGTTAGGGATGGGTACACTCAAACCCATATCTATGAATCTGTTGATCGCTGACTCGCCTGTGAATAAACTATTGGGTGCTTTATCTGTGTAGAAGTAAGGGTGGCATCCTTTACATTCCCAGTAGATTTTATGATTCTTGACTATGAAATGGACATTTAAGATCCTATTATACTGGGTAGACCCTTCCTATCCACGAGTAGGGTATTGATTGATATAGAGTTAGGGGAGATAACCTTCAGAATAAATAATAAACAAGTGGTGTTTGATGTGTGTATGATAGTGCAGCATCTAGATGATATACGAGTGGTGTCAGTGATAAACACTATTGATGATAATGTTGATGTAGATATTGTACCGATTAAAGAGAGACTTAGGGTCGAAGTATTATCTACAGTAATCATGAATTTTAAGAGTGATGGCATTGAAGAATACAATGAGATGGGTAAAGCATTGCATGGTATAGGTTCTTATAATTATGCTCCAAAGAAGATGGATCTCGATCTGGAAAACAGAACCACACCTCCTTTAAAACCATCCATTGAGGAGCCACCGGTTTTGAAAATAAAGGCCCTCCCATCTAACTTACAGTAAGCATTTTTAGGGCCAATAGTACCTTATCAGTGATTATTGCTGCAAATTTGCCAGAGTCACAAGTGGAAGCATGATATCTGTGTTGCAGAGATTTTAAAAAGTCATTGGATAGACCATTGCAGATATTATGAGGATTCCACTAGGTATATGTACTCACAAAATACAACTTGAGTTGGAGTGTGTTCCTTACATTGAGCATCAACGCAGATTGAACCCTCTTATTTAGGAGGTTATAAACAAACAAATTATTTAATGGTTAGATGATAGACTAGTTTACCCCATTGCAGATAGTAAGTGAGTTAGCTCGATTTAATGCATGCCAAAGAAGGGAGGAATTACAGTAGTTCCCAATGAGAAGAATGAGTTTGTGCCTCTAAGACCTATAACTAGTTGGAGAGTTTGCATGGATTAGAGAAAGATGAACACTTGAGCCCAAAAAACCATTTCCCCGTGCCTTTTATGAACCAGATGCTTGATAGACTAGTAGGACGGGGTTGGTATTATTTTCTTGATGGGAACTCGGGTTACAATCAGATCAAAATTTCTCTCAAGGACCAAAAAAAGGCAACATTTACTTTCCCCTATGGGACTTTTGCATTCAAGAGAATGCCTTTTAGGTTATGCAATGCTCCTGCCACCTTTCAGTAATGCGAGATGTCTTATTTTCTGATATAATGGAGGATGCAATCGAGGTATTCATGGATGATTTTTTAGTAATGGGGGACTTCTTTGATAATTACTTGGCCCATCTGGCCAATGCACTGCAGAGATATAAAGAGTGAATGTTGATGTTGAATTGGGAAAAAAACCATTTTATGGTAAAAGAAGGTATTATTCTCGGGAACAACATCTCCAAATGGGGTATTGACAAAGAAAAATCTAATATTGAGGTAATTGAAAAGTTGCCACCACCAATCTCAGTTAAAGGTATACAGAGCTTTTTGGGATATGCAGGTTTTTATAGAAGGTTCACCAAGGACTTCTCTAAAGTTGCAAACCCTCTAGGCAAACTTTTAGAGAAAGAGGTGAAATTTGTATTTGATGATGCATGACTAAAATCCTTCAAGTGCCTTAAGGAGCAGTTATTTCGGCTTTTATCATTGTGTCCCCTAATTGTTTTGCACTATTCGAGGTCATATGTGATGCGAGTGGAGTGGCCTTAGGTGTTGTCCTAGGCCAAAGGAGAGAGAATATCCTTCATCCTATATATTATAACAATAAGACATTAAACCCCGCATAGAAGAACTATACAATTACATAGCAAAAGTTGTTTGCGGTGGTTTTTACCTTTGAAAAATTTCATTCCTACCTAATTGGGACTAAAGTCATAGTCAACACAGACAATGCAGCCTTGGGATACTTTATGTTGAAAAAATATGCCAAACCGAGACTGATTCATTGGGTCCTCTTGCTGCAAGAGTTTGATTTTAAAGTGAAAGACTGGAAAGAAACTAAAAACCAAGTTGCAGATCACTTTTCTAGGATTGAGAAGGAGGTAATGCAGAAAGTAGGTGATGATCTTAAAATAGATGATACTTTTCTAGATGAGAGGTTCTTGGAAGTATCTCAAGATTTAATCCCCTGGTTTTCTGATTTTGCCAACTATTTGGCCAGTTATCTTGTCCTAGAAGCCCTATCCTTCCAGAAGCATAGAACATTTATGCATGAGATGAGGAAGTTCTTTTAGAGGAGCCATATCTTTTTAAGGTTTGTGTTGATGGTGTGATTCAAAGATATATCCCAGAGGTAGAGATGATGAGCATTCTTTAAGTTTGTTATTCATCACCAGTTTAGGGTTATCATAGTGGTACCTGCCCAGCCTAAAAAAAATAAAGTGTGGGTTTTATTAGCCAGTGATTTATAATGATGCTCACAATTTTTCACAAGCTTGTGATCAATGTCAGCGTCAGGGCAATATATCATAATGCCATATACTTTCCATGACACTTATTCTAGAGTTAGAGTTATTCGATGTTTGGAGAATTAATTCCATGGGTCCGTTCGTGATCTCCTATGGCATGAGGTATATTCTGGTGGTGATTGACTATGTTTTGATGTTAATTGAGGTAGTTGCGCTCCCAGATAATGAAGCTAGAAGTGTCACCACCTTTCTGAAGAAAAATATCTTTTTCTTGATTAAGCACTCCACGTGCAATTATTAGCGATAATGGGTCTCACTTTTGTAATTGGTTGCTTAAAGCCCTGCTTGATAAATATGGTGTAAGGAATGAGGTAGAGATACCTTAACATCCTCAGACAAGCGAATAGGTTGAGATCTCTAACAAAGTGTTCAAGTCTATCTTGGTGAAAACTGTGAATGCCAACAGGACTAACTGGTCAAAAAAGTTACATGATGCATTGTGGGCCTACTGGACATTTTATAAGACTCCTATAGGTGCATCCCCATATCAGCTTGTGTACGGAAAATCATGCCACTTGCAGGTTGAACTTGAGCATAAGCCAGTGTGGCATTAAAGAGGCTAAATATTGAGTGGCGTGATGTAGCAAGGTCAAGATAGGGTAAGATAATTGAGTTAGATGAATTTTGACTTTGTTCTTATGATAGTTTTGACATATACAACGAAAGAATGAAGCCACATCATGAAAAGAAAATTGAGAAAAGGGTGTTTAAACCTAATGATTTGGTCTTTTTGTATAATTCAAAACTTTGCTTGTTCCTTAGCAAGATAAAGTCTAGGTGGTATGTTCCATTCATTATGGTTTAGGTATTCCCACATGGTGCTATTGAAATAAAGCATGATGGTCAAGTCTCCTTCAAGGTGAATGGGTAGTTGATGAAGCACTATATGGGAAACCTTGAGGCAGTGAAAATCTGCATTGAGATGGACCTTGGAGAAGTCTAAGTAGTTAAGAAAGCTGAGTCGTACCACGATGGTAAATCAGGCATTGCTTGGGAGGAAACCAAGGTTATTTCTTCTTGATCATTATACGGACACCTAGTGCATCCCAGGTATGTCCTCATTCCCTTAATGTAAATTAATTTAGTGCATTGGGGACAGTTTGTAGGGTTTGGGTATACCATAGCCGCTATGGGTTTTTATTATAGTGCTTTTTTTATTATCGGTTATGGTATTATTATAGAATAGGTATGTATAGGTTTAAAATTTATGTCGAGATGTGTTTTGTTTCGTGTTGTGCTTGTTTTTGTTTAATTAGGAGATTTTTGAATATTTAGAGCAATTGTCATATTTTTTGTTAATTTTGAGAAAAAATGATAACCCTCCAAATTTGGTTTTTAGAAATGTGTTAATGTATATATGTGTGGTTTTTGTGGGTCTTGTTATGGCATTAGATTAGAGACATGATAATCATATCTAACTTTTGCATGAACTAGATAGGTAGTAGCTTATTATGTGACTTTGTGTCATGTGCCTGTAAGATGTTTCCAAGTTCCCTTTGTGTGTTAAATGCAGTAATTGCCCGGTTATTCTTGCCTAGGTTGTAGGATGATCGATTAGGAAAGGATCATAGGTCATTTTTTATGTTAATCTACTTTTATCCTAAATGGCCTTCCAATGTGAAATAGTATCCGTTGATCCTATTTTTGAGCCTTGTACCTTATTTCTTTATTTTCACCCATCACCTTTCCATTTGTATTACAGTGAACCTATTTTTCCTTTGGTCATCCTCGTACATTGTGCACCTCAACTCAGGCAAATTACATAAGTTGATGGTGGCTATCATAGGGGTGTGTGATATAGAGTGGGTATAAAGAAGGGTAAAGTAAGAGAAAAGTTAGTAAGGCTGGGTGGTGGTAGAAAAATAAAAAGAAAAATAAAAATAAAAGAAAAATATGAAAGAAACAAGATAAATGTGAAAAAGAAAAGAAAAATTTTGAATAAAAGAAACCACACCCAACCTGAATGTGCATAAAAGAATAAAAGGGAGAAATAAGGGTGGAATAAAAGAAAAATGGTTAAAGTGTGGACCCCAAAGTTAGTGTAGTGCCAAGGAAGCTTAGTCACGTGATATCCATATGTACCATACCATCCCCCCAAGCCTTTATTATTAGTCGAATAAAGTTCTATAGTAATCCTAGCTTGACTATCTGAAAACCAAGGTAAAGAAAATAAGGGCAATCTTATGGTATGTGATGCGCGTTGGTTGAACTTCTCTTTTGAGTGTGAATGTTTCTTGCCCATCCCCGCATTGACATGCTTATTTCATATGAGTGAATGGAACTTCTTTGACTGTGAGGACACATGGGTTGCATTACTAGTTTCTTACTTGTTCGGGTTGTGTAACTTGTATACACGCATGGTTGTCTGTTTCTTATGTAATTGTCATATCTTGATCTCATTGTGTCACATTATTGTACTTCATATTAATACACTATTGATTTTGACTTGATGAAATAGGAGGGGTTAACTTTGTTTAAGCTTGAAGTGATGATTGACTGTCTTCGATAGCTTAGATTCTTCTAGTTAAGCATCATGTTTTTGTTTTGTTTTGTTTTTTTGTCATAGGACATGCAAATTTCTAAGTTGAGGGTGTTGATGTGCTATAGATTTATAGGACTTTCAACGCTTAAAACTAAGAAAGTATGCTAGCTTCTTAGGTTGTTTTGTGAGATATGATGTTTTTGGGTATGTTTTGTAAGAAATTAGGTATTGGATGATAAACTGAAGATAAAGATGAAAATGGAATTTTTTGGTTACTTATCAAGGTAATTTTACAAGTATGTGCCATTTATCGAGCGTAGTGACCTAAAGATGTATCAGAAATTAATGTCTAAAGGCTCAGAAATAGGAAAAAAGGAAGACTCTACACTTACCAATGTCCATATATGGTTCGTATGTGGTACTTACGTTCTGTATGTGACCCAGGTATGCATAGAGACCAAAAGTAAAGAGAGCTGCAGGATCTGTACTTGAGTTCTAGCACGTACCTATGTCCACATACGGTCCGTATGTGGTACATACGATCTGTAAGTGGCCTAAGTAAGTACCCAATGACCTATATTTTCCTTTTTTATTTGGGATTTGATTTTTAGGGTTTCCTTGTTTACTATATATACCCTTTTTTACTTTTTGTAGTGAGGTTATGCAGTAACTTGCAACTTATATTTTGATTCCAAGATTTGACTTTGATCTTTGGATTGCTTTTGTATTAATTGGGGTTGAAAATTTAATTTCAAACTTTAAGTTGTTCAATTATATTTGTGACATTGCATGAATGGCTTCAATCATGAATCCCGTTGATCATTTCACAAGCATGAGCAGCTAAAACCCTTATCTAGGGTTGTGGGAACCTAGCATATTGATGAAGTAGAGGAAGTGTGAAATTATTCTAAACCAGTACTTGTGTATGCATTGTGTTATCTTTGGTTTGATAGTTGTTCTAGCAGTTGCAAATGTTATGATCCCTCCTAGATTATTACTAGTTACTCAACAAGAAGAGTACTGACTACGAAAAGATAATTACAACATTAATTTAAAAATTACCTATCGATCTAGGATAATCAGTATTATTTATGTAAGATGGTTATCTGTCATCTATTTACTTAAGACTCAAAAGGTAATAATTAACTAGAATCTAGGATTAGAGTTAGTAATGCGACATCGAATGACTCAAAATATAAAGGATAAAATCTATCAATGAGTCCATAGGATAGTTGCAGGTACATAACTTATCATATTTTACATGTAAGGTACTAGGTTAGTTCAGCAAAGCACGATAAACCTATGGATTCGGGAAGCCAGGAGAACACAGCTCTCGTGTTTTTCTCTAATTGTTTACAACCAAAGCTACATATTGTTACTTGTTTGATACTATTACTACAAACCCTCATTTATATTTTGTTCAGCTCGTTGAGTTCATCAAACTAGAGTTATACACCCAAGTCTTCCTATTGGGTTTGACCCCAACCTAGTTTGTTTATTATATTTGAACCGCTTTATCCTTAATTAGATGTGTAGTTTGTGAATTGATCAATATCTTGTGCATGGATCCTTCTTCGTGAATTTGGGCCCTTAACCATGAATGCGGAGAAGGAATGTAATGACTGTTCAAATCATTTCTCATAATCCTTCTTATTTTTATCGTTAGAGCATTTCAATAGTTGACCCAAGTCATTAGTGACCTGCTAGAACTGATATTTCGATTACCGGGCAATTCATTTGTTTTTTAGAATTATTTTTCCATTTAGAAGTCTTCTCTGGTTCCAAATGTCCATAGAGAAAAAATTCTATCAAATGATCTTGGATGTAATTTTTGACATTGTTAGTAGCTTCAGAATATTGATTTTAGGCTAGGTAGACCTTTGGTTTGGGTCCCACAGCACCTGAGCTTATTTTGACCTATTGGTCGAAAAGTTCGTAAATTGGAAATTTATGTGTGGGACCTATATTTGGTTGAAACAACCTTGGATGGAAAATACAACTTCTCTAACACATCAAAAATGTCAAAATTAGTGTGTTAACATTTTTCATTTGCTCATATTAGATTCCAGATGCATCACGAGGTATTGGCCAAAACTTGGAAAATATTCTAAGTTTCAGTTGTCTTCTAGTGTAGCAGAGGAATGCTGCAATCATGGAGGGAACTTTGCAATTGTGACATTGCAATCATGGCCTGTGTTCTCACAATCGTGAATCTGAATAGCTGGGATGGATATTTATAGGCCATTTGGCTAGGAATTAGCCATTTTCCACCCTCCTTTGAATCCTAGAAACCCTAATATGGTGTGTAAATCATAAGCTTAGCCTTAGGTGTTAGTTGGAAGCTTGAATAACTTAAATATTTATGATTATCAATGGATTTAAAGTATGAATACTTCATTTTCAAGATTTAATTTCTTAATTATTTGACCAAAACTGCAATTAGCTATAGGGAATGAGTTTAGCCCCTTATGAGCATGGTTGTCACTTTATTTTTAGGGTTATGATTCCCTAATGGTATTTGAACATTGGGTTGATCTCAGAAACTTGTTTTCCATATATGGGACACATTTGGGGGGGGGGGGGGGGTTAGTGTCATTTTTGAACTCGAAGCATAATGTTGTAATATGGGTATTGATATTCTCGTAATGATGTATAGATTGTGATTTTTATAGCTTAGCTCCTTGAAAAATCTTCTTAGAAGGGAAAAGAAAAGGTATAGCAGTTCATGTGCTTGTTAGGTGTAAGTCATGTTAGATTAAGCAATGTTATAGTATAATTGTGATATCTTCTAATATTGGGAGGGGTTCTAAGTGTTGGAGTGATAAATGGTAATCCTTGGGATTAGTTGAATCATTTAGGCCATTTGACCTCATAGAATGGGATACTTGACTTGTAGTCTAGAACCTTGATTAATTGGACTTGTTGTCTCATGGATAGCATAAGAATGATCTAGTTTCCCTAGTTAGAAGGGTATGACCTTGTCATAATTTGGGGTAAGTTGACCCTAGTTACTTATGTTATGGAATTGCAATAGTTTTCAGGGATGAGTTAAGTTTGGTGCTTGAGGAAGACCTTTATCATAGGACTGTTGTGGCTTGTTAAACATCTAAGACTTGATATAAATACCATAGCCTAGTCCCAGATAGAAGTTAGACCAAGAGTGAAATTTTGGAAAACTAGAAGTGGAAACTTGACCCACCTTAAGCTTGGATTATATAGTCCCATTGAAGACCTAGATTCTTGTTAAATGCTTAGAGAATGCCTTTTGTAGTATGATGGCTAACCCCGGTAAATGAATTACGATGATTGTATTAGAAGTGATGTATATGGTTGCTCACTAAATTATTGTTAATGCTTGAGTAGTAATGGAATATCCTATAAATCAAGCCATGACTATGTTATCACTTGAACTATTGATTAGACTACTATGTTGAGCCTTGGGCTATGTTATTACTCATTTTATGCTATGCCTAGTAACTAAACTAGTGTTGATGCTAGAAATCCTCTTTAGATAATATTGTGGATCATGATGCCAAGGACTCTAAGAGGTATGTTTATTGAATTTATGAGAGGCCATGCTACTAACCTTGTTGAACTCGATATTGTATTATAATATTCATGCTATATGTATTCATATAACTAGTGATAAATTGGCCTTGACAATGAATGATGAGATATGAAGGTATGTTCCTCCTTACTTCTCTTTTAATTTAGCCCTCGTGGGGTTTGTATTGTACTTTAGACCTTCTGGGGCTTGCATTTACTTTAGCCCTTGTGGGGCTTGTCATTTACTTTAGCCCATGTGGGGTTTGTTCTTTATTATGGATGTTGTATTGATGTGATGATGATTCCCGGCAAGGATGGAGGATATATATTGATGTGAATTGATGCCCGACAAGGTCGGAGGATATATTGATATGATATTGATGCGCGGGAAGGCCGAAGGAGATATTGAGGTGGTGATTAATACTCAATTTGATTCCGGAGAATATGTTGGTGATATTAATACCCTGTTTGAGTTCGGAGGATATATTGATGTTATGTATGGAAAATATATATGTGTGTGTGTGTGTATGTGTATATATATATAAATATGTATGTGTGGATATTCTTTTATATGTTTACATCCATAGGAGAAATAAGGGTATGATGTTAACCTTAGGGTGTCGGTTGTAGATCAATAGTGTAAGCCACTTGCTAAGCGAAGTTAATCATGTTTATTGCTAAATAGCGAATAGAAATGGTGATTGCCTACTAATGAACCAAGATTAGTTGGTAAGTGGGATTTATTAAAAGTTAAGGATCCACCTAGTGAATAATGATAGTATTAAATAATGGTTTATTAAGGAATGTTCGCTATTGGAATAAGCTATGTGGTGCTAAGTTATCCATTAAATGACTATATTACTTGGTGAATAGAAACCCAATAGACTAGTTAATAACCCTTGTGTGATTAAAATATGGTAATTAACAAACATGATTGATATGTGGCTATTGATGATGATAAATTTACTAGGGTCATATTGTCAATGTTAACTTCTAATGAAAGTTTGGAAAGACGTCCATTTGATGATAAATGCGGAATATGGTTGGATAATGTTGAGATTTGGTTAAGTTGATGGTTTTACATTATTATTAATTCCTTAGGTGTACTCTTCGGTAGTATGGGATGTCGTGATGGGTTTTTTTACTTTTCGCACTAGTTGATGTATGGGCGCCAACTTTGTATATTTGTGGATTTTGATTATTTGGTGTTGTTTCATGATTTTGGATAATTTATTTCTAATGCCCGACGGTATTGGTATGTGATGATACATTATGTCATATTATTTTTCCAATTTGATCACTTATATATAGTGATGATGGAGACGATTCAGGTTTGACTCTGTATCTTGACTTAGATATGCTTATCTTGCATTATATCATATTTATATCATGACTTAGCTCAGTCGGACGATGAGGCCTACTAAGTACCCATTGTTTTAGTACTCATACTATACTTTTGTACCTTTTTGGTGTAGATTCGAGTACTAGCTGCCGCCATTGAGTTGAGTTCGTGTAGTGTTGACATTTTGGAGATGGGTAAGCTCTTGGAATTTTGGGTCGCCCATTTCCCTCTATCTTTAATTTAGTCTTTTGTATTCAAGGCAGATGTATTGAACTTTTTAAGATTCTTGGGTTGTATTCCTATTACTATTTTACTTAGATGCTCTTGTACTAATTATACCAGGTCATGGGATTGGAATTCGTATATAGTTATCCTATTATATTAGAACTCTGCCTTAATATATCTTGTGTTCACATATTTTGGCCTAGTTATCCATTTCTCTCCAAGTTAACTATCACGCCCCGAGACTACCCCCAAGGCGTACACGGTGCTTAGAATCAAAAGGGATCCCAAGCTAACCCATGAATTGGCATACTGCTTGAGCAACTGATTTAAATTGTTTAAAAACTAAATTCTTTGAGTGGGAGAATAATCATGAGAAAGTCTTAATAAATAAAATACTAATAAATTCTATAACATGATAAAACTGAGGAAAGAAAATTGAAATACATGTAATGACTCTGACAATCTATCTAGAATCCTCTAATATACTGACTATAGATAGATAGGGCATCCCTCCAACTACCACTAATCAATACATATGAATAATAACAATATAGTACAGGAACTATAATTGACTGGAGTCCACGAAACAAGAGAACTCGTCGCCTGCTGGCTGAAAGCTACAAACTGCTAGATTATGATGTGTGGGCTACAACTGGTATCTACATTTTCAGACAATGTAGAACATAGAAATAAATGTGGATCAGTACTTTGGAATGTACTGACTAAGTGGGGGTGAATGCAATAAGTAAAATTGTAACACCCCACATTTTTGGGCTAGACATTAAACCGTTGCTCCTAAATGTAGAAACTAAAATACCATGATTTATATTTGAATACATGTGTCATTATCTTTATCCTAGTGTGGAAAGTGCTTATGAAGTGAAAAATGATTATAGAAATCACTTAGAGCAAAGATGAGCTAAGAGCCTTTGATTCGGCCAAATTTTTGTATTCGATTCTACAAGGGTTAACTTTGAACATGTATAACTTTTAATATATGTTGAATTTTTCAGCTCAATACCCATAAAATGATAAATATGTAAATTATCTTTCCAAATATACCAATTTCGCCTTATTCCGATACCCGAGCGATAAGTTATGACCATTTTTGTGAGAAACGGTAAGTCACCGCGGTAGGCCCATGGCACGTTTGTCTCTCACCTGGAGCAAGGTACACGGCGTTTTGGTCTCTCCCTCAAAGTAAGGATCATGCCACGGAGGTTATTCCCCCATTGTTCCAACTCCCTATGGCCCAAGGGGGTAATTTGGTCCTTTCCCTTCAACCCAAGTCGTCCAAAACACGATTTGGGACATTAAAGAGGGCTTATTTGCCCATATTCCTCAAAAACAACTCACTAAAAACCCTTCCCTTTCCCTAAGAACAAAGTTCAAGCTGTTCCTCTCAAGAACACAAGGAATTAAGTTCCAATTTCAAGATTTCTTCAAGAATTCGTTCAATTAAGGTATGTGGGATTTTGAACAATGTTAACCTTTCAACCTTGTTCCCAAATTCATGACTTTTCAAGTTAGATTTACATGCTTTAAGATAGATTTCAGTCCCAAATCTTTATGCATTGGAAAAATGGCATTATTATGTGATCTAGGTACTAAAAAGTATAAAAGGTGTATCTGTTTATGTTTCCAACTACAAGCTTGATGTTTTATCTTGAATTCCTTTATTTTGATGAGAAATTGCTATTCCCTTAAATTTAATATATTTTCATACTCAAATTCACGTGCTATGCTCATATACTCAAATGTTCAATGTTTTGGGTTGCTGCATTATGACTTCATACTACTGTTTTAAGAGTTTTTTGTGCATTTGAAAACATTCAATGCTAGTGGGTTATGAACACCCGATACCTATGTGTTTACTTACTATTTTCAATTCCCTGTTGATTCTTGTCAGTACAGTACCATGTTACGTTAAATCATGAATAACAACAGTGTCATTCAGTTGGAAATAGGATTTATCACTGAGAAAGAAGTGTGGGTTCAGCTCATCCTACTTCCCAGAAACTACGTGCACCCATAGGATTTAGGGAATCGCCAAAGAGAATTTACCCTTGCCAAATATGAGATTAGTTTAGTGATTACTCCCGTTCAGGTTCCACTCCGATGGCAAGGATGGAACAACCCTCCTCAACATAGGTCAGACATTGGACTCCGTGGTAGTATCTATGATTTATGTCAGTTACATGATAGCTCCCACAGGTTTAGTCAGTATTCAGTGTATGTTAGTTTAGGTTTGCTTGACCAAGTAAAGAGATTTCAGTACTTGTTCAACAAATTTTACAGATTATTTTAGTTATTCAGTTATTCAGATTATTTCAGTATATGATTTACTTGGTCTTGCATTCTCAATTTCACATATTCATGTTTTTCATGCTCAGTATCCATACATGATCCTCAGTTCAGTTCTACAGCATGTTCAGATTTACATGCGATTTACATACAGTATTCATTCTTTACTATATCCTAGCTTCATTTCTACTTATCCTAAAAAAGTAATGATTTAACAAACTAAGTGTAGTGATTCATCAACCTACTAGAATATGCTTGTTACTCATGTTTTAAGATACTTCAGCTTTCAGTTTATTTTAGTCTCTTGCAGAGTCTACTTACACTTAGCATGCATGTTTTAAGATTATGTATCTATCCAGTTTTACTTATTGCATTCACCCCCACTTACTCATTACATTCCAAAGTACTGATCTACATATATGTCTATGTGCTACATTGTCTTATAATGTAGGTACCAGTTGCAGCCTACACATCATAATCAGACAGTTTGCCGTTTCCAACCTGCAAGTGATGAGTTCTCCTAGTTCAAGAATCTCCAGTCAATTGTAGTTCATGTACCTTATTTGGATTTTTCATATGTATTGATTAGTGGAAGTTTGAGGCATGTCCCAACTATCTATAGGCAGTATAGTAGAGTCTTATAGACAGTTAGTCAGAGTCACTCATGTAATTTAAGTTCTTCCTTCAGATTTATTGTGTTGTAAACCTTTTTAGTATCACATGTATTCCAGTTTCCTTATGATTATGCTTCCGTTCAGAAAACTTAGCTTATATAATTAATTTAATTCAATTGCTCAAGTATCACGCCAGTTCATGGTTATCTTGGGATCACTTGTGGTTCTAAGCACCGTGTTACGACTAGGAGGTAGTCTCGGATCATGAAAAAAATTGAATGGATACACAATCTTAAAGCATGCATGCTAAGTGCAACTAGACTCACCAAGAGACTGAAATCAACTTAAAGCTAAAGTACCTTAAAACATGAGTAACAAACATAATCTAATAAGATGGTGAATCACTACACTTAGTTTCTTAAATCTTTACTTTTGTAGAATAAGTAGAACAGAAGCTGGGAAGCAGTAAAACATGAATGTTATACGTAAATCTCATGTAAAGTAAAACATACTATAAATCAGAACTGAGTTTCATGTATGGTTATTGAACATGAAAGAAAACATGAACATGTGAAACTAAGAATGCAAGACCAAGTAAAGCATGTACTGAAATAATCTGAATAACTGAATAATTGAAACAATCTACAAAATCGATTAAATAAGTACTGAAATCTGTCTACTTGGTCAGGCAAACCTAAACTCAGATAAACTGAATGCTAAATGAAATTATGGCAGCTATCATGTAATCTAAATAAACCATGGGTATTATAATGGAGTTCAACGTCTGACCCATGTTAAGGAGTATTGTTCCATCGTTGCCATCGAAGTAGAACCTGAACTAGAGTGATCACTAAACTGAGCCCATTTGGGCATGGGGAAACTCTCTGGCGAGTTCCTAAATCCTATGGGGGCACGTAGTTTCTAGTAAGTAGGATGCATTGAACTCACACTTCCCTCTCTGTGCTAAATCATACTCCCATCTGAATGACACCAGCGTTATTCATGGTTTAATATAACATGGTACTGTACTGACAAGGATCAGTTTGAACTTGAAAATAGAAATGAAGTCATGGTCTGACTAACTTGAAATTTGAAAATTCTGAAAATCAAGAAACACATAGGTATCAGGTGTTCATAACCCGCCAACATTAAATGATTACTAAAATATAATAACAACTCTTAAGACAATAATATGAGATCATAGTTCAGGGTCTCAAAACAATTGGACAGTTCATAGTTTAAGCTTGGGGATGTATTAACCTTAAGAGAATAACACTTTCTCATCAAAGTAATGACATTCAAGAAAAAATATCAAATTTGTTGTTTAAAACAAGAGTAAGTGCAACTATTATGCTCTTCAGTCCCTTGAATCACATGGTAATACTTTACTTTTAACACATGAGAATCTGGGATTGAACCCTAACTTAAAACATATAAACTAAACTTGAAAATCATACTTTTGGGCACAAGTATGAAAGATTAACCTTGTTCAAAACTCCACATACCTTAATTGAATAAATTCTTGAAGAAATCTTGAAATCAGAGCTTAAATTCATGAGTTCTTGAAAAAAGAGTTTGGATTATTGTTCTTATGAAAGGGAGGGCTTTAACATGAGTTGTTTTGAGGAAGATGGGCAAATAATGCCCCTTTTGTTTTATAAATCATGTTTGGATGGCTGGGGTTGAGGGGAAAGGACTAAACTGTCCCTTGACCTCTTTATCCTATGGGAATAGCCCTCGTGGTGCGAACCCTAGTCCAGTGGAATATCCCTCATGATGTGACCCCTAGTTAGGTTGTATAGCCCTCATGGCGCAGGGCTATTGTGACCCCTTACTATCTCTCACAAAAATGGTCATAACTTTTCGCTCGGGTATCGGATTAAGGAAAAACCGATATCTTTGGAAATCTAACTCAATGATATATCATTTGGTAGGTATTGAGCTTAAATATTCAACATATATATAAAAAGTTATTCACGTTGAAAGTAAACCCTTGTAGAATCGAATACCAAAATTTGGCCAAATCAATGGTTGTTAGTTCAACTTTGCTCTAAGCAATTTCTATGAATATTTTTGACCTCATAAGCACTCTTAACACTAGGATAATTATCATGTAACAATCAATCAAATATACATCATGGGATTTTAGTTTATACATGTAGGAACAATGGATCAAAGTCTAGCCCAAAAATGCGGGGTGTTACATTATCTCCCCCTTGGAATCATTCGTCCTCGAATGATAGATAGGAACTTGGTGTAGTCTTAGAAGTAGGGAATAATATACACATGACATGTCTGATAATAAAGGATGTAGATGAGATAAAACAATAAAACATCCATCATGAAACTAATTTCTAAGCTGACTTGACTCTATTGACTGTAAGGAGCTGATTCATGTTTAGAGTTTTGAACTCACTCGAAATGTCATGATATGGACTTACATATAGAACTGTGAAGTGATAACTAATGCAATAAAATTCCAATAGTTACTAAGAATGGAGTAAAGTATGTAACTTCTCATTAGGAATTTTTCCTCAACAAAACATGTATAGGGATCAAAAGAAAAGGCTTCATGGCATCGCCAAGTACATTATGTAAGCACGAATTATGAGATAACGAGACCAAGGTCGTTCAATGGGTATCACAATGTCTGACCTGGAATACTTGGAGAACTGAGATCATGCCCTAAAGACTTTAGTAATAAGTCATAACAAAATAGTTGAATCTGAAACATGATGCTTTGACTGAACTGAATTCTCACTTTGCAAGGACGTGAATGAATTACCTCACTGAATAGCCATACTCATGAAACTTCGTATAGTAAGACTTGATGGAAACATGGAAATAATAGAAGCTTATCTATCCGAGTGCTAAACTAAATTGCTGTCTGTACAGACTGAATCATACTGAAAGCTTATACTCAACTGGAGTATTTCTTCAACACTCTTGCTAAGAAGTTCTAATGACATTAGGGAGCAAAGAATCTTGTGTATGATTTGAATAAGATATCTAATTATGCAATGTTGTATGGCTATAACTCTGTAACAGGGAACATAGGCCTATGAAACGTAATCTAGGATAGAATTACTAGGCCTTAGGTAATGCAACTTCCCACTTCAAGCTTTGCCACACTTCTCAAATACTCTCTCAACTATACATTTCCCCTTAAATACCATGCTCATTTGATTTACCTTATAATTCTCACATGGGAACATATAACCATTCCAACCAAAGTCTAAGTTGAACTACCTGCTCTCACCAGGTTCAAGCCTAACATAAAATTAAAAGGTATAACACATAACACCATATTACTAGTATAAACCATGAATTCAATATCCTACGTGTTTTTCACAACTCTCATCTCAAGAATAATTCTTCATACCACATCAACAACTAAATTAAAGCTCTTACTAGGAATTCACAAGCACACAATGCACCCATCCACTTATATACCAATATAACATTCAAGCCTATCATTATACCCACATATAAAATTTTGGTCAATCAACCCATTTTGGAATTTTACCATATTCTCTAACACCTCTTGTTAATAACAACATCCTTACACTATCCCCAAGAAGATACAAATTGAATTCTCAACTAACCATGACATATACCAAAAGTTTGCCTCAATCTTTCTTCACACTTATAGACTTAGATAAAATAAGCATACAATAATATTCCCCCCATGTGAAATATTTACTCTCTCCCATCTAAACAATTGTTCATCGCCACTATCATTTCATAAGGAGAGATTTCTGAGAAGTTAGAACATGAGGACCTGAAGCATGAAAGAATACTATGAAAGACTTGGACACTTAGCTGAGGACTGAGGAATGGATTATGAAAAGCATGAATTCATTAAAGAGATCAAAGCTGAGGACATACATGACATAATTTGAACTTTGCTAGTCATTAAGAGTGCACCATGAGTTATGGGAAATAAGCATACTGTAAAGCATGAGTATATAAGTCATAAGGTGTATGACCGGAGTTTGGAGTTCATAATTTCAGGGAATATAATTCGTATTGTTGAGTGAATTGGAACTCTTCATACTAGGAACTAGGAGCATACACGATTCACTACTATGTACGTGAACATGAACTATGATTATGGAGATGACATGTAAGGTATGAGTAGAAATCATGATGACTGAAGTATAAAACTTCCTCTTTTAATGTTGTTTTATAACATACATCACTACTAGACTCTGAGATCCCGACTTGGTTACTTGTTCTTCCATCTTCCTCTTAGATTTAAGCCATCACTCTAAGTCTTTGGACCCTTTTTAAATAGGATCTGAACTGGACTGCAACCATTATACTCTAGAGATCAAGATATAAAAATACACATAAATAATAAGCACACCCTGAAAGACTATACCTGAAAGTGTGAAATCCACTGCTAATACTACCTTCTGAGAGAGAACTCTTAACTTTCTATAGCCCTAATAGTCATCATACAATAACTTAAACACTGACTAACTTAGAATTTTTAGGAGGATCACCATACCATGAGTTCACACAATCTAGAATTTCTACGCTTCTTTCTATTAGCTCAATCATCCAAGATTCAAACTTAGATTCTAACACGTAATATGGATATTCCTAAACCTTTAATGAACCATACTACTTCCATCATAGCCTACTAATATCACATCTCTAAGCTTATATATATAGATATATGTATATATTTCCTAAACCATGAGAATTACCATTACACCTAAACATCCGACATCAACAGCCTATAGCCCATGACTTAGCTGGTAAGAACATCACATACTACATTACTAGCCTCATTCACACTTATCAACTCAAGGGAACTATCTAAGCACACACATTTGTAAAAACAACTTAGAAATACTATAATCCCATATCACCTTTGTCACACCACTAAATCACACCCACACCATCATACGTAATTTTCAATTAACAAACTTAAATTCTTGCATATACTATTTCAAGATTAATGATTCACCTTTCATACAACTAGCCCCATGAATGCATAATCTGCTAAATCCCGATAAAAATATTCCCACTTTACTATTCTTAAAACTTTTGGGTTTATACTTCCAACTCTAGATCATATGTTGTCATAGGATTTTGAGGAGGGATCTGAGGGCACATCTGACTTTGTCTTAGTGCATGATTTTCATGAATAAAAATGAATACTTTCAAAGTTTAGAACATAAACACACTGATGGGATACTTTTGAGTCCACATGCAATCCTATAGCTATCTGCGGGGACTATCTGAGAAAACTCTATCGATAGGAATTTAAGCTTCACTATTTCTATTACCTCAAAAATAAGGTGGATTTGACATAAAAGGAGCATTATGAGAATCTGTATAAGTTTCCTAGAGAACAATTCTACAGCACAATCTGAGATACGAAAGAGGGGAAACATTTTTTAAATACCCTGTAGCCTCTTGAAAAAAAGTACAGACTACTCCGTACCATTTTGCAAGACTCTACTAGACAAGGCTTTATAGACACCCTAGGACACTTTAACTCTGTGTTCTGATACCAAGTTTGTCACAACCCAAGAGTTCCCCCTAGTCGTAACACGGTGCTCGGAACCACAAGGGATCCTAAGCTAACCGGTAAACTAGCATACTGCTTGAGCAACTGATTTAAATTGTGTAAAAACTAAATTCATTGAGCGGGAGAATAATCATGAGAAAGTCTGAATAAATGAAATGCTGATAAATTTTACAACATGATAAAAATGAGGAAAGAAATATGAATTACATGTAACGACTCTGACTGATTATCTATGAAGCCTCTACTATACTGACTATAGATAGCTAGGACATGCCTCCAACTACCACTAATCAATACATATGAATGATAACAAGATAGTACATGAACTAAAACTGACTGGAGTCCCCGAATAAGAGAACTCGTCACCTTCTTGCTAAAAGCTATAAACTGTCTAATTATAATGTATAGGCGATAACTAGTACCTACATTATGAGACAATATAGCACATAGTTATATATGTGGATCAGTACTTTGGAATGTACTGAGTAAGTGGGGTAAATGCAATAAGTAAAACTAAATAGATACACAATCTTAAAGAATGCATGCTAAGTGCAAGTAGACATACCAAGAGACTGAAATCAACTGAAAGCTGAAGTATCTTAAAACATGAGTAATAAACATAATCTGATAAGCTGGTGAATCACTACACTTAATTTCTTAAATCTTTAATTTTGTAGAACAAGTATAACCGAAGATGAAAAGCAGTAAAACATGAACACTTTATGTAAATCTCATGTAAAGTTGAACATACTGTAAATCTGAATTGAGGATCATGTATGGATACTGAACATGAAAGAAAACATGAACATGTAAAATTGAGAATGCAAGACCATGTAAAGCAAGTACTGAAATGATTTGAATAACTAAGTAACTGAATAACTAAAATAATTTGTAAAATATATTAAATAAGTACTAAAACCTATCTACTTGGTCAAGCAAACCTATACTGAGATACACTGAATTTTGATTGAAAGTGTGGGAGCTATCACGTAACTGACATAAACCATGGGTATTTCCATTGAGTCCAATGTTTGACCTATGTTGAAGAGGGTTGTTCCATACTTTCCATCGGAGTGGAACATGAAATGGAGTAATCACTAAACTTAGAGAATTTGGTCAAGGGGAAATTCTCTTTACCAAATCCCTAAATCCTATGGGGGCACGTAGTTTCTGAGAAGTAGGATGCATTGAACCCAGTCATCCCTCTTGGTGCTAAATCTTACTCCTAACTAAATGACACTAGTGTTATTCATGGTTTAACCTAACATGGTACTATACTGACAAGGATTAATTTTAACCTAAAAATAGCGATGAAGTCATGGTCTAACTAACTTGAAATTTGAAAAGTCTGAAATAGCAAGTACGCACATAGGTATCGGGTATTCATAACTCACCAGCACAGAATGATTACTAAAATATGATAACAACTCTTAAATCAATAATCTGAGATCATAGTTGAGGGACTCAAAATAATTAGACAGTTCAATAGATAAGTATAATACATGAATTTAAGCTTGGGGATGTATTAACCTTAAGAGAATAACACTTTCTCATCAAATTAACAAAATTCAAGACAAAATATCAAACTTGTTGTTTAAAATATGATTAAGTGCAACGATTATGCTCTTTAGTCCCTTGAATCACATGATAATATTATACTTTTAACACATAAGGATTTGGGATTGAACCCTAACTCAAACATATAAATTCAACTTTAAAATCATACTTTCGTACACAAGGATGAAAGATTAACTTTGTTCAAAACCCCACATACTTTAGTTGAACGAATTCTTAAAAAATTCTTGAAATCGGAGCTTAAATTTGTGAGTTCTTGATAGAAAAAGCTTGGATTATTGTTCTTCATAAAGGGGAGGGGTTTTAAATGAGTTTTTTTGATGAAGTTGGGCAAATAATTGTATAAATTGTGTTTGGACGGCTGGGTTTGAGGGGAAAGATTAAACTTCCCTTTGGCCTCTTTTTCCCATGGGAATAGCCCTCGTGGAACGACCCCTAATATAGTGGAATACCCCTTGTGATTCGACCCCTAGTCTGTTGGAATAGCCCTCGCGGTGCAGGGCTATCACGACCCCTTATTGTCTTTCACGAAAATGGTCATAACTTTTCACTCGGGTATCGGATTAAGGCAAAATTGGTATCATTGGAAAGCTAAATCCATTATTTATAATTTTTTGGGTATTGATATGAAAAATTCCACATATATAATAATTCATTCACATTTAAAGTTGACCCTTGTAGAATCAAATACTAAAATTTGGTTGAATCAAAGGCTCTTAGTTCAACTTTGCTCTAAGTGTTTCCTATGAATATTGTTCACTTCATGAGTGATATTATCACTAGGATAATGATCATTACACATGTAATAAAATATAAGTCATGGTATTTAAGTTTATACATGTCGGAACGACGGTTCAAAGTCTAGACCAAAAATGAGGGGTATTACATTAACCCACTATAATAGCTCTGGGTTTCGGTGTTGGCTTACCTACCAGTGGGATTTGGTAGGTACCATCATGACTTGTAAATAAGTTCATAACAAGGAATTCACCCTTCATATCAATCACGAGGTGGTGTCCGTGATTGCAAAAGGCAATGGGACTATTCTTCACAAAGAAAATTAGACTATAATTCCTTGGCCACAAATGCGAAGGCCAATTTAATGGCCTGGTCAGCATTGACCTTCGTAACCAAGAAATATTGGTTTCATTCATGAGGTACTATTCTCAAAATAGTATAAATACTTTATTTTTGCGATTCAACTCCATTTTTTAACCTCTAAGCTTTGAAAAAGGTAATTTTTTAGGGTTTCAACATTGAATGTTGTATGGTAACTTCCAACTCATAATTTCACTATTTTCCATTAATTTCAACATGAAAAACTCCTTTAAACCTTGATTCTGGAATGGAAAATTGGGGGTTTATCAGTAAAGTTTGAATAGGATTTTTCTTCTTTTTGGACCTTAATTTTTACCTATTTTTTCATGGATTTTATCCAGTAGACTTCTGTAACCTTAGAGAATGTGTTTTTGAAATAAAATTCCTATTTTATCTTATTTATTTTCAAACTTGTTTTAATGTCCATTTTGGACCAAACTTGAATACGGGCAATATGGGTAACATTAGCATTCTTTTAATGTGTAGATGTTATATTTGAATACTATAGTTGATTATGAGGTGTTTCATTTAGTAAAGGTTTTGTGTTAAAGCACTTGGATTAAAGTTTCATTATCTAGTGGTAGGTTATGGCTTAACTTCCTTCTGATTGAGAATAGTAGTTAATATATAAGTAAAGTATGCTATAGGTTAGAAAAAGTAGCTATAGGATTTATATTTCAAGATTATTTAATATTTTGCACTTGTATGGGGGCTTATATTTATTATTGATTACTTGTGATAACTGATATTGTGTGTTGCTAGTCTAAGGGCTTTATTTGACATTATTGGCCTTATCTGTGCATATATATGCCTTCATTCTAGATATAGTGCCTATGTGGGGACTTAATTTGATAATATTGGACTTATGTGAGCATTGGTAATTTTATCATGATAGTTATACCGAATTTAGGGGTTGACGTGATAAGAAGATGTCTTTTATGCATATTCATTTTGATGGTACCAAAATTTGAGTCAATAATCATGAATTGTGGGCATATTGAGTTGATGTCTAGGCTCACTTATATATTCTTACATGTTATTTGGATTGTATATCCTTACTTTGGGTTGATTCTGGGCATTATATCTTTATTCCATACATATACATTCAAAAGATACTAGTACTGCTTCGAAACAGTATTTTTGAAAGAAAATAAGGCACTTTTATGAAAACCCTCTCCATGAACATAAGAAAAAAAGGAGAGTTGAGATTGAGATGTGAGATACAACATATGGGTTACAAACCCCTCATGGGTCCTACCTGGAAGCTGTTAGCTCGGTAGGTGTATAAAGAAATTCATGCAATTGATTTCATTATTTATCCCATCTACATTGCGTTGTAGCATGGCATTTGTACCTTTTGTTCTTAGTTTACTTGCCTTTAACTTAGTTTCTATTTGCTTTCATATGTATAACATTGTTATTTCTATTTATGTGTAACTATATATTTAAATTGTTAGTGGAGACAGTATGAGCTAACAATTGGGGACTTTCTGCTTGCAGGTGATGTGCTCATAGTGTGATTTATTTTTTTTATTTTCTAATTTTCTTAGTCAGCCTATGATACCTACTGAGTAAAATTGGACTCTTACTTATCCCATATTGTGCCCTTTCAATGCAGATCTAGGTCTAACTATGACACATGAAGTTTGAGATATTGTTGTTGGTTTGTGATATTCGAGTTATTGGACTGTTCAAATTCTTAGGGTGAATTTGTGGATCTCACACTATCTTACGTATGTCTTTATTTGGATTAGAGCTAGATTTTGTACTTTTCAGTTTTGAATTTTTACTTATATATATATATATATATCATAATTGGCCTGACTTCATTCTAGAAGTCTTGCTTAATTTTATGTTATGATTGATTTTGTTTTCTTTTTACCAGTTTGGGAGATCAGCTTATTTGTCAAGGCTAAGCCGCGACAAGTGTCATTATGGCCTAGTTTTTAGGTCATGGTGATGGGGAACTAGAGTAACTCGGGTAATTCTAAAACATCATAATTAGTCAGTTGTGTTCAGAAAAGTGGTCAAAAATAAGGTATGGGAAATTGGGTTTAGTAGTTATCGTAATTAAGTCATGGATTGATAAGCAGAATAAAAAGGGTAATATAGTAAAGTGAACTATTAATTTATTTGCTATAAGTCGGTAGTAAGGAATAGAGGACAATTAAGGAAAGTGAGTCTGGGCATGGACAGAGAAAAAGTGTTGGGTGGAATAAACTTAGGATACAATAGACCCATAGGAGTGTATGATATATAATGTTTTAGAATACACATATAAACCAATGTCATTTATCAAATACTATCGATGGTTAAGGTAATAATTAGACTTCCTTGGCTTGTGCGTGTTTATGAGCTAAATATCTTTGATTGTCTTTTTCTATGACTTACGATTTATTGATGGCATCTCATATTCATATGCATTTTCTAGATATTATTTAATGAAGGGGTGGGTACCACACTTGTGCAAATTTGATATATTGTAATATAAGTCAAGTACAATACCAATATAGATATTAGATGTTCTGATATAAATTGGGTACCATATCAATACGATATAATATTGATAATATTAATTAGATAGAATAAGGAGAGATAATGCACATCTTGTAAAAATGCATTCATTTATGTGCATTTGAATGTAATTACATTTATGTATTCTTATATATGTTCATTTTGTGGTGAATTGTAAAAAGGGGTTTATAAGGGTATACGGGGTTCCTTGTGTAGTCCAGCTATTTAATGGGAATCATTATTCCTTGGGTGGATCGGTTATGGTATTGAGTATCAAGGTAAATTTGGGGACATATGTAAATTAAGAATTGAAAATACCATAAGAATAAGTTAGTTAAGGGTAGAAGAGGCATAGGTTGGAAGGGTAGTCAAAGGACAAAGACACATGAAAATGTTAAATAATAGGTAGGCCATAGAGATGCTAAAGTGGGGTTTAGGGATTGATAATTTAGAATTCATAACCAGAACTTTACTTTCTGCTATGATTTCTCTATATTTGTTATTGTCACGACCCAAACTAGGGCCTGGCCATGACAGACATCCGACCAATGAAGGCCCGTATGTCCCACTCTATCTGGTAATCGTGCACAACATTCATATAATAAAAGAAAAATGCGGAATTATAAATCTAATACGGAAACATGGTCATACTCTGAAATTAGTTTAACAATGAAGGAAAACTCCAACAATATCTAAATAACATCTAACTAAGTCTGTGAAATTTCTACTAAATCTAAAAACAATACTATCTGAAGTCTGGGAAAAGGCCCCCAGTAGACCAAAACTATAGAATGATGAATATCTGTAAGACATTAGACCTTCAAGAATAAAGAAGTCTCACCACTGCACAATCTCTTCTGCTGTCTGAATTATCTACTGCTTATCTTGACCACTAGACTGTGCCTCAGAACCTGAAAGGTTGGAGGGGGAAGGAGGTCAATACAGATGTACTAGTACGCAAAGCTAATCCAAAATAGTCATTTATAATCAACATATATGAGAGCAATTTAAAACAGTTCATAAACATATCATATAGTAAGAAATCACATGGGCATTTTAGAGACTTAGAAACAATTTTTTGAAACCATGACTCACTCTTTGTCTTACTTTTTAGCTAGATGGTACACCCTACAATCTGTAATTCTATGGGCTATATGGAATCCTCCCTTGACTCAGCGGCCAAGACCCCAATCCAAGTTTGTCGTAAAGATTGGAGTATCTATAAGGGGAACACGCAAGATCACACAGAAGGGTGCCAAAATACCTAATCAAGTCAACATGTCATGGTAGTGCACAAGATCACAAAGCAGGGTACCTAACCATAGTCCCAATTTGGGACGACATGAATCAAGGTACACAAGATCACAAACCATGGTACCATAATCCCATGTCGGAAAATCACGATTTCTAGCATAGAGTCTTTCAACTCGTACTTTCATCGGGTAACCATCTAACTCTCTTAAATCAAACTCTAACTCTATCGTGGCATACATTTATATGGTTTCATCATACCATTGACTTGCAAGTCACAGTTTCACATCAATTCTCCAACTTTTCATGCCATTTACAACATGCACATATATAAAACTTTCACACCCATCAAACACATGCACTATGGTTCTCAACTTGTAATAGTTTCAAGAAACTTTATCATTTATGAGTAATATCATGTCAATTGCAAAAACTCATTCTCTCAATGGTTTAACACAAGTATAGTGTGGGGTATAAAACATTATCATGGGGGATTTAAAGAATTCACAATTAATATACATCGCACCTTTTTGAAATTTAGATCACACGTTCACAATTCAACAATTGAAATATATGCAAGCCAACAACCCCATGATATTTCAATATTTCTTTCAAAACCATATCACAAAACATGTTATTGATATTAAAACAAAACCCTACTTGTAAAAACATATGTATACGTATAGATAGTAAGGTCTTGTGTAAATTCTTTTCATAAATCATGCCTATGAAATTTGGGACAACCCCACGTAACTCTATTTCAGAAAGTAAATGGATGATTCTTGGAGCCTACGAAGCGAGGATTCAAAATCTCCAATTATCTTCTAAAATCCACGGTTAAATCTTGAGCTATGAGGATTTTTAGTCTGAAACCCTAATGGAGTTTCTTGAGAGATTTTGATGAAAATAAACTTACTTTTGTGTTCTTGAGATTAAACCCCGTGTTAGAGATGATAAGGGGTAGGAGAAGTACTATTTTTACCCTTAATGAGATGGAGTAAAAATATAACTGGTGCCCAATTTTATGGTCCACTGCGATGCGCCACAATCGCGGTGGCTCACTGGAAATTGCCAATTGTGAAATTGTCTCACTTCGCGATGTGCCATGATTGTGGTGTCTCACTGGAAATTGACCAATGCAAAATTGGGATCCTCCACGATGCGCTAAACACCTAAATGACGATGTTTTATGACTAGCACATAAAATAGCCATAACTCCCTCACCGAGTATCCGTTTTGGATGAATCTTATATCAACAGAAAGCTTATTCAGTCACCTACGTAATGAAAAGATAAAATTTAAACAATTACATAGGGAGTTGAGTATAATTCACTCTATAAGACCATGCTTGATACTTTTAGGGACAAATTTTATCTTGGAAACTTTTAGGGCGTTACAATATCCCCCCTTGGGAACATTCGTCCCCAAATATTGACGCGGAACACAGACAAGCATGACTTCAAGCATACTAAGGAATAGAAAGAATAAGGCAAGGATTGTACCTTCTATTTCGTCATCCACTAGGTCAAAAAGGTTTGGGTACCTAGCTCTCATGTCAACTTTGGATTCTCAAGTTGCTTCTTCGATTTTATTATTTATCCATAACACTTTAACTGAGGCAATCTCTTTGTTTCTCAATTTTCTAACTTGGCGATCCAAAATTTCTACAGGCTCTTCTTCATAGGATAAGAAGTCTGTCACTCTGATTTCTTCGATAGGCAACACTAAAGAATGGTCTCCAATACACTTCTTCAACATAGATATATGAAATACCGAATGAACGGAACCCAAACTGGAATGCAATTCTAACTCATACGCGACTGCACCTACCCTTCTCAAAATCTGATATGGTCCTATATAGCGAGGACTCAGCTTATCTTTCTTTCCAAACCGCATGACTCCTTTCATGGGAGAAAACTTGAGAAACACCCAATCTCTAACCTAAAACTCTAAACCTCTTTTCCTAACATCGGTGTAGGACTTCTAATGACTTTGGGCTGTCTTAAGTCATTCTCTAATGACTTTTACATCCTCCATTGCCTGATGAACAAGATCAGGCCCAAACATCTGTGTCTCACCCACTTCATACCACCCTATTTGTGACCTACATCTTCTTCCATACAATGCCTCAAATGGTGTCATCTTAATACTGGAATGGAAATTGTTATTATACGCGAACTCTATTAAGGGCAAGTGTTTCACCCAACTTCTTTTAAAATCAATCACACAGGCCCTTAATATGTCCTCAAGGGTCTGAATGGTGCGCTCAGCCTTCCCATCAGTCTGAGGATGGAAAGCAGTGCTTAGGTTCACTTGGGTACCTAAGCCTCTCTGAAAAGATCTCCAACACTAAGAAGAAAACTGTGTACCTCGATCGGATATGATGGACACAGGTTCCCCATTCAAACAAACTATTTCAGCAATTAACAGCTTGGCATAATCCTCTCCTGAGTAGTTAGTCCTGACAGGTAGAAAGTGGGCTGACTTGGTCAGCCTATCTACATTTACCCAAATGGAATCATACTGGTTTTGGGACCTCGGAAGACCTGTAATGAAGTCCATATTAATTATCTCCCACTTCCAAAAGGGTAAAGATATCTCTTGGGAAGAACCACCTGGCCTCAAATGCTCTACTTTAACTTGTTGGCAATTCAAACAGTTGGAAACAAAGTCAGCCACATCACAGTTCATATTATACCGCCAATACATAGATTTCAGATCATGGTACATCTTAGTAGAGCCTGGGTGGACAATATACCTCGAAGTGTAAGCTTCGTCAAGGATTCTCTGCCTCAGACTATCTACATCTGGCACGCACAACCTACCCTGATATCTCAAAATGCCATCACCACCAATCTTAAATGACATCACCTTCTACTGACCCACATCATTCTTTATCTGTATCAAGATGGGATCTCCAGCCTACTTTTCTTTAACTTCTACACAAAGGGATGATTTAGCTATCTCATGCACCACCACCTCTCTATCTTCAGAATCTAAGAGTCGCACTCCAAGATTTGCAAGTCGATGAACATCCTTCACTATTTCTCTCTTCCCTGCCTCAATATGAGAGAGGCTACCCATAGACAATCAACTGAGGGCGTCGGATACCATATTTTCCTTACCCGGATGATAGTGCAGGCTCATGTCATAGTCCTTTAAAAGTTCCAACCATCGTCTCTGCCTGAGATTCAACTCTTTCTGTGAGAAAACATACTGTAAACTCTTGTGGTCAGTAAATATATCAACATGCACCCCATATAAATAGTTCCACCAGATCTTAAGTGCAAAAACCACAGCCACTAATTCTAAGTCATGAGTAGGGTAGTTCCGTTCATGCACCTTCAACTGAGATGCATAAGCCACTACCTTACCGTGCTGCATAAGAATATACCCAAGTCCCACTCGGGATGCATCATAGTATACAACAAAACCTTTTGTACCCTCCGAAAGAGTCAAAATAGAAGCAGTAGTCAACTTGTCTTTCAGCTTCTCAAAACTACTCTCAAAAGAGTCAGATCACAAAAACTTTACCGTTTTCTAAGTCAACTTAGTAAGTGGTGCATCTATGGAAGAAAAACTCTCTACGAATCTTCTGTAATAACCCGTTAAACCCAAGAAGCTCTAAATGTCGGTTGGAGTCGGGGGTCTGGGCCATTTCCTCACTGCCTCAACCTTTTGGGGATCAACTCGAATCCCCTCACTAGACATAATATGCCCCAAGAAAGCAATAGTATTCATCCAGAATTCACACTTGGAGAATTTCGCATACAACTTATGATCTTTGAGAGTCTGAAGAATAATCCAGAGGTGATTGGCATGGTCCTCCTCACTTTTGGAGTAGATCAAGAGGTCATCGATAAAAACTATGACAAATAGGTCTAGAAACTGACGGAAAACCCTGTTCATTAGGTCCATGAAAGTTGTAGGAGCATTAGTCAACCCGAAGGATATGACCAAGAATTCATAATGACCATATATGGTTCAGAAAGCTATTTTAGAAATGTCTGACTCCCTAACTTTCAACTGGTGATAGCCCGAACGAAGGTCTATTTTAGAAAAACACTTAGCACCTGATCAAAAAGGTCATCGATTCTAGGAAGAGGATATTTATTTTTCACTGTGATTTTATTCAACTAGCGGTAATCTATGCACATACGCAGGGAACCATCTTTCTTCCGCACAAAGAGTATAGGTGCACCCCAAGGAGAAACACTAGGTCTGATAAAACCTTTATCTAGGAGATCTACTAGCTGTTCTTTCAACTCTTTTAACTTTGCAGGAGCCATTCTATATGGCAAAATAGAAATAGGATGGGTATCTGGCAATACATCAATGCCAAAATCTATCTCCCTATCAGGTGGAATTCCCGGGAGATCATCTGGAAAAACTTCTGGGTATTCATTCACTATAGGAACAGACTGAAGAGAAAGACTTTCAGTGTTAGAATCTTTAACCCAAATAAGATGATACAAGCAACCTTTGGAAATGAGTTTACGGGCCCTAATATTAGATATGAAGTGCCCCTAAGTGATAAGGAGTGCCCTTCCCACTCTATTGCTGGCTCATTCAGAAAAGAAAAGGTAATCTTTCGGGTTCTACAGTCTAGTGTAGCATAACATGAATGAAGCCAGTCCATCCCTAGGATAGCATAAAAATAACCATATCAAGTTCTATGAGATCTACCACAGTGTCTTGGATAAGAATAGACACTACACAATTTTTATATATCCTCCTAGACACAACAGAATCACCCACCGGAGTGGAAACAAAGAAAGGATCGATAATGACTTCGGGCTCAAACCCAAAACCAACTTCCATTTATGGGGTCACATAAGATAAGGTAGACCCGGGATCAAGCAACACATATACATCACGGGAAAAGATTTGTAACATAACGGTGACCACATCTGGAGAGGCCTATGTCTCCTAGCAGTTGGTCAAAGCATATAGTCGGTTGTGAATGCTCCCAGCAGCCGAAGTAGCTCCTCTCTGAGGTGCTGGTGCAGAAGAATTCACCTTTGACTTAGCTCCCCCAATATTACCTCCTGTATTAGGGTAATCTCTCTGAAACTGTCCCACCTAACCACAAAAATAACAATTTCTCCTCTTAAAGTAACACTTTCCAGGATGATTCTTCCCACAGGTGTTACAACGGTGAAAAGATCTGGCGAGCTGCACCACACTGCCCTACGACTGAGTATCCTAAGCTCTGGGTCCCTGACTAGTCTGAAAACTATGAGATCTCCTATCAACTGGGGGTCTGGGTGCTGGGGAGGTAGTTTCAGATTGTGCCTTGCCCCAAAACTTCTTCTTTTGCCATTTATCACCCCAGTTACCGCTCTGTGGCTGACTTTGGTTTTGATCTACTATTTTGGCTGTCTTAGTCGCCTGTCTTTCTCTCTAGATTCAGACATTTTTTTTTCTTCTCTTCTACCTATTGCATATGGACTGACAGTCTAGCAAAGTCCACCTCCCTATTTAGCATAGCCCTTTGAAATTCAAGTGATAGATCATCAGAAAGGCCGGATGCAAATTTCCTCATCCGGACCCTCATATTTTCTATCATTTCTGGTGCATAACGAGCTAGTTGATTAAACTTCAGAGTGTACTCATGGACACTCATCTTCCCTTGTTTAAGATTCATGAATTCCTCTGCTTTGGCTTCCTTCAACTCTAGAGGAAAGGATCGGTCAAGAAAATCTCCCATCAACTCATCCCAAACTGTGGGCTCAGCACTCTCCCCTTCCACCTGATCCACATACATAACTCTGAAAATCTTCTCCATTTCATCTATTAACTCCTGGGGGTCCTCTTCTACTTTAGTGCCAGAAAATTTGGGTGGGTTCATTCTCATGAACTGGCCCACCCTAGTATCCTCAGAAGTGACAGATGTAGACCCAGTATCTTCTAACCTCTAAGTCTGTGCGGCTTCCAGTTGTGCAAGCATGTGAATGGACTGCCTAAATTCTGCATTCGATATGTCCCTCTAAGAAAACTGGGGATGGTTAACATTTTTCCACGGAGCTCGAGGAGGACTGGTCGGGACTGGAGGTACTCCCGGAGTAGGAACAGGTTCTAGGGTGTGGGCTCTTCTATGGGTCTGCATGCCATGAGTGGGGAGGACTTCATCATCCTGAGTATCCTGGTTGCTGGAACGACAAAGAGGCATGACTATTTTCTAAAATATAATGGATCACTGATTAGGGGACAGTTCTAATTCAGACTCTAAAGCACGAACTAAATCACAAAGAGGGGAAATACTTTCCTAAATGCCTAGTAGCTTCCTGCTTATCAGTGTGGCACGCTACACACCCATAAACAAGACTCTACCTTATGCAATTTCTCAGTCACCCTGGGACCATGAATCATTCTTTGATACAAAGTTTGTCACGACCCGAACTAGGGTCTGGCCATGACGGACATCCGACCCATGAAGGCCTGGATGTCCCACTCTATCTAGTAATCGTGCACAATACTTATATAATAAAAGGAAAATGCGGAATTATAAATCGAATATGAAAACATGGTCATACTCAGAAATTAGTTTAACAATGAAGGAAAACTCCAACAATATCAAAATAACATCTAACTCAGTCTGCAAAATCTCTACTAAATCTCAAAACAATACTATCTGAAGTCTGGGAGAAAGCCCCCAGTAGACCAAAACTGTAGAATGATGAATATCTGTAAGACATTAGGCCTTCCAGAATATAGAATTCTTACCACTGCATAATCTCTTCTTCTGTCTAAATTATTTACTGCTTATCTTGACCCCTAGACTGTGCCTCAGAACCTAAGAGGTTGGAGGGGGAGGAGGGTCAATATAGATATACTGGTACGCAGAGCTAATCCAAAATAGTCATTTATAATCAATATATATGAGAGTAATTTAAAATAGCTCATAAACATATCATATAGTAAAAAATCACATGGGCATTTTAAAGACTTTGAAATATTTCTTTGAAACCATGACTCATTCTTTGTCTTACTTTTTAGCTAGATGGTACACCCTACAATTTGTAATTCCACGGGCTATATAGAATCCGCACTTAACTCGGCGGTCAAGCCCCCAATCCAAGTTTTCTGCAAAGATTGGAGTATCTATAAGGGGGACACGCAAGATCACACAGCAGGGTGCCAAAATCCCTAATCAAGTCAACATAACATGGTAGTGTACAAGATCACAAAGCAGGGCACCTAACCACTATCCTAATTTGGTACGACATTAATCAAAGTACATAAGATCACAAAGCATAGTACCATAATCCTGTGTCGGCAAATCACGATATCTAGCATAAAGTCTTTCAACTCGTACTTTCTTCGGGTAACCATCTAACTCTTTTAAATCAAACTCTAAATCTGTCATGGAATACATTTATATGGTATCATCATACCATTGACTTGCAAGTCAAAGTACCACATCAATTCTCCAACTTTTCATGCCATTTACAACATGCACATATATAAAACTTTCACATACATCAAACACATGCACCATGGTTCTCAACATGTAATAGTTTCAAGAAACTTTATCATTTATGAGTAATATCATGTCAATTGCAAAAACTCATGCTCTCAATGGTTTAACACAAGTATAGTGTGGGGTATAAAACATTATCATGAGGGATTTAAAGAATTCACAATTCATATACATTGCACCTTTTCGAAATTCAGATCACATGTTCACAATTAAACAATTGAAATATATGCAAGCCAAAAACCCCATGATATTTTAATATTTCTTTCAAAACCATATCACAAAATATGTTATTGATATTAACACAAAACCCCACTTGTAAAAACATATATATACTTATAGATAGTAAGGTCTTGTGTAAATTCTTTTCAAAAATCATGCCCATGAAATTTGGGACAACCCCACATACCTCTATTTCAGAAAGTAAATGGATGATTCTTGGAGCCTACGATGTGAGGATTCCAAATCTCCAATTATATTCTAAAACCCATGGTTAAATCTTGAGCTATGAGGATTTTTAGTATGAAACCCTAATGGAGTTTCTTGAGAGATTTTGATGAAACTAAACTTACTTTAGTGTTCTTGGGATTAAACCCCGTGGTAGAGATGATAAGGGGTTGGAGAAGTACATTTTTTACACTTAATGAGATGGAGTAAAAATATAACTGGTGCCTAATTTTATGGGCCACCGCAACGCGCCACAATTGTGGTTGCTCACTGGAAATTACCAATTGGGAAATTGTCTCACTCCGCGATGTACTACGATCATGAAGTCTCACTGGAAATTGATGAATGCAAAATTGGGATCCTTCGTAACGCGCTAAACACCTGAATGATGATATTTTATGACTAGCACATAAAATAGCAATAACTCTCTCACCGGGTGTCCGTTTTGGACGAATCTTATATCAACAAAAATCTTATTCAGTTACCTACATAATGAAAAGTTAAAATTTAAAGAATTCTACAAAGAGTGGAGTATAATTCACTCTAGAAACCCATGCTTGATACTTTTAGGGACAAATTTTAGCTTGGAAACTTTTGTGGCGTTACAGTTATTGATGTTAAAATGTTTGTAGACCTAGTTGGTCGATGATGCTTACCAATACGTGTAGTTGTACTGATCACTCTGTAGCAGCTCTTTTCCTTTCCATTCTGCATGGATGTTGTGTCATGGATGTTCCTACTCCTTGTCTAGTACTCATGTACCTATTTAAACTAGTTTATAGGGATTCGTTATTGCTTACTTTCAGTATTTTTTTTATGTATAAAATGTATTGACTAAAAATTATATAAGGACTAAATTGAATATTTGTAGTTGATTTTAAGTTGCTATTCAGATTACTAAGTTAAAGGGTTACTTTTAAAAAAAATTGAACTTTTACATTTGATTAAGTGTTAGGGTATTCAGGGTTCTCCTATATGGGGTAGGTGTAGGTAAGTTCCTGCATGATTTGGTGGGTGGATTTGTGACATTAATGTGTCTCAAAAAGATCAGAAAAGTGAGTTTGAGGTACATCAAGCCCTTTGGGTTTTTAAATGGAGTAGGGTCAGTGGCATATAGGTTGTATTTACTCCTAGATTGTCAAGGGTTCATCATGTGTTTCATGTGCCAATGCTCAGTAAGTACGATAGAGATGAACATTATATCATTTGATGGACTTTAGAATTGATTGACAAGGAGCTCGGTTCTGAAAATGAGTCAATTACTATCTTGGTCAGGGATGTGAGGAAGTTTAGAAATAAAGTCATTCCATCGGTGAAGCTTCAATAGAGAAATCATTCAATTGATGAAGCCACATGTTAGCTAAAGGCATTTATGCACACGTGGTGTCCACACTTGTTCACGTATTCTAGTAATTCTTTTACTTGTTGTTGCATATTTTTTATTAATTTTTTTTGGGGACATAGGAGGGGTAAATTTTTATCTAATATAACAACCCAGATGATTATTACTCTAAAATAGAGAGTAAAACCTTATCTTAGTTTCCTCTTACATCAAAATTTAAAAATTCAGGGATGCCCTAGCTTTAGGCGTATTTTGAGTGTGCGGTAGTTTAGGTAAATTTGGGAATTATTAGAGTGTCTTTTTGTTTTATTATTGTATTTCTTATTTGAGAACGAGTTTAGAAATTCATAGAAAATTTTGGTGTATAGAATAGGTTAGTCGAACTCCAATTATAGTGATTACCATAAATGGGCCAGTTCGTAATGATGAATTTTGAGATGTGTTATGAATTGGACAGAATTGGGACCAAGTCCCGAGAACCTGGTTTTAGATCTCTATAGCGGAAAAAGTATCACTGCAGTGGCAGAAGTATCACCAAAGTGGCAACCCCTTTTGTCCTAAAAGCCATTTCGGCGGTGCCCCTGTAATTACAAAAGTACCACTATAGCGATCAAAGAAAAGTTTAGCAATTTTTAAGTTAGAAAAATGTTTTTCATTCCCATTATTTCAAAAACTCATTCAAGAGCTAGGAAAAGGTGATTTTGCACCAATTTAGGAGGGAGGTTCCATCTTTGAGGTAATATTCTTTCTCTTTGATTTGAATTCACTCCCTTAGATTTTTAGGGTTGCAAGAATCAAAGCCATAGTTGAATGGTTGGTTAGCCCTAAGTTCATAACTTTATAGAATTGGTAAGGAATAATATTTTTATCAGTTTTTTTTACCCTAGGGTGTCAGAAATCACTTCCCATGGTAGA
The DNA here is from genome assembly GCA_030864215.1 of Capsicum pubescens. Lineage (NCBI taxonomy): Eukaryota > Viridiplantae > Streptophyta > Magnoliopsida > Solanales > Solanaceae > Capsicum > Capsicum pubescens. The sequence goes on from CM061543.1 coordinate 126,535,060, forward strand.
ATTCATGATTGTAATTTAAAATACGAAAAAGGGCCAAACTACCATTAAACTATCCAAAATGGAGTAAAAATACCCTTTGTTTGTTTTTTTTGCTCAATAATACCCCCTCCATTTAATTTTTGGCTCAAACATATCCCTATGTTTACTTTTTGGCTCACAAATACCCTTCTCTCTAAAAAAATGCCACCAAGCTAGCCAAGTGGATAATAAAATGCCACTTGTCTAGTCATCATTAGCATCTATGTGTAAAATCATATTAGTTAATACCACTTAACCATCAGCCTATTTTTCCCCTTTCCTAGGTTCCCAAACTCGGTTAATTACTTCAGTTCTAATATGACCTGGGATGCTGAAATTGTATATGCAGCAACAGAGAAAGCAGAACAAGGTTTAAATTGCAGGGAAAATTATAGAATTGAAGATATCCATCGAGATCAGTGGAAATAGGCTAGTAAAAACCCCATATGGCTATCAAGGATCACAGGAATCAAAGTGATAGTGTAGTACATGGACACATTATTCTAGTCATTGAGTCGTTTGTCCTGACTACTAATTAGCACCATTAATTTTTATTTTGGGGATAAGGATTTTCTATATTACTAGGATCATAGAATAGTTAGAATATTCATATTTTTTAATTGAAGTTGTAACGTGAGTGGAATGTTTTCCATCATGAAGAAAAAGGGATTGTCGATGAATAATAGCTCTTTTAGCTAAATAGCAGTGAATTGATAACAATGGCTTGGGTGAGTTCTTGGTTTTTGGTTAAGGGTTGTTGTTAGATGTATTATGACAAAAGTGTTGACTCTAATCATTTTGGTAAGTTATCAGCTTGTTGTACTTCTTACCTCCTCATTTCATGCAAATCGTCAGTCCATTCTCTGCATTGATTTCTACTTTTCAATACTGATTCGAAGAAGATGAGCTTGTTTTCGTCCAAGGCTGATCCACCTCTATCTGTTCCAGTTTAGTCTTATATACTCAAGACTTCTTGTATATGTAGTGTTTATTTTGGATTTTATCTAGTACTCTGGTATCTTTTAGTAGTGTCTCTAATACTGACCTTACCAGGTCTTGACAGGGATACGTTTGTATATTTTGGTCCTTTTTATTCTCTCATTTTGATATACATTATATGTTTCCTTTATATTTTTTGCTTCTTATTACTACTGTTATAATTATATGTGGTCTTTCCTAGTTTCTGCCCATTACCTATCATGACCCGATTTCTAAAGTCATCTTGTACCACCAGTAGGCAAGCCAAGCCATAGCTCGAAACGATAGGTAATGGGCTAACGATAAACAACATGAAAAGACCACATGTAATTATAATAATAGTAGTAATAATAAACGAAAAATAGAAAGAAAATATATAAAGTATATCAAAATGTGAAAAGGAAAAGGACCAAAATATACAATTCAATCCCTTCTAAGACCTGGTAAGGTCGTTCCTAGAGCCACTACTAAAAGATACCCAGAATACTAGATAGAATTCAAAAAAAACACCACATATAAAATCAGTCTCGAGTATAAAAGACTAAACTGGAACAAAAAGAGGAGGATAAGCCTTGGACAATAGCAAGCTCACCCTACTCTAGATCAGTACTGGAAAGTAGGAATAATCTCAACGCCAACCGCTAGTACTCGATTTGCATCCAGGGAAAGATGTAGAAGTGTAGTATAAGTACCAAAGCTATGGGTACTCAGTAGGAATCATTGGCCGACTAAGCTCAATACAGTAATAGTACAATGCAAGGGTGTAGTCTAAGTCAACATTAAATAGGGACTAAAAGGTAAACAACTATCGAGCTACACAAATGTGATATAGGAATATGTAAAACCAATACAAAAAGATAAATAATGCAATAATAAAAGGCAAATCAAACATCACCTAACTAGACCCTCATAAGCCCGCTAGGCACACTGAAGAAGTCAATTAACCCAACCGTGCCCCCATAAGCTAGTGAGACACACAAGAAGTAATTTGAATGAATAGTGTAAATAATCTATAACCCAACCGATCCCATGAAACCGTAGTAGCCATCTAAATATGCACCGAGATTTGACCAGCACCAATAGGTAGTAACGAGAGGCTAGACGTTGGGCTCAAATTGGTAGTCATGGATTATAACAAGAGGCCATATGCCTGATCGAACTAGAAATGGTGGGTAATAATGAGAGTCCTCATTTAAGACATTTAACAGAACTCATAATCAGATGCCGGACTCAAATAGAAACTCAGAGGAACCACAACTCCCAAAAAAATAGTAATTAGTACAAGAACTCCCAAATTATCATAACCAGATGACGGACTCAAACCGGACCTTATAGTAATCATACCCAATTGTAAAATTAAAATCCAAACCGTACCGTAACTAATGCCACTGTGGTGACAAATTTTTCAATAAATGACAGAAATAAAGTATATGTTGTCCTAAAATTGTAGTCAAATATATTTAAATAACCTTTCATGTAACTTAGTTAAGAAAGGATGAATCCAAGGGTTCACAACTTAAATAAGACATCCTAAGCTCAAAAATACTACATCATACTAAATGATAACGGGGCCAAAATTTACTAGAACAAGTTCCTAACTGGATAAATAAGGCACGATATCTATATCAAATAATATGCAAACTAAAACTACTTGTCTAAAACTAGCATGATAGCACACAATTACGTAAATATGCTCAATATAAAGATAGGTCAAGCCTAGCCTACCTAAACGTCAAAGCAAAAAAAAACCTCTCTGAGAAGCCTCTGAATAGTGCCCCAATAGCACCTGATCTTGAATAATTTGATGAAAATGATGGATTTTCTTTTTGAGATAAAATATAATGTCAAAGTATTTCTCCTTCAATGAAACTTTTCCAACTTTTCCAGTGACTTCTTTGCACATAAACGCTATAGCCTATGATGTCTTTGTAGATTAGAAGAATGGAAGTTAGTTGGTAATATTGACATTATCAGGGTATAACTCATATGAGAATTAAATGCATGCAAAGAGACATGAGATACTTAATATTTATTTTCTTGCTGAATAATTGGCAGCCCACAATTACAAAATTCCCTGCTAAATTGCAGAATTCTTTGGTTAATAAAGTCATGAAGTGAGTCATTTTTTGGTTTGCCAACCGATTGCCACCTATACACCACTAAGGGTTGTACTCTTCCTCCACATGGAGTGGAGGGGTTGACAATTAACTATGTACATCCCGATTACCACATATTCAGATATAGCATAGGTTCGTGATAGAATAAATATAATATTTTAAATATACCATAGTTAATAGAAAAATATTTCTAATAAAACCTCTATTATATAATAATAATAATAATAATAATAATAATATTGTAACATATCTAGATTTACTGTCTCCGCTTAAAATATTAATAAATTATAAAAGCTATTACAAAGTAATATAGATATATCATAAATAAAGAATTTTATACATATCAAATACATTTTAGAGGGGTAACAAATTATATTTCTATCAAATGTCAATTTGGACTAAATATTCCACAATATATTTGATATTACTAAAATTCTCAAACACCGCCCAAAAATTGAACTGTCAGTCCCAGCAAGTCATAAATAACTTGGGGTAGTTATAGGAAATCTCTAGACACCAAAAATGCATGAAAATGAGAGAAATGATTGTGAGGGTCACTACAACATCTACTACTAAAAAGATTTTTGTCAGCAAAAGTAAACGATAAGGAAATAACTAAAGGCTCAAACAGGTAGGGATACTGAGCCCCCATGTCACGCTTGGTCTCCCAGGTAGCCTCTTCCACTGGATGGTGATGTCACTGAACCTTAACTACTGGAATATCCCTAGAGTGCAACTGTCTGACATCTCTATCCAAAATAGACACATGTTTCTCTACAAATGCCAATCTCTCGTCCAACTGAACCCAGACTCATTGAAGCTCATGCGACTCATCTGGAATACAATACTGAAACATATATACACGAAGCATTAGGTGGATGGTTGAAAAGGTAGTAGGTAATTCTAACACATACATTACCTTCTAAGTTTCCGCAGGATCTCAAAGGGTACAATATATCAGGGGCTAAGCTTTCCCTATCTGTCGAATCTCATCACGCCCTTCATGGGTGATTCTCGTAAAAAGACCATATCACCAACTCTGAACCTCAATGGATGACATCGGCAGTAAGCAAAACTTCTCTCTCTACTCTAAACTGCTCGTATCCGTCCAATGACGTGCCAAGAAAATTTATTCCATGAGGACTAGCCTCAGAAGTCTCAAACCAACCAACAGGAGATCAACATCACCTACCATACAATGCCTCAAATAGGTCCATCTGAATGCTAGAATGGTATCTATTATTGTATTAAAACTCGGCCAAATGTAGAAATTGGTCCCACTGACCCCCAAAATCCAACACACAAGCACGAAGCATATCCTCCAAAACCTGGATAGTCCGCTCGAATTACCTATTAGTTTGGGGGTGAAATACGGTACCAAGGTTAACACGGGGAAATACGGTACCAAGGTTAACATGGGTACCCAACTCCTCCTAAAATATCCTCGAGAAGCTAGAAGTGAACTTAGAGCCTCAATCTGAAATAATAGGCAAAGGTACCTCATGTAAGCAAACCACCTCTTGAATGTAAACATGGGCAACCTCTCAGCATAATAGAAAACTCAAATGGGGATTAAATGTGCAGACTTGGTCAATCTATCCACAATGACCCAAATGCTATCAAAACCATAGAAAGTGTGAGGAAATCCACCTACAAAATCTATAATAACTCTTTCCCACTTCTACTCGGGAATGGGTAGCTGCTGAAGTAATCCACCAGGCCTCTGGTGCTCATCCTTTACTTTCTTACTACAAAGGCATTGAGCCACAAACCTTGATATATCTCTCGTATTGCATTCCACCATTAATGCTACCTCAAATCCCTATACATCTTATCTATCCTAGGGTGAATACAGTATCTGGAGCTATAAGCCTTACGACGAATCAACTAAATTAAATCTCTAACCCCAGGAACATATTTATGACTATCAAACCTTAGAGTACCTCAGAGTCTAAGGTACTCCCCTGCACTCACCTCTCAACACCTACCCTCGAATTCTATGAAGCCTGCTATCCTCAAACTGACTACCCTAAATATGCACCAATAAGGTAAATCTAGCCTCAATACTAGTAATGATCCTCCGAGGATCAAAAATATCAAAATAAACCATCAAGATTTCTAAGTACTTATTATCCAAAACCAACGGCCTATGAGAAAATGAAATGAAGGTTAAGCTATCCATACTCACTAACATTCATCTCAAGAAGTTTGCTACCATATTTTCCTTCCCCAAATGGTAGAGAATAGAGATATCATAGTCCTTCAACAACTCAATCCATTTACGCTTCCTCGAATAAAGCTCCTTCTAGGTCATAATATACTAAATACTCTGGTCAGCAGAAAAGATCTCACGTAAAATCCCATACAAATAATGCCTCCAAATCCTAAGTGCAAACACTACCAATACTGACTCTAAGTCATGAATGGGGTAGTTGCGCTCATGCACCTTTAGCTGACTCGATACATGTGAAATAACACAGCTTAATGTATCAAAATACATCCCAGACCAATACTATATGCATCACAGTAGACAATAAAACCCTCGCCCTCAACTGGAAGAGTAAGAATAGGAGTTGATGTAAGCAATTCCTTGAGCTTTAAAAAACTTTCCTCACAACTCACAAACTACTGAAATAGAACCTCCTTCCTGATCAATCTAGTCATAGGGGTTACAATTGAAAAAAAATCAACGAACCACCTATAGTAACCTACCAACCCAATAAAATTGTAAACCTTAGTAGGAAACATAGGTATGTCCCACTTACAAATAACTTCAATCTTAGCTGGGTCCACCATAATATTGTCATTGGACACTATGTTCCCCAAGAAAGATATAGACTCAAGCCAAAACTCGCAATTTGAGAACTTGGCATAAATGTTGCCCAGGCTCCTTCCTACTCCTTGAATATACCAGAATGTCATTAATAAATACTATCATGATGAAGTCCAAATATAACCTGAACATACGGATCATCATAATCATAAAAGTTGTTGGGGTATTAGTCAACCCAAAAGACATTACCAAGAACTCATAATGATCGTAAAGTATCCTTAAGGTTGTCTTAGATATGTTTGCAGCCCTAAATCTCAACTAATGGTAAACAAACCTCAAATCTATCATAGAAAACATTGTTGGACCCTAAAGCTAGTCAAACAAATCATCAATATAAGGCATAGTATACTTATACTTCGCAGTCACCTTATTTAACTCCCTATACTCGATACACACACGTGTAGAACCATCTTTCTTCTTTACAAACAAAAATGGACCACCCTATGGTGATACACTCTGATAAAACCTTTACCTAAGAGATCTTGAAGCTGAATATTCATCTTCTTTAGCTCAGCAGAATCCATATGATACCATAAAAATAGGCCAAATGCTTGGTTCAAGGTCAATAATAAACTGTATATCACACTCAGGAGAAAGGCCAAGTAGGTCGGTTAGAAACACATCTGGAAACTTACAAACAATAAGGATGGAGTCAAGCGAAGAACTCTCAACACTAACATCCCAAACATATGTAAGAAATTACTCACAACCCCTTGATATCAGTCTCCTAGACCAAATGTAAGAAATAATCACCATCATTGCGTAGCCAACAGAACCCTCCCACACAACCGAGCGTACGCCAGGCAAGGCTAAGGTAACAGTCTTTACAAAACAATCAAAGACTGCCTGGTAAGGAGATAATTGATCCATGCCTAGAATCACAACAAAATCTACTATATCAAGGACAATGAGATCAATCTAAGTATTAAAATCCTGAATAGTCACCAAATAAGATCTATATACCCATTCTACTACTATATAATCACCTATGGGGGTAGCTATATGTGATGGAACAAATAAGAACCCAACTGTGATGCAGAATAAGCGAAAACATATGAAAATATGGAACCAATATCAAATAAAGTAGAAGCTGGCAATGGCATATGATAATCATACCTGTGATTACATCATCCAAAGCCCCTGCTTCTGGTCTACCTGGTATATCATACAAATGACCTTGTCTATTATTGGATTGGTTGTCTGTCTGACCACCTATCCTATCTCTCAGCGGACTACCTTTAGAACTTTGGGACCACCACCACAACCCTGTACACCACCCTTGGCTGACGGCAGCAATAATTGAGTAGTTGTGTAGTCTAAAATAAAGGCTCAATCCTCCTACGCTAGTGTCACAGCCCAAACCATGTCCTAACCATGATGGGTATCTTAAGTACCACGTAGACCGGAGACACCTCCTTGACCTAACTAAACCAACACAATATCCCCAATGTTGGATGAATTTCAAACATATAACAAGATAACATAATAGTGCGCTTAAAGCTAATTAAGATATGTCTAGAGTCTATCAATCAAAAACAAGCCAAAATATCCGACCAATGTAACTTGTATCCACAGTAATCCAAATAAAGCCTTCTAAACCAAGAACCAAAACTGAATATCAATAAAGTATCAGGATATGCCCCCAATAATAGCCAAAACAAGTCTAACAATCTGAGACATAAGAAACCAAAATCATAAAATCTTGACTTTCGATGTATGGAAGCTCACCAATTCAAGATCAACTCATGAGATGATCCCAAAAATTAATCACTAAGCAATAAAAACAGAAGTATGCCAGTTCCTGCATCGCTTTGGGATACAACGTATGTAGACAGTTAGAGGTTGGAGTGCTAGCATGTAACTCGGGGAGATGGGATAACATAATTCCATGAATAATAGTTCAAATATTTCAAAATTTCATGCATATTTTCCAATGCATACATATATATATATATTACATGCTGGGACAGGGAACAAGGCTTAACATGCAGTTTAAAAATCTTAGTTTGTATTGTGTATCTCAACTGTCATTACATATAAGTAACCACGAGCTATATGGTCCTAGATCTCCCTCAGCTAGGCGGGCCCTAATGTGTGTGGCCGCACGAACCATAGGATATACATATATATTATGGGGGACATAAACCTCCCTGCATATCAAGGTGACATGAGTACCAAATCATGTATTGAGATGTGGGGGACTCAAACCTCACAATCATATAATGTTAAATAATAAAGGGAACTCGAACCACCCGATAACATAGAACCCCACGTCAGTAACTACAGTTTCTAGTGTTTGTCACTCAGGGACTTCACTTTCACGACTCATCTACACGGTTCTCTTTAAAGCCTAATTAAAATATTTAGCAAACAATTTAATTAATTGAACCACAATATACATTTAGGCATACATTGTTGGTATCATCATACCAACCACACTTATAAGGTATCATCAACATGCCGAAATAATTTCATTGCTTAGGGAAATCACAATCCCCTTGTTTCAATTATGCAACAACCTTTGAAAATACCAACCCACAACGTTTAATTCAACATTATAATATAATAGTTCTAGAATAGCTAAATTCCTATATTTCTCATAACTAAAAACAAATTCACAATATGGGGTTGGGATCACAACCACTTCAAAAGTCATAAGTTTGGGAAATCACAATCCGTTGTTTATTCACCATGTCCATACATTCATAAGTTCAAAATCATAGTTAAAACATGAGTAATGAAAAAAAACATGGGAAACTATTAATTGACCATTCATGTCAAAACCCTTAATTATGCATAAAACCAGTACTTTAAATAACATAAATAACCATGTAATTTCATAAAGTAGAGATATTATGTTTCAGGGTAGAGTCACATACCTTAAATATCAAATTTCAACAAGAGAATTTAACTCTAGAGCCCTTGGATGATCAACTTGATGAAACCCCAGCTTGAGTTGCTTGAGGGAATTTAGAGAGCTTTTGGAGTGTTTTAGAAGTTACTTGGATTGGTTTCTGAGTGCTAATAATACCTTAAAGAGGTTATAGGACGTGCATTTCAATTTGGGTAAGAGGGGAAATTTCTAAAATTCCCTTAACTTAAAAACTAAAAAAGGACGCCATTGACTATGAGTCAACCATTGACGCGTAACCACACCTTACGACTCATCACCACAAGTTGTAACCAAGATAGTCTCTAGGACCCTACACACTGTTGACCCTACAACTTAATGTCACGACTCGTAATGGGACACTACAACTCATAGGTCCCAATCATTGTCAAAATAGAACCCATTTGGGGTATACACAAGAAACCCTATGAATTCCACCCCTAGACTAATAACAAATCCTTACGGATCATGGTGAGCCACTCGTACTCAGGGTAAAACATGCCACAAACTTACATGATTTGGTTAAGACTCGTCCCAATGACTTGTACCCTCAAGTCATACCTAGGATTGTAATTTTAACACCACTCTCTGGACACCTTACGACTAGGGTCACATGACCTATCAAGACACCCTACGACCTATAAGGTAAGTCCTAGTCAAGGCAGTTATCTCAGACGAAGGAAAATTTCAAGGACCAAAAACTCGAGGCATTACATACTCCCCCCTTAGGATTATTTTTCCTCAAATGACAGGATAAGGTATTTATTAGCATAATTAGACCCGAAACATCACTACTCTTACCTTTAAGACAAAAATAAAGATACCAAGGAATTTACAATCTTTTTTTAATAAAGATAGAAAAAATGGTAAGGGATTTCATATACTTTAAGAATGATTTTCCGAATTAAGGAACAAGAATGGATACTTAGACTTTATGTCTTATTCGGCTTCCTAAGTAGCTTCCTCAATCTTTTGGTTCCTCCCAAGAACCTTTACCAAATCCACATCCTTAGAATGCAACCGACAAACTTGTCGATACAAGATTTCCACCAGAACTTCCTCATAAGATAAGGAATCATAAATGCCCATGCTTTCCAAAGGAACAACCGTTGAAGAATCACCAACACACTTCCTCATCATCAAAATGTAAAACACCGGATAAATGGAGCTCAAATCAGAAGGCAAATCCAACTGGTAAGAAACATTACCAATCCTCTTCACAACCAAGTACGGACCGACATAACAGGGACTAAGCTTTCCCTTCTTACCAAACTACATCACTCCCTTCATGGAAGACACCTTTAGGAAAACCCAATCTTCAACATCAAATTCCAAGTCCCTTCACCTCATGTCCACATAAGACTTTTGGAGACTTTGGGCGGTCTTAATCCAATCCCCCAAATCAGGGCCAAATAACCTATTTTTACAAACTTCAAATCACCCAATAGGAGACCTATACCTCCTACTATACAAGGACTCAAATAAAGCCATGCCAATGCTAGAGTGATAATTATTGTTATAAGAAAACTCTATGAGTGGAAAGTCATTCACCCAGCTACCGCCATAGTCAAACACATAAGCCTGAAGCATATCTTCCAAAACATGAATCATCCTTTCTGCTTGCCCATCCATCTGTTGGTGGAAACCGGTGCTAAGGGTCACCTTAGTCCCCAAACCTCGCTGGAACGACCTTCAAAAATGAGATAAGAACTAAGTAACACAATCAAATATGATGGAAACTAGAGCACCATGCAACCTCACAATCTCCTAAATGAATAACTTCGCATAATCCTCAGAAGAGAAATTAGTCTTCACTGGCAAGAAGTGAGCAGACATAGTCATCTTATCCACGATGACCCAAATTGAATAAAACTGATGGCTATACCATTGAATACCAACAACAAAATCCATATTAATCCTTTCCCATTTCCACACTAGCAACTCAATCTCTTGAGATAATCCATAGGGTCTTAGGTGTTCCACCTTTACTTATTGACATACCATGCACTTAGCCAATAAATTGGCCATATCCATCTTCATATTATTCCACTAATAAATATCCTTAAGATCATGATACATTTTTGTCGAACCAGGATGAATAGTATAGCGCCACTCATGAGCTTTGACCAAAATCCTCTTTCGCAACCCTTCAACATCAGGAACACATAACCTACCTTGGTACCTTAAGATACCATCACCACCAAGCTTGAAAGACAATACTTTCTGTCTAACTAAATTATTCTTGATTTGCATCAAGATGTGATCCAACACTTGCTTCTCTTTCACCTTAGTTTCAAGAGATGACTTCGTCATCTCTTGGACAATCACGCTACCATTCTTAGAATTTATCAGATGAACTTCAAGATTATCCAAATGGTGAATATCCTTTACCAATTTCCACTTCTCATCATCAATATAAGATAAGCTTTCCATAGATAACCTGCTAAGAGCATCAGCAACCATGTTAGCTTTACATGGGTGGCAATGAAGACTTATATCATAATCCTTAAGCAGCTCTAGCCATCTTCTCTGCTTGAGATTTAGCTATTTCTGAGTGAACGCATACTGTAGGCTCTTATGATTGGAAAAAATATAAACATGAACTCCATATAAATAATACCGCCAGATCTTTAACACAAATATCTAGCAATTCTAAATCATGAGTCGGATAATTCTTCTCATGATCCTTTAACTGCCTAGAAGCATATGGAACCACCTTGCCATGCTGCATTAATACACAACCAAGTCCCAACCGGGATGCATCACAATATACCATGAAGCTGATCAAAATGATCAGCAATCCTCAAAAATAGATACTTTTTTTCACGGTCATCTTATTCAATTACTGGTAATCAATATACATTCAAAGGGAACCATTCTTCTTATGCACGAATAAAATATGTGCACCCCATGAGGATACACTAGGACAAATAAACCCTTGTTTATAAGATCTGTAAACTTCTCCTTGAGTTCCTTTAACTCAGTTGGAGCCATTCGATATGGAGGGATAAAAATAGAAGGAGTGTCCAAAATAAGATCAATCCCAAAATCAATTTCCCTATTAGGAGGAATACCAGGTATATCATTATTGAACACCTCGAAAAACTCACAGACCATAGGGATAGTTTGCAAAGAAGGACCTTCAGATCTAGAATCCTTAACATGCACTAAGTGATAAAGCCACCCTTTAGAAATCAATTTCTGGGCTCTAAGATGCAAAATAAACCTTTCCTTAGGCACTAGGGAACTACCTTCCCACTTAATAATTGGCTCATTTAGGAATTTGAAAATGACTTTATGGGTCCAACAATATAAAAAAGCATAGCACGAATGCAACAAATCCATCCCCAAAATGACATCAAAATGAACTATATCCAATTCTATCAGATCTACCAGAGTTTCTCTAAAACCAATAGATACCACACAACCCCCATAGACTCTTCTAGAAACCACCGAGTCATCATCAGTGTAGAAATAGAAAAAAGGCCTAAAATATACTCAGGATCAAATCCAAAATACATAGCCACAAATAGGGTCAAATAAGAGAGAGTAGACCTGAGATCAAGCAAACAAACATATCACGGGAAAAGAATTTTAACATACTAGTAACGACATCAGGGGATACCTCAGACTCTTGATGAGTAGTGAGAGTATAGAGACAGTTTCGACCGTTGTTAAAGCTAAATACAAAATTAGAACCCCTTGGTGCAGGAGCTGATGCAGCAGTAATAGAAATCTAATTTACCCCCAATGCAATCCTAGAAGTATAGCCTCTCTGTAAATGACCAATCTGACCATATTTAAAGAATGTGTTCCTTCCCTCTTTGCAAAAACCATGATGCTCCTGACCATATAATCTACAAAAAGGATATGATGGATCTAACTGAGTCCCACTAGCCTGAGACTGGGCACCCTGTGCCCTAAAACCATCACCACTCTACATACGGCGATCACCCGATGGCTTCGGGTAGGAAGCACTATCCAAAGAGTTGGAACTAAAATTTCCCCACTTTTTCTTAGACCATTTTCCTCTATATCTACCACTTTGTTACTGACATCCACCCTGATCCGAGTAACGAAACTTCTTACTCTTCCTTTTCCCAAATTCAGCCTATTTTTTTCTCTTCTTTAACTTCCTATATATAAACCACAAGCTGAGAAATATCTATATCCTTATTTATCAATGCAGCCTTACTCTCCAAAATCAAGTCTCAGGATAACCCAAAAGTGAACTTCCTTATTATATCCCTCATGCTAGACACCAACTCCAAAGCATACCGAGATAACTAGTGAAACTTCAAGGCATACTCCTTGACTGATATCTTGTCGTGCTTCAGGTTAACAAAATCTTCCGTTTTTGCCTCCCTCAACTCTTAAGGAATGAATAAATCCATAAAAGCACTAGAGAAATCATCCCATAAAGCGAACTCGTCATCATCACCCCTAACCTGGTCCCATTCCTCATACCACTAATACGCTACATCTTTCAATTGGTAAGTGGAGAAATTAATGCCCTCCACATTAGTGGCATGCATCACATGGAAGATCTTTTCCATCTCATCAATAAAATATTGAGGATCTTTCTATACTCTAGAACCAGTAAAAATAGGAGGACTCAATCTTATGAATTGGAAAACTCTAGTGGACCAGAGGATGGAGCAATAAAAGAGACTCATACATTTTAAGAAGCCACCAAATGGGTAAGCAAGTGAATGGACTAGCAAAATTCAGCATTAGACACATCAGCTCAAGGTGTTTGAGGAGAAATAGGGGGAACCGATGGAGCTCCATCAGGGAAATCAGAAGCAGTGACCCTAGACCCAGTTTGAACTCATAAAGTAGGATGAGCTCCATCCATATTGTCCTCAACTGGATAGAAAAGTTCCCACGGACATCAAATCTTCATGAAAGCATGATCTAAAGGGAGAACAAATAGAAATTACAGAGATTCAAGATCATAGATTCTATAGATCGAAAAAAAAACAAGGAAAACATTTCTAAATACCTTATAGCACATCTATTATAAGTGTAGGGCGCTACACACCCATAAAAGATAATCTACTCGGCACGACTTTGTTGGACACATAATGAAATAAAACCAAGGCTTTAATACCATCTTTATCATGACTTAAATCAGGGCCAGGCCATAATGGATATCTCAAGTCCTACGTGGACTAGAAGTTACGCCCTTCACCTACCTAAACCAACAGAACATCCCTAATATCAAATGAAGTCCGAACATATAACAAGATAAAATAAAGGTAAGCTCAAAGGTAATTAAGACATGTCTATAGTCTATCGATTGAAAATCAGCCAAACATCCAAACAATGTAACCCAAATCCACAGTAATCCAAACAAAGCCTTCTAAACCAAGAACCAAAACTGAATAACAATAAAGTGTCAGTACATGCCCCAGACAATAGCCAAAATAAGTCTAATAATCTGAGATATAAAAAACCAAAAATAAGAAATATGGACTTCCAATGTATAGAAGCTTACCACTTCAAGGTCAACTTACGAGCCGATCTCAAATATAAATTATTGAGTAGGAGAAGTAGAAGTATGGCTACTTCCTGCATTGTGTGGGTATACAACATACATAAATGGATAGCGATTAGTGCGTTAGCATGTAACTTAGGGATATGGGATAACATAATGCCATGAATAATAGCTCAAATCCTTTAAAATTTCATGCATATCATCCAATGCATATATATATATATTACATGTCTGGACAGGGAACAAGGCTTAACATGCAGTTTAAAATCTTAGTCTGAATTATGTAGCTCAACCGTCATAACATACAAGGCACCCATGGGCTATATAATCCCAGTTCTTCCCCAGATGGTAGGGCCCCAGTATGTGTGACTACACAAACCAGAGGATATACATATGCAACATGGGGGACTCAAACCTCACTGCATATCAAGGTGACACGATCACCAAATTATATAATGAGATATGGGGGACTCAAACCTCCCAATCATATGATATTAAATAATAAGAGGGACTCAAACTACCCGATCACCTAGACCCTCATGTCAGCAACTATGGTTTCTAGTGTTTGTCCCTTAGGGCCTCCACTTTCATAACTCGTCTACATAGTCCTATTTAAAGCCCAATTAAATTATTTAGCACACAATTTCATTCATTGAATTGCAATATACATTTAGGCATACATTGTTGGTATCGTCATACTAACTATACTTACAAAGTATCATCAAAATGCTGAAATAATTTCATTGTTTGGGGAAATAGCAATACTCTTGGTTCAATTATGCAACCACCTTTGAAAATACCAACCCACAAGATTTAATTCAATATTACAATGTAATAGTTCTAGAATATCTAAATTCCCATATTTTTCATAACTAAAAATAATTTCACAACATGGGGTTGGGATCATGACCACTTCAAAAGTCAAAAGTTTGGGAAATTACAATCCCTTAGTTTATTCACGATGGAAATACACCCACAAGTTCAAAACCATAGTTAAAATATAAGTAATGCAAAACAAACCATGGGAAAGCTATTAACTTATCGTTCCTGTTAAAACCCTTAATCATGTATAAAACTAGTACTTTAAATCACATAAATAACCATGTAATTTTATGAAATAGAGATATAAAGTTTAAGGGTAGAGTCGCATGCCTGCAAATTTCATGAAGAGAATTTAACTCTAAAGCCCTTGGATGATCAGCTTGATAAATCCTTAACATGACTTGCATGAGGGAATTTAGTGAGCTTTTGGAGTGTTTGAGATGTTTCTTAGATTGGTTTTTGAGTGATAATGATACTTTAAAGGGGTTCTAAGACATGAGTTTCAATTTAGGTAAGAGGGGAAATATCTAGAATGTCCTTAACTTAAAAGCTAAAAAAGGCCGCCATTGACTACGAGTCGACCATTGACTCGTAACCACTCCTTATAACTCATCACCACGAGTTATAACCAGGACAGTCTCTAGGAACCTATACACTGTTGACCCTATGACTCAATGTCACAGCTCGTAATGGGACCTTGCCACTCGTAGGTCTCAGTCGTAGTCAACACAGAACCCATTTGGGGTATACACTGGACACCCTACAATTTATACCTCACAACTCATTACAAATCCTTATGTCTTACGGTGAGCCACTCATAATAAGAGTAGAATCAGGCCACAAACATACATTATTTGGTTAGGACTCATCCCAATGACTCATTGTGAGTCTTTATGACTCATACCCTCAAGTCGTACCTAGGACAGTTACTTCAACGCCACTCTCTAGACATCTTATAAATAGGGTCACATGACCCATCAAGACATCCTACGACTCGTAGGGTAAGTCATAGTCAAGTCAGTGATCTTAGACTCAGGAAAATTTCAAGAACCAAAAACTTGAGGCTTTCTAGCTGGGGACACTCATGGGCAAAGTGACCAATAACCTCACAGTCAAAACATGCCTCGAGAACTCTACTCTGTCTAAAAGGTCCGGTGGATTCAAAATGACTACCCCAACTTGATGATCTCAACTGAACACCTCTCTGTGACTGACTGCTACTCTGACCACTAGAACTACTATAACTGAGATAACCCCTATCTGATATCTAAAGTGATGTCTGAACTATCCAACTAGACTAACCCTAATATTATTGTTGGGCCCCATGATAAAACCCATGGCCTATGTACTGTTAACCATTATGGATCCCTCTATAACTTCCCTAGTAATAAGGTCTCTTATCGCTGCCCCTTGGGTTCATAATCCATCTCCTATTTAGAATAAATATGCTCAACATTCTTATAAAATGACTTCCCTAAAGTCACCAAACTCTGTGTAGCCCTACAAAATAGTAATCTCAGTCCCCTAACAAATCATTGAATCCACTCATGCTCTATAGGAAAAATCATAATGGCATGCCTAGCTGACTCATGAAATATTACCTCATACTTTTCCATAGACATAGAACCCTATCTAAAAGCAGAAACCTCTTTTTGAAGATGCTCGCGCATGCTGCGAGGCATATACTTTCATAAGCGATCCTTAGAGAAATGAGTACAAGTCACCAGTGGAGATCCAACTGGCCTAGAATCAAGATAACCTTCCACCACTTTCTCTGTATCATGTTTAGATGATAATCAACAAAGTACACCCCATATGATTTGACAAACCCCAAATTCTGTAACCTTTCCTAGAAATTAGATAGAAACTCATAAACATCCTCTCTTGGGGCCCACCAAACCTGGGTGGAGTCAATATCAAAAATTAACCAAGTATCTTCTGCTCCTCTAAAGACATAACTAGCTAGGCTACTTCCAGTTGTGGGACTACTAATGCTGGTAAAATCTCTACCCTAGGTGCCGCTATTGTAGGTTGTTCCCCAAAATCGACATAACTTTTTACTACTGTCTAAGATCCCTCGATCGATGGACCACCAACTAACCCTAATAAATAAACCAATTCATCACAAAGAAATAAAAAAGATATAAAATTAGGTAGAGACTGGGGTGACCCTAACCCACTTGTTGTTGTAGTGGCGGAATACTTGGAGCTCTCTCAGCCTCAGGAGCTAAGACAGGACTAGGTGATGGATCCCAAGCCTTATTTTAAATTGGGTTTGTTACTCTATCCTTCCCCTCACCTCTGGGTTGACCTCTGCCCCTAATCAAAATTTTAGCAGCATAATTGGGGTCCTGATCCCCGACTCTAACACCTTATGCCCTATCCATCTGCCAAAGAGTGAACCAATAAAACTTAAAAACTAACTTAGACCCAATGTATGAAAATAGATCAAGAAAGTGATATTTTTCCCTAAAAATAATCTGTGGCCTCCAAAAAATAGGATACAGACATTTTCGTATCGATCTGTATTACTCTACTAAATATCGGCTCTAGTACCAATAGTACCAATAAAACCTAGGCTCTGATACCAAGTGTCATGACCCAATTTCTCAAGTCATGATGGCTCCTACCTTTTCCTACCAGTAGGCAAGCCAATCTATAAGGCAAAAAAATAAAAAGGAAACATATAAAGCATATCAAAATGGGATAAGGAAAAGGACTAAAATATATAACTAAATCCCTCCCAAGACCTAGTAAGGTCGGTACAAGAGCCATTACTAAATGTTACTCTGAGTACAAGATAAAATCCAAAACATACACAAAATATACAAGAAATATCAAGTACAAAAGACTAAATTAGAACAGATACAGAAGGATCAGCCTCGGACGACAGTTGGGGAGGTAGCTTATATGTTGGCATTGCATCATTCCTTCTCAGCCATTAACCTGGTTTTCTATGTATCTATGTTGTGATAATATATTTCAGACAAGTTTCCCATACTTTGATGGGACTCAGTTCAATTGGATGAGGGGTTAGTGTTTTTAGAGTAACCAGTGTCCATTTTGGCCAGAGATGTCAGGCGATTGCGCTTCAGGAACATCCCATTAGTTAAGGTTCAGAAGTGTCACCATTTAGTTAAGGAGGTTACTTGAGAGACTAAGTGTGATATGCAGTCCCAATATCCCTACCTGTTTGAGCCTTTAGGTATTTCCTTATTCTTTAGTTTTGCGAACAAAAGTCCTTTTAGTAGTAGATGTTGTAATGACCCTCACGGTCATTTTCCTTGTTTTGATGCATTTTCAATGTCTAGAACTTTTCTATAACTTCCCCAAGTTATTTATGACTTGTTAGGACTAACAACTCAATTTTTAGGTGGTTCAGTTGAGAATTTTAGTGACACCAAATATCTTGTGGAATATTTAATCTAAATTACATTTGGTAGAAAATAATTTTGTACCTTTTGAAAATGTTTTCGATATTGATAAAATTCTTTAGTTATGATATATTTATATTACTTTGTAATAGATTTTATAATCTACTAGTATTTTAAATGGAGATAATTAATCTAGATATTTTAAAATATTATTATTATATAATAGAAGTCTTATTAGAAATAATTTTCTATTAGTCATGATATATTCAGAGTGTTGTATTTATTTTACCATGAACCTAGCAATATCTGAGTATGTGTAAATCTGACAAAGTAGTTTATATATACATATCTACACCGCTTATTACTTAAGAAAGTAGAGAATATATGGACTTAATGACACTTAGGGGCCACATGGCACCTTAAAATACTATCTAGGTGTGACTAATGATACTTAGTGGCACATGTCACATTGTAATATTGCCTAGGTCTAACTACTATATTTAGGGTATATATTACATATATTAACACTAGTAGTTTATATGATATTCATGGTGATCTGTTTTATGCCACATATTATCCTAATTCTAGCTTAGTATCTGTGATCTAAATATATAATATATATATATATATATATATATATATATATATATATATATATATATATATATATTTGTGTTATGTGTGTGTGTTGTTAAGAAATTGTGGTAGATATTTTTTGTTGGTAAGTTCATCTCTCTCTCTTTCTCTCTCTCTCTCTCTCTCTATATATATATATATATATATTTGTATTCATCAATTATATTAATCATCTTGGAGAGAATTTAGTGGAAAATATCTTTCAAGATAAAAATATTTTATTTTGGAAAAGAAAAAAAATTATCGACGTGAAGTTATTCAAGCTCCGATTCTAGTGGGCACTATTGGAATTCTTCTCGAAGAGGTTTTTAGCTTTGGCATTCAGGTAGGCTAGGTTTAATCTATATTTAAATTGAGCTTATTTAATGTAATTATGTGGTATTATGCTAGTTTGGGACAAGTGACTGTAGATTGCATATCATTTGATATAGATATCATGCCTTATTGATCCGATTAGGACCCTGTTCTAGTAAATTTTAGTTTCGTTATTTTTAGTATGATGTGATTATGATCAAAACCTTGGATTCATCCCTTTTGAACTAATTTACAGCACGAATGGTTATTTAAATGTATTTTAAATACGATTTAGGGACAACATGTACTTTATTTCTTTCATTGATTATGAAATTTGGCACATATTGCATTGGTTATGGTATGATTTGGGTTTTAATTTCATAGTTGTATGTGATTACTATAAGTTCTAGTTCGATTCCAACATCTAGTTCTGATATTATATGGGAGCTTTGGTACTAATTATAGTTGTTCTAGGAGTTGTGGTTCCTCTGAGCTTCGTTTAGAGTCTGTCATCTGATTATGAGTTCTATTGTATATCATGTATGTGGCCTCTTATTATTACCCACTATTTCCAATTTAAATCTAATAGCTGGTCTCTTGTTATTATCTATCACTACTGATTCAAGCCCAGCGTTTGGCCTCTCATTACTACCCATTGGTTCTAATTCAGTCCCAGTGCACATATGGATGGCTACTATGTTTTCATGGGATTGGTTTAGTTATGGATTATTTACACTTTTTTTAAATTACTTCTTGTGTGTCCCACCAGTTTTAGGGGTACGATTTGGTTAATTGTCTTTTTTTGTGTTCCTGATGAGCTAATGGGGGCCCAGTTAGGTTATGTTTAGTTTTCCTTTTATTACTACATTATTTATATTTTTGTATCGGTTTAGCTACTTCACTATCACATTTATGTAGCTCGATAGTTGTTTACCTGCCTATCCTATTTACTGTTGACTTAGACTACACCCTCACATTTTAGTTATACTTTTCCTATATTGAGATCAGTCGGCCAATGATGCCTACTTAGTACCCGTTGCTTTGGTACTTATTCTACAATTTTGCATCTTTACCCTGATGTGATGCAAAACTGAATACTAATTAGCCGATATTGATGTGCTTTCTATTTTCTAGTGCTGATCTGAAGCAGGGTAAGCGTGTTGTCATCCGAGGTTGATCCTTTTCTATCTATTCCAATTTAGTCTTTTGTACTCGAGACTACTTGTATATATTATGTATATTTTTGGATTTAGTCTAGTACTCTAGGTATCTTTTAGTAATGTCTCTAGTACTGACCTTACTAGGTGTTGGGGGGAAGGATTCATTTGTATATTTTGGTCATTTTCCTTCTCTCGTTTTGATATACTTATATGTGTCCTTTTTGTTTTTTTGCTTACTATTACTATTGTTATCATTATATGTAGTCTTTTTTGGTTTTGAATTTTTAGCCTGTTACTTATTGTTTCGGACTATAGCTTGGCTTGCCTACTGGTGGGATAAGGTAGGAACCATCATGAATCAAGAAATTGGGTCATCACAGCTTAGTATCAGAGCCTAGATTTCACTAGTATTATTGGTACTAGAGCCAATATTTAGTAGAGTCCCGTGGATTGGTACGAAGATGCATGTATCCTATCTTCAGGAAGCTATGCAAATTTTCAGGGAAAAATCTCACTTTCTTGAGCCAATTTTATGAATTAGGTTTGAGTTTGTTTTTAATCTTTATTGGTTCATTTTTTACACAGATGGCTAGGATGTGAGGTAGTAGAGCTGGGGATCAGGACCCTAAGACCGTTGCTAGAGTTCCTGTTATGGTTCAAGGTCAACCAACAGGTTAGGGAAGGATAGGGCAGCAACCCCAGTTAGAGATCATACCAGGGATACATCACTTAATCTTGCCATAGCTCTTGAGGCTGAGAGATCTCCAGGTATTCCTCCATTGCAGCAACAGTTAGGCCAGGGGTAGCCTAGACTCCACTCAATTTTATATCCTCTTTGGTCCTTTAGGATGCATTGGTATAGTTATTAGGGTTAGTTGGTGATTTGCAGACCGAGGTAGCTCAGACAGCAGCATAGGGCGGTATTGGTTTAGGGGAAAGGCTGTAGCAGTAGTGCCTAGAGTAGAGGTTTCTCTAGCACCAGTAGTCCCACAATTGGTAGTACCCCAGCTAGTTATGACTTCAAAGGATTAGGAGATCTAAGATTGTTTTTTGTGTCTGAGTCTACCCAGGTTTGCTAATATCCCAAGAGAGAATTCTTATGAGTTCCTATCTAGTTACAGGAGAAGCTATGGAATTTAAGGTTGGTCGATTCGCGTGGAGTGAACTTTGTTGCTTATCAGCTAGACACGACAGTGAGAAAGTGGTGGAGAGGTTATATTGATTCCAGTCCAGTTGTATCTCCATCAATGACTTAGACTTAAATCTTTGAGGCTTTCTTAGGGAAGTTTATGCCTCGTAGCATGTGTGAGTGTCTTTGAAATGAGTTTTCTACTTTGAGATAGGGTATATGTTTGTGACTATGTATGAGGTAATATTTCATGAGTTAGATAGGCACATAATTATGATTCTACCTATGAAGTATGAGCAGATCTGATGCTTTGTTAGGAGATTGAGATTACCATTTCGTAGGGCTATACAGAGTTTGGTGACTTTAGAAAACTCTTTTTCTAATATGGTTGGGCATATTTATTCCATAGAGGAGATGGATCATGAGGCATAAAGGGGCAGTGATAAGATACCTTAGTACCAAGGCATCTACAGTGGGAGCCACAACGACTCACAATTCATAGGCTGAGGGTTTCAGGGTAGGTACCCTCAACAGTAGCCTTATCAGCATCAAGGTCAGCCTAGTCAGCCATCTCAGGCATCGCTTTAGATATTAAACAGGAGTCAACCTAGTTATAGTAGTTCTAGTGGTCAAAGTAGCAGTTATCCACAGAGGGGTGTTCAGTCGGGATCGTCGAGTCATTGTGGTTATTCTGGACTCGTCGAACCTTTGAGATAGAGCAGGGTGCCCGATTCATGTTATAACTATAGGGTTATTGTTCACTTCACCCGTTAGTTTCCCTATCATTAGATGACATACCTTCAGTTAAAACTGCAAAGCCAATTAGATCACTGTCACCGCTATTTAGGGGTGGTGCACAGGGTCGTAGAGATGGTTCAAGGGTTCTAGAGGTGGTCCTCAGGAAGGTATGAATATGTAGTTGAACAGGCATCTAGTACAGTACTGGATAGGGTCATTTGTATGCTAAACCATGTAGACTAGAGGCTGAAGCTTCGAATGCTATGATCATAGGTATAATTTATGTATTCCATCAACCAACTTCTTCTTAGTTTGATCCTGGTACAAAATTTTCGTATGTTTTCGCTTATTATGCTTTGCAACTGGGTTACTGCTCAGAGTCCTTATTTCTTCCACTGTTTGTAGCTACCCCTATGGGTGATTCTTTAGTAGTGGATCGGGTGTATAGATCGTGTTTGGTGACTATTAAAGAGTTTGATACTCAAATAATCTAATTATCCTAGATATGGTTGATTTTGATATGATTTTAGGCATGAATTGGTCATCTCCTTACCATGTGGTTTTGGATTGTTTTGCTAAGACCGTTACCTTAGCCTTGCCTGGCGTACCCTCGGTTGTGTGGCAGGGTTCTGTTAGCTGCAGGTTAATGGAGATTATTTCCTACATTTGGGTAAGGACACTTATATCAAGAGGTTTTGGGTCACTCTTTATGTATATTGGTGATGTTAGCACTAAGACTCTATTGATTGACTTCATCCTCAGTGTTCGTGAGTTTCCTGATGTGTTCTTGATCGACCTACTTTGCCTTTCTCCTGAGAGTGATATAGAATTTATTATTGACCTTGAGCCAGGAACCGGACCTATTTTAATGACTCCTGCTGAGCTAAAGGAGTTGAATAGTCAACTTCAAGATCTTCTAGGTAAGGGTTTTATCAGACCAAGTGTATCACCTTGGGGTGCTCCAGTTCTATTTGTGAAAAATAAATATTGATCTATGTGTATATGCATTAACTACATGTAGTTGAATAAGGTCACGGTGAAGAATACTTATCCTATGCTTCGTATGAATGATTTATTTGACTAGCTCTAGGGTGCAGAGTTGTTTTCTAAGATAGATTTTAGTTCATGTTACCATCAATTGAGAGTTAAGGATGCATATATCCCTAAGATAGCCTTCAGTGCTCATTATAGTCATTATGAGTTCCTAGTAATGTCTTTTGGGTTGACAATGCCCTAGCAGCTTTTATGGATCTAATAAACTGAGTGTTCAGGTTGTATTTGGACTCCTATATGATAGTATTTATTTATATCCTGGTATATTCAAGGAGTATGAAGTAGCATGAGAAGCATTTAAGGATTGTGCTCCATACTTTGATAGATCATTAGCTTTATGCCAAGTTCAAAAAAGTGCAAGTTCTGGATTGAGTTTGTGGCCTTCTTGGGGCACGTAGTGTTCAAGGACGGTATTATGCTAGACCCAACGAAGAATGAGGCTATTCACAGTTGGTTTAGGCCTACATCACCTACTGAGGTTCGCAGTTTTATAGGGTAGGCACGTTATATAGGTGGTTCGTTAAGGGTTTTTCTTCTATTATAGCCCCTATGTCTAGATTGGTCGGGAAGGAGGTTCCATTTTAGTGGCTTACGAGTCGTGATTCAAGATAGGTTTTGAGAATCTAAGAGGAGACAAAGGAGTTATGTTGACCGCAGATATCATCCATTGAGGTTCAGAGTTGATAAGAAGGTCCACTATCTGTAAAATAAATCAAAAGCAAGCTAACAAATAATAAACAAGATTAAACATACACAATTTCTCTGGCCCCACAGTGGGTGCAAAACTATTTACCTTAGACTTGTTATAGTTAAATTTGTTGGCCAATCAAGAGCATATGTTATAATTTAATCCTATTTTCGATCAATTCATTAGTGATTTGTTTACTAGGTAATAACAGAAAATAACTAAATATGAAGTATACTAACAAGTAAAGTAATACAAACAATCTTGGTGAGACAGGAATCTATGTAAGAGTAATTGAGAACTAGTCCTAGCTGTTTGAGATATTAACATAATGGAACCAACATAAAATAGGCAAATAATCAAGAACAATAAAAATGTTGGGAGACCATGTAAGAATTGTTTTATTGAGTAAGAGAATAAGAGAGCAAATCCCTTCAAAAGTGAGAAATGACATGTATTTATAGCTCACAACTTGGGACTTCAATTAATCATAATATGACAATAGTGTCCTAAAGGACTATGACCTATGATGGTGCTCCATGTGTCTGATTCGTTAGTGATTCAACTAATATTCTGTTTTGGTGAATAAATGATATTTATTCCACTAAAATCTAATAGTTGCAAAGCCAAATAATGCTGACGAATTATTTCTAAAAAAAAAACTAATTGAAATAAAGAAAGACTCATACAAACAAGACAAATCAAAAATAACTAAAGGACATAGAGGACTCATACAAATCATCCTAAGAGTCCTAACTCAACACCCAACCAATATCAACTATAACACAAATTAGGAGATTCCATAGAGCAATATAAAATAAAACAACACTATCTTATGGCATAAAATCAAGTTGTTGTAGTAGGTTACTCCATTTCTTCTGATTTCTGCCTCGAACATAGACATGAATAGCAATCTTTTTACAAAGTCTGTCCTCATGGTAACTTTCTCTTTGAAACCAGGGAAGGTTTCTTTCCATCCAAATGACAATTATTACCATGGAAAAACACATCAAAGGATAGATCCTCGACCTGTTCTTCCTTTTACCCATTTATTTATCCACTTACACTCATGTTGACAGTCTCATATTCATCTTTGTATCCCCATCCATTTCAATATTATACAGCATAGAGCCTTAGTATTAGGACATGCAAAGAACAACTAATTCTCACGACCTGAACTAGGACCTGGCCATAATGGGTATCTCAAGTCCACCGAGGACTGGAGACCACCCCCTTAGCCGATCCAATTGGAGCACAACAAATATATAAAGATAGGAGAGACAAACCCAACAGTCTAAATAATATCAATATCCAAAAACATCTATAATATCTATGTCCACAGTATCCACACCATAAATCGAGTATCAATATAGTGTTGGGAAATGTCCCCAGTCATAGCCAAAAATAAGACTGAAATAAGGTCTAATACATGAAATAAAGTCTTCCGAATGGATGGAAGCTCACCACTTCAAGTAAACTTCTCAATCTAACCACGAACACCTAATCACAAAAAAGGAAAGATAGACTTTCCTTCGTACCCTGCATCGCATGATGATACAGCGTCTAAAGAAGGTTAGTGGGTTGAACACTAGCATGTAATTCAGGCATAAAGGATAAAATAATGTCATGATCCATAATCCAAAAACTAGTAAAAATCAATGCACAGAATTACATGAAATATATACATATATATATCATATGTTGAGGTGAGAAAACAAGGCTTAGCATGAACTTTAAAATTTTAAGTTGGACTATGTAGCTCAACTATCATAAACAGACTCCCACGGGCTATATGGGTTGAGCTCCCACTATTGAAAGGGCCCTGGTGCATGTTAACCACATGAACCGGAGGTATCTAGGAAGACCAGGGAATGTCCCGACACCACGTCAATCTATGATACCAATATACATCAATAGTGTGAACCATTCACACAGATCATCAAGATCAAACATCGTGTCGCCAAACCCAAGTTTCCATTACAAGTCATCTAAGTCCCACACCTTCACGGCTTTCAAGCTTATCCCAATTCCATAACAATTATGTTTACTTGGGGGAATGCCTTAAACCTCTATTTGTTCATCAATTCAAGTATGGGGAAATGTCTCAACCCTCTTTGTTAATTGAGTCTAAACATAGCCAGAAAGAAAATTAAAATATATGTTCATTGTTTAACCTTTTTAAGCCATGATGTTATATTAGTGGGTAAGTAAAACCAAATGACAAAACCATACTCATTGACAATTTCACAAATAGGTTGAGGGCACATAATTTCCAAAGGCCATAAATCAAATCAAAATCATCAAATTGGGGACTAACCATAACCCCTCAGTTTAATACCATTCCCATGCATCCCACGATGTTTGAAACTATTAATAAAGAAAGAATATTGTAAAATAAATCATGGAAAATCAATTAAATAACCAACCAAGTCAAAAGCCCTCATCTATGTCAAAACCCATAACAAAATCATGCATTGATAATAAATTTATGCCATAAGTATGATATAACTTCAAGGAAAAGAGCTACATGCCTTAAACACAAAAGAATTGAGAGAAAGTCTGAAGCTTGGAACCCAAAAGATGAATGTACAGTGAACTTTCTTGTCCTTCTTGAGGTTTTTTGGATTAAGAATGAATTTGGGGCTATTAAATCCCTTAAAACTAAAGAGAATGGGTATTATAATGCTTAAGGATCATACTTAGGTGTAAAGACCCTATTTCCCCGCACCCCCTTTAACTTAACAAAATCAGCTGCTGAAATACATAGGTCTATATCGCTTACCAGAGTGTGGTGATTTTTCTATGTGTCACGGGGTTATCGTGGAGTCTTACTACCTCTGTTACCCAAAACTACCCCGAACCTCATTCAAAAATTCCAAAACTCTCTCGGGTTACCCTTTTTACATCCCCGAATATGATTTGAGTCAAAAATTGATATTTCAAGAATGAGAAGGCCAAAAAAAAATACCCAAATTTGAGGGTGTTACATTATTTTAAGATCCCACAAAAATCCTTAGCTTAACTCAGTCCTTTAAGCTTATTAAGGGGTCCCAGACTTAGAAACTTTTAATTAAGTATTCAGACTTAGTGTTATTTTAGCCTTCATAAGTTAGAAACTCTATTCGTCAACCTTTACAACCATTAAATGGAAATCTTCAAGTTTATTCACGATCAGGAATGTCAGTAGATGTCCTCGGACGATTTTCAGATTTTTCTGACCTCGTTTGAGCCATGTTTGGGAATCAAAAATAGTGTATCAATGCGATCTCAACGCATCATGTTAGCCATCGCTTCGATCAATATTTTTCTTGGCTTTCTGCGGAAAATTTCAGTGAATCGATGCAAACTCTATGCGGCGTGTTGTCCATCGCATTGATGCCAATGATGCGGTACGTTGGTCTGCGCGTCGATAGTTCAATTTTTAGTCATTAAAAAGCCGCATACATAGGGGTATTTGGGTCTCTTTCCAAAGTCCATTAGCCCCCAAAACATGAAATTAAGCCCTCAATTAGCAAAACACATTCATTTTTTCTCAAACCACTCAAGAACAAAAACCTTAGAAGATTAAATTTTAAATTCAAGACTCAAGATTTCACCATCATTCTTTAAGAATTTAACAACCAAGAAATGTGAAGTGTTCATCCAAGGGTTCCTTCCACCCTTGGAGTCCAAGAAACTCTTTGAAAACTTTAATTAGATTAATTTCATGATTTCCATGACTTGGGATTAAAGTATATTCATGATTATTGTTCTAATTGGGTTTCTATTTCATGATTTATTATAAGATTCATGTAGAATTGATTGATATGTGTGCATTATCATGTGAATTCATGTTGAAAATCTTGGAATCGTGAATTTGGAATTGAATTATGATGCCTACATGTTGTTTTAGTATCATGTACATAGAATATGCTCTCCAAGTGCTTGATTAATTGCTCATGGGAACTAAAAAGGGGAAAATCATGTCATACTAACTTATGTGCAAGTTAAATCATGCAAGTGTTTGTTAAAGAGCCCCCAATGAATGAATAATGGTCAAGTGGTTAGTTGTAATATTTCAAGATGGTTCCATGTATTATAATTTATGCTATCGAGTCCTGGGGGTATTAATACCCAACAATTCAGCTGATTACCTAGATCCATGATCAGTCACAGAGTAGTATTAGTCCTGTCACGATCAGTAGAATTCAGTCAGCTACAGAACTTAAGGAAACTTAGTAAAGAACATTATCAGTCCAGCCCAGTTCAGTATAATCATTTAAGCTCAGTTAGACAGTACGATCAGTAAAAGTTCAGTCCAACCTAGTACAGTTTAGAAATTAGTTCATTGTCTATTCAATTGGGAGTAGGATTCAGCACCGAGTGAACCCAAGGATGAGGACTCACCTGACAGTAGAGGGTATGATCCTTAAAAGCAGTCTTTATGTTCCAGAACTACGTAGCCAATGTAGGTTGAGACATCAACCTGTCAGATGAGGGTTGATGAGGTATTTTAACCTGGCAGTTGAGGGTACCACCATTTTCATTCTGAGCACCTTCCAGATAAGGGTGACTTAGTTTGTCTTTACCCGTGGCATGGTACTGACACCCTTCCAGCTGGGGTTACAGTTTGGACCCCAATCAGTTCAGAGAAGGGCATATCGGTTAGATAATTACTTCCCACAGTCTCAATTTTAGTTCCAGTCTTAGAATAGAACTCAATTTAGTTCTATAGAAAATTAGGAATGTCATACACAGTCACTCAGCTCAGTATGGAACTCAGCACAGTTCCACAGAATTAGGACTATCAAATACAGTCACTCAGATATCAGTAAACCAGTATTCAGAACTCAGTATCCAGTGTTACCACGATCTCAGTTACAGTTTATGTATTCATGCATGTACTCTCATTCAGTTATACTCATGTCATTCAGTCAGTATTGTTCATGCATATAAACCGATGCATTTCATCCTACCTCACTTAGCATACCAGTACATTCAAAGTACTGACGCATACTTTTCTTTTGCGCTATGATGTCCTATATCATAGGTTTAGACGCACAGGCTCCCGATCATACTTAGCATTTTAGATATTTAGTAGTCAGAGTTAGTGGTGAGTCCTCATAGTTCGAGGACATGATTATTATTTTAGTATTTTAGATTGTTTTAGTAGTTCAGAGTTAGTTGGGGACTTATCCCATCAACTCTGTGTTGTAATAGTAGAGGCTTTTCAGATTAGAGTATTTTTAGATAGATATTCAGTGTTGGTATTGATATACTGTATTCAGTATTTATTTATAGTATTGAACCTTAGGGACAGTTTCTTCCTAATTTTTGCATATTTACAGTATTATTATTTTGTTATTGCAGGATGTACCAGTCATGGGTTAGCTTGTGGTCCTTCGGGATCATGAGCACCGTGTAGCATCCGGGGTACAGACTCGGGGAGATACAAACTTGGTATCAGAGCCTAAGGTTCAACAGAGTCCTAGGAAGTCTGAAAGTATATCTAGTAGAGTCTTTTGCATAGGTGTGTAGCGCACCACATTATGGACAGGAGGCTACGAGATGTTTTAGTAAAAGTTTCCCTTTTTTTAGTATTCATGTCGTATGAGTGAGAATGAGCTCCAGTTAAATTCTCTGTCTAATCTAAGTTTCTCTTCCATATATAGAATATGCCTCTAAATAGGACTAAACAAAGAGGAATAGGAGATCAGCCAGTACCTCAGCCCGTCCATCCAGATCATCTGGATGAGCATGTCTCCCACCCTGAATTTAGAGCATCTTTCACCACCCTAGCTCATTCTATGGTATCCTAGAATGAATGTCCAGCTGCTATTCCAACCAACCTAGTGGCCAATACTATTGCATCCAGGATTCGGGGCTTCACTCGAATGAACGCTCCATCATTTACTGGGTCTAAATCAGATGAGGACCCATAAGAATTTCTTGACCATGTGTAGAAGGTTATAGATATCATGGGGGTGACAGCTAGTGATAGTGTTGAGCTAGCTACATATTAGTTGTAGGATGTGGCTCACTCATATTTCAAATAGTGAAAAACAGAAAGGGCTGCAGCAGGACCCATAGAATGGGAGGAGTTTGCCACTACTTTTCTGGATAGGTTCTTTCCACTGGAGTTGAGGGAAGAAAAGGTCTTATAATTTATTAATCTGAAGTAGGGTAACATAATAGTGAAAGAGTATTCTCTCAAGTTTACTCAATTATCTAGGTACGCTCCTCATGTGGTGGCAAATAGCAGATCTAGGATGAGTAAGTTTGTGTCTAGGGTGTCTAGTAGTATGGTCAAGGAGTGTAGGACTGCAATGTTGATTAAGGAGATGGACATATCCAGGCTCATGGTCCATGCTCATCAGATAGAGAAGGCCAAGAATAGGGAGAAAGAAAGGGAGAACAAGAGAGCGAGAACAGGTAGTTTCAACTTCGCTCAGCCCAAGTCAGAGAATGGGAATCGTCCTCAGTTCCACCTAAAATCCTTAGTTCCATCTTTGTCCTCTACCAGTGCTCTAGTGTTGAAATTCTAAGATGGTAATAAAGATAGGGAACCAGGCCCTAAACCTCAAGGTAGTGTAATCAGTGCCCGAACCAATCCCTTTTGTCAAAAATATAGTAAAAACCACCAGGGTATCTACAAAGCTGGCATCGATGTGTGTTTCAAGTATGGTAAGACAAGTTATAGAGTCAAAGATTGTCCTCAATCATGTTCCCAGGGTCAGCATAACCGTCACCCATCTCAGTCTGGTCGCCCAAATCAGCAGGGTGTCACCTCCAGTGCCACCAGTGGGCAACACCCAAATAGACTCAATGCCCTTCAGTCCCAGTAGGATCAGGAAAGTTATCCTGATATGGTCATTGGTATGTTAGAAGTTTATCACTTACATGTTTATGCTTTGTTAGATCCAGGATCTCTTTTTTCCTTTGTTACTCCGTATATAGCTATTGATTTTGGAGTCACCTCCAAAATTCTAGCAGAGTTTTTCTCAGTCTCTAACTAAGTGGGTAAATCAATCATATCCAGGCGGGTATACAGGAACTACCCAGTTATGGTATCTCATAAACTTACTTCAGCAGACTTAGTCGAGTTAGAGATGACCAATTTTAATGCCATTCTCGGCATGGACTGACTTCATTCCTGCTATGCCTCAGTCAAATACAGAAATAGAATTGTCCAGTTTCAGTTTCTGAATGAGACCGTCCTAGAGTAGAGGAGTAGTACTTCAGCACTTAGGGGTCAGCTTGTTTCCTACTTAAGGGCAAGAAAGATAATATCTAAGGGATGTGTCTACCATCTTATCCGAGTCCATGACTCTAGTTCAAAAACTCCTAATCTAGATTCAGTGTCAGTAGCTTATGAATTCTCAGATGTGTTTCCCAAAGATCTTCCCGGAGTTCCTCCCGAAAGGAAAATCGACTTCAAAATAGACCTTCTTACATATACTCAACCCATATCTATTCTGTCATATAGAATGGCACTTGAAAAACTTAGAGAATTAAAAGAATAGTTGAAGAATCTCTTAGATAAGGGATTCATTAAACCTAGTGTGTCCCCGTGGGGCGCACCAATTTTATTCGCGCATAAGAAAGATGGCTCTCTCAGAATGTGTATTGACTACCGTCATCTAAATAAAGTCACGGTCAAAAATAAGTATCCCCTTCCCAGAATTGATGACTTGTTTCACCAACTTCAGGGGGCTAGTTACTTTTTTAAGATAGACCTCTGATCCGACTACCATCAGCTTAGAGTCAGAGAACGTGACATCCCAAAGATAGCTTTTAGAACTCGGTATGGTCACTTTAAATTCTTAGTCATGTCAACTAGTCTTACCAATTCCCCAACAGCTTTCATGGACTTAATGAACTGTGTGTTCAAGCAGTACTTGGATATGTTCATCATAGTCTTCATAGATGACATTCTTGTCTACTCCTGCAGTGAGCATGATCATGTATACCATCTTAGAATAGTATTGCAGACCCTCAGAAACCATCAGCTATACGCCAAATTTAGTAAGTGTGAATTTTGGCTAAGGTTAGTATCTTTCCTTGGCCATATAGTTTTTGGTGATGGCATTAGAGTTGATCCCCAAAAGATCGAAGAAGTGAAAAACTAGACTAGATCCATCTCTCCATCAGATATTAGGAGTTTCTTGGGCTTGCCCAGCTATTACCAATGGTTTGTTGAGGGATTTTGTCTATTGCATCCCCTATGTCTAGATTGACTCTGAAGAAAGTCAAATTCCAGTGATCAAATTCTTATGAGAAGAGTTTTCAAAAGTTGAAGACTCGACCCACTACAGCTCCAGTTTTGACCCTGCCATATTGTTCAGATGGCTTTGTTATGTAAAGTGATGCTTCCAGAGTTAGTTTGGGGTGTGTTTTGATGCAGAGAGGTAAGGTCATAGTCTATGCCTCTAGATATCTTAAGTCTCATGAAAAGAACTGTCCTACTCATGATGTTGAGTTAGCAGCAGTAGTGTTCGCCTTAAAGATTTGGAGGCACTATTTGTATGGAGTGCACGTTGATGTGTTCACTGATCATAAGAGCCTGCAATATGTATTCTCTCAGAAAGATCTAAACCTTCATCAGAAAAGGTTTTTAGAGTTGTTGAAAGACTATGACATGAATGTTCTGTATCATCCGAGTAAGGATAATGTAGTGGTTGATTCTCTCAGTAAGCTTCCTATGGGAAGTTTTGCCCATGTTGAGGATGGTAAGAAGAAGTTAGTTCAGGAAGTTCACCAGCTAGCCCGACTAGGTGTCTGCTTAGTCGATTCATCAGAAGGTAGTGTGTGGGTGCAGAGTAGTTCAGAATTATCCCTGGTTTCCAAGGTGAAGGAAAATCAGGATAGGGATCCCAGTCTAGTCAAGTTAAAAGAATCTATTAGAGATCAGAAAGTAGAGGTTTTCTCTTAAAGAAGAGATGGTGTGTTGCATTGTCAGGGTCGGCTATGTGTGCCAGGTGTAGATGACTTGAGGCAATGAATTATAGTAGAAATGCACGGTGCGTGCTACTCTATTTATCTAGGGGCCACTAAGATGTACCATGATTTGTGGGAGATCCATTGGTGGATTGGGATAAGAAGTACATTGTAGAGTTTATGGCTAAGTTCCCAACATGTCAGCAGGTTAAGATTGAGCATCAAAAGCCTAGTGGGTTCAGTATTCCCACTTTGAAATGGGAAGAAGTGAACATGGACTTTGTGATGGGTTTGCCTCATACTCATCATTAGCACGATTTAGTTTGGGTCATTGTAGATAGGATAACCAAATCAGCTCATTTCCTACCAGTCCATACCTCTTATTCAGTTGAGGATTATGGCAAACTCTATGTTAGAGAGTTGGTCAGATTGCACGGTGTTCTTCTATCCATTATTTCAGATAGAGCTACACAGTTCACCTCTCATTTTTGGAAAGCCTTCCAAAAGAGGCTTGGTACCCGAGTTCACCTCAATACAACCTTTCATCCCAGACAGATGGTCAAGTAGAAAGAACCATCCAGACTTTAGAGGCTATGCTACGTGTGTGTGCGATTGACTTTAAAGGTTTTTGGGATGACCATTTTCCTTTGATTGAATTCACGTACAACAACAGCTATCATTTCAGCATTAAGATGGCTCCGTTTGAGGTGCTTTATGGAAAAAGATGTAGATATCCCATTGGTTCGTTTGAAGTGGGTGAGGCCGCAATAGTAAGGCATGACTTGGTATTTGATACCTTAGAGAAAGTTTAGCTGATCATAGAAAGGCTTAAAATAGCTCAGAGCCAACAGAAATCGTACGCAGATGTGCGCAGAAAGGATATCGAGTTTGAGATTAGTGATTATATGTATTTAAAAATCTCTCATGTGAAAGGAGTGAAGAGGTTTGTCAAGAAGTGGAAGTTGAGTCCCCGATATGTCGGTCCTTACTAAATTCTTAGCCATTTTGAAAAGGTAGCTTACGAGCTAGAGTTGCCTTCAGACTTAGCTTCAGTGTTCCATGTCTCCTTGCTTAAGAAGTGCATAGGCAACCCAGAAGTTGTAGTCCCTATTGAGGGCCTAGATATTCAGAACAGTCTCTGTTACGAAGATATTCTAATCAAAATCCTTGATTATCACGTTTGTAGACTGAGGAACAAAGAAGTCCCTCTAGTCAAAGTTCTTTAGCAGAATCAGTCCGTTGAGAGAGCTACTTGAGAAGTAGAAGAAGATATACGGACCAAGTATCCTCACGTCTTCTCTGTAAACTCAGACTCAGCCCAAGGTAACAATTCTCTCTAAACTCACTCAGTTTCATGCTCAGATTTTCTTATTAAACTTGGTATCAGTTACCATTGCATACCCAGCCATACATTTATGAGTCAGTTCAATCAGATATTCATGCATCAGATATGTATGTTCAGCATGAGAAACTCAGCTTATCAGTAATTCCATTCATGCATTCATGAATCATGTTCAGCCAAGTACTATGCATCAGATATGCATGTTTAGTATTGAATTTCAGCATATCAGTAGTGTCAGCCATTAAATCATGTTACAGTCATGCATGTCCAGCAAGCAAGTTTAGTCTGTCAGTTCTCCCATCTTAGTTAGTCTCATTCAAGGATGAATGTTCCCAAGTGGGAGATATTGTAAGACCCCACAAAAATCCTTAGCTTAACTCAGTCCTTTAAGCTTGTTAAGGGGTCCCAAACTTAGAAAATTTTAACTAAGTATTCAGACTTAGTGTTATTTTATCCTTCATAAGTTAGGGACTCTATTCTGCAACCTTTATGACCATTAAATGGTGATCTTTAAGTTGATTCATGATCAGAAATGTCAGTAAGTGTCCTAGGAAGAGTTTTGGATTTTTCGAACCTCGTTTGAACCACGTTTGGGAATCAAAAATAGTGTATGAACGCGATCTCTATGTGCCACGCCAGCCATCGCATCGATCAATATTTTCCTTAGATTCTAGTGGCACATTCCAGTGAACCGATGTGGACTCGACGCAGTGCATTGGCAATCGCGTTGATGCCAATGACGCAGCACGTCGGTCTGCGCATCGATAGTTTAGTTTTTAGCCATTAAAAAGTCGCATCGTTAGGGGTATTTGGGTCTTTTACCCGCATCCTTCAGCCCCCAAAACACAAAATTTAGCCCTCAATTAGCAAAACACATTCATTCTTTCTCAAACCACTCAAGAAAAAAAACCCTAGGAGATCAAATATCAAATTCAAGACTCAAGATTTCACCATCATTTTTCAAGAATTTAACAACCAAGGTATGTGAAGTGTTCATCCAAGTGTTCCTTCCAACCTTGGAGTCTAAGAAACTCTTTTAAAACTTCAAGCAGATTGATTTCATGATTTCCATGACTTGGAAATAAAGTGTATTCATGATTATTGTTCTAATTTGGTTTCTATTTCATGATTTATTACAAGATTCATGTAGAATTGATTGATAGATGTGCATTGTCATGTGAATTCATGTTGAAACTGTTCGAATTATGAATTTGGAATTGAATTATGATGCCTACATGTTGTTTTAGTATCATGTGCATAGAATATGCTCTCCAAGTTCTTGATTAATTGCTCATGTGAACTAAAAAGGGAAAATCATGTCATGCTAACTTATGTGCAAGTTAAATCATGCAAGTGTTTATTAAAGAGCCCCAATGAATAAATGATGATCAAGTGGTTTGTTATCATGTTTCAAGATGGTGCTATACCTTATAATTTATGCTATCGAGTATTGGGGGTATTTAATACCCGACAATTTAGTTGATTACCTAGAGCCATGGTCAGTCACAGAGTAGTATCAGTCCTATCATGATCAGTAGAATTCAATCAGCTATAGAACTCAAGGAAACTCAGTAAAGCTCAGTATCAGTCCAGTCCAGTTCAATATAATCAGTTCAGTTCAGTTAGACAGTACGATCAGTAACAGTTCAATCCAACCTAGTACAGTTTAAAAATCATTTTAGTGTCTATTTAGTTAGGAGTAGGATTCTACACCGAGTGAACCCAAGGATGAGAACTCACCTTCCAGTAGAGGGTGTGATCCTTATAAGTAGTCCTTGTGTTCCAGAACTATGTAGCCAGCTTAGGTTGAGACATCAACCTGTTAGATGAGGGTTGATGAGGTGTTTTAACCTGCCAGTTGAGGGTTCCACCATTCTCATTTAGAGCACCTGCCAGATGAGGGTGACTCAGTTTGTCTTTACTCGTGGCATGGTACTAACACCCTTCCATCTGGGGTTACAGGTTGGACCCCAATCAGTTCATAGAGGGGCATGTCTGTTAGATGGTTACTTCCCACAGTCTTAGTTTCAGTTCCAGTTTCAGAATAGAACTCTGTTCAGTTCTACAGAAAATTAGGACTGTCAGACACAGTCACTCAGCTCAGTACAGAACTCATCACAGTTTCACAAAATTAGGACTGTCAAATACATTCACTTAGATATCAGTAAACTAGTATTTAGAACTCAGTTACCAGTGTTTCCACATTCTCAATTACAGTTTATGTATTCATGCGTGTACTTTCATTCAGTTATACTCATATCATTCAGTCAGTATTGTTCATGCATATGAACTCATGCATTTCAGCCTACCCCACTTAGCATACTAGTACATTCAAAGTACTGACGCATACTTTTATTTTGTGCTATGATATCTTATGCCATATGTTATACGCACGGGCTCCCGATCATACTTAGCAGTTTAGATATTCAGCAATCAGAGTTAGTAGTGAGTCCTTAAGTTCGAGGACATGATTATTATTTCAGTAGTTTAGTAGTTCAGAGATAGTTGGGCACTTGTCCCATCAACTCCATGTTCAGATAGTAGAGGCTTTTCAGATTAGAGTATTTCAGACAAATGTTCAGTGTTTGTTTTGTTATACCGTATTCAGTATTTATTTACAGTATTGAACCTTATGGCTAGTTTCTGCCTAATTTTTGCATATTTATAGTGTTATTATTTAGTTATCGCAGCAGGTACCATTCATAGGTTAGCTTGTGGTCCTTCGGGATCAAGAGCACCATGTAGCATCTGGGGTACAAACTCGGGGCGTTACAATTATCCCCCTTTAGGATTATTTGTCCTCGAATGATGACCTTGGACATGTTTCGTATGAGAATAATAACAATGCACTAGAATTAAAAGATAAATTTGGATAATAATAAGAAAGAATGGAATTCATACCTCAAGCTTCTTCATCTGTCACATGGAATAGAAATGTATACTTAGACTTCATATCTTCTTTCGCCTTCCAAGTGGCTTCTTCCACCTTATGGTTCCTCCATAGGACCTTTACCAATGCTACATCTTTAGTCCGCAACCTATGAACTTGTCTATCCAAGATCTCTACCGGGACCTCTTTATAAGTCAGGGAATTTGAGATATAACATTCTCAATAGGCACCACTAAGGAAGGATCACCTACACATTTCCTCAACATGGACACGTCAAACACAGGGTGTATAGAACCCATACTTTCAGGCAACTCTAACTCATATGCAATATTTCCCATTCTCCTTAAAATCAAATAAGGACCAATGTAACCGAGGATAAGCTTCCCCGTCTTCAAAAAATGCTTCACTCCCTTCATGGGAGACACCTTTAAGAATACCCAGTCACCCACTTCGAACTTTAACTCCCTTTGCCTCACGTCTGCATAGGAATTTTGGTGATTTTAGGCAGTCTTATGTCTATTCTGA
Organism: Capsicum pubescens; assembly: GCA_030864215.1. NCBI lineage: Eukaryota > Viridiplantae > Streptophyta > Magnoliopsida > Solanales > Solanaceae > Capsicum > Capsicum pubescens. The sequence goes on from CM061543.1 coordinate 126,572,960, forward strand.
ATCACCTTCACTTTCTCCATAGCTTGATGAACCAAATCAGGACCAAACAACCTCGCGTCACTAACTTCAAACCACTGATGAGTGGTGATTTTACCACTCATTCGCACTCATCATTTGTGCACCTTACCTTGTTTTGAATGAATAAGTTAGACATAATTGTGATTGAATGCACTAATATCAACATTTTTCAGGCACAAAGGTGATGAGATGAAAAGATATGGATTAGAGCTACAAAAGGAATAAAAGAGAGGAAAGAAGTGCAGTTGAAGACCTGGAGCAAGACATGTCCACAGTTATCGCGATCGTGGGTATCAACACATGATCACGCCGAGTTAAGTAGGCTAAAGTGTTGCGATTGCATGTAATTGCCTGCGATCGCTGTACCGCAGTCGCATTAAAGACACCACGATCGTGGCCTTATGGGATTTCAACCTAAGGGCAAAACTGTAAATGCAAAAAGTTGTCCTAAATTTTCCCAACAAAGAAGACTCAAACCCTAATCCAAGGAATTAATTTTCAGTCAATCCACAACCCTACATCCCATCCTTAGTTTAGGGTTTTTGCAATTTCTTGGATCTTGGAGCTAAACTTGTACTAATCTTGAGCTAAGAAGATATTAGAGTGACTTTTAAGTGTAGATATGGCTTTATCTATTGAAGACTCATTTAAGTCTAAAGTGTGGTTTGCCCTCTCTTTATTTTTCCTATGAATTACTTTAATAGACATCTTATTTTATTTGTTTTGATTATTATTATGATTTTCTAGATCTACCTCTTTGGAATATGTTTGAATAGGAAGCAACTGTGCATGGGTTGTGATATATTTTTATGGAATTTAGTTTGTTGATGATGGGTTCTATTGTTGCTTGATTAATTAAGTAGGGATTTGTGGGTGAAAGCCCCAAATGCCTAAATGGTTTGATGGATGAAAGTCCCAAGCTCATAAAAACCCTAGCCATCCTTGAAAGAGGGGTTTTGGGTGAACTGTAGGAACCCACATCATCCTTGAAAGAGGGATGCGGGAACCAAAGCAATAATAGATAATTCATGGGTGTGTCTTTCCAATTTTTCACTATCTTAGACATAAGGGTGATTAGAAGGTTGACTATTCTTCGGGTTCCATCCTAGAAATAAGGGTTCCTAATTGAGGTATTGGGTGGCTTTAATTGCACACTCATTAGGTACTCGAAAGGGTCAACGAGTGACATCTTTGTGGTTTTGTTGAAAAACTAGCCTCAAGGACTTTAGACCTAGCCTACCACATCATCAATGATTAGAGTTTGCATTGAATTATCATGTTCCCAAGCACATCTTGTCCCTAGGAAGGCATAGTCCCAAGATCCATTTTAATTGATTATACTCTAATTGTTCTTAGTCTCGAATTAGTACCCTTGAAGCCTAAGATTTGCATTCATATTCAACACGATTGAAAACTCCCAAACCATCTTGTATCATAGGTTTGAACTTAGCGAGCAACTATCATTTCGAACTTACCCAATCACCACTCACATTATTCCTCGTGGATTCAATCCCCGACTCTTAGTTGTTTAAATATATTGACAACGACCGCCTTGCACTAAATTGGACGTGTAAGTTGAGTGTTATCAACCACCCAATAGGAGATATACACCTTGTACCATACAATGCCTCAAACGGGGCTATACCAATGCTAGAGTGATAGTTATTATTGTAAGTGAACTCAATAAGAGGAAAATGATCAACCCAACACCACAAAAGTCAACTACACAAGCCCGAATCACATCCTCTAAAGTCTGAATAGTTCTTTCTACTTGTCCATTCGTATGCAGGTAGAAAATGGTACAAAGGGTCATCTTAGTCACCCAACCTCGCTGAAATGACCTCCCAAAATTAAATAAAAACTGAGTATCACAATCCAAAGTCGTAGAAACCGGAGTACCATGCAGTTTCACAATCTCATGAATAAACAACCTTGCATAATCCTCAACTGAATAATTAGTCCTTACTAGCAAGAATTGATCAGACTTAGTCATCCTATCCATGATGACCCAAATAGAATCTAACTGGTTCTGAGATCGCGGAAGATCGGTAACAAAATCTATATTTATCACTTCCCACTTCTACACAGACAACTCAATCTCTTGAGATAACCCTCCATGCCTCAAGTGTTCCACTTTTACTCACAGACACACCAAACACTTAGATATAAATTAGATACATCTATCTTCATGTTATTCCGCCAATAGATCACCTTAAGATCATGATACATCTCATCGCACCAGGATGGATTGAATAATGCAACTCGTGAGCTTCAGTCAAAATTCTACCTCACAGCCTATTCACATCGGGACCACAAAACCTACTTTGGTACCTTAGGATACCATCACCACCAATTTCGAAAGCCATTGCCTTCTGACTACCCATATCATCCATGATTTGCATCAAAATAGGATCCAACAGCTATTTCTCTTTTACCTCATCACCAAGAAATAACTTCACCACCTCTTGCACAAACACACTACAATCCTCAGAATCTAGGAGATGAACCCCAAGATTAGACAAATGGTGAATTTCCTTCACCACTCCTACTTTTCCTCATCCACATGAGATAAGCTCCTCATAGATAACCTGCTAAAAGCATCGTCAACCACGTTAGCTTTACCTGGGTGATAGTAAAGACTCATGTTGTAGTCCTTGAGCAACTCAAGCCATCTTTTTTTCCTGAGATTCAATTCCTTATAGGTGAAAACATACTATATCCTCTTATGGTTTGAAAATATTTCCACATGGACCCCGTACAGATAGTGCCTCCAAATCTTTAACACAAGCACCATCGCCACCAATTCTAAATCATGAGTCAAATAGTTATTATCATGAACTTTCAATTGTCTAGAAGCATATGCTACACCTTTCCATGATGTATCAATACATAACCAAGTCCCATACGAGATGCATCACAATAAACCACAAAACCATCACTACCCTCAGGAAGGGTCAAAACCATAGAGAAAGTTAATTTGTCTTTCAATTCTCAAAATTTCCCTCACAAGCATCCAACCATAGAAACTTTATCTTCTTTTGAGTCAACCTAGTCAAAGGTACTGCAATAGAAGAAAAACTCTCCACAAACCTCCTATAATAACTAGTTAAACCCAAGAAGCTCTGAATATCGATTGGCGTCGTGGGTATGGGCCACTTCTTAACCACCGCAACCTTTTGAGGATCCACCATGATCCCTTCACTAGAAATAACATGACCCAGAAAGGTAACACTATTCAACTAGAATTCACACTTAGAAAATTTAACATATAATTGTTGATCCTTTAGGGTCTACAACACAACACGAAAGGGATTGGCGTGATCCACCTCACTCTTTGAATACACCAAAATATCATCTATAAACATAATCACAAACAAGTCCAGAAATTGATGGAACACCCTATTCATGAGATCCATAAATATTGTTGGGGCATGGTCAAACCAAAAGACATAACGAAGAACTCAAAATGTTTGTACCAAGTACGAAAAGCAGTCTTAAGGATATCCTCCTCCCTAATCTTTAACTAATGATAGCCTGAATGGAGATCAATCATAGAAAAGTACTTAGCTTCATAAAGTTGGTCGAACAAGTTATCAATCCTAGGAAGAGGGTACTTATTCTTCACATCATATTTTTCAATTAACGATAATCAATGCACATTCGAAGAGAACCATCCTTCTTATGCACCAAAAGAATGGGATCACCCACTAAGACACAATAGGGCAGACAAAACCCTTATTAAGAAGATCTTTTAATTGCTCCTTAAGCTCCTTCAACTCAACCGGATCCATTCTATAAGGAGGGATAGATATAGGTAGAGTGTCCAGAATGAGATTAATCCCAAAATCAATTTCCCTATCGGGAGAAACACTAGGAAGATCATCAGGGAAAACCTTAGGAAACTCACTAACCACTGGAATAGACTGTAAGGAAGGACCTTCTAAGTTAGAATACTTAACCCAGACCAAATGATAGAGACACCTCCTTCAAAATTAATTTTTGGGCCCTAAGATATGATATGAACCTCCCCTTCGGCACCAAGGAACTCACTTCCCACTCAATAAATGGCTCATTAGGGAATTTAAAAATAACTTTATGGGTTTGACAGTCCAAAGAGGCATAGTACAAATGCAACCAATCCATCCCCAGAATGACATCAAAATCTAACATATCTAATTCAAACAAATCCACCAAAGTTTCTCTACCACCAACAGATACCACACAACCCCTATAGAACCTTCTAGCAACCACAGAGTCACCCACCTAGGTAGAAACAGAAAAGATATTCGAAATACACTTCAGTCCAAAATCAAAATACACAGGCACAAATAGCGTCACATAAGAAAGAGTAGACCCTGAATCAAGCAAGCAATAAACATCATGAGAAAAGAGTTTTAACATACCAGTTATGGCATCAGGTGATGCGTTGGACTCCTGACGGATAGTGAGAGCATAAAGATAATTATGACTAGTGTAGGAGCCAGAGTTGGAACCCTTTGGTGTAGAAGATGATGAAGAGGAAATGGGAACCTTATTTTCCCTCGTAGCAACATCTCCCAAAGGATAGTTCTCTGAATATGGCCACGCTGGTTGCATCTAAAACACTTATTCTTCCCCTCATCGCAAAACCCATAATATAACTGCAAGGAGGATAGGATAGGGCTATCTGGGGCCCACTAATCTGAGATTGGGAATTCTGTGCCTTATACCCATCACCACTCTAAAAATAATGATCCCTAAACAGCTTTGGATAAGGAGAACTATCCATCAAATAAGAACCAGAGTTGCCCCACTTCTTCTAAGACTGCTTACCACCATCCTTATCACTCTACTGCTGATCTTTACCCTGATCAGAATACAAAAATTTCTTACTCTACCGGTCCCCCATATTCAATTGCTTCCTAATCTCCTTCTCAACCTATTTCATATACACTATGAGTCTAGTGATATCTATATCCTTGTTCAATAAGGAAATCTTTCTCTCCAAATCAAATCACGAGACAACTCAGAAGCAAATTTTCTCATCCTAGCCCTCAAACTAGACACTAGATCAGGTGCATACTGTGACAACTGGTGGAATTTTAAGGTATACTTGTTCACTATTATCTTTTCTTGCTTCAAGTTCACAAACTCCTCCATTTTTGCCTTCTTAAATTCTTGAGGAAAGAAGCAGTCAAGAAAAGCACTAGAGAAGTCATCCTACAAAGAAGACTTAGCATCATCTCCCCTAAGATGCTCTCACTCCTCATACCATTGATACGCTATATTCTTCAACTGTTAAGCAACCAACTCAACACCCTCTACCTTAGTAGCATGCATAACCCAAAAGATCTTTATCATCTCATCAATATAACTCTAAGGATTCTCTTCTACTTTGGTACTAGTAAAGGTAGGAAGACTCAACCTCATAAATTGGCCAACTCTAGTTGCCTTAGATGAACTCCCAACAATACCATCAGAACCCACCTAATATGATTGAGAAGTCACCAACTGAGTCAATAGATAAATGGACAGGCGAAACACAACCATTAGTAATATCTCCCTGATATGGCCAAGTCTGAGCACCACCGGCTGGAGAATGATCTGTGGGAACAGATGGAACCTAATGAAAGTAATCTAAAGCAGCGGCCCTAGACTTGGCCACTTCAGTATTAGGATGGGCTCCATCCACATTGTCCCCAAATGGGACAAAAGAGTCTTCACGAATATCAGATCGACTTGGAGGCAAGATGTGAAGGAGCATAAATAGATATTAGAGGGAATTCAAGACCTTAGACTCTATCTCCCAAAAATAGACAACAAAAAAGGGAAATATTCTTAAATGCCTCGTAGCCTCTCCCTTATAAGTATGGTACACTATACATCCATAAAAGATACTTTACTTGACATGAATTCGTAGATACCCTATGACTTTGTCAATAAAGTATCGGGACATGCCCCCGGTTATAGCTAAAAATAAGACTGAAATAAGGTCTACGACATATGGACTAATACATGAAATGAAGTCTTTCAAATTAATGGAAACTTACCACTTTAAGTCAACTTATCGATCTAACCATGAACACCTGGTCACAGCAAAGGAAAGATAGACTTGCCTTTGGACCCTGTATCGATGGAGATATAGCTTCTAAAAATGGTTAGTGGGTTGAACACTAGCATGTAACTCAAGGATAAAGGATAAAATAATGACATGATCCATAATCCAAAAACAGTAAAAACCAATGCACAACATCACATGCAATACATACGTATATATGTATATCATATATCGAGGAGAGGGAATAAGGCTTAGCATGAACTTTAAAACTTTAACCTGGACTATGTAGCTTAACTGTCATAAATAAGCACCCACAGGCTATATGGGTTTAGCTTCCCCCGCTGAAAGGTCCTTGGTATGTGTTAGCCGCATGAACAGAAGGTATCGAGAAAGACCAAGGAATACCCCGACCCCACATCAATCTAAGATACAAACATACATCAATAGTATGAACCAAGCATACAGGAGATCAAGACCAAACCTCATGTCAGCAAAGACGAGTTTCCAGTATAATTCATCCAAGAACTACACCTTTACGGCTTAGCTACATAAGCCCTTTAAGTCCAATTTAAAACAAGTTTCACATAACCCATTTATTATTCAATGAACCAACCGTTAAGGAACAAATGGGCATAATCATACCCTTATGTTTGCAAGTTTATCTCTATGCCATGACAATTATATTTGCTTGGGGAAATTCCTTGACCTCTTTTTTATTCATCAATTTAAGTATGGGGGAATGCCTCGACCCCCTCAGTTCATTGAGTCAAAACATAGACAGCAACGCCTTTAAAATCCATGTTCATTGTTTAACCTTTCTAGGCTATGCAGTTACAATGGTGAGTAAGTCAAACCAAGTGACAAAATCATACTTATTGACAATTTCATAAATAGGTTAAGGGTAGATAATTTCCAAAGGCCATAAATCAAATCAAAATTATCAAACTGGAGACTAACCATGAACCCTTAGTTTAATATCATTCCCATGCATCCCACGATGTTTGAAACAATTAATAAATCATGAATATTGTAAAATAAACCATGGAAAATCAATTAAATAACCAACCAAGTCAAAAGTCGTCATCTATGTCAAAACCCATAACAAAACCATGCATTGATAATCAACTTATGCCATAAGTAAGATATAACTTCAAGTGAAAGAGTTACATGCCTTAAACACAAGAGAATTGAGAGAAAGTCCAAAACTTAGAACCCAAAAAATGAATGTACGGTGAACTTTCTTAACCTTCTTAGGGGGTTTTTGACTTAAGAATGAATTTGGGGCAATTAAATCCCTTAAAACTAAAGGGAATGGATATTAGAATGCTTAAGGGTCGTACTTAGGTGTAAAGACCCTATTTCCCCTCACCCCCTTTTAACATAAAAGAATCAACCTCTGAAATACATAGGTCCACGTCACGAACCTTAGCGTGGTGATTTTGTTCCGCGTTGTGAGGCTATCACGGAGGCTTACTGCCTCTGTGACCCAAAACTACCCCGAACCCTACAAAAATATTCTGAGACTCTTCGGGTTACCTTTTTTACATTCCCAAACATGAATTGAGTCAAAAAATGATATTTCAAGCACGGGAAGACCAAAAATAAAATACCAAAAATTTGAAGGTGTTATAATAATTTTGTGTCTTTACTGTAGAGTTGCAAAAATACAAAAAGAGTCAACATGTATACCAAATTTAGCTAGTCTATCTACCGGTTTCATCCTCTTTAACAATGCAATACAAAGGATAAATTTATGTCTAGGGTGAATTCTAGGTTGTAATGTATTACACTTCCAAGGAACTCTGGGGTACTAAGGTTTCATAGCCATATACAAATTCTATATAGAGAACTTTGAGTTAGTTGTCAACATAGCTAGCCTTGTATAGATCGCCCTGGAGTCCTGGTGTAAGCATAACATACATTCTTGTTTCAATAATCTTTCTAACCTCCCATGTAGCATTAATAGGAATAGTGTAGTCATCCCCTTCACTACCTTTCAAGTAGTAGACATAGACCCACTTAATCTACAGGATATATTTCTTTCAGCCAATGCCCATAGTTGTTTTTCCATAGCAACTCTATTCCAGTTACATAAATTTAAACTATTTTGACCTCCTACTAGTTTTGGTTGACAAATCTTGTCCCAAGAGACAACTACCCTCTTTGAAGGACTAGTAGTTCTAATCCACAGAAAGACCCTACAATAACTATTGATGAGTTTTATGATTCTCGTTAGGAGAACAAAATATGATCCCAAAGGTTTGTATACGAAACATAGTAGATTTGATCAGTTGCAGCCTGCTTGAATAAGCCAAAAAATTTGCTGACCAATAACTCATTCTTGCAAGTATCTTACCAACCAGTGGCAAAGATTGCTTAACTATAAGTTTCTTGTATAAAAGTGGAACCCCAATATATTTAAAAGGCAGAAACCCTTCACAATAACCTAAGTATTGAAGAACTTATAGCTTAAAAGTGGTATTCACCCCAGAAATATAAATAGAGCTCTTGTTAGTGCTAGCCTGCAAACCTGAAGCAATAGAAAATATCTGGAAAGTCTTGTGAAGAAGCTCAATATAGCCAATTTCAGGTTTGTAAAAGATCAATAAATCACCAGCAAAGTAAATATGACAGATCCCCAATTAATTACATCTAGGATGAAAATGGAAGTTCTGATTTTGGCCACAAATATTCAATTTTATTTAAAGGTACTCCATTGCAATAACAAAGAGGCAAAGTGACTTTGGATCACCTTACCTAATACCTCTATTTCCTTAAAAGGTTTAGTTGGTCCTCTATTCAGCACCTAAGAATATGACACTGAGGTGACACATTCCATAACCCAAGCTATGAAAATTTGAGGAAACTCCAACACTGCAATCATATTTCTCAGATAATACCATTTAATAGAGTCATAAGTCTTTCTAAGATCCACTTTAAATACAAATCTAGAGGATAAACCTTTCCTAGAGTACTATTTCAACAATTTATCACTAAATAGAATTTTTTATGATACTTCTACCCTCTATAAAGGCTGACTGGGAGGGGATAATAATAGTGCTAACCGCCTTCATCCTATTAGTAAGCAATCTACGTCAAAATATTTTGTTCCTTCATGAAAAATAGGGTGTGCTGCATTCTGTATAGCAGCCTTACTGTCACAAAACAATGGGATTAGGTAACTCTATTTTTATTCCAAGTTCTTTTAATAAACGTGTTAACTAAATAATTTCAGCACCATTAGATGTCATTTTTCTAAACTCAGTCTCGACTGAGCTTCTTGAAACTGTTTGCTACTTCTTGGATTTTCAATAGATCAATGCATCACCAAGTTTCACAACATAACCATTTATTGACTTCCTAGTTTCCACATAAGAGGCCCAATCAGAATCACAAAATAGAGTTAATTCTTTCTTGTTATTAATTGGCATGAAAAATCCCAAACCTGCAGTGCCCTTGACATATTTGATCACTCTCATAGTTGCATCTAAATGAGACACTTTGAGCATGCATATGATAACTCTATACTTGTACCACAAAAGCCAAATCAAGCCTTGTCATGGTCAAATACAATAATTTTCCCATGATTCTTTGATAGCATCCTTTATCTTAAAGTATGGCATCATTAGGAGGTTGAACAGGCTTGATAAAGTTGTCATAATCTACAGAGGTGAGTTTATGATTAAACTCTAGTGGCATAGAACTAGGTTTGCAACCTGTTAAACCATCCTCTAAGATCAATTCAAGATCATATTTCCTATGACATAGATGAATTCCTTTCTCAAACCTAGAGAACTTTATGCCAAGAAAGAAATTCAATTCCCCTAAGTCCTTCATTCTGAACATTTCTTGTAATTATTTTCTTATATCTTGAACAAGACTTAAGTTGCTTCCAGTAACAAATAAATCTCCATGTATACTAATACAATGAGAAGTGTACCATCCTTGTTTTGAGTGAATAAAGAATAATCATTCCCATGTTAAGAAGTTTTTGTGTCAACTTAAGTTTCCACTGCTTAGGATCTTGTTTTAGTCCATATAAAGACTTAGGTAATTTACACACAAGTTGATGATTCTGCCCCTGGCTGGTAAAACCCTTAGGAATAGTAATGTAGACATCTTCATCCAAATTCCTTGCAAAAAGAATTATGAATATCCATTTGAAAAGGGTATCAGGAAGAAAAATGGCTAAAGCCACCATAGTTCTAATAGTCACCATTTTAGCCACTGGTGAAAAGGTTTTAGAATAGTCTAGACCTTCTTGTTGATTGTATCTTTCGGCAACTAACTTGGCTCAAATAACATGTTAAGAAAACTCTGTTATGGAGAAGAGAAATAAGTTTCTAGAATGCTTAGGCAAGCGGAGCAAAATGCAGACTGTATTGAACTCAAAATTATCTCAAATCATCTATCTGTTATGAGTTGTAAAACTCTATATATACACATAAGCTAACCAACTCTTCATCACATGCTACACTAACTAACTAAAAAATTGAGTTAGGGGATAGATGGCTCATAACTAACTTTACAGCAACTACAACTAACTTCACTATCTTCTACAACATGGCTAAAAGTGCCAAGTAATTTACTTGGGCTCCAAGTACTATTGCCGCTTGTACTACATACTATCGAATGCATAATGTGCCATCTACTTTTTCCTATATATATGGCCTTTTACCTTGTAAATGTACAAAGATAAACAAGAGTCAAATAAAGCGTATTACTCCATTCTCTCCAGTTGCCTCTCTTCTTCGTTGCTTATCACCTTTAGTATTACCTTAGTACTTGACTTTAATTATTTAACAAAAAAAATTATATTTGAAGGTTTTATTAAAAACTTCCAACTCAAAGTTTATAAAAAAAAATGTTTTAAATTTTGAATTCGATTTTACATGCACGTGGAGGTAATTGAAAAATGGTGATCTGACTCTACTCCATTTTTCTCAAGCTTCTATTTGAATTAGTGACATATGACAAATATTAATTTTAATAATGAAGATTTAATTATTCAAAATAAATATCTAATTATGCTTTAGATGATAAATATATTATATATTTGATTTCATAAATTATTATAATTCCACTATCTCAGCAATATATTACCTACTACTACTACTTTAGCTCCGGCTGGATGGTCTGTAAATATTGCACAATGTGCAGATACTATGGTGGCAGTGATACCAAACTACTCTCTGTAGCTTTTGTTATGATGCTATAATATAAGTATCCCTATTTCCAAAACAAAAAAAAACTTTTTTTAAAAAATTAATTTTCTATGCCTTTTTCGGAACTTTTTTATGTAAGCACTAGCTAATGGAGAACGGATTATTTATCCTATTTTATAATTTTATTTCACCTCTTTTATCCGCATTGAAAATCAATTTTCTGAAAATAATTGTTAAAGAGAAAGTTCCAATTTAATAAAAAAATTAATTCAAAAAGAAATTGAAAGATGGATCCTGCGTAGAGAAAAAACGATTAGAGAAAAACAACTTTTTTACCCTATATTTATGTATAAGATAATATGTTGTTAAGATTGTGGGGTTACAATAAATTTTTAAATCAAATAATATAATTTATTTATTATCTAAATTTTAAATCATAATTAGAGATTTATTTTGAACAATTAAATTCCAACCATTAAATTTAGTAAAACTTACATAAATCCCTAATAGTTTACCCCTAATTACACTCTATCTCAATTTTTATCAAAATTTTATAATTTTATTTTTCCAATACATCCAACTACAAAAGATCCATCGCTGGAGATTAATCTAACGAAGCAATCAATTCGTGCTAATTAAGAAAAACAATGAAAAATTAACTTAATTAAGGAGTAAATCACTCTTCAGATCTTCAAATTAAGATTCAAAAATTCCTAAAAAGTCGTATTTAGTTATTATGTGTATTTCAAAATATCTTTTTCCCATTCAACTTGCAGAATCATCTTCTTCTCGGGTCTATTTTTTTGTGCTTTTTTCTTCAACAATTCTCAATGAATATATATGTACCAAGGGAAAGGATGTGGAAGAGCCAGAATTTGACTTTGAACTTGTTGTGATGATTTCAGAAGCTAGGCATAGTCCTCATAATTTCTGGTGTGTTAGATTATTAAAACTCCAACTATGATTAATTTGTGAAAGACTCTCTTCATATCTACCAATATTAGATTCATTGTGGAGAAGAAATTGTAACAGATACTAAAGTAATAGGTTGCTATGTATAAATAAGGAATGAGGGATGTCTATTGCCTATTTTTCTCATCAGCTTCATACTTGTCATTTGCGTCAAGTGAAATTTTGTTATAATACGTCTAACTTGTCAATTAGGTCAACAGTTACTTCTTATAGCTTGTCTAAAGAGCCTAATACTATATATACATCTTCTGTAGCAATGATAGCTGGCGATCAATATGGAATATTAAATTTAAGGATGAAATTCAATTCGTAGAAGTAAGGGGGAAGATGCAGGTATGCTATCATCAATGATATGAGCATATAGTGTTTTCCTGATCTTTTTTTTTTTGTCTTTTCACAATTTTTTCCATTGACCATTCTTTTAGTTTCAAAGTCAAAAAATCAACAAACAAAGATATGTATCTATTGTTGTTATATTTCGGCGAAAATAAAAAATATTTTTAATTTGAGGTACAGATGATGTTGATGTTAGTTCATAAATTATGTATCTCACGTGTTGCATATTCTTGAGATAGAGATATAAATTTTACAATTATTGAGATACATCCATTTACGAATAGATTTGGTCTATGTAAATATTAAATTGACATATCATACTGAGATGCATAATTTAGTTTATGTATCGGGCAAAATTTATGAATATATCTGACCAAGATACATAATAGACTGGCTAGTGCAGAGTGAGATACATAAGTTAATTTATGTATAAAGCAAAATTTGTGAGATACTTTAAGAGTTAAAGTAAATAGTATAAATTAATGTTGCATCTCATAAATAATCATCATGTGTTTATTAATTACTGATACATTTGTTAATAAATATGTTAATTTCAATATGATTGTGCGTTTTTTGCAGCTATGTCCTAAAATATTTTTTGAATTATTGAAGTTGAATTTTTAAGGTGCCATGTCAAAAGGATTCAAAACTCTTCAAAGTAAGGGTGTTTCATGATATATATACCTGCCTTTGAAAGATAAAATGTTCATCCAAGTTCAAGCTACGATTTCGTTTGTTAGCGGTTTTACAACTCAGAAACTAATCAATCATAAGAGAATACACACACTAAGAGACATAATTAAAGATATCAAATCCGCTTTTGGTGTGGACATAATTGAAGATATCGTAGTACATGTTTGTTACATATTTGTTGTACAACACATTTGTATTTAAATTGTATATATACATAACTATAATAATTTTGTAATGATGTTATTAAGGTAAAATGTTTCAGTCTCCATATTTATATATCTGATACATATTTTTAGTTGCAATGATGAATCTTTGTTGATTGAAATTTTTCTGAATATAATGAAGTTTAGATAATTTTTTCTCATTTTATCAGATATACTTTCTTTTCAATATTAAAATCTCTGTATAGCAATGTAACTTAATCAACTGATAATGTGAATCATTCAATTACTAACCATTATTTTTGTATAAGACAACAATTGTTGTTTATATTTATCAGTTCAATATAACAACAGATACATGCTATATTAGAGATACTTATCATAAATGATATGACACATTTGACACATAACTAGAATTGGTGGTATAATACTCATCTAATATATGTATTCAGGGTAAAAATATTCGTTAAACATCATTTTCGTATGTAAATATAGAGATACATAACCTCGTTAATATCTAAGATACATTACTAATGTTTAATTTCATTTGTTCTATTTGTTATTTATGTATCTTAGTGTAAATACATTACATTAATTTAATAAAAAGTTTAAATATAAGATATACAAAATATGTATTTCTATAAGACATATACAACAACAACATATGCAGCGTATTTTCACAGAGTGGGGTCTGGGAAGGGTAGAGTGCACGCTAACCATACAACTACCTCAGGTGAATTAGAGAGGTTGTTTTCGATGGACCCCCCATCTTAGGACCAATAGTAGTATATCAAATACAAAACATAAATTCATATAAACTAGTACAGTATGCAAAATAAACTAACATCGTTAGCCACAAGATACTACTACAGTCATAAAATAATACTAAAAACTATCTATCCAAAATTATAGATATCACTCAACACTGCGAACAAGAAACTTCAGACACAAATAAAGAATGCTCCCCTACTGTTACTGACACACTCCCATCCCCTAACCCTCTACCCTAATCCGCGTCCTCCACACCTTCCTATCAAGGGTCATGTCCTCCGTAAGTTGTAACTGCTCTATATCATGCCTAATCACCTCCCTCTAATATTTTTTTGGTCTACCATTATCCTTTCTAAAACCATTCATAGCCAATGTCTAACACTTTTACACTGGAGAATCAAAGCCCCTCCTTATCACGTGCCTAAACCAACATAATCTAACTTCTCGCATCTTTTCCTCCACCAAAGTCTCTCTCACCTTCTCCCGAATAAACTCATTGTTCACCCTATCTTTTCTGATATGGCCACACATCTATCGCAACATCCTCATCTCCCCAACCTTCAACTTTTGGATGTGGAGTTCTTAACTGACCAACACTCCGCTCCATACAACATATTATGTATAATACAAAACTAAGATATATTATGTATCTTAAGTACATAATTATGTATCTCAGTGTAAATACATTACATTATATTTTTTCAATAAAAAACATAAATATAAGAGATATAACATAAGCATTTGTATCAGACACAGAGAACTAAGATATGTTATGTATCTTCAGTACATAATTATGTATCTCAGTGTAAATACATTACATTACACTTTTTTCTGTACAAAATCATAAATATAAGAGATACAAAATATGCATTTGTATCGGACAAATATTTAATTTCATTTATTATATTCATGTATTCAATACATATTATAGCCAAAAATAAGTTATAATAATGTGTCAGATACATTATTACAACTTATTTTAAACTATATATTGTAAAAGGGTTGATACATATGAAGGAATAAACAAAACTTTCGTGGTGATGGTACATGAGGTAGAATCAATTCTTAATCTTTGAAAATATAAAACAGTGATAGAGAATTTTGTGATGTATCTTCACCTTTTGTACCGATAAGATCAATCCAGATAAGGGCGTATCTGAAAATCATTGAAGAAGATCGCAACACACCAAAGAGGTTTGTTTAGAATGTCTCTGCTATAGACAACCTTAAAGTTATGTCAACAAATTCACATATCAAATATCCTGCTAAAGTTGAAGTTTTCTCATCTTTCATAGGAAAATGCTCAATAGCTTCAAATAAGAGATCAAATTCACTATTAAACACACATTGTGAACTTGAGAAAAAGAGCAACATCAGCTATACCAGAAAACATTCTTGAAACTTTTGCGATTCACTTAAAGATCACAGTACACCAAATAATTACGCGGTGAAAGGAGAAAACTTATGTTATCCAAATTTTTATCAAAATGAAGAGAAGATATTCACTCAAATTAATGGTATTACATTGAAGGAGGAGAATGTTAAATATTAATGATATTAAATTGGTGAAGAGAAGATATTCAAGCAAATTTTTAGGAGTATAATTAATACATCTTAATTTTTAGGGTAAAAGTCATGCAACTGAAAATTTAAAGAAAAAAAATATAAAATAGAGATATTTATAATTTTTACAAAGTGAAGGGAGTTTTAATATTTTAGGTAACTTAAATTATGATTTTGTGAAATTTTTTCTTAAATTTAATCATTTTCATGTTTCACTAATCCAAATAGAAACTTCGAAAAAATGGAAAGAAGAGAAATGGAAAAGAGCCCGATTCGAAAAATAGGGCTTCAGTCATTTGAGTTGAGGTTTTATTTTTGTAATTTCTTATTCTCTGAGTTTTGTTACTATCTATTAATTTTTGAACTCAACTATAATATTCTTTATATGTGGTATTAGTATGTTACTATCTGCTTTTGAACAGATACTCAATAACTATAAAAGTCAATTCAAACAGACACTTAAAAACCCCGAACTCAAAATCTATAATTAATGTTTTAAATTTTGAATTCAATTTAAGAGGCACGTGGCAGTAAGTGGAAAATAAGGTCTCTGTTATTCAAGTTCAACACATATTTCAATACTAGATACCGAGGACCCGTGCATATATATATTTTTTTGTTTCAATTTATGTGGCACATATAGAATTTAGATAACTAATCATATTTTTAATATATATTTTTGAAATTTAAGTTGTTAACTATTATAATTTATAATAATTTTTATGTAAGTTTCAAATAATATATGTTACTCTCCTTGTCCAAGCTTTTGTGGTATGGATGGTCAATTATATTTTTAAAATAATTTAAGTTTTCAATTATTGAGATTTATAATATTTTTTCTTCAATTTCAATTTAAGTGGCATTTATATAATTTCGACAGTCAAACATTTATATTACATCTTTTAAATTTTTTAAGTTGTTAATTATTTTGATTTATAATATTTTTACGTTTTTCTTAAAATATATAACTGATTAATTTTTTTAGACATTTTAAACTGTTAACTATTATAATTTATAATACTTTTCATGTAATGCAATTAATATATGTTACTCTCCTTATCCAAACTTTTATGGTATTGATAGTCAATTATATATTTAAAATAATTTAAGTTTTTAATTATTGTGATTTATAATATTTTTTCTTCCATTTCAATTTAAGTGACACTGGTATAATTTCGAGTGTCCATCAAATAGTTATATCTTTTATATTTTTTAACTTGTTAATTATTGTGATCTACAGTATTTTTTATGTATTTGTTTGCTCTCAATTTATATGATATAAATAAAATTTAGATAATCAATTATATTTTTAATATATTTTTTTAGATATTTTAAATTGTTAGCTATTGTAATCTATAATACTTTTTCTGCACTGTAATATACTATTTTAAGCCATTTATTATTGTAATTTATAATACTCTCTCCTTGTCTAAACTTTTGTGGCGTTGATAGTCTATTATATTTTTAAAATGATTTAAGTTTTTAATTATTGTGATTTATAATATTTTTTCTTCTATTCATATTTAAGTGACACCGATATAATTTTGAGAGTCAACCAAATATTATGATTGAAGTAGCAAAGCAGACATGTCTTAAATGACTCATAATAACTAATTACAAGTGATATAACAAAATTTTTATAAAAAATACTTGTGAAAAAAATATAAGTGGGTCTCATACAAGACGTCAAATTAATATAAAACATCAAGAGTTAATGTATCATTTTATGTCTATTTTATTTTTTCAATTAAATATTATAAATTTTTAATTCTTAAATGACTTATAATAATTAATTAGGGTGATATAGAAAATAATAGTTAAAGCAGCTAAAACAGACATGTCATAAACATCTATTTTTATTTTTATTACTAAATATTATTAATTTTCTAATAAGTAAATGACGTATAATAATTAATTAGGGATTATATACTTAAATCATGGGTAGAAGCAGCTGTAACAGACATGTCATAAATGTTTTTTTATTATTATATATTATTAATTTTTTAATATGTTAATGACTTATAATAATTAATTAGGGTGATATAGAAAAATCACGGGTTAAAATAGCTGAAGTAGACATGTCATGAATGATTATTTATTTTTTATATTATATATTATTAATTTTGAACATGCTAATGACTTATAATAATTAATTAGAAATGATATAGCAAAATCACGAATTTAAACAAATAAAGTAGACATATCATAAATGATTATTTATTTTTTATTATTAAATAATATTAATTTTATAATATAAATAATTTATAATAATTAGTTAAGAATGATATAGTAAAATTACGAATTAAAACAGCTAGAGCAGGTGAAGAAGCAGGGAGAACAAAGTTATCCTGCTTTAAGGCACTTATATATATATATATATATATATGAGTAATACCAAGAAATGAATCTCTAATCACTGTCAGTTCAGTCAACATTATCTGCTAGAAGAAGAATAGGAAAACTTGGCTCCTAATACTCCCTTTTTTTCTGTTTTATTTGTATATTTTGAATTGATACATAAGAAAAATAATAAATAATATAATTATTTTATTATAATATTTTAATTAAATAACGTTTATATTATATTTTAAAAAATAATTAATTTTAAAAATAAAATAATATTTTTTTAATATATTAAAATAATAAATAATAATTTAATTAAAAACTTAGTAATAACTAAAAACAAATGAAGTAATGTTTCCTTTCTCAAACCCTAAGAAGATTCTTATACTAATATATACCATGAAAATTCAGATACCATATCAGTTTGGATTTGAACCTTTCATTTAATTTTAAAATAAAAGGCAAGTGGAATAAGTTCTAAACTGAGGTAATTAAGTGCATTATTTAGTTGTACTGCTACACTTTGTGTTAGAACAGTGAGTAATACTATTTAAGGTATTAATAATCATTAATACCATGAACTACTAATATTTAAAATAGCAATAAACATTACAAAGAGCTAATAAAAGCTTCAAAATTTACTGATGATAATTTGGAAACAACCTCTCAAGTAAGAATAGACTATGCGTAAATTTATTCTCTTCCAACCTCTGTTGTGAGGTTATAAAGAATTTGTTTTATAGTTTCTTCAATCTGCTCAAGCGCCTGCTAAATTTGGACAGAGTAGATGTTGGGAATTGGGGAATTCAAGAGGCATAGAGATTTGAATGCTTTTCAGTTTGCACTTAACCGATTTATATATGAGTGACATCTTGATCTATACGGCTCCGGTGTTGAGGAAAAGCACACATACACATTCAATTGACCTCAACATATATCCAGGAGCCAAAGGTCAGATTCATTCTACACTGCCCAATTCTCAAGGAACATAGACAGTAGCAATATACGTCGTATTTTAGTTACTAAGGATCGAAGGAAAAACAAAAATGAATTGACGATTACACACCTTTGCAGGAGAACAGCGAGAGAAGTCATCTTAAGTATATACATGATAGGTACATTGCATTGTTAGATGTATGGTTTAGGATGCAGCAAAACACAGAAGTAGATTAAAAAAGTAAGATTGTATTGATTTGACCTTTGTTAACAATTTTTGAAAAAGGCAAATTACCTTGTGGCACTTAGTTTTCACCTCTGAAGCATGTCTGACATGTGAAGCAGTTGCTTGACTTGTCGTACAGTGATTGTTTGTTGTGCTTGTGCCAGTATTGTGAATTTTTGCTTTACTACTTTCTGCGGTGTCCATTGCAATGTGTGAGAGTCCTGTATTGAGTGTGTTCTCCTTTTCTATGAAAGATACAACTATCAGTTTTTCAAAACTTGCATCGGCGATATTTGAAAATGATTTTTTGGCTTGGATGCTGAATGTTTTTTCAGTTAGTTGTGTTTTCATGCTCTCACGAGGCAGCATTTGCTTCTGCAAAAAATAAGCAATGGATAGTTTCAGACTTATGTAGAACAAAATGTTCTAATGTTAATGGAGAAGCTGACTGTCTACTATTTCAAGGGATGTTGGATTAATCTACTATCACAAGTCACAACCTTCTATTATTCAAAGTGCTAGAAATATAAACAGGAAATGTACTCTTATAAACACTAATACTTTTTATTTTAATTTAAGGGGGAATGTTATAGTTATGAGCACAACTCTGCGCTCCATCTTACAAACGATAATTAACCAAACTCATCACCGTTAAAGCTATACCAGACCAAATTTATGACCCAAATGTAGTCGAATAAATTGTATCAGTCAGCAGAACACAATTGATGATGCAAAATAAAAGAAAAATTCATAATGACGGTCATTCGTACACATGATACTTAAGTATGGAACTCACAAAAAGAAAATATTTTAGGTGTATTCTTAGCCATTAACTCTATATACAATAGCTATTTGAAACTTATAAAAAAAAAAAAAAAGAGCGCGCGGGGGAGGGGGGGGGGAGTAGAAAAGTAACCTGGTGGTGCTTAACTTTTTCGATGCAGTTGATTGCACACTTGATATTTTTCTACCATTTGATTAACATTGCTTATAATAACTTTTAGAAAGATGGATGGAAACAAAAAATACCCAATGTTATTATCTATATGATTAGAGGCTTCAATTGGCCAAATGTACAACATTTTCATTTTCCTGCAAAAAAATTTTAAAATTATTTTCATGATTAATTAAGTGTATCCTAGGTATTCATGTAGTGCTAGTAGAAGATTTCTGATGCTTGGTGATAATTATGAGTGGTAGGAGCAGGTTATATTAAGCACTGTAAATGAGACTAACATCCTACATTCCTCAGGTGATGTATAAACTTTATCCTTGATAAATATTTTCAAAAACTTTAAAAAAGATAATACTTGAAAATAATAAAACATTTCAAAGTGACACTCAACACCTCATAGTACCCAAAACTTATGGCTTTTGTAATGTAGCAGACATAACAGTTCTAAAGAATCCCAAATATTATTCATTTGGTTAGGGGAAAGTAACACGGTCTCAGGACAGCAAGACCAACTATGAACACAGAGGAAATACTTTGCTATTTCTTTTAATAGTTAGAAATTTACATAAAACTCTGAAATGCTTGAAGTCAACATACTATGAAGTAAATGTCTATTAGGTCTATCATGGACCATTAGAACAGAGCTATCAATAACAACAAAATCAAACAACCCAGTATAGTCCCATAGGTAGAGAATAGAACTATCAATTCAAAGATCATATAACGGGAAAAGCACAAATGAATACAAAACATTCTAAACTACTTCTACTCATGTTTATTAGAATTATTCTAGATTAAATTTCGCATCAAAAATCTGAATATCCTAAGATCATCTGAATTTTAGTAGGAACTATAGTGGTAGAACACCAACTGACATAGGAGCCTGAACAACAATTGTGGAAAAGTAAGGTAAAGGCAAGAATATTTTAAGTGTTTCTGTCGTGAACTAATCTTAACATTACCTTCTGGATCAATTTCAAACTGTAAGGAATTAAATAACCAAACCATCATTCTCTTCTTATAAATGCAATATAATAATAGAAAATTATATAAATATTTACTGAATCTGAAAATTAGAATGTAATTGAAGATAGTTAGCAGGAATAACTAATATTTTGGTATCCTATCTACAAGCTGGGAAAAAGCTACAATAATTACCTCTAGTCTATTAACTGGTGTGTAGAAATAAATCAAGTAAACTATTCTTTGTGCTAGAGAAGGCAGTTGATCTTACATGATTACATGATTTTTGAAGTAGTAAATTTTAGCACGTATCTTGACACAACGAATTTCATAAATTTCTTCTGAGCTGAGTTGCAACATTGCTTCAGCAGGTTCATCAGCTATGAGTCCCGTTGTAGAACCACTGTTGTCCATCACAGTGACCTCAAACTGGCATCTATTGTTGAAATGTTCAGAAAAATAATTGTTAGATGAATAAGAATGTAAAATTATAAGTATTATTTGAAAATGTCAAGGTTGTCTATTATAACTTGGGACAAGATTTGTGGATCGCCGAAAAATTACACAGTAAATTGCTCTGCGGGAATGAATCTTGATGAAGACTTTCTTGCAATCTGAGCAATTCATAACAACAAATTGTTGTTTTTCATTTGACAGGAAAAGCACAACTTCTATGTATAAGATTTGACCCTATGACATTTAAAATGTCAAAAATTATATTTTGTAATTTGTAATGTAATAAAAATTTAGTAAAGTGACAGATAAAATTTGCTATTGTTCTTACTGGAGGTTGTTGTAGTGCATCTCTAATGGATGTGATCTCATTTCAAAAGGAATGAATCGAAGAGATCCTGTTGCAGCTGTGGTCTTTGTTTTGTATGCAATCAACAATTGTTCATTTATGTTGGTCCTAGAGGTTAAAAAGAGGAAAAAGCTTAATTTTTTGTCGATCAACACTATGTGAGAGTGGGTTTTTTGGGGTTAGGAATGGTACCATTCTCTGAGTACAGCAACTTATGGATATGAGGGATTGATTTAGATTGTTGTGGCAAATCTACTTGATAATCCTATATGAATTAGAATAATTAGTTTTAATTTTATAGCATAATGTTTGTCAAGAATATAATATACTTATATATGTGTTCACCTGATCTTGATCTTGCAATTTTCCTAGCAAGAATAATTGGAAACTGATCAAGTATTTTTGGGATTTAACTTTCATCGTGATCAATAAAGCTTGCCTAAAGTGTGAGTTTGACGGGTTTTTTCCCACATAAAAGAAAGAAAGTATATTTAGTATTTGGGTTATATCTTTAAGAATAAAATCGTGTTTAATAATGATATACAAACATCAAATAATAAGGAAAAAGGAAAATGTTGTTTTATTATAAGACCCTGCAAAATTCTCTCATAGTCTGAGTCTTAGAGCGTGTTCAGTGGAGGGTTAATCCGTCCCTAAAAGGTTGAGAAGTGTCTTTCCAAGTGAGAAGTATTTCAAACCGTTTAGAATTTCCCTAATATCAAATTTTTGTCATGTAGAGAATTGAATATGCTTTCCGTCGATACCAAATTCTCCCAAATCCGACACTTGGGAGAAAAGTTAGAGCCATTTTAGTGAGACAGTGTACCACCTGGTACTTTAGCGCATCGCGGAGCCAGCCAAAATGGCAATCGTCAAAATCCAGTGAGCCTACGCGATTATGGTGCGTCGCACCAAGGCTTAATTTTAGAATTGTCAATTTCCAGTGCACCAACGCGATTCCACTGAGTCGCAGTGCCTTTCCAATTCGCAACCAAGGTAGCAACGTGATTTCCACCGTGTTGCGCCATCAAGTAGTTTTCCAATTGTCCATTTTCCAGTGAGCTGGCGCGATTATGACGTGTCGCGCCAGCATGTAAAATCAGAATTTTTCAGTTTAATTCCAGAGGCGAAAAGGGTCATTTTGATACCCCTATATACACTCCTTAACACGGGATTTGGCCTTATTTTAACCTAAAAATACTAGTTTTCTCTCAAAGTTGTTCAAGAACAAGAGTTAGGGTTTCTACAAAATCAAAACCCTTCCTTCTTCTTCAAGAGAAATCAAGAATCTCTCCAAGAGCTTTCAAGAAAGAGTTTCTCTAAGGTATGTAGATGTTGATTCTTGGGTCCCTTTCATCCAAGAAGCTCAAGAACCCTTTTCTAAAATTCAAAGATCTTATGTTTGTGGGTTTTCATGATTCATCTGAGTTGAAATTGATGTCCATGCTATTATTGAGTTTTGATTCATGTTTGTTTGCAAAGTTTTCAAGCTTTGACCTTAGTATGTGATATTCATGTGATGCTCATGATAAAACCTCTTCAAGTTGCTTGTTAAGTGATGTGTTCATGTTAATTAAGTGAAGAAAATTGTTGAATAAGCAAAGCATGCTCCCCATATATTTGATAAAATGTTTATGTGAAGGAATTAGAGCCATTATAACATGTTGACTAGAAATCCCCAATTGTGTGCAAGCCCATGCATGTCAAGTGTTTGTTGAAAAGCCTTAGTGAATGAATTGTGACATGATAGCATGAAATTCCCCAATTATGTGCTCTTTGATACATGTTAAGACTTTAACACATGCCAAGTGTTTGATGTAAGACCTTGTTGAATCGAGTATGATCCAATAGCATGTCCCCCTATGTTATTACATGTTTAGGATTCCTAAATGCTTGAAGTGATGCCTTAGTGATTGTGATGGTGAATGATTGTCCATGGTATTGAATATTCAAGAATAGTTATGCTTTACGTTTATATTATTGAGTCCTGGGGATATTTATACCCAACAATTTAGCTATAGTCTAGAGCCCGTGTCAGTTTTCATGATAATTCCAGTCGAGCCATGATTCTTAAAACTCAACGAGTTATAGAACTATGTATTCTTAGACAGATACAGAATTTAAGAAATCTCAGTAATCTCTGTAATCACTGTAATCTCAGTATCACTAGTAATCTAGCCTCAGTTCTGCAACAAGCTCAGATCTAGTAGTATTCAAGTGTTCAGTTTGACCTTTGTAGTAATCGAGTACTCTATTCAAAGCTCAGTCTTATTCAATTAGATAACGAGATTCAGTAGTATTTTGGCAGATACAAAACCAAGTGAATTCAACTTAACTCAGTCAGATCATTCAAGAAACATGATCAGTACCAGATTCAGCTTAGTTTGTGTTCAGTTAAGAATCAGTTCAGAGTCTTTCAGTTGGGAGTAGGATCTAGCACCGAGTGAGGGCAGGGATGGAGGCTCCCCGTCAGAGAGGCAGAGTCATTAGGAACAATCCCTGAACTCCAGAACTGCGTAGCCAGCACAAGATGCAGGAGTCACCCGTTAGGAAAGGCTGGTCACCCGTAAGATAGGCTTGACTATTATATGCCTTAGGCTTGACTTCCTCCGAGGGTCACCCGTTAGATAGGTTTGACCAGAGAGGTCTTTACCCATGGCACGGTATTGACACCCTTCCAGCTGTGGTTACAGGTTGGACCCTACCAGTTGAGATTCAGGGCATGTCAGTTAAGTGACTACTTCCTATAGTTGCAGTTTTAGTATCAATCTTTTGAAATCAGAACTGTCAAATACAGTCATCTATCTCAGTAAGGAACTCTGATAGTTCCATTGATTCATGGACCACCCATCAGATAGGCTTGGTCCCATAAAAAGTTATTCAGTATTAGATCTAGAGATCACCCATCAGATAGGCTTGATCTCAGTCTCATATTCAGTTAAGTAATCTCATTATCCGATCCCGAGATCATCCGTCAGATAGGCTTTATCTCAGTCTCAAATTCAGTTGAGTATTCTTGTTATCAGATCTAGAGATCACCTATTGGATAGGCTTGATCTTAGTCTCATATTTAGTTGAGTAATCTCATTATCAGATCCCGAGATCACCCGTCAGATAGGTTTGATCTCAGTCTCAGATTCAGTTGAGTATTCTTGTTATCAAATCTAGAGATCACCCTTCAAATAGGCTTGATCTCAGTCTCAGATTCAGTTGAGTATTCTTGTTGTCAGATTCGGACATGATTATTTCTTATCATTGATAGTAGATTCTGAAATCATCCGTTAGAGAGGTTTGATCTCCGATGCAGTCAGTCGAGAGTAGAAATCACAGAATTCAGTTATTGATATGAGTAGATTCAGTTAATCAGTTTCAGTATCATCAGTTTTTGAGATCACTCGCTAGATAAGACTGATCTCAACTCCAGTACTGAGTTATCAGTATCAGATGATTCATCGTTTACTATCTCATGCATTAGTAGTGAGTTCAGATGGTAGTAAAGTAGTATCCGAGTTTTAGTATTTTGAGTCATGATGATTTCAATTATGGTTCGTGCATTCATGCATGTGTTCTCATTCAGTACTCTCATGATTATTCAGTGAAGTAATTTTTCATGCATGAGCCCTGGCATTTAGCCTTACCTCATCTTCATACTTGGTACATTCCCATACTGACGTATTTGTGCTATGGTGTTTTATTTGACACCATAGGTTCAGAGGAACGAGATCCAGAGTACCCTTAGCAGCTCGGTCCCAGTAAACAGCAGTAGACGTAGCAGTGATTCCTCTTCAGTCGAGGATGATCCTTATTTTATTATCGCATCAAATTTAGTTATTTTCAGTGGATGAAGTTAGTTGGGGACATGTTCCATTAACTCCATAGTTCCCACAGTTTAGAGGCTTTTTAGACAGATGTATCAGTATTCAGTTTTAAATTTTGAGTATTTTTAGATGTTTTGAACCTTATGGCTAGTTTTCGCATTTATTATTTATATTATACAGTGTTTAGGTACAGATATCAGTAGAGGATTGCCTTGTGGTCCTTCGCGATCATGCGCACCGTGTGACGTTCTGGTTCTAAAAAATTGGGTCTTACATTCATGAAGTATTGGTATGTGTTTTTCTGCAAGCAAGGTGGGAAATTAAGAGCTGGATTACATGTGCTGGGAAAGAGTTGAGGCAATGACAGAAAAAAACTCTTACATAAATTAATGCACTATATCCAAGGACAAAAGTTGTAGTTGAAAGGGCAGTTAACGTATGCTAAACTATGATGCATTCAGACTCTATCATACAATTTTATTAACTTGCAAGTTCATCCATGGTGTAACCCACACCAAAGGAACATTCAGGGCCTTATATCTTTCAAAACTTAAAACACATCTTCTCTTCTCCTCTCAGGGGGAGAATACAACTATATACAGGATACACCAAAAAGCTTGAAACACTTTATTACCAATGCAACCACAACGTTGAAGAAATATTTTTGATTTTATTGGGGAAATAGGTTGTCTGGAATTCAGGTAGTGTATACATACATGTGGCAAAGTTACATATATTTTAGAATTCGAGATTTTAGACGTCAGCTATTAGATTCTATAGAATATGTTTGAAATTTATTTGAAAGTGAGCATGGAGTTGGAAAATACAATACTTGAAAACACTATAAAGAAAATAAAATCTTACATCTATTTGCATAGAGTAGAAAGTGATACTCGGATTTAGAGGTTTGCAGTTTTGATAAATTTGACGTCTTAAAAACTAGATGCTTGGCACAAAATTTGTAGTGGAAAGTAGAGAAAGGAAAATAAAAATAGTCAAAAGTGTGTACTTACTTGTCATCCATTACAATAAAGTCTTGAATCCTGGATCCATTTGCAGTGTATGTTGGCGAGCCCACATTCAGTACAATAGCAAGAATATCTTGGAAGGAGTAATTGTAAATGAGTCGATAGATATAAAGAAACAAACTGTACTTTAGCAGTTAATAAAAAATATAATACATTAGATGTTATGATTTCAAATTCATATCCTTCAGGTTGACGATCAAAGTGTTGAAATGGTGTAACAGCAAGTCGTGTCGATCGCGGCAGAGGATTTTCCAGTGGAGTAATTTCTTCTATTGGTTTGACAATAGTATTTCTGTCAATTATCCAAGTAAAGTCACTGAGTGGTTTGCTGTATGTATCATTTGATTCCTTAACATTTGCAACAGACACCAAGTAGGTGCGAAAAGGATGCAAAAGATCTGCGTATTGTCCTATGTCACTGCCAAAGATAAACCACTGAACTTGTGTTTCCTGTGAAGCAATATATTATTAATTCAAAAAATAAATATTCCTCCGGTAATAATCTCAAAATTGATATGCAGTAAGACCATCGTGTAAGGCAGTATAAAAATAATTACTGAAGAAAACTGAAAAATTCATTCATCAAAATTGTCAAAGGCACAAATTAAGATATTTTCAGCCAGCAATAACAATTTTCTTAAAGCGATAAAGATACTAAAAAGGTACTTAGTTCATTGCAAAGATATACAAGTTAAACAAAAGACTACCATCTAATGCTTTGAGAAGACCTGATCAAATCAAAAGACCTACTAATTAACTATAGTACTAACAACTCCCTACTTAGAATAAGGTCATGCAACTTACTTCAATATTAATAATACAAGAGAGAAATGATATATTTTAACAAATTTTGCATCTACACCCTGCGTATAGGGGGAGGGTTAGTGCACCGGACCGCCCTTTACATTTCACATTTCATACCTGAATAGGATTCCTATTTTCTTCTATCTTAACAGGTGACACAGGTAATGTTCCTTCATTCTCACCACAACCACTACTCCCTACCAAATCCCTAACTTCTTTTTCACATTGAATCTTGTTTAAATTCTCAAATTTCTTATCGCTTTCACTGCTATTATTATATTCAGAGTTTTTGAGAGTCCAAAAAAATAATGTTATGTTCTATTTTTATACACTATTTTTTAGAAAGGATGGGCTATATTATCTAAACTTTACCGATTAAGGGAAATGTCCTAGGGATAATTTTTTGGCAAATATATAGGTTTTCTATTAAATTTCAAACTTCAAATATGATTTTTTACTAACACCAATTCAAAATGCCTGAAAATAACTTTAAATCAAATGGGAGCCTAAAACCAAAATTAAACATTATTGTGCCTATTTGGTATGTTATAATTTTTGGTAGTCTATTAATGCTCATAAAAATACCTCCTCATCCTAGAGAGTCATGAGTTGGTATTTTTTTCTTTACGTGTTGACTATCTCTTTATCGACCCTTGTCAACTACTTGAATCTTACAAGTCCAGTCTTCAGTTATTGAAGTAATTGCATTGATGCTGAATCGTTCGGCCATTTTAATTCAAGATGAAATTGTAAAGCAGTAACACATGATATAATTAGAAAAGATAAATAGATTCAGCAGTAATTAAAGTAGAAGAGGATTTACCATTAACACTGAAATTGTTAGTTAGGAGAAAGATTTTGCAATAATTTCATCGTATACTATATTAGGCGCACAGTAATCATCATAATTATCAGCAGTAAGAGGTCTTATTAGTATTCTAACATTGTTAGACCTTTTGGATCTCGACAAGGCAAAATATAGTTAGCCATGAGAAAATACCGATTCTCTTAAATAAATACTAGCAAAGTCTAATGTTTGTCCTTGAGCTTTGTCAATGGTCATGGCAAAAGACAATCACACGGGAAATTGTGTTCTTTTAAATTGTAAGGGTATTTTTTCATATGCTGAGTTTAATAAAGGTATGCGTGGAATGAATACATGAGTATTTTTAAAGTCACCACTGGATATTATAGCATTGATAATGTAATGCCTCAAGAGTAAACCTTGAGCGCCACACGGTGCTTATATTCCCGAGGGACCATAAGTTAACTCATGAGCAGGTACCTGCTGTGAGCACTGAGTAAAACTGATAACAAAAGGTCATATGCGTAATTTAACCGAGGAATGACATATGGTTTTCAACAATAAATCTGATAAAATCTCTGAACAAAACTGATAGTATTGATAAAACATCTGACAATGACAACTGAAATCTGAGAATTGACTAACTGTCTGAAATATCCGAAAGCCTCTAAACTGACTGAATGAGAGTTGATGGGACAGGATCCAACTAACTAAAGAACGGAAAGTATGAAAATAAATATAGTTTGTCCTCAAAATATGAGGACTCACCACTTCTACGACTGATAATCTGAAAGGTCTATGCGTGATCTGGGAACTAAGCATCCGAACCTATGATATGATACATCATAGCGCAATAAAAGAGTATGCGATCAGTACTTTGAATGTACTGTTATGCTAAATGAGGTAGGCTAATATACGTGGTTTCATGAACATGAGTAATAACTACCTGAATATGTATAGCATGACATACTGAATAAAATACATGAAATCTGTAAATACTGAAGATGCATGACCAAGAATAAAACATGTTCTAAGTATAATCTGTAAACTGAAATACTGAAATTTGATAATTGAATGACTAATATTTATATGATATGGTCCTGCAACTAAAACTAAATTACTGAGTTGATTACTGGACTGAGACTGTGGGAGCCATCATTCAACC
Source organism: Capsicum pubescens (assembly GCA_030864215.1). Lineage (NCBI taxonomy): Eukaryota > Viridiplantae > Streptophyta > Magnoliopsida > Solanales > Solanaceae > Capsicum > Capsicum pubescens. Next base: position 126,602,521 of record CM061543.1, read on the forward strand.
AACATACCCCAATGAGAAATTTTTGGGGTTCAACCTGTAACCCCAGTTGGAAGAGAGTCAGTACCATGCCATGAGTACTAACATTGGCTATGTGGATCTACTGATATGCTGTCCCAAAGGACTAAGGGTGTCAAGTCTAAATTGATGGGTGACCCCTGCGAGGTAGTCAAGCCTAAACTAACGGGTGACTCCTCATATCCTACGTTGGCTACGTAGTTTTGGAGTACAGGGACTGCTACTAATGACTCTGCTTATCTGACGGGAAAGTCGTCATTCCTGCACTCGCTCAGTTCTAAATCCTACTCCCAACTGGACTGATTCAGAATACTGAATTATTCTAAATTTAACTAATCATGATAATTGACTGAACTGATATTGCTCATAACATGTATGAAACTAATCTGAAGATACTGAGGTTAAGTAAACATCTATGTTTTTGTGTTTTCATAACCCCCAGGACTCGATAGCAATAATAGTAAAATATTGCTAAACTTGGAGTACCTAATATGAAAGCATTTATCAAAATTTATTCTTGTAGGCATTTCTTCAAACACTTGTAATGCGTAGTTTAAGCTAAGCATGGAAGAGTATAAAACTTGGAGTAGTAACATGATTTTAATATTAATATCACTTATTCATGATTTAAATCAATGAACAACATTATTCAAACGCATAGGATTTTATACCAACATCAATTTCATATAAACATGATAAAGAATTAAAATTCATGGAGGTTCATGGTTAAAATCACAATTAAAAATCATGGTAAATTGTAAAGATCACAATTTTGAATTTAGAATTGAATACTTGGACTCCATGGGTGAAAGAAACCCATTGATGAACACTTAACGTAGCTTGATTTATAAATTTGTGAGGATTGATGGTGAATTCTTGACATTTGACCTTGAATCTTGAGTGTTAGGGTTTGTTCTTGAAAGAGACCACTTTAGATTTGGGATAAATTGAATAAAATAATGACCTAATAGGCTATTGGGGATTTAATCCCATGTTTTATATGGATTGGGTCCATGGGACAAAGACCAAACTACTCCTGGGAGAAATTTAATTTTCGTCACTGAAAATCTTAATTTTGACCATCACCACAAAGTGGTGATAATGCAGTGAGTCACTGGAATTTCACTATAAGTGTAGTCCAAGGACGAGTGCGAAATCGCACCTTGGCGCGATGCGGTGCCATCGTGGTGCGTCACTGGAAAATGGACGATCGTGAAATTGCAACTTGGCGTGATGCGGCTCCATCGTGGTGCTTTGCTGGAAAAGGAAGAACATGATCTTAAACTCCACCGTGATACGGGATAATCGCAGTGGTACACTAGAAATCGGAAAATTGCTAATTTGTCCTTCACCGCGACTCAATACTTATCGCGGTGTTGTACTGCTCTCACTTAAATCATCACAACTTCTCAGCCGACTATTGGATTTGAGCGAAATTAGTATTTTTTGGAAAGATAATTAAATTTCCTACAACTTGGTGGGTCTTGAGTTGGAAAATTGTCAATAGAGCAAAAGATATGCTCGTTTGAAGCTAACTAAAGTAACATTCTTATTAAAATTTTAGTCGGTAAGGATTATTTTGATTCGTCTAATAGCTGGGAGTTATTTGGGGCCTTAATATACCTCAAACTAACTCATAAAACTATCAAAGAATAATAATGTACTATGCATGAGCTTGAAACATGATGCTAACATTGGTTTGGATTTTTGGGGTATTATAAATAACGTGAGCTTTGAAATCCTCACATGTTAGTCGTGTTCCATTACATAAACCCTCTGAAGAATTTAAATTTCTTAGCAAGATAATGGGGCAATTTTTTTTTCAAACATAGCTTGTACAGAGGTAATCCAGTAGGATTTAACATATGCGTAAAATCTTCATATTCACATTGGACTTTTGGATCAAGAGTTTCATCAGTAGCTATACACACTTTTGCATTGGATGGGAATTGGGTAATCAACATTTTATTTATTTCATCTATAAAATTATTTTTTGTGTTTAAAATAGCTCGAGAAATAGTAAAAGAAATATTTGAGTGAGATGTATATAAATTGGGATAAGTAATTTTAAATAGCAAGTTCAATAAAAAAATTTCAGTAGTGAAAGCAATGATTAAAGATTTTGGTATAGCATTTCGTTTTTCATTTTCATTACTAATTCTCATTAAGTAGTCAAAAAAAGAAGGATCAGTTCTTGTTCACATATTTTCAGATAATTTTAGTTTTTGGAGTTGATTCCAAATTTTAGAACATAGTAAACTTTCGCGAACAAAGTCTTCTCGTTTGTCACTACGAACAACAGGTAGGGTTTGTCTAAAATCACCACTAAAAACAACAACTTTTCCACTGAAGAGAATCTTTCTTTCCATAAGATCTTTAAGAAGCAAATCCAAGGCCTCTATAATTTCTTTTTTTGCCATTGAGATTTCATCCCATACTATTAGTTTTGCATCACGAATTAAAGATGCCAATGAACTTTGTTTGCTATTATTACAACTAAAATTTCCACCAATATTTATAGGCAGTTTAAATCGAGAATGAGCAGTGCTACCTTCAGGAAAAAGTGAGGCTGCCACACCAGAACTTGCAGTTGTCAAAGCAATAAGCCCTCTATGTCTCACAGTAGCTAATAATGCACGATATAAAAAAAAATTATCAGTTCCACCAGGACCATCAATAAAGAAAGCCCCAGGTTTATTTGAGAACACTCTTTCAGGGATTGTATTGTAAGTTGTTCATTGTTTAGTTTATTTTTCAATAGTAAATCTTCATCACTAACGCTAATATTTCTTTCAAAATGTACATCTTTAGCTTCTTTGGCTACAGTAGATGCTTTTATTTTTTTTGAGATTAGTTGAAATTCATTAATATCACGACCCATTGAGCAAAAGAATATCGTTAATATTATTTAATACTTTATAATGGATCTCTTGTAAAGACAGATTTGCATATTTACTATGATCATCTGACATTGCTCTTTCAAAATTTTCCCACATTCTTTGGGATTATTTAGATTACAATACGTTAGTAGGACAGCAAACAAATGTCTTAAGCTAGATGACATTTGATAACCGACTGTTTTTTACATACACTCTATTAAATTATCATCACGTAGTAGTAGTCCTTGTTTTTCTATAGATTCTCTAAATGTACTGTAAGATTCACCATTTACCGTTAACAAATCTTTATATGTTTAGGTCCTCTTACATTCATTAGAAGTAATCTTAAATAATATCTTTCTCCTTTGATTGGATGACATGTCACAACACAGCCAATTACATTTCCTTGTTGACGACATGTCCATATTTTATATTGTGTTGACTATACAAAATATTTAGGGAACTCTCGATATAAAAAATTTAGATTCATAGCTTCTTTATGTACTGGATTCATCATAAAAAATTCAGTTAACATAGTTTTCTTAATCATTAGATTATTTATAACTTTGCTAATATTATTGGTACTTTTAAAAGAAATAAGTTGTTGTCCATCAATATGGAGCTGCAAATGATAGACAGAAGGACTCATTTCACTGATGGGAAATCCAAATATGTGCCATGCAGCTTCAGGCGGGGAAACCCACCTAGCTGATTGATACTCTTTTATTTTATCTATTTCTACATTTGTGTTATCATCATGCAGACGAAATGTAATTTTATCATTTTCTTTATATATATATATATATATATAAATATATATATATAAAATATATATATATATATATATTTATAAATATATTTAACAATTCTAATATCGGAACAAATTTCTACATTCATATGACAATTAAATTTACATAATAAAAATGGATTGTAAGGAACAACCCATGAATTATCAAGAAGATGGTATCCGATTTTTATACATTTTCTCGTATTTCGTCTCCTATAAATTGGATATGAATTTTTACCTTTACATGTTTGGTTAAAAAATTCTTTTGGATATTTAAATTTACAGTAACCTTTCTTTTTCATACAAGGACATGTCAGACTTAATTCACCATAAGGACCATGTATCATGTGTAAAGTAACAAGTTCAAATAAATTTAGATTTGTTTTACAGTCAGATAGCTCTACACAAACAAATCGATCATATGCTTCTGGTGTCAATAATTTATATTTTTCCTCAAGTATAATGAAAAAATGAGCATGAGGAAGTCCTCGTTTTGTAAATCCTATTGTATAGATAAATGTTGCAACTTTACCAAATATATGTCTTCTTAATATATCCTTTCTTAATTCTTCTAATTTTGCTCGAAATATTCATCAAATTAAATCAGGTCTGTTTTGGACTTCATCCGTTGGAAGTAGAGTTTGTTTGATTTCAGGACAAGAAGGATTGCAAGTCATGGTTAGAAACATATTAGGTCTTCCAAAACGTTGAACTAAATCTATAGCATTCATATATTGTTGACGCATATCTCTAGGACCTCCTGTGAAACCAAGGAAAATTATTCTATGCTTTCCTACTTAAGAAGATTCTCTTTCACCACGGCGTAATATATCCAAAAGTCCTCCTAACACATCTATTCTAAACAAATCTTGATTGAATGAAGTAAAATCAAGCCTCTGGGTTTCAATTTTGATCCATTCGTCTACAATATATTGTTTGGATAGAATTTCATGATTATTAAAGCACATTATTTTTGTACTAACCTTGAGAAATGGGACCAGGTCCCTCTCTTTATTGACAGAATCCTCAGATTTGTGCAGGTCACAACTATCCTCTTCCAAGTTATCCTCATGGGTGTATACCTACAAAAGTATAGTATTGAGTTAGACCATTGTGCACCTACCTTAACAAAGATACCTGTCACTTTGTCATAGCCAAATTTAGGAAGAATGACTGAATCACTTAGTAAGTAAGGTTAAATTGATCAATCCCAGCTTCAGCTTGTTAGTTTTAATAAACATAGGTCTGAGGATCAAGTCCCTGACTTAGCATCCTTTAAATTTCTAAGCTTTCTTCAGTATTGTATTGAACCAGTTAGCATCTTTCAGAACACTTTCATATTTTGGGGTTTATATTTAGGCAAAAATGCTTAGAGATCCATGTAGTATCTGACTTGAGCTCTTGTTTTCACTCCTGTTTCCAAAATATAAAGTCAGAATATAATAAGAGTGAGAGCATCCGTCTCTTCAGTTTGGACTTCTAAGATAAGTTTTACAGGGACCAAGTCCCTGTTAATTTTTACTGGACCTTCCTTATTGATCTTCTATCGGAGCTGGGGTCTTTGACTAAGATTCTGGATCACATATCTTTCCTCATCATCATATGTCCTATGAATTAACATCTTTGTGTGGAATGTTACTTCCCACCAGCCATACACATTTTTTATCCTTATTACTATTTCCACATGAGATACCTCCACCTTGATGTGTCTTGAGAGAGTGAATACAGTTAGACCTTCCTGTCGTATGGATTGAATAACTACTATTAGTGAACTTGTTTTGACTGCAAACCATTTCTCCCTCCTGAAAATAAAATCATTTGTTGGATTTGGGAACCCACACGAGTTTGAGTTCCCAGTAGGAAGACAGAGGTAAGATCAAATACTTCTTTACCCATCTAGGTAATGAGAGCTTCTTCATATTTTTCAAAGGTATAAAACCTTTATGATAGGTATTCCCCTGGTGGATATATCTAACATTGATCATTCTAGATCTCATCCAACTTTGATAGTTTTCTTTTATGTGACCATCTCTACCAAAATATATGAATAGAGGTTTCTAAACTTTGTTTTTGATATCTTGAACAACCTTGCCCTGAGACATTGAGATTTGTACTGATACCCAAGGCCTTTACCATTAATAACTCCTTGACTAGTTAAGTCAGAAAGGATTTGCGAGGATGTAGTCCATTGTAGGGATTTTTTAAGTTCTTCCCTCAAACGGACCAGGTCCCTTTCTAACTCCTTATTCTTCTGGAGTGCAATCATAAGATATCATTGAGAATCCTCTCATTTTTCTTCAAGCTCAACCTAAAACTTTTGATGCTTCTTTCTTCCCTTTACTCTCAGAAACATCTACTTTCTCTAGTTAACTTACCAACCTCAGTTTTCCAAATTTCAACTTAGTAGCCTGTTGCTCAATTTTAGATATCTGGAGAGTCAAACCTATCAATTCAAGCTCATGATCTTCTATCATTCCTTCTGGAGCATTATTCTTTTCTTTATCACAAACACTATTAGTTTTCTCCAGTTGACTAACTAAGCTTAGATTTCCAGACTTCAACTTTGTGACATGTTCCTCAATTTCAAATATCAGGAGAGTTAAAGACATAAACTCAAGCTCTTAACTTTCTACCTGTTCTTCTAGAGTATTTTTTTCAGCAGTCATTTCACACATAGAAACAATCAACACATTAGTAAGCTTTTTTATCTTTCTAACAGAGTAGTTATCTAAGTTTTCTTTAATGTTAGAAAGTGTTAACTCATTTTCTTATTCATATTCAGTGTTTTCCATGAGAGCAATCAAGGAGTCAAAGTTCACTTTATCATCCTTCACTGCCAGCATGGAAACATCTTTCTTCTTCCCATCTTCCTCAGATTCATTGGATGAATCTCCCCACACTGTGAGGTTCTGCCTTACTGCATAATCAACTGAAGTCTTTTTATTTAAATTTGCAGGGACCTGGTCCTTTCCCTTACCTTTGTCATCTCCAATCTTGAGGTATTCCTGGTGATCTTTTTTGTGCATTAGACAGTCTTTAATGCAATGGTCAGGACTTTCACATTTATGACAAACTCCAATAGAGCCTCCATTCTTATTGCTGCTTCCTTTTCTCTGAAACTGATCACTTTTCTTTATTGTTCTAACAATTCTTTTTTCCAAATAGGCAGCATTAGTATCTTCCTCACTTGAATCTAACTTAGAAACCTTCAATGCCAGATTTTTCTCTTTTTATATCCTTCTTCTGTTTCCCTTACTGTATCTTGAGTTTATGTGTTGTTAGATTACCAATAAGCTCATCCATAGTGAGAGTTTTCAGGTTCCTTTCCTTAGAGATATCATCCACTTTGCTTTCCTAGGATTTAGGAAGAACCCCCAAAATTTTCTCACATATTTGTACACAGGAATCACTTCTCCTAGATATTGCAACTTATTAGTGATAAAAGTGAATCTTGTATGCATCTCTTGGATAGTTTCTCCTTTTTTCATGGCGAAGGTTTCATAGTGTGTAGTTAGTATATTAACTTTTGAATCCTTCACACTAGTTGTCCCTTTATGAGCTATTTTTAAGCAATCCCAAGTTTCCTTAGCTATTTGACAAGATGAATTCCTATTGTTTTCATCTGGTTATATGACACTGACAAGCAATTTCTTGGCTTTATAGTTTTTTTTAATTTTTTCCTATCTTCATCATCAAACTCTCTTATGGTTTTGCACCACTATTCTTGTCATATCTTCTTCCTTGATCTCCTTGATAGGTACATGAGGAACATTAAGTATTATATCCATAATTATTGATGAAACTTGAAGGGGTTACACCACACAGTGAGGGACTAGGTCCCTTATAGTTAATCACAAGCAATCAAATAGTAAAGCACATAAAAACTAAAGACTTTGCAGGAATGTAAAAACACAAAGATTTAATATGGAAACCTCCTTTCTCAAGCGAGGAAAAACCACGGCTTGCCCTCACAAGCACCCACAATCCACTATAATCAAACTCTTGATTAAAGACTCCAATGAACATAACTCTAGGTTCCACCTTCTTGTAATAGCTCTACTACAAACCCTTCTTGACAACTTTGCAGAGAACACACCTTGATATTGATTAACTCTAACCAATATCAACGTTGGGTAACTCTACCTAAGCTCACTCAAGAAAGCAAAGAAAACATTACTCTTATGGCATGAGTAATTTAGTGACAATTCAAGGATCAACTCAAGAACACTCACTCTTTTAGTACATAAAAAATAAGAACTTGAGAAATACTTGAGCAATGAATCTAGATTGATTTTTTCCTTTCTCAATTTTTTTCAATTCTGATTTGTGCAAAAATTGCTTCATTGAGAAGAATTATTTTTCTTTTATAAGGGAATAATGATTAGGGTAGAAATCTAATTCGGCTAAGTGTTCTTGAAAGGTACACATCTCACCTGCGTGGTTTGTTACACTAGAGGATAAAACTACGCAGACCTTGTGACGCTATAATTTTCCATGATGACTCAGGGACATGGTCCCTTGTTGTCAGTTGCTCATCATCAAAATAAGATGTAGCAAGTGGAGACATCAACTTGTAGATGAGTCTACTTAGGTTGTCAAGTCTAATATTTGTAGTTCTTATCCCAACTCTTCGTTGATTCAGGTATTTCTTTACTTTAGTACGAAGACGAACTAGATTTTTAGTGGTGGATGATATAACGACCTAAAAATTTGATGAAATATGTGAAATTTGTGATATTTTGTAATTTGACTTTTTTACCACTCCTCATAGTTGTATTATGGTATTTTTGAGGTATGGGGGTGATTGGAATGGCTCCCGATGTATTTTGGTACCATTTGTGCGATATTACAATCTTTGGTGGTTTCAAGAGCCTTATTATTGACATGTGTGGTTATCTTTTGATCTGGGCAATGGATGGCTGAATGGACTATGCTAGCAGCTTTGAAATATTGATTTTAGGATGGGAAGACCTTTGGTTTGGGTCCCTATGCACCTGAGCTCATTTTGACCTGTTGGTCGGAAAGTGAGCAAATTAGAAATATAAGTATGGGATCCATATTTGGTCGAAACAACCTCGGATAAAAAATTTAACTTTTTTAGCGTGTTCAAAACATCAATTTTAGTGTGGTAATATGTTTGGTTTGGTTTTATGACTTTTAAATTTCATTTCGATCCTCGATTTGAAAAATTGTGATTTTGAGTTACGGGGATCAACTCTATGAAAATGATATTTTTTAAAAAAATTTGATATCGTCATTGAGTCCGACAATCGAATTTGGTGTGGTTACATAGTTCCTTAGCATAGATCGGACTCCAAACGAATCCCAGGCACCCCCATCGTAGTCACTTTTTGGATTTAAAAGTTTGTGTTTTTTTCAAAAAAAAACTGGTGCAGTCTAAGAAAAAGCTTTTGGCCCTTTTTTTTTCCCATTTTTCTTATTCTTTAACCTTGCCTCTTGGGAGTTAAACACTAAAATAGTGTCAAAGCTTAAAAGTGAAGCTTGTAGGAGCTTGGGAAGCTAGATTAACATATATTTCTTGATTCTATTACAGATTTACGGTGAGATTTCATCCTTTCTTACTCTAATTCCTTGATTAATTTCTCAAAATCTCAAAAATCTTTGGTCTTGATTTTAAAATCCAATTTCACTTGAATAATGTTTTAATCTTATAATTACTAGTTTTCATCATTTTAACCTTCAAAATAATTTTGAGTCTTGATTTTGACACGGATTTTAATGATTTTATTTGGTAAAGCTCAAAAATAGTTTTTCTTCAATTTGAATCTCATTTTGACTCAATTTAACTTGGGTTTTCAGTTGTAGGTTCCTAAAAATATGAGAACATATTTTTGAAGTAAAGGTACAATTTGACCCTTCTTTTTTTAAAAACCATTTCTGGGGTCTGTTTTGACCCCGAACTAAAAGTAGGCAATATGAGTATGGTTGGTTTTGTTTTGATGCTAAGATTCTATATTTCTTGGTTTTAGTTTATTTTGGTATTGTTTGTAGAAAGTAAGATCGTAGGTTCAAAGTGTAGCGGACCAATATTGGCATTCGGGGTAGGATAAGACTTAACTCTTTCAGATTGGGTTGGGTAGTAAATGATGGTACAAAATACATAATAAGGATGAAAACTAATCATGAAAAATGGTTATCTATGTGTTGTGCCGGTGTGGGGGGGCCTATATATGATATTGATATCCTTGAATACATCTGAATAATTGTATTGTGTTGTTGAAATGCCTAATATGGTACCACTGGTGTATTGTAATATATTCATACTTTTTAGTATATGAAACATGTGGAAAATTATGCATGGTTGGAAACAATGAACGGATATTAGCCCACGTGATTGTTGAAAGATATCATTGTGGTTGGTTGTGGAAATACATCATGTGATTGGTTGTGGAAATACTCGTTGGGAGTTATTGTGAACTTTATATTCTCATGAAATCATACACAGAATTTCACTTGTTTGTTGTATATTTTGTATATACTTCTTGTTGTTGGTGGTCTCATTTAATTTGTGTCTCATAATATGTATGTGCTTTGGAAATATTAGAAATACTGGAAATTCAGAAAATACTAGAAATATCAAATTTATAGACCTCTCTGAAGGATATGTGGAGGAGAATCATGGATATTGGTTGTATACGGATTGACAAACCCCCATGGGTCCTACATTGGGAAGATTTAGCTCTATTAGTGTATATGAGGTAGTATATGGGTTGAAGAACCCTCCATGGGTCCTACATCGGGAAGCTTTAGCTCTATAGGTGTATATGGAGACTGGGCAACTATCTCGTGCATCATCATCATCATATACATTGCGCTGATTTACTGTGTTTAAATTATGCTTGTATGACCATATTGACTTTTTATCTATCTATTTGTTCTATATCTTTACTTGTTAATGTCTAATTGTTCTATCTTCCCTTATTTGTACAAAATGATCTTGATTATGCATGTTCCTCTTTTTTTCTACTTGTATCTAATATTATTTATATTTGTATTCCTATCTAGTGTGTTATTATATCATGTGTAGATATTGTAGAACTGTTAATGCAAGTAGTGTGGGATACCGTTGTAGGATATTTTCTGATTACAAGTGACGTGACCTTAGTGTATATTTTATATGCTTTATTTGCTACTTTTCTTTGCCGGCCTATGATACTTATTGAGTGCAAGTGGACCATACTCACACCTATTGCACCCTTTCAGTGAAGGTCCTAGCTTGAGTGCACCTCAGATTGAGTGATTTTGAGTGCCTTCAGATTACTCATGGTAGCGGTTGGACCTTCATGCGCTTAGAGTTCAACTCTATCTTTCTATAGTAGCTATGTCTTTATTTTTATTTGGAGATAAATGTTTACCCTGTGAGGATATTTCTGATGAAGTTGACTCATGATTTGTATTAGTAGGTCTTACACTATTGATACCTGGTTTGGGAATGTATAATTTTGAATATGTTTCTTTCTGTATTATTTATACTTATACGGTTCGTCTTTATTCTAGAAGTCTTACCTTGAAAGTATTTCTGTCTTTTTACCCTTTGTGTATCAGTGTAGGTGATAGGCTTACTTGTCAAGGTTCACCACAACGAGTGTCATCATGACCCTCGTATTTTGGGTCGTCACACCCATTCCCTCCCCACCCATCCCCACCCCATAAATAGTCCCTATAATTTTTGTTATTACACAGTAGAGGTTTATACAAAATTAAATAAATGAAACGAAGAGTAAATAAATAAATAAATAAAAGCTAATTGGGAAGCTTTTATTATCCCTTCCATCCCAAGCGACTCTCTGTCAGTCCCAAAATAAAGCAACCCTTATTACACCTGTAAATAGAATAAAATATCCAAACACACAAAAATAAATACGTGGAATTTGTAAAAACAAGACTACATGTTTCAAAATAAAATCATTAACTCAAAATTAGATCCTATGAGTATATTTTCTAAAGGTTCCTGAACACAATAAGAATATCACATAAGTATGAAATGACAGAAACTAACTGATAAGCAGCAAGAACTATAAATCAAAATAAGAAAACTGTGCTTCCGCAACAAAACTTATAATAATAGTTAATAGCCAAAGTCATCTCAAGACCACAAATAAAGAGAGATTTTATATAAGTTTAGAGAAGAGTAATGTTCAGTCTTTTTTGTATATAAAGAGTAGGAATTGAAGAAGTATTTACAAAGATAAGATAAGAGTAATATTTTTTTCTTTTGTATAAAGAGAATATGAGTTGAAAGTTGTCCCTTAGAAAAAGAGAAATGTCGTCTTTATATATTAAAAGAGTAGTATAGTATTAATGGAAAAGAGAATATTCAAAAAATTAATTAGGGAGAGTAAAAAGGAAAAGAAATATTCCAAGAATCAAGAAATAAAAATCTTATTTTCTTAAATAAATGAATCAACTAAGAAGAGAAACTATGTCCAAACATGAATGTATTGACATGACATATTGAATTTTTTTATAAATGAGCAAGCAATACATTCAAATTAAGGAGGGATAAAAGATTAATCAAGATAGTCAAATTACGATATACCCTAGTTAGACAAAAAATCAGCTTTGACCGAACAAGGTAAAAGAATAAGTGAGGAGATCATAGCTATGGAATTTATCAAAAATAAATAAATAAAGAAGCTATCACACAATTTCAAATTGAATGATACACCAATTAGCCAAACATAATTCTCAAATAGGTGTAAACAAATCACTATCCACCATAAATAAATCAATTTCAAAGTTGTCCTAAGTTAATAAAGAAAACAAATACGAACAATAGAAAATCTTCTCACAATCAAATCATTTTTCATCCAGCATGTTCATGTTATCAATCATATAAAAATTATGAGACTAAGGATTACACAAATCATTGTAAATTACAAAGATGTTGTCATGAACATACTTTATACGAAAAAAATAATTAACCAAAACCAAGTTATAATTATTCAACTAATTTAGAATTGATTAAGAAATCAAATGAGCATATGTATTTGGACTTCACTACCAGAACATGAATGTACGTACTCAACTATGCAAGGGATGAACAAACAAATCGGGGTTAATGTACGACCACAGATAAATAGAAAATCTACCAATTTTGTCACTAATCAGTTTTATCAAAATTGTGATTTTTATTGATGAACAAATGACACGCTAATCAAGATAATAAATACGTACGAAAGGAATTCATACCACGAACAAATTTATAGCAATTTGGTCCTAAAATCAAAATGAAGATATTGCCTATGGGGTCTCGATGCTTTGTCCCGAAGCTCACCTTGTCGGAGGCTATCAAATTTCATCGGAGAAAGAATGTTTGTTGGAGAAGAGAGGTTTGGAGGCGCAGTCGTTGGTGTTAATTTTTGGCGGCTATTATTGGTTGTTTCAACCTAAGAGGTAGATTTAGGTGGTGACAATGTTGTCACGACTCGCCAAAGAAAGTGCATGGTCGCTGAAAAAACTAAAAAACGATTGTAGTTGTTGGTTTTCACTAGGGATGGCAAGCAGTGGAGTTCTCCGCTTGGAAAGTGGATGTAGATAGTGGACTAGTGGGGCATCAATGTTCGATTTCATGACTAACGGGTTGTTCATGGTGTTCTGTTGATGGTTGGCAGCTGACATCACGGCTGGAGGGTTGTTCTTGGTAGTCTGCCAGTGGTTGGTGGTTGTTTGAGAGTGAGGGAGATGGTTCATCGGGGGTGGAGCATTTAGGGCTATCACCAATCACCATCTCTGTCAAAATAACAATGAAAAAGAGAAGAACGAGAGAGAGATTACTGAGAGAAAAGTGACAAAGAAGGGGTGGGGTGTGGTGGATGATAACTGATGGAGTTACGATAGAGGAGAAGAGGCGAAGGGCGTCGGCATCGACGATATTGCCAGATATGCATCTTATCGAAATGTGGGGTTCGCTGATGGTATTTTGTATTAGAGAAAAGAGAGGAGAGATTAGGGGCAGTTAATATTTTGTGGAGGGGAAGCTGATTTTTCCTTTAGAGTTTTGAGGGTTAAAGGGATTAAAGGGGAAACTTAATCTCAACTGTTGATCATATGAGATCAAAGACTGTGATTAAACTTGGTAAGGGTCAAATAAAATTGATTGAAATTTACAATTGAGCCAAATAGAACTCAATTTAGTTTAAAAATTGATATAAACTAGATACAAAGTGGCTAGAAATTAGATAAATTAAGAAAATTGAATTATGTTAGACTACTATTTGATAAATATATATAAATACAGTAATAACATGATTAGGCAATGTGATGAAAAATATTATCAATAAATTATGTAAATAAAATAAATGGAACATAATATAATATGATAAAATAATAATAATTATAATAATACTAACAAACAAAATATGTTTGTAGATTATGGGTGCACATACTTGTGGATGTAGTATAATAAAATGTTAATAAAAATTATGAAAAAGTATTACACCTAAATTAATCAAGATTTATCTGATGCTAAAATAATAAGTTAAAAATATTAATACCCAAAATTGATAGATTTTATAAAATATCAGCCTAGCAAAATTATCAGGAGGTCAAACTTGAGTGTCAATGGGGTGTATACAGAAAGTCATGTGATTACTTTCATTGTTCATCCCATCCACATTGCATCGCATATGTATCTTGCTTGTTTTTCTTAGTTTTCTTGACTTATGTTTGGTGTTGTGTATTTGTCTTTTATAACTCTGTTATTACTTTTTATGTGTATTTATATATTATAATTGTTAGTAGCGACGGTGTGAGCTATGGATTGGCACTTTTCTGCTTGCAGGTGACGTGCTCAAAGTATATTTTACTTATTTTATTTTCTACTTTGCTCAGTCGGCCTATGATAGCTACCGAGTATAAGTAGACCATATTCACCCTTATTGTACCCTTTCGATGCAAATTCTAGTATAAGTGTAATACACATAGGTTAAGTTTGTGCTTTTTATTGGTGATATTCAAAGTAATGGACCGTTCTAGCATTCAAGGTGGATTTTCAGATCTCACTTTATCTTACTTATCTCTTTATTTTAGATCAAAGACCGATTTTGTACTATTTAGTTTTTGGAGTTGTACTTGGATTGCTCTTACATTATGACACTAGGTTTTAGGTGGTTTGTGAATTTCATCAGACTTTTCTTTACTCTCTCTCTATATATATTCTGTGTTTGGCCTAGCTTCTCTCTAGAAGTCTCATGTGGGTTCATTTTTTATTTTTTCTTATTACTTTGTGTGATTGTCTTACTTGTCAAGGCTTGACAGCGATAAGTGACATCATGGACTTATTCTTGGGTCGTGACAAATTGGTATCAGAGTAGCCAGATTCACCGATCTCATAAATATAAAAGTAGGATGTCTAGTAGAGTCCCAGAAATCCACATGTAAACATTTGTATCTATCTTTGAGGGGCTATAAGATATTTTTAGGAAAAACTTCTATATTTTAATTCCTTATCGTGCAGGTTATTTATAACCTATGTTCTAAATTGTGTTCTACCCTTTTCTGAGAATATGGTGAGGACTAAATCTCAAAAGGTTTAGGATGTTGAGCCATCACCTTAGGATGGATCCCAGACTAGAGGGTGAGGCAGGGGTCATGGATGGCCCAGAGGTAGAGGACAGGAATGAGAAGCTTCTCTTATTAGAGCTAGTTCTAGGGGGACCTCTCCTAATCTCGAGATTAAGCATGTAAGAGATGCGGGGCCAGCTCAGGTCCTACAGAGTTTAGTTTCTACCCTAGTTCTAGAGGGTTTGTTCATTTGTTCAATGATTTAGATGGTGTGTTTATGAGTGCACCCGGTGTTCCTCCAGTTTTGAGGTGGTACCATTGTCAGTGGCGGTGTTTTCTTATGGTATTCCTCTGATCTTGAGTTTAGTTATGTAGTATGTATCGATATCTTCTTATGATATTACTTAAAATTTGAGTAGTGATCATCCTTCTATACCAGTATCTGATCATAGTATTCCTAGTTCAGGGGTACAATCTTCATCTATGGTACACCCAGGTATGGATTCTCATTCTACCAGACTTTTTATCCTCTAATTTCTTAAGATACAGTTATGTCTTCAGATGATCAGAAGAAGTTTGAGTGGTTATTTTCTTGGGTCTGCCCAAGTTTCATGGTTCTATTGGTGAGGATGCCTATGAATTTTTAGATTATTGCCAGGAGAAATTACATAATCTTAGATCCCTTGAGTCTCATGAAGTTGCTTATACTACCTATCAGTTGATAGATGTGGCTAGGGATTAATGGAGGTTGTATGCGAGTTATAGGCCTTTGGGTTTGCCTACTATAACTTAGACTCGGTATTTTGATGATTTCTTGTGCCACATAGTTTGAGGACTAGATGTGTGATGAGTTTTATTATTTGGAGTATGGCTCTATGACTATTGGTGAGTATCAGGCTTGTTTTCACAATCTATCCAAGTATTCAGTCGCTAGTATCACCATTGAGTCATAGCAAATTTGGAAGTTTGTGAAGGAATTATATGGTACTTACCAGTTGGTTACAACTTTACAACTTAGATGGTAGTCACACAGGCTTCTTTTCAGAGTATTATTGAGCAAACCTAGATAATAAAGTTGATTAGTCAAGCTACTCAGGTAGGCTCCAAGAAAGTGCATCATCATGGTGAGTTTAGTGGACACGCCTTCTAAGGTAAATAATTTCCTAGTATAGGTTTTTATGGCTATCATGGTAGGATAGTTCAGGCCATTTTGTAAGGATCAGGTGATAAGTTTTACTTCAGGTTTGGTATCTTTGGGTAGTCAGACATCTGGTCAGGGTAGTCATTTTAGTTTATACCTACTCCTATATTGATAGTAAAAGGTAGTTCATGAAGTGGTAGGGGTGAAACTAGAGGTGCTCTAGGTAAAGGTAGAGGTAGTTGAGGTGGTGGTCGAGGATTTTCTCAGTTTTGGAGAAAACATGGTCAGTGTTATGTTATATTTTCTAGACCCAAGGCAAAGGCCTCTAATGTTGTTATTATAGGTATTATCCCAGTTTGCTTCAGATTTGATTTATTAATTTTATCTCGGGTTGACTTTTTGCAATGTATCTATGTATTTTTCTTATGGATTTGATATTGTGTATGAGCCTTTTGCTATGCCTCTTTATGTTTCTACCCTTATATGAGATTCAAAAGTAGTGGACCGGGTGTGCTAATCATGTGCGGTTACCTTTATTGGATGTGAGACTTGGGTATACTTAATTATCTTAGATATGGTTGATTTTGATGTGATTGATTAGCTCCTTATCATACTATTTTGGACTATTATGCCAAGATCGTGATCTTAGCTATGTCGGGTGTACTAAGGTTAGCTTGGAAGGGTACTCTTAATTCGAGTCTTAAAGGGGTTATATCTTTTCACTGTGCTTTCTGTATGATAAAGAGAGGGTTTCTATCTTCTTTAGCAAATATTCGTGATATTAGTGTTGCCTCACCTCCTTCTATATATTTTATTTGAGTTGTTCGTGAGTTAATGGATGTGTTTCGTATAGATTTATCTGGTATGCCTCCAGACTGTGATATCCATTTTGCTATTGATATAGAGTCGGGAACCAAGCATATTTTTATTCCTACCTATAGGATGGCCCCAGCTGAGTTGAAGGAGTAGTTATAAGATTTGTTGAGTAAGGAGTTTAGTTGATCTAGTGCATCTTCTTGGGGTGTGCCTATTTTGTTTGTGAAGAAGAAAGATGGTTTTATACGTATTTGTATTAATTATAGATAGTTAAACAAAGTAACGATTAAGAATAAGTATCCTCTTTCTAACACCGATGATCTTTTTTATCAACTTTAGGGTGCTTCAGTGTTTTCCAAGATTGATTTAATTTCATGGTATCATCAGTTAAAGATTAGAGCTTTGAATGTTCCAAAGACAGCTTTTTGGACTAGGTACGACCATTATAAGTTCTCGATCATGTCTTTTGGATTGAACAATGTACCTGTAGTGTTTATTGAGTTGATGGACTGGATATTCAACCGTATATCGACTCCTTTGTGATTGTATTTATAGATGACATCTTGGTTTATTCCACTATTGAGGCCAACCGTATGAAACATTTGAGGATTGTGCCTCAGAGGTTGTGTGATGAGAAGTTATAGGCTAAGTTGAGTTTTAGTTGGATTCTATCTCTTTCTTGGGACATGTGGTGACTAAGAATAGTATTATGGTTGATCCATCAAAGATTGCGGTGATTCATAATTGGCTAGACCTACTTCTCAGTATGAAATTTGGAGTTTTGTTGGTTTGACGAGTTATTATCGGCATTTTTATAGGGTTTTCCACCTATCGTGGATCCTTTAACCAAGTTGACTCAAAAAATGGTGATTTTTTAATTGTCGAATACATGTGAGAAGAGCATTTAATAACTCAAGGAATTGTTGACTTCAAATCCTATCTTGACTTTATCCATAGAGGGTGTAGGTTTTATCCTGTTTTATAATATCTTGGATGTTTGTTTGGATATGGTGCTAATGTAGGAGGGTAAGGTTATTGCTTATGCCTCTCGTCAGTTGAAGCTTAATCAGAGAACTTACCCTACCCATAATTTTGAAATGGCAGTCATAGTGTTTGTGTTGAAGTTGTAGCTTGTGGGATTTTCTCGGACCACGCAGCCTTCATAACTTCTTCACACAATAAAATCTTAATATGAGTTAGTTGTATTTGTTTGAGTTGATTAAGGATTATGACATCACTATTTTGTACCATATGAGTAAGGCTAATGTGGTTATGGATGCCTTGAGTCAAAAGTCAACTAGCATAAGGAGTTTAGATCATATCTTAACCCTGGAGAGGCCTTTAGCCTTAGAGACTCAATCTTTAGCTAACCAGATGGTTAGGCTTGATATTTCGACACTCGGGCATGTTTTAGCCTTTGTTAATGCTAGATCTTACTTGATGGACTAGATTCGAGCTCACCAGTTTGATGATGATAGTTTGAGGGAGATTTAAGATAAGGTGTTGTATGGCGAGGCTAAAGAAGCCTCTCTAGTTTCTAATAGTGCATCGAGGATTGGTGGACGAGTTTGTATGGCGAGAGTCAGAGATTGATTTTAGAGGAGGCTCGTTGATCTAGGTATTCTATCCATATAGGTGTGACCAAGATGTATTCTGATTTGAAGCAATTTTACTAGTGGGGTGGTATGAAGAAGGATGTGGCATATTTTATATCACGTTGCTTGTCTTGTCAAAAGGTAAAGGTCAAGCATCAGAGACCAGGTGGGTTGCTTCTGAGATTACCTATTCTTAGTGGAAGTAAGAGCGAATAATAATGGACTTTGTGGTTGGGTTACCTCATACTTCTCATAGTTTTAAAAACATTTAGGTCATTGTGGATCGGTTGACCAAATTAACATATTTCATACCTTTTCAGATTTTCTTCAGTGCTTAGAGATTGGAGTGTATCTATGTTCATAAGATAGTTCACCTTCATGGGGTACCCATGTCTACTATTTTAGACAGAGGTTTAGTGTTTACTTTTAGCTTTTGATGGACATTTCAGGAGGAATTGGGTACTCGAATTGACCTTAGCATAATTTTCCACCCCCAACTGATGGTCAGTCGAAGCAAACTATTCAAGTTTTAAAGCATATGCTCCTTATATGTGTTATATATTTTGGAGGTTAGTAGGAGCAGTATTTTCCCTTGGCAAAGTTCGCTTATAATAATAGCTATCATTCAAGTATCGAGATGGCCTCTTTGGAGGCATTGTATGGTAGGCATTATTGATCTTCTATTGGTTGGTTTAAGACTTCAGAGGTTAGACCTTGTTCTACTAACTTGCTTCGCGAGTCTTTGGATAGAGTTTAGGTGATTCAGGATAGGCTCCAATCAAACTAGAGTAGGCAAAATAGTTATGCAGACCGCAGGCTTTGTGCCTTGAAGTTTGGGATTGGTGATCGAGTTTTTCTTTGTGTGTTGCCTTGAAGGGTGTGATAAGGTTTGTAAAGAGAGAAAAGCTTATCTCTAGGTATATTGGGCTATTTGAGATTCTTTGGATAGTTAGGGAGGTTGCTTATGAGTTGGCCTTACCTTCAGACTTTTCAGCCGTTCATTTAATTTTCATATATATATATGCATCAACGTTATATTTAAGATGAGTCTCATGTGGTTCATTGGGACTCAGGTCAATTAGATGAGAGGTTGACCTTTGTTGAGGAACCAATGTCTATTTTAGCTAAGGATGTGAGATTCTTACATTCTAGAGATATTCCCGTGGTTAAGGTTTAGTGGAGGCACCGTCCTATTGATGAGGCTACATGAGAGGTTGAGTCCTACAAGCATAGTAGTAACCCTCAACTCTTTACCGATTCGGGTATTTTCTAGCCTTTAGTTCTAGGATGAACTAAACTATTAGTGGTGGATGTTGTAATGATCTGAATTTGTGAATTTTCCATTTCTATATGTTTTGAACATTTTTTCATTCCCTGTAGTTTCTATGTGTTGGTTTTGAGGTTCGGGGATGGTTGACATAGTTCTCGATGCGATCTAGATGAGTTATGTAAGCTTATGATTTTTAGAGACTTGAGAAGTCATATAGTTCACTTTTGTCGATATTTATTTTTCTGAGTGTCAGATGGCAGAATGAACTACGTCAGTAAATTTGAAATGTCGAACTTGGGTTAGTAGCGGGGTTGGTTCAACCTTGAAACCTTTATATCTCATTTTGATCCTGTAGTTGAAAAATAGTAAAATAGAGTCTTGAGGGTTAATTTATTGATACTGATCTTTTTCATAAATCCAAATTTGTCATTGTGTCTGGAACATCAAAATTAGCCTAGTAGCATATATGATTTCTTTTGGATTATGAACGAATTCCAAGGATTTATTTGGAGATTATGGAAATCATGCAAATCAGCTGATTGTTGATCTCTGGTGTTTGAATGTCACCTTCTTAACGAAAATGGGCCTTCATCTGCAAATATTGAGAAGGAATTATTCTTTCATCACAAACGTGAAGGTGGGTTGCAATCGCAATGGATAACCAAATTGGGTCGGGTCAAAGTCCCTTCTTCGTAAATGCAAGGGTCTGGGTCTTTGACCTTCGTAAATGCAAAGCCCTAGACGCAAAAGCGAAGGATAATTTAATTGGCTAGTCATTATTGACCCTCACAAACTTGAAGAATTTACCATGTTTGTGAGGTACTATTCACTAAATAGTATAAAATCCATTTTTTGCGATTTTACTTTATTTTTAGACCTCAAAGCTTTGGAAAAGACAATTTTCAAAGATTTAAGCAATGATTTTCATTTGGGTAGCTTCTAAACACATAATTTCACTATTTTTCATTGACTGTATTTTCAAAAACTCCTTTAGATCATGATTTCAAAGTGGAAAATTGAGGTTTTTACTGGTAAAGTTTAAAAAGGGGTTTTGTTCTCATTTTGGGCCTCAATTTTAACTCATTTTTGTGTGGGTTTTCACCTTTAGACTCCTATAATCTTGGATAATGTGTTTTTAGAATAAAGTTTTAATCTTACCACTTTTATTTTTAAACTCAATTTTTAAGTCTGTTTTGACTCGAACCCGAATATGGAAAATATGGGTATTGCCATTATCCATAATATGGATAATATGGATAATGCGTAGATGTCATTTTTGAATGTGGTAGTTGATTATAAGGAGACAGGGGAAAGGATCCATTTCAAGGCACTTTAGACCAAGATTTCATTATTTGAAGTAGTTTATGGTTTAACTTCTTTCATATTGAGCTAAGTAGTTAATATATAAGCAAAGCATGCTACGGATTGGGGGAAGGTAGCTAAGGGCTTATATTTTGAAATTATTTTACTATTGTGTGCTCGTGTGGGGGTTTATATTCTATTGTTGTTGACTTGCGGTAATTAGTATTATGTGTTACCCATGTGAGGGCTTTATTTGACATCATTGGCCTTATCTAGGCATATATATTCCTTCATTCTAGATATAATGCTCATGTGGGGGATTGATTTGATTATATAGACCTTATTTAAGCATTGGTTTCTCTTATCATGATAGTTATACCCGATAAGACTTAATATGATATATGATGCCTTTCGTGCATATTTATTCTGATAGTGTCAAACGTTGAGTTAATAATCATGAATGATGGACATATTGAGTTTATTTCTAGCTTACTTCTATATACTTATGTGTTGATTGAATTGGGTAACCTCATTTTGGGCTGATTGTGAGCATTTCATCCTCATTCCATACATATACATTCATGAAATAATGGTACCACTGAGAAACATTGTTTTTGAAAGAAAATGAGACACTTTTATGAAAACCCTCTCCTTGAACACGAGATGGAGAGTAGAGTTGAGATTAAAGTTGAGATTGAGACGAGATATGAGATAAAGTATATGAGTTGTGAACCCCTCCTTGAGTCCTACTTGGTAGCTATGATCTCGGTGGGTGTATACAGAAAGTCATGCCACTGCTTTCAACTCCATCCCATCCACATTGCATCACATATGCATCTTGCCCACATTGCATCACATATGCATCTTGCCCACATTGCATCACATATGCATCTTGCTTGTTTTTCTTAGTTTTCTTGACTTGTGGTTGTTTGATGTGTATTTCTCTTTTATATCTATGTTGTTACTATTTCTATGTACTTATATATTAGAACTATTAGTGGAGACGGTGTGAGCTATCGTTTACTTTTCTACTTGCAGGTGATGTGCTCATATTATATTTTACTTATCTTATTTTTTTACTTTGCTTAGTCAGCCTATAATACCTATTGAGTACAAGTAGACTGCACTCACCCCTACTATGCCCTTTCAATGCAGATTCTAGCATGATTGCGACACTCGGAGGTTGAAATTGTGTTGTTGATTGGTGATATTTGAGACACTGGATTGTTCTTGCATTTGGGACAGATTTTCGAATGTCACTCTATCATACTTATGTCTTTATTTTCGATCAAAAATAAATTTTATACCTTTTAATTTTCGAAGTTGTACTTAGATTGCCCTTACACTATGACACCAGGTTTTGGGTGGTTTATATATTTCTTTAGACTTTTGCTTACTATATATATATATATTCCGTGATTGGCCTGACTTCATTTTAGAAGTCTAGCTTAGGTCCATGCTATTATCGATTTTATTTTCTTCTTATCAGTTTGGGTGATTGACTTACTTGTCAAGGCTAGACCGTGATAAGTGGTATCATGACCTTGTTTTTTGAGTCGTGACAATATTGTACTAGATGCTCTTATGTTGTGACATCAGAATTTGGGATAGGATTTTATGAATTTCTTTCATATTCCATTATAATTATATTTCATGTTTGGCTTGACTTAATTCTAGAAGTATCAACCAAGTGTTTATTACTGTATCTGCATATTTATTTATCAGTTTGGCCGATTGACATAATTATTAAGGCTTGATCACGATAAGTATCATCATGACCCATTTTTGATCGTGACATCTTATTTCCTAGACTAAGCTCTTGTGTATGAGTCAAAGGTCAATAAACTGTGTATAGCTTGTTGATGGTTTTGTAATGACTCATTTGAAGATGAACAGAATGACAGTTAGTTACAAAAAAATGATTTATAGTCACACAAATATCCAAGGAGTGATTTAAACCACAATTTTTTAAAAAAAAAATCTTTTTTTCTTAAATATCGTGCCAAGTCAAAGGGTGACACATGAAATGAGAATATTCTTTTTATATTCTTCTCACTCTTTAATATTATATTTTTAGTTTTTATTTCATTTATATTTTCTTATTTCATAAAAAAAATTCTTTTTTACATATTCACCCTCTATAATCATATTATTTTCTTGTATCATCATTTGATATAAAATTATTTTATTTCATAAATTTATATTCATATAAAAATAATATATTAGCCAGATTAATTTATAACAATTATAAACCAAGATCAAGATTAAAATAAATATTATAATGACATTAAATAAATAATAATTATGCATATTATGGAATTAATTAAAAACATATAGTTTAATTAAACTGTTATCTAATAAAATAATCAAAAAGTGAATTAGCGTTGATGAATTGTGCCACATCAAACTTGGTATGACACTATTCACACATTAAAATAATGTGAAATATAGTGTTGGGTTGGATAGTAAACACAGCAAATTTTACAAGAAAAAAATTCCTTTTTAGCACCATTTATAAAATATTTATTGTTTTTAAATGTATCTGTTATTTATTACCTAGATACTATATTATGAATATATTTACCATCTATAACAACTGTAATATGTAATAAAGTGAATTATGTATGCAATATAAATGTATTAACATGTATTATACTTCTTTTGGTAAGAAGATGCACTGCATATTAAAAAGAAATTATTTATGCAATATAGATGTATTATAAGCGTCTTAAATGTATTATGCTTATTTTGATAAAAAAAAATCTACAATATGTATTAAAAGTGAATTATGCATATGTTGAGATTATATAGCTATAAATAATAAATATTTTTCATATTATGATAATTTAGATAAGTTTTCTTTTTTACATCAAAATTGAATTTGGTTTTGGGTTGTAGATGGTCTAAATGGACTGATACAACTAATACATGTTAGACCTTATGCATAGAAGGAATAAATGAGTCATGACAGTGGCCATTAAATAATGATTTATTGGTTTGTTGGTTATATATCACTGCTCTTTCTATATAGGCTTTTGTTATGCATTATGGATGTCATGTGATATATATGTGTGAATGTCATTAATGAGAGATAAAAGTTACTAGCCAAATTGAACTTGAACATCAAGATTAGTTATTCAAATTGAATTTGAACTCTAAAGTTAATTGGTCAAATTGTCAAGTTGATGTCAAACTTGACATGCTTAAGGAGCAACTTTGGTGACTTATAAATAGCCATCATTTTAAACATTTTGATATAGATTCAAGTAGTAAATAAAAGTACTACTAAAATTTTCTAAAGTTGCCTTCTTTTTTCTTTAAGTTTGATATTGATACTTATCTTTATTTTATAACATGTTATTAGCATGAGATTCTGCCATTAGCACTCTGCAAAATAGGTCTTGATGGTGAATCTTCTCTCGCAACAGTTGGTTAATTACAAACTCTATCTTAATCCCAAGAGTGGAATCCTTTTATTGTTCATAAGATAAGTATTCTATTGAAGAATGTTCTTTGAGTCCTTTGAAATTGAATACAAAAATATCCATTATATATAGTCATGTCGTACTTCTAGAAAATTAATGATGCTGGTGTTATTTTATTTGGATGCCATCTCATGAAATTGGAGAACATGTCTCTGTATACAAAATTTACATATTTGATTTATTTTACTAATTTCTTACCTTGATTCTTAAAGTCTCATGGAGATACATAGCTAATGAGATAGATTTTTTTTTTCGCGGGTTTTATTTCTAAATTATATATAATCTTGTATATTATATTATATATAAGGTAAAAGCCTATGTTGTTTTATAGTAATGTATACTACTATCCTATAACAATTTTATAAATAACATATGTTTGATAATTAATAATTCAGAGCAATATGTGATAAGCTACTATGATTTGAGTGAATAAGACAGTGATTCAAATCTCATCGCACTAAAAAGTTAAGATATTGCGTTAGAGTCAAAATATACCAAGATGATAAGATGTTGGATTTGAGTCCCATCAATTTTTGGCCTAAGATGTCTTTATATGGATAACACGTTAAGTTTGAATCTCAATACACCATATTGATGATATAATGATGACTAAGGCTAAATTTTGGTGAAAAGTCATAAATATGTCCTATTGAATATGCTCAATTTCCTGAAGTGAATGTGGTAACAGTGAATAATATGCCTGAAAGAAGACATGTGATTGAATGTATGAATATGAATATGGGTGTAGCAAAAAATAAAACCTTTTATTACATTATATATGCACCTTGATTTGCTTATAAAGTAGATATATCTTGAAAGAGATTCTAAGCTATCATAATTTGATAGGTTTAAGGCACGATTATATTTCATTCCTGGAAATAAAAATTTGAATTGTTAAAACTAAAGATTCATTTCGTGGTATGAATGTGATAGGAGTAGCACCTCCAGAAAAGGTAGCATAATTGAGAAAAAAATATTATGAAATATACTCCAAAATAGTAAATCTAAAAATTTATTTATGTCACAGTAAAAAGATCATCAGGACCAGCTTATGGTTTGGCAAAGATTTCATATATTTGTCATGATCGTTTGAGTAGTCAGGTAGAAAATTATGCACTTTATTTTTATGTTAGTCCATGCGGATTTTTGTTAGATCAATTTCATCTTTTGAGGATAGGATTAAACTTTACAAGTACAAATAAATTCATAAGTTGGCATGAACGATTTTATCATCTCAAAGATGTGCACATTGAGTATTACACTAATAGATATGAAAAGTCATTAGGCACATGATTATTGTGCGACCTAATTTGGTAAGTTTTATAAATCCTCCATCAAAATAAAGGAATATAAACTGATGGTGCACTTGTCCTTTTAAAGTGATCTTGTGGTCTGTCATATAAATATAATAAATTTCATGGCATGAGAATGAGATTCTAATGAAAATTTATGAAGCAAGTACATATGATTATAGTTCATTCCTTGAAGAAAGTGAGACTTGTGATAAACATTGTTGATGCTCGGCCATTCTTGAAATGAATGTGTCAAGTTGTGATAAAATTATGAACAAGAAAATTCTTATTCATGATTGGATACATATCAAATCTCACCTCTACGCGAGGTGTGAGAAAAATAAAGAAAATTTTATTTTGACATAAACGGTTATTTATCATGAATTACTAAAGGATAAAAGTAAGAAATAAGTCTTGCCTGTATAATGTTTTAAGATGATGACCACAATTATATAATTTTCTGCTTGAAGGAGATGTTCACCTATAAATGGTGTGTAATATACAAAATTAATTAAGGAGAGAGCTTAAGTATTATTATTCGGAGGAATGAAATTTTTCATAATATTGGGATTGTAGTAAGTCTCAAAAGAAACTTATTAAGTTTCAAGGACATTGGCCATTAATAAATTATATTGAGGCTATAAATAATGAAAAGATGTTGTATTTTCATATAACTACGATCGAAGCAGGTTATAAATATTTATGTAAAAGGTTGTCCGTCCTTTTTCTCCTATTTGTAATACAAAAATTGAGCATGATGACATAATCACATGCAATAATAAATTAAAATTTTACTTAAATAAATATCATTTGGCATGACGGTTGACCATTTTGACTCTATTGATAAAAAATAATTGAGAATTCATGTGATTATACATTGAATAAATTTAAAGTTCTTCACAAATTCTATTGTGCTGCTTGTTCTCACAATGAATTGATCATTGCACCAACTAAGATTGAAATTATATTCCCTAAAATTTTGAAACATATAAAAATGTGAATATGGGCCCGTTCGCCTTTCATGTGGATTGATTATTATTATAGTTTAATAGATGCATCTATGAAATGAATATATGTGCTTTTCTATTAACTTGCAATTTGATTTTTGTAAAGTTGATTGCTCGAATTGTTAAGAAAATAATTTTAAAGTATCAATTATTTTGATAATGTTGGTTAGTTTAGCGAAATTGTATGCTTTCAATCATATCTAAATCACTAATTGTGAGAACTAATTTCTCAAAGAAATTTTGTATGAGATATTCCATTTAAATATAGCAACATTTGTATGCATCACGCCAACAAGGCTCCTCTATCTCAATTGATTCAGGGTCAGAAATCAAATAATTTTTATTTGAAAATTTAAATGTGTGATATATGTTTTAATTGTTTCATCAAAACACACATAGATGGATTCCGAATAAGATTGAGATAAATGTCAGATTTTCTAACATTAGAGGGAGAGATAATTAACAATTAAAAATTATGTATGAAATAAATTATCTAAATCCTCATACAAAATATATGTGTGAACTTGAAGTACAATAGATAATTCATTTGCAAAATATTGAGAATTAATTGTCAGATGTGTTTGTTGATTCTATATGGTAATTCAATTATAATGCTCTAATGAAAAGTCTCTAAAAGGACAGGGTCTATGGCACGCTTAAAGCCTGACAGATCAATCAGTTTCAAAGGTTAAACTCCTTGAAGAAGAAAAGGAGCAAATGATCAAGATATTCATGATAATGAGAAAACTGCTTTGAAAGAGCACTAACATAGTACTTCATAAAACCTTGACAAAAATTCAATTACCTGAATATAATTAATACGAAGAGATCTTGATAAGTTATGTCTTATTGAAATCAATATCAAACAATTGTCGATGATATTTTTGATATAATATAGAACTCAACATTATAAATTGTATCGAGGATCTTGAATACAAATCTATCAAAGAGTATAGACAGATAAATTTATTGACCAAATAAAAGTACATAATTCAAGTAGTTTGTTTCACTTAAAAAGTGAATATTTGAACTTAAAATTCAAAGAGCAAAGGTATAATGTCAGTGGGGTACAAATTAGTTATTATGCAAAAATTAAAATTCATAAGATATAAAGTATGACTTTTGCCTTGGGGCATAAAGGTTTCTCAATGTTTTTGATATTATTGTAAGACGAGTGTCCTTCTATGATGGATGAAATGAGGTTTGTTTTAATCTGGCATACTGAAAAGCTTAAATATGTATAATGACTTATCGTCAGATCATATCTAGATGACAGAGATTATATGAAAATTCTTGATGGATTTAAAAAGTTATAAAGTGATTCCATTAAATACCCCTCCCCCCCCCCCAATGCTTATAAGATTGCTTACTTGAAAACAGATCAATTTTAGTCTCATTAAAATGATTAGTAAGTACCATATTTTAGTGTAGTTGGTGTACTTATGAATTGCATAGCATCATTTACAAGAGTAAAGTGATGTTTTAATTGATGAGAGTATAATACACGTTGTACTCTTTTTTTTCTTAGTTAAAGTTTTGTCCCAGAAGATTTTTTAAAAGATTTTTAATGAGGCAACTAATAATGCATATTAGTGGATGTGTATTTGAAGTATTTAACAAATAAAATATTTGTCCATCAATAAATATTCATTGAAAAGATATTTGTTTGATCTATATGTTCAATCTCATATGGGCTATTTACTTACGTATAGAGATATAACTACATGATTGTCACTTCTTCAAATCTTGTATAAAATAATCATTCATGAAGTAAGACAGGAGTGTGTTTGATTGAGATCAATAACTTAACATATTCAAGAAATATGTGGTTTTATTGGAAAAAGGATATTTCAACTATAATGTATGAATATAATATTGCAAGTATAGTTCATCTTAAAGAAGGATACACTAAAGAAGATGAAACAATAAATATTTTATTACTGTTCTTTTTCACTCAAAGTCTTGAGAAAAAAGATAAGATAAATGTTCAACAAATTTGATCAACTGACAAATTGACTAACATGGTCATTAAGGTTTTATCAACATCAATATTTGAGAAGCTGAGATTTAAGATGAAATGTACTCTATTTATGAATATCAAATAAATTTTCATCAAGTAGAGTAAAATATGTGTTGTACTCTTTTTTTCTTAACCAAGATTTTGTTTCAATTGAATTTTTTGGATAAGATTTTTAATGAGGCAATACAAAAGACGTATTACAATATGTGTGTAATTTTTTTCCTCCACTAGACTTTTTTTCATTGAATTTTTCAAGTAGATTTTATTGAGATACATTGTCTATTAATAGACATTCAAGGGAGAGTGTTATGTAATATGAATGTCATGTGATATAAACATGTGTGTGTGTGTGTGTCATTAAGGAGAGATAAGGGTTAGTAGACAAATTGAAATTGAGTACCAAGATTACTTATTCAAATTAGATTTAAACTCTAAAGTTATTTGGTCAAATTGTCAAGTTGATGTCAAGCTTAACATGATTAAGGAGCAAGTTTGGTGGCTTATAAATAGTATCCCTTTTGTACATTTTGATATAGATTTATGCATTAAATATAAGTACTACTAAAATTCTCTAAAATTGCCTCCTCTTTAGTTTAAGTTTGATATTAATATTTTATTTTTATTTTATATCAACTTTTGCTTTTTTATTTTTTATTTGCTTAGCTATCACGGTTCATACAAAATAATACTACTTAGGTTGTTAAATCTTTCTTTTATAGAACAAAGAAATGTCGAATACAATTGCTATATATAATTGTGTAGCTTGTAATAACAATTGCTATAAAGTTGTTATGAGACTTTTCAAAAATTATTCGCAAGTTGTCTGCTTGAGCTAATTGCAATCTGACTGCTTTCATTAGTTGAAAGATGCCTGCATGAGCTAGTGGTAAGTTGTTTATTTGATTGCAAGGCTTTACAGAAAGCTGTTACAAGGATTTTTAGAATTTGATTGCTTAATTAAGTTGCTCGCAAGTTGTCTATTCGGACTACTTATAAGTTGTCTGCTTGATTACAAGCCTCAAAATTGCTACAAGACCTCTCAGGAAGCTATTTACAATCTGTCTACATGAGTGCTTGGTTAGACTACTTAGTTGTAAATTATCTGCTTGATTACAAGCTTTTTCAAGAAGTTATAGAAATACTTAAATAGATATTTAGAATATGATATACTTATAAAATAGATTTATATAATTATATATTAGTATTAGTACCCGCACAATATAGGTCAATATTTTAAGAAGAAAGATCATAATATAAAGATAGATAAAAATGATTTAGATTACAATTTTGTCAAATGAATAGAATCATAAATAATTCTTTTCATTAACGACCAACAAATAACACCAACATAGACTAATAAAATATAATGTATGACTTATAGTTCCTTAAATGTTTAATTAAAGTTAGTTCAAAGAGAAAAGAAATGATAGATAAAGTTGATTAAATATGTTGAGGATGTTTACATTAAATATTAGAAGGAGACAAATATAAAGAAAAAACTATTATCTTCCTAGTACTATTGGTAAATTTCTCATTCAAGTCAGAATAGGATTCAAAAGATACCAAATATAGTAAAAAAGTTAATATTTCAATTTTCATTAACTTTAAAATAATCATATTTTTAATTTTATAAATACTTCTTACTCTTTTTTTATTTATATACGTCCATAGACCTCGTTATCTAGTGATACTATTTTATCATAAATTTATAATCTAACAATGGTTGAATTTATTACTTAATGCATTTTTATTATAATTCTTATATCTTATATGTTATTTAATATCTATCGCAGTAAATTATTTTATGTTTTAATAAGGAAATTACAAAGATTATCAAATTATTTTATTTTCAAAAAGCGAAAAATATTATGTATAATTAAATTCATATTCGACAAATGATTTTCTTGGTCCAAATTAATATTTAGCAAATGATTTTTTTGTTTCAAACCAATATTGTGAATATAGTGCTCAACCTTCTCGTATGTTTCTTCTTTTACTGAACTCTCATTTTGAATTAGTGATAATATTCCATCAACTTGTTTTCTCTCTCACTTTACCAAAATTAATTTGATATTAAAAGAATTTAAAAAGATCGAGAAAGTCAAGCACCTTTATATCATAATCATATAAGACTTCAAAATAATATATAATCAAGGAGCTATATTTTTCATAGTACAAATTTGTATTTGTATAAAGAAATCACTAAACTAACAAATTAGTTTTCTCAAGAAAGAAAAGTACTACAGATAATTCAAATCTTTTAGGAAAATTAATATTCTTTTATTTAAAACCTATGTTATGTTGTGAATACATTGTTGAACCTCCTCATATACCGATTCTTCTGCTGAAATCTCACTTTGAATCAGTAATAACATAGTATCAACAGGTTTGGTCTCTTACTCTACGAATACTTGATATTTAAGCCTGAAATTTATTAAGAAAACCAGAGTTAATATTTTAAAAAATATCAAGAATTCTTATTTAATTGCTACATACTCATAATACAAAACTTGATAATGACAAATACAGCTAATGATCTACAAAATAGATTTTCGTTGTAAAAATGTCAAGTAGTTTGTTCTCAAGATGCTACTTGACATAATTATAGGCTAGACTACTCCCCTTCATTATATGTATATATAGATAGATATGAAATAAATATAGAATAAATATGAATTAATTAATAATCTAAAAATAAAGTTTTTGTTGTAAAAATGTCAAGTTTCTTGTTTTCAATATATATTTATAGAGAGAGATATTTCTTTTAGTTGTTGCATATGGCTAGTGAACAACGATATGGCTAAGTAATGGCATGTTCAATATTTTAGAAAACACTTTTTCAGCTTTTGAAAGTAACCTTAAAAAGCTCAAGCTGTTATATATTAAATGGATGCCATGTCACCAAAGATGTAGATGATCATGTTAAATTGTTTTTCGCCCAAGTGATATTAACGCTTCTTGTGGTGAACTTGGTGGCCAAGTCATTTGGCTATAAATAGCCTTTTCCTTTCAACTTTGTAAGATATTCACATGAACAAACAGCAAGAAACAAAAGTAATAAGAATTACTTGTTATCCCTCTCTCTGCTTGTTGTTATCATATTTTAATATTAGCTTTTGTTGTTCAACACAAGCAACTTTTCTTTGTTTTCGAAATATGGACCACCTGGTAAAAGACATTGCTTGAATTAAAAGAAAAAGGACCGCCAGAATAAGATCAACACAAAAAATATGATAGTGGCAAGTAGAACCACATGTTTACCCCTCAATTTCAATAGATATATATATATATATATATATATATATATATATATATATATATATTTGTTTAAAAATATCAGGTGTTTGTCGATACATTTCAAATAATTTTACTTTATTTAAAAGCTAATTATAACATTAAAAATGACATGGATGGTTGTGTTTGATTATACTTATGCAAAGGACAGAAAACAACACTTTATCTATAATTTATGAAGTGGAGCTGAAAAATAAATTGTTTAGAGCTTTTTTTTCTTCTTCTAATTTAGAGTCTGAATCCAAGTTGAATTTCAAATTTTATAATCAAAAATTTATTTTGAAATACAATAAAAGATTAATTTTAAAAAAAGTGAATAATTTTGTTGGTCAAATTGCTCCTTAATAACCCTTGAACTCCAATACCGCATATGTTATGCTTAAAAAATTTAAGAGTATTTAATATATCACATACTTATTTAATTTAAAATCACAATTTTTATTTTAAAAAAACTTTTACATTTTGTACTGTACCGAATTAAGAGCATAAAATGAAATGTAGGGAAACTTAAAACAATAATTAGAAGAGTAAAATAATCACAAAATGTTATAATGGGCAAGTAGAGGCACATGTGCGTATAATATGTTTTTGCCCTTGGGCATTTGTTATTTTGTTCGGTGTTGTATTCCAGATCAATTTATCTGGCAGTCTTCTTATATGGATCAATTAGCCAGCAAAAATATGACAACATTGTGCCACAAATATTAAAAAGAATACTATTATCTTTGAGTTATTTTTAAACAACGTGATATCACCTTTTGTCCCTCTATTTGATTTTTATAATTTGATCAGTGTTGAAAATGTTTAATGATAAGATTAACAATTGTTAAACACCACTATTATCATTTTCCCGTACCTAAAAGGATTTGTATATTAAAGGAACACAAAAGTCTTAAGAGAAGGACAGCCAGTAATTAACCTTAAACTAATGCACAGACCATTACAAGAGCTTTTTTTAATTAAAAAAGAAAAAAATAATTGTCTGTACTCCGAGAGAAGTAAATTATTGAAGTGATGAATGAGAAGTCTAATTGAATAATTCGGTATAAAGACATCATTGATATGTGCTAGCTACATACAATATAATAAAGAAACAATTTTTTAAAAATACTTTGTATATTTAAATTTGCCATCTCTCTAGCGTTTTTTTTTCCTTTTTTTTTCGTTTGTGTTTTGGACTTCTTTTTATGATTGTTGAATTTGAGAAGGTAAGTTTAAGATTTATGGTATATGTTTTGATACTGGAGTAATAGTTATATAAAGTTTAATACTTCCTTCGTTTTAATTTATATGATATTATTTGACTTCACACTATATTTAAGAAGGAAAAAAAGACTATTAAAATTTGTGGTCTATAACAATCCTTAGATATTTGAATGCCTGTAAATTATTTCTCTAAAAGTAAAAAAAAAAAAATTATAGTTAAACTATCTTCCTTTGTTTCTAATTAGTAAGATGACATTCTCTTCGGAACAAACTAAAAAAAAATGTCACATAAAATGAGTCGGAAGTAGTATATAGGGATAAATTATTTATTAATTATATTAGTTAATTTTTAATTGAATAGATTGTACACATCTTTTAGAGCTAATTGAATGTATAGAAGAGGAAAGCACAGCTGAGTTGAACTCTTGATTAATTAGTAGTTAAACACTGTTAAGCCAATTGTTATGAGTTAGGAAACATGTGTTTGTCACATGAAGAGTAGTGAGAGGAGTGTTTACACTCTATAAAAGGGTGTGTTACAGTTGTATTAAGACAGTTAAAGAATTGTTCAAATTAAAGTTGTTATTGATGTAGAGCAAAATACCTTTTAATTTTTTCTTTTCTTTTTCTTGTTTGTTGCATGTATGTGTATTCATGTTGATTGTAGAAAAAATATGGTATCAGAGCTTTTAGCAATGATCGGAAGCTATGAAAATCTGAAAATCGTCAAAATTGAGCAGAATGGAAGAAACTCATAATTCACAAGTTATAGAGGATCCTCTAGTAGATCTACAGACAGAATATAATCACCCATTTCATTTACAGGCATAAGATATTCCTAGTGTTGCTTAGACTCCGACGAAGCTTACATGATTGAAAAATTATGAAGTAGACCAATGTGATTACTGTTACGAGTAAAAAAATAAGTTAGGCGTCATAGATGGCACATGTATGAAAAGTTCGTACAAAGGAGCATAAACAACTAAATGGGAGAGATGTGGTGCGATGGTTTTGTCATGGATAGTGCAGTTGTGGCACCGATTTGCTAATAAGCATAGTCTACACTACGAGCTCAAGAAAAATCTGGAATGATTTTAAGGGGAGATTTGACAAACCTAATTTGACCAGGATAGTTCTCATATCTGGAAGGAAATCAGTATGTTGACTCAATGAGCTAATACAATTACATCTTATTACTCAAAGATTCGAGACTTATGGGATGAGATGAATGTAATGGTGCCCCCTCTTTCTTGCTATTATGAAGAATCGTAACTTCATATTGAAAATATTAAGCAACATACATTGCTTCCGATTTTGGTTGGTTCAAATAAGAGTTATGCTCAAGTAAGGAGTACTAACTTTTACCCAGCACAATCCCTAGCGTGCTATTACGACCTGATTTCAAGAGTCATGATGGAACCTACTTTAATCCATCAGGAAGTAAGAAAAGTCGTAACCTGAAATGATAAGCAATGAGCTAATTGGTGAAAAATAGAATAAATATCAAAATTACGAAAGTAATTAGGTCATAAGCAATGAAGCGCAAGAACGACAACATAACTAGAGATAAAAAAAGAAAAAAGAGTATAATATTCCACGACCTAATAAGATCGGTACAACAACCACTAGAAAAAAAATAAGAGTACTATAAGTATCAAATGTAAAATAGTATAGAATAGAAAGAACATTCAAGATAGAAAGAGAGAAAGTTAGCGCTGGCTTCGAAATCCCACCCTATCTCCAAACTTCGACCAGCACTAGTATAGATTTCAACGATAATAGCTAGTTCTCTGATCTACATCAGAAAAGGATGAAAAAATACAGTATGAATGTAAAACCAATGGGTAATTAATAGGCATCATCGATCGACTGAGCTAAATCATAATATAAGTATAGTAAGATGCGAGATAGTAAACTAAAATCAAGAAAAAGAAAAACCTGAAATAATGCTCCAAAAAATGAAAATAAACAACCAAGTAAATAATATGGAAAAGAAAATAACAAACTATGGACTAATTGGACCTCCATAAGTTCAAAAGGTGCAAACAGTGTAAATAATCCAACTGAGCCACAATAAAACCGACAAATGAAATCAATAAGGAAATATCGATAGTAACACTCATAAGATATCTGCACCTCTAAATCATAATCATGGATCCTCCCGTACCATAAACATTGGACTCGATTGATCTCATAATCCATAACAGGTAAATACCCAATGCTGGACTTGAATTGAAAATTATATAATAAATACTGAATTTGAACAAAAGATAACATCACCATAGATGACGGACTTAAAGCGGTCTTAATATCATAATCACCAGACTCAAATCAGTCTTAATGCCATAATTGTGGGACTCAAATCGATCTTAATATCATAATTGTCAGACTCAAACCGATCTTAATATCATAATTATTGGACTTTAATCGATCTTAGTATCATAATTTTTGGACTTGAACCGGTCTTAAAATAAACTCATGGTTTGAGTCTAGTCAAATTTAGAAAATGTCTAAATCTCTGGGCTCAAGAATATAAATAGGGTGACGGAAGAAGGCCTCTTATGGATTCAAGGATCTAATTATAATAGTGACCTAAAGAGAGTCGGAAGGGTCCGCTTCTAATACTTGAAAATTCATTCTAAGTCTATTTCTACCCCAAAGTAGACTAGGGTTTCCAAAATCTTGCTACAAGGTGCTAGGTATGTCTCGTTTAGTTCGAAGGTAGCAATTCCACTCAAGGAACAGGGAGTTAGGTTAAATCCACCTAAATTCGGCTCGTTAACCGGCTAAATAATCTAAATTTTTTTAACTATACCACCAAGTTGTAAGATCTCAATCCAAAACTAGCATAAAATCATACCAATACCATGATAATGCTTAATCTATGAAGAGAGTAATCCTAGCCTACCTAGACACTGAAGAATATCCTATAAATTCCGTTAAATTGAAAATTTTCTCTTCTGAGAGGCCTTCACACGATGCCATGCTATCAATTAGTGATCTACACATTGATACGGGAATAATGATACCCATATTGCATTTTAATAATTTAGGTTTAAAATATGTGGGGGTCACTTGTGGAATAACAATTTTAAAACTGTTAACACATCCCTCAATGCTCAAGGATCATTCGCCCTCAAGAATGAGTAAATTTTAAGGTCAAACAACACCAAAATCAGCCTATCAATAAGCTAGGGATTTATGACTAAATTGGATAATTAATCAAGAATTAGACAGAAATTTACAAGGATTACGATGAGAAAATGACTTTCCCCAGTTCAACAACACCCTAAGATCACCCAGGGATCAATCCCCTAATTTTCTAAGATTTTTAGGGTTATAGCTCTTGGGACATGGAGAAAATAGGTGAAGAGGAGAATTTAATGCCCCTGCAGTTACTACTTAAGAAGTCACTTGACTGCTTAAGCGATCGCCGTTAAAGCAGCACATGGTTGCTTAAGCGACTGTATCACCTAGACAACCTCCCCTAAAGCAGAGAACATGTCGCTTAAGCGACATCCTCTAAAGTGGTCAAGCCTCCACTAAAGCGACAAGGCAGGGACCATCTTGGTTGCTAAAGTGACTCTTTGGCTGCTTAAGCGACCACTGCTTAAGCTGTAAATCCTCGGGTTTTTGGTCCTTGAAATTTCTCTGAGTCTGATCTCATTGCCTTGACTACGACTAGACCTACGAGTCGTAGAGTGTCTTGATGAGTCAGGTAACCTTAATCGTAAGGAGTTCATGAATGGTTCTTAAGTTTCTGCCTTGGGTACAACTTGGGTACACGAGTTGTAAGGACTCATGATGAATTATTGGGGGGATTATAACCAAATCAGTAAGTTTGTGGCATAGTTCTACTCTGGGTACGAGTGTCTTACCATGAGCCGTAAGAACATGTTATGAGTCGTTGGGTCAATAGTATATGGGGGTCCTTGAAGGTGTCGTAGTTATGACTCGTGGTGACGAGTTGTAAGAAGTGGCTACGAGTCAACAGTTGACCCGTAGTCAATGGCAGCACTTTTTTAGCTTTTAAGTTAAGGGCAATCTGGATATTTTCCCTTTTTAACCAAATTAAAACCCACGTCTTATAACCTCTTTAAGGTGTCATTAGCACTCAAAAAATAAATCCAACGTCTCAAACACTCCAAAAGGCTCTCTAAATCTCCTCAAGCAAGTCAAGCTAGGGTTTTATCAAATTGACCATCTAAGGGTTCAAGGTTCAATTTCTCTCCAAACTTCTTGGTATTTAAGGCATGTGAATCGACCCTTTAAAATAATATATCTATTGCATGAAAGTACATGGATATTTATTTGATTGAAAGAAAGGGTTTTGACATGATTGAGGGGTTTGGCATGAATGGTCAACTAATTATTTTTCCATGGTTTTATGCATTATTCATGATTTAAACATGGTTTTGAACTTATGGGTGCATGGATAAGGTGAATAAACTAGAGAATTGTTATTTTCCCCAAACTTGTGACTTTTGAAGTGGTTATGACCCCAACCCCATACTGTAAAATTGGTTTTTAGTTATGAGAAATGTGGGAATAGAATTATTCATGAACTATTGTATTGTGGTGTTTAAATTAAACCCTATGGTTTGTGTTTTCACAAGCTAATGTATTATTGAACCAAGGGGGTTGTGAATTCCCCCAAGTAATATAATTATTTGGGTATGTTGCTGTTACTTTGCAAGTGTAGTTGGTAGATGATACCAATAATGTATACCTTAATGTCAAATATGTTTCAATGAATGGGAATGTGGGATAAATATTTTTAACTGGTCTTTAAAAAAGAGTTGTGCAGCTGACTCGTGAAAGTAGAGGTCCGAGTGGCCGACACTGGACACCGCTCTAGCCGGTGCGAAGATCATTATGGCTTAAGAGTTCGAGTCCTCTTTCTTGTGACCAGGTGATTCGAGTCCACCTTATAGATATTATTATGATTAGAAGGTTCGAGTCCCTTATATCATATTTCATGATCGGGTTCTTAAGTTATCTTAATATATAATTAGAGGGATCGAGTCCCCCATGCATATATGTAAGATTATTCTCCAATTCGTGTGGCTAAATACACTGAGGCCCAATCAGGGGGTGAGAGTTGTGGCCCATATATCCCGCAGGTACTATTACATGACGATTGAGCTACACAATCCAGGTTAAGGTTTTTTAAAGTACTTGTTAAACCTTGTTCCCTATCCCAATATGTGATATATATATATATATGTATACGCATAAGATTATGTGCATTGTATTTTGAATGATTTTGAACTGTTAATCATGACATTATATTATCCTTATCCTTGAGTTACATGTTAGTGCTCCAACTGCTAATCGTCTTCGGATGTTGTATCCCCACGTGATGTAGGAATTGGCCATACTTCTACCTCTAATACTTAGTGATTCAAATTCGGGATTCGTCTCATGAGTTGACATTGAAGTGGTGAGCTTTCTTACATCAAAATTCAATATTTCATGTTTATGGTTCCTTGTGTTTCAGCTTACTAGACTTGTTTTGGATATAGTCAAGGGCATGTCTCAAAACTTTATTGTTATTCAACTTTGGTTCATCATTTAGAAGGCTTTGTTTGGACTACTGTGGATTTGGGTTACGTTGGTCGGATGTTTTGGCTGGATTTTGGTCGATAGACTATAGACATATTTTAATTAGCTTAGATCTTACCTTTATATTATCCTGTTATATGTTTGGAATTGATCCAATACTGGGGATGTTGTGTTGGTTTAGATAGGTGAAGGAGGTGATCTTTGTTCTACATGGGACTTGAGATACCTTTCCTGACCAGGACATGGTTCGGGTCGTGACAAAGATGGTATCAGAGCCTAGGTTTGGAGTCATTGGGTGTCCAACAAAGCCGTGTCGAGTAAAGTATCTTTTATGGGTGTGTAGCTGGTTTGTTATAAAAATATAGCACTTTAGATTCTTAAAACGAAGAAAAATATGCAAATTTCTTTTGTTAGATATGATGTGTTTTGGTATGTTTTGTAGGAAATTTTGATCTGGCACTTCAATGACCACTTGCTCCCTCTCTACAGGTCGCAAGTACTACTTGCACCCAGGGTTAGGGTACAAGTAGAGACCATAAGTAGCCATCGACCCTTTTTTCTCCTATTTTGTTCGGGCTTTTTTTATAGGGTTCCCTCATGTACTATAAATACCACTTTTTATGTGTTTTTTAGTAGAAGGAACACACTTTTGATACTCACAAACATATTTTTATTCCGAGATTTAATTTTAGTCTTGGAACTCTTGTATTAACTTCAGTTGATTAATTCAGTTACGGTTTTGGATTTTTTACTTATTCATATTGTGATTTCATCTTATGATTTCAATCATGAACGGCTAAAACCCATAACTAGGGTTGTGGAAACCCTGGTAGATTGACGAAGGAGGGTAAGTGCTATTGTTGTTCTGAACCGATATCCATTCTTGCATTGCTTTATCTTAAATATAATAGTTTTCTTAACGGCTAGACACGTTA
Source organism: Capsicum pubescens (assembly GCA_030864215.1). Taxonomy (NCBI): domain Eukaryota; kingdom Viridiplantae; phylum Streptophyta; class Magnoliopsida; order Solanales; family Solanaceae; genus Capsicum; species Capsicum pubescens. The sequence continues at coordinate 126,642,656 of CM061543.1, forward strand.
GGATCCAGCCTATATTACTGCTACTTACTCCAAAAGAGTAGTAGTAACTAGGAAAAGATAAACACAACAGTAATTTGGAGTTTAATTGTCTATCCATGCTTGTAGGTTTCATCTTGGTAAGATGGTTAGATTTTGTTTAATAACTAGAAACTCAAAAGGTAATAGTTAACTGGGATCAAGATAAGGGTTAGTAAGGTGACATCCTGATACATAAAAAGTATAGGGTGAAATCCTTCTGCTCATCCAAAAGACTGTAGAAGGTACATAACTTATCGATTTTGCATGCAAGGTACCGGGTTGGTTCAATAAATCATGATAAGCCTACGGAGTTGAGAAGTCAATGGGAACACAATCCTAGTGTTAGCCTACGACTAATTATAACTGAAGTTGATATTCTCTTCTTATTTGATATTGCTATTCAAAACCCCTCATTTACTTATCTAGTACCGCCCGCTGATTACAACAACTGAGAGCCGTGAGTCCACGTATTCCCTTGATATTTGACCCTAACTTTTTTTGGGTTACTATATTTTATAGCGACCATAGTATCTTTAGAGCGGAGGTGTAGATTGGACGTCACCAAATTTTGGCACCGTTGCCGGGGAATACAGTGTTGATTTGTGATTTAAAGTTGTTGTAGTTTACGGGTTTTCTTCTTTTTTTTGTTCTTAGTTGGGTATACACTGGTATATTCCTAGCACAATGATTAGAGGGAATCCCTTACTCCAGTGAATCTGAACCCATAGAAGATCCTATAAATACCTAGTAGGATGGGGGAATAGAAAAGAGATGATAATTCTATGGGGTTTATGATGTTGTACCTCCCCTTCCTCCCGAAGGAGTATAGGATACAGTTGATCGACAGACTGTTTAGCTTTTAGCTCAAGCTGAAAACTAGAGAAAGGCAATGAAAGAAACTCAGCTGGTAGCTCGGGAGGCTGAGCTACCTGAGCAGAGACAGAAAGCATACATCCAAGCAGCACTCGGAAAAAATCAGATCAGAGCTAGTGGAGCCCATGTTCAAGTGATCCCAGCATATCAGTATGTACGTCCATATATAGATGACGAAGAAGATCTGGGATACGTTGAGCTGGAAAATACTGGAGCCATTATTCCTTATGTTTTACCCCCAGGCATCAAATTTGACATAACAAGTGCGATGATCCATCTCTTAAATCTAAAGGTTGTGTTTGTAGGTCTGCCCCACAGATGATGCAAATCTAAACCTTGCCAATTTCATCGGGATTTGAAGTTCATACACAAATCCAATAGTGAATCAGGAAGCACTTAGACTAAGGTTGTTCCCTTTCTCTCTCATGGGATAATCATCTCTATGGTTAAGGGAACTTCCAAGAGACTCAATCACTACATGGAATGAGTTGGGTAGATAATTTTTTAACTGGTTCTTTCCTTCATCCAAGATGTTGCAACTAAAGGATGAGATTTAAAATTTCAGGCAATTCCAGTCAGAATCTATGTACGAAGCATGGTTCATCTTCAAGAAGAAGTTGATTATATTGCCCAACCATTGAATGTCATGGATGAGCTTATTGGAGATATTTTATCGAGACTTGACCATCAGCTCTAGAGCCATGGCAGACACCATATCTGGAGGAGCTTTTATAAGACTGCATCGGAGACAGCTTCGGAGATGCTAGATCAGATCTCGCTCACTAACTGAGGGTGGCAAACTCGAGAGGATGAGAGAGGATCTAGCACATAAGCTATTGATGCCACCTATGATTAGAAAGTAGTTGATGATTAGTAGCGCAAGAACTTGTGCTGCTAAGAACTAATATAAGAGTACTATCAAAGTAGTTTGTAGCAGCAAATTCTAAGAAAGTAAATGCAGTAGTAACATAAGGGTCAACTTCCAAAGCTTATGGGCCAGAATTAGAGGAGGAAGAAAACTATATGGATCGTCAGTTGGCGAGTTTCCAAGCCCAAGGTCAAGGTAACTAAGGTCGAAACTACTATGACAGATACATAGACCATAGTAAAGAGTGATATAGTGACTGGAAGAAGATGGATGACTACAGAGAGAAGGGAGATCGGTATATTCCACCTGGAAGACGAGATGCAGAATCAAGAATGAAAGAGATGCTTACTAGGTTGGGGAAGGGTCAAGAAAATCAGGAGATCAGCCTTAAGGATATTAAGGTTGATATTTCAGGGTTGACCCAAAAGGTCGAATATCATGCCACTGCTATCAAGAAGTTCGAGCAACTTTTTGGACAGATGTCAGCAACTCTAAATCAGAGGTAGCTAGGTACCCTTCTAAGAAACACTGTGCAACTACCTGCTGCAGAAGATGTTGTTGATGAGACACTTATTATGGAGTCAGAAAAGGCAACAGGTGATGATGATGCAGTTGCTAAGTAAAGAGGTAAGGGTCCAGTTGTTGAGCAGGAATTAAGAAAAATTCTGAGACCCACCCCGCCTTTCCTCAACGACTAAAGTAGAAAATAGAGGAAGGAAAATTCAAGCGATTCATTGAGATGTTGAAAAAGTTAAGATTAAATATTCCCCTTCTCAAGGAATTAGAGAAGATGCCTGGATATTCTAGGTTTATGAAGCAATTGGTCAAAAGGAAGAAAGGAGCTACGATCAGGGATGTTGATGGCTTGCACCACTGTAGTGTAGTAGGTCTTTTTCTCAGAAAAAGGGTGACCTCGGAGCATTCACTATACCATGTACTATTGGGTCATCCCAATTTTGTAGAGCCTTATGTGTTTTAGGAGCCAGCATAAATTTGATGTCATTGTCCATATTCCAGTAATTGGGCTTGAAACCTCTGAAACCAACTTTAATGTGGATATTGATGGCTGATTGAACGGTGAAGAAACCTATTGGTATTTTATTTTATGTGATTGTGAGAGTAGACAACTTCATCTTTCTAGCTGACTTTGTTATTCTGGACTGTGAGGTTGATACCGAGATACCCATCATATTAAGGAACAATTTATGGCCACAGGTAGAGTGATGGTTTGCATAGAGAAAGGAGAGTTGAAATTCAGAATCAATAGTGAGGAAGCCACATTCAACATCCAAAAATCAATGAAGCAGCCTATCGACATAAGGGTGGTATCGGTGATTGATTATATTGATGACCCTAAAGGGTAATCTTATGGGTATCTTTATGAATTATGAGTAATCAAGATATCCGCATCGTGCCACGATGTTAAATCAAACGCTGAGTAAGAGGCAACCTACTATTTTAGTGATTACTTTTTATTGTTTTTCTTTTGTAGGTTTTTAGATTATGGACTTTTCCAGAACATGGTAAAATTTCTACATTCATCAATTTCCAGGTAACGGGACTGTGTGACCAACCCATTACGATCACAAGTCCCACACGAGCCAGTTAAGTTGGGAAATAAATTGAAAAATTGAAATTTTGAGGATGAAAAATGGAAAGTTGTAAACTTTGGCACCTAATCATACTTATGGGACCATAAACTTAGGTTACGGGACCATATGTAGTTGAAAAAATATCAATAAGTCAAGTATGGATTGCAGGAAAGCAAGCTAAAAATTTTAGCCCTGCATAAGCTGGTCGTATATGGCACTTGCGACCTGCACAAGCTAGCCGCATATTGCACTTGTGCCTCATGCCTAGCCACTTGTAGTAGGCACAAGTAGATTTTGCGGCTAGGTCATAAGTAGGTCCGAATTTTAATAAAAATTTTGGGCCCACTAACACTTATATAAGACCTAAAACAGCCCCCCCCCCATCTAAATTTAAACATCCCTAGCCTCATTATAACTCATTCAAATCCTCAAAACATCACTTTTCTCTTTGAATTCACACTTCCTTCTTAAAAGATAAACTAACCCGACACTTAAGTAAAGGCTAAATTAAAATTTATTTGTGATACCAACTTGTCCCAATACACTAAAAACAAGTTCCAACTTTGGTTTTGTTTGATTTCTTCATTGTTCACTTTTGGATTTCAGAAAAGAGGTAACTTTCTCGGCTCCTAATAGTTATGTATTTATTTATTTATTTTATAAATAAGTTGATATGTGTGTTCCCGTGAAAAATGAATAGAATCTATCATGCTTGTATGTAGGAGACTTGATGTAGCCTATAATATCAATGTAGTGCCTTCTTTGGAATTAAAGTCTAAGGTTAGGCCTAACCGGAAGTTGAACTTGAATGAAAAGAGTAATACCACAAGTTTAGCATATTAGTTTGCCTTGAAAATCATAATTCTTGATAGGTATACATACATTGGACTTGTTGGAATTTCAAATAAGTTATAGGGGTATGAAAATTGAGGAAACTTTTTAAATTTTGAGTTTTACTTCAACTTTTGCTATCCCTCATTTTTGTTGGAAACTAACGACTAGTTTTTCAGGTACATATAGAACCTAAAGATTCTAAGAAGAAGAACGGCAATACATCTAGGAGATGGGATGAGTCCCTTAATCCTAGTGGTTTGGTGGAGGAGTATCCAATTTAGCGGAGTAGAAAGGCAGCAGGTAGGGTGACACGTAGAGTTACTAGAGGAGAAATGCACCAGGCTGCTCAGGCTATTGCAGATCGTCCAATGATGAAGTCGGCTAGGAAATCCCCCCTGCAAACTCCTTCTCTAGATGATGATATTGAGAAGTAGGAGGCAGATTCTAATACAACTCCACAGGTTGTAGCTCAGGACCCCCAGTCTAAGGAGGGGTCCTAAGATTCATTCGAGAATGTAGAAAAGGAGGAGTCATCAGTGGTACCCCAGTCTGAGGAGGATACCACCACACATGTACAACATTCAAATTTACCCCTGTCTGAGGAGGGTACAGGGTGGCTACCCACGATATATAGTACAGCAGAGGCAAAATTTTATACCCACACATGCCATGGAAGTACCTCCGAGGTGGTGTGTAGAGGATATGCAGGTTATTTATGATATAGACAATCATATGTCAGATGCTGGCAGTCCTAAGAGACTTATTTATGAGGAGCGACGGATTGATCTATCTAAACTAAGGCATGTACCATAGTTACGGGCTACATTCAATCATTACCAGTTAGAGTGGATGACTAGACTACTCGATTCTAATAGACTGGCCATGGTACATGAGTTTTATGCATCATATCAAGCTAAAAGTGTTTTCATGCATAAATTTCCAGGCACATGGAGCATCCACAACTTGATCATATACTTGAAGAGGGGTCAGAGTTGATCTTTTAGCTAAGACTATTCATTGAGTCATCCTTGGTCCAGATTATATCACTCCTGCATCTACAGCTGAGTGTGACTACATATTAAGAGTCTCACATGATCGATATATTATATGGGAGGCTAAGCATAGACGAGAGAGGTTTGAGATATCTAGGTGAATAGCTATCTATATTTCATCTTTGGGTGATGCGACCCTATGGATCGAGGGTTATGGTGTGACATAAAAGGGGTCATTGATGTTTGAGGCCAGGTTTTGGTGGTTGCTTGTTACATATCGACTATTACCCATTGCTTTAGATAATTTGTTTATTTGGGAGGAAGCAGCCTTGGTTGCTAGTATGATGGTCAGATATTCTATTGATTTTTCATCCATCCTCCGCCATGAGATCTATGACAGATCATTTGGGGAGATGACTAATCTTCCATTCCCTTGCATGATTTAGAGACTTTATGATGAGGCTGGTGTACCTGAGATACCGGGAGTAGATGAGAAGGTACTTGTGATAGCTACTACACAAACAAAAAGTATGAAGGATATGTTGTGTTTAGGCCTTCCTAGAAGATCTAGAGAGCCTACCGCAGTACCTCAATCCCAGACTGAGGGCCAATTAGTTTCCACTGAGCCTGGTGATACACATTGAGGTGATATGGATGTTACTATTGATATAGAGATAGAAGAGCATAGAGCAGCCCCAGATATTAGTACTTAGGGTGAAGGGACACCAACCAATTCTTCATCAGCCCCAGCTTTGACCTTAGAGCCAATTGGCGTATCTTCAGATCCCACTCGCCCATCCACTACAACTCTTACTACAGATAAGATTACTATATCTCGAGAGTTCTTGCAGATCTTAGTGGATAGTCAGAATACCACTGATTCTTGGTTGAGGGTTGTTGAGATTGAGATCACTACCCTATACGAGCCGATGAGCTCAGTGGTTCAGACTAGATTCGAGAAGGCAAAGCCAAATGGGAGGCCGCGCAGAGAGCTTCACTATCTGAGCTATGTGCTGACTTTTAGGCATATCTTAATGAGTTTGAGAGATGGGTTACAATCTAATTTACAAAGACAGAGGCATCAGATCTAACCCAGATGAGGGAGGATTTAGATATATTTTGAGTAAAGGTATGCTCTCTCACAAGGAGTTGTATAGAAGCCACTCCCTCAGTTATACCGCCGATGGTCCAGATATCACCTCTATGCATTCCCTGATAGATTAATCTCTTTGCAAAGGACGAGGAGGAGGTCCCGGTAGTTGGGGCCAAGAAAGGTCACATAGGAAACTTGAAGTATCCTGATATGCCATATGACTAGTCCATTGAAAGGATGCATGATTTGATGGAGACTACTGTTATTGATAGGCAGAGACATGTAGAGATTATCACGAGTGTATCCTCTAGTAGTGCACTACCACTACCACCACCTCCGCCAGCCGATATTCCCCATCTGGAGATGCTCATGACACGGACGTTTAGTTCATCCTAGGTATGTTCTCACTTCTCTTTATTTTGTATTATTTATATGTAAGTTTTAAGTTGGGGGTAGGTTATACCATAGCCGCAACAGGTTTTCTTTTCCCGTCGGCCATGGTATGGTTACAGAATTGACATGTCTAGGATAATTTGTTTCGTATTGTATTTTGTTTCGTATTGTGTTGCATTTTTTTTGTAATTAGGAATTTTTTAAATATTTAGGGAAATAGTCATATTTTGACTGATTTTGGATACCCCTCCAAAAATTATGTTTTAGAACTATGTAAATGTATATATATGTGTGAATAGTGTGGATCTTATTATGGAATTTGGATTAGGGACATGATAATCACTTGCTAACAATTGCATGAACTGGATAAGTAGTAGTTGGTAATATTGACTTTGTGTCATATGTGAGTGAGATGCTAGTTAGTTCCCTTTGTGTGTTAAATCCAAAACTTGCCCGATTAGTCTTGCCTAGGTTGTAGGATAGTTGGTTAGGAAATGATCATAGGCTATTTTTTATTGTAGTCCACTTTCAGCCTAAATGACCTTCCATGTGTAAAATAGCATCCCTTGATCCCTATTTTGAGCCTTGTAGCCTATTTTTTTATTTTTGCCTATTCACCTTCCCATTTATATTACAATGAACCTGTTTTGGTCATGGTCCTCCTTGGACATTGTCCACCTCAACTCAAGCAAAATGCCTAAGTTGAGAGTGGCTATCATACGCGTGTGTAGTATAAAGTAGGAAAGTAGAAGGGTAAAATAAGAGAAAATTTATTAAGAATGGGTGTGGTAGCAAAATAAAAAAACAAAAAAAGAAAAGAGAAAAATATTGTGAAAAAAGTGAAAAAGAAATAATAAAAGACCATACCCAACCTGAATGTTCTTTAAAATAAAAAGGGTGAAATAAAAAAATTGGTTAATAAGTGAGACCCTAATGTTAGTATAGTGCCAAGAAGGCTTAGTCACCTGATAAGTCCATATGTACCATACCAGCCCCTAAGACTATATTACAAGCCGAGAAAATTCCAATAACGATCCTAACTCGACTTTCCGAATGCTAAGGTAAAGAAAATAAGGGCAAGCCTATGATATTTGATGCATATTAATTGGAACTTCTCTTTTGAGTGTGAATGTCTCTTGACTTTCCTTACATTGACATGTATTATTTCATATGAGTGAGTGAGACATCTTTGTTGTAAGGGCACATGAGTTATATTGCTAGTTATTTGCTTGTTTTGGGTAGTGTAACTTGTACATATGTGTGGTTTTCTATTGTTAATGTAATTCCATACCTTGATCCCATTGTGTCAAAGTGTTGTACTTTATGTTTATACACAGTTGGTTTTGAAAAGTGAGGTTGGAGGGGGTGTTGTGTTTTGAGCTTAAAGTGTTGATTGGCTGCCTTGAATAGCTTAGATTCTCCTAGTTAAGCTTCATTTTTGTTTTTTTCTGTTTAGTTTCCTGAGGACATGCAAACATTCTAAATTGAGGGTGTTGATGGCCTATAGAAATATAGCACTTTCGTTGCTTTAAATGAGGAAAAATACAATTTTTTAAAGTTGTTTTGTTAAATATGATACGTTTTGGGTATGTTTTGTAGTAAATTTTTATCTAGAACTTGCGGTCAACACTTGTGACCTTCCTGCAGGCTCAAGTACTACCTGCACCCAGGGTCAAGGCGCAAGTAAAAACCATAAGTAGCCGCCGACCCTTTTTTCTCCTATTTAGTTCAGGCTTTGATTTTAGGGTTTCCTCTTGTACTATAAATACCCCTTATGTGTTTTTAGTAGGATTTATGCAATTTTGATACTCACAAACACATTATGATTCCGAGATTCAATTTTAGTCATGGAATTCTCTTGTATTGACTTTAATTGATTAATTCAGTTACGATTTTAGGTTTTACTTCTTTGTATTGTGTTTCATCATATGATTTCAGTTATGAATGTTGTTGATTACTTTACAAGAATGAGCGGATAAAACCTATATCTAGGGTTATGGATACCCTGACAGATTGACGAAGTAGGGGAAGTTCTATTGTTGATTTAAATTGATACCTATGCATGCATTGCTTTATCTTTAGTATAATAGTTTTCTTAATGGGTGCACATGTTAGGATCCCACCTAAATTATTGCTACTTACTCCAAAAGAGGAGTAGTGACTAGGAAAAGGTAAAGACGATAGTAATTTGGAGTTTAACTATCGATCCACGCTTCTAGTTTTCATCTTAGTAAGAAAGTTAGATTTCATCTAATAACTAGAGGCTAAAAAGGTAATAGTTAACTAGGATCAAGATAAGGGTTAGAAAGGCAACATCTTGAGACTCAAAAGATAAAAGGTGAAATCCTTCTGCTCATCCAAAAGACTGTAGAAGGTACATAACTTATCGATTCTGCATACAAGGTATCGGGTTGGTTCAACAAAGCATGATAAACCTATGGAGTGTAGAAGTCAATGGGAACACAATCGTAGTGCTCACCTACAATTGATTACAACTGAATTTGATATTTGCCACTTCTTTGATATTGCTATTCAAAACCCCTATTTACTTATCTAGTTTTTCCCACTGATTACAACAAATGAGAGTCGTGAGTCCATGTATTCCCTTGGGACTTGACACCAACCTTTGTTGGGTTACCATATTTGGCAGCGACCGTATTATCATCAGAGTGGAGGTGTAGCTTTAACGTCACCAATAATGTGCCACACTTATAATAGGGAGGCTACGAGGCATTTAGAAATGTTTCCCTTTCTTGTTTTTCAATTTTGAGCTATAGAGTCTAAGCTATTAAATCTCTCTATTTTTCATTTGTTCCCCTTCAGATCATGCCTCCAAGATGATCTAATATCCGTGGGAACTCTTATGCACAGTCTGAGGACAATATGTATGGAGCTCATCCTACTCTAAGAGTTCAGACCTGGTCTGGGGTCGTTGTTTTTTATTGAGATGAAGGAGCTCTACTAGTTCCCTTATCCTTCCTCAAGCACCTCTAGATAATGTGTCTAATGTTGAGTTTCTCCAGTCGACTTACTTACTAAGTTGGTAGCCACTCAGAAAGAGTGAGTTACTTCTATTACTCCATCCATCGAGGCCAATAGAGTTGGCCAATTCATGAGATTGAGTCCTCCTATTTTTAGTAGTTCAAAAGTTGAGTAAGATCCTCAAGGTTTCATTAATGAGATGGAAAAAAAATACGTGCGATGCATACTACTAATGTTTAGTGTGTGGAGTTCACTGCTTACCAATTGAAAGATCTGGCATATCAGTGGTATGAGGAGTAGGACCAGTCTAGGGGTGATGATGTTGAGTTATCCCTGTGGGATGATTTCTTTAGTGTTTTTCTAGATCGCTTCTTTTCTCAGGAATTGAGAGAGGTGAAAGCAAAGAAGTTTGTAAACCTAAAGCAAGGCAGGATGTCAGTTAAAATATTCCCTAAAATTTCATTAATTATCTCTCTATGCTCCTGATTTGGTGTCTAGCATGAGGGCTAGAAAGAGAACATTTACCTCCAGGCTATCCCATGAGTTAATCTTTGAGAGCAAGGCTGCCTTGTTGAACAATGACATGAATATCTCTACACTTATGGTAGATATGAAGTAGGTAGAAGAAGAAAATAAAAAGCAAGTTGAGGTGAACGAAAGGCAGAGTATGAATTTTCATTATTCGAATCAAAGTGGGGGTTAGCAGCATAGTTGTAGAGGCGATGAAAAGTGGTTTGAAAGGAAGTGGGGCAAATTTTGCTCTTTCTATATGGCTAGTTCTCTCTACTCGAAGCCATCGGGTGATCACCGTATGTAGTGTGCTAAAGGTTTTAGGGTACAGAGTGCCCAGTGGCAGGCTAGTGAGGTTCAACCAGCTCTGTCATATCCTTCTTGTAGATTTTGTGGTCAGGTGCATCATGGATTTTGCGAAGATAGAAGGAACAAGTGCATTAAGTGTGGTCAGATTGGTCATCTGCAGTGGGATTGTCCTTCTAAGGTTTTGTCTTGGGAAAATAAGATACTTGTTGTTACTTCATCCGCTCCTTCACCAATGAGTGCTACTTTTATTTTTGGCTTTGGTACGAGTCAGAACCATTTGTTTGTTCTTGCCACCCACCAAGATTCTGAGACATCCCCCGATGTTGTCACAGGTATGCTCCGACTCTTTTCTCGTGATGTATCATTCCTACTTGAACCTGGGTCTACTCTTACTTATGTGACCCCTTATGTGGCTATTCACTTTGGTTTTGATCCTGAGTGTATCCCAAATCCTTTTTCTATGTCCACCTCAATTGGTGACTCCATTGTGGCTAGAAGGGTCTACAGGGGTTGTGTGATGTCGGTCCATGGTAGGGAGATCTTGGTAGATCTGATAGAGTTGGACATGGTAGAATTTGATGTGATATTGGGGATAGATTAGTTGCATTTGTGTCATGCTTCCTTAGACTATTGGACCCAAAAGTTTATTTTTAAGTTCCTAAATAAGCCAGTGATTGAATAGGAAGGTAGTTTCCTAGTACTTAAGGGGAGGCTTATTTCATATCTTAGGGAACGGAAATTGGTTTATAAAGGGTGCCTCTATCATTTAGTACATGTTAAGTATTTTAGATCTAAAGGTCCTTCCTTGAAAAGTGCCCCGTAGTCTGTGAATTTTTTGAGGTGTTCCTTGATGATCTTCCTGGTATTTTTTCCGATCGAGAAATTGATTTTGGGGTTGATCTTCTTTCGAACACTCGTCTTATCTCTATATTCTTTCTTATAGAATGGCTTCAGCTGAGGTGAAAAAACTTAAGGAGCAGTTGAAAGACCTTATAGATAAGGGTTTTGTCCATCTTAGTGTGTCTCTGTGGGGTGCTCTCATGCTTTTCATACGTTAGAAAGATGGTTCCCTTCAAATGTGTATTGATTACTGCCCATTCAATAAGGTGACCATGAAGAATAAGTATCCACTATTGAGGATTGATGATGTCTTTGATCAACTTCAGGGTGCTAAGTTCTTTCTATGATTGATCTTCGATCTGGTTACCATCAGTTGAAAATAAGGGAGGCAAATATCTCTAAAACTGCCTTTTGAACTCGATGTGGTCACTTTGAGTTTTTGGTGATGTTTTTTGGCTTGACTAATTCTCCGATAGTATTTATAGATCTTATGAATTGAGTTTTCTGTTCGTTCTTGGATTTGTTCATGATTGTCTTTATTGATGATATTTTGGTGTACTCCAAGTATGAGGCGGATCATACTGATCACCTCATACTTCTATTGCAGACCTTAAAGGATCAGTGTCTGTATGCTAAGTTCTCTAAGTGTGAGTCCTGGTTGAATGTTGTAACTTATTTGGGTCATCTTGTATCTAGTGAAGGGATCGTGATGGATCCAAAAGATGTTGTGGTAGTTAAGAAGTGGACTAGACCCACGAGTCCAATTGATATTTATAGCTTCTTGGGTTTATACAATTACTATAGGAGGTTTATAAAAAGCTTCTGTTAGATAGTTACCCCTTTGACTAAGTTGACTCAGAAGAAGGTGAAGTTCTTATGGTTTGATGATTGTAAGGGTAGTTTTGAGAAGTTGAAGGATAAGTTGACTTCAGCTCCAATATTGACCCTGCCCAAAGGTACTGATGGTTTTGTGGTATATTGTGATGTGTCCCGGGTGGGACTTGGTTTTCTATCAATGCAACATGGCAAAGTGGTAGCTTGTGCTTCTAGGCAATTGAAGGATCATGAGAAAAATTATCCAACTCATAATTTGGAGTTGTTAGCTGCAGTGTTTGCTTTAAAGATCTGGTGTCATTATTTATATGGAGGTCATGTTGATATTTATTCTGATCATAATATCCTGCAATATGTGTTGACTCAGAAGGAGTTAAATCTCAGGCAAAGGAGATGGCTTGAGTTGCTAAAGGACTATTGCATGAGTCTTTTCTATCATCCAGGTAAATCTAACATAGTTGATGATGCTCTAAACAGGTTGTCCATGGGAAGCTTGTCTCACATGGATAAGGAGAAGTGGGATTTGGTAAAGTATATTCACTATTTTACTAATCTCGGAGTTATTCGTTTAGATTCTAAGGATGGGGGTGTGACTGTCCAAGACGTGGAAAAGTTATCTCTTGGTGTTGAAGTAAAGGAGAAACAGATATTGAATTCTATCCTCATGCAAATCAAGGATGATGTAGGTAGGTAAAAAGTGATGGCCTTTAAGATTGGTAGTGATAGTATCTTAAGGTACCAAGGTAGACTGTGCATTCCTGATGTTGATAGGCTGCGAGGTAGAATCTTGGCAGAAGCCCATGAGTCATGCTATACTATTCATCCTGGTTCAACAAAAATGTATCAAGATCTTAAGGGGATTTATTGGTGAAATAATATGAAGTGAGATGTAGCCAATTTTATGGCTAAGTGTTTGGTGCGTCAACAAGTAAAGGTTGAACATTTGAGGCTCAGCGGATTGTCTCAAGAGATTGAATTGCTAGTGTGAAAGTGGGAAGTGGTTAATATGGATTTCGTTACCGGTCATCCGTGGTCTTGCTAGCAGTTTGATTTGATTTAGGTCATCGTGGATAGGATGACTAAGTCTGCTCACTTCTTGCCAGTGAGGACTAATTTCTCTTCGGAGGATTATGCCAAGATATTTATTGAGGAGATCGTGAAATTGCACAGTACTCCAGTTTCAATCATATATGATCAGGGTACTCGGTTCTCATCTTAATTTTTGATATCTTTCCAATGAGATTTGGTGAATACAGTGACCCTTAGCTCTGCTTTCCACCCACAGATGGATGGGCAAGTGGAAAGAACGATTCAGGTCTTAGAAGATATTCTTCGAGCTTGTGGGTTTGATTTTGGTGGTAGTTGGGTTAACCACTTGCCTCTCTTTGAACTTGCCTATAATAACAGTTAACACTCTAGCATTAGTATGGCTCTATTTTAGGGCTTGTATGGTAAGAGTTGTAGATCTCTTATTGGATAGTTTAAGGCTGGTAAAAATAAGTTATTTCATCCTGATTTGGTTCACCAAGTCATGGAGAAGGTGAAGGAGATTCGGGATAGACTTAAGGCCACCCAAAGTCGCCAAAAGTCCTATGCGAATGTGAGGCGAAGGGAGTTGGAATTCAGTGTTGGTAATTGGGTATTCTTAAAGGTGTCTCCCATGAAGAGAGTGATGCAGTTTGGTAAAAAGCAAAAGCTCAGCCCCCGTTATGTTGGTCCAAACCTGGTTTTGAAGAGGAATTGTAATTATGCTTACGAGTTGGAGTTGACTTCTAGTTTGAGCTCCATTCACCCGGTGTTTCTCATTTCAATGTTAAGAAAGTGCATGGGTGATCCTTCGACAGTGGGTGTTTCAGACTCCTTGTCCTACAAGGAAGTCTAGTTGAGATTATGGATCGGCAAGTCTGCTGGTTGTGAACAATGGACGTGGCTTCAGTAAAGGTTCTTTTAAGGAACCAAAAGGTTGAGGAAACTACTTGGGAAATCGAGGAGGACATGAAGTCCAAGTATCTGTTATTGTTCCTCGTTCCCGACAATCGTGCTTGAGGTATGTGTATTCCTTAACATTTTGTTTTCTATCTTTTTAAGGAAAATTTTAAATTCCTTGTGTCTTTGTTTTCTGTCTTAAAAGTAAGAGTAGTTGAATTTGGGGTATAATCATTCTAAGTAAATGCCTTGTCCTGGCATTTGAGGACGAATAATCTCAAAGGGGAGAATGTAACTCCCCAGTTTTTCCATCCTTGAAATTTCTCTAAGTCTGAGCTCACTGCCTTGACTACGACTCATCCTACGAGTCGTTGGGTGTCTTGACGGGTCAAGTGACCCTATTTTTAAGGTGTCCAGTGAATGGTGCTTGAGTTTCTATCTTGGGTATGACTTAAGGACACGAGTCGTAAGGACTCATGCTATTTCACGACCCGAGGCTACCCCTGGTCGCGGAAATGGTGCTTACGGCCACAAGTGACCACAAGCTAACCCATGATCTGGTACCTGTTGAGAACACTGAATAATATAATAATGGAAACTACATGTGCAAAAGATAACTTATAAGATGTTGTAATCAAAACACTGGAATATAATCCAACAGATCTGAAATAATCAAATATATTGAAACTGAATGAATGTTTATCTCTCCTGCAACAACTGATAAAAACTAAAAACTGACTAACTATCTAACTGTCTGAAAGCCTCTATGAATCATAAAGAGTTAATGGGACAGACCCCCAACTAACTCCAACTGACTGAACATAAATGGATACTGAAATAACAGTGAAGCATGTCGTGTCCTCGATGGAAAAGGACTCACCACTACTGCTACTAGGTGGTGTGGACTGTCTAAGAATAGTTGGGAATTTGAGCGTCCGAACCTATGTTATAAAACAACATAGCGCAAGAGAAGAGTATGCAATCAGCACTTTGAATGTACTAGTACGTGAGATAAGGACTCATTAAAAATCATAAGATAACTGGACATGGATGCATGGACATGTAACTGAGAATGCAAGACCAAGCATAAATATATATATATACTAAAATAAATTTGAAATCTGAATGTCTAAAATCTGAATCTGTAAACTTGGTCATGCAAACCTGAACTGATCTATCCTGAACACTGCACTGAGACTGTGGAAACTGACAACAACCGACATGCCTCAATCTGAGCTATTGGGGTCCAACTTGTAACCCCAATTGTAAGGGTGCTGATACCTTTCCAAGGCTACTCACACATGGCTGATGTCCCAAAGGACAAGGGTGTCATGACTCTACTGATGGGGGACCCCTCATAATCTACGAAGGCGTTGTAGGTTTGAAACTTAGGGGCTACTACTAGAGACTCATGCCTCTACTGATGAGGGAGTCGTTATCCCAGCGTTTACTCGATTCTAAGTTTTACTCCCAACTGAATGAAACTTGTATTATTAGTCGTTTAACATGACATAGTACTTTACTTGTAAATGCTCAGCATGCACATGATGGTCTGAATATGATAGTAAATTCAAGGTTTGACTGACTTGTTAAATAAAACAGAATAGTATAAAAAAATATAGGTATCGAATGTTCATAACCGTCCAGCACCGAATGATTGCAAAATACGATAACATTACTTAAAACAGTGACATGAAGTCATAATTCAGAAGCCCAAAGCAAGCGATAGTTCAATGAATGAGACAGATGCGTGAATTTGAACATGGGAATGTGTTAATCATGAGAAAACATCATATTTACATGGTTTAATTCATAACTTGAGGATTTATCATGAATCAAGGGAATTAAGATGAAGAAAATTATAATTTAAACATAAAGTGACTTAAATAACATGGAAATACATGTTGACATGGCTTGAATTTGATTTACAAAGAAGTTCATGGATTAAATTTATAAGTTCCGTGGATGATTTTATAAAATAGGATAAGATTCATACTTTTAAACTAAAATAAGGTTTTTGGGCTCAATGGTTGAAAGGAACCCATTGATGAATACCCCACATACCTATAGTTGAAGCTTTAGGGAAGAATCCTTGTAATTGTTCTTGCCTCTATGAAACCCTAATTTTTGTTCTTGAGTGAGGAAGAGGAGATTAACGTGTTAAGTGTTTGAGATTTGGGGGAAAATAAGCCTCCTTGAGGGTTATAGGTCGTGGGTTGAAGTTATAAGAGGGGAAAAAACTAAAAAGTCCCTTTAACTGAACTTTATAGAATTCTTCGCCAGTCCATACGAGTCGACCATATGACTCGAATGATGAGGTACGATTGGGCTTCTTAACTCATAAGCTGGACCAAATCTAAGAGAGCATACATCGGTCAACATAAAAGTGGCACTTATGACTCGTATCATCTTCATACGACTCTTGACCCTATACACGTACCTTAGAAATAATCTCACCTCTCCTTACACTGTCTTGGGTATGATTTACTTCATACGACTCGTATATTTCTTAACGATTTCAAGAGGTTGAGTCATACCCTAAATAGAGCATCACCTATTTTGCACTGTCTTGGGTGCGAGTTCAATGTATGACTCGTATGTAATGCATAAGACTCAAGGGTCTTATCGTATAATGTACAGAAGCTTTTAGAGATAGGGTATTAAAATATCTCCCCCTTTGGAACATTCGTCCTCGAATGAGGTTAGTTAAGTTGAGATACTATGAAAACTGAGGTCATATACCGAACATTCATAAACTGAAATGTGATTAAACAACTAAGTCTAAGACATGATACATGGACTAAACCGATTGCGTGAATGCATGCAATGATATGAGAATGGTTACATAGCTGAAACAGAGATCTGGATCGAGTTGATTTAAGAAAAAGTCATTACCTCAGGTTGAGTCTGAATTCGCGGAGAAAAGATGGGGGGTACTTGGCTCGCATATCCACCTCTACTTCCCAAGAAGCTCCCTCAATAGACTGATTTCGCCATAGAACTTTCACCAAGGGAACCTCTTTATTTCTCAACCAACAAATCTGACGGTTAAGAATCTCAATTGCAATCTCTTCATAAGAGAGACTATCTATCATATTCGCCCTCTCTAAAGGCACAACAAAAGATAAATAACTGATACACTTCTGTAACAAGGATACATGAAACACTGGATGCATTGATGCTAAGTCTGCAGGCAACTCTAGCTCATAGGCTACTTTCCTAAAGCGACTCACAATCCTATAGGGGCCAACACAGCGGGGACTGAGCTTCCCTTTCTTGCCAAACCTCTTCACCTCTTTTATGGGTAAAATTTTCAAATACACAAGGTTACCAACATCAAACTCAAGATCTTCCCTCCTCGCATGGGCATAAGATTTCTGACGATTCTATGATATTTTTACTCTCTCTCAAATTAACTGATCTTTCTTCATCGCCTCAAACATTAAATTTGGCCCTATCAAAGCATCCCCACCTACTTCAAACCAACTAATAGGAGATCTACATATCCTCCCATAGAGATCTTCAAATGGAGCCATCTGAATGCTGGAGTGATAACTGTTGTTATTGGCAAACTCAATCAAAGCTAAGTGGTCATCCCAACTACCGTTAAAGTCAATAGAATAGGCTCTTAATATGTCCTCTAAAGTTTGACTGGTCCTCTCTTCCTAACTATACATTTGAGGATGAAAAATGGTTCTGAGGTAAACTTGGGTACCAAGACCCTTCTGGAAAGCTTTCCAAATGTGAGAGGTAAACTAATTACCTCTATCTAAAATGATAGACAATGGAATCCCATAAAACTTAACCAACTCTTTGAGATAGAGTTTGGCATAATCCTCAGTTGAATACGAAGTATGAACTGGTAAGAAATGGACAGACTTTGTCATTATGTCAATAATGACCTATATCGAGTCATGCTGGTGACACATGCGAGGTAACCTTGTCATAAAATCCATATTCATCATCTCCCACTACTAAGTGGGGATGCTAAACTCTTGAAGTGTACCACTAGGCCTTTGGTGCTTAACCTTAACCTACTGACAGTTCGAACACTTAGCCACAAACTCTATAATTTCTTTCTTTGTATCAGTTTACCAATAGATTTCCAGCAACTCACGGTACATCTTAGTGGTTCCTGGGTGAATAGAATACCGTGTACTATGCACTTTTGCTAAGATTCACAATCTCAAACCATCGATATATGGAACACATAATCTTCCTTACAACGAAATACACCATCTCCCTTTGGGAGAAAACCTCTACCTTCTAATCTCTAACTGCCTTCTTTCACTTGACCAAACTAGGGTCCCTATTCTATTTTTCTTTCACTTCAATAAATAATAAGGATTCCAAACTATTCTGGACCCATACATTACCTTCGGCCGAATTAACCAATCAAAATCCTAACCTAGCAAGATGGTGGATCCCACGGACTAACTTCTCCTTATCATCCTCAGTATGAGAAATACTACCCATAGATAATCTACTAAGGGCATCCAACATTACATTGGCCTTGCCCGATTGATACAGCATACTCATGTGATAATCTAAAACCAATTCAAGCCACCTTATATGATGAAGATTCAAATATTTCTACGTGAACACATACTATAAAATTTTGTGATATGTGAACACATCAACATGAACCCCATAAAGATAATGCATTCAAATCTTTAAGTGAAAGACAACAGTTGCCAACACAATTTCATAGGTCTGGTAATTTTTTTATGGGTTTAAGATATCTAGAGGCGTAGGATATGACCTTACCTCTCTGCATTACCACACAACCAAGACCAATACTAAAAGCATCACAGTACACAAAAAATCCATTTGTGCCATCTGGCAAGGTCAAGACTGGAGCAAAAATGAGTCAAGCTTTCAACTCTTGAAAGCTCTTCTCGTAGGAATCTGACCACTGAAATTTCACTTTATTCTGGGTTATTCAGGATATGGGAGATGCAATAGAATAAAACCCTTCAACAAACCACCTATAGTAGTTTGCTAATCCTACAAAACACCTGATATCTGATGGAGAGATGGGTCTAGGTCAGTTTCTCATTGCTTTGGTCTATTGAGGGTCAACTTAGATGCCATCAATAGAAACTATATAACCAAGGAAGGCTACTGATCTCAACCAAAATTTGCACTAACTAAACTTAGCAAATAACATATGATCTCTAAGGGTCTACAAAATCACTCTTAGAGATGGTCAGCATAATCAGTCTCACAACAGGAATAGAAAAGGATGTCATCAATGAAAACAATGACGAATATGTACAAGTACTATTTAAACACCCTATTCATCAAGTCCATGAAAGCTATAGGGGTATTTTTTAGTCCAAAAGACATAACTAGGAATTCGAAGTAACTATACTGAGTTTTGAAGGTTGTCTTCGGAATGTCACATTCTCTGACTCGAAGTTGATGATAGCCAAATCTAAGGTCTATCTTAGAGAATTAACTTACACCCTGACATTAGTCAAATAAGTCATCAATTCTGGGGAGAGAATACTTAGTCTTGATTGTGACTTTGTTTAACTGACGATAGTCGATGCACATTCTGAGAGAATTGTCTTTCTTACGCATAAAAAGGCTTGGAGAACCCCATAGGGAAATGCTAAGTATGATGAAACCTTTATCTAAGATCCTTCAACTGGTATTTTAATTCCTTAAGCTCAGTTGGGTCCATTCTATAAGGTGGAATAGAAATAGGCTGGGTGTCTGGAAGGAGATCTATTTCGAATTCTATCTCCCTTTTGGAAGAAACTCTGGGAAGATCTTCTGGGAAAAGATCTGGAAATTTTTTTACTACCAAAACTGAATCAATACTCAGCGTTTTAAAATTTGAGTCCTTGACTAGGACGAGATGGTAGATACACCTCTTAGATATTATCTTTCTTGCCTTAAGACAGGAAACAAATGGACCCTTAAGCACTGAAGTACTACCCCTCCATTCGATAACTGGCTCATTAGGAAACTGGAAATGGAAAATTCTATTCCTACAGTCAACTGAGGTATAACATGAATGGAGCCAATTCATGCCGAGAATGATATCAAAATCAATCATGTCTAACTTCACAAGATCAACTGAAGAAACTTTCTGAGACATTGTGACCAAGCAGTTTATGTATACCCATCTAACTATAATAGACTTACCCACTGGGGTAGACACTGAGAATGGCTCTACTAATATTTTAGGACTGATACCAATGTCGACAGTTATATAAGGAGTCTAAAAAAAGAGTGAAGCTCCTGGGTCTTACAAGGCATAAACATGAAGATGGAAAAATTGCAACGTACCCATAATTACATCAGGAGAATTTTCCTGATCCTGGTGAGCCTGGAGGGCGAACAATCTATTTTGGTTTTGCCCACTGGTGGCATTGGAAGTGGCACCCTACTGAGTGGAGGGACCTGTTAGTGCTGCTGAAGAGTTTGTCTGACCCTGTTGGTGACCATTCCTGCCCTTCCACCCACCTACAGGGAAATCCTTAATTTTGTCGCCTATTTTTCCACACCCAAAGACATATCACTTCTAGATATATACTTACCCTAATGATTCTTACCTCACTTCCTATAGATTGGGTTGGTTTGACCACTGTTCATACTACCCTAGGACTTAGAGCCTGGCATTCTATCCCAACTGTCCTGCTTGAACTTAGGTACTGGCGCACTGGCTGAAGATGGAGATGGAGTTGAAAATTTTTTATGGAACTGGGACCGGTTACTTCCTTCCGACCTTGGCTGAGAAAAATTGAAACTACCTGTTCTGGCCCTCTTATTCTCTCTCTTTCTCTTTAAGTTTCTCCTCCTCAATCTGATGAGAATGAAACATAAGTCTAGACAGTTCCTCTTTAATCAACTTGGCATTCCTACACTCCTTGACCACACTATCAGATACACCAGATACGAACTTACTCATCTGGGACCTATTGTTATCCACCATAGTAGGAGCACACCTCGCCAACTGGGTGAACTTGAGCGTGTACTCATTCACACTCATACTACCCTACTTTAAGTTTATGAACTCTTAAAACTTATCTTCCCTCAACTCTAGTGGGAAGAACCTGTCTAAGAAAGTTATGGTAAACTCCTTCCACTCCATAGGCTCTACTTCCAAAACACTGTCTTTGTTCTACTATTTAAACTAGGTTTGAGATACATCCTATAACTTATATGCATCCAAGTATACACTCTCACTCAAAGTGACACCCATGATGTCTTCTGCACCATATCTAGAAACTCCAGCAGATCCTCCTCAGACTTGGACCCAGAAAATAAAGGGGGATTCATTCGAGTAAAATCTTAAATTCTAACTGTAGTAGTATTTGCCATTGGATTATCTGGGGAAATAGCTTTCTGGTTGTTATGAGAATCTACAGAATGGGAAAAGGTCAAAAAAGTGGCCCTCAACTCGGCGTGAGAGACATGATTATTTAAGGAATCTTCCTAAATAAGTGGTGGTGCGGGTTGATCCCCGTTCCTCCTTATGGGAGGCATTGTCTATAGATGGAATGAAGAATGAGTTATAGTAAGGGTTTCAATAGAACTCATGCTCTTTTACATGAAATGAATACTAAAAGAAGGTCTTTCCTAAAAATATCTCGTAGCCTCTTGTCCATAATTATGGTGCGCTTCACACCCATGCACAAGACTCTAATCAATGCAGCTTTTAGACTTCCTAGAACACTTTAAAACCTTAGGCTCTGATACCAAGTTTTGTCATGACCAGAGGCTACCCCTGGTCGTGGCAACGGTGCTTACAGCCAGAAGTGACCATAAGCTAACCCATGAGCTGGTACATGTTGAGAGCACTGAATAATATAATAATGGAAACCATATATGTGAAAGATAACTGATAAGATGCTATAATCAAAACACTAGAATATAATACAACAGATCTAAAATAATTAAATAGATTGAAACTAAATGAATGTCTATCTTGCCTACAAGAACTGATAAAAATAAAAAATTGACTGGCTATCTAACTGTATGAAAGACTCTAAGAATCATAAGGACTTGATGGGACAGACCCCCAACTAACTCCGACAAGATGAACATAAATAATATTGAAATAATGATAAATCATGTTATGTCCTCGATGGAAGAAGACTCGCTACTACTGTAGCTGGGTGGTGCTGGACTGTCTAAGAATGGTCGGGAAACTGAGCATCCAAACCTATGTTATAAAATAACATAGCGCAAGAGAAGAGTATGCGATCAGTACTTTGAATGTACTGGTACATGAGATAAGGACTAATTAAAAAATATAAGATAACTGAACATGGATGTAGGGATATGTAACTGAGAATGTAAGACCAAGCATATATATATATATACTGAAATAAATCTGAAATCTGAATGACTGAATTTGAATCTGTACACTTGGTCATGCAAACCTAAACTAATCTATCCTGAATACTACACAAAGACTGTGGGAGTTGACTACAATCGACATGCCCCAATTTGAGCGATTGGGGTCCAACTTATAACCGCAGTTGTAAGGGTGTTGATATCTTGCCAGGGGTAACAAAACATGACTGACAATGTGGATCCATAAGGCTGAAGTCGCAAAGAATGAGGGTGCCATGCCGCTACTAATGAGGGACCACCTAATCTATGGTGTCATTGTTTGTCTGGAACTTAGGGAATGCTACTAATGAATAATGCCTCTACTGATGGGGAGTCGTTATCCTTGCGTTCACTCGATGCTAAGTATTACTCTCAATTGAATAAAACTGGTATTATTAGTCATTTAACGTGACATAATACTGTACTTATAATTGCTCAACATGAACATGATGTTCTGAATATGATAGTAAAACCATAGTCTAATTGACTTATTAATAAAAATAGAATCATGTAAAATCACATAGGTATCGGGTGTTCATAACTTGCTAGCACTAAATTATTACAAAATATGGTAACATTACCTAAAAAGCTGACATAAAATTATAATTCAAAAGCCCAAAGCAAGCGATAGTTTAATGAATGAGACAGATGCATGAATTTGAACATAGAAATGTGTTAATCATGAGAAAACATCATATTTACATGGTTTAATTCATAACTTGAGGATATATCATGAAATCAAATGAATTAAGATGAGGGAAATTGTAATTCAAACATGAAGTGACTGAAATAACATGGATACACATGCTGACATGGCTTGAATTTGATTTACTAAGAAGTTCATGGATTAAATTCATAAGTTCCATGGATGATTTCATAAAGTAGGATAAGATTCATACTTTTAAACTAAAATAGGGTTTTTGGGCTCAATGGGTGAAAGGAACCCATTGATGAATACCCTACATACTTATTGTTGAAGCTTTAGGGAAGAATCCTTGTAATTGTTCTTGCCTTTAAGAAACCCTAATTATTGTTCTTGAGTATGACAAAGGAGATTAATGTGTTAAGTGTTTGAGATTTAGGGGAAAATAAGCCTTCTTGAGGGTTATAGGTCATGGGTTGATGTTATAAGAGGGGAGAAAGACTAAAAATCCCCTTAAACTAAACTTAACAGAATTTGTCGCCAGTCCATATGAGTCGACCATATGACTCATATGATGAGGTGCGACTGGGATTCTTGACTCATAAGCAGGACAAAATCTAAGAGAGTAAACACTGGTCAACACACGAGTGACCCTCATGACTCGTTTATTATTCATACAACTCTTACCCTATACTCGTACCTTAGACAGAATCTAACCTTTCCTCACACTTTCTTGGGTACAACTTACTTCATATGACTCATATTCCTCTTAATGATTTCAAGAGGTTTAGTAGTACCCTAAACAAAACATCACCCGTCTTGCACTGTCTTGGGTACAAGCTCAATGTATGACTCATATAGAGTGAATACGACTCAATGGTCTAGTAGTATAATGCACAGAAGCTTTCAGAGATGGGGTATTACATGATGAGTCATTGGGGAAAGTCGTAACTAAATCAGTAAGTTTGTGGCATGGTTCTTCTCTGACCACGAGTGGCTCACCATGACCCATAAGAACTTGTTATGAGTCGTGCCATTGATCGTAGGGTCAACAGTGTGTAGGGGTCCTTGAGGCTTTCGTGGTTATGACTTGTGGTGATGAGTCATAAAGAGTGGCAATAAGTCAACGGTTGACCGGTAGTCAATGGCGGCACTTTTTTAGCTTTTAATTTAAGGAAATTCTAAATATCTCCCCTTTTTACCCAAATTAAAAACCACGTCTTTTAACCTCTACAGGGTTTCATTAGCACTCGAAAAAACAAATCCAAGTAACTTCTCCAACACTCCAAAAGGCTTTCTTAATCCCCTCAAGCAAGTCAAGCTAGGGTTTTATCAAGTTGACCATCTAAGGGTTCAAGGGTCGATTTGTCTCTAAATTTCTTGGTATTTAAGGCATGAAACTCTAGCCATAAACTTAATATCTCTATTGCATAAAAGTACATGGATATTTACGTGATTGAAAGCAAAGGGTTTTGACATGATTAAGGGGTTTGACATTAATGGTCAATTAATTATTTTCCCATGGTTTTATTATGCATTATTCATGCTTTAAGCATGGTTTTAAACTTATGGGTGCATGGGTAAGGTGAATAAACTAGGGAATTGTGATTTTCCCTAAACTTGTGACTTTTGAAGTGCTATGACCCCAACCCCATATTGTACAATTGGTTTTAAGATATGAGAAATGTGGGAAATTGAATTATTCGTGAACGCATTGTGATGTTTAAATTGAACCCCATGGATTTGAATTTTCACAACATAATGTATTATTGAATCAAGGGGATTGTGAATTCCTCCAAATGATGTAATTGTTTGGGCATGTTATTATTACCTTGCAAGCGTAGTTGGTATGAAAATACCAACAATATATGCCTTTATGTGAAATATGGTTCAATGAATCGGAATGTGTGATAAATTTTTTTAATAAGGATTTAAAAAAGGGTTGGGTAGCTGAGTCATAAAAGTGAGGTCCGAGTGGCCGACACTGGAAACTGCGCTAGACAATGCGGGGGTCTTTATGTCTTGAAGGTTCGAGTCACCTTGCTTGTGACCAGGTGGTTCAAATCCACCTTATTGATATTATTATGATTGCATCGAGTCTCCCATATAACATTTCATGATCGGGTGCTTAAGTCACCTTAGTATATGATTGGAGGTTCTGAGTCCCCCTTCCTATATGTAAGATTATTCTCCAATTTGTACGGCTACATGCACTGGGGTTGGACCAGGGAGTGAGAGATGGGGCCTATATATCCTGTGGGAACTATTAAATTACGGTTGAGCTATACAATCCAGGTTAAGGTTTTTTAAAGTGCATGTTAAACCTTGTTCCCTATTCTGACATGTGATGTATATGTGTGTGTATACATATATGATTATGTGCATTTGGATTTTGAATGATTTTGAACTGTTAATCATGGCATTATGTTATCATTATCCCTGAGTTACATGTTAGCGCTCCAATCGCTAATCGTCTTTGGATATTGTGTCTACACGCGATGCATGAACTGGCCATACATCTACCTTTCCTGCTCAGTAATTCAAATTTAGGACTTGGCTTGTGAGTTGACATTGAAGTGGTGAGCTTCCTTACATCAGAAGTCAACATTTCATGTTTATGGTTCCTTGGATTTTAGATTACTAGACTTTTTTTTGCTATAGTCGGGGGCATGTCCCGACACTTTATTGTTATTCGGCTTTGGTTAATTATTTAAAAGGCTTTGTTTGGACTACAGTGGATTTGTATTACGTTGGTCGGATTTTTTGGCTAGTTTTCGATTGATAGACTATAGATATGTTTTTATTAACTTTGAGCTTACCTTTATGTTATCTTGTTATATGTTCGGAATTCATCCGATATTGGGGATGTTGCATTGGTTTAGTTAGGTGAAGGGGGTGATCCATGTGGGACTTGAGATACCTATCACAGCCAGGACCTAGTTCAGTTCGTGACATAAGAGATCAAGGCTCCGCTTATGCGGTCTCTCTAGTTGAGCTCATGCACTAGCTGAAAATTGGTTCTTGCCAAGTTTCTACCGACCCCTCGAGATTAATTGGAATCACGTGAACCCAAATGAACTATGCTACCTCATCAAATTGAATATTCCAAACTCAACAAAGCCATCCAAATTTTTATTCGGAGTTATTTCAATGAAATGTGGGGCTCACGCCCAAGGGTCGCTTTTACCAAAATTCCATTCACAGCCCAAAATGAGTCTATAAGCCTTGAGACACAAACCAATGATTCTCCTAGCATAAAATCTACATTCTAGAGATGATGGAACTGTCAAAATTGTCATACGAGGCTGTTAACTTGAAGTTTATGCCTGATAACCATTTTTTAATAGCGAGAACTTTAAAACTAGAAATTGGCTCTAAAAAACAAATGAACTGCCTGGTAACTAAACTGTCGGCTATAGCAAGTCACTAATGACTTAGGGCATCTATTGGAAAGCTATAAATGGCAAAACATATGGAAACACCAATAATGACCTAAAGGGTCATTACAATTTCCACTATTAATAGGACTTTCTTCCGTGGAAGTAAAGGGTTAGGATGTACCAGAAGGCTCGAACAGGTAGGGGTACTGGGCATGCATCTCTCTCTTAATATCCCAAGTATCCTCCTCTACTAGGCAGTGTCTCCACTAAACCTTAACACATGAATTTCTCTAGAGTACAACAGCCGGACATCCTTGGCTAGTATAAGATCTGGCTCGTCCATGAAGGTCAATATCTCATCTAACAGAATCGAGTCTGATTGAAGCATATATCACTCATCGGGGATAAAATGTTGTATCATTGAAACATGAAAGATTGGATGAACAAAAATAAAATTTTAGGGCATGTCCAGCTCATAAGCCACATCACAAACTATGTGAAGTATCTCAAAAGTCCCAATATATCTAGGTTTGAGCTTGCCCTTCCTCCCGAACCACAGCATGCCCTTTATGGGCAATACTCAAAGGAACACCCAATTTCCAACTCCAAACCTCAGGCATGAAGTCTACAATATTCATAAGCCTTCTGCTTACTCTGAGCTACCCTCAGCCTATCATAAATCACTCAAACTCTATCCAACAACAAGTCAGTACCACAAGGCCTAACCTTGGGGGCCTCAAACTACCCTATCAGAGATCGACAATGCCTACCATATAATGCCTCAAATGGCACCATCTCATTACTCGAATGGTAGCTATTATTATAGGAAAACTTCTCTCACAGATCTCCACAGTGCATAATACAAACTCAAAGCATATCCTTCAGAACCTGAATAATTTACCCCGACTACTCATTGGTCTGAGGGTGAATCACGGTGGTAAGGTTCCATTGAGTACACTAGTATTCTTGAAAAGTTCTCTATATGCTAGAAGTGAACACTGAGCCCCTGTCTGAAATATTAGATATGGGTACTCCATGCAGGCGAACTATCTCACAAACATAGATATGGGTGAACCTCTCAGCACTGAAAGACATCTGAATAGGAAGGAATATATTGATTTGGTCAATTGATCTACAAGGGCCCAAATTCCATCAGTACCATGGGAGGTACGAGGAAAACCACTAATAAAGTCCATGGTGATTCACTTTCACTTCCACTTCCACTTAAGGACGGGCAATCTCTAAATCAAACCATCAGGTTGTTGGTGCCCGGCCTTCACTACTAACAACATAGACAATGAGCTATAGAGTCTGCTACATCTCTCTTTATGCTACTCCACCAATAGTGTTGCCTCACATACCTATACATCATAGTTGTCCTATGGTGAATAGAGTATCTAGAGTTGTGGGCCTCATACAATATCAACTAAATCAAGTATCCAACACTTGGAACACAAATGCAGCCATCATATCTCAGAATATCTTCAAAATCAATGGCAGCCCTTCTGGACTCACCCCTCAGAACCTGATCATGAATGCCGCGGAGTCTCTTATCCTTAAAATGATGATTTCAAATATGCTAAATTAAATTAGACCTAGACTCAACAAAAGCAAGGATCCTTCTAGAGTCTAAAATATCAATTCAAACCATCAAGTTATCCAAAGACTGGAAGTCCCATGCCAATGACTGCTTAGAATCTAAAATACAAGTTGAGATACCCATACTCACCGCCTTCTGGCTTAAGGTGTCCACCACCATATTCGCCTAGCTTAGATGGTATATAATAGAGATGTCATAATCATTTAGTAACTCTATCCATCTGCATTGTTACAAATTAATCTCTCTCTGAGTCATAAGGTCTTAAAAACTATGGTGATCGGTGTAGATCTCATAATGAATTCCATACAAATATTGCCTGCATATCTTAAGCACAAAAACTAATGCCGCCAACTCTAAATTACAAATAGGGTAGTTTCGCTCATGAACCTTCAGCTGCCACGACGTATAAGAAAAAACTCAACTCTGCTCCATTAAAACACAACCAAAACTAACACCAAAAGCATCACAATATACAGTAAACCATTCTCCCTCAATAGATGAGTCAATATAGGCACTGAAGTGAGAAAATCCTTGAACTTTCAAAAGCTTAACTTTCACTCCTCAGACCACCAAAAAGAAACCTTCTTCTGGGTCAATCTAGTCAACGGCATTGCAACAGCAGCAAAACCCTGAATGAACCAACTGTAGTAGCATACCAAACCAATAAAGTTACAAGCCTTAGACAGAGATGTAGGTCTAGCCCAATCTCGAATAGCCTCAATCTTTGTTGGATCCACCATAGTCCTATCCTTAGACATTATATATAATATATAAATATAACAGACTCGAGCTAGAACTCCAACTTTGAGAGTTTACAAAGAGACTATGATCTCTCTAAGTCTGGAGCACAATCCTCAAATACTGCACAAGCTCCTTCCCACTTCTCGAATACACAAGAATGTTATCGATGAACAAAATTATAAAGGAGTCCAAATAAGGTCTGAATAAGTGGTTCATCAAATCCACGAATGCAGTTGGGGCATTGTTCTACCCAAAATACATCACCAGAAACTCATAATAGCCATAACGAGTCCTGAAGGCTGACTTTGGGATATCTTCAACTAGAATCCTCAACTAGTGGTAACCGGATATCAAGTCAATTTTATAGAACACTACCACTCCCTGAAGCTACTCAAATAAGTCATAATATGAGGTATAGGATGCTTATTATTCACTGTCATCTTCTTCAACTGCCTATAATCGATACACATTCATAAAGAACCATCTTTCTTATTCACGAACAAGACAGGAGCACCCAAAGGTGACATACTTGTCCAAATGAAACTATTATCTAGAAGATCCTAAAGTTGGAAATTTAGCTACTTAAATTCGAAAAGATCCATACGGTAAGGTGCCATATAAATAGGATGGATGCCAATCTCAAGATCAATAATAAACTTAATGCCACGCTTAACAGGAAGGCCAAGTAGGTTGGTAGGAAAAATATCAGGAAATGCATGGACTATAGGAATAAAATAAAGTAAAGGACTCACCACCCTAACATTATGAATATAAGCAAGACAAGACTCGCAACCCCTTGATATAAGTATCCTAGCCTGAACTTAAGAAAAAATCACCATTGATGCATGGCTAATAGATCTTTGCCATACAATTGGGTATGCTGAGCATGGATAAGGTAATGGTCTTGGCAAAATAATCCAAGACCGAATGATAAGGGGATAATCAGTCCATTCCCAATATTAGATCATAATTCGCCATATCTAATACCGTAAGATCAGCCATAATACCAAGATCTCAAATGGTTATAACACATGATCTATAAACCTGATCCACTACTAAAGAATCACTTATGGGAGTAGATATACATAGTGGAACATATAAAGAATCCCAAGACAACTCTAACTATAGTGCATAGTAAACAGACACATAGAATAAGTGGATCTTAAGAAAAATAAAGAAAAAGCTAGCTAATGGCACAATGAGACTATACCTATAATAGTACTATCTAAAGACTCTACCTCCAGCATTCCAAGTATAACATATAAATAACCTCGCCCACCATCTGGTTGGGCGCTTGACCGATCACCTAGACCTCTTTGAAAACCTAGAGACCACCCCGATGACCCTGTATACTAACTCTAGCTTGGGGAGACACTATTCTAATTGATACAACACTCTGTGTTGTAGGTATAACTGCCCCATGCAGGGACATTCTCTAGAATAATGGCCAAAGGCCCCGCACTCATAACACATCCCTGGTGCTACACACTGCCAAAAATATTTGGCTAATCCAAAATATCCATCTTAGCTAGAAAATCTAAAATATATCCCTCTCAAAGATTGACCGCTGCTCTAGCTAGGATGATCACTGTAATAGAGAAAACCCCCATCAGTAATTTGGAGTAAAGCATGAACGGGCCTACAAAACTAACCCTAATGCTGATAAGATTAGAATGAAAGGTACCTTCCTTCAGAACCCTACCTCTGAATTATAAGCCACTCTAGCTCTCACTGAAACTACCTCGTTAATGAGGCCTTTTATCCCTTCCCCCTTTGGCCTTCTGTGCTTATCCTCTATGGTCTGATCATAATCAGAAACCTCAATAAAATACTTACTAGCGGCAATAAAACTCTGAGTAGCCATGCAAAGAGAAAGTCTCATTCCCCCAACAAAACTCCAATTCCACTCATACTTGATTGATAAAATAGCTATAGCATGTTTGGCTTGCTCATAAAACTGAGCCTCACACTCCAGGACAGTCATAGAACCCTACTCCAATCTTAAAAACTAATCTCTCATACATTCTCTAGGGCTTTAAGACATATACTTCTCTAATAAATCCTCAAATAACTTAGTTTATGTCAAAGAGAGAAATCCAGCTAGCTTGGAATCAAGATAACCTCTCCACCAATGTCTAGTTACTGAGTCCAACTAAAACATAGTATAGTTAACCCTATTAGTGTCCACTAGGCCTAAATTATATAGCCTATCCTCACAAGCAATCAAAAACTCAAATGCATCCTTGCTCAGTTCTCGAGAAAACATAGGTGGGTTAATCTTAGGAATATATCCAACATCTTCTACTCCTTAATAGACATAGTAAGTTTGGTGACTACCAACAAAATCAACTACTGGTGTTGTAGGGATCTTAACTCAGGGCCATAGCTATAGGTTGTGCCCCTGCCTCTGTACCACTCTGATCTGCAGACTGAGTACTATTAGACGGTACACCACCAACCAAATACAACAACTGAACTAAAGCATATCTGAGCAATAATAAAGAAATAAACCTCTATGAGGATAGGTTACCCCATGGCCTACCATAGGCTGAGGTGGAGAAATTTCTAGTATGGGAGAATAAATGGGGTATGGTGAAGGCTCTCTATCTGGGCCACTAACTGAGGCTGCAGCTCTTGCCTGGCTCTAACCTCAAGGTTGGGTATGACCTCTAGTAGGATCCCTAGTCGCAGACTCATGGTCCCTATCTCCAATAGCAGTAGATCACGTCCTAACTATCTATCAAAGATTAAAACTAAGTAAATCTTAGAAACTAATACAATCTCGGAGCATGAATTGAGTGAAGGAAGTAAAAATCTCCTAAAAATTTCCTAAACCTCTTAAAGATAAGAAATAGATGTTATAATTCTAATTTACAAGACTCTACTAGTAACTTCCTCTTTTACCAACATTACTAGTGAACCTAGGTTGTGATTCTAACTTATCACGACTTGATTTTATGAGTAATAATGGCACCTACTTTAACCCACTAGTAGGTAAGCCAAACTGTAGTTTGTAATGACAAGTAATGGGCTAGTTGGTGGAAAATAGAATAAATACTAATTAGGTCATAAACAATAAAATGTAAGAAAGATAGCATAACTAGAGAAAAATAAGAAGAAAGAGAAAAATATCCCATAGCCTAGTACAGTCCGTACAAGAGACACTGGCAAAAGAATAAGAGTACTATAAGTATCAAATGTACAATAGTCTCGAATAGAAAGACCATCCAAAACAGAAGAAGGAGAGAAAAAAAGTTAGTTTTGGCTCCAAAAGCTTACCCTATCTCTAAATTTTAACCAGTACCAGTACAGACATCAATAATGGCAGCTAGTATCATATCTATATCAGAAAAGGATGCAAAAGTACAGGATAAGTACCAAAATAATGGGTATTTATCATAGCATCATCGGTCGACTGAACTAAATTATAATATAAGTACAATAAGATGCGACCTAGTAAACTAAGGCAAGAAAAGGCCAAACCTAGAATAATGCTCCAAATACTAAAAATAAACTTAAAAATAAGCAATTGAGTAAATAATATCAAAAAGACCATAACTAACTAAAGACTAACTGGACTCCCATAAGACCAGAAGGTGCAAACAACATAAATAATCCAATTGAGCCCTCAGAAGCCCAATGGATGGAATCAATAAGGAAATATCAGTAGTAATACTCATAAGGTATCCATCCTTAGAATCATTTCCCTTACCATAAAAACCATACTCGATCGATCCCATAATCCATTATAGGTAAACACCCAATGCAAAAATTTAACCAAAAATAATATCATAAATACCGAATTGAACCAAAAATAATATCACCATAGATACCAAACTAGAATTGTTCTTATTATCAATATCACCAAACTTGGACCGCTCTTAATATCATAATTGTCAGACTCAAATCATCCTAAATATTATAATTGTGGGACTAAAACTGATTTTAATATAATAATTATCAAACTCAAACCGGTCTTAATATCATGATTGCTGAACTCGAATCGGTCTTAAAATAAACCCATGTTCCTAGTATAGTCAAAAACTAAACCCCCCTCAGGCTCAAGCATATAAATAGGGTGACAAAAGAAGGCCTTTTATATCTGCAAGGAGTTAATTATTATATAGACCTAAAAAGGGTTAAAAAGGTCAGCTTCTAATTCATAAAAGTCCATTCTAAGGCAATTTCTACCTCAAAATAGACTAAGGTTCCCAAAATCTCACTACAAGGTGCTGGGTAGGTCTAGTTTAGTCCTAAGCTAGAAATTCCACCTAAGAAAAGGGTAGTTAGGTCAAATCCACCTAAATTAGGCTCACTAACCAACTAAATAATCTAAATTTACTAACTATACCACTAAGTTGTAAGATCCCAACCCAAAACCAGCATAAGATCTAACCAATACCATGATAACACTCAATCTATGAAGAGAGTAAGCCTAGCCTACCTGGATGCCGAAAAAGGCCTGATAAAGTCTACTAAATTAGATATTTTCCCTTCTAAGAAGCCTCCAGATGATTCCACGCTATCAAAATAGTGATCTATACATTAATACTAGAATAATAATACCCTTATTGTATTTTAATGCTTCAGGTCCAAAATTGAGTCGAAATCCCCTGTGGGGCCGCTTGCAGAATCAACAATTTGAAATCATCAAGATGTTCCTCTAGGATCAAGTATCATTTACCCTCAAGAATAAGTAAATTCCAAACTCAAACGACACCAAAATCAACCCATCAAGGAGCTAGGGATTTATGACTAAATCAAAGAATTAAATCAAGAATTAGATGGAAAATTTCAAGAATTACTATGAAAAAATGACTTTTCTGAGCTCACCAATACACTACGGTCACCCAAGTATCAATCTCTAAATTTTCTAAACTCTCTAGGGTTTTATGGCTCTTGAAACTTAGAGAAAATGGAGAAATTTAGATAAAGAGGGGAATTTAGTCCTCCTGCAGTTACTGCTTAAGCCATCATAGCTAAAGCAGCACATGGTCACTTAAGCGACCTTTTTACTGGCTGACCTTCGCTAAAGTGGACAACACGGTGTTTAAGCGATAAAGCGGTCAGACCTCCTCTAAAGTGATAGTGTGGGACCAACTTGGCTACTTAAGTGACTCTTTGGCTGCTTAAGCGACCACCTCTTAAGAGACCAAGGGTCCACTTAAGTTGTTGCACCGGTTGAAACTTCATTTTTCCCAAGTTTTTATCGACCCTTCAATATTCGTTCAGGATCTCATAAACACAAACAATCTATGCTACCTCATATAATTTGACATTCTAGACTCAACGGCACCATCAAAGTTTCCATCCGGAGTTATTTTAATGAAATATGGGTCCCACACTCATTTGTCATTTTTACAAAAGTCATCCCATAGTCCGAAATAAATTTGTAAGCCCTTGGACCCAAATTGAAGGTCCCTTTAGCCTAAAATCAGTGTTTCAAAGTTGATGGAACTATCAGAATTCGTATATGATTTTGTTAACCTGAATTTTATGCCTGATAGCCAATATTTAATAGCGAGAACTTTAAAATATGAATTGTCTCTTAAAAACAAACAAACTACCTGGTAATCGAATTGTCAGCTCCAGCAAGTCATTAATAAGTTGGGGCAGCTATAGGAAAGATATAAATAATGAAAACATATGTAAATGACGATAATAACCTAGATGTTCATTATATGTGCATCAAGCCTATGTAATGGCGATTCAAGAAAAGTTAGAGAAAATTGGGGCTGGTTGATAAAAGGTTGTGAACCTTTAACTATACTCACAGGGAGAAATCAAACTCATCAAGCATAAAATAGTCAAGGATGAAGTTATTCCTTACAGATCTCACAGGGAAATTAGTGTTATCATGGACAAGGTAATCAAGAAAGAAATTATTACCAAGGTAAGAAACCAAGAATTATATGTGGGCATTGTGGGTACAAAGGTCATGCTAAAGAGAATTGCTATAGAATAGTTGGATTTTCTGCTGATTCTAAAAGTCAAAAAAAAGGAACAGAATAGGGATACAAATATCCTAGAGAGGGTTTCAAGTGTTATATATGCTAACAATGCTATCATTGAAGGCAAGAATGATGCTGGTACACAAGAAGGAAAATACTGGTATTTCCCAGGAGGATACTTTACTAGAGAACAATATGATCAAGTATTGAAGATGATGGTACCATAACCAATAGGCACATGTAAGGAAAATGCAGTTGCAGGTATGAATATTTTACAAAATAATGATAAGAGTGATGAATGGCTCATAGACTCAGGTACTTCACATCATAAAACATATTGTGAAAGCTTATTGAATGAATATAGATCACTAAGAAACACTAAACATAATAGAGTACAAGTACAAACAAGGAACAAAATTCATATATAACACATTAGCAAGGCAGGAATTTTAGGAAATCATTTCTTAAAAAATATTTTGCATGTTCTAAACTTTAAATTTAATATAATATCTGTCTCCAAAATCACCACAGATCTTCATTAAATAGTCCTTTATATCCTAATATGTATGTAACATAGGATTTCTTTAGTAGGGAGGTGATTAGGATTGGTATGGGAGGTGATTAGGATTGGTAGAGAGATAGAAGGTCTCCATATATTGAATCATAGTGAAACACTAAAAGTTGGAGCAGTAGTAAGGAAGAACACACACTTTGGCATCTGAGACTGGGACATCCATCATTGAAAACCATGAAGCACATTCCTTTGATAGAGAATAATATAGTACAATGATTCAAGAAGAGTGTAAGATGTTCCCTTAGCAAAGCAGTGCAACGCAGTTTCCATCTAGAAACTCATCTTCTACCAATATTTTTCAACCAATTCATCTAGATATTTGGGGTCCACATAGTTATCTACACATAATAGGAAACATTATGTTATTACTGTTATAAATGACTACAACAGATTTACTTGGGTAACTCTATTTTGTATCTTAGAAAGAAGTTATAATGGTAATGAAAAGTTTTATCTCTATGATATGTACTCAATTGGGGGTTAGAATAAAAGTGTTGAGATTTGATAATGGCATTGAATTATTCAATAATCAAATTCATGAGTTGTAACTAAATTTAGGTATTATTCATCAAAGAAATTGACCATATACACCACAACAAGATGATGTAATTGAAAGAAAGCATTGAAATATCTTAGAGAAAGGTGAAGCTCTATAATTACAATCTCATCTTCTTAGTAAATTTTGGAGTGATGGTGTATTGATAGCAGTATACTTAATTAATAGACTGCGTACTGGATTTTTAAAAGGTAAATTACCTTATACACTAGTGTTTAAGAAAAGTCCTAAACTTGATCATATTGGAGTTTTTTGTTACTTATGTTTTGCCAGTAGATTTCCAAAAGGTGATAAGTTTGCACCTAGATCTTGTAAGGCTACTTTGGTAGGATTTTCTTCAACTCGGAAGGGATACAAGTTATATTATATTACCTCCAAAACTTATTTTATCAATAGAGATATAGTCTTCAAAGAATAAGTATATTCTTTTAGGGATTCTCACGGCTTAGATGAGTATTATTTGCTTTTACTCTCACCTTTTAAGTATGATAAAGGATCATTGACCACTACAAAGAAGGCCACAGATGAAACACCAACTATATAAGGTATATACTGATGAAGGCATCCTGGAGATTATAGATAATTTTCCAGATGAAGCTGATGACACTGGAGAGTTGATCACAAAATTGAAAAAGAAGTAGCAGTTGTAGAGCATGAAACTCAATCAGTAGTTGTAGAAGAATGAGTTCAAGCTACAAAACAAGTTCAAGTTGCATTTTCACCAGCCCATAGCCTCAGAAAAATAATAATAACCTCTAGACCACTAGTTTAGATAAAGGACTACATTGTACCTAAAAAGATATCCCTTTACTCTCTCTCTAATCATCTGTGTTATGATCACTTATCTGGATAATATTAAAACTATATTTATACATATTTAACACTTACTGAATCATAGTTATTTAAGAAAGCTTCTCAGGATGCCAGGTGGATTTTAGATATGTAGGAAGAAATCAAAGCACTGAAATCCAATGACACTGGGTCCATAGTATCTTTACCACCTATCCATAGTATCTTTACCATCTAGAGAAATGGAAATTGGTTCAAAATAGGTGTACAAGATAAAGTACAAGTCAAATAGAGAGGTGAACATATTTAAAGCAAGACTAGTTGCAAAGGGTTATACAAAAAAAGAAGGACTTACTTATACTGAAACCTTCTCACATGTTGTCAAGATGGTGACAATAAGACTTTTATCACTATGGATGCTTCTTATGGTTGGGACCTTTTCCAAATGGATATTAGTAATGTTTTTCTTCAATGTGATTTGCATGAAGGCATTTTCATTGAGTTGCCTTTGATTTTCAAGGCAGGGGAAAATAAGATTTGTGAATAAAGAAAATATTTTTATGATAACAAGCCTCAAGACAATGAAACATCAAGATTATTGATGCTCTTTTAGAAACTGGATATGATCAAAATCCTCATGATTATTCATTATTTATCAAGAATAAAGGAGATAATATGTGATCTTAGTTTATGTTGATGATCTGTTAATCATTAGGAACAATTCTCAGTTGATCAGTGATGCTAAGGCTACATTATCTCATAATTTAAACATGAAAAACCAAGGAGATTTGAGATATTTTATGGGGATAGAGGTAATGAAGTCCAAGATGTAATCCTGCAAAACCAAAGAAAAATAAGCTCTACAACTATTTTCAGTCACTATTTTAAGTAGAGCCAAGTAATCGTTCGTGGTTTTATGGAACTTTCGATGCTTAAAATAAGGAAATTATGCAAGAACTTAGGTCTTTTTTTGGGTATGATGTGTTTTTGTGTTGATTGTACTAGAAAACAAGTTTTACAGAGAAAACTGAGAAAAATATATGAAAATCAGACAAGCGAGAAAAAGTTGGAGACTCACGAGTGTGGTCCATGACTTGTAAGTAGAACCTACAATTTGTGAGTGGGACTTGTGAGTTGAGTTCTGAAGCTAGAGGCAAATTCTGATTTATACGAAGTAATCAATGAGCCGTGACTCCAACCTATGACTCGTGGGTGGTTGTCGTGAATCATATACTAAAGACTAAACCTGAGCCTAATTCCTATAATTAAGACCAACGACTCATGGGTCTGATCCACGACTCCACCCATGAGTCATAGGATGTTGTTGACCTAGTTTTCCTGCACACATTAAAATAAGATTTGTTTTGTATCTATAAATAATCACATTGTGTTTTATTATTCATTTACATATTTTTACATTATTTTGAGGTTCTTGGACACATTATTGATCTTGAAACTACTGATATTGGTTTCTTGGGGTTTTTAATCAATTTAAGGTTTTGGTTTTCATCTTATTCTTGTAAGTGCACAATTATGCTTTCATCTATGACTTCTACTTGTGTGCTTATGATCATGTGTAGTAAACCCTTAACTAGGATTGGGGAACCATGATTAGACTGGTGTGCTTGCACGTAATGGTATTTACTTTGATTCGATTGCTTTCTTAAGGGTTGCAAATATTAGGAACATGCCTGTACTCTAAACTTGATCAAGAGAAAGGTAGAGATTAGGAAAAGTAAATAACAACAAAATTTAAAGCTATCAACTTTTATCTAATTAACTTAAGCCTTAAATGGGAGTCTTAATCTGAAATCACAAAACAAGGGTTAGTTATGTGACGCTCTAAGTTTGAGAGGACATAAGTGAAATTCATTTAACCAAAGATGAGAGATGGTTAGGTGATAAATATCTTGTTAGATTTGCATGCAAGGCATCAAGATAGTCTGCTAGTATGAACAACCTATGGAGTTAGAAATCATAGGGAACATACTCCTAGTTCTTGTCTCATATTGATCTCAATCCAATCATTAAACAACGGTTACTATTATAATTTACATTTACAAAATCCCCTTTTTTTTTTACTTAATTGACAGTTATGGAGATAAACTCTTGAAAGAAGTTTGGCCTATTTCTCGTGGGATAGATCCCAACCTTGTTGGGTTATACATTTGATTCAGTGGACACTTTATACTTTTAAGAGGTGTAATTTAGGCGATATCAAATTTTGGCGCCCTTGCCGAGAAATATGATTATAAATTGAGAGACTGAGTTTGTTGAAGTTGTTTGTTTTTTGTTGATTTTTGATTTTTCTATTTCTAGGGAAAATGTTGATATATGCCCAGTACTTGGAGTCAAGTCAATCCCCTAATTCCATTTGATTCTAAACTTGAGTGAACTCTGAGATAGAATTAAAAGATAGAGAGAGATAGAGTTTATGATCAAGGAGCCCTACTCGAAGGTGTTCATGATGACCCAACAACCATAAATTAGCCACTTCAGCATGATGTTCCAAAAATGGTAGAGAAAGTTATTGCTCACTTAATGACTGAGAAAATGTTAGGCAAGCAGCTTCCCGACGAGTTACTGGGGAATAAAGCTCTAGACAGGAGAAGACAATTATCTAGCTACACTTGAAAGGGACAAGATAAAGGGGAATATAGGTCAATATCCAGCCAATAGTATTTGCTAGTGTGTGATGATCCAAAAGAAGATTTAGGGTACATTGAGCAAATTGAAATAGGTGCAATTATTCCTCCAGAATTGTTATAAGGTACTTAGTTAGATATCATGAGTATGATGATCCAGTTGCTAAATTTGAAGGGATGTTTACTGACCGACCTACTGATGATACAAACATGCATAATACGAATTTCATGGGGATCTAAACTTCATATAATCAGCTTGGAGTAAGTCAAGAGGCCATTTGACTGAACTTATTCCTATTTTCCTTGATAGGGAAGTCAACTTTATGGTTAATAGAGTTACCTATTAGATATATCACCACTGGGAATGAGTTGAAGATACAGTTTATGTATCAATTTTTCCTACCCTCTAGAATGTTGTAATTGAAGGATGAGATCTATAATTTCAGATAGTTGTATTTAGAGGCACTATATGATACATGGTAAAGGTTCAAAAAGAAGATGTAGCATGTTCCAAATCACATAAACACAGGTTGAAAATTACTTGAGATATTCTACAGGGCCTTAAATACTAATATTAAGGTTGTAGAGATACTATCACAGGTGGAGCCTTCATGATTCTTCACTGGGAGAATGCTTTTGAGACATTAGATCGGATCACTATGACCAATCGAGGATGTCATACTCAGAAGGAGGATAGATCAGTCGGTACTTATGTAATTGTTGCCTCCGATGAGCAGAAAGCATTAGATGATACAACGGATCAAGAGGTAGCACAACTAATGACTAAGATTTGCTTGCTTACAAAGTTATTTGCAGTAGATGGAATAAAAATATGAATGTAGTGGGTTTACGAGGTAAGTCTTCTAGTCATGAAGAGTCAAACTCAGAGGAAGAAGCTAAGTATCTTGATATAAAGATGGTAGATTTCAAATTCAAGGGGCTAATCAAGATAATTGGAACTCGATGCAAGGGAATCAAGGTCAGAACTATTATGGCGATAAGTATAGAGACAGGAGTAGAGAGCGTAATGGTGACTAAAGAAGGAAAGATAACTAATAAGTAAAGGGTGGCCATTATGTTCCACCAGGGAATCAAGATGCTAAATTTGGGAGTTAAAAAATGGAAGCCTTGCTTGCAAAGCTTGTAAAGTGTTTGGAAATCTAGGAGAGTTGCCTTAAGGAAATTAAGGCAGATATTTTAGGGTTGAGCAAGAAGGTAGAGTCGAATGCAACCATTATTAAGAAGCTTAAGCGACAATTTGGGTAGATGTCCTCCATATTAAACTAGTGCAAACCAGGCACTCTTTCTAGCAATACTATTCAAAATCTAAAAAACATCAGACATTGTCTAGCTATTACCTCAGAGTGGTAAGGCCACTGTGTATCCACTTATTACTATGGTTGATGAAATGAGGAATTACCCTATGGACATTAATGATGTTGATGAAGATGAAACAGAAAAATTGGTGATGAATGGTGTGTCCTCCTAGATGCATATAGTTTTAGAAAAAGAAGCTAATATTAAAAAAGGGTAAGAAGGTAACAACAGTTAAGCTTATTCCTTGACCTCCTTTATTATTCCCTAAAGATTAAAGAAGAAATCCAAAGAAGAGAAGTACCAAAAGTTTATTTTATACTGAATGAGTTATTTGTGACCATTCCTCTTATCGAATCTCTAGAGTAGATGTCGGGTTATGTGAAGTTTATGCAAGATTTGGAAACCAAGAAGAGTACGCTAAGTTTTGAGCCTGCGAATAATTTGCACCACTGTAGAGCTATTACCTCTGGATCTTTAATTGAAAAGAAGAAAGATCCCAGAGCATTCACTATTTTTGTACTATTGGGTCTTCTAATTTTACATGAGCCTTATATGTCTGGAGGATAATATTAAAATAAGGTTGCTAGTCGTTTATAAGTGGTTGGGGTTGGGGCTTGCTAAACCGACCTGTATAAGACTTTTGATGGTGGATTTATCTATGAAGAAGTCGATCTATATCTTATGTGATGTGTTGGTAAAGGTATCCTCTTTCATATTTCTAGATGATTTTGTGATTCTTGATTGTGAAGTTGACTTTAAGGTCCCTATCTTATTGGAAGACCTTTCCTAGCCATGGGCAGGGCCTTGGTTGACCTGGATATTGGATGGATGAAGTTCAGAATTAATGTTGAACAAGTAACCTTCAATATATGTCAATTGATGAAGCAGCTAAAGGATATGCATATGGTTTTTGTGATAGATATTGTAGATGGAGATGCATTGGTAGCACCTATTGAGAAGAGGCTTGGTGTTGAAGCACTTGCAGGTGTGATAATAAATTTTGACAGTGATGGTATTAATGGGTATGATGAGATGGTAAATTCACTTATAGGAAGGGGTTCATATACTTATTTACCAAAAAAGTTGGACCTTGATCTAAAAAATAAATTAACTCCACCGGCCAAATCGTCTAATGAGGAGCCAACAATTTTGGAATTGAAGGTCCTTCCCTCTCATTTGTGTTATGAATTCTAGAGGGAAAAAAATACCTTGCTAATTATTATTACAGTACACTTATTAGAGTGGCAGGTTAAGGCCTTAGTATCAGTTTTGCATAGGTTTAAAAGGGCCATGGGGTGCACAACTGTTGTCATAGTCAGAGTTCTACCAGATATTTACAATCACAAAATTCAACTTAAATCGGAATGTATACCTAGGATTGAGTATCTACGTAGATTGAATCCAAATATACAAGAGCTCATGAAGAAAGAAATCATCAAGTGGTTAGATACTGGTGTGGTTTATCCAAATACCAATAGAAAATCGGTGAGCCTGAGTCAGTTGGTGCCAAAGAAGGATGGAATTACTATGGTTCCTAATGAGAAGAATGAGATAGTTGCAATGAGACCAGTAACTAGACGGAGAGCATTCATGGACTATAGGAAGCTTAATACATAAACCCAAAAGGACTATTTTTTTATATTGTTCATAGATTATATGCTAGACCGTCTTATGGGTAGAGAATGATATTGTTTTCTTGATGGTTATTCGAGATAAAATAAAATTTCTATTTCTCCTAATGACCAATAGAAAATCACTTTCACTTGTTCATATGGAACGTTTGCATCTAAAATGACGCTCTTTGGTCTTTATAATGCTCACTCAACTTTTCAGCATTGCATAATGTCCATTTTTCCAAACATATTTGAGGCCACTATTGAGGTTTTCATAGATGACTTTTTAGTTTTGGATGATTCAATTCATGATTGC
This sequence comes from Capsicum pubescens, assembly GCA_030864215.1. Taxonomy (NCBI): domain Eukaryota; kingdom Viridiplantae; phylum Streptophyta; class Magnoliopsida; order Solanales; family Solanaceae; genus Capsicum; species Capsicum pubescens. The sequence goes on from CM061543.1 coordinate 126,685,197, forward strand.
TTGGATCATTTATCCAATGCCTAGAAAATATTTGAGGAGCACAATTTGGTCTTTAATTGGGAGAAGTGCCACTTTATGGTCAAGTAAGGTATTGTGTTTGGGGATAAAATTTCTAAAAAGGGGATAAAAGTTGACAAATCTAAGATTGAGGTGATTGAAAATTATCTCAACCAATTTCTGTAAAGTGTATCTAGAGTTTCTTAGGTCATACAAGTTTCTATAGGCGATTCATCAAGGATTTCTCTAAAATTGTAAATCCATTGTGAAAATTATTAGATAAAGAGGTAAAATTTGTGTTTGATGATGCCTTTCTTAAGGAATTTGAGTTCCTGAAAAAGAAGTTGACTTTAAATCCTATTATTGTGTCCCTTGATTAGATCTTGCCATTTAAAGTGATGTATGATACTAGTGGCAAGTCGCTAGGAGCTGTCCTAGGTAAAAGGTGAGAAATTATACTCCATCCCACTTACTATACTAGAAAAACATTGAATCCTCTGCATAAACAAATTACACAATGACTAAACAAGAGTTGTTTGTAGTATTATTCACTTTTGAAAAATTTTAATCATACTTGATTGGTACTAAAGTTATTGTTCACACTGTACATGCAGCTCTTCGATACCTTATGGTAAAGAAAGATTCAAAGTTGAGGTTGATTCTACGGGTACTTCTATTGCCGGAATTTTATTTTGAGTTTAAGGATCAGAAGGGCACTAAAAACTAAGTTGTTGACCATTTGTCATGCCTAGAGGAGGAAGCAATGTTGAAACTAGGGCATGAGATTGAAACTAATAATACTTTTCCATATGATTGCGTCTTGGAAGCATCACAAGACTTAATCCTTTGGTTTGTAGATTTTGCTAACTATTTGGCAAGTGATCATATTCCAAAAGATACGTCATATTAGCAACGCAAGTTATTTATGCATGATGTGAGAAAGTTCTTTCAGGATATGTCGTAATTGTTCCGAGTGTGCGTTGAGGGTGTAATTTGGAGGTGTATTCCCAAGGTTAAAATGATGAGTATTTTGGAGGCATATCATTCGTCCCCAGTGGGGGGTCATTATGGAGGTACTCATACTGTGCAGAAAATCTTGCAGTGTGGTTACTATTAGTCTACTATCTATAAGGATGCACACGATTATGCTAGGGCTTATATTCAATGCCAAATACAGGGTAATATTTCACAAAAATATGAGATTTCAATGACGCCCATCCTTGTGCTTGAGTTATTTGATATTTGGGGTATTGATTTTATGGGCTTGTTTATGATTTCATATGGGATGAAATACATCTTGGTGGTTGTTGACTATGTTTCAAATTAGGTGGAAGCAATTGTGCTTCAAAACAATGAAGGTAAGAGTGTCAGAACATTCTTGAAGAAGAACATTTTCTCCAGATTTGGCACCCCCCGAGCAATCATTAGTGATGTTGGCTCCCACATTTGCAATAGTCTTTTCAAAGCCTTACTTGATAAATAAGGTGTGAATCATAAGGTGGCAACACCTTACCATCCTCAAGCAAGTGGGTAAGTTGAGGTCTTTAATCAGAAGATAAAGTATATATTGGCGAAGCCTGTGAATACAAATAGGATTGATCGGTCTAGTAAGCTAGATGATGCATTATGGGCCTACTAGACAACATACAAGACTCATGTTGGTGCATCTCCTTATAATCTTGTGTATGATAAATCAGGCCACTTGCCGATTGAACTTGAGCATAAGGCACTATGGGCACTAAAAAAACTTAATTTTGAGTGGAGTGATGCCGCACACTTACGACTGGATAATATGAATGATTTTTTCTTCCATGCCTATGAATGTTCAGCCTTATACAAAGAAAGGATGAAATTTATAACATGATAGAAAAATTGAACAGAGAGTATTCCCACCCAGTGATTTTGTTTTGGTATATAATTCAATACTTCGCTTGTTTCCTAGCAAGTTAATGTCCAGATAGTCTGGATCATTCACTATGGTGACACAGTATTTTTGTATGGTGCAATTGAAATACAGTGAAGTGGTTATGTCCCATTCAAGGTGAATGGAAACGTGTTAATAAATATATAGGAAACACGGAAGAGATTAAGTTATGTGAGGATTTGAGCTTTAATGAAGTCTGAGTAGTTAAGAGAGTTGGGTCATGCTGTGAAGTTAAATCAGGCGCTTTATGGGAGGTAATCCATGGACTTGTTGGTGCAGTTTGAGTATCCAACATAGCCATGTCGTGCCTCGACGTTAAATCAAGCACTGCTTGGGAGGCAACCAAAGGTTTTAGTGTTAACTTTGTTCTATTTTTCTCAAGGAAGGAAGCATGTAGGACTCACTAACATAAGAAAAAAGATGGAAAAATCAGACAATTCCATGTAAGTCTACTCGAATAGAATCTACGGGTCGTGACTCAGTTCAACAAATCATAGGCTAGACTTATGAGAATCATAGTGGATTTTATTCTTTCATAACATGACTTATGACTTCAACCAATAGGTCTTGAATCATACCAACGGTTTGTGGATCAAGTTGTGGGAATCAAAAGCAAAGTTAGGATACAAAACATAACTCATGAGCCTAACCCATGGATCGTGAGTCCTACCTATGAGTCGTAGATCACCTCGTGGGCCCATGTAAGTTAATTTTTTAAGACTTTGATTTCAAATTTTAAAACAAACCCTAAACTTGATTCCCAGTTAAGCTCACACACTCTTACCATATAAATTTCCCCTTCTTTCTATTGAAAACAAACCCTACTTCATCTTAACTATAATTAAACAACCCTTAACCCTATTCCCACACGTGAGAGGCTCCTTCGTGCAAAATCAACTTGTTCTTTATTCAAATTTTCCTCTGTGCAAAGGTATGTTCACACTATTTAAACATGATTATTTGATCTTCACAGTGAATTACCAATTGATTGTTTGATTGTCTTGGGTTAGTTGTGCATCACCCAATTAAGTCTAAAATCATGGTGCTTATTTCCCAAAATAAAACCAATATGAATTAAAGGGGTGGAGTTGTAATATTTGATCAAATATGAACTAATTAGGTGAAAAATTATGTCAGTTGGAATTGAAAAATCTGAGCAGTAGTGTTGATTCTAAGGTTTGAAATCATAATTCCAACCCATGAATTGCATTCACAAGTCATGGATTGGACGTGGGAATTAGACCTGAGATTCTGTATCTCAAAAGTTTGGACTAACTTTCATGAGTTAGGGTCACAACTCGTGAACATAGTACGCAAGTCGTGGATTGGACTCATGAACTGAATCACAAAGTTCATGAGTACAATCCAAGAGTTGTAAACCTAATCCATGAATTGGGAACCTAGTACATGAATTATGGACTGGACCCGTGAATGAGACCTGATTGTTTCAATGGTTTTAAAAAGCTTAACCCAGTTAGGTGATTTAAGTACTAAGGCTTATCTACACAGGTACCATGCAGCCATAGGGAACTCAAAAGAAGGGTAACCCCAATAAAATGGCCCGATCCTAGGACCCACAGTCTAGACTCAGAGATTAGTCTTTTGTACAGAGTGGGTTCATGAAAGAATACTTGATGGATGATGACCCATTGATAACCCACCAAGCACGACGTCGGACTTAGAGGGAAGCCATATCTAAGGCTATAATATAGCCTGAACTTTAGCTTGTACCATAGGCAAGGCCCCAGCCTAGGCCATAGGCTCCACCATCTCCCATTGAAAGAGAAAAAACCCAGATGAAGAATGTATGAATATCACCACCTCATTCCTCTACCTCATTCCAGTCTGAGTTGGAGAGGACTTACCTGAGTTTGGTGACAGTGAGGAGGACACAACTGCTCCCTAGTTTGAGAAGGGTCAAAATCAGTTGGTCCAGGTAATGGAGAGTGAGATAAGATGCTCCCCAATCTTAGAAGAGAGGAGAGTCATAAGAGTCCAGTGAGGATACTACTACATCAGCTTTAGGTGCAGAGGTACAGGGGTCCATACAAATCTCTACTATGCCTGTAACCCAACAAAATCAATAATGGTGTGCACAGATATAAAGAATATCTATGATTGAGATGTTGAACTAACTAATCAAGGTGGGTTTAAACAAAACATAGCTGAGGAACCCATATTCGTACAATGGAATTTGTAGGGATCCCTAATATTATGGCCATATTTGACACATATAGACTTGGATGCCCCTGCCATTAATGCCCAATTAAAATCATTACCAAGCAACCAACCAATCCATTAACCATTTATTAACCAAGGTCATTAATAGCGGTATCATCATACCAATAATAAATTGCAAGTACTATCCATATCCAACCATGTATAGGTTTAAGGGAGTACATGTACCCTTCCATTAACCATATTAAACCACTTAGGGAATTCTCATGTATCCCACAAGAATAACCAATTTCATAGCACCAAGGCTTTACTAGTTAATCCTTCCAAACCATGCACACCATTTATACCAATTAAAACCATTCCCAACCATTTATGACCATGCCAAACATTTAAAGCATTTATATCATTTAAATCATGAAAAACTATCCAAATCCATTTAGGGTTCCATTACCAAACCAAACCATGCAAGAGTTCCAACGAAAATTCGACAATAGGGTGAAAACATCTTTTTTAGGCATTTTATCAAACATGTTGAAGACATACTTTTACCAAGACCAAAATCAATGCATAAACCACCATAATTAGGGTTACTTAAGACCCATTTGGTAAACCATAACCAACAAGTACCTACATATGCAAACCATTATAAAAAATATATAAAAACATAGTTTAAACCAATACCAAACCATATGCATCAAGACCCTCAACATATATTTTGAAAACCACCATTCATGACTCATGAATCAATGTTTAAAACACAATACTCATGCCTTTAGTTGTAACTAATAATGAGGGAAGGAGAACATGCTTTATACAAAAAGATTTCGTAGAGAAATATGACTTTTGAGCCCCTTTGAAGAACACTTGAGAAACCCTACCCTCCAATCTTCAAGAGTAAGTTTGAGAGACTATTTGGAGTGTTTCCATCCTTTAATAAGTGTTGTAAGAGGCCACCAAGGGTTATATAATGTGAGAAAATAAGGGATTTGAAGTAGGAATGTCCGGACTACCCTTGCCTTAAAATTAAAACATACCATGTCCAGGGGTACGACTTACCTATACCATCCATATCCTAGGGTACTAGTGGTACCCTAACTCGTACCCAAGACCTTGCCAAGACCCTACCTACTAGTTTTTATATGACTCATACCTCCCTAAATTGTACCCAAGGGTACAAGTGGTACACCAAATCGTACCCACCAACTGTACCCTGGGCAGATTCCACAAGACAACCCAAACAAGCACCATACGACTTGCTTTGCACCAGTTGTATGTTTCTATACGAATCTTACCAAGATGATTCATATCTTAGGTAGTAGCTAAACTAAACACACTGCCTAGTGTACGAGTGAACCACTAAACCTCCCCTAACTCCTATCTAAGGGTACGATTGGTACCCTTGAGTCGTACCAAGCCTAGTAAGTCCAAAACCAAGGAAATTTTGCAAGGGTCCAAGACTTGGGATGTTTCAATCTCCCCCACTAGGATCATTCGTTCTTAAATGATGGGTAAGGGTAAGGGACAAGCAAGAGATAACACATTAACACCCAACAAACTTTTCCTCAACAAAAATAGGAAGCAAGGACATACAATCAAGGTGAGAAGATCACTACATAACCCAAACATGATTTACACCCCAACACCTCTATTCCGACCTCTAACTAAGTTAGAAAACAAAGATGCAAGAGGAACCATTCCTCACCTTACCCCAATGCAAACTCATAGAATACCGACTGAATGGACTCATGCAAGGGCAAGTGTAACGCCTCGAAATTGGGTCCCGAGACATCACACGGTGCTTAGGGTCACAAGTGACCCCAAGCTAACCCTTCTACTGGCATAACTCATAAGCAACTGAATAAAAATACAAATCCATACAAATCAGCAGAAATTAACTCTTTTCTGAATCTGATCGATACAAAAATGGAATTTTATAGGATTACAATTCTGCCTTTACAACCAAAATTGAAACAAAATACATCAACTTCTACTGACTGTCTATGAAGCCTCTACTAGTACTGACTGTAGGTAGCCAGGTCATGACTCCCGACTACCCCAACTCAATACGACTGAATAAACAAAATACAACACTATAAACTCTGCATAACTAACCCAAGCCCTTGAATCAAAAGAACTCATCACCTACTGACTGGATACCACGAACTGACTGGATCCGAAGGTGCAACTATACCTTGTACCTATATTCCGCGAAAATGCAGCCCATATCCGAAGATGTGGGTCAGTACCATGGAAAGGAACCGAGTAGATGGGAGTGTATGCAGTTGCATAAACATTGTCATCATAAATATTTATAAGAAATATACAGGATGTATGAAAGACTCACATAGCCCGAAGAAAATCATCATAATCATAAGAGGATGAAATAAGTATAATAACACATGTGAGTCATCATATAATTTGTCAATCACTTTCAGTTCATCAAGAATATCAATTCTCATAATGTAAATATCATTTAAATCTTTCGAAAGAACAACTTTCACAATTCCACTTTCAAATCACTTCACCATTCACCATAGACACAAGGAAACACACACACTGGGAGATCCTATAACCGACATAAACCATATGAGCTACATGGAGTCCAATGTACAACCCACGTTGGGGAGAGTCATCCTATCCTTTCCATCAGAGTAGGACTATCGATATCAAATCCACACAAACTAGTGATCACTATATAAATCAGCCTCGGGATCACTCCTACGGAGGCATGTAGTTCAAGGGAAGTAAGGTCACTTTATACCTCTCACTCAGTGCTAAAGATTACTCCCGGACTTAGCTCAAAAATTTAAATCAGCCTCAGGCTCACATTAAAGAGAATCCACAATAAACACTTCAACAATTTTCATCGGGAGCCAATTTTCTACCCCTTTATCATAATCAATAAAACTGTGGATTTCTTTCACAGTCAAGTTCAAAATAACTCATTCACAATCAAAAGGTCAACTCATTCAAAATATCTCAAATATTCAACATCAACGTGCTTATAACACACACTTTCTCAAAAAAAACACAATTTCCAATGGGGATTCACGACCCAAATATCAAAATCATGATAAATATCATTCAAGATTCAGGTTTTATATCACCACACATGTAAATTCATCTTTCAAAATCATAAACATCAAGATTTCATAATAATCATCATAAGATATGGGTTCATGCTTCAAATTCATAAAAATCAAATAAAAATCATGCCTTTGTAAAGAAAATTACTTTTGGGCACAAGAACGAAAGAGAGTTCTTGTTGAAAAAACCCACATACCTTGAATGATAAACTTTAGATCGATACTCATTTTTAAGATGTTAATCGTGCCTTTGAATGATGGTTCTTGGAGTTCTTGAACTAGGAACTTGGAATCTTGAATAAATTTGCAGAATTAATGGTGAACTTTGGAGGTTCTTGAAGTTCTTGAACTAGGAACTTGGAATCTTGAATAAATTTGCAGAATTAATGGTGAACTTTGGAGGTTCTTGAAGTTGGATGTAGGAGCTTAGGGTTTTCTTTTTGAGGGAATTTGATGAAATATAATATATAATGCTTCTAATAGGCTTTAATATAGGGTTTGTACGGATTTTGGGTGAGGGAGAATGACCAAAACGCCCCTAAAAATCAAATAATTCTCGCATCTGTCCTTTGGTGGACTGTTTTGATAGTCTGAAGTAGATCAACTATAACGTTTTACTCCGATATCGAAATTGGATGAAACCAATTTCATTAGAAAGAGGACTCTCATATCTTTCCGTTGATATATAGTATCTCACCCAGATCATTGTGTACGAGGAGTTATGATCGTTTGAAGTTAACCCAAAAATTCACTTTTGATAGACTGAAGTAGATCGACCATAACTTTTTGCTCCGATAGACAAATTGGATGAAACTAATATCATCGGAAAGAGGACTCGCAGAGATTTCTGTTGATATATAGTAGATCACCCAGATCATTATGTACAAGGAGTTATGATCGTTTAAAGTTGGAGAAAAAATACGCCAGGCCTCAGTACTTTTTTTTTCTTGCACGTTTTACTGTTCACTACTATTCATGGTTCGATCAGAATGTTCATAACTCGTCGCTTGGGTGTCCGTTTTGGATCATCCACATATCGTTGGAAAGCTTATTCGATACTCTACGCAATAGTGGGTCATAATCTAAGACATTCCACACGAAAATATTATAATTCATTCTAGAAGATAGAACCCAACACGTTTACGCATAAAATTTCAACGAAAAATTTCCCGGGGTATTACAGCAAGTCCAATTCAACTTAGAATTTACCAAGACACACCACTATGAGAGCTTGATTCTAACTATACACCACCTCCATGTTCAAGCCTATCCAAAGCTAAAAGGAGTTAACTTAGGCCACCGGGCTCTACTCCTTACATCTATCCATAAACACCACTCCGCTTCCTTCACCATTATAATATGGAAGCCATGAGTAAAGGACATGGACCAACCATATCCAAACACAATAACCAAAACCCCCAACCTAAAATTAAACATCTAAAACCATAAAATACTATGCCCCTGATAAAAACTCATAAAACCATGCCCTACCAGGCCTCTTGGGTACCCAACACAACCTACTGGTATATTTACCAACCACAACATTTAAGATTACTGCTTATATACCTGCGGGATGATCAATCCATTAAAAGATCTATCACTCTCTATTATTTTCACAAAGATTTTCCACTACCAATCCCTTTCCTAACCATTTCTCATGACAACAACCTTAACTCACTTTCCAAAACCTTAACTATTAGTAGTCACCCTAGACTTCTCCCCTACTTAGGGGCTTTTATATTCTCCATATCAACATATCACCATACGTCCCAAAACACAACCATCCTGACATAAGAGGGTTCATTTAAGAAACCAAATTACAAGAGTTATCCACACCTCCCAGGGCAAAATCCAAGAGACAAAACATGGTACTATAGGCACGAAGTACTTTACAACAACCACCTAGACTATAATGAAGAAACATCCCGACCAAACCATACCATAAGAGGAGTCCATAAGACTAGACACCAAAAGAAATACAACCACACATACCATGAGTAACTTAACACAAGTTCAAGGCTCATAACCAGGGAACAAGGCGAATTCAAAATGTGAGCCTTAGTCATAAGTGCCACAAGAATGCAAGCAACACTAGTAGAGTAATCTGTTAATCGAGAGAGAAGAGCAGCACTAGAATATGCAACAGAACCTTCCCTTAAAGTCCACCGCTAGAAGGACATTTAAGATTAAACACCAACACTCATCCCATCAAATCTATGAACACAATTCTCCGTTCTAATGGGTATCACCGAAGACATACACCAGGGTCGCTTGGTTCCTCTGTACCCAAAACCTCATTTAACCAAATGCTACCTAGAGCCTAGCATAGACATGCAAAAACCATGAGACCAAATTGACTCCAAGGCTTCCAAGTAAACCAAAACCATTTAAAATGAAAACAAGGCAACTTGAATCCACTCAAAACCAATTCATGTTCCTCTAAACATTTATACAATGCAAAGATTTTAAAATAGTCAAACCACATGACAAAATTATATTCAACAGTAATTTCTAAAATAGTTTGAGGGCATATAATTTCCAAGACTAGAACCAAGTAATTGAGGAATCCATAGTACCCCAAAATCCATTTAAAATTCCCATGCATCCCACAATGTTCATAAACTTAAATAAAGCGTGACTAATGCATCATAATCCATGGGAAACCAATTAAATGAGTAATCATGTCAGAGCCCTCAGTTGTGCCAAAACCCAAATTCAAAATCTTAAATTTAATAATCAATTTCATGCCAATGATAAAATGAAAATATAAGGACAAAGATACGCGCAAGCTCGATGATCTAACCTATCTAATAACTAGACCGCTGACCTACTAAATTACCCCCCACAATTCCTGCATTGCTATTCCTAAGCTAACATACTTCATTTACAAAGATCAAACATCTAGGTTCAAGCCTAGGATCTACCAACCACCATTCAATACTATCAAAATTCCCCATATAGAATGGAATATACATATACGGTCCTATTAACAAAAAGGACACACCAAATCCTGCATCCACCAACCAACAACCTATCCATTTCTAGGGAAACCATTTCCCTTATGCATGTAAGAACAAAATACCCTATGAAGAAATACTAAGATGAAGAAAACCTTTATTTAAGAGATCCCTAAATTGCTCTTTTAAGCCCCTTTAGCCCCATCAGAACCATTCTATAAAAAAAGAATAGAAATTGGACAAGTGTCTTAAACAAAACCAATCCTAAGTCAACCTTCAAATTAGAAAGACACGATAAGGGTCGCTAAGAAGATCTCAAGAAATTTATCCACCACCGAAACCAAACCAAAGAAGGAACTTCTGAGTTAGAATCTTTAACCCAGACCGACTTATAAGTCGATCCCTTTGGAGACCAATCTCTAAGTTCAAGGATATAACCTTTCCCTTAAAACTAGGACCCGAATGGAACTATTCTCCCATTCCATAGCCGACTTACCAGGAGCCTAAAGGAAACCTTTTTACGGATCTAACAATCTAATGAAGAATAGCGTGAGTGCAACCAAACCATTTTTGAATGACATTGAAATCCACCACATTCGAGTCAAATAATTTTACCAAGACCCATTTGTCACCAGCAGATACAACACTCCCCCATAAACTCTTTTGGCAATCACTACGTCACCAATTATATTAGAAATAGAAGCAGAAAAAAGTCTAAAATAACCTTAGGACCAAAAATGCAACCACAAATGATGTCACAAAATAGAGGGGGGCCCAAACTAAGTAAACCATACACACCACAAGGAAAGGAGTTTTCAACATACTAGCATCTGCATCAAAAGATGCCTCGGACTCTCGAGGAATAGTAAGAACATTGAGATAATCCCGACCACTTTTAAAGCCAGAGGTAGTAGCCAATACTCTATTTGCCCAAGCGGCAACCTTTATGGGACATCCCCTTCACACGAGACCTAACCAACCAAAACCAAAATACTGATTCCTTCCCCCCTCACAACAACCACGATGCGACCAACCATAAAATTTATAAAAAAAATAGAAGGATATGAAATAAGCCTCATTGGCCCGAGATTAGGCACCTTGTTCCCTAAAAGAATTTACCAATCTGAAAACACCTGCCTCTCAATTGAATTCAGGTAGGGAACACAAGAAATAGAATAGGAGTTAGGACTCGCCCAACTCTTCTTTTTTGGACCATTTACTACCATACCGTTAGCCTTCCCTTTTGTTCAGAAGACTGAGACCTCCTTACCTCGCCCATTTACCAACCTTACCTTATTCATCTCTGTACCAATAGTACAGGACTGGCATGACAATGTTGTTACTATTTGAGTCAATAGATTATTAGGATAATAAAACTCAATATTGGTAACCTCTCCTTGAGTTAAATGAGTATGAGTATGACCTTTTGAGATACAGTCAGTAGAGATCGGTGGCACTCCATGGAGAAAACTAAAAGTTGCGACCCTTAGCTAGGTTTATAACCCATGAGTTGGACTAGATCCATCCATGTTATCCTCGAGTGGGACAGGCGATTTTCCAAGAATTTTAGATCATTGAGAAGACATGATCCAAAGAGTGAACCAAGAAAGATTCACAAAAAAGTTCAAGACCTTAGACTCCATAGCCCGAAAGTAAAATAACCAAGAAAGTAAAACATTTCTAAGGGTGGTGCATGACACACCCATAAGCAAGACTCTACTAGACACAGCTTTGTGGACACCCCATGTCACCAACACCTAAAGCTCTGATACAAACTTGACATAACCTGAACTAGGGCCTAATCATAATGGACAATCTCGAGCCCAACCAGGATTGAGAACCGCCCCCGTTACCCAACCCAACCACCAAATGCATACCTTGAGTCAGCTAAAGTCCAAACATATAACAAGGTAGTGGATCCAACAATATGGTGACTCTGGGATAAGTCTATATCTGAATAACTCAACCAAGTCCAACCACCCAATGATCAATTAAACTAATGCCAAAACCTATAAACGAAAACCAATTATAATAATTCGATTTATGCATATATATTTAGATGAAACATGACCAATCCATATCATACCCAAGTCCACAATTGTCCATACAAAGCCTCTAGACCAACTAAAGAGTACTTAGTCAGGACATGCCCCCTAATATAGCCAAAACCATAGTCTATGAAAGACAAGAAATATGTAAAGTAAACCATGACATGAAATAAATGTGATGCCTTCAAAAATATAAAAGCTCACCACTTCAATCCAACATCGACAGTCCCTAAATCTGATCACTAAGCATGAGAAGTAGAATAATCGATCCTTGTATAGTGTGGGTATACAATCAGCTGAAGATGGGTTAGTAGGTGAACACTAGCATGAAATCGGTGAACACTAGCATGAAATCAGGATAAAGATAAAATAATTTCATTTTCAAAGCCAAATAAAACCATCCGTAATGTATACAACCATACATATATATAACCATGTCGTAAAAGGGAACCAGATTTAGCATGCCATTAAAACCTTTACCTGGTTGTATAGCTCTGCCATCCTAAACCACCCATGGGCTATATAGGTTCAGCTCTCGCTGTTGAAAAGGCCCAGTGCGTGAAGCCGCATGACCATGGAAGAAAACCTGGGATGACTAGTACATCTCCCCAATATAAAGTGTGACATCAGCAAATATGAGTTTCCACTTTTGGTCCCCTTGAGACCTCCACCTTCCACGGCTTTTCTACACACCCTGCTATTATAGCCAAATTAAAACCATTACCAAGCAACCAACCAATCCATTGACCATTTATTAACCAAGGCCATTAATAGTTGTATCGTCATACCAATAATAACTTACAAGTACTATCCATAGCCAAACATGTATAGGTTTAAGGGATTACATGTATCCTTCCATTAACCATATTAAACTTCTTGGGGGATTCCCATGTACCCCACAAGAATAACTAATTTCATAGCCACCAAGGCTTTACTAGTTAATCCTTCCAGACCATGTACACCATTTATACTATTTAAAACCATTCCAAATCATTTATGACCATGCAAAACATTTAAAGCATTTATATAATTTAAACCATGCAAAACAATCCAAATCCATTTAGGGTTCCATTACCAAACCAAACCATGCAAGAGTGACAATAGGGTGAAAATATCCTTTTAGGCATTTTATCAAACATATTGAGAGCGTACCTTTACCAAGACCAAAATCAATGCATAAACCACCATAATTAGGGTTATTCAAGATCCATTTGTTAAACCATAACCAAAAAGTACCAACATATGCAAACCATTACCAAAAATATGTAAAAACATAGTTTAAACCAATACCAAACCATATACATCAAGACCCTCAACATATATTTTGAAAACCACCATTCATGATTCATAAATCAATGTTTAAAACATAATACTCATGCCTTTAGTTGGAACCAACAATGAGGGAAGGAGAACATGCCTTATACAAGAAGATTCCGAAGAGAAACATGACTCTTGAGCCCCTTTGAAGAACACTTGAGAAACCCTACCCTCCAATCTTCAAGAATAAGTTTGAGAGATTATTTGGAGTGTTTCCATCCTTTAATAAGTATTATGAGAGTCCAGCAAGGGTTATATAATGTGAGAACATAAGGTCTTTGAATTAGGAAATGTCCGGACTACCCTTGACTTAAAATTAAAACAAACCAGGTCTAGGGTTCTGACTCACCTATACCATTTGTATCCTAGGGTATGAGTGGTACCCCAACTCATGCCCAAGACCTTTCCAAAACCCTACCTACTGGTTTCTATATGACTCACACCTCCCTAACTCATACCCAAGGGTACGAATGGTACACCAAATTGTACCCATCAACCGTACCTTGGGCAAATTCCATAAGATAACCCAAACAAGCACCATAAGACTTATCTTACACCACTCATATATTTCTATATGACTCATACCAAGATGAGTCATATCTTGGGTAGTAGAATATCAAACACACTGCCTAGTGTATGAGTGAACCACCAAGCCTCCCCCTAACTTGTATCCAAGGGTACGATTGGTACCCTTGAGTTGTACCAAGCCTAGTAAGTCCAAAACCAAGGAAATTTAGCAAGGGTCCAAGACTTGGAGTATTTTAGGGTGTACCATCACTCTGGGTTTTTGTTGTTATTTCTTTTTTTTCCAGAGTATGCTATCATAGTAGAGCCTATATATCTAGGGTATTGTGTCTTGTTTGTTGTGTTTGTGGTATGTTGTTTTTAGTAGGAGAAAAATAAGAAACCTTTGTGAAGTTAAATTTTTGTGTTTATGATGAATAGATGATACCCCTTCTATTTTTTTTTAAGATAAACTATGTTGTGTAGATATGAGATTGTGACCATTGTTGGATCTTGTTATGATTTTAGTATTAAGGATAGAATAATTGTAGCTTAGCATTGCATGAACCAAATAAGTAGTAGTTGATGATGTAATCCTATATTGAGTGTGAGGGATTTACATAGTTCACTTTTTGTGTGTGATCCAGAACTTACACAGTTAGTTTTACCTAGGTTGTAGGATAGTTGGTTGGGACAGGATCATATGATATTCTTGAAAAAGACCATTTTAGCCTAAACGACTGACCAAATGAAAGTAAGTATCCCTTGATCCCAAATTTGTGCCTTAAGTGACCTATTTTCTTATATTAACCTATTCACCTTCCTATTTTAATTCAATGAACCTATTTTGGCCCTTTGTCATGACTTGATTTCCGAGTCATGATGGCACCTACCATATCCAACTGGTAGGTAAACCGATACCATAATCTGGATCTAATGCAATGGATTACCTTGGTAAGAACGTCTAGCATAGACCCTATAAAAGGATACAATATATAAACAACAACATTTCACAACTAAAGACAACCGATATTCAAATGCAAATTCCATGACCTGATAGTATTAATACAAGAGCTTCTAAACTTGACAATAGGAATTTACAATCTCAAAGTCTAAACTATCTTAGATAGTCTCATACATTTGTCCCAAAAGCAAAAGACAAATAAAGATAGAGGGGAAAGAGGGAAACTCAAACTCCAAGAGCTCACCCTATCTCCAAATAGTCAATGCAACACAAATTAGCTCAACAACGGCAACTAGAACTTGGGTCTGCACCAAAAAGGTACAGAAATGTAGTATGAGTACCAAAACACAGGTACTTAGTAGGCATCATCAGCCGACTGAGCGAAATTATAATATAAAGATGATATAAAGTAAGATAATAACTTAAAGTCAAGGTATGGGATCAAACCTGAATCTCCTTCAATATCACTATAACAATATCTATACTACTAAGGTAATAGGACGACATACTATTTCAATATACTCCACAATATCCATACCAACTGAGTATCATTTTGGAAGCATAAAGTCACATATACAATAACAAGCATTTGTCTACCATAATCATCACCATCTTTAGAACACAAAGCATAAGAACTAACTACGACATCCCATACCGCCAGGAAGTACACGAAAAAGAACATAATAAAGAACTCATCATGATGTCCCATACCACCAGAGAGTACACCAAGGAATACAATACAAGAACTCATCATGGAATCCCATACCACCAGAGTGCACTAAAAATTCAACTAATAATACGTCAAAGTAAAACTACTCAACCATTAACCGGAGCTGCAGGTAGCACAACCCCACCATGGCTTATACCAAGGTCCACAACCATTATCCATACCACAATTTAATCACAACAAAACCAATATTGCTATAGCATAAACATATAATTACTTATCCTCCAATTTTCCACTAAACTCCATGTGAGGTCTAAACTAGTTAACATCTATTTCCATAAGCCACTAGGTTACAAGTCTTATAGTTACTAGCTATCAAATAGACAAACGCTATAAGTTACCACTACTATCAATTATTCGCCTATCACAAGGCCATTTTTTAGTTAGAACTCTCATTATAGAAGTCATCAACTAAGCCACCATGGCATTACTTATTAGAAGTCAACCTAGTTATTCTTCATGCAATACTAAGCCTATTATCATTAAGCATGTTATAACCTTAAGGACTAGTTCCCATATTTTAAGCAAGTAAGGTCCACCAACTAGTTCACTAGACTTCTAGTATTCAAGTCGTAGTCATTTATTAGAAATAACTAGTTATCGCATAAGCCACTTAACTAGGAAAAATTCCATAACATAACCATTATTCAAAGTCGAATAGATTTGCAAGGTAAGACTTTGGTTCTACACAAGGTTTCATATACCAATTAGCCTTAACCAATTAATAGGCATAAGTTACTTCTAGTTACCAATTAGAGTTAACAAGGGTCACAACTCTCATTTAGTGAAAAGGGATGAGGAATGAATAACCATTTACCAAAGGATACATCATGTCCCACGTACATAAGTGATTTGGCCCCACACATCCCAACCTCACAAGTATCAATGCATTTATGAAAATTTATCCCACACGGTATCATAACATCTTTACCTCTTCCGGGTTTACCAAGTATCAACATAACATTAACATATCCTAAGGATTCACCAGGTATCATTATAACAGTATCACCTCTTTCGGATTTATCGGGTATCAACATCACATCAACATATCCTCCAAATTCACTGGGCAACATCATATCATCAATATATACTCCGAATTCACGAGCAACATCATACATCATTACCTCTTTCAGATTCACCAATTATTATCATCACATCTATACATCTTTTAAATTCACCGTGCATCATCATGCCATTTCACATTTCTCAAGAAAACAACATATATACACATACATAGCCAAATCAATAAGCAAATACAATCTCACAATAATAGAGTAACAAGTATGTAAGAGAACATATATCATCCTACTTTGCTATTAAGCATTACCACATCATATGAGCATGAGTATCCATATGAAATATACAATCATCACTTTCCCAAGGCTATATATATCATGACCACTAGATAATCCATCAAGTTTACCTATTAACCAACCATTATCCATATGTATAACCCAACAACTTAGCTTTAACCATTAATAATCTCAACAACATAATTTAG
Source organism: Capsicum pubescens (assembly GCA_030864215.1). Classification (NCBI taxonomy): domain Eukaryota; kingdom Viridiplantae; phylum Streptophyta; class Magnoliopsida; order Solanales; family Solanaceae; genus Capsicum; species Capsicum pubescens. The sequence continues at coordinate 126,702,400 of CM061543.1, forward strand.
ACATTCATCTAGTATATAGGTCTCTAAGGGATTTCATAGTTCAGGCTTAAGGTGGGTCAAGTCCCACTCCTAAATTCCAAGAATGCCAAAGTCAACCATCACAAGTCTAATATCTACCCAGATTAGGCTAAGTTATCTAAATCATATCATAAAGGCTTATCAATCCTTACTAAGCCTATTAGGGAAATCTTCTTCAAATATTCCTCCTAAGTCAACCTAACACCGAGGACATTTCCTAACTATGTAATAGCAAGGTCAACATACAGAGCAACTTCATTCTCATCTATTAGAGAAACTAGAGTATTATAATACTATTCATGAGACTACAAGTAGACTATCTAAGGTTCTAGGCTAAGGGTTAAGCATCACACCTTGCAAGTTCAATAACCTATAAGAACCAACTAATCCCAAGTATCACCATTCAACCATTTATCATCTAAACCCCTCTCAATCTCACAAGATATCAACAATTATACTACAATCAAGCTCAATCTAACTACAAGAAAGCCTAACCTACCTTGAGTCCAACAACTCACGAGCCAACAAGCTTTTCTTTTCCTTTTGTTGAAGCCTCTTTTTCCATAAGAAAATCTATCAACAATACAATCTAAACATTACAACAAGAATGACAATACCTATTAGGGCATCATTATGCCATGGGTTCAAAAGGACATCAAACCCCCAAGTGGGTTTCACCTTTGGAAATAAGTTTCTAAGACCAACCCATCATTCGACTACCTTTAGGTAGTTATAACACTCAATAAATTTGAGTTAATCAATCAAATTTGGGTCTACACTTGAGCCTCAATGATTTAGGGGTTTTGAGTCAAGAAATTATGAAATCAATACCAAACTAGAAGAGACTTTACCCTATATTTTAGCAAGATTTAATTTCATAAGTTGTTTAAGCTCTAATTTAATACACAAGACTTACTTAGAAGATTTCATACTCCATTAGGGTTTGTAGGTTAAGACGGAGGCACAAAATAGCCAAAATTTTAGAGAAAATAGGCTTGCCAGCCCTCAAGTCTCGCGGTCGCGCCACCCGCCTAGCCGTAGTAGCACATTAGCCAATGAAGTCATGGCATCTCAATCAACACAAGTCATGGTTGAAGCTTAGAACTTGGTTTCGAGCTTCGGCCAATGCCTCGAGATGCATTCGGGGTCTGTTTTGAACAAACAAGATATGTAAATCCATAGTTTTTTATGTTTCGGATGCATTGCTAAAGTCGAATTTTACATACGAGGCTATTTTACTAAGTTTTTTGCTTAGTGGTCAATTAGGACCAACGAAGACTTCAAATTGAGAATGTGGTTCAAGAAACTAAATGAACCGTCAGGTAATCGATCTATCGGTTCTGGAAAGTCAGTAATGACTTGGGGTAGCTATGGAGAAGCTCTATCAGTGAAAATAAGCAAGAACATAGAAAATGACCTGAAGGGTTACTACACCCTTGTACTTCCTTGGACATTGTGTTCTTTAACTCAAGAAAATTGCCTAAGTTGAGGGTGGATATCATAGGAGTACGTAGTTGGATACGGGTATGAATAAGAAGTTGATAATAGAAAAGAAAGCAGGATTGGGTGTGGTATAAAAAAGAAAAAAAGATAGGTAAAAAGGATAAAATAGAAAGTCTAAAGTAGAACCACACCCAATCTGACAATAAATAACGGAGAATAAAATGAGCATGGAAGAATAGTGAGCCAAAAAATGTAAGTGTAGTGTCAAGAAGGGTTGAGTCACTATTACCCATATGTACCTTAACTGCCCTCAAGCCTACATTACAAGTCGAGAAAAGTCCTATAGTGATTCTAGTCTAATTGTGCAAAAATCTAAGGCATAGAAAATAAGGGCAAGCCTATGGTATTTCATGCACGTTGTTTGAACTTCTTTGTCAGTGCATGTGCTTTGATGTGGTCCCTACATTGATAGACATTATTATATTGTGAGATTATGGGACTTTCTCATTTTGAGGGTACATGGGTTACATTGATAGCTGCTTATTTGTTTCAGTAATGGCATTTGCAATCATGTTTGGTTGTTTTTTGGTAATCTAATGCCATCACTTGATCCCTTTTGTGTAATTATATTTGTGCCACATACATATGAATAATTACTTTAAAAGTTGTGCATGGAAGGGGGTTGAAATTTTGTGATGAACTTAATGAATTGACTGTTGTAGATACCTTAGGTTTCTCTTAGTTAAGCATCATGTGTGTTTATTGTGTTTAATTTTCCTGAGGACATGCAAATATTCTAATTAAGGGTGTTGATGTGCTATGGTTTCTTGGCACTTTCAATGTTTAAGACACAGAAATTATGCAAGAATTTATGTATTTTTGTTAGGTATGTTTATGTGTTTATTGTATAGGAAAATAGATTTTGAGAAAAAATTAAGAAAAGGGATAAAAATTTTCCAAGCAAGGAAAAATTAGGGACTCACGAGTGTGGTCCACGTTTCACGAGTGTGGTCCACGTCTCATGAGTGGGACCCACGACTCATGAGTGAAACTTATAAGTTGAGTTCCAAAGCTGGAGGCAAAGTTTGATTTCTATGAAGTGATCCAAGACTCTTGAATCCAACCCACGACTCATGGGTGGTAGTCGTGAGTCATATATTGAAGATTGAACTTGAGCCTGATTCCCACGATTGAAACCTACAACTCATGGGTCTAATCCACGACTTCACCCATGAGCTGTAAGATGTTGTCGACCTAGTTTTCCTTCATAGTTTAGGATAGGAATTTTTTTGTATCTATAAATACTCTCACTGTGTTTTATTATTAGTTTACATACTTTTACATTATTTTGAGGTTCTTAGACTGTAATACCCCGTACTTCTACCTAGCTTCGATTCATCTCTAGAACATCAAATATATTGCATCATAGATGAATACATTTTTATTCCCTATGGTATTTTCAATATTTTGACTTTTTATCATGTAGGAAATTGAATAAGCTTTCCGTCGATACCAAATTCGCCCAAATCCGACACTCGGGCCAAAAGTTAGAGCCATTTTAGTAAGATAGTGTACCACCTGATACTTTAGCGCGTCGCGAAGTCAGCCAAAATGGAAATTGTTAGAAACCAGCGAGCCTCCGCGATATTGGCGCATCGCACCAAGGCTCAATTTTAGAATTGTCAAATTTCAGTGCACCAACGCGATTTCCACCGCGTTGCGCTGGCATGAAAATTATTGATTTTTAGATTCCATTATTTAATTTCAAGGACCAATTGGTAATTTCCTAAAGCCCCTAATCAGCCTATATACAGGATTTAAACCCTTAATAGCAAAATTTCTCCTTTATTTTCACTATTCCTCAAGAACAAAAGCATTTTCTCTCAAAAATAGAAAACCCTAGCCCCCAAGTTTCAAAAGCAATCTCAAGAATCCCTTCAAGAGTCTTCAAGAACTTCAAGAATCTAGATTTCTAGGTATGTTAGATGTTGATTCTTGGGTTCCTTCCACCCAAGAAGTTCAAGAATCCTTTTTTAAATTATAAAGATTATTATTTATGAGTTTTCATGATTTATGTGAATTGATATTGAAGGTTATGATGTTGTTGAGTTTTAATTCATGTTTTGGTTACAAAGTTCTAAACTTTGGTTCGAGTATGAGGTGAATTTCATGATATTCATAATAAACCCTACAAGATGTGTGTTGTTTGATATAACCATGTTAATCTGGTGTGTTGAATGTTGTATGATCAAAGTATGATCCCCATATGTTTGATAAAATGCTTGTGTGAAGGAAATAGGGTCATTATAGTATGTTGACAAAAAACCTCAGTTATGTATAAGTTCATGCATGCCAAGTGTTTGTTGAAAATCCTTAGTGAATGAATTATGATATGTTACATGCATCTCTATTTATGTTTATTCCTTATTGAATGATTTATAAGACAATAGCATGCCTCCCTATATAGTTACATGTTTAAGGCTTCCAAGTGCTTGAATAGATGCCTCATTGATTGTATTGTGAATAATGGACTATTGTCATGTTATGATCGAGTTGTCCTGTCTTGTATTATTTATGTTACCGAGTCCTGGGGGTATTTAATACCCGACCACTTAGTTGATTGTCTAGATCCAGTGTCAGTTTTATGATAACCTCAGTCATTCCATGATCAATAGTACTCTCAGTCAGTTACAGAACTCAGACAGTTATAGAACTTAGGAAATCTCAGTATCGGTAGCATTCCAGCTTCAGTTCAGTAATCAATTCAGAACTCAGTAGTATTCCATCAGTTAACGAAACTTAGTAACTTAGTTTAGTTCAGTTAAGCTGTACAATTCGTAACAGCTCAGTCGAGCCTAGTATGAAGTAGAAAAGTTCAGTGTCATTCAGTTAGAAGTAGGACTTAGCATCGAGCGAGCCTAGGGATGGGGGCTCACCCGTTAGATAGAACGGAGATCCCTAGAAGCAATCCCTAAGTTCCAGAACTACGTAGCCAGTGTAGGTACGAGATGTCACCCATTAGACAGGACTGCCATACTCAGGTATCACCCGTTATATTGGACTGATCTTAGGGGTCACCCGTTAGATAGGATTGACTCCACAAAAATTGTCTTTACCCGTGGTATGGTACTGACACCCTTCCAATTGGGGTTACAGGTTAGACCTCAAACTTAGCTAGAAGGGGCATATCGGTCAGATGACTACTTCCCACAATCTCAGTTTCAAAATCAGTCTCAGTAATAGAATTCAGTTCAGTAGCACAAATTCAGGACTATTAGATGCAGTCGATCAGTATCATTATCAATAGATTCAGAGATCACCCGCTAGATAGGACTGATCTCAGGCTTAATCAATCATCTTTATTATTAGTAGATTCAAAGATCACCCGCTAGATAGGATTGGTCTTAGATTTAGTCAAACATTTTCATCATCAGTATATTCAGAGATCACCCACTAGATAGGACTGATCTCAACCTCAGTTAATCAGATATCAGTATCAATAGACTCAGTTATCAGAAGTCCAGTTAGTAGAATTCAGTATTTAGTATTTCCATGACTTCAGTTATAGTTTATACATTTATGCATGTATCCTCATTCAGTAGTCTCATGATATTTAGTCAGTATTGTTTATGCATGTAAGCCCTTGTATTTAACCTTACCTCATCTAGCGTACCAGTACATTCAAAGTACTGATGCATACTTTTCTCTTGTGTTATGGTGTCTTATGCCATAGGTTCAGAAGTACGTGATCCATAGCATCCTTAGTAGTTCAGACTCATCCAGCAGCAGTAGACTCAGCAGTGAGTCCTCATCATTTGAGGATATTCCTTATTTCAGTATTGCATTAGATTCAATATTTCAGTAGACGGAGTTAGTTGGGGGTTTGTCCCATCAACTCTAAGTTTAGACAGTTTAGAGGCTTTCAGACTAGAAGTTAGACAGTTGTTTTAGTTTTGGTATTGATATATTTTATACAGTTGTAATTCAGTTTGAACCTTATGGCAAGTTTTCCGCTAGTTTTTTGTTTTTTATAGTATATTATTCAGTTATTGCAGTAGGTACCAAAAACGGGTTAGCTTATGGTCCTTCGAGATTATGAACACCGTGTAGCATTCGGGGTTCAAAATTTAGGGCGTTACATAGACACATTATGAAACACCTTGGCTTTGAACCCTTAGAAAAATTCCCCTAGTTGAGTTTTTGGACAAGGTACAATTTGAGCATACCACTTGTATATCATGGTACGAATTTGGTCCACTCTCTCGTATATTAGGCAATGTAGTGTGGGTTATATTCTATCCAAGGTATGGTTTAGCCTTACCCAAGTCACATGATAGGGTACTAGTCGTAAGTTGCCAAGTCGTATGATGTCTTGAGCTTGACCTAGTGTATTCTGCCTAGGGTACGAGTTGTAGTGTACTTCTCATACCTTAGGGTATGATTTATGCATGTGTAGTCATATGTTGGACAGTTTAGCGGTCCATGGTGAGGCCTAGGGTACGAGTTAGGGTACCACTCGTACCCTAGGATATGGTTTAGGTGTGGAAGTCGTACCCTCTTTGGTTCAATTTTTAGCTTTTAAGTTGAGGACATTTTAGACTTTCCCACCCCTAAACCCTTATGACCCACAACTTATAACATTGTTTGGACCTTTATTCTTGGACAAGATCAAAACATTCCAAAATACTCTCTAAACGTTTTCAATAAAAATGGAGATTAGGGTTTCAAGAGGTGTTCTTCTAGAGGCTAAAGGGGTCAAGTTCTTTCCATGAATCATCTTGTACAAGGCATGTGAATCTACCCTCATTGTTATTTCTCAAATATCATGTGTTTCAAACATTGATTTTGATTCTTGAATGGTGGGTTTTGAAACCAAATGTTGAGGGTTTTGATGCATAGAGATGAGTCTTATTTACTCTTGTTTAAACTTGTGTCTATAGATGTTTTTGGTGATAGTTTTCACATGTGGGTGCTTGTTGATGGTGGTTTAACAAATGGGTCATAAGTAACCCTAAGCTTGATGATTTTTACTTTGATTTCGGTCATGGTAAAGGTATGGCCTCAAGGTGTTTGTGAAAACATCTAGAAAAAATAACTAGTTACATGTTAATAGTGTTTTGAACTACGGAAATGGATTAATGAGTAAGGATGTTTGATAAATGAATTAGTAAAGACGTTGTAGGACATGTAATGAGTTCATTGGTAAACCTAGAGGTTTGATTGGTTAAAAAGGGTTTGAGTCCTTAAGTATGAAATTGAATTGTGTTTGAACTAAAGCTTGGTGTATGAATGCTAATGAAGAATGAGTGGTTTGGTAAAGGTGTTAATGGACACAACTTTACTTGAATGGTGATTAAAACTAAGGCATTATCCTATTAAAGTGATTGGTTGATAAATGGTTCATAAAGACTCCGTGGCCATGTATGGTGTTGAATTGTATCCTTGAAGGCTTGAACTGGCTAAGTGGGTTAGAGTCCTTGAATGTTGAACTAAGTGAATGTAAATGCATGGATAAAGGGTTAGAGTCCCAATGTCGACTAGTAATGGACGTGATAGCTTGTGGTTAAAGTCTACTTACTTTAAAAGATGGTTGTGGTTAGAGTCCACTTGCCCAATAAATGATTTGTAATTAGAGTCCACTTGCTTGATAAGACGGCTTATGGCTAGAGTCCACTTTCTTAATGAGACTGATTGAGGTTAGAGACCTTTTTCTTAATATAATCGGGAAGTCCAAACTTCCTAACCTATGCAAGTGGGAGGTTAGAGTCCTTCACGTCATATATCATGATTGGGTTCTTCTAAATGCATGCTAAGTCTTGTTCCTTTTTGGAACTTTATGTATTAATACATGTTTACATATATGCCTAAGTATATAAATGTGGTTTCTTATGATGATTTGACTTGGTTTTGAATAATAAAATTATTTTATCCTTACCCTTGAGTTACATGCTAGCGCTCCAACCTCTAACCGTCTTCGAACGCTGTGTGCCCACGCGACATAGGGGGCGTATCTTATTCTTCGTCTCTTCCTGTGCAGTGACTAGGTTCTTGAGAAGTTCGTGTATTGACTTTGAAGTGGTGAGCTTCCGTACTTCGAAAGGCAAACATTTCAGGGTCTTTCTATCTTATGTCACAGACTTGATTTTTGGCTATTGTCGGGGATATGTCCCGACATATTATACACATTGAATTTGTAGAGGCTTTGTGGATGACTGTGGACTTGGGTATGTTGTTTAGTATGTTGACAATAGTAGATTGATTATACACTTCTTAAGTGATGATTGTTATTCTTGTTTCTGTTATCTTGTTATATGTTCGGAATTCATCTGACACTTATGGATTGATGTGATAGTTAGATTAGGTTAATGGGGAGATCTCCGGTCCTTGTTGGGCTCGAACACCCATACGATAAGGCCCGATTTTGGGTCGTGTCACATTATTGATCATGAAGTTATTAATATTGGATTTTTAGGGTTTTTAATCAATTTGAGGTTTTGATTTTTCCTCTTATTATTGTAAGTATACAGTTATGTGTCATCTATGAATTCTTCTTGCGTGCTTATGATCATGAGTAGTTAAACCCCATAAGTTGGGTCATGGGAATCATGACGAATTAACGAGATAGGGTTAAGTGTGAATTCATTCTAGACTGATATGCTTACATGTCTTTCACCCACCAGTTTGAGGGGAGTTTTAGAGTTAATTGAATATATAGAAGAGGAAAGCAGAGCAACCGAGCTTAAATCTTGATTAATTAGTAGTTAAATATTGTTAAGCCAATCGTTACGAGTTAGTTAGAAAACATGTGTTTGTCCCGTGATGAGTGGTGAGAGGCGGTGCTGGCACTCTATAAAGGATGTGTTATAGTTGTATTAAGATAGTTAGAGAATTGTTCAATTGAAGTTATTACCATTGTAGAGCACGATATCTTCAGAGTTCAGTTGAAGTTATTACCGTTGTAGAGCACGATATCTTCTGAGTTTTCTTTTTCTTCTTCTTGCTTGTTGCATGTATGTGTGAGTGTAGATTATAAAAAAAATAACAAAATCTCTATACTATTATTTTAGGACTACAGTTTTGGAATTATAATTTTTTAGCTTATTAATCCACTTGAGAGGTGGAATAAAGTAATTTTATTTAGGAGATAAGATAAAATAATTCCAAATTTAATGCTATAAGCTACGGTGGAATGTCCTAAAACTAAGTTTGAAATTAGATTTATATTATATATTTTGTTGACTATAAATTTATCCCAATTAAAACTTTTTCTTAATCAAACACAATATAAATCAAATCAAGCATGATTTTGAAATGTTGCACCTTATCTCATTTCAAACTTAAATTTGACCAATTTGAAATATTGTACGTTATCCCACATGCCAAACACCCTTAACTCTTTAAATTTATGGATCTCAAAGTGGTGACGGCTGGTTAAAATTTGTTTACGCCTTACATGTTTGGACTAGAAAACTCCTAATGACATGACTTGCCGTTCCATTTGATTCACTAATCCTCCCTTCCCATAATTGTCTTTAATTTAATCAATATGTTAAAATTATATTGGACAAAAATAGTTGTCTTTTTACAGCTTTTAATATGGCCAAATGGCTTAATAGTACATTTTACATTTATTATTTTGATCTGGTTTACCCCGTTGACTGTTCTAATCTTATGTTGGAAAGTGTTTTCGAAGATATACTTCAACCCTTTTCATTATTGTTTTAATGTTGATGTATGAAACAATAATGTTACCGCTTGTCATGAAAGAGTAAAAAATATTGTATCTCAATTCATTTGGAGACAATTAGCTTGGGCATGGGTGGCATTCAATGCAGACACAACTTAGTCGTTGATTTTTCATCATCAGTCGATCACCACTGTAAAATATTTGTCAACGTCACTTATTTTTGCTCAGTTTTTAAAGCCAATAAACAATATAATTCGATAATACATATTTATTGTTCAAATTTTTTTCGAAAAATATACTCCAACTCCAGTGTTGGATTTCTGTAAAAAAAAATGCATGTTACAAAAACATAAATGAATAGAATTATTACTATTTTGACACGAGGAATAGGTATTTAATTTGCAAAATTTTCTTCGAATTTGTTGAATTTTCTCTTTTCCACCCTTTTAGGTGCCAATTTCACTAAAAGATTAAAGTGGTTCGGAAAATTATAATTTGTTCAGAAAATATACTCCCTTTCCTCGTTCGATTTTACTTGTCATATAAAATGTATGCAACAAAAACATAAATGAATAGAATTATTACTATTTTGACACGAGGAATAGGTATTTAATTTGCATAATTTTCTTCGAATTTGTTGAATTTTCTCTTGTCCACCCTTTTAGGTGCCAATTTCACTAAAAGGTTAAAGTGGTTCGGAAAATTACAATTTGTTCTGAAAATATACTCCCTTTCCTCGTTCGATTTTACTTATCATATTTTGACTTGACATATTCATTAAGAAAAATAATTAATAGCATGATTATTTTACCATAATATCTCTATTAAATGATGCTTATATTGTATATTGAAATTAATTTGAAGAAAAGATAATTAATGCTAAGGGTAAAATAGAAAAAAAAAATTGTCTTTCCTTGATATATAAAAATGATAAGTAAAAGTAGAAATACAATTAAAAAACTAATAACAAATAAAAGAAAACGGAAGGAGCATAAAGCTTGGTAGTTCCAAATATAACTTTGCTGCTAGACACTTAAAATTAACACAAAGGAAAGATCATCATTTGCAAATTTTTATGTTACTTTAGTTTTGTTTTGCAACCCAGCTAGCACCATACCGTTGCATGGCATGCCCAACCCCTCATATCCTTTAGCACTTTTTAAAAATTCAAACCTACATTTCTAAGCTTTTGATAAATCTTTTTAATATTGCTCAAATGGGTTCGGAACACTAGTGGAAGTTTATGGATTTTCAATTTGGCAAGAAATCGTAACTCGTTTTAAAAACTCGATTCATATTTAAATATTTAGACATATTTAATGAAATTAATACAAATATAATTTCGAAGTAAAAGTTATTAAGTCAATGATCCATCATCGCCTTTAAAGCTACCCTGACACAAGCATCAATAATCAATTTTATTATTCAAACCCCATAAATTTTATCGTTACTTTAAAACTCCTCCTTTGAAAATACATAACATTGATTAAACTAGAATTTATATTCCATACGTGGTACGCACGTACCCATCAAATACAATGGAAACGACCAAAATATAACATATTAAGGCCCGTTTGGCCATGTGACGTGAAATCGTGATTTAAAATCATAATATGAAATCATGATATTGAAATAATTTAAAATTTTGTTTGGACATGCAATTTGGACTTTTTATATTGTATGTTTTTTCTTTATAAACATAAAAACCCATAAGTTGTGAAAACTATCAAAATTATTTCAATTCTTTATACAATCTTACCAAATAAATAAAAGCATAGTATACTATAAAGTTATTCTTAAAAAATTACAAAATTTATTGATCAAACTTTAATTTTATATAAAAAAAAATGATCCTGAGTTGCAGTCTACCACTCTTAAATATAATCCCCCCTCTCTCAGTATGGACATTCTCCTCACGTTAAGTTCGCATTTCTTGATCGTTGAGTCTTGTCCCCTTGATTTAAATATGAAAATACTTATTTTTATGAAGTGTTGGTTTGACTAAAGTAGTAACAAATTTGATTGGTGAATGTATTTGTTTTAAAATAATGAATTTGGTGAATATAAATGATAACGGAGGAATTGATTTGAAGGTGTTAGATTTTTTCGGGTCATGGGTCGCCCATGTGTACCGACTCGACCCGACGACCCGATCTGTTTATAAGTCTGAAATAATTGAGATTAATGGATAATCTCATTTCAAAAATTGGGGGGAACGACTACAATGTAACCTCCAAAACTGCTGAAGATTCCACTATATATTATGGCGCTTCTTCATTAGGAAAGAGACGGAAGTAAAAAAAAGCAACAACTTGTATCAGTGTATTGGCTCCAATTAACAACAACACCAAGAAAAAGGCATTTAATTTGTGATAATCACACTTTGATTCTAAGAGATTCAAAGCAGGCTTGGGAAAGATTTTTTCGGTAACAAAATCAACTCCATCTGCTGCAACATACCAAGGTACATACAGATTTTGCTCAATATTTTACTATCAATGGCATCAGAGACAGGTTAAACTGCTTTGTTTTGCATAATTTTGGTATCAAGTTTAAATGTGTAGAACTCTGAAAAAATTATATATCAACATACCTATTAAGAAAGTGTTCATAACCAGATAAGGATCGAGATTTTGGATCCGACATAAATCGAATACTCATCCTTCTAATCTAAAATCAGACGCGCTTTCATTGCACCTCTAATCTGGTATTATATTTGTGTTTGTATATCTCCATAAATTCATATATGAAACTTTTTAAGAAGTAGAGTGAGTTACTATTTTGCATCCATTTCTTCATTTTTTTGAATTTTTTTTAGAATATGAAGAATAAAATCTTTGAAGAGAAACTTTTTTTCTCGTTCTTCTTGGTTTAAAAAAAAATAAAAAAGGTAACAATACTTAGTGGAGAAGTGGTAGTGCAGAACTCCTGTAAATATTATCATTTGAATAAGTAAAGTTTAAAGTGCAATAATGAGGTTTGTCTGCTTTTGTCTACATTTATAATTTAGTATATGCAGCTTTATATTTTCTTTGTAAAGATAAAAGAAAAAAAATATGGGAAATAATGGTATGAGTTGTACAATTATTTTCAAGTAGGAAATGTGTCTTTGTTTCTTAAAAAAACATAATAAATAAAAGCTATTATACTTTCACATTTTAATGGATCGTGTGAAAGGAGTATTTTTTCTTAGAGATGATGAAAAATTTGTAAGTCTTATATTTTACTTAAAAACTAATAAAAACAGTACTAAAACAGTATTAGTGTACTGTTTATGATTTCAATTATTTTATGAGAGTTGCAAATATTTCTTTTAAAAAGGACATAATTTTAGTGGAGTTGTGTAACCACTTAAATAGTTTTTTGGGACATGTTTATGATTTCAATATTTGTATGAATCAATCTTGATATTATTTTATCTCATTTAGTTCCTAATCTATCCTTAACGGATTTTGCATTCAGCAAATAAATTATGACATAAAATGTCACATAAAATATTAAAATGAGTGGTTCAACCATTCTTATTATTTCTTGGATCCTATTTTAGACATGGATAAATGGGGATAAACTCGAATCACTCCAAGTGGAAGTTCAAGATGTAGAGCAAAGAGACAAAGTGGGAGAACACATCGTCGAATGACAAGTTTTCGAGGTTGTGAGATCATATGAAATGGTGTCCCCAGGACGACACAAAATCTGTTACAAAATGAGAGGGCTATACGAAGGGAAAGAGAGAAGAAACTGAAAGAGTTCAAGTCTTTTAAGATGTCTCCTAGTATTATAGTTTCTAGTTTATATATTTGTTTGAATTAAAACGTGTAGAACTAGAAAACTATGTAGAAATCTCAAATTGGGAAGCTTTAGCTATTTTAACAAATTTTCTCCGTGATTATTGAGGCGAGATAATAATTAATGTTTACCACGATATTTGACCTAGCAAGCCTTTTTGGGTGTATATAAGTCGTCTCAAATATTTGTGGGATGAATTTGATCTTTAAATAGACTTGTAACTTGAAGTTCTTTATTAACGTCATATTATAAATATATTAAGTTGTTTCTCTCCTTCTGTATGAATTTTATTCATTTGTTTGAGTTTACAAAGACACAATTAAAAGTTATCATTCTAATAAATATTAAAAAATTAATTTTTAATTTTGATTAAATGTTTAGTTCGTAGATGACGAACGGATCCTTAAGTGTCCTTTCGATTTTACACTAAACATGAAATCTTTATGCAAAATGATTTGCTTGAATGTGTAATTTACATTCTTAATTGATAAAATACTTGCGTAAATGTCTCTTAATAACAGACATGGCAACAAAAAGCATAATTGTCGACTTGAACAAAGGAGAAAAACTAAATGGTGACAACTACGGTATTTGGAGTCGTAAAATATGATATGTACTGGAAGAGAAAAATGCTTTTGAAGGTATTAACCATGTCTTGTGTCTACCAGAAAAGGGTAACACTGCATAACACAGAAGTGACCTTGAAGCTTATAAGGTTTGAAAAAAGGTTGATTGCATTGCATGTGGAATCATAGTAAGTTCTGTGGTTGATGACCTCATTCATGAGTGTGAGGAATTTCCTACTGCTAATGATATCTGGGCATACTTGCAAGGAATATATGGGGTACTTTTGTCACCCGCCTCAGATAATTGACTATCAAGTTTGATACTTACCGGAAGTGTCACGATCAGAATATCAAACAACACCTTAGGATGATGTCCAATATGATAGTTCAGCTCAACAGTGCAGGTCATGATCTCTCAGATAAGCAGCAGGTTCAGGCAGCGATTCAGTCTCTTCCCAAAAGTCAGGAACACTTGAAGGTCAACTTAACCCATAATGATAGCATCAAAACTTTTTCTGATGTTGTCCGTCATGTTGAACTTGAAGATGAGCAGTTTGATGCTTCTAAAGATGCTTTTAATAACTTTATGGAAGAATCAAGTCGTAAGAAGTCTTCAGGCTTCAAGTACAAGAAATATTAGAAAAAGAACGGGAAAGATAAAGAGACCGAAGTAGGACCCTCCGAGAAAAAGAACAAGCCAAACTCTAAGAAAGGAAAAAGGGGTTTGAAGAAGAAAGACAAAAGCAAGATGAAGTGCTATAATTGTCAAGTTCTGAGGAATTTTGCTTGTGAATGTCCTGAGAAGAAAAAGGTAGCATTCCTAAACGCATCTCTAAATGTTACATATGTTTCTAGCACTCTTTTATTAACTGAATCTTATCCTATTTGTATTGTAGACTCAGAAGCTACCAATCATGTAAGTCGATATCGATAAGCATTTATGGAGTTTCATCGAGTTTCACCTGAATCAAGGTGGATCTATGTAGGAAATAATGCAAGACTTGAAGTCAAAAGGATTGGCACTTACAAAGTAGGCTTGCGGAGAGACTGATCTTTGATATTGCATGACATCCTATATGCTCCAGAGATTCGACGAAACTTAGATTGGTAATAAATAAAACTTTAATGATCTACGACCTTGGGGTTGTGCTGTATATATTAAAGATCATTTTGGTTAGTTCGAAAAACTAATTTCAAAAGAAAAGAAATGTATCTTTATAAGATACTCAAAACACTCCAAAGGGTATGTGTTCATTGGTGAATTGGAAGATTAAAGTACTACTGAGATTGAAACACGAGATGTCACATCCCTGAAAAATGTTTTTTTTTAAAGGGTGAAATAAAGGAAAATGAGCCACTTTACAAAATATTAAATTCAGATAATCAAATAATGTCGTCAGATATGCTTGATAATATAATAGATCAAGAAATAATTCATACAAGTAGGAGTTATGAATCTCAAAATCCTATTGAGAAATCTGTACTTCAATTACGTAAGAGCATCAGAAAAGGTCTACCTAAATGATCTTATGAGATAGAGGATTATGTTTTCTTGGTATCTCCTACAAAATTGGATGAATCTAATTCTATGACTGAGCCTTTATCAAGTCCTGAAAAGGATGAATGGATAAAAGCGATGAAAGAAGAATTAAAGTCCATGAAAATCAATAAATTCTGGGATCTAGTTGACCTTCCTTCTGGGCATAAAGCTATTAGGAACAAGTGAATTCTCAAAGTTAAACGCAAATCAAATGGGTCAATAGAAAGGCACAAAGCACGATTGGTGGTAAAGGTTTTACTTACGAAACTTGAATAGATTATGAGAAAACTTTTTCAACAGTTGTGAAATTTACCTCAATTCGCTTACGTTTTTCTATAGTTGTACGTTTAGATTTAGAATTGCATTAAATGGATGTGAAGATCGTTTTTCTCAATAGAGAACTAAGCGAGAAAATCTACATGGAACAACCTGTAGGTTTTGTTGTTAAAGTCCAAGAAAAGAAAATTTATAAATTAAACAAATCAATATATGACCTAAAGCAGTCTTCAAGGCAGTGGTACCTAAGATTTCATAAGAAAGTGATTTCATTTGATTTCACCATGATCGATAAAGATCATTACATCTATGTGAAAAAGTCCAATGAAATATTGGTGATTCTTTCGCTTTACATAGATGATAGTTTATTAACTAAAAATAATTTAGAGTATATATGTAAAAATCGTTAAGTCATAGCTTTAGTCATTTGACTTGAAAGATATGGGTGAAACAAACTATATATTAGGTGTTAAAATCCAAAGAGACCGTTCTAAGAAAATTTTGAGACTACCTACCTCAAGAAACATACATAATGAAAATTTTGAATTATTTTCGAATGAATAGTTGTAAATACATGAATACACCTATAGCAAGAGGTGAAACTATAAGCCTTGAAATGTGTTCAAAGACTGAAAAGGAAAAGAAAGACATGTATCGAGTATCATATTCTAGTGCAGTTGGGAGTTTGATATACGCTATGATGTGTACTCGCCCAGACATTTGTTATGCTGTAGGTATGGTTAACATGTATCAATCCAATCCTAGCAGAGATCATTGGAAAGCAGTAAAGAGAATTTTTCGATACCTGAAGAAAACTGTTGATTAGTCACTATGCTAAAGTGGATTTGATTTATCCATAAGAGGTTGTACAGATGCTGATTGGGATGGTGATCGGTATGATAGAAAATCAACTTTCGGTTATACCTTCTTACTAAATGGTGGTGCAATTTCAAGAAAAAGTAAGAAACAAACTTGTACAACTCTGTCAACTATGAAATCTAAATTTGTGGCCTGTGCAGCTACGGTACAAGAAGTTGTTTAGTTGAAGAGATTCTTTGAGCATTTGAACATCGTAAAGAATTCAAATGCCCCATAATTTTATATTATGATGGTCAAGCGACTATCGCATATACGAAAGATTCTAAAATCACAGCAAGACCAAGCATATTGATATTAAGTATAACTTTGTGAGAGACATATCAGCAAATGGAGAAATAAATTTATAATACATAGCTACACGAAAAATGATAGTTGATCCTTTTACAAAGGCGATATCTAGAGACTTGTTTGAGAAACATATTATGGCTTTAGGATTACGTAGGATATGATTATGTTTCTATTTTGTAAGATGACTTAATTGTAATTATTATCAATATAAGAGTCTTGAATTTATGTTTAATCTCATATGCATGTGAAAATGTATTTTATTGACATAGTGTGTCAAACAAGTTGCGAGACTGGCTTTCTCACACCAACAATCGCCTTTTACATCGAGAAACGTAAAAAGATAAGTTCTATATCATATTGAGACTTGTTTTGTAAAGCCAGATATGAGTTTCTCTAAGAATATGTATTCGAGACTTATTAAAGAAAGAAACTCAGGTTAGAAATTTAGAGATGTCTAGATTTAGATCTTTACGATGTTGAATGATTAAAAAGATTGAGACACACACACCAATATAAGGTGAGAGCATTGTAGCATGTGTTTCATACCACGTGTGTTTAACGACTAATGGATTAATGAAAGAATGAATCCCTGCTTCTTCATTGTGTGAGACCCTCAAAGTTATTTTAACTTTTTATATAAATACCCTTTGACCTTTGACTGTTTCTTGAAGTTTCAATCGGTGTTACTACTTTAGCATGTTACTAATATCCACGAGAGATTCGACAATGCAGTGCATGTCTAAGAAAGCAATTGATTTGAAATAGATAGATTCAAGTAGAAAGAAAAAACTATTAAAATAAATATTTTAACTTGTCTACACAAGCCGGCTATTACACTAACCATGTTGGTACCAAGTGTAATTGTGTATATAAAAGTTAATCATGAACTCGAGTTCACCTCTTTAAGAGGATGAAGGAACGGATAAGTAACTACTGAAGTAGTGAATGATGTCTGGGGTATTGTGAGTATTAGTATCCTCAAATTAGTAAAGAATTCTTTCCACATGTAATTGGATTCCTATATGTAGCTTGTAAAACCTTAAAGGTAAAGCTCGTGATAATCACAGGTCGCACGAACTATTTATCGTATGAATTAGTGTTTTGTTGATGTCGTACTGACTCGGGTTTTGTCCATCATATGCGAAGTGAGAGATGTTATATTTTTTGGGTCATGGATCGTCCATGTGTACCGACCCGACCCGTTTCTAAGTCTGACATAATTGAGATTAATGGATAATCTCATTTAAAAAATAAAGGGAAACGGTTACAATGTAACCTTTAAAACTGCTGAAGATTCCACTATATATTATGGTGTTTTTTCATCATGAAAGAAACAGAAGTAAAAAAAATGAGACAACTTGTATCAGTGTTTTGGCAACACAAAATTTGATTCTCCAATTAACAACAACACCAAGAAAAGGGCATTTAGTTTGTGATAATCACACTTTGATTTCAAGAGATTCAAAGGAGACTTGGGGCAAATTCTTTTGGTAGCAAAATCAACTCCATTCGCTGCAACATACCAGGGTACACATTGATTTTGCTCAATATTTTACTATCAAAAGTAATAATAAATTTTATATTGGTACGAGTAATGGTTATATGAGGTATAAACTGTTTAAAGAGTAATAATATAACCAATATATTTACATATGAAATAAATGATTAATAGATATAAATGGTAGTTTTTTTTTTTATAAATACAAACTTGTGGATCAATTTTTATATTTGAAAATTTTTAAATCATGATATGAAATTTCAAATCAAGCTTTTTGAAGAATTTGAGATTTCATCTCATAATTTCAAATCATGAGATGAAATAAACGTTAAATCACATATTCAAACACTGATTTTATCTCATAATTTTAACTTACGAGATGGAAATCGCATATCCAAATGCCTAATAAAATCACATAAATTTTGTACACTGTTATTGTACAAAATATTTTATATTATTAAATAAACTTAATATGTTATTTCATATTATTTAATTTTTCTTTTTAATTTTTTATATAAAAAAATAGATTCAAATTTAGGTGTAGAATACTTTTTACTAACATTTCACCAAACTTAAACTCAATTTATTACTAGTAGAATGGATTATATACTCTCTCCGTCTCATTTTACTCGTTTCAATTTAATATTGCATATTGATTAAGAAAAATAATTAATAACATGGTTACTTTACTATAATACCTTTATTAAATGATGTTTATATTTTAATTTGGAGAAAAATAATTAATATTAAGGGTAAAAAGTTATATTATTTTAATTAATAAAAAAATAATTAGTAAAATAAAAAATTAAATTAAAAAATTTGAAATGAGTAAAATGGGACGGACGAGTATAAGATAGCCGTTGTGTTGCAATGAGTGGCTCGTGGGACCGATTGCAAGCTCACAAATTCCACAAGTATTGGACGGCTCAACATAATATTAACTTAAAAACAATTAAAACTCTCCCCAAATTGATCAATCACTAAGGGTGTGTTTGGTATGATAGACAATATTTTCGATAAAAATATTTTTTGTGAAAAATAAGTTGGTTTTTTACTTATTTTTTTATATTTGGTTGGTGAGTGAAAAATATTTTTTTTAAAATATTTTATGGTGTTTGGTTGGTGAGTAGAAAATATTTTTTAGAAAAGTATATTCTAGTGTTTGATTGGTAAGTGAAAAAATACTTTTTAGAAAATACTACTAACTATTAACTAGTATATCAGTGTCTTTAGCAACTCAACAATTTGTAAGAACTAATATAAGCATAACAAATAATATCAATATCGAATACTAAAATAGTACAATCACTAAATTTAAGCAACTATTAATTAGTAAATATAGGAGACACTTTTCAACATTGTCAGGATAATCTCAAGATACTACAATCAATAGAAATATAACGGAACGACAAGCTTATTCAATATCGTAACATAAGTTATATTGATGACAAGATGAAATATGCAATTAACAAAAGTAACATAAAGAAGTCTTCCTCTATGCATATGAAAATAACAATACATTCAACGAATATTGAAAATGGGAAAAATTTGAACTTCACGATTTTTTATTTCAAGCAGTGAAAAATTAAAGTAAAGCACAGTGAAAAATATTTTTGAGTAATATAAATTATTGAGAAATATAAATTTTTTGAGTCATGTAAATATGAATGTTGTTGGGATGGGGAAGAAGGATGGAGATGGAGATGAGGGCATAAGTCACATTTGTAATTTTTCGAAAAATGATTTCCCTTAATCATTAGGAAGCCATTTTCCCTCAAATAAAAAAAAATGAGTTATCTTGAAAAATATTTTTCTATAACCAAATAAGAAAAACTAAGAAAATATTTTTCAAAAAATATTTTCCATCATACCAAACACACCCTAAAGTCATCTCATTCTCTCCCATAAATACCGGTCCATTTACACTCACTTCTCATCAATCCCCTAATTGAAATTTCTCTTCTTTTTTTCTCTAGCAAAGAAAAACAAACATGACTAAAGAAGTTGAAGCAGCAACAGAAAGACCAGCAGAGTTTTCTGCAAAAGACTATACTGACCCTCCACCTGCACCATTAGTGGACTTTGAAGAGCTAACACAATGGTCATTTTACAGGGCAATTATTGCCGAGTTTATAGCCACTTTGTTGTTCCTTTATATTACTGTTCTGACAGTGATTGGGTACAAACACCAAGCGGATGTGACTGATGGAGGTAACATTTGCGGCGGCGTTGGTATTCTTGGAATTGCTTGGGCCTTTGGTGGCATGATTTTCATTCTTGTTTACTGCACCGCCGGTATCTCTGGTAGGTTTTCTCAAATATTTTTAAATTATCAGTGTATTTAATGTGTTATAATACTAGAGTGAATAAATTTTGCTCTAAGTAATTAGCTGTTTGGCTATGAAATTTTTTTATTTTCTTTTAAAAAATTATTTCATTTTAGTGAAAAATGATATGTGTTTGGTCATGTGAATTCTAAATACAATTCAAAAAATAACTTTAATTTATATTCATGGTCAAACACAGCTCCAACTTCAACTTCAAGTTCAACTTTATATCCAAAAAATTATAATTTTCATGACCAAATAGGGCCTAAGAAACAGGAATAATTAGCTAGGAATTTATTATTAAGTAGAAATTTTTGATAATTTATCACTTACTCATTGGAATTCATCGTTAAATAGGATTAGTGACGGATTCTGAAAAGAGACTAAAAATGTGCATCACTATTTTCTTAGTATTAGAAGGAAAATTGCTTGTCTCTGTTTTTAGGTTACTTTTAATTTCTTTTGTTTCGTTGGCCGTTTGGTTTGCGGAACTAGAGTTAATAATCTCGAGATAAAATAATAATCCCAGAATAAAAATGTAACTCTTATTATAAATATTTGGGATAACTTATCCCGGGACTAATAATTAGTCTCGGGATAAGTTATAACAATCCCAAAACTATTTTCTTTGGTATAAAATTATACAAGGAGAAAAATATCCTCATTTTCATTTCTCTCTCTCACACACACACACACACATATATATATATATATATATATATATATATATTCATAAATAATAAATTATGTTTAATTAACGTATAATATATTCATAAATAAATTATATATATAATAATAATTAACGTAAACTGGTAAACTGTATAATAATTATGTTTTGAACATATAATATATATTATGAACAGTATAATATATTATGAACATAAATATATATTATGAATAACGTATAATATATTCATAAATATATATAAATTAGATATTCATAAATTATGTTTAATTAACGTATAATATATTCATTAATTATGAATATAATATATTACGTAATATATAACGTAATTACGTAGTATATAACGTATAATATTATAAATATATATACGTTAATTATGTTTAATTATATATATATATTATGTTAATATATTTAATTATAATATATTATGTTAAATTATGTTAATTATGTTTAATTATATATAATTTAATTATATATAACATAATATATGACGTAATGTATTCTCACACACACATAAATTATATTTAATTAACATATAATATATTTATAAATAAATAAATTTTGAATAGTTTACCATTCAAAATGGTCGTAAAATATATAAATTATGTTTATTTATATATTTTAATTTTTTTAAAAAATAATAAAAAATTTTAAGAATGAATATTTAAAGCCTAAAAAGAAATATATATATATAAATTTAAATAAGATGGAGGGTATTTTGGTAATCTATGAATTTATTCCTAGAAATTATACCATGCATATTACTTTGAATACAACAAACCAAACACGCAATAAAAAATAATCTCAACATAACTAATTCCAGTATAACTTATCCCATCATAACTTATCCCAACATAACTAATTCGGTATAACTTGTTTTCAAACCAAACGACCCCTAAGGATGTGTTTGGTACGGAGGAAAACAAAAAATATGATTGGTTAAAATGTTCTAAAAAGTATTTTATGTAGAAAATAAAATTCTTCAAAAGTTAAAAAAAAAAGTTTCATAAGTGACGAAATATTCCAACGTTATATTTTTAGGTGGAGAAAAGGGGACAAAAAAGAGTGATATTTTCAAATCAATACATTTAAGGGTCGTTTGGTAGGCTGTATTAGAAAAAATAATCAATGTATTAAGTGTGGTATTAATTAATATTATATTTGATAGGATTTTGGACCAATGTATTACTAATACCATGTATTAATTATACACCCTACATGGTATTATAGGGTGTATTATCAATACATCACATATGGTGGTATTAGTAATACATGAGTTTTAATACCATGAGATTAGTATGTGTAAAGACAAGAATATCCCTTAAATTCTTTTAAATATTTTTTTATTTTCTTAATTTTATTTTTTATATTTGTACTAATAAATTTATTCAAATAAATTAGTTTACAAATTTTATTATTGTTTTAAAAAATGTCCTCAAATTTCTTTAATTTTTTTCTAAATCTTTTTCAATTTATTCAATATGAGTTACTTCCTTTCAATTTATCAAAATAATAATATCCCTCCAAATAATTATAGTTATAAAAAAAACTACTCCAAAAACTCAAAAAAATATTTATTGGTCAAAATTCGAAAATAAATTGCAAACAAACTTTAATTTTGTAAATTGGATATTCATAAATAAAAATAATTTTTCTACTTAGTTTTGACACTCTATAGAATACAATTTTATTTTAATAATGATTTTACTGTGTCGTCCAAAAGTTATACGTACCTCCCTCCAACTTAAAAACAACACAAAGTGGGAACAACAAGGAAATGATTAAAAAACAAAGTAAAAAGATAATAAAAAAAATAATTTTTGTAAGTGAATGATTAAATCTTAAAATTCTAAAGTAAATAATTAGTTATATTGTTAACTTTTTTTTATTTAAAAAAAAAGAATAATAAACTTTTACAAAAAAAATACACTAAGCTATAATATATCGAGGGTATTTTTGTAAACAAACAATATTCTTTTTAAAATATAACAATACATATTGCTTTCAATGCATTAAACCAAACACTACATAAAAAATAATTTCAATATTACTAATTCCAGTATTATTAATCCATGTACTACTAATTTCAATATTACTAATACAACATATTCAATATTATCTTATACACTTTACCAAACGAGTCCTTAAGAGGAAAGCTTTCTTCATCATGTTTAACAGTGGAATTCATCTTTAATCATACATGTATATTATTCATAAATACAGGAGGACACATCAACCCAGCAGTGACATTTGGGTTATTCTTAGCAAGGAAAGTATCACTAATCAGGGCAGTTTTGTACATGGTGGCACAGTGTTTAGGTGCCATCTGTGGTGTTGGTTTCGTCAAGGCTTTCCAATCAGCTTACTACAACAGGTATGGTGGTGGTGTTAATGTCATGGCTCCTGGACATAACAAGGGTGTTGGATTAGGTGCTGAGATTATTGGAACTTTCGTTTTGGTCTACACCGTTTTCTCTGCCACTGACCCCAAGAGGAACGCCCGAGACTCCCATGTTCCGGTAAGTGTTCAGAGTTTAAATTTTATGCACTGATAATAGTGTTATTATATGAGTTTTTAATGCCATTGAATTAAGTTAGATTATAAATATGGATAAATTCTTTTGACCATAAAATTTGGCCATAGTTTTCTTTTGGACATTTTTGTCTCTTTCATCTTAAATTTAAAATTTTTATTTTATTAATCTTTCCCAATACATTGAAAACTATCTCAATACATGAGAATTGACAATTTAACATCATTTTCATAAATATGATTGCATAGTATTTATTGCTTGAAAAGAATAGTGTAGGATAAAAATAAAAATATTAAATTAATTAATTATATTCTCATATATCCAAAATTAGTGTGACCAAAGTAGTATTATCTGAAATTTTAAATTTAACATTATATATTTATGTATCATATCTACTTAATTATGCATTTTTGGAAACTATCTCAATACATAAGAATTGACAAATTAACATTATTTTCATAAATATGATTGCATAGTATTTATTGCTTGAAAAGAATAGTGTAGGATAAAAATAAAAATATTAAATTAATTAATTATATTCTCATATATCCAAAATTAGTGTGACCAAAGTAGTATTATCTGAAATTTTAAATTTAACATTATATATTTATGTATCATATCTACTTAATTATGCATTTTATCCTATAAATAATTTTTATTTTTATTATTTAATTTTAAATTTTATATCTCTTTATTTTATATAGATTAATAAGATATATATATTAAAACCTATCAATATTTTGAATAACTTTTAGTTTTTTATTTTTGTTGAAATCTGATTCGTAGTTTAGTATTACATAAAATAAGCAATTATCGAAATTTCCAACACAAAAAGTTAATTATTTTTTTATGAATTCAGTTGTACAATTTTAATTATGCTATAATTTTTCTCATGATAATTCAAATGATTTTTTTTTTTCATTTCAAATCTTTTCTATCTATTTTTAGAAGTACAGAGGAAAGAAGTCACATAACATTTGAAAATTTCGCATAAAAATTTTCTTAGTTGATAAAAAAATTACCCTATGTTAATCTTACACTTAAATTATGTATAAATGATAATAAAAATACATAAAGAAAAGAATAAAAATTATTTACGAGTTTTAAAACTAAAAGTTTGCATAGTTAAATAATTTTTAATATAATATGAAAATATTTTAATAAAAATAAGAAAAACTTAAAACACTTTAGACGTGATAGACATTGACAAGTTATAAAAATAATATAGTTCATAAGTGTCGACTTTAATTAACAATAACCTAAGAGAGTCACACATTGATGTTGTAGTCTTGTGTCACTATGTTATGCCAATTTGATAACGTAGGAATCATTATTTATATTTTTATTAATACATATGACTTCTAATTAATGAACTATATTAATTTTTATGTTTATATAAATTTAAACTACATATTTGAATTATTATTTTTTAAAATATAATTTAAAAATATTTCAATAGTGATAGTCAAAGCTCAAATTACTTTAGACATGATAAATATCGACACAAAATAAAAATTATATAGTTCAAAAAAAGTCGATATTGGTTAAACATCAATTCAAGAAAGTCACACGTTAATGTTATGGTCTTGCGATCCTACGTACTTTAATTATTATATTTGTTAACTGGTGAATTAAAAATATAATTATTAACTGGTGAATCATTAACTATATTTGTTATTAATATGAACTTTAACTACATAATTTTATTTTTATAATTAAAAAAATCGAACAACATATTTAAATAGTTTTAAAATATAATTAAGAAATATTTGTATAACGATTGTCTAAATTCAAAATTCTTTAGACATGATAGATATTAGCACATTATAAAAATTATAGAGTTCATAATTGTTGACCCTAGTTAAACATCAACCTAAAATAATCACTCAATAGAAATATTAAGCTAACCATTGTCATAATTTGTTAGCACTCTAAATAAAAATTAACTATGTCCACACTTAATTATTTTCACATTTCTTAATAGCCTGAAGTAGAAATATTGATTAATTATAATATTTTGTTTGAAATAATTTACTGAGGTTACTTTTGCTAAATTAGCTTTTATCGTGTGAAAAATAATTTTTTTTCACTTACACAAGACATGTTGTAGGTGAAAATTAAAAAAAATTGAAAAATTGAATAACTGAAATCAAAGATAGGTAAAATTTATCTGCTATTACATAACATTGATTCTATCACATAAAAAAACTTCAAACATAAACGTCATTTAACTTTAAAAATTAATATGTTTGTGACATAAAAATATTCTATCTTTAAAATTTAGAACACAAAAATTATTTGACCACAATTTTTGTGTACTATTAGAAAATAACAAAGTAAAGGACATATAATAGCTATAATATCTATTTTATGAAATTGATTTGATACACATAATAAATACTAATTCTCATAGCACTTGATTAGGATAAGCTTGGGTGAGACTTATTAAAATTTTGTTTAGATTTGATATAATTAGTTAATCAAAGTTAATATAACTACTTATTTTTAAAAATTACATTTAAAATTTATAAGCTATAAAATTGGATTTAATCGCCGACAACTCTAATGACACTTCAAATACTTTATATGTAAGACAAGAATATCAATTAATTTTAATCGTGGATATATATATATATATATATATATATATATATATGCTTAAGATACTGAAATAGCTTATTATTGGTACCAAATTAATAATAATTCATACAAGCTAAATCTTCTAATCGATAATTTAGTCAAAAAATGAAATTTAATTTATTCATTTTGCTCTTTATAAAGAGGTTTTCTTTCATCCAAAAATTGACTATAATTTCTTACATGGGTTTCATTTCAAAATACTGAACTTCTATCGACGCCATTACAATAAAGGTATTATTATCGAACAAACATAACACAACACTTAATGAAATTAATTTGTTTAAAATTATTATAATTAGTTATCAAAAGCAATTAAATTTAATTATTCATTTATTTAGATATAAATTATTGTATAGATACATTTTTATAATTATTATGTTCAGTTATTAATCCTTGTTCAACTAACAATAATTATATTTGCAGTAATTATTAGTTAATTCAATTTAATAATAGACCATAAAAGTATTATTCCAATAAATAATATTTGAGAGTCATAACAATTATCAAAAATCTGATCAAGATAAAACTTAAGTTAAAACACAACAAAATTTTATTTGAATCGGCTATAATTAGTTAATTAAAAATAATTACATTATAATCATTGATCCATTTAAATTATATTTTAAATTTACTTGTAAGACTCGGTAAGATTGTATCAAATCAAATCAAATGATTAAAAATATAATTTAATTAGATCGGCAAATATATTATTGTGATGAAACTTAGTGTTTGATTTTATAATAAAAAAAATTAATCACTATGTAGACACAATATAAATTTAATATTGTATTTTTGAAATCTTTTTTCAAAGAAGTTTATTCAACCTAGTTAACAACAACCTAGGAGAGTACTAACAAATTAATATTGTAGTTTTTGTGCCCTTATTTTATGCGAATTTGACAACTTATGAATCATTATTTAAATTTTCTATTAATATGAGCTCTAATAAGTAATTTTATAAATTATTATGTTTGAATAAAATTTAAACTATATAGTTAATTTTTTTTAAATATAACTTTTAAATATTTCAATAGCAACTCTCAAAATTCAAAGTACTTTAGTTATGATAGACATTGACATATTATAGAAATCACGAAAATTATACAATTCATAAGTGTCGACCCTAATTATGAAAATCAAGCATAAATATGCTATATTATAAAAATCTTACACCTATACCTTCCGTAATATTATACCTATTTTTTAAACATTTTAAAAAATTATGTATAACACAATTTTCAAGTAAAAGAATAAAATAAAATATTACAGTTAAATAAAATTACAAATAACTTAAGTATTTAAAGTGAAAACAAATTATTACTAATAGTTAGTTTATCCTAGTAAATAATTTGTATCATTTCATATTACACTCATTGGACACAAAAAAAGTATTTTATCAAATAAATAAATTATACATTTACTAACTTTTTATTTTAAATTATTTCCAAATTAAAAATAAAAGGAAAAAAATAACAATGTAGCCTCTTTCATCAATTTCTATCCGAATCAAAAGGTGTCGCATGGATATTTAGCCTCTTTCATCATTCGATTTTTTTATTACTATTTTAGTTTTTGCTTTGTAATTTTAATTTTTTTATTTTACATTATTTATGTTCTATTTCCTTTCTTTTTATTTGTCAATCATTACTTCTTGTAATTTTATGATATGCCACATATTTTTATTATTATTAATTTATTTATTTATTTCTTCATCTAGCATAACTGATTAACTACACTATTATTTTAATTATTGAATTAAAATAGAATTTTATTGTTGAACAAGGTTATAGATTCATATTTTCTTTTCTTTTGAATTAAATTACGTGGGTCATAAAAAAATATCAAAAAACATGAATCAATTATTTTTATAATGTTATTTATAAAAATATATATAATTATTTATTAATATATTTTTAATAAATAATATATGTATCATGAATATCAATTTAGTATCATTTATAAGGGTTAGTTGCTATCAAATACGAGTCTTACTTTAGACATGGTGGACATCAACACATTATACAAATCATAAACCTGATATAGTTTATGTGTGTCAATCTAGTTAACAATAATCCTAAAAAGTCTTCCGCTAATGGTGTGGGGACTTATGCTCTCGTGTTACGCCGATTTGATAACTTGCGAATTATCATTTATATATGTTATTAATATGACCTCTAATTATTAATTATTTTTAGATTATTTTTTATAGTCGTGGTGTCCGAGTCAACTTGCAATAAATTTAAATTATATATTTAAATAATTTGAATAATACAGTCAAAATTTCAAACACACTTTAGACATAATAGACGTCGACACATTATAGAATCCTAAAAATTATACAGTTCACATGTGTTGACCCTAGTTAACAACTCTAGATATCAAGACGCATTAATATTGTAGTCGTAGACCCTTAGGTTATGCTGATTTGATAATTTGTGAATCATTACTGATATTTTTTATGAATATGTCCTTTAATTAAGCAATATTATTAAATTTTATATTTAAATAAATTTAAATTTTATTAAAATTATTTTTAAATATAATTTTAAAATATTTCAATATCGACAGTCAAAATTCAAAACACTTTAAACATGAGAGACATCACATATGATAAAAATCGTATAGTTCACATATTTTGATCCTAGTTAACAGCAACTCATGAGAGTCATGCATTAATGTTGTCGTCTGACGTCCTTATGTTACGCCAATTTTATAATTTACAAATTTTAATTTATATTTGTTATTAATATGATCTGATCTCTAATTAAGTAACATTATATTTAAATAAAATTTAAGCTATATATTTAGATAAATGTTAAATATAATTTAATATATTTTATTAACGGCAGTCAAAATTCAAATCATTATACACATAATAGATATTGACACATTATAGAAATTGTGAAAATCACAAAATTCACGTTTGTGGACCCTAGTTAACAACAACTAAACATATCAAGACACATTATTATTGAAATTTTGTACCTCTATATTACGGTAATTTGATAACTTATGAATATTGCTTATATTCACTATTAATATATCCTCTAATTAAATAGTTTTAATTAATTATGATAATTTAATAGATTTAAACTATATTTAAATAATTTATAAGTTTAATTTGAAAATATTTCAATAATGATAATCAAAATTCAAAATATTTTAGACATGATAAACATTGACACATTATAAAAATCATATTTTTCATATTCGTTGAACCTAGTTAATGTTTTAAGAAAAACACTTTTGTGATAAACTTTAGAATGAAATGATTTTTATATAATTAATAAATAAATAAATAAATTTCTGTGATAAATTCAAAATTTAGTTAACCACTAATGCCTTTATCCAAAAATATTTTAAAGAATTATGATCAATATATAATAATATTAGTTTTAAATTTCGATAAAAAAAGAAAGACAAAAGAGAAATTGAGGGAGAAGGATGAAAAGGGAGGGTGTGATTGGATAGAAGGTGAAATTAAGGTGGGTTTCCCATTTTAAAGTTAAATAAATATTCCTCTTTCATATTTGATGATAGTCATAATTTATTCAATATAAATTTTTGTTATATTTAACTTCTTGAATTTAGAAGATAGTAAAGATTTATTTATTTTTTTTAAAGGAAAAGGTTAGTATAGTCTTTATACATTTATGACCATTTTTGGGCCAAAAAATTAAGGCAAAAAATATGTATTCTAATTAAATAATTTTATTAATTATTATATTTAAATAATTTTTTAATTTTGTAAGTCTAATTTCAAAATATTTCAATATTGGTAATCAAAATACTTTAAATATAATAAACACTGACACATTATAAAAATTATATTGTTCATATTTATCAACCCTAGCTAATGTTTTAAAAAAATGTGATAAGCTTTAGAGTTGAATGACTTTTATATAATAATAAATTTATTATTGTGATAAGTTCAAAATTAGTTAATCATAGATGAACTTTTTCTAAAAATATTTTAAAGGATTATGATCAATATATTAATAATCGTTGATGAACTTTTCTAAAAAATATTTTAAATAATTATGATCAATGTAGTAATAAAACTAGTTTTAAATTTTGATTTACAAAAAGAAGAAGACTAAATTGAAGATTGAGGGAGAAGGATGAAAATGCAATGGATGAAGTTAGGTGGGTCCCACATAGTAAAGTTAATTTAATTTTCTTTCACATTTAATAATAGTAATAACTTATCCCACATAAATTTTAGTTGTATTTAATATTAAAAATTTACTTTTTTGTTATTTAAGTAAAAGGTTAATATGGTCTTTGTACATTTATGGCCATTTTATGGCCAAAAAATTATGGTCATTTTATGGCCAAAAAATTATGGCCATTTAGCAGCATCCAATTTTCTTGATTTCATCAAAGAAATAACTAAATTGAAGCAAATATTTTTAAAAAGAGGGTCAACTAAAATGAAACTGATGAAATATAATGAATTAATTTAACGCTCATCTTATAATATACTTTTAAACGGTTATAAGGTTCCAAGGAAAGCTACATTTGACTTGGAAGTAATGATTATTATTAGGTATGTGTTGCTAATTAGGCAATGCTTTAACCACCACTATTTATAGGGTAATTAAACAGGCAGGTCACCTACCCCTATACATAGGGTAATTAAAGAGGCGGGTCACCTAAATCATCTTTCAAAACACATTTATCCTTACCTGTAATTGTTAATATTATTAGCTCTACAATCTTCCAAAAGAAGGCAAAAAAGAAAAAGAAAAAGAAGTTGCGCATAAAATTTGCAACCTTAATAAACTTGATAGTGTACAAGATGCAACTGTCTATGATAAGTGTAATTAGTAGACTTAGAAATTTATACTTGGCGTTTATATCAAAATCAAGCAATATAATTTTAGCAGCTAAATGTAAAGTAAAACATATGTTAATCATGGTTAGGTGATCTATATGTTCTGAAAGACATATTGTATTACTATTAATTTGATATCAATACGGAGTCCAAATAATTTTTTATCAAAAAATACACGTAATAGTGTAAAAAGTTTTTCCTCTTTTTAAAATATATATGTACATTAATCCTAATAATAATGTATCTAACTTTGTTACTGTTGATGTTCACAGGTGTTGGCACCACTTCCAATTGGATTTACTGTGTTCATGGTTCACTTAGCCACCATACCAATCACGGGAACTGGCATTAATCCAGCAAGGAGTTTTGGTGCAGCTGTTATTTACAATGGTGACAAGGCTTGGGATGAGCACTGGATTTTCTGGGTGGGCCCATTCATTGGAGCCTTCGCCGCCGCCGTCTACCATCAGTTCATCCTCCGTGCTGGTGCTATCAAAGCTCTAGGTTCATTCAGGAGCAATGCTTAATTAAATTTTTTCAAATCTGATGAATAAAGATGATTTACAGTGAAGAAAAAAATTTGTAGATAATTAAGAAAAAAAAGGTGTTTGTTTCTTAACCCTATAAGTTTTCCCTTCTCTCTTGTGTATTCATGGTGTATTTGTAATCGCGTTTTCTATTTAGATTTTCCATCTTTGAAGTATTGTTCCTTCCTTGTAAATTAAAGTTGATGTTTTGTCTTTTTTTAGTTAAGCTGAGTTTTTTACTAATGATATCACCAAGAAATAATGATCTATATCAAGAAATAATGACTTTGAAACAACGAAGGGTAATTTTTTTTTTCTTTTGGTAAAAAAGGGTAATTTCATTCAACATTAGTGGGGTGGAGAAGGTTGGAGCTCCTATCAGCAGTAAGAGGCAAAGGGGGGAGGGGGGGTCAAGGCCACGTCCCGACCTTGTGGGCTAATATTCGAATGTTTAACAGTACGATTAAAAGTTTTACCAATGTAATCATCGTTTACAGTAATGGCAGCAAATGATGGTACATTAGTTAGTACAGTAGGTCTTGGCAGGTATTTGCCTCTAGTTTCCTCCTTTGCCAAGCAGTCCGCTACTGCATTCTGCTCCCTGAGGATCTGTATTGGTGTGGCTGCTCCCAGCTCCTCTATCAATGACCTGCACTCAGATACGATGTTAGAATAGAGTAGATGGTTGCTATTTAAAATAGTGATAGCTATTGAAGAGTCAATCTCTATGTCAAAGGCAGTGAGGTTGTGTTTTTTTGCTACCAAGAGGCCTGCTCTAAGGGTGAAGAGTTCAGCCATTATTGGTATTGTATGGGGAATATGTTGGTAGTATCTAAGGACCCACTCCCCATTGTTATTCCTGAAGCCCCCCCCCTCTCCCCCCCTCCCGCAGTCCTCCAGGTCCAGGGTTAGCCTTTGCAGAGCCATCAGTATTAAGTTTGAGTCCCCCTTGAGGTGGGGGGATTTCACTTGATACTGATAACTCTAGTTCTGTGATGCATATCAGTGCTCTTAGCCTTACAAATAAGAGCGAATTCAATGGCGTTAGCAATCACTTCCTCCACATTAATGGCTATATGCTTGCTATTGAAGATGTTGTCACTTCTGGTTAACCAGATAGCCCATAAAGAGTAAGGTAAGAGGGTATCCCAGGTGAGCCAATTGTTTAAGGGCTTCCCCTACAGCCTATCCCACATATCCTGCCAGGCTTCCATGTTGTGCCAGGTCGGTGGGAACTTGTATTTACTTTTGGCTTGGATACTAGTCCAGAAACGAAGGGCATTGCTGCACCTGAAGAATATGTGGGGAAAATTCTCAACATCATTGTTACAGAAGTGGCATTGTGTGGGGACATCAATGCCAATATGGTGAAGGTAACTGCTGGTGGGGAGCCTTTTGTGGGTTAAGAGCCATAAAAAGGTTCTGATTTTATTAGGGGTGTTTGCTTTCCAAATTCTTGAGAAGGTAGATTGATGGATATCATTATGATTCACCTTCAGAGATTTTTTGGAGAGCAAGGAGTACATATTACTGGTAGTGAATCTGGCATCAGGGGAGCAGTTCCATATAGCAGTGTCAAAATTGTTGTCCCTTACACTGATGGCCATGCTAGTGATATTTTGCCTAATGATGTTGGGAATTTGAAAGGGGATTGTGGAGAAATCCCAACTGCTATTATTGTAAACATCTTTCATAGTGATGTCTAGAGTATGGTTTTTCACAGGACCTTGAATAATGCTGCTGAGGCTATCAAGGTGGGGGGATCCAGGTGTCACCCCAAAAACTCACTTTGTCACCCTTACTCACTCTCCATCTTATTCCTAAAGAGAAATTCTGCCAACCTCTCTTAATGCATTTCCAAGTCCTAGAGGTTAACTTTTTAGTGGGTGAAGTGTCATAGTTAGTGTAGTACTTATTGACCATAACCTAACTCCAAAGGGAGGTTGGATTATGGAAGAGCCTCCAAGTAAGGTTCATGCATAACTTTGTTCCTGAGTTTGGCCAAGGCCGTCATCTTTCTTATGGGTGGGTGATGGTTTCCATTTTAATAGGTGGAGCTTATTTTTGTCAGCAGAGCTACCCCAGACAAAGTCCCTCTGGATTTTGTTAAAAAAATAAGTGATTTTGTTGGGGATTTTAATGTATTGCATAATGTAAGTGGGCATGACACTAAGAGTAGATTTAGCAAGGACAATTCGACCAGTCATGTTCAGGATATTGGTCTTCCATCCTGCCAATTTAGAGTTCATAGAGTCAATGATAAATTGGAAATCACAGTTCTTGGACTTGCTATGGAAGATCGGAAACCTAAGGTCCTTCCCAAAGTTAGTACTGGGATGTATGTTAAGTATTTGGGAGCACATGGCGGTGTGGGCTGGGGAGATGTTCTTAGATAAGATAACCTTGGACTTGTTATGATTTATGGTTTGCCCAGAGAGTTGGTTGAAGATGGTAAGGATGGTTATAATGGTGTGACGATTTTGGGTATTATTTTTAGCCAGCAGGGTTAGGTCATCAGCAAAAATGAGGTGTGACAACTTAGGACCCCCAGGGGAGATACTGATAGGATCCTAGTGCTTAGCTCTAACTTCAGACTCAATACCCTTAGAAAGCCTTTCCATACACATGATGAAGATGTATGGGAAGATGAAATCTCCTTGTCTTATGCCTCTAGTAGGGTTAAAGAAGGAGGTTTTCCTACCATTTACAAGGATAACTATGGATGAAGAGCTAATGCATGACAGGATGAGCTTGGTCAGATTAGGGTATCCTTGATGAAAGACCATTCAAGCTTATCAAAGGCTTTTTCTAGGTCAATCTTAAGGATCATGTTAGCTTCCTTTCCTTTCTTGTTTCCAAAACGAGTGATGTACTCTTGGATGATGATGACCTGGTTTGAGGCCCTTCTGTTGAAAAGGAAGCTAGCCTGAGAGGGACTAATGATGTCCTTAAGGAAGGGCTTGATTCTATTCACAATAATTTTAGTGATTATTTTGTAGGAGGTGTTACAGAGCCCAATTGATCTGTAGCTTTTCAAATTAGAAGTATTTCTACACTTGGGGATGAGGCACAGAAGAGTGGTGTTATGGATTGCAGGTATCTCAGATTTGGAGAACATTTTTTTACAGAAGGAAATGACCTTGGGGCCCACCTCATGCCAGTATTTCTGGTAGAACATAGGGTGAAGTCTATCAGGTCCAAGGGATTTAAGGGGCTTGAAGGATTTGATGGCTATGTGGATCTCAGAGTTCCTTAGGGGAGCATCCAGGGTGTGGAAGGCCTCAGGCTGGATAATATTGTTGGCCAAGATGGGGGTGAAATGGTTGTTAGCACTCTGAGTGTGGCTGGTAGTGAATAGCTTGGTGATATGATGGAGGATATGGCTAGTGATGGGTTCTTCCCCTCTGAACACCTAGCCTATATCATCTACAAGCTCTGAAATTCTATTTCTTCTTCTTCTGTTAATGGTGGTGGCATGAAAGAAGGCAGTGTTGGCATCACCATCAGTGGGCCAACTGATTCTAGATTTTGTTTTCCAGAAATCTTCCTTACATTTTAGCAATGCCTCATAATCATAGAGAAGCTCATTCTCTAGGTTATGGAGGTATGTGTTGGTGTGGTTATGTCTTGACCTCTGTAAGCCATAAAAATCTAGCATTAATGGTTCTGAGCTTTTTAAAAATATTTCCAAACATAGTGCGGTTCCAAAGAGTGGCTTTAGTTTGGAAAGTGTGAATAACATGCTGAAGGTTAGTAGTGGGGGAGTAACTATTATGAACCAAGTCTTTGAAACTGTGGTGGTTGCACCATATGGGTTCAAATATGAATGGCTTAGGATTTAAACCCTGTTTGTTATGGGCTAGGGTGAGAAGGAGATGCCAATGATATGATTTGGTTCTGGGTAGATGGGTGACTATTGCCTCTAGGAAGAGGTTTATCCAAGAGATATTAGCCTTGCATTTATCTAGCCTTTCCTGGATGAGACTAGCCCTATTACGGTACCTCATATTGGTCTAGGTGTATTTACAACCTCTATACCCTAGCTCCACCATGTTTCATTAGTTTAGACAATCCTACAGTTTGGTGACCCTTGGAGTATTAATGGGAGATCCTCCTAATTTCTCATTGGCTCGCAGGACTTCATTAAAGTCACTACCTATTAGCCAGTCCCCTTTGAAGGTTGATGATATTTGACAAAGTTCCTCCCAAAGGGTGGCACGTATACAGGGGTCAGGGCTAGCATAAATAGCAGAGAAACGCCAAGAAATGGGGTGGGTGTTTACCTTTACAGTAGTGTGGATGCCTTAGGGAGAGATGGATAAGTTTTAGAGCTTAACTATATCCTCTTTCCACATGCCTCCTTTTCTACCATCAGCACTGTACTCTAAATGAGAGTCAAACTTGAAGAACTCAACAAGATTTTTATGATCTACCATTTTGGTCTCTAACAGAACCACAACACTAGGGTTACGATATTTGATTAAGGCTACACATTGGCGCTTAAAGATCGCACTATTTAGACCCCTGGTGTTCTATATGATGAAGTTTATGGTGCCAACAGGATTGGGTGGGTGGTTGAGAATTGGGCTCTTGCCCTTGTCCTGGCGATGTACCTGTCCCTGATTGACATAAGCGCTCAGGTATGCTGTTTCATTCACCTCCTCTGACATGCTTCTCAAGGAGAGTTTGAAGGTTTTCATCACCTTCAGATAGAGCACTATAGTAGCTATGTTGCAGGGCTCTACGAATTCTGTTCTAAGGGGCTTTTCTAGCATAAAGAAGTTGATGTTGGCTTCCATAAAGGTTGCCAAGAACTCTTCCATATCCATGTTTGCTTATTGAAGCTCCTCTAAGATGGTCGATTTTGTTTTTACTTGGTCATCTTCCTTTGCTGGTTCTGATTGGTGCAGAGAGGAGTTCTGCGTGGCTAAGGATGAGGGAGTTGGGGGGTTCCAAGACACAAAATTTAGAGTCTCCATCTCCGAGAGATAAGGGATGTTGGGGTAGCATGACAAACTTTTGAATATGTGGCTTGCAAGGGAGTTGAACGCGTTGGAGTTCATGATGTTCAAGGTCCCCAACATTTGTGTTTGCAACCATGTTTGGGCCCAAAACTATTGGCCCAGTCCCTCGATTTTGGTTAACTCCCCAGATGATACAGAGACGGAGGCCTTTATTGAAGCATCGTTGGTGGGAGTGGAGAGTGGGGTCCGACATAGGCCGCCCAAATTAAATGTGGAAGGGTAAGCGTATTTAATGAGGAAGCTGGGGTTGGTGGGTGCCAGGGTGCTACATTTTGTAGAAAGGCTGCAAGTGGCAGCACCTTCCTTGCCATGCTGGCTCATTGGGCCAGCTTCATTTTTATCTCTATTTTTTCTTTCTCCAATTTTATTAATATTTTTATTAAATTTAATATCTGGCGGGGAAAAGTCATTGACCAAGGGGGTAACAAGTTGAGGATGGATGGAGGACGTACCTGCGTTAGCCATATCTATACTTACCTGGGGCGACCTCTTTCTGTGTGCGTTTCTGCGTTCGTGATTTGGTGGAGGTGTTTCTGGGGAGCTCTCCTCCTTGGA
This sequence comes from Capsicum pubescens, assembly GCA_030864215.1. Classification (NCBI taxonomy): domain Eukaryota; kingdom Viridiplantae; phylum Streptophyta; class Magnoliopsida; order Solanales; family Solanaceae; genus Capsicum; species Capsicum pubescens. The sequence continues at coordinate 126,739,513 of CM061543.1, forward strand.
AAGGACACAACTTACCAATCTTTATCGTCTAAGGATTTTTGGTTGGGGGTTGGATCCGAAGGTCCAGGCTCTATGGTATTTATGGTTCTGCCATGGATGCAATTTTTTACTATGTGGCCAAGTCGTCCGCATCCCATACACAAAATGCCTTCCCCCTTATAGATAACCCACTGTTGACAGGTAGCGATGGTCACTTGAGTTTTTAGTGGAACATCCAGTGGGACTTGGATACATATTTGAGCATATCTTCCCCGTAGAGTGGCGGAAGTGCGTGTGTCGTTTTTCAGCAACGCATCCAATTTTGAACCTATTAGCTCTAAAATGGATTGGTCATAGAACTCAGTTGGAAATTGCGGTAGCCGGAGCCAAATTTCCATGAGTGTTTGAGTCGCTTCTTGTGGAATAAAGTTCGATTCCCATTGCCTAACCGATAGGAAGTGACTGGTTACAAACCAAGGGCCGTCGTGAAGGGCTTTCAGCATATTTTCCTTTTTGTTAAACTTAGTTGTATAGAGGTCATTCCCTATATCTATGAGAACGAGGGGCTCAGTTGGTTTTCATGTATCTTGTAATTTGGTTTTTAAGTAGTTGTGTGCTAGTTTTTTATTGAATAGCTTAACAATTACAGAGTACTGCCATGGCTGATAGATTCGAGCTTTGTCATTTTCTAACAGGTCGACTATATCGTTGTCGTTAGTTGCTTCGATTGGGCGTTTGCCTATTTTGTAATCGTAATTCTTGTTGATGGAGCGATTCTTGTTGAGTAATTTGTCTTTGAAACTATCGTGGTGGGCTGAGGTATGTATGACCGATGATGGCTCGACTGACATCATGGCTGGCGGCTCCGACAGTTCTGATAACTGGGATGGCTATGCTTTAGGTGGTTGGGGAGTTCTGAGCATCTTTCTCTCGTGCGGCTAGTACCCACTTACTATCTATTTTATAAGAGTTAACGAAGTGTAATTTCCATAGATAGTAACTTATATTTTTACAATTTTGTTTCTTTTAGGACAAGAATATCACCCAACTATCTCTATTTTTCTTAAAAAATACTTAATACTTTAAAAATCTTATCCTCTCCTACTTGGCATGCCATGTTGTTAGAATCTTATTTTCTTAATATGAAACCTGTTTAATTCTTCAAATTCATTTATTCAAACCTAAGTCTTATAAACTATAAAAAAATCTAAATTACGTAAAAATAAAATCTTTATTGAAAATTTGAAAAAGAATTTACCGGTAACCTAATTCTCTACAAGTTTTTCAACCAAACTTATTCGATGAAAAACCTTTAAATTTTTCTATCAAACAAAATTTGAAGGAGAAAATCTAAGTTTTTTTGTCAAACAAAATTCGATCGAAAAATCTTAAAGGTAATTATCATCGAAATTTTTTAATTCGCATGTAGATCACCTGCAAAATTTTAAGCAAGATCTTTTTGATAAAAAAATAAATTTGTCTTGCGAATTTTTCCCAAGTAAATTCATAAACGAATCAAATAAATCCGCAAAGTTAACATAGGCAAAAAAAACTTTAGAAAACAAAAATTTATTATTTTTAATTTATTTTTTCATATTAATTTTTGTTTCTAGTCTTAGTATATAATTAAACACTAATTTATATTTTTTCCTCACCCTAAACCCACAAAAAATAAGCGATAATTGGTTGGGTACTATTTTAAAGATTCATTTGTAATATTAGATCTTTTTGTTAATATTTTTTAAAAAAATTAATTTGTTTCATGACTAAATAATTGTTCTTTCCTTCAAAAATAGTATATATAGTACGTATATGAAATACGAAAGCCATCATTTTTATTTATTTTACATTTTAAGAATCTTTAGTATATGAAATAAATAGCAAAAAAAATATTAAACTAGTACTAATTCATATAAATTCCTTGAGTTTTAAAAATATTATTAAGTGGTGAAATAAATAAATTAGAAAAACTTTGAAATATACCAAATAAAATAATTCAAACCTTTACACATCAACTACTTCATTGATGAGTAACGTGCATAGCATTACCAGACGAATTATTTCCCTTTAAGTTGTGTGATTATCTGATATTTTTATCATGTGATGTAATAATTTTTCTTGTATCGAATAAAGAATAAATATAAATAGTATTCTTTTTTTTTAAGAAGGACAAAATAAATAAAAAATTTAAAGTACATAATAAATTGTTCCTCGATGAAAAATATAGGGATAATATTCACGAAAATACCTGAACTTTGATCGGATGTTCAGTTAAGCATACTGAACTTTGCGGGGGTCCTATTACCCACCTAGACTTTTTTTTTCGTATTTTAATGGCATATATCTACCCACTTGGACCATTGCATGTAATTCACGCGCATTGGGCGCGTGAAAGTGTTAGAAAATCATTTAAAAACTTTTTTTGGTCAAACAACCCCTCAATTTTCTAATTTTTATAAATTGTATTTTTTTTATTTATTTATATCTTCTTTCTCTTCTCTTCTCTTTCTTTCTTCTCTTCAATGGTGCTCCATTGGTGTTCCATTATTGAGTTGGAATTGAATTGAACACAATTTTATCACACACACACACATACTAAATAAGTTATCTTCAACACACCCAATTCAATTACATCAATTTGACCAAATTTCAATACACCCACCAAATGAGTCTTCTTCAATTTTATCAAAATAGCAAAATTAATCCATCATTGTCATCATCAACCAATCCACTATTGGCACCAGAAGGGAATTTATCGGCACAATCTTGATAGTAACTGAAATTTTGAATTCTCAAGAAATCAGTGAAGATGATTTTCTCAAATTATGAATTTTTTATTCTTTGAGAATTGTTTTTGAAAGAAACTGTCTATTCTCCTACACGCATGAGAATTTTGGTTAGACCATTGAAATGTTGGTCTCCTACAAGTTAACATTAAAAATACACAAGTTGGAAACTGGGTATTCTCCTAAAGTGTATATATACAGTTTCTTTGGTCTCCAATGCAGATATATACAATTTTAGTTAGAAAATGTAGGAGAATATACAAGTTAAAGCAAAGAATATATTCTCCTAAACTGTAGGAGAATTTTGGTTAGAAACTATAGGAGAATATACAAGTTAAAGCAAAGAAACTGTATATATTGGAATGTTGTTAGACCATTGCGTGTAAGAGAATTGTTAGGAAGAAAGAACTTTGGTTGTAATAGTGTTGTTAGACCTCTCATGAGAATTGTTTTTCAAAATTTGGGATATTGGTATTTTAATGGCATCTGTATATTCTCATACAGGATTACAATTCTCATATAGGTCCAATCCTCCCTATTTTTTCTTGTTATTGAAAATTATGGTCTTGTTTTTGAGTCATTCTTATGGGCAAAATATTACTAATTTTTTTGTAGATTTTGATGAATAAAAATGGAGAAGAAAATAAGAATGGAGAAGAATAAAAATGGAAAAGAAATTAAATAATAATTAATTATAAATAAAAAATACACGTGTCAATATGTTATTGGCGCGTGCATTACACTTTCTACTTTAAACTAGGTATAAAATTTTAGGGGGTAATTAATTCTACTTTAAAAAAGTTCAGGGGGGTAATAGGACTCCCGCAAAGTTCAGTATACTCAACTGAAAATTCGGTCAGAGTTCAGGTATTTTCGTGAGTATTATCCCAAAAATATATCATGTGTATTTATTTTTTAAAAAAATGGAATAAAATTTTAATTAAATAAATTTGATAAGTTAAATAGATCTATTTATTATATATATATATATATATAAAATTTTAATGACATGGTATGTCAACTAGGAGGGAAGAAATGTTTTTGAAGTATCAAGTATATTTTGAGAAAAATAGGAATAATTGAGTGATATTTTTGTCCTAAAAGAAATTAAAGTGATATTTGTAAGTAATTTTCAAAATATGGGTGATTAGTAAAGTCAACGAAAGGCAATGTTGTTGTTTTATATTGCACACGTCAAAAATATTTTTTAGCGATAATTAATTAATAATAAATATATAGGTTAATTGCCCTTATATATACATTTTAGTACTCTTTATAAATGCTCTAAAATCTATTCTAACATGAGTTCAATGACAATCAACTTTAGAATAAATATATGACTTAACAAATATAAACTTGCTTTTAAATATCCTATTTTATCTAAATTTTAATTAATTGCAATCCATAGCCTTTTGTCTTCTTTATTTTCTCTCTTATTTTGCTACTAGACCACGTAGGAGCGACTGAGTTTCACACATATGTGTTGCAAGATTGAAATATTTTTTTACTTAGTTTTTATATAGTTAAAGGACTTACTTGTACACTGGCAAAGTTAAAGGTTATAGTTATAATTTAATGTCAAGTTAAAGGTCTTGTTTATGTATTATGCCTTTTAAAAAATCTCCTTAACAAATACTGGACCTGTTTTGCAACGACGATGACATAAATGAGCCAAACTTTTAATGGATGATATAAATGAGTCATTTCTGATACTTTGATGGCATATTTGAGCCTTTTCTCTTTGTTTTAATTAAAGATGTGGACCTCTAGTAAGACAACATGTGGCAAAGCTGTTTTTGAAAAATCACCGTTAACAAGTAATGGCATGGATGAACCTGTTTTATAACGGCGATGACATAAACAACCCAAACTTTTAATGGATGATATAAATGAGTCATTTCTGATAGTTCGATGACATATTTGAGCCTTTTTTCTTTTTTATATGTCTTTAAAATATTTTAAGTTGTTAATTATTATTATTTATAGTACTTTTTATATTATTTTTAAATAATTATCCCAATTTATGCAACACCGCAGGAATTTTGAGAAGCAATCAATTTTTTTAAATCATTTCTTTTAAATATTTTTAAATTGATTATTATAATGTATAGTATTTTTCTACGTAAATTTTTAATAGATATAAGTAATTCTAGAAAATTCCTCAAATAACCATAAGTAGGATTTTGAGAAGATTCATTGTTATTTTTGAAATTTCTTAAATAATAATAAGTGAACCTTTGAGGAGCTTAATTGTCATTTTAAAAACTCCTCAAATAGTAATAAATGAAACTTTGAGTAGCTTAGTTGTCATTTTTGAAAAACGACCCTAAGCTCCTGTATTCGCTCTTCTTATATAGAAAATAATATTTCTCTATCTATTTCTTTTTCTAATTTTTTCCTTCATTTTTTTTCTTTTTTTTTTTTCCTTTTCATATTATTTTCTTTTTTCTTTTTCGTTTCTTTTACCTTTTCATTTTTTCTCGTTTGTTATATTTTTCTTTTTTTCTCTTTTCTCTTTTTTTTTTCTTTCGAGTTTTTTTTAATATTTTTTTATTTTTTCGTTCTTATTTCTTTTTGCTTTTTTGTTATTTTTCTTCTTCCCTTTTTCCTTTTTTCATTCTTTTTCGTTCCTGTTTCTTTTTTGTTTTTTAGCATTTTTCTTCTTCCTTTTTTTATTTTTTTTATTTCTTTCTCTCATTTTGTTGTTGTTGTTGTTGTTGTTGTTGTGTTGTATTTTATATTTTATATTTATTTGTATTATACTATATTTTTTAAGTAAATTTATTGTTTATATTTAAAAAATTTAATCGTGAATGTGTACAATTTATCATTTATATCATACACAAATAAGTATATAGATTAATTGTATTTGGTTGAATCTAAAATATATAAATATTCAATGTGTCATTTAATGCAAATATATCGTTAGTATTTGTATGTCAAATTTATAATTTGTATATGTATATAAATAAGTATCATTTGTATGCTTATGATTCTAGTTTTATAAATATGTAGCATTTGATACTAATGTAACATTTGTATTTGTATAATTTAACATTTATATTTATTTAAATTATCATTTGTATTTGTATTATTTAATTTGTATCAATAAAATACAATTCTTATCAATGAATATAAATATAAGTATTCGTAGATATAAAAATTATAATTCTTTTTCAAGTATTTAAAAATATAAATGATGCTGTCAACTACAAATCAAATGTAAACAAATAAAATTACAAATACAAATACAATATGCGGTCAACCTACAAATACAAATACAAAATATTTTTTCAAAAATACAAGTGCATCGACAAAAATAGAATACAAATACAAATACAAATACAAACAAAATAAAGCACAAAATATAAATATAATATGCAGTCAACTATAAAATATAAATACACAATTCTAGCGGGAATTATATAAAATATAAATGATGGTGCGAGCTATAAAATACAAATACAAGCGAACTATAAAATACATATATAAATGCAAACTGTAAAATACAAATACAAATATAATTGTATCAGTAAATACACAAATAAAAATGATGGCGTGAATACAAATACAATAATCAAGTATGATATTTTCATTATCATCAATGACTTATATTCGACGTAGCCATATTTTTTAGAAATACAAAAAATATAATATAGAACCAAAAAATGAAAAAAAGAAAGAGAAATAGAAACTAGAGATAAAAGAGTGGAAAAAAGCGAATAGAAAAAAACAAAAAAATTAAAAATAGAAAAAAAGAAGAAAAAATGAAAATAGGAAAAAAAAAGAGAAAAAATGAAAAAAAAACACACCAGAAAAATATAAAAAAAATCAAAAAAGAAAAAAAGGAAAAAGAAAGAGAAATAGAAACTAGAGATAAAAGAGAGAAAAATAACAAAAAGAAATAATCGAAAAAGAGAGAAAACAAAAATTGAAAAAAACAAAAAGTAAAAAATAAATGAAAAAAATAAAAAGAAATGATGGTGAATGCAAATACAATGAGCGGTTATAATATTTTCGTCATCATTCGTGGCTTGTACTCGACGTAGCCATATTTTTCAAAAATACAAACACGTAGTTATATTTTTTGAAAAAACAAAAAACTATAAAATATAAAATACAATAAAAAGGAAAAATGAGGAAGAAAAAGAAAAAGGAAAAAAGAAAAAAAAAAGAAGAAAGAGAAGTAGAGGCTAAATATAGAAGAGAAAAAAAATAGAGGCTACAAATAGAAAAGAGGAAAAAAATTAAAAAGAAAAAAGAAAGAGAGGATTTTTTTTATTTTTAAAAAGAGAGGCCATCGATTGTAATTTTAAAAATTAGGTTAGGGATATTCTCATTTTACACATAACTATTTTTTGTAAGTGTCTCATTAACTTGCATCCAAGGGTGTGATCTATTGGTTCAATGAGGTTGGGATGAACACCATGAGGTTTCAGGTTCAATTCCCAGTAGAGACAAACACTAGGTGTTTTCTTTCTATCTGTTCTTGATACAAGAAAGGTAAGGAACACACGGAACAAATACCAAAATAATACACAAGTTCAAAGAACCGAAGACCTCTTTGATGACCACTCTCGGATTCAACAAGAAACCAACAAAACAAGATGAACAATGGTGTGTAACACACCAAACAACCAACCCAAACTAGATTACCACATAAGACAAAGAACACAACAAGAGAATAACAACAACTCCACGGATTTAACAACACAAGAACAAAACGGGTATAAAAAGTAAGATAGATTACTTGACATACAATGCATAAACACTTATGAACCAAAATATATATTAAACATTAAGACCCAAAGTATTCACACAAATAACACCAAGTTCTTACAAGACCTCAATGGAATTGGACTTCCCAAGCAACCACCGTTTCCAAGATTGTTATCGGCACAAGTGATGTCCACACTTGCCACAAGGAATCAACCTTGCAAGACACTCTCTTGAGCTCTAAAAGTATGTCATCTAAGTTCGATAGAAATGACCTAATAAGGTTTTATTTATAAGCTAGATTAAATTATTACAAAAAGACCAAAAGGCCCTTAATGAGACCTTACAAAGGGGTGGCCTTGGAGTGTGCTTCTTGGATGGTTTTGGAGTGTAGGAGGATTCCTTCACACTTCAAGACTTGTTCCCTTGGATGGTCTCCCCACAAGATCAGGTCTTCACGTCTTGGCTTTCATTACGTCCTCGAATGCTAAGATACCTCTTTGACTCGTATTATTCTCCCCTCCCTAAAAAAGGATTCATCCTCGAATTCGAACCTTGCAAAACAAAAGGAAGGACAAGCAAACACAAGTTCCTCAAGGTATGAGGCTTAGGTTTAGTGTAATCAATCATAGAATCTTTCCAAGGTCGCTCAAACTTCACATATAACCAAGCATCCCTCTTACCCGAATACCCTCCCAAGAAAGAATCAACTAGTCTATCCACATAAGTATGACAAGAAACAAGAAACAAAAGTTTCTTATAAAATGGAAAACATAGACTCTTCTTGAAACAAAAAATAGACTTGAAAGCCGAGATAGGAAAGCCATACATTCCATGCACATTCAAGTCATTCCAAAAGACATCATCACCGTATTTTAAATGATCACCGGGGTCAAATGAGTGGAATGTCCATAGGCACGGGTTGAAAACACACTTTCTTACCCTAATAATACTACAATTACGATTAAATGTCCCCTCTATACTAGCTTGATCTACAACAAAAGCAACTAGAGGTTCATCCTTAGTCAATCGGCCAACATGTTCAACATCCCTATTTTCATACACAAGTTGGTCTTCATGACTTCCATAAGACAATGTACTATCACTAGGCACTATGTCTTCAACACTAGGTGGATCAACTAGTGTATCCACAATTTTAAGTTGTACATTATCTCCACAAGATGAAGGAACATTCGGCTCACTTAAAGACAAACTATCATTCACACTTAGTTGGCTACGAGCCTCATTCACTTGAGTGCAAGAGTTAGTTTGATTACCTTGTAGCTCACGTGGAATATGTCCACTCACGGGAACTTGATTAGAAAGGCTTGGATACTCTACCAAGTTATCCAACTCCTTGAAAAGAGAGCTTTCCGTCCCTTCCATTCTGCTCATTATTCTTTTCATTCTCTCCATTCGACTACTAAGTTCGTGTTTCATACCCATTATGACAACCATCAAATCATTCATGGTCACCTTTTCCAATGCCATAGTACCTAACAAGAGAAATTCTAAAATAAAAACACAAAAAACAGCAAACTAGTTAAGGTTATAAAAGAAAGCATCCTCAAAACGTCTCAAAACAGTCCGCAAACTCTCAAGCGCACACTTTTGATGTTTTCACTCTATTGGCCTCACAAGTGTTGATAACCCGCTTGTACCCCAATAAGGTCACGTGGTTCCAATTGTGGCTTGAGGTCGGAGTAGATTCTTATTTGAAATAACACAAAAAGTAATGTACGAACTTGAACCAAAAATATACTACGATTCAAAAATGAGAAAAACACAAAAAAGAACAACGCTAACACGAAGAGCGTACTCAAAAACTAATCTACAACTTAGTAGGTATTTACTAGTTGTCAATTAGTATAAGAGTCAACAAAATTGGAAACAAACAAAAAGAAGAAAGTGAAACTAGGAAATCCAATGTTCTTGAGCTCTTTGATGATGTGGCACTTAACTATTGGACGTTGTAATGTTGAATTTTTTTTTGTTTCAAGAAACTAGTTGTTCAATTTCATGTGTGGAAGAGAATAATTTATACCAAGGTATGGGGCAAACAAGGTCTAGAATTCTCTTTCAAGATTCATAAAGTCTTTCACCTACTTGCACCAAATTGGCAAGACAACCTTTTTGGATGTCTTGTCCCCTTTTCCTTTTTTGGACAATACTTGAAAAGTGTTTTTTCTTCTTTTGGTAGTTATACTTTTTGGAAGTCTTTGGTCTTCTTACTATTTTGGTGTTGTCTTGAAAATGATTTCAAGACAAACAAAAAGTCTTCTCTTCTTTATATGGTTTTCAAGATCAACAACAACCTTTTCAACACAACTTCAAGAACACAAGATGAACACCACCACCACAACAACAAAACTGTCTACTTAACACCACCACACACTTGAACTTAGCTCAAGAAATTAGACCTTAGACTCAATATGTGTTGAGGAGAATGAAAATCAACAAAAGAAACAAACTAAGACAACAAAATACACCTAGATCTAGAAAACAATTCGGCCAAACACAACAAGAACACCAAATCTATTTTTTTTCACTCTTAAGCCCATGATTGATCTTGTTAGAAAAAAATCAAAGATAACTCTGATACCAAATGATACAAGAAAGGTAATAAACACACGGAACAAACACCAAAATAGTCCACAAGTTCAAAGAGTCGAGGACCTCTTTGATGACCACTCTCGAATTCAACAAGAAACCAAAAAATTAAGATGAACAATGGTGTTTAACACGCCCAAACAGACAACCCAAACTAGATTAATACATAAGACGAAGAACACAACAAGAGAATAACAACAATTCCACGAATTTAACAACACAGGAACAAAACGGGTACAAGAAAGTAAGATAGATAACTTGACATACAATGCATAAACACTTATGAACCAAAATGTATATTAAACATTAAGACCCAAAGTCTTCACACAAATAACACCAAGTTCTTACGGACCTCAAGGGAATTGGACTTCCCAAGCAATCACCGTTTCCAAGATTGTTATCGACACAAGTGATGTCCACACTTGCCATAAGGAATCTACCTTGAAAGACACTCTCTTGAGATCTCAAAATATGTCATCTAAGTCCGATAGAAATGACCTAATAAGGTTCTATTTATAATCTAGGTTAACTTATTACAAAAAGACCAAAAGACCCTTAATGAGCCCTTACAAAGGGGCGGCCTTGGAGTGTGCTTCTTGGACGGTTTTGAGTGTAGGAGGCTTCCTTCACACTTCAAGACTTGTTCCCTTGGATGGGCGCCCCACAAGCTCGGGTCTTAACGTCTTGGCTTCCATTACGTCCTCGAATGCTAAGATACCTCTTTGACTCGTATCAGTTCTAGCCTTGGTGGACAGAGTTACCTGATACCGATTTAGTCGAGGTGTGCGCAAACTGACCCAGACGCCATGATTATCAAAAAAAAAAAAAGTGTCCCATTAACTTACATAATAAAAATTTTAACACTCTATTAAAATACATATTCAATACAGCTAAAAGTTGTTTTTGTTATAATGCTATTTGAATGAAATTTTTAATTATGACCTACAAAATATAGGTGATTCTTTACCCATTTATATTATTTCAAGAAACATTAATTTTCTGTTAGTGAAACAATGAAGTTTGCAAACCGTAGTTCATGTCAAATTAAATATTTGTAAGCAATAAGGGAGCTCACTAGTCACTACCCCCTACAAGGTATGATATAGGCACTCTATTCTCATGCAATTATGAGTGACGAATTTTACGATTTGAATTTGTGACCTAGAAGTCTCACAAGACAATTTATCGTTGCTTTAAGATTCCCCTTCAAAATATATAAATATTTAAATAGTAATATTTCAAGTGAAATACTAGATTTCAATCTAATGTTGCATAGATTTACTCAACATCTAAGAGTATTTTAGCGATAGTTCTATAAGAATCGAATTACATTGTTCATAAACATTAATTTTTACAAATGTTTTTCCAAGTGAACTTCATGATCAAATACAACTTAGAATTTTTACCACAAATATTGTCCAAACGCATAGCAAGTCTTGTCACTGACAAGACAAGGTTTAATTTTCCCCAACATAACCCCTTTCAGCCATGACAATAACATTATAAAGCAATATAGGCTAATTTCTTTTTTCTTGATTTACGTCTCTAACTCGTGGTCTACAAGCACCGGGCTTGTATACATGACATAGGAATCTGTTGGACGCATTTGTCTATATCCATCTCTTGTGGGTGTCATTGACTCATTGTCATGAGGACAAAATGTAAACAAGTTCCTAAACCTATCGCCTTATCCAAAACCACTTAAATAATTGTCCCGAAGTAGTGCAGTACCAATTAAGGGAGTTAAAATATACATAGGACTATGACAGCCAAAATTGGCTATTGTTTGTGATGCTTCTCGAAAATGCTATGATGATTGTACGTTTTACATTTTGTAATCCTATTTTACTCAATTTAATAATTAACCAAATTAATGAAATGGAAACATGTTAGGTAAACAAAGCCTAACTGAACACTTTGTTATTTCTTCAATTTAAAAAGATGATGTTCCTATTTCCTTAGAAGTTATTTGGTTACTGGTAAGACTTATTCGGGTATTAATTACGTAGGGTTTAGTTATGTAGGAATTACAATATATTATGACCTAATTCTTATTTCTTAATTCCAAAAACGTTTAGAGAGCTAATATTTATTATATCCCTATTAAATGATGCTTACATTGTATCTTGAAATTAATTTGAAAATAAATAAATTAATATTAAGGATAAAATAGGAAAAAAGAAGTTGTCTTCTCTTAATATGTTGCTAAACCCTACTTGATAGAAAACTCCGGCCACCATGGCCACCACCTTCGGTGGGTCTAACCTACCGGAAGATAAGTGTAAGATGAAAGATGTAGAAGTACTTAATGAGGCACAGATAAATACTACTACGCTGAATTATGTTAATATATTGAAACCCAAGATTCTCAACATTAACATACCTAGGGTTCCACCTAAACCTGTTGTCATGATGCATGGTGATCCTAGTATAACATGGATGTCATCAGAGGTCAGAAGTTTAATCATTCAAGAAAATTTGCAATATGCTATAATTAGGAAATTTTCATATGGCAAACCGGATATTAAGGAGCTACGAAGAACAATTCCGGGTTAGTGTGGTATCAAAGGCGAGTGTACTATAGGAGTTTTGGATACTAGACATATTCTTATTCGACTGAAAGGACTAGAAGACTATGTTAACCTACTGTCCACTACTGCATATTATATCAAGGCTAAGGAGATGTATTGACAAATGAGAACATTGAAGTGTGATCTGTGGGTTGAGCCGGATGTGTACAATTAGGGTAACTTGGATAACTATGCCAGATCTCTCACCTAATTTCTTTGCTAAGGAGGCAATTTTTTCAATTGCCTCAGAAGTAGGTAAACCTTTAACGGCATCTATGGCAATTAGAAATCAAACAAGACCAGTTGGGCAAAAGTCAAGGTGGAAGTTGATTTAGTTGCCAAGCTGCCTCAAAGGGTGACAATCAATGAAGAAGATGATGTGACAGGAGAAATTAAATTTAAATGGATACAAATTTAATATGATTACATTCCGAAATATTGCAAGGAATGTTGTTTGCAAGGGCATGATGAAAGTAGTTACTGGAATATACATCCTGAGCTACATGAAAAAAAGTTGGAGAAAAAAGAAGAAGCTACTAATAACATCCAGATGGAGGAGGTACAGAGCAAAAAGAAGAGGCAAATAAATACAAAGCTGGAGGAAGGAACCCAAATAAACAACAATGGCTAACAAGAAGGAACAAATTCAAAAGAGATAGAGCTGGCCATATTGTTGGGGAAGTGGAGGAGCAAAACCTAACGGAACTAGTAGTCTCTAATGCCTTTGATGTACTAGGGAAAAAAGTGACAGAATTGTTGGATCAAATAAATGAGGGGCAAAATACAGGGAAGGAAAAACAGATAAGCAAAGAAAGTACTAAAGAATGGGTTACCAATAAATTTGATAAGAGCTCAACAGTAATAGAACCAACAAAAAAATATAGATAAGCAAGAGTCAAGAAACAAACAGGATATAATGCCAAAAGAGACGGGGCAAACTAGTCCTATTGAAGCCCAATCACTAAAGAGTCAGAATGAGCATAAGGCACCGAAGAAGGAAAAAAAAGGAAGAGGGATCAAAAAAATTGATAATAATGATCATCAAATCAACAAAGGGGAGGTAATGGTAATAGGGGGAGTTGTCCCATTAGCAATACAAGCTGCATATCAAATAGATTTCAGTAATAAGAAGAAGGATGACTTTGATGAGGATGACCTGAAAAAGAATATTGATAAGGTTGCCATTAAAGGAAACCCATCTCTCGAGAAAATAGATACAATTAAAGCAACACAAGGCAAGCAGATGAAGAAAGTCAAAGGTACTAATACTAGTACAATGTAGACAAAAAGTTATTCCAAAAATAAATCAAAACGAATGCTTTGATATGAAATATAAGATCGGTTAATACTTAGAAAGCATTCACCAGATTGATAACTTTATAAAAAAGACATTATTTTTATTTTATGGGGTTGATGGAGTCATTTCAAGACAATCACAATAGAGAAGATTATAAAAGAAGGTTAGAGATGCAACATGCGGTGGCTAATACATCAAGAAAAATTTAGGCATTTATGGACTCAATGGTAAATTACACAGTTATCATAGATGAAGAGCAATAAATGACCTCGAGGTTAGAAAATCGAGATGCAGGAGTGATAGTGATAGTCTCTTTAGTATATACAAAATGTAGACAAGTAAAGAGACTATTACTTTGGGAATCTTTGGAAGAGATGACACAATCCATTCAGGATCCCTGGTTAGTAAAAGAAGATTTTAATATTATAATCAATGATGAAGAGAAACTGGGAGGTTTTCCTGTTACTAAATCAGAAACTGAGGACTTCAAACATCACATAAATTTGTGTAATTTAGAATACCTTAGTTTTAAGGGAAGTAAATACACTTGGTGTAAAGGAAGAACAAATGCTGATTATATATTCAAGAGGTTGGATAGGATTCTATGTAATGATAAGATACAAGGTTTATTTCTAGTTCTAGAGGTTAAGCATTTGATTAGAAGTGGTTCAGATCATACACCTTTGTTTCTGAACTTTACTGCTGTTAATGAACAAATCACAAAATCCTTTAGGTTTTTTGAATTTTTGGATGAAGGAAGACTCTTGTTTGGAAGTTATAAGACAAAACTGGAAAATTGAAGTGCAAAGTAATGCTTTCATTATGTTCCATCACAAGTTGAAAAGGACCAAGTCTGCTCTAACTCATTAGAGTAAAGAGAAATTTGGTAATATTTCACAAGAAATTACAACTTTAAAGAAGGTCATAAAAGTCATAGAGAAACAGTTTGAGGAAGATCCATCAAGTACAAATAGAAGAAAAATATTTAAGGCTCAGACTGATTTAAACATTTAGCTTAGAAGGAAAGAAGAATTTTAGAAGAAGAAGCAGGATCAAAATGGTTTAAAGATGGGGAAGAAATACTAAATTCTTTCACTTAATTGTTAAGGGGAGGAGAAATAGGTGAAAATAAAGAGAATAAAAAATAAGGATGGTATATAGGTAAAAAATTAAGCTAATATTGCTAAAGCTACTGTACAATTCTTTTAGAAGTAATTCTCTAAGGAACAGAAAGGTGATGATTTTACAATGCTAGAAAAATTGACAAGAATAGTGATTACAAAGCAAAATAAGGAATTGAATAAAATCCCTACCATACAGGAGGTTAAGACAACAATTATGGGGCTGAATAGACATAGTGTTGGAGGACCAGATAGGATGACAGGGGCTTTCGACTAGGAGGCATGGGACATTATTAGAGAAGATGTTACTAAATAGTAGTATATTTTTTTTATAGATTTGAACTCCCAAGATTCATCACTCACACTAATTTGGTACTTTTGCCAAAAAAGTTAGTTGTGAACACTTTCTCTGACATGAGGCCAATTGCCGTAAACAATTTTGTCAACAAGATTTTCTCAAGACTCATTCATGATAGAATCAAGAATCCGTTACTTGAGATTATTTTAGAAGAATAAGAAGTTTTTTTTTCAAGAGAGAAGCATTGCAGAGAACATTCTGGTGGTTCAGGAAATCACTTCAGAGATAAGAAAAAGAGGTAAGCCCCCTAACATAGTCATAAAGTTGGATATAATAAAAGCTTATGACAGGGTAGAGTAGCTTTATCTAACAAATGTATTAAGAAATTGGGTTCAATGAAACTATTATTGACATGGTGTACAAACTAGTAGGAAACAATTGGTATTTAATCCTACTGAATGGGCAACCAAAAGGTTTCTTTAGATCCTATAGAGGATTGAAACAAGTTGATCCTTTATCTCATGATGTCTAGAGATTTAAAATCCCTGGTATTGAAAAATGAGTTTAAGATATTTGGTATGCCTAGGGAAAGCCAAAAAATTAATCATCTAGCATTTGCAGATGATATGATCATACTATGCAAGGCCCACCTTGGCACGTTACAAAGAATCATAACAACTTTAGATAGATATAAACATATGTTAGGTAAGAAGATTAACAAGGAGAAAAGTGCAATATACTTACATAAAGGTTCTTCCCAGGGGACACTAGTGATGACAGAGATAACTACAAGTATTTTAAGGAATTATTTTCCTTCTACTTACCTGGGATGTACTATTTTTCACATGAGAAAAAAGAAGGATTATTATCAGCATATAATAAACAAAATAAATAGTAAGTTGCAAATGTGGAAGGGAAAGATGCTATCATATGGAGGAAGAGATATACTTATCAAACATGTATTGCAAAGTATAACTATCTATTGCCTATCAGTAATGAACCCTCCTATGAATGTGCTAAATACTATTCAAAGAATGCTAACTCAATTTTTCTGGAGCACCCACATAGGAGGAAGAGGTAGGCATTGGTCAAAATAGAAAAATCTATGTTTATCAAATGAGAAAGGCGGTTTTAGTTTTAGATTATTGCAGGATATGGCTATGGATTTCTTTTGTAAGTTATGGTGGAATTTTAGAATAAAGGAGTTTATATGGAGTAATTATCTGCATAGTAAATATTGAAAAAGAGAGCATCCTAATATGGTGATGTAGAAGACTGGCTCAAGATCACATGTGTGGAAGAAGATGTTGCAGGCTAAGGACTTAGTAGAATATCAAATCTTATGGTAAATAATAAGAGGGAATTTATAACACCCCAAAATTTGGTCCTAAATATTTTTGGGTCTTTGAACTCACTGTCCTGACTTCGACTCTCCCTACGAGTCATAGGGTGTCATTACGGGTCTTAAGGACCCAATCATATCCAGACTAATATGCTAGACTGGTGTTTCTGTTGTGACTACGACTAGACTCAATGAGTCATAATGACTCTATACGAATCATA
Organism: Capsicum pubescens; assembly: GCA_030864215.1. Lineage (NCBI taxonomy): Eukaryota > Viridiplantae > Streptophyta > Magnoliopsida > Solanales > Solanaceae > Capsicum > Capsicum pubescens. The sequence continues at coordinate 126,756,453 of CM061543.1, forward strand.
AGTACCAGTCGTAAAGTGACCGGTATGTTCCTAAAAGTTTCTATCTTGATTACGACCCATACCCTACGAGTCGTAGTGAGTCCTTACGAGTCGTATAGTGACTCGTAGTCAACAATAATAACAACAACAACATACCCAGTGTATTCCCAACTAGTGGAGTCTAGGGAGGATAGAATGTACGCAGACTATACCACTACCTCAGGAAAAGTAGAGATGTTGTTTTCGATAGACCCCAGGCTTAGGACATAGTGACCCGTAGTCACTACCGATAATTTTTCAAATTTTAATTAAGGGAATTTTGGACATTTTCCCTCTTTCCCAAATTGTAACCCACGACTTAAAACCCCTTAGGGTATCATTATCATTCCAAAGCAAATCAAAATAACTTTTCAAACTCTCTCAAATCCCCAAGGTCAAGAATACTTTGGGTTTCCAAAAAGTTGGTCAATTTAGGCTCTCAAAGGTGATTTCTCTCCATAGTTGAGATACTTTCAGGCATGTTGCTCTTCCCCAAATATTAGTTTTTTGAAGCATGGGTTTGAAAGTATTATTCATGTGGTTTTGATATTGGTTTTGGAACATGGGTGGAGTGTTTTAGATTTAATTAGTTTAAATGATTTTCCTTTGATTATTTTGGATCAATTATACTTGATTGTTGAATTATACACTCATTTGGGTTCATGGTAATGGTGAACGAAAATAGGGGAACAAGGATTCCCTAAATTTGTAAACAATGGGACTAGGGGTACATAGACTCCCCAAAATAACTCGATTTTCATATTGAAATTGATAAAAACACCAACCCACTTGCATTATTGGTTTTAGAATGTGATTTATTAATTGGATTGGTCTACTTTTATAAAATTAACTCATTACATAATTGGCTAATAGAAAAGAATGATCTTGAAAACCTTGTGGGGTATAAGGATTCCCCCAAGTGAATGATGTTCTTGAAAACATTGTGGGGTAGAAGGATTCCCCCAAGTTGATTTTAATAATAGAGTCTAGGGGTACAGGATCCCTCGAAGTGTTGTCTTATTGACAATCGCTTGCAAGCTATAGTCGGTATGACAATACCCCTTAACGATGCCTTAATAATTAACTCCTTGAATTAATGGATGGGTTATATGCTAAATATTTTAATTTGGCTTAATTGGGATTGTGTAACTAGTCTTGAAGGTGTGAGTCTCAAAGGACTAATAGTGAAAACTTGCATTTGTCGATGCAAGGGTTGGTCTAGATGATCGTGTGCTTATGCCATACTATATGTATAATTGTATCATGGATGATGTAGGGTACAAGGAATCCCTGGCTGTAACACCCCGAAAATACCCCTGGATATCACACGATGCTTAAGGCTACAAATAACCCTAAGCTAACTCATGATATTTATTTAGATTGAAATTCACATGACAATTAAGATAGAATGTATAGAAAATAAAGATAAACCATTCCATATCTTAATATGAATCCCTAAATTTGGAAACCTTAAACAAACTTCTTAAACTTAGAATAGAAACAGTCTGATAAGCCTCTACTGCTAACTAGAGAGCCACTGGGATAGGCCCCAACTGACCTAAACTTTATCGAAAATCAACTACTAAAATACTTGTATTAATAAGCAAAAGTCTGATAAGCTGGGCCCTCAGAATATGTGGAATCACCAAAAGTCAGGATGTAGGTAATGATCCATGTAGTCAATCGTGCTGCTGAAAACGAGCACTAGAACCTTCATTATAAGACAATGTAGCACATAGACATATATATGGGTTAGTACTTCTGGAATATACTGAGTATGTGGGGGTGAATGCATATGTAAAACAAGAACTAAATATATATATGTGCACTTTCAAAAGATGCATGCCAAGTGTAAATAACTCACCTTGGTCTTGAGCATCAACAATAATTTCAAGATCATAAAACATGGATAATGAAGCATAAGAGTAAACTTAGCGAGCCATAACACTTAGTTTCTAAAACTTTTACTTTTAGGCTTTCTTATGGGAGATTCTTCTAAATGACATAAACCATGTGACCAACCATGGAGTCCAATGTCTTACCCACATTAGGGAGAGTTGTTCTACCCTTTCCATCAGATTAGAACCTTAACTTAAGTGATTACTATAGTTAATCCATATTGGGAAAAAGCTTAACCTATGGTGGCTCATAATTTCTAGGAATTTAGGATATGCTCATCTACATTCCCTTCTCAGTGCTAAATACTACTCCCAAATTATATATGTGCTCATTCTTAAGAAATCCACCTTAAAATAGCATAAGGATTTATAGATTGAAATCCAGTTATGCTTCTCGTTACCTTAAATCATAATCAAGATGAATAATTGTGGATTTCATGTCTTATCTTTAGATCAAAATATCAAGCTTTTGTTTGATTATGGAATATATCTGAAAGATCCCGTAAAAGTCCTAGTCTAATTCAGTCCTATATAGCATGTAAAAGGGGGTCTCAGACTTAGAAATTTCAGCGAAGTGTTTATACTTAGAATCATTTTTTTTGCCTTCATAATTCGATGATCTTATTTTTGATATTGACAACTTAGAATGTCGATTTTTAAGTTGATTCATGATCAGGGATTTCAATAGGTGTTCTCAGATGAGTTTTAAATTTTTCGGATGTCGTTTGTAGCATGTTTGGATGACCAAAATAGTGAGTCAACGTGATCTTGCCGTGATGCGTCGATGATTTTGTCGCTAAAATAGTGAACCGATGCGAACTCAATACGGCGCGTTGCCTATCACGTCGACACCTATGATGCGATGCATCGGTCTATGCATCGCTGGACATATTTTTCTGTAATTAAGTCCACATTCAGAGGGGTATTTAAGTTCATTTCTCCACTTTATTCAGCCCTAAAACACAAAATTAAGCTATCCTAAGGGAAAAATCACTCACTCTCTCTCAAATCCTCTCAAGAACAAAATCCTAGGTCATTTAATTTCAAGTCCAAGCTTCAAGAACAAACCAACATTTATCACAAATTTAATTACCAAGGTATCTTAGGTGTTCATCCTTGGGTTTTCTTCCACCCTTGGAGTTCAAGAACCCTTTTTAAACTATTAGTTTATTGATTTCATGATTTACATGTTTGAATTGGATTGTGTTCATGTATGTATTGATGTTTGGTTTTCAAATCAAGATTCATTACAAGTTTCAAGTGAATTAATTAGAATATATGTATAATTATGTGATTCTCATGTTAAACCCTTGAATTGCAAGTTGAATATTGTAGCCATGATGTTTATTTCTTGATGAATTCCATGTACATTAATTATGCTCTCCAAGTGTTTGATAGAATGTCTATGTAAATAGAGTAATAAAATCATGACATGTTATCATGTAGTCCCATTCATGTACAAATTCATGCCTCTCAAATGTTTGACAAAATGTCTAAATGAATGCATGGTGAATAAGTAATTAATGTAATGCTTTCAAGATGTTGTCATGTTTTGCTAATGATGCTATCAAGTCCTAGGGGTATTCAATACCCAAAACTCTAGTTGTTTACCTAGAATAACAGTAGCTACTGAATAGTCTCATTAACATCAAGATCATTAGTTCTCAGTCAGTGACAGAACTCAGTGAACTCAGTCTAGTTCAGTCAGTTAACATGATTAGTAATAGTTCAGTCAAACCTAGTATAGTCTAGTGATTAGTTCAGTGTCTATTCAGTTAGGGGTAGGATTCAACACCGAGCGATCCTAGGTATGGGGACTCACCTGCTAGTTGAGATTGTGATATTTAGTAGTAGTCCCTTATTTCAAGAGTTACATAGCCAGCATAGGGTAAATATATCAACCTGCCAGTTGAGGACTGATAAAGTGTTCACCTGCCAGTTAAGGGTAATACATATCTCACCTGCTAGATGAGGGTGATTCTTTAGTGGATCCACATAATTATTATTAGTACCCATGGCATAGTGCTAACACCTTTCCAACTAGGGTCAGAAGTTGGACCCCAATTCAATTTATTATCGGGGTATGTCGGTTAGATGAATACTCCTATAGTTATAGTTTCAGTTTTAGACTCAGTATAGAACTCAGTTCAGTTCTACAGAATCAGTACTGTTAGAAATAGTCACCCAATTATCAGTAACTCAATTATCAATATCTTAAATATCAGTCACTCAGTTATCAGAACCCAGTATTCAGTTACAGTATGATCTCAGATACAGTATATATATATATATATGTATATGCACAGTATTTCATAATCATTACTTACAACAGTTTCAGTTATCCATTTACTCTTATTCAGTTATATTCATATCATTCAGTCAGTAATTGTTCTTGCTACGAACGCATGCATATCAGCCTACCTCTCTTAGCATACTAGTACATTCAAAGTACTGATGTATACTCTTTCTTTTGCGCTATGATGTCTCATATCATAGGTTCAGACGCACGGGCTCCTAACCATACTTAGTAGCTCAGGTTATCAGCATCAGTTATAGTGGTGAGTCCTCATATTTTGAGGACAGAGTTATTATTTCAGCATTCCAGTAGTTCAATATGTTCAGTAGTCAGAGTTAGTTGGGAACTTATCCCATCAACTCCATCTTTAGACAGTTAGAGGCTTTCGAACTAGACTATTTCAGATAGATGTTCAGTTTTTTTTAAGTATTACTATCAGTATTCAGTATTTATTTTAGTATTTTGAGAACCTTAAGGCATTTCAATTATATTTCCGCATATGTTATCAGTATTATTATTCAGCCCTCATAGTAGGTACCAGTCATGGGTTAGCTTGTGGTCCTTCGAGATTGTAAGAACCATGTGATGTCCAGGGTGTAGACTCGGGGCGTTACAATATCAATGAACTTAAAAGTATAAACTTCTTGTAAACTCAGTACTTGTACTTAGGACTTGGAATTCATGCTTTATTTCATACAAATTCATAGCAAAACATTATGCTCAATAATCACCTTAAAATCTTTCAACAATATCCCGGTCAGAATAATGAATTTCAAATCACAATATAGATTTTACAAATCAGAATTGGAGTATATGTATACCTTAATATACTTAAAATTTTCTATCATATGGTAATGTCATACTTCAAGAATATGGTTATTTGTGTATGAACCCTGATTTAAAACAAGTAAATCAAATCTTAAAATCATATTTTTTAGGCATAAGGATGAAAGAATAATCTTGTTCATAAATCCCACATACCTAGAATTGCTTGACTTGTGAAGAAGGCTTGAATTTTTGAGACTTGGAAGATGAGTTGGTAAGAAAATCCTAATCTTGATGTTCTTGAAGGTGGGAGGAGAAAAGTGTTGTTAATTGACTGAAAGTGGAGAAAAATAATGCTCTTTTTTAGGTTATAAATCATGGGTTGGAAGTTAATAAAGGGGAAAAAACCAAAAGGCCCTTTAGCTGAACATTACAAAAATTAATCGCCAATCTATACGAGTTACCCATGCGCCTTGTATGGTGAAGGTACGAGCTACCCTCATAACTCGTATGGCAGGATCAAAGATGGTATTCACTGGTCAACATATGGGTCTAAAATTATGACTAGTAATATCACCTTATGACTTGTAGTCCCTCACTCGTAAATTGGATAGAAACTTAGAGAACCTAGGTTACTGACCTTATGACTCATCTTCATACGACTCGTATAGTGATCCTACGACTCTTAGGTTTTGTTGTACCTAAAATAGAATGTCAAACATATCATACTATCTTAGATACAACTACAATATAGTACTCATATATTATATATATGACTTAAGAAAATATGTCGTATGATGCACAGAGGCCTTCAAACATGGGGTATTACAATGACATTCTATGATATATACAGTTCATGTGGCTGCACGCATTGGGGCCCGACCAAAGGATGACAACTTGACCCATATATCCCGTGGGTTCATATTAGGACGGTCAAGCTACATAATCCAGGTTAAGATTTTTAAAATTGCATGCTAATCCTTGTTCTCTATCTCGGCATGTTATATATATACACACATATGTATGTGTAAGAATATGCTTGCTTACATTTGGATTTTGAATGACTTTGAATTATTAATCATAGCATTACTTTATTTCCCTATCCCTGAGTTATATTCTAGTACTCAACCCACTAACCGTATTCGAATGCTATATCCCTACACAAAGCAGGGTCCAAAGGCACTTCTACTTTTCCTACACAATGATAGCTAATTTTAGAGTCAGTCATTTGCAGTGAAGTGGTGAGCTTTCATTCTTTGAAAGACTTAATCATTACATCATTTTCCCTTCTATAAATTAGAGTTGAAGACTTCACATTATCATTGTATTTATCAGGGTTGGGGGCATGTCCTGATGTAGGTTATTTTCTAATGTAGAGGCTTGGTGGATAATCGTGGAATGGGTATTGGTTGTTGATACTCTTAAACTCTTTTGAGTTATATTTTTCTATCTTGTTTTATGTTCAGAATTCAGCCACTGCCGGTGTATATTGTGTTTTGATGACTAGATGAAAGGGATGGTCTCCAGTCCATGAGAGACTTGATATATCCATCATGGCCAGACCCTACTTCAGGTCATGACAATGTCGGTATTAGAGAATAGGTTCATGGTCAATCGGGGTGTCCATAAATCTGTGTCAAGTAGAGTTCTTTTTATGAGTGTACAGTATGCCATACTTATAAGGGAGAGGTTACGAGGCATTTAGGAATGTTTCCCTGCCTTGTGATCTACTTTCGGGCTGTAGAGACTAGGTTTTGAAATCTCCTCTAATTCCCATTTGGTTGCTTTTTCAGATCATGCTTCCCAAAAGATCTAATACTCATGGAGACTCCTCTGTCCTACTTGAGGGTAATATAGATGGAACTCGTCCTACCTATGGGGTACAAACCCGATCTATGATCGCTATTTCTGATTGCCCTCGTGGAGTTCCACCGGTCTTCACCAATCCTTCTCTTATTGGTGATACTTTTTCTCAGTCACCTCGATGATATATTACTAATGTTGAGTTCCACCATTCAATTCATCTATTGACCTAGTTAGCGATATCTCAGTCACGTCAGTCAGGTTCTGCTGGTACTGCTATAAGTTCTTCTGAGGATACTTGAGTTGGACAGTTTATGAGGCTCAATCATCCGACCTTTACTAGCTCTAAGGTTAAGGAAGATCCTTAAGGGTTCATAGATAAGATCGAGAAGATTTTTTGTATTATGCATGCTTCTGATGTAGAGCGTGTGGAACTTGTTGTATACCAACTGAAGGATGTGGCATATCAGTGATTTGAGGGATATGATCAGTCTAGGGGTGATGTTGTAGAGTTGGTATTATGGGATGATTTCTCTTGTGATTTTATTGATTATTTTTTTCCTCAGGAGTTGAGGAAGGAAAAAGCCGTGGAATTTGTGAATTTGAAGCAAAACAGGATGACTATGAAAGAATATGCCTTGAAATTTCATCATTTATCTTACTATGCTTCTGAGCTAGTGTCTAGCATGAGCGATAGGATGAGAAAGTTTGTTTTGAGCTTATGTCGGGACTTGGTGCTGGAATGCAAGGTTGCAACGCTGAATAATGACTTAGATATCTCGAGACTTATGGTGTACATGTAGTAGGCTGAGGAGGTAAAAAAGAAATAGGCTAAAATAAGAGAAAGGTAGAGTACAAAATTTAGGTATTATAAATAGGGTAAAGGCCATAAGAATAGTGGTAGAGATGGCATACAGTGGTCTAAGAAGAAGTGCGAAATTTTGGTTCCTACTCTATGGCTAGTTCTCCTAATCCAAAGCCATCTGGTGATCGTTGCTTTCATAGTAGTGATGGACCTAGGGAACATAGTTCCCAGTCTCAAACCAGTGGAGCACATTCGGTACCATAATATCATTCTTGTTAGTTTTGTGGTAAGTTGCATTATGGTTTCATTGATGGCAGAAGGAACCAGTGTTTCAATTATGGTCAGCTGGGACATATGCAGAGAAATTATCTCATGGGTAAGGTTGCTTCTAGGGCTAAAAAGGTCCCTGTTGTTACTTCTTAAGCTCCAGCATCAAAGGGTGCCACTTCTAGCACCGACACTGGCCAGAATCGTCCATATGCTCTTAATACCCACCAGGAATCTAAGGCCTCTCCTGATGTCGTCACTAGTATGTTACAAATATTTTCCCATAATGTGTATTATTTTCTTAATCTGTGGTCTACTCTTTCTTATGTGACCCCATATGTGGCTGTTCATTTTGGTTTTATTCCTGAGTGTGTTTTAGACCTTTTTTCTATGTCTACCCCGGTTGACTCTATTATGTCTAGAAGACCCTATAGGGGTTGTGTGGTATCTGTATGTGGTAGGGATACCTTGGTGGATCTAATTGAATTGGATATGTTAGACTTTGATGTGATCTTGAGGATGGATTAGTTGCACTCGTGTTATGCCTCTCTTGATTGTAGGACCCGAAGGGTCAGTTTCCAATTCCCAAACAAACTAATGATTGAGTGGGAAGGTTGTTTCCTAGTGCCTAAGGAAAGGTTTATTTCATATCTTAGAGCCCAAAAATTTATTTCCAAGAGGTGTCTATGTCATCTAGTTTGGGTTAAGGATTCTAGTTCTGAAGGTCCTTCTATATAGTCCGTCCTTGTGGTTAATGAATTACCTGAGGTCTTTCCTGATAATATTTTTGGTATTTTTCCTGATAGAGAAATTGATTTCAGGATTGACCTTCTTCTGGATACTTGCCCTATCTCTATTCCTCCTTGTAGAATGGCTCCGACTGAGTTAAAAGAACTTAAGGAGTAGTTGAAAGATCTTCTTGATAAGGGTTTTATTCTCCCTAGTGTGTCTCTGTGGGGTGCTCCTTTTCTCTTCGTACATAAGAAGGATGGATACCTTTGGATGTGTATAGACTACCGCCTATTGAATAAGGTGACGATGAAGAATAAATATACATTTTCATAAATTGATGATCTCTTTGACTAACTTCAGGGTGCTAAGTACTTTTCTAAGATTGATCTTTGGTCTGGGTACCATTAGTTGAATATTAGGTAGATGGATATCCCTAAGACTACTTTTCAAATCCGGTATGGTCATTTTGAGTTTTGGTGATGTCCTTTGGTTTGACAAATGTCTCAACAACATTTATGGATCTGATGAATCAGGTATTCCATCAGTTTTTGGATTTATTTGTAATTGTATTTATTGATGATATTTTTGTGTATTCCAAGAGTGAGGAGGATCATGCTGATCATCTCCGCATTGTGTTACAAACCTTAAAAGATCAAAAGTTGTATGCTAAATTTTCTAAGTGTGAGTTCTGGATGAATGTTGTTACTTTTTTGGGTCATGTTATTTCCAGTGAGGGGATCATGGTGGATACACAGAAAGTTGTGGTGGTTAAGAAGTGGAATGGACCCACGACTCCAACCAATATTCTAAGCTTCTTGAGTTTAGCCGGTTATTATTGGAGGTTTGTGGAAAGCTTTTTTTCTATCGCTGCTTCATTGACTAAGTTGACTATGAAGAAGGTGAAGTTTCTATGGTCTAATGTATGCAAGGGAAGTTTTGAGAAGTTGAAGGATAAGTTGACTTATGCTCTGATTTTGACCCTACTCGGGGGTATCGATGGTTTTGTTGTTTATTGTGAAGCATCCCATGTGGGAATGAGTTGTGTGTTGATTCAGTATGGCTAAATGGTTGCGTATGCTTCTAGATAGATGAAAGTGCATGAGAAGAATTACCTGACTCATGATTTGGAGTTGTTAACTATGGTTTTCTCTCTAAAGATTTGGCACCATTACTTGTATGGAGTTTATGTTGATATCTATTCAGACCACAAGATCTTGTAGTATGTGTTCACTCAGAAAGAGTTGAATCACAGTCAAAGGAGATGGCTTGAGTTGCTTAGAGACTATGATGCGAGTCTCCATTATCATTCAGGTAATGCTAATATGGTTGTTGATGCTCTTAGAAGGTTGTCCATAAGGAGCTTATCTTATGTTGATACGGAGAAGTGAGGGTTGGTGAAGGATATTCACCATAAGATAAACTTTGAGTTCATCTTTTAGGCTCTGATGATTGAGCTGTGATTCTGCAAGAGGTGGTAAAGTTATCTCTTAATGCTGAGGTGAAGGAGAAGTAGGTTTTGGATCCTATGTTGATGCAGATTAAGGATGATGTGGGTCAACAAAAAATCCTGGCTTTTGAGATTTGTGGTGATGGTATTTTGAGGCACCAAGATAGATTGTGTGTTCCCAATGTTGATGGGATTCAAGAGAGGATTTTGGATGAGGCTCATGAGTCGAGGTTGGATGAGGCTCATGAGTCGAGGTATACAGTTCATCCTTGTTTGATGAAGATGTACCATGATTTGAAAGTGATCTATTGGTGGAATAACATGAAGAAGGATGTGGCCAATTTTGTGTCCATGTGTATGGTTTGTCAACAAGTAAAGGTTGAGCATTTGAGGCTAGGTAGCATGTCTCAAGAGATTGAGTTGTCAGTGTGGAATTGGGAAGTGATTAATATGGACTTTCTTACTCGTCTTCTGCAATCTCACCATAAGTTTGATTCCATTTGGGTTATTGTGGATAGGATGACTAATTCTTCTCACTTCTTTCCTATGAGGACTAATTATTCTACTGAGGATTATGCAAAGTTGTTCATTCTGGTAGTCATCAAGTTGCATGGTGCACCTATTTTATCCTATCTGATCGAGGTACTTAGTTCTCATCTTACTTTTGGTAGTTACTTCAGAAAGGTGTAAGAACTAAGGTGAACCTTAGCACCACTTTCCACCCTCAGACAGATGGACAAGCAGAAAGGACTATACAGACTTTGAAGGATATGCTAAGGTCTTGTGTGATCAATTTTGGTGGTAGTTGGGTTAACCATTTTTCTCTCATAGAGTTTGCATACAACAATATCTATCGTTTAGTATTAAGATGTCTCTATTTGAGGCTTTGTATGGTAGAAGATGCCATTCCCCTATCAGGTTGTTTGAGGTTTGTGAGGCTGGGTTATTTGGTCCTGACTTGGTTTATTAGTCCATGGAGAAGGTAGAAGTAATAAAGAAAAGTCTTAAGACATCCTAAAGTTGGCAAAAGTCTTATGGGAACAAGAGGCGAAGAGAGTTAGACTTTGATGTTGATGATTGGGTGTTCTTGAAGGTGGCTCCCATGAAGGGGGTGATGCGGTTTGGAAATAAGAGAAAGCTCTATCCCCGATACGTTGGTACTTACTTTGTATTGAGGAGAGTGGGTAATGTTGCATATAAATTGGAGTTTTCTCATAGTTTGGGTTTCATTCATTTGATCTTTCATGTTTCGATGTTGAAGAAGTGTGTGGGTGATCATTCCTTGATTATTTCCTTGGAGAGTGTGGGTGTCTTAGATTTCTTATCATATGAGGAGGTCTCGATTGACATCTTAGATCAGCAAGTTTGTCGGTTGAAGACTAAGGATGTTGCTTCGGTAAAGGTTTCATGGAGGAACCAAAAGGTTGAAGAAGTTACTTGGGAAGTCGAAGCGGACATGAAGTCCAAATACCCATTCTTATTCCCCGTTCCAAATAATCGTGCTGAAGGTACGCTTTTTCCTTAACATATTTGTTTTCTGACTTTGTTAAAGGAAATTATGGTTCCTTAATATCTTTGTTTTTTGTCTTTGTTAAAGGTGAGTGTGGTTGTGCTCTATGTTAACTCGTGCTAATAAATTCCTTATCTCATCATTCGAGGATAAATAATCCTGGGGGAGGGTGGGTAAGGGGAGAGGGAAATGTAACACCCTAGATTTTGGTCCCTAAAATTTTTTGGGTATTTGAACTCATTGCCCAGACTACGACTCTCCCTACGATTCGTAGGGTGTCATTACGGGTCTTAAGGACCCAATGTAGCCAGACCAGTGTGCTAGCCTGTGTTTCTATTATGACTATGACTAGACTCAATGAGTCATAATGACTCTATACTAATCGTATGGTACCGGTCATATAGTGACCAGTGTGTGCCTAAAATTTTCTTTTTTGATTACAACCCAGACCCTATGAGTCATGGTGAGTCCTTACGAGTCGTATAGTTACCAATAGTCATTGACGACAATATTTTCAGCTTTTAATTAAGGTCACTTTGGACATTTTTCCTCTTCCCCAAATCATGACCATGATTTAAAACCCCTTTAGGGTATCATTATCACTCCAAAACAAATCAAAATAACTTCTCAAACTCTCTCAAATCCCTAAGGTCAAGAACACTTAGGGTTTCCAAGAAGTTGGTCAATTAGAGATCTCAAGGGTGATTTCTCTCTATAGTTGAGATACTTTCAGGCATGTTGCTCTTCCCCAAATATTATTTTGGTGAAGCATGAGTTTTAAAGTATTATTCATGTGGTTTTGACGTTGGTTTTGGATCATGTGTTGAGGGTTTTGGATTTAATTGTCTAAATGCTTTTCCTTTGATTATTTTGGATTAATTATACTTGAATTGTTGAATTTTACACTCATTGGGGTGCATGGGAATGGTGAACGGAAATAGGTACAAGGATTCCCCAAATTTGTAAACAATGGGACTAGGGGTACATGGATTCCCCAAAATAATTAGATTTTGGTATTGAAATTGATAAGAAACCTAACCCACTTGCATGATTGGTTTTAGAATGTGATTAATCAATTGGCTTGGTCTACTTCTTTAAAATAATGCATTACATAATTAGCTAACAGATAAGAATGATCTTGAAAATCTTGTGGGGTACAAGGATTCCCCTAAGTGAATGATTTTCTTGAAAACCTTGTGTAGTTTGATAATTGGACAGCTATAAGAGACTTCTGCATCACTATTTAGGGTACCAGAGAGTGGGATGATACATATCAATATGCGAGAGATTTGATGCTAAATGGGACTTGGAATAAAATCCTGATTACTGAAATATTTCCGAAAGAAATTGCTAATCATATTAAGGATAAAATCAGACCTCATGTACTGACAGGGGAGAATGACAGGCCCAGATGGATGCTTGAGGCTAAAGGAAATTTCACTGTGAAATCAACACGGCACTATATCAGACAGAAGGAGAAAAGAAGTAACACTTTTAAGGAGATGTGGATAAAAGGGCTAACTTTTAAAATAGCCTTTTTCATATGGAGGATATGGAATGGAAAAGTTCCTTTGGATGATAATATAAGGATATGGGGAGTTGAGGGACCATCCAGATGCCGGTGATGTGTAAATCCAACACAAGAAACCATATCTCATTTGTTTTTAAGATCATATATAGCTAACAAGACATGGTCCTTCTTTCCTTTATTGCAGGCATAAACATACATGATCTAAGTTTGAAGAAAACCATAATGGCATGGTGGAATACAGATGTCAGGAAAAGGGACAAAGCTTATTTTCAATCTATTCCTAGTATGATGATCTGGGAATTATGGAACAAACAAAAAATCAAAAAACATAAAGGAAAGACTATCTCAACATATAGGGTTGTATACAATATAACCAAGAACCTAGGTATGTTGTTGAAACTCAAGAAACCAATACAAGAATATCCATACACATGTCCAGATATTCTTAGGGAATTTAAGAAAAGAAGGCCTAGAGTGAAGGTCACTAAAGTAACTTGGGAATTCCCAAAGGATGTTTGGATCAAAATAACACTAATGAAACATCTAGGGGCAATACATACATCAGTTTCTATGCATTTTACCTAAGGAATGAGTAAGGGGATCTAATATATGCAAGAGGGGCTAACATAAATGATAAAACAAATTTAGAAGAAGAGGCAATAACTATTTTTTAGGCAGCCATACATTGAAGTCACTCATAATACAAAAAAATTATCATTCAGAAAGACTCTAACATTGCAGAAAATCTTAATTAGAAAGTGGGACTATTCATGGAGCATATTAGATATAATAGAACAAACATGGAAGTTAATGGAACAAAAACCAGTACATTATCAACACATCCTTAGGAAAGGGAACCAATTAGCTGATTATTTAACTAATTTGGCAATTGATAAAGGGAATTTCACATTCACAAGTTTTTCGTAGCTAGAAAGCAGAGGTAAGAGGTTTATTAACAGTGACAAATTACTATGCCCATACATAAGATTGTCACTAGCAAAAGGGTGAAGGGGTAGGGGAGGATAAAGTTTAGTTTGTTCAGATGCAAATATGTACAAGCCAAAAAGGTAACAAAAGGAGTTAAACAACTATCTAGCCTACACTACAGTAGCCAACAAAAAGGATTCGTAACAAAAGAGAAGGGTCATTTGGTCGGATTAAAATTGATAAACCTTAAATTCATATTACTCTCTGAATATTTATGGTTTTGAGCATCCCATTATCTCCATACCAGCCATATCTATAAAATAGAAAAGGTTTGGAAGAGCAACAAACAAAACATGGATAGAAGGGTAATCTATTTCTTACTAAAAAAAGTAATAGACTTCAGCTGACCGGAACCCTCAATAACAAAAATGAGATATTATTCCCATCCACTGGAGAGCACAACTTAAATGCAAAGACAAGTATGAAAAGGAGCTGAAAATGAAGAGTCAGTTTAAGCAATCGATAATCACTTCTGCAAGCTGAGATCTGCATAACCAAGAGGCAACCAGGGCACAGACTTTATCACCCAAGGCTGGAGCAAGATGAAGTGGTAGTTGAAAAGTGAAAGCTTTTTTCAAGTGTTGTAGGGAAGATGAGGATGAGAAGAGTGTATACTGATTTTGGAAACCATACTTCTACGTATATAGGAAATAGAATAGTGGGTTGGGCCGGGTCGGAGGTTAGGAGTAGGACTTATTTAATTTTGTTGTTGTTTTTGGATGGGTTGGCCCATCCTGTGTAAGGACTAAGTTTTTGATTTTCTTTAATATTAATAAATCCCCAAAATTAAACCAAAAAATGTGTTATTTTCTAAAAGTTTTAAGCAAATTAAAAATTCAACAATTAAATTATGAACTAATTAAGTTTATATAAATTATGAACAAATTATTTAACTAATCAAACGAAAGCTTGTTACTGTCGAACAAAACAAATCAGTAATTAACAAAAAATAGGCAGTGCACTAGTGAATTGAAAAAAGAACAAATACAAAAAATTTAAAATTTAAAAGTAAATTAATAGGGGTAAATGTGTAATTTTATTATTCAATACATGTATAACTAATACCCACATAACTTATTCCACCTTCTATCCCGCATAAATTATACATGGATTCTCTCATAAGTTATCTAAGCATTAATTATGTAGGATTAAAAAACACAACCAAACACCTTATAAAATTAACACATGAAATAACTTTTATACAACATTTGAAAACCTACCAACCAAAGATGGTATAAGTTATGTTACCTTTTGTACTTGATGCAAAAACTTCTACCAAACATAACTTTTTATACATGAATAATATGGAGTTCGGAGCTTCAAGGGTAGCTTTTTTTATCGAAAATTCTAAAGGGGCAATAGAAAATGAAAAAATTTTCAAAGAGGCAAAGCCGGGGAAGGCACCCCGCCTTACCTTTTACCATTTAATGACATTAGTTACATGGTTAAAGATAAGGCGGGAGCACTGTCACGCTCTGTAAGGCCGCCTTCCTTCTTCCATCAATGAAACTTGCCATAGACAAGGCGAGGGTGCTTAGCCTCCTTATTAATAAATATAAATTTTGTAGGATAGTGATAAACCTTGAAGACCAACAAGGCCACATATACCAGTGACACCATGCTTTAAGAGTTCCTGCATCCGACAACCACCATCCTCTAGAAGATGTTATGGATTCTTCTTGAGTATGGTGTTTCATTTTAAAAAAAAAACAACTCTTGTATTTTGTATTTAACTTGTACAAAAGTACTATATATACATATATGTATGTATGAATATATATATATATATATGTATGTATGGTTTGTATTTTTTTGAGGCAATGTTCCATTGCTCAACCATCCTAACCATTTCCTAGTTACTCCATATCCATTATATGCTTCTGGTAATCGAATCAGTTTGGTAGTCCATTGCTCAATGATGCATGACAAGTATATACAAACAGTTAACTAGCTATAGCAAAATTATATTAATTTTTGGGACAAGTACATTTAGCACATAACTATTAAGCATTACAAGCTAAGTCACACATACATATTGATGGGTTAGTTATATTAATACCACATTAAATTCTATAGACACTAGAGTATTTAACATGTGACTATGTGAGAAGATTACCTTGAAAGTGAATGTGTGTACATATATATTTTTTATGAAGATTTAAGTGTCTTGGGTGAGTATAATAATGTTTCTACTTGGAGAAGGGTGAAAAAAAGTTGCATCATAGCTGTCCAGATCTTGAATATCCCTACAAAGTTTCTAGACTTACTAGACGGCTAAGCACCCCTGCTTTTTCTGTTGGAAGAAAGAAGAGTAAATGAAGTAGGGTACGTGATGAGAAAGAAACACTCATTCATTTTCTTACTTTTCCATTCAACTGCGTAAAATAAGATGACCTAGTGCCCTTTTATAGGCTTACAACTTAACAACTAAACCTAAAAAACAGGAAGTAAGGATAATAGTGATGCAAGGGTAAAACACTGCTAATAACATGCCCACTAATTTGCTAAAATAATAAATAGAAAAATATCGAAATTGACTAATAAAACTTAATTGCACTTAATATTAAAAAATAGGACCATAGAAAGATTCTGCACGTGATTGATTGTTGAAGAATTAATCAACGCTCCCCCTTTTATTAAAATCACATACTTCTATTTATAACCTAAAGAAGTCGTGCTTTCCGCGCGGAAGTGATTTGGTAAGAACATTAGCAACATGATCATTTGTGCCACAAAATTTCAATGATGTTATTCCACCAACAATTCGATCATGAATGAAGTGATAGCGGATGTTGATGTGATTCATCCTACCGTGAAAGAAGGATTTTTTATCATAGTAATTACCGCCTTGTTGTCACACCATATTTCAGTTGGATTAATCTTCTGTTGAAGATCTACTAACAATTTCCTTGACCAAATATGTAACACCCCGGGAGTACACCCTGGACGCCACACGGTGCTTGGAACCACAAGTGATCCCAAGCTAACCCATGAACTGACAAACTACTGAAAAACTGATTTAATATGTATAAAATAGCTGAGTTTACTGTGCGGAAACATAATCATGGCATAATTTGGATAAATGCAATACTGATAAAGTTTACAATCTGATAGAACTGAGAAAGAACTTAAGTTACATGACTGACTCTGACTGACATCTATGAAGCCTCTAATATACTGACTATAGATAGCTGGGACATGTCTCCAGCTACCACTAATCAATATATGTGAATAATAAAATAATGTACATGAATAAAATCTAACTAGAGTCACCAAAATAGGAGAAACTCATCACCTGTTAATTGGAAACTACAACTATCTGATCGTAATGTGCGGGCTACAAATGGTACCAACATTATGAAATAATATAGCCACATAGACGTATATGTGGATCATTATTTCTGGAATGTACTGCGTAAGTAGGAGTGAATGAACTAAGAAAACTGATTACATATATGAAATCTTAAAGCATGCATTCTAAGTGTGAGTAGACTCACCAATAGGCTGGAGTAAACCAAAAGCTAAAAACATCTTAAAACATGAGTAGCAAACATAATCTAATAAGATGGTGAATCACTACACGTAGTTTCTTAAAACTTTCCTTGTATAATATAGTAGAATCGAAGCTGGGATATGGTAAAACATGAATACGTGAACGTTTGAAAACAAAACCTATATGTACTAAACTGACCTGATTAACTGAATGAATGATGCCTGGGTGATGATATGAGTAAAATCTAAGAAAAAGGATAACTAGCGCCTATACACCGAGGATCTGATATAAGAATATGGACTATTGATATTCGAATACTAAATAGCTGATGACTGAATGCTGATCATGTAACACTGAACTAAACTTAATCTGAATAACTGAACTGAAATGGTGGAGTACTGTGCCTATGAGATAAGGACTAAGTAACAACATGAGATGACTGAGCATGAATACGTGAAAACTGTAACATCTGAGAATGCATGACCAAGCATAAAAAAAGATTCTGATATAGTTTGTAAACTGAGATACTAAAATACTGATAACTAAATAACTGACAATCGTATGCTATGGTCAAGCAAACCTGGAACTAAAATTTGAACTGAATACTGAACTAAGACCGTGAGAGGTATCATCTAAATGACATGCCCCAATCTGAGCTAATTGGGGTCCAACCTATAACCCCAGTTGGAAGGGTGTCAATACCATGCCACGGGTACTAATATTGTCTATGTTGATCCATGAAAGTGAAGTTTCGAAGGACTAAAGAGTCACCCTCTACTGGCAGGTGCTCTGGTGAGATATGTGTCAACCCTCAACTGATAGGTTAATATCTCAAACCTGTGTTGCCTACGTAGTTCTGGAGTGCAGGGATTGATATCGAGGGTCACACCCTCTACTGGCAGGTAAGCCCCCATCCCTAGGTTTGCTTGGTGCTAAATCCTACTCTCAACTGAACCTACTCGAAATACTAAATTGATAATACTCATATGTGCCTGAAAACCATTCTGATAGTACTAGGACTAAGTAAACAGCTAAATTTTGGGTATTCATAACTCTTAGGACTCAATAACAATAACAATAAGAATACATGAGAGCATTTGAAACCATAATAAGTAAGCATTATTTAAAGAAACCCACCACTTGGGCATTTCATCAAACACATGGAGATTAATACTTTAACATGGGGCAATTCATCAAACACATGGGGATCATGAACTTGAACATGGGAATATCTTAAACATGGGAGCATAGTATGATTACATAACTAAAATCATGAATTGAGGAATTTACATGAAATTTGCTTGAAATAGGACATGAGCGTTTAATCAAAAAATGTAAAGATCATAGATTGAACCTAAAAATGTCTTAAACATGAGTGAACAATAGAGTTACATGGTAAAATTCATAACTAGTGGATTCATCTTGAAATTGATTGAACATGATATGGGAATTTCACCAAACATGTAGAAAGCATGAATTTAAAACATGAAAATGTTGAAAAATCATGGATTTAGGATCTATCATGGAATTCACTTGAATAAATCATGGAAAACTCAAATTCATAGGATGAGAAATTCAAAATCTTGCATGGGATCATACATGGGTTGAATTTAATTTAAATCACCATGGAAACATGAAATTCAATCTTCTTGAACATACAAAATATCATAATGACAAAAATTTTATTCTTTAATTGAAGGAAAAGGGTTTTGGGCTTCATGGGTGAAAGGGAACCCATGAATGAACTCCCACATACCTTAAAACTTTAAATCTTGATGAAGAAACAAAATCTTGAAAGCTTTCTTGAATTGGGAAACTTGAAATCTTGATCTTTCTTGAGGGGGAGGTGATGGAATGGATGATCTAGAAGGAGATTGTTTAGGGTTTGTTCTTGAGAGTAAAATAGGATAATGAAGGTAAATAATGCCCTAATGGATGCTTAAAATCATATTTTTATGACCTGAATTAAGGTGGGAAAAGATACCATTGCCCCTCCATCATTTAAACCAAAAATTCATAGCCCGGATTGCGATTTGAAGGCTCACCGTGATTCAGTGTAATCACAGTGATTTACTGCCTCGCACGAAAAATGACATAACTTTTCACTCGGGTATCGGATTAAGGCAAAATTGGTATCGCTGGAAAGATAATTCAATTATATACAATTTGGTGGGTCTTGAGCTGAAAAATTCTACATACATCAAAAGTTATACACTTTCAAAGTTGACCCTTGTAGAATCGAATACCAAACTTTGGACGAATCAAAGGATCTTAGCTCAACTTGGCTCTAAGTGATTTTTATGAACATTATTCCCCTAATAAGAGCCTCACACACTAGGATAAAGATCATGAAACATGCATTCAAATTATGAATCAAGAACATGGAAAATACACCTTCACCGCGATGCGCCAAGGTTTCCACCGTAACACGCCACAATCGCGGTGATTTGCTGTTTTGAAAATCCAAGCGTAGTCCAAACCTCATATGAAAAATATAAAATGTACCCGATACATCCTACTTACACCTCTGAACATGAATCAACTCAAAAACTTACGTCTCGGGGTCGGAAAGGTCACTTTAAAAATCGTCAAAGTTAAAAGGCCAAAACTTAAGCTAAGTCCCCACCACTTTGCTAAATTTTCAGGATTTTAGCCTCTTATGCAAGCACTAGGAACTGAACTAAACTAAGAAAAGTAAGGAGTATTACAAATTATCTTGACAACTGGCTGAAGTTGTAGCCATGTATTTTGCTTCCAAAGATGACAAGGTTGTTGTATCTTGTTTTCTTGAGCTCCATAAGGTTGCTCTAGAACCAAGACTAAAGATATTCTTAGATGTACTCCTATGATTTTCCAAGCTACCTGCCTGATCGCTATCAGTAAAACCAATTAATTTGAAATTTGTTACTTTTGAGTACCGAATTTTGTAACTTATTGTGCTAACAACATATCACAAGATCTTTTTGGCTGCACCCAAGTGTTTCTTTGAAGGACTATGCATGAACCTTGAAATAAAACTGACAGAGATTATTATATCGGGACTTGTGTGTGATAAGTAGTTTAGACCACCAACCAAGATTGTAAAATAAGAAGCATTTGTTACGCCTGAACTATCATCAAGTGCCAGTTTCTCATTCATGTTCATAAGCATGGGAGATGGATTACAATTGAGAATGTTAAACTTCTATAAAAGTCTAGTAGCATATTTTCTTTGTGAAATAATGATTCCATCCAAACCTTGTCTCACCTTAATCCCAAGAAAATATGCAACATACCTAAGTCGGACATCTTAAATTTACCCATCATGCAACTCTTAAATTTAGAAACAATAGATTCACAAGATCCCATATATATTATATCATCGACATAAATATAGACAACTAGAAAATCACCATTAGCTCACTTCTTCACATAAAGTATGGGTTCATTATCACTTCTTCTGAACTGCTGCTCTTGAAAAATGGAATCAATTTTGCTATACCATACTCGTGAAGCTTGCTTTATACTATACTATACCTTCTTCAATCTGTAAACTTTGCACTTCCCTTCACTAGAGATGAAGCCTTTAGGTTGAGAGACATATACTTCTTCATGTAAGTCATCATTTAGGAAGGTAAACTTAACGTAAAATTGGAACAAAGGCCAACCAAGTTGAGCATCCAAGGCTAGAGTTGTAACCATTTCAAAGTGATCTACTGGTGAGAATGTATCTTCAAAGTCAATGCCTTATTTCTAGCAATATTATTTTGCAATAAGTTAAGATTTATTCCTTTTGACACTTCCATCAATGTTATACTTCATTTTGAAAACCAATTTTAGCCCGATAACATTCTTCCTTTTAGGAAAATCAACTAACTCTCAGGTTTGGTTTTTCTCAATGGCTTGGATCACTTCAATCATTGCATTCTGCCAATCAGATTTCTTTGCAAATTCTTCATAACATATTAGTTCAGAAGCTAACAAGGAAAACAACAAGATGCATAGATATCTTTCAATGATTAAAAATTTATTGGTGGCATTTCGCTGGATAATGCTGAAGATGGAGAGTGGGAGCTTACTGGATTAGAATTGGGACTACTGCTTTAATGGGAAGAATGGTTAGTACAACTGATAGAAGGAGAGGAGAAATGATCAGAACCTATAGATTCAATAATCGTTGTATGCTCTCCTTCTGATTGGACCAAAATTTGGACTACTGAATCTTGTTTCTCGCCATTCCACTCCTAGACTGATTCTTCATTAAAAACAACATTCCTGTTGATAATCACTTTTCCACTAGTAGGATTTTATAGTCTATATGCTTTGGATTGAGAACTATAACCAATGAAAATTCATTTCTCTAATTTTTCATCTAGTTTAGGACATATATTAACCAAAGGATAAGTTGTACAACCAAAGATTTTCAAGTGGCTTACTCATGGTTTCAGTCCCTTCCATGCTTCATATGGGGTTTGATCCAAAACAACTTTTGTTAGAGATATGTTTAGGAGGTACACAACCGCAAGCACTACTTCTCCCCAAAATTGAATAGAAAGTCCCCTTCTATTAAGTAGGCTTCTGGACATCTCAACAACTGTGAGATTTTTTCGCTCGATGACTCCATTTTGATGTAGGGAGTACGATGTTGTAAGTTCCCTATGAATTCCATTCTCATCACAAATAAATTAAAATTATTTGATAAAAATTTATCACCATGATCTGTGCAAAATGTTTTCCTGTTGTAGCCTTTTTTCTTCTCAATGAGGGCCTTGAATTTCCTGAAATTCTGAAATGCTTCAGATTTGAACTTTAAAAAGTAAACCAAACTCATATGTCTATAGTCATCCGTAAATAGAAAAAATTACTAACTCCTACCTAATGACTAGTTTTCATTGGCCCATACAAGTGAACGTGTACAAGCTCAAGACATCTACTAGCCTCTAAGATTTTCCTACTGGGAAATATTTTCTACTTTGTTTTCTGAATATGCACCCTTCATATAACTCAAGCTCATCCACTTTTGGTAAACCGACCACTATGTTCTTTTTTGTCAACAATCTCAATCCATTATGTTCAAATAACCATAGTGAAGATGCAAAAGTTAAGTTTCATAGTTTCATTAACACCTTTAGCAACTAATGCATCTTTAACAATATTTGAACATCAAGGGGAAACATTTTGTTTTGAGTCATAGGTACAATTACAACAATTTGACCAGATTTCTTATCACTAACAATGCATGAATCATTATCAAACTGAATAAAATAACCATTAACCATTAATTGTCCAGCACATAGCAAATTGTAAACTAAACTAGGAACAAATTGCACATCACAAATAAGTTTAAAATTACCATGCATTGTTTTGATGGTATGGTACCCCTTCCTTCAACTCGTACTTACTTGTCATCACCGAGTCGAACTTTACTTTTTCTCAACTCATCAAGATCTCTAAATAGAGACTTTCTACAAGACAAACATCATCAGAATTGTCAGTAATTAGAGAATGAGCTATGAATAAATTATTTCGTCCTCAACTTTTTTAGAGAGATTGGCATGCTTCTGTTCATTTCCTTGTTTGGTCCAATAATATGCTTCACTGTGGCCGAACGTCTTGCAATACCAAATTAAAAGTCAGTATTGGGTTGATGTGACTCACTAAATTATCCTCTACCTCTACCACAGCCTCGACCTCAGCCATGAAATCCTCCTCTTCCTCTACCCCTACCAGAAAACTTTAAGGATTTTCTTTTGAAAATGATAAATCCTCTTTCACCTGGAATGCTTTTTATTCAACCTTCTCAGGAGACCTTTTAGCCTATCTTCATGATCTAAAAAAGAACCCATTAATTCATCAAATGTATAGTCAGATAAGTTCCTGGATTCTTTAATAGCATCAACCACATGATCAAACTTACTAGTTAAAGACCTCAAAACCTTTGCTACAATAGTTTCATCATTATTTTTTTTCTCCATAAGACTTCATTAGATTAACAATTGCAGAGACTCTAGACATGTAGTCTTACTTGAATTCACCCTATTTCATGCTTAAAGTTTTAAAATCACGACGTAACTATAGTTACCTTCTTATCTCTTATATACTTCTACTATAAAATTTCTCAGGCTTTATTATATGTCCCCGGTGCTGAAAATCTGGGGAAGATATCAATCAGGAATAGTGTCTTTGAATCTTTCTTGTGATTTTCCTAGAGCTGTTGTGTGTGGCCTTCGTTGGGTCTGGAAATTCATTCTCCACCAAGTTCTATAGCTCATGAGACTTAAAAAGGGTCTTCATATTAAAACTACAAAATTGATAAACCCTTTTAAAAATTAGAAGAGGCTGAGAATTTGAATTGGTGTTTACAACCATTTTTTCTAAAGATGATGGATTTGTCTCTTGTATTTTACAATCTCTCTTTCTCACCCTCTCTCTGGCTCCCATATGAATAAACTTGGTTGCTATGGATACCAAAAATATTGGAAGAAACAAGAGTAAAAGAAGTAGGCAAAGTGATGAGAAAGAAAGACTCATACTTTTTTTTACTTCTCGATTCAATTGCATAAAACAAGAGTACCTAGTTCCCTTTTATAGGCTTACAACTTAACTAAACCTATAATACAGGAACTAAAGATAGTGGTGAGGCAGGGGTATAGCACTGCTAATAACATGTCCACCAATTTGCTAAAATAGTAAATAGACAAATATAGAAATTGACAAAGTAACACTTAATTCAACTTAATATTAAAAAATAGGACCATAAAAAAATTCTGCATGTGATTGATTATTGACGAATTTGTCAACATTGTATGTTGCAAGTCTTATTGATGGAAAAAGGAAGACAGGTCAGTGTTGTTTCCTTACAAGGTGTGACTGTGCTCGTACCTTACCTTTAACTATTTAACTAACTTTGTTAAATGGTAAAAAGTGAAGTGGGGTGCCTCCCTCACCTTTGTCCCTTTGGAATCTTTTTATTTTCCATCGCTCATTCAAAATTTTTGATAAATAAAATTTCTCGTTAAATTCAAACTCGAATAATATGTACCTTATATAGTAAGCAAACGACTCCTTAGTCAATTTTGGTAAAGGATGGTATGTTATTCCTTGTGGCTGTCCGCTTGTCCATATCTCTATCACTTCCTATTCTTTTTTTCTTATCATGTTTGTTCTTAAGTTATTATCTTTTGTCCAAGCTTTCAGTTTGAGAATGAGTAGGAATATTATTAAGGAAATAGGCAAAGAAATAAGATTAAAGATGTGATGATGCACCAACATATTAACATTGGCTCTTCTTTGGATATGATTGGAAATAGTTATTGGATGGGGTTCATCAATAATAACCTATTAATTTGTCCTACTTCTAAACTCTTTAGAAATGATTTACAAAAAAAATACTCTATATCCTTAGAGAATATCTAGATTGTACGTGGATAAATGAAATCTGGTGGAGTGTTATGAAATTATTTTGATGAATGGAAAATCCACTCAGATACTTATATGTTATATCAGGATGTACATCGATGTAGGTGAACCAAGTTCTAATAAATAGGACTAATCAAGAAGCAAAATTAATATGTCTAGAAGTAGACAAAAGAATTTTGCAACATGTCACTTATGCAAGAGAGGATGTAGAAGATCTTGAAATTGACAAAGTTGAATTCAACTTGAAAAGAAACTTATGAAGAGGATTCTAGTGGAGGAAACAACTTCTGTTGGGATTGGTTTTTTCTTTAATAATTTTAGGCTATGGAGCAAAAATCCAAAAAGTATTTCAGCCCTACCTAATGCATATATAAGATACATTAATGCCTGACCAACGAATCTAGAATTTTAGAATATGGATGTAGCCACTAAAAAATAATAGAGAAAATGTATTTAATGGGAATTCATCCCAATACTTAAGTAAATAACTCAACCTTCAACCAAGTAAATCATTTAGTCCTTTTGTAGCATGAGTGTCAACAAATTATATTATACTAATTTTAGAAAATATACATGATATATCTTGTTTTAATGATGATCAACTGATAACAAGGGGATAGGTCCCTGGGTCTTCATGGAAATATATAGTTGTCACATGACCTAGACAGTTTTGTGGTCTAGTGTAACAAACTACGCAGGTGAGATGTGTACCTTTTGTGGACATACTTAGAACAATCATATTTCTAACCTAATCATTATTACACTATAAAAAGAAAATAAGGCTTCTCAATTGAGTGGTTTTTGCAATCTGATTATCCAAGCAAAAATTGGCAAAAACTCAACTTTGCAACAAGTGCTTAAGTTCTAGATTTTCTTATGTACTGAATGAGTGTGTGATTTCTTAAGTCGGATCTTGTTTTGTAATTGAATTACTTATGTTATATGAGTAATGTCATATTGTGTTCTTGAGAGTACTTAGGTAGAGTTACCTGAGATATTGGTTAGAGTTAATCAGTATTGAGAAAAGTTCTTGGCAGAGTTGTCAAGGTAGGGTTGTAATAGAGTTATTACAAGCAGGTGAAACCTAGAGTTAGGTATGTTCTTGGTAAAGTTTTCAAGGTAAGCTTGTATTAGAGCTATTACAAGTCGATGGAGCCTAGAGTTAGGTTAAAATTAAATCTGTAATCAAGAGGTTGATTATACTGGATTGTTGAGTGCTTGTGAGGTCAAGCATGGTTTTTCCTTCCTTGAACAAGGATTTTTCCACGTTAAATCCTTGTGTTTTTAAATTCCTATAAAGATTTCTTACATCTTTTGTGTGTTATTACCCAAAATTGACTCTAAGGGACCTGGTCCTCATAAAGTGGTGCAAGTCCCCACGTTTTAATAATTGGCATCATAGCCAAAACACTCTAAAAGGTTCACACCTTGAGTGATTTGGTCTTCATGGCTGCTCCACCTAATATGGAAGAAGCTCAATCTTTCTCTAGACAAGGGAAGGAGAAAGCAAAAAGTGAAAAATCTCTGGCTTTGAAGGCTTCAAGATCTAGTTCAAGTGAAGAAAACTCTGATGTTGCCTATATGGGATAAAATTATCAAAGCTATCAAGAAAAATGGGTAGTCTCAAATAAAAAGAAGTCGCAGCAAAAAGGGTTGCATTGTGGAAGTTTATCACAAATATGGAAATCCTGAGCATTTCACTAGAGACTGTCCAATGAACAAAATGGATTATAAGGAATATCTCAAAACTAGAGGTGATGAAGGAAATAACAGGAACCAGGTCCCTGTAAAATCAAGAAGAAAAATTTTAGTTGATTCTGCAGTTAGACAGGATCTAGCAGTGCGGGGAGAGTCCTCTAGTGAATTTGATGAAGCCGATGAGGCTGAAGATGTGTCTATGCTGGCTAAGGATAAATGCATAGTTACCTATGATTCCTTGGTTTATTTTATGGAAAACACTCAAGAAAAAAAAAGAAAATGATGTAGGGGGATAGGAATGCCGTTAGAACTGGTTCATGGATAGTGGATGTTCCAAGCATATGGGAGGGAGGCCTGATGCTTTCTTTCTATCAAGACACTTCAAGGTGGAGGTGTTTATTTTGGATATGGAAAAAGGGCTATATTCATGGTGTGGCAAAGATTGGAAGATCATATGATCAAGTAATAGAACATGTGTACTCTGTGAATGGGCTCAAGTACAGTCTTCTAAGTGTTTCTCAAATCTGTGATAAAGGTAATAAGGTCAAAGTTTCAATTGATGGATGTACTGTGTCAAGGTTGAAATTTGGGAAAGTTATTCTTAGACAACAGAATAAAAAATATGTAAGTGAATGATGGGGTATTAACTTGATTAAGTGTTTAATGTGAAGATGATGAATTATGGCACAGAAGGCTGGGATATGTAAGTTTCTTTTTGCTGAACAAGTTGATTTCAAAGGACCTGGTGTGTGGTATGCCAAAGCTAAAAATTCCAGACAACAAGGTTTGTGATGCTTGTGTTAAGGTCAAACAAAATAGGCCTTCCTTTAAATTAAAGAAGTAGGTGGGTACTTCTAGACCTATATATATGTTGCAGATGGATATATATAGACCTGTTAATGTCCAAAGTAGAGGAGAAAAGAAGTATGTGTTTGTGATTGTAGATGACTACTCAAGTTTCACCTGGACAATATTTTTTAGAACAAAAGATGAAACCTATGAGGTTTTGGTTACCTTTTCTAAGCAAATTCAAATGAAGCTAAATTATAAGATTGCTCAGTTCAGATCTGATCATGGAACTGAATTTGAAAACTCCCAAATTGCAGGATTCCGTGATGAAAATGGAATATGTCATAGCTTCTCTGCTCCAAGGATTTCTAAAAAAAATAGAGTAGTTGAAAGAAAGAAAAGAACCCTCATAGAGATTGTCAGGACCATGTTGATTGATAGTGGACACTTCCAAAGAACTTTTGAAGCTATAAACACTGCCTGCTATGTGAAAAATAGGTGCTTGATTAGATCATTACTAAACAAGACCCTATATGAGCTTGTGTTCAAATGAATCCTAAGATGGATTACTTCAGACCTTTTGGGTGCAAATACTTTGTTTTAAATAACGAAAAGAATGATCTAGGAAAGTTTGACTCTAAAAGTGATGAAGTAGTATTTGTGGGCTACTCCTCAATAAGAAAAGTATATAGAGTTTTCAACAAAAGAACTCTGTGTGTTGAAGAAAGTGTGTATGTGGTCTTTGATGAGTCAGGGAAGCTATTGAATCTAGATGATGGTGAAGAATAAAAAATTAAAGAACTAATTCATATCCAAAGAGATGATATTACTGAAGATGATGGTCAAAAGGTAAAATGATGCAAATGAGAATGATGGGAGTGATGGTGATCCTGGGTCTCAGTCACAGAACCCAACTCGGTTTGAAGAACATCCAGAAGGATTCAGTTAAACTCTTCAGGGACCTAGTCCCAGTAGAGCTAATCTCAAAAGACCAATCTGAAATCTTCTCATCTATTTGAGAATCTGACCACACCTCTGGAATCTAAAGTTCAAACAAGAGCTCAGGCCAAAAATTCCATGGCATTCTCATCATTTCTATCCCAAATTAAACCAAAAAATGTAAAAGAAGCTCTGAAAGATACTTACTAGATTAATGCAATAAAGGAGGAGATTCTGTAATTTGAAAGAAGTAAAGTATAGCACCTGGTCCCTAGACCTGTTGATAGAACAATTATTGGGACTAAGTGGGTATACAAAAATAAGCAGGATAAACAAGGAACTAACAACAGAAATAAAGCAAGGCTGGTTGTTCAAGGGTATAACCAAGAGAAAGGAATTGATTATGATAAGACATATGCCTCGTAGCAAGGATAGAGTCTATCAGTATTCTTATTTCTTTTGCTACCTATATGGGATTTATGTAGCAAGGATATAGCCTATCAAGATTTTTATTGATTTTGCTGCCTATATGGGATTTAAACTCCTCCAAATAGATGTCAAAAGTGTATTTCTAAATGGAAAATTGAAGAAGGAAGTATATGTCAAACAACCTCCAGGTTTTAAAGATAAAGATTTTCCTCATCATGTACTCAAATTGGACAAAGCTCTCTATGGGTTGAAGTAAGATCCTAGGTCTTGGAATGAGAGACTTTTAAAGTTTCTTCTAGAAAATGGCTTTAAAAGAGAAAATATTGAAAATACTCTCTTCCTAAAGTCCAGAGGTAGAAGTTTACGGATTGTTCAAATTTATGTTGATGATATTCTATTTGGAGTTACTTCTGAATCTCCGTGTGAAGAATTCGTAAAGCTAATGAGGAGTGAGTTTGAAATGATCATGATGGGAGAACTACGTTTCTTTTTAGGTTTCGAAATTAAGCAAACTTCTTAAGGAATAATGATCTGTCAAGAGAAGTTGATAATGCTCAACTCACTCCCATGTTTGAGGGGTGAGGCGATCGTTGTCAAGTAACCCAATTTGAATTGGGTTCGAATCACAAGGAGTGAATTATAGACTCCAAAACTATAGGTTCTCAAATTACTTCTAGAATACTTGAAATGCTAACAAAAATGACATGTAAAATAAAATGGGGGGATTTGTTTGGGAATTCTTCACAACAAACTTTAACAAGCACTTGATGAATAAATTTTTTAGTTAGAATTCTAGATTTGAAGGAAATCTTGGGATTATGTCTACCTAGAGGTAATGCACGTGGATCAATGTTGGTTCCTCAACAAATTAAAGTTGTTAACTAAGGGATAGGCTAGATAAAAGTTCATTAGGGTTAATCTTTCAACAAAATCACAATGATTTCACCCGTTGGCTCTTTCGAGCACCTAAGAAGTGTATACATTTTCATAATCACCCAAAACCTCAATCAAGAATCCCTATTTCATGATGCTCTTGACATGATTTACACCCCCAAAGTACTTATTTCTAAGATTGAAAAAGGTAGTAAGACATAGGCCTAATTGTCCACCAATGCCTTGACCCCCTATAACCCTCTTTCGAGGATGTTATAGGTTACCTAATGTTCACCTTCATCTCTCTTTAGAGAATAATAAAGGGTTTCTAGAGCTTGGGGCTATCACTCATCAAACCCACTTGGAGATTTGGGGTTTTCACCCATCAAATTCTAACCCATAAGCTCAAGCAATGGTGGAATCCATTCTCAACAACTAAAATCCATGCAAACACAATAATACCCCCACACAATTACACTCTAGTTAAACATAATCCCAAGACTAAATTACTTAGAGACTCATGAAGAAAATAAAGAGAGATATACCATAAGGATTATCCAAAGCATTCATTCTTCAATAAAATCCCAAGAAATTTAGCCTCCTAAGTTAATTACACACTTGACCAAAACTAGGGTTTCAAGTCTAGAATTCAAAAATATCTTATGAGCTAAGATATCCCTAAAGAGAAAGGGACTTTTGCTTAAATATGGCTTGGGATGCATCTAAGTGATTTTACAGATCTACCCTTGGGCATATTTCCGCTTAACTGTGATCGTGCATGGCTCCCTATGACCGTGACCATGCGACCACAGTTGTGTGCTGTGACCGAATTGCTCTGACCGTCTTGACTAACCACAACAGCGGATAGAGGATTGCGGTTGCGGTAATCGAGGATAATGTATTCCATGCCTTCAGTTGTACTCTTCTTTGTTTCCTTTTTATTATTTTTTTATCTCCCATCCGAATCTTTTGGTCTCCTCAACTTTATGCCTATAAAGAGTGGATATTAGTGCATTTATCCATAGATTTTATCTCATTTATTTATTCAAAATAAGGTAATGTGCACGAATAATGAGTGTGAATGAGTGGTAAACTCACCACTCATCAGAAGTACATCATGGAACTATTGAAGGAATACAAAATGGGAGATACCAAACTAATTGAAACTCCAATTAGAACCATCTCCAAGATGGATAATGATGAATTTCGTCCCTCAATTAATGAGACTATGTATAGAGTGATTATTGGATCCTTACTATATCTCACTACAAGAAGTCCAGACATTATGTTTAGTGTGGGAATGTGTGCAAGATTTTAGGCCTCTCCTAAAGAGTCTTATTTGAAAACTATAAAAAGAATTCTTAAGAACCTAAAAGGTACAAGGGACCTGATCCTGCATTATCTTTTTGGAGATAGTTTTGATCTAGTAGGATATGCAGATACTGATTATGTTGGATATCTGGTAGATAGAAAAAGCAACTTAAGAATGGATCATTTTCTAGGTTCTTCCTTTATCTCCTGGGGTTCTAAGAAGCAGAATTCAGTTTCTTTATCTACTGCTGAAGCTAAGTATGTGGCTGCAGCTTCTTATTGTGCTCAATTATTATGGATCAAACAATTACTAAAGGACTTTGGGATTTTCTCAGACACTATTCCTCTGATGTGTGATAACACAAGTGCTCTCAATATATCCAAGAATCTAGAGCAGTATAAGAGGACCAAGCACATTTATGTGAGACATTACTTTTTGAGAGATAGTTTTGAAAAGAGAGATATTTACATGAAGTTCTACAAGACTGAAGATGAAATTGCTGATATCTTTAGTAAAGCTCTTCACAAGGAACAATTTGTGAAGACCAAGATGAGACTGGGACTGATCAAAATTACCAAACATATCAGATGAATCAATTATTCTCCCTAAAAATGGCTATGATCAGGAGATAGGTATCCTTGATAGAATATACGCTTTTTGGTCTAACTCAGTATCATACCTTTACAGGTATACACCCATCGGAACAACTTTGGAGGAGGACAAATATGACATACACAAAGTCTGGATTCTCTGAAAAGGGACCTGGTCCTATCTCTTATGTTAGTATCATGAATATGCATTTTTTTGTTGGTCTAACAGATAAACTCATATCCTCTCTCTTCTCATGTGTCAAAAAATTGTCTTATTCTATAAAAGAAAGGATGAGTCACCCCTAAATTAAAATTGATCACTTCCTATTCTTTCAAAAACCATTCCTATGCTTACTCTTTCCTTTAAATCTAGCTATACACATTCTTTCTCTTATCAAAAAGAAAAGTCCAGTTATAATAATTCTCTTGTGGAAAGGATCTATAAATGGCTACAAATTCTCTATTTTTATGTCTATTAAAGGAAACTGAGCTCATCATTAATAAAAGTCCTCTCTCAAATCCTTTTTGAAAACACCCTTCGTCTCCTACTCTTCCAAAGACAAACCCCTTCTTCACTCAAATTGTTGATGGATAATTATGCCTGACCTTCAAAATTGTTTTGATAATAAATTGATGGATGATGTCTGGGTTGCTGAAAATCTTATCTTGTTGTAATATAGCCTAGGAAAGGGCATATTTGGTCCTAAGAAACAAAATGCTAGTAAAATACCAAGAAATTCTAGAGAAAAGTATGGAAATTTTACAGAAAAGCAGAAGACTCCGGAGGGACCTGGTCCTTAAAAGAGGAAAGTGGCTGAAAGAAAATCTATGATTACTTATACTAGAAGGAAACATGGGGAGAAAAGTAAGGGTTTAACAAAGAAAGTTATAAACAGGTTCTTGAGAAATCAAAAGGTGCTAATTGTAAGGATTTTTTTATTCAAGTGTGTTAACAGAATCAGGTATGATAGAATTGGTTGAACTTGTTAAACATCAAGGATGGCTCCATATTATATAAGTACCCATTCCCATAGTCTTTGATGAGCTAGTTAGGGAATTTTATTCCACATTGGACTTTTCTAAAGACAAATTGAGTATGACTACTGAAGTTCAAGGAAAGAAGCTAAATATTGATATTGCATTACTTGAGAGATTTTAGATGTTCCTATAAGTGGTGTGAGGACCTAATCAAAGAAACAATCCTCTATAGAGTTTTTAGAAAATGCATCAAAGGTCAAAGGAAAATCCGTGGCTATAGTGAATAGGAAATCACTCAAGAGTGAGTTGTAATTAGTCGTTGATAAGTAATTCTATCCATATCTTAAAAAAAGAACATTTATTCACCCACTGATTTGTATGTGATGGAGTGCCTTAGCAGTTTTGAGTTCATTAACTTACCTGCACTAATTATGGAATACATTCATAAAGTTGTTCTTGGAAAAATAGAAAACATGGCATGCCTTATGGATATTGGTTGAACAAAGCATTTGATTATTTTGGTATTTTCTATGAAAATGGGACTCATGGAACTGTGTCACAAATGTTTGGTATGAAGACTGAAACATCCTAGGTTTTGGCCCTTGGAAATTTTCTTAGTTTTGAACACATTATCTTTGTAA
Organism: Capsicum pubescens; assembly: GCA_030864215.1. Taxonomy (NCBI): domain Eukaryota; kingdom Viridiplantae; phylum Streptophyta; class Magnoliopsida; order Solanales; family Solanaceae; genus Capsicum; species Capsicum pubescens. The sequence goes on from CM061543.1 coordinate 126,789,652, forward strand.
CTACTCACTATACGAGTCGTATGGTATGGGTACGGGTATAGGAACCCTATTCATATGTTGGTGAATGTGTTGTTGGCTAAGTTCTGTCTTAGTTATAAGAGACTCCATATGAGTCGTATGAACTTATAATAAGAAGAAAGGGTCCAATAGTAAGTTGACAAGTGTCTAGCCCTTGATGTTCTGCTTAGGATACGACTTGAGGGTACTAGTCGTATGGTATGGTGACGAGTTGGGTAAGGGAGTCATATATTGGAAAGAATGTGGTGTCCAACTTTCTAACCTAGTGACAACTTGAGGGTACCACTCATTTGTTGTGGTGACAAGTTGGAGGGTCCACTCGTACCCACCTGTGAGTTTTCTACAGTTTTAAGTTAGGGGTATTTTGGATATTTCTCCTCTTAACTCCTTTTGACCTCACGACATAAAATATCTTTTGGGACTTTATTAACCCATTATTCTAAATAAAACACTCTTAAAAATCTCTTAAAATCTATCTCAAGCTCTTGGTTCAAGAAAAGGCTAGGTTTCTTTAAGGTAAATCAATTAAGCCTCTAAAGGGTTGTTTATCTCCATATTCCTTGGTAGCTAAGTCATGTTACTCCTCCCTCATTGTTAGTTCAACTAAAAACATATTTTAATGTATGTATTTTCATGGTATTATTATGGATTTATTTTTGTTTAAAATAGATGTAGGGGGTTTTGGTTGCTTATGGTTGGATAATGTTTTCCCATGTTATTCTTATGGTTTTTCATGTTATAATTATGGTTGAACATGTGGTTACATTGGAATGGTCAATTGATACTTGGTTTGGGTTTTGGAAATTATATTCTGTCAATATGTTTTTTAAAATGCCAATGAGAACGATTTTGTCACATAGTTTGACTATTCTTGAAATCTTTGCATTGCACAATATGGTAATGGAACCTAAATTGGTTTGGTTGATTTTAAATGGTTTGGAAAGGACTTGGTGGCTATGTTTTTAGTTTAATTAGAGATCTTGTGAGGTACATGCTAATACCCTATATGTTGTCTAGTGACATTGCTTTCAATCTATAGTCGGTATGACGATACTACTTCATAATGCCTTGATAATGGACTCCTTGAATTGGTGGTTTGGTTATGTTCTAAATATTTTAATTGGGCAATAATGATGGTTTGTGATATCTAATCGTAAAGATATGATCCGATGAACGGACACTGGAACTCATGTTTGCCGACATGAGGGTTAGTCTTGGTGACCATATGCTTGTGGGGTACACGAGAAACCAAGTTTATACCTGTATATTGTATCATGAAGGGCAAAGGGTACATGGGAATACCCGACCCCTATAATATCTCCGGTTCGTATGGCTACACGCACTGAAGCCCGTTCAAGGGGGAATACTGGATCCATATAGCTCATGGGTGGATTATGACGGTAAAGCTACATATCCCAGGTAAAGATTTTAAATACATGCTAAACCCAGTTCCCTTTCCCAACACGATATATATGTATGTATATGATTGCACAAGGTTATCTACTTTGGTTTTGAATTACTAACCTTATTTTATCTTATACCTGAGTACATGCTAGCTTTTATTCTGCTAACCATCTTTGGGCATTGTATCCCCACGCAATGCAGGAACTGGCCATACTACCATTTCTCCTGCTCAGTGACTTGGATTTGAGGACAACTTTGAGTTAGACTGAAGTGGTGAACTTCCATACTCCGGAAGGCTCCATTTCATGTTATGGACATTTTTCAATTTTTGTTATTTCTTTGGTTTGGTTATGCTATAGTCGGGCATGTACCAACCGGATGTTATTGATTCTGGATAAAGGCTTTGTTAGACAACTATAGAAATGGGTGGTGTCGGTATTGGTGTCAGTCTTGGTATTGGTATTGGCATTGTTGTTGACTCCAGTTGGACATTTGGTCAGATATTTGGTTAGTTATGGTTATGGACTTCATTAAATTTCTTTCAATTAATGTTGCTTTATCTTGTTATATGTTCGTAATTCATCTGACATAGGGTATAGGAAAGTTATAGTTGGGTATTAGAGGCATTCCCTTTCAGACTTAAGATCCCCGACACGGCTAGGACTTGGTTCGGGTTGTGTCAAAAACACTAGTCAAAATTGAGTGTGTGAAGAAGAAATCAGGAAACATCTCTCAAGGGGAGATCAGCGAGGAAATAGAAGAACTAAAGTTTAACTCAGCTGCCAAGGATAAAGAAATTGGCAAACTCCAAGTGACAATTCAACATCTTTCCAAAAGGAACCATGTGTCTCTGAAGTGCTTAGAACTAAGAATTTTAAACTAAAGAAGAGAGTTTCAGCCTTAACTGATGAGGTCCTTAGCTTGAATGTAGATATAAGGCATCTAACCAAGGAATTGTTGCATTGTCATGTTATAGAGAACAATAACATAACTCTATTTTTCCAAACCCTCTTCCCAAATTCTTTGCCTGTTCCTCTTTCTTGATCTATGTGACTTTTTCTTTAGAACATTTAAATGATTCATTGCAATGGTACTTAACTTTTGAATATCAATGAACCTCATTTTGTGTGTTTTATCAGTTTCTTCCTTAGTTTTAAAGTTGTTCTTCATGTTAGTGTTTCCCAGTGTCCACAAGTTAACTAACTTATGCTTATTTTACTCTTAGATTACTGTTAGCACTTTTCAAATATGCCAAAAGGGGGAATACTGAGTTCATGTGGAAGGAACTAAGGTGCGTGTGGTGCATGATGTGTTAAGGTGTGTGTGATGCATAATGTGTTAGGACCAGGTACTAAGTTGGTGATAATTGACATATGTCGAATGCAATGATGGTGAAGTAAGTGTGGTATATTGATAGAGAAAAGTAAATGAATGTTGATGTAAACTGAAAATAAGGGGCCAGGTCCCTATGTTGAAGGAAAGCTTGATGCATTATGATAGGGGGAACATTCACTGACATAAGTGGTAATCACTCCAACTGTATAAGTTGAATGAAATTGATGCTCCAAAGATCTGTGGTAATGTTCTATGGTTTGTCATCATCAAAAAGGGGTAAAATTGCTACATCTTGTTTTGATGATGATCATCTGACAACAAGGGACTAGGTCCCTAGGTCTTCATGGAAATATATAGCTGTCACATGGCCTGGACATTTTTTTCATCTAGTGTAATAATCTTCTCAGGTGAGATGTGTAACTTTCGTGGACACTTGTCCCAATCAGATTTCTACCCTAATGATTATTCCACACTAAAAGAAAAATAAGGCTTCTCAATTGAGTGGTTTTTGCAATATGATTATCCAAACAAAAATTGGCAAAAACTTAGCTTTGCAACAAGTGCTCAAGTTCTTGATTTTCTTGTGTACTGAAAGAGTATGTGAGTTCTTGAGTCGAGTCTTGTTTTGTAATTGAATTACTTATGTTATAAGAGTAATGTCATCTTGTGTTCTTGAGAGTGCTAAGGTAGAATTACTTGAATTCAATATTGGTTAGATTTAATCATTATTGAGAAGAGTTCTGGCAGAGTTGTCAAGGTAGACTTGTAATAGAGTTATTACAAGCAGGTGAAGCCTAGAGTTAGGTGTGTTCTCGGTAGAGTTATCAAGGTAAGATTGTAGTAGAGTTATTACAAGATGATGGAGCCTAGAGTTAGGTTCAAATCAAATTTGTAATCAAGAGGTTGATTATAGTGGATTGTTGAGTGCTTGTAAGGGCAAGCCATGGTTTTTCCTCCCTTGATCAAGGAGGTTTCCACGTTAAATCCTTGTGTTTTTAAATTCCTGAAAAGCTTTATCTTTCTTACATCTTTTCTGTGTTATTGCCTGAAACTGACTCTAAGGGACCTGGTTCCTCATAGTGTGGTGCAAGCCCCCACGTTTTAGCAGTATACATAAAATATCTTATTTTACGGAGATACCATGTCAAGATCAAAATAGAGTACATAATGACACCTGTTACACCCTCTGGTATAGGTAAGCCTATCCCAACCCAAGTTCAATAATTAAAGTAAATCACAAGCGGAAGAAGAAGAACAAAATAATCTCAAAATATTTAAAGATGAAATAATGGTTTCAAAGATACATTTCAGATCTGGCTGTCACTAGTACAAGCCTTTAAGTACAAATTGATATCAAATACAAAATGATATCAATAACTAAGGTATCTTAAATACGAATAATGCATTTGATAAAAAAGAGAGATTCAGATAAACTCCGTGAAATGTTAGCTACTACCTCGATCTCCATAGCGTTAATATTGAAGGAATACAATCTATGATCTACTACTCAAACCAATACCTGCATGGGATGCAAAAAATAAGAAAAAGAAAAAAGAAGCAATGGTGAGAACGAAACACGTGTACTCAACAAACATCATTTATAATAGATCCTAATCCAAAGTGAGGGAGAGAACCATTACCCTAACTACCCAAATTTTCCCTAATCAATCTACAACTCACAAATACACCATGTCATCCTAACAAGATATCCCAACATGACAGTTATAGGAGTATTAATTAATGGGTAGGAAAAATAATTCAGGTGAATCAAAATTAGTTATTTTATGATTAATAAACGCAAAAAGTCAATTATGAAGGAGACTCACTAACACAGTATATCAGGCTTATTCATCCATGTTCAAATGATAATCTGAGATAAAATAGTAGAGTGTGTTATTATGTGTATATCATGCTATAAATAGGTGTGACACTATATGTCTCACTAATCAAGACATAGCCATACCCTATGTCTCATAAATATCTTAATTCCCAAATCAACCAAGAGGTAGTATAATATAACATAATATAGTGAAATGAACGCAGAATACACAATATCATAAATAAGGTTCAATCACGATAATTAACTGCAATAGTAAACACTCAAATGGAATAACCAACCATAGTAAGGGAAGCAAAGAAATGCAATACATATGATGTAATGGAATATAGAGATGAAGGTAGGACATTTCGTATACGCCTTTCAAGCCTCAGTGCTTAAGGACGTGATCCATGGAGTGTTCGCAACCCATATACTTTAATAATTGCGCGTACACGCAAGTGTACATGGTTTCACCAAGTAGTAAAGTGGAATTTTACAAGCCAAGTATCTATCCCTCAGAGACTTGTGTTGACAACTATCAATTCTAGTTGACTATTAAGATTAATTTAGTGAAAACGTAACCACAAGAGCTTCAGAGTTATGACTAAAAGTAAAGTAAACAATGTGATAAATTAAAGGTGCGTGGATAATCAATGGAGATAAACCTAGTGTTTAGGCTCTAAGAACAATCATAATATGTTAATGAACTTCATTGATTAGGTTACTTATCTTGGATGTTAATTCACGGGGTTGATATTATGATTATGGTCTTCCGAGCCTCTAATCACCTATTTAACTTAGACCCACAACTACATCGTTGAGCAGGGATGTGAGAACTAAGTAAAATACATTCATATTTCATCCCATAAGAGAACTAAATAGGTCACTTAGGTAAATTATAACTTTATTTTGTAGAAGATTATAATCCTACTCTATTTACCCCCATGTTCTATCCTCTTGTTCCCTCTTCCGGGCTCATAAGATGACAATGGATGTATTTTAAGGGTAACAAATACTTAAAATAGTGATGGAAAGTATAAATAAACAACCAAATATGATAAATGATCAATACCAAGTCAATACATAGCAAAATTAATCATGTTCTTGACCTTAACCCCAGAAAAGGGTTTTTAGCTGCTCATGGATATAGAGGTAATCACGATAGATGAATTCATGATAAAATCCATAAACAAACTAAAAGTAAAAGAATCAAAACCTTATTTGAAGTGTTATCCATCCTCCCTCAAAGTTTCAAGGTCTTCTAAGGTGTTTAGCATCAAGTTAAGTGTCCTATTTATAGGAAGACAAAATTGTCGAAAGTGAGCCAAGGTCCGCGTCGCGCCCTCTATTGCAGAGAATAAGGCCCGAATAATGACCTAATAGTGGGGAAACAATGTTTTTTGAACCTAAGTCATCCCCCAAGGCTCGTGTGCTGACCTTACAGCATTGGCTAAGGTCCGCAATGCGTCACAGACTTCAAAACCTTCGTTTTATGTCAAATCTTTTTCCTTGTTTTAGTCCATCCATTCCAAGACTTTTGGTTTTGTTTTAACTTGATTTACAGATTTTGTAACTTCCAGATATCATCATCATAAACTTATAAAGCATCCTATAGCATCAAACTGACATGACTCGTAATTGGGCTTTGTCGTATGGGTATCTCAAGCCCAACGAGGATCGAGATTGCCTTGTTAACCCTAACTAACCATCACATCAATCCAAAAGTGTCGAATAAACTTCAAACATATAATAATATTGCAGAAACAAGACTAATAATCTCAACTTAAGAAAGTCTAGCAATTCATTAATAACAACATTCAACATCCAATCTACCCAAGTCCACAGTCATCTACAAGCCTCTATAAATTTGAAGTCAATAATATGTCTGGAAAAGCCCCTGACTATATCCAAAACCAAATCTAAAATAAGTCTATGACATACTGTAACGCCCCGAGACTACTCCCTGGATGTCACATGATGATAAGGACCACAAGTAATCCCAAGCTAACCTATGAATTGGCATACTATTAAGCAACTAATTTAGATATGTATAAAATAAATGAGTTTACTGTGCAGAAACATAATCATGATGTAATCTGGGAAAATACAATACTGATATAATTTTACACTCTGATAAAACTAAAAAGAGGAACTGAAATTACATGATTGACTCTAACTGACATATATAAAGCCTCTACTATACTGACTATAGATAGCTGAGATGTGACTCCAACTACCATTAATCAATACATATGAGAAAGAAAGTAAAGTACATGAATAATATCAAACTGAAGTCCCCAAAGTAGGAAGATTCATTACCTACTGACTGGAATCTACAACTATCTGATCGTGATATATGGGCTATAAGTGAACTAGTACCTAGGTTATTAAACAATGTAGCACATAGACGTATATGTGAATTAGTACTTTTGGAATGTACTGAGCATGTGGGGGTGAATGCATAAGTAAAACAGTAACTCAATTGTTCATATATCTTGTAAAGAATGCATACTAAGTGTAAATAACTCACATTGGCTTGAATAACTAAAATCTAAAAATCATAAATCATAAATGATAAAGCATACTGTATAAATCTTGTGAGTCATAACACTTATTTCTAGAAGCTGTACTTTTACTCTTTCTGCTAGTGGAATAAGTAGAACTGAAGTTAAGTCTATTTTCAAATCATGCAGGCTAAGTGTAAAAGGACTCACCTTTGTATCTGTAAACTAAAAGTTGAATTCTCATAGCTAATGACTTATGTAAAATAATATCTGAATAAAATTATGAGCCTTTACAATTAGTTTCTAAAAGTTATTCTGTTATTCTGTTTTAGGACTTAGGTTTTAGGGAGGTTCTTCTAACCGACATACACTATGTGAGTTATCATAGTGTCCAACGTCTAGCCCCCCTAAGGGGAAAACCTCACGTTGGGGAGAGGTGTCAGACTCTTGTCAAGGAGTATAACTTGAGATAAGTGATCACAATTTGTATCTATAATTCATATAAATGGGAATAATCTGAATCTGTCCTATATTGGCTCAAAGTTCTGGGGCATGTGAACTAGGACACATACCTAAATCAGTGCTAAATACTACTCCCTTTAATCTGTATGCTCATTCTGTAGGAAATCCACATTAAAAACTAGCATAAGGGTTTATAATGAAAATGAATTATGCATCTGTCTATTTTAAACTGTAATCAAATATAATCTATTTTCTATAAACTGTAATAAAAATTGTAATATGGATTCCATATCTAAGCTGAGGATCAAAAGATCAATTTTTTTCCAAAATCTAAATATAAGCTAGTCATAGGGTGCTTAAAAGTAAAATCTTCTTAAAATATCAATACTTAATCTAGGGCTTAAAAACCCATGATTTAAACTCACATCAAATCATCACAAAGTTCATGCTCAATAATGATAATCTTGATATTCTTTAACAATTTTAGTCAAGACAATGAAATTCAATTCTCAATCTGTAAAATCATGTCACACGCATAAAGATGTGAAAGTAGACATATAATTCAATATTTAAATCACTTGTAACATCAAAACCTTCAAATAATGCTAATTGGGTATGAACCCTAAACTGCAAATCATGTAAATTCAACTTTAAAAACTAATTTTGGGCACAAGGATGAAAGAGTATCCTATTGATAACCCCGCATACCTTATTAGATTAATTTGATAGAGAGAGCTGGTTTTGAACTCCTAAAGACGTTCTTGAAGGATTCTCCTTGAACTTAGTGGTTAAGGAAACTTGGGTTCTTACTTTTCTAGAAGAAAATTTGATGAAGTTCTTGGTGTTCTTGAGGGGACTAGGGTTTTCTTGGAGAGAAAAAAAGATGAATAAGCTTGTATCTAATGCTCTTGGGGCTTTAATTATCTATTTTGGATGAGTTAGGGTGAAGAAAGACACTTTTACCCTTAAAAATACGGAAACAGAAACTGGAAAATAGGTGCGGGCGATGGAGCGGGCGATGGAGCGGGCGTCGCGAGCTAATCAGGCGACCTCACCACCTCTCTCATGAAAATGGCTATAACTTTTGTCTCGGTTATCGGATTAAGGCGAAATTGATATCATTGGAAAGCCTACTTAATTATCTACAACTAGGTGGATCTTAAACTACAAAATCCTACATATATCAAAAGGTGTACACGTTCAAAGTAGACCCTTGCATAATTGAATACTAAACTTTGGAAGAATCAAAGGCTCTTAGTTCCTTTTTGTTCTAAGTACTTTCTATGAACAAGTTTCACCTCGAAAGAACTTCATAAACTAGAATAATGATCATGAAACTTATATTCACATGGGAATCATTTGGATTAGAGCTTGTACATTTAGGAACAATAGGTAAAATTCTAGAGCGAAAGTACGGGGTGTTACATTGTCTCCCCCATGGAATCATTCTACCTCGAATGATGGATAGGAATTTGTTGAAGCCTTAGAGGTATGGAATAACGTGGACATGATATGTATTCTACAAAAGGTTATAACTGAGCTGAAACATTAAAAACTTCTATCATGAAACTGATTTCTGAGCTGACTTGCCTTTAATTACTATAAGGAGTTGATTCATGCTGAGAATTTAGAATTTGCTTGAAGTGTTAATCATACAATCATACATATAGAACTACAAAGTGATAACTTATGTAGGAACGAATCATGAGAAAATGAGACTAAGATCATACAATGGGTATTACTGACTGAGTCTGAATACTTGGAAACTAAGATCATTCCCTGAACACTTATGAACTGAATCATGACTAGATATCTGAATCTGAAACTGATGCCTGGTACATAGATTGATATGAATTCGTAATTTGAACGATTATGAATATTTTACATTATGGAATGGCCTTACTCATGAAACTTTGGGTAGTAACACTAGATGGAAAGTTGGAAATCTATAGGACCTTGTCTGCTTGATTGCTACACTGGATTGCAAGCAATATGGACTGGATCATACTGAATGTTCATGCTCAAATAGAGTTTTCTTCAATACTCTTCTAAGAAATTCTAATAATATTAGGGATCAAGGAAATTTTGAGCATGATCTGAACTAGTCATCTGAATAAGGAATCACAACATTGATACAACTCTATAGCATGGAGCATAGACATATAAATCATAAGCTAGGATAAAATTAGTAGGCCTTAGGCAATGCAACTTCGTACTTTCAAGCTTAGCAACACTTCTCAAATTCTCTCTCAACTATACTATTCCCCTTAAATACCATACTCATTTGATTCAACTTATAATTTTTACATAGGCATTGATAAATCCCTCTACTAAACTCTAAATTGAACTAAATTCTCTCACCATGATCAAACCTAACTCAAAATCACAAGATACAACATGCTACACCATAATACTAGTCTAAACCACATGATTCAATCTTCTATGTCTCTTCTAGAGCTCACACCCTAAGCATAACATGCCTTACCACTTCAACAACTAACTCTGAACTGTTACTATGGATTCACTAGTGCATATTATATTCCTCCACTTGCATCTCAACATGACATTCAATCCTATCATTATAACCACATATGAACTTTAAGGTAAACACTCATACAAACATACTTCTCATATCCTCTAAACCACTATCAATAACAATTTTCTTGCACTATTCTTAAGAAGACACACCCAGAATTCTCAACTAACAATGCCATATACCAAAGATTTACCTCAATATTCCTTCATTCTTTAGACTTAGATATAAGAGCATAAATAATCTTTCTTAATGAGGGTCATCAACTCCCTCTCATCTAAATTATTGCTTGTCAATTATCACCACCACTATCTTAATGTAGGAAGAGGTCACGGAAGGGCTAACATATAAGGACCTGAAGAATGAAAGAATACTATACCTAACTCTGACATTTAACTGAGGCCTGAAGAATAGAATGTCAAAGGCATGGATTCATTAAAGAGGTCTAAACTGAGGACATACATGATATAATGCAAATTTCACTAGATCATGAGTTCTAAGAACTGATCATACTCTGAAACATGAGTTCATACTTAGCATAAGTTATCCAATATGAGACTGGAGTTCATATATTTTATAAGGGATGGCTTGAATCACAGAGTGAAGCTGTTACATACTTATTAGAAATTGAGAATGAACTTGAATACGAATGAATTGTATAAGAATTTTCCCTTAAGTATGCTAAAATAGAAGCTGGAAAAATAAGGGGGCGCACGTCGCAGGCTATATTGCAGTCTCCTTTAGCGGGGGAATAGAGCGCGCACCGCAGGTATATCTCAGGATGATACTATTTTGGTGATCCAAACATGCCTCTACTCTCGTCCAAAAATTCCAAAACTTATCAAGGTGTACTATCATCAACACCAATCGTGAATCAACTTAAAAATTGATGTTCTAAGGTTGGGAAGGTTGAAAATAAAATCATCAAAGTCTAAGAGCTTTAGATATGGATAGGTCCTAACACTTAGTGAAATATTCTAAGCCTTGGACCCTTTTAACTATAATAGGGAACTGAAATGAGCTAGGGTCTTACAATATCTCCCTCTTAGGTTAAAGCCATCCTTCTAAACTTATGGATATATTTCGTATTCCTAGAATTGAGCCAGTATTTTTTTGCTCTAATGGTCTACACATAAATGATAAACTCACATGAATGAACTATATTTTGAACTTACTGACTTCGTTCTTGGACACCCTTGCATATACCATCCTTAACTTTCTCTAGCTTCAATAATCATCGTCAAAGACTTACACTCTCCTTTGCAAACAGACCTACCTCACTAAACACAAAATCATAGCCTACCAAGATCACACTTCTATACTTATATTTTTCCCAAACCATAAGAATCAAAATCATACTTAAAATACTCAACACTATATATACATAACCCCTTAACTTGGGTATCAAGAACACCATGTACGATACAACTAACCTTGTTCCACTTAGCAACTAAAGGGTACTACTAACCACACATAACACTTAATAAACTTAGAAAATAATGCAACCCCATATCACCTTTGGCACGCTTCTACGTTATATCTACAACATCATACTTAATCTTAAATTAATAAACTTAAATTCTTGCACTCACTATTTCAATCCTATTGGTTCACCTCTATATAACTAGCATCACTGACCAAGAAATCATACATCTGCCTTAATGACAATCCACTATTCAAACTTAGTGTCTAGTGCTAGGCATGATGAACAACACAACCTCACATACTATTCTCACTCGAAAACTATAAAATAAAATATCAAGAAACACAAGTCCACTAAAGCCTCATGATAACAATAATTGATCATGATCGCATGGTCTATATTATTATAATACATTATGATATGGGTATAATGGGCTCAATACCATTTACTAGAATCCAAGCTCGAGAACTACAACAACTTCAAGGTACATTTATGAAGATGGACGCGTTTGAGCTTGGTGTGAACTTGCCCATGGGGTTTTATGCATTGACATGTGAGGGCTTGAATTAGGTGCTATAAAACCACCCAAGTCATTCTATTTACACTCCAAACTTTCCCCCCTCCTCATTAAGGGTAGAGGAGTCTTTTCCTTCTTATTATGTGCTAGACTATTTAAAGAACTCTCTTAGTCTTTGTGAGTAGTTAGTTCATTTGATTCAAGATTTGTAATATTGAACACCATTCCTCTCAAGAGAGAGTATATCACCAATATTTGAACATCACAAGTGAAAGGTTCCACTTGTGTTATGAAACGGCTAGAAACGTGAGTTCCTGAGTGAACCAAGTTTCTCTTGGGTTTGCATAAGAACTTGGTTCTTGTTAATGTATTTTTTAGAGTTTTTAGATTTTAATATACTCTTTATTTTATACATTATGTCTTCTCCTTGTGTCAAGTTAATTATCTTCTTTATCACTTTAAGTTTATATTTGTTTCTTATACCATTTGTGTCTTGTTGTTGCGGGTGAATGTGGGTTGTTATTACTCGTATGTGGACTATTTTATGCTTGTAGATACCGTGTGGTATCATTTGGTATTATAGCTAAGTCTGGTCGTGTTCTTACACCACCAATCTTGGGCCATGCTAGTTGAAAATAAAAAAAGGCATTGTTGGGTGTCTTGTGTTTAGCCGAGAAGTTGTCTAGATTTAGATGTGTTTTTACTTGTCTTAGTAGTTTCGTGTGTTAGCTTATTGTTCCCTAGAACATTTGAGTCTAAAGTCCAAGATTTGAGCTCTTGTTAAGTTGTTGTTAAAGGGTTGGACGATTAGAGGTTGTTGTTGTTCATAAGTGTTCTTGTTGTTGTTCATATTATCTTGAGATAATAGTTACCAAAAGGTTTGTTTAATTTGAAAAAGAGAAGAGAGAGGCAAAGTCTTGTGTTTGTCTTGGGAATACTTTCAAGACAACACCAAATTGGCAAAGAAACAAAAGGCCTCCCAAAAAGCTTACTTACCAAAAGAGTGTCGAACCTTTCTCAAAAAGAACCAAAAGAGGAAAGGGACAAAGCCAAAGCAAAAAGGTGTTTTGCCAATTTAGTGCAAGTTGGTGAAAAGTTGATGGACACCTTTTGACCTTTGGAAAGAGAGTCCAAAGTCTTGTATCCTCACTCCAAAACTGCAAACCAACACCAAACAAGCAATATTCAATAACTCAATTTGGAAAACATCAAACTTCAAACAAAAACAACAACACCAACAACCAAATTTGTGGGCCACGCCAACTACTAGGCTCAAGTCATTGGACATTCATAGTTTCTTTCCTTTTATATACTAGTTTCCTTATATTTGACTCCTATACTAGTTGAAAACTAAGTAACAACTTACTAAGTTGTGAACTAGTTTTTGAGTACATCTTTTGTGTTAACGTTCCTTGTGGTGCTTTGCTCGTTTATAATTCATAGTTGTTCTTGGTTCAAGTACGTACAAAATTTCCTTGAGTCTTCCAAACCAAAATCTATTCTAACTCAAGAGTAGGCTCATTCCCAAGTACTCACAAATTGATAGTCGGCTTACAACACTTGAAGGGCCAAGTGAGGAAGCCGAGTGTAAAGAGTGTGTAAGAGTATTTTAAACTAATGTTTTCTCTTTCTGTAGGTACATTTGAAAATGGAACCACACATGGAACCCAAAACTTTTAGTGCACCCACCGTGGAATTTAATATTATGAATTCCCTTGTAGCTAGTCTTGAGTCCTTGTCTCGGGACGTGGCTAGAGTGAATGCTATGGTTGAGAAGATGGGAGTGGAGATGGCCTCTATTAGTGGATGGGTGGAAAGCCAATAGAGTTCTCGAGCTTTAACTCCTCAAAACACATCCCCAAAAATTTCCCCCAAAGCCATTCACCAAAGAATGTATCCATTAAATGTCTTACATCAAGCCAACCTTTACTCACAAGGCTGAGGCCTTGATAGATCTAGCCATTTCCCACGCCACCAAGTCTCACATAAAGGACTTGGAACCCAAATCCCACCCTTAAATCTGAATCCTCCAAACTAAAATCCTCCTCCACTAGATGCCAATCCACTATACCAAATCCCAAATATCCAAAACCCACCAATGCAAGAAGAGGGATATGTTAGGGAGAAACGAAGGGGAGAGTATGAATGTATGATGATCCTTATTTAATGGAAGATAGGATGAGAGGTATAACGGTAGAACCAAGGGGAAAATGAGGGCTTGAAGGTAGGGGCATCCAAGATGTTCAATAAAGGGATGTTGGTCTTAACACTATCAAAATGGGACTTTCGATCTTTAGGGGAGAAAGTGATCTGGAAGAGTTTCTCTCGTGGGAATCCGCATGTGAGAGAGTCTTTCAAGTGAATGATATCACAGAGGAGAAAAAAAGTTGTTACTCCATTGCTCATTTTGAGGGATATGCTACCACATGGTAGGAGTATGTCAAACGTTTTGGCTACATATTGATTGAGGGGCAACCCCCTCCTTGGTTTCTGTTAAGGTATCTTATGAGGCAAAAGTTCCTTCCCGAAAGCTATCAATATGAACTCCTTGTAAAATTGTACAATTTGAAGCAAGGAAATAAAAGTGTGGCGGCTTACTATGATGAGTTTCAACAACTCATCTTGAAACTTGATCATAGAGGAGAACAAGTGAGCCATGATATCATCCGGTTCAAGGTCGGCCTAAACAAGGAAATCTCTATGCACATGTCACTTTATAAGTTTGAAACTAGTGAAGGGATCTTTCAAGCGGCTTTGGAGATTGAATGAGAAAACACGAAAAGGTCGGCATACAAAACTAAAGCATACCAAGGGTCCTCGGGTTGAACCAAGGGGAAATAAGTGAGTCCATCGACTTGGGGTGGAACAAGTCCAAACAACCATCAACCAAGGCCCCTCCACTCGTGAACAAGATTGCCCCACTACCTCCTCCACGATTTGAGGGCAAGCTGAATGTTTCTTCCAATACTAAAGGATTTCAATACTTCAAATTTCACGGATGGGGACACAAGGCTAGTGAGTGTCCTAATTAGATAAATGTGATATTGAGAGAAGGGAAATTACATTTCTTGGGGGAAGAAGTGGGACTTAAAATGGTTGAAAATAAAGAAGCCTCTCAAGATGGAGAGTGAGGGAAGGTCGAGAGGCCTAGTGATGATGATGAAGAGGAGGTTTGGACTCAAGAAGGTGAACTTGAAGTACCTAAATATGTGGTATGGAGATTTATGATTAGAAAATCATTGGATGATCCTAGCCAATGAGAAAACCTCTTTTATACTAAGTGTCTCATTAAGGGAAGTGTGTGCTCTTTGATTATTGATAGTGGAAGTTGTGCTAATGTGGATAGTGCCTCGATGGTAGATCACTTGAAGTTTCCAACTACTCAACATGTGAGTCTGTATAGACTCCAATGGTTGAACGATTGTGGAGAGTTGAAGGTAACCCGTTAAGTGGTGATTTGGTTCAAAGTTGGAAACTATGAGGATGAGGTACTTTGCAAAATTATTCCTATGCTAGCTTGTAATTTCTTGTTGGGTTAGCCATGTCAACACGATAGGTCTACCATGAATGATGGACATTTTCTTTAAGTCAAGTTTCATCTTTAAGAAGAGTAAGGGCTGACTTACCAAGTGATAAATATTATAAATCATGTAGAATTTCCCTAATATCAATGTTTTTTCATACAGATAATTGAATAATCTTTTTGTCGATACCAATTTCATCAAAATCCGACATCGAATGAGGAAATTATGGCCATTTTACTAAGAGCTGTCGGAACCACCCAGGTGCAACGGATAGGTTAGCGGACCATCGAGCTTGTGATGGACCATTTACCAAACCATTGCAACCAAGGCAGTGAATCTCTCTTCTATCCCAAGTACGACGGCCAAGACAATGGACCATCAAGCTAGCGATGCACCATCGCTAGGACTGTCGAAACTGAGGCAGTGTGGCCTTTTTTTGATCAATGTGTGATGGACGATCCGACGGGCCATCATACTAGTGATGGACCGTCACTTAAACTATCGTAAATCCCGTTCAGTATTTTTAAGACATTTTTAAAAAGGGCTTTTCGATCTTTTCCCACCCTTTTTAACCTTTATATTTATATATCTTGAACGAAGCTGAGGGCTTCATTCTTCATCTTCAACATCAAATCTAGGGTTTCCTACAAGATCAAAACCCTTCTTTCTTTAAGAATAAAAAAATCAAAAAAATCAAGAATCTCTCCAAGAGCCTTCAAGAAAGAGTTTCCTAAGGTATGCAGATGTTGATTCTTGAGTCCCTTCCACCTTAGAAGTTCAAGAATACTTTCCTAAACTTAAAGATCTAATGTTAATGAGTTTTAATGATTCATGTGAATTGAAATTTGAGTTCATGCTATTATTGAGTTTTAATCCATGTTTTGTTTACAAGGTTTTCAAGCTTTGACCCTAGTATGTGATATTCATGTAGTGTTCATGATAAACCCTCTTCAAGTTACTTGTTAAGTGATGTGTTCATGTCAATTAAGTGTAGAAATTGTTGAATAAGCAAATCATGCTCCCCTTATGTTTGATAAAATGCTTATGTGAAGGAATTAGAGCCATTATAGCATGTTGACTAGAAATCCCCCATTATGTGCAAGCTCATGTATGCCAAGTGTTTGATAAAAAGACTTAGTGAATGAATTGTGACATGATAGCATGAAATTCCCCCAATTATATGTTCTTTAATACATGTTAAGTGTTTGATGGAAGACCTTGTTAAATGGAGTATGAGCCAATAGCATATTTCCCTATGTTATCACATGTTTATGATTTCTAAATGCTTGAAGAGATACTTTAGTGATTTTGATGGTGAATGAATGTCCATGGTCATAACTATTCAAGAATGGTTATGTTTTAGTTTTATGTTATCGAGTCTTGGGGGCATTTATACCCAATAATTTAGCTGCAGTCTAGAGCCAGTGTCAGTTTTCACGCTAATCTTAGTCAAGCCACGATTCTTAGAACACAGTGAGTTACAGAAGTCAGAACTCTCAGACAGTTATAGAACTTAAGAAACCTCAGTAATCTCAGTAATCTCAGTATCGTTAGCATCTAGCCTCAGTTCAGTAATCATCTCAGATATAGTAGTATTCAAGTGTTTAGTTCTAACCTCAGTAGTATTCGAGTAATTTATTCAGGGCTCAGTATCATTCAGTTAGATAACGACATTCAGTAGTATTCCATCAAATAATGGAACCAAGTGAATTTAGCTTAACTCAGTCAGATCAATCGAGAAATATGATCAGTAACAGATTCAGCTTAGTCTAAGTTCAATTAAAAATCAGTTCAGAGTCCTTCAGTTAGGAGTAGGATCTAGCATCGAGCGAGTGCAGGGATGATGGCTTTCCTATTAAAGAGGTAGAGTCATTAGCTGCAATCCCTGAACTCTAAAACTGCGTAGCCAGTGCAGGAATAGGAGTCACCCATTAGAATAAGGCTTGACTATTATACTACCTTAGGCTTGACTTTCTGTTGAGGGTCACCCATTAGAGAGGCTTGACTAGAGTAGAGGTATTTACCCGTGGCACGATATTGACACCCTTCCAACTGGGGTTACAGTTTGGACCCCACCAATTCAAATTCGGGGCATGTCGATTAAGTGAGAATTCCCACACTTGCAGTTTCAGTATCAGTCTTCAGAGTAGAACTCAGAAATTAGGACTGTCAAATACAGTCACCTATCTTAATATGGAACTCAGATAGTTCCATAGATTCATGTACCACCTACTATATAGGCTTGGTCTCTCATAAAGTTAATCAGTATCAGTACTAATAGATCCAGAGATCACCCATTAGATAGGCCTGATCTCAGTCTTAGATTCAGTTAAGTATTCTCATTATCAGATTCAGAGATCTTCCGCTAGATAGGTATGATCTCAAACATAATCATTTCTTATCATTGATAGTAGATTCAGGGATCATTCGTTAGAGAGGCTTGATCTCAGATTTAGTCAGTCAATTATAGCAAGCTCAGAACTCAGTTATTGATATGAGTAGATTCAGTTAATCAGCTTCAATATCATTAATTTCTGAGATTACTCACTAGATAGGACTGATCTCAACTTTAGTACTCATTTATCAATATCAAAAGATTCAGTTATTCAGTATATCAGTATTAGTAGAGAGTTCAGATGTCGGTAAAGCAGTATCTAAGTTTCAGTATTCAGAGTCACGATGATTTCAGTTATGGTTTGTGAATTCATACATATGTCCTCATTCAGTACTCTCATGATTATTCAGTTAAGTAATTGTCCATGCATAAGCCCTTGTATTTAGCCTTACCTCATCTTTCATACTCAATATATTCCCACGTACCGACGTATTTGCGCTATGGTATTTTACTTTACACCATAGGTTTAGAGGCATGATATCCAGAGTACCCTTAGCAGTTCAGTCCCAGTCAGCAGCAGTAGACGTAGCAGTGAGTCCTCTTCATTCGAGGATGATCCTTATTTATTATTGCATCAAATTTAGTTTATTTTTAGTAGACGGAGTTAGTTGGGGACAAGTCCCATCAACTCCACAGTTCATATAGTCTAGAGGCTTTTCGAATAAATGTATTAGTATTCAGTTTTTAGTTTTGAGTATTTTAGATATTTTGAACCTTATGGAAAGTTTTCCGTCAGTTTTTTACATTTATTATATTATATTATGCAGAGCTCAGGTACAAATATCAGTAGAAGGTTAGCTTGTCATCCTTCAGGATCATAAGCACCATGTAATGACTAGGGGTAATCTCGGGTCACTACAATCACCATCACAAGTGCATGAGGCACACCGACAAATGAAAAATTTTCAAGGAAAGGGAAAGAATGAGAAAAACCTGTGGGAAAGGGTGTGGAACCCGAGAGTGGGAAGGATAAGGGAGAAGAGGGAGTTTCAGCATCGAGGGGTAGGGATTCAATGGTAATGTTGGCTCAAAATGGTGACCTCTTCAAAAAGTATGATGATTCTACTCCCATGCTACTTTTGGCTCATATTTTGAATGCTAACCCGTCCACTTCCCCTATCCCTTCTTCTATTTCTAATGTTTTGTAGGAATTTGATGATGTATTCCCTAGTGAATTGCCGCAAGGACTTTCTCCACTTCGAGGAATTAAGCACCAAATCAATTTTGTTCTAGGATTGCAATTGCCGAACAAGCCGACTTATAGGAGAAACCCCACGAATACAAAGGAACTCCAACAGTAAGTTGAGAACCTCCTCAACAAAGGATATATCAAGGAAAACATGAGTTCATGCGCAGTTCCAGTGTTGCTTGTAAAGTATTGTCATTCTATTACTAGGTTAGATGATATGCTTGATGAACTAAATGGATCTTGTGTGTTTTTTAAGGTTGATCTTATGAGTGGTTAGCACCAAATCCGTATGAAACCAACTGATGAATGGAAGACCACATTTAAGTCCAAGTTTGGTTTATATGAGTTGATGGTCATGCCATTTGGTATTACCAACACTCCTAGTACCTTCATGTGGCTAATAAATCATATGATTAAGCAGTTTATTGGCAAGTTTGTGGTTATGTACTTTGATGATGTTTTAGTTTATAGTAAGTCCCTTGATGAACATGTATTTCATCTAAGGAGTGTTTTTGATGTTCTTATGAAAGAAAGGTTGTATGCTAATATTGAAAAATGCTCCTTTGGTGTTGATGAAGTTGTATTTTTAGGATTTGTTTTAAGCTCGAAGGGAGTAGAGGTAGACGAATCCAAGATAACATCCATTAAAGATTGGCCAACCCCTAAAACCATGGGTAATACTCAGAGTTTCCATCCTTTGGCAAGCTTTTATAGGCGGTTCATCAAAGTATTTAGTACCATTTCCTCCCCCCTTGACTGAAATCATCCAAAAGGACAAACCTTTCAAGTAGGGTAAAGAGTAATCTAAGGACTTTAATACCTTGAAAGATATGCTCATTTTGGCATCGTTGTTGCAATTGACTAACTTTGACAAGATGTTTGAAATAGAATGTGATGCTAGAAAGATAGGAATAGGCGTGGTTTTGATGAAAGAATTGAATCCTATAGCTTACTTTAGCAAAAAGCTCAAAGGCACCACTATAAACTACTCCACGTATGATTTAGAGTTATATGCCTGATGATAGGCGAATTTACACGCCTATAGTGCTATATTTTACCCATATTTTAGCCATGTTTTGAGGACAAATTATATAATTCATGCACTTTTAGTCCTTTTTCCTGTAAGTGAGCTAACAAATATGATTAGCAAGTTTTCAGGTATAAATGATGCAGAATTCAGCATTTTATGGATAACTTGACGCCAAAGAAAGCTTCACAAAAGGAGGAAACCAAATCTTGGACGCCAAGGACCAAAAGTGGCGCATAAAAAATCTGTTCCGGGCAAAAACAGCAATTCTGAAGACTTTGGGGACTAGCAGTAACTTATTAGGATTAGGATAATGATACCTTAACCTAGTAGGATGGGTTAAGTAATTCATTAGCTTAGTAGGAATAGGATATGGGTATTATAAATACCCTATTTTGCTAGAGATTTTAATACTTCAAATTACAATTCTAATTCTATTTTTCAATTCTTATTCTACTTCCGCAAGACCTTTTCTATTAATTCTACTTTTTATTCTTCTTCTATTCATCTAATCAATTCTTAATTTTTGCAACAAGAGAAACGTTACTTTGCAAGGAATTCACGCCTAACTCCTACCACACTTTGCTACACGAAATATTTATTGTGGTATAATAACAATGTCTATTGTGATTTCCTTCGCACTCATGGGTAACTAAACTTCTCTGTTGGGGTTATGGAAGCCATATGAGATACTATCTATTGCTATGAGTTTGTGAATTCGTGACACGTATATTGCTTATATCATTATTCTCTTCATCTTAATCTAAATTCTTTGTGGATGCAAACGCATAGAATACGCCAGTATAGCATTAACTTGTTCGAAAGAAAGGTTATATGTATGAAAAAGAGATAATGTCAAGGTAATAGGGTCCCATCCCCTATTAAAAAGTTAGTGCTGTAACTGGATTAACCTCTTGGAGAATTTGTACCGTTAGATACGCTTTAAACTCGAAAGAGTTAAAGTGAAATAGTCCTTGTTCAGGTCGAAAGACGCTTGGATTTACCATCGAATACAATTCTCTATAAGCACATGCATGTATGAACTCCGCATAACTCATAGCCAATAGAGACGTACAAATCATAAGGTGGACATAACCCCAACTTCTCAATTCTCATCGTTTACATCTTACTAAACATTCTTTCTTTTTACTTTGCTATTTCCGTTTTTTCTCTACTATTTGGTTACATTACTTGCACAACAAGACTCCCCCCTTTTTCGAGACTTTCACTAAAAGTCTAGTAATCTTCGCTTACTTGCTGACCAAGCTATTCCCTGTGGGATCGATACCCAACCCAGTTGGGTTCTATATTTGACAAACGACCGCTTTACACTCCTACGAGAGCTGTAGATTGAGCGTTATCAAAAATTGGCGCCGTTGCCGGGGAATACAAGTGTCAATTAAGTTCGTAATAATTACTAGAGCCTTTGGTCAAAGATTCTCGTACTTTTACTTTTAGTTTTTATTTTTGCTTACTGCAGGTTTTTATTCAGTGCATGCCCCATACCCGAAGTTCTGGTCAACCGTTATTACCTATCAATCTTGAACCACAACGTATTCGCAGAATGGAGGCACAACACGCAATTGAAAGGATGGCTGCTCAACAGGAACAGGCGAGACTAGCTGCGCTAGCCGCCGCTCAAGTGCATCAACAGAATATTGATAACCCTGGGCGAGCAACAAATCCTGACGATGAAGATCTAGGTGATGACGAGCTACTAAACCCTAGGCATGCCGCTGAGATCGCAACACCTGCCAACAGAAGAGATCGTCAAGCTAGGTTTAGGCCTGAACGCCAAGCTATGCAGCCAGCTTTCGACGATGATGATGATGATCTTGATGGAGCCGGAGCCACAAGAGCCATTATTCCTCCACCATTGGCACCCGAAGCCAAGTTCAACATCACGAGCACCATGATTCAGTTATTGCAACTCAAGGGATTATTTCGTGGACTAGCAGGCGATGATCCGAATATGCATCTCATCAACTTTATTTCTACATGCAAGTTGTTTGACAATCCTGGAGTTGGTCAGAATGCAATTCGGTTACGCTTATTTCCATTGTCTCTGTCTGGGGAGGCAACTCTATGGTTGAATGGGCTGACTCCTGATTCTATTACAAATTGGAGGCAATTGAGAGACGCTTTCCTAGAAAGATTCTTTCCGCCATCCAAAAGAGCACAAATGAGAGATGAAATCAGCAACTTTCATCAGCTTCCAACTGAAGCCCTTCATGAAACATGAGAGAGGTTCAAGACGAAGCTAATGAGGTGCCCAAACCATCTCATGACTAATGTTCACCTAATGGAGATACTTTACAGAGCCTTGAATTCAATAACTAAACCAGTTGTGGATAATGCGGCTGGAGGATCATTTATAGATCTCACCTTTGGTCAGGCAAGCAATATGCTAGATCGTATGATGAAGCAAAGTAGAGCTTGGCATACCAGGGATTCTGAGGTAGCAAGCCCCACTTTATCTATACGCATGACTGCAGACCAAAGAAGAAGAGAAGAAGAACGTGATCAAGATATGGCGCACATGAAGACACAAGTGGATCTTCTTACAAAGCATCTATTATCAGGGAAGACCAAAAAAGTAAAAGCCATTGCGTCAAAAGGAAAAGATGAATCTGATTCGAAAGAAGAAGCCAACTACTTAAACAATCAGGGGGGGTTTTCGAGGTAATACCCAAGGAAACCAAGGTCGGAACTATTATGATAAATATAGAAACAAGGACCAAGGTAGTTGGAAGAACAAGAATGACAAAAGTGGTTTGTATGTTCCCCCTGGAAGACGTGACGCCACCACATCTAGTTCTGGAAGTATGGAAGACATGATGGCTAAACTACTGAAAGGAGTGGAAGCAACTAGCGCGGGAGTAACGGAGGTAATAAATGATTTGTCCTCTATGAAGCAATTAGTTGATTCACATTCCACTTCAATCAAGCAAATAGAGCAGCAATTGAGCCAACTTTCAGCAGCACTCAATCAAAGAAAGGCTGGCACTTTACCTAGCGACACTGTGCAAAATCCAAGGAATGAGGGATCATGCATGGCTATTACTACTCGAAGTGGTAAGGCGCTGGAAACTTCATCTAAGGGCAAACAAGTGGTCGAAGATGTAGCAGACATTGATGACAAGGCAAAAGGAGAAGCTTCCGTAGAATCCACCCACGACGTCCATGACGGTACACCGAGTATGTTGCAGCCTGAAAAGGCTGAAAAACGAAGGCAAGAGGAGAAGAAAGCCGTGGAGAGAACAATTCCATACCCACCACTACCTTTTTCTCAAAGATTGAAGAAGGTGGCAGACGATACAAAGTTCAGCAAATTCATGACTATGTTAAAGCAGCTGACCATTAATGTTCCATTGGTGGAGGCACTTGAACAAATGCCTGGGTATGCAAAATTTATGAAAGATCTTTTGACGAAAAAGCAGGAAGCAAGCTATGAGTTGAAAGATAATGTTCATCACTGCAACGCCATCGCTACCCGATCACTAGTTCAGAAGAAGGCTGACCCCGGAGCTTTCACTATTCCTTGCACTGTTGGATCTTTGAATTTTGCCAAGGCATTATGTGATTTAAGAGCCAGCATCAATTTGATGCCATTATCTATCTATAAAAAGTTGGGGTTAGGTGATCCTACTCCAACCAATATGAGGCTCGTAATGGCGGATAGGTCGGTAAAACGACCTGTTAGGATTCTATGTGATGTATTGGTAAAGGTTTCTTCATTCATCTTTCCGGCAGACTTTATTATTTTGGATTGTGAAGCAGACTCAGAAGTTCCCATAATCTTGGGGCGCCCTTTCCTTACTACAGGAAGCGTGCTTATTGATTTGAGAGCTAATGAGCTTTCATTCCGAATAAATGACGAAGTAGTTCGCTTTGATGTGTGCAAATCAATGAAGCAACCCAAAGAGCTGAACGTATTCTCGGTGGCTGATGTTTACTTTGATGATGAGAAAGAACTACTTGAAGAAGAGCAAATTATTGATGACCCAGTGGCGGTTGTGCTCATGAATGAAGAGAGTAAGGATGCTGAAAATTGCGAAGAAGATATTTGTGCTCTATCAGGATTAGGGACATATCGCCATACTCCCAAGAAGCTGGACCTCGATCTCAAAAATCGACCCACACCACCAGCCAAGCCATCTATTGAAGAGCCACCCACGTTAGAATTGAAGGAGCTGCCTAGTCATTTAAAGTATGCATTCTTAGGAATCGGAAACACACTTCCAGTTATTGTGGCAGCGGATTTGGGTGAGCAACAAGTTGCAGCTCTCATTGCTATTCTACGGAAGTATATAAGAGCCATTGGTTGGACCATTGCTGATATTATTGGTATTCCACCTGGGATTTGTACACACAAGATTCAGCTTGAAGAAAATTGCACACCCACCATTGAGCATCAAAGTCGTCTCAATCCACCTATGCAAGAAGTGGTGAAGAAAGAAATTATCAAGTGGTTAGATGCAGGAGTTGTGTATCCAATCTCCGACAGTACATGGGTAAGCCCGGTACAATGTGTTCCTAAGAAAGGAGGCATGATGGTGGTCGCAAATGAAAAGAATGAGCTTATTCCACTCAGACCCGTCACCGGATGGAGAGTATGCATGGACTACAGAAAGCTGAATTCTTGGACACTCAAAGATCACTTTCCAATGCCATTTATGGACCAAATGCTAGATCGATTAGCGGGGAAAGGATGGTTTTGTTTTCTAGAAGGTTATTCAGGATATAATCAGATTTGTATTGACCCCGAAGACCAAGAGAAGACAACGTTCACATGTCCATATGGCACGTTTGCCTTCAAACGTATGCCATTCGGGCTATGTAACGCACCAGCCACCTTTCAACGTTGTATGATGTCCATTTTTTCTGATATGGTTGAAGATACTTTGGAGGTATTCATGGACAATTTTTCAGTCGTTGGTGAGTCTTTTGAAGCGTGCTTGGTAAACCTAAGTATGGCGTTGCAAAGATGTGTAGAATTCAACCTAGTGCTTAATTGGAAAAAATGCCACTTCATGGTTAAAGAAGGTATTGTTCTGGGGCATAAAATCTCCGAAAGAGGGATTGAGGTTGATCGAGCGAAAATTAAGGTTATTGAGAAGCTACCACCACCAATTTCCGTAAAGGGAATTCGTAGTTTCCTCGGTCACGCAGGTTTCTATCGGCGGTTTATCAAAGACTTCTCCAAAATTGCTAGTCCATTGTGCAAACTCTTGGAGAAAGATGAAAAATTTGACTTCAATGAAGATTGTTTGAAGGCATTCGAACGCCTCAAAGGAAAACTAATTGAAGCCCCTATCATGGTTGCACCAGATTGGTCTCTACCGTTCGAAGTCATGTGTGATGCTAGTGGGGTAGCCGTGGGCACTGTACTTAGCCAGAGGAAGGAGAAATTATTCCATCCTATCTACTATGCTATCAAGGTCCTGAACGAAGCCCAAAAGAACTAAACTGTCACAGAACAAGAGCTCCTAGCGGTTGTGTACGCGTTTGAGAAGTTCCGTGCTTATTTGTTGGGGACCAAAGTAATCGTTCATACAGACCATGCAGCTCTAAGATATCTAATGACAAAGAAAGATGCGAAACCAATACTAATTCGATGGGTGTTGCTGCTGCAAGAATTCGATTTCGAAGTTAAAGATAGAAGAGGTTGCGAGAACCAAGTGGCTGATCATCTATCTAGACTCGAAAATGAGCATATGGCGCAGCCTGAAATCGAGATTGATGATGCATTCCCTGATGAGGAGATCTTAGCAACGATAATGGAAAAGTTACCATGGTTTGCCGACTTTGCAAATTTTGCGGTAAGTAATGTGATACCTGCAAACTTATCTTACCATCAAAAGAGAAAGTTTATGCATGATGTAAAACACTACTTTTGGGATGAGCCATATTTGTTTCGACGATGTATATCCCATGCAGAGGTGCCTAATATATTGGAAGCATGCCACACTTCCCAAGTTGGGGGACATCATGCAGGTAATCGGACAGCAAGAAAGGTATTGCAAAGCGGATATTATTGGCCTTCAATATTTAGAGATGCCTACGACTTTGTTAGAAGATGCGACCAATGTCAGTGACAAGGTGCTATTTCGAAACACCATGAGATTCTTATGTCGAAAATCCTTGAAGTAGAGCTCTTTGACGTATGGGGTATTGATTTCATGGGTCCATTCGTAAATTCGTTTGGAATGAAGTACATCCTAGTTGCTGTAGATTATGTCTCAAAATGGGTTGAAGCAGTAGCGTTGGCTGACAATGAGGGAAAGCGTGTTGTTGCATTCTTGAAGAGAAATATCTTATCTCGCTTTGGAGTACCACGTACTATCATAAGTGATGGAGGATCCCACTTTTGCAACAAGCTATTCAAATCTGTGTTGGCAAAATATGGTGTCAAGCAACATAAGGTAGCCACACCTTATCACCCACAAACTAGCGGCCAAGTAGAGGTTTCCAACCGAGAGATCAAGCAAATCCTTGCTAAAACGGTGAATGCTAATAGGAAAGATTGGTCTAGGAAGCTGGATGATGCACTATGGGCGTACAGGACTGCATTCAAAACACCCATTGGCATGTCCCCGTACCAACTAGTTTATGGGAAGGCTTGTCACTTACCCATTGAGCTTGAGCATAAGGCATTGTGGGCGTTGAAGCGATTGAATTTGAATTGGGATGATGCAATAAATCTGAGATTGGAGCAACTGAACGAGATAGACGAATTCCGTCTCCATGCTTATAAAAGATCAGACCTATACAAGGAGCAGATGAAAAAGTATCATGATCAGCGGATTGTTCGACGAAACTTTCAAAAGGATGATATGGTCCTTCTTTTCAATTCCAGACTGAAGTTATTCCCAGGTAAGTTAAAATCCAAGTGGTCAGGTCCATACAAAGTTAACCAAATCTACTCGTCTGGAGTAGTAGAGTTGGAAGACAATAATGGTGTTGTCTTCAAAGTGAATGGCCAACGAATAAAACCCTATATCGGTCCTCTTGATTCGATAAATTATATGTCCCTCACTTATCTCGACGAAGTCTAAGTAATTGAGGTAACTATTTCGTGCCGCGATAATAAATCAAGCGCTAGATGGGAGGCAACCCATCGGTTATCGTTTTTCATTTTTCCTTTTGTTCTAGTACATGTTTTGCTTTTGATAAATAAAAATCTAAAAATAAGAGTCGTGCCACGACCAAAACTAAGGCGCTGGATGGGAGGCAACCCATTGTTCTAATCGTTTTTATTGTCTTTGAGCAAATTAGGTGCAAGAGGTGTAAAACGAAGAGATTGGTTTCAAATCTCGATTTGGACGTGTTGCATGTTAAAGGTGGTAAGTTAGGAATGAGGAAGCAAAAGGTTATGGATTGAGCATTGCTCATGAAAATATAGGCATCAAAAAAGGCTAGGCCTAGGTAAAACTAGGCCACAAACAAGGCAAAGCCTATACTATGGCCTAAGATCTCGGAATCTAGTGTGCCATAGCATAGGCGCCGCCCATGCCCAAGTATGCCATAGCATAGGCGCCGCCTATGCTAAAGCCTTTTGTCTCTGAATCTCATATGCCATGCTAAAGGCGCCGCCTATGCCTAGGAATGCCATGGCATAGGCGCCGCCTATGCTCAACAATGCTATGCAAAAGGCGCCGACTATGCCAAGCATATGCAAAGCAAAAGGCGCCGCCTATGGTCACTTCTTGTCTCCAAATCCGATTTTAAATGGGTCAAAACCTGACCCAACCTTCTCCTATAAATATGAGACTTAGTCTTGAACCAAAAACTCATTGGAAACCTAGACTAGGCGCCGCCTATAGTCTCCAAATCCTCTCAAAAATTTTCCATTTGCTCTTTTTCTTCACAAGAACATCATCCAAAGGAATCAATCAAGTAAGTACTACTTTGTTCTTCATTTACATTCCGTAAGTAATACATTACTACTCCTATTATGAATTGTTAAATCTTGAAGTAGTATTGGTGATTTGAATGTGATTGAATTGTTGTGATACAACCAAGTGAGTGAATGTATACGTAAGAATCATCTTAACTTGTTCCAAACTTGTATTTGATTTTGATGCACTGTCATATTTTTGTGGAATTAATATGGTCACAAAAATTGCATAATCTTGTCACTTGAATACTTATATGTTGGAATGACTTGTTC
Organism: Capsicum pubescens; assembly: GCA_030864215.1. Taxonomy (NCBI): domain Eukaryota; kingdom Viridiplantae; phylum Streptophyta; class Magnoliopsida; order Solanales; family Solanaceae; genus Capsicum; species Capsicum pubescens. Next base: position 126,817,975 of record CM061543.1, read on the forward strand.
ATCGGGATAAGAATTATAGTTGCCTACCGACATAGGAGGTTGTGATTATTTAGATACTATACCTTGATTCAATCCCTATGTAGTAGTCATGATATATCAAACATGAAAGTATTGCCAAGATTACAAGAAGTATGAATGCTCTGATTTTATTGTTGGAATATAGCACCTAAAACATATGTCGATGAAGTCTGACTAGTCGACCACTTTCACTTCACTAGTCTGTACCAACAAACTAAGTGTGGGGTGGTGCCCCTACTGCTCGTTTATAGATTGTATCCATCGAGATGATGCTAACATGAACATTATTTTAGTCTCAGGTACAATGGCACCCAAAGCAAGACAAGGCAAAGATAAGGCTACCACTTCACAAAAAGTCAAGAAAAGAGGCCGAAAAGAGAAAGGAGAAGCATCCTCGATGCAATTACCACGCCGTATGTTTGGAATAAAATGGGTTCTTGAGGAGAAAGCGAAGGAATGGTATAGGAACAACAAAGAAAGAAAATATGTTCATGTGGACTTGATAAACAAGGAAAGCCTAGCAAAGAAAGAACCGCGCATGTTGTCCAAGATCATGGCATTACATCTGTATTTCATCTTCCGAGACATGGGAGAATGCAATCTCGATTTAACAAGAGAATTCTATGCCAACTAGTCACCGAAAACCACAGGAAGCGAGGTCAAGATTCGGGGCCAAGTTTTACAACTCAATGCGGATTTCTTCAACTCCTTTCTTGGCTTGCCTTCAGTCGATCCATCACCATTCAAGGAGCTGTACAGGAGACCTCCATATAGAGCTATTCGACACACACTCTGTGTAACAAGATCCATGGCACGCTGGAGTAGACACAAGGACACTGGTCGACACAACACCTTCCCATATGCTCCTTTGAATAGGGAAGCAAGGATATGGTTGCGTATAGTCAACTCTTGCCTAATTCCAGGGACTCAGTACACCAAGATAACAAGAGATAGAGTGTTCTTGGTATACACATTGATGATGAATGTCCCTATCAACGTCGGGGCAATTATTCGTTCCACAATGCGAAAAGCTAGGCTACACAAGAGGTCCCACTTCAGTTTTGGCAACTTGTTGACTGCAATACTAAGGAAAGAAGACATCGAAGAGGAACCGACTGATCACAAACTCCCACACAACACAAATAAAGTTGACCTCACGAAGGTTAAAGATGCTGAAACCACTCATGGAGTCAACCTTACCACTTCAGAAAGGCATGCTCGCGACGAAAGCTTCTCCCGCCATTTATATGGCATGATGAAGTTTACCATGATGAGCGGGGGTCGTGTTCCAACTGCTGCAGAGCTCCAACAGTTGGATTATGACTACCCAATGAATGAGCATGCGAGGGCGATGTGTGGAGAAGGTGTATATTTTGAGGAACCTCTTGATGACGACATGCCAACCGATGATGATCGACGAATGCCAGACTCCGACGTGGAAGAGAACTCTGATGATGACGAATCTGATGACGATTCCGATGCAGGGGGTATGACCCCAGACATAGAGGATGAGTCCGACTAATCAGGTTCTTCTTATTTATTTTTCACTGAGGGCAGTGTGTCCCGTCTAAGTGTGGGGTGCTAGTATTTGCATGCTATACTTCTTTATCTGCATTTGCATTTATTTATGTTATTTATGTTTGGTTGTTTGATATAGTTAGTAGTCGTAGATTTTTTTATTTTGATGCATGAAATTGTTCTGATAGGCGGCATGGTGTTATGACAAGAGTTTGTGCTAGAATCATTACTATTGAGACACTTAGGCTCTAAGTGTGACTCACTGTGTGATAATTATGTGGTTTAATTCATTCATCTGTTGGGTCAAGAGTCTATACTGCTCCCAATAAAGTTAACCATGTGCCTTGTGTGTGTGAGATGATAGTATATTCTGTGCTTGTGACTGATGCTAGAACTTTCCTGGTGTGTGTGTAAAGAGAAATAAAGAGTGTGAGTTTAGGAGATGATTTAGGCATTTCTTTGGCAACCGATACTTGTTTACCTTCATTTTACCTACCCGTGGACTTTATCCTAGTCAACCCCTTTGAGCCTTTAAGCCATTTTCTTTGACAGCCTCATATGTAAGCCTAATCCATTTTTTTTCAAGACCATAATTTGATCCAAATTTCTAAGTGATTTAAGTTGTAAAGTCATGTAACAAAATAAGAGGAAATTGGGTGAGAGTGATGCCTTAGAGTGTATTGGTACTTGAATTTGTTATGAAAAAGAGTGGCTATCATGGAGGTGTGTTATAAAAAAAAAGAGAAAAGAAAAAGAAATAGAAAAACAAAAAGATAAATTATGTTTATGATTAAATAAAAAGATAGTTATGCTTGAATGGCAAAATAGGTGAAAAGGGGTGATAGATGAAAGAAAGGTAGCAGGGTTGATTAAAAAAAAGTGTTAATGGCATAATGTGATGTATTAAAGCGCTTAGGAACATAGTCACTATTTCTGGCCAAAATAGTCCTACCCGTCCCTTAGCCTACATTACAACCTATAGAAGACCTATTTGATCCTAAGCTTAGCATTCTGATATTTAGTGGAGCATTACACTATGGGCAAGCCTATGGTCATCAGTTGCAACATATGAAGTCTTTGTGAGAGTGAGAGCAAGGATAATCTTATACCCATGTTATGAAAAATACAATACTTATGAGTGATTATGGGTAACATCTTATGTGAGACACACATGGTTGATGAGTTTTGGGTAGTCGTGTATGATTATTTGTGCCTTGACTTTTGAATATGAGTTGACCACCATCACGAGTCTATGTTAGAGGCTGAATTGTTTCTACTAATGATCAGAAAAATACTCTTTGTTGATAATTGTTATGCTTGTCTTGACGAATATTTTGTGTTGTTGCTGTGAAACCCTAAGTAAATGTTAAGAGGGACATGATATTTTGTTCGAGGACGAACAAAGCTTCAAGTGTGGGGTGTTGATGATAGACGAATTTACATGCCTATAGTGCTATATTTTACCCATATTTTAGCCATGTTTTGAGGACAAATTATATAATTCATGCACTTTTAGTCCTTTTTCCTGTAAGTGAGCTAACGAACATGATTAGCAAGTTTTCAGGTATAAATGATGCATAATTCAGCATTTTATGGATAACTTGACGCCAAAGAAAGCTTCACGAAAGGAGGAAACCAAATCTTGGACGCCAAGGACCAAAAGTGGCGCATGGAAAATCTGTCCCGGGCAAAAACAACAATTCTGAAGACTTTGGGGACTAGCAGTAACTTATTAGGATTAGGATAATGATACCTTAACCTAGTAGGATGGGTTAAGTAATTCATTAGCTTAGTTGGAATAGGATATGGGTATTATAAATACCCTATTTTGCTAGAGATTTTAATACTTCGAATTACAATTCTAATTCTACTTTTCAATTCTTATTCTACTTCCGCAAGACCTTTTCTATTAATTCTACTTTTTATTCTTCTTCTATTCATCTAATCAATTCTTAATTTCCGCAACAAGAGAAACGTTACTTTGCAAGGAATTCACGCCTAACGCCTACCACACTTTGCTACACGAAATATTTATTGTGGTATAATAACAATGTCTATTGTGATTTCCTTCGCACTCATGGGTAACTAAACTTCTCTGTTGGGGTTATGGAAGCCATATGAGATACTATCTATTGCTATGAGTTTGTGAATTCGTGACACGTATATTGCTTATATCATTATTCTCTTCATCTTAATCTAAATTCTTTGTGGTTGCAAACGCATAGAATACGCCAGTATAGCATTAACTTGTTCGAAAGAAAGGTTATATGTATGAAAAAGAGATAATGTCAAGGTAATAGGGTCTCATCCCCTATTAAAAAGTTAGTGCCATAACTGGATTAACCTCTTGGAGAATTTGTACCGTTAGATACGCTTTAAGCTCGAAAGAGTTAAAGTGAAATAGTCCTTGTTCAGGTCGAAAGACGCTTGGATTTACTATCGAATACAATTCTCTATAAGCACATGCATGTCTGAACTCCGCATAACTCATAGCCAATAGAGACGTACAACTCATAAGGTGGACATAACCCCAACTTCTCAATTCTCATCGTTTACATCTTACTAAACATTCTTTCTTTTTACTTTGCTATTTCCATTTTTTCTCTACTATTTGGTTACATTACTTGCACAATAAGACTCCCCCCTTTTTCGAGACTTTCACTAAAAGTCTAGTAATCTTCGCTTACTTGCTGACCAAGCTATTCCCTGTGGGATCGATACCCAACCCAATTAGGTTCTATATTTGACAAACGACTGCTTTACACTCCTACGAGAGCTGTAGATTGAGCGTTATCAATGCCTTGGTTAGAGCATTAGGCAATTGGCAACACTATCTTTGGCCCAAGGAATTTGTGATCCGAACGGACCATGAATATTTGAAGTACCTTTGGGCATAAGACAAACTTAAAAAATGGTGTGCCAAATAGATTGAACTTACTGAAACCTTTCCCTATGTAATTCAATACAAAAGGGATAAAGATAATGTGGTAGCTGATGCATTGCCTAGAAAACATGTTCTTATGTCCACCTTGTCGTACTAGTTAATGGGGTTTGAGATCCTTAAGTCGTTATATCCCAAGGACCCTTACTTCACTCCTATAATTAGGGAAAGTGAAGTCGTGGGTAGGGAAAAAGGCATTCGGATTCTAGCCCTTATGCCGTGTTCGATGGGTACTTTTTTGGGAAAGACGATTGTGTGTACCCTCTAGATCTTGGAGAGAGTTATTTGTAAGGGAGGCACATGACGGTGGTCTCATGGGTCACCTTGTAATTGATAATACCCTCGAAATATTGGAGGAACAATTTTATTGGACAAGGATACGCAAAGATGTTGTAAAGGTTTGCGGCCAATGCATGGATTGTAGGACTGCTAAGTCTAGGCTCCTTCCTCACAGGTTTTAAACCCCGCTTCCTACTCTGTTACGTCTATAGTTTGATATTTCTATGGATTTTATATTGGGGATGCCACGGACTCAAAGGGGTCGGGATAGCATCTTTGTTGTTGTTGATCGTTTCTCCAAAATGGCATACTTTATTCCTTGAAAAAATAGTGAAGAAGAGGATAGTGTAGTTTCTTTATTTATTAAACATGTTGTTAAGTTGCACGACATCCTAAGGACCATTGTAAGTGATAGGTACTCCAAGTTCCTTAGTCACTTGTGGAAGTTAATGTGGGGTAGGATCGGTACCAAGTTGTTGTTTTCTACGTCTTGCCACCCACAAACTGATGGCCAAATGGAAGTAGTGAATCGGACCTTAGTTTATATTCTATGTTCTATGGTTAAAGGTAAGTTGTCGTCTTAGGAAGATCACCTACCTCTCATAGAGTTTTCTTACAATTGGGTGACCCATTCAAGCACGGGCATCACGCCCTTTGAATGTGTCTACGTCTTCAATCCCCTAACCCCCTTGGATCTAAATCCTTTGCTAGGTGATGTTATTGTTAGCATATATGGTAACAAAAAGGCTGAAATTATGAAAAGGTTACATGAGAAGGTGAGGTTGCGGCTTGAGAAGAAGAAGCAAGAGGTGGCCAAACGAGTCAACAAAGAAAGAAGACGTCTTGTGCTTGAGCCGGGAGATTGGGTATGGGTACACCTATAGAAAGAACGATTTCCTAAACAAAAGAAGGGAAAAATCCTACCGAGAGGTAATGGTCCATGCCAAGTGATTGAAAGAATCAATGATAATGCCTACAAAATCGACTTGCCTCCAAAGTACCAAGTGCATAACACATTTAACATATGTGATCTCTTACGGATTGATAACATTGGAGATGAAGAACCCATGATTTTGAGGTCAAACTCCTCTCAAGATGTAGAGGATGATACGGGTATCATGGGCTCGAGACCATTTACTAGAAGCCAAGCTCGATAACTACAATGACTTCAAGGCACATTAATGAAGATGGATGCGTTTGAGCTTGATGTAAACTCTCCCAAGGGGTTTTATGCATTGACATATGAGTTCTTACCTTAGGTGCTCGAAAACTACCCAAGGCTGCCCATTTACGCTCCAAACCAGCCCCCTCCTCATTAAGGGTAGAGGAGTCTTTTGCTTCTCATTATGTACTAGACTATTTAAAGAACTCTCTTAGTCTTTATGAGTAGTTAGTTCATTTGATTCAAGATTTGTAATATTTAACACCATTCCTCTCAAGAGAGAGTAGACCACCAACATTTGAACATCACAAGTGAAAGGTTCCACTTGTGTTGTGAAACGGCTAGAAACGTGAGTTCTTGAGTGAACCGAGTTCCTCTTGGGTTTGCGTAAGAACTTGGTGCTTGTTAACATGTTTTTTTAGAGGTTTTAGAGTTTAATATACTCTTTATTTGCTACATTACATATTCTTCTTGTGTCAAGTTAACTATCTTCTTTATCGCTTAAAGTTTGTATTTGTTTCTTGTACCGTTTGTGTCTTGTTGTTGTGGGTGAATATGGGTTGTTATTGCTCGTGTGTGGACTGTTTTATTCTTGTAGATACCATGTGGTATCACATTATCACCTCCTCCTTCTACACATTGCGACTATTTAACCATCTATACACCTGAATTACTTTCATAGCTCTATAAGTTTCAACTAAACTCCTTTTCCAACCTTAAGGGAAGCCTAAATTAACAATACTCAACCACCCAATACTTTCATTAACAACCTATACTTTTCTAACAAAATAAATACCATCATTAACTCCTTTCATAAATCAATCAAAACCTACAAACCACCTTAACTAATAACTCCTGCTCTACCTTCCACAAAATTAACACACAAGGACATATCATCTTAACACAAACTCGATAGCATTCATAATTTTATCTATATACTTCTAATCAATCTCCATCACCACCTTTCTTGTCACTACACTTCTATACCCATACTTCCAACTATAAGATGGTTCTACTACTCATGAATCATAACACTCCAATTGCAATATCCCTCGAATGCAAATTTTATTTAATAGTCTATATTCGTACTATCTCCTCTCATGTGAACTATCTGAATTGAAGGATTAATGGGTAATCTGAATACATATCTTACTCTATCTTAACTAAACAACTCATATGGATGAGGACATAACTTTCAACTTGAGGAACTTATAACACATTAGCGAGCTCCTCTCAAGCCCCCTGTATGACTTCTGAAGTTACTGTAACGCCCCGAGTCTGTACCCCAAATTCTACACGGTGCTTACGACCCTGAAGGACCATAAGCTAACCCATGACTATAATAAGACTGTAATAAATGCAGAAAATAGGCTGAAATACCATAGGGTTCAAAATCTATAAATACGGATAATGTATAATACTGAAATGATATCTGAAAATACTGAATACTATCTGACCATCTAGTCTGAAAAACCTCTAATCTGAACTGTTTGAAAGTGGAGTTGATGGTACAATCCCTCAACTAACTCCATCTACTGAAATACTGATTCTACTAAAATAATGAATAAAAGAATATCCTCGAATGATGAGGACTTACTGTTAAATCTACTGTTGGCTGAATCTAAATCTGTCTATACACGATCAGGAACCTGAGCATCTGAACCTATGATATGAGATATCATAGACCAAGAGAAAGTATGCATCAGTACGTGAAATATACTGGTATACTAAATGAGGTAAGGCTGAATGCAAGGGTTCATATGCATGAACAATAACTGACTGAATGGTATAGAGTAACTGAACACGAGAGTACATGAATAACTGGACCTACTATAAATACTGAGTATGCAATTTATGCATATATATTTACTGTAACTAAGATTTTCTGAAGCTAAGTATTGAGTTTTGATATTGAGTAACTGATAATTCGAGATTTCTAATAACTGAGTTACTAATACTGATTGACTGTATCTGACAGTCCTGATTCTATAAAACTAAACTAATTTTTATTCTAAAGACTGAGACTGAAACTCTGGGAGGTAATCATCTAACCGAAATTCCCCAAATAAGATAAGATAACTGAGTTAGGGTCCAATCTGTAACCCCAACTAGAAGGGTGTCAATACCATGCCATGAGTAAGGAAAACTAAAGAGATACCCTCATCTGGCAGGTACTATAATAAGAATGGTGGAACCCTAAACTAGCAGGTTAAAACACCTCATCAACCCTCGACTAGTAGGTTTGATGTCTCAACCTACGCTGGCTACATAGTTCTAGAACGCAAGGATTGCTTCTAAGGATCACACCCTCTACTAGAAGGTGAACCCCCATCATTGGGTTCACTCGGTGCTGAATCCTACTCCCAACTGAAAGACACTGAACTGATTATACTGAACTAAACTGGACTGATACTGAGTTTACTGAGATTTCCTGAGTTTTGTAACTGACTGAGAGTAGTACTGATCAGGACATGACTGAGACTATTCTGTAATTGACACTGGATCTAGGTAAACAGATAAATTATCGGGTATTAAATACCCCCAGGACTCGATAGCACGAAAAGTAAAGCATAACATAATCTTGGATAACATGACATTGCTCACTTGTTCATAATTCATCCATAGAGACATTTTATCAAACACTTGTAAGGCATCTACTTATTCATGAATGGAGAATACATGATATAATGTTATAATGGCACTAATTCATCCGGATAGGTATTTTATCAAACATATGGGAAACATACTTGGTTCATTAAATCATAAGCACTTAGGATTAACATGGATTCAATAATCATCTTACAATTTAAAGGGTTTGTCATGAGTATCATGTAAATCAACACATACTAGGATCAATTCTTGGAACTTGTAATTTAAAGCATGGATTAAAACCCAACAATAACATGAGCATGAATTCAATTCAACTCAATCATGAAAATTCACAAATATACAATCTTTGTATTTTGAAAAAGGGTTCTTGGGATTCATGGGTGAAAGGAACCCATGAATGAACACCTAACATACCTTGGAATATTTTTTCTTGAAGATTCTTGAAGAAATTATTGATATTGACCTTAATTTCTTAGAGCTAGGGTTTGTTTTCTTGAGACAGAATGCCTTTTTTATTTGGGAAAATGTTGAATAATGAATGACTTAAAACGTTTTTAGGGATTAAATCTCATACCTGGGTGGATTAAAATCATGGGAAAAGACCAATTTAACTATGGACATCATTTTTAATTTTCGTAAAATTTTCCCGACCTAGACCCCTGGCGCGACGCGGTGCTATCGTGTCATGTCTCTAGAAAATAACAACTGGGAACTAGGGGCTTGGCGTGACGCGGTGGAATCACATTGATACACTAGAAATTGACAATTATGAATTGGATTGGTGGCGCAACTCGCCAATATCGCGGAGCAACACTGGAAACTGACAATTGCCATTTTGACATACTCCGCGACACGCTACTGATCCGAATGATGGTGTTTAATGACTGAAACTTTAAATAGCCATAACTTCTTACCCGATTATCAGATTTAGGAAAATTTTATATCGTTGTAAAGCTTATTTAATTTCCTACGCAATGAAGGGCTCTAAACTTAAAAATACTGAGTATTTCAAAAAATTTATATTAGATGACTCGTGGACTGAGAGTTAAGTTAAGCTTAAGAAATATGAGGTATTACAATATCTCCCCCTTGGGAACATTCATCCTCGAATGAGACTGATTAGGCTGAGAAATATTGATAGACTGAGCTGACATACTGAATACGCATATCTGATGCATGGCTACATGACTGAACTACTGATAGGCTGATTTTTCATACTGAACATGCATATCTGTTGCATGGAATACATGACTGAAGCTACTGATAAGCTGAATTTTTGCACTGAACATGAATATTTGATGCAAGAGTACATGTCTGAACCAATTCATGAATACATGACTAAATATGCAACGGTAATGGATTCCAAGTTTGTAATTGTAACTGAATATTGAACTGAATATTGAACTGAGTAAAGCTAAGAAAGACTGTTACCTTAAGCTAGATCAGAGTTTATGGAGAAGAGGTGAAGATACTTTCTCCGTAGATCTGCTTCTGCTTCCCAAGTAGCTCCCTCATCAGACTGATTCTTCCAAAGATCTTTGACCAAGGGAACTTCTTTGTTCCTCAGTCTATGAATTTGATGATCGAGGATCTGGAATGGAACCCCTTCGAAAGAAATATCATTCTGAATGTTTAAGTCTTTTAAAGGAACTATGACTGTTGGGTCACCAATGCATTTGTTTATCAAGGAGACGTGGAATACTAGATGTACTGAAGCTAGATCTGAAGGCAACTCGAGCTCATAATCTACCTTTCCAAAACGTCTAAGAATCCTATAAGGACCAACATATTAGGGGTTGAGCTTTCCCTTCTTACCGAACCTATTTACTTCCTTCATCGGAGAGATTTTCAATAACACAAAATCACCGACCTCAAACTCGAGATCCTTCCTCCTCACATCTGTGTATGATTTGTGTCAGCTCTGGGCATCCCTAAGTCTTTCTCTAATTAACTGAACCTTCTCTAAGGCATCAAACACTAAATCAGGCCCTACTATTGTGGCCTCACCTACCTCAAACCAATTGATTAGAGATCTATACCTCCTACCATAGAGAGCTTCAAATGAAGCCATCTGAATACTGGAATTATAGTTGTTATTGTATGCGAACTCGATCAAAGGCAAGTGGTCATTCCAACTAACCTTAAAATCAACAATGCATGCTCTCAACATATCTTTTAGAGTCTGAATGGTCCTTTCTTCTTGACCATCTGTCTAAGAGTGGAAGGTTGTATTGAGTTAAACTTGGGTAACAAAACCCTTTTGGAATGATTTCTAGAAATGAGAGGTAAACTAGGTACCTCTAACTGAGATGATAGACACGAGGACTCCGTGTAACCTGACCAAATTTCTAATATAGAGTTTGACATAGTACTCGGCTGAATAAGAGGTATGAACTGACAAGAAATAAGCTAATTTGGTCATCCTGTCTATGATAACCCATATAGAATCATGCTGATGATTAGTACGTGGCAAACCCATCACAAAATCCATATTCACTTATTCATATTTCCATGTGGGAATACTGAACTTCTGCATGGACCCACCAGTCTTCTGGTGCTCAATCTTAACTTGCTGACATGTAGAACGCTTAGCTACAAACTCTGCAATATCTTTATTCATCCCACTTCACTAATAGATCTCTCACAAGTTACCATACATCTTAGTGGCCCCTGGATGAATAGAGTAACTCACACTATGCACTTTTGCAAGAATTCGTTGCCTCTAGTCGTCTACTCCTGGAAACATAGGCGACCCTGACAACGCAACACACCGCCTCCCCCTTGGGAGAAAACCTCTACCTTGTGATCTCTGACTGAATCTTTAAACTTCACTAGACCAGGATCTCTATCCTATTTTTCCTTTACCTCAGAAACTAGAGAGGATTCGGAACTGTCTGCACCCATACACTACCTTCTACTGAATCGACTAAGCAGACACCTAGTCGGGAAAGATGATGAACTTCCTGAGCTAAATTCTTCTTACCATCCTCAACATGAGCAACACTACCCATAGACAGTCTACTGAGAGCATCAACCACTACATTGGGATTCCCTTGATGATACAGAACACTCATGTCATTATTCTTCAATAACACTAACCACCTTCTTTGATGCAAATTCAAATCTTTCTGAGAAAAGACATACTGAAGGATTTTTTAAATTGTGAACACATCATGATGCACCCCATATAAGTAATGCCTCCAAAGCTTTAAGGAAAAAACTACAGTTGCTAACTCAAGGTCCTGAGTAGGGTAATTCTTCTTATGAGGCTTAAGATTTCTGGAGGCATAGGTTATGACCTTACCTCTCTGCATGATGACACAATCCAAACCTACTCTGGATACATCAAAACAAACAACAAACCTATCTGAACCGTCTAGTAGAGTTAATACTGAGGCTGAGGTGAGTCGAGTCTTCAACTCCTGAAAACACTTCTCACAAAAATCTGACCACTGAAACTTGACTTTCTTCTGAGTCAATCTAGACATGGGGGATGCAATTGAAGAAAATCCTTCAACAAACTAACAGTAATAGCCAGCTAAACCCAAGAAACTCCTGATATCTGATGGAGAAATAGGTCTGGGCCAGTTTCTCACCGCTTCGGTCTTTTGAGGATCAACCCTAATGCCATCACCAGAAATAATATGACCAAGGAATGCTACTGACCTTAGCCAAAATTTGCACTTACTGAATTTGGCGAACAACTGATGAGTTTTGAGAGTTTGAAGTATGATTCTGAGGTGATCTGTGTGATCATTCTCACTACGAGAATAGACAAGAATGTCATCGATGAAGACTATAACAAACATGTCTAGGTACTTCTTGAACACACGATTCATTAAGTCCATGAAGGCTGCTGGGGCATTTGTAAAATCACAGGACATAACTAAAAACTAGAAGTGACCATACTGGGTTCGAAAAGCTATTTTCAGAATGTTACATTCTCTGACTCTGAGCTAATGATAGCCTGATCTGAGGTCTATCTTAGAAAAGTAACTAGCACCCTGAAGCTGGTCAAACAAGTTATCGATTTGGGAAGTGGTTACTTATTCTTGCATATGACTTTGTTTAACTGACGATAGTCTATACACATTCTAAGAGAACCATCTTTCTTACGCACGAATAAAACTGGTGCACCCTACAAGGAAATGTTGGGTCTAATGAATCCCTTATCTAGGAGATTTTTTAACTGTTCTTTTAACTCTTTGAGTTCTTCTGGTGCCATTCTGTATGGAAGAATAGATATGGTCTGAGTATCTTGAAGAACGTCTATTCCAAAGTCTATTTCCCTAATGGGAGAAACTCCAGGAAGATCTTCGGGAAATACATCTAAGAATTCATTTACTACTAGAACTGACTTAAGATTGAGAGTTTCTGAACTAGATTCCTTGACTCGCACAAGATGATGGACACATCTCTTGGATATCATTTTTCTCGCTCTAAGGTATGAAATTAACTGACCCTTAAGCGTTGTAGTACTACCCCTCCATTCAAGGACTGGTTCATTTGGAAACTAAAAATAAACAATTCTATTTCTACAGTCAACTGAGGTATAGCATGAATGGAGCCAATCCATGCCAAGAATGATATCAAAATCTATTATCTCTAATTCTGTTAAGTCTGCTGAAGTGAACTTTTAAGATATCATAACCGGACAGTTCCTGTATACCCGTCAGGCTACGATAGACTGACCCACTGGGTAGATACTGAGAATGGTTCTGTTAAGACTTCTGGTTTGACTTTAAAATCGACTGCTATGTAAGGGGTTACAAAATACAGAGAAGATCCTGGATCTAGTAAGGCATAAACATGTCGATGGAAGATCTGTAACGTGTCAGTGACCACATCAAGAGAATTTTCCTAATCTTTTATGGACCGGAGTGCATAGAGCCTGTTCGGGCGTTGCCCACTAGTGGCATTGGAAGTGGCACCCTACTGATTCGAGTGACCGAACTGAGCTAGGGGATGATTATACTGACCCTGAGAACCTAACTGAGGACAATATATGACTCTGTGGCCTGGGTTTCCACACCTGAAACAAACATCACTGTCAGTTCTGTAGAGACCCTGATAGTTCTTACCGCAAGTCTGCCAAAGAGGATTTGTTTGGGCACTGCTAACACTACCCTGAGATTTAGAGCCTGGTGCCCTATCTTTGTTACCATTTCTGAACTTAGGTACTGGAGAACTGGCCGAGGACGAAGCTGGAACTGAAGACTTTGGGTGAAACTAGGAACGGTTATTGCCCTCTGACTTAGGCTGATTGAAATTGAATCTAACTATTCTAGCTCTCTTATTATGCCTCTCTCTCTCTCTATTCTTAGCCTTCTCTATCTTCTGAGCATGGACCATGAGTTTGGATATGTCCATCTCCTTAATCAACATCGTTGTTTTGCACTTCTTAACCACATTATCTGACACCCTAGATCTGAACTTGCTCATTCTGGACCTACTATCTGCCACTACATGCGGAGCATACCAGGCTAACTGAGTAAACTTGAGGGAATAATCTTTCACACTCATACTGCCTTGCCTGAGGTTGATGAACTCTAACACTTTGGCCTCTCTCGGCTCTAAGGGAAAGAATCTTTCTAGGAAAGCAGTACCAAACTCTGCCCATTCTATAGGCTCTACATTTGTGCCCCTGTCTACCTTCCACTACTTAAACCACGTATGAGACATATCCTGTAGCTGATAAGCAGCTAACTCAGCACTCTCACTAGAAGTTACTCCCATGATGTCTGTGATTATCTGAACCAGATCGATGAACTTCTGTGGATCCTCTTCTGACTTAGATCCTGAGAATAGGAGAGCGTTCATTTGGGTGAAGTCCTGAATCTTAGCTGTAGCAGTATTGGCCACTGGGATGGCCGGAAAAGCAGTTGTCCATTTATTTTGAGCTGCTATTGAATTGGCTAGAGTAGTGAATGAAACTCTGAATTATGTATGGGAAATATGTTCGTCTAGGAGATCTTCCTGAATGGGCTAGGGTGTTTACTGATTTTCGGTTCTTCTTTTATTAGTATTTTGGGAGGCATGTTTTGTAAATGAAAGGAAGAAGTAGATTAGATTGAGAGTTTAACTTGAGCTCACGCTCACTCGCACGACATGAATACTGAAAGAAGGGAAACTTTTCCTAAATCATCTCATAGCCTCTTGTCCATAAGTGTGGAGCGCTACACACCCATGCACAAAACTCCACTTGATGTGGCTTTCAAACTTCCTAGGACTCTGTTGAACCTTAGGCTCTGATACCAAGTTTGTAACACCCTGAGTCTGTACCTCGGATGCTACACGGTGCTTACGACCTCGAAGGACCACAAGCTAACCCATTACTGATATATGTTATGAGCACTGAATAATAATACTGTAATAAATGCAGAAAATAGGGTTAAATTCTATAAGGTTCAAAATCTATAAATACTGATAATGTATAATACTGAAATGACATCTAAAAATACTGAATACTATCTGAACATCTAATCGAAAAAGCCTCTAATCTGAACTGTCTGAAAGTGGAGTTAATGGGAGGACAATCCCCCAACTAACTCCATCTACTAAAATGCTGAGTCTACTGAAATAATGAAATAAAAGAATATCCTCAAATGATGAGGACTCACTGCTAAATCTACTACTGGCTGAATCTGAATCTGTCTATGTATGGTCAGGAACCAGAGCATCTGAACCTATGATATGAGACATCATAGCGCAAGAGAAAGTATGCGTCAGTATGTGGAATGTACTGGTATGCTAGATGATGTAAGGTTGAATATAAGGGTTCATATGCATGAATAATAACTGACTGAATGATATAGAGTAACTGAACATGAGAGTACATGAATAACTGAAACTATTATAAATACTGAGGATGTAATCTGTGCATATATATATATACTATAACTGAGCTTTTCTGAAGCTAAGTACTGAGTTCTGATACTAAGTAACTGATAATTTGAGATTTTTGATAACTGAGTTACTGATACTGATTGACTGTATCTGACAGTCCTGATTCTGTAGAACTGAACTGAGTTCTATTCTGAAGACTGAGACTGAAACTGTGGGAGGTAATCATCTAACCGACACAAATAAAATAAGATAATTGAGTTGGGGTTCAATTTGAAACCTTAATTGGAAGGGTGTCAATACCGTGCCATGGGTAAGGACAACTTAAAACATACCCTCATCTGGCAGGTACTCTAATGAGAACGGTAGAACCCTCAACTGGCAGGTTAAAACACCTCATCAACCCTTGACTGGCAGGTTTGATGTCTCAACCTACTCTGGCTATGTAGTTTTAGAACGCAAAGATTGATTCTAAGGATCACACCCTCTACTGGAAGGTGAGCCCCCATCCTTGGGTTCACTCGAAGTTGAATCCTACTCCCAACTGAAAGACACAAAAATGATTATATTGAACTGAACTGGACTGATACTGAGTTTACTGAGTTTTCCTGAGTTCTGTAACTGACTAAGAGTAGTACTAATTGGGACATGACTGAGACTATTCTGTAACTGACACTGGCTCTAGGTAAGCAGCTAAATTGTCGGGTATTAAATGCCCCCAGGACTCGATAGCACGAAAAGTAAAGCATAGCATAATCTTGAATAACATAACATTGATCAATTGTTCATAATTCATCCATAGAGACATTTTATCAAACACTTGTAAGGCATCTACTTATTCATGAATGGGGAATACATGATATAATGTTATAATGGCACTAATTCATCCACATAGGCATTCTATCAAACATGTGGGAAGCATACTTGGTTCATTAAATCATAAACACTTAGGATTAACATGGATTCAATAATCATCTTGAAATTTGAAAGGTTTGTCATGAGTATCATGTAAATCAACACATACTAGGATCAATTCTTGGAACTTGTAATTTAAAGCATGGATTAAAACCCAACAATAACATGAGCATGAATTCAATTCAACTCAATTAGGAAAATTCATAAATATACAATCTTTATATTTTGAAAAAGGTTCTTGGGTTTCATGGGTGAAAGGAACCCATGAATGAACACCTAACATACCTTGGAATATTTGTTCTTGAAGGTTCTTGGAGAAATTCTTGAGATTGGCCTTGATTTCTTGGAGCTAGGGTTTGTTTTCTTGAGAGATAATGCCTTTTTGATTTGGGAAAAAGTTGACTAATGAATGACTTAAAATGTTTTTAAGGCTTAAATCTCACACCTGGGCGGATTAAAATCATGAAAAAAAACAATTTAACCCTGGACGTCATTTTTAATTTTCATGAAATTTTCTTGACTTGGACCCCTAGCGCGACGCAGTGCTGTCGCGCCGTGTCTCTGGAAAATGACAACTGGAAACTGGGGGCTTGGCGCGACGCAGTGGAATCGCGTTGGTACACTAAAAATTGGCAATTATGAATTTGACTGGTGGCGCGATGCGCCAATATCACGAAGCAACACTAGAAACCAACAATTTTCATTTTGACATACTCCGCGATGTGCTACTGGCCCGAATGGCGGTGTTTAACGACTAAAACTTAAAATATCCATAACTTCTTACCCGGTTATCGTATTTAGGCAAATTTTATATCGTTGGAAATCTAATTCAATTTTATATCCAATGGCAGGTTTTAAATTGAAAAATACTGAGTATTTCAGAAATTTTATACTAGATGACTCATGGACTGAGAGTTAAGTTTAGCTTTAGAAATACGAAGTATTACAATTACTGATAGTAAATCCGGGAGCATCATCTTGGGAGAAATTAGAACTTACTAATCATGTTATCTCAAGACTAATAAACAGATGGAGAATTTTGGAGTAACACACGAATCGATAGAAGTTTTTGAGAGAACAACTTTACAGAACAATCTAGAGTATGAAAGAAAAAAATCTTTTCTTAAATGCCTTGTAGCCTCTCAAAGAAAAGTACAGACGTCTCCATACCATTCAGCAAGACTCTACTAGACACGACTTCATAAACACCCTAGGATACTTGAACCTTGTGCTCTGATACCAAGTTTGTAATGCCCCGAGACTACTCCCTGGACGTCACATGGTGCTTAGGACCATAAGTGATCCCAAGCTAACCTATAAGCTTACATACTTTTAAGCAACAGATTTAGATATGTATAAATTAACTGAGTTTATTGTGTGGAAACTTAATCATGATGAAATATGGGAAAAATACAATACTGATACAATTTTACATTCTGATAAAACTGAAAAAGAGGAACTAAAATTTCAAGATTAACTCTAACTGACATTTATGAAGCCTCTACTATATTGACTATAGATAGTTGGAATGGACTCCAACTACCACTAATCAATACATATGAGTAAGAAAGTAAAATACATGAATAACATCTAACTGAAGTCCCCGAAGTAAGAAGACTCATCACCTGCTAACTGGAATCTGTAACTGCCTAATCATGATATATGGATGACAACTTATCTGGTACCTATATTATTAAACAATGTAGCACATAGACGTATATGTTAATCAGTACTTTTGGAATGTACTGAGCATGTGGGGGTGAATGCATAAGTAAAACAGTAACTCAATTATTCATATAGCTTGTAAAGAATGCATGCTAAGTGTAAATGACTCACATTGGCTTGAATAATTGAAAGCTGAAAATCACAAATCATAAATCATAAATCATGAATGATAAAGCATATTGTATAAATATTGTAAGTCATAACACTTAGTTCTAAAAGTTGTACTCTTACTCTTTCTACTAGTGGAATAAGTAGAACTGAAGTTAAGTTTGTTTTCAAATCATGCAGGCTAAGTGTAAAAGGACTCACCTTTGTATCGGTAAACTAAAAGCTGAAATCTCATAGCTAATAACTTATGTAAAACAATATCTGAATAAAATCGTGAGCCTTTACACTTAGTTTCTAAAAGTTGTTCTGTTATTCTGTTTTAGGACATAGGTTTTAGGGAGGTTCTTCTAATCGACATACACTACGTGAGCTATCATAGTATCCAACGTCTAGCTCCCCTAAGGGGAAAATTAGACTCTTGCCAAGGAGTATAGCCTGAGCTAAGTGATCATAATCTGTATTTTTCATCCACATAAATGGGAATAATCTGAATCTGTACCTACAATGGCTCAAGTTCTGGGGCATTTGAACTAGAAAACATACCCAACTCGGTGCAAAATACTACTCCCTTTAATCTATATGCTCATTCAGTAGGGAATCCACATTAAAAACTAGTAAAATGGTTTATAATGAAAACCAATTATGCATCGAATGTCTTAAACTGTAATCAAAACTAATTTGTTTCTTGTAAACTGTAATAAAAATTGTAATATGGATTCCATATCTAAGCTGAGGATCAAAAGATCAAATCTTTCTCAAAATCTGAATATAAGCTAGTCATATAGTGCTTAAAAGCAAAATTTTCTTAAAATATCAATACTTAATCTAGGGCTTAAAAACCCATGCTTTAAACTCACATCAAATCATCACAAAGTTCATACTCAATAATGATAATCTTGAAATTCTTTAACAATTTTAGTCAAGACAATGAAATTCAATTCTCAGTCTGTAAAATCATGTCACACACATAAAGATGTGAAAGTAGACATACAATCCAACATTTAAATCACTTGTAACATCAAAACCTTCGAATAATGCTAATTGGGAATGAACCCTAAATTGTAAATCGTGTAAATTCAACTTTAAAGACTAATTTTGGGGACAAGGATAAAAGGAGTATCCTTGTTCATAACCCCACATACCTTATTAGATTAATTTGATGTATAGAACTGACTTTGAACTCCTAAAGACATTCTTGAAGGCTTCTTCTTGAACTTCTTGGATTAGGAAGCTTGGGTTCTTGCATTTCTTGAAGAAAACTTAATGAAGTTCTTGGTGTTCTTGAGCGGGCTAGGGTTTTCGTGGAGAGAAAAATGATGAATAAGCTTGTATATAATGCTCTTGGGGCTTTAATTATATGTTATAGACGAGTTAGGGTGAAGGAAAAGACCCTTTTTCCTTAAAAACACAAAAACAGAAACTGGAAAATAGGTGCGGGCATCGCGGGCTAATCGCGTGACCTCACTGCCTCTCTCACGAAAATGGCTATAACTTTTTCTCGGGTTTCGGATTAAGGAGAAATTGGTATCGTTAGAAAGCTGACTCAATTATCTATAACTTGGTAGGTCTTAAACTAAAAAATTCTACGTATATCAAAAGATGTACATGTTCAAAGTATACTCTTGCAGAATTGGATACTAAACTTTGGAAGAATAAAAGGCTCTTAGCTCCTTTTTATTCTAAGTGATTTCTATGAACATCTTTCACCTCAAAATCACTTAATAAACTAGGATAATGATCAAGAAATTATATTCATATGAGAATCATTTGGATTAGAGCTTGCACATGTAGGAACAACGGTTAGAATTCTAGCACAAATATATGAGGTATTACACATCCGCTAAGAAGACCATGATATGTGTTCCTTCTGAAGGATGGAAGCTCACAACTTAGATGTCAACACTCGAACTGCCCGAACACCTGATCACTGCACAGGAAGAGAAGAATATGCTCTGGCACCTATGTCGCATAGGGATATAGTATACGAAGATGGTTAGCGGTTGTAGTGCTGGCATGTAACTCAAGGGTAAGAATAAAATAGTGTCATTATTCAATACCAAGTCAAATCATCATAAGCCACCATATTTATACACATAGGCATGTAAATACACTTGGATACATCAAGAGTGAAAAGATAACAAGACCTTAGCATGCATTTCAAAGCACTCAAACACGAACCATGAAGTGGAGGACTCTAACCTTCCACCTCTTAGGTTATATCGATCAAGTGGAATTTGACCTCAACCCATCTTATTAATCAAGTGGACTCTAACCACAAGCCTTTTCAATAGTCAAGTGGACTCTAACCACAAGTCATCTCATTACGCATGTGGACTCTAACCACAAGCCATTTCATTATGCAAGTAGACTCTAACCACAATCCATTTCATTATGTATGTGGACTCTAACCACAAGCCATCACGTCCATTACTAGTCGACATTGGGACTCTAACTCGTTGTCCATGCATTTACATCACACCATAAAAATTTGGGACTTTAACCCATTTAACTATTCTAAACCAACAAGGCCACAATTCGACACTCTTCATGACCACAAGGTCTTCATGAATCATATATCGAACAATCACTTTAACAAGACAATGCATTAGATTCAAATATCATTTAAGACAAATTGTGGTCATCAATACCTTTATCAAACCCTTCATTAGCACTCTTACACCAAGCCTTAGTTCATAGATAATTCGATTTCATGTTAGGGACTCAAACCCCTTTTTAGTCAATCAAACCACTAAGGTCACCAACTAACTTTTTACATGACCAACAAGACCTTTCCAAGTCACTTACCAAAAATTCTTACTCATTAAGCCATTGTCTTATTTCAAATCACCATCAATATGTGACTAGTTATTTCTAGTAGACATTTTCATAAACACCTTGAGGGCATACTCTTACCATGACCAAAATCCAAATGAAACCATCAATATTAGGGTTACTCTTGACCCATTTGTTATATCACAATCCACAAGCACCCACATGTTCAAACCATCACCAAAACATGTATAATCTAAAGTTTAAACAAGAGAAAACATTACCCATCACTATACACCAAAACCCTCAACATTTGTTTCAAACACCATCATTAATGATTCATAAACATTGATTAAATAACATGATATTTGAGGAATAATGATAGGGTGAGTCACATTCCTTTTACAAGATGATTCACGGAAGGATTCTTGACCCCTTAGCCTTTAGATGAACACTCTTGAAACTCTATCCTCCAATCTTGATGAAGAAGTTTTGAGAGTATTTTGGGATGTTTCTGATCTTGTATATGTGAAGAATAAAGGGACAAATGAGGTTATAAGTCATGGTTTATAAGGGTTTAGGTGTGGGAAATGTCCTCAGCTAAAAGTTGTAAAATAAACTTCCTGAAAAGTATGACTCCATGACTAAACCGTACCCTAGGGTATGAGTGGTACCCTAACTTATACTCTAGGCCTCACCGTGGACTCCTAAACTATCCAAGGTACGACTAACCAAGAATGACTCATATCCAAGGGTACTATTGGTACCAAGTAACCCGTACCCAAGTCAGTTTTCACTAGATCATGACCAATACTTCATACAACTAGGTATAATACGACCCGTACTCTAACATACGACTAGGGAGGGTCTAAACCGTATCTTGGACAGTGTGTTACCAACTTAGACTGGTCCCTATTCGAGAAGGGAGGATACTAGTCGTACCCTAGCATACGATTGGTATACTCAATCCATATCCAACCCAGAACCTCAAATCTTGTGGAAATTTTCAAGGGTCCAAAGCCTAGGTGTTTCAATTCTCCCCCACTTGGATAATTCGTCCTCGAATGACGGGTAATGCAAGCATAAGCACGTGTTAACACATAATACACATCAAAACAATCGTTAACCAAGTTAGAACACAAAGACTCACAACAAGGATAGAACACATGCCACGATCATTTATCAATCATCCATTCATTCAATTGACTTTGGGACTCTAACCCATTGTTTATCAAAACACTTGCTCAATTCACAATTTAGAAACTTGAACCCATGGTCTATCAAAGACATAAATCAAGTTAAGAGGATTAACACATACCTCAACAACAAGTTCCCAGAATGAAAAACAAATGCGGATACTTGGATTTCATATCCTCTTTCGCTTCCCAAGTAGCTTCCTCGGACTTTTGGTTCCTCCATAGAACCTTCACCGAAGAAACCTCTTTCATTTGCAATCGGTGAACTTGTCAATCCAAGATCCTCATCAGGACATCCTCATAGGACAAAGAGTCTAAAACACCAACATCCTTCAAGGGAACAAATAATGAAAGGTCACCTATACCTTTCCACAACATGGACACGTGGAATACTGAATAGATGGAGCTCAAACTAGAGGGAAATTCTAACTCATAGGCAACATTACCAACCCTCTTCAAAATAAATAGGGACCAATATACCGGGGACTTAACTTCTCCTTCTTTTCGAACCACATTACTTCCTTCATGGGAGATATCTTCAAGAATGCCAAATGGCCAACATTAAACTCCAAATCCCTACGCCTTACATACGCATAGGACTTTTGGCGAATTTGAGTGGATTTCAACCTATCACGAATCACCATCACTTTTTACAAATCTTGGTGAATCAAATCGGGGCCAAAAAAACTTACTCTCACCAACCTCATACCACCCTATTGGGGATCGACATCTCCTACCATACAATGCCTCAAAAAGAGCCATACCAATGCTTGTGGTACTATTGTTATAACCAAACTCAATCAAAGGCAAATGGCCGTACCAACTACCACCATAATCAATCACATAAGCACGCAACATATCTTCCAATGTTTGGATAGTCCTTTCCTCTTATTGATATGCCCAAATTACAACTCTCGTTAGAAAGTGCAAGCGGTCGCTGTCAAATATAGAACCCAACTGGGTTGGGTGTCGAATCCCACAGGGAATACTATGATCACTAAGTATTGCGATTATTATTAGACTGTTGATCAAAGGTTCCAAGGTAAGGGGGTTTCAGTTTAGGTGCACAATAATATTATCAGTGTAACGATGAGATGATATGTGTAATAATATTTGATCACAGAGAATGACAAATTAGGGTTATGTCCACCTTGTAGCTTCTACTTCTCAATTAACTATGAGTAATACGGATTTTATACATGCATGCACTTATAGAGAGACGTATTCTAATTCTAAATCCAAGTGTTTCTCAACCATCAAGGATTTATTCACCTTAGTTCTCTCGAATCCAAAGTGTACAACCAATTGTACGAACTCTCCAAGAAGTTAATCCTGCTAAGGCATTAACGTGTAAAATAGAGTTTGGAAACCCTATTTTCTTGTCACACTCTCTTTTCCAAACAGTAACTTTTCTATCGAACAAGTTATTGCTATAACGGCGCATTCCCTATGTTTGCAACCACGAGAATTCAATCAAAATGAAGAGAGTAATGATATAAGTGGATTAACACATCATAAATTCAAAAACCCATAGCAATAGAGAGTATACTACAAGGTTTTCATAACCCTAACAAATAAACTTAGCTACTCATGAATAAAACGGAAATCAAAATAGAAATAGTCATCATACCAAAACTTAGAACGATCTTGGTGATAAAGATAAATAGCGAAAATAAGAGAGAAAAGCGTTTCTCTCTCTCCGTCCTCAAGCTAAGCCGCTTTCTCTTGTTTTCAAAATAACGCAGAATGTGAATCATCCCTAAAAATTCAGCAATAAGGCTTTTAATAACATCCTTCTCTAATAAATTGCTACTGCATCCTTAACTATTTAAAAATATTGTGTTTGCCCGGGAAACAGTTCCCATACATCACATTCAGTCCAAAAGCTGCTTTCCTTTTTATGTAAAGTTTTCTTTGTTGTCCAC
The DNA here is from genome assembly GCA_030864215.1 of Capsicum pubescens. Taxonomy (NCBI): domain Eukaryota; kingdom Viridiplantae; phylum Streptophyta; class Magnoliopsida; order Solanales; family Solanaceae; genus Capsicum; species Capsicum pubescens. The sequence continues at coordinate 126,841,984 of CM061543.1, forward strand.
AGGTCCCCAAAGTGCTGTAATCTTCCTCATTAGTACCTGAAAAGCATGGTAATCACATAGGTCAGCTCACTTAACTAAAAATAGACTAAAAGTGCAAGAATTATGTATTTTATCCTCAAAACTTAGCTAAAACATGGGTAAGTTATGGTGCTTAGACGTATAAATACGCCCAACATCACTTATCCATCCATTTGCGGGTGGAAAACGGTACTAAGGCACACCTTAGTTCCAAAACCTTTCTGAAATGACCTCCAAAAATAAGATGAAAATGGAGTACCACAATCTGAGATGAAAAAAACCGAAGCACCATGAAACTTCACAATCTCCGTAAGATACAACTTAGAATAATCCTCCATAAAAAAAACTAGTCCTTACCGGTATAAAATGAACATACTTGGTCATTATATCCACAATGACCCAAATATAATCACCTTGATTCCGAGACCCGTGAAGATCAATGATGAAATCCATATTTATCACTTTCCACTTCCATTCGGGCAACTCTATCTCTTGATACAAACTACCGAGTCTCAAGTCCTCGACATTCACTTGTTGACACACCATACACTTAGCCACATAGCTAGACACATCTTATTTCATATTATTCCACCAATAAAACTCCCTAAGACCATGATACATTTTCTTAGAATCGGGATGAATAGCATAACGAGATCCATGAGCTTCGTCCATAATCTTTTCCCTCAATCCATCAATATCAGGAACACATAGCCTACCTTGGTACCTTAAGATACCATCACGACAAATCACAAAGTCAACAACCCTTTGTTGACCCACGTTACTCTTAATCTTGACCAAGTTGGGATCCAACATTTTTTTTTATCTCAACCGCAAGATATGACTGTGATACTGAATGTACAAATACACCACCATCCTCTGAGTCCGAGAGACGAACTCTAAGACTAGCCAATCGGTGGATATCCTTCACCAACTCCCGCCTATCCTCATCAACATGATCTAAACTCCCCATGGATAACCTGCTAAGAGCATCAACAACAACGTTAGCTTTATCTGGATGGTAATGGAGACTCATGCCGTAGTCCTTCAACAACTTAAGCCATTTTCTTTGCCTGAGATTTAACTCCTGCTGAATAAACACCTACTATAGGATTTTATGATCGAAAATATGTCCATATGAACCCCATAGACATAGTGACACTAAATCTTCAATGCAAATACCACCGCTAACAATTCCAAGTCATGAGTAGGGTAGTTCTTCTCATGAACCTTCAATTGCCTAGAAGCATAGGCCACCACCTTGCCATGCCGCATCAACACACAACCAAGCCCAATACGAGAAGCATCACAATACACTACAAAACCATCATTACCCTTGGGCAAGGTCAAAACTGGAGCCGAAGTTAATTTATACTTCAACCTTTCAAAACTACCCTCGCACACATCCGACCACAAGAACTTGACCTTCTTCTGGGTTAACTTAGTCAATGGGAAAGCTATCATAAAAAAACTCTCCACAAACCTCCTATAGTAACCGTCTATACCTAAGAAGCTCTGAATATCGGTTGGAGTCGCAGACCTAGGCCACTTCTTAACCACTGCAATCTTTTGTGGATACACCATGATCCCTTGACTAGAGATTACATGACCAAGAAAAGTCACATACTTCAACCAAAACTCATATTTAGAGAACTTGGCATATAAATGATGATCCTTCAAGGTTTGCAACACGGCATAAAGGTGATCAATATGATCCGGCTCACTTTTAGAATAAACCAAGATGTCATTAATGAAGAAAATGACAAACAAATCTAAAAATAGACGGAAGACCCTTTTTATCAAATCCATAAATGTCGTCGGGGCATTGGTCAACCCAAAAGGCATAACTAGGAACTTATAGTGACCATACCGGTTCTTGAAGTCAATCTTAGGGATATCTACTTCCTTAATCTTAAGATGATGATAACCCGACCTAACATCAATCTTAGAGAAACACTTTGCACCTTGAAGTTGACCAAATAGATCATCGATCCTTGGAAGAGGATACTTATTCTTTATGGTTAACTTGTTCAACTGATGATAATCCATGCAAAATCGAAGGGAACCATCCTTCTTGCACACGAACAAAATGGGAGCACCCCAACGAGAAACACTAGGACTGATAAAACATTTATCCAAGAGATCCTTTAATTTCTCCTTAATCTCCTTCAACTCCACCAGATCCATTCTATAAGGAGGGATAGAGATTGGGCGAGTGTTCAAAATAAGATCAATCCCAAAATCAATTTCCCTATCAGGAGGAATACCCGAAAGGTCATCGAGAAAGACCTTAGGAAACTCATTAACCATAGGAGCCGATTCTAGAGAAGGACTTTTCCAGTTAGAATCTTTAACTCAGCCCACATGATACAAATACCCCTTAGAAATCAACTTTCGGGCTCTAAGATAAGAGATGACCTCCCCTTAGGCACTAAAGAACCTCTTTCCGATATAATGGTCCAACAATCTAAGGAAGCGTAGCATGAATATAACCAATTCATCCCTAGAATAATATCAAAATCGACCATGTCTAACTCTATAAAGTCTACCAGAGTTTCATTACTAGCAACATCTTACACTCACCCCTTATAGACTCTTTCAACAACTACAGAATCTCATATCAAGGTAGAAAAAGAAAAAAATTGATAGACACTTAGGACCAAAAAAAAAATGCACAGCCACAAATGGGGTCACATAAGAAAGAGTGGACCACAGATCAATCAAGCAATACACAGCACAGGAGAAAAGTCTCAACATACCCATAACAATATCTGGAGATGCCTCAGACTCCTAGCGAGTAGCAAGTACATACAAATAATTTCGGCCAGTGAAGGTACCAAAAACAAAAGTAAAAGCAGAAGAAGCACCCTTCGGTGCAGGAGTGGATGAAGTAGCAATAGAGGCCCTGTTGTCCTAAGAAGCCACAAGAGAGGGTCACTCTTGCAGCATGTACCCAATCTGACCACATCTAAAGTATTTGTTCCTTTCTTTCTCATACTGGACATGATGATGCTAACCACAGAACCTACAAGAAGGGTAGGATGGAACCGACTGAGCCCCACTAGTCTGATATTGGGCATCCTATGCCCAGAATTCACTACCAAACTGAGACCGACAATCACCCGATGGACTCAGGTAAGGATCACTAAACTCCCCTATTTATTTCTTGGCCACCTACCACCATCCCCACCACTTTGATCGAAAGGCCTAAATCTCTTCCCTTTTCATTCACTAAAAACAACCTATTTCTTCTTATTTTCTTCCACTTGTTGCATATACAAAACCAATCTAGAGATATCCATATCTTTAATCAACAAAATCGCCTTGCTCTTAAGGCCCAACTCACGAAACAATCCTAAGGCGAACTTTCTTATCCGAGCTCTCAAATCCTACACCATCTTCGGAGCATACCTAGACAATTAGTGAAACTTCATGGCATACTCCTTGATGGATATCTTTCCTTTCTTAATATTAACAAACTTCTCCGACTTTGCTTCCCTCAACTCTAAAGAAAAGAAGTGGTCCAGAAAAATATTAGTGAAATCCTCCCACAAAGATAACTCATCAACACCACCCTATGTTCGTTCCCACTCCTCGTAACATTGGTACACCATATTCTTTAACTGATAGGATGCAAACTCCACCCCTCCACATTAGTGGTACGCATGCTCTGAAAATCTTTTCCATCTCATACAAAAAATACTAGGGATCTTCCTCCACCTTAACACCAGCAAAGGTCGGAGGACTCAACCTCATAAACTGGCCAACCCTTGTGGCCTCAGAAGATGGAGTAGAAGATGTACCACACTCATCCTGAGAAGTTACCAACTGAGCAATCATATGAATCGACTAACAAAACTCAACATTCAACACGTTAGCTTGAGGAATCGGAGAAGGAATAAAGAGAACCAGTGGAACTCCTAGACCATCAAGTACCAAGCCCCTGGATCGAGTATGGACTCCGTAAGTAGAGTGAGTCCCATCAATATCATCCCCAGATAAGATGGAAGGGTTTAAAGGAACTTTAAATCTTCTTGGAGGCATGATCTAAAAGGCGAGCAAACAAAAATTAGAAGGATCCAAGACCTTAAATTCTATAGCTTTAGATAAGACAAAAAGAAACTAAAACATTCCTAAATGCCTTGTATCCTCCCTCTTATAAGTGTGGCGCACTACACAACTATTAAATAGACTCTGATCGACATGGGTTTGTGGACACCTAACTAACCATGAACCTAGGCTTTGATACCAACTTGAAATGACCTAAAATTGATCCTTGTCGTATAGGCTTCTTAAGCCCAACGAGGATCGAAGATCACCTCGTTAACCCCACCTAACCATCACATCAATCCACAAGTGTCGGATAAGCTCCAAACATATAATAAGATAGCAAAAACAACACTAATAATCATAACATAAGAATGTCTAGACATTCATTAATATCAACATTCAACATCCAATCTACCCAAGTCCACAGTCATCCACAAGCCTCTATAAATCTGAAGTCAATAATATGTAGTCAAAATTGAATCCAAAAAAAGCCTTATGACCCATGTTAAGAAGATCATAAAATGTATGCCTTCCGAAGATAGAAGTTCTCCACTTTGATGTCAAAACTCGAACTGCCTGAACACTTGATCACTGTGTAGAAAGAGAATAAGATGCTCTGGACCCTATGTGGCGTGTGGACACAACATCCAGAGATGGTTAGTGGTTGGAGAGCTAGTATGTAACTTAAGGGTAAGGATAAAATAGTGTCATTATTCAAAACCAAGTCAAACCATCATAAACCACCACATTTATACACATAGGCATGTAAATACACATGGATACATCAAGACTCAAAAGATAACAAGACCTTAGCATGCATTTCAAAGCACTCAAACAGAACCTAGGACTCTAACATAATCTATTTTGTCACGCAAGTGGACTCTAACCACAAGCTATTTCATTACACATGTGGTCTCTAACCATAAGCCATCGCGTCCATTACTAGTCGACATTAGGACTCTAACTCGTTGTCCATTAATTTATATCACACCATTCCTATTTGGGGACTTTAAACCATTCAACCATTCTAAACCATCAAGGCCACAATTCGACATCATATATGGCCACAAGGTCTTTATGAATCATATATCGACCAATCACTTGAACAAGCCAATGTATTAGTTCCAAATATCATTTAATCCAAATTTTGCTCATCAAGACCTTTATCAAACCCTTTATTATCACTCTTACACCAAGCCTTAGTTCATACATAATTCGATTTCATGTTAGGGACTCAAACCCCTTTTTAGTCAATCAAACCACTAAGGTTACCAACTAACTTATTACATAACCAGTAAGACCTTTACAAGTCACTTACAAAATATTCTTACTCATTAATCCATTTCTTTAGTTCAAATCACCATCAATATGTGACTAGTTATTTCTAGTAGACATTTTCACAGACACCTTGAGGGCATACTCTTATCATGACCAAAACCCAAGTGAAAACCATAAATATTAGGGTTACTCTTGACCCATTTATTGAATCACAATCCACAAGCACCCACATGTGCAAACCATCACCAAAAATATGTATTATCATAAGTTTAAACAAGAGAAAACGTTACCCATCCCTATACATCAAAACCCTCAATATTTGTTTCAGAAACCTTCATTAATGATTCATAAACATTGATTAAATAACATTATATTTGAGAAATAATGATACGGGAAGAGTCGCATGCCTTTTACAAGATGATTCATGAAAGGATTCTTGACCCCTTAGAATTTAGATGAACATTCTTGAAATCCTAACCTCTAATCTTGATGATGAAGTTTTAAGAGTGTTTTGGAATGTTTTTGATCTTGTATATGTGAATAATAGAGGGCTAAATGAGGTTATAATTCTTGGTTTATAAGGGTTTAGGTGTGGCAAATGTCTAAAATATCCTTAGCTAAAAGCTGTTAAATAAACTCCCAAGAGGGTACGACTCCATGACTAAACAGTACCCGAGGGTATGAGTGGTACCCTAACTCATACCCTAGGCCTAAACATGGGCCCCTAAACTGTCCAAGGTACAACTACCCAAGCATGAATCATATCAAAAAGTACTATTGGTACCATGCAACTGAAACACCCTAGTTTCTGGACCTTAGAAAATTTCCTGGAATTCTGATCTTTAGATCCAATACGACTTATGGGTACAATCTGTATGTTGTGGTAAGAATGGTATGGTTAGTCGTATACTGACCAGTGTTGGTTAGTGGGATGAATTTTGGTTACTGGAATGGATACGACTTAGGGGTACGAGTCGTATTGGTGGTTACGAATCGTTTGGTTCCTTAACTTAATCTTAGACTTGGTTACTTAGGTTGGATCTGAGTATGAGTTCACCATGAATCGTAAGCCAGGTTATGAGTCCTACCACAGACTCGTATGGTGGAAAGTGTCTAAATCTTACTTGGGTTTAAATATGCTAAGGATACCGATGAAAGGTACAGATCGTATGTTGTTAATACGACTTAGTTGGATGAGTCATATGTTGGATAGTATTTGACCCAAGGTTTGAGGCCATACGAGTGGAGGATACCAATCGTATCAAAGGGTACGACTCGTGTGGGTCAGTCGTATCCCTGTGACAAAATTTTATGCAACTTAAGTGGGGGTATTTTGGATATTTCCCCGCTTATATTAATAGGGTGGTTCCATGACTTCTAACCTACTTGAGAGGTTATTTACCCTATTATTTTATTCATTAACACTTAGAAACTTTTCTAAAATACTCAATAATTCTCTCAAGAGCTTTTGGGCAAGGGAAGCTAGCGTTTCAACTAAAGGATTAATTTGGGGCTTGTCTCGGTGATTTCTTTCCGTCATCATCTTGGTTTAAGGCATGTTCTCTTTCCTCATTGTTAATTATAACTAAAGGAATGGTTTTATGAATGTTTTCATAATTTTATTGATTGTACGATATTGGTTTTCAAATATGATTAGGGGTTTTGATATTAAATGGTTGGTTATGGTTTCCCATGGTTTTAATTATGCTTTTATATGCATTAATGGTGGTTTTGGATAATTGGATTGCATGGAAATGGTTTAATGGTAGTTGGAATTGGTTTTGGTCATATTATTCCCCCAACGTGTTTGACAAAATGATTATAATGATATGTTCATTGTATTGACTACTTCTAATAGAACTCTTGCATGTTTTAAAACTTGGTAAAAGAATTATGCATGGTTTAAATGGCTTGTAATGGTAAATAGTTAATGGTTATGCTTGAGGGTCACGTGGAATCCCCCAAGAGTTTTAATATGGTAAATGGAAGGGCAATTAAAAGTCCCCTTAATCCTATAAATGATTGGCTATAGATGATACTTGCAAGTAAGGGATTGGTATAACGATACCAATATCAATGGCCTTGGTTAATAAATGGATAATGACTTGGTTATATGGAAATTGGTTTTAATTGGACAATAATGGTGGGAAGTGTAGCTAACCTGTGGAAGGTGGAGGTCTTAGGGGGACCAAAACTGGAAACTCATATTTGCTGATATGAGGTTAGTCTTGGTGACCGTGTACATGATATCACACTATATTTGGGGGATGTACTAGTCATCCCTAGGGTTTCTTCCCTAGTCGTGCAATTACACACACTAGGGACCTTTCAGTAGGGGGAGCTGAACCCATATAGCCCGTGGGTAGTTTAGTATGACAAAGCTACACAGCCCGGGTAAAGGTTTTAAAGGTATGCTAAACCCGGTCTCTTTTTCCAGCATGGTTATATATTTATATATATATATATGATTGTATGCATATGGATGGTTTTACTTGGTTTTATAAATGAAATTATTTTATCCTTACCCTGAGATCATGCTATCGGTCACTCGCTAACCCCGTCTACTGGCGACTGTATACCCACACAATGCAAGAATCGACCGTTCTACTCCTTCTATATAGTGATTGACTCGAGGACAGCAGTTGAACTGAAGTGGTAAGCTTCCATCATTTCAAAAGGCTCCATTTTATTTTATGGATATTTCTAGACACATTGATTTTATTTTGGATATTGGTTTTGGCTATGGTTGGGGCATGTACCAACCGAATTTCATTACTCTTTTGGTTAGAGGCTTTGTGGTACTTCTATGGGTTGGATGGGTGGGATCGGTATTGGTGTCAGCCTTGGCATTGTAATAAGGTGAAGGGCTGGAATCATCGAACATAATTTCTCAATGTTCCATCATATTTCATTTTGGGATTGATTATAACTTATTTTGGAACATCCTTTGTTATGGCCTGGTTTATGGCCCTTGTTTCAGTATGGTTTGTTATGGTTGGATTATTGGTATGAGATGGTTGGACTCAGTTGGGTTGGTCACGATTGTGATCATATCTAAGAGTCTTTATGTGAGTTGTTACACTATCTTGTTACATACTCAAAATTCAGCCAACTCAGGGCAGGCAGCTAGAGGTTGGGTTGGATAATGGGGGTGGTCTCCGGTTCTGGTCAAACTTGGGATGCCCATTATGACAAGGCCCGAGGGTGGGTCATGTCAGCAACCGGTACCTAGGTCAGTGTTCACTAGATCATGAACAACACTTGATACGAATAGGAAGAATACGACCCATACCCTAACATACGACTAGGGAGGGCTATATCTTGCACAGTGTGTTACCAATCTAGACTGGTGTCTATACGAGAAGGGAGGGTACAAGTCGTACCCTAGCATATGATTGGTATGCTCAATCCGTATCCAACCCAGAACCTAAAATATTGGGGAAATTTTATAAGGGTTCAAAACCTAGGTGTTTTACAAACACCACGAATTAGAGTTCAAAACATCGCACAATCCACGATGGTGCACTAGAAACATAAGCTAAGAACTAGTATTGCCTTTTTGATCATTAACTTATTATTTCGACTCTTGGCTTGATTCAATTTATTCTTAAACACTATAAACAAGTTATTCCACATATAATTACACAATCATACCATTAGGAACTCACTACACACACTAGAATCCATCGAGATGAACTAGAACAACACATAGCTCAAGCTAGTAACACTAGTTTTCTCGTCTATACTCTAAGTGACCAAATTAATTACAAACCTGTTTGAAAAACACCTTAAACATTGTAATTAAGTACTTGAACACTTAAATGCTCAATTATATCATTATTATCACATTAAGCACACAAAAAGTCCTCAAAACAAAGCTAAATAAGTCAGGATAACAACTCTGAGGTGCATAAATCTACCTCAGATCACAAACCCACACTTAAAGCCTTATTCGCCCTCGAAAAACTCTTTACTCTAAGAATCATAATCAAAGGAGACTTCACACTTATAATACAAGAAATACACCCAATAGAGTACTACAATGACTACACAGAATGCAAGTTTCTACACTAAGCATGTTATATACACAATTTAGAGTTGAAGAATACTACTCCAAAACATCCTAGCCTTAAGAGTTGACTCACCAAGTTGGCAAACTCATACATATTTCTCAATCAAAGACGTCATACAAATTACCCAACTATCATCAAACGTGTGCCATCACCACAAGAGAGTTACCCATACCCACTCACATAGATGTAGTTTATCACAACAAGGGTATAAGAGTCAAATTACGCTCACTCTCTCAAAAGAATTCACAAGTTGCAAAGATGAACCATAGGTTTGCCCTTAGTGTAGTACTCCACTAATGTCAGAGTGTTAATGCTAAGGATCAAGTAGGTCTTTAAGGGTTGTAATGTAGGCTAAGGGGAGGGTACAAACTATTATTGCCAATAATAGTGACTATCTCCCCCAAGCACTTTAATACATCACACTTTTTATTCAATTCACCTTTAACAACCAACTTTACACCTTATCTACCTTCACACACATCTTTTGTTTTGCCCCATCTCATTAATCTCACTCATATATAATATGGAAGGGAGTATAGTCTACTAATTCATGATTCAATTTTAGCACAAATTTTCTTTTCACTCCCAACCACAATATATCAATTGTACACACCAATAACTATTACTTTGAGGCTTCAATCACCTTTCTCCTAATTGAATTTCAAATTCCTTAACTCAATTAATTTTACTACTAAAGCTCTTAGGAGCTTTCGGTCAAATTAAGTTCAATAAAAAAATAGGGCATAGGCTACATATGAGGATGCCAAAGAAAATAAGCTAAAGGCTCAATGGGGAGAACTAGGATTATGCACAAGGGTAGGTAAAAGAGGGTATGAAACATGGCTATCATAGAAATGCATGTATTTTCTCCTAAACCCACACTCTTTATTTCGCTTCGCATACACACCAGGCAAGTTCTAGACATCAAATATAACAAGGAATACACAAAACCTCACACATGCATGGCTCATGCTCAACTCCAGTGGGATCATTATAGACTCTTAACCAAACAATCATATAAATTCAACATTAAGACAACAAGTACAAGAGTCATAAAATAGAGCCTAGTAGTTTAAAAAGTAATAATTAACACAATCAGCATGCTTTTTATAACCAAAACACTTGCATCATGCAATCACTTATAGCACCAAAAAGAACATCCCATTTATTCCTAACACAAAATTTTAAAACTACCCCTAAAACGAACAAGGATATTGGGTTCAAAGGGCACCCCTATGGAAAAGAATCGAAAAGGGCAACCATGGGGTGGGTGAAGTGTGCACCTACTAGACTGACCCAAATAAACTAAAACTAAAAAGAGAAAATCCTTTTGTAATTTATAAAATCTTTTCAAATTTAAATCAAATACTATTAAAACAACTAAGACTTAAGATCCTACAGCATCAGTTTACCTGAAACAATGGGAATTTCCCCACTCCACTTCGAAAACTACTTTGTCCCCAAAGTATACTTAAAATTAGAGATAGAAATAATCCTTGATGCCTCTAGGAATAGCTAGTAGCATCTTTTATCATTCAAAGGGTTCGAGGACCCCACACTCAATCTTTGCCATGCTCCTTAATTCAGATTTTCGGCACTCAGACTTTCCATCCATCCGTGACTCAACAAAAACAAAACCTACATGAATTAAATGCTAAAAATATAAAAAATAAACACCTACCTTAACTTGGATTGCCTCCCAAGTAGCGTCTGATTTAGTGTTGCGGCACGACCCACATCATACTTTACGATTTTCCTTCATCATCTTCCTCCTGCTTGGATGCCATATTCTTACTCGTTTATGACCACTTGAGTGTGAACTCTCAAGGTCAACAACTTTCCCAATAGTGGTTGTTTCAGTCACATCAATCAACATCCCTTTGGGCTTAGGTATTTGTGGCTTGGACAGCTCAATGAGAGAGTCCGAAGAGGTCTTTGGTGGATTGGGCTCCACCATCCCACACTCATCCACTTCCATCACTATAATCATGTATAAATCTTTGTAATGGGACAGTGTGTTGAGTGGGTTGTAAACCTTGAAGACCACATCTTCATCATCCAACCTTATTGTAAGTGTGCCCTCTCTCACATCTATTAATGTTACTCACATCACTAAGAATGGATGACCCAAGATAATTGGCACCCTGTCATCTACCTTATAATCCAGAATAATAAAATCAATAGGAATATTAAACTTACCAACCTTGATGAGAACGTCCTCGATGATTTCTTCAGGATGGACTATGGTTTGGTCTACCATTTGGAGTAGCACAGAGTTCGATCTCGGCTTCCCCAAGACCAAGGTGTTGAACATTGATTGGGGCATCAAATTGATACTTTCCCCCAAATCACTTAATGCATGGACCACCTTGTTGTTACCAATATAAATAGGGAGAGTGAACCTCCTAGGATCCTTAAGTTTTTTGGGCATCTTCTGCATCACGACAAAGATACACTCCTCAATGAGTTCAACTGTCTCAACATCCTGCAGCTAAAATTTATTAGTTACCACATATTTCAAGTATTTTTCATATTTGGGCATTTCTCGCAAAACATCTAAAAGAGGGAGGTTAATGTGAAGTTCTGTAAATGTGTCAAAGAACATCTTGAAACATGCGTTCTTTTTTTTTATTTTCTTAGCCTCTATGGAAATGGTGGTGGTGGTTTCTCCTTAACTTGTTTAGCAATTTTTGTTTTCGGGTACTCAGACTTCCCCGAATAATCAGCAACTTTGCCTGGAATCGTTTGAGAAATCAACTCTACATCTACCTCCTTATTTGTCTTTGGAGGTATATCAATCAACTCTTTACCATTTCTCAAAGTGATTGACATTACTTGTTTAGGAGGTTCATTGTCACTTGGCAAACCACCTTGAGGACTGGTATTTTGTACCTGCTGCATTTTCCCCAACTAATACTCCAACTGCTTCTAGAGTACTTGCTGATTTTTGAGTTCAGCAGCCTTCTGTTCTTGGGTGGCCATGATTTTCTTTAACATCTTCTCTATGTTACTGGCCTGTGAGTTTTGATGTTGCTGTTAAAACTGCTACTGTTGGTTGTTGTTCCATAAGTAATTTGGTGCTTGAGTCTTCCACTTTTAGTTGTAGGCATTACCATAATTTAACCTTTGAGCATTTTCCATAAAATTGACTGACTCAAGATTTGCACCACACATATCTGCAGAGTGGACACTATTGCCATAAACCTCACACCATGCTGGAGTCTACTGCACTACATTCACTTAAGCCTGAGACTGCTTCACACCCAACTTGCTGAATTGTGTCATCATTTGGTTCTGCAGAGCTGATAGTTAGGCAGCTAAGGTTGTAACACTGTCAAATTCAATCATGCTTGTAGCCTTTTTAGTTGAACTTCTTGAGGTATCACCTGCCAATCCAGATTTCCTTGAGCAATCCAATTCAACAAGGTGTATAGCTCATCACATATCTTTCTAAAACTTGACCACCTGCAGCTAAATCTAGCAAAATTTTTGAGTTATGGTCAAGTACCTCAACAAAGGTGTGAGTTAGTACCTCATTGGACTGTTGATGATGTGGAAAGTCCCAAAGAAGAGTTTTAAACCTCCCCCAAGCATGATATAGGTTCTCATCTGGCCTCTGTTTGAAGCTCACAATCTAACTGCAAAGTCTTGTCAGATAAAAAGAAGCAGATGGGGAACTTCCGGGCTAAGTCATCCCAAGTAGTGAATGAACCATGCGGCTCAGCGTTCAACCACTTCTTCGCTTTCCTCAAAAGTGAAAAAGGGGAAGAGTGTCAGCCTCACATAATCAGTTGACACACTCATAGGGATGAATGTGTCACTGATCTCCAAAAAGTTTTGCAAGTGGACTTGTGGATCTTCATGTGATAGGCCGGTAAATTGTCCACTACTATGTAAAATCTTTACCATGTCCAGTTTTATCTCAAATCTACCTTCATCATTCATTCTTTGAATAGGGGAGGTCAAATTTTTCACGAGTAAGATTGCCACTACGCGAACTGTCCTGTGGGCTAGTGGAGCATGGGAGCAGTAATATCTTGTTCATCACTAATTTGAGAGATGCGGTAGAGAAGAAATGTTTCTCTTCTCCTTTGATGTAAGCATTGTTCGGGCTAAGAGTCTGATTCAACCACATTCCTATCCCTTGCGAGATTACTAGTCTGTTAACCTGTGCCTGCAAATTCAAAATCAAGACAAGTGAAAAGCACCAAAAGAAATCCAAAAAGCAAAACTAAAATTAAAGCAGTTGCCAAATTACAAGTCTCCGACAACGACGCTAAAAATTTGGTTGTACCCAAGGCACACACAAGTGTACCTGGTCTTACCAAGTAGTAAAATGGCCTTTTACAAGCCAAGTATCGATCCCTTTGAGACTTGTGTTGACAACTATCTAATTCTAGTTCACTATTGAGATTAATTTAGTGCAAATGTAACCGCGAGAGCTTGAGAGTTATGACTAAAAGTAAAGTAAACAATGTGAATCATGCCGATCATCTCCGCCTTGTGTTACAGACCCTACAGGATCAATATTTGTATGCTAAGTTCTCTAAGAGTAAATTCTGGTTGAATGTTGTGACATATTTAGGTCATGTTGTTTCTAGCGAAGGGATCATGGTGGATCCACAGAAGGTTGAGGTGGTTAAAAAGTGGCCTAGGCCCTCGACTCCAACCGATATTTGGAACTTCTTGGGTTTAGCCGGTTAATATAAAAGGTTTGTGGAAATTTTCTCTTTTACCGCTGCGTCTTTGACTAAGTTGACTTAGAAGAAGGTGAAGTTTTTGTGGACTGATACTTGCGAGGGTAGTTTTGAGAAGTTGAAGGATAAGTTGACTTCAACTTTGGTTTTGACCCTACCTAAGGAAAATGATGGTTTTTTGGTCTATTGTGATGTGTCCTCGAGGGGGATTGGGCTGTGTGGTAATGCAGTATGGCAAAGTAGTTGTGTATGCTTCTAGACAGTTAAAGGTTCATGAGAAGAATTATCCGACTCATAATTTGGAATTGTTAGCTGTGGTGTTTGGTGATCTGGCGGCATTATTTGTATGGAGTCCATGTTTATATTTATTCTGATCATAATAGCTTGTAATACGTGTTCACTCAGAAAGAATTAAATATCGGGCAGAGGATATGGCTTGGGTTGCTACAAAACTATGACATTAAAGCTAGCATGGTCGTTGATGCTCTTAACAGGTTGTCCATGGGAAGCTTGTCTCGTGTGGATGATAAAAAGCAAGATTTGGTGAAGGATATTCATCGTTTAGCTAATATCGAAGTTCGTCTTTTAGATTCCGAGGATGGTGGTGTGATTTTTCAAGAGGTGGCAAAGTCATATCTTGGTGCTAAAGTAAAGGAGAAAAAGATGTTGGATTCTATCTTGATGCAAATCAAGAATGACGTGGGTAGGCAGAAGGTGATGGCTTTCGAGATTGGTGGTGATGGCTTTCGAGATTGGTGGTGATGGCTTTCGAGATTGGTGGTGATGGTATCTTGAGGTACCAAGGTAGGCTATGTGATCCCGAGATTGATGGATTATGAGTAAGAATTTTGGCCAAAGCTCATGAGTCGCGTTATACTATTCATCCTAGTTCGACGAAAATGTATCATGGTCTTAAGGAGATTTATTGGTGGAGTAACATGAAGCGAGATGTGGCAAATTTTGTGGCAAGTGCATGGTGTGTCAATAAGTTAAGGTTGAACACTTGAGGCCCGGTGGATTGTATCAAGAGATTAAGTTTCCAGTGGTGAAATAGGAAGTGATCAATATGAATTTTGTTCTGGTTTTCCGCAATCTCACCAGCAATTTGATTCGATTTGGGTCATCGTGGATAGGATGACTAATACCACTCAATTCTTGCCAGTAAGGACAAATTTCTCTTCTGAGGACTATGCCAAGTTGTTCATTGAGGAAATCGTGAAGTTGTATGGTGCTATAGTTTCTATCATATCAAATCGGGGTTGACACGACCCAAAATCGGGCCATATTGTAGGGGCATCTCAAGCCCAACATGGATCAGAGATTGCCCCGCCAACCCAACCTAACCATCACATCAATCCACAAGTGTCGGATAAACTCTAACCATATATCAAGATAGAAGAAACAAGACTAATACCTCTACCAATCCAATGTCTCTAATCTGTTGGGACATGCCCCCGACAATAGCCAAATACCAAGCCTAAACAAGTCTATGACCTAGATAAAGACACTATGAAATGTATGTCTTCCGAAGAATGGAAGCTCACCACTTCAATGTCAACAAACGAACCGTCTGAACACCTATCATTGCGCAGGAAGAGAAGAAGAAGCTTTGGCCCCTATATCGCATGGGGACACAACG
Organism: Capsicum pubescens; assembly: GCA_030864215.1. Lineage (NCBI taxonomy): Eukaryota > Viridiplantae > Streptophyta > Magnoliopsida > Solanales > Solanaceae > Capsicum > Capsicum pubescens. The sequence goes on from CM061543.1 coordinate 126,857,736, forward strand.
TCCCGGAGATGATTAGCGGTTGCAACACTAGCATGTAACTCAAGGCTAAGGAGAAAATAGAATCATCATTTAAAATCAAGTCAAAACATAACTTTCAACCACATTTATATACATAGGTATACATGTAGGTACATAATATGCTCATAACATGCCAAAAAAGAAACAAGACTTAGCAAAGCATTCTTGATGTACTCAATCACGAGTCATGAAGTGGAGGACTCCGACCTCCCACCTTATAGATTAGAACGTTTCTTCTTAGGAAAGAGACTTGAACCACAATCCATTTCATAGGGCACGGGACTTGAACCACAAGTCATCTTATTAGGTAGGGATTCGAACCACAAGCCATCTTACTAGGCAAGGGACTCGAACCAAAATCCATTTTATTAGGTGAGGGACTCAAACCACAAGCCATCTTATTAGGTGAGAGACTAGAATCACAAGCCATCTTATTAGGAGAGGGACTCAAACCACAAACTATTTTATTAGGCGGGGGAATCAAACCAGTAGCAATCTTATTAGGCAAGGGACTCGTACCACAAGCCATCTTATTAGGTGAGGGACTCGAACCACAAAACTTCTTATTAGGCAAGGGACTCAAACGATAAGCCATCTTATTAGACAAGGGACTCGAACCACAATCTATCTTATTAGGAGAGGGAATCGAACCACAAGCCATCTTATTAGGAAAGGGACTCGAACCACAAGCCATCTTATTAGGCGAGGGACTCAAACCACAAGTCATCTTACTAGGTGAGGGACTCAAACCACAAGCCATCTTATTAGCATTACTAGTTGACGTTTGAATCTAACCCCTTTCCTTTATTCATGCATAACATCCATGCAATTCATTTCAACACTTAAGGAATTCTAACCCATTTAACCAGATCAACGCCATATATGACTACAAGGGCTTCATGGGACCATTCTATCAATAAAATACTTATGCCTTGATTCAATTCATCATTACATTCAATTTATGGTCGTTAAAACCCTTACAAAACCATGCATTCTTCATTAGCATTCTTATACCACACTTTAGTTCAAACATAATACAATTCCATGTTTAAGGGCTTTAACCCATTTAGTCAACAAACTATCGAAGACATCCATTAATCCAGGCCAACAAGGCCTTTACCAACCATTTGCCAAGCATTCATATTCATTATATGAACGTCATATCTCATTCACATTCACTATACTAATACCATAGTTTAATATACCTTTAACAAATAACTGGTTATTTCTCTTGGACACTTTCACAAACACCTTGAGGGCATGCTTTTATCAAGACTAAAGACAAAGTAAGAATCATCAAATCTTGGGTTACGCTTGACCAATTTGTTAAACCACATTTAACAAGCACCCACATATTCAAACCATCATAAAAAATATTTGAAAACACAAGTTAAAGCAAGAAAAAACAATACCCAACACTTGGCTTCAAAACCTTCAACATTTTATTTCAAAACCACCATTTACAAGTCAAAATCATTGTACACATGGTATTTTGAACTAACAATGACGGAAGAGATATGTGCCTTATACAAGAAGATTCACGAGGAAACTATTGGTCTCCAAGCCACTAGAAGAACACCTCTTGAAACCCTAGCATCAATCTTGATAGAGAGGTTTTGGAGAGTGTTTTGGGATGTTTGATCCCTCAAATGAGTGTTAAGGGAGGCTATAATAGGATATATAGTAAGGGGCTTAAGGTTTTTGGGGTGGGAAATTTCTATAAAGCCTTCATCTTGAAAGCTGGAAAGTCACTTCCCAGGTGGGTATGACTCACTTACTCAATCGTACCCTAGGGTACGAGTGGTACCCTAACTCGTACCCTAGGCCTCACAAAGGACCCCTACACTGACCAAGGTACAACCACTGACTCATACCAAAGGGTACAAATGGTACCCTAAACCGTACCCAAGACAGTGTCCTACAAGATCAAGCTTAACACTCTATATGACTAGGTATGGTACGAATCATACCCAAAGGTATGACCATGGGAAGGATAAGTCATATCTTGGATAGTGTGTAACCCCCACCACACTTCCTAGGATACGATTGAGGGGTCACTAAGTCATATTCAAGGGGATGACTAGTACCCCGAGTTGTATCATGTATAGAATGTCCAAAACCCAAGAATTTTGTGCAAGGGCCAAGGTCTTGGGCATTTCATGGGTACTTAGTTCTCATCGCACTTTTGGAGGTCTTTTTGGTGAGGTTTGGGAACTAGGGTGACCCTTAGTATAGCTTTCCACCCGCAGATGGGTGGGCAAGCAGAAAGGACAATTCAGATCATGAAAGATATGCTTCGGGCTTATGTGTTAGATTTTGGTTGTAGTTGGGTAGACAACTTGCCTCTCGTAGAATTTGCCTACAACAACAGTTATCACTCTAGCATTAGTATGGCTCCATTTGAGGCCTTGTATGGAAAGAGGTGTAGATCTCTTATTGGGTGGTTTGAGGTTGGTGAAAATGAGTTGTTTGGCCCTGATTTGGTTTATCAAGCCATGGGGAAGGTAAAGGTGATTCGGGATAGACTTAAGGCCGCTCAAAGTCACCAAAAGCCCTACGTAGATATAAGGCGAAGGGAGTTGGAATTTCTTGTTGGCGATTGGGTGTTCTTAAAAGTAACTCCCATGAAGGAAGTGATGCAGTTTAGTAAGAAGGAGAAGCTCAGACCCCGTTATGTCAGTCCTTACTTGGTTGTGAAGAAGGTTGGTAATATCTTTAGACACGTAATTTCGTCCCTCCCTAATATCGTTTTACCCATTTTTGACCTTATCTTACCATGTACCCTCACCCATGTAATTACATCCCATAAAAATACAAAAAAATAACTCTCAACAAAATCCCTAACAAACTTTTATTTTTTTAACATCCTAACAACTCTTTCAATTAAAAGAAGACACATTACCCATACCCCTACCCCCAACACTCCATACCCACGTGACCCCCTACCCCTCATATTTCTTGTCTACAAAGGCAAAAAGGGATAAACATTAGAAAAGGGGCCCACTAGGAAACTTGGAGGAGGGGGACAAAAGGACCGTTTTTCTATTTTGGAAAAGAACCATATATACACACATATACAAATCAAAGAGAAAGGAAGGTTTTCTTCGTCATTCACCATATTCATCCCTTCTTCTTATCTTTAACATAAAAATTGCACACACACACAGAGACCCCCGAAGCCTTCATTCGACTGCATTTTTTACATACACATATCCATATATATCCCCAACCGGTAACAGAAAAGAGGGTTTTTGGGTTACTGTTCCGGCAGTAGCTTCACCGAAATCATCTCCTCCGTTCATCGTTCGCTGGATCGATCTCAAACTCGCCGAATCTCGTTGCTTTCCTCTGACTTTTGGATGAGATATAAACAGAAACTGATCCCGTCTTCATCATTTTTCTTCCCGTCATTGTTCATTTTCGTCACTATTTCTACGGGCTCATTAGAAAACACCCAATCATCGTTTATGTTTACTGTTCCAGCACGTGTATCGGAGAAATGATGCCATTGATTACCCTTTTCTTAAATTCGATCCAAAGCTAGTTTATAGTTTATCGCATGAATTTGAAATGTATCCATTTGGTCGGGGAATGCCCCGAAGTACTTGTATTATTTTATTCGGGGAATGCCCCAAAGTATTTTATACTCGGAGGACGTCCGTGATGAAGGCCCGAGGCGTCGGGTAGCTTGGGAGCGTAATTAGGATTAGGGTAGGTTAGAATAGAAATTTTTATTCTCACATTTCTTTTTACTTTAGGTTGTATAATTGGACTGAACACTAAATTTTGAATTGTTTTGTTTTGTTTTGTTGGATTGATTGTTTTGTGTGGTTTATATATTCGTAGTGTCAAAAGTAGCCGATATGCTCCACCAAGAGACCGTGGTCGAACCACGGGATCGACGGGTGTCTAACACCTTCTCCACAGTCAACAGAATTCCTTAACTGGAATCTCTGTTCGCGGATCAGTTTAAAAGAGTCAAAATTATTTTGAAAAGGATTTTTCAAAGGTGACTTAGCACACCGGATTATGCCAAGTGGCGACTCTGAGTTTTGAATGTAAAAATAATCCTTTTTTTAAAATAAATTTTCATCTTTTGTCACTTTAATAATGAAACCCTTTCGAAACATAAAAACCATATCTTTTCGGAGTTGAAAAGGGGGTGTGATAGCTCTGCCGACTCTGCTAGGGAGCTTTTTAGAATTCGAGCTTATTTTTTGGAGTTGTATCGGCTTGGTTTGGCATTATAGGTGTATAGACATTTTTGTGTTGTTTTGTGTTACTATTTTATCATGGTGGAGTATCTACATGCTCTTTGTTTACAGCATTTATCTTATGTGTTACCGTTTTATATCTGTCATCATGTGCATAACTCGAGTCATTCTTTCTGCAATAAGCCTGTAGTACACGTGTTGTACACGACCTATAGTTGAGTCACCCTTATCTTAGGAGGGGGAGTCGTCGGTGTTATGGAGTGGGTGAAAAGCTCTCGCATCCACTATCGACCATACGCTCCCCCGAACAACCTTGTTAGTGAACCCCAACGTAGGTCAGTCCTTAGGTCATGCTTATTTGCATCATATTGAGACCTAGCGGGACCCACTTGATCCTTTGTAGGAGACTCACCTCTAAAGCATCCCTACGTGCTAAAAGTCGCATCCCTACGTAAAAAGCAATATTTTAAACACTTTTTTGGTGAGTGTAATACACTCGCACCACATCAGCTTCCACGTTATTTTAAATACTATATTGAATTCCACATCATTTTTAAAATGCCACATAAGAAATTAATATATTAAAAAATAAAAAAAAATTGAGAATTAAAAAAAAAAAAAAAGTGAATTTTTAATTTCTATCTTCTCCATCTTCATCTTCTCCGTCTCTCTTCTCTATCTTCTCTCATTTTCATCTCTCCACTTCTCTCTTCTTCATCTGTCCACTCTCTTCTCCATCTCTACCACCGCACCACCGCTCCAAAATCATATAAAGTTTCAATCTTTACAATCAAGACCCAGCTCCAAAATCATCTACAGTTTCAATCTTTCGCAAACAAAATTCGAAACCCAATTCCAAAATCATATAAAGTTTCAATCTTTACAATCAAGTTCAAACCCAGTTCACAAAATTGTGTAAATCAATCAAAATTCACAGAAAAAGGCCTAAGAATTTCAAAATTCAAAAAACCCAAATGGAGTTTCACTACTACATTAAGAGTAAATTTTCAAAACCCAATTCAAGAATCATGTAATCCTAAAGAATTTTGGAAATTAGAGAAACCCCAGATGAAGTTTCACTAATTCATTACAACCTCTTAAACAAAAATAAGAAATCTTGATTGTTTCCTACCGGTGATCTACAAAATCAAGAAAATGAAAAAATTGTTGATTTAGAAAATGGCTATTAGAGTCCCAAGGCTGCCATGGCCGACGACAATGACGACGACCCCTTCAAGAACCATCCATCGTTCATCATTCACCACCATCTTCTATCTACAATCTCTACGAGAGTATGGTATGAACGTCAAACATCGAGAATACTTTCCTGATAGCCCGTCTGCTGGGATAGATCCTGCTTCAAGAGAGGAATAATGTAATGCCTGCAAACAAATCTTTGCAATCTTATTCATATGATGGTTCGGGAGGTCATTGCCTTGTCAAGCTATACAGGTTTTGAGAGGATGCAACTCTTGATTACTATGTATCTACATACATCTGATTCACTTACCAATGTTAGTTGTAGTTGCCACCATTGATAGATTGCTTGTTTTGAGATTCCTTTTGTGATAGCAACCGGGCTGATGTCGACAGCTAGTTTCGATGTTTAAATTTGCTTTGAACTAGTTGATGAATCTAATTTATTTTTCCTAAAAAAAAACTTTAGATGATTTTGGAATTTTGAGAGTCAAAATAGGGAATTTGTTGCAGGAAAAGGAAGTGAAGATGAGGAATAGAGGAGAAAACGGGGGGAGGGGTTCTTTTTAATTTTTTTAAATTATTTTAATATAAAATTGATCAAAAAATGACCTCCACTCGCACCCACACGCGTGTAATCACGCACTTTGTCCTACTCATCCATTTTGATGCCACATAGGCTTGGTCAACGGTCAGAGGGATTCAAAATATTCTGTTTTGATGAGTTGAGTGGTTCAAATGACAAATGTATAAGTAGGAGTATCCACTTTACAAATCAAATCAAGTACAAGGGTCCACCGACCTATTTTGCCCCAAATAAGTATCAATATATAATATAATTAATCCCAAAATAAAATACGACGGAACAGTAAGAAATCATGTCTGAGGATGCCAGCCTCCCATCCTATTCGAATGCCAAGGCTGACACCTCTACCGACCCCACCCATACCAACCCATATAAGTACCACAAAGCCTCTATCCAAAAGAGTAATGAAATCCGATTGGGACATGCCCCCAACCATGGCCAAAACCAACATCCAAAATAAAGTCAAAACGTTTAACAATATCCCATAACATGAAATGATGCCTTCCGAAAGGATGGAAGCTCACCACATCAGTCCAAATGTTATCCCCGAGTCAATCACTATGTAGGAGGAGTCGAAAGGTTGATTCCTTTATAGCGTGGGTATACAGCCGCCAGTAGACGATTTAACGAGTGACCGCTAGCATGAATCTCAGGATAAGAATAAAATAATGTCAGTTATAAAACCAAGTGAAACCATCCAATGCACACAGCCATACATATATATACAACCATGTCGGGAAAGGGAACCAGGTTTAGCATGCCTTTAAGACCTTTACCTGGGTTGAGTAGCTTGGTCGTCCTAAAACACCCACAGGCTATATAGGTTCAGCTCTCCTACTGAAAGGGCCCCAGTGCGTGTAGTCGCAGGACCAGGGAAGTATCACATGGGATGACTAGTACATTCCCCAATAATGTGACATCATGCACACGGTCCACTAAGACCAATCCTCATATCGGCAAATATGAGTTTCCAGTTTCGTCCCCCCGGACCATCACTTTCCACGACCTTGCTACATACCCCGTCATTAATGCCCAATTAAAACCATTTCCAAATGACCAACCAATCCATTTACCATTTTAGTAACCAAGGCCAATATTATTGGTATCGTCATACCACCTCTTACTTGCAAGTAATATCCATAGCCAAACCATTTAGGTTAAGGGGACTTTTAAGTGCCCTTCCATATACCATATTAAACCACTTGGGAGACTTCCATGTTCCCCACAAGCATAACCATTTAGCCTTTAGCCTTTTCAAACCATTTAAACCATTTAAAGCTTTATTACATAAGCTGAAAACAAGCAAGAGCTCCATTAAAAGAAGTCAATGCTAATAATAACCTTTATAAGCATTTTATCGAACACATTGGGGGCATAATATAACCAAAACCAATTCCAAAGACCATTAAACCATTACCATGCAATCCAATTGTCCAAAATCATCATTAATGCATATAAAAGCATAATTAAAACCATAGGAAATCATAACCAAGCATTTAATATCAAAACCCCCAAATAATAGTTGAAAACATAATAATGAAATAGTAAAACCATGAAATCAATCATATAAACCATGCCTTTAGTTGAAATTACAACGAGGGAAGAGAATCATTCCTTGAACTAAGAAGACAATAGAAGGAAATCACCAAGACAAGCCCCAAAGCAATCCTTTAGTTGAAACCCTAGCTCTCTTGCCCCAAAAGAACTTAAGAGAATTATGGAGTGTTTTGAAATAGTTTCTAAGTGTTAATGAATAGAATAACAGGGTAAATAACCTCCTAAATGTATTAGAAGTCGTAGGTCCTAATTAGGGTAAGTAGGGAAATGTTGAGAATATCCCTACTTAAGTTGCACAAAATCCCGTCATAGGGATACGACTAACCCATACGAGTCGTATCCTCCTATAAGATTGGTTTCCACAACTCGTATCCAAGACTCAACCTTGGATCAGACACTGTCGAGTGTACGACTCATCAAACCATGTCGTAACCACAACATATGATCAGTACCCATGACCAGTATCCCTGGCATAAGGAAATACCAGGAGAATCAAACACTGCCCATCATACGAGTCCCTAATACGACTCATACCAAGCCTTTCGACTCATACCCCTAAGTCGTACCCATTCTAGTGGCCAAAACTATCCCACCAACTAATATTGGTCAGCATACGACAGGACCATACCACTTATATCCCAACATACGACTCATACCCATAGTTGTATTGGGTTCGAATAACAAAATTCTAGAAAATTTTCTAAGGGTCAAAACCCAGGATGTTTCATAAGGTGTCCAGTAAGTTTGGCCCAAAACACTGTCTTTATTAAGACTTGAGGCCATGAGTCGTAAAGACTCATGACAAGTCGTTATATCCAAATTGTAGGGTGTCCAGTGTGTCATCCCAAATTGTTGTTGTCTTGAGTTTGAGAAATGGTTATGAGTCATTAGGTGTGGTTACGAGTCAGTGGTATAAATCGTAGCCAGACCAGTATGGGGCCTTGGTGGTTCTGCCTTGGTTATGACTCCTTGTGATGAGTTATAAGGAGTCTATATGAGTAGTATAGTGAACCATAATCACTAACGACTAAATTTCAGTCTTTTCACAAAGGACACTTTGGACATTTCCTCTCTACCCCAATTGTAACTGTAACACCCCATATTTTTTAGATAGAAATTGAATTGTCGTTCCTACGTGTGTACAATCTAATCCTATGATTTATATTTGAATACATGGGTCATGATCATTAGCCTAGTGTGAAGAGTACTTATGAGGTGGGAAAATATTCATAGGAATCACTTAGAGCAAAATTAAGCTAAGAGCCTTTAATTCGGCCAAAATTTAGTTTTCGATCCTACAAGGGTCAACATTGAACGTGTATAACTTTTTACATATGTGGAATTTTTCATCTCTAGACCCACCAAATTGTAGATAATTGAATTAGATTTCCAACGATACCAATTTCGCCTTAATCCGATATCCGAGCGAAAAGTTATGACCATGCTAAGGTCGTGCGTCGCATAGCAATCGCAAATAGCCACTGGATGAGGTGTGCTAGTGGCGTGCGCCGCACAACCCTCGGGTGTTTTATTGACATGAGCCGCACTGCAAAAGTACAGTGCCCAAAATTGCTCAGTTTTGACTTAATTTAAGGGTATTGAGGTCTTTTCACACCCCTAAACATTTCCCAATCATTCTCAAATGAATTAAGGAGTTTTAAAACACATTAATTCCCCTGTTTTGACCCTAAACATTCACTACTCGATTTAAAACCCTTCCCCTCTTCCCAAGAAATATATTCAAGTTTCTTTCCTCAAGAATTCAAGAATTCAAGTTTCAATTTCAAACTTTCTTCAAGAAATCATCTAATCGAGGTATGTGGGGTTTTGAACAAGGTTAATCTTTTATCCTTGTGCCCGAATTTATGATTTTCAAGTTGAATTTACATGTCTTAAATTAGGGTTCATCCCTAAATTCTTATGTGTTGAAAGTATAGCATTACCTTGTGATTTAAAGGATTAAAGAGCATAAGAGTTGTACTTATTCATGTTTTAAACTACAAGTTTGATGTTTGTCTTGAATTTCGTTATTTTTATGAGAAATTGTTATTATCCTAAATTTAATACATCCCCATGCTTAAATCCATGTATTATACTCATGTATTGAACTGTCTAATATTTTGGGTCTCTGAATTATGGCTTCATATTACTGTTATAAGCATTGTTATCATATTTTTGTAATCATTCAGTGTTGGCGGGTTATGAACACATACCTATGTGTCTTTACATGATTTTCATCTCCAAGAAATAAATCAGCCAGACCGTGATTTTTAATACCACCTTCAGAATATCATATTCATGTTGAGCATTTACAAGTACCATACCATGTCATGTTAAACAACTAATAATACCAAAGTCTTTCAGTTGGGAGTAACACTTAGCACCGAGTGATCGTAGGGATGGCGACTCCCCTGTCAGTAGAGGCATGAGTCGTTAGTAGCAGTCCCTAAGTTTCAAACCTATGGCGCCACCATAGATTTTGAGGGGTCCCCCGTCAATAGAGGCATTACACCCTCATCCTTAGGGATATCAGCCTTGTGGATCTACGTCGTCATTCATGTGTTGGTACCCCTGGCAAGGTACCAACACCCTTCCAACTAGGGTTATAGGTTGGACCCCAATAGCTCAGATTGGGGCATGTCGGTTATAGCTAGCTCCCACAGTCTCATTACAGTATTCAGAGTGTGTCAGTTTAGGTTTTCTTGTCCAAGTAATCAGATTTCCAGTTATTCAGATATCAGTTATTCAGATTATTTCAGTACATGTTTATGCTTGGTCATGCATTCTCAGTTTTACATGTTCATGTTTTCATGTTTAGTATCCATACATGATCCTCAGTTCAGTTTTACAGCATGTTCAACTTTACGTGAGATTTACATACAGTATTCATGTTTTACCGCTTCTTAGCCTTAGTTCTACTTATTCTACAAAAGTAAAGATTTAAGAAACTAAGTGTAGCGATTCACCAGCTTATCAGATTATGTTTGTTACTCATGTTTTAAAATACTTCGGCTTTCAGTTGATTTCAGTCTCTTGGTGAGTCTACTTGTACTTGGCATGCATTTTTTAAGATTATGTGTCTATTCAGTTTATTTATTGCATTCACCCCCACTTACTTAGTACATTCCAAAGTACCGATCCACATATATGTTTATGTGCTACATTGTCTCATAATGAAGATACCAGTTGTAGCCCACATATCATAATCAGATAGTTTGCAGCTTTCAACCAGTAGATGATGAGTTCTCTTGTTTCAGGGACTCCAGTCAGTTGTAGTTCATGTACTATCTTGTTATTATTCATATGTATTGATTAATGGTAGTTGGAGTCATGTCTCAACTATCTATAGTCAGTATAGTAGAGGCTTCATAGATAGTCAGTCAGAGTCATTTCCATTTCATGTAATTCAAGTATCTTTCTCCAGTTTTATCATGATGTAAACTTTATCAGTATTAGATTCATTCAAATTTCCTCATGATTATGTTTCCGCTCAGCAAATTAAGTTTTATACAATTTAAATCAGATGCTCAAGTAGTATGTCAGTTCATGTGTTAGCTTGAGATCACTTGTGGTTCTAAGCACCGTGTTATGACTAGGTGGTAGTCTCGAGTTGTGACAGTAACCCACAACCTAAAACCCTATTGGGAACCTTATTAGCATTGATAACTTACTCAAACACTTTCAAAAGCTCTTTCAAATTCTCTCAAGCAGCCATACATAGGGTTTCCAAGAAGTAGGTCATCCAAGGGCTCAAGGGTTAAATTTCTTCTGTGAAACATAGAATTTCAGGCATATTACTCTTTCCTCATTGTTAATTGTGTAAAAGCGTGTGATTTAAAGTATTGTTCATGAGATATTTTGAAACAAGGGTTGGGGGTTTTGAATGTTTGTTGTTGAACAATGTTTTTCCCGTAGTTTTTACGTGATGATTCATGCTTTTTATTGTGGTTTTGAACGACGGGTGCATGGGCATGATGAATGAACTAGGGAGTTATGATTTTCCCCAAACTTGTGACTATTGAAGTGGTTATGACCCCAACCCCATATTGAGAAATTGGTTTTAATTATGAGAAATATGGAAATTGGACTAGTCTTGCACTAATCACTTGATTTGGCTTGTTTCTTGAAATTAATGCATGGCATGATTGGTTAATTAGATAATAATAATGATTTGAAAACCTTATGGGGTATGAAGGAATCCCCCAAGTGATTTTAATAATGGAGTCTGCGGGGTACGAAGAAATTCCCAAAGTGTTGGCTTAATGACATTGCTTGCAAGCTATAGTCGGTATGACGATGCAACATAATAATGCCTTCATAATTGACTCCTGGAATTGGTGGTTGGGTTATGTGTTAAATGTTTTAATTGAGAAATAATGGTAGTTGTCTTAGCTAGCCGTGAAGGTGTAAGTTCAAATGACTGATACTGGAAACTCACTTTGCCGACATGAGGGTTGGTCTTGATGACCATATGTTTGTGGGGGACAAGGGAATCCCCCAAGTGTATATACGTACATATGTATCATGGAGGGGGAAGGGTACAAGAAAATCCCCGACCATCTATGATATCTCTAGTTCGTGCGGCTAACATGCACTGGGACCCATCCAGGGAGTAATACTGGACCCATATAGCCCGTGGTGGATTTGTGACGGTAAAGCTACACAAACTCAAGGATAAGTTTTTAAAGTTCATACTAAGCCCGGTTCCCTCTCCCAGCTATATATATATATATATATATATATATATATATATATATATATATATTATTGGATATGCATGGGTGTGTAAATGTACACTAGTTTGACTTGGTTTCCAATTGATGGCATTATTTTATCTTTATCCCTGAGTTACATGCTAGCTTTCACCCCGCTAACCGTCTTCATACGTCATAGCCCCACGCGATGCAGGAACTGGCCATACTTCTACTTCTCCTGTACAATGACTAGGATTTGGGATCAGCTAGCAAGTCGGATTGAAGTGATGAGCTTTCCTACTTCGGAAGACCCCATTTCATGCTTTGGTTTACTTTACGTTTTGACTATTTTCTCTGGACTTGGTTTTAGGCTATAGTCAGGTGCATGTCCCAACACTTTATTGGTATTCCTTAGTTATGTTAGAGTATTTGTTGGACAGTACTATGGACATGGGTGTTGGTTTTGGTATTCTCTTGGTAGTTGGTATCGGTTTTTGGTAATGGACTTATCTTGAAGTCTTTTACTCTGTTGCATTTTATCTTGTTATATGTTCGAAATTCATCCGATATGAGGTGTAAGGTGTTTGGTTATCTGGGTATTGGGGGTGGTCTACGGTCCTCGAGGCACTTGAGATACCCGTAGCGACCAGGCCCTGTTTCGGATCGTGACACATGATCAAGACAAACTCTAAACCGACATAAAGTATGAATACACAATGTTTATATTTAAAGTAGAATTAAGAAATAAAGAACTAGATGAAGTTGGGAAACATGCTCTGGGTGAGGAGCTCACCCTGAATTTGAAATTTCAATAGTTGTACGAGGTCACTATTTGCAGGTGGCACTCGAACTAGGATCTGCACCAAAAGGATTTGCGAGTGAGCACGGTCCACTTATATTCAGTAGACATCATAGGCCGACCAAGTAAAGTAGAAAACTAAGCATATAAAGGAAACTATGAGCAACGCTTCCACCTGTATACAAGAAAGTTCCAACGGTGGCTCAAGTCGTACCTGCTCCTAATTGCTCAATAGTACAATATCGACACCGTAATATGATATCGACACCACATATAGAACAAGTCCAAAATCATTGCATCATACACATCAAAGAAATGAAATATAATGCAATCTCAATGATATGATGTGCAACGGAATACTCAATGCTCACTTCACATACACCCTCCGAGCCTAAGCTTCCAAGAGAGGAGTCATGGGGGGTTCACAACTCGTATACTAATCATAGTTTCATTAAGACACCTTATCAGCTCTTACCTCAGCTAAGGCAATTTATAAACTATTCATGATCATGGCGAACACATGATATAACACAATAATCTCAAAAATACACAAATGATACTTCAATATCAATTATACAGTAGTCATTGTACAAGTCAAGAAAGGCAAGAAAACCATGCAAAGCCCTTCAAGGGCAGAACAATAACTAAAGAAAGCAAACAAGACACGAAGAAACATCAATCCAGGCCCCCACACAGGCATCACATTTCTAATAATCTCTCAAAAATTCTAATAATACTCAAACAAGACCAACTACAACTCCCATACAGGCAACACGATAATATAATCAACTATAGTAGTCAAGAAGACCAATACCATCACCCGCGGGGGCATCACAATAATAATGATCAACTATAAAAAAAATAATACATGATATTCTCCAACCCATAGCATGTTTTACATGAACAGTTAACTACCCAGCCCGACCTGAAGGAAGTTAAGTCATAACCTACCTTAGAAGTCGAAAACTTGCGTCTGAACCTTTCAACAAGAAGATTTTTTCTTTTCTGCACCTCAGATCAAACCCAATATATCAAAGACATAATCTGTATATCAATAGGAGTCTAATAATATCCATATTAGCCACGTTCGTTCCGGGTCCAAAAATACTTCAAAAATCGACCCCAACATGAAAAGGGTGAAAACTGAAAATTTTATTAAAGAATCATGCTCCCCATACCTTAAAGGCTTTAAATATGAAAACCCATGAAAAACAAGTTAAAATCAAACTTGAACTCATAGAAAATCTATTTTTTCCTTTACTAGGTAAAATCCAAAATTTCAAGTTTAAAATCAAGATTTTGAAGATGTTTTTACAACTAATCAATGAATAATGATAGAAATTAGGTTTAAAAACTTACCCAAACAATAGCCGTAGGCAAAAAAAGAAAGAAATAAAATGCTCCCTAGCCTTAGACATCATCAATCCTAAAATTTCTCGAAACCTTATTTTCCATCACTGATGGCATGGCCGGTCCAGCCACTGGTCAGTTTGACGTGGGTGGCAAGTAGTTCTTTCTCACCTCCTTTATAAATTTTCCAGAGTTATACGATCCTAATTCTTTCAAAACAACCTAGCTTGCCTGTTGAGCCTAAAAGTTTTAACTAATATTGATATTACTGAAAATGGACAAGGTGGTGTCCATGATGATGTAAATAATAACAAGTTGAAATATGTTTGACCTGACGAGGCCCAGTACTAATATACAGCAAGGTAAAAAGCCATTGATTGAATCAATTTCCGTAAAGCCTATGGAGTACAGTAATGAAGTGTTAAGAGTTACGTGGATAGAGGAAGAGGTACAAAAGATGAATGCACTTGAGGAATTACAACTTGCAGTGATTGAAAATTTTTTATATTGATGGCCTTAATTGGATGATTGTAGGTGTCAAATACCAAAATAATGCAAAGTGAAAGATGACTGCAAAATTGTATTCAGGAACAGATACATACGATGAGGTTCAATTTGATGGAAGCTTTTGTGAACATGATGTTAAAGAATGTCTATTATATAATTGCGAAGGATGGAGTGACATATCAAATGAGATCTCTCATTTATGATGCCAAGTTTAAACCGGATGAATAAACAACCCAAACAATGGCTTGGATATCTGATATTAAAGAATGTTTATTATATAATTGCGAAGGATGGAGTAGCATATCAAATGAGATCTCTCATTTATGATGCCAAGTTTAAACCGGATGAATAAACAACCCAAACAATGGCTTGGATATCTTTCCCTGACCTACTGCCTACATTTTTTGTGAAGGAATGTATTTTTTCATTAGCATATGTTATTGGAAAGTCAATCCACCTCGATATCGCTACTATTAATAAAAAACTTTTTAGTTGTGTGAGGGTTAAATCCAAATGGACTTGGCTGCTAAACTACCTGATCATGTGAGTTAGAGATGGTGATTAGTAATACAAATGAAACTAGAGGGCAAAAAGTTATCATGCAATATGACCTGATGCCCAAATACTAACACACATGCAAACACCAGGGACATGAGAAAGCTGAATGCAGGAGTTTGCACCTAGAATTAAGAAAGCATGTGGATGAAGAGAACCAAGAAAAAGGGTTGAATAAAAAGGAGAAACACACTGTTTTACCTGTACAAAAAGATACATAAATATGAATTATTTACCTGTACAAAAAGATACATAAATATGAATTATAATTAGTATCTACAAGATGGAATTTCACAAGCAGAAGGTTCAAGATTGTAAAAGGCACTAGTAAATTAGTGAGTGAGGCATATGTAGAGGCAACTCAGACCAACAAAGGAGTCATCACTGCAAATCCTTTTGATATATCACAAAGGAGAAGATTACAGGGATTTAAGTACTAGTAGTAATGAGGTGCAAACCAACAATAGGAGGGATGACAATTATATTGAGTCACAGTCAGATGCACAAAATTAGCAAAGAGAAATTCAAAATTTGTTGCAATGGGGTGAAACAGATAAAGATCAATCACGGCATAAGGTTTTAAGCTCTAAACATCAAAGCCCTCAACTTGTAATTTCTAATGAAAAAGATGCAAATATCAATATTGAACAAGAAGGAAGTAACAACAAAAAGCAAGAGTACAAAGAAGGGGAAAGAAAAGCAAGCAATAATGCAACAAGTAGTAACAGAAATAATACAAGTTTAAATTCATCAACAAAAGGAATCTAAGCTAAGTATACTAGGTGCCAAGGAGGCTTTAAGAGTAGCATTATGCATTAGAAAGGAAGACTCTCAGATGATGCAAATCAAGGTAGAAGATGTGCAGTAGTCACCTGTAACCAATTCAACAAAATGCCGAGAAAATGAGAAGATGGAGATTAGTCAAAGAGAGCAGGACATTCAACAGGAACTGGAAAAGGCTACATTTCATGAACCTCTATAGGACAACTCAAATGCCTTTGATGCTGAAGGGGAAATAGTGGGACGATATTCATTCGGCAATGCCGAAGTACCGTCCCTAACCTACACTAGTCACATACTGAAGTATTGTCCCTAACCTACAATACTGGTCGCTAGCCTAATACCAGTATCATGAAACATACAAATATCCCTGGCCTAATCTCACTATTATAACAAGCATACAAATATCCCCACCATAATCCTAACACTACACTAAGCATATAGAACTAAGGCCCAAGCTAATGGTCTACTCTAAGGTTCCCCAAAGAAGGACAGAAACAACAAAAATGCTAGGATGATCTCAAGTCTATCCCGAAACCCCAGCCATGCATACAACTTATACTATACACAACCTCGTAGAGCAAAGGCTATAAGAAGGTAGACCACATCCTACCTGAAAGTTGAACAGTAGCCTTGGACTGACCGCAAGCTACCCGCCCCCTACGCAAAAACCCAAAAAGTCATCACGTTATCACAAACATAATCTATGCATCATTACGAGTAAAATATAATCCATATTACAATTTTAAACTTCGGGCCCAAAATTAGGTTAAAATTTACCCATGGGGACTGCTAGTAAAATCCAAAAATTGAACTTGTCCCAAGGTACCTCTTAGGATAAGTAACCTATGCTCAAAAATTGAGCATGAATGGAGCTCAAATCAAGGTTCAAATTAGCCTACAAAGCTTCAATAAATCAATGATCTATATTAGGAATTTAATGGAATTGAGACGAGATTTGGAAACAATAGCGGGGAATTACTCCAAGAGAGTAGCAAGATGTACCTCAACTTAATCCAGTGATTTCTCTTGAATTCACAAGCTTCCCAGTCTCAACGATGGAGAAAATGAGGTTGAAAATGATATAAATTCAGAGAAAGAGAAGAATATATACTTCTAGGGACTGCAAAAGCAGCCCAAGACTGCAAAATCGGCCACCGCAAAAGTCAACGAGGGTCACAAAAGCTGCGCACCGGGTGTTGTTGCACCAAAATTTTTCCCAAGTCTAAAATACTTCAAATGGATCCTCAGGATTCATTCGAAACCCTGTGAATGCATACAAAATATGCTACTCTACGGGAAAAGTCTTCTGAACTCAACAGGATTGATGAAAATCCCGATGAAGGTCTTTCAATGAAATATGGGTCCCACACTTTTTCCATTTTAACCAAATTTCACCCAATAGCAAAACGAGAAACCAAAGGACCCTCTATCCCAAAATCCTCGTTTCGAAGCTAAAGAAATTATCAGAATGTTCATCTAAAGCCGTTTACTAGAAGTTTTGGATAAAGATCAATTTCTCAACTTCAAAAGCTCCACAATAGGGAAACTAGCTAAAAATTCAAACGAACTGCACGAGAACCAAACCATCGATCCCAGCAAGTCATAAATGACTTAAGACAGGTATAGGAAAGCTCAAAATACAAGAAACACGTGAAAATAAAGATATTGTGATGGTTTAACCTTTAATCCCGCTCTAAGGAAGCTAAAACGACATAGTTTAGAGGTTAAAAGAGTGGGAAAGGACTAAAATGCCCCATATAAATCGTTTCAAATTTTTTGGAAAATTGACCTCACAATTCATAGTATGAGTCATACATCAAACTACGAATCATAGTTTGAACTCGCGAGTCCTGCGACATTTTTGGACTGCTTTTGGAAGGCTATCCATGAGTCAACCTATGGCTTGTGGTTTGGGATCACGAGTCGTGGTTTGGTTGATGATCCCTGGAATAGTTTGGGTGAGCTTACTGAAAAGTCATCCTACGAGTCATAGTACGTAGGGGTGTGCATCGGTCGGTTCGGTTCGGTTCTGTGTTAATGGTTCGGTTTATCGGTTTTCGATTTTTAAATATGTGAAACCAATAACCAACGGTTTATCGGTTTTTGGTCCTTAGTGGTTCGATTTTTGGTTTAACCAATAAGAAAATACTCATAAAATAGAAATAGTAACAACTAACATAAAAACGAAATGTTAGTTACCGCCAAAATCCTACGCAATGAATTTTAGTTTACAAGAATCTTCAAACTTGAACTGAATGTTAGTTCGGAAAAAAAACTGAATCCTAATTGTTGGAAGCTACTAAATGCTTCAAGCTTTTCAATACAATAATACCCAAGCTTTATATATATAAAACATAAATAGGGATAAGACAATAACTTAGTGTATCCTTATTGGGTTATCGGTTTAACCGATAACCCAAAAAGCTAAAACCGAAACCGAACCGTCTACCCAATAAATATTTTTATAAAATCAATAAAAAACCATTAACCCAATAGCATTTTTATCGGTTCGATTTATCGGTTGGTTTGGTTTTTGCACACCCCTAATAGTATGACTCATAGGTTGATACCATGACAAGACAATGAGTCGTGGTCCTTTGATGAAAACTTGACAACTTTCTAGATTTTGGCTCTGGCTATCAGTGCGAGTCCTATGTAGGACTGATACATAGATCCACGACCCATGGAATAAGTCATGGTGACTGGAACTATGGGAAATTTTTGATAGTTTACCACGAGTCATTCCACAACTCGTGATATCATTGTACGACTCATGATATGAGTCGTACTGAGGTGAAAGTTTGAATTTACAAGCTGGTTTTCTTAGTTAAGTCTAGTTTTGATCCTGCCCAAGTTCTGGGGCGTTACAGGTAGTTGGTAGTGGTGGGCATCAAAAGAGGTAGAGGCAGGCCGAAGAAGTATTGGATGAAAGTGATTAGAAAGCACATAGCGCACTTGATCTCACCAAAAACATGAACTTAAATAGGATAGGTTGGAGGTCACGGATTAGATGGTTAGAAGGTAGTTTTCCTGTTTGTTGTGTAATACTCTCCATTTTGCATTATATTTGCATTGTTCTGTGGTTGTTATTGCTCTCATATATGTATCCCCATTTGCAAACTATTGAAACTTTAATTAAGCTGAGAATCTATCAAAAAATGTCTCTCTACCTCTATGAGATAGTGATTGCGTTTATGTACACTCTATCCTTTCCGGACGCTAGTTATAAGATAACACTGAATATGTTACTTTTATTGGGTATTCAATCATATATGATACATGGCAACAATTTCTTCGTTTTATATGTGTTTTGTTGACAAAACTAGTTCATAAAGTAGCTAGGAAGTACATTCTTCTTGATTTAAAAGTGTGTTAGCAGGTTTCAATTGTAAAGGTTATACAATTTCCTCAATCCAAACTCGTATACCAATGTAGTGATGACAGTAATTTTACATAAGAATAAAAACCAGAAGTATAAAAGAAAATTGAAAAAGGGAAAAAACAGATGAAAGTAGACCAGATAAGGGGGTTATCTCATTTCCGATTTATTTTGGGGGCGTGGGGGTAAATACTATATACTTCTTCAAAATAAAATAAAATTGGGGCTGTAGGCTTCAAAAATTTGGCTAAAATTTAGAAGATAAGGATATCCAACAGAACTACAGTAATTCTGTTCAGGACGCACACAAATAAATAAATCTATTAAATGACGAAAATAATTACATAAATTCACGGAAATGTTCTCTTTTTAGTTTTCCAACCTATGAATTTTCAGAAACTAAACTTCTACAAGTCTGTTACAAGGGAAAGCTGGTTGGAACAAAACCCCCATCTATCCAAGCATAAATTGGAGGTAAAAATGTAACATAAATCAAAACACTTTTTCAAGCTCTATGGAAATTGATCCATCCCTTTCCACATAAATACCAAGCTTTTATTTGCGACAAGGTTTGCACCCGTGACATACACGTGACTTACACATCACATGTTGTGCTTTTTTTGCTAGAACAAAGTCCGGTTTTTGCTTGAAAAAAGACCGGGGTACGTGAGGAACTGAAATTTCTGAGATGCTTTATTAAATGCTTGGATAAATGAAGCAAAAGAAGAAGAGCACAGCAAATATAAGAATATGTTTGATGATTAACAATAGAGACTATCCAAAGCTCACTGATATATTTGCTCAGTCTAAAATTTGTATATAAGGTCCTTGTATGGTTCATCATCTTCACAATAGTGATTGATCTCCGCCTGCAAAACATGAAATCATGTTCAGCATAACAACAGAGAATCAGAAAGACTTTTATAACTACAAATAAAGCTCAAAATAGTGACCCTTTCCTCAAAGTTCTGTATTTCAGTATGCTAATGGCTAATCCGAAATACTCAAGACATGAAGAAAACGAAAAGCTAAAGCATGTTGTTCATGTAGTTAAAAGAACTTCAGTTCTAGAGAATTCAAATGTTATAGAACATTGGAACGAAACGGGTCGAGAAGGAGGAAACTGGATAGGGAGCATTCATGCTAACCCAAGTTCACCACTAGCTTGGGATTGAGGCGCAACAGTTATTGTCAAAAGTTTGTAGTTAATTATGCAATGATGTCATGGTTAAAAAGAGGACAGCCCGGTGCACTAAAGCTACTGCTATGCGCGGTGTCCGGGGAAGGGCCCCACCACAAGGGTGTATTGTACGCAGCCTTACCTTGCATTTCTGCCAGAGGCTGTTTCCAAGGCTACCCATTACCATTCACAATACATTGGCAATAAGTTTGCAAAGAAACAAAGTTATTACCTACTTATATCAGTTCTGTATCAAAACTATGTAAATGGAGAATGAACATACATAATCTGAAATTCGGGCACGATTGAGCTGCATAACCTACTCCTATCCATTTCCTACTCCTGATATCATCCTTCTGAATCGTAGAACATTTGACTGGTTAACCGGAATTATATCCTATTTACTGCATATAAGGAAAATAAGGGTGCTAGGATAATTCTAAGAATTTAACTTCTATACACTACAGTCAAGAACTTTTCGCGCTATCCAATCACTTAAATGATAATTGCAGGAGACTGCTTGTGAAAAGAGAAATTCGTAACCTAGAAAATAAGAGAACTAACCTGCTACATGTTAAAATGCACTTATAGTTTATGCTTTTACACCGACACTAATGATCCAATTCAGTCTTATTCCATTATATACCTGATAAATGTTTTCTAGAGTAAGCAGTTCTTCAGCAGAAAGAGGAATTATATCAAACATATACACATTCATATATTGAAGAAAGCATAATATGAAATGTACCTTGCGAATTGCTTTTATGCAGACCACAAGGTTTTCACCCATCATATCGTTAAACAACGTATCTTCCTCTAAATCGTTTAAAGAAATAGTAAGGCAATCTGGTAATCTTCGATAATCCTCTTGATTGACGTCATGAGTCTCTCTATCTATTTCACCAAAACACACAAGTAGAATGTCAGATAAGATAAAACGAATATCTCACTTATGGACAAAGAAATCCCGTTATCAGTTCTTTATGTAATTCTCTTTGATAAGTGATAAATCATTAGCAAGAAAATCACTGAGATTACCCAAAATTTAATTTTCACAAACAGCATGCACTTTTAACTACGTAACAGCACTTTAACTTAAATACACCATGTAAAAGAATTTCCAGACCACATAAAAGAACTGCAACTAACTGCCTATAAAAGGGTGGTTTAGTAACAAGAAAATTAAAGGCAGGTTGTCTTGGTTAAAATGAATTGATAGTGTGAAAATTATAATTATGTATGTAAGTTAAATCCAACATAATATTATGAAGTCACTCAAGGAAGTTTTAAACCGTGTATTTCTGAGAGTGCAAGAATACTTGTGGAAGAAATAGAATAACCCCCATCCTATTCGTTTCTAACCAAACTAGGAAAACTCAACTTCTGGTACAAGTTTATTATCTTTCTTTTTTTCATGAAATTGCACCTACTTTAGTTTCTAGTTTCTATTTCCACTTTTCATTTGTTCTGCTTAAACGTAAGTGAATACTGAATATAAGGGCAACTTTCAAATATATTGATGAACTAGAAAAATGGTGTGGGTTAGGTTCACATCATGGGTTTAAACTCCAGCCATAGGCAAAAGCATGATATTTCAGTGGAGAAGAGTAAAGGGGCAGTCCCATCGTCTACCGCGTTTCGAATCTTGCTCCACTGGACCTTGGGGATTTCTCGGTTATCAGAAAAACTATATATTTGGGTGCTATCAAAAAGAGAAGATAACCTTGTCCTATACTATTGATGAAAGTAGCTGATTCCAACAGAAATGATATGCATTCCAGTCTTAACCATAAAATTCAGGCAAAAGATGACTTAAAGGCAATTTATCATGGAAGCTACAGTCGATGGAAAATTGCCAAATAATTGGGTAACTTACCTACTGGTGCAGGAAGGCTCAAATTTTTCCGCAAGCCATCAATCCCAGCAGTCATTATAGAAGCAAGTCCTAAGTATGGGTTTGTACACGCATCAAATGCAGGGCATACGAAATGGCTTACAACATCAGCTCCAGGCAGTTTACAAGTACTAATTTTTGCATATGCATTTTCTTTCTGCCAGGTGACGAATCGTCCATTCCAATCCTTCGAATATAGGCGCTCATAACTGCAAAATAAATTTAGAATGGCAACTAAAATAAGGCAAACATAGAAACAAGAATCAGGTCAGGTAGTTCAGGGTTGATTGAAGTTCAATTTTGCACATACTCAAGTGACGTATATCTTTTTATAAGAGGAGACCAAACCCAATGAGAACGACTTTCATCCCTCTATGCAATAATCCATAACGCAGAAACTTTAGATAGAAATGTTGTTTAATTCTTGGACAAACTAAACAAGTTTGAGCAAACAAGAATCTTCAACGTCAAAAAACCGTGAGGGAGAGAATGTGAGAAATAAAGGCTTTAATGTCAGGTGTTTGACTGGAATTTCAAAAGAGGAACTTCTTCACTTGATTTAGTTTTAGTGTTCTCTTTTCATTCAAAACCTAAGTAATTCAACCCTTTTATAAAAATATATAATGGAACTAGTTCTTCCCTACTATCATCTAGTTTAAGCGCCAAGCATTTTTACCTACTCTGAAAAAAAAAACATAATGTAACATGCCTTTAGAATACATCTTACTACGTAAAAATCTAGTTATAATATTTAAAGATATTGTGAAAAAATAATTTCCTTTTTGGTTTGGTGATTTTAGGTAAAGATTACATACTAAAGCGATAACAAAAGAAATATAAAGCCAACAGGTCATTCTTAGAATATAAAAGTTGGACACATTTTTACATATTTGCAAAGGAGAATGAAATTCCCTTAAATATACAACAACAACAATAGTGTATTCCCACATAATGGGGTCTGCGGAGGGCAGAGTGTACACAGACCATACCACTACCTCAAGAGAAGTAGAGAGGTTGTTTCCGATAGACCCCCGGCTCAGGACCGATAACAGTATACCAAACACAAAAGGTAAGTGCATATAAACTAGTACAGTATGCAAAATAAACTAACAGTATAACAAACACCAAAGATAAGTGCATATAAACTAGTACGGTATGCAAAATAGCCACACGATAATACTACAGCCACAACACCGCGAACAAGAAACTCTAGACACAAAAGATCGCTCCCCTACTATTACCGACGCACTACCCCCCCTAATCCTCTACCCTAATCTGAATCCTCCACGTCTTCCTATCAAGGGTCATGTCCTCCGTAAGCTATAAATGCTCCGTATCATGCCTAATCACCTCCCTCCAATATTTCTTCGGTCTACCTCTACCCCGCCTAAAACCATCCATAGCCAGTGTCTCGCACCTCCGCACTGGAGCATCAAAGCCCCTCATCATCACGTGCCCAAACCAACGTAACCTCACTTCTCGCATCTAGTCCTCCACCGAGGCAACTCCCACCTTCTCCCGAATAATCTCATTACTCACCCTATCTTTCCAGGTATGTCCACACATCCATCGCAACATACGCACCTCCGCCACCTTCAACTTTTAGGTGTAGGAGCTCTTAACTGGCCAACACTCAGCTCCATACAACATAGCCGGCTGGACTACCACTCTATAGAACTTACCTTTAAGCTTCGGGGGCACCTTCTTATCACATAGAACTCCCGAAGTGAGCCTACATTTCAACCACCTTGCCCCAATACGATGCGTGATATCCTCGTCAATCTCACCATTGCCTTGAATCATTGGCCTGAGAGTCCAGCTCCACAACCACTCCAGCCTCCTGCGACACATCACTGAACTTACACTCCAAGTACTCCTTCTTGGTTCTACTTAACCGAAATCCTTTAAGACTCAAGCGTCTGTCTCCAAATCTCCAACTTAGCATTAACTCCACCCCGAGTCTCGTCAATCAGTACCACATCATCTGCATACACCAAGACACTCCCCTTGAATATGTCGGGTCAAAACATCCATCACCAAGGCAAATAAAAAGGGGCTAAGAGTCGATCTCTGGTGCAACCCTATCAAAACTGGAAAGTGCTCTGAATCTCCACCTACCGTCCTCACATGAGTCTTCGCACCATCATACATATCCTGAATCAACCTAGTGTACGCCACGGGCACCTCTCTAGCCTCCAAGCACCTCCACAGAATCTCCCTGGGAACTCTGTCATAAGCCTTCTCAAGATCAATAAACACCACGTGCAAGTCCTTCTTCCTCTCCCGAAACTGCTCCACTAATCTCCTCACAAGGTGAATGGCCTCAATGGTCGAGCGACCAGGCATGAAACCGAACTGATTCTCAGAGATCGTCACGATCCTTCTCATCCTCAACTCTACCACCTTTCCCAAACCTTCATAGTATGACTCAACAACTTAATACCTCTATAGTTGTTGCAACTCTGGATGTCTCCCTTGTTCTTATATACTGAAATCATCGTACTCCATCTCCACGCTTCAAGCATCTTCACCGCCCTAAAAATAATGTTAAACAACCTTGTTAACCACTCTAAACCTGCCCCGCTAGTGCTCTTCCAAAAATCTACAGGAATCTCGTCTGGCCCCGCCGCCCTACCCCGCTGCATCCTGCGAATAGCTCCCTTGACCTCCTCGACCTTGATACGCCTACAATAACCAAAATCGCGAAACTACTCAGATTTCTCCAAGTCCCCCAACACGAAATATATTTCATTTGGCCTTTCATCTGATGATTAAGTAATTTAAGAACCAATAGTCCATCATCACGTGATGATGAGACCTTAATTTAAAGAAAGTTGTATTTATCCAAAAAAAATGTTTTGAAACAAATAAAACAGGAAAACTCGTCCATGTATAACATAACTGAAAAAGAGAAAGCCCTTATAGCAAAAAGAAAGAAAAAAACTGTTAAAACTAATTATTGTTGGCGGTTAGAAAATTATAAGCAATCCATTATGCTAACAATAGTTTAAAAAGGTGAAAAGGAAGCTATTTAGCTAGTAGTCATAAGTTTCCTCTTTTTTTCCAATTAGTGCCGACAGTACTGCAGAAAATCAGTGGGATGTTGCCTTCATGGAACTATGCTCATTCCAAACAATTCGTTCAAGGGAAATCATAAAACAATCTCCAATAAATATATATATAAAGGAAGTAGGGTACAAATAATTAAAAGGTTTAACACGATTAAACTATACTAATAGTGAAAAAGTATTATTTACACTGTCAGTTCATATAAGTTAAATCTTAATAAGTATAGAAACCTCTAACCTTGTAGGATGTGGTGCAGTAAATGCTAATACGACAGGAAGATGCTCTAACACCCCACTCATGAATGCTTCCCCAATCTTGGATATACCATATTGACTTGATCCATCCGATGCCTTAAAAACGTTTATTCCATTCTTGGACAAACTAATATGCACATTTGATCCACAGCCATATTCATCTAATGAATACCTATACAAAAGGGGCAATAGGGTTAGAAAACTGAAAGGAACTGGGCTCATTAAGTAGAAAATTTGAAACATGGTCCTTCAAGATATCTCCCAAAAAATTATCTTCAGAGTATTTAAAAGAAAATATTGGCGGAAGGAAAATTACTGCTCTTTTAACTAAATGTTCAGTGGAAAAAATAATATCCTACATTGAACATTATGAAACTTGTCCAAAACTATTCGCTTCGCTCCCTCCCCTCCCTCTTTTATTGTGGTTTTAAACATGTTATGTCATTTCTATTAGTATATAAGAGCATGTCATAAGGGTAAAATGAGAGTTTAAAGTTGAAAAATTTTAAATGTAGATGTTGAGCTAAGAGGAACGATGATCAAGTTGATGGGTGTTGAAGGTTATTAGTGTGCACAATAAGTGCGTGTGTGTGTTAGCTAGTTAGAGGTGACAGATGTCGTAATACAGCTGCCACAAGGAGCCAAATATGCCTATAAATACAATGTAGTAGCATCTCAATAAAACTAACAAAATTCTGTTACTGAAAGTTCTCTTCTTCTAGATTCTTCTTTTCCTTGTTCTTAGCTCGTGTAAAAGATTAACATGGTATCAGAGCTAGCAGTCACGGATTGAAGGTAGTAATTGATGCTCGAGATCATTGATTACACACAATCAGTAGAGAGTTTAGCAGTAGCTTCGTTAGTCTCAGCTTGACAACTTCAACCACGGCGATCACACGCAACTCCTCTGCAAAAGCTGCACAAACCTAAGTTGCTCGGACTCGGGTGCGAGTATCCGATACGGGTGCGAATCCGAGAGTCGAATTCGTCAAAATATAAATTTTAAGATTCGGGGGTGAGAATCCGAGTGTGGATACGGGTGCGGGGATTAGGCTAAAAAAAATTAAATATTATAAATATAGAGTTATAAAGATTTTAGTTAATTTGCTATTTTTAGTTATTTTTGTCTTTTGATTTTACTTTTTAATTAGGAAAAGTATTTGTATTAAAAACTTTTTCCAAAATTATCTCACGTTTATTTACTAAAAATAAAAAATAAATATAATTCAGCATTTAAATTAATATTGTCAAAGTAATATACAGTTAATACGCCAACCGACATGAATCAACTTTGTTGAGGGACCGACACAGTGCTAGACTGCTGGCACTAGATTAATCAATTATTAATAGAAAAATAATTAATTATTAATTAAAAATAGTACTAAAAAAAATCAGTACACAAAGGTTTCAAAACAGTCACTTTGACTTGAAAAAAAAAAAAGAAAAAACATCACTATGTCAACGCCGAATGCCCCGATTTTTGGTACGACGATTTCCGGTACCCTGAGGTGGTACGACAACTGCACCGATGGTTTTCGGCGACGTCGACGATGATTTCCGACGACGTTGACGATGATTTCCAGCGACGGCACTTCGACAACACCGTTCCGGTGGTTGTTGGTCGGGATTTTTTCAGGTAAGTTGCCGGTTAATTATTCAATTTTTCCCCTCATATTTCTTCTTCAGTTTGGTCAACGTCTCCGAAATCGGTTGACCGAATCGGAGACGGCGGAAGCACCCGTCCCCGTCTCAGTCTCGTGTCGAGACGGGTTCGGCGGCAAAACAGCCGAGTTCGAGCAACATAGGCACAAACTACAGCAGCCCCTGCAACTGTCAATGCACAATCGGGTACAATTGAGATTGGCCATAATCATCCATTATATTTGCATCCTAATGATACTCCACATAGCTCGCTTATCTCAATTCAGCTTACTAGTTCTGAAAATTATGCTCGGTGGAGTCGATCTATGGCCCTTGGTCTTATAGGGAAGAATAAAGTTGGTTTTGTTGATGGTAGTTATCCAAAATCTCACTTTGATAAGTCCTTACATGACCAATGGGAAAGAGTAAATGTTGTGGTGTTGTCATGGATAATGAATTCAGTGCGAAAAGACTTGTTGAGTAGTATAATCTATGCTTCTAATGCCCATAGTGCGTGGGTAGATTTGAAGGAGAGATTTGACAAGGTGAATGGATTTAGAGTGTTTGTTCTGCATATGCAGATTGTTACTCTTACCTAGGGCACTTTATCTGTGTCTGATTATTTTTCTCGCATGAGAACCCTTTGGGATGAATTTGATGCCCTTATGCCTTCTCCCAAATGCAACTGCTCTGAATGTAGGAGCTATGCTCAACATTTTGAGTATCAAAGAATCCTGCAGTTTCTTATGGGACTCAATGAGTCATAACTCCCAATGTCGAGGCCAAATTTTTTTGATGACACCTGTTCCTTCTATTAACAAGGTGTACTCCATGATTGTAGATCATTAGAGTCAACAAATCATAGCCACTGGCTCTCCCATTAATCAAGCAGTTGACACTTAAGATGCAACAGCTTTCTTCACTCACAAGTCAGGAGTCAAAGGGAAGGAAGTGTATTTGGGAACTGGTGGTTCTAGTAGTAGTTATTCAGCACATAGCATGAAACCTGTAGGTGGTTATGAGGGGAGATCCTCTACTTCCAATTACGGACATACTTCACAAAAAAAAACCTTCAGTAGTGTGTGAGTTCTGTGGTTATAATGGTCACACAAGAGAGCAGTGTTTCAAGCTCATTGGCTATCCCACGGACTGCCCTAAATCTAAGAAGAAGGGAGGAGGTCAATATCCACATCAAGTAGGTCATGTTGCTCCCTCTGCTCATCATGATCACGACTACTCTGCAGACTCAAAGTCTACTAGTGACCAGCTCTCTCAATCTAGCTTGTCCCCTCCTGTTCCACACTTTACACCGGGCCAATACAATCAGATTGTAATGATGCTCAGCAAAGGGAAAGATGAGAAGAATTCCCCTCCACTCGTGGCAAATGCAGGTATCATGCTAGCTCCAACTACTACTACTGTAATTAATAGTTGGATTGTTGACACTGGTGCTACTAACCATATGATTTCTAACCCTGATTTGCTGCATAGTCATGAAGTATCTCACATTTCACAGAATAAGGTGTAGTGAGGTTGAAGTATCTCACAAAGGCACCTCTGTGGTGATAAACAATTCCTCCATCTCTGATGTTCTGTATTTGCCTGAGTTTAAATATAATCTTTTACCTGTATCAAAGCTGGCTAGGGAATTGCAGTGTATAGTGGTCTTTCCTGACTTCTGTATATTCCAGGATCTCTGTACTAGCATAGTGCTGGGAATTGGTAGAGCAGATCAGGGTCTATACATTCTCAAAAGAAGTTCTGCTCCTAAAGGAGGTGTAAATAGGCGTGCTAATAATGTGAAGTTGTCCTCTGATTCAAGTGTTCTTTGGCACAGAAGAATGGGACATGCTCCCATTGAAGTGCTCAAGAAACATACTGCACTAAGTCATCTAGTCATCTAAAGTATGAAGATCACGTGTGTACTGTGTGCCCTCTTGCTAAACATGTCAAGTTACCTTTTCAGTCTAGTCTATCTGTGTCTAAGGCTCCCCTTGCTCTAGTGCATTGTGATATATGGGGGCCCTATAGAGTACCTACCTACAATAATAAGAGGTTTTTTGTTACTATAGTGGATGATTACTCTAGATTTACTTGGTTATTTCTTGTTCAATTCAAGTCTGAGGTGATAGTGGTGCTGAATGATCTTCTGAATAGAGTGCACAACTTGTTCTCTACATCTGTAAAGGTACTAAGAACTGATAATGGATGTGAGTTTTTCAGTCATGAGTTCAACTCTCTTATGTCTTCTCTTGGTATATTGCATCAAACTTCTTTATACTCCTCAGCAGAATGGAGTGGTTGAAAGAAAACATAGAGCTATCTTGGGAATTGCTTGATCCCTCAGGTTTCAGGCTGGTATTTCTCTCAAGTTTTGGGGTGAATGTGTTGAAACTGTTGTGTATCTGCTAAATAGAATACCCTCCAGAATTCTTCATCACAAGTCTCCCTATGAGTTGTTGCATCAGCATCCCCCCACCCCCCACCCCCAAATCTCATATAAGAGTGTTTGGTTGTCTTGGTTATACATGGTCCAGACAAATTTGTAGCTAGGGCCATTCCTAGTGTGTTCATGAGATACTCTTCCACTCAAAAAGGCTATAGGTTGTACGATCTTCGCACCAAGTCCTTTTTCACCAGTAGAAATGTAGTCTTTCATAAGTCTATCTTTCCTTTTCTCCAGGCTCACTCTACTGGTTCTCCTCTCTTTCCTGTACTACACCTATCTTCTGCTGAGACCATTCCACCTTCTCTTTTTTTTGCTTCTTCACTTGTAACACCCCAGATTTTGGCCCTGAAAAATCCATGAGTTTTGGGCTTACTGCTCTGACTACGACTCACCAAACGAGTCATACGGTCTCCTTAAGGGTCGTTGGGATCGAGTCGTAGGGTGACCAGTGAAGGTTGTCTCTGTTTCTGCCTTGGTTACGATTTGAACATTACGAGTCGTAAGGACTCATTACGAGTCGTAAGGTACGACTTGTAGGCAAACCAGTGTTTGGTGTCAAACTCTCTGTCTTGATCATGACTAGACTCAATGAGCCGTATGGTGTGGTCACGAGTTGTAGGGTGTGAATCGTGACCAAACCAGTGTGATGGTCCAAGTTTCTGGTCGGGGTACGATTAGGACCCTACGAGTCGTAGCGTGTAGTATAAGCTTGGACAAAGGGGCTCGAGGCGTTCCCCCAAGTTAATGGAATTGTAATGGCATAATTATAAGCTTGGAAGCGTAAGGACATGATGATACCTATAGTGTGCCTTAATGGATAATTCCTTGGTTAAATGGATTGGTTATGTGAAACTAGTTTTAATATTAGCTTAAAAGAGGTTATGTGGCTAAGCCGTAAAGGAGGATGTCCCGGGAGGGGAGGACTGATACTGGAAACTCACAATTGCCGGTGTGAAGGATGGTCTTGATGACCGTGTGCATATAACACACTTTATATACATACATACATACATACATACATACAAACATATACATACATACATACATATAGACATACATACATATATATATGGAAGAATACATATACAGGCCCCTCAACTATTCGACTTTTTCCATATAGGCACCTCAATTAAGTCATATACCTATTGAACTCTTTACTCCTTCACAAAACGTGTCAATTGAGCCCAATCTGCTGACGTCGCAAAAAGCATAAAATGCGTGTATTTCACACGCCAATGATGTGGCAAAGTGGCAAATCAAATACTGACACGTGACATTTTAACTTAAATAATTATAAAAATAATTTTTTAATATAATTAAATCTAAATTAAAAAAAAAAATTAATAACCCCCCCCCCAACAGCCCTTCAATTCCGAACATTCTCCATTTTTCTCTAGTCCCTGATTAAGTCATCGTCAATGGCGGATTGTGGATCGGATCCTCCTGGATTCCGATTATGTAAAGTTAATTTGTGCCTTCCTTTTTCAAATAACCTAATCGCTTGTTATTTATGTACTTTTCCTAAATGATTAAACAATTAAATGACTATCGCTCACAGGTATAAACAAACTTAGTGGATGTTGATTGAACTGTGGACGGAAATGTAGAACAGAGAAGATGCACTGATTGGTGTGATGTTTGTGTTTTTTAAATTGATTGAATTTACAATTTAATAAATTTCTTAAATAATTGGGGAATTTGCTAGTTGTTGATACTTGTTAGTTCTGAAGGAATTAGAATGAAATTATGAATTCGGTTTGACGGAATTAGAATTGAAGTATGGAGTTTTATTCTTCGTGAGTCATGACATTACCCTCATGAAAGAGTTGTTAGTAGCTGTGATGGGATAGGGTTGTTATGTAAACAGTTGTAGATGGGATAGGGTTGTTATGTAAACAGTTGTACCCGCGTTGATCTTCATGGTTGGTTCGTTTTTTCTCCCCGACACACCAAATTCTCTAATTGAACGCGGCAAAGAGGATGAGGCCAAATCAAGGCTGCTAAAATTCAGGGAAATTGATAATGTTATGCTGAGTTTAATGATTTGATTGAAGCTTCGTGTTGGAAAACCAGTAATCTCAATCTGGCTTAATTGAAGCTTCAATTACCATTAATCTCAATTACCAGATTAATTGCCGCAAAAATGATGTCTCTGAAGCCACTTTCTGAAAATCGAGGTTCATCTCACTCTACTACCATCGGGTTTCCGCATGTTAATCTTCTACTTTGATTTTATAATTTTTAGTAATTGTTTTTCCATTAAATGCATTTTGTTTACATTGAGTTGTCATTTCCTAATAGTAATTGGTGTTGTACTCATTAAAGATTTATGGAAGAGGAAGATGGTGGAGGCTTGACAAGATACAATGGAGAAGAAGCTATGGAGAAGAAGAAGATGACTATTTCTTTTTATTTCTTTAATGTGTTTTTTTTTTATTGGTTGAGGTTTTTATGTTTATTTTTTTTATTAATTATGGTTTCTCACTCTCCTAATGGAGAGTGTATTACACATGCCACGCCATGTCAGCGCCATATCAGCAATTGGGCTCAATTGACACATTTTGTGAAGGAGTAAAGGGTTCAATAAGTACATGGCTTAATTGAGGTGCCTATACGGAAAAAGTCGAATAGTTGAGGGGCATGTATATGTATTTAGCCTATATATATATATACACATACATACATACATACGTACATACGTACATACATACATATATATATATATATAAATATATCGTGGGGTCGGGGCATTCTCTGGTCTTCCTTGATACCTCTGGTTTGTGCGGCTAACACGTACTGAGGCCCTTTCAGCAGGGAGAGCTGAACCTATATAACCCGCGGGCAGTGTTTTGGACGGCGAAAGGCGACAAGAGGCGACAAGGCCCGCATCGCCACGCGGCGAGGCGAGCGGTGAGGCGAGCGCCTTTTGAATGTACGGCGACAATTAATATAAAAAATTAAAATAATATATAAATGATCAAAATTTTAATAACACTAATATATCAGGAAATATTTCAAGTCAAGAATTAAAAATATATAGTATATAGATACTAAAAGTCTAGAACTTAAATGACTCAACAATTCAATATCCTATCAAGTGTTGTTTGAATCGTGTAATGCCTCCATTCATGGTACGTCGACAAAAATTATAAATCAACACATCTTTTGTCGGTCCTTGTGTACCATAATTCCATCCTATGTCCTTTTGTTTGCTACTAGTAGATTGGGACACCATTGAAATTGAAAGTTGTTAATGATCAAATAATTTAATTAGTATATTACTATTACCATCATGCTATGTTAATTCTACAATCTACATAAGTTATTAAAAAAAATTACATAATAAGTTATAAGAAAAAAAAGAAGTATATTAGTATTACCACTGGTTAAGTATATTAATATAATAAATATATTAAAAAAAATTACATAATAAGTATATTAATATTACCACTGGTTATAACAGTAACACTATAACAGTGCATGTGAGCATGTCACAAGTTCACTGTTACAGATGATGTCGGGCGCCGGAAAATAGAAGAAAAAAAAAGATAAAAAGAGGAAAAAAAAAATAACAGCACCAAAAGGCAT
This sequence comes from Capsicum pubescens, assembly GCA_030864215.1. Taxonomy (NCBI): domain Eukaryota; kingdom Viridiplantae; phylum Streptophyta; class Magnoliopsida; order Solanales; family Solanaceae; genus Capsicum; species Capsicum pubescens. The sequence continues at coordinate 126,891,450 of CM061543.1, forward strand.
ATCCAGTCGCTGGATTAAGAAGAAGAAGAAAGAAGAAAGAAAAAAAAAATAGAAATCACTGCTTACCAGAGTTTCGGAAGTTGCCGGAGTTCGTCGTCGGTGGCCGGAATCAAACTTGTGAGATGAATGGTAGCAGCCGCAGTCTCCAATTTGTAAGTTGGTAGTGTTAAAATGTGTAAATAAACCCTAAAATTAGCTTATATACCTAAAACCCTAATTTTTTTAAAAACAATTAAAAGGCGTCGCCTTTCTCGCCACGTCGCCTTTTGATTTTCGCCACGCCATGGACTGAAGAGGCGACATAGGCTCGCCTCACCATTCGCCATTGGCGACGAGGAGTTCGCCTTTTACAACATTGTCCGTGAGTGCCTTTTTATGACGGTTAAGTTACATAGTCCAGGCTAATTTTTACTCTCATGTTAAACCTTGTTCCCTACTCCAGCATGTATATATATATATATATATGTATGTACAATGTGTGCATTCGGATTTTACTGTAGTTTTGACTTGGCAATATTTTATCCCTTCCCTGAGTTACATGCTAGCGCTCAACCCGCTAATCGTCTCCGGACACTGTATCCCTACGCGATGCAGGAACTGGGGACACTTCTGCTTTTCCTGCGCAGTGATAGTGATAGGTGATCTTGGACCGTTCGTGAGTTAACTTGAAATGGTGAGCCTCCTTCCGGAAGGCTATTACTTCTTAGTTTATTTCGTGTCATAGACTATTTCTCATGGGTTTTTTTCGTTATCGTCGGGGGCCTGTCCCGACTTAGATTGTTTTCGGATAGTAGAGGCTTTGTGGATACTGTGGATTGGGATAGTTGTTGCATATCCTAGTATTCATCTTGAGTTAGATATTCATCTATCTTGTTATATGTTTGAAATTCATCCGCTGCTAGTTGTATTGTGTTCTAATTGGCTAGGGTAAAGGGGGTGGTCTCCGGTCCTCGGCGGACTTCAGATACCCGTCACGATCAGGCCCTAGTTCGGATTGTGACATCACCTCCTGAGCAGGAGCATGAAACTGGTCCTTCCTCACCATCACATCTTCCTGATTCCCCTTCCTTACAACCCCCCGCTCAGCCCTCATCACTACAGCTCCTTCTACTCCTCCCATGCACAGAAAATCCACTAGAACCAAAAATCCTCCCATCTGGATGCATGATTTTGTTACCTCTAAACATGCTTCAGCCCAACAGTGTCTATATCCCATTTCTTCCTATGCGTCTTACTCTCATCTATCTCCTCATTATATTCATGCTCTCTTTGTGTATTCATCTATTCCTGAACCATCTTCCTTTCTTGAGGCTTTAAAGATCCTTCTTGGATTGAAGCTATGAAGCTGGAGATTGCAGCACTTAGAAGAAAATAAAACCTGGTCTATTGTGGATCTACCCCTGGGAAGGTACCTATTGGTTGTAGGTGGATGTATAAGGTTAAGTATAAAGCTTCTGGGAGGTGGAGAGGTATAAGGCCAGGCTAGTAACCAAGGGCCATAGTCAAAAGGTTGGGGTGGACTACTCAGACACTTTCTCACCTGCTGCTAAGATGGTAACTGTCAGATCCTTCATTGCTCTTACTGTTTCTAGACACTGGTGCATCTTTCAGATGAATGTCCACAATGCTTTCCTCAATGGTGATCTTTTAGAAGAGGTTTACATGCAGCTTCCTGATGGTTTTGGGAGATAGGGGCAGACTCAGAAGGTCTGCAAACCACACAAGTCTCTGTATGGCTTGAAACAAGCCCCTAGACAGTGGAACGAAAGTTAACTGATGCACATCCCCCAAATAGGGTTTGTTCAAAGTCATTTTGACTATTCCTTGTTCACTAAGAAGTCAGGTGATGACATAGTGGTTATTCTTGTCTATGTGGATGATCTATTGGTTACTAGGAACAATCACTTTGATAAATCAAGCAAGAGCAGACCTACAACACAAGTTTAAAATGAAGGATCTTGGAGACTGGAAGTTCGGGATAGAAGTAGCTAGGTCCAAAGAGGGAATAGTCTTAAGCCAAAGAAAATATGCTCTTGAGCTTAGCTCTGAGATTGACCTGAGTGGTGCAAGGCCTGCTGGTACTCCACTTGAAGTAAACCAGAAGTTAACCTCAGTAGAATATGATGATCATATCTCCAATGCAACAGTAGATGGAGATGCACTTCTTAAGGATCCAACAGCCTATCAGAGGTTAGTGTGAAGATTACTATACTTTTCCATGACCAGACCAGACCTGTCATTTGTGGTACAGGTACTAAGTCAGTATATACAGTGTCCAAAGACCTCACATATGGAAGTTGCTCTAAGAGTTGTGAGATATATAAAAGCAAGTCCTGGTCTGGAATTGTTTATGCCTGCAGAAACCACAAACAAGCTGACAGCTTTCTGTGATTCTGATTGGGGTGCTTGCTTACAAACTAGGAGATTAGTTGCAGGATATGTAGTAAAGTTTGGAGATGCTCTAATCTCCTGGAAGTCAAAGAAATAAGAGGCGGTATTCAAAAGTTCTGCAGAAGCAGAGTTTAGAAGTATGGCTACATGTAGTGCTGAGATCACATGGCTGCTTGGTTTGTTTAGTTTAGATCAAACAACCAGTAGAATTAATGTGTGATAACAAGGTAGCAATACAAATTGCAGCTAATCCTATATTTCATGAGAGGAAAAAACATATTGACATAGACTGTCACTTTGTGAGGGAAAGAATTAACCAGAACATGATCAAGACTAATCATGTGAACTCAAAAGAACAGCTTGCAGACATGCTCACAAAAGGCTTGGGAAAAAAACAACATGAGTACTTGCTTAACAAACTGGGAATGAAGAACTTCTTCAAGTCATGATCAAACCATCAACTTGAGGGAGAATGTTAAGCTAAGAGGAATGATGATCAAGTTGATGGGAGTTGAAGTAGTTAGTGTGCACAATAAGGGCATGTGTGTGTTAGTTAGTTAGAGGTGAAAATTGTCATTATACAGCTTTCACAAGTAGCAGCTCAATAGAACTAACAAAATTCAGTTACTGAAATTTCTCTTCGTCTAGATTCTTCGTTTCCTTCCTTGTTCTTAGCTCGTGTAGAAGATTAACAGTAGAAAGGTATTATTCTTCTTGGAACGTACTAAAATGAGAAGCGCATGCATAAAAAAAGGAACAGAGGGAGTATAACCTTTGTTTTGCCTTTTTCAGTAGAGAAAATCTCCATCTTTTCTTTTGTAAGGAAAGCACGTGCTTTTTTTTTCCTTTTGCATTTTCCAATTTATATATAATTCTCTCATCACAAATTTCTCTCGGTCTGTGGTTTAAAGGTTGTGTGGAGGAAGAATGATGGAGTTGGTAGAATTAACTGGAATTAACTAAGGTGCATATTAAAAGGAATATAATAGGATGGAAAATTACTATGGTTGATCGAAAAATTGACACGACTATCTACTATCTAGGTCCGAGTAAAAGCTGAACCGCTGGAAACTCTTTACAAGTAACAATTGTTTCCATACCAGAATTTCGAAGGAGTTACCATAGATCATGGAAGGATAGATTCAAAAAGGAAAACAAGAAAAGATCTCAAACGTGATTGTACTAAAACCAACATGCAGCAACCAATTGGCTATGTTAAGTGCAATAAAGACTTCTTCTCATCTTCCTTCTTTAAATTAGGAGTAGACATTTGGAGAGAATAGACTAGACAGGATGGTGGACGTAAAGGAAGAGAAACCACACCTAATGAACTCTATACACTGGCTCACCACATCTTGGTCTAGTCAATAAAGTAAATATTTACCAATCATAGTTTGAGCTGTAACAATATTGATATGCAGATATTTACGGGAGAAAGTAAGATACAGTGAAACTGTATGAAAAGCAAATTATGCTTTTCACGCATGTTTATAAGTTGAAAGTTCATCAAAATGTTTTCGGAATTGAAAAAAAAAAAGAACTAGGAAACATGGTTTGGAAGCACTTTTTTTTTTGTAACCGGTAACGTGGTTTCTGGTTTGGTAGCACTTCAAAAGAAGCAAAAGCATATCTTCACTAACTAGTATGTAGAAAAGAAGATTCCACCTTAAAATACTGCGGAAATATATGCTACTTACCTTGGCAAAAAAGTTGGATGAAATCCATATTTCCTTCCTACTTTTCTGATAACTTCACGTGCATAAATTAATCTATCAGCTGCTCCAAAACAATCTGTGTATTCCAGACCAATTTCAAATTGACCTTTCCCAGCTTCTTTATGTAGCTGCATATTTGAAAGAGACTGACATCAATTGGAGTAATCTTAAGTAAATTGAAAAATATTACTCCTGTTTTCCATGGCACTCTTCCCTTTTTAGTCCGTTCCAAGAATGACTGACATTTTTCTATGTTTAGAAACTCTTTAACGCTGACGTTTTTATTTTACCCTTGATGACACACTCTTAGCATAGAAATATCATGTCATGTAAAGACCACAAGTTCTATGAACAATTTTTGATAGTGCCAAAAGTCTGTATTTCTTTGAAAAACGACGTGTCCAATAAACACCACCATATAAAATGAAGCAGATGGAGTATACTCCAAAATATGTTGGATATATCTTACTTATTCTAGGTAAACAGAAGATATTATTTCAGGACAGTTAAATGTCATGGTACCAATATGTGTAAAAGTACGAAAAAGAACATGTCACATGAGGCTTATAATTATTTTTCTTTTTATATACTTCTCTTTTGTTTTTTCTTTCATTTTCTCCTGAAATCTGGGGTTTAGGCCGGAGGTGGTTGATGTTGTTTGAAGCAATTATCAATGTAAATAATGTCATCGAACAAACATTTTATTTTTTGTTCCAAAGACTGCTTTGTATGTAAATGAAGAACAGACAGATCCCGATACTTCACTTTGTATGCTTTTTCTATCACCTGGAGATCGGACTAGAAATAGTTTTCAATATATGAAGGATAATGAAAAAGAGATCGACTTTTGAAAGTTATAAGCAGTTTTAAAGGTAATCGGGGAAAACAGCTCTCATGACCCTGATAATGCACTAACAAAAGTAACATAAGCATATCGTTGAAAATTATCTGAAGTAACTGTGTAGAGTAGTGATGTTAGATTACATATTTCAGATGCTATTTAATTCATAAACAGTATGAGGAAAAATTATCTAGTGCCTAATTTCCCTCAAAAGTTAGCTTATGAGATGAGGATCGATCCAAGACCATATAAGGAGGAAACAACACATTCCCTCAACGAATATGGGACACTCTAACACCCCCTGCATGCCTGAGATCGGACATCTAAAGCAACCATGACAAGGGCTAAATATTGGGTAAACCGAGAATAGCTTAGGGATGAGCTGGACTATAATACAATACAACAACAACAACAACAACAAACCCAGTATATTCCCACCTAGTGGGGTCTGGGGAGGGTAGAATGTACGCAGTCCATACCACTACCGCTAAAGAAGTAGAGAGGCTGTTTCCGATAGACCCCCGGCTGAAGACACAGGACAATATACCAAAAATATTCAAAGCATGAAACATGATAAAACTAACATAGATACAATATCCACAAAAATAATGTACATTACCAAACAAAAGACACCAAAACCCTCCTAACTACGGACTACGATTCATCCACCCACCTTATCCCTCTATCCTAGTGTTTTTCCTCCAAACCTTCCTATCCAGGGTCATGTCCTCAGTGAGATGTAACTGCTCCATGTCACGTCTAATCACTTCTCTCCAGTATTTCTTCGGTCTACCCCTACCCCGCTTGAAACCATCTAACGCTAGTCTCACACACCTACGAACTGGGGCATCCGTGCCCTTCCTCATCACATGACCAAACCATCTCAACCTCACTTCCCGCATTTTTTCCTCCACCGATACCACTCTCACCTTTTCCCGAATAATCTCATTCCTAACCCTGTCAGACCTTGTAAGACCACACATCCAACGCAACATCCTCATTTTCGCCACCTTCAACTTTTCGATATGGGAAGTCTTAATTGGCCAACACTCCGCTCCGTACAATATAGCCGACCGGACTGCAACTCTATAGAATTTGCCTTTAAGCTTGGGAGGCACCTTCTTATCGCATAAAATCCCCGAAGCGAGCCTCTATTTCATCCAACCTGCCCCAATACGGTGCGAGACATCCTCATCTATCTCTCCATTTCCCTGGATCGTAGACCCAAGATACTTAAAACTATCCCTCTTGCAAACTGCCTGAGAGTCCAACTTCACCACCACCTCTTCCTCTTGCCTCGAGTCACTAAACTTGCACTCGAAATACTCCGTCTTGGTTCTACTCAATCTGAAACCTTTAGACTTCAGAGTTTGTCTCCAAACCTCTAGCTTATCATTAACACCTTGCCGCGACTCATCAATCAAAACTACATCATCCGCAAAAAGCATACACCAAGGCACCTCGCCTTGTATACTCCGCGTCAACACATCCATCACCACGGCAAATAAGAACGGACTAAGAGCTGATCCCTGATGCAACCCTGTCAAGACGGGAAAGTGCTCAGAATCTCCTCCCACCGTCCTTACTCAAGTCTTCGCCCCCTCATACATATCCTTAATCGCTCTAATGTACGCCACAGGAACCCCCCTCGCCTCCAAGCATCTCTAAAGAACCTCCCTGGGGACCTTGTCATACGTTTTTTCCAAGTCAATAAACACCATGTGAAGATCTCTCTTCCTCTCTCTATACTGCTCTACTAGTCTCCACACTAGGTGAATTGCCTCAGCCGTCGAGCGACCAGGCATAAATCCAAATTGATTCTCCGAAATAGACACAATATTTCTCAACCTCCGCTCCACCACCCTCTCCCAAATCTTCATCGTGTGACTCAACAACTTAATACCCCGGTAGTTGTTGCAACTCTGAATGTTACCCTTGTTCTTATATAGAGGAATCATCGTGCTCCATCTCCACGTCTCAGGCATCTTCGCGGACTTGATAATGTTGTTAAACAGGTTGGCCAGCCACCTCAACCCAGCCATGCTTGAAAACTTCCAAAAATCCACTGGAATCTCGTCGAGTCCCGTTGCCCTGCCCCTTCGCATCTTGCGAATAGCCTCGCTGACCTCCTCTACTTTAAAACGCCGACAATAGCCGAAATCGTGACACTTCCCGGTGTGCTCCAACTCCCCTAGGACAACACCTCTGTCCCTCTCGTCATTCAAGAGCTTATGAAAATACGACTGCCATCTTTTCTTAATGAGGGCGTCCTCCACCAATACTCTGCCATCTTCCCCCTTAATGCACTTCACTTGATCCAGATTCCAACCCTTCCGCTCCCTAGCCTTGGCAAAGCCTAAACAACCTCTTTTCCCCGCCTTTCTCCTCTAACCCCTTATACAAACTCTCAAAAGTTGTTGTCTTAGCAGCTGAAACTGCTAACTTAGCCTCCTTCTTAGCTAACTTATACTCCTCCCTACTAGCCCGTTTCTACTCTTCATCCTTACTCTCCACCAACTTAACATAAGCCGCCTTCTTCGTCTCCACCTTCTTCTTAACATCTTCATTCCACCACCAATCCCCTCGAAACCGGCCCGACCAGCCCCTCGAGACACCCAACACCTCTCTAGCCGACTCTTTGATGCATCCCGCAGCCTTATCCCACATACTATCCACGTCCCCACTATCCTCCCAAACCCCCATCCCTTCCAACTTCGCCCCTATCTCCAGGGCACTAACTGGAGTCAGTCCACCCCACCTAAGTCTAGGACGGCCCTCCCCACCCCGTCTCTTCATGCCCTTCTTGATACCCAAGTCCATCACTAGAAGTCTATGCTGGGTCGCAAGATTCTCACTCGGGATAACCTTACAATCCTTACACATTGCTCTATCCCCCTTCCTAAGCAGCAAAAAGTCAATTTGAGTCTTGGATAGCCTACTACGAAAAGTAACCAGATGCTCCTCCTTCTTCGGAAAGCTGGAATTCACTACCACTAACCCAAAGGCCCTCACAAAATCTAAAAGAGCAGCTCCCTCAACATTCCTATCCCCGAACCCAAAACCTCCATGCACATCATCATAACCCATCGGCAGAGACCCGATGTGCCCATTAAAATCCCTTCCTATGAAAATCATCTCTGAACTAGGCACGCCTCTTACCACCTCGTCCAAAACCTCCCAAAATCTCTTCTTCTCCTCCTCGTTCAGGCCCGCCTGTGGTGCGTCGCACTACAGATGTTCACAGAAGACCCCCCAACAATTAACTTGATAAACATCACCTTATCACTAACCCTATTAACCTCCACTACCTGCCCCCTAAGCTCTTCGTCCACTAAGATACCTACGTCATTCCTACGCCTCTCACTACCAGAGTACCACAACTTGTACCCATCTACATCCCTAGCCTTAGAACCTACCCACTTGGTCTCCTGGACACACGCAATATTGATCCTTCTCTTCCTAAGAATCTTTACCAGTTCTATCGACTTACCCTGAAGGATCCCTATGTTCCACGACCCTACCCTCAACCTATCATCTCTCTTATCCCCTCCCTTAATACCTCGCACTCCGTATCTCCAACCTAACCCAACACCAAACCCTGACCCCACCCCCAACCCTCTAGGACATGACCTTACTCCACCATTAGCCACCCAAGCCACCACTTAACTCAACCTCAAATTTAATTCATGAGATGAGGATTGCAACGACCATATAAGGAGACAACAAACCACATTGGACTATATAAGGAGAGAATAGCTCATTCCCTCAACCAACGTGGGACACCTATTAAACAAAATTAAATACAATTCAGTTAGCTGAGGGATTGGAAACAGAAAATATAAAAGTATATTTTTCTTATTATTTTTAACTTTCCATCATTGCAAGTGTCACACAAAGAAAAGATTACTCTGAGAAGGAATAGTCATTGAAACACAGGCCATAGTAATACACCTTGTTTCCTGCAATCCTTGAGTAGATGTTGAAATTTTATTTAGCTATTGCAATAACTTTTAGGCTTTAGCTAATAAGTTGTTTAGATTTTGATGAATTTGAATTTTAAATTTTAAATTAGGTTATTTTATTTGTTGACATATTTTAAAATTTTGAATCATGCCGATTTTTTATGTAAGTTGGCTATGTAATGCCTATAATTAATTTGGCCTAATTTCGAGATTAAGGATTCAATTTATGCAAAATCCAATAAGCGGGGCTCACACGAGTATGACCAATTCATGGGAACACTTGTACTTGATCTTAGTATAGCTTGGAATAAATTACAACTCCATGACGTAAAGTGTAAATTGGTAAAAGAGGCTAAGATGAAATAGACTATTTGGGACCAAAATATTGGCAGTAGTTAAGAAGGAAATATAAGGAATTAAGAAAAGGACGACAATTTGTGGAATTATCAAATTTGGGATTAGTATATTGGATCACATGATTATAATATTATTAAAAGGACACAACATCAAAGATCAAATGAGAAACTTTCCAAAGTAATCAAGCAAGAAAGGATAAGAAATGAACCAAGGAAGAAAGGTTGTGCTTCCCGTTGCAATCACACAAAGAGCAGAAAATTCGACAAAACCAGTGAAGCAGCTATACTGCTCGTACAAAAAAAAAAGAGTGAATCGGGGAGAGAGAAATAGGAGTCCGAAAATACATGTTTCTTAGAGCAAAGAAGGGAACTAGGCTACGATATTAAATACCCATTCAAGGTGAGTTGTTTGGGTTACTTTGAGTTATAGTTCAAGTCTTTTATGCTAGCTATAACATCAAATCATTATTGGAATTTAGATTCAACAAGATTGTTCAAGAACACAAGAAAGGGGAAAAAGTTAGGTTTTCTTCTACGACGTAAATTCTTGAACTCTTCAACAACAACAACAAACCCAGTATATTCCCACATAGTGGGGTTTGGGAGGGTAAAATGTACGCAGTCCATACCACTACCTCTGAAGAAGTAGAGAGGTTTTTCAAGACAAAAGGATAGTAAACAAAATCGTCAAAAGTATGAAACAAGATGAAAATAACAGAGATACAACAACAACAACAAACCCAGTGTATTCCCACAAAGTGGGGTCTGGAGAGGGTAAAATGTACGCAGTCCATACCGCTACCTCCGAAGAAGCAGAGAGGTTGTTTCCGATAAACCCCCGTCTCAAGATAAAGAATAGTAAACAAGGTCGTAATTAAACAAGAAGCAGGATGGATGACATAACAAAAATATGGAATAAAAATAACAAAAATAGAAATCAAAGAAATACGAAATAAGAGAAATAAGAGCAAAACGAAATAAGGACTAAGAAATAAGACACCCACCAAGTAGGAACATACACTCACAAACCAAAGACACCCACCACACCCAAACTCTCCTGGCTAGAGACTCCCACCTATGGATACAGTCCTAAGATTACTAACCCGGCCAAGCTACACCAAAGCACACCTACGTACTGACTACGACTCATCCAGACGCACTAGCCCTCTATCCTAATATTTTTTCTCCATATCTTCCTATCTAGGGTCATGTCCTCAGTAAGTTGTAACTGCTCCATGTCACATCTAATCACTTCTCTCCAGTATTTTTTTGGCCTACCCCTACCCCGCTTGAAACCATCCAAGACCAACCTCTCGCACCTACGAACTGAGGCATCAGTGCCCCTCCTCATGACATGTCCAAACCATCTCAACCTCACTTCCCGCAGCTTGTCCTCCACCGACGCTACTCCTACCTTCTCCCGAATAGCCTCATGCCTAACCCTGTCACCCCTCGTAAATCCACACATCCAACGCAACATCCTCATTTCCGCCACTTTCAACTTTTAGATGTGTGAATTCTTAACTAGCCAACACTCCGCTCCATACAACATAGTCGGTTGGACTGCAACTCTATAGAATTTTCCTTTAAGCTTGGGAGGCACCTTTTTATCGCATAAAACTCCCGAGGCGAGCCTCCATTTCATCCATCCTTCTCCAATACGGTGAGAGACATCCTCATCAATCTCTACAATTCTTGAACTCTTACTTTATTTTATTGATGAGTAAGGTATTATTGGTGTGTTCATTAGCTAAAATCATCAAGTATTTCATGGATTGAGCAAGACCTAAAATGTATGATTTTTCACCATTATTCGATTAAGTAAAGAAGACGATGAATATTGGAAATTTGGTGAAAATGAATTTGATGATATCTCTTACATTTGAAAGCATTTCAATATTTGAAATTGTGTTATTGTGAGAATATGGATTTCTGTGGTGAGAATATGAATTTTTAATAGACTTTTGAAGTCATACACTAAGCATTGCATACTTAATAGCCTTGGTGTTCCCGCGATACATCATTGATATATGTGAGTTCGTATATGTAAATTGTGAATTATTGGCATCATTGGATCTCTCGGGTAAGATTTGTGAAGTGATTCGAGGTATGTAAAGATTTATTACCTCTAAAAATTTTCTAAAATTCACGTTGTTGACTTGGTTTTCAAATATGGGTTTATCTGAATTCTAGCTTGTGGGGGACGAGCGGATTGAGATTACACTACTCCTTTCATTGTAAATTGTTCAAGTTTTATTTATTATGACTTTTATAGAATCTGAAATGCAGTATTTTTGAAAACGTTTACGTATTAAAATATCAATTGTCTAATCTTTAAGATGATTTTCATTTGTTATTTCTTTTACCATCAATTGTGAAAGGATTTTCGAAGGCCAAGGTTAATCAATGTAAGTATTTTGAGAGTTACTTGAGTTCATCGAGATTGGCTTTGGACATGTTTCGTGTGATGTCATAAAATTTGAACTACACGTGTCGATGTAGGCATAGAACCTACTGTTAGCCCATATTTACATATTACGTTTTAATAACGACAAACTAATAAACAAATATATGCAGGATATACTGAAGATATAATCACATCAAGGAAGATCTTCTAGGAGAAAATTATGGAGGAATATCTTGGGTGATCCCTGTCTACAAGGAAGCTAGTGCTAAATCTGAAAGCATATCGGTCAAGACCTCATCAGATCTAAAAGTATAAGGAAGGTGACTGCCAATTAATCACAACGGCATACCACAAGAAACTATGCAAGGAAAGAAGATCACACCCTCTACATAGACATATCTGATATGGACATGTATGGTTGTGAGCTCGTGTTCGAGAAAAGAAGGCAAATCAGCTATAAAAGAGAAGATTGAAGACCGATGACCTCACGCAACTTCATGGGAATTCTTAGTGTGTCTCAATCTTAGTCTCAATAAAGCTTTGTACTTCTTAGTTTACAATAGTTACAAAAGAGAAAATCGAGTCAACTTAGTCATACCAGTTGAGGCTGTGTCACAAGATTTGAATCACAAAATAAGCTTCAGAACTTGTCTACTACATTTGTACGCCGGCTCTACTTTGAAAGGCTCTAAGGAAATCATCGAAACCCAAGGGGACTGGAAGTAGGCACCACATTGATGTTCTGAACCAGGATAAATCTCTATGTCATTTACTTATTTACTTATTTATCTGCTTATAAATTTAAACTTAATCTGTTGTGTTCATTACTCTATTCTGCAAGTGAGTTGACTGTCAAGACTGACCAGTCGACTCAGGAAAGATTTTTTCAATCCCCTCCTCCTTGAATTTCACCTACCTTATGGTTTGAAACTACAACAGAGTACTCTTTTAAAAAGGTATTTTTGTGCTACATTATTAGCATGATTGAATTGATTCGTACGGCACTATGATGAGACGACTTGAGCAAGTAGGGTATATGATACTTGTCGCTTGGTACATAACCTAGTTGACTTTACATTTTGTGTCTGTAATGGTATAGTACTCTCTGTAAATGATACAATTTTACAAAATTTTAATTTAGCTTTAATGCTAGAAACAAGGACTTTGAAATGGGTTTTACTTTTATATTTCATTTCACTACCTAGATTGAGAATTTATATAAAAGTTTTTCTTATATCAATGTCTATGCATATCGCTTGATTTCTTTAAATCTTGTCTCATTTCTTGGGGAAACAATTGTATGATATATACTAGGCATGTGGAGTTTAGACATTTTGTCCATTCAACTTTTGATTTCAGAATTTTATGTTCATCATACTGAGCCATGCAGTTAGAACAGCTCCACCTATTTCATTCGGATATAATTGGTGAGATTCCACTTACTTTTTTGGTTAAATTAAATTTTGGGCTTTATTAATTAATAGAAACAAAAGTACACACCAAGGCCAAGCGTCCCAAATAAAAACAACGCAAACAAGATCCTAAGCCTAAATTGCAGCCCAATCTAGCCTAGCCCACCTAAAATTCTTAAATATAAATGCATTGTAGGGTTCCCCCTTCCACCGATTCCTCTTCTTTCCTAAACCCACTTCCACCTGAAAAATGTTGCCCCCTAACTTCAATCTGTGTCTTGTTCTCCTACTTCTATGGATCATCAACAGTGTACCTTTGCCTTTGTCATCGATATCTATCTTAACCGCTTTCAAGAGTAAGGGCATGTCCTCCCTTTCCTGAGTTTGAATCATTTCCTTTTTAATCTCTCCTTTGTCCATTTCAGCTGCGTTCTGTGGTAGATGGTTGTGCTTCTGTTGTTTTGCTGACAGCGCTCGTCTAAGGTTGGAGGATCTCTTCACTGAGTATGTGATTCACCACTTGTGCTCCTCTTTCCTTTCAGTCAATTTTCCTCCAACTTTTTGTCCTCCATAGGTGGAAATGTGGTGGAGTGCATGGAAAGCTTCACACTTCCATCCTATAGTGAAAGTTCCATTAGTTAGGTTCAAAGTTTACTCCACTTACTGTCGTGGATCTTAGATTTTTATATTATTTGAGTCACCAAGGCCTTTCTCGATATCAAGATTTCATAGACGATAGTAGTTCTTTTGGGTTGTTATTATGGTTATTCATATAGAATGAATGCATGAGACTGTATTAATTTTCTGAATATTGCATCTAAGACGAAATATGATTGATTTAACGATTGTAGTCATGCATGATTTTCAATACTTAAAAGGATAGTGATTTTCCAAAAGCTTCCATATTCATGATTTTGGTGCATAAATAGGGATTATTACATGGGTTGGTTCACTGGGGTCGGGTAGAGTTTCAGGTACCAATCACGTGGATTTGGGGCGTGACAGGCTATTTAAAGCCCTCTTATGCTTAAGAAAATTATTGAAAAAGACATTTTCAATCGATTGAGAGCCATTTTAATTCCTTTTTGCTGCCCCATCTTTTAAAAAAAAAATAGGGGGAGGGGGGTTAGGAAAACAGGAGAGGGGATTACAATGTAGGGAATCGAACCCTCACCAATAAGGTGGGAGTTCAGGTAACTAATCTACTCAAATTCCCCTTGCCCCATCTTTTAAAAAAATCAACGATCGTGTCAGAGCTTCATTGATCTTACGAGATCTGTGAGTTCTTCCAAAGAACTACCATACCATTTTAACCTATAAGGGTCATTTTCAACCATATCATTTTTAACTCACTTTTCAATCATGACAAATAACAGTCTCTCTTTGAATGCCCAAAAAACATGCACTAACAAAAACTATCAGATTTTATCAGTGAAAATGTAATCATATTTTAAATTTATAATATGTGTTGTTGTGATTGAAGAAAAATTCTTACAACAACATTTTGTAAATCCTATAATAGTCCAGATTAAAGCATTTTCAAAAGAGCTTCTAGACATGAAAAAATTATTGAAGGCATTTGTTATGTGCAAAACCAAAAGAAGAAAAAGAAAGGCGAAGAAACTTTGCAAGTTCAAAAACAATCACAAGAATTCAGCACCAACTGTCAAAACAAAAATTAAGGAGCACCTTTTAAATTGCAATAACTAAAGCAAAAGAGGAGTGTTGAACTTTTATTTAATTATTGAAGTAACTTTTAGCTAATAAGTTGTTTAGATTTATGATGAATTTGAATTTTAAATTTTAACCTAGGTTATTTTATTTGTAGAGATATTTTAGGATTTTGAATTTTGAATTATGCAGATTTTTTATGTAAGTTGACTATTTAAAGTCCTATATTTAAGAAAATTATTGAAAGCTATAAAAAGACATCTTCAATCCATGGAGAGTTACTTTAACCTCTTTTTACTGCCCCATTTCTTTTATATAACCAACCGTTGAATGCCACTCTTAGATATGATGTCAAACATCTTCATGGACTACATTTTGTTTGTTCTCTATACATAGTTAGCATGCATCTCCAATTTCAGACATTAATATCACACCATAGACTCCCACCGAAGGCTATATTTCTTCTCAGTGAAAGGAACAATAGGAGCTAACTCTAGGGGCGAAATCGAAGCAATGAGATTAGTTAAATTAGTTTTATTAACCTGGTGAAGAGAGAAAACAAGAAATTCTCAATAGGTAAAGAACAAATGCCTCGAGTCCGAAGCTCCAATTCAAGAGGAATAAACGGATATGCATGCAAAATTTTCTAATTAACTACAATACTGTTTGCAGTAATATGAGAAACAACAAATTTGCAAGCAAACATTCAAGGAAATAAAACTTACATAATCTACTGAAATATTTAAGGACTGAAGATAAGAGAGCATCTCCTCAAGCATTGGGGATGCAATATCAAATGCGGATGTATGGCACCTTCTGTACTTATCCGATGATTCAAACTCTTCTTTGTCGTTCCTGTGTGATTTAGTTATACATATTTAGTGTAACATGTATATAATAAAGCTCCAAAAACATATATTATGGAAAACTATAACAAAACTATTATGAGAAGTATTCTCACATACTTTATTACACTCTCCAGAAGGTAAAATTCAACTTCAAATCCTGCAGTCATGACCTAAAAATGTAGATACACGTTAGATCAATAAAATTTTCAACTCTTTGCCATACAAGACATTAAACATACCAAGCCGAATTCATCTTTTAAAATTTGATAGACTCTGCGTAAAGCTTCTCTTGGACAATATTCCCATGCTTCACCCGATTTAGTACGCATGTCAGCCAAAACCATTTCTTGTTGTTTTGCCCTGGACCAAAAAGTGCACACTAAGACATGATTGCAGATGATTTTGTGCGGGAACCAATATAATGACGACCAAATTACAGAAAAAGTTTTAACTCTATTGCACGGTTGCCATGCGAAGGTCCATATGCTTCTTAAGACAAGCAAAGTCGGACATGGATTCACATATATATATATATATATATATATATATATATATGTGCGCGTGCGCTCTGAAAAATCACTAAAATTACAATAAATATTAAAATTATGAACCCACAATTTTAACAGTCTAAGTTGCCCAAGCTCGGGTGCGGATTTCGATACGGGTGGGGATCTAGAGGTCGGATCTTTCGTGATCTAAATTTTAATATTCGGGGGTACCAATCTGGGCCCTTCTTCGGATCCTGTGCATAGTGGGAGCTTTATTGCACCAGTCTACCCTTTTTTTAACCAATCCAAGTACAAATATGGGTGAGAAATTTGGCTAAAAATAATTCAAATATCTAAATATAGAGTTGTATCTCTAAATTATGAGACATTATGTGGAAGACTTACAAAGAACTATGAGGAAAAAGTATTGAAGGTGATATAAGGAAAATGACTGACATAGAAGTACACACAAGGTACTCTATTTTCTTCAATTTCACCTTACATTTTGTTTTGATAACAAAATGATTTTATCTGCCCCCAATTTCTACGTTGATCCTAATCAAAGTATCTAAAATCAGTTGACCAAACTCAGTACGGATCCCATACCCACACCCATGCCGTGTTGTCATGGATGTGGCACCAAAAATGAATAGTACGAGCAACTTCGTCAACAGTACAATGATTTCAGCCGTAAGAAATAAAGATAGAACACCTCAAATAAAATTCTAAGTCTGCCTCTGCAGACAAGCAGAAACACCAAAGTATTAGACATCGGTGTGTGAACAATCTTAGACAAATCACTTAGAAAGTACTAGCTTAATGTTCCATCAGTTTCCTATTGTGTTCTCAAAGTATATACCAATCCTATAGCAGATATCCTGTCCTCCATGATTTGTAGGTTCACCTAATGGAGTTCTGTCCTTTAACTAGATATTGGACAAATTTGAAAAGGTTTTGCATTGTTTTTTAGTTATTATTTCTTATTTCTGTTTATTATATCCACCATGTCTCTTGTTTCATTACGGCCTTGGTATACTATTCTCATTCTTGAGCCGGGGGTCTATCGGAAACAACCTCTCTACCTCTTCGGAGGTAGTGGTATGGACTGCATACATTTTACACTCCCCAGACCTCACTTTGTGGGAATACACTGGGTCTGTTGTTGTTGTTGTTGTTGTTTTGCATTGATTTTTAGGGGTAATATGAACAACCTTGATGAACTCTCTATTGTCAAACATTTTTGAACAAAAGACTTCCCTAATCGTATAATACATGGTTTGTCAGGGAAAATCAGTATAGACAACCTACAGTCTAGATGCTAAAATTGAAACATAAATTCATGAGGATAAAAATAATAGACAGGTGTCCAAGTGGTACCATGGAATTCTGCATTTGGTTGATAAGTCCGGAACAACTGTGATCAAGCCCGAACAGGTGAGATTAGTGTCTTCTACTGGTGAATCAGATACTGAACTTATCCCCATACATGCACGAGGTAAACCTATACCATGCTTTTTCACAAAGCTACAGAAATGCTGTCGTGGGACACCCTGCAAGTGATGCAGAAGAAATAATCAAATTCAAGAAGTACAATTGTTTCACCAGAGCAAGAAAGCACCAAGCATTAGCTCACATCATGCAGTGAAGAAAAATAAAAATGGCTGAAAAATTATACTGATGAACGAACTTGGTGTAATTAATCTGAAAAATACTTCAGATGCCATTTTAGATGTTTGGTATTGGAAATAATGTCGTAGGATTTCAACATTCAAATTATCACAGCCAACCAAATATCCAAAATAACCACCACCTCGTTAAACTCATAGGCAACGCAAGAAACAAAATGCACCAAAATAATATTAAAAATAATCCATTGGAATATTCTTTGTGTAAGATTGGTACCAAAAATGTACATTTTATTCATCTGAGAGCTACAAATTTATAGTACAGGAAAGCAAACATAACATAATCAAATTGCTTGATTCTAGCAGTATGACAATAAAGATGTGATCTTTTTTATCTAATTACCTAAACTACCTACAACAAATCAAATATGATTTTATCAGATCAATTAAGATCCTAGAAAATCAAATCTTAACTATTCACAAATCAACACTCCCTCAAGTTGGCATGTAAATAACTGTCATGCCTAACTTGCTTACAAGAATTTCAAATTTTTATTTAAACAAGCCTTTTGTGAAAATATCTGCAATTTGCTGATTTGTTGGGATGTAAGGCATGCACACACTTCCTTCTTCAATCCTCTCTTTTATGAAGTGCCTATATACTTCAACATGTTTTGCTCTATCATGTTGAACTGGATTGTAAGCAATACTTAAGGCCGCTTTATTGTCACAGTACAACTTCATTGGTAAACCAAACGGTTTTTTGAGTTCTTCCATCATCTTCTTGAGCCAAATCATTTCACAAATCCCATGGGCCATAGATTGGTATTCAGCTTCAGCACTGCTGCGGGCTACAACATTCTGCTTTTTACTCCTCCAAGTCACAAGACTTCCCCAGATAAATGTACAATATCAAGATGTAGACCTCCTGTCAGTAGTAGAACCTGCCTAGTCTTGCATCTGCAAAGCTTTCAATGCCCCTATGTTGACTTTTTCTGAAAAACAATCCTCTCCCCGGAGAACTTTTAAGATATCTTAGGATCTGTAGACCACTTCTTGGTGCTCTTCCTTTGGAGAGTGCATAAACTGACTGACTAAGCTTACAGAAAAAGCTATATTAGGTCGAGTATGTGACAAGTAGATCAACTTACCCACTAGTCTTTGATATTGATTGTGGTCAACTGAATTTCCTTCTTTATTTTCGAATTTTATATTCGGATCAATGGGTGTTTCAGTTGGACGACAATCACTCATTCCCGTCTCTCTTAGAAGATCTAGTACATACTTCCTTTGTGACACCATAATCCTTCTTTTGATCTCGCTACTTCCATGCCAAGAAAATATTTCAACTGGCCCAGATCTTTAATCTCAAACTCCAAGGCCAACTGTTTCTTTAAATTCTCAATTTCCGACAAGTCGTCTCCTATAAGTATAATATCATCAACATACACTATCAGAATAGTTATCATTCCCTCAAGAGAATGTCAAACATACATGGTATGATTTGTTTTCCCTTGAGTGTACCCTTGTTTTTTCACAAACTGAGTAAACCTCTCAAACCAAGCTCTTGGAGATTGTTTGAGCCCGTAGAGAGATTTCTTTAGCTTGCACACTCTAAGTCCATACCTTTCTTCAAAACCTGGAGGAGGGTCCATGTAGACTTCTTCGAGTTTTCCATTCACGAATGCATTTTTCACGTCTAGTTGTTAAAAGGGCCAATCAAGATTGGTTGCAATGGTCAGAAGAACCTTTATTGAATTCAATTTGGCAACTGGAGCAAATGTCTCAAGATAGTCAATCCCGTAAGTCTGAGTGAATCCTTTTGCTACCAAATGCGCCTTATACCTCTCTAAGGACCCATTTGATTTAAATTTGATAGTGAACACCCACTTGCAGCCCACTGTTTTCTTTCCACGAGGTAGTTCCACCACATTCCAGGTTTCATTTCTCACCAGAGCATTCATCTCCTCAAGAATTGCCTCCTTCCACTAGGGAATGTTCAAAGCATCCTGCAAATTTCTCGTTATCTCCATTCCAGATAATTGAGAAAGAAAAGCTATATAGAAAGGGGATGAGTTTCTATATGACACAAAATTTGACATGGGATAGTTGGTGACTTTTCTTACCCCTTCACGTTTGGCAATTGGAAGATCAAAGTCTAAACTAACAAGGGGTAAATCAGAGTTAGGTTCTGGAGAATTACCTTATGTATCAGTAAGATCTTGCGGGGCGGACATTTGGTTCTGATGAGAGTCCTTGATCTCTTTTTCTAGATTTCGATTTCTTCTCATGTAAACCTGTAATTCCTTTGTTTGTTCCCAGTTCTTGTCAGTAATTGTATCATGAAAATGCCCTATTGCCTCAGCATCCTTATTTTCATTATTTAAGTTGGGATCTCTTACCTTATCTAGGTTGTTATTACTAAAAAACTATTTCCTGTATCTATCATAAAACCTAGATCCTTTCGTACCTCACATGTGAGGTCAATAAGATCTTTATCATCCCCTGAATCTTCACTATGTTTCTCCCCCTGAAGATAAGCTTCAAAAAACAGTTGTGATTCAAAAAAGGTGACATCCATTGTGACAATAACCTTTCTAGTAATTGGGTCATAACACTTGTAAACCTTTTTACTAGGGGAATAGCCAACAAAAATACATTTTTAGCACGTGAATCAAGTTACTCCTATTATGATCATGAACATGAACAAATACACTACACCCAAAAACTCTCAAAGATAGATCAGTTGTCAATCTAGAAGTAGGAAAGTATGTCTTTAACATGTTGAAAGGAGTTTTGAAACTTAGAACATGGGAAGGCATCCTATAATAAGATAGGTGGATGTCAGAAGAGTTTCTTCGCAAAGAAATTTAGGGATTCCACTTGTGAACATTAAGGCTCTAGTTACTTCATAAGGTGCCTATTTTTCTCTCTGCTACTCTATTTTGTTGGGGTGTATCCGGACATGAACTTTGGTGCACTATTCCCTTAGAAGTGAACAAATTGCTTAGGTAATCATCAAAAAACTCTCTCCCATTATCACTCTGAAATATTTGAATCTTCTCATGAAATTGTGTCTCAACCATAACATAAAAAGCCTCAAATACATGTTTTACTTCCCCCCTTGTCTTTCAATAGGTACACCCAAGTTAGTCTAGTGTGATCATAACATACAAACCACTTTTTTCCATTTACGGTTGCTACCCTAGAAGGTCCCCAAACATCACTATGGATTAACTTAAAGAGTTTTGTGGCATGGTAACTTTGAGATGAAAAAGATAAACGTCTGTGTTTAGCCATTTCATAAAATTCACATTGAAAAAAGGATGTAGTTTTATTCATAAATAATTGTGATAACAAGAGTTTCAAATAATGAAAACTAGGATGACCAAGGCGATAGTGCCATGACATGACTTTATTATTAGCTAGAACAGAGTTCAAACAAGCTGAACTAAAATTTACTGAATTGTCGCAATCTTTAAGAAAATAGAGACCTTCAGACTCTCTAGCATTGCCAATCATCCTCCCCGAGACCTTATCCTGAAATACACATGAAATATCATCAAAGATAGCACGACAATTAAGGTTTTGAGTCAACTTGCTGATGAACAAAAGATTATGAGACAATTTTGGAACATGAAGGACATCAAAAAGAGTCATAAAAGGGATTAGTTTGACTGTCCCTTTCCCAGCAATTGCTAAGAAGGAACCATCAACAACTTTGACTTTTTTATTTCCTACTAAAAGAGTATAAGTTGAAAAAAATGGGAGTTCCCTGTCATGTGATCACTAGCCCCTGAATCTATGATCCAAGAGTTTATACTAGTAGAATCTCTACTCAAAAAATCACATGGCACATTACCTGTTTGGGTAAAAGAACAAGTGGGAGTAGAACGACTAGGTTTACTGGATTGGAGTTGAGATTGGAGAAGTTTATGCAGTAGCTCTAACTGTTCCTTAGTGAATGATAGCATTTCTGAAGAAGATTTCAGCCTCAGTTCTTCGCTGGTACACTGGAAGGCTTGATTGCCATGGTTCTTTTTTTGTTCCAGATGGTCGGTTTTCTAGGGTCTTCCAGCAAGTCTCACGAGTGTGCCAGTATTTTTTGCAAAAATCACACCACATCTTCTTTTTCTTATCATTCTCATTTTTCGCAAAAACTAAAGCAGATGACTATATTTTTTTATTCCAGATTGAAATCCTTTTTTAGCACAACATTCCTCCTTATTTCTTCACGCCTAATTTCAGAAAATGTTTCCTTCAAAGTAGGCAGCCGATTTTTTTCCAAGAAGTCGAGAACGAAGCTCGTCAAAATCTTGGTTCAACCCTGCTAAAAATAGATATATCCTCTCACTTTCTTCTTTTTTCATTGCTTTTACATTATCCTTCTAACATTCTCATTCATCATTATAGCATTGATCTAATTCTTGCCACAGGAAAACCATCTCATTATAGAAAAGAGTAACACTTTTCTCCCTGCCTCGCTTTCCACATTTTAATTTTTAATTCAAAAATCTGAGAGGCATTTTCTATATCAGAATAAGTTCCTCTAACCGCCTCCCAGACATCCCTAGCAGTGGGAAGAAATAAATATGGTTTACCAATGATAGGTTCCATGAAGTTTAGTAGCCAAGCAATTACCATTGAGTTTTCTGAGCTCTAGCTGTTCATTTTCGGGTCTCCTGGCTCAGGCTTTCTCGTTTCTCCAGTCAAGTGCCCAAGTTTTCTCGACCATCAATTGTCAAACGGACAGATTGCGCCCATTCCAAATAATTCTTTCCATTCAGCTTGTGAGAAGTAAGCTGAAAGGAAAAATGAAAAGAATCGCCGCCTTGGTTCATTGTTGTCTCAGTCGGGACTTGGTTAACAGAACTCTCGGCTTCTGTTAATACCGCTGGGTGACGTGGCCCAGTAAATGTTGTTTTAGTCATCAGCAACACAAGAATAAAGCTGCTTTGATACCATGTAAGATTGGTACCAAAAGTGTACATTCTATTCATCTGAGAGCTACAAATTTATAATACAGGAAAGCAAACATAACAGGATCAAATCGCTTGATTCTAGCAAATATGAAAATCAAGATGTGATTTTTTATCTAATTACCTAAACTGTCTACAACAAATCAGATATGATTTTATCATACCAATTAAGATCCTACAAAATTAAATCTTAAATATTCACAAATCAACACTTTGCATTGACTTTTAGAACCATAATTTAAAATTAACAATGAGAAGGAAGTATGAATAAGGTTTGATCCAATTCATGGAGATTCCATAGCTACTCTAAAGAAAAAGGATAAATTCGACACTAGGGGGATTTCTTTTGGAAATTGGTACCTACTAAGCATTTTAATCCCTGGAATCATTAGTTGCTTAGGCTAACATCCTTTTCTTACTGAAATCAGAATATGTAATACTAGCAAGATGGTTAAAATCACAATATCAATGTTTCACATAGTCAAGTTCTCAAATATACCAAATAAAGAAGGGATAATAGTCCGAAAAATACTTATACTTTGCATAAATTTGCAGTTGCGCATACTGAATTTTGTGGGAGTCCTATGACCTACCTAGACTTTTTTTTCGTATTTAAATGGCATATATCTTCCCACTTGAACCATTGCGTGTAATTCACGCACATTGAGCGCGTAAGAGTGTTAAAAAATCATTAAAAACCTTTTTTTTGTCACAGAGCCCCTCAATTTTCTTTATCTTATATATTTTTCATTAAATTCCTTACCTTATTTCTTCGACTCTTCTCCCAATTTCATCTCCATTGTTGAAGGTAAGATTTTTTCGTCAAAAATTCTAATATCTTTCTTGATTTTCTTTGTTTGTTTAAAACTTCTTCCCATTATTTTGTAATTTCTTCTCACTAATTTTTAATTTCTAATTTCTGATTTTTGAAATTAGGATTAGCCATGGGAGATGTAAAATTGGATTTGAATAACATTTATTTAGACAAGGAAGATTCAATGTTGAATGCGGAGGTGTGATTCAATGTTGATTTTTTATTACAGACCATGCTAAGAAGGGACTATTTTGGAGTTTGGGGGAGGGGTGCAAAGATGGAGAAAATGACAACGGGGTGCAGATATGGAGAAAATGGCAGCTTTGCAAACACACAAAAGTCAGTGAATACTTTACACTATAACAAACGCCCCAATCTATCTATGAATAAAATTATTGAAGAAAGTTTCTGATTTGAATTTGGAAAAGATTTTCTTAAGAAAATAGTAAGAACTAAATAAAAGCCAAAAAGAGAAAAAGAAGAAACTATGATTGCAGTTTAATTTAAATGCCAAGGACGCGTGTGAATCACCCATTTTTAATGGATTTACTATGTGGTCCAAGTGGGCAGATATATGTCATTTAAATACGAAAAAAAAAGTTTAGGAGGGTCATAGGACCAAAGTTCAGTATGCGCAACTGCAAATTTAGGAAAAGTATAGGTATTTTTCGGACTATTATCCCAATAAAGAATCATATTACTTTTAGTTGACGACAACTTTCTATTTGAGGTAAGATGAAATAACAAAATTGGGTAGATGTTTGTCTTCAGATTGTTATGGTGAAGCAAAGTTTCACCTGTTTCTACATATTTCATTCAAAGTTCTCTTAACAATATGTCTGAGAGCTTTGATCAATGAAGGAGCTAGGTCAGATTGAGCTCAATTTCAGTAATTATTAACCTTCCCAAATGTGATCCTAGCAAAAACCCGAGGTTTCGTGATGGCATCCGTGGTGACATACTTCCATTAAAGGTTGATGGGCTTCAATGGAAAATCAAGAAGATGATTATGGCTAAATTACATAGATGGCCCTCGTGATTTTGTTTTTCTACCCCATAAGAGAAGTCCTACAAAACTACTACCTATTTGTCCCTCTATACCTCAAATATTTTTAAACAACTTCATACTTCTTTATTTTTAAATTTTTTTTTCTTTCTTTATTATACTTTGTTTTTATTTTTTAAAATTTTTCTCAATTCTTACTTTTTTTCCCTTTTCTCCTCTCAACTTCCATTTTTTCTCTTCTTTATTTTTCTTTGATTTTTATATTTTTTTTTCCTTTTTTTATTTTAAATTTTTCTCCGCCTTTATTTTTCTTTTTAGTTTTGTTTTGTCTTTTTTTTCTTATTTTTCTTTTTTCTCAATCTTTATTTTTTTCTTTTCTCCTCTCAACTTCTATTTTTTTCTTTTTTATTTTCTTTGATTTTTATATTTTATTTTTTAAATTTTTTCTTTAATTTTTCTTTTTTCGTAACTTCTATTAATTTTCTTTTATTCGATTCCTTCCAAACAAAATGCTACATTCCATGAGCATGAGCTGATACTACCATATTGTATGTTGATTTATGAGACGTTCTATAAATCTAAGGCGAGACTTAGCCCAAGGACTCTCAAACAATAAATTATGTCCTATGAGCAAGAGTTGAAACTACCACATTGTATTTTAATTTATGAGATGTTTTATAACTCTTACCTTAAAGGAAAGATTTCGCCCAAGAACTTTCAAACAACAAGTTATGCCTTTTCTGCATGAGTTGACACTACCACATTATGTTTTAATTTATGAGATATTCTACAACTCTTGCCTTAGAGGTATGACTTCTCTCAAGAATTTTCAAACAATAAGTTACGTATATTAGACTAGAGTCAACACCATTACATTGTGTTTTTGACTTATGAAATATTTTATAACTCTTGCCTTAGGGGCAAAACTTAGCCCAGGGATCATCAAACAGCAAGTTATGTCCCATGGGCAAGAGTTGTCACTATCACATTAAGTACTGATTTATGAGATGTATAATTCTTGCCCTAGAAGCAAGACTTAGACCAAGGGCTTTCAAACAAAAATTTACGCTCCACAGGCAAGATACGACAATACCACATTGTGTTTTGATTTATGAGATGTTTTATAACTCTTGTCTTAGAGGCAACACTTGACTCAAAGACTTTCAAACAACAAGTTACGCCCCATGGGCAAGAGCTAACACTACCACATTATGTTTTGATTTATGAGACGTTTCATAACTTTTGCCTTAGAGGCAAGACTTAGCCCAAGAACTTTTAAACAATAAGTTACGTCCTACGAGCAAGAGTTGACACTATCACACTGTTTCTTGATCTATGAGATATTCTATAAATCAAGGACTTTCAAACAATAAGTTATGCTTATGGGTAAAAGTTAGACACTACCACATTGTCTTTATTTATGAGATGTTCTATAACTCTTGCCTTAGAGGCAAGACTTAGTCCAAGGACTTCCAAACAACAAGTTATGCCCTATGAGCAAGAGTTGATACTACCACACTGTGTCTTGATTTATGAGATAATCTACAACTCTTGCCTTAGAGGCAAGACTTAGCCTAAGGACTTTCAAATAATAAGTTAACCCCACGAGCAAGAGTTGACACTGCCACATTGTGTCTTGATTTATGAGATACTCTATTAGTTTTGCCTCTAAGATAAGACAACCCAAGAACCACCCAATAAAACAAATTACACTCCATGGACAAGTGTTGACACTACTACATTGTGTCTTGATTTATGAGATGCTCTATTAGTTTTGCCTCTAAGATAAGACAACCCAAGAACCACCCAATAAAACAAATTACATTCCATGGGCAAGTGTTGACACTACTACATTGTGTCTTGATTTATTAGATACTTTATAATTCTTGCCTTAAAGACAAGATTTAACTCAAGGGTTTTCAAACAACAAGTTATGCCTCGCGAGTAAGACTTGACACTACCACATTGTGTGTTACTTTATGAGATGTTCTATAACTTTTGTCTTAGAGGTAAGACTTATCCTAAAGAACTTCCAAACAATAAGTCACGCCCTTAAATTTGCTTTAATGTCAAAGAAAGAAGGTCACTTTGCGGACTATCCAACTTTGTATTTATTTGCAAAATATAATAGAAGTTGAGAAAAAAGAAAAAAAATACAAGAAGAAGAAAAAAGTAAAGATTGAGAAAAACAAAGATGAGAAGAAAAAAAAATTAAAAAAAAAAAACAGAAATGATAAAAATAAAATAAAAGAAAAATAAAGGTTGACACAAATTAATAGAAAAGAAAAAAAATGAAAAATAAATTATGTTTGAGGAAAAAAAGAGAAAAATAGAAAAAAAATTAAAGAAAAATAAAGGTTGAGACAAATGAATTAAAACAAGAACAAAATAAAAAATAAAAATTAATGAAAAATAAAAATAGAAAAAAAGAAGAAGAACTAAAAATAGACGATGAGCATGGAAAGTTTAAAACATTTGAGGTGTAGAAGGACAAAAATGTACTTGTTCTATGCATAAAACGAAAGGAAGACTAATATTCAAAGACTTTTCTTATTGGAGACAAAAAAGCAAAGACAACTATTATGAGGGTCATCCCATGTAATTTCCTTTAATGATGATGTGGAAGAGTGTCCAAGGATGAGTCCAAGAAAACATTTATTGTAGAAAAAGAGTCCAAGAATTATAGTGAGAAATGGGCTAACTTCTACATATATTTTTTTATTCAAGTACAAGTCGAAGGAAGATTGAGGCCACATGAGACCCAAGAAAAAGGCCCATATGAATCCCAAGAGGAGCCCCAAAGAGATGGTAAATCAAGCTTGCATGCCCAAAGGGCTGAAATCACATGTCCATAAGGCATAAATGTCATTTTTCGACGTGTATTTTGGGTGCGATTCTACACTTTTTCCCTTATTCTTGTTAGGTAGTTTCGGGATATTTATTTGTTTTCCTAATTTAAAGTTTTTAGTTTAACAATCTTTTTAGTTAGTTTTTTTATTTATTATTTCATAACAGAAGTATTCAAATCTCATATTATTTGGGATAGATTACAGGTAACTCTGTCCGCAAGGCTAGAATAGATGAGAAGGCATCATGGTTCTTAATCCACTTCTATTTGTAATGTGGTGTCTATGAATTTATTTTGCAACAAGAAACGTTCTTTAGGAGGTAAGATTAATTTTTTAACTTGATATTTTTTATTTATATTAAAGTAAATTTAAGAAGGTAATTATTCTTATACTACTTATTGTCTCTAATTTCTTCAAAATAAGAGTCTAGATCATCTTTTGATATAAGTTCTTGAATTGATTGTATTAGTATCATGATTAGTTTTAATCCACTAATTTATGAATATTAAGATCAATTGTAGTTCTTAGCACTTATTTTTAAAATTTGTGGATTTTATTCTCAAATTTTACATATCTTTCAGTTCTTGTCTTTAATCTTTGTATTTTCGCCTTCGCATTATTTATTTTTTATTTATTCAAGTAACCTATTATAATCAATTTCAGTCTTTGAATCAGAAAATGAACTATAAACCAATGGAACAACTGCCATTAGGTGTGCCTCATTTTATTCACATGAAGGATAATTTAGGCAAAATGATCTATTGGACCTTTGTACTTGTATGAGTTTGTATTCTGGACTCTCCTACTCATCCCTTTATCAACTGAACCCCTAAACTCAACAAAACTTAATATTTTAAATCCCTCGAACCATTAACTGAGCTTATGTGGTATTGAGATGGTTGAGTTGGACATGTCGTTAGACTACACGCATTTACGAGCAAGTGAGCACCATATTTATATTAAAATAATATTAAAATTATAAAAAAAACAAATACTAAATTTTTAAAGGAAAAAAAATCACCTTCTCCTAGTCCCTCCCCTCCCCCAACCCACTCACCAACCACCTTTTTCCCCTTTCTTCTCCACCCCTCCTTTTCATCTTCTTTAGCCCACCCACCCCAACTTGTCCCACCCCACCCAACTCTATCTCGCTTTCTCTACAGTAGCAATGACTGAAAACCAAAAAAAAACCACAAAATCATTTTGTTTCCAATAATCCATATGCACTCTCTCTTTCTCTATTCCTTTTCTCTATCACTGCAAAGAAAAAAAACACAATTAAAAAAAGGGAAATTAACAGTTCGTTCTTCTTTCATCGAAGGAAGGCGTCAATGGTGAAGAGAGTTTGTATGGAGCTAGTAATTCCATTAGTTTGGAAGGCGTAAATGTTACATTCTGTTGGTTTGGATGGAGTTAGTTCACCGGCTGGTGGTGGTTTTTCGATGGAGGAAGGCATCAATGGTGGAGGTGACTGAGTTGGTGATTTGAATGTTTAATGGAGATTGTTCATGGTGGTGTTGGTGAAGGAAGAAGAAAGGAGGAGAGGATGAGAAGGTGACGGGCAGCATTAGTTCATCGGCCGACAGTGGTCGGCGGTGTCGATATGAAACGAAAAATATGAAATTAGAGATGGGTGTGTTTTTTTTGGTATTGTTAATGGATGGAGTATTGGTTGTTGTTTTAATTGTTGTGCGGAAAAGTAAAGAAAAGGAAAATGGCATGAAGGAGGTGGGGATTATGGTTTTTGTGGTTGTGGGTTGGGGAGGTGGAGATGGTGGTGATGGTGATTGTGGGTTTGGGAAGGTGGAGGAAGGTGAGAAATATGAATTTTATTTAAAAAAATAAATTTTTAACTCATTATTTTATTTTTATTTAATATTATTGATTAATAATTCTAAAAAGCAATTAATGAAAATACTTATATCATGACATTAATTTATGTGACGTGGATCTGACGTGTAATTTATTTTAGGGCAAGTGAGCTACTACACACATAGTAGGAGGGGTTTAAAAGCTTATGTTTTGATGGGTTAAAGGGTTCAGATGACAATGGGCTACGTAAAGGTGTCCACTTTACAAACTCGGACACGTACAAGGTCCAGTAGACCATTTCGCCGAAAATTTATAACGAATAAGAGCCAAAGACTGATATCATAGCCATATGAGGATTGATAGGTTGGTGGAAGAATTAGATTCCAAGTCCAATCATTTGTGTTGAGGCTAAAAGTGTGATCACTACTTGGTTTGAAGGGCCTAATCTCCACATATGCTCTTAATTGACCAAGAAGAAGCTCATATGCTGCTTAAACTAGGCATAGTGAAACTTTCAGTAGGTAAATAATGGTCTTTTCCCTTGTATCCAAAGTGCTCTAGAAAAGGCATTTGTTGATTTATTATTCAGATTAAACAAATTTTGAATTTGATAGTATAGTTAGGGCATTATAATCAATTTACATATATTTATCTGTTATAAGACGGTGATCACATTCTTTACCTTTAACTTCTTGATGTTCTACTTGAGCCCAATAAGTAATCGCATGGTCAAGTTTGTCAACACAATTAACCATAACGGGCTGCTAAACCAATTGCTTTAAAAGAGATATCTAGGTAGATGTATGTTAAAAAGAACTTGGGCAATTCATATGAGGTTCAAACTCCACCCCTTTCTTGATATGGAATAAGGCACACTTGTCCCCCTGCTTACCACAGGGCACAGGAAGATCAAGTCTCTAATTATTTAGAGCACATAAATGCGATCCACTATCCAACTGCCTATCGTATTTCTAACCACTCTCAACCTAACTGATTAGATGATGTTGGATAGGTGGTCCTCCAATATCATTTCTCGAAACATTAGGATACATGCCATTTGACGTGATCATGTTGCACAGACATTGCACCCTCAAGAGGACAAAATATTTGGGCTGTTGCAGGATATTGTAAAGCTTATCATTAAACAATTTGTTATCGTAAGGCAAAAAGCAGTAACTTAAAAATGAAGGTAAAGCTTACACGGCATCTATGCTGGCCAGAAGCATCTATCCAAATCATGCGAACAAGGGTAACATCCTCTGATGAGCCATTTAACTCTTCATTCTGGAATGAAGATGATACATAAGGTTCTACATCAGACTCTGCAGAAGAATCCTTTACTGAGCCATGTAATTCTTCCTTTATGAAGGGAGACGATATATAAGGTTCATCAGAATCTTTTGAAGAAACATCAAGTTTGTGTAATTTGTACAACTTCTTTGCATTTTCTGCAAAAATATCTTTAACGGCTGTGATAGCTTTTGTAATTGAAAGATCACCCTCAACCATCGCATCGCGTAGAACAGAGAATACCACTTCACGTGCTCTCTTTGCACCTGCATTAGAACAAAGTTTAGATTATTTAATAATTTTGAAGGGTATTAAAACCAAGTTTACATTATTCTCATAACAAATTGGAAAGAAGATACAAAAGGAATAACTTATTTAGCTAACATGCAAATCAAGCTGGAAAATACTGTTTGGCAATGGTTTTCTTTTCCTTACAGCTCTGAATGATGATTTACTTGATCAAAGTGAGAAAGCGCCTGAAGGATCATTGCAGCCTATTTTAAGACTAGCAATAAGATTAACAATTCCTTTTAATTACTCAAGAAAATAGTTTAACAACTAAAAGTATAAACTCAATTTTCCAGTGCGTAAAACAATCCAGTTAGGTAGCATGGAATGAACTGGACAGAACACAGTTCATAAACTGGTTTATGGAAAGACACATGCAGAATATGAATGCATTTACATAATTTAAGGTGCATATCGGTGTCTAATTCTGACGAGTAGTCTACTTAGGAAGTATAAATGTATTGCAGACACATTTATATATTTTTCAAACTTTATCTATCACCAATTGTCCATATACATAATTTTGTGATAGTGTAACAACCCAGCACACAAGTGATATTATCCACTTTGTGCCTAGTCCACACGGCTTCAAAATGCATCACTAGGATCTAAGGCTTGTTTTCTTATATACCCCATATTTCTCTCATACACTAGGATCTAAGGCTTGTTTTCTTATATACCCAGCATTTTTCCTATATTTTGCCAAGGGGGTTTGCATAGGGTGTCATATACACTCCTTTAGGGACTCAGCGTCATTATTGAGGTTTGCCTCATTATCACCTCAAAGATGTAGGATTCGCCTAAACTCGGTTCAACAGTGACGTTTTCCCCAGCGTCATTATTGAGGTTTGCCTCATTATCACCTCAAAGATGTAGGATTCGCCTAAACTCGGTTGAACAGTGACGTTTTCCCCACCATCACCCGATGTTGAAATGGAGTGGATTTGATACCAGTCCAGCCCATTAGTGATATTATTCACTTTGGATCAAAGGCCTAGATGGATTTAAAATGTCATTAGGGTCTAAGACTTGTTTTCTTACATACTCAACATCTCTCCCATATTTTACCAATGTGGGATTTGTCTAGGATGTCACAGGTAGACGGTGTTTGGTATTATCTTTCTACCTTCTGCTCCTATTCTGTTTTATTGGGTAATCTGACTATGCAACCCAAATTATAAATATCCCAAAATGCATTAATACAGGATAAACCAAGACACATGTTGACGATCAAATACCTGAAATAGATAGGACAGAGTCAAATGAGTATCAAAAATCCTCTACTGTTGAAACTCTAATGAAATTGTGTTAGACAAACTGTGGGAAAAGGACATGAAATCCTGTGATGAGTGTTTCTAATTTTAGCTGGCCAGATTAAACAGGCTGTTTAGATTAGTTGAAGCAAAACCTTTTCTATATATATTATTTTGAAAACCAGCAATGCAAATGCTTGTCAAGTCATACTTCAAAGATAGAAGAGTGAAAAATTCTGGCCAAACCTAGATAAAAGGCTTCAGCAAACGCGATGGCATCTGTGCTGAAC
This sequence comes from Capsicum pubescens, assembly GCA_030864215.1. Classification (NCBI taxonomy): domain Eukaryota; kingdom Viridiplantae; phylum Streptophyta; class Magnoliopsida; order Solanales; family Solanaceae; genus Capsicum; species Capsicum pubescens. Next base: position 126,923,747 of record CM061543.1, read on the forward strand.
ATAACCTGTTGATATCCAAACATTAGATAGTAAAATATTTTCTCTTTAAATGGTGCCTGAAAGAGAAGCCAACCTTAAAAATAAATGGAAATCTTTAGCCTGAACTGGAAAACATAATCTTTCTTAAGTACATGAACAACCTTATTCATTGGAGCAAGCTTCAGGAGTTCTTTCACTGATGATATCATCCCATGGAAGCTAAGTTTAGGAATTGCAAATCCAAAATCAAGATACACCTATATTAGAAGACAATTGTGGTGTTAAGGAGACACGGTGCAAGATACTTCATCATTAACAATAGATGTGAAAAGGTCTCAAATTTGGCAGGTAATTCCTAATGCACAAGTAACATCACATCTTAACGTCAGAGCAACATGTTAATAGTTTTAGGTAGAGGATTAATGATCTTACTTGGGGGTAAGCAGAAGCCAGATGTGAAGCTTCCTTTGAGAATGGGTAGGTTGCATGCAAAAGCACCAATCGGCTATTAGTGAATCTCTTATCCTCAAGGAGATTGTGAAGATAAAGGGGATTAGCTAGCATCATATCAAAATCCTTGTCCCCAAAACTGAAATGAAGAAAAAGAATAACCTCTCCTATAAGGACTGGAAAAATACTATAAAAAGAAAAACCACATGCATGTCCCTTATTGGATTTCTAATGTTGAATTAGAAAATTAACATGCAACAAAGGGCAGGAGACTATGGAGTGGATTCAATACTGGAGAAGCTAGAAATAAAATGAGGTCAAGCTATCTACATCAAAACATTATTTTTATTACCCCATGTGCATCTGCATGGGCAAGTCATAACTCTGAGCCACCTCCAAAGCATGCATAAAGATATAATCAATGAAGCTCTTGTTCGAGATTCGCACGGGATTCCCAGCTGGAAAGAGAGGAACTATCAGATACAGCTGCTCAATCATGATGCATTACAACCCCACATCGTGCAAGACTCACCGCGTAAAACATCACTCAGGCCCTCTTCAGCCTCATTTTTAGTGATTTCTGTATTAATGGCAAGGCCGCTACGACATGCAACCATACTTTTAAAGGCAACAACCTTATCAGCTACTGTGTGAAACAAATAGGAAAAACTTTTGGAACCATAACTTCTTACGCATCAAAAGAAACATGTTTTATGTATTAATCTGGAATATATTGACTGAAAATCCAAAGGATATGACTTCAACTCCTTAGTGAAAATCTCCATGAATGAATCCAATGTCCATGTTGCTCCATCTGAACCCTAGAATAGAACAGGATAGGAGAAAGAGATTAAAAGATCTAAAAGGGGTGCAAGGAGATGACAAAGAAAGAATATTATTGACATGATTAGCATGACAAGAAAATGAGCTTACAACACTCCCTGGTGCCAGCGAAAACAATAGTTAAAAAACAGCCAAACCCAAACTATTCAAGGACTTCAAGCCCCTCCGCATTACCACAGTCATGTCATTAAGATTAAAAGAGCTGTCAATAATTTAATACTGTAAATTAATTGGAGGACAAACGATGCAGTAGCAACAGTTTTACATAAAGGATGATGTTATGTAATAGCTCTGTATATATGTTAGCCTACAAATTCAAGTTCTTTTCCCTGCAGCAACTGGCTTTTGGAGTTTCTTCTACTCAATGCTTGGGCTTCAGTGGGTAATGCCCTTCAGGATCAAAGATGCCTTTGCTAGCTGGACACTTTGGAGAGTTGACAAATCCATCAAAAGGATCTAACAATGATCCCAGCAGTCATCTTTGGAGCCTCTGGGAGGAGAGAAACAACACATGCTTTGATGGAATCTCAACTCAGATTGACACTCCCAAATCTAGGAGTTTAGTTAGTTAATTCAGTTGGCGCTTTTTTATTCAGGTAAACAGAGTGGATAACTGGTTGGATTTTGTTAGTTCCCTTTCTCTAGTTCAGTAGAGATGCAGGGATATCTTTTGGCTGTTTTACAAGCTTTTGCCAAGCATGCTTCATGTTATTTTGTTTGAAGTAACCTTTTTTGCTTCTCTGAAACCATGCATCTTCTTGATGTTTTTCTAATATTATTTTATTACTTTACCAAAAAAAAATGAATAGTCATAAAAGGAATTATACTTTTGTTATCGCTTAAAGGATAATAGTTTTTGTGTGTCTAACATATACTCATAAGCATCATAGAACAAAGACAAACTACGTCATGGAAACCAATCTATATCACTTCTTTAAAACACAAAATGATGGATGCTTCAATTGTGTATCCAACTATATTATTTCTTGATCGACATCTTTATTTACTCCATAAAAAGAAAAAATTGACCAAAGTCTTAAGTTCTATTAAAAATGTACAAGGCACCACACGATTACATTGCCAACTCTTGCTAATTTGAAAATCCTAAAAAATACATTGATAAAGAAAGAACTTGATTTTACAGTTTAGGGCGTTGATAAACCAAGAATTGGGATAAGTCTAGCTTTGGAATTCTGATAACAAATGGACCTAGGATCTAACTCAATCACAAAGAGTGAGGAGTGACCAAGACCATATAAAGAGACCTTGTCATCCCTACAATTGAATAAATGTCATCAGCTTTAACTTTTAGAATCTGAAAGTAAATATTTGTACACTATTAATATAATTTTGCCAGGTTACTACTTTTTAATATATGCTTATTACAGAAAGTTATTTGCAATCGCATATCAAGTGACATGCTAATCATGATGTAAAATGTTAAACTTAATGCTATATACTATGAAATGAGAGTATATTACCTTGTCAAGAATCTTTTCAGCTAGACGTTCAACTCGTAGTATGCTACCAATCATTGGTACAACTTTTTTGTGCCATTCAATGTCAACCATTTTATCCAACTCAATTCCATCATCAATTAATACAGTACAAATTCTTGCAGCCCTGAAGCAAGTAATAGCACTCTGCTCCAAGCCTAAGCTCCGGCGAGTTTCTTGAACAGTATGCAAACCTAAGCTTAAGCTTAAACTTGGGCCATATAGTTCTGTGAGTTCCCTCAGGCATCTCTACCAGGAAAACAAACGGTGCTGTAAGAAGAATTGCAAAAGAACAAAAACATAAAGGCATAATACATAAATGTGCCGTTATCAGCTAGCATCTACGTCCTCCAACTTTGTGTGGGAATAAACAGACACTTACACTATATAAAGTTGAACAAGTAATACATGCGTCCTATTTCGCAGATCTCACGGCTTTGAGAACATGACTGAGAGAACATGAATGATAAACTAACATGAAACAGCATAAGTAAAAGGGAAATGCCTGGAACACATATGTCCATGTGCTTGCACCAAAATTGGTGAAAATAATTGCAATCTCAAAACAAATACTAGCAATCTGAAGCGTTCATGTAAGATTGATCCGATGAAGACAGTTTCGTTGAGCCTAATGAACTGGAAACATAATTTTGCTCCCAATAGCCTACGGAGGATTTTGCACTAAATCTGTTCGACATATTGTCCCAATTATGGTCCAGCCCCTAAATGTTTGAAATCATTCCATGATTTTATAAAATGTGTTTTTCTTTTCATGGGCTAACAACTTTACAAAAAGGTTGACAGAGAGATGACTTTTGTCGACCATCAATCAATCCATTCACGTGAAAATATGAACTATTTTCTTTGAGTAAAATGACATTGGAAGCAATATTTCAATCTTATAAATCGAGAACTACGGCTCATTTGAAGTATACATCAAAGCAGAAAGAAAAAATAATAGAGAGCAGTGACTAGAGAAAATTAAGTGGGGGTCAAAATAAGTTTTAAAATTAAAATTGATCATAGCTTTTGATCAATTCAAGTTAATTTTTTTTAATTAATGATTAAAATAAATTGAGGTAGAAATATAATTTTTTAAACTCGTTAAATTTTTTAAAACTTCAACTCCAAATTTCAAATTTTAAAATTTCCTCCATTTTCTTATTTTTTAATTTTTCCTCTTATTTTTTTTTCTCTCCAAATTTCGTTTTCTCCTTCTTCTTCTTCTTATTTTTTCTCACTTTAGATTTTTCTCTTATTCTATCTTCTCTTCTTTGAGTCAATTTCTTATATTGTCACTCAACTTAGAAAAATACTCCACCAAAGTTATTTATCTTTTTTGTATTCCAATAATGTCATTTAAATTTGTGCATTTTACTTACAAACTAATAATTGTTAAAAGTGACTCAAAAAAATAATCAAAATAATCCATTAAGTTTGAAATTTAAATTTAAATAGTCCTTATTTCTTACGTGAAATACTAATAGGCCTCTAATTATTTTTACCTTTGTACTTCTTAAATTAGTTTTTAATATATTTTATCAATAAGTGCATAATATAATTTAAAAAGACACAAATCATAATATTAAAATGAATTAAAAAGACAAAGGATGTTAAATTAGAGCTTAATTAGATAGTTATATTTTAAATGAAATAAATAATAAGTACATTTATTGTTCAAATTGGTAAATGTATTCAGTTTTTGCAGCCAAGTTGATGAGGCGGTATAATTTTCTCTGAAATGATATCACAAGACTAATAAAAATAATATTGAAACCTTAAAATATTTTTAAGTTACGAAATGGTTTGTCATTACAAGAAGAGGATTTACTCCTCTTCTTCTTTTTCTTTCTCTTTTTACATATTAACGAATACATAAAGGACAATATGAGGACTTACTCATCTTCTTCTTTTTCTTTCTCTTTTTACTTCGTTCTTCTTCCTTTTTTAATCTTCATGAACTATTTAAAAAAAGAAACTGAAAAGTTTGAAAAGAAAATTTTTTATTTCTTCTAAAAATAAATGAAGAAATAATTCAACAAATTCAGCAACTACGAGAGTTGCTTCAGCAACTACCATAGTTGCTATAATAGTTACGATAATTGTTGCAATAACTACTATTAGTTGTTGTGTTACAGGAATTATCGAAGTTGTTGCAGCAACTGTCGAAGTTGATGTAGCAACTATCGAAATTGTTGCAGCAACTATCGAAGTTGTTGCAGCAACTTCAATTGTTGTTGCAGCAACTTCGACTGTTGCTACAGTAACTTCGATAGTTGCTACAACAATTTCGGTACTTACTACTTACTTAATTTCTGAAAAAAGATGTGGTTGGAGGAGGAGACTATGAAAAAGTGATATTTATGGTAAAAAAAGAAGGTGGTGGTGCTGGTGGTAACGCCGAATGAGAAGATTGCATTTGTTGTGGTGTTGATAGCGACGGTGATGAAGGAGAAAGAAGAAAAATGAGTGATAGTTATGTATAGGGAGGAAATAATGGTAAATCTAGAAGAGGTGGCAATGATAGTGATAGTGATAGTGAAGGAAGAGGAGGTAGTGGAGGCGGTAAAAAGGGTGTGAAAGAGGAATGGTGGTATGGTGTAGGGATCTTTATGTAAATATGGTGAGGGATCTTTGTGTAAATAATAAAACTTAAGGATTTTAAAATTAATGCCATTAATACTAATCTTAAAATTGTCACCTCTACTCAATATTTAAGACTTGTGTCACTCTTTTTTAGTTTTGAAACTTTTTTTGTCACCCTCAATTAATTTGCCCGAGTTACTATAGAGACTAATAAAAGATAATGTGTGAAAAAAAATTAGAGTGGGCTATATTTTACTAAAGTGAGAGCTAAAATAGGATTACTTCTTTTGAGTGTTTAGTAGTTACATTGAAGTATTGTACTTGTGTCTATACTGTGTAAATTTCTTGTTATAGTAATATCAGTTGCTCCTCTGATATGTGATTTTTTCTCTTATATAAATGGGTTTTCACGTAAAAAAATTGGTGTCATTAATTTTTATTTTTCTCACTATCTTGCTATAAATATTTTGATTGTTATTTCGTATTTACCCAACAAATTAGTATCACAGCCCACGGTCTGCAATATTTGTATTTTTAGATAAAAGATGAAAGTCAACACAACTAGAATGATTACTTTGAATGGCATTAATTATGTCATTTGGAAAGAAAAAATGGAAGATTTGTTTTATGTTAAGAATTTTATCAATCAGTCTTTGACACTATAAAACCTAAAAATAAAATCGATGAAAACTGAAACCTGTTGCACAGAAAATTTACGATTTTATTAGCCAGTGGATTGACATAATGTGTTGAACCATATTTCTGAGGAGATACATGCTCGGTCCCTATCGGAGTATCTTGAAAGTTTGTATGCTTGGAAGACTGAAAATAATAAGATGTTCTTGATAAAATAAATGTTAGGGTTAAAATACCATGATGGTTCTCTAATGAAAATCACCTGAATAACTTTCAGAGGATCATGAACCAATTACTTGCTATGGACATTAAGTTTGATGAATAAACTCAAGGCTTGATTCTACTTGATTCTGTACCAAACTCGTGAAAAATATTTGGAACTTCATTGTCAAATTTTGCTCCCAATGGCATGATCTCTATGAATTTTATCAAGAACAATATTCTTAATAAAGAGATGAGACGAAAGTCTCAAGGTTCTTCTTCGTTCGATATATTGGTGAGTGGCACTATGGGGAGAAGCAGATCGTGGTTCTCAAAATAGAAAATATTATAGAAGAAAATTTAAAGATATTGAGTGCTATCATCGTGGGTTAAAAGGACACACAAAGAAATTTTATCAAAAGTTGAATAAGTAGAATAGAGACAGGGAGAAAAAGAAAGAAGATGATAATGAAAATTGCATAGCCACCGTCACCACCAAAGATTTTGTTACTGTCCTTAATACAAATCTAATAAATACTGTTTGTGATGAGTCAAGCTGGGTTGTGGATTTTGATGTCGTATCTCACGTGACATTAAAGAAGGATTTTTTTCTCATCTTATACTTTAGAACCTTGAATATGAAGAATGAGACTGTATCTAAGGTGATTAGTTTGGTACAATTTGTTTGGAAACTAGTATTGGATCTAAATTAGTTTTAAATAATGTAAAACATGCATCTGGTGTTCGTTTGCACTTGATTTCTGTTGACATGTTGGATGATGAGGGATATGTTAGTACCAATGGTGGTGGAAAATTAAAACTCATTAAGGGTTCATTGGTTATGGCTCGTGGTGACAAGTGCCATAGTTTATGCTGGACTACGACTTCTACGTGTGCTAATATGGTGAATGCAACTGAACTCACTAGCTTTTCAACATTATGTCATAAGAGTCTTAGCTACATTAGTGAGCAAGAACTTAATATTCTGGTCAAGAAGAAATTACTTTCAGAATTTAAAAGTGCTAAATTAAAAAAATGTAAACACTGTTTGATCGAAAAATAAAATAGAATTTCTTTCAAGTCTCATCCTCCTTCAAAGAAAATAAAGTTTCTTGAGTTGGTGCATTCAGATTTATGTAATCCAATGAAGGCAAGGACTTTGGATGGTGCACTTTACTTTGTTACTTTTATTGATGATTGCTCAAGAAAACTTTGGGTCTATGTCTTGAAAGATAAAAATGAAGTATTGGGTATCTTTAAATAGTTTCAGGCTTACGTTGGAAGGGAAACAAGAAAGAAGTTAAAGCGTATTCGTATTGATAATGGTGGTGAATATTGTGGATCTTTTGATAAATACTGTAAACAACTAGGTATCAGACATCAGAAGACTCTTCCTCAGACTCTTTAGCTTAATAATTTAGCGGAGAGGATGAACAGAACCTTAATAAAAAAAGTTAGATATTTTCTTTCAGAAGTAAAGTGTCGCACTCCTTTTGGGTGAGGCTCTGTTGACCGCAACTCATGCTATTAACTTATCTCATGGTATTGTGTTGCAAAATGATGTACCATATAGAGTTTGGTAGGGAAAGAATGTTTCCAATGACCATTTGAGAGAATTTGGTCGCAAAACTTTTATACATGTACCCAAAAATGAGAGGTCAAAGTTAGATGCCAAAACAAGGTAGTACATCTACATTGGTTATGGCCTTGATGAGTTTGGTTACGTGCTATAGATCCGATTGAGAAAAAACTTGTAAGAAGTTGTGATATTGTTTTTATGGAGAATCAACCATAAAAATATTGACAAAATAGAGAAGTTAGTATCTTCAAAGTTTGATGGTGTGGTTAATCTTAATCAAGTTCCTCATACTAGTGTGCATGATGTTGGTAGGCTTAAATCATAGTGAAGCCAGAACCACTAAAACACCCTAGATTGTAGCGTTGGAAAATTCTTGAGCTTTGAGCTTACTATCCTAGTAACAACTCATCATATAAGTCATATGGTGTAGGTACGAGTCAGGTAACCCTAGTCATTAGGTGTACAATGAGTGGTGGTTGGATTTTTGGTTTTGGTAATAACTTGGTAGTATGAGTTGTTAGGGGTGGTGACGAGTCATTAGGACGAACCTTAATCAAATCAGTAACTTAGTAACTTGACTTATCTCTGAGTATGAGTGGCTCACTAAGAGCCATGAGGATAGGTTACGAGTGGTAAGGATTGAGTCGTATGTTGTCCAGTGTCCAATCTCTTGGGTTCTGTCTTGGATACAACTAGACCATACGAGTCGTCTGGTCAGGTCATGAGTGGGATCATAGAGTCGTATAGTGGACAGTGTATTCCAACTCACTATATTTATGACAACTCAAGGGTGCGAGTAGTATGTTATAATCACGATTCAAGGGGTCAACTCGTAACCACCTACGATCTTTTTATAGTTTTTAGCTTGGAGGGGCACTTTGGACATTTCTTACTCAAAACCCTTAAGATCCCACGTCTCTATAACACTTTTTGGTCATTTATTCCGCACTTTACAAGATTAAACATCCTCTTTACTCTCTCAAAATCCTCTCAAACAAAATTGGCTAGGGTTTCTTCAAAGTGGTTATCTAAGGGTTTAAGGATCAATTTCTCTTCATAAATCTTCGTAATTCAGGCATGTGACTCTTCCCTCGTTGTTAGTTTACTAAAAACATATGTTTAAAGCATTGTTGATAAATCATTAATGGTGGTTTTGAAACCAAGGTTGAGGGGTTTGAATGCATATTATTGAATATTATTTTCTAGGGTTTAAAAATTGTAATTATGCATGTTTTAATTATGGTTTTGCACATATGGGTGCATGGGAATGGTGATTTAATTGAGGGGTCATGATTAAACCCCAAAATTTGATGAGTTTGGCTTTGATTATGTATGACATGCCCTCAACTTATTTGTGAAATTGTTAATGAAAATGATATTGTCATAAGTTGAATTATTTTTGAACTAAGACTTTGGCATAAACATGGTAATAATGAATGAAGTACTCTATAAAGGCTTTGATGGACATAAATTGAATTAAATTGAAAACCTTGTGAGGTAAATGAGAATCCTCTAAGTGATTTTAACAATAAAGTCTGCGGGGTACAAGGAAATCCCTTAAGTGTTGACTAAGATATTACTTTCAAGCTACAGTCGGTATGATGATACCACTTTATAATGCTTTAACAATTGACTCCTGAAATTGATGGTTTGATTATGTGTAAAAGATTTAATTGGGAAATAATGACGGATTATGATAGTTAGTCGTAAAGGTGTGAGCCCGATGGACGGACACTGAAAACTCATGTTTGTCGATGTGAGGTTTGGTCAAGGTGACTGTGTGCATGATTCACACTTATATTTTGGGGGATGTACTATTCATCCCAGTTTTTTCTTTGGTATGTGCGGCCACACACTGGGTCCCTTTCAGTAGGGGGAGCTAAACCCATATATCCCATGGGTTCCTTTATCACGGTAGAGCTACACAACCGAAGTTAAGGTTTCAAATGTATGCTAAACCTTGTTTCCTATTCTGACACGATATATATGCATATACGTGATTATATATGGTTATTTGAATTTGTTTTGGTTGATTACATTATTTTATCTTTATCCCTGAGTTACATGCTAGCATTCACTCCACTAACCGTCTTCGGACGTTGTATCCCCACGCGATGCAGGAATCGACCATATTATTATTCCTCCTGCTTAGTGACTAGGATTTGAAGACATCTTTTGAGTCAGATTGAAATGGTGAGCTTCCACACTCCGGAAGACCCCATTTCATGTTATGGATTTCTTTTCATTATTGTTATTTCCTTGGTTATGGTTTGTCTATGATTAGGGGCATGTCCCAATCGGATATTCTTTGATTTTAGTTAGAGGCTTTATCGGACTACTATGGGCATGAACGGTGTTGGTATTAGTGTTAACATTGGTATTGGTATTGACATTGAGATTGGTAATGGGTGAGTAAATGGTTGTGGTTTTTGACTTTGGGTTTAAGCTTACTATCATGTGTTTAATTTAACATCATCATATCTTATTATAGGTAGAAATTCATCTGATATGGGGATGCAGGATGAATAACGATTGGGTATTGGGGGTGGTCTCCTGTCTTAGATGGACTTGAGATACCCGACACGACTAGACCTTGATTTGGATCGTGTCAACCATGTTCCAAATGAGTATATTGATGTTGATAATGGAAACGATGTTATTGTTGATTATGCTCATGTTAAAAAAGTTATGGATGAATCAAATATTCCACTTAGAAGGTCTCTAAGATAGTGTATTCCTTCTTCTCGTTATTCTCCTGATGAATATGTGTTACTCACTGACTAGAGAGAACTTAAATATTATGCGAAAGCCATGAAATATGAACATAAAGATCAATGAATTAAAGTCATGTAAGATGAGATGAAATCTCTACATGAGAACCACACTTATGAGTTGGCGAAATTACCTAAGGGCATGAGAGCTTTGAAGAATAAGTGGGTGTTCAAAGCAAAATTTGAAGAACACAACTTGAAGCCCAGATACAAAGTTAGATTGGTTGTCAAAGGATTTGGTCAAGGAAAGAATATTGACTTTGACGAAATATTTTTCTCCCGACGTCAAAATGACCTTTATTCATATAGTTCTTGGTTTGGTTACTAATTTTGATTTATAGATTGAGGATGTGAAGACAATTTTTCTTTATGATAGCCTCGAAGAGGAGATTTATAAGAAACAACCCGAGGGCTTCAAGATAAAAGGTAAAGAAAATTATGTCTGTAAAATTAAAAAGAGTCTCTATGGCCTGAAACAAGCTCCTCGACAATGATATAAGAAGTTTGAATCTATCATGAAGAAGAAAGATTGTTAAGGTTGAATGTGTGCTAGAGTACTTCAACATGAAGAATGCTATTGTTATTAACATACCTCTTGCTGGTCATATGAAGTTGAGCAAGAAAATATGTACTACAACGAAGGAAGAGAAATATAGCATCACTAAAGTTTCATATTCCTCAGCTATCAAAAGTTTAATATATGCAATGGTTTGTATCAGACCCGATATTGCTCACATAGTTGGTGTTATCAACCGATTTTTTGAAAATTCAGGAAAGGAGCATTAGGAAGTAGTCAAATAGATATTGAGGTACCTAAGAGGAACCTTAGGTAATTGTTTATATTTTGGAGGATCTGATTCAATCTTGAAGAGTTATACAGATGTTGATATGACGGGTGATCTTGATAACAAAAAATCTACTACTGAATTTTTGTTTACATTTTTAGAGAGAGTTATATCATGGCAGTCGAAGTTGCAAAGTGCGTTGCACTACCTACAACTGAAGCTGAGTATATTGCGACAACTAAAGCTGTCAAGAAAATGATATGGCTCAATCAGTTCCTTCAAGAATTTTGATTGTAGTAAATGGTGTACGTTATCTATTGCGACAGTCAAAGTGCAATAGACTTGAGCAAGAACTCCATGTACCATGCAAGGACAAAACACATTGATGTGAGGTACCATTGGGTTCTTGAATAAGTGGAGAACAAACCGTTCCATGTTAAGAAGATTCACACGAGTAAAATTTCAACAAAAATGGTGCCAAAAGACAAGTTCAAATTGTGCAAAGAACTTGTCGGCATGAGCTCTCTCTAAAAAGATAGAGATACTTTCTTCAAATGCATGAGATTTGAAATTCATTTCATGATTTTATGGAATGTGTTTTCTTCCCATGGGCTAACAATTTTTCAAAAGGTCAGCAGAGATATCAATTTAGCTAACCGATTAATTAATCCACTCACATGAAAATGTGAACTATTTTCTTTGAGTGAAGATGTCACCAATGACATCAGAAGCAATATTTCATTGTTATAAATTTAGAGCTTCGGGTCATTTCAAATACACATGAAAACACAGAGAGAAATAATATAGAGAGAGCAATGAGTTATTCCACGGACTAATAAAAAATAGTTCGTGAAAAAAAAATTAGAGGGAGCGATATTTTAGTAAGGTGAGAATTAAAAGAAGGTTATTTTCTTTTGAGTATGTAGTAGTTAATTTAAGTATTATACTTGTGACCGTCAGTGGCGGACCCAGAATTTAAGGATTGTAGGTGCTCGTTAGGTTCGAACACACATATTGACACCCAAAGCTTTAAGGTTCCACCTGAAAACTAAAACACTCAACTATCTTCTTGGTTTTCTTGGTGCTTTTTAGAAGCTTATACTAATTTTTATATATTTTTATATAATTATACCTAACCTGCGTTGGATTTAACTGGTGCTGGAGCACCAAAAAAATACATATAGGTCCGCCCCTGACTATAGTAATATCAGTTGCTCTTCTTGGTCCATGATTTTTTCCTTATTTAAAAGGATTTTTATGTAAAATTTTTGGTGACATTATTTTTTATTTTTTCCCATTATTTTGCTGTATATACTTTTATTGTTATTTCGCGTTTACCCAACACCAATTGTACTTGCAACTGGATGTGGCTTTGCGAATGTGAAAGCTTCAAGAATTGATCACCCCTCTGTATTATTTTCAAATTGTATTAGAAATTATTGTGGTAGCCTAGAGTATGTCATATACGGAATGAAAAACACATAAACTTTAACTTGTCCTCACCTAGCATATATAGCATAAATGTTCTCCAACTTTAACTATGTATAAGTGCATAGACATATGCATCCTAGATAACAAATCTCATGTACATCACATGTGATTTACTATATAGAACATTTATGGCTATTTAACTTTATGATAGCTTAAGTGCCTACTTATATAAATATCAGTTGAATGCAATTTAAATGACACATTTATATTTATGTAGCAAACTCCAATTCCGTTTTTTTAACATCCTACTAGAAGGCCAAAGGAAACAAAGATATGGTTTATTTTAGATGTGGTATAACTTGGTCGTTTGGTTTGTCGATTAAGTAATTTTTAGCTTATGATCTTTGAACTAATTTATTTCAATTGGCAGGTGGATTATTAAAATAATATCAAGTTAGATGGAATACAGAGGGATATTCAAGATTAAGTTTAGAATGTATTTAGACTTTCAACCAAATAAAATTTAATCTAATCTCCTACTCAATTCCAAATATCTCACCTTATTACATGAACCAAATGACCCAATTCATCCAAGTTTAAACTAGTTGAGTTGCCATTCAGTTGGTGACTTGGCTTAACAAGCTGAACTCGAAATAACCCATCAACTTTTTGGGTCAAAATAATGTAACCTGACAAGTTATAATGTAACTCAAAGCATACAAACTAAATTTTGAAGTTGAGAATTACTTGAGTTTGGAAGAGCTTAAGCTAATAATTTAAAAAGTATACATCAACTTTCACATTTTTTAACACATGAAAGTCAAAGGTTATAATATGACCTATTAGTTGATTAATTTATTTTGACCTGCCAAAGCAAATATTGAACGGATTAGATTATTAATTATTTATTAACTTAATTTATTTTGACCCGCTTGATACAACTCGCACATTTGTCACATCCTTATTTATTGTCATTAAGGTGTTGTGTTATTAAAGAGGAATATCATTCTTTGAAGAGAAAAGACATAAAGTAACCATCGAAGTTATCCCGTATTTGCTAAAAGACACCTTAATTTTACGGGCGACCTATTACTCTCTAATTATTATTAAATATGTATCTGTCACCCCCCTCATGAGCTTAGGTGACATGTAGAGTGTGTTTCACTCTTTTATAGCACGTGAATAAGCAAAATAAATTATTTTTGCTTTTTTTCCCAGTATTTATTTAGTTAAAAAAATACCATTTTTTTTTACTTTATATATTTTCATTTTACTTTTGTTTTTTCATCTTCTTCCTTGAAAAGACCTACAATTAGACATTCATTCTTTGCTATTTTTTTCACAATTGCTTCTCTTTTCATAATTTCTTCCGCCTTCTCCATTTCATCAAGATTTTCCTTAATCTTCTTGCTTCTCTCTTTACATTTTTTTTCGTTCTTCTTTGTTGTTTTAAGATTTTTTTCGACAATTTTTTTCTCTAATTTATAATTATTGTATATGTTTTTAATGAATTGAGCAGGTTTATCAGAGCATTTTGATTCATTATTTTCGATTAATAAGTGATCAAATTTTTTAGTTAATTTTATGGAGATTTTAATTTTTTGATTTTAATTTTTATTTGGGGATGATTAAATGATAGACATAATGGAGGTAAAGTTATAGTAATAATGGTGATGATAGCTATGTCAAAGATAACCATAGACAAGATTGAAAAAGAAATTTAATGGAGATGGAACAAATAGTTGGACTTACAACACACAACAAGATTGAAGGAGAAAAGACAAAGAAAAAAGTATAAAGAAATAAAATTAAAAAATATTAGGATATTAAATAAATGTGCCACGTGGTTAGTATTTATTGGTGCGTGACTGACACTTCTTTTTTTTTATCTGAAGTTAACTGAAATATGGATATTTATATCATTTTTAAATTGTTTAAGGGGGTAATAGGTCGCCCGCAAAGTTAAAGTGTCTTTTGAAATCTCGAACAAGTTCAGTGGTCACTTTATGTCTTTTCTCTTCTTTTAAACAATAATCAAAATCACTCAGACCATTCATTATACTACTTTCTAGGTTCGGTTTTACTCGTCACATTTTGAGTGGACATATCTATTAAAAAAATAATTAATAACATAACTTTTATCATAGTACTTATATTAAATGATGTTTATATTGTATCTTGAAATTAATTTGAAAAAAAATTAATGTTAAGGGTAAATTAGGAAAAAAAAGTTATATGCCAAAAATAACAAATAAAAATAGAAATTCGATTAGGAAATTAGTATCAAGTAATAGCGAACAAGGTGAGTAATTAACAATAAAGGGTCGTTTGATAGAGTGTATAAAAATAGTACTAAATATGGTGTATTAGTAATATAGGGATAAGTAATGCTAGAGATTAGTTATGCTGGAATTATTCTTATCCAATATTTGGTTTGACGTATTCAAAATGACATGCATTGTTATATTCTTAAAAACAATTACTTATTTATCAAAATACCCTTCAGATTTTATAATTTTGTGTACTTTGCAAAATTTTACTATTCATTCTTAAAAATAAAAAATACAATTTCTTTTGATATTCTCAGTTAAATTTTTTGAGAGGAAATTGTCATGTTGATAAATTGAATGACAAAAAGATAGAGTTATGAAGTTCATTATCAATTAAAAAAAATAAACTTTGAATTGATAAGATATTTAACGATTTCTACAATATTTTTTAAGAAATTAGAAACGAATTGGTAAAAATTTGCTATATCTGTTTTTAGTCTTACTTATCTTGGGATTAATTATTGAGTTAATATCTTTTTAAAAAAAATGTGTAAGGTAGAATTTATATTAAAATAAAAAATTTGACACTATTATTTTGAGTAAAATTAATTTTACTATGTTTATTTCTAGTAGTAAAAAGAACCAAGTAAAATCTCTAAAATGACTCAAAGTTGTGTTGTGTTAAAGTAACATATTATGAAAAGCGGTATATGGATGAAATTGGCATTGTTGGGAGGGATGGGTATTTTTATCTTTAGCATACTTATCCCATGATATTAAAACCTATGTATTACTAATGTCATGATTTTCAAGGTAATAGTTATACACTCTATAATATCACGTAGGTTGTGTAACTAATACATGTATAAATTATTCATAGATGTCAAATTTCTATCAAATAAAAGATTAATTAATATCACATCTAATATATGCATTATTTATTTTAATATACTCTACCAAACAGTCTCTAAATATATTATTTGTGTTTTTTATAGTCGTTGTGTCCGATCAAATTTGTATACACCTCGAGTAATATATTATTTGTGTTAGGTTCCAAACTGTATATTACTTGACTAAATGTTAGTTTCATTCACATTCTCATCTTCAATTTATTATTTAATCTAAGTAAATTTATATAAGTGGGTGTGAATATTTAAAAGGAAAATTTCAAAGTACACTAGTTACTAGTCATATGACAACCAAAACCAATGTGATGACCACAACTGGAAGAGCCTGACCCGAACCCAGGAGCGGCTCAAGCATATTTGTGGCCTAAGGCCAAATTCGAATGGAGGTCTCAAGTTTTTTAGAGTTTTTTCTATAAATCTATGTTAAAAGTTATATAATTGATTTTTTCTAATAATTCTTTTTAAATTAATTATACAATCAATGCATTTAATAGCAGTCTAAATATATCAAACTTCTTCTAATAATTCTTTTTTTTATATTAAAAATTATTTTTTTATAGATAATATTTAATATTTTTTTAAGAAAATCAGTAATCTATTATTGCTAAAAAAAATGAGCCCCTCAAATTTGGGGGCCTAAGGTGGTGGTCTTTTTTCTTTAAGGGGTTGAGCCGCCCCTGCCCGAACCCAATACTATTGAACCAATTGTATTATCTTTAACAAAGTCATTAAATTATTTCTTTTAATGAAAAAATAACGTTTTAACTTTATCTAATTGATATCTTGAAAGTTAATGATTTATTATTTTATATAACAAGAAAATCAATTAATCAAACGATAACAAAAAATAGCTAGAAAAATAATAGTGCGACCGCACAGTATATTACATTACCTGTGATGAACATCTGATAAGAAAGATTGTAGAACAAAATGTTAAAATTGCATATTTCATTCATAATTTCTTCGTGCAACAAGCAGCGTGTGACAATTAAAATTGAATGTAGTCCCAAATCTAAACCACTTAAAATCGAATTGTATGACAATTCAATTAATTAACCGATACCACTTGCAGAAATTATATTTTAGATATGGCACTGGATGCTTTGTACATGTGCATTACATACATACATGCACCTTTGCCTGGGCGGATCAACCACGATATGTGGATTCACGGAAACTCAATAATTTTCGTTTGCATCCTATATATGTATTTAAAAATGTACTAAATAGCTATAATTATTTGATGATTAACCCTATATTAACTGGAGGTTGGTCATAAATTTTAATCCTGAGTACATCTTCGTACTTTTGTATCTATAGAATGCATGTTAGCATGTGAGGATCTAAAAAAAATGGTTCCAAAATGTTTACTAATTGTACCACGTAATTATTTAAAAAGAGTTCTGCATCAAGTCAATAAGTCGAATAGGAACGGACCTTGAAGTTGAGAGTGTGTGGTGCGTTGTACAAAGCAACACCATTAGCATCGGAGAAACATTTGAGAAAAGGGTAATCGGAGTCGATGGCCACAACATTATGGGCATGAGCATCGACAATTTCTACAGCATCCACTGCTTTTTTAAGCTCCATAAGAAGTTTGTCTGTTTTCATCTTCATGATTTTCTAATAATATTTATAAATTTGTTTAGTTCTTTGCTACTGTGCAGTTTGCAAAAATGCACGTGAATTTATGCATGTAATTAATTAATTATCTTCTCTCTCTTTGTTTGGATGAGCTTAAAAATAGTACCCTATTATTACACATGTTGATAAATGATTTGAAAACATGAAAAAAATTAGTTGTTAGTTGTTTTTTTCTTTTGTAATTAGTTGTTACTTAAATCGTTTGAGTGTATCTAAAAATATTTTTGTGGTGATCGCTACTTCAACTTGGGAGCTCAGCCTTGCAATGCGCAAAGCTAAGCTAGAGGATGTGGCGAGTAGGGAGATAATAAAGGCACATTCAGAATCATAATAATATTCTTACTCGAGTAAAATTTACTATAGCACATTCTTAGTTTGACTAATATGATAATTACAACAACAAATTGATCATATAGTAAGTAGTATTTTAATTATTCCATTTAACACTTGTTTATTCATAATTAACCTTTTTCCATAATTTTTTCACTTGGTTAGTCAATATGTTTTAGAACCGTTAGAAATCACAATTATGAATTTTTTGAGATATCTAACACCGTCCTCAAAAATCATATGAACTTCTACCCGTTTCTTTGATTTAAATAATTGTTTTTTATTCAAAAAATACCTTCTCAAAATGGCTTCCTTCTTGAGTAAAAATAACGTGGCGACTCTATTCATTCGCAAAGATCCAAGTTATTGGTACACTTTTAATCCTTCAGTTACAAAAGCGGATCGTAACATATGAGTTCCTACTTCACTCCATGAAAGATTTTGGCTCCACGAACTCATAGAGCTAAAAGAAGATTGGGACTAGAAATTATTTGTTAAGGATCTAGTGATATGTCCAAGATCCAATTTCACATGTGATGCATATTATATTAATTATTTGATATGAATATATATTATAGAATATTCTTTTTCATAGTTATATCAAATTATTTGATCATATAATAAGGTTTTTGATTAAATTGAGAACTTGTTGACATCATGATAGAGATAATGATAATGAAAGCGTTATGTTTCTTATAATGTAAACTAAAATTATCCTTGATCGTAGAATTACTAATTAAGATGTAAGTGATCTGGTTGGATCAATATGTATTTTGTGGTCTTTATAAGACAAAGATTTGTTGATCTTATTAACTAAAAATCACATACATAGATGATGCATATAGAGATATGATCACTAAACAGACTCATTGGATAATTCCTACTGGTTAGAATTAACATAAATTCATTAGGATATTATTTGGAAGAATGTAATGTAAGAGTTTCATTTGATATGAGATCATTATACTCTCTCCGTTCATCAGTGGTTGTCCACTACAGACTTGATACACAAATTAAAAAATAGTAAATGACAGGGGTAATTTTACTATATCACTTTGTGAATATAATAAATTTAATATTTTAAAAAATATATTGAGTGATGAATAGTATTTAATAGAAAGAGTAAAATGAATAAAAAAGAGTAAATTATCCATTGATTTTTCAAAGTAGATAGGTATTGCTGGACATCTATTTTAGAATAGTAGACAAATAAAGATGGACGGAGGGAGTAGTACTTAGCAGATTATTTATTACTTCTTCCGTCCATCAATAGTTGTTCACTATTGAACTGACACACAAGTTGAGGAAGTGTAAACGATAGGAGTAATTTTAACGTATCACCCTTCAAATATAATTAATTTAATTTTTTGAGAAATGTAATGGGTAATGACTATAATTAATAACTAAGGTTAAAATGAGTGGAAATGATTAAATTATCCAATGATTTTTCAAACTAGACATCTATTTTTAGTTTAATGGAAAAAGTAAAGATGGAAGGTGAGAGTATACTTTGATACAAGACACTCATGATGTCACAATTCAAAAGTCAAGGTCATGATGGAATCTACCTTGGCCCAACTTTGGTAGTGTAACACCCCAAAATTTTGATCCATGAAATTTTTTGAAATTTTATCCACACTGCCCAGACTGCGACTCCCCTTACGAGTCGTAGGAAGTCTTGACGGGTCTTATGAACCCAATCTTAGTCTGGCCATTATGTTGGCTTGGAGTTTCTGTCTTGACTACGAAATAAACCCCATGAGTCGTGGAGTCTCGTAACGAGTCGTATGGTGTCTTCTGTAACCAAACCAGTATGATGCCCAAATTGTTTTTTGCTTTGACAATGACTAGGCCAAGTGAGTCGTAATGACTAAGTATGAGTCGTATGATACGACTTGTAGACAAGTCAACATTAGGGATCCTAGACATTGTCCGTCCTATGACTGGACGATAAGAGTCGTAGGGTGACCCTATGAGTTGTAAGGGCACCTGTAACGACTGACGGTGATTTTTTAATCTTTTCATTAAGGGCATTCTGTTCAATTCTCCTTTTTTTTTTCTTACGTAGACCCCATGATCATAAAGCACTTTAAGTGGTTATTTCTCATTCATAACACAATAAAAAACACCCTCAAACTCTCTAAATTTTCTCAAGAAAGATACTTCGGGTTTCCAAGATGTTCATTAATTAGAGCTCTCAAGGGCAAATTCTCTCCATAACTCTTGATATTTCAAGCATGTTATTCTTTCTTAATTATTAATTTATGTAGAGCATGTATTTAAATGATTTAATTTGGATGGTTTTGAACGTAGGTTTTGATGTGGTTGGGGGTTTTGATATGGTTGATTCCTAAATTATTTTTTTATGATTTATTTTACATTGTTTATTCTTTATTGGTGATTTTGAACTTATGGGGTGCATGGGGATGGTGAATAAACTAAGGGGTCATGGTTTTCCCCAAAATTGATATTTTAAAATTGAAATTGATTTTGAATAATCGTATCCCTCCAACTCACTTGTGTAAATGGCTTTGAATTATGAAATTGCTAATTGATTTGACTTACTCACCTATGATATTGCATTGCATTAATGGTTAAATAATGAACATGAATTTTGAAAGCCTTGTTGGCTATGATTTGATTTAATGAGCAAAGGGGATTGAGGCATTCCTGATGAGTAGTGAATTTATCACTCATTTGCATCCTAAATTCATGCACACTACTATAATTTAAAGATATGAATGAGACAAATGTGTTACTTGAATGCAATATTTTCCATATTTTACAGGCACACAGGTGATGAGATAGAAAAATATGGATTCAAGCTAAAAAGTGATCAAAAGAAGAGGAAAAGTGCACAGCTGAAGACCCTACACAAATCAGGTTTAGTTATTGCAATCGCAGTCTGAGGGCCACGGTTGCAGCCAGTCAAGATAGGTCAGACACCACGTTTGCATAGATCTAATCGTGGTCGCGGTACCCCAGTCGCGGTAAAGCTGATGCGATCGCGGCGATTCGGGATTAGGCCTAGGGGCAATTTTGTAATTTTCAACATCGGACCCCAAATTCCTTAAAAGTCTCAAACCCTTTCCCATTTTGGTCTTGTAGTATCTTTGAGAGAAATTGAATTTGAAGTTACAAATCCTAACTTGGGCAACAATTGTATTTGAATTTCTTGCTTTGAATTTGGTGAAATTGAAGGACGGATGTTTTAAAGGATCCCTTTGGTATACTTCTTTCTCTTTACTTCACGAGTAAATAAATCTCTTTGTCTTGAGATTATGTTGAACTAAGGTGCAATTATGTGTGTCTTATGATGTATTTGTGTAGATTCTAGGTTGTTAATGATGGTTTTCACTATTGCTTGGTTTAATTAGTTGGGATTTGTGGGTAAAAACCCCAAATGCCCAAAATGGGTTTATAGGTGAAAACCCTAAACTTTTAAAAGCTCACATCATCCTTAAAAGAGGGATGTGGGTGAAATTTTGAAACCCATGGCATCTTTGAAAGAGGGCTATGTGGGACAAAACAATAGTGGACAATAATAGATATAGTTAACTATCTTTTTGCCATCTTAGAAATCAGGGTAATTAGAGAGTTTCCTATGTTTTGGGCATCTTCGTAGAAATAGGGATTCTCAATTGAGTTGTTGGGTAACTTTAATTGACATACTCTTTAGGTACTCGAAGCGGTTAATGAGTGATATCCTTGAGGCTTTGTTGACAAACCAGCCTCAAGGACTTTCAACCTAGCCTACCTTATCGTCAATGACTAGAATTTGCACTAAATCATCATATTACCATGCATAATTTCCCTTAGGTAGACATAATCCCAAGATCCTTTTAATAGTGACTTTTCAAATCACAAGTATTGTCTTAGTGTCTTGACTTGAATATATATTGATTAAACCTTGTTACAAATCAAATCCCCCAAATTTTAATCATCCTTTCTACTTTATTTACACTTTGGGTATTTGTTTGGTAAGTGTTAGCACCCATAAGACTAGAATTCTAATTTTGCTTCTCGTGGATTCAAGCTCAATGCATGTTGAGCTATTGATAACGATCGTCCTCTACCAAATTGAACGATATAGGTGAGCGTTATCAAAATGGCGCTGTTTTCAGGGAGTGAAATCTAGTTTTCACTTGTGCGGTGTTAGTTCTTACTTAGGGTATATCCATAGTGGTGTTTATTTATTTTGGTTGTTCTTTTTGTTTCCTTTTTAGGCAATTCCTATAGTGTTCACAGAACTATGAGTGAAAATACAAGCATTACCGGGTCTTTTAATGACCCTCTTGATGACGAGGAGCAACTCAATGACGTTTATCGTTCAAGTTCCATTAGTATCCCAGCTACCCATGGGAACAGTGTCTTTCATATCACGAGCATCATGTTGCATATGATACAAATGAAGGGATGTTTTGGGGGACAAGCCTATGAGGACCCCAACTTGCATTTGAAGAACTTTATTAAAGAGTGTGCACCCTTTGATAATACACATATAACCCATGAGTCCATCCGACTTCGTCTCTTATCGCTTTCTCTAATGGGAGAGGCATTATTATGGCTTCGTTCTCTTTCATCCGGATCAATCACTTTATGGGATGAACTCACCGTGGTCTTCCTTGACCGGTATTTCCTACCATCCAAAATACTCCAATTGCATGATGAGATCATGAATGTTAGGCAATTGAATGGGGAACCCTAATACGAGGTATGGGAAAGATTCATCGGAAAACTCATGCATTGTCCCAAACACGAGGTCCTGGAGAAACTGCTTCTCCGAATTTTCTACTGGGCTCATGATCCGCTCAATAAAACCGTGGTAGACAATGCGGTAGGAGGTTCTCTTGTGAAGTTGACTTATCATGAGGCTTCAAATTTGCCTGATGAAGTTACCAAGAAAAATTGAGGGTGGCATACCTAGGATACCGAGGTACCAAAAGAATCTCCTACTACCTTCGTTGTTGACAAGGATCAAAGAAAGAGAGAAGAAGAGAGAGAGGAGAAAATGGAAAAAATGATGACTCAATTGGAGATTTTAATGAAACATATAATGGGTTCACCCACAAAAGCAGTGAATGCCGTGGAATCTAAGTCCTATGATGATGAAGAGGCCAAGAAGCTTGATAAGTTGGGGGGTTCCCACCCCGTCTATCAAAGGCAAGGTGGGAACAAAGTTTAGAATAAAAGGGATAGAGATCATGACTGTGATTTGAGGGATAGAGACCATGACTATAATTGTTATATGTCTCCCTATGACCGGGAAAGAACAAAGAAAGTAGCTCTATCGACCCCGATAAATAAAAAACCGAAGATGTCTTAGCAAGAATTTTGATGAAAGTGGAGGGAACGGATAAAATGGCCCGTGAATTGAAAGGAAATTTTTTACAACTCAACCAAACGGTTGTGTCCCACTTCGCTTCTATCAAACAATTGGAAACACAATTGAGCAAATCTCCACTTAATTGAATGCTTGACCAAAGGGAGGTCTTTCTAGTAGTGACACTATTGTGAACCCAAAAAATGAAGCTCAAGTATTGGCAATCGTCATTAGGAGTGATAAGACTCTTGGTGATCATTTGAAGGAAGTTAAGGGAGAAAATATGGGTGAAAAAGAGCTCGAGGTTGATCCAATAAATGTGAAGACAAAGGTTGTGGTTTAATCAAAAGAAAGTCCCCCAACATCTCAAAGTAAAGAAGATAAAAAAGACTAGTAGAAATGGATGAAGAGGTTGTTGATAATAATAAACCACAAGATGATGTATTTCCCACCATGCAAGTCCCCCCCACCCCCACCCCCGTTTCAACAACAACTTAAGAGGAAAGAGCAGAATGACAAGCTCAATTAATTCATGACTAAGATTAGCAACCTCTCTATCTATATCCCACTACTTGAGGCTATCTAAGAGATTCCAGGGTATGCTAAGCTTATGAAAAAATTGATGTCGAAGAAGAAGCTTGTTAGAGGTGACACCATTGAAGTCACCCATAGGTGTAGTGCTATCATGAGTAGCAAAATGATGGAAAAGAAAGAAGACCCTGGGGCCTTTACCATTCCATGCGACATCGGGACACATAAGTTTGAAAAAGATTTATGTAACTTTGGTTTGAGTATTATTTTCATGCCCTTTGCAATATATTAGAGTCTTGGATTGAGTACCCTCACTCTAACATTTATGAATATTTTAATGGAGGACCGGTCCATAAAGAAATTAGTTGGTGTTTTTTTGATGTGTTGGTGAAAGTTGATAAATTCATACTTTCGGCAGATTTTGTGGTGTTAGATTGTGAGATGGACAAAAAGGTGCCTATTATCCTTGGTCGACCTTTTCTTGCTACTGGAAGGGCCATTGTGGATTTAGATATTGGGGAAATGAGGTTTAGAGCACATGATGGTGAAGTGACATTCTAAGTAGGGAAAACAAAGAAGCAACCCATTGAGCTTAAGGTAGTGTCGGTGATAGGTGTTGAGCATGAGGACGTAAAGAATGGGTTCCTTGAGGATCTAACTTGAAAAAGATGGAAGACGTTGTGCCACAATGATAACTAAAGCGCTATGTGGGAGTCAACCCACAAATGCCATGAGAGTAGCTCGTATCCTTTATTTTTAATTTAGTAGAGCAGATTTTAAATTTTTGTCATTGATTAATCCATGCATTTGAGGTAATATAGAGTGATTCGAATGAGTTTGAGAAAGAAGAAGTGTGAAATTTTTGGATGATAAACTGAGCAGGGGAAAGTGTGCCAAAAATTGAGCAATGAGCCGAATAGGGGAAAACAAAGGAGCATAAATGCTTTCTGTTACTGCGATCGTAGTCAGGACAGTTTTAAAAGACCATCGGACTCTCATTTCCTCCGCACTCCTTTCTCAAATTTTCTCTCAATTTTCACCCTCCCTTCGACACCTTATAAGCATTTGAAAGAATTAGAGCATCTCTCTTGCATCATTCACTTCGATAAGTGTCTCGAATTCACGCTCGAATTGTTGAAAATAGGCCATAGAGAGCATGTTATAGGGAAGGCCTAAATTTAAGATTTTCATTGATTATTTTGTGTTGAAATAAACTTTCGTTGTGGTTAGCTGCTAGAATATG
Source organism: Capsicum pubescens (assembly GCA_030864215.1). Lineage (NCBI taxonomy): Eukaryota > Viridiplantae > Streptophyta > Magnoliopsida > Solanales > Solanaceae > Capsicum > Capsicum pubescens. The sequence goes on from CM061543.1 coordinate 126,948,753, forward strand.
GTGTGCACACGCGTGGGGAAGTTGTAACGCCCCAATTTGCTGAATCGGAATGTGACACGGTGCTCATGACCCCGAAGGACCACAAGCTAACCCATGATTGATATCTATACCTGTATACTACATAAAATACTGAATAATGCAGAAACATGAACTGAAAGGCCATAAGGTTCACATAACTGAAGTAAAACATAACATCTAAACGGGGTATGAAATACCAAAAAAAAAACTGAAAATACAGAAGTCTAAAACATGATCGTCTAGAAAGCCTCTAACGGACTGAACTGTCTTAGTAAGGAGTTAATGGGACATGTCCCCAACTAACTCTAACTAATAAACTAGTTAATGAGATAATAGGGAATAATCAGGTCCTTGAATGATGATGACTCACTTCTAACTCTGACTGCTGAAACTGGAATCTACTGCTGATCCGGAGCTCGTGTCTCTGAACCTATGGTATAATACACCATAGCCCAAATGCATCAGTACTTTGAATATATTGGTTTGCATGTAAGGTAGGATGAATGCATGAGGTTCATATGCATGAACAATAATAATAACTGACTAACTATCATGAGCTTGAGAATACATACATAGGACATAACAACTGACACTAATATTATGATAACATGATTACTGAATCTGAATATAACTGATAACATGAGTGACTGTATTTGACAATCCTAAATTTGATGGAACTATCTGAGTTCCGTACTGTGTCTGAGTTGACTGTATTTGACAGCCTTGAATTCTGAAGAACTATCTGAGTTCTTTTACTGAGACTGATACTGAGACTATGGGAAGTAGTCATCTAACCGACATGCACCAAATGATGCATTATAGCCAAATTGGGGTCCAATCTATGCCCTGATTGGAAGGGTGTCAATACCGCGCCACTGGTAAGGACAACATGTGAGTGGCCCTAATATAACAGGTAACTCTAGTGAGAATGGTGGGAACCCTCATATAGCAGGCTAAGCCACCTCATCTACCCTCATATTGCAGGTTATAATGTCTCAACCTATGCTGGCTACATAGTTCTGGAACGCAAGGATTACTTCTAAGAATCACACCCTCACATAACAGGTGAGATCCCATCCTTGGGTTCACTCGGTGCTAATTTCTACTCCCATTTGAATAGACACTGATCATGATTTACTAAACTAAACATGGACTGAGTTACTGAATTCCGTTGACTAATGGAATATTACTGATATCTGACTACTGACTGAGTTCATGAGATCATGGAGAGTTCCTGAGTCATAAGACTGTTTGAAGTCTAAGGATCATGGCTTGACTGAGAGTATCGTGAAATCATGACATTACTCTAAGCACACAACTAATGTTTTGGGTACAAGTACCCCCAGGACTTGATGAAAGGAAACTGACCAATCATAACTTACTTGAACATATAACTAACATCATAGTCCATAATACATTTATAAAAGCATTGCATCAAAACATGTGATAGGCATAACTTGTTCATACATGGGGATTTCATGATATCATACTAGTTGGGCATTGTTCCTTCATCTAGGCATTTAATCAAACACATGGTAGGCATAGAACATGTAGAATATATTATACAACAATTAATCATCATGATTCATCTCTAATTTCATCATCTAGGGTTTATTCATAGGTTCATATGAATATACATCTATACAAATCAATTCCACATAAAATTGATCACCCAACATGGATTTGAATTCAACTAATCATTCTCAACATAAACAAAACAAACCCAACATGAAATTCATAAAGAAATCCATAAACTTAAACTTAGAAAAGAGATTCATAGGCTTCATGAATGAAAGGAGTCCATTAATGAACACTACACATACCTTAGTTCGTGATTTCGTGAAGATTGACGGTGAAATCTTCTTGAATTTGAATCCCTAATAGAAAACCTAGCTTGTTCTTGAGAGAAACTTGAGAGAAAATAGTATATTTTGGGTGAAGAATGACTAAATCACATGTTATTAGGTTTAAATAGGGGTAGGAAATTGACCCTTTTAACCCTGAACACGTCATTTAATTTCAGTAAAATTTTCCCGAACTGGGCCCCTGGCGCGACACAGCGTTATCGCGCCATGTCACTGGAAATTGACAATTGGGAAATTGAAGAATGCCGTGATGCAGAGCCATCATGTTTCCTCTTCTTTTGTGACCTAGAACTTTGGTGCGACACGAAGGAAATCGCACTAAGACACTGGAAAAGGACAATTTTGAATTTGGGCCCTGGCGCAATGTGCCATAATCGCGGACCCAAACTGGAATTTGTCAAATTCCATTTCCTCTTGTGGTGTGGTGCGCCATTGAATAATATGGCATTGTTTTACGACGGGAACATAAAATAATCGTAACTTCTGACTAGGTTAGCTAGGAAAAAGTATGGGGTATTACAGAAGTTTTGAGTACCCAAATTATGTATAAAATTGAGTAAAATGAAGGATACACACCAAGTGCTCGATAAAATACTTGAACAAGTTATATCTATTTGTTTTCACATTCTAAGGGCATAATCGAGTACCTAGTAAGCTTGTTTAATGATTTTAGTGTTAAACTCTTATTTTGGAACATGTTTTGGCTTAGAATTTAGAGTTTTAGAATGATGAAACTTGGGCATTACACTAGTCTCAGATACTATGATTGTTGTCATTGGGATCGCGATCGTGGCTCTATGGCCTGTGATCGCTACATCTGAGGCTGAATTCCAGCCTGGGTCAAAAATTCTGCATTGCAAATTCTTGTCCAAACACCACCTGGTACGCATCCCATGAGCTTTAGTGGATAATATAACATAGTTTATGCATGAAAATATTGATGATTAATGTGGTTTAGTTTTTCTCATGTTTTTCAGGATTGCCTCATGGAATATTACGACTAAGTTCGCTTCATGGCCCCTAAGTGCCACCTCAATATTATTGTAATCTTTTGAGAACAAAGCTACTTTCGGAGAGAGAAATATACTTGGAGAAAGTATCAGAAAAGCTTTTGGAATTTCATGACAGGTTTGTGGCCATTGGGTAGCAATGCTTTGCTCCAAAACCTTGCAAGGCGAATGAGTAGTGGGTCCAAGAATTCTACACTAACCTTAGCGTCTTATCCTTCTCAGACCCATCCATTATGATTATCAAGATTCGGGGGAAGATGGTGGACTTTGTGACAGAGCATATCAATGATATATATGGGCTCCTGAATCCAAACATGGCTAACTTTGAGGCCAAGAGGTGTGAACCGAGAAGCTGGTTGACATACAGGTTATGTACCAGAAGGAAAGTCTCCTGGGCGACGACTAAAAGAAATATATCCATGAATAACTTTACTGCAGAGGCCCAGATTTGGCTAACTATTATTTGTAGCTGGGTCTCCCCTTATACCCATATGACAACGGTTCCTGATATGCAGGCTAGGATGGTTGTTTGCATTTTAGATGATATTTTTTTTAATGTCGGTCGACTTATGCTATCAGGTATGAAGTTCTTCAAGAACTAAGGCGGTACACACCTCTCTTTCCCTTCTTTGATTGCAGAGTTGTCTAGGGATTTATCATCATTGAGAAGTACTTGGGTGAGCCCTAGAACCACTATCTGACCTCTCAAAATTTAAGGGTAGGGAGCACTAGGTAAGAGAAAAAGAGGAAAACCGACTTGGGTAAGTCAACATATGAGTAGCCTGAGTCTTGTAGGCCATCCGCAGTCGGGCCTCTTGAGGATCTTGGTGTTGATATTAGGGCCATTAGAGAGCTTATGTTAGGATTTCCCTAGGGGCTGCGAGAGCCCTCCACCACGCTTTATTTATATGTGGATCATTCTGATTATGAGAGGTACTTGGAGAACCAGAAGAAATAAGGAGTTACCATTGCTAGGCTCGAGAGAGCCTACTCATCATTAGCAGTGTCTCATAGAGAGCTCCGAGACTCGGACGAGAAGATGGTAAAAAAGAAGAAAAAAAGGGATAAATTTTATAGTAAGATGTGGAAGGGGGTAAAGGGCCTTGGAAAGGTCCTAAAGCCCTGAGATAGACTTCGTTCCTCCTTAGTGAAGAGTAATGATATGGCCCTAGCAAAGTGGTCTGGTCTTGAGGATGCTGATGATACAGAGTATGCAAGCGAGAGTAGCCCATGATACAGTTTCAGGAAACACTCTTATCTCTTCTTATGCTTAATTATTTATGCAGTGGGGACACTACTAGTTGTTTTATAACACCCTGGATTTTGAACCTTAGAAAATTTCTAGGAATTCTGGTCTTTGGACCCAATATGACTCGAGGGTACGAGCCATATGTTGGTGTACAAATGGTAAGGTCCAGTCGTATACTGACTAGTGTTAGTTGGTAGGATGGATTTTGGTAACTGGAATGGGTACGACTTAGGGGTATGAGTCGTATTGGTGGTTAAAAATTATTTGGTTCCTTAACTTAATCTTAGACTTAGTTACTTGGGTTGGATCTAAGTACGAGTGGCTCACTGTGAGCCATAAGCCAGGGTACGATCGTACCTAGGACTCGTATGGTGGACAATGTCTAAATCTTCCTTGGATTAAATCTACTAGGGGTACGGATCGTATACTTTGGATACGACTTGGTTGGATGATTCATATGCTGGACAGTGTGTGATCCAATGGTTGAGGCTAAGATACGAGTAGAGGATACCAATCGTATTGGAGGGTATGACTCATGTGGGCTAGTCGTACCCCTGTGATGGGATTTTGGTGCAACTTAAGTGGGGGTATTTTGGATATTTGCCCACTTATCCTAATAAGTTCCCATGACTTCTAACTACTTGGTAGGTTATTTACCCTATTATTCCATTCATCAATACTTAGAAACTTATCAAAAACACTCCATAATTCTCTCAAGAGCTTTTGGGCAATGAAAGCTAGGGTTTCAACTAAAGGATCAATTTGGGGCTTGTCTTGGTGATTTATTTCTATCATCATCTTGGTCTAAGGCATGTTCTCTTCTCTCATTGTTAATTCTAACTAAAGACATATTTTTTATGAATGTTTTCATGACTTCATTGATTGTATAATTTTGATTTTCAAATATGATTTGGGGGTTTTGATGTTAAATGGTAGGTTATGATTTCCCATGGTTTTAATTATGCTTTTATATGCATTAATGGTGGATAATTGGATTGCATGGGAATGTTTTTATGGTAATTGGAATTAGTTTTGGTCATATTATGCCCCCCAATGTGTTTGACAAAATGCTTATAAAGATATATTTATTTCATTGACTACTTCTAATAGAACTCTTACTTGTATTAAAATTTGGTAAAGAAATTATGAATGGTTTAAATATCTTGGAATGGTAAATGGCTAATTATTATGCTTGAGGGGCATATGGAATCCCTAAGTGGTTTAATATGGTAAATGGAAAGGCACTTGAAAGTCCCTTTAAACCTCTACATGGTTGACTATAAATAATACTCACAAGTAAGGATTGGTATGACAATACCAATATTAATGGCCTTGATTAATAAGAGGTATATGGTTATTTGAAAATTGTTTTTTAAATGGAAAATAATGGCAAGAAGTGTATCTAAGCCATCGAAGGTGGAGGTCCCGGGAGGACCAAAACTGGAAACTCATATTTCCCGATATGAGGTTGGTCTTGGTGACCGTGTGTATGATGTCATACTATATTTGGGGGATGTACTAGTCATATAAAGGTTTCTTCCCTGGTCGTATGTTTACACGCACTAGGGCCTTTTCAGCAGGGGGAGCTGAACCCATATAGCACTCGGTGATTTAGGATGACAAAGTTACATAACCTAGGTAAAGGTTTTAAAGGCATGCTAAACCCGGTCATTTTTCTCGGCATAGTTATATATATATATGTATGGTTGTGTGCATATGGATGGTTTTACTTGGTTTTACTTGGTTTTATAAATGGCATTATTTTATTCTTACCCTGAGATCATGCTAGTGGTCACTCTCTAACCCCATCTACTGGCAGTTGTATACCCACACTATGCAAGAACCGCCGTTCTACTCCTCCTACATAGTAATTGACCCGGGGATTAGCATTTAGACTGAAGTGGTGAGCTTTCATCCTTTTGAAAGGATCCATTTCATGTTATGGATATTTCCAGACACTTTGATTTTATTTTGGATATTGATTTTGGCTGTGGTTGGGGGAATGTCCCAATCGAATTTCATTACTCTTTTGGTTAAAGGCTTTGTGGTAATTCTATGGGTTGGAATGGGCAGGATCGGTATAGGTGTTATCCTTAGCATTGGTATTGGTATTGAGGCTGGCAACATCAGACATAATTTCTCACTATTTCATCATATTTTATTTTGGTATTAATTATATTATGTTTTGGAACATCCTTGGTGATGGCCTGGTTTATGGCCCTTGTTTTGGTATGGTTGGATATGGTTGGATTATTTGTATAGGATAGTTTGACTCGATTGGGTTGGTCACAGTTGTGATATATTTCTAGAGTCTTTATGTGACCTGTTACACTGTCTTGTTACATGCTCGAAATTTATCCAACTCAGGGCAGGCGACTGGAGGTTGGGTTGGTTAACGGGGGTGGTCTCTGGTCCTGGTAGGACTTGGGACTCCCATTACGATAAGGCCCCAGGGCGGGTCATGTCATGTTTAGTTTGGGGTGCCTGTCTCTGCATTTGTTCTATTTCAGCCTATATTATTTTGATATTTTTGGATAGTTGGCGATATTTTTATGACATTTTGGATGACTTTTATCTTTATTTTGGGTTGTAATATTTGGCCACTCTGATGGTACACACATCTGCATGGATTAGTCATTTTGTTTTGTTTTTAGATTGTTACTTTATCTTTATTTTGCTTGTGATGATATCTGACGAGCATTTCCCTATGATAGATTGAGTGAAGACATTCTTATTGGAAAATTGCCGTGCTTGGGTTTTAAGCCATGGACGCAGGAGAAGTTTGAGTACCCGTAGCATCAGTGCTATAAATGCAAGGAAAGTGTAACGCCCCGAAAGTTTCCAAGCTAAAATTTGTCTCTAAAAGTATCAAGCATGGGTTTCTAGAGTGAATTATACTCAACTCCTTATGGAATTCTTTAAATTTAAACTTTTCATTACGTAAGTGACTGAATAAGCTTTCCGTTGATATAAGATTCATAAAAAATGGACACTCGGTGAGGGAGTTATGGCTATTTTATATGCTAGTCGTAAAACATCATCATTCAGGTGTTTAGCACATTGCGGAGGATCCCAATTTCGCATTCGTCAATTTCCAGTGAGACTCCGCGATCGTGGTGCATCGCGGAGTGAGACAATTTCCCAATTGGCAATTTCCAGTGAGCCACCGCGATTGTGGCGCATCGCGGTGGCCCATAAAATCGGGTACCAGTTATATTTTTACTCCGTCTCATTAAGGGTAAAAATGGTACTTCTCCAACCCCTTATCATCTCTAACATGGGGTTTAATCTCAAGAACACCAAAGTAAGTTTATTTTCATCAAAATCTCTCAAGAAACTCCATTAAGGTTTCATACTAAAAATCCTCATAGCTCAAGATTTAACCGTGGATTTTAGAAGATAATTGGAGATTTGGAATCCTCGCATCGTAGGCTCCAAGAATCATCTATTTACTTTCTGAAATAGAGGTACGTGGGGTTGTCCCAAATTTTATGGGTATGATTTTTGAAAAGAATTTACACAAGACCTTACTATCTATACGTATACATATGTTTTTACAAGTGGGTTTTTGTTTTAATATCAATAACATGTTTTGTGATATGGTTTTGAAAGAAATATTGAAATATCATGGGGTTGTTGGCTTGCATATATTTCAATTGTTGAATTGTGAACATGTGATCTGAATTTCGAAAAGGTGCGATGTATATGAATTGTGAATTCTTTAAATCCCCCATGATAATGTTTTATACCCCACACTATACTTGTGTTAAACCATCGAGAGTATGAGTTTTTGCAATTGACATGATATTACTCATAAATGATAAAGTTTCTTGAAACTATTACATGTTGAGAACCATGGTGCATGAGTTTGATGTGTGTGAAAGTTTTATATATATGCATATTGTAAATGGCATGAAAAGTTGGAGAATTGATGTGGTACTGTGACTTTCAAGTCAATGGTATGACGATACCATATAAATGTATGCCATGATAGAGTTAGAGTTTGATTTAAGAGAGTTAGATGGTTACCTAAAGAAAGTACGAGTTGAAAGACTCTATGCTAGAAACCGTGATTTGCCGACATGGGATTATGGTACCATGCTTTGTGATCTTGTGTACCTTGATTCATGTCATCCCAAATTGGGACAATGGTTAGGTGCGCTGCTTTGTGATCTTGTGAACTACCATGCCATGTTGACTTGATTAGGGATTTTGGCACCCTGCTGTGTGATCTTGCGTGTCCCCCTTATAGATACTCCAATCCTTGCGGTAAACTTAGATTGGGGGCTTGGCCGCCGAGTCAAGGGCGGATTCCATATAGCCTATGGAATTACAGATTGTAGGGTGTACCATCTAGCTCAAAAGTAAGACAAAGAGTGAGCCATGATTTCAAAGTCTTTAAAATACCCATGTGATTTCTTACTATATGATATGTTTATGAACTGTTTTAAATTGCTCTCATATATGTTGATTATAAATGACTATTTTGGATTAGCTCTGCGTACCAGTACATCTGTATTGACCCCTTCCCCCTCCAACCTCTCAGGTTCTGAGGCATAGTCTAGGGGTCAAGATAAGCAGTAGATAATTCAGACTGCAGAAGAGATTGTGCAGTGGTGAGCCTTCTATATTCCGGAAGGACTAATGTCTTACAAATATTCATCATTCTACAGTTTTGGTCTACTGGGGGCCTTGTCCCAGACTTCAGATAGTATTGTTTTGAGATTTAGTAGAGATTTCGCAGACTGAGTCAGATGTTATTTAGATATTGTTGGAGTTTTCCTTCATTGTTAAACTAATTTCAGAGTATGACCATGTTTCCGTATTCGATTTATGATTCCGCATTTTTCTTTTATTATATGAATGTTGTGCATGATTACCAGATATAGTGGGACATCTGGGCCTTCATGGGTCGGATTTTCGTCATGGCCAATCCTTAGTTTGGGTCGTGACAAACTTGGTATCAGAGCACGGTTCATGGTCCCAGGGTGTATGCAAAATCGCGTTGGGTAGAGTCTTGTTTATGGATGTCTAGCGCGCCACACTTATAAGCAGGAAGCTACTAGGCATTTAGGAAAGTGTTTCCCCTCTTTGTGATTTAGTTTATGCTTTAGAGTCTGAATTAGAACTGTCCCCTAATCAGTGATCCATTGTATTTTGGAAAATAGTCATGCCTCCTTGCCTTTCCAGCAACCAGGATACTCGGGATGATAAAGTCTACCCCACTCATAGCATGCAGACCCATAACAGAGCCCACACCCCAGAACCTGTTCCTACTTCAGGAGTACCTCCAGTCCCGACTTGTCCTCCCCAAGCTCTGAGGACAAATGTTAACCATCCCCAGTTTTCTCAGAGGGACATATCGAATGCAGAATTCAGGGAGTCTATTCATATGCTTGCACAACTGGTAGCTGTACAGACTCAGAGGTCAGAAGATTTTGGGTCTGCATCTATCTTTTCTGAGGCCACTAGGGTGGGCCAGTTCATGAGAATGAACCCGCCCAAATTTTCTGGCACTAAAGTAGAAGAGGACCCCCAGGAGTTCTTAGATAAAATGGAGAAGATTTTCAGAGTTATGGATGTGGATCAGGTGAAAGGGGTTGAGTTAGCAGCGTACCAACTTAAGGATATAGCGAACCAACGGTACAACAAGTGGGAGAATGCAAAAGGGGAAAGTGCTGAGCCCACAGTTTGGGATGAGTTCGTGGGAGCTTTTCTTGACCAATTCTTTCCTCTAGAGTTGAGGGAAGCCAAAGCAGAGAAATTCATGAATCTTAAACAAGGAAAGATGAGTGTCCATGAGTACACTCTGAAGTTTAATCAATTGGCTCGTTATGCACCAAAAATGACAGGAAATATGTGGGCCTGAATGAAGAAATTTGCATCTGGCCTTTTCGATGTTCTAACACTTGAATGTCAAGGGGCGATGCTAAATAGGGAAGTGGACTTTACTAGACTGTCAGTCCACATGCAGAAGGTAAAAGAGAAAAAAAAATAAAGTGTCTGAATCTAGAGAGAAAGACAGGCAGGCGAAGAGAGCCAGAACAGCGGATCAGAACTACAATCAGCCACAGAGCGATAACTGGGGCGGTAAATGGCAAAAAAAGAAGTTTTGGGGCAAGGCGTAGTCTGCAGCTAGTGCCCCAGCTCCCAGACCCCCAGTTGATAGGCGATCTCCGAGTTTTCAGACTAGTCAGGGACCCAGAGCTCAGGATACTCAATCGCAGGGCAGTGTGGCGCAACCCGCCAGATCTTTTCCCTGTTGTAACACCTACGGGAAGAATCATCTTGGAAAGTGTTACTTCGAGAGGAGAAATTGTTATTCTTGTGGTCAGGTGGGATACCTTCAGAGAGATTGCCCTGAAACAGGAGGTAATATTAGGGGAGCCAAGTCATAAGCAAATTCTTCTGCACCAGCAACTCAGAAGGGAGCCACTTCGGCTGCCAGGAACGGTCACAACCGGCTATATGCTTTGACCAACAGCCAGGAGACAGAGGCCTCTCCAGATGTGGTCACCGGTATATTACAAATCTTTTCAAGTGATGTATATGTGTTGCTTGATCCCGGGTCTACCTTATCTTATGTGACCCCATATGTGGTTGTTGGTTTTGGGTTTGAGCCCGAAGTCATTACCGATCCTTTCTCTGTTTCCACTCCGGTGGGTGATTCTGTTGTGGCTAGGAAGATATATAAAAATTGTGTCGTGTCTATTCTTAGCCGGGATACTATGGCAGATCTTATAGAGCTTGATATGGCTGATTTTGATACTATCCTAGGGATGGACTGGCTCCATTCGTGTTATGCTACACTAGACTATAGAACTCAGAAAGTTACCTTTTTTTTTTCGAATGAGCCAGTAATAGAGTGGGAAGGGCACTCTTTAGCACCTACGGGGCACTTCATATCTCATCTCAGGGCCCGTAAACTCATTTCCAAAGGTTATTTGTATCATCTTATTCAAGTTAAAGATTCTAACACCGAAAGTCTTCCTCTTCAGTCTGTTCCTATAGTGAATGAATTCCCAGAAGTTTTTCCAGATGATCTTCCAGGAATTCCACCCGACAGGGAGATAAATTTTGGCATTGATGTATTGCCAGATACCCGTCCTATTTCTATTCCGCCATATAGAATGGCTCCTGTAGAGTTAAAAGAGTTGAAAGAACAGCTAGCAGATCTCCTAGATAAAGGTTTTATCAAACCCAGTGTTTCTCCTTGGGGTGCACCTGTACTCTTCGTGCAGAAAAAAGATGGTTCCTTGCATATGTGCATAGATTACCGCCAATTAAATAAGGTCATAGTGAAAAATAAATATCCTCTTCCTAGAATCGATGACCTTTTTGATCAGCTTCAGGGTGCTAAGTGTTTTTCTAAAATAGACCTTTATTCGGGCTATCACCAGTTGAAAGTTAGGGAGTCAGACATTCCTAAAACAACTTTCCGTACCAGATATGGTCATTATGAATTCTTGGTCATGTCCTTCGGGTTGAATAATGATTCTGCATCTTTCATGGACCTAATAAACAGGGTTTTCTGTTAGTTACTTGACCTATTTGTCATAGTTTTTATCGATGACATCTTGATCTACTCCAAAAGTGAGGAGGACCATGCCAATCACCTCCGGATTATTCTTCAGACTCTCAAAGATCATAAGTTGTATGCGAAATTCTCCAAGTGTGAGTTCTGGCTGAATGCTATTGCTTTCTTGGGGCATATTGTGTCTAGTGAGGGGATTCAGGTTGATCCCCAAAAGGTTGAGGCAGTGAGAAAATGGCCCAGATCCACGACTCCAACCGACATTCGGAGCTTCTTGGGTTTGATGGGTTATTACAGAAGATTTGTAGAGAGTTTTTCTTCCATAGATGCACCACTTACTAAGTTGACTCAGAAAAAGGTGAAGTTTTTGTGGTTTGACTCTTGTGAGAGTAGCTTTGAGAAGCTGAAAGACAAGTTGACTACTGCTCCTATTTTGACTCTTTCGGAGGGTATAAAAGGTTTTGTTGTATACTGTGATACGTCCTAAGTGGGACTTGGGTATGTTCTTATGCAACACGGTAAGGTAGTGGCTTATGCATCTAGGCAGTTGAAGGTGCATGAACGGAACTACCCTACTTAAGATCTGGCGAAACTATTTGTATGGGGTGCATGTTGATATATTTACTGACCAAAAGAGTTTACAGTATATTTTCTAGCAGAAAGAGTTGAATCTCAGGCAGAGACGATGGTTGGAACTTTTAAAGGACTATGACATGAGCCTTCACTATCATTCGGGTAAGGCAAATATGGTAACCGATGCCCTCAGCAGATTGTCTATGGGTAGCCTCTCTCATGTTGAGAAAAGAAATAGAGAAATGGTAAAGGATGTTCATCGACTTGCAAATCTTGGAGTGTGACTCTTAGATTCTGAAGATGAAGGGGTGGTGGTGCATGAGATAGATAAATCATCCCTTTGTATAGAAGTTAAAGAAAAACAGGCCGTAGATCCCATCTTGATGCAGATAAAGAGTGATGTGGGTCAGCAGAAGGTGATGTCATTTGAGATTGGTGGTGATGGCATTTTGAGATATCAGGGTAGGTTGTGCGTGCCAGATGTAGATTGTCTGAGGCAGAGAATCCTTGACGAAGCTCACACTTCGAGGTATGTTGTTCACCCAGGCTCTACTAAGATGTACCATGATCTGAAGTCTATGTATTGGTGGAATAATATAAAGCGTGATGTGGTTGACTTTGTTTCCAACTGTTTGAATTACCAACAAGTTAAAGTAGAGCATTTGAGGCCTGGTGGTTCTTCCCAAGAGATAGCTTCACCCTTGTGGAAGTGGGAGATTATTAATATGGACTTCATTACAGAGATTCCGAGGTCCCAAAACCAGTATGATTCCATTTGGGTAATTGTAGATAGGCTGACCAAGTCAGCCCACTTTCTACCTGTCAGGACTAACTACTCGGGAGAGGATTATTTCAAGCTGTTCATTGCCGAAATAGTTCGTTTGCATGAGGAGCCTGTGTCCATCATATCTGACCGAGGTACACAGTTTTCTTCTCAGTTTTGGAGATCTTTCCAGAGAGGCTTAGGTACCCAAGTGAACCTGAGCACTATTTCCACCCTCAGACTGATGGGCAGGCTGAGCGCACCATTCAGACCCTTGAGGACATGTTGAGGGCCTGTGTGATTGATTTTAAAGAAAGTTGGGTGGAGCACTTTCCCCTAATAGAGTTTGCGTATAATAACAGTCTCCATTCCAGTATTAAGTTGGCACTATTTGAGGCATTGTATGGAAGAAGATGTAGGTCACCTATAGGGTGGTATAAAGTGGGTGAGACACAGATGTTTAGGCCTGATCTTGTTTATCAGGCAATGGAGGATGTGAAAGTCATTAGAGAACGACTTAAGATAGCCCAAAGTCGTCAGAAGTCCTACGCCGATGTTAGGAGAAGAGGTTTAGAGTTTGAGGTTGGAGATTGGGTGTTTCTCAAGGTTTCTCCCATGAAGGGAGTCATGCAGTTCGGGAAGAAAGGTAAGCTGAGTCCTCGCTACATATGACCATATCAAATTTTTTGAAGGGTAGGTGCAGTCGCGTATGAGTTAGAATTGCCTGCCAAATTGGATTTCGTTCATCCAGTATTTCATATATCTATGTTGAAGAAGTGTATTGGAGGCCATTCTTTAGTGTTGCCTGTCAAAGAAATCAAAGTGACAGACTCCTTATCCTATGAAGAAGAGCTTGTAGAAATTTTGGATCGCCAAGTTAGAAAATTGAGAAACAAAGAGATTGCCTCAGTTAAAGTGTTGTGGAGAAACCAGAAAATTGAAGAAGCAACTTGGGAATCCAAAGTTGACATGAGAGCTAGGTACCCAAACCTTTTTGACCCAGTGGATGATGAAATAGAAGGTACAGTCCTTGCCTTATTCTTTCTATGCTTTAGTATGCTTGAAATCATTTTTTTTTGTGTTTCGCGTCAGCATTCGGGGACGAATGTTCCCAAGGAGGGGATATTGTAACGCCCCAAAAGTTTTCAAGCTAAAATTTGTCCCTAAAAGTATCAAACATGGGCTTCTAGAGTGAATTATACTCAACTCCCTGTGGAATTATTTAAATTTTAACTTTTCATTACATAGGTGACTGAATAAGCTTTCCACTGATATAAGATTCGTCCAAAACGGACACCCAGTGAGGGAGTTATGGTTATTTTATGTGCTAGTTGTAAAACATCATCATTCAGGTGTTTAGTGCGTCGCGGAGGATCCCAATTTCGCATTCGACTAGCATAATAACCCAGAAACCATTAACATATAATTTTGATGATTTAAAAGAATTTAAAATGCATATAGATGAATTATTAGAAAAACAATATATACAAAAAAGTAATAGTAAACATAATAGCCCAGCATTTATAGTAAATAAACATAGTGAACAAAAAAGAGGGAAAAGTAGAATGGTTATTGATTATAGAAATTTAAATGCAAAGACAATAACTTATAATTACCCAATACCAAATAAGATATTAAATTAAAAAGTACAGAAGTGAGATACAAGTTAGTTAGAGTTATTAGATTTTATCTATATTTATTGAATTAATTATGAGAAGACCTTTTAAAAATAGAGAAACTTTTAGGAAAATTAAAGAATCTTTAATTAGTAATTATTCAGAATATATAAGTATAAATAAAACAAAAGAAAACCCACAAAGATTAGCCTATCTAATTACATTAATATCTAGTATTGAAGCAAAATTAATAATCCATTTAAAATCTAGAAGAATGCGACAGATACCACCTAATTATGATAAAATCAGATTTAGGTATCCGCCAAAATACTATAAATACGGTTTAAATGAATAAAATACAAAAAATACAAAGAACTAAGACAAACTACTTTTGAAAAACGTAAAGAATTAAAAATAAGAATAGAAAGATTAAGTTATAATATATTTGCCGGAGTTAGTAAAAACTCAATAAATGCACAAAAAGATGAAATATCAAATTTTGAATCACAAATAGATAGTTTAGAATATATATATCAACATGAACTATTTACAATTAAATGAACAAAGAAGAATTTATAATAGACGAAAAAATATATGAAAATCACGAAGGACTAAAAATAAGAATAGTATTTTCTAATCTAGGAAGAAGATATAAGAAAATAGGTGAACATTTATATCTAATGTTAGAAAAAGAAGAATTAAAATTAGAAGATAAACTAACAGCAATGGTAAGAATAGAAAAAGAAAATGAAGAAATAGACAGAAAAAAGGAAATAGAAAAAATTAAACAACAAACTACAGAAGAAATACGAAAAATAGAAGAAACTAAAAATAGTAGGATTGCTGAATTAGAAAAAGAATTACAAATGTTAAAAGATCTGTATGAAAAAAGACAGAAAGAAAAAGAAGAAAAAGATAAAGAACAAAAATTATTAAACGAGATAAATCAATTTAAAGAAAAATTAGAAATAGACAATAAAGAAATACAAGACAAGGAATTGGAAATAAATAATATAGATGTTGAAGAAATAGATAATTATGATTCAGAAGATAGTGAAACATATACAGAAATATTAACAAATATAAAAAATTTAGAAATCAATGAAAAACAAGAAATAATTAGTAAAAAAAACTTAGAAAATACCAACACTGAAATAAATACTCTTGATAAAAAAGATGAAAATATAATACCTAAAACAACAGAAATAAGAAAACCTATATATTATAAGGATAAATTTAAAAGATATAATGAATATGACAAATGGACACCAAAACAAATAGTTAATAAAAATTATAACTTTCTAGACCTAGACTGCGTAATAGATACAGAAAAAACAATACAATTATGGATAGAATATATGACAAAATAATTATTAGACAATAATATAAACATAACAGATGCACCAGAATATATAGAAAGAACACTAATAGGATCAGTAAAACTATGGTTTTCAAATTTAACTGAAAATAGTAAGAAAGTATTAAGAGCCAATAAACCTATGGAAGGAACATCATCAACAACAACTAAACTAACACCTATAGAACTATTAAAAAAATATGAAACAGCTATAAAAGATGAATTTGGTAGTATGACAACAATAGAAGAAGAACAAAATGAAGAAAAAGATACAAATAGGAATTTAATGTTGGAATTAACAATATGTAATATGTGTTATATAGACGAATATACTTGCGCATTTAAAGAATATTACTACAAAGGAGCATATAGTATAGAAGAAAGTAAGGAAATAAGAAAATTATATTTTAATAAATTACCCGAACCATTTAGTTCAAAAATAATAAAAGGTTGGGAAGAAGCAAAAATAGTAGATACGTTAGGAGCTAGAATAAAATTTTTACAACAATGGTATAGAAATCTATGTGAAAAATATAGAGAAGAAATAAAAATGGAAAAAACATTAATAATAAATTTAGCATGTTGCAAAGATAAAATAGCACCCCAATTTGGATGCGAAGAAAGATATTATAAAAAAAGAAAAAGACATAAGAAATATAAGAAATACAAAAAATCAAAATATAAATACAAAAAACCAAGAAAAAGATATTATGTAAAAAATTATAAAAATAAAAGACCATATAGAAAGAAAAAATCTATAAAAGAATGTACTTGTTATAATTGTGGAAAGTTAGGACATTTAGCTAGAGATTGTAAATTACCTAAAAATCCAAAAAATAAACAAATATCAGAAATAAAAATAGATATTATAGAATACATGCAGATAGATTATATAGATTACGAATTAGAAAGTGAGGATAGTATATATGAAATTTCAGAAAACGAAACAGATACTGAAATAGATACTGAAATAGAAGAATCAAATGACTGAAGAAGATATAAAAATAATAACAAAGGAAGAATATTTAAATGATGAAGGAACGAAACAAAAAATAATATTTGACAGTAATATATTTGATGAAATAAAAGGAAAAGAATTAGATTTAAGTGTAGAAAAAATATTTAAAATACCAACAATAAAAAATATATTTACTAGAAAAAAGGAAGAATATTATGTAGTAAGTCAAAAAGAGCATGTAATAGACTGTAGATATGCAAAAGGTAAAGCTAGTATACCACTAGTAACAAAAAGAATAATTAATAAAGAGATAAACGATATAAAAAGTAGAGACCCAATAAAATATGTACACCTTGGAGGTATAGAAATATTAATAAAAGCATGTTTTAGAGAAGGAATAGATACACCAATTGAATTATATTTAGCAAATGATAGAATTATAAAACCTATAGAAAAAAGTATAATAACTGCCATAAAAGGAAATTTAATATACCAAAAATTTAAATTTATAATAAGTGCAAATTATTCAGTAGCAGTAACAGATAGAAATATAGATAAATCACTAGTATTATATTGGAAGATATCAGGAATAGAATTAACCCCAGGAAGTAAAATATTTACAACAAGATGCAAAAATTTATATGTATTAACAACAAAACATAAAATAACAGAAAAAAATAAGATTAACAAGATACAAATAGACAGCCTATTCGAACAAATTGTAAAAACAATAGATTATAATGATTATAGCTATAGAGACATAGATGTAGAAGAAAATTTAGAAATAGTAAATGATAGAATAAGTACAACAAAAAGAATAGCTAACCAGAATCATCAAGCTCATAAAAAAGAACAAGTTATGAAACAAATTCAATAAATAATTTAAACCAATATTACATAACAGGGAAAATAAATGAAAAAGAATATTTAATACTCTTAAATACAGGACAAGAAGAAAGTTATATAGCAAAATATCTAGTAAAAGATGAAGAAATCAAAACTGATAATGATATGTGCCCAGATCTACCAAGAAGTTTAATAAACAGTAAAAATATAGCAGAAAAAGAAATAATAATAAGAGTTAGAAAAATAAAAATAGAATTTGAGGTAAAGGAAGAAATGCAAAAAACAGATATAATATTAGGAATAAAATGGTTAGAACAAGTAAAACCATATAATATAGAACATACACAATTAACTATAACATATAACAGAGAAAAATTATTCTTAAAAAGAGCCTTAACATAAAAATAAAAATATACGTATTAATGAAGATAGTAGTGGAAGGATATTACAGTAGGTATTATACGCCTATGATAGATACAAGAGCAGAAGCTAATTTATGTAGATACAATTGCTTACCAGAAAGTAAATGGGATAAACTAAAAACACCAATAATAGTTAAAGGATTTAATAATGAAGGAAGCTTAATTACTTCTAAAGCTAGGAATGTAAAAACACAAATATAGGATAAGATATTAACAATAGAAGAAATTTATAATTATGAACTAACATCAAAAGATATACTTTTAGGAATGCCGTTTCTAGATAAATTATACCCACATATAATAACTAGAACAGATTGGTGGTTTACAACGCCATGTAAACAGAAAGTAAGAGCAAAAAGAGTTAATAATAAAATAAGAAAGAAAACTGATTGGATAAAAGGAAGTGAAAAAATTACACAAAAGTTAAAAAATATAAAAGATACTGAAGATACAATAGAACTAGTCGTATTTTCGATAAATAAAACAGAAATAACTATATTTTCAATAAATAAGATAGAAATAATTAAAAGAAAATTAGAACAATTATATAGTGAAGATCCATTAAAAGGATGGAAAAAACATAAAACCATTATAAAAATTGAATTAATAGACAAAAATAGCATAATAACCCAGAAACCATTAACATATAATTTTGATGATTTAAAAGAATTTAAAATGCATATAGATGAATTATTAGAAAAACAATATATACAAAAAAGTAATAGTAAACATAATAGCCCAGCATTTATAGTAAATAAACGTAGTGAACAAAAAAGAGGAAAAAGTAGAATGGTTATTGATTATAGAAATTTAAATGCAAAAACAATAACTTATAATTACCCAATACCAAATAAGATATTAAAAATAAGACAAATACAAGGATATAATTATTTTAGTAAATTTGATTGCAAATCAGGATTTTACCATCTAAAGTTAGAAGAAGAATCTAAGGAATTAACCACATTTACGGTACCACAAGGATTTTATGAATGGAATGTACTACCATTTGGATATAAAAATGCACCAGGTAGATATCAACATTTTATGGATAGTTATTTTTAACAACTACCTAATTGTATAGTATATATAGACGATATACTATTATATACAAAGACCAAAGAAGAACATTTAAAATTATTGGAACAATTTACGGATATAATAGAAAAATCGGGAATAAGTTTAAGTAAAAAGAAAGCTGAAATTATGGAAAATCAGATAGAATTTTTAGGAATACAAATAGATAAAAGTGGAGTAAAAATGCAACAACATATAGTACAAAAAATAATAAATTTGAAAGAAGAATTAGATACGAAAAAGAAATTACAATCATTTTTAGAATTAGTAAACCAAGTAAGAGAATATATTCCAAAATTAGCAGAAAACTTAAAACCACTACAGAAAAAATTAAAAAAGGACATAGAATATAACTATAATGAAGAAGATAAAAAACAAGTTCAAAAAATAAAATTACTTTGTAAAGAATTACCAAAATTACAATTTCCAGATGAAAATAGAAAATTCATATATATAGTAGAAGTAGATGCTAGTGAATATAGTTACGGAGGAGTACTTAAATACAAATATGAAGCAGAAAAAATAGAACACCATTGTAGATACTACTCAGGTACGTTCAACGAGACAGAAATAAAATGGGAAATAAATAGGAAAGAATTATGTTCATTATATAAATGTTTGTTAGCGTTTGAGCCATATATTGTATATAACAAATTTATTGTGCGAACAGATATTACACAGGTACGTTGGTGGCTAACAAAGAAAATACAAAATTCAGTTACAACGAAAGAGATTCGGAGACTAGTTTTAAATATATTAAATTTCACATTTATAATAAAAGTGATCAGTACTAACAAAAATGTTATTGCAGATGACATATCAAGACAAAGCTACACAGACTGATATAATAGAAGAAGATACTCTAGAAAAAATACTCAACACCCTAACTACGGTAGCTGAATAAGGTAACAGTTAAGAACAAGTATCATTTTCCATGAATAAATGACTTATTTGATCAGTTCCAAGGTACTAAGTTCTTTTCTAAGATAGATCTTTGATCTGGGTATCATCAGCTTAAGATTATGGAGGTGGACATCTCTAATATGGCTTTTCGTACTTGGTATGGGCACTTTGAGTTCTTGGTTATGTCATTTGGTTTGACTAATGCCCTAGCGGTATTTATGGATTTGATGAACAGGGTTTTCAAGCAGTTATTGGATCTTTTTTTCATTGTGTTTATTGATGAAATCTTTGTGTATTATAAGAGTGAGGTGGATCATGCTAATCACCTTCGTGTAATATTGTAGACCTTGAAGGAACATATGCTATGTGCTAAGTTCTCCTAGTATGAGTTTTAGTTGAACGCTGTAACTTTCTTAGGTCATATTATTTCTAGTAAGGGGATCATAGTGGATCCGCAAAAGGTGGCTATGGTTAAAAGGTGGTCGAGACCTATGACTCCAATCGACATTCAGAGTTTCTTGGGTTTGGCTGGGTATTATAGACGGTTGGTGGAGAGCCTTTTCGATGATAGTTTCCCCATTGACTAAGTTGACTTAGAAGAAGGTAATGTTTTCTTGGTCGGATGCTTGTGAAGAAGTTTTGAGAAGCTTAAGGATAAGTTAACTTTGGCTCTGATTTTGACATTGCTTGAAGGTAATAAGGGGTTTGTGGTTTATTATGATACATCTCGAGTGGGACTTGGTTGTGTTTTGATGCAGCATGGAAAGGTGATTGCCTATGTTTTCGAAAAATTAAAGGTACATGAGAGAAACTATCCTACTCATGATTTGGAGCTGTTGGCGGTAGTTTTTCTTTGAAAATCTGACAACATTATTTATAAGGAGAGCACGTGGACATCTTTTCTGATCATAAGAGTCTACAGTATGTGTTCACTCAAAAGGGGCTAAATCTCAAGCAAAGAATATGGTTGAAGCTTCTCAAGGACTATGATATGAGTCTTCACTACTACCTGAGTAAAGCTAACGTGGGTTCTGATGCTCTTAGCAGGTTGTCCATGAGGAGTTTGGCTCATGTAGAGAAGAAAAGTGGGAATTGGTGAAGGATATTCACCGTTTGGCTAATCTTGGAGTTCATCTCTTGGACTCCAAGGGTGGTGGGGTAATGGTTCAGGTAGTGTCATATCTTGGTGCAGAGATTAAGGATAAGAAAGTTCTAGATCCTATCTTGATGAAAATCAAGAATGACATTGGTGAAAAAAAGGTAATGGTCTTTAAAATTGGTGGTGATGTACTTTGCGGTACCAAGGGAGGTTGTGTGTTCTTGATGTTGATGGTTAGCGACAAAGGATTTAGGCTGAGGCGCATGAATCGTGCTATATTTTTCATACTAGTTCAACAAAAATATATCATAATCTCAAGGAGATGTATTGGTGGAATGGTTTGAAAAGGGATATGGTTGATTTTATAGCCAAGTTTATGGTGTGCCAACACGTCAAAGTTGAGCACATGAGGCCTGGTGGGTTATATCAAGAAATTTATTTGCCCGAATGGAAATGGGAGGTAATCAATATGGATTTCATTACCGGTCTTCCTCAATCTCGAAACCAATTTGATTCAATTTGGGTCATCATGGATAGGATGATAAAGTCTGCTCAGTTATTGCCAGTGAGGACTACTTTTTGGTGGAGGATTATGCGAAGTTGTATCTTGATAAGATTGTAAAGCTGCTTGGGGTATTTATTTCAATTATCTCTAATCAAGGTATGTAGCTTTTATCTCACTTATGGCGGTCTTTTCAGAAGGGATTAGGGACTAAGGTTAGTTTGAGTACTGCTTTTCATCCTCAAATGGATGGGCAAACAGAGAGGACTATTCAGATATTAGAGGATATGTTTTGGGCGTGGGCCATTGATTATGGTGCAATTGGAGGATAGTTTTATAGAGTTTGCTTACAACAATAGCTATCATTCTAGCATTGGTATGGCCCCATTTGAGGCATTGTATGGTAGAAGGTGTATATCTCATATTGGTTGGTTTAAGCTTGGTGAGGCGGATATGTTTGGTCCGGATTTAGTTCATCAAGCTATGGAAAAAGTGAAGGTGATTCGGGATTGGCTTAAGGCTGCCCAAAGTCGCCAAAAGTCCTATGCAGATATAAGGTGTAGAGACTTGGAGTTTGAGGTCGGGGATAAGATGTTCCTAAAGGCATCTCCCATGAAAAGAGTAATGCGGTTTGGTAAAAAGAGGAAGCTCAGTCCCTGGTTTGTTTGTCCTTATGTGGTTTTGCAGAAGGTTGGTAATGTGGCTTATGAATTGGAGTTGCCTTCCTGTTTAAGCTCTGTTCATCTGGTATTTCACGTCTCTATGTTGAGAAAGTGCATTGGTTATCCTTCTTCGGTTGTTTCTTTGAAAGGATTGGGTATCTCAGATTCTCTATCTTATGAAGAGGTCCTTATTGAGTATTGGATCGGCAGATTCGTCGGTTACAGATCAAGGATAGGGCCTCGATTAAGGTTCTATGGCGAAACTACAAGGTGGAAGAGGCTTCATGGGAAGCGAAAGAGGACATGAAGTCCAGATATCTGCATTTGTTTTTGGCTCCTGGGATTCGTGCAGAAGGTATGTGTTCTACAACATACTTTTTTTTTCAAACTTTGTTAAAGGAAAGATTAATATCTTTGCATCTTTATTTTCTAACTTGGTTGAAGGTTGGATTGATATTTGATAATGCAAATGAATTATGCTTGTGGTTACCCTACCTTGTCCGTCATTTGGGGATGAATGTTCCTAGTGGGGGAGACTATAACACCTTGGGTTTTTGTCCCTTATGAAATTTCCTGGATTTACTAGTTTCTGGACAAGTTACGACTAGGGGGAATGAATCGTACACTGGGGTATGAGTGGTATGGGTTGGTTGTATGCTGACTAGTGATTGATAGTGGGTTGAATTTGGTTCTCGAAATGGATACGACTTGAGTGGTACGAGTCATATTGGTGGATACAGGTCGTTTAGTTTGGGTTTTTTCTTCACTTGATCTTAGACATAGTAAATTAAGTTGGACCTGAGTACGAGTGGCTCACCATGAGCCGTAACCCAGGGTATAAGTCGTACCATGGACTCGTATGGTAGACAGTGTTCAAACCTCTTGTGATTCTATTTTGCCAGGGGTACGACTCAAGGGTACTAGTCTTATAATTTGATACGACTTGGTTTGGGTGAGTCGTACCTTGGACACTGTTGGGTCCAATATGGAGGCCTTGGGTACGAGTGGTGGGTACCACTCATACAGGCGGGTACGACTGGTATGGATAGTCGCACCCCTAATGGGATTTTTATGCAGTTTAAGTGAGGTCAATTTAGACTTCCCCACTTAACCTAATAAGGGCACATGCCTTTTAACTCACTTGGGAGGTTATTTTCCCTATTATTCTATTCGTTAATACTTAGAAAACACTCTCTAGTTCTTGGGCAAAGAAAGCTAGGGTTTCATCTTAAGGATTAACTTGGGGCTTGTGTTGGTGATTTTTCTCCATTATCTTCTCAATTAAGGCATGTACTCTTCCCTCATTGTTAGTTCCAACTAAAGGCATGTATTTATGCAATGTTTTCATGGCATGATTTATTGTATGGTTTTGGGGTTTTTAAATATGTGTTGGGGTTTTGGTTATAAATGCTTGGCTATGGTTTTCCCATGTTTTAATATGTTTTTACACGTTTAATGGTGGTTTTGGATAATTGATTGCATGGTAATGGTCACATGGTAATTGGTTTTGGTTTTGGAAATACTACGCCCACAACATGTTTGATAAAATGCCTATGATAATGCTTTTACTATATTATTGGATTTTTAATGAAACTATTGCATGGTTTGAACTTGGTAATAGAACCCTAAATGGTTTAAATTTGGTGGTCATGGTTATGGTTTATTGAATTTCCATGTGGGGTACAATGGAATCCCCCAAGTAAACATGTTAATGGACAACTTGTGGGGTACATTGGACTTCCCCAACCAAACATAATGGAACCTTTGTGGGGTCCATGGGACTCCACCAAGTTAACTTGGTAAATAGGTACACGAGAATCCCTTTACCTTAAAAGGTTGGCTAAGGACGATACTTGCAAGTTATAGTCGGTATGACGATACCACTATTAATATCCTTTGTTAATAATAAATGAAATAATGGATTGTTGGTTTGGAAATTATTTTAATTGGGCATTAATGGCGGGGTGTGATAGCTAACCGTGAAGGTGGGAGTTTAATGAACGAACACTGGAAACTCATGTTTTCCGACATGAGGGGTTGGTCATGGAAACCTTATATGATACTATAAGGTACGCATGAATCCTCTAAGTACACTGTACATATGTATCATGGAACGATAAGGGTACTTGGGAATCCCCTACTCTTGTAGTTTCCCCGGTTCGTGTGACGACACATATCGGGGCTCGTTCAGGGGGTTACACTGGACCCATATAGCCCGTGGGTGGTTAAGAACGGTTAAGATATACGTACCCAGGTTAATGGTTTTAAATGCATGCTAAACTCGGTTCCCTTTCCCGGCATGGTTATATATATGTATGGTTTGTATGCATATGGTTGGTTTACTTGTTTTTACTGGATGACATTATTTTATCCATATCCTAAGTTCATACTAGCATTCACCCACTAACCCATCTTCGAGCGGCTGTATCCCCATGCGATATAGGAACCGACCTTTCCACTCCTCCTGCTTATTAATCGAACTTCAGGATCAGTTTTTGGATTGAAGTGGTGAGCTTTCATCTTTCTGGAAGGCTCAATTTCGTGTTATGGACATTTTCATATAATTTGTTTATTTTATGGATATTAGTTTTGGCTATGGTTGGGGGTATGTCCCAATTAGTATTGGTTTTCCTTTAGTTAGCAGATTTTGTGGAACTACTATGGGTTGGTATTGGTGTCAGCCTTAGTATTGGCATTGGCATTGGGGCTGATACCGTTGGACTAAATTTCTCACTGTTCCATCCTCTTTATTTTGGGATTATATATAAATATTATGGAACTTATATGGTTATGGTTCTAGATTATGGTTTGGTTTGGTATTAGTTATTGGTGGGTATTGTACGGTTGGGCTCGTTTGGGTGGTTACAGTCATAGACCTATCCAAGAGTCTTGGATATCAAAATAACACTATCTTGTTCTATGTTCAGAATTCACCTGACTCAGGATATGCGTAGGTTGTTTGGGTTGGATAACGAGGGTGGTCTCCAGTCCTGGTTGGATTTAGGATGCCCATTATGACAAGGCCCGAGTCGGGTCATGTCATACAATCACACCACCATCCTTACAGTTCAAAAGACGAACTCCAAGATTATCCAAATGGTGAATATCATTCACCAAACCTTGCTTCTTCTCATCCACATGAGATAAGCTTCCCATGGATGACATGCTAAGAGTATCATCAACCACGTTAGCTTTACCTGGATGATAGTGAATACTTATATCATAGTCCTTTATCAACTTAAGATATCTTCTTTTCTTGAGATGTAACTCCTTTTGGGTGAACATATACTACAAACTCTTATGGTCTGAAAAGATGTCAACTTGAACCCCCATACAAATAGTGACGCCAAATCTTTAAAGGAAAGACCACAACCAACAATTCCAAATCTTGAGTCGGATAGTTCTTCTAATCCACCTTCAACTGCCTAGAAGCATAAGAAACTACCTTGCCATGCTACATCAAAACACAACCCTATCCCACACGGGATACATCAAAATAAACAACAAAGCCATCACTATCGTCGGGTAGAGTCAAAACCAGAGCCGAAGTTAACTTATCCTTTGAATTCTCAAAACTACCCTCACACGAATCAGATCATATAAACTTTGCCTTCTTCTGAGTCATCTTGGTCAATAGGGCAGCAATAGAAGATAAACTTTACATAAACCTCCTATAATAACCGGCTAAACCCAAGAAGCTTCGAATAGCAACTGGAGTCGTGGGTCTAGGCCACTTCTTAATCACCACAACTTTCTGTGGATCCACCATAATCCCTTCACTAGAAATAACATGACCCAGATAGGTCACAACATTCAACCTAAGCTCACATTTAGAGTACTCCACATACTGATGAGTGGTGATTCTATCACTTATTCTCACTCATCATTCATGAACATTACCTTGTTTTGAATGAATTAAAAGGACATAGTTGTAATTGAATGCACAAATACCCACATTTTGCAGGCACATAGTTAATAGCAAGGAAATATGCGAATTGAAGCTTAAAAGGATCAAAAAAGAGCAAGAAAGTGCTACTTGTGACTAAGAGAAGAAATGGCCTCAGTTACAGCAGTTGTATTCTTAGTCTGAGCACCGCAATCATAGTAAGTTAAGCAGAGAATAGATATATCCCCAAGCAATGTGATCGCGGTCTGAGTAATACAATCACGATTTATCAAGAAGGTCAACATACTGCGATCGCTCAGTCATAGCTGCGACCACGATTATGCGATCACAGTCAAATCTTCATGACTGCAGCCTAGCAAGATAAATGAGCAAGGGAATTGTGGTCAATCCAGACAGTTGATACAATATTTCTATAGAAGATCCAAACACTTTTTGGAAGAAGGAGAAAAAATTAGGGAAGAGGTTAGAGATAAAAAATAGAAGAACCCTATAATTTGGTGAAAAGAAAAAATAATTGTACATAGTTATTGTAATTATTATTCCAAAAAGGAATTAGTGAAATTGAAGTGTGGAAGTGAAGATTATTTACTTTCTATTATTATAGATACCATGGAAGAATTACTTGGAAAAATTCTTTTCCCTTATCTCATGAGTAGTTAATTTCTTTAGTCTTGGAATTATATTGAACTAAAGTGTATTTGTGTATGGGATTTGATGTGTTTGCATGATCTTTAGTTGTTAATTATGTATTCCACTATTGCTTGAGCTTATTAGTTGGAACTTGTGGGTGAAAACCCCAAATTTCCAAATGGGTTTGATGGGTGAAAACCCCAAACTCTTAAAACCCTTCATCATTCTTGAAAGAGGGATGAAGATGAACATGAGGTAACCCATAACATCCTTGAAAGAGGGTTATAGGGGACAAGGAAATGGTAGATAATTAAGCCTATGGTTTACTACCTTTTACAATCTTAGAAATAAGTGTAATTAGTGTAAATCATGTCAAGAGCATAATCCTATAAATAGAGATGCTTGATTGAGGTTTTGGGTGATTATGAATTGCACACTTGTTAGGTGCTCTAAAGAGCCAATGGGTGAAATCATTGTGGTTTTATTGAAATATTAACTACCTATATCTTCGACCTAACCTATACCTTAGTTGACAACTAAAGCTCATGTTAAACCACTATCAATCCACATGCTCTTACTTTTAGGTAGACATAATCCCAAGATTTTTCCCAAACATGAGTTTACATTAAAAGTACTATTTAGTGTGTTGTTAATCAAAGATTGATACAAACAATTTCAAAACCAATCCCCCCACTTTATTTTACATGTTGTATTTGTTGTCATTACGGGTAACCTTTTAGTAATTAACATACCCATAAGATTTGAAACTTATATTTCACTCCTTGTGGATTCAACCCCAACGTGAGTTGGGTTATTTTCAACGATCGCCTCACCCCTCAAACATGGTAGTGAGTTGAGCGTTATCAAAATGGCTCCTTTGTCGGGGAGTGAAATATAGATTTTGCTTGTGCGGTGTGATTTTTACTTGGGTACATCCATGGTGAATTTAATTAATTACCTTGTTGTTTTTGATATTTGATTAGGTAAACATTATTATTCCCAAATCATCATGAGTCACGAGGACTCGGATTATTTTGGGGACGGAGATCATGAAAGCGCCATTCGTATTCCCCTCACCAAGGAGCATGGAGTATTTTATGTTACAAGTGTAATGATGCAATTGCTCCATTTAAAGGGACTTTTTGAGGGAGAATCCCATGAAGACCCGAATTCCCACTTAAAGGGCTTTGTGGAAGTCTGTGCTCCATTCAATATTGCATATATATCCCAAAAATCTATCTGATTACGCCTTTTCCCATTTTCTCTCACGGGAAAGGCAGTGCTATGGTTAAGATATTTGCCCACCGGATCTATTACTTCATGGACAAGTCTCATGGAGGCCTTCTTAAGTCAATACTTCTCACCTTCTAGGATGTTGAAATTGCGGGATGAGATTGTTCATTTCCGCTAATACCACGAAGAACCGCAGTACGATGCTTGGAGAAGATTCAAGGGATCACTTTTAAAATGCCCCATCTATGAGATACCGGAGAAGATGCTTCTCCAAATCTCTTATTGGGAATTGGACCAAAAAAATAAGGCCATAGTGGATAATGCATTCGGTGGATCATTCATCAACTCGCCATACAACATTGTTTCAAAAGTCTTAGACCAAGTGGCAATTTGGTGTAAGGGTTGGGATATAAAGGATGTCGAGGTGGCCATGGGGGATCCCTCCTCGTCTTTTGTGTTCCTCGATAAAAAAAATAATAAGGAAGAGACCAATATGAATATGGTCAAGGTGATGTCATGCCTCGAACTCCTACTCAACAATATTTTAGGTGACCAAATGGAATATGTAAGTGTATAAGTGAAAAAGAAGTTGAACTATGTGAAGAAACGGAGGAGGAAGTGATTGATGACAAGGTAGGTGTGGTACCTAAGATCTCGGAGGGTTCGCATCTTTCCCCACATGGACAAGATGGGAATCAAGGTCGGAATCGAGAAAGTCTAAGCATGGATATTGGGAAAGAAAAGAGGAAATTGATTTAGTTACTTTGGTGCGGATCTGTAGTAGTGTGGAGAGAACCAACGAAATACTGAATGAGATGCGAAGTGAATTCTCTATGCTCCACCAAACGGTTACATGCCACTCCACTTCCATCCAACAACAAGAGTCAAAAGTAGGCCAAATATCAAAGTATATCATGGAGAAGCAAAGTGAAGAAATACAAAATAGGGAAGAGACAAAGGCGAAGCGAAAAAGGCCCAATGATGAAAAGCCAAAGTTAAGTGGGATATTAATGGGAAATCCAATAGTTAACATTTATAAAATTTTCTCTATTCCATCGATCCCCATTCATCCACCTTTCCCAAAATGGTCTTTGAGAAAGGGAAAACATGATAAGTTAAAAAAGTTTTTTGATAAATTTAGTACCCTTTCTATTAATATTCCTCTTATTGAGGCATTGCAAGACATGCCGGGGTATGCTAAATTTATGAAGGATTCGATATCTAAAAAGAGACTTATGGAGGATGAAACAATAGAAGTGACATCATTTTACTGCCATTATGTCAAGCACATATGTGGAAAAGAAGAAGGACCTCAGTGCCTTTACCATCTCATGCACCATTGGCGCATTCACATTAGCAAAGACATTGTGTTATCTTGGAGAAAGTGTGAATCTCATGCCTTATGCCATTATCACAAGCTTGGATTGGGGAAGCCAAAGCCCACCAAAATAAAGTTTCTCATGGCTGATAGATCCATCAAAACGCCCATAGGAATTCTCCATGATGTTATAGTAAAAGTGTACTGGTTCATCTTCCCATCTGACTTTGTTATTTTGGATTGTGCAATGGATGTCGAAATTCCTATTATCCTTGGGAGGCCATTTCTAGCTACCAGGAATGTTTTGGTAGATGTGAATTTTGGCGAGATGAAGTTCAGATTGAATAATGAGGAGGTATCCTTGAATATATGCAAGTCTATGAAACAACCAATGGACTTACAAGTTATCTCAGTGATTGATGTTATTGATGGGGAAGTATCGAACCATGATGTGAGCATGTTGAATGATCCTTTGGTTGGGGCGCTATGGAATTGTGAAAGAGATGAAGTGGAGGAGTATGATGAGGTGGTAGCATCTTTAACTGGGCTTGGGTTTCACACCAAGAACCCGGTTAAGTTGTATCTTGATCTAAAAAATTGTGAAAGTCTACCCGCAAAACCATCTATCCTCTAACTTCCCAAGGTCGAATTGAATCCCTTACCACCCTATCTCAAATATGTGTTCTTGGGAGAGGGTGACACTTTACCAATCATCATTGCTAGTGACCTCGACTCCTTTCAAGTAAAGGCATTGAAGTTGGTGGTAAGAAAATCCTTTTGAGCCATTGGTTGGACGATAGCAGATATCATCGAAATAGCTCCCGACATTTATTCAAACAAAATTAAACTCGAGCAAGATCATATACCGAGTGTGGAACACCAAAGGAGATTAAATCAACCCATGTAGGAGGTGGTGAAGAAAGAAATCATAAAATGGCTCGATGCAGGAGTGATATATCCTATATCCAATAGTACTTGGGTGAGTCCGGTACAATGTGTTTCAAAAAATGGTGGCATCACGGTAGTTGAAAATGAAAAGAATGATCTCATCCTCGCCCGACCAGTCACCGAATGGCGACTGGGTATGGACTATCCAAAATTGAACTTATGGACCGAGAACAACCATTTTCTAATGCCTTTCATGGATCACATGATAGATAGGCTCGCAGGAGGAGGATGGTATTATTTTTTGGATGGTTACTCGGGGTACAATCAAATTTGTATTGCCCCGGAGGATCAAGAAAATACAACTTTTTCTTGCCCATATGGTACATTTGCATTCAAGCGAATGCCCTTTGGGTTGTGTAATGCCCCGACAACCTTTAAACGTTGCATGTGTTGACACCCAATTTTGGCTTGCCCTTTTTCCTTTAATTGTTTTTTTGATGCTTCTTGGCCCTAAATAATTTTTGAAAAATTAAATAAGAAATAAGATTCATATTTTTATCTTTATTTCTATAAATTTTTAAATAATAAAAGGAAATCTATTTTTCTATCATATTATAAAATATTTTAATTAAGTATAATTAAATACTTTAACATCAAAAATCACAAAATATCTTTTGATACTCGCATTCACATTTTTATAATTTTAGGCGATATTGCGACTATATGTATATATTTTGTTATATAAAATAAATATTTTTTATCTTATTCTTATTTTTACATGTATTTTATAATATTCTTATTTTTACACACATATGCATATATTGTTGATATTAAATCACAAAATATATCAAATTGGACGCTTATACAATTTATGTCTGTAATTTGTATACGTTAAACTAAAAATAATTTTAGGATATCAGAAGCATTGATAAATTTAATTTCAGTAGAAAAAGAGTATTCAGGATAACAATATTCCATTTTTTATTTTTTCAACCCAACTTTCTTTTTATAAATTTCAACTAAGAGTCCGAAAATCAGCTTGAACCTAGTATAATTCCTATGCCCGTCTTACTGTTTCACCTCAATAGATACGACTTAATCTGATTCGTCGATTTATTTAGAATCCGAAGGATCCCCAAATTTTCCAGTTATTTTTATATATAGTCATTTTTTTGAATTTAATAATATATTTATTTATATATTTATTTTTCTCCTTTTTCTCCCTTTTCTCCTCTCTTTAAATTAAATTTGAATCGTCCAATTAGATATCGAACGGGTAAAAAAATAGTCGTTTTAAAAAATCAACTTTCCATATATTTATCCATGTAATACATTTTCCTTTTCTTATTTTCACTATTAATTTTAAGGGATAATCTTTAGGATCGTTCGATTAATAAATTGGACAAATCAAAACCAGTCCAAAATCACCAGACTAACACAACTTGATCCCGTCCGTCGATTATTTTCCAAATCGAGGATTTCAAAATTTTTAGTCATCGTCATATATTCACATATACATGTATATAAAGTATTTTATTTATCTGATTATTTACTTATTTATTCTTTCTTTTAAATTAAATTTGGACAAAGACCAAACGGATAGAAAAAAATAATTAATTTTAATTAATTTTTTAATATATTTGTCTCTCGCTATATATAAAATATTTTATTATTATTAGTTAAGGTGATATTTTTAAGATCGTCCGATCTTTGATGATCGGACACCTACCACGCGTCTGGCAAAATCAAACACGCGTGATCCCCCTTTTCCAAAAAGTAGTGACATTTCTCTTTCGTTTACCTAAAACGGCAACGACAACCAACCGACCCCTTTTTCTTCTTTTTTTCCCCCCTTCTCCACCACTACCAAAAATGCCATAACCCTAGTCTACCATCATGGCAGACGCGGCCACCTACACCTGCATAAGAATCTCCCCCAAATCACCCCAAGACAGTAAATCGCCAAAGAATCAAAAGAAACAATCCCCATTTTGTAAAAATCGGCTGTTAATGGGTCTGAAAAGTCGATTTAGAGAAGATTCTTGATTCAAAATTTAAAATCTCCTGCATTTCCTTTCCCTTTTTTTTATTTTTGTGTTTCAAATCCAGACTTAAAGTTTGGGTTTGTACCTATAAATGGGGAAGGGTGTGCTTTGCTTGAGACAAGGGTTTTGGAAATGAAAAAAAATAGAGGTTGAAGATCCAAAAGAAAAACTAAAAATTTTGAGTGAGATTTTGGATCTGTACGAAAGAAAAAGAATTTCGAAGAGAGGTAACAAATTTGAGAAGAAGAAAAATTTGGATAAAATAGCAGTGAAAAAGGGTCTTGAAAGGTTTGTTTTTTCAAAATCAAAGGGGAAATTTGACATAAAGGGGTTCGAAAATGGAGCAAAATTTTGAAGAAAAACAGATAGGAAAAAAAATAAAAGAGAGAGCAGCTTATACTTTGAAATGTTCAAGCAAAAAGGGGTCTTGGAAATTGCTGATTTTCTTACATTTTTTGCTAAATTCGGTGTCCTGTGGTTGAGTCTGTAGTCTCCGAAAAAATGCTTGATGTTAAAGCTCTAGTTTTGCTACCCAAGACAAGGTGAACGCTCATCTTTAACCTTTCCTTGTCAATTTTAGCTTATTTTTGAACATGTGGATACTTGATTTTGGTTCAAGTCTGTTGGTATGTTGATGTTCGCCATCCATCGATTGAGTTCGGGACCATAATTTTGCTTTCAATTGTTGAATATGTACAAATATGATTTTCTATACTTCACCTTCATCCCCCTTTCTTTAGTATGCAATTTTGTTCTGATGTTAATTTTTGTTGTCGTTGCTTGTGTTGCCTCTATGAGAAAAAATCTAATACTATTTTTTATGAAATTATTTTGAGAAGTATGCAAGTATATGAATAAGTGATCTATTTTTGGTTTCGAGTTCGGTTCTGGTATGTTGTTTATTGTCTTCGAATCAGACCAGCGAATGTGATCTTTTAGTGTGCGGGATGATGCACGTCGAGTTTGTGATGTTGTCCATACTTTTTCCTTTCTCCATCGTCACCTATGTTAGCTTGTAAAAAAATGTGAAAAGTATTGCTTTCTCGTCCAGTTATTGTTTTGGTTTGTGTTTTTTTTGTATTTATTTGTTTCATGAATCGAGTTTGGTTTTAGATATAGTATTGTCTTAGGCCTTATTAAATCAACATCGTCATTGTATTGTTTGAATTCCAAGGGTAAATGCTATTTGACACTAGACGCCTGGTTCATATGTAAATGTATAAACCAACAAATTGTTAAGAATTTTTTTCTTTCTTTTTCAAATTTGACCCTAATATTGTGAAATCAAGTCCCAAAACGTGATTTATTCTAAAATTTCATGGCTGTCTATATTTTCATAAGTGATTTTCTTGTCTGATTTCAAAATACGTTGCCTCTTATTTGTGAATATAAGGAGTATCTTTTTTTTTTACGACATGCTCACATAACGTAACACATGTGTTTCATTTTAGTTCAGTATCACGATTGAGTGGTCGGTGAAGAAGGACGTGGTTATCACTTTGAATGTTTGGGTTCGGTGTCTTGTTTCTTCTTAGTATTCGAGGTTTTACTAATACTTAGAATGGGTTACGACAGTTGGAGTTATAGGCCATGGACTTATGTTCACTTATCTGTAATAAGCATCACTTCCCTAGATTCAACCACGTGACTATTGTATATCAAGTTGAATGTGAATTTTGTTGTCTTTAGCCAACACTGAATGTATAAGTTTGTGAAGTGATTTAAATCCTCATGGCTTACCAGATGTGCACCGAATACTTGTGATTTCTATCTTATTAAAATCATATGTTAGTCGAGCTTTGGTGTTAGTGTTTGGTAAATACTTTTCAATTCGAATTCTCACGTGTGTTTTATATTTGATAAGAATCTAATCTTTATTTTGCCTTTCTTTGTTTTATGTAATCTCGAAAATGGGAGTTTCGATCAAACTCAAGTTTGAACCAGAGATCGGGTCAATGACTATAAAGTCACAATGCTTGGGATTTAAGTCATTAGGAGTGGGTTCCGTCGGATGAAATCTATAGTATCAAATTTCATTACTTTTCTCATCACTTCCGTCATTAGATTTACTTCATTAATGCTGTATTACAATAAATATGTATTTTATATGGTTGATTGCTGTGGGTTAATGTTGTTTTAATTTTTTGGGGTAGAATTATTTTGAACTAATGCCCCGACCAACCCTCTTTTATATTTGATGTTTGTAGGCTTAATTATAAATTGTCTTTTAGGATAAATGGAAACTTAATCTTCTGAGTGTAATCTCAAATGGTAATATATTTTGGAATTGAAATGAAAATATTTAGTCACAGTACTTGTTTTTGCGAAATGTTCAATTAATGGTTTCTTTTTGTTATTGCCGCAATTCAATTTTTTTCAAATGAGTTGCCACAAATAAGCTTAGTCAGTTAACCCTCTTATGTTTGCAAATAACTAATCTATCAAATCTAATTTTCCATATACACTTGAATGCTTGCTACATATCATATTCATTTCTCAACTCTATCTTAAGTTTTCAGATTTTATAAGTCTCAAGAACACAAGGTATACATGTGTTACGTTACCGCATACGAGGTATATCTTATTATTTTTACCACTATTATAATAATTATCTTCATCATTATTATTGTTATCATCATCCATTAATATTATCATTAAATTTATTTATGTTCATTATTAATATTATGTTTATTATTATTATTATGTTTATTATCATTAGAGATAGTACCCAATTACCCCCCTGAACTATACCCAAAAAGGATATGACACATCTCAACTTAAAGGGGGTCCTATTACCCCCCATGAACTAATTAAAAGTGGAATTTTGATCCCCTTAGTGCCTATGTGGCACAATACACTGAAGTGTCCACGTAGGCACACGTGTGTGCCACATATGTGCCACATAGGTACCAAGGGGGTGAAAATTCCACTTTTAATTAGTTCAGAGGAGGGGGGGGTAATAGGACCCCCTTTAAGTTGAGGTGTGTCATAGCCTTTTTGGGTATAGTTCAGGGGGGTAATTGGGTATTTTCTCTTATCTTTACTTACACTCTATTTTGAATGCATAGTTATATGGGTATTCTTCTATTACTTTTACTTTAACCTACTTTTAGTTACTACCTTAAGAATATTCACAAATAAATGAACGATCACCTAATCTCTTATAATTTTAGAATGGACAAGTCTATTTTACTCTAAATTGATATGTTGATGTATTTCGATATTCTTACATATTTTATTTATTTATTTTCGAGAAACACATTCTGTATAAATTTAATTTCAAAATAAACAATTTTTATATGTGCGTGATGATATGTAAACAAATAATTTCCTTTTACACTTTGGAATGACATTTTCTTTTATCTCATAAATATTTCTTTATACACATATATACTATGGGAATTTTACGTTCTTGTAAAGTAATAAATCTATAAGTTTATTTAGTATAACAAATGTTAATGTTAACGTTTTTGCTTCGCTTTTCTTTTCTTTTTCTTAAAATATGCATGGATAATTTTGCGATAGTTGCATTACTTCCCCGTACATGGTAGCGTCATGTTTATTGTACCTTAAAATTTCTTCTGAGTAATAACAAAAAATAATAATAAATTTTCCTATCACCCCCTTTTTAAAAAAATAATGAAGCAATGGTTTCCCTAATATTTTCCTAAACTAAGCATAAGGACTATCTTCGGATAGGCCCTGAGGGGTGCCTAACACATTCCCCTTGGGTAACCAAAACTCTTATTCAAAATTCTACATATTTTCAAAAGATCAGAACAAAGTTTTACAATAAAAAATAGTTTTTCCTAATTTTTCTAAAAAGTCAGGTGGCGACTCTAAAAAATAATTTTCAAAACCCAAGAGTTACAAACGCCACCATATGTCATGTGCTATTTCGATCGATTCAAAATACGGCACGACAGAATGACGACTCTGCTGGGGAACCTAATTAACTTAGGTTTAGCCTTAATATTCTTAGTTTAGGATTTTACATGCTTTATTATGTTATTTACTTACCTGTCTTTATATCATGCTTTCTATGAAAGGACGCAATCCAAATCCGAACTTGCGTTCCTTTTTTGTTTGTACAACACTACTTGTTACTGCTTTATCACTTGCACTGATCCTATCGAGTTTTGGTCGTACACAATTCACAACACGTGAGGAGGGTACTCCACTCCTCCGAACTTTCTTTGGATTCCTTAGTTTTAGAGTCGGTGCAGTTAGGCTAGTGGACCTTCTCACAGCTATTCAGTCCTACTCTTGAACATGTAGGTTAAAATCCTACTCTAGTAATAGGTCATATTTCATACACCTTAGGCGGAACGGTCCAAGGTATCATTTTTGTAATTAGGGAACCACCATTCGTGTCAACGGGTTCTTCATAAACCCAACGACGCTATATGTGTGAAATGACTAATTGATCCAAATGTTAAGACCGTAATAAATTCAGGACATTGAGCTTACCCTACCCTTTTTCCTTGCACAGATGGAAATCAACCAAAACCTCACCAACATCCGCATGCTGATTGATGTACGACGGGTCCTGAGACACTTGTGGGGAAACATCCGAGTAGCTCACGGGGAGGAAGTACTAGCACATTTAGGGTCCTTGACTGATCTAATGGAGGTAAGGATAGACGAGCTACTTATTCGATTGCTAGTCGAGTTCTGGGACCCGACCACTGCCATTTTCAAGTTCGTGGATTTTGAGATCACGCCTACTTTGGAAAAGATCAGCCAAATGGCTAACTTTCCATTAACGGGGCGGGTACCTTTGGCCCCACACTACTTAAGGTAGTCGTTTTCTTAGCGATATAGGATTGAGAGTCGGCACAGGATTGAGGATGGTTGAGGCAGGCTGGGTAAGCCTGGTTATATTTTTAAGAGGTTCGGTATAAGGGAAAGCTATGACCGTTTTTGGGAGGAGTTCTTCTTTACCAGGATCGACTGAGAGAGACATAAAGCCATTGTTTTTATGGTGGATTTCCTTGGTTTATGGTGTTCCCAATGAGAGCGAACCAGATCAAGATTCACCTACTCTCCATGGTCATATTCATGTGCAGGAGACCAATCAAAACCACGATCATGTCGATGATTCTAGCAGAAGTCTTTCGCTCCTTGTCTGCATGCTCCAGGGGGCACAACTCTTTAGAGGTTGCAAACTAATTCTCCATGTATGGGCATTAGAACACTTTTATCACAGTGATGGCATCAGGGAGACAGGTTTCAACCAGATCTGCAGCCAAAAACTTAGGGTGGCTATGTGGGACATGTCGAGTAATGAGGAACAGTGGCGCGTCTTCCTAACCTATCTCACCGATAACCTCATCCAGTGGAGGCTACCTTGGGTTAGCGGTCGAGTAATACTAAGGAGGTACTACTCTTATTTCCTTGAGTTGATTGGGTTGGAAGGAATCCAGCCATATGCGTCGTTAAGAGTTCTATGGCTGGATTCCTTCCAACCTATCATACACTCAGAATGACGAGCAAATGGCCAACATAACACAGGAAATTGAAGTCTTGAAAGAAAAACTACGTCAGATGTAGGATCTAACCAAGCTTACCATAACTAGTTTTCCCGCTCAGTTGCAAGCTCCAAGTATTGAATTACCTCCAGGAATTCCCGCTAACCAAGAAAATATACCATATGCTCAAGCCCCACCAGCTCTTTAACCTACTATCGGAAATGCACTTACTTATTCATTTCCTGCTTAGAAATTTACTGTTCCAGTCCATCCAGAAATGCAGCACATACCCGGAGCACATATCACTTGTTATATACCTGTGCCACCTGTATATGCTACCGAAGCTCCGACTTTCGCAATATCTACGACTCTTAAGGTTCCATATGAGGTTGATCAGAATGAGAGATTAGGAAAAGATGTCCAATCAAGTGAAGAAGGCCCGATAGCATCTCAGCTTGAAAGTCTAAAGAGGGCATTCAGGAACATGCAAGTCACCAGGGGGACTAAAAGCCTGGACTACGATGACTTATGCATTCATCCAGACATCGACATACCGCGGGGGTATAAACCACCAAAGTTTGATGTGTTTGATAGAATGGGCAACCCGCATGCACATCTGAGGGCTTACTACGATAAGTTGGTCGGCGTGGGAAGGAATGAGAAGTTAAGAATGAAGCTGTTCATTCGGAGTTTGTCGGGAGAGGCTTTGAATTGGTACACCCGACAGAACCCCCGTAAGTGGCGTGACTGGTGGGAAATGGCTGAGGACTTCATGAGTCACTTCAGATTTAACACTGAGATTGCCCTAGATAGGTTCTCATTGGCTAACATACAAAAGAAGCCATCAGAATCATTTCAAGAGTACGCATGGCATTGGAGGACCAAGGCTGCTAGGATCCAACCTCCGCTGGACAAATGTGAGCTCTCCAAGTATTTTGTCCGAGCTCAAGAGGGTGTTTATTTTGACAGGATAATGTCAATAATGGGTTAAAAGTTTGCAGAATTGGTCAAGATGGGAGATTTCATAGAAGAAGGAATCAAGTCAGGGAAGATCCAATCTATAGTAGCATTACAAGCTGCAAGTAAGGCCATGCAGAATGGTTCCATTAATGGTAATAAGAAAAAAAGGAAAGATGTCTCAGCCGCCACACCATACTACCAACCCGGAAATTCTTCCTACTGTTACCCTAACAACCCCCAAATTGTTACACATATCCCAGTGTACAATACTCAACCGCATTACAACCCACCTTGAGCTCCAACATACAAAATCCGCCAAGACCATACGTCCCCGTCCAAGCCCCAGCTCACCAAAATAGACCAGCCTATGTTCCAAGACCACAACCAAATTTTGAAGCCAGAAATACTCGCACCTACACACCAATTACAGAACCTTTGGCCTAGTTGTTTGAGAGATTGAGGGTAGTAGGTTTGTTGTATCCAATTAAGGGAAAGACCCCTGATTTGACCTCT
Source organism: Capsicum pubescens (assembly GCA_030864215.1). Taxonomy (NCBI): domain Eukaryota; kingdom Viridiplantae; phylum Streptophyta; class Magnoliopsida; order Solanales; family Solanaceae; genus Capsicum; species Capsicum pubescens. Next base: position 126,988,169 of record CM061543.1, read on the forward strand.
TAAAACTTCGACGGTAACAAGCGATGCGCCTATCACTCAGAAGTCTAGGGGCATGATGCAGAAGACTGCTACAGCTTGAAGAATCAAATTGAGTCTATAGTAAGAAGGGGTATAATCAAATGCACTACCACAACTCCAAATATGAACAATAAACCCTTGATAAATCATGGACTTTGGGAAGTTAATATGATTACTCTAGAGGAGGAGTATGATTTGGAAGAAACTATTGTGCCCACATGGAACGCAGAAAAAATCGCCACTGCATCACCATCACAACCATTTATCACAGTTTAGTTGAGGGATCCTATAACTGTTCAAACTTACTTGCCGAGAGTCATAGTGACCATATTAGCCACTGGAAGGCCCAACTATGACACTAAACTAGTCCCGTGGGACTATCAAGCTGAAGTCAAGGAAAAAATAATAGACGCTGTTATGGCTCAGGGGATGACCAGGTCTGGAAGGTGTACCCGCTAGAGGAACCAAATCATGGAGTTATTAGGAAATATACAAACTCAAGGAGAAATATTAAAGATGCTGAAGCTGTAGAATTTTGGAAAAAGATGCAACCCAAGGACTATTCGATTGAAGATCAGCTCAAGAAAACATCAACCCACATATCCGTCATGTCCTTTCTTATGAGTTCTAAAGCCTGCAGGAACACTTTGATGGCAGTGTTATGTAGGGTTAGCATATCAAAGGAGAACACTAGGGAGACTTTGGCTACAATAATCGGGTGAGTGGTGGAGGCAAATAAGGTCTCTTTCCATGATGATGAATTACTATTAGAAGGGGATGCACACAATATAGCGCTCCATATTGCATTTAGATATCATGACAAGATTGTGAATAGGGTCTTGATCGTTGGTAGTTTGGGTTGCAATATTTGTCCGTTCTCCACTCTAAGGGATTTGGGTGTGAATATAGAAGATATAAAGGAGAGTCGGGTGAAGGTTAGAGCCTTTGATGGGTCGCAAAGGAGTGTCATCGGAGAAATTTACTTGACATTTCAGACAGGCCCAACAGAATTTCCTATCCTATTTCAGGTAATGGATGTGTCGTCTAGCTACAACTTGCAGCTGGGAAGGCCGTAGGTCCATATGTCAAGATCCATTCCTTCCACTCTTATCAGTGTGTGAAGTTTGAGTAGGGCCGCACAGAAGTCACTGTCCATAGGGAGCTTAGTCATCCCATATACTCTGTTAATTTAGTTCCAGTCGCTGAGGAGTTAGATGGAGCTACTTTCCATACTCTAGAGATCATGCAAGCTACAAGGATCGATGAAAAGATAGATTCAGCTAAAGTGAAAATGTCGAGTGCTGAAAATATAATTGCATCAAAGATGTTGAAGTATGGGTATCAGCCCAAGACAGGGCTAGGACCAAGAGCCAATGGTATAGTTGAGCCAATCCATCTAAAGGATCAGAGAGGTATTACTAGTCTTGGATATGAGCCCATTTCTGGAGGAGCCTGCAGTGAATGATTTGGAGTGACAGTATTAATTCCATCCCAAGCCCCAGTTTTAGGGTAAATAGTTGATGAAGATATCATAGAAGAAATATGAAATCTATTTGTGACCATGATCAAAGGAGAATCGGAGATAGATTTCAAGAAGCTTACTATCCGTGATGCTGAATCGGGAGAAGTCCTGCAGAATTGGACCATTAGCCCATCCCTATTCCGATGAAAGTCTTGGTGGTATGGGATTGTTGTTGCTTTTAAAAATTATTTTATTTGCATGATCAATTGAGGCTTGAATCATGCCGAAGATCTTTTGCTACTTGCCTCTTGTCAAAGCCAGTGCTTTTATTAATAAAAGTCCTTATTTTCAAAACTTATTTTTCTATTTCCAATATCTATTTACTTTACTCGCTTTTTATACTTTTCAGCACAAATATTAATAAAAATCGTCATTCCACTATTATGAAATGTAATGAATCCATTGAGAAAAATACAAGCGATGAGCAAGATTACGAGAAGTACGATGAAAGCATGATGCTTGAAAACCTGCCGCAAGAGATAGAGCAACTCGAAAGTCAGAAGAAGCCTAATATGGATGAAACAGAAGTCATCAATTTTGGTGATGAAGAAACAACAAAGGAAACACGAGTTATCATACACTTGGAGGATGAAAGAAAGAAGGAATTGATAAGTCTGCTCAAGCAATACATCGATGTATTTGCTTGGTCTTACGATGACATGACTGGTTTAAGCACTGATATTGTCTCGCATCAACTGCTGACTAACCCCACATGTCCGCCTGTGAAGCAAAAGACAAGGAAATTTAAACCCAATTTGAGTCTAAGAATCAGAGAGGAGGTGACCAAGCATATAGAAGACAACATTGTGAGGGTCACAACTTAGCCCACCTAGTTGGCCAACATCGTGCCAGTTCTGAAGAAGGACGAGAAAATAAGAATATGTGTAGATTATTGAGATCTTAACAAGGCTAGTCCAAAGGATGATTTTCCTCTCCCGAACATTCAAATTCTCATTGATAATTGTGCAAAACATGAATTACAGTCATTTTTTTATTGTTTTGCAGGATATCATCAAATCTTGATGGATGAGAATTATGCAAAGAACACAACCTTTATCACTCCATGGGGAGTATACTATTATAGAGTAATGCCGTTTGGACTCAAGAATGCCGGTGCAACATACATGAGATCTATGACTGCCCTTTTCCATGATATGATCCATAAAGAAATTAAGGTATATGTGGATGATGTCGTCATCAAGTCCAAAAGGAGTTTGGATCACCTGGATGACTTACGTAAGTTTTTCGAAAGGCTGTAAAGGTACGACCTAAAGTTGAATCTAGAAAAATGCGCCTTTGGAGTTCTCGCAGAAAATTTATTAGGATTCATTGTTAGTAGGAAATGTATAAAGTTGGATCTATCCATGATAATGGAAATACAAGACTTACTACCTCCTAAGACCAAAAAGGACGTAATAAGTTTCTTGGGAAGACTCAATTACATCAGTCGGTTCATAGCCAATCTACAATGATTTTTGAACTAATATTTAAGTTACTGAAGAAGGATGCTGCCATCAGATGGACTGAAGAATGTCAGAAGGCTTTTAACAAAATCAAGGAGTATTTGTCTAACCCACCAGTACTGGTTCCACTAGAATCGGGAAAGCCATTGCTGTTATATCTATCTATTATGGATAATGCATTTCAATGTGTGTTAAGGTAACATAATGATATAGAGAGGAAAGAGCAAGCCATTTACTACCTAAGTAAGAAGTTCACACCGTATGAAGCTAGGTATACATTGTTGGAGAAAACTTGTTGCGCATTGACTTGGGTTGCACAAAAGTTAAAGCACTACCTGTCCGCGTATACCTCGTACTTGATTTCAAGAATGGATCCACTCAAGTACATTATTCAGAAGCCAATGCCTACTGGAAAATTAGCAAAATGGCAGATTTTGTTGAGTGAGTTTGACATTGTGTACGTGACACAAAAGGCCATCAAAGGACAAGCTTTGGTTGATCACCTTATGGAAAATCCAGTGGATCAAGATTACATGCGTCTCAATACCTACTTTCCTAATGAAGAGGTGTTGTTTGCAGGAGAAGACATCTCAGAGTCGTATGATAGATGGAGGTCGTTCTTCGATGGAGCAGTGAACTTTAAAGGAGTCGGTATTAGAGCAGTTCTAGTTTCAAAAATAGGTCAACATTATTCGATCTCAGTGAAGATTAGGTTTCCTTGCATGAATAACATGGCATAACATGAAGCTTGCATTCTCGAGCTTAGGATGGCAGTAGACATTGGCATTAAAGAGCTATAGGTGATAGGAGATTCAAATTTATTGATCCATCAGGTGCAAGAAGAATGGACCACCAAGAACATCAAAATACTTCATTATGTATAATGTCTTAAGGAGTTGAGTAAAAAGTTTATGAATATTGAATTGAAGCATGTCCCTCAAATTCAAAATGAGTTTGCCGATATCTTCGCAACACTATCTTCAATGATTCAGCATCCAGATAAGAATTACATCGATTCCATCAAAGTGGAGATACATGACCAACAAGCATACTATTTCTATGTAGATGAAGGGCCATATGGAAAGCCGTGGAACTACGACATCAAGAGGTTACTCGGTGCAGGAGAATATCTAAAAAACGCTATTGCGAACCAGAAGAAGACTTTAAGAAGAATGACCAATCACTTCTTTTTCAATAATAAAATCTTGTATAGGAGGACTCCAGACTTGGGATTGCTACGATAAGTCGACTCCTCGGAAGCCACAAGATTGTTAAAAGAAATACACGTAGGAACTTGTGGACCTCACATAAATGGTTTCATGCTGGAGAAGAAGATTTTGGGAGCTGGATGCTTTTGGATGAACATGGAGAGGGATAACATCCGATACGTGCAAAAATGTCACCAATGTCAAGTTCATGGAGACTTTATATGAGTTCCACCAAACGATATCAATGTGATGGGGTCTTCTTAGCCATTTTCCACTTGGGGCACGGATGTTATTGGGTCCATAGAGTCTTCTACATCCAATGGACACCATTTTATCTTGGTCACTATTGATTAATTCACGAAGTGGGTTGAGGCCTCAACACATAAGGTCGTAACCAAGAAAGTGGTAGTAGATTTTGTTCGCAACAACTTAGTCTATCAGTTTTGAATTCCAGAGCCAATCATAACAGATAATTGAGCCAATCTAAATAGCAACCTGATGAGAGAGATTTGCAAAAGGTTTAAGATCTCTCACCAAAATTCCATGGCATATCGGCCATAAATGAATGAAGTTGTTGAAGCCGCAAACAAGAATATCAAGAGGATCTTGAGGAAGATAGTGGACGGTAATAGGGAATGTCATGAGAAGCTACCGTATGCTTTCTCGAATATCGCACCATGATTAGAACTTTTACTGGGGAAACTCCCTACATGTTGGTATACTAGTCAGAAGCAGTGATACCTGCAACGGTAGAAATACCTTTATTAAGAGTAATCCAGGAGGTTAGTCTAGACGACACTGAATAGATTCATAGAAGGATTGAGCAGTTGATGCTCATCGATGAGAAGAGATTGGATGCAGTCTATCATGGTCAACTCTATCAAAATAGAATGATCAAGGCGTTCAATAAGAAAGTCAAGCCTCGTTGATTCACACCAGGAAAATTAGTATTGAAGAAGATATTCCCTCACCAAGATGAAGCCAAAGGGAAATTTACCCCAAATTGGCAAGGTCCTTGCATAGTCCACCGATTACTCTCAAGAGGAGCAGTAATTCTTACAGAAATAGACGACACAGTAAGCACAAAGCCGATCAATTCAGACGCCATCAAGAAGTACTACATTTGAAGACATTAGGACTAGTTGTTTCTTTGTACTTTTTGTATTTTTCTCTAATGTAATAGAACTATGTATTAGCCTGACTTTCCACAGTGGGATACGTAGGCAACCCACATAGGGTTTTATTTCCCTTAGAAAACCCAAAAATATCATCCTTTCATGTATTTAGAACTACACTCTACCTGACTTCACACAGCATGATACGTAGGCAATCCACATCGGATTCGGTCCTCTTCATATTTTTATCTTTCCATTGTACTGAACTATGGCCTGATCTGATTCCACTTGGATACGTAGGTAGCTTGAGTCAGGCCCAGTCATTGTAGTATTTTACTTTATCTTTTGTATCGAACTACGTTATAAACTGATTCCTACTCTTAGGATACCTAGGAATCCTGGTTAGGCTCGATCATTGCCCTACATATTTTTACTTTTCTTGTTGCCTCAAACTACGTACAGACCTGATTCCTATCTTAAGGATACGTAGGCAACCTGAAAGGTTCAGTCTTACCTTTAGGAAAATCCCCTTTCGCTCATAGTATAGCCCCAAAATATAAGCTATCTTGCTGCCAGAATCATATAAAGCATTGATGACTTAAAGGATAAAGCTACAAGAATCACAATCGATGAGCTGAGGCTTAACGGATTTTGAAACATGTCATAATTTGAAAAATGATAGAGGATTACTATATATACTTAATATATATACGTAATATACTTGCGAAAACATATATACATATATGCATTTTTCACTATACTTTCAAACTTTCCCACCTACTGAGACTCCAAATTTGGAAATGATCAGGCTAGGGTGTTGGCTGATTTTCGGTTCTTCTTTCGTTAGTCTTTTTGGGAGGCATGTTCTATAAACTAATGGAAGAAGTGGATCAGACTGAGAGTTTAACTTGAGCTCATGTTCACTCGCATGACATGAATACTGAAAGAAGGGAAAATATTCCTAAAACATCTCATAGACTCCTGTCCATAAGTGTGGTACACTACACACCCATGCACAAGAATCTATGCGATATGACTTTCCGACTTCCTAGGAATCTGTTGAACCTTAGTCTCTGATACCAAGTTTGTCACACCCCGAGTCTATACCCCAGATGCTATACGGTGCTTATGATCCTGAAGGACCACAAGCTAAAACATGACTGATATCTGCTGTAAGCACTGAATAATATACTATGAAAAATAGGCTGAAATGTCATAAGGTTCAAAATCTGTAAATACTGCTAAAGTGTATCAACTGAAATAACAATTTGTAAAATTGAATACTATCTGAAAACTAGTTTGAAAAGCCTCTAACTGAAACTTTCTAAAAGTGGAGTTGATGGGATAATCCCCCAACTACCTCCATCTACTGAAATACCGAGTCTACTAAAATAATGAAATAAAAAAATATCCTTGAATGATGAGGACTCACTGCTAAATCTGATGTGCTGTCTGAATCTGAATTTGTCTATATGCGGTTAGGAACCTGAGCATCCAAACCTATGATATGAGACATCATAGAACAAAGAAAGAGTATGCATCATTACGCGGAATATACTGGTATGCTAGATCGGGTAAGACTAATTGCAAGGGTTCATATGCATGAACAACAACTGACTGAATGATATAGAGTAACTGAACATAAAAGTACATGGATATTCTAAAACTGCTGTAAATATTAGGTACGCAATACTGCGCATACATATATACTGTAACTGAGCTTTTTTGAAGCTAAGTACTGAGTTTTGATACTGAGTAATTGATAATCTAAAGTTACTGATAACTGAGTTACTGATATTGATTGATTGTATCTGATAGTCCTAATTCTGTAGAACTGAACTGAGTTCTATTTTGAGACTTAAACTGAAACTGTGAGAGGTAATCATCTAATCGACATGCCCCAAATAAGATAAGATAACTGAGTTGGGTTCTAATCTATAACCCCAATTGGAAGGGTGTCAGTACCGTGCCATGGGTAAAGACAAGTTGAGAGTTACCCTTATCTGGCAGGTACTCTAATGAGAATGGTGGAACCCTCATCTGGAAGGTTAAAACACCTCATCAACCCTCAACTGGTAGGTTTGATGTCTCAACCTACGCTGGCTACGTAGTTCTGCAATACAAGGATTGTTTCGAAGGGTCACACCCTCTACTGCCAGGTGAGTCCCCATCCTTGGGTTAACTCGGTACTGAATCCTACTCCCAACTGAAAGACATTGAACTTACTATATTGAACTGAACTGGACTGATACTGAGATTACTGAATTTTCCTAAGTTCCAGAACTGACTAAGTTCTGTAACTGAATCAGAGTTGTACTTATCTTGATATAACTAAGATTATTCTATAACTGACACTGGCTCTAGGTAAACAGCTAAATTATCAAGTATTAAATACCCCCAGGACTCGATAGCATGAAAAGTAAAGCATAGCATAATCTTGAATAACATAACATTGCTCACTTGTTCATAATTCATCCATAGATACATTTTATCAAACACTTGTAAGGAATCTAATTATACATGAATGGGGAATACATGCTATCATATTATAATGGCACTATTTCATTCACCTAGGCATTTTATCAAACACATAGGGAGCATGCTTGAGATATACAATAATCAACACATATATTTATCATGGCTACATCTATCAACTTACAAATTGAAGGGTTTATCATGAAGATCATGTAATTCAATACATATAAGGATTAATTGCATGAAAGCTTGCAATTTAATCATGGAAAGGACCCAACAATAACATGAACATGAATTCAATTTAATTATGAAAGTTCATAATTCAATGATCTTGTAGTTTGAAAATGGATTCGTGGACTCTATAGGTGAAAGGAACCCATAGATGAACACCTAACACACCTTGGAATATTTGTTATTGAAGATTCTTGGAGAAATTCTTGAGAGTCACCTTGATTTCTTGAAGCTAGGGTTTTGTATCTTGAGAGAAAATGCTTTCTTTCTTGAGATAAGTGAGCAAATAATAAGATAATAGGCTACTAAGGGCTTTAATCTCGTTTTTAGGCTGACTAGAATGAGGGAAAAAGACTTAAAACCCCTTGGAAATTAAATCTCAGAATTGACTAAAAAATCTTAATTTTTACCCTTTGAGCGACGCGACGCTATCACACTGTGTCTCTAGAAATTGACAACTGGGAAAATGCACTGTGGCACGATATCGCGTTGCCACTTGGATGCGACTTGGAAGTTCACCGCGATGCGGTGGGATCGTGTTGGTACACTGGGAATTGACAAATATGAAAATAGGCTTTGACGCGGCACACCGGTATCATGGTACCTCACTGGAAACTGACATTTGCCATTTTGACATACTCCGCGACGCGCTACTGGCCTGAATGATGGTGTTAACAACTGAAACTTAAAATAGCCATAACTTCTTACCCGATTATCGAATTTAGGTAAATTTTATATTGTTAGAAATCTAATTGAATTTTCTGCGTAATGGCAGGCTCTAAACTGAAAAACACTGAGTATTTAAATTTTTTATATTATATGACTCATGGACTGAGATATAAGTTGCTTGAGAAATATAGGGTATTACAATATCTTCCCCTTGGGAATATTCGTCTTTGAATGAGACTGATTAATCTAGGAAACACTGATAGACTGAGCTGACACACTGAACACACATATCTGATGTATGACTACATGAATAAACTACTAATAAGATGAGTTTTCAGACTATACATGCATATCTGATGCATGAGTACATGTCAAAACTGATTCATGAATGCATGACTAAATATGCAACAGTAATGGATACCAAGTTTATAATTGTAACTGAACATGGAACTAAGTAAAGCTAAGGAAGACTATTACCTTTAATTGAGTCTGAGTTTGTGGAGAAAACGTGAGGATACTTGGTCCGCATATCTACTTTTTCTTCCTAAGTAGCCCCCTCAATGGGCTGATTTCGCCAAAGAACTTTGACTAAGGCAACTTCTTTGTTCCTCAATTTGTGAATCTGATGATCGAGGATCTGAAATGGAACCTCAACGAAAGAAAAATCATGCTGAATATTTACGTCCTCTAAGGGGACTATGACTGCTGTCTCACCAATGCATTTCTTTAGCAAGGAGACATGGAATATTGGGTGTACTGAAGCTAGATCTGAAGGCAACTCGAGCTCATAAGCTACCTTTCTGAAACGACTGAGAATTCTATAAGGACCAACATATTGGGGACTGACCTTTCCTTTTTTGCCGAATCTCTTCACACCATTCATGGGAGAGATTTTCAAGAACACAAAATCACCAATCTCAAAATTGAGATCTTTTCTCCTCACACCGGCATACAATTTTTGTCAGTTTTGGGCTTCCCTAAGCCTTTTTCTGATCAACTGAACCTTCTATAAGGCATCAAACACTAAGTCAGACCTTACTACTGTAGCCTCATATACCTCGAACCAACTAATTGGAGATCTTCTTCTCCTACCATAGAGAGTTTCAAATAGAGCCATCTAAATACAGGAATGATAACTGTTATTGTCTGCGAACTCGATCAAAGGCAAGTGGTCATCCCAACTACCCTTAAAATCAATAACACATGCTCTCAGTATATTTTCTAGAGTCTGAATGGTCCTTTTTGCTTGACCATGTTTCTGAGGGTGGAAGGCTGTACTGAGATGAACTTAGGTACCAAGACATTTTTGGAATGCTTTCCAGAAATGACAGGTAAACTGGGTACATCAATCTGAGATAATAGACACTGAGACTCCATGTAACTTTGCCAACTCTCTGATATAGAGTTTGACGTAGTCCTAAGCTAAATAAGAGGTATGAACTAGAAAGAAATGAGCTAATTTGGTCATCCTATCTATGATAACCCATATAGAATCATGCTGACAACAAGTACGAGGCAAACTCATCACAAAGTCTATGTTCCCTTCTTACTATTTCCATGTGGGAATAATGAACTCTTGCATGGACCCACTAGGCTTCTGGTGCTCAATCTTAACTTATGGACATGTAGAGCACTTAGATACAAACTCTGCAATATCTCTCTTTATCCTACTCCACCAATAGATCTCCCACAAGTTTTGGTACATCTTAGTGGCCCCTGGATGAGTAGAGTAACACGCACTATGCACTTCTACAAGAATTTATTGCCTCAAGTCATTTACTCCTGCCACACATAGGTGACCCTGGCAATGCAACACACCATTTACCCCTTGGGAGAAAATCTCCACTTTCTGATCTCTGATTGATTCTTTCAACTTAACTAGACTGGGATCTCTATCCTATTTTCCCTTTAACTCGGAAACTAGAGATGATTCTGAACTATTCTGAACCCACACACTACCTTTTACTAATTGACTAAGCGGACACCTAGTCGGGCAAGATGATGAACTTCTTGAGATAACTTCTTCTTACCATCCTCAACATAAGAAACACTACCCATAGACAGTCTACTGAGATCATCAACCACTACATTGGCCTTTCCTAGATGATAAAGAACACTTATGTCATAATCTTTCAATAACTCTAACCACCTTCCTTGACGCAAATTCAAATCTTTATAAGAAAATACATACTGAAGGCTTTTGTGATCTGTGAACACATCAACATGCACCCCATACAAGTAATGCCTCCAAATCTTTAAGGCAAACACTATAGCTGCTAATACTAGATCATGGGTAGGTTAGTTCTTCTCATGGGGTTTAAGTTGTCTAGAGGCGTAGGCTATGACCTTACCTCTTTGCATGAGGACACAATCCAAACCTACTCTGGAGGTATCACAGTACACAAAAAACCAATCTATACCACCTGGTAAAGTCAAAACTAGGGCTGAGGTGAGTTGAGTCTTCAACTCCTGAAAACTCTTCTCGCAGGAATCTGACCACTGAAACTGGACTTTCTTCTGTGTCAATCTAGATATGGGGGATGTAGTAGAGGAAAACCCTTAAACAAACTGACAGTAATAGCTAGCTAAACCCAAGAAACTCCTGATGTCTGATGGAGAAATAGGTCTGGGCTAGTTTCTCACCGCTTTGGTCTTTTGAGGATAACCTCTAATGCCATTACCAAAAATAATATGACCAAGGAATGCTACTAACCTTATCCAAAATTCACACTTACTGAATTTGGCAAATAACTGATGAGTTCTGAGAGTTTGTAGCACTATTTTGAGATGGTTTGCATGATCATTTTCACTATGAGAGTAGACAAGAATGCCATCAATGAAGACTATAACGAACATGTCCAGGTACTTCTTGAACACGTGATTCATTAAGTCCATGAAGGCTGTTGGGTCATTTGTAAGATCAAAGGACATGACTAGAAACTCGTAGTAACCATACCAGGTTTGGAAAACTATTTTTAGAATGTCACATTCTCTGACTCTGAGCTGATAATAGCCTGATCTGAGGTCTATCTTAGAAAAGTAACTAGCACCCTGAAGTTGGTCAAACAAGTCATCAATTCTAGGGAGTGGATATTTATTCTTGACTATGATTTTGTTTAGCTAATGATAGTCTATACATATTCTGAGAGAACTGTCTTTCTTGTGCATGAATAGAACTGGTGCGCCCCATGAAGAAATGTTGGGTCTGATGAATCCCTTATCTAGGAGATCCTTTAACTGTTCTTTTAACTCTTTGAGTTCTGCTGGAGCCAATCTGTATGGCGGAATAGATATGGTATGAGTATCTAGAAGAAGGTATATTCCGAATTCAATTTCCCTTTTTGGAGGAACTCCAGGAAAATCCTTGAGAAATACATTTGAGAATTCATTTACTACTGGAATTGACTCAAGACTGGGAGTTTCTGAACTAAAGTCCTTGACTCGCACAAGGTGATTGACACATCCCTTGGATATCATGTTTCTCGCATAGGGTATGAAATTAACTGACCCTTAAGCACAGTAGTACTACCCCTCCATTCAAGGACTGGTTTATTTGGATACTAAAAATGAATAATTCTATTTCTATAGTCAATTGAGGCATAGCATGAATGGAGCCAATCCAACCCGGGAATGAATTCGAAATCTGTCATCTCTAATTCTATTAAGTCTGCTGAAGTGACTTTCTGAGATGTTATAATCGGATAGTTCTTGTATACCCGTCAGTCTATGATAGACTAACCTACTGGGGTAGAGACTGAGAATGGTTCTGCTAAGACTTTTGGTTTGACTTTAAAGTCGACTGCTATGTAAGGAGTTATAAAAGACAAAGAAGCTCCTAGATCTAGTAGGCATAAACATGTAAATAGAAGATCTATAACGTACCAGTGACCACATCAGGATAATTTTCCTAATATTGTCTGGACTGAAGTGCATAGAGTCTGTTTGGGCGTCGCCCACTGGTGGCACTGGAATAGGCACCCTACTATTTCGGGCGACCGGACTGAGCTGAAGGATGATTCTACTGACCCTGGGAACCTGACTGAGGATAATCTATGATCCTACAGCCTGGCTTGCCATATCCAAAACAAACATCACTTCCAGCTCTGCAGACACCCTAATGGTTCTTGCCACAAGTCTGACAAAGAGGATTTGTTCGAGCACTACCGATACTACCCTGAGACTTAGAGCCTGGCACCCAATCTTTGCCACTGTTTTTGAACTTAAGGACTAGAGCACTGGATGAGGATGGAGATAGAACTAAAGACTTTGGATGGAACTGGGAACTGTTACTACCTTCTAACTTAGGTTGATTGAAATTGAAGCTACCTATTCTAGCTCTCTTGTTATGCCTCTCTCTCTTTTTATTATTAGCCTCCTCTATCTACTGAGCATGGACCATGAGACTTAATTTGTCTATCTCCTTAATCAACATTGCTATTCTTCACTCCTTAACCACACTATCTGACACCCCAGATATGAACTTGCTCATTCTAGACCTACTATCTGCGACTACTTAGAGAGCATATCTGGCTAACTGAGTAAACTTAAGGAAATACTCTTTCACACTCATACTGTCTTGCGTAAGGTTGATAAACTCTAAAACTTTGGCCTCTCTCAGCTCTAAGGGAAATAATCTGTCTAGGAAGGTAGTAGCAAACTCTTCCCACTCTATGGGCTCTGCATCTATGCCTCTGTCTACCTTCCACTACTTAAACCATGTATGAGCCACATCCTGTAGTTGATAAACGGATAAATCAACACTCTCACTGGAAGTCACTCCCATTATATCTGTGACTTTCTGAACCTGATCTAGGAAATCCTGTGGATCCTCTTCTGACTTAGATCCTGAGAATCGCGGAGGATCCATTTGGGTGAAGTCTTGAATCCTGGCTGCAGCAGTATTGACCACTGGGTTGTCTGGAATAGTAACTAGCCATTTATTCTGAGCTGCTACTGAATTGGCTAGAGTAGTGAATGCAACTCTAAATTCTACATAGGAAAAATGTTCATCCAGGGGATCTGCATGAACGGGCTGGGGTGCTGGCTGATTTTTGGTTCTTCTTTCATTAGTCTTTTTGGGAGGCATATTCTGTAAACAAAAGGAAGAAATGGATTAGACTGAGAGTTTAACTTGAGCTCATTCTCACTCGTACGACATGAATACTGAAAGAAGGGAAACTATTCCTAAAACATCTTATAGCCTCCTGTCCATAAATGTGGCGCGCTACACACCCATGCACAAGACTCTACGCGATGTGACTTTCATACTTCCTAGGAATCTCTTGAACCTTAGGCTTTGATACTAAGTTTGTAACATCCCAAGTCTATACCCCGAATGCTACACGGAGCTTATGACCCCGAAGGACCATAAGCTAACCCATGACTGATATCTATTGCGAGCACTGAATAATATACTGTAATAAATCCATAAAATAGGCTGAAATACCATAAGATTCAAAATCTATAAATACTGATAACGTATATCAACTGATATAACAATCTACAAAACTGAAGACTGTTTGAAAACTAGTCTGAAAAACCTCTAACTGAAATTGTCTGAAAGTGGAGATGATGGGACAATCCCCTAACTAACTCCATCTACTAAAATACCGAGTCTAATAAAATAATAAAATAAAAGAATATCCTCGAATAATGAGGACTCATTGCTAAATCTAATATTCTGGCTAAATCTGAATATATCTATATGCGGTCAGGAATCTAAGCATCTGAACCTATGATGTGAGACATCATAGCGCAAAGAAAGAGTATGCATCAGTACGTAGAAGGTATTGGTATTCTAGATGGGGTAAGGCTAATTGCAAGGGTTCATATGCATGAACAACAACTGATTGAATGATAGAGAGTAACTGAACATGAGAGTACATGGATAATCTAAAATAGCTGTAAATACTGGGAACACAATGCTGTGCATACATATATACTATAACTGAGCTTTTCTGAAGCTAAGTACTGAGTTTTGATAATGAGCAACAAATAATCTGAAGTTACTAATAACTGAGTTACTTATACTGATTGACTGTATCTGACAGTCTTGATTCTGTAGAACTAAACTGAGTTCTATTTTGAGACTTAAACTAAAACTGTGGGAGATAATCATCTAATCGACATGCCTCAAATAAATAAGATAACTGAGTTGGGGTCCAATCTGTAACCCCAATTGGAAGGGTGTCAGTACCGTGCCACAGGTAAAGATAAACTGAAAGTTACCCTCATCTGGCAGGTACTCTAATGAGAATGGTGAAACCCTCATCTGGCAGGTTAAAATATCTCATCAACCCTCAATTGGCAGGTTTGATGTCTCAACCTACGCTGGCTATGTAGTTCTGGAATGCAAGAATTGCTTTTAAGGGTTACACCCTCTCTGGCAGGTGAGACCCCATCCTTGGATTCACTTGGTGCTGAATCTTACTCCCAACTGAAAGACACTGAAATGATTATATTAAATTGAACTGGACTGATACTGAGATTACTAAAATGAATTGAGTTTTTTTTTAGAACTAAACTGAGTTCTATTTTGAGACTTAAACTAAAACTATGGGAGGTAATCATCTAATCGACATGCCTCAAATAAATAAGATAACTGAGTTGGGGTCCAATTTGTAACCCCAATTGAAAGGGTGTCAGTACCGTGCCACAGGTAAAGATAAACTAAAAGTTACCCTCATCTGGCAGGTACTCTAATGAGAATGGTGAAACCCTCATCTGGCAGGTTAAAACATCTCATCAACCCTCAATTGGCAGGTTTGATGTCTCAACCTACGCTGGCTATGTAGTTCTGGAATGCAAGAATTGCTTTTAAGGGTTACACCCTCTCTGGCAGGTGAGACCCCATCCTTGGATTCACTTGGTGCTGAATCTTACTCCCAACTGAAAGACACTGAAATGATTATATTAAATTGAACTGGACTGATACTGAGATTACTAAAATGAATTGAGTTTTTTTTTAGAACTAAACTGAGTTCTATTTTGAGACTTAAACTAAAACTATGGGAGGTAATCATCTAACTGACATGCCTCAAATAAGATAAGATAATTGAGTTGGGTTCCAATATATAACCCCAATTGGAAGGGTGTCAGTACCGTGCCACACGTAAAGACAAGCTGAGAGTTACCCTCAACTGGCAGGTACTCTAATGAGAATGGTGGAACCCTCATCTGGCAGGTTAAAACACCTCATTAACCCTCAATTGGCAGGTTTGATATCTCAACCTACGCTGGCTACATAGTTCTGGAATGCAAGGATTACTTCTAAGGGTTTCACCCTCTCTGGCAGGTGAGACCCCATCCTTGGGTTCACTTGGTGCTGAATCCTACTCCCAACTAAAAGACACTGAACTGATTATATTAAACTGAACTGGACTGATACTGAGATTACTGAACTAAACTGAGTTCTGTAGAACTAAACTGAGTTCTATTTTGAGACTTAAAATAAAACTGTGGGAGGTAATCATCTAACCGACATGCCTCAAATAATATAAGATAACTGAGTTGGGGTCCAATCTGTAACCCCAATTGGAAGGGTGTTAGTACCGTGCCACAGGTAAAGACAAGCTGAGAGTTACCCTTATCTGGAAGGTACTCTAATGAGAATGGTGGAACCTTCATCTGGCAGGTCAAAACACCTCATCAACCCTCAACTGGCAGGTTTGATGTCTCAACCTACGCTGGCTACGTAGTTCTGGAATGCAAGGATTGTTTCTAAGGGTTACACCCTCTACTGGCAGGTGACACCCCATCCTTGGGTTCACTTGGTGCTGAATCATACTGCCAACTGAAAGACACTAAACCGATTATATTAAACTGAACTGGACTGATACTGAGATTACTGAATTTTCCTAAGTTCCATAATAGACTAAGTTCTGTAACTGACTGAGAGTAGTACTTATCATGATATGACTGAGACTATTCTGTAACTGACACTGGCTCTAGGTAAACAACTAAATTATTGGGTATTAAATACTCCCAGGACTCGATAGCATGAAAAGTAAAGCATAGCATAATCTTGAATAACATAACATTGCTCACTTGTTCATAATTCATCTATAGAGACATTTTATCAAACACTTGTAAGGCATCTAATTATACATGAATGGGGAATACATGCTATCATATTATAATGACACTATTTCATTCACCTAGGCATTTTATCAAACACATAGGGAGCATCCTTGAGATATACAATAATCAACACATATAGTTATCATTGCTACATCAATCAAATTGCAAATTGAAGGGTTTATCATGAAGATCATGTAATTCAACACATATAAGGATTGATTGCATGAAAGCTTGCAATTTAATCATGGAGTAGGACCCAACAATAACATGAACATGAATTCAGTTCAATTCAATTCAAATATAAAAGTTCATAATTCAATAATCTTGTAGTTTGAAAATGGATTTGTGGACTCTATGGGTGAAAGAAACCCGTAGATGAACACCTAACATACCTTGGAATATTTGTTATTGAAGGTTCTTGGATAAATTCTTGAGATTGACCTTGATTTATTGAAGCTAAGGTTTTGTATCTTTAGAGAGAATCCTTTCTTTCTTGAGATAAGTGAGCAAATAATAATATAATAGGCTAATTAGTGATTTAATCCCGTGTTTAGGCTGACTTGAATGAGGAAAAAAGACCTAAAAGCCCTTGGAAATTAAATCTCAAAATTAACTGAAAAATCTCGATTTATACCCCTGGCGCGACATGGCGCTATCACACCTTGTCTCTAGAAATTGACAACTGGGAAAATGCACAGTGGCGCGATGAGGTTGTATTTCATTGCCACTTTGGATGCGACTTAAAAGTTAACCGCGACACGGTGGTATCGCGTTGGTACACTGAAAGTTGACAAATATGAAAATAGGCTTTGGCGTGGCACGCCGGTATCGCGGTACCTCATTGGAAACTGAAAATTGCCATTTTGTCATATTCTATGATGCGCTACTGGCCTAAATGACGGTGTTTAACGACTGAAACTTAAAATAGCCATAACTTTTTACCTGGTTATCGGATTTAAGAAAATTTTATATCATTGGAAAGCTAATTGAATTTTCTGCACAATGGCAGGCTCTAAACTTAAAAACACTGAGTATTTATAAAATTTTATATTAGATTACTTATGGACTAAGAGTTAAGTTAAGATTGAGAAATATGGGGTATTACAAGAAGTATGCAAGTATATGAATAAGTGATCTATTTTTGATTTCGAGTTCGATTGTGGTATGTTGTTTATTGTCTTTGAATTGGACCCGCGAATGTGATCTTTTAGCATGCGGGCTGATGCACATTGAGTTTGTGATGTTGTCCATACTTTTTTCTTTCTCCATCGTCACCTATGTTAGCTTGTAAAAAATTGTGAAAAGTGTTGCTTTCTCGTCCAGTTATTGTTTTGGTTTGTGTTCTTTTTGTATTTATTTATTTCATGAATCGAGTTTGGTTGTGGATATAGTATTGTCTTAGGCCTTATTAAATCTACATCGTCATCGTGTTGTTTAGATTTCGAGGGTAAATGCTATTTGACACTAGACGTCTGGTTCGTATGTAAATGTACAAACCAACAAATTGTTAAGGATTTTTTTCTTTATTTTTCTAATTTGACCATGATATTGTGAAATCAAGTCCCAAAACGTGATTTATTCTAAAATTTTATGGCTGTCCGTATTTTCATATGTGATTTTCTTGTCCAATTTCAAAATACGTTGCCTCTTATTTGTGAATATAAGGAGTGTCTTTTTTTTACTACATGCTCTCATAACGTCACACATGTGTTTCATTTTAGTTTAGTATCACGATTGAGTGGTCGGGGAAGAATGACGTGGTTATCACTTCGAATGTTTGGGTTCGTTGTCTTGTTTCTTCTTAGTATTCGAGGTTTTACTAATACTAAGAATGGGTTACGGTAGTTGGAGTTATAGGCCATGGACTTATGTTCACTTATCTATAATAAGCATCACTTCCCTAGATTCAACCACGTGACTATTGTATATAAAGTTGAATGTGTATTTTGTTGTCTTTAGCCATCATTGAGTGTATAAGTTTGTGAAGTGATTTAAATCCTCATGGCTTCCCAGATGTGCACCGAATACTTGTGATTTCTATGTTATTAAAATCATATGTTAGCCGAGCTTTGGTGTTAGTGTTTGATAATTACTTCTCAATTTGAATTCTCACGTGTGTTTTATATTTGATAAGAATATAATCTTTATTTTTCCTTTCTTTGTTTCATGTAATCTTAAAAATGGGAGTTTTGATCGAAACTCAATTTTGACCTAGAGATCGGGTCAATGACTATAAAGTCATAGAGCTCGGGATTTAAGTCAATAGGAGTGGGTTCCGTCGGATGAAATCTATAGTATCAAATTTGCTTACTTTTCTCATCACTTCCGTCATTAGATTTACTTCATTAATGTTGTATTACAGTGAAGATGTATTTCATATGGTTGATTGCGTGGGTTAATATTTTTTTTATGTTTTTGGGCTAGAATTGTTTTGAACTAACGCCCCGACCAACCCTTTTTTATATTTGATATTTGCAGGCTTAATTATAAATTGTCTTTTAGTATAAATGGAAACTTATTCTTCTGAGTGTAATCTCAAATAGTACTATATTTTGGAATTGAAATGAAAATATTTAGTCACAGTACTTGTTTTTACGATATTTCCAATTAATGGTTTCTTTTAATTATCACCACAATTCAAATTTTTTTCCACTTATGTTTGCAAATAACTAATCTATCAAATCCAATTTTCCATATACACTTGAATGCTTACAACATATTATATTCATTTCTCAGCTCCATCTTAAGTTTTTAGATTTTAAGAGTCTCCAGCACAAGGTATACATGTGTTACATTACCGCATACGAGGTATATCTTATTATTTTTACCACTATTATAATAATTATCTTCATCCATTAATGTTATCATTAAATTTTTTTATGTTCATTATTATTATTATTATGTTTATTATCTTTACTCACACTCTATTCCGACTACATAGTTATATGAGTATTCTTCTATTACTTTTACTTTAACCTACATTTAGTTACTACCTTAAGAATATTCACAAATAAATGAACGATCACCTAATCTCTTATAATTTTAGAATGGGCAAGTCTATTTTACTCTAAATTGATATGTTGATGTATTTCGATATTTTTACATATTTTATTTACTTATTTTTGAGAAACGCATTCTGTATAAATTTACTTTCGAAATAAACAATTTTTATATGTGCGTGATGATTAATAAACAAATAATTTTTTTTACACTTTGGAATGACGTTTTCTTTTATATCATAAATATTTCTTTACACATATATACTATGGGAATTTTACATTCTTGTAAAGTAATAAAACTTTAAGTTTATTTAGTATAACAAATGTTAATGTTAACGTTTCCGCTTCACTTTTATTTTTTTCTTCTTAAAAAATGCACGGATAATTTTGCGATAGATGTATTACTTTCTCGTACATGGTAGCGTCATGTTTATTGTACCTTAAATTTTCTTCTGAGTAATAACAAAAACTAATAATAAATTTTCCTATCACCCCTTTTTAAAATAAATAACGAAGCAATGGTTTCCCTAATATTTTCCTAAACTAAGCATAAGGACTATCTTCGTATAGGCCCTGAGGGGTGTCTAACACCTTCCCCTCGGGTAACCAAAATCCTTACTTAGAATCTCTAAATATTTTTTAAAGATCAAACAAAGTTTTATAATAAAAAATAGTTTTTCCTAATTTTCCTAAAAAGTCAGGTGGCGACTCTAAAAAATAATTTTTAAAAACCCATGATTAACAAATGCCACCATTTGTCATGTCCTGTTTCGACCAGTTTGAAATAGGGCGCGATAGCATATTTTCAATATTCACGGATATGGTTGAACACTCTATGGAAGTGTTTATGGATGACTTCTCAGTAGTGGGGCACTCTTTTGAGTAATGCCTCGAACATTTGAACAAGGTGCTTGAAAGGTGCGTGGAAACAAACCTTATCTTGAATTGGGAGAGTTCCACTTCATGGTCAAATAAAGGATTGTCTTAGGCCATAATATATCAGGAAAGGGCATTCAATTCGATCAATCCAAGGTTGAGGTACTTTACAAGCTCCCACCTCCCATTTCCATCAAAGGTGTTCGGAGTTTCCTTGGCCATGCCGAGTTCTACCAACGTTTCATCAAGGATTTTCCAAGATAGCGCACCCTATGTGTAAACTTCTTGAGAAAGAATCTAAATTCAAATTTGATGAGGCATGTTTGAAAGCTTTTGAACATCTTAAGGAATTGCTCATTTCAGCCCCTATTATTGTGGCTCCGGATTGGTTATCCCTATTCGAGATAATATGCGACGCAAGTGGTAATTGCATTGGGTGAGGTGTTAGTAAAATGCAAGGACAAGCTCTTTCATCCTATCTACTATGCAAGAAATACCTTGAATGATGCCCAACGCAACTACACCATCACCGAACAAGAATTATTGGTGATTGTATATGCATTTGAAAAGTTTTACACCTATTTGTAAGGCACGAGAGTAGTGGTGCACATGAATCATTCCATCCTTAAGTATCTCATGGCCAAAAAAGAAGCAAATTTGTGCCTAATTAGGTGGATTTTGATATTATAAGAGTTCAACTTTGAGGTGAAAGACCGGAAAGGATGTGAGAATCAAGTGGCCGATCATCTCTCGCGACTTGAAGGCAATTATGAAAAATATAGGGAAATATAAATTGATGATGCTTTCCCCGATAAATTGGTCATGTACATCGAGGGGAATAATACACCATGGTATGCCGACTTTTCCAACTATGTAGTCAGTGGTGTACTCTTTGAGGGGCTGAATTACCATAAAAAGAAATGGTTTTTGTTTGATGCAAAGCGCTATTTTTGGGATGAGCCATTTTTATTCTAGCAATGTGCCGATGGATTTATTAGGAGGTGTGTCATGGATATTGAAATAAATAATATCTTGGAAGATTTTCACTCTTCGCCTACGACAGCCACCATGGAGGAACCAAATTACCGCCAAAATTCTCCAATGTGGTTTTATTGGCCTTCCATGCATAGGGACGCCATTGAATGAGTTAAATCTTGTCACAAATGCAAAATGCATGGTGGTATTTCAAGAAGGCATGACTTGTCCTTCAAGCCTAACCTTGATGTGGAGCTCTTTGATGTATGGGAAGTTAATTTCATGGGTTCTTTAGTGAGCTCCTTTGAGAATAAATATTGTGGTGGTCGATTATGTATCTAAATGGGTAGAAGACATCGCACTCCCTACTAATGAGAGAAAATGCATTACCTCATTCCTCAAAAAACACATCTTCACAAGGTTCGACACCCCTTGAGCCATCATTAGTGATGGAGGCTCCATTTTTGCAATCGGGTGTTTGGTGTTCTTCTTGACAAGTATGGGGTTAAGCTTAAAGTTGCCACTCCATACCACCCTCAAACGAGTGGTCAAGTAGAGGTTTTGAACTGAGAAATCAAGGACATACTAAAAAAGACGGTGAATGTAGGCCGCACAAATTGGGTAAGGCAACTTGATGAAGCGCTTTAGGCCTATAAACGGCCTTCAAAATCCTAATTAGAATATATACCTACCAATTAGTTTTTGGAAAAGAATGCCATTTACCTGTCGAGCTTAAGAATAAGGCCTTGTGGGCTTTGAAGAGGTTGAATATGAATTGGGGAGAAACATCCGAGGCGCAGGTGACACAACTCCACGAGATGGAGGAGTTTCAACTAAAGGCTTATGAGAGTTCAACATTGTATACGGATAAAATGAAAAAATGGCATAATGCTCGAATATTACGACTAGAATTCCATGTTGGTGAGAATGTACTCCTCTACAATTACCATTTGAAACTCTTCACGGGGAAGATCCATTCAAAATTATCGGGACCATTTATGCTTTCTAATGTCCACCCAAGTGGTGCTGTGGAATTGGAAGATAATGAAGGGAAGAAATTTGCAGTCAATGGTCAAAGGGTGAAACACTAAAATGAGAAAATTCCCATAGTGTCCAAGGTGGAGTGTGCTAAATTCAAAGATGCTATGTGATAAAAAGGGAGAGTCTTGCTGTGACGTTAAATTAGGCGCTTGATGGGAGGTAACCCATCTTTGACTTATTTTGTGTTTGTTTTGATGTTATGTAGGTCTTTTAACATAAGTAGTGTGTACAGAAAAATGAGGGAAAATAGAGCTGGAAAACTAGCAACTGTGCAGGAAATAAAAAACAGAACAAAAATAGGGGAATTTAGTCTCAATTACCGCGATCATGGCATCAGATTCCTGCACTACCTACTGTCTACGGGAACCTTTCTAATCCCTTATGCCTCTTAAATTTAGTTCTGTGAGGGAACTTAAAGCCTTTGAGTTAGGGGTGTGGCGAAGCTACCAAGGTTTTCTTAGCAGTGAATGAATTTTTCCCTATGATAGATTGAGTGACGACATTCTTAAGGGTAAAGCATCGTAATTGGGTTAGCAATGGATGCAGGGGAAGTCTGAGTACCGATATGCCCAAATTACACCTGTCTTATGAGAGAGTAAGTGGTCTCTGTCAAATATAGAATCCAACTAGGTTGGGTGTCAAATCCAACAGGGAATACTGTGTTTATTAAGCATTGCGATTATTATCAGACTATTGATCAAAGGTTCCTGAATAAAAGGGGTTTTAGTTTACGAATTGTATTCTAAATAATTGTAACAGAGTAGTTCCAACTAATAATTCTTTCTGCAAGTCGTAATTCAATGATATTAAACAAACTAGAGTTATGGTTACCAAGATGCTTAAACAGTTAGGGTTGTAAATTACTCTTGAGTTTCGATAAATAACTTCAATTGCAAGAGTAGCTGAATTCTATTGTTTACCCATTCGTTTCTCAACCTTAATGGATAGTTTATTCTTTAATTCTTTCAAACTTAAAGAATGTATTGATTATTCAACCATTCTCTAATGTAGGTCAATCCTGTTAAAGCATTTTCCCTTAATCTAAAGGTTTATGCCTCTAGATTCCATGTAAACTCTTTGTTTTCCCAAAAAACACTTTTCTATTCGAACAAGTGATGTTCTTGGGCTCACCTTTCAAGTTTGCAACCAATAAAAGTCATTAAAGTAAAGAAGGGTTTATGCAATATCAATTACCTACCGAAACTCAATTTGAATCACAACTCATATCAACTGTTCATATCAAGTCTCCCATAACCCTAGTTATGGGAGCTTAGCCACTCATCTCCATAGAAGAAACGGAAAGAATCCTTGTATTATTCATAAATAAATTTAGAATTCACTTACAAAAGTTACAAGAATTAGTCCTTGAATCTTCAATAGCAATGCAATGATTAGATCCATAAGTTTAACTTGATTCATAAATTTCTACGTTATAGAGAGTTTTAAAGATGGAAAACTAAGGTAACAATATCCAAGATTTAGAATAATGTCCTCAATAAAACCCTAACTGGGTATTTATATGCTCCCAGGTTTAGAATATTTAAAATTTAAACTCAGAAAATGCCGTTTCCAAGTTGATGGTCTAACTGACGACCCGTCAGAAGTCTGACGTTCTGTCATATGGACCGTTGCTGAGTGACCCATGATGTCATATTTTATTTAATTATGATGGCTACCTTGGCGAACCGTCGATAGTCCGATGGTCCATCGCTACAACTTCTGAAATCCTACATTTTGTATAAGCCTGGCGGCTAAGTTGGTGGTCCGCCGCAAGCTTGACGGTCCACCACATGGACCATTACACGGGTCTTCCACATGGAACCTTCTGTTTAGCTCTGACTGTACTCTCGGCAGTTTATCGCATGACTGGCGGTCCGCAATTTTGATCGTTAGTGACTCTTTTCTGCTATTTTCCTGAGTTTTCTCCTTCAGTTAACTCCTTAACCTGAAATCACTCAAATCTACTATTAAATACAACTTTAGTTGCTTAAAAACACATAATTTTCCTTAGAAAAAGATGCAAAATGTTTTGTCAAAAACCGAAACATTAAGTACCTGTAGCATTAATGATTTGGGATCGCATTCATACCCATTGGCGATGTATGAGTAGCCATGTGGGTGGTCCGCCCGTTCTATAGCTTGCAATGTAAGACTAAGGCTTTGGTTGTAGCTATAGTGCAAATTATGCATAGTGCGATTGAAAAACAAGAAACCCCCTCTGTCCAAAATTTCTGAAAAATCAAGGGCTTGGATGTGAGAAATATTGTAACGAAACTCTTTCACTTTTTGTGGCTCCATACATTTTCGACTTGTGAATAGAAATAGATGCTCCAATTTTATCTCTAGCGAGAGGGACATTTTAACTCCCTTGTCTAATTTTTCATGCCATGTGTGGTGAGCTACTTGCATTCATCTTTTGTATACTTGTGTTATATAGAACTTGCCCCATTAATATTTCAAAGCTAATTTTGATTATAGTTAGATGGTGAAGTGATCTTAGGCCATATTTGTTACTTTGGAACCCACTCTAGCCTAAAAAAGCTTACCCATGCATAAATTTAATCCCTAGTTACCCACTTTGAGCCTTTGGAACTTTTTTAGAAAAATTCATTACAAATCGTGAACCATTCTTTTGATCCCACTTTTGAACCATACCTTCCTTGAACTTGAGGATGTAACTTAAGGCTAAAAGCCTAAGTTGGGGGTGGTGAAAGTTGATGGAAGGAAGTTTGGTGCCACGAAATTTTATCCCACTTTTGAACCATACCCTCCTTGAACTGAAAGATGTAATTTAAGGCTAAAAGCCTACGTTGGGGGTGGTGAAAGTTGATGGAAGGAAGTTTGGTGCCACAAAATTTTAAGTGAAATGCCTAATATACTTTAGCATTGTAAGCAAATGAATAGTAAATAGAGAGGATCCAATAATAATAATAATAATAATAAAAAAGAAGTTTTGCAAGAAAAATAAATGAAAGAAATGTGGTGAACAAAGGAAGCGAAAAGTAGGCATAAGAAAAGAAAGAAAATAAAGAAGCGTGGCCCTTAGTGAAAAAAGAGGGTTGAAAAGTGTGATGTAGATGTTCAAGGAAGGGTGTAGCCATGTTGTTTCCAAATGATATGCTACCATAACCCAAACCTACATGACAAGCTTAGAAAGTCCTTTGATATATCCAACGATGTACTTTCTTCATAGTGGCGATCGAAAATAGGGGCAAGTCTATAGTATAACACATGTTGCATGGAGATTTCTTTTAAGAGGGGGAGAGTCTTGCACTTAAAATTCCTTGTTGCATATTTGGTAGCTCGGTGTGTGGAATTTTCTTTCTTGTGAGGTTGGCATGCAAACGAGTTGAGGTGGATGATTTTTTCACCTTCCTAGAAATAAGGCAAATGGAGTATAGCTTAGTCGTGGTAAAAAGTGGAGCCATTCCAAGAGTTTTGATTTTTGTTGCTTGGTTGCTCTTTAAATTCTTATATACCTTTAGCTAAGGCATTTTATGATAAGGGGTGTAGTGAATATAGCCTAGCACATGAGCAATGAGCTACTTGTAGTGATGACTAAGCTCAAAGTTGTTGTGATATTTAAGACAAGAATGAGGGCATGCATGTGAAATTTTCTCATAGAAAAGGCTAGTGTTGCTTGAGGACAAACAAGGTTTTAAGTTAGGGGTGTTGCTGAGTGATGATTCTACCACTCATTCTCACTCATCATTCATGCACATTACCTTGTTTTGAATGGATAACAGAGACATAGTTATGATTAAATGCACTAATACCCACATTTTGCTGGCACATAATTGATAGCAAGGAAAGATGCATATTGTAGCTTAAAAGGATAAAAAGAGAGCAAGAAAGTGCTACTTGTGAATCAGAGCAGAAGTGGCCTCAGTTACCGTGGCCGTGTTCTGAGCACCACGATCGTAATTAGTTAAGCAGAGAATAGATATAGCCTTGAGTAACGCGATCACAGTTTACCAAGAAAGTCAACATACCGTGATTTCTCAATCATAGACACGACCGCAATTGTGCAATTGCAGTCAAATCTCCGCGACCGCGGCCTAGCGGGATAAATGAGCAAGAGTATTGTAGTCAATTTGGAGAGCTGATTCAATATTTCTATAGAAGATCCAAACATTTTTTGGAAGAAGGATAAAAAAATAGGGAGAATGTTTGAGAGAAAAATAAGAAAACCCCTAGAATTTGGGTTAAAAGAAAAATTGATTGTTCATAGTTATTGTAATAATTATACCAAAGAGGAATTAGTGAAATTAAAGTGTGGAAGTGAAGATTATTTACTTTCTATTAATATGGATACCATGAAAGAATTACTTGGTAAAATTCTTTTTCCTTATCTCATAAGTAGCTAATTTCTTTAGTCTTGGAATTATGTTGAACTAAAGTGTATTTGTGTGTGGGAGTTGATGTGCTTGCATGATATTTAGTTGTTAATTATGGATTCCACTATTGGTTGATCTTATTAGTTGGAACTTGTGGGTGAAAACCCCTAATTTCCAAATGGGTTTGATGGGTGAAAATCCCAAACTCTTAAAACCCTTCATCATCCTTGAAAGAGGGATGAAAGTGAACATGAGGTGACCCATAACATCCTTGAAAAAGGGTTATAGAGGGACAAGGCAATGGTGGACAATGAAGCCTATGGTTTACTACCTTTTGTAATCTTAGAAATAAGTATAATTGGAGTGTAAATCATGCCAAGAGCATCATCCTAGAAATAAGGATGCTTGATGAGGTTCTGGGTGATTATGAATTGTACACTTGTTAGGTGCTCGAAAGAGCCAATAGGTGAAATCATTGTGGTTTTATTGAAAGATTAACTACCTCGGTCTTCGATCTAACCTATCCCTTTGTTGATAACTAAAGCTTATGTTAAACCACTACTAAGCCACATGCTCTTACTTTTAGGTAGACATAATCCCAAGATTTTCCCCAAACTTGAGTTTACATTAAAAGTACTGTTTAGTGTGTTGTTAATCAAAGACTGATACAAACAATTTAAAAACCAATACCCTAATTTATTTTACATGTTCTGTTTGTTATCATTACGGGTAATCTTTTAGTAATTAGCACACACATATGATTTAAAACTTATACTTCACTCTTTGTGGATTTGTCCCCAATGCGAGTTAGGTTATTGACAACGACCGTCTCACCCCTCAAACACGGGAGTGAGTTGAGCGTTATCACTTACAACCGTTAATCTTTCAAAGTTTGTAACAAAAAGAGGAGGTGATCCGCATGATCTGCCTCACTCATGGAATACACCAAAATATCATCAATATACACAATTATGATCAAATCCATAAACTGATGGAATACCAGTTCATAAGATCCACGAATGCTGCCGGGGAATTAGTCAAACCAAAGGACATCACCAAAAACTCAAAATGACCATACCGAGTTCGAAAGGTAGTCTTAGGGATATCCACCTCCTTGATCTTCAACTGATGGTAACTAGACAGGAGATCAAACTTGGAAAAGTACTTAGCACCCTGAAGCTGATCAAAGAGATCATCAATCCTAGTAAGCGAATACTTATTCTTCATGGTCATCCCATTTAATTGGAGGTAATCTATACACATCTGAAGGGACCTTGTCTTATTACGCACGATAGAATTAGGGCACCCTAGGGAGAAATACTAGGACAGATAAAACCCTTATCTAGAAGATCTTTCAATTACCTTTTAAGTTCTTTCAACTCAACCAGAGCCATTTTGTAGGGAAGTGGAGATAGGGAGATTGTCCGAAAGAATATCATTCCAAAAATCATTTACACTATCAGGAGAAATACCAGGAAGATCATCAGGAAACACCTTTGGAAACTCACAGACCACAGGGATGGATTGTAAAGAAGGACCTCCAAAATTAGAATCCTTAACCCAGACCAAATGACAAAGACACCCCTTGGAAACCAATTTCTAGACTCTAAGATAAGAAATAAATCTTTCCTTAGACATTAGGGAACTACCTTCCCACTCAACCACTAGCTTGTTTGAGTATTGAACACTGACCTTTCGGGTTAGATAGTCAAGATACGCATAACATGATTGCAACCAATCCATCCCCAAAATTATGTCAAAATATAACATGTCTAATTCAATCAGGTCCACAAAAATCTCCCTACTACGTATGGATACCACACAACCCCTATAGACTCTTCTAGCCATAATATAGTCACCTACTGGGTTAGACATAAAAAAGAGATATGGAATACACTTACAATCAAAACTAAAATAAATATATATATACAGGGTCACATAAGAGAGAGTAGATCTGGAATTAAGAGATAATATGGGTCATGAGAAAAAAGTTTTAGCATACCAGTAACAACATCAGGATATGCCTCAGAATCTTGATGGGTGGCAAAAGTATATAAATGGTTCCGACTAGAGTCGAAGCTAGAAGCAGCACCCTTTGGTGCAAGAGCTGAAAAAACAACAATCAGAACCTTATTAGCTCCCATAACAACATCGCTTATAGGAAAATTCCTCTGAAACCGACATTATTTCAAAATCAATGCATATACACAACATGGATACAAGAATCTATAGAGATTAACTAAATTAAGTATAGCTCAGGTTGCCCTCACAGTCAAAGAAATCCACCACTCATTATATTTCGTGGATACAAATCAGAACTCTCACTCTCATCAAAGAAGTTACAAACATAGTACACATACCCATAGGCTTACCTTTATCATCTAATGCTCCTTTATAGTTGATTTGACAAGATCAAACATGTCTGTCTTAGGCTTGTAATGAGGATTCAGGGCTAGGTTAGGAAAGACTTTTTGGGAAAAAGTGACTTAACACTAGGATTTAACTGTCTTTGCCTTCAAGTTCTACCTACCAAGGCCATTTCTAAACTATCTCACTCACCTTTTCTTATTAATTTACACTTAACCATAACAACCCCCTTTTTATATACACACAAGCATCAGCCACCCTCAACTTATGCTGATACAATCAGTCAAGGTGCATAGTGTCTTGAGTAGACCGGGGCCGGATGCTTTAGACCACACTCTAAACCAACTTTCCCTTAGACAACTAACAACTTGACAATAACCACCCTCAACTTAGGTGTTTTGCCTAAGTTTAGGTTCACAATGCCCACTATTAGACCAGGGCCAGATCTAGGTGTTAACAACTTAACAAGAGTTAACTAGAGTGATTGGTGATGAAGAAAAATTAACATAGGCTCAAAGAAGGGTTCAAAAATGGAAAATTCTTTTTGGTAGGGTTAATTATTTTGGCTAAGTGGACTAAAAGTAAAAGACGGCCTGCTATCATTTCTTATTTCAACAACTACAACACAACATCAATTAAACCAGGCAAAAAATTCTAGGTACTACACTATGTAAGAACTAATACAAATACTCGCACACACAGGAAACTGAGTCAAACTCATTCTACTATTCTTAAGATTTACATCACATGTGATGCATATGTTACAAGTTACTACCAACTACAGATTCACTAACAGTTGATCACATATACTAGAAGACAAAAGTAAACAGTCATACAGACAGTCATAGCTTGATGCTAATATCATTCATCATCTATATTCACAACAAGGTGCTAATATAAATGACACTTTTATTTAATGGACATACATTAACAATAAAACAGGACTTAAGAAAGGAAAGATGCAAACTTAAAGTTAATCCTAGAAAAGAAAAAAATTACAAACTTAAACATAATCCTAGACATATTGATTCTCCTAGATATCACATGGGAGGAAAAGAATATCGGCAACACAACCCCCCATGGTACAAGTACACCACCCGCACATAAAAAAATATGCATTATCCTCAAAGAATCAAATAAAAGTACAAAGGAGTAGGTATACTTATAGTGCCTCTTATTCATCTGAGGCAACTGTGAAGTGTGGTGAGGAACCTACATCCTCACTTGCTGCAAAGTTGACCCCTATGGTGGTGGGGGTACTCATAAACGCGCCCTCCAGAATCGAAGGTACCACATCCCGGACTTGGTCTGAAGTTGGTCCCCTGACTGGGGCGGAACTGGTAGATACTCCAACCACTTTATTTTTAACTCTTTTCCTTTTTCTTTCTTCATCTCTCCTCAATATTTTTGAGGATTTCCTTATATCACACTTCTCTCTCTCCTCTGGCGTCATGGTTTCTCTCTTTCTTCCCTTTTCAACTTTTCTTCTGGCACGTTCATCTACCTGTTGCTTCCCTTTGTCTTTTACTGGTCTTCCCATCAGGTCAACAATATACTCGTCTTCATCACTCATTACAAAGGCTGGATCAAAAGTAGGTTTCTATGGCTGCTTGCTCTTCAGCTCTTTGATGTCAACTTGTGCTTTCTTAAAATCTTCCATAAACCTTGCCAAGTCTAGAATGGATAGTGAATCCAACCTTTTGTTGATTCTCTTCTCTATGTGGTCCATCCTCATCTGAATGTGTTGGAATAGATAGATTTCCTCAGCTATAATTCTGTCAACAAAAGGTTTGAATTTCATAGCCGAAATGTCAAGCTGCTTCTTGAATTTTTTTGGACTTTCACAGACTTGGCAAAATTTTCCTGCGTTAACCTATATTCTGCAAATTCTATCCCACCCATTGGTGGTGCAGATTCTGACCCTGCAGATGCACTTGCTGGCACATAATTAGGTGGTACATAAGTGATAATCGGCAATGGCATACTTGTTGGAATCTCTAAAGTTTCTGGGGCTGGTGCTGACTGATTTTGATAGGCTAGAGGTTTTGTGAGACTCATTTCAAACATTGAGTCGACCTTGGTCTTCTCCATGTCCTGCCTATATGTCGCACGGACCTCATTATACACCCCATGAATTAGGGGTACATCTACCTGCCTGCATAATTTCGTGATTAAGCATGGAAATATTAGTGCACTGGCCACCTTATGTGCTCTCACAAATAGCTCATCGGTAATGATCTGACTGAAATCAATCTTCAGTTCTAACAACAAACTAGCAATAAGTACAGCCTGGTAAATATCCAGATTATGGTCACCTCCCATTGGCATAAGTCTCAAGCGAACCACAACCCACAAAAATTTAGCTCTGAAACTAAGAGAAGACTTTGCTATATGCTTACGTGGGTTTGTTACCCAGGAAGGATTACCCTCATCATTCAATGCTCCATCCAGCCAGGATATTTAGGTAGATGTATTACGCAGTTGGTACCCGAGTTCTAGAATAGCAGATGGGGCTTCATAGTCTGGCCCAAATAGCATCCTATTGGTGGTTTAGGTTGATATGTCAATGGTAACTCCTCAGACTGGCACTGACTCCTTGTTCGGTAGATTGGAAATCTTCGAGCCCTTTGGAACATTCTTTTATGCCAATACCAAATAGTTAGCAAAGAATTCCTTACCAGATTTGACTGATATGATCTGGGGGGCTTGCTCATCTATGCTAATTCGTACTCATTAAAGCAACGCTCTAACTCAGGATATTCGTGCAAATTTATCATTACAATTTGATATTCCTCAGAAAATAGCCTTTTGATTGGCCTACTTGCTGTTGGTGCTAACCCATCATAAATTTTTTTCCTTGCTCTGTCTAGTTTCCATCTGACAACCTCTATGATTTGAGGATCCTTACGTCTGATCAAGTTGGTATCCTCAGTCTCAGTCTCCATATTGTCTACTTTAATTTGTGCCTCTACTTTGGTAGCCTTAGTTTCGGCCTCAACTGGGTTGGGGTGTGATGTGACTACCCTTGCCTTATCGGGGTTTGAGCTAGTACTGCTGGTGCTACTGTCACTCTTCTCTTCAGACTGTGAGAGTGTAGGAAGTGTCCAATCCCTTTGGCAAATGTTGAAGGCTGGTGCCTCCTCACTCTAAGAAGGTTTACCTTAACCTATTGATCAACCACAGACTCTATTCAATGGGAGTTTTCATCCCATGGTGCCTGAAAAAGGAGTAATGAATCAGTTTGCATAATAAAATTGGCCAAAATAGTGAAATTTTTGGCTTGACGATCTCTCTAATGGTCCATCGTAGGGTTGATGGTCCATCCGTTTGACCGTCGAGCCTCATCCAATGAGTACCAATTCTTAGTCCTTTGCGATGGTTGAACTGACGGGCCATCAGGTTACAGACGGTCCTCCAAGTTGTCCATCGCTACCATCCAGTGTATGACATCTGTGGGTTCTTTGCGATGGTTCACCTGGCGGTCCATCGCAAGTTTGACAACCCTCCAAGTTGACCATCGGCAGCCCTTTTCAGTTCAACATTTCACTTAGGAATTTTTTTGAACACCTAGCATACTTCACACGATTTTCAGCATAGTGATGACAACACATTCCTATTTGAGCACAAATTTTCCAACTATAAACATGTGGGTTACTCAGACTTCACCCAAACAACGTATACCAAAGTTCAGAACTCATAACATTAACAATTCAAAGCACAATAAGAAAGAAAGATGAAATTTTATCAACCAAACACTTATTCACTTTATATTTTTGCCATTCAAAGAATGAAGAAAGGGTTATGATCATACCTTGATGGTGTGGTACTGATCTTCTCTCTCTTGAAAATGCAGGAATGATAAATTTTAAACTCTTGTTAATGATTGATAACCTTTATTGTGATGAGAAGAAGAGAAGGGTGATGTTGTTTAAATAGGAGAGGAAGAAAGAAGTTGGATAGTCCTAGAGGGAGTAACTTCCTTCAGATACTTTGAATCCAGAAGGAGTTGGATAGTTTTAAACTTTAAAGAGGTTACAATGTATGTAACAACCCTATTTTATCTTTTAAAAGCCATTGGGTCAAGTATGGATCATTTAAATATGCATCAGCTTTAACCCGACCCGACCCGTAACTAGGGTTACGTTTGATGATTAACCTGGCGATTCATCATCTTTGCAATGGTCCGCCAAGTTGTCCATCAAGTCTTACCAGAGACATACCTTTAAGCTCCTTATACAATGATTACTACGATGGTCTATCAACTATGCGATGGTCCATCGAGTGGTCCATCATCCTATTCCAGAAACACAAAATTTTAGCTTCAGGTTGATGGTTCATCCGACGGTCCATCAGTTTGTTGATGGTCTGCCGACTCGACCGTCAAGACTTATCCAGAATATCCAAATTTTTACCATGGATGTGACGGTGCAAGTGGAGGTCCGTCAAGACCTTGACGGTCCATCGGTTACCCCATCACCCACCTATCAACAGTAAAACTCTTCCCTTTCAGTCAGTCCTGCATACTTCATAACACATCAGATTGCACAAAAATAATAAATAAGCTATGACTATGATTACAATAACACTTGGTGGGTTTCCTCCCACTAGCACCTTATTTAATGTCGCGGCATGATGCAATTATCTCGATTACTCAGACTTCATCGAGATGGATAGTAGATATGCACTTTATCGAGTCCATTGGACCAATATACAACTTCAGTTGTTGCCCATTCACTTTGAAGACACTTTCATCTTTGTTTGAAAGTTCAAATACTCTAGACGAGTAGACTTGATTAACTTGGAATGAACCCGACCATTTTGATTTAAGCTTACTTGGGAACAACTTCAGTCTGGAGTTGAAGAGAAGCACCCAATCACCCTTCTAAAAATCTCTATTTGCAATCCTCCGATCATGGTACTTCTTCATCTTCTCCTTGTAAAGATCAGCTCTTTCATATGCCCCAAAACGGAACCCATCCATCTTATTCAGCTGCCCCAATCTCAACTGCGCTTCCCCATTCCAGTTCAAATTCAGCCTCCTAAGTGCCCACAACGCCTTATGCTCCAATTCAATTGGTAAATGACATACCTTGCCGTAAACCAACTGGTATGGTAACATGCCAAGTGATGTCTTAAAATCTGTTCTATATGCCCATAAGGCATCATCAAGCTTCTTAGACTAGTCTTGTCTACTAGCATTCACTGTTTTAGCAAGTATGGCTTTGATCTCTCTATTCAAAATCTCCACTTGCCCACTAGTTTATGGGTGGTATGGAGTCTCTACCTTGTGTTGCTTAACACCATACTTAGCTAAGGTAGGTCGAAACATACGATTGCAAAAATGAAATCCACCGTTGCTTATAATGATGTGTGGCACCCCAAATTAAGAGAAAATATTCCTTTTAAGGAACGCAACTACTCTCTTCCCTTCGTTGTTAGCTATCATAATGGATTCAACCCATTTTGAGACATAATCAACAACAACTAGAATGTATGTCATCCCATATGAGATCAAAAAAGTCCCCATAAAGTCAATGCCCCAGACGTCGAATAATTCTACCTCCATCATTTTTGTCAAAGACATTTCATGGCGCTTGGAGATTGACCCCTGCCTCTGACATTGGTCATATATTCTCACAAACTCATAAGCATCTTTGAATAAAGTCGGCTAATAGTAGCTGCTTTGTTGCACCTTTCTAGCAGTACGGTTACAGGTATGGTGACCACCAATCAGGGAGGCATGGCATGCTCCCAAGATACTCAACATATCTACTTCTGGAACACATCTCCTTATGATATTGTCAGCACATCACTGAAATAGATAAGGCTCATGCCAGAAGTAATGTGTCACATCATGGAGAAAATTCTTTCTTTGATGAAAAGAAAGATTCTTCGGAATCACCTCACTCACTACATAGTTTGCAAAATTAGTGTACCAAGGTATTTTTTTCCATAACAGCAGCCAAGATTTCCTCATCCGGGAATGCATCATTGATCTCAAGTTCATCTTTAATATATTGCTTCCCTTTCAGCCTAGACAGATGTTTTACAACTTGGTTTCCGCAACCCTTCCGATCTTTGACTTCGAAGTCAAATTCTTGAAGCAAAATCACCGATGTAATCAACCTTGGATTTGCATCCTTTTTCACCATCAAATATCTCCAGGCTGTGTGGCCAGTGTGGACCACCACCTTGGTTTCTAGCAAATAAGCTCAGAACTTCTCAAAAGCATAAACTACTGCAAGAAGTTCCTGTTCAGTGATAGTGTAATTATTTTAGGCCCCATTTAGTGATTTTCTTGCATAATAAATGGGATGAAACACCTTATCCCTCTTCAGCCCAAGTACAGCTCAAAGTACAACACCGCTTGTATCACACATAATTTCAAATGGTTTTGACCAATCCGGTGTAACAATAATAGGTGCATCAACTAGCTTTCCTTTGAGGCATTCAAATGCCTTCAAGCAATCATCATCAAAGTTAAACTTAACCTCCTTCTCTAAAAGTTTGCAAAGTGGATTTGCAATTTTTGAGAAGTCCTTTATAAATCTCCGATAGAAGCCCACGTGACCAAGGAAACTACGTACCCCCTTTACTGAAACGGGAGGTGGATGCTTCTCTATAACCTCAACTTTAGATCGATCAACCTCAATCCTTTTGCTGAGATTTTGTTCCCAAGAACAATGCATTCCTTCACCATAAAGTGGCATTTTTCCAAATTAAGCACAACGTTAAAATTTTCACATCGCTGCAAGGCCCTACTCAGATTCACCAAACACAGCTCAAACAAATCTCCTACCATAGAAAAATCATCCATAAACACCTCCAAGATGTCTTTAACCATATCTGAGAAAATAGACATCATGCACCATTGAAAGGTAGCGGTACATTAAACAATCCAAACAGCATTTGGTTAAAAGCAAAAGTACCATACGGGCAGGTGAATGTCATTTTCTTCTGATCTTCTGAGGCGATAGAAATCTAATTATAACTAGAATACCCATCTAGAAAATAGTACCAGCCTCTTCCCTCTAACTGATCAAACATCTGATCCATAAAAGACATTGGGAAGTGGTCTTTCAATATCCATGAGTTGAGTTTTCGATAATCCATTCAAACTCTCCACCCAGTGATAGGTCTGAGTGGTATCAACTCATTCTTTTCGTTTGCTACAACTTTCATGCCACCTTTCATGGGAACACATTGTACGGGACTCACCTATTTACTATCAGCAATGGGATATACAACTCTCACATCAAGCCATTTGATGATATCTTTCTTAACCACCTCTTGCATCGGTGGATTAAGACAACGTTGGTACTCAATGGTCAGAGTATAGTATTTCTCAAGATGTATATTATGAGTCCAAATACCAGGGGGAATACCAATAAACCTGTAATCGTCTAGCCTATCGCCCTTTTGTACCTTTAAAGCACTGAAATAAGTGCCTCCACCTGCTGCTCACCTAAATCAGCCACAGTGATGACAGGTAAAGTGTTTCCACTGCCTAAAAACACATATCGGAGATGACTTAGAAATTCTTTCAACTGCAACACAAGTGGCTTCTCAATAGATGGCTTAACTGGTGGTGTTGGGCGATTTTTAAGATCCAGATCAAGCTTCTTGGGAGCATAAGAATATGATCCCATTCCCATCAAAGCACAAACAGTTTCCTTATACTCTTCAATGTCCTCACTATCAAAATTCATCAGAACTGGAACTAAGGGTTCAACAACAAATTTCTCCTCTACCGGCACTTCTTGCTCAAGCTCATAGTAAACATCAACAATAGAGAACATACTTATCTCCTTATGTTTCTTCATATATTGGCATATATCAAATTGTACCACTTTATCATTCAACCTAATTAAGATCTCATTGGCTCACAAAACAATAAGCACACTTTTAATTGTGAGAAAAGGTTGACCCAAGATTATGGGTACCTCAAAGCCTACCTCACAATCCAGAATATCAAAATCCATAAGAAATATAAAGCTATCCACCTTCACTAGCACATAATACAAGATACCAACAAGTTACTTTACCGACTTATCCGCCATCACAAGTCGCATGTTTGTGGGTGTGGGATCTCCCAAATCTAACTTCTTATAAACAACTAGTGGCATCAGATTGATGCTCGCTCTCAAATCACTTACGGCCTTGGAAAAATCAAGAGACCCAATTATACAAGGGATGGTGAATGCTCCTGGGTCTGCCTTTTTTTACACCAAGGATCTTGTAGAAATAGCACTACAATGATGGAGATTATCCACCGGTTTGTAGATTATTGCTCTCTTCTTCATCACAAGATCTTTCATAAATTTAGTATATCCTGGCATCTGTTCAAGTGCCTCCACCAAAGGCATATTCACTGTCAGCTGTTTTATCATTGCCATGAATTTACTAAAATTTGTATCGTCAGCCTTCTTCTTCAATCTATGAGGAAAAAGAGGCGGTGGTTTTGTGAAAGTAGTCACCACTGCTTTATTTTCCTTGTCTTTCCCTTTTCCTAACTCATCAACCTGCTGATGATTAGAAGGGATATTAATGCCATCCAGCTTCTCAGATTCTACTGGATTACTTTTTTTAATCTCAGCATCTTCTTCGATCATCTCTTCATTCACAACTTTGCCCACAAAAGGTCCTGGAAATACCTTACCACTTTGTGTGGTAATTGCCATACATGAGCCATCATTATGAGGATTCTAAACTGTATTACTTGGCAATGTTCTGCTCTTCATCTGATTTAATACTGCTGAGAGTTGATTCATTTGCTTCTCTAACTATTTGATAGAAGTAGAGAGTGAGTTTACCAACTGACTCATGGAAGAAAAATCACTCTTCATAGTAGTCACCCCAGAATTGGTAGCCTCAACTCCCTTTAATAATTTCTCCATCATGTCCTCCATGGACATCTTGCTAGAGCTAGTTACAACATTATCTCTACTTCCAAGAGGTATATATAG
This sequence comes from Capsicum pubescens, assembly GCA_030864215.1. Classification (NCBI taxonomy): domain Eukaryota; kingdom Viridiplantae; phylum Streptophyta; class Magnoliopsida; order Solanales; family Solanaceae; genus Capsicum; species Capsicum pubescens. The sequence continues at coordinate 127,026,510 of CM061543.1, forward strand.
TCCACTCCTACCATTATTTCTCTTCTAGTTTCCTTGATCCCTATCCTTGTAACCAGCCTTGTCATAATAATTCCGACCTTGATTTCCTTGGCTATTGCCTCGGAAGACCCCCTGATTATTTAGATAGTTCACCTTTTCTTCCAAATTAGAGTAAGCTCTACCTTGAGATGCAATAGCTTTCACCTTCTCTATTTTTCTAGGCAATAGATGCTTAGTCGGCAAATCCATCTGTGTCTTTAAGTGTTCCATGTCCTGGTCGTTCCTTATCCTTCTTGCATTGCTCTACAGTCATACCACTGAACACAATAGGACTTGCTTCCACAGAATCCTTGGTATGCCAAGCTCTACTTTGTTTGGTCATCTGATTAAGCATATTCGAAGCCTCTAGAAAAGTGAGATCAACAAACGACCCTCCTACAGTATTATCCACAACTGGCTTCATAATAAAGTTTAGAGCTCTTTATAGAGTCTCTATTAAATAAATATCTGTCATATTGTGATTCGGGCACTGCATCAGCTTCTTTTTAAACCTCTCCCAGGTATCATGAAGAGCTTCAGTAGGAAGCTGTTGGAAGTTATTGATCTCATCTCTCAACTATACCCTCCTAGAAGGTGGAAAGAACCTTTCTAGGAAAGCCACTTTCAGCTGCCTCTAGTTGGTGATAGAGTCAGGAGTCAGCCCATTGAGCCACAGTGTCACCTCCCTAGATAGAGACAAAGGAAACAAATGCAAGCAAATAGAATTCTTTCCCACTCCTGGGTTATCAAAAGACTTACAGATAGTGACAAAGTTCACTAAATGCATAGTTGGATCATCTCCTGGAAGACCACCGAACAAAACCCTTAAGATGAAGGAGTTGAATCATCATACTAGTAATTTTGAATTTAGCTCTAGGTTCTAGGGGTAGAGGAATAATAGCTCCAGTTGCACCAGCTCTATCCTTTCTATCTTTGTCATCATTTAGATCAAATTGTACAGGTTGTCAATCCTATCTCGCCCTAAAGGGACGATTCCTGTTTATATTCTGATTTACTGGTGTAACCATATTCTCTACACGCCTCGTGTTAACAGGATCTAACAAATAATCATCCCCCAAATCATCATCGTCAAGATTAGGATGACGTGCTAGATGGCCATCATTCTACTGATTAAGTTGAGCTCTAGCCAGAGCAGCTAGTCTTTCAGCATCTTAGAGGTTTGCCATTCTGCCAATTAACTATGATTCCGGATTTACTGGTAATAATGGTGCACCCGATCTCCATGTACATGTCATACACAATAACCACCCTGCACAGAACAAAAATAACAAAAAAAATTAAAATTTGGGAAACTTGACCAAAGGTCAATTAACAAACACAAACTTAATTGACAATCGTATTCCCCAGCAACTGCGCCAAAATTTGATGCGCCCAAATTACACCTATTTTACGAGAGAGTAAGAGGCCGCTTTCAAATATAGAAACCAACTAGGTTGGGTGTCGAATCCCATAGGGAATACTGTGTTCACTAAGTATTGTGATTGTTATCAAACTGTTGATCAAAGGTTCCTGAGTAAAATAGGTTTTAGTTTATGAATTGTATTCTAAATAATTGTAATAGAGTTGTTCCAACTAATGATTCTTTCTTCAAGTCATAATTCAATGATATTAAACAAACTAGAGTTATGGTTACCAAGATTCTTAAACAGTTAGCGTTGTAAATTACTCTTGAGTTCCAATCAATAACTTCAATTGCAAGAGTAGCTAAATTCTATTGTTTACCCATTAGTTTCTCAACCTTAATGGATAGTTTATTCTTTAATTCTTTTAAACTTAAAGAATGTATTGATTATTCAGCCATTTTCTCATATAGGTCAATCCTGTTAAGGCATTTTCTCTTAATCTAAAGGTTTAGGCCTCTAGATTCCATATAAATCCTTTCTTTTCCCAATAAATACTTTTCTATTCAAACAAGTGATGTTCTTGGGCTCACCTTTCAAGTTTGCAACCAAGAAAAGTGATTAAAGTAAAGAAGGGTTTATGCAATATCAATTACCTACAAAAACTCAATTGGAATCAAAACCCATATCAGTTGTTCACATCAAGGCTCCCAAAACCCTAGTTATGGGAGCTTAGCCACTCATCTCCATACAAGAAAGAGAAAGAATCCTTGTATTATTCATAAATAAATTCAGAATTCACTTACAAAAGTTACAAGAATTAGTCCTTGAATCTTCAATAGCAATGCAATGATTAGATCTACAAGTTTAGCTTGATTCACAAATTTCTACAGTACAGAGAGTTTCAAAAATGGAAAACTAAGGTAACAATATCCAAGATTTAGAATAATGTCCTCAATAAAACCCTAGCTGGGTATTTATATGCTCCCGGGTTTAGAAGATTTAAAATTTAAACTCAGAAAATACTGCATCCAAGTTTACGGTCCAATTGATGGACCATCAGAAGTTTGATGGTCCATTACATGGACCATCACTGAGTGACCAGGATGTCAGGTTCTGCTTAATCTTGACGGCTATCTTGGCGTATCACCGGTAGTCCAATGGTCCGTCACACGGTCCATCGCTAAGACTTTTGAAATCCTACATTCTGCTTAAGACCAACGACCAAGTTGGTGGTCTGCCTCAATCTTGACGGTCTAACACTTGGACCGTTGCATGAGTATTCCACATGGAACCTTCTATTTAGCTCTAACGGTGCTCTTGGCGGTCCATCACATGACTGATGGTCCACCATTTTGACCATCAGTGACTCTTTTTTGCTATTTTCCTGAGTTTTCTCCTTCAGCTAACTCCTTAACCTGAAATCACTCAAATCCACTATTAAATACAACTTTAGTTGCTTGAAAACACATAATTTTCCTGAGAAAAAGATGCAAAATATTCCGTCAAAAGTCAGAACATCAAGTACCTGTAGCATTAATGATTTGGGATCGCATTCATACCCATTTGCGAAGTATGAGTAGCCATATGGGTGGTCCGCTTGTTCTATAGATTGCAATGTAAGACTAAGGCTTTGGTTGTATCCATAGTGCAAATTGTGCATAGTGCGATTGCAAAACAAGAAACCTCCTTCGTCCAAAATTTCTAAAAAGTCAAGGGCATGGACGTGAGCAACGTTGTAACAAAACTCTTTCTTTTTTTGTGGCTCCATACATTTTTGACTTGTGAATAGAAATAGATGCTCCAATTTTGTCTCTAACGGGAGGGACAATTTAACTCCTTTGGCTAATTTTGCATGCCATGTGTGGTGAGCTACTTGCATTCATCTCTTGTATACCTGTGTTATCTAGAACTTGTCCCATTATTCTTTAAAAGCTAATTTTGATTATAGTTAGTTGGAGAAGTGATCTTAGTCCATCATTATGCCTTTGGAACCCACTCTAGCCTAAAAAATCCCACCCATGCATAAAGTTAATCCCTAGTTACCAGCTTTGAGAATCTTGAACCATTCTTTTGATCTCACTTTTGAACCATACCCTCCTTGAATGTGAAGATGCAACTTAAGGCTAAAAACCTAAGTTGGGGGTGGTGAAAGTTGATGGAAGGAAGTTTGGTTCCACGAAATTGTAAGTGAAATGCCTGATATACTTTAGCATTGTAAGCAAATAAATAGTAAAGAGAGAGGATCCAATAATAATAATAATAATAAAATGTTTTGCAAGAAAAAGAAATGAAATAAAAGTTGTGAACAAAGAAAGAAAAAAGTAGGCATAAGAGAAGAAATAAAATAAAGAAGAGTGGCCCTTAGTCAAAAAGAAGGGTTGAAAAGTGTGATGTAGATGTTCAAGGAAGGGTGTAGCCATGTTGTTCCCAAATGATATCCTACCATAACCCGAACCTACGTTACAAGCTTAGAAAGTCCTTTGAGATCTCCAACCATGTACTTTCTTCATAGTGGCGATCGAAAATAGGGGAAAATCTATGGTATAACACTTGTTGCATGGAGATTTCTTTTGAGAGGGGGAGAGTCTTGCACTTAAAGTTCCTTGTTCCATATTTGGTAGCTCGGTATGTGGAATATTCTTTTTTTGTGAGGTTGGCATGCAAAGAAGTTGAGGTGGATGATTTTGTCACCTTCCGAGAAATGAGGAAAATGAAGTATAGCTTAGTTGTGGTAAAAAGAGGGACATTCCTAGAGTATTGATTTTTGTTGCTTGGTTTCTTTTTAAAGTCTTATGCACCTTTAGATATAGCATTTTATGAGAAGGGGTGTAGTGAATATAACCTTGCACATGCGCAATGAGCTACTTGTGGTGATGACTAAGCTAGAAGTTGTTTTGATCTTTAATACAAGAATGAGGGCATGCATGTGAAATTTTCTCATAGAAAAGGCTAGTGTTGCTTGAGGACAAGTAAGATTTTAAGTTGGGGGTGTTGCTGAGTGGTGATTCTACCACTCATTCGCACTCATCATTCATGCACATTACTTTATTTTTAATGAATAAAAGAGACATAGTTATGATTGAATGCACTAATACCCACATTTTTTAGCACATAGTTGATAGCAAGGAAAAATGCGGATTGGAGATTAAAAGGATCAAAAGAGAGCAAGAAAGTGCTACTTGTGACTTAGAGCAGAAATTGCCTCAGTTACCGTGGTCGTGGTCTGAGCACCGCAATCATAGTCAGCTAAGAAGAAAATAGATATATCCTCGAGTAATGCGATCACGGTTTACCAAAAAGGTCAACATATCGTGATCGCTCAGTCATAGACGCGACCGCAATTGCACGATCGCAGTCAAATCTCCGTGATTACGGCCTAGCAGAATAAATGAGCAAGAGTGTTGTAGTCAATTCGGACAGTTGATTCAAGATTTCTATAGAAGATCCAAACACTTTTTGGAAGAAGGATAAAAAATTAGGGAGAAGGTTAGAGAGAAAAAAGAGAAAAACCATAGAATTTGAGTAAAAAGAAAAATTAATTGTTCATCATTATTGTTATTATTATTCCAAAGAGGAATTAGTGAAATTGAAGTGTGGAAGTGAAGATTATTTACTTTCTATTATTATGGATTCCACTATTGCTTGAGCTTATTAGTTGGAACTAGTGGGTGAAAACCCCAAATTTCAAAATGGGTTTAATGGGTGAAAACCCCAAACTCTTAAAACCCTTCATCATCCTTGAAAGAGGGATGAAGGTGAACATGAGGTAACCCATAACATCCTTGAAAGAGGGCTATAGGGGGACAAGGCAATGGTGGACAATTAAGCCTATGGTTTACTACCTTTTGCAATCTTAGAAATAAGTGTAATTGGAGTATAAATCATGTCAAAAGCATCATCCTAGAAATAGGGATGCTTGATTGAGGTTTTGGGTGATTATGAATTGCACACTTGTTAGGTTCTCAAAAGAGCCAATAGGTGAAATCGTTGTAGTTTTATTGAAAGACTAACTACCTCGGTCTTCGACCTAAACTATCCCTTAGTTGATAACTAAAGCTCATGTTAAACCACAATCAAGCCACATGCTCTTACTTTTAGGTAGACATAATTCCAAGATTTTCCCCAAACTTGAGTTTACATTAAAAGTACTATTTAGTGTATTGTTAATCAAAGATTGATACAAACAATTTCAAAACCAATCCCCCCACTTTATTTTACATGTGGTGTTTGTTATCATTATGGGTAACCTTTTAGTAATTAGCACACCCATATGATTTGAAACTTATACTTCACTCCTTGTGAATTCGACCCCAACGAGAGCACCCCTCAAACACAGGAGTGAGTTGAGCGTTATCATATACAACCGATGACTTTTTAAGGTTTGTATCCCAAGGAGGAAGTGATCGGCATGATCTGCCTCACTCATGGAATACACCAAAATATCATCAATAAACATAATTATGAACAAATCTATGAACTGATATAATACCCAGTTCATAAGATCCACAAATGCTGTCGGGGAATTAGTCAAACCAAAGGACATCACCAAAAATTCAAAATGACCATACCGAGTTTGAAAGGTAGTCTTAGGTATATCCACCTCCATAATATTAAACTAATGGTAACTAGAAAGGAGATCAATCTTGGAAAAGTACTTAGCACTCTGAAGCTGATCAAAGAGATCATCAATCTTAGTAAGCGGATACTTATTCTTCATGGTTACCCTATTTAATTGGAGGTAATATGTACACATCTAAAGGGACCTTTTCTTCTTATGCATGACAGAATCGGAGCATGATGTTGGGCGTATTTATACGTCTAAGCACCATAACTTACCCATGTTTTGAGGATAAAATACATAATTCTTGCACTTTTAGTCTATTTTTAGTTAAGTGAGCTGAACTATGTGATTAGCATGCTTTTCAGGTACTAATGAGGAAGATTATAGCACTTTGGGGACCTGTGGACAACAAAGGAAAACTTCACATAAAAAGGAAAGCAGCTCTTGGACTGAATGTGATGCATTGGAACTTTTTCCCGGGCAAACTCAGTATTTTTAAATAGTTAAGGATGCAGTAGCAATTTATTAGAGTAGGATGTTATTAAAAGCATTATTGCTGAATTTTTAGGGATTATTCACATAATTCAGATTCTATAATATTGGGAACGCAGAAAACGGCTTAGCTTGAGCAACGGAGAGAGAGAAACACGTTCCTCTCTTATTGTCGCTAGTCATCTCCATCGCTGAGATTGTTCTAAGTTTTGGTATGATGATTATGTCTATTTTGATTTTCGTTGTATTCATGAGTAGCTAAACTTATCTGTTAGGGTTATGGAAACCTTGTAGTATACTCTCTATTGCTATGGGTTTGTGAATTTATGATGTGTAATGCACTTATATCATTACTCTCTTCATTATAATTGAATTCTCGTGGTTGCAAACATAGGGAATACGCCATTATAGCAATAACTTGTTCGATAGAAAAGTTGTTGTTTGGAAAAGAGAGTGTGACAAGAAATTAGGGTTTCTAACCTCTAGTTTACACGTTAATGCCCTAGCAGGATTAACTACTTGGAGAGTTCGTATAATTTTTTGTACACTTTAGGTTCGAGAGAACTAAGGTGAATAAATCCTTGATGGTTGAAAAACACTTGTATTTAGAATTAGAATATGTCTCTCTATAAGTGCATGCATGTATAAAATTCGTATTACCCATAGTTAATATAGAAGTAGAAGCTACAAGGTGGACATAACCCTAACTTGTCATTCTCTGTGATCAATTACTTTTACATATATCGTCTCATTCGTTACACTAATAGTACTATTGTGCACTTAAACCAAAACCCCCATTATCTTGGAATCTTCGACCAACAGTCTAATAATAATCGCAATACTTAGTGATCATAGTATTCCCTGTGGGATTCGACACCCAACCCAGTTGGGTTCTATATTTGACAGCGACCGCTTACACTTTCCAACGAGAGTTGTAGTTTGGGCGTATCAGAGCACCCTAGGGAGAAACACAAGGGCGGATAAAACCCTTATCTAAAAGATATTTCAATTGCCTTTTAAGTTCTTTCAACTCAGCTAGAGCCATTTTGTAGGGGTGGAGATAGGACGAGTGTCCTAAAGAATATTAATCCAAATATCAATTACCCTATCGGGAGAAATACTAGGAAGATCATCAGGAAACACCTTTAGAAACTCAAAGATCACAGGGGCGGATTGTAAAGAAGGACCTCCAAAATTAGAATCCTTAACCCCAACCAAATGATAAAGACACCCCTTGGAAACCAATTTTTGGGCTCTAAGATAAGAAATAAAACTTTCCTTAGTCATTAGGGAACTACCATCCCACTCAACCACTAGCTCATTTGAGAATTGGAAACTGACCCTTCGAGTTAGACAGTCAAGTTACGCATAGCACGAATGTAACCAATCCATCCTCAAAATTATGTCAAAATATAACATGTCTAATTCAATCAGGTCCACAAACATCTCCCTACTACGTATGGATACCACACATCCCCTATAGACTTTTTTAGCCATATTAGATTCACCCACTGGGGTATACATAGAAAAGAGATCTGGAATAAACTCAGGATCAAAACTAAAATAAATATACACATACGGGGTCACATAAGAGACAGTAGATCTGCAATTAAACAGATAATATGTATCATGAGAGAAAAGTTTTAGACTACCAGTAACAACATTAGGAGATTCCTCAGAATCCTGATAGGTGGCAAAAGTATATAAACGGTTCCGACCAGAGTCGGAGCCAGAAACAACACCCTTTGGTGTAGGAGCTGAAGAAACAACAATTGGGACCTTATTATCTCTCATAACAACATCGTTTGAAGGACAATTCCTCTGAAAGTGGCTAGGATGGCCACATCTTAAACACTTATTTCTCTCCTCATCACTAAAGCCACAGTGCAACTGTCCACAAAATCTACATGGAGGATGTGATGAAGCTGACTGGGCCCCACTGGCATGAGATTAGTCACTTTGGTCCTTAAATACACTGTTTCTCGAAGAAGCAATGATCACCAGATAACTTAATATAAGGAGCACTAGCCGTAGAATAAGGACCAGAATTCCCCTACTTCTTCTTAGACAATTTCCTGCCATCCTTGCTACTACTCTACTGGCCACAACCCTTCTCAGAATACTAGGATCTCTTGCCTTGCCTCTCCCCTATTTTGGCTTGCTTCTTCTATTCATGGATAAAAGGCACCCACAGTCTATATGGGTTTAGCTCCCCCTGCTGAAGGGCCCCAGTCTGTGTTAGTTGCACGTACTGAAGAAAAACCAAGGGAAAGCTAAAGCCATAAAGGCAACTAGCTATCCCAAATATATATAAAGTGTGACCCATGAACATGGTCATCAATACCAAACATCACATTGGCAAACATGAGTTTCCAATATATGATATCCGAGACCTACACCTTTATGGCTTCGCTACATAACTCCCTTTAAGCCTAATTTAAAGTAAGTTTCACATAACCCATTTGTTAACCAAAGAACCAACCATTAAGGCACACCATAGTTATAGTCATACCTTTACACTTGCAAGCTTATCTCTATGCCATAACAATCACATTAACTTGGGGGAATGTCTCGATCCCCTTTGTACATTAAATCAAAACATAGCCAACACGGCCTTCAAAATTCATGTTCATTATTTAAATTTTTATGAAATGAAATAACATAGGTGAGTAAGTCAAACCAAGTGAAAATTTCACAGTTCAAAGCCATTTCCATAAGCGGGTTGAGGGAACACAATTATTCAAAACCAATTCCAAATTTTAAAATACCAATTTGTGGCAAACCATGGCCCCTAGGTTTATTCACCATTTCCATGCACCCCACAAGTCCAAAACCATTCATAAAGCATAAAAAATGTATAATAAATCTTGGAAAAATAATTTAAGGATCAACCAAGTCAAAACCCTCAACCACTTCAAAATCAACATTCAAAACCATCCAATTAAACCATTTAAATACATGTTTTTCATAAAGTAATAATTAGGGAAGAGTAACATACCTGAAATATCAAAATTTATGAAGAGAAATCAACCCTTGAGCCCTTAGATAACAAACTTCTTGGAAATCCTAAGTATCTTGACCTTCGAGAGTTTAGAAGAAGTGTGTGTGTTTTGATTGTGTTATGAATAAGACATAACCACGTTGAGTGCTTTAGGGATGTAGGGCCTAAGTAAGATAAAAGGGAAATTGACTAGAATGTCCTTAATAAAATGACTGAAAATTATTACTGAGTTGATATGGGTGATCTTATGGCCCCGTAGGGTCACCTTATGACTCGTAAGGTCCCACTCATAGTCTGGACAGTGTCCATGATCACCAACACTGACTTGGCTATGAGTCATGCCATACAAATCATACTCTGTCATTATGACTCATATGGTCCAGTCATTATCAAAGCATAAACAAATCGGGTATTACATAGGTTAGGCTACGTAAGACACCGTACGACTAGTTTTGAATCCTTACGACTCGTAACACCCTAGTCGTATTCATAGAAGAAAATCCATGCCAACATACTGAAGAGGCTATAATTTCATCCTTAAGACCCGTAAATACTCCCTACGACTCGTATGGAGAGTCGTAGTCTGGGCAGTGAGGATAAAATTTCAAAAATTTTCATGGACCAAGAATCCGAGGTGTTGCAACTTTTGATTAACTATTTCCCACAACTAATAAAAATAAGCTTTAGTTTGACAACTTATTTGTGGGAGTATTAATAGAACCCTCCACTACAAGAATTTGAACGTTTATTTTAACCCTTGCTAGATAATTATTTTTGTGACGATTTTGATTGCATTTAATTATGGAGGTTTATCAATACTGTTGTCATTTTTTAATGATTATATTATGGAGGTTTGTCAATATTGTTGCAATTGTGGTGGTTAATAGTCCCCACAATATAGGTTCACTATTAAAATAAGTCAAAATCGAGGTTCAAAATCGATGGACACCCTCAATTTATTAACTAAAATTGATAGACTCGATAACATCAAAAAATGCTAGGTCAGTTTCAAAAAATTGACAAAGTGCTTCAATTCCGAGGAACATTCGCAGTTATTAAATTGATGACATCCCTCAATTTTTTCAAAATATTTATAAAAATGTAGCAACTCAAAATCAAACCTAAATATGGATCACTACGCTGGACAATTCTACTACTAGATTGCACATTCTTTTTGACAAAATATTTTTGTTATTCTCAATAAAAAATTGATGGAGTATGTCAATTTTTCTTTATATACTTTCAAATGTTTTTTGTAGTTAATGTCGTCCAAAAAATTAAGGATAGATCATTTTTATTCTACCTGCAAATGATAGATCATGACACTTTGTCAAGCTCAAGATGTCATCTTATTCTAGAGCTCTAGTTTGGTGCTATGCGTCAATGACATGGCATACCATTTCAAATAAAGGAGAATAATATAATATTGAATGTCAAAATGACATATCATACATAGTCAAATTCAATGGCAATGAATATATGCTACGTGTACAATGATATGTTATGATCAATTAAATATCATTATGTTACTTGAATCTGACACGCTGAAGATGATTTGTCCTTATCATTTTTTTCATCCGATAACTATAAATAGGGGCTTTATAATTAAGAAAAAGAATTAAAATTCTAAAAAGAATTCGAATGGAGCTCTTGGATCACAGATTACAAATTCCTTACAAGTTGCAGAGACTCAAATATTTCTGTACAAATTTAAAATACTTTGAAGATCAAGAATGGAGGAAAATTAAATATGAAGACATTGAAGATCAAGTTCACTTATTTGTGGATAGTTATTTCTTCTGCTGATCATTAAAATATTTATGATGAATTAAATTCAAATCAAGATCAAAGTCAACATAAATTCATGATCAATCTAAAAAATTCCTTTAATTTACATTGAAAAAGAAGAATTAGAAGATTCAAAAAATTATAACACACTCAGTATTTTCTTTGGTATGAATTTTATTGTCTATAATCATGTTTTTGTGGGTAATATTTAATAAATTTACATGTTAAATAAAACCAACATATTTTCATGGCTACTATTCTTTTTTTGTTGTGATAATACTTAATCTTCATGACTACTTACTTTTTTTTAATTTTTTGAGAAAGTATGTCTTTTTTTATTTTTTTGGTAACTTTTTAATTCTAATTTTCAATCTAACATGTTTAATACTAAAATATATTGATAGGTTATACATATCTTTAGTTTAAATTACAAGATTCAAGTCAAAACTCTTATTTATTTTCTTAGATTTTGAATCAAGTTATGATCATATAAAATTATTTATTCTTCTTAAAATTTGTGTAAAACAAAAAAGATAAACAATCTAAAATAGAGGAAGTAGTCTTTTTCCAAATTGAAGAAAAAAATAGGCGGCAATTCTTTCCTCCTTTATTTTCCCTTCTTCACAATTAAAATTTAGTATCTAATAATCAACATCTTTTTTTTTTAGTTTTTTATTTTAATTGTTCGTTGAAATCGAAGGCGACAAACAAATTTCTCCTTTCAATTATGTTCCGTAATTACTCAGCGCGCTAAGTTAGTTTTCACTACAATTAGGTTCTCTTTTTCTTGTTGATCTACTTCATCCCAAAGTTTGGTGAGTTCTAGCTTCTAATTTTTCTTCTACACAATATCTAGTGCATTCACGCTTCTAATTTAGTTTAATTTAGCGATTCCTTTTGTATCTCCTTAATTTATATTTCATTCGCTATCATTTTCATTCTTCTTTGTCCTTTCACATTGAATTTTGTTGGGTTCTAAGTGAAATGTGAATAGAAAATAGAGGGAACAAATAGACGGAAAAGTGAATTGTGTTTTCACTTTAAGGAAACAAAATTCTCCCGCATTGGAGGGAGAAAGAAACTTTATTATGCTTATATTGATAAACATTCCTTTAGATGGATAGTGAGGCAAGAACAAGACAAGCCACACGCTGTCTTTGTCGTTGCTCGCTCGACTTCGGCTTAAGATTTGGATTTGGATTTGAAAAATAATTGATTGAGAAATTATCCTTTTGGACAAAATTCATTTGAAACTTGAGGATTAGTGAGGTTTTTGATTCAAAATTTTGATACAATATATTTTCTTTATTTACGAACGCACATGGCATATGTGGATGCATGTCATGTCTTACCTTGAAGGTATGCAATACTTCGAGGCAATATTTGAAGACAAAGTGACGACATGCATGCACATGTGCCTATCTACGGATGCACCTAGGCCAGTTCATGTCATGAAATATTTTTGAAAATTTCAAATTGATGACCTGTGGCCACATGTGGGCTACCTGCGTGTGCAAGTAGGGTCCGCAGGTCGGGGATATTTTAGAAAGTTGTCTTCTAAAGAACTATTGCTTCCTTTGTGATTCACCACCTTTTGGATATAAATTCTTGATTTTTTCATCAGATAAAGATATGAAATTTTAAAGTAAAAACATCTTCTTTTTCTTAAAAGTAATAGTGTGATTAACAAACCGTTGGGTGAGTTCATTGTTCAGTAAATTTGAGGTACCACTATTTACTGAAGTGAATCATTTTATCATAGAAGGATATATTTCATAACCTCAGATACTTGAGGGGAATAAATTCTTTAAGGATACATTGTGAATTCAGTGAACTTGATTATATTATATCTATCTTTATATCTTTTTTATGATTTTGATAATTTCTAGAAAAAATATTTGAATCTTTATTTTGATATTTCATAAATTGGTTGAACTTGTGTTCGAAGTTATTTTAACTTGGTTATTCTTGAAGTTGTTCTTGAACTTAGTGTAGAAGTTCTTATTTTTACTACAGATTTTGTATCTGTAAACAACAATCTTAAGAAATTTATTTTAATAATTTGTATTTTGGATTTATGGAGATTAAAGCCTTTGGTTTTCTATTCTGTTTGAGCTTAATATTAATTTGAAGGTATAAAAACATCATCACTAGTTAAAATTCATACGGTTGATGATTAGAAAAACATAAAATCTTCACCGTTATACTAGAAACTAGTTGTCTGAACTTTAAAAACTTTAGTTTTAGTATTCTAAAATACTACAGTTGTTTGTCTTATTGTGATAGAAAATGACTACAGATAATCAAGTCAATGATGGAACAACGTATGTTGCAATAACTAACATTGGTACTTCAAGTCGTACGAATTCTTCTCCTGCCATACACCGATGAAAAAACCAGAAAAATTTTCTAGTATGGATTTCAAGCACTCAAAAAAAGATGTTCTTTTATCGACTAGTCTAAGTCTTCAAAGGTTCATCACAGAAAGTGTTCCTGAATTGCTGAAAAAAACTCTAGAAAAAGAACACTTCATGGTAACAGAAGCTTGGAAGCACTGCTATTTTTGTATAAGAACTACATTCTGAGTGGCCAACAAAATAATCTGTACAATGCGTATAGTAATATAAAGACCTCAAATAATCTCGGGATGCTTTAGAAAAGAAATACAAAACAAAGGATGCAGGAATTAAGAAATTCATTGTTGCAAGATTTATGGAATTTAAGATGGTTTATAATAAAACTGTAGTTATCCAAGTTCAAGAGTAGCAAGGCATAATCCATGACTTTTATCTTATTGAATAGATTAAATATTTTCTTGATACTCACATAACTTTTGTTGTAGGTTTGATTGTGAATGAGGCTTTTCAAGTAGCTTCTATAACAAGAAGTTTTCACCTTTGTGGAAAGACTTAAAAAACTACTTACAGTATAAGCATAAGAGATGTCTTTTAAAGATCTCGTTGTGAGGTTAAGGATTGAATAGGACAACAAGGCAGTCAAAAAGAGTTTTCATATGAATTCTACAATAAGTAGAGCAAACATTGTGGAAGATAAACCCACTAAGTCAAAGAAGAGAAAGAAATCATCAGGAAAACAAGGCGATCCTCCTAAGAAGAAGTTCAAAAGAAGTTGCTTTAACTACGAGAAAGTTGGCCATAAGTCTGTAGATTGTCTGGCTCCAAAGAAGGACAAGAAAAAGGATCAAATAAACATGACTAAATCTAAAGATGACATAGACAATCTGTACGCTATGCTTTCAGAGTACAATCTAGTTGGAAATTCAAGAGAGTGGTGGATTGATTCAGGTGCTACCTGCCATGTGTGTACCAACAAAGATCTATTTGGATCATATACTCTGGATCAAGCTAATGAGGAGATATTCATGACAAACTCTGCTTTATTAAAGGTTAAAGAAACATGCAAAATTTTCTTGAAAATGACATTGAGAAAAGTGGTGACACTAAATAATGTCTTGCATATTTCAGGATTGCGGAAAAACTTAGTTTCTATTTCACCTGTGACTAAGATTGGATTCAAATATGTATTTATTTCTGATAAGTTGTAATTAGTAATGGTGAAATGTATGTATAAAAAGGTTGACTCACCGAGTGCCTTTTTAAGATTAATGTAATGAATATTGATACAAATGAAAGTTTTGTTTCTTCTTACTTACTTGAGTCAAATGAATTATGGCATGAACGTTTAAGACATGCCAATTATAAAACCTTGTAAATTTATTTTTTTAGAAGTTTAGCCTAATTTTTAGTGTAACAAATCAAGTGTAAAACATGTGTGTAATCTAAGTATGCTAAGCATTTGTATAAGCCTGTTGAAATGAATTTCAATCCCTTAGACTTAATCTACACAAATATTTGTGATATAAAGTCAATATCATCTTATGGTGAGAAAATATATTTCATAATTTTATTAATGAATGCACTATATATCGTTATGTTTATGTGCTAAATAGTAAGGAAGAAACAATAGAAACATTTAGGAAATATAAAACTAAAGTTGAAAATCTGTTGAATAAAAAAATTAAAATGATAAGAAGTGATAGAGGTGGAGAGTATGGATTTTCTTTTGCGGAGATATGTTTAAAAATGAAAATTTCCATCAAAATGCTTCCCGTATTTGCCTTAATAAAATAATATTGCAGAAACAAAAAACCAAACGTTGAAGGAAATGATGAATTCCATACTCATAAGTTTAGGTTTACCACAAAACTTGTGGAGAGAAACTATCCTTACAACAAATCAAATACTCAATAGAATGCCCCATAGAAAGACACAATCTATTCCATATAAAAAAATTAAAAATAAGAAAACTTCACTTGAAATATTTTAAAATATGGGAGTGTCTAACCAAAGTCCAAGTTTTTATACCTAAAAAGGTAAAAATAGGATTAAAGACTATGGATTGTTCTTTCATTAAATATGCTACAAGAAATAAAGCATGTCAATTTTGATTTATTAATATCAACATCTGGATATTCATGAAAATACGGTAATTGAATCAGGTAATACTGAGTTATTTGAACATACTTATCCGTATAAAACTGGAAATGATCTATCTAGTGGAGCATCTAAACGATCTCAAGATGAACCAAAGAAGAACGTACTTAATGATGCAAATCTAAGGCATAGTATATGTCAAAGAAAGTCAACTTCCTTTGAATCAAATTTTATAATATTTCTTTTTGAAAATGAGCCTCAAACATTTAAAGAAGCAATGTCGTCTTTGGACTCATCTTTTTGAAAAGAGGCAGTTTATAGTGAGATTGATTCAATCATGAACAACCATTCATGTGTATTAGTCGATCTTCCTCCAGGAAACTATTCTGTAGATTCTAAATGGATTTTCAAAAGAAAAATAAAGGCTAATGGTACTATTGACAAACACAAGGCAAGATTTTTTTGAAAGGATTTAGATAAAATAAAGGTCTTTATTATTTCGACACATACTCGCCAACAGTGACATGCAAATTTTGACCAAACCATATTGAAAAATGGCTTAAAGATAAATGTATTTACATTAACGACACTCCAAATCACAAAGTCATTATTTGTTTTTATGTGGATGACATATTGATCATCAATAGAGTTATTTATGACATAAATTCTATGAAATGAATGCTTAAGAGCAAGTTTGATATGAAATACTTTAGAGTTGCTGGAGTTGTTTTAACTTCTTGGTTGAACTTGTGTTCGAAGTTATTTTAACTTCTTGGTTATTTTGAAGTTGTTCTTGATCTTAGTGTATAAGTTCTTATTATTAATACAGATTTTGTAATCATAAAATAACAATCTTAAGGAATTTATTTTAATAATTTGTATTTTGGATTTTGAAGATTGATACGCCCAAATTACACCTCTCTTACGAGAGAGTAAGCGGTCGCTGTCAAATATAGAACCCAACTAGGTTGGAGTCGAATCCCACAGGGAATATGATGCTAATTAAGTTGTATGCAGATTAGTTGACTTTTAATTATTTGTTTCCGTAAAACAAAAAAGAGGAATTTGATTCAGTTCATAAATTAATGGTTTCAGTTTAACAAGATGAAATATGTGTAGTAGTATTTAAATTCAGAGAAATAGCAAGCTAGGGTTATGTCTACCTTGTAGTTTTCAATACTTTCTAACTATGGGCTTTATGAATTCATACATGCATCGTGCTTACAGAGAAATGTATTGTATTTAGTAACATAATCCTAGTGTTTCTCAACCATCAAGGACTAATTCACTTTAGTTCTCTCGAATCAAAAGTGTTTACAAAAATAATATGAAATCTCCAAGTAGTTAATCCTGTTAAGGCATTAACATATGAAATAGGGGTTGGAAATCCTATTTTCTTATCACTACTCTCTTTTCCGAACCTCAACCTTTCTATCGAACAAGTTGAGTTTTAAGGCACATCCTCTATGTTTGCAACCATGAGAATTCAAGATAATCGAAGAGAGTATGATATAAGCAGATCAATACATGATGAATTCAAAAACCCAAAGTAATAGATTGTATGCTACAAGGCTTCCATAACCCTAACTAATAAACTTAGCTACTCATGAATAAAATGGGAATCACAATAGAAATATTCATCATACCAAAAAGTGAACACAATCTTGGTGAAGAAGAAGAAGTTGTGTGTTTTTCCCCTTAGTACTAAGCCGCCACTCTCCTCCTAAAATAATATAGAATAATGAATAATGATAAATTTTCAGCATCAAGTCTTTTTAATAATCTTTTCTCTTATAATTGCCTTCTAAGTCCCTAAACTAATTATAAATGATAAATTAGTCTTTGACATAGTTTCTAGGCGCCATATTTGATCCAGACTGCTACTCTCTCTTGATTCATATGCCATCCGCATTCCATAGTCCCATTATGTCTCCATCTACCTCCTTAATACCTAAAATCATGCTAATCACATCTGTTAGCTCAATCACATAGAAGTAGAGTAAAAACATAGGAAACTAGACACTTTGTTCTCCAAACTTAGCTAAAATATGGGTAAGTTATGGTGCTTAGGCATATAAATACACCCAAGATCAGAGATTAAAGCTTTTGACTTTCTACCCTGTTTGAAATTAATAGTTATTTGAAGATATTTAAACTTTATCACGAGTTAAAGTTCATTATGTTGATGATTAGAAGAACATAAAAACTTCATCGTTAAACTAGAAATAAGTTATTTAAAGATTAAAAACTTTATTGTTAGTATTTTCAGATACTAAAGTTATTTGTCTTATTGTGACAGAAAATGACTATTGATAATCAAGTCAATGATGAAACGACGAATGTTGCAGCAACTAACATTACCACTTCAAGTCGTACGAATTCTACCCCTGCCATGACACAGGCGAAAAAACTAGAAAGAAATTTTGGTGTGAATTTCAAGCATTGTCAGTAGAAGATATTCTTTTATCTAATGTAAGGCCCCGCAAAATTCTAAGCTCAACTCAATCTTTTAAGTTTGCTAAGGGGTCCCAGACATAGAAAATTCAAGCTAAGTATTCAGACTTAGTATTATTTTGGCCTTCGTAAGTTGGTAACTCTATTTCACGACTCTTATGACCTTAAAATATCAATACATAATTTGATTGATGATCAAGAATGTCATTAGGTGTTCCCAAATGAGTTTCATATTTTTCAGACCTCGTTTGAACCACGTTAGGGAATCCAAAATAGTGTATCGACGTGATCTTGATACGTCGATCAATATTTTTCCTTGGATCCCAGTGGTAATTTCTAGTGAACCGATGCGGACTCGACACGGCGCGTTAGCCATCACGTCGATGCCAATGACGCGGCGCGTCGGTATGCACGTCGACAGTCCAATTTTTAGTAATTAAAAATCTGCGTCCTCAGGGGTATTATGGTCTTTTTCCTACCCCTATTCAGTCCTAAAACATGAGATTCAGCCTTCATTGAGCAAAATATACTTACGTTCTCTCAAATTGATCAAGAACAAGAACCCTAGGTGATTTAATTTCAAGGCCAAGGCTCAAGATTTCCACCATTGTTCTTCAAGAATTTAGAAACCAAGGTATGTCAAGTGTTTATCCAAGGGTTCCTTCCACCCTTGGAGTCCAAGAAACCCCTTTAAACTTCAAGTAGCTTGATTTCATGCTTTCCATGATTTGGATTCAAGTGTATCCATAATTATAATATTGGTTGGATTTCTATTCCATGATTAAGTGAAAAATTTATGTAAAAACAACTATTATGTATGTAGTATCATGTGAATTCATGTTAAAGCCTTGAAATTGTGATGCCCATGTGTTGATTAGTACTATGTGAATATACAATGCCTTCCAAGTGTATGATGAGTTGTTCATGAGAATTAAATAATGAAATTATATCATGTTAGCATGTGTTCAAGTTCATGTCATGGAAGTGTTTGCTAGAATGTCCCAATGAATGAATGATGATCAAGTAGTTATTTATCATATTTCAAGATTGTGCCATGCCTTATAATTTATGCTATCGAGTCCTGGGGGTATTTAATACCTGATAATTTAGTTGATTACCTAGAGCCATGTTCAGTCTCAGGATAGTATCAGTCATGTCACGATCAGTAGTACTCTCAGTCAGTTACAAAACTCAGGAAAAACTCAGTAGACTCAGTATCAGTCCAGTCCAGTTCAGTATTCAGTTCAGGCCTCAAAAAACTCAGCCAGTTAACAGAATTCAGTAGTATTCCATCAGTCAAGGGAACTCAGTGAACTCAGTTCAGTTCAGTTTGATAATATAATCAATAACAGTTCAGTCAAGCCTAGTATGAACTAAAAATCCGTTCAGTGTCTATTCAGTTGGGAGTAGAATTCAACACCGAGTTAACCCAGGGATGGGGGCATTCCTTCCAGCAGAGGGTTTGACCCTTAGTAGCAATCCCTATATTACAGAACTATGTAGACAGCGTAGGTTGAGATTTCCTCCTACCAGATTATGGTTGATACATCTTGTACGAGTTTTTATGCCAGCAAGGGTTGATGAAAGATCTTTCTGTCAGAGAAGGTTAACTCATAATTGTCTTTATCCATGGCATGATACTGGAACCCTTCCAACTAGGGTTATAGGTTGGACCCCAATCTATTCAGAAAGGGGCATGTCAGTTAGATGATTACCTCCCATAGTCTCAGTTTTAGTTCCAGTCTCTGAATAGAACTCAATTCAGTTCTACAGATTTAGGACTATTAGATATAATCACTCAGTTCAGTATGAAACTCAGTATAGTTCCACAGGATTAAGACTGTCAGATACAATCCCTCATTTATCAGCTACACAGTATCAGTAAACTCAGATATCAGTAAATTAATGATTTAGAACTCAGTATCCGGTGTTATTATGACCTCAGATTACAGTATACATTTTCATGCATGTACTCCCATTCATTTATATTCATGTCATTCAGTCAGTATTGTTCATGCATATGAACCCATGTATTTCAGCCTAGCTCACTTTGCATACTAGTACATTTAAAGTACTGACGCATACCTTTTTTTGTGCTATGATATTTTATATCATAGGTTCAGACGCGCGGGCTCCCGTTCATACTTAGCAGTTTAGATATTCAGCTGACAGAGTTAGTGGTGAGTCCTCTTAGTTTGAGTACATAATGATTATTTTAGTAGTTCAACTTATTTCAGTAGTTCAGAGTTAGTTGGGGACTTATCCCATCAACTCCATATTTCAGATAGTTTAGAGGCTTTTTCAGACTAGAGTATTTTCAGACAGATGTATCAGATTTTTTATTTATTATATCATATTCAATTTTATTATAGTATTGAACCTTATGGCATGTTTTTTTGCCTAATTTCTGCATATTACAGTACTATTATTTAGTTATTGCAGCAGGTACCAGTCATAGGTTAGCTTATGGTCCTTATAGATTATGAGCACCGTGTAGCGTCCAGGGTACAGACTCAAGGCGTTACCAACTTGGTATCAGAGCCTAAGGTTCAACTGAGTCCTAGGAAGTCTGAAAGCCGCATTTAGTAGAATCTTGTGCATGGGTGTATAGCGCGCCACACTTATGGACAGGAGGCTGTAAGGTGTTTTAGGAAAAGTTTCCCTTCTTTCAGTATTCATGTTATGCGAGTGAGCATGAGCTCCAGTTAAACTCTATATCTAATCCAAGTTTCTCTTTCGTTTATAGAATATGCCTCCAAAGAGGACTAAGAAAAGAGGAACAAGAGACCAGCCATAACCCCAGCCCATCCAATCAGATCCTCTAGACCAACAGTCTCCCACGCTAAATTCAGAGCAGCTTTCACCACCCTAGCTCATTGTGTGATAGACCAGAATGAACACCCAGATGCTGTTTCGGCTAACCCAGTGGCCAATAATACTGCAGCCAAGATGTGGGATTTCACCCAAATGAACCCTCTATCTTTTACTGGGTCTAAATCAGATGAGAACCCTCAAGAATTTCTTGATCAGGTGAAAAAAGTTACAAACATTATGGGAATGACGATTTTTGAGAGCAATGAGTTGGTTGTATATCAGTTATAAGATGTGGTATACTCATGGTTTAAACAATGGAAGCAGAAAGGTCCGCAGATGCAGGGCCCATAAAATGGGAGGAGTTTGCTGTTGTTTTTTGGATAGGTTCTTCCCGCTAGAGTTGAGGGAAGCGAAGGTTTTGGATTTTATAAATATGAAGCAGTGAAAAATAATGGTACAAGAGTATTCTCTTAAGTTTACTCAATTAGCTAGATACACTCCTCATGTGGTAGCAGATATCAGATCTAAGATAAGTAAGTTTGTGTTTGGCATGTCTAATAGTATAGTCAAGTAGTGTAAGACCACAATGTTGATTAAGGATATGGATATATCAAGGCTCATGGTCCATGCTCAACAGATAGAGGAGGCTAAGAATAAAGAGAAGAAGAGGGAGAACAAGAGAGCGAGAACATGTAGTTTCAACTTTGGTCAGCCTAAATCAGAGGGTGGGAATCATTCTTAATTCTGATAGAAATCCTCAGTTCCAGATCCATCCTCATCCAGTGCTCCTATGATGAAATTTAAAGACGGCAACAGAGATAGGGCGTCAGGCCTTAAACCCCAGGGTAGTGTTAACAGTGCTCGAACTAATCCCCTTTGTCAAAAGTATGATAAAAAAACCAGGGTATCTGTAGAGCTGGCGTGATATGTGTTTTGGATGTGGAAATCCAGGACATAGGGTTAGACAGTGTCCTCAGGTGGGTTTTTAGAGTCAGTATAACCGTCCCCTAGCTCAGTTCGGTCGCTCAAATCAGCAGGGTGCCATATCAAATGCCACCAGTGGGCAGTGCCCAAACAGAATCTATGCACTTCAGTCCCAATAGTATTAGGAGAGTTCTCCTAATATGGTCACTGGTACATTACAAGTTTATCATTTACATGTTTATGCTTGGCTAGACCCAGGATCTTCTTTATCCTTTGTTACTCCTTATATAACTGTTGACTTCGGAGTCAGTCCCAAAATCCTAACAAAGCCTTTCTCAGTCTCTACCCTAGTGGCTAAATCTATCATAGACCGACGGGTATACAGGAACTGTCCGATTATGGTATCTCAGAAAGTCACTTTAACAGACTTAGTCAAATTAGAGATGATTGATTTTGATGTCATTCTCAGCATGGATTAGCTTCATTCCTGCTATGCCTCAGTTGATTGTAGAAATAGAATTGTCTAGTTTCAGTTTTTGAATTAACCTGCCCTTGAGTGGAGGGGTAGTACTTCAGCACTTAGGGGTCAGCTTGTTTCTTACCTTCGGGCAAGAAAAATAATATCTAAGGGATGTGTCTACCATCTCGTTCGAGTACAGGACTCTAGTTCAGAACCCCCTGACCTTGAATCAGTGTCAGTAGCATGTGAATTTCCAGATGTGTTTCTCGAAGATCTCCCTGGAGTTTCTCCCGAAAGGGAAATCAACTTCAAAATAGACTTTCTTCCAGATACTCAGTCCATATCTATCCCGCCATACAGAAAGGCACCTACAGAACTCATAGAATTAAAAGAACAGTTAAAGGAACTCTTAGATAAGGGATTCATCAGACCCAGTATGTCCCCATGGGGTGCCCCAGTTTTATTTATGCGTAAGAAAGATGGTTTTCTCAGAATGTGTATTGATTACGATCAGCTAAATAAAGTCATGGTCAAGAACAACTATCCACTTCCAAAAATTGATGACTTGTTTAACCAACTTTAGGGTGCCAGCTACTTTTCTAAGATAGACCTCAGAACAGGATATCATCATCTCAGAGTCAGAGAATGTGACATCCCAAAGACAACTTTCAAAACTTGGTATGGTCACTTCGAATTCTTTGTCATGTCCTTTGGTCTTACCAATGCCCCACCATCTTTTATGGACTTGATGAACCATGTGTTCAAACAGTACTTGGATATATTTGTCATAGTCTTCTTAGATGACATTCTTGTCTACTCCCGCAGTGAGCATGATCATGCATACCATCTCATAATAGTATTGCAGACTCTAAAAAATCATCAGCTATTCACCAAGTTCAGTAAGTGCGAATTTTGGCAAAGGTCAGTAGCCTTTCTTGTCCATATCATTTCCCGTGATGGCATTAGAGTTGATCCCCAAAAGACTGAAGTAGTAAGAAACTGGCCTGGACCCATCTCTCCATCAGATATTAGGAGTTTCTTGAGCTTGACTGGCTATTACCGCTGGTTTGTTGAGGGCTTTTTATCTATTGCATCCCCAATGTCTAGATTGACTCAGAAGAAAGTCAAATTCCAGTGGTCAAATTCTTGTGAAAAGAGTTTTCAGGAGTTGAAGACTCGACTCACTACAGCTCTAGTTTTGACCCTACTAGATGGTTTGGATGGGTTTGTGGTATATTGTGATGCCTCCAAAGTCAGTTTAGGGTATGTTTTGATGCAGAGAGGTAAGGTCATAGCCTACGTCTCTAGAAATATTAAGCCCCATGAAAAGAACTATCCTACTCATGATCTTGAGTTAGCAGCAGTAGTATTTTCCTTAAAGATTTGGAGGAACTATTTGTATAGGGTGCACGTTGATGTGTTCACTGACCATAAGAGCCTGTAGTATGTGTTCTCTCAGGAAGATTTAAACTCTTTCAGAGAAAGTGGCTGGAGTTATTGAAGGATTACGACATAATTGTCCTGTATCATTCGGGTAAAGCCAATATAGTGGCTGATTCTCTTAGTAGGATGTCTATGGGTAGTGTTGCTCATGTGGAGGATGGTAAAAAGAAGTTAGTTCAGGAAGTTCATCATCTTGCCTGGCTAGGTGTTCGCTTAGTCGATTCATCAGAAGGTAGTGTATGGGTGTAGCGTAATTTAGAATCATCCTTAGTTTTTGAGGTGAAGGAAAAGTAGGATAGGGATCCCAGTTTAGTCAAGTTGAAGGAATCAGTCAGAGATCAGAAGATAGAGGTTTTCTCCTAAGGGGCAGATAGTGTGTTACGCTTCCAGGGTCGGCTATGTGTGCCAGGTGTAAATGACTTGAGGCAGTGAATTCTTGCAGAGGCACATGGTGCACGCTACTCTATTTATCCAGGGGACACTAAGATGTACCATGATTTGTGGAAGATCTATTGGTGGAGTGGGATGAAGAGAGATATTACAGAGTTTGTGGCTAGGTGCTAAATATGTCAGTAGGTTAAGATTGAGAATCAAAAACTTAGTGGATCCATATAGGAGTTCAACATTTCTACTTAAAAATGGGAAGAAGTAAACATGAACTTTATGATGGGTTTTCCTTGTACTCGTCATCAGCATGATTCAGTTTGGGTCATTGTAGACAGGATGACCAAATTAGCTCATTTCCTACCAGTCCATATCTCTTATTCAGTCGAGGATTATGCCAAACTCTATATCAGGGAGTTGGTCAGATTGCACGGTGTTCTACTGTCCATTATCTCAGATAGAGGTACCCAGTTTATCTCTCATTTCTGGAAGGCATTCCAAAAGGGTCATGGTACCCAGGTTCATCTTAGTACAACCTTTTACCCTCAAATAGATGGTCAAGTAGAAAGGACCATTCAGATTTTAGAAGATATGCTGCAAGCGTGAGCGATAGACTTTAAAGGTAGTTGGGATGACCACTTGCCTTTGATTGAATTCGCATATAACAACAACTATCATTCTATCATTAGATGGCTCCATTTGAAGTGTTTTATGGGAGAAGGTGTAGATCTCCCATTGATTGGTTTGAAGTGGGTGAGGCCGCAGTGGTAGGGCCTGACTTGGTATTTGATACCTTAGAGAAAGTTCAGTTGATCAGGGAAAGGCTTAAGACAGCTCAAAGCCGACAAAAATCAACACAGATGTACGAAGAAAGGATCTTGAGTTCGAGATTGGTGATTTTGTTATTTGAAAATCTCTCCTATGAAAAGAGTGAAGAAGTTTGTCAAGAAGGGGAAACTCAGTCCCCGATATGTCGGTCCTTACTGAATTCTCAGCCGTTTTGGAAAGGTATCTTATGAGCTTAAGTTACCTTCAGACTTAGCTTCAGAGCATCCAGCGTTCCATGTCTCCTTGCTTAAAAAATGCATAGGTGACCCAGCATTCATAGTCCCTATAGAGGTCCTAGATATTCAGAACAACCTCTCTTATAAAGAGATCCTAGTCAAAATTCTTGATTATCAGATTCATTGACTGAGGAATAAATAAGTCTCTCTAGTCAAATTTCTTTGGCGAAATCAGTCCATTGAGGGAGCTACTTGGGAAGCAGAGGAAGACATGCGGACCAATTATCCTCACCTTTTCTCTACAAATTCAGAATTAGCTCAAGGTAACAGTTTTTCTTTGAATTTACTCAGTCTCATAATCAGATATAGCTACCAACTTGGTTTCAATTAACATTGCATACTCAGTCATGCATTCACGAATCAGTTCAGTCATGTACTTATGCATAGACATACATGTTCAGTATATAAAATCATCTTATTAGTAATCCTAGTCATGCATTCATCAATCATGTTAAGCTATATACTCATGCATCAGATATGCATGTTCAGTATGATAATTCAGTATATCTGTAATTTTAGTCATAAAATCATGCTTTAGTTGTGCATGTCCAGTAAGAAACTTCAGTCTATTACTTCTCCCATCATAGTCAATCTCATTAGAGGATGAATGTTCCCAAGAGAGAGATATTAAAAGACCCTGCAAAATCCTAAGCTCCACTCAGTCTTTTAAGCTTGCTAAGGGGTCCCAGACTTAGAAAATTCTAGATAAGTATTCAAACTTTGTATTATTTTGGCCTTTGTAAGTTGTCAACTCTATTTCACGACTCTTATGACCTTAAAATGTCAATCATTAGGTTGATTGATGATCAGGAATGCCAGTAGGTATTTTCGAACGAGTTTCATATTTATCAGACCTCGTTTGAACCATGTTTGGGAATCCAAAATAGTGTATCAACGCAATCTCGGCACGACGCATCGGCCATCGCGTCGATCAATATTTTTATTTGGCTCCCAGTGGCAATTTCCAGTGAACCAATGCGGACTCGAAGTAACACATTGGCCATCACATTGATGCCAATGATGCGGCACATCGGTCTACGCATTGATAGTTCGGTTTTCAGTAATTAAAAAACCGCATCCTTAGGGGTATTAGGGTGTTTTTCCCACCCCTATTTATCCCTAAAACACGAGATTCAACCTTCATTGAGCAAAATATACTTCTTACTTTCTCTCAAATTGATCAAGAACAAGAACCCTAGGTGATTTAATTTCAAGGACAAGGCTCAAGATTTCCACCATTGATCTTCAAGAATTTAGCAACCAAGGTATGTCAAGTGTTCATCTAAGGGTTCCTTCCACCCTTGGAGTCCAAAAAAATCCTTTATACTTCAAGTAGCTTGATTTTATGCTTTCCATGATTTGCATTTAAGTGTATTCATGATTATAATGTTTATTGGATTTCTATTCCATGATTAAGTGCAAGATTTATCTAAAAACAACTATTATGTATGTAGTATCATGTGAATTCATGTTAAAGCCTTGAAATTGTGATGCTCATGTGCTGATTAGTACTACGTGCATATATAATACTTTCCAAGTGTTTGATGAATTGTTCATGAGAATTAAATAATGAAATTATAGCATGTTAGAATGTGTTCAAGTTTATGTCATGCAATTGTTTGCTAGAATGTCCCAATGAATGAATGATGATCAAGTAGTTATTTATCATATTTCAAGATTGTTCCACGTCTTATAATTTATGCTATCGAGTCCTGGGGTATTTAATACCTGATAATTTAGCTGATTACCTAGATCCAGGGTCAGTCTCAGGATAGTATCAGTCATGTCACGATCAGTAGTACTCTCAGTCAGTTACAAAACTCAGGAAAAACTCAGTAGACTCAGTATCAGTCCAGTCCAGTTCAGTATTCAGTTTAGGCCTCAGTAAATTCAGCTAGTTAACAGAATTCAGTTGTATTCCGTCAGTCAATGGAACTCAGTGAACTCAGTTCAGTCTTGTTAGACAGTATAATCAGTAATAGTTCAGTCAATCCTAGTATGAACTAGAAATCCGTTCAGTGTCTATTCAGTTGGGAGTAGGATTCAGCATCGAGTTAACCCAGGGATAGGGGCATTCCTGCCAACGGATTATAGTTAACCTAATTTTTGCATATTACAGTACTATTATTTAGTTATTACAGCAGGTACCATCATGGGTTAGCTTATGGTCCTTCGGGATTATGACCACCATGTAGCGTCCGGGGTACAGACTCGGGGCATTACATCTAACTACTCTGAGTCTTCAATGGTTCATCATGAAAAGTATTCCTAAATTACTAGAACAAACTCCAGAAAAAAAATGCTTCATTGGAATGAAAACTTGGAGGCTCTTAGATTTTTTATGTAAGAACAACATTTTGAGTGGCCTACAAAATGACTTGTGCAATGTGTATAGTAAAATAAAGACCTCAATTGAACTCTAGGATACTCTAGAAAAGAAATACAAGACAGAGGATGCCAAAATAAAGAAATTTATTGTTGTATGATTTTTGAACTTTAATATAGTTGATAATAAAACTGTAGTTACCCAAGTCCACAAGTTGTAAGTTACAATCCATGATCTCCTAGGTGAAGGTATAAACCTAGTTGATACTTTTATTGAATAGATTAAATATGTTCTTGATATTTATATGACCTTTGTTGTAGGTGTGGTTGTGAACGAGGTTTTTCAAGTAGATGCTATTATCGAGAACTTACCACCGTTGTGGATAGACTTAAAAAACTACTTAAAGCAAAAATGAGATTTCTATTAAAGACCTCATTGTGAGGTTAAGGATTGAAGAGGACAATAGGGCAGCCAAAAAGAGGTCTCATGGGGATTCTGCAATAAGTACAACAAACATTATGAAAGATGAACCCACTAAATTAAATAAGAGAAACAAAGCATCAGGACAATAAGACAACCCTCCTAAGAAGAAGTTCAAAGGAAGTTGGCCATAAGTCTACAAATTGTCGATCTTTGAAGAAGGGCAAGAATAAGGATCAAGCATACATAGCTGAATCAAAAGATGACATGGATGATCTGTGCTCTATGCTTTCAGAGTGCAATCTAGTTGGAAGTTCAAAATTATGGTGGATTGATTCAGGTGCCACCCGCCATGTGTACCAACAAAGATCTATTTTCATCATGTGCTCCAACTCAAGTTGATGAAAGATATTCATGAAAAACTCCGCTATGACAAAGGTTGAAGAAACGTGCAAGATTTTCTTGAAGATGACATAGGGGAAGGTGGTGACACTAAACAATGCCCTTCATGTTTTTGAGTTGCAAAAGAACTTAGTTTCTATTTCACTTTTGACTAAGAATGGATTCAAAGGTGTATTTTTTCTGAAAGAGTTGTAATTAGTGAGAGTGAAGTGTATGTAGGTAAAGGTTACTTCACCGACTAGCATTTTAAGATCAATGTAATGAATATTAATATAAATAAAAATTCTATTTCTTCTTACTTACTTGAGTCAAATGATTGTGGAATGAATATTTAGGACATGTCAAATATAAAACCTTATGAAGATTGATTAATTTAGAAGTCTTGCCTAACTTTGAGTGCAATAAATAAAAGTGTTAATCATGTACGGAGTCTAAGCATGCTAAGCATCCGTATAAGTCTGCTAATTCCAATTCATTATACTTAATACACACATACATTTGTGATATGAAGTCAGCACCTTCTCTGACATGACCCGCCCTGGGGCCTTGTCATA
The DNA here is from genome assembly GCA_030864215.1 of Capsicum pubescens. Classification (NCBI taxonomy): domain Eukaryota; kingdom Viridiplantae; phylum Streptophyta; class Magnoliopsida; order Solanales; family Solanaceae; genus Capsicum; species Capsicum pubescens. The sequence continues at coordinate 127,055,433 of CM061543.1, forward strand.
ATGGGCGTCTCAAGTCCGACCAGGACCGGAGACCACCCCTATTACCTAACCCAACCTCCACCGCCTGCCCTGAGTTGGCTGAATTTCGAGCATGTAACAAGAGGTGTAACATCTCACATAAGACTCTGGGATAACATCACAACCGTGACCAACCCAACTGAGTCCAACCATCCCATACCAATAATCCAACCTTACCAAACCATACAAAAACAAGGGCCATAAATCAGGCCATAACCAAGGATTTCCCAAAACATAATACAATTTATACTAAAATGAAATATGATGGAACAGTGAGAAATTATGTCCGATGATGCCAGCCTCCCATCTTATTTCAATGCCAAGGCCGATACCAATACCGATCCCGCCCATTCAAACCCATAGAAGTACCACAAAGCCTCTAACCAAAAGAGTAATGAAATTCGGTTGGGACATGCCCCCAACCATATCCAAAAGCAATATCCAAAATAAAATCAAAGTGTCAAGAAATATCCATTACATGAAATCAAGCCTTCCGAAAGGATGGAAGCTCACCACTTTAGTCCAAATGCAGTCCCCGAGTCAATCACTAAGTAGGAGGAGTAGAACAAACAGTTCCTACACAACGTGGATATACATCAAATAGTAGACGTGGTTAGCAAGTGACCGCTAGCATGATCTCAGGGTAAGGATAAAATAATTCTATTTATAAACCACCCACGGACTATATGGGTTTAGCTCCCCTACTGAAAGAGCCCAAGTGTGTATAGCTGCATGACCAGGGAAGTATCCCATGGGATGACTAGTACATCCCGTAAATAAACTATGACATCATGCACACGGTCACCAAGACCAACCTCATATCAGCAAATATGAGTTTCCAATTTTGGTCCCCCTGGGACCTCCACCTTCCATGACTTTTCTACACATCCCACCATTATTACCCAATTAAAACCAATTTCCAAATAACCAAACCATTATGCATTTATTAAACAAGGGCATTAATATTGGAATCATTATACCAACCCTTACTTGCAAGTATCATCCATAGCCAACCGTTTATAGGTTTAAGGGGACTTTCAAACGCTCTTCTATTTACGATATTAAACCACTTGGGGGATTCCATGTGCCCCTCAAGTATAACCATTAGCCATTTACCATTCCAAACAATTTAAACCATGCATAATTCCTTTACCAAGTGTTAAAACAGGCAAGAGTTCCATTAAAAGTAGTCAATTCAATGAACATATCTTTATAAGCATTTTGTTAAACACATTGGGGGCATAATATGACCATAACCAATTACAATTACCATTTAAACCATTACCATGCAAACCAATCATCTAAAACCACCACTAATACATATAAAAACATAATTCAACATACAGGAAACCATAACAAACCATTTTATATCAAAACCCCCAAATCATATTTGAAAACCAAAATCATACAATCAATGAAATCATCAAAACATTCATAAAACAATGACTTTAGGTAGAATTAACAATGAGGAAAGAGAACATGCCTTAAACCAAGATGATGACGGAAAGAAATAACCAAAACAAGCCCCAAATTAATCCTTTAGTTTAAACCTTAGCTTCTCTTGACCAAAAGCTTTTGAGAGAATTATGGAGTATTTTAGAAAAGTTCTAAGTGTTAATGAATGGAATGATAAAGTGAATAACCTCCTAAGTAGGTAGAAGTCATGGGACCCTATTAGGAAAAGTAGGCAAATATCCAGAATACCTCCACTTAAGTTGCACAAAATTCCATCACAGGGATACGACTAATCCACACAACTAGCACCATTCGATATGATTGGTATCCTCCACTCGTATCCTTGCCTCAACCCTTGGATCAAACACTGTCCAGCATATGACTCATCGAACCAAGTCATAACTAAAGCATATGATTTGTATCCATGACCTGTATCCCTGGCAGAATAAGATACCAGGAGGATTGAACATTGTCTACCATATGAGTCCCTAGTACGATTTGTACCCTGGATTACGGCTCATGGTGAGCCACTCGTACTCAGATCCAACTTAAGTAACCAAGTCTCAGATTAAGTTAAGGAACCAAATGATCTATAACCACCAATATGACTCATATACCTAAGTCACATCCATTCCAGTAACCAAAATCCATCCCACTAACCAACACTGGTCAGTATACGACTGGACCATACCATCTATACACTAACATACTGCTTGTACTCAAGAGTCATATTGGGTCCAGAGATTAGAATTTCCAGAAATTTTCTAAGGTCCAGCAACTTGGGTATTTCAGTATCCCCCACAAGGAACATTCATCCCCGAATGACGGGTAAGGTAAGCGAAACCATACGCACGAGTCATTTGCATTATCAAATATATTCCCAATCTTTAACAAAGTTAGAAAACAAAGAGGCAAGAATATTAATATTTTCTTTAACAAACTCAGAAAATAGAGACGTGTAGAAGACACATACCTTCTTCACAAATCCCAGGAGTAGAAAACAAATATGGATATTTGGACTTCATGTCCTCTTTCGTTTCCTATGTAACTTCTTTCACCTTATGGTTTCGCCAAAGAACCTTAACTAAAGCCATATCCTTGGTCCGCAACCGATGAACCTGTCTATCCACGATCTCAACCGAGACTTCTTCATAAGACAAGGAATCCGTGATACCCAATTTTTCCAAAGGGACAACCGAAGAAGGATCACCAATGCACTTCCCAACATGGAAACATAAAAGACCGGATGAACCAAACTCAAGCTAGAAGGCAACTCCAGCTCATAAGCAATATTTCCAACTCTCCCCAAAATCCTTATCGGGGACTGGGCTTTCTCTTCTAGCGAAATTGGACTACTCCCTTCATGGTAGATACCTTGAGAAAAACCTTATGTCTAACCTTAAATTCCAAGTCTCTACGTCAAATATCAGCATAGGATTTTGGGGACTTTGGAAGGCCTTAAACCTCTCTCTAATCACTTTCACCTTCTCCATAGCCTCACAAGGCTCAAACCAACCAATAGGAGACATCACCTCCTACTATACAATGACTTAAAAAGGGCTATACTAATACTAGAATGATAGCTATTATTGTAAGCAAACTCCACCAAAAGTAGATGCTCAACCCAATTGCCACCATAATCAATCACACAAGACCGAAGCATATCCTTTAATGTCAGAATAGTTCTCTTATCTTTCCCATCCGTCTATGGATGAAAAAAAGTACTCCGACTCACCTTGGTCCCCAACTCTCTCTGAAAAGATCGCCAGAAGTGAGATGTAAACTGCATGCCACGATAAAAAATAATTAAAATAGGTACCCCATGACACTTTACAATCTCCTAAAGATACAACTTCGCATAATCCTCCGCCAAGAAGGCAGTCTGTACTGGCAAAAAGTGTACAAACTTAGTCATCCTATCTATGATGACCCAAATCGAATCGTATTAATTCTGAGACTGAAGAAGACCGGTAACAAAGTCTATATTGATCACTTCCCACTTCTACTTAGGCAAATCAATTTCTTGATATAATTTTTCTGGCCTTATGTGCTCAACCTTAATCTGTTGACACACTATACACTTGGCCACAAAATCAACCACATCCCTCTTCATGTTATTCTACCAATAGATCTCCTTGAGATTATGATATATCTTAGTCAAGTCGGGATAAACAACATAGCTCAAATCATGTGCCTCATCCAAAATCCTTTTTAGCAAACCGTGGACATCAGAAACACACAACCTCTCTTGGTACGGTAAAGTACCATCACCACTGATCTCAAACACCGCTACCTTTTTCCCACCACTGTTACTCTTGATTTTTATCAAGATAGGGTCTAGCGCTTGATTTTTCTTAATCTTCGCACCAAGAGATAATCGAACCACTTCTTACACCACCACACCACCATCCTTGGAGTCCAAGAGGCAAACTTAATAATTAGCCAAGCAGCGGATATCCTTCACCAATTCCCGCTTCCCTTGATCCACATGAGCCAAACTCCTCATGTATAACCTGCTAAGAGCATCAACAACCTCATTAGCCTTACTTGGGTGATAGTAAAGACTCATATCATAATCCTTGAGAAACTCAAGCCATCTCCTCTGTGTGAGATTAAGCTCTTTCTGGGTGAACACATATTGTAGACTCTTATGATCAGAAAAGATATCGATGTGAACACTTTATAATAATGCCGCCATATTTTCAAAGCAAACACAACTGCCATTAGCTTCAATCCTGAGTAGGATAATTCCTCTCATGTACCTTCAACTGGCTGGAAGCATAGGCAATCGCCTTCCCATGTTGCATAAACACATAACCAAGACCTATCTGAGATGCATTATGATACACCATGAACCCATCATTACCTTTCGGAAAAGTCAGAATTAGAGCCGAAGTTAGCTTATCCTTCAACTTCTCGAAACTGCCTTCACAAGCATTTGACTAAGAAAACTTGACCTTCTTCTGAGTTAACTTAGTCAAAGGAGCATCTATATGAAAATCTTTCTATAAACTGCCTATAATACCTGGCAAAACCCAAGAAGCTTTGAATGTCGGATGGAGTCATGGGTCTAGGCCATCTCTTCACCATAACAACCTTCTGCGGATCCACCATGATCCCTTCACTAGAAATAATATGACCCAAGAAAGTTACAATGTTCAACCAAAAATCACACTTGGAGAACTTAGCATACAACTGTTGTTTCTTTAAGGCCTGCAACACCACACCGAGGTGATTAGCATGATCCACCTCACTCTTTGGATAGACCAAAATGTCATCAATAAACACAATGACAAAAAGATCCAAATACTATCGAAAAACTCTATTTATCAAATCCATAAATGTTGTTAGAGTATTAGTCAACCCAACTAACATCACCAAAAACTCAAAGTGCCCATACCAAGTATGAAAAGCCATCTTAGGGATATCCACCTCCTTAATCATTAACTGATGGTACCCAGGTCGAAGATCTATCTTAGAAAAAAACTTGGCACCCTGCAACTGGTCAAATAGATCATCTATCCTTGGAAGAGGATACTTGTTCTTGATCGTTACCTTATTCAACTACCTATAATCAATGCACATCCAAAGTTAACCATCCTTCTTGTGCATAAACAATACTTGTGCACCCCAAGGAGATACACTAGGACGAATAAACCTCTTATCCAAAAGATCCTTAAGTTGCTCTTTGAGTTTTCTTATCTCAGCTGAAGCCATTTTATTAGGAGGAATATAAATTAGATGAGTGTTCATAATTAGATCAATACCAAACTCTATTTCCCTATCCAGAGAAACACTAGGAAGATCATCCGAAAAGACCTCTAGAAACTCATTAACCAATGGAACTGACTGGAAAAAATGACCTTTTGAGTTAGAATCCTTAACTCGGACCATGTGATGAAGGCAATCTTTAGAGATCAACCTCCGATCTCTAAGATAAGAAATAAACCCCCCTAGGAGCTAAGGAATACCCTCTTATTCTATAACTGGTTCACCAGGGAACCTAAAGATAACCTTACGAGTCTAAAAATCTAAGGATGTGTAACAAGAGTGTAATAAATCCATCCCCAGAATAACATCAAAATCCACCATATCTAACTAAAATAGAACCATCAAGGTCTACTTGTCTCCAACAGATACCACACACCCCTTATAGACTCTCTTAGCAATAATCGAGTTACATACTGGTAGAGAGAAAAAAAGGATTTGAAATAACTTCTGGATTAAAACCAAAAGATACAGCCATATAAAGAGTCACATAGGAGAGACTGGACCCCAAATCAAGCAAATAAAATACATCATGTGAGAAAAAAATATAATGTACTAGTAACGACATCAGGTGATGCCTGTAATTCCTGTTGGCATGCCAAAGCATACAACCTATTCCCACAAACACTAGAACCAGGAGCAGTAGCAGAATTAGATGCAACACCACCAGGTGTAGAAGCAGAAGATGAAGCCACAAGAATTTTATTTGCCCCCGTAGCAACCTTATTGACCGGACAATCACTGAGCTGATGGACTACCTAGCCATACTTAAAGCATTTGTCCCTTCCTTCACGCAATAACCCTAATGAGGATGACAACAGAACCGATAAGGAGGGCATGTAGAAACTAATTAACCTCTGCTTACCTGAGATTGGGTACCCTGCGCCTAAAAATTGTCACCACTATGATGACACCTGTCGCCCGACTAGTGAGAAGCACTAATAGAAGAGTAGGATACAGAACTCCCCCACTTCTTTTTCTACCACTTACCACTATCTCGACCACCCCGAGACTGAGCACCTCCCTCATCAGATAATCTACTTCTCTTACCCTACCTATCTCTAAACTCTACTTATTTTCTCTTTTTATCCTCTACCTGCCACATATGAAGAGTCAACCTAGAGATGTCCATATCTTTAATTAGCAAGACAGTCTTGCTCTCCAAAATCAAATACCATTTCAACCCAGAAGTGAACTTTCTCATCCTTGCCCGCATGTTAACCACTAAGTCAGGAGCATACCTGGACAATTGTTGAAACTTCAAGGCATATTCCTTGATATACATTCTTCCCTTCTTGAGGTTCACAAACTCCTCCATCTTTGCATCCCTCAACTCTTGAGGAAAAAAACAATCTAAAAAAGTACCAAAGAAGGCATCCCATAAAGATGACTCCTTCATATCTCCTTTATCGCTACCCCACTATTCATATCACTGTTATGCAATATCCTTAAGCTGATAAGCTACAAAGTTTACCCCCTCCACATTGGTAGCCTGTATCACCTAAAATATTTTTTCCATCTTATCCAAGAAGCCCTATGGATACTCCTTCACCTTCACTCCAGAAAAAATGGGAGGACCCATCTTCATAAATTGGCCAATCTTTGTGGCCTCAATAGAAAAAGCACCGGACATATCTCGCTCAGCCTAAGCAATAACCAATTTAGTAATAGCATGAATAGACTGACAAAATTCTGCATTAGTCACCTTGCCTTAAGAAGGACTAGTAGCAAGTGGTAGAACTCTTAAACTATCAGGGATAGGATCGTGAGATCAAAGATGAATCCCGAAAGTAGGATGCATCCTATAAGTATTACCCCCAGATGGGATAGAAGAATTTCCTTGTGTTTCAAATCTACGAGGAATAATCTGAAAGACGAACAAACAAGGATTAGAGAATATTCCAAGACTGAGACTCCAATATTGAAAATAGAATACCAAGAAAGTAAGACATTCCTAAATTCCTTGTAGCCTCTCCCTTATGATTGTGGCGCACTACACATCCCTAAAAGAGACTTTACTCGACATGACTTTATGGAATCCCAATTGACCATGAACCTAGGATCTGATACCAACTTGACACAACCCGTCTAGGGCCTTGTCGTAATGGGTATCCCAAGTCCTACCAGGATCGGAGACCACCTCCATTACCCAACCCAACCTCCATCTACCTTTCCTAAGTTGGCTAAATTTTGAGCATGTAACAAGACAATGTAATAACTCACATAAAAGCTCTGGGATAAGATCATAATCATGACCAAACCAACCGAGTACAACCATCTCATACCAATAATCCAACCATACCAAAATAAGGGCCATAAACCAAGCCATAACCAAGGATTCTCCAAAACATAATACAATTAATCCCAAAATAAAATATGATGGAACAGTGAGAAATAATGTCCAATGATGCCAGCCTCACGTCTTATTCTAATGCCAAGGTCAACACAAATACTGATCCTGCCCATTCCAACCCATAGAAGTACCACAAAGCCTCTAACCAAAATAGTAATGAAATTCGATTGGGATATTCCCTAAACCATAGCCAAACCCATTATCCAAAATAAAATCAAAGTGTCTAGAAATATCCAAAACATGAAATGGAGCCTTCCAAAAGGATGCAAGCTCACAACTTCAGTTCAAATAATATCCCCAAGTAAATCACTATGTAGGAGAAGTAGAACGGCCGGTTCCTACATAACATGGGTATACAACCGCCAGTAGAAGGGGTTAACGAGTGACTGCTAGCATGATCTCAGGGTAAGGATAAAATAATACCATTTATAAAACTAAGTAAAACTATACATATGCACACAACCATACATATATAAATATATAAACATACCAGAAAAAGGGACCGGGTTTATCATGCCTTTAAAACCTTTACCTGGATTGTATAGCTTTGTCGTCCTAAACTACCCACAAGCTATATAGGTTCAGCTCCCCCTGCTGAAAGGGCCCCAGTGCGTGTAGCCGCATGACCAGGGAAGTATCCTATGGAATGGCTGGTACATCCCCCAAATAAAGTATGACATCATGCATACAATCTCCAAGACCAACCTCATATCGACAAATATGAGTTTTCAGTTTTGTTCCCACTGGGACCTCCACCTTCCACGACTTTGCTACACATCCCACCATTATTGCCCAATTAAAACCAATTTTCAAATAACCAAACCATTATCCATTTACTAACCAAGGACATTGATATTGGTATTGTTATACCAACCTTTACTTGCAAGTATCATCCATAGCCAACCAATTATAGGTTTAAGGGGACTTTCAAGTGCCCTTTTATTTACCATATTAAACTACTTAGGGGATTCCATGTGCCTCTCAAGTATAAACATTAGCCATTTACCATTCCAAACCATTTAAATCATGAATAATTTCTTTATCAAGTGTTAAAATAGGCAAGAGTTCCATTAAAAGTAGTTAATGCAATGAAAATATCTCTATAAGTATTTTGTCAAGCACATTGATTTAAATAATTCCCATGCAATCCAATTGTCCAAAACCACCATTAATGCATATAAAGCATAATTAAAATCACAGGAAACCATAACCAACTATTTAATATCAAAAACCCCAAATCATATTTGAAAACCAAAATTATACAATCAATGAAATCATAAAAACATTCATAAATCCATGCCTTTAGTTAGAATAAACAATGAGGGAAGGGAACATACCTTAAACTAAGATAATGATGGAAGAAAATCACCAAAATAAGTCCCAAATTGATCCTTTAGTTGAAACCCTAGCTTCCCTTACCTAAAAGCTCTTGAGAGAATTATGGAGTGTTTTAAAAAAGTTTCTAAGTGTTAATGAATAGAATAATAGGGTAAATTACCTCCCAAGTTGGTAGAAGTCGTGGGACCCTATTAGGATAAGTAAGGAAATGTACAGAATATCACCACTTAAGTTGCACAAAATCCCATTGTAGGGATACGACTGACCAACATGAGTCGTACCCTTTGATATAATTGGAATACTCCACTGGTATCCTGGCCTCAACCTTTGGATCAAACACTATCCATCACATGAGTCATCCAACTAAGTCGTAACTACAACATACGATCTGTATCTATGACGTGTATCCCTGGCAGAATAAAATACCAGGAGGATTGAACATTATCTACCATTTGAGTCCCTAGTACAATTCATACCCTAGCTTACGACTCATGGTGAGTCACTCGTACTCATATCCAACTTATGTAACAAAGTCTAAGATTAAGTTAATAAACAAATAATCCATAACCACCAATACAACTCGTATCCCCTAAGTCGTATCCATTCTAGTAACCAAAATTTATCTTAACTACCAACACTGGTCAGTATATGAATGTACCATATCATTTGTACCCCAATATATGGATCGTACCTATGAGTCTTATTGGGTCCAAAGATCAGAATTCCAGAAAATTTTCTAAGGTCCAGCAACTAGGGTGTTTCATTCTCATGGTGAGAAAAATATTTCATAACTTTTATTGACTAATGTACTAGATATTGCTATATTTATTTGTTGAATAGTAAGGATGAAATAGTAGAAAAATTTAGGAAATAAAAAACAAAAGATGAAAATCAGTTGGATAAACAGATCAAAATGATAAGTAGTGGAAGGTGTGGAGAGTATAAAATCTTCTTTTGTGGAGATATTTTTAGAAAATAAAAATTTTCACATTGGAATTGCAAAAGTAAAAATTGTTCATCGAAGGGAATAATGAATACCTTACTCATAAGTTCAGGTTCACAACAAAACTTGTAGGGAGAAACTTTTCTTATAGCAAACCGAATACTTAATAGAGTAACCCATAAAAAGATACAATCTATTCCATATGAAAATATAAAGGAAGGAAACCCAACTTGTAATATTTCAAAATATGGGGGTGTCTAGACAAAGTCCAAGATTCTATACCTAAAAAGTTAAAAATAGGACCAAAGACTGTGGCCTATGCTACAAGTAGTAAAGCATGTTGATTTTTGGTTCATAAATTCAAACATCTAGATATTCATGAAAATATGATAATTAAATCAGAGAATGCTAAGTTCCTTGAACACACTTATCCATATAAAATTGAACATGAGTTGTCTAGTGAAGGATCTAAACGGCCTCGAGATGAACCAAAAAAGAATCTACTTAATAATGAGAATCCAATGTAGTACACATCAAAGAATGTCGACTTCCTTTGGATAAAATTTTGTAAAATTTCTTCTTGAAAATGAGCCTAAAATATTTAAAGAAATGATGTCTTTTTCGAACTCATGCTTTTGAAAAGAGGCTGATGATAATGTGATTGATTCTCATGAGCTACTATTCTTGGGAGTTGGTTGACTTCCTTCAGGAAATTAACCTTTAGGTTCTAAATTAATCTTCAAAAGAAAAATGAAGTCTAATGGTACTATTGACAAATAAAAGGCAAGACTTATTGTGAAAGGATTTAAACAAAAAAAAGGTCTCAATTATTTCAACACATACTTTCTAGTAATAAGAATGATATCTATTCATATATTGGTTGCGTTAGTGGTGGTATATGGTCTTGAAATCCATCAAATGGATATGAAAACAACTTTCTTTAATGGAGAATCGTAGAAAGAAATTTCCATGGAATAAACCGAGGGTTTTGTGGTTCCTGATAAAGAAAGAAAAGTGTGCAAACTTGTTAAGTCACTTTATAGACTAAAACAAACACCCAAATAGTGGAATGAAAAGTTTGACCAAATCATACTGGCAAATGTCTTTAAGATAAATGAATGCCATAAATGTGTTTGCATTAAAGACACTCCAAATCACAAGGTCATTATTTGTTTGTATGCGAATGACATGTTGATCATCAGCCAAAATATTTCTGACATAAATTCTATGAAATAAATTCTTGAGAGTAAGTTGATATGAATACCTTGGAGTTACTGATATAATCTTAGGGATAAGAATTCATAGAACTCCACAAGGGTTGTCATTATAAAAGTCTCACTACATTAAAAGGGTACTTGAAAAGTTCAAATATTTGGATTTCAATATTTCCAAGACTCCATAAGATGTGAGATTTGCACTTCAAAAGAATGAAGGCAAAAGTGACTCATAGTTGGACTATGCAAGAGTGTTGGGAAGTTTGATGTACATCGTGAATTGTACACGACTAGATATAGTATGTGCTATTAGTAAATTGAGCTGATACATGAGTAATGCCAATCAAACTCATTGGATGTCAATGAAAAGAGTATTGGGGTATCTAAAACATACACTAGTCTATGCTTTGCATGATAACATCTAGCGCTAATGCATCATATACTCATGCAAATTGGATCACCGGATCGAATGAAGTAAAATCAATAAGTGGATACGTATTTACTTTAGGTGAAGGAGTATTCTTTTTAAAATCATCCAAATAGATATGTATTGCCTGCTCTACAATGAAATATGAATTTATCACGTTAGATAAAGCCGGTGAATAAGTTGAATGACTAAAGAATTTCTTGGAAAATATTCCTTATTGGCCCAAATCTTTGGCACCAGTATGCATAAACTGTGATAGTCAATCGTCAATAGGTAGGGAAGAAAACATGACGTATAACGATAAATCTCATCATACAAAATAGAGACATAATACCATTAGAGAACTACTCTTTGGTAGAATTATCATGATTGACTATGTGAAGTCAAAGGATAATATGTTGGATCCACCTACAAAAGGCCTATCTAGAGAGGGAGTTGAAATATCATAAAAATAATGATTTTACGGCCTAGGACAAGTCATCATGGAGGTAACTCTGTAACTCTACCTATAAAATTATAGATCCTAAGGGCTAGGTTAAAGGAGATCAAATTCAGTTGTGACTAACGGTCCAACATTGTTAATTAACTCAACCCATTCTCGTGATAAAAATAATGTTCAAAAAACAAGGATAAGGCTTATGGTTTAAAGTCTATTTGTGGTTTCTAATTTTGGCATGTATGACCAAATAGTTGATATATAGGATTAAACATTTAGAAATCACCTATGCGAGGGTGAAGCAGGAGACGCTTCTAGGAGAATGATAGTAAAGGCCTATTCTCTAAGGTCTCATGAAATTAGATCGTGTTCTTGGCTGAAATGAATAAAATTGTGAAAACCATAAATCGTAAAAGGCTAGTTGTGTGAATTGTATTGTCTAGATATACATTAAAGTTCAATGGTTCAAAGATATCACATCTACCAATTGACTGAGTGCATCAGATGCAAGTGCACTACGGAAAGTTCAAAGGGAAATCTACATATCCAGATGCAATTAGTCTTTGCTTGTAGATCACACACTTGTCTGTTAATTTATTTTATAAAATATACATTCCCCATTCATGTTGGGATTATTGGGTTCTAAGTCAAATGTAAATAAAAAATGAAGGAAACAAATGAAGGAAAAAGTAAATTGTATTTTCACTTTAAGGAAGTAAAGTTCTTCCATATTGGAGGGATAAAGAAACTTTCTTATGCTTATATTGAGAAAATCACATTATGTGGATAGTGAGGCAAGAACAAGACAAGCCTCATACCATTGTTGTCTTCACTCGCTCGACTTTGCCTTCGGCTTCGACTTTAAATTTGGATTTGGAAAATGTTGATCAAGAGATCATCTTTTAAAAAAATCATTTGAATCTTTAGAATTAGTGAAGTTATTAATCCAAAAATCCAATTGAAAATATTTTATAAATTTGCAAATGCACATGGCATGTGTGAACACATATAGCGATGCACCTTGAAGGAAAGCAATCTTTTGAGGCACTATTTGAAGACAAAGTGATGGTATACGCACGTAGGTGCCCATCTATGATGTACCTAGTCTAGTGCATGTCATGAAATATTTCTAAAAATTACAAATTGACAACTGTTGCTGCATATAGTCCACCTACGCATATAGGTAGGGTCCACAGATCATCGACATTTTAGAAAGTTAGGTTATCTCAAAAACCATTGATTCTTTTTTGAGGCACCACCTTTTATCTATAAATACCCGATTGGGAGAAAAGATTCAGAGAAGAGATTTGAAACACCCCAGATTTTGGTCTTTGAAAAATTCCTGAGTTTTAAACTCACTGTCTGGACTACGACTCCCCTAACGAGTTATTATGTGCCATAACAGGTCTTAGGGACCCAATCGTAGTCTGTCCAGTATGTTGGACTGGATTTTCTATTGTGACTATGACTAAGGCTATGAGTCGTAAATACTCAAAATGAGTCGTATAGTCCTATCCTAGACAAACCAGTGTGATGCCCAAAGTATTCTATCTTGACTACAACTTGGACCGTTCAAATCGTAGGGTCTCTTAGGGAGTCGTAGGGTGGGAGTCATAGGATTACTAGAGGGGGGTCCCTCAGCTAATGTCCAGACTATGACTCATGGTGATGAGCTATAGTGAGTGCTTACGAGTCATATAGTGACCAATAATTACTGGCGCTAATTTTTCAGTTTTTAAGTTGAGGGCACTTTGGACATTTCCCTTTTTACCCGCTAACCCACGACCATAAAACACCCTTGGGATATTATTTTCAATACTTTATCACTTAGATCACTCTCATAAACTCTCCAAATTCTCCAAGGTCAAGATACTAAGGGTTTCTAAGAAGTTGGTCATCTAAGAGCTCAAGGGTTGATTTCTCTCCATAAATCTTGGTGCTTTAGGCATGTTACTCTTCCAAAAATATTTTATGAAAAATATGTATTTTAAATAGTTTAATTGTATAGATTTGAATGTGGGTGTTGATATGGTTGAGGTTTTTGAAATGGTTGATCCTTGAATTATTTTCCATAGTTTTTATAAGTTATCATGCTTTGAAATTGATGTCTTTAACTAATGGGGTGCATGGGTGTGGGAATTGGAATGGGGGTCGAGGTATTCCCCCAAATTGATGTTTTGAACTTGGAATTAGTTTTGAATAATTGTGTTCCCTCAACCTTCTTATGTAAATGGTTTCAATTATAGATTTTGTCATGTTAGTTAATTTACTCACTTAAACTATTGCATTTCACAATTAGAGAAACAATGAATATGGATTTTTAAGTCCTCAATGGCTATATTTTTGTGGATAAAACTAAAGAAAGTTGAGGAATTTCTCCAGTTTAATTTAATGAAAAAAGGGGGTCCAGGCATTCCTCAAGTTTATGTAATTTTTATGGCACATAGTTAAGCTTTCAAGTGTAAGGGTGTAAATATACCCATGGTGTGCCTTAACGGTTAAATACTTGGTTAAATAAATAGGTTATGTGAAACTTATGTTAATTTGGGCTTAATGGGGGTTGTGTAGCTAAGCTGTGAAGGTGTGGGTCTTGGATGACTTGTATTGGAAACTCATATTTGTCAATATGAGGTTTGGTCTTGATGACCATATGCATAGCTTACATTATTGATATAATTGTATATTAGATTGATGTGGGGTTGAGGCATTCCTTGGTCTTCTGTAATACCTCCGGTTCATGCGGCTAGTAGGGGGAGCTGAACCCATATAGCTCGTGGGTGCCTGTTTATGATAGTTGAGCTGCATAGTCTAGGATAATATTTTACTTCATGCTAAGCCTTGTTCTCTATCCCGACATATTACTTATATATGTATATAATAATATATGCATGGTTTTGAATTGGATTTTTCTTGGAATTATTTTTTCCCTATCCCTGAGTTGCATGCTAGTGCTCATCCTACTAACCATATCTGAAGGTTGTATCCCTATGCGATGAAGGTTCCGTAGGTGTTTTTACTTTTCTCCGCAGTGCTAGGTGGATCGACTCAATTAGTTGGTAGTTTGCGGTGCAGTAATGAGCTTCTATTTTTTGAAAGTCTGATCATTCCATTGATTTGCTATCGTAGACTAGAATTAAAGAGTTCATATTAATATTATCATTGTAATTGTTATTTTCAGAGTTGGGGACATGTCCTGATGTTGGCTGTTTATGGATTAGTAGAGGCCTTTTAGATATTACTGTAGATTGGGTATGGTTGTTGGCATTCATAGATATGTTTGAGTTATTACCTTTATATCTTTTTATATGTTCAACTTTCAGCCGCTTCTAGGTGAGTTATGTTTAGTTTGGCTAGGCAATATGGGTGGTCTCCGGTCCTCAGTGGACTTGAGATACCCATCACACACAAGCCTTGGTTTGAATCATGAAAAATTTAGTATCAGAGCCAAGGTTTGGTGTCATTAGGTATCTAGAAATCCATGTCAAGTAGAGTTTCTTTTATAGGTGTGTAGTGCGCCACACTTATAAGGAAGAGGCTATGAAGAATTTAGGATTGTTTCCCTTTTTAGTGATCTACTTTCGGTCTGTAGTGTCTAGGGTGTTGAAATCTCCTCTAATTCTTGTTTAATTGCTTTTTAGGTCATGCCTCCAAGAAGATCTGATGCTCATGGAAACTCCTCTATCCCGCTTGAGGACAATATGGATGGTGCTCATCCTACTTATAAAGTTTAGACCCGGTCTAGGGTCGCTTCTTCTGATTGCCCTAGTGGAGTTCCACCAGTCCCTACTAATTCTTCTTCTGTTGGTGATGCTTCTGCTCAGTCACTTCTAAGAGATATTAGTAATGTTATGTTCCGTCATTCTATTCACCTGTTAACCTAGTTTGTAACCTCTCAGTCATGTTAATCGAGCCCTGTTAGTGCTGCTGTGGGATTTTTTAAGGCCACGAGGGTTGGACAATTTATGAAGCTTAATCCTCCGACCTTACTGGGTTTTAGGTTAAGAAAGATTCTCAAGGGTTTATACATAGGATAGAGAAGATTTCTTGTGTGATGCATGCTTCTAACTATGAAGGTGTGGAATTCATTGTATACTAGCTGAATGATGTGACATATCAAGTAGTATGAGGAGTAGGACAAATCTAGGGGTGATGATGCAGAGTTGGCATTATGGGAGGATTTTTTTGGTGCTTTTCTTGACCGCTTCTTTCCTCAGGAATTGGGGGAGGCGAAGGCTGAGGAGTTCATGAATTTAAAACAAGGCAAGATAACTGTGAAGGAGTATGCCTTAGAGTTTCATCAGTTGTCACGTTATGCTTCCGAGCTAGTGTCCAACATGAGGGCTAAGATAAGAAAGTTTTATTCGGGCTTATCTCAAGACTTGGTGTTAGAGTGCAAGGACGCATTACTGAATAATAACATGGATATCTCTATACTTTTGGTTTATATGCAATAAGTAGAAGATGAATAGAAGAAACTAGCCAAGATAGAAGAGAGGTAAAATAAGAAATCCTAATATTTTGAGATGAGCGGGGGCCAATAAAATAGTAGGAAGGATGGCGGGTGGTGGTCTAAGAAGAAGTGGGGGAATTCCAATTCGTATTCCACGGCTAGTGCTATATATCCTAAGCCATTCGCTGATCACCGCTTTTAGAAAATAGTAGGTTTAAGGCACAAGGTGCCCAATCTCAAGAAAGTAGGGATCAGTTAACTCCATCACATCCTCCTTGTAGATTCTGTTGATAGTTGCACTGTGGCTTTTGTGATGAAGGGAGGAATAAGTGTTTTATATATGGACAGCCTGGCCATATTTAGAGGAATTGTCCTTCAGGCGATGTTGCTACTGGTGTTAATAAGGTCCCGACTGCTGCTTCTTTTGCTCATACACCAAATGGTACTACTTTTGGATCCAACACTCGTCAAAATCGTCTATATGATCTTGCCACTCATCAGAATCTTGAGGATTCTCTTGATCTTGTTACTGTTACACTAAAACTTTTCTCTCGTGATGTATATTGTCTGTTTGATCCCGGATCTACCCTTTCTTAGATGACCTCTTATATGGATACTTATTTTGGTTTTAGTCCTGAGTGTATTCCTGATCCCTTTTCTATGTCTACCCTCGTGGGTGACTCTATTATGGCTAGAAGGGTCTATAGGGGTTGTATGGTATCGAACTGTGGTAGGGAGACCTTGGTGAACTAATTGAGTTGGATGTGTTAGATTTTGATGTGATCTTGGGAATGAATTATTTGCACTCGTGCTATGCCTCTCTCGATTGTCGAACCCAAAGGATTAGTTTCTAATTCCTAAATGAACCCATGATTGAATGGGAGGGGAGCCCCTTAGTGCCTAAGGGAAGGTTCATTTCTTATCTTAGAGCCAAAAAGTTGATTTCCAAGGAGGTGTCTATATCATTTAGAGCATGTGTAGGCTTTTAGTTCCAAAGGACCTTCATTGCACTCTATCCTGGTGGTTTGTGAGTTTCTCGAGGTGTTTCCTGATGATCTTCCTGGCGTTCCTCCCGATAGGGAAATTGATTTTGGGATTGACCTTTTTCTGGATACTTGTTCTACCTTTATCCCTCCTTATAAAATGGCTCTTGCTGAGTTGAAAGAACTCAAGGAGCAGTTGAAAGAGCTTCTAGATAAGGGTTTATCTGCCATAATATTTCTCTCTGAGGTGTTTCGGTTCTGTTCGTGCGTAAGAAGGATGGGTCCCTTTGAATATGTATTGATTATCGCCAGCTGAATAAGGTGACTATGAAGAATAAGTATCCTCTTCCTAGAATTGGTGACCTATTTGATCAGCTCCAGGATGCTAAGTACTTTTCTAAGATTGACCTTTGATCGGGTTATCATTAGTTAAATATTAGGGAGGTGGATATCCCTAAGACCAATTTCTGAACTCAATATGGTCATTTTGAGTTTTTGGTGATGTTCTTTGATTTGAATAATACCCTGGTGGCATTCATGGATATTATGAACCGGGTCTTCCATTAGTTTTTAGATTTGTTCATAATGTATTTATTGATGATATTTTGGTATATCCAAGATCAAGGCGAATCATGCTGATTGCCTCCGTATAGTGTTACAAACCCTTAGGGATCAGCTATTGTATGTGAAGTTCTTAAAGTGTGAGTTCTGGTTGAATGCAGTTACTTTTCTAGGTCATATTATTTATAGTGAGGGGATCATAGTGGATACACAAAAGGTTGAGGTGGTTAAGAAATGGCCTAGACCCACGACTCCAACCGATATTCGGAGCTTCTTGGGTTTAGCCAGTTATTATAGGATGTTTTTTGAAAATTTCTCTTCTATTGCTGCCCCCATTAACTAAGTTGGCTAAAAAAAGGTGAAGTTCTTGTGGTCGGATGCTTGTGAGGGTAGTTTCAAGAAACTGAAAGATAAGTTGACTTTTGCTCCTACTTTGACCTTGCCTAATGGTATTAATGGCTTCGTGGTTTATTGTGATTTGTCTTGTGTGGGATTGGGTTATGTTCTGATGCAGCATGGTAAGGTAGTGGCATATGCTTCTAAACAAATGATAGTTCATGAGAATAATTATCCGACTTATGATTTGGAATTATTAGCTGTGGTGTTTGCTCAAAAGATTTGGCGTCACTATATGTATGGGGTTCATGTTGACATATTCTCAAATCATAAGAGTATGTAATATGTGTTTACCCAAAAAGAGTTGAACCTCAGGCAAAGTAGATGACTTGAGTTTCTCAAAGACTACGACATGAGTCTCTATTATCATCCAGGTAAATCTAACATTGTTGATGCTCTTAGCAGGTTGTCCATGGGGAGCTTATCTCATATGATTAAGAAAAGTGAGCTTTGGTGAAGGATATTCACCATTTGGGTAACCTTGGTGTTTATTTCTTGGACTCCGAAGATGGAGGCATGATTGCAAGAGGTGGGGAAGTTATCTCTCGGTGCTGAGGTGAAAGAGAAATAGGTTTTGGACCCTATCTTGATGTGAATCAAGTATTATATGGGTTGCCAGAAGGTGATGCATTTTGAGATTGGTGGTGATGGTATCTTGAGGTACCAAGGTAGATTTTGTGTTCCCAATATTGATGGGCTACATTAGAGAATCTTGGCTGAGGCTCATGAGTCGAGGTACACTGTTCATCCCGGTTTAACAAAAATGTACCACGACTTAAAAGTGATCTACTGGTGGAATAATAGGAAGAGACATGTGCCTAATTTTGTAGCCAAGTGCTTGGTGTGTCAGTAAGTGAAGTAGAGCACTTAAAGCCTAATGGATTATTTCATGAAATTGAGTTGCCTGTGTGAAAGTGAGAGGTGATTAATATGGATTTAGTTACCGGTCTTCCGTGGTCTCACAGTTAGTTCGATTCAATTTGGGTCATCGTGCATAAGATGACCACGTCTTCTCACTTTTTGCTTGTGAGGACTAATTTCTCTGTTGAGGATTATGCAAGGCTGTTCATTCAAGAAATTGAGAAGTTGTATGGTGCTCCTATTTCCATCATATCTGATTGAGAGAATCAGTTCTCATCTCATTTTTGGTGTTCTTTTTAGAAAGGTTTGTGGACTAAGGTGAGCATTAACACTTCTTTCCACCCTCAAGCGGATGGACAAACGGAGAGAACTATTCAGACGTTAGAGGATGTACATCGAGATTATGTGATTAACTTTGATAGAAGTTGGGTTGATCATTTAACTAATAGTTATCACTCTAGCATTGGGATGGCTCCATTTGAGGCTTTGTATGGTAAGAGATGTCGTTCTCCCATTGGGTGGTTTGAGGCTGGTGAGGCTGGGTTGTTTGGTCCTGATTTGGTTCATCAGGCTATGAAGAAGGTGAAGGTAATTCGGGATAGGTTTCAGTCCGCCCAAAGTTGCCAAAAGTCCTATGCAGATGTAAGGCGAAGGGACTTAGAGTTTGATATAGACGATTTGGTATTCTTGAAGGTGTCTTCTATGAAGGGCGTGATGTGGTTTGGGAAGAAGGGGAAGCCCAGTCCCCGTTATGTTGGTCCATATCATATTTTGAGGCGAGTGGGTAATGTTGCTTATGAGTTGGAATTGCCTTTGAGTTTGGGATCTATCCATCTGGTCTTCCATGTGTCAATGTTAAAGAAGTACGTGGGTGATCCTTCATTGGTTGTTCCTATAGAGAGCATAGGTATTTTGAATTCCTTATCATATGAGGAGGTCCCGATTGAGATATTGGATCGACATGTCCATTGAGTGCGGACAAAGAAGGTGGCTTCGATAAAGGTTCTATAGAGGAACCAAAAGTTTGAAGAAGCTACTTAGTAAGTTGAGGACATGAAATCCAAATACCCATTCTTGTTCCCCGTTCCAGATAATCGTGCTTAAGGTATGTGTTAATCTTAGCATCTTTATTTTCTGACTTTGTTAAGGGAAATTGTGATTTCCTTGACATCTTTGTTTTATGTTTTTGTTAAAGGTAAGTGTGGTTGAATTTATGTGTTAAATCGCGGTAAGGGATTCCTTGTTCTTTCATTTGAGGAAGAATAATCCTAAGGGGGGAGAATGAAACACCCTAGATTTTGTTCCTTGAAAAATTTTTGAGTTTTAAACTCACTGCCCAGACTACGACTCCCCTAACAAGTTGTTACGTGTCATAACAGGTCTTAGGAACCCAATCTTAGCCTGGCCAGTATGTTGTCCTGGAGTTTTTTTTGTGACTACGACTAATGGCTATAAGACGTAAAGACTCAAAATGAGTCGTATAGTCCCATCCATAGACAAACCAGTATGATGTCCAAAGTATTCTGTCTTGACTATGACTTGGACCCTACGAGTCATAGGGTGGGATTCGTAGGGTTACCGGGGGGTTCCTTAGCTACTGTCAAGACTATGACTCATGGTGACGAGTCGTAGTGAGTCCTCACGAGTCATATAGTGACCCGTAGTCAGTGGCGATAATTTTTCAGCCTTTAAGTTGAGAGCACTTTGGACATTTCCCTCTTTACCCACTTAATACCCACGACCATAAAACACCCTTGGAGCATTATTTTCAACACTTTAACACTCGAAGCACTCTCTCATACTCTCTAAATTCTCCAAGGTTAATAACTTAGTGTTTCCAAGAAGTTGGTCATCTAAGGGATCAAGGGTTGATTTCTCTCCATAAATCTTGGTGCTTCAGAAATATTACTCTTCCCTAAATATTATTTCATGAAAAGCATGTGTTTTAAATAGTTTAATTATATGGATCTGAATATGGGTTTTGATATGGTTGAGGGTTTTGGAATGGTTGATCACTGAATTATTTTCTCATATTTTTTATGAGTTATTTATGCTTTGAAATTGATATTTTTAACTAATGGGGTGCATGGGTGTGGGAATTGGAATGAGGATCGAGGTATTCCCCCAAATTGATGTTTTGAACTTGGCATTAGTTTTGAATAATTGTGTTCCCTCAACCTTCCTGTGTAAATAGTTCTAATTATGGATATTGTCGCGTTACTTGATTTACTCACTTATACTATTGCATTGCATAATTGGCTAAACAATGAATGTGGATTTTTAAGCCCTTAATGACTATGTTTTGATGGATAAAACTGAAGGAGGTCGAGGCATTCCCCCAAGTTTATGTGATTGTTATATCATAGAGTTAAGCTTGTAAGTGTAAGGGTATGGCTATACTCATGGTGTGCCTTAACGGTTAAATCCTTGGTTAAATAAATGAGTTATGTGAAACTTGTTTTAATTTGGGCTTAATGGAGATTATGTAGCTAAGTCGTGAAGGTGTGGGTCTTGGATGACTTGTACTAAAAACTCACGTTTGCCGATGTGAGGTTTGATCTGGATGATTGTATGCATAGTTACACTATTGATATAATTGTATCTTTGATTGACGTGGGGTTGGGGCATTCTCTAGTCTTCCTTGATACCTTCGGTCCGTACGGCTAACACGCACTGAGGCTCTTTCAGCATAAGTAATGCATCTTTTAGTTGTTTATAACAAGTACCATCTTGGGCCTTTGAAATGTTGCTCTTCTTGTTCTTTAGTTTTCAATTGTAATTTATATTTCTCTATATCCCGAGTTTAACAAGAAAAGTTTATTTTGAGCATCAAAAAGGTTATTGTGCTAGTTTTCCATTATAATTTGTTACTTCTATGGACATCTACTATATCTTTTGTCCATAGATATAGATCGATTACTATTGCCTTGAAAGAAGACCTACTCAAGATGAAAGTATGTTTCCTTTATGATTTTATGGGCAACTCTATACTACCACAGTGATTATATAACTTAGGACATCGTTAAGGCATAATTATTTTATGTCAGCAATTACAACATTTCTAATTTCCACAAAATTTTCTCCTGTAGGCTCAAGCCTAATTTATTAGGAACTATGATCATCAGAACATACTTGAAACTAGAACAAGGATAGTTAGTATTCTTAAGAAACGGACCTGTTGTTGTTGTTGTTTGCTTCTTAGCATTTTCTGCTTATGCCATCGTTGTACTGTTTAGTGTTTATTGCTATGGGTAGGTTGCATGATCTTGTTTGAACAATATTGGTGAAATGACAACTAATTATTCATGGAACTCTTAAACAATTACATCCAATAGTGAGAATCCCACATCGGTTAAGTGTATTGTTTGTGTTCTCCTTAAATAGTTTGGGCAATAGATTGGCGGCTACCTTTTATCAACTTTGTCTTCCTATGCTTTTCATTGACATGTTGAAAGCTTTCAAAATGTCATCAAAAGAGTGAGTTGGTTCAATTCTTTTGTCATGTCATTATGTAAATGATGTTAGATAAAGAAACACACGGGCTTGTAGCCAAGATTTTCTTGTTGAACAACTCAAGAAATGATATAAATCAAACAACATATTTAGTGCAAATGGAAAACAAGAAAATTGTAAAGTATATCTATACTAGATATTGACCGCCTGTTATATGTTATTTTTTAATCTCAATTTATGTGACACAAATAGAATTTAATTAATCAATCATTAAAATAATTCAAGTTTTTAATTATTATGATTTATAATAATTTTTCTTCTATTCCAATTTAATTGACATTGATGTAATTTCGAGAGTCAACTAAATATTTTATATCTTTTATATTATTTAAGTTGTTAATTAAGTGATTTGTAATTTTTTAAATAATTTTTCAATAAGATATAAATACTCTATTTGTCTCAATTTATGTGACACTGATAAAATTTCGACAATCAATTAACCTTTTTTTATATTATTTTTATTAAATTCTTAATTATTGTGATTTGCAATATTTTTTATCTCATTTTTTAAATAACATATGTTACTTTTCAGCTGTCCCATTCAAATTTATGTGCATTAATATAATTTCGATAGTCAATCAAATTTTTTATGTTGACATATCATTTTGTATCTATTTTATTTTTTTTATGAAATATTATTAATTTTTTAATACTTAGATGGCCATAATAATTAATTAAGAGTGATATAGTAAAATTACGATTGAAGTAGCTAAAGTAGACATGTCATAAATGTCTATTTTACTTTTTTTTATTAAATATTATCAATTTTTATTACGAAAATGACTTATAATAGTTAATTAGGGGTGATACAATAAAATTACGGGTGAAGCAGGCATGTCGACCTCGTGCCTGCTTGAGCTGCTTAACTCCCTCTTATTATCTTTTTTATTTATGAAATATTATTAATTTTTTAATACTTAGATTACCATAATAAATAATTAGGAGTGATATAGTAAAATTATGATTGAAGTAGCTGAAGCAGACATGTCATAAATGTCTATTTTACCTTTTTATTCAATATTATTAATTTTTTTAATGCGCAAAAAACTTATAATAATTAATTATGGATGATACAGTAAAATTACGACTGAAGCAGGTAACACAAGCAGACATGTCAACTTTGTGCCTGCTTGAGCTGATACTAGATATTGACACGGGCCTAATATATGTTATTTTTAATCTCAATTTATCTGACACAAATAGAATTTAAGTAATCAATCATTAAAATAATTTAAGCTTTTAATTATTGTGATTTATAATATTTTTTCTTCTATTCCAATTTAAGTGAAACTAATGTAATTTCGAGAGTCAATCAAATATTTTATATCTTTTAATTTTTTTAAGTTGTTAATTATGTGATTTGTAATTTTTTACATAATTTTTCAATAAGATATGAATACTCTCTCTGTCTCAATTTATGTGACACAAATAAAAATTCGTCAATCAATTAACCTTTTTTTGTATTTTTTATTAAGTTCTTAATTATTGTGATTTGCAATATTTTTATCTCATTTTTAAATAATATATGTTACTTTTCAGCTGTCCCATCCAAATTTATGTGCATTAATATAGTTTCGATAGTCAATCAAATTTTTTATGTTGACATATCATTTTGTATCTATTTTATTTTTTCTATAAAATATTATTAATTTTTTAATTCTTGGATGACCATAATAATTAGTTAGGAGTGATATAGTAAAATTACGATTGAATTAGCTGAAACAGACATGTCATAAATGTGTATTTTACTTTTTTTTTATTAAATATTATCAATCTTTAATACAGAAATGACTTATAAAAATTAATTACAGGTGATACAATAAAATTACGTCTGAAGCAGATGAAACATACATGTCGACCTCGTGTCTGCTTGAGCTACTTAACTCCCTCTTATTATCTTTTTTATTTATGAAATATTATTAAATTTTTAATACTTAGATGACCATAATAATTAATAAGAAGTGATATAGTAAAATTACGACTGAAGTAGCTGAAGCAGACATGTCATAACTGCCCATTTTACCTTTTTTTTATTATTAAATATTATTAATTTTTTAATGCTCAAAAGACTTATAATAATTAATTAGGGGTGATACAGTAAAATTATGGCTAAAGCAGGCAACACAAGCAGACATGTTAACCCTGTGCTTGTTTGAGCTGCTGCTAGATATTGACACAGGACCAATATATGTTATTGTTTAATCTCAATTTATGTGACACAAATAGAATTTAAGTAATCAATCATTAAAATAATTTAAATTTTTAATTATTGTGATTTATAATATTTTTTCTTCTATTCCAATTTAAGTGACACTGATGTAATTTCGAGAGTCAACCAAATATTTTAGATCTTTTAAATTCTTTAAGTTGTTAATTATGTGATTTGTAATTTTTTACAAAAATTTTCAATAAGATATGAATACTCTCTCCGTCTCAATTTATGTGACACAGATAAAATTTGGACAATCAATTAACCTTTTTTTTTTATACTTTTTAATACTTTTTTATTAAGTTCTTAATTATTGTGATTTGCAATATTTTTTATCTCATTTTTAAATAATATATGTTACTTTTCAACTGTCCCATCCAAATTTTTGAGCATTAATATAATTTCAATATTCAATAAAAAATTTTAAGTTGACATATTATTTTGTATTTTTTTTATGAAATATTATTAATTTTTTAATAATTAGATGACTATAATAATTAATCAGGAGTGATATAGTAAAATTACGATTGAAGTAGCTCAAGCAGACATGTCATAAATGTCTATTTTTTTTTATTAAATATTATTAATTTTTTATTGTACAAAAGACTAAAAATAAATAATTAGGAGTGATACAAGTAAAATTACGGCTGAAGCAGGCAACTAGGCAGATATGTCAACTTCGTGCGTGATTTAGCTGCTTAACTCATTTAGAGAAAATACGATAAGTCTTACTGTAACATCTTCTAAGCTTAATATCTTTATCAGAGGTTCTCGTAGTAATAGATGATATACATAGAGCATTTTCAACTCCTAAATCCCCAGAGTTCAAATGTATTATTGCACAATACATGTTCATTTTGTAGGTTTATCTCAAGCTACAGGTTCTTGCAATAAAAAAATGGTCTTTAACATACCCGCGTCAGGTATCACATTGATCAAATCATGTCATCATTATGTAATCTCTACTCAACTTTAAAAAAATTTCATTCTATGCAAGGCACAAGATATTTTCATCGCTTTTACATATTTTGGTCTTGCCGAATTATTAAGATAATAAACACTAGTACAATATTAAAGGAATCTGTTCTAATTACAGTACTATATTTTCTTGAAAGGAGTTTCATAAGGTTTATAGAGCATTTATATATTGGTTGTTTTCAAACATAGGTCCAATATTGCCGTTTAATATTTCAAGTTGTGACCTGTGAAGGCTACTTTCTCAAGTATTTAACAAGCATTGCCAGTCCAAGTAGTTATGCCTTTAAAACAAATGAAGAGCAAGTCACTCAAAATTGCTCTTCTTCACCCCTTACTACAATTATCACTGGTTATTCTTCAAAACCAACTTATCTTATCCTATCCAAAATAAGAGCAAGTCACTCAAAATTGCTCTTCTTCGTCCCTTAGTACAATTATCACTGGTTATTCTTCAAAACTAACTTATCTTACCCTATCCCTTTTTGCTGTTTCTATGTGCCATTGTCTCATGATAATTTTTGGAAATAAATCGTTTGAATATTTATTTTTCACCCGAACCTGCCAGTAGAGCTTGGATTTTCTAAGAGGATTCAAAATATAAGGAATATGAAGAAGCTACGGGATAACTTTGATGTTATATCTACTGATTTTCAACAAAGGGAGTCTGGATGAGCTCCATTGTACCCTCTAGCTCCACCCATGGCTGCCATAACTGCTAATCTACAAACTCGAGCATCATATGTTCATTTCATTTTTTAAAATTTGATATTGAGAAATCATTATCTTCACCTAATTCTTTTAGGTAGCTCTATTTTTTAAGAACATATTGTTTCATTTTATCAAGTAATATTTTCATAGATTAATGTTTAAATTTTATGCTACAAATAGTATTCATTTGGACGGTACTGAACTAATCATGCTATCTTTAATAACAAAAAATTAAGCATCTATATCTTTATATCACAGTCCACTCGCTACGAATGTTACCTGCACCATCCGTAGATCGGAACCTGGGGTTAGATTTGAGCTTAGGCAGAACATGGTTCAATTGTTGCATAGCAGTGGGAAGTTTATAGGCTTGTCACATGAGGATCCACGGGGTTATTTACAGAACTTCTTGGAGATCGGTGACACTTTTATTCCCACTGGAGTCTTTACAGACTATGTGAGGCTTACACTCTTCCCCTTTCGACTATTGGGGGAGGCGAAAAAAGGGTTGAAGTCAGAACCTTCAAACTCCATCACAACGTGGGGCAACTTGGCAAAGAAGTTCCTCGTCCGGTTCTTTCCGTCTAGAAAAACTGCAAGGCTGAGGAGTGAGATCTTAAGATTCAAACAAAATTCAAATGAGAATCTCTATTATTCATGACAGAGGTTCATGTCTCTTCTCATAAACTGCCTGCACCACCAATAGACCAACGAAGTATAGCTCATACTTTTGTTGAAGGGATTGACCATAACAAAAAGTTTTTTCTAGATTCAGCTGCAGGTGGTCAAGCATTAGAGAAAATTTATGACGAGGGATATACTCTCCAGAACCAAATTGTACAAGGTGATCCTAAATGGAAAGGTAATGTATCCAGAATTGCGATGAAGAAGCCTATAGGTATGATTCAGGTGGATAGTGCCACAACATTAGCCATTCAGTTGGCATCCTTTCAAAACCAAATGATGGCACAGTTCAGTAAGTTGAGTATGAATCAACCTTAAGCCCAAGTAAATGTAGTTCAACAGGATCAGACTTGCTATAAGCTTTGTGGAAGTAGTGGTCATTCTACAGACTTATGTGGAGAAAATTCAGAGTCAGTTAATTTTGTGGAAAATGTACAGAAGGGAACTCAAAACTATGGTAATGCCTATAACCACAATTGGTAGAGTCAACTTATTTACTCATAGGGCAATAATCAGGCTCAAACTCAACAATTTCAACAGTAGCCAGGCATCTAGAATAATACCTAGGCTAGCAATATAGAAGATATATTGAAAAAACATCCTGGCCAACCAAGAACAAATGACGGTAGATATCAAAAATTAGAAACTAGCTTAGAAGAATCCAAAGACACAGTTGGGCTAGTTGGTTCAAGTACAGAACACAATACCTCAAGGGATGTTTTCCTAGTGATATAGAGAATCCAAAGCAAGTGATGGAAATCACCTTGAGGAGTGGTAGAGACTTTATTGAAAGACCTCTAAAGAAAAATCATGAGGTGCAGACAAAATTGAACGTAAAATAAGTAGATAAGAAGTAAGTGGCAACCAAAGAAGATGAAAATTTGGGGAAGTTTGAGTACCCAAAAGCAAAGGTAGCTGAGCATACATCATAGAAACCACCACACCATTCCCTTGGAGGCTTAAAGAATTTGAAGAGGATGTGTGCTTTTAGATGTTCTTTGACATGTTCAAAGAACTTTACATTAACCTTCTTTCGTTAGAAGTTTTGTAGGAAATATCTAAGTATGCTAAGTACTTGAAAGATGTGGTGGCCAATAAGACGAATCTAGGTGACATTGAGATGGTAGCATTTACTAAGGATTACACCTTAGTGGTGATTAGCAAGATGCCCCAGAAGCTCAAGGACCATGGAAGTTTCAAACTCCTCATACAAATTGGTGAAAGTGATGTGGTCGTTTGAGTGATTTTGGGGCATGTATCAACTTGATGCCCTTTTCAGTGTTTAGTACTTTGGGTTTGGAAAAACTAAGGCCCTGCGCAGTTTTGCTCTAAATGGCAGATAGAACTAGAGTGGTCCCCGATGGAATCATAGAGGATGTTCTCATTAAGGTTGCTAAGTTCACGCCTAGTGAATTTATTGTTCTTTATTATGATGCAGATGGTAGGGTAAAAATCATACCGGGACGTTCATTCTTTGTAACTAGAGGAGTACTGATAGATGTGAGAGATACTCTAACAATGAGATTAAATGATCTTCAGAGTGTATAAAGTACTCAATAATACCTCACACTACAAAAATATATGCATGTTCATAGCAATGGAAGTAGATGAGTATAGGTTCGAGGAGAGAAAATATCCAATCACCTTTTCAGACTCTCTTGTAGAGTTGCCTAAAGCAAAAATTAAGCTCAAAGTTGAGAAACTTGAAAGGGATATTGAAAACTTAGATGTAGAAAGATCTGCAGACCTTGAGAGCAAGAACTCAAGAGGTCAAAAATAATAAGACGATAGGCTCTGAGTAAGAGGAAGATAATGAGAGTGTACAATTGAAAGTTATGATGTGAGTAGTGCCACAACAGTAAATCAGGTTCTGCTTGGGTGGTAACCCAAGTTAAGTTAGTTATCTTTACTTTTTCTAAGTTTTTTTTATTAGAATCACCTTTTATTTTATTTTTATTTTGTCACAACAGTTTGAAGGAAAGTTTGAGTTGGAGATCTAAGATAAGAAGTATGAAAAAAACTGAGTGTGGGGTCCTCCAGATTATTTGATATTGATGATTGTCACAATCTGAGACTGCCCCTAGTCGTAACACAGTGCTTAGAGTCACAAGTGCCCTAATCTAACCCATCACCTGGCATAACTCTATGAATACTAAAGAAGTAACAAAATACTGGACGAAAGTTAAACTTAAATAATTGGCAATAATGATAAAAGAATCAAATTGAATAAGAATATCAAAACTAGAATTGTCTGACAAAACCCAACATGTCGAAATATAACTAACTGTCTGTCTGAAAGCCTTTAACTCACATGAGTTATTAGGACAAGCCCCCAATTAACTCCAACTGTCTGGAACTAAAAGAATAATGAAAAATAATACTAATAATGGGTCCTTGAAGGACGAGGACTCACCAAACACTACTGCTAAATGTGGTACCGAACTGTACTAAGCGCGATTTGGATGTTGAGCGTCGGAACCAATACTATAAGACAATATAACATAGGAAAAGAATGCGATCAATAATTTGAATGTACTGAGTGATGTTCCGGTATATTACGAAATAGTTAGCATCATTTTCTTAGGGAAATTGTATGTTTTCAGGCAACCAAAGTGTTATTTAATAAAGTTTTTAGTGTTTTTAGTGAAAGGAGATAACCACAGAAGAAAGATGGAAAAAGTAGCAGAAAAGTGAGTTTGACGGTCAAAATGGTGGACCGTCAGTCTTTCAACGGACCACCAGGTCAACTGTCAAGGCGATTCAGAACCTACCATGCAAATGCCTTGAGTGACGGAAAACATGGCGGACCGTCAGACATGTGACGGACCACCAGATGGACCGTCAACCCTTATCCAGAAATCACCTTTCAGAGGAACTCAGTGACGATCAACATGGTGGACCGTCAGTCATGCGATGGACCACTAGATGGACCATCAATGCTTATCCAGAAACCACCTTCCAGAGGTACTCAGTGACGGTTAATGTGGAGGACCGTCAGTCATGCGACGGACCACCAGGTGGATCGTCAGGTCTTATCCAGAAACTACTATTTGGAAGAAACGAGTGACGGACAAGATGGTGGACCATCAACTCTTTGACGGTCCGCCATATGGACCATTAATTGGGATGCAACATTTCTGTTTTTAAAATTAATTTTTTTTTTAACTGGAAACATATAAATACAAAATTTTAGGGTTAAGAAGGGATCTTTTTTCTTTTTTTTACAAGTTTTATCATCTATTGAAACTCTTTGTAACCCAGAACTTTGGGGATTCTTTGGATCTGCGAGAATTTTAGCATTGAACAATTGATTATTGAAGATTGAAGAACTGATTCTTGGGATTCTTTGTAAGTAATTTCTTAATCTATTTATGAATAATACAAGAATGACTTCTTCTTCTTCTATGGAGTATTGTGGCTAAGATCCCATGACTAGGGTTATGGTATCCTTAATATGAAACACATCTATGGGTTGGGAATCAATTTGAGTTCCATAATTCAATGGCATTGCATAAACCTTTCTTCAATTTCATGACTTTTCTTGGTTACAAACTTGAAGAGTGAGCCCTAGAACAACACTTGTCTGAAAGAAAAGTGTTTATTGGGAAAATAAAATGTTTACATGAATTCTAAGGGCTTTAACCTTTAGAGTAATAATAAATGCCCTAACAGGATTAGCTTACATGAGAAATGGGTTGAAAGAATAATGCATCATTCGATTTTGAGAGAATTAGAGGATAATCTATCCACTTAGGTTGGGAAACTAAGGGATAAAGAATAGGACTCAACATTTCTTGCAATTGAATTTGCTAAGCGGAACTCATAAACGATTCACAACCCAAATAGTGCTAGCATTTTAGTGACCATAACCTTGGTTTGTTTAATCTCATAAAGTTATGAAATACAAAGAGAATCATTAGTTGGAATACTCTTGTTACAATTAATTATTTTACAAATTAAAACCCTAAAACCCCCCTTTTTGGTTAGGAACCTCTGATCAACAGTCTAATAACGATTACAACACTTAGCAAGCACAGTATTCCCTGTGGAATTCGACACCTAACCTAGTTGGGTTCTATATTTGACGGCGGCCGCTTATACTTTCTACCGAGAGTTGTAATTTGGGCGTATCAAATTTTGGCACCGTTACCGGGGAATTCAGTTGTCAACTAAGTTTATGATAGTTAATAGACCCTTTGGTTAAAGATTCTCAAACTTTACTTTTGGTTTGTTATTTTTGTTTTGAATAGCTTGACTATTGTGCATGCCAAGTACATGGAGATCGGGTCAGCCATTATTACCTATAAATCCTGAACCACATCTCATTGGTAGAATGGATGCGTAACAAGACCCTGAAAGGATAGCTACTCAATAGAAGCAGGCTAGACTAGCTGCATTGGCAGTTGCGCAAGTAAATCAGCAGAATGCTGATAACCCAGGTCGGGTACCAAATCCTGATGATGAGGACCTGGGTGATGATGAGCTATTAAATCCAAGGCGTGTAGATGATATAGCTGCACCAGTGAACAAGAATGTCAACAGAGATTGTCAGGCTAGAATGAGACACAAACGCAGAGCTGTGCAATTTGCTTTTGATAATGATAATGACGAATTGGATGGGGCTGGTGCCACAGGGGATATTATTCCTTCGCCTTTAGCACTCGAAGAAAAGTTCAATATTACTAGCACTATGATCCAGCTATTGCAACTCAAAGGGTTATTTGGTGAACTTGCAAGCGATGATCCGAATATGCATCTGATTAATTTTATCTCAATATGCAAGTCGTTTGATAATCCAGGGGTTGGACAAAATGCGATCCGACTGTGCTTATTCCCATTGTATCTATTTGGAGAGGCAACTCTATGGTTAAATGGGCTAACTCCCAACTCTATTACCAATTGGAGGCAATTGAAAGACACTTTACTAGAAAGATTCTTTTCGTCGTCCAAGAGAGCACAATTGAGAGATGAGATAAGCAATTTCAGACAGCTTCCAACTGAAACTCTCTATGATACTTGGGAGAGGTTCAAGAAGAAACTTATGTGGTGCCCAAATCATCAGATGACCAATGTCCACTTGATGGAGATATTATATAGGGCCTTGAATTCGGTGACTAAGCCAGTGGTAGATAATGTTGTGGGTGGGTCATTCATGGACCTCACTTTTCTTGAGGCATATGAAATGCTTGATGTATGACAAAGCAGAGTAGAGCTTGGCATACCAGGGATTCTGAGGTAGCGAGATCTAATGTATCTATTGGCATGACCGCAGAACAGAAGCGAAGAGAAGAGAAACATGACCAAGATATGGCTCACATGAAAATGCAAATGGACCTTCTTACTAAGCATTTATTATCAGGAAAGATAAAGAAGGTTAAAGATATTGCATCATAGGGAAGAGCTGACTCCAATTATGAGGAGGAAGCAAATTACTTCAATAATTAGGGGGGTTTCCGAGGCAGTGGCCAAGGAAACCAAGGTCGGAACTACTATGAAAAATACGGGTACAAGGATCGAGACCAAGGGAATTGAAAGAATAAGAATGACAGGAGTGGTTTGTATGTCCCTCCTGGAAATCATGAAGCTGCTGTATCTAACTTTGGGAAGATGTCCATGGAGGACATGATGGTTAAGCTGTTGAAAAGAGTTGAGGAAACCAACACAGGAGTAGCTGAGGTAACAAATGATTTGTCTTCAATGAATCAATTGGTTGACTCGCATTCCACTTCAATAAAACAGTTGGAGTAGAAAATGAGTCAACTGTCGGTGTAGGCTGGCACTCTACCAAGTGACACAGTGCAAAATCCAAGAAAAGATGGGTTATGTTTGGAAATTACTACCAGGAGTGGTAAGGTGTTGGAAAACCCATCCGTGGGTAAGCCTGTGGTTGATAGTATGGAGGAGAGTGTTGTTGAAGCAAATTGTGATCATCCTGTAGAAGCTGAAAACCAGGATGAGATCATTCATAATACTATACCTAGCTGTCAGCAGTCTGAAAAGATTGAAGATGAGAAGAACAAAGAAAAGTAAGTGGTGGAGAAAACTCTCCCAAAACCACCACCCCCTTTTACTCAGAGTCTGAAGAAGAAGGCTGATGACAACAAGTTCAGTAAATTCATGACAATGCTAAAGCAGCTGACTATAAATATGCCTTTGGTGGAGGCACTGGAGCAGATGCCAGGGTATGCTAAATTCATGAAGGACCTTTTGACAAACAAAAGGGCATCAAGATATGAACCGACATATAATTTCCATCATTGTAGTGCGATTTCCACAAGGTCCTTAGTACAGAAGAAGGCAAATCCGGGAGCTTTCACTATTCCTTGCACGGTCGGATCTTTGAATTTTTCTAAGGCTTTGTGTGATTTGGGGGCTAACATTAATTTGATGCCGCTACCCATTTATAAAAAATTAGGGTTTGTAGATCCTACTCCAACCAATATGCGGCTCGTAATGGCAGATAGGTCGGTAAAATGGCCTGTTGGTATTCTGTATGATGTATTAGTGAAGGTTTTTACCTTCATTTTTCCTATGGATTTTGTTATTTTGGATTGGGAGGTGGAATTTGAGGTGCCCATAATCTTGGGTCGATCTTTCCTCGCAACCGGAAGTGTGTTGATTGATCTGCGAGAGAATGAGCTTTTATTTCGGATGAATGATGAAGTGGTACATTTTGATGTATGCAAATCAATGAAGAAGCACAGAGAAATGAATGTGTTCTCTATAGTTGATGTTTATTATGAGGACGAGCAGTAATTATCTTTGGAGGAGCAACTTACTGTTGGGCCATTGGTTGCTATTCTTATGAACTTTGATCGTAAGGCTATTAAGGAGTACGAAGAAACTGTCTGTGCTTTGACAGAAATGGGGTCGTATTCTTATGCCCCCAAGAAGCTTGATCTTGATCTTAAGAATCGACCTTCACCACCGACGAAGCCATCCATTGAAGAGCCACTGATGTTATACTTGAAAGAGCTACCCAGTCATCTGAGGATGTATTCTTGGGTAGTGGAAATACTCTACCGGTTATTATTGCTGCTGATATAGGTGAACAACAGGTGGAAGCTCTCATCTCTGTTCTTAAGAGATACAAGAGAGCTATTGGTTGGACTATTGCAGATATCATTGGTATCCCTCCTGGCATATGTACGCACAAGATTCAGCTTGAGGAAGATTGTGTACCCACTATTGAGCATCAGCGTCGCCTGAATCCACCTATGCAAGAGGTGGTGAAGAAAGAAATCATCAAGTGGCTAGATGCATGGGTGGTGTACCTAATCTCAGATAATAAATGGGTGAGTCCTGTACAGTGTGTGCCTAAGAAAGGGGTATGATGGTAGTGGCTAATGAGAAGAACGAGTTAATTCCACTCAGGACTGTCACAGGGTGGAGGGTGTGTATGGACTACCGAAAGCTCAACTCGTGGACACTAAAAGATCACTTTCCAATGCCATTCATGGATCAGATGCTCGATCGATTGGCAGGTAGAGATTGGTAATATTTCTTGGATGGTTATTATAGGTATAACCAGATCTCCATTGCTCCTGAAGAATAGGAGAAAATGACACTCACGTACCCATATGGCACATTTGCTTTTAAAAGGATGCCTTTTGGTTTATGTAATGCACCAGCCACATTTCAGATGTGCATGATATCGATCTTCTCTGATATGGTTGAAGACACCTTGGAGGTGTTTATGGATGATTTTTCAATTGTTGGAGATTCCTTTGACTTGTGTTTGCTAAACTTAAGTCAAGCATTACAGCGGTGTGAAGAGTTTAACCTGGTACTTAACTGGGAAAAATGCTACTTCATGGTGAAGGAAGGCATTGTTCTTGGTCATAAAATTTTTGTGAAAGGTATTGAGGTAAATAGGGCCAAGGTTGAGGTCATCGAGAAACTACCTCCCCCCATCTCTATAATAGGGGTGCGTAGCTTTCTTGGTCATGCAGGATTTTATCATAGATTTATAAAAGATTTCTCAAAGGTTGCAAACCTATTATGAAAACTTCTTAAAAAGGAGGCCAAGTTCTCTTTTGATGATGACTGCAGACAGGCGTTCGAATGTATTAAGATAAAATTAGTGGAGGCTCCAGTTATTATTACTCCGGACTGGACAAAGCTGTTTGAACTAATGTGTGATGCTAGTGGGGTGGCGCTTGGAGCTGTGTTGG
This sequence comes from Capsicum pubescens, assembly GCA_030864215.1. Taxonomy (NCBI): domain Eukaryota; kingdom Viridiplantae; phylum Streptophyta; class Magnoliopsida; order Solanales; family Solanaceae; genus Capsicum; species Capsicum pubescens. Next base: position 127,090,902 of record CM061543.1, read on the forward strand.
GCCAAAAAAGGATAAGTTATTTCATCCAATCTACTATGCTAGCAAAGCCCTGAATGACACTCAAAAGAACTACACTGTCACTGAACAAGAGCACCTGGCTGTAGTTTACGCCTTTGAAAAATTCAGAGCGTATTTGCTAGGGACCAAGGTAGTGGTCCACATGGATCATGCAGCTCTGAGGTACTTAATTGCTATAAAGATACGAAGCCGAGATTGATCCGGTGGGTATTGTTGCTTTAAGAATTCGACTTTGAGGTAAAGGATCGTAAGGGATGTGAAAATCAGGTGGCTGATCACTTATCCAGACTTGAATGTGAACAAGCAATCAAGGACAAGTTAGATATTGATGATTCTTTTCCGGATGAGAAGATACTAGCTATGAAGCTCGAGCAGATTCCGTGGTATGCTGATTTCACAAACTACGTGGTAAGTGAGGTGATGCCAGATAATCTTTCCTTTCACCAAAGGAAAAAGTTCCTTCATGATGTGACCCAGTATTTTTGGGATGAGCCTTATTTTTTTTGGCGATGTGCAGATGGTGTTATTAGGCGCTGTTTCCCAGATGTGGAGATGCTGAGTATTTTGGAAGCATGCCACGCTTCACCTATTGGTGGTCACCATGCAGGTGACCGTACTTCTCAGAAAGTATTGCATAATGGCTACTATTGGCCCACGCTATTTAGAGATGCATATGAGCTTGTTCGTAGATGTGATCAATGTCAGAGACAAGGATCAATCTCCAAACGCCATGAGATGCCAATGTCCAAAATGATGAAAGTAGAGTTGTTTAATGTATGGGGCATTGGCTTCATGGGCCCATTTTTAAGCTCATACGAGTTAAAATACATCCTAGTAGCTGTAGACTATGTATCGAAATGTGTAGAAGCTGTGGCGTTGGCTGACAATGAAGAAAAAAGAGTTGTAGCATTTCTGAAGAAGAATATATTCCCCCATTTTGGAGTACCAAGAACAATCATAAGTGATGGGGGATCCCATTTCTGTAATAAAGTTTTCAGGGCTGTTTTGGCAAAGTATGGAGTAAACAACACCGAGTAACAACTCCATATCACCCACAAACTAGTAGGCAAGTGGAGGTGTCAAATCGTGCGATTAAGGCCGTTCTCACCAAAACTGTGAACACTAATAAGAAAGATTGGTCTCGGAAGCTAGATGATGCCTTGTGGGCGTACCGAACTGCTTTCAAGACACCAATTGGCATGTCTCCGTATCAGCTAGTCTATGGGAAGGCATGTCATTTGCCAATCGAGCTTGAGCATAAGGCCTTATGGGCTCTCAAAAGGCTGAATATGCACTGGAAGGAAACAGCTGATCTAAGATTGGAGAAGATAAATGAGATGGATGAATTTCGTCTCTGGGCTTATGAAAGAGACGACTTATATAAAGAAAAGATGAAGAAATACCATGATCAAAGGATTGCACAGAGAGAGTTCAGGAAAGGTGATTTGGTACTTCTTTTCAACTCCAGACTGAAGCTATTCCAGGTAAGTTGAAGTCTAAATGGTCAGGTTCATTCAAAATTAGCCAAGTCTACTCATCTGGAGTATTTGAGCTTAAAAACGAAAATGGTAGTGTCTTTAAAGTGAATGGGAAAAGAATCAAACTTTATATTAGTCCAAAAGACTAAATAAAAAGTGTTGATGTCTTTTATCTTGATGAAGCCTGAGTACTCGAGATACTTGAGTTGTGCCGTGACGTTAAATCAGGCGCTAGTGGGAGGAAAACCACAACATGTTGTTGTAACCATAGTTAGAGTCTATTTTATGTTTTTGTGCAATTTTGATGCGTTAATGAAGTGTGCATGGCCAGAAATACGGTAAAAAGGGAAATAGGCATACATCTGAGCGACTGGACCATTGTGACGGACGACTTGATGGACCACCAGTCCTCTGACAGACCACCAGTCCTCTGACAGACCAACACTTTCAACCGTCAAGAATTAGTAAGAAAATGCATACACTGGATAGGATCTAATGGATTAAGTAACAGACCGTCACATACCTGGTGGGCCGTCAAAACAGCCGTCAGAAGTAAGACTAGTGACCCATATTCTGGTAAGCAATGACAGCCAATCTGGTGGACCGTCACAGATTTGGTGGACCATCACACCAAAACAGAAACACATCGACTCAGGTAAGGAATGACGTTCATTGTGGTGATACATCACATTCGTGACGTACCGTCAATTTAACCGTCACTTTAACCCTAACTCTGAATCGGGTTGGGTTAAATCGGTAATCTTAATAAGTACTCCGTATTTGAACTGAAGTGAGATTTTGAGAATATAATTGAGCGGGTACACTCATTGTAACCGTTCCATGACCTTTGAATTTTCCACTTATTTAAGATTCAAAGAACCTGAAGAGAGTTATCCCATCTGAGGCCCCTCATCTCCTCTATTTATTCCTTATTTAAATCAACTCAACTCTCTCGTCTCTCCATCACAAACCAAAAAGTAACATAGGTTCTAGGATTTGTAAGTTAGCTTTGTCTCTAAAGCTTCAAGCACGTAGTGTAATTGAGAATCGAGGTAAGTTAAAACCCTTCTCTTCTGGTAGTCCATATTAAGTGTAAAAAAAGATTTATTGGTTTTTTCTTAGTGTACTGAGTATGAATGTCTTGAGTTGAAATTCAAAGTACAAACTGGTGTGAAATCTGGGTGATATAAAGTGTAAAATGAGACCAATGTGCTTAAAATATGAGTTTAGAGTTGTGATGGTAGTTAAAAATATGACCTAATATGCTATTGCTCAACAAAATGGCCGAACCTAGACTTTTTGGTTGAAGACGAAGGTGCGACGGACTAACTGGTGGATCGTCAACTTTTTGATGGACCACCAAGATGACCGTCAAAATACTCAATAAAATACATCTTTTGTATAAGCCATGACGATCGAAGTGGTGGACCATCAACTTTGTGATGGACCACCACGTTGATCATTAGAAGGCTCAAGATTTTATGGGTCACTGCTTAACGGTTGACGGCAGAGTTGGTGGACCGTCCAACCTCTGGTGGACCGTCAGATCTTCTGTCAGACCACATTTGTAATAATTTTGATTGTGTTTGAATTTTGAACTGATTTCTTAAACTGGTTTTTAGGTGATATGGCCCCTAAACTTCCATAATCCAGAGGAGGAATATCTCAACAAGGTAGAAATACGTCCGCACCGGCCTATAATACTAGGCGAACTGAAAGGAAAGCCATCACAATCCCTCAGTCTGAGGAGGGGAGTGAGAATAGCATCAGTTTCACTGATTCAAGTCCGGATAAAGCAACAGTTACTTCAACCCAACCATTAACCGTATAAGGTGAAGCTGAAATGGCTAATATGGGGGATCAAATGGAAGCTACTGATGCAAAAAATGAATAGGAGGGTGATAACATTATCAGGAGGAAAAATCCCCAGATTTGAGACGCTATCAGGTGGAAAATAGAGGAATCACATAAAGAGTTCTATGACGGGTTGACACCCACAACTCAAGGGATCCGAAGGTCATTTCTAGAAGAACATCAGATTATGACAACAGAGTTTCATGAATATCCCGAGTTAGAGTACCGGTTTAATGAATATAGACTAGCATGGATGAGCAGGCCACCAGGAAACTACCAACCAAATTGGGTAAGAGAATTCTTTACAAATTACCAATATTTGGTGAAAGCAGAATGTCCAAAGGGAACTCCAATCTTACATAGACCAAATAGGGAGTCTGTCCCGGTCCGAGTGGTCACTGTTGATATCTCATCCCGAATAATTAATAGGATGCTATTCGGGCCAGAATATTAGGCTCTACCTGCGGTCCCAGATTTTGAGTATAGAATGAGAAATGTTTCTGGTCAGAGATATTGGGCGGCCTCATTATTGACTGATGATGGCAATCCTTCCTGGTTGACTAATTCTAAAGAGCACATCACAAAGTTCACTCTTAGATTTAAAGCTAAGTTCTGGTAGGCTATTGTCCGGTTAAGGTTAATGCCAACAAAAGGAGATGGGAACCTGGATCATCATAGAGCATTAGTAGTGTCCAGTTTGATTTCAGGGATACCAATTGATTTTGGTTAGATAATTGCAAATGAGATATTTATGCGAGCACATAAAGTGACCATCTCTGTACCCTTCCCATGTTTGATAACTGAATTATACAAATAAGCTGGGGTACCACTGATCAGTGGGGTTGACAATGAGGTACAGGCTATACATAAGCAGGACATTGAGAAGTCAAAAGACGAATCAAAGTTCGAAATTTGTGAGACCAAACCTCGAGCATATCAGTCTTAGTCTGTACAAGTTCCCAAAGCCACAGAAATGCCCGAAGGTATGCCTTTACCCATTACCACATATGTGCCACCTGATTATGTGCCCTAGGGTATATCTGCAGGGTCAAATTCTATACAGTTTGCTGGTGGAGTGGATTTTGTGAAATACAGATTCAACCCGGTGAATTTTGTCAAGGTGGTGAAGAATCAAAAGCGATTTTAGAAGCAGTTAGAAAAGTGGGATGGAGATTTCAAACCTTTGTTGGATGAAATTATGGCCGAAGCAGTCAGGCCATTTCAAACTATTCAAGTTAGGATGGATAACATGGAAGCTCACATCAACAAAAGGCTAGATTCACTATCTCTTCCTGATCTTGCCAAGCTCATGGCTGAATTTGAGTAGGCAAAGGTTGACATAGCTGAGTTAAAGAACAAACAATCACAACCGCCTAGATTTGACCTGACTTTGGTAGTAAGTGATGATGATGAGGGCATTCTGGATTTGATGGGTAGACCCGTGATGGATAAAGGCAAGCAGCAAATGGATGAAAAAGCAGCAAGGAAAGAACAAAAAAGGAGAAAGAGAGAAGCAATGTCACCTGAGGAGTTAGACCAGCATAACCTGAAGAGAGCTGTAAAGAAGTCAAAGAAAGAAACTGAAAGAAAGCAAAGAGAAGAAGAAAATGAAGCGGTAGGAGTCTCTACTAGTGCTTCCCCAACAAGGGGGCAAAGTACAGGTTCAATTCATGAGATTATCCCTCAAAATATAGAGGGTGAAGTTGTGAGTTCTCCTACCACCATAGGGGCCAACATTGTACAAGGTGAGGACGCAGAGACCTTACCTCACCTGACAGATGCCTCAGAGGAATAGGAGGTGAAGTAGATAACCTAATCCTCAGTTACGGTAATTTATTGCTTTGAGGAAAATGCATATCTTTTTGTGTGGGGGTGGGGTATATTTACACCATGGTTGGATGTGTTGCCGATATTCTGAATCCAATCATGTACTATCTAGTAGAAGCGGCATGTTTAGGGTATTTTTGTTATAGCATTTTAAATTCTGCAGCCTGTGATGTAAATATATGTGTTTAATGAGTATAAACTATTTCTTTTTCAGTACTTTGTTGTAAATATGGGCTATGAATGATGCTGCATAAGACTATGAGCATGTGTATGTAATTATTTACCTTATTCATGTAAACATGTGTATATAGCTCTCAATAATTCTGCATTTAGCATTAGTCTAGAAGAGGTGCAAGCAACATGCACTGAACATTCCAAGAAATGCAAAGGAAGTTTAATTTCGTTGCCTGTGGGTGTGAGGTTTTACTTGCAGTTCTTTCATAGGTTAAGATAAAACTTGCCCGAGTCATAGATACAGTCTTCTAGGGGAGTAATTACGATAGGATAACAGGCCTCCTTGTACTTTGAGCCTTTCTAACCTAAATAAACAACACCCACCAGAAAGATTATCTCTTTTGAACCCATCTTTTATCTTTAAAACCCGTTCTGAAATCCTTTCACTGTTAATTACTCTCCGTAAGGTTTTAACATTCAGCTCCAGCCTTAGCAAATTACTTAGAATTGTATATTTCAACTTAGATAAAACATCTAAGTTGAGGGTGGCTAATGTCAAAAGATTGGCCACTGACTGTATTAGCCTGAGTCGAAAGGTAGCTGTTATAAAAAATAAATAAAAAATAATAATAAAATAAAATAATATATATAGAAACTTGAAGTTGAAAAGATGCTAGGGTAAGGATATTTAAGTTTCAATGAGTCTCTTTACCAAAAAACATACCCCTCCTGAGCCGAAACCTCATTGCAAGCCTCGAAAAGACCTGTTTGATCCTAGTGAGTCAATCTTGAGGTAGTGTTGTATGGATAGGGAAATCCTATGGGTACTTGGACTATGGTTGTAACTTCTTTGTGAGTATGAGAGTTAGACTTTGTCCACATCAAATAATGAGTGGTGGATTTCATTGTTGTGAGGTCAACCGAAGTTTCACTGAACTTTGCTGTTCTCTGTATAATATAACATTCATGCTTGTGAACTAAACTATGATAAATGCTGGGTGTGGATCTGATGTGTTAAATGCATGTGATTGAACTGATGAGTGGATAGTTGCATCAAAATATTTCAAGGGTTGGTTTCTTGTCATTTTACTGTTCATGTGTGCAATTAGGTGCTGAGTTGCTTGAGGACAAGCAATTACCTTAAGTTGAGGGTGTTGATGTTATGGTATATTACAAAATACTTAGCATCATTTTCTTAGGGAAATTGTATGTTTTCAGGCAACCAAAGTGTTATTTAATAAAGTTTTTAGTATTTTTTGTAAAAGGAGATAACCACAGAAGAAAGCTGGAAAAAGTAGTAGAAAAATAAGTTTGACAGTCAAAATGGTGGATCGTCAGTCTTTCGACGGACCACCAGGTCAACCGACAAGGCGATCCAGAACCTACCATAAAAATTCCTTGAGTGACAGAAAATATGGTGGACCGTCAGACATGTGATGGACCACCAGATGGACCATCAACCCTTATCCAGAAATCACCTTTCAGAGGAACTCAGTGACGATCAACATGGTGGACCATCAGTCATGCGACGGACCACCAAATGGACCATCAATGCTTATCCAGAAACCACCCTCCAGAGGAACTCAGTGACGGTTAATGTGGTGGACCGTCAGTCATGCGACGGACCACCGGGTGGACCATCAGGTCTTATCCAGAAATTGCTATTTGGAAGAAATGAGTGATGGACAAGATGGTGGACCGTCAACTCTTTGACGGTCCGCAATATGGACCGTCAACTGGGACGCGATTTTTCTGTTTTTAAATTCTAAATTCTTTTTTTAACTGGGAACATATAAATACAAAATTTTAGGGTTAAGAAGGGATATTTTTTCTTTCTTTTACAAGTTTTATCATCTATTGAAACTCTTTGTAACCCAGTACTTTGGGGATTCTTTAGATCTGGGAGTACTTTAGCATTGAAAAATTGATTATTGAAGATTGAAGAACTGATTCTTGGGATTCTTTGTAAGTAAATTCTTAATCTATTTATGAATAATACAAGAATGACTTCTTCTTCTTCTTCCATGGAGTATTATGGCTAGTTATGGGATCCTTAATGTCAAACACATATATGGGTTGGGAATCAATTTGTGTTCCATAATTTAATGGCATTGCATAAACCTTTCTTCAATTTCATGACTTTTCTTGGTTGCAAACTTGAAGAGTGAGCCCTAGAACAACACTTGTCTGAAAGGAAAGTGTTTTTTGGGAAAAGAAAGTGTTTACATGAATTCTAAGGGCTTTAACCTTTAGAGTAATAGCAAATGCCCTAACATGATTAGCTTATATGAGAAATGGGTTGAAAGAATAATGCATCCTTCGAGTTTGAGAGAATTAGAGGATAATCTATCCACTTAGGTTGAGAAACTAAGGGATAAAAAATAGGACTCAACCTTTCTTGCAATTGAATTTGCTAAGAGGAACTCATAAATGATTCACAACCCAAATGGTGCTAGCATTTTGGTGACCATAAACCTGGTTTGTTTAATCTCATAAAGTTATGAAATACAAAGAGAATCATTAGTTGGAATACTCTTGTTACAATTAATTATTTTACAAATTAAAACCCAAACCCCCCTTTTTGGTTAGGAACCTCTGATCAACAATCTAATAATGATTACAACACTTAGTTAGCATAGTATTCCCTGTGGGATTCGACACCCAACCTAGTTAGGTTCTATATTTGACAGCGACCGCTTACACTTTCTACCGAGAGTTGTAATTTGGGCGTATCACTGAGTATATGAGATGGGAAAACTAACTAATATAAATTGAACATCAATGCATGGAACCTGGTGAACTGATGCAATACTAAGTATAAACATGTATTGAATGAAAACTAAATAAATGAATACAAGGTCCTGCAAAATATAAAACTGAAACATAACTGTGGACTGTGGGAGCTAACATTAACTAACATACCCTAATCTAAGAAAATCGGGGTCCAACCTGTAACATCAGTTGGATGGGTGGTTAGTACCTTTCCAAGGGAATAAACACTGACTGACGTGGATCCACTAAACTGATGTCCAAAAAAGACAAGGGTTTCAGTCCTAATCTGGCTGGTGACCCCTCATAACCTACAGTGGCATCGTAGTTCTGGAACTTAGAGACTTCTACTAAAGGTCTCAGTCCAAACTAATGAGTGAGCCTTCATCTCTGCTATAAGACACCGCAAAAATCCTAAGCTAAATCCAGTATTTTAAGCTTGCTAAGGGGTCCCAAGCTTAGAAAATTTTTAGCTAAGTATTCAGACTTAGTGTTATTTTAGCCTTCGTAATTTGGCGACTCTATTTCACGACTTTTATGACCCTAAACGCACCAATCTTTAGGTTGAATCATGATTAGGAATGTCAGTAGATGTTCCCGAATGAGTTTTGGATTTTTCGAACCTCATTTGAAACACTTTGGGAACCCAAAACAGTGTATCAACGCGATCTCGATGCGGAGAATCGTCCATCACGTTGATTAATATTTTTGGTTGGCTCCCAGTGGTAAATTCCAGTGAACCAACGTGGAGTTGATGCAGCACACCGGCCAGCGCGTTGATCCCATCGACGCGGTACGTCGATCTGCGCATCGATAGTTCAATTTTTAGCCATTAAAAGACACATCTTCAGGGGAATTAAGGTTTTTTTCCCACGTCTTTCAGCCCCCAAAACACGAGATTAAGCCCTTTTAGAGGCTAAATCCATTCACTATTCTCAAATTTCTCAAGAATAGAAACCCTAGGTGATCTAAATTCAAAAATCAAGACTCAAGATTTCACCGTCATTCTTCAAGAATTTAACAACCAAGGTATGTGAAGTGTTCATCCAAGGGTTCCTTCCACCCTAGGAGTCCAAGAAACCCTTTTAAACTTCAAGTAGATTGATTTCATGTTTTCCATGATTTGAAATAAAAGTGTATTCATGATTATTGCGGTAATTGGGTTTCTATTTTATGAGTTACAAAGTTTCATGTAGAATTGATTGATATGTGTGCATTATGATGTGAATCCATGTCAAAACCCTTGAAATTGTGAATTTGGAATTGAATTATGATGCCTACATGTTGTTTTAGTGTCATGTACATAGATTATGCTATCTAAGTATTTGATGAATTGCTCATGTGAGTTGAATAATAAAATGTCATCATGTTAGCATACATTCAAGTTCATGTCATGCAAGTAATTGGTAGACTATCCCAGGGAATGAATGGTGATCAAGCAGTAGTGATCATGTCTCAAGATTGTGCTATGTCTTATAATTTATGCTATCGAGTCCTGGGGGTATTTAATACCTGATAATTTAGCTATTTACCTAGAGCCAGTGTTAGTTATAGAATAATCTCAGTCATGTCACAATCAATATGTACTCTCAGTCAGTTACAGTACTCAGGAAAAACCCAGTAGACTCAGTATTAGGTTCAGTCTAGTTTAGTATTTAGTTCAGACCTCAGTAAACTCAGTCAGCTATCATAATTCAGTAGTAATTCCATCAGTCGATGGAACTCGGTAAACTCAGTAACAGTTCAGTGTCTATTCAGCTGGGAGTAGAATTCAGCACCGAGCGAACCCAGGGATAGGGGCATTCCGGCAAGCAGAGGGTTTGACCCTTACTAGCAATCCCCGTCTTACAGAACTATGTAGCCAGTATAGGTTGAAATATCTTCTTGATAGATAAAGGTTGATACATCTCGTTTGAGTTTTCCTGTCAGCGAGGGTTGCCGAAAGAGCTTCCTATCAGAGATGGTTAACTCATAGCTTATCTTTACCCGTGGCATGGTACTGACACCCTTCCAACTGGGGTTATAGATTGGACCCTAATCCATTCAGAAAAGGGCATGTTGGTTAGATAATTACCTCCTACAGTCTCAGTTTCAGTTCCAGTCTTAATATAGAACTTAGTTCAGTTCTATAGCATCAGGACTGTCAGATACAGTTACTCAACTCAGTACAAAACTTAGTACAGTTCCACAGAATCAGAACTTTCAAATACAATCATTTAGTTATCAGTAATACAGTTTAGGTAAACTCAGATATCAGTTAATCAGTATTCAGAACTCAATATCCAGTGTTATCATGATCTCAGTTACAGTTTATGTATTCATGCATGTACTCTCATTCAGTTATACTCATGTCATTCAGTCAGTATTGTTCATGCATATGAACCCATGTATCTCAGCCTACCTCACTTAGCATACCAGTATATTCAAAGTACTAATGCATACCTTTCTTTTGCGCTATGATGTCTTATATCATAGGTTCAGATTCACGGGCTCCCGATCATACTTAGCAGTTTAAATTTTCATCAACCAGAGTTAGTGGTGAGTCCTCATAGTTTGAGGACATGGTTTTTATTTCACTATTTTAGTTTATTTCAGTAGTCGGAGTTAGTTATGGACTTATCCCATCAACTTAATGATTCAAACAGTAGAGGCTCTTCAGACTAGAGTATTTCAGACAGTTGTTTTCAGTATTCAAATTTTAGTATAGAGTATTTATTTACGGTATTGAACCTTATGTCCAGTTTTTGCCTAAATTCTACATATTTTATAGTGTTATTATCCAGTTACTGCAGCAGGTACCAGTCATAGGTTAGCTTGTGGCCCTTCGGGATTATGAGCATCGTGTAGCATCCAGGGTACAAACTTGGGGCATTATAAACTTAGTATCAGAGCCTAAGGTTCAATAGAGTCCTAGGAAGTCTAAAAGATGCATCTAGTAGAGTCTTGTGCATGGGTGTATAGCGCGCCACACTTATGGACAGGGGGATACGAGGTGTTTTTGGAAAAAGTTTCCCTTCTTTCAGAAATCATGTCGTGCGAGTGAGCACAAGCTCAAGTTAAACTCTCTGTATAATCCAAGTTTCCCTTCTCTTTATAGAGTATGCCTCCAAAGAGGACTAAGGGAAGAGGAATGGGAGACCATATAGAACCTCAGCCCGTCTATCCAGATCCTCTGGATAAATATGTCTCCCACGCTGAGTTCAGAGCACCTTTCACTACCCTAGCTCATTCTGTGGCAACCCATAATGAACGCCCAACTGTTGTTCCGTCCAACCCAGTGGCTAATGCTGTTGCTGCTAGGATTTGGGATTTCACCCGAATGAAACCTCTGTTTTTTACTGGGTTTAAGTCAGATGAGGACCCTCAGGAATTTCTTGATCAGGTGCAGAAAGTTATAGATATTATTGGGGTAACTACTGTTATGAGCACTGAGTTGGCTGCATATCAGGTGCAAGATGTGGCTCACTCATGGTTCAAATAGTGGAAAGCAGAAAGTGCCACAGATGCAGGGCATGTAGAATGCAAGGAGTTTGCTGTTGCTTTTCTGGATAGGTTCTTCCCGCTAGAGTTGAGGAAATCAAAGGTTTTAGAGTTTATCAATTTGAAGCAGGGCAACATGACAGTATAAGAGTATTCTCTCAAGTTTACTCAGCTAGCCAGATATTCCCCTCATGCAGTAGTGGATAGCAGATCTAAGATGAGTAAGTTTGTGTCAGGGGTATTTAGCAGTGTGGTCAAGGAGTGTAGGACCGCAATGGTGATTAAGGAGATGGACATATCCTGGATCATGGTCTATGCTCAGCAGATAGAGGAGGATAAGAATAAGGAAAAGGAAAGGGAGAATAAAAAAGCGAGAATATGTAGTTTTAACTTCACCCAGCCTAAGTCAGAGGGTGGGAATTGTTCTCAGTTCTACCCAAAATCCTTAGTTCCAGCTCCATCCTCATCCAGTGATCCAGTGTTGAAATTCAGAGACGACAGTAGAGATAGGGTGTCAAGCCCTAAACCCTAGGGTAGTGTTAGCAGTGCCCAAACAAATCCTCTCTTCCAGAAATATGGTAAAAACCACCAAGGTGTCTACAGAGTTGGCAGTGACATATGTTTAAGATGTGGCAAGCCAGGCCACAAGGTCAGACAGTATCCTCAGGTAGGTTCGTAGAGTCAGTATAACCATCCCTCAGCTCAGTTCAGTCATCCTAATTAGTAGGGTGCTGCTTCCAGTACCACCAGTGGGCAACGCCCAAATAGACTCTATTCTCTCCAGTCCCGACAGGATTAGGAGAGTTCTCCTAATGTGGTCACTGGTACGTTACAAGTTTATCATTTACATGTTTATTCTTTGCTAGATCCAGAAGCTTCTTTGTCCTTTGTTACTCCTTTTATAGCTATTGACTTCGGAGTCAGACCCAAAATTCTAGCAGAGCCTTTCTCATTTTCTACCCTAGTGGGTAAATCTATCATAGCCCGGCGGGTATACAGGAACTGTCCGGTTATGGTATCTCAAAAATTTGCGTCAGCAGACTTAGTCGAATTAGAGATAACTAGTTTTGATGTCATTCTCAGCATAGAATGGCTTCATTCCTGCTATGCCTCAGTCGACTGCAAAGATAGAATTTTCCAGTTTCAGTCTCCAAATAAACTCGTCCTTGAGCAGAGGGGTAATACTTCAGCACTTAGGGGTCATCTTATTTCCTGCCTAAGGGAAAAGAAAATGATATCTAAGGGATGTCTCTACCATCTCGTTTGAGTCCAAGACTCTAGTTCAGAAACCCCTTCTCTTGAGTCAGTATCAGTAGTATGTGAATTTCCAGATGTGTTTCTCAAAGATCTTCCCAGAGTTCCTCCCGAATGGGAAATCAACTTTAGAATAGACCTTATCCCAAGTACTCAGCCTATATCTATCCCGCTATACAGGATGGCACCAGTAGAACTCAGATAATTAAAGAACAGTTAAAGGATCTCCTAGATAAGGGATTTATTAGACCCAGTGTATCCCAGTGGGGCGCACCAGTTTTATTCATGCATAAGAAAGACGGTTCTCTCAGAATGTGTATTGACTACTGTAATACCCCACAAAATTCTAAGCTTAACTCAGTCCGTTAAAGCTTGAAAGAGGTCCCAGACTTAGAAATTTCAGCTAAGTGTTTACACTTAGAATTTGTTTTAGCCTTCGTAGGTTGGCGACTCTATTTTATGACCCTCATGACCTTAAATTAATGATTTTTAGGTTGAATCATTATCAGAAATGTCAGTGGGTATTCCCGAACAAGTTTTGTATTTTCAGACTTTGTTTAGATCATATTTGAAAGCTCAAACCAGTGGATCGACACAATCTCAATGCACTGCGTCGTCCATCGCATCGATGAGTATTTTTCCCTAGCTCTGAGTGTGAATTCCAGTGAACCGATGTGGCCTCAATGCAGCGCGTTGGCCATCGCATCGATTCCAATGACATGACGTGTCGGTCTGCACATTACTAAACTAGTTTTCTGGAATTAAAAACAACGTCTAGAGAGGTATTTAGGACATTTCCCCATTTCAAGACAACCCCTAAGACACGAAATTCAGCCCCCACAAAGCAAGGTACACTCTTTTCTCTCAAGTAGCTCTCAAGAACAAACCCTAGGAGATTTAATTTCAAGGCCAAGGATCAAAATTTCCACCATTGTTCTTTAGGAATTTAGCAACCAAGGTATGTGAAGTGTTCATCCAAGGGTTTATTCCACTCTTGGAGTCCAAGAACCTCTTTTAAATCTTATGTAGAGTGATTTTATGATATCCATGATCTGAATTAAAGTGTATTCATGATTATTATTTAATTGGGTTTCCATTTCATGATTTATTTCAAGATTTATGTAGAGTTAATTGATATGTATGCTTTAGCATGTGAATTCATGTTGCAACTCTTGGAATTGTGAAATATAAATTGAATTGCGATGTCTACATGTTGTTTTAGTATTATGTGCATATATTATACCCCACAAGTGATTGATGAATTATCCATTTGAGTTGAATAATGAAATTATATCATGTTAGCATGTATGCAAGTTCATGTCATGCAAGTGTTTGCTTGAATGCCTAAATGAGTGAATGATGACTAAGTAGTTAGTTAACATGTCTCAATATTATGCCATGTCTTTTAAGTTTATGCTATCGAGTCCTGGGGGTATTTAATACCCGACAATTTAGCTGCTTGTCTAGAGCCATGGTCAATCATAGAGTAGTATCAGTTATGTCACAATTAGTAAAATTCAATCAGTTACAGAACTTAGGAAAACTCAGTAACCTCAGAATCAACCCAGTTTCGTTCAGTAAAATCAGTTCAGTTCAATTATACAGTACGATCAGTAACAGTTTAGTCCAGCCTTGTATAGTTTAGAATTCAGTCTAGTGTCTATTCAGTTGGGAGTAGAATTTAGCACCGAGTGAACCCAAGGATGGGGACTCACCTACTAGTAGAGGGTATAGTCCTTAGAAGAAGTCCTTGCATTCCAGAACTATGTAGACAACATAGGTTGAGACATCAACCTGCCAATTAAGGGTTGATGAGGTGATCTACCAGCTAGTTGAGGGTACCACCATTCTCGTTCAGAGCACCTACCAGATGAGGGTGACTCAGCATTTGTCCTTACCCGGGGCACGGTACTGACACGCTTTCAGCTGGGGTTATAGGTTGGACCTTAATCTATTCAGAAAGAGCATGTCGGTTAGATGATTACCTCCCACAGTCTCAGTTTCAAATTCAGTTCTACAGATTTAGGACTGTCAGTTACAGTCACTCAGCTTAGTACAAAACTTAGTATAGTTCCATAAAATCAAGAATATCAGATATAGTCATTCAGTTATCAGTAATATAGAATTAGTAAACTCAGATATCAGTAAATCAGTATTCTGTGTTATCACGATCTCAGTTACAGTCTACATATTAATGCATGTACTCTCATTCAGTTATACTCATGTTATTTAGTTAGTATTGTTCATGCATATGAACCCATGCATTTCATCCTACCTCACTGACCATACTACTATATTCAAAATACTGATGCATGCTTTTCTATTGCACTATGATGTCTTATATCATAGGTTAAGACGCACGGGCTCCTGAGCACCCTTAACAGCTCAGATTCTCAGCAGACTGAGTTAGTGGTGAGTCCTCATAGTTTGAGGACATGATTGTTTTTCAGTATTTTAGTTCATTTTCAGTAGTCGTAGTTAGTTAGGGGCTTGTCCCATCAACTCCATAGTTCAGTCACTTTAGAGGCTTTTTAGACTAGAGTATTTTCAGACAGTTGTTCAGTTTTCAGTATTGATGTTCCATTTTGGAATTGTGATTCCATATTCAGTATTTATTTCATATTTAAACCTTATGGCAAACTTCCACCTATTTTTGCAAAGTTACAGTATTATTATTCAGTTACTACAGTAGGTACCAGACATAGGTTAGCTTGTGGTCCTTCAAGATTATGAGTACTGTGTAGTGTTTAAGGTATAGAATCAGGGTGTTACAAACTTGGTATCAAAGCCTAAGGTTAAACAGAGTCCTAGAAAGTATGAAAGCCACATCTAGTAGAGTCTCGTGCATGGGTGCGTAGCGCGCCACATTTATGGACAGGAGGCTATGCGATGTTTTAGGAAAAGTTTTCCTTCTTTCAGTATTCATGTCATGCCAGTGAGTATGAGCTCAAGATAAATTCTCAGTCAAATCCTTTTCTTTCTTTCGGTTATAGAACATGCCTCCCAAAAATAGTAATGGAAGGAGAACTAGAAATCAGTCAGCACCTCAGCCCATTCAGGCAGATTCCCTGGATGAGTATGTCTCTCATGCAGAATTCAGAGCTGCATTCACTACTCCAGCCAATTCAATATCAGTTTAAAATAAATATCCAACTGCTGTTTAGGACAACCTCGTGGCCAATACTACTGCATCCAGGATTCGGAACTTCACGCGAATAAATCCTCCCCTATTCTAAGGATCTAAGTTAGAAGAGGATCCACATGAGTTTCTCGATTAGGTTCAAAAAGTCACAGATATCATGGGAGTAACTTCTAGTGAGAGTGATGAGTTAGCTACCTTTCATCTACAAGATGTAGCTCATTCATGGTTTAAGTAGTGGAAGGTAGATAGGGGAACAGATGCAGTGCCCATAGAATAGGAAGAGTTTGATACTGCTTTTCTAGATAGATTCTTTCCCTTAGAACTAAGAAAAGCCAAGGTGTTAGAGTTCATCAATCTCAGGCAAGGCACTATGAATATGAAAGAGTATTCCCTTAAGTTTATTCAGTTATCCAGGTATGCTCACCATGTAGTAGCAGATAATAGGTCCAGAATAAGCAAGTTCATGTCTGGGGTGTCAGATAGTGTGGTTAAGGAGTACAGAACAATGATGCTACTTAAGGAGATGGACATATCCAGGCTTATGGTCCATGATCAATAGATTGAGGAGAAGAAGCTTAAGAAGAAAGAGAGAGAGAGAATAAGAGAGCTAGAACAGGTAGTTTTAATTCTAATCAGCGTAAGTCAGAGGGCGGTAACCGATCCCAGTTTCATCCAAAATCTTTAGTTCTAGCTCCATCCTCAGCTAGTGTGCAAGAACCAAAGTTCAGGAATAACTGTCATGATGGGGCGCCAGGCTCCAAAAACAAGGGTAGTGTGAGCAGTGGTCGTACCCATATGCTTTGCAAAAAATATGGTAGAAATCACCGAGGTATGTGTAGAGCAGACAATGATGTGTGTTTTAGATATGGTAAGCTAGGACATAGGATATGGGAGTATAGAGTAATGGCTCAGAGGGGAAAAGATTGGTGCCAATAGGGTCAGTATAATCGTCCTTCGATTTAGTCCGGTAGCCCGAATCAAAGGGTCCCACTTCCAGTTCCACCAGTGGGTAATACCCAAATAGGCTCTAGGCACTTCAGTCCAGACGAGATCAGGGAAATTCTCCTAATGTGGTCACTGGTACATTACAGATCTTCAATTTACATGTTTTGTTTTATTAGATTCAGGAGCTTCTCTATTTTTCATAGCTCCTTACATAGAGGTTAATTTTAAAGTCAGATCGGAAATCTTAACAGAACCTTTCTCAGTCTCCACCTTAGTAGGTTAGTCTATCATATCCCAACGGGTATATAAGAACTGCCGGGTCATGATATCTCAAAAATTCAAGCCTTCAGATTCTAGTAAAAAATATCAGTATGTGTAGCCAAATAGTGGGAGGGAATGATGCCTAACACATCCTTACCTCGGTGCAAAGTTTCGTACTTCAGTTATCACAATATCTACTCATGCCTTACATGTCATCTCTATGATCATAGATTGTATTTGTGCACATCATCGAAAATCATGCATTCTTACAATTCCTAGTATAAGGAGTTTGAAATCACGCAGTGTTATGCATCATGTTCGATGAACAAAGAAACTCCAAGCCCAGGTCATGCAGTTCATGACTCATGTACTCATGTCATGCCTTATAGTATGCTCAGTTCCCATGACTTACACTATACTCCTAATGATCAGCTAAATTCATATTTCGTCATATAAATCCTCATTTTAGATTTCTCGATGAAATCCAAGATATTAATGTCCTATTCCTCAGGCCTCAGTTAAGTGTCAAGTTTGGTATAGTGCTATTTATGCTTCAGGTCCTCATGTTTTAACCTTTAGTGACTCTTATTATGAAATGATGTAGAAATGAGCAATTACTTTGAAGGGATAGAGTTAAATATTTCATGTTAAGAAAAGATTACTGCATGCTAGTTTTACACTAGGCTGTAGTTATGAAGATAGGCTTAAATGTCATGTTGATGTGTAAGTGGCTAAATGTATTTCAAAGATTTGAGTAGGCTTGAACATGGTAGGAGAATTCAGTCCAGATCAGACCTAAGTAGGAAGAGTTATTCGAACCCAGTATTCAATTCCAGTACAGTCTCAGTTTCAGTCTTAGTTACAGTCTCAGTCACAGTTTCAGTCCAGTAATCAGATTAGTAACTCAGTTTAGTTTTAGATTTGATTGACCATAGGGTACAATTATCAGTTATTCAATTATAAGTATTTTAGTAACTCAGTTTACAGACTATTTTAGAGTCATGTTATATGCTTGGTCTTGCCTTCTCAATAATACAATTTTCACGAATTCAGGCTCAGTTATCTTCTGTTACACAGTCAGTCCTTACCTCATATGCATAATACCCTATAGTTTCAGCCCAGTTACTTAGACTAAGTATAGTTCAATATTACTTGACCAAATATTCAGCTATCAGCCACTCAGATAAATAGATAAGTTAGTGTATTTATGCACTCATACCCTGCGCCCATGTGAATATTTCAGTAGTCTCAGGAAAAGTGTTGTACTAAGGTGGAAATTATAGTTGAGAGAGTATTTAAGGGATAAGTCTAAGCTTGGAAAACTTGTAGTTGCAGTGCATAAGGCTTAGTCACTTTATCTTAGATGATGTTTCGTAGGCCCTGAACTCATATTACAGAATTTTAGCCAGGATATGATTTTTCTTACTCAACTGTTTTATTCAGCCATGCCATGACTCATTGCTCTCTAAAGCCACTAAAACTATATAGAAAGAATGTCAAAGAAAGTATCCAGTCAAATATAAGTTTTCAACATAAGTTAGTTCTCAAAATCAGTAATTTAGTTTAGCAGTTAGGCAGATAATGTTCGTATGTCTAGGTTTCCCATCCTTCTAACTATTCTCACTAACTGAAGTCTCATGAATGTAACTATTCCAAGATCGAGCAACTATGTGGTTGCAATTTTAGCTCAATTCAGGTGGCATGCCTCTGGTTCAAATCCCCGATATGCAGTCATGATTCAGTTAGTAGGTGTCCTGTGCATTATCTCAGATTTTTCCTCAGTATCACAGCCAAGTCAGCATTCTTAGGGGACATAACGCCCCAAGGGGGAGATGCATTATAATCCCCTGATCTTTCAGGACCTAAACCTTCTATCTTGTCCTCACATAACAAATCCAGTTTGGAGTAGTGGGTACTCATAAGTGGACCCTCAAGTTCCAATCTCAGCCATAAACCATGTATTCAGGGGCTCAGTTCAGTTCATGATATTTAGTTCATGTATCACGTTTCTGTCTCAGTTATGTTCTCAAATTCCCATTCATCCATGCTTAGTAAATGATATCAAGTTCATCAGTATTCTCAGCTTAAGGTAACAGTCTTCCTTAGATTGGCTTAGTCCATGTTAAGTTACAGTTATAAACTTGGTATCCATTATCATTGCATATTCATTCATGCATTCACAAATCAGTTTAGTCATGTACTCATGCATCAGATATGCATGTTTAGTTTGAAAACCTAGCTTATCAGTAGCTTTAGTCAGGTATTCCATGCATCAGATATGCATGTTCAGTGCGTAAGCTCAGCCTATCAGTCTTTCTCAGTTTAGTTAGTCTCATTCGAGGATGAATGTTCCCAAAGGGGAGATATTGTAAGACCTCGTAAAATTCTAAGCTTAACTCAGTCCGTTAAAGCTTGAAAAGAGGTCCCAAACTTGGAAATTTTAGCTAAGTGTTTACACTTAGAATTTATTTTAGCTTTCGTAGGTTAGTGACTCTATTTCACGACCCTCGTGACCTTAAAGTAATGATTTTTAGGTTGAATTCTGATAAAAAATGTCAGTGGGTGTTCCCGAATAAGTTTTGGATTTTTCAAACCTCGTTTGGATCATATTTAAAAGCTCAAACTAGTGAATAGACGTGATCTCGATGCGCCGTGTTGATGAGTATTTTTCCCCAGCTCCCAGTGCGAATTCCAGTGAACCAATGTGGAATCAATGCGGTGCATTGGACATCGCGTCAGTTAGCGCATCACAAAACTAGTTTTCAATAATTAAAAACAGCATCCAGAGGGGTATTTGGGAAATTTTTCCCACTTCGACCCATCCTGTAAGACATGAAATTCCGCCCCCACAAAGCAAGGTACACTCTTTTCTCTCAAGTAGCTCTCAAGAACAAACCCTAGGAGATTTAATTTCAAGGCCAAGGATCAAAATTTCCACCATTGTTCTTTAGGAATTTAGCAACCAAGGTATGTGAAGTGTTCATCCAAGGGTTTATTCCACTCTTGGAGTCCAAGAACCTCTTTTAAATCTTATGTAGAGTGATTTTATGATATCCATGATCTGAATTAAAGTGTATTCATGATTATTATTTAATTGGGTTTCCATTTCATGATTTATTTCAAGATTTATGTAGAGTTAATTGATATGTATGCTTTAGCATGTGAATTCATGTTGCAACTCTTGGAATTGTGAAATTGAATTTGAATCATGATGTCTACATATTGTTTTAGTATTATGTGCATATATTATGCCCCACAAGTGTTTGATGAATTGTCCATGTGAGTTGAATAGTGAAATTATATCATGTTAGCATGTATGCAAGTTCATGTCATACAAGTGTTTGCTTGAATGCCAAAATGAGTGAATGATGACTAAGTAGTTAGTTACCATTTCTCAAGATTATGCCATGCCTTTTAAGTTTATGCTATCGAGTTCTGAGGGTATTTAATACTCAATAATTTAGCTGTTTGTCTAGAGCCATGGTTAGTCACAAAGTTGTATCATTCATGTCATGATTAGTAGAATTCAGTCAGTTATAGAACTTAGGAAAACTCAGTAAACTCAGAATCAGTCCAGTTCAGTTCAGTAAAATTAGTTCATTTCAATTATACAGTACGATCAGTAACAGTTCAGTCCAACCTAGTATAGTTTAGAATTCAGTCCAGTGTCTATTTAGTTGGGAGTAGAATTCAGCACCGAGTGAACCCAAGGATGGGGACTCACCTACCAGTAGAGGGTGTAGTCCTTAGAAGAAGTCCTTGCATTCCAGAACTACATAGCCAGTGTAGGTTGAGACATCAACCTTCTAGTTGAGGGTTGATAAGGTGATCTACCTACTAGTTGAGGGCACCACCATTCTCATTCAAAGAACCTTCCAGATGACGTGACTTAGCATTTGTCCTTACCCGTAGCACGGTACTGACACCCTTCTAGCTGGGTTTATAGGTTGGACCCCAATTTATTCAGAAAGGGGCATATCAGTTTGATGATTACCTCCCACTGTCTCAATTATAGATTCAGTCTCAGTATAAAACTCAGTTCAGTTCTATAGATTCAGGACTGTCAGTTATAGTCACTCAGCTTAGTACGAAACTCAGTATAGTTCCACAGAATCAATACTGTCAGATACAGTCATTCAATTATTAGTAATACAATATCAGTAAACTCTAATATCAGTAAATTAGTATTCAGACTCAGTATTCAGTGTTATCATGATCTCAGTTACAGTCTACGTATTTATGCATATGAACCCATGTATTTCAGCCTATCTCACTGAGAATACCAGTACATTCAAAGTACTGATGCATTTTTTTCTTTTACGCTATGATGTTTTTTATCATAGGTTTAGACACAGGGCTCTAGAGCACCCTTAGCAGCTCAGATTCTCAGTAGACAGAGTTAGTGGTGAGTCCTCATAGTTTGAGGACATAATTATTTTTTAGCATTTCAGTTCATTTTCAGTAGTCGGAGTTAGTTGGGGGCTTGTCCCATCAACTCCATAGTTCAATCAGTTTAGAGGCTTTTCAGACTAGAGTATTTTCAGACAGTTGTTCAGTTTTCAGTATTGATGTTCAGTTTTGGTATTGTGATACCATATTCAATATTTATTTCATATTTGAACCTTATGGAAAACTTCCACCTATTTTTACAAAGTTACAGTATTATTATTTATTTACTGTAGCAGGCACCAGACATGGGTTAGCTTGTGGTTCTTCGGGATTATGAGTACCGTGTAGCGTCTAGGGTACAGACTCGACGCATTAAGACTATCGCCAGTTAAACAAAGTCACGGTCAAGAAAAAGTATCCCCTTCCCAAAATTGATGACTTGTTCGACCAACTTCAGGGTGCCAATTATTTTTCTAAGATAACCCTCAGATCAGTCTATCATTAGCTCAAAGTCAGAGAATGTGACATTCTGAAAACAACTTTCAGAACTTGGTATGGTCACTTCAAATTCTTAGTTATGTCATTTGGTCTTACCAATGCCCCAGCAGCCTTCATGGACTTGTTGAACCATGTGTTCAAGCAATACTTTGACATGTTCGTCATAGTCTTTAAAGATGACATTCTTGTCTACTCTCGCAGTGAGAAATCATGTAAACCATCTCAAAATAGTATTACAGACTCTTAGAAACCATCAGCTATTCGCCAAATTCAGTAAATGTGAATTTGGCACAGTTCAGTAGCTTTTCTTTTCCATATTATTTCTAGTGATCACTTTATAGTTGATCCCCAAAAGACCAAAACAATAAGAAACTGGTCCAGACCCATTTCTCCAACAGATATCAGGATTTTCTTGGGCTTGGCAAGCTGTTACCGATGGTTTATTAAGGTATTTTTATCTATTACATCCCCTATATCTAGATTAACTCAGAAGAAGGTCAAATTCCAGTGGTCAGATTCTTGTAAAAAGAGTTTTCAAGAGTTGAAGACTCGACTCACTACAACTCCAGTTTTGACCCTGCCAGATGGTTCTGACGGCTTTGTTGTGTATTGTTATGCTTCCAGGGTTGGCTTGTGGTGTGTTTTGATGAAAAGAGGCAAGGTTATAGCCTTCGCCTCTAGACATCTTAAGCCCCATGAAAAGAACTATCCTACTCATGATCTTTAATTAGCAGCAATAGTATTTGCCTTAAATATTTGGAGGCACTATTTGTATAGAGTGTACGTTGATGTGTTCACTAACCATAAGATCCTACAGTATGTATTCTCTCAGAAAGATCTAAACCTCTGTCAGATAAGGTGGTTGGAGTTATTAAAAGACTATGACATGAGCGTCCTGTATCATCCGGGTAAAGCCAATATAGTGGCGATGCTATTAGTAGGATGTCTATGGGGAGTGTTATGCATGTGGAGGATGGTAAGAATAAGTTAGCTCAGGAAGTTCATCATCTTACCCGACTAAGTGTTCGCTTAGTCAATTCAGTAGAAGGTAGTGTGTGGGTGCAGAGTAGTTCAGAATCATCCCTAGTTTTTGAGGTGAAGGAGAAGCAGGATAGGGATCCCAGTATAGCTAAGTTGAAGGAATCAGTTAGAGATCAGAAAATAAAGGTTTTCTCCCAAGGGGGAGATGGTGTGTTGCACGGCCAGGGTTAACTATGTGTGCTAGGTGCAGATGACTTGAGGCAATGAATTCTTGCAGAGGCGCATGGTGCATGCAGCTCTATTCATCCAGGGGACACTAAGATATACCGTGATTTACAAGAGATCTATTGGTGGAGTGGGATGAAGAGAGATATTGCAAAGTTTGTGGCTAAGTACTCAACATGTAATCAGGATAAGATTGAGCATCAGAAGCCTAGTGGGTCCATGTAGGAGTTCAACATTCCCACTTGGAAATAAGAAGAAGTGAACATGGACTTTGTGATGGGTTTGCCTCATACTCATCGCCAACATGATTTAGTTTGGGCCATCATAGATAGGATGACCAAATCATCTTATTTTTTACTAGTCCATACCTCTTATTCAGCCGAGGATTATGCCAAGCTATATATCAGGGAGTTGGTCAGGTTGTACGGTGTTCCATTGTCCATTATCTCAAATAGAGGTACGCAGTTTATCTCTCATTTCTGGAAGTCATTCTAAAAGGGTCTTGGTACCCAAGTTCATCTCATTGCAACCTTTCATCCTCAAACAGATGGCCAAGCAGAAAGGACCATTCAAACTTTAGAAGATATGCTACGAGCGTGTGCGATAGACTTTAAAGGTAGTTGGGAGACCACTTTCCTTTGATTGAATTCACATATAACAATAACTATCAATCCAACATTCAGATGGCTCTATTTGAGGTGATTTATGAGAGGAGGTGTAGATCTCCCATTGGTTGGTTTGAAGTGGGTGAAGCCACAGTGGTATGGCCTGACTTGGTATTTGATACCTTAGAGAAATTTTAGTTAATCAGGTAAAGGCTTAAGACAACTTAGAGCCAACAGAAATCATACGCATATGTGCACAGAAAGGATCTTGAGTTCTAGATTGGTGATTTTATTTATTTGAAAATCTGTCCTATGAAAGAAGTGAAGAGGTTTGGCAAGAAGGGGAAACTTAGTCCCCGATACATCGGTCCTTACAAAATTCTCATCCATTTCAGAAAGGTAGCTTACGAGCTTGAGTTGCCTTCAGACCTAGCTTCAGTCCATCCAGTGTTCCATGTCTCCTTGCTAAAGAAATGCATAGGCGACCCAATAGTTGTAGTCCCTATAGAGGGCATAGATATTCATAACAACCTCTCTTATGAAAAGATCCCAGTTGAAATCCTTGATTATCATTTTCGCAGACTGAGGAACAAAAAAGTCCATCTAGTCAAAGTTCTTTGGAGGAATCAGTCCGTTAAGGGAGTTACTTGGGAAGCTGAGGCAGACATGCGGACCAAGTATCCTCACCTCTTCTCTACAAATTTAGACTCAGCTCAAGGTAACAATTTTCCTTTGAATTTACTCAGTCTCATGTTCAGATATAGCTACCAACTTGGTATCAATTAACGTTGCATACTCAGTCATAACAACAACAACAAACCCAGTAGATTCCTACATCGTGGGGTATGGGGAGGGAAGAGTATATGCAGACCATACCACGACCTCTAACGAAGTAGAGAGACTATTTCTGATAGACCCTCGACTCAAGACAAATGACAATATATAAAAATATCAAAATCCTGGAACACGATAAAAAATATAGATACGCTATCCATAAAAATATGCAACACTGCCAAACAAAAGACACCCAAGCCCTCCTACCTACTGAAGACGACTTATCCACCCATCTTAATCCTCTATCCTAATATTTTTCCTCCATACCTTTCTATCCAGGGTCATGTCCTCAGTTAACTGTAACTGCTCCATGTCATATCTAATCACTTCCCTCCAATATTTCTTAGGTCTACCTCTACCCCGCTTGAAACCATCTAAGGCCAACCTCTCACCTTTACGAACCGGGGCATCCACGCCCCTCCTCATCACATGGCCAAACCATCTCAACCTCACTTCTCGCATTTTATCCTCCACCGACACCACTCCCACCTTTTCCCGAATAATTTCAATCCTAGTCCTGTCAGCCCTAGTAAAACCACACATCTAACGCAACATCCTTATTGCTGCCACCTTTAATTTGTAGATATGAGAATTCTTAACTGGCTAATACTTAGCTCCATATAACATAGTCGGCCTGACTGCAACTTAGTCATGCATTCACAAATTAGTTCAGTCATGTACTCATGCATCAGGAATGCATGTTCAGTATATATAAATTCAGATTATTTGTAGTATCAATTATGAAATCATGCATCAGATATGCATGTTTAGTATGAAAATTCCGTATATTAGTAATTTCAGTCATGAAATCATGCTTCAATTGTGCATGCCCAGTGTCTGAATCTAGTCTATCAGTATTCTCAGCTCATCTAGTCTCATTTGAGGATGAATGTTCCCAAGGGGGAGATATTGTAAGACCCCACAAAAATCCTATGATAAATCCAGTATTTTAAGCTTGCTAAGGGGTCCCAGACTTAGAAATTTTTTAGCTAAGTATTCAGACTTAGTGTTATTTTAGCCTTCGTAGGTTGAAAACTCTATTTCACGACTCTTATGACCCTAAAAGTACCAATCTTTAGGTTAAATCATGATCAGGAATGTCAGTAGGTGTTCCCAGATGAGTTTCAGATTTTTTGAACCTCATTTGGCACACGTTTGGGAACACAAAATAGTGTATCAACGCGATCTCAATGTGGTGCTTCATCCATTGCATCGATTAATATTTTTGGTTGGCTCCTAGTGGCGAATTCTAGTGATCCGACGTGAACTCAACGTGGCGCACTGGCCATCGCATTGATCCCATCGACGTGGCGCGTCGGTCTGTACGTCGATAGTTTAGTTTTTAGTCATTAAAAGCTGCATCCTTAGGGGTATTAAGGTCTTTTTCCTATATCTTTCTTCCCCCAAAACATGAGATTAAGCCTCTTTAGAGGCTAAATCCATTCACTATTCTCAAATTTCTCTAGAACAGAAACCCTAGGTGATCTAAATTCAAAAATTAAGACTCAAGATTGCACCATCATTCTTCAAGTATTTAACAACCAAGGTATGTGAAGTATTCATCCAAGGGTTCCTTCCACCCTTGGAGTCTAAGAAACTCTTTTAAATTTTAAGTAGCTTGATTTCATGCTTTCCATGATTTGAAATCAAAGTGTATACATGATTATTGCTGTAATTAGGTTTCTTTTTCATAATTTACTAAGTTTCATGTAGAATTTATTGATATGTGTGCATTATCATGTGAATCCATGTTGAAACCCTTGGAATTGTGAATTTGGAATTGAATTATGATGCCTACATGTTGTTTTAGTGTCATGTTCATAGATTATGCTATCCAAGTGTTTGATGAATTTCTCATGTCAGTTGAATAATGTAATGTCATCATGTTAGCATGCATTCAAGTTCATGTCATGCAAGTTATTGCTAGAATGTCCCAGGGAATGAATGATGATCAAGAAGTAGTTATCATGTATCGAGATTTTGCTATGTCTTATAATTTATGCTATCGAGTCCTAGGAGTATTTAATACCCAACAATTTATCTATTTACCTAGAGCCAGTGTCAGTTACAAAATAATCTCAGTCATGTCACAATTAGTATGTACTCTCAGTCAGTTACAGGACTCAGGAAAAACTTAGTAGACTCAGTATTAGGTTCAGTCTAGTTCAGTATTAAGTTCAGACCTTAGTAAACTCAGTCAGCTAGAAGAATTTAGTAGTAATTCCATTAGTCAACGGAACTCAGTAAACTCAATAAAAGTTCAGTCAAGCCTAGTATGAACTAAGAAATCAATTTAGTGTCTATTCAGTTAGGAGTAGGATTCAGCACTGAGTGAACCTAGGGATGGGGGCATTCCTGCCAGTAAAGGGTTTGACTCTTAGTAGCAGTCCCTGTGTTAAAAAACTACGTAGCCATCAAATATTGAGATATCTTCCTGCCAGATAAGGGTTGATACATCTCGTTCGAGTTTTCCTGCCAGTGAGGATTGACAAAAGAGCTTCCTGTCAGAGAGGGTTAACTCACAACTTGTCTTTACCCATGGAACGATACTAACACCCTTTTAACTGGGGTTACAGGTTGGACCCTAATCTATTTAGAAAGGGGTATGTCGGTTAAATGATTACCTCTAACAATCTCAGTTTCAGTTCTAGTCTCAGTACAGAACTCAGTTCAGTTCTATAGTATCAGGACTGTCAGATATAGTCACTCAACTTAGTAAGGAACTTAGTACAATTCCACAGAATCAGGACTGTCAGATACAATTATTTAGTTATCAGTAATACAATATCGATAAACTCAGGTATCAGTTAATCAGTATTTAGAATTTAGTATCCAGTGTTATCACAATCTCAGTTATAGTTTATGTATTCATTCATGTAATCTCATTCAGTTATACTCATGTTATTCAATTAGTATTGTTCATGCATATGAACCCATGGATCTCGGCCTACCTCACTTAGCATACCGGTACATTCAAAGTACTGACGCATACCTTTCTTTTATGCTATGATGTCTTATATCATAGGTTTAGACGCACGAGCTCCCGATCATACTAAGCAGTTTAGATTTTCAGCAGTAAAAGTTGGTTGTGAGTCCTCATAGTTCAAGGACATAGTTTTTATTTTAGTGTTTCAATTTATTTCAGTAGTCGGAGTTAGTTGTGGACTTATCCCATCAACTCCATGATTCAGATAATAGAGGCTTTTCAGACTAGAGTATTTCAAATAGTTGTTTTCAATATTCAGATTTCAGTATACAATATTTATTTATGGTATTGAACCTTACGACTAGTTTTCACCTAAATTCTGCATATTTTACAGTGTTATTATTCAGTTACTATAGCAGGTACCAGTCATTGGTTAGCTTGTGGTTCTTCGGGATTATAAGCACCGTGTAGCATCTGAGGTTTAGACTCGAGGCGTTACACCTGCATTTGGTGCTAAGTACTACTCCTAACTGAATGACACTGATAACTAAATTGATCATTGCAATTACATTCTAAAATATCAACAATGGATAATATGAAGTGCTCACAGACATATAAACTGATACATGGATGAATCCCTAGGTATCGGGTGTTCATAACCTACTAGCTTTGACTAATGCTTATTCATAACCCACTAGCTCTGATGAATGTAACTGAATATGGTAATATTAAAAGTTCATCATAATAGGAAATTTCATAATTAAAGCCCAAAAATCAAGAATTTAACAATATAAAGAGATATCATGATTTTGAGTATGAAAGGTTGCTTAATCTTATGGGGAACACATAGTCATGGTTTAATTTAAGAAATAAACTAAAGAATTTATGAGACTCGTGCTTTTCATGGAACCCTAAACTTGAAGGGTGAATTTAACCTTGAGAATTGGAGAAATCTTTGAGACTCAACGGGTTGAAGGAGCCCATTGATGAAATCCCACATACTTGGAGATGGAATCTTGGATGAACTCTTTGGAATTTGAGCTTGAAATTGAAGAACCCTATTCTTAGCTTTGGAGAGAGGAAATCACCTCTTTTCCTTATTTAAAGCAAATGACAATTGAATTATGACCTAATGAGGAACTTGGGGAATTTTCCCCTTATATTCCATCCTTGAGAAAGCCTAAATGACACAGCTTTAGAGTTAAAAGAATGGAAAAGACCAAAAATCCCTTATTAAAATATTCAAAAAAAATTGGGAAACAGTCGTGACGACTTAGGGTATGACTCATAGGGTCTGGTTATGAGCCATGGCCTAGAGTCTTGACCTGTGAACCTAAGCCTTGGGTTATTACTATTTTGACAACGGCCTCTTCTGACGACTCATTTAGGCTGACCACTAGTTGTCATGAAGAGTCATAGTCAAGGGGCTGATTTTCTTTAATCCTTTACTACCATGAGAACGAGTCTTCACTATGACTTGTTGTGTCCTGACAATGAGTCATTCCCAGAGTTGTTGTCACTCGTAGTTTGACAGTTCCTCAGTCAATTTTCCATAACTTATTACTATAACATCGGATTAAGGAGAGACTGGTGGCATTGGAAAGCTAATTCAATTCTCTATGTCTTGGTGGGTTTAGAGCTTAAAAAGTTAGGATATTACAATATCTCCCCATTGGGGTCATTCATTCTCAAATTCAACTGACTAAGCTGAAATGTTAGGGGAAAGCTAAAATTTTCACATTAAATCTCTACGAGATGAACAAGGAATTTATGACTGAATCTGTAAATGATATATGGACTAAACTAAACTCATGAATGCATTTTATGATATAAGAATAGCTGGGTGGCCTGAGATAGGAAAAGTTAATTAATTAAGGGAATTATTACCTCATTTTAGGACTGAGTTCAAAGAGAAAAAATAGAGGTAATTGGTCATCATATCTTCCTCTAC
This sequence comes from Capsicum pubescens, assembly GCA_030864215.1. NCBI lineage: Eukaryota > Viridiplantae > Streptophyta > Magnoliopsida > Solanales > Solanaceae > Capsicum > Capsicum pubescens. The sequence continues at coordinate 127,120,513 of CM061543.1, forward strand.
TTCCCAAGTAGCTCCCTTAACTGACTGATTTCTCCATAGATCCTTAATAAACCAACCTCTTTATTCCTCAGCCTACGAATTTAATGATCAAGATTCTCAACTGGGATCTCTTTGAAAGAGAGACTATCTTTCACACCCACACTCTCTAAAGGACCTACTGATAATAGGTCACCAATATATTTCTTCTATAAAGAGACATGGAAAATGGGATGCACTGATGCTAACTCTGCCAACAACTACAACTCATAGGCTACCTTACCTTATCAACTTAAAATCTTATAAGGACCAATATAGCGGGGACTGAGATTTTACTTCTGTAATACCCTGTAAGATCCTAAGCTTATTTCAATTGTGGTTGCATTCCTAACGGGTCCAAGGATTGAAATTTTCACTAAATGTTAAGGACTTAGTCATTTTTAAGACCCTTAAACTTAAGAGATTTTGATTTTAGTCTTCCCGAACCTAAGACATTGTCTTTAGAGTTGATTCATGTTTAGGGAGGTTAATAGTATATCTTGGGAGAGTTTTGGGACTTTTAGATAAGTCTTGGGGTGTGTTTGGATAGCTGAAGTGGTGAGCCAACTCGATAAGCCCGTGACACATTGGTCTCTCCCATGAAGATGGGGTCCACAACACGTTTCTTTTTCCCTCGGAGTAAATGACTCGGTGCATTGCTTTCTCCCCAGAGAAAGGGATGCGACATATTTCCCTCTCTCATCCATCTCTTTGATTAATGAAATCAAAGGGCAAGTAAGTCTTTTACCCTCAACCTAATTCATCTATAACATGATTTGGGGCATTCATAGGGGCATTATTTTTCCCTTCTTCTAAAAATTACTCTCAATAAAAACCCTCCTCCTTCCCAAGAACAAAACCTAAGATCTTTCTTCAAGAATCCAAGAGTTCGAGCTCCCACATCCAAACAATCTTCATGAACCTAACAATTGAGGTATGTGGGGTATTCATCAAATGGGTCTCTTTCACCCATTGAGCCTAAAAACCTTCTCTTTGATTAAAGTATTGGTTCTTTCTTTATTATGGAATTTATATGTTCAAGATGGGTTAAATTCATGTCTTTCCTTAGTACTTAAACTCAGTTCTATGTTCACAAATGATCCCATGAAAGGTTAGGTTAATTCATGTTTTAAACTATAATTTCTCATGTCATGTTCAAGTGAATTTCATGTTTAAATATAAAATTATGAATTTAGCCATGTAATCATGTTGTTTCCAAATATTTAACATATTCCCATGTTTAAGTTCATAAATCTCACTCGTTTGGTGATATGGTCATGTTTTGGGTCTTTGAACCATGATTCCATACTTACATTTTAAGCTTTGATATCATATTTTATGGTCATTCAGTGCTGGAGGGTTATGAACACCTGATACCTATGTGTTTTACATGATTTCAAATTTTCAATTAATAAATCAGTTAAGCCATGAATCTTTTCATTATACTTAGATATTTATGATCACGTTGAGCACTATCAGAAATAATATTCAGTTAAACTTAGTTCAGTTCAGTACCAGTGTCAGTTTAGTTGGGAGTAGGATTTAGCACTGAGAGAACCCAGGGATAGGGGCTCACCTGGTAGTAGAGGGTGTCACCTTTAGAAGCAGTACCTGAGTTCCAGAACTATGTATCCAGCATATGTTTGAGATGTCTTCCTTCCAGTTGAGGGTTGATGCATATCTTATGAGAGCACTTGCCTATACAGGGTGACCCCATAGTCCTTCATGACTCCAGTTTAGTGGATCCATACTTCCAGTGTTATACCTGTGGCAAGGTACTGACGCCTTTCTAAATTGGGTTACAGGTTACACCCCAATTAGCTTAGATTGGGGTTTGTCAGTTATATGTACTACCCACTATCTCAAGTAGTATTTAGTATGTCTCAACTCAGGTTTTCTTGACTAAAGCATACAAATTTGTAGTTATTCAATTATACAAAATACAGTCTTTCAGATTACAGATTATCTTAGAAATATGTTTATGCTTGGTGTTACATTCTTAGATATTACATGTTCATGCATTCATGCTCAGTTATCACATGCATTTTAGTCAGTCTTTATCTCATATACCAGTATATTTAAAGTATCGATCACATACTTTTCTTTGCGCTATGTTGTCTTATAATATTGGTTTGGATGCTCAGTTTCCCGACCGTTCTTAGATTGCTCAGCATTACCCAATAACAGTAGTAGTGAGTCGTTATCCATCAAGGACATGATATATTTTTCTCAGTTATTTTAGTATTTTCTTATGTTCAGATAGTCGGAGTTAGTTAGGGTTTTGTCCCATGAACTCCTCATAATATTTAGGGGCTTTCAGATAATCAGTTAGACAGACAGTCAGTTCTTTCAGTTTTTATCAATAGTTTCAGATAGACGATTTAGCTTCTTTAATTTTTATCAAATATTTCTGATATGTCATTACTATGTATTATCTTATGAACTTATCTTACGCACATATGTTGTATTACTATTTTACTTAGTGCTCATAATTGGTAAAAAATCATGTGTTAGCTTGTGGTCACTTGTGGTCATAAGCACCATTGTCTCGACTAAGGGGTAGCCTCGGGTCATGAAAATACTTGGTATCAATGCCTACAGTTTTAAAGTGTCCTAGAGTGTCTGAAAGCTGCATTGATTAGAGTCTTATGCAAGGGTGTGAAGCATGCTACACTTATGGGTAAGAGGTTACGAGATATTTTAGGAAAATTTCCCTTCTTTCAGTGTTTATGTCATGTGCAAGAGAATGAGCTCTATTTAATACCTCTTTATAAATTATCCTTCATTTTATTTACAGATAATTCCTTCCTAAAGAAATAATAGAAGAAGGAACGGGGATCAGCCTGTACCCCTACCTATTCAAGAAGATCCCCTGAATGAGTATTTTTCTAACACTGAATTTAGGGTCGTTTTCACTACCCTATCCCAATCTGTAGCTACTGAGAAGAACCATAAAGCTGTGTCCCTATCTAATCTAGTGGAAAATACAGCTATAGTAGGATTCGGGATTTCACTCGAATGAATCCCCCTCTGTTTTCTAGATCCAAGTCTAAGGAGGATCCACAGGAGTTTTTGGACATGGTGAAGAAAGTGACATATATCATCGGCGTCACTTTGAGTGGGAGTTCAAAGTTGGCTGCATATCAGTTGTAGGGTGTAGCTCACACCTAAGTTAATCAGTGGAAGGAGGACCAAGGTGTTGATGCAGGGCGTGCAGAGTGGGAGGACTTTGCCACAACTTTCTTAGACAGGTTCTTCCACCTAGATTTGAGGGAAGCTAAGGTTCAGGAGTTCTTCAATTTAAAGCAGGATAATATGAGCGTGAGGGAGTACTCGCTTAAGTTCACTTATTTGGTGAGGTATGCTTTTACTATGGAGTTAGATAATAGGTCTAGAATGAGTAAGTTTGTATCTGGTGTAGCTGATAGTATGGTTAAGGAGTGTAGGTCCACCATGTTGATTAAGGAGACGGACCTATCTAGACTCATAATTCATGCTCAACAAATTGAGGTTAAAAAGCGTAATGAGAAGGAGAGAGAGGATAAGAAGGATAGAACAGGTAGTTTTAAATTTTCTCAGCCAAGGTTAGAAGGTGATAATTGTTCACAGTTTTGTTAGAAATTTTCAACCCCAGCTCCATCTTTATCTAGTGTGCCAGTGCCTAAGTTCAGGAAATACAGTCGGGATACGGAGCCAGGCTCTAATTCCCAGGGTAGTGTCAACAATGAATGTACTAATTTGCTTTGCCAAAAATATAGTAGGAATCATCAGGGTGAGTGTAAGGCTGGTAGTGATGTATGTTTTGGATTTGGCAAGCCAGGCCACAGGGTTAGGGATTTCCCTGGGGCTGGTCAGCAGGGTTAGTCCAATCATTCTTTAGCTCCAGCCAATCACCCAAATTAGTAGGGTGCCACTTTTAGTACACCCTATAGAATGGCTTCATTTGAGCCTAAGAAATTGAAGAAACAGTTAAAATATCTCTTAAATAAGGGTTTTATCAGGACTAGAGTTTCTTCATGGGGTGCTCCAGTCTTGTTCGTGCATAAAAAAGATGGTTCTCTCAGAATGTGCATCGACTATCGTCAGTTAAATAAAGTCACAATCTAGAATAAGTATCCACTTCCCATAATTGATGAGTTATTTGAACAATTTTAGGGTGTCAGTTATTTGTCTAAGATAGACCTCAGATCCGGCTATTATCAGATTAGAGTCAGAGAATGTAACATTCCAAGGACAGCCTTCAGAACTCGATATGGTCACTTTGAATTCCTAGTTTGTCCATCGGACTAACAAATGCCCTTGCAGCTTTTATAGACTTGATGAATAGGGTGTTCAAGTAGTACTTGGCCATGTTTGTTATAGTCTACATTGATGATAACCTTGTCTATTCTCGTAATGAGAATGATTATGCAAATCATCTGAGGGTTGTGTTGCAGACTCTTAGAGATCATCAGTTATTTGCTAAGTTTAGTAAGTGCAAATTTTGGCTAAGATCAGTAGCTTTCCTTGGCCATATAGTTTTTGGTGATGGAATCTGAGTTGACCCTCAAAAGACCGAAGTAGTGAGAAACTAGCCTAGACTCATCTCTCCATCAGACATCAGGAGTTTTTTGGGTTTGGCTAGCTATTATAGATGATTTAGGGTTTTCTTCTATTTATTCCCCCATGTCTCGATTGACTTAGAAGAAAGTCAAATTTCAGTGGTCAGATTCCTACGAGAAGAGTTTTCGGGAGTTAAAGACTCGACTCACTTTTGCCCCAATCTTGACTTTTCCATATGGTTCAGATGGATTTGTAGTTTATTATGATTCTTTTAGAGTTGGTCTTGATTATGTTTTAATGTAAACAGGCAAGGCCATATCTTATGCCTCCAAATAGCTTAAACCCCATGAAAAGAATTATCCTACCCATGATCTTGAGTTGACATCTGTTGTTTTAGCCTTAAAAATTTAGAGGCATTATCGTTATGGGGTTCATGTTGATGTGTTCATGGATCATAAGAGTTTACAGTACGTGTATACACAAAAATATCTTAATATTTGTCAGAGAAGGTGTCTTGAGTTGTTAAAATATTATGATATGAGTGTGTTGTATCATTCGGGCAAGGCCAATGTAGTGGCAGATGCCTTTAGTAGATTATCTATTGGTAGTGTTGCTCATGTTGAAAGAGATAAGAAGAACTTAGTTCATGAGGTTCATCAGCTTGCTAGATTAGGTATTCGATTGGTTAATTCATTTGAAGGTAGTATATGGGGTCAGAATGGTTCAGAATCTTCATTGGTTGCCAAAGTGAAAGAAAAGCAAGATAGGGATCCCAGTTTGGTTAAGTTGAATGATGTAGTTAGATACCAGAAGGTAGAGGTTTTATCCTAAGAGGGAGATGGTGTGCTTCATTGTAAAGGTAGGTCATTTGTTTCATGTGTAGATGGTTTGAGACAACAAATTTTAGAAGAAGTGCGTGGTGTGCAGTACTCTATTCATCCAGGAACCACTAAGACATATCGTGATTTGTGGGAAATCTATTGGTGGAATGGTATAAAGAAGGATATTACAGATTTTATGGCTAAGTGTTCAAATTTTTAACAGGTTAAAGTTGAGCACCAAAGGCCTAGTGGTACATTCCAAGAGTTTAGCATCCCCACTTGGAAGTGGGAAGTGAAGAACATAGATTTTGTGACAGGGTTGCCTCGTACGCATCGTCAGCATGATTTGATTTGGGTTATGGTAGATAGAATGACCAAATCAACTCATTTCTTGTCAGTTCATATATCGTATTCAACCAAGGATTTTGCTAGACTCTATCTTAGAGAGTTGGTTAAGTTTCACGGGATTCCATTGTTTATCATTTCAGATAGAGGTACTAAGTTTACCTCTCTCTATTAGAAAGCTTTATAGAAGGGTCTTGGTACCCAAGTTCATCTTAGTACAACTTTTCATCCTCAGATAGATGGTCAGGCAAAATGGTCCATTAAGAATTTAGAGGACATGTTAAAGGCATGTGTTATTGACTTTAAAGGTAGTAGGGATGCCCACTTACCTTTGATTGAGTTTTCTTACAACAATAGTTATCACTCCAGTATTCAGATGGCTTTATTTGAGTGTATCTATGGAAGGAGATGTAGATCTCTTATTTGTTTTTTTAGGTAGGTGAGGCTGCTTTGATAGGGCCAAATTCAATGTTTGAGGCAACGGAGAAAGTTCAGTTGATTTGGAAAAGGCTAAAGAAATCCTAAAGCCATCAGAAATCTTATGCAAATGTAAGAAGAAGGGATCTTGAGTTTGAGGTTGGTGATTTGGTCTATTTGAAGATTTTGCCTATGAAGGGTGTAAGGAGATTTGGCAAGAAAGGGAAACTCAGTCCCCGCTATGTCGGTCTATATAGACTCTTGAACCATTTTGGGAAGGTAGCTTATGAGCTTGAGTTGCCTGCAGATTTGGCATTAGTGCATCCGGTGTTTCATGTTTCCTTATTAAAGAAATGCATTGGTGATTTAGTTTCTATTGTTCCTTTATAAAGCGTGGAAGTTAAGGATAGACTTTCCTTTGAAGAAGTGCCAGTTGAGATCCTTGATCATCAGATTTGTAGGGCTAAGGAATAAAGAAGTTCCCTTAGTTAAAGTTCTTTGGAGGAATCATTCTATTAAGGGAGCTACTTGAGAAGCAGAAGCAGATATATGAGTCAAGTACCCTCATCTTTTGTCTGCAAACTCAAATTTAGTCTGAGGTAGCGATATTCCTTATATTGACTCTTTTCTATCTTCTATTTCAGCTATGTAACCAATCTCATGTCATTGCATGCATCCATGAAATTAGTTTAGTTCATATATCATGCTTCAGACTCAATTATGTAATCATGTTCCAAGTCATGCATGTTCACTATATGGTCTTAGTTGCCTTAGTATTCTCAGTCTAACCAGTCTCATTCGAGGACGAATATTCCTAAAGGGGAGATATTATAATACCCTATAAGATCCTAATCTCGGTTCAGTTGTAGTTGTATTCTTAAGGGGTCCAAGGCTTGAAAATTTCACTAAGTCTTAAGGACTTAGTCAATTTCAAGCCCCCTAAACTTCATGGATTTTTATTTTGGTGTTACCGACACCGAGACATTGGTTTTTGAGTTAATTCATGTTTAGGGAGGTTTATAGTATGTCTCAGGAGAGTTTCGAGATTTTTGGATGAGGTTTAAGGCGTGTTTGGATAGCTAAAATAGTGAGCCAACACGATAAGCCCGCGGTGCGTTGCTTTCTCCCTCAGAGTAAGTGACATGATGTGTTTCTTTCTCCTTCAGAGAGAGGGATGTGACACATTGCTATCTCCTATCTAGCTCTTTGATTAATGAAATCAATAGGCAAGTAAGTTTTTTACCCTCAACCCAATTCGTCCATAACACGATTTGGGGCATCCATAGGGGTATTATTTGTCCCTTCCTCTCAAAATTACTCTAAAAAAACCCCTCCTCCTTCCCAAAACAAAACCCAAGCTCTTTCTTTAAGAATCGAAGAGTTCATGTTTCCAAGTCCAAGAAATCTTCAATAACCCAAGAATTGAGGTAGGTGGAGTATTCATCAATGGGTCCCTTTCACCCATTGAGCCCAAAACCTTCTCTTTGATTAAAATATAGATTCTTGCTTTATTATGGAGTTTTATATGTTTAAGATGGGTTAAATTCATGTCTTTCCTTAGTAATTAAACTTAGTTCTATGTCCACGAATAATCCCATGAAAGGTTAGGTTAATTCATGTTTTAAACTATAATTTTCCATGTCATGTACAAGTGAATTTCGTGTTGCAATATCAAATTATGAATTTGGTGAAATGTTCATGTTTTATGTCTTTGAACCATGATTCCATACTTCAATTTTAAGCATTGATATCGTATTTTATGATCATTCAGTGCTAGAGGGTTATGAACACCCGAAACCTATGTGTTTTACATGATTTCATATTTTCAAGTAATAAGTCAGTTAAGCCATGAATCTTTTCATTATACTTAGATATTTATGATCATGATGAGTACTATGAAAAATAATGTTCAGTTAAAATAGTTCAGTTCATTACCAGTGTCAGTTTATTTGGGAGTAAGATTTAGCGCCGAGCGAACCTAGGGATGGGGGCTCTCCTGCCAATTGAGGGTATAACCTTTAGTAGCAGTCCCTGAGTTCCAGAAATATGTAGCAACATAGATTTGAGATGTCTTCTTTCCATTTTAGGGTTGACGCATATCTCATGATAGCACCTGCCAGTAGAGGGTGACTTCCTAGTCCTTCGGGACACTAGTTTAAAGGATCCACACAGCCAGTGTTAGTGCCCGTGGCATAGTACTAATGCCCTTCCTACTAGGGTTACAGGTCGGTCCCCGAATAGCTTAGATTGGGGCATGTCGATTACATGATACCTCCTATAGTCTCAGTCGGTATTCAGTATGTCTTAGCTCAGGTTTGCTTGACCAAAGCATACACATTTTTAGTTATTCAGTTATACAAAATTTAGTATTACATTGTATAGATTATCTCAGAAACATGTTTATGCTTGGTCTTGTATTCTCAAATATTACATGTTCATGCATTCATGCTCAGTTATATCATGCATTTCAGTCAATCATTATCTCACATACAAGTAGATTCAAAGTACTGATCATATACTTTTCTTTGCGCTATGTTGTCTTATAACATAGGTTTGAACGCTCAGTTTCGTGATAGTTCTTAGACAGCTCAGCGTTACCCAACAGTAGTAGTGGTGAGTCCCCATCCATCGAGGACATGATATGTTTTTCTCAGTTATTTCAGTATTTCCTTATGTTCAGTTAGTCAGAGTTAGTTGGGGGTTTATCCCATCGGCTTCTCATGATGTTTAGGGGCTTTCAGACAATCAATTAAATAGTCAGTCAGTCCTTTTAGTTTTTATCGTTTGTTTCAGACAAATAATTTAGTTTTCGGTATTTTTTATTAGATATTTCTGACATGCCATTGCTATGTATGTCAGTATTCAGATTTACATTATCTTATCAGCTTATCTTTTGCACATGTGTTGTATTAGTATTTTACTCAGTGCTCACAGCAAGTACTAGTTCATAAGTTATCTTGTGGTCACTTGTGGTTGTAAGAACCATCGTCTAGACTAAGGGGTAGCCTCAGGTTATGACACCTTCTTACCAAACCTCTCCACCCCTTTCATGGGTGAAATCTTCAAGTAGACAAAATCACCAATTTCAAACTTAAGCTCTCTTTTCCTCATATCTGCATAAGATTTTCGATGACTCTGAGTAGTTTTTAACCTTTCCCTAATTAGCCAAAATTTTTCCAGCACCTCATACATAGAATCTGGCCCTATAAAAGAAGCTTCACCTACCTTAAACTAAACAATAAGAGATCTAAACCTACTACTATAAAGTGCTTCAAACGAGGCCATCTAAATACTAGAGTTATAATTGTTATTATAAGCAAACTTATTCAAAGGCAAGTGATCATCCCAACTAACCGTGAAATCAATCAGGCACGCCCTCAACATATCCTCTAAGGTTTGGATGGTCCTCTCTGCATGACCATCTGTCTGTGGGTGAAAATCCATATTAAGGTTAACTTGAGTACCAAAACCCTTCAGAAATGTCTTCCAAAATTGAGTGGTAAACTAGGTACCTCTATTTGAAATAATGGTCCAAGAAACTCCATGAAATTTCACCAACTACCTAAGGTAGATCTTAGCATAATCTTAAACTGAATCTGAAGTGTTAACTGGCAAGAAGTGGGCTGACTTAGTCATTCGATCTATGATAACCCAATTAGAATCATGTTGTCGACGAGTAAGAGTCAACCCTGTAATGAATTACATATTCACCACTTTCCACTTCCAAGTAGGAATACTAATTTCTTACATTATACCACTAGGCATCTGGTTCTCTAACTTAGTTTGCTGGCAATTTGGACACTTAGCCATAAATTCTGTAATATTTCTTTTCATGTCGTTTCACCAATAGACTTCCCGCAAATTATGGTACATCTTAGTGGATCCTGGGCGAATAGAATATCAAGAATCGTGAGCTTCTACTAACATCCATTATGTCAAATCATCAATATTTGGAACACACAATCTTCCCTAAAAGTGAAGAACACCATCTCTCTTTTGGGAGAAAACCTCAACTTTTTGACTCTAAATTGTTTCCTTCAGCCTAAGCAAAATAGGATCACTATTTTGCATTCCCTTTACCTCATCTACCAAAGAGGATTCCAAACCATTTAGAACTAAAATATTACCTTCGGTTGAATCAACCAACCAAACTCCCAACCTTGCAAGATAATGAACCTCACAAACTAACACATCCTTATCATCCTTAATGTGAGTAACACTCCCCATACACAGTCTGCTAATAGCATCAACCGCAACATTGTCCTTACCCAGGTGGTACAAGACACTTATATCATATTCTTTTAACAATTCTATCCACCTTTTCTGACAAAGATTTAGATCTTTCTGGCTTAACATATACTGAAGACTCTTGTGATCAATGAGCACATCAACATGAACCCTATAAAGATAATGACTCTGAATTTGTAAGGCAAAAACAACTGCTTCCAACTCAAGATTATGAGTCAGGTAGTTTTTCTCATGAGGTTTGATTTGTCTAAAGGAATTTTTTATATCCTTTCCCCACTGCATCAACACACAACCAAGACCAACTCTAGAAGCATCACAATAAACCATAAAACCATCTGAACCCTCTATAGAGTCAAAATTGGAGCAGAGGTGAGTCGAGTCTTTAACTCCTGAAAATTCTTCTTGCAAGAATTGGATCATTGGAATTTGACTTTCTTTTGAGTCAGTCTAGACATGGGATAAGTAATATAAGAAAATACTTCAACAAACCATCTGTTGTAACTGGCAAAACCTAAGAAACTCCTAATGTCTGATGGAGAAATGGGTCTAGGACTGTTTTTTACTACTTTGGTATTTTGAGGATCAACTCGAATGCATTCCCTAAAATAATATCACCAAGGAATGCTACTGGTTTTAACCAGAATTCACACTTGATGAACTTCGCAAATAACTGGTGATTTTTAAGAGTCTATAAGAAAATCCTCAAGTGATTTGTGTGTTCAACCTTACTCTGAGAATAAACGAGGATGCCATCTATGAAAACTGTAACAAACTTATCTAAGTACTTCTTGAACACCTTGTTCATCAAGTCCATAAAATCCACAGGAGCATTTGTTAGTCCAAAATACATAACAATAAATTCGAAGTGACCATACTGATTCTGAATATTTCTTTTAAAATGTCACATTCTTTGACTCTAACCTAGTGATAGACAGGTCTAAGGTCTATCTTAGGAAAAATTGGCACCTTGGAGTTGGTTGAACAAGTCATTAATCCTAGGGATGGTATACTTATTCTTGATTGTGACTTTGTTCAACTGATGGTAGTCTATGCACATTCTATAAGAACCATCTTTCTTGTGCACAAAGAGAACTGAAGCACCCCAAAGAGAGACTCTAGGCATGATAAAACCCTTGTCTAGGATATTTTTCAATTTTTTCTCAAGTTTCTTAAGCTTAGATGGAGCCATCCTATAAGGTGGAACTGAAATAGGCTAGGTATCTGGAAAGAGATCTATTCTATAGTCAATTTCCCACCCAGGAGAAACTCTGGGAAAATCTTCATGAAACACTTTTGGAAATTCTTTTACTACTAGGAGTGACTCAAAACTTGGGGTTTCATACCTTAAGTCCTTAACTTGAACAAGATGATAGTTGCACCATTTGGAAATCATTTTCCATGCCTTAAGAAAAGATACAAACCGAACCTATAGGCACTAAGGTACTACCTTTCAACTCTAAGACTAGTTTAATTGGAAATTGAAACTGTACTACTCTATTTATAAAATTAACTAAGTCATAGAAATAGTGGATTTAATCCATTTTCAAAATAACATCAAAATTGGTCATGTCTAATTCTACATGATCGATTGACGTGACTTTCTGGGATATTGTGATTGGCTGATTTATGTATACTTGTCTGGCTATGATTGAACTACAAACTGGAGTATAAACTTGACATAAACCAAACTAGGTCCTTGTCGAATGATCATCTCAAGCTCAACAAGGAACGGAGATCACCCCGCTACCCAAACCAAACCACCAACATATACCCAATGTCGGATGAACTCTGAATTTGTAATAAGTTAGAGCATTATGCAGTCCAAAGACTTTGGGATAGTTCCATGACCATGACCAACCCGAATAAGTCAAACCATCCTAAAATAATCTAGCAATCAAATCATAATAACTAAATCCATTTCCATGCCATAACATACCCAAGTCCACAGGTTGTCCATACAAAGCCTCTAAAAAGAATCCAAGAAATATTCGGTCAGGACATGCCCTTGACCACATCCAAAATAAATATCTAGGTCTAAACCAACAAAGACATAAAAAAAATTCAAAGCAAGAAATAGAGACTTCAGAAGGATGGAAGCTCACCACTTCAAGTCACTACAAACTGATCTCGAGTCCAATCATTAACTAAGAAGTATAGTATGACCAACACCTGCATCGTGTTGGGATACAACGTCAAAGACGGTTAGCGATTAGAATTCTAGCATGTAACTCAAGGGTAAGTATAAAATAATGCCAATATTTCAAACCAAAAAACTAATGAAATAAATATATAAATATGCACCATGTCGAGATAGGGAATGGGATTAGTATGAACTTTGAAATCATTAACCTGGAATATGTAGCACCGCTATTCTAAATTCACCCATGGGCTATATGGGGTCAACACCACCTGCTGAAAGGGCCTCGACGCGTGTTAGACACACAAGCCGGAGAGAATATGAGATCACTAGTACATCTCCCAAAATATAAGTATGACATCATGCACACAGTCACCAAGACCAAACCTCACATTGGCAAACATGAGTTTCCAGTTTTGGTCCCCCTGAGACCTGCACCTTCCACGGCTTTGCCAACACATCCTACTTTAAAGCCCAATTTAAAACCATTCACACAAAACCAACCATTTACCAAGGAGTCTTACTTATTAGTTATTAAACATTGGTATAGTCAAACCAAAATTAGAGCTTGCAAGTCTATCAAATTATGCCATGCCAAAGCCATTATACCAAAGTGACTCCAAAGTTTACAATTAAAACAAACTATTGCCACCAAGGCCTTTTCAATTGAAACCAAGAACCATGGCCACCAAGGCCTTACCTTTTAACCATTTAAAACTATTACATGACCAACAAGGACTTTAAAAAACAATTTAAAAACCATCCATACCCATTAAGACATTGCCTTAGTTCAAAACACCATTAACATGTGACTAGTAATTTCTTTTAGACATTTTCACAAACACCTTGAGGGAATACCTTTAACAAGACTAAAACCAAAGTAAAATCCATCAAGATTAGGTTTGCCCATAACCCCTTTGTTGAACCACAATAAACAAGCATCCACATGTGAAAACCATCACTAAAAATATGTGAAAACATAACTAAAATCAAGAGTAAGCAATACTCAACAATATGCATCAAAACCCTTAACATTGGTTTTCAAAACCACCATTTAAGAATTAAAATAAATGTTTAAAATACATGATATTTTCAAACTAACAATGAGGGAAAAGTTACATGTCTTATTTACGAAGATCTACAGAGAGATTCTTGGTTTTCAAGCCTCTAGGTGGCCTGTTTGATGAATCCGAGACCCAATCTTGTTGAAGAAGTTTAGAGAGGATTTTGGAGTGTTTTTTATCTTGTTAAGTGAAGAATGAAAGACCAAATAATGTTATAATTCGTGGGTCTTAAGGGTTTTAGGGTGGGAAATGTCTAAAGTATCCCCAGCTTAAAGTTGAAAAACATACGCTAGAGGGTACGATCCACCCCCTTAATTTGTACCCTCGGGTATGAGTGATACCCTTACTCGTACCCTAAACTTCCCCTTGTACCCCTATACTGATAAATATATGACCATACCAAGCCAACTCGTACCTTAACATACGAGTGGTACACCTTAGAGTCGTACCTTGGTCAAAATCATCTAGACCATACTTAAGACATCATACAACTTGGAAATATACCACTCGTACCTAAGGAAAACCAACCCAAACATACTGTCCAATATACAAGAAGGGAGTACTAACCATACCCAAACATATGATTAGTACCCTCTAGTGGTATATTTTCCAGAATCTCCAACTTAGGCAATTTTCTAAGGGTTCAAAGCCAAGGTGTTTTAAAAAATAGAAGGGTTCAGTGAGAAATTCAGGTTTGACACCAAAATCTATTGCTATATAGGGAGTCACAAAGGAAAGTGTCACTGTGGGGTCTAATAATACATAAACATGAATATTAAAAACTCACAATGTACTCGTAACCACATCAGTGGAACCCTCCTAATCCCATCGAGTCTGAAGGGCACAAAACCTACCTTGATGCTCTCCATAGTTGCGCTAGAAGTGGCACCCTGCTGAGTCGAGTGACTAGCTAGAACTGTTGAAGAGTTAGATTGACTCTCTCATGAATATCCTTACCTCTCTTCACAACCATCAAATAATCTCTCACTCTATGAGCTGACTTGCTGCACCCAAAACAAGCATCACTACCTGTTATACACTCACCCTTGTGGTTCCTACCATATTTCTTACAAACTAGATTAGTGAGAGAACTATTTACACTAACCTGAGGCTTAGAGACTGTCATTCTATATCGTATATTCTGTATGAACTTGGGAACTAGAGAAATGGCAGAAGATGGGCTGGATCTAAACATTTTTGGTAGAACTGAGAATGATTTTCACTATCTGACCTCTGCTGAGAGAAATTGAAACTGCTAGTTCTAGCCCTCTTACTCTCCTTTTACTTATCATTGATATTATCTTTCTTAATGTTTTAAACATAAACCATAGCTAGATATGTCTATCTCCTTAACCAACAGGTCCATCCTAGACTCCTTGACCACATCCTCAGAAACACCTAACACAAACTTGCTCGTTCGGGCCTAGAGTCACCAACCATAGTTGGAGCATACCTTACCAACTGAGTAAACTTAAGTGAATACTCCTTTACACTCATATTACCCTACTTCAGGTGTGTAAATTTTTGTACCTTATATTAACTCAATTTAAGTGAGAAGAACTTATCCAAAAATTTAGTAATAAACTCATCCCACTCTAACGATCCTGCATCTGTACCTCTATCCTCCTTTCACTGCTTGAACCATTTGTGTGCTAATTCTTGCAATTGATAAGCATCTAAATCAGCACTCTCAGTTGAAGTGACACCCATGAGCTTTGTGACCTTTTAAATATTGTCCAAGAACTCTTATGGATTCTTTTTCAGGCTTATACCCAAAGAATATCAAAGGATTCATCCGAGTGAAGTCACAGACTCTAGTCGCTATCGTATTCACTACTGGGTTGGATGGGAAACCACTTGCTAGTTATTATAAGTTTTCATTGACTTGTATGATGCTATAAAATCAACCCTAAACTCAGCATGGGAGACCTTCTCATTCAGAGGGTCTCCTGGAATAGGACGTGATGTTTGCTGATTTCTATTTCTTCTTTTGTTAGTTCTTTTGGGAGGCATTTTCTGTAAATAGGTAGAGGACAAGATAGAAGGATAATTTTAATAGAGTTCACATTCTATCGCACGACATGAATAATGAAAGAAGTAAGATTTTTCTAAAATATTTCATAGCCTCTCGCTCATAAATATAGAGCGCTTTACACCCATGAACAAAACTCTACTTAGCGTGGCTTTCAGACACCATATGACACTTTAAACTTGGATATGATACCATGTTTTTCATGAACCGAGACTATCCCCTAGTTGTAACACTGTGCTTAGAGTCATAAGTGACCCCAAGCAAACCCATCCCCCAGCATAACACTATGAATACTAAAGAAGTAACAAAATATTAGGAGGAAGATAAACTAATATAATCTAGTAATAAAGATAAAAGAATCAAAATTAAATAACAATGTCAAAACTAAAATTGTTTGACAAAAGCAAACATGCTGAAATATAACTAATTATCTGAAAGTCTCTAACTCACTTGAGATGTTGGGACAAGCCCAAGACTAACTCCAGTTGTATGAAACTAAGAGAATAATAAAAAATAATACTGATAACTGGTCATCAAATGATAAGGAGTCACCAAACACTGTTGTTGAATGTGATACTGAACTGTACTAAGCGCGATCAGGATGCTACGTGCTGGAATCAATATTATAAGATAATATAGCATAGGAAAAGTATATGATCAATAATTTTAATGTACTGAGTATGCAATTTAGGAAAACTAACTAATTTATGCTAAACATGAATACATGAAACATGATGAATTGATACAAGAACAAGTACAAATGTGTATTGAATAAAAAATGAATAACTGATTACAAGGTCATGCAAAATCTAAAACTGAAACATAACTGTGGACTATGGGAGCTAAAATTAACCAACATAACCTAATATAAGAACATTTAGGTATAACCTATAACCCCAGTTTGATGGGTGTTTAGTACCTTACCAAGGGTACAAACACTAGCTAACATGGATCCACTAAACTGATGTCCAAAAAGGATAAGGGAGTTAGTACTGATCTGGTGAGTGAATCCTCATAACCTACGGTGGCACTATAGTTCTGTAACATAGGGACTTCTACTAAACGTCTCAGTCCTAACTAATTAGTGAGACTTTATCCCTGCATTCACTCAATGGTAGAACTACTCCCAAATAAATGACACCAATAACTGAATTTCTCATTATAGTTAGTTTTTGAAAATATCAACAATGGATAATCTGAAGTACTCAAAGACATGTAAATTGATATATGCATGAATCCCTAGGTATCGGGAGTTTATAAACCAGCAGCTCTGACTAATGCAACTGAATATGATAATATTACAAGTTGATCATAATAGGAAATATCATAACTAAGGCCAAAAATGAACAATTTAACAATACAAAGAGATATCATGATTTTGAGTATGGAAGGATGCTTAAGGTTATGGGGAACACATAGTCATGGTTTAATTTAAGAAATAAGCTAGAGAATTTATAAAACTTATGCTTTTCATGGAACCATAAACATGAAGGGTGAATTTAACCTTGAGAATTGGAGAAATCTTTGGGACTCAATGGGTAAAAGTAACCCATTTATGAAATCCCACATACCTAGATATGAAATCTTAGATGAACTGTTTGGAATTTGAGCTTTGAAATTGAAGAACCCTACTCTTAGCTTTGGAGAGAGAAAATTGCCTCCTTTTCTTATCTAAAGTAAATATCGATTGAATATATAACCCAATGAGGAATTTGGGGAATTTTCTTTTATATTCGAGCATTGGAAATACTAAATGATATAGCCTTTGGGTTAAAAGAATAGGAAATGCCAAAAATTCCTTCTTAAAACAATCAAAAACTTCTAGGAAATAGTTGCGATGACTCAAGCTATGACTCATAGGGTCTGTTCACGAGTTGTGGCCTCGAATTGTGACCTGTACCTAATCCTTGGGTACTTACTATCATGACAACAACCTCTTCTGACGACTTGTTTAGTATGACCGTGATTCGTCATGATGAGTCGTAGTCAAGGGGATGATTTTCATCGATCCCTTACTTTCGTGACATTGAGTCTTCACTATGGCTCATTGTGTCCTGGTAGGGAGTTATTACTAGAGTCGTTGTCACTGACAATTTGATAATTCCTCAGTCAAGTTGCCATAACTTTTTACTACGATATTAGATTAAGGCGAGACTAGTGGTGTTGGAAATCTAATTCAATTTTCTACCTCTTGGTGGGTCTAGAGCATAAAAACTTGAGGTATTATAATAATGCTACTATCTAGGCCTGGAGGCCTCAAGGAGAATTTATATTCTTACTTTTAAGATATACTTTGGGGACAAAGTGTGATTTTAAGTATGGGGCAGGAAATCTTCTGATTAGTCAGGGTGAAATATTGCTAGGATTTTTTATTTGATTTTTTTATAGTTTTTGACTAGATTTAAAAAATTACAATAATATTTTATCTTTGTTTTTAAGTTTTTGTTGGTCTATTCAGTAGAAGCACACTTCAACTACCCCTTGATTTTTTTTTCGGTTCTTTTCTGAAGGGGCGCCCTTTGAACCCACCATCCTTTTTGTTTTTAGGGGTAATTTCAATTTTTTTATTAGGAATAAGTAGATATGCTCTTTCTATGTTCTATACATGATTACCTAATGCAAGTTGGTTTTGAATGAGAAACTGTATGTAGTGAGTTGAATGACTATTTGTGAAACACCTAGGCTCATTTATATGACTCTTGTGTGATGTTGGATTAGTTTTGAATTCTTTCTATTGATTGGTTGAGAGTATATAGAGATCATACTTTATTGGAGCATATGTAATGTGTTAGTGAGGTTTTTTCTGTTATAATTCATGTACGCATATCGATGTATAGTGTTAGTGAGGTTTTTTCTGTTATATTTCATGTACGAATATTGATGTCTAGAACTTTCCTGGTGTGTATGCAAAGATAAATAAAGAATGTTGGGTTTTGGAGATGACATAGGCATTTCTTTGATATCCATGTTTATACCTTCTTTGTCTACCCTAATGTATGACCTTTGTTAGCCCCGTTGAGCCTTTAGCCTATTCCTTGGTAGCCTCATTTGTATCTTATCCCCTTTCTTTCACTTGATTATTTTCTGATCCAAAGATCCTAAGTGCTTTATTCAAAAGATTGAGATATTAAGCAGAGTAAATTGAAGAAGGATAAAGTGAAAGTGAATCCCCAAAATAGTAGCTATTGGTGTATTGGAAATTTTATGTGTTGTGGTTAGGAATAATATAATGAAAAGAAAAATTGATAAAAAGTGAATCATGTGTTGATAACAACTATTCCATACTTAATATGTGTGAACTAGCTTAAAGAGATAGGAATATAGTCACTATTACTGGCAAAAATAGTTCCTGCTCGCCCCTTAGCCTATAATACAACCCTTAAAGTCCTACTTGATCTTAAACCTTGATATCGGTAATGCCCCAAAATCTGATTCCCGGGATGCCACACGGTGCTCCAAACTACAAGTAGTCCTGATCTAACCCTGGCTGCTTTCTACTAAATCCAAATCACAAAATAGGAAAAATATAAATATGTAAACATAATAAATGTAGAAGTCTTATCTAAAGCATAGAAATCTCACAAATCTTGGTAAGGTAATACTGAGAATCTGAATACAGAATCAAAAGTCTAACACTGAATCTAGTAGTCTGACAAGCCTCTACTATCTGAATCTAGAGAGTCACTGGGACAGGCCCCAGCTGACTGAAACTGCCTGAAATGAATAAAGGAACATCTACTAATAAACTGAAAGTATGAATAACTAAGTCCCCGAACTATGAGGACTCGCCAACTGCAGAGATGTAGATGAGATGCTCGGAAATCACTCGCCCTGCTGAGACTGAGCACCTGGACCTACATTATGGGACAATGTAGCACATAGACGAATCTGTGGATCAGTATTTTGATGATGTACTGAGTATATGGTGGTGCATGAAATAAGTAAACAATATCATCACAGTTTATAAAAATCATAAATCCTAAATGTAAATGACTCACATAGGCTCGAGTAAGCAGGAATCTGAAGATCATAAATCATAAATAATAGAGCATGTAGTATGAATCATGTGAGCTATAACATTCAGTTCTAAAATTTGTTCTTTCTGAAAGCTGCTACATTATCTTATCAATTTTTAAGGGGACCACTTAATCTCAAGACTTAAAGATTCTTAAAACCTTTTCTTTCAAAATGCATGCTTTTATCTTAAGGCTTTACGCAAATAGACTATTTTAAGAGTAGGGGACATCTTATTAGGAGGTTCTGCTAACCGACATACACCATGTGAGCATCCATGGAGTCCCATGTCTGGCCACTATTAGGTAGGGATGTTCTACCCTTGCCATCGAAATAGAACTTCTTATCTTTAAGTGATCAAAATCTTAGTCATCCACATAGAAGTGAGAATAATCTTACCCTACGGTGGCACATAGTTCTGGGGTATAAAACCGTAGTAACTTACACATCTCGGTGCTAAATACTACTCCCATTCTTATGCTCAAAATCTTAAGAAATCTACTTCAAAAATAGTTCAAGGTTAAATAACAAGTTATATGAACAAAGTGGATTCTTTATCTTAGCTTAGGACCAAAAGGTTAAATCTTTATCAAAATCTGAGAATAATCATATCTGAGGGTGTACATAGCACAAATAATCTTGAGATAGAAGTATTAATTAGGGAATAATGACCCATGCATCATTCTCATGTTAAAACATCTTAAAATTCATGCTTGATAATATATGCATTTATAATTCATCATAAAATCTGGAAATTTCAGCAATATGCATGAAAATATGAACAAAATCATGGAATTCAACTTCTAAATAATTGGATATATCATAAACTTATAAATAGCAATAGTGGGCATAAACTCTAACTTTAATTTAATGGGAAATCTCATAAACTTCAGTAAAAGTTGAATTTAAAACAAGTTTTGGGCACAAGGATGAAAGGATTATCCTTGTTCATACCCCACATAACTCAATTGATGATCTAGATGCTAAAACTTGAATCTTGGATCTCTATTGATGTTTTGGAGGTGACGTCTTAGAGTTCTTGAATTGGGAATTCTCAATCTTTAATTGCTTTGGAGAATTAATGGAGAAATTTGGATTTCTTGGGGAGGATGTTTGATGAACTAGGGTTTTGTTTGAGAGAGATTTGATGAAAAGTAGATGTAAAGTGCTTTGGAGGTGTTTAATTAATTGTTTAGGATGGATTAGGGGCTGGGAGATTTACCAAAATTCCCCTCTTAAACTCATAAATAGAACTGAAAAATGACAAAAACCATGACTTTTGTCCTTGGAGAGACGCGCCACTATCGCGCCAAGCCACTGGAAAATGCCAACTGGGAATATGCATGGTGGCGCGATGCGGTGGTATTGCGTTGCCACCATGGATGGGACCTGGAAACTTGAAGTGATGTGCTAATATCATGGAACCTCACTAGAATTGGACAATTCAGGATTTGGCCCTCTCCACGATGCGCTAATATCGCGGAGGGCCAATGGAAATCAAAAAATGCGAATTTTCTCATCTCCGCGATACGCTAAGGGCCGAGGTGACACACTGCCAACTTAAAAATTTCATAACTCCTTCACCGAATGTCGGATTTAGGCAAATCTTACACTGATGGAAAGCTTATTCAATTTCCCATACAATGGGAAGTCTAAATCTAGAAGATTCCATACGAAATAAATATTCTTCATTTTGGAAGCTACCCTTAAGATTCTAGGGATGGATTCAAACTAGGAAAAGTGCGGGGTATTACAATATCTCCCCCTTGGGAACATTCGTCCTCAAATATCACTGGTTAGGCTAAGAATACTGAGGAATCTGAGGATATATGATAGTATGCACAACTAAAACAAATTTTGAAACTGAATCTAAATTATTCTGAGTTTCTGAGTAATTCTGCGAGTGCATGAACTTACTTGAGGACAACTATATAGCTGAATATATGAGTAGAAAAGAACTATATCAAGGAAGATTATTACCTTCGATTAAATCTAAGTTTGCGGAGAAAAGGTAAGGGTACTTGGCTCGCATATCTGCTTCTACTTCCCAAGTGGCACCCTCAACAGACTGATTCCGCCAAAGAACTTTGACCAAGGGAACCTCTTTGTTCCTTAGCCTACGGATCTGATGATATTAAATCTCAACCGAAATCTCTTCATATGAAAGTTTGTTCTGAATATCTGAGCTTTCTAAGGGGACTACAATAGTGGAGCCACCGATGCATTTCTTAAGCATAGAGACGTGGAATACAGGATGAGCGGTTAGCAAGTCTATAGGCAAATCAAGTTCATAAGCTACTCCCTCAACACGACTCAAAATTCTATAAGGGCCAACATACCGGGGACTAAGCTTCCCCTTTTTTTCAAATCTCTTTACCCCATTCATGGGTGAAATCTTCAGTTACACTAAATCACAAACCTTATACTCGAGGTCCCTTCTCCTCACATTTGTATAGGATTTCTGGCGACTCTGGGTTGTTTTCAATCCTTCTCTAATCATCTTAACTTTCTCCATAGCTTCAAACACTGCATCAGGCCTAAGAAAAGAGGCCTCACCCACTTCAAACCAACCTATGGGTGACCTGCATCTCCTCCCATATAGATCCTCAAATGGAGACATTTGAATGGTAGAAATATAACTGTTATTATAAGCGAACTCAATCAATGAAAAATGCTCATCTCAACTACCTTTGAAATCAAGAGCGCATGCCCTCAACATATCTTCTAGAGTTTGGATGGTCCTCTCCGCTTGGACATCTGTGTGAGGGTGGAAATCTAAACTAAAATGGACCTGGGTACCAAGACCCTTCTGAAAGGATCTCCAAAACTGGGAAGTAAACTGAGTACCCCTATCCGAGATGATAGACAAGGGAACTCCACGTATTTGGACCAACTCTCGGGTATACAACTTAGCATAATCCTCAGCTGTATAGGACATATGAACTTGCAAAAAATGTGCTGACTTAGTCAATCTTTCTACAATAACCCAGACTGAATCATGATGATGATGCGAATGGGGTAAACCAGTCACAAAATCCATATTCACCTCTTCCCACTTCCAAGTGGGGATACCAAACTCTTTCAATGTACCACCATGTCTTTGGTGCTCTACCTTAACTTATTGACAAGTTGCACATTTAGCTATGAACCCTACAATATCTCTCTTCATACCACTCCACCAATAGATTTCTCATAAGTCATAATACATCTTGGTAGCACCTGGATGGATAGAATAACGCGTATCGTGCGCTTTTACCATAATTCTTTGTCTCAACTCATCAACACATGACACACACAATCTACTTTGGTATCTCAATACATCATCTCCCCCTTGGGAGAAAACCTTTACCTTTTGGTCTCTCATTGACTCCTTCAGTTTGACCAAACTAGAATCCATGTATTGCTTCTCTTTTTCTTCCGAAACTAGGGAAGATTCAGAACTACTCTGAACCCGAACATTCCCTTCAGCTGAATCAACCAACCTAACACCCAACCTAGATAAATGATGAACTTCTCATACCAAATCATTCTTATCATTCTCTACATGCGCAACACTGCCCATCGACAATCGACTAAGGGCGTCTGCCACTATATTGGCCTTGCTCGGATGATACAACACACTCATATCATAAATCTTCAATAATTCCAACCATCTCCTCTGAAAAAAATTTAACTCCCTATGGGTAAACATATACTGCAAACTTTTGTGTTCTGTGAACACATCAACATGCACATCATACAGATAGTGCCTCCAGATTTTCAATGCAAACACCATAATAGTTAATTCAAGATCATGGGTTGGGTAATTCTTTTCATGAGGGTTCAACTGTCTAGAGGCATAGGCTATGACCTTACCTCTCTACATCAACACATAACCCAAACCAACTCTAGAGGCATCACAATAAATAACAAAGCCATTTGTACCATCAGGTAATGCTAGAACTGGGGCTGAAGTGGGTCAAGTCTTCAACTCCTGAAAACTCTTCTCACAGGAATCTGACCACAGGAAATTAACTTTCTTTTAGGTCAATCCAGACATAGGATACACGATAGATGATAACCTTCAACAAAATTATGGTAATAGCCAGCTAAACCCAAGAAACTCCTAATGTCTAATAGAGAGATAGGTCTAGGCTAATTTCTTATGGCTTTTGTCTTTTGGGGATCTACTCTAATGCCATCGGTGGAAACAATATGACGAAGAAAGGCTACTGATCTTAGCCAAAATGCACACTTGCTGAATTTGGCAAACAATTAATTATCTCTAAGAGTTTGCAAGACAATTCTAAGATGATCTACATGGTTGTCCTCACAACGGGAGTATACAAGGATATCATCTATGAATACTATGACAAACATGTCTAGATACTGTTTGAACACTCGATTCATGAGGTCCATAAAAGCTACTGGAGCATTGGTTAACTCAAAAGACATGACTAAAAATTAAAAATGATGATAACGGGTTCTATAGGCCATCTTTGGAATATCATATTCCCTTACTTTAAGCTGATGATAGCTGGATCTAAGATCTATCTTTGAGAAATAACTTGCACCTTCGAGTTGATCAAACAAGTCATCAACTCTAGGAAGAGGTTAATTGTTTTTTACTGTAACTTTATTCAGCTGACGATGGTCAATGCACATTTACAAGGAACCATCTTTCTTTCGCACGAATAGGACGGGAGCGCCCCATGGAGAAACACTAGGCCTTATAAAACCTTTATCTCTAAGATCTTTGAGTTTCTCTTTCAACTCCTTAAGCTCTGCAGGATCCATACGATAAGGAAGGATAAAAATAGGCTGAGTATCTGGGAGAAGGTCAATACCGAATTATATCTCTCTATCGGGAGGTACTCCTGGGAGATCTTCTAGAAAAAACATCAGGAAACTCATTAACTACACTGACTGACTAAATTATTGGAGTCTCAGACTTTGTGTCTTTGACTCAAACTAGGTGGTAAATGCAACCTTTGGATATCAACTTTTTGGCTTTAAGGTAAGATATGAAATGACTTTTGGAGACACTGAATTACCTGACCACTTAAACACTGGCTCATC
This sequence comes from Capsicum pubescens, assembly GCA_030864215.1. Taxonomy (NCBI): domain Eukaryota; kingdom Viridiplantae; phylum Streptophyta; class Magnoliopsida; order Solanales; family Solanaceae; genus Capsicum; species Capsicum pubescens. The sequence continues at coordinate 127,145,206 of CM061543.1, forward strand.
TAGGAACTAAAAATTTATCATACGGGTGCGATAATCTATAGAAGCATAACATGAATAAAACCAATCCATACCTAGAATAAGATCAAAATCAACTATGTCTAACTCTATCAGGTCTGCTAATATGACTTTATGAAGAACAATGATAGGAAACATTTTATAAATTTGTTTAGCAACAATTGACTCACTTACTAGGGTAGAAACCAAGAAAGGCTAAGGGATCTTTTCCAAACTTATCTCAAAATTCACAGCAACTACCGTGGTCAAATAAGAGAAACTCGATCCAGGGTCTAATAACACATAAAAATCAAGATGAAAGACACAAAGCATATCAGTAACAACATCTGGTGAATCTTCTTTCTCTTGATGGGATGGTAAAGCATAAAATCGATTCTAGCGCTGACCGCCACCAGTACTAGATGAGGCTCCCTGGGGAGGGGCTGGGCGACCTAGATGAGATGGTGCACTATTAGCCTTAGTCTGAGGACGAACATCGCTATTCCCCCATCTAGTATGTGGACACTCTTTAATTTCGTAACCCGAATGGCCACAACCATAACGACCTTTCCGACCCCATAAATATTCACCTCTATGATTCTTACCACATTTAGCACATGGGGGATGATAAGGCCTATTACTTACACTATTTTGAGACCTAGACATAGAAGACTTACCCCACTTTTCCTACCTATTTCTAGCTGCAGGAGCAATGGCTGAAGAAGGTGCAGGCATATATGAACTATCTGAAACTACGAATGATTCCCTTCTCCAGACCAATTCTGACCATAATCAAACTGCCCTATTTTAGCCTTCTTATTTACTCTATCTTTCCTTTATTTTCTCTACCTCAATCTACTGAGCATGCATCATCAATATAGGAAGATCCATGTCTCCAATGAGCATAGCAGTCCTACACTCCTTAACTACCAACCCAGACACACCGGTCACAAACTTACTCATGCTTGACCTAGGGCCAGCCATCTGATCAGGGGCATACTTAGACAACTGGTTGAACTTGAGGCAATACTCCTTCACTATCATTGATCCTTGACTCAGGTTCATGAACTTTTCTATCTTAGCTTCCCCCATCTCACGTAGGAAGAACTTGTCTAAAAATGCATCCTGAACTATCTGTCAAGTCATGGGAGCTGCATTCTCCCATCTACTTTTCTTTCGTATCACTACGCAGTCATATACAATATCCTTCAGCCTATAGGATTCCAATTATACACTGTTCTCTTCAGAAATATGCATAATTTGGGTGATCTTCTTCACCTCATCTAGATAAAGCTATGGGTCCTCATCTGCTTTTTACCCAAATAATTTTGGCGAGTTCATTCTCATAAAATCTCAGATCCTTCCCACGGCTAAGTCCCCATCTTGCTGAGGTGGGACTTTAGCCTAACGGTTTCCCTAAACATTTGTTGTCACAGCTTGGGCTAGCGCCTGAAAGGCAGCCCAAAACTCTGCATGACACATTCTCATTCAAAGGGTCTACTATAACGCCCCAAAATTAGGTCCCGAGACGTCATATGGTGCTTAGGGTCATAAGTGACCCCATGCTAACTCTCCTGCTGGCATAACTCATAAGCGATTGAATAAAATTCTTAAATCTATATAAAATCAGCGAAAACATAGCACTTCTCTGAACTTGATCACTACAATTATGAACTTTACAAGATTACAACTCTACCTTTACAAAATGAAACTGAAACTGAATACATCAACTTTTACTGACTGTCTATGAAGCCTCTACTGGTACTGACTTTAGATAGCCGGGTCATGAATCCCAACTATCCAAGCTCAATATGACTAAAATAAGAAAATACAATACTTCTTGAACTGTATAACTAACTCAAGCCCTTGAATCGAAAGAACTCATCACCTGCTGACTGGAAGCTGCAAACTGACAGAATATGGTATGTGCGCTACCACTTGTGCCTATATTATGAGACAATGTATCACATAGACATATATATATGGTTCAGTACTTTGGGAATGTACTGAGTATGCGGGGGTGTATGCATCATTTTTAAATAATATCATAAGTGTAAAATAAAATCATGCATGCTGACAATAATGACTTTCTTCGCTTGAATTAAACTGTAATATAGTTTCTCATAAATCATCAACAGTAACACATGTTTCATAAATCTCATCAATTATTGGACTCAACTTAAACTCTTTGAATCATGACTTAGAGTGACTTGGTAACTTAAGAAACTTAGACTATTATGGACTTGGGAGTTTCTTATAACTGACAAAACCATGTGAGCCGTATGGAGTCCAACGTTTTGCCATCCTAAGGAAGGAAGCCCACATTGGCAGGAGCGTTATACTCTTGCCAAGGAGTATAACCTCAAACTCATTTTTGTGATCAGAAACTCAGCACTTTGGCCCTCAAATATCAATCCTATGGTGGCACGTAGTTCTGGAGAAGTAGGATGCGTTAAACCCACACTTCCCGCTCAATACTAAATACTCCTCCCAGACTTAGCTCAGAACGCGTTAGGAAATCCACCTCAATCAACTCAAAGGTCTATCATAGAGACCAAAATCATAAATATATCTCATCTGTAAGTCATAAAAAATTTGTGGATTCCTAACTCGACTCAACTCAAAACAATCTTTCTCAACATCAAGTGGATTTTCTCATCAAATCATATCAAATGTCAAAAACTTCAAGAAAACATCATAGAACTCATTCTTGACTATCAAGCTCAAATATCAATATATATTTAATAATCAAACTCCTCATGGGAAAAGCATAACTCATGACACTTATCTTGAATCACTTTAGAAATCATTATTTCATAATATCAATATACAACTCATGGCATAAATTTCTCAATTTAAGAAATATGATGGTAAAATAATCATAAATATCAAACTTAATCAACTCAAATCTCATAAATCATCAATAAAGTAGTTTGGGTGTAAACCCACTTGCAAAGATCATGAAATTCCAATAGTAAAAATCAAATCTTTGGGCACAAGAATGAAAGGATATTCTTCTTCAAGCCCCACATACCTTGATTATGATTTTGAGATGAAGAAACTTAATTGGAACTTCTTTATCGCACTTTTGATCTAAATTTCTTGATGCCTTGACTTAGATATCTTAAATGTTGAACCACTTGAACGTATTTATGGAAGGTTCTTGAATTTTCTTGAAGAAGATTGGATTTTTGGGTTGAGAGAAAACCTTAGCTTCTTGAATGTTCTTGGAAAGAAATTGGAGAGAAATGAATTTCTCTTTTCTACTTGGCTATATATATAGAGGGTAAGAACGGGTAAAAAATACCAAAATACCCTTGAGCAAATTCTAGAACTGGAGCCCGATTTTTGGCCCTGGCGCGACGCGCCAGGATCGTTGTCCTTCACTATATTTGGACAATTAGGAAACTGCTTAGTGGCGCGACGAGGTGAAATTGCGTTGTCACCTTGGTTATGACCTGGCAGGTCACCGCGACGTGCTAAAGTTCTAGGTGGCATACTGTCTCACTGAAATGACTCTAATTCTTCACCCGAGTGTCGGATTTGGACGAATTTGGTATCCATGGAAAGCTTATTCAATGCTCTATAGGACAAAAAGTCAAAATTAGGGAAATTCTACACGATTCAATCATCATTAACTTTGGAATTCATTTCCATATACTAAAAAGATAGATTTAGACTTAAGGAACAATTGGGGTATTACATCTGTAAGCTGAGGTGGCTGGTTATCATTTCTGTGGGCGTTAGCTCGATAAGAAGGAATTTTTTGTCATGTGAAAGCATGAGTTAAAAGTAGGTAGAAACTCTGAATGTATGATAGATCATGAAAGAAGAAATAATTTCCTAAAATGCTCCATAGCCTCTTGCTCATAGATGTGGCGCGCTTCACACCGATGATCAAGACTCTATGTAACGAGGCTTTTCTGACTACCTAGGACTCTTTAAACCTTAGGCTATGATACAAAGTTTGTAATACCCCAAAATCTGATTCCCGAGATACCACACGGTGGTACAAACTACAAGTAGTCCTGAGCTAACCCTGGAAGCTTTCTACTAAATCTAAATCTCAAAATAGGGAAAATATGAATATGAAAACATAATAAATATGGAAGTCTTATGTAAAGCATAGAAATCTCACAAATCTTGGTAAGACAATACTGAGAATCTGAATACTGAATCAAAAGTATAACACTGAATTTAATAGTCGGACAAGCCTCTACTATTTGAATCTAGAGAATCACCAGGATAGGCCCCAGCTAACTCAAACTGTCTGAAATTAATAAAGGAATATCTACTAATAAACTAAAAGTATGAATAACTAAGTCCCCGAACTATGAGGATTCACTAACTGCAGAAATGTAGATGAGATGCTCAAAAATCACTCGCGCTGTGGAGACTGAGCATCTAGACCTACATTATGGAAAAATATAACACATAGACATATATGTGGATCAGTACTTTGATGATGTACCGAGTATATGGGGGTGCATGGAATAAGTAAACAATATCATCACAGTTTATAAAAATCATGCGTACTAAATGTAAATGACTCACATAGGCTTAAGTAATAAAAAATTTGAAGATCATAAATCATAAATAATAGAGCATGTAGTATGAATTTTGTGAGCCATAACATTCAGTTCTAAAATCTTTTCTTTATGAAAGCTGTTATACTATCTTATAAATTTGTAAGGGGAATACTTCATCTCAAGACTTAAAAAATCTTAAAACCTTTGATTTCAAAACATATGCTTTTATCTTAAGGCTTTATGCAAATAGACTATTTTAAGAGTAGGGGACATTTTATTGGGAGGTTCTTCTAACCGACATACACTATGTGAGCATACATGGAGTCCCACGTCTGGCCTCTATTAGGTAGGGTTGTTCTACCCTTGCCATCGGAATAGAACTTCTTATCTTTAAGTGATCACAATCTTAGTCATCCACGTAGAAGTGGGAATAATCTTACTCCAACGATGGTACATAGTTCTGGGGTATGAAACCGTAGTAACTTATCCATCTCGGTGCTAAATACTACTCCCATTCTTATGCTTAAAATCTTAAGAAATCCACTTCAAAAATAACACAGGGTTAAATCTCAAGTTATATGAACAAAGTGGATTCTTTATCTTAGATTAGGACCGAAAGGTCGAATATTTATCAAAATATGAGAATAATCTTATCTGAGGGTGCAGATAGCACAAATAATCTCAAAATAGAAATCTTAATTAGGGTATAATGACCCATGCATCAATCTCATGTTAAAGCATCTTAAAATTCATGCTTGCTAATATAAGCATTTATAATTCGTCATAAAATCTGGAAATTTCAGCACTATACATGAAAACATGAACAAAATCATGGAATTTAACTTCTAAATAATTGGATATATCATAAACTTGTAAATAGCAATAATAGGCACAAACCCGAACTTTTATTTAATGGAAAATCTCATAAACTTCAGTAAAAGTTGAATTTAAAACAAGTTTTGGGCACAAGGATGAAAGGATTATCCTTGTTCATACCCCACATACCTGCAAACATGGTACCACCATCGCATTCATGGTGAAAGAAATCATCCTTCTTCACATTCATGGCCAAGAGTCTGCATTCACGAAGAAGGATTTGGCTGCACCATAATTCAAGTAATCTAGCAGATTTGCATGATTAAAATGCCTCCAAATAGAACCTCAAAATTTGTTTGGAATCTCAGATAAATAACAATATATGCTAATAGGCTATTTTCGACATTCTGAACTTACTGAAAATGTTGGATTTTTAAAAGTAAGTTGTTCACAACAAATTAGCCTTGGGACCTTATTTAGGCATTTTAACTAGTTTTTGAAATAAGGATCAAAATGTAAAATAAAAGTTCCAAGACAAAACTAACTCATCCACTAAACTAAAATTTGTAGTTTAGATATGACTGAACTTTCTAAATCACCATCTGATGCTTGAAATCTAAAATATTGACCAAAGTTAACACTATTGGCTTTTAAAGCCTATAAGAGTCTCAAACTTTCTCAAATATATCAGTGACCATGTCAATCATTCCCATGCCTTATAACCAGCATGAAACAATTATGAGGAATGGAAAAATAGTCTAAACACATAAAAAGAAAATTTTCACATTTAAGGTTGTTACATTATCCACCACTAAGACACCAATTCATCCTTAAAACTAAAAAGCAAATAAAGTACCTAGAGTTGTAAAAAGTATGTCAGAATCGACCTCCCAAGTAGCCTCTTCAATAGAGTCACGTCTCAACTAGACATTAACTTAAATAATTTTCTTAGACCTCAACTTCTTAGTCATCCAGCCTAAATGGATAAATCAGGTTATAACAAAATGAAATCTTATCAAATCTAATGAGTATCATCTGGATGGTTGTAACGCTCCGAGTCTGTACCCTGGACGCTACACGATTCTTACGATCCCGAAGGACCACAAGCTAACCCATGACTGATATCTGTTGTGAGCATTAAATTATATACTGTAATAAATACAGAAAATAGGCTGAAATTCCATAAGGTTCAAAATCTGTAAGTACTAATAAAGTGTATCAACTGAAATAACAATCGGCAAAACTAAAAGTTGTCTGAACATCTAGTCTGAAAAACCTCTAATCTAAACTGTGTAAAAGTGGAGCTGATAGGACGATCCCCCAACTAACTCCATCTACTGAAATACTAAGTCTACTAAATTAATAAAATAAAAGAAATCCTCGAATGATGAGGACTCAATGCTAAATCTACTGTTGGCTGAAGCTGAATCTGTTTAGGTGCAGTCAGAAACCTGAGCATCCGAACCTATGGTATAAACATCATAGCACAAGAGAAAGTATGCGTCAGTACGTGGAATGTACTAGTATGCTAGATGAGGTAAGGCTGAATGCAAGGGTTCATATGCATGAATAATAACTGACTGAATGATATAGATTAACAAAACATGAGAGTACATGAATAACTGGCACTACTGTAAGTACTGAGAATGTAATTTGTGCATATATATATATACTATAACTGAGATTTTCTTAAGCTAAGTACTGAGTTTTGATACTAAGTAAATGATAATCTGAGATTTCAAATAACTGAGTTACAGATACTGATTGACTGTATCTGACAGTCCTAATTTTGTAAAACTAAAATGAGTTCTATACTGAAGATAAAAACTGAAACTGTGGGAGGTAATCATCTAACTGACATGCCCCAAATAAGATAAGATAATTGAGTTGGGGCCCAATTTGTAACCCCAATTAGAAGGGTGTCAATATCGTGCCATGGGTAAGGACAACTGAAGAGATACCCTCAACTGGAAGGTACTCTAATGAGAATGGTGGAACCCTCAACTGACAGGTTAAAACACCTCATCGACCATCAACTGTAAGGTTTGATGTCTCAACCTATGCTGGATACAAGTTCTAGAATGCAAGGATTGCTTCTAAGGATCACACCCTCAACTGGTAGGTAAGCCCCCATCCTTGGGTTCACTCGGTGCTGAATCCTAATCCTAATTGAAAGACACTGAACTGATTATACTGAACTGAACTAGACCGATACTGAGATTACTGAGTTTTCTAAAGTGTTGTAACTGACTGAGTTCTACTGAGTTCTATAACTGACCGAGAGTAGTATTGATCATGACATGACTGAGTCTATTCTGTAATTGACACTTCTATTAGATTCTTAGGACATGATCTTTATCAGGGTAGTTATAAACCTATTTGCAGAGCCATAGAGTTCTCCTCAAAATTCCCTAATGAAATTAATGATAAAACCCAGCTTCAAAGGTTTTTAGGAAGTCTTAATTACGTAGCAGACTTCATCCCAAACATTAGGCAGGTTTGTGAACCTCTTTACAAGAGGTTTAAAAAGACCCCTGTTCCTTGGATCTCTGAACAAACTAATGCTATCATTAAGGTAAAAGGTTTGGTCAAAAATCTCCCTTGCTTAGGAATTCCTAACCCTGAGGCCTTTATGATTATTGAAACTGATGCTTCAGATATTGGATATGGAGGTATCTTGAAGTAAACGTAGATGCAAATTCTTCTGAACAATTAGTCAGATTTACTTCGGGAGTATGAAATTCTTCTCAAAAGAATTATAGCACTGTTAAAAAGGAAATTTTAGCTATAGTGCTATGTATCACAAAATTTCAAGATGACCTTATTAATAAGGAATTTTTACTACGAGTAGATTGTAAATCTGCTAAAGAAATTTTACAAAAAGATGTTAAAAATCTGGTTTCAAAATAGATATTTGCTAGATGGCAAGCTCTCCTATCTAACTTTGATTTTCAAATCGATTTTATTAAAGGAAAAAATAATTCCCTTCCCGATTTTCTAACAAGAGAATTTTTACAGGGAAGAAATGAGACCCACTATGCTTGGCAAAATCCCAGTAGTAAACAAGTCGGACCAAACCAAAATGGCTAGACCATTTGATCCTCCATCAGCCTCACTAAACCCATTGAGACCATCAGTCCCCCAGAGGCCTACATTGAAATCGGAACTCCAGTTACCATTTCAGAACAAATATGCAGCTTTGGTAGAATTTCCAAAGCTCCCTCCACCAATGCCAACTAAATTGGTTGATATGAAGATAGGTAAGCCTTTTGACAAAGGACAACCACCGAGTTCATCGGTCCAATCAAAGAAGAGTTACGCCATGAAGGCTCCTGAAACCTTCGTACAAGCTGTAAACCCCTCAGCAACCAAAGCTACAACAACTCCTCATGTCAAAGAGGAATTCAAATTTATTACCATTCAGGTAATGACAATCATTGCATTGGACAAAGAGTATGAAGGATATCCATTAGACCAGCTGATCAAGCCAGTTTACAACGACAAGAACTTTGTGGATACTGAAAATCCACTCAAAATGAGAAGATTTTATGAAGCTATCCTCGTAGACACCGACTCCATTGAAGTCGATCATTCTATTAATGAAAGAAATCTAGAGTATATTGATTATTCTAGGCTCACTATCAAGAGGGTATTAACCCCTTTTAATTGGTTCACAGATCATCTGTATTATCCATGCCACACAGACCGTAAACATATAATTGGTATGATTACAAATCAGCATGGTTTAATTTTTTATATGTTAGACCAGGGCACACCTAGTTTGTCAAATATTGTCTAGCTATGGTAGTAGCCATTATTCCAAGGTGGTTCTATGAATGGTGGATTTACTTCGGAGGAATCAAAGAGATTCTTCCTCTTCAATTCATTAACAGATTCAGTGATTTCTGTACAAAAGAAGGGTGTACAACCCTCCCAGAGCACATACAAATGTGCAAGTTCTTTATCAAGAAGCGTGTGTCATACATCATCTCCTGGAACTTTGCTAAAGGAGAACAAGATCGTATTAAATACCTATCCAAAGAGATTAAAGTCAAAGGCTGGACTCCTAAGCCAGTAGCACCAAAAACACCTGATAAGGGGAAAACATCTTCACCCTTTTCTCCCTCAAGCAGTGCTTCACTAAACAAGAAGGCACTTAAAGAAAAATTAAAGAAGGCTTTACATGATATGGAAAGCCAAGAGACAACTGAAGAAGAAGTATTACAACTTCTTGAAGAAGCTTATTCCACAGGAAGCAGTGACAATAATGGAGATATGCTAAATCCCACGGGAATAGCTATGGCCTACATGGACCCCTACTGAGAATAGGGAAATGACCTTTAGGTAAAGATAGAGGTTCAAAGAACTGGAATTATTTTTTTCGAAAGGGAAATCTACTATTCCTATAGGAATCTTTAGGACCACAACTTTTCTAAAAGAAAAAGCATCTTACAGAGGACCACAACTTTTCTAAAAGAAAAAGCATCTTACAGCCTGTAAAGGACAAATCAGTTTGTTGTGAAAGGACTGTCGGTCGCTAAGAATTCATCTTAGCCTTACACTTGTACACTCTAGATGTATTCGATTCTCCACCCTTGTCTATTTAAAGACTCATTGTAATCCTTGAGAAGGCATCAGAAAATTTCACACATACGAAATCTTCTTCCTGGCTAACTCTCCTCTTGTAATGTTTTTATCAATGTTTTCATCTTAAATAAAACTTTGTAAGTTTCTTTATTACACTTACTATTTTGAATTACTTCTGTTTTAATCTCCTTGATCCTTCTTGGTAAAGCATAGCATAATCTTGAATAACATAACATTGTTCACTTGTTCATAATTTATCCATAGAGACATTTTATCAAACACTTATAAGGCATCTACTTATTCATGAATGGGGAATACATTCTATAATGTTATAATGGCACTAATTGATCCACATAGGCATTTTATCAAAAAAAATGAGAAGCATACTTGGTTCATTAAATCATAAACACTTAGGATTAACATGGATTTAATAATCATCTTGCAATTTGAAGGGTTTGTCAAGAGTATCATGTAAATCAACACATACTAGGATCAATTCTTGGAACTTGTAATTTAAAGCATGGACTAAAACTCAACAATAACATGAGCATGAATTCAATTCAACTCAATCATAAAAATTTATAAATATACAATCTTTGTATTTTGAAAAAAGGTTCTTGGGCTTCATGGGTGAAAGGAACCTATGAATGAACACCTAACATACCTTGGAATATTTGTTCTTGAAGGTTCTTAGAGAAATTCTTGAGATTGACCTTGATTTCTTAGAGCTAAGGTTTGTTTTCTTGAGAGAGAATGCCTTTTTAATTTGGATAAAAGTTGAATAATGAATGACTTAAAATGTTTTAGGGCTTAAATCTCACACCTGGGTAGATTAAAATCATGGAAAAGGACCGATTTAGCCCTGGACGTCACTTTTAATTTTTGTGAAATTTTCCCGACCTGGACCCCTAGCGCTATGCGGCGCTATCGTGCTATGTCTGTTGAAAATGACAACTGGAAACTGGGGGCTTGGCGTGATGCGGTGGAATTGTGGTGCCTCTTTGGTTTTGAAATCTGTACTCATCGCGACGCAGTGGGATCGCGTTGGTACACTGGAAATTAACAATTATGAATTTGACTGGTGGTGCGACACACCAATATCATGAAGCAATACTGGAAACTAAAAATTGCCATTTTGACGTACTCCGTGACGCGCTACTGGCCCGAATGATGGTGTTTAACAACTGAAACTTAAAATAGCCATAACTTCTTACCCGATTATCTAATTTAGGTGAATTTTATATCGTTGGAAAATTGATTCAATTTCCTACACAATGGAAGGCTCTAAACTTAAAAATACTAAGTATTTAAAATTTTTTATACTAGATGACTCATGGACTGAGAGTTAAGTTAAGCTTGAGAAATATGGGGTATTACAATATCTCCCCTTTGGGAACATTCGTCCTCTAATGAGACTGATTAGGCTGAGAAATAGTGATAGACTGAGCTGACACACTGAACAAGCTTATCTAATGCATGACTATATGACTTAACTAGTGATAGGCTGAGTTTTTATACTAAACACGTATATTTGATGCATGGAATACCTGACTGAAGCTATTTATAAGCTGAATTTCCGCACTGAACATGAATATCTGATGCATGAGTACATGTCTAAACTGATTCATGAATGCATGACTAAATATGCAACGGTAATAGATACCAAGTTTGTAATTGTAAGTGAACATGGAACTGAGTAAAGATAAGGAAGACTATTACCCTAAGCTGGATCTAATTTTGCGGAGAAAAGGCGAGGATACTTGGTCCACATATCTTCTTCTGCTTCCTAAGTAGCTCCCTCAACGGACTAATTCCACCAAAGAACTTTCACCAAGGGAACTTTTTTATTCCTCAGTCTACGAATCTGATGATCGAGGATCTAGACCGGAACATCTTCGAAAGAAAGATCGTTCTGAATATTTACGTCCTCTAAAGGAACTATGATTGTTGGATCACCAATGCATTTATTTATCAAGGAGACGTGGAATACTAGATGTACTAAAGCTATATTTGAAGGCAACTCAAGCTCATAAGCTACCTTTCTACAATAGCTGAGAATCCTATAAGGACCGACATATCAGGGGCTGATCTTTACCTTCTCGCCAAACCTTTTTACCCCCTTCATGGGAGAGATTTTCAAGAACACAAAATCACCAACCTCAAACTCGAGATCTTTCCTCCTCATATTTGCGTACATTTTTGTCAGTTCTGGGCAGTAGTAAGTCTTTCTCTGATTAACTGAACCTTCTCTAAGGCATCAAGAACTAAGTTAGGCCCTACTACTATGGCCTCACCTTTCTCGAACCAACCAATTGGAGATCTGCACCTCCTACCATAGAGAGCTTCAAATAGAGCTATCTGAATACTGGAATGATAGTTCTTATTGTATACAAACTTGATCAAAGACAAGTGGCCATCCCAAACTACCCTTAAAATCAACAACGCATGCTCTCAGCATATCTTCTAGAGTTTGAATGGTCCTTTTTTCTTGACCATTTGTCTGAGGGTGAAAGGCTATACTGAGATGAACTTGGGTACCAAGACCCTTTTGGAATGCTTTCCAGAAATAAGAGGTAAATTGGGTACCTCTATCTGAGATGATAGACACTAGGACTCAATGTAACCTGACTAACTCTCTAATATAGAGTTTGGCATAGTCCTTAGCTGAATAGAAGGTATGAACTGGCAAGAAAAGAGATGATTTGGTAATCCTGGCTACGATAACCCATATAGAATTATGCTGATGATGAGTAGGAGGCAAACCCATCACAATGTCCATGTTTACTTCTTCCCATTTCCATGTAGGAATACCAAACTCCTATATAGACCCACTAGGCTTCTAGTGCTCAATCCTAACTTACTGATATGTAGAGCACTTAGCTACAAACTTTGGAATATCTCTTTTCATCCCACTCCACCAATAAATCTCCTACAATTCATGGTACATCTTAGTGGCCCCTGGATGAATAGAGTAACTCACACCTTGCGCTTCTGCAAGAATTAGTTGCCTCAAGTCATCTACTCCTGGCACACATAGGCGACCCTGGCAACGCAACACACTATCTCCCCCTTAGGAGAAAACCCCTACTTTCTGATCTTTGACTGACTCTTTCAACTTCAACAGACTGGGATCTCTATCCTATTTTTCCTTCACCTAAAAAACTAGAGAGGATTCTGAATTATTCTGCACCCACACACTACCTTCTACTGAATTGACTAAGTGGACACCTAGTTGGGAAAGATGATGAACTTCCTGAGCTAACTTCTTCCTACCATTCTTAACATGAGCAACACTACCCATAGACAGTCTACTGAGAGTATCATCCACTACATTGGCCTTGCTCGGATGATAAAGAACACTTATGTCATAGTCTTTTAATAACTCTAACCACCTTCTCTGATGCAAATTCAAATATTTATGAGAAAAGACATATTGTAGACTTTTGTGATCTGTGAACACATCAACAACACCCCATACAAATAGTGCCTCCAAACCTTTAAGGCAAACGCTACAACTGCTAACTCCAGATCATGAGTAGGGTAATTCTTCTCATGGGGCTTAAGATGTCTGGAGAAATAGGCTATGACCTTACCTCTCTACATAAGGACACAATCCAAACCTAATCTGGATGCATCATAATACACAACAAACCCATCTGAACCATATGGTAAAGTCAAAACTAGGGCTGAGGTGAGTCGAGTCTTCAATTCCTAAAAACTCTTTTCGCAAGAATCTGACCACTGAAACTTGACTTTCTTCTGAGTCAATCTGGACATGGGGGATACAATAGATTAAAACCCTTCAACAAACCGATGGTAATAGCCATCTAAACCCAAGAAACTCCTAATATCTGATGGAAAACTAGGTCTAGGTCAGTTTCTACCTGCTTTGGTCTTTTGAGGATCAACCTTAATGCCATCACCAAAAATAATATGACCAAGGAACACTACTAACCTTAGACAAAATTCTCACTTACCAAATTTGGAGAACAACTGGTGAGTTCTAAGAGTCAGAAATACTATTTTCAGGTAATCTGTATGATTATTTTTGGTACGGGAATAGACCAGAATGTCATCGATGAAGACTATAATGAACATATCCAAGTACTACTTGACACGCAGTTCATTAAGTCCATGAAGTCTTATGGGGTATTTGTAAGAGCAAAAGACATGACTACAAACTCGAAGTGACCATATCGGATTCGAAAAGCTATGTTCGAAATGTTACATTCTCTGACACTAAGCTGATGATAGCCTGATCTGAGGTCAATCTTAGAAATGTAACACGCACCATGAAGTTTGTCAAATAAGTCACTTCTAGGAAGTAGGTACTTATTCTTGACTGTGACCTTGTTCAGCGACGGTAGTCTATACATATTCTGAGAGAACCGTCATTCTTACGCATGAATAAAACTGGTGTGCTCCACGGGGAGATGCTGGGTATAATGAATCCCTTATCTAGGATATTCTTTAACTATTTTTTAACTCTTTGAGTTCTGCTGGTGCCATTCTGTATGGTGGAATAGATATAGGCTGATTTTCTGGAAGAAGGTCTATTCCGAAGTCCATTTCCCTAACGGGAGAAACTCTTGGAAGATATTTGGGAAATACATATGAGAGATCATTTACTACTGGAACAAACTCAAGACTTGGAGTTTCTGAACTAGAGTCCTTGACTCGCACAAGATGATAGGCATAGCCCTTGGATATCATTTTTCTCGCTCTAAGGTATGAAATTAACTGACCCCTAAGCGCTGTAGTAATACCCCTCCATTCAAGGACTGGTTCATTTGGAAATTGAAAATTAACAATTTTGTTTCTACAATCAACTGAGGCATAGCATGAATGGAGCCAATCTATGCCAAGAATGACATTAAAATCTATCATCTTTAATTCTACTAAGTCTGCTGAAGTGACTTTCTGAGATATCATAATCGGACAGTTCCTGTATACCCGTCGGGCTATGATAGATAGACCTACTGGGGTACAGACTGAGAATGGTTCTATTAAGATTTATAGTTTAACTTTAAAGTCGATTTCTATGTAAGGAGTTATAAAAGACAGAGAAGTTCCTAGATATAGTAAGGCATAAACATAAATTAACGATATGTAACGTACCAGTGACCACATCAAGAGAATTTTCCTAATCTTCTCTGGACTGGAGTACATAGAGCATATTTAGGCATTGCCCAGTGTGGCATTATAAGCGGCACCATACTAATTCGGGAGACCGAACTGAGCTGAAGGACGATTATTCTGACCCTGAGAACCTGCTTGAGAACAATCTCTGATTCTATGGCTTGGCTTGCCACACCCAAAACAAACATCACTGCCAGCTCTGCAGACACCCTGATGGTTCTTTCCATAAGTCTAACAAAGAGGATTTGTTCGAGCACTGCTGACAATACCCTGAGACTTAGAGCCTGGCGCCTTATCTTTGTTACCATTTCTAAACTTAGGGACTGGAGCACTGGCTGAGGACAGAGATGGAACTGAAGACTTTTGATGAAACTGGAAACGGTTACCATCGTCTGACTTAGGCTGGTTGAAATTAAAGCTACATATTCTAGATCACTTGTTCTGCCTCTCTCTCTCTCTACTCTTAGCCTCTTCTATCCTATTTTTCCTTCACCTCAGAAGCTAGAGAGGATTCAGAATTATTCTGCACCCACACACTACCTTCTACTGAATCGACTAAGTGGACACCTAGTTAGGCAAGATGATGAATTTCCTGAGCTAACTTCTTCCTACCATTCTCAACTTGAGCAACACTACCCATAGAAAGTCTACTGAGAGTATCATCCACTACATTGGCCTTGCCCGGATGATAAAGAACACTCATGTCATAGTCTTTCAATAATTCTAACCACCTTCTTTGATGCAAATTCAAATATTTATGAGAAAAGACATACTGTATACTTTTGTGATCTGTGAACACGTCAACAACACCCCATACAAATAGTGCCTCCAAATCTTTAAGGCAAACGCTACAGCTGCTAACTCCAGATCATGAGTAGGGTAATTCTTCTCATGGGGCTTAAGCTATATGGAGGCATAGGCTATGACCTTACCTCTCTGCACAAGCACATAACCCAAAACTACTCTGGATGCATCATAGTATACAACAAACCCATCTGAACCATATGGTAAAGTCAAAACTGGGGCTGAGGTGAGTCGAGTCTTCAATTCCTAAAAACTCTTTTCGCAAGAATCTGACCACTGAAACTTGGCTTTCATCTGAGTCAATCTGGACATGGGGGATACAATAGATGAAAACCCTTCTACAAACCGATGGTAATAGCCAGCTAAACCCAAGAAACTCCTAATATCTGATGGAAAATTAGGTCTAGGTCAGTTTCTACCTGCTTTGGTCTTTTGAGGATCAACCTTAATGCCATCACCAAAAATAATATGACCAAGGAACGCTACTAACCTTAGACAAAATTCTCACTTACCAAATTTGGAGAACAACTGGTGAGTTCTAAGAGTCAGAAATACTATTTTCAGGTAATCTGCATGATTATTTTTGGTACGGGAATAGACCAGAATGTCATTGATGAAGACTATAATGAACATATCCAAGTACTACTTGACACGTAGTTCATTAAGTCCATGAAGGCTTATGGGGCATTTGTAAGAGCAAAAGACATGACTACAAACTCGAAGTGACCATATCGGGTTCGAAAAGCTATGTTCGAAATGTTAAATTCTCTGACACTAAGCTGATGATAGCCTTATCTGAGGTCAATCTTAGAAATGTAACAAGCACCCTGAAGTTGTTCAAATAAGTCATTTCTAGGAAGTGGTTACTTATTCTTGACTGTGACCTTGTTCAGCAACGGTAGTCTATACACATTCTGAGAGAACCGTCATTCTTACGCATGAATAAAACTGGTGTGCTCCACGGGGAGATGCTGGGTCTAATGAATCCCTTATCTAGGAGATTATTTAAATATTTTTTATCTCTTTGAGTTCTGCTGGTGCCATTCTGTATAGTGGAATAGATATAGGCTGAGTTTCTGAAAGAAGGTCTTTTCGAAGTCCATTTCCCTAACGGGAGAAACTCCTGGAAGATCTTTGGGAAATATATATGAGAGTTCATTTACTACTGGAACAAACTCAAGACTTGGAGTTTCTGAACTAGAGACCTTGACTCACACAAGATGATAGACACAGCCCTTGGATATCATTTTTCTCGCTCTAAGGTATGAAATTAACTGACCCCTAAGCTCTGTAGTAATACCCCTCCATTCAAGGACTGGTTCATTTGGAAATTGAAAATGAACAATTTTTTTTCTACAATCAACTGAGGCATAGCATGAATGGAGCCAATCTATGCCAAGATTGACATCAAAATCTGTCATCTCTAATTCTACTAAGTCTACTGAACTGACTTTTTGAGATATCATAACCGGACGGTTCCTGTATACCCGTCGGGCTATGATAGATAGACCTACTGGGGTACAGACTGAGAATGGTTCTGTTAAGATTTATAGTTTAACTTTAAAGTCGATTTCTATGTAAGGAGTTATAAAAGATAGAGAAGCTCCTGGATATAGTAAGGCATACACATATAAATTGACGATCTGTAACGTACCAGTGACCACATCAAGAGAATTTTCCTAATCTTGTCTGGACTGGAGTGCATAGAGCATATTTAGGCATTGCCCACTGTGGCATTATAAGCGGCGCCCTACTAATTCGGGAGACCGAACTGAGCTGAAGGACGATTATTCTGACCCTGAGAACCTGCTTGAGGACAATCTTTGATTCTATGGCTTGGCTTGCCACACCCAAAACAAACATCACTGCCAGCTCTGCAGACACCCTAATGGTTCTTTCCATAAGTCTGACAAAGAGGATTTGTTCGAGCACTGCTGACAATACCCTGAGACTTAGAGCCTGGCGCCCTATCTTTGTTACCATTTCTAAACTTAGGGACTGGAGCACTGGCTTAGAACAGAGATGGAACTGAAGACTTTGGATGAAACTGGAAACGGTTACCATCGTCTGACTTAGGCTGGTTGAAATTAAAGCTACATATTCTAGATCTCTTGTTCTATTTTTCTCTCTTTCTACTCTTAGCCTCTTTTATCTGCTGAGCATAGACCATGAGCCTGGATATGTCCATCTCCTTAATTAGCATAGCTATTCTACACTCCTTAACCACATTATCTGACACCCCAGTTATGAACTTGCTCATTCTGTACCTACTGTCTTCCACTACATGGGGAGCATATTTGGCTAACTAAGTAAACTTGAGGGAATACTCTTTCACACTCATATTGCCTTGTCTGAGGTTGATAAAATCTAACACCTTGGCCTCTCTTAGATCTAAAGGAAAGAATCTATCTAGGAAGGCAGTAGCAAACTCTTCCCACTCTATGGGCTCTACATCTGTTCCCCTGTCTACCTTCTACTACTTAAATCACATACGAGCCACATCCTGTAGCTAATAAGCGGCCAACTCAGCACTCTCACTAGAAGTCACTCCCATGATGCCTATGATTTTATGAACCCGATCGAGGAACTTCTGTGGATCCTCTTCTGACTTAGATCCTGAGAATAGGGGAGGATTTATTCAGGTGAAGTCCCAAATCCTGGTTACAGCAGTATTGGCCACTGGGCTGGCTGGAACAGCAGCTGGCCATTTATTTTGAGTTGCTACTGAATTAGCTAAAGTAGTGAATGTAACTCAAAATTCTGAATGGGAAACATGTTCATCCAGAGGATCTGCCTGAATAGGATGGGGTGCTGATTGATTTTCGGTTCTTCTTTCATTAGTCTTTTTGGGAGGCATATTCTGTAAATAAAATTAAAAAGTGAATTATACTGAGATTTTAATTTGAGCTCATGCTCACTCACACGACATGAATATCGAAAGAAGGGAAGCTATTCCTAAAACATCTCATAGCCTCCTGTCCATAAGTGTGGCACGCTACACACCCATGCACTAGACTTTACTTGATGCGAATTTCTGAATTCCTAGGAATCTTTTGAACTTAGGCTCTGATACCAAGTTTGTAACGCCCTGAGTCTGTACCCCAACGCTACACGATGCTTATGACCCTAAAGGACTACAAGTTAACCCATGACTGATATCTACTGTAAGCACTAAATAATGTACTGTAATAAATAGGGAAAATGGGTTGAAATGCCATAAGGTTCAAAATCTGTAAGTACTGATAAAGTGTGATAACTGAAATAACAATATGCAAAACTAAAAGTTGTCTAAACATCTAGTCTGAAAAGCCTCTAATCTGAACTGTCTAAAAGTAGAGTTGATGGGACAATCCCCCAACTAACTCCATCTACTGAAATACTGAGTCTACTAAAATAATGAAATAAAAGAATAACCACAAATGATGATGACTCATTGCTAAATCTACTGTTGACTTAATCTGAATCTATCTATGCATGGTCAGGAACCAAATCGTCCGAACCTATGATATGAGATATCAAAGCGTAAGAGAAAGTATGTGTCAGTACGTGGAATGTACTGGTATGCTAGATGAGGTAAGGCTGAATGTGAGGGTTTATATGCATGCAAAATAATTGACTAAATGATACAAAGTAACTAAAAAAGAGAGTACATGAATAACTGGGACTACTATAAATACTGAGTATGCAATCTGTGCATATATATATATATACTGTAACTTAGCTTTTCTGAAGCTAAGTACTGAGTTATGATACTGAGTAATTGATAATCTGAGATTTCAGATAACTAAGTCACTAATACTGATTGACTGTATCTGATAGTCCTGGTTCTGTAGAACTGAACTGAGTTCTATACTAAAGATTGAAACTAAAGTTGTGGGAGGTAATCATCTAACCGACATGCCCCAAATAAGATAAGATAATTGGGTTGTGGTCTAATCTGTAACCCCAATTCAAAGAGTGTTAATATCATGCCATGGGTAAGGACAACTGAAGAGATACCCTCATCTGGAAGGTACTCTAATGAGAATGGTAGAACCCTCAACTGAAAAGTTAAAACACCTCATCAACCCTTGACTGCCAGGTTTGATATCTTAACCTACACTAGCTACGTAGTTATGGAGCACAAGGATTATTTCTAAGGATCACATCCTCAATATGTAGGTGAGCCCCCATCCTTGGGTTCACTCGGTGATGAATCCTACTCCCAACTGAAAGACACTGAACTGATTATATTGATACTAAGGTTACTGAGTTTTCCTGAGTTCTGTAACAGACGGAGTTCTACTGAGTTTTGTAACTGACTGAGAGTAGTATTGATCGTGACATGACTGAGACTATTTTGTAACTGACACTGGCTCTAGGTAAACAGCTAAATTGTCGGGTATTAAATACCCCCAAGACTCGATAGCATGAGAACTAAAGCATAGCATAATCTTGAATAACATAACATTGTTCACTTGTTCATAATTCATCCATTGAGATATTTTATCAAACACTTGTAAGGCATCTACTTATTCATGAATGGGGAATACATGCTATAATGATATAATGGCACTAATTCATCCACACAGGCATTTTATCAAACACATGGGAAGCATACTTGGTTCATTAAATCATAAACACTTAGGATTAACATGGATTCAATAATCATCTTACAATTTGAAGGGTTTTTCATGAGTATCATGTAAATCAACACATACTAGGATCAATTCTTGGAACTTGTAATTTAAAGCATAGATTAAAACCCAACAATAACATGAGCATGAATTCAATTCAACTCAATCATGAAAATTCATAAATATACAATATTTGTATTTTGAAAAAAGGTTCCTGGGCTTCATGGGTGAAAGAAACCCATGAATGAACACCTAACATACCTTGAAATATTTGTTCTTGAAGGTTCTTGGAGAAATTCTTGAGATTGACCTTGATTTCTTGGTGCTAGGGTTTGTTTTCTTGAGAGAGAATGCCTTTTTGATTTGGGGAAAAGTTGAATAATGAATTACTTAAAACATTTTTAGGGCTTAAATCTCACACCTGGTGTAACGACCTGAGACTACTCCCTAGTCGTTACACGATGATTACGATCCCGATGGACCGCAAGCTAACCCATAAGCTGGTACCTGCTATGAGCAATGAATAATGTAATCATGAATGTGGAAGAATAACTGAATCTCCACAGGGTTTTAATAATGAAATAACTACTGAGTTATGAATCTGATAAAAATACTAAAATATGAATAGTCTGAATAGCTAATTGTAGTATCTGAAAAGCCTCTAAACTGGATACTGTGAGTTGATGGACATGCCCCAACTAACTCTACTAACTACTGAGATAAAGACATAAGGTAATATAATTTTTTCTCGGATGATGAGAACTCACCACTGCTACTATAGTGCTGATAAATCTGAGAATCTAAGTGCAATCCGAGAACTGTGCGTCAACACCTATGATATAAGACATTATAGCGCAAAAGCAAAAGTATGAAATCAGTACTTTGAATGTACTGGTATGCTAAATGAGGTAGGATGATATATATGGTCTTATGAATAGGAATGATAATAATTAACTGGACATACATGTAAAGCATGGAGTACTGAATAAAGAGCATGGAATCTGTAGATACTGAAAAAACTAAAACATCTGTAAATACTGTGGTTGCATGGACAAGCATATAACATGAACTAATTGAAATCTGTAAATTGATCTACTGAAATAATTGAAATTTGTATGCTTTGATCAAACAATATTAAGACTGAATAGCTGAGCTGGGACTGTAACTGATACTATATCTGAGACCTCTAACCGACATTCCCCAATTTGAGCTAATCGGGGTCCAACCTATAACCCTAGTTGGAAGGGTGTTAATACCATGCCACAGGTACTAATGATGGCTATTTAGATCCACTAAACTGATGTAATGTCCAAAGGACTAAGGGTGTCAAGCCTGAACTGACGGGTGACCCCTGCGAGATAGTCAAGCCTAATCTGATGGGTGACTACTCATATCCTATGTTGTCTACATAGTTCTAGAGTATAAGGACTTCTACTAACGAATCTTCCTATCTGACTGGGAAGGCACCATCCCTACACTTGCTCGGTGTTAAATCCTACTCCCATTTGAAAGACACTAAGATACTAAACTGTTCTGAGTTTAATGACTAATATCTGACTATTCTGATAATGCTCATAATATAATCTGAAGATTATTCTGTAATGTACAGAGACTAAACTAAATAAACAACTATGGTTTTTGGGTATTCAATACCCCCAGGACTTAAAATAACAATACTGAAAAGACACTAAAGCTTGAAGGCAAAAACATGAAGGCTCTTATTAAATAAATCTCTTGTAGGCATTTTATCAAACACTTGTACTTCATAGTTTAGTCAATTCATGGGAATAGTATAAAACTTGAAATAATAGCATGACTTCAACATTTATAACACTAAATCATGATCTAATTTGATGAATGACAATATTAAAACATGGTGGATTTGATAACAACGATAATTCCATTAAAGTATGATATAAAATCAATATTCAAGGAAGTTCATGGAGATTCATAGTTTTAAATCACAATTTAATATCATAAATCTTGAAAAGATGATAGATTTGTAATTAAAATGGATACTTAGACTCCATGGATGAAAGGAATCTATGGATGAACATCTAACATACCTGGGATGAAGAATTTGGAAGGATTAATGGAGAGTTCTTGAGATTTGACCTTGATTCTTGAGAGCTAGGGTTTCTTGTTCTTGAAAGAGGGGATTTTTAATTTGAGAGAAAGTGAATAATGATGAGTATGTAGGTAAATTAGGGTTTAAATTTCGTGTTTAGGGAGAGTTTAGGACTCAGAAAAAATACCCAAACAACCTTAAACAAATTTAAAAACACAAGCTGGAAAACTGAAGTCCCTATTTTTGGCCTTCACGCGACGCGCCACTATCGCGACAAGTCACTGGAAAAGGGACAACTGGGACCTGGATAAGTGCCACAATGCGCCACCATCGCAGTAAGCCTGTGGATGCCATTTTGGGCATCTCCACGATGCGCCATGATCGAGGAGGCCCACTATAAATTGATAAATGGGAAATTGGCCTGCTCCGCAATGCGCCATTACTGCGGAGTCACATTGGAAATTGATAAATGTCAAATTGACCTATGGAACGATACGCCAGGATTACGGACTCTTACTATATTTTTCAAGATGGGAGATTGGCCTGCTCCACGATGCACTAAAGGTTAAAATGATGGGGTTTTGTGACTGAAACTTAAAATCGACATAACTTCTTACCCGGTTATCATATTTGGGCAAATTTTATATCGTTGGAAAGATAATAAAATTTTCTACGCAATGGCAGGATCTAAACTAGAAAATAATGAGTGTTTAAAAAATTTCATATATGAATACTCGTGCACTAAGACTTAGATTATTCTAGGGAAATACGGGGTGTTACACTTGGGCAAATTAAAATCAAGGGAAAAGACAAATTTAGCCCTGGATGTCACTTTTAATTTTCATGATATTTTCTCGATCTGGACCCCTGGCGCGACGTACCGTGTTTCTAAAAAATGACAACTGGGATTTCAGGGCTTGGCGCGATGCGGTGGAATCGTGGTGCCCCTTTGGTTCTGAAATCTGGACTCATCGCGACGCAGTAGGATTGCGTTGGTACACTAAAAATTGATAATTAATAATTCAATTGGTGGCGTGACGTTCCAATATCGCGGAGCAACACTGGAAACTGACAATTACCATTTTGACATACTCCGTGATGCACTGCTGGCTCGAACGACAGTGTTTACCGACTGAAACTTAAAATAGCCATAACTTCTTACTCGGTTATCAGATTTAGGCGAATTTTATATCGTTGGAAAGTTAATTCAATTTCCTACGCAATGGTAGGCTCTAAACTACAAAATAATGAGTATTTCAAAATTTTTATATTAGATGACTAATGGACTGAGAGTTAAGTTAATCTTGAGAAATATGGGGTATTACAAAGGTACCTCATTAACATGGAGAAGCGACATACTGGATGAACAGTCTATAGATATAAAGGAAAATCTAGCCTATATGCCACATCACAATACTTTTTAAGAATCTTAAAAGGGTCACTTTGAACCTTAAACTAACTTTTATTTCTTCCCAAACTTCACCACATCCTTCATGGGTCAAACTTTCAACAAAAGTCGGTCTCCAATAATGTATGATATATCACAAGCTTGACCGTCGGCATAACTTTTTTTCCTACTCTTGGAAACCAATAGCTATTGCTGAATTAGCATCAGACAATTCATTGAATCCGTCAAAAAAATTATACCCCAAGCTCTCACCTCAAATGAGTCAAACCATCCTATGGGGATCTACACCTCTGCCCATGCAAAACCTCAAAAGGTGTCATCTGAATATTGGAATAGTAACTATTATTGTAGGCAAACTCCACTAGGGATCCTAATGACCTCTAAAGTCCATGACACATGCTCGAAGCATATCCTCTACCACTTTAATATTCCTCTCAGAATGATCATCCTTCTGAGGAAGATAGATTGTACCAAAATCAAGTAGATTACCTAACTCACTCTAAACAGTGCTCCAAAAGCTTGAGGTAAATAGAGTATCACTATTAGATACAATGGAAATAGGTATACCATGCAAACAATCTCTCTAATGTAGATCTTATCCAATTTCTTTGTATTATAATTCACCTTCACAAGAATGAAATATGTTGATTTGGTCAATCCATCTAAATCACCCAAATGGAGTCAAACTTCCCCAAGGTTGGGGGTAGGCCAACTGTGAAATGCATAGTGATCCGCTCTCACTTCCAATTTGAAATAGGCATATTCTGTATCGTACCACCCCATTGCTAGATGTATCGCATGATCCACCAAATTCCTTAAAAAATTTGTACCCCAAGGTCTTACCTCAAATAATTCAAACCATTCCTCAGGGGATCTACACCTCTATTTATACAAACCCTCAAAATACATCATCTGAATACTAGAATGGTAACTATTATTGCAGGCAAACTTTTCTAGGGGTAAGTACTAGTCCCAGTGACCTCCAAAGTCCATGACACATTCTCGACGCATGTCCTCCAACACTTGAATAGTCCTCTAAGACTTACCATCCATCTTAGAATAAAACGTTGTTCTCAAATATGATGAGTACCCAACTCATTCTAAATAGTGCTTCGGAAGCTTGAGGTAAACAGAGTACCTCTATCAGATATAATGGAAAAAGGGACATCATGCAATCAAACAATCTCCCTAGTGTAGATCTTAGATAATTTTTCTACATTATAATTCGCCTTCACAGGAATGGTTGATTTGGTCAATGGATTTACAATCACCTAAATAGAGTTAAACTTTCCCAAGATCAGGGGTAGGCCATTTATGAAATCCATGGTGATCCACTCCAACTTCTACTTTGAAATTGTCTTTCTTTGCATCTTAAAACCTATTTGCTAATTCAAACACTTAGCGATGAACTGCACAATGTCCTTATTCATACCACCCCTCCAATAATATTTCTTTAGATCATGACACATTATGGTTTCCCCTGGGTGAATGGAATATCTAGAATAATAAGCCTCCTCTAAGATCAATCTAACCCATACCCTAACTCTCGACACACAAACTCGAACAGTAATCCTCAAAATAGTATTAGAATTAATAAATGCCTCATTTGTCTCGCTAGTCAACACCTTGTCACGAACCACTCTCAATTTTTCATCATCAAACTGATGATCTTGAATCTATTACATCAAAGAAAATCCAGCCTCTACAAAGGCTAATACGTGTATGGGTGTTGAAATACTAATCCCAACCAACTAGTTATCTAAATATTGAACCTTTAACGCCAAAGGTTGCTCCTGAGTTAAGATATTAACTGAACTCCCCATACTAGTTGCCTTTAGGCTTAAGGAATTCGCAATAACATTTCTGTTGCCCGGATGATAAAGAATAGTGAGTAGTCCTTAAGCAACTCAAGCCAATATCCCTATCTTATATTATAATCTTTCAGAGGGAAGAAGTATTAAATACTATGATGACTTGAGAAAGTCTCACAATGTACCCCATACAAGTAATACCGCCACAACTCAATACAAAAATAATTGTTGCCAACTCAAAGTCATGGGTAGGGTAATTCTTATCATGCGACTTCAACTTATGAAAAGCATAAGAAATCACCTTACATCCCTACATCAACATAATACCCAATTCAACTACAAAATTATTATAAAATATGATAAATCCCACACCCTCTTTGGGCGAAGTCAAGATAGCCGTCGAATCCAATAACTCCTTAAGATTTTGAAGGCTCACCTCACAAGAATCTGACCGCTGAAAAATATCTTCTTCTAACTCAGCTTGGTCAAAGGAGTTTCAATAGAATAGAAACCTTCTACAAAACACCAATTATAACTTGCTAAATCAATGAAGCTCAGAATCTTAATAGGAGAAGTAGATCTAGCCCAATCACGAATCACCTATATCTTGGTCAGATCAACCATAATTATATCCTTAATTACCATATAACCCAAGAAAAAAATAGAATCCAACCAAAACTCGCTCTTTGAGAACTTAGCATATTCTCATCTCGCAATCTTTGAAGTACAATTCTCAAGTGCCTCACATAATCGACCTCATTCTTGAGATTAACTAAGATAGCATTTATAAATACAATCTAGAAGGAGTTAAGATACGATTGAATTTCCTGGTTCAACAACTCTATGATACGTCAGGGTTATTAGATAGTACAAATAACATGACCAAAAACTCATAATGATTGTATCATGTCCAAAAAACTATCTTTGGAATGTCCAAAGCTCTAATATTCAACTGGTGATACCCAAACCTCAAGTCAATCTGAGAATAAACCAAAGCACCCTGAAGTTGGTTGAATAGATTATCAATGCAAAGAATAAGATACTTATTCTTGATTGTCACCTTGTTCAATTATTGGTAGTCAATATGCATGCGCGTAGATTTATCCTTTTTCTTCAAAAACAAGACAAGCGTAGCACAAGGGGATACACTAAGTCTAATGAAACCCTTACCCAACATATCTTGAAACTGCTCCTTCAATTCTTTCAACTTAGTCAAGGTCATCCTATAAAGAGAAATGGAATGGGTTTGGTGCTCGGCTTAATATTGATAGCAAAACCAATATCACAATTTGGAGGCATACCTAGTAAATTCAGAGGAAATACATTCTTGAACTCGTGAATAACTTAAAAAAAATACAAAGAAGGCAGTAAGGGAACACTAGTATCACAATCATCGATCAAATAAGGCAAACAACCTTTTTCTACCTTGCAACAAGTAAGTAAAAAAGATATAACTCCCTTCGGACCCGAATTAAGAGTACCCTTCCAAGATAACCTTAGCACACTAGAGTAGCTAAAGTCACGACCTTGGCATAACAATCCAAGATACCATAATAGTGATCTAACCAATCCATACCTAAGATAATATCAAAATCAGCCATATCTAGGATAATCAAGTCTACCTAGGTCTCACACCTCATAAAGGCCACAACACAGAAGTAGTACACCTGGTTCACCACTAAAGAATCTTATATGGGGATAGAAATATGAAGAGGCATAAAAAAGGACTTATATGCAACATCAAAATTAGCAGCCAAATTTGTGTACACATAAGAGAATATACATTTGAGATCAAATAACATGAAAGAAAATTGGTAGAAAAGTGGGATAATACCTATAATAAATACATCAGAGGCCTCTGCCTTGAGTCTCCCAGTGATAAGAATAAAATAAAGGGAATGGAAAATAAGAAAAAATATATGTGGATTAATGCTTAAGCTATTGAAATTATGGGAAACAAGGGGGTTAAAACCCTCACCTCTCAATTAATTTCAACAACTTCAAAATTAACCCTAGATTATGAAATTAAAGAAAACTAAGATACCCATAAATGGGTAACCTTCAATTAATCAAACCAAGAATTTCACCAATAATTTAAATATTCCGCTACTAATTACTCCCTAACTTCCTTTAGGGAATTAACTATGAAGATTTACAAGTTTAAGAGTTTAATATTCAACATAATCTAGTCTTTAAAGGAAAAAGATCATATTTATATTAAGAAAATAAAGAAGACATTGACTTTTATAATATTTCCCTTAATGAGGCAAGGTGTAGCACCCTGAATTCTTGGTCCTTGAATTTTTTTAAAATTTTATCCTCATTGTCCTGACTACAACTCCCCTTATGAGTCATAGGGGGTCTTGATGAGTCATTGCACCTAAATCATTGCCTGAATAGTGTCTGTGGCTAAGGTTCCTATTTTGAGTATGAGTTTCTCCTAACAAGTTATATGGACTCATTACGAGTTATGATATTCCAACCATAGTCAACCCAGTGTATGTTCCAAGTGTTGCAATCCTGGTAATGAATAAAACCCTACGAGTCGTAGTGTCCCCTAACGAGTCGTATGATGTAAATCGTAGGCTCAATAGTATATGTGCCTAATGACACTATCTTGGCTAGGACTCATAGTGATGAGTCGTTGTGTGTTGTTATGAGTCATAATGTGACCCATAGTCACTGGCGACAATTTTTTAGTTTTTAAGTTGAGGGAACTTTAGACATTTCCCTCCTTTCTCAACTTAATAACCACGACCACAAAAAACCCTTGGGGCATTCTTTACATAATTTATTACCCTAAAGACACTCTCTATTCTCTCTAAATTACCTTAAGCAAGATACTTAGGGTTTCTAAGAAGTAAGTCATCCAAAGGCTCAAGGGTTGAATTCTCTCCATAAATCTTGGTATTATAGGCATGTTACTCTTACCTATCTATTATTTTGTAAAAACCATGTATTTTAAATAGTTATTCATGAGGTTTTGATGTTGGTTTTGGAACACGGGTTGAGGGTTTTGAATGTTTGTTTTTTAAAAATATTTTCCCATGGTTTACATATGATCGTTCATTCTTTATTCATGGTTTTGAACTTCTTGGGTGCATGGGCATGGTGACTAAACTATGGGATTGTGATTTCCTCCAAATTATGAATATTTACCATTGAAGTGATAATGAACTCAACCCCATATTATGAAATTGGTTTTGAGTATGAAAAGTATGCACATTAAACTATTCCTGAACTATTGCATAATGTGAAAAGCTAATAATGCATAATGATTTTGAATTGAACCTAATGGGGTTGCGTAAGTCCCCAAGCTAATGTATAATTAAGCTTAGAGGGTTGTGAATTCCCCTAAGTGATGATAATTCATTTGGAATGATGATGTTACTTTGCAATTGTAGTCGTATGATGATACAAAAAGTGTATAACTAAATATATATTATGGTTCAGTGAATGAGAATGTGTGATAAATATTTTAATGGGGCTTGAAAGTGGGTTGTGTAGCTGTTCCATGAAAGTGGAGGTCCTTAGGGACTAACATCGGAAACTCCACTAGCTGTCATGGGGGTCTAAATGACTGAGAGGTTCTATCCCCCCTTTATTATTATTATATGATTGGGAGGTTCAAATCGCACATGTTACATGAATTTGTGCTTAAGTCACCTTTGATTTATGAAGGGAGGTTCGAGTCCCCCATCAGGCATATGACATATGATTATTCTCTAATTCATATGGCTACATACATTGGGGAAGATCCGGGGGACCATATAGTCCGTAGGTGACTTGATTATGACGGTTATACTATACAATCCAGGTTAAGATTGTAAGAGTTCATGCTAAGTTGTGTTCCCTATCCTGGCATGTGATACATATATATATACATATAAATATATATATATTTGATGATGTGTATTGAATTGACTGGTTTTAAATAATTATTTATGGAAATACTTTCTCCCTTATCCCTGAGTTACATGCTAGTGATCAACCCACTAACCGTCTTCGAATATTGTATCCCCATGCGATGTAGGCATAGGAGATACTTTTACATTTCCTATGCTGAGTTAGGTGAACCGGTTTGGTTCATTGGTCATTGATGGTGAAGTGGTGATGTTCCATTGTTTATAAGAATTGGTCATTTCATTAGTTTTCTTTCATAGACTAGAATTGAAATGTTTACATTATCATTAACATTGTCATTGTCATTATTAGAGCCAGAGGCATGTCCCAACACTTTATTGATTGTGGTTTTGTTAGTAAACTTTGTGGATTACTGTGGACTTGGTTAATGTTGGTTGGTTGTTTTTGGTTGGTTATTGATTATTGATTATTGACATGTCTTAAATTATTTGAGCTTATCTTATGCTATCTTGTCATATGTTCGGAATTCATCCGACGTTGGGGGTATTGTAGGTCATAGGTATTATATTCTATTTGGCTAGGTGTAAGGGGTGGTCTCCGGTCCTTATTGGACTTGAGATGCCCATCATAGATAGGCCCCTGATTCATGTCATAACACAAGGGCCTTGTTTGGGTTCCCTCTTTGTGAATTTATTGAATTTAAGGGATAACCACTTAACAAATGACACTTTTTCCTCCTCAACTTCAATCCTTTGGAACTTCCAAACATTATAAGTTTTCCATTGATATTATTGAAGCTTCTCTAAGCTTTCTTTTGCATGATCATCATTTATAGGTCTTGTATCTCCTTTGCTTGACTATGCGTAAAAGGCCTTGAGAGGCACGAGCCATCTATGCTAGTATCATCCTCTCCTTCTTGAAGAGGATTCATCCTCAAATCTAAATTCTCACCTATAACATAAGGAGATATATCACTAACATTGAAAATATCATGAACATTCTACTCACTTGGAAAGTTAATCATGTAGGTATTATAATTTATCCACTTAAGAACTTTAAAAGGCCTATCCTTCCTTAGACTTAGTTTCTCCTTTTGGACTTATGGGAACCTTTCCTTTCAGAAATGGACCTACACCTAATTTTATATATTGAAGATCACTTTCTTTCTCCTACAATTCTTTTGAATGGCTATCTTTGAATTATTCTTATCTATGGCTTCTTTGACCTTGGAATGAATGTTCATCATCTCCCTTGTCCTATAATATGTATCTAAATTCACAAAAATATATTTAGATAAATGATTCATGGTTAATGGAAACAAGGAATTAAATCTATAACATACTTCAAATGGTAATATTCCAATAAAAGAGTTAAAAGACCAATCATATGCAAACCCAATCAAAGGTAAACGATCTTCTTAAGTTGTTGGG
Organism: Capsicum pubescens; assembly: GCA_030864215.1. Classification (NCBI taxonomy): domain Eukaryota; kingdom Viridiplantae; phylum Streptophyta; class Magnoliopsida; order Solanales; family Solanaceae; genus Capsicum; species Capsicum pubescens. The sequence goes on from CM061543.1 coordinate 127,176,272, forward strand.
GTTCCCCTAATTATAATACTTTCAAGATTTTGGTTAACTACTTTGATTTTCCCATCCATATGGGGGTGGAATGAGGTAGAGAACATAACTTTGACAAGTGTACCCAAAAACTCTTCAAGAAATAGCTAAGAAATTTAGAATCCCTATCATTCATAATAGTTTGAGAGACTCCATGCAATTTAAGAACATTGATGACAAATAAGGATGTAACATAGGGATGGATCATCACACATATGGAATGGAATAAAATGAGTCATCTAAGTAAATCTATCCACGACTGCAAATACACCTTCATGTCCTCTTTTAGTCCTAAAAAGGTGTCACTACCCGAGACTACCCCTAGTTGTAACATGGTGCTTAGAGTCACAAGTGACCCCAAGATAACCCATTCCATGGAATGACACTATGAATACTATATATACTGAATAACATTGTGTAGAAGCTAAAGTGTGAATGATGTAAAAATAATCAAACAAAATGTCAATGATAAAATCAAAATGAAAATTAATTAGCATAACATAAAGCTGGACCTCTATTGTCTGTCTAAAGGCTCTACTAAGGTGAGTTGTTGAGACAAAACCCCCCAACAAACTCTAATTGTCTAAATCTGAAATAGAGTAACAAATAAGATACTAATAACTATTCCTTGAATGATGAGGACTCACTAAAGCACAGTTGCTAAAGTGATGATGGATCAAGCTAACTACGATCAAGGTGTTGAACGTCCTAACTGTATTATAAGACAATATAGTGTAAAGAAAAGAATGTGGTCAACACTTTGAATGTACTGAGCATGTGAGATATGCACCACACTATATAAAATAAACATGCTGAAAATGACATGATAACCTGAACATGGAACAAAAATATATAAATTGATGCTATGACCAAGTAATAAACATAAACACTATAAGATACTAAATAAACTGGAGACAAAGTCAAAAGATATCTGAGACTAAATTGTGGGAGGTTTATGTAACCTACATATACTATGTGAGCATATTGGAATCCAACATGTAACCCATATTGGTAGGGTGTTCGTACCTTGCCGATGATTGGCATGAATTCACTCATAAGCCTGATCTTAGAAATCAAAGAACTGAATATTGAGCTAATAAAGCATGATATTTTAGGTCATCAAGTGTTCATCACCTACTAGCTTTCAAGAATGTAACTAATCATGAAAGTTCTATAATCAAAACATAACAAAGAATTTTATAACTCAAGCCCAAAAGAAAAAATTTATCAATTATATGTAACTAAAGGAATTCACATTTTTTCATGGACAACCTAAGCTTGAAGGGTGAATTAATCTTGAGGAATTGAGTTAACTTTGGGATTAAATGGGTAAAAGGAAAACCATTAATGAATTTCACATACCTAGATATGGAAACCTTGGTGAAACCTTTGAATATGGAGTTTCAAGTTGAAGAACCTTAATTTTTCCTTGGGAGAAGAAAATTGCCTATTTCTCTATTTTCTCTCTATATGTTGATTGAATTTTGAGTTAATGGGGAATTTAAGGTGTTTCATACATATATTATAGCCTTAATATAGCTTAAAGGATGTATTTTTTGTGTTAAAAGTGCGGGAAAATACCAAACCACCCCTTTGAAAATGTTATAACAGTGAAGAACAGTTTTGGCTGACGGTTTAGGGGATGAACCGTCAATAATTTGAACAAATGTCACTCAAACCATTAATAAATGAAAAAAAATGTTCTTGCTACTTAATATTGATGGCTTTACCTAATGGCCCATCACAGGTGTGATGGCTCATAAGCCGAGTTGTCATACTCTGTCAGATAAACACCCTTAGGTAAATTAAGCATAACTTTTTACTTCAATATCGGATTAAGGCAAATTGGATGTGTTGGAAATATAATTTAAAGATCTATCTTTAGGTTGGTATTTAGCTCAAAAAATTTCAGAATCTAGGATTTATGGTTTTTTAAGTTGATTGTAGAAAGATACTTCACAAGATGTTAATCGATTAGGGAGATTCTGACTTGGCTACGAGCTAAGAGTTACTTGTGGCCTTAATATATGTATAAATCACTTCTCATACTATCAAACATGAATTTTTATTTCTAGATTCACTTGTATCATGGTTCTTATTTTGGATTGGATTTTTGGGATGTTACAATATCTCCCCCCTAGGGTCATTTGTTCCAGAATGAAATCTAAGTAAGTTGAAATGTTTGGGAAAGAGATGCAATTCCCACACTGAATTTCTAAGAGATAAATACTGACATGATAACTGAGTCTATAATGGAAACATATACTAAACTAAACTCATGAATTCATGTTATGGCATGAGAATGGTTGGGTAACATGAGACAAAAAGGATTAATTAAGGGAAAATTACTAGAACGGTGGTGAGTCGAGTCTTCAATTCCTGGAATTCTTCTCGCATGAATAGAACCACTGAAACTTGACTTTCTTCTTAAGTTAGTCTAGTTATGGGAGAAGTAATAGTGAAAAACCCTTCAGTAAATTATTTATAGTAACCAGCTAAACCTAAGAAATTCTTAATTTCTGATGGAGAGATGGGTCTAGGCTAATTTCTAACTACTTTAGCCTTTTGAGAATCAACCCAAATTCCTTTACTAGAATTGATATGATCGACAAATGCTACTAATTTCTATGAGAATTCACACCTACTGAACCTCACAAATAACTGGCAATCTTTGAGAGTTTGTAAGAGAATCCTCAAATAGTTTGGATGTTCATCCTCAATACGAGAATAAACAAGGATGTCATCTATGAAGACAATGATGAACATGTCCAAGTACTTCTTGAACACCCTATTCATCAAGTCCAAAAAAGTTTTAGGAGCATTAATTAGTCCAAAAAGTATAAAAACAAATTTGAAATGACCATATTGACTTCTAAAGGTTATCTTTGGAATGTCATATTCTCTAATTTTGAGCTGATGGTAGCCTGATCTGAGGTCTATTTTAGAAAAGCACTTGATACCCTAAAGTTAGTCGAACACATCATCAATCCTGGGAATGGTATGCTTATTCTTGATATGACTTTGTTCAACTAGATATAGTTAATGCATATTTTGAGAGAACTGTCTTTATTGTGCATAAAAAGAACTAGAGCACCCTATAGAGAGACTTTAGGCCTAATAAAATTATTGTCTAGGAGATCTTTCAACTATTCTTTCATATCTGTAAGATCATTTGTATCCATTCTATAGGGTGGAACTAAAATAGGTTGGGTATCTAGAAGAAGATACATTTCGAAGTCAATTTCCCGCTCAGGAAGAACTTCAGGCAGATCTTCAAGAAACACTATTGAAAATTCATTTACCACAGAAATTGAATAAAGAATTGGGTTCTCATACTTTGAATCCTTAACCCAAACAGGATGATAGATGCACCCTTTGGAAATTATTTTTCTTACAGTAAGGTAAGAGACAAACCAACCTATAGGCACTGAGGTACTACCTTTCCACTCAATGATAGGCTTATTTGGGAATTGAAATGGGACTACTCTATTTCTACAATCAACTAACGCATAGCCAGAGTAAAGCCAATCCATGAAAAGAATAAAATCAAAAATATCCATGTCTAGCTCTACAAGATTGACTAAGGTGACTTTCTGGGATACTATGACTTGGTAATTTTTGTATAATCGTCTGCTATGACAAAATTATTAACTGGAGTAGAGGCTGAGAAGTTTTCAAGAGGATTTTGGAATAGAAACCGAAGTATTCTACTATATATGGAGTCATAAAAAAGTGTGGCTCCGAGATCTAACAGTGCATAAACATGAATATAAAAGACTTGCAACAAACCAGTGACCACATCAGCAGAACCCTCCTAGTCCTATCAAGTCTGAATGGCATAGAATATGTTCTTATGTTGTTCACCAACTACAGTAGACATCCTGCTAGGTCGGGTGACCTGCTAAAGAAATATCCTGATTATATCCACCATTATCATGTCTCTTGGCTGCTGGACAATTTCAAGCTTGTAAACTAGATTTCCATAACCAAAACACCTATCCTTACCTATCAATCATTCTTTGAGATGGTTATTCCCACACTTCTATCAAGTTGGGAAGGTACGACCATTGGAAGCACTAAAATAAGACTTAGTGCCTGACATACTACCGTTCAGATCTTGACAAGGTCTGAGAGGCAAAGCTTTAGTAGATGATGGTGCTGGGGATGAAAATCTCTATCTCAATTAAGATCAATCCCTTAACCAACCATGCCTCAAACCGTCACAAAATTAGCAAATTTTGGTCTTACTACTTAAGCTTGGTGGATTGACCTAATGGTCCATCACAGGTGTGACATTTTATCACCCTAACCATCACAGTCTAGTAGACAGACATCCTTTGGTAACCTAAATAAAATCTTTTACTCCAATATCGAATTAAGGAAAAAGTGGATTCATTGAAAAGATAATTTAAATATCTATCATTTGGTGGTGTTCAGATCACAAACACCGTCAATCCTTTTATGCTTGATTCTTATACCAAGCATGAGCCATTCTTTGTAACTAATAAGCATCCAAGTCATCACTTTTAGTTAGAGTGGAACCCATGATCTTAGTAACATCCTGAATACTATCCACGAACTCTTAATCTACTTCGAACTTAGACCCAATGAGTACTGGAGGATTCATTTAAGTGAAGTGTAAAACTCTAGATATTACTATATTCACTACTGGGTGGGCTAGTATAATAGCCTTCTAGTTATTCTAGATGGTCATGGATTGGGCTACTTCTATAAAAGTAGCCTTGAATGTGGCATGAGATACTTGTTCATTTAGAGGGTTTGTTTGATCTAGTGGTGCTTATTGATTCCTATTAATGTTGCCATTTCCATTCCTTATTCCATTAGTTATCTTAGGAGGCATATTCTGTAAATATGTAGAGCATGAATTAGAAGAGGGTTTTAATAAAGTTCATACTATCGCATGATTTGAACATAAAAGAAGTAAAAAAAATTCAAAAATATTTTATAGCCTCTTACTCATAAGTATGGCATGCTTTACACCCATGAAAAATACCCTACATAATGCAAATTTCAAACACCCTAGAACACTTTAAACCTATTTCTATGATACCAAGTTTGTAACGGCCTGAGAATACCCACTAGTCGTAGCACAGTGCTTAGAGTTACAAGTGACCCCAAGCAAACCTATGGCCTGGCATGACACTATGAGTACTATATAAATTGAATAATAATGTACGAAAACTAAAGTCTAAATGATATAAATATAATTAAACCAAAATTCAATGATAAAATCAAAACAAAATATCTTAGCATAACATAAAGTTAGACCTCTACTGCCTGTCTATAAGCCTCTACTAAGGTGAGTTGCTGGGACAAACCCCCAAACTAACTCTAACTGTCTGAATCTAAAATAGAGAAACAAATGAAATACTAATAACTAGTACTTGAATGATGAGGACTCACCAAAACACAGTTTTTGAAGTTATCCTGGATCAAGCTAAACTCGATTGGGGTGGTAAACATCCAAACCTATATTATAAGATAATATAGTGCAAAGAAAAGTATGTGGTCAGTACTTTAAATGTAATGAGAATGTGAGCTATTTACTGCACTAAATTAAATAAACATGATGAAAGTGACATAATAGTCTGAACATGGGACTAAAATTTGTAAGATGATGTTATGACTAAGTAATAAACATATAACACTATAAGATGTTGGATAGACTGGAGAAAGGTCAAATGAGATTTGAGACTGAACTATGAAAGGTTGCTATAACCAACATAGACCATGTGAGCAACATGGAATCCAACCTTAAACCCCAATTGGGAGAGAGTTCAGTACCTTGCCAAAGGTGTGAACCATGATTGGCATGAATTCACTCATTAGCCTATTAAGGTCAAGGAAGACACTCTAAAAAAATGAGGACCCCTTTAACCTACGATGGCATGTAGTTTGTGGCTTGGGTTATCTAAAACCTTGTCTTCTCAGTGCTAAGTACTACTCTCAACTAAAAGTAAACTGATATACTGAAATGCTCAACAATAAGGAGATTCTCAACCTGAAAGATAAGTGCTTTATCTAAAAGCACTCTAAATTCTAAAAAACTAAAGAGCTAAATATTCAACTGACAATCCTATGTTATCGGGCGTTCATAACCCACCATAGTTGAAGAATACAACTAATCATGACAATGTTATAATCTTAACATAATAAGAAATTTCATAACTCAATCCCAAAATCAAGAATTTACCTTTCTAATAAGATGTCATAAACAAGAGTTCTTAAAGATTCTAAAATAAATGGTAGAACATATATTCATGATTGAGTCAAAGTAAGAAACTAAAAACAAAAGGAATTTACACTTTCTCATGGAAACCCTAAGCTTGAAGGGTGAATTAAACTTGAGGAATTGAGTTAAGTTTAGGAATCAATGGGTAAAACAAAACCCATTGATGAAATCCTACATACCCTAAGATGAAAATCTTGGTGAAACCTTTGAATTTGGATTTTGATGTGGAAGAACCCTAATTTTACCATGGGAGAGAAAACCACCTCTTCTTTATTTTATCTCTATGTGTTGTCTGAATTTTAAGTTAATGGGAATTTGGGGCATTTTAGACTAATATTCCAGGCTTAGGATAACTTATACAATGTAATTTTGGTGTTAAAAGAGTGGGAAAAGACCAAACAACCCCTTTGAAATATTATAACAATGCAGAATAATTTTGGCTGATGAATTAGGTGACGGACCATCAATCCCTTGACCAACCATGCCTCAAACCGTCACAAAATTAGCAAATTTTGGTCTTACTACTTAAGCTTGGTGGATTGACCTAATGGTCCATCACAGGTGTGACATTTTATCACCCTAACCATCACAGACACCCTTTGGTAACCTAATTAAAATCTTTTACTCCAATATCGAATTAAGGAAAAAGTGGATTCATTGAAAAGATAATTTAAATATCTATCATTTGGTGGTGTTCAGATCAAAAACACCTCAGAATCTATGAGTTAAGTGTGTTTAAAGGTTATTGTAGCAAGATACTTCACAAAAAGTCAATCAGTAAAGAAGGTTTTGCCTTGGTATGAGCTAGGAGTTACTTGTGGCCTTAATACATGTCTAAATCACTTCTCATACTGTAAGAACATAAAATTTATTATTACATGAACTTAAAGTATGGTTCTATTTTTGGCTTGGATTTTTGGGGTGTTGCAGAAGGCCTAACATAAAATTAATGAAAATGTCCATCCATAGACCAATAGGAGTAGGAAGAGGAGTATACTTACCTTAAGGTCGTTTAATGACCCTCTAGGTCATTTTCTGCATTTTCTCCTATTTTTTTATATAGAGCTTTCTATTGTTTCTCCAAGACATTTATCACTTGCTAGAGCTGACAATTCAATTATCGGGTAGTTTATTTAGTTTTTAGAGCTAATTCTCTATTTTGCAGTCTTTATTGGTTCAAATTGGCTATCGAGCAAAGAATTCAGTCAAACAACCTTTATTTTGACAGTTCCAAAACGTCTATTTTAGGCTAGATGGACCCTTGGTTTGGGTCCTAAGGCTTTCAGACTCATTTTGGGCTATTGGACGGAACTTAAAAAAATAAAACTTGGGTGTGGGACCCACTTTTCATCAAAATAACCTCGACTGGAAATTTTATTTTTCCATTAAGTCCAAAATTTTGAATTTGAAGGGTAGCATAGTTTATTTGCATATACGAGATTCCAAATAAATTTTGAGGGGTCGGCAGAGTCTTAGAAAAATACCAAGTCTCCAGTTGGTGCATTCAGCTAGTGTGACCGCTAGGGCGACCCTTTGGGAGATTTAGCGGCCTTTAGGTGATTTAGTAGCCCTATCCAGCTTAGTGTTCCACTTTAGAAGAAAGTTGGCTGCTAGCGCATAAGCTGCTTTAGTACTGGTTTGTCTGCTTTAGCGATCTACCAAGCAAAGAGGTACTTGGGAGCCTTAGCACTGACCACTAAAGCATTACAGTTCCTATTTTAGCAACACCTGAAGCCTTTAAATTCCCCATTTAGATGTATTTTATCCTATTTTCACACAAATTCCAGTGTGAAAACCCTAGAATGCATGGAAACTTGGGGGAAACATTGACAGGAGATTTTGGGGTTTTTGTAAGCTTGGATTTCTCATTTCTTCTCTGGATTCTTAGTAAGATTTCATCAATTTCATGGTTAATTTTTTTTATTATTTTCCAAAATCTCCAGAATATTGGTGGGTTGATTATAGTACCAATTTGAGCTTAGAATTTATCCATTCTTAAAGATAAATGTTTCTTGAGCATAAAGGGACGTGTTGTCGATTCTAAAAGTTTGATTCCGCAAGTAGGCCTCACATGGGATCTTTTTACATAATTTTGGACCCGAAGAATGAAAATGCAATATGGTTACCATTGTTCTTATATTTTTTAGTAGATTATGATTTTGATTGCATGGTATCATACAAAAACTTCTTAGAAGGGAAAATTAGTGATTTAGCAGACTTCATTGGGCTTTTCTTCGGCAACCAAGTAGGCTAGATTTACCTTCCTCATAGAATAATCTAATTCATAGTATATTTAAGATATTATGCTATATATTGGTCGGGAATTAGGTCTTGGAGATATATTTAGTACTATTTGGAATATTTAGCCTATTAAGGATTAGTAAATTAGGTGTAATCGACTTAGTTACACATGATTTAGGCAGAATTGCTATCTTAGGGATAAAAGTAACTTATTTAATATCTAGTATAAAAATTAGATACCTTAGCCTATTCCAAGGTAGAAATTGCCTTAGAATGGATTTTGCAGATTAGAAGTGGGATCCTCCGTCCCACTTTAGGCCAATATTATCGTTATCTCCTTATAGACTTATTGGGTGCATTATATCTTTAAAAATGCATAGCTTAGAGCTTGAAGAGACAAGATTATTGACTCTTATGCTAGATGGTACTTAGGAGTTGGTGTTAGTTTTGGACCAAGTCCGATGATTTATTGGTATTGAGTTCTAATTTGAGTCTGACAATTAATGATATGAGTTCTGATTCATGTTTGAAAAATAATAATGATATTGAGTTTTGGTTTGAGTCCAACATTGAGAGGTTATCTTGGTATGTTATGCCATGGATGGATTCATGGTTTTAACTTGAGATATGGTTAAATAATGTAATTCCAGTTATTTACTTTCAATGATTGCACCCTCCAATCTTATGGGGGACTACGTTGGGTTATATACGTTCCATACTTACTGGCTTATGGGGCCCATTCTTGTAGTATTAATTATTATTTCTTTTGTATTATATCTATTTTTGTTATTTATTTACAGTACTGAAGCATTATTCTAGGTTCGCTCTTTTATCTTGACTTAGTTTATTTATCTTACATCTTTATTGTACTTATATTATGATTTAGCTCAGTTGACCAATGATGTCTACTGAGTAACTATGTCTTTGGTACTCATACTATACTTCTGCACCTTTTTGATGTGGATCTGAGTATTAGTGGTTGTCTTTGATGTTACGATCGTGCTGCTTAGAGTTTTGAGAAAGGGTGAGCTCTCGGAGTTGGAATTACCTTTTTCTTCTTCTTCTACTTCGCTTAGTATTTCATTATTCAAGAATGATGTATATTGACTAGTACAGTACTTATATTCCATTTTCCAGTGGCTCTTGTACTAACATTACTAGGTCATGGGATGTTATTGCTATTTTATCTATCTTTTGTATTAATGTTGTCAGTCTTCACTAGTAATTTTTTGGATTTAATACCTTTTCCCACCAAATTATCCCATGATTTATAGCTTCGAGATACAATTGGGTTTGCCTACTAGTGGGTTAAAGTAGGTTACATCATGACACATAAGTTGGGTTATGACAAATTGGTATCAGAGTATTAGGTTCACCAGTATTGTTGGTATAAGAGCAAGTGTCTAGTAGAGTCCGCAAGTCAGAATGATAACATCTGTTTCTTATCTTTGGGAGGCTACAGGACATTATTAGGAGATTCTTACTTCATTCTAAGATTCTAAGTTAGTTTCTAAAGATTTATTTGGTTTCACTCTCTTACAGATGGAAAGGACATTAGCTTCTAAAGATTCTTTTAGTTTCACTCTTTGATAGATAGCTAGGACACGTGCTATCACTATACAAGATTACAACCCTAAGTCCATGACTAGGGTTGCTGTCATAGCTCGTGCCAGACCCTATACTTTCTCCCAAGCTAGAGATTTTTCTTTCTCAGCCATTAGTGGGACAGAGACCATCCTAGGCTCCACCAGATTTTATTTCTTCTTTATTTCTTAGGAATGCATTGGTTTAACTCTCTAGATTGGTTGGTTTTACACCTTATGGTCATGCACAATCTATGAATCAGAGTGGTACTGAGGTAGGGGCATAACCTGTAGCGGCGGTCCCAAGAGTTGAGGTCTTTCCTGCATTAGTAGTTTCTTGGATAGTAGTTACTCAGCCAATGATTTCCCAGCCTACTATGTCTATTGAAGATCAAAAGATTGTAGGTAGATTCTTGCGATTGACTCTGCCTAGCTATCTGGTGCACCACACGAGGTTGTTTATGAGTTCTTGATTACTTGTGAGAACAGGCTCCATCATTTGGGCCTAGTTTATACTCATGGTATAGATTAGACTAATTTTTAGTTTTACATAGTTGTTCGACATTGGTGGTGAGGTCAGCTTGATTCCAGGCTAGATGGATCTCATCTATTGATATGAACTCAGTTCTTTGAAGTTTTCTTGGCAAAGTATATCCCTCATAGTATCAGAGATCTTCAAAAAGATCAGTTTTTGAGGTTGGAGTAGGGCTCTATGACTATTGTAGAGGGTGAGGCTCAGTTTTATGAGTTTCGTAGGCATGCTACTTCTATTTTGATGATCAAGTATGAGCGGGTTTGGTGTTTTGCTTGAGGGTTAGAACTTTCTCTCTACATGTACATAAAGTTTGGTTGTTACGGGTATGGCTTTTGCTGAGGTTTTTTATTATGCTCAATTTATAGAGGAGATACATTAAAAGACCCAGGGGGAAGTGATAAGAGGTCGCAATATCAGGTTAGTTTTAGTGGGAACCATAGTGGCTCACAATTTAGAGGCAATGGTTCTCAGGGTAGGTACCTCTCGCGTCAACCGTATCAGTATTAGGTAGAGTCTAGTAGACTCGTTCATGCCACACTTTAGATTACTAATGGAGGCCAGTCAAGTTACAATAGTAGCCTACACAGAGTAATGCTTAGCCTTCGAGGGTTTCATCTTCTGGTCATTCTATTCATTGTGGTTCTTTTAGGTCAACCAAATCTTCTAGTTTTAGTGCAGCACCTGGGCATGTTATGGTTGTTAGGCCTTTGGCCATTTATCAAGAGAGTGCCCTAGTCGTAGCGCAATGGTTCCTTCATCTTAGAGTATTCCATTGTTAGGGTTGTTCTTCCCCTATCTAAAAGTTATGTTCAAGGTTGTCGGGGTGGTCCCCAGGGTGCTCATAGAGGTCCTCAAACAAGAAGGATGGGATATCTATTAGGAGTCCATCCAGGTGGCGGGCATGGTTAGTTATATGTCATACCTACTAGACTAGAGAAAGAGTCTTTAGATGTTGTGATTACGGGTATGATTTTAGTGTATCATAAGTTGGCTTTTTTATTTAATCTGGGATCCACTTATTCTTATGTGTTTTCTTATTATGCCCCGTGCTTAGAGTTATCTTAAGATTCTTTATCTATTTTGTTATATTTATCTACTCTCATGGGTGATTGTTTAGTAGTGGTCGGGTTTATAGATCATATGTTGTGACTGTTCAAGAGTTTTATACTCAGGTTGATATTAGTGTGTTAGACATGGTGGATTTTGATATGATTTTGGGCATGGAATTATTATCCCACTATCATGCAGTCTTGGATTATTCTGCAAAGACCGTTACCTTAGTGATGCCCAACATACCCTCAGTTGTGTGACAGGGAGATATTAGCCCCAGGTTAATGGGAATTATTTGTTATTTAGGCTAGAAGTCAAATTTCGAGGGGTTGTGAGTCTCATCTCGCATATATTTATGATGTTAGTATGGATAGTTAGTCGCTTGACTTTGTTCTGATAGTTCATGAGTTTCCTATGGTCTACTAGTCTTCCTCTTGAGATTGAGTATGTGATTGATCTTGAGCTAGGCACCCAACCTATTTCTATAGAACCTTACCATATGGATCCTGCCAAGCTTAAGAAGCTGAATTCTCAACTTTAGGATCGCTTTGGTAAGATTTCATTAGATTGAGTGAATCATCTTGGGGTGCTCCTGCCTTGTTCATGAAGAGGAAGGATAGTTCCTTGCTTATGTGTATTGACTACAGGCAGCTTAATTGATGGTGAAGAAAAGGAATCCTATGCCTCACAATGATGATTTATTTGACCAGCTTCAGGGAGTAGTTGTGTTCTCTAAGATTGATTCGAGTTTCAGTTACCATCAGTTGAGGATTCGGGTTGAGGTTATTTGAATGACAGCCTTTTGAAATTAATATGGTCATTATATATTTTTAGTGATGTGTTTTGGGTTGACTAACACCCTAGCTGCTTTTATGGATTTGATGAACATGGTGTTCTGTCCTTATTTGGATTACTTCGTGATTATGTTCATCGATGACATCTTTGTGTATTCTAGGAGTAGAAAGGAGCATATGCAAAATTTGAGGATTGTGTTCCAGACTTTGAGATATCATAGGTTTTTTCAAATTCTCTAAGTGCGAGTTTTGGCTTGAGTTGGTGATATTCCAAGGACATGTGGTGTCTAAGGATGGGATTATGATGGATTCAATGAATATTGAGGTTATTCGGGATTAGGCTAGGCCTACATCTTCTGCTGAGGTTCATAGCTTCATTGGTTTGGCCAATCACTATAGGCATTTCATCAAGGATTTTGCTACTATTGTAATGCGGATGGCTAGATTGATTAGAAGGAGGTTCCTTTTGAGTGGTTCGAGTAGTGTGAGTTAATCTTTGGGAAGCTCAAGGTATTACTCACTCCAGCTCCTATATTGGCTCTCCTATTGTGGGTGAGGGATTCACCATATATTGTGATACTTTTGTTGTTGGTTAGTCTGTGTTCTAATGCAGCAGGGTCAAGTTATTTCTTATGCATCAAGGCATCTGAAGGTGCACAAGCACAACTACCCCACTCATGATTTGGAGTTGGCGGCGATGGTTTTTGCGTATAAGATTTGGAGGCATTATCTTTATAGGGTGCAATGTGATATCTTCACATATCATCATAGTCTTCAACATCTTATGACCTAGAGAGAGCCAAATTCTCGGCAGCATAGATGAATGGAGTTTCTTAAGGATTATGTCATCTTTATTTTGTATCATTTAGGAAATACAAACGTGGTGGCGAACACCTTGAGTTAGAAGGCAATGAGTATGGGTAACTTGGCTTTTATCTTAGTTTCTCAAAAGCCGTTGGCTTTGGACATTCAGTCCTTAACCAACTTGATGGTATGACTTGATATTTCAGAGCCTAGGAGGATTCTTTCTCGTGTTGAGGTGAGGTCTACCCTATTTGAGCAGATTCAGAGTCGTCGGTTTAAGGATATGGGACTTTGCATCATCGTGATCAAGTGTTAAGTGGTGATTCCAAGAGGGCTACCATAGATTCTAAGGGTGTTCTATGATATGATGGCCACATTTGTATTCTGAGGGTTGGTGACATGATTTAGTTGATTTAGCACGAGGATTTCAACTCTAGATATTCTACTCACTAGGGCACAACTGAGATGTCACTACTAGAAATGAGGGCTATGGGAACGCTTATTTAGCGACGGTTCTTGAACCGTTACTAAAACTACCTATAGCGACGGTTTTAACTGTCGCATAAAATTGTCTAGTCTATTAGCACAAAAATTAATAGAACCGTCGCAATATACTTGACAACCGTCGCAATAGGGCATTCTAAGGTAATGATTTTAAGAACCGTCGCCATAGATAGTTTTTAGCCATGGTTATTTTTCACAAAAAATCATATTTACTGGGAATTTTCCCTCCAACATTTTATTTACCCGTTTATTTTAATTATATTAATTAAAAAAAATATTTCAATATTTTGGCTCTAGTTAGGGTTTAGAAAGGCCCCAAATCGATACTACACCAACACTTTCTTCATTCATCCTCTCATAAATTCTTCAACATCAGGGACTTCAATTCTTCTCTTTGTCAATTCTTCAAGGAATCGTTACATTGAGAAACAATTCTTCGTCTATTGAAAAAATTGTTCAAGTGAAAGACACTTCATTGTTCTATTAAGAAATTCGTTACATTAGTTGTTGTACTACTCATCTTTTTCTCCGCTCAATTCGGTGTGAATCATTCAACCTCGGTGTCTTCCCTGCAACAGGCTCTTTGTCAAGGTCAGCAAATTGTTTATAGCCGACGTGGGTAATTCCTTATACTGCAATTTAAGTTAGTTTGAGGATTGTGCTGGGATTAAAAGTTGTAAGTAATGAAAATGGTATTTAGGGTTCTCTTCGAATTGTTCGAGTTTAATGATGGTTGTCTAATTTTGTTGAATTTTTGACTGTTAGTTTAATTTAGATATAGTACGTGACCTGTTTTGTTTGGATTTCAATCTTATATGTCAATTTTGCACTTAGATAGAATCAATTTGCCTTTATTTTTGGAACTATTATGTGATGTATACGAGTTAAATGTTAGCTATTTCAAGTGCAACAGATCTATGGTTTTCGAACTTTGTAGATTATGCTCTAAACTCTATCAAATTGATTCATCTATTTTTCTTACAAATCTCTCTTTTGTTGTATTAGGGAGGTTGGGAAAAGGATGAAACAATTGAAGTTGCTTCAAGGTGTAAGACAATAGAGGAAGCTGGTGTTTGTGGTGATATCGAGGTTAGTTATGGCCGAAAGCCATTTGAAAGTTCTTTGATCTATAACTTTTCGCTTTTGTATAGGTTGTTAGAGGTAGTTCTAACAAGACGTTGAAAACCATATTGCAGGAAAAACTAGGAACATGGTACTTCGAGAATAAAAATGGTGACACTGCCTACGAAGGGAACCTGTTTCCCTTATTTGTGATGGAGGAACTAGATTTATGGCCGGATAAAGACATCCGCAAAAGATCTGTTGTACATTCTCTATACATTTGCATATACACAACATCACTGCATCAGATATCCGTATTTACATACTGGTATTTTCATACATTCAATTAGAGATGAGCGTGCGGTAAGCAAGAAAGCTCTGCCAACAGGGGTTGATGAAAGAAGCCTTGGATTTGTTAGTTAGTTGCCTTACGTCACAATGTAGGTGAACTAAAATGGACCTTTTTTCAAGAATCAACCATAGCTCAGTTAGCCATGGAACTATTTTGCAGTTAGGAGGTAGGGCTCAAGTACTCGCTCAACCACCACCACCTACTCCGACAGATGAGGCCTAGTCTCCATCAGCCAAGGTAAAAGTAGCTTGTAAATAGGAAAATTAGCATAGTGCATGATGTGTGGAATGGGCGTTAACCTATCGCGAACCAACCGTGACTAATCACTAAGGAATTATATCATGTTGTTGAATGTTGCATTAATGGTGCAAAATCTTGAATTTTTTAAGATGGTCGTCCCCAGAATAGACCAATATGGTGATAAATTATTATGCCTAAAATTTAAATAGGCCTGCAGCATCATTAAGAAAAAGTTTAAGATTATATAGTTCCTTCACATGCTATGTTGCTCGAACTCTCCGAAAATGTAACCGCAATCATATTGGATCCTCCAAAAATGTACTACTTTTGGAGGATCCATCTTGCGTTCCCTCAACACTTTTGAATAGTCCGAGCAACATAATTGACATGAGAATTCTTTTTCCTTGAATTTTTTTTAATTTCTTCCTTCATGAATCCTTTTTCTCGTCATGATTTCATCTTTATTTTCTACAGTCTCCTTTTGCCATTCTTATATACAACAGTTAGTAAGAGGTTTAATATAAAAAATTCTTAGGTAGATAATTTACATTTTAACTATTAAGTAAACATGGGTTACCTGGTGGTTAGTTTTAAGAACAATGCAATGAGAAACAAATAGCACTACCAACCATAATATCCTTATGTTATTAGTAATGTTCCTTAATGATTTTTAGTAGTTTAGAAATCTCAATCTTCTTACTATCTATGATATAGAAAGTGAATATTTAGTTTTTGATTTAGATAGATGTAGCATTTAATCCACTTGTAAAATTTATTTATGTAGATCTCTAAGGTTTAAGTATTAGTACCTTGACATCTGTTCCTTTAGAATTTTTCAAATGGCTTTCCGGATAACTGGATTTAGAAAATTTTGCATTGCTTGACTGGCGATGGTAAGTCCTATTAAGGCCTGAAGTATAAAACCATCATGTGTAACACTCTAGTCATGTTATGGAGCTTAAGTTATATACATCATCCTTCAAAATAAAATACTTTTATTTGGTCATTAATATGCTCCTAATTAATTCATATGATATACAGGGCCACTTCCAAAGGAAGGATGTGATTTTTGTTTGATAATCCTTGGCAACCGGAGTTCCCTACAGGCTCATAGAGAATCCTGCATATCGCATCCGAATAATAATGTATGTAAAATTAATTCTATCTATGATAGACTCAAGTCCCTCGTATTTGTCTCATCTAGTAAATAAGACCAGATGATAGCCTCACTTTCTTCCTCAAATCTACAAAGCTATCTCTTCTCTTTAGTTACTCAAAACTATAGAGTCTCAAATCAACAATTGTTGGAATTATTACAGAAAGAGTTATCGACCACTTTTTAAAGAAAATGGCTTTTTCTGCATTTTAAAGTTGGTGATGCTACCTCTCTGCTCATCTGTACTAGTTTTGAATTTTGTAATTGTTCCATGATCATGTCTCTACATGTTATCTTACACAGTCTGTTCTTTTTATAATGGTGGTGTTCAGTCCCACGTGTGTGTAGCTTGACTTTTCACTGAGTACCTCTTATCTCCCACCAGCATAGTTACCGGGTAACTCCAACTACTGGATATATTTAGTTGTCTTTAAATGTATTTAGTGATTTATAGAATATTGAATCCTGTTGACGCTTAAGATAGGAGTAACATTTATCTATATTCTTTTAAGTAGATTTATCAATGTGATCATGTTCTATCACAAATTTAACCTCCTCCATAGAATCATCTAAATGCCAGTTGTGATCTTTTTTTTCTCCTTCATTAACATAATAGAATGCACTTGATGTTTATGAATGTCGTGCTTATAATTTTTTGTTTTCGCTCACTTGCCTGTCTTGTCCATGTGAAGGGAAGCCTTATAGAATAAGGAAGCTTACCACTAAAGATTACTGGGGTATTCAGTGGCAATGTGATGATTCCCTAAGTCTCCGTATAAGAATTTATATTTGTGGCATATTCTGCTTTGGGAAAGAAATGAATACACGGACAATTGCTAGGCTAAAGGGCTTTGAATCTCCATTTTTTGCTCTGTAGTATTTGCAAGATCATAGTTGGATGTAAATTTACTTCCAAATGATTTTTGTTCTACTCCTTATTTTTTCCCTTCTTCCCTCTCTTATTAACTCTGTTGGACCAGATTATCTCAGAAAAATCGTAGTTGAAGATCATCCAAGTCAACCAAAGTCGACATTATGATAGAAGAGTTAATAGCAAAAACCTTTTCTTGCTATTATCTTAAATACTCTGCAATACATTAGAGTAGTTTACTTGTTTGTTGAGAAGTGGAAGTTCCACATAAGTTGGGATACGGCATCTTTAGAAGGTTTATATGTGGAGGTTAACCAGGTGTCTGTGAATAAGTGAGTCGCATGCTTGATATATATGGACGTATATGGTAATGGGTTTGACCACAACATCAAACCATTCTCTTACCATATTGATCATTATAACTACTACGACTTGCAATTCCAATGTCATTTTGTGCATGACAGATTCCAATTGCAATTGCAATGATTATAGTTCCACTCTCCACCTATCTTTGAAATTGGTACTCTTCTTTCATAAATATTTCTCCGTCTAATTAGTTTGTGGTTGGAAAGGCTACCTGTTCTCCAGAATTACAGTTACTGCCTCTTGCCAGCATAATTTACTAATAGATTGTTGCCTAGGACAAAGCTAAAAGGAAAAGCTACTACTACACATATGGTCCCATACATTGGTCTTTCCACAATGTCCCTAGCCTTTTTTACCAAGGTGTCGGCATCAATAGTGTGCTTAATTAGAGATTTAAGTTTAAAAATTCACGGTGAAATTTGAACTCTTTTGAACTCCCTCAGTCACTGAGTTATCTCTAATCTTATGTGCATGGGTTACCTTATATATATAGTGTAATTTTTGTCGAGAGAATTTGAACGAACCCCTTTCTAGCTAGTTGCTACCCTCTAGTTTGTTGGATAACAGTACATTGTTAATGTTAAGCAAAGTTCACAAAATTGGTACTCTTCAATTTTTCTGAAGAGAGATAATATTACTTGTTGCATTTAACCCCTGAGTTACAATCATTATGCTGGGGTTTTAGTAAATATTCCTTTTTATCGAGTAAAGTTACTCATTTCATTCGTGTACCATACGTACGGCTTATTCAGTTCAGTGTGTTAATATCCAACTTTACCAGACTGGAGCTATAGCTTTGTGGTTGTTTAATGTTTAGGTTGTCCTATTTACTGTAACTTGATCTTTTCCAACTTTTACTGTTGTTGTGTAATTTATTGTTCAACTTTAATTTTTCTTTTCTTATTGTTATAGGTGATCATGACATAGAAAATGGCGGGAACGA
This sequence comes from Capsicum pubescens, assembly GCA_030864215.1. Lineage (NCBI taxonomy): Eukaryota > Viridiplantae > Streptophyta > Magnoliopsida > Solanales > Solanaceae > Capsicum > Capsicum pubescens. The sequence goes on from CM061543.1 coordinate 127,195,044, forward strand.
AATTGATGAACTAGACCTGACTTAAGTGATTGATTACATTAGCTTCACGTCACACTAGTAGTTTAAAAACTTGTGTATGTTCTGATTCAGATCGATCATATTTGATCAAGTAGATTCAAACATCTTTTATTTTTGAACATTCAAAACTACTTGTGTATGGTTTATTTTATGTTATGCATATGGTAGCTTTATAAAATTATTGCAATAGCATAATATATTATTGAATAGTGTAATAATAATTGTCATAATAGCGTAATATAAATGTCCCAGTAGCCAAAATTAATCATTTCTATAGCTCACGTTTAACTGTTGCAATAGCCTACAAAATAACCGTCCTATAAAGCTTAAAAACCATCCCAAAAAGTTCTATAATCAAACCGTCGTAATAGCTTAAAAATCATCCCAAAAAGTTTTACAATCAAACCATCGCAATAGCTTAAAAATTGTCCCAACAGGTTTTATTGGAACGGGTGAAAACCGTCCCAACATATAGTAAACCATCGCAATATTAGATATATAGGGACGTTTTTGAACCGTTCCAATAACCTATAAACCGTTGTCATATGTTAAATGCAATAACCGTTGCTAAAGATATAGTTATAGGGACGGTTAGAAAAAACCGTCATGAAAGACAAGATATAGCGATGGTTATACTAACCATCGCAAAAAACCATCGCTATATATCTAATGTAACGGCTTCAGTTGTATCAGGTCCTCTAACCATCGCTATATATCTATTGGAACGGTTTTGGTGCCTATGAAGACGGTATGAGAACCTCACCATAGCCCATTTTTCTAGTAGTGTGTATAGAGACTTAAGGCAATAATATTAGTGAAGTTGTATGAAAATAGATATGGCAGACTTTGTAGCTTATTACCTATGTTGTCAGTAGGTGAAGGTTGAGAATCAGAGGCCTGGTGTCTTGATTCAGTGATTGCCCGTTCCCGAGTGGAAATGGGAGCGGATTACCATATACTTTGTTAGTGGTTTTCCTTGCTTTTCCTATGGTTTTTATGGTATTTTATCATTGTGGATAGGTTGACCACATCGGTACATTTCATTTCTATTTAGATGCCCTTCAGTGTCAAGAGGTTAGCCCATATCTAGGTTCATGATATAGTCCATCTGCATGGAGTGCCTATTTCTATCATTTCAGATCGGGGCTCATTTTTTTAATTTTAGCTTTTAGAGAGATTTCTAGGAGGATTTGATTACTCAAGTGGATCTTAGCATAACCTTCCACCCTAAGACTAACGGGCAGTCGAAGAATACTATTCAGGTCTTTGAGGATATGCTCTGAGCCACAGTCATAGATTTTAGGGGTCAGTGAGAGCAACACTTAGCTTTGGTAGAGTTCTTATAAAATAATAGCTACTAGTTGAGAATTAAGATGGTACCCTTTGAGTCATTGTATGGTAAGAAATATCATTCTCCACTTGTGTGGTTTAAGACCTTTGATATTAGACCCCATAGCACTGACTTGCTTCAGAAGTCGTTGGATAGAGTCAGGGTGATTCAGGATAGGTTGAGGCCAGCTCAGAGTAGGCATAAGGATTATGAAGACCATAAACTTTGTACCTTGAGATTTAGAGTTAGAGATCGGGTATTTCTCTGAGTATTGCCCATGAAGGGTGCTGAGGTTTGGGAAGAAAGGCAAGCTCAACCCTAGATTATTGGACCCTTTTAGGTCTTTTGCATAGTAGGAGAGGTAGCTTATGAGTTAGCCTTACCCTCATATTTTGTTGTTATCCATTGGTTTTCCATGTCTCTATATTGCGGCGGTACATTCCAGATATATCTCATGTGCTCAGATGGGACTTGGTTTAGTTAGATGGCAGTTGACCTTCGTAAAGGATCTTATGTTTATCTTAGCCAGGAAAGTCAGGTGGTTTCTCACTAGAGAGATTATAGTAGTTAAGGTTCAGTAGAGGAAGCTACTTAGGAGATTAAGAGCAAGATGTGGGCCTAGTATTCTCACTTGTTCGAGGCTTCAGGTACATCCTAACCCTTTACTTTATGGACAAAATGTCTTTTAGTATTGGATATTGTAATGACCCTCCCGGTCATTTTTTGTATTTTCATTTATTTTTGCTATGTATAGCTTTCCTATAGCTGGCCTAAGCCATTTATTACTTGTAGAAACTGCCAGTTCAGTTAGTGGGCAATTCGTTTACTTTTTAGAGCCAATTCCCTATTTTGACGTCTCCACTGTCATAATTGTCTATTGGGCAAAAAATCCAGTCAAACAACCTTAAATGCTAATTCTAACAGCTCCAATAGCTCCAGAACATCAATTTTAGGCTAGATGGACCCTTGGTTTGGGTCCTACGGCTTTTGGACTCATTTCGAGCTATTGGCTGGAACTTAAAGAAAAATGGCACCTGGATGTGGGACCCACTTTTCATCAAAATGACCTCGGATGGAAACTTTGACTGTGCCATTAAGTCTGAAATATTGAATCAGAAAGTGTAGCATAGTTTGATTGCGTATACGGGATTCCAAATGAATTTTGAGGGGTCGGCAGAGACTTTGAAAAATATAATGTCTCCAATTGGTGCATTTAGTTTGTGTGAACGCTAAGGTGGCCCTTTGGGTGCTTTAGCATCCCTTGCGAGCTCAGTGTGCCATTTTAGCGGCAAGTTGGCCACTAGAGCGCAAGCCACTTTAGCACTGGCTTGTCCTCTTTAGTGGCCTGCCAAGCATGGATAGTGCCTACTTTAGTAGCAACTGGGGATTTAGTGTTCCCACTTTAGCGGCACCTGGAGCGTTATAAATTTCACACTTAGCCTGATTTTCTCCCATTTTTTACACAAATTCAAGAGGGAGAAAACCAAAATATGTGGAAACTTGAGGCGAACATTGATAGGAGATTTTGGGGTGTGCATAAGCTTGGAATTCTTGTTTCTTCTCCAAATTATCGGTAAGTTTTCATTAATTTCATGGTTAATTTCTTTATTATTTTCCAAAATCCCTAGAATATTAGTGGGTTTATTGTAGCACCGTTTGAGCTCCGAATTTATTCATCCTTGAGGGTAAATGTTCCTTGAGCATAGAGGGATGTGTTGCCAGTTTAGAAAGTGTGATTACACAAACGAGGCCCACTTGGAATTTTTTTACGTAATTTTGGACCCAAAGTTGAACATGCAATATGGATTTTATTGTTCTTTTATGGATGAGTGGATTATGATTTTATATCGTGGCATCATACAAAAACTTCTTGGAATAGGAAATTGGTGATTTAGCAAATTTCACCGACTTTTCATTGGAGTCCACGTAGACTAGGTTTACCTTCCTCATAAATTGAGATAATTTGTAGTATATTTATGATACTAGGCTAGATATGGGTTAAGAATTAGGTCTTGGAGATATATTTAGTACTAACCATAAATTTGGCGTAATCGACTTAGATACTCATGATTTATGTAGAATTACTATCTTAGGGCTAAAAGTGGTTTATTTAATATATAGTATAATAATTAGATATCTTATCCTAGTCCAGGGTAGAAATTGCCTTAGAGCGGATTTTAAAGATTAAAAGCAGGTCCCTTCGACCCAATTTAGGTCAAGACTATCGTTAGTTCCTTAAATATTTACTGGGCGTATTATATCTTTAAAAATGCATATTTTAGATATTAAAGAGACTAGATTCTTAATGCTTGTGCTAGAGTGATACTAGGTAGTTGGTTTTAGTTCCGGACCAAGTCCAGTGATTTATTGATATTGAAGTTCGATTCGAGTCTGGCGATTGATAATCTGAGTTTCGGTTCAAGTTCGATAAATGATGATGATATTGACTCCCGATTTGAGTACGACATTAAGAGATTATTTATGGTATGTTATGGCATGAATGGATTGTCGGTTATGGCTTGAGATAAGGTTAATTAATGTAACTTCGGTTATTTACTTTCTTTGATTGCACCCTCCGAGTTTATAAGGTCCTATGTTGGGTCATTAACCTTCTGCATTTACTAGCTAATGGGGCCCAGTCCTTTAGTATTAACTATGTTTTCTTTCATATTATATCTATTTCGCTTATTTATTTATAGTATTGGAGCATTATTCTAGGTTTTCCCTTTTGCCTTGACTTAGTTCATTTATCTTGCATCGTTATTGTACTTATATCATGATTTAGCTCAGTGGTGCAATTATGTGTACTGAGTACTCATGGCTTTGGTACTCAAACAACATTTCTGTCAATTTTTAGTGCAGATTCAAGTACTAAAGGTCGTCCTGACGTTACGATTGTTTTTCTTAGAATTTGGATGCAGGGTGAGCCCTTATAGCTGAAGTTGTCCTTTTCTCCTTCTTCTACTTTGTTTAGTTTTTCATTATTTGAGAATGATGCATATTGACTATTATAGTACATATATTCCTTTTGCTAGTGGCTCTTGTACCGACACAACTTGATCGTTGGATGTTATTGCTATTTTATCTATTTTTTGGATTGTTATTACTTGAATTATTGTTGTAAGTCTTGACTTGAAAATTCCAAATTTTATGCTTCTTTCCACCAAATTAGCCCATTTCTTATAGCTCCGGGCTACAGTTCAGCTTTTCTACTAACGGAATAAAGTAGGTTCCATCATGACACATAAATCACGTCATGACAAATCGAGTTGTGGATTTGGCTTGCTTGCATTAAAGGAATTTTCCACAAATTTTCTCCACATCATGGTTCATTTTGGGACAATAGAATTGCCACATGATAATGTCAAGGGTCCTAGGTACCCAGAGTGCCTCTTTAAACCACCTCTATGAGCCTCTTTGACAAGGAACTCGATCCGAGAACTCATGGGCACAAAAACCTGTTCATTCTTGAATAAAAATCCATCAACCAATTGAAACATTCAACACACTTTCAATGATTAAAACCTTCAAAAGTCTCCTGGAAATCAAAACCAATAAAATAGAATCCCTTCAAGCTTTCAAATCCCATCATCTTAGAAGCTAAAGCATTGACCGACACATACCTTCTTGATAGATCACCCGCTACCATATTCTATTTTCCTTGCTTGTAGTTGATCACATATGGAAAGGTCTCAATAAACTCAACCCATTAAGAATGTAGATTTCTCAACTAGGATTGCCCATTAAAGTGTTTCAAGGACTCACGATCGATCCTTTTTATGAACTCTTTATGCCACAAGTAGTCTTGCCAATGAGCCAACACTGCACAAGTGCATCTTCTTGTTTCATTCCTTAAACCAATTATGGATAGCATTTGTTGATATGGTTTCAGTAGTAAATAGTTTAAATACTTATCATAAGTTATATACAAGTAGATCCCTTTAGCTGTTCACTAAAGTAAACTTATGATTTTCCTTTTTGCATCAATACACCACCTATACCAATACCTAGATCATCACATTCAATATCAAAAGTTTTACCAAAGTGGGGTAGTTGAAGTAATGGTGAGGAACTCAACATTGATTTCAAGGCTTGAAAAGACTTTTCTTTTTCTTCACCCCATAAAAAAGTACATATTTCTTGATCAATTTGGTTAAAGGAGAAGCAATTGAACTAAAACCCTTCACAAATCACCGATAAAAACTTTCCAACCCATGAAAACTTCTTGCCTCGGTTGCTTTGGTTAGAGTCATCAATCCTTGATGTATTCTACCTTCTCTTCATCAACATCTATACCATTTTCACTAATCACAAAACCCAAGAAGGCAACCTTTTAAACACAAAATGAACATTTTTTAAGATTAGCAAAGAGCCCTTCTTATAGCAAGATATCAAATATTTGTTTCAAATGGATCACATACTCTTCAATTGTTGTGCTATACAAAAGTATGTCATCAAAATAAACAACCAAAAACTTGTTAATGAATCATCACAGACCTTCAAAACAGAATAAATAATACTAGGCAAAGTGCCAGTATTTGGTTAGCGTACAACAAAAGATTGGTGTTGACAAGGCACACTAGAAAGTGTTCCTTATCCATACTCTTTAGAAACTGGCTTGGCTTGGCTATAATGCATATATTATTCTTGTTCTTATACAATTCACCTCTCTTCATTGAATTGTGGAACTTTCACCTTTACTCTTTGCCTCATCCATTCTTATCCTCTCTCAAAGCTCCTTTATAGCCCTATAGTCCCCACTCACTTGGTATGGAGTGAGAGGTGCAAGCACATACTTATTACCTTCAATCACAAAAGTATATTTTTGTATCTTCCATGGTGCATAACATATCTATCAAATTTCCACAGCCTTTCTAACAATACATGACAAGCCAACATAGTCACAACATCACAAATCAACTCTTCAGTGTACTTGCCCATACAAAATTGGAAACTTAATTTCTTAAGGACTTTTGTCTCCCTACTATCAGTGATACATTATTTCTTGTAAGGGTTGGAATATTTCTTATTGTAATTTTCATACTCTGCACCAAAGAACGAATCATTACATTGGTGCAACTCTTGCTATCAATAATCAAAGAACACACTTTATCTTGGATTTTACGTGTAGCATTAAATAAATTCTCCCTTTGATCAAGTTCTTCTTTGGAAAGGGATCCTATAAAATTTATCACAACATATGAAAGATTGTCATTCACCTTTAAATCTCCATCATCATCAACCAAAGGTTTCTCTTTCTCAAAAAAGCGAGCAAAGTTACCTTCTCATCCGACCTTTCTGCTTCATATCCTAAATCAATCCCCTCTTCATTATTTTTATATCCTCTCTCTCACTCTTTTTATCATCTTCTTCTTTCTTCTTGATTCTATACCCATCTTAAAGCATAACAATTGACCTCCCATTGGGACACTCACTTGCAGCATGTCCCTTCCTTGACATCTAAAGCATTGAATGAAAGAGGGTCAAGGAAAGTTAGGTTTAAAATAGTCACCTTATTGTGGCTTCTCACTTGCATTGGATTTGTAATCAATCTTGACTTTAGTATATTAACAACCACCCTTAGGTTGCCCCTTAGAAGATTTAACCTTTCAATTATCTCTACTCTAGTCCCATGTGGAAGGTGAAGCACTCTTGGACATGTATGAATTTTCCTCTTTCAAATCAAATTCTACCTTTGAGGCATCACAAAAAGGCGCTTGAAGATTATCATAGATTTTAATCTTCAAATACATCAAGATATCATACCTCAAATTTTCCACAAATTAAACTAACATACATTTTATTCTTTCTTTATGTTTTGACTTCATTTACAAGTTTTCAAACTCATCATAATATTATTTCACACTTTTATAACCTTGACTCAACATATACACCTTAGTGAGCGCTTCTTAGTAGTGGTTTGGAGTTAAATACCTCAACTCCACAAGCAAAATAAACTCTTGCCAAGTAGGTAACTCATAGTTGTGATGATTCTCCCTTTCTCATCTCTTGGACTTCCACCAAGTGGACATATACCCTTTAAATTGAGTGATATCATACTTTTTCTTTAAAGTTCTTGAAAAATTATTCGTGAGAAAGATCCAATCACATTGAATTTTCCTTTCCAAGAACTCATTAGGGTCACTACTTTCTTTGAACCTTGGAAGTGAGACCTCAATAGTATTTAAGCGATAGTCTTGATCACTCTTCTCCCCAAACCTATCTTATTTTTTATATCATGTCATTTTTAAATCCCATCTTATCTCCTCTATTTCTCATCTTATGCCCTCTATTCCCATATGCTTGATCTCTCATGCCTCGGTCTCACCTTAATTTTTGAGTTCAAACTACTTTCGATGGCACTTCATAACCACCCCTACCTCTATTCTCCCAAAACTCATTGTTGTTGATATTATTATTCATTAATCATAGAAAGGATTTTGGAATTAGTAGTTTTGTTAGGATATTTGTGATGCATATTATGGAGTTTATATGAGGGATTCATTCAAGGATCCACTTTATGTATTTTAGATTAGAGTTTGGTATTAAAATTATTGTACCACAAAAGGACAGTTTTATTGTAGGGGATAGTATGGTTGTGGATGAGATATGGTATAGCATGTCTTGGTTAGTTTGGAATGTTTTTCATTTGGAAGGTGGGTTGTTGGAAGTTTCGAGTTTGATTTTGAGTAACATGACCTAGCTCTTGAGCTTGTCCTAGAGTAATGGTGGTAGATTACACCGATGCCTTTCTTATCTACTCATTTTCTAGTTGAAGTGATTTCCCTCTCTCCATCCATACCAACCTTTAACCCATACCTCCTATCCCCCCATTCATTTTCGCTATCATTCCATTAATTTCCGCACTCAATTTCACCATTTGTTTGAGATGTGGGTAATAGCCTCCTTGATGTGATCTACGCTCTCCCCACATGGACTTGTATTATTCATAGTACCTAAAAAAAATCAACAAACAATATTAGTAGTAAAATCCTTATGTCACTCGTACATAACCTCTTAACTTACCTCATATAGTATCATCTCAAAATTTGTAGTGAACTAGCTTCCCTTGATCAATTTAAGTTCACCTATCCTTTGTAGTGGAGTGAAATTTTGTGACACTTGAAGGAAGTAAAACTTAATTAAATCCATGCAGATTTGAATCAATAAGTTTATCAATAAATTAATATGAGAAAAGTAGAAGAAAAAAAGCATGAAAAAATTGAACTAAAAAACTAAGTAACAAAAGTAAGAAAATTACTACTTGCTTTTTAATTTGTGAATCAAAGAGATGCTTTGATGTTGAAAACTAGTTAACAAGTTATTAATGATGTTAATAACTTGTTAAATAGATAATAAATCGAAGAAAAAAGAGTGAACAAGAAGAAGTTTGAAGTTTGGGTACTTACAAAAATTTTGTGGACTTATTTTTTTTTAGTTTGGGACCAAAAATTTGGCTAAGTCCACAAAACCTACAAGTTTTGCTCTCTGAAGTTCACTTACATGTGCCAAAAAGTGCTTAGGATGACATGGCTAATTGGGTAGTTGGCTGGTCCCCTGCTGTGTTGGGGTTGGCACGGCAGCTGGTTGACTGGTCAACTGCTGCATGGCAGGTCCATGTGGAATTAAAATAATTTTTAAAAAATAATATTGTTTTCAAAGTTTCCGTAAGTGGATCCACAAATACTTTGACCAACTTTGAATTAAAATTTTTTGAATCAAAGTGTACTTTCTCTCTTCTTCAAGAACACACATCAAACCATAACATCCCTGAATCACCTCAGAATTAGCTCAAATTGTAATATGTTCTCCCCCTCGACTTAGGGAACAAACCCCGGTTTTTAATCCCCAATTAATCCTCAATCAATAAATACACTTTTAAAATTGATAAAGTTTTGAAATCTTGAAACCCTTTAATGGTAACTTCATTTTTACAACTCTAAACTGAACGAAGTTTGAAATCTAGAATTGCAAGATAGTAGGAAATCAATACCTAGAGTCAAAAATAACAAATCAAAACAAAAAATATCATAGTTTTTTGGGAACTTTTGAATGATTTTATTTTTTATTTTTGAATTTTTAAAAAGATTAAAATCCTAAGATTCAGATTTGTGAAAACAAACCTAAACCTAGTTTCTTGATACCAAAATAATAACAATCAAAGTAGGGGAATGGAAAATAAGATAAATGATACGTGGATTAATGCTTAAGCTAATTAAATTATGGGCAACAAGGGGCTAAAACCCTCACCTCCCAATTCATTTCAAAAAAACTAAAAAATCAATCCTAATTTTTGAAATAAAAAAAAAACAAGATAACCATAAATAGGCAACTGTAATATCTGTAGGATTCTAGGATCGTCTCAACTCTTGGTTGCATTTTTAAGGGGTCCAAGGATTGAAATTTTCACAAGTAAGGGGCTTAACCATTTTTAAGGCCCCAAGATTACATGAATTTTATTTTTGATCTTCCCAAACCCGAGACATTGATTTTTGAGTTGAAACATGTTTAGGGATGTTAAAGGATTATCCCAGCCGAATTTTGGAATTTTTGAAAGGGGTTCGAGGCATTTTTGGACCACGGAGGTGGCAGGCAACCACGATAGGGTCATCCACAGTAGCTATCGTGGAGACTAGCCTCTGTGAAAGGGAGGTTGTGAGTACGATAGAGGGTCCATGACACGGAGGCTAGCCTCCATGATAGCATCCGTGCCACGAAGGCTGCATTTTTTCTATCTTTTCCAAAATTCCTTGGGGTATTTTAGTCAATTCCCCTACATCCCAGTCAGCCAAGGCACGACTTAAAGCCCCCAAAAGGGCTTTATTGGCCTATTATTCATCAGTAACCTTTCCCTCTTTTCCCAAGAACAAAATTCAAGCTTTCCCTCCAAGAATTCAAGCATCCAAACTCTAATTTCAAGCTTTTCTTCAAGGAATTCAACCAATATAAGGTATGTGGGGTATTCATCAGTGGGTTCCCTCCATCCATTGAGCTAAAAAATCCTCTTTTGATTAAAGGATGAAATTTTCCCTTTTTATGAAATTATCCATGTTAAGTACGAATTTAATACATACTTTTTCTTAGTAATTTGAACTCAAGCCATGTCAACATGTGTTCCCATGTAAATTAGGTTATTTTATGCTTTGAATTTTAGTTTCCCATGTCATATTCATTTGATTACATGTTAAATTACTAACTTGTATATAAAACTATGTGAACATATTATCTTCTCAAGTTCAACTCATATTTGTGTTGAAATTCATGTATTTTATTCATTTACTAAAATGTATTATGTTTTGGGTTTCTGAATTATGATTTCCTACCAGTGTTTTTGATGATATTATCATATTTAAAGTAAGCGTTCAGTGTTGGAGGGTTATGAACACCCGATACCTGTCTGTTTATACATATCTCTATTTTCAGACCATGATTTTATTACTATATTCAGAACATCATATTCATGCTGAGAACTTATAAGTATAGTACCATATCATGTTTTAAGACAATAATAATACTCGTGTCAGTTCAGTTGGGAGTAGGATGTAGCACCGAGTGAACCTAAGGATGAAGGCTCACCCACCAGCTTAGGACTGAGACCTTTAGTAGAAATCCCTAATTTCAAGCACTATGAATCCAACATAAGTTATGAGAGGTCACCCGCCAGTTTAGTACAGTCTCTCTAATTATTCGGGACACTAGTTTAGTGGATCAACATAGTTAGCTAACATTAGTACCCATGGCAAGATATTGATACCCTTCTAACTAGGGTTACAGGTTGGACCCTAATTTGCTTAAATTAGGGCATGTCGGTTACATGATATCTCCTATAATTTCTATCAGTACGCAGTCTATATCAGTTCAGGTTTGCTTGACCAAGTAGTCAGATTTTTTAGTTAGTCAGTTTTACGAATTAATTCAGGTCATGCTTTACTTGATCTTACATTCACAGTTTAACATGTTCATGCATCCATGTTTAATTCCATATGTATTTCAGTTAGTCCTTACCTCACATACCAGTACATTAAAAGTACCGATGGCATACTTTTCTTTTGCACTATGTTGTCTTATAACATAGGTTCGAACGCTCAGCTCCCTGATCATCCATACACAGTTCAACATTTCCAGCAGCAGTAGTGGTGAGTCCCTATCTATCGAGGACATGACATGTTACTGTAGTTTTTTTAGTATTTATTTATGCTTACTCAGTCAGAGTTAGTTAGGGTTTTGTCTCATCAACTCCTTATGATTTTAGAGGCTTTTAGACGGATAGACAGTCATTTTAGTGTTCAAACTTTCAAACATATTTTAGTTTCTTCTTCAGTTGTTCAGGAATGCTAGTATTGTTTATCAGTATTTCACTAGTTTATTTTTTGTATATGTTATTTCATTATTATTTTATCAAGTACCAGATCATGGGTTAGCTTGGGGTCACTTGTGGCCTTAAGCATCGCGTCACGACTAAGGAGTAGCCTCGGTTCATGATAAAACATGGTATCACAGCCTAAGGTTTAAATTGTCCTAGGGTATCTAAAAGTCGCATTGAGTAGAGTTTTGCGTATGGGTGCGAAGTGTGCCACACTTATGGGAAAGAGGCTATGAGATATGTTTAGCAAAGTTTCCCTTCTTTAAGTATTCATGTCATGTTAGAGAGCATGATATATATTGAATTTCTTTTTCTAAATATTCCTTTGTTTCTTTTACAAAAAATGCCTCTCTAAAGAAAAAATGGAAGAAGGAACTGGGATCATTCCACCCACCACTTGTTCAGGATGATCCCCTGAACGACCATGTATCTCACGCTGAGTTCAGGGCCTCTTTCACAGCATTGGTTCATTTGGTAGTTGCTTAGAATAACCAGTAGGTTGTTGCTCCAGCTAATCCAGTGTTGAATACAACTGCCACCAGATTCTGAGACTTCACTCGAATGAATCCCCTTTTGTTTTCTAGATATAAGACTGAGAAAGATCCGTATAAGTTTTTAAATAGTGTGTAGAAGGTGACCGACATTATGGTTGTCATTTCTAGTGAAAGTGCTGAGTTAGATGCCTATCAATTGTAATGAGTAGCTCGTATCGAGTTCAAACAGTGGAAGGGGGATAGAGGTGTTGATGCAGGACCTATAGAGTAGGATGAGTTTGCGATGGGTTTATCAGACCATTTCTTTCTACTGGAGTTGAGGGAAGCTAAGGTTATGAAGTTCAAAATTTGAAGCAAGGTAACTTGAGTATGAAGGAGTACTCACTTAAGTTTACTCAGGTGGCAAGGTATGCTCCGACTATGGTGGTTGATTCGAGGTCCAGAATGAGTAAGTTTATGTCTGGTATATCTGATAGTGTTATGTAGGACAACCATGTTGATATGGAGATTGGCCTTTCTAGGGTAATGGTTCATGCTCAATGGATTGATGAGGAAAAGCTCAAAAAGAAGGAAAGGGAAAATAAGAAGGCCAGAATAGGTAGCTTCAACTTTTCTTGATAGAGGTTGAAAGGCGATAAACGTTCTTAATTCCACCAAAAAAATTTAGGTCCAGCTCCATCTTCAGCCAGTGTGCCAGTTCCTAAGTTCAGGCAAGACAGTCGGGATAGAGCGCCAGGATCTAAGTCCTAGGATAGTGTAAATAGTGGTTAGACCAATCCTCTTTGCAATAAGTATGGTAAGAATCATCAGGATAAGTTTAGAGCAGGTAGTGATGTATGTTTTGGGTGTGGCAATCCAGGCCACAGGATCAGGGAGTTCCCAATGGTTGCTTAGAAGAGAAAGGATCCACGCCAATAGGACCAGTCCAACTTTTCTTTATCTTCAACAGGTCGCCTGACTCAGTAGGTTGCCACCTCCATTCCACCAATAGGTAGTTCCAGAATAGAATTTATGCACTCCATACTCAACATGATCAGAAGAGTTCTCTTGATATGGTTACAGGTATGTTACAATCTTCCATCTTCATGTTTATGCATTTTTAGACCCCGGAGCTTCACTTTTCTTCGTGACTCCTTATATAGTTGTGGAATTTGAGGTAAGTCCCGACATAGTAGTATAGCCTTTCTTAGTGTCTACCTCAGTAAGTGAGTCTATTGTAGCCAAATGGGTATACAGAAAGTACCCTGGTCATAATGTCTTAGAAAGTTGCTTTAGTTGATCTTGTGGAGTTAGAGATGACTGATTTTGATATCATTCTTGACATATATTGGCTCCACTCATGCTATGCCACAGCAGATTGAAAAAATAGAATTGTTCAGTTCCAGATTCCTAATGAACCAATTATTGAGTGGAGGGGTAGTACTTCAATGCCTAGGTCTAGTTTATTTCTTATCTTAAGGAAAGAAAGATTATATGCAAGGGGTGTATTTACCATCCCGTTTGAGTCAACGACTTAAATTATGAAACTCCAAGTCTTGAGTCAATTCCTGTAGCGACTGAATTTCCAGATCTATTTCCCAAAGATCTTTTCAAAGTTTATCCCAAAAGGGAAATTGACTTCAGAATAGATCTCCTTCTAGATACCTAACCTATCTTTTTTAACCCTACAGGATAGCTCAAGATGAGCTTAAGAAATTAAAGGATCATTTGAAGGATCTCTTGGATAAGGGATTCACATGGCCTAATGTTTCCCCATGGGGTGCTCCAGTTCTCTTCATACGCAAAAGAGACGGTTCCCTTAGAATATGCATCAACTACCATCGGTTGAACAAAGTCACCATCAAGAATATGTATCCTCTCCCTAAATAAATGACTTGTTTGACCAATTTCAAGTGCAAGCTATTTCTCTAAGATAGACCTCTAATCTGGCTATCATTAGCTTAGAGTCAGAGAATGTGACATTTTGAAGATAGCCTTCAGGACTCGGTATAGTCACTTCAAATTCCTAGTTATGTCTTTTGGAATAATGAATGCTCCTACAACTTTTATGGACTTGATAAACAGGGTGTTCAATCAGTACTTGGACATATTTGTCGTAGGCATTATTGATGATATTCTCATCTACTCTCGTAGTGAAAGTAATTATGCAGACTATTGAGGGTCGTATTGAAGACCCTTAAGGAACATTAATTTTTTTCTAAGTTTAGCAAGGGCGAATTCAAGTTAAGATCATTATCATTCATTGGCCACATCATCTCCGATGATGGCATTCGAGTTGATCCTCAAAAGACTGAAGCAGTGAGAAACTTGTCTAAACCCATCTCTCCATCATATATTAGGAGTTTCATAGGTTTGGATGGATATTACAGATGGTTTGTTAAAGGTTGTCTCGATTGACTTAGAAGAAAGTCAAATTTCAGTGGTTAGATCCTATAAGAAGAGTTTTCAAGAGTTGAAGACTCGACTCACTTTCGCTCCAGTATTGACTCTACTAGAGAGTTCAGATGGTTTTGAAGTGTATTTTGATACTTTTAGAGTTGGTCTTGGTTGTGTATTGATGCAATGAAGTAAGGTCATAGCTTAGGTCTCTAAACAGCTAAGGTCATAGCTTAGGTCTCTAAACAGCTTAAACCACATGAGATGAATTACCCAACCTATGACCTTAAGTTGGCAGAGGTGGTTTTTGCTTGAAATATTTGGAGGCATTACCTTTATGGGGTCTATATTGATGTGCTCACGGATCAAAAGATTTTACAATATATGTTCACTCAGAAGGATCTGAATCTTTGTTAGAGAAGGTGTCTTGATGAAACACCCTGGAATTTGGCCCTTGGAAATTTCTTGAGCTTTGAGCTCAGTGTTCTAGTAACAAATCCTCATATGAGTCATTTGGTGTAGGTATGGGTCTGGTGAACCTATTTTTTAGGTTTCCAATAAATGGTATTTAGGGTTCTGTTATTGTTACGACTTGGTGGTATGAGTAGTTAGGGGTTGTAACAAGTCATTTAGTCGATCCTTCATCAAATTAGAAACTTAGAGACTTGACTTAGCTCTAAATACGAGTGGGACACTAAGAGCAGCGAGGATAGTTTACTAGTGGTAAGATTTAGTCATATGTTGTCCAGTGTCCAATCCTTTGGGTTCTTCCTTAGATGCAACTAGACCATACGAGTCGTATGGTTAGGTCACGGGTGGGGTCATGGAGTCGTATGATGGATAGTGTGTGGGTATCCAACTCACTGTCTTAGTGATGACTCAATGGTATGAGTCATATGTTGTGGTCAGGAGTCAAGGGGATGACTCATAACCACCTGTGATCTTTTTATAGTTTTAAGTTGGGGGTACTTTAGACATTGTCTTAAGTCATCAATAACTACTTTAAGTTGTCTCAAAATTTCCCTTAAACCCCTCGACTAAGAATGATACCTATTGAACATTTCAACTGTTCAAAACATGACCTATTAAACCCTTCTTGCTGACATGGCATTGTAAGTGTAATACAAATCTAAAACGCGCGTGAAGTTGAGGGGACCTATTTACTAGTCAATTAGAAAACAGAACATCTACAAAAACAACAACAAACCCAGTGTGTTCCCACAAAGTGGGGTCTAGGAAGGGTAAGATGTACGCAGTCCATACCGCTACCTCTGAAGAAGTAGAGAGGTTATTTCCGATAGACCCCCGGCTCAAGATAAAGAATAGCCGACAAGGAGATGTATTACATAACAGAAAAGGCGTAAGGAATAATAAAATGTAAATCAGAGCAATACGAAAATACGAGAGATACGGCAACACGAAATAAGAAGATAGCAGCTGAGAAAATATGAAAGGGGCACCCACGAATAAGTGACACATACTCACCGCCATAGAGACCTATAGACACATACCTAAGGTTACTAACACGGCTACACAAGATCTCTCCTGGTAGCTTGCTACAACCCACACCCTCCCGCTAGCCTTCTACCCTTATCCGCGACCTTCATACCTTCCTATCTGGGGTCATGTCCTTAGTAAACTGCATCTTCTCTATGTCATGTCTGATCACCTCCCTCCAGTATTTCTTTGGCCTACCTATACTTCTCCTAAAGCCATCCAATGCTAGTCTCTCACACCTATGCACTGAGGCATCCATGTCCCTCCTCATCATATGTCCAAACTATCTCAGTCTTCCTTCCCACATCTTGTCCTCCACCGATGCCACTCCCATCTTATCCCAAATAATCTCATTCCTAATCTTTTCCCCTCTAGTAATCCCACACATCCAACACAACATCCTCATTTTTTCCACCCTCACTTTTTGGATGTGGGAGTGCTTGACTGGCCAACACTCCGCGCTATACAATATGGCCGGATGGACTGCCACTTTATAGAATTTTCCTTTAAGCTTAAGGGGCACTTTCTTATCACACATCACCCCCAAGGTGAGCCTCCACTTTATCCAACCTACTCTAATATGATTGGTGGCATCCTCATCAATCTCACCATTCTCCTGGATCAAAGACCCAAGATAATTAAAACTATCACTCTTACAAATATCTTGGGAGTTCAACCTCACCACCACATCGTCCTCCTACCTCAAGTCACTAAACTTGCATTGCAAATACTCCGTCTTGGACCTACTCAACCTGAACCCCTTCGACTCAAGGGTTTGCCTCCAAACCTCCAATTTGTCATTCACGCCCCTTCGCGTCTCATCAATCAGCACTACATCATCCGCAAATAGCATACACCAAGGCACCTCACCTTGAATACTCTGCGTCAACACGTCCATTACCATCACAAACAGGAATGGACTAAAAGTCAATCCCTGATGCAACCCTATCTCAATCAAAAAATGGTCTGAGTCTCCTTCTACCATCCTCTTCCTGGTATTCCCTCCACCATACATGTCCTTAATAACTCTGGTGTATGCCACCGGGACCCCTCTTACCTCCAAACACCTCCCTTGGAACTTTATCATACATATTTTCTAGGTCGATGAACACCAAGTGTAAGTTCCTCTTCCTTTGTCTATACTGCTCCACCAATCTCCTCACTAAATGGATTGCCTCTGTCATTGAATAACCCAACATAAATCCAAACTGGTTCTCCAAAAAAAACATAACCCTCCTCAATCTCTGCTCAAGCACTCTCTCCCAAATCTTCATAGTGTGACTCAATAGCATAATACCCATGTAGTTGTTGCAACTCTGAATGTCACCCTTGTTTTTATAAAGAGGAATCATCGTACTCCATCTTCAAGCCTCGAGGATTCTCACAGTCTTAAAAATACCGTTAAAAAAATCCGTTAACCACCTAAGCCCTGCCTCACCCGCATACTTCCAAATATCTACCAGAATCTCGTCCGTCCCCGTCGCCCTACCCCTTCGTAATCTTACAAATAGCCTCTTTGACCTCCTTTACCTTAAAACGCCTGTAGTAGCTGAAATCATGACTCTCTTCTGAATGCTCCAATTTCTCCAACTCAATGCCTTTGTCCCCTTCCTCATTCAAAAATCTATGAAAGTAGTCCTGCCATCTCTTCTTAATGTGAGCATCCTCCACCAGAACACTACCATCCTCCCCCTTAATGCACTTCACTTGATCTAGGTCACGACCCTTCTGCTCTCTAACTTTTACAAGCCTATATAACCTCTTATACCCTTCTTTCTTCTCTAACCCAGTATATAAATGCTCAGACGCTGCTGACTTGGCAGCAGTAGCTGCAAACTTAGCCTCCTTCCTAGCTACCTTATACACCTCCCTATTCACCCGCTTCTCTTTTTTATCTTTACACTCAATCAAATCAACATACGCCTTCTTCTTGATCTCCACTTTCTTCTTCACTTCTTTATTCCACCACCAGTCCCCCTTATGCCGACCTTCTCAGCCCCTAGAAACACCCAAAACACCTTTATCAGTCTCTGTGATACAGCTGGCCACTCTATCCCACATAGCATTCACGTCCCCCTGTCCTCCCACACCCCCATAGCCGCCACATTTTCCCCTATATCCAGTGCACTTTCTAGCGTCAAGCTACCCTACTTAATTCTAGATCGACCCTTCCCAACCCATCTCTTCTTCCTCTTCTTGATAGATAAGTCCATCACTAACAGCCTATGCTGGGTTGAGAGGTGCTCGCTCGAAATGACCTTACAATCCTTATATAGAACCCTATCCCCCTTTTTAAGGAGAAGAAAGTCAATCTGAGTCTTGGTTTTCATGCTTCGGAAGGTAATCAGTTGATCTTCCTTCTTTAGGAAACTCGAGTTCACAACCACCAGCTCAAAGGCCCTCACAAAATTCAACAAGGTCGCTCCCTTGCCATTTCTAACACCGAAGCTAAAACCACCATGCACATCATCATAGCCTCCAGGTAGGACCCTAATGTGCCCATTGAAGTCCCCTGCTATGACGATCTTCTTCGTGCTAGTCACACTTCTCACCACTATGTCTAAATCTTCCTAAAAGCTCACTTTCACCTCCTCTTCCAAGCCTATTTGAGGTGCATAAACACTACACACATGCAACGTAAAACCCTCCAAGACCAACTTAATCTTCATCAACCTATCACTAACCCTCTTAACCTCTACCACCTGACCTCTAAGCTCCTCATCCACTAAGATGCCGACTCTATTCTAACGCCTATCCCTTCCTGAGTACCAAATCTTGTACCCATCCACATCCCTAGCCTTAGATCCTACCCACCTAGTCTTCTGAACACATGTAATATTCATACTTCTCTTCTTAAGAATCTTCACCAACTCTACGGACTTACCCTGAAGGGTCCCAATATTCCACGACCCTACCCACAACCTATCTTCTCTTATCTCTCTGCTCCCTCTACCTTCCCTCTCCAACCCAGCCCTAACACCCGACCTATACCCCCCACCCACCCTTGTCCTTACCCCCAAACCCCTCGGATATGACCCTATTCCACCATCGACCCCTCCATCCACTGCTCTACACCTAAAACACCAAAAATAATGCCCCAAGCCGACAACCCAACAGACAAAACAACCTTACGAAATAGAAAAAAGGCATGCACACCGAACACTACCTGGCCTAGCAACCAAAACACACACCACACAAATCACCAATAAGCACCGCAACCAGTCCCCAAAGTATTCATAGGAAGCCGGAACTAAGCACAAACAGAGACAATAAACAAGCTACAAGAAATAAATAGGAGACAAACAGGAAACCAGAAACAAGAGCAAAAATAAAGACAAACAAGACAAAAAAAAAGAAACAAAATAAATAAAATAAATAACAAAATAAAAAAATTAGTTCAAAGAAACCAAAACTAAAAAGAAGTGACTAAATATTACAGTAAGGATGTCACCGATATACCTGTGTGCTATGTCGAAATTAACTACCGAAGCATTACCGGAATTCCACTGGTGCGTTTGGTTCTTGCCGAAATCTGGTCGCCGATGTCTTCGTACCCACCTGCTTTGACCAGTGCTACCCCTTTACACTTTGCCACAGTCGAGGAGTCGAGTCAGCGGAAGCCCTAGTCCCGTCAGTGATAGTAGTGACAGGGAGAGAAAGGGAAAGAAGGGAAAGAGAAGGGGATAGGGAGATCTGGGGAGAGAAAATGAGGGGGAGAGAGAGTACCCTTACCTGTTTCCGGTGCGCCCATACCGTCTCCGGTATCGGTCGGCCGGTGGTGGTCAACAAACAATTAGAAAACAATATGACAACATTAAATGAGAAAAAATTTAAATAATAATAAAAAAATAATTAAAATTCCTTTGTCTTCTCCAACTCAAAACCACCTGCGTATCCTCTCTATTCAAATCCCATGGTCACCAATCCCCACTAGTCACTACTTCCATTTTCCATTACTGTTAATTCTTTCTTCTATGTTTTTTCTTTCAACCATCACTTAGTCATTTCTAATGTTGTCATTGTCGTTATCATTTTCAGGACAACACCAATTAAATAAATCATTAATTAAATCTTTTCATCAAAAGAGTTGACTAACAAAGATTTTCGTTAGGTCTGTAGAAAAGAAATTCATCATAAAAGTAAAAATTAAATTAGGTCAAAATTTTCAAAGAAACTCCATTTTAAAAAAAAATTCGATGAGTCTCCATTTTTTCAGAAAAGATTCATACGAATTTGAAATAATTTTTTTGAAATTATTAAATAATTTAAATTCAAAAGATCCCATAACTCAAGAAGAAAAAACAATAGTAATTAATTTGGATTGACGTGTGAGGAAGATAGTGAGATTGAGGAGAACAACAAGATGCTAGCATTCATCTTTTTTTCTCCCAGCAATGGAGATTTCACGCAAAGAGAAAGGGGTTGAATGGAGTATGTTGTAGTGGGGGGTATATAAATGAGGTTTTTTTGCTATGTATTATAATTTAAAATAATTTTTTTGGACTCACTTGACATGTGTCACTATTAAATAGGTGGCTTTATTTAATACACGTGGAGACGTTTGAGTGGACTAGTTATCCAGATAAGCAGTGTTTAGAGACACGCGCATGAGATCTGATGAAATTTGGGCAAAAAAGGCCAGGTTGATCAAAATTTGAGGGGGTTAGGGGCCTGATAGATACAGGCCTTAGTTGAGGGGTTTAAGTGAAATTTTAGGATAACTTAAAGTGGTTGTCGATGACTTAAGCCTTAGACATTTCTCAATCAAAGACCTTAAGACCCCACGGCCTTATAACACTTTTTGGTCATTCATTCCACCCTTTATAAGACTAAACATCCTTTTTACTCTCTCAAAATCCTCTCAAACAAAATTGGCTAGGGTTTCTCCAAAGTGGTTATCTATAGGCTTAAGGATTAATTTCTTTCCGTGAATCTTTGTAATTCAGGCATGTGACTCTTCCCTCATTGATATTTTACTAAAGGCATATGTTTTAATGTATGGTTCCCATGCTATTGTTATGGTTTTGAAATAAAGATTGGGGGTTTTGGATGTTCATGGTTGATTAATGTTCCTCATGACTTAATTATGGTTTTTCATGTTTTAATTATGGTTGTCCACATGTGGGTGCGTGGGAATGGTGATTTAATTGGGAGATATTATGGTTGAGCCCCAAATTTGATGGTTTTGGCTTTGATAATGGCATACCCTCAACTTGTTTGTGAAATCATTAGTGAGAATGATTTTTGTCACATAGTTTGATTATCCTTGGAATCTTTGCATTGTATAAATGGTTAAAAAAACATGAATTGGTTTTGGTTGGTTTCATATGGTTTTGGAAATGCCTTGGTATCCAAGGTTTGGTTATAAATAGTTTTTGTTAATTGGAAAAAATGGAGTCTAATTTGGTTTAATGGTTTATATTGCATAAGGTAATAGACTTGCAAGCTCTAATTTTGGTATAAAGATACCAATGGTTAATTCCTAATTAAAATACTCCTTGGTAAATAGTTGGGAATGTGTAAATGATTTAATATGGGCTTAAAGGTATTTAAGTAGAACAGTCGTAGAAGGTGGGGGTGACGGGGGGACCAACACTGGAAACTCACATTTGCCGATGTGAGGGTGGTCTTGGTGACCGTGTGCATGATATCACACTTTATATTTTGGGAAATGTGCTAGTCATCTCAGGTTCTTTTCTTCGGTCGTGGGACTAACACGTACTTGGTCCCTTTCAGCAGGGGGAACTGAACCCATATAGCTCGTGGGTGGTTTTAGGATGGCTAAGCTACACAATCTAGGTTAAGGATTTAAATGCATGCTAAACCTTTTTCCCTATCCCGGCACGATATATATGTATATATGTGATTTCATATAGTTATTTTATTTGGGTTTGAATGATGGCATTATTTTACCTTATCCCTGAGTTACATGCTAGCATTCACTCCGTTAACTATCTTTAGGCGTTATATTCTCATGTGATGCAGGAACCGACCATACTACGATTCCTCCTGCTCAATGACTTAGATTTAGGGACAGTTTTGAGTCAGCTTTAAGTGGTGAACTTCCATACTCCGGAAGAATCCATTTAATGCTATGGAATTTTTACCATTATTGTTATTTCTTTGGTTTTGGTTTTGTCTATGGTCAGGGGAATGTCTCGTTCAGATGTTCTTTGATTCTGGCTAGAGGCTTTGTCAAACATATGGGCATGGGCGGTGTTGGTATTTGTGTTAGCATTGGCATTGGTATTGGTTGGACTCTTAGTTGTGATAGTTTGGTTATGGTTATAGATTTCATCTTTTGTCTTTAAACTATTATTATTTCATCTTATTATATGATCAGAATTCTTTCGATAGAGGGAGTAGGGTGGTTACGGTTGGGTATTGGGGGTGATCTCTAGTCCTGGTTGGACATAAGACACCCGACACAACTAGGTCTTGGTTCGGGTCATGTCACTTGAATTATTGAAGGATTATGATATGAGTGTGTTATATCACCCGAGAAAGGCTAATGTAGTGGTTGATGCCCTTAGTAGATTTTTTATGGGTAGTGTTGCCCATGTTGAGGATGATAAGAAGGAGTTAGTCCATGAGGCTCATCAGCTTGCTAGGTTAGGAGTTCAATTGGTTGATTCAGCCAAAGGTAGTATATGGGTTCAGAATGGTTCGAAATCTTCATTGGTTGTCGAAGTAAAAGAAAAGCAAGACAGAGATCCTAATTCGGTTAATTTGAAAGAGGCTTTGAGAGATCAGAAAGTGGACGTTTTCTCCCAAGGGGGAGATGGTGTTCTTTGTTGTCAGGGCAGACTATGTGTTCTATGTGTTGATGGTTTGAGGTAGCGTATATTAGTAGAAGTGCAGGGTGCGCGATATTCTATTCACCCAGGGGCCACTAAGATGTACTGTGATTTATGAGAAATCTATTGGTGGAGTGGTATGAAAAAAGATATTACAGAATTTGTGGCTAAGTGTTTGAATTGGCAGTAGGTTAAGGTTGAGAACCAAAGACCTAGTGGTACGCTTTAGGAGTTTAGTATCCCCATTTAGAAGTGGGAGGTGGTGAACATAGATTTTGTGACAGGGTCGCCTTGTACGCTTCTTCAGCATGATTTGATATAGGTCATTGTTGATAGAATTATGCGAAGCTCTATCTCAGGGAGTTGGTAAAGTTGCATAGGGTTCCTTTGACCATCATTTTGGATAGAGGTAATCATTTTACCTCTTACTTTTGGAAGGCTTTTCAAAAGGGTCTTGGTACCTAAGTTCATCTCATCACATTTTGTAATCCTCAGACAGATGTTCAGGTAGAGATGACAATTCAAACTTGAGAGGACATGTTGATGGCTTGTGCTTTTAACTTTAAGGGTAGTTGGGATGACGACTTATCTTCGATGGTGTCTACCTATAACAACAGCTATCACTCCAATAATTAGATGGCTTCATTTAAAGCTCTCTATGGGAGGATATATAGATCCCCTATTGGTTGGTTTAAAGTAGGTGAGGCTGCTTTGATAGGGTCAGATTCAGTATTTGCAATGATGGAGAAGGTTCAGTTGATTCACCAAAGGCTGAAGACAACCCAGAACCGACAGAAATCTTATGCAGATATGAGAAGAAGAGATCTTGAGTTTGATGTTGGTGACTTGGTGTATTTGAATATTTCACCCATGAAAGGGGTGAAGAGGTTTGGCAAGAAAGGGAACATCATTCTGCGCTATATTAGCCCATATAGAATTTTGAGCCGTTATGGGAAGGTAGCTAATGAGTTAGAGTTTCCTGTAGATTTGGCATCAGTACATCCGGTGTTCCATGTGTTCCTTGCTAAGGAAATGCATTGGTGATTCAACCTCTATCATTCCTCTAGAGAGTGTGGATGTACCAGAAGGTTCTATGGCAAAATCAGTTCTATGGAAAAATCAGTCCTTTGGTTAAGGTTCTATGGCAAAATCAATCCATTGAGGGAGCTACTTGGGTAGCAGAAGAAGATATGCGAACCAACTATCCCCATCTTTTCTCTATGAATTAAGACTCGGGTTGAGGTAATGGTTTCTTTTAAATTGATGCTCTCTAATTCTTTAGTTCATCTATATAACCATCCTCGTGTTATAGCAGGCATTTATGAATTCAGTTCAGTCCATGTATCATGTTTAAGGCTCAGTTATATAATCATTCTTAAGCTCTTAAGACACTACTAAAAAAATGCCAAAAAACGATGGCCAAAAGCAACGGCCAGCGTCGCTTATTTGGGCAAAAGTGACTAAAATCCGTTGCTTTTTTTTCTGTCTCAAAAAAGGGCGTTGTTTTTTGAAAACGATGGCATGCGTCGCTTTTATTACGATGGATAGCGTTGCTTTTTGAAAAAAAATTAGCTACTTTTTTTAGAAAAAGCGACGTTGTGCGTCGTTTTTTGTTCTTCATCTAAAAAACACATGATGAACAAAAAACGACGCATAACATCATTTTATTGAAGGAAAAATTCAGAAAAAATGACATTGTCCGTCATATTTTGAGAAAAATGAAAATAAATTCATAATGAAGACAAAAAGCAACGTTGGCCGTCGCTTTTTGTTCTTCATAATGAAGAAAAAAATAATGTTGGCCATCGCATTTTGTTCTTCATAATGGAGACAAAAAGCGACGTTGGTCGTCGCTTTTTGTTCTTCATAATGAAAAAAAATGATGTTGGCCGTCGCTTTTTTTAAATTTTATTTTAAAAATTTTCAGAAAAGTGACGGACAAAAGAGACTGTCCGTCACTTTTCTGCATTTTTTTTTGATGCAAAAATCTGTATTTTTTGCATCTCACCTGCTAAATAAAAATGCAATTCAATATATACAGCCTCATGCAATACACATTTCTAAAATAATCATACAACGTACAATCAAAATATTTAAGCAATTCAAATCAACAACACTTAAACAATCAAATCCAAAATACAAAACACTTAATAATTAATCCAACAACCACCAACACACTTAAACAATCCTAAAGTTTTTTCATTGGAGTCTACAAGTGTCCGAGATTTTTTTTTAGCAGTTGACTTCGAACTCTTATCAGGACGAGGCCAATCACCGTCACCACCGGATGTCATTTGTATGCAAGTTTACATCAAAACATATAAAAATCAAGTCATTAGTTCATATTTCATGTGACTACACTTACTATTTTCAAGTTACTGGTACACGTTTCAAGATACTACACTCAAACCATTTTCAAATATCTAATTGACATTTTATTTTACTACACTTAACCATTTTCAAATAACTAGTAGACATTTCAAGTAACTACACTTAACCATTTTCATGTCACTACTACACGTTTAAGTCACTATACTTAACCATTTTCAAATAACTAATTCACATTTCAAGTCACCACACTTAGAATATTTTCAAGTTACTAGTACACATTTCAAATCACTACACTTAACTATTTTCAATTAACTAAATCACATTTCAAGTCAATATACTTAATCATTTTCAAGTGACTATACATTATTATTTTAAAGTTATTAGTACACATTTCACGTGACTACACTTAACCATTTTCAAGCATCAAGTTCACAATTTCAAGTAACTACACTTAACCGTTTTTAAGTCACAAGTTCACAATTTCAAGTAACTACATTTAATCATTTTCAAGTCACCACAATTAATAATTTTCAAATAACTTATTCACTAGGACACATTTCAAGTCACTACACTCAAACCATTTTCAAATAGTTAATTAACATTTCAAGTCACTATACTTAAGCATTTTCAAGTAACTACACTTAACCATTTTCAAGTCACTAGTACACATTTCAAGTCACTACACTTAGCCATTTTCAAATAACTAATTCACGTTTCAAGTCACTACACTTAACCATTTTTAAATAATTAATTCATATTTCAAGTCACTATACTTAACCATTTTCAAGTAACTACTTTACATTTAAAATAACTATACTTAACCGTTTTCAAGTCACTACACTTAATCAATCATTTCAAGTCACTATACTTAACCACTTTCAAGTAACTAATTCACACTTCAAGTAACTACACTTAACCATTTTCAAGTCACAAGTTTACAATTTTAAGTAACTACACTAAACCATTTTCAAGTCACTACACTTAATAATTTTCAAATAACTTATTCACATTTCAAGTCACTACACTCTAACCATTTTCAAATAGTTAACTGACATTTCAAGTCACTATACTTAACCATTTTCAAGTCATGTACTAGCATTTCAAGTCACTACACTTAACTATTTTCAATTAACTAATTCACATTTTTAAGTCACTATACATAACCATTTTCAAGTCACTAGTACACATTTCAAGTCACTACACTTAACCATTTTCAAATAACTAGTAGATATTTCAAGTCACTAAACTTAACCATTTTCAAATAACTAATTCACATTTCAAGTCACTACATTTAATCATTTTCAAATAATTAATTCGCATTTCATCAATAACTCATTTCAAGAATCACCATTACAACTAAAAAAAATCCAATCTTTAACCTCATAAAGCCTCCATATTTTCATATGACAAATTTCCAATAACCTGACACTTAGTACATATGCAATAATGATGTGTCCCAAATCCACCAGAAAATAACAAAAGTAATAAATTCATCCAAGTAAAAAAAAAAAGAAAAAAAACTTTATTTTCAAGAAAGTAACAGAACCCCTCAATCAAATAATATCAAGAAACAACTCTTACTCCTGCCACTTTTCTTTTACATGAAAATTCTGATCCTTTTAGACTTTATTTTAATACAAAGAAAAGGACATATCTTGTAGTTAGGATAGAGAGAACAAACAAACAAACAAACAAAAGGTTCTAGATTTTATCTAATAGTGAAATGCATGTGGTGCGGTGGCTGGAGGTGGCTGCTGGTAGCGTGGTGGTACTTGGATGGACGGCGGCAGCGAGAGAAGAGAAGGGGAGAGGCAGTGGTGCGGCGATCATTTTTTTCCGGATCTGGGCGGGTTCGTTAACGGGTGGAGGACGCCGGTGGGTAGGTGATTAGAGCAGCGGCGGTGTCCGCCGTCTGGTGGTGTGAGGGATGCGATATCGCTGCTTGAATGATGATGGAGAGAAGGTTTAGATAGAGAGAGGAGAGAAGGTGCGGCTATTTGTAGAAATGGATTAGGGTTCCCCTCTTTTTTATGTATAAAAAGAAAGGAGGAAAGATCTTGATCTCAGTCGTTTGATCAATTCTGATCAACGGCTGAGATTAGAATAATTTTTTAAAAAAATGAGTTAAAAATTTAGAATTAATGTCAAATTGGCTAAAAATTGAATATAAATTGGCTAGAATTGTAATAAATTGGATAACATTGAATAGAAAGTAGCTAGAATTTAAATGAATAGTGAACTTGAATTGAATTAGGCTACAATGTAATAATGACGAAATAATAAGGCACATGTGAAATTATATAAATTATCGATATTGATAATAATAATAAAGACAAAGAATTTATAAATTGTGAGTGTGCATATTTACGAAAAATAATTTATTAAATATTAATAAAATTACAAAAAATGTTGTATCTGGACTAATAAATCGTAAAAATGACATCAAAAGCTAATAAAATAATTTTAAATTATGAATGTGACACGTCAAAAATCTGTTTGATGCGAGAAAAATGTGCAAAAATACTAATATCAAAATTGATTATTTTGCAAAAATAACAGCCTAAAAATAGTATCGGGAGGTCAAAATTGGGTGTTCACATCAACCATTGGATCAATTTTGATCAATGGCTGAGATTAAAATTACTTTAAAACGGGTCAAAAATGGAATTAATATCAATTTGGTTAAAATTGACATTAATTGTGTACAAAATGGCAAGAAAATAAACACATTGAGAAATTGAATTGAATTAGGCCCGCTATTTTTATAAATGTGATAATGATGAAAAAAATAATAAGACATCGATATCAAAATAAACTAAGCATGTAAAAATTAATGTTATATAAAATTATTGATAGTAGTAATAATAAAGACAATGCATTTATAAATTGTGAGTGTGCACATTTATGTAAAAATAAATAAATATTAATAAAAATTATGTAAAATGTCGGATTTGAATTAATAAATTGTGAAAAATGATAATTTAATAAATGTAGAAATGATGAGAAAAATAGTAAGACGTCGATATTAAAATAAACTAAGCATGTAAGAATTAATGTTGCGTAAAATTACTATATAAAATAGTAGCCTGAGAGGGGTATCGTGAGGTCAAAATTGGATGTCAACACAATTAAACTAATTTAGTCCCACAAATTAGGTCTGTGGAGGGTACAGTGTACGCAGACGTTCTCGAAAACTTATTCAAGCTTGAAGATTCTTGTAAACTAAAACACATCATGTAGGATATTTGTCGCAATTAAGATTTTGTATTTTTTTTCTTGTTAATTAGTTGCTACTATTTCTATTTTATGCATATTTTCTTATTGGTTAAACTGAAACCGAACCGTTAAGGACTAAAAATTGATAAATTAAAAACCGATAAAAAATACCTTATTGATTTGATTATTGGTTTAACTTATTTAAAAATCGATAACCGATAAATCAAATCGATAATATACAAAACCAAGCCGAACCAATCGATGCACACCCTTAATTTCAAGAAAAAAATAGTGAAAATTGATTTTAATATTGACCATTGATCAAATATGATGAACGGTTGAGATTAAAATTGAGGAGATGAGTCAAATTGGGATTAGAAATTGGGTTAAAAAAGATTGAATTGAAGATTTCGATAACGTTAATACAACGTATTAATATGATGAATTGTCGATTAATTAGCTTCATTATTATAACTTCAATAGTGTATTATTACCTCGATCATATGATGTTAACATATTATTCAAAATATTTGGATATAAAGATTCATTTAGCTAACTTTTAACTACTATATACATCACTATACGAGAGAAACGTATTAATATATATATATATATTTGATTGACTATCAACTTTGTAATATGTACTATATACATCACATACACGAGTATATTACCTTGTAATACAATATATTTTATTTCTACTCTAATGAATTATCGCTTAATTTATTAGCTTACATTATTATATTATATATTTAACAATATATTATTACCTTGATCAATTGATCGTATGATATCAATGTATTCAATATATATAGTTGATTGACTATAAAATTCACAGTATGTACTAGATACATTACATACACATGTAAATTACCTCGTAATACAACGTTTTGTATACATACAATGATAAATTATCGTTTAATTTAGCTTATATTATTATATTATAACTTCAACAGTATATTATTTTTCGATCAATCAATCATATGATATCGATGTATTCAATATATAATTGAATACATTTAATTTTTTAAATATAAAAATTATTTATTAAAAATATCAAATATCAACGGACAGTGTCGTTTTCATAAAGTTAATTTTTATTTAGTTTTAACAAAAGCGACATTGTCCGTCGCTTTTTGTAAAAAAAAAAATATATTTATAAATTGTGACGGACAGCATCGCTTTTCTAGAATTAATATTTTAACAAATAAAATTATAGCGACGTTGGCTGGCGCTTTTAATAAAAATAAATAAAAATAAAATTTAAATTTAAAAAGCGACAGACAACGTCGCTTTTCAATAAATTAATTTTTATTTAGTTTTTAAAAAAGCGACGTTGTCCGTCTCTTTTTGTATAAATGAACAAAAAATAAAAATAATTATAAATTGCGATGAAAAACATCGCTTTTCTAGAATTAATATTTTTAAAAATAAAAATTATTGCGACGTTGTTCGTCGCTTTTAATACAAATAAATAAAAATTAAAATTGAATTAAAAAAGCAATGGACAACGTCGTTTTTCAAAAAATTATTTTTTATACAAAAGCGACGCTGTCCGTCGCATTTTGTAAAAATAAAATAAATTAAAATAATTAAAAATTGTGACGGACAGCGTCTCTTTTCTAGAATTAATATATTTAAAAAGAAAAATTATAGCAACGTTGTCCATCGCTTTTTATAAAAATAAACAAAAATAAAAATTTAATTAAAAAAGCGACGGACAACGTCGCTTTTTAAAATATTAATTTTTATTTAATTTTAGCAAAAGCAACGCTATCTGTCGCGCTTTGTAAAAAATTAAAAAAATTAAAAAAATTAAAAATAATTACAAATTGCGACGGACAGCGTCGCTTTTCTAGAATTAATATTTTAAAAAATAAAAATTATAGCGATGTTGTCCGTCGCTTTTAATAAAAATCAAATCTAAAAATCGACGGACTACGTCGCTTTTCAACAACTAATTATTATTATTTGTAAATAAATTACGACGCTATCCGTCGCATTTATTAAAAAAAAAATATAAATTATTTTTTAATTAGTTGGCACAATAATCCGTGAAAAAAAGTGATGGATATTAAGATGTTGGCCGTCTATTTTAATAAAAAATAAATTAAAATTAAAATTAAACTAAAAAATCGACGGACAGTGTCGCTTTTTAAAGCGACACAATTCGTCGCTTTTTTGCGTCGCTTTTTGCCCTTTTTAGTAGTGAGAATTCAGTACACGATCTCAGTTATCTTAGTATCTCAGCTTAACCAGCTTTATTTGAGGGCGAATGATCCCAAGGGGGAGATATTGTAATATCCTATAAGATTCTAAGCTCATCTCAGCTCTTGGTTGCATGTTTAAGGGGTCCAAGGCATGAAATTTTCATGAAGTATAGGAAACTTAACTATTTTCAAGACACCAAGATTCCACGGATTTTATTTTTGGCCTTCTCGAACACGAGACATTGATTTTTGAGTTGAAACACGTTTAAGGATGCTAAAGGGGTGTCCTAATGAATTTTGGAATTTTTGAAAGGGGTTCGAGGCATTTTTGGACCACGGAAGCAGCAAGCCTCCGCGATAGGGCCGTTCTACAAAAGTTATCGCAGAGACTGGCCTCCGTGATACGAAGGTTGTGAGTTCGCAATAGGGTCCGTGACATGGAGTCTAGCCTCTGTGATAGCCTTCGTGCAGTGGAGGCTACATTTTTCCTATTTTGTTCAAACGTCTAAGGGGGTATTTTAGTCAATTCCCCATCATCCCAATCATCCAAGGCACGACTTAAAGCCCCAAAAAGGGTATTATTTTCCCGTTACTCATCAGTTAACATACGTAAACCCTTCCCTCATTTTCCCAAGAACAAAATTCAAGCTTTCCCTCCAAGAATTCAAGCATCCAAGCTCTAAGTTCAAGCTTTTCTTCAAGGAATTCAACCCATTAAGGTATGTGGTGTATTCATCTATGGGTTTTTTCCACCCATTGAACCCAAAAATCCCCTTTTAATTTAAGTATGAAATTTTCCCTCTTTTATGACATTATCCATGTTAAGTATGAATTTAATCCATGCTATTTCTTAGTAATTTGAATTCAAGCCATGTCAACATGTGTTCCCATGTAAATTAGATTATTTCATGCTTTGAATTTCAATTACCCACGTCATATTCAATTGATTCCATGTTAAGTTATCAATTTGTAAATTAAACCATGTGAACATGTTATCTTCTCAAGTTTAACTCATATCCAGGTTCAAATTCATGTATTTTATTCATTTAATGAAATGTATTATGTTTTGGATTTCTAAATTATGATTTCCTACCAGTGTTTTTGATGATATTATCGTATTTAAAGTAATCATTTAGTGTTGGAGAGTTATAAACACCCAATACCTATCTGTTTATACTTGTCTTTATTTTCAAGTTACAAGTTAGTCAGACCATAATTTTATGGCAAAATGACCTTCTGGACCCTTGTAGTATGTCGGTTTTGTAAGTTGGATACTTCTACTTACATGTTTGTCATCTGGACCCCTAAACCCACTAAAAAGCAATATTTTAAACCCTTTTTGAGTGAGTGTAACACACTCTCCACACGTCAGCTGTAACGCCTGCCTCACCTGCTAGTCATTTAAAGAAAAAAAAATTAAAAAAGTATTACATTAAATTCCAAGTCATTTTTAAAATGCTAAATAACAAATTAAATATTAAAATTAATTTAATTAAATAAGAAAAATTTATAATTGTAGAAAAATTTGAATAATCATGTTTTTATTTTTGCTCACATATTAAACATCAAATTCATCCCAAATAATTAAAATTCTTCTCCAACTAATTTAAATTTTTAACTATAAATTCATATATACAAACATAATAAATTTTTAATTTTTAAATTTGAATATCTTTAAAAAATTCAGAAAAAGTTTAATTTTTTTCAAGCGAAATTCACTAATTTTTTTCAATATTCACTATCACTCACTTTCAATTCAAATTTAAATTTTAACCCCCCTAAAAAAAAGATTTTAAATTTAAATTTTTACTATAAAAAAATGAAAAGAATTAAATTGAGGGAAAATTAAAATAAAAAATAAAAAGTGAATGTGGTGGTTGGGGGAAAGGGGGGTTGGAAGAGTGATGGGGTGGGGTGTGGGGATGAAAGGGGCTGGGGGTAGGGTGGGTAGGGGCTGGAAGGGGCTGGTGAGGTGTGGGGGTGGGGATGGGGCTGGGGTGGGGTGGGGTGGAGGGGTTGGGGGTAGGGTGGGATGGGGCTGGGTAGGGTGTGGGGTGGGGATGAGCTGGGGTGGGGTGAAGGGGCTGGAGGTGGGGTGGGATGGGACTGGGTAGGGTGTGGGGGTGGGGACGGGGTGGGGTGGGGTGAGGAGGGAAAAAAATATTTTTATTTTTTTAAATTTAAAAAAAAAATTAAATTATTTTTAAATTTTTAAAAATATTTTAAAATTATTTTAAAATTTAAAAAATATTTTTAAATTAAAAAAAATGGAGGGAAAAAAAGGACCCTTTTTAATTATTTTTTTAATTTTAATATTTTTTTTTCGCAAAATGTTCTTTTGGACCCCTGTACTAGGTCGGTTTTGTAAGTTGGACACTTCTACTTACATGTTTGTCATCTGGACCCCTGCACCCACTAAAAAGCAACATTTTAAACACATTTTTGGAGAGTGTAGCACATTCTCCCATGCCAGCTGCCACATAAGCTACCATGTGTGCCACGTGTATCGTGTGCCACGTCACCCCAACACCCATTCAGCCCTTCCCCAACCCACCCCACGTGCTGGGGTAGGGTGGAACGGGGCTGGATGGGGGGTGGCGGGTGGGGACGAGCTAGGGTGGAGTGGGAATTTTTTTTTTAATTTTATTTTTAAAATTTATTATTTTTAAAATTTTAAAATATTTTAAAATTAGAAAATATGGAGGGGAAAAAATCCTTTTTGAATTATTTTTTTAATTTTAATATTTTTTTAATTATTTTAATACAAAATTGATCAAAAATTGACCCCCACTCGCACCCCAGGCGAGTGACTACACTCTCCTTATCCTAGTCAGCCATTTAATGCCATATAGGCAAAGTCAACGGTCAAAGGGCTTAAAATATAACTTTTTAGTAGGTTCAGGGGTCCAGATGACAAACATGTAAATAGAAGTGTCCAATTTACAAAACCAACATAGTATAAAAGTCCAAAAGAGCATTTTGCCTTTTTTCAAAAATATTTTAATATAAAATTGGCCAAAAATTGACCCTCACTCGCACCCCTAGGCGATTGGCTACACTCTCTTTGTCCTAGTCACCATTTCAATGCCACATAGGTAAGGTCAACGGTCAAAGGGTGCAAAATATTGTTTTCTTTAATGGGTTCAAGGGTCCAGATGACAAACATGTAAGTAGAAGTGTCCAACTTCCAAAACCGACATAGTACAGGGGTCCAGAAGGTCATTTTGCCTAATTTTATTACTATATTCAAAACATTATGCATGTTGAGCACTTATCAATATAGTACCACATCATGTTAAGCCTATAATAATACCAGTGTCAGTTCAGTTGGGAGTAGAATTTAGCACCGAGTGAACCTAGGGATGAAGGCTCACCAGCCAGCTTAGAACTATGACCTTTAGTAGTAAACCCTAAATTCCAGAACTACGTAACCAGCGTAGGTTATAAGAGGTCACCCGCCATTTTCGGACTGACACTCTCTACGGGGTCACCCACCAATTTAGGATTAACTTCCTAGTCCTTCAGGACACCAGTTTAGTGGATCATATCGTCAACCAGTGTTAGAACTGGTGGCAAAGTACTGACACGCTTCAAACTAGGGTTATAGGTTGGATCCTGATAAGCTCAGATTGGGGCATGTTGGTTACATAATAGCTCCTACAGTTCTTGGCCTTAACCCCGAACGAGACCTGAGATGGTGGGTGTGATGGTCCGTCGCTGGGTTGACAGTCCGTCTTCCCTGACCGTCGCAAGTTCGACGGTCCGTCAACCTGACTGTCGTACCTTATCCAGAAGGTGGCCTCACTATTTCCCTTGTGACGGCCTGAGCGGCGGTCCATTGCTAGTTCGATGATCCATCGGCCTGGTCCGTCGCTCCTAGGCAGAAGGTAGTTCTCACTGCCTTGCTACAACAGTCATGGGTGACAGTCCATCGCTAGTCCGACGGTCCGTTGGCCTCACCGTCGCATCTGGGCGGTTTTACTGCCTTCTATATTTTGGCCATAACTTTCTCCTTCGATGTCATTTTTTGACAAAATTAGTATCGTTGGTAAGCTAATTCAATTTCCCACATGAAAAAAGTGAAAATCTTAAAAATACCACATGTACAAAAGTTGATTTATCTTTCAAGGAAAGATTCTACCATTCTTGAGACAATTTCAAGCTAGGAAAAAGTACGGGGTATTACAATTGGCTTCATTTGTGTTATGCCTCAGTTGATTGTAGAAACAGATTTGTTCATTTTCAATTTCCAAATGAACCAGTCCTTGAATAGAGGGGTAGTACTACAGCGCTTAAGGGTAAGTTAATTTCATACCTTAGAGTGAGAAAAATGATATCCAAGGGATGTGTCTATGATCTTATGCAAGTCAAAGTCTCTAGCTCAGAAACTCCCAGCCTTGAGTCAGTTCCTGCAGTAAATGAATTCTCAGATGTATTTCTCAAAGATCTTCCTAGAGTTCCTCCCGAAAGGGAAATTGACTTCGGAATAGACCTTCTTCCAGATACTCATCCCATATCTATTTCGCCATACAAAATGGCACTAGCAGAACTCAAAGAGTTAAAAGAACAGTTAAAAAATCTCCTAGATAAGGGATTCATCATACTTAACGTCTCCTTGTGGGGTAAACTTGTCTTATTCGTGCATAAGAAAGATGGTTCTCTCAGAATGTGTATAGACTACCATCAGTTAAATAAAGTCACAGTCAGGAATAGTACCCACTTTCCAGAATCGATGACTTGTTTAACCAACTTCAGGGTGCTAGTTACTTTTCTAATATAAACCTCAGATCAGGCTATCATCAGCTCAGAGTCAGAGAATGTGATATTTCAAAAATAGCTTTCCAAACTCGATATGGTCACTTCGAGTTTCTAGTCATGTCTTTTCGTCTTACTAAAGATATTTCAAAAATAGCTTTCCAAACTCGATATGGTCACTTCGAGTTTCTAGTCATGTCTTTTCATCTTACTAAATTTCTAGCAGCTTTCATGGATTTAATGAACCATGTGTTCAAGCAGTACGTGGACATGTTCATTATAGTCTTCATCGATGATATTCTTTTCTTTTTCCGTAGAAAGAATGATCACATAGATCACCTCAGAATCGTACTTCAGACTCTTAGAACTCACCAATTGTTCGTCAAATTCAGTGAGTGTGAATTTTGGCTAAGGTTAGTAGCGTTATTTGGTCATATTATTTCCAGTGATCGCATTAGAGTTAATTCTCAAAAGACCGAGGTGGTGAAAAACTAGACTAGACCCATCTCTCCATCAGATATGAGGAGTTTCTTAGGTTTAGCTGGCTATTACCGTCGGTTTGTTGAAGGGTTTTCTTCTATTGCATCCCCCATGTCCAGATTAACTCAGAAGAAAGTCAAGTTTCAATGGTCAGAGTCCTACGAGAAGAGTTTTTAGGAGTTGATGACTTGACTCACCTCATCCCCAGCTTTGACTCTACCAGATGGTTCAGATGGGTTTGTTGTGTATTGTGATGCATCCAGAGTAGGTCCGAGTTGTGTCCTTATGCAGAGAGGTAAGGTCATAGCCTATGCCTTCAGATAGCTTAATCCCCATGAGAAGAATTACCCTATTCATGACCTCGAACTAGCAGTTGTAGTATTTTCCTTAAAGATTTGGAGGCATTACTTATATGGGATGCATGTTGATATGTTCACATATCTCAAGAGCCTTCAGTATGTCTTTTCTCAGAAAGATTTGAATTTACGCCAGAGAAGCTGGCTAGAGTTATTGAAGGATTATGACATGAGTGTTCTATATCATTCGGACAAGGCCAATATAGTGGTTGATGCTCTCAGTAGACTGTCTATGGGTAGTGTTGCTCATGTTTAGGATGGTAAGAAGAAGTTAGCTCAAGAAGTTCATTAGCTTACCCGACTAGGTGTCCTCTTAGTCGATTCAGTAGAAGGTAGTGTATGGGTGTAGAATAGTTCTGAATTCTCTCTAGTTTCTGAGGTGAAGGAAAAGCAGGATAGAGATCCCAGTCTAGTTAAGTTGAAAGAATTAGTCAGAGATCAAAAAGTGGAGGTTTTCTCCTAAGGGGGAGATTGTGTTTTGTGTTACTAGGGTTGGCTATATGTGCTAGGTGTAGACGACTTAAGCAATAAATTCTCGTAGAAGCATATGGTGCGCATTACTCTATTCATCCAGGGGCCACTAAGATGTACCGCAACTTGCGGGAGATCTATTAGTGGAGTGGTATGAAGAGAGATATTGCAGAGTTTGTAGCTAAGTGCTCTATATGTCGGTAAGTTAAGATTGAGCACCAGAAGCCTAGTGGGTCCATGCAGTAGTTTAGTATTCCCACATGGAAATGTGAAAAAATAAATATAGACTTTGTGATGGGTTTTCCTTGTACTTGTCATCAGAATGATTCTATATGGGTTATCGTAGACAGGACGACCAAATCAACTCATTTCTTGCCAGTCCATACCTCTTATTCAGCCGAGTACTATGCCAAACTCTATATCAGAGAGTTAGTCAGGTTACACGAATTCCTAGTATCTACCATCTCAGATAGAGGCACCCAGTTTACCTCTTATTTCTGGAAAGCATTCCAAAAGGGTCTTAGTACCCAAGTTCATCTTAGTACAACCTTCCACCCTAAGACTGATGGTCAAGCAGAAAGGACTATTCAGACTCTAGAAGATATGCTTAGAGTATGCGTTGTTGATTTTAAGGGTAGTTGGGATGACCACTTGCCTTTGATCGAGTTCGCATACAATAACAACTATCATTCCAGTATTCAGATGGCTTCATTTGAAGTTCTCTACGGTAGGAGGTGTAGATCTCCAATCAATTGGTT
Organism: Capsicum pubescens; assembly: GCA_030864215.1. Taxonomy (NCBI): domain Eukaryota; kingdom Viridiplantae; phylum Streptophyta; class Magnoliopsida; order Solanales; family Solanaceae; genus Capsicum; species Capsicum pubescens. The sequence goes on from CM061543.1 coordinate 127,232,496, forward strand.
TGAAGTTGGTGAGGCCACAGTAGTAGGGCCTGATCTAGTGTTTGACACCTTAGAGAAATTTTAGTCAATCAGAGAAAGACTTCGGGCTGCCCAGAGCCGACAGAAACCCTATGCGGATGTAAGGAGAAAAAATTTCGAGTTTGAGATTAGTGATTTTGTGTTCTTCAAAATTTCTTCCATGAAGGGGGTGAAGAGATTCGACAAGTAGAGAAAGCTCAGTCCCCAATATGTCGGTCCTTATAGAATTCTCAGTTATTTCAGAAAGGTAGCTTATGAGCTCGAGTTTCCTTCAGATCTAGCTTCAGTGCACCCAGTATTCCATGTCTCCTTGATAAAGAAATGCATTAGTGACCCAGCAGTCATAGTTCCTTTAGAGGACGTAAATATTCAGAACGATCTTTCTTTCGAAGAGGTTTCAGTCCAGATATCATCAGATTCATAGACTGAGGAACAAAGAAGTTCCCTTGGTCAAATTTCTTTGGCGAAATTAGTCCGTTGAGGGAGCTACTTGGGAAGCAGAAGCAGATATGCGGACCAAGTATCCTCACCTTTTCTCCTCAAATTCAGATCCATCTTGAGATAACAGTCTTCCTTAGCTTTACTCGGTTCCATGTTTAGATATAGTTATAAACTTAGTATCCATTTTTGTTGCATATTCAGTCATGCATTCATGAATCAGTTCAGACATGTACTCATGCATTAGATATGCATGTTCAGTATGAAAATTCAGCTTATCAGTAGCTTCATTCATGTATTCTATGCATCAGATATGCATGTTCAGTATACGAACTCAGTTGTCAGTAGTCCAGTCATGAATCAGATATTCATGTTCAGTGTGTCAGCTCAGTCTATCCGTGTTTCTTAGCTTAGTCAGTCTCATTTGAGGATGAATGTTCCCAAGGGGGAGATATTGTAATACTCTATATTTCCTGAGCTTAGATTAACTCTCAGTCTATAAGTTAGCTAGAATAAAATTTTAGAAAATACTCAGTATTATTTTTATTTTAGAGCCTTTCATTGCATGGAAAATTCAATTATCTTTCCGATGACATAAAATTCGCCTAATCCGATAACCGGGTAAGAAGTTAAGGCTATTTTAAGTTTCAGTCGTTAAACACCGTCATTCAGGCTAGTAGCGCATCGCAGAGTATGCCAAAATGGAAATTGTTAGTTTCCAGTGATGTAACACGATACCGGCGCATCGCGCCAAAGCTTATTTTCACATTTTTCAATTTCCAGTGTACCAACGCGATCCCACCGCATCGCGGTGAACTTACAGGTCGCATCCAATGTGGCAATGCGATACCACCGCGTCGCGCCAGAAGCCACATTCCCAGTTGGCAACTTCCAGTGGCCCTATGCGATCATGGCGCATCGCGCCAGGGCCTAAAATCAATTTTTTCAGTACAAAATTTTAAGTCGTTCCCAGGGGTAAATGGGTATTTTTCCACGGCCCTAATCAGTCTAAAACACAAAATTAACCCCTAAATAACCCATTATCTCATCATTTATTCACTTTTTCAAAATGAAGTCATTCTCTCTCAAAAAGGGGGAAAACCCTAGTTTCAAAAACCAAGAACAAAGCTCAAGAATTCACCAAGAACTTCAAGAAACTCACAAATTAAGGTATGTTAGATGTTCATCCATGGACCCTTATCATCCATGGATCCCAAGAACCCTTTTTAAAAATACAAAGAAAGTGTATTTATGAATTTTCATGATTTAGTTAAATTGAATTCATGTTCATGTTATATTTGGGTTTTAATCCATGATTTAAATTACAAGTTCAAAGAATTGATCCTAGTATGTGTTGATTTACATGATATTCATGATAAACCCTTCAAATTGCAAGATTATTATTGTATCCATGTTAATCCTAAGTATTCATGATTTAATGAACCAAGTATGCTTCCCATGTATTTGATAAAATGCCTATGTGAATTAAATAGTGTTATTATAACATGATAGAATGTATTCCTCATTCATGTATAAGTAAATGCCTTACAAGTGTTTAATAAAATGTATCTATGGATGAATTATGAACAAGTGAACGTTGTTGTGTTATTCAAGATGATGCTATGCTTTATTTTTTATGCTATTGAGTCTTGGGGGTATTTAATATCCAAAAATTTAGTTGTTTACCTAGAGCCAATGTCAGTTACAGAATAGTCTTAGTCACGTCATGATTTGTACTACTCTCAGTCAGTTACAGAACTTAGTAGAACTCAGTCAGCTACAAAACTTAGGAAAACTCAGTAATCTCAGTATCAGTCTAGTTCAGTTCAGTATACTCAGTTTAGTGTCTTTCAGTTGGAAGTAGGATTCAACACTGAGTAAACCCAAGGATGGGGGCACACCTATCAGTAGAGAGTTTGATCCTTTGAAGTAATCCTTGCGTTCCAGAACTACGTAGACAACATAGGTTAAGACATCAAACCTGTCAGTCGAGGGTTGATGAGGTGTTTTAACCTGTCAGTTGAGGGTTCCATCATTCTCATTAGAGTACCTGTCAGATGAGGATATCTCTTCAGTTGTCTTTACCTGTGGCATGGTACTGACACCCTTCTAATTGGGGTTACAGATTGGACCCCAACTCAGTTATCTTATCTTATTTGGGACATAGTTATTAGATGATTACCTCCCACAGTTTCAGTCTCAGTCTTTAGAATAGAACTCAATTCAGTTCTACAGAATCAGGACTGTCAAATATAGTCAATCAGTATCAGTAACTCATAGTATCAGTTACTTAGTTATCAAAATTCAGTACTTAGCTTTAGAAAAGCTCAGTTACAGTATATATATATGTATATGCATAGATTGCATACTCAGTACTTACAGTAGTATTAGTTATCTATGTACTCTCATGTTCAATTACTCTAATTATTCAGTCAGTTATAGTTCATGCATATGAACCCTTGCATTCAGCCTTACCTCATCCAGCATACTAGTACATTCCACGTACTGCGCATACTCTTTCTTTACTCTATGATGTCTCATATCATAGGTTCGAATGCTCAGGTTCCTGACCGCGCATAAACAGATTCAGATTCAGCCAACATATCAGACTTAGTAGTGAGTCCTCATCATTCGAGGATATTCTTTTATTTCATTATTTTAGTAGACTCAGTATTTTAGTAGATGGAGTTAGTTGGGGGATTGTCCCATCAACTCCACTTTCAGACAGTTCAGTTAGAGGCTTTACAGATGAGTTTTCAAACAGTATTTAGCTTTACAGATCGTTATTTTAGTTGATACACTTTATCGATATTTACAGATTTTGAACCTTATGGCATTGCAGTGCTCACATGTTTCAGTTTCAGTGCTCACAGCAGATAAATCGATATCGTTATTTATCATGTTTCAGTGCTCACAGCAGATATCAGTCATGGGTTAGCTTATGGTCCTTCGGGATCATAAGTACAGTGTAGCGTTCGGGGTACAAACTTCAGGCATTACAATAACCATGAGTCATATAGGGTCCAGAGATCAGAACTCCAGGAAATTTTCTAAGGTCTAGAAACTAGGGTGTTTCAGTCTCCCCCACTAGGAACATTTGTCCCCAAATGATGGACAAGGTAGGGGTAACTACACGCAAGAGTCATTTGCATTATATTATCAAACATATTCTCAATCTTTAACAAAGTTCAAAAACAAACAGGCAAAGATATTATTCTTTCCTTTGACAAACTCATAAAATAGAAATGTGTCGAAGACACATACCTTAGGCACAAATCCTCGGAGCAAAAAATAAATGCGTATATTTTGACTTCATGTCCTCTTCTGTTTCCCATGTTACTTCTTCCATCTTATGGTTCCACCAAAGAACCTTAACCAAAGCATCATCCTTAGTCCACAACCGATGAACCTGCCTATCCAGGATCTCAACCAGGACTTCTTCATAAGAAAAAAATCAGTGATACCCAATCCTTCCAAAGGAACAACTGAAGAAGGATCACCAATGCACTTCTTCATCATGGAAACATGAAAGACCGGATGAACCAAGCTTAATCTAGAATGCAAATCCAGCTCATAAGAAATATTACCAACTCTTCACAAAATCTCATAAGGACCCACATATCGGGGACTGAGCCTCCTCTTCTTGCCAAACCACACTACTCCCTTTATGGGAGATACCATGAGGTAAACCTTATCCTTAACCTCAAACTCCAAGTCTCTATGCCTAACATCTGCATAGGACTTTTGGAGACTTTGGGAAGCCTTAAGCCTACCCTGAATCACCTTCACCTACTCCATAGCCTGGTAGACCAAGTCAGTACCAAACATGTCCACCTCACCAAGCTCAAACTAACCAATAGGAGATCTGCACCTCCTACCATATAATGCCTCAAAAAGAGCCATACCAATACTAGAATGATAGCTGTTTTTGTAAGCAAACTCCACCAAAGGTAGATGCTCAACCCAATTGCCATCATAAAAAATCACACAGGACCAAAGAATATCCTTCAATGTCTGAATAGTTCTCTCCGCTTGCCTATCCGCCTACGGATGAAAAGTAGTACTCAGACTCACCTTGGTTCCCAACCCTCTCTGAAAAGACCGTTAGAAGTGAGACATAAATTGTGTTCCATGATCAGAAATAATTGAAACAGGTACCCCATGCAGCCTTGCAATCTCCTGAAGATACAACTTCATATAATCCTTAACCGAGAAGGCAGTTTGCACTAGCAAAAAGTATGCAGACTTAGTCATCTTATCCATGATGACCCAAATCAAATTATATTGACTCTGAGACCGAGAAAGACTAATAACAAAGTCCATATTGATCACTTCCCACTTCCATTCGAGCAAATCAATTTCTTGACATAACCCTCATGGCCTCATATGCTCAACTTTAACATATTAACACACTATGCACTTGGCCACGAAATCAGCCACATCCCTCTTTATGTCATTCCAATAATAGATCTTCTTGAGATTATGATACATCTTAATCGAGTTGGGATGAAAAACATAGCACGACTCATGCACCTTAGCCAAAATCCTTTGTCACAACCCGTCGACATCAGGAACACACAACCTTCTTTGGTACCGTAAAGTACCATCACCACAGATCTCAAACACCATTACCTTTGACCCACCAACATCACTCTTGATTTTCATCAATATAGGATCTAGAACTTGTTTCTCCTTACTCTCGGCACCAAAAGATAATCAAACTATTTCTAAAACCGCCACACCACCATCATTGGAGTCCAAGTGGCAAACTCTAAGATTAGCCAAGCGGTGAATATCCTTCACTAATTCCCGTTTCCCTTCCTCTACATGATCCAAACTCCCTATGGATAACCTGCTAAGAGCATCAACAACCACATTAGCCTTACCTGGGTGATAGTGAAGACTCATATCATAATCCTTGAGAAGCTCAAGGCATCTCCTATGCATGAGATTAAGCTCTTTCTGGGTGAACACATACTGTAGATTGTTATGATTAGAAAAGATATCAGCGTGAACACGATACAAATAATGCTACCATATTTTTAAAGAAAACACAACCGCCAACAGCTCCAAGTCATGAGTAGGATATTTCTTCTCATGTACCTTCAACTACCTAGAAGCATAGACAATCACCTTCCTATGTTGCACCTACACATAAATAAGACCTACCCGAGATGCATCACAACAAACCACGGACCCATCATTGCCTTCTGGCAAAGTCAAAATTAGAGACAAAGTTAGCTTATCCTTCGACTTCTCAAAACTCCCTTCACAAGCATCTGACAAAGAAAAGTTAACCTTCTTCTGAGTTAACTTAGTCAGAGGAAAAGTTATCAATGAAAAGCTTTCCAAAAATCGCCTATAATACCCGACTGAACCCAAGAAGCTTTGAATATTGGATGGAGTCGTGGGTCTAGGCACCTCTTTACCACAACAACCTTCTGCGGATCCACCATGATCCCTTTACTAGAAATAATATGGCCCAAGAAAGTTAAAGCGTTCAACCAAAACTCAAACTTGGAGAACTTGGCATACAATTATTGTTTCTTTAAAGTTTGTAACACCACACGGGGGTGAATAACATAATCCACCTTGATTTTCCAATAAACCGGAATGTCATCAATAAACACAATAACAAAGATATCCAAATATTGATGAAAACTCTATTCATCAGATCAGTAAATATCACCGGAGCATTAGTCAAACCAAATGATATTACAAAAAACTCAAAGTGCCCATAATGAGTACGAAAAGTTGTCTTAGGGATATCCACCTCCCTAATCTTTAGCTGATGGTACCCAAATCGAAGATCTATCTTAGAAAAGAATTTGGAACCTTGCTACTAGTCAAACTAATCATCTATCCTTGAAAGAGGATACTTTTTCTTAGCTGTCACCTTATTTAACTGCCTATAGTCAATGCACATCTGAAGGGAACCATCCTTCTTGTGCACAAACAATCGGTGCACCCCAAGAAGATACACTAGGATAAATAAACCCCTTATCTAGAAGATCCTTAAGTTTCTCCTTAGTTTTCTTAACTCAGCTAGAGCCATTGTATTTGGAGGAATAGAAGTCAGATGAGTGTTCGTAACCAAGACAATACCAAACTCTATTTCCATATTCGGAGGCACACCAGGAAGATCATCCGAAAAGACCTCTGGAAACTCATTAACTACTAGAACTAACTGAAAAAAGGACCTTTTGAGTTAGAATCTTTAACCCAGACCATGTGATAAAGACACCCTTTAGAGATCAACCTCTGAGCTCTAAGGTAAGAAATAAACCTCCCCCATGGAGCTAGAAAAATGCCCTCCTATTCTATAACGGGTTCACATGGGAACCTAAAGATAACATTACGGGTCCGATAATCCAAGGATGCGTAACAAGAGTGTAACCAGTCTATACCCAGAATAACATCAAAATATACCATATCCAACTCAAACATATCTACCATGGTCTGCTTGCCAGCAACAGATACCACACCCCTTATAGACTCTCTTAGCAATAATCGAGTCACCTACATGGGTAGAAATAGAAAAATGTTCCACAATAACTTTTGAATCAAAACCAAAAGATACAGACACATATGTAGTCACATAGGAGAGAGTGGACCCTGAATCAAGGAAATAATATACATCACAAGAGAAAAGCTGTAATATACCAGCAACGACATCAGGTGATGCCTCAAATTTCTATCGGTACGCCAAAGCATACAACCTATTTCGACTAATACTACAACCAGGAGAAGTAAAAGAAGTAGATGCAACACCACCAGGTGCATGAGCAAAAGATGAAGCCATAAGAATCTTATTTTCCCCTGTAGCAACCTTATTGACCAGACAATCCCTGAGCCGATGGGACTGCCTGGCCATACTTAAAGCATTTTTTCTTTCCTTCATCGTAATAACCTCGATGAGGACAACCACATAACCGAAAAAGAGGACATAAAGAAACTGACTAACCTCCGCTTGCCTGATATTGGGAACCCTGCGCCCGGGAATTGTCACCACCATTATGACGCGTGTCACCCTACTGATAAGGAGCACCAGTAGAAGAGTAGGAACTAGAAATCCCCTACTTCTACTTCTACAATTTTCCACCATCTCGACCACCCTAAGACTGAGCACCTCTATAGTTAGAAAACCTGTTCCTCTTACCCTGCCTAACTCCAAACTTCGCTTGCTTTCTCTTTTCATCCTCTACCTACTGCATATGAACAATCAATCTAGAGATGTCCATATCTTTAATCAGCAAGGCAGTCTTGCTCTCCAAAATTAGATCGCGATTCAACCCAGAATCGAACTTCCTCATTCTATCCCGCATGTCAGCTACTAAATCAGGAGCATACCTTGACAATTGGTGAAACTTCAAGGCATATTCCTTAACAAACATTCTCTCCTTCTTGAGGTTCACAAACTCCTCCATCTTTGCTTCCCTTAACTCTTAGGGAAAGAACTATAAAAAAATCCACCAGAGAAGGCATCCCATAAAGATGACTCCTTCACATCTCCTTTATCCCTATCCTACTCTTTATACCACTTATATGTAACCTCTTTGAGCTAATAAGCTGTAAATTTTACCCCTTCCATATTGGTAGCTTGTATCACCTGAAGTATCTTTTCCATCTCATCCAAGAAGCCTTGTAGATCCTCCTTCACCTTCACTCTAGAAAAAGTAAGAGGACCCATCTTCTTAAATTGGACAACCCTTTTGGCCTCAACAGAGAAAGAACCAGACACACCCCACTTAGCCTGAGCAACAACCAATTTAGTAATAGCATAAATAGACTGACGCAATTCTACATTAGTCACATCGCCTTGATGAGGATTAGTAGCAACCGGTGGAACTTTATAACTATCGGGGATAGGACTGTGAGATCGAAGATGATCCCTAGGATTAGGAAGCACCCCTTCAGCATTACCCTCAGATGGGATAAAAGAATTTCCTGGTGTTCCAGATCTACGAGGCATGATCTGAAAGACGAACAAACAAGGATTAGAGAAGATCCTAGGATTGAGACTCCAAGCTTGAGAATAAAATACCAAGAAAGGGAACATTCCTAAGTACCTTGTGGCCTCTTCCTTATGAGTAAGGTGCGCTACACACCCCTAAAAGAGACTCTACTCGACACGGCTTTGTGGACTCCCAATTGACCATAAAACTAGGCTTTCATACCAACTGGACATGACCCGCCCTGGGTCCTTGTTATAATGGGCATCCCAAGTCCATCCAGGACCGGAGACCAACCCCGTTACCCAACCCAACCTCCAACTGCCTGCCCAGAGTTGGCTGAATTTTAAGCATGTAACAAGACAGTGTAAATCTCACATAAAGACTCTGGGAATAGATCATAATCGTGACCGACCCAATCGAGTTCAACCATCCCATACCAATAATACAACCATACCAAACCATGCCAAAACAAAGGCGATAAATCAGGCCCTAACCAAGAATGTTCCAAAACATAATATAATTAATCCCAAAACAAAATAGGATGGTATAACCAATAATATCGTCCAATGATGTCAGCCCTTCAGCTTATTCCAATGCCAAGGCCGATACCAATACTGATCTTTCCCATTCCAACCCATAGAAGTACCACAAAGCCTCTAACCAAAAGAGTAATAAAATCCAGTTAGGATAGCCCCCAACCATAGCCAAAACCAATATCCAAAATAAAGTCAAAATGTCTTGAAATATCCATAACATGAAATGATGCCTTTTGAAAGGATGAAAGCCCACCCCTTCGTCCAAATATTGTTCCCGAGTCAATAATAATGTAGGAGGAGTAGAACGGCCGGTTTCCACATAGTATGGGTATACATCTGCCAGTAGACGGGTTTAGCGAGTGACCGCTGGCATGATCTCAGGGTAAGGATAAAATAATGCCATTGATAAAACCAAGTAAAACCATCCATATACACATAACCATACATATATATAACCATGCCGGGAAAAGGGATCGGGTTTTGCATGCCTTTAAAACCTTTACCTGGGTTGTATAGCTTTGTCTTCCTAAACCACCCATGGGCTATATGGGTTCAGCTCCTTCTTCTAAAAGGGCCCCAGTGCGTGTAGCCATACGACCAGGAAAGTATCTCATGGGATGACTAGTACATCCCTAATATAAAGTATGACATCATGTACATAGTCACCAAGACCAATCTTATATCAACATATATGAGTTTCCAGTATTGGTCCCCCGGGGACCTCTACCTTCCATGACTTAACTACACTTCCCACCATTATTGCCCAATCAAAACCAATTTCCAAGCAACTAAACCATTATCCATTTATTAACCAAGACCATTGATATTGGTATCTTCATACCAACCTTTACTTGCAAGTATCATCCATAGCCAACCATTTATAGGTTTAAGGGGACTTTTAAGTGCCCTTCTATTTACCATATCGAACCACTTGGGAGACTTTCATGTTCCCCACAAGCATAACCATTAGCCATTTACCATTCCAAACCATTTAAACCATACATAATTCATTTATCAAGTTTTAAACATGCAAGAGTTCCATTAAAAGAAGTCAATGCAATGAACATATCTTTATAAGCATTTTGTCAAACACATTGAGGGCATAATATGACCAAAACTAATTACAATTACCAATAAACCATTTCATGCTATACAATTATCCAAAACCACCATTAATGTATATAAAAGCATAATTAAAACCATGGGAAACCATAACTAACCATTTAAGATCAAAACCCCCAAATCATGAAAACATTCATAAAATCCATGCCTTTAGTTAGAATTAATAATGATAGAAGAGAACATGCCTTAAACTAAGATGATGACGGAAATAAATCTCCAAGACAAGCCACAAATTGATCCTTTAGTTGAAACTTTAGTTTCCCTTGCCCAAAACTCTTGAGAGAATTTTGGAGTGTTTAGAAAGAGTTTCTAAGTGTTAATGAATAGAATAATAGGGTAAATAACCTTCCAAGTAGGTTAGAAGTCATGGGACCCTATTAGGAAAAGTGGAAAAATATCCAAAATACCCCCACTTAAGTTGCACCAAAATCCCATCATAGGGATACGACTAACCCTTACGAGTCATACCCTCCCAGTACGATCGGTATACATCACTTGGATCCTGAACTCAACCCTTGGATCAAACACTATCCAGTATTCAACTCATCCAACAAAGTTGTAACTCTAGCCTACGATCCATATCCATGACCCATATCCCAGGCAGAATAAAATAGTAGGAGGATTGAACACTGTCTACCATACGAGTCTCAGGTACGATTTGTACCCTGGATTAAGGTCATGGTGATCCACTCGTACTCAAATACAACATAAGTAACCAAGTCTAAGATTAAGTTAAGTAACCAAATGATTCGTAACTACCAATACGACTCGTACCCTTAAGTCATATCTATTTCAGTAACCAAAATCCATCTCACCAACCAATACTATTCAGTATACGACTGGACCATATCACCCGTACCCCAAAAAATGGATCATACCTATGATTCATATTAGGTCCAGAAATTAGAATTCCAGAAAATTTTCTAAGGTCCAGAAACTAGGGTATTTCAGATAAAATATGTCATTTTTTTGTTATTAGTTTAACTATATGTTGTCATGTATTATAAATGATTAATCAATAATGATATGGTTTGTGTAATATATAAAGAGTATTCTCCCTCATTCTTGAGGGGGCATATGAAAGCAATAGAAAAGAAGCATTAATTTTAGCTCATTCATTCTTCATTTTCTAAAGAAGAATTGTATTCCTCGGCAATTGGCCCCAAAGCTCAAAACACCCTCAAGGATTGGGGATGCTAGATTTGTTTCCTCTATATTGACTCCTAAACCTTCATATTTGCTTTACTAATGTTTATCTTTGTTCGATGTAAAAATAACTCAAAAACTGATCTAAAACAAGGTTAAACTAGGATATGAGCTTTTGACCTCATATAAAAATTTAACTATACCTTCTTAGGTAAACACTAATTATTGAGCTAATTAAATATATCGAGATCTTTAGTCCAATGAGCAAAAGGGTTTGTATAATAATTCATTTTTGGTTGTCCTACATAAAAAAATCATACTTAATCTTAACAAATAGAGTATGCAGTTGCCGGTTGACCTTGTTATCTGGATTTTCTATTATAATTCAAAAGAATGCCACTCATCCTAGTTGCTTATGAGTCAATAAAATTTCCTTTTTTCATTTTTCTGAAAGAAGTCACAAGTTTTTTTTTGTTAAAACAAGTCGTGTGTATATATATGGGAGACAATTGAAGTTGTAAACACCACAAATAACGGAAACCTGACACACTATGACAAGAAAAAAATCTCTTATGTTAATTAAGTAGGTAGTACTTGACATAAGAAAGGAAAGGGGAGAGATATGTCCTAGGACAATAATCTGCATCACAGGCTAACTGTTTTCCATGTTTTGAAAGTCAAACGGCCACATAGTTGGTAGAGCGAGGCAATGACAGAGCTGATAATTCAATAATTTAGTCAAGAGATCCTTCCAAGCATTAAGGAATATTATGTTGTTTCGAGGACACAAATCTGTATGTTAGTTAAAACACTTCAACACTGGTTCAAGATTAATTCAAGAACACTCATGAAGTTTTTAACACCTTCAATAAAATGTAAAAAATAGCTTTTTAATAGAAGTGTGTTAATCAGTATTTTAAAGAAGAGAGATAAAGCAGAATAAGCTAAGTCCTTCAAATTTACGAAGTGTCCTTAAGGAAATAATTCCCCTCAAGTAACCGAGGTTGAGTAATTTTCCTCCCAGGATTAATTGGCTTTATAACAAGAAAGTAGTGGTACCTCAAACGTTCTTATTTTCTTTGAACTCACTCAACAGGAGATGATCGTACAGATTTTTTGAAAGAAAAAAATATTTTTATTATGTAGAAATTTTCATACTAAACCTGTGGAAAAATGCAGGTTTATATAGCCATGAAGTGCTCCTTCGGAAAGGAGGCAATGGTTCATTTGGAACATTCGAAAAGAATCATTGTGTCTTTTTCTAAACAGTCACAACCATCTGAACAGTCATCCCTTTTCCCAAAATAGTGTGTCATTTCCTCGAACAGTTGTGTCACTTTGAAGCAACTTTCTACGTTTCTGCATGCAGAAGCATGCACACGTTAATGGAGAGGAAAAATTATTGCATTTTTTTCCTTTGGATTTTTGAACTAGATTACTTCCTAAGTTTCAAATAAATTTTATGCAAAAAGATTAATCTCGTTGATCGATCATTTGACAAATCCAAATCAAAATCCAAATTCGAAGCAGAAGCTAAAGTCGAGCCGAGCGAACGATGATGACGACGGCGCGAGGCACCTTTTTGTTCTTGCCTCACTTATCATTTGGAGTTTATGTTTCTTTATATAAACACATGAAATTTTTATTCTCCCACCAATATGAGAGAATTAGTAAACTTTTCTTATTTTTTAGTACACTTTCCTTTTTAAGTGTTATCCCATTTTTCCCCCACTTAATTCCCTCCATTTTTCTATTCACACTTTTAACTTGAACCCAATAATCCCCCACATGAATGGGGAATGGATATTCTTTGTAAAACTTTACAGACAAGTATGTGATCATCAAGCAAAGACTTATTGAATATGGATAACTGGGTTTTCCTTTGAACTTTCCATAGTGAATATGCATCGTATGCACTTGGTTAATTGATATATTTGATATATTTGAACCATCGAGCTTTAAGGTATACCTAGACAATACATATCACATAACCAACCTTTTACCATTTATGGTTCCCATGGTTTTATTCGTTTCAGCCATGAACACATCCTGGTTTCATGAGAGCTTTGAGAATAGGCCTTTACTAACATTCTCCTTGAAATATCTTCTAATTTACCCTTACATAGGTGATTTCTAAATGTTCAATCCTATAGATTAAACTATTTGGTCAAATTTTCCAAATTTAGATAATCATTAAAAAACTTCACACCATAAGTCTTATCCTTATTTACTAAACATTGTCTACATCATGAGAATGGGTTGGGTATATTGAATTTAGTTCAATGATCTCTTTGAACCACGCTCTTGGTATCTCCAGTCTGCTAGGTAGAGTTACCGTCATGCTGACTTGTCCTAGGCCGTAAACCCATTCCCTTAGATGTTCTCTCAACTCCCTCTCTAGATATACTATTTGTAAGTGGATCCAACATATTATTCTTTGAATTCACATAGTCAAAAGTGATAATTCCACAAGAGAGAAGTTTTTTAATGATATTATGTCTCCGTCTTATGTGATGAGATTTACCATTGTACATCATACTCCCTGTCCTACCTATTGTCGCTTGACTATCATAGTGTATACATACTGGTGCAAATGGTTTAGGACAATAAGGAATATCTTCCAAGAAATTTTAGAGCCATTCTGCTTCTTCACCAACTTTATCTAATGCGATAAATTCTAATTCCATTGTAGAGCGAGAAATACATGTCTATTTGGATGATTTCCAAGAGACTGCTCATCCACCTATAGTAAATACATATCCACTCATTGATTTTACTTTATTCGATCCGGTGATCCAATTTGCATAACTATATCCTTCATGTACCGTGGGATATTTATTATAATGCAAAGCATAGTCTTGAGTGTATTTAAGATACCTCAAAACTCTTTTCATTACCATCCAATGAGTTTTATTGGGATTACTCGTATACTGACTAAACTTACTAAAAGCACAGGCTATGTCTGGTCGTGTATAATTCATTATATACATTAAAAATCCCAAAAATCTTGTGTACTCTAACTGTGAGTCACTTTCACCTTCATTCTTTTGAAGTGCGAAGCCACATCCAATGGAGTCTTGGAAATACCAAATTCCAAATACTTGAATTTATCAAGTACCTTTTCGATGTAATAAGACTGTGTCAATGTCAGCCCTTGTAAAGTTCTATGGAATCTTATTCCTAAGATCACATCCGTAACTCCAAGGTTTTTCACATCAAACTTGCTCTCAAGCATTTATTTCATAGCATTTATGTCAAAAATGTCTCTACTGATGATCAACATATCATCTACATAAAAACAAACAATGACCTTTTGATTTAGAGTGTATTTAATATAAACACATTTATCACATTCATTTATCTTGAACCCGTTTTTCAGCATGGTTTGGACAAACTTCATATGCCACTATTTTAGTGCTTGTTTTAGTCCATAGAGTGACATAACCAGTTTTCCCACCTTCTTTTCTTTACCAGGAACCACAAAACCCTCGGGTTGTTCCATGTAAATTTCTTCCTCCAATTCTCCATTTATAAATGTTGTTTTCATATCCATTTGATGGATTTTAAGACCATATACCGCCGCCAAGGCAATTAACATACGAATTGACATTATCCTTATTACTGGTGAGCCTGTATCAAAGTAATCAAGGCCTTCTTTCTGTTTGAAGCCTTTTACTACAAGTCTTGGCTTGTATTTGTCAATAGTACCACCCGCTTTCACTTTTCTTTTGAAGATCTATTAAGAATCTAAAGATTTATTTCTAGGAGAAAGATTAACTAATTCCCGAATGTGGTTGCTTAAGATTGATTCAATCTAACTATTAACTACCTTTTTCCAAAAGGATAAGTCTAAAGATGACATCACTATTTTAAATATTTGAGGCTCATTTTCTAAGAGAAATATTACAAAATCTGATCCAAGCGAAGTTGACGTTCTTTGATGTGTACTACGTCTTGGATTCTCTTCATTATGTACATCCTCAATGGGTTCATCTCAAGGTCGTTTAGACCCTTCACTAGACTGTTTATGTCTAGTTTTATAAGGATAAATGTGTTCAAACAATTCAATATTATCTGATTTAATTACCATATTTTCAATGATATTCGGATATTTAGATTTATGAACCAAAAATCAACATGCTTTAATACTTTTAGCATATCCTATGAACACGCAGCCCACCATCTTAGGTCCTATTTTTACCCTTTTAGGCATAGGAACTTGAACTTTCGCTAGACACCCCCATACTTTGAAATATGTCAAGTTGGGTTTCCTTCATTTCCATTTTTCATATGGAATTGATTGTTTCTTACTATGCGGCACCCTATTAAGTATTCGGTTAGCTGTAAAGATAGCTTCCCCCCACAAGTTTTGCAGTAAACCTAAACTTATTAGTAAGACATTCATTATTTCCTTTAATATTCAGTTTTTCCTTTCCGCAATTCCATTAGATTGAGGAAAATATAGAACCATAGTTTAATTGACAAATCCATTCTCTATGCATATTTTTGCAAGGGAGATTCATATTCTCCACCCCTATAACTTCTTATTGTTTTGATCTTTTTCTCAAATTGATTTTCAACTTTTGTTTTATATTTTCTAAATGCATCTATTGCTTTATCTTTACTATTTAGCAAATAGTCATAATAATATCTAGTGCAATCATCAATAAAAGTTATAAAATACTTTTTCCCACCATGAGATGGTGTTGACTTCATATCATAAATGTTAGTGTGTATTAAGTCTAAGGGATTTGTACTCCTTTCAACAGACTTATATGGATGATTAGCATACTTTGATTCAACACACGTTTGATATTTTAATTTATTGCACTCAAAGTTTAGCAATACTTTTAAGTTAATGAGTTTTCGCAAAGTTTTATAATTGACATGTCTTAATAGTTCATGCCTGTAATACCCTGAGAATTTCAACTACTAGTAGAACCCTGTTTCAAGCTCATTAGAAATAAAGTTAGTTATTTGGTAGCTACATGATCTAGCTTGATGAGTATTAGCTCCTCAAAAGTGTCCTAGCTATTAGACGAATCAAAACATTCCTTGCTGATTGAATTCTTGAGATGGATATTGGTATGGTCAACTTCAAATGATCATATCTCTCGTTATACTATGAATTTCTGAGCTCATAACACACCAAAATATAAATAATTTAATTATGTTTCCAACGATACCAATTTCACCAAAATTCATTATCGGAGCAAAGAGTTATGCCCATTTTACTCCAGCATATCAGCCTGGAAATTTCGTGATGACATTTTGTGACGACTTGTCACAAGCCTGACGGTTTGTCACAAAATGTCGTCACCATAAGCATAAAGTAATAAAATCCAACATTTTGTGATGCTTGTCACAAGTTTGACGGCTTGTCACAAAATGTCGTCAACCTTAAGCCAAACATCATAAAATCCACCCTTTTGTGATTACATTCGTGACGACTTGTCACAAGTCTGACGACCTGTCACGAATATCGTCAGCTATTTTTTTCAGCAATTTAATGACATTTTTTCAAGGGTATTTTGGTCTTTTTCCTACACTTCTCACGACTTATAACCCTCAGAGAACGTATTTTCTTCTATTTCTCTTTAGTTAAACATCTCAAAATTCTTTGCACACCTTCAACCACAAGGTTAGGGTTTCAACATAAAAACCCAATTATCTAGAGATTCAACCGTGAGAATTCAATAATTCTTGTATATTTAAATTCCCCATTAAGAGGGCTACGAGAGACACCCAATAGTTCGTGAATAACCTTCCAAAATTTTTAAAGTCATCCAAAAGCTCCAAGTTTAAGGTATGTAGTTTTGAACAAGAACACCTTTTTGTTCTTGTGCCCAAAAGTTACATATTTTTGTAAAGTATTTCATAAATTCATGGAGAATTCCTATCATGTTATTATATTATGAGTTTTATGAAACTATGTCTTACCCAAGCTTTGTGTTGTAATATTATTATGCATATTAATGTTTTAAATTGTCAATTTATGGTTTAAGTTGCATAATTCAACATCTATATCATGTTTTGAGAATTTCAAGTCCTATTGTTGTGAATTGAACCTTATGGTTAAAGAATATCAAGAAGTGAGATTTGATTGTAAGTTAAGATAGAAATCCACATTCTTGAGTTTGAAGTAAAAGGGACCTGTCCCAATGGCTCTCTAGTTTGGAGTAGTAGAGGTTTGTCTGACTAGTCATCAGATTATCAGTACTTCGAGATTTTGTTTGAGTTGTAGTTTGTTCAGACCAAGTATTTCATTCATATTTCTCATTTTATGATGTCACAGTGTTGAGTTCATGCTTTTTATCTTTAAGTAAGCTAATATATGAAGCAGAAGGCTCAAAGGGTTAGCTTGGGACTACTTGTAGCCTTAAGCACCGTGTGACATTCCGGGATCCAATTGTGGGGCATTACAAACTTGGTATTAGAGCCTAAGGTTTAGAGAGTCCTTGAGAGTCTGACAAGCCGCGTTAAGTAGAGTCTCTATCATCGGTATGTAGCGCACCATATCTATGAGCAAGAGGCTATGAAACATTTTAGGAACAAGTTGTTTCT
Organism: Capsicum pubescens; assembly: GCA_030864215.1. Lineage (NCBI taxonomy): Eukaryota > Viridiplantae > Streptophyta > Magnoliopsida > Solanales > Solanaceae > Capsicum > Capsicum pubescens. The sequence continues at coordinate 127,250,275 of CM061543.1, forward strand.
TCCTCTCTAGTCCACCGTGCTCAAGTTTTCTCTCTCAGTTATTAATTCATGCTCTTTTATTTCAAAATATGCCTTCCTACCGAGCTCGAAGAAATAACAACAATCAGCAACCCAGCCCGCTGATCCTCTGAATGAAAACGTGTCTCACGTCAAATTCAGGCCAGCCTTTCAGGCACTGGCCCAAGCTATCACTGTCTAGGCCAATCAGGCCACAGCTCCTCAGTAGCAGGGAGGTGACTTAGCTACTGCCAGAATTTATGACTTTATACGGATAAGTCCACCAGAGTTTTATGGGTCAAAGGCAGGGAAAGACCCGCAGTTATATCTTGAGGAGATAAAGAAGATCAAACAGGTAATGCGTGTGTCTGAAGAATAGTGTGTAGAGTTAGCATCTTACAGGTTAAAGGACATTGCGTATGACTAGGTGGTTTCTTGGAGGAAGGGTAGAGGGAAGGATGATGCTCCTATTACCTGGAAGATGTTCTAAGATGCATTCTTGGATAGGTTCTTTTCTTTGGAGTTAAGAGAGGCAAAGATTGAAGAGTTTATGAACTTGAGACAGGGATCCATGACTATTAAGGAGTACTGCTTAAAGTTCAATCAGCTAGCAAAATATGCACCTGACTTGATCTCCGACGCCCGAACTGGTATGAGAAAGTTTATGACAGGTGTGTCGGTCTTAGTACTAAAAGAATGCCGCACTGCTATGTTGAACAAGAATATGGATTTTTCTAGGCTGATGATCTATGCACAGCAAATAGAAGAGAATAAGATAAGGGAAAGAGATAGAGCGAGCGGTAACAAGAGAGCTAGGTCTGAACAGCACGAGTACGGTCAGGCTAGATCCTAGGGAGGGAACCGCCCTCAGTTCCATAGTCGTTCTTCTATGTCAGCACCCTCATCCACTAGTGCCCCAGTGCCTAGAGGTAGGCTAGAGCAGGGAAACAGGTCTTCTATGCCCATGCCTCAGTAGAGTATGAGCAGCAATCCTAACTTCCCTCCATGTGCCAAGTGTGGTAGGACCCATCTGAGTGAGTGTTTGGCTGAACAGTGTGGTTGTTTTGGGTGTGGCAAGATAGTCCACAAGCTTAGAGAGTGCCCACATACCAGGCAGGGAAGTAGAGATACCCATCCCCAGACCCAGGCCACTAGTGCATCAGCTTCCGCAGCCCGTCCAGCTCCTCCTCAGGGCGTTTCTTCTAGTATTGCTAGCGGTCAACGCCAAAATAGGTTCTATGCCCTACCTTCCCATTATGAGTAGGAGGACTCTCCTGATGTTGTTATTGTATGCTCCCTGTATTTCATTTTGATGTATATATGTTATTGGACCCCGGGTCAAGTTTTTCTTATGTGACCCCACTTGTTGCTGTGAAGTTTGAGAAGAGTCTTGAAAGTATTTCTGAGCCTATTCTAGTTTCTACCCTAGTGAGGGAGTCTATTATTGCTAAGCAAGTATACAAGAATTATCTTGTTACAGTCCTTCACAGAGTCACACTTGCTGATTTGATAGAGTTAGAGATGGTTGATTTTGATGTTATCATGGGTATGGACTGGCTTCACTCCTGCTATATGTCTATAGATTGTCGTACTCATGTAGTCAAATTTCAGTTTCCTGATGAACCAGTTTTTGAGTGGTCAGGGGGTTCAGTACCTCCCAAGAGTCATTTTATTTCTTATCTCAAAGCCAGGAAGCTTATATCTAAGGGTTGTTTTTATCACTTGGTTAGATTTAAGGACACTAAGTCTGAAACCTCAAGTATCCATTCAGTCAACATTGTCAATGAGTTTCCTGATGTCTTTCTGGAAGATCTCCCAGGGGTACCTCCCGATAGAGAGCTAGAATTTGAGATCGATCTTTTTCCCGACACTCAGCCTATTTCCATTCCTTCCTACCGTATAGCACCTGTAAAGCTTAAGGAGTTGAAAGAACAACTCAAAGATCTCTTAGACAAAGGTTTTATAAGGCCCAGTGTATCTCTTTGGGGCGCACCTGTCCTTTCGTGCGAAAGAAAGATAATTCTTTACGTATATGCATTGACTATTGTCAGCTTAATAAGGTCACAGTTAAGAACAAGTACCCTCTTCCGAGAATAGATGATTTGTTTTATCAGTTGCAAGGTGTGAGTTATTTCTCCAAGATAGACCTTAGATCCTGCTATCACCAACTTAAAGTAAGGGGGTGTGATATCCCAAAGACAGTCTTTCGAACCTGCTATGGTCATTATGAGTTTCTTGTTATGTCTTTCGGGCTAAGTAACGCCCCAGCAGCTTTCATGGACCTCATAAATTGAGTGTTTAAGCCATATCTTGATATGTTCATTATTGTTTTTATCGACGATATCCTTGTGTATTCCCGAAGTGACGGTGATCACGCAGACCATCTTAGAATCATCTTGCAAACTCTTAGAGATCATAAGTTGTTTGCCAAATTCAGTAAGTGTGAGTTTTGGCTAAGGTCCATAGTGTTTCTGGGTCAAATTATTTCAGCTGAAGGTATTAGAGTTAATCCCTAAAAGACAGAGGCTGTAAGAAATTTTCCTAGGCCTATCTCTCCGTCTGATATTAGAATTTTCTTGGGTCTAGCTGGCTATTACCGCCGTTTTTTTAAAGGGTTCTCTTCCATTGCGTCTCCCATGACTTGGTTGACCCAAAAGAAAGTTAAGTTCCTCTGGCTGGATTCCTGTGAGAAGAGTTTTCAGGAGTTGAAGAATCGACTCACTTCCGCCCCTATGTTGACTTTACCTGATGGTTTAGATGGTTTTGTGGTATATTGTGATACTTCAAGAGTTTATTTGGGTTGTGTGTTGATGCAGAGGGGTAAAGTTAAATCCTATGCTTCTAGACAATTAAAACCTCATGAGAAGAATTACCCAACCCATGACTTAGAGTTGGTTGTTGTAGTGTTTGCTCTAAAAATCTGGAGACATTATTTGTATGGTGTACATGTTGATGTTTTTACTGATCACAAAATCATGCAGTATGTGTTAACTCAGAAGGAGTTGAATCTTAGCCAACGAAGGTGGTTAGAATTGTTAAAAGACTATGATATGAGCATTTTGTATCATCCGAGCAAGGCCAATATTATGGCAGATGTCCTTAGCAGGATATCTATGGGTAGTATTTCATATATGGAGAAAGGTAAGAAAGAGTTGGCTCGTGATGTGCATCGTCTGGCTAGACTGGGTGTTAAGTTGCTTGATTCCACTGAGGGAAATATTTTGGTGCAAAGTAGTTCCGAATCCTCTTTGGTTTCGGAAGTGAAGGAGAAGCAAGACTTAGATGCTAGCTTGGTCAGACTGAAGGAGTCAGTCAAGGACCAAAAGGTAGAGGTTTTATCTCAAAGAAGAGTGGGGTGTTGAGGTTGCAGGGTAGATTATACGTTCCTGATGTTGGTGATCTGAGGCAGAGAATTATGGCTGAGTGTGCGGTATTCTATTCATCCCGGCACTAGCAAGATGTACTACGACTTGCGGGAAATCTATTGGTAGTGTGGTATGAAGAAGGATATAGCTGATTTTATGGCGAAGTGTGCAATATGTCAACAGGTTAAGGTTGAGCACCAAAGAACTGGTGGTGTGATGCAAGAGTTTAGTATCCTAACTTGGAAGTGAAAAGTGATAAATATGGATTTTGTGGCTGGCTTACCTCTTTCCCGATGCCATCATGATTCCATTTGGGTTGTTGTCGACAGGCTGACTAAGTTAGCGCATTTCTTACCTATGCACACATCTTATACAGCTGAGGACTATGCTAGATTGTATATTCGAGAGTTGGTCAGGTTGCATGGATTTCCCTTATCTATTATTTTGGATAGGGGTACTCAGTTCGCTTCTCAGTTCTGGAGAGCATTTCAGAAAGTTCTTGTTACCCAAGTTCATATGAGTTCCACTTTTCATCCGCAGACAGATGGTCAGGCTGAGAGGACTATCCAAACTTTGGAGGACATGTTGAGGGTGTGTGCCCTTGATTTCAAAGGTAGTTGGGATGAGCATTTACTGTTGATAGAGTTTGCTTACAACAATAGTTACCATGCTAGTATCAAGATGGCACCATTCGAGGCATTATATGGTAGGAGATATAGATCACCCATAGGTTGGTTCAAAGTGGGTAAAGCTACTTTGGTTGGACCTGATGCAGTATTTGAGGCAGTAGAGAAGGTGAAGTTAATTAGAGAAAGGTTAAATACAGCTCAGAGTCGTCAAAAGTCATATGCAGATATTAGATGAAAAGACCTTGAGTTCGAAGTTAATGATTTGGAGTATCTGAAAATTTTGCCATGAAAGGGGTGAAAAGATTTGGGAAGAAAGGGAAACTTAGTACCCATTACGTTAGCCCTTATAGAATTCTCAGCCATGTTAGGAACGTAGCCTATGAAGTTGAGTTGCTTGCAGAGTTGTCAGTTGTTCATCCTATTTTCCATATTTCCATGCTTAGGAAGCATATTGGTGATTCTATCATTGTTGATTCTTCAGATAGCTTAGATGTTCAGAATAACCTTTCGTTTGATGAGGTTCCAGTTGAGATCCTAGATTACCAAGTCTAGGGAACAAAGAATTTCCATTGGTCAAGGTTTTATGGAGGAACCAATCAGTTGAGGGTGCTACTTGGGAAGCCAAAGCAGATATGCGATCCAAGTACCTACACCTCTTCTTCACAAGTTCAGAGCAAGCCGAAGGTATTACTTTTTCTTAATTCAGCCCCTATCTAACCAAAGATTCAGCTATATAGCTATTTTGTTGCAAATTTGTGCACTCTCAGAAATACTCGAAAGTTTAGAATGACATAGATTTAATTCAGAGAACTATTCCAACTGTGCATCCTCAGTTTCTTTGCATTCCCAGCTTAACTAGTGACATTCGAGGATGAATGTTTCCAAGGGGGAGATATTGTAATATCCCAAGAATTTCAACTAATAGTAGAACCCTATGTCAAGCTCGTTAGAAATAAAGTTAGTGATTTTGTAGCTACATGATCTAGCTTGATGAGTATTAGGGACTCAAAAGTGTCCTAACTATTAGACGAATCAAAATATTCCTGGCCGATTGAATTCTTGAGATGTATATTGGTATGGTCAACTTCAAACGAGCATATCTCTCGTTATACTATGAATTTCTGAGCTCATGACCCACCAAAAGATAGATAATTGAATTAACTTTCCAACGATACCAATTTCGCTAAAATCCATTATTGGAGAAAAGAGTTATGCCCATTTTACTCCAGCGTATCAGCCTAGAAATTTCGTGATGACTTGTCACAAGCCTGATGGTTTGTCACATAATGTCGTCACCATAAGCAGAAAGTCACAAAATCCAAAATTTTGTGACGACATTTTGTGATGCCTTGTCACAAGTTTGACGGCTTGTCACAAAATGTCGTCAACCTTAAGCCGAAAATCATAAAATCCACTCTTTTCTGATGATATTCCTGACTACTTTTCACAAGTCTGACGACTTGTCACGAATATCGTCAGCTATTTTTTTTTAGCAATTTAATGACGTTTTTGCAAGGGTATTTTGGTCCTTTTCCTACACTTCCCACGACTTATAACCCTCAGAGAACGTATTTTCTTCTATTTCTCTTTAGTTAAACATTTCAAAATTCTCTGCACACCTTCAACCACAAGGTTAGGGTTTCAACATAAAAAAAACAATTATCTAGAGATTCAACCGTGAGAATTCAATAATTCTTGCATATTTGAATTCCCCGTTAAGAGGACTACGAGGGACACCCAATAGTTCGTGAATAACCTTCCAAAAATTTTGAAGTCATCCAAAAGCTCCAAGTTTAAGGTATGTGGTTTTGAACAAGAACACCCTTTTGTTCTTGTGCCAAAAAGTTACATATTTTCGTAAAGTATTTCGTAAATTCATGGTGAATTCCTATCATGTTATTATATTGTGAGTTTTATGAAACTATGTCTTACCCAAGCTTTGAGTTGTAATATTATTATGCATATTAATGTTTTAAATTGTCAATTTATGGTTTAAGTTGCATAATTCAACGTCTATATCATGTTTTGAGAATTTCAAGTCCTATTGTTGTGAATTGAACCTTATGGTTAAAGCATGAGTTTGAGAATGAGATGTTAGCAATTTTTAAAGAATATCAAGAAGTGAGTTTTGATTGTAAGTTAAGATAGAAATCCACATTCTTGAGTTTGAAGTAAAGGGATGCATTTTGGCTCCCATTATATATAAATATATATATATATATATTGTTGAATTATTTTAAGGTGGATTTTCTAAAGTTTAGAGCTAAGTAAGGGAGTAGTATTTAGCACCGAGTTGGGCTTGATTTCGAGGTCTCATGCCCCAGAACTACGTGCCCCCGTAGGTTCTTGATATATCCCAAGTGGGTTAAGATAGTGATCATTAAGGTTAATGTTTTATCCAATGGCAAGGATAGAACAGCTCTTCCCAATGTGGGTAAGACGTTGGACTCCATGTAGCTCACATGGTTTATGTCGGTTAAGAGAAACTCCCTAAGTTCCTAAAGTTCTGTAAGTCCTAAAGTCTTCCAAGTTTCAAAGAATTTTAGTCTTAAAGTTACAAAGTTTTGAAAGTATAAGTGTTTTGGAAAGCTATGGTCCTAATAATTTCAGGTATCATGATAATTTGAGGTTTTAAGTAAAAGCATGTTGATTTATGAGTCTTGTGGCATATATTTCTTTCAAGCTATATTAGTATGTTTTACACCATGCAGGTTTTCCATAAAAGCTTATGATATTGAGTATTTTAATTTCACACTCCCCCATATGCTCAGTACACTCCCAAAGTACTGACCCAAATATTTTGTCTATGTGCCATATATTCTTGTAATGTAGGTTTTGGTGCTCAGTATCAGCCTCACCAGTGATCCTTTCGAGCAGTCCTATCTACATATCATCCATGGTGAGTCCTCATGTTTTGGGGACCAGTTATTCTCAGACTTCCAGTTTTATTTAGTAGCTATTTAATTCTTGTCAGTTGAGTATGAGTCAGTTGGGGACCTGTCCCAATGGATATCTAGTTTAGAGTAGTAGAGGTTTGTCAGACTAGTCATTAGATTATCAGCACTTCGAGTTTTTTTTGAGTTGTAGTTTGTTCAGACCAAGTATTTCATTCATATTTCTCATTTTATGATGTCACAATGTTGAGTTCATGCTTTTTATCTTTAAGTAAGCTAATATATGAAGTAGAAGACTCAAAGGGTTAACTTGGGGCTACTTGTAGCCTTAAGCACCGTGTGACATTCCCGGACCCGGTTGCGGGGCGTTACAATGACACAAATCATTAGACTCAAGCAAGTAAGAAGAAACAAAACTTTTATTGATTTCAACAGTTATTACATTTATCTTATACAGGCCCTCAGTGAGATAGACTTTTCCTATGTACACTTCCTCTTTGCTAATTATATTTTTTCCAAAAACACATATATATTTAAATCCGTTTTGTCAAGAAGTGATACATAAATAAAGTTCTTTCTTAAATACGGTAGATACAAGATATTATTGAGAGTCAACACTTTTCCTAAAGTCATTATCAAGCATACTTTTCCTGTCCTTTCAACTTTTGCAGTTGCGGAGTTTGCCATGTAAATATTCTATTTGCCTTGAGTCGGAGCGAACGCAGAAAAAAACTCATTATTTGCACAAACATGGCGAGTGGCATTCGAATCCATCCACCATTCCCAGGGATTTCTCACCAAGTTAAATTTCAAAAGCATAGCACATAGATAGTTCATTTTGTCCTTGGATTCAGCCATATTTTCTTGGTCCTTCTTTTTTCCTTTCTTTGAGGCATGACAATCTGTATACTTGTAGCCAATATTTCCATAATTAAAGCATTTGACTTTGAATTTCTTCTTAGGTTGATTGCTTTGTTGTCCATCTTTTTACCGTTTCTTTAAGTTGTTAGGGTCTTTTTCTACAATGTTAGCTCCATTCATTGCAAAATTTCCTTCAGACCTCCTCTATGTGGATTTATTGTCTTCCTCAATGCACAACCTCATAATGAGGTCTTTGACTGTCATCTCATTCCTTTTATGTTTCAAGTAATTCTTAAAGTCTTTCCACAAAGGTGGCAACTTCTCAATAATCGTAGCAACTTGAAATGCCTCGTTCATAACCAAATCTTCCGCAAGGAGATCATGGATGATGAATTGCAACTCCTGTACTTGAGAAATGACAGTCTTATTGTTGATCATTTTGTACTATAGAAATCATGCAATATACTTGGTTCCCGCATCCTCAATCTTATATTTTTTTCCAGCATATTCCACAATTCTTTAGATATCTTCATGACGTTGTAGACGTTGTATAGGTCATCTTGGAGTCCACTTAGGATGTAATTCCTACATAGGAAATCAGAATGTTCCATGCCTCTGTTGCAATGAATCGCTCCTGGTCCATAGTTCCATCGGGCACTTCTGGAGCATCTTCTGAAATAAACCTTTGAAGACATAAAGTCGTCAGATAGAAGAATATCTTTTGCCGCCACCTCTTAAAATCAACTCTAGAAAATTTTTTGGTCTTTTCCGCTAGTCCCACAACGGGTGGCGCATTTGTGCGACTGGTTATCACAACATTAGTTGCTGGAACACTTATCACACCATCAATATGACCTTCTGTAGTCATTTTTCCTTTCACAAAAAGACACTCAACTTTTAGTATAAAATTATACTGATTACAAATTTGTAGTAACTTATAAACAATACTTGTTTCTAGTTTAACGATGAAGTTTTTATGTCTTTCAATCGTTAACCGAATAACCTTTAACTTGTGATGAAGATTTTATTTCTTCAAATCACTAGTTAAGTTCAAACAGAGTAGAAAGCCTACAACTTTAATCTCCAGAAACCAAAAATAATATAATTACGGTATATTTCCTTAAGATTGTTGTTTCGGGGACACAAATATGTATGTTAGTTCAAACACTTCAACACTAGTTCAAGATTAATTCAAGAATACTTATGAAGTTTTTAACACCTTCAACACAAGATCAAAAATGACCTTTCAATAGAAGTTATTAATCAATATTTTAAAGAAAAGTGATGAAGTAGAATAAGCTAAGTCATTCGAATTCACGAAGTGTCCTTAAGGAAATAATTCCGTCAAGTACCCGAGGTTGAGAAATTTTACTCCCAGGATAAAATGGCTTCACAACCAGAAAGTAGTGGTACCTCAAATGTTTTGGTTTTCTTCAAACTCACTCAACGGGAGATGATCGCATGGATTTTTTAGAAGCAAAAGAATATTTTTCTTATGCAGAAATTTTCATACTAAACCTGTGGAAAAATGCAGGTTTATATAGTCATGAAGTGCCCCTTTAGAAAAGAGGCAATTGTTTATTCGAAACATTCAGAAAGAATCATGTTGTCTTTTTTTAAACAGTCACAACCATCTGAACAGTCATCCCTTTTCCCAAAATAGTGTGTCATCTTCTCGAACAGTTGTGTCACTTTGAAGCAACTTTCATCGTTTCGGCATGCAGAAGCATGCACGTGTTAATTGAGTGGAAAAACTGTTGCATTTTTTTCCTTTGGATTTTCGGACTGGATTACTTCCCAAGTTTCAAATAAATTTTTTCCAAAAACCGAAGCTAAAGCCGAGCGAGCGACGACGACGAAGTGAGGTACCTCTTTGTTCTTGCCTCACTTACCATGTGGAGTTTGTGTTTCTTAATATAAACGCATGAAAGTTTCATTCTCCCACCAATGTAGGAGAATTAGTAAACTTTCCTTATTTTTAGTACACTTTCCTTTTTAAGTGTTATCTCATTTTTCCCTCCACTTAATTCCCTCCATTTTTCATTCACACTTTTAACTTGAATCCAACATATTAAATATTTTGAAGAATGTTTAACTAAAAGTGAAATTAATACATGTGAATCAGTCTCAATAATAAACCTTGTTATATTTTGATTTTGTGCCTGAAAAAAACATAATAAAGACCAAGCAATTCAGCATGAAGAACCTTAGTAGAAAAAAAAATAGCAGTATCCAAGTATCCAGTTAGCCATAGCATGTCAAAACACATTTGTCACGTCATCATGTTTAGTAGTGGGAGAACATACTCTATCGATGTTTAATTTGATAAAACCAATTAGAGACACAAGAATATTTATACATCTTTCAATATATAGTTCCTTTTTTTCTAATTTATAACTATGTTATTGGATATACTTATATTTATCTCACTTAATTTAGTTGGTATTTATATCTTATTACCTCTATTCAGACTTATTGCAGACATTCTTTCCTTTTTAGCATTTTCATTTATCATTAATGATGTCTCCATTCAAAATAAGAGATGTTTTTACAAACTTACCCTTGATAAATACTTTTTGTTAAGATAGCTCTTTAATTATTTATTTGTTGTGTAGATTGTCTCAACTTAAATAAAAGTAAAATTCGAAGATCATCATTAATATATTTTTTATCATACGAAACACTATTTATTTGAAACAAAATGAAAAAATACAAACACCATTTATTTAAATTGAGGAAGTATTGTCACACCAATGTTTAAGATTTATTTTAGGCCATAATTTTTAAAATCTTTTGTTTCTCTCTTAAATTTCGTGTAAAGTCAAAAATGTCAATTCATTCCTATCAACATGTAGTTGAATACTATTTCCATTCTTTCTTATATGCTTCTTTATTTTCCATGAGTCAGTTTGACTAAGTTTCAAAGTTAAATTAGATTAGGTCAATTTAACTTTTTAAAATTAAAATTTTGATATTCTACAACTATATAAAACGTACTATAAGTTATAATTTTCCTTTTTTTAATTTGATTAAAAAATAAATCTTAAAATGATGGTAAAAGTTTGTATCGTTTGACTTTAAAGAAGAAAAATACATATATATATATATATATACATATATATATATATATACATACATATATATATACATATATATATATACATACATACATATATATATATATATTAATAAAATAAAACATACCTACTTACCTTGGATTGCCTCCCAAGCAACGCCTGATTTAGTATCGCGGCACAACCCAACTCAACTTAACCAAATTCCTTCATCCTTTTACTTCCCTTTGGGAGCCATTTTTTTATTGTTTCCTGACCTCTTGAGTGTGAACTCTCAAGGTCAACAACATTCTGAACTTTAACCTTTTTAGGATCATCCACTTGCATCATGTAGGGCTTAGGTAGTTGTGTCTTAGGGTGCTCAATGAGGGTGTCTGAAGAGGTCTTTGACGGAATAACCACCCCACACTTATCCCCTTCAATAATAGTAATCAAGCACAGATCTTTATAATATGATAGTGTGTTTAGCGGTTTGTATACTTTGAAGACCGCCTCGTCATCCTCCAACCTCATAGTGAGCGTACCCTCTCTTAAATCAATTAACGCCCCTCCTGTTGCTAAGAATGGATGCCCCAAGATGATTGATACTTGTTTGTCTGCCTGAAAATTTAGAACAATAAAGTCAGCAGGAATAATGAATTTACCAACCTTTATGAGGACATCCTCTATCACTCCTTTGGGACGGGCTATGCTCTTGTTTGCCAACTACAGTAGCACCGAGCTCGGTCTAGGCTTACCCAAGCCTAATGTATTGAACAAAGATAGGGGCATCAATTTGACACTTGCCCATAAATCACGCAAGGCGTGGACCACCTCACTATTCCCAATCTGAATGGGGAGAGTGAACTTTCGTGGGTCCTTAAGCTTCTTGGGAATCTTCTGTGTTACCACAGAGCTACACTCCTCAGTGAGTGCTACCGCCTCCACATCCTGCAATTTTGTCTTATTTCCAACCATATCCTCAAGTACTTAGCGTACTTTGGCATACCCTGCAAAACATCTAATAGAGAAAATTTAATGTGAAGCTCTCTGAACGTGTCAAAGAACTTCTTAAAACATACATCCCCCTTTGTTTTTCTTTTCTTGCGAGGGAAAAAAAGTTGCAGCATCTGTTTCTCCACTTCTGCAATAATTTTTCTTTCAAGTACTCAGACTTTCTCAAATTTTTAGCAACTTTTTTGGATACCTGTGGGGGAGTTAAATCTACATCTTCCTCCTTAGTTGCCTTTGGAGGTTCTTCATTGAGCTTTTTATCACTCCTCAAAGTGATTTCTATTACTTGTTTTGGATTTTTTGTATCTGCTGGCAAACCACCTCGAGGCCTGGTATTCAGTGTCTGTTGTAACTGCTTCAACTGCAACTCTAAGCTTCTTGTGGCCGCTTTTTGATTCTATAATTTCTCCTGTTATCTTTTCATGTCCGCTACCATTTACCCTTGACCATCTAAAAGTCATTTCATCATTTCCTCCGCATTGCTAGTTGACTGATTTGGTGGAGTCTGCTGTCGTGGGGTATTCCATATCTGAATTGATGGTTGAGTCTGCCACTTCATGTTGTAGGTGTTACCATAATAGGCTTTTGAACATTACCCACATACATTATCGATCACGAATTTGCAGCACACATAGCTGCAGAATGGCCACTGTTACCACAAACTTCACACCAACCTGCAGCTTGATGGATTGCATTGACTGTGGTTGCAGGTTGTGCTACTCCAAACTTTATACTGCTTATTTGATTTTGCAATGTAGAGATCTGAGCAGATATGACATTAAATTGGTCAACCTCCAATACCCCTGCAATTTTTTTTGTGGCACTTCTAGAATCTGAATGCTACTCGGGATTCCCTTGAGCTATGTGGTTCAATAAAGTATACAGCTCATCATATGTCATCTCAAGAGCTTGATCACCTACAGCTGAATCTAGCAATATTTTTGTATTATGATCAAGAGACTCTAGAAAAGTATGAGTCAATACTTCATTGGACTATTGATGGTGTGGACAGTCTCGAAAAAGTGCCTTGAAACGCTCCCAAGCATGGTATAGATTCTCATCTGGCTTCTGTTTGAAGCATACAATCTCACGGCAAGGTCTTGAAGTCTTGACAGGTGAAAAGAAATGGATGAGGAATTCAACCATTTTTTTGCTTCCCCCAACAGTGAAAAAGGGAACAACATCATCCTCACATAGTCTTCATTCACACCCGTTGGGATGAATGAGTCACTGATTTCCAGAAAATTTTGCAAATGGACCTGTGGATCTTTATGTGAAATCCTTGTAAACTATCCACTACTAATCAGAAGTTGTACCATGTTCTGTTTGAGCTCAAAATTGCCTCTAACTGCCGGCTTCTGAAACGGGGAGGTCAAAGTTATTGGAAGTGGGATTGACACTTCTCTAACTATCCTGTGGGCCGCTTGTTCTTCAGCCATTGGAGCAGGATTTTTTTTATCTTCTTCAATTTGCGAAATCTAAGGGAGATGGATTGCTTCTCTCCTGCGTTGATAGAAAAGTTGCTCAAGTTCTGAGTTTGGTTTAACCAAGTCCTGATCCTTTGCCGGCTTACTACTTTGTAAACCTGTTTTCTGCAAATACAAAACCAAGGCCAAGCGTAAAAAAATATCAAAGAAATCTAAATGTAAAACTAAAAATAAAACAGTTGCAAAATTACAAGTCCTCAGCAATGGCGCCAAAAACTTGACAGCGCCTAAGAGCACACGCAAGTGTACGTGGTCTATCAAGTAATATAGTGGTCTTCAAGAAAGCCGAATATCGATCCTATATGAACTTGTTCTAACAACTATTCGAATTCAGTTCACAATTTAGATTCAACTGATGCGATAGTAACCAAAAGAGAGTTTTGAATATTTGTAAACTAAGGTAAAGTAAACAATGCATAAAATAAAAGTCTTGAGACAATCAATAGGAGAAAAGCCCAGGATTAAAGCACTTCGAACAATCATACTATGTTACTGAACGCCCTTCATTAATTTTTTTATCTTGGTTGTTGATTCGTAGGGTTAATCATATGATCATGATCTCTCGGCCTCTAATCGTTTACCTAACTTGAACATTACAACTACATTGTTGAGCGGAAATGTAATAATCCAATTAAGTTCTTTAAGCTATCATCTTACATGTAAATCTAGTAAGGCTTCTAGGTACATCCCTGTCATAGACGCTAATTTACATTCCTTATTTCATAAAAGAATACGAACCATACTTTGTTCATCCCCACGTTTTATCTCCTTATTCCCTCTCTCGAGATCACAAGGTCAACAATTGATGTATTCTAAGGGTGATCAATCCATTAAATAGTTAAAACAAGAATGAACAAATAACTAATAATGATAAGCAAATCAAACAAAATTAATTCAAAACAATATTACCCATGTTCTTGGCTTTAACCTCGGAAAGGGAGTTCTTAGCAACATATAGTCATAATTATCATCCAATTAATTGTATGAATGATCAAAAATAAAAGAGCTAGTAAAGAATGAAAAAACTAAAAATAAAGTTGCAGCAACCTCCGTAATTGTCCAAGATACCCAACAAAAATGTTTAAGGTCATGTATTTATAGTAGAAGGCAATTGCCATTTGGGATTAGAGGGCGTCGCCCGTTCTAGAGCATGTGAGTAAAGGAGGTGACACATTCTATATTGCACCGCTCCACAAGAGGCTTAGCCTGACATAGAGCGCCGCTACAGAAGGGGTTGCGCCTGCTATATTGCACCGTAATGGATGGGGCGATGCATGCTTATTGTGGGCAGTCACTGGAACTTGCCATCCAAATTTTGGTTAAGTCTTTATCGTTCAATCTTTCATCCCTTGTTTTGTAGTGTATTTTAATGGATTTTCAGCCTTTATATCATCAATATATCACCATATTCAGCTCACAAAGCTTCCTACATAATCACACACCACTGATTAGAGATCATAACAACACAATATCCCTTACGATGAATCAAAACAAGAGCTAAGACTAGGCTAGTTCATGTTGATCTTCAACTTATTGTTCCACCTCTATGCTTAATCAAATTGAACTTTGCACATCACCAACAAGTTGTTCCACATATAGTCACCCATTTAAACCATTTGGAACTCATTAAACTCACTAGAATTCCATGAAACCAACTAGACACACACCTAACTCAAGCTAGTGAAACTAGTTATAAATGACTCAATTAAGTACAAACTTGTTGGAAACCACTTTTAACCATTGTAATCATGTCCTTGAACACTTACATGTTTTTTTCTATCATAATTAACATATTAAGCACATAAGTTATCCTCAAAACAAGACTAAACAAGCTAGAATAGTAACACTAGAGTGCATAAATACACCCAACATCACCTGATATATTGGCTAACTTTGCTCCTCGTTATACTAAGTGAAGTTATTTAATATACCCTTTTTTCTTAACACTTGTCATTGCGGCAATGTAAGAGTCATGTTGTGTGACATTTGAGTGAGGTGGATGTCATATGGCATGTCACCCCAACATCAGATTTTTTACACTTTTTCCTTCTAAATTTTTTGTTTCAAATTTTATTAATTATTTAATTTATTTTTTTAAAAAATATATTCAAAAAAAAATTATCAATTTTTTAACCAACAAAATAGTGATCAGTATACAAACCAAAATTACTCTCTCCGTTTAAAAAAGAATGACCTACTTTGACTTGACACAAAGTTTAAGAAAATAAAAAAAACTTTTGAATCTTGTGGCCTTAAATTAAAGTTATGTCAAATGTACCAAAATACACTTTAATTTTGTGATTCTAAACATGTCATGTGGAAAGTTAAAATTAAAGTATTGTCAAAAAAGAAAAATGATGATTCTTTTTAAAATAGATTAAAAAAAAAAAGTAAGTCATTCTTTTTAAAACAGGCGGAGTATCATTTTAAGGAAAAACTAAAATCCAAACGCGATAAGTCATGAGATTTGAATTTTGATAGTCGCCGAGTATTTAACCCAAAATACGCAACTTTTCTTCTTCTATCCTACTGCAAGCAACTTTCAAATTCAGATCCAAAAACAGACCACCATATCATTCCGTTTCTTTCTCCTTCACGCTATCAACAAATCCTGCATCCTCCCCTTAATCTAGCATCGCTGCTGTCTCTCTCTAAACTCCCCCCAGGTATTCACTCTCTCTCTACACCTTTTGCTCTCCTTTCTTATAACTTCAGCGTTTAAGCCTTCAATTTCACCACGAAACACTCTGTAGATCTTTAGATCTGCATTTGGTTTGCGTTGTAATCCGTTTGATTTAGCTTTTTTTGTGTGTTGACAGGCGGAAAAGGAAGGTTTAATTTGTTAGCAATGGTAACAGTTCGAGTGTTATCCTTCACGTTTCTCTTTGGTGTGTTGCTTGTTCAACAATGTGTCTGTACAGATGCACCAGCAAATTCACCAACTCCAGCACCGGAATCTGGCGCCGATGTGCCTTCTCCATCAGTGACTCCGGCTCCATCACCTTCATCAAATCTAACTTCTCCTCCAGCGCCTCCGCCGTCAGATTTCCCTCCTGCGCCATCACCGGGGAATGCTACTTCAAAAGAGTCACCGTTTCCGGCACCAATACCGGCTCCGAATTCGGAAGTTGCGAGTGATATAAGCCACGCGAGTACGGAGGAGTCGAAGGAATCATCTGGTGGTGGAATGACCAGTGGGAAGAAGGCTGGAATAGCAGTGGGAGTAATTGCCGCCGTTTGTTTTGTAGGTTTGGGTGCATTGGTGTACAAGAAGCGACAACAGAATATTCAACGATCGCAGTTCGGGTATGATGCTAGGAGAGAAATTCTTTGAGTGGTTCTATATATCATCATATGCAATCAGAGTTTATATAGTATTATATGCTATACAGATATATATAATTCTACTGCATTGGTAGATGGTTATGATACGATATGTGGTATTTGGGATTTGTACGAAAAATATCATTGGATTTATTTGATTCTTTTACTCACTGGATTTGTTGGTTTTGTGTACTATTGGAAATTTAACTTTTTGATTGACCATTTAATAAATGCTTTGCTGATGATTTTAGAATTGGGGTTAGATTTTTTACTTTGAGATATTATTAGTTACTTGTAAATTACTGGTACTGTGAATGTGATGAAGAATCAACAAAATGCTTTCAGAATTTGCAGGACTGCTTAGTGTTTTTGCAAAACTAATTTGTTTGATTTGTTTTTGTAAATTAATTCTGTTTGAACTCTAATACTGAGTTTCAGCTTTCATAAAACAATACTATTATTTTTTAACTTATTTATTCATTGATATGTTAAATGAGCAATATAATTTAGCTTTGTGTTCTTTATACACTGAGAGGGAGAATTTGCAGTCATTGGCTCTCTTGACTTATAAGAGACGGAGTGAATCTTGGACTAGAGTTAGAATTTGTTTGGCCTAGAGTTGAGATTTCTAACTCACCACTTTTTACTTATTTTTATTATTTTGATTTATAAAAGAGATAGTATCCAATACCCCTCAAATTATGGTTAAAATTGTTACGACACATTCAACTTCACAGGATTCTATTACTTCCTAAACTCGATTTTAGCATATTTTTGTCACTTTTTGTGTTGACGTGGCACCTTTATTCCCTAAAATGGAGCTTATATTAAAGGTGTCATGTCAGCTAGAAAGGTTGACAAAAAGTGTCATGTCAGTAAAAAAGGGTGACAAAAATATGTTAAAATTGAGTTCAAAGGATTATAGAATCATCGTGAAATTGGAGTGTGTCATAGCAAATTTGATCACATGGAGTGTGTCATAGCAAATTTGATCATAATTCAGGAGTATTAGATGGTTCACTCTTTTATAAAACTATAAAACGTGTGGTTAAGAACACTACAAAGTGCTTAAACAAATTTTAATTTAAAAGCACCTAAAACAAGTCAATCCAAATTGGCTCTTACTCGGTACTTGTATTGAGCAACATTGCTTGTTGGTGGTCGGAGCAGTGTGCAGCCTGTCACATTTAAAACTTGATGAATTTGTCGGGGAAAGTACCTTTGAATTGAATGAGTTGTTAGTTAATTGAATGATTTTTAGGAAATAAATGTGGATATGTTGTTTCATATGGTTGGGTAAAGTAAGTTACTTGCGCAACTTTAACCAAAAAGTCGGGAAAGTTATCACCAAAAAAAAAAAATAACTTGCGCAACTTGCCTGGAGTGTATTGGACAATGTAGTAGTTGTTGGGTTCAATTGGTATGAATGGAAAATGAAGGAAAAGTATATTCTCATTCAAGGGAAGTATACTTCTCTCACGTTGGTGAGAGAAAGCAACTTCAATGTGATTTTATTGAGTAACACTCCTTTAAGTGGATAGTGAAGCAAAAACCAAGATGAGTCTCGCGTTGTCGTCGTTCGCTCGGCTCGGCTTCAGATTTGAATTTGGATAATGATTAATGAGATTAATTTTTTAGACAAAATTTATTTGAAACTTGGATAAACAAGTGATCCGAAAAACGCACCTCAAAAGGAACATAACCCTTCGAGAAAAAGACACTATTTCGAAAAAGGGTGACTGTCTGGTTGGATTTGGATTTGTCAAATCATCGATCGATGAGATTAATTTTTTAAACAAAGTTTATTTGAAACTTGGATAAACAAGTGATCCGAAAAATCCAAGAAAAAATGAAATTATTTTTTCTCCATAGAAACGACATGCAGAAAAACACCTCAAGAGGAACACAATCTTTCGAGGAAAAGACACACTGTTTCAAAAAAGAGGTGACTGTTCGATCGGATGTGACTGTTCAGAAAAGACATACTGTTTCAGAATGGACAGACATGTCTGTTTCGAAGTGATACCTCCTTCTATGAACCATTGCTTTCTTTTCGAAGGGGTATTTGGTGGCTATAAACACCTGAACTTTTTTCCTCAGGTAGTACAGAAATTTTCCACATTAAAAACACTCTTCTACTTCTAAAAAACTTTGTGTGATCATCTACCGTTGAGTGTGTTCGAAGAATCGGAAGGTTTAAGGTACCGCTACATTCTGATTATGAGCCATTTTATCCAGGAAGAAAAAATTCCGCAACCTCGGATACTTGAGGAACATTAATTCCTTAAGGACACTCCGTAAAATCAGAGGACTTGGTTCTATTTTCTACTTCATCTTGTTTCTTTTAAATAACATACTTCTTTGATAGTTCTTTATGAACTTGTGTTGAATATGTTAAAAACTTCATAGGTGTTCTTGAAATTGTCTTGAACAAAAGTTGAAGTGTTTATACAGACATACAAATTGTGTATCCAAAACAACAGTATTGTTATTTTACTTGTTGTGAATAGAACTTCCATTCAACTACATGTTTGGGATTGCTTATTTTCCTGTTTATGATTGCTTATTTTCCTAAGAAAACATTTATTTTGAGAAAAAAAATATTTTTTTGAAAAAAAAGATATTTGGTAAACTTCTAAAATTACTTTTAAAAAGATGTAGAAGCCGTTTTTCTACTTCTAAAAATAAGCAGAAAGTTTCTACTTTTTTTTTTTTTAAAAAAAAGCAAAACCAAAAAATTACTTTTTACATGACAAAAATATTCCTATTTCTCAGGTGCGCATGCACACACACATATCCCTTATTAATTAATTAACATATCTTAAAAGTTTGATTTTAAAATTTTATAATTCATATTTACATCATAATTCTTCATTTTATTTATGATTTATATGTTATTATTTTATTTTCACATATTTTTTAAAATAAATTTGAAAATATCATTGATGATAATAACCGAAGAATATATAAATTTTTTATTATTAATAATTACAAATGACAGATGAATCACGTTACAAGATTATATTTTGACATCACTTGTAAATTTTTTCCCGAATATTTAATTTTAAATAAATAATTAATGAAAACTGACATATTTGAGGCTTTCAATTTCTTTCACTCCACTTTAAGATGTACAATTAAAAGAATATTTGGAGTTTGAAAAAATAGATTTGCTCTCCTATGCTCAATGTCATTTTTTAAGTTCGACACTCAAGTTCATCTTGTTACAACTACTATATGGCTATACATAATTTCATACGGCAACGCTCTACTATTGATAAAAGCTTTAACTATTATGTTAATGAAGACATCATCACAGAGATCGAAGAAAAAGATGAGTCTTCTGGTATACCTTCAAAAATACAAGACAAATCTTCTACTACTATAGAGACACTGCATGATAAAATTAGGGATGAAATCGGTGAGAATTTTTGTGATGTATGAAGGACTAATTATTTTTGTTGTTAATTTTTTCATATGTAGTGATTTAATTTATGAAATAATTTTTATATTATTTTTGTTTGATGTTTTTAAGTAATATTTAAATTATCTAAATAATATGCTATTATTTAATATTTTGAATATATTTATGTATATAAATATTGATTGAAAATTTTAAAGCACGTACTTTTTAATTTAAAAAATAAAATTTTAATCAAAAATTATAATAAATATTTAAAATAATCTTTTTTATAAATTAATTTTAATAGTGAAAGTCTATTGACATGTTTTTTTGGGTCATTTATCTCAAACAATTATTTCTTAAAAAAAATTATCCAAACACAATATATTCATAAAAAAACACTTTTCAAATAAATTTATCAAACAAAAATTATTTTTTTTTAATTTTCTTTTTTTTTTTTTCTAAAAGACTATTTTATAAATATATTTCTCAAATGAGTAATTTTATAACAATAATCTCGCTCTAAAAGCCAAAGTTGCCTCAATGGCAGTTACGGCGATAAGAACATGTGAATTCAAATAGAAGTCCATAATTTGAAGGGGTCCCAACAATAAAATCTATGGATATGAATTGGTTGAAGAAAATCTTTGGAAATGAGCGTAATTATTGCCAATCGTCCCGGAGCTCATTGAGGGTGTGCGTGGTACATATTGCATGAAAAATATTTTTTTGATAAATACTATCTTTGTTTAGAAAAGAATGACCTAATTTGACTTGACGTAGAGTTTAAAAAAGTAAACAAGATATTTGATTTTTGTGGTCCTAAATTAAAATTTTGTCAAATATATCAAAATATCCTTCAATTTTGTGGTCTTAAGCATGCCACATGTAAAGTTGAAATTAAAATATTATAAAAAAGAAAAAGGGTCATTCCTTTTGAAACGGAATAAAAATGAAAGTATGTTATTTTTTTTTAAATGGAGAAAGTAACTTTTTTGCTTTTTTGCTTTTTTGCTTTTGGTAAGCCAAAAATATTATCTAAAGTAATTATATCTAATATAACAAAAAACTATAGAGATGAGAAGAAGTGGGGTATGGGGTCTCGGGGATGACAGGGGTGGGATGGTCAAGGGGAAGAGGTTTAGTGGGTGGAAGGATGTCACTTAGGAGTCGTTTGGTAGGGTGTATAAGAATAATGCAAAATATGGTATATTAGTAATGCTTGTGTTAACTATGCTTGTATTAGTTATGCTTGTATTTTTCTTATACAATTTTTGGTTTGATAATATAATTTCTGAATTATTTTTTTACCCTTCATATATATGTTGGAAAGGATGCGAAAAACTTTTTAAGGGATCATAGTATCTTTAATCATATTAATGCATGCACTGGATCCATTGCATTGCTAATACTATAAATTTTAAGGTATTAGTAATACACACCTCAATACACAATAGAGTGTACAAAAACGGCCCCTAAGTGACATTCTCCCACCCACCAACCCCTCCCCCTTTCATCATTTGTATGAAACAACATATAGTAATATAACTTTTGATTTTGGAGTTCAATATCAGAAACCAAAATTGCATTTCTAGCAGTTAAATTAAAATACATATATTTGAATAAGTAAAGTACAAAATTTTCTTATATTTTACTCCATCCGTTTAAAAAAGAATGACCTACTTTCCTTTTTAGTCCGTTTAAAAAAGAATGACCTACTTTCCTTTTTAGTCCGTTTAAAAAAGAATGACCCTTTCCCTTTTTGCCAATAATTTAATTTCTACTTTCCACATGACATGTTTAAGACCACAAGATTAAAGGGTATTTTGGTACATTTGACACAACTTTAATTTAAGACCACAAGATTCAAAAGTCTTCTTTATTTTTTTAAACTTTGTGTCAAGTCAAAGTAAGTCATTCTTTTTGAAACGGGGGGAGTAACAACCAACGACCTTAGGTGCTTTGTATGGGTGGGTATGCAATTGTTGCAGTGAGGGTGGTGCCATTGTTGGTTGTGGGCTGGCAATTGAACAATGGGTGTTGTCCTATTCATGTCACGTTATTTGTTTACACTGTATTGACAATGACGTCCGATGTGGTTGCTTTTTTTGTTTTTTCTTATTATGTACAAAATGCTTGCTGATTATTTTGGTGCAGTGTATGAAGTCGTCGGTGCGTCATTTTCATCCCAACTCCACTTCCCTCGTTAAGTAAAGTTGTTTGTCTGTCCATCAATCTCAAATTCTTGTACGTAGTTATATTTAAAGTTAATGTGAGAGATTTTAAAATATTTATGAACTTTTGACCAAAGAAGAAAAAGAGTTCTGCTAAATGACTCGGGGGTTTGTGACTCGAAGGACTCAAATTTGGTGAAATGACCTGAGTACCCTTTGGCTCCAAAACCGCCCAATCTTCCCTCCAAAAATGCAAAACCACTTTGATTTTTTTCATAACAAACTTCTTTTATACTCTTTAACTTTCCTCTTTTAGATTTTCTCTTCACTATTCATTTTACTTTGCTCTTTTAAATTCTCATAACTATTTTTCATTCTACTTTGTCATTAATTTTTCTATCCTTTATCATATAATTGTGGTATAATGGATCATAATGACTCGAGTAGCCAATTAAGAGCTACATTAAATGACATTTTGGGGTTGGAGGACAGTGATAGTTTACACAGTAATGAAGATTTACATGGTGGCTATGATGGTGGTCCAGATCGATATTTGAATACCGACGACGAAGATCTTCAAAACTTGGTCGATGAGGAGATGAATGGGTCTCATCAATTGGTTTAAGATGAAGATTTAAGTGTTTTCGACGATGAAGATTATGATCATGGGGATGATGGTGTTGAAGAAGAGGAAGGCAGAATGCATGATGATAACTACACCGACGAGCAATATACGGCAGACCCTGTTGAAGGTATGTCCTTTCGTTGTGTACAATCCGCATTCACATTTTATAAAGAACATAGTCGTTAGACTGGTTTTGGAGTTGTTAAGAAAAATGCAAAAAAACTGGCTGGCCAAATAAAGTATGTGACATTTGGGTGTGATAAGTATCGAAAAACAAAAGTTAGGTATCAAAGCAAACGGGTGGATTGCAAATCTAGGGTTAACTGTCATGTGTTGAATGATGGTTCGTGCGTTTTGACCAATGTAACACCCCGTATTTTCCTAGCTCAATTTATCTCCCAGTACACGAGTATTTCTTTATACATTTTACAAAATGCTTAGAATTTTTTAGTTTAAGACTTGCCATTGCGTAGAAAATTAATTCAGCTTTCCAACGATATAAAATTCGCCCAATTTCGATATCCGGGTTAGAAGTTATAGCATTTTCGGCAAAACGGTATGTCAAAGTTGACATCACCGCATCGCGGTGAGGGTCGAATTGGCATTTGTCATTTTCTAGTGCAGCATCGTGATAAGCCTGCATTGCGCCGATGTTCCATTTTGCACTCTTCCATTTTTAGTGGCTCAACGTTATAAACTCGTATCGCGCCAAACCACAAAATCACACTCGTCCTTTGAATAGCAAATTCCAGTAGCACTACGCGATCCCACCGCGTCGCGGTGAACGTGTATTTGCCATGTTCTTGATCCATAACTTGAAATACATGTTTCATGACCTTTGTCCTAGTGTGTGAAGTGCTTATGAGGTGAATAATGTTCCTAGAAATCACTTAGATCCAAGGTGAGCCAAGAACCTTAGATTCGTCCAAAGTTTGGGGTTCGATTCTAAAAGGGTCTACTTTAAATGTGTATAATTTTCTATATACATGTATTTTTTCAGCTCAAGATCCACCAAATTGTAGATAATTGAATTAGCTTTCCAACTATACCAATTTCGCCTCAATCCAATACCCGAGCGAAAAGTTACAACAATTTTAGTGTGAGGTAGTAAGCTGTCGTGATGGTACTGCATCGCGGTAAGGGGAAAAATCGGGATACAGATTACAAATTTTTGCTTTAAATGAATTAGGGGCAATGGGTTCTTTTTTCACCTCAATCTAGGTCGTAAATACACGATCTTAAGCCTCCATTAGGGCATTATTTGCCGCCGTTATCCTATTTTACTCTAAAAAACAAACCCTAATCAATCCTCTTCAAGAACAATCAAGAATCAAGCTTCCCAATTCAATAAAGCTTTCAAGATGTTGTTTCTTCTTCAAGATTTAATATTTTAAGGTATGTGGGAGTTCATCCATGAGTCCTCTTTCACCCATGGAGCCCAAAACCCTTCTCTTTCAAATTAAAGAATGAATTTTTATGATTATGGTATTTTGTATGTTCAAGAAAAATAGAATTTCATGTTTTCATTGTATCTTTAAATGCAATTCAGCCCATGTGTAATCCCATGCAAGATTTTGAATTTTCCATGCTATGAATTTGAAGTTCTCATGCTTTAGTCAAGTAAATTCCATGATAGATCCTAAATTCATGATGTTTAGCAATATTCTCATGTTTTAAATTAATGCCTTCCACATGTTTGATGAAATTCCCATATCATTTTAAGTCAATTCCAAGATGAATCCCCAAGTTATGAACTTTGCCATATAATTCTATTGTTCACCCATGTTTAGGGCATTCTTACATTCAAGCTATGAACTTTACATGTTTTGATGAAACATCCATGTCCTATTTCAAGCAAATTTCATGCGAATTTCTAAATTCATGATTTTAGTTATGTAATCATGCTATGCTCCTATATTTAAGATATTTCCATGTTCAAGTTCATGAACCCCATGTGTTTGATGAATTTTCCTATGTTAAAGTATTAATATTCATGTGTTTGATGAAATGCCCAAGTGATGGGTTCCTTCAAATAATGCATACTTATTATGGTTCCAATTGCTCTCATGTGTTCTTATTGTTATTGATATCGAGTTCTGGGATTTATGAATACCCGAAATTTAGCTGTTGTCTAGTTTTCCAGAATCTACAGACTTATTTCAGTTATACCATAGGAAATATCATTCAATCAGTAATATGGTCAGTTGTGAGTCCAATTAAGTTAGCTCAGTTCAGTTTCAGTCCCAGTATCATCTTTAGCTTACACGTTAATCATTTTCTCAGAATTCGTATGCACTGTTATTTTTAGAATATCATGACCTGAGCTTATCAGTTATCATTTAACAGTGCATGCACCAGTTAGTATTTCAGTGTCTTTTAGTTGGGAGTTGGATTTAGTACTGAGCGAGGACAGGGATGACAGCTTCCCCGTCAGATAGGCAGAGTCGTTAGTAGCAGTCCTTGAACTCCAGAACTATGTATCCAGCATAGGATATGAGGAGTCACCCGTCAGATTAGGCTTGACTACCTCGCAGGGTCCACCCATCAGTTTAGGCTTGACACCCTTAGTCCTTCGGGACAGTATATCAGTATAGTGGATCCACACAATTAGTGTTAGTACCCGTGAAATGGTACTAACACCCTTCCAACTGGGGTTATAGGTTGGACCCCAATTAGCTCAGATTGGGGCATGTCGGTTAGATGATACCTCCCACAGTCTCAATCCAGTAATCAGTCCAGTGATTCAGATTCAGTGTTGCTTGACCATAGCATGCAAATATTAGTTAATCAGTTATCAAATTTCAGTATTTCAGTTCATAGACTATTTTATAATAATGTTATACGCTTGGTCTTGTATTCTCAGATAATACAGTTTACACGCATTCATGCTCAGTTATCTCATGTTGCTCAGTCAGTCCTTACCCCATATGCATAGTACTCTACAGTTTTAGTCCAGTTATTCAGACTAAGTACAGTTCAGTCTTACATGACCAGTATTCAGCTATAAGTCATTTAGTTAATCAGATAAGTTAGTATATTTATGCATTCGTGCTCGATGTGAATGTATATTTAGATCCTCGATTTATGTCACTCTCTATCACGTAGTTTCAGACCCAGTATTCATACAGCATCCATGTTTTACCATATCCCAACTTCAGTTCTACTTATATCATTAAAGTAAAGTTTTACAGAAACTAACTGTAGAGATTCACCATCTTATCAGAGTATGTTTGTCACTCATGCATTAAGATGTTTTCAGTTTTCAGTTTATTCCAGCTTATTGGTGAGTCTACTTACACTTAGCATGCATGTTTTAAGATAAAGTATGAAATTAGTTTTACTTATTGCATTTACCCCTGCATACTCAGTACATTCCAGAAGTACTAATCCACATATACGTCTGTGTGGATACATTGTTTCATAATGTAGGTACTATGTATAGCTCGCACATCACGATCAGACAGTTGCAGATTCCATCCAGTAGATGATGAGTTCTCCTACTTCGAAAACTCAAGACAATTTTAGTTCATGTACAATTTATTTATTTTCCATGTGTATTGATTAGTGGTAGTTGGAGGCATGTCCTAACTATCTATAGTCAGTATAGTAGAGGCTTCATAGATGTCTGTCAGAGTCAGTCATGCAAATTTCAATTTTTACCTTCAGATTTATCAGATTGTAAAGCTTTATCAGTATTGTATTTATTTCAGATTTTCAGTATGATTATATTTCCGCACAAAAGAATAGTTATTTATTATGTTATAATACATTTCCTTAATAGTATGCCGGTTCATAGGTTAACTTGGGATCACTTGTGGTTCCTAGCACCATGTGATGACTAGGGGGTAGTCTCGGATCGATACATGCAACCTGAACTGTCACATTTTTTGCCCTACCACAGGGAATTGAGCCGTACTTTAAAGAGAAGTTTAGTAGCGCATGACATTGCAGGTCTAAGGCCTTCAAAGAGCATAAGACTCTTGGAGGTCGAAGCTGGAGGCCTCGACAGAATGACGTGCACTCCCAAGGACTTTCGTAACTACATTCTTCAGCAACGGAGGCTCCGAACACTTTCCAGCGATGCTGCCGTATTGAACAGATTCTTTTTTGAAATGCAGTCCAAGGATGAGAATTTTTGTTATTTTATAGACTCCGATAATACTGGGAGACTTCAGAATGCTGTGTGGGTGCACTCACATTTCAAGGCTACCTACCTTTACTTCAGCGACATCATATGCTTCGATACAACCTACCTCATGAATTAGTGGAGCATGCCATTTGCTTCATTTATCAATGTTAATCATCACAATCAATCTATACTGCTGGGATGTGCTTTGCTGATGAATGAGGACATTGAAACATATGCATTTGTATTCAGAACTTGGCTTGTGGCCATGGGAGAAAACCCTCTAACGGCTATCCTCACAGACCAATGTGAGAGTATTAAGGCAGCCATTCATGAGGTACTTCCAAATACTGTCCACAGGTATTGCATTTGGCACATTTTTACCAAGCTACCTGCAAAGCTTAGGGGGGTGAGGAATTATAAGCATGCCAAGGTTCCCTTCAAAGAAGTTATCTTTGACAGCATTACAATTGCTAAATTTGAGGATAAATGGCAGACATTCATTGATGAGTACGAGATGGGTTGACAAATTTGGTTCCGAAGTCTCTATTCGGAGCGGTCCAAATGGGTTCCTGTATTTCTCAAGTACTTTTTTTGGGCTGGCATGATGTCCACGCAAAGGTGTGAGTCAATGCACGCCTTCTTTGATGGCTACATCAGCGGTCGAAAGTAGTTTGTTGAGCAATATGAGGTTGCCCTCAGGTTTAAATATGAGAAGGAAATGGAGAGCCAACCTAGTGAAAGAAAGCAACTTGTACGACTTATCGCCCCATTCGATAGGGATATGAAGATTTATCGCCACTATACCCACGCTATTTATGATTTCTTTAGGGTTCATGTTGCAAGGCTACCTCACTGTGAAATTGAAAGGCATGTCGATTTTGATGTGGTAGAGGGAGTTAAGGTATATAATGTGATAGATTTTTTGATACGAAGTGATTATCACGGTAATAATTTTTTCTTTATCGTGGAGTACCATCCCGCTAATCAATATATTAAATGCAATTGCAAGACCTTCGAAAGTGAAGGGATTGCGTACTACCACATTATGAGGACGATGACTTTAAAAAAGATTCGTCTGTTTCACGATGGACATATACTTCGCCGCTGGAGGAGAGACATAGTCCACCCACACTTGAGTAAATTCTTTCCATGAGGGTACCCAACAATAACAGATGAGTACCGACTGTACAATGCAATGAAAAAATGGTTTTATAGAAACTGCGACATCGTATTGGACTGTCCCGTTAGACGCAGGGACCTAAAGAATATTTTGAAAGATCATTTCAAAGAATACTTGGACTGGAAAGATGACATGGTTCTCCCTAACGTTCCTGATTCGGAATCCGATACTGATGCAACAGTGGTAAGAAATTCGAGGGAGGTTCATTCACATGGAAGGCCTTAGATCAATAAAAATAGATCTTCGTATTAAAATGCCTTCTGTGGAGATGCTAGGAGATAGGGATCCAGATACTATGATGTATATGATGAGGGATAAAGAAGTTAAGGTAGGAGTGGCAGTGGGAGATGGGGTCATAGAGAAAGCAAAGAAGGTGGTGTGTGTGGTAGTAGATGAGGTAAAGGCGATGATACAAACATAAGTAATCATCCTACAGTCCATGAGTTTTTGTAGTACGATGTGCCGTTTCTTTTCTTAATTCTTATTGTATTTGATCCTACGATGTTGTATGATCCACATAAATACTACTCTATTTATGTATTATTATTAACCTTTCGAGAATAGGTGTTGAAGTTGTTTAATACTATGACTATCTTATCTTTAGATAGGAGTATCATATTTAACCAACCAAATCGTAGTCAACTTTATTGTTCGTGTATGACATTTTTAGCCTCATCATGCATCATACACGAAAGAAATATGTTGTTGTTGTTGTAATTTTTTTTAAAATACCATAATAGATGGAAAAAGTATGTTCAATTTGGTTGCTTAATTAAGTTAACCCCCACCATTGTAATCGTCTATAATTTTTTTGTAACAAGTTGAATGACAAGGGTATTCTTGTCATTCTCCATCAAATTCGAAAGGGTTAGAAGATCCCAAATCAATAGAAATAATGATATGCAAGCTAGTAGACAAATCAATCATTAAATAATCCAAATCAATCAACTTTCGAATAAATGAGAACCACTACGTCGGAATTAGAAACAAAAAGTAGACAAACAAAGTTTGGTAAAAATATTTGTAGTGCCATTTATGGAATGTTATTGAACATTATAGTAATAGAACTAGTATCATTATTATGTCTCTAATTTATAGGCATCACATCGTGTTTCTTCATCCCATTAAT
Organism: Capsicum pubescens; assembly: GCA_030864215.1. Taxonomy (NCBI): domain Eukaryota; kingdom Viridiplantae; phylum Streptophyta; class Magnoliopsida; order Solanales; family Solanaceae; genus Capsicum; species Capsicum pubescens. The sequence continues at coordinate 127,279,539 of CM061543.1, forward strand.
CCTTGGTCACTTCTCTTAACGAATAACTCATCTTTCTTCAGTTGCCACGCAAACTCCTCCAAACTGATCCCTCACTGTAGCTACTTATTTTTCGAAAACCAACTCTATTTATGTTGTTCTATCATCAAAAACCTCGTCTTTATCACTACCATTTTTGTCGGGTGAACAACATAAACAAGGGTGGTTTTGGAAGAGGAAGCAGTTATAGTAAGGGTTCGATTTGCTGGAGTTTGCGTGGCGACTGGTGAAAGATGACCTGTTCGTTAAGAGAAGTGGCCAAGGATTAATGGGATGAAGAAACAAGATGTGATACATATAAATTTAAGACATAAGAGCGATACTAGTTCTACTATTGTAATGTTCAATAGTATTCCATAAATGTCACTACAAATATTTTTACCAAACTTTATTTTTCTACTTTTTGCCTTTCTAATTCCGACGTAGTGGTTCTTACTTATTCGAAAGTTGATTGATTTGAATTATTTAATTATCACTATGTCTACTAGCTTTCATATCATTATTTCTGTTGATTTGGGATCTTCTAACCCCTTCGAATTTGATAGGTACCTACACACAGAAGTAAAGAAGCATTAAAGGTCTATGGTCGAAAAAAATGAATACTTGGATTAAAGAACAGAAAAGAATAGAACTACCAATAGTTATTTAGAAACATACATTTATATGATAGACAATATGATATTCAAAGGTGAACAACAACAAATAGTAGCTGATATTTAGTCTTTATTTTACCTAATTATAAATTCCTTCTAAGTACCAAACCATATACTTGTGACTTGAATTTGAACTTGTAACAAAATATTCACTCCTTCCCCGTATACTCCTAATTTATTACCCTATTCTGTTCACATACACGTCAAACTAATTGGGGGAGACTTTTCAAATTCCTTTTCCTGCTCAATTCCAATTCATTCCTCCCCTTTCTCTTTCTATGCTTACTAACTTCATATTTGTTCTTCAATAAGTTAAGCAAGGGTAGTAATATCTAAGAGAAAAAAAATTTCAAACTTATCACAAGTATGTATTGATAAGAATAATTCATGTCGTGACCTTGAGATGAGGTGTGGTCACGACTATGTGATGTTGATGAAGACTTATTAGGGTGCTCGAAATTCCGAAAGACGGTATTGGGTTGTCCTCTATACTTTGTAAGTTGTCTGCTAAAAGTTCAAATTAAACTCAGCTTTTGTGTCTACTTTTTTCCCTTCCTACTTCATATTCTAATGAATTCAATTAATAACGCAGAGCCCCTAGGAATGCAAATATTTTTGTTGGAGAGATATGGAAATCGATCTTCGATCACGTTTCGTTATCTCCAAACTTGCGGCCCGAATTAATCAGTTAGAATTACAGCTGGTATCTCGTAATAATGACGACGATCCTAATGCTGATGAGCAGGGCTCAAACATTGATGTCCAGTCAGATGGCGGAACTATGGGAGGCAACACAGTAGTAGAGGCTGTAGAGGTGGTGGAGGTTGAAGGCGAAGAGGGGCATAAAAGTCCTACTTAGAAGGATACATTTCATATTATTTCAATTGTCAAAGTCAATTCATCTATGCGTGTTCATATTTTGATCATAATTTTTGTTCCTTAGTATTTTATATCCTGATATTTATCCGGATCACAAAAAGCTACTGATCATCATATATGATTGGGAGGTCGATAAAAGGCACAACATGTCTTGACCAATATTATGTTACGATGATCCATATACGTTAACTAAAAATTATGCATTGTTGCTGATTTACGCTGATGAATCTTTAATAGAATACAACAACAACAACAAACCCAGTATATTTCTACATAGTGGGGTCTAGGGAGGGTAGCATATACGCAGTCCATACCACTACCTCTAAAAAAATAGAGAGGCTTTTTCCGATAGACCCCCGGCATAAGATAAAAGCAGCATATAATAGCATCAAAAGCATAGAACATGATAAAATAACATAGGTACGACATCCACAAAAAAATTGTACATTGCCAAACAAAGGACACTAAAGTTCACCTAAATACTGGCTACGACTCATCCACACCTTTAGCCCTCTATCCTAATGTTTTTCCTCCATATCTTCCTATCCAGGATTATGTCCTCAGTCAGCTGTAACTGCTTCATGTCACATTTAGATGAGTCTTTAATAGAATGACTCATCTAATATTTTCCTAGCAATCAATATAGACATTTGTTGGCATCACAATGCATTCAACGTAGTGTGATTGATTTCTTAGGCTTGGTAGGCATTAAATCCTAAAGAAAGAAGGATAACCCATAAAAATAAAATGCAGTACAACCAAAATTCTAAAGATGGCTGGCCAACTAGATAGCATAGCAAATAAATTAAAATTAAAAATAGTCTCTAAGCATAAAGTTACCTAGTTCAATGCTTTTCAACACTAAACCACGTATGTTTAAGCAAGTCTATTTATTTTACTTTTATGTAAGTATTTAGCAAAGCCTGGTTAGTTTAAAGTTTTATTACCTAATCTCTTGCGGGCAGTATTAAAAATACTTTGATTTTCGAATTATTAGCATAATTAAGAATATTTCAATAGCACTTACATGTAAGTAAAAATTAAAATAATAATACTGCATAACGTTGAAAGAAAAGGCTGCCTGTAAAGACTAATATTGTAATATAAAAATAGTAAAAACATAGGAACAAAGAAAGTTGCCAATTATCTATTTGATGGCATTCGTGGGAGGAGGGCTGGTTGAGGTGCCTTCATTATTTTATCCACCACTATTTTTATGTAACTTATAAGCAGCTCCTTCTTGCGACCAAAACTCTCCATACCTCTACTAAAACATCACCCTATTTTCTGACCTCGGTCATCTGAGAACACAACGACAAGAGTTGGTTATGGGGAGGAGAAAAGTGTTTTGTGGTGAAAGGGGCTCCGGGATTGGAAGTTGCAGTAATATTTTCTCGGAAGCTCATTTAAGTATCAATTCTTATTTTGTTATTGTATAAATGATCTCATATTCACCGATTAAATAAAAAGGCATAGAATGTTTTGAAAACAAGTGAGTGTTAAGCTAATAAATGTTGTAGATGTTCCAATAGTCATAGCATTTAAGAAATTATTATATTTTCAAGGAATGTAGTTGGAAGGTCGAAAATATCTCACCTTTGAACAATTTCCAACTTTCAACCTTCAATAAATCGAAATCAAAAACTCAAATTTTTTAGTTAATAATAGTTATTCTTTTGTGTAGTTAATCTTTGTCGTTATTTTAAAGGATTAATAATAAGGAAAATCTTTTGGAATAAAATACGTCAGAAAATTTAAGCAATTTGCTCTAGTTAATTTGTTGATAATTCAAATATTTGTTCCCAGCGAGTTGGACATATCTTTGATGGTCTTCATTCGACATTTATAATTGAATGACTCTTTATTTTTTTCTTCTTAGTAGTCATTGTACACGACTATTGGTATAACAAAGATTTTTTTTGTAATATCATTGGTTAGGGTGCTTGGGAAAAACAAAACATTAATTCGTTCAATTTATTAATTGTGTGTTGTGTTTTGAATTCATGCCATTTTGAAACATTTAATTTTCATTTTCATTTTTGTCAATATTTATATTTAAAGTTACATGATTTTCTTCTATGTATGGGATAAATAACTTATCGGCTAATTATATTATGTAATCAGTCAATAAAGCTGGAACATAATGATACATTTCATTAAGAGTACAAAGTTAAAATAACATTAAAACATTAATGTTTTCATTACAAAATTTCTATTTTCTCTGTAGCGGGTGGGGTGCAGCGGAGGAACTTGGAGGTGGAAGGGAGGATCTTGGAGGTGGCATCATAATTCTGTCCAATATTTTTCCAATGATCTTGATCATGGCATCCTGCTTACGCTCAAAACTCTCCATGCATCGAGTTAAGGCATCAATCTCTATTTTGACGTCATGAAGATGAGATTACAATGAAGAAGTAGGCAAAGTTCCTCATAACTTTTTAGGATTTGAAGAGACTTAGATGTTGGAAGAGGCCGATGGGTTGGAAGACATTTTTGGCGAGCTTTGAATGTTGGAAATTGTAGGAATATGTGACATATTTTATAGGTTTTTAACTTTTATAATGAAAGGTTGCTTCTATGGTTGTCCATATTTATACAAGGGTTTTGTTTATTTCATGTCAATTAATATTTATTATTTTATTTGAAACAACGGAATGAAACTGTTTCCCTCCATTTTAATGCTAACGTTTGAGTTATTTTAAGATGAGTGTAATATTGAAATTTTGAAAATGACTTTGAACAATTTTCAACCCTAAATCAGATTATTTTGTCACACTTCTTGAAAAATCTCACTCATCCAACCTCGACGGAGCCTACGCATCGGACCCTAAACTACCCATAGCTCTTGTTCATGTTGTTATATAATTTTTATATTTTATTTTTTAATAGCGGAATGAAATTGTTCCCCTTCATTTTAATGCAAAAGGCCGAATGAATATTAAGACAATTAATATTTAGCGTGGAGGATTGAAATTTTATGAAAGAGTACCTAATGAGGGAAAAGTTATAACATTAAAGTTACATTAGGTAACTTAAATCTGATCTGGTATGTAAACATTTACTTTCCAGTAAAAGTTAATTTTAAGTTGTAACGTAATGTTTGAATTCTTAAGACAATCTACCAATTGGTTGGGCGTGCACATTAATTTCAACATTGATAGTTAACATCTTTCCCCTTTAATTATACTGTGTGACCATATAGGAATCCTATAGATAACCATATCAATTAAAAGAAGAAATTTATAGTAGTTGCAATTGTTGAAGATATGAAGGTATGAGTTGAAACTACCATCCATTGTTGTAATCCTATTATTTTTTTCTTGTATGTTTAACCCTACCAATTATTTTTTGTATTTACGTCCAGCCTACTGAAGAAAGTTTCGATGGCATTCCAAGTGATACCAAACAACTATTCAAAAGAATGAATAACCTAGTTGAACAAATGAGAAGGTTGAAGGAACGTTTAGAGTTCAAGATGATTCGGGTAAATGCTATGGAGGAGAGGCTTGATGTGATACGAAAGGAAACATTTGATCGCTATTGCAAGAATCAAGATAACTTCCTTCATCCTTCAAATTAAACAGTACCGATTCTGTGTAGTTGAAACCTCCTCTTTGCATGCTACTCGTTAATCTTACAAAAATTACTACCAAGGCATTTTTTTTTTGTTACTATTATGTGTTGGGTTTTGAATGAATGTCGTAATGATGTATTTGGTTTTAGTTTATGAAATTATTATATTTTTTATTCTGTTATTTTATGAGAAACAACTTAAATGTTAGCAAACATCTTTGATATAGTACTAATCATTTTTTGTAATTTCAACGTAATAAGCCTAATGGGATAGGTTCGGTCCAACAGGATTTAAGCCCTGAATTAAGGAGTATTTATGAAATTTCAATGCTCAACTTTATGTTATAAGAAACATATTCAAAATAGGGTATGTATGCATCCACTCACTTGATAAATCTTTCTTACTTTGAAATTAAAAACGTTGAAACTAAAAAGTTTGCCGGGGGATTAGGTCTAACAGTAGCAACTAAATGAGAATATAACCTAACATTGTTTTAAGTATGCCTGTCTTATTTGATTTTCATGTATTTTAATTATGAAATCCCAGACATTTGGACGATATATTTTGTAATCTCTTGCGGGCATTAGTAATTAAAAATCATTTATTTTTCACAATATTAGCATCAGTAAGAAGATTGCAAATTGCATTAACATTTTAATAGAAAAACTTAGATTAGTTATACTTCAAAAAACACGACATGAGGAGGATTAACTACCTAAAGCAGTAGAACCCTAGAACAGGCCCTCTTTGTTGGTCTGGTTCGTGAAGCAGCATCGCTTACCTCACCTTGATTGGCCCCACCTGACTACTGTGGTTCAACAACATTGGTGTCTCTTCTAAGGGAGCGAGCAAGGCAGAATTCACGAACTATCTTCTGATAGATGTCAAAATATTTAGTCAAGGGGTCTTGTTCGTTAAGCAATATCTTTTCAACATACACGAATCCTTTCCATGTGAACAAACACTTAATGAGTTCGGTCAGCTCATCGTCAAGTACTTTGCATTTCCCTTTGCGCTCTTTATAAAGTTTCTCTAGCACATCAGGAGAATTGCAACCCCCTAGAATATTCGATCCTCTAACGGGTGTTCTGTCCATTTTGCAAATTAATTTTCTTTTGTTATTATTTGAGGAATATAAATGCATGTTGTGGTACGTGATGTTGAACACATATATGTAGATGGATCACGATTTGGTAATGCATTAACAACCATTTAAATGGGTGTAGATTTATTAGAGTCAGTAAATGCACTTCTTTCACGTGGTTTGTGCATAGGTTTGCCAGCAAATATATGAAGCCATGGTATTATTGAGATCTATGATTGATAAAGTATTTCAATTGTAGTTGTTAAACATAATAAATCATGTAATTGGATGTTAGATAAAAATAATTTGGGACTCTTCGTTATGTATTTTCTATTTGAAATATTTGAAACAGAATGCATCTTTCTAAATTATTTCATAGAAAAGATGATATAAAAAGACGGGTCACTTTGTTACGTCTTTTCTATTGGAATGGAACGATATCGGTACAATTAAATTTAACCTTTAAAAATACCGTGACTTAAAATCGCAAATCTTTGAGAGAGTAGTTGGAAATATGGAGGAGCCTATTTCATGATGTCTAACCTATAAAATCACAATGGCTTGTTGTCATAATTTTAATTATTCAACTGCATTAATATTGAAGTGATCCAAAACAACTCAATCTTCCAACTATCTCTTATTAGTTAGGTCCGTACCTACGTCGATTTTGTGTGGTTCTCCGGCACCCACTTGGCCTCTAAACACGACGCAAAATAGGTAAAATTACATATAAAACTTACTAAAATAGGTATATAATATATAAAATCACCCACTACAGTACAAGCTCGTTGGGTGCATTGGAATTTAGGTTGACTTTAAGTTTCTCCTCTAATAGGAGTGCCCATGTTCAAACCTCATTGAGGTGAATTTTATTTTTTGTCAGTTTAAAATTTTTGTAAACACCCATTATCCTTAAATCCTGGGTCCGTTACTGCAATCTTAATCGTGAGGCCTCATGTTGGGAAACTCAATCTCACACGAATGACTCAAATGCACCTTATGACCTCTGAAATATTTAAAACAGAATGCAACTTTCTAAATGATTTGGTATTAAAGATGATATAAAAGGACGGGTCACTTTGTTATGTATTTTCTATTGGAATAGAATGATATCGGCACAATTAAATTTAACTTTTAAAAATATCATGACTTGAAATCACAAATCTTTGAGTGAGTAGTTGGAAGTATGGAGGAGCCTATTTCATGATGTCTAACCTATAAAATCACAATTACTTGTCATAATTTTAACTAGTCAACTGCATTAATATTGAAGTGACCCAAAATAACTCAATCTTCCAACTATCTCTTTTGAGTTAGGATCGGACCTACGTTTATTTTGTATGGTACTCTGGCACCCACTAAATTTGACGTGGAGTAGGTAAAATTACATAGAAAAATTATGAAAATAGGCATATAATATATAAAAGCACCCACTACAACAAAAGTTGGTTGGGTGCATTGGCATTTAGGTTGACTTTAAGTTTCCCCACTAGTAGGAATGCCCATGTTCGAACCTCATTGAGGTGAATTTTTTATTTTTTGTCAGTTTAAAATTTTTGTAAGCACTGACTATCTTTAAATCCTAGGTCTGCCATTGTAATCTTAATCTTGAGGCTTCGTGTTGCGAAACTCACTCTCGCACGAATGACTCAAAATACACCTTATGACCATGAAAAAGTTTGAAACGGAATGCCGCTTGCTAAATGATTTCAAAGTAAAGATGATATAAAAATATGGGTCACTTCATTACGTGCTTTCTATTGGAATCGAACGATATCGGAAAAATGAAATTTAACTTTAAAATACTGTGACTTGAAATCGAAAATCATTGGGTGAGTAGTTGGAAGTATTGATGAGCCCATTTCATGATGCCTACCCAATAAAATTGTAGTGACTTGTTGTCATAATTTAAAACTATGCAAATGCATTAATATTGAAGTGACCCAAAACAACTCAATCTTCCAACTATCTCTTATTTGTTTAGCTGAAAATAGTTTCCTCGCGAATGAGGGAGGGTATGGGTGCTCACTTCCTGTAAGAAAAAAAAAGTTTATTGCTATCGGGAATTGAACCCACATCCTTTGAGGTATCCAAGTGCTTACCTTTCACAGCAAAGCCAAAGCACAGAACAACCATTTTTTATTTTTTATTGGTGCTTAAAATACATTAATAACCAATATTACTATATTTTCTATATAAATATATATATATATATATAATGACAATGACGTGATGTGTTGATGTCATAATATTTCACTAGTCTACTAATTAAAATAATCATATAAATATACTACATCGTTACGAATGTTATATTGGATCCGAGTAAAATTGCATAATAGAAAGTAACTCAAAAAGTTATTGTGGGGTTAAAGAGGTAGTAGTTGAGAGAGTAGTTGATACAATTAACTTGGTAGGTCAAAATGATGACCCTATATTTTTCTTGTCAAAACCTATCACTTTGTAAGTCCATTATGACGGATATGACAAATAAATCCGTCTCTTCTGAAGTTAGATTAAGGAGCTTGCAAATCTCAATTTTGCATGAATGACACAAAATCCACAGGATAAGCTTGAAAAAATTTTAGTCGAAAATAACCTTGGTAAATCACTGCATAGTAAAAAATGATCATAAAATATACCACATCGTTATGCATTTTCCAATTGGACCAGACGAAATCCGTATCAAGAAAAGTAATATTGCGCAACTTTTCTTAAAAACTACAAATAGCAAGTTATTGAGTGAGTAGTGGGAAGCATTGAGGACCCTATGTCATGATGCCTATCCCCTCCAAAATCATAGTGACTTGATTACTCAAACTTTCTCAATGCAAATGCATTAAAATAAAGTGACCCAAAATAACTCAATCTTCGATGCAACGCTTCTTATGCGGAATAGCTCTTGATAAACGAGTGTGTAGTAAAAAGTGAGTGTATCAATATAACTAATCCGTAATTAAAATGATCATATAAATATACTACACCATTACGTATTATATGTTGGACCCGAATAAGTCTGCATAACAAAAAGGTGAGTCAAAAAAATACTATGAGGTTAACAATGTAGTAGTTGAGTGAGTACTTGATACAATTAACTTGGTAGATCAAAATGATGATCCTATATCTTTCTTTGTCATAATCTATCACTTTGTAAGTCCACTATACGGATGTGACAAATAAACCCATTCGAGTTACTCTTCTTAAGTATGATTAAGGAGCTTGCAAATCTTAATTTTACATGAAGGGCACAAAAGCCACAGGATAAGCTTGGAAAATTTTTACACAAAAATAGGTCTTGGTAAATCTCTGCGTAGTAAGATAGGATCATATAATATACCACAACGTTATGCATTTTCCAATTGGACCGGACGATATCGGTACAAAGAAAACTAATAGTATGCAATTTTTAAAAAAAATTAGAAATCATAAGTTGTTGAGTCAGTAGTACGATATATTGAGGACCCTATTTCATGATGCGTACCCCCTCCAAAACCACAGTGACTTGATTACATGATCTATGAAGTGACCCAAAACAATTCAATCTTCAACTCTTCTTTAAGAGGTTTTATTTGAGTGAGTAGTTGATACAATTAACTTGATAGGAAGGTCACAAATTTTCCACCTCATAATCGATATCGTTTTGTATTTCTAATCGGACCTGAACATAATCGGCATGAAATAACGAGACTTAATAAATTACAGTCACGTCAAAGCGCAAGTTGATGAGTGAGTAGTTGGAAAAAAATTATGTAAGTTAAATGGAGCACCTGATGTCATTCCTCTTAACTTGTGAATTTGACTATATTGTGATTAATACCTCTTAATTTATGTATAGGTGTAATGTTGAGCAGTCATGGCTTTGTTTGTTCAAGGAGTATTCACACATGAAACAAAAACGTGTTTATTAAAATGCTACATACTGTTGTTTGTTTAGTACTTAGCACTTGAACGACTAATGAATTAGGTCTCAACTATGTTATGTTGGTAATGAATAGTTCTAAATGAATCAGGACCAAACATTTAATATATAGCTTAAACCAACGTTAGCCCCACTGTAAACCATAGAGTGAAAATAAAGGAACCTTCAAAAGCAGGACTAGTAATTACACAAAAACATAACATTGAACAACTAGAAGATAAGATATATCACATTTAATGAAATAAACGACCTGTTAATTGTTCAACCACTAGGAAGAAAAGTAACAAGTAATAGTCCCAAATAGAAGCCTAAACATCTCTCTTTCCCCTACACTACACGAGGCCTTCCTTCAGGACCTTCTAGTAGATGTCAAAGGCCTTCGTTAGGGGCCTCGATTCATAAAGAAGGAAAAATTTAATCCATTCTTCTTTCTCCTTGTCCAGGAGGAGTTTGAAGATTCGTGTCATCTCATCCTCTAAGACATCACATTGTTCTTTTTTTTCATAATATAGCTTCTCCAGGACTTTGGGAGACGTGGTTAGCTGTAGAGTCTTTTTCATTGAACTTTTTGGATTTCTATCCATTCTAGTTGAGGATATAGATAGGAGTACGAGAAATGGACAAGAATATTTACAGAAGCACAGGAATCTAGTTGTACAAATGGCCTAGGATAAGATTATGATCTACAAATGTTTAGCCAACCTTTATATGGGGCCCAATATAATGTGCGGCTGCCATTGTACATGCCATTTTACTGTCCCTATTTTAGCACACATAAATTTTACCGTGATGTGAAGTCTTTGCATAAAACTCTTTTACTTTTACAATCAGATTTGAAACCTTGGTGCTTTATTTTGTTAAGGAATATGTCCAACAATTGGGTAGAAAAGAACATCATAAAATGTTAGAAATATATTTGAAATAGGCTACACAAAGGATTTCATTCATTAAAACAACAATTACGACTGAAAAATAACTAATACATTAACGAGGCATGGGAATTTGGATGGGCGATGGGTGTGGTGGTAATGGGGATGGAGAGGGTGATGAAGTAGGTATTGAAAGAACCAATGAAGGAGGGGAGAATGGAACACCAGGATCGATGCCTAATCGTACAAGTATAATACTTATTCTAGTATGTAGAGCATTGACTTGGACATCCAATGCCCGATGGTAGCTTTCCAGCCGGTCAAGATTTTCTTAAATCACATCGAGGTGGGCAGAGAATTCTTGGTTAATACCATCCAAATTGCCGTTAGTATCCATCAGTTTTGCATAAATCATATCGATTTTGTCCTGATAATATGCAAAAGAATAGGTTAGTGCTGCAACTTGTTAGTAAATATTGAATGAACAACTAAGTACTGAGTAACATTTTTACCATTGAACTTATCAAAAATGATTACGCAATGTATAGGCATTATTTAACACTAGAGCACCTTTAAATAGACTCTCCCACTCGAAATTGATATTCAATGCTTAAGAAGCCGTTTCAATGACCTAGGTTTAATTACAATCTTATCCTTCTAATGTAAATTCTTTGAATGTTATTTGGTTTTTGGATGTCAATCTAAATTTCATTGTGTCTCTGTATGTTCAACTATGATAAATATTTTTGACTTATGTTAATAAATTAAAAGACAATTAAATTAGTAAGATACAAAATTTGTAATGTTAAAGAAATAAAGGAATAATATTTTGTGACTGTAAAATGTCAACTTTTTTATAACAAACTAAGCTATTGAAAATATGATTGTTATTTAAGAAAACCTATTCATTTGGATGAGTTATCTCTTGCGGGCAATATTAAACATCATTCGACTAACAGATAGATATGCCAGTAGGATGATTTTGTGAAAGCTAAGTTATAATGCTTTGCATGGATTTTGGGGAGGGCAAATATTAAGATCCCATTCTGTGACTATAAAAAATATATAAATTTCACTATGTATGTTTTTTGGCTATTTAATTCACATAAATAAGTTGACTGACATTAATATTAGGTGAATTGAAATAGAAAGAAAAGAAGTAACATCAATAGGAGCAAATATAGATTGTTTTCATTAACATTTAAAGAGAAAAAGGGGTGCCCAGACAAGATCCGATCAAAACACATTACATACTACTACATACAACAAAAAGTACTACATAAAAAGTACTACATAAAACGTCATATTATTTTTTTTAAAAAACATAAGCCTTATTATTATTATTATTATTATTATTATTATCGTTATCTTTCGGAAAGTCATTTGGTAGAAGACCCACAATTCTACATATCACCCTAAGCAACCTCGCTCTCATGGCGGCCAACTCCCAGGTAAATCATGCACCATTCTCTGTAGATCCCTGACTACGTTCATCAACACAGCCTTATCCCATACAGGATCTACCATGGCTACAAAATAGATGAACAAAAACTTTAGCACAAAAAAAATTGCTAAACTAAAATCCAAATGAAGCATGCAATATGAATAAATGATGTCCCAAATAATATTGAGAATGCAAAACTAAAATGTAAATCATACATGCAATATGAAAAAATTATGTCTCAAATAATATTCCTAAATTTTAATGGGAAAAAGAAAATGAATAAAAAGTTGCCAACAAAAGAAAACTAGTTTAAGAGGATGAGATATTAGTAGAAGCAAAAATAAATTACTTCAACTCACTTATAGGGTTTTGTTTGTTACAAAGAAGGGTGTGTTTTTTATTTTTATGAAGAGGTCTCTGCAATTGATAATGAGAAGATGATGGTTTAGTACAAAGGGTGATCCTTATTTATATAGTGGACAAGGGATAGTTGAGTTGAGACAATTGTACTACGTGTTTGGAAATGATAAATTAGAAGTTGGCGTTATAGTTGGAGTTCCAATTGTATTTGCTCATGCATATAAACTAGAGTTGTTTTTAATTTATGATAAATTAGAATGTAAATTTAATGGACATGAATATAAAATGAAGTTATTTTTAATTTATCACGACCAATGCAGTGGCAAAAATTAAACAACACGCTTTAATAAGATAAACGCAATATCTTCATTAATCTTCAAATTAGAGCAATCATTCATTCACTAGGATGCAAAGGTGGGGTATGAAAGCACACATCAATATCAATTCCCAAACACACAAGTAAACAACATAGAAAACTATCTAAGGCGTGAATTCGATTAGATAAATCCAATAATTTTTCTTCAAGTTCTTTACGATCTGGTAGAGCTTCAATTATTTCCTCTAATTCTTCTAGGCTCGTGCATATCTGATCAACAACGTTTATTAACAAACTATTAAGACAACAAATATGATGATGAGTTATTGTGATAAGGCAACAAAGATGAAGAAGATTAAATATATTAATGTCTGTACATACCTTACGTAAAACTCCTTCACAAGATTATAAAAAATGGACTAGTTTGTTTTAAATAAAAGAAATAGCGGCTTTAAATAGCGCAAGCAAATTAGATTTAAAAATATATTTTGATGACCACTTCCCTCCAAATTGCAATGTTTAGCTTTCACCCAAAAATTTTGAAGATACCACCAGTTCCCTCCATTGACTAAATAGAGTATTCCTCTCGCTGATATTGTTTGGGTTCCGTATAATATTTGTACAAAAAAATAGTCACGTAGACAAACCCTAAATTGTAGAGATGTCATTCATCTTAAAAAAGAAAAACCCACATATTTACTGTCTCATTTTGAATTTTCTTTTGGAAACGAAATGAAAAGTATTTCCTTATACATTAACGTGCGTATAATGAAAAATTAAACTATAATCAAAACATACTTTTCAATAAAAAAGAAATTAACCAACCATAACATTGCAACTACAACACAACAATTTTATTAGTCATTAACACTTGTCAAAGAAAACCCCACAAAAACAACTAACTATTCCATGATGGGTGTAGGGTTCTTAGAAACCCACTTTTTGTTCAATAGGGGGGTGATGAGGGGATGATATCCTTGTCATCAAGGCCTGAAGCACGGGCTGTTTCCCTTAACAACAACTCCAAACTATCTACTTTTTCATGAAGTTGACCTTGACGGGTCAGTACCACGTCTATCTTTGAGACAAGGTTGATACAAAGAAAGTGTAGATCAACTAAACGATCCTTTGTTGACTTCTCCATTAGTGCATTTCCATACTTCTCGTTGATTTTTCTTTTGATTTCTGTACGAACCAAAAAAGTCAAATGAATGATGAAGAGACGATAATAATCCAAAATAAAATAAAAAAATTAAACATCATCACATAATGGTAAGAAGATAAGAGTCTGGTAGATGAACAATTAAAGTTACCTTTTCGGTTCTTTTCTGATTAAACAAGATTTAACTAAACAAAAAATATAAGTTTGTGAGTTCTCGATTATTCAAAGATTAGTTTTGTACTAATGTCAATGTCATTTAAATAGTTCTTTCTCCAAGTAAAAGTTATTTATGAAGTGTTGCAACCATACGAGCCAGTGCAACTTTTTGAAATGGTGAAAAAGTTTGAAGCACCCAAAAATTCGTATTTCGTAAGCATGTATTTGTAGAACCAATTTTTATACTATTGGCCCTGTAAAAATGCTTGAATTCCGCTTTAGTGAGTGAAAAATTATTGTGTTTTTCCATAAATACTAATTCACTGCAGAGAAATATATTTAAAAAAAAAACTAAATTAAGTTTCACTTTTATCACTCATATTTTTTATACGACACTTCAATAACAACTTCAATACATATTCATATCTAAAACAATAACTACAATTCTAAGTCCAACCGTGACTTTTTTCCCTGGCCAAACAACCCTTTAAAGTTAGGTTTGGGTTTAAATGGGGGGGGGGATACTATTTCTACGCATGCAATGACTTACATGAATGGACCAAAAAAATACACTTTTTTTTACGGCCGGCTGAAACCATCATTGCTTTTGCTTTGGATAGGCAACCGTACCATTTCCCAACACTCCATTAAATTACGCAAGCCTAATAGGATAGCACATACTGCAGCCATCCTTTCGAGTCACTATTCCAAATCCTTACAAAATCTATCAAAAATCTTGTCGAATCTTTCATATAATAAGAGCCTAAATTCTGATAGAATGGTAGTAAGTAACAAGTTTACGATTAAAATAGTTTGGTGTTTAAGAAGTTCCTCATAAATTAAAAATAAAATTACGCTTAGCTAAAATTATAACAACTGCGATGGTTAATATCTCCACCTCTTTGCGCATTTATGCAATAATTTTATGAATTTAAGTTTGGTGCATCGCATGTGTATATTTTTTCTACACAAATCAGGTAACTTTTCCCTGTTGTAGGTTATTTATTTCTCCGGTAGAAGAAAATGGATGGCCTACTAATACAAATAAAAATTACATGATCGTGCAGGTTATAATTACACCTCGGTTCACCTAACTTAAAATCTACATTTTAATGTCATTTCAACTTTCATCTTCTTTTTACTTTTACCGTAGTAGTATTTTACACCTTTATTAGAGTAACAGTAAAATATTAAAAAAATGGATTACATTTCTCGTATTCTCTAATAGTCCCACCGTCCCATTTTACTTGTCCTAAATTTATATGGCAATAATTAATAAAATGGCCAGTTTATATTAAAGAAAAAGTAATCAATGCAAGGGATAAAATATGGAAATAAACTATGCCTTTTCGTGATTTGAGAAAAATGACAAGTAAAGTGACAAATAAAATTAGCAAATTTTAGACAAATAAAATGGGTCGGAGGGAGTATATCTTTACGACAATACGACCCGTAAAGATTTAACCCTTTTCCATTATTTTCAAATGGTAGTACTATATGTGCACTTCAGTGGCGATGTTGTCAAAAATAATTGTATTGAGTTATGCTAGTGAGATGCTACGTAGGTTGCATACTTTAATAATAGGAGTGAGAGACTGTGGAATTAAGTCATTTTTATCTGCAACTATAGATTATCAGACGAATGCGTAAGAAATTTATTTAAATTTTAACTACTTTTCGTTACTTTTCACCGTAAGTTTAGTATTGAGAAAATACGGTTTATCCCAAAAATATTGAATTTTTCTTAAGTTTGATGTTTACACAAGTTGACTGTCAATATTGTCAGGAAAAAACAAAGGTTACTTTCTTGTGACTATTCTATTCTATAAATTGAGTGTGAGTATTAGGATATAACACAACATAGGCATAACCTTATCATCTTTGTGCAATATAACATAAGGTTAGAACAGATGACGCGTGCATTCATTTTTATAATTTCATTCTTCCTTTTAGTTTTTATTATTGTTATGAAATTGCAGGTGAAAATAAGTAACCACCCCAACACCCCACATGGATCTCAACCACCACATGATTTCCCTCAATACAAGTATGTTGCTATTAATCTACTTCAATCATTGTACACTCAGGTTCATGAAATGTGAGTGGAGCTGGCCGAGTTAACGCACTGTGTGGACAGCTTTGGAGACAAGCAAGAGTTGATGTTCAGGCGTATTAAAGCAGCTGCTTGTAGAATCGAGAGAATGGTTTAACAAAAGCAGCTTGATAGTTGTTCCCATCCACCCCCTAATCCCAAATAAAATTTAGTGTTATCTGTTTAGTAGCTTCTCTAAGTAACTGTTTTATTATGAATCAATGAAAAAATGCACTATTTTTATACTATTTACGAACCGTATTAACAAGACATACGTGCAATGAAAATGCTAACCAATAATTATCAAAGGCATTCAAATTAATTAACCAAAATGAAGAGTCATGTTCAATAATTATCTGAGTCTTTCAAGTTAATTCACCAAAACTAAGAGACATGTTCACTAATTGGCAGTGCCGTTTCAATTTATTTAACAAAACCAAATAGT
The DNA here is from genome assembly GCA_030864215.1 of Capsicum pubescens. NCBI lineage: Eukaryota > Viridiplantae > Streptophyta > Magnoliopsida > Solanales > Solanaceae > Capsicum > Capsicum pubescens. The sequence goes on from CM061543.1 coordinate 127,296,507, forward strand.
CACGTTCATAATTGTCAAAGATGTTTCAAATTTAATTCAGCAAAATAACGAGTCGTGTTGATTGGATGCAACTTTCAAAAGGTGACCTTTGGGGTTCACTGGTATGATTCTATATAAGACAAGCCCTACGCTTCAATCTTCCTTATCATTCAACACAAGTGTTCAAGAACTTAAATAATCTTTACAAAAAAATAAACAATTATCGCGCCAATAATCGTGCTAACAGTCATGCAAATGACAATTCTTGTGCCTACAATTAGGCTAAAGGTCATGCAAATTGCCAACCATATAACCATCATTGACCCACTTTCCATGGCTTTGCTGTTGCCGGGGTTTCATATGCAAACCTTGAAGCTGCAGATATTAGAAGAGACGTGGAATTTTTTAGTGGAATTATGGATTCTCTCAGTCATGAAAATGATGAAATTCGATGGGAATGCATTACATCAGGAAGAGGTTATTTCACCACATGGGTGATATCGACGACGGTGATAGAAACGACGACCTGTGGTGATTTGTCATGTTTAGTTTAGTTATCTTAATTTTGTTTCATTGGTTTTTTTATTAGTTTAAATTTTTTTATGTTCAATTAGTTAATTTTTCTTCTTATCAGCAAACCATGTAACTTATTTTGTATTATGGTTATTTTTTTAAATATATAATTTTGAGTTTAAGTAATATTCAACGATAGTGTAATCGCTTATTCTGTATTCTGTTTTGCCAATCCTATGTAAACAATCAGCTTCATATATCACCACAGTAATCACTACCTCTACTATAAATCAAAAATCTTAATCATATTTCCCATATTTTGAAGTGGGAGATATTTGGTTATCCCCATTGTTGATTTTATTTTAATATTTTAAATCGCCATTATCTTAAAATCATTAGCAACACTTGCAAAGTAATTAGCAAAGTAAATCTAAGCAATCACTATCATTATTCTATAATACAATACGTTATATGTTTCAATTCATATGATACATTTCACTTTTTGAGATTTAAGCTCTTAATTTTGACCGTATATTTGAACGGTATTGAATCTTTTATTTTTTCTCAAAATAAAAGTTACATATTCGAAAATTATGAGAAATATTATCGTTTAAGTTTTAATAATTAGTATTTTCAATATTTAACCGGCATAGAAGGAAATTATAATAAAATACTAACTAATGCTAGTAGAGTTTTTTAAGATAAACATTAGTGCAATAATAATTTTTTTTAAAATGAAAATAATAAGCTTAGACGAGAGCAAACGAGAACAAGGGAAATAACAAGTACTAAGATTATGAGTGGAGAGAGAAAAAGAGAAAGTAATCACAGAAGTTACTTTAGGAGATCAATATAATAATTGGCTATTATCTTTTAAACTTACGGTTTGTGTTAACTAAAATTTACATTGATGGTGAATGTTAGTTAAACTCTATAATTTTCATGACTTCACACAATAAATAACAAATAAATAACAATAATTAGTAGACTTTCAAATTACTTAACCCTAATGAAAGTCATGTTCAATTACCACAGACGGATTAATTTTTTTCTCAAAAACAAACAGTCACATTCTCTATTTGTCAGAAATGTTTCAGATTATTTCTAAAAAATGAAGAGTCACGTTCAATGGATGCGACTTTCAGATGGTGTCCTTTGAGTTTCATAGGTTTGATGCTATGTAAAACAACCCTAACACTTCAATCTTCATCATCATTCAATAAAACTTTTCAACAACTTAAATAGTCTTGAAAATAATGGACAATTTTGGCGCCAACAATTATGGTAACGGTCACCCAATAGGTCATACAAATGGCCAACCATATAATCATCGTCCAGTCCGGGTCCATGACTTTGCAACCAATCTTATAAGAGACTTTGAACTTCTAAGGGGAATTATGGATGCTCTCAGACTAGAAAATGATGAACTTCGATGGAAACTGTGTAACATGAGGCAGAATTTATTTTGGCACATGAGTGAAATCGACGGCGGGGATAGTTACGACGGCTTGTGGTGAATTTTCATGTTTCGTTTAGTTATCTTATTTTTGCTTCATCTATATTTTTTGTTTGTTTATATTTTGTTAGGATCATGGCATAGTATTTTATAAGATTGAATATTACTAGTAGAAAATGCTCCCATTGTTATGCTACTTTGTTCCTATCAACATACTTTTGATTCAAATAATTTGGTTAACGCAAATCACAGTGAACATATCGGGACAAAAATAATTCAATTACCGTTGGATAATGGTTCAATAAAGCAAAATTACATCCGTAATAGTCAAAGATGATCAAAATAACCTTAGCACTTATCAATCATTGTTCATTGAGCAGGGGGTGGTGATGGAGGAGTAAGGCATTCATCAGCATCACAACCCATGTGACTGAGTAAACCCCTTAGTATTCTATTCAAAGTTTGAATTTGGTCAGACAATATCGATAATTTTTTATCAAATTTTTCACGATCTGGCAGACTTTCAATTCTTTGCTTTCAACATTCAACTCGAAAACGTACCTGTTCAATCTCCATTTTAATGTTTGCACAAAAAAAAATTATACAGGAAATGTCGTTATTTTAATATAAAGAGAGATAACACAAGAAGTCAAAAAATAGAATTATTCCTACTCATACCTTTTTCAAGTTAACACTATCAAAAGACAACTTATAACTGTCCACTGTGATACAACACAAGCAACGACACCTTTATATAGTAGTAACTAGTTATGCTTTTTCAGTTCATCAATAAAAATTTTAAAAGTTTGTGATTTTTCCTCCAAGTTTTAATTACCAAAATTTCACTATAATTACAAAAACTTTGGACAGTTTCCCGCTCTTGACCAAAATTTAAAATCATTCACATTTGGAGATCATAAAATTCTCAATTCATCATCAAAAAATTAAATACTTTGCCGCGACTTTTTTGCCCTTAAAGAATCAGTCACACTTTGACATCTTCTTACATTTATTGGTTTTGTGTGAATTGGTTATTTGGAATGCTTAATATTATAGAGTACCTTTAAATTTATTAATATAGAATAGTAATAAAATTATTTTTATAGTTCTAATCGATTTACCTGTAATAGGTTAACCGAGCAAACCTGTTACATAGTTTAGGAGAAAATACAATTTTTTCAGTTCTAGTACATACTCGTTACAAATTTCCAAAAAAGAACACAAACACTATAACATACAACAAAATTTTAAGGGTATTCTCTTTTTCTTCGACGAAAATCAACTTTTGTTTTAGTTGATCCCTCTCCTGTTCGGTTTCTTTTAGCAATCCTTTTAAGTGATTATAATACCCCATATTTTTGGGCTAGTCTTTGAACCTTCGTTCCTACGTGTATAAGCTATAATCAAAATTATTCTCACATGAATATAAGTTTCTTGATATTTTTTCTCGTGTTTTATTTTCTTTTGAGGTGAAAAATGTTCATAAGAATCACTAAGAACAAAGTTGAGCTTAGAGCCTTTGATTTGTCCAAAGTTTGGCATTCGATTCTACAAGGGTCTACTTTAAACGTGTATAAATTTTATATACATAAAATTTTGAAGATCAAGTCCCACAAAATTATAGATAATTGAATTAGTTTTCCAACGATACCAATTTCACTAAATCCGATACCCGACCAAAAAGTTATGGCATTTTTTGTGTGAGGCAGTAAGTCGGCGTGTCGGCCAGCATGTTACGTAACTGTTTTAGACGCTATTTCAGTTTCTAAGGGGTCTAGGGGAACTTTGGTTACTTCCTCTCACCCAAATCCGCCCATAACACTTAATTTCAGCCCTCAAAAGCAATATAAACTCAGTTATTCATCTTTTCTCTCAAAGAAAAACCCTAGCCTCCTCAAGAACACCAAGAACTTCATCAATTTTTCTTCAAGAAAAGCAAAAACTCAAGTTTTCTAATTCAAGAATGTTTTCAAGATTGTGTTTCTCCTTCAATATTAAAGTTTTAAGGTATGTGGGAGTTCATCCATGGGTCCTCTTTCACCCATGGAGCCCAAAACTCCTTTTTACTTAAATAAAGAATGAATTTTCCATTGTTATGGTATTTTGTATGTTCAAGAAAGATTGAATCTCATGTTTTCATGGTGTTTTTAATTCAATTCAGCCCATGTATGATTCCAAGTAAGATTTTGAATTCCCCATGCTATGAATTTGAGTTTTCCATGTATTATTCAAGTAAATACCATGATATATCCTAAATTCATGATGTTTAGCAATATTCTCATGTTTTAAATTCATTCCTTCCACATGTTTGATGAAATTTCCATATCATGTTAAGTCAATTTCAAGATGAATCCCCAAGTTATGAACTTTGCCATGTAACTCTATTGTTCCCTCATGTTTAAGACATTCTTACGTTCAAGCTATGAACTTTACATGTTTTGATGAAACGCTCATGTCCTATTTCAAGCGAATTACATGTAAATTCCCCAATTCATGATCTTAGTTATGTAATCATGCTATGCTTCCATGTTTAAGATATTCCCATGCCCAAGTTCATGATCCCCATGTGTTTGAAGAATTGTCCCATGTTAAAGCCTTAATTGGTGATTTTTAATATGACATTCATGATATTGCTACATGTCTAAAACTATCCCCATGTTTAGCTTAAACTATGAATTCTAAGTGTTTGATGAAATGCCAAAGATACGAGTTTCTTTAAATAAGTACTATTTATCATGTCCTCAAAGCCTTAGTATGGTCTTGTTGTTGTTGTTATCAAGTCTTGGGGGTTATGAATACCCAAAATTTAGTTGTTGTCTAGCTTTCCAAAATTTGCAGAATAAGTTCATTTATACCATAGGAAATATCATTCAATCATTAATATGGTCAGTTGTGAGTACAATTAAGTTAGCTCAGTCTAGTTTTAGTTCCATTATCAGTTTATACATTAATAATTACCTCAGAATCCATATGTATTGTTATTTTCATAATACCATGACCTGAGCTTATCAGCTATCAGTTATCAATGCATACACTAGTTAGTATTTTAGTGTCTTTCAGTTGGGAGTAGGATTTAACTCCGAGCGAATGGTGGGATGGCAGCTTCCCCATTAATTAGGTAGAGCCGTTAGTAGCAGTTTTTGTATTCCAGAACTATGTAGCCAACATTGGATATGAGAAGTCATCCATCAGTTTAGGCTTGAGTATCTCACATGGGTTACCCGTTAGTTTAGGCTTGACACCCTTAGTTCTTCGGGATAATACAATACATCAGTATAATGGATCCACATAGCCAGTGTTAGTACCCATGGCATGGTACTGACATCCTTCTAACTGAGGTTACAGGTTGGACCCCGATTAGCTCTCAGATTGCGACATGTTTGTTAGATGAACACTTCCACTGTTACAGTTTTAGCTTCAGACTCAGTATGGAACTCAGTTCACTTCTACAAAATTAGGACTGTCAAAAATAGTCACAACTCAGTATAGAACTCAGTTTAACTCTACAGAATCAGGACTGTCAGAAACAGCCACCTAGTTATTAGTTACTCAGTTATCAGTAATCGCAGCTATTAGTTACTCAGTTATCAGAACCCAGTATTTATTTCTAGTACAATCTTAGTTATAGTCTTAGTTACATTCTCAATTACAATCTCAGTTACCATCTTAGTTACAGTCTCAGTTACAGTCACAGTTACCGTCTTAGTTATAGTCTCAGTCACAGTCTTAGTCCAGTAATTAGATCAGTAACTCAATTTAGTTTCAGGTGTGCTTGACCATAGCATATAGTTATCAGTTATTCAGTTATTAGTATTTTAGTACCTCAGTGTACAGACTATTTCAGAATCATGTTATACGATTGGTCTTGCATTCTCAGATAATATAGTTTTCACGAATTCATGCTCAGTTATCTCATATTAATCAGTCACTCCCTTCCTCATATGTATAATACTCTATAGTTTCAGTTCAGTTATTCAGACTAAGTAAAGTTCAATCTTACATGCCCAGTATTCAACTATCAGTCATTCAGTTAATTAGATAAGTTAGTATGTTTATACATTCGTGCTCTGTGTGATTGTATATTTAGATCCTTAATTTATGTTAATCTCCATCACGTAGTTTCAGAACCAGTATTCATATAGTATCCATGTTTTATCATATCCCAGCTTCATTTATACTTATATCATTAAGGTGAAGTTTTACAACAACTAAGTCTAGAGATTCACCATCTCATCAGAGAATGTTTTTCACTTATGCATTAAGATATTTCAGTTTTTATTTTATCCCAGTCAATTGTTGAGTCTACTTATACTTAGCATGCATGTTTTATGATTACGTATGAAATCAATTTTACTTATTGTATTCACACCTGCATACTCAGTACATTTCAGAAGTACTGATCCACATATATATCTGTATGGCTACATTGTTTCATAATGTAGGTACTAGTTGTAAGCCACACATCACGATTAGACAGTTACAAATTTCATCTAGCAAGTGATGAGTTCTCCAACTTTTGGACTCCAGACAGTTTTAGTTCATGTACAGTTCATTTACTTTTATGTGTATTGATTAGTGATAGCTAGAGGCATGTCCCCGCTATCTATAGTCAGTATAGTAGAGGCTTCATAGATGTCAATCAGAGTCAGTCATGTAATTCCAGTTTCATTCTTCAGATTTATCAGATTAAAAAGCTTTATCAGTATTGTATCTATTTTATATTTTTAGTATGTTTATGTTTATGCATAAATGAATAACTATTTATTATGTTATAATTCAGTTGCTTAACAGTATGCCAGTTCATGGGTTAGCTTGGGATCACTTGGGGTTCCAAGCATCGTGTGATGTCCGGTGCATACTCAGTGCATTACAAACTTGGTATCAGAGCACAGAGTTCAAGTGTCCTAGGGTGTCTATGAAGTCGTGTATAGTAGAGTCTTGCAGAATAGTATGGAGATGTCTATACTTTTTTTCGAGAGGCTACAAGGTATTTTGGAAATATTTCCCTTCTTTCAAGTCCTAGATCATGTAGTAGAAGTATTATCTAAGAAATTTATATAGATCCTTATCTTGCACTATTTATGCTAACTCTGCCTTAGTTTTAAGGTGACAGAAACAGTGAAGCTTAAATCCCTACAAGCAGAGTTTCCTCAGCCAGTCCCTATAGGCAGTTATGGGATTGCATATTGGCTTAGAAATTATCCCATCAGTGCCTTTATGTCCTAAATTTTGAAATATTTCCTTCATGTTCATGAAAATTGTGCTTTAAGCTAAATTCAAATGTGTTTTCAGATCCCCTCTCAGAATCTCTTTTACAGTATGTGAACTAGAGTTAAAATCATGAACCCAGAAGTTTAGCAGTAGTAGAGTTGGGATAGTGTTATCCATATTGAGTAGATTATGTATTCATGGGATAGTTGTATGAAAGGTGAATCAATAGGCTTGAACAGTGTTTGCAAGAATTTAAGTTTGTTGATTCGAGATTAAGTATGATGGTGTAGATGAGTTTATCATTCATGTGTATTATTATACCCCAGACTCTAGAGTAAAGTGAATTGCAGTTTAGTTTAAAGTTTAGTAAAGTGGTCATAGACTTGATATGATGTCTTAAAGCTAAGGAGGAGATGATAGAACAAGTAACCAAGTCAGGCTCTCAGATTTTAGTAGTAGTGCAGTGTGTGTAGAAAAGCAGTAAGGGAGGACGATTCCCATCCTATTCTTATATAGTACAAAGTTTTTCAGTCATCACGATATCTACTCATGCCTAACATATTAGCTCCTTCATCATAGCTCATATTCATGCACTCTATAGAAAAACCATGTACGTTTTCAATTTCTACTATGAGGAGTTCCAGTTCACTCAGTAGTATAAATCATGTTCCATGTAATCATGAACTCCAAACTCTGGTCATGCAGCTCATGACACATGTACTCATGTTTTATAGTATGTTCAGATCCAGATACTCTTGCTATACTTATAATGATAAAAGAATTCAGTTTATGCCATATACGTCCTCAGTTCAAACCTATCTGACTAATTCATGTCATTGATACATTATTTATCAGGCCTCAGTTAGTGTCAAAGTTATTCTTTCATATTTCATGTCCTCATGTTCTAAATTTCAGTGACCTATCCTTATGTCATGATTAGTTGAAATTTTATGTGTGTTTTCTTAGGCTAGTGAATGAAAGTTTTAAGGATAGAGATTTAGCAAAAAAAAGAAAGATTCTTTTGTGGTGGTTTGCCAGCAAGTTCATCTGTGGTTATGAAGATAGGCTTGAATGTCATATTGGTGTACAAGTGGAATGTATAGTTGAGTGTAAGATTTCAGTATAATTCTGTCCGTATAGCCAGCAATACAATCTAGTAATCAGACGGATAAGTTTCTATGATTTTTGTAACGCCCTGAGTCTGTACCCCGGATGCTACACGGTGATTACGATCCCGATGGAGCACAAGCTAACCAACGACTAATATCTGCTGTGAGCACTAAATAAAATACTGTAATAAATGAAAAAATAGGCTAAAATGCCATAAGGTATAAAATTTGTAAGTACTGATAAAGTGTATCAACTGAAATAATAATATGTAAAACTAAAAGTTGTCTGAATATCTAGTCTGGAAGGCCTCTAATATGAATTGTCTGAAAGTAGAGTTCATGGGACAATCCCTAACTAACTCCATCTACTGAATATTGAGTCTACTAAAATAATGAATTAAAAGAATATCATCAAATGATGAGGACTCACTGCTAAATCTATTGTTGGCTAAATCTGAATCTATCTATGCACAGTCAGGAACCTGAGCATCCGAACCTATGATATGAGACATCATAGCGCAAGAAAAAATATGCGTCAGTACGAGGAATGTACTGGTATGGTAGATAAGGTAAGGCCGAATGCAAGGGTTCATATGCATGAACAATAACTGACTGAATGATATAGAGTAACTGGCCATGAGAGTACATGAATAACTAGTACTACTGTAAATACTGAGTATGCAATATGTGCATATATATATATTGTAACTGAGCTTTTTTTAAGCTAAGTATTGAGTTTTTCTACTAAGCAACTGATAATATGAGATGTTTGATAACTGAGTTACTGATACTGATTGAATGTATCTGACAGTCCTGATTCTATAGAACTGAACTAAGTTCTATACTAAAGACTAAAACTGAAACTGTGGGAGGTAATCATCTAACCGACATGCCCCAAATAAGATAAAATAACTGAGTTAGGGTTCAATCTGTAATCCCAATTAGAAGGGTGTCAATACCGTGCCACAGGTAAGGACAACTGAAGAGATACCCTCATCTATTAGGTACTCTAATGAGAATGGTGGAACCCTCAACTGGCAGGTTAAAACACCTCATCAACCCTTGACTAGCAGGTTTGATTTCTCAACCTACGCTGGCTATGTAGTTCTGGAATGCAACGATTTTCTTATAAAGATCACACCCTCTACTAGCAGGTGAGCCCCCATCCTTGGGTTTACTCGTTAATGAATACTACTCCCAACTGAAAGACACTGAACTGATTATACTGAACTTAACTGGACTGATACTGAGATTACTGAGTTTTTCTGAGTTTTGTAACTGACTGAGAGTAGTAATAATTGGGACATGACTGAGACTATTCTGTAACTGACACTGGCTCTAGGAATGAACACCTAACATACCTTGGAATATTTGTTCTTGAAGGTTCTTGGAAAAATTCTTGAGATTGACCTTGATTTCTTGGAGTTAGGGTTTGTTTTATTGAGAGAGAACACCTTTTTGATTTGGGGAAAAGTCGAATAATGAATGACTTAAAACATTTTTAGGGGTTAAATCTCATACCTGCGTGGATTAAAATCATGGGAAAAGACCAATTTAGCCCTGGACGTCACTTTTAATTTTCATGAAATTTTCCCAATCTGGAATCTCGGCGCGACACGGTGCTATCGCGCCGTGTCTCTGGAAAATGACAACTGGGAGCTGGGGTCTTGGCGCGATGTGGTGGAATCGCTGTGCCCCTTTGGTTTTGAAATTTGGACTCATTGCGACGTGGTGGGATCGTGTTGGTACACTGGAAATTGATAATTATTAATTTGACTGGTGGCACGATGTGCCAATATCATGGAGCAACACTGGAAACTGACAATTGCCATTTTGACATACTCCGCAGTGCGCTACTGGCCCGAATGATGGTGTTTAACGACTGAAACTTAAAATAGCCATAACTTCTTACCAGGTTTTCGGATTTAGACGAATTTTATATCGTTGGAAAGCTAATTCAATTTCTTATGCAATGACATGCACAACTAAAAAATACTGAGTATTTAAATTTTTTTATAATAGATGACTCATGGACTGAGAGTTAAGTTATGCTTGAGAAATATGGGGTATTACAATATCTCCCCCTTGAGAAATATGGGGTATTACAATATCTCTCCCTTTAATATAGAGTTTGGAAAAGTATTCGGTCGAATAGGAGGTATGAATTGAAAAAAAATAAGCTTATTTGGTCATCCTGTCTACGATAACCCATATAGAATTATGTTGATGATGAGTACGAGTCAAACCCATCACAAAGTCCATGTTCACTTCTTCCCATTTCCATTTGGGAATACCAAACTCCTGCATAGACCCCCTAGGATTCTGGTGCTCAATCTTCACTTGCTGATATGTAAAGCACTTAGCTACAAACTCTGAAATATCTCTCTTTATCCCACTCCACTAATAGATCTCCCGCAAGTCACAGTATATCTTAGTGGCCCCTGGATGAATAGAGTAACGCACACCATGTGCTTCTGTAAGAATTTGTTGCCTCAAGTCATCTACTCCTGGCACACATAGGTGACCCTGGCAATGTAACACACTATCTCCCCCATGGTAGAAAACCTCTACCTTCTGATCTATGATTGACTCTTTCAACTTCGATAGACCGGGATCTCTATCCTATTTTTCCTTCACCTCGGAAACTAGAGATGATTCTAAACTGTTCTTCACCTTAATACTACCTTCTGCTGAATCGACTGAGTGGACACCTAGTCGGGCAAGCTGATGAACTTCCTGAGCTAACTTCTTCCTACCATCTTTCATATGAGCAACACTACCCATAGACAGTCTACTGAGAGCATAAGCCACTACATTGGCCTTGCTTAGATGATAAAGAACACTCATGTCATTGTCTTTCAATAATTCTAACCACCTTCTCTGACGCAAATTCAAATCTCTCTGAGAAAAGACATACTAAAGGCTTTTTTTATTTGTGAACACATCAACATGCACCCCATACAAATGGTGCCTCTAAATCTTTAAGGAAAATACTACAACTGCTAAATCCAGATCATGAGTAGGGTAATTCTTCTCATGGGGCTTAAGTTGTCTGGAGGCATAGGCTATGACCTTACCTCTATGCATGAAGACACAACCCAAACCTACTATAGATGCATCACAGTATATAACAAATCCATCTGAACCATCAGGTAAAGTCAAAACTGGGGCTGAGGTGAGTCGAGTCTTCAATTCCTGCAAACTCTTCTCACAAGAATCTGACCACTAAAATTTGACTTTGTTCTGAGTCAATCTAGACATGGGGGATACAATAGACGAAAACCCTTTAACAAAGTAATAACCAGCTAAACCCAAGAAACTCCTAATATCTAATGGAGAAATGGGTCTTGGTCAGTTCCTCACCACTTCGGTCTTTTGAGGATTAACTCTAATGCTATCGCTAGAAATAATATGACCAAGGAACGCTACTGACCTTAGCCAAAATTTGCACTTACTGAATTTGGAGAATAACTAGTGAGTTTTGAGAGTCTGAAGTACTATTTTGAGGTGATCTACGTGATCATTTTCGCTATGGGAATAGACCAGAATGTCATAGATAAAGACTATAATGAACATGTCCAAGTACTTCTTGAACACACGGTTCATTAAGTCCATGAAGGCTACTGGAGAATTTGTAAGACCAAAAGACATTACTAAAAACTCGAAGTGACCATAACGGGTTCGGAAAGCTATTTTTGGAATCTCACATACTATGACTCTGAGATAATAATAGCCTAATCTAAGGTCTATCTTAGAAAAGTAACTAGCACCCTACAGTTTGTCAAACAAGTCATTCATTTTAAGAAGTGGATATTTATTCTTGACTGTGACTTTGTTCAACTGACGGTAGTCAATACACATTTTGAGGGAACTATTATTCTTACGTACGAATAAAACTAGTGCGCCCTACGGGGAGATGCTGGGTCTAATGAATCCCTTATCTAGGAGATCCTTTAACTGTTCTTTTAACTTTTTGAGTTTTACTGGTGCCATTCTGTATGGTAAAATAGATATGGGTTGAGTATCTGAAAGAAGGTCCATTCCAAAGTCAATTTCCCTAATGGGAGGAACTCCAGGAAGATCTTTAGGAAATATAACTGAGAATCCATTTACTACTGGAACTGACTCAAGCCTAGGAGATTCTGAAATAGAGTCCTTGACTCGTACAAGATGATAGACACATCCCTTGGATATCATTTTTCTCATTCTAAGGTATGAAATTAACTGACCCTTAAGCGTTGTAGTACTACCCCTCCATTCAAGGACTGGTTAATTTTGAAACTGAAAATGAACAATTTTGTTTCTACAGTCAACTGAGGCATAACATGAATAGAGCCAATCCATGCCAAAAATGACATCAAAACCTGTCATCTCTAATTCTATTAAGTCTACTGAAGTGACTTTATGAGATATCATAATTGGACAGTTCCTATATATCCGTCGGGCTATGCTAGACTGACCCACTGGGGTAGAGACTGAGAATAGTTCTGCTAAGACTTCTGGGTTGACTTTAACATCCAACTGTTATGTAAAGTGTTACAAAAGATAAAGAAGATCCTGGATCTAGTAAGGCATAAATATGTAAATGGAAGATCTGTAATGTACCGGTGACTACATCAGGAGAATTTTCCTGATCTTGTCTAGAATGGAGTGCATAGAGCCTATTTGGGCGTTGCCCACTGGTGTCACTGGAAGCAGCACCCTGCAGATTTGGACGACCAAATTATACTGACCCTGAGAACCCGACTGAGTATAATCTCTGACTCTATGGCCTGGTTTGCCACACCCAAAACAAACATCACTGCCAGCTTTGCAGACACCCTGATGGTTCTTGCCGCAATTCTGGCAAAGAGGATTTGTTCAGGCACTTCTAACACTACCCTAAGATTTAGGACCTGGCGCCCTATCTTTGTTACCATTTCTTAACTTAGGTACTGGAGCACTGGCTGAGGACAAAGCTGGAACTGAAAACTTTTAGGCGAAAAAGGGAACGGTTACCTTCCTCTGACTTAGGCTGATTAAAATTGAAGCTACCTATTCTAGTTCTCTTATTATGCCCCTCTCTCTCTGTCTCTATTCTTAGCCTCTTTTATCTGCTGATGATGGACTATGAGTCTAGATATGTCCATATTCATAATTAACATTACTATTCTACACTCCTTAACCATATTATCTGACACCCCAGATACGAAGTTGCTTATTCTGGACTTGTTGCCTGCCACTACATAGGGAGCATATCTGGATAACTGAGTAAACTTGAGAGAATACTCTTACACACTCATACTGCCTTGCCTGAGGTTGATGAACTCTAACACCTTGGCCTCTCTCAGCTCTAAAGGAAAGAATTTATCTATGAAAGCAGTAGAAAACTCGTTCTACTCTATGGGCTCTGCATCTATGCCTCTGTCTACCTTCTGCTGCTTAAACCATGTATGAGACACATCCTGTAGCTGATAAAAAGCTAACTCAGCACTCTCACTAGAAGTTACTCCCATGATATATATGACTTTCTGAACCTCATCGAGGAATTTTTATGGATCCCTTTCTGACTTTGATCCTGAGAATAGGGGAGGGTTCATTCGGGTGAAGTCCTGAATCCTGGCTGCAGCAGTATTGGCCAATGGGTTAGCTAAAATAGTAGGTGGCCATTTATTTTGAGCTGTTATGGAATTGGTTAGATTAGTGAATACAGCTCTGAATTCAGTATGAGAGACATGCTCGTCCAGGGGATCTGCCTGAACGAGCTGAAGTACTGACTGATCTCTGGTTCTTCTTTTATTAGTACTTTTGGGAGGCATGATCTGTAAATAAAAGAAATAAATGGATTATACTGAGAGTTTGAATTGAGCTCACGCTCACCCGCACGACATGAATACTGAAAAAAGGAAAACTTATTCTAAAACATCTCATAGCCTTCTGTCCATAAGTATGGTGTGCTACACACCCATGTATAAGACTTTACTTGATGTGGCTTTCAGAATTTTTAAGACTCTGTTGAACCTTAGGCTCTGATACCAAGTTTGTAATGCTCTGAGTCTGTACCCCGGATGCTACACGATGCTTCCAACCCTAAAGAACCACAGGATAACCCATGACTAATATCTGCTATGAGAACTAAATAATATACTGTAATAAATGCAGAAAATAGGCTAAAATCCCATAAGGTTCAAAATTTGTAAGTACTGATAAAGTGTATCAACTGAAATAACAATCTACAATATTGAAAGTTGTCTGAACATCTAGTATGAAAAGCTTCTAATCTGAATTATCTAAAAATAGAGTTGATGGGACAATCCCCTAACTAACTCCATCTACTGAAATACTGAGACTACTGAAATAATAAAATAAAAGAATATCCTTGAATGGTGAGGACTTACTGCTATATCTCCTGTTGGATGAATTTGTTTCTGTCTATGTGCGGTCAGGAACTTGAGCGTCTGAACCTATGATATGAGTCATCATAGCGTAAGAGAAAGTATGATTCAGTACGTGGAATATACTGGTATGCTAGATGAAGTAAGGCTGAATGCAAGGGTTCATATGTATGAATAATAACTGACTGAATGATATAGAGTAACTGAACATGAGAGTACATGAATAACTGGGACTACTGTAAATACTGAGTATGCAATCTGTGCATATATTTATATACTGTAACTGAGCTTTTTTTAAGCTAAGTATTGAGTTCTGATACTAAGTAACTGATAATCTGAGATTTCTGATAACTGAGTTACTGACACTGATTGAATGTATCTGACAGTCCTAATTCTGTAGAACTAAACTGAGTTCTATACTGAAGACTGAAACTAAAACTATGGGAGGTAATCATCTAACCGACATGCACCAAATAAGATAAAATAACTGAGTTGGGGTCTAATCTGTAACCCCAATTGGAAGGGCATCAATACCGTGCCACGGGTAAGGACAACTAAAGAGATACCCTCATCTGTTAGGTACTCTAATGAGAATGGTGGAAATCTCAACTGGCAGGTTAAAACACCTCATCAACCCTCGTTTGGCAAGTTTGATGTCTCACCCTACGCTGGCTATATAGTTCTGGAATGCAAGGATTTGCTTCTAAGGATCACACCCTATACTGGCAGGTAATCCCCCATCCTTGGGATCACTCAGTGCTGAATCCTACTCCCAACTGAAAGACACTTAACTGATTATACTAAATTAATCTGGACTAATGCTGAGATTACTGAGTTTTTCTGAGTTCTATAACTGACTGAGAGTAGTACTGATCGGGATATGATAGAGACTATTTTGTAACTGACACTGGCTCTGGGTAAATAGCTAAATTATCGGATATTAAATACTCCCAGGAATCGATAACATGAAAAGTAAAGCATAGCATAATCTTGAATAACATAACATTGCTCACTTGTTCATAATTCATCCATAGAGACATTTTATCAAACACTTGTAAGGCATCTACTTATTCATGAATGGGGAATATATGCTATAATGTTATAATGGAACTAATTCATCCACATAGGCATTTTATCAAACATATGGGAATCATACTTGGTTTATTAAATCATAAACACTTAGGATTAACATGGATTCACTAATTCGAGGACGAATGTTCCCAAGGGGGAGATAATGTAATACCCCACATTTTTGGGCTAGTCTTTGAACCGTCATTCCTACATGTATAAGCTATAATATAAATGATTCCCGTATGAATATAAGTTTCATGATCTTTATTCTCTTGTTTTATTTTCTTTTAAGGTGAAAAATGTTCATAAGAATCACTTAGAACAAAGTTGTGCTAAGAGCCTTCGATTCGTTCAAAGTTTGGCATTTGATTCTACAAGGGTCTACTTTAAATGTGTATAAATTTTTATATATATAGAATTTTGCATCTCAAGACCCGTCAAAATATAAGTAATTGAATTATCTTTCCAATGATACCAATTTTTCCTAAATACGATACCCGAGCAAAAAGTAATGGTATTTTCCGTGTGAGATAGTAAGCTGATGCGTCGGCCAACGCGTTATGGAACTATTTCACAAGCTATTTCAGTTTCTAAAGGGTTTATGGGCACTTTGGTCACTTCCCCTTACCTAAATCCTCCCATAACACTTAATTTCATTCCTCAAAAGCAATATACACTCAATTATTCATCTTTTCTCTCAGAAAAACCTTAGCCTCCTCAAGAACACCAAGAACTTCATCAATTTTTCTTCAAGAAAAGCAAGAAATCAAGTTTCCTAATTCAAGAATGCTTTAAAGATTGTGTTTCTCCTTCAAGATTAAAGCTTTAAGGTGCGCGGGAGTTCATGCATGTGTCCTCTTTCACCCATGGATCCCAAAACCCCTTTTTACTTAAAGAAAGAATGAATTTTCCATTATTATGGTATTTTATATGTTCAAGAAAGATTGAATCTCATGTTTTCATGGTGTTTTTAATTCAATTCAGCCCATGTAAGATTCCATGCAAGATTTTGAATTCTCCATGCTATGAATTTGAGTTTACCATTCACTATTCAAGTAAATACCATGATATATCCTAAATTCATGATGTTTAGCAATATTCTCATGTTTTAAATCATACCTTCCACATGTTTGATGAAATTCCCATATCATGTTAAGTAAATTTCAAGATAAGTCCCCAAGTTATGAACTTTTCCATGTAACTCTATTATTCCCTCATGTTTAAGAAATTTTTACGTTCAAGCTATGAACTTTAATGTTTTGATGAAATGCTCATGTCCTATTTTAAGCGAATTATATGTGAATTCCCCAATTCATGATATTAGTTATGTAATCATGCTATGCTCTCATGTTTAAGATATTCCGATGCCCAAGTTCATGATCCCCATGTGTTTGAAGAATTGTCCTATGTTAAAGCCTTAATTGGTGATTTTAATATTGAATTCATGCTTTAGCTACATGTCTAAAACTATCCCCATGTTTAGCTTAAACCATGAATTGTAAGTGTTTGATGAAATGCCAAAGTGATGGATTTCTTTAAATAATTACTATTTATCATGTCCTCAAAGCCTTAGTATGGTCTTGTTGTTATTGTTATTAAGTCCTGGGGGTTATGAATACTCAGAATTTAGCTATTTTTTAGTTTTCCAGAATCTACAGAATGATTTCAGTTATGCTATGGAAATATCATTCAATCAGTAATATGGTCAGTTGTGAGTCCAATTAAGTTAGCTCAGTCTAGTTTTATTTCCATTATCAGTTGATACATTAATAATTACCTCAGAATCTATATGTACTATTATTTTCAGAATACCATGACCTGAGCTTATCAGTTATTAGTGCATACACTAGTTAGTATTTTAGTGTTTTTCAGTTAGGAGTAGGATTTAGCACCGAGCGAATGCAGGGATGGAAACTTACCCGTCAGTTAGGCAGATCCATTAGTAGCATTCCTTGTATTCCAGAACTACATAACCAGCGTAGGATATGAGAAGCCATCCATCAGTTTAGGCCTGACTATCTCATAAGGTTACCTGTTAGTTCAGGCTTGACACCCTTAGTCCTTTGGGACAATAAAGTACATCAGTATAGTGGATCCACACAGCCAGTGTTAGTACCCATGGAATGGTATTGACACCCTTCCAACTGAGGTTACAGGTTGGACCCCGATTAGCTCTCAGATTGGGGCATGTCTGTTAGATGAACACTCTCATAGTTACAATTTTAGCTTCAGACTTAGTATGGAACTCAGTTCAGATTTACAAAATCAGGACTATTAGAAATAGTCACCCAGCTCAGTATAGAACTCAGTTTAGTTCTACAGAATCAGGACTGTCAGAAATAGTCACCCAGTTATCAGTAACTCAATTATCAGTAATCACAGCTATTAGTTACTCATTTATCAGAACCCAGTATTCAGTTCTAGTACAGTCTCAGTTACAGTCTTAGTTAAAATCCCAGTACTGTCTTAGTTACAGTCTCAGTCACAGTCTTAGTCCAGTAATTAAATCAGTAACTCAGTTAAGTTTCAGGTGTGCTTGACCATAGCGCATAGTTATCAGTTATTCAGTTATTAGTATTTCAAAACCTCAGTTTACAAACTATTTTAGAATCATGTTATACGATTGGCCTTGCATTCTCGGATAATACAGTTTTCATGAATTCATGGTCAGTTATCTCATGTTAATCAGTCAGTCTCTTCCTCATATGCATAATACTATACAGTTTCAGTTCAGTTATTTAGACTAAGTAAAGTTCAATCTTACATGCCCAATATTCATCTATCAGTCATTCAGTTAATCAGATAAGTTAGTATGTTTATGCATTCATGCTCAGTGTGATTGTATATTCAGATCCTCAATTTATGTCAGTTTCCATCACGTAGTTTCAGAACCAGTATTCATATAGTGTCCTTGTTTTATCATATCCCAGCTTCAGTTATACTTATATCATTAAAGTAAAGTTTTACAACAACTAAGTGTAGAGATTCACCATCTCATCAGAGAATATTTTTCACTTATGAATTAAGATATTTCAGTTTCCAGTTTATTCCAGCCTATTGGTGAGTCTACTTACACTTACCATGTATGTTTTACGATTACGTATGAAATCAGTTTTACTTATTGCATTCAACCCTGCATACTCAGTACATTTTAGAAGTACTGATCCACATATACGTCTGTGTTTCTACATTGCTTCATAATGTAGGTATCAGTTGTAAGCCACACAACATGATCAGACAATTACAGATTACAGCCAGCAAGTGATGAGTTTTCCTATTTTGGGACTCCAAACAGTTTTAGTTCATATAAAGTTCATTTACTTTCATATTTATTGATTAGTGGTAGCTGGAGGCATGTCCCAGCTATCTATAGTAAGTTTAGTATAGGCTTCATAGATGTCAGTCAGATTCAGTCATGTAATTCCAATTTTATTATTCAAATTTATCAGATTATAAATCTTTAGTATTGTATCTATTTTAGATTTTTAGTATGATTATGTTTTCGTACAGAAGAACAACTATTTATTATGTTATAATTCAGTTGCTTAATAGTATGCCAGTTCATGGGTTAGCTTAGGATCACTTGTGATTCCAAGCACCGTGTGACGTCTAGGGTGCACACTCGGGGTGTTACAGTGATCCCTTTGCCCTTCGTCTTCAAACAACAGTGAAGTCAGAAGCTCCCTATTTTCTTCTGATTCATGAAACTTTTGGAGGACTTCAAACTTGGCAAGTCCTTACAAATTGCATGTGACAGGGATGCTCGCCGGTGCATCCTCTTTATGCCCTTCAAAAAAAAGCATTTGTCGTTATACTATAATAATTTATAAGAATTAGATTTCATTAAAAAAATAAAGTAATTACAAAATGGTAAATAAAACCACCAACCTGTCCAACCGCACAGTTAAAGAACAGTCGACCTAGATTTGAATCGGTGCATGACTTCCTCAAGTCCACTGGATTACCGCAATAACATAAAATATGAGGCTTGTTGGTTGCATTGGATATTTAAGCGGTCTGAAATATTGTAAATGACTACAAACTGAATAAGAAAACACGGAGTTAAAAACCACTAAAAAAAGATGTGAGTTAGCTGCATTGATTTTTTCTTCAATAAAAAACAACTTCAAAATTTTGGAACAGTCGATAGGCAAAGCTGACAGCCTGGTTTCACTGATGAATCCCCTCAATATGCAGTCAACACTTCATCCCATGTCATGAGTGATCAAAAAAGTAATAGTACTAGTAAAGTAGATGTGCAGGATTTCATAGCTCCTTTTCTTTATGGAAGATCATTAATTTGATGTGAATTAATGCCATATCTCACACCATTGTTAAATCACAGGTCCTAAACCAACCAATACTTAGCCCAGTCTAATATTATGTGTTTTTTCATTTTTCATTTTTTAGAACGTCTAATCTAATTAATAATTACAATGTTCAGCTATACCCTTCATATATATATATTTTGTAGGTTGAGTTTTAACAGACTTAAATTTTCAAGTTGGTTTTATTTTGTTTAATGTTGCAGTAGGTTTTAAAAAGATGAAAAATTTACCACCAAAAAAGGACAATCTCTGACTGATTGGCCACTATCCAATTTGATTGCTCTTAGTAAATGTATGTAATAGTGTGAACGATTTGACCCCTGTTTATCCTAGCCTTGCCTAGCCTACCTTGGTTTTGATCGAGTTATAGTTCATCGAGTAGGAAGACATATCTCCTTAGTCAACTGTGCATGGCACAAACACATATCGGATATTAACGACGGTCATTACAAAAGTGTCAATATTATGGATTCTAGTTCAATTACCTTACCATTTCATTTTCCTTACAAATCAATTTTCAATCCTATTGCAACTCGCATTTTGTCACGTGTTAATTTAATAAGGTTATTTCATATAATGTTGACAAATTGAGAATGGACACATTTCCTTATAACGTACATTCATTCAACAATCCACTATCACGGGTTAGTTTAATGAAGTTATTGCATATAATGTTGACAAATTGAGAATCGACGCACTTCATAATTACGTACATTCATTAAATAATCCATTGTAGCAAGTTAATTTAATAAGGTTACTTCATATAATGTTGACAAATTAAGATTTGACGTAGTTCAGTATTACGTACATTCATTCGACAATCCATTATCACGAGTTAATTTAATAAGGTTACTTCATATAATGTTGACAAATTGAGATTCAACGTAGTTCATTATTACATATATTCATTCGAAAATCCATTATCACGAGTTGATTTAATAAAGTTATTTCATATAATGTTGACGAATTGAGATTTGATGCAGTTCATTTTTTCGTACATTTGACAATCCATTGTCATGAGTTAATTTAATAAAGTTATTTCATATAATGTTGACAAATTGAGAATCGACACAATTCATTATTATTTCATATAATGTTGACAAATTGAGAATCAATGGAATTTATTATTACATAAATTAATTCAATAATCTATTGTCACAAGTTATTTTAATGAAGTTTATGCATATAATGTTGACAAATTGAGAATCGACGCAATTCATTATTACGTACATTCATTCGACAATCCCTTGTCATAAGTTAGTTTAATATAGTAATTGCATTTAATGTTGAAAATTGAGAATCGACGCAATTCATTATTACATACATTCATTTGACAATCCATTGCCACGAGTTAATTTAATAAAGTTAATGCATATAATGTTGACAAATTGAGAATCAACGCAATTCATTATTACGTACATTCTTTCAAAAATCCCTTGTCACGAATTAATTTACTAAGGTAATTGCATTTAATGTTGACAAATTGAGAATCGACACAATTCATTATTACGTACATTCTTTTGACAATCCATTGTCACGAGTTAATTTAATAAATTAATTGCATTTAATGTTGACAAATTGAGAATCGACACAATTCATTATTATTAACATTCATTCAACAATTCCTTGTCACGGGTTAATTTACTAAGGTAATTGCACTTAACGGTGACAAATTGAGAGTCGATGCAATTAATTATTATGTACATTCATTCAAAAATCCATTGTTATGAGTTAATTTAATAAAGTTATTTCATATAATGTTGACAAATTGAGAATCGATGCAATTCATTATTACGTACATTCATTCAACAATTTCTTGTTACTAGTCAATTTAATAAAGTCTTATTGATATATTGTCGACAAATTGAGAATGATCGCAGTTCATGACATACATTCATTCAACAATCACATGTCACGAGTTAATTTAGTAAAGTTATTTGATATAATATTGACAAAGTACTAATAGACGCAATTCATGACATAGATTCATTCAACGATCCCTTGTCAAGAGTTAATTTGAGAATAACATTTAATATAATATTAAAAAATTAAGAATTATCATCGTTTATGACGTGCATTTATTCAACGATCACATGTCACGAGTGAATTCAACAATATTTGATATGAATAATGGAGCCAGGATTTCAAGTAAGGGGGTTCAATACTCAAAGAAAACTAAGTCGAAGGGGGTTCAACACCTACTATAACCATATAAAAAATAATTATAATCATGTATAAATAGTATATTTTTTCGTTGAACGGGTTCTGACGAACCCCCTAAAGAGGGATGGCTCCCCCTCTAGATATGATGTTGACAAATTGAGAGTCGACATAATTCATAACGTACATTCATTCAACAATCCCTTGTCACGACTTATTTTAACAATTGTATTCTAAAATTTAACAATTGAGAATCAACAAATACCATAACGTACATTCATTATAAAATTTCATGTCACGTAACTGGTCAAACGGATGAGCTTGGTGATGGTTAGATTATTATGCCGCATGCATTGTGTTAAAAGCTCTGGTAGCACAATGCATGCGGCATAATAATCTAACCATCACCGAGCTCATCCGTTTGACCAGTTACGTGACATGAAATTTTATAATGAATGTACGTTATGGTATTTGTTGATTCTCAATTGTTAAATTTTAGAATACAATTGTTAAAATAAGTCGTGACAAGGGATTGTTGAATGAATGTACGTTATGAATTGTGTCGACTCTCAATTTGTCAACATCATATCTAGAGGGGGAGCCATCCCTCTTTAGGGGTTTCGTCAGAACCCGTTCGACGAAAAAATATACTATTTATACATGATTATTTTTCTTTTTTATATGGTTATAGTAGGTGTTGAACCCCCTTCTACTTAGTTTTCTTTGAGTATTGAACCCCCTTACTTGAAATACTGGCTCCATTATTCATATCAAATATTGTTGAATTCACTCGTGACATGTGATCGTTGAATAAATGCACTTCATGAACGATGATAATTCTTAATTTTTTAATATTATATTAAATGCTATTCTCAAATTAACTCTTGACAAGGGATCGTTGAATGAATCTATGTCATGAATTGCGTCTATTAGTACTTTGTCAATATTATATCAAATAACTTTACTAAATTAACTCGTGACATGTGATTGTTGAATGAATGTATGTCATGAACTGCGATCATTCTCAATTTGTCGACAATATATCAATAAGACTTTATTAAATTGACTAGTAACAAGAAATTGTTGAATGAATGTACGTAATAATGAATTGCATCGATTCTCAATTTGTCAACATTATATGAAATAACTTTATTAAATTAACTCATAACAATGGATTTTTGAATGAATGTACATAATAATTAATTGCATCGACTCTCAATTTGTGGCCGTTAAGTGCAATTACCTTAGTAAATTAACTCGTGACAAGGAATTGTTGAATGAATGTTAATAATAATGAATTGTGTCGATTCTCAATTTGTCAACATTAAATGCAATTAATTTATTAAATTAACTCGTGACAATGGATTGTCAAAAGAATGTACGTAATAATGAATTGTGTCGATTCTCAATTTGTCAACATTAAATGCAATTACCTTAGTAAATTAATTCGTGACAAGGGATTTTTGAATGAATGTACGTAATAATGAATTGCGTTGATTCTCAATTTGTCAACATTATATGCATTAACTTTATTAAATTAACTCGTGGCAATGGATTGTCAAATGAATGTATGTAATAATGAATTGCGTCGATTCTCAATTTTCAACATTAAATGCAATTACTATATTAAACTAACTTATGACAAGGGATTGTCGAATGAATGTACGTAATAATGAATTGCGTCGATTCTCAATTTGTCAACATTAGATGCATAAACTTCATTAAAATAACTTGTGACCATAGATTATTGAATTAATTTATGTAATAATAAATTCCATTGATTCTCAATTTGTCAACATTATATGAAATAATAATGAATTGTGTCGATTCTCAATTTGTCAACATTATATGAAATAACTTTATTAAATTAACTCATGACAATGGATTGTCGAATGTACGAAAAAATGAACTGCGTCGAATCTCAATTCATCAACATTATATGAAATAACTTTATTAAATCAACTCGTGATAATGGATTTTCGAATGAATGTATGTAATAATGAACTACGTTGAATCTCAATTTGTCAACATTATATGAAGTAACCTTATTAAATTAACTCGTGATAATGGATTGTCGAATGAATGTTTGTAATACTGAACTACGTCAAATCTTAATTTGTCAACATTATATGAAGTAACCTTATTAAATTAACTTGCTACAATGGATTATTAAATGAATGTACGTAATTATGAAGTGCGTCGATTCTCAATTTGTCAACATTATATGCAATAACTTCATTAAACTAACCCGTGATAGTGGATTGTTGAATGAATGTACGTTATAAGGAAATGTGTCCATTCTCAATTTGTCAACATTATATGAAATAACCTTATTAAATTAACACGTGACAAAATGCGAGTTGCAATAGGATTGAAAATTGATTTGTAAGGAAAATGAAATGGTAAGGTAATTGAACTAGAATCCATAATATTGACACTTTTGTAATGACCGTCGTTAATATCCGATATGTGTTTGTGCCATGCATAGTTGACTAAGGAGATATGTCTTCCTACTCGATGAACTATAACTCTATCAAAACCAAGGTAGGCTAGGCAAGTCTAGGATAAACAGGGGTCAAATCGTTCACACTATTACATACATTTACTAAGAGCAATCAAATCGGATAGTTGCCAATCAGTCAGAGATTGTCCTTTTTTGGTGGTAAATTTTCATCTTTTTAAAACCTACTGCAACATTAAACAAAATAAAACCAACTTGAAAATTTAAGTCTGTTAAAACTCAACCTACAAAATATATATATATGAAGGGTATAGCTGAACATTGTAATTATTAATTAGATTAGACGTTCTAAAAAATGAAAAATGAAAAAACACATAATATTAGACTGGGCTAAGTATTGGTTGGTTTAAGACCTGTGATCTAACAATGGTGTGAGATATGGCATTAATTCACATCAAATTAATGATCTTCCATAAAGAAAAGGAGCTATGAAATCCTGCACATCTACTTTACTAGTACTATTACTTTTTTGATCACTCATGACATGGGATGAAGTGTTGACTGCATATTGAGGGGATTCATCAGTGCAACCAGGCTGTCAGCTTTGCCTATCGACTGTTCCAAAATTTTGAAGTTGTTTTTTATTGAAGAAAAAATCAATGCAGCTAACTCACATCTTTTTTTAGTGGTTTTTAACTCCGTGTTTTCTTATTCAGTTTGTAGTCATTTACAATATTTCAGACCGCTCAAATATCCAATGCAACCAACAAGCCTCATATTTTATGTTATTGCGGTAATCCAGTGGACTTGAGGAAGTCATGCACCGATTCAAATCTAGGTCGACTGTTCTTTAACTGTGCGGTTGGACAGGTTGGTGGTTTTATTTACCATTTTGTAATTACTTTATTTTTTTAATGAAATCTAATTCTTATAAATTGTTATAGTATAACGACAAATGATTTTTTTTGAAGGGCTTAAAGAGGATGCACCGGCGAGCAACCCTGTCACATGCAATTTGTAAGGACTTGCCAAGTTTGAAGTCCTCCAAAAGCTTCATGAATCAGAAGAAAATAGGGATCTTCTGACTTCACTGTTGTTTGAAGACGAAGGGCAAAGGGATCACTGTAACACCCCGAGTGTGCACCCTAGACGTCACACGGTGCTTGGAATCACAAGTGATCCTAAGCTAACCCATGAACTGGCATACTATTAAGAAACTGAATTATAACATAATAAATAGTTGTTCTTCTGTACGAAAACATAATCATACTAAAAATCTAAAATAGATACAATACTGATAAAGATTTATAATCTGATAAATTTGAATAATAAAATTGGAATTACATGACTGAATCTGACTGACATCTATGAAGCCTATACTAAACTTACTATAGATAGCTGGGACATGCCTCCAGCTACCACTAATCAATAAATATGAAAGTAAATGAACTTTATATGAACTAAAACTGTTTGGAGTCCCAAAATAGGAAAACTCATCACTTGCTGGCTGTAATCTGCAATTGTCTGATCATGTTGTGTGGCTTACAACTGATACCTACATTATGAAGCAATGTAGAAACACAGACGTATATGTGGATCAGTACTTCTAAAATGTACTGAGTATGCAGGGTTGAATGCAATAAGTAAAACTGATTTCATACGTAATCGTAAAACATACATGGTAAGTGTAAGTAGACTCACCAATAGGCTGGAATAAACTGGAAACTGAAATATCTTAATTCATAAGTGAAAAATATTCTCTGATGAGATGGTGAATCTCTACACTTAGTTGTTGTAAAACTTTACTTTAATGATATAAGTATAACTGAAGATGGGATATGATAAAACAAGGACACTGTATGAATACTGATTCTGAAACTACGTGATGGAAACTGACATAAATTGAGGATCTAAATATACAATCACACTGAGCATGAATGCATAAACATACTAACTTATCTGATTAACTGAATGACTGATAGCTGAATATTGGGCATGTAAGATTGAACTTTACTTAGTCTAAACAACTGAACTGAAACTGTATAGTATTATGCATATGAGGAAGAGACTGACTGATTAACATGAGATAACTGACCATGAATTCATGAAAACTGTATTATCCGAGAATGCAAGGACAATCGTATAACATGATTCTAAAATAGTTTGTAAACTGTGGTTTTGAAATACTAATAACTGAATAACTGATAACTATGCGCTATGGTCAAGCACACCAGAAACTTAACTGAGTTACTGATTTAATTACTGGACTGAGACTGTGACTGAGACTGTAACTAAGACAGTACTGGGACTTTAACGAAGACTGTAACTGAGACTGTACTAGAACTGAATACTGGGTTCTGATAAATGAGTAACTAATAGCTGCGATTACTGATAATTGTGTTACTGATAACTGGGTGACTATTTCTGACAGTCCTGATTCTGTAGAACTAAACTGAGTTCTATACTAAGCTGGGTGACTATTTCTAATAGTCCTGATTTTGTAAATATGAATTGAGTTCCATACTAAGTCTGAAGCTAAAATTGTAACTGTGGGAGTGTTCATCTAACAAACATGCCCCAATCTGAGAGCTAATCGGGGTCCAACCTGTAACCTCAGTTGGAAGGGTGTCAATACCATTCCATGGGTACTAACACTGGCTGTGTGGATCCACTATACTGATGTACTTTATTGTCCCAAAGGACTAAGGGTGTCAAGCCTGAACTAACAGGTAACCCTATGAGATAGTCAGACCTAAACTGATGAATGGCTTCTCATATCCTACGCTGGTTATGTAGTTCTGGAATACAAGGAATGCTACTAATGGATCTGCCTAACTGACGGGGAAGTTTTCATCCCTGCATTCGCTCGGTGCTAAATACTACTCCTAACTGAAAAACACTAAAATACTAACTAGTGTATGCACTGATAACTGATAAGCTCAGGTCATGGTATTCTGAAAATAATAGTACATATGGATTCTGAGGTAATTATTAATGTATCAACTGATAATGGAAATAAAACTAGACTGAGCTAACTTAATTGGACTCACAACTGACCATATTACTGATTGAATGATATTTCCATAGCATAACTGAAATCATTCTGTAGATTCTGGAAAACTAAAAAATAGCTAAATTCTGAGTATTCATAACCCCCAGGACTTAATAACAATAACAACAAGACCATACTAAGACTTTGAGGACATGATAAATAGTAATTATTTAAAGAAATCCATCACTTTGGCATTTCATCAAACACTTACAATTCATGGTTTAAGCTAAACATGGGGATAGTTTTAGACATGTAGCAAAAGCATGAATTCAATATTAAAATCACCAATTAAGGCTTTAACATAGGACAATTCTTCAAACACATGGGGATTATGAACTTGGGCATCGGAATATCTTAAACATGGGAGCATAGCATGATTACATAACTAAGATCATGAATTGGGGAATTCACATATAATTCGCTTAAAATAGGACATGAGCATTTCATCAAAACATTAAAGTTCATAGCTTGAACGTAAAAATTTCTTAAACATGAGGGAATAATAGAGTTACATGGAAAAGTTCATAACTTGGGGATTCATCTTGAAATTTACTTAACATGATATGGGAATTTCATCAAACATGTGGAAGGTATGATTTAAAACATGAGAATATTGCTAAACATCATGAATTTAGGATATATCATTGTATTTACTTGAATAGTGAATGGTAAACTCAAATTCATAGCATGGAGAACTCAAAATCTTGCAT
This sequence comes from Capsicum pubescens, assembly GCA_030864215.1. NCBI lineage: Eukaryota > Viridiplantae > Streptophyta > Magnoliopsida > Solanales > Solanaceae > Capsicum > Capsicum pubescens. Next base: position 127,324,931 of record CM061543.1, read on the forward strand.
GGAATCTTACATGGGCTGAATTGAATTAAAAACACCATGAAAACATGAGATTCAATCTTTCTTGAACATATAAAATACCATAATAATGGAAAATTCATTCTTTCTTTAAGTAAAAAGGGGTTTTGGGATCCATGGGTGAAAGAGGACACATGGATGAACTCCCGCGCACCTTAAAGCTTTAATCTTGAAGGAGAAACACAATCTTTAAAGCATTCTTGAATTAGGAAACTTGATTTCTTGCTTTTCTTGAAGAAAAATTGATGAAGTTCTTGGTGTTCTTGAGGAGGCTAGGGTTTTTCTGAGAGAAAAGATGAATAATTGAGTGTATATTGCTTTTGAGGAATGAAATTAAGTGTTATGGGAGGATTTAGGTAAGGGGAAGTGACCAAAGTGCCCCTAAACCCTTTAGAAACTGAAATAGCTTGTGAAATAGTTCCATAACGCGTTGGCCGACGCATCAGCTTACTATCTCACACGGAAAATATCATAACTTTTTGCTCGGGTATCGTATTTAAAAAAAATTGGTATCATTGGAAAGATAATTCAATTACTTATATTTTGACGGGTCTTGAGATGCAAAATTCTATATATATAAAAAGTTATACACATTTAAAGTAGACCCTTGTAGAATCAAATGCCAAACTTTGAACGAATCGAAGGCTCTTAGCACAACTTTGTTCTAAGTGATTCTTATGAACATTTTTCACCTTAAAAGAAAATAAAACAAGAGAATAAAGATCATGAAACTTATATTCATACGGGAATCATTTATATTATAGCTTATACATGTAGGAATGACGGTTCAAAAACTAGCCCAAAAATGTGGGGTATTACATTATCTCCCCCTTGGGAACATTCGTCCTCGAATAAGACTGGTTAGATTGAGAGTACTGTACGAAGGTAACTGAGATCATATTCTGAACATGACTGACTTGGAACATGATTACATAACTGATTTTGAAACATGATACATGAATTGAACTGATTTCGTGTTTACATGCACTGACATAAGAAAGATTATAAGGCTAAGATAGAAATGAGAGAGTCAACTAATGAGTAACCATTACTTCAAGCTGGATCCTATTTCGTAAAGAAAAATGAAAGGTTTAGGACATGAATACTCGGGATATTATGATACAACTCCCTCTTGGGATACTTCATCCCCCGAATAGTACTGACTTGGTTGAGATACTACGGAATGATTGAGATGATATATAGAAAACTTATGGACTGAATCATGACTAAATATCTAGGATCTAAAACTAATGCATGATGCATGAACTAAACTTAATTCACAACTTGCATGGTCATGAATGAATTACCTCATGAATAGGAAAGACGGGAAATTATAATACCCCATATTTCTTAAGCTTAACTTAACTCTCAGTCCATGCGTCATCTACTATAAAAATTTTGAAATACTCATTATTTTTCAATTTAGAGCCTATCATTGTGTAGGAAATTGAATCAGCTTTCCAACTATATAAAATTCGCCTAAATTCGATAATCGGGTAAGAAGCTATGACTATTTTAAGTTTCAGTCGTTAAACACCATCATTCGGGCCAGTAACGCATCGCAGAGTATGTCAAAATGGAAATTGTCAGTTTCCAGTGTTGCTCTGCAATATTGGTGCATCGCTCCACTAGTAAAATTCATAATTGTCAATTTTTAGTGTACCAATGTGATACCACCGCATCGCAATAAGTCCAGATTTTAGAACCAAAGGGGCACCGTGATTCCACCGCATCGCGCCAAGCCTCCAATTCCCAGTTATCATTTTTCAGAGAGACGGCGTGATAGCGCCGCGTCGCACCAGGGGTTCATGTCAGAAAAATTTCACAAAAATTAAAAGTGACATCCAGAGCTAAATTGGTCTTTTCCCATGATTTTAATCCACCCAAGTGTGATATTTAAGGCCTAAAACGTTATAAGTCATTCATTATTCAACTTTTTCCCAAATCAAAAAGGCATTCTCTCTCAAGAAAACAAACCCTAGCTTCAAGAAATCAAGGTCAATCTCAAGAATTTCTCCAAGAGCCTTCAATAACAAATATTCCAAGGTATGTTAGGTGTTCATTCATGGGTTCCTTTCACCCATGAAGCCCAAGAACCTTTTCCAAAATACAAAGATTGTATATTTATGAATTTTCATAATTGAGTTGAATTAAATTCATGTTCATGTTATTGTTGGGTTTTAATCCATTCTTTAAATTACAAGTTCCAAGAAATGATCCTAGTATGTATTGATTTACATGATCCTCATGACAAACCCTTCAAATTACAAGATGATTATTGAATCCATGTTAATCCTAAGTGTTTATGATTTAATAAACCAAGTATGATTCCCATATGTTTGATAAAATGCCTATGTGGATGAATTAGTTCCATTATAACATTATAGCATATATTCCCCATTTATGAATAAGTAGATGCCTTACAAGTGTTTGATAAAATGTCTCTATGGATGAATTATGAACAAGTGAGCAATGTTATGTTATTCAAGATTATGCTATGCTTTACTTTTCATGCTATCGAGTCCTGGGAGTATTTAATATCCGATAATTTAGCTATTTACCCAGAGCCAGTGTCAGTTACAAAATAGTCTCTGTCATATCCCGATCAGTACTACTCTCAGTCAGTTATAGAACTCAGAAAAACTCAGTAATCTCAGCATTAGTCCAGTTTAATTTAGTATAATTAGTTAAGTGTCTTTCAGTTGGGAGTAGGATTCAGCACTGAGTGATCCCAAGGATGGGGGCTTACCTGCCAGTATAGGGTGTGATCCTTAGAAGCAAATCCTTGCGTTCCAGAACTATATAGCCAGCGTAGGGTGAGACATCAAACCTGCCAAACGAGGGTTGATGAGGTGTTTTAACCTGCCAGTTGAGATTTCCACCATTCTCATTAGAGTACCTAACAGATGAGGGTATCTCTTTAGTTGTCCTTACCCGTGGCACGGTATTGACACCCTTCCAATTGGGGTTACAGATTAGACCCCAACTCAGTTATTTTATCTTATTTGGTGCATGTCGGTTAGATGATTACCTCCCATAGTTACAGTTTCAGTCTTCAATATAGAACTCAGTTTAGTTCTACAGAATTAGGACTGTCAGATACATTCAATCAGTGTCAGTAACTCAGTTATCAGAAATCTCAGATTATCAGTTACTTAGTATCAGAACTCAATACTTAGCTTAAAAAAAGCTCAGTTACAGTATATAAATATATGCACAGATTGCATACTCAGTATTTACAGTAGTCCCAGTTATTCATGTACTCTCATGTTCAGTTACTCTATATCATTCAGTCAGTTATTATTCATACATATGAACCCTTGCATTCAACCTTACTTCATCTAGCATACCAGTATATTCCACGTACTGAATCATACTTTCTCTTACGCTATGATGATTCATATCATAGGTTCAGACGCTCAAGTTCCTGACCGCACATAGACAGAAACAAATTCAGCCAACAGGAGATATAACAGTAAGTCCTCATCATTCAAGGATATTCTTTTATTTTATTATTTCAGTAGTCTCAGTATTTCAGTAGATGGAGTTAGTTAGGGGATTGTCCCATTAACTCTATTTTTAGACAATTCAGATTAGAAGCTTTTCATACTAGATGTTCAGACAACTTTCAATTTTGTAGATTGTTATTTCAGTTGATACACTTTATCAGTACTTACAAATTTTGAACCTTATGGCATTTTAGCCTATTTTCTGCATTTATTACAGTATATTATTCAGTTCTCATAGCAGATATTAGTCATGGGTTATCCTGTGGTCCTTTAGGGTTGTAAGCATCGTGTAGCATCCGGGGTACAGACTCAGAGCATTACAAACTTGGTATCAGAGCCTAAGGTTCAACAGAGTCTTAAAAAGTCTGAAATCCACATCAAGTAGAGTCTTATACATGGGTGTGTAGCACACCATACTTATGGACAGAAGGCTATGAGATGTTTTAGAAAAAGTTTTCCTTTTTTCAGTATTCATGTCGTGCGGGTGAGCGTGAGCTCAATTCAAACTCTCAGTATAATCTATTTCTTTCTTTTATTTACAGATCATGCCTCCCAAAAGTACTAATAAAAGAAGAACCAGAGATCAGTCAGTACTTCAGCTCGTTCAGGCAGATCCCCTGGACGAGCATGTCTCTCATGCAGATTTCAGAGTTGTATTCACTAATCTAACCAATTCCATAACAGCTCAAAATAAATGGCCAACTACTATTTTAGCTAACCCATTGGCCAATACTGCTGCAGCCAGGATTTGGGACTTCAACCGAATAAACCCTCCCCTATTCTCAGGATCAAAGTCAGAAAATGATCCATAAAAATTCCTCGATGAGGTTCAGAAAATCACATATATCATGGGAGTAACTTCTAGTGAGAGTGATGAGATAGCTTCTTATCAGCTACAGGATGTGTCTCATACATGGTTTAAAGAGCAGAAGGTAGACAGGGGCACAGATGCAGAGCCCATAGAGTAGAACGAGTTTTCTACTGCTTTCCAAGATAGATTCTTTCCTTTAGAGCTGAGAGAGGTCAAGGTGTTAGAGTTCATCAACCTCAGGCAAGGCAGTATGAGTGTGTAAGAGTATTCCCTCAAGTTTACTCAGTTATCCAGATATGCTCCCTATGTAGTGGCAGGCAACAAGTCCAGAATAAGCAACTTCGTATCTGGGGTGTCAGATAATATGGTTAAGGAGTGCAGAACAGTAATGTTAATTACGAATATGGACCTATCTAGACTCATAGTCCATCATCAGCAGATAAAAGAGGCTAAGAATAGAGACAGAGAGAGAGGGGCATAATAAGAGAACTAGAATAGGCAACTTCAATTTTAATCAGCCTAAGTCAGAGGAAGGTAACCGTTCCCTTTTTCGCCCAAAAGTTTTCAGTTCCATCTTTGTCCTCAGCCAGTGCTCCAGTACCTAAGTTAAGAAATGGTAACAAAGATAGGGCGCCAGGTCCTAAATCTTAGGGTAGTGTTAGCAGTGCCTGAACAAATCCTCTTTGCCAGAATTGCGGCAAGAACCATCAGGGTGTCTGCAAAGCTGGCAGTGATGTTCTTTTTGGGTGTGGCAAACCAGGCCATAGAGTCAGAGATTATACTCAGTTGGGTTCTCAGGGTCAGTATAATTTGGTCGTCCGAATCTGCAGGGTGCTGCTTCCAGTGACACCAGTGGGCAACGCCCAAATAGGCTCTATGCACTCCATTCTAGACAAGATCAAGAAAATTCTCCTGATGTAGTCACCGGTACATTACAGATCTTCCATTTACATATTTATGCCTTACTAGATCCAGGATCTTCTCTATCTTTTGTAACACTTTACATAGCAGTTGGATGTTAAAGTCAACCCAGAAGTCTTAGCAGAACTATTCTCAGTCTCTACCACAGTGGGTCAGTCTAGCATAGCCCGACGGATATATAGGAACTGTCCAATTATGATATCTCATAAAGTCACTTCAGTAGACTTAATAGAATTAGAGATGACAGGTTTTGATGTCATTCTTGGCATGGATTGGCTCTATTCATGTTATGCCTCAGTTGACTGTAGAAACAAAATTGTTCATTTTCAGTTTCCAAATTAACCAGTCCTTGAATGGAGGGGTAGTACTACAACGCTTAAGGGTCAGTTAATTTCATACCTTAGAATGAGAAAAATGATATCCAAGGGATGTGTCTATCATCTTGTGCGAGTCAAGGACTCTAGTTCAGAATCTCCTAGGCTTGAGTCAGTTCCAGTAGTAAATGAATTCTCAGTTATATTTCCTAAAGATCTTCCCGGAGTTCCTCCCATTAGGGAAATTGACTTTGGAATGGACCTTCTTTCAGATACTCAACCCATATCTATTTTACCATACAGAATGGCACCAGTAAAACTCAAAAAGTTAAAAGAACAGTTAAAGGATCTCCTAGATAAGGGATTCATTAGACCCAGCATCTCCCCGTAGGGTGCACTAGTTTTATTCGTACGTAAGAATAATAGTTCCCTCAAAATGTGTATTGACTACCGTCAGTTGAACAAAGTCACAGTCAAGAATAAATATCCACTTCTTAAAATGAATGACTTGTTTGACAAACTGTAGGGTGCTAGTTACTTTTCTAAGATAGACCTTAGATTAGGCTATTATTATCTCAGAGTCATAGTATGTGAGATTCCAAAAATAGCTTTCCGAACCCGTTATGGTCACTTCGAGTTTTTAGTAATGTCTTTTGGTCTTACAAATTCTCCAGTAGCCTTCATGGACTTAATGAACCGTGTGTTCAAGAAGTACTTGGACATGTTCATTATAGTCTTCATCTATGACATTCTGGTCTATTCCCATAGCAAAAATGATCACGCAGATCACCTCAAAATAGTACTTCAGACTCTCAAAAGTCACTAGTTATTCGCCAAATTCAGTAAGTGCAAATTTTGGCTAAGGTCAGTAGCGTTCCTTGGTCATATTATTTCTAGCGATAGCATTAGAGTTAATCCTCAAAAGACCGAAGTGGTGAGGAACTGACCAAAACCCATTTCTCCATTAGATATTAGGAGTTTCTTGGGTTTAGCTGGTTATTACTTTGTTAAAGGGTTTTCGTCTATTGTATCCCCCATGTCTAGATTGACTCAGAACAAAGTCAAATTTTAGTGGTCAGATTCTTGTGAGAAGAGTTTGCAGGAATTGAAGACTCGACTCACCTCAGCCCCAGTTTTGACTTTACCTGATGGTTCAGATGGATTTGTTATATACTGTGATGCATCTATAGTAGGTTTGGGTTGTGTCTTCATGCATAGAGGTAAGGTCATAGCCTATGCCTCCAGACAACTTAAGCCCTATGAGAAGAATTACCCTACTCATGATCTGGATTTAGCAGTTGTAGTATTTTCCTTTAAGATTTAGAGGCACTATTTGTATGGGGTGCATGTTGATGTGTTCACAAATAACAAAAGCCTTTAGTATGTCTTTTCTCAGAGAGATTTGAATTTGCATCAGAGAAGGTGGTTAGAATTATTGAAAGACAATGACATGAGTGTTCTTTTTCATCTGAGCAAGGCCAATGTAGTGGCTTATGCTCTCAGTAGACTGTCTATGGGTAGTGTTGCTCATATTAAAGATGGTAGGAAGAAGTTAGCTCAGGAAGTTCATCAGCTTGCCCGACTAGGTGTCCACTAAGTCGATTCAGCAGAAGGTAGTATTAAGGTGAAGAACAGTTTAGAATCATCTCTAGTTTCCGAGGTGAAGGAAAAATAGGATAGAGATCCCGGTCTATCGAAGTTGAAAGAGTCAATCATAGATCAGAAGGTAGAGGTTTTCTACCATGGGGGATATGGTGTGTTACATTGCCAGGGTCACCTATGTTTGCCAGGAGTAGATGACTTGAGGCAACAAATTCTTACAGAAGCACATGGTGTGCGTTACTCTATTCATCCAGGGGCCACTAAGATATACTGTGACTTGCGGGAGATCTATTAGTGGAGTGGGATAAAGAGAGATATTTCAGAGTTTGTAGCTAAGTGCTTTACATGTCAGCAAGTGAAGTTTGAGCACCAGAATCCTAGGGGGTCTATGCAGGAGTTTGGTATTCCCAAATGGAAATGGGAAGAAGTGAACATGGACTTTGTCATTGGTTTGCCTCGTACTCATCTTTAGCATAATTCTATATGGGTTATCGTAGACAGGATGACCAAATAAGCTTATTTTTTTCCAATTCATACCTCCTATTCCACCGAATACTATGCCAAACTCTATATCAAAGGGAGAGATATTGTAATACCCCATATTTCTCAAGGGGGAGATATTGTAATACCCCATATTTCTCAAACTTAACTTAACTCTCAGTCCATGAGTCATCTATTATAAAAAAATTTAAATACTCAGTATTTTTTATTTGTGCATGCCATTGCATAAGAAATTGAATTAGCTTTCCAACGATATAAAATTCGTCTAAATCCGAAAACCTGGTAAGAAGTTATGGCTATTTTAAGTTTCCGTCGTTAAACACTATCATTCGGGCCAGTAGCGCACTGCGGAGTATGTCAAAATGGCAATTGTCAGTTTCCAGTGTTGCTCCATGATATTGGCACATCGTGCCACCAGTCAAATTAATAATTATCAATTTCCAGTGTACCAACACGATCCCACCACGTCGCAATGAGTCCAAATTTCAAAACCAAAGGGGCACAGCGATTCCACCACATCGCGCCAAGCCCCCAGCTCCCAGTTGTCATTTTCCAGAGACACGGCTCGATAGCACCGTGTCGCGCCGAGATTCCATATTGGGAAAATTTCATGAAAATTAAAAGTGACTTCCAGGGCTAAATTGGTCTTTTCCCATGATTTTAATCCGCGCAAGTATGAGATTTAACCCCTAAAAATGTTTTAAGTCATTCATTATTCGACTTTTCCCCAAATCAAAAAGGTGTTCTCTCTCAATAAAACAAACCCTAACTCCAAGAAATCAAGGTCAATCTCAAGAATTTTTCCAAGAACCTTCAAGAACAAATATTCCAAGGTATGTTAGGTGTTCATTCATGGGTTCCTTTCACCCATGAAGGCCAAGAACCTTTTTTTCAAAATACAAAGATTGTATATTTATGAATTTTCATGATTGAGTTAAATTGAATTCATGCTCATATTATTGTTGGGTTTTAATCCATTCTTTAAATTACAAGTTCCAAGAATTAATCCTAGTATGTGTTGATTTACATGATACTCATGACAAACCCTTTAAATTAAGAGATGATTATTGAATTCATATTAATCCTAAGTGCTTATGATTTAATAAACCAAGTATGCTTCCCATGTGTTTGATAAAATGCCTATATGGATGAATTAGTGCCATTATAACATTATAGCATGTCCCCATTCATTAATAAGTAGATGCCTTACAAGTGTTTGATAAAATGTCTCTATGGATGATTTATGAATAAGTGAGCAATGTTATGTTATTCAAGATTATGCTTTACTTTTCGTGCTATTGAATCTTAGGGGTATTTAATACTCGAAAATTTAGCTGTTTACCTAGAGACAGTGTCAGTTACAGAATAGTCTCAGTCATGTCCCAATTATTACTACTCTCAGTCAGTTACAAAACTCAGAAAAACTCAGTAATCTCAGTATCAGTCCAGTTTAGTTCAGTATAATTAGTACATGTGTCATGAGCTACATGACCAGAGTTTGGAGTTCATGATTACATGGAACATGATTTATACTGCTGAGTGAACTGGAACTCCTCATAGTAGAAATTGAAAACGTACATGGTTTTTCTATAGAGTGCATGAATATGAGCTATGATGAAGGAGCTGATATGTTAGGCATGAGTAGATATCGTGATGACTGAAAAACTTTGTACTATATAAGAATAGGATGGGAATCATCCTCCCTTACTGCTTTTCTACACACACTGCACTACTACTAAAATCTGAGAGCCTGACTTGGTTACTTGTTCTATCATCTCCTCCTTAGCTTTAAGACATCATATCAAGTCTATGACCACTTTACTAAACTCTAAACTAAACTGCAATTCACTTTACTCTAGAGTCTGGGGTATAATAATACACATGAATGATAAACTCATCTACACCATCATACTTAATCTCAAATCAACAAACTTAAATTCTTGCAAACACTGTTCAAGCCTATTGATTCACCTTTCATACAACTATCCCATGAATACATAATCTACTCAATCTGGATAACACTATCCCAACTCTACTACTGTTAAACTTCTGGGTTCATGATTTTAACTCTAGTTCACATACTGTAAAAGAGATTCTGAGAGGGGATCTGAAAGCACATTTGAATTTAGCTTAAAGCACAATTTTCATGAACATGAAGGAAATATTTCAAAATTTAGGACATAAGGGCACTGATGGGATACTTTCTAAGCCAATATGCAATCCCATAACTGCCTATAGGGACTGGCTGATGAAACTCTGCTTGCAGGGATTTAAGCTTCACTGTTTCTGTCACCTTAAAACTAAGGCAGAGTTAGCATAAATAGTGCAAGATAAGGATCTATATAAATTTCTTAGATAATACTTCTACTACATGATCTAGGACTTGAAAGAAGGGAAATATTTCCAAAATACCTTGTAGCCTCTCGAAAAAAAGTATAGACATCTCCATACCATTCTGCAAGACTCTACTATACACGACTTCATAGACACCCTAGGACACTTGAACTCTGTGCTCTGATACCAAGTTTTTAATGCACCGAGTATGCACTCCGGACATCACACGATGCTTGGAACCCCAAGTGATCCCAAGCTAACCCATGAACTGGCATACTATTAAGCAACTGAATTATAACATAATAAATAGTTATTCTTTTATGCAGAAACATAAACATACTAAAAATATAAAATAGATACAATACTGATAAAGCTTTTTAATCTGATAAATCTGAAGAATGAAACTGGAATTACATGACTGACTCTGATTGACATCTATGAAGCCTCTACTATACTGACTATAGATAGCGGGGACATGCCTCTAGCTATCACTAATCAATACACATGAAAGTAAATGAATTGTACATGAATTAAAACTGTCTGGAGTCCAAAAGTAGGAGAACTCATCACCTGCTAGCTGAAATTTGTAACTGTCTAATCGTGATGTGTGGCTTACAACTAGTACCTACATTATGAAACAATGTAGCCATACAAATATATATCTGGATCAGTACTTCTGAAATGTACTGAGTATGCAGGTGTGAATACAATAAGTAAAATTAATTTCATACGTAATCATAAAACATGCATGCTAAGTATAAGTAGACTCAACAATTGGCTGGAATAAATTAAAAACTGAAATATCTTAATGCATAAGTGAAAAACATTCTCTGATGAGATGGTGAATCTCTAGACTTAGTTGTTGTAAAACTTTACCTTAATAATATAAGTATAAATGAAGCTGGGATATGATAAAACATGGATACTGTATGAATACTGGTTCTGAAACTACGTGATGGAGATTGACATAAATTGAGGATCTAAATATACAATCACACTGAGCACGAATGTATAAACATACTAACTTATCTAATTAACTGAATGACTGATAGTTGAATATTGGGCATGTAAGATTGAACTTTACTTAGTCTGAATAACTGAACTGAAACTATAGAGTATTATGCATATGAGGAAGGGAGTAACTGATTAACATGAGATAACTGAGCATGAATTCGTGAAAACTATATTATCTGAGAATGCAAGACCAATCGTATAACATGATTCTGAAATAGTCTGTACACTGAGGTACTAAAATACTAATAACTGAATAACTTATAACTATATGCTATGGTCAAGCTCACCTGAAACTAAATTGAGTTACTGATCTAATTACTGGACTAAGACTGTGACTGAGACTATAACTAAGATGGTAACTGTGACTGTAACTGAGACTGTAACTAAGATGGTAACTGAGATTGTAATTGAGAATGTGACTAAGACTATAACTAAGACTGTACTAGAACTAAATACTGGGTTCTGATAACTGAGTAACTAATAGCTGCGATTACTGATAACTGAGTTACTAATAACTAGGTGACTGTTTCTGACAGTCCTGATTCTGTAGAGCTAAATTGAGTTCTATACTGAGTTGTGACTATTTTTTACAGTCCTAATTTTGTAGAAGTGAACTGAGTTCCATACTGAGTCTGAAGCTAAAACTGTAACTGTGGAAGTGTTCATCTAACAAACATGTCGCAATCTGAGAGCTAATCGGGGTCCAACCTATAACCTCAGTTAGAAGGATGTCAGTACCATGCCATGGGTACTAACACTGGCTATGTGGATCCATTATACTGATGTACTGTATTGTCCCGAAGAACTAAGGGTGTCAAGCCTAAACTAACGGGTAACCCATGTGAGATACTCAAGCCTAAACTGATGGATGACTTCTCATATCCAATGTTGGCTACATAGTTCTGGAATACAAAAACTGCTACTAACAGCTCTACCTAACTAATGGGGAAGCCGCCATCCCACCATTCGCTCGGAGTTAAATCCTACTCCCAACTGAAAGACACTAAAATACTAACTAGTGTATGCATTGATAACTGATAGCTGATAAGCTCAGGTCATGGTATTATGAAAATAACAATACATATGGATTCTGAGGTAATTATTAATGTATAAACTGATAATGGAACTAAAACTAGACTGAGCTAACTTAATTGTACTCACAACTGACCATATTAATGATTGAATGATATTTCCTATGGTATAAATGAACTTATTCTGCAAATTTTGGAAAGCTAGACAACAACTAAATTTTGGGTATTCATAACCCCCAAGACTTGATAACAACAACAACAAGACCATACTAAGGCTTTGAGGACATGATAAATAGTCATTATTTAAAGAAACTAGTATCTTTGGCATTTCATCAAACACTTAGAATTCATAGTTTAAGCTAAACATGGGGATAGTTTTATCTGTAAGGGAGGTTCTTCTTACCGATATACACCATGTGAACTAATATGGAGTCCAACGTCTTGTTCCCCTAAGGGGAAAACCTCACGTTGGGGAGAGGTGTAATACTCTTGCCAGGGAGTATAACCTACTGTCCATGTGATCCATCATAAGATAAATCTGTCATCCATAATGGAATGGGAATAATATGATAATCTGTACCTATGTTGGCTAAGTAGTTCTGTGGAAGATAGGACACGCTAATCCCATACTTCTCGCTCTGCTAAATACTACTTCCTTTAAATCTGTATGCTCATTCTGTTGGAAATCCTCTTTAAAACTAGCATAAGGTTTATTCTGAAACCAATTATGCATTTATCTGATTAAATCTATAAATAAAGTTATTCTAAGTTCTGTAAACTGTAGAAATTTTGTAAATTAGATTCCATAGCTAAACTGAGGATCAAAATATCAAAGCTTTATTGAAATTCTATAAATAATCTGCTCATGCGATGCTTAAAGCATCATCTTTCTTAAAATATCAATCATATAAACTTGGGCTTAGTAACCCATGCATCAAACTCATGTCAAAACATCATAATAATCATGCTTGATAATGTAAATAATGTAATTCATCTTCAAAATCTTCTTAAAAACTCATAATCTTGCAAGTAGCAATATTGGGTACGAACCTTAATTTAAATCTCATGTAAAACATTCAAAATCATATGAATTTGTAATTAAAAGTTTGGTTTTGGGTACAAGGATGGAAGAAGATCCTTGTTCATAAACCCCACATACCTTGGTAGATGATTAGATGAAGAATCTTGAATTTTAGATTCCTATTTGAGTTTTGATGGATTCTTGATTATCTTGTCTTGAGAATCCTCAATTTTGAACTTTCTTGTAGAAACTATGGAGGATTTTGATTTCTTGGAGAAGAAGCTTATAAGTTCTAGGGTTTTTATTGAGAGAGAATCGATGAATAATGAGCATAATAGTCTTAGAATGGGTTTAATCTCATGTTTTGGATGGATTGGGGGGCTTGGGATTTGACCAAAATACCCCCTATAAACTTCTAAACAAAACTGGAAAAGAGAAACAAAATCCCAATTTAATAGGCCACCGTGATGCGCCACTATCGCAGTGGCTCACTGGATAAGGGACAATTGGGAACTGGAAACTCTCCGCGATGTGGAGCTATCGCGGTGCCCCTTTGGAATGTCATTTTAGCCATCGTTGCGACGCGGTGAAATCATGTAGGCTTACTGGAAATTGACAAATGGGAAATTGGACCTCTCCGCTATGTGCTAATATCGTAGAGGTCCACTGGAAAATGAAAATTATGAAATTTTCCTTCACCGCGACGCGGTGATTGCCCTATTGGCACACTGCTTACTAAAATGCCCTAACTTCTTTACTGAGTGTCGGATTTGGGCGAGTTTGGTATCGATGGAAAGCTTATTCAATTTCCCATACAATGAAAGGTCTAAATCTATAAAATTTCACATGCATAAAAGGTATTCATATTTAAAACAAATCTTTGACATTCTGGGGATGAATTTTAAGCTAGAAAAAGTTTGGGGTATTACAATATCTCCAATATCTCCCCCTTGGGAACATTCGTCCTCGAATGTGGCTAGTTAAGCTTAAATAACTAAGCAATCTGAGGCTATAAGTTATCATGCACAACTGAAATAACTATATGACTGAATATCAACATAAAGATCTACTGACTGATCTGAGAGTGCATGCGTTTACATGAAAATAGCTATATGGCTGAATCTGAAACTGGAATAGAACTGAATGAAGGAAGACTATTAACTTTGGCTGAATCTGAGTTCATGGAGAAGAGATGAGGATACTCGGTATGCATGTCTGCTTCTGCTTCCCAAGTAGCACCCTCAACTGACTGATTTCGCGACAGAACTTTGACTAGGGGAACTTCTTTGTTCCTTTGTCTATGAGTCTGATGATCAAGAATTTCTACTGGAACTTCTTCGTAAGAAAGGCTATTCTGAATATCTGTACTCTCTAGAGGAACTATAACAGATGAATCATCCATGTACTTCTTCAACAAGGACACATGGAACATGAGATAAACTTAGGATAAGTCTGCGGGTAGCTCAAGCTCATACGCTACCTTCCCAACACGACTCACAATCCGGAAGAGAACTACATATTAGGGACTAAGTTTCCCCTTCTTTCCAAATCTCTCCACCCTTTTCATGGGTGAAACTTTCAAATACACAAGATCATCAACCTCAAACTCAAGATCTCTTCTTCTTACATCTTCATAAGATTTCTGATGACTCTGGGCTGCTTTCAATCTTTCTCTAATCAACTATACTTTTTCCATGGCTTCAAACACCATATCTGGCCCAATCAAAGCGACCTCACCCACTTTGAACCAACCAACTGGCGATCTACATCTTCGCCCATAAAGAGCTTCAAACGAAGCCATCTGAATACTAGCATGATAACTGTTATTATTTGTAAACTCAATCAACAGAAAATGGTCATCCCAACTACCTTTGAAATCAAGAACACATACCCTCAACATATCCTCTAGTGTATGAATAGTCCTTTCTGCCTGACCATCTGTCTATGGATGAAAAACTGAACTAAGATGAACTTGGGTACCAAGACCCTTCTGAAAGGCTCTCCAAAACTGAGAGGTAAAATTAGTACCGCTATCTGAGATGATGAATAAAGGAACTCCATGCAATCTGACTAACTCTCTTATGTATATCTTAGCATAATCTTTAGCTCTGTAAAATGTGCAAACTGGCAAAAAATGTGCTGACTTAGTCAATCCATCAACAATAACACAAATTGAATCATACTGACGGCGTGAATAGGGTAAACCAGTAACAAAATTCATATTTACCTTTTCCCACTTCCAAGTGGGGATACCAAACTCTTGCAATGTACCACCAGGTCTTTGGTACTCTACCTTAACCTATTGATAAGTTGCACACTTTGCTACAAAATCTGCTATATCTTTCTTCATACCACTCCACCAATAGATTTCCTGCAAGTCGCGGTATATCTTAGTGGCTCCTGGATGGATGGAATAATGCACACATGCTCTTTCGCCATAATCCACTGCCTCAAATCATCAAAACATGACACACATAATCTACTCTAGTATCTCAACACACCATCTCCCCCTTGGGAGAAAACCTTTACTTTTTGGCCTTTAACCGACTTCTTTAGTTTGACCAAACTAGAATCCTTATCTTGCTTTTCTTTCACTTCTAAAACTAGAGAAGATTCGGAACTACTCTAAACCCAAACATTCCTTTTAGCGAAATCAACTAATCTCACACCCAATAGATCAAAACGATGAACTTCTTTAACTAACTTTTTCTTATCATTCTCCACATGAGCAACACTGCCTATGGACAATCTACTAAGAGCGTCTTCCACTACATTGGTCTTTCCCGGATGATACAACACACTCATATCATAATCTTTCAACAATTCTAACCACCTATATATTGAAGGTTCAACTCCCTATAAGTAAACACATACTGCAGGCTTTTGTGATCCGTGAATACATCAACATGCTCCTCATACAAATAATGTCTCCAGATTTTCAAAGCAAACACAACAACAGCTAACTCAAGATCATGGGTTGGGTAATTCTTTTCATGAGGCTTAAGCTGTCTAGAGGCATAGGTTATGACCTTACCTCTCTTCATCAACACACAACCCAATCCAACTTTAGAAGCATCATAATACACCACAAAACCATCTGTACCATCAGGTAATGCTAACACTGGGGCTGAAGTGAGTCGAGCCTTCAACTCTTAAAAACTCTTCTCCCAGGAATCTAACCACTGAAACTTAACTTTCTTCTGGGTTAATCTAGACATAGGAGATGCAATAAATGAGAAAACCTCAACAAAATATCTATAATAACTAGCTAGACCTATGAAACTCCTAATGTCTGATGGAGAAATAGGTCTAGGCCAATTTCTTACTGCTTTTATCTTTTGGGGGTCAACTCTAATACCCTCACTAAAAATAATATGACCAAGAAAATCTATTGACCTTAGACAAAATTCACATCTACTAAATTTGGCGAACAACTGGTGATCTCTAAAAGTTTGCAACACAATTCTAAGATGGTTTGCACGATAATCCTCACTACAAGAGTAGACAAGAATATCATCGATAAAGACTATGACAAATATGTCTAGATAATGTTTGAACACTCTTTCATTAAGACTATAAAAATTGTTGGGGCATTTTTCAGCCCGAAGGACATGACTAGAAACTCAAAATGACCATAACGGGTTCTGAAAGCTGTCTTTGGAATATCACATTCCCTTACTTTAAGCTGATGATAGACGGATCTAAGGTCTATCTTTGAGAAATAACTTACACCTTGGAGCTGATTAAATAAGTCATCAATTTTATAAAGGGAATATTTGTTTTAAACTATAACTTTATTCAGCTAATGATAGTCAATGCACATACGCAAAGAATTACCTTTCTTTCACATGAATAGGACAGGAGCACCCCATGGAGAAACACTAGTCCTTATGAAACCTTTATTTAAAAGATCTTTGAGTTTCTCCTTTAACTTCTTATGCTCGGCGGGAGCCATAGATATGGAGGTATTAAGATAGGCTGAGTATCTAAAAGAAGATCAATACCAAATTCTATTTCCTTATTGGGAGGTACCTCTGGCAAATCTTTAGGAAATTCATTAACTACACTGACTGACTGAACTGTTGGAGTCTTAGACTTAGTGTCTTTGACTCGAACTAGATGATAGATACACCCTTTGGAGATCAACTTTTTGGCTTTAAGATAAGATATGAAATGAATCTTGGGAGACTCCAAATTACCTTTTCACTCAAAGACTGGATCATCTGGAAACTGAAACTTCACCACTCGGGTGTAACAATCTATGGATGCATAACAGGAATAGAGCTAATCCATACCAAGAATAAGATCAAAGTCAACCATACTTAACTCTATTAAGTCTGGTAACATGATTTTATAAAGGACAGTGATAGGACACTTTTCATACATCTGTTTAGCAATAACTGACTCACCTACTGGGGTAGAAACCAAGAAGGCTTAGGGATCTTTTCAGGACTTATTTCAAAATTTACTGACTAATGGGGTCACATAAGAGAAACTCGACCTAGGGTCTAACAACACATAAACATCAAGATGAAAGACACGAAGCATACCAACAATAACATCTGGTAAATCCTCCTGCTCCTGATGGAATGGTAAAGCATAAAATTAATTCTGGCGCTGACCACCACCAGTACTGAATGATGCCTCCTGAAGAGGAACTGGGCGACCTAAAGGATTTGGTGCACTAGTAACCTGAGTCTAGGGACGAACATCTCTGTTTCCCTGCTTAGCATGCAGACAATCTCTAATACCATGACCCAATTTACCACAACCAAAACAACACTTTTGTCCAGCTAAACACTCACCAGGATGACTTTTACCACACCTAGCATATAGAGGATAACTGGGCCTACCACTCATACTATTTTGGGATCTGGACATAGAAGACTTACCCCACTGCTCCTGTCTACCTCTTAGAGTAGGAGTATTAACTAAAGATGGTGTTGGAATAGATGAATGATTTTGAAATTGAGAATAATTTCAAACTTGAGACCTAGCTTGCCCATACTCAAACTGCCCTATTCTGGCCTTCTTATTACTTTTATCTCTTCCCTTCATCTTCTCTACCTTAATCTGCTGAGCATGAATCATCAATCTAGCAAGATCCATATCTCCAATAAGCATGGTAGTTCTACACTCCTTGACTACCAAGCTAGACACTCTAGTGAAAAACTTACTCATATTGGCCCTAGGATCAAGCATCATATCAGGGGCATACTTAGACAACTGATTGAACTTAAGGCAGTACTTTTTCACTGTCATCGAGCCATGCCTCAGGTTTACAAACTCCTCTATCTTAGCTTTCCACATCTCATGTGGGAATAACCTATCTAGAAAGGCATCCTGAAATACCTACTAACTCATAGGAGCAGCATTCTCACCTCTACTATTCTTCCACATCACTAACCAATCATATGCTACATCTTTTAATCTATAGGATGCTAACTCCACACTCTCCTATTTAGAAATATACATAATTTGAGTCATCTTCTTTACCTCATCTAAATAAAGTTATGGGTCTGTACCTGCTTTTGACCCAAAGAACTCTGGCGGATTCATTCTGATGAAATCTCTAATTTTAGCTGCTGCTAAATCCCTATTTTGCATTAGTGGGACTGCAGCCTAATGGTTGCCCTGAACATTAGCAGTCATGGCTTAGGCCAACGCTTGAAAGGCTTTCCTAAACTCAGCATAGGATACATTTTCATTCAAAGGATTGGCGAGCTGGGGTGGCTAATTACAATTTTTGTGGGCATTAGCTCGACGAGGAGGCATATTCAACTGCAACGCAAGAGAACAAGTTAAAAGCAAATAGAGATACTGTAAGCACAATAGATCATGAAAGAAAGAGATGATTTCCTAAGAATGTCCCGTAGCCTTTTGCTCATAAATGTGGCGCGCTTCACACCCATGATCAAGACTCTATGAAACGCGGCTTGTCTGACTCCCTAGGACTCTTATAAATATTAGGCTCTGATATCAAGTTTGTAACGCCCTGAAATCTGATCCCAAGATGTCACACGATGCTCGATACTATGAGTAGCCTTAAGCTAACCCTGTCTACCTTCTACTAAATCTAAATCTTATAATAATGGAAATATAGACATAAAAGTCATACTAAATATGGAAAACTAAATGAAATCTTTGAATAATCTGAGTATAATGTATGAGACTCAATACTAAAAGTCTGAATCTAATCTAGCAGTCTAACAAGCCTCTACTACTAATAACTAGAGAGTCACTGGGACAAAGCCCCAGCTAACTCAAACTATCTGAAAGGAAATACTAAATCATATAAACTAATAGGCTACAAAATCTGAATGAATAAGTCCCCAAACTATGAGGACTCACCAACTATCGAATGTAGATAAATATGCTCGAACTACTCACACTGCTGCTACTGAGAACCTGAACCTACATTATGGGACAATGTAGCACATAGACATATATGCGGATCAATACTTTGATGATGTACTGAGTATATGGGGGTAAAATACATAAGTAAAACATTATCACATCATCATAATTTGTAAAATAATGCATGCTAAATGTAAATGACTCACATAAGCTTGAATATCTGAAAATACTGAAATTTGTAATCATGAATAACCAATCATACTTTATAAATCTAGTGAGTCATAATATTTAGTTTTGAAAGCTGTGCTAATTCTCTGTCTATAAATCATACTGTCTAGGACTCACTTCTGTAACCAAAATTTAAAAGATGAAGTCTGTAACTAATGTCATTCTGTAAAGCATAATCTGAATAAAATTGTGATCCTTTACACTTTGTTTTCTAAAAGCTTTTCTATAAATTTTTTACTTTAACTAGAAGGGAAAATACTTTATCCGAAGGCTTATCTATAAGGGAGGTTCTTCTAATAGACATAAACCATGTGAGATAACATAGAGTCCAACGTCTTGTTCTCCTAAGGGAAAAACCTCACATTGGAGAGAGGTGCCATGCTCTTGC
This sequence comes from Capsicum pubescens, assembly GCA_030864215.1. Classification (NCBI taxonomy): domain Eukaryota; kingdom Viridiplantae; phylum Streptophyta; class Magnoliopsida; order Solanales; family Solanaceae; genus Capsicum; species Capsicum pubescens. The sequence continues at coordinate 127,344,977 of CM061543.1, forward strand.
CAAGGAGTATAACCTACTGTCCATGTGATCGATCACAAGTAAAATCTATCATCCATATTGGAATGGGAATAATTTGATAATATGTACCTATGTTGTCTATGTAGTTCTGTGGAAGATAGGGCACGCTAATCCCACACTTCCCACTCGGTGCTAAATACTACTCCCGTTAAATCTGTATGCTTATTCTTTTGGAAATCTACTTTAAAACTAGCATAAGGGTTTATTCTGAAACCAATTATGCATTTATCTGATTAAATATGTAAATAAAGTTGTTTTGAGTTATGTAAACTATAGAAATTCTATGAAGTGGATTCCATAGCTAAACTGAGGATCAAAAGATCAAAGTAAAATTCTGTAAATAATCTGCTCATGGGATGCATAAAACATCGTCTTTCTTAAAATATCAATAATATAAACTTAAGCTTAGTAACCCATGCATCAAACTCATGTCAAAACATCATAATAATCATGCTTGATAATGTAAACAATATTAATTCATCTCAAAATCTGGAAATTTCTACAATTGGCATGAAAATATGAAAATAGACATGTAATTCATCTTCAAAATCTTCTCAAAAACTCATAATCTTGCAAGTAACAATATTGGGTATGAACCCTAATTTAAATCTCATGTATAAACATTTAAAATAATATGAATTTGTAATTAAAATCTTGGTTTTGGGCACAAGTATGGAAGAAGATCCTTGTTCATAAACCCCACATACCTTGGTAGATGATTAGATGAAGAATCTTGAATTTTGGATTCCTAATTGAGTTCGTGAAGATGGATTCTTGATTATCTTGTCTTGGGAATCCTCAAATTTGAGCTTTCTTGGAGAAACTATGGAGGATTTTGATTTCTTAGAGAAGAAGCTTTTGAGTTCAAGGCTTTTTCTTGAGAGAGAATTGATGAATGATGAGCATAATAGGCTTAGAATGGGTTTAATCTCATGTTTTGGACAGATTGGGGGGCTTGGGATTTGACCAAAATACCCCCTATAAGCTTCTAAACAAAACTGGAAAAGAGAACCAAAATCCTAATTTAATAGGCCACCGCGACGCACCACTATCGTGGTGGCTCACTAGATAAGGGACTTTTGGCTACAACGCGGAGCTATCGCAGTGCCCCTTTAGAATGCTATTTTGTCCATCGTCGCGATGCAGTTAAATTGCGTAGGCTTACTGAAAATTGACAAAATGGGAAATTGGACCTCTCCGCGATGTGCCAATATTGCAGAGGTCCACTGGAAAATGACAATTATGAAATTGTCCTTCACTGCGGCGCGGTAACTGCCCAGTTGGCACACTGCTTACTAAAATGCCCTAACTTTTTCACCAAGTGTCAAATTTGGGCAAGTTTGGTATCGATGGAAATCTTATTTAATTTCCCACACAATGAAAGGTCTAAATCTAGAAAATTTCTCATGCATAAAAGGTATTCATCTTTAAAGAAAATCTTTGACATTTTGGGGATGAATTTTAAGCTAGAAAAAGTTTGGGGTATTACATATTAGATGTATATTCATGATGTACATTCATTCCACAATCCCTGTTCAAGAGTTAATTTAGTAATTGTATTTAATATAAGTACCAAAAATTGAGAATTGTCATACTTCATGACGTACATTCATTCAACAATCGCGTGTCATGAGTGAATTCGACAACACTTGATATAACATTGAAAAATTGATAGTCAACGCAACTCCTAATGTACATTCTTTCAACAATCACATGTCACGGGAGAATATAGTGAATTTTCTTATAATGTTGACAAATTAAGAGTCGAAAAATTCACGACGTACATTCATTCCACAATCTCTCGTCAAGAGTTAATTTAGTAATTGCATTTGATAGAAGTACGACAAATTAAGAATTGTCATACTTCATGACATACATTCATTCGACAATCGCGTGTCACGAATGAATTCGACACCGCTTGATATAACATTGAAAAATTGATAGTCAACATAACTCATCACGTATATTCATTCAACAATCACGTTTTGCGGGAGAATATAGTAAATTTTTATATAAAATTGACAAATTGAGAGTCGATGTGATTCACGACATACATTCATTCCACAAACCCTCGTCAATAGTTAATTTAGTAATTGTATTTGATATAAGTACAACAAATTAAGAATTGTTGTACTTCATGACATACATTTATTCGACAATCACTGTTACGAGTGAATTCGACAACGCTTGATATAACATTGAAAAATTGATAGTCAACGTAACTAATCATGTACATTCATTCAACAATCACGTGTTGTGGGAGAATATAGTGATTTTTCATATAATGTTGACAAATTGAGAGTCGACGCAATTCTCGACGTTCATTCATTCCACAACCCTCGTTAAGAGATAATGTAGTAATTTCATTTGATATAAGTATGACAAATTGAGAATTGTCGTACTTCATGATGTACATTCATTTGATAATCGCATGTCATGAGTGAATTTGACAACGCTTAATATAACGTTGAAAAATTGATAGTCAATGCAACTCAGCACGCACATTCATTCAACAATCACGTGTCATAAGAGAATATAGTAAATTTTTATATAATGTTAACAAATTGAGAGTCGACGCAATTCACGACGTATATTTATTCCATAAACCCTCATCAAGAGTTAATTTAGTAATTGCATTTGATATAATGTTGATCCCTGGTCAAATGTACAAGTTCAGTGATGGATTGATTATTATGCCGCATGTATTATGTTGAGAGCTTTTGTACCATACTTAGGTCGCGTGATCGATTCTCACTGATCCATTTTTTTATTATTTTCCGTATAAGAAATAAATATTGCGGACCCTAAATGCTGACCAACTACCAAGGTCACCTCTTTCAATACAAATATAATACCTCGTATTTCCCTACCATAATCTAAGTCCATGTGCATGAATATTCATCTATGAAATTTCTAAAAACGCTCGTTATTTTTCAATTTAGAGACTGCCATGGCATAGGAAATTTAATTATTTTTCAACGATATAAAATTTTCCCAAATCGGATAATAGGATAAGAAGTTATGGCGATTTTAACTTTCAGTTGTCAAACACCGTTATTATAACCCTTAGCGCATCGTGTAGGCAGCCCAAATGACAATTGTCAATTTCCAGTGTGACTCCGCAATCATGGTGCGTCACGGAGAAGACTAATTTCCCATTTGTCAATTTCCAGTGGGCCTCCACGATCATGGGGCATCTCGGAGATGGTAGGTCCTTGTTGTCCCTTTTCTAGTGGCTTGGCACGATGGTGGCGCTTCTCACCATGGCAAAAAATCGGGATGGTCAGTTTTCAACTTCCATTTTTAAATTTATTTAAGGGTATTTGGGTCTTTTTCCACGGCCCTAATTAACCTAAAACACAAAATTTAACCCCTAAACACCCTAAGTAGTCATCATTATTCAATTCTTCTTCAAAATTAAAGATTTCTTTTTCAAGAACAAGAAACCCTAGCTCTTAAATTCAAGGCAATTTCTCAAGAACCCTCCATCAATCCTTCCAAATTCATCATCCCAGGTATGTTAGATGTTCATCCATGGATTCCTTTCATCTATAGAGCTCAAGTAATCTTTTTAATTGTAAAGTTATGATCTTTTTAATTTATTCAATTTTTAATCATGATTTCATTCATTAATCTCCATGAACTTTGATTTAATACCATGTTTTAATGAAGTTATTGTTGTTATTCGATTCCTCATGTTTTAGTGTTATCATTTGTTGAATTAAATCATGACTTAGTATTTTTCCATGATAATTTCATGTCAAGCATGCTGGTCCTTTAGTAATTCTATAATTATTTTAAATCATGAACTATAAGTGTTTGATAAAATGCCTAAAAGAGCAATTGATTTAATAAGAGTCTTCATGCTATGTCCTTCAATATTTTAGTGTCATCCTACTACTATTGTTTTGAGTCCTGGGGGTATTGAATACCCGAAACCATAGTTGTTTAGTTAATATTGTCTCAGTATCTTCAGAATAACTTTAGATTATATCATGAGCATTATCAGAATAGTCAGTTAAACTCAGAATAGTCTAGCATTTCAGTGTCATTCAGTTGGGAGTAGGATTTAGCATCGAGCAACTGTAGGGATGGTGGCTTCCCCATCAGATAGGCTGAGTCGTTAGTAGCAGTCCCTATACTCTAAAACTACATAGCCAGCGTAGGATATGAGTAGTCACCCACCAGATTAGGCTTGACTATATCGCAAGGGTCACCCATCCATTCAGGCTTGATACCCTTAGTCCTTTGGACATAAAATTAGTTTAGTGGATCTACACAGCCAGCGTTAGTACCCGTGGAATGGTATTAACACCTTTCCAACTGGGGTTACAGTTTGGACCCCGATTAGCTTAAATTGGGGAATATCGGTTAGATGATACCTCCTACAGTCTCAGATATAGTCTTAGTTATAGTTCCATTTCAGTTCTTCAGTCTTAGTATTGCTTGACCAAGGCGTACAAATTTTAGTTAATTTCAATATTTTAGTTTGCAGATTTTATCCTGTTTATATCATATGGTTGGTTAGGAACTCTCAGTGTCTATAGATTTTTATGTATTTTTAGTATTTTACATACTTTCATGCATGTTCAGTATCTACTGATTTCATATTCTCTATTCAGTATTCCATGCTCTACATGTGTGTTCAGATAGATCATTACTCTTATTAATGAAACTTTCCATGTTAGCCTACCTCATTTAGCATACCATTACATTCAAATTACTGATCGCATACCTTTCTTTTGCGCTATGATGTCTCATATCATAGCTGCTGACGCTTAGTTCCCAGATCATACTTAGTCCCTCAGATTCTCAGCAGTATAGTAGAAGTGGTGAGTCCTCATCACCCGAGGATAGAGTATCTTATTTTATGTATTTATTTCAGTAGTCAGTAGAGTTAGTTGGGGGCTTGTCCTATCAACTCTTAGTCAGTCAGTCTTAGAGGCTTTTCAGATATTACAATTAGTTAGTTGTTTAGTTTATCAGTACTTTATCAGATTCAGACAACCGTTTTTCTTAGATTTATATTTCAGTTTGAATTCAGATATTTAAAACCTTATGGTACTTCAGTTATTCTTCTGCATTCATGGTTATATTATTAAGTGCTCACAGCAGGTACCAGCTCATGGGTTATCTTGTGGTCTCTCGGGACCGTAAGCACCGTGTAACGACTGGGGGGTAGTCTCGGGTCATTATAAAATTGGTATTACAACCTAATGTTTTAAAGCATCCTAGAAAGCCTAAAAGTCGCATCGAGTAGAGTCTTGTGCATGGGTGTGTAGCCCGCCATACTTATGGACGAGAGGCTACAAGGCATTTAGGAAAAAGTTTTCCTTTTTTCAGTATTCATGTCATGCGAGTGAGCATAAGATAAATTTAATCTCTCTATCTAATTCTTTTCCTCCTTTCATTTACAGAACATGCCTCCCAAGAAGAATGGAAGAAGAACAGAAACTCAGCCAGCCCCTCAGCCCATCCAGGTAGATCCTCTGGACGAGCATGTCTCTTACTCAGAATTCAGGGATGCGTTACTACTCTAGCGAACTCTGTAGCAGCACAGAATGAAAGGCCAGCCACTGTTTCGACTAATCTAGTGGCCAATACTGCTGTAACTAGAATTTGGGATTTCACTCAGATAAATCCTCCATTTACGGGATCTAAGTATGAAGAGGATCTACAAGAATTCTTAGATATAGTTCAAAAGGTTACGGATGCTATGGGGGTGGTGTTTATTCAGAGTACTGAGTTGGTTGCATATCAATTACAGGATGTAGTCCATACTTGGTTTAAGCAGTGGAAAGTTGATAGAGGTGTTGATGCAGGGACTATAGAATGGGAAGAGTTTGCTATGGCTTTCTTGGACAGACTCTTTCCATTGGAGTTGAGAGAGGCCAAAGTGTTGGATTTCATTAATTTAAGACAAGGAAGCATGAGTGTGAGAAAGTATTCTCTCAAGTTCACTCAGTTAACTAGATATGCTCCTCATGTAGTGGCTGACAGTAGGTCCAAGATGAGTAAGTTTGTCTCTAGCATGTCTGATAGTGTGGTCAAGAAGTGTAGGACGGCAATGCTGATTAGTAAGATAGACTTGTCTAGGCTGATAGTCCATGCTCAATAGATAGAGTATCAAAAGTTTAAGGAGAGGGAGACTGGAAACAAGCAATCTAGAATGGGTAGTTTTAATTTTACTCAACCAAAGTTATAAGGTGGTAACCATCCTCAGTTTCATCAGAGGTCTTCATCCCTAGTACCTTCTTCATCCAGTACCTCAGTACCCAAATTCAGAAATGACAATAGGGATAGGGCACTAGGCTCTAAATTCTAGGTCAGTGTTAGCAGTGCTCATACTAATCCTTTATGTCAGAAATATAGCAGACACCATCAAGGTGAGTGTAGAGCGGGTAGTGATGTGTGATTAGGGTATGGCAAGCCAGGACATCAAATTCAAGAGTGTCGGGTAGTTTCTCAGAAGGGTAGGGATGCATAACAATAGGGCCAGTCCCATTAGTAATCAGTTCTATCCGGCTATCCAACTCAGTAGGGTGCCGCTTCCAGTGCTACCAATAGTTAGCATACGAACAAATTATATGCTCTTCAGTTCCACCAAGATCAGGAAAATTCTCCTGACGTAGTTAATGGTACATTGTAGGTCTTTCACTTACATGTTTATGCTTTGCTAGACCCTGGAGCTTCTCTTTCTTTTGTAACTCCATATATAGTAGTCAATTTCAGAGTCAGTCCCAAAACTCTAGAAGAACCCTTTTCAGTGTCTACCACAGTAGGTGTTTCCATTGTAGCCAGGCAGGTATACAGGAACTATCCGATCGCAATATCTTAAAAAGTTACCTCAGTTTATCTCGTAGAGTTAGAAATGATGAATTTTGACGTCATTCTCGGCATGGATTGGCTCCACTCATGCTATGCCTTTGTTGATTGTAGAAATAGAATAGTTCATTTTCAGTTTCCAAATGAACCAGTCCTTGAATGGAGGGGTAGTACTATAGCTCTTAGTGATCAGTTGATTTCGTACCTTAGATCCAGAAAGATGATATCGAAGGGGTGAATTTACCATCTCGTGAGAGTCAAAGACTCTAACTCAAAAAATCCTACTCTTGATTCAGTCCCAGTAGTAAAAGAATTCTCAGATGTGTTTCCTGACGATCTTTATGGAGTTCCTCCCAAAAGGGAAATCGAGTTTGAAATACACCTTCTCCCAGATACTCAGCCTATATCTATTTTGCCATACAAAATGGCTCCTGCTAAACTCAAAGAACTAAAATAATAGTTGAAGAATCTCTTAGATAAGGGATTCATCAGACCTAGCATCTCCCCGTAGGGCGCACCTATTCTATTCGTGCGTAAGAAAGACGGTTCTCTCAGAATGTGTATAGACTACCGTAAGTTGAACAAGGTCACAGTCAAGAATAAATATCCACTTCCTAAAATCGATGACTTGTTCAACCAACTTTAGGGTTCTAGTTACTTTTCCAAGATAGAACTCAGATCAGGCTATCATCAGCTTAGAGTCAAAGAACGTGATATTCCAAAAAAAATTACGAACTCGATATGGTCACTTCGAATTTCTAGTCATGTCCTTTGGTATTAAAAATTCCCTAGAATCCTTCATGGACTTGATGAACCAAGTGTTTAAGCAGTACTTGGACATGTTCGTCATAGTCTTCATTGATGACATCCTTGTTTTCTCTTGTAGAGAAAATGAGCATACAGACCACCTCAGAGTAGTGCTTCAGACTCTTAAAGCCTATAAGTTGTTTGGTAACTTCAATAAGTGTGAATTCTAGCTAAGATCAGTAGCATTTCTTGGTCATATTATTTTTGGTGATGGCATTAGAGTTAATCCTCAAAAGACCAAAGCGGTGAGAAACTGGCCTAGACCCACCTCTCCATCAAATATTAGGAGTTTCTTGGGTTTAGCTGGCCATTACCGTTGGTTTGTTGAAGGGTTTTATTCTTTTGCATCCCCCATGTCCAGATTGACCCAGAAGAAAGTTAAGTTTCAGTGGTCAGATTCATGCTAGAAGAGTTTTTAGGAGTTAAAGACTCGACTCATGTCAACCTCAGTTCTTACTCTACTAGACAATTTAGATGGTTTTTTTATGCACTGTGATGCATCCAGAGTAGGTATGGGTTATGTCCTCATAAAGAGAGTAAACGTTATAGCCTACGCCTCCAAATAGCTTAAACCCCATGAGAAGAATTATCCGACTCATGATCTTGAGCTAGCATCTATAGTGTTTGCCTTAAAGATTTGGAGGCATTACTTGTATGGGGTGCATGTAGATGTGTTCACAGATCACAAAAGCCTTTAGTATATGTTCTCTTAAGAAGAATTGAATTTGCGTCAGAGAAGATGGTTAGAGTTATTGAAGAATTATGACATGAGCATTCTGTATCATCCGGGCAAGGCCAATGTAGTGGCTGATGCTCTCAGTAGAATATCTATGGGTAGTGTAGCTCATATTGAGGATGGTAAGAAGAAGTTAGCTCAGGAAGTCCATCAGTTTGCCCGACTAGGTGTCCATTTACTCGATTCAGACAAAAGAAAGTGTATGGATGTAGAGTAGCTCAGAGTCATCTCTAGTTTTTGAGGTAAAAGAAAAGCAGGATAGAGATCCCAGTCTAGTTAAGTTGAAAGATTCAGTCAGAAATCAGAAAGTGGAGGTTTTCTCCCAAGAGGGAGATGGTGTTTTGCGTTGTCAGGGTAGATTGTATGTGCCTAGTGTAGATGAGTTGAGGCAGAGAATTCTTGCAGAAGCGCATAGTGCGTGTTACTCTATTCATCCAGGGGCCACTATGATATACCGCGATTTACGGGAGATCTATTGGTGGAGTGGTATGAAGAAAGATACTGCAGAGTTTATAGCTAAGTGCTCTACATATCAGCAAGTTAAGGTTGAGTACCAGAAACCCAGTGGGTCCATGTAAGAGTTTAGTAGTCACATGTGGAAATAGGAGAAAGTGAACATGGACTTTGTGATAGGTTTGCCTCGTATTTGCCATCAACATGACTCTATTTGGGTTATCTTCGACAAGATGACCAAATTAGCTCATTTCTTACCGGTTCATACCTCTTATTTAGCCGAGGACTATTCCAATCTCTATCTTAGAGAGTTGGTTAGGTTGCACAGTGTTCCCTTATCTATCATCTCAGATAGAGGTACTTAGTTTACCTCTCACTTCTGGAAAGCATTCCAAAAGGGTCTTGGTACCCAAGTCCACCTCCGTACAACCTTCCACCCAGAGAAAAATGGTCAAGTAGAAAGGACCATTCAGACTCTTGAGGATATGATGAGATCATACATTGTTGATTTCAAGGGTAGTTAGGATGACCGTTTTCCTTTGATTGAATTCGCATACAATAACAGCAATCATTCAAGTATCTGAATGGCTCCATTTGATGCTCTCTATGGTAGGAGATGTAGATCTCCAATTAGTTGGTTTGAAGTAGTTGAGGCTGTAGTAGTAGGGCCTGACTTAGTGTTTGATGATTTGGAAAAGGTTCAGTTGATCAGAGAAAGACTTAAGGCTACTAAGAGCCGACAGAAATCATATACAGATGTGAGGAGAAAGGATCTTGATTTTGAGGTCGGTGATCTTGTTTTCTTGAAAATCTCTCCCATAAAGGAAGTGAAGAGATTCTTCAAGAAAGGAAAACTCAGTCCCCGATATGTCGGTCCCTTCAAAATTCTCAGTCATTTTAGAAAGGTAGCTTACGAGTTAGAGCTACCTTCAGATTTAGCCTCAGTATACCCAGTGTTCCATGTCTCATTGTTGAAAAAGTGTATTGCTGATCCAGCTGTAGTTGTTCCCTTAGAAAGTATAGATATTTAGAACAGTCTTTTCTTTGAGGAAGTTCCAATCAAAATTCTTGATCATCAAGTTCGTAGACTAAGGAACAAAGAAGCTCCACTAGTCAAAGTTCTTTGGCGGAATCAATCTGTTGAGGGAGACACTTGGAAAGAAGATATGCGGACCAAGTACCCTTATCTTTTCTCCACAAATCCAAATTCAGTATGAGATACCAAATCTTCTTAATATTTTCCTCTATCAAGCTCAATTTCAGTTGCACATCATGTTCATGTCAGTCATGCATTCATGAATCAGTTCAGTTATGCATTCTGTGCATCATACATATATATTTGGTGTATAAGCTCAATCCATCAGTTCCCTCAGCTTAACCAGTTTCATTCGGAGATGAATGATCCCAAGAAGGAGATATTATAACATCTCATATTTTTCTACCATAATTTAGTACATGAGCATTCCTCTATGAAATTTCTGAAACACTTGTTATTTTTCAGTTTAGAGCCTGCCATTGCGTAGGAAATTCAATTAGCTTTCCAACGATATAAAATTTTCCCAAATCTGATAATCGGGTAAGAAGTTATGGTGATTTTAAGTTTTTGTTGTTAAACACCGTCATTTTAACCCTCAGTGCATCGCGTAGGAAGCCCAAATGGCAATTGTCGATTTCCAGTGTGACTCCATGACATGGCACATCAGGGAGCAGGCTAATTTCCCATTTGTCAATTTCTAGTGGGCCTCCGCGATCATGGCGCATCGCGGAGGTGGCCCAAATGGCATTCCAAGGCTTACCGCAATAGTGGAACATCGCATCGTCTGTACAGGTCCCAGTTGTCCCTTTTTCAGTGGCTTGGAACGATGGTGGCACATCGCACCAAGGCCAAAAATTAGGATGGTCAGTTTTCAGCTTCCGTTTTTAAATTTATTTAAGGGTTTTAGGTCTTTTTCCACGGCCCTAATTAACCTAAAACATGAAATTTAACCCTTAAACACCCTAAGTAGTCATCATTATTCAATTCTTCTTCAAAATTAAATTTTCCCTTTTCAAGAACAAAAAATCCTAACTCTCAAATTCAAGGCAATTTCTCAAGAACCCTCCATCAATCCTTCCAAATTCATCATCCCAGGTATGTTAGATGTTCATCCATGGATTCCTTTTATCCATGGAGCTCAAGTACCCTTTTTAATTGTAAAGTTATGATCTTTTTAAGTGATTCATTTTTAATCATTATTTCATCCATTAATCTCCATGAACTTTGATTCAATACCGTGTTTTAATGAAGTTATTGTTGTTATTCGATTCCTCATGTTTTAGTGTTATCATTTGTTGAATTAAATCATGACTTAGTGTTTTTCCATAATAATTTCATGTCAATTATGCTGGACCTTTAGTAATTCTATGATTATTTTAAACCATGAACTATAAGTGTTTGATAAAATGCCTACAAGAGCAATTGATTTAATAAGAGTCTTCATGCTATGTCCTTCAATATTTTATTGTCATGATACTACTATTGTTTTGAGTCCTAGGGGTATTGAATTCCTGAAACTGTAGTTGTTTACTTAATGTTGTCTCAGTATCTTCAGAATAACTTCAGATTATATCATGAGCATTATCAGAACAGTCAGTTAAACTCAGAATAGTCTAGCGTTTCAGTGTCATTCAGTTGGGAGTAGGATTTAGCACCGAGCGAGTGTAGGGATGGAGGATTCCCCATCAGATAGGCAGAGTCGTTAGGAGCAGTCCCTATACTTCAAAACTACATAGCCAACATAGGATATGAGTAGTGACCCATCAAATTAGGCTTGACTATCTCACAGCCCGTTCGTTCAGGCTTGACACCCTTAGTCCTTTGGACATAATATCAGTTTAGTGGATCCACATATCCAGCGTTAGTACCCGTGGCATGGTATTAACACCCTTCCAACTAGGGTTATAGGTTGGACCCCGATTAGCTCAAATTGGGGAATGTTGGTTAGATGATACCTCCCACAATCCCAGATATAGTCTCAATTACAGTTCCAGTTCAGTTATTCAGTCTTAGTATTGCTTGACCAAGGCGTACAGATTTCAGTTAATTTCAGTATTTCAGTTTACAGATTTTATCCAGTTCATATCATATGCTTGGTCATGCATCCTCAGTGTCTACAGATTTTCATATATTTTCAGTATTTTATAGGCTTTCATGCATGTTCAGTATCTACAGATTTCATGTTCTCCATTCAGTATTCCATTCTTTACATGTGTGTTCAAATAGATCATTACTCCTATTTATGAAACTTTGCATGTTTGCCTACCTTATTTAGCATACCAGTACATTCAAAGTACTGATCGCATACCTTTTCTTTATTCTATGATGTCTCATATCATAGGTATTGATGCTCAGTTCCTGGATTGCACTTAGTCCCTCAGATTCTCAGCAGGACAGTAGCAGTGGTGAGTCCTCATCACCCGAGGATAGACTCTCTTATTTTGTCTTTTTTCAGTAGTCAGTAGTGTCAGTTGGGGTCTTGTCCAATCAACTCTCAGTCAGTCAGTCTTAGAGGCTTTTCAGACATTATAAGTTAGTTGTTTAGTTTATCAGTACTTTATCAAATTCAAACAATCATTTTTCCTAGATTTATATTTCAGTTTGAATTCAGATATTTAAAACCTTATGGCACTTCAGTTATTCTTCCGCATTCATGGTTATATTTTTGAGTACGTCCAACAGGTACCAGCTCATGGGTTAGCTTAAGGTCTCTCGGGACCGTAAGCACCGTGTAACGACTAGTGGGTAGTTTCGGGTCATTACAACAAACCCTTTCCATGTCTCTCCTCTTTAGAAGACACCACGGTGCATGCCTCATTACAACTAATTACTACATTCCTTCATAACTCTCTAAAAAATATCATCGTTCATCCCCGTTCAAACTCAGATAGGCCCCAACATCAGTTTTGAGTTAATCTGAGCCGCTCCTACTTTGAGTAAGATTTTCTGGTAGATTTATTTATTGTTTTTTTGAAACAGTTCTTTCTATTTATCTTTGTTTAATTCATTCATCACTTTTTTTTTGAATTGTAGTGGTTGCCACTATGCATCAATGACTACTTTCTCCTAAATCTGACACTGGTTAAGATCTTTCATTGTGAAACTAAGGTGTATCTAGCTCAGGTTGGTGCTTCCGACATCAACAACTATCGTAGGATCAGCAACGGATGGAAAGAATTTATCAGGGCTACGAATTTTAAGGATGGAGATGTGTTACATATGCTAATCATACGCAGTTGTGAAGACTGTGTTAAACTTGTTGTTCTTGATCAGAACCTAAACCTACCGTTTCTTATTGCACTCATAGAACCTTTCCCGTATTTGATCAGGCATTACTAATACCTTGTTGTTTTTGTTTGTTCTTATAAATAAATTCAGTAGCTCATGTTCAATGAACTTATTCATCTTTATTTATCTTGTTGCTTTCACATTATTATCTTGTAAATTTCTAAGAGTAAATGAAATCATTAATCAATTTTTTGAAAGTTTTATTTTCAAGAACCGACCAATTAATCAAAACCGATGAAACAAATCGTGTTACGTGAAATAAATATTAGCAAATTCTTTGGTTAGGAAATTTTTTTTTAAGTAAGTGGACCATTAATTAGTGGTTGGGTATGCTTTAAATTTAAAAAAAATTCTTAGAGTCACAAAACATCTAAAAATAAGTTGCAATACAACTGAAAAATTCAAAATGTTTTAGGTTGCAATTATAAGCAGTCAAATTAATAGGCCATAATATTTTGGTTTGGACATTAAATTTGAGTTTTGGGTTATGTTATGACGCATTATTTAAAATTTCAACTATTCATAGATCAACGAAATATTTACGGTCACACAAGTTCTACGTACTACATTAAAATAATATTGCACAATATTTAGAAACAACAGTTCGTAATATGGTGGATAATATTCGCGGTGTACGCCTACTTAGGATTGAAAATAATTTCTTAATTGTGACAATAATAAATTCTATCTACCTAAAAAAATCTTCGTGTTTCCTATGTCCATGGAAAAATTAAAATGTATTCCATTAAAAAGAAATGTTGAATCAATAATTATGGCTACACAAAACTTACATTGAGTCAAAATTACGACTATACGTCAATCAAACTTTCTCACTACTATTGATTTGATCAACATTGTCATTCTCTTCGCATCAACTTCACTGTTGTTGTGTCATGTTCATACTCAAAGTATGAACAAAATATATTACATCAACAACTATCGATTATAAGTCATTCAATTGAATTCACTATTCTCAGCACGATTTAGATAATCAATTGAAAAATATTCAATCATGCATTTTTTGGTTACAGACATGGAATCTACATGTAAAACGTAACAAGCCCCTTAATTTGTGTGTTAATTTAAATAAATAATTAGGTTCCTTAATGATATATCTAAATGGAGTATCAATAAAAATATAATGCATGCAAACTAGGACTGAATGCTACTGCAGCAACTTGGTCAAACATCTACTTTAGATTTCATAGGTCCCGAGTTCAAAACCGTACTTTTACACTTTTTTTAAAATTATTGTTTTGAAGGCGACTCCCCAATGTGTTTGAGAATTTAAAAAACGTTTCAACTAGAAAAAACTTTGACTTTACTTATTTGGAGGAAAACTGAAAATATCTCTTTATATTATAATCACCACTCACCTCCATAATACACCACAGAATCTCAACCAAAACCCTATTCACCTCCCCTCATCATAAAAGAAAATGACAAGGTTCAGATCAGTACATCTTAACCCTAATGAACGCGGGCCAAAATTGAGACAAATTGAGAATTGTCGTACTTCATGACTGTAATACCATGTACTTTTTTCTATCTTAAATTCGTTCTTAGAATGTTAAAGGTTAGCTTGAAAATAAATAACTTTTATTACATGTAGAATTTTCCAGATTTAGACTCTCCATTGTGTGAAAATTGCATTAGCTTTCCATCGATACCAAATTCAACCAAATCTGATACTCGATTGAGAAGTTAGGGAAAATTCTGTAAGGCAGTATGCCATCTGAGCAAGCACCGCATCACGGTGAGGGTTAAATTCTCAATTGTCAAAATCCAGCGGACTTCCGCGATTGCCCCGCATCGCAGAGAAGCCTAATTTCCCAGTTGTCAATTTCTAGTGGCTCACCGCGATGGTGGCGCATCGCGGTGATGGACAAAGTGACAAATCAGTAGAGCATCGCGGAGAACTTCCAGGTCCCAGCTGTCCGAAATTTTTTTATTGTTCCCAGCTCTGATTAAAAGTTTAAAGGGGTATTTTTGTCAATTCCCAAGCCGCCAATTCGTCCAAAACAAAGAATTAAGCATATCCCAAGAAATTTATGCTTATTTTCATCCTTTCTCTCTCAAAGAAAAACCCTAGAGCTCCAAAGCTTCTTTTCTAAGAAATCAAATTCCTCCATTGATTCTCCAAGAAAGCTCAAAATTGAGGATTTCCAAGACAAGATAATCAAGAACTCATCTTCAAGAACTCAAATAGGAATCTAAAATTCAAGATTCTTTATCTAATCATCTACCAAGGTATGCGGGGTTTATGAACAAGGATCTTCTTTCATCCTTGTGCCTAAAACCAAATTATAATTACAATTTCATATGATTTTGAATGAATATTCATGAGATTTGAATTAGGGTTCATACTCATTATTGCTATTTGCGAGATTATGAGATTTCAAGTGTTTTAGAAGATGAACTGCATGTTTATTTTTATATTTTCATGCCTAGTGCAGAAATTTTCAGATTTTGAGATGAATTATCATTATTTTCATTATCAAGCATGATTATTATGATGTTTTTAACATGTATTTGATGCATGGGTTATCAATCCCAAGTTTATATATTGATTTTTCAAGAAAGATGATTCTTTAACCTTCTTACGATCATATTATTTACAGATTCTCAATTAAACTTTGATCTTTTAATCGTCAGATATGATTTGGAATTTACTTTACAGATTTATTATATATTGAAGAATTTAGAATAGATTTATTTATGGATTTAATCGGATAGATACATAATTGGTTTCAGAATAAACCCTTATGATAGTTTTAAAGTGGATTTCTAACAGAATGAGCATACAGATATAAATGGGGGTAGTATTAGCACCGAGGAAGAAGTGTGGGATTAGCGTGCCCTATATTCCATAGACCTACGTAGCCAACATTGATACAAATTATCAGATTATTCACACTTTTATATGGATGAGAATTACAGATGTGATCAGTTAGAGGTTACACTCCCTGGCAAGTGTATGACATCTCTCCCCATCATGAGTTTTTTCCCTTAGGGAAATGAGACGTTGGACTCCATGTTAGCTCACATGGTTTATGTCGGTTAGAAGAACCTCTCTTACAGATACGCTTTTGATAAAATATTTCCCTAATAGAAAGAACAACAGAAAAGCTTTTAGAAAACTAAGTGTAAAGGCTCACAAATTTATTCAGATTATGCTTTATAGAAAGATATTAGCTTTAGATTTCAGCATTCAGATTTTAGTTATAGAAGTGAGCCCTTTCTACACTTAGACAACATGATTAACAAACAGATCACTAGCACAGCTTTTAGAACTAAATGTTACGACTCACTAGATTTTTAAAGTATGATTGCTTCTTATTATTACAGATTTTAGTTTTTAGCTATTCCATCTTATATGAGTCATTTATATTTAGCATGCATTATTTTACAAACTATGATGATGATTGATATTATGTTTAACGTATGCATTTCTCCCCCATATACTCAGTACATCCTCAAAATATTGATCCACATATACTTCTATGTGAATCATTGCCTCATAATGTAGGTTCAGGTGCTCAGTATCAATAGCATGAGTGATTTCAAGCATCTTCATCTACATTCGACAGTTGGTGAGTCCTTATAGTTTGGGGACTTATTCATTCAGATTTTATAGATTATTAGTTTATATGATTTAGTGTTCTTTTTAGATAGTTTAAGTTAGCTAGGGGTTTTCCCCAGTGACTCTCTAGTTGTTAGTAGTAGAGGCTTTTTAGACTGCTAGATTTGATTTAGACTTATAGTATTGATTCTCAGATATTACATTCAAATTATTTGCAGTTATCTCAGACAGTTTTCTATATTTAGTATGACTTTTATGTCTATATTTATATCGTTATGAGATTTAGACTTAGTAGAAGGAAGACAGGATTAGCTTAAGCCTACTCATAGTCTTGAGCACCGTGTGACCTCTCGTGATTAGATTTTGGGGCGTTACAAATTTGGTATCAAAGCATACGGTTTATAAGAGTCCTAGGGATTCAGACAAGTCGTGTTACTTAGAGTCTTGATCATGGGTGTGAAGAGATCCATATTTATGAGCAGGAGGCTACGGGATATTCTTAGGAAAATCATCTCTTTCTTTCATGATCTATTGTGTTTAAAGTATCTCTATCTTCTTTTAACTCGTGTTTTTATGTGATAGTTAAATATGTCTCCTCATTGAGTTAACGCCTGCAGAAATGATAACCAGACACCCCAACCTGTCGACCCTCTGAATGAGAATGTATCCTATGCTGAGTTTAGGGTTGCCTTTCAGGCATTGGCCCAAGCTGTGACTGCTCATGTTCAGGGAAACCATCAGGCTGCAGTCCCACTTTAACAAAATGGTGATTTATTAGCAACCAAAATCCAAAACTTTATGAGAATAAATTCGCTAGAGTTTTTTGGGTTAAAAGTAGGTGAGGACCCACAACTTTATTTTGATGAGGTGAAAAAGATCACCCAAATTATGCATATTTCTGAGGAGGAGAGTGTAGATTTGGCATCCTATAGATTGAAGGATGCAACATATAATTGAGTAGTTATGTGAAAGAATGGTAGAGGTGAGAATGCAGCTCCTATGAGTTTGTAGGTATTTCAGGATACTTTTCTAGATAGGTTCTTTATACGTGAGATGAGAGAAGCTAAGATGAGTTTTTAAACCTGAGACAGGGCTCGATGACAATGGAAGAGTACTGCTTTATGTTCAACCAGTTGTCTAAGTATGCCCCTGATATAATGGTTGATCTTAGAGCAAGTATGAGTAAGTTTGTTACTGGCGTATCTAGTTTGGTAGTTAAGGAGTGTAGGACTGTCATGCTTATTGGAGACATGGATCTTACTATATTAATGATTAATTCTCAGTAGATTGAGGTAGAGAAGTTGAAGGGAAGAGATATAAGTAATAAGAAATCTAGAATAGGGTAGTTTGAGTATGCCAGGATAGGTCTCAAGGGGGAAATCGTTCACAGTTTCAGAATCGTTCATCTATGCTAGCACCATCCCAGCTAGTGCTCTTATTCCTAGAGCTAGGTAGGAGTAGTGGGATAAGTCTTCTATGTCCAAATCTCAAAATAGTATGAGTGGAAGACCTAGTTATCCTCCATGTGCTAAGTATGGAAAGAATCATCCTGATGTTTTTCTTGAAGATTTGACAGGGGTACCTCCCGATAGGAAAATAGAATTCGAGATTGACCTTCTCCTAGATACTTAGGCCATCTTAATACCTCCTTATCGTATGGCTCCCGTCGAGCTTAAAGAGTTGAAAGAACAACTCAAAGATCTATTAGATATAGGTTTCATAAGGCCTAGTGTTTCTCCATGGGGCACTCCCATCTTATTCGTGCGAAAGAAAGATGGTTCATTACGTATATGCATTGACTATTATCAGTTGAATAAAGTCACAGTCAAAAACAAATATCCTCTTCCTAAAATTGATGACTTATTTGATCAACTCCAAGGTACAAGTTATTCTCAAAGATAAACCTTAGATCCGACTATCATCAGCTTAAAGTAAGGGAATATGATATTCCAAAGACAGCTTTCAGAACCCTTTATGGTCATTTTAAGTTTCTAGTCATGTCTTTTAGGCTAACAAATTCCTCAGCAGCCTTCATGGACTTGATGAATAGAGTGTTCAAATGGTATCTAGATATGTTTGTCATAGTCTTTATTGATGATATTCTTGTCTACTCTCGTAGTGAGGATGATCATGTAGACCACATTAGAATTATGTTGCAAACTCTTAGAGATCACCAGTTATTTGCCAAATTCAACAAGTGTGAATTTTGGATAAGGTCAGTAGCTTTCCTCGGTAATATCCTTTCCAGTGATAGTATTAGATTTGATCTTCAAAAGATAGATGCCACAAGAAATTGGCCTAGACTTATCTCTCCATCAGACATTAGGAGTTTCTTGGGTTTAGCTATCTATTACAAATGTTTTGTTGAGGGTTTCTTGTCTATTGCATCTCCTATGTCTAGATTGACTCAAAAGAAAGTTATGTTTCAGTGGGAAAATTCCTGCGAGAAGAGTTTTCATGAGTTGAAGACTCGACTCACTTCAGCCCCAGTTTTCGTGTTACCTGATGGTACAAATGGTTTTTTTTATGCCTATAGAGTTGGTTTGGGTTATGTTTTGATACAGAGAGGTAAGGTCATATCCTATGCCTCTAGATAGCTTAAGCCTCATGAAAAGAATTACCCGACCTATGATCTTAAGTTAGCTGCTATTGTGTTTGCTTTGAAAACCGAGAGACATTATTTGTATGGGGTGTATGTTAATGTGTTCATGAATCACAAAATCTTGCAGTATGTGTTTACCCAGAGGGAATTGAATCTTCGGCAGAGAAGGTGGTTAGAATTGTTGAAAGATTATGATATAAGTGTGTTGTATCATCCGGGCAAGGACTATATAAAGGCAGACACCCTTAGTAGATTGTCTATGGGCAGTTTTGCTCAAGTGTAGAATGATAAGAAGGAGTTTGTTTGGGAAGTTAATTGGCTAGCTAGATTGGGTGTAAGATTGGTTGATTCATGTAACACCTCGAGATACCATCCCGAGATGTCACACGGTGCTTATGACCCCGAAGGACCACAAGCTAACCCTTTACTGATATTTGTACCTATACACTACATAATATTTGAAATAAATGCAGAAACTAGACATAAGGTTCAACACATCTATGAATACTCATAATACAGAAAACTAAATACTAATACATCCATCTGAAAAGCCTCTGAACTGTCTGAACTGTGGAGTTGATAGAACAGGTCCCCAACTAACTCCGTCAATTGAAAATAAACAAAGTCTGAAACAATAATAGTAAACTGAGATTCATACTCGAAATAAGAGGACTCACTGCTACTGCTGCTGACTGGGACTGAACTGCTGAGGATACTCGGGATTCTATGCCTCTGAACCTATGGTGTCAAATAAAACACAATAGCACAAATGCGTCAGTACAAGAATGTACCGAGTATGTAGACGAGGTAGGCTAATGCAAGGGCTCATGCATGCACAATATCTAAACTGAATAATCATGAAGATGTCGTATGAGAATACATACATGAATGCACAGACCATGAATACAATCATCATAACTCTAGATACTGAAACTCGGAAACCACTTTACTGCAGACTGAACTCACTACTGACACTGAGATACTGAATCACTGACTCATCTAATACTGATAACTAAAAGTATGGATGTACTTACATCAAGGATTGAATTCTGAGCTTACTACTTTTGACTAACAGGATTAGAGATCCACTTTTCTAACAGATTATTTGGAAGCGATTATCAAAGATAAGAAGTATGATTATATCTGAATCTGACAACAAGAATACTCAATAGAAATCTAATACTGTGATCAAGTTGTCAGGCCGCATATCTCTGAATATGATATTAAATAACTGTATATGAGACCAAGCCTATCTGATGGGATGGTCCATGAATCAATGGAACTATCTGAGTTCCTCATAAAGATAGATGACTGTATCTAACAATCCTGATTTCTGAAGATTGATACTAAAACTGAGATTGAATCTGAAACTGAAACTGTAACTATGGGAAGTAGCTACTTAACCGACATACCCCAACCTACCACAAGTGGGGTCCAACCTGTAACCCCAGCTGGAAGGGTGTCAATACCATGCCATGGGTAAAGACCTCTCTCTGGTCAATCCTCTCTAACGGATGACCCTTACCAGGAAGTCGACCTAAGGCAATATAATAGTTAAATACTCTCTCTCTCTCTATAGAGGTGACAGCCTTTCCTGATGGTGACTCATGTATCCTGTGCTGGCTGTGCAGTTCTGGAGGTCAGGGATTGCTACTAATGACTCTGGCCTCTCTCACTGATGGGAAGAGCCGCCATCCCTTCCCTCGCTCGATGTTAGTTTCTACTCCTAACTGAAAGACTCTGAACTGAATTCTCAACTGAACACAACTAAACTGAATCTGATACTGATCATGTTTCTCAAAAGATCTGACTGAGTTATGCTGAAATTACTTAGTTCCATATCTGACGGAAATGGTATTGAATCATGGTATCTGACTGACAAAACCGAGCTTGAATAGATTACTCGAATCTCTTCTGAGATTAGAATTGAATCACTTGAATACTATTAGATCTGAGATAATTACAGGACTGAGGCTAGATTACTAGAGATACAGAGATTACGGAGATAACTAAGATTACTGAGCTTTCTTAATTTCTGCACTTGTCTGAGGATACAGAGTTCTATAGTTCACTGAGTTCTGAGAATCATTTCTCGACTGAAATTATCGAGAAACTAACACGGGCTCTAGACAACAGCTCTATTATTGAGTATAAATACCCCCAGGACTCGATAGCATAAAAGTAAAGCATAATCATTCTTGACTAGTCATCACCCCAATCATTCATTCATCATCACAACCATTCATTCATCATCACAATCATTAAAGCATCTCTTCAAGTAATTAGGAATCATGTCATATGTTCATTCCCACAATCATTAAGACATCACTTTAAGCATTTAAGGATCACAAACGTCTATTCATCATCATTGTCACCAAGGGGTCACTTTAAGCATCTCAGAATCATAATCATATAATAACGTAGGAGAAACATGCTACTAGATCGTATTCCATTCAACCAGGTTTTACCTCAACTATTTCATACCTATATCAGTCTTGATATGTGTTTGGATATCACATGGCTTGGAGAAACTTCATACTATCATGTCATAACTTACTTGTTAACCACTTGGCATGTATTAAAAACTTAGCATATATCAAGAGCACATAATTAGGGAATTTACTAGTCTCACATCTCCACTTGTTCACTACGGTCCTTTAACAAAACACTAGACATGCACAGGTTCACACTTATTTGGGGATTTCCTACTACCATGGAATAATTCATTTACTTGGGCATTTTATCAAACACTAGGCTTGCATAAACTAACTCACAATTTGGGGTTTCCTATTCAACATACTATAATGGCCCTTATGATTTACCTAAGCTCTTTATCAAACCTATGGGGGACATGTTTCTCTTATTCAACCATTTCTACACCCAAAAGTCATGAACACATCACATAGAAAGCAACATAAGGAAGATTCATCACAAATATCACATGGATTCCACATACTAGGGTCAAAGCTCATGAATTTTGCAAACAAACATGAATCAAAACTCAACAACACATATAACATCAATTTCAACTCATAAAAATCATGAAATCTCACAAACATAAAATCTTCATATTTTAAAAAGGGTTCTTGAGCTTCTTGGATGAAAGGAACCCAAGAATCAACATCTACATACCTTAATCTTTGAAATTGGATGAATTCTAATGCTTGAGACTCTATCCGCACTTATAATAAATAATTATCAAAGCCCACACTATGAGGAACTTGATTCTTGAAGAAATCTTGAAGAATTTATGGATGATTTTTGGAAGATTAGGGTTCTTGAATAAAACCTTAGATATTTTCTCTTAAGGGAATTGGAAGAGTAAATGATGAAATTATGGTTTGGATGAGGTTCCTCATATTTATAGAGACCTTCAAAATAAGGAAAAAGACCAAAATACCCTTGCAAAAATGTCCTTAAATTACTGAAAAAAAATAGCTGACGATATCTGTGACAAGTCGTCAAGCTGGTGATAAGTCGTCATGAAATATCGTCACAAAAAGGTGAAATTTTAATTTTTTGGTTAAGGTTGATGACATTGGTGATTTGCTGTCACGGGCGTGACGGCTTATTACAAAATGTCATCACTAGGGGTAGAAATTTTCCCAGGGATGACGACATTGGTGATAGGTCGTCATGCTCGTGATAGCTTATCATGAATGCCGTCACTCAGTTTTCCAGCCTGATATGCTGGAGTAAAATGGGCATAACTCCTTGTTCCGATATCGGTTTTTGACGAAATTGGTATTTTTGGTAAGATAATTCAAAGAAATTTCATTGGATATATAGTAGGTCCTCTAATTCTATATATACAAGGAGTTATGGTCGATTGAAGTTGACCTAAGTTTTGATGCTCACTAAAACTTGAATGATAGGAAAGCTTTCAACTCGTCCTTAAGTTAGGGGACCTCTATGATCTTAATTCATGCTCAAATAGATTCCCACACTTCATAATTGATTAATACACTAAATTACATAGGATTTGAGGCTTTTGGAACATCTACGCATATGAATGATGGATTTCTATTCTAGTCCAAAATGTGGTGTATTACAATTCAGCTGAAGGAAATGTTTGGGTTTAGAGTAGTTCTGAATATTCTTTGGCTTCGGAAGTGAAAGAGAAGCAAGATAAGGATTCTAGTTTGGTCAAACTGAAGGAGTCAGTTAGAGACCAAAAGGTAGAGATTTTCTCCCAATGGGGAGATGGCGTGTTGAGATACCTGAATAGATTGAGTGTGCCAGGTGTTAATGATTTGAGGCAATGGATTATGGCAGAAGTGCGTGGTGAACGTTATTCCATTCCTCTAGGAGACACCGAGATGTACAACAACTTGCAAGAAATTTATTAGTGGAGTGGTATGAAGAAAGATATAGCAGAGTTTATAGCAAAGTGTGAAACTTGTCAACAGGTTAAGGTAGAGCACCAAAGAACTGGTGGTACATTGAAAGAGTTTGGTACCCCCACTTGGAAGTGGGTATAGGTGAATATGGAATTTATGACTGGATTACCCCATTCACGTCGTCAACATAATTCTATTTGATTTACTGTAGACAGATTGACTCTGTCGGTGCATTTCTTTCCAGTTCACACATCTTACACAGTTGAAGATTATTCTAAGCTATACACCAAAGAGTTATTTAGATTACATGGCATTCCTTTGTCCATCATCTCATATAGCGGTACTTATTTACCGCTCAATTATAGAGAGCCTTTTGAAAAGGTCTTGATACCCAAGTTAATCTTAGTTCAGCTTTTCATCTGTAGAAATATGACCAAGAAGAGAGGACTAGTCATATTTCAGAGGACATTTTGAGGGTATGTGTTCTTGATTTCAAAGGTAGTTGGGATGAGCATTTGCCATTGATTGAATTCACTTATAATAACAGTTATCATGCTAGTAATTAGATGGCTCCGTTTGAGGCTCTTTATGAGCGGAGATGTAGATCGTTATTCGGTTGGTTCGAAGTGGGTAACTCTGCTTTGATAGGTCCAGACATGGTATTTGAGTCCATGAAGAAAGTTCAATTGATTTGAGAGAGATTGAAAGCAACCCAGAGTCGTCAGAAATCTTATGCAGATGTAAGAAAAAAAGATCTAAAGTTTAAGATGTGTTACATATGTTAACCTTACGCAATTGTGAAGACTGTGTTAAAATTGTTGTTCTTAATTGGGACCCAAACCTACAGTTTCTTATTGCACTAACAGAACCTTTCCCATATTTGATCAGGCATTACTAATACCTTATTGTTTTTATTTGTTCTTATAAATAAATTCAGTAGTTTGTGTTGAATGAATTTATTCATCTGCTGTAATTCGAACGGACGGAGGATATATGACGGCTAGAACTTTTTCATCCGTGCTGCGGGTATCCAAGTAGACGACATTTTGGTTATCGAGATCGCCAACAGTAACGCTGGATTTGTCTTCTTAAATGTTAAACCTGTAATCCTTGTGTGAAGAAGTTTTTAGGTTATGGATTGATTTGAATGTCTTTTATTATTACTACTATTATTATTATTAAACTCATAACTATACTCTTTAGTTTATTTTCAATTCCCATTACTAACGTTTAATTTTTCTTTATTTTCATTGCATTAACAAAACTATCATAACTACTTCTTTGGGTTCCGTATTTCTTTCTCTTTCTGTATATTTTTTCACTATTAAATGTCTAAAAGCTATAAAAGAAGTCATATAGAGTTACCAACCAAATCATTTTGCTAGATTTTGGACGAGAAAGGTAAGAAAAATCCAATAGGCAGATTTGGTTGATTTTGGATGGGACTTAGCAAAGGCAAACAGTAGAGAAAACCCTTGTCAATGACAGCATGCAGGATGACCATTATGAATGACTTTAACACTATTCAAGGCTTTTGGTAGAACCTAGGTAAAGTTACCAATATCTAGTAAATGGATCGGCTTGTAGGTTGCGGAAAGGGTCGAAATAATTTATTTCTCATTTAATTCTCCAACAAAAACCCTAGCCTATTTAAATACGTATCCATTTTTTCTTTATAATTTTGTTCATCTTTTATCATACAGAGTTTCCTTAAAAACTTTCTAAATGCCTCTTTTACATACAAAATAATATGTCTAGCTCAAACAGTGGGAATAGTCGTGTGGTGCGAAGAAGAAGACACTATCACACTATTTAAGAGATTGAGCTGCTGAAAGATAAGGTGAGGAACCTTAATAAGTATGTGTAACAACTTAAGCGAGATCTGTGAGAGTTGAGGGATCGTTTCCACACCTATATACGAGAGTTTAACAATGAGAAGATTGAAGAAGGTGGTGAGGCAGCTGATGGTGTTGATCCTGCTGCTCAGGTTATTGTCTATTTATTTTCTTTTTTGGTATTTTTAATTGAAGTTTATTTTTTCCGTTGTAGGTTTGCTCACCCATTTTCAGTTAATGAATGAATGTCTTTTTTTCATATTACACTTCCTTTAACTTTATGCAAACAACGGAACACACAAGTTAATTAAAGGACTAGTGATTCATACAAATTATCGAATATTTTAGATACAAACCGTAGATTATACGTTGAACACATTTAACATTGCTTAGATTTAACTAGAGAAAATTATAGAAAAAATACAATCCAAAAAATAAATGCATTTTCTACACTTGGATAATGAACTGCAACCATTCAAATGTTATGCGTCCATCAGAAACTTACTCCAAAATGAGTACTAAAATAAAATAGTATGAACTTTCTGTTTGACGCTTCAATTGAATCTATTAATGTCCAAATTTTTAACTCTACATGTCCTATTGTCCAAGCACAACTTGGACAAAGTATTAAATATGATCGCACGTTGGATGGCTTAACAAATACATTGATGAATACATTCTAACCCAATGAATACATTCTCACATAATAGTCTTCCTACATTAAACTAGGGTGTAAAAATTAGCTTCAAATTATACTTGAACATGGGAGGAGAAAATTCAAAATGGAACAATTGCGTGCTAATTAACTATTTACTTAATATAAGTGCTACTTCATACTGCAATGATATGTGTTTAATAAAATCACTAATTACCCATGTCACTTTGCATGAACAATTTTAATTTTTACATTGTGATAAATTTAGTGAAACCACCAATGTATACAAACTTTACAATATGTTTACGCATGTCCATGCTTCTATTCACTAAGAGAAAATAATGAATAAAAGGATTCGACAAACTTTGATGGGTGGAACAATGTCAATACACATCACACAACAACATTGATTGCAACAATTCGAAAAGTTAACACTAAAAATATTACACTATTATTTTGTACCTAATACTCCATATTGTTAAAAATCAGTGAAAAATAATGTATTAAATATTAAATTAATAAAGCCGATGGGGTATTATTTGTGGCATAATCCTAAATTGTATATTTACACTTCAACAAACTTTTTTTTTCTAAGTAGATTTTTTTTTCATATTAGAAAAAACTACACCCCAATCCTAGTTTGTATTTAAGGACTAAGAAATGGCCCATGAAAAATTTACATATGCACATCACAGTGGGCCTAAAATGAGGATAATTTTAACAATCTTCTTAGTTGGATTGAGCTCAAATTTGAGGGTCTCAAAATCGGGTTACAAGAAATGAGCCCAAAGAATAGTTCCCACATTTTTCAGCAATAAACCCTAATATACTATACTATACAAAATAAAACAAAGGGAAACAATATGGGAAAAATAAAGGGTCAAGTGGAAGGAGATAGTGGGAGATAAGAAAAGACAACGTGGGGAATGGTTTTGCTCCAAAATTGGGTAATTTTCAATTAGGAAGGGTAAGTTGGGTAGGAAAAGAATGTGAAATGACATTATCACCCTTCCTTGTCACTTTAATTATGATAAAACCAGCCAAACAGTGACATTCGAGTCCTTCGAGTTTCTTTTTGTCATGTAACTTATAATTTCCCAAAAAAAAATTATGTGAAGTCTATTATTAATACACGTGCCATTAAAGTAGTGGCCAAGTAACTTGATGGCCAAGAACACATGTTCTTTTAATTTCCCAAGTCACTGCCTCACTGTTGCTAGACATACTTCACTGCCTCAACACCTATATATATGACCCTTCCCATTTGTAGTAGAAACACAGGAATTTAAAGAAAACAAACTTTTATATTTCTTTCTCCTCTCTGCCTAGTTCTTGCTTTACTAATTTTTTTAAATATAATAATTTTATTATTTATCCTATAAGTTAAAACTTGTTGGTTTATAATTAATTTTGTTGATTTCTATATCCTCTGATTAATTAGGGAAGATTTATTTAATTTTGAGTATCCTCTAATTAATTAGGGAAGTGCTTGTTTAATCCAGAGGAGATATTTCACATTGTGGAAATAATTTTTTAGGACAGTGCCTAGCACGAATCAAGTATTTTACATATTACTTAAAATTATTATTATTATTATTATTATTATGATTATTATTATTATCATTATCATTACTATTGTTGTTATTATTATTGTTACTTGTTAATACTACTGATAATAAGAAATATTATTATTGTTGCAGTTTATTTATTTTTCGCAATTGATATCGAAATCTATTATCGTTTCTCAACAATATAAGAAACTATGGCAAGTAATACTAGTAACTCTAAAACTAATACCGATGCTACCCCTACTACTCCTACCTCACTTGTTTTACCCTATGCTAAATCATTTTCTGATGTATCAAATATTGAAATTTTTGCTAACGAAAATTTTAAAAGATGGTAAGAACGTATTTTCTCACTACTTGATGTCCATGGTGTGGCACATGTTTTGCTACATTCACAACCTAGTGCAGACATTGATAATAAAATTTTGAAATCATGGCAATACACTAATAAGGTATGTCGCCATACTATATTACAAACTATTTCTAATGAACTGTTTGATGTATACTGTAGTTGCAAGGAAGCAAAATTATTTGGAAAGCTTTAATTATAAAGTTCACTGTTGAAGATGCTACCAAAAAAAAGTTCGTAGTCGGAAGATATTATCATTGGCAGATGGGTGACATGAAAGAAATGAAAATTCAAATCAACGAATATCAAAAATTACTTGAAGATTTGAAGGCCAAAGGAATTTGTTTACTAGAAAAATTTGTTGCCAGGATATTGATCGAAATATTACCTGACTCGTGGAATGACTACAAAAATAGTCTAAAGCATAAGCAAACAAATTTCACTATTGAGGAGATAATGACTCACATTTTAATTGAAAACACCAATCGAAAGGAGTCATTTAAAGAAAAAGAACTGACACTCAAGAAAAACTTAGTGCAAAGCCGAAACAGTAACAACAAAAGGTATGATAATAAGTCTCAAGATTAAAAGCCTAATAATCCCAACTTTAAGAAAAGAAAAGGCACTTGTTTTACTTGTGAAAAAATAGGTCATTATGCCTCTCAATATAGGCACAGAATAAGAAATAACAGAGAAATGAGAAATCCTCCTAAAGCTAATTTAACTGAAGGAGATGAAATAATTGCAGTTGTTATTTTTCAAGTAAATATGGTGTCACATATAAAATAATGGACGATAGAAAATGGGGCTACTTGACACATTTGTGCAAATCGATAAGCATTTGCCTTCTATACATCAATAGGAGATGACAGTGAAGTGGTCTATCTTGGAGACACAAAAACTGCTAAAGTCTTGGGAAAGGATAAAGTGCTCCTAAAATTCACTTCGGGCAAAACTTTATCCCTGATGAATATGCTACAAGTTCCTACAATGCGATCAAACCTGATTTCTGTGGCTTTGCTGGATAAAGTTGGAATGAAAGTGTCTATTGAACCTAATAAGATTATTTTAACAAAAAATAATGTATTTGTGGGAAAAGACTATTGTAACCATGGACTTTATGTACTTAATATTATCAATGATAATGCAACATCTTCTGCTTATATGATTGAGTCTATTTCTTTGTGGCATGATCGATTAGGACATATTAATATTAAATATATAAAGAATATGAAATAGCTTGGTTAATATTTGATTTAGATTCAAGTAATTTCGATAAATGTGAAATATGTGTGAAGCTAAAAATAACTAAAATGTCATGTTTTTCAGTTAATAGAGAAACTGAACTGTTATCTTTGATTCACACTGATTTGGATGATTTAAAATAAACTATGACTAGAGGTGGTAAAAGATATTATGTGACTTTTATTTATGATTTCTCGAGATTAACTAAATTGTATTTTCTTAGAAATAAAGATGATGCTTTTGTCTCTTATAAATCTGAATTTGAAAATCAACTTAGTAGAAAAATCAAGAGAATAAGATCGGATAGAGGTGGTGAATACCTGACTTTAAATGCTTTTTGTGAAAAAGAAGGAATTATTAATGAAGTAACTCCACCTTATTCACCTCAATCTAATGGAGTATCTGAAAGAAAAAATAGACATTAAAAGAAATGATGAACTCTATGTTAATTAGCTCTAATGCACCTGATAATTTGTGTGGTGAAGCTATTTTATCTGCATGTCACTTGCAAAATAGAATTCCTCATAAAAGAATAGGTAGAACCCCTTATGAATTGTGGAAAAATTATAAACCTAATTTAAAATATTTAAAAGTATGGGGGTGCCTTGCTAAAGTCCTTTTACCATAACCTAAAAAGAGAAAATAGGTTCTAAAACTGTTGATTGCATGCTTATTGGATATGTTGAACATAGTATTACATAAAGATTTCTTGTATTGAAAAGTGATGTACTTTATAGTAATACTATAATTGAGACAAAGAATGTTGAATTCTTTGAACATATTTTTCCACTATGTGATAAAATCTCTCATGCACTTGTTGAAAAAGAAAATGAATCTACCTCTAATATTGAGGAACTGAGAAGGAATAAAAGGCCTAGAAAAAATATTTTTCTTATGGAAATGATTTTCAAACTTTTCTGGTTGATAATGAACCATCAAATTATTTTGAAGATGTATCTTCTTCTAATGCTAAATTTTGGAAAGAGGCAATAAAAATTAAACTTTATTCAATTATGAAGAATAATACATGGATTTTAACTTATTTACCTTCTGGTGCAAAACCGATTGGTTGTAAATGGATTTTCAAAAGGAAACTTAATCCAGATAGATCTATAGATAAATATAAAGCTCGTTTAGTAGCTAAAGGATTTGCTCAGAAAAAAAATATCAATTACTTTGATATATTTGCACCAGTAACAAGAATTTCTTCTATTTGAATTTTAATTGCCTTAGCATCAATTCATAAGCTTTTTATCCATCAAATGGATGTAAAAACAACTTTTTTAATGGCGATTTAGAAGAACAAATTTATATGGTTCAACCTGAAGGATGTGTAGTCTTTGGATAAGAAAATAAAGTTTGTAAATTAATTAAAAAAATTTATGGCCTTAAACAAGCTCCTAAACAGTGGCATGAGAAATTTGATTAAGTATTAATAAAAGATGGTTTTTCTTCTATTGAAGTGGATAAATGTGTTTATACTGAAGTGGTAGACAATGATTATATGATAATTTGCTTATATGTTGATGACATGCTTATATTTGGTACAAATTTAAATATTGTGCAAAATATCAAATTATTTTTATCTACTAACTTTGATATGAAAGATCTGGGTGAAGTAAATATGATATTGAGAGTTAAAGTTATAAGAAGTGACGATGGAATAATGTTAACATAAGTACATTATGTTAAAAGGATTCTTAAGAAGTTTGAATGTTAGGAGGTAACTCCTGTAGCCACTCCTTATGATGCTAACTCTAAATTGAAAAAGAATAATAGTGACTCGATTGCCCAGTCTAAATATGCACAGATTATTAGGAGTCTAATGCATTTGATGAATTTTACCAGGCCCAGTAAAGAACATTGGTCTGAATTAATGAGACTGATAAAATATTTGAGAGGAACCATGAATTATGGAATCCTATATAGTGGATTTCTTTCTACTTTAGAAGGATATTGTGATGCAAAATGGATCTCTGATTCAGATGAAACGAAATTCACTAGTGGTTATATGTTTACCTTAGGTGGTGGTGCAGTATTGTGGAAATCACCTAACAAAATGATCATTGCCAGACAACTATGGAGTCAGAGTTTGTAGTTCTGGAGCTAGCTGAAATAGAGGCTGAGTGGCTAAGAAATTTCTTAGCAAATATCCTTTTTATAAAGGATGATCTGATGCCTTCTGTATCTATACACTGTGATTGTCAAGCCGCAATTGCTATTGCGAAGAATAAATCTTACAACTGTAAGAGTAGACATATAAAACTGAGACATGATGTTGTTAAGCAATTGCTGAGAGATGGAATAATTTCATTGATTATGTGAAGTCAGAATTGAATTCGGCCGATCTACTGACTAAACCTGTGGGAAGAAAATTAATTCTTCAAACCTCAAAAGAGACGGAGTTAAGGCCAATATGATTGTCAATAAAGATGGTAACCCAACCTATGTGATCGGAGATTCCATGAAGTAGGTTCATACGGGTAATAATAAGTTGATATTGACACTGCGCACTTATTGAGGGTACTTGAACTGCTACTAAAATTGAGGAATGAGTTATTAACTCTTAATGAATTCATAGTCCTTATGGACGGTGTATTTAAAGCAGTATACACTTGATGAATTCACCTCTATGAGAAGTAAAATGAGGTTGTTCCTATGAGATTTCAGCCTAGTCTCTAGAGCTCTCATGAATACCAGACACGTGTATGGACTATTGGCGCAAAATTGCGTTGAACAACAAAATTACGGTCAAAATATGATTAATAAAGTTTCTAGCTTACAATAAGAGTTATTTGGTTCATACAAATATTATATTTCACTAATGATTCTGTATGTTAAATTTTATCGGTCTAAGTTTGGTTTATAGTCCAAAAGACATCAAACCAATTGCATTTTGTCCATATAAATCCAACAAGTTTTAATCTTTTATTTTAAATATTTTAAAATATATGGGGGACTATGAGATATTTTAAAATATTTATAAACTTTTGACCAAAGAAAAAAATATTATGTGAAGCCTATTATTAATACACGTGCCATTAAAGTAGTGGCCAGGAAACTTGATGGCCAAGAACACATGTTCTTTTAATTTCCCAAGTCACCGTCTCACAGTTGCTATACATACTTCACTGCCTCAACACCTATATATATGACCCTTCCCATTTTGTAGTAGAAACACAAGAATTTAAAGAAAACAAACTTCTATATTTCTTTCTCCTCTCTGCCTAATTCTTACTTTACTTATTTTTTTTTATATATAATAATTTTATTATTTATCCTATAAGTTAAAACTTGTTGGTTTATAATTAATTTTGTTGATTCATATATCCTCTGATTAATTAGGGAAGATTTATTTAATTTTGAATATACTCTAATTAATTAGGAAAGTGTTTGTTTAATCCTGAAAAAATATTTCACATTGCAGAAATAGTTTCTTAGAATAGTGCCTAGCACGACTCAATTATTTTATATATTACTTAAAATTCCTTATTATTATGATTATTATTATCATTATCATTACTATTTTTATTATTATTGTTGTTGTTATTATTATTGTTACTTGTTGATACTACTGATAATAAGAAATATTATTATTATTGTTATTTATTTATTTATTCGCAATTGATATCGAAATCTATTATCGTTTCTCAATAGTTAAAGTTATGGGTTTATTTATATGGTTTGTTGAATATTTTGATTGAAAATATTAGAGTTAGATGATTTTGATATCGATATGTTGCCTGTGCCTATACCTATTGCTTTACAACTTATTTAAAGAAAAGAATCTGATATTCATAAGATACAAAAAAAGGAAAAAAAACTATTTAAGGAAATTTTATTAGTTTCCTCTTTATCATAATTAAGACAATTGATTTACCAAAGAAAGAGAGCCCGAGGAGGAAATTGTTATCATAGTTGAACAATCGAAGTAATTTTGGATACACCAAACAAATAAATGCAATCAACTTTTCCTGGTTTTGTGGATTTGTGAATTCGTTCATTTCATTTCCTAATATATGTAATGGTTTCTCGTATTGTAGATCATGTATTTACTAATCAAAAAAGGAAACGGAAAGACAAGTGTTTATAGAACACGTCCATGAAAGTTAGACTTTGATTAGAACAATTTTAAAGATTTAGGGTGAATGAGTGATGAAGTAAATGGAATAAAATTTTATATTTTTAAATTTAATTTACAGTATTAAGTTAAAAATGTTACTTATTTTTTGTTTAAATTTCCTCTTTTATATGAATAATTAATCTTTTAAGCAAATAATGAATTTTTAATAAAGATTATTGAGCTTTCATGCTATTCCTTTTTTGTAATATTTGTTTATGATGATCTTTTATACATTGAATTATGAATAATATTTAAGAGTAGAAGTTAAGTTTATGAACTACATTTATATTGTGATAAACATCATTGTAATAATATATGCAAGTCATTGTAATACTGATTGCAACTAATAATAATTTTTTTAAGAAAAGATAATTAAATAATATTTTTAAAACAAAAAAATAGAATATCAATCACCCTCATATTTCTCTCAAAACTGTTAAATACCAAAAAAGAATAAATTATTATTTTTAAAAAGAAGATATCAATTATCTCATATTTCTCTCAGATTAGTTACTTTCTTATTCTACTCTTCCACAATTAAAACATATTCTTCTTCTTCATCTTCGTACTGTTTCACAATTAAACAAATTCTTCTTCTTCCACATTCGAATTTTACTTTATCTATGTCGGCCACATCAGAATTACGATAGAAAAACAACTTAAATTCTCTCAAATTGTTGATCTTATTCGTCGAATTTTTTTTCATTAAAATATAGATTACTAGATTGTAGTAGATCGTTGTTCCATAGTAAAATGACTGATGTTTTTTTATAATATTGGTGGACTCCATATGATTCATCATTTTCATTTAGAATACTTGTATATATAAACTGATTGATTTACGATTTTCATATACCTTTGTATACACCATTTTTGGATATGAAATGTATATACAAATTGGTTTCATACTAATAAGTTAAGCTATTTTGTGGACTCCATATGATTTTACCATTTTTATACACTAAATGCTGATTTCATACACTTATGTAACTTGATTTATCATTTTCATGCACCTTATTTGAGTATATAAATCGATTTATCTTTTGCATATACTTTTTTGTATATAAAATATGTATATAGATTGATTTTATACTGATAAGTTTATCTACTGTGTGAATTTTATGTGATTTATCATTTTCATACATAAAAAATAAATTTTAATACTACACTACCTCTATCTACGTCAAAAATCAGATAGTTGACTAGAGGACGTCGTCTGTTGAAAAGAAAAAATTTAAAAAAAAATGTATATAGAATTGACAAAGAAATTTCAATACAATTGTAGATGATATAAGACTAAAATCCCAAAATCTCAAGTGAAAATCAGGTGTTAGGAACCTATTGGCATCAAAATTATACTCCCTCTATTTCATAATAAATGAATTGTTGAATTTTGACACACGGATTAAAGAAAAGACATTAAAGACATAAATTTAACACAACTTTTTATTTTTACCCCAAAAAAAGAAAAAACTGACCTTGTAATACTTTTTTTAAAATTTAATTGGTTGTCAAATCATAAGGGTAAATTTGAAAAAAAAATTCAATGATTCACTTATTTTGAAACACCAATAAATACCCCAACAATTCACTTATTTCAAAACGGAGAGAGTATTTCAATATGGATAGGATAACAACTGTACCTGACATGTGGTCATTTCGTGCATATATCTGAATTGGTCATCCATTAGGGAAAAAGAATATTAAGGAGCCAAAACAACGATTTGACATATACATATATATAAATAAATGTTGATAACTACTGAAAATGAGTATGCTATACCGTATGTAATAGAAATCCAGTTTGATACCAAAAGCCCAATGCAAATGAAGCCAAACATACAAGATATAAAAATAACAAATCTATTAAAAATCACAAAACTCAAAAATCTGATAGAGATTACACTTGACTTGACTTGTATATTCTTAAAAAAGAGAAAAGATGTAGAGGAAATATGGAGAGAAGTAGAGAGAAATAAAAACTATGAAATACGAAAAAAAAAAGTAGAGAAACAAAGGAGTAAAAAGAGGAGAAAGATTTGATTGAAACGAAATCAAATATCCACTTTTTACTCTTTTAATGAATATCTACACATTAATAAAAAATTAAAATAATAAAAAATAAAATTAATAGTATAATTTATCAAATCTGCTATCACTTGTAATTAAAAATATAATAAAAAATTATAAAAAAATACTGTTACAACTTACAATAAATAATCTAGAAAATACATATAAGATAATTTTCACAATTAATAATGGAATGAACAATCTTTTCTATGCTAGTCACAAGATGAGAGAAATGAATTTTCAATATTATAAGAAAACTCACTCTAGAAAAGTTAGGGTAAAGAGTCAAAAATATCCCTTAACTATTGAAAATAGATCAGCTATACTCTTCGTTAGATTTTAGGCTAAACATACCCTTACGATTAGTTGGACAAATTAATTAAGGATGACAAAAAAGTTTCAAAATTAAAAAAGCATGACACAAGTCTTAAATATTGAGTAGATGTGACAATTTTAAGATTAGTAGTAATGACTAATTTTAAAACTCTCAAATTTTATTATTTACACAAAGATCCCTTCCCCATATTTACACAAAGATCCCTACGGCAACTTTGACAGTTGCTGCAGCAACTTCGACAGTTGTTGTAACACAACAACTGATAGTAGTTGTTGCGGCAATTACCGTAGTTGCTGAAGCAACTCTCAAAGTTGTTGAACCAACTCTCGTAGTTGCTGAAGCAACTCTCATAATTGCTGAATTTGCTAAATTATTTCTTCATTGATTTTTAAAAGAAATCAAAAAATTTCTTATCAAACTTTTCAATTTTATTTTATAAAAATAGTCCATGAAAATTTAAAAAGTTTTAATGAAATGAAAAGAGAAAGAAAAAAAAAGAAGAGAAGATAGAAGGAGAGAAAAAAATAAGAAGAAGAAGAAGATGGGGAGAAAGAAAAAGAAGAAAAAGATTGAAAGATAAGAAAAGGGGGGAAGCTCTAAAATTTGAAATTTGG
Organism: Capsicum pubescens; assembly: GCA_030864215.1. Lineage (NCBI taxonomy): Eukaryota > Viridiplantae > Streptophyta > Magnoliopsida > Solanales > Solanaceae > Capsicum > Capsicum pubescens. The sequence continues at coordinate 127,381,461 of CM061543.1, forward strand.
AGTTGGAAGACTTTTTAAAAAATTTAAAAGTTTTAAAAATTACACTTTATATCCTAATTAATCTAATCATAATTTAAATGAAGCTTTGACCTTGGCTGGTCAAAGTTATCAATATTTTTAATTGAAAGACTTTTTTATCACCTCCCATTTAATTTTCTCCGATTAGTTAATTGACTCGTTTTTACCCCTCAATACTATCAATTGCCTCGTCACATTAATAACTCACATAAAATTATTTTGATTTGCTAACTTGAAAATTCAATTCTAAATAAAAGCCTAATCTTCTTCTAACATTCATCCACCTCTTCCTCTTCTATCTTTATTGCTTGACAAAACCACAACACTTTTATCATCTCCAAAAATCAAGTTGCATGCATAGAATGGAAAAGGTACATATATATCCCAGAACTATGATAAATGGTATATATATGCCATTTGTTATACTTTACGTACATATATATACTTGCAGTTAAAGTTTAGAACTGTATATACCCCGACCTAGACCCAACCCGATCCATGGAGTATTTAGGAAACCCCACAAAAACTCACGCATCTCTCTCACTGTCTCTTTCTATAAAAAAATCTTAACGAAGTATCATCAAATCCATGTATGTTTCTTCTCCCTTTCAATTACTTATTTTCTTGTTCAGAAAAATCGCTTTCTTGTTCTAAAAAATTATAATAGACTGGGTGCTATTTTTGGATCCATCGGAACATTGAAGTTTCTAAAGAATCATCCTTAGGTCCAATTTTAGGGGTTTGTTGTTGTTGATTCTGTGGGAAAATGTCTTGGTCCAAATAAACAATTTGAAGGCTAAACGGTGAACATGGACACTTTGAGAGATTTATTGAATGCGGTTAACATCAAATGAGACGAGTTAATAGACTGGAAAATGGGTCATTGAATGCTTGTAGACTGGAAAATTACAGAGATTGATTCGTTCTGCAGAAACTTCAAGATGTGAATTTGACGGAGCATTAGGATGATACTCTAATATGGAGGGCTAATAGTGATGGGTTTTTTCCTGTCATCTTTGTTATAACTTGTTGCAGGAATACTTCAAGTGTAGGATTGATTACCAGGTGCTGCAATCAGAGTAAAAGCGGCGACACATGATGATGATCTTATTAGATTATAAAATAACATTTCAACGTCCACTTGGTCCCAAAAGGCACTTATATGTAATCAAAGCTACCAAGTTCTCACCATTGCTGGCATTATGTTTCTTAGGTTTATATTTCTTTAATTAAGCTTGAGTTGAATGAATACTTTAGTGGAAAGTGTATTTAGTTTTTCTTTTGCACTTGGAAATAATGTTTCTGATGAACTAGTGAAGGCATTATGATGTGATTCTGGACATCCTCAAACCGTGTCACTAGAAAAAATAAGCTACTTGTAAAGTTACCATGTCAAATATCAATTATGTTACATATTTTTATGGAATATTTTTTTTTCATTTCATTTTTTTCAAATTTAGTCTTTCGGAAACAACCTCTCTATCTCCACGAGGCTAAGGAATAGATAAGCTACTGAATTGCACTCCTTCCATAAGTATTTTCAGCTTCGAAAATAAGAAAACACAAAAATAATCTAATTAGGGAATAAAGTAACAAATATATATACCATTTTGTTCAATGATATACCGATTTGAAGTCATGAAACCTGCAGGCTCAAGGGTTCTTCGAGGCAAAAGAGCTAGAAGCTTGAAGAGTTCACTTGTTTTATATTGATTTAACTAAAACAATGGTCCAACATCAGTTTGAAGTTGCCTTCTATTCTAGTCAACCAATGTAAGGAGCCTAAGAAGTATCAGATAAGGGAAACACAGATCCCTTCCCTTCCTATGTCAAAAAACACCAATGTACATACATAGATTACCATCCTATGTAAAAAAAATGCCAATGTCTTCACCCTGCAAATTCAAAATATAATCAATTAAAATGTACTAATCCTCTTTTTAGCCAAATCAATCTGGTCCATATAATAAGTATCTTTTTAGTCAAATCGATTTGGTCCATATAATAGTCAAATTAGTTTCATCTTTTCAAATATTGTATTTAAGGTCTCCAAACACTCTATCCTCCTCGGATTCTCCACTTGTGGGATTATATTGGGTATTTTGTATTTCAAATTTGAAAAAAAAATCTTAAAACATACAATAGGAATGCTCATTGAGAAGGAAAAACTGTTACTATAAAGCTTCTTTTTTTTTGATAAAAGAGATTAATTTATATAGTTTTAAAATTATTAGTGAAATGTTCATAAACCTAAGTTTTGTTACATTGACCAATGAATAATACCTTGTCTTCTCAAACAGAGAATAAACTTGTCTATTGTTCTTCTAGTGCTGTCAGATACATTTTGTTATAGGCCACCCCGTGAGACTAGGGAAAAATGGATCTTAGTAATTAGTGATTATAGACTCTTCTGTACCAATGAGTTTCCAAGATCATGACCATTATATACAGAATCTCCATAGAAGAACTAAAGCATCCCAGGTTTAAGCCCTTAGAAAATTTCCTGGAATCCTGTTCTTCGGACCAAATACGACTCATGGTATGAGCCTATGCTGGGGTACGAGTGGTGAAAACCTCTCGTAAGCTGACCAGTATTAGTTGGTGGGATGGTTTTTGTCACAGGAATGGATACGACTTAGGAGTGAGTGTTGTATGGTTGGGTACGAGTCGTATAAGTAGTATCGTAAGGTGGACAGTGTTTGATCCTCCTGGTGTTACATTCTATCAGGATATGGATCATGTGTACGGATCGTATGCTGAGGTTACGACTTAGGTGGATGAGTCGTATACTGGGCAGTGTCTAATCCATGGTTGAGATTTGGTTATGATCAAGTGGGTATCAACTGTAAGGGAGGTTACGACTTGTAAGGAGGTCAATCGTGACCCTGTGTCGGGTTTTTATGGGATTTAAGTGGGGTATTTTGATATTTTCCTACTTACCCTAATAACGATCCAAGACTTCTAATACACTTAGGAGGTTATTTGCCTATTATTTTACTCTTAAACAGTTAGAAACTCTTCCTAAACATATCATAATTCCCTCAAAGCTTTTGGAGCAAAGTGTTAGGGTTTCAATTAAGGGATTACTTTGGGGGTTGTCTTGGTGAATTCTTTCCATCAATCTTCTTGGTTTAAGGCATGATTCTCTTCCCTAATTATAATTTCAATTAAAGTCATGGTTACATGATTGATTTCATGGATTTTCTCTTTCATGATTAAGGCTTTCAACTATTGATTTGGGGGTTTTGATGTTAAATGCTTGGTTATGATTTTCTATGGTGTTAATTATATTTTCTATGCATTAACGGTGGTTTTGGACAATTGAATTGCATGGTAATGGTTTAATGGTAATGGAATTTGGTTTTGGTTATATTATGCCCCCAAGGTGTTTGATAAAATACTTATAAAGATATGTTCATTGCATTGACTTATTTTAATGAAACTTGATAACGCTCAAACTACAGCTCTCGTAAGAGTGTAAGCGGTCGTTGTCAAATATAGAACCCAACTGGGTTGGGTGTCGAATCCCACAGGGAATACTTGGTCACTAAGTATGCAACGATTAGTAGACTGTTGATCGAAAATTCTACGAAAAAAGGGGGGATTTAATTTTAGCGTGAATTAAGAGTATCAAAGTAACAAAGAAAAATGGAATGTTTATTAGGTTTTAATCAATGAGAATTGTAAGTTAGGGTTATGTCCACCTTATGAGTTTTACGTATCTATTGGCTATGAGTTATGCAGAATTCAGACATGCATGCGCTTATAGAGATTCGTATTCTATGGTAAACCCTAGTGTCTTTCGACCATTAAGGATTATATCACTTTAACTCTTTCAAGCTTAAAGCGTATACTAATGGTACGAATTCTCCAAGAGGTTAATCCAGTTACGACACTAACTTTTAAACAGGGCTTGGTAGCCCTATTTCCTTGTCATTCTCTCTTTTCCAGACATGTAACTTTTCTTTCGAATAAGTTAATGCTATACTGGCGTATTCTATATGTTTACAACCACAAGAATTTAATTAAGATGAAGAGAGTAATGATATAAGCAGCATACGTATCAAGAATTCACAAACTCATAGCAATAGATAGTATCTCATAAGGCTTCCATAACCCTAACAGAGAAGTTTAGCTACTCATGAGCGCAACGGAGATCACAATAACCATCATCATCATATCAAAACTAGAATGATCTCACGTTGGAGAGGAGTGTGGCGTCACAACAAAGTTGACATTTTCCCTCTTGGTGTTTCCCACGAGTTAGCATTTTTCTCTGTTAACAATTGTAACGTGAATTAGGAGCGGAAGTTGAATGAAAGAGAATTGAATTAATGAATGAGTGAATGCTAAAAAACTTGAATTAATCAATGAGTGAATAATTAAAAGCTTGCTGAAAAATTCAGCAAATAGGGTTTTTATAACATCCTTGTCCTAGTCCTACTGAAATAGGGTTTTTATCCTTGTCCTAGTCCTACTGGGTTACTGCATACTTGTCCTAATCCTACTAAGTTACTGCTGATCCCCCAAGTCTTTAGAAATGCTGTTTTTGCCCGGGACAAGTTCTCCATGCATCACTTTCAGTCCACAAGCTTCCAGAAGTTGCCTTCCTTCTTTCGTGAAGTTTTCTTTGGCGTCCAACAGTCCATAAAATGCTGAAATCTTCATTATTTATTCCTGAAAACTTGCTAATCACGTTGGTTAGGTCACTTACAGAAAAACGGACTAAAAGTGCAGGAATTATATACTTTGTCCTTTAAAACTTAGCTAAAATATGGGTAAATTAAGGTGTTTTAGGCGTGTAAATTCGCCTAACATCAGAACTCTTGCTTGTTTTCGGCTTATATATGAAGCCTTAAATGTTTTTCAATGGTTTACAAAGTTTAAGGGCTAATTGGGTATGCTTGTGGAGAACGTGGTAGTCTCCCTAGAGGTTTAATATGGCTAATAATAGGGCACTTGAATGTCCCCTTAATCTAAATGGTTTGGTTATGGATAATGCTAGCAATTATAGTGGTATTACGATACTATTGGTTTATTGAATAGCCTGTGTTAATAAATTTATAATTGGATTATTTGTTATTGGTTTTAATTAGGCATTAATGGCGGGAAGTGTAATCTAAGACGTGGAAGGTAGTGGTCTCGGAAGGACCAAAACTGGAAACTCATATTTGTTGATATGAGAGGTCTTCGATTTCCACGTGCGAGTGTCACATTTATATTGGAGGGATATACTAGTCATCCCAGGGATATTGCCTGGTCCTGCGGCTACACGCACTGGGACCCTTTCAGCAGGGAGAGCTGAACCCATATGGACCGTGGGTGGTAGGACAACTAAGCTACACAACCCAGGTAAAGGTTTTAAATGGCATGTTAAACCTGGTCCCTTTTCCCAACACTTATATATATGTATGGTTTTTTGCATTGGATGGTTTCACTTGGTTTTGATAACTGGTATTACGTTATCCTTATCTCGAGTTTCATGCTAGTGTTCACCCACTAACCCATCTACTAGAGGTTGTATACCTACTTTACGTAGAAACCAGCTGTTTGAATGCTCCTTCATAGTACTTGATTCGGGGATAGCTTATTGGACTGAAGTGGTAAGCTTCCATCCTTTCGAAAGACATCATTTCATGTTGGACATTCTTAGACATTTTACTTTCTTTTTGGATATTGGTTTTGGCCATGGTTGGGGGTATGTCCCAATAGGATATTTGTATTTCTTTGGATAGAGGCTTTATGGTACTTCTAGGGGTTGGTATGGGCGGGATCGGTATTTGTGTCGGCCTTAGCATTGGAATAATCTGGGAGGCTGGTATCATTAGACATAATTTCTCACCATTCCATCGTATAACCTTGTGGGTTTGATTATCATATTATGTTTGATATTTTCTAAACGGTTTGGTATAGAATGGATGGTTGGTTTGGTATGGTTAGACTCGGTTGGGTCAGTTATGATTGTGACCCTATCCTAGAGTCTTCATGACAACATTATGCAATATTATTATATGCTCAAAATTCAACTCATCAAAGGCTGTATAAGGTGGTTGGGTTAGATTAAGAAGGAGGTCCCCGGTCCTGATTAGACTTGGGATGCCCATTACGACATGTCCCTAGTTCAGGCTGTGTCAAGTTGGTATCAGAGACAGGTTTATGGTCAATTGGGAGTCCATAAAGCCATGTCGAGTAGAGTCTCTTTTAGGGGTGTGTAGTGCGCCACACTTATAACGGAGAGGCTACAAGACATTTAGGAATGTTTTACTTTTTTGGTATTCTTTCTTCAAGCTTAACTTCTCAGTCCTGGAATATCCTCTAATATTTGTTTGTTCATCTTTCAGATCATTCCTCCTAGATCTGGAACACAAGAAAATTCTTCTACCCTATCTAGAAGTAACGTTGAGGGAGCACGTTCTACTCCCGCGGTTCATCTTCGATCTCATGGTCCTATTCTTAATTATACCAGAGTTTCTTCTATTCTTTCTATTGCTCCTCAGGTCCCTCAGGGTAATATGACAAATGCAAAGTTTCATTAGTCTATGCATGTTATTGCCTAATTGGTTGCTTCTCAGTCCGAGTGGGGTATGGCTATATTTGTACCTGCTGAGGCCGCTAGGCTTACATATTTTATGAAGATGAATTCTCCGATTTTTATGGGAATAAAGGTAGAGAAAGAATCACAGGGCTTTTTTGATGAGATGGAGAAGATCTTTCGGGTAATGAGGGCTACTAATATGGAAGGAGTAAACTTTCCAGCTTATTAGCTCAAAGTGGTTTCTTATCTGTGGTTTGAGGAGTGGGACAAAGATAAAGGTGATATAAAAGAGGATGGTTTATGGGAGGCCTTTTCTAATACCTTCATGGTTGGTTCTTTCCTCAAGAGTTGAGGAAATCTAAGATGGAGGAGTTTGTGAACCTCAGGCAAGGGAAAATATCTGTGAAAGAGTATGCTTTGAAGTTCCATCAGTTGTCGAGGTATGCTCCTAATTTGGTGGCTAATACGAGGTTAACAATGAAGAAGTTCGCTTCTGGTATGAACAAAGATATAATTATGGAGAGCAAGACTATTTTACTCATAAAGGATATGGACATGTCGAGGCTAACTGTCTATATATAGAAGGTTGAGGATGAAAAGAGAAGGCAGGCTGAATATGGAAACAGGCAGGGTAAGTAGGGTAGGTTTTCTGATTAGGGAAGTGCCCAGTCTCAGGGTGGTCAGGACGATGGGAAGTGGCAGAAAAAAAGTGGGGGAGTTCTGATTATTTCTCTACTTTTAGTGCTGTTTACCCCCAACAGTCGGGCGACAGGCTAATTCTCGGGTTTAGGGAACCCAGTCCCAGGCAAGTGAAGGACTATCTATTTCTTCGTATCCTTTATTTCAATTTTATGGTTGTCCTTATCGGGGATTTTGTAAGAAGGGAAAGGATAAGTTCTTCAAGTGTAGCCAAGTAGGACATCAGCTCAAGGATTTTCCATCTAACAAGGTTGCTATGAGGGCGAATAAGATTCTTATGGCTTTATCTTCTATTCCTACACCTGGTGGTGCGACATATGCTTCTGTTACTGCTCATGGTTCTAGTGCTAGTCGTAACAGGTTGTATGCTTTGGCGTCTCATTAGCAATTCAAGGCATCGCCTGATGTAGTTACTGGTACGTTACAACTTTTCTTTCATGACGTATATTGTTTGCTTGATCCAGGTTCTACCCTTTCCTATGTGACTCCTTATATAGCTGTGTCTTTTGGTATTAATTCGGAGATTATTTCAGATTTGTTTTCTATTTCTACCCCGGTAGGAGATTTGGTCATTGTTGAATGGGTCTTTAGGGTGTGTGTGGTATCTGCTAGTGGTAGACATACTTTGGCGGATCTATTTGAGTTGGGTATGGTAGATTTTGATGTAATCTTGGGCATGGATTAGCTGCATTCTTTATATGTAAATTTGGATAGTTGAACCTGTAGGGTCATCTTTAGGTTCCCTGGTGAGCCAAAAATAGAATGGGAAGGTTATTCCTTAGCACCAAGGGGGAAGTTTATTTCTTATCTTAGATCTCGGAGGTTAATCTCTAAGGGTTTTCGTTATCACTTGGTTCGAGTTAAAGATTCTAACTCGGAAGGTCCTTCATTGGGTCAATTTCGATAGTTAATGAGTTTCCAGAGGTCTTTTCGGATGATCTTCCAGGTGTTCCTCGGGATAGGGAAATAGAGTTTGGTATTGATTTTCTGCCGAACACTCGTTCAATTTCTATTCCTCCATATAAAATGGCTTTGGCTGAGTTAAGGGAACTCAAGGAGCAAATTAAGGATCTTCTAGACAAAGCGTTTATTTATCCTAGCATTTTTCCAGGGGTGCACTTTTGTTGTTCGTGTGCAAGAAGGATAGTTCTCTTCGTATGTGCATCGACTACAGATATTTGAATAAAGTAATGGTTAAGAACAAATATCCTCTTCCTAGGATAGATGATCTGCTTGACCAGTTGTAGGGTGCCAAGTTCTTCTCTAAGATACATCTTCGATCTGGGTACCATCAGTTGAGGATTACGGAGGTGAATATCCCTAAGATGGCTTTTCACACTCAGTATGGGTATTATGAGTTTTTGGTGATGTCATTTGGATTGACAAATGCCCTAGTAGTATTTATGGATTTGATGAATAGGGTATTTCAACAGTATTTAGATCTCTTCATTATTGTATTTATTAGTGATATTCTGGTGTATTCGAAGAGTGAGGTGGATCATACTAATCACCTCCGTGTAGTGTTGCAGACTTTAAAGGAACAACAGTTGTATGCTAGGTTCTCTAAGTTCGAGTTTTGGTTGAATGTTGTGATCACGGTGGATCTACAGAAGGTGGTTGTGGTGAAGAAGTGGCCTAGTCCTACAACTCCACTGATATTCGAAGCTTCTTTGGTTTAGTCAGGTATTACAGGTGGTTTGTGGAGAGTTTTTTATCGATAGATGCTTCTTTGGCTAAGTTAACTCAGAAGAAAGTTAAGTTTTCTTGGTCAGATACGTGTGAGGGGAGTTTTGAGAAGTTGCAGGATAAGTTGACTTTAGCTCCAGTTCTGACCTAACCGGAGGGCAATGATGGGTTCGTGGTTTATTGTGATACATCTCGGGTTGGTCTTGGTTGCGTGTTGATGCAGTATGGGAAGGTGATAGCTTATGCCTCCAAGTGGTTGAAGGTGCATGACAAAAAATATCTTACTCATGATTTGAAGCTGTTATCCATTGTATTTGCTTTAAAAATATGGAGGCATTATTTGTATGGTGTTCACATGGATATCTTTTCTAATCATAAGAGTTTGCAGTATGTGTTCTCATAGAAAAAGCTTAATCTTAGGCAGAGGAGATGGCTTGAACTTTTTAAGGACTATAATGTGAGTCTTCAATACCACCCAGGTAAAGCTAACGTGGTTACTGATACTCTTAGTAGGTTTTCCATGGGTAGTTTGGCTCATGTGGAAGAAGTTAAGCGAGAATTGGTGAAGGATATTCACCATTTGGCAAATCTTAGGGTTCGTCTCTTGGACAAAAATGATGGTGGTATGATGGTTCAAGAAATGGTTAGATCGTCTCTTGGTATGGAGATTAAGGAGAAGCAAGTGTTGGATTCTTCTTTAATAAAAATAAAGGGTAGCGTTGGTGGGAAAAAGGTGTCGAATTTTGAGATTAGCGACGATGGTACTTTGTGGTACCAAGGGAGGTCGTGTGTTCCTGATGTAGATGATTTATGGCAAAGGATCTTGGCTGAGGTGCAAGAGTTGTGTTAATGTTGTTCATCCTAGTTCTACTAAAATGTACCATTATCTCAAGGAGATCTATTGGTAGAGTGGCATAAAACGAGGTGGGGTTGATTTTGTGTCCAATTGCATGGTGTGTCAATAAGTTAAGGTTGAGAAAATGAGGCCTGGTGGGTTGTATCAAGAAATTGAGTTGCCTGAATGAAAGTGGGAGGAGATCAATATGAATTTCATTATCGATCTTCCTCGATCTTGGAACCAAATTAATTTTATTTGGATTATCGTGGATAGGATGACAAAGTCTGTGCATTTCTTCCCTGTGCGTACTAACATTTTAGCAGAGGATTATACGAAGCTTTATCTTCAAGAGATTGTGAAACTGTATGGGGTGCTTGTTTCAATTATTTTCTATCGCGGTACGCAGTTTATGTCCCACTTCTGGTGGTCTCTCCATAAATGGTTGGAGACTAATGTGAGTCTGAGTACTGCTTTCCATCCACAGTTGGATAGGTAGACGAAAAGAACTATTTAGATATTGGAAGATATACTTTGAGCTTGTGTGATTGATTATGGTGGAAGTTGGGTGGAGCATCTACCTTTTGTAGAGTTTGCTTACAACAATAGCTATCATAAGCGTGTTGGTATGGCTCTTTTTGAGGCGTAGCTCGGCGAGGTTAATTTGTTTGGTTCAAATTTGGTTCATCAAGCTATGGAAAAGGTGAAGGTGATTCGGGATAGGCTCAAGGCTGCCTAGAGTCGTCGAAAGTCCTATGCGAATGTTAGGCGTAGAGACTTGGAGTTTGCAGTTAGGGATAAGGTTTTCCTTAAGGTGTCTCCTATGAAGGGAGTATTACGGTTTGGCAAAAACAGAAAGCTCAATCCTCAGTATATTGGTCTTTGTGAGATTTTGCGGAGAGCGGGAAATGTTGCGTATGATTTGGAGTTGCCATCTAACTTGAATTTGGTTTATTCGATTTATCATATTTCTATGTTGAGGAAGTGAGTTGGTGATCCTCTTCGATTATTCTTTTCTAGGGGTTGGATATCTCGGATTCTCTGTTTTATGAAGAGGTCTCAGTTGAGACATTGGATAGGCAAGTTCGTCGGTTGCAGACCAAAGATGTGGCTTTGGTTAAGGTTCTATGGAAGAACCATAAGGTGGAAGAGGCCATGTGGGAATAGGAGGAGGACATAAAGTCCAAGTATCCTCTTTTGTTTTCTGCTCCTGATATTCATGCGGAAGGTATGTGTTCTTGAACACATCTTTATTTTCTGAGTTTGTTAAAGGACAGATTAACATCTTTGCCTCTTTGTTTTCAAACTTTGTTAAAGAGATGTTTGATAGTAAAAATGACTGTGGTTACCCCTACCTTATCCCTTATTTGGGTACAAATGTTCCTAGTTTGGGATATTGAAGCATCCCAGGTTTGGATCCTTAGAAAATTTCCTGTAATCTCATTCTTCGGACCCAATACGACTCATGGTACGAGCCATATGCTGGGGTACGAGTGGTGAAGTCCTGTTGTAATCTAACCAGTGTTAGTTAATGGGATGGTTTTTGTCACTGGAATAGGTACGACTTAGGAGTGAGTGTCAAACGGTTGGGTACGAGTAGTATAGGTGACTCGTAAGGTGGATAGTATTTGATCCTCCTGATGTTATATTCTGCCAGGGATACGGATCTTGGGTACGGATCATATGCCGAGGTTACGACTTAGGTGGATGAGTCGTATACTTGACTGTGTCTGATCCATGGTTGAGGTTTGGTTACGATCAGGTGGGTATCAACCGTAAGAGAGGTTACGACTCGTAAGGAGGTCAGTCGTGACCCTGTGTCGGGTTTTTATGGGATTTAAGTGGGGGTATTCTGGATATTTTCCTACTTACCTTAATAAGGACCCATGACTTCTAATACACTTAAGAGGTTATTTACCCTATTATTTTACTCTTAAACATGTAGAAACTTTTCCTAAATATATTATAATTCTCTCAAAGCTCTTGGAGAAAAGAGCTAGGGTTTCAACTAAGGGATTACTTTGGGGCTTGTCTTGGTGAATTATTTTCATCAATCTTCTTGGTTTAAAGCATTATTCTCTTCCTTAATTGTAATTTCAATTAAAGGCATGATTACATGGTTGATTTCATGGTTTTTCTCTTGCATGATTAAGGCTTTCAACTATAGATTTGGAGGTTTTGATGTTAAATGTTTGGTTATGATTTTCTATGGTTTTAATTATTTTTTCTATGCATTAACGGTGGTTTTGGAAAATTGAATTGCATGGTAATGGTTTAATGGTAATGGAATTTGGTTTTGGTTATATTATGCCCCCAAGGTGTTTGACAAAATGCTTACAAAGATATGTTCATTGCATTGACTTATTTTAATGGAAATCTTGCTTGTTTTCGGCTTATATATGAAACCTTAAATGGTTTTCAATGGTTTACAAAGGTTAAGGGCTAATTTGTTATGCTTGTGGAGAACATGGTAGTTTCCCAAGAGGTTTAATATGGTTCATAATAGGAAAATTGAATGTCCCCTTACTCTAAATGGTTTGACTTTGAATAATACTTCCAAGTATGGTGGTATGACGATACCACTGGTTTATTGAATATCCTGGGTTAATAAATGGATAATTGGATTGTTTTTTATTGGTTTTAATTGGGCATTAACGGTGAGAAGCGTAACCTAAGCCGTAGAAGGTGGCGGTCCTGGGGGGTCAAAATCAGAAACTCATATTTGCTGATATGAGGGGTCTTCTATGGCCACGTGCGAGTGTCATATTTATATTGAAGGAATGTACTAGTCATCCCAGGGATATTGCCTACTCGTATGGCTATACGTACTGGGACCCTTTCAGCATAGGTAGCTGAACCCATATGGCCCATGGGTAGTAAGACGGTTAAGCTATACAACTAGGTAAAGGTTTTAAATGGCAAGTTAAACCCGGTCCCTTTTCCCAGCACTTATATATATATGTATGGTTGTTTTCATCAGATGGTTTTCACTTGGTTTTGATAACTAGCATTACTTTATCCTTATCCCTAGTTTCATACTAGTGTTCACCCAATAACTCATATACTAGCGGTTGTATACCTATGCAATGCAGGAATCGGTCATTTGACTTCTCCATCATAGTACTTGATTCGGCGACAGCTTATTGTACTGAAGTGGTGACCTTTCATCTTTTCGAAAGGAATCTATAACGCCCCAAATCTTGTACCCAGAACGTTACATGGTGCTCATGACCCCAAAGGACCACAAGCTAACCTATGACTAATATCTGTAACTGAGCACTGAATAATATACTGTAATTATAAGGAAAATAAGCTGTAAGGCCATAAGGTTCAAAACTGAACTAATACTGAATATAAAGCAATGTTTGTAATGGGGTATAACAATACCCCAAACTAAAATAAACTATCTGAAACATGTTGTAGTCTGAAAGCCTCTAAATTGTCAGAAATCTGTGGAGTTGATGGGACATGTTCCCAACCAACTCTAAACTACTGAAATAATAAAGTAATAAAATAACCATGCTATCCTCGAATGATGAGGACCCACTGCTAGTCCGGCTGTTGAACGTCGATCTACTAAGGATGCTTGGGATCTCATGCTTCTAAACCTATGGTAGAAAACACCATAGAGCAAATGCGTCAGTACGTTGAATATACTGGTATATAAGTGAGGAAGGATGAATGCAATGGGTTTAAATACATGAACAATGCTAACTGACTAAATAACATGAACATGAGAATACATGCATGAATAAGTGACTGTGACTAAATTCGTGATGGTAATGACTACTGAGTATGATTACTAGTAACATAAGTCACTGATAACTAATATAAATAATACTGAGCGACTGTAACTGACAATCTTGGTTCTGATAGAACTAACTGAGTTTCATACTATTCTGAGTTGACTGTATCTGACAGTCTTAAAATTCTGAAAAACTATCTGAGTTCTATTACTGAGACTGAGTCTGATACTGTAACTGTGGGAAGTAGTTATCTAACCGACATGCCCCTAATACGCCATTATGGATGAGTTGGGGTCCAATCTGTAACCCCAATTGGAAGGGTGTCAATACCGCGCCACTGGTAAGGACAAGCTGTGGGTGACCCTTATCTGACCGTGTCCCCAAAAGAGAATGGTGGGACCTTCATCTGATAGTGTTTATCCACCTCATCAACCCTCATCTGTCAGTGTTGATGTCTCAACCTATGCTGGATACATAGTTCTGGATTGCAAGGATTGTTTCTAAGGATCACACCCTCAACTGTCAGTGTGTGTCCTCATCCTTGGGTTCACTCGGTGCTAAATCCTACTCACATCTGAATAGACACTGAACATGATTAACTAAACTGAATTGGACTGAGTTCATTGAGTTTCGTTGACTGAAGGAATACTATTGAGATTAATAAAGTAGTGAGATTTCTGAGGTTACTGGGATGTAACTCCCCAAATCTGGGACCCAGAATGCTACACGGTGCTCATGACCCCGAAGAACCACAACCTAACCTATGAGTGATATCTGTACCTGAACACTGCATAATATACTGTGTAAATGTGGAAATAAAGGCTGTAAGGTTCAAAACTAAGACACAATATCTAATAAAATATAACATCTGTATGGGGTATGAAATACCCAAAACAAACTAATAAATGGACTGAACATGATAGTCTAAAAAGCTTCGAACTGTCTGAATAAGGAATTGATGGGACATATCCCCAACTAACTCCAACTACTAAAATAAACTAAGTACTGAAATAATATGATAATGCTCATGTCCTTGAAGGATGAGGACTCACTGCTGACTCTGACTGCTGAGTACTAGAATGCTACTGATGCTCTGGAGCTCGTGCTTCTGAACCTATGGTATAAAATACCATAGTGCAAATGCATCAGTACGATTGAATGTACTGGTATGCATGTGAGGTAGGCTGAATGCAAGGGGTTCACATGCATGAACTATACTAACTGACTGAACAACATGAACGTGAGAATACATGCATTAATACATAATAATTGTAACTGAATTCGTGATAACATGATTACTGAATCCGAGTACTGATAACATGAGATACTGATAACTGTATAACTGAAATAACTAATACTGAGCGACTATATCTGACAGTTTAGTTTCTGATGAAACTAGATGAGTTCCATTCTGTTATGAGGTGACTGCATCTGACAGTCCTAAATTCTTTAGAACTATCTAAGTTTTATTACTAAGACTGACTGACTATATCTGACAGTCGTAATCTATAACTGAAACTATGGGAAGTAGTCATCTAATCGACATGCCCCAAATAACGCAATATAGCTGTGTTGGGGTCCAACCTGTAACCCCAATTGGAAAGGTGTCAATACCGCGCCACTGGTAAGGATAAGCTGTGGGTGACCCTCATCTGATAGTGTCCCCAAAAGAGAATGGTGGTACCCTCATCTGACAGTGTTTATCCACCTCAACAACCCTCATCTGACAGTGTTGATGTATCAACCTATGCTGGCTACATAGTTTTGGAACGAAAGGATGAATTTTAAGAATCACACCCTCATCTGACAGTGTGTGTTCCCATCCTTGGGTTCACTCGGTGTTAATTACTACTCCCATCTGAATAGACACTAAACATGGATTACTGAACTGAACTGGACTAAATTAACTGAGTATTCATTGACTGACGAAATAGTACTAAGATTACTGTATTACTGAGCTTTCCTGAGTCATATGACTGACTGAGTTTTATGGATCATGGCTTGACTGAGGTTATCGTGAAAACATGACACTAACTCTAGGCACACAACTATATTTTTCGGGTACAAGTATCCCCAAGACTCGATGGGAAGAAACTGACAAATCATGACTTTCTTGAATACATGACCAACATCACAATCCTTAATACAATAAGTTGGAGATTTCATGAAGTACAAGTTCTAAAGAACCACAATGGCTACACATATATCCATACTTCATTGACTAAGAAATTTCATCAAACACTTGATGTGCATAAACTTGTACATGAATGGAGATTTCATAGTATTATACTAGTATGGCACTTTTCCTTCATATAGGCATTTTGTCAAACACATGGGGAGCATGCTTTGGTTATACCATTATCAACAAATCTAATAATCATGGATACATCAATAAACTTGTAAATTGAAGGGGGTTTTCATGATTATTATGCAAATTTTCATATACTAAGGTCAATCATTGGAATATGTAATTTAATGCATGAATCAAAACCCCACAACAACATGAACATGAATTTCAATTCAATTTAAATCATGAACATTCATCAATACACAAATCTTAGATTTCAAAAAAAAGATTCTTGAGCTTTATGGGTGAAAGAGACCCATGAATCAACACATGACATACCTTGATACTTGATTTGGGAAGATTGATGGAAGAATCCTTGAGATTTGGATCTTGAATTGGAAACCGCTCTTCTTGTTCTTGAGAGAACTTGAGAGAAAAGAATGTATTTTGGTGAAATGGAGGCTGAATTCAGTGTTTATGGAGCTTTGGGGTGAAGGTAAAATACCAAAATACCCCTCTAAAACCATTTGGAAAATGCTGAATTCTACGGCTGACGACATTGGGCTGATGTTGTCACATACGTGAAAGCCGTCAGATCATGTCGTCACTTAATGCTAGAATTTATGACTTTCTTCTTAGGGCTTATCAGATATTTGATAAGCCGTCAGCTAATGTCGTCGCTTAGTTTCCAGGCTAACATAATGGAGTAAAATGGGTATAAATTTTTGCTCCGATATCAGATTTAGGCAAAATTGATATGTTGGAAAGATAATTCAATTATCTATTTGTTGGTGGGTCATGAGCTTAAAAATTTATAGTATAAAGAGAGATATGCTCGTTTTAAGTTGACTATACCAATATCTTTCCCAAGAATTCAATCACTAAGGAATGTTTTGATTCGCCTAATAGCTTGGACGTATTTGAGAACTTAATTGACATAAAACTTGATCATGAAAATAGCAAATAACCATGATGTACTATGAATAAGCTTGAAATATGGCGCTAATATTGATTTGAATTTTTTGGGGTACTATAATATCCCCCTTGGGAACATTCGTCCTCGAATGAGACTGATTAGACTGAGAGAAATGATAATGAAAGTACATTCTGGACATGCACAACTGAAGCATGATTTCATGACCGACATGACTAATAAGTTGGTTTTATCATATTGAACATGTATATCTGATGTATGAATACATGACTAAGCTGACACATGAATGCATGACTGAATATGTAATGGTACTTTGTACCAAGTTTATAATGGAAATCTGAACATGAAACTGAATAAGCTTAAGAAAAATTATTACCTTAAGTTGAGTCTGAGTTTGTGGAGAAGAGGTGAGGGTACTTAGTTTGCATTTCTGCTTCTTCTTCCCAAGTAGCTCCCTCAACAGGCTGATTCCGCCAAAGAACTTTGACTAGAGGGACTTTTTTTCCTTAGTCTACGAATCTGGTAGTCAAGGATTTCGACTAGAATTTCTTCATAAGAGAGACTGTTTTGAACATCTATGCTCTGAATAGGGACTACATCTACAGGGTCATCTATGTACTTCTTGAGCAAAGAGACATGGAAGACTGGGTGAACTGAGGCTAGATCTGAAGGAAATGCAAGCTTATAACCTACTTTGCCGAAGCGACTGAGAATTTTGAAGAGACCGACATATCTAGGACTAAGCTTTCCCTTCTTGCCGAATCTTTTCACTCTTTTCATGGGAGAGATCTTTAGATAGACAAAGTCACCAATTTTGAACTCGAGATCCTTTCTGCGTACATCTGCATAAGACTTTTGTCGGCTTTGAGTAGCACGAAGTCTCTCTCTGATCAACTAAACTTTTTCTAAGGCATCGAATACCAAGTCGGGCCCTATGACTGAGGCCTCACTAACTTCAAACCAACCAACTGGAGATCTATATCTACTACGTAGAGATCTTTAAATGAAGCCATCTGAATACTGGAATGATAAATTTTGTTGTATGCAAACTCAATCAAAGGCAAGTGGTCATCCCAACTTCCCTTGAAATCAATTGCACACGCCCTTAGCATATCCTCCAAGGTCTGAATGGTCCTTTTTGCTTGACCATCTGTCTGGGGATGAAAGGTTGTACTGAGATGAATTTAGGTACCAAGACCCTTTTGGAATGCTTTCCATAAGTAAGAGGTGAACTGGGTACTTCTATCTGAAATAATAGACAATAGAATACCATGTAATCTGACCAACTCCCTGATATAGAGTTTGGTGTAGTCCTCGATTGAATAAGAGGTATGAACTGGAAGAAAATGAGCTGATTTGGTCATCTTGTCTACAATAACCCGAACTGAATCATGCTAATGGTGAGTACGTGGCAAACCCATCACAAAGTTCATGCTCACTTCTTCCTATTTCTAGGTAGGAATAATGAACTCTTGTATGGGACCACTAGGCTTCTGATGCTCTATCTTAACCTGCTGACATGTATAGCACTTAGCCACAAAATCTGCAATATCTCTTTTCATCCCATTCCACCAATAGATCTCCCACAAGTCGCGGTACATCTTTGTGTCCCCTGGATGAATAGAGTAGCGCACATCATGTGCTTCTGCAAGAATTCACTGCCTCAATTCATCTACACCTGGAACACAAAAACAAACCTAACAACGTAGAACACCATCTCCCCCTGGGAGAAAACCTCAACCTTCTGATCCTTGACTGACTCTTTCAACTTAACTAGACTGGGATCTCTATCTTGTTTTTCTTTCATAACTAGAGATGATTCTGAACTACTCTGAACCCATACATCACCCTCCTCTGTATCGACTAGGTGAACACCTAGTTTGGTAAGATAACGGACTTCTTAAGGTAACTTGTTCCTACTATCCTCAACATGAGTAACACTACCCATAGACAATCTACTGAGAGTGTCGGCCACTATGTTGGCCTTTCTCAGATGATAAAGGACACTCATGTCATAATCTTTCAAGATCTCTAACCACCTTCTCTAGCGGAGGTTAAGATCTTTCTGAGAGAATACATACTGAAGGCTCTTATGGTCTTTGAACACATCTACATAAACACCGTATAGATAATGCCTCCAAATCTTTAAGGCAAATACTACGGCTTCTAACTCAAGATCATGAGTCGACTAATTCTTCTCTTGGGGTTTAAGCTATCTGGAGGCGTAGGATATGAACTTACCATACTGCATGAGGACATAACCCAAACCTACTCTGGATTCATCACAATATACCACTAACCCATTTGAACCATCTAGAAGAGCTAGGACTGGAGCTGAGGTGAGTCGAGTCTTCAACTCCTGAAAACTCCTCTCATAAGGATCTGACCACTAAAACTTGACTTTTTTCTGAGTCAATCTTGACATAGGGGATGCAATATAAGAAAATCCCTAGACAAACCATCTTTAATATCCATCCAAACCCAAGAAACTCCTGATATCTGATGAAGATACAGGGCGAGGTCAGTTTTTTACCACTTTAGTCTTTTGAGGATCAACCCTAATGCCATCACCAGAAATGATATGACCAAGGAATGCTACTGAACTTAGCCAAAAATTGCACTTATTAAATTTGGCGAACAACTGATGATCTCTAAGAGTCTGAAGTACAATTCTGAGATGGTTTGTATGATCACACTCACTGCGGGAATAGACCAGAATATTATCTATGAAGACTACGATGAACATGTCCAAGTACTGCTTGAACACCCGGTTTATCAAGTCCATGAAAGATGCTAGGGAATTAATAAGACCAAAGGACATGACTAGGAATTTGAAGTGACCATACCAAGTTCGGAAAGCTATTTTTGGAACGTCACATTCCCATACTCTGAGCTGATGATAGCCTGATCTGAGGTCTATCTTAGAGAAATAGCTGGCACCCTGAAGCTGGTCAAACAAGTCATCTATATAAGGAAGTGGATACTTGTTCTTGACCGTGACTTTATTGAACTGACGGTAATCAATGCACATTCTGAGAGAATTATCTTTCCTGCGCACAAATAAGACTGGTGTGCCCCACAGGGACACACTGGGTATGATGAACCCCTTATCTAAGAGATCCTTTAACTGTTCTTTCAATTCTTTGAGGTCTTTTGGTGCCATTCTATCTGGAGGAATAGATATAGGCTGAGTATTTGGAAGAAGATCAATGCCGATGTCTATTTCTATTTCGGGAGGAATTCTGAGAAGATCTTCGGGAAAGACATCTGAATATTCATTCACGACTAGGACTGAATCAAGATTGGGAGTTTCGGAACTAGTGTCCTTAACTTGAACAAGATGATAGACATATCCTTTAAACATCATTTTCCTTACCCGAAGGTAGGAAATAAGCCGACCTCTAAACGCTGAAGTACTACCTCTCCACTTTAGGACGGGTTCATTTAGAAACTGGAACTAGACTATTCTATTTTTGTAGTCAACTGTGGCATAGCAGGAGTGAAGCCAATCTATGTCTAGAATGACATCA
This sequence comes from Capsicum pubescens, assembly GCA_030864215.1. Lineage (NCBI taxonomy): Eukaryota > Viridiplantae > Streptophyta > Magnoliopsida > Solanales > Solanaceae > Capsicum > Capsicum pubescens. The sequence goes on from CM061543.1 coordinate 127,401,731, forward strand.
AAATCAGTCATCTCTAATTCGACTAAGTCTGCTGAAGTGAATTTCTGAAATATCATAATCGGACAGTTCCTATATACCCGTTGAGCTATGATGTTCTTACCCACTGGGGTAGAGAATGAAAAGGGTTCTGCTAGAATTTCGAGAATGATTCTAAAATTTCCTGCTATATAAGGAGTAACAAAAGACAAGGAAGCAACTGGATCTAGCAAAGCGTAAACATGCAAGTGAAAGATCTATAACATACCAGTAACCATATCAGGAGAATTTTCCTAATATCGTCGGGACTGGAGAGCATAAAATCTGTTTAGGCGTTGCCCACTAGTAGCACTGAAAGTGGCACCTTGCTGATTTGAGCGATAGGACTGAGCTGAGGAATGGTTCTACTGACCCTGATAACCTGACTAGGGATAATCTCTAACTCTGTGGCCTAGATTTCCACATCTAAAACAGACGTCACTGTCATCTCTGTAAATACCCTTGTGGTTCTTACCACAAGTATAATAAAGAGGATTAGTTCGGGTATTATTGACACTACCCTGAGAGTTAGAGCCTGGAACCCTATATCTATTACCATCCCTGAACTTAGGAGATGTAGAACTATCTGAAAAAGGAGATGGAACTGATGACTTAGGACGAAACTGAGAACGATTTCCTCCTTCTAATTTGGGCTGAACAAAGTTAAAACTACCTGTCCTGGCTCTCTTATTTTGCTTCTCCCTCATCTTAATCTTTTGCTCCTCTATCTGCTGAGCATAAGTCATAATCTTGGCAAAAGTCATGTCACTATTCAACATCACGGACCTACACTTATTGACCACACTATCATTTACCCCAGAAATAAACTTACTCATCTTGACACTGTTGTCTGCAACCACATGAGGGGCATATCTGGCTAATTGAGTAAACTTAAGAGAATACACTTTCACCTCATGTTGCCCTGCCTGAGGTTGATAAATTCTAACACCTTAGATTCTCTTAGCTCTAGGGGAAAGAACCTCATTAAGAATGCAGTGACAAACTCCCCCACTCTATAGGTCCTGCATCAACTGACCTTTTTGACTTCCACTGTTTGTACCAAGTGTGGGAAACATCCTTCAACTGATATACAGCTAGATCAGTACTCTCACTAGGAGTAACCCCCATGATGTATGTAACCTTCTAAACCTAATTAATGAATTCTGAGTGTCCTCATCTAACTTAGACCCGAGAAAGGATGAAGGATTCATCTGAATAAGTATTGAAATGATAAGATAATGCTCATGTCCTCAAAGGATGAGGACTCACTGCTGACTCTGACTGCTGAGTACTGGAATGCTATTGATGCTCTGGAGCTTGTCCTTTTGAACCTATGGTATAAAACACCATACATAAATGCATCAGTACGATTGAATGTACTGGTATGCATGTGAGGTAGGCTAAATGAAAAGGGTTCACATACATGAACTATACTAACTGACTGAACAACATGAACATGATAATACATGCGTGAATACATAATAACTGTAACTGAGTTCATGATAACATGATTACTGAATCTGAGTACTGATAACATGAGATACTGATAACCATATAACTGAAATAACTAATACTGAGCGACTGTATCTGACAATCTAGTTTCTAATGGAACTAGCTGAGTTCCATTCTATTCTGAGGTAATTACATCTGACAGTCCTGAATTCTGTAGAACTATCTGAGTTCTATTACTAAGACTGAATAACTGTATCTGGCAGTCCTGATCTGTAACTGAAACTGTAGGAAGTAGTCATCTAATCGACATGCCCCAAATAACCCAATATAGCTGTGTTGGGGTCCAATCTGTAACACCAATTAGAAAGGTGTCAATACCGCGCCACTGGTAAAGACAAGCTATGGGTGACCCTCATCTGACAGTGTCCCTAATAGAGAATTGTGGGACCCTCATCTGACAGTGTTTATCCACCTCAACAACCCTCATCTGACAGTGTTGATGTCTCAAACTATGCTAGCTACATAGTTTAGGAATACAAGGATGACTTCTAAAAATTACACCCTCATCTGACAGTGTGTGTTCCCATCCTTGGGTTCACTCGGTGCTAATTACTACTCCCATATGAATAGACACTGAACATGGATTATTGAACTAAACTGGACTGAATTAACTGAGTTTCCGTTGACTAATAGAATAGTACTGAGATTACTGTATTACTGAGCTTTCCTGAGTCATATGACTGACTGAGTTCTATGGATCATGGCTTAACTGAGGATATTGTGAAAACATGACACTAACTCTGGGCACACAGCTATACTTTTTGGGTACAAGTACCCCTAAGACTCTATGGGAAGAAATAGACAAAGCATGACTTTCTTGAATACATGACCAACATCACAATCCATAATACAATAAGTTGGAGATTTCACGAAGTACAAGTTCAAAAGCACCATAATGTCTACCATATATCCATACTTCATTGACGACGATATTTCATCAAACACTTGACATGCATAAACTTGTACATGAATGGAGATTTCATATTATTATACTAGTATCACACTTTTCCTTCAAATAGGCATTTAGTAAAACACATGGGGAGCATGCTTTGGTTATACCATCATCAACACATCTAATAATCATGGATACATCAATCAACTTGTAAATGGAAGGGGTTTATCATAATTATTATGCAAATCTTCATATACTAGGGCTAATAATTGGAACATGTAATTTAAATCATGAACATTCATTAATACACAAATCTTGGATTTCGAAAAGAGATTCTTGAGCTTCATGGGTGAAAGAGACCCATGAATCATCACATGACATACCTTGATACTTGATTTAGGAAGATTGATGGAAGAATCCTTGAAATTTGGATCTTAAATTGGAAACCCCTCTTCTTGTTATTGAGAGAACTTGAAAGAAAATAATGTATTTTGGTGAAATGGAGGCTGAATTCAGTGTTTATGGAGCTTTGGGGTGAAGGAAAAATTCCAAAATACCCCTCCAAAACTATTTGGAAAATGCTGAATTCTACGACTGACGACATTGGGCTGATGTCGTCACATATGTGATAGGGCGTCAGATCATGTCATCACTTGATGCTGGAATTTATGACTTTCTGCCTAAGGCTGACAACATTAGCTGATAAGTCATCAGATATGTGATAACCTGTCAGGTAATATCGTCACTTAGTTGCCAGGCTAACATGCTAGGGTAAAATGGGTATAACTTTTTACTTCGATATTGAATTTGGGAGAAATTGATATCGTTGAAAAGATAATTCAATTATATATCTATTGGTGTGTCATGAGACAAAAAATTCATAGTATAACTAGAGATATTCTCATTTGAAGTTGACTATACCAATATCCTTCCCAAGAATTTAATCGGTAAAGAATGTTTTGATTCGCCTAATATCTAGGACGTATTTGAGACCTTAATTGACATAAAAATTGAGCATGAAACTACCAAAGAACCATGATGTACTATGTATAATTTTGAAATATGGCACTAATATTGATTTGCATTTTTTGGGGTATTATATGGGATTACTGAATTTATTGAGTTTTCCTGAGACACATGACAAACTGAATTCTACTGAACATGGCTTGACTGATGATATCGTGAAAACATGACACTGGATCTAGGTACACTGCTAAATTATTGGGTACAAGAACCCCCAGGACTCGATAGCATAAAACTGACAAGACTTGATAATTCTTGAACACATGACCAATATTAATAATTCATAATACAATAAGTTGGAAATTTCATAAAGTACATGGTTATCATAATCTTGAAAATGGAAGAAATGCATATAATCAATTTCATAATTCCATATTGCAGCATCATGAGCATTTTAACAAACATCTACATTGCACATCAATAACATGGGAGTAATTTGAACATAAGGGTAAAACATGAATCCATCACTTAAGTCACAATTGAGTTATATTATATAATTTCTAGTCTCTTAGGCATTTTGTCAAATACTTAGGGTGTATGACTTAGGACATGACATAATTCATCAAATTAACATGTCATAACCAACTAAAATTCATGGTTTTCAACTCACATGCTAACATATTCTCATAAAAACACATAAAGATTCCAACTTGAGAATCATACAACAACAACCACATGAACATAATCAACACATAGCATGATTATCATAATTCATAGTTTAAAACTTGATTCTTGGGCTTCATGGGTGAAAGGAATTCATGAATAAACACTATGCATACCTGAGAAAGGAAACCTTGAAGGTTCTTGGAGTTCTTGGATGGATTTCTTGAGATTTGCTTTTGAAATTGGGGCTAAGGTTTTCTATCTTTGAGAGAGAGTGATTTATTTCTTGAGAGATATAGGTAAACAATGATATAATAAGTCTTTTTAGGGGTTAATGTCGTGTATAGTTTGATTTTGGATTTTTGGAATTTACCAAAAAACCCTTAAAATTAAATGACGGAACCTAAAAAATCACAATTTTCATTCTTTGCGCGACGCACCACTATTGCACCAAGCCACTGTAACTGGAAAATTGGGAATCTTCATGGTGGCGCGACGCAGAGCTATCGCATTGACACTTTGTTTATGACCTGGAAGTTTGGCGCGACACGGAGGCATTGCGGAGATTCACTGAAAAAGGACAATTATGAACTGGGCCTTTGGCGTGACGTGCCACTATTGCGGAGCAATACTAGAAATTGACAATTTCCATTTAAGCTAGCTTCGCGACGCGCTGATGGCTCAAGTGATACACTATCTCACTTCAAAGGCTCTAACTCTTCGCCCGGGTGTCAGATTTGGGCGAATTTAATATCGATGGAAAGCTTATTCATTTTCCCAAACAACTAAAAGTAAAAATATTGAAAATTACACATGTATAAAAGTGTATTAATCTTTTAAAGAAAGTCTTTAACATTTGGAATGATTTTAAGCTAGGTAGAAGTACGGGGTATTACAACATCATTTCATGTTGGACATTCTTAGACATTTTTGTTTCTTTCTGGATATTGGTTTTGGCCATGGTTGGGGGCATGTCCCAACCGAATATTTGTATTATTTTAGATACAAACTAAATTGTGAGTGAATATCTGGGATCTGAAACTAAGATATAATACATGAACTGAGCTGATCTTGCAAATACTGGGACTTTTTATCTTGGAATAGTTACATTCCTGAGATTTCTTAAGTTTGACTAGGTGGAAAGGTGGGAAACCACACCATACAATCTTATTGCTTGATTGCTAAACTGAATTAGTGGATAATTGATCTAACTCATACTAAAAACTTATCCTTAACTAAAGTACTTCTTCTTAACCTGAGACTACTAAAAATATTCGCATGAGCGCTGAGAACGAATGCCTAAACATACTAACTTATCTGATTAACTGAGTGACTGATAGCTGAATACTGGGTCTTTAAGATGCAACTGTACATAGTCTTAAATAATTGGACTGCAACTTCAGAGCATTATGCATAGGAGATAACGACTTTCTGAGTGACATGTGATAACTGAGCATGAATTGAGGGTAACTATAATATTTGATAATGCAACACCTGGAGTACAACACAATTCTAGAATACTCTTGTAAACTGAGGTACTAGAAGGCTGACAGCTAAGTAGCTAATAACTGTACGCTATGGTCGAGTAAACCTAAAACTGAATTGAGTTATCGACCTGATTACTAGGCTAGGACAGGGACTGAGATTGTAGCTAAGATGGTAATTGATACTGTAACTGTAACTAAGACTGTAGCTGGGATTGAATACTATTTTCTGATAACTGAGGTTTAGAATGGTACTGATGTACTGAATTCTAATGGCTAAGAAACTGATAACTGAAAGCCATGGTTTTATAGGACTATCTGAGTCCTTTACTGAATATTGATTATTGAACTGACTCTGTAACTGAGACTCGAGGGATAGAACATCATCCCAATGGATTCACCAAGGAATTTAAACTGAGGGTATATGTGACATAGTCTGAATTTGGCTAATCATTAAGAGTGGAGCATGAATCATGTAGGGTGAACATACTGTAAGGCAGGACATGAGTGCATAATTCATGAGCTTCATGACCTGAGTCTGATGTTCCTATCGTAAAACTAAGTGAACTGGGATTCCTGATACTAGGAACTTGAAATGCACACAATCCTAAGGGAAGTGCATGAATGTAAGCTGTGTTCATGGAACTGAAACATAAAGCATACATAAGTATCATGATGGTTGAAGTACAAAACTTTGCACTGAGGTAAGAATGGGTCAGGAATCATCTTTTTTTACTGAATTTTTCTACACATACTGGTATTACTACTAGAACCTGAAGGCCTGTCTTTTTGAGATATCATAACCGGACAGATCCCATATACCCGACAGGCTATGATTATTTTACCCACTAGGGTAGAGACTGAGAAGGTCTTCTTAACATCTAATCTGACCTTAAAGTTACAAAAGAAAAAGAAGCTCCTAAATTTGAAGAAGCGTAGATATACAAATGGAAGAACTGTAACATACTAGTGAATACACTAGGAGAACTTTCCTGATCTTATCGGGACAAAAATTCATAGAGTCTATTTGGGCGCTGCCCACTTGCGGCACTGGAAGTGGCACCCTGCTGATTCGGGTGACCGGATTGAGTTGAAGGACGATCGTGCTGACTTCGTGGATCGGGTTTTGGACAGTATTGGACCTTGTGACCAGACATGCCACATCTGAAACACACATTACTTTCGGCTCTACACACACCCTTATGATACTTCCCATATTCTTCGTAAAGTGGATGAGTGCAAATAATGCTTGCACTATTATGAGATTTAGAGCCTGACACCCTATCTTTTCTACCATTTCTGAACTTAGGAACTAAAGAACTGGCTGAGGAAGGAGCTGGAACTAAAAACTTTTAGCTATGTTGAGAACGGTTACCACCCTGTGACCCTGGCTGAGAAAAACTATAACCACCTATTATGGCTCTCTTATTCTCTCTCTCCTACTTCTTAAGTTTCTACTCTTCAATCTATTTAGCGTGTACCATAAGTCTAGATATGTCTACTAACTTAATCAACATCGCAGTCCTACACTCCTTAACCACCTACCTGAAACCCCAGACACAAACTTACTCATTCTGGATCTACTGTCTGCTACTATATGGGGAGCTTACCTAGATAACAAGGTTAGCTTAAGGGAGTATTATTTTAAGCTCATGCTACCTTGTCTGATATTGATGAACTCTAAAACTTTGGCTTCTTTCTGTTCTAGGGGAAAGAATCTATCTAAGAAGGCTGTAGAAAAATCTTCACATTCTATGGGCTCTACATCTGTACCCCTGTCTACCTTCTACTGTTTAAACCACCTATGGGCTACATCTTGTAGATGATAAGTGGCTAACTCTACACTCTCACTGGAAGTCACTCCTATGATGTTTGTGACTCTCTAAACCTAATCGAGGAACTCCTATGGATCCTCTTCAGACTTAGAATCGGAGAATAGGGAAGGATTCATTCGGGTGACATCCCAAATCTTGGCTGCAGCTAAATTCGCCACTGGGTTGGACAGAACAAATGCTAGCCGTTCATTCTGAGTGGTGAAGGAATTGGCTAGAGTAGTAAATACAGTCCTAAATTCTGCATGGGAAACGTGTTCATCCAGGGGATCTTCCTGAATGGGTTGAGATACTGACTGATTACCGATTCTCCTTTCGCTAGCCCCTTTGGAAGGTATATTCTATAAACAAAAGGAAGAAATAGATTAGACTGAGAAAATAATTGGAGATTATGCTCACTAGCACGACATGAATACTGAAAGAAGGAAAACTGTTCCTAAACATCTCATACCCTCACGCACATAAGTGTGGTGCACAATATACCCATGTACAAGACTCTACTAAATGCGGATTTTCAGACTTTCTAGGACACTGTTGAACCTTAGGCTCTGATACCAAGTTTGTAACGCCCCGAATCTGGTACCCAGAATGTTACACGCTGCTCATGACCCCGAAGGACCACAAGCTAACCCATGACTAATATTTATAACTAAGCACTGAATAGTATACTGTAATTATGTAGATAATAAGCTATAAGGACATAAGGTTCAAAACTGAACTAATACTGAAGATAAAACAATGTCTGTAATGGGGTATAACAATACCCAAAATTGAAATAAACTGTCTGAAACATGCAGTAGTCTGAAAGCCTCTAAACTATCTGAAATCTGTGGAGTTGATGGGACATATCCCCAACTAACTATGAACTACTAAAATAATAAAGTAATAAAATAATCATGCTATCCTCGAATGATGAGGACTCACTGCTAGTCTGGCTACTGAATGTCTGATCTAGTAAGGATGCTCGAGAACTCGTGCTTCTAAACCTATGGTATAAAACACCATAGCGTAAATGCGTCAGTACGTTAAATGTACTGGTATGCAAGTGAGGTAGGATGAATGCAATGGGTTTAAATGCATGAATAATGCTAACTGACTGAATAACATGAATGTGAGAATACATTAGTCTGACTACTGAATTTGTGATGGTACTGACTACTGAGTCTGATTACTGATAACATGAGTCACTGATAACTAGTATAACTAATACTGAGTGACTGTATCTAATAGTCTCGGTTCTAATGGAACTAACTGAGTTCTATACTATTCTGAGTTGACTGTATCTGATAGTCTTAAAATTTTGAAGAACTATCTGGGTTCTATTACTGAAACTGAGTCTGAAATTGTAACTGTGGGAAGTAGTCATCTAACCGATATGCCCCTAATATGCCATTATCGCTGAGTTGGGGTCTAATCTATAACCCCAATTGGAAGGGTGTCAATACCGCACCACTGGTAAGGATAAGTTGTGGGTGACCCTCATCTGATAGTGTCCCAAAAAGAGAACGGTGGGACCCTCATCTGACAGTGTTGATCCACCTCATCAACCCTCATCTGTCAGTGTTGATGTCTCAACCTATGCTGGCTACATAGTTCTAGAATGCAGGGATTACTTTTAAGGATCACACCCTCAACTGTTAGTGTGTGTCCTCATCTTTGGGTTCACTCGATGCTAAATCCTACTACCATCTAAATAGACACTGAACATGATTAACTGAACGAAACTGGACTGAGTTCATTGAGTTCCGTTGGCTGATGGAATACTATTGTGATTACTGAAGTACTGATCTTTCTGAGGTTACTGGGATTACTGAGTTTACTGAGTTTTCCTGAATCACATGACTGACTAAATTCTACTGAACATGGCTTGACTGAGGATATTGTGAAAACATGACACTGGCTCTAGGCACACAACTAAATTGTTGGGTATAAGTACCCCCAGGACTCGATAGAATGAAACTAGCAAGACTTGACATTTCTTAAACACATGACCAATATCAATAATTTATAATACAATAAGTTGGGGATTTCATGAAGTACATGGTTATCATAATCTTGTACATGGAAGGAATGCATATAATCTATGTCATATTCCATATTCTAGCCTCATGAGTATTTCAACAAACAACTACATTGCACATCAATAACATGGGAGTAATTAGAACAAAAGGGTAAAACATGAATCCATCACTTAAGTCACAATTGAGTTATATTACATAATTTCTAGTCTTTTAGGCATTTTGTCAAACACTTAGGGTGCATGACTTAGGGCATGGCATAATTAATCAAATTAACATGTCATAACCAACTAAAATTCATGATTTTCAACTCACATACTAACATATTCTCATAAAAACACATAAAAATTCCAACTTGGGAATCATACAACAACAACCACATGAACATAATAAACACATAGCATGATTATCATAATTCATAGTTTAAAACTTGATTCTTGGGCTCCATGGATTAATGAAATCCATGGATAAACACTATGCATACCTGAGAAAGGAAACCTTAAAGGTTCTTGGAGTTATTGGATGGATTTCTTGAGATTTGCTTTTGAAACTTGGGGATAGAGTTTTCTATCTTTGAGAGAGAGTGATTTATTTCTTGAGAGATAATTGGTCTTTTTAGGATTTAATGTCGTGTATAGGTTGATTTGGGATATTTGGAATTTACCAAACATCCCCTGAAATTAAATGACGGAACCTGAAAAATCCCAATTTTCATCCTTGGCGCGACGCGCCACTATTGAGCCAAGCCACTGAAAGTGGACAATTGAGAATCTGCATGGTGGCGTGACGCGGAGCTATCGCATTGCAACTTTATTTGTGAGCTGGAAGTTTGGCGCGACACGGAGGCATTGCGGAGATTCACTAAAAAAGGACAGTTATGAATAGGTCCTTTGGTGCGACGCACCACTATTGCGGAACAATACTGGAAATTGAAAATTTGCATTTAAGCTGGCTCCGCGATGCGCTGATGGCTCAAGTGATACACTATCTCACTACAAAGGCTCTAACTCTTCGCCCGAATTTCGGATTTTGGAGAATTTGATATCGATGGTTAGCTTATTCAATTTCCCACACAACCAAAAGTAAAATTATTGAAAATTAAACATGTATAAAAGTGTATTCATCTGTTAAAGCAAGTCTTTAACATTTGGGATAATTTTAAGATAAGTAGAAGTATGGGGTATTACAATATCTCCCCCTTGGGAACATTCATCCTCGAATGAGAGTGCTTAAGATGGGTGAAATGATAAGATGAAGTACATACTGAACATAATCAAATGAAACATGACTATATGACTGACATTGCTGAGATTCATACTGAGCATGCATATCTGATGTATAATTTCATGACTAAACTGACTCATGAATACATGACTGATATTTCTGATAAATGAGTTTCTCACAAGGTGAATGCATATCTGATGCATGAACACATGACTGATATGATGCAAGAACACGTGACTAAATATGCGATGGTATTTGATACCAAGTTTATGATGGGAATCTGAGCATGAAACTGGTTTGTAACTGAAATTTGAACATGAAACTGAATAAGCCTTAAGGAAAGCTATTGCATTTGGCAAAGTCTGAGTTTTGCGTAGAAGAGGTGAGGGTGATTGGATCGCATGTCTACTTCTACTTTTCAAGTAGCTACCTCAATGGATTGATTCCGCCAAAGAACTTTGACTAGAGGGACTTCTTTGTTCCTTAGTTTACAAGTCCTATATTCAAGGATTTCGACTAGAATCTCTTCATAAGAAAGGTTGTTCTAAATGTCTACGCCATCAACAGGGACTACAACTTCTGGGTCACCTATGTATTTCTTATGCAAGGAGACATGAAAAACCAGATGCACTGAAGATAGATCTGAAGGCGACTCGAGATCATAAGCTACTTTGCAAAAACGACTGAGAATTTTGAAGGGACCGACATATCAGGGACTGAGCTTTCCCTTCTTGCTAAACCTCTTCACTCCCTTCATGGGAGATATTTTCAAACACATGAAATTTTCTGACCTCATCTCGAGATTCTTTCTAAATCACATGAATGGGAACATGAGAACATAACTAAGTCTGTAACATGTGATATGGACTGGGTATCGTGAACTGAAATGAGCATTGAGCACATAGCTTATGACTGATATTGGATCTAGAGGGTCAACCTATGGGTATCCACAACTCCAAACTAGATTCGTTATGCGAAGATAAATTGAAGGGTTTAGGGCATGATAGCTCGAGGTTATTCAGCATCTCCCATTTGGAAAATTATGTCCCAAGAAGAATCTGACTTGACAGAGATACTGAGGAAAATTGGGACGATGCACAGGGCACCTACGAACTGAATCGTGACTGAATATCTGGGATCTGAAACTAAGACATAATACATGAACTGAGCTGATCTTGCAACTACTGGGACTTTTATCTTGGAATAGTTACATTCATGAGATTTCTTATAGTATGAGTAGGTTGAAAGGTGAGAAACCACACCATACGAACTTGTTGCTAGATTGCTAAACTGAATTACTGGCTGATCGATCAAACTCATACTGAAAATTTATCCTTATCTGAAGTACTTCTTCTTCACCTGAGACTACTAAAAATATTCACATGAGCGCTGAGCACGAATACCTAAACATACTAACTTATGTGATTAACTGAGTGACTGATAGCTAAATACTGGGTCTGTAAGATGGAACTGTACTTAGTCTTAAATAACTGGACTGCAACTACAAATTATTATGTATAGGAGATAACTACTGTCTGAGTGACATGAGATAACTGAGCATGAATTAAGGGTAAGAGTATTATTTAAGAATGCCACACCAGGAGTACAACACAATTCTGGAATAGTCTTGTAAATTGACTTACTAGAAGGCTGAAAACTTAGTAGCTGATAACTGTACGCTATGGTCGAGTAAACCCAAAACTAAATTGAGTTACCGACCAGATTAATGGGCTAGGACTGGGACTGAGATTGTAGCTAAGACGATAATTGAGACTGTAACTGTAACTAAGACTGTAGCTAGGATTGAATACTGGTTTCTCATAACTGAGGTTTAGACTGGTATTGAAGTACTGAATTCTAATGGCTAAGTAACTGATAACTGAAAGACATGGTTTTGTAGGACTATCTGATTCCTTTACTGAATATTGATTATTGAACTGACTTTGTAACTTAGTCTTGAGGGGTAGAACATCATCCCAACGGATTCACCAAGGGATCTAAACTGAGGGTATATGTGACATAGTCTGAATTTAGCTGATCATTAAGAGTGGAGCATGAATCATATGGGCAGAACATACTGTAAGGCAGGATATGAGTGCATAATTCAAGAGCTGCATGACCTGAGTCTGATATTCCTGTACTCATGGAACATGATTCGTAACACTGAGTGTACTGGGATTCCTTATACTAGGAACTTGAAATGCACACGATCCTAAGGGAAGTGCGTGAATGTAAGCTGTGTTCATAGAACTAAAACGTAAAGCATACATAAGTATCATGATGGCTGAAGTACAAAACTTTGCACTGAGGTAGGAATGGATCGGTAATCATCTTCCTTTACTGAATTTTTCTACACATACTGGTATTACTACTAGAATCTAAAGTTCTATCTTTCTGAGATATCATAACCGGACAACTCCCATATAGTCGTCACGCTATGATCGTTTTACCCACTGGGGTAGAGACTGAGAAGGTTCTGTTAACATCTAATCTGACCTTACAGTTTAAAAAAAAAAAGAAGCTCCTGAATTTAAAGAAGCATAGACATGCAAGTGAAAGAACTGTAACAAACCAGTGACTACACTAGGAGAACTTTCTTGATCTTATCGGGACTAAAATGTATAGATTTTATTTGGACGCTGCCCACTAGCGGCACTTGAAGTGCACCCTGCTGATTCGGGTGACCGAACTGAGTTGAAGAACGATCGTGTTGACTTCGTGGATCGAGTTTAGGACAGAGTTTAGGATAGTCTTGGAACTTGTGATCTGACTTTAGACATCTGAAACAGATATTACAGTCGGCTCTGCACACACCCTTATGATACTTACCACATTCTTTGCAAAGCAGATGAGCGCAAATAATGCTTGCACTATTCTTGGATTTGGAGCCTGATGCCCTATCTTTGCTACCATTTCTGAACTTAGGAACTGAAGAACTAGCTGAGGAAGGAGATGGAACTAAAAACTTCTGGCTATGCTGAGAACGATTACCACCCTGTGACCTTGGGTGAGAAAAACTATAACTACCTATTCTGGCTCTCTTATTCTCTCTCTCCTTCTTCTTAAGTTTCTGCTCTTCAATATATTGTGCATAGACCATAAGTCTAGATATGTCTATTTCCTTAATCAACATCATATTCCTACACTCCTTAACCACTCTACCTGAAACCCCAGGCACAAACTTACTCATTCTGGATCTACTGTCTGCTTCTACATGTGGAGCATACCTAGCTAACTGGGTGAACTTGAGGGAGTATTCTTTTAAGCTCATGCTACCTTGTCTGAGATTGATAAACTCTAACACATTGTCTTTTTTCTGCTCTAGGGGATAGAATCTATCTAAGAAGGCTGTAGCAAACTCTTCACATTCTGTGGTCTCTACATTTGTACCCCTATCTATCTTCCACTATTTAAACCACGTATGGGCTACATCTTGTAGCTGATAAGTGGCTAACTCTACACTTTCACTGGAGTTACTCCCATGATGTCTGTGATTTTCTGAACCTGGTTGAGGAACTCCTATAGATCCTCTTTGGACTTAGAACTGAAGAATAGGGGAGGATTCATTCAGCAGATATCCCAAATCCTGGCTGCAGGTGAATTCGCCACTGGGTTAGCCAAAAAAGCAGCTAACCGTTCATTCGGAATGGTATCTAAATTGGTGAGAGTTGTAAAAGCAGTCCTGAATTCTACATGGGAAACGTGTTCATCCATGGGACATGCTTGAATGGGATGAGGTGCTGATTGATTACCGATTCTCCTTTCACTAGCCACTTTGGAAGGCATATTCTGTAAACAAAAGGAAGAAGCAGATTATACTGAGAAAATAATTGGAGATAATGCTCACTGGCATGATATGAATACGGAAAGAAGGAAAACCATTCCTAAAACATCTCATAGCCTCCCGCATATAAGTGTGGTGCACAACACACCCATGTACAAGACTCTACTAAATGCGACTTTTCAGACTTTCTAGGACACTGTTGAAACTTATGATCTGATACCAAGTTTATAACACCCCGAATCTAGTACCCAGAATGTTACATAGTGCTCATAACCTTGGAGGATCATAAGCTAACCTATTACTAATATTTGTAACTAAGCACTGAATAATATACTGTAATTATGCAGAAAATAAGCTGTAAGGCCATAAGGTTGAAAATTGAACTAATACTGAAGATAAAACAATGTCTGTAATGGGGTATAACAATACCCAAAACTGAAATAAACTGTCTAAAACATGCTGTAGTCTGAAAGCCTCTAAATTGTTTGAATACTATGGAGTTGATGGGAAGTAGTCATCTAACCGAGATGCCCCTAATATGCCATTATAGCTGAGTTGGGGTCCAATCTATAACCCCAATTGGAAGGGTGTCAATACTGCACCACTGGTAAGGATAAGTTGTAGGTGACCCTCATCTGACAGTGTCCCAAAAAGAGAATGGTGGGACCCTTATCTGACACTATTTATCCACCTCATTAACCCTCATCTATTAGTGTTGATGTCTCAACCTATACTGGCTACATAGTTCTAGAATGCAAGGATTTTTTTTAAGGATGACACCGTCAACTGTCAGTGTGTGTCCTTATCTTTGGGTTCTCTCGGTGCTAAATCCTACTCCCATCTGAATAGAAACTGAACATGATTAACTGAATGGAACTGGACTGAGTTCATTGAGTTCCGTTGACTAATAAAATACTACTGTGATTACTGAAGTACTGAGCTTTCTGAGGTTACAGGGATTACTGAGTTTACCGAGTTTTCCTGAGTCACATGACTGACTAAATTCTACTGAACATGTCTTGACTGAGGATATTATGAAAACATGACACTGGCTCTAGGCAAACAGCTAAATTGTTGGGTACAAGTACCCCTAGGACTTGATAGCATGAAACTAGCAAGACTTGACACTTCTTGAACACATGAACAATATCAATAATTCATAATACAATAAGTTGGGGATTTCATGAAGTACATGGTTATCATAATCTTTTACATGGAAGGAATACAAATAATCAATGTCAGAATTCCATATTCCAGCCTCATGAGCATTTCAACAAACAACTACATTGCACATCAATATTTTGGGAGTAATTTAAACATAAGGGTAAAACATGAATCCATCACTTAAGTCACAATTGAGCTATATTACATAATTTCTAGTCTCTTAGGCATTTTGTCAAACACTTAGGGTGCATGACTTAGGGCATGGCATAATTCATCAAATTAACATGTCATAACCAACTAAAATTCATAGTTTTCAACTCACATGCTAACATATTCTCATAAAAACACATAAAGATTCCAACTTGGGAATCATACAACAACAACCACATGAACATAATCAGCACATAGCATGATTATCATAATTCATAGTTTAAAACTTGATTCTTGGGCTCCATGGATGAAAGGAATCCATGAATAAACACTATGCATACCTTAGAAAGGAAACCTTGAAGGTTCTTGGATGGATTTCTTGAGATTTACTTTTGAAACTTAGGGCAAGGATTTTCTATCTTTGAGAGAGAGTGATTTATTTTTTGAGAGATAATAGGTCTTTTTAGGGTTTAATGTCATGTATAGGCTGATTTGGGATTTTTGGAATTTACTAAAGAGCCCCTAAATTAAATGACGAAACCTGAAAAATCCCAATTTTCGTCCTTGGCGCGACGCGCCACTATTGCGCCAAGCCACTGGAACTGGACAATAAGGAATCCGCATGGTGGTGCAACGCGGAGCTATCGCATTGCCACTTTGTTTGCGACCTGGAAGTTTGGTGTGAAATGCAGTCATTGTGGAGATTCACTGAAAAAGGACAATTATGAACTGGGCCTTTGGCGCGACGCACCACTATTGCGGAGCAATACTGGAAATCGACAATTTCCATTTAAGCTGGCTCCGCGATGCGCTGATGGCTTAAGTGATACACTATCTCACTACAATGCTTTAACTTTTCGCCAGGGTGTCGAATTTGGGCGACTTTTATATCGATGGAAATCTTATTCAATTTCCCACGCAACTAAAAGTAAAAATATTAAAAATTACATATGTATAAAAGTGGATTCATCTTTTAAAGCAAGTCTTTAACATTTGGGATAATTTTATGCTAGGTAGAAGTACGGGGTATTACAATATCTCCCCCTTGGGAATATTTATCCTCGAATGAGACTGATTAAGATGGGATAAATGATAAGATGAAGTACATACTAAACATAAGCACCTGAAACCTGACTACATGACTGATATTTCTGAGATTTATACTGAGCATACATATCTGATGCATAATTTCATAACTAAACTGACTCATGAATACATGATTGAGATTTTTGATAACTTAGTTTCTCACAAAGTGAATGCATGTCTGATGCATGAACATATGACTGATATGATGCATGAAAATGTGACTAAATATGCGATGGTATTTGATACCAAGTTTATGATGGGAATTTGAGCATGAAACTGGTTTGTAACTGAAATTTAAACATGAAACTGAATAAGATTTAAGGAAAGCAATTGTCTATGGCTAAGTATGAGTTTTTGGGAGAAGAGGTGAGAGTGCTTGGATCGCATGTCTACTTCTGCTTTTCAAGTAGCTACCTCAATGGACTGATTCCGCCAAAGATCTTTGACTAGAGGGACTTCTTTGTTCCTTAGTTTATGAGTCTGATATTCAAGGATTTCGATTGGAATCTCTTCATAAGAAAGGTTGTTCTAAATGTCTACGCCATCAATAGGGACTATGAATACTGGGTCACCTATGCATTTCTTAAGCAAAGAGACATGAAAGACCAGATGCACTGAAGCTAGATTTGAAGGCGACTCGAGATTTTAATCTACTTTGCCAAAACGACTGAGAATTTTAAAGGGACCGACATATTGGGGATTGAGCTTTCCCTTCTTGCTGAACCTCTTCACCCCCTTCCTGAGAGAGATTTTCAAACACATAAAATTTGTTGACCTCATCTCGAGATCTTTTCTAAATCGCATGAATGGGAATATGAGAACATAGCTGAGTCTGTAATATGTGACGTGGACTGGGTATCATGAACTGAACTGATACATTGAGCACATGGCTTACGGATGATATTGGATCTAGAGGGTTAACCTATGGGTATCCACAATTCCAAACTGGATTCGTTATGCGAAGATAAATTAGAGGGTTTAGGGCATGATAGCTCGGGATTATAGAGCATCTCCCCCTTGTGAAATTATGTCCCTAGAAGAATACTGACTTTACAGAGATACTAAGGAAAACTGGGATGATGCACAGGGCACTTACGAACTTAATCATGAATGAATATCTGGGATCTTGAACTAAGACATAATCCATGAACTGAGGTGATCTTGCAACTACTGGGACTTTTTATCTTGGAATAGTTATATTCCTGAGATTTCTTATAGTATGACTAGGTGGAAAGGTGGGAAACCATACCATACAAACTTGTTGCCTAATTTCTCAACTAAATTACTGGCTGATCAATCTAACTCATACTAAAAACTTATCCTTAATTGAAGTACTTCTTCTTCACCTGAGACTACTAAAACTATCTGCATGAGTGCTGAGCACGAATGCCTAAATATACTAACTTATATGATTAACTGTGTGACAGATAGCTGAATACTGGGTCGGTAAGATGGAACTGTACTTAGTCTTAAATAACTGGACTGCAACTACAGAGCATTACGCATAGGATATAACGACTGTCTGAGTGACATGAGATAACTGAGAATGAATTGAGGGTAACTGTATTATTTAAGAATGCAACACCGGGAGTACAACACGATTCTAGAATAGTCTTATAAACTGACATACTAGAAGGCTGACAACAGAGTAGCTGATAACTGTACGCTATGTTCGAGTAAACCCAAAATTAAATTGAGTTACCGACCTGATTACTGGGCTAGGACTGGGACTGAGATTGTAGCTAAGACGATAATTGAGACTGTAACTATAACTAAGACTGTAGATGGGACTGAATACTGGTTTCTGATAACTGATATTTAGACTCGTACTGAAGTACTGAATTCTAATGGCTAAGTAACTGATAATAGAAAGCTATGGTTTTGTAGGACTATCTGAGTCCTTTATTGAATATTGATTATTGAACTGACTCTGTAACTGAGACTCGAGGGATAGAACATCATCCCAATGGATTCACCAAGTGATCTAAACTGAGGGTATATGTGACATAGTCTAAATTTGGCTAATCATTAAGAGTGGAGCATGAATCATATGGGCTGAACATACTGTAAGGCAGGACATAAGTGCATAATTCATGAGATGCATGACCTGAGTCTGATGTTCCTGTACTCATGCAACATTCGTAACACTGAGTGAACTGGGATTCCTCATACTAGGAACTTGAAAAGAACACGATCCTAAGGGAAGTGCGTGAATGTAAGTTGTTTTCATGGAACTGAAATGTAAAGCATACATAAGTATCATGATAGCTGAAGTACAAAACTTTGCACTGAGGTAGGAATGGGTCTGGAATCATCTTTCTTTACTAAATTTTTCTGCACATACTGGTATTACTACTAGAACCTAAAGGCCTGTCTTTCTGAGATATCAAAACCGGAAAATTCCCATATACCCGTCAGGCTATGATCATTTTACCCACTAGGGTAGACACTGAGAAGGTTTTGTTAACTTTTAATCTGACCTTACAGTTTCAAAAGAAAAAAAAGCTCCTAAATTTGAAGATGCGTAGACATGCAAGTGGAAGAACTATAACAAACCAGTGACTACACTAGGAGAACTTTCCTGATCTTATCGGGACTGAATTGTATAGAGTTTGTATGGGCGCTGCCCACTAGCGGCACTGGGAGTGGCACCCTGCTGATTTGGGTGACCGGAGTGAGTTGAAGGATGATCGTGCTGACTTTGTGGATTGGGTTTAGGACAGTCTTGGACCTTATGACCTGACTTACCACATCCGAAACACGCATTATTGTTGGTTCTACACACACCTTATGATACTTACCACATTCTTCAAAAAGCAGATGAGTACAAATAATGCTTGCACTATTTTGAGATTTGGAGCCTGACACCTTATCTTTTCCACTATTTCTGAACTTAGGAACTGAAGCACTGGCTGAGGAAGGAGATGGAAGTGAAAACTTCTGGCTATGCTGAGAACGGTTACCACCCTGCAACCCTGGCTGAGAAAAACTATAACCACATATTCTGGCTCTCTTATTCTCTCACTCCTTCTTCTTAAGTTTCTTCTCTTCAATATATTGAGGATGGACCATAAGTCTAGATATTTGTATTTTCTTAATCAACATGTATTCTTACACTCTTTAACCACTCTACCTGAAACCCCAGACATAAACTTACTCATTCTGGATCTATTGTCTGCTACTACATGAGGAAAATACCTAGCTAACTGGGTGAACTTGAGGGAGTATTCTTTTAATCTCATGCTACCTGGTATGAGATTGATGAACTCTAACACTTTGGATTCTTTCTTCTCTAGGGGAAAGAATCTATCTATGAAGGCTATAGCAAACTCTTCCTATTCTATGGGCTCTACATCTGTACCCATGTCTACCTTCCACTATTTAAACCACGCATGGGCTACATCTTGTACCTGATAAGTGGCTAACTCTGCACTCTCACTAGAAGTTACTCCGATGATGTCTGTGACTTTCTAAACCTGGTCGAGAAACTTATATAGATCCTCTTCAGACTTAGAACCAGAGAATAGGGGAGGATTCATTTGGGAGATATCCCAAATCCTAGGTGCAGCTGAATTGGCCACTGGGTTAGCCAGAACAACAGCTAGCCGTTCATTTTGAGTGGTGACTGAATTGGCTAGAGTAGTAAATACAGTCCTAAATTCTACATAAGAAACGTCTTCATCCAGGGGATCTGCCTGAACGGGATGAGGTGCTAACTGATTACTGATTCTCCTTTTGCTAGCCTCTTTGGAAGGCATATTCTCTAAATGAAAGAAAGAAGCAGATTAGACTGAGAAAATAATTGAGGATTATGCTCACTGGCATGACATAAATACTGAAAGAAGGAAAACTATTCCTAAAACATCTCATAGCCTCCCGCACATAAGTGTGGTGCACAACACACCCATGTACAAGACTCTACTAGATGCAGCTTTTCAGAATTTCTAGGACACTGTTGAACCTTAGACTCTGATACCAATTTTGTAACACCCCGAATCTAGTATCCAGAATATTACATGGTGCTTATGACCCCAAAGTACTACAACCTAACCCATGAATGATATCTGTAACTAAGCACTGAATAATATACTATAATTATGTAGAAAATAAGCTGTAAGGCCATAAGGTTCAAAACTGAACTAATACTGAAGATAAAACAAAGTCTGTAATGGGGTATAACAATACCCAAAACTGAAATAAACTTTCTGAAATATGCTGTAATCTGAAAGCCTCTAAACTTTCTGAAATCTGTGGAGTTGACGGGACATGTCCCCAACTAACTCAGAACTACTAAAATAATAAAGTAATAAAATAACCATGCTATCCTCAAATGATAAGGACTTACTGCTAGTCTGCTGCTGAACGTATGATCTACTAAGGATGCTTGGGAACTCGTGCTTCTAAACCTATGGTATAAAACATCATAGCGCAAATACGTCAGTACGTTGAATGTACTAGTATGCAAGTGAGGTAGGCTGAATGCAATGGGTTCAAGTGCATAAACAATGCAAACTGACTGAATATCATGAACATGAGAATAAATGCATGAATAAGTGTCTGTGACTGAATTTATGATGGTACTAACTACTGAATCTGATTAATGATAACATGAGTCACTGATAATTGATATAACTGATACTGAGCGACTGTATTTGATAGTCTTGGTTCTGATGGAACTAACTGAGTTCCATACTATTCTAAGTTGATTGTATCTGAAAGTCCTAAAATTTTGAAGAACTATCTGAGTTCTATTACTAAAACTGAGTCTGAAATTGTAACTGTGGGAAGTAGTAATCTAATCGACATGCCCTTAATATGCCATTATGGCTGAGTTGGGGTCTAATCTATAACCCCAATTAGAAGGGTGTCAATACCGCGCCACTGGTAAACACAAGTTGTGGGTGACCCTCATCTGACTGTGTCCTAAAAATAGAATGGTGGAACCCTCATCTGATAGTGTTTATCCACCTCATCAACCCTCACCTATTAGTGTTGATGTCTCAACCTATGTTGTCTACATAGTTCTAGAATGCAAGTATTTCTTTTAAGGATCACACCTCAACTGTCAGTGTGTGTCCTCATCTTTGGGTTCACTCGGTGCTAAATCCTACTCCCATCTGAATAGACACTGAACATGATTAAATGAACTGAAATGGACTGAGTTCATTGAATTCCATTGACTGAAGGAATACTACTGTGATTACTGAAGTACTGAGCTTTCTGAGGTTACTGGGATTACTGAGTTTACTGAGTTTTCCTGAGTTGCATAACTGACTAAATTCTACTGAACATGGCTTGACTGAGGATATCGTAAAAACATGACACTGGCTCTAGGCACATAACTAAATTATTGGGTACAAGTTCCCCCAGGACTCGATAGCATGAAACTAGCAAGACTTGACACTTCTTGAACACATGACCAATATCAACAATTCATAATACAATAAGTTGGGGATTTCATGAAGTACATGGTTATCATAATCTTGAACATGAAAGGAATGCATATAATCAATGTCATAATTCCATATTCCAGCCTTATGAGCATTTCAACAAATAACTACGTTGCACATCAATAACATGGGAGTAATTTGAACATAAGGGTAAAACATGAATCCATCACTTAAGTCACAATTGAGCTATATTACATAATTTCTAATCTCTTAGGCATTTTGTCAAACACTTAGGGTGCAAGACTTAGGACATAGCCTAATTCATCAAATTAACATGTCATAACCAACTAAAATTCATAGTTTTCAACTCACATGCTAACATATTCTCATAAAAACACATAAAGATTCCAACTTTGGAATCATACAACAACAACCACATGAACATAATCAACACATAGAATGATTATCATAATTCATCGTTTAAAACTTGATTCTTGGGCTTTATGGATTAAAGGAATCCATGAATAAACACTACACATACCTGAGAAAGGAAACCTTGAAGGTTCTTGGAGTTCTTGGATGGATTTCTTGAGATTTTCTTTTGAAACTTGGGGCTAGGGTTTTCTATCTTTGACAGAGAGTAATTTATTTCTTGAGAGATAATAGGTCTTTTTAGGGTTTAATGTCGTGTATAGGCTGATTTGGGATTTTTGGAATTTACCAAATAGCCCCTGAAATTAAATGATGGAACTTGAAAAATCCTAATTTTCATCCTTGGCGCTACGTGCCACTATTGCGCCAAGCCACTGGAACTGGACAATTGGGAATCTGCATGGTAGCGCGACACGGAGCTATCACGTTGCCACTTTGTTTGAGACCTGGAAGTTTGACGCGACGCGGAGGCATCGCGAAGATTCACTGGAAAAGGACAATTATGAACAGGGCCTTTGGTGTGACATGCCACTATTACGGATCAACACTGGAAATTGACAATTGCCATTTAAGATGGCTCTGCGATGCGTTGATGGCTCATGTGATACACTATCTCCCTACAGAGGCTCTAACTCTTCGCCCGAGTGTTGGATTTGGGTGAATTTGGTATCGATGGAAAACTTATTCAATTTACCACATAAAAACGTAAAAATCTTAAAAATTCCACATGTATAAAAGTGGATTCATCTTTTAATGAAAATCTTTAACATTTGGGATGATTTTAAGCTAGGTAGAAGTACGGGGTATTACAACATCATTTCATGTTGGACATTCTTAGACATTTTTGTTTCTTTCTGGATATTGGTTTTGGCCATGGTTGGGGGCATGTCCCAACCGAATATTTGTATTATTTTGGATAGAGGCTTTGTGGTCCTTCTAGGGGTTGTATGGGCGAGATCGGTATTGGTGTTGTCCTTGACATTGGAATAGGCTGGCAGGCTGGCATCACTCGACATAATTTCTCATCGTTCCATCGTATTACATTTTGGGTTTGATTATCATATTATGTTTGATATTTTCTAAATGGTTTGGTATGGAATGGATAGTTGGTTTGGTATGGTTAGACTCGGTTAGGTTGGTCATGATTGTGACCCTATTCTAGAGTCTTCATGAAAGCATTACACAATCTTATTATATACTCGAAATTCAACTCATCCAAGGCTGTATAAGGTGGTTGGGTTGGGTTAAGGGGGAAGTCTCCGATCCTGGTTGGACTTAGGATGCCCATTTTGACATGACCCCAATTCAGGTTGCGTCAAAAACATCAGTTGTACTGATTCAAAACTCTGTTGAAGAACATATATGCTATATTATGTGTAGAGTGCATTCTGTTTTCTAATGCTGCACATTCTAATAATATTGTATTGTCTCAAACTTTCAAAAAAGTAAGTGCCTCATGCTATATAATTGCAAAAATCTAATAGAGATTCGTGACGGTAGTGCTGACATACCAAGTTTGGAATTAATTGAACTGTATTGACGTAGATCATCAGCTAATGATTCTACTAAAAGAATTCAGAAAGAACAACAACAATAAATGACAAATGATGGACTCAATATAATGATTCATAACTCTCATATCATAAAAGGTAAGTTATCAATCATATCTAGGAACAATTTACAATAATGTCAATCACCTAAATATTCTGCAATTTTTTGACAAATTCTCACCAAACTAATACAGTTTCCTATCCTTCTGCAGAGCCTGTTAAAATAATAGATTATCTTGAAGACTGCAATATCATGCAGTTAATTGGGGTTGACTAAATCCCACAAGCGGTGCAATACTTGAATGTACATTCATGTTCATCACTTCAATAATTTTCTTTCAAATTTTTTGACTTGTTCACCTTGGAGTAGTTCACTCATCTCTTTTGATGTTAACCGCATTCAATGAATCTCTCAAAGCATCCATCTTCATCGTAGCCACTTTCAATTTAGCCTTCAAATTATTTATTTGGACCAAGATATTTTCCCACAGAATCTATAACAACAAACCCCTAAAATTGAAAAAAAATGATTCTTTAGAAACTTCGATGTTCTGATGGATCCCAAAATTGCATCCAGTCTATTACGATTTTTTAGAACATGAAAAAGAATTTTCCTAAAAAAATGAGTTATTGAAAGGGAGAAGAAACATACATGGATTTGAAGATACTTCCTTAAGATTTTTTTATAGAAAGGGAGAGTGAGAAGTGTGAGAGTGAGAGAGACGCGTGAGTTTTTGTAGGGTTTCCTAAATATTCCATGGATTGGATCGGGTCTAGGTCGGGTGTGGGATTTGATTTGAGTAATTTAATTATTTAGGTTGAATAAAATTTTTAAAAAATGGGCCAGCCATTAGGATTTGGACATGTGTCCCTCCGTTAGGGACAAGGGTATATACAACCCTAAACTTTAACGGCAAGGATATATATGTACCTTTAGTATAAGGAGGGGCATATTTGTACCATTTATCATAGTTCAGGGTATATATATACCTTTTCCGTACATAGAAAGAGACAAAAAGCAAAAAATAAATAGTAGTATTAATAAAACGTGTTATCAGCGCCATCAAGTTGGACAACAACACCAAAGATTTGTTCATGGAGCTCTGCCATCCACCATAGACGAGGCTTATGAGCTACCGTTTTGCATTTTCTGAGTAGCTGTTTTTCAGCTTCCACATTAAGAGGTTAATTTTTTGTTTTTTAAAATTAAGTAGTATGAAAAATTATTAATAGGTTAAAAAAACACACAAAAGATAAATAGATTTTTAGGCTTAGAAAGAACCACGTCACCGGATCTACATTCTTCTTTATTATTATATATTGATTTTTCCATATTGAGTGAAATTTATAACATAAGTATATGATCTACGTCAAAGCTAATGAATGTAAACAAAACGCTAGTTGCGCCTTACTCACATATGTGCCAAATTTTATTTTATTCTAAAGTAAATAAATTGTTTCATTTATTTCACATGACTGAAAAATGCCCTCAATAAATAATCACGTTTCTATTGCAGAGAGTTTTCTTGAATAATTTTAAGGACTTGCTCTTGATATTGATTTCCTTTCAATCCATATACTTTTGAAAATTATGCTACTTAATCTCTCAACTTCTTCATAAACAATATCATTATTTAACCAATAAAAGCTTTCCCTCTGAATAATTCTCAAGCTCCATAGCTTTATAAATTTGATTTCCTTCCTTGGCCAATGAATTTCTATCCATGGTCTTTGAGTAAATTCCAAAATAAAACTATTTCAAACATTCTTTTCAAGATTTTGAAAGATAATTTACTTAAATAATTAAACTTGTTGAAAATTATTTTTTTAATAATTAATCAATCACCCCTTCATATTATTTGCATCCGTAGTAAATATATTTTTCTTTCAAAATAGCTTTATTCTTCTTGTTATTTTTGATTTTTTGATCCATACAAAATTCACATGTTGATGTAAGTCAGATAGCGTTAATCCTTCTACTCTATGATCAACATTAATGGTGGAATATTTTCACTTTCTCTTTTTAGGTCTAAGAATATCTTATAATATTCACTTTATTTTTAATTCTATGCTTTACATTAATTGCAAAATATTTAGTTTAGTATGTATAAGAAAATAACTTATTCTCCTAATTGTTGTATAATATAGATTCCATGTGACATATATATGTGTGAATGCCATTAATGAGAGATAAAATTTACTTAGCCAAATTGAATTTGAACACCAGGAGTTACTGTAATGATCCTTTGGGCTATTTTATTAATTTGTGTGCATTTTTGTTTTTTTAGCTTTTTTCATAGTGTCTATAGGTCATTTATAACTTGCCAAAACTATCGATTCGGTTATCGAATGATTCATTTGAATTTTAGGCTCATTTTCTTATTTGGAGCGTTCACTGTTAAGAAATTCGTCTCAAACCAAAACTCCTAGTAAACAATCTCAGATGAGAAATCCAACAGTGACATAAACTAAAAACATTGATTTTAGATCGGGGGGACCGTTGGTTCAGGTTTTGAGGCTTACAAACTCATTTTGAATTATTAAGTGAATTTAATGAAAAGCAAAACTAGGTGTGGGTCTCACATTTAATCAATCCAATTTTGGATGAAAGTTTTGATAATTTCGTTGGCTCCAAAATATCAACTTGGTATGGTGGCATAGTTTGTTTGTATGCACGAGGTTCTAAATGAATCTCTACCCCCCAATCAAAATCCGCATGAACTTGGTAAAAGTGTTGGTATTCAGCATCTGGTGCCAGGCACCCTTCCTCTTTGTGTTCAAGAAAAGTGTAATGTTTTTGCAAAGGGTTAGGTCATTGACCTCTACATTCGTAAGCCTCCCATCGCATTCGTGAAAGAGGGTTGACCCAACCCAACCATTTTTTTTTCTTCGCAATCGTGGCATTCAGCCTCGTGTTCGTGATGGTCTGTCCCCTTTTTCCTTTGCATTCTTTACCCTTTGTCTACGTTGGGAAAGTGTAAATAATCTCAGTTTTTGCTTTACGGTTTTGGCCTCCATATTCGTGAATGCCAGACGCCTGGCAGTATATATGTTACCTTCACTAATGTTTTATCATTTTCTTACTCAATTTTAGCCATGGTTGGACCTTGGATCTTGGAAAGTATTGGGATATCATCCTAATAAGCTAAGGTAGGTTAATCCATTATTCTTTGGTCTATTTCCCTTTTAACCGCATGATTGTTTTGCCTTAAATTTATTTAATCCTTGGTTTTAGGATTAGATTCTTGGGAATTTGGGGGTTAATTTTTGCCCCCATTAATGCTCTAATTGTTCTCAACTTTTGAGTACACATTTTTGGTTGATTCTAAAGGCTCACTTTCTGGTTGTTGAGATTTTTAGCAATAGCTATCCTTTTCCATAGCCCATTCCTGTGGTTGATAAATTCGAGGCTTGTTCTTTCGATTTGGCTAGTTCATCGCCCAATAATTGTCTAGATATCAATGTTGAAAGATCTAAGGCTTACCTTTCTAGTTGTTGGGTTAACTTCTAGGGATAACTTTGATCTTGATATTAGTGTGGAGTTTGATACTCCATTTTTCTGTGATATGGTTCATGGTTCAGCTGAGTTAAAGTTGTTATAAATGGGTGAGTTTGAAAAATTTCCATTTTGCCCATTGTTTTGCCTAATGTGACCTCTCGAGGTGCTTTTTCTTAGTGATATGTGCCTATGGGTATTCATTTTCATTGACTAAGTATTGGATTGACCAAGTTTAGGCTAAGGTTGTATTTCTTTGGGTTGCTCGAGTTTTGGATACCATTAGTATTCTTTGCAACCTTGGTAAGTTCTTGGTTATGTCTTGATGTGTTATAATGTTAGCGGATTGGGACTTGATTGCTTATATCTTCGTCTTGTAGTTTTCCTTAGTTGTGGTTATGTTCTTTAACAATATTTTAGTTTCAAATCATGCGCAAGCTGTTAGGTATGTTCTTAGTTGCTGAAGGTGAGATTGATTTGGACTTTTGACCTTAGCGGTGGTTTATTAGCCCAGGTGCGGTTTTAGTGCTTTGGAATTACTACTTGAAGGTTATGATGGATTTTGGAATTAGGATGCTTATCCGTCAATAGGATCGGTTTGCATAGTTGAGATTGATTAGTTTGGCATTTGTGTTGTGATTATAACTAAGGGTCGTGTAGCCTAATTGCAACCTCCATTTAGAGATTTGATTCAGTTGGGACTGTATCAGCAGGTTGACTAGATCTGCTCTATACCTACAAGCTCAATTTTTTTAAGTTCAGATAGATTATGCTTGATAAATGCTTGAGGGATAGCCTATTTGCACATGGTATTGGAGTGTGCCGCTTTTGACCTTGATTCTCAGTTTTCATTGAAGTTTTGGATTATTTGCTAAGTAGAAAGAGTTTGATCAAGTTGGACTTAACATGGTTTCATCAACAGTTGGTGGGACATTCTGGAGCTGACTATTCAAGTTTAAAAGTTTGTACTTCAGACTCTTAGCTATTAGATTTGAGGGTTATTCAGACTAGTTAGCAACTTTGGCAGATATTGTAGACATTGGTCATCACCGTTTGAGTATTTCAGGCATACCTTATAGCCTTATTCTTGTGATATCCATTTTGAATTTTTGGTAGAGTATATTGAGGTTTGCATAATACGATTGTGCAGATAGGACTTGAATGATATTTTGGGTAGTTCGGTGTAGATAACGGGTTTGGAAAGGCAAAAAAGGTTAGATTTAGATATTGGAGTTGGTTGCATGATTTATGCCTTGGTTGGTTTATGTATTGATTAAGTTTTTGCATGTTTGTATTTGTATCCATGTGATATCAGTGTATGTGGTTTGGGTTTGTGTGCATCAGCCGTTTTGGGTTCAGTTGGGGGCCAGTTGGTTGTTAAGGTTGATTTTTGGTTACTTGGAAAGTGAAGTAAAGATGTGGTAGAAAAAGGGATACCTATAGTGAGATCCTTTAAAAGTGTTGTTCCATCTTAGAGGTTATTTGAGGAGGATTGCTCGAAGTATACGGGCCCCATACCCTATTCGTTCGAGCTTTTAGTCTCTTCGTATCCATTGATTTTTAAGGATAAAATTCCTTTTTGTAGTTGATGTTGTAATGACCCTTCATGTGATTTTCTCAATTTTTGTGTGTTTCTAATGTTTTGATCTTTCCTATAGCTGCTACTGGTCATTTATGACTTATCAAAACTATCAATTTAGTTATCGAACAATTCATTTGGATTTCAGGCTCGTTTCTCTATTTTGGAGCTTTCATTGTTAAGGAATTAGTCTCAGACTAAAACTCCTAACAAACGATCTTAGATGAAAAATCCGACAACAATATCATATCTGGAACATTGATTTTAGGCTAGGGGGACCCTTGGTTCAAGTCCCGAGGTTTCTAGACTTATTTTGGGTTATTGAGTGGATTTAATTAAAAATGAAACTAGGCATGGGACCCATATTTAATTGAAACAATATCAAATTAATGTTTTAATGGTTTTGTTGAGTCCAAAATGTCAAATTTGGAATGGTAACGTGGTTAGTTTATGCATAGCATGGTTTGTTTATGCGTATGAGATTTTAGGCAAATCCTAAAACCTCAATCAAAGTTCGTGTGGACTTGGTGAAAATGCTGGTGTTCATTATCTGGTGCTAGGAACCCTTCTACAATGTGTTTGCGGGGAGTTGATTGCGTTCGTGAAGGATTAGGTCATTGACCTTCGCATTCGTGAGCTTCCCATTATGTTCGTGAAGGAGGGTCGACCGGACCCAACCTTTTTCCCCTTATTCGCGATCTCAGTCTTCAGCTCTGCATTCATGATGGTATGTCCCTTTTTTCCTTCATATTCACTATCCTTTCTCCATGTTCACGAAGGGTAAATAATCTCGATCTTCACGTTCACGGTCTTGGTCTCTGCATTCGCGAAAGGCCAGGTTCCTGGCAGTTATATGTTGCCTTCCCCAGTTTTCTATCATTTGCTTACTCGATTTTAGCCATAATTGGACCTTGGATATTGGAAACTATTTGGATTTCATCAAATCCCAATAAGCTCAGGTAGGTTAACCCATTATTCCTTGGTCTATTTCCCTTTAATCCCGTGATTATATTTTGCCCCAAAATCCATTTATCCTTGAGTTTATGGTTAGATTCTTAAGAATTTAGGGGTTTATTTGAGCCTCGATTTATGCTCCATTTGTTTTCAAAATTTGAGCACACATTCCTTGTTCTTCAAGGGACCTCATGACAGATTCAATTTTTGAATTTTGTTAACAGGCCCCCACAGGCCCATTTTGACCCAATTTTTGGCCTAGAGATTTATATGAAAATATAGGTATCATTTTACTCTTATTAATATGTAGAATATTCTTTTGCTAGCGTGACAATATTTCGGTATCGTGGAGCAAGGGGACGAATTATGGAAGATTCAAGAATTTCTATTCCTCATCAAGGTAGTCTTCGGTCTAATTTTATCTACAAGATTATGTAGAGTATGGAATGCATTCCATGTGGGGATTATAGGGTGAAATTATGACCAATATAGCATGAGTTAACCTACTTAGGGAATTTGGGGTAGAAACATGAGCCGAGCCTTAGTCTGAGATACTTGTTATGACCACGGAATCATAGTTTGATGCTATAAGCTATGATTGTTATTTGCTGAGTGTTTGATTGGATCTTTCGGGCTTATGAGGGCTCGGTTAGGTATTATTTATCTTGACTAGACGGTTATTTTATTATTGGTTTTTATAGTTAGTTCTTAAAAGGATGTTTATGGACTAGTGTCGAGACTATTGGTACATTTCTTATTTGTTTTCTTTCTTAGGACTTATTGGCAAATTACACTATGACTAGGGACCTTGATTATGCCAGTATTAGCTTTTTTACTTGGCTATGATCCCCGAGATATTAGGTTGGATCCCTCAGGAATATATATATAAATATATATATATATGGTATCACAGTATATCCCTTTCTTTCTTTGACGATTCATATCATAAAGGTATTCTTTGATAATATATATATATATATATATGAAAATATATATATTTATATATATATATGAAAATATATATATTTATATATATATATGAAAATATATATATTTATATATATATATATGAATATATATATATATATATATGAATATATATATATATATATATATATATGAATATATATATATATATATGGTATATCCCTTTCCTTCTTTGCTGATTTTTATCATATACATATTCTTTGGCCTCACATACTATACTATATATTATTCATTCACTCTTCATTGGTATATTGGCTAGTGATATACAATTTGTGCTTAGACCCTGATTACTATTAAAATAAAATAGTTTATCCTTATTACCCCCTTAACATTATTGCGCTTAGTTTCTTGTATAGTTGCCTATAGTTATATTCTTTCTTATTTATTATTTAAGATTTCATTATCTTTGAAGCTCAGCCAGTCGTTGCCTTCCGTATACCACGTGTTGTGTACTCATACTACACTTCTGCAACGTGTAGATTATAATACGAGTTATTACCATTGATGTGTGCATCGTATGGAGCAGCTTCAAATTGGAGACACAATTGAGCTCATGGTATGCAGAGTATTTCCGCTCTCCCTCTTATTGATTAGATTTATCACTATTTTGCATTTCAGAGATGACTTATACATATATATTTATTATATATTTCACTTTGTACTTGGTTTTGTATTAGAAGCACTTGTACTAACCTCACCAAGTCTTGAGATACTATTCTATATTATGTTTATTCCATTTTTCCTTTTATTTCTCATGATAGTCTATTATTAGCTGTTCTGGACTATGTGTTGGCTTACCTACTAGCGGTTATAGTAGGTGCCATCATGACTTGAGAAATTGGATCATGATAGTTACTTAGCCAAATTGAACTTGATCACTAAAGTTATTTGGCCAAACTGCAACTTGATGTCAAGTTTGCCACCTCTTTGTAAAATTCTTAGGGAGAAAATTTGGTGTCTTATAAATAGCCACTCTTTTGTACATACTGATATATAGATCCAAGTAGTAAATCGAAGTACAAATAAAATTATCTAAAGTTGCCTCTTTTCTTTAAGTTTGATATTGATATTGATATTCTGTCTTTATTTTATAACACGCTATCAGTACGAGACTCTACCATCTCAAATTTAAAGGTTAAGGTATTATTTTCTCTTTTCTTAATATGTCTAATCTTCAAAGTTCGGGCAAGAACTACATTTTATGGGTGTTGGATGCTAAAATTCATTTGAATGCTATGGGTCTTGGAGACACCAATAAAAAAAAAATCATCAAATCAAGATCTCGCTAAGGCTATGATATTCTTGCGTCATCATATTGAAAAAATTATGAAAATTAAATATCTTACTATTAAGGATCTACTTATTTTTTGGAATAGCCTAAAAATAAAGGTATGAGTATCTAAAGATGGTCATCCATCCAGAAACAAAATATGATTGGATGCATCAATCTAAAGTTTCAAGACTGTAAGTCTGTTCATGAGTACAACTCTATCATGTTGAAAATTATTTCTCAGCTAAAACAATGTGGAGAGGACATTAATAATGTTGATATAAGGGAAAAATTGTTCTCCACCTTTCATGCCCCCAATGTGCTCTGGCAGCAAAAATATCGAGCGAAATATTTTATAAAGTATTCTAAACTGATTTCTCATCTTCTTGTAACTGGACAAAATAATAATTTATTAATGAAGAATCACAAGCTTTGACCTAGTAAATCTACATTTTTTTCTTAAGTGAATAAGGGTACGTCTACCATGCTAAGCATGAAAAATTAGCAGACTTGATCGTGATCATAAGTATATGCAAGAAAGAAATCATGTTCCTCGTATTAATAACTCACTAAAAAAGGATACCGCCAAAAGAAATAAGGAAAAGATGATAAATGTGAAGAAGTTTGAGCATGTGTTTGTTTCAAATGTGATGCAAAAGGATACTATGCAATGACTGTCATACTCTCAAACACTTGGTTAAGCTTTATCAATTATCACTAAATAAGAAGGAGGAAAATAATGAAACTAATTTTATCTTTGAAAATCAAGTTGACATCGCACACTTGGATGTAGCAGATCTCTCCGAGCACCCTAAAAAAGGAATAAATCACTTGATTAGTGATAGTTCTGTGGCTAAGAAAGAATGAAAAAGTTTTAAATTTTTGCTAATGAGAGTAATCAGTAAACAAAACATCATGTAAAAGTAGTTTTTTTACATGAGTACTAGTATTTTAATTAGTTTTTCTTTATTTTGAATTTCTCATATTATTGTAAGTTCATTAGTAAATGCTACATGCTGCAACACTTGTTCATCTCATACCAATAAATTATCATAAGTTTTCTCTATTACAATTGATTTTGAATCAAGAGCCTAATATATCTCATCTGAGAATTTTTTGATGTATTGTATATGTGCCTATTGCACCACCATATCGAATAAAGATTGATCCCAAAGGACATTAGAAATTTGTGTTGGGTTCGAATCATCCTCCATTATTCTCTATCTTGAACCATTAACAGAATATATGTTCACTGCTTGATTACAAATTGTTGATTTGATGAGACACATTTTACCAAATTAGGGGGAGAATATAGTGAAATCAATAGAGAAATTTTGTGAAAAAATCTATTAGTGTCTCATCTTGATTCACATGATTTTGTTTGTAAGCAAGAAAATAAAGATTATTCATCTATAGAAATTTTCAAATCAAATGCCAAACACATTTACAGATTTTAAAAGGATTACTAAATTACATATATCTTCAAAGAATTTTCCAATTTGGATTGAGGTCCCTACAGGACCATCCACTAGTTTCATGGCAAATAAGTCCAAAGTACACTTGAAGTGTGGTAAACCATTGGGTTCTAAGGATCAAAATTTTAAAAATAAAAATAAATGATCAAGGACACTATGAAAAAATCTCATATGGAAGTTCAAGATTTAAGCAAATTTGATATGCCTAAAGGAATCAATTAGCCCGAGACTCAAGAAAATGAGAAACTATCCATAAATTCAAGTGATGCTGAAACTAACTTGAATCGATAAAAAATAGTGGTGGATTATGTCTTTGTATACAATGTTGCAACAAAATTCATGCAAGATAGTGAGGATCTTGAACCTCAATCTATGATAAATGTCGATGAAGAAATGATTGGTCAAAATAACTAGAAGAAATTCAATCAAAGTTGAATTTACTTGTCAAGCATGAGGTTTTTGGACCTATAGCTCAAACACCAAATAGTATTAAATCTATTGTGTATAATGGGTCTTTGTGCAGAAAATAAATGAAAAATGTTCAGTACAATAGTATAAGACACCCCTTGTAACACAAGTATTTTCACCAGTTATGGATACAATAACAATCCGTTATCTCATTAGTTATACAACCCATGAGAGACTTGAAATACATTTGATAGAA
The DNA here is from genome assembly GCA_030864215.1 of Capsicum pubescens. NCBI lineage: Eukaryota > Viridiplantae > Streptophyta > Magnoliopsida > Solanales > Solanaceae > Capsicum > Capsicum pubescens. The sequence continues at coordinate 127,436,315 of CM061543.1, forward strand.
GTGGTTACAAACTATTTTTATGGATTACTTGATAATGAGATATACATGAAATTTCTGAAGGATATAAAATGCTTGAAGCATTTAGTTCAAAGTCTCGAGAAATGTATTGAATTAGATTAAAAAGATCATTATATGGTTTGAAGTAATCTAGACGCATATGGTATAAATGTCTTGGTGAGTATTTATCTAAAGAAGGTTATATAAATGACTCAATTTGTCCATATATTTTTAAAAAGAAAATAACATCAGAATTTGTTATACTTGGTGTATATGTTAATGACATAAACCTCATTAGAACTCCAATAGAACTTCAAAAGGAAATTAATTAATTAATTAATGAATTTGAGATGATGATTTTGGAAGGACAAAATTATTTCTTGATTTGCAAATTAAATATTTGACAAATAGAATATTTGTCCATCAATCTAACCATACAAAAAAGGTGTTAGAAAAGATTTTATATGGATGAATCACATCCATTAAGTATTTTGATGGTTTTTCAATCACTTGATGTGAATAAGGATCCATTCAACCTTAAGAAAAGAATGAGGAAATTCTTGGAATAGAAGTACCATATCTTAGTGATATTGATGCATTGTTGTATCTTACTAACACTGTAAGGCCCGTTGTAGCCTTTTTGGTTAATTTTATAGCAAGGAATAGTTCTTCTCCTACTAGAAAACATTGGAATGAAATCAAACACATATTGAAGTCTCTAAAAGGGACTATTGATATAGGCTTATTTTATTCCAACAATCACAGTCCTCGTTTGTTATTCTGATGTAGGGTACCTATCTGACCCATACAAAGATCGATCTCAAATAGTGTATGCATTCATATGTGTGGGTAGTTCTATAACTTGGAGATCTACAAAGTAGTCTATCATGTCCACTTCAGCAAGTCATGCTGTGATAATTGCTATCCGTGAAGAAATCTAAGAATGTGTGTGGTTGAGTTCCGTGATATATCTCATTCGGAAAAAATGTGATTTGAGATATGATAAAGTACTTAAAATTTTATTTGAAGATCCTTCGGAAATCAAGTTTACTTATGTCTAGATTGCAATAGCAACTTGCCAAAAGGTATATTTGGCTATCTAAGAAAATTTAACGACAAATATGAAAGTATAGCAGTCGCAGGTAATCAACTTAGAAATATACAGGATATTCTTCTGTCAAACTCTAAACTTCACAACGTGTGAAATCAGAAGATAACAAGTTCCCTGCTTTTATGCATAAGACTTAAGCAAATACCAATTACATCCTAAGAAATTGGCATAAATCAGATAGATGAGTTACACAGAGGAAAATAAATAACCACTACAAAAGATATGGGAGACCGCCCCGTATCTTCAGGATGGGAGTGAAAACCGAAAACCATTAGGTTCACAATTTTCAAACGTATGTTAAGTAGCAAAACATCATCTTTCCCAATACTAAAGTTCAGTAGCATTTAGTGTTAAGTAAAATCCAGTAGTAACTTTTAACTGGTCGATTATACTCAAATGCTTGACAGATGACTTGTAAACTTTTAACTGGTCGATTATACTCAAATGCTTGACAGATGACTTGCATCGAGAAATTAAAAAACAAACTAAGCAGCATATAGAGAATGGTAGTACTGCAATCTCAAAACAGAATACCACACAATTATGGAATTAGCATTTTACGTAAGTATGAAGTCTAATTACTCTATTCAAAAAGTGTATATCTTTCTGCATTTTGATCAGCATGAATAGGCTATCAATGTCTACATTTTCATCATTAGTTGGTTCATATTATCTATTCCATCAACCAGCTCAACTAAAGGGAGGATTCATAAAAGGAGATAGAGTGAAACACATTGCCAAAAATTTTCTACACACATGAGCTCCAAAAGAATGGTGATATCACCATGTGATAGATTAATTTAAGTGACAATATGGCTGATATATTCACCAAGTATCTACCAACTACAACTTTTAAAATATGGTGCACAATAGTGAAATACATATATTCAGGTCATTGAATTGATATTCCCATTAGAGGGAGTTAATACGTATTATACTCTTTTTTCCTTATAAGGTTTTGTCCCATTGATTCCTTAGAAAATTTTTAATAAGATAGTACTCAAATGAACATTCACTGGATTTTTCTTTTACATGGACAATTAAGGGGGAGTATTGTATAATATGGATTCCATGTAACATATATATGTGTGAATGTCATTAATAAGAGATAAAGAGTTACTTAGTCAAAATGAACTTGAACACCAAAAGTTACTTAGCCAAATTGAACTTGAACACTAAGAGCTACTTAGCCAAATTGAACATGAACACCAAAGTTGACTAAATCGACAACTTGATGTCAATTTTACTGCTTCCCTATAACATGCTTAGAGAGAAAGTTTAGTGGCTTATAAATAGCCACCCTTTTGTACATATTGATATGTAGATCCAAGTAGTAAACAAAATTACTACTAAAATTCTCTAAAGTTTCCTCTTTTCTTTAAGTTTGATATTGATATCTTGTTTTTATTCTATAAACACTTTTTTTAATTGCTTATAAATAGTGATGTACTCTTCTATTTAAATCAATGAAAGAATCAATATGAAGGGTTATCATTCAATACCTCTTTAGTGTTCTTTCTATTGTGAATATGGTTGTCATGTGAACATCCTTGGTGCCCAAGAAAATGGGTCACCCCTATTGCCAAGTAAAGACAACTTTGATCGCAAGTTTAACTTGTTTCATACTTTTATATATAGCGCCCTTTCTTTGTAATTAGAACACATGGACAATAAGTAACAAAAGCTATAAGAATTATTATTATTCCTCTCACTCTCCTTTATTATTTTCTTTGTATTAGCATTTATTATTTAATATGTTATCATCATTAAAGATATGATCACCATATGCATGATGTTATGGAATGAGTGGTAACACTAAAATTGGTTGTATAATCTAAAAGTGCTAACGCTATACTAACCGCATAAAATTATTTATAATATCAGGACTAAAGTAAGTCTAAAAAATTATAAGAAATTATTATGATATTGAGACTATGAGAAGATTTAATATGTTCATACTTCTACCATTGAAGTGGCTTATAAATATTTACACAAATTGACCTATTTTTATCTCCTATTTGAGGTACATAAATATGAAAGCAATGATGAAATCAAATGAAATAGTAAACTATAATTTTACCAAAACAAATATTTGTTGGCATGACTAGTTGACAATCCTGAGTCAAATGTGATGAAAAAAGAGAATTCATATAGATATATGTTGAAGAAATAAAAGATTCTTCACGAATTCTCTTGTACTGCTTGTTCTCCTAATAAATGATCATTGTAATAGCTAAGGTTGGGATTGTATCCCCTAACCTTTTGGAAAACATAAAAAGGTGAATATGTTTCATGACCTAAAAACTAGATCATGATGTCACTTGTCGCGTCCTAACCATGACCAGTAAGCCAATCACTCAAACTGATAAGATAATAAAATTTTGAACTAAATAAGGAAAATAAACTAAAGTGAGACTCCTAGAATGAAGTCAAAACAACACAAGGCATAAGCATGTCAAAAATATGAATAACATAACATAAAATCCCTAATAAGTGGTGTCAAAATGTAGTGCATCTAATACATCATCTGAATGAAAGAAAAATACAAAGTTTGTCTTCAAAACTAGTAAAGACATAATAAGGTAAGTGTAGGTCTGAAAGTACATTCTGGTCCATAGAGCAACTTCGTACCTCGACCACAATCTCTAAAAAGCACGATCGACCACCATAAGTTATACTTGATCTAGGATCTACATCGAAAGGGAATAATATAAGTGAGTACGGTCCACTTGTACTCAGAGGTATCATAGGCTGACTGTGCAAAGTAGGAAATAAGATAGGTAAAGTTCACTATGAGCACATCACCTGTAAGAAAAATTTCCCAAACGGTCGTTCAGAACTTCTCCACTAACACTAATATACATATTAAAGCACATGAAAACTAAGCACAAGTCAAGTAAACTAAAGAAAAACAAACAAGATGCGTATGCAATGCAGTATGGATGGGATGATTGATGAAAGCAATCACATGACTTTCTGTATACACCCACCGAGCTTATAGCTACCAGGTAGGATTTATGGTGGGAGGGGGTTACAACTCATATACTATATCTAATATCTCAATCTCAATCTTAACTCATCTCACCTTCCCGGCTCGTGTTCACGGAGAGAGTTTTCATAAAAGTGTCTCATTTTTGTTCAAAAATAATATTTTTTAGTGGTACCAATATCTCATGAATGTATGTACGTATAGACTGACGATGAAATTCTCACTATTGATAACGCCCAAACTGCCCCTCCTTAGAAGGATAAAAAAATCGCTGTCAAATATAGTAACCCAACTAAGTTGAGGTCGGTCCCATAGGGAATAGGTCAAAAATCTTCTCGAACTTGTTAAAATCACTAGGTAGTGTGGGAAAGTAAAAGGGGGGATTTGTAGTAACTAGCTAAAATTAATAAGTCTTGGTTGCTTTTGGTTGTAAATAATCTAAGACGAACACTAGACTTATGTTCCCCTTGTTTCTGAACTCAGTAGACTTATCGTGCATTGTCTAACTATTTCAATATCTTGCATGCAGAATTGATAAGTTATGTACTATCAGCAGTCTTTTGGACGAGCTAACAGATTTTACCCCTTTTTTTTAGTCTAAGGATGTCGCCTTACTAACTCTTATCTTGATCCCAGTTAACTATTACCTTTTGAGTCTCTAGTTATTATATAACAGGTAACTATCTTACTTAGATAATACCTAGTTTCGTGGATCAATAGTTAAACTTCAAATTACTATTGTGATTCTTTTATCCTAGCCACTACTCATATTTTGGAGTAAGTAGAAATAATCTAGATGAGATCTTAATGTTGACCACCACTAAGAAATAAATATGAATGAAGCAAACCCAATATATGCAAGAATCTTTATCTAGAATGACTTGACACTTCCTCTACTTTGTTAATCCGCTAGGTTCTCACAACCCTAGCTAAGGGAATTAGTTGCTCATAGTTATGAGATCAATCATGGAATCCATAGACAAAATTACAAAATCAATCTCAAAATAATGAAATAATAAACCATAAATTCTTAAATTGAATAACAAACTAAAAATGAACTAAGAACAATGAGAGTATAGGATATCCCTTAAGGGCCTATCCTTGAGCACGTGAATGAGTCAATAAATAAATGGATGAATAATGAATTAAAAGCTTAAAGGGTATTTTTATATTAAAAAAAACCCTAGAAATTAAATCCTAACTAAAATAGGTAAACCTAATTAACCATACATAATAAGACTTAAAAACATCATAGGAGTGTAATTGGGATACATGGAAACCCTAGGAAATAATTTCAGAATGATCCCAAAAAGTTGTGGCCGGTGGCCACACGTGGTCTCCACATGCAGCCTGGCCTTGGGCGCATGTTCTACCTGCAGCCTGAGACTGGGTGTATGTGGTGACCGCATGTGCTCAGACTAAAAAATCATGTATCTTTCTCTCAGGACTTTGGACCTCTAGAACATGCTTTACCCACATGCATTCCGCATATAGATTATGTGCAAAAGTACACACCATCAGATAGATAATTTAATTAGGTTTCCAACGATACCAATTTTGCCTCGATCTGATATCGGGGTGAAAAGTTATGGCCAAATTATTGAAGCACTATCAACTCTCGAGATTTTCAATTCTTGCACTTGCAACCAAGCTTTAAATCTTCAACTTCAATCACATGCTTTGGTCACGCATAATTCAAAAATTGTCACAAACATCCAAAATTGATCAAGTAAGTGGGCAAAAAATCACTTTTCATCTTTTTCTTAAATTTAGGTTCTAAAACCTAATTTCCTGTAAAACACTCCAAAAACACATCAATCCAACAAAATAGCCTTATGTACATGCATATTCTTCAAGTTTAAGCATCGTAAGTGCTATATTTCTATAGCACATCAACAATCAGTCCAAAATAAGGATATCCAATCCAATCAACACGTAAGTATATATAAGTAAGCTCAGAAATAAACTCCATATGTCCATGATTCATGATTTTTAACTCAATGTTTGGTATCACTAGAATAAATATGCATGTAAGACATCATTAATGTCATATCAACCCCCAACTGAGGTATAATTATCATGATAAGGGCAACCAATGCTCAAATAAGGCTTATATTATCAAATAATGCCCTGCACTGGCATTATATCTAGAAGAGAGAAGTAATAATTACCCTCCTAAACTTGTCGACTTTTATTCATGGTACACCTGAACTTTTAACCGTCTTAAATACCCCCCAAACTTGTTTTTTCCCAACTTTGACTGACCCTTCTTTGGCCAAAGGCCACAATATTAATACATACGCTTCCACCGTGGCAATTTAATTGTGTGTCTTTCAACAAAGATTAATAATGTCCACATGAGACCATCCGTTGAATAAAAAAAAGAGAAATTAAAACATTTCATATTTTACCCCTTCTATTCTCTCTGTAAACTACTTCATCTCTCACTAACCAAATCATTCAGTTCTTTTAATCTCCCTTGTAATAGTTAATGAACGATTTCGTATTGAGTTATTATTGAAGATTTCATTGATGTTGGTGAATCTGTAGTGACTTCTCTCAAAGGTGGTAGTGAATATTTTGTTGAAGTTGTTGATGAAGCTGTAGTGACTTAGTCTGTATTCTGCTATTTTGTTGAAGATTTTGAGTTTTTCACTAGTCAAAAGTAGAGTAATATTGAGATTTTGTTTTGGCAGGTAAGTTTTACCTTAAAAAACTTGATTTTTCATTTGTTTTTATTGTGTTGAAACTGAAGTTATTTTCTTTCTATTATTGTTATGATTTTGAATAGAAATCATATTATTGATTGTTAGACGGTGTGTTATTGATTAAATTGTCATGAAATTATTAGAAATTTTACATGCATGATATTAGGGGTTTTTTGTAATTAGTTAAAAAATTAGGGCTTTTTTGTAAAGCTAATTTTTTATTGTAATTTGTGTTTTTTTTGTTACTGTTGGGTTGTATTGTTCAATTTTATTTTATTTTTTATAATTTTACTTGTGTATTTTTTGGTGTTTTCTTGAAATTAGACATGTATATTGTCTTATATTGTTAAATTATTGTGAAATTATGAGAAATTTTGCATGCATGATATTAGAATTTTTTGTAATTAGTTAAAAAAATAGGGATTTTTTGTAAAATTAATTTTTTATTGTAATTTGTGTGTTGTTTTGTTACTGTTGGATTGTATTGTTCGATTTTGAATTTTTTTTGTAAATTTACTTATTGTGGTTATAGGTTGACATATGGCTACTAAGTTGTTGAACTAAAGATTTAAAATTGGTAGTGTTTTGGTGAGTGAGGTTGGACCAATCTACGTTGGTGGTAGGACTGAATATGTATATAATATGGATGAAGATCACTTGTCAATTCTTGAAATTGCTGACTATGCAAAGTCATTTGGTGTTACAAAGTTGGGGAGGACTTATGTTGGGTCATCTTTGGGGGTTGATTTGGTAGAAATGAAAAACGATGGGGACATTTATGACATTGCATTATTTCATAAAGGTGGGGATACAATAGATATATATATATATATATGTGTGTAAGGACTCAATTGTAGAGTATGTGGGTCAATCTGAAGGACAATCAAGTCAAATTACAAGTGCTGGTGAGTCTTTTAATGCACCTCTAGCTGCTAGAAAAGAAGATAAGGTATGTTTTGTTCCATGTGGAAATACCAATGAAAAAAATCTAGATCTAGGGTTGGCTTCTTCTGCTGCTGTTGTTGTTCAAAATAATTGTAACAGATCTAAAAATGCAGTAAAAGTTGGGATTGATGTTGATTATAGTTCAACAGATTAGACTGACACTAAAGAAGAACTTGAAACATCTGTCCAAGAACCAGTTGAACTTGGTGTAGAAAGAGTAGAGGAACCTCTTGTTCAAGAAGAAGAGGTTAGAGATAGTGATGGTAATGATGATAATTCTGACCAATCGATTGACTATGGAAGTGATGTGCATGATGAGTTGAGGATAGAGAAGGCAAATCTGAGAAAGTTTAAGAGAGAAAATAGGAGGAACAAGAAGAAAGAGAAAGCAAAAGGCTTTTTTGGGTGAAGTTGGACTGGATGTTGGGTTTGATGATATTGAAAAAGGTAAGAAAAATTACAAGAGTAAATTGACAGAAGATGAGTCATATTATGGTAGTTCTGATTATGATAGTTTTCAAAATGATGATGATTTGTTGCCTATTTCTGATGATGAATTTGAGGGAGAAAATTTAAGTGGAAGAAAAAAGAGCACTTCAATGGTATATGATCCAACTTGTGAAGTAGTTGTGTGGCATCTAGGTTTAGTATTTGAGAATCCAAATGAGTTTAGGGAAGCAGTTACTAAATATGATATTAAGAAGGGGGTCGAATTAGACAAATATGTGAATGAGAGCTATAGAGTAAGAGTTAGATGTAAAGGTGGTTGTCCATGGTTGTTGTATGCTACCAAGGAAGGAAACAGTGGAAACTTTTTTGTCAAGACCTACAATCCGAGGCATAAATGTACTAGGACAAACACTAATTTTCTTTGTAATTCAAAATTTCTGTCAAATTATCTTAAAGATAGGATTATGTCCCAGCCAACAATCAAAGGGTGGGAGATTCAAGAATTGGTTAGGAAAGAGTTGGGTATTTATGTTGGCAAGGCAGTGTGTTTAAAGACAAGAAAGTTGATTTTGAAAGAAATTATGGGGGATCATGTGGATGAATTTAACATAATTTTAGACTATAAGGATATGTTGCTCCAAACAAATCCAGGTAGTACTTGTGTTGTGAAGTTGACTGATTCAGATAGTGGGATGAAAAAATTTCACTCTTTCTTCATTTATTTTGATGCTATGAAAACAGGATTTCAAGAGGGATGCAAAAAGTGTATTGGACTGGATGGGTGTTTTTTGAAAGGAGTTTGTAAAGGTCAGTTGTTGGTAGCTATTGCTAAGGATGGAAACAATCAAATGTTTCCAATAGCATGGGAAGTGATTGGCAAAGAAAGTAAGGCTACATGGACATGGTTCTTGATGATATTACAAGATGATCTCAACTTAGGAGATGGTTCCCAACTCACTATTATCAGTGATATGCAAAAGGTAACTATATTTATTAGTAATTTTTTTTCATTAAGTTAGACCAAAATTAACTAACTTCATTGGTTTGTTTTGAAACTGCAGGGACTAGTTGCTGCTGCAGAACAAATACTTCCTAAATATGAGCACAGAATATGTGCTAGACACATCTTAGCCAATTGGTCAAAGAAATGAAGAGACATAGAGAGAAGGAAGAAATTTTGGGCTTGTGCTAGATCAACTTTTGAGGCACAATTTAAGTATAACCTTGAAGCTCTTTCTAAGTTGGGTAGAGGCATTGTTGAAGATCTGATAGGTTACAACAGAGAGAGATGGTGCAAGGCTTACTTCAACACCTTTTCCAAGTGTGATAGTGTGGATAACAACATGGCTGAGAGTTTCAATGCTTGGGTTTTGATTCCTAGGAACAAGACAATTATTTCAATGTTGGAAGAAATCAGGATAAAAGTGATGACAAGGGTGAGTAGGGAAAGAAAATTTGCAGATTCTTGTACAGATGACATATCTCCAATGACAATGATAGTGTTCAATGCAAATGTAGAAAAATCAATGCAGTGCAACATTGACTAAAATAGTGATCAAAGATTTGAAGTGACTGAAGGGGCATACAAACATACTGTGAATTTGAGGCAAATAAATGTAGTTGCAAATCATGGGAACTAAAAGGAATTCCCTGTGCACATGGTATAGCAGCAATGAACTACTTAAATTTGAATGCATCACAAATAATTTCTAGATGGTACAGAAAGGAGGCATATTTGAAGGCCTATTGTTACTTTATTCAGCCAGTCCCAAATATGAAAATGTGGAAAGATAGCAGGAATCCTATGGTTGAGCCACTTGAAGTGACACAAACTTCTTGTAGGCCACCAAAGAACAGAAAGAAACAGATTGGTGAAGTGGCAAAATCTGGAAAGTTTCCAAAATTTGGGGTGATAATGAGATGTTCAATCTACAAACAACCAAATCATAACAAGAGAGGATGTCCACATAATCCTAATCGTAAATCTAAATCAGTCACAAAAGAGGTGATAATCTCATTTGTTTGATTAAAATTTTAACATACATTACTTATTAACTAGTTTCTCTTGTTTTTCTAGTATGTTGCCTCCCAACAATCTTCTACTGGAAAGAGGAAAAAAAACAGCACAATCAACATGGACAAAACTGATGGAAAGTATGGTAACAAGAGGCCAAGAGTTGTGGGTCAAGGTGTCTTTGTTTCTAAATCTGGATACATTTGTGTTAATGTAAGTGTCTTATCAAATTGATACTTATAATTATTTTTGCAGAAGTTTGCCAAAATATTAACAAGGATTGGCTACATTTTTCAGCAAGGATTGACTAGTAGTAGAACGGTTAATACAGGCATAATAAGTTCGGCACATGTGGCTGGTGATATTGGTTATCAACCAACAAAAGGACTAAAGTGGAAAAATTTACGTGTTGTTACTCAAAGGCAACTTCAAGTTCAAACAAGATCAAAAGCTGCTGGAATTAGGACAAGGGCGCAACTATTAGGGAAATCTCCAACAGCAACAAAGAGCACCAAGGCAAAGACTTCATCAAAGAAAAATGCAAAGGGCAAGGGAAAAAGTTCAGCTGATGGTGGTTGTTAGTTGTTGACATCTCTTAATTTTTCTACTGTTGGTATCATAACAGAATGATTGAACTAGCCTTTATTTATGTGTTTTGACAGTCTCATATTTTGACGTGCCTGACTTGATTTTGGTTGAAACAATTGAGCACTATGGTGCCGTTAATTTCTTGAATTCGAAACAATTAAGCACTAATGAATACATCTATTATGTACAAAGTTTTATTGTTACATTATGCGTCTATTGTGTTGTTGCCAACTTATGATTCATAATGCACCTATTATGTACAAAGTTATATTGTTATATTATGCATCTATTGTGTTGTTGCCAACATATCATTTTCTTACGTAGAAGCCAACAATAACCAAGAAATGAGAATATATTGTTTTAATCAGCAAAAAAATACATCATATCCGTCAAAATACACAATCTTATCAAATTAAAGCACCATTACATACGCTAATCAATCAATGAATCAAAATGTAAATTAGCATCATCACATTACATATCAAACTAATGAACAAAATTAGTTTTAACATCTTTTTGCGTTTCAACTCTTTTTGTTGTTTGTTGGTCTTCTTCAACAAACCCAAAATGACAATATTGGCTTGACGTGGAAATTCTGCATCATACCAATCAAAGAAGTTGCAACTAGTTCGAAATCAGGACTGCAATTCATAAAATAGAATTTTTTTTATCAATTTAACTTGTTAGAAAACATAAACAAAAAAAAGATAATAGAAAAAAAGAATTAAATACACCATAATGCATACAACCGAGGAATCTATGTCCAGGATTGTCATCCGACCATGAAATTCTTACAATTGGAGGAGACCCACATGCACACACAAGTCACCTATTAGAAATTTTTTTAAGTAGAAATAATAAAATGAAATTGAGAGAAGTAGATTGGAAATGATGGAAGAAGATGATAGAGAATATGGATAATAAATAGGAGAAGAATAATTAAATTTTTATTGAATAAATTAAAGAGAAAATGGATTTTTTTGTTTTGTTACCGTTGGAACGGATGACTTGGACAAAAAAAACTTCATCACATGCGTGATGGAGTTTGTAGTCAAACAATTATTCACGTTGGACAAGAAGGGTCAGTCGAAGTTGTGAAAAAACAAGTTTGGGGGGGGGGGTATTTAAGACGGTTAAAAGTTCAGGTGTACCATGAATAAAAGTCGACAAGTTCAGGGGGGTAATTATTACTTCTCTCTATGTAGAATAAGGGCATGTAGATGAATAGATAAGGCCAATGATGTCAAATAAATACCCCACGCGGGTAAGACACAATATCAGATACCACAAGTCAACCGCAACAGGATATAACCCCTCATACGGGCACACAATAGTAAAATAATTCTGAAATATAAACCCTACAATTATTTTCTCCAACCCATAACATGCTTTACTTAAATATTAACTACCCAGATCAATTGAAAAGAAGTTAAGCCAAAACCTACCTTAAAATGAAGAAAAGCCAATCCAAAGTGCTTCAACACAGAGATTTTCCCTTACGAACGACCTCAAAATGAACTACAACATTCAAAAACAGCATCTACGCATTAAAAAAATGCTATCGATTGCCCATATTCAGGTTAGATCCAAAATGGACTTGTAAAACAAGTTCAAAAATGAAAGAAGTAAAATCAGAACCAAAATTATAAGATCTTGGGTTAATCCATGAAAAAATAGGTCAAAAACCCATGGCAGAATGGGTTAAAAATAAGGTTCGACTCGAGAAAACCCCTTTTTGGACTTTACTAGTAAAACCATAATTTTTTATTTTGAAATCATGGTTTAAAGGTGTTTCCAAAGGTATAATCAATGGAAAAAAATAAAAATAAGCTTTTGGTGCTTACCCAAGCTCAAATAGTGAGAAATACTCAGGAATCGTCCAAACCCGAAGCTTAAAGGTCCAAAATGAAGGAAAATATGAAAAATGGGTATCATGTTATCCCCGCTTTGTCTGCTTAAGCGGTCATCGCTTAATAGCTAAGTGACCACTAAAGCGGTCCAACCTATGTTGCTAGGTTGCTAAGCAGCCCCCTTCCGCTAATGTGGCGGCTGTCAAATAACCGTTTAAGCAGTCATAGGTTATGCGCTAAGTGAACGCTAAAGCGGTTCGGCCTACATGGCTAGGCCGCTACAGAAACCCCCTTCCTCTAAAGTGACACCCGCTAAAATAGTCAAGTGCCTGCTTTAGTGGTAGGCAACTGTTAGGACTTGCCGATAAAGTGGTGCTTTGTCACTTAAGTAGTACATTGGCCACTAAAGTAGCTACCCCAGCTAAAGAAAAATCAACAACTTGGCAAAATGACAAGTTCCTAATCACACCCTTGGGATTCATTCAGAATCCTGTGAATGCAAACAAATGATGCTACTCAGATAATTTAAGTATTTTGGACTAAATGGTGATGTCATATTTTTGAAAAAAGACTGTTTTCACAAAATTAAACCCTAAGACCCCTTTTCATAATTTTATAAATGATAGGTTGAAATTATATATAAAGTTTTGAGTCTGAACCAACCATGCTACAACCCAAATTCAATATTTTGGATTTGTTGGTGCAGTCTATTTTGTCATCCGACACTCAAAATAATAAATGTCGGCCGATGTCAACTATGAGACTTCCCAAGCCTCTAAAAACTATAAACTTACACAAATCATCCCTGCTCACATCAAGAACCATGGAAACTATCCCATAATCCCAAAATCAATATGTAGTAACGGAAGGGTATAAAGATCAAAACACATAAAAATGGGAATTCACAAATTCAGCTCATTAAAACATCCACCACTAAAACTCAAGTTCGTCCTCGAACTAAAAGGTAAAGAGATACCTGAATCAAAAAAGTTAAGCATAACTACTATGCATGTCATATCGGCCTCCCAAGTAGCCTCATCAACAGGACGATCTCTCCACTAAACCTTAACTACAGAAATAGCTCTAGAATACAATCATCTCACATCCCTATCTAATATAGACATTGGCTCCTCTATAAAGGTAAATCTTTTATCTAACTAAACTGAGTCCTAGCGAAGCACATGCAACTCATCCGAAATACAACATCGGAGCACAAAAGCATGAAAAAATGGATGAAAAGCTTAAAAGTTTAGAGGTAAGGCCAACTTACAAGCAACCTCCCCAATGGTATGAAGAATCTCAAATGTCCCAATATACCTTGGGCTAAGCTTGCCCCTCTTCCAAAACCTCATCACCCCCTTTATAGGTGACATATGAAAGAAGACTCGATCACTAATCCCAAATTTCAAGGAGCAAAGCCAATGGTATGCATAATTTTTTTGCCTACTCTGGGTTGCATAAAGTCTATCTTGAATAACTTGAACCCTGTCTAAAGACTCGTAAAGTAAGTAAGTACCATAGGGTGTAACCTCTAAGGTCTCTAACCAACTAATAGGAAATTGATAGAGCCTACCATACAATGCCTCAAAAGGTGCTATATCAATACTCAAAGTAGCTATTATTATAAAAAACTTTGCCAAAGCTAAATGTTGCTCCCACTGACCTCAAAGTCCATAAAAAAATGCACATAAAATATCCTCCCAAACCTGAATAGTCTACTCTGACTCACTGTCAGTTTGGGGGTGAAAGGTTGTGCTAAGGTCAACTTGAGTATCCAACTCATCCTAGAAAGTCTGCTAGAAGTTATAAGTGAACATTAAGCCTCAGTCCAAGATAATAGACATGGGTACTCCATGGAGATGAATAATCTCACAAACGTAGATGCGGGTCACCCTCTAAGCACTGAAGGAAATTTACATAGGGATAAAATGGGATGATTTGGTCAACCGATCTACGATGACCCAAATACGTTCAAAGCCATAAGATGTATGGGGAAACCTACTCACAAAGTCCATAGTGACATGCTTCTACTTTCACTTAGAAATGTGTAATCTCTGAAGTAAGCCACCCGATCTCCGATGCTCGGCCTTTATATACTGGAAACTCAAGCAATGAGATACAAAATCTATCACATTCTTCATAGTATCACCCTACCAGGAAAGCTGCCTCAAATCATGATATATCTCAGTTAAACCTGGATGGATAAAATATCCAGAATAATGTGCCTTTTCCAAAATTAAACTGACCCATCCACAAACTCTCAGTATATAAACTCTTTCTCCAAACCTCAAAACACCATCAGAATCAAGATATATCGTTTTTGCCTCACCATTCAATACATTATCTCAAATTACCCTCAAGCTATCATCATCAAATTGGAGTGCTCGAATCTGCTCCATCAAGAAAAAATTTGCATCGACAAAGGCTAGAACATGTCAAGGTATCTAAATATCAAGCCTAACTATCTTGTTATCTAATACTGAACCTCCATGGCTAAAGGCCACTTTTGGGTCAAAAGATGGGCCAAACTACCCATACTAGTCGACTTCTGACTCAAGGCATTTGTAACCCCATATCCTTGTTTGGATGATACAAAATAGTGATGTCATAATCCTTAAGAACCTCAAGCTAACACCGTTTCCGCATATTAACATCTCACTTATTAAATAAGTACTGAAGGCTATGATGGTCCGAGAAGATATCACAAGGATCTCCATACAAGTAATGCCACGATTGCTAATTCCAAATCATGGTTAGGGAATTTTCTCTCATGAAGGTTCAACTGACGGAAGGCATAAGCAATCACCTTACCCTCTTACATCAACAACATACTTAAAACAATATCAGAAGTATCATAAAACATAGTAAAACCCACACTTTCCTTGGGAAAAGTCAGAATAGGAGCCAAAATCATCAACTCTTTAAGATATTGGAATCTCTTCTCACATGTATTCGATCACTGAAAAACCATATTTTCTGAGCCAATTTGGTCAAAATAGCCATAATAGATGAGAAACCCTCTACAAAATACCTATAATAACTTACCAAACCAATGAAACTATGAATCTCGATAGGGGAAGTAGGTCTAGCCCAGTAATGGATCATTGCTTTCTTGGCCGGATCAACCATAATACCATTCTTTTTCGTCACATGACCTAAGAAAGAGATAGAATCTAACCAAAACTTGGACTTGTAAATCTTAGCATACAACTTCTTATCACGCAACCTCTGAAGTACGATTCTCAAATGCTTGACATGGTCATCCTCATTCTTGGAATAAACCAAGATGTCATCTATATATACAATCACAAAAAAGTCAAGATACAATCAAAATACCAGATTATCGACTTCATGAATGATGTAGGGGCATTGGTCAATTCAAAAGACATGACCAAAAACTCATAATGACTGTATTAAGTTTGAAAAGCCCTATTCAGAACTTTTGAATATCTAATCTTTAACTGGTGATACTCAAATCTCAAATAAATCTTAGAAAACACTAAAGCACCCTGAAACTGGTAAAAAAATCATCAATGTGAGTAAGATGACATCAGTTCTTAACCATCACCTTATTCAACTACCTATAATCAATATTCATTCGCATAAAACATCCTTATACTTCACAAACAAGACAGACACAACCCAAGAAGACACACTAGGTTTGATAACCCCCTTACTCAATAAATCTTTCTATTGTTTCTTTAATTTATTTATCTTAGTCGATGACGTACTATAGGGAGAAATAAAAATGGGCTTAGTGCCCGACTCTACATAAATAGAAAAATCAATATCATAGTCTGGAGGTATACTGAGAAAATAAATAGGAGACACATCCATGAACTTGTAAACAACCAAAATAAAATCCATAGAAAGCGATGAGGCAACACTAGTATCACTGATATGTGTCAAATAAGATAGACACTCTCTCTCTATCATACGACTAACATATAGAAAAGATATTACACTATTTAGACCCAAATTTGGTGTACCCTTACAAGCTAAACTTGGCCCACCCGTCATAGCTAAGGTCATGATCTTTACAAAATAGTGTGATGAGGAATTAACCAATCCATATCCATAGTAACATCAAAATCAACCATATCTAGGATAATTTACCCAAGTCTCACATCCTATAAAGGTGATCACATAAGATTAGTACACCCAATCCACCACTAAAAATCTCCTATAGGGGTAGAAACAATAAGAGGCATAACAAGGGGCTCACCTGAAAAGCCAAAACTTTAAGCAAAATAAATAGACACATATGAGAATGTAGATATAGGTTCAAAGAACAAAAAAGCAGATGTATCATAAACTGAGATGATACTTGCAATAATTGCATTTAAAGCCTTTAACTCGGGTCTCCCAGGTATAACATGTACTTATTACATCTACTCCTAGACTGAGTAACCCTATGACCATCTCTATGATTACCCCTATCACTATCTCTAACACCTCTAGCACTACCTATTTAATATTATGAACCACCTCTTACTACAAAAATTAGGTATAACAACCCAATTTGCTGAACTGGAATGCTACATGGTGCTCATGACCCCAAAGGACCACAAGCTAACCCATGACTGATATCTATACCTGTATACCGCATAATATAACATAATAATGCGGAAACATGCACTGAAAGGCCATAAGGTTCGATTATGAACATAACTGAATAACATAACATCTGTGTGGGGTAATAGAATACCCAAAACAAAACTGAAGTCTAAAACATAATAGTCAGTATCTAGTCTGCATCTAGTCTGAAAGCCTCTACTATCTGAAGAATCTGAATAAGGAGTTGATGGGACATGTCCCCAACTAACTCCAACTAATAAGCTAATCAATGAGATACTAAAAAATCATTATGTCCTCGAAGGATAAAGACTCACTTCTACTCTGACTGCTGAATCTAGAATCTACTGTTGATTTGGAACTCGTGTCTCTGAACCTATGGTGTAACATAAAAAGAAAGCACCACAGTGCAAATACGTTAGTACAATGGAATGTAGTGAGTATACATGTGAGGTAGGCTATATGCAAGGGTTTTCATGCATGATCAATACTAACTGACTGTCTAACATGAACGTGAGAACGCATACAAAAATATGCAATTATAACTGACAACATGATAACATGATACCAATACCATGGTAGCATGACTACTAAGTCTGGATACTGATAGCATGACATAACTGATAACATGAATGGCTATATCTGAATATAACTGATAACATGGGTGACTATGTCTAACAGTCTTGAATCTGATGGAACTATCTGAGTTTCGTACTATGTCTAAGTTGACTGTGTCTTACAGTCCTAAAATCTGAAGAACTATCTGAGTTCTATTACTGAGACTGATTGACTGTATCTGATAGTCCTAATTCTGTAACATGAAACTATGGGAAGTAATATCTAACCGACATGCCCCAAATATGCTATAATAGCTGAGTTGGGGTCCAATTTATGCCCTGATTGGAAGGGTGCCAATACCGCATCACTGGTAAGGACAACATGTGAGTAACCCTTATATAATAGGTAGCTCTAGAGATAATGGTGGGAACCCTCACATAACAGGTTAAGCCACCTCATCTACCCTCATAGAGTAGGCTACGATGTCTCAACCTATGCTGGCTACATAGTTCTGGAATGCAAGGATTTCTTCTAAGAATCACACCCTCGTATAACAGGTGAGTCCCTATCCTTGGGTTCACTCGGTGCTAATTCCTACTTCCATATGAATGGACACTGAACATGATTTACTGAACTGAGCATGGACTGAGTTACTGAATTTCAATAGTTGATGGAATACTACTAATACCTGACAACTGACTGAGTCATGAGATCATGGAGGTTTTTCCTGAGTCATAAGACTATATGAAGTCTAAGAGTTCATATCTTGATTGAGAGTATCATGAAAACATGACATAGATCTAGGCACACAGCTAATATTTCGTGTACAAGTACCCCCAGGACTCGATAGAAGGGAACTGACATAACATGATTTACATAAAGACTTGACTATCATCATAATACATACTACCTTCATAGGAGCATTTCATCAAACATCTAATAGGCATGATCTTGGGCATACATGGGGATTACATTATATCATGCTAGTTAGACAATATTCCTTCATCTAGGCATTTAATCAAACATATGATACGCATGGTACATGTAAACATTATTATTCAATTCTAATTTCATCATTCAAGGGTTTAAATCTTAGGGTTGCATGAATCTATGGCTATAGTAATTAAACCCACATAGAAACTATCAACAATCATGGAGTAGAATCTAATTTCATATCTATCAAACATGAACATGAGCAGCCAAAACATGAAAACATTTAGAAAATCCATAACTTAAGGTTAGAAAAGGGATTCTTGGACTTCATGGACAAAAAAAGTCCATGAATGAACACTATGCATACCTTAGTTTGTGATTTTGTGAAAATTGATGGTGAAACCTTCTTGAAATTGGACCTTCTATGAAAACCCTAGCTTGAGGTCTTGAGAGTATTTGAGAAAAACATCAATATTTTGGATGAATAAGGGCTAAATCCCGTGTTTGAAAGCTTATATAGGGGTGGGGGAAATTGACCCTTTTAACTCTGGACACATAATTTAATTTTCAGTAAAATTTCCTGAATTGGACCCTTGGCGTGATGCGGCGTTATCGTGTCGTTTCACTGGAAATTGACAATTGGGAAACTGCACGGTGGCGAGATACAGAGCTATCGCGTTCCAACCTTGTCTATGACCTGGAAGTTTGGCGCGATATGCCAGTATCACAGAGAAATACTAGAATTTGACAATTTCCATTTGAGCTATCTTCGCGACGCGCTGAAGGCTCAGGTCAAACACTGTCTCACCAAAAAGACCTAACTCTTCGCTCGGGTGTCAGATTTGGGCAAATTATATATCGATGGGAAGCTTATTCAATTTCCCATGTGATAGGAAGTGAAAATTATAGAAATACCACGTGTATAAGAATGAATTCTTATTTCAAAGAAAGTTGGAACATCCTTTAGAGGATTTTCAAGCTAAGAAAAAACACGAGCATTACAATATCTCCCCCTTAAGAACATTCATTCTCGAATGAGACTGACTGAGAAGGGAAATAATGAGCTAAACATAAATAACTGGAACATAATCTCATGACGGATATGTCTGATAAGTTGAACATAACATACTGAACATGCATATCTGATGCATGCATAACTGATTCATAAATGCATAACTAAAAGTTCTAAAGAACTAGGTTTTCTCATAATGAGAATGCATGTCTAATGCATAACTATATAACTAATCTGATACATGAATGCATGACTGAATATGCGGTGGTACTTGATACCAAGACTGTCATGGTATACTAAGTTAGTGATGCACACTAATCATGAAACTGAGTAAGCTTAAGGAGAACTATTACCTTGAGCTTGATCTGACTTGACGAGGAAGAGGTGAGGATACTTGGTACGCATATTTGCTTCTATTTCCCAAGTAGCTCCCTCGACAGACTGATTTCGCCAAAGAACTTTAACTAGAGGGACTTCTTTATTCCTCAATCTACGAGTCTGATAGTCTAAGATTTCAACTGGAATTTCTTCATAAGAAAGGCTGTTCTGAACATCAATGTTCTGAATAGGGACTAAGACTGATGGGTCACCTATACACTTCTTGAGCAAAGAGACATGAAAGACTGGATGAATTCAGGCTAGATCTGAAGGAACCTTAAAGGGACCGACATATCGGGGACTGAGCTTTCCCTTATTGCCAAATCTCTTCACTCTCTTCATAGGGGAGATCTTAAGGTAGACATGATCACCAATATCAAACTCAAGATCTTTTCTACAAACATCTGCATAAGACTTCTATTGGCTCTAAACATCCCAGAGTCTTTCTCTAATTAACTAAACTTTCTCTAAGGCGTTGAATACCAAGTCAGGCCCTATGACTGAGGCCTCACTATCTTCAAACCAACCAATTAGAGATCTACATCTCCTACCATAGAGAGCTTCGAATAAAGACATCTGAATACTGGAATGACAGCTGTTGTTGTATGCAAACTCAATAAAATGCAAGTGGCCATCCCAACTTCCCTTGAAATCAATTGCACACACCCTTAGCATATCTTCTAAGGTCTGAATGGTTCTTTCTGCTTGACCATCTGTATGAGGATGAAAGGTTGTACTAAGATAAATTTGGGTACCAAGACCCTTTTGGAATGCTTTCCAGAAATGAGAGGTGAACTGGGTACCTCTGTCTGAGATAATTGATAATGGAACACCGTGCAATCTGACCAACTCCTTGATGTAGAGTTTGGCATAATACTCGGCTGAATAAGAGGTATGAACCAGAAGGAAATGAGCTGATTTGGTCATCCTGTCTACAATGACCCAAACTGAATCATGCTGATGACGAGTTTGAGGAAAACTCATCACGAAGTCCATGTTCACTTCCTTCCACTTCCAAGTAGTAATGGTGAACTCCTGTATAGGACCAATAGGCTTCTGATGCTCTATCTTAACCTACTAACATATAGAGTACTTAGCCACACACTCTGCAATATCTCTCTTTATCCCACTCTACTAATAGATCTCCCGCAAGTCGCGGTACATCTTAGTGTACCCTGGATGAATAGAGTAGCGTGTGCCATGCACTTCTGCAAGAATTTGCTGCCTTATGTCATCTACACCTGGAACACAGAGACGACCCTGGCAACGAATGACGCTATCTCTTCCTTGGGAGAAAACCTCTATTTTTTTATTCTGAACTGACTTTTTTACCTTGATAAGGCTAGGATCCTTATCTTTCTTTTCTTTCACATCAGAAACTTGAGATGATTCTGAACTACTCTGAACACATACACCGCCCTCTGAAGAGTTGACTAACCGAACGCCTAGTCTAGCAAGATAGTGTACTTATTGAGCTAACTTCTTCTTACTATCTTCAACATGAGAAACACTACCCATAGAGAGTCTACTGAGAGTGTCGGCCACTACATTGGCCTTGCCGGATGATAAAGGACACTCATGTCATAATCTTTCAAGATCTCTAACCACCTTCTCTGATGAAGATTGAGATCTCTTTTAGAAAAGACATACTGAAGGCTCTTATGATCTGTGAAGACGTCTACATGAACTCCGTAGAGATAATGCCTTCAAATCTTTAAGGCAAAGACTATGGCTGCTAACTTAAGGTCATGAGTAGGATAATTCCTCTCATGGGGTTTAAGATATCTGGAGGCGTAGGCTATGACCTTACCATGATGCATGAGGACACAACCTAAACCCACTCTAGATGCATCACAATATACTACAAAACCATTTGAACAGTCTGGTAATGCTAGAACTAGAGCTGAGGTGAGTCGAGTCTTTAATTCTTAAAAACTCTTCTCGGATAGATCTAACCACTAAAACTTGACTTTCTTCTGAGTCAATCTGGACATAGGGGATTCAATAGAAGAAAATCCCTGAACAAACTATCTGTAATAGCCATCCAGACCCAAGAAACTCCTGATATATGATGTAGAGACAAGGCGAGGCCAGTTCCTTACCTCTTCGGTCTTTTGAGGATCTACTCAAATGCCATCACCAGAAATAATATGGCCAAGGAATGCTACTGATCTTAGCCAAAATTTGTACTTACTGAATTTGGCGAATAACTGATAATTTTTTAGAGTCTAAAGTACTGTCCTGAGATGGTCTGCATGATTGCGCTCAGTACGAAAATAGACCAGAATATCATCTATGAAGACTATGACAAACATGTCCAAGTACTGTTTGAACATGCATTTCATCAAGTCCATGAAAGCGGTTGGGGTATTGGTAAGACCAAATGACTCGACTAGAAATTCGAAGTGACCATACCGTGTACGAAAAGTTGTCTTCGGGATGTCACATTCTCTAACTCTGAGATGCTGATAGCCGAATCTGAGGTCTATCTTAGAGAAATAACTGGCACCCTGAAGTTGGTCAAACAAGTCATCAATTTTAGGAAGAGGATAATTGTTCTTGACCGTGACTTTATTGAGTTGACAGTAATCTATACACATTCTGAGTGAACCATTTTTCTTGCACATGAATAAGACTGGTGTGCCCCAAGGGGAAACACTGGGTCTGATAAATCCCTTATCTAAGAGATTCTTCGATTAATCTTTCAGTTCTCTGAGTTCTACTGGTGCCATTCTGTATGGCGGAATAGAGATAGGCTAAGTGTCTGAAAGAAGATCAATACCGAAGTTTATTTCCCTTTTGGGAGGAATTCCTGGAAGATATTTAGGAAAGACATCTGAATATTCATTCACTACTGGGACTAATTCGAGACTGGGAGCCTCGGAACTAGAATCTCTAACATGAACTATATGATAAACACATCCCTTAGATATCATTTTCCTTGCCCGAAGGTAGGAAACAAGTTGAACCATAAACACTGAAGTACTACCCCTCCACTCAAGGATGGGTTTATTTGGGAACTGAAACCGAACTATTCTATTTCCGTAGTCAATTATGGCATAATAGGAATGAAGCCAATCCATGCCGAGAATGACATCAAAATTAGTCATCTCTAATTCAACCAAGTCTGCTGAAGTGACTTTCTAAAATATCATAACCAGGCAGTTCCTGTATACCCGCCGGGCTATGATGGTTTTACCCACTGGGGTAGAGACTGAAAAGGGCTTTGCTAGAATTTTGGGACTGATTCCAAAATCAATTGCTAGATAAGGAGTAACAAAAGACAAGGAAGATCCTAGATCTAGCAAAGCATAAACATGTACATGAAATATCTGTAACGTACCAGTAACTATATCAGGAGAACTTTCCTGATCGTGTCGAGTCTGAAGAGCATAGAGGTGATTTGGGCGTTGCTCGCTAGTAGCACTGGATGTGGCACCCTACTGATTTGGGTGACCAGACTAAGCTGAGGAGAAATTCTATTGAACCTGAGGACCTGGATGCGGATAGTCTCTAATTCTATGGCCTGGCTTGCCACAACCAAAACAAATTCCACTACCTACTCTACACACACCCTGATGGTGCTTACCGTAAGTCTAGCAAAGAGGATAGGTGCGGGCACTGCTAACACTGTCCTGGTTCTTAGAGCATGGTGCTCTATCTTTGTTACCCTCTCTAAACTTAGGAACTAAAGCACTGGCTGTAGAGCGGACTGGAACTGATGACTTAGGACGAAACTGGGAATGGTTTCCTCCTTCTAACTTAGGCTGAGCGAAGTTAAAACTACCTGTCTTTGCTCTCTTATTTTGTTTCTCCCACTGCTTAATCTTCTACTCCTTTATCTACTGAGCATGGGTCATAATTCTAGCTAAGGTCATGTCACTATTCAGCATGGCGGATCTGCACTCATTAACCACGTTGTCGTTTACCCCTGAAGCGAACTTACTCATCTTGGATCTACTGTCTGCAACCAGATGAAGGGCATACCTGGCTAATTGAGTAAACTTAAAAGAATACTCTTTCACTGTCATATTGCCCTGCCTGAGGTTAATGAACTCTATCACCTTAGCTTCTTTAAGATCTTGGGGAAAGAATCTGTCTAAGAATGCAATGCCAAACTCCTCCCACTCTATAGGACCTGCATCATTTTATCTTTCGAACTTTCACTGTTTGAACCAAGCATAATCCATATCCTGCAAATGGTATACAACTAGCTCAGCACTCTCAACAATATCACCCCTATGGCGTCTGTCACTTTCAGAACTTGATCTAAGAATTCCTGAGGGTCTTCATCTACCTTAGACCTAAGGAAGGTTAGAGGATTCATTCGGGTAAAGTCCCGAATCATCACTGCAGCTGAGTTGGCCACTGGGTTGGACGGAATAACTATTAGCTGTTCATTATGAGCAGCGACTGATTGAGAAAGATTGGTAAATGTGGTCCTGAACTCTGCATGAGAAACATGATCGCCCAAAGGTTCTTTGGGCTGAGGGGTTGACTGATTTTTTCTCTTAGGAGGCATGTTCTGAAATAAAGAGAAGAAGCAGATTATACTGAGAGACTGACTTGTGCTTATGCTCACAGGCACGACATGAATACTGAAAGAACGAAAACTGTACTTAAAACATCTCATAGCCTCTTGCACATAAATGGGGCATGCAACACACCCATATACAAGACTCTACTAGATGCAGCTTTCAGACTTCCTAGGACTCTATTGAACCTTAGGCTCTGATGCCAAGTTTGTAATAACCCGATTTGCTGAACTGGAATGCTACACGGTGCTCATGACCCCTAAGGACCACAAGCTAATCCATGACTGATATCTGTACTTGTATACTGCATAAGATAACATAATAATGCGGAAACATGCACTGAAAGGCCATAAGGTTCGATCATGAACATAACTGAATAACGTGACATCTGTGTGGGGTAATAGAATACCAAAACAAAATTGAAGTCTAAAATATGATAGTCTGTATCTAGTCTGCATCTAGTCTAAAAGCCTCTACTGTCTGAAGAATCTAAATAAGGAGTTGATGGTACATGTCCCCAACTAACTCCAACTAATAAGCCAATCAATGAGATACTAAAAAATTATTATGTCCTCGAAGGATGAGGACTCACTTCTACTCTGACTGCTGAATTTGGAATCTACTGCTGATCTGGAAACTCGTGTCTCTAAACCTGTGGTGTAACATAAAAAGAAAGCACCATAGCATAAATGCGTCAGTACAATGGAATGTACTGAGTATACATGTGAGGTAGGATATATGCAAGGGTTTGCATGCATGATCAATACTAACTAACTGTCTAACATGAATGTGAGAATGCATCCATAAATACGCAACTGTAACTAACAATGTGATAACATGATACCGATACCGTGGTAGCATGACTACTGAATCTGGATACTGATAACATGACATAACTGATAACATGAATGACTATATCTGAATATAACTGATAACATCGGTGACTGTGTCTGATAGTCCTAAATCTGATGGAACTATCTGAGTTCCGTACTGTGTCTGAGTTGACTGTGTCTGACAATCCTTAAATCTGAAGAACTATCTGAGTTCTATTACTGAGACTAATTTACTGTATTTGACAGTCCTGATTCTGTAACATGAAACTATGGGAAGTAGTATCTATCCGACATGCCCCAAATGTGCTATAATAGCTGAGCTGGGGTCCAATCTATGCCCTGATTGGAAGGGTTTCAATACCATACTACTGGTAAGGACAACATGTGAGTAACGCTTATATAATAGGTAACTCTAGCGAGAATGGTGGGAACCCTTACATAACAGGTTAATCCACCTCATCTACCCTCATAGAGCAAGTTACGATATCTCAACCTATGTTGGCTACATAGTTCTGAAACGCAAGGATTGATTCTAAGAATCACACCCTCATATAACAGGTGAGTCCCCATCCTTGGGTTCACTCGGTGCTAATTCCTAATCCCATTTGAATGGACACTGAACATGATTTACTAAACTGAACTGAGCATGGACTAAGTTACTGAATTTTCGTGGATGACGAAATACTACTGATATCTGACAACTGACTGAGTCATGAGATCATGGAGATTTTTCCTGAGTCATGAGACTATCTGAAGTCTAAGCTTGACTGAGAGTATCGTGAAAACATGACATGGATCTAGGCGCACAACTACTATTTTGGGTACAAGTACCCCCAGGACTCGATAGAAGGAAACTTACATAACATGATTTACTTAAAGACTTAACTATCATCATAATACATACTACCTTCATAGGAGCATTTCATCAAACATGTAATAGGCATGATCTTGTGCATACATGGGGATTTCATGATATCATGCTAGTTAGACAATATTCCTTCATCTAGGCATTTAATCAAACATATGACAGACATAGTATATGTAAACATCATTATTCAATTCTAATTTCATCATTCAAGGGTTTAAATCGTAGGGTTGCATTAATCTATGGCTATAGTAATTAAACCCACATAGAAACTATCAACAATCATGGAGTAGAATCCAATTTCACATCTATCAAACATGAACATGAGTAGCCAAAACATGAAAACATATAGAAAATCCATAACTTGAGTTTAGAAAAGGGATTCTTGGACTTCATGGACGAAAGGAGTCCATGAAAGAACACTACGCATACCTTAGTTCATGATTTTGTGAAGATTGATGGTGAAACCTTTTTGAAATTAGACCTTCTATGAAAACCCTAGCTTGAGTTCTTGAGAGTATTTGAGAAAAACATCAATATTTTTTATGAATAAGGGCTAAATATCGTGTTTGGTTATATAGGGGGGCAAATTGACCCTTTTAACCCTGGACACGTAATTTAATTTTTAGTAAAATTTCCTGAATTGGGCCCTTGTTGCGATAATGCCGCGACGCGGCATTATCACGTCGTGTCACTGGAAATTTACAATTGGGAAACTGCACGGTGGTGCGACGCGGAGCTATCGTGTTGCCACTTTGTCTACGACCTGGAAGTTTGGCGCGATGCGCCAGTATCGTAGAGCAACACTAGAATTTGAAAATTTCTATTTGAGATATCTCCGCGATGCGCTGAAGGCTCAGGTCAAACACTATCTCACAAAAAGAACCTAACTCTTCGCCCGGGTGTCAGATTTGGGTGAATTATATATCGATGGAAATCTTATTCAATTCTCCACGTGATAGGAAGTGAAAATTATGGAAATACCATGTGTATAAGAATGTATTCTTATTTCAAAGCAAGTTCTAACATCCTTGAGAGGATTTTCAAGCTAAGAAAAAGCACGGGCATTACATTAAAACAGGACAAAACTGAAGATAAGAACCCAACTGTGTGGATCTGTATACGCAACAAAGAAAATCCTTTTCCACATGGACAAATTCATCGTACATACAGTATCCTCTATGTCATGACTCGATACTACCCCCTTGTCATGACCTAACTTCTCAGGTCATGATGGCGCCTACCATAACCTACCAGTAGGCAAGCCAACTCGCAGTCCGAAATGATTAGTAATAGACTACTTAATAATACAAGGAAAAGAATGCAGAATATATGAAATAAAGATGAATATACAAAAGAATTCCATAACCTGGTGGTATCAGTACAAGAGCTTCTAATATAAAAGGACTACAAAAGTGGAATATCACGAGAAATACAATGATACAACTTATCTTTGAATACAACTTAGAGACTCATCTAATACATAAGAGAGAGATAAGTAATGCTCTGAATGACAGGAGCTCACTCTAAGTCTCTGAAGAATGGATGCTCCGCACGATGCACACATCAATGGTGATAACTTGTACTATAATCTGCAGGCTGCAGAAGTGTAGTGTGAGTACCAAATGAATGGTACTCAATAGGCTACTACCAACTGAGTTGCAAAGATAAATCAGATATATACAACATATAAACAAAATGGAAACTACACCCAAGAGTCAAGAAATCATATGAAAAGTCAATGAGATAATAAGGAACAATTATCCTATTCATGTCCAAGATTCTAACATAATAAAACTAAGGAAGTATCAAGGTGAACTATCCCGTATATCCCAGGTCAATATACAAATAAGAGCAAAAGAAAAATATATATAGTAATATACAAGGCAAAGAAATGACTATACAACATGAACAACAAAGGAAGGGATATACGGTAGTTTCATAGCTTTATATAGCTATATATATATATAGGTACATATACATATAACCATGAGTTTATCTCAAATCTTAACCTATATCATCATATTCTCATTTTGAGACCTTATTATAAAAGAATCGGGATTTAAATACTATCATACTCAGGGTTTCTAATCCACATGGCTAGCCATGAAATAATCGTACATAATAATAAAATCATAAGAAAAAAGAGGCCGAAGACATACCTCAAATCCTGATACCGGATCAAAGACCAATCTGTCATAAGATAGCCATAATAATAATCATAACAATGATAACAACAGCATCAATAACGACGTGAATAATTGGCTACTTCGAACAACCAAATACCTATCCAAGCTATGCATACCCCCACCTCCCTAGGCTCAGAAGGTCCAATCAATATACAATAACATAAGATATATTCTTCTACCATATCTATGCAACCATCCCATATCGGTTGATAGACATAGGTGCATACTGGTGATAGGTAATGTGCATGTATAAATAAATGCAAAGTACACAATCAATATCACAAATCATCATAACTTTCCTCATCAAGACCATCATCATTTTAATCAACCTCTGGCCTTACTGAGTATCAACATTTCATCAATATATCCTTCGACCTTACCGGGTATCAACATCATCACAATAGTACCCTCTGGTTTTATCAGGAATAAATATCATCATAATAGTATCCTCTGGTCTTGATGGATATCAATATCATTACAATTATATACTCCAGCCTTGCCAGATATCAATATCATCATAATAGTGTCCTCTGGCCTTGCTGGGTATCGATATCATCACAATAGTTTCCTACGGCTTTGCCGAGTATCAATATCATCATAATAGTACCCTCTGGTCTTGTTGGGTGTCAATATCATCATAATAGTATCCTCCAGCCTTGTCAGGTATCAATATCATCACAATAGTATCCTCTGATTTTGTCGGGTATCAATATCATCACAATACCATTATCAAATAAGATACACTAAAATACTCATAAACATACACATATCACCAAAGAATATATATTTATTCAATACTTCTCAACTACTCATTATTAGTTAACCAACACTTATTATAATAGAATCACTAGTTCACTAGTTATCACCAATATTCAATTAGTGGAATAATAAGCATCATACCGCATCTTTCTCCGTCCCATACCAGAGAGATGTGTATAAAAACACATACATATTCATATTCATAAACTGTAATCACATCATTTATAATGATAAATAGTTCTCGACTATTCAATCAATATCATAACATGACCCTTGGCCCATTAATTTTTCCAAAATAAGCACAATATCATAATCACAACCTTAGGCCCATACACATATTCGGGACTCATATCAAATATCATATTTATAAGCCATAGCATATCTCTAATTATCTCACATATAGGAGGCATAATATTAATGAGCATGTAATCATCTCTCACACAAGAGGCATCTCACATCTAGGAAGCGTAATATAGATAGATATGTAATAGTCAATAGGATATCTTATATCAATAGGTCATACATCATGACTATGAGGAATATCACTTCTCTAGGCCATTTTACATATCCAAGAGGAACATCGTCTCTATAGGTCCAACAATCATTACTAAAGAAAATAAAAACTCTATAGGCCAATTATCAAGTCTAAGAGAAAATAGCATCTCTATAGGCCAATCATCAAGTCAAAGAGGAAATAGCATCTCTATAGGCCAATCAAGTATAAGAGAAAATAGCATCTCTATAGGCCACATAACATATCTAGGGGTAATAATATCTCTAAATGCCCAATATCACTTCCACAAGGAGTATCATAGCCATAATCCGGGAACATCAATACAAGTTATCAAGTTATGAAGTAACCTTATTATAAGGTTTACTTACCTCATCTTTGTCTAACATCTGCACTAAATCCATAAGAGTTAACACAAAGTTAGGCCTAAGTGGTTTGAACAACCCCACTTCTAATCCATAATTTCCATAAATAGGCATATTATGCCCCAATCTAGGCTAAGGTATCTAGTTCATCTTCTAGATGTCAAGTAAGCCATATTCAAGCCTAAGATAACAACTTTGACTAGAAATAAGAGTAGTCAAGTCAACTATATCCAACTTACGATTTCAAGACTACCACACTAGCCCAATAAGGATGAATATACAAATAATGCTTCAAAAGCTAAAACCATATTCCAAACATAGCATTATATCATATCCATGCTATAACTAATCTAAACTAATAAGGGAAGGAAATAATCTACTCATCAATACGAATCTAATGATACCCATCACACTAACAAAACCATAATCTACTCATCAATATGAATCTAATGATACCCATATTACACAATTATGCTTCGGGTCCAAAAACGATACCAAAACCCCAAGTGGATCCCACATACAAAAAATGAGTTTCCGAGACCAACCCAATATTAACACATGAATAAGGAATCATAACCCTTAAAGAATAGGTGAAAACTAAGCATACTTTGGGCTAAAAAAAATCCCTAAGTTAAATTGGTATTTGGGTCCAAACTAAGAAATTTGAGCATGAATTCAAGAAATTCTTACCTTAATCTTGAAGATAATCGTGATACAATATGATAATTAAGCTCCCAAGTCACCCACCATAACCAATTTTGAGTTATTACACTCATTTGTGGGTTTCTAGGTCTAAATGGTAAAGGAGAAATTCCCCAAATACGTCTTGGGGACTTTATATAGACCCTATAGGTATTCAAATATTGCAATCATGGTCCTAAATTCTGTGATTGTGCTACTCACGATCGCACACTTTTGGCCACGATCGCGATTGCACCAGATGACAACAAACTCAAAAATAAGTTTTTAACGTTCGTAACTCATATGGAATCCAAAGAACATGATCCAATAGTAAATTTTGAATGTGAACCACATTTCAAATCCATTGGAATCATCAAAACATTTATCATAGATCGTGTATGCAAATGGAGCCCACACCTATAGTTTCATCAGTTTTCATAAAATCCGCCCAATAGCCCAAAATAAGTCTGAGAGCCTTGGGACCTAAACCAAGGGTCACCCCAACCTAAAATCAATGTTTCGGATGTGATGGTAAAGTTGTATTTTCAATCTAAGGTCATTTCGACTAAATATGGGTCCCACGTCCATTTTTTTCAATTTTGAACTTTTTGATCAATATGTCGAAATGAGCTTGGGTGTATTGGGACCCAAACCAAAGGACTACCTAGACAAACATCGCTATTCTAGATCTGCTGGCATAGTCAAAATTTTCATTCAAGATCATTTCACTAAAGTATTCACCTGATGTCCATTTGAAACCAGCGAAAACTTCAAAATAGGGAAAATTGTCGGTCCCAGCAAGTCATAAATGACTTGAGGTAGCTATGGAGAATCTCAAATGGTGAATATAAGAATAAATATAGAAAATGACCTGAAGGGTCATTACACCCCTAGTCATAATACATCGCTTAAAACTACAAGTGATCCCAAGCTAACCCATGGTACTAGCATAATCCTTGAGCAATTGATTAAAACATATATAAAAGCTAAATTGACTTAGAAGAAACATAATTACAAGATAATTTTTTCAATATGTTACAATTAAAAGTTTTCAACACTATAATCTGAAAGAAAGAGGAGCTTAAACTACATAGAATAACTTTGACTGATTATCTATGAAGCCTCTGCTAATTCTGACTATATATGGCTGGGACATGACCCCAACTATCCCTAATCAATACATATGAATAAGAAAATAAAATATAAGAACTGCAACTAACTTGAGTCCTCAAAATAAAGAGAACTCATGACCTACTGGTTGAATGTTATGATCTGCTTGACTATGATACTAATTGTAAGCACCTATGTCTATATCACATGTAAAATATAGGTAGAAGAGGTATACGATCAGTCTTTGGAATGTATTTTATGTGAGATATGAACTAGTCATCATGCAAAAACTTAAAACATGCTCTAAAACTAAGAACGTAAGTCTTTTGCTGAAATATGCATTTAAAATATGTTTGTATGTAAAAGTTGTGTGGCATAGTGAAATCTCTAAATCATGAGCTAAAATATTTCTGTAAACTAGGAATCATAGAAGAATAACTATTATATTTAATATCAAGTTAATGCTTTATATAATGTAAAACAATACCGAATCCTAACTAAAAATAAAGAGATGAACTTGAGTGCAAACTGAATGCGCGGAGCTGAACTGTAGTACAATGACACTATGTAAAATACATATATACTGATATGTAGTGATAGTCTATAAATTCATAATATAAAAGAAAGTAAAACTAAACCGAGGGTCATGTATGAATACTGGGTCTAAAATGGTAGGATGTGAACATATGCAATGACCAAGTAAATAAACATGTAATTGATCAATACTGTATTGAAAAAACTGATTACAAGGTCACAAAATAACTGAGTTTGAATATGTGAGAAACTAATAAGTGACATATAACCATGTGAGCTAAATATGGAGTTCGATATATGAACTCCACCGAAAAGGGCCAAATACACCTTTCACGGGTATAAAGGCTGATCTGACAAGGAACCACTAAAATGATGTCCAAAAAGACTAAGGTGTTAATCATGGTCTGATGGGTGACCCTTTGTAACCTACGGTGGCACCATTGTTCTGGGACACAGGGAATTCCACTAAAGGTCTCAGCCTAACTGATGGGTGAGCCTCCACCCCATGTATTCGCTTGGTGTTGTGTACTACTCATAGTTCAATGTAAGCTGATATACCAAATAGCTCAATAATACTGATGTCCTGAGGTTGAAAGATAAGTTCTTTATCTGAAAGAATTTTAAATTATAAAAATTGAAGGACTGAGTGTTTGATTGACAATGCATGATATCCTAGGTAATTGGGTGTTCATAACCTGCCATCTTTGAAGAATGCAACTAACAATGATAATGTAATGCTCGAAAGGAAAAACAAAAATTTCATAGCATAATTTGATAATCATGAACTTATTAGGATACTGAGGGTCATAATTCTAAGTATGTAAAGATACTAATTTTTATGGGAAACCATGGTTATCACCTAATATAGACTAAAATACACCAAGTCTTGCGTAAAATCTATAAATCATGAATAATCCATAAAATATTAAATAACCGAGTTAAAGACATGAAAATCATGCATAGTAACTTTGAATGGGTACCGTAATAATAAAAAACATAATAGAATCTAATTTTCAAGAATGTGGAATAACTAGGTATTAACCCTAGATCATTAGTTTATAAGAATCATAACTGAAATTCATATTTTAAAACTAGGTTATGGGAATAAGGGTGAAAGAAATCCCTTATTGAAGTCCCACGTACCTGGACTGATGAAATCTTAGACTGAAGCCTTGGGAATCTGGCTTTGAGAAAAACCCTAGGCTTAGGCTTGCTTGAGAGTTGAATTGCTTGATTTTATGACTTAGTATGAGTTTGGGGAAAATAATGAGGGATTTGGGGTGATTAAATAGATTTATATCTCTTGTACCAGCTGAAACAACATAGTTTTTGGTTTAAAAGAGTGGGGAAAAACTGAATAACCCCTTAAAATTGTCTAAAAAGTTATTGGTTTTATTTCCAACGGGTTTGGTGATGATCCGTAGGGTATGGGGAAGAGTCATGGCCTGAGTCATTTAGGACTAAAAATTTTTCCCTACTACCATGACTATGAATCACCCTACGACTCATAGTTTCCTTGCAACGAGTCGTCGTCAATATCAGCTTTGATAATTCTTCTGTAAATTGACCATAACATTTTACTCTAATATCTAATTAAGGCAAAACTTGAGACATTGGAAATCTAATTCAGTTATCTATCTTTAGGTGGGTCTTGAATTGAAAAAACAATTGTAATGTAAAAGTTATGCTCGTTTGAGTTTAATTATAGCAATATTCTTCACACGAATTCAATCGATAAGGGATATTTTGACTTGTCTATAAGCTAGGAGTTATTTGTGGCCTTAATATATGTATGAATCACATATAAAACTATAAAAACATGATTTTTTATTTTGCATGTACTTGAGGCATGGTTCTAATATTGTCTTGGATTTTTAGGGTGTTATAATATCTTCCACTTGGGATCATTTGTCCTCAAATGGAGACTGACTTGGTTGAAAAGATAAGGAAGGAGATGCAATCCCTGACATAGAATTCTAAGAGATGAATATGAAAATAATGACTAAATTTCCAACTAAAACATTGACTAGTTTGAAAATTAGGTAATTTATTAGTACCGTCTAGCTGAATTTTAAAGTTGGATAACTAACATGATACCAATTTCTAAATCTAGGGATCTGTTATGGTTGGGACGGATTTAGACTTGGAGTAAGGACTCCATTGAGTTTACACATAGAATGAATGGAAATAAAAAACCTCATGGAATAGGCATATAAATGAAACTCATGATAGTACGACTTGATTAAAAGATGGGTAATTACGAGTTTGCTATCTGATAACTAAACTAAATTACTGGCTATATGGATTATTCATACTAAAAGTTTTATCACTCAATTAATGCATTCCTGCCATAAGCATATATGTAGAAATATAAAGTGATAGATATTTATATAAAATTTCTAAGAGTCATTGAGAAAGTAATATTTATTACCTTTAACACTTCTTGTCAAAAGTTCTAATAGCATTAGAGAGGGGAGAATTTTAGGCATGATCTGAGTAAGATATCTGAATAAGGATTATAATATAGTTTGAGTAACCATGTCTACTAGTTCGAGCTTGTAGAATAGGAATGACGTAGAGATAAACATGAGAAACCTCTGGTCTTAAGTTATATATCACAGAAATGGATTATCTTGGGATAAAAGTAAGGTTAGGATTGATATAGCTTAAGTGATGTAATTGATTATTCTAAAATTTAGCAACATTCTTCGACCATTCTCTTTCTTACGAACCTACCACATTTAATTGTATGAAATTTTCTAACTCTCTTAGGGATAGACCATAATTAGTCGCTAGAGGATAACTCTAGTTACATGCTCTTACACTCTTCAAGCGTAACTCAGAGTTACAAAGATCTAGCACTAAAATGAGCATACTAGCCTCACTATGGGAATCTATATTCTATATCACCTAGGAGAGATTAAGCTTAGTATATACTATTTCTCGTTTCCTTAATCAATCAAACTTATGTTCATAAAGAGTGAATAACCACCATAAGCCATCATCTGAAGGTATATCAACAAATCATTCAAGCCTATCACTCAACTACCAATAACATCACCATTAAAAAATAAGATGGATCACTAAAGAACAAGAATAGGAGGGTCTGATATATGAATAATACTGTGAAATCTTTACTCAAGGATTTTCATGAATTTGACATGTTACTGAGGCCTAAGGAGTAAAACGTAATTGGAATAAACTTTTTAAACAGAACTAATCTGAGAGCATACATGACGTAGTGGGATATCACTAGTCATTAAAGATGTATCACTAGTCATTTTAGGGTTATATAACCTTAGTTGGTCGTGGGTTTGACCTGCCACCCATTAGTCCACTTACCTGGACTTGTCTGAAATTTTGCAATTTTTACCATTCTCCAGGTTGCTTCTCCATGCTTTTAACCTATAAAGTAGAAACAAAGTGATCACTAAAACCTTGGGTTGCCTTCTAAGCAGCTCTTAATTTAACGTCGTGGCACGACGTGTCTATGTTAGGTACTCAGACTTCACCAACTATCCCATGGGTTGCCTCTCATGCCACTCCTGGTTTAATGTTGCAGCATGAATTTATTCCCTTGGCTACTCAAACTTCTAACTCTAACATTCTCACACACTTTTAACTCCTCCATGTTTCCCATGCAATGATTAACATGATGCCCGTTCACCTTGAATGGGGAATCTGAATCTCTATCTCCTTGTAGCTGTATTGCACCGTATGGAAATACTCTTACCACGATGATTGGTCCAAACCACCTAGACTTCAGCTTGCTAGGAAATAAGCGATGTCTCAAATATATACAATATGACCACATCACCGAGTTGGAATACCTTCTTCATGGTACAATTTCATCTTCTCCATATAAAAGGCAGAACTTTCATAATCATGGAGGAGAAACTCATCTAACTCATTCATATTGTCCATTCTTAAGTTTACAACATCACTCCACTAAAAAATTAGCTTCTTCAACGCCCATAGTGCCTTATGCTCAAGTTTCATCGGTAAGTGGAATGCGTTACCATATACGAGCTGATAAGGTGAGGCCTCTATGGAAGTTTTGTAAGCTGTCTGTTAGGCCTAAAGTGCATTATCTAATTTTCTTGACTAGTTAGTAGGGTTGGCATTCACATTCATCACCAAAATGGACTTGATCTCATGATTGGAGACCTCAACATGCCCACTTGCCTATGGATGGTAAGGTGTTTCCACCTTATGTTTCACACCATATTTGTTAAGTAGGGCCTTGAATAGATGATTGCAAAAATAGTACCCACCATCACTGATGATAGCTTGTGGAGTACCAAATTAAGAAAAAATAGTTTTCTTCAAAAATTATGTGACACTTCGACCTTCATTATTGGGAAGTGCAACTTCTTCCACCCACTTAGACATATAGTCATATGCTACCAAGATGTACTTCATACCATGTGAACTCACAAATGGAACCATAAAGTTTATACCCCAGACATTAAACAGCTCAAGCTCAAGAATAGGCGTCATAGGAAGCTCATGGTTCTATGAGATATTGCCATGCCTTTGACATTGGTCATAGGCCCGAGCATAGTCATGTGCATCTTTTTAAATTATCATCAAATAGTAACCACATTGTAGAATCTTGTGGGCCATACGCGTACCTCCATGGTTACCCCCATTGGAGATAAATGATGGGCCTCCAAAATACTCATCATCTTAACTTTGGGAATACACCTTTGAATCACACCATCCGCACACACCCGGAATAGGTAAAACTAATCCCAAATGAACTTCCATACCTCATGCATAAATCATTTTTGCCGCTGAAATAAAATGTCTTCCATGGTGAGGTCACTTGCCAAATAATTAGCAAAATCAGCAAGCCAAGGAATTATGTCTTGTGATGTTGCCAATACATGTTTATTTGGAAATTATCATCTATCTTACGCTCATCCCCTAATTTAAGCATCGCCTCCTCTTATAGGCAGGATAAATGGTGTGCAACCTAATTTTCAGTGTCTTTTCTGTCTTTAACCTCAAAGTCAAACTCTTGGAGTAATAGTAACCATCGAATTAATCTAGGCTTCACATCCTTCTTCATTATATGGTACCTAAGAGTTGTATGGTCAGTTTGCACAATGACTTTGGTACCAATAAAATAGGAAAATAAGTTCTCAAAAGCAAACACCACGCAAGTAATTGTTGTTCAGTAATCATGTAATTTTTCTGGTTGGGTTAAGTGCTTTACTGGCATAATAAATATGATGAAGTATCTTCTCACATCTTTGGCCTAGTACTGCTCCTAGGGCCATACCACTGGCATCAACATGACCTCAAATATAAGGGTCTAATATGGAGACATAATGATAGGAGAAGAAATCAACTTCTATTTTAGGCACTTAAAAGCCTTGAGACAAGCATCAACAAACACAAACTTCACCTCCTTCTCTAATAACTTGCATAATGGATTTGCAATATTAGAGAAGTCCTTGATGAATCGCCTATAAAATCTGACATGACCCAAACTAGGGCCTTGTCGTAATGGGCATCCCAAAACCAACCAGGACCAGGGACAACCCTCATTACCCAACCCAACCACCAAATGCATATCCCGAATTAGATGAATTCCTAAAATATAACAAGATAGAATATTTGTACCAATCCATACTTTGGGATAGGTCCATAACCGTGACCAACTCAAGTAAGTCCAACCATCCGATACCCAATCAATAACTATACCAAAACCAAAACAATAACCATGTATGAGTCTATAGCATAGAAGGATGGAGAAATCATAAATACAATCCAATGGTATCAACCCCAATACCAATGCCAATACTAAGGATGACACCAATACCTACATAGCCCATACCAACCAATAGTAGTTCCATAAAGTCTCTAACCAAAAGTAAAACAATCTTCAATTGGGACATGCCCCAAACCATAGTAAAAACCAATGTACAAAAAATAAGCAAAGTATGTGAAGTCATCCATGATATGAAATGGAGCCTTACGGAGTATGGAAGCTCACCACTTCAATTCAAAATTTGATCCCGAATTTAATCACTAAGCAGGAAGAGTAAAATGGTCGGTTCCTACATTGCATGGGGATACAACCTCTCGAAGACAGGTTAACGTGTGAATACTAACAAACACTCAGGATAAGGATAAAATAATGTTAAGCTTGAAATCCAAGTAAACCAACCATATGTATTCACAACCATACATACATATATATAACCATGTTGGGAAAGGGAACCGACTTTAGCATGCCTTAAAAACCATTAACCTGGGTATGTGTAGCTTAACCATCCTAGAACCACCTACGAGCTATATGGATCTAGTGTAACCCCCAACGAGCCCCAATACGTATTGCCACACAAATCATAGATACCATAGGAGTAGGGGATTCCTGGGTACCCTTCGCTCTCCATGATAGATATGTACAAGTGTACTTAGGGGATTCCCGTATACCCAGTAAGTATTATATATGGTCTCCATAACCAATCCGCATGTCGTCAACCATTAGTTTCCAGTGTCCGTCCATTGGAATCACACCTTCACGATTAACTATCACACCTCGCCATTATTTCCTAATTAAAACCATTACCATACACGCAAACCACCATTCATTTATTATTAACTGTAAGACCCCGCAAAGTCCTAGTTATTTTAGTCCTTATAACATGCCAAAGAAGGTTCCAGACTTAAAAGATTTTAGTTAAGTGTTGACACTTAGTCTCATTTTTGGCCTCGATATTTCAATGGTATCATTCACGATCTTCCTAGACTTCGATTGTCAATTTTTAAGTTGATTCATGATCAGGGATGTCAATACGTCATCTTGGGTGAGTTTCAGAATTTTTGGACATCGTTTGAGTCATATTTGGATGACCAAAATAGGAATCCAATGCAATATTGACTCATCGCGTTGGCTATATTATCCGTACCATAGACTCAACGCATTGGCTATTGCGCCAATGGTATCGATGCAGTGCGTTGATCATTGAATCACTGGGAACAGATTGTGAATTAAGTTATGGGTTTGTGGGGGAAATTAAGTCATTTTCCTCCCACATTAAACACCCATAACATAAAATTCAGCCCCTCA
The DNA here is from genome assembly GCA_030864215.1 of Capsicum pubescens. Lineage (NCBI taxonomy): Eukaryota > Viridiplantae > Streptophyta > Magnoliopsida > Solanales > Solanaceae > Capsicum > Capsicum pubescens. The sequence goes on from CM061543.1 coordinate 127,475,889, forward strand.
ATAGGCAAAATACATTCACTCATTCACAAAATCCTCTCAATAAATAGACCCTAGTTCATCAAGCTCAAGATCAAGTTCCAAGAAATCCCCAACAACCCTTACGAATTCCGTCACTTAGGTATGTTAGGTGTTCATCCTTGGGTCTCCTTCCACCCTTGAAGTTCAAGAACCCTTTTCAAAACTTCAACTATGATTCCCATGTTATGAATTGAATTATGCTCATGTTAGTGTTGTTGTATGGGTTTCAAGTTAAGATCTTTTATGAATTCCATGAAATTTAGTTAGCACGTGTTTTGAATTATGAATCTCTCATGTCAAAACCCTTAAATTTGCAAGTTGCATGTTGTATTTATGATGCCTATGTTGTTAGTTCTCATGTATAGCAATCATGCTCCCCAAGTGTTTGATAAAATATCTATATGAGTAAATTATGCATGGTAACTTGTTGTTGCGTTGCTAAAGTTATGATATGAGTTTATAAATTATGCTATAGAGTCATAGGGTATTTATTACCCAAAATTTAGTTATTTTCTTAGTTGCAGTAGTTATAGAATAGTCCCAGTAAAGGTCAAGAACAGTAGTACTCTGTCAGTTAATAGAACTTAGTGAAATCAGTCCAGTTCAATTAGTCAACACGATCAATATTAGTTCAGTCAAGCCTAGTACATTCCAGAGATCAGTTCAGTGTCGATTTAGTTGGGAGTAGGATTCAGCATCGAGCGAATGCTGGGATAGGGGCATTCCTTCTAGCAGAGGGTTTGACCCTTAGTAGCAGTCCTTATGTTACAGAACTACGTAGCTAGCATAGGGTAAGTCGTCCTCTTGCCAGACTAGGGTTGACACAATCATATATATATTTCATAAGTCTTCCTACCAGATTAGGGCTGACACAACATTGTTAGTATCTCATGGTAAGGTGCTAACACCCTTCCAACTGGGTCATAGGTTGGACCCCAAATCAATCTATACCAGGGTATATCAGTTAGATGAACACTCCCGAAGTTACAGTTTCAGTATCAGTATTCAATAAAGAACTCAGTCAATTCTACAGAACCATGGCTATCAATTATTAGTTACTCAGCCATCAGAATTCAGTACTTAGTTTAGTATACTCTCAGATACATGATGTATACCTATATGCGCAATATTGCATGTTCAGTAGTTACAGTTTTGGATGTACTTTCATCCAATTACTTCATGATGTCCATTTGGTTAGATTTATCTCATACATATGAACCTATGTATACCAGCCTTACCTCACCTAACATACCAGTACATTCCACAAACTGATCGCATACTTTTTTTTGTGCTATGATGTCTCATATCATAGGTTCAGACACTCAGGTTCCTAACCGTACTTAGAAGTGGGCTATCGACACCAGTTATAGTAGTGAGTCCTTATATTTTGAGGACAAAGTTTATCTATTTTAGTATTTCAATAGTTCAATAGTTATTTCAGTTGGAGTTAGTTGGGGGGATTTCCTATCAACTTCATATTCAGACAGTTAGAGGCTTTCAGACTAGCATAGTCAGGTTCAGTTATCAGATGTTATGATCAGTTAGACTCAATTGATATTTTAGTATTGTGAGAACCTTATGGCATTTTTAGATTTCTTCTGCATATATTCCAGTATTATATTCAGTGCTCAAAGAAGGTACCAGTCATGGGTTAGCTTGTAGTCCTTCGGGGATGTAAGCATCATGTGATGCCCAGGGTGTAGTCTCGAGGTGTTACATTAACCATGGTTAAAAGTAGTGGTATCATTATACCGATGATATCATGCAACCAATATCCTTAGACATCCTTTTTAAGAAGAATGAATTCCCATGTACCCATAGATTACATTATTAAGTTGACTTGGGGGAATCCCATGTACCCCACAGATGATCATTATTATATTTGCTTGGGGGATTCCCTTGTACCCCACAAAGCTTCCAATTAAACCAACCATAACCACCAAGACCTTACCATTTAACCTTCCAAACCATTTAAATAATTTATACCATTTAGGGTTCCATTACCAAGTTATACCATGCAATAGTTCCATTAACAGTCCAACGATACAGTAAAAGCATTCTCATATGCATTTTATCAAACACATTGGGGGCATAGTGTTTCCAAAACCAAAACCAAGTACCAAGTAACCATTCCCATGTAATCGAATGTCCAAACCACCATTTAAACATGTAAGTCCATAGTTAAAACTTGGGAAAACCATAACCAAGCATTTATACCAAAACCCCTAACATATATTTGAAAACCCAAAACCATACAACAATTATACCATGAAAAAAATTCATAAAACATGCCTTTAGTTTGGAACTAACAATGATGGAGGAGTAACATGCCTTAGATTAAGAAGAAGATGAGAAAAAATCATCCCTATAAGCCTCAACTGACCACCTTGAAGGAAAGCCTAGCTTTTTCTTAACCCAAGAGCCTTGATAGATTTTGAGAGAGTTTCTAAGTGTTTGATTGATTGCGAATAGGTTAATGAAGCCCCAAAAGGTGTTTTAAGTCATGGAGTCCAAATGAGTTATAAGAGGAAATGTCCAGAAACCCCCAACTTAAACTGTATTAATTTCCCACCGGAAGGTACGACTCCACCATACCACCCGTACCCTATCACACTAGTGGTACCCACCACTCGTACAAGGTCAAAAAATGTATATACAATATGAATAACTAAAGAAAAAGAGTGATAGACATTAATACCATAGCTAGAAATATATTTATATATAGGTATACAAGACTAACTCAAAGGTACAACCTAAGGTAGCCATTCTAACATCTTAAGGCCTACTAATCAAGTAGGAACTAATGTTGGTATAATCAGAGGCCCTAATAATAATGTCTAACCATAAGATAATTATACGTAATTTAAGAATCGTAAAAGAAAGAAATTCGAATCATACCTCAAATCTCAATATCATTTCACAATCAGCCTGCTACGAACCAATCAAAATGAAACCAATATAGTGACCTGCTAGTTTGAACAAACAATAACTAAGCACACCCTATAATATCGCGACCCAAAAACCAAGGGGATTAATGGCACTTTCCAAGGTAGGCCTTCACAAGTAAACCTATCACCCAAACTGACATAAAATGAAAGATAATACAAAAATCCAAGGCAAGAATCTTAGAACAGAGGCGAACCACACATATATAGGAAAAACAGAGATACACAACCAAATATACCATACAATATCCCAAAACATAGTATCATAGTATAAGAACTACTAAATATATCTTGAATGTCAAAAGATATAGTGACAGTCTAAAAAAAATCAAAATCTATCTCAAAAATACTAAATAAGACATAAAAATAGATAGGAAGAGGTGGTAGGCCAACTCCTGAAGCATAGGATGTCTGCTACCTCAAATATACTCCAAATGCTGCCTGAATCAGCTATCTATGCCATGTACTCTTACCAGTATCTACACCAAAAAGGCATATTAAGAATGAGTACAGTCCACTTGTACTCAGTACGTATCATAGGCAACTTGAGTAGATAAAAAAATAAAGCGTATAAACACAAACTATAGGCACATCACCTATAATCAGAAAGTATTCCAATTGGTAGCCCATACTGTCTCCTCTAACAGTTCAGCTATATATATATAACATATAATAATATAATAGAAAACACATATATACATGTATAATATGTATAAGTAGGGGAATGGAATACAAATAGACAAATATCACATCAAGAACATAAACACAACATAGAATAAACACAATATATATAGAATGCAATAAAGATAATGATGATGATGACAACGATGATGTACAAGATCATCGCACAACCTCAGTATACACCTATCGAGTTGTGCTCCTGAGGTAGGACCCATGGGGGGTTGATAAATCATATACAACTAATATCCAATATCAATATCCATAACTTTTCTCCGACACATACATCGATAGAAGTTTTTTAAGATGTCACATTTTTTGTCAAAAAAAACCAATATTTCCAGTATTTCCATGGTGGTACCAATATTTCATAAATGACTATGATATGAGGATGTAATGTTCACGACCAACCAAAATGGGAATATCTAATATCTAACCAATATACCAACCACGCGATCCAAAAATCCACTTAATTCAACCAACTACCTATGATCCAATATAATCCATAAGCCATCAAGTGAAACATAGAAAAAAATGTCATTGATACCATATAAATCCCAAAATATAGGATTTTTCCCTCCAAAAAGAGTGCAATCAAGCATACATATATCAATACCAGGCCAACAACATCATACAAGACTCCACACAGTCACACATAGCAAGTAATGCCTCAAACTACCAAATATTATCCACCTATGCCCCCACACGGGCACATAATCACCTAAACACATTTTCCATTACACAACCCCATACCTATAGCATTCTTTTACATTTTTATTAATTATCCAACCCATTCTGAAGAAAGGTAAGCCATAACCTACCTCGAATGCCGAAAATGGGTATTAAAAATCTTTTATTTGAAGCTTTCCCTATACGAACAAACCCAAAATCAACTAAAATATAAAAATATAGAATGTATGCATCTAAAAAAGATCTAATAAAATCATATTGCCTATTTTTGAGTCAGGGTCAAAACGGACCCCCAAAATGATTTTTTGAAAAAAAAGGGTAAAATCATAATTTTATTTTAGAGACACATATTCATAGGAGTATATATCTAAAAACTCATGCGAAAACGAGTTAAAAATGAGGTTCTAATAAAAGAAAATCTATTTTCAAGCTTTACCGGCAAAATCCGCCAAAACTTATTTTAAAAATAAAGAATTTGAAGTTATTTTGTAGATCAAATAAATAGAAAAATCATAATTATAAGATTAGAAACTTACCCATGGAAGAAATTTCAAAACCTTCTTTGGAATCATCCAAATCCGAGCTCTAAAGACTAAATAATGAAAATGGAGTTTTGATTCTCAACTTGGGTGGAAATCACGAAAAATAAAATAAAAGTTATTGAGAAATAGGGAAAAATAAATTTCTAAATTGATAGACAATGATTTTACTAAAAACACTTCAAAAATCATCAAAATTGGAGCTTTCTAGTTCCCAAAATATCAAAAAATGATTTTAGATCTTATACTCAGTGATCGTCACTTAAGAGACATTTGATCTCTTAAGAGACCTGGTAAAGGGTCAAAATTTTGATTAAGCGGCCAAATTTTTGCTTAAGCGACCCGGACAAATGGTTAAAGGTTCGCTTTTGCGAACATACAAACACCACCAATGTAAAAAACTTATTTTTGACCCCTGAAACTCATTCAAAACCCTATGAACATGATTTAGTAGTGAAATTTGATTGTAAAACACGTTCCTGATCCAATGGAATCATCAAATCAACATAATATGTTCATTATCACAAAATTGACCCCCGAGACCCTATTTACACTATTTTTGAACCAAGGATCGAAATGGGATCTAAAGGCCAAAAAATTGAACCAACCTACTACTAACCTAAATTTGACCTTTCGGACTCAATGATGTTATCAAATTTTTGAAAAAAAATATATTTTCACAATTGACCCTCGTGATCCAATTTCAGAACTTTCCAAATCAAAAGTCAAAATGATATATAAAAGCCATAAAACCATACCATCCAGGTTTCCAACCTTAAAATCAACATTATAGATCTACTACCGCATTTCATTTAGCATTCGATGGAAAAATCAATAAATATTGAATGAAGTTAGCTATAAGGCTTTGAAGCCACCAAAAACCACCAACTCACACAAATTATCGAAATGCATTAGGAATCATATTAATCATTCACACACCCCATAAATAATACAAAACAAACATGGGGAGGGATAAAATGGTCAAATCATACAGAAATGAATATTTCACAAAAATCTCCAAAAATCAAATCATTACATCATCCACCACTAAAAATCTAGTTTGTCCATAAACTAAAGGCAAAGGAAATAACTGAATCAACTGAAAGCTGGGGATAACTACCACACATATCAGACTCAACCTCCCAAGTTGCCTCATCTATAGGTCGATGACTTTATAGGACCTTAACCACTGGAATATCTCTAGAACCCAATCATCTAACATTCCTAGCTAAAATAGAGATGGGCCCCTCAACAAAAGACAACCTCTCATCTAACTGGACTGAATTCCAATTAAAGACATTAGACTCATCCAAAATGTAACCCGAAGGCATGAAACCATGAAAAATAGATGAACAACTGATAAATCTAAGGGGAATGCTAACACATAGGCCACATCCATAATAGTCTAAAAAATCTTAAGAGGTCTAATATACCTGGGAATAAGCTCGCCCATCATTCCAAACTTCACCATGACCTTCATGGGTGACACACATAGGAAAACTCAATTACCATTTCTAAATATCAAGGTACTAAGTCTACGATCCACATAACACTTCTGCCTACTGATGTTCCATGGGTTCATGATACTTTCGATGCTTAAAACTATGAAATATGGACCTACTTGGGTTATTTTTTTTGGATATAATGTGTGTTTTGTAAGTGTTACAAGTAAATTTGGCTTGAAGTAGTGTGGATCAGAAAAAGATAAAAAAGATCTAAAAATAATCAACGTGTTGAGTGGACTAAAAGACATTTAGTCGCCTAATGACTTGTAGCCCAAGTCGTGGTAATAACAGTGAAGGATGCCATTTGAAGGATCAAAGTTGAGGCTGACCTTAACTCGTTAGGAGTGACAACAAGCCATGGTGTGAGTCATTCTAAGCAAAGAAGCAAAAGTCCTAAAGTTTGACAAGTTGAAGTACCAGTGGAAATGTAAGAAGACTACGAGTCGTTACGATGGCCAATGACTCATAGTGAGGAGTTTTTCTACCAATAGACAAAAAAAGCCCCAAAAGGTGAAAATCACTAGAGTGACAATGACTGGTAGCCAACGACGCATGAGATCTTACCATAAGTCATTATCACTGAGACTAAAAGAGAGTAATGATCACAACCAATAAGTCTTCGTCAGTCCCGACGACTCCTTACTAGAGTCGTAACCACTAACGACTTAATTTTCCTATTTTGTTTTTGTTGGGCTTCTTTGTTATTTGAGAAACTATAAATACCCTTGAGGTAATCCTTAATTAGGTTACACACTTTATACTCTTCCAAATATATTTTGATTCCAAGATTATACTTTTGATCTTGGAATTCTCGTGTTCTTGGTTTTTAGTTTAGTAATTAATTCGAGACTTTGAGTTTCATTCTTTATTATTGTGAGATTAATTCTATGAATTCCTTATTGAAATTTATGGATTGTTTTTCAACTATAAGCGGATAATTCTCTAAACTGAGGTTGTAGGAACCCTGGCAGCATAATAAAGTAGGGAAGTGTAAGGTTCAGCTAGATCATTATTTACACATGTATTAGGATATTCTTCAGTTAATTTTCTTTCTTATTGATGGATAACTCTAAGAACTATCATGTATTCAAGATCGTCTTCACAGGAGAGATCAAATTGGGGAAAAAAGGATTACAATAGGATTCGAGGCTATCAACCCTTGTCTAATAACTTGAGACCTATAAGATGATATTTAAATTGGGATCAAAGATAAGGGTTAGAAAGACAATACCATGAGGCTTACTAGGTGAAGGGTGAGATTTACTTATGAGTTCATACGACATTTTGTAATGCCTAGCTTGTAAGATTCTGCATGTGTAATTATAACACCTCGATTTTCTGAACCGGAACGTTACACGGTGCTCATGACCCCGAAGGACCACAAGCTAACCCATGACTGATATCTGTACCTGTACACGGCATAATATATGTATATAAATGCAAAAACATAAACTGAAAGGACATAGGGTTCAATACTGAACATAATCTGAATAATAACAATGTCTGAATAAAGTGGTATCATACCACCAAGACAAAACTGAAATACTGAAGTCTAAATCTAGTCTGTAATCTAGTTTGTAATCTAGTCTGAAAGCCTCTAACTGTCTAAAGTAGGGAGTGGAAGGAACATGTCTCCAAGTAACTCCCGACTACTGAAAGCCAAACTGAAATACTAAAGTAATAAAGTAGTAATCATGTCCTCAGATAATGAGGACTCACTGCTAACTCTGACTGCTAAAATCTGCAATGCTACTACTGCTCTGGAACTCGTGTCTCTTAACCTATGGCATAAAATAAAACACCATAGTGCAAATACATCAGTATGACTGAATGTACTGAGTTGTAACGCCCCAATTTTCTAAACCGAAATGCTACAGTGCTCAAGACCCCGAAGGACCACAAGCTAACCCATGACTGATATTTGTACCTATATATTGCATAAAATACTGAAAAATACGAAAACATGAACTGAAAGGCCATAAGGTTCAAACTAGATAAACATCTGAATAATAATAATGTCTGAATAAGGTGGTATCATAATACTAAAACAAAACTGAAAATACTGAAGTCTAAACCAAGTGTAATATCTAGTCTGCATCTAGTTTGAAAGCCTCTACTGTCTGAGTAATCTAAATAAGGAGTTGATGGGAAACGTCCCCAACTAACTCCGTCTAATAAACTGACTAATGGGATAATGAAGAAATAATCATGTCCTCAAAGAATAAGGACTCACTTCTAACTCAGACTGCTTAAATCTGCAATGCTACTGCTGCTCTGGAACTCGTGCCTCTAAAACTATGGTGTAATATAAGAGAAAGCAGCATAGCGCAAATGCATCAGTACAACTGAATGTACTGAGTATACGAGCGAGGTAGGCTAAATGCAAAGGGTTTATATGCATGAACAATACCGACTGATATGAATGTGAGAATACATACATGCATAAGTAACTATAACTGAACTCGTGGTGATACTGACTACTAAGTCTTAATATTAACAACATGAGTTTACTGATACTGAGGTACTGAATAGATGAACAACTATTTCTGACAGTTCGAATTATGAAGAACTGGTCTGATTGACTGTGTCTAACAGTCCTGAAACTGAAAACTAATAACGTGAGTTATGATGACTGATATAACTTATATAATTGTGATGATCGGCCTAACCGATGTAACTGATACTAAGCGACTGTATCTAACAGTCTAAGTTCTGATGGAACTATCTGAGTTTCCGCTCTGTATGGAGTAACTAAATCTGAGATCAATCCTATCTAGCGGGTGATCTTTGAGTATATTATTAATAAAGATGAATTGACTTATTCTGAGATCAGTCCTACCTAGCGGGTGATCTCTAAATTTGATGATACTGATACTGATTGACCATAGTTGAGATCAGTCCTATCTAGTGGATGATCCTGAAGTCTATTTATAATAATAAGGATTAACTGTATCTAACAGTCCTGAATCTGTATTACTGAGCGAAATTGACTATATCTAATAGTCCTGAATCTGTAATTGAAACTGTGGGATGTATTCATCTAACCAACATGCCCCTTTCTAGCTAGTCTGGGGTCTAACCTGTAACCCCAGTTGGAAGGGTGTCAGTACCACGCCACTGGTAAAGACAACTGTTGTGGAGTCAGTCGTAATCTAGCGGGTCACCCCTGGGATCAGTCCTATACATTTAAATGTGCTAACGGGTGATCCCTGAGTATGTCAGTCCTATCTAACAGATGACATCTCGTACCTACACTAGCTACATAGTTTTGGAACTAAGGGATTGCTTCTAGGAATCTCAGTCCTATTCTAGCGGGTGAGTCCCCATCCCTAGGCTCACTCAGTGCTGAATCCTACTCCTATCTGAAAGACACTGAACTGATAAATTAGCTGAACTGATTAATTGAACTAAACTGATTAGCTGAACTGAACTGATGAGTTGAACTGATACTAGTGGTATTGTTTAGCAGAGCTAAACTGAGTTTACTGAGTTCCGTTGACTGACAGAATGTACTGATGTCTAAGAACTGACTGAGAGTACTGTAGTTACTGAGATTTTAGTTGGAATACTGAAATCACTGAGATTACTGAACTACTGAGATTTCTAAGATTTCCTGATTCACATGGTTGACTGATTTCTATGGATCATGGCTTGACTGAGAGTATAGTGAAACATGACATGGCTCTAGGCTCACAGCTAAATTATCGGGTAGAAAACTGACAAAAACATGACTTTACTCTTCTTGAACACATGACCAATATTCATAATTCAAAATACCATAAGTAGGGGATTTCATACTACACATGTTTCTCAACACCATATACATGAAAGGGAATGTGTATTACATGTAAATACTTGCATAACTTTAATTTCATAAGCATTCCATATCACAACAATTAATACACAACAATAGTATGCGCGTTGAGTCGTAAGGAATAGAGCATGGTCTTGTCATTTAAGTTCTATTTAGCTATAATATATGATTTCTAGTCTTTGAGGTCTTTTATCAAACACCTTGCATGCACACCTTGTGGCATAGGCATATTCATCACATTAATGATTTAAACTACCCAAAATTCATATATTTCAATTTCCATGTCATCCTAGTTTCATAAAATCATATAAAGATTCTAATTTGGGAGTTGTATAACAATCAATCACACAAACATAATCAACTCACAACATAACTTCATGATTCATAGTTTAAAAGAGGGTTTTTGAACTCCACGGATGAAAGGAATCCGTGGATGCACACTACGCATACCTTAAAGCTTGATCTTGAAAGAGATCTAATGTTTCTTGAAGTTTTTTGAAGAAATCCTTAGGCTTGCTCTTGATTTTTCTTCAGTAGGGTTTAACCCCTTTGGGAGAGAATGTTCTTGTTATTGAGGAGAATGAGAAAATAATGGGATAATAGCCTTCTTAGATCTTTAACACCGTGTTTAGAGTGAGGGAAAATGACCAAAATACCCCTACAAAATTACCTCCCAGTTGCTGAAATTATAGCTGACGACTTGGGCTGATAAGCCGTCAGATCTGTGATAGCTCGTCAGCCCAGGTCGTCACCTGGGAGCTGGAATTTTTGACATTTTCCCTAAGTTTGACAACATTGCTGATAAGTCGTCAGAAATGTGATAGGTTATCAGAAATGTCGTTACTCAGTTTTCAGGCTGACATGCTGGAGTAAAATGGGCATAACTTTTTGCTCCGATATCGGATTTAGGAAAAATTAGTATCATTGGAAAGATAATTAAATTATATATCTATTTGTGGGTCATGATATCAATAATTCATAGTATAAAGAGAGATATTCTCGTTTGAAGTTGACTATGGCAATATCCTTCCAAAGAATTCAATCGGTAAGAAATGTTTTGATTCGTCTGATAGCTGGGAGTTATTTGACGACTTAGTATACATCTAACTTTATCATAAAACTATAAAATAATAATGATGTACTATGCATGAGATTTAAACATGGCGCTAATATTGGTTTGGACTTTTTGGGGTATTACAATATCTCCCCCTTGGGAACATTCATCCTCGAATGAGATTGACTGAGATGGAAGAAAAGATCAACTGAAGTACGTACAAGACATTCACTACTGAAACATGGTTTCGAGACTGACATGACTGATAAGCTGAACACATTATACTGACCATGCATATCTGATGCATGAGTACTGATTCATGAATGCATGAGTGAGTGTTTTGATGAACTGAGTTTCTCATAATAAGAATGCATATATGATGCCTAATTTTATGACTGACATGATACGTGAATGTATGACTGAAAGTATTGGTAAGTTGATCACGCATATCTGATGCGTGAATACATAACTGAACTGACTCATGAACATGCGACTGAACATGTAATGGTAAAGATACCAAGTTTGAACTGAAAACTGAGCATGGAGCTGAATACCAAGTTTGTTACTAAAATCTAAACATGAGAATGAGTAACTTCAAGGAAGACTTTTACCTTGAACTAAAAATACTGATGAGTCTGAGACTAATTACTTAATATGCATGAGCGGAAACACGAGATCATAATTAAGTCTGGAACGTGATACATGAACTGAACTGAGTCTGTAATACATGGTGTGCAACTGAGGTTGGAGCTTAAGGGTCAACTTATGAGTATCCCCTACTCCATACTGGATTTATTACATAAAGAGAGAATGGAATGCTTATGTTATGAAAGTTTGGGGAATCATAGTGTATCTCCCCCTTAGGACACTAGGTCCCTCACAGAATACTGACTTGGCTGAGCTACTGAGGGAAGCTGAGGCGATACGCAAGGCACCTAGGAACTGAATCGCGACTGATTAGATGAGATCTGAAACTGAGGCATGACACATGAACTGAGCTGATTACTGAACCGAAGCATAGATTATAACTAAGACTGTAACTGAGATGGCAACTGAGTTATGATAGTCGCATAATGAAGGCTGTCATAAGTCAAGGATCTGAATGTACACTCATACTCTAAAATTTTCCTGATTTCTAAGTACAACCACTTGCTAGTAATTTATTTGTATATTAGCATGACATTCAAGCCTATCTCCATAACTACACCCTCGTATAAAACAGGCTTGCAACAATCTTCTCTTAATATGTATCATTTACTCTCTCACTTATCTAAGCAACTGCTTATCACTAAACTATTCTCACAAAGAGAGAGCTCACTGAAGGGGTTGAATCAAGAGGACCTGAAACATGAATGGACACTAGCTGAACTTGACACATGACTAAGGCTTGAGGAATAGGATATCAACAATATGGATGTACCCAAAAGGTCTGAACTGAGGATATACATGACATATCCTGGATTAACTGATCAATAGGAGTGTAACATGGGTCATGGGATTTGAGCAATTTATAAAAAATGACATATGTACATGAGTCATTAGCTGCATGACCTGAGGTTGGAGTTTCTTGTTCATGAGACATGATTCGTAATACTGAGTGAACTTGAACTTCTTATGCAAGGATTTGGAAGCGCACAAGATTCTATGAAAAGCGTGTGAATATAAGTTGTGTTCACAGAACTGAGTTATGAAACATGTGTAGGCATTATGTTGACTGAAGTACAAAACCTGTACCAAGATGAGGATGGATCGGGAATCATCTTCCCTTGCTGGTTTTTTTTCTATTCATACTAGCACTACTATTGGAATTCTAAGAGCCTGACTTGGTTACTTGATCTATCATCTCCCCCTAACTTTAAGCCATCATCTTAAGTCTGTGAACACTTTACTATGATCTGGACTGAACTGCAATCATCACCACATACTTACACTTTGTTCGACATATGTTTGCCTTACTAAACACATTATCTGCTACTATTTACTCATATACTTCTAATATTGAATTCCTAATTCACATCCATCTCTACACACTTAATTTCAAATCAATAGTCTTAATTTCTTTCTTGCACTGTTCAAGCCTACTGATTCACTTTGGTACAACTATCCCCATGAATACATAATCTATTCAATCTGGATGATATTATCCCAACTCTACTACTGCCAAACTCCTGGGTTCATGCTTCTAACTCTAGGTCTATGCTATCATAGGATTTTGAGAAGGGATCTAGTAGAATATCTAAATTCGGGTTCAAGAATGAGTTCTCATGTTCATGAATGAAATCTGTACAACTTTGGAACATAACGAAACTGAGGGATACTATCTGAAAATGTGGTAAATTTTATAACTGTCTGTAGGGACTGTCTGAGAAAGCCTTATCTTTAGGACTTGAGCTTCACTACTCCTGTTACCTTGAAAGTAAGGTAGAGTTGACATGAGTGGAGCATGATGAGAATCTACATGAGTTTCTTAGGAAACCTTTATATAGAACGATCTGAAATATGAAAGAAAGGAAACTATTCCTAAGACATCTCATAGCCTACTGCACATAAGTATGGTGCACAACACACCCATGTACAAGACTCTACTAGATGCGGCTTTCAGATTTCCTAGGACTCTATTTAACCTTAGGCTCTGATACCAAGTTTGTAATGCCCTATTTTCTGAATCAGAAGGTTACACGATGCTCATGACCCCAAAGGACCACAAGCTAACCCATGACTGATATATGTACCTGTATACTGCATAAAATATTGGAAAATGCAGAAACGTGAACTGAAAGGCCATAAGGTTCAAACTAGATAAACATCTGAATAATAATAACGTCTGAATAAAGTGGTATCATAATAACAAAACAAAACTAAAAATACTGAAGTCTAAACCAAGTCTAATATCTAGTCTGCATCTAGTCTGAAAGCCTCTACTGTCTGAGTAATATGAATAAGGAGATGATGGTACATGTCCCCAACTAACTCCGTCTAATAAACTGACTAATGGGATAATAAAGAGATAATCATGTCCTCAAAGGATGAGGACTCACTTCTAACTCTGATTGCTGAAATCTGTAAAGCTACTACTGCTCTGGAACTCGTGCCTCTGAACCTATGGCGTAAATTAAAATACCAAAGCACAAATGCGTCAGTACGTCTGAATATACTGAGTATACGAGTGAGGTAGGCTAAATGCAAAGGGTTTATATGCATAAACAATGCTGACTGATATGAACGTGAGTATACATACATGCATAAGTAACTATAACTGAACTCGTGGTGATACTACTACTGAGTCTGAATGCTGACAACATGAGTTTACTGGTACTAAGATACTGAATAGATGAATGACTATTTCTGACAGTTCGAATTATGAAGAACTAGTCTGATTGACTGTGTCTAACAGTCCTAAAACTGAATACTGATAACGTAAGCTATGACGACTAATCTAACTTATATAACTGTGATGATCGGCCTAACCGATGTAACTGATACTGAGCGACTGTATCTGACAGTCTAAATCTTCTAATAATGATTAAGAGTGACTAAGCTTGAGATCAGGCCTAACTAACGGGTGATCTCTGGAACTGATATTGAGAATACTCAACTGAATTTAAGACTGAGATCAAGCCTATCTAATAGGTGACCTCTGTAAGTACTGTTACTGAATAACTTTATGTGAGACCAAGCCTATCTAGTGGGTGGTCTATCAATTTGTGGAACTATCAGAGTTCCTTACGGAGATTGATGACTGAATCTAACAGTCCTAATTTCTGAGTTCTACTCTGAAGACTGATACTGAAACTGTAACTGTAGGAGTTCTCACTTAACCGACATGCCCCGAGTCTGAACTAGTGGGGTCCAACCTGTAACCCCAGATGGAAGGGTATCAATACCGTGCCAAGGGTAAAGACCTCTCCAGTCAAGCCTATCTGACGGGTGACCCTCGTAGGAAGTCAAGCCTAAGGCAGTATAATAGTCAAGCCTCTCTGACAGATGACAAGCCTTTTTGTGACGGGTGACTCCCACATCCTGCGCTGGCTATGGAGTTCTGGTGTTCAGGGATTGCTCCTAACGACTCTACCTCTCTGACGGGGATCTTTCATCCCTGCACTCACTCGGTGTTAGCTCCTACTCCCAACTGAAAGACTTTGAACTGATTCTTAGAACTTGTACTTAAACTGAACTGAAGCTGTTACTGAGTTTCTTACTTGACTGAGTTGACTGAGTTCACTTGGTTCCGTTATCTAACGAAATACTACTGAATCTATTATCTGACTTAATGATACTAAGTTCTGAATTGATTTCTTGAATGCTACTGAGATCTGAGCTGAGTACTGAACTGAAGATGGAATGATAACGATACTTAGATTACTGAGATTTCTTAAGTTCTATAACTGTTTGAGAGTTCTAATTCTATAACTGATTGAGTTCTACTGATCATAGCACGAATGAGATTATCTTGAGACTGACTCAGCTCTAGGTACACAGTTATATTTTTCTTGTACAAGTACCCCCAGGGCTCGATGGAAGGAAACTGACACACATGATACTTCTTGATCATAGGAATAACATCTACAATTCATAATACCATAAGTAAGGGATTTCATACTACACATGGTTCTCAACACCTTATACATGAAAGGGAATACATATAGTTTATGATTCACCTTCAAATCAACCCACAACATAACTTCATGATTCATAGTTTAAAAGAGGGTTATTGACCACCACGGATCAAAGGAATCCGTGGATGAACACTACGCATACCTTAAAGCTTGATCTTGAAAGAGATCTAATGTTTCTTGAAGGTTTTTGAAGAAATCCTTAGGCTTGCTCTTGATTTTTCTTGACTAGGGTTTAACCCCTTTGGGAGAGAATGTTCTTGTTCTTGAGGAGAATGAGAAAATAATGGGATAATAGCCTTCTAAGGTATTTAATACCAGGTTTAGAGTGAGGGAAACGACCAAAATATCCCTACGAAATTACCTCCCAGTTGCTGAAATTATCAGCTGACGACATGGGCTGATAAGCCGTCAGATCTGTGATAGCTCATCAGCCCAGGTCGTTACCTGGGAGCTAGAATTTTTGACATTCTACCTATGTCTGACGACATTGCTGACAAGTCATCAGAAATGTCTTCAAAAATGTGATAGGTTATCAGAAATGTCGTCACTCAGTTTTCAGGCTGACATGTTGGAGTAAAATGGGCATAACTTTTTGCTCCGATATCGGATTTAGGCGAAATTGGTATCGTTGGAAAGAAAATTCAATTATATATCTTTTGTTTGGTCATGATATGAAAAATTCATAGTATAATAAGAGATATTCTCTTTTGAAGTTGCCTATGGCAATATCCTTCCCAAGAATTCAATCGGTAAGGAATGTTTTGATTCGTCTGATAGCTGGGAGTTATTTGAAGACTTAATATACATCTAACTTGCTCATAAAACTATGAAAGAATCATGATTTACTATGCATGAGCTTGAAACATGGCGCTAATATTGGTTTGGACTTTTTGGGGTATTACATGAGTATACGAGTGAGGTAGGCTAAATGCAAAGGGTTTATATGCACGAACAATGCTGACTGATATGAATGTGACAATACATACATGCATAAGTAACTATAACTGAACTCGTGGTGATGCTGACAACATGAGTGTACTGATACTGAGATATTGAATAGATGAACAACTATTTCTGACAGTTCGAATTATGAAAAACTGGTCTGATTGACTGTGTCTAATCATCCTGAAACT
This sequence comes from Capsicum pubescens, assembly GCA_030864215.1. Lineage (NCBI taxonomy): Eukaryota > Viridiplantae > Streptophyta > Magnoliopsida > Solanales > Solanaceae > Capsicum > Capsicum pubescens. Next base: position 127,492,881 of record CM061543.1, read on the forward strand.
GAATATTGATAACGTGAGTTATGATGACTGATATAACTAATATGACTGCGATGATCGGCATAACCAATGTAACTGTTATTGAGTGACTTTATCTGACAGTCTAAGTTCAAATGGAACTATCTGAGTTCCGTTTTGTATGGATTAACTGAATCTGAGATCACTCCTATCTAGCGAGTGATCTCTGAGTATAATGATAATAAAGATGATTTGACTTAGTCTGAGATCAGTCCTACCTAGCGGGTGATCTCTAAATCTGATGATACTGATTGACCATAGTTAAGGTCAGTCCTATCTAGTGGGTGATCCCAGAGTCTATTGATAATGATAAAGATTGACTGTATCTGATAGTCCTGATTCTGTCACTGAAACTGTGGGATGTATTCATCTAACCGACGTGCCCCTTTCTAGCTAGTCTAGGGTCCAACCTGTAACCCCAGTTAGAAGGGTATCAGTACCGCGCCACTGGCAAAGAAAACTGTTGTGGAGTCAGTCCTAATCTAGTGGGTGACCCTTGGGATCAGTCCTATACATTTAAATGTGCTAACGGGTGATCCCTGAGTATGTCAGTCCTATCTAACGGGTGACATCTAGTACCTACACTGTCTACGTAGTTCTAGAACTTAGGGATTGCTTCTAGGGATCTCAGTCCTATCTAGTGGGTGAGTTCCCATCCCTACGCTCGTTCGGTGCTGAATTCTACTCCCATCTGAAAGACACTGAACTGATTAATTGAGCTGAACTGATTAACTGAACCGAACTGATTAGCTGAACTGAACTGATTAGTTGAACTGATACTAGTGGTATTGCTTAGCGAAGCTAAACTGAGTTTACTGAGTTTTATTGACTGACGGAATGTACTGATGTCTGAGGACTGACTGAAAGTATTGTACTTACTGAGATTTTACTTGGAATCCTGAAATCACTAAGATTACTGAACTACTGAGATTTTCTGAGATTTCCCGAGTCACATGGTTGACTGAGTTCTATGGATCATGGCTTGACTGAGAGTATCGTGAAACATGACATGGCTCTAGGCACACAACTAAATTGTCCGGTACAAGTACCCCCATGATTCGATGGAAGAAAACTGACAAAACATAACTTTTCTCTTCTTGAACACATGACAAATATTCATAATTCAAAATACCATAAGTTGGGGATTTCATACTACACATAGTTCTCAAAGTCTTATACATGGAAGGGAATGCACATAACAACATGCCATATGTCCATCAATCTAGTTTTATGAACATTCCATCAACAATCATGATGCATAACAATATCATAGCAGTCATTATTTTCATAAGGGTGTAGCATGCATTTGTCATTTAGGTCACAATTCAACTATAATACATGACTTCTAGTCTTTTAGGCATTTTATCAAACACCTTACATGCACACTTTGTGGCATAGGTGTATTCATCAATTTAACAATCTTGAGCCACCCAAACTCATGGATTTAAATTAACATGCTCACATACTTCCTGAAAATACATTAAGATACCATCTTGAAACTCTAATAACAACCATCAACATGAACATGATCACACCAGAACAAGAAAATCACAATTTATTATTTAAAACTTGATTCTTGGACTCCATGGATGAAAGGAATCCATGGATGAACACTACGCATACCTTAGGGATTGAATCTTAAAGGAAAATTGACCTTTATTGAATGTTCTTGGATTGGAAATCTTAATTCTTGAATATCTTATGGAGAGTGTGATGGAATCTTGAAGTTAATTGAGAAGAAACCCTAAGTTTGTTCTTGAGAACAAAGAGGGTTAAGATCTTTTAAAACTAAATACCAATAGCTAAATATGTGTTTTTGGTGCTTTATGTCATGGGGGTAAGGTTTAGGGTGAGGGAAAAAGACCAAAATACGCCTACAAAATTACTTCCCAGTTGCTGAAATTATCAGCTGACTACCAAGCCTGATAAGCCGTCAGATCTGTGATAGCCCGTCATCCCAGGTCGTCACCTAGGAGATGGAATTGATGGGTTGTTGTCTAAGCTTGACAACTTGGCTGATAAGTCGTCAGAAATGTGATAAGCCGTCAGACAGGTCGTCACTCAGTTTCCAGGCTGACATGCTGGAGTAAAATGGGTATAACTTTTTGCTCCAATATCGGATTTTGGAGAAATTGGTATCGTTGGAAATATAATCTAATTATTTATATTTTGGTGGGTCATGAGCTCAAAAATTCGTAGTACAACGAGATATCTGCTCATTTGAAGTTGACTATAGCAATATCTTTCTTAAGAATTCAATTGGTAAGGAATGTTTTGATTCGTCTGATAGCTGGGAGTTATTTAAAGCCTTAATATACATCTAACTTACTCATAAAACTATAAAAGAATCATAATGTACTATGCATGAGATTAAAATATGGTGCTAATATTGGTTTGGATTTTTCGGGGTATTACAGTAATACAGAGATAGTTGGATTGAGCACGAGAAACCCACAGACTTACGAAGCCAGGGGAACACAATCCTAGTCTTCATTTTGGATTGTTTACGATCAATATAATTTGCAACTTGTTACTTTTTACTGATTACTACAAACCCCCCATTTTCTTTCTTACACTTCTGAGTACTTAAGCAAGTTTGTGATACGAGTTCGACCTATTCCCTGTGGGATCGACCCTAACATAGTCTCAATACTATAATTTGATAGGGATTGCATTGTATTTTTTAGGATGGTATAGTTTAGGTGATATCAAATTTTGATGATGATGTCTGGGAATATGATTGCAGAATTATTGATTAAAGTTGTTAAAGTTTTTGGGTTTTATTTTCCTATTCTTCTTGAGGCATAGACCGGTGTATGCCTAGCACTAGGAGTTAAGGCATTCCTTTACTTTCACTTTATCTTAAGCCAGAGAGAATCACGCAGCCGAATTGTAGGATGTTAGGGACGCGAATGTGAAGGTCATCTTGAGGTTCTTTAGGACAATCATACTAGATATCCTTTTTCTCCTTCTAAGATAGTTAAGAAAATAATTGATAGCTCAGGAAGTAGAGATGGCGAGGCAGAGATAAAGAGTAGATCATCGAGAAGAACTCAACGAAAGCCAAGATAGAGTTAGAATGGGCTGAGCTCAAGTACTCCCAACCTATCAGTACTTGGCATAATATGATATTCAGAAGGAGGACTTGGGATACGTTAAGCCTACCGAGAAAGAAGCTATTGTTCCAACTGCATTTCTAATGGGTGTGAAGTTTGATATTATAAGTGCTACAATCCAGCTATTGAATATGAAGAATGTGTTTATGTGCTTGCCGACTGATGGCGTAAACATGCACCAAATTAATTTCATTAGAATTTGCACTTTATACATAATACCTGGGGTAGATCAGGAAGCGTTGCGACTCAGGTTGTTCCCTTTCTCTCTAACTGGTGAAGATACATTATAGTAGGGGAACTTTCTCATGGGTGCATTACTACTTGGAATGAGTTACTGAGGTAGCTTTTAGATCGATTCTTCCCTCTATCTAGAATGCTACAACTGAAGGATGAGAGATATAATTTCAGGCAGTTGCATTCTGAATCAATGTATGAGGCATGGTTTTGATTTTACAAAAAGTTGATGATGGTGCTAAATGATATAATTTCAAGAAGCAACTTTCTTAAAATATTCTATCGATCCCTAAATACTAGTTTGAAAGTTTAGAGGACACTATTACTAGTAGGGCATTCATGGGCCTACATTGGGAGGTAGCATAAGAGATATTAGATTAGATCTCACTCACCAACCGAGTCTGTAATACTTGAAAGGCATAGAGAGGCACTTCCACATATGATATTAGGGATTCCAACAAGCATAGAGTTTCAGCTAACGTAGTGGCACAAGAGGTTTCTTAGCTAAGGTTGAAGGTTGGGTTACTGACAAAGTAGTTTGAGATGATGAATTCTTAGAAGGTGAATGTAGTGGGTGCACAAGGTAAATCCTCTAGATCATATAATTCTAATTTGGAATAAGAAGCAAAGTATCTAGACATCAGATAGTTGGTGGGTTTCTGAGACAAAGGCCAAGGGTCTAATCAAGACATTTTGAACTCGAGGCAAGGGAGCCAAGGTTGGAACTATTACAGGGATAGATACAGGGATTGAAGAAGAGAGAGATGGTGATTAGAGGTGTAAATATAGTTATAAAGAGAAGGGTGGTGCACATATTCAAACAAGAAACCATGACACTAATTCAAGGATAAAGGCGTTGCTCACTAAGTTGGTCGAAGGTTCAAAAAGTCAGAAAAGTTGCCTTAAGAAGATTAAGGCAGATATTTCAGGTTTGGTTCAGGAAGTGGAATCACTTGCTATTGCAATAAATAAAGTGGAACAACAATTTGGTCATATGTCAGCAACCTTGAATTAGCATCGCTAAGTATCTTTTCAAGTATACCGTGCAGAACCCTAAGAAAGATAGTCATTATTAACCCATCACTACTCAGAGTGGTATGGCCACCATTGATCCTCCCATACCTGTAGTAGATGAAGCTAGGGATGATATTGTTGATGTGGATGTGGCACTTGAAGGTGAGGTAGAAAAATTGGTGACTAATATTGAGCCATCACAGAAATCGACAAATGTTGATCATAGAGTTAAGGAAGATAAAAGTAAGGGAAAGGTAAATGAGTCAGTGCTGAAGACTATTCCACGACCTCCCCACCTTTTCCAGAGTTTGAAGAAGAAAAAAAAGAAGGAAAGTATCAGAAGTTATTGTCTATGTTGAAAAAACTGTCTATTAACATTCCTCTTGTTAAAGCATTGGAGAAAATGCCTGGTTATGCTACGTTCATGAAGGATTTGGTCACTAAGAAGTGGACGGTGAGTTTTGAGACCTCTTATAACATGAACCATTATAGTGTTATTGCTTCTTGATCATTAGTAGAAAAGAAGGAGAGACCTAGAGGATTCACTATTCCATGTACCATTGGGTCTTTCAACTTCTCTCGGGATTTATGTAATTTGGGAGCCAATATTAATTTGATGCCATTGGTAGTATACAAATAGTTGGGTTTGGAGGCACCCAAACCGACATCCATGAGGTTATTGATGGATTAACGAACAATGAAATATTGGTTGGTATCTTGTGTGATGTGTTAGTAAGGGTGCATCCTTCATATTTCTAGTTGATTTCATGATCATCAATAGTGAGGTGGACTTTAAAGTCCCCATTATCCTAGGAAGGACATCCCTAGCTATGTGTAAGGCCTTGGTTGAAATAGAGTTGGGGTAGATAAATTTCAAACTAAATGATGAGCAGGTGTTCTTTAATGTGTGTTAGTTGATGCGACAACCAAAGGATATGATAGGGGTGTCTATGATAGACGCTAGTGATGAAGATGATGTAGTGACCGTACCCATTGAAGAGAGACTTAGGGTTGAGGTACTAGCAAATATCATCATGAATTTTGATAGTGATTGTATTGATGAATATGATTAGATTGTGAGGGCATTGTATGGTAAAGGTTCTTATAATTATGCTTTGGAGAAGCTTGACCTTGATCTAAAGAATAGTATCACTCCTTCGGCTCGACTATCCATTGAGGAGCCATAAGTTTTGGAATTGAAGGCCCTCCAATCTCACTTGCATTATGCATTTTTGGGGGCCGACAATACCTAGCCGATCATTTTTGCTACTGACTTACTGGAGACTCAAGTTGAGGAATTGCTATCAATTTTGCAGATATTCAAGAGGGCCATAGGATGGACCATTGCGGTCATTATAGGGATTCCACCCGATATTTATACCCATAAAATATAGCTTGAGCCAGATTTTATTCACAAATTTGAGCATCAACATTGGTTGAATCCTCTTATTCAGAAGGTCGTGAAGAAAGATATCATTAAGTGGTTGGATGCTGGAGAGGTTTAACCCATTATAGACAACAAGTGGGTCAGCTTGTTTAATGTGTTCCAAAGAAGGGTGGGATCACTATGGTCCCAAATAAGAAGAATGAACTTTTACTCATGAGAACTATTTATGGATGGAGAGTATGCATGTAATACAGAAAAATGAACACTTGGACTCAAAAGGACTATTTTCCCATGCCCTTCATGGATCAGATGCTTGATAGATTAGCAGGAAGGGGTTTACATTATTTTCTTGATGGGTACTAGGGATACAATCAAATTTATATTGCTCTCGAAGACCAGAAAACTTATTGGAGACAAAGGTTGGGGCATTGCTATCAGTTTTATAGAGATTCCAGAGTGCCATCATATGGACCATTATAGACGTTGTGGGAATTCCATTCGGTATTTGTACACATAAAATACAGCTTGAGGTGAATTGTATTCCCAACATTATGAAGTAGCATCGGTTGAATCCTTCTATTTAGGAGGTCATGAAGAAAGATATCATAGTGGTTAGATGCTGGAGTGGTTTACCCAATTGCAGACAACAAGTAGGTTAACCCGGTTCAATATTTTCCTATGAAGGGTGGGATCACTATGGTCCCAAATGAGAAGAATCAACTTGTACCCATGAGAACTGTTACTAGATGAAGAGTGTGAATGGACTATAGAAAGATGAACACTTGGACTCAAAAGGAACATTTTCCCATGCTCTTTATGGATTATATGCTTAGCAGATTAACAGGAAGGGGTTGGTATTATTTTCTTGATGGGTACTCGATATACAACCAGATTTCTATTGCTCCCGAGGACTAAGAAAAGACAACTTTCACTTGCACTTATGGGACCTTTGCATTAAAAAGGATGCCATTTAAATTATGCAATGCTCCCACTACCTTTCAGAGATGTATGATGTCCATATTTTCTGACATAATGGAGGACACAATAGAGGTCTTCATAGATGAATTTTCATTTGTTGGGGACACTTTTGATGACTATTTAGCCCATTTGGCCAATACACTCCAGAGGTGTGAGGAATGTAACCTAGTGTTAAATTGGGAGAAGTGCCTTTACATGGTGAAAGAAGGTATTGTCTTTGGTCACAAAATCTCAAAACGTGATATTAAGGTTGATAGAAAAAAGATTGAGGTGATTGAAAAATTACCTCTTCCAGTCTCAATCAAAGGTATCTGAAGCTTTTTGGGTCATCCTGGATTTTATATAAGGTTCATCAAGGAATTCTTAAAAATTGCTAATCCTCTATGCAAGCTTTTAGAGAAGGAGGTGAAATTTGGTTTTGATGATGCATGTCTGACACGACCCAAATTGGGGCTTTGTTGTAATGGGCATCCCAAGTCCAACTAGGATCGGGGACCACCCCTGTTACCCAACCCAACCTCCAAACACGTGCCTTGAAGCGGATGAATTCTAAACATATAACAAGATAGCGTTTTGTACAATTCCAGACTCTGGGATAGGTCCATAACCGTGACCAACCCAAGTAAGTCCAACCATCCAATATCCAACTAATAACCATACCCAAACCAAAACAATAACCAAGTACGAGTCCATAACATCATAAGATGGAACAATCGTAAATACAGTCAAATATTATCAGACATAATGGTAATACTAATGTCAAGGCTGACACCAGTAACGACACCACCCATAGTAGTCCCACAAAGCCTCTAATAGAAAGTGAAACAATATCCAGTTGGGATATTCCCCCAACCATACACAAAACCAATGTCTATGAGATAACCAAAGTATATAAAAACATCCAAGACATGATATGGAGCCTTCTAGAATATGAGAGCTCACCATATCAACCCAACCGAGTTGATCCCGAATCCGATCACTAAGCAGGAGGAGAAGAATAACTGGTTCCTGCATTGCATGGGGATACAACTGCCTATAGACGGGTTAGCGAATGAACGCTAGCATGCACTCAGGATACGGATAAAATAATGTCAACCTTTAAAACCAAGTAAACCAATAATATACATTCACAACCATACATACAGATATATAACCATGATGGGAATGGGAACTGGGTTTAGCATGCCTTAAAACCACTAACCTAGGTTGTGTAGATTAACTATCATAGAACTTCCCACGGGCTATTTGGGTCCAGTGTAACCCCCTGAATGGGCCCCAATGCGTGTAGACGTACGAACCAGAGATACCATAGGAGTAGGGGATTCTCGAGTACCCATCACTTTCCATAATACATATGTACAAGTCTACTTAAGGGAATCCCGTGTAACCCATACGTATCATATATGGTCTCCATGAATAATCCTCATGTCAACAAACATAATTTTCTTGTGTCCGTCCATTAGACTCATATCTTTACGGTTAGCTATCACACCCACCATTATTGTCCAATTAAAATCATTACCACAAAACCAAACCACTATTCCATTTATTATTAACTAAGTCTATAAGTAGTGGTATCGTCATACCGACTGTAGCTTGCAAGCAATATCCTTGGCCATCTTTTTAAGAAGAAGGGATTCCCAAGTACCAATAGATCACATTATTAAGTTGACTTGGGGGAATCCTATGTGCCCCACAAGTTATCATTATTATGCTTACTTGGGGGATTCCCTTGTACCCCACAAGGATTTAATTAGACCAACCATAACCACTAAGATCTTACCATTTAACCATTTCAAACCATTTAAACAATTTATACCATTTAGGGTTCCATTGGCAAGTTATACCATGCAATAGTTCCATTGAAAGTCCAATAATCTAGTAAAAGCATTCTCATAGGCATTTTATCAAAGAAATTAGAGCATAGTATTTCCAAAACCAAAACCAAGTACCAACTAACCATTCCAATGTAACCAAATGTCCAAACCACCATTAAAACATGTGAATCCATAATTAAAATATAGGAAAACCATAACCAAGCATTTACAACCAAAACCCCCCCAACATATATTTAAAACCCAAAACAATAAAATACCTATGCCATGAAAAATCTCCTTAAAATATGTCTTTAGTTGGAACTAACAATGAGGGAGGAGTAACATGCCTTAGATTACGAAGATGACAGAGAGAAATCACCCTTGTAAGCCCTAAATTAATACTATTGATGAAATCCTAGCCTTCCTTGACCCAAGAGCCTTGAGAGAATTTTAGAGTGCTTAAGAGATTTTGAGTGAATGTAAATAGGTTAAATGATGTCCCAAGAGTGTTATAAGTTGTGGGGACTTAAGAGGTTAAGAGGGGAAATATCCAGATTACCCCCAACTTACACTGATTAAAATCCCCGCGAGATGGTACGACCATCCCATACCCTACCATATGAGTGGTACCCACCACTCATACCTTAGGCCTCCCTTTAGACCCAAACACTGTCCAATATATGACTACCCAAGACAAAAAGTACCCAACCATACAATTAGTACCATGAAATCATACCCTAGGTAGAATCATGAGGGGTTGAACACTGTCCAACATACGAGTTGGACTATACGACTCGTACCCTTTCCTCATGACTCATGGTGAGCCACTCGTACTCAGATCCAAGTTAAGTTACTAAGTTTCAGATTAAGTGAAGGAAAACCCAAACTAACAACCTGTCACCAACCATATGACTCAGACCCACCTAGTCGTACCCATTCTAGAAACTCAACCACCCAACACTGGACCACCTACGACTGGGTCAAATGACCCACACCCTATCATACGAAAAGTACCCCATATCATATATTGTCTAGAAGCCAACAATTGAGAAATTCTCTAAGGGTTAAAACCAGGGTGTTTCAGTCTCCCCCACTAGTATCGTTCATCCTCGAATGACGGACAACATAGTACAATCATGAATTATATCCCAACATAACCACTCCAACCTTTAACTAAGTTAGAAAACAAAGATGGAATGAAATAAACCTTTCTTTAACCAAGTTAGAAAACAAAAATTTGATCAAGAATACATACCTTCCGCACGAATATCCAAAGCAGAAAACAAATATAGATAATTGGACTTCATGTCCTCTTCCGCTTCCCAAGTAGCTTCTTCCACCTTGTGGTTCCTCCATAGAACCTTAACCAAAGCTACATCCTCAGTTTGCAACTGACGAACCTGCTAAGCTATGATCTCAACCAAGATCTCTTCATAAGACAGAGAGTTCGAGATACCCAATCCTTCCAAAGGAACAACTGATGAAGGATCACCTATACACTTTCTCAACATAGAGGCATGGAATACCGGATGAATGGATCTCAAACTAGAAGGTCACTTCAATTCATACGCAACATTACCAACCCTCCTTATAACCACATAAGGAATAATATACTGAGGAATGTGTTTCCCCTTCTTCCCGAATCGTATTACTCCCTTCATGGGAAACACCTTTAGGAACACCCTATCTCTAACCTCAAACTCCAAGTCCCTATGTTTTATATTTGCATAGGACTTTTGGCAACTTTGGGCGGCCTTAATCCTATCCTAAATCACCTTTACCTTCTCCATAGCCTGATAAACCAAATTAGGGCCAAACATATCTGCCTCACCAAGCTCAATCACCCAAATCTACACCTCCTACCATAAAAAACCTCGAAAGGGGCCATCCCAATGCTAGAATGATAGCTATTGTTGTAAGAAAATTCTACAAGAGGTAGATGCTCAACCCAATTTCCACCATAATCAATCATACATGCACGAATCACATCCTCCAATGTCTGAATAGTACTTCTTCTTTCCCATCCGTCTGTGGGTGAAAAGCAGTACTCAGACTAACCTTAGTACCCAACCCCTTCTGAAACAACCTCCAAAGGTGAGATAAAAATTGCATACCACGATCAGAGATAATCGAAACAGGTATCCCATGTAGCTTCACAATATCATGAAGATACAACCTCGCATAATCCTCAGCTGAAAAGTTAGTCCTTACTGACAAGAAGTGAGCCGACGTTGTCATCCTATCCACGATGACCCAAACTGAATCAAATTGGTTTCGAGACCAAGGAAGACTGGTAACGAAATCCATGTTGATCACTTTCCATTTCCATTGATACATTTCAATTTCCTGATATAAGCCTCCAGGCCTCATGTGTTCAACTTTCACTTATTGACTCACTAAACATTTGGCCACAAAATAATCCATATCCTTCTTCATACCATTCCACAAATACATCTCCTAGAGATCATGATACATTTTTATTGAACCAGGAAGAATAACGTAGCTCGATTCATGTACCTCGGCCAATACCCTTTTTCATAAACCATCGATGCCAGGAACATATAATCTCCCTTGGTACCATAAAGTACCTCATCCATCCCCTTGTTTATTGTCCTTTATCTTGAGCCGGGGGTTTATCGTAAATAGACTCTCTACTTCTTCGGAGGTAGCGGTATGGACTGCGTACATTTTACCCTCCCCAGACCCTACGCTGTGGGAATACACTGGGTTTGTTGTTATTGTTGTTGTTGTTGTTATGGTACCGCAAGGTACCATCACCACTGATCTTAAATACCATTAAATTTTTCCCACCTACATCACCCTTGATTTTCATCAAGATAGGATCTAGCATTTGTTTCTCCTTGATCTCTGCACCAAGAGATGACCGAACCACTTATTGTACCAACACACCACCATTCTCAGAGTCAAAAGGCAAACTCCAAGATTAGTCAAACGGTTAATATCTTTCACCAACTCCCACCTCTCCTTATCCACTTGAGTTAAAATCCCCATGGATAACCTTCTAAGAGCATCACCAACCACATTAGCTTTTCCGTGGTAGTAGGGAAGACTCATATCATAGTCCTTGAGAAGCTTAAGCTATCTCCTCTGCCTAAGATTCAGCTCTTTCCGAGTGAATACATACTGTAGACTCTTACAATCAGAAAAGATGTCCACATGCACTCCATATAAATAGTACCTCTAGATTTTTAATGCAAACACCACCGCTAACAGCTCCAAACCTTGAGTAGGATAATTCCTCTCATGTACCTTCAACTGTCGAGAAACATAGGCAATCACCTTGCCATGCTGTATCAAAACAAATCCAAGTACTACCAGGGATGCATCACAGTAAACCACAAACCCCTTCTTTCCTTAAGGCAAGGTCAAAACTGGAGCTGAAGTTAGCATATCCATTAACTTCTTGAAACTACCCTCACAAGCACCCAACAAAGAGAACTTTACCTTCTTCTGAGACAACTTAGTCAATGGGGCAGCTATCGTTAAAAACTCTCCACAAACCTCCTATAATACTCGGCTAAACCTAAGAAGCCCCAAATGTCGGTTCGACAATATTTGAAGCACCTGTTCCTCCCCTCATCACAAAAACCCTAATATAACCGACCATAAAATCTACAAGGAGGACATGATGAGGCCAACTGAGCCCTACTAGCCTGAGATATAGCACCCTGTGCCCTAAAGTTATAGCCACTCTGCTGATGCCTATCACCTGACATCTTTAGGTAGGGCGCACTAGCTGTAGAGAAAGAACCAGAACTCCTTACTTCTTCTTTGGCCACTTACCACTATCCCAACCACTTTGTTGTTGACCACCCTACTCAGAGAACCTAAAATTCATACCTTGCCTTTTACCTACCTCAACCTACTTTCTCTTTTCCTCCTCCACCTATTGCATATGAATAACCAACCTAGAGATATTCATGTCATCAATCAGTAATGCATTTTTGCTTTCAAGGATCAACTCAAGAGACAGTCTTGAAGCGAACTTTCTCATCTCGACACATATATCTAACACTGTCTATGGAGCATACATAGATAGCTGGTGAAATTTCAAGGCATACTCCTAGACCGACATCTTCCCCTGTTTCAGATTAAAAAATTTCTCTGCTTTCGCTTCCCTCAACTCCTGCGGAAAAAAATGATCCAAAAATGCATTAAAGAAAGTCTCCCACAGAGATGAATCATAAACCTCACCCTTTGCCTGATCCCATTCCTCGTACCATTGGTACACCATATCTTTTAGCTGATAGGCAGCAAAATTCACCCCTTCGACATTCGTGGACTACATGACCCTAAAGATATGTTCCATCTCATCTAGGAAACCCTGAGGATTCTCCTCCATCATTACGCCAGTAAAAGTTGGAGGACTCAACCTCATAAATTGGCCAACCCATGTGGCATCAGAAGATGCAATACCAGATGCACCACTCTCAGCCTGAGATGCTACCAACTGAGCAATCATATGGATCGCCTGACGAAACTCTGTATTTGTCACATCTGCCTGAGGAGCCTGAGAAGGACTAGAAAGAACTGGTGGAACTACAGAAATATCATAGACTGGACCCCTAGACAGAGTATGGATCCCCTGAGTAGAGCATGTGCCATTAACATTATCCCTAGTTGGGATAGAGGAGTTTTCGTGAACTTTAGATCGTCGAATGATCTGAAAGGCAAACAAATAGGAATTAGAGAAGATTCCAGGACTTAAAATCCAAGCTTAAAAATAAAACACAAGAAAGAGAAACATTTGTACATGCCTTGTAGTCTCTCTCTTATGTGTGTGGCACGCTACACACCCTTAAAAGACATTCTACTTGACACGGCTTTGTGGACTCCCAATTGACCATGAACCTAAATCTTTGATACCAACTTGACATGACCCAAACCGTTGCTTTGTCGTAATGGGCATCTCAAGTCTAACCAGGACCAGGGACCACCCTCGTTACCCAACCAAATCTCCAAACACGTTCCCTGAGTCGGATGAATTTTAAACATATAACAAGACAGTGTTTAGTTCCAGACTCTGGGATAGGTCCATAACTGTGACCAACCCAAGAAAGTCAAATAATCTAATGCCCAACCAATAACCATACCAAAAACAATATAATAACCAAGTACGAGTTCATAACATAATAGGATAAAACAATCATAAATGCAGTCAAACAGTATCATCCATAATACGATTACCAATGCCAAGGCTGACATCACTACCAACATTGCCCATACCAACCTATAGTAGTCCCACAAAGCTTCTAACCAAAAGTAAAACAATATCCGATTGGGACATGCCCCCAAACATAGAAAAAACCAATTTTTATAAGATAACCAAAGTATGTAAAAATATCCATGACATGAAATAGAACCTTTCGGAATATGGAAGCTCACCACTTCAATCCAATCAGCTGATCTCGAATTCGATCACAAAGTAGGAGGAGTAGAATGGTCAGTTCCTGCATCGCATGGGGATATAACCACCCCAAAATGGGTTAGTGGGTGAATATTAGCACGCACTCAAGACAAGGATAAAATAATGTCAATCTTTAAAACCAAGTAAACCAACCATATACATTCACAACCATATACATTCACAACCATACATACATATACATAACCATGTTGGGAAAGGGAACCAAGTTTAGCATGCCTTTAAAACCACTAACCTGGCTATGTGTAGATTAACTATCATAGAACCTCCCACGGGCTATATAGGTCCAGTGTAACCCCCTGAATGGGCCTCGGTGCATGTAGCCATACAGACCAAAGATAACATAAGAGTAGGGGATTCTCGAGTACCCTTTGCTCTCCATGATATATATGTACAAGTGTACTTAGGGGATTCATGTGTACCCCATAAGTATCATATATGTTTTCCATGACTAATCCTCATGTCAGCAAACATGATTTTCCTGTGTCCGTCCATTGGACTCACATATTCACAGTTAGCTAATACACCCCGCCATTATTGCACAATTAAAACCATTACCACAAAACCAAACCACTATTCCTTTTATTATTAACTAAGTCTATAAGTAGTGGTATCGTCATACCGACAATTGCTTGCAAGCAATCTCCTTAGCCATTTTTTTTAAGAAGAAGGGATTCCTAAGTACCGATAGATCACATTATTAAGTTGACTTGTAGGAATCCTATGTACCCCACAAGTGATCATTATTATGTTTGCTTGGGGGATTCCCTTGTGCCCCACAAGGCTTTAGATTAGACCAACCATAACCACCAAGATCTTACCATTTAACCATTCCAAACCGTTTAAACAATTTATACCATTTAGGGTTCCATTAGCAAGTTATACCATGCAATAGTTCCATTAAAAGTCCAACAATGTAGTAAAAGCATTCTCATAGGCATTTTATCAAACAAATTAGAGCATAGTGTTTCCAAAACCAATAACAAGTATCAATTAACCATTCCAATGCAACCAAATGTCCAAACCACCATTAAAACATGTAAATCTATAATTAAAACATAGGAAAATCATAACAAAGTATTTATAACCAAAAACCCCATTATATATATTTTAAAACCAAAAACCATACAATAATTATACCATGAAAACACTTCATAAAACATACCTTTAGTTGAAACTAACAATGAGGGAGGAGTAACATGCCTTAGATTACAAAGATGACATAGAGAAATCACCCTTGTAAGTCCCAAATTGATCCTATTGATGAAACCCTAGACTTCCTTGACCAAAGAGCCTTGGGAGAATTTGATAGTGTTTAAGAGAGTTTGAGTGATTGCAAATAGGTTAAATAATATCCCAAGAGTGTTATAAGTCACGGGGCATTAAGAGATTAAGAGGGGAAATACCCAGATTACCCCCAACTTAAACTGCTTAAAATACTCATAGGATGGTACGACAATCCCATACTAATCATACCCTACCATACGAGTGGTACCCACCACTCATACCCAAGGCCTCCCCCTAGACCCCAACACTATCCAACATAAAACCACTCAAGCCAAACCATACCCAACCATATAATTAGTACTATGAAATCATACCCTAGGTAGAGTCATAAGGGGTTGAACACTGTCCAACATACGAGTTAGACTATACGACTCGTACCCTATCCTCACGACTCATGGTGAGCCACTCGTACTTAGATCCATGTAAGTTACTAAGTTTCAGATTAAGTGAAGGAAAACCTAAACTAATGACCCATCACCAACCATCACTACTAGAAATTACTCCTTGGTGACGATTGCAAAACCATTGCAATAGACAGAAAAACCGTTGTCATAGCTCTACCGCAATGGTTCAACAAGCGTCCTATAGGTAGGCGTTGCGATAAGTCTATGGAGACGGTTCATGCGACGGTTGACTGAACCGTCTCCATAGGTCAAGCTATGGTAGACAACGGCTGTCTGACAACCGTCACCATAGCTTGACCTATGGCGATGGTTAATTTTTGACTTATTGAGATGCTTATTCTTATCCATCACAACAGTTACTAACCATTACGATAGAAGCTATTGCAACGACATTAAACTATTGCAACATCTATTGCGACGCTTTTATTATTCTGTTGCAACGCGTTTTGAATACCTATTACAACTATTTCATTACATATTGGGATGCCAATTTTCATCTATTGCAGCGGTTACTAACCGTTGCAATAGATTCTATTACAACAACATCAAACTGTTGCAATAGATTCTATTACAACGAGATTAAACCATTGTAATAGCATCTATTACAACACTTTTGATATTCTATTGCAACACTTTTTGACTACCTATTGCAATGATTTATTGATCTATTACAGCGATTGTTGCCACATGTTATTAAATTGAAATGATTTATATAAAATAGTCACTTGTATTAATGTAAATTTTTATTTACATACATAATAAATTATAACACAATATGTGCACATCACAAATTAGAAAATCTACATGAACATAATACTATCTGCATACAAAATAATGTTTGGGGTCCAAACCCTCCTTATGGACAACAAAGAGCACTACTCATGAGCATAATAAAGTAAACTTCCTACCTACTGCTTTAACACATTCTGAACAACAGATGTGGTCAAGCTAAAACAATTGATGCTTCAAAGGAGCTTTACCAGACTATTACACTGCAAGGCCTTTGAAGATCCACGACTTAGTCATCTTTGCAATCTTTTGCAAATGTTGCTGAACCTCCATTTTGTTCAACGTTGGCATTTGAAGCTCCCTTTAATTGTGGAAACACAACATCATCAGCTAAAATCATACTTCATTCTGGCAAAAAAGTACGGATACAATGTACATGGAATTCATCCATATACAAATGCAGTTCTATTTTAAGAATCTCTACATAGGAACAAAGCAAACACATATTTTCTGTGTATTCACTTTCACAAGAAATAAAAATAAACCACCTCAAGATTCTACAGAGGCAAGAAAATAGAATTGACAATGACAATAAATATAGTAAGTATAGTACTTAGTACCTGAAAAATGAGAATCTCACATCCTGTGCTCGTTTTAGACAAATGTCCTAAGAGTTTGTGCACGATTCAACTTAGTCAAATGCTTTTTGCTTCCAGATATCTCCAGGGACTCACATTATCAGA
Source organism: Capsicum pubescens (assembly GCA_030864215.1). Lineage (NCBI taxonomy): Eukaryota > Viridiplantae > Streptophyta > Magnoliopsida > Solanales > Solanaceae > Capsicum > Capsicum pubescens. The sequence continues at coordinate 127,510,051 of CM061543.1, forward strand.
GACTGCAAACCAAGAACTTCTTGATGTGCAAAAAGGAATATCCAAATATACACCCAAGACATACATGTGTTTGCCTCTAGGAATAGAGATATCATGACTATGCAAGAACCACTACAATATCAGATGAGAATCACTAAGTAAGATCCCTTTTTTTAGAAACCACCTTTAAGCGTCTTGTAAGCTCATTCGCATGTAGTATGTTGGCCAGCTTTGATTGACCATATGCACCGTAGTTGCCGTAGCTGCACATAAAATAGCAAATTAACAACATAGACACTGGAAAATCCATTCTCCAGGGGACAAAACTATTTTTATCATTGAAAGGTATCAGCTATGCAACTTGAAGTGAAAAGACAGCAACTAATTCTCAATCCTAAGCACAAAAGCTTATCATCTTCAATTTGTTAAAGAATAGTAAGGAATAACTATAAAGCTTTAAGGAAACCAATAAGACAAGTGATCAGTTAGATGACGTGATCGCATATTAGGGATAATCTAAAATGATTCGTGTTGATGTTTAAATACAGATGTGAAAACAATAAATATAAACATATCGTGAAGGAAATACAAACTGTTGGTAGAGAATTTAGGACGCCATAATTAACAAAAGAGATTGTCAACAAAGAACTTGTAACGAATTGCAAGTACTCATCTTGGTATGATAATAATTGAAAATCTATATTAAATATATTATACATTCTCATGGAACAACTGGAACTATTAGACAGTAATTGTGAAAATTCCAGGGTGATCACTGAAGTCAACGAGCAAGTGATGAATTTGAGCAAACACAGGTTTCTCTTGCAATCAAGAAAATTTAGTTCAGCACCAAAATATAACAAGATTACCTTTTGGGGTCATTAATTTTGTCAAACTGAATTCCTTCGCTATATGCAAATCGATGACCCTCAGATAAAACATTCACAATCCTTCCCTCTCTTTGTCTTACATGTTGTCTTCTTCATCTTATCCAACAACAAATTTGTTAAAAGAAAATGACCTGCAAACACAAGAAAGAAGAATAATTATGGATAAGAGAAATTAACAGGAAGTATGAATGTCCCTCTTGAAAGTTTACTTTTGAAAACATTGCCCACCTATCATCTATCTATAACTTCCTACCAATCTTAATAGATTTGTCAAGCGTACGCTCTATGCTGTATTTCTGAAGAGTAGGATGACAAAGTATGGACAAGGGGAACAGGAACTGTCCTCTAATTAGAGTGATTTTAGAATCATGATCTATCTCCCTTGTATCAATGTTGCATATACAAGTTAATTCGTCTCAAGTGGTCTTTTACATGTGCATTTTATAACTGAAGCTTACGATGACAAGAGTGTGGAGAATCAACTATTGATCTCCTTTGAACTGTTGCTTGAACAAAGAAAACAAAATTAAGAATATGATGGAACTATTTTAGGCTCTCTTCTACTGCAAACATCAATAATATCTTCTCCCAGAAACATACATTAACAAACAGTTCATACCTAGATGATTTGTGGCAAATTGTAGCTCAATGTTGTCTTTTGAAAGCATAAAGGGAGTTGCCATGATTCCTGCATTATTACTTTCAAAGAAAAAGGTGATGTTAATAGACATGTGCATGGATATATATATATATATATATATGAAGATGGAAGGGATTCATGTAGAAGAACAAAGCTATTTGAAAGACACATAGGGAGTAAAAGTGCAGTATTCAGGAATGTGATTACAACTCTTATTGCCACTTACATTAAAAGGTTCAATGGCCGACCTGATGATTTAAGTTCGGAAGAAAATTTCTTCACTGATGCCAATGAGCTAAGATCTAACTCAATGGTACCAACTTTAGCAATAGGGGTTTCCTTAACTATTGCTTCTCTAACATCTTTTCCAGCAGTCATATTCCCGAACAGCTATGACGACATGAACTCCACGTAAAGCAAGAACACGGCTAGTTTCAGAACCAATACCACTTGACGCTCCTGCAAATGAATGTTCATTAGCAGACCAAATACTGCTAGATGCTTAACATTACATGCCTCTAAATAAAGATACTGACCACACTTTACCTAAGAGATTTGAAGTGTAAACTCAACTGTATACACGTACTTACAGTAGTAATGTCAATCTCCCTCTGTTTATCATCAACCACTAGAAGCCATAGTACGGAAAATAAAGTAGAGTTTACTTAAGAATGTATATAAGGATCAATTAACCAATACAAGAATTTTCCTCTTCACACTTGATCTACAAGAAGACGGAGAATGTCTTTATAGTATAATACAACAATAGCTTCAATTGCATATGGCTGTATCCGGCCCCTGTAATAGTTCAATCTATGCATTTACTGGATTTTGCATTAGCTGGGCCAGGTAAACATTGGTAATCAGATCTTTGATAGGAAATTATCGGATAACTACATCAAAGAATTCAATATTTCATTATTTTTCAGTGTACATCAGGAGATTCTGAATGGATATAAATTATAAATTATGTCTCTCTGGTGCCAATTGAAGTTTATTAAAACCCATAAATAACTATAATTGAAAGATTCCAAATTAAAGTCGTATATAGTAGTTTTAGATGAATTTTTCAGTGAATTCCAAAAGCTCCATAAATGCATGAGGTTGAAAAGGATTACCACCCACTCTCTTCATACTTTTTTATATAAAGGATAGCTCGGTACACTAAAGCTTCTGCTATGCACAGATTCTTGGGAAGTGTCGGACCACAAGGGTCTATTTTACGTAGCCTTACCCTGCAATTCTATCAATACTTTTTTGTATATACTTATGAGGGAAGCCTTGGAGTAATTGGTAAAGTAGTTGTCATGTGACCATGAGGTCACAGGTTCAAGCCGTCGAAACAACCTCTGGCAGAAATGATAGTGGGAACTTTAGTGCACCAGGCTGCCCTTTTTTTATTATAATATAATAGTGGTGCCAAGGCACTGAGTAACTGTGTCCACCGAGACTTCACCGAATATGAGAAAATCAGTTGGTGGTTTTGTCTCAACCGGAATTTTAACTTTAATCTCCTATGGCTTTCACCTGCAGTGCGTTGATTGCTAGGGCACACCTCCCCCTCTCCCCACCCAACACACACTACCTAATGAAATTGAATATTGTCGAGCAATCAACAATTTTCTTTAGGCTCTCTCTTGGCATGTGTAGGCAGGGACAATCTCGTGCATTGATTAGGACAAAAAAAAACATATGCAAGCAAAAGCAGCACACATATTTTCTACGTGAAATTGCTTGCTACATACCCTAGCTTACTCAATAAAAATGTCACCTTCTTTGCTTTAAAGAAAAAGAGGAATACACACATCTATTTCCTGCCAACCAACAATAAAATATACTAATCAATACCCAATTTTACCATTAACAAAACAACATATCCGGTATAATCCCACAAAAGTAGGATAAATTGTAAGCAGGACTTACCACATGAAATCCAAAGGGAATATAAATTAAAGTAATATTCAAGAATGTTAAATAAAGAACCTGTAACAATGGCAGTAAGACCAGAATCGTCAATTCCATGAGTAACTTCCTCAGCAGTGGAAGATGACAAAAATCCCACAAGATATAAGTATTTAGCAGTATCTTTGATTTCACGAAATTGATGACGACAGAATATTGTACTATTCCTATTAAAAGCCAACATTAATACATTACATGATTATTCACTTTCCATAATTTAAGAATGTCATGTGGGAGTAGTACAACACTCACTGACTGGAGCCTATGCTGCCAAGTGGAACATTTATCTAATCAACCACCCTTTTATGATTTCCAACTTTAAAAATAATCACACGCACTCTACGATCACCTGTGTCGATGAATAACGTGTCATTTCTCGAATGGCAAGATAGACTGGAAACACTTCCATGGATTCAAGCACCGGTTGCATGTCATCAGCCCTCTGGGTTTTTCCGCTAAGATATGGATCCAATTCCTCTGCTGCACAATAAATTTTCATAGAGAAAAAAGAAAAAAATTAGCATAGCCTTAGAATTTTCGCTACAATTATTACTACTATTGATTCTCTCTTTATGTGTGAGAATTTGGAGAGCACAAGCAAACATTAAGGGGTCGTTTGGTTGAGTTAAACTAAAAAAAGGGTTGCTGAATTTATTAACTTTTTCACAGCAAAAATTGAAATCACCGGCATTGCAGAGAGGAGCAACAACGCTTTAACCAGATTTGTAATACTTATGATATAGCAAAAGAGACTGGAATCACCGCCATGTCTACAAGCACCGGTTTCAACAAGTACCATTGCCCTCTTGATGTAGGTAGACCACAGTTAAAAGAACAACGAAACTGAAAATTATCAAAACATGTAAATAGAAAATCCTTTCAAAAAAATTTTATCTGACTAATTCTTCAACATGATCTTTCAGGAGGGAGATCTACCTGACCCTTGCTATCTTTTTAGTTATTTTACAAATAAACTTAAACAAATACACACTACTTCCATAATTTCTTAGTGTAGGCCTGTGCCCTGTAAGTAAGGGTACCCCCACGTAATGTTGCATATCTGCGATACCATGCCACCAAAAAATGGGGTATAACTGTGGTGCGTGTCACTACATACTAAGAAAGCAAGGGTGCCCCTTCATAATGCTGCATAATTGTGATATCTTATCACCGAACAATGGGCTATAACTTTCATACATGTCACTACTTACCCATTTCTTTTAATGAGTTATTCTTTTCGCAAGATGTATTCATTAATTTGTGTAGTTTATTATTTTATCCTATTGAAATTTTAGCAATTTCTGTGTAGTATTTTATTCTAACTTTGCAATATTCAATGCGTAAGTTTATGTTCTTTATCTGATTTACTAGTATTTGTTGTTCATGTATAGGTAATTTTCCATCTGTATTAAATAATTTTTCGTACGTATTAAATAAATTATTACTTGTATCTTCCTTTTCTAAGGTTAATTTTATTTTAAGTAATTTTTCTTCTAGTTGTCTTTTCTCTATTTCAAGTTGATTTCTGTAATTAACTTCTTCATATATCCAATTTTGCCTTTCTCTAATTTTTTTTATATATTCTAACATTTATTTATTCTGAATAATATTCATCTGAATCTAAATAATATTGATGCTCATGATATATGCATAAGTTTTCTATACTGTTTAATAATTCTTCTTCTTCATAATCTTCTAATTTTTCCCATATTATTTTCTTTATGTCTATAATTTTTATATCTCTAAGTATATACAAAACAAGTATTTTAATATCATCTATCATGCTTTTTCATAATATTTTCTAGTTACTGTATGTTTCTCATATCTTTTTCTAAAAATTCTATGCAATTTATCATGGTAAGTATTTGTAAAAGTAGTTAGGTAGGTATGGTATATAATTTACTCTAGTCATGTAATATTTACCAAATGTTTTTTCTAATATGATTTTTCTTATATCTACTACTTTTATATCTTTAAGTGCATACAAAATAAGTATTTTAAATTTATCTACCATTGTATCAGATAAATAATTATTCATTTTCATAAAATTGCTTTTTTCAAAATATTCCCTTCAACCATGTACATAACAAAATATGATCATCTTAGATTACTATATACTAGATTATTCTTAAATAACATGTTCTTCGGTCACTATTAGCATGGTAATCTGGATATTTTCCCTTAAACAGCGTCTCTACTCTGGTTACTCCCCACCACGGCTTCTTGCCTTATTGGTTTCACCTTTAGGATGGCATAGTTCTTAGGGATTTTTCTCCATTTCCACTTTGCTAATAAACTTCTTAACATATTATTCTTCGAATAATTCTACTATAAAGTAACTAACATGAATCTATTTTATCATACCATGATTGTTGGGAATTATGAATTTAGCTATTCATAATCATAAATAAATATACCTGTTCGGGTAGGTTTGATATTTCTGAGCTTTGTTCCTCTATAGATTTTTCCATTGAAATATACCTGTTTTTAATTAACTGAGCAAAATATTTGTTGTGGACTGGAGAGAGTATTTGCTTCAACACATGAAGGTTTGCCTTCATCTGAGCAAGTGCTCGTTCATTTATAATATGAAAATGTACACTATTTTTCTTTACATCTGTCAACTATTTTACAGAAATGAAAAAAACGTTTCTACAAAAGTCTAGTCTTTAAAGCAAATGTCTAATCTAATAATGGCACTACTTGCCAAAAAAGACTAAAAGAAAAGTCAACAAAAACAAAAAATATTACATGATTTTACGTAAATCTCAAATCTAGCTATTCTTCCATATCTCTTTCTTGAATTACTTTCTTTCTTTATCCGTAGTTATCTTCTTTTTATTGCTCTGTATCTCCATTATTGCTTCATATCTTACATCTTCCAGCTCTCGCTTTTATGTCCTTCTATTCAAGTTGAACTTCCGGAACAATATTATCTTCTCTATTACATTTTGAACATTGATGGTCTGGATATTTATGTCCAATTAACTTGCAATATCTGGTTAATAGTTCTTCCGAAATAAATTTTTCTTTAATGGCTCTGGCGATAGGGTTTTTCTCTGGATTGAGTAAAGTCAAGATCCATTGCCTAACGTCTTCCATATCTGCTTCTCGTAGTTCCTTTGAATTCGAGTATATTATTACATTACCTCTTGAATAATAACTCCATATGGGATTTCTGTTGCGATAATTATTTGCTAATTCTTGAAGAATCGTAGATAGTCCAATAATTCTCTTATTTGCATAAAAATTTGGTATCTCAATTCTAGGTATTTCTGGTTGTTGAGTAATATCTTCTGGTATAATCATATCTCGGGTCATTCCTATTTTTACAACTTGTATAGGTGATTTAACTTCATCATACAATATCTCTGCTGGTGTCGTATAAAATTTTATAAAAAATAGGTTACCTTTGGTTATTCTTTTAAAAATGTTAAATGAATCATATATTTCTGGTATATTGGATATTTCATTTCCGTCTTGGGTATATATGGTGCTAAGTAGTCCATATTCGTAACAGGTTTTAACTAGACCTGATTTGGTTTTGGGCAAAGCAATTAGCTTATTGTATCCGGTTAGCTTCTGGGTTATGTAATTTGTATGTGGTTCTTGGATGTTTATAGCTCTGGGGTTGGTATTTAAGAAGGTTTGTATTTTGTAAATATTTTCTATGTATGTTCGGGTTGTATAGTTGTAGGTCTTTTTGTCTTGGTTTAGACTTTCTCGGTATGTGGTAATTTATGGGGTATAAACATAGGATCTTTTGGTGTATTTGGAATAAATGGTTTATCAAATAGCTTGTTTAGGTTCATATTTGTATTTCTCCTAACTCTTTTGCTTGTACCTGCAGAAGTAGATTGATAAATATTATGGGTTTTATGGAGTATCCCAACGTCTCCTTCTAGCTCTGGAATTTTAATGTCTTCCGATCGACATAGCTCTGCACACTGCTGAGTTAGCTGATTTGTAGCTATAGACTTCAGTTTATCTTCATTAGTCTTTAGCTTTTCTATCTCATTACCCATACTGTCCACTTTCATTGAAAGCATAGTTAGGGTGTTGAGTATTTTTTCTAGAGTATCTTCTTCTATTATATCAGTCTGTGTAGCTTTGTCTTGATATGTAATCTGCAAAAACATTTTTGTTAGTACTAATTACTTCAATTGTAAATGTAAAATTTAATATATTCAATACTAGTCTCCGAATTTCTTTTGTTGTAACTGAATTTTGTATTTTCTTTGTTAGCCACCAACGTACCTGTGTATTATCTGTTCGTACAATAAACTTGTTATATACAATATATGACTCAAATGCTAATAAACATTTATATAATGAGCATAATTCTTTTCTATTTATTTCCCATTTTATTTTTGTTTCATTAAATGTACCTAAGTAGTATCTACAGTGGTGTTCTAATTTTTCATCTTCATATTTATATTTAAGCACTCTTCCATAACTACATTCACTAGCATCTGCTTCTACTATATATATAAATTTTCTATTTTCATCTGGAAATTGTAATTTTGGTAATTCTTTACAAAGTATTTTTATTTTTTGAACTTGTTTTTTATCTTCTTCGTTATAATTATATTCTACATCCTTTTTAAATTTTTTCTGTAAGGGCTTTAGATTTTCTGCTAACTTTGGTATATATTCTCTTACTTGGTTTACTAATCCTAAAAATGACTGTAATTTCTTTTTTGTATCTAATTCTTCTTTCGAATTTATTATTTTTTGTACTATATGTTGTTGCATTTTTACTCCACTTTTATCTATTTGTATTCCTAAAAATTCTAACTTCTTGTTATTCTGTAATTACTTCTTGTTTTTCATTGATTTCTAAATTTTTTGTATTTGTTAATATTTCTGTATATGTTTCACTATCTTCTGAATCATAATTATCTGTTTCTTCAACATCTATATTATTTATTTCCAATTCCTTGTCTTTTATTTCTTTATTGTCTATTTCTAATTTTTCTTTAAATTGATTTATCTCGTTTAATAATTTTTGTTCTTTATCTTTTTCTTCTTTTTCTTTCTGTCTTTTTTCATACAGATCTTTTAACATTTGTAATTCTTTTTCTAATTCAGCAATCCTACTATTTTTAGTTTCTTCTATTTTTTGTATTTCTTCTGTAGTTTGTTGTTTTATTTTTTCTATTTCCTTTTTTCTATCTATTTCTTCGTTTTCCCTTTCTATTCTTACCATAGCTGTCAATTTATCTTCTAATTTTAATTCTTCTTTTTCTAACATTAAATATAAATGTTCGCCTATTTTCTTATATCTTCTTCCTAGATTAGAAAATACTATTCTTATTTTTAATCCTCCGTGATTTTCATATATTTTTTCGTCTATTATAAATTCTTCTTTGTTCATTTTATTGTAAATAGTTCATGTTGATATATATATTCTAAACTATCTATTTGTGATTCTAAATTTGATATTTCATCCTTTTGTGCATTTATTGAGTTTTTACTAACTCCGGCAAATATATTATAACTTAATCTTTCTATTCTTATTTTTAATTCTTTACGTTTTTCAGAAATAGTTTGTCTTAGTTCTTTGTATTTTTGTATTTTATTCATTTAAACCATATTTATAGTATTTTGGCGGATACCTAAATCTGATTTTATCATAATTAGGTGGTATGTGTCTCATTCTCCTAGATTTTAAATGGATTATTAATTTTGCTTCAATACTAGATACTAAGGTAATTAGGTAGGCTAGTCTTTGTGGGTTTTCTTTTGTTTTATTTAGACTTATATATTCTGAATAATTACTAATTAAAGATTCTTTAATTTTTCTAAAAGCTTCTCTTTTTTTAAATGGTCTTCTCATAATTAATCAATATTAATTATTGTCAAGTAAATCCAATCTAAATTCATAAATTCAAACATGTACGCTACTTCTGTATATTTTAAATAACTGGGCTCTGATACCATTTGTAAATAATATTTTAATCTAAATAATATTGATGTTCATGATATATGCGTACTGTTTCTATACTGATAAAGAAAGAAAGTAATTCAAGAAAGAGATATGGAAGAATAGCTAGATTTGAGATTTACGTAAAATCATGTAATATTTTTTGTTTTTGTTGACTTTTCTAAGTCTTTTTTGGCAAGTAGTGTCATTATTAGATTAGACATTTGCTTTAAAGACTAGACTTTTGTAGAAACGTTTTTTTCATTTCGTTCATTATAGTGTACTACTATGGAAAGAATGAAGATTAGCTTTACTGTAAGTTTGAAATTAGATATGCGATATAACATTTATCAGAATGTGTGATGATAGAGACTAATTCCAACCTTTTAAGTTTTTATGCACTGCAAATTGACTTTCTTATTTTCGCCAAAGCCTGGTGCTTTAATGGCGCAAACCTGTAAACATTCACCAATAATATATAATCACCGAACTGAGAAGTTAAACAACAAATAGCAGAGAAAATATATCAGCAACATACCTTGATTCCAGCATAAAGCTTGTTCAAAATAAGAGTAGCAAGTGCTTCACTGTCCACATGTGCGAGCTTAACTAAGATTAGCAAACCAAAAACATACACATTTCCGATTCTTCTGATTTGTGATGAAGTATGGTGATATGTAACCCCTATCCAACTTCATCCCTTCAGTAACTTCCAACTGATTGTCCAGTGTCTTTCCGTGCTGTGTGATAGTAGAAATGAGTTAGCTACACATCTTTACAATACCAAGTTTGCCACGAATTAGTCGAAATGTACCAAATGGATACGTATTGGACTATGATTTCCTCATCAACTTCCTTAACAACACATTTACCTCGAATATTCACAATTAAGTCATGTTCAACTTTCTTCATTATGTCAATATACTGACCCAATTTTTGCAACATAAAAACAACATCAAGCAAATTCCCATCTTGCTCCATCTGCTCAGCAATATCCAAATCAACAATGTTATCGTTTAGTTCCTCCAGATCTGTTAGCAGTGAATCAGGGGCACAAATCGCAATCACTGGAATTTTACAACGAACCCAAACTACTGCGTGCTTTATATTGGAAATGTTTTACCCATTTTGAGCATACTCATATATGATTATAATAAGTATGCACATTAATTTAAATTTAGAATCTGCCTTGGTTCAGAAAAAATAACAACAATGTTGAAGCAAATCCAAATGAATTAAAAGAGGAACAAAATAGGTCATAATAGAGCAAATTACCAAGAGTTTTGACAACCCTGTGTTGATTGGATTTGAGAGCTGAAAATCCTAACCTTAAAATCACCATATTGAAGAAAAAAATCCTAAAATTGCTCAGAAATTGAGGTAAAAATCTGAGAAATGAAATTGGAGTCGGAGCAGCAGTGGCATTCGATCTGACTTTCCGGCAACAACTCCGAAATGGTTTTCTGATGTGTTGGTCAGAGCAGCACGTACAGGAGTAGTAGTGGTCAGAGGAATTGATGAAAGGATTTGGGAGAGAAAATGAATCGGTTGAGAGCAAATTGATTGAGAGAAAGGGCTTTGGAGTAAATCATTGAGAGCTTAAATATGGTTTCTTAATTTTTAGGCGGCCTTGTCAAATATTGTGGAGGGAACAAATAAAAAGGGTCGCAATAAATTTTTCCCCCCAATTTAGTGTTGCCATAGCTTACTTTATGGCAACGGTCAAGTAACCGTTGCTATATGACAATCTATTGCAACGGTTTGGCAATAGCGATGGTTATAACAACAAATTGGTGTATTAGAATAATTTTTTTTAGCAGCGGTTGGAACCGTTACAATAGACCATCTATAGCGACACTTTTGGAACCGTCGCTAAAAAATTTCATTGTCATAGGGATAATTTCCAATAGTGCATACGACTTGTACCCATTCCAGAAACTCAACCACACAACACTGGACAATATACGACTGGGTCACCTAAACCGTACCCTATCATACGAGAAGTACCCCAAGTCGTATGATGTCCAAAGGCCAAAAATTGAGAAATTTTCCAAGGGTGAAAACCTAAGGTGTTTCAATGTCTCAAGGCCTTTGAGGGCCTTAAGGAATGGTTAATTTCAACTCCTATTATTGCATCCCCACATTGGTCTTTACTGTTTGAGGTTATGCGAGATGCGAGCAAAGTGGTCTTGGGTGCTGTACTTGGCCAGAGACATGAGAAAACCCTTTACCCATTATGTTATGCCAGTAAGTCATTAAACCCCACACAAAAGAACTATAGCGTCACTAAGCAGGAGTTGCTACGATGGTTTTTTTCTTTGAAAAGTTTTGATCCTATTTGTTAGTGACCAAAGTCATAGTTCATACAGACCATACATCATTGAGGTACCTTATGTTGAAAAAGGATACCAAACCAAGATTGATACGTTAGGTACTCTTATTGTAAGAATTTGACTTTGAGGTAAAAGATTAGAAGGGCACAGAAAACTGGGTTGCTGATCAATTATCATGCCTTGAAGAGGAGAAAATGCTGAAATTAGGGTTTGAGCCTGACATAGATGATACTTTTCTAGATGAGTGGGTCTTGGCAGCATCTCAAGACTTAATCCCTTGGTTTGTTGATTTTGCAAAAGTTTTGACAAGTGATCTTGTTCCGAAAGATTGTAATACCAGCAGAGAAAGAGTTTCATGTATGAGGTGAGGAAATTTTATGGGATGAACCTCATCTCTTTTGGATTTGTGTAGATGCTATTATTTAGAGATGTATTCCTGAGATGGAGTTGATGAGCATCTTGAGGATTGTCATTCATAAAAACTTGAGGATCATCATGGTGGTACCACCACAACCCACAAGATCCTACAATATAAATATCATTAGCCTAATATCTTTAAGAATACTCATGATTATGCTTAATCCTATGATAAGTGTCAGCATCAAGGCAATATTTCACGGTGACGTGAACTCCTCATCACACCTACCTTAGAGTTGGAGTTGTTTGATAGATAGGAAGTTGACTTTATGGGTTTATTTGTGAGCTCCTATAGTATGAACTACATTCTAGTAGCAATCGACTATGTTTTGAAGTGGGTGGAGGTGGTTGTGTTTTCCATCAATAAGGGTCGAAGTGTCACTGCATTCTTTAAAAAGAACATATTTTTTCGATTTGTCACTTCATGTGCTATTATCAGTGATGGTGGGTCTCATTTTTCCAATCATCTTTTCAAGGCCTTGTACAAAAAATATGGTGTGAAGCATAAGGTGGAAACACCTTACCATCCTCAGACAAGTGGGCAGGTTGAGGTCTTCAATAGAGGGATCATGTCCATATTGGCAAAGACCATGAATGCCAATAGGATTGACTGGTCAAGAAAGTTGGATGATTCTTTATGGGCTTACTGGACAGCTTTGAAGACCTCCATAAGTTCTTCTTCGTATCATCTTGTGTACGGCAAGGCATATCACTTGCCAATCAAACTTTAGCATAAGGAACTATGGGCGTTGAAAAGGCTTAATTTAGAGTGGCATGATGCATCTATATTGAGGTTGAGCAAAGTGAATGATTTGAATAAATTCCGGCTCCATGCTTATGAAAGTTATGCTCTGTTCAATGAAAGGATGAAGATATATCATGACAAAAAATCGAAAAGAAGTATTTGAGCCGATTGATTTGGTCTTGTTGTATAATTCAAGACTTTATTTATTTCTCGACAAGTTATAGTCTAGGTTGTAAGGACCATTCATCGTGTTTCAGGTATTCCCACATAGTGCTATCAAGCTGGAGCGTGATGGTGAAGCCCCATTCAAGGTGAACGGGCAATGAGTCAAGCACTATATGGGAAACACAGACGAGGTGAAAGTATGTGTCAATATGGACCTTGGTGAAGTCTGAGTAACCAAGGCAATTACGTCCTTCCGCGTTGTTAAATTAGGCACTTCATGGGAGGCAATCCTTGGGCTGGTTGGTGAAGTCTAATTATCCAACTTAGACTCGTAATGCCGCGACATTAAATAAAGTGTTTTGTGGAAGGCAACCCATGCTTTGTACTTATAACGTTAAAGGGTAACTTGTGTGTTCAATGTGCAGAGTTGGATATTGCAGAAAAAGATCAAAAACATTTTTGGTGCCACGTCCCTCGGGGGACCTCATAAGTCATTATGACAAACAGTCGTAATGATATGGAGTGTTGGACCACCCATAAGTAAGTGCTGTTTGGAGTCATAACGACTCTCAAAACAAGTCATTGTCAGTGACAACAACTCATCACCCTGAGTTATTATGACTGAATACTTAGGTAAGGTTTTAGTCACAACGGAGGGAGTCTACAACTCATTATTAGTCATCACGAGTCGCTATAAAGACTCGGATTCAGGCCCAACGGGTCTACCTGGTCTGAATCAGTTGAATTAAAAAAGGAAAAGTCACCCTAATTTATTCCATTTCCATTTGAAACGATTGAGACTCCATCCATTCCCAAAAATGTTCAATTAACTCTTAAAATACACCCATAATTCATCCCTAAATCATCAAAATCACAAGAATCTCCCAAAGTTTCCTTTTTCAAGAACTAGGGTAAATTTTTGTCCTGTTTTTATAAGGATCCAAGTAACCCCTTCAAGTAAGTTTTATTCTTTAAATGTTATATCTGTTAAACTTTATGTGCAACATACTATAAAACACTTGGATTCCTTGGTAATATTCATCTTCCTATGTTGAAAACCCACTAATGCTTGAGAAACATAATACACATGAATCAATTGGGAGTAAAATGAAATATATACAAAAAGTTATTTGTGGGATGAATTATGAGTGTATTATATTTGTTTAAACCAAGGTACGTCTAATTACCCATTGCGAATGTGAAAATAAATACATAATCCTTCAAACACCCTAGTCAAAGTAGATACGTGACTCATAACGACTCATGGGGTCACCTAATGAGTCATTACGTGACACGTACTCACTAGAAACATGGGTGAAAGAAGGGTTTGGGCTCTGTTAATATAATGACTCACGCTACTCCCAATTGAATGACATGGTTTAATGGACTGAACTATGCTTAACTGAACAAACAACTGATCATAATAACTATCTTAATGACAATGCTCATGGTATATCTGAAATCATTCTAAAGATACTAAAAGTATGTAAACAATTAGGTATTGGGTGTTCATAACCCACCAGCGCTAAAAGAAAATAACTATAAGGACTTATACAAGCTTTGAAAACCATGATAGGTAATCATTATTCAAAATCTATCACTTTGGCATTTCATCAAACACGTGGAGATCAAGACTTTAACATGGGGATGCTTTTAAACATGATGAGATAACATGATTATATGACAAAAACCATAAATTGAGGGTTTATCCTGAATTACATGATAATGATATGGGAACTATAACATACATAACATAATATAATCCATTCAACTCAAAAACAATTATAATCTTAACTTTAAATTTAAATAACAAGATGTTCATGGGCATAATTCAACTTAATCATGTAAAATTCAGAATTTAAAACCTGAAAAAAAATTCTTGCACTTCATGGGTGAAAGGGCCCATGGATGAACATCACACATACCTTAAACCCGTACGCTTGAAAAAGAAACACCAATCTTGATGCTTTTTATAATGTTATTGAATTGGGGAACTTGAATTGTTGGTTTCCTTGGAGAAAAGGTAATGGAACTTGATGTTCTTGGGAGATGGCTAGGGTTTTTTTGAGAGGAGGATTGGACATGATGGGAAAATAATGCCCTAAATGACGTTATAATTTGTTATTTGACGACTTGGACTGAGTGGAAAAGACATAATTGCCCCCCAGACATTTAAATTCATAATTGGAATGTATTTTAAAGGGGCACCGCGATGCGATAAGGGCTCCTTCGCTATTACGACTATGACGTGGCCCTATCGCGATGATATGCTGGAATCGTGATCCAAATATGACCTAATCCTCATACAAAAAATTTGATACATTCCCGAGACATGCTTCATACACCCCTGAACATGAATTAACTATAAAACCAATGTCTCAAGGTTGAGAAGACTAATTTAAAAATCCTCGAAGTTAAGAGGCCTTAAAAATGACTAAGTCCCCAACACTTCGTGAAATTTTCAAGCTTTAAGCCTCATATGCATGCAACTAGGAGCTAAATTGTGCTAAGCATAATATGGGGTATTAGAATAACTCCCCTTTAAGAACATTCATCCTCGAATGAGACTGATTAGGCTGAGAGTACTAAAGGAATTGAGATCATATACTGAACATGCATAACTGAAAGCATGATTACATGACTAATTCTGAAACATGATACGTGAACCGAATATCATAAGCTGAATTGATTCCTTGAATACATGCAATAAAATGAGAAATATTATACAGCTAAGATAGAGATGACAGAGTCATCTTCTAAGTAACCATCACCTCAGGCTGGATGTGGTTTTGTGAAGAAAAGTTGAGAGGTTTAGGACATAAAAACTCGGAGTATTACAATATCTCCCCCTTGGGATTATTCGTCCCCCGAATGATACTGACTTAGCTAAAATACTAAGGAAAGACTAAGATAATACACAAGGTACTTATGAACTGAATCATGACTGAATATCTGTATATGAATCATGACGCATGAACTGAACTGAATTCATAATTTACTTGGACGTGAACAAACTATCTCTTGGAATGGCAATATTCATAAAATTTTTGATAGTAAGACTAGATCGAAAGATGAAAAAACCATAGACACTTTTTGTCTGACTGCTAAACTAAATTGCTGGCTATTCAAACTAAATTATACTGAAAGCTTAAACTCAACTAGAGTATTTTTTTTTCAACACTTTTTCTAAGAAGTTTTAATAATAGTAAGGAGCAAAGAACTTGGGCATGATCTGAATAAGATATATGAGTAAGGAATATTAATATGGATTTGACTCTGTAACATGGAACATAGGCCTATGAAACATAAATTGGAATTGCTATGCCTTAGACAATGACACTACTACTCTCAAGCTTAGAAATACTCCTCAAATACTCCCTCAACTATACATCCTGCTTCAATACCATACTTCACTTGAGGCTACTAAAAATGTTCACATGGGCACTAATAACTCTATCTACTGAAGTCTGAGCTAAACTTAATTCTCTCACTATGTTCAAGCTTACTCGAATCTACAAAGTGCACCCATAAGACTGCAATACTTGTTGAAATCATGAATTCAATACACCCTGCATTTTCACAACTTCTCATCTCAAGAATAATCTTCTTACCACTTCAAAAACTAAATTCAACCTCTTACTAGGAATGCACTAACGCACAATGCATCCATCCACTTATATACACCAACATGACGTTCAAGCCTATCATCACAACCATACATGAACTTCTAGGGAAATAACTTATCAAAGAAACTTTTCCGTACTCTCTAATAATTTTATCATTAACAACTTCCATGAGCTATTCTTAAGAAAATTACACACAAAGTTTTAACTAGCCATGACATATTTCAAAAACTTGGCCTCAATGTTACTCTACACTTATAACCTTAGATCAAACAGGCATACAACAATCTTTCCCCAATATGAAATACTTACTCTCTCCCATCTAAACAATTGTTCATTACCACTACTATTTCATAAGGAGAGGTCACTAAAAGGTTAGATCATGAGGACCTAAAGCATGAAAGAATACTATGCATAACTTGGACGCTTAACTGAGGCCTAAGAAATAGAGTATCCACAACCTGGATTCATTATAGAGATAAAAACTGAGGATATACATGACATAATCTGAATTTCATTGATAATTAAGAGAGTAGAATGAGTACTGGAACTGAATATATTGTAAAGCATGTGTACATGAGTCATGAGTTACATGACATGAGTTTAGAGTTCATAAATTTTATGGAATATGATTCGTACAGTTGAGGAAACCGGAACTCCTTATACTAAGAACTGGAAGCGTACATGATTCTATGAAAGGTGCATGAATTTGAGCTATGATCAGGGAACTCACATGTAAGGCATGGGTTTATATCGTGATAACTGAAGTACAAATACTGAAATAAAAATGGGTTCGACATCATCCTCCCTTACTATTATTCTACAATGTACTAGCATCACTACTGGAATTCGATAGCCTAACTTGGGTACTTATTCTATCATCTCCCCCTTAGCTATAAGACATCACTCTAAGTCTGCAGACCCTTTTTATAAACTCTAAACTGAGCTGCAACCATCCAAAGTTCAAACTTAGATTCTAACACGTAACATGGATATTCCCAAACTCTTAATGAACCATACTATCTTCCTTCATAGCTTACAAATATCACACCTCAAAACTTATATTTTTCCTTAAACCATGAGAATTACCATTAAACCTGAACATCTGACATCATTATCCTATAGCCCATAACATAACTTAGCTGGTAAGAACGTTAATTACTACACTACTAGCCTTATTCTAACTTAGCAACTCAAGGGTATTATATATATGCCTACACCATCATACTTAACTTCAAATCAATAAACATAAATAGTTGCATACACTATTTCAAGACTTCTGGTTCACTTATCATACAACTAACCCTATGGATACAAAATTTACTAATTTCAGATAACACTATCCCCACTCTACTACTGCTAAACTTCTAGGTTCATGCTTCTAACTCTAGATCATATGCTATCATAAGATTTTAAGAAAGGGATCTGAAAACACATCCCTCAGATATCATATTTCTTGCTCTAAGATATGACATGACCGAACCTCTAAGCACTAAGATACTACCCATTTAATCAATAACTATTTTATTGGGAAACTAAAAATGAATGACTCTATTTGTCCGATCAACTGAAGCATAACATGAGTGAAGCCACTCCATATAGAGAATGACATTAAAATCAATCATATTTAACTCCACAGGATCTACTGAAGTGATTTTTTGCTATACTATAATTGAATAATTTTTGTATACCCGTCTAGCTATAATAGATTTACCCACTAGGGTAGATACTGAGAAAGGCTCTACTAATGTTTCTGGAATAACACCAAAATTGGTAGCTATAAAAAGAGTCACAAAAGAAAACGAAGCTTTGGGATCTAATAAAATATAAACATGAAGAAGAATGACCTATAACATAACATAACTACATCAGGAATTTCCTGATTAAGTCAGGACTGGAGTGTATAAAATTTGTTCTAGCGTTGACCACTAGTGGCATTGGAAGTGGTTGTAATACCTCGAGAATCCCAACCGATGGTAGAACCATGATTCAAGCTCATGAGAAATAAATTATAGTGATTTGATATTTTTATGATCAAGTTTGATGTATAGTAATACCTCAAATACGTCCTAGCTATTGGACGAATTAAAACACTCCTTACCGATTAAATTCTTGAGAAGGGCATTGCCATAGTCAACTTCAAATGAGAATATCTCCTATTATACAGATATTTTTTGATCTTATGACCCACCAATAGATAGATAATTGAATTAGATTTCCAACGATACCAATTTCACAAAAAATCCGGCATTGGAGTAAAAAGTTATGTCCGTTTTACTGAGAGCTACCCGAGCCGTCCAAGAGTGACGGACAAAATGACGGACCGTCAAGTCAGTGACGGACCATCACTTTGGCCGTCACAAATGAACCAGTGAGGCCATTTTCTAGACTAAAAATGATGGTTAGAGTGACGGTTAGTCACAAGAGTGACGGTCCGTCACTCAGACCGTCAGTTTTGTCTGAAACAACACTAAAACACCATTTAAAGAGATTTTTGGGTTTTTTTCCACCCTATTTAACACCCAATCACATCAAATAAAAGCACATAACTTCTCATTCATTCATAACATCAAAATTAGGGTTTCTTTCAAGATCAAAACCCAATAATAAGATTCAAACCTTTCTCCAAGAAAACTCAAGAATCAAAGCATCACCATTCAAGAACCCAATAAGAAAAGTTAACCTCCTTCAAGATTTGGGTTTTTATTACTTCATGATTTATCTTAAGCTCCAAGAAAACTAGTTGATTGGGGATTCAATTTCAAGAAAGTTCCACCGTTAATCTTCAAGAATCTTCCATCTAAGGTATGCGTAGTGTTCATCTATGGATCTCTTTCATCCATGGAGATCAAGAATCAAGTTTTCAAATCATGAATTGTTATTATCTTGTTGTGGTATGAATATGTTCATGTTGATGGTTGTTATTTGGTATCTCAATGTATTTTCATGAAATATGTGAGAATGTTAGTTGAAATCCATGAATTTGGGTGGCTTAAGATTGTTAAATTGATAAGTATACCTATGCCCAAAGTTGTGCATGTAAGGTGTTTGATAAAATGCCTAGAATGATACAAATCATGTATTATAGCTTAAGGATGAATTAAATGATAAATTCATGCTAGTCTATTATGTTCAAAGGGCTCATATGTTGTTGTTGTGCAATATATGTGTTAATGTAATGTAAATGATGATTGGAGAATAGATTCATAGTGAGTCTATATGCATTCCATGTTATGAAAAAGATCATGATTATGAAGTACCACATGAGTTATCCCCCAATTATTACAATATGAACTAAATGTTACATGCTTGCTATTCTCTTATGTTTAAACGGTTTCCATGCTATTGTTATGAAAAGTATATGTTGTCAGAATGCCCATGATATTAGAACATGAGGTTTATGACTTGATTTCAAGCATTCCCATTTATGTTAGATGTTATGATGACCATGTACTTCATGAAATACCTCACCCATGTATTATGGATTATTATTAATGGTCATGTATTCAAGAAAGTCACGTTGTGTCAGTTTCCTTCCATTGAGTCCTGGGGGTACTTGTACCTAAAAAATATAGATGTGTGCCCAGAGCCATATCGTGTTTTGACGATACTCTCAGTCAAGCCATGTTCAGTAGACTTCAGTCAGTCTCATGACTCAGGAAAAATCATGTAAATTCAGTATCAGCTCAGTCCTACTCAGTACTCAGTAACTTCAGTAATCTCAGTAATTCAGTACTCTCAGAAATCTCATAAACTCAGTCCGTTAATAGATTCAATAGTATTCTGTCAGTCAACAAAATTCAGTAAACTTAGTCCATGTTCAGTTCAGTTAATTCATGTTTAATGTCTATTCAGATGAGAGTAGCATTCAACACCGAGTGAACCCAAGGATGGGAACTCACCTGCCAGTTTAGGGTGTGATTCTTAGCAGTCATCCTTGTGTTCCAGAGCTACGTAGCCAGTGTAGGTTGATACATCTTAACCTGTCAGATTAGGGTTTATAAGGTGGCTTAACCTGTCAGTTTAGGGTTCCCACCGTTCTTATTTTGAGTACCTTCCAGATAAGGGTCACTCACAGCTTGTCTTTACAAGTGGCGTGGTATTGATACCTTTCCAGTCAGGGAAGAGATTAGACCCCAGCTCAGCTATAATAGAATATATGGGGTATGTCGGTTAGATAACTACTTCCCATAGTCTCAGTTTCAGTTTTATTCTCAGCAAGAGAACTCAGATAGTTCTTCAGATTTCAGGACTATCAGATACAGTCAACTCAGATTCAGTATAGAAGTCAGCTAGTTCCATCAGATTCAGGAATGTTAGATATAGTCATTCATATTATCAGATATATCCATTATTAAAACTCATGTTATCAAGTATATCAGCTATCAGAACTCATGTAATCAGTCTTCAGCTTCAGGACTGTCAGATACAGTTAACCAGATCAATTTTTCATAATCCGAACTGTCAGAAATAATTATTCATGTATAGTGATATAGTTTCAGTCCTTCAGTATTTAGAAATACAGTATCAGTTCCTCACTTATCAGTGACTCAGATATCAGGATCAATAAATTTAGTTGTTCAATATCCTTGTATTCACGTACTCAGATATTGGTAAATCCATGTTATTAGTAACCTCAGTAGCTAGAACTCAGTATTCAGTCCTATCATGGTCTCAGTTACAGTTACGTAGCCATGTATGTATTCTCACATTCATGTTAATCAGTTAGTTATTATTGTTCATGCATATGAACCCCATGCATTTGGCCTACCTCACTTGTATACTAGTACATTCAAAGTACTGACGCATTCACGCTATGGTGTCTTATACCATAGGTTTAGAAGCACAAGCTCCCGAGAATCAGTAGTAGATTCTAGTCTCAGAAGTCAGAGTTAGAAGTGAGTCCTCATCTTTCGAGGACATGATGATTTCATTACTATTTCAGTTTTTAGTTTATTTCAGTAGTTGGAGTTACTGGGGACATATCCCATCAACTCCTTATCCAGATAGTTTAGAGGCTTTCAGACTATAGTATGTCCAGATAGTTATTTCAGATTTATTTTGGTATTGTTATACCATATTTTCAGTGATGTATTAGTATTGAACCTTATGGCCTTTTAGTTTATATTTTTGTATTTTTTTTAGTCTTTTATGCAGTATACAGGTACAGATATCAGTCATGGGTTAGCTTGTGGTCCTTCGGGGTCATAAGAACCATGTAGTATTCCGGTTTAGAAAATCGAGGCATTACAAACTTGGTATCAGAGCCTAAGGTTCAATAGAGTCCTAGAAAATCTGAAAGCCGCATCTAGTAGAGTCTTGTACATGGGTGTGTTGTGCACCACACTTATGTGCAAAAGGCTATGATATGTTTTAGCAAAAATTTTCCTTCTTTAATGTCTCAGATCATGCTATAGAAAAGTTTTTTAAGAAAACTCATATAGATTCTCATTATGCTCCACGCATGTTAACTCCACCTTACTTTCAAGGTAACAAAAATAATGAAGTTTAAGTCCTAGAGATAGGGCTTTCTTAGATAGTCTCTGCAGTAAGTTATGGGATTGCCTACAGACTCAAAAATACCCCATCAATCCCGTTATGTTCCAAGTCATACAGATTTCATACATGACCATGAGAACTCGTTCACGGAACCAATTTTACATATGCCATCAGATCTTTTCTCAGAATCCTATGACAGCATAGACCTAGAATTTTTTTTTATCATGAACTCAAGAGTTAACAGAGGTAGATTTGGGATGGTATTATCTAGTTTGATCAGATTATGTATTCATGGGGATAGTTGTACCAGAGTAAATCAGTAGGCTTGAATAGTGTAAGCTAGAATTTTAGTTTATTGGTTTGAATTAAGTATGAAGGTGTGGATGTGATATTAGTAGTATATGAAGCAACAAAAGCAGCTAATGGTCTTAGTAAGGCAAGCATGTGTTTGACAGAGTGCAAGTATGTGGTTAATATTGCAGTTTAGTTTAGAGTTTAGTAAGTGCTCACAAATTTAAGATGATGGCTTAAAGCTAAGGGGGAGATTATAGATCAAGCAACCAAGTCAGGCTCTCAAATTCCTGTAGTAGTGCCAGTATGTATAGAAAAATAGTAAAGGAAGACAATTCCTGACTCATACTTATCTCGGTGTAAGGTTTTATACTTCAGTCAGCCTGATACCTATGCATGCTTCACATCTCAGTTCCATGAACACAACTTATATTTGCACGCTTTACATAGAATCATGTGAGATTCCAATTTCTATTATAAGGAGTATCAACTCCTTCAGTGTTACGAATCATGTCTCATGAATTCAGAAATTTTAGACTCAAGTCATGCAGCTCATGACTCATGTACACATATCACGCCTTACAGTATATTCAGTTTCCATGACTCATGCTATGCCCCTACAGATAAGAAAAATTCAAACTATGTCATGTATATCCTCAGTTCAGACCTTTTTGGTAAATTCATGCTGTTGACATTCTATTCTTCAGGCTTCAGTTCAAGTGTCAAGTTCAGTCAGTATCTATTCATGTTTCAGGTCCTTCTGATTTAATCCTTTAGTAAGCTCTTTTTGTTGAAATAGTGTAGTGGTGAGCAGTTGCTCATATGGAAGCGAGTAAATATTACATGTTAAGAAAAGATTGTTGCATACTTATATTATGTGATGGTGTAGTGATTAAGATAGGCTTGAATATCATGATAAGTGTGCAAGTAAATGGCTAGCAAAAGGTAGTATCTAGAAATTAGGAAATTTCAGAGTATGAGTGTACATTCAAAGCCTTGACTTATGTCAGCCTTCATTGTGCAACTATCATAACTCAGTTATAATTTTAGTAACCAGTATTTAGTACTCAGAAATTAGTGTTTAGTCTCAGCATTAAGTACTTCAGTATCAATCTAAACCACAGTTATTAGTATTCAGTTATCCGAATCCAGCATCTAGCTCGAGTATGAGTCCCAGTTACAGTTTTAGTTAAAATGCAAACTTCAGTTTAGTCATTAAATCAGAAACTCAGTTCAGTTTCAGACTTGCTTGACCCATACTAAAACTATCAGTTACTCATTCAGTAGTATTTTAGTACCTCCGTCTACAGGGTGTTTCCAAACATGTTATATGCCTAGCCTTGCATTCTTAAGGTGATACAGTTTTGCTCATTCATGCTCAGTCACCTCTGTTATTTAGTTAGTCATTACCTCTTATGCATAATATTTTACAACCTTAGTCCAGTTATTCAGACTAAGTACAAACAAGTCTCACATGCCCAGTATTCAGCTATCTGTTATTCAGTTAAACAGATAAGTTAGTATATTCATGCAGTAGTGCTCAGCACCTCGTAAATCTTTCAGTTGTCTCAGTTGCACGGTATGAAGTTTAGTTGCTTCATATTAGATCATGTATTAGGCCTTAAGTTTCCGATCTTAGATAATCAGTCATGATTTAGTTTCTAGGTTCCTTGCGCATCGCCTCAATTTCCCTCAGTAGCTCAGCCAAGTCAGTATTTCTGAAGGGGCCTAGTATCCTAAAGGGGAGATACACTATAATCCCCTGAACTTTCATGACTTAAAAATCCTACTTCCTTTTCTTGTAATGAATCCAGTTTGGAGTGAGGGGTACTCATAAGTTGACCCTCAAGATCCAACCTCAGTTGTACGCCATGTATTCAAGACTCAGTTAAGTTCATGGAATTCAGTTCATGCATCACGTTTTAATCTCAGTTATGTTCTCATGTTCCCATTCATGCATACTCCTAGACAGATCATGGGTTCATCCATATTCTCAGTTAAGTAATGGATTTTCCTTGAACTTGCTCAGTTCCATGCTCAAACTACCATTACAAACATGATATCAGATTCCCACTACAAGCTTAGTGTCAATTGCCATTGCACGTTCAACCATGCATTCATGTGTCAGCTCAGTCATGTAATCATGCATCATAAATACTTTCTCATTGCGAGAAATTTAGTTCATCAGGACATTCAGTCATGCATTCATGAGTCAATTATCCCAGCATCAGATATGCGCGAATTCAGCTTATCAGTCATGCATCAGACATACATGTTCGGTATGATATGTTCAGTTATCAATCATGTCAGCCATGATATCATGTTCAAGTCATTCATGTTCAGTATGTACATCATTTTATGTTCTTCCCCTCTCTCTATCAATCTCATTCGAGGACGAATGTTCCTAAGGGGGAGATATTATAATACTCCGAGAATCCTAACCGATGGTAGAACCATGATTCAAGTTCATGAGAAATAAATTATAGTTATTTGTTATTTTTATGATCAAGTTTGATGTATATTAATACCTCAAATACGTCCTAGCTATTGGACGAATCAAAACATTTCTTACCGATTGAATTCTTGAGAAGGGCATTACCATAGTCAACTTCAAACGAGCATATCTCCCATTCTATAGAGAACTTTTGAGGTCATGGCCCACCAAAAGATATATAATTGAGTTAGATTTCCAATGATACCAATTTATCCAAAATACGGCATCAGAGTAAAAAGTTATATCCGTTTTACTGATAGCTGCCCGAGCATCCAGGAGTGACGGACAAAATGACGAACTGTCAAGTCAATGATGGACCATCACTTTGGCCATCACACCTGAACTAGTAAGGACATTTTATGGACCAAAAATAACTGTTGGAGCGATGGTTAGTCATCAAAGTGATGGTCCATCACTCAGACCGTCAGTTTCGTCCGAAACAACGCTGAAATGCCATTTAAAGAGATTTTTGAGTCTTTTTCAACCCTATTTAACACCCAATCGCATCAAATCAAAGCACATAACTTCTCATTCATCCATAACATCAAAATTAGGGTTTCTTTCAAGATCAAAACCTAAGAACAAGATTCAAACCCTTCTCCAAGAAAACTCAAGAATCAAAGCATCACCATTCAAAAACCCTCAAGAAAAGTTAACCTCCTTCAAGATTTGGGTTTTTATTACTCCATGATTTATCTCAAGCTCCAATAAAACTAGTTTATTGGCGATTCAATTTCAAGAAAGTTCCACCGTTAATCTTCAAGAATCTTCCATCTAAGGTATGCGTAGTGTTCATCCATGGAGCTCAAGAATCAAGTTTTAAAATCATGAATTGTGATTATCTTGTTGTGGTATGTTTATGTTTATGTTGGTGGTTGTTATTTGGTATCTCGATGTATTTTCATGAAGTATGTGAGCATGTTAGTTGAAATCCATGAATTTGGGTGGCTTAAGATTGTTAAATTAATAAGTATACCTATGCCCAAAGTTGTGCATGTAAGGTGTTTGATAAAATGCATAGAATGATACAAATCATGTATTATGGCTTAGGGATGAATTATATGATAAATTCATGCTAGTCTATTATGTGTTAATGTAATGTAAATGATGATTGGAGAATGGATTCATAGTGTGTCTATATGCATTCCATGTTATGAAAAAGATCATGATTATGAAGTACCACATGAGTTATCCCCCAATTATTACAATATGAACTAAATGTTACATGCTTGCTATTCCCTTATGTTTAAATGGTTCTATGCTATTGTTATGAAAAATATATGTTGTCGGAATGCCCATGATATTAGAACATGAGGTTTATGACTTGATTTCAAGCATTCCCATTCATGTTAGATATTATGATGACCATGTACTTCAAGAAATCCCTCACCCATGTATTATGGATTATTATTGATGTTTATGTATTCAAGAAAGTCACGCTTTGTCAGTTTCCTTCCATCGAGTCCTGGGGGTACTTGTACTTGAAAAATATAGCTGTGTGTCTAGAGCCATGTCATGTTTTCATGATACTCTCAGTCAAGCCATGTTCAGTAGACTTCAGTCAGTCTCATGACTCAGGAAAACTCATGTAAATTCAGTATCAGCTCAGTCCTACTCAGTACTCAGTAACTTCAGTAATCTCAGTAATTTAGTACTCTCAGAAATCTCATGAACTCAGTCCGTTAATAGATTCAACAGTATTCCATCAGTTAATGAAATTCAGTAAACTCAGTCCATGTTCAGTTCAGTTAAGTCATGTTCAATATCTATTTAGATGGGAGTAGGATTTAGCACCGAGTGAACCCAAGGATGGGAACTCACCTTCCAGTTTAGGGTGTGATTCTTAGCAGTCATCCTTGTGTTCTAGAACTACGTAGCCAGCGTAGGTTTAGACATCTTAACCTATCAGATTAGGGTTGATAAGGTGGCTTAACCTGTCAGTTTAGGGTTCCCACTGTTCTCATTTTGAGTATCTGCCAAATAAGGGTCACTCACAGCTTGTCCTTACCAGTGGCGTGGTATTGACACCCTTCCAGTTAGGGCAGAGATTGGACCCCAGCTCAGCTATAATAGCATATATGGGGTATGTCGGTTAGATAACTACTTCCCATAGTCTCAGTTTCAGTCTCAGTCTCAGTAAGAGAACTCAGATAGTTCGTCAGATTTCAGGACTATCAGATACAGTCAACTCAGATTCAGTATGGAAGTCAGCTAGTTCCATCAGATTCAGGAATGTTAGATATAGTCACTCATGTTATCAGATATATCAGTTATCAGAACTTATGTTATCAAGTATATCATCTATCAGAACTCATGTAATCAGTCTTCAGCTTTAGGACTGTCAGATACAGTTAACCAGATCAGTTCTTCATAATTCGAACTGTCAGAAATAATTATTCATGTATAGTGATATAGTTTCAGTCCTTCAGTATTTAGAAATACAGTATCAGTTCCTCACTTATCAGTGACTCAGATATCAGGATCAGCAAACTCAGTTATTCAGTATCCTAGTATTCACGTACTCAGATATCAGTAAATCCATGTTATTAGTAACCTCAGTAGCCAAAACTCAGTATTCAGTCCTATCATGGTCTCAGTTACAATTACGTATCTATGTATTCTCACGTTTATGTTAGTTAGTTAGTTATTATTGTTCATGCATATGAACCCCATGTATTTAGCCTACCTCACTTGCATACCGATATATTTAAAGAACAGATGCATTTGTGCTATGGTGTATTATACCATAGGTTTAGAATCACGAGCTCTAGAGCATTAGCAGTAGATTCTAGTCTCAAAAGTCAGAGTTAGAAGTGAGTCCTCATCTTTCGAGGACATGATGATTTCATTATTGTTTTAGTTTTCTGTTTATTTTAGTATTTGGAGTTAGTTGGGGACATGTCCCATCAACTCCTTATTCAAACAGTTTAGGGTCTTTCAGACTATAGTATGTCCAGACAGTTTTTTCAGATTTATTTTGGTATTGTTATACCATATTTTTAGTTATGTATTAGTATTGAACCTTCTGGTTTTTCAGTTCATGTTTCCGTTTTTTTTTATGCAGTATATAGGTATAAATATCAGTCATGGGTTAGCTTGTGGTCCTGCGGGGTCATGAGCATCGTGTAGTGTTCTGGTTTAGAAAATTGGGGCATTACAGTGGCGCTCTGCTGAGTCAGGCGACCTGGTGGAGCTAATGACAGATTTGACTATCCCTGCTGAGTAGTCCTCGAGCAATCCCTAACCTTGGTTCCTGGATTGCCATATCCAAAACATACACCACTACCAGCCCTACACACACCCTGATTATTCCTACCACACTCTCTGCAGAGCGGATTAGTACGACCACTGTTCGTGCTACCACTGTGAGCACTAAATAATATAATGACAATAGACATATGTGGAATATAACTGATAAGGCCATAAGGTTTAGATAATGAATATATGACTGAATTCACAAGTCTTAAAACATCTATCAAGACTGCTAAAGCTGATAAAACTAATTGTTGTCTGAATGTCTGAAAAACCTCTAACTGATTGACTGTGGAGTTGATGGGACAAACCCCCAACTAACTCCAACTGATGGTAATAAAGGAATACTAGATAAACTTTTTC
This sequence comes from Capsicum pubescens, assembly GCA_030864215.1. Lineage (NCBI taxonomy): Eukaryota > Viridiplantae > Streptophyta > Magnoliopsida > Solanales > Solanaceae > Capsicum > Capsicum pubescens. The sequence goes on from CM061543.1 coordinate 127,538,630, forward strand.
TCAAAGGATGAGGACTCATCACTGCTTCTGCTGTAATGCTTAACTATCTAAGTACGGTTAGAAAATTATGCATCCGAACCTATGCTATAAGATATCATAGCTCAAACAAAAGTATGCAATTAGTACTTTTAATTTATTGGTATATAAGATGAGGTTAGGCTGAAATGAATGGCTTAACTGTGCATGTAGTAATAACTAACTGAATAGCATGAGATAACATAGTATGCATGCATGAAAACTTAAATACTAAGAATGCAAGATCAAGCAAATAGTGTTTCTGAAAAAATCTGTAAATTGAGATACTGAAATCTAATAACTAGATAACTAGATGTCTATATTCTATAGTCAAGCAAAGGTGAACTGATTTCTATTCTGAACATTGAACTAAGACTGTAAGAGGTATCATCTAATCGACATTCCCCAATCTGAAATAATTGGGGTCCAACCTGTGACCCCAGTTGGAAGGGTGTCAATACCGTGCCACGACTACTAACACTGGCAGTGGGGATCCACTCAACTAAAGTCCCGAAGGACCATGGTGTCAAGCCTAAATGACGTGTGACTCCTCATAACCTACATTGGCTACATAGTTTTGGAATACAAGGAATGCTACTAACGACTCTGCCTAACTAATAGCGAAACCTCCATCTGTGCATTTGCTTGGTGCTAAATCCTACTCCAACTGAATGCCATTATTTAATGTATTTAAGTAAGCTTAACTGAATAAACAACTGATCATAATAACTGACTAAATGACAATGCTCATGGTATATCTAAAATCATTTTGAAGTTACTGAAATTATGTAAACAACTAAGTATCGGGTGTTTATAACCTACCAGCACTAAAATGAAATAACGATAAGGACATACACAAGCTTTGGAAACCATGAAAGGGAATCATTATTCAAAATTCATCACTTTGGCATTTCATCAAACACATGGAGATTAAGACTTTAACATGGGGATGCTTTTAAACATGATGAGATAGCATGATTACATGAAAAAAACCATAAATTGAGGGTTTATCCTGAATTGCATGAACATGATACGGGAACTACAACATTCAAAGCATACTATAATCCATTCCACTCGAAAACAATTATAATATTAACTTGAAATTGAAATAACAAGATGTTCACGGGCATAGTTTAACTTAATCATGTAAAATTCATAATTTAAAACATAAAATAAGATTCTTTGAGTCCATGGGTGAAAAGGGCCCATGGATGAACATCACATATACCTTTAAATCTTTAAGCTTGAAAAAGAAGCACCAATCTAGATGATTTCATGAATGTTCTTGAATTGGGGAACTTGAATTCTTCGTTTTCTTAGAGAGAAAGTACTGGAATTTGATATTCTTAGGAGTTGACTAGGGTTTCTTTGAGAGAACGATTGGAGAATATGGGCAAATAATGCCCTAACTGACATTATAATTCATAATTTGACGACTTGGATTAAGGGGAAAAGACATTATTGCCTCTCAGACATTTAAATTAGTAATTGGAATGAATTTTAAAGGGTCACCGCAATACAATGAGGGCTCTATCACTATTACGATCGTGACACATCCCTATCGTGCTGAGCTATTGGAATCATGATCCAAACATGACCCAATCCTTGTCTGAAAAATTCAAAACTTCCCCGAGACATACTTGTTACACCCCTGAACATGAATTAACTCAAAAAACAATGTATCAGAGTTGAGAAGACTAATTTAAAAATCCTCAAAGTTATGAGGCCTTAAAAATGACTAAGTCACCAGCACTTAGTAAAATTTTAAGGCTTTAAGCCTCTTATGCATGCAAATAGGAGCTAAAATGATCTAAGAATAATACAGGGTATTATAAATGGATCTAAAGTAAATCCATGATACCATAATTGTTCTAAGTGCCAAAACATACCGAGTGTATACACCTCCTCTAGCTAGACAAAAATCAACGGCAAGACCTACGACAACCTCTCTTCTCCAGTATGATGACTCATAAATAAAGTGGCCCGTAGGGGGTTAGAGAGAACCTATATACGTTAACTTGGTCCTGATCTAGGATTTTTAATAATCATCATCATTATTACCATCAATCTCTGTTGTCTAATACAAAAAATATATGTATATATAAATGATGCACAAACTTGAATCGTGGCTAAAAGTGTAAGTTTGTAAATCCATTGCTCGGGGTCAACCTCGGTACTAAATTATCATAATTTAGTAGAAAGGGTCAAAATCTTTCATGATTGAAGAAAATAGTGGTGGTAAAACCATGGCCCAAAATCTATCTCGATTAAATTTCCAAAACATCATTTTTAGTTCCAAAATCTCATAAATCATCCATTAAGGTGGTACAATTTTCATTATGAAAAAATGTATTTTAAAAGTGAAAAGTGGGAATAAATCCCTTTTTAGAAATACAATAGTAAAACCATGATTTAGTTGAAATCAAACCACTAAGTGAGCATGAATGTACCATAATCTATGCATACCATTACTAGTATCCAAACAATATAATCATAAGCATCTGAGTGTCCATAAAATAAATGTAATGACCCTTCCAGTTATTTTTCATATTTTAGCTTATTTTTGCTGTTAGAGTTTCTCGATAGCTACCTCAAGTCATTTATGAATTATTAGAACTGATAGTTTGGTTATCAGGCAATTCATTTGGTTTAAGAGCCAATTCTTTGTTATGAAGTCTTTACTGGGTCAAAATGACAACTGGGAAAAAACTAAATTTAAACGACCTCAAATGCAAATTCTGACAGATCTAGCAGTTCTAGAATGCTGATTTTAAGCTCGGTGGACCTTTGGTTTGGGGTTTGAGGCACCTGGGCTCATTTTGACCTATTGGTCAAAAACTTATGAAAATAAAATATGGGTATGAGATCCATATTTTTTCAAAACAACATTGGATAAAAATTTCATCTACTCCATTGAGTTTATAATATCGAATTTGGTAGGCTTACATAATTCATCTGTGTATACGAGATTTCAGATGGATTTAGAGGGGATGGCGGAGACTTAGAAAAACTCTAAGTCTTAGTTGTCAACTGGTGTTGTCGCTCTCACGAGCCAAGTGTAATGATCATGATACCTTTGGTAGGGAACTAGTGTGATTGTTGTTTGCATGTTGTGATTACAACCATCCTGTGCAGCAATAAGATGTGGTAATCACATGGATCGAGTCATAATCATGAAACCTAAAGATCTGGGCTGGGTATAAATGGACCCTTTATTCCCTAATTTTAGCCATTTCTCATCCATTTAATAAGATCATAAACCCTAAAGAATGAGATTAAGTGGGATATAGGCTAGTGGGTGATTGGGAAGCCTGATTAACACTTGTTCCGCGAGGTCAGAATTCACCTTTTTCTTAGTAGATTTCCTTGATTTCTTGTTCAACACCCCTAAAAACTCGAGGGCTTGATTTTAGCTCCAAATTAGCTCAAAATACACCCATTTTTTATGGTAATGATTCCTTGAGCATATGGGAACATTATGGTTGGTTTTGGAGAAGTTATTTTTCATAAATAGGATCCACATGAGATTTTGATATAATTTTTGGACACGAATCACAATAGTAAAATATGGGTTTTATTATTCCCGCATTGATGAGTAGAATGTGATTTTGATAGCTTAGAATCTTGTTGAAACTTTTTGAAAGGAAAAAACACCGATTTAGAAGATCTGGTTAGCTTTCTTCGGTTCCCTAGTAGGTTAGGTTTTACGCCTCGTTAGATTGAGCTACTTTTTAGTATGTGTATGATATTGTGTTAGATTTAGGATAGATTTTAAGTGTTGATATGATAAATTGAAATACATAGGATAAGTTGGATCATTTAGGCTAATTTGTCTATCTTTACGGGCATTATTAGCTTAGTTATTTGTATCTTAGGTGAAATTGACCTTGTAGTCTCTTGTTAGGTTGGAAACACCTTCGTTTTTAAACTAATGAGAAGCTTGACTTTATCTCTTATGTTTGGTATGAAATTTCCTCAAATTGCCTTAACATAGGTGAAATTGATATAGTTGCTATATATTAGAAAACATTACGATCTTAAGGCTATTTATGACTTGTTCGACATCTAATAGTGTATATAGATATATTAGCCTAGTCAAGGGTAGATATTGCTTCGTAAATGATTTTGAGAATTTAGAAGTGGGCTCTTTGACCCACCTTAGGCAAAAACTTGTGATAGTCATTGAAGACCCTTTGATATGCTTGTGTACACCTAGGAAGAAGGTTATTCTGGTGATATTTAGATGCCTTCATATTTGTTGGTTATGATGAATATCGCTGGAGGTAATGTTTAAAGATCATTCAATATATGAATTATCAGTTAAGCTTATGACGAGCTGTTGAATATGCTATTGATTTGGCTACCAAATATGCTATTGAATAAGCCCTTGATTATCATATTGTCTAAGCCATAAATTATGCTATTGATTGAGCCAATAATGAGATATTAATTATGCTAGTGATCATGGTCATTGATAATTTAGCATTTACGCTTTTGTTCATGCTAGAGGCCATGCTTATTGACTACATTGGTGATTAAATCATTGATTATGCTATAAATAAATCATAGATTATGTCATGGATTAGATATTCACTAAGCTAATAATAAGCTATCTATTATGCTAATGTTAAGCAATTAATTAGGCTATTTATAAGTTATTACCTATGCTTGATAATATCTATTGATTATGTGAGAGGCTATGTTTGATGGCTATATTAGCAAATACATTATGGATTATGCTAAAAAGCATGCTTATTGATTATATTGCAATTATTCTATTGATTATGCCAAAGATCGTGCTTATTTACTATATTGACAATCACACTATTGATTATGCTAGAGTTCACGATTTGGATTATGAATATTAATCATGTTAATATACTATGTTAATGGTTAGGCTATAAAGTACTTTAATTATTATGCTATTGGCCATATTTATGGTGATGTTGATTACTTATACTCGATGTAAATCCGAAGGATGTCTATGTTATTCATGATATTGATGATGACATTTATGATGATATATAACTAATAAGGCTGGATAATGATTATGATGATATATGTACCCGATAGAGGATGATTATGATGCTATATATACCCAGTAAGGTCAGAGAATAATTATGATGATACATTCTTGACAAGACTGGAAGATGATTATGATGATTTATTAGGATACTGTTAAATATCCATATTGGTTCTAGTTCGGTTATATGTATTATACTATGATGATATACTTATTATGATATGATGACAATAGGGCGTGAGATTGACGATCTAGATGAGTCGAAAAAGAAGGAAATAGCTGTAACGTAATATGACATGAATAGACTCTTGTGACTAATGATTAGTTGATGAATATTGATTAGTTGATGAATATTGATTAGTTGATGCGTATTGATTAGTGGATGAATATTAATTTGTTGATGAATATTGGTTAGTTGGTAAATATCAGTAAGTTGATAAATAAAGATGAGTTAATAAGTGATGTTTAACAATAAAGGATGATTTATTGGTACAAGAGGATTAGTTGCTACATGATGGATAGATGATAAATGATGACTTATTTAAAAATGATGAATATAGACAATCGATGGTTATAAGGTGACATGAATTGGATAAATTCCAATTATATTATGAGAGTTGAGAAATGAGAGTAGTGGTCTATTCTATATTGTTTGCACCTTCCAGGATTTTGGGGCCTTGCGATGGGTTATTTACTTTTCCGTGCTAATTGGCATATGAGAACTAATATTATAGTTATGATTGCTTGTGTAAATGCTTTATTTTAGGTTATGATGATATTCCAGTTATCTATTTATTCATGTATAGTGATGTTGGAGATATTGTAGGTTTATTTCCTTACCTTGACTTAGTTATGTTATCTTGTATTCTATCATTCTTATATCACGATTTAGCTTAGTTGGCCAATGATGCCTATTGAGTACCTATTATTTTTGTACTCTTACTAAACTTCTAAGCCTTTTTGGTGCTGATCCAAGTACTAGTTTCGGCCATAGATTTTTGTTCGTGCTTTGATGATATCTAGAGATAGAGTGAGCTCTTGGAGTCTGATTCACCTATTTTCTTCAATCTTTCTATGTTCAGTCTTTTGTTTTGAGACATATCTATTGATAATTCTAGATACTTGGGTTGTATTTTTATTACTAGATGCTATTGTACTGGCTCTACAAGGTCGTGGGATGGTATTTATGTAGTGACTACCTTTAAACTATTTGTATTGCCTTATTTGTTTTGTTGAATTTCCTATTAGGCCTCTTTTGGGGAATTTTCACCAAGTTAACCCATTGTGTTTAGCTCTGGGTTATGGTTTGGCTTACCTACTAGTAGGATAGAGTAGGTGCTATCAAGACTCGTAAATTAGGTCATGGCAAATTGATATCATAGCATAGGTTAGACTGGTATTGTTGGTACAAGAGCAAATATATAGTATTGCCCTGCGGATTGGAACGACGACATCTATTTCCTATTTTTTGGAGGCTTTGGGACATTCTTAGGAGTTTTTCACTTCTTTCACTATTATCATGCTAAGAGTCTGAGTTGGTTTATAGAACATTAATTTGATTTCACTCTTTTGTAGATGGTCAGGACACGTACTACCACTATACGAAATGAGGGTCTCAAGAACCAGCCTAGGGATCCTTTTTCTATTCATGGATGAACCGAAAATCATGGAAAACTATGATATGTATCCCTAGTTAGTGGACAATATAGGGGTCCTCCACAGACCCTATTCCCGCTCCTGAGTTAGATATTCTTTCGCCTCGACCTGTGATTGGCCGGGACCATCTGATAACGCTCAAACTATAGCTCTCATAAGAGTGTAAGCGTTCGTTGTCAAATATAGAACCCAACTGGGTTGGGTGTCGAATCCCACTCGGAATACTTGGTCACTAAGTATGCAACGATTAGTAGACTGTTGATCGAAAATTCTACGAAAAGGGGGGATTTAATTGTAGCGTGAATTAAGAGTATCAAAGTAACAAAGAAAAATGGAATGTTTAGTAGGTTTTAATCAATGAGAATTGTAAGTTAGGGTTATGTCCACCTTATGAGTTTTACGTATCTATTGGCTATGAGTTATGCGGAATTCAGACATGCATGCGCTTATAGAGATTCGTATTCTATGGTAAATCCTAGTGTCTTTCGACCATCAAGGATTATATCACTTTAACTCTTTCGAGCTTAAAGTGTATACTAATGGTACGAATTCTCCAAGAGGTTAATCCAGTTACGACACTAACTTTTAAACAGGGGTTGGTAGCCCTATTTCCTTGTCATTCTCTCTTTTCCAGACATGTAACTTTTCTTTCGAACAAGTTAATGCTATACTGGCGTATTCTATATGTTTGCAACCACAAGAATTCAATTAAGATGAAGAGAGTAATGATATAAGCAGCATACGTATCAAGAATTCACAAACTCATAGCAATAGATAGTATCTCATAAGGCTTCCATAACCCTAACAGAGAAGTTTAGCTACTCATGAGCGCAACAGAGATCACAATAAACATCATCATGATATCAAAACTAGAATGATCTCACGTTGGAGAGGAGTGTGGCGTCACAACAAGGTTGACGTTTTTCCTTTTGGTGTTTCCCACGAGTTAGCGTTTTTCTCTGTTAACAATTGTAACGTGAATTAGGAGTGGAAGTTGAATGAAAAAGAATTGAATTAATGAATGAGTGAATAATAAAAAGCTTGCTGAAAAATTCAGAAAATAGGGTTTTTATATCATCCTTGTCCTAGTTCTACTGAAATAGGGTTTTTATCCTTGTCCTAGTCCTACTGGGTTACTGCATACTTGTCCTAATCCTACTAAGTTACTGCTGATCCCCCAAGTCTTTAGAAATGCTGTTTTTGCCCGGGACAAGTTCTCCATGAATCACTTTCAGTCCACAAGCTTCCAGAAGCTGCCTTCCTTCTTACGTGAAGTTTCCTTTGGCGTCCAACAGTCCATAAAATGCTGAAATCTTCATCATTTATACCTGAAAACTTGCTAATCACGTTGGTTAGCTCACTTACAGGAAAAAGGACTAAAAGTGTAGGAATTATATATTTTGTCCTCAAAACTTAGCTAAAATATGGGTACATTAAGGTGCTTTAGGCATGTAAATACGCCTAACATCAACACCCCACACTTAAAGCTTTGTTCGTACTCGAACAATATATTATGTCCATATAAACATCTACTTAGGGTTTCACAGTAACAACACAAATATTCATCAAGACAGGCACAACAATTATTAACAAAGAGTAGTTTTCTAATCACTTCTAGAAACAATTCAACCTCCAACATAGACTCGTGATGATGGTTAATTCGTATTCAAAAGTAAGGCACAAAGAATCATACAAGACTACCCAAAACTCATCAACCATGTGTGTCTCACATAAGATATTACCCATAATCACTCACAAGTATTGCATTTTTCAGAACATGGGTATAAGATTATCCTTGCTCTCACTCTCACAAAGAATTCATATGTTGCAACTGGTGACCATAGGCTTTCCCTTAGTGTAATGCTCTACTAATATCAGAATGTTAAGCTTAGGATCAAATAGGTCTTTACAGGTTGTAATGTAGGCTAAGGGACGGGTAGGACTATTTTGGCCAGAAATAGTGACTAAGTTCCCTAAGCGCTTTAATACATCACATTATGCCATTTACACTTTCTTTCAATCAACCCTGCTACCTTTCTTTCATCTATCACCCCTTTTTACCTATTTTTCCATTCAAGCATAACTATCTTTTTATTTAATCATAAACACAATTTATCTTTTTGTTTTTCTATTTCTTTTTTTTATAACACACCTCTATGATAGCCACTCTTTTTTCATAACAAATTCAAGTACCAATTCACTTTAAGGCATCACTCTCACCCAATTTCCTCTTATTTTGTCACATGACTTCACAATTTAAAGCACTTAGGAATTTGGATCAAATTATGGTCTTGAAAAAAAATGGATTAGGCTTACATATGAGGCTGTCAAAGAAAATGGCTTAAAGGCTCAAAAGGGTTGACTAGGATAATGTCCACGGGTAGGTAAAAAGAAGGTAAACAATCACAGGCTGCCAAAGAAATGCCTAAATCATCTCCTAAACTCACACTCTTTATTTCGCTTTACACATACACCAGGCAAGTTCTAGCATCAGTCACAACACAGAATATATTATGTCCTCACACACACAAGGCACATGGTCAACTTTATTGGGAGCAGTATAGACTCTTGACCCAATAGATGAATGAATTAATCCACATAATTATCACAAAGTGAGTCACATGTAGAGCCTAAATGTCTCAATAGTAATGATTTAGCACAAACTCTTGTTATACTACCATGCCGTCTATCAGAACAGTTTCATGCAAAATCTAAAAAAATTTAAAATTAAACTAACTAATTACGACTAATTAAAACAAACAAGAACTAGAATAAATGCAAATGCAAACAAAGAAGTATAGCATACAAATACCAGCACCCCACACTTAGACGGGACACACTGCCCTCAGTGGAAAATAAATAAGAAGAACCTGATTAGTCGGACTCATCCTCTATGTCTGGGGTCATACCCTCTGCATCAGAATCATCATCAGAGTCGTTGTCATCAGAGTTCTCCTCCACATCAGAGTCTGGCATTCGTCGATCATCATCGGTTGGCATGTCGTCATCAAGAGGTTCCTCAAAATATACACCTACTCCACACATCGCCCTTGCATGCTCATTCATTGGGTAGTCATAATCCAACTGTTGGAGCTCTGTAGCAGTTGGAACACGACCCCCGCTCATCATGGTAAACCTCATCATGCCATATAAATAGCGGGAAAAGCTTTCGTCGCGAGCATGTCTTTTTGCAGTGGTTAGGTTGACGTCATTCATGGATTCAACATCTTTAACCTTTGTGAGGACAACCTTCTTCGGGTTGTGTGGAAGCTTATGATCTGCAGGTTCCTCTTCAATGTCCTCCTTCCTCAATATCGCAGTCAACAGATTGCCAAAGTTGAAGTGGGACCTCTTGTGCAGCCTGGCCTTACACATTGAAGATCGAATAATCGCCCCAATGTTGATGGGGATGTTCATCATCAAAGCGTACACCAAGCACACTCTATCATGTATGCTCTTTGTGTACTGTGACCCTGGAATCAGGCAATAATTGACTATCCGCAACCATATCCGAGCTTCTCTATTCAAGGAGGCATACGGGAAGGTATTATGCCGACCGGTATCCTTGTGACGACTCCACCGTGCCATTGATCTTGTTTCGCATAGTGTGTGTTTGATTGCCCTGTATGGAGGTCTGCGATAAAGCTTCTTGAGCGGTGATGGATCCACAGATGGAAGACCCAGAAAAGAGTTGAAGAACTCCGCATTCAGTTGTAAGACTTGGTCCCGAATCTTCACTTCACTCCGGTAGTCTTTGGGGACCAATTGGCATAGAATTCTCGCGTTAGATCAAGATTGCATTCTCCCATATCTTGGAAAATAAAATCAAGATGTAGCGCCATGATTTTAGCCAAAATGTGGGGTTCTTTCTTTGCTAGGCTCTTCTTTTGTATCAACTCCACATGAACATATTTTTTTACTTTATTGTTCTTGTACCACTCCTTTTCTTCCTCCTCTAGGACCCATTTTATCCCGTACATGCATCGAGGTATTTGCAGCGAGGAGGATTTACCTTGCTCTTTTCGTCCCCTTTTCTGGCCTTTTTGTGAAGTGGTTGTTTTTTCTTTTCCTTGTCTTGCTTTTGGTGCCATTGATTGTACCTGAGATTAAAATAATAGTCATGTTAGTTTCATCTTGGTGGATACAGTCAACAAACAAGCAGTAGAGGCACCACCCCACACTTAATTTGTTGTGACAAACTGATTAAGTGAACGATGTCACTTACTCAGACTTCATTTCCATACATTTAGGTGTTATGTTCCAACAATATATTCAGCGCAGTCATACTTTTCTTGTCATCTTCACTATCCTTTTCAATTCTTTTTCATGTACTCTTAACTATGTTTTCATGTTTGGACTAATGCATCACTTTGAACAAAACTACTACATAGATATCGTATCAATTTATGGCTTAGAAATAATCACAACATCTCATGTTTGTAGTTAACCATGATTTTTATCTCGATGGACAATTCATTCAAACATACAAGCTTTTGAGTTACAAGATTATGCAATTATCTTAACCATGTCGATTCCGCAAAAGTATGACGGTGTATCAAAATCAAATTCAGGTTGGAACCAAGTCTAGAACATCCTTACGTATTCTTTCACTCACTTAGTTGTATTACAACAAATCAACCATATTCAAATCACCAACACTACTTCAAGATTTAATAATTTATTATAGGCGTAGTGGTGTAGTACTTTATGGAATATAGAAGAAGAGCAAAGAAGTACTTACTTGGTTGATGGCCTCGGAAGATTTTCTTGCAAAGTTAAAAGAGCAAAAGGAAAATTTTTGAGAGACTTTGGAGAGGTAGGCGACGCTTAGGTTGAATTTGCAATGCATTTTTGTTCTAAGACTAAGATTCTATTTATAGGGCAAGCTTGGGTCGGGTTTTGACCCATTTGGAATCGGATTAGGAGACCAAAAAGTGAGCATAGGCGGTGCCTAATGCTTTGCCTATGCTTGGCATAGGCGGCGCCTTTTGCAAAGCCTAGTTGAGCATAGGCGGCGCCTATGCTATGGCATTGTTAGGCATAGGCGGCGCCTATGCCATGACACTCTAGATTCAGAGACAAAGGGCTTTTGCATAGGTGGCGCCTATGCTATGGCATTGTTAGGCATAGGCGGCGCCTATGCCATGGCACTCTAGATTCAGAGACAAAGGGCTTTTGCATAGGCGGCGCCTATGCTATGGCATTGTTAGGCATAGGCGGCGCCTATGCTATGGCATTCTAGATTCAGAGAGCTTAGGCCATAGCATAGGCCTTGCCTTGTTCGTTGCCTAGATTTTCATAGGTAATGCCTAACTCATAACCTTTTGCTTCTTCATTCCCAACTTACCACCTTCAACATGCAATACTTCCAAATCAAAATTTGAAACCAATCTCCTCCTTTACACCTCTTGCACCTACACTTATTCGAAAACAACAAAAATGATTAGAAAGATGGGTTGCCTCCCATCAAACGCCTTAGTTTTGGTCGTGGCTCGACAAAATCCTAGGAAAACCAAAACAACAAAAACAATTAAAAACGATGGGTTACCTCCCACCAAGCGCTTGATTTATTGTCGCGGCACGACATAGTTATCTCGATTACTTAGACTTCATCGAGATATTTGGTGCATCGTTTTCTGAATGGATTCAGACGACGCTGATGCTTACTTGTAGGCATGCAATCTTCTTCGAGATGACTCTTGTACATACATATCCCAGGAGGGATACCAATTATATTATCAATAGTCCAACCCATAGCTCTCTTGTACCTCTTCAGAGTAGAGATGAGAGCCTCTACGTGCTGTTCACCTAAATCAGCCGCAACACTCACCGGAAGTGTATTTCCACTTCCCAAGAACGCATACCTTGGGTGACTGGGGAGCTCTTTCGATTCTAGCACTGGTGGCTCTTTAATGGAAGTCTTCGCTGTTGGTGACGGTCGAGTCTTAATATCAAGGTACAACTTCTTAGAAGATTGAGAATAGGACTTTATTCCTGTTAGAGCACAAATAGTTTCTTCATATTCTTCAACATCCTCATGCTCAAAATTCAACAGCACAGCAGACAATGGCTCAACAGTAAGCTACTTCTCTACAGATAATCCTTTCTCATCCTCATAGTAAACATCATCTACAGAGAACACATCCATATCTCTAGGATGCTTCATCGATTTACATACATCAAAACAGACCACTTCGTTATTCAGCCAAAATAAAAGCTCATTAGCTCTTAAATCAATCAACACACTTCCAGTTGCGAGAAAAGGACGCCCCAAGATTATGGGAACTTCAGAATCCACCTCGCAATCCAAAATAACAAAGTCTGCAGGAAAGATGAAGGTGGAAACCTTCACCAACACATCATATAAGATACCAACAGGCCGTTTTACCGACCTATCTGCCATCTCGAGCCGCATATTGGTTGGTGTAGGATCGCCCAACCCTAACTTTCTATAAACGGATAACGACATCAAATTAATGCTAGCCCCCAGATCGCACAACGCCTTAGCAAAATCCAACGATCCAATCGTGCAAGGAATAGTGAAAGCACCAGGATCTTCCTTCTTCTGTACTAAAGACCTCATGGCAATTGCACTGCAATGATGAACATTATCTGCCAGCTCATAGCTTACTGCTCGCTTTTTTGTCAAAAGTTCCTTCATGAATTTAGCATACCCAGGCATCTGTTCCAGCGCCTCCAGCAACGGAACATTAATAGTCAGCTGCTTCAACATGGTCATGAATTTACTGAACCTGGTGTCATCAACTTTCTTTTTCAGTCTCTGAGGAAAAAGTGGTGGTGGAAGGGGAATCATTTTCTCCACCACTTTCTCTTTATCTTACTTCTGATTATCAACCTTTATAGGAGTGTCGTCAGCCTTCTTCTTCAGTCTTTGAGGAAAAGGTGGTGGTGGAAGGGGAATAGTTTTCTCCACCACTTTCTTCTTACCTTGCTTCCAACTATCAATCTTTTCAGGCTGTAGACATCTAGGGGTGACGTCATGAACACACTCTTCAGCTTCTTTGGCCTTTTCACATTCTACATCAATAACATTATCCGCTATATCATCAACTACCTGCTTGCCTTTAGATGGATTTTCCAATACTTTACCACTCCGGGTAGTAATAGCCATACACGATCCTTCATTCCTTGGGTTTTGCACAGTGTCACTGGGTAGCGTGCCAGCCTTTCTTTGGTTGAATGCCGCTGATAATTGACTCAATTGTTGCTCCAGTTGTTTTATTGCAGTAGAATGCGAGTCAACCAATTGATTTATTGAAGACAAATCATTCTTTACCTCGGTTACACCTATGTTGGTTGCCTCCACTCCTTTCAACAACTTAGCCATCATATCTTTCATGGACATCTTCCCAGAGCCAGACGCCACAGCCTCACGATTTCCAGGAGGAACATACAAACCACTCCTGTCAGTCTTATTCTTCCAACCACCTTGATCGCGGTACTTGTATCTAGATTTATCATAATAGTTCCGACCTTGGTTTCCTTGGGCATTGCCTCAGAAACCCCCCTGATTATTCAAGTAGTTTGCTTCCCCCTCAGAATCGGAATCATATCTTCCCTGTGATACAATGGCTTTAACCTTTTTGGTCTTCCCTGATAATAAATGCTTGGTAAGAAGATCCATCTGCGTTTTTATGTGAGCCATATCTTGGTCACGTTCCTCTTATCTACGCCTCTTCTATGCAGTCATGCCAATAGATACAGTAGATCTTGCTACCTCAGAATCCCTGGTATGCCAAGCTCTACTCTGCTTTGTCATACGATCTAGCATATCACTTGCCTCAAGAAAAGTCAGGTCCATGAATGACCCACCTGCAGCATTATCAACCACTGGCTTAGTCACCGAATTCAAAGACCTGTATAATATCTCCATTAAGTGGATATTGGTCATCTGATGGTTTGGGCACCGCATAAGCTTCTTCTTGAACCTCTCCCATGTTTCGTGGAGAGCTTCAGTTGGAAGCTGTCGAAAATTGCTGATCTCATCTCTTAATTGTGCTCTTTTGGATGGCGGAAAGAATATTTCTTGGAAAGCGTCTTTCAGTTGCCTCCAATTAGTAATAGAATCAGGAGTTAGCCTGTTCAACCATAGAGTTGCCTCCCCAGACAGAGACAATGGAAATAAGCGCAGCCGAATTGCATTCTGCCCAACTCCTGGATTGTCAAACGACTTGCATGTTGAAATAAAGTTGATCAGATGCATATTCGGATCATCGCCTGCGAGTCCACCAAATAAACCTTTGAGCTGCAATAGCTGAATCATGGTGCTAGTGATATTGAACTTGGCTCCGGGAGCCAAGGGCGGAGGAATAATAGCTCCTGTGGCACCAGCTCCATCAAGATCGTCATCATCATCATCAAAAGGAGCCTGCACAGCTCGGCGGTCAGGTCTCATTCTAGCTTGACGATCTCTCCTGTGCATAGGTGCCACCACCTCATCTACACGCCGTGGATTAAGTAACTCATCATCACCCAGGTCCTCATCATCAGGATTTGTTGCCCGACCTGGGTTATCAATATTCTGTTGATGCACTTGAGAAGCTGCCAACGCAGCTAATCTAGCCTGCTCCTGTTGAGCAACCCTTCTTTCAATGTCACGTTGTGCATCCATTCTGCCAATAAGTTGAGGTTCAGGATTTATGGGTAATAACGGTTGACCTGAACTTCGAGTGTTTGGCATGCACTCAAACAAACCTGAATAAAACAAAAACAACAACTAAAAGTAAAATCTGAGAATTTTTGACCAAAGGGTCTAGTAACTATCACAAACTTAGTTGACAACCGTATTCCCCGGCAGCGGCGCCAAAATTTGATAACACTCAAACTACAGCTCTTGTAAGAGTGTAAACGGTCGTTGTAAAATATAGAACCCAACTGGGTTGGGTGTCGAATCCCACAGGGAATACTTGGTCACTAAGTATGCAACGATTAGTAGACTGTTGATAAAAAATTCTACGAAAAAGGGGGATTTAATTGTAGCGTGAATTAAGAGTATCAAAGTAATAAAGAAAAATGGAATGTTTAGTAGGTTTTAATCAATGAGAATTGTAAGTTAGGGTTATGTCCACCTTATGAGTTTTACGTATCTATTTTCTATGAGTTATGCGGAATTCAGACATGCATGCGCTTATAGAGATTCGTATTCTATGGTAAATCCTAGTGTCTTTCGACCATCAAGGATTATATCACTTTAACTCTTTCGAGCTTAAAGCGTATACTAATGGTACGAATTCTCCAAGAGGTTAATCCAGTTACGGCATTAACTTTTAAACAGGGGTTGGTAGCCCTATTTCCTTGTCATTCTCTCTTTTCCAGACATGTAACTTTTCTTTTGAATAAGTTAATGCTATACTGGCGTATTCTATATGTTTGCAACCACAAGAATTCAATTAAGATGAAAAGAGTAATGATATAAGCAGCATACGTATCAAGAATTCACAAACTCATAGCAATAGATAGTATCTCATAAGGCTTTCATAACCCTAACAGAGAAGTTTAGCTACTCATGAGCGCAATGGAGATCACAATAAACATCATCATCATATCAAAACTAGAATGATCTCACGTTGGAGAGGAGTGTGGCGTCACAACAAGGTTGCCGTTTTTCCTCTTGGTGTTTCCCACGAGTTAGCATTTTTCTCTGTTAACAATTGTAACGTGAATTAGGAGCGGAAGTTGAATGAAAAAGAATTGAATTAATGAATGAGTGAATAATAAAAAGCTTGCTGAAAAATTCAGCAAATAGGGTTTTTATAACATCCTTGTCCTAGTTCTACTGAAATAGGGTTTTTATCCTTGTCCTAGTCCTACTGGGTTACTGCATACTTGTCCTAATCCTACTAAGTTACTGCTGATCCCCCAAGTCTTTAGAAATGCTGTTTTTGCCCGGGACAAGTTCTCCATGCATCACTTTCAGTCCACAAGCTTCCAGAAGCTGCCTTCCTTCTTACGTGAAGTTTCCTTTGGCGTCCAACAGTCCATAAAATGCTGAAATCTTCATCATTTATACTTGAAAACTTGCTAATCACATTGGTTAGCTCACTTACAGGAAAAAGGACTAAAAGTGTAGGAATTATATATTTTGTCCTCAAAACTTAGCTAAAATATGGGTACATTAAGGTGCTTTAGGCGTGTAAATACGCCTAACATCACCATCCCAGGATCCACTCAAGTTTATTTCATCTTTAGTCCTTAGGGATGCTCTAGTTCAGCTTTTGGGATTAGATGGTGGTGCGCCATCTGATGATTCTTAATATACGGATTAAAATGGTACGGAGGCACCGGCACAACCTGTTGCTGCGACACCTAGTGTAAAGGTTTCTCCTATGCTGGTGGTTGCTCAGTCAATAGTTGCTCTGCCAGTTATTTCCCAACCTGCTATGTCTGATGAGGAGCAGAAGATGTGGGGTAGATTCTTGAGAGTGGCTTCTCCTAAGTTTTCTGGTGCTTCAAGCGAGGATGTATAGCTTGTGAGGTTAGGATCCGTAAGTTGGGCCTTGTTGAGACTCGTGGCATGGATTACACCAAATTTTAATTGGACTTGGCTGATCGATATTGGTGGAGAGTTTATATGGATTCTAGGCTAGATGGATCTTCTCTTTTGACACGGACTCAAATATCTGAGATATTCCTGGAGAAGTATTTGCCTGCATGATTAGAGATCATCTGAGGGATAAATTTTCTAGATTAGATCAGGGATCCATGAAAGTTTCAGAGTATGAGTCTCATTTCTAGGCATGCGACTTTTATTTTAGATATTAATTATGAGAGAATTTATTATTTTGTTGGAGGGTTGAGACTTCCCCTTTGTATGTCTAATTAGAGTTTAGTTTCTATGGGTAGGTATTTTATTGAGGTTTCTGATCAAGCTTGGCTTATAGATGTGATGCATCGTGAGGCTCGTTAGGGTAGAAATAAGTGGCCTAGACATTGGGACAGTTTCAGTAGAAGCAGTAGCAGTTCCCAATTTAGAGGGAGCTATTTTTATAGTAGATATCCTCCACATCTATCCAATCAGCCTCAAAGTTAGCTTAGTCAACCTATTTAGGCAACTCTTTAGATTACTAATGAAGGTCAGGTGTAACGCCCCGAATCTGATCCCCGAAATACTACACGGTGTTAGCAATCCCAAAGGACCACAAGTTAACCTATGACTAATATCTATAGCTGAGCACTGCATAATATACTGTATAAATGCGGAATAAAAGGGCTGAAAAGCCATATGGTTCAAATATCTGATAAAACATAACATTTGGAAATACGGTATATCAATACCAAACTGAAATAAACTTGCTGAACATATTAGTCTGAAAGCCACTAAACTATCTGAAAACTGTGGAGTTGATGGGACATGTCCCCAACTTACTCCGTCGACTAAAACTGAAATAATGAAATAATTATGCTATCCTCGAATGATAAAGACTCACTGCAAATCTACTGCTGCTGGCTGAATCTGAAGCTAAGTGCGATTGAGAACGTGAGCGTCCGAACCTATGGTATAAAACACCATAACGCAGAAGAAAAGTATGCATCAGTCTATCTGAATGTATAGGTATGCAAAGTGAGGTAGGCTGAATGCATGGGGTTCATATGCATAAACTATACTAACTGACTGAATAACATGAACGTGAGAATACATGCATGAATACATAACTGTAAATGAGGTCGTGATCATACTAACTACTGATTTTGAATATTGATAACATGAGTTTCGTATAAATGATATATTTTTAACTGAGTGACTATGTATGACAGTCCTGATTCTGATGGAACTAACTGAGTTCTGTACTGAACTGAGTGACTGTATCTGACAGTCCTGAATTTGAAGAACTATCTGAGTTCTTTTACTGAGACTAAGACTGAGACTGTGTGAAGTAATTATCTAACCGACATACCCTGAATCTGAACTAGTGGGGGTCCAACCTGTAACCTCAACTTAAAGGGTGTCAGTACTGTGCCATAGGTAAAGACAAGTTGTGAGTTAACCTTCTCTGAAAGGGAGCTCATTCGTCAACCCCTCCTAGTAGGAAAAACTCAAATGAGATGTATAATCCCTAGACTCGTAGGGGTACATCTCAACCTACGTTGGCTATGTAGTTTTGGAATACAAGGATTGCCTCTAAGGATGTCACCCTCTACTGGCTGACAGGTGAGCCCTCATCCCTGGGTTCACTCGGTGCTGAATCCTACTCCCAACTGAATAGACACTAAACTGATCTCCTAGTTCATACTAGGCTTGACTGAGCTGTCATTGATCGTGTTACTGACTGAACTGTACTGATTTCACTGAGTTCCATGGACTGACAGAATATTACTGAATTCTATTAACTAACTGAGTTTACTGAGATTACTGAGTGGAACTGGACTGATACTGAAATTACTGAGTTTTCCAGAGTCATGTGATTGGATGAATTCTAAGGATCATGGCTGGACTGAGAGTATATTGAAAACTAACACTGGCTCTAGTCACACAGCTAAATTGTCAGGTATAAGTACCCCTGGACTCAATAGCATAAAATTGAGAAGACATGGCACTTCTTGGACATATGACCATAGTCAACATTTCATAGTACAAACGTTGGAGATTTTCATGGAGTATTTGTATGTCATAAGCTTACACATGAATGGGAATACATATAAACATGTCATAATTTCGTAAGTCTAATCTCATGAGCATTCCACCAAACCATTATAATGCATAACAATAACATGGGGGTCATTGTGAACAAAAGGGTAAAGCATGGATTCACCAATTTGGTCACAATTGAGTCATAAAGCATAATTCTTATTCTCTAAGGCATTTTAGAAACCACCTTGCATGCATAACTTCATTATATATATTAAATATTTCAACCTGGTAATCATACAACAACATAAACTTGGATATGATTCAATTCATAACATGGAATTCAAAATTTATATTTTTGAAAGGGCTTCTTGATCTTCATGGGTGAAAGGAACCCATGAATCAACACTTTACATACCTTATATAGAAGTTTCTTGAAGATTAACGGTTGAATTTTCTGTATTAGAACCTTTAATTGAAAACCCTAGACCTGTTCTTGAGGGAATTTGAGAGAAATAACTATATTTTGGTGAAAACCTAGATGAATCTCGTGTTATAGGCTTAAATAGGGGTGGGAAATTGACCCTTTTGCCCTTAAAGATATGGACATTTAATGACTGGAAACTGGGCATCGACGTGATTGGCAATGTGGCGCGTCGATGCCACTGATGCGATACCCAACACGTTGCGCCTTGATCGCACTAAGCCTTAGTAGTTTTGACTTTGGTGACCTGCAATAATGTTAACCAATGCGATAGGTGATGTGGTGCGCCAAGATCACGTTGGTCCACTATTTTGGGACACCAAACGTGGTCTAAACGAGGTCCAAAAAATTTAAAACTTGTCCGGGAACACCTATTGACCTCCCTAATCATGAATTAGCAAGAATACCGACCATTAAAGGACATTAAGGTCGCGAAATAAGATTTCCACATTTTGAAGGCCAAAAATAAACCATGTCCGAAAACTTTGCTAGAATTTTCTAAGTATGGGACCCCCTTGACAAGCTTAAAGGAATGAATTAAGCTTAGAAATTTTGCGGGGTCCTATAATATCTCCCCTTTGGGAACATTCTTCCTTGAATGGGACTGACTTAGATGGGAGAAATGATAAGTTGAAGTACATACTGAATATGAACAACTGAAACATGAGTACATGACTGACATGACTGATAAGCTGAATGTATTATGCTGAATATGCATATCTGATGCATGAATAGCTGACTCAATATATGCATGACTGGGATTACTGGTAAGATGAATTTATCAAGTTGAGCATGCATAGCTGATGTGTGAATACATGACTGAACTAACACATGAACATATGACTAAATATGCAATGGTAATTGGTACCAAGTTTATAATGGGAATCTGAGCATGAAACTTAATACCAAGTTTCTAATGGAATCTAAACATGGAACTGAGTGAATTCATGGAAGACTGTTACCTTAAATCGAAACTACTGATGGACCCGAGATCACTTACTAGGCATGCGTGAATGGGAACATGGGAACATATTTGAGCCTAAAATGTGGTATATAAACTGAATATCGTGATCTGAACTAAGCACCTTGAATACGAGGCTTACGGCTGAGGTCAGAGTTTGAGGGTCAACTTATGAGTACTCCTTACCCCTAACTATATTCATTATGAGGAGAGAGTGGCATGTTTATGTCATGAAAGTTTAGGGGATTATAGTGTATCTCCCTTAGGATACTAGGTCCCTTGAAGAATTTTGATTTAGCTGAGATACTGAGGAAAACTAGGGCGATGCACAAGGCACCTACAAACTGAATTGTGACTGAATATCTGGGATCTGAAACTAAGACGTGATACATGAACTAAGATGAGCACGCAACTACCTGGTTGGTCCATCTTAGAATGATCTTATCCGTGGGACTCTGGATAGTGTGACTAGATGGAACGAAGGGAAACCACACCATCCGAACTTGTTCGCCTGACTATTAAACTGAATTACTGGCTGCTTAAACTAACTCATAATAAAAACTTATACTTAACTGAAGTACTTTGCCGACACTCTGTCAACTATAATCTCCACCTTAGTACAACACATCACTCAAGACTACCGAAAATATTCACATGGGTATTGAGCACGACTGCTTAAATGTACTTCTCATTTAATTAACTGAAGGTTTGATAACTGAATACTAGTTCTGCAAGACTTAACTAAACTTAGTCTGAACAACTAGACTGAAACTATAGAGTAAAATGCATAGAAGGTAATGAGTGACTGGTTAACATGAGGTAACTGAGCATGAGTGAGTGAAAACTGTATTACCTTAAGAATGCAAGATCAGGCGTCTAACATATTTCGGAAACATTTTGTAAACTGGGGTACTGAAATTCTAATAACTAAGTAACCGATGGCCATATGCTACGGTCGGGAAATCCCGAAACTAAACTGAGTTACTGAACTGACCACTGGGCTAGGATTGGGACTGAGATAGTAGCTAAGATGGTAATTAAGACTATAACCATAACTAAGACTGTAACTATAACTGAATGATAGTTTCTGATAATTGAGGTTTAGACTGGTACTGAAGTACTGAATTCTGATGGCTAAGTAACTGATAACTAAAAGCCATGGTCCTATAGGACTATTTTAGTCCTTTGTTGAGTATTGATTACTGAACTGACGCTGTAACTAAGGCCTGAGGGATAGAGCATCAACACCACAGATTCACTGAGAGATCTAAACCGAGAGTATGCGTGATATAATCTGAGTTTGGCTGATCACTATGAGTGGAGCATAAGTCATGAGCTGCATGACCTGAGCCTGGAATTTCTGTGTTCATGGGACATGATTCATAATACTGGGTGAACTGGAACTTCTCATACTAGGAACTTGAAACACACACTTTCTATGAAAAATGAGTGGATATAAGCTGTATTCGTGGAATTGAAATGTAAAGCATGTGTAAGTATCATGATGGTTGAAGTATAAAGCTTTGCCCTGAGGTAGGAATGGGTCGGGAATCATCTTCCCTTATGGATTTCCTACATATACTGGTATTATTACTAGAACCTGAAGGCCCGACTTTCTAAGACATCATAACCGGATAGTCCCTGTATACCTGTCGGGCTATGATGGACTAACCCAATGGGTGGATTCTGAGAAAGGTCCTGTTAATATTTGGTCTAACCTTAAAGTTGAATACTATGTAAAGAGTTACAAAAGAAAAAAAGATCTTGAATCTGATGAAATGTGAACATGTAAATGAGGGATCGATAACATATCAGTGGCTGCATTAGGATATTTTCCTGATTCTGTCAGGACTGAAGAGCATAGAGTCTATTTGGGGATTGCCCACTGATAGCGCTGGAATTTCCACCTTGATGATTCGAGTGATCGGACTGGGATGAAGGACGATCGTGCTGACTTTGAGGGCTGTGTTTAGGATAGTGTTGGACCTTGTGACTTGACTCGGCACATCCAAAATACACATCACTTCCGTCTCTACACACTTCTTTATGATACTTACCACACTCTTCGCAAAGAGGATTAGTAAAATTCCTTCTCTCACTACCCTGGGCTTTGGAACTGGCGCCTATCCCTATGGTCATTTTTGAAGTTTGGTACTGGCGCACTAGCTGAGGATCGAAGTGGGATTGAAAACTTCTGACTATGCTAAGAATAGTTACCACCCTATGACCCTGGTTGAGAAAAATTATAGCTACCTGTTCTGGCTCTTTTATTCTCTCTCTCTTTCTTCTTAAGCTTCTACTCTTCAATTTGTTGAGCATGGACCATAAGTGAAGATATGTCTATCTCCTTAATCAACATCGCAGTCCTGTACTCCTTAACCACTCTACTGTTTGCTACTACACAAACTTGCTCATTTTAGATCTACTGTCTACTACTACATGGGGAGCATACCTGGATAACTGAGTAAACTTGAGAGAGTATTCTTTTACGCTCATGCTACCTTGTTTGAGATTGATGAACTCTAACACTTTGGATTCTTTCTGCTCTAGGGGGAAGAATTGATCTAGGAAGGCAGTAGCAAACTCTTCCAACTCTATGGGCTATGTATCTGTACCCCTGTCTACCTTCCACTGCTTAAACCACGTATGAGCTAAATCTTATAGCTGATAAGCGACTAACTCAGCACTCTCACTGGAAGTCACTCTCATGATATCTGTGACTTTCTAAACTTGGTCGAGGAACTCCTGTGGATCCTCTTCGGATTTAGAACCTGAGAATATGGGAGGATTCATTCGGGTGAAGTCCCGAATCCTGGCTGCAGTAGTATTGGCCATTGAGTTGGCCAAAACAACAATTGGCCATTCATTCTGAGCTGTGATTGACTTGGATAGAGTAGTGAATGCAGTCCTGAATTCTGCATAAGAAACATGTTCATCCAAGGGATTTGCTTGGACGGGCTGAAGGGCTGACTGATTTCCGTTTCTTCTTTTGGGAGGCATGTTCTATAAATGAAAAGGGAGAAACGGATTAAACTGAAAGTTAAATTTGAGTTCATACTCACTGGCACGACATGAATACTGAAAGATGGGAAATTGTTCCTAAAACATCTTATAGCCTCCTATACATAAATGTGGTGCACAACACACCCATGCACAAAACTCTACTAGATGCAGCTTTTCAGACTTCCTAGGACTCTATTGAACCTTAGGCTCTAATACCACGTTTGTAATGCCCCAAATCTGATACCCGAAATGCTACACAGTGCTAGCAATCCTGAAGGACCACAAACTAACCCATAAATGATATTTGCAGCTAAGCATTGCATAATATACAGTATAAATATGGAATAAAAGGGCTGAAAGACCATAAGGTTCAAATATCTGATAAAACATAACATCTGGAAATATGGTATATCAATACCAAACTGAAATAAAGTATCTGAAAAATGTGGAGTTGATGGGACATGTCCCCAACTAACTTCATCTACTAAAACTAAAATAATGAAATAATCATGCTATCCTTGAATGATGAGGACTCATTACAAATCTACTGCTGTTGGCTGAATCTGAAGCTAAGTGCAATCGGGAACATAAGCGTATGAACCTATGGTATAAAACACCATAGTGCTGAAGAAAAGTATGCGTCAGTACGTCTGAATATATTGGTATGCAAACTGAGGTAGGGTGAATGCATGGGGTTCATATTCATGAACAATACTAACTGACTGAATAACATGAATGTGAGAATACATGCATGAATACGTAACTGTAAATGAGATCGTGATAATAATTACTACTGAGTATGAATACTAATAACATGAGTTTCATATAACTAATATATTGTTAACTGAGTGACTGTTTCTGACATTTCTAATTTTGATGGAACTAGCTGAGTTCTGTACTGAACTGAGTGACTGTATCTGACAGTCCTGAATCTGAAGAACTATCTGAGTTTTTTTTACTAAAACTAAGACTGAGACTGTGGGAAGTAATCATCTAACCAATATGCCCTGAATCTGAACTGATGGGGGTCCAACCTATAAACCCAGCTGGAAGGGTGTCAGTACCATGCCACGGGTAAAGACAAGCTGTGAGTTAACCCTTTCTGACAGGGAGCTCATCCGTCAACCTCTTATAGTAGGAAAAACTCAAATGAGATGTATAATCCCTAAACTCATAGGGGTATATCTCAACCTACGCTGGCTACATAGTTTTGGAATGCAAGAATTGCTTCTAAGGATCTCACCCTCTACTGGCTGACAGGTGAGCCATCATCCCTGGGTTCACTCGGTGCTGAATCCTACTCTTAACTGAGTAGACACTGAACTGATTTCCTAGTTTATACTAGGCTTGATTGAGCTGTCGCTGATCATGTTACTGACTGAACTGGACTGATTTCACTGAGTTTTGTGGACTAATGGAATATTACTGAATTCTGTTAACTAACTAAGTTTACTAAGATTACTGAGATTACTGAGTGGGACTAGATTGATACTGAGTTTACTGAGTTTTCCTGAGTCATGTGACTTACTAAATTCTAAGGATCATGGCTGGATTGAGAGTATATTGAAAAATGAAACTGTCTCTAGGCACTCAACTAAATTATTGGGTACAAGTACCCTGATACAAGAAAACACTAGGAAAAATGAAATTGACACTAAGAATGCAAAAACCAGCAAACACACAAAGTGAAAAACAACGCAAAGAAAGGGGATGAAGAATAAGAATGCTTGCAATTAAAGTATAGATAGAAAGACCCTTACTTCTCTCTCTTAAGGAGAAGGATAATACTACAACCTAACAGTAATATTACAATCTGAAAATTCACTCAATTCATTGTGTCAAAACTAAGGAAAATAAGAGCTAAGGTGCCTATTTATACTTATTACAACCAAATGACAAAAATGCCCTTAATGAGGGGACTTGATCCTATGGAGTGTTATTTTGGAGTTTAAACAGTCCATCATTCCCTTAGTAAAAAGAGCCTCTTGAGTGTAAGGACCTTTCTCCTTTTTTCACTTGGACAAGGCTTTGTAATGGTTCCAAAAGGTCTTCAATTACTTGAAAAATCTGAGACTTGATCCTTTGACAATCTGAAGCTTGAACCTTCTACAAGAACTTGTAATCCTTGTGCTCTTTATGTTTGTATCATACCCCCAGGACTCAATAGCATGAAACTGACAAGACATGATGCTTTTTGAATACATGACCAAAGTTAATAATTCATAGTACAAACGTTGGAGATTTTCATGGAGTATTTGTATGTCATAAGCTTACACATGAATAGGAATACATATAAACATGTCATAATTTTGTAAGTCTAATCTCATGAGCATTCCATCAAACCATTACAATGCATAACAATAACATAGGGGTCATTGTGAACATAAGGGTAAAGCATGGATTCATCAATTTGGTCACAATTGAGTCATAAGGCATAATTATTATTCTCTTAGGCATTTTAGAAACCACCTTGCATGCATAAATTCATTATATGTATTAAAGGTTTCAACTTGGTAATCATACAACAACATAAACATGGATATGATTCAATTCATAACATGGAATTCAATATTTATATTTTTGAAAGGGCTTCTTGAGCTTCATAGGTGACAGGAACCCATGAATCAACACTTTACATACCTTAGATGGATGTTTCGTGAAGATTAACGGTGGAATCTTCTGGATTAGAACCTTTAATTAAAAATCCTAGACCTATTCTTGAGGGAATTTGAGAGAAACAACTATATTTTGGTTAAAACTTAGCTGAATCTCGTATTATAAGCTTATATAGGGGTGGGAAATTGACCATTTTGCCCTTAAAGATGTGGACATTTAATGACTAAAAACTGGGCATCGATGCAATTGGCGACGTGGTGCATCGATGATACTCGACACATCGCGCCATGATAGTGCTAAGCCTCAGTAGTATTGACTTTGGCAACTTGCTATAATGTTAACCAATGCGATAGGCGATGCGGCGCGCCAAGATCGCTTTGGTCCAATATTTTGGAACACTAAACGTGGTCTAAATGAGGTCTGAAAAATTCAAAACTTGTTCGGGAACACCTTTTGACCTCCCTGATCATGAATTGGCAAGAATACCGGCCATTTAGGTTACAAAATGAGATTTCCAACTTTTGAAGGACAAAAATAAACCAAGTCTGGAAACTTAACTAGAATTTTCTTAGTCTGGGACCCCCTTGACAAGCTTAAAAGACTGAATTAAGCTTAGGAATTTTATGGGGTATTACATCAGGGAAGTGGTCGGTCTTAGTGAGGTTTATCTTCTTGTCATTCGAGATGTGATGGTTATTTTTGGTCAATCGAATCTATTTTTCTGGTTCAGCTCAAGTGTCATGTCATAGAAGTGGAGCTCATGGTCACTATTCATAAGATTGACCTAGTCGTGGGGCGATTGCTTCTTACGCTTAAAGTGTTCCCCCTATTAGAGCAATTCATACCTCAACTAAAGGTGGTTCTCAGGGCTGTAAGTGTTATTTCTGAGGAATGTGAGGAGGTTCTCAAGAAGGAAAGATAGGAGGTCAGTCAGAAACCCAATTAGGTGGTGTGCGTGGTCAGTTGTATGCAGTACCTGCTAAACCCGAGGTTGCATCTTCAAATGTTGTTATTACAGGTATAATTTTGGTGTGCCATTAGTCAACCCTTGCTTTATTTAATTCAGGACCCACTTATTCTTATGTATCTAATTATTACGCTCCATGGTTAGAGCTATCATGGGATTTATTATCTTTGTAATTATGTGTATCTTCTCTCGTGGGTGATTTTTTAGTAGTGGATCGGATGTTTAGATCCTTTGTTATGACTATTAGCTATAATGGTACTTATGTTGATCTTATTATTCTGGATATGCTAGATTTTGATGTGATTTTTGGAATGCATTGGTATTCCCACTATCATGCAGTCGTGGATTATTTTTCCAAGACTGTTACCTTATCTATGCCCGGTATACCCCCAATCATATGGAAAAAAGCTGTTAGCCACGAGCCAATGGAGATTATTTCTTATATGTGTGCTAGGAGGCTTATCTCTTGGGTTTGTGAGTCTTATCTCGCTTATATTTGTGATACTAGTGTGGAGATTCCATTGCTTGATTTTGTTCCTATAGTTTGTGAGTTTTTTGATATGTTTCCTATCAACTTGCCAGGTATTCCCCTAATCTGTGAGATTGAGTTTGCCATTGATCTTGAGCCTGGAACCCAACCTATTTCTCTCGCACCTTACCGTATGGCTTCGGTCCAGCTTAAGAAGCTAAATTCTTAGCTTCAGGATCTTCTTGGTAAGGGTTTTATTAGACCGAGTGTGTCTCTTTGGGGAGCTCCCATGTTGTTTATAAGAAATAAAGATAGTACCATGCATATGTGTATTGATCATAGGTAGCTTAATAAGGTGATGGTGAGGAACCATTATCCTATGTCTCGTGTTAATGATTTGTTTGACCAACATCAAGGAGTGACAGTGTTTTCTAAGATTGATTTGAGATTTGGTTACCATCAGTTAAGTATTTGGGCTGAGGATATTTTGAAGATAGCTTTTAGGGACCATTATGGTTATTATGAGTTCTTAGTGATGTCATTTGGCTTGAATAATGCCCCAACCATATTTATAGATCTGATAAATTGAGTATTCTGGTCTAACTTGGATTATTTTGTGATTATGTTCATCGATGACATCCTTATGTATTTGAGGAGTAGGGAGGAGCATGCACAATATTCTAGGATTATGCTCCAAACTTTGTAAGATCATGTGCTTTTTGCCAAATTCTGTAAGTGTGAGTTTTGGCTTGAGTCGGTGACATTCCTTGGGCATGTGGTGTCTAAGGATGATATTATGGTTGACTATGTAAGATTGAGGTGATTTGTTATTGGGATAGACTTACATCTCTGACTGAGTTTTGTAGCTTATTGGTTTAGCCGGTTATTACAGATGATTTATTGAGGGTGTTGATACTATTTTAGTGCCTATGACCAGATTGACTTAGAAAGAGGTTCCTTTTTAACTATTTGAGGAGTGTGAGTCGAGCTTTAGAAAGCTTAAGAATTTTCTTACTTCATCTCCTATTATAGCTCTTCCAATAGAGGTTGAGGGATTCACCATGTATTATGATGGCTCTGGCATTTGTTTAGGTTGTGTTTCAATGTAGCAGGGTCATTTTATTTACTTATGCTTCGATACAACTTATGGTGCATGAGCGTAACTACCCTACTCATGATTTGGAGCTAGAGATGATAGATTTTGTACTTAAAATTTGGAGGAATGATCTAAATGGTGTGAATTATGAGATTTTCACTAATAATCGCAGTCTTCAACATCTTATGACCCATAAGGAGCTTAATGGTACATAGCATAGATAGATGGAGTTGCTTAAGGATTATGATATTTCCATCTTGTATCATTCAGGCAAGGCAAATTTGGTGGCACATACCTTGAGTCGGGAGGCAGTGAGCATGGGTAGCTGGGCTTGTATTTTAGTTTTTCAAAGGTCGTTGGCACTGGACATTCGGTCCTTAGCCAACATGATGATTCTCCTTGATATTTCAGACCCTATGGGGATTCTTGATAGTGTTAAGGCAAGGTCTTCACTTTTTTAGAAGATTCAGGATCGTCAATTTTAGGAAAGTAAGCTTTGCTTCCTTCGTTATTAGGTGATAAGAGGTGAGTCTGACAGGATTAGCTTAGATTCTGAGGGTATTTTTACATTTTATGGTCACATTTGTGTTTCAAGGATTGATGTCTTGATCCAGCTGATTCTGCATGAGGCACACAACACTCGATATCCTATTCATATGAGTACATTGAAGATGTATAAAGATTTGAGACAACATTATTGGTGGTGTGGTTTGAAGATAACTGTGGCTGAGTTTTTGGCTCGTTGCCTTTGTTGTCAGTAGGTAAAACCCGACCATCAAGGACCTGGTGGATTAATTAAGAGATTATAAATTTTGTATGGAAATAGGAGAGGATTACCATAGACTTCATTAGTAGATTACCCCATACTTATCATGATTTTAATGGTATTTAGGTCATCGTGGATCGATTAACCAAGTCAGCATATTTCTATCCTATTTAGATATCTTTCAGTACCGAGAGATTAGCTCGTATCTATGTTTGTGAGATAGTCCATTTACATGGTTCGCCATTCTGATCAGGGTTTTGTGTTCACTTAGAGCTTTTAGAGAGCTTTTTAGGAGGAGTTGGGTGCCCATATGGATCTTAGTACAGTCATTTATCCACAGATCGATGGCCTGTCTAAGAGGACTATTCAGGTGCTTGAGGATATGCTCCGAGCCTGTGTTATGGATTTTTTTAGGCCAGTGGGAGGTTCACTTAGCCTTAAAAAAGTTTGCTTATAACAACACTTATGATTCGAGTATTGATATGGCACCTTTTGAGGCTTTGTATGGTAGGAGATGTCATTCTTCGATTGGGTGGTTTGAGACTTTTAAGATTCATCCCCGTGGTACTGATTTGCTTCAGGAGTCGTTGGATAAAGTCAAGGTGATTCGGGACAGGTTGAGAGCAGTTTAGAGTAGACATAAGGACTATGTAGACCGTAGGCTTCATGACTTGAGATTTGGAGTTGGTGATCGAGTATTCCTCCGAGTGTCACCCTTGAAGGGTGTGGTGAGGTTTGGGAGAAAGAGTCAAGCTCAACCCTAAATATATTGGACCTTTTGAGATTTTTCACACAGTTGGCGAGATGTCTTATGAGTTAGCCTTACCTTCAGATTTTGCTGCTGTCCATCCAGTTTTCCATGTTTCCATGTTGTGGCGATATATTCCTAAACCTTCTCATGTTCTTAGATAGGACTCAGTATAGTTGGATGAGCATTTGACATTCTTGGAGAAGTCGGTGCTCATTTTGGCTAGTGATGTTAGGCGGTGGTGCACTAGGGAGATTTCTGTAGTAATAATTCAGTGGAGGCATCTCCCAGTGGAGGAGGCCACTTGGGAGATCGAGCATGAGATGCGGACCCAATATCCTCACCTGTTCGAGACATTAGGTATATCCTAATTCTTAACTTTTTTGAACGAAAGTTCCTTTAGTTGTGGATATTGTGATGACCCTTCAGGTAATTTTCTATATTTCCACTTATTTTTGTCGTTAGAGCTTCTCTATAGCTACCCAAGCCATTTATGACATGCTGGAATAGACAGTTTGGTTATCTGGCAATTCGTTTGATATTTAGAGACAATTCCCTGTTATGAAGTCTTTGCTGGTTTCAAATGGTCACCAGGTGAAAACTTTAATTAAATGACCTCGAATGCAAATTCTGACTATTCCAGTAGCTCTGGAATGTCGATTTTAGGGTAAGTGGACCTTTGATTTAGGTCTGAGGTACCCGGGCTTATTTTGACCTATTGGCTGGAAATTTAAGAAAATTAAATATAGGTGTGGGACCCATATCTATCGAAATGACCTTAGATGGAAATTTTGACCACACCATTGAGTCTGGAACGTCAACTTTGGTATGTTTACATAGTTCATTTACATATATGAGATTCGATATGGATTCGAGGGGTTGGCAGAGACTTGGAAACATTCTAAGGCTCAGCAGTAAATTAGTGCCATTGCTATCGCGATCCAAGGGTCATGATCATGATACCCTTGGAAGGGCACTACTGGTAGAGTGAAGGTCACGATTGTGACCAACCTATGCAGCAAAAGATGTAGCAATTGCACGCCCTGGGTTGCGATCGTGGATCCCAATGGTCTAGGCTATCTATAAATGGACCCCTTATTTCATGATTTTAGCCATTTCACATCTATTTTTGAGAGCTTAAACCCTAAAGAGTGAGATTAAGTGGGATTTAGGCTTGTGGGTGATTGTGAAGCTTTATTAACTTTTGTTTCCGCGATTATCTTTCAATTTGGGATAAGAATTCATCCTTTTCTTGGTAGATTTTCTTGATTTCTTGTTTAACACTTTCAAAACCTTCAGGGCTTGATTTTAGCCCCAAATTAGCTTGGAATTCACCCATTCTTGAGGGTAATGATTTCTTGAGCATGTAGGAATGTTGGATTTATTTTGGAAATATGATTTTTTGTAAGTAGGACCTACACAAGATTTTAATGTGATTTTTGGACCTAAAGCGTAATAGTTCAATACGAGTATCATTATTCTCATATTAATGAGTACAATGTGATTTTGATAGCTTGGCATCTATTGAAAGTATTTTGAAAGGTATAAGTGGTGATTTAGCAGATCTTGTGAGCTTTCTTTGGTGCCCAGGTAGGCTAGGTTTTACCTCTTGTTATATTGAAATACTTCATAGTATATGTATGATATTGTGTTATATTTGGGATTGGTTTTAGGTGTTGATGTGATAAAATGAGATACATAGGATTAGTTGGATCATTTAGGCTATTTTGACTATCTTTTTGGGCATGATTAGCTTAGTTATTCCTATCTTAGGTGAAATTGACATTGTGGATCTTGTTAGGATGGAAATACCTTAGTTACTCAATTAACGAGAAGATTTTCTTGGTCACTTCAGTTTAGGATGAAACTTGGTCAAATTGCCTAACCATAGGTGAATTGATCTAGTTTCTCTATATTAGGAGAAATCACTATCCTAGAACTTGTTTTGGCTTGTTCGGCATCTAATAGTAAATTTAGATATCTTAGCCTAGTGTGGTGTAGACATTTCTTGGTAAATAATTTTGAGATTTAGAAGTGAGCTCTTCGACCCACCTTAGGCCAAGACCTTTTGGTACACTTGTGTACATCTAGGAAGATGGTTATTCCGGTGCTATTTAGATGACTTGATACTTGTTGGTTATGATGAATGAAGTTAAAGGTATTTCTTAACGATTATTCGATAAATGAATTATTTGTTAAGCTTATGATGAGCTATTGAATATGCTACTGACTAGCCTATTATTTAGGCTACCAAATATTATATTGAATAATCCTTTGATTATGATATTTGCTAAGACATAAATTATGCTATTGATTGAGCCAACGAATGATCTATTAACTACGCTAGTGATCACGCTCATCGATAATTTAGCATTTATGCTTTTTTTCATGCTAGAGGCCATGCTTGTTGACTACATTGGTGATTAAACCATTGACCATGTTATAAATAAACCTAGAATATGCCATGGATTAGATATTGACTATGCTAATGATGAGCTATGCTAATGTTAATCCATTAATTAGGCTATTGATAAGTTATTTCCTATGTTTGATAGTATATATTGATTATGTGAGAGGTCATGTTTGATGACTATATTGGCGAATACATTATGGATTATGCTAAAAAGCGTGATTATTTGTTATATCCGTGATTATGCTAGTAATTATGCCAAAGATCATGCTTATTTACTATATTGACAATCATGCTATTGATTATGCTATAGTTCACAATTTTGATTATGAATATTGATCATGTTAATAAACTTGTTAATGGTAATGTTATTAAATACTCTAATGATTATGATATTGACCATGTTGATTATTTATACCAGTAGAAATTTGGAGGATGGCTATGATATTGATGATGACTTTTATGATGATATATACCCTGCAAGGATGGAGGATAATTATAGTAATTTATATACCCGGTGAGGCCGGAGGATGATTATGATGATAATGCCCGACAAGACCGAAAGATGATTATGATAATATTTATGAGGATACTATTCAATATCCATATCTGTTCGAGTCTGGTTATACGTATTATAATTATATACTTATTATGTTATGATGACATTGGGGTGTGAGATTGACAATCTAGCTAAGTTAAAAATGAGGAAATAGTTGTAATGTAATATTACATGAATATAATCTAGTTAATAAAGATTAGTTGATGAATATTAATTAGTTGATGAATAATGATTAGTTGATGAATATTTATTAGTTGATGAATATTTATTAGTTGATAAATATTAATTAGTTGATGAGTATTGGTAAGTTGATAAATATCAGTTAGTTGACAAATGAAGATGAGTTAATAAGTGATGTTTAGCGATAAAGGATAATTTATTGATACATGAGGATTAGTTGCTACATGATGGATAGATGATTAGTGTTGAGTTAATTACAAATGATAAATATGGACAATCGATGGTTATAGGGTGACATGAATTGGATGAATTCAAATTGTATTACAAGAGTTGAGAAATGACGGTGGTGGGCTATACTATTTTGTTTATACCTTCGAAGCTTATGGAGGCTTGCGATAGGTTATTTACTTTATTTTTTTGCACCAATTGGCATACGGGAGTCAATTTTGTAGTTATGATTGCTTTTGTTGTTGCTTTATGTTATGTTATGTTATGCTGATATTCTAGTTATCTCTTTATGCATGTGTAGCGATGTTTGAGATATTTTATGTTCGTTTCCTTATTTTTACTTAGTTATGTTATCTTGCATTCTATCATTCTTACATCATGATTTAGCTCAGTTGGCTAATAATGACTACTGGGTAACCGTTGTTTTGGTACTCATACTAAACTTCTGTACCTTTTTGGTAAAGATCTGAGTAGTGGATGCCGCCGTTGATCGACGTTCGTGCTGTGTTGATATATGGAGATAGGGTGAGCTCTTGAAATTGGAGCCACCTATTTCCTTCTATATTTCTATGTTTAGTGTTTTGTTTTGAGACAGATGTATTGACTATTGTAGATACTTCCATTGTATTTTTATTACGAGATACTCTTGTACTGGCTCTAGCAGGTCGTGGGATGGTACTTATGTGGTTACTATCTTTAAAGTATTTCTATTTCCTTGCTTATTTATTTTTTTGGATTGCCTATTAGGCCTCTTTATGGGCATTTCAACCAAGTTAACCCATCACGTTTAGCTCCAGTTTACGATTTGGCTTACCTATTGGCGGGATAGAGTAGGTGCCATTACAAATCTTAAATTGGATCATGACACTAAACCACGTCATTTATAAAGATAAAATACTCACCTAGAGTCCAATTGGTATCGTAACTACAACCTCGGACCCAATAATACATAACCATCATAATATCAATACTATAAACTTGGAAACTATGATCTAATCCATTAAGTTAAGTAATAAACCTTATACTAAAGGATTCATAGCAACGATTATGACCAACATGCTTATAATCGAGGGTGATATTCTTCTATCTCTATAAGATGTATTTTACCTTAAAGGTCGGTTCACCCTCCTATCCTTAAGCTCATAAATTGGGCTATCTCATGATGAAGAGTAGATAAAAGCCTACCTCGGTATTAATTGCAAGTCTTGAGTCATCCAAAAATTGTTCGTCTTTGCTCCATGATACTGAAATACCACAAAACTATAAAAATAGTAATCTATGCATCATTAGGAGTAAAATGAGACCTATATTACTATATAAAGGGTCGGGTCAAACTTCGAGTCAAAAATTGGTCTGTGGGGACGGCAAAGTCAATCCTCAATTGAATTTGTCATGAGGTCCCTCGAAGGAAAAATAATATGTGCTCAAAGGTTGAGAGAAAATGGTGCACAAATTAGGGCTCAAATCTGCCCCTAAGTTCTAGGGATTTGAATACCTAATTTCTAAGAACTTGAAATGAAATAGGATGGAAATTGAAAGAAAAATTATGGAAAATAATCATTTAGTCTTAGAATAACTTACCATAGCTTCAATGGATGATTCCCAACTCTTTCCTCTGTTCAAGCTCCCAAAACTAGTGTGAAATGGTGGATAAAAATTAGGAAAATAGGATGAAAAAAGGGTATTTAACAAAACCTCAAGTGTTGCTAAAGTGGCCACTTGTCCGCTTAACCAACATAAGTTCACTAAAGTGACCATTCACCCGGGATGCAGGCATCGCTAAAGTAGTCGCCCGACCGCTAAAGCAATATCCGATTTAGCGGTCCTTGACTTCTCAAGCAAACTTCAACCTAATGGCCAATGTATCTATAATGGCTTAAGGTCGTCAAAGTGAATGCCACTAAAGCAACACTTTGACCTCTAAAGTTGTCAAACTATATATCAGTATCAAGATTTGGCTAAGTCCAAAATGGACTCCGACCAGGTGCTCAAGAATCATTTCGGAACCTCATGCATACAAACGAACTATGCTACCTTACCAAATTAAACATTTTGGACTTAATTGAACCACTAAAACCTTCATTTGAGATTGTTTTAACTAAATATGTGAGATATACCTATAGTTCTATTTTCATATAATCCACCCACTAGCCTAAAATGAGTGTAGAAGCCTCGGAACCTGAACCAAGGGTTCCCCTAGCCTTAAATTAATGTTCCAAAGATGATGGCTAATGTTCCATGGTCTCATGACCCTTTCAATGCTTAAAATAAGGAAATTATATAGGAACTTATGTATTCTTGTTAGATATAATATGCGTTTGTGTTGATTTTATAGGAAAATAGGCTTCGGATCAAAGAATGATAAAAAGGGATGCCGTGTTGCTAAAATAGTGACCCACTAGTCGACCTACTAATCATAGGTAGAAACTACTAATCTTGGGTAGAACCTACTAATCATGGGTAGGACCTTATAATTGTGAGTTGAGTTCTGAAGGTGGAATGCTAAGTCTGACTTCTACTACTCCACCTACTAATAGTAGATGCAATCTACTAATCGTGAGTTGCAATAGTGAGTTGAGATTTTGAAAAATTAAAGTATGATCTGATTTCCATGACATAAAGGCAAGATTTATGGGTTGTATCCATGACTTAATCCGCAAATGATGAGTTGCTGCCGACCCAGATTACATATACTATTTAGGATAGGTTTAATTTTATATCTATAAATACTTCTTGGATGTTTTATTATCAGTTGACACACTCTATACCCCTTTTACATTATTTTGAGTTTTGAGATACATTTTTGATCTTGGAATTATTGTTCTTGGTTTTTATTTTTTAAAATTTAATCAAGATTATAGGTTTTTTCATCTTATTTTTTATAAGTTCAACATTATGATTTCATCTATTGAATCTTCATTTGAAAAACCTTGAAGTCAACCCTATGGCTACCTTGATGAAGTCTGAGTAATCAAGGGCCCCTCAGTGTGCCGCGATAATAAATTAAGCACTACTTGGGAGGCAACCCAAGGTGTCTTATTATTTCTATATTTATTTGTATTCTAGTTATTGTGATTGACATTAGTCCCACGCACATAGGGTGCCCAACGTATGTTCCTAACTCCGCTCTTTTACTTTGTCCTAATGCATTGGGGACAAGATAGTCGTATAAGTTAACGGTGGGCTACTTGTGGGTCTATATGTCCTCTTAGGGTTTCTGTAGTCATGCCTCTTTTCCCCTGAGTGTTCTATCATAGTAGATCCAATATGTTTAGTTTGTGTGGTTTCATGAATTGTGTTATGTTTTATGTTGTTTGACTATGAGAAAAATAAGGAATTCACTTTATGTGTTTGATTGAAAAAAAGTGATACCCCTCCTAAAGGTTTTATGAACTTTGTGTTAAGAAGACATGTTGTGTACCTCCACTCAGGAAAATCACCTAAGTTGAGGGCGGCTATCATAGGGTGCATAGTTGAATACGAGTATGAAGAAAATATTGAAAATAAAAACAAAAGAAGGTGGGGTTGGGTGCATTAGAAAAAAAGAAGAAGTAATAATGTAATGACTAAAGAAAACCCCACCTAATTTAAAAATAAATAAATAAAAAATGGGAGAATAAAAGAAGCATGGATAAGTAGTGGACCAAAACATATCCGAGTAGTGTTAACGAGGGTGAGTCATTATTTTCCATATGTACCATATGTGGCCCTACACCTACATTACAAGCCGAGAAAGGTACTATTGTGATGCCTATCCAACTAACTAAAAAACTAAGTCATAGAAAATAAGGGCAAGCCAATGGTATTTCATGCACATTGTTTGAACTTCTTTATGAACGTGAGTGTTTTTGATGTATTTCGTGCGTTGATACGTATTATGATACTGTGAGAGTTTGAAATTATTTGTTGTGAGGATTTATGTGTTGCATTGTTAGCTACTTATTTGTTTAGATAATGACATGCATATATGCTTGGTTGTTTGTTTATAATCTAATGCCATCAGTTGATTCTTTTAATGTCATGATATCATTCTAGATGTGTACGCACAGTAGTTTTGAAAGTTGTGAAGAGGAGTGGATAAAAGTTTTAGCTAAAATGAATAAATTGACTATTGTAGGTGTCTTAAGTTTCTTTCAGTTAAGCATCATGTTTGTTTATTATGTGTTAGTTTTCTGAGGACATGAAAACATTCTAAGTTGAGGGTGTTGATGTGCCATGGTCTCATGGAACTTTTAATGTTTAAAATAAAGAAATAATGCAGAAATATAGGTATTCGTGTTGGATATGATATACATTTGTGTTGATTTGGTAAGAAAATAGGGTTTGGATAAATTAATGAGAAAAGAGATGTTGAGTTGCTGAAAGAGTGACCCATTAGTCAACTTACTAATCCCGAATAGAACCTACTAATCGTGGGTGGAACCTACTAATCATGGGTAGAACCTACTAATCGTCAGTAGGACCTACTAATTCTGAGTGGAGTTTTGAAGGTGGTATGCTATGTATGACTTCTACTAGTCCATCTACTAATTGTAGACCCAACCTACTAATTGTGATTTACAATAGTAATTTGTGATTCTAAAAGACTGAAGTCTACTCTGATGTCCACGGCTTGAAGGCACGATTTGTAGGTTGTACCCATGAGTTAACCCACGAATTGTGAGTTGCTGCTAACTCAAATTTCCTACACTGTTTACGATAGGTTTTATTTTGTATATATAAATATACCTTGGATGTTTTATTATTAGTTGATGTACTTAATAAATATTTTACATTATTTTTAGTTCTGAGATATATTATTGATCTTTGAATTATTGTTTTTGTTTTTAGGGTTTATAATTGAATTAAGATTTTGGGTTTTTCATCTTATTCTTTGTAAGTTCCACAATAGGCTTTCATCTATTGAATCTTTATTTGATCTTATAACCATGAGTATCTAAACCCCACAACTAGGGTTGTGGGAACCTTGATGAATTAATGAAGTAGGTTAAGTGTGGGATCATTCCATTTAGTGTTCTTGCATGTATTGGGATTTCTTTTGGTTTGATTTCTTTATTAAAGGGTGCACATATTAGGAACTCACCTATATTTGATACTTTCTTGAGAGAGAGGTCAAGAATACGAAAAAGAGATAACAACAGTAATTTAAAGCTATCAACCTTTATCTAATTAACTTGACACTGAGAGGAGATAGTTAATCTGAAGTCATAAAACATGGGTTAATAATGCAATGCTCTGAGATAAAGAGAAGATGAGTTAAATTCATCCAAACCAAGGTTGAGAGATGGTTAGGTGATACGTGTTGTGTCCTAGCACACATGTAAGTGTACTTGGTTACCCAAGTAGTAAAGAGGCCTTTAAAAGCCAAGTAGCAATACCCACAAGGACTTGGTTTAAGAACAATCCAATTATAACTTCACTACTAAGATTAAACAAGTGCAAGTGTAACTACTATCATTTGATATTTGAGAATTTAACAATAATCATAAACAATTCAAAATTATGTAGTGTTGGAGATGATAATGGGGAGAAATCCAGAGTCAAGGCACTACGAACAATCCTACTTATCCATACAATCTCATCAGTCTAGTTAATTATCTTGTTTGTTGATTCATGGTGTTGATATTATGATTATGGTCTTTTGAGCCTCTAATCGTCTATCTAACTTAACCCAACAATTACATCATTGAGTAGGGATGCCAGGACTCAGTTAAACACATTTATATTTAATCCCATATTTGAACCAAATGGGTCAAATTAGGTATATAAATATCCTAAATTCAAATCCTAACGTCAATTCATTGAACGTTTACGATCCCACTCCATATGCCCTACAATCTATTTTATTATTCCTCCTTCTGTGCTCACAGTAGAAATATAGATTTATCCTAAGGGTCACAAATCCATATAATAGTGATAACAAGGATATATGGACAAACAATAATGATAATAAACTTAAACAACCTCAATTGAAAGCACAAGTAATCATGTTCTTGGCCTCAACTCTAGAAGAGGGTGTTTAGCTACTCATGGTCTTACAACTGATCACAAGAATGAAATTCATACATAAAAAGAAAAATTAATCTAAATTAATTATTAATAACCCTAATTCAATCTTGATCAAGTGTATTTCCATCCCCAAAAGTCTTCCAAGTTTCTTACAAGAAGAGAAAATTATTTTATTTATACTAGGAAAAAAGTTGGCCGTTTTGTGCCCATTGGCGTGTCACGCTCAAGTTCCTCCATGTAAGGGTGTATCACAAACTTATAGTGGATGCACAATATTTTGGAAACATTTAATTTTTTTCTTGGGGTGTGACACATCCTTATCTCGGAGGTCGAAGGGTGTGGCATGCCCATGGCCTCATAAATTCTGAATTTTGACATCTTGAACTCCATCATTTTGCCTTTGATTTCCTCACATCTTGGTTGTATTTCCACTTTAATTTAAGATTTTTTATATTCCTAACATTTATTTTAATATCATCCATGATCTCCTACCATATCAAACAAGATGAATTAGTGCACACAACACAACAGAATTCATCGAGATACACTAGAACAACACATAGCTCAAGCTAGTAACACTAGTTTTCTTAACTAAACTCTAAGTGATCATTTGTATTCCAAACTAGTTTTAAACACTCCTTGAACACTA
The DNA here is from genome assembly GCA_030864215.1 of Capsicum pubescens. NCBI lineage: Eukaryota > Viridiplantae > Streptophyta > Magnoliopsida > Solanales > Solanaceae > Capsicum > Capsicum pubescens. Next base: position 127,579,055 of record CM061543.1, read on the forward strand.
TAAACATATTTTTTTATCACTTAATTACTTAATTATACAATAAACAACTCATTACACACACAAAAAATCCTAAAAACTAGTCTATACACATGCATATTATGATACTTAGGTGCATAAATCAACCTAAGATCACCACACCACACTTAAAACCTTGTTTTTCCTTAAACAACTCTTCATATTAATCACCATCTAAGGAAGAATCCAACATCACTACTACTATAAGAAAGACATTCAAGCAAACACTACAATAACTACACAAAAAGAAAGTTCCGCATTAAGCATGTCATGTATATTTCAAAGCTCATGTAATGACCCTCCAGGTAATTTCCTCAATTTTCATGCATTTCCAGCATTAAGATCTTTTCCAAAGTGGATACAAGTCATTATGACTTGCTGGAACTATCAGTTTGGTTATCAAACTGTTCCTTTAGATTTTAGGCTTATTTCTCTATTTTGGAACTTTTACTAATTAGGATTTGGCATTGCTCCAGAACTCCAAGTATATGACCCCATATGAGAATTTCAACATCGCCATCAACCCTATAATATTAATTTTTGGCTAGAGGGACATTTTTCTCCTTCTCGAGGCTTTCAAATTCATTTTGGGATATTGGGCAGATTATGTGTAAAATAGAACTATAGGTGTGGGCCCCACATTAATTCAAAAAATATTGGATGAAATTTTTGATGATTCAATTGAGTTTGGAACATTGAATTTTTTATGGTAGCATTATTTATTTGTGCCCACGGGGATTCGAATGAATACTAAGCACTTGATCAAAGTCTGTCTTAGACTTGGCAAAAATCTGGTGCATGGCACCTGATAGGACTGCTTAAGTGTCTATTGGTCCTTTTTTGTAGCCCTGTCCCATTAGCAGTGGTGTACTTTAGCACCCATTGGTTGATAAAGAGTTGCTCGCTTTAGCGCCATTAGGGCTGTTTTAGCGGTACACGTGACTTTTTGCCAGACCTTAAAGTAGTTGAGATACTGATTTAGCAGTAAGAACTTTAGAAGTAGGTGTCTTTTTAGCGACACCTGTAACCTTTTTAATCACATTTTATCCACACCATTTTCCACAATTTCTTTGACCATTTCAACACCAAGATCAGAGCTCAAAGAGAGAAAAAAGTGGGAAATAAACCATTGAAGCAAACATAATCTATCCTAACACTCTTTGGTCATTTTCCATTAATCTTTCCTTGAATTTCCATCCTAATTCATGGTAAAATCCGTAGAAATTAATTCTTGAATTCCTAGACTTTGAGGGCTGATTTGTGACGACAATTGTGCTCCATTTGTGCTCAATTCTTGATCACACATTTCTTATCCTTCGAGGGACCTCATGATAGGTTTAATTTTATATGTCATTTTCGGGGTTTGCTGGACCGTTCTTAACACAAAATTTGAAATGACCCTTATTAGAGAAATATGGGTCTTGTTTTACTCCTAACGATGTGTTGATTATTTTTTTATAATGTGATGGAATTTTAGGATCATGGAGTGAAAATGGATGATTCATGGATTATTCAAGGGTTGTTGTTTGGCATCGATGTAGGCTTATGTCTAGTCTTCTTCTTGAGATGGTGTTTTATATATGTTTCATGTCAAATAGGGATTTTAGGATGTTATTATGGGTAAACATCGTGACTTAGCCTAAATTATGCATTTGGGGGCTAGAAAGGTAGTGGAACCTTAAGGTGAAATACTTTATACTTCTAGAATCCTATTATCCTAGGTTGTTAGACAATTAGGTAGAGTTTAGATTTATGACCACTTAGTATGATGGTTAATATGATGCTCGGTGGATTATGATGGTTTTCCTAGATTATGATATTATGGTTATGTCATAGATACTATTGCGCCCAAGGATGTGATAATGATATTGGTTGGATTCAGGGATATGCTTTATCCTTGTAAAGAAAGTGCCTGTATTTTATAGACATATTGATGCTTATAATCATATTGTATGGATATTGATAATGGAATGCATAGATTCGGTGTATTCATGGTCAATTAGATAGTAAATGGTAAGATTCAAACTAAAATAAAGTTTTACTACTCTTTTTCCTAAAAAGGGATTTATTACCACTTTTCGCTTCTAGAGCAATTTTCATCATAATAAGAATTGTACCATCTTAATTAATAGCTTATGAGACTTTGAGACTAAAAATGATGTTTCAGAGATTTGACCGAGATAGATTCTGGTCCATGGTTTTCTAACTACTATTTATCTCGGTCGAGAGAGATTCCGACCCTTTTTACACTTTTATGATAATTTAGTCCCAGAGTTTATCCTAGGCAATAGATTTACAAACTTACAATCTTTTAGCCTATGTATTTTATATATATACACACACATATATATAATATATATAAATATATAAATATATATAAATATACATATATATATGTATATAGATACATATATATATGTATATATGGTACTGGACAAAGTGGATTAATGATGATGATGGTTATTGGAAATCCTTGATCTGGACTAGGTCGGTGTATACGGGGTACTCTCGAACCACTTAGGGGCCCCTTAGTTCGTGAGCCATTTTGCTGGAGAAGAGAGGTCACCGTAGGTCCTATCTTTGCGAGTCATCGAGCTAAAGGAGGTGTATACACTAGGTTACATTATGGTACTTGGGAATGTTATGATATTATGGATTCTCTCTGCATTCATACTTGCATGCACATTGCCTATCACCAATATGTGCCTATATCTATCAGCCTTATAGGGGGTCGCATAACCATAGGTTATGAGTATTGCTTGTGGTACATTGTGTGTGCTAAATGGACCTTCTAGGTTATGGAACTCAATTTAGGTATTTTTTGTCTGTGCGAGCCAGTTACTTTATATTGTTGTTATTATTATGATTAGCTCATGACAGGTTAATAATTGGATTGGTATTGATATTTGAGATATGATCTAATTCCTTATTAATACAGTTATATAATTATATATGATTATTTCATGGTTAGGCATTATGGTTTTAAACCCTAATTATGCTAGTAACAGTTCCTACTATGATTAAGAGGCCTTGAGATGCTAGTGTGATTACTTAGGTTTTACCCTTGAGTTAGCCTTGTTATGGTATATATATATACATCAATCTATCTATGTATAGTTATGGTATTACCATATATCCTTTTCTTACTTCATGTATTCATGTTGTATATCAATTCCTTGGCCTTTTATATTACTATGTATACCCTTTTTCCGCTCTTTATTTATATATTGACCAGTGATATATGTTATAGTGCTTAAAACCTAGTTTATGGTTAGAATAGGCAAGCTAATCCTTATTTCCTCTTTAGTTTTACATTGTTAATTTTCATTGATATTTGAGTATAATTTACATCCTTGTTGACATGTTATGTATATTTGCAATATCTTTGGAGCTCAGTCGATAGTTGCCTACTGAGTACCATGTGTTTGGTATTTATACTACACTTTTGTAGCCTGCAGATCATAGTACGAGTTCTTGTTATTGTTGTATGCATCATGTATATCAACTATGGTTTAGATACATAAGGTGAGCTCATGACATTTGGAGTATTGTTGTTCTCCCTCTTATGAGCAAGGCTAATCTCTATGTTGTATTCAGATATGGGTTATATCAGTATATTCATTTAGCACTTTATTTTTTCTTCTTATTATATTGGTCACTCTTGTACTAATTACACTAGGTTTTGGGACTATCTTGTGTAATTTAGCCTTTTAACTATATTTATTCTGTATTGTTCCTTTATTTTCTATTGTAGTCCATTACTAGTAGTTTCGGACTATGGATTAGCTTAAGTCTTGGTGGGTTATGATATGTGCCATCAAGATAATAGAAATCAGGTCGTGACAAATTAGTATTAGAGCCTAGTTTTACCGTTGTGTTGGTACAAGAGCTAAGTGTCTACTAAAGTCCTCCAGATTGGTGCAGTGACATTGGTAACCTATCTTTGGGAGGCTACACGGCATTCCTAGGAATTTATATTTATGACTCCTTGTCATGTATCCATATTTCTGTAAGTCTTAAGTATGTTCTTTAACACCATTCTACCCCAGATTGACGATACAAAGTTATCGATAGATGGGTTGAGACTTTGAAATGCATTTCTAGAGCTTTAGTGTAACATCAGACTTAGAAGTCAGGGATGAATACCAAAGATATTCAGTCTCGATCATAGGATATGGGGATAGCTCAAGCTCCGACACTGTTCATCATAGTTTCAACATTTTTATATTAAATATTAAGGATCCCAAGTCTTTTTGCGAATTCCTCAAAACCATGGATTACATTTGGCTCATCGATTAGTTCCCAGTATAGAGTTGGATTTTTTGGTATTTAGAAGGGCTTCTTATTAATTTTAGAGCACGAGATTAGGTTTCTTGAGTAGTTTGGACATATCTCTATGCTATATACTTCAAATCATGACATGATGTATGCATTTATTAGAGGATTAGCCTTGCTACTACATTTGGTGTTGGAGTATTTGGTACCAATAAGGTCTTGCTTCTCGTAGGTTATTGATCACGTGAAGGCCATATAGAGAGCATGTATTGAGATTTATGAAGGTGGAGGCAAGTGACCATGTCATAAGTATAATGCTATTAGTATTTTATTTATTAGTGAGGATCCTCCCATCAGAGGTTAGATTCACTTGCAGCCTATTGGTCTGATGCAGGTAGTATTTCAAACTATGGCTGGATTTAACATTAGTCATGGTGCTCATAGTAGGTAGAGTTCTTAATGGATCTTGTGGAGTTTTTGTTATGGGTCTTAAGGCTATCGTGTCCCTTCTGGATCAGGAGGTGTAGTATCTCAGAGTATTCTAGGAGCTTGTTTTGGTTGTGGCAAGATTGGTCATTGGTTTGAAGAGTGCCCCAATTATTGTGTGCCTCGATATAGATTTTATGCTTATATGACTATCCCTGTAGATTATTTCTTTAAGTAGTGGATGAAGTGGATCAGTATTGATATTTTCCCCTAAGGGTGTAGCAATTGGGTTTGAGTCCCGGTTACCTTGACATAATGTAATTCTTGTGGCCCTATAGTGGTACTTGTTGTTGATTTTATTTTGGTACTATCTATTTTCTTATACTGATATTTATATTAATATTTTAATTATCATCATTGCTTGATATTGACCAACCCTGTCCTAGTACATGGTTATACTACTAATATTAAGTTAGAATTCCCTTTCTCACGGTTCTTATTAGTTAGCTTGGGCAGCTAGATTTTTTTGATAATTTCTCTCTTCTAGAAAAGTGAGCTTAGTCATTTTCCCCTTCTATTAGAGTATGCTAGATTAGTTGTCGAGTGGATTATGGCAGTGAAAATGAGTTGACCTTTTGTGGTTCTGTTATGGCTCTAGAGATGGTAGTTGGATATTGTAAGACCCCGTAAAGTTCTCTCATAGTCTGAGCCTTTAGAACATGTCAAGTGAGGCCTTATTTTGTCTCTAAAAGATTTAGGAATGACTTCCAAAATATTTAGTATTTAAATCATTTAGAGTTTTCCTAAAAATGGATTTTTATCGTTTAGAAAATTGAATTATCTTTCCAATGATACCCATTTCGTCAAAATCCGACATCAAAAGAGAAAGATATGGCCGAATTACAGAAAATAGTCTGAACTGCCTAGGTGCGACGGAGAGGTTCGACGGACCGTTGAGCTAGAGACAGACCGTTGCCCAAACCATTGCAGAGAAGGCAGTGAGACCTCATTCTGGTTAGGAGCGACTGTAAGGCCGATGGACCATTGATCCAGCGATGGACCATCGACCCAACCATCGCAGGCAAGGCAGAAAGTCCAAATCTGGACTAGGTGCGACGGTCAGGATCGACGGACCTTCAACCCAGTTACGGACCGTCAACCCAGTGACGGACCGTCGCACCCACCATCGGATATTTCGTTTAGTGATTTTAAGTCATTTTTAAAAGGGATTTTTGGTCTTTTCCCACCATTTTTACATCTTAATATACCCAAATGAGCCAGATGACTTCAGTTTATCCAAAAGTATCTCAAAGCTAGGGTTTCTTCCTCAAGAAAAAACCCAAATTCCTTCTCTAAGAAATTTAAGAACTCACCATAATTTCTGCAAATTGGGTTAAGATTCAAAGTTCCCAAGTCAAAAGCTTTAAGAAACCTCCCTTAAGAGTTCTAAAAAGAGTCTCAAGCAAGCTTGTTCATCCAATTTCACAATCTAAGGTATGTGGGGTTTGAACAAGGGTAATCCTTTCACCCTTGTGCCCAAAGGCTTATTTTAAATTACAAGTTTTCTGTACTTTATGAGATTTTACATGAAATTCAGTTAGGCTTTTTCACCCATTATGAAATTGAGTTAGGCTTTTAAATTCCACAATTGATTATGATTTAAAGAAAAGAGGAATATATTTTGGCCTTCATTAAAGACCCTTGATTTATTTTAAGGTGGATTTCCTAAAAGTTATAAGCTGAGTATGGGAGTAGTATTTAGCACCAAGTTGGGTATGCTTCCAAAGTTTTATGCCCCAAAACTACGTGCCACCGTAGGATTGAGATTTATGGGTCTGAGGCCAAGATAGTGATTAATAAAGTTAAGGTTCTATTCTAATGGAAAGGGTAGAATAACTCTCCATAACGTGGCCAAGATGTTGTACTCTATGTAGCTCATATAGTTTATGTCAGTTAGAAGAAACTCCCGAGACTAAAAGAGTTTTAGAGTTCCCAAGTGTTAAAAGTTTCTAAAAGTTCTAAGTCCTTAAGTTTTAAAGAAGTTTTACTCTCCACAAGATAAAAGCATGAGTTTGTAAGTATTGTTTAAAGCTTTCTTTAGCCTTCAATTACTGAGAATAAGAGGAGAGTATAGATTTTAAAGCTAAGTATAATGACTCACGAGATTTGTGTTACATGTTTCACTATATATGATTTATGAGTTTTATATTTTAGACTTATTCATGCCATGCGAGTCATTCCTATTTGCATGCATGATTTTATTAAAGAGTATTGATATTGTTTTATGTAAATGCATGCACCACAATATACTCAGTACATTCCCAAAGTACTGATCCACATATACATCTTTGTGCTACATTGTCTCATAATGTAGGTTCAGGTGATCAGTCTTAGCAATGATTGTGATTCCTGAGTACCTTTGTCTACATTCCACAGTTTGTGAGTCCTCATGGTTCGAGGACCTATATTTGCAGCTTTTTCGTTTTCACAGTGTTTTGAGTTTTACTTTCAGGTCATAGTGAGTCAGTTGGGGGTCTATCCCAATGGCTCTCCAGTTTGAGTAGTAGAGGCTTTGTCAAACTAGACTGTCAGTTGAAGTTGTGTTCCAGATTATTGGTATTTTTGCTACTCAGACATTATTCCCCGTTATTTTGGATTATAGTTGACCCAATAAAGTATCATTTCTTAGCTTATTTATCCTAAATCAAGTGTTAGAAGTAGTAACAAGCTCAAAGGGTTAGGTTAGGGATACTTGTATCCTTAAGCACCGTGTGACATCTCGGGATAAGATTTTGGGGCGTTACAAACTTGGTTTTAGAGACTAAGGTTTAAGAAGTCCTAGGGAGTCAGACAAGACACGTTTTGTAGAGTCTTGATCATTGGTATGTAGAACACCATATCTATGAGCAAGAGGCTACACAATGTTTTAGGAAAAATTTATCTCTTTCATTCAGAATCTATCGTGATTATAGTTGTTTCTCTTAGCTACTAATTCATGCTCTGTTATTCAGAAAATGCCTCCCCAAAGAGTGAATACCCGCAGAAATAATAATGAGAAACCTCAGCCTGTTGATCTCTTGAATGAGACTATATCTCATGCTGAGTTTAAGGCAAACTTTCAGGCGTTAGCCCGACCAGTCACCGCAAATGTCGAGGCTAATAACCAGGCCACAGTTCCACATCAGTAGGGAGGTGACTTAGCTGCTGCCAGGATCCATGATTTTATGCGAATGAAACCGCCAGAGTTCTATAGGTCTAAGGCTGGTGAAAACCTGCAGTTATATCTTGAATAGGTGAGGAAGATCACCCAAGTCATGCATATTTCTAAGGAAGATATTGTAGAGTTGGCATCTTATCATATGAAAGACATTGCTTTTGACTGGGTTGTTGCATGGAGGAAGAATAGAGGGGAAGATGCTGCCCGTATTACTTGGCAGGTGATCCAGGATGCATTCTTGGAAAAGTTCTTCCCGTTAGAGATGAGGGAAGCAAAGATAGATGAGTTTATGAACCTGAGACAAGGATCCATGACTGTTAAGGAGTACTACTTGAAGTTCAACCATTTAGCCAAGTAATCTCCCGATTTGATTACTGACACCCGAACTAGTATGAGCAAGTTCATGACAGGTATGCCTGGTTTGGTGCTAAAAGAGTGTAGGACTACTATGCTCAACAGGGATATAGATTTGTCCCGACTGATGATTCATGCACAATAGATAGAGGCAAATAAGATAAGGAAGAGAGATAGAGTAAAGGAAACAAGAGGGCTAAATTCGAGCAATATGAGTATGGTCAGATTATGTCCCATGGAGGGAATCGTCCACACTTTCAGAGCCGTTCATCTTTGCCAGCACCTTCATAATCTAGTGATCTCATGCCCCGAAATAGGCAAGATCAAGGGAATAGGTCCTCTAAGTCCAGGTCCCAGAACAGTGTGAGTAACAAGCCTAATTATCCTCCTTGTGCTAAGTATGACAGGACCTATCCCGATGAGTGTTTGGCCGAACAGAGGGGTTGTTTTGGTTGTGGAAAGATGGGACACTGACTTATAGAGTTCCCGTATGCTAGGCAGGGGAACAGAGATGTACGACCTCAGACTCAGGCTACTAGTGCCCCAGCTCCTTTAGCCCATCCAGCCCCTCCCCAGGGCGCTTCATCCAGTACTGCTGGCGGTTAGAACCAGAATAGATTCTACACCTTACCATCTCACCAGTAGTAGGAGGATTCTCCCAATGTTGATACTAGTATGCTAGGTGTATTTCACTTTGATGTTTATATGTTGTTGGACCCCGGATCAAGTTTCTCTTATGTGACCCCACTTGTAGCTGTAAATTTTGAAATAAGTCCCGAGAAGATTCCCGAGCCTTTCCTAGTCTCTACTCCAGTAGGTGAGTCAGTTGTTGCTAAGCAAGTGTATAAAAAGTATCCCATCACCATTTTTCATAGAGTCATATTTGCTGATTTGATAGAGTTGGACATGGTGGATTTTGATCTTATTTTGGGTATGGATTGGCTTCATTCTTGTTATGCATCTATAGACTGTCGTACCCGTGTGGTCAAGTTTCAGTTTCTTGATGAACTAGTTTTTGAGTGGTCTGGGAGTTTAATATCTCCCAAGAGTCATTCCAAAAAACTAATATCCAAAGGTTGCATCTATCACCTAGTTAGAGTTAAAGACACTATGTCCGAGACTCCAACTATTCAGTCAACCAACATTGTTAATGAGTTTTTTCAGAAGATCTCCCAGGGGTACCTCCCGATAGAGAGATAGAATTCAGGATTGACCTTTTTCCCGACACTCAGCCTATTTCTATTCCTTCCTACCGTATGACACCTTCAGAGCTTAAGAAGTTGAAAGAATAACTCAAAGATTTTTTAGATAAAGGTTTCATAAGACCAGTGTCTCTCCTTGGGGTGCACCCATCCTATTTGTGCGAAAAAAATATGGTTCTTTGTATATGTGCATTGACTATCGTCATCTTAACAAGGTCACAATTAAGAATAAGTACACTCTTTCGAGAATTGATGACCTGTTTGATCAGTTGAAAGGTGCAAGTTATTACTCTAAGATAGACCTTAGATCCGGCTATCATCAACTTAAAGTAAGGGAGTGTGATATCCCAAAGACAACCTTCCAAATCCGTTATGGTCACTTTGAGTTTCTAGTCATGTCTTTTGGGCTAACCAAGGCTCCAGCGGCTTTCATAGACCTCATGAATTGAGTGATCAAGCAGTATCATGATATGTTTGTCATAGTGTTCATAGATGATATCCTTATTTACTCCCGTACTAAGAATAACCATGCAGATCATATTAGAATTGTCCTGCAGACTCTTAGAGCTCATCAATTATTTGCCAAGTTCAACAAGTTTAAGTTTTGGCTAAGGTACATAGCTTTTTTGGGTCATATTATTTCAGCCGAAGGCATTAGAGTCGATCCCAAAAGACCGAAGCTGTAAGAAATTATCCTAGACCTATCTCTCCATCTGACATTAGAAGTTTCTTAGGTCTAGCTGGATACTACCGCCATTTTGTTGAAGGTTTCTCTTCTATTGCATCCCCCATGACCCAATTGACCCAAAGGAAAGTTAAGTTCCTTTGGTCAGATTCCTATGAGAAGAGTTTTTAGAAGTTGAAGACTCGACTCATTTCAGCCCCTGTGTTGACCTTACCTAATGGTACAGATGGTTTTGTGGTGTATTATGATACCTTTAGAGTTTGTTTGGGATGTGTGCTGACGTAGAAAGGTAAGGTTATAGCATATGCCTCTAGACAGTTGAAGCCACATGAAAAGAATTACCCAACCCATGATCTTGAATTAGCTGTTGTGGTTTTTTCTTTGAAAATATGGAGACACTATCTGTATGGTGTTCATGTTGATGTGTTTATGGACCAAAAATTCTTGCAGTATATGTTCTCTTAGAGGGAGTTAAATCTTCATCAGATGAGGTGGTTAGAGTTGCTAAAAAATTATGATATGAGTGTGTTATATCACCTAGGCAAGGCCAATGTAGAGGTGGATTCCCTTAGGAGGATGTCTATCGGTAGTGTTGCTCATATGGAGGAAGATAAGAAAGAGTTAGCTCATGATGTGCACCGTTTGGATATATTAGGTGTTAGATTGCTTGATTTCACTGAAGGGAATATTTTGGTACAGAGTAGTTCTGAATCCTCTTTAGTTTTGGAAGTAAAGGAGAAACAAGACTTAGATTCTAGTTTGGTCAGACTGAAGGAGTCAGTTAAGGACCAAAGGATAGAGGTTTTCTCCCAAGGGGAAGATGGTGTGTTGAGATGTCAGAATAAATTGTGTGTTCCGTGTGTTGGTGAATTGAGGCACAAAATTATGAATGAGGAGCACGGTGCACGGTATTCCATTTATCCTGGTGTTACCAAGATGCACCGTGACTTGCCGGAAATCTATTGGTAGAGTGTCATGAAGAAGGATATAGAAGGGTTTGTAGCAAAGTGTTCAACGTGCCAACAGGTTAAGGTAGAGCACCAAAGACCTGGTGGTAAGTTGAAAGAGTTTGGTATACCCACTTGGAAGTGGGAAGAGGTGAATATGGATTTCGTGACTAGTTTACCTCTTTTGCGTCATCATCATGATTCTATTTGGGTTGTTGTAGACAGGTTGACTAAGTCCATGCATTTTCTGCCAGTGCATACATCTTATACAACTGAGGATTATGCTAGATTGTATATCCAGGAGTTAGTCAGGTTGTATGGAGTTCCCTTGTCCATTATCTCAGATAGGGGTGCTCAGTTCACTTCGCAGTTTTGGAAAGCTTTCTAGAAGGGTCTTGGTACCCAAGTTAATTTGAGTTCCACTTTTCATCCGCAGACATATGGTCAGGATGAAAGGATTATCCAGACTTTAGAAGATATGTTGAGGGCGTGTGCCCTTAATTTCAAAGGTAGTTGGGATGAGCACTTACCATTGATTGAGTTTTCCTATAACAATAGTTACCATGCTAGCATTAAGAAGTCACCATTTGAGGCTTTGTACAGTACAAGATGTAGATCACCCATAGGTTGGTTTGAAAAGGGTGAGGCTTCTGTGATTGGTCCTGATGCAGTGTTTGAGGCTATGGAGAAAGTTAAGTTGATTAAGGAAAGGTTGAAGACAACTCAGAGTCGTCAAAAGTCATATGCTTATGTAAGGAGAAGAGATCTTGAGTTTGAGGTGGGTAATTTGGTGTACTTAAAGATTTAACCCATGAAAGAGGTAAAAAGGTTTGTAAAAAAGGGGAAGCTTAGTCCCCGTTATGTTGGCCCTTATAGAGTTTTGAGCCGTATTGGGAAAGTAGCCTATGAAGTTGAGTTGCCCGCAGATTTGTCAGCTATTTATCCTATCTTTCATGTCTCCATGCTTAAGAAGAACATTGGTTATTCTGTTGTAGTAGATCCTTCAGAGAGCTCAGATATCCAGACTAATCTTTCATTTGATGAGATTCCGGTTGAGATCCTAGATTACCAGGTCCGTAGACTAAGGAACAAAGAATTTCCCTTGGTCAAAGTTTTGTGGTGCAATCAGTCAGTTGAAGGCGCTACTTGGGAAATGGAAGTAGATATGCGAGCCAAGTACCCACACCTTTTCTCCGTGAGTTCAGATCAAGACAAAGGTATTATTCTTTCTCAATTCAGTTCCTTTCCAATCAAAGTTCAGCTATGTATCTATTCTTGTGTAAGCTCTTGCATTTCCCGACGTAGTCAAAAGTTTAGAAAGATATAGAATCAGTTTAGCGAATTGTTTCAGCTATGCATTACCTGATTTCTCTGTACTTTTAGTCTAACTATTAACATTCGAGGATGAATGTTTCCAAGGGCGAGATATTGTAAGACCCCGTAAAGTTCCCTCATAGGCTGAGCCTTTAGAACATATCAAGTGAAGCCTTATTCCATCTCTAAAAGATTTAGGAATGACTTACAAAGTGATTAGTCTTTAAATCATATAGAGTTTTCCTAAAAATGACTTTTTATCATTTAGGAAATTAAATTGTCTTTCCAACGATACCCATTTCGTCAAAATCTGACATTGAAAGAGAAAGATATGGCCGAATTATAGAAAATAGTCTGAACTTCCCAGGTGCGATGGAGAGGTCCGACGGACCATCGAGCTAGCGATGGACCATCTCCCAATCCATCACAGAGGAGGAAGTGAGACCTCATTCTGGTTAGGCACAATGGTATGGCCCATGGACCGTCGATCCAGCGACGGACCGTTGGCCCAGCCGTCGCAGGCAAGGAAAAAAGTCCAAATCTAGCCCAGGTGCGATGGTCAGGACCGATTGACCATCGACCTAGCAACGGACCATCACACCCACCGTTTTATATTTCATTTAGTGATTTTAAGTCATGTTTAAAATGGACTTTTGGGTTTTTTCCACCCTTTTTACATCTTAATATACCCAAACGAACCAGATGACTTTAGTTCATCCAAAAGCATCTCAAAGCTATGGTTTCATCATCAAGAACAAACCCTAATTCCTTCTCTAAGAAATTCAAGAACTCACCTTAATTTCTGCAAATTGAGTTAAGATTCAAAGTTCCAAAGTCAAAGGCTTTAAGAACCCTACCTCAAGAGTTCTAAAAAGAGAAACAAGCAAGCTTGTTCATCCAATTTCACAATATAAGGTATGTGGGGTTCTAAACAAGGACCTTTCACTCTTGTTCCTAAAAGTTTATTTTAAATTACAAGTTTTCTGCAATTTATGAGATTTTACTTGAAATTGAGTTAGGATTTTTCACCCATTATCATTAGTTGCAAGGTTTTGATACTTCCCATGAATTGAAAGTCAAATAGCATGATTTTGCATATGTTTCTATGCCTATTGATGAGACTTACATATTTCAAGATACCATATGAGTAATTGCATTCTTAAGCATGAATTTTGAGATGTTTACTTGAGATTTACTATTTGGGCCAATAGACCCCCATTTTAAGATTTATTGTTCAAGACTGTTTGGGCCATGAGTACCCCATAACTAAGCTATTTTCAGATTTTAGTTAAAGATTTGACCCCTTGGGTCTAAGCTAAGATAGGAATCCACCTTTGATTATGATTTAAAGAAAATAGGAATATATTTTGGCCTTCATTGTAGACCCTTGATTTATTTTGAGGTGGATTTCCTAAAAGTTCTAAGCTGAGAATGGGAGTAGTATTTAGCACCAAGTTGGGTATGAATCCAAGGTTTCATGCCCCAGAACTACGTGCCACCATAGGATTGAGATTTATGATCCTGAGGCCGAGATAGTGATTACTAAACTTAAGGTTCTATTCTAATGGAAAGGGTAGAACAACTCTCCCCAACGTGGGCAAGATGTTGGACTCTATGTAGCTCATATAGTTTATGTCAGTTAGAAGAAACTCCCGAGTTTAAAAGAGTTCCAGAGTTCCCAAGTGTTAAAAGTTCCTAAAAGTTCTAAGTCCTTAAGTTTTAAAGAAGTTTTACTCTCCACAAGATAAAAGCATGAGTTTGTAAGTATTGTTTAAAGCTTCCTTTAGCCTTCAATTACTGAGAATAAGAGGAGAGTATAGATTTTAAAGCTAAGTATAATGACTCACGAGATTTGTGTTATATGTTTCACTATTTATGATTTATGAGTTTTATATTTTAGACTTATTCATGCCTTGTGAGTAATTCCTATTTGCATGCATGATTTTATTAAAGAGTATTGTTATTGGTTTATTTAAATGCATACACCCCCATATACTCAGTACATTTCCAAAGTGCAGATCCACATATACGTCTTTGTGCTACATTATCTCATAATATAGGTTCAGGTGCTCAGTCTCAGCAGTGACCGTGATTCCCGAGTAACTTTGTCTACATTCCACAGTTGGTGAATCCTCATGGTTCGAGAACCTATATTTGCAACTTTTTTGTTTTCACAGTTTTTTGTGTTTTATTTTCAGGTCATAGTGAGTCAGTTGGGGGTCTGTCCTAATGGATCTCTAGTTTGAGTAGTAGAGGCTTTGTCAGACTAGACTGCCAGTTGAAGTTGTGTTCCAGATTATTGGTATTTTTGCAACTTAGAAATTATTTCCAGTTATTTTGGATTATAGTTAACCCAATAAAGTATTATTTTTTAGCTTATTTATCCTAAATCAAGTATTAGAAGTAGTAACAAGCTCAAAGGGTTAGCTTAGGGATACTTGTAGCCTTAAGCATCGTGTGACGCCTCGGGATGAGATTTTGGGGCATTATAGATATATTGTCCATTTTTGGGTTTGAGATACCTGAAATTGCCTCCTGTGTTGCAGAGGTTTTAGTATTATCTATCTCTCACTTTATAAACCATTTTGGGGTTAACTAATTCGGGGTTCGTTCTTCTGATATGGGTAGTTTATCTCCCGATAGTGGTTTTGAGGTTGATTGTGAGAAGTCTTGGATTCATATTTTAGGTTTATTGGGTTTGTCTCTCGGTGATGGATTTCTTTTGGTATTAGTTTAGAGTTGAATACTCTATACTTTCTGTGATGTAGTTATTGTCCAAGTGGAGTTAGAGAGGTGGAGGTAGGTGATTTTTTTTTGACCACTTGCTAAGTTTGTAAATTGGAAATTCATTTTCTTGAGTTGCTTGGTTCATTTTTTGATAGTGGTCTAGACCTTGGTATTGGTGTCGATATTCGTACTCTATTCTTCGGCAATGTGATTCGTGGGTTGATTGGGTTAAGATTATCCTACTTGGGTGGATTAAAGAAATCCTTATTTTGAAAATTATTCAGCCGAATAAGACTTAGTGTAGTGCTTCTCTTTAGTGACATGCGTCCATGGGTTTTCGTTGTCTAGATGGATTACTGGATTGATTAGTTTCCGACTAAAGTTGCATTTCTCCAAGTTGCTAGAGTTTTGGTTATCTCTATTACGGTTTGTACCATTGGTGAGCTCTTCAGTATGTCTTGGTGGTTCATTCCCTCTAGTGGATATGGAGTTGGTTCTCTGTGTTTTCAGCTAGTGATTTATCCTCAATTGTGATTTTATTCTGCCGCTATGTTTCATACCCTTTAGTGGGTATAGAGTTGGTTGCTTGTGTTTTCATTTGGTGATTTATCCTCTGTTGTGGTGTTGTTCTTTATCTGTGTTTTGATTTTGGCTCGGCGTGATTCGATAAGGATATATATGATTTAGATAGTAAGGTCAATTAGAGTATTTAACCTTAGTTTAGGCTTTTTGGCTCAGTTTTGAATTTGACGCCTTGGAATGGTGATTTGGAGGCTATGACGGATTTAGAGAGTGGATGCTTACACATCTTCAGGTTTGGCTTGAGTAACGGAGATCGAGCAGTTCAGCCTTAGTACTTAGCTTGGAGTTGTATAGCTTGGGTGTAACCTGCGTTTTTAGATTTGCCTCAATTAGAATTTCATCTATAGGCTAGCTAAGCCTACTCCATTGATACCTATTTTATATTCATCTGTTCAAATATCATCAGTACCTGAGGCTACCCCCTGGTTGCAACACGGTGCTTAAGGCGACAAGTGACCCCAAGCTAACCTATGGACTGGTACCTGCCGATAGCATTGAATAAAATGGATACTTTAATAGCATTTGGGAAGATAAACTGATGAAATATGATCCAAAATGGAATACTGATCCTAATATAAATAACATGTCTGAAAGACAATTGGTATCATCTAAAAGATAAACTGACTGTCTGAACATTTGAAAGCCTCTAACATGAGGAGTTAATGGGACGGGCCCCCAAATAACTCCGACTGACTAACATAAAAGTAACTATTGTAAATGACTGAAATAAAGATATCGTCCTCGATGGATGAGGACTCACCACTACTGCTGTTGGAAGAATGCTAATCTGTCTAAGGATGCTCAGTGATGTCACGACGCGATTTCTGAGTCATGATGGAACCTACCATAACCCACCAATAGGTATGCCAACACCTTAACCCGGATCTAATGCAATGAGTTACCTTGGTAGGGATGTCCAACATGGACCCAATATAGGAACACAATACAACGACATTCCACAAAGAAACAACAAACATTCGAATACCAATCCCGTGACCAGATAATATTAGTACAAGAGCATCTCTGCATTCGACAATAGAAATTACAAGTCAATGTCTAATATTATTAAATAGTCTTATACATTCATCTCGAATACAAAAGATAGAATAAGGATAAAAGGGTAAAAGAGAAACTCGAACTCCAAGAGCTTACCCTATCTCCTGATGATCAGCACCACACGATCTTGACTGAACGATGACAACTAAAACTCAGTAGGTACATAAATGTAATATGAGTACCAAAACACGGGTACTCAGTAGGCATCATCAGCCGATAGAGCTAAATAATTGTATAAGGATGATATAGAGTAAGAAAATAACTTAAAGTCAAGGTACAAAATTGAACCTAATTTTTTTTCGGTGTCACTGTCTAATTAACTGATCAACTAGAACAATAGTACGTTATTCCATATCCACATATACCATAACTTTCATACAACACGAATAATTGTTTTGGAAGCATAAAGCCACATATATACAATAACAATCATGTAATTACCATAATCAACACAACTACCATCATTAGAGTATACAGTAAAAAAACTTACCATGACATCCCATACCGTCAGGAAGTACACTCAAGGAAAACACACAAAGAAATTGTCACAACGTCCCATACCACAGGAGAGTACACCAAAATATCAATTCATCAACATATCAAGGCACAACTACACAAGCAACTCACCAAAGCCGCGGGTTGTACATTCCTTCCATGGCCTCTTACTGAGGTCTACAATTATCATCAACACTACAATTTGACACAACGAAGCCAATATCACCATAACATGGTTATAGTTATTTAATCTCTGACTAATTATTAACTCCATGCCTAGACTATATTAGTTATCCTCAATTTCCACGAGCCACTAGTTTGCAAGTCTTATTGTTTACTAGTAATCAAATAAGGGAAAGGTATAAGTTACCAACACTATTATTTATTCACACATCACAAAGACATATTCTAGTTAGCCTCCTAATTATATAAGTCATCAATTAAGCAACAACGACATCACATGCTAGATGTCAACTTAACCACTCATCATACAATACTAGGTCTATTATCCTATAGTATGTTACAACCTTAAGGACTAGTTTCCATATTTTAGCTAAGTAAGGTCCACCAACGAGTTCAGTAGGCTTCTAGACTACAAGTCATTGTCATTCATTAGAGACAACTAGTTATCACATAAACCACTTTACTAGGCTAAATTTTATAACATAACCATTTATCCAAGTCATGTAGATTTACTAGGTGAGACCTTGGTTCTACACAAAATTACACCTATCAATTAGCCTTAACCCAATACTCGGCATAATCTACTTCTAGTTACTAATTAGAGTTAACATGGGTAACACCTCTTAACTAGTGATTAATGACAAAAATGAACAACAATTTACCAAGGAAGACATCATGTCCTAAGAGCATAAATAGGTTTAGCCACACACGGCAACCTCACATACATCTATGTATTTATATATACTCACCACTTGTAACATCATCAAACATCTTTACCTCTAACGGATTCACCAGGCATCATCATATCATCATTACCTCTTTCAGATTCACTGGGTATCATCATATCATCATTACCAATTCCAAATTCACCGGGTATCATCATAACATCATTACATCCTTCAAATTCACCGGTCATCATCATAACATCATTATATCCTCTGGATTCACCGGGCATCACCATATCATCATTATATCCTCTGGATTCACCGGACATCATCAGAACATCATTATATCCTCTGGATTCACCAGGCATCATCATAACATTGACACATCCTCCAAGACAATGATATACACATATATATGTAGTCAAATAAATAAGAATATACAACCTACAATGATAGATTATAAGTGATGTAAGGTACACATACTATTAAACTATTAATCATCACTACATAATATAAGTAGATGTATGAGCATGAGTATCTAAATGATATACACAATAACCACTTTTCCAAGGTTAACATATTTATTAGAAAGTCAATCATAAGTCAAGTGCATTCTCTCTTGATACCTCTTTTACTCCCACTTTTCACAAAATTAAACCCAAAGGAAAATACTTCACATAAACATTAGCTTATTCATTAGACTTGGGTACTAGTAAGAGTGGTAACATAATTAGAGGTTCACTTGGTGATTTCATCATTAAGCCAAGCAATAGCATAGCCATAGGTTCAATTTATAAGACTTTATAAGGCTATCCATATCATGACAACAAGATAATAAATCAAGTATACACATTATCCAACCATCGACCATATGCATAACCGACAATCAAGTTTAACCATTATAACCCCAATAAATTAACTTACATTCATAAAGTATCTAGGTCACTAAGAAATTACATAGTTCAATCTTAGGATGGGTCAAGTAACACTCTTAAACCCCAATAATGCCAAAGATCACTTTTACAAGACTTACTTCTACTCGGAATTAGGCTAGGTTATCTAAATCATACCATAAGGGCTTATCACTCCTTACTAGGCCTATAAGGGAAAATCTTCTTCAAGTATCCTTTCTAAGTCACCCCAAACACTAAGGCCAATTTATAACTAGTCATATATAGGTCAACATACTCTTAAGGTTAGTCAAAAATATCATTCTCCTCTACTTGAGAACCTAAAGTATTCTCATACTATTCATGAGACTACAAGTAGAACTATCCAAGGTTCTATGCGATAGTCAAGTATCACATTTTACAAGTTAAATAGCCTACGATGATCATAACCCCAATTATCATCATTCACCCATTTATCATCTAAGACCCCACCCAATATCATAAGATATCAAAATTTTACAACAATCAAGCTCATTCTAACCATGAGTAAGCCTAACCTACCTTGAGTCCTGTAATGCCACGAAACTACCCTCTGGATGTCACACGGTACGTAGGACCATAAGTGATCCAAAGTTAACCCTTGTAATGGCATAACTCGTGAGTAACTGAATAAGATACATAAATCTTAAGGAAATGAGTTGAAGAAAAGTTTTTAGCTGAACATCTTCAAAACGAAACTATTAAAATGATTACAACTCCGATTATACAAAATAAAACTAAAATCAAATACATCCACTCTTCTAAATGTCTATGAAGCCTCTACTAGTATTGACTATAGTTAGTCGGGATATGACCCTCAGCTATCCTGAAACAATATGACTAAATAAAGAAAATAAGATGCTACATGAACTATGATTGACTCAGGCCCTCAGATCAAAAAGACTCATTACCTGCTGACTAGAAGCTGCAAACTGTCTGATTATAATGTGCGCACTACAACTTGTACCTACATTATGAGACAATGTAGCACATAGACATATATGTGGATCAGTACTTTTGGAATGTACTGAGTTTGTAGGGGTGAATGCAAAAGTAAAAACAATAACTTATCATAAATATAAACCTTTAAAAAATGCATGCTAAGTGTAAATGACTCACCTTGGGTTTGAATAAAACAAAAGCTGTAAAATCATAAACATAAGTAATAAGTCATCAAGACAATCTTTGTGATCCATTACACTTACTTTAATTTTTTTTTACTTTATTCTTTCTTAGGGAGGTTCTTCTAAATGACATGAACCATGTGAGCTATCATTGAGTCCAACATCTTACCCACGATGGGGAGAGCTTACGTTGGGGAAAGCTATCCTACCCTTACCATCAGAATATGAACATAACTTAAGTGATCACTATACTTAACCCTTATTGGGATCTTAAACCTATGATGACACGTAGTTCTGGGGCATGAGACCTTGGACATATACCCAACTCAGAGCAAGATACTACTCCCTTATTACTTTATTCACATACTTTAGCAAATCCATCTTAACTTAGCATAAGAGTTTTATAATAAAAACCAGTTATGCTTATCTCTGCTTTAAACTGTAATCAAAATGAACAAACATGAATTCCATATCTTAGTTTAGGATCAAAATATTCATCTTTCTTTAAATCTTGGTATAAATCCATCATAGAAGCTAAGACCATAGATTTCGTGAAATCTCAAACTCATTCTTGCTATAATCTTATCAAATAAAACTTAAAAGCATGATCTTCTTGATATCTCAACACTTAAAACTAAGGCTTGAAATTTATGTTTAAACTCATGGTAATTCATAGAAAAAATTCATGCTCAATATAATTCTTAAAATACTTCAACAATAACAAGTCAAGATAGTGCAATTTCATTCATAATATTAATCCTGTAAGTTAAAAACATAAACATAAGCACTTCTTGACATAATTTAAGCTTTAAATCTCATGATAATCACATTCTTCAAGAATATATAAACTTGGGTATAAACCCTACTTCAAAACAAGTAAATAAAATCTTAAAATTATGAAGTTTGGGTACAAGGGAGAAAGGATACCCTTTTCAAAAACCCACATACCTTAATAAGATTGATTGGATGGAGAAACTTGACCTTGAAAGCCTTGGAGATGATCTTGAAATCTTTTCTTGGAATTATTGGACTAGAGAACTTAAATTCTTGTTTATCTTGAAGAGAATGTAACTTGAAGTTGAGGTTCTTGGGAGGATTTTAGTGTTTGTTCTTGGAGAGAAATTATGAATAAAGGGGCCAATAATGCTTCTTGGGGGCTTTAATTATGTGTTATGGACGAATTTGGGTGGGGGAAAATGACCCATTTTTCCTTAAAAACATGGAACCAAAATTAGTAAAATAGGGTTGGGCGATGGAGCGTGCGCTGCGGGCGAATCGCGTGCCCTCACTGCCTCTCTCATGAAAATGGCAAACACTTTTCTCTTAGGTAACAGATTAAGGTGAAATTTATATCTTTTGAAAGCTGACTCATTTATCTACAATTTGGTGAGTCTTGAGCTACAAAATTCTACGTTTATCAAAATTTATATACGTTCAAAGTATAACCTTGTAAAATTAAATACCAAACTATGAAAGAATCAAAGTCTCTTAGCTCAACTTTGTTCTAAGTGATTCTTATGAACATTTTTCACCTCAAAATCACTTCACACACTAGGATAAAGATCATGACACGTATATTAAAAATATATTCATGGAATTAGAGTTTGCATTCATAAGAACGGTGCTTTAAAGTCTAGCCCAAAAATGTGAGGTGTTACAACTCCTTACACCCCTGAACATGAATTAACTCAAAAACTTATGTCTCAAGTTCAGGAAGGCCAATTTTAAAGTCCTTAAAATTAAGAGGCCGAAAATATGTCTGTGTCCAATACTTAGTGAAATTTTCAGGTTCTAAGACTCTTATGCATGCACTAGGAGCTGACCTGTTGTAAGGATTAAATGGGTTATTACAATATCACCCCCTTGGGAATATTTATCCTCGAATGAGACTAGCTAGACTGAGAATACTGTACTAAGGTAACTGAGATCATATACCAAACACACATGACTTGGAACATGATTGCCTAACTGAGTCTGAAACATGATGCATGAACTAAGTATCATGATTGAACTGATTTCTTAAATACATGCAATGACATGAGAATGGGTATATGGTTGAGATAAAAATGAGATAGTCAACTTATGATTAACTATTGCCTCAGGATGGATCTGGTTTTGTGAATAAAAGTTGAGAGGTTCAGGACATGAAAACTCAGGGTATTATAATATCTCCCCCTTGGGATAGTTCGTCACCCCGAATGATACTGGCTTTCTTAAAATACTAAGGAAACACTGAGATAATCCACGGGATACTTACAAACATGCACGAGATACTCACGAGATAAATCATGACTTAATATCTGAATCCGAAATTGGTGCATGATGCATAAACTAGACTGAATTTGTAATTTGCATGAATGTGAACATTTTACCTCACGGATTGGCCTTACTCATGAAACTTTGGGTAGTAAGGCTAAATGGAAAGTTGGAAATCTATAGGATCTTATCTGCTTGATTGCTAAACTGGATCGCAGGCTCTATGAACTTGACCATACAGACTGCCCATACTCAAATAGAGTATTTCTCCAACACTTATCTAAGAAATTATAATAATATTATGGAGAAAAGAATTTTGGGCATGATCTGAAAAAGACATCTGACTAAGAAATCACAACATTAATACAACCTTATAGCATGGAACATAGACATATAAATCATAAGCTAGGATAGAATTACTAGGCCTTAGGTAATGCAACTTCTTTCTTTCAAGCTTAGCAACACTTCTTAAATACTCCCTCAACTATACTATTCCCCTTAAATACCATACTCATTTGATTAAACTTAAAATTTTCACATGAGAATTGATAAATCCATCTACTAAAGTCTAAACTGAACTAAATTCTCTCACCATGATCAAACCTAACTCGAAATCACAACATATAACATGCTACACCATAATACTAGTCTAAACCGCATGATTCAATCTTCTATGTCTCTTCCAAAGTTCACACCCTAAGCATAATATGCCTTACCGCTTTAATGACTAACTCTAAACTCTTACTATGGATTCACTAGTGCATATTGCATTCTTCCACTTACATCCCAACATGACATTTAAGCCTATCATTATAACCCTATATAAACTTCAAGGCAAACACCCATAAAGGCATACTTCTCATATTCTTTAAACCTCTATCAACAACAACTTTATTGCACTATGCTTAAGATGACATACCCAGAATTCTCAACTAACTATGACATATACCAAAGATTTACCTCAATATTCCTTCATCCTTTATCCTTAGATAGAAAAGCATAAGTAATCTTTCTTAATGAGGGTCATCAACTCCCTCTCATCTAAACCATTGCTTATCCATTATTATCACCACTATATTAACATATGAAGAGGTCATCAAAGGGATAACGCATAAGTACCTGAAGCACGAAACAATACTATATAAAACTTTGACACTTAACTGAGGCCTGATGAATAGAATGTCAAAGGGATGGATTTATTAAAGAGATCTAAACTGATGACGTACATGACATAATGCGAATTTCACTAGTATCATAAGTTCTGAGAACTGATCATACTCTGAAACATGAGTTCATACTTATCATAAGCTATGCACCATAAGACTAGAGTTTCATAGATTTATAAGGGATGACTCAAATCACAAAGTGAAGCTATTACTTACTTACTAGAAGTTGAGAATTGAATTGAATACACATGAAGTGTATAAGAATTGGCCTTTGGCATGGATTTATCATGCAAGACATGAATTTGGTTGATAATGACTAAAATTCAAGGAATACTCTAGAGTTAGAAGGGATCAATATTTCATCACAACTCTTATTGACATGTATTACAATCTAATTCTCAAAACTTGATTTGGTTCTTCACTCTGCCATCTACCTCTTAGATCAAAGCTGGCATTCTAAGTTTGGGCCTACTCTATATCCTCGAGACTGAACCATAATTTCTTTGCTCTAACGGTCTACACATGAATGTTCACTCATCTGAATAAACTATATCTAAACAATACTAACTTTATTCTTGGTCACTCACTTAGTACATACCACTCTTAACTTCCTTTTGGTTCAATAGTCATCATCGTAGACTTACACTCTATTAACTCAACAAACATAACTTTCTCACTAAATAAATAATTTATCCCACTAACTCAAATCACATCAAAAGTCTCAACATACTCTATCCCTATCTCCTTAGCATAGACATCAAGAATACTATATACTATAGAACTAGCCTTATTCATACTTAGAAACTCATGGGCATGATCTAAGCATACATGACACTTAATAATCTTATAAAATAATTCAATCCCCATATCACCTTGGGAACATCTCTATATTATACCTACAACACCATACCTAATTACAAATAAATGAACTTAAACTCTTGCATACACTGTTTACGACAACTAGTTCACTTTCTTATAACTAGCATCACTAACCAAGCAATCATTATTTCCACCTTTATAAGCATCCATTGTTCAAACTTAGTGTCTAGTGCTAGCCATGATTAACCACAACTTAACACGCAATTCTTACATGTCAAAACATCAGGAAATACTAGTCCACTAGAAACTTATAACAGTGATATTTGATCATAATCTTACAGTATATAAGCACATCCCCCTTCCACACATATCTAGTACTTATCCATCTATAAATTTAAATTATACCCCTTTCTGTACAAATCTCAACATATTTCTTTTTCATAACCCTATGGGGACATTAACAATCCTTAATAACCTAATACCTTAACTAATGACCTATACTTTCTAACACCATAACATACCATCAAGATCTCCTTTCCTATTTCAAGCAGACCACAATTCACTTTAACTATAACTCTTTCTCTACCTATCACAAGGAAAATAGTACTACATTCATTACCCCTAAGCTAACACATAGGGATGTATTACCTTAACACAAACTCAATAGCATGCATAAATTCATCTATATACTTTCGATCAATTGTCATTCCAACCTTTCTTTTCACTACACTTCTAAACCCACACTTCCAACTATAAGAAGGTTCTATTACTTATAAATCATAACACTCTAGGTTATAATATCCCTTGAATGCAAATTATATTTAATAATCTAGGTTCACACTATCTCCTCTCATAAGCACTATCTGTACTGAAGGATTAACGAGGAATCTGAATACATATCTTACTCTATCTTAACTAAATAACTCATAAGGATGAGGAAATAACTTTTAACTTGAGGAACTTATAACATACTAGCGAGCTCTTCTCAAGCCCCTTTTGTGAATTCTAAATTTACTGATAGTAAATATGAGAGCATCATCTTGGAAAGAATTAGAACTTGCTAATCATCTTATCTTAAGAATAATTCATAGATGAAGGATTATGGTGAAACACATGAATCAACAAAATTTTTTGAGAGAATAACTTTACACCACGACCTTGAGCATGAAGAAGGGAAATATTTCTTAAATGCCTTATAGCCTCTCAAAGAAAAGTACAGATGTCTCCATACCTTTACGCAAGGCTTTACTAGACACAACTTCACAAACACTCAGGACACGTGAAACTTGGATCTAATACAAAGTTTATAACGCCTCAAGAATACCCCCTGGACATCACACAGTACTTAAGACCACAAGTGATCCCAGGATAACCCTTGTATAGGCATAACTCGTGAGCAACTGAATAAGATACATAATTCTTGAAGAGACGAGCGGATGAAAAGTCTTTAGCTGAACATCTTCTAAACAAAACTTTTAAAATTATTACAACTTTGGTTATACAAAATAAAATTAAAATCAAATAAATCAACTCTACTAACTGTCTATGAAGCCTTTACTGGTATTGACTATAGGTAGACGGGACATAACACCCATCTATCTCGAATCAATAAAACTGAATAAAGAAAACAAGATTCTACTCAAACTATGATTGACTCGAGCCCTCGAATCCTTAGGAATCATCATCTGCTGATTGGAAGCTACAAACTATTTGATTATGATGTGCGCACTACAATTTGTACCTATATTATGAGACAATGTAGCATATAGACGTATATGTGGATCAGTACTTCTGGAATATAATGAGCATGTGCGGGTGAATGTATAAGTAACAACAATAACTTATCGTACATATAAGCCTTTAAAAAATGCATAATAAGTGTAAATGAGTCACCTTGGTCTTGAATAAAACAAAAGCTGTAAAATCATAAACATGAGTATTAAATCATAAAGACAATCTTTGTGAGCCATAACACTTACTTTATAAAAGATTTACTTTATTCTTTATTAGGGAGGTTCTTCTATTGAATATACATCATGTGATCTATCATGGAGTCCAACGTCTTACCCATGGTGGGGAGAGCTCACATTGGGGAAAGTTGTCCTACCCTTGCCATCGGAATAGGACCTTAACTTAAGTGATTACTATTCTTAACCCATATTGGGACTTTAAACCTATAGTGGAACATAGTTCTGGTGCATGTGATCTTCGACGCATACCCAACTTTGTGCCAAATACTACTCCCTTATTACTTTATGCTCATACTTAAGGAAATCCACCTTAACTTATCATAAGGGTTTTATAATGAAAAACTAGTTATGCTTTTCTTTGCTTTAAACTGTAATCAAAATGAAAAAAAACCGTGGATTGCATATCTTAGCTGAGGATCAAAAGATCCATCTTTCTTTAAATCTTGATATAAAACTATCAAAGAAACTTAATACCATAGTTTTCTTGAAATCTCAAACTCATTCTTGGTATAAGCTTATCAAATAAAACTTAAGAGAATGATCATCTGAAAATCTAAACACTTAAACTTCAAGCTTGAAATTTATGATGTAAACTCATGGTAATTCATACCAAAACATAATGGTCAATATAATTCTTCAAATAATTCAACAATAACAAGTCAACATAGTGCAATCTCATTCATAAAATTAATCTTGTAAGTTTAAAACATAAATATAAGCACTTCTTGACATACTTTAAGCTTTAAATATCATGATAATCACACGCTTCAAGAATATATAAACTTGGGTATAAAACCTACTTTAAAACAAGTAAATAAAATCTTAAAATTATGAAATTTGGGTGCAAGGGTGAAAGGATACCCTTTTTCATAACCCCACATAACTTACTAGGCTTGATTTGATGGAGAAAGTTTGACCTTGAAAGCCTTGGAGATGATCGTGAAAGCTTTTCTTGAAATTATTGGACTAGAGAACTTAAATTCTTGTTTATCTTGAAGAGAATATAAATTGAATTTGAAGTTCTTGGGAGGAGGTTAGGGTTTGTTCTTGAGAGGAAGGCTTTCTTGGAGAGAAATTATGAAAAAGGGGCCAATAATGCTCCTTAGTGGCTTTAATTATGTGTTATGGACAAATTTGGATGGGAAAATGACCCATCATTAAAAATGTGGAACCTAAAGCTGTAAAATAGGGGAGGGTGATGGAGAGTGTGCCGTGGGCTAATCGTGCGCCCTCACTGCCTCTCTCACAAAAATTGCTATAACTTTTTACTCGGGTATCGGATTAAAGCGAAACTAGTATCGTTGAAAAGATGACTCAATTATCTACTATTTGGTGGGTCTTGAGCTACAAAATTTTATGTATATAAAATGTTATATTTCAAAGTAGAACCTTTTAGAATCAAATAAAAAGCTTTAGACGAATCGAAGGCACTAAGCTCAACTTTGTTCTAAGTGATTCTTATGAACATTTTCACCTCAAAATAACTTCACACACTAGGATAAAGATCATGACCTGTATCTTCAAAAGAAATTAATGGGATTAGAGTTTACACTCGTAAGAACAATGCTTCAAACTTTCACTCAAAAATATGAGGTGTTATAGCTCCTTACACCCTTGAACATAAATTAACTCAAAAACTTACGTCTTAGGGTCGGGAAGGACAATTTAAAAGTCCTTGAAGTTAAGAGGTCAAAAATATGACTAAGTCTCCAACAATTATTGAAATTTTCAAGTTCTAAGCCTCTTATGCATTTACTAGGAGCTGAACTAAACAAAGGATAATACGGGGTATTACAATTCTAATTTGCTCACAAACCAACTAGCTTAGCCTTTCCTTTTCTTAAAGCTTCCTACACGAACCAAGCTATCATAACACAATCTAAGCCTTAATACAAGAATGACAATACCCATTATGGTACCATTGTGTCATAGGTCCAAAATGACACCAAACCCCCAAGTGAGTCCAACCTTAGAAGAATGAGTTTTCGAGACCAACCCATTGCTCAACTTTCATTAAGGAGTTATAACCTCAATAAATTTGAGTAAACCAATAACTTTTGTGGCTAAAATTAAGCATTAAATACTTAGGGGCTTTGGGTCTAGAAATCAAGAAATTTAACACCAAACTTGAACGAATCTTATCATAGATTTGTAGCAAAATTGATTAACAAGTTATTCAACCTCTTAATCAACCCGCAAGACTCATTTAAAGATTCTATATTTTATTAGGTTTAGAGCTCAAGAGGGAGGCACAAAATGGCAAAAATTTCAGGTAAGGCAACCTTTAAATAGGCTTAGCCCAGGCATCGGGTAGTGAGGTCATGGTACCCACTTAGTTGTGGTCGTTGCACTGCATTCACACCTCTCCCACCACTGCATTGGTATCTCCCTCTATGCCAGTCTACTACTGAAGCTTGGAAATTGGTTCTAGGATTTGACCAATGTCTCAAGATGTATCTGGAGTCCATTTTGACAAATGAGATATGTAACCACATAGATTTTGACGTTTCGGATGCGTTGACGATGTCATATTTTACATTTAAGGTCATTTTACTAAAGTTTTTAAATGATAGTCAATTAAAACCAACGAAGACTTTAAATTGGGAAAGTGGTTCTAAAAAACAAATGAACCTCCAGGTAATTGAATTATCAATTCCCGCAAGTCACTAATGACTTGGGGAAGCTATGGAGAAGCCCAATCGGTAAAAACAATCAAGAACATGGACAATGACCTAAAGGGTCATTACAAGTGAACTGTACGTTTGAACCTATGTTACAAGAGAGCATAGTGTAGAGAAAAAGAATACTATCAGTACATTGAATGTACTGGTGCGTGAGGCAAGGACTACTGAAATACATGCGTAATATGAACATGGATAATGCATGAACATGTTAAACTGAGAGTGCAAGACCAAGTATAGTATATACTGACATGATCTGAATAATTGTTATCTTAATAACTAAAATAATTTTAAAACTGAATGAATAAATACTAAAATTTTTCTACTTGGTCAAATAAATATGAACTGAGATAAATTGAGTACAGACTGAAACAATGGGAGCTATCATGTAACTGACAAAAACCATGTGAACAATCATGGTGTCCAATGTCTGACCAATGTTGAGGAAGACTGTTCTATCTTTGACATCGGAGTAGAACCTAAACTAGAGTAATCACTAAACTGAGACCATATTGGGGCAAAGGGAAACTCTCTCTAGCAAGGCCCCTAAACCTATGGTTGTATGTAGTTTCTAGGAAGTAGGATGCGTGGAATCCATACTTCCCTCTCAGTATTAAATCCTACTCCCAACAAAAAGAGACTAAAATATTAACTGATGCATACATTGATAATTGATTTGCTCATATAAGGTATTTTAAAATTGACAGTGCATGCCTAGTCTGAAAAGATCATGAACATGTAAAACTGATAATTTTACATAAAATAATACTAGGTATAACAATAAAATCATGAGTTGACTGACTAATTACTTGAAAATTCTAAAATGTAAGTAAACATAAAGGTATTGGGTGTTCAAACCCTCCAGCACTGAAATAAAGTCATAATTCAAAGACGCAACATGAGATATTTCAATAATGTGATAAATTTCATGAATGTAAACATGGGAATGAGTTATCCTTTGGAAAATATCATGTTTATACTGTTTAAAGAATAATCTGAGAATTTTACATAGTATTTACTGAACATGACATGGGGTTTTGGAACTTCAAGCATGAAAGAGCATGATTCTCGTAGAGTAAAACTATTAACATAGCTTGAATGTAAAAATAATGAGGAAAAATGAATTAATTTCATAATTTATGTTAAAATTGATCATAACTAGATTAAAATTCAAACTTGAACCAAAAAATTGAGTTTTTGGGCTTAATGGGTTAAAGGAAACCATTGATGATATACCCCACAAACCTGAAGTAGAAGCTTTGGAGAAATCCTTGAAATCCCACATACATGAAGTAGAAGCTTTGGGGAAATCCTTGAAATTGATTTTGTTCTTGATAAACCCTAATTTCCTGATAAAGAAGAGAAAGTTATCCCTCTTGACTCTCTTTGATGAAATTGAGGATTATGTCATGATTTGGGGCTTTTGAGGTCGGTTGTACCATACCTTGTGAAGCAAAAGTGACATGTACTTGGCTTTTAAGGGAGTGGGAAAATACATAAAGGCCCTTGGAAAAATGTGCAGGAAGACATACCCTATTTCATTACAACTTAGCTTATAACTTGTAACGACGGGTTATGACTCATGGTCTGAGTCGTAGCTTGGGATTCTAGGACATGTACATTCTGGTTTGACTACGAATTTCCACCTAACTACTCATCATGATTAATTACGAGTCATAGGATGGAGTAATAGTTAGAAACTGAGATCTTGGGTGACACACTAGTTATGTTACAAGTCTATGCAAAGATTCATAAGGTCTAGTTACGAGTTGTATGCTGGATTTGTAACCATTGGAGTGGGTTCTTGGCCTCACACACTTGTGTGACTATGAGTTCCTTCGTACAACTCGTAGGCACTAATTATGAGTCTTGTTGAGGTATCATAATCACTAGGCTCAGGGGGAAGGGATTCACTAGAGTTGTTACAACTCACTCGTGATGAGTCGTCATGAGTGGTAATGATTCGTTACCCTGAGTCATAACCAAATAGTCTTTCCTGACTCTTAAGTATGAATTTCCACTCTTTCTTGCTATGTCCTCAGACTTGATGAGGCTTGATGCATTGGAAATCTAACCTCATAGTCTATTTCTTGGGAGGTTTAGAACATGAAAACTTAGGGTATATAATATCTCCCCCTTCAGATTATTCATCCTTAAATAAAACTGGTTAGGTTGAGAATTCTAAGAAAACTAAGGTCGTACACTGAAGACTTATGAACTGAAACATGATTAAAACAGATGAGTCTGATACATGATACATAGACTTAACTGAATTCATGAATACATACAATGACATGAGGATAGTTATAAAGCTGAGATAGAAGAAGAGAGAGTGTCAATTTAAGAGAATCAATTACCTCAAGCTGGATTTGAATTTGTGGGGAAAAGATGAGGATACTTGGATCACTTATCTGCTTCTACCTCCCTAGTAGCTCGCTCACCAGATTGATTTCACCAAAGAATTTTAACGGGGAACTTCTTTATTCCTCAACCTACGAACCTGATACTCAAGGATCTCAATTGGAACTTTTTCATCTGAGAGACTATCTTTCACATCCTGACTTTTCAAAGGAACTACAGAAGCTGAATCACCAATGCATTTCATTAGCAATGAGACATGAAACACCGGATGCACTGTTGCCAAATCTGCAAGCAGCTCTAACTCATAAGCTACCTTGCCAAAATAACTCAAAATCCTATATTGGACAATATAACAGGGAATGAGCTTCCCCTTCTAGCCAAATCTTTTCACCCCTTTCATGGGAATTTTTTTTAAATAAACTAAGTCACCAACCTCAAACTCAAGGTCTCTTCTCCTCACATTAGCATAAGATTTTTGAAGACTTTGGATTGTCTTTAGCTTTTCACGAATAAACTAAAATTTCTCCATTGCTTCAAATACTGAATTTGGTCATATTACCGTATCCTCTCCTACCTCAAACTAACCAATAGGAGATATACATCTCTTCTTATAGAAAGATTCAAATAAATCCATCTAAATAGTTGAATGATAACTGTTGTTGTAGGTAAACTCAATTAAAGGCAAGTGGTCATCCCAACTACCCTTAAAGTCAATAACACAAGCTTTCAACATGTCCGCTAAGGTCTGAACGGTCCTCTATGCCTTACCATCTATCTTAGGATAAAACGTTGAACTGATATGAATTTGGGTACAATGGCCCTTCTAAGAAGCCTTCCAAAAATGAAAGGTAAGCTGAGTACCTCTATCTGAAATGATAGACAACAAAACTCCATTCAACTTCACTAACTCCCTGAGATAGAATCTAGAATAATCCTCAGCTGAATATAAAGAATGAACTAACAGGAAATGAGTTGACTTGGTCATTCTATCTGTAATGATCCATATCGAGTTATGATGATGATGCATACGAGGAAATCCTATCAAAATACATGTTCACCATTTCCAAATTCCAAATAGGATGCTAAACTCTTGAAGTGTACCACTAGGACTTTGGCGCTTAACCTTAATCTATTGATAATTTGAACACTTAGTGACAAACATTACAATATCTATCTTTGTAGCATTCCATCAATAGATTTCGCAAAAATCTTGGTACATATTGGTGGCTTCTAGGTGGATAGAGTATCACGCACTATGTATCTTAGCTAATATACACAGCCTTAAACCATCAATAAAAGGAACACAATCTTCCCTGACAATGAAGCACACCATTTCCCCCTTGGGAGAAAACTTCTACATTCTTATCTTTGACTGCCTCTTTCAACATGACTAAACTGAGAGCCCTATCCTGCTTTTCTTTTACTTTGGCAACCAACAAAGATTCTAAACCATTCTGAACCCATATACTTCCTTCGGCAAAATCAACCAACCGAACTCCTAATCTAGCAAGCTGATGAACCTCATGGATTAACTCCTTTTTATCATCCTCAACATGAGAAACACTACCCATAGACAATCATCTAAAAGCATCTTCCACTATATTGGCCTTGCCCAGATGACATAACACACTCATATCATAATCTTTCAACAACTCAAGCTATCTTCTCTGACGAAGATTCAGGTTTTTCTATGTGAACACATATTATAGAATTTTATTCTCTGTGAACACATCAACATGAACTCCATAAAGGTAATGCCTCTAAATATTTAAGGCAAAGACAACAGTAGCCAACTCAAGATCATGTGTTGGATAATTATTTTCATAGAGTTTAATCTATCTAAAGGAATAGGATATGACCTTACCCCTATACATTAATACACAACCAAGACAAACTTGAGAAGCATCATAATACACTACGAACCCATTTGTTCCATATGGCATAGTCATGACTTGAGCGGAAGTGAGTCGAGTCTTCAACTCCTAAAACTCTTCTCACAAGAATCTGACCACTGAAATTTGACTTTTTATGGGTTAGTCAGGACATGGGAGAAGCAATAGAAGAAAACCCTTTAACAAACCGTCTATAATAGCTAGCTAAAACCTATGAAACTCCTGATATCTAATGGAGAGATGAGTCTAGGCCAATTTCTTACTACTTTGGTCTTTTGAGGATCAACTCGAATGCTATCATCGAAAACTATGTGACAAAGGAAAACTACCGACCACAACTAAAATTTGCACTTACTAAATTAGTGCATAACTGATGATTTCTAAGGGTCTGCAACACAACCCTTAGACTGCCTGCATGATCATTCTCACTATAGGAAAAGACAAGGATGTCATTAATGAAAACTATGAAAAACATGTCCAAGTACTACTTGAACACCCTGTTCATCAAGTCCATGGAAGATGCAGGGGCATTCCTTTGTCCAAAAGATATGACTAAGAATTCAAAGTAACTATATCGAGTTTTGAAAGCTGGCTTTAGAATGTCATATTCTCTGACTCTAAGCTGATAATAGTCGAATCTGAGATTTATCATAGAGAAATAAATTGCACCCTGAAGTTGGTGAATAAGTTATCAATCCTGGGGAGAGGATACTTATTCTTGATTGTGACATTGTTCAAATGACAGTAGTCTATGCACATTCTAAGGGAACCATCTTTCTTGTGCAGGAATAGTACTGGATCACCCTATGGTGAAACACTTGGCTTGATTAAATATTTATCCAAGAGATATTTCAACTATTATTTTAATTCCTTTAGCTCAGTTGGAGGCATACTTTCGGGTGGACTAGAGATAGGCTGGGTATTTTGAAGGAGATCTATTCTGAAGTCTATTTCTCTTTTGGGAATATATTTGAAAATTCTTTTACTACTAGAACTAACTCAAGACTCAGAGTTTCATAATTTAAGTCCTTAAATCGAATGAGATGGTAAACACACCCTTTGGATATCATTTTTCTCATCTTTAGATAGGAAACAAACTAACCCTTAAGAACTGAGGTACTACCCCTCCATTCGGTAACTGGTTCATTAGGAAACTAGAATTGGAAAATTCTATTTCTACAATCAACTGAGGCTTAAAATTAGTGGAGATAATCCATGCTGAGAATGACATCAAAATCTATCATGTCTAACTCCACAAGATCAACTAAAGTAACTTTCTGAAACACTGTGATCGGACAATTTCTGTATACTCATCTTGCTACAATAGACTTACCCACTGGAGTAGACACTGAGAAAATCTCTCTAATATTTTAGGAGTGACACCAAAATCTATATCTATATAATGTGTCACAAAAGAAAGTGAAGCTTTGGGGGTCTAATAATGCATATATGTGAAGATGAAAAACTTGTAGCATACCCGTAACCACATCAGAAGAACTTTCCTGATCTATCCAAGTCTGCAGAGCATACAGTCCATTCTGGCACTTCCCACTGGTGGCACTGGAGGTGGCACCCTATGAGGTAGGGAGACCTACTAGCGCTAATGAAAAATTAGACTATCCTTATTGTGGTGAATCCTTTCTCTTATGAGTAATCATTAGACAATCCTTGATCTTGTGGCCTGGCTTGCCATACCCAAAGCACATATCACTGCCTGATCTGCATTTACCCTTATGACTCCTACCATACTTTCTGTAGAGTAGATTGGTACAACCAATATTTACACTACCTTGGGTCTTAGAGCCTAACACTCTATCCCTACTATCCTTCCTCACTTAGGCACCGATGTATTGGTTGAAGATGGGGCTAGAGCTAAAAATTTATGGTTGAACTGAGAATGGTTACCACCTTTTGACTTTAGCTATGATAAATCAAAACTACCTATTTTTCCCTCTTATTATCTCTTTTCTTCTCCTTAAGATTCTCCTCTTCAATCTACTAAGCATGAACCATAAGTCTAGAAAGGTCTATATCCTTAATCAACATGAAGGTCCTACACTCCTTGACCACACTATTAGATACACCAGATACAAACTCACTCATCCTAGACCTAGAGGCAGCTACCATAGTAAGAGCATACCTTGCCAACTGAGTGAACTTGTGTAAGTACTCCTTCACACTCATGTTACCCTGCTTCAAGTTAATAAATTCCTGAACCTTAGCTTCCCTCAACTCTAGTGGGAAGAATTGGTCTAAGAAATTCATGGAAAATTCCTTCTACTCAATAGGCCCTGCATCAACACCCTTATCTTCCTTCTACTACTTGTACCAGGTGTGAGCTACTCCCAATAATTTATATGCATCTAAGTTTGCACTCTCACTATAAATGACACACATGATATCTATCACTTTTTTGCACAACATAAAAAACTCCTACGGATCCTTTTTAGATTTGGATCTAGAAAATGAAGGGGGCTTTATTTGAGTAAAATTTTGGATTATAGTTGCAGCTGTATTCAACACTGGATTGCCTAAAGAAATAGCCCACTGGTTGTTCTATGTAGCTACGGAGTAGGACATGGATGTGAAAGATTCCCCAAATATAGTATGAGAAATATGGTCATTTAGGGGATTTTCTTGAATAGGAGGTGCAGGCTGATCCCCATTGTCTCTTATGTTATTACTTTTAGGAGTAATTTTCAGTAAATGGAATAAAAGACGAGTTATAAAAGAAGGAATTCAATAGAGCTTATGCTCTTTCACACAACATGAACACTGAAAGAAAGGAAATTTTCTAAAATGTCTTGTAGCCTCTTGCCCATAAGTCTGGAGCGCTTCACACCCATACCCTAAAATTAACTCAACACATCTTTCTGACTCCCTAGGATACCTTAAATCCTTAGGCTCTGATACCAAGCTTTGTCATGACCTGAGGCTATCCACTAGTCGCAACAAAGTTCTTAAGGCCACAAGTGACCCCAAGTTAACCTATGTACTGGTACCTATTGATGGCACTGAATATAATGGATACTGAAGTAGCATGTGCAGATATAAACTAATGAAATATGATCCAAAAATGGAATACTGGTATGAATATAAATAACATGTCTAAAAGACAACTGATAATATCTGAAAGATAAACAAACTGTCTAAAGATCTAGTCTGAACATCTAAAAGCCTTTAACATGAGGAGTTTATAGGACAGGACCCCAACTAACTCCAATGGACTAACATAAAAGTAGCTATAGTAAATGACTGAAATAAAAATATCGCTCTCGATGGATGAAGACTCACCACTTCTATTATTAGGAGTATGTTAATCTGTCTAAGGATGCTCAGGGAACTGCATATCCTAACCTATGTTATAAGACAACATAGCACAAATAAAAGTATTCGATCAGTACTTTGATAATACTAGTATGTGAGTCATGGACTACTGAAATACACATAAAATCTGAACATGGATGCATGAATATGTAAAACTGAGAATGAAAGACCAAGTATAGTATATACTGACATGATCTTAATAATTGAATAACTATTATCTGAATAACTAAAATTATCTATAAAACTGACTGAATAAATACTGAAATATGTCTGATTGGTCAAGCAAACCTAAACTAAGGCAAATTGAGTATTGACTGAAATTGGGGGAGCTATCATATAAATGGTATAAACCATGTGAGATATTATAGAGTACAACATCTAACCCATGTTGAGGTGGTCTGTTCTATCCATTCCATTGGAGTATAACCTGAATTGGAGTGATCACTAAAATGAGCCAATATTAGGCAAAGGGAAACTCTCTTTGTCGAGGCCCCTAAACCTATAGTGGCACGTAGTTTCTAGGAAGTAGGATGCGCTGAACCTATGCTTCCCTCTCTATGATAAATCCTAATCCCAACTAAAAAAATACTAATATACTAACTGATACATACAAGGATAACTGATTTACTCACATAAGGTATTTTAAAACTTACAGTGCATGCCTAACCTGAAGAGATTATGAACATGTAAAATTGATAATTTTTCATGAAATACTATTGGGTACAATAATAAAATCATGAGTTTACTAAATCGTTACTTGAAAAGTCTAAAATGTAAGTAAACATATAGGTGTCAGTTGTTCATAACCTGTCAGCACTAAAATAGAGTCATAATTCAAAGACCCAAACATGAGACATTTCAATAGTCTTATAAATTTCATGAATATAAATATAGGAATGCTTTAACCTTGGGAAAATATCATGTTTATACAGTTTAGCACATAATTTGAGAATTTTACATATTATTGGCTGAACATGACATGGGGTTTTGGAACTTCAAGCATGTAACAACATAATTCTCATGGAATAAAACTATAAACATGGCTTTAATGTAAAACTAATGAGGAAACATGGATTAATTTCATAATTTACATTGAACTTGATCATAAGTAGAGTAAAATTCATACTTTAACCAAAAAGAGGGTTTTTGGGCTCAATGGGTGAAAGAAACCCATTGATGAATACCCCACATACCTGAAGTAAAAGCTCTAAGGAAATCTTTGAAATAGATCTTGTTCTTGAGAAACCCTAATTACTTGAGGAAGAAGATAAAACCATCCCTCTTGACTCTCTTTGATGAAATTGAGAATTATGTCATGAATTTTGGCTATTGGAATCTTTTATACCACCTCTTGTGAAGCCAAAACAACATGGGTTTGGATCTTAAGGGAGTGGGAAAAGAAATAAAGGACCTTGGAAAAATATGCAGGAAAATATATCCCAAGTTGTTACGACTCAACTTGCGACTCGTAATGACTGGTTACTACTTGTTGTCTAAGTCATAACCTAGGATTCTAGTATTCTGGGTATATTCTGGTTTGACTATGACTTGACACCTAACTACTCATTATGACTAATTACAAGTCATAGGATAGAGTCATTGTCAGAA
Organism: Capsicum pubescens; assembly: GCA_030864215.1. NCBI lineage: Eukaryota > Viridiplantae > Streptophyta > Magnoliopsida > Solanales > Solanaceae > Capsicum > Capsicum pubescens. The sequence continues at coordinate 127,617,331 of CM061543.1, forward strand.
GTTGAGGCCTTTGGTCACATACTAGTCAGGTTATGGATCCATGCAAAGAATTGCAAGGTACGTTATTATTCATAATCACTGGAGAAGGTTCTTGGCCACAAACGCTAGTGTAACTATGAGTCACTTCATAAAACTCATAGTCATTATGCTTAAGAAAAAGGGATTCACTAGAGCGGTTGTGAATCACTCGTGATGACTTGTTATGAGTAGTAACAATTCATTACCCTGAGTCATAACCATGGTAGTATTTATAGGCTCTCAAGTAAGAATTTCCAATACTTTTTTCCATGGACTTAAGCTGAGATGAGGCTTGATGCATTGGAAAGCCAACCTCATGGGCTATTTTTGTAACAACCCGCACTTTTGGGCTAAAGTTTGAACCGTCCTTTCTACGCATATAGATCCAAACCCAATGATTCCTTTTTAATATATGTTTGATGATCAATCCTTTAGTTTGTTAATAACTTTGAATATAAATTGAGGTCACAAAAATCCCCAAACTCAAAGACGAGTTGAAAACTCTTCTATTGATTAAGTTTTGATAAATGTCTAAACTTGGGTCAAATTCTATCGACCACAACTTATTATATATGATGATTTAGAGGGAATATTATATATAAATTGAAAGTTCTTTGAGTCTTATTTCCAACGCAGCTGGTTTCACCTTAATCCGATATCAGAGTAGAAAGTTATGCTCTTTTAACTTCAAAGTGTCTGTCTCCCAAAATATGATGATGAGGCTAACGACCTATAACCTAGGTGACAACCCATCAACCCTAGTCATCAGCCTAGGGAATAAAGTGGAAAAATCCATCCCAAAATTGATGACCTAAGTGATGGCCAATCACCTGAGTGACAGCCCATCAACCTTGGTTGTCAACTAATGAAGTTTTGCAAATTTTTTTGGTTTCCGTAGGGGTATTTTGGTCTTTTCCTCACTCCAAAAACCTTTCCCATGAATTTAATCACTCTCTAAATGTTATTAATCAATCACTATCAAATATACAATATCAAAATCCTCTTTTAATTCTAAAAAATATGATCAAAGTAGGATTTCCTCCAAGAATAAGAAATTAAGAAAATCACTCCTTAAGTCCAAGATTTCTAAGGAACAAATGAAGATTCGAGTTTTACTCTTTAAACCTTGTAATCTAAGGTATGTGGGGTTTTCCTAAATTATATGGTCATGGTGAAATCATTTTGATAGTGTTTAAATGTTGAGAAATCATGAATTTGCAATGGGTTTTGAATTTAAGTTTACAGTTATGCATTGTGAAATACTTTTTATGATAAAGTTTTGGTCTTTAGGCTTTCTCCTAAATTAGATTTGTACTCGTATATATGTATGTATGCATTTTTAAGTTCTAATGCTGAATTGACAGCATGAACAAATAAAATCCCTCTTTTGTTATAAAACTTCTTGTTTCATATATTATGAATTATTCAATTGCATATTGAGAAGTATGATTCAAATTTCTTTACTATTTTTTGAAGATTAGATTTTGGTGAACTGAAGAGAGGGTGATTCTTGCTAATATTATTGAAAAGTGGTGATTGAAAGAGATTGCATGTTTTTTTACCAAATACTTGACCACGACATGTTTGTTGAAATTTTAAAAAGAGAGAGTTTTTGCATAATTTGACATATATTTTGAAATATGAATTCTTTTGAACTGTTTGAATAATATGGTGGTCCAAACTTTATTTTTTGAATGAAGAGATTGAAACTTGATATTTTAAGGCTTGAGATATTACTTGAAAGTCTTGGTATGACAAAACCAAATCAGATAATGCCATAATAGACTCAGAATATAACATAAGTCAGATCTTAATCAAATTTTCAGATTTTTAATTCAAAAAGATTCATGTTTAGAATAGGTTAAAAATGGTTACCAAGAGAGTTAGGTGGTTACCCAAAGTAGGCAAGAGTCATATGATTCACGCCCGGAACCGTGTTTTGCCGATACAAGTTTACTATATCCCCAACGAGGGATTATACATTGGCCTAGTACCCTACAACGTATCAGATTCAGATACTCTAACTCTTACAGCAAACTTGGGTTATGGGCTTGGCTGCTGGGTTAAGGACGGATCCTATATAGCCCGTGAGATACTTTCAGATATATAGGGTGTACCACCTAGCTCAGAAGTAAAAAAAAGAAAAAGGAATTACACTCTTAGAATTTCTTTAATATTATATAAAACTACCCATGTGTTTTAAAATTACTTCTTGCGTCAGGTTTTGGTAAAATTCTCTCACTTATGTTATTTATTAAAGTACATTATTTTGGATTGATCTGCATACAAGTATATATGTATTGACTCCCTTTATCTTAGGATCTGAGGCACAATCCCAGGGCCCTATCCAGCAACAGGCTTGAGTGCGTTAGAAGTTTCAGTTGGTGAGCTTTCTCTATTTTAGGAGGCTTGATTTTTAGATTTTATTATTTTCTTTTGTTTATAGTCTACTGGGGGACTTGTCCCAGTTTTAGATATGATATTGGTCCCGATGTATTAGAGATTTTACAGACTATTGTTAGAAGTTATGGAATTACATTTTTAATTATTTCTTTAAATTATATTATTTGACCATGATGCCGTATCGATAAGTATTTCTGCATTGTCTTTTATAAAATGTGAACATGTGTATGATGTCCAAAAAGTGAAGGGCACTCAGGACTTCATGGTTTGGGATGCTCGTCGTGGCTAGGGTCTTGGCTCAGGTCATGACAAACTTGGTATTAGAGCATAGTTTATGGTCCCAGGGTGTCTGTGAAATCACGTTGGGTAGAGTCCTCTTTATGGGTGTTAGCATGCCATACTTATAAGTAGGAGGCTGCAAGGCATTTAGGAATATTTCTCTTTCTTCATGTTCTAGTTCATGATATGTAGTTAGAATGTTCCTCTTTTATACTCTCGTTCTTTCTATGGTGTCCTCCATAGGAAAATAAAGTTATCCTAATTCTTTCGTGCTATGATGTTCTTAGATATGTCTCATTGTTGAGGCGATTCAAGTGCAGAAGCTTAGAATCTAAATAATCTGGTCCTTTTTGATTTAGTCATGAATGATTATGAAATTGCATAAGGACTTGAGAGGAGTCCATAAGTGATTTAAAGAGTAATGATTTAAGCTTATACCCCTATCTACATCAATCATACATTTGATCCTGATGTATGAAGTATATTCAGTCTCTTTCAAAATTCTTGTTACAGATGTCATCCTTAAGGGTAATGATATATCTGAGAATGCCAGAACAATATTTCCACCGAGTAGTAGTATGTGCTAAGTTGTCATGACCTATTAGTAGGACGATGATCTCAAAGTTAGTGATATGATGTCACATGCTTAGAAGTCAAAACGAGGGTGACTTTTGCATAAGGAATCTAGTTTAGTTATTAACCGTTGATTGAGGGATGGTTTGCCATTTCATAGTAATAAACTAATGTGGTAGTAATATTTTATGCTATATGGTATTCTGTGAAGGAACTGGCTGGCTAAGATTATTATTTATGCAAAATAGGAAATGACCTTAGAATTGATAATTATGGTGGCTGTAGAAATCATCTATAGGTGGTCAATGGAAAAGGGTAGATTCGCCATCAAGTTACAAGTATAGACTAGCTTGGGGGAAAACTTAGTGATTTTTAAGGAATTTTGAAATTTGTCTAAATGTGTGCATGGGTTAGTAGACTTAATATAAGAAAGTAGAATATGTTGATAAGATTGCAATGGGTTATATTATAAGATTAAGATTTACTATCCCCATTATGTGACTTTACCCCCTTGATTATCTTTTCTCTATTCATTAGAAACAAGTACTACATGTGAGAAGGTATGTAGCCAATTTTCAGATATCATAGTGATGTCATGGAGGGGATGTGATGGTAGGTAGTAATTAAGCGCAATGAGGTACTTGGGTTGATTTCCGAATTTGATGGACTAGTATAGTATATGACATATTCATCTATGTTACATGATTGGTGTTAGAAAATAGTCTTGAACTTTAGATGTGGAGTGTAGTGGTAAGAATAGTAACTCTAGATTGATAATTGATATTTTGTGGGAATGAATTAGTGGGCTTGGTGTAATGTTTAAAATATCCTAGGTTGGCAACTTGCGGAATAAGGAGTGGATAATTATGATATATATATATATATATAGTCATGAAGACTACTGTTAGAACAATGAATCATGGTTGAGTTATTAAGCGGATAAGAGTGGGGGTATATAAGAATAAGTTGAACTCCCCCCAGGTAGCATGTTGTTACATAAAGTTTTATGTGTATATGTGTTTTACGTACCTAGTCTGTGTTTTTGAAATTGTAGTATGGGGAAGTCTGGTGAGTTATTGTACGGTGTTCGTTAGAGTTGATTTGAGGAAATATAGGTAGGCAATGTGAGCCTTGGGTATGGTTTTAAAAATTTTGTTAAGTTGTAAGTTATGTGATTAGAGGTTTAATGTGGCTATTCTAAGGTCTTGAAGATAAAGTGTTAAGTGTTTGGAAGCGTGGATGTCCATGCCCATAATAATGTTAGTCATAAGATGGTTACTTTGGGGGGTTAGAGGAAGTTATGATTAGTGTTCCTGAACAGATGTCCTAGAAAGAATTTAGTCTCTTTATATTAGAAATTAATGAGAGGAGTTTGTATTTATGTATGTACTGATTACCCCCTCCTCTTTTGTGATAAGAAGTATGGATGTGTACGCTCATGCGAGTGGGAGTTGTAAAGTGATGGCTATAAAGGCTAGTAAAAGTTAAGAGTAGCATTTCCGAAAAGCAAGGCCTTTAGAGTATAGTTTATCAGGAAGATTTTAACATTTATGTGTATGGTGATATACCTTTTGTGTTAAGAGTTGTGGCTATGTATTTGACGTGAGCTTATGTCTACAAGTCTAGGATTGCTACTTGGATGTAAGGGGGAGATGATGGATTAAAGTAGTTCCCAAATTTTCTTGTTGTGGCAAGTTTACAGAAGAGTCATGATAAACCTATTCCTATTTAAGCATATTCCTCCTACTTCTGTTTAAGAGTTTATTCTACCAATGTCTTATGTATTCAATCCCTTCGATGTCTAAGGTTTGAGTTCTCTATGTAAGTCATGTCATGTTTTGACCTCCAAACTAAAAGCAATGATTTCTCAGTAAGTCCAGTCTTTCACGTATTCAAGCTTTATGATTTGATGCTCATGATCCATAAAAAAATCCATGTCTTATAACATGCATGGTTCTAAGATAAACTATGCTTTCTATATGTTACTGATTCATGCTACGTTGGGTTTAGCCTAATAAGAGAATGTTTATGCAAACTCATGGACATATTCAGTTCTTAAGTGAGAAGTAATGGCTCCAAGTAGAAATCCTTGTCTCAATCGTCGACTTCATGAATTCTGGCCTTATGTTATACAACACTTGATGTATGCACTGATGTTTTCACACCATGCCCAGTCCTAAGAAATCATATTGTGTTGTGTTTATGCTGAATGACTCTTTACTTATGATCCAAACACTTGATATATGAAACCCTTTGTGTCTATTCAATTATATCTTCACCTCATGTCCCTCCTTGAGTAGTGCAACAAGTATGAGTTATGATCTAATAAGTGTTACATCCTTTCATGATGATTATGCTCGGGTTCCTCAATGACCGTCCATATGTTAGTATGATGGTGGCTGTGGAAGCGTGGTGATATTTTAGGTAGGGGAGTAGATATTCTCAAAGGTGAAAAGTTTTAAGTGATTTCTTGATCAAAGGTTATAGGAGAAGGGGAAAGAAGGAGATTAACATCCGTTACATGGAAAAGTTAGGAAGGAGATATGTGGCAAAAATCTTGGTGAGTGATTTAATTTGCTAGTCTTAGTGGGGAGATCCATGAAGTGGGAGTAGTAATGATAGGCTTGAATTTTGAGATTTATGAAAATGCAAACTAATGTTTTATGTGGTTGCTATTCCTTAATTTAAAACTCGAGTGTATTTGATGGTAGTGATAAGGTAAAGTAATCTTCTTAGTGGGATGTAGATTATAGGGTCCCATGGCTTAAGCTAGAACCCCTTTTCTCTGAGTTAGGCTTCAACATAGAAGTACTATATAGTTAGACTCAAGCTCTTGCAGCTATGTATTTGGTGAGGAAATTATAAGAGTTGAGAGGTTGAATTGTGGTATTCATAGTTGAAATCATAGTGGAGAAGCATCACAAAAATTTAAAGGCTATTAGAAGTATCATTTGAGGTAGAGAATGTTTCTATTCTATTCTTATGTCCTACGAGAATCTCAATCTCAACTCATGTCTTGTACCAATCTTAATCAAGCCGATGATTCTTAGAAAAATTCATGCCTTACAATGTTTTCATCATGTGCCATAAAACATATGCCAAAATCATATCGATGTTAAGTTTCATTATCTCATGATTTGTGCTTACATAATTTACTTGGTAATGCCATAAATCTCTTCTTAAATGTCTACGTATGTTTCATTAAGGGAAATTAAATTTCTAATGTGAGATTGCGTTCTTTATTCCCTACTCTTAGAGCTTCAAAAAGTCCTTACCCATCATTTAGGGACGAATGATTCCAAGGGGGAGATAATGTAACACCCGCACTTTCGAGCTAAAGTTTGAATCGTCCTTTCTATGCGTATAGAACCGAACCCAATGATAATTTGTTAATATATGTGTGATGATCAATCCTTTAGTGTGTAAATACCTTTGAATATGAATTCAGGTCACAAAAATCTCCAAACTCAAAGTCGAGTTGAAAACTCTTCTATCGATTAAGTTTTGATGAACGTCTAAACTTAGGTCAACTTCTTCGATAATAAGTTCTTGTATATGACGATTTAGAGAGCCTATTATATATCAAAATGAAAGGTCTTCGAGTTTTCTTTCCGACGCAGCTGGTTTCACCTTAATCCGATATCAGAGTAGAAAGTTATTTTCATTTTACTTCGAAGTGTCTGTCTGCCAAAATGTGACGATGAGGCCGATGACCTATCAACTAGGTGATGGCCCATCAGCCCTAGTCATCAGACTAGGGCAGAAAGTGGTAAAATCCATCCCAAAAGTGATGACCTAGGTGACAGCCTATCACCTGAGTGATGGCCCATCAACCTTGGTCATCAACTAATGAAGTTCTGCGACCTTTTCTTGGTTTTCTTAGGGGTATTTTGGTCTTTTCCTCACTCAAAAAACCTTTCCCATGAATTTTATTACACTCTAAACGTTATTAATCAATCATTATCAGTTATAAAAACTCAAAATCCTCTTTTCATTCTCAAAAATAAGATCAAACTAGGATTTCCTCCAAGAACAAGAAATCAAGAAAATCAGTCCTTAAGTCCAAGATTTCCAAGGAACAAATCAAGATTCGTGTTCTACTCTTTCAACCTTGTAATCTAAGGTACGTGGGGTTTTCCTAAACTATATGGTCTTGGTTAAATTATTTTTATAATGTTTAAATGTTGAGAAATCATGAATTTGCAATGGGTTTTGAATTTACCTTTACAAATTGTACATTGTGAAATTCTTTTTATGATAATGTTTTGGTATTGAGTCCTTCCTGTAAATTAGATTTGTACTCGTCTATATGTATGTATATATTTTTGAGTTCTAATGTGGAATTGAGAGCATGAACAATTAAAATCCCTCTCTTGTTGTAAAACCTCTTGTTTTCATATGTTATGAATTATTCAACTGCATATTGAGAAACATGATTCAAATGTCTTTACTATTTTTGTAAGCCTTGATTTTGGATATGAACTGAAGAGGGGGTAATTCTTGCTACTATAAATGAAATGTGGTGATTAAAATAGATTTCATGGTTTTTTACCAAATACTTGACCACCACATGTTTGTTGAAATGTTGAAAAGAGAGAGCCTTTGAATAATTTGACATATGTTTTGAAATATGAATTCTTTGGAGCTATTTGAATGATATGGTGGTCCAAACTTTATGTTTTGAATGAAGAGACTGGAACATGATATTTTATGGCTTAGAGATATGACTTGCAAGTCTTGGTATGATGATACTAAATCAGATAATCCCATAATAGACTCAGAATAGAACATAAGTCAGATCTCACTCAAGTTTTCAGATTTTTAATTCAGAAAGATGCATGTTTAGAACATGTTATAAAGGGGAACCAAGAGAGTTAGTTAGTTACCCAAAGTGTGCATGAGTCATACTGTTCATGCTAAAAACTATTTTTTGTCGATATGGGTTTATTACATCCCAAACGAGGGATTATACGTTGTCCTAGTGCCCTGTGGCATATCAGATTCAGATACTCCAACCCTTGAGGCAAACATGGATTGGGGGCTTGGCCAGCGAGTTAAGGGAGGATCCCATATATCCTGTGGGATACTTTTAGATATGTAGGGTGTACCACTTAGCTCAGAAGTAAAACAAAGATAAAAGGATTGCACTCACAAAATTTCTTTAAGATCATATAAAACTGGTCATGTGCTTTAAAATTACTTCATGCATCAGGTTTTAGTGAAATGCTCTCACTTATGTTATTTATTAAAGTACATTATTTTGGATTACTCTGCGTACCAATACATATGTATTGACCCTCTTTATGTCAAGATCTGAGGCACAGACCCGAGGCCCTGTCCAATAATAGGCTTGAGTGCGTTAGAAGTTGTATTTGGTGAGCTTTTTCTATTCTGAAATGCGTGATTTTCAGACTTTGTTGTTTTTTTCTGTTTATGGTCTAATGGGGGCCTTGTCCCACTTTTAGATAAGATATTGGTTCCTATGTATTAAAGATTTTACAGAATGTTGTTAGATGTTGTTAGAAGTTAGGGAATTCAATTTTTAATTATTCCTTTGAATTATATTATTTGACCATGATTTCGTATCGATATGTATTTCCGCATTGTCTTTTATAGCATGTGAACATGTGTATGATGTCCAGAAAGTGAAGGGCGCTCGGGCCTTCATGGTTTGGGATGCTCGTCGCAGCCAGGGTCTCGGGTCGGGTCGTGATAATTTCTTGGGAGGTTTAGAACATGAAAACTCGGGGTATTATAGATATATTATGGTTAATAGGTTTTATGGTGGTAGTTCGGTTGGAATGATATTGTTTCCTTAAACTTTAACCTTGAGTTTTGATTATTGTTGGGATTTTTGATAATTTACTTGGCAGGAATAGTATGCATGATTTTTATTCAATATGGATTCATCCTTGATTAATGAGACATCCCGGAGTGGATTGTTCAGAGGTGAGTAGTTGTGCTTCAAACTCGTAGCTTCCTATTTTGATGGTCATTAAAACTCATTGTAGCATCAACATAGATTGTAGACCTTGATTTTCTCTATTTTTGTACCTAGGTTGCCTTATGGGTTTATGCTCATGATTACCATTAAGGATTTTTGTGGATCAACTTTTGTTCTTTTAGATTAGTATGATAAGATTATTCGGATAGGACTCGGGTGACCTTTTGCTTGGTTGGAGTTGAAAGTAGCTTTGGAAAGACAAAAATGTAGTTAAATTTGGATTTTTGGAGTTGATTGCATGAATCAAGCCTTGGTTTGCCTTTGGATTGAATGAGTTTACATTGATTGTGCTGATATTGGTAGGTATTAGTGTTTCGTGGTTCAGATAAGAATGTATCAACCTTTCTCAATTTAGTTGGTGGACATTTGGTTGTTGAGGATGAGTTTTGGTGGTTAGAGAAGAGAAGAAAGAAGGTTGGTTGGAAGAAGGGATACCTATAGAAAAATCCCTTGGAATTTTTGTCTCTTTGTGGAGCTTATTTGGGGAGTCATTCTTGGATCATGTGGTCCTACTACCTTATCTGTTTAAGCTTTTGTGATCTTTCTATCCACCGACTTTTGCATACGAAAGTCCTTTTAGTAGTGGATATTGCAATGACCCTTCAAGTTTTTTCTTCGATTTTCATACATTTCTAGCATTTTGAGCATTCCCACAGTGACTATAGGTCATTTATTACTTGACATAATTATTGGTTTGGTTATTGGATAGTTTGTTTGGATTTTAGGCTTATTTTCTTATTTTGGAGCTTTCGTTGTATATGATTTAGTATCGGGGCAAAACTACTAGTAGATAACCTCAGACGAGAATTCCAATAGTGCCATCAGCTTTGAAAAATTAATTTTAGTCTAGGGAGACCCTTCGGTTAGGTCTCGAGGCTTTCAGACTCATTTTGAGGTATTTGGTAAATCATGTGAAAAATAGAATTATAGGTATGGGCCCCACATTTGTTTAAAACAATATCGCATGAAAGTTTCAATAGTTCTATTAAATCTAGAACATTAAATTTTGTATGGAAGCATAGTCATTTGCATGCATGAGGTAACATACTAATATTGAGCACCCGATCAAAGTCCATTTTGGACTTGGCAAAAATCTGGTGCATGGCACATGATAGGACCGTTTAAGCACCTATTGGAATCTTTAAAGTCCCTAGCAGATTGGTAATGGTGCGCTTTAGCGCCTAATGTCCACTAAAGCAGTGCCCACTTTAGCATCATGAAACACCCTAGGTTTTTGGATCTTTATAAAATTTCCTAGATTTTTGTTTCTGGATATTATACGACTAGGGGGTACTAGTCGTATGATGGGGTACTGTTGGTATGGTCTTGATCATATGTTAACCAGTGTTGGTTTGTTGGTTGGATTAGTTTCTAGTGTGGGTATAACTCGGGTCGTACAGGTTATATGGTGGGTGACGAGTCATATGGTTAGGTTTTTCTTTACTTAATATGAAACCTAGTAACCTAACTTGGATTTGAGTACAAGTGGCTCACCATGGGTCGTGAGATAGAGTATGAGTGGTATAATCCAACTCGCAGGTTGGACAGTGTCAACCCTTCTTGATTCTATCATAGGTATTGTTTATGGGTACCAATTATATTATTGGGTACGAGTAGTACTTTAGAGTCGTAGGTTGTTCAGTATGGGGGTTGAGATTCTTCTTGGGGTATGAGTGGTGGGTACCACTCGTACCCTAGGGTACAGATAAAGGGTGGTTGTACCTTCCTATGGGTAATTAATACAACTTAAGTTGGGGCTAATCTGGACATTTCCCCTTATAAATCCTTGGGACCCCACAACATAAAACACCTTTTTGGGGCTTCATTAACCTATTTTCAATCAACCAAAAACTCTAAACTCTGTCAAAATCTCATAAGGTTATTAGGCTAAGCAAAGGCTAGGGTTTCCTTTAAGGTGGTCAATTGAGGCTCATAGGAGTATTTTCTTCTCATCTTCTCCTTATTAGAAGTCATGATACTTCTCCCTCATTATTAGTTCCAACGAAAGGCACGTTCTATTAATTATTTTCATGGCATAAATGTTCTATGGTTTTGGGTTTTCAAATATATATTGGGGTTTTGGTTATAAATGCTTAGTTATAATTTTCACATGTTTTAAATATGGATTTACATGTTTTAATGCTGATTTGGACATTTGTTTCATAGGAATGGTTAATTGGTGTTTAGTTTTGGTTTTAGAAACACAATGACCTCAATATATTTGATAAAATGTCTATGAGAATGCTTTTACTATATTATTGGACTTTTAATGGAACTATTGGATGGTATAACTTGGAAATGGAACCCTAAATGGTATAAATGGGTTTAAATGGCTTGAAATGGTTAAATGGTAATGTCTTGGTAGTTATGGTTGGTCAAATTAACAGCTTTGTGGGGTACAAGGAAATCTTCCAAGCACACATAGTAATGAAACTACTTGTGGGGTGTATGGGAATCCTCCAAGTTAACTTAATAATGTAATCTATGGGTACATGGGAATCCCTTTATCTTTAAAATGCTGGCTAAGGACATTGCTTGCAAGCTATAGTTGGTATGCCGATACCACTACTTATAGCCTTGGTTAATAAAAAAATGGAATGGTGGTCATGGTTATGTGTTAATGGTTTTAATTAGGCAATAATTATGGGGTGTGATAGCTAACCATGAAGGTGTGAGTCTAATGGACGGACATTGGAAACTCATGTTTGCGACATGAGGATTTGGTCATGATGATCATATGGGGTACATGGGAATTCCCTTTGTTACAATTGTATATATGTATCATGGATTATGAAGGGTACTTGGGAATCCCCTACTCCTATGGTACCTCCGGTTCGTGCAGCTACATACATCGAGGCCCGTTTAGGGGGTTACATTGGACCCATATATCTTGTGGGTGGTTCTAGGATAGTTAATCTACTGATACGCAGGTTAATGGTTTTAAATGAATTCTAAACCTGGTTCCCCTCTTCCCAGCATGGTTATATACATATGTTTGTATGGTTATGAATGTATATGGATGGTTTACTTGGTTTTAAAGGTTGACATTATTGTATCCTTATCCTGAGTACTTCCTAGCGTACACCTGCTAACCCATCTTCGGGCGGCTATATCCCCACATGATGCACGAACTGTCCATTCTACTCCTTCTGCTAAGTGATCAAATTCGAGATCAGTTATTGGATTGAAGTGGTAATCTTCCATACTTCGAAAAGCTCTATTTCATATCATGGATGTCTTTTCATGCTTTGGTTATTTCATCGATATTGGTTTTGGCTATGGTTGGGGGCATGTCACAATCATATATTGTTTTTTCTTTTGGTTAGAGGATTTGTGGAACTATTATGTGTTTGAATGAGCAGTGTCAGTATTGGTGTCAGCCTTAGTATTAACATTGGCATTGGGGTTGATACCGTTTGACTGAATTTATGATTGTTCCATCCTTTTATGTTATGTTATGGACAGGAACTTGGTTATTATATCGGTTTGGTTATGGGTGTTGGTTGGTATTGGATGGTTGGACTTGTTTCGGTTGATCACAGTTATAGACCTATCCCAGAGTCTAAAATTGTCATAAACTCTCTTTCATTATATGTTCAGAATTCATCCGACTCAGGGTTTGTGTATTTGGAGATTGGGTTGGGTAATAGGGGCGCTCCTCGGTCCTGGTTGGACTTGGGATGCCCATTACGACTAGGCCCTTGTTCGGGTCATGTCACATCATTGGGTCGATTTTAGCAGTACCCGTGAGTTTCTGCCATACCACTAAGTGGTCGAGATGCCGCTTTAGTGGTAACGCTTTAGCGCCTTGGTGTCCGCTTTAGTGGCTATAACCTGTTTTAATCCTACTTTATCCACTTAATTTTCCATCATTTCTTCCAACATTTTCACACCATGTTGAGAGATCTAAGAGAGGAAAAAGTGGGAAATCATACATTGAAGCTAAGGTAAGCTATCTTAACTCTCCTTGATCATTTCCCATTAATTTTCCCTTCAATTCCATCCTAATTCATGGTAATATCCTCAGAAATTAGGTCTTGAATTCCTAAACTATGAGGGTCGATTTGAGACCTGAATTTTGCTCCGTTTGTGCTCAACCTTTGAGCACACATTTCTTATTATTTGAGATACCTCGTGATGGGTTAAATTTTAGATTCCATTTGCGGGTCCCACTGGCCTATTCTTGACCCAAAATTCGACCAAACCTTATTAGAGAAACAAGGGTGTCACTATACTCCTAACGAGATTTTGATTACTATTTTGATAGGATGATGATATTTTGGGACATGGAGTGAAAACAGACAATTCTTGGATGATTCAAGGATTGTGGTTTGACATCAAGGTAGGCTTCTGTCTACTCTTTTACTTAAGATGGTGTTTTATATATGACGCATGTTAAATAGGGATGTTAGGACCTGATTATGGGTAGAACACTGTGACTTAGCCTAAATTATGAGTTTGTGGGCTAGAAGGGTAGTTAATTGTTATGACTTAATTTATGAGTCAAGATGGCACCTACTTTATTCCGCCCGTAGGTAAGCCAATCCATAGACCGGAGCTAGATTTAATGGGCTAACTTGGTGGAAAACAACCTAAAAGCTAAAAATTAACAATTGAATACTTAAGTAGCAATAAAATAGTCAAAATAATCTGAAGATAGATAGAAAATTAATAACCATCACAAGACTTAGTAATGCAAATACAAGTGCTACTATAACTAAACTACCAGTACTAAATAGTGAAATATAACCTGTCTAAAAAATGAAAGACTACATAGTTAAATAGAAGGAAAAAGGTTAACTCCAACTCCAAGAGCTCATATCATCTCCGAAAATCAACCCTGGACGAGCGTCGAATCAGCGGTGGTAACTAGTACTCTTATCTGCACCAAAAAGGTACAGAAGTGTATTATAAGTACAAAAACCATGGGTACTCTGTAGGCATCATCTTTCGAATGAGATAATTCATGATATAAATACGATAAGTACAAGATAAAATAAGCTAAGTCAAGGAAAAAGGGGCAAACCTTGAAATAAGCTCTGACACTGATGTACATAAATAAATGCATGCATGCGAGATAGTAACATAAACTTCACTCAACTATAATGGCATGATTGGCCCCCATAAGCCAATAAGTTTGTAAAAGTAAATATCGCAACGCAGGCCCCCAAAAGCCTGGAGGGTACAATTAAGGAAACTAAGCAACTAAATAGCCGTTAATTATCATATTATCATGCCATAACAAATAATCCATCCAAACCGTACCATCCCATTTATAACTCCTAATACCAAACTTGAACAAAACTCAATTGTATCATCATCATTATCATTATCTGCCAGGCTTAGACCAAAACTCATACTATTAAGATCATTACCTACTATCAGACTCAAATCAAAACACATATCATCAAGATCATTATCAATTGTCCTAATCAAATCGAAACTCATATTTCCAAACCATAATCAACAAACCATATCAAAAATCCATATCAATAAACTAGCCTAATATACTATACCAATACCGCATCTATTAAGTTATGCCAATAACTATGCCCATAGGTCATGCTAGTAGTTATAATCTATGTTATTTCAATAATCGTATCTATTAGCCATTAATCATGTTTATAATCCATATCATTAATCATATCGATATCTATATCATTAAGAATGTCGATATTCCATATCATATCTATAAGCCATTAATAATGTTTATAAGACAGATCAATAATCGCATCAATATCAATATTAATAAGCATGTTGATAGGCAATATCATATAAGCCATTAACCATGTCTATAAGAATATCATTAATCACATCAACACCTATAACATTAAGAATGTTGATAGGCCATATCATTAATTATATCCAAAAGCCACATCAATAATAGTATATATATAGGCCATAACATTAGTCATATCAATGGGCCAAGAGTCATTAATAATGTATATAGGCAATAACATTAGCAATGCCCAAAATTAGCATCAATCTTTTAATATCCAACTAACATACTAAAAAAATATATTCAATCTCCTCAAGTATCAAAAGGAACATTAATAAGGGTATAACACGAGCAAATAAACCTACAAAGTTATCACAAGCCTTGCCTATGTTGGGTCGGAGAGGCAGAGGCCCATTTCTAATCCCTGAAATTCATTTTAGGAAACTTCTACCCTGGACTAGGATAATGTCTAAGTTCATTTCTAGATGTTGAATAAGCCATAAATATCACTAAGATAGTATTTCTTCCTGAATATGAACAACTAAATCAATCCCACCTAAAATGATAACAACTAAGACAATTTCTCCTAACTTAAGAAACTAAGGCCAATTCCACCCTAAACCTCAATCACTAAGGCAATTTTTCCTAGCTTAAGAAACTAAGGTGTTTCCATTCTAAAAATGAGCCATTAGAAAAAATTCAAAGTAGAGATGAGTACCTAAGCTAATTACTCCTAAATTTACAGTTTCAAGATACCCTAAACTATCCAACTAATCCAATATTCTTATTCATACTTCCAACATCTAAATCCCACCCCATTTCTAGCATAATATCATAATAATACTATGAGATATCTCAATATATGAAGGAGGTAAACCTATCCTACATGGACGAAAAAGAAAAGCTCAAAGAATTCGCTAAATCACCAAGTTTCCCTTCCGAGAAGCTTCCGCAAGGTACCATGCAAACAAAATCACCATCTAATTATTAATATAAGAACCATGATACCCATATTGAACTATTGTGCTTTGGGTCCAAAATTACATAAAAATCCCATGTGGAGCTTACATGCAGAATCACACTTTAGAAACCAACACAACGCCTCTCTATGCTCAAAGAACCTTTACCCTAAAAATGGGTTAATTTCGAGCTATAATGGTGCTAAAATTAAGACACTAATCTTTTTAGGGATTTTAGTAAGAGATAAAGGATTTAATCCTAAAATAGATGGAATCTTACCGTGAATTCAAAGGAGAAATGCGTAAATAAATTTTACCAAAGCTCCAAAACTACCCACACCTGATTCTCCAAAGAGTCCCCATATTTTAGGGTTTAGTACACTAAGGAATGGGAGAAAAATGGTGGAAATTAGGCTAAGTGGGGTATTTATACCCTTCCCAGGTACGCTTATAATGCTAAAGCGGATTATGGGCCTTTTTAGCAGTGACCACCAAATTATGTCGGTGCTGCTAAAGTGGTACCCGTCCCTACAAGCCATGCCGCAAAAAAGACCATGGGCCACTTTAGCGCTAGCCACTGAAGCGGCCAGTGGGTTGTTAAAGTGCCCGAAGTGTTTCTTTATCGGTCATACCAAATATCAAGCACTAGTTGGAGACTTGGAATTTTTTTGAGTCTCTACCAACCCCTCAAAATTCATTCGGAATTCTATTTGTGCAAATGAACTAAGTTACCCTGTCAAATTCAATATATCAAACTCAATGGTACAGTAAAAAATTCCATCGAAGGTCATTTAGATGAATAGTGAGTCCCACACCTACTTTACATCATTCTTAATTTTTGTCCAATAGCCAAAAATGAGTCCCTAAGCCTCAAGACCTGAACCACGGATACACCTAACCTAAAATCGATGCTTCAAAGATTTTGAAACCGTCATGATTGGAATACGATATTGTTTAAGTAATGTTTTTCCTTGTAGCTAATTTAAACCATCGAAGGTTTCAAAGTAAGGAATTGGCTTAAAAAACCAAACGAATAACCCAACAACCGAACTGTCAATTCCAGCAAGTCATAAATGACTTGGAAAACTATTGGAAAGCTATAAATAAAAAAAATGAGTGGAAATATAGAAGATGACATGGAGGATCATTACAATATCCACTACTAAAACACTTTTGTCCACAAAATTAAAGGATTAGGATATACATAAAGCCTAAAAAAATGAGGATATTGGGTCCGCATCTCGCTCTTGATCTCCCTAGTAGACTCCTATACTAGGCATTGCCTCCACTGAACCTTAACTACTGGTATCTCTATAGTGTGCAACCACCTGAAATCACTAGCCAAAATGAGCACAG
The DNA here is from genome assembly GCA_030864215.1 of Capsicum pubescens. Classification (NCBI taxonomy): domain Eukaryota; kingdom Viridiplantae; phylum Streptophyta; class Magnoliopsida; order Solanales; family Solanaceae; genus Capsicum; species Capsicum pubescens. Next base: position 127,634,642 of record CM061543.1, read on the forward strand.
GCTCCTCCACGAAGGTCAACCGCTCTTCCAACTGAACTGAGTCCTATCTAAGCATATGAGACGGGAAAGAATGTATCACTGCAACATAGAAATATGGAAAAATAGATGATTAAAAGCAAAATATGAGGGTAAAGCTAACTAATGACCTACCTCACAAACTCAAAAAATAATTTCAAAGGGTCCAATATATCTGGGGCTGAGTTTGACTCTCTATTCGAACCTCATCACACCCTTCATGGGTGATATACATAGGAACATCCAGTCATCAACTAGAAATCTCAAGGAACAATGTCTATGATCTGTATATGCCTTCTGTCTACTTTGAGCTGCCCTCAACCTATTCTGAATCACCCTGAATCTATCCAACACTACTGAAGCAAGTTAGTACCACATGATCAAATTTTAAAAGTCTCAAACCATCAAATTGGGGAACGATATATCCTACCGTATAAATCCTTAAAAGATGCCATATCAATACAAGAATGGTAACTATTATTATAGTAAACTTTGCAAAGGCTATGTGTTGTTCTTAATAACCTCTAAAATCAATAACACATGATAGAAGAATATACTCAAGAACTTGAATAGTCTGCTCTGGCTTCCCGTGGGTCTAAGATGAAAGATTCTACTAAAAGCCACCTGCATACCCAACTCCTCCAAAAAATATCTCCAAAATCTAGAAGTGAACATTGAACCCTGGAGTAAGATCCCACAAAATCCTAAGCTTAATTCAGTCCATTAATGCTTGCCAAGGGGTCCAGACTTAAAAAATTCTATTTAAGTTTTCATACTTAGTTTATTTTTAGACTTCAAAAGTTGGCAATCTTTTTTTACGACCTTAAAGTCCTTTAAATATCTATATCTTAGTTAATTCATGATCGAACATGTCAATAGGGATTTTTCAAATGAGTTTTGGATTTTTTGGACCATGTTTAGACCAAGTTCTAGTGTCCAAAAGTGTGAGTTGACGTGATGTTGGCGCATCGCGTCATCCATCGCATCAACAGATAAAATGTTCCTCAATTCAAGGGAATTTCCAGTGAGCCAACGCGATGTCGACGCAATGAGTTGGCTATCGCATCGGTGCCAATAACGCGATGCATCGACCAGTGCATCGGTATCCAGTTTTTAGTCATTAAAATAGTCGTAACCCTAGGGTTATTTCAGAATATTTCCTACCCCTATATATCCCTAAAACACGAGATTTAACCATTATTCACCAAAGTACAATTTTTTTCTCTCAAATTCTCCCAAGAACAAGCATTAGGGTTCTTAGTTCAAGACTCAAAACTCAAGAATATCACCGTCAATCTTCTTAAAGTCAAGTATTAAGGTATGTTAGATGTAGATTGATGGGTCCCTTCCACTGATGAAGTTCAAGAATCCTTTTTCTAAATTCAAAGATTATATATTTATGAGTTTTCATGAATTATATGAAATGATATTCATGTTCATGTTATTGTTGGCTATTGATTCATGTCTTAGATTACAAGTTTCAAGATTTGATCCTAGTATGTGATGACTTACATAATGTTCATGATAAACCCTTAAAATTGAAAGTGAGTTGATGTAGCCATAATGATTTAGATTATTGATTATTGTATGACCGAAGCATGCTCCCCATATGTTTGATAAAAGGACTTTGTGAATGAGATAGAGTCATTATAGCATGTTGACAAGAAATCCCCAATTATGTATAAGTTAATGCATGCCAAGTATTTGATGAAAGACCTTATTGAATGAATCATGAGACATTAATATGCTTCTCTACACATTTACAAGTTTATGAATTTCAAGTGCTAGATGAAATGCCTCATTGATTGTATTGTGAATGATAGATGATTGTCATGTTATTCAAGAATTGTCTTGCTTTATATTTTCCTTGCTATCAAGTTCTGGAGGTATTTAATACCCGATAATTTAGTTCTGTGCCTAGATCCAGTGTCAGTTTCAAGACAATCTCAATCGTTCCACAATCAGTAGAACTCAGTCAGTTACAGAACTTAGGATAACTCAGTAATTCAGTTCAATTTAGTTAAACAATATGATCAGCAACAACTCAGTCAGGCCTTGTATGATCTAGGAAATCAGTTTAGTGTCTTTCAGTTGGGAGTAGGATTCATCATAGAGCGAACCTAGGGATGGGGGCACACCCATTAGTGAGTAATAGGTCCCTAGAAGAAATCCCTAATTTCCAGAACTACACAGCCAGCGTAGGTATGAGATGTCACCCGTTAGATAGGACTAACATATTCAGAGATCACCCGCTAGTTTAGGACTGATCTCAGGGGTCACTCATTAGATTAGGACTGACTCTATAGTAGTTGTCTATACCCGTGGCACGGTACTGAAACCCTTCCAGCAGGGGTTACAGGTTGGACCCCAATTAGATCAGAAAGGGGCATGTTGGTTAGATGACTACCTCCCAATATTTTAGTCTCAGTCACAAGAATAGAACTCAGATTAGTATTATGGAAATCAAGACTCTTAGACATAGTCACTTAACTCTGTAAAGAACTTAGATAGTTCTATAGATTCAGAGATCACCCGCTAGATAGGCTTGATCTCAGATTCAATCAATCATTTTCATTATCAGTAAATTCAGAGATCACCCACTAGATAGGCCTGATCTCAGCTTTAGTCAATCATATATCAGTATTAGTAGACTCAGCAATCCGAAATCTACTTATTAGAATTCAATATTCAGTGATACTACAATTTCAGTTATAGTTTATTCATTCATGCCTATATTCTCACTCAGTCATAGTAGAGTTATGTAGTTAGTTACAGTTTATGTATATGAATCCTTACATTTACCCTTACCTCATCTATAATACCAGTACATTCTCACATACTGACGCATGCTTTTCTCTTGAGCTATGGTGTTTTATACCATAGGTTTAGAAACACGGGATCTTGAGCACCCTTAGCAGTTCAGATCCAACCAACAGTAGTAGACTTAGCAGAGAGTCCTTATAATGTGAGGATGTTCATTATTTTATTATTACATTAGATTTAGCATTTGAGTAGATGGAGTTAGTTGGGGGATTATCCCATCAACTCCTTATTCAGACAATTTAGAAGCTTTTTCAGATTAGAGTAATTTCAGACAGTTGTTTTAGTTTTGGTATTATTATACTTTATTTAGTTTTATTTTAGTATTGAACCTTATGGAAAGTTTTCTGCCAGTTTTCCGCATTTTACAGTATACTATTCAGTGCTCAGTTATAGATATCAGTCATGGGTTAGCTTGTAGTCTTTCGTGGTTATAAGCACCATGTAGCATCTGGGTTTAGAATATGGGGCGTTACAAAGTTGATATCAGAGACTAAGGTTCAAAAGTGTTCTAGGATGTCTGAAAAGACGCATCTAGTAGAGTCTTATGCGTGGGTGTGTTGCATGCCACATTTATGTACAAGAGGCTATGAGATATTTTAGGAACAGTTTCCCTTTTTTTAGTATTCATGTCGTGCGAGTGAGCATGAGCTCCAGTAAAACCCTCAGTCTAATATGTTTCTTCCTTTTATTTATAGAATATGCCTCCTCACAGAGCTAATGCCCGTACAAATAATAACCAATCACCTCATGCCGCAGATCCTTTGAATGAAAATGTGTCACATGCATAGTTTTGGAAAGCTTTTCAAGTGCTATCCCAAGATGTGACAATAAATATTCAGGGTAACCATCAGGATGCAGCCCCACATCAGCAAGATAGGTATTTATCCATAGCTAGAATTAAAGATTTTATGAGAATTAACCCGTTAGAATGCTTTGGGTCAAAGGCAGGGGAGGACCCATAGCTTAATCTGGATAAGGTAATCAAGATCACCCAAATTATGCATGTGGATAAAGAGGAGAGTGTAGAGTTGGTATCCTATAGGTTGAATGATGTTTCTTATGATTGGGTAATGATATAGAAGAAGAATAGAGGGGAGGATGCAACTAGCATGACTTGGCAGATATTTTAGGATGTGTTCTTAGACAAGTTTTTCCCACTTGAGATGAGGGAAGCTAAGATAGAAAAGTTCATGAACCTGAGGCAGGGCTCTATGATAGTGAAAGAGTATTGCTTCAAGTTCAACTAGTTGTCTAAGTATGCCCCTGATCAGATGACTGACCCTAGAGCAAGCATGAGTAAGTTTGTGACCGGTGTGTCTGTGTTGGTAGTTAAGGAGTGTAGGACTGCTATGCTTAATAGAGACATGGATCTTTCTAGATTGATGATGTACACTTAGCACATTGAAGTAGATAAAGATAAGGTAAGACAGAGAGAGTTAATAAGAAAGACAGAATAGGTAGTTTTAGTTTTTCTCAGCTAGGGTCACAAGGTGGAAACCATTCTTAACATATCAAAAGTTTTCAGTCCTAACTCCATCTTAAGCTAGTGCACCAATACCAAAGTTTAAAAATGATAATCATGATGGGGTGATAGGCTCCAAAACCTAGGGTAAAGTGAAAAGTGATCGTACCTATCCGCTTTATGAAGCATGTGGTAAGAATTACCTAGGTGCATATAGAGCAGGCAACGAGGTATGTTTTGGATGTGGTAAGCCATACCATAGGCTGCGGGAGTGTAGAATTTTTATTCAGCGGGGTAAAGATTTGCATTAGCAGGGCGACACTTCTAGTACCACTAGTGGTCAGCGTCATAATAGATTTTATGCACTTCAGGCTCACCATGATCAGGGAAGTTCCCCAACATAGATTCGGGTACGTTATGAGTCTTTCATCTTTATGATATGCTTTGTTAGATCCTTTTCTCCCAATTGAGCTTAAATTTTTTGCATTAGTCAGTAAGTAAAGTAGCAATTCAGTTTAGCAGTCAAGCAGTCAAATTCATATGGTTTATTTTTTCCCATCTTTCCATCTACATATTATTAAAAATCTCAGGAATATAACTATTACCAGATAGAACATCCAAGTAGTGGGGAGTTCAGCTCAGTTTATGAATCATACATTAGTTTTAGATCCAGATATTCAGTCATGATTCAGTTTGTAGGTCCCCGGTGCATCGCCATAGTATCTTAGTGAAGTAAGCATTCTTAGAGGGACATAGTTTCCCAAGAGAGAGATTCCCTATAATTTTCCCGATGCTTTCATGTCCTTAAACCTATCTAGTTTCATGCTCAGATTTTCCTTGAAAACTCGATATCAATCACTATTGCATATTCAGTAATGCATTCATGAGTCAGGTATCCATGCGTTAGATATCCATGTCCTGTATGAAATTTCAGTAAACTAGTCATGTCGTTTATATAGTCATGCTTCAAAAGTTCATGTCCAGTAAGTAAGTACAGTCTATCAGAAATCTTAACTTAGTCAGTCTCATTTGAGGACAAATGTTTCCTAGGGGGAGATATTGTAAGACCCCGCAAAATCCTAAGCTTAATTCAGTCCATTAATACTTGCCAAGGTGTCCCAGACATAGAAAATTCTAGCTAAGTTTTCAGACTTAGTTTATTTTTAGCATTCAAAAGTTGGCAATATTTTTTTGCGACCATCAAATCCTTTAAATGTCTATATCTTAGTTAATTCATGATCAAGGATGTCAATAGGGATTTTTCGGACGAGTTTTGGATTTTTTGGACCTCGTTTAGACCAAGTTCTAGTGTCCATAACAGTGAGTCAAAGCGATATTGGCGCGTTGCATAATCCATCGCATTGACAGATAAAATGTTCCTCAACTCAAGGAAATTTCCAGTCAGACAACGCAATGTCAATGCGGCGCATTGGCTACCACGTCGGTGCCAACGACGCGACACGTCAACCAGTGCGTCGGTACCCAGTTTTTTGTCATTAAAACAGTCACGGCCCCAGGGTTATTTCAGTCTTTTTCCCACCCCTATTTAGCCTAAAACACGAGATTCAACCATTATTCACCAAAGTATACTTTTTTTTGTCAATTCTCTCAAGAACAAGCATTAGGGTTCTTAGTTCAAGACTTGAAACTCAAGAATTTAACCGTCAATCTTCTTAAAGTCAAGTATAATTCATGGGTCCCTTCCACCCATGAAGTTCAAGAATCCTTTTTCTAAATTCAAAGATTATATATTTTTTAAGTTTTTAGGAATTATGTGAATTGATATTCATGTTCATGTTGTTGTTAGGGGTTGATTTATGTCTTAGATTAAAAGTTTTAAGATTTGATCGTAGTATGTGATGACTTACATAATGTTCATGATAAAACCTTAAATTTCTCACTCAGTCCTGTTCACGTTACGTAGACAGTTACAGTTTATGCATATGAACCTTTGCATTCATCCTTATCTCATCTAGCATTCCAGTACATTTTTATGTACTGACGCATACTTTTCTGTTGCGCTATTATGTCTTATACCGTAGGCTCAGAAGCACGGGATCCTGAGCACCCTCAATAGTTCAGATACAGCCAACAGAATTAGACTTAGCACTAAGTCCTCATCATGCAAAGATGTTCCTTATTTTATAATTGTATTAGATTTAACTTTTGAGTAGAGAGATTTAGTTGGGCGATTGTCCCTTCAACTCCTTATTCAGACAGTTTAGAGTCTTTTTCAGACTAGAGTACTTTCAGATAGTTGTTTTAGTTTTGGTATTGTTATACTTTATTTAGTTTTATTTTAGTATTGAACCTTATGGCAAGTTTTCTTCCAGTTTTCTGCATTTTACAGTATATTATTCAGTGCTCAGTTATAGATATTAGTCATAGGTTAGATTATGGTGCTTCGGGGTCATAAGCACCGTGTAGTATCTGGGGTTCAGAATCTGGGACATTACAAACTTGGTATCAGAGCCTAAGGTTCAACAGTGTCCTAGGAAGTCTAGAAAGCCACATCTAGCAGAGTCTTGTGCATGGGTGTATTGCATGCCACATTTATGTACAGAAGGCTATGAGATGTTTTAGGAATAGTTTCCCTTCTTTAAGTATTCATGTTGTGCGAGTGAGCATGAGCTCCAGTAAAACCCTCAGTCTAATATGTTTATTCCTTTTATTTACAGAATATGCTTTCTTGTAGAGCTAATGCCCGTAGAAATGATAACCAGCCAGCCACCTCAGGCCACAGATCCTTTGAATGAGAATGTGTCACATGCAGAGTTTCAGGCAGCTTTTTAGGTGCTAGCCCAAGCTATGACAATAAATATTTAGGGTAACCATCAGTCTACAGCCCCACATCATCATGATAGGGATTTAGCAGCAGCTAGAATAAAAGATTTTATGAGAAGAAACATGCCAGAATTCTTTGGGTCAAAGGCAGGGGAGGACCCACAACTTTATCTTGATGAGATAAAGAAGATCACCCAAATTATGCACGTGTGTAAGGAGGATAGTGTAGGGTTGGCATCCTATAGGCTGAAGGATGATGTTTATGATTGGGTAGTGATGTGGAAGAAGAATAGATGGGAGGATGCAGCTCCCATGACTTGGCAGATATTTCAGGATGCGTTCTTAGACAAGTTTTTCCCACTTGTGATGAGGGAACCTAAGCTAGAAGATCTTATGAACCAGAGGCAAGGCTTTATGATAGTGAAGCAATATTGCCTCAAGTTCAACCAGTTGTCTAAGTATGCCCCTGATCAGATGAATGACCCTAGAGTAAGCATGAGTAAGTTTGTGAACGGTGTATCTGGGTTGGTGTTTAAGAAGTATAGGACTGCTATGATCAATAGAGACATGGATTTTCCTAGATTGATAATGCACACTCAGCAGATTGAAACAGAGAAAGCCAAGGAAAAAGAGTAAATAAGAGAGCCATAACAGGTAGTTTTAGTTTTTCTCAGCCAGGGTCACAGGGTGGTAAGAGTTCTCAACATAGTCGAAGTCTAAAACCCAAAGTAGTGTGAGAAGTGATCATACCTATCCAATTTGTGAAGAGTGTGGTAGGAATCACCTAGGTGCATATAGAGCAGGCAACGAGGTATGTTTTGGATTTGGTAAGCCAGACCACAGGCTACGGGAATGTAGAGTTTTACTCTGAGGGGTAAAGATTTGCGTTAGTAGGGGGGACCTTCCAGTACCACTAGTGGTTTGCGTCAGAATAGATTTTATACACTTCAGGCTCGCCATGATCAGGGAAGTTCCCCTAACATAGATTCAGGTACGTTATGAGTCTTTTATATTCATGATATGCTTTGTTAGATCCTTTTCTCCCAATTGAGCTTAAGTTTCCACATGAGTCAGTTAGTAAAGACGCAATTCAGTTTAACTGTCAAGCAGTCAAACTCGTATGTTTTTTTTTTCATTTTTCCAACTAGTCATATTATTAGAAATCTCAAGAATGTAACAATTCCCAGATAGAACATACTAGTAGTGGCGAGTTTAGCTCAGTTTATGAATCATGCATTAGTTTCAGATCCCAAATATTCAGTAACGATTCAGTTCATAGGAGCCTTGTGAATCACCCCAGTATCTCAGTGAAGTAAGCATTCTCAAATAGACATAATGTCCCAAGGGGGAGATACCCTATGATTTTCCCGATGCTTTCACGTCCTTAAACCCATCTAGTTTCACTCTCAAATTTTCCTCACAAACTCGATATCAGTCACCATTGCATATTCATTCATGCATTCATGAGTTAGGTATCCATGCATTAGATATGCATGTCCAGTATGAAATTTCAGTAAATTAGTCATGTCATTTATATATTCATGCTTCAGATGTTAATGTCCAGTAAGTAAGTTCAGTCAATAAGAAATCTCAGCTTAGTAAGTCTCATTTAAGGACAAATATTCCCAAGGGGGTGATATTGTAAGACCCATCAAAATCCTAAGCTTAATTAAGTCTATTAATGCTTGCCAAGGGGTCCCAGACTTAGAAAATTCTAGCTAAGTTTTAAGACTTAGTTTATTTTTAGCCTTCTAAAGTTGGCAATCTCATTTTGCAAACTTAAATCCCTTTAAATGTCTATATCATTGTTAATTCATGATCAAGGATGTCAATAGGGATTTTCCGGATGAGTTTTGGATTTTTCGAACCTCGTTTAGATCAAGTTCTGGTGTCCAAAATAGTGAGTCAACGCGATGTTGGCACGTCGCGTCATCCATCGCATCGATAGATAAAATGTTCCTCAGCTCAAGACAATTTCCAGTGAGACAATGTGATGTCAATACGACGCGTTGGCTACCGCATCGGTGCCAACGACGTAACGGGTCGACTAGTGCTTTGGTACCCAATTTTTAGTCAATAAAACAGTCACAACCCCAGGGTTATTTCAGTTTTTTCCCACCATTATATAGACTTAAAACATGAGATTCAACCATTATTCACCAAAGTACACTTGTTTTCTCTCAAATTCTCTCAGGAACAAGCATTAGGGTTCTTAGTTCAAGAATCGAAACTCAAGAATATCATCGTCAATCTTCTTAAAGTCAAGTATTAAGGTATGTTAGATGTTGATTGATGGGTCCCTTCCACTGATGAAGTTCAAGAGTCCTTTTTCTAAATTCAAAGATTATATACTTATGAGTTTTCATGAATTATGTGAATTGATATTCATGTTCATGTTGTTGTTGGCTATTGATTCATGACTTAGATTACAAGTTTCAAGATTTGATCCTAGTATGTGATGACTTACATAATGTTCACGATAAACCCTTAAATTTGGAAGTGAGTTGATGTAGCCATGATGATTTAGATTATTGATTGTTGTATGACCAAATCATGCTCGCCATATGTTTAATAAAAGGCCTATGTGAATGACATCGAGTCATTATAGAATTTTGACAAGAAATCCACAATTATGTATAAGTTAATGCATGCCAAGTATTTGATGAAAGACCTTATTGAATGAATCATGAAACATTAACATGCTTCTCTATATATTTACAAGTTTATGACTTTCAAGTGCTAGATGAAATGCCTCATTGATTGTATTGTGAATGATAGAAGATTGTCATGTTATTCAAGAATTGTCTTGCTTTATATTTTCCTTTCTATCGAGTTTTGAAAGTATTTAATAGCCAATAATTTAGTTATGTGCCTAGATCCAGTGTCAGTTTTAAGATAATCTCAGTCGTGCCACAATCAGTAGAACTCAGTGAGTTAAAAAACTTAGGATAACTCAGTAATTCCGTTCAGTTTAGTTAAACAGTACGATCAGTAACAGCTTAGTCAGGCCTTGTATGATCTAGTAAATCAGTTCAGTGTCTTTTAGTTGGGAGTAGGATTCAGTGTTGAGAGAGCCTAGGGATGGGGGAACACCCATTAGTGAGGAATAGGTCCCTAGAATAAATCCCTAATTTCTAGAACTACATAGCCAACGTAGGTATGAGATGTCACCCATTATATAGGTATAACATATTCAGAGATCACCCGCTAGTTTAGGAATGATCTCAGGGGTCACCCATTGGATTAGGACTGACTCTATTGTAGTTGTCTATACCCGTGGCATAGTACTGATACCCTTCCAGCAGGGGTTACAGGTTTGACCTCAATTAGATCAAAAATGGGCATTTTTGTTAAATGACTACCTCCCACAATTTTAGTCTCAATCTTTAGAATAAAACTAAGATCAGTATTATGGAAATCAGGATTGTTAGACACAGTCACTCACCTCAATAAAGAACTTAGATAGTTCTATAGATTTAGAGATCACCCACTAGATAGGCTTGATCTCATATTCAGTCAATCATTTTCATTATCAGTATATTCAAAGATCACCCGCTAGATAGGCCTGATCTCAGCTTTAGTCAATCAGAAATTAGTATCAGTAGATTCAACTATCAGAAATCCAGTTATTAGAATTCAGTATTCAGTGATATTAAGATTTCAGTTATAGTTTATGCACTCATACATGCATTCTCACTCAGTCATGTTCATGTTACGTAGTCAGTTACAGTTCATGCATATGAACCCTTGCATTCAGCCTTAACTCATCTAGAATACCAGTGCATTCTCACGTACTGACGTATACTTTTCTCTTGCGCTATCGTGTCTTATACCATAGGTTCAGAAGCACGGGATCCCGAGCACCCTTAGTAGTTCAAATCCAGCCAGCAGCAGTAGACTTAGTAGTGAGTCCTCATCATGAGAGGATATTCCTTATTTTATTATTGAATTAGATTTAGCATTTCAGTAGATGGAGTTAGTTAGGGGATTGTCCCATCAACTCCTTCAGACAATTTAGAGGCATTTTCATACTAGAGTACTTTTAGACAGTCGTTCTAGTTTTGGTATAGTTATACTTAATTTAGTTATATTTTAGTACTGTACTTTATGGAAAGTTTTCCTCCAGTTTTCTATATTTTACAGTATATTATTTAGTTCTCAGTTATAGATATCAGTCATGGGTTTGATTGTGGACCTTCGGGGTCAAAAGCACTGTGTTGTATCCGGGTTCAGAATTTGGGGCATTAAAAACTTGGTATCAGAGCCTAAGGTTCAATAGTGTCCTAGAAAGTCTGAAAAGCCGCATCTAGTAGAATATTGTGCATGGGTGTGTTGCTCGCCACATTTATGTACAAGAGGCTATGAGTTATTTTAGGAACAACTTTCCTTCTTTTAGTATTCATATCGTGCGAGTGAGCATGAGCTCCAGTAAAACCCTAGTCTAATCTATTTCTTTCCTTCGTTTACAAAATATGCCTCCTCACAGTTAATGCCCGTAGAAATGATAACCAACCACCTCAGGCCGCAGATTATTTGAATGAGAATGTGTCACATGCAAAGTTTTATGCAGCTTTTCAGGTGCTAGAACAAGCTGTGACAATAAATATTTAGGGTAACCGTTAAGCTGTAGCCCTACCTCAGCAAGATAGGGATTTATCCGCAGCCAGAATCAAAGATTTTATAAAAATAAACCCGCTAAAATACTTTGGGTCAATGGCAGGGGAGGACCCACAGATTTATCTTGATGAAGGGAAGAAGATCACCCAAATTATGCATGTGTCTGAAGAGGAGAGTGTATAGTTGGCATCCTATAGGCTGAAGGATGTTTCTTATGATTGGGTAGTGATATGGAAGAAGAATAGAGGGGAAGATTTAGCTCCCATGACTTGGAAGATATTTCAGGAAGCGTTCTAAGAAAATTTTTTCCCACTTGAGATGAGGGAAGCTAAGATAGAAGAATTCATGAACCTAAGGCAGGGCTCTATGACAATGAAGAAGTATCGCCTTAAGTTTAACTAGTTTTTTAAGTATACCCCTGATCAGATGATTGACCCTAGAGCAATCATGAGTAAGTTTGTGACAGGTGTGTCTGGGTTGGCGGTTAAGGAGCGTAGGTGCTATGCTCAATAGATACATGGATATTTCTATATTGATAACGCATAATCAGCATATTAAAGTAGAGAAAGCCAAGGATAGAGAGAGAGAGTAATTAAGGGAGCCAGAATATGTAGTTTTAGTTTTTCTCATCCAGGGTCACAGGGTGGTAACCGTTCTCAACATAGTCAAAAGTTTTCAATCCCATCTCTATCTTTAGCTAGTACAACAGCACTAAAGTTCAGGAATAACAGTCATGATGGGGAGCCAAGCTCCAAAACCCAGGATAGCGTGAGAAATAATCGTACCTATACGCTTTATGAAGAGTGTGGTAGGAATCACCTAGGTGCATATAGAGCAGGTAGCGAGGTATGTTTTAGATTCAGTAAGCTAGACCATAGTCTATGGAATTATAGAGTTTTAGCTCAGAGGGGTAAAGATTTGCGTCAGAAGAGCACTACTTCCAGTACCACTAGTGGTCAGCGTCAGAATATATTTTATTCTCTTCAGGCTCGCCATGATCAGGGAAGTTCCCCTAACATAGATTCGGGTACGTTATGAGTATTTCATCTTCTTGATATCCTTTATTAGACCCTTTGATCCCAGTTGAGCTTAAGTTTCCGCATGAGTCAGTCAGTAAAGCTGCAATTTAGTTTAGCAGTCAAGTAGTCAAATTTGTATGGTTTGTTTTTTCCCATCTTTCCATCTAGTCATATTATTAGAAATCTCAGAATGTAACTATTCCCAGATAAAACATCCTTTTAGTGGAGAGTTTAGATCAGTTCATGAATCATGCATTAGTTTCAGATCCCAGATATTCAGTTATGATTTAGTTCGTAGGTGTCTTGTGCATCGCCCCAGTATATCAGTGAAGTAAGCATTCTTAGAGGGACATAATGTCCCAAGGGGGAGATACCCTATGATTTCCCCAATGCTTTCATGTCCTTAAACCCATCTAGTTTCACTCTCAGATTTTTCTTACAAACTCGATATCAGTCACCATTACATATTCAGTCATGTATTCTTGAGTTAGGTTTCCATGAATTAGATATGCATGTCCAGTGTGAAATTTCAATAAATTGGTCATGTTGTTTATATAGTCATGCTTCAGATGTTAATGTCCAGTAAGTAAGTTCAGTCTATCAAAATTTTTAGCTTAGTCGGTCTCATTCGAGGATGAATATTCTCAAAGGAGAGATATTGTAAGACCCTGCAAAATTCTAAGCTTAATTCAGTCCATTAATGCTTACCAAGGGGTCCCAGACTTAGAAAATAATAGCAAAGTTTTCAGACTTAGTTTATTTTAGCATTCAAAAGTTGGCAATCTCTTTTCACGACCTTCAAGTCCTTTAAATGTCCATATCTTAGTTAATTCATGATCAAGTATGTCAGTAGGGATTTTCTGAACGATTTATATATTTTTTGGACCTCGTTTAGACCATGTTCTAGTGTCCAAAATAGTGAGTCGACGTGATGTTGGCGCGTTGCGTCATCCATCGCATTGACAGATAAAATGTTCCTCAACTCAAGGAAATTTCCAATGAGACAACCCGATGTCGAAGTGGCGTGTTGGCTATTGCGTTGGCGCCAACGACGCGGCGCGTCGACTTGTGCGTCGGTAACCAGTTTTCAGTCATTAAAGAAGTCACGACCCCAGGGTTATTTCAATCTTTTTCCCACCCCTATATAACCCTAAAACACGAGATTCAACCATTATTCACCAAAGTACACTTGTTTTCTGTCAAATTCTCTCAATAACAAGCATTAAGGTTCTTTGTTCAAGACTCAAAACACAAGAATTTCACCGTCAATCTTCTTAAATCCAAGTATTAATGTATGTTAGATGTTGATTCATGGGTCCCTTCCACCCATTATGTTTAAGAATCCTTTTTCTAAATTGAAAGATTCTATATTTATGAGTTTTCATGAATTATGTGAATTGATATTCATGTTCATGTTGTTGTTGGGTGTTGATTCATGTCTTAGATTACAAGTTTCAAGATTTGAGCCTAGTATGTGATGACTTACATAATGTTCACGATAAAACCTTAAATTTGGAAGTGAGTTGGTGTAGCCTTGATGATTTAGATTATTGATTGTTGTATGACCAAAGCATGCTCCCCATATGTTTAATAAAAGGCCTATGTGAATGACATAGGGTCATTATAGCATTTTGACAAGAAATCCATAATTATGTATAAGTTAATGCATGCCAAGTATTTGATGAAAGACCTTATTGAATGAATCATGAGACATTAATATGCTTCTCTATACATTTACAAGTTTATGACTTTCAAGTTCTAGATGAAATGCCTCATTGATTGTATTGTGAGTAATAGACTATTCTCATGTTATTAAAGAATTGTCATTCTTTATATTATCCTTTCTATCGAGTCCTGGGGGTATTTAATACCCAATAATTTAGCTGTGTGCCTAGAGCCAGTGTCATTTTCTAAACAATATCAGTTTTGCCACAATCAGTAAACTCAGTCAGTTACAAAACTTAGGATAACTTAATAACTCAGTTCAGTTCAGTTAAATAGTACGATCAGTAACATCTCAGTCAGTAATAGTATGAACTAGGAAATCAATTAAGTGTCTTTCTGTTGAGAGTAAGATTCAGCACCGAGCAAGCCTAGGGATGGGGGCACACCCATTAGTGAGGACTGGGTCCCTAGAAGAAATCCCTAAGTTACAGAACTACGTAGATAGCATAGGTATGAGATGCCACCTGTTAGATAAGACTGACATACTCAGAGATTAGTCGCTAGTTTAGGACTGATCTCAGGGGTCACCAATTAGATTAGGATTGACTCCATAGCAGTTATATTTACCTATGGTATGGTACTGATACCCTTCCAGGTGGGATTATAGGTTGGACCCCAATTAGTTCAGAAAGGGGCATGTCGGTTAGATGACTACCTCCCAAAGTTTTAGTCTTAGTCTCCAGAATAGAACTCAAATCATTATTATAAAAGTTAGGACTGTTAGACACAAACACTCAGCTCAGTAAAGAACTTAGATAGTTCTATAGATTCTGAGATCACCCACTAGATAGGCTTGATCTCAGATTCAATCAATCATTTTCATTATCAGTAGATTCAGAGATCACCCGCTAGATAGTCCTGATCTCAGCTTCAGTCTATCATATATCTATATTAGTAGACTTTGCTATGAGAAATCCAGTTATTAGAATTCAGTATTTAGTGATACTACGATTTCAGTTATAGTTTATGCACTTATGCCTACATTCTCACTCAGTCATGTTCACGTTACGTAGTCAGTTACAGTTCATGCATCTGAACCCTTGCATTCAGCCTTACCTCATATAGCATATCATTACATTCTCACGTACTGGCACATACTTTTATCTTACACTATGGTGTCTTATACCATAGGTTCAGAATCACGGGATCCCGAGCACCCTTAGCAGTTCAGATCCAGCCAACAGCAGTAGACTTAGCAGTGAGTCCTCATCATTCAAGGATGTTCCTTATTTTATTATAGCATTAGACTTAGCATTTCAGTAGATGGATTTAGTTGGGGGATTTTCCCATCAACTCCTTAGTCAGACCGTTTAGATTCTTTTTTAGACTAGAGTACTTTCAGACAGTTGTTTTAGTTTTGGTATTTTTATACTTTATTCAATTTTATTTCAGTATTGAACCTTATGGCAAGTTTTCCGCTAGTTTTTTGCATTTTATAGTATATTATTAATGCTCAGTTACAGATATTAGTAATGGGTTAGCTTGTGGTCCTTTAGGGTCATAAGCACCGTGTAGCATTCGGGGCTCAGAATTCGGGGCTTTACACCTGGTCTAAAATGATAGATATAGGCACCCTATGCAAATGGTCTATCTTAATAACATAGATACGAGACAACCTATCGACATTGAAGGACATCTAAATAGGAATGAAATATGTCAAATTGGTCAACCGATCCACAATGGCCCAAATACCATCATAACCATGGGAAGAACTAGTAAAACCACTAATAATGTCCATGGTTATCCTCTTCCATTACCATTCAAGAATGGGAAACCTCTGAATAAAACCACCAGCCCTCTGATGCTCAGTCTTCACCTTCTAATAAAATTGACAACGAGCTATAAAGTCTGATATATCTCTCTTTATACCACACCACCAATAAGGTTATCTCAAATCTCTATACATATTATTTGTACCTGGGTGAATGAAATATCTATAGCTATGATCCTCACACAAAATTTATTGAACTAATTCATCAACTCCCATAAAAGAAATGCAGCTATCAAATCTCAAAATGCCATTGAAATATATAGTAGTCCTCTTGGACACACAACTCAACACTAGATCATGGATGATACAAAGTCTCTTATCCTTTAACTGGAGATCCCAAATATGCTCCAATAGTGAGGACCTTACCTCAGCATTAGAAAGAATCCTTCTAGGTTATAAAATATCAAGCCGTACCATCAAGTTGTCTAAGGACTGAATGTCTTGTCCGAATGACCTATGAGAAACTAAAATACAAGCAAAGATACCCATACTCACTGCCTTTCAGATCAAGGCATCCGCTACCACATTTGTCTTTCCTAGATGATATAAGATAGAGATCTCATAATCATTAAGCAACTCCATTTATCTACACTACTTTGCATGAAGCTCTCTTTAGGTCATAAGATACTGAAGACTATAATGATCCTTGGATATCTCACAGTGAACACCATAAGGATAATTCCTCTAAATATTAAGCGTAAAAACCACTGCCGCAAACTCCCAATCATAAGTGGGATAGTTGCGCTCGTGCACCTTTAGCTGCCTCGATGCGTAATAAATAATAATACCCTAATGTATTATTACACAACCCAAACAAACACCAAAAGTATCAACAAAATAAAACTATGAACCACAGTCAAAGATGTAGGCCTAACCCAATAACGAATGGTCTCAATCTTTGTTGGATCTACCATAATCCCATCCTTAGACACTACACACCCAAGAAATGTCACCGACTCAAGCCAAAACTCACACTTAGAGAATTTGGAGAAAAGCATATGATCTCATAAAGTCTGGAGCACAATCCTCCAATGATGCATATGCTCCTCCCTACTCCTCGAATACACAAGGATGTCGTTGATTAGTACAATCAGAAAAGAATAAAAATAAGGCCTAAACATATAGCTATCAAATCCATAAATGCAATTAGGGTGTTAGTGTACCCAAAAGACATTACTAGAAACTTATAATGACTGTAACGAGTTTTAATGACTGTCTTTAGGATATACTCAGCGTAAATCCTCAACTAATGGTAATCAAACATCAAGTCAACCTTTGAGAACATTGTTTCTCCTTGAAGGTTGTCAAACAAATCATCAATATGATGTATAGGATAATAGTTATTCACCATTACCTTATTAGGCTACCTATAATCAATACACATGTGTAAATTGCCATCCTTCTTCTTCATAAACAACATAGAAGCTTCCTAAAGAGACACACTCTATCTAATGAAACCTTTACTAAGAAGATCCTACAGCTAAGAATTTATCTTCCTAAACTTGATAGAAGCCATACGATAAGGTGCCACAGACATTGGATTGAACCCATAAAATCCAACTGACTCAAAGTAACTACTACGACTAGAATAGACAGAAGACGAACCTCTCAAAACTGACCATTTCCCTAGCTAAGAAAATCACTAGATCCAGACTTACCTTTATTAGTAATCTGAAGTGCGGTTAGGTCTACTAGACTGGCCCTGATACTGATACCGTTGATGTGGAGGGTACCTACCCTGAGAACTACTTCCTTTGAACCAAGAGATACTATGACTCCCACTGAACCTACCATTAGATTGCATCCTCTTATCACTGCCCCCTTAGGCCTCGTGATGCATTTTTATAATGACTTAATTCTTTGGTAATTTAAGTAAAATATTTATTTCTATGTGATTTGACCATTTTACCCCTTATTAGGGTTAATTTCTAGTATTTTTAGAGTATGGATATGACTAGAATGGCTCTTAGTGTATTTTGGTATGAATTATGTGATATTTTAATTTTCTTAGTGGCTTGAAAAATCTTATAGTTGACTTCAGTTAACATTTATTGATTTGTGTATCGAATGGTAAAATTGACTGCACAAACAGATCTGGCACATCAATTTTAGGGTAGTAACATGGTTAGTTAGGTTTTATGGCTTTTATATCTCATTTCGACTCTCAATTTGGAAAGTTGTGAAGTTGGGTGTCAGGGGTTAACTTTGTGAAAATGATATTTTTTTTGAAAGTTTGATATCCCCATTGAGTTCGGAGAATCAAATTTTATAGGTTAGCATAGTTCATTTATGTTTGCATAATTTCAAATAAATCCTGAGGCATTCACAGAGACTTTCAAGTCTCCAGCTAGTGCACTACTCAATTGGTGCACTTGCTTAAGCGACACTTTGGTCACTAATTTAACTCGGCAGATCAGACCAAGCTTAACTTACTTGATATCTTGTTCACAATTGTGAACCCCGCATAAGCAATGAAATGGTTGCTAATGTAATACCTGCCCTCAAGAAAGGTATTGCTTGCAAACACTTGGTTGCTTAAGCGGTAGTTGCTTAAGTGACCCTGTGAGTGCACATGCGGTGCTTGGGTCCCTTAGATACCTATGTTTCACCATTTTCACTATTTTGAGACTTGGAACTTAGGATTTCATGATTTTGAGCAATTTCCTCCATTTCTAAACTTGGATAAGATCCAAAATACCTGTTCAACTACTTTTCTTCAATTCTATCTTAAAAATAACTCCAATTTTTTATTTTAAAATGGATTTTGGGGGGGTTTTGCTGGTAAATCCTTAAAATAGTTTTTTAATCAATTTACACTTTATTTTTAACTTATTTTTGCTTGGGTTTTCAACTGTAGAGTCCTCATAGTATAGTGAACATGTTTCAAAAATAAAATTACAATTTTACCCTTTTTTGAAATTCAATTTTGGGGATCTATTTTGACCCTTACTCAAAATTAGGCAATATGGGTATTATTACCTTTTTTTGACTCATAGATTCTATATTTCTATGTCCTTGTTGATTCCAAGTCTGTTCGTGGGATTAAGTCTTAGGATTAAAGTTTTCCAATCTAGTTTTTGACATTCGAGGTAGGTTACTACTTAAATTTCTTCTAACTAGGTTGGGTAGTTAACATTAGTATAATGTCATGTTAAGGGTGTGAGAACTAATCACAAAAATATTTATATTATTGTGTTGTGCCCATGTGGGAGGTCTATATTGATGTTATGTGGTAAATTTGGAACATTATCTACTATTTGTGACTATTTGGGGTCTTATATGATATTCTTGGCCTTGTGTATATGAAATTGGATGAATCTTGTTTAATGAAAGAGCCTAATATGGTATCAATAGTTTATTTTTATATATTTTACTCTTTCGACGGATGACTTATGTTGGATTTCATAGATGGTTGAAACATTGAGTGGATTTTGGCTCACTTGTTGGGTATATTTATTGGTTCTTAGACATTCTCATTTTGGTTGATTGTGAGCATTGAATCATTATTTTTATGGCATCATATGCTTTATACACTTGTTGTATGCTTTATATACTTTGTGTTGTTGTATGTTGTACTTAATTTGTGTCTTATGTTATGTATGTGCTCGTGAAACATTGAAAAGATTAGAAATAATGGAAATACTGGGAATATAAGTAATACTGGAAATGCTGGAAACACTGAGAACATTGGATTTTATAGACCTTCTCTGAGGGATGTGCTGGATAAGAGTCATGGATATTCATTGTATAAGAGTTGACGAACCCTCCATGGGTTCTATGTGGGGAAGCTTTAGCTCCATAGGTGTATAATATTGTAGGTGTACAGGTTGACAAACCCCTTATGGGTCCTATATCAGAAGCTTTATCTCCATAGATGTATACAAAGGTTATGCGAAAACCTCATACATCATATCATCATCATCATATCCATTGCATTTGCATTTACTTTGTACTTTTCTGTGATGTATTATTTTACTTAATGTGATACCTGCCTATGTGTACTTCTTCCTTCATCTTGGTATGTGTGATACCTATATACTCATATTTATCTTTTGTATTGCTATGGTGTATCTGAATATTATAGAACTATTAGTGGAGATGGTGTGGGATACCGTTTGGACATTTTCTAGTTGTAGGTGACTTTCCCTTAGTGTTTATTTTGTATGCCTTATTTTCTACTTTGCGTGGCCTATGATACCTACTATGTACAAGTGGACCGTACTCACCCCTAATGTGCTCTTTTGGTGCAAATCCAGGTTCGAGTATGCCTCACAGTGGTTGATTCGAGACATTTGGAGCTTTTTGAGGTAGTGGTTTATTTTATGCATTTAGAGTTGACAACTACATTTGATCTTTTAGATTATGTTTTTATTTGTATTTAGAGACATAGATGTTCCTGTTTGGATATCTTATTTATTTTGATCTCGAGTTACACTAGTTAGTTCTTACATTATGACACCAGGTTTTGGGATTTGGTTTGGTATCATTGACTTTGAATTTCCTATTTTACTATATATATGTGTGGTTTGACTCCCTCTAGGAGTCTTGTTATGGGTTTTGATATCATTTTTCTCAATACATATTAGTTTGGGTGATAGGCTTGCCACGACAAGTCCTATTATGACCCTTGATTTTTGGGTCGTGACAAATTGTTATCAGAGCATCTAGGATCACTGGTCTTACTGGTGTAAGAACAATATGTATAATAGAGTCTCACAGATCGGTACGTAGAAGTCTATATCTATTTTCAAAAGGCTGTAGGATGTCTTTAGGAAATTTCCCTTATTTTGTTACTTATCATGCGAATTTCCTCCTGGGAGGGGATTTCTTTCATCCAACTGAGCTAAATAATGATATAAATACTATAATATACAAGATAAAATAAGCTAAGTAAAGGAAAAAAGGAGAAAACCAGGAAATGCACTCTAACACTGTTGTACACAAATAAATAAATGCATGCGAGATTGTAATATAAAGGTCACACAACTTTAATTGCAAGATTGTCCCCCATAAGTCAAAAAGTGCAGAAAAATAAATAACTCAATTCAAGCCCCATAAGCCTGGAGGGTACAATCAAGGAAACTAAGCAACTGAATAGCCTTGAATTACAAAATTATCATGCCATAACAAAGAGTCCATCTGAACCGTACGATCTTATTCATATCTCCTAATGTTGGAATTGAACCCGAATTCAATAGTATCATCATTATTATTATCATTTGTTGGGCTTAGATTGGAACTCATATTTTTAGGATCATTATCAACTGCTGGACTAGAATCGAAACATATATTATCAAGATCATTATCAACTGCAAAACTTAAACCGGAACTCATATTTATAAATTATATCAATAGAATCATATAAAAAAGCCAGACCAATAACTAACCCAATATAGTATACCAATACCATATCTATTATGTCATGCCAATAACCATGCACATAGGCAATGCCAGTAGTCATAATCATAAGTTATTTTAATAATTGTATCTATAAGCCATTAAACATATATATAAGCCATATCATTAATCATATTAATATCTATATCATTAAGCATGCCAATAGGAAATATCATATCTATAAGCCATTAATCATGACTATAATCCATATCATTAATCACATCAATATCTATATCGGAAACAACCTCTCTACTTATTCAGAGGTAGCGGTATGGACTGCGTATATTTTACTCTTGCCAAATCTCACTTTGTGGGAATACACTGGGATTGTTGTTGTTTTTGTTGTTGTATGTCGAAAGGCCATATAATATCTATAAGCCATTAATCATATCTATAAGACATATCATTAATTACATGTTACCCAAGCACACACGCAAGTGTACGTGGTCTACCCAAGTAATATAGTGTCCATTTACAAGAAAAGTATCGATCCCTCATAGACTAGTGTTAAATAAATATCTAAGTTCAATTCAACCCTTAAGATTAAATCATTGCAAACATAACAACAAGAGTTCAAAAGTTATAACAAATAGTAAACTAAAGAGAGAAACCCAGGGTCAAGGCATTGTAAACAATCATACTACATTGTAGAACTTCATTAGTTAGGTTATTTATCTTGGTTGTTGGTTCATGTCGTCTATACTATGACTATGGTTTTTCGATCCTCTAATAAAATATCTAACATAGCCCCGTAACTACATTGTTGAGCGGGGATGAGAGAACTAAGTTAAATGCTTTCATATTCATCTCGTACTTAAACCAAATAGGTCACTAGGTATGTTTCGATCCTAAGTGTAAGCCATAACATCATTCTATAAAGATTATGATCCTATTCTATTCATCCCATATTCTTGTAATACCTCATAAGATTCTAGGCTCGTTTCAGCTCTTGGTTCCATGTTTAAGAGTTCTAAGGCATGAAATTGTCAATAAGTGTGGGGGACTTAGTTTTTTTCAAGACCCTAAAACATCGAGGAATTTATTTTTGGCCTTCCCAAACCCAAAACATTGATTTTTGAGTTGAAACATATTTAGGGATGAAAAAGGGTATCTCAGAGGAATTTCAGAAATTTTAGAAGGGTTTGGGGCATTTTTGGACAACGAAGACAGTAAGCCTCCGCAATAGGGCTATGTTGTAGAATCTAGACACCACGATAGGGTCCACTAATAGAGTCTAGGCTCTGCGATAGCCTCCGCTCCACAGAGGTAGTGATTTTCTAGTATTATTTTAAACATCCAAAGAGGGCAATTTGGTCATTCCCCCTCTCCCAAATCATGCAATTCACAATTTATAACATTTATAAGGGAATTATTTGCCTCTTTTCATTTGTTAAATCACAAAAACCCTTTCCCTTTATCCCCTAGAATAAAATTCAAGCCTCTTCCCCTAATAATTAAGGAATTCAAGTGTCAAGTTCAAGCTTTCTTGAAGAATTCAATAAATTGAGGTATGTGCAGTATTTATCAATGCTTTCCTTCCACCCATTGAGCCCCGAAACCCTCTTTTTCATTTAAAGTATGAATTTTCTTTTTTTTTATTAAAGTATCCATGTTCAAGATGAATTTAATCCATGCTTTTCTTAGTAATTTGAATTCAAGCCATGTCCACATGTGTTACCGTGTATATTAGGTTATTTCATGCTTTTAATTTTCAAGTACCATGTTATATTTAATTGATTCCCTACTAACTTATCAACATGTATTAATCCATGTGTTTATGTTATCTTACCAGGTTTAACTCATTTCTATGTTCCAATTTATGAAATTCATCAACTTAATGAAATGTATTACATTTTGGGCCTCTAAATTATGATCTCTATGAGTGTTTTAAATGATATTATCATATTTTTATAATCATTCAGTGTTGGAGGTTTATGAACACCTTATACCTATTTGTTTATACATGTCTTTATATTCAAGTTACAAGTCAGTCAGACCACGATTTCATTAGTATATGAAAAATATCATGTTCATGCTGAGCACTTATCAGTACAACACCATGTTATGTTAAACTTATAATAATACCAGTGTCAGTTTAGTTGGGAGTAGGATTTAGCACTGAGTGAATGTAGGGATGGTGGCTTCCCCGCCAGTTTAGGTAGATTCATTAGCAGCAGCCCCTAAGTTCCATAACTACGTAGCCTGGGTAGGTTATGAGGGGTCACCCATCAGTTTAGTCTTGACTTCCTCTCAGGGTTCACCCATTAGTTTATTCTTGACACCCTGGTCCTTTAGGATAGTAGATTAGTGGATCCACACAACCATGTTTTAGTACCAATGGCAATGTACTGACACCCTTCCAACTGGGATTACAGGTTAGGCCCCAATAAGCATAGATTGGGGAATGTCAATTACATAATAGATCCGTAGTTTCAGTCAGTACTCAGTCTATATTAGTTCAGGTTTTCTAGACCAAGAATTTAGATTTTCAGTATTCATTCAGTCCATTTTACATACTATTTCAGTACATGCTTTACTTGGTTTTGCATTCCCAGTTTAACATTTTCATGCATCCACGCTTAGTTTATATATATATATATATTAATATATTTTTGTTAGTCCTTACCATATGTACTATTACCTTCAAAGTACTGATTGCATACTTTTTTCTGTGCTATGTTGTCTTATAACATAAGCTTGAATACAAAGTTCATTGATCATCCTTAAATAGATCAACATCTTCCCAGCAGCGTTAGTGGTAAGTTCGTATTCAATGAGGATGATATTATTTTAGTCACTTATCTTATTTACTTTTATGCCAATCAGTCAAAGATAGTAGGGGGCTTGTTCCATTAACTCCTCATGTTAGAGGCTTTTAGATATACAGACTAGATGTTCAAATAGTTAGTTTATCTTTAAGATGTTATCAGTTATTTTTTAGGCTTGTTAACTATATTATATTCAGTATTCTAGTTTGAACCGTATCAAATTAGTTTATCTTCCACACATGTTATTTCAGTATTACTTTATTTAGTGTTCGCAGCAAGTACTAAATCATGGGTTAGATTGGGGTCACTTGTTGCCTTAAGTATTGTGTCGCAACTAAGGGTATCCTTCAGCCATGACAAATCTCAGTATTAGTTACTAAGGTTTGAGAGTGTTCTAAGGTTTCTAAAACCAACATTGAGTAGAGTCTTATGCATGGGTGTGAAGCGCGCCACACTCATAGGCAAGAGTCTATGAGATGCTCTTAAGAAATTTTCCTTTATTTTAGTATCTATGTCATGTGAAAGAGCATAAGATATATATAACTTTCTTTTTCTAACTCATCCTTCATTCTATTTATAGATAATTCCTCCCAGAAGAAGCAACGGAAGAAGAAATATGGATCAGCCTGCACCACCTATTCAGGAAGATCCCCTGAATAAACATGTCTCTCACACTAAGTTCAGGGATTCTTTCATGGACTAATCCCATTCTGTAGCTCCTAAAAAATTTAGCAGGCTATTTCTCCAGACAATACATGTTGAATACAACTGCAGCTAGAATCTAGGATTTTACTCGAATGAATCCCCTTTTGTTTTCTGGATCTAAGTCTGAGAAAGATCCACAAAAGTTTTTGGATATTGTGCAGATAGTGATAGATATCATGGGTGTCATATATAGTAAGAATGAAAACTTAGATGGTTACCAATTATAGGGATTAGCTCACACCTAGTTCAAGCAGTAGAAGGAGGACGGGGGTATTGATGCAGGACATATAGAGTGGGAGGAGTTTTCCATAGCCATATTAGGAAGGTTCTTCCAACTAGATTTAAGGGAATCTAAGGTTTGGGAGTTTATAAATTTAAAGTAGGGTAGAATCAGTGTAAAAGAGTACTAACTCAGGTTCAATCAGTTGGCGAGGTATGCTCCCATTATAGTGGCTGACTCTAGGTCAAGGATGAGTAAGTTTGTATCTGGTATATCTGATAGTGTAGTCAAGGAGTGTAGGACTTCCATCTTGATCAAGGAGTTAGACCTTTCTAAGATGATGTTTCATGCTCGACAGATTGAAGAGGAGAAACGCAAGGAGAAAGAAAGAGAGAATAAAAGGGCCATAATAGGTAGCTTTAACTTTTCTTAGTGAAGGTTATAAAGTGGTAACTGTTCTCATTTTTACCAAAAACTCTTAGCTCTAGCTCCATCTTTATACAGTGCTCCAGTGCCTAAGTTCAGGCAGGATAGTTGGGATAGAACACTAGGCTCTAAGTCCCAGGGTAGTGTGAACACTAGTCGTACCAATCTACTCTACAGGAAGTATGGTAAGAATCATCAAGGAGATTGCAGATCAGGTAGCGATGTGTGTTTTGGTGTGGCAAGCCAAGCCACATGATCAGTGAGTGTCTAATGGTTTCTCAGAAGGGAAGGTATTCACGCCAAAAGGGACAGTTAAACTTTTCATCATTTCCAGTAGGTCTCCTGACTCAGCAAGGTACCACCTCTAGTGCCACCAGTGGGTACGTCAAAACAGGTTGTATTCTCTTCAAACTCGACATGATCAGGAAAGTTCTATGATGTAGTTACGGGTACGTTATAGGTTTTCCATCTTCATATTTATGCAAATCTAAGTTATTTCTCTAAGATAGACCTTAGATCCGACTATCATCAACTTAGAGTTGGAGAATGTGACATTCCAGAGACAACCTTCAAAACTCAGTTTGGTCAGTTTGTATTCCTTATTATGTATTTTAAACTAACGAATGCACCTATAATATTTCTGGACTTTATTAGAAGGGTGTTCAAATAGTACTTGGACATGTTCATCATAGTTTTCATAGATGACATCCTTGTCTATTCCTATAGTCAGAATGATCATGCAGACCATTTTAAGGTTGTATTGCGAACATTTAAGGATCATCAGTTATTTGCTAAGTTCAGTAAGTAAAAATTATAGTTAATATCAACATCCTTCCTTAGTCACATCATTTCTATTGATGGCATTTGAGTTAAATCTCAAAAGATCAAAGCAGTGAGAAACTGTACTAGACCTATCTCTCCATCAGATATCAGGAGTTCTTATATTTAGTTGATTATTACGGTTGGTTTGTTGAATGATTTTCTTCTATTTCTTCTCCCATGTCTAGACTAACCTAGAATAAAGTCAAATTTAAGTGGTCAGATTCCTGCTAGAATAGTTTTTGAGAGTTGAAGACTCGACTCACTTTTACTCAAGTCTTGACCTTGCCAGATGGCACAAATGGGTTTGTAGTGTATTGTGATACATCTATAGTTTGTCTTGGTTGTGTGTTAATGCAAAAAGGTAAGGTCATAGCCTATGACTCTAGATAGCTTAAACCCCATGAGAAGAATAATCCAACGCATTATCTTAAGTTGGCAATAGTTTTCTTTTCCTTACAAATTTGGAGGTGTTACCATTATGGGGTTTATGTGGATATATTGACAGATCACAAAAGTTTATAGTATGTGTTTATGCAGAATGATCTGAATCTTCATAAGAGAAGATGGCTTGAGTTGTTGAAAGATTATTATATGAGTGTGATGTATCATCCGAGCAAGGCCAATATAGTGACGGATACCCTTAGTAGATTGTCTATGGGTAGTGTAGTTCTTGTTGAGGATGATAAGAATGAGTTAGTACGAGAAGTTCATTATCTTGCGAGATTAAGTTCTTAGTTGTCTGATTCGGCTGAAGGTAGTATATGGGTTCAGAAAGGTTTAAAATCTTTATTGGTTGCCGAAGTGAAAGAAAGTAAGACAAATATCCTATTTAATTAAGTTAAAGAAGGTAATTAAGGATCAGAATGTGGAGGTTTTCTTCTAAGGATGAGATTGCGTGCTTCGTTGTCAAGGCAAACTATGTGTTCCGTACGTTTATGATCTGAGATAGAAAATATTTGCTGAGGTGCATGGCGCATGATACTCTATCCACCTAGGAGCCACTACGATGTACCATGATTTGCAAGAAATCTATTGGTGGAGTGGTATGAAGAAAGATATGTCAGAATTTGTGTCAATTGTTCAAATTATCAGTAGGTTAAGGTTGAGTACCAAAGGCCTAGTGGTACACTTCAGGAGTTTATCATCCCCACTTGGAAGTGGGAGGTGGTGAACATGGATTTTGCAATTGGATTTCCTTGTATGGGTTGCCAACATGATTTGATATGTGTCATTATAAATAGAATGATTAAATCATCCCATTTCTTTGAAGTTCATACTTTCTATTCATCTGAGGATTATGCTAGGATCTATCTTAGGGAGTTAGTAAAGTTGCATGGGGTTTCGTTGACTATCATTCATATAGAGGTACTCAATTTACCAATCACTTTTGGGAAGTCTTTCTAGAAGGATCTTGGTACCGAAGTCCATCTTAGCATAACTTTTCATTCTCATACAGATGGTCAGGAAGAGAGGACCATTTAGACTTTAGAAGATATGTTAAGGGCTTATGCTATTGACTTTAAAGGTAAATGTGATGACCACTTACCTTTGATTGAGTTTGTCTACAACAACAACTATCACTTAGTATACAGATGGCCCCGTTTAAAGCTCTCTATAGAAGGAGATGTAGATATTATAGTGGTTGGTTTGAAGTAGGTGAGGTTGCTTTGATAGGGCTAGATTATGTCTTTGAGGAGATAAAGAAATCTCAGTTAATCTTCTAAATGCTAAAGACATCCCAAAGTCATTAGAATTCCTATGCAAATGTGCAGATAAGGGATCTTGATTTTAAAGTTGACGACTTGTTTTATTTGAAAATTCCCCCCATGAAAAGGGTGAAGAGATTTGGTAAAAAGAGGAAGATCAGTCCCTATTATGTTGTCCCATACAGAATTTTAAGTTGTTTTGGGAAGGTAGCTTATGAGTTACCATTGCCTGCATATTTGGCATCAGTGCATCCGGTGTTTCATGTCTCTTTTCTAAAGAAGTGTATTTGTGATTAAACTTTGGTTGTTCCTTTAGAGAGTGTAGATGTGAAAGATAGTCTCTCATTCGAAGAAGTCCTAGTTAAGATACTTGATTATCAAATTCGTAGGTTGAGGAACAAAAAAGTTCCCTTGGTTAATGTTCTATCAAAAACTCAGCCTGTTGAGGGAGCTACTCGAGAAGCGAAAGCAGATATGCGAGACCAATATCCACATCTTTTCTCCATGAACTCAGACATAGCTTGAGGTAATGGTTTTTATTAATTGACTCCCTCTCGTTCTTTAATTCAGCTATACGACCATCCGTATGTCAAGTCATTTCATTCATTCATGAACTCAGTTCAATCCATGTACCATGTTTCAAGATCTACTATTTAATCATGATTCAACTCATAAGTATTCTGTATAAGATTTTACCTTTTCTTGTATCTCATCTTATCTAGTATTATTCAAGGATGAATGATTCCAAGGGGGAGATATTGTAATACCCCATTAGATTCTAGGCTTATTTCAGCTTTTGGTTGCATGTTTAAGGGTCCAAGGCATGAAATTTTCACTAAGTTTAGGGGACTTAATTATTTTCAAGACCCCAAAACTTTGAGGAATTTGTTTTTGGCTTTCCTGAACTAGAAACATTGATTTTTGAGTTGAAACATGTTATGGATGAAAAAGGGGTGTCCCATAGGAATTTCAAAAATTTCAAAAGGGTTTTGGGGTATTTTTTGACTGCGGAGGCATTAAGTCTCTGCGATAAAGCCACATTATCTAGGGTATACATCGTGATAGGGTCTGCATTACGGAGGCTATGCTCTATAATAGCCTCCGAGATATGGAGGCAGTGATTTTCTTGCTTTATCTTAAACATCTAAGGGTGGAAATTTGTCCTTTCCCCCTCTCATAAATCACCCAATTCATAATTTATAACACCTAGAAGGGCATTATATGCCCCTTTTAATCAATTAACTCAAATAAAAATCCTTTCCCTTTCTCTCTAAGAACGAAATTCAAGCCTCTTCCCCTAAGAATTCCAGAATTTAAGTTTAAAGTTCAAGCTATCTTTAAGAATTCAACCAATTGATGTATATGAGGTATTCGTCAATGGGTTCCTTCCACCTATTGAGCCCCAAAACCCTCTTTTGATTAAAGTATGAATTTCCTTTGTTTTATGAATATATATGCATATATATATATATATATATATATGTTCAAGATGAATTAAATCCATGATTTTCATAGAAATTTGAATTCAAGCCATGTCCACATGTGTTCCCCTGTAAATTAGGTTATTTCATGCTTCCAGTTTTCAAGTACCATGTTATATTCAATTGATTCCACGATAACTTATCAAATTCATGCATCAATTCATGTAAGTATGTTATTTTATCAGGTTTAACTCCTTCCCATGTTCCAATTTATGAAATTCATCAGCTTAATGAAATGTATTACATTTTGGGTTTCTGAATTATGATTTTTGTCAGTGTTTTAATCAATTTTATCATATTTTAGTAGTCATTTAGTGCTAGAGGTTTATTAACACCCGATATCTATCATCTTATACATGTCTTTATATTCAAGTTAAAAGTTAGATAGACCATGATTTTATTACTATATTTAGAACATCATGTTCATGCTGAGCACTTATCAGTACATTACTACGTCATGTTAATAAATTAATAATACCAGTGTCAATTAAGTTGGGAGTAGGATTTAGCACTGAGTGAACACAAGAATGGAGACACCCTCATTAGTTTAGGCAGAGTCGTTAGAAGCAGTCCTTAAATTCCAAAAATATGTAGCCAACATAGGTTATAAGGGGTCACCCATCAGTTTAGGCTTAACATCTTCTTCGGGGTCACCCGCCAGTTTAGGCTTGAAACCCTGATACTTTAGGATATCACATTAGTGTATCTCAAAGATATGTGTTAGTACTCATGGAAAGGTACTGACACCCTTCCAACTAGGGTTACAGGTTGGACCTCGATCAACTCAGATTAGGGCATGTCGGTTACATGATAGATCCCATAGTTTCAGTCTATGCTCAATCTATGTCAATTTAGATATGCTTTACCAAGTTGTTAGATTTTTAGTATTCATTCAGTCAGTTGTGCAGTCTATTTCAGTACATGCTTTACTTAGTCTTGCATTCTCAGTTTTACATGATAATGCATCCATACTCTTTATATATATATATATATAATATATATATATATATATATATATATATATATATATTAGTTAGTCCTTACCTCACATACCAGTGAATTCAAAGTAGTGATCACATACTTTTATCTATGCTATGTTGTCTTATAACATAGGTTCAGACTTACAGTTTACTGATCATCCTTAAACAGATTAGCATCTTCACAACAGAAGTAGTGGTGAGTACTTATTCAATGATGACGATATTATTTTTTTCATTTACAATATTTACTTTTATGCCAGTCAATCAGAGTTAGGTGGGAGCTTGTCCCATCAACTACTCATGTTAGAGGCTTTCAAACGTTCAGGCTAGATGTTCAAACAAACAGTTTATCTTTAAGATTTTATCAGTTGTTTTTTAGACTTGTTAACTATATTTTTTTCACTATAGATGTTGGCCAAAACTAACCTCCAAAGAAGTATACTACGGTCGATGCCAAATATAGTAGCCCAACTAAGGTTGGGCTCGAACCCATAGAGAAAATGTTGAATAGTATCTCAAATTTGACAAAATCCACGAGTAGTTGTAGAAAAGTAAATAAAGGGAAATGAAGTCAAAAGTATCAAGTTACCAAACTTAAAAGCTTAAGTTTGTAAATAGTAGAAGAGAAACACTAGGTCTGTGTTACCCCTTGCTTCATAACTATATAAGATCCTCGTGTTCAATCCAGCTAACCCCCTACTCTATATGCAAAGTTGACAAGCTATGTACTATCAATCATTTTGTGAATGTATTGATAGATTTCACCCTTTGCCTTGGGAGTATCAGGGTGTTCATGTAACAATCCCCAAACTTGTGAGTCTTAGGGTGTTGCCTTTCTTCCCCTTGTCTATAACCACAATATAACTCTCACCTTTTGAGTGCCAAGTTGATTAGACGAGGGTTGATAGGCTCAAATCATTGTTATAACCTCCTTTTCCAAATCTTAAACTCCCACGTGAGGCTGTTCTCAAATACAAGCAATCCCAAAGCTTTTGCAATAACTTAGATTCAATAAACATGAAGAAAATTGCAATACACGCAACTACAGTAAACTAGATGAAACTCCTACTTCCCTTACTTAGTTAATCTTCCAAGGTTCCCAAAACTCTAGTCAAGGAAAGTAACTGCTCATGCTCATGCAACAATCCATGATAATCAATAAAGAACATATGTAATTAATTGCATGATTATGAAAGCATAAAAATACAAAGTCTCCAATTGAATGCGAACCAAAAAATCTCAAGAACAAAATCTCAATGATCAAAATATACTAAAAGAAACAAAAGTAATGTAAAAGTGCATCTAAAGTGTGTAAACTAATAAAGGAATAAACCTAAGGTATTTATAGTTTCTCAAAATAATAAATAAATACTAATAAAAACTGATTTGGAAAAGTAAGTCGGCAATCCTTACAACTCGTAGGATCTCCTTACGAGTCGTAGGTTTGCTAGTCGTTGGCATTCTAGTGTAATTTCATCTTCTTGCATTAGAGTTTCTATTTTCATTACTGTTCATCACCACGAGACGTAGCCAGTCCTTACGACTCATGGTTATCACTCGTTATCACTTGTCTTAAACTTCAGGACATCTAAATACTGGTCTATTTATGATTTCTCACTACCAGTAATAGTAAGACCTAACGACTCGTAGCCTTCTATGACTTCAATTATGGACTTCATCCATGCTCAATATTCTCTTGACGACTATTCTCAATGACTCGTAGCCACTTCTTATGAATCATAGTCCCTAATTGTAATCAATCTATACTTGGTTTCTTATGTTCACTCTTGCTTCTGGTATCCTGATGAGTCTAGCTGTGAGTCGTAAGGTGACTTGACGAATCAAGGCTTATACACTACCTGAACAACTATGTAACATGACATTGTAACCCATGCACCCACACAGTCAAAGAAGTCCCTATCACTCATTTTGATTCTGATTATTGGTCGAGGGATGGTCTAGAGGCACTCACACTCACAAAGAAGTTCCAATCTGTGTACATAAAATGCCGTAGGCTTGCCCTTATTTTCTTTACCTGAGTTTTTGAACAATCGGGTTAGGATCATTATAGGATTTTGTTAAGCTTGAAACATAGGCTTGGGGATGGTATGGTATCTTTGGGAAGTTTTTAGTGACTAAGACTCCTTTACACTACGATTACTTTGGGATCCACTTATTTTCCACGTTTATTTCACTACTCCTCTATTTATCTCTTTTTGTTTTTTTTTTCTATTTTATTCAGATTGGGTATGGTTTTTTTATTTTTATCCTCATTTTTCACAATTCCCCTTTTCTTGATCTTTTTATATTTTCATACCTTTTTATTTTTTCTACCACAGCCAACATTACCTTTTTTTCTATTCACATCCTTTTTTATACCCGCTCTATACTACACACCCTTATGATAGCCACCCTTAACTTAGGAGATTTTCCTGAGTTGAGGTGCATAATGTTTAAGGAGGACAAGGTCAAAAATATGTTCATTGTAGTTTAAACAGGAAGGTGAATCGGTGTAAACAAAAAATATATGTCTATTATGGCTCAAAAATTGGGATCAAGGGATTTAACTATCATTTGGTTGGGAAATTTTGGTTAAAGTGGACTAATAACAAAAATGGCCTATGATAATCTCCTAACCGACCATCCTAGAACATAGGCAAGAGCAACTGGGAAGTTCTGGATTCCACAGACACCGAGAACTAGGTAATACCAAACACACACATTGTACAGGGTCATGTTGTCAATCACCATCTAATCTAGTTCATGCATCTTTATGCCATAGTTATTTCATCCCTAATTTTAATGCCATTAAAGGATTCTTAGCGGTCATACGAACACATAGATCACATAATTTATCACTAATATTTTTAGAAGGGGTATCACAAAAAGTTAATCAAAACACCAATTATAAACCCTTTTGTCAATAATGCAAATAACGCAAACAACACAAACCATGTCGGTTCAAAATGGATATTGAAACAAGGTAACAATAACTCGTTGAGATTGTGGTACACCCCTACCCCTAACTAATTCCTATGCAGTGTCCTCAGTGAATATAGCAATATGAAACAGAGATCGAGGACATATATGGATGCCCTAGGTTCTAGCTCATACTCTATTAGCACGGGGACCCTTGGATTGGGCCCTATTCTCTTCAGCATTAGTCCCATCAGCTATTGAGACCATCTCCATTGTAGTAGCGCCAGTTGTGACTAATGCGCTCAGTGATATGTCTGGTGTCGGGACCAAGTCACTGCCTCTCACAATATCCTCACCTTTTGGTGTTGAATTACCGGCTCCTACCATCATCTCTTAAGCCCTCATCTGCCGGACTCTAACTCATAATGCTCTCTCGCTCCACGTTTTTAGTATTTTCATCTTTTGTTCTTTTTTAATTTATTTTCTTGTTCTCCTTTTTATTTCTTTTTTTTTCCTTAATGTCAAGAATCTAGATGTTTTCAACCTCTTCTTCTGACTTTATCTCCGTAATAACCAGCATGGGGAAAATTAGCCTCTCGTATAACTCATTCACCAACTTCTGCAACTCAACTATCTCTGCCTTAACTCCTTATAAATCAAGAGCTTAAACACCTCCAAACTGGAGAGTGAGCCTTAGATCAAAGACATCTAACCTTCTTTGTACCCTTGTGCTTTGATCACAAAGACAATTACCAACAAAAGATTTTACTCCCATTTCCACCAACCGCTCCTTTTTCTCTAAGGTGCTTAATTTTTTATCACATCATTCCACATGGCCTGTGTAATGACCACGTAACCTTCCAAAACTAATCTTGACGTTGATGGACGTAGTGCTGTAGTCTGTGGGAGAGTAGGAGTACTAGATATAATGGCTGCATTAGAATGCTGGGTCTTAGACGAACCACCCTCAACAAGAGTATCCTTGGTGAATCCAACAACAATAGTACTTGCATCCATGTTTTGAAGAGCCTCAACTAGAAATGCTGCTCCTTTTTTTCCTGCATAGTCATGGGGTTCCCTGCATCCCAAATCAACCCCAAATCAATGGTATTCTTTGGCTCAATATATTTATCCACATACGTAAGTTCGGGCACCCCTACCTCCAAGTATATGTGTCAAAAAGCATGGGAATTCTTCAATCACTTTATCAGTGCCCACTGCTCAGTCACGTATCTCTCTAGAGATGAACTATGAAACATCAAACTCATACCTAGACATGAGTCCTACTATCAATGGTGCATGTACTGGACTAAGAACATTATCCCTAGTTTTGCAACACAATCGCTGCCAGACAACAGTATACTATGCCTTTAGATTGAAGTTTAGAGTTTTCTTGGCAATGTATTGTGAGTTCACTCCCGGGCCACAAACTACCCACCAACCATGCCATTTCCTCTATTTGTTACTTTTTCTTCATGAAAAAATCTCAAAATTATCCTCGGGGAGATGTTCACCCAAACTCCTTAAATAGTTAAGAAAGTCATTGGCTCACCACCCTTCAACAAGTTGCCCTTCACATATTGTCTCTTCATCTACCCTTTGTAGGACACTTAGAAATCCCACACTAATGCAAGACTAAATTTCCCAAGAGTTGTTGTCATCCACTAAAACCCGTATTACTGAAACCAAGATGCGAACCATTGCATCTCAGACATGCCTTTTGTAGTCAATCTTCTCTCAAGATATATCCCCCTCTTAGGGTTACCTGTTCTTGGGTTTTTCTCCAACTCCTCATTATATGTATCCTGTGTTTTAGGGTACCCCCACCATTTAATATTGGGCACCAGAGCAGGTTCGATGGATAATTGTATTTAGGGTGGTGGTGGTGGATGGACATCAATGGGGGTAACAATCTCCTCCCCTTAACTCTCACTCTTAAATTCTTCCTCGTAGGAGTATGATTCTTCTTCCTCACCCTCACCACATTTTTTGGACCTAGATTCAACCTTCTTGTTACCATTATCACTGTCCTCTTTAAACTGGGATAAGGAATGGGGTGGTTAGGTGCAGGGATTTTTTCTTCTTGGCCCTTTTGGAGGTGTGTCTTCCTTAGTAGCTACTTTTTTCCCCGAGGTTGTCTCTCCCATGGCTCTGCCTTTCTCTTCACTAAGTATTCTACAAGGTCACCGCTTAATTCAGCGACGTCCTCATTTCTCAATTGGCAATCAGACTTTAGTGCAGGTTTCTTCTTGGTGTTCTTCTTTGGTGTTTTCTTTGATGATGAATCACCCTTGGGAGAAATTTTAACCTATTTTCATCGGGCCAATTAGTTATTACTTAGGGGTATGAGTCGTAACCACTGGGTAGAACTCATTTGAATGAGTCATAATATTGACAAAGGCTGAATTAGTAGTTGCTGGTCATATTACAAGTACCCCTAATGAGTCGTAAGATTGGACTACGACTAATTACCAACACTTGTAAGCTAACTAGAAACATATTATATACTTCTTCAACTTTTCAATCATTAAGACTCCATACTATGAGTCGTAGGGAATAATTATGACTCATTTAGTAGAGTCGTTATGATACTAAAACCCATAATATTTTAATCCTCCAAATTATCAGTGGTTACGAGTCCCGTAATAACTCGTTAAGTGAATTTATGAGTCATTATGGGTCCCGTATCTATTTCAACATAGAGGTTTAGATTTATATGATTCTAATACTCAATCCCACAACAATAATATATATTACAACACAACTCAATACTTCCTACATTAACCTTTAAGAACAATTTTAAAGCATAAAACCTATTTTCAATCCTATTACCACAATATATAGCAAAATCTTCAAGAATAGGGTTGGTTATCTATGTATGAACATAATTCAATCAAGAAATCCAAGAACCTTGTGTATGTTTTAAGAATTAAACTTAATAAATAGAGCTTTTAGTTATGAACATTTACTTGTTCGCAGATTTCTTGACTCCAAACAATTTAGGCCCTATTCTTGATGGATTTTTTGAGTTGTGGGAGGAATAAAATTTGTTGATTTTGAGTTATAGAGTGAATGTAGAGTGATTTAGAGCTTTTCAAGCCAATAATAATAGAGGGACTTCAAAAATGGAAAGGTCGGGTGCTTACTTTGGATGTCTTTTTTATTTAAAATGAGATTTGGGGCCGGGTCGACCTACGATGCTTGAACTGTCAGGATTGGTTACGAGTCTTCATGAACACTCGTAACCATTTTTTATGAGTGTTGATATCCCTCCATAATAGACTAGAACCTTATCTGGGTCCTGATGAGCGATGAATTTACCACTCATTTGAACTTGACATTCGTGCACATTGCCATAATTTAAAGGTATAAATGAGACAAATGTATGATTAAATGCACTCATGCCCATATTTTGTAGGCATACAGGTTATGAGATGAAAAAAATGTGGACTTGAGCTAAAAAGGATCAAAAGGATAGAAAGGAAATGTAGCTAGAAGACCTGGAGCAGAAACAAGCCTCAATTACCGCGATCACATCTTGAGGACCACAATTGCAGCCAATAAAGAAGGTCAACAACTGTGATCATCTGATCTACCCGCATTTGCGGTATCCAGGATCACAAAAAATCAAGTGTGATCGTGGCAACGCCGGATTAGGCCTAGGGGCAGTTTTGTAATTTTTAGCAGCCGACCTCAAATCCCTTAAAAGCTTAAAACCCTTGCCCAATTTTGGCATTCTAGAGACTAGCAACACTTTGAATTTAAAATTAAAACCCTAAATTATGCAAGAGTTGTAAATTTAATTTGGAGATTTGGATATTGGTGTTTGAGAAGATTGGATGCCTTGAACAATATTTCTAGTATATGTTTCTTTCTTTTCTTCATGAGTAGCTAGATATTTTAGTCTTGGAATTATGTTGAACTAAGGTGCAATTAGTTGTGGGTTGTTATGTATTTGTGTATATGCTAGTTTGTGGATAATAGGTTCTACTATTGTTTGACTAAATTGGTTGGGATTTATGGGTGAAAGCCCCAAATACTCAAAATGGGTTTATAGGTGAAACCCCAAACTCTTGAAAGCTCAGACCATCCTTGAAAGAGGGGTTTAGGTGAACTTTTTGAACCCACATCATCATTGAAAGAGGGATGTGGGAACCAAGGTAATAGTAGATAATTAATGGATTTAGTTTACTAATTCCCACTATCTTTGACATAAGAGTGAGTATGGAGTTTACTACATCTTGGGTATCTTCCTAGAAGTAGGGATACCAAATCGAGGTACTAGGTGAATATAATTAACACACTTGTTAGGTATCTGAAAGGTTCAATAAGTGAAATTCTTGAAGTTTAGTTGACAAGCTAGCCTCAAGGACCCTAGAACTAGCCTATAATATTATTAACAACTTGCATGTGCAACAAATCTACACTTACCCATACCTAATTTTCCCGTAGGTAGATATAATCCGAAGATTTTCTTTATATCAAAATTAAATTACAATTGTTGTATAGTTTGTGAAATTGAGGTACTATTGACACACACACACTCCCAAAACCAACCCCTCCCCCCATTTTACTATTTGCACTTTGGCTGATTTCTTAGTAAGTGTTAAGATCTATAAGACTAGTATTCTACTTTTACTCCTTGTGGATTCGACCTCATCGAGAGTTTAGACATTGACAACGACCATCCTATACCAATTCATGTGGTATGGGTGAGCATTATCAAGTCCCCTGGTCATTACGACTCAAGGTGACGAGTCGTAACCAGAGGCTATGACTTGTGTTGAGAGTTGTAATGACTCTAGAGACTTAATACTTGGAAGTTGTATGAGTTCTAGGTCCTTACAATTCTTTCTCATGAGTTGTAGTGTTTGTTTATGACTCGTAAAGATCTTGTATATCCTGATTTCAGCAATTTTTTTGGCTAACTCCTACAATCTTCAGTCCTACACACAGAACACATATATTACCTTATAATTATATAAGTACAAGACATGGGTTTCCTCCTATGCCGTGCTTGATTTAACGTCGCATCACGACGTGGCTAAGTTGGATACTCAGAGTTCACCAACCAGCCTCATGGGTTGCCTCCCATGTTGTGCTTGATTTAAAGTCATGACAAGACCCAATTGCCTTGGTTACTCAGACTTTGGCAAAGTCCATCTCAAAAACCACTTTACTTTATTCTGTGTTACCCATATAGTGATTTACCCTTTGCCCATTCACTTTGAATGGGGCCTCACCATCACGTTTCAATTCTAAAACACTATATGGAAATATTCTCACCACAGTAAATATCCCATACCTCCTAGACTTTAACTTACCTAGAAACAAGCAAAGTCTTGAGTTATATAGCAATTCTTGGTTATCTTGCTCAAATACTCTTTTCTCAATTTTGAAATCATGATTCAACTTCATCTTCTCTTTGTAAAGTGTAGAACTCTCATATGCCCAAAGTCAAAATTTATCGAACTTATTCGTCTTACTTATTCTTGCCTTTGATGCATCTTTCCAATCAAAATTCAACATCTTCAATGCCCACAATTCTTTGTGCTCAAGTTTCACAGGCAAGTGGAATGCCTTTCTATACATCAACTGATATGGATAAGCACCTATGGGAGTCTTGAAAGCTATTCTGTTATCCCATAATGCATCATCTAGTTTCTTTACCAATTAGTCCTATTGGCATTTATAGTCGTCACCGAAATGGACTTTATTTCTCTGTTCGATACCTAAACCTATCGCTAGTCTGTGGATGCTTTGGCGTTTCCACCTTATACTTTACTCCATACTTCTAAAGCAAACTCTTAAACAAGCGATTATAGAAATGGGATGCACCATCACTTATGATTGAACGTGGGCTACCAAATTGAGAAAATATATAATTTTGCGAGAAAGTGGTGACACTTCTTCCTTCATTATTAGGGAGCGCAACCACTTCCATCCACTTATATATATAGTCCACCGCAATAATAATATACTTCATACCAAAGGAGCTCACAAATAGACCCATGAAGTCAATCTCTCATACATCAAACAATTCTAACTCCATAATGGGTGTCATGGGGAGTTCATGTCATCTAGAGATATTATCTTGACATTGTCATTGGTCAGAGGCTGAAGAAATAGCTTGCGCATCCTTGTATATCGTAGGCTAGTAATACCCATAATGAAAGATCTTATGGGATGTGCGGGTTCCTCCATGGCTAACCTCAAGAATGCTAATCATCTCCACTTCAGGGATGTATCTACAAATAACTTTGTTTGCAAAAATTTGGAATAAGTAAGGTTCATCCCAAAAAAACTTCCTTACCTTATGCATAAATCACTTCCTCTACTTAAAAGACAAGTCTTCTGGGATAAGATCACTTGCAAAGTAATTTACAAAGTTATTAAACCAGAGGATTAGATATTACAATGCTACCAAAATCTACTCGTCTAGAAAACTATCATCGATTTGAATCCTATTCCCTACTTTTTGCATTGCTTCATCCTCAAGTCTGGACAAACGATCAGCAATATGATTCTCTGTAGCCTATCGATCTTTTACCTTAAAATTTCATTCTTGCTGCAAGAGAACTAAATGGATCAGTCTCAACTTTGCATCCTTATTTTCTATCAAGTATCTCAAGGCTACATGATCTGTATGCACAACAACCTTAGTTCCAATCAGATAAGACCAAAACTTCTCAAAGGCAAAAACCACTACTAGTAGCTCTTATTCTATAATAGTATAATTTTTTTAAGCAGGTTAATGCCTTCTTTGCATAGTAGATATGGTGTGAAATCTTTTCTCGCCTTTGGCCTAGGACACCACTCCACTTACATCACATATGATCTTAAATAGAAAAGATCATTCCAGAGACACAATGGTACGGGCAGACATAACCTCTCCTTTAAGAACTCAAAAGTTCTCAAACATGCTTTATCAAAATCAAACTTCACCTCCTTCTCGAGAAGTTTGCATAAAGGTTTTTAAATCTTTGAGATATCTTTGATGAAACTTTTGTGGAAACTTGTATGGCCCAAAAAGCTTTGAATTCCCTTAATTAAATTGGCGGTGACATCTTCTAAATCACTTTAATTTTAACCTTGTTAACCTATATGCCTTTTTTTGAAATCTTGTGCCCAAGGACAATTCTTTCTTTCACCATAAAGTGGCACTTCTCCTTGGTAAGTACCAAGATGCATTCTTAACATCGATGTACAACATTGGCTAACTGTACCATACATTCATCAAAGAAATCACCAACTACCAAAATATCATCCATAAATTCTTCGATGGTATGTTCCACCATGTTACAGAAAACGGACATCATACATCTCTAAAATATGGTTGGGGCATTACAAACAAAATGGCATCCTCTTGAATGCAAAAGTACTATAGGGTTAAGTAAAAGTTGTCTTTTCTTGGTCTTTAAGAGAAATTGTGATTTTATTATATCAAATAACTATCAAGAAAATAGTACCAACCCCTTCCCATAAGTTGATCTAATATTTGATCCATGAATGGCATTGGGAAGTGGTCCTTTTGTGTCCATGTATTTAACATCCTATATTCCATGAACACCCTCCAACCTATGACTGGTCTCATTGGAACATGCTCATTTTTCTTATTAGGCACAACTATAATGTTGCCTTTTTGGGATAGATTTAACAGGACTGACCCACTTACTATCAGGAAAGGGATAGACAACACCAACATCCAACCACTTAATGATATCCTTATTCATCACCTCACGTATAGAAGTATTCAATTATTGCTGGAGCTCAATACTTGTAATACAATCCGGTTTAAGTTGGATTTTATGAGTATAAATTCCTGGTGGAATACCCAGAATATCCATAATAGTCTACCCTATAGCTCATTTGAACTTCCTCAAGATTAATAATAATGTATCTACCTCAGTTTTAATTAAATTTGTAGAAATAATCACTGCCGATATATTATTGGCTCCCAAGAAAGCATAGCATGCGTGGGAGGGAAGAGCCTTTAACTCTATGACTGGTGGTTGTTTGATTGATAAATGAGCAGGAGGAGTGGTTCTATTCCTTAGATATAGATCAAGCTTCTTAGAAGCATAAGTATATGAAAATCTACCAATCAAGGAACATACCATCTCTTCATAGTCTTCAATACCATTATTATCGAAATATATAATCACTGCTACTAAGGTTTCA
Source organism: Capsicum pubescens (assembly GCA_030864215.1). Lineage (NCBI taxonomy): Eukaryota > Viridiplantae > Streptophyta > Magnoliopsida > Solanales > Solanaceae > Capsicum > Capsicum pubescens. The sequence continues at coordinate 127,676,463 of CM061543.1, forward strand.
ACACCCAACCCTTCTTCAATAGGAACAGTAATGGTACCAACCTCATAGGTAGACATTGCATCAATATTGCAAAATTCATCCATGTCATCATCAATTACGTCTATCACAGCCACTACCATTAACTCGTCTAGTTATTTCATTGACTAACATACATTGAAGATCACATTCTCATCATTAAGTCTGAATATCAGTTGACCTAGTTCCAGATCAACCAAAGTCATACCTACAGCTAAGAATGGTCTACCTAAGATAATCAAAACATGAAAGTCCACTTCACAATCCAATATCACAAAATCATCTAGAAAGATGAAAAATACCACCTTTACTAACACATTGCAAAGAATATCGACCGGTTTTTTCATGGTCTGGTCTACCATCAATAGTCTCATGGTTATGGGTTTGAGTGCTCCCAACCCTAATTACTTAAACACAACCAGTGGTATGAGATTTATACTGGTTCCTAGATCATATAGTACCCAAGAAAAGTTGAAGGATCCAATGGTAAAAGGAATGGTGAAAGCACCAGGATCCTCCTTTTTCTTTACCAATGATCTAGTAGAAATAGCACTATAGTTTTGTACATTATCCGCTTGTTCATAACTAACTGTCTACTTTTTAGTGAATATATCCTTCATAAACTTTTCATAACCAGGCATTTGTTCCAATGCCTCTACAAGTGAAATGTTAACAAACAACTCCTTTAACATAGATAGGAACTTTTCATATTTACTCTCTTTCTATTTTTTACCTCTGATGAAAAGGAGGGAGAGGTCTTTAGATAGTCTTTAGAACAGGCTCCTCAAACTTCTTCTTACTTTTCTTTTACTTGCTACTACTCTCATTTTTAGGTGATTTCTCATCATCAACCACATAATCATCATTCTTTGACTTGGTCACAATGGGTAAGGGTGGATACATGGAGGTTTTACTGCCCCGAGTTATAATGTCATGGAAATGACTATCATTTTTTGGGTTTTGCATCGTATTACTAAGAAGAGTGTCAGGATGCCTTTGAATTAATATTGCTGACATTTGGTTGAAATGATACTCCAGTTGTTTGATCGCAGTAGTATGTGACTTAAGCTTTCTAATTCAGTCCTGATAGGTTTGACTTAATATCCTTAAGACAGCTGTCTTGACTTTCATGGCTTTTTACTGATTTCGACAACATTGCTTCCATTCTAAACTCAGTATCTTGGCTACTCAATGGAACATATCTTTTGCTTTACTTTTTGTAGTCATTGATAACACTCAAATTACACTCTTAAATAGGTGTAAGCGATCGTTGTCAATATAAAACCCAACTAGGTTGGGGTCAAATCCCCCAGGGAATAGGGTGTGAACTCAAGTTGTTTACGATTTAATTCACTGGTAGTTTACTGTTTCCTGAAATGAGGGTTTTAGTTTTGTAAAAAATTGTTTATCACATTGAACTTAATATTTGTAACCAAGATTTTATGAGATAACCAGTATTATGCTCACTAGGGCTTACAGAACATGACATATGCTACCATTAACTTAAGGTTCTCACGGTGGTTAGGATGACAAGCTATCTTTATCGATGATATGCTCAAATGTCTCTCGACCTATACGAGCGTCTAATTTCCTAATCCTCTCGGACTTAGGGAATTGCAACTCACAGCCCAAATTTTATCTTAGGTTAATCAACCTTGTTACAACGCTGATTATTAAACGAAGCCTTTCCAAGTCCCTGTTGATAATCACTTCCTACTGTTTATGATTTCTTTCTCAAGCAAACCAAAGTAGGTACGCCTATTGTTTGAAACAAACAGACATAAATTCTAATCTCAGAATTACCAAGAAATCCTAACAATTATTAAACCTTGAGTAATTAATTAACACCTTATCATGACCTAACCCTAGATTCCATAATCCAGGTTAAGAGTGTTTAGTTACTCATGATGGAAGAATTAAGCACACAATTTGAATTCATAACTGGAAAGATTAACTTACAAGAATGAAGGAAATCAAAAGTGTTCTTGTAATTGAATCACAAGGAAAAACTCTAAAATATTGTTCTAAGAGAGAGATAGAGAAAAAATCATATATTGTCAATATGTCAATGGATAGCTCGATAGCTAGATAATTTCATATTCATAAAAACCCGAAAACAAGGCTTTAAGATAGTAAATCCTAAATAAGGAAAAAAATTAAAAGTTTTAGACTTTCTTCGGAATAGATGACGGCGCCCATGACGTCCTATCATGATCTTGACGGCCTATCACGGACGTCGTCAGCATCTCTACAATTTCAGCTTCTGCTGCCTAAGGTTGACGATGATGGTGATGTACTATCAGGATCTTGACGGCGTGTCATGAAGGTCATCATAAAGCTTCCTGCAACTCCCATCTTCTGTTTAGGCTTAACGGCACCCATGACAGCCTATCACTAGGATGACGACGTGTCATGGATGTCGTCACTCACACTTAGATCTCTATCTGCTTCCGAGTTCAGTCTTTTTTCTTTCTTTATTAGTGTTTCCCCCTTTTCTCTACTTTTACTGTAAGATCAAAGTAAACTAATCAAAAATGACTAAAGTTGATCAAGACTTTGCAATTATTTAGAGTTAAAAGCTTCAAATGTTTTAGCATGGGCTCACACATCAACACCCTTAACTTAAACAATTGTTTGTCCTCAAGCAACCATAACATAACTAAGAGCATACAAAGTAAAATTTGGCAGCTAACTACTCATATCAGTTCAGAATACATGCACTATCTCCAAGGTCAGTCAAAATAAGAGCAACAATGTCTATTATTGAAAACACCCATGCAACTCATAAGGATCAAAATATGGTTAAAATTTCAGCAATAAGAACCTAACACATACCCAAATCACACAATCCAAACAAGACAGTGATTAGCAATATACCTTGTGTGCCCTCGCAACAAAGAAATCCTTTTTTCACTCATATCAGAATTTATAAACACAGGGATAAACACAAGACTCACTCTCAGAATGAAGTTCCAATATTGCGCATCAAATTCCATAGGCTTTCCCTTATAGTCAGTACCCAAGTCTTCAGACAGGTCAGTTAGGATAACTATCGGGCTTTTCTTAAGCTTGTAACGTAGGCTAGAGGCTGGTATGATATTCATGGATATTTCAGAGTGACTAAGGCTCCTTGAAACTACATTAGACTCTTGGTTTTTCAACTCTTAACCTTCTTTTCTTCCCTTTTTTATTTATCATGCATGCTCAAGATAGATGCAGTTTTTTTAATTAACTGATTATCTTTTTATCATTTTTCACACATTTTTCTCTTTTCTTATTTCTTTTTCACTACACCCATCTTTTTATTCATCCTTCTTATTCTACCTCTCTTCATACACAGATTGCATCGCATACCTCTATAATAGCAACCCTCAACTTAGGTTATTTTCCTAAGTCAAGGTGCACAGTGTCCAAGGAGGACCAGGGCCAAACATGTTCATTGTGATATAAATGGGAAGGTGAAAGGTGTAGAAGAAAGAAATAGGATATTAAGGCTTAAACAGGAATCAAGGGATATTATTCACATTGGGAAGGTCATTTAGGCTAAAATGGGTTAACATGCAAAAACGACCTATGATCCTTTCCTAACGCCTATCCTATGACTATGGCATGACTAACAAGGCAAGTTCTAGATTCAACGCACAACGGGAACTTAGTAAGACCTTACACACACATGGCACACAAGTATCTTGCATATCACTACTTATTCGGTTCATGCACTTGTTTAACACAGGTCATTCATTTTCCATACTAACGCCACAAAAAGATACACAGTGGTCACAATGGATGCAATTCATATAGTACACAATAGATCATACCACTGTATAGGTACTCAAAAATCATAGAATAAGCTAACTACCTCAAGTACTTGTACTACTCCTAATTATCTACAGAATATGTTACAACAACAATTTACCCTACACCCTCAACTTAAAATAAAAAATAAGATGCACTAAGGGTTAGGGTATACCTAAAGACAGTCAAGCACGTGGATCCTGGGTCTTTGACCCTGCTACTGCATCATCTAATGTCTTCTCCCTATTAGGAGCATCTAGCTTTATGGTGGTTGGAGCCTGGATAGATTAAGCACCTGCATCCCTAGCTTTGATGGTTGCCTCCCATTTCTCAGTATCAGCCAGGGACTCCAATCTTGCTTTCTTCACCTCTTCCTTCTCAACCTTCTTTTTCACCTTTTTTTTTGCTTTTCTTTCTTCCTCACTGTCCGGCTCTTCTCTCTTATTCTTTCTTTTTTTTTCCCTCTTTTTTTTCTTTTTGTTTGGGGAGTCTGCAGTGAGATCAAGTATAAGAATTTCTTCCTCTAATTCTTCCACAGCCGGACCTGTTGGCATCATAATTTGGTGTTGCTGTAGCACCTCAACATCTGCCTTTAGTTTATTCAACGTAGCCCTGAATGCAGCAAGATCAACACCTGTCATCTCTTTTGCCCGGGCATCGAATCTATTCTCCTAATCTGCAACTCTCGTAGGAAATGTCATAAAGAGCTCTATTGCAGGCTTGATTCATTTATCCACAGAAGCAGAAAAATGTTTGGTGAAGGCATGTAGCTTTGCCTTGCACCACTTGGCTTGCTTAGCCACCTTCCTGATATCAATCGGCTGAAATGCAGAACCTATTACTGCTGGAGGAACTGAGAGGCTGGCTTCAATCTCAGGCACTAAAGATGCCTGTGCTGAAGAATCGTGTACATCTATATGATGTGCTGCTCCTGCATCTGTAACCGTAGGGTCTGCTGCTACCTCTGTACCCCTGTCAAGCCTAAGTCCTGGTTGTACCTCATCGAACCGAATGGGGTTGTTAGACTTCCGAGCATGAACGTTTTCATCAACTCCTATAGTTTTTGGTACCTCAGTAGATCTGCACAATTCTGTAACAAGACAAGGAAAATGATAAGCAGTGTCGGTCCTTGACATCCTTATTTTCATCTCATTCACAATGATTTCCCCGAAGTTCAAGGGAAGATGCTGCACCAAGCTTATTACCAAAATAGCCTGGTCATTTCCCTGAATATTATCTCCCTCAGTAGGCATTAGCCAAACTCACACTATGCCTCACTAAAATTTTGCCTCCTGGGTCAATGAGGATTTACAAATTCTCTTATTTGGGTTTATCACCCAAGACGATTCTCCGTTAGCTATGATGTTGTCCAACCAAGGACGTTGTTTGTCCTTATTCTTTATATGAGCATAAAATGATGGTATGGTGGCCTGAGGCATGAAGTCGGGGACGTGAAAGAATTTGTTGATGGTCCTGACCGAAACATCAACCATTATGCCCCTCACCCGAACTCTATCAAGAAGAGGCTGGTCTGCTACTTTCTCACCTGTTTTGCACATGTTCTCTAACCTAGCTTGGTAGTTCGCATAGAACTCCCGAACTAGTGCGGGACAAAATGAACCTACCCTTTTTGTAGTCTGTCCTATGCCATATTCCTTGAATTTCTCCTCCACTTTAGGGTATCTGCTCAACCCTTTCATGATGATTATCTTTTCTTCTTATATTGGCCTCTTCTCATTCCTTCTATCTATTCTTTGCAGCCCAGCAATGTTGATGTCCTCGGCTCTAGGGATTTGACATCTAGAATTGTTCCTCACTTCCGGGTTCTTACACTTGATAAGAGTCCTCCGAGGTGGATAATCTTCATCATTTTGTTGCTCAGTGGATTGGGACCCAGAAACTGTTCCCTCGGACTTAGATTCTTCAGCTCTTCTTGATCCCCTTCATCAGAGTCAGTATGTTCAGACTCATGCTGTTCAAAATCACCCTTTTCATACCCCTCTTGCTCAGAAGCTGTGGTTGACTCAGTATCATCAGTTTCCTCTGCCTTAATTTGTGGAGGTGGTGAAGTTTTCTTTAGACTTTGCTTCTTTCGCTTCCTGAGAAAGGGTTCCTCCTCGTCATAGTCAGATTCCTCAGTGAGGTGCTTACGGCGTACAACATTTTTGTCCACTTTCTTTAGTTTTGTGGGACTCTTTCTTTTTGGTTCCATTTTAAAGTATCTGGATACATTAGAAGAACATTAGTCAACCCTAAAGATCACAAACATAAGTACATTAATCATTTAAACTCATTTATGTTTCAGGCTCCAGGTGTGATGACAATTCGTGATAAGCCATCATGACCATGATAGCTTATCACGGTTGTCATCAACCTTAGACAGAACCCAATAATTTTTTTTCCACTTTTTGACGACATTCATTATAGGCCGTCACAACCGTGATAGCTTATCATGAATACCGTCAGCTCTGAATAGAACCAAGATCAATTTTTTTTAGAGCTTGATGATATTGCTGATAGGCTGTCACGATTGTGATAGCCTGTATCAAATGTCATCACACTTGTCAGACCCCATTTTAACTTTAACTAAATTTTTGGTCCCCATTTTTGCTCAAGATTTACATAAATTTGAATTATGAGCTAATTTTTCAACCCTAAGGTTTGCACCCTCCTTTTCACGTTAAGCTTAGTTCAAGCATCTTGGGGACTTGGGTTGACTTTCATTCATCATACATTACAAGCAAAGAGGATTTAGAGTCACGCATCAAAGGAAGACTGAAGGAGGAAGATTTTCTTGATTTTTTAGTGTAACCCACACACAAAGGAATATTGTTTTCTTGGAGTGTTTTTTCAAAGAATGGGAAATATTTTAACTAAGGAAGGAAATAACTAAAGAAAAAGAAGTTAAAAGCAGTGGAAATTTGAAAAGGTTTGCGATTTGGGCCGGGTCGGATCTGCTTAAAGTTAGGCCCAGTTTTCAGATTTTAGGCTTTGGGCTGACGACGATTTGTGACAGATTTTCATGAGTGTGATAGTCCATCATTATCATCATCACCCTTAAGTAGAGAATTTCTCCACCCTGATCTAACTGATGACAATCGTGATAGCTTGTCACAGTTGTGACGGCTTGTCACGGATATCGTCATGACCTTCCAGCTGACCTTTTTATTTTTCCACCTTATCTATACTAAATCGTAATTTTAAAAATAAAAACACTTGCTTAAATATAAAAACTTTGGGTTGCCTCCCAATAAAGCCTAATTTACTGTCGTGGCACGACTGGGTCATCTTGACTACTCAGACTTCACCAAGACAACCTGTTGATCCCCCTTTTCCATCTTCATAGAAGATGTCAACGATTGAGAAGACATTTATATCATTTTTTTGCGACATGGGTTGATTTATTTTGAATTTTGCCTCATTCTTACCGAGCCTAAATTTAAGCTCGTTCAACTCCATGTCCATTATTACTCTTCTTATTGCTATGAATGTCCTACTCAAAATAATGGGTACCCCAAAGTCCACATCATAATCTAATACCACAAAATTAGCAGGAGGAATAAAGTCTACCACTTTCACCAACACATCATGCAAAATTCCAACCGACCACTTTATCGAACTATCTGCCATTACGAGTCACATGTTAGTGGGTGTAGGAGCTTCTAAACTGATATTTTTATATACAGCTAGTGGCATCAGATTCACACTGGCACTCAAATCACATAATGCCTTTGCAACATCCAGAGACCCAATTTTACACGGAATAGTGAACGCTCCTGGGTCAACCTTCTTTTGCACTAAGAGTCGTGTGGAAATTGCGCTGCAACGGTGGAGATTGTCCACCTGCTCACTGCTGACCTTTCTCTTCTTCGTGATGAGGTCTTTCATGAACCTTGCATATCCTGACATTTTCTCAAGTGCTTCAATCAAAGGAACATTAATTGTCAGTTGCTTGAGCATTGCCATGAACTTCCCGAATTTTGCATCCTTGACCTTTTTCTTTAATCGTTGAGGAAAGGGGTGGTGGTGGTCTAGGGATATTCTTTAACACCACTTCCTCTTCCTTCTCCAAATCATCAACAGAACTATCTAACTTCTCAGACTCCACTAAATTACTTTCTTTAGGTAAAGTACCACTTTTTCTCTGGTTCAGTGTACCAAAAAATTGACTTCTCTGCTACTCCAACTGCTAAATAGAAGCAGAGTGTGAGCTAACCAACTGACTGAGGGTAGAGAATTCACTCTTCATAGTAGTTACCCTAGAGTTGGTATCTTCCACTCCTTTCAACAACTTTTCCATCATATCCTCCATGGACATCTTTCCCGAGCTAGTTATTGCAGTATCCCGACTTTCAGGAGGAACATACAAACCACTCCTGTCATTATTGCTTCTCTAATTTCCCTGCTCCCTATCTTTATAATCAGTATTATCATAAAAGTTCCAACCTTGGTTCCCTTGGCTATTTCCTCGGAACCCCCCTGATTACTCATATAGTTTGCCTCTGCATCAGCACTCGTAACCACAGTACCCTAAGATTCCACATCCTTAACCATTTCTATCTTGCCTGACAGCAAGTGCTTGGTCAGCAAGTCTATTTGTGTCTTTAAGTAGGCCATGTCCTGGTATCTCTCTTCATCCCTTTTACGCTTCTCCGAAGTCATACCACCAGAAATAGTTAGACTAGCCACCACAGAATCCCTAGTATGCCAATCCCGACTCCGCTTGGTCATTCTATTCAGCATATTTGAAGCATCTAGAAAAGAGAGGTGAATGAACGAACCACATGCAACATTGTCTACAATTTTCTTTATCACAGAGTTGAAAGCTCTATACAAAGTCTCTATCAAGTGCAAGTCCTTTATGTTATGATTTGGACATTGAGCAAGCTTCATCTTAAATCTCTCCCAGGTTTCGTGCAATGCTTCAGTTGGAAGCTATCTAAAGTTACTGATTTCGTCCCTCAGCTGTACCCTTCTGGAGGGTGGAAAGAATCATTCTAAGAATGCCTCTTTCAACTGTCTCAAACTCTATCTCCAGCTGATTATAGAATCGGGATCTAGCTCATTTAACCACATTGTTGCCTCTCCAGACAGAGACAATGGAAATAATCTCAACCTGATCGCATTCTGGCTCACTCCCAGATTGTCAAAAGATTTGCAAATGGTGATAAAGTTCACCAAATGCATGTTCAGATCATCACCACGCAAGCCTTCAAGCAACCCCTTTAGATTCCGGAGTTGGATCATGGTGCTTGTTATGCTGAATTTTGCACCCGGTGCCAACGGTGGAGGAATGATAGCACCCATTGCACCAACTACGTCTATTCCTTCATCATCTTCATCAACCTCATATTAAATAGACTATTGACCATACATTCCTAGGACTGGACGGTTTCTATTGACATTTCACTGCACTGGTGCAGCAATTTGCTCAGCTCACCTTGGGTTTTGAGGATTCATCAATTCCTCATCACCCAAGTCTTCATCATGAGGGTTCTGGTGACGTATTTGTTGACCCAAATTCTGTACGTTCACCTGAGCCCTGGCCAAAGCGACTAGTCTGTCCGCCTCCTATTGTTTAACCATTCTCCCTATCAGTTGAGGTTCTGGATTGATTGGTAATAATTGTTCTCCAGAGCTTCTTGTTTTGGGCATAAACAACACAGTACCTATAATAGACAAAAACAACAAATAAACGTAAATAAAGGAAACTTAACTAAAAGAAAATTAGGGCACACAAACTTTCAGTTTATAATTGTATTCCTCGACAACGATGCCATTTTTGATAACACTCAAATTACACTCTTGAATGGGTGTAAGCGATCGTTGTCAATATAAAAACCAACTAGGTTAGAGTTGAATACCACAGGGAATAGGGTGTGAACTCAAGTTGTTTACAATTTAATTCACTGGTAGTTTACTGTTTCCTGAAATGGGGGTTATAGTTTTGCAGAAAATTGTTTATCACATTGAACTTAATGTTTGTAACCAAGATTTTATGAGATAACCAGGATTATGTTCACTAGGGCTTACACAACATAATAGATGCTACCATTAACTCAAGTTTCTCACGGTGGTTAGGATGACAATCTATCTTTATTGATGATATGATCAAATGTTTCTCGACCTATTCGAGAGTTTAATTTCCTAATCCTCTCAGACTTAGGGAACCACAACTCATTACCCAGATTTTACCTCAGGTTAATCAACCTTGTTACGGCGCTGATTATTAAACAAAGCCTTTCCGAGTCCCTGTTGATATTCACTTCCTACTGTTTATGATTTCTTTCTCAAGCAAACCAAAGTAGGTACGCCTATTGTTTGCAACCAACAGACATAAATTCTAATCTCAGAATTACCAGGAAATCCTAACACTTATTAAACCTATAGTAATTAATTAACACCTTATCATGACCTAACCCTAGATTCCACAATCCAGGTTAAGAGTGTTTAGGTACTCATGATGCAAGAAATAAGCCCACAATTTGAATTCATAAATGGAAAGATTAACTTACAAGAATAAAGGAAATCAAAATTGTTCTTGTAATTGAATCACAAGGCAAAACTCTAAAATATTGTTCTTAGAGAGAGAGAAAAAAATCGTATATTGTCAATATGTCAATGGATAGCTCGATAATTTCATATTCATAAAAACTCTAAAATAAGGATTTAAAATAGTAAATCCTAAATAAGAAAATAAAATTAAAAGTTTTAGACTTTCTTCGGAATAGACGACGGCGTCCATGATGGCCTATCATGATCTTGGCGGACTATCACGGATGTCGTCAGCGTCTCTTTAATTTTAGTTTCTTCTGCCTAAGGTTGACAACGATGGTGACATCCTATCAGGATCTTGACGGCGTGTCATGAAGGTCGTCATAAAGTTTCCTGCAACTCCCATCTTCTATTTAGGGTTGACAGCACTCATGACAACCTATCACAAGGCTGATGATGTGTCATGGATGTTGTCCTCCATACTTAGCTCTCTATCTGCTTTCGATTTCAGTATTTTTGCTTCCTTTATTAGTGTTTCCCCATCTTCTCTACTTTCGCTGCAAAATCAAAGTAAACTAACCAATAATGACTAAAGTTGCTCAAGACTTTGCAATTATTTAGAGTTAAAATCATCAAATGTGTTAGCATGGGCTCACACATCAGTCATCCTTGTATCTCTAATCATCATCTCATTCTCTACTCTTATATTGGTATCTATCACCATAATAGTTCTGACATTTGTTTTCTTAGCCTTTGGCTAAAAAAACCTACCACTTTTCAAATCAAATACTTTGCTTCTTTATTTACATCAGACTCATAAGTTCTGTAAGTAGATTACTGCACCCCCTGTGCGTTCACCTTTTCAGCTGTTATTACTGCAAATTTCTTAGAAAGAAATCCAATATCAGTTCTGAGTTGTGCAAACTCTTGTTATACCGTATTATCACTAGCTCTGTATTCACATGTAACTCGAATAGTATATGTATCATTCCCTTTATTAGCCTCCCAAGTATGGCATCCTCAGTTGGTGACAAAAATATTATCTAATATATCTTGGGCCATCTCCCAAAATAGAAACATAAGTTCACCTATAGAAATTGTGTCTGACATTTCCCTAGATATAAAATTCAAGTATCTATAGAATATCTCAAACAAATTTGATCCTGGAATCTTGTGATAATGTACCATGCTCACTTCTTTTTGAATAGAAACCATGCTTCATACATAGACTTTGTAGGTAACTGCCTAAATTTATTGATCTCATCTTTTAACTGCAGCTTCCTGACAGGAGGGAATAATTGATTCAAAAATTGTCAGTACATCTCATGCCAAGTTGTGATTGATCCTCTAAGAATTTCTCCCAGCCATAATGATTCTTCACCTATTAGTGAAAAAGGGAATAATTGTAATCTCAACGCTTCCTGATCTACCCCAGGAATGGTATATGATGTTTATATCCTAGTAAAATTGGCTAGGTGCATATTTGCATCAGCTATTGCTTCACCCGAGAATACATATTTCAGATTCAGTAGTAGTATCATTGCACTGGTAATATCAAACTTCACATTCGGGGTTAAGGCAGATGGAACAATGGCTCCTATCTCAACAGGCTTTACATAACCCATGTATTTATATTTATCATACAGTGGTAGATACTGGTATGTTGGGACTACTATAGATCTGCCACTACACCTTCTACCACGATTTGCATCGAGTGGTGCTCTACGATCTTTTGCTGGTGTTTGTAAAGTAAGCTATGCTTGTTGAACTAATCGATCTTCCTCAGCTACTCTTCTCTTTTTAGCTACCTCTGCTAACAAATGCTATGTCTGTCTCTTAGTAGCATTCTATTGATTAGCAGGTGGAGGAGGAGGTAAAATCTAATGGTCTTAAACCCCAGTAGGAACACCATCATAAACTTGCTCTAACATCCTTTATGGGGTTAGTAGAATTCTTTCAAGCTCCAGATCTAATATGAGTAAGCGTTTTCATCTACTCCTAGTGTGTGGGATACACCGACATATACTAAATCAAGAATAGAAAATAAAATCCGCAAACATCACGAACCTTAATTAACAATTCACACTATCTTCTTCGGCAACGATGCTAAAATTTGATTTTTCCTAAAACTAACCTCCAAAGAAGTATGTTGAGGTCGAGGCCAAATATAGTAAACCAACTCAGTTTGGGGCCAAACCTAGAGGGAAAAATTAATAGTATCTTAAATTTGGCAAAATCCACGAGCAATTGTAGAAAATAAAATAGGGAGAATTTGAAGTCAAAAGTAACAAGTAACCAAACTTGAATGCTTGAGTTTGTAAACAATAGAAGACGAACACTAGGACTTTGTTCCCCCTAGCTTCACAACTACGTATGTTTCTCGTGTTCAATCCACCTAACCTCCTACTCTGCATGTAAAGTTGACAAGCTATGTTGTATCAACCATCTAGTGAACACATTGATAGATTTCACCCTTTAACTTGTGAGTCTCAGGGTTATGCCTTGCTGCCCCTTATTTTTAACCTCAATACATCTCTCAACTTTTGAGTCTCGAGTTTATTAGATGAGGGTTTACAACCTCGAATCACTATTGTAATAGCTTTTACCCAATCTTAAACTCCCTTGTAAGGATGTTCTCGAATATAGGCAATCCTCAAGCTTCTGCAGTGGCTTGGATTCAATAAACATGAAGAAGATTGCAATACACGCAACTATAGTAGACTAAATAAATCTCTTACTTCTCTTACGTAGCTAATCTACAAGGGTTCCCACAACCCTAGTTGAGGAAATTGTTCACTCATGTTCATGCAAAAATCCATGATAATCATTAATGAACACATGTATTTAATTTCACAATAACTAGAGAGTAAAAATTTAAAGTCTCCAATTTAATACGAACCCAGAAATTTCAAGAACAAAATCTCAATTATCAAAGTATGCTAAAAGTATCAAAAGTAATGTAAAAGTGTGAAACCTAATAAATGAATAACCCTAAGGTATTTATAGTATCTCAAAATATTAAAGAAATCCTAATTAAAATAGACTAGGAAAAGAAAGTCAACAATATTTACGACTCGTAGGGTCTCCTTAAGTGTCGTAGCTTTGCTAGTTGTTGGCATTCTAGTGTAGTTTCATCTTCCAGGCTCCAATCTTATGTTTTAATTATGATTCATCACCATAAGTAGTAGAAATTCCTTACAACTCGTGGTCTTCGGTCGTTATCACTTGTGCCTTAAAGTTTGGGACATCTGAATACTAGTCTCTTTACGATTGCTCATTACGAGTCGTACTTAGACCTAATGACTCGTAGCCATCTATGACTTCAGTTCTAGACTTCATCCATGCTCACTATTCTCTTAAAAATTGTTCTTTATGACTCGTAGACACTTCTTACGAGTCTTAGTCTCTAATCATAATCAATCTTTACTTGGTTTCTCAACATCACTTTTTCTTGTAGTATCCTGACGAGTCTGGCTACAAGTCATAAGGTTACTTGATGACTCATAGCTTGACTAGTACTTTGCCTTTCAGCCTTTTCTTTCTTTTTTTTAGTCCAAAAATAATGTTAGACTATTTTACCTACACAACACACAAGACGACACCATAACCAACAATATAACCTAAGTCCAAGCATAAATTCCTTATTTTAAGAATCGAATGTGCAATGTTTCCAAGGCACATCAAGTATTCCATTCTAAACCGTATCACAGAAGTTTATCATCCCCACATGTTGGTTTAGTATTACTAATTCAGTGCTCACAACAGGTTCCAAATCATAGGTTAGCTTGGGGTCACTTGTGGCCTTAAGTACCGTGTCCCGACTAGGGGTAACCTCGGGTCATGACAGTTCTACTTTATCATTCATCCTTCTGGGTTCACAATAGAGTTATAGAATGTATTATAAGGGTTATAAAGCCTTAATATAGTGATAATAAGGATAATAAAACAAACAAAAATGATAAAAAACCATAACCAAATCAATTGATAACAATAATATTTATGCTCTTGGCCTTAGCCCCGAAAAATGGTGTTTAGTCGCTCATAGATGTAACAAGAATCATAAAAGCATAATCCATGTTAAAATCCAGAAATAGAACTAAAGTATAGAGATAAAAACCATAATTTAAGTGATATCCATCCTCCCTTCAAGTCCCAAGGTCATCCAAGGTTTGTAACATGATGACTGTCCTATTTATAGGAGGGCAAAAATTGCTAATTTCAATCTAAGGGCGTTCCATACCAATATCGCACCATCTAGGAACTGTGGAACACTAAAAATATGGATTCACACTGGAATTGACCTTCTAGGATGCTTAAAAGGGAATTCCAAAAAGTTATCGCAACACCTAGGCAGCATGGCACGCCAAGAAGTCCAAAACGTCCAACTTTGGTCCAATTTATTCCATAGTTTTTCCCTCCAAGTCCAAGCGTTTTGATATTATTTTCGCTCAATTTCTAGCTTTTGTAACCTATATTTATCATAATGATCAAATCTTGAAGCATCATATAGAATCAAACACCACATATTAGAGCTCGAACAAGATACAAATCAAGACAATGAACTAGTAAAGGCTATGGCTCAAGCTAAGAGTACTAGTTTTTGTTTCTTGATTCTTAACTTGGTGTTTTGATTCAAAAATAATATGAAAACACTTTGAACATTACGTTTACATAACATGATACTTAGATGCTTATTTAGACCAGAAATGCTCATTAATCATTAAAGAAGTCCTCTAAACTAAGCTAAATGAGGCCGGATAACAATACTGAGGTGCATACATCCACCTCAGATCATCACCCCACACTTAAATCCTCGTTCATACTCGAAAAACTCTTCACTCTAAGCATCATAATTAGAGAGTACTCCACACTACTATAACAAGTAAACCATTCAATCTAGTACTACAATGACTACACAGATCATAAAGTTTTACCTTAAGTATGTTGTACACAGGTGAAAGCTCAAGAACACCACTTCAAAACATCCTAACATCAAGAATTGACTCACCAAGTTGGAAAACTCATGCATATTACTCAATGAATGAGATCATATAAAGCGACAAGCTATCATTAGACATCTGCCTTCACAACAAGAGAGTTATCCATAATCACTCATATAGATGCAATTTATTACAAAATGGGGACATGAATTAAATTAAGGTTACTCTAAAAAAATATTTTACAAGTTACACAAGATGAACCATAGGCTTACCCTTAGTGTAGTACTCCACTAATATCAGAATATTATGACTTAGGATCAAATAGGGCTTTAAGGGTTGTAATGTAGGATGAGGGACTAGTAGGAACTATTTAGCTAAAAGTAGTGAGTAACGTCCCTAATCACTTTAATACATAACGTGAACATTAAGATCAATATATTAAAAACCAATTTTCCCCACTTTTATCATATCCATTCTCTTTTATTTTGCCCCATCTCGTTAATCCAGTCATATATAATATGGAGGTAGTATTTTACATTCATATCTTATTCAAATTTTAACACTTTTCTCTCTTTTCATCACACAACTCCCAATTATAAGAAATCAATTTACCACACCAATAGCTATTTCTTGGGATCTCACTCTCACCTTTTTTCTTATTATTTTTCACATCCCTTAACTCATTCAGTTTTCACTAAAGTGCTTAGGAGCTTTAGATCAAATTAAAGTCAAATAAAGAAAGGAAACATGCTTTACAAGAGGCTACCAAGGAGTAGGCTAAAGGCTCAATGTGGCTAACTAGGATTATGCACAAGGGTAGGTCACAAAGGCTATGAAACATGGCTATCAATGAAATACCTATATTATCTCTTAAATCCATACTCATTATTTTGCTTTAGACATATACCAGGCAAGTTCTAGACATCAAATGCAACAAGGAATACACAAAATCCATACACCACACATTGCACATGCTCAACTCAAGTAGGATCATCATAGACTCTCAACCAAACAATCACAAGAATTCATAATTAAGCCAACAACATACAAGAGTTATAAACTAAAGCATAGGAGTCTCAAAAGTAGTCATTCACACAAACAACATACTTTTATACACAAAACCAACTAGCATTATACAATCAAACATAACATCAACCAGAACATCTCACTTTTCCTAATAAAAAAAATTAATATTTACTCCTAAAAAAAAGATACTGGATTCAAAGGGCCCTCCATGTAAAAGAACTAAAATTAACAACCACGGGGCGGGTGAAGTGTGCATCTAGACTGATCCAACTAACTAAAAATGAAAAAGAAAATCTTTTTAAAATATTCAATTTCTTTTAATTTAACCCAAAAACTAAGAAGAAATTAAGACTCAAGACCCAACAGTATCACGTCACCCGATACCATAGGAATTCTTCTACCCCACACTTAAAATTTACTTTGTCCCCAAAGTAAACTTAAATATAGAGATAGAAATAATTTTTGGGGTATCTAGGACTATCTAGCAACATCTTTAAACATCAAGAGGTTTGGGGACCCCACACCTAGTCTCTACCATACTTCCTAGCTTAAGTCTCCAATACTCAGACTTTCCATCGACTTGTGACTCAACAAAAACAAAAGCTATGTGAAAACAAAAATGCTAAAAATAAAACCTACTTTAACTTAGGTTATCTCTCAAGCAGCACCTGATTTAGTGTAGCAACACGACCCAACATCACTACTTAACCTACTTCTTTTATTTTCTTCCTCCTACTTGGAGGACTTCTTCCATTCTCTTTTGATATCTTGAGTGTGAAATCTCAAGGTCGACCACTTTTTCAAATTTAGCCTTTTTAGGTTCATCAATCATTCTCAACTCAGGCTTAGGTACTGGCTTAAGCCATTCAATGAGACTGTTCAAAGAGGTCTTTGGTGGTGCACTTTCTATCACCCTACACTTATCCACTTCCATCATTGTTATCATACATAAATCTTGGTAGTGATAAGGTGTATTCAGTGGCTTATAAACTATGAAATCCACCTTTTTATCATTCAATCCCATTGTAAAAGTGACCTTTCTAAAATATATTAATGCTCCTTTCATGGCTAAGAATGGACATACCTGAATGATCATTTCCCTATAATCTGCATCATAATCTAAAATAATAAAATCAATATGAATTACATACTTACCAACCTTTATGAGGAAGTTCTCAGTTATTCTATCGGGTTTCATGATGGTATTGTTCGCCAATTGCAATATTAAAGAGAATGGTCTCGAAATACCCAATCCAAGAGTTTTGAACTTGGTCAGAGGCATCAAATTTATATTTTAGCCTAAATTACTCAAGGCATGGACTAGTTAACCATCACCAATCTCTATGGGGATGGTGAAACTTCCTGGGTCCTTAAGCTTTCCGGGCAGCTTTTTCACTACCACAAAGCTGCACTCCTCTGTCAATGCCACCTTCTCAATTCCCTACAGCTTCACCTTATAAGTCACCACATATTTCAAGTACTTGGCGTACTTGGGAATTATCTAAAAAATATCTAAACAAGGTATTTTGATATGAAGTTCTTTGAATGTGTCAAAGAACTTCTTGAAATAGGCATACTTTATGGCTTTTTTGAATATCTGCAGGAATGGTGGTAGTATTCTGTTATTCACTTGTTCAACAACCTTTGTTTTTGAGTATTCAGACTTCCCCAAATTATTAACAACCTTGTTTTCAACTTATTGAGGAATCAACTCTACATCTACCTCCTTATTTTTCTTTGGAGGTCAGTCACTAAGCTCCTTACCACCCCTCAAAGTGATTGCCATAACTTTATTTGAAGGTTTATTATCACTCAATAAACCACCTTAAGACCTGGTATTTTATGCCTGCTGCAATTATCCCAACTGCTTCTCTAACTGTCTGTAAGCTACTTATTGATTTTTGATTTCAACAACCATCTATTATTGGTTGGACAAAATCCTTTTTAGTGTATTTTCAATGTTACTGGCCTAAGTTTTATATTGTTGCTGCTAAAACTGCTACTGCTGATTGTTACCCCAAGGATGCATTGGTTAAGTCTGCCACTTTTGGTTGTATGCATTACTATAATTTGGCTTTTGTGCATTGCCCATAAGTTTACCGACTCCATATTTGCACCACACAAGTATGAAGAGTGGATACTATTGCCATAAATCTCACATCAAATTGGAGTATGCTATACCATATTAACCTGCTGAGACTGTTGCACACCCAACTAGCTAAATTTATTCATCATTTGATTATGCATAGTTGAAAGTTGGGCGGCTAAGGCTTTTGGTATCAACTTTGATCATACCTGCTACCTTTTACATAGATCTTCTGGACACGTCTCTATGCCTGTTAGGATTTTCTTGATCTATATGGTTCAACAAGGTATACATCTTATCATAAGTGTTCTCCAGAGCCTGACCATCTGAAGTTAAACCAAGCAAAATTTTTGTATTATGGACAAGAGCTTCTACCAACGTGTGAGATACTACCTCATTGGACTATTGATGATGTGGATAGTACCAAAGAAGATACTTAAATCTCTTCTAGGCATGATATAGGTTTTCATCCATTCTTTACTTGAAGCTCAAAATCTCATTGTGAAGTCTCACAGTCTTGCCAAATAGGAAGAATCGGATGAGAAACTTTTGGGCTAAGTCATACCATATTGTGATAGAAGTTGTTGGCTCAGAATTAAACCACTTCTTTTCTTCCCCCAAAAGTGAGAAGGGAAAGAGTGTCAGCCTCACATAATCAGCTGACACACCCATCGGGATGAATATGTCACCGATTTACAGAAAGTTTTGCAAGTAGGCTTTTGGATCTTCATATGATAGCCCGACAAACTTTTTACTGAGGTGCAGAAGCTACATCATATTCTACTTTTGTTAAAATCTACCTCCGACAGTCGGTCTAAGAATAGTGGAGGTGACATTCATTACAAGTGGGATTGCCACTTTGCGAACTGTCCTGCAGGTAGGTGGATCCTCATCCATGGGTGCAGGAATGATCTCTTCTCTGTGAATTTGTGGGATACGATAGAGAAGGACTAATTATCTCTTTTATCTGTGTAAGCATTGCTCGATCTCGGGGTTTATTTTCACCAATTACCGGTCCCTTGCCAGCTTACTAGCACATTAACCTGTTGCTTGCAAATTCAGAAAAGAAGACCAAGTGAAAACAACCAAGGAAGTCAAAAAGTAAAACTAAAACTACAACAGCTGCCAACTTACAAGTCCCCAAAAATATCCTAAAAACTTGTTTTGCTCGAGCGCACATGCAAGTGTACGTCGTCTCACCAAGTAATATAGTTTCCATTTACAAGCCAAGTATCGATCTCTCAGAAACTAGTGTTAAAGAACTATCTAATATCAGTTCAACTCTTAAGATTCAAACACTGCAGACGTAACCACAAGAGTTTGAAAGTTATAACTAATAGTAAACTAAAATAATACGGTAAATTAAAGTTCATGGTCAATCAATGGAGAGAAAGCCAGGATCAAGGCACCGTGAACAATCATACTACATTATCGAACTTCATTAGTTAGGTTATTTATATTGGTTGTTAGTTTACAGGGTCTATACAATGACTATGGCCTTATGAACCTCTAATAAATTATCTAATTTAGACCCGCAACTGGATAGTTGAGCAGGGATGCAAGAATAAAGTTAAATGCTTTAGTATTAATTCCTTATTTGAAGAAAATAGGGAACTTAACAATATTCCTATCACAATTGAAAATCATAACATCATTCTATGAAGATTATGATATTATTTTATTCATCCCACGTTCTACTACATCTTTCTTCTTTTCGGGTTCACAAAATAGTTACATCATGTATTCTAAGGATTGTGAAACATTAAAATAGTTATAATAATGATAAATAAGCATCCAAAAATGATAAAATACCATAACAAAATATACATAAAAGGATGTTTTGCCACTCATAGACGCAACAAGAATCACAAAAGCATAATCCATGTTAATATACATAAAAAAAAACTAAAGTAAAGACATAAATACCCTAATTTAAATGTTATCCAGACTTAATTCAATTCCAAAGGTCATCCAAAGTGTCTAACATAATGACTAAGTGTCCTATTTATATGAGGATTAAAATTGCCAATTTCAACCTAAGAGTGTGCCACGCCAATATCATGCCATCTAGGCAGCGGAATACCAAAAAATGAAGGGGCACACTATATTTGACCATATAGTATGATTCCAAGGGTGTTCTGTGGACTTATCGCGGTACCTAGGTAGCGTGGAAGGCTAAGAAGTCCAAAACATCTAACTTTGATCCAAGTTTGTCCCATGCTTTTATCCTCCAAGTCCAAGCTTTGTGATGCTATTTTTACTAAATTTCCATCTTTTGTAACCTCTATTTATCATCACAATAAACTCTTCAAGAATCCTATAGCATCAGACACCATGTATTCGGGCTCAAACAAGATACAAATCAAGATAATGAACTAGTAAAGGCCATAGCTCAAGCTTAGAGTTTCAAGAAAAGATATGTCACCACTAAACTTGTCCAAGATTTGCAAAAAGACAGTTTAACTTTTTGGGAGATCTATTACTCCCCTAAATAATTTTAAAGTAGTATAAATAGAACATTTTTCATTCAATCATAGTTGCAAGAAAGAGAGAATAATCACGCACCAATCAATATCTCCCACGTGTAAAATTTATTTAATTTTACCTTTTATTTATGATTTTTGTACTTTACTATTTTTTCTTTTTCCTTATCATTTTTTCTCCTCCTTTATTCTTCTTTAGATTCATATCTGGTATGTATCAGTTCTTTTGATCTTAATTTTGTTCTTCTTTTTCCAAACCTTGCATTCATTTTTTTGGCAATTTTTTGACTTATGTGTTGATTGGTTGATTATGTTATTTTTGTTCGTGTTTGTTTCTTTTCTTGGGATTGTGGCCTTACGGAGATTAGAATTGGACAAGCTAAATGTGTTTTGGAGAAGGTAATTATTAGGGTTTGTTATGGCTATTATGGTGCGATTTTGGCTGTGGGGAAGAATTTTGAAAATCAAAATCGCCACAATGATAATGAGATCGAAACTCCATTAAAATGAAGCTTTATAGTTCTTCTTATTCAGAAAAAATATATATAACAACTACAAAATTAAAAATTAAAATTTCAAAATAGACACAACAATCAAATATCAAGAAATAGATTTAAGGAGAAAAAAAGCTTTAAAAGTAATGTAGAAAAAAATAAGAGGAAAACAAAAAGCAAGAATGTAGCGGGAACAAGAAAAAAAGGGAAGAAATGGTGAGTTTCATTGAAGAAGACAATGAAGAAAAAAATTTAAAATAAATTAAATTAAATTAAATTAAAAAATAGAGTATTTTATGAAATAAATTCTAAAAAAATATTAAAGATGTAAAAGATTTTCTTGTTTCACTCTCAATTAGAGAGTGTAATACACTCTCCATGACATCTAGACACAAAAGAATGTATTAATATCATTTTAAAATTATTTCGGGGGGGGGGGGGGGTAATATGTCGCTCGTAAAATTAAAGTGTCTTTTTGTATAGTTCGATAAAATTCAATGGTGACTTTATGTCTTTTCCAATTTTGTTCCTAAATTCTTAATTTGGTGTTTTAACTCCAAATTCACTATAAACACACTTTGAACATTACGTTTACATAATATAACAATTAGATGTTATTTCAATAAGAAATTACTCATTAAGCACAAAACTAAGTTAAATGATCCCGGATAACAACACTGAGATGCATAAATTAACCTAAGATTACAGATTGATATCAATATCATTAAGCATGTCGATAGGCCATATCATTAATCATATTTGGAATCCATATCAATAGTTGTATATATTGGCCATAACATTAGTTATATCTATAAGAAGTTAATCATTAATCATGTATATAAGTAATATTATTAGCAATACCAAGAATTAGCATCCATTTTCTAATATCTAAATAACACACTCAATAAATATATTCAATCTCCTTATGTCCCAAATTGAACCTTAATAAGGGTATAACATGCACAAATAACTCTACAAAGTTACCATAAGTGTTGGCCTAATATGGGCTGGAAGGGCCCACTTCTAATCCATGAAATACATTTTAGGAAACTTCTACCCCAGACTAATTAGTTAAGGTATCTAAGTTCATTCTAGAAGTTTGACAAGCCATAAATAGTCCTAAGATAGTAATTCTTCCCAAATATGAACAACTAAGTCAATCCACCTAAATAATAGCAACTAAGACAATTTCCCCTAACTTAAGCAACTAAGGCAAATTTCACTCTAAACATGAATGACTAAGGAAATTTTACCTAGCTTAAGCAACTAAGGCATTTCCATTCTAAACATGAGCGATGATGCCAAACTCACCTTAGGCATGAGTAACTAAGCTAATTACTCCTAATTTATGATTTCAAGATAGCCTATACGGTTCAACTAATCCTAATATTCACATTCATCCTTCCAACACATAAATTCCACCCCATATCCAGCATAATATTATAATCAAACTACAAGATACCTCAATTTATAAAGAAGGTAAACCTCTCCTACCTGGACACTAAAGAAAACCGTGAATAATCTGCTAAATCACCAACATTCTCTTTTAAAAGCTTTTACAAGGTGTCATACTATCAAAAATCACCATCTACTCATAAATATGAGAACAATGATACTCATATTGCACTATTATGCTTTAGGCCTAAAATTATATTAAAATATCATGTGGGGCCTACTTATAAAATATTTTCTAAACAAACGCAACGTACCTTTATGCTCAAGGAACCTTTAACCTAAAGAATGAGTGAATTCTAAGATATAATGGTGCTGAATTATGACACCAAGCTTTTTAGGGATTTTAGAAAGAAATAAATGATTTAATATTTAAAAAGAGGGAATCTTACCACGAATTCAGAGGACAAATGCATAAATAAACTTTATCCAAGATCCAAAACTACCTACACTTTATTCTCCCAAGGGTTCCTACTATCGAGGGTTCAATACTCAAAGAAATAGGAGAAGATTGATGAAAATTGGGCTAAGTGGGGTATTTATACCCTCTTCAGGTATGCAGATGCCGCTAAAACTGACACTGGGCCACTTTAGAGGTCACCACTAAAGGGCTTGGGTGCCACTAAAGTAGTTCCCTTCCCTACAAACCTAGCCAAAAAGGTAGAAAACTAGCACTAAAGCACCTAAAGGGATTTTAAAGTGCCCTACACTAAAATATCGTGCATTAGCAGTCACATTGTAACGCCCCAAATTTGGTACCTGGAATGCTACACGGTGCTCATAACCTCGAAGGATCACAAGCTAACCTATGACTGATATCTGTACCTGAACATTGCATAATATACTGTATAAATGTGTAAATAAAGGTTGTATGACCATAAGGTTCAAAACTGATAAAATAATCTCTGAATGATATAGTATCACAATACCAAAACACAACCTGAAATAAATTGTCTGAACATACTATAGTATGAAAGCCTCTAACTGATTGAACTATTTGAATAAGGAGTTGATGGGATATGTCCCCAACTAACTCTAACTAATAAATTAATTAATGAGATAATAAAGTAATGACCATGTCCTCAAAGGATGAGGACTCACTGCTAACTCTGACTGCTGAGACTGGAATGCTACTAAT
Source organism: Capsicum pubescens (assembly GCA_030864215.1). NCBI lineage: Eukaryota > Viridiplantae > Streptophyta > Magnoliopsida > Solanales > Solanaceae > Capsicum > Capsicum pubescens. The sequence continues at coordinate 127,700,387 of CM061543.1, forward strand.
GCTCTGGAGCTCGTACTTCTGAACCAATGTTATAAAACACCACAACACAAATGAGTCAGTACATTTGAATGTATTGGTATGCATGTGAGGTAGGCTGAATGCAAAAAGGGTTTACATGCATGGACTATACTAACTAACTGCATGACATGAACGTGAGAATACATACATGAATACATAATAACTGTAACTAAGTTCATGATAACATGATTACTGAGTCTGAGTACTGATAACATGAGATACTAATATCTGTATAACTAAAATAAATTATACTGGGCGACTGTATCTGATAGTCTGGTTCTGATAAAACTAGTTGAGTTCCATACTGTTCTGAGTTGACTGTATCTGAAAGTTCTAAATTCTATAGAACTATGTGAGTTCTATTACTGAGACTGAATGATTGTATCTGACAATCCGGATCTGTAACTGAAATTGTGCGAAGTAGTCATCTAACCGACATGCCCCTAATACATCATTATGGCTGAGTTGGGGTTAATCTGTAATCCCAATTAGAAGGGTGTCAATACCACGCCACTAGTAAGGACAATCTGTGAGTAACCCTCATATAATAGGTAACTCTAGTGAGAACGGTGGGAACCCTCATATAACAGGTTAAGCCACCTCATCTTCCCTTATATAATAGACTATGATGTCTTAACCTATGTTGGCTATGCAATTCTGAAACACAAAGATTGCTTCTAAGAATCACACTCTCATATAACAGGTGGGTTCCCATCCTTGGGTTCGCTCGGTGCTAATTTCTACTCCCATCTAGATAGACACTGAACATGATTAACTAAACTGACTGGACTGAGTTAACTGAGTTTTATTCACTGATGGAATACTACTAAGATTACTGAATTTGTGATATTTCTGAGATTACTGAGTTTACTGAATTTTCTTGAGTCACATGACTGAATGAATTTCTATGAACATGGCTCGACTGAGAGTATCTTGAAAACATGACACTAGCTCTAGACACATAGCTAATTGTCGGGTACAAGTACCCCCAGGACTCGATAGTATGAAACTGACAAAGCATGACTTTGTTGAATACATGACAAACATCGGCAATCCATTATATAATAATATGGGGATTTCATGAAGTACAAGTTCTAAATCACCATAATGGCTACACATATATCCATAATTAATTGACTAAGATATTTCCTCAAACACTTAACATGCATGAACTTGTACATGAATGGGGATTTCATACTATCATACTAGAATGGCACTTTTCCCTCACATAGGCATTTAATCAAACACATGGGAAGCATGCTTTGGTTATACAATCATTAACATATCTAAAAATCATGTATACATCTATCAACGTGTAAATTTAAGGGTTTATCATGATTATTATGCAAATCATCAAATCCTAGGGTCAATAATTGGAATATGTAATTTCAAACACGAATCAATACCCCACAACATCATGAACATGAATTTCAATTTAATTTAAATTATGAACAGTCATGCATACACAAATCTTAGATTTTGAAAAGAGATTCTTGTGCTTCATGGGTGAAAGGGACCCATGAATTAACACATGACATACCTGGGTTATGAGTTTCTTGAAGTTCTTGGACTTGAAGAACTTGAATCTCTTAGTTTCTTGAAGAAGGATTTGGATCTTGTTCTTAAGGATTATCTTTGAGAGGAAACCCTAATTTGATGTTGTGAATGAATAATGAAATTATTAGCCTTGAGCAGATATTATTAGGGGTTAAAATGGGTGGAAAAAGACCCAAATACCCTTTTAAAAATGACTTTAAAATAGCTGAACGGAGTATGCAACGGTAGGTGTGATGGCCGTCACTGGTTCGATGGTCCATCGGCCCTGACCGTCGCACCTGGGCAGAGTAGGGGTTCACTGCCTCTCTTGCGACGGCTAAGGTGATGGTCCATCGCTATCTCAATGGTTCGTCGGCCTGAGCTTTCGCTCTTAGGCTGAAGGTAGTCTTACTACCTCGCTGCAATGGTGTCGGCGATGGTCCGTTGCTAGCTCGACGGTCTGTCAGCTCTCACTATCGCACCTCGATGGTTTTGACTACCCTCTATATTTTGGCCCTTACTTTCTCTTTCGATGTCGAATTTTGAAGAAATTGGTACTGTTGGAAAGCCAATTCAATTTTCCACATGAAAAAAAGTCAAAATATTAAAAATTCCACATATATAAAAGTGGATTCATCATTCAATGTAAGTTTCTAACATACTTGGGATGATTTTAAGATAGGTAGAAGTATAGGGTATTACACACACCAAATAGCCGACACCATCTTGAGACTTGGAACTTTTTTTATTCTTTGCCAACCACCTAGGATTCATCTAGAATCCATATACACATAACTATGCTACCCTACCAAATTCGATGTTCCATACTCAATAGCATAGTCAAAATTTCTATTTAATGTCATTTCAATGAAAAGTGGGTCCCATACCAACTTGCCATTTTTCATAACTTTTAGCCAATTGCCAAAAATAAGTCTAAGAGCCTCGATACCCAAATCAAGGATCCAACTAAACTAAAATCAATTTTTGGAGCTGTTGGAACTTCAGAATTGTCTTACGAGGTTGTTTAAATTATGTTTTCACCCAATAGACAATTTGAACCAACGAAGGTTTCAAAGTAGGAAATTGGCTCTAAAAGCCAAATGAACTACCTAGAAACCAAAATGTCAGTTCCAAATAGTCATAAATGACTTGGGAAAGCTATAGGAGAGTTCTAAATAGAGAAAATAAGTAGAAATATATAAAATGAGATGGAGGGTCATTACATTAACCTTTAATGTGAAATATATATTATTCTTGTAGAATCCTATTACCCTATGTTTCTAGCAAATTAGGTATAGTTGAGATTAATGACCGTTTAATGTAATGGTTAATATGATACTCAATGGATTGTGATATTTTTTCCTGAATTATGATGTTAGGATTATGTCGGAGATACTATTGGGCCCAAGGCCGTGATTATGATATTGGTTGGATTCCAAGAAGTGTTTAATCCTTGAAAAGGAAGTGTCATAGTTTATAGACATATTAATTATTATAATCATATTGTTTGGGTATTGGTGATGGCATGCAAAGATTAGATACAATCATGATCGCTTAGATAATAAATGGTATGTTTCCAACTAAAATATAGTTTTATTACTCTTTCTCCTAAAAAGGGTTTTGTTCACACTTTTAACTTTTAAAATGGATTTCTTCATAATGGGAATTGTACCATCTTAATGAATAACTTATGATCCTTTAAGACTAAAAACTATGTTTTAAAGATTTGATTGAGAAATATTCCAGTCTATGGTGTTGTAACTAGTATTTATCTCAGTCAAGGAAGATTCGTCCTTTTTACACTTTGATGATTTACTCCTGGAGTATAATGTGGTCAATGTATTTATGAGTTTACACACATTTATCCATGATTTTATCTCCAATATGTATATATGTACATATATATATACATATATATATATATATATAAATATATTTGGTACTGGATAGAGTTGATTGATAATGATAATGGTTATTGGAAAACCCATATCGTGATCAGGTTGGTGTATCCGGGTACATTCAAACCCCCTAAAGGTCCCTTAGTCAGTGAGCCATCGTGTCGGTGAAGTTAGCGTCCTGCCTTTGTGAGTTGTTGAGCTAGGTGTATATATAATAGGTTACATTAGGAAACTTGGATCTGTTATGATATTGTGGATTCTCTTTGCATTTATCCTTGCATGCATATTGCCTATCATCAGTATGAATCTATATCTATTCTCCTTATAGGTGGTGCATAGGTATAGATGATGAGGATTGTTTGTAGTATGTTGTGTGTGCTAATTGAACCTTTTGGTTTATGTGGGTCAATTTAAGTATTATTTGTCCGGACTAGCCAATTACTATATATTATTGTTGTTATCATTATAAACTCATGATAGGTTCATTATTTGATTGGTATTGATATTTGAGGTATGATTATGATTCCTTATTCTTACAGCTATATTATGACATATTTTTATTCCATAGTGAGGCATTATGGTTTTAGACCCTGATTATATTAGTAATAGTTCCTACTTGATTAAGAGGCCTCTCTGTGATTGTGTGGGCGATGGTCCGTTGCTAGTTCGATGGTCCGTCGCTAGCTCGACGGTCCGTCAGCTCTCACCGTCACCCCTGGACAGTTTTGACTGCCTTCTGTATTTCGGCCATAACTTTATCTTCTGATGTCTGATTTTGACAAAATTTGTATCGTTGGAAAGGTAATTCACTTTCTCTACTTTTGCTTCCCAAGTATCTCCCTCAACTAACTAATTTAACCAAAGAACTTTGACAAGAGGGGATTCTTTGTTCCTCAGTCTACGAGTTTGGTAGTCAAGAATTTTGATTGGAATTTCTTCATAAGAGAGGTTGTTCTGAACATTTATGCTCTAAATAGGGACTACAACTACTGGGTCACCTATGAACTTCTTGATAAAAGAGACATGAAAGACTGGATGAACTGAGGTTTATCTAAAGGTAATTGTAGCCCATAAGCTACCTTGCCTAAACAGCTGAGAATTTTGAATGGACTGACATATCTAGGACTGAGCTTTCCCTTCTTGCTAAATCTCTTTACTCCCTTCATGGGAGAGATCTTTAGATAGACATAATCACCAATCTGAAACTCGAGATCCTTTCTGCGCACGTCTGTATAAGACTTATGTCGGTTCTGAGCAGCCTAAAGTCTTTCTCTGATCAACTGGACTTTCTCTAGGGCATCTAATACTATGTAAGGCCCTATGACTGAGGCCTCACTAAATTCAAACCAACTGATTGGAGATCTGCATCTCCTACCATAGAGAGATTCAAATGTAGCCATACGAATACTGGAATGATAGCTGTTGTTGTATGCAAACTCAATCATAGGAAAGTGGTCATACCAATAACCCTTTAAATCAATCGCACACACCCTTAGCATATCTTCTAAAGTCTAAATGGTCCTTTCTGCTTGACCATCTGTCTGAGGGTGGAAGGCTGTATTGAGATGAACTTGGGTACCAAGACCCTTTGGAATGCTTTCTAGAAATAAAAGGTGAACTGGGTACCTCTGTCTGAGATAATAGATAATGAAACATCGTACAATCTGAAAAACTCTCTGATGTAGAGTTTGACATAATCCTCTGCTGAATAAGAGGTATGGACTGGAAGAAAATGAGCTGATTTGGTCATTTTGTCTACAATGACCCAAACTAAATTATGCTGGTGGCGAGTACGAGGCAAACCCATCACGAAGTCCATGTTCACTTCTTCCCATTTCCAAGTAGGAATACTGAATTCCTATATGGACCCACTAGGCTTATGATGCTCTATCTTAACCTGTTGATATATAGAGCACTTAGCCACAAACTCTGTAACATTTCTCTTCATCCCACTCCACCAATAAATTTCCCACAAGTCGTAGTACATATTTGAGGCCCCTGGACGAATAGAGTAGTGCACACCATGCACTTCTACAAGAGTTTGCTGCCTTAAGTCATCTACTCCTGGAACACACAGACAACCCTGAAAGCGCAGAACACTATCTCCCCCTTGGGACAAAACCTCTACTTTTTGATCCTTGACTGACTCTTTTAACTTGACAAGGATGGGATCTCTATCTTGCTTTTCTTTCACCTTAGAAACTAGAGATGATTCTGGACTACTCTAAACCCATATGTCACCCTCCTCTGTATCGACTAATTTAACACATAGTTGGGTAAACTGATGGATTTCCTGAGTTAACTTCTTCTTACTGTCCTCAACATGATCAACACTACCCATAGACAATCTACTGAGAGCGTTGTCCACTACATTGGCCTTTCCCGGATAATAAAGGACACTCATGTTATAATCTTTCAAGAGCTCTAACCACCTTCTCTGACGAAGATTGAGATCTTCCTGAGAAAAGGCATACTAAAGTATCTTATGATCTATTTACACATCTACATGAACTCCATATAGATAATGCCTCCAAATCTTCAAGGCAAAAAATATGGCTGCTAACTCGAGATCATGAGTAGGATAATTCTTCTCATAGACTTTAAGATGTCTGGAGGGGTAGGCTATGACCATACCATGTTACATGAGGACACAATTCAAACCTACTCTGGATGCATCACAATACACTACGAACCCATCTGAACCCTCTGGAAGAGCCAAAACTGGAGCTGAGGTGAGTCGAGTCTTCAACTCTTGAAAACTCTTCTCGTAAGGATCTGACCACTGAAACTTGACTTTCTTCTGAATCAATCTGGACATAGGGGATGCAATAGAAGAAAATCGCTCAACAAACCATCTGTAATAGCCAGCCAAACCTAAGAAACTCCTGATATCTAATAGAGAGATAAGTCTGGGAAAGTTTCTTACTACTTTGGTCTTTTGAGGATCAACCCTAATGCCATCACCAAAAATGATATGACCAAGAAATGCTACTGACCTTAGCCAAAATTCTCACTTAATGAATATGGAAAACATCTGATGATATCTGCGAGTCTGAAGTATGATTATGAGATGGTCTGCATGATCACGCTCACTGCGGGAATAGACCAGAATGTCATCTATGAATACCATGATGAACATATCCAAGTACTGCTTAAACACACGGTTCATCAAGTCCATGAAAGCTACTGGGGAATTGGTAAGACCAAAAGATAGGACCAAGAATTTGAATTGACCATAGCGAGTATGAAAGGCTATTTTCAAAACATGACAATCTCTGACTCTAAGCTGATAATAGCCTGATCTAAGGTCTATCTTAGAAAAATAGCTAGCACCCTAAAGTTGGTTAAATAAGTCATCAATTCTGGGAAGAGGATACATATTCTTGAACGTGACTTTATTGAGCTGATGGTAATCAATGCACATTCTGAGAGAACCATCTTTCTTGCACACGAATAAGACTAGTGCCCCCCACAGAGACATATTGGGTCTGATAAATCCCTTATCTAGGAGATCCTTCAACTGATCTTTCAATTCTCTGAGTTTTGCTAGTGCCATTCTATATGGAGGAATAGATATAGGCTGATTATTGTAAAGAAGATCAATGCTGAAGTTTATTTCCCTTTCGAAAGAAATTCCTGGAAGATCTTTGGGAAAGACATCTAAATATTCATTCACGACTGGGACTAAATCATGACAGGGAGTTTCAAAACTAGTGTTCTTAACTCAGACAAGATGATAGACACATACTTTAGATATCATTTTCCTTGCCCGAAGGTAGGAAACAAGCTAACCTCTGAACGCTGAAGTACTACCCTTCCACTCTTGGACAGGTTCATTCAGAAACTGAAACTGGACTATTCTATTTTAACAATCGACTATGGCATAGCAGGAATAAAGCCAATCCATGCTAAGAATGACATCAAAATTAGTCATCTCTTATTCGACTAAGTTAGCAAAAGTGACTTTCTGAGATACCATAACCAAAAAATTCCTATATACCCATCGGGCTATGATGGTTTTACCTACTAGGGTAGAGACTGAAAAAGGCGTTGCTAGAATTTCGGGATTGACTCCAAAATCAACTTCTATATAGGTAGTAACAAAAGACAAAGAAGCTCCTGGATCTAGCAAAGTTTAAACATGCACATGAAAGATCGGTAACGTACCAGTAACTATATCAGGAGAATTTTCATGACCTTGCTAGGACTGGAGAACATAAAGTCAATTTATGTGTTGCCCACTAGTAGCACTGAAGGTGGCACCCTGCTGATTTGGGGGACCGAACTGAGCTGGGGAACGGTTCTGCTGACCCTGAGGACCTGACTGAGGATAGTCTTTGACTCTATGGCCTGGCTTTCCACATCCGAAAAAAATACCAATGTCAGCTCTGCAAATACATTGATGGTTCTTACCATAAGTTTGGAAAATAGGATAGGTGCGGGAACTGCTAACACTGCCCTGAGACTTAGAGCCTGGCGCTCTATCTTTGTTTCCATCCCTTAACTTAGGAGCTGGAGCACTAGATGAAGAAGGAGCTGGAATTGCTGACTTAGGATAAAACTGAGAGCGGTTTCCTCCTTCTAATTTGGGCTGAGCAAAGATAAAACTACCTGTCCTTTCTCTCTTAATCTGCTTCTCCCTCATCTTAATATTTTGCTCTTCTATCTGATGAGAATGGGTCATAAGCTTGGCTATGTTCATGTCACTATTTAACATCGCAGGCCTGTACTCAAGGACTACACCATCATTCACCCGATAAATAAACTTACTTATCTTAGCCCTACTTTCTGCAACCACATTAGGAGCAAAATTACTCATCTTAGCCCTACTATCTGCAACCACATGAGGAGCACATCTGGATAATTGAGTAAACTTAAGAGAATACTCTTTCACTGTTATGTTGCCCTACCTAAGGTTGATAAATTCTAACACTTTATCTTTCTCAGCTCTAGGGGACAAAATCTATCTAAGAATGCAGTAGCAAACTCTTCCCACTTAATAGGCCCTGCATCTACAACCCTCTCTGACTTCCACTATTTGTACCTAGTGTAAGCAACATACTACAACTGGTATGCAACTAGCTTAGCACTCTCTCTAGAAGTAACCCCCATGATGTTTGAAACCTTCTGAACTTGATCAAGAAATTCTTGAGGGTCCTCATCTAACTTAGAACCAAAAAAGGATAGAGGATTCATTCGGGTGAAGTCCCAAATTCTGGATACAGCTGAATTGGCCACTGGGTTGGCTGGAACGATAGCTGGTCGTTCATTCCAAGATGTGACTGACTGAGCAAGAGTTGTGAATGCAACTCTAAACTCTGCATGAGAGACATATTCTCCCAAAGATCTTCGGGCTGAGGGGCTGGCTGATTCCCATTTCTTCTTTTAGGAGTCGTGTTTTGTAAAAGAAAGGAAGAAACAGATTAGACCTAGAGATTAACTTAAAATTATGCTCACTGGCACGACATGAATACTGAAATAAGGAAAAAATATTCCTAAAACATCTTATAGCCTTCTGTACAAAAATATGGCGCGCAACACACCCATGTACAAGACTCTACCAGATGTAGCTTTCAGACTTCCTAGGACTCTATTGAACCTTAGGCTCTTATACCAAGTTTGTAACGCCCCGAATCTGGTACTCGGAATACTACACGGTGCTCATGACCCCGAATGACCTCAAGCTAACCCATGACTGATATCTGTACCTGAAAACTGCATAATATACTATATAAATACAAAAGTAAAGGTTGTAAGGACATAAAGTTCAAAATTTATAAAGTAATCTTTGAATGATATGGTATCACAATACCAAAACAAAACCTGAAATAAACTAACTGAACATAATGTCATTTTAAAAGCCTCTAAATAACTGAACTATTTGAATAAGGAGTTGATGGGACATGTCCCCAACTAACTCCAACTAATAAATTAATTAATGATATAATAAAGTAATGGTTATGTCCTCGAAGGATGAGGACTCACTGTTAACTCTGACTGCTAAGACTGAAATGCTACTAATGCTCTGGATCTCATGCTTCTGAACCTATGGTATAAAACACCATAGCAAAAATGCATTAGTACGTTTGAATATACTGGTATGCATATTAGGCAGGCTGAATGCAAAAAGGGTTCACATGCATGACTATACTAACTGACTGCATGATATAAACATTAGAATACGTGCATGAATACATAATAACTGTAACTAAGTTCATGATAACATGATTACTGAGTCTGAGTACTGATAACATGAGATACTAATATCTGTATAACTAAAATAACTGATACTAAGTGACTGTATCTGATAGTCTAGGTTCTGATAGAACTAGCTGAGTTTTGTACTATTCTAAGTTGACTGTATCTGACAGTCCTAAATTCTATAGAACTATATGAGTTCTATTACTGAGACTGAATGACTGTATCTGACAGTCCTGATCTGTAACTGAAACTGTGGGAAGTAGTCATCTAACTGATATACCCCTAATATGCCATTATGGAAGAGTTAGGGTCCAATCTATAACCCCAATTGGAAGGGTGTCAATACCGCACCACTGGTAAGGAAAATCTATGAGTAACCCTCATATAACATATAACTTTAGTGAGAACGGTGGGAACCCTCATATAATAGGTTAAGCCACCTCATCTACCCTCATATAACAAGCTATGATATCTCAACCTACGCTGGCTACGCAGTTCTGGAATGCAAGGATTGCTTCTAAGAATCACACCCTCATTTAAAATGTGCGTTCCCATCCTTGGGTTCGCTCGGTGCTAATTTCTACTCATATCTGGATAGAAATAGAACATGATTAACTAAACTGACTGGACTGAGTTAATTGAGTTATGTTGACTGATGAAATACTACTGAGATTACTGAATTTTTGAAGTTTCTGAGATTACTGAGTTTATTGAGTTTTCCTGAGTCACATGACTGACTGAATTTCTATGAACATGGATTGACTGAGAGTATCTTGAAAACATGACACCGTCTCTAGGCACATACCTAATTGTCGGGTACAAGTACCCTCAGGACTCGATAGCATGAAACTAACAAAGCATGACTTTCTTGAAAACATGACCAACATCGACAATCCATAATATAATAAGATGGGGATTTCATGAAGTACAAGTGCTAAAGCACCACAATGGCTACACATATATCCATAATTCATTGACTAAGACGTTTCATCAAAAACTTAACATGCATGAACTTGTACATGAATGGGGATTTCATATTATCATACTAGAATGAAACTTTTCCTTCATATAAGCATTTAATCAAACACATGGGAAGCATGCTTTGGTTATATAATCATCAACACATCTAAAAATCATGGATACATCCATCAACGTGTAAATTTAAGGGTTTATCATGATTATTATGCAAATCTTCACATCCTAGGGTCAATAATTGTAATATGTAATTTCAAACATGAATCAAAACCCCACAACATCATGAACATGAATTTCAATTCAATTTAAATCATGAACTTTCATACATACACAAATCTTGGATTTTGAAAAGAGATTCTTGAGCTTCATGGGTGAAAGGGACCTATGAATTAACACATGACATACCTAGGTTGTGAGTTTCTTAAAGTTCTTGGACTTGAAGAACTTTAATCTCTTAGTTTATTGAAGAAGGATTTGGATCTTTTTCTTGGAGATTATCTTTGGGAGGAAACCCTAATTTGATGTTATGAATGAATAATGAACTTATGAGCCTTGATATGATATTATTAGGGGTTAAAACTGGTGAAAAAAAACCCAAATACCCTTTTAAAAATGACTTTAAAATATTTGAACTGAGTATGCGACTATGGATACGATGGTCCATCGCTGGGTTGACAGTCCGTCGGTCCTGACCATCGCACCTGGGATGAATAGGGTTCACTGCCTCTCTTACGACGGCTTAGGCGATGATCCATTGCTAGATGGATAGTCCGTCGTCCTGAGCCATCGATTTTAGGAAGAAGTTAGTCTCACTGCCTCGCTGTAATGGCATGGGTGATGGTCTATCACTAGATCGATGGTCCATCGGCTCTCACCATCGCACCTGAGCGGTTTTGACTTCCTTCTGTATTTCGTCCATAACTTTCTCTTCCGATGTCGATTTTTAATGAAATTAGTATCGTCGGTCCTGAAAATCTAAAAAATTCCACATATATAAAAGTGGATTCTTCTTTTAAATTAAGTTTCTAACATACATGGGATGATTTTAAGCTAGGAAGAAGTACGGGGTATTACAATATCTCCCCCTTGAGAACATTAATCCTCGAATGAGATTGAGTGAGAAGGGAGAAGATAAACTGAGATACATACTAAACATGAATAACTAGAACATTATCTCATGACTTACATGACTGATAATTGAATATATCATACCGAACATGCATATCTGATGTATGTGTAACCGATTCATGAATGCATGATTGAGTATTCTGATGAACTGAGGTTCTCACAATGAGAATGTGTGTCTTATGCATGATTATATAACTGAACTGATACATGAATGCATGAATGACTATGCAATGGTATTTAATACCAAGTTTATAATGGAATTCTGAACATGAAATGGATACCAAGCTTGACACTGAAATCTGAACAAGAAACTGCAAAACTTAAGGAGAACTGTTACCTTGAGCTTGATCTGAGTTTGTGGAAAAGAGGTGAGGATACTTGGTCTGCATGTATTCTTCTGCTTCTCTAGTATCTCCCTCAACTGACTGATTTTGCCAAAAAACTTTGGCTAGAGGGGCTTCTTTGTTCCTCAGTCTACGAGTCTGGTAGTCAAGAATTTTGATTGGAATCTTTTCATAAGAGAGGTTGTTCTGAACATCTATGCTCTAAATAGGGACTACAACTACTGGTTCACCTATGCACTTCTTGAGGAAAGAGACATGGAAGTCTGGATTAGATGAGGCTAGATCTGAAGGCAATTTGAGCTAATAAGCTACCTTGCCTAAATGACTGAGAATTTGGAAGGGACTGACATATCGGGGATTAATCTTTCCCTTCTTTCCTAATATCTTCACTCCCTTCATGGGAGAGATCTTTAGATAGACATATTCACCAATCTAAAACTTGAGATCCTTTCTGCGCACGTCTGCAGAAGATTCTGTCGGCTCTGAGCAGCCCGAAGTCCTTATCTGATCAATTGGACATTCTCTAAGGCATCAAATACTAAGTCAGGACCTATGACTAAGGCCTTACTAACTTCGAACCAACCGATTGGAGATTTTCACCTCCTACCATAGAGATCTTCAAATAGAGCCATTCAAATACTGGAATGATAGCTATTGTTGTATGCAAACTCAATCAAGGCAAGTGGTCATCCTAACAACCCTTGAAACCAATCGTACACGCCCTTAGCATATCTTCTAAAGTCTGAATGGTCCTTTCTTCTTGACCATTTATCTGAGGGTGAAAGGCTGTACTGAAATGATCTTGGGTACCAAGACCCTTTTGGAATGCTTTCTAGAAATAGGAGGTGAACTGGGTACCTCTTTCTAAGATAATAGATAATGGAACACCGTGAACTGACCAACTCTCTGATACAGAGTTTGGCATAATCCTCGGCTGAATAAGAGGTATGGTCTGGAAAGAAATAAGCTGATTTTGTCATTCTATCTATAATGACCCAAACTGAATCATGCTGGCGATGAGTACGAGGCAAACCCATCACAAAGTCCATGTTCACTTCATCCCACTTCCAAGTAGGAATACTGAACTCCTGCATGGACCAACTAGGCTTTTGATGCTCTATCTTAACCTACTGGATAAATAGAGTAGTATGCACCATGCACTTCTGCAAGAATTTGCTGCCTTAAGTCGTCTACACCTGGAACACACAGACGACCTTGATAATGCATAACACTATCTCCCCCTTGGGAGAAAACCTCTAATTTCTAATCCTTGACTGAATCTTTTCACTTGACAAGGCTGGGATCTCTTTCTTTCTTTTCTTTCACCTTGTAAACTAGAGATGATTCTGAACTACTCTGAACCCATATGTCACCCTCCTCTGTATCGACTAAGAGAACACCTAGTCTGGCAAGCTGATGGATTTCCTGAGCTATCTTCTTCTTACTGTCCTCAACATGAGCAACACTACCCATAGACAGTCTAGTGAGAGCGTCAGCCACTATATTGGCCTTGCCCGGATGATAAAGGACACTCATGTCGTAATCTTTCAAGAGCTCTAACCACCTTCTCTGATGAAGATTGAGATCTTTCTAAGAAAAGAAATACTAAAGGCTCTTATGATCTGTGAACATATATACATGAACTCCATATAGATAATGCCACCAAATCTTCAAGGAAAACACTATGACTGCTAACTCTAGATCATGAGTAGGATATTTCTTGTCATGGAGTTTAAGCTGTCTGTAGGCATAGTTTATGACCTTACCATGCTGCATGAGGACACAACCCAAACCTACTCTAGATACATCACAATACACTACGAACCCATTCGAACCCTCTAGAAGATCCAAAACTTGAGCTCAGGTTAGTCAAGTCTTCAACTCTTGAAAACTCTTTTCTCAAGGATCAACCACTGAAACTTGACTTTCTTCTGAGTCAATCTGGACATAGGGGATGCATTAGAAGAAAATCCCTCAATAAACTGTCTGTAATAGCCATCCAAACCCAAGAAACTTACGATATCTGATGGCGAGATAGATCTGGGCCAGTTTCTTACTTCTTTGGTCTTTTGAGGATCAACCCTAATTCTATCACCAGAAATGATATGACCAAGGAATGCTACCGACCTTAGCCAAAATTTGCATTTACTAAATTTGGCAAACATCTGATGATCTTTGAGAGTCTGAAGTACAATTATGAAAATATCTGCATAATCACGCTCACTGCGGGAATAGACCAGAATGTCATCTATAAAGACTATGACGAACATGTCTAAGTACTGCTTGAACACCCGGTTCATCAAGTCCATGAAAGCTGTCGGGGAATTCGTAAGAGCAAAAGACATGACCAAGAATTTGAATTGACCATACCGAGTACGAAAGGTTGTTTTTAGAATGTCACATTCTCTGACTCTGAGCTGATGATAGCCTGATCTGAGGTCTATCTTAGAAAATAAGCTGGCACCCTGAAGCTGGTCAAATAAGTCATCGACTCTGGGAAGAGGATACTTGTTCTTGACTGTGACTTTATCGAGCTGATAGTAATCAATACACATTCTGAGATAATCATCTTTCTTGTGCACAAATAAAATTGGTGCGCCCCACAGGGACAAGCTAGGTCTGATGAATCCCTTATCTAAGTGATCCTTCAAATTCTCTTTGAATTCTCTGAGTTCTACTGGTACCATTCTATATGGCGGAATAGATATAGGCTGAGTATCTAAAATAATATCAATGTCGAAGTCTATTTCCCTTTCGGGGGGAATTCCTAGAAGATCTTCAGGAAAGATATCTAAATATTCATTCACGACTGGGAATGAATCAAGACTGGGTATTTCAGAACTAGTGTCCTTAACTCGAGCAAGATGATAGACATATCCTTTAGATATCATTTTCCTTACCCGAAGGTAAGAAATAAGCTGAACTCAGAACACTGAAGTACTACCCTTCCACTCTAGGATAGGTTCATTCGAAAACTAAAACTAGACTATTTTATTTCTGTAGTCGACTGTGGCATAGAATGAATGAAGCCAATCCATGCCAAGAATGACATAAAAATCAGTCATCTCTAATTCGACTAAGTCTGCTAAAGTGACTTTCTGAGATACCATAATCGGATAGTTCCTGTATACCCGTCGGGCTATGATGGATTTACCCACTGGGGTAGAGACTAAAAAGGTCTCTGGTAGAATTTCAAGACTGACTCCAAAGTCAACTGCTATATACGAAGTAACAAAATACAAAGAAGATCCTGGATCTAGCAAAGTGTAAACATCCACATGAAAGACCTATAACGTACCAGTAACCATATCAGGATAATTTTCCTAATCTTGCTAGGACTGGAGGGCATAAAGTCAATTTGGGCATTGCCCACAGTAGCGCTGGAGGTGGAACCCTGCTGATTTGGGAGATCGGACTGAGCTGGGAAATAGTTCTGCTGACCCTGAGGATAGTCTCTAGCTCTGTGGCTTGTCTTTCCACATCCAAAACAAATACCACTTCCAGCTTTACAAAAACCCTGATGGTGCTTGCCACAAGTCTGTCAAAGAGGATAGGTGTGGGTACTGCTAACACTACCCTGAGACTTAGAGCCTGGCGCTCTATCTATGTTACCATCCCTAAACTTAGAAGCTGGAGCACTAGCTAGAGAAGGAGATAGAACTGCTGACTTAGGATGAAACTACGAAAGGTTTCTTCCCTCTGATTTAGGCTGAGCAAAGTTGAAACTACCTGTCCTTTCTCTCTTAATCTGCTTCTCCCTTATCTTAATATTTTGCTTTTTTATCTACTGAGCATGGGTTAGAAGCTTGGATATGTTCAAATCACTATTCAACATCGCGGATATGCACTTATTTACTACACTATCATTCACCCCAAAAACAAACTTACTTATCTTAGCCCTACTATCTGTAACCATATGAGGAGCATATCTGGATAATTGAGTAAACTTAAGAGAATACTCTTTCACTGTTATGTTTCCCTGCCTGGGGTTGATAAATTCTAACACTTTGTCTTCTCTCATCTTTAGGGGAAAAAATCTATCTAAGAATGTAGTAGGAAACTCCTCCCACTCAATAGGCCCTACATCTACAGCCCTCTCTGACTTCCACTATTTGTACTATAAGTATGATTAGCATCCATCAACTAGTATGCATCTAGCTCAACACTCTCCCTAGAAGTAAACCCCATGATGTATGTAATCTTTTGACCTTGATAAAAAATTCCTGAGGGTCCTCATCTGACTTAGACTCGAAAAAGGATGGAGGATTTATTTGAGTGAATTCCCAAATTCTAGCTACAACAGAATTGGCCACTGGGTTGGCTGGAACAACAGCTGGTCATTCATTCTGAGTAGCGACTGACTGAGCAAGAGCTCTGAATGCAGCTCCGTACTCTACATGAGAGACATGTTCTCCAAAAGGATCTTCGGGCTGAGGGGCTGGATGACTCCCATTTCTTCTTTTAGGAGGTGTGTTCTATAGAAAAAAAGGGAGAAACAAATTAAAATGAGAGATTGACTTGAGATTATTCTCACTGGTATGACATGAATATTGAAAGAAGGGAAAACTGTTCCTAAAATATCTTATAGCCTCCTGTACATAAATGTGGCACACAACACACCCATGTACAAGAATCTACTAGATGCAGGCTTTCAGACTTCCTAGGACTCTATTGAACCTTAGGCTCTGATACCAAGTTTGTAACGCCCCAAATATGATACCCGAAATGCTACATGGTTCTCATGACCCCGAAGGATCACAAGCTAACCCATGACTTATATCTGTACCTAAATACTGCATAATATACTATATAAATGCATAAATAAAGGTTGTAAGGCTATAAGGTTCAAAACTGATAAACTAATCTCTGAATGATATGGTATCACAATACCAAACAAAACCTGTAATAAACTGTCTAAACATACTATAGTTTGAAAAGCCTCTAACTGACTGAACTGTCTGAATAAGGAGTTGATGGGACATGTCTCTAACTAACTCCAACTAATAAATTAATTAATGAGATAATAAATTAATGGTCATGTCCTCAAAGGATGAGGACTCACTATTAACTCTTACTGCTGAGACTAGAATTCTACTAATGCTTGGGAGCTCATGCTTTTAAACCTATGGTATAAAACACCATAGTGCAAATGTGTCAGTACATTTGAATGAGCTAGTATACATGTGAGGTAGGCTTAATGCAAAAAAGGTTCACATGCATGACTATACTAACTGACTGTATGACATGAACGTGAGAATACATGCATGAATACTTAATAACTATAACTGAGTTCGTGATAACATGATTACTGAGTCTGAGTACTGATAACATGAGATAATGATATCTATATAAGTGAAACAACTGATACTGAGTGATTGTATCTGATAGGCTAGGTTCTGATAGAACTAGCTGAGTTCCGTACTATTTTGAGTTGACTCTATCTGACAGTCCTAAAAGAATCCAACTAAACTAATATCAATTTTCGGAGTTGTTGGAACTTTAGAATTGGCTTACGAGGTTGGTTAAATTAAGGTTTCACCCAATAGCCAATTTGAACCATCGAAGGTTTCAAAGTAGGAAATTAGCTCTGAAAGCCAAATGAACTATCTAAAAACCAAACTATCAGTGCCAACAAGTCACAAATGACTTGGGGAAGCTATAGAAAAGCTATAAATAGAGAAAATCAGTGGAAATATAGAAAATGAGCTAGAGGGTCATTACATTAACCTTTAATGTGAAATACATATTATGCTTCTAGAATCCTATTACCCTATGTTTCTAGCAAATTAGGTATAGTTGAGATTAATGACCGTTTAATGTAATGGTTAATATGATACTCGATGGATTGTGATAGTTTTTCCTAAATTATGATGTTATGATTATGTCGGAGATACTATTGGGCCCAAGGCTGTGATTATGATATTGGTTGGATTCCAAGAAGTTCCTTATCCTTGAAAAGGAAGTGGTCATAGTTTATAATAATATTGATGCTTATAATCATATTTTTTTGGTATTGGTGATGGCATGCATAGATTATACACAATCATGATCGCTTAGATAATAAATGGTATGTTTCCAACTAAAATATAGTTTTATTACACTTCCTCCTAAAAAGGGTTTTGTTCACACTTTTAACTTTTAAAATGGATTTCTTCATAATGGGAATTGTACCATCTTAATGAATAACTTATGATCCTTTGAGACTAAAAACTATGTTTTAAAAATTTGATTGAGAAATATTCGGATCTATGGTTTTGTAACTACTATTTATCTCAGTCGAGGAAGATTTGATCCTTTCTACACTTTGATGATTTACTTCCGGAGTTTACTGTGGTCAATGTATTTACGAGCTTACACCCTTTTATCCATGATTTTATCTCGTATATATATACATGTACATATATATAAAAATATATATTTGGTACTGGATAGAGTGGATTGATGATGATAATGGTTATTGGAAAACCTGGATCACAATCAGGTTGGTGTATACGGGTACTTTCAAACCCCCTAAAATCCCCTTAGTCAGTGAGCCATCGTGTCGGTGAAGAGAGACCATTGTGCGTCCTACCTTTGTGAGTCGTTGAGCTAGGTGTATATTTAATAGATTACATTATAGAACTTGGATCTATTATGGTATTGTGGATTCTCTTTGCATTTATCCTTGTATGCATATTGCTTATCACCAGTATGAATCTATATCTATTAGCCTTATAGGTGGTGCATAGGTATAGATGATGAGGATTTCTTGTAGTAAGTTGTGTGTGCTAATCGAACCTTTTGGGTTATGTGGGTTGATTTAAGTATTATTTTTCTAGACTAGTACTATATGTTATTGTTGTTATCATTATTAACTCATTATACGTTCATTATTTGATTGGTATTAATATTTGAGGTATGATTATGATTCCATATTCTTAGGGCTATATTATTACACATTATTATTCCATGGTTAGGCATTATGGTTTTAGACCCTGATTATATTAGTAATAGTTCCTAAATAATTAAGAGTCCTTGAAATGCTAGTGTGATTATTAAGGTTGTATGTTTGAGTTAGCCTTATTATGCTATATACTTACATATATATATAAATATATATATATATATATATATGTATGTATAGTTATGGTATTACCATATATCCCTTCCTTCTTTCCTTCCTTCATGTTATATATCAATTCTTTAGACTTGTATATTAATATGTATATCCTTTTTCTGCCTTTTTTTGTACATTGGCTAGTGATATATGGGTATAGTGCTTAAGTCCTGGATTATGATTAGAACAGGCTAGTTTATCCTTATTGCCTCTTAAGTTTTACTTTGCTAGTTTTCATGGATAGTTGAGCATAGTTTACAATCTTATTATCATGTTATGTATATTTTCATTATCTTTAGAGCTCAGTCGATAGTTGCCTACAGAGTACCACATCTTTAGTACTCATACTTCTACAACCTGCGGATCATAATATGGGTTTTTTCCATTATTGTGTGCATTGTGCAGAGCAGCTATGGTTTGGAGACATAAGGTGATCGCCTGGGGTTTAGAGTATTGCTATTATCCCTCTTATGTACTAGGATAATCTCTATGTTGTAATTAGAGCTGGCTTGTATCAGTATATTAATTTAGCACTTCATTTTGTAGTCTTACTATATTAGAATCCCTTGTACTAATTCTACCAGGTTTTGGGAATATCTTTTGTAATTTAGCCTATTAACTTTATTTATTTTGCATTCTTCCTTCATTCCCTTTAGTAGTCTATTACTAGTAGTTTCAGACTGCAGGTTAGGTTACCTACTGATGGTTATGGTAGGTACCATCATGACAAGAAAAATTGGGTCATGATAGATCATGAACACTACTTCAAACAAATTCTAACCTCAAGAATTGACTCCACCAAGTTGGGAAACTCATGCATATTACTCGCTTAAAGAGATAATACAAGTCATATAACTATAATCAAACATATGCCCTCACCACAATCTTGTTACCCATACTAACTCACAGAGATGCAATTCATCACAAGAGTGGGTACAAGAATCAAATTACGCTTACTCTCACAATGAATTCTCATGTCACATACAATGAATCATCAGTTTTCCCTTAGTGTAGTGCTCCACTAATATTAGAATACAAAGGATCTAGATCAAGTAGGACTTTAAGGGCTCTAATGTAGGATAAGAGATAGTAGGAACTATTCTTTCCAGTAATAGTGACTATATTCCCTAAGCGTTATAACACATCACATTATACATTGGAGTTCTTTCTCAACAACTAATTTTCTCACTATTTCTATTCACCCCCACTCTTTTGTTTTTCCCTATCTCTTTAAGCTAGTTCCTATATACTAATGAGGGAGTATTTTATACCATCACATGATTTAATTTTGATCAATCTTCTATTTTCACTACATTACTCCCGATCATAACACAAAATCCTTTTCAACACCAATAGCTCCTATTTTGAGGCTTCACTCTCACCTTTTTCCTTCTTAAATTTTACACTTCTTAACTACATGATTTTTCATCTAAAGTGAATAGGAGCTTTGTATTAAATTATGGTCAATCAAAATTGGAGAATAGGTAACATATAAGGCTACTAAGGAGTAGGCTATTGGCTCAAAGGGGTTTAACTAAGATCACACAATAAGGGTAGATAGTAGACAGTATGAATCAAAGCTAGTAAAGAAACACCTATGTCATCTCCTAAATCTAACATTCTTTATGTTGCTTTTTACATACACCAGGAAAGTTCTAAACATCAATATGCAATAGGGAATATCATGAAATTCCTCACTCACACATTACACATGCTCAAATTAAGTATGATCCCTATAGACTCTAAACCAAGCAATAGCTTGAATAAAAGAATAATCCAACATCATGTAAGAGTCATAAAAATTATCCTAGGTGTCTCAAAAATAGTCATTAAACACAATTATCATGCCTTATACAATAAAAACCAACTAGAATAATGTTATCACACATAGCAACTAGAAAGAACATCTCACTTATTCCTAATACAATAATTTTAATATTTACTCCAAAAAAATGAATAAGGGATACTGGGTTCAAAGGGCGTCCCCTAGAAAAAGAATCACAAATAAAAATCAAGGGTTGTGTGAAGTATGCCCCTACTAGACTAACACCAGCAAAACTAAAAATGAACAAAGACAATCTTTTTGTAACATTTTAAATTTATTTAAAAATTAGAAAAATAATTAAAACAAAAATTGTGGGAAAATCCCCTCCCCCCCAAACTTAAAATCACACCTTTTTCCTAAAGTATAACTTAAAAGCAAGGATAGAAATACTCCTAGAGGACTGTAGGACAGATACAATCATCTTTAATCATCAATAAGGTTCGGTCCCAAAGTATAACTTAAAAGCAAGGATAGAAATACTCTTAGAGGCCTTTAGGACTATATAGAAACATCATTAATCATCAATGAGGTCTGGTGGACCCCATAACCAGTCTTTTCCATGCTCCTTAGCTTAGATTTTCTATTCTTAGACGTTCTATAAACCTTTGACTCAAAACAGAAACAAAAACAAACACAAGAGTAATATAAAAAGGAAATAAAAAAGTTAAGTACCTATCTTAACTTGTGTTGCCTCCCAAGAAGCACATAATTTAGTGTCGTGGCACACCCATATCACTACTCTTTAGCTATTTTCCTTCAGCCTTTTTCTCCTACTCAGATGCCATCATCTCATTTTTTTTACCTCTTCAGTGCTTAGTAACAAGGTTTGCATCTTTTTCAACACTAGCCTTTGCAAGTTCCTTCTATGTTTTTAAACTTTAAGATTAATAGATTGCTTGGACACTTTATAAGATAGACTAAAGATGTCATTCATGGTGCACACTCCACTACCCTACCACTTAGCCACCTCCATAGTCGTGATCATGTACAAATACTTATAGTGTGAATGTGGATTGAGCGGTTTGGATACTTTGAAGATCACCTATTCATGATCAAGTCACATTATTAGAGTTCCCTCTCTAACATACACTAGTGTTGCTCCCATCTCTAAGAATAGACGTCCCAATATGATAGGTACCCTGTCATCTATATCATAATCAAGAATAATAAAGTCAGTAGGAATAATGAACATAACAACCTAAATGAGCACATCCTTAAATTTCTTTGGGTTATATTCTTGTTCTATACGCAATTGGAGCACCACGGATTATAGACTCTACTTTCTCAATCCAAGAGTATTGAAAACCAATAAGACCATCAAATTTATTGTACCGCCTGAGTCTGCACCCCGGACGCCACATGGTGCTCATAATATTGAAGGACCACAAGCTAACCCATGACTGGTACCTCCTGCAATCACTAAATAAAAAAATTGTATAATGTAAAAATTATGCAAAAATTGCCATAAGGTTCAAAACTAAAATCAAATACAGAATACTGAAAATCAATAGTGAAAAACTGAACATCTATCTGTAATTACTCTAGTCCAAAAGCCTCTAACTTTCTAGATATGGAGTTGATGGGACAAGTCCCCAACTAACTTCGACTACTAAAAATTTACTGAAATGCTGAAATAACAATTCTATCCTTGGATTATGCGGACTCACCACTAAGTCTGCTGCTGATAGATTGGGATGCTAAGAGCTGTTAGGAGCCTGTGCGTCTGAACCTATGATATAAGTCATCATAGCACAAAAAAAAGGTATGTGTCAATACTTTGAATATATTGGTATGCTAAGTGAGGTAAGCTTATATGCATGGGTTCATATGCATGAACAACAACTAACTGATTAACATGAATGTAACTAAATGAGAGTACATGTAAATTGGAAACTTCTGTAAATATTGATTATGCAATGATATGCACATAACTATGCATACTATATCTAAGGTTATGTTAACACTAGGTACTTGTAACACCCCGATTTTCTAAACCGGAATGCTACAAGGTGATTATGACCCCGAAGGACCACAAGCTAACCCATGGCTAATATCTGTACCTGTATACTACATAATATAAATGTAAAATGCGGAAAACATGAGCAATAGGACATAAGGTTCAACTGAATAAAATATCTGACAAATCATAACATCCATATGGGATAACAAATACCCAAAACAACTAAAGTCTGAAATAAATCTGAAAAAATCTGAAAGCCTCTAAATACTATTTGAGTAAGGAGTTGAAGGAACATGTCTCCAACTAACTCCGTAAACTGAAATATAACCAAAGAAAATAAATGAAGTCAAATCATATCGTCCTCGAATTAAGAGGACTCACTGCAACTCTGTATACTTAAATGTGACTGCTACTGCTGATCTAGAACTCATGGCTCTAAACCTATGGTGTAACATAAAAGAAAGCACCATAGCGCAAATGCGTCAGAACAACTGAAAGTACTGAGTATACGGGTGAGGTTGGATATATGCGAAATAGCTTACATACATGAGCAGTGCTGATTGAATGACTAATATGAATGTGAGAGTGCAGACATGCATACATAGTAACTGAGATCGTGAATACGTGATATCTAGATCTGTACGCTAATTCATGGTTTATTGATATCTAACATGACTAATACTGGGATTTCTGATAACATGGATGACTGTGTTTGACAGTCCTAAATCTGATGGAAATATTTGAGTTCTGTACTGTAATTGAATTAACTATATCTGACAGACTTGCTTTACTGAAATCTGAAGAACTATCTAAGTTCTTTTGCTGAGACAGAGAATGAAACTATGAGAGTTAGTTGTTTAACCGACATGCCCTAAATACTCTATAATAGCTGAGCTGGGGTACAATCTGTACCCTGATTGGAAGGGTGTCAATACTATGCCACTAGTAAGGACAAACTGTGAGTGACCCTTATCTGGTAGGTTACTCTAATGAGAACGGTGGGACCCTTGTATAACAGGTCAAATCACCTCATCAACCCAAATCTAACATGTTAAGATGTCTCAACCTATGCTGGCTACGTAGTTCTGGAACTTAAGGAGGACTGCTAAGAATCACATCCTTATCTGGCAGGTGAGTTCCCATCCTTGGGTTCACTCGGTGCTAACTTTTACTCCCATCTGAAGAGATTGAACATGATTAAATGACTGTACATACTGAATTCTGTTGACTAATGGAATAGTACTATTATCTAAGAATTAACAGAGATCATGAGATTTCTGAGATTTCCTGATTCACATAACTGTCTGAGTTCTATAAATCATGGCTTAACTGAGAGTATCATGATAACATGACATGGCTCTAGGAACACAACTATATTTTTTGGGTACAAGTACCCCCAGGACTCGATGAAAGGAAACTGACACACATGACTGACTTGATCATAAGAATAGAGTCCACAATTCACAATATCATAAGTAGGGGATTTCATACTACACTTGGTTCTCAACATCTTATACATGGAAGGGGATGCGCACAACATGTATATACTTGCATTGCTTCAATATCATGCTCATTCCATATCACAACAATAACGTGGAGTTCATGTGGAGTCATAAAGAATAGAACATTGGCTTGTCATTTAAGCACTATTAAGTCATAAAAACATGGATTCTATAATTCTTGGCATTTTATCAAACAACTTACATGCACAAATTTGGGCATAGGTGTACTTATCAATTTCACAATCTTAATCCATCCTAAATTCATGGGTTTCAACTAACCTACTCACATGCTTCATGAAAAACACATCAAGATACAACCTTGAATCCAAAAAACAATTATCAAAATGAATATAGTCATAACACAACAAGTAAATCATAATTTATAATTGAGAACATTATTCTTGAGCTCCATGGATGAACACTACGCATACTTTAGTGATTGAATCTTGAAAGAGATCTAATGTTTCTGAAGGTTATTGAAGAAATCCTTAGGCTTGATCTTGATTTTTATTGACTAGGGTTTAAACCCTTTGGGAGAGAAGGTTCTTGTTCTTGAGGAGATGATCTTGAGAGAAAACCCTAATCTTGTGGTTGAGAGTGTATGAGAGAGCTTTTTGAGATGTTTAACTAAAGAGAATGGAAAATACAATCCTTGAGGGTTATAAGTCATAGGAAGTGAAGGAAAAGACCAAAATACCCTTACAAAAACGTCCCTCAATTGCTGGAAAAAATAGCCGACGACATTCGTGACAAGTCGTCAAGCTGGTGATAAGTCATCATGAAATGTCATCACAAAAAGGTAAAATCTTGATTTTCTGGTTACGGCTGACAACATTGGTGATAGTCCATCACGGGCATGATGGATTATCACAAAATATCGTCACTGGGGGTGGAAATCTTCCCAGGGCTAACGACATTGGTGATAAGTCACCACGCTTGTGACAGCTTATCACGAATGTCGTCACTCAGTTTTTCCAGCCTGACATGCTGGAGTAAAATGGGCATAACTCCTTCCTCCGATATCGGATTTAGGAAAAATTGGTATAGTTGGATAGATAATTCAATTATATATCTGTTTGTGGGTCATGAGATCAGAAATTCTTAGCATAACGAGAGATATTCTCATTTGAATTTAACTATACCAATATCCTTCTCAAGAATTCAATCGGTAAGGAAATGTTTTGATTCTTCTATTAGCTAGGACACTTTTTAGGCCTTAATATGTATCAACCTTGATCATAGAAATACCAAAGAAATAATATTTATTACTCATGAGTTCAAAGCATGATCCTAAAAATGTCTGAACTTTTGGGGTATTACAATATCTCCCCCTTGGGAACATTCGTCATCGAATGGGACTGACTAAGATGAGATTACTAATGTAATAGCCTTACTTAAGGGATGCAACATCTGAAATATGACGACATGACTGACCTGAATGATAAGCTGAATATATCTAAACATACTGAACATGCATATCTGATGCATAACTGACAAACTGAACTCATGCATATTTGATGCATGATTACGTGACTGAACTATTACATGTATGCATGACCGAATGCAATGATATTTAGTACCAAATTTGTAAATAGAATCCTGAACATGAAACTAAATAAGCTTAAGGAGAACTATTACCTTGAGCTTGATTTGAATTGGTGGAGAAGAGGTGAGGATACTTGGTATGCATATCTACTTCTGTTTCCCAAGTAGCTCCCTTAATGGACTAATTTTGACAAAGAACTTTGATTAGAGGGAATTCTTTGTTCCTCAGTCTACGAGTCTGATAGTCTAGAATTTTGACCGTAATCTGTTCATAAGAGAGGTTTTTCTTGAAATCCATGCTCTGAGTAGGGACTACAACTGAAGGGTCACCTATGCACTTCTTGAGCAAACAGACATGGAAGACTGGATGAAGTGAAGCTAGATATGGAGGGAATTTGAGCTCATAAGCTACCTTGCCCAAGTGACTGAGAATTTTGAAAGGACCGACATATAGGGGACTGAGCTTTCCCTTCTTGCCAAATCTCTTCACCCCATTCATAGAAGAGATCTCAAGATAGACAAAATCATCAACCTCAAATTCTAGATCCTTTCTACGAACATTTGCATAAGACTTCTGTCGGCTCTGAGAAGCCCAAAGCCTTTCTCTGATTAACTTAACCTTCTCTGAGGCATCAAACACTAAGTTAGGCCCTATGACTAAGGCCTCACTAACTTTGAACCAACCTATTGGAGATTTGCACCTCCTACCATAGAGAGCTTCGAATGGAGCCATCTGAATACTGGAATGATAGCTATTATTGTATGCAAACTCAATAAAAGGCAAGTGGTCATCCCAACTTCCTTTGAAATCAATTGCACACGCCCTTAGCATATCTTTTCAAGTCTGAAAGGTCATTTCTGCTTGACCATCTATCTGAGGATGAAAAGTTGTACTGAGATGAACTTGGGTACCAAGACCCTTTTAGAATGCTTACTAGAAGTGAGAGGTGAACTGGGAACCTTTTTCTGAGATAATAGATAGTTGAACATCATGTAATCTGACCAACTCCCTGATGTAGAGTTTAGCATAATCCTCAGATGAATAAGAGGTATGGACTAGATGGAAATGAGCTAACTTGGTTATCCTATCTACAATGACCCAAACTGAATTATGCTGATGACGAGTTCGAGGCAAACCCATCACGAAATCAATGTTCACTTCTTCCCACTTCCAAGTAGCAATAGTAAACTCCTGCATGGAACCACTAGGCTTCTGATGCCCTATCTTAACCTGTTAATATGTAGAGCACTTAGCCATAAAATTTGCAATATCTCTCTTCATCCCACACCATCAATAGATCTCCCCCAAGTCACAGTACATCTTAGTGTCCCCTGGATGAATAGAGTATCGCGCACCATATGTCTCTGCGAGAACCCGCTGCCTTAAGTCATCCACATCTGGAACACAGAGACGACCCTGACAATGAAGGACACTATCTCCTCCTTGGGAGAAAACCTCAACCTTCTGAACTCTGATTGACTCTTTTAGCTTGACAAGGCTAAGATCCCTTTCTTTCTTTTCTTTCTCCTCAGAAACTAGAGATGATTCTGAAATACTCTGAACACATACACCACCCTCTGAAGAATTGACTAAGTGAATATCTAGTCTGGTAAGCTGATGGATTTTCTGAGCTATATTCATTTTGCTATCCTCAAAATGAGAAACACTACCCATGTAGAGTCTACTGAGAGTGTCAACCACAATATTGGCCTTGCCCGGATGGTAAAGGACACCCATATCATAATTTTTCAAGAGCTCTAACCACCTTCTCTGACAAAGATTAAGATCTTTCTAGAAAGGACATACTGAAAACTCTGATGATCTGTGAATACATCTACATAAACTCCATATAGATAATGCCTCCAAATCTTCAAGGAAAATACTACGGCTACTAACTCAAGATCATGAGTAGGATAATTCTTCTCATGGGGCTTTAATTGTATGGAGGCGTAGGATATGACCTTACCATGCTGCATGAGGACACAACCTAGACCCACTCTGGATGCATCACAATACACTACGAACCCATTTGAACCATCTAGAAGAGCTAGAACTGGAGCTAAGGTGAGTCAAGTCTTCAACTCCTGAAAAATCTTCTCGTAAAAATCTGACAACTGAAACTTAATCTTCTTTTGAGTCAATCTGGACATAGGGGATACAATAGAAAAAAATCCCTCAACAAACCGTCTGTAATAGCCAGCCAAACCTAAGAAACTCCTAATATCTGATGGAGAGATAGGGCGAGGATAGTTTCTTACCACTTCAGTCTTCTGAGGATCTACTCTAATGCCACCACCAAAGATAATATGGCCAAGGAATGTACTGATCTCAGCCAAAACTCACACTTACTGAATTTGGAAAATAGCTAGTGATCTCTAATGGTCTGAAGAACAATTCTGAGATGGTCTGCATAATCGTGCTCTGTGCAGGAATAGACCAGGATATCATCTATGAATACTATGTCCAAGTAATGCTTGAACACACGTCTCATCAAGTCCATGAAAGTGGCTGGGGCATTAGTAAGACCAAAGGACATGACTAGAAACTCGAAGTGACCATACCGAGTATGAAAGCTGTCTTCGGGATGTCACATTCTCTAACTCTGAGCTGATGATAGCCTGATCTGAGGTTTATCTTGAAGAAATAACTGGCACCCTGAAGTTGGTCAAATAATTCATCTATCCTAGGAAGAGGATACTTGTTCTTGATCGTGACTTTATTTAACTGACGGTAATCAATGCACATCCTGAGAGAACAGTCTTTCTTATGCACGAATAAGAATAGTGCACCCACGGGGAAATGTTGGGTCAAATGAATCCCTTATCTAAGAGATCCTTCAACTGTTCTTTCAGTTCTTGGAGTTCTTCTGGTGCCATTTTGTATGGTGGAATAGAAATAGGCTGAGTATCTGGAATAAGGTCAATGCCGAAGTCTATTTCCCTTTCGTAAGGAATGCCTGGAAGATCTTCGTAAAACATGTCTAAATTCTCATTTACAACTGGGACTGATTTGAGACTGGGAGATTCAAAACCAGAGTTTTTAACATGAACAATATGATAAACACATCCCTTAGATATCATTTTTCTTGCCCAAAGGTAGGAAACAAACTAACCCCTAAAAGATGAAGTATTAACCTTCCACTCTAGGATGAACTCATTCAGGAACTGAAACTGAACTATCCTATTTCTGCAGTCGACTGTGCCATAGTAGGAATGAAGCTAATCCATGCCGAGAATGACATCAAAATCAGTTATCTTTAACTCGACTAAATATGCTGACATATCTTTTTGAAATATCATAATCGGGCAGTTCCTGTATACCCACCGAGCTATGATGGTCTTACCCACTGGGGTAGAGACTGAAAAGGGCTTTTCTAAAATTTTGGGACTAATTCCAAAATCACCTATTATGTAAGGAGTAATAAAAGATAAAGATGAACCTGGATCTAGCAAAGCATAAACATGAATATGGAGAATCTGCAACGTATTAGTAACGACATCAGGAGAATTTTCCTAATCCTATCGGGTCTGAAGAACATAGATTATGTTTGGGTGTTGCCCACTAGTAGCACTGGAAGTGGCACCCTACTGATTTGGGTGACTGGACTGGGCTGTGGAATAATTCTGCTGACCCTACAGACCTGACTACGGACACTCCCTAACCCTATGGCCTGTCTTTCTACAACCAAACCAAATATCGCTACTAGCTCTACAGGTACCCTTTTGGTTCTTACCACAAGTCTAACACAGGGGGTTAGTTCTAGCACTACTGACACTGCCCTGAGACTTAGAGCCTGGTGCTCGATCTCAGTTGCAATATTTGAATTTTGGCACTGGTAGAAGAAGGATCTTGAACTACTATCTTTGGACGAAACTTCGAATGGTTTCCTTCTTCTTATTTGGGTTGAGCAAAACTGAAATTGCCTAACCTTGCTCTCTTGTTCTTCTTCTCCATAGTCCTAATCTTCTGCTCCTCTATTTGTTAAGCATAGGTCATGAGCCTAGCTAAAGTCATATCATTGTTTATCATCACATACCTACACTTATTTACCACGCTATCATTCACCCCTGACACGAACTTGCTCATCTTATCCCTGTTGTCTGTAACCACATGAGGGGCATATCCGGATAACTGAGTAAATTTGAGAGAGTAATCTTTAGCCATCATATTTCCCTTCTTGAGGTTGATGAACTCTAGAACTTTTGCCTTCCTCAGCTCTTGGGGAAAGAATCTATCTAAGAAAGTCGTGACAAATTCCTCCAACTCTATAGGACCGACATCCTCTAACCTCTCAGACTTCTAATATTTGTACTAAGTGTGAGCAACATCCTATAATTGGTATGCGGCTAACTCAGCACTCTGACAAGAAGTAACTCTCATGATGTCTATGACCTTCTGGGCTTGGTCAATGAATTCTTGGGGGTCTTCATCAGACTTAGACTTGAAGACAGATGGAGTGTTCATTCGAGTGAAGTCCTGAATCCTAGATGTGGCTAAGTTGGCCACTGGATTGGCCGGAATAGCTGGTTTCCATTCATTTTAAGAAGCCACAGACTTAGAAAGTGTGGTGAATACGGCCCTAAACTCCGCATTAGAAACATGTTCGGCCAAAGGATATTCAGGATGAGGATCTAGCTAGTTTCTGCTCTTTGGAGGCATGTTCTGAAATAAGAGAAGAACGGATTAGACTGAGATTTTAACTTGAGATCATGATCACTAGCAAGACCTAAATACTGAAAGAAGGGAACTTTTCCTAAAACATCTTATAGCCTCCTGCACATAAATATGGCGCACAACACACTCATGTAAAAGACTCTACTAGATGCAGCTTTCAGACTTCCTAGGACTCTATTGAACCTTAGGCCCTGATACCAAGTTTGTAACACCCTAATTTTCTGAACCAGAATGCTACACGGTGCTTATAACCCCGAAGGACCACAAGCTAACCCATGACTGATATCTGTACCTGTACACTACATAATATACATATAAAATATGGAAAACATGAACAATAGGCCATAAGGTTCAACTGAATAAAATATCTGACAAATCATAACATCCATATAGGGTAATAAATACCCAAAACAACTGAAGTCTGAAACAAATCTGAAAGCCTCTAAATACTGTCTGAGTAAGGAGTTGAAGGAATATGTCTCCAACTAACTCCGTAAACTGAAAGATAACCGAATAAAATAAATGAAGTCAAATCATATTGTCCTCGAATGAAGAGGACTCACTGCAACTCAGTATATTAAAATTCGACTGCTACTACTGATCTGGAACTCGTGGCCCTGAACCTATGGTGTAATATAAAAAAAATTACCATAGCACAAATGTGTCAGTACAACTAAAAGTACTGAGTATACGAGTGAGGTAGGCTATATGTGAAATGGATTACATGAATGAGCAGTGCTGACTGAATGACTAATATAAACGTGAGAGTGCAAACATGAATACATAGTAAGTGAGATCGTTAATACGTGATATCTAGATATGTACGCTAATACTTGATTTATTGATATCTAACATGTCTAATACAAGGATTTCTGATAACATGGATGACTGTGTCTGACAGTCCTGAATCTGATGGAACTACCTGAGTTCTGTACTGTAATTGAATTGACTATCTCTGACAGTCCTGGTATACTAAAATTTAAAAAACTATCTGAGTTCTTTTACTGAGACTGAGGCTCAAACTGTGAGAGGTATTTATTTAACTGACATGCCCCAAATGCGCTATAATAGCTGAGCTGGGATCCAATCTGTGCCCTGATTGGAAGGGTGTCAATACTGCGCCACTGGTAAGGACAAGATGTGAGTGACCCTTATTTGCCAGGTTACTCTAATGAGAACGGTAGGACCCTGGTCTGACAGGTCAAATCACCTCATCAACCATAATCTAATAGGTTAACATGTCTCAACCTATGCTGGCTACGTAGTTCTGGAACATAAGGATGACTTCTAAGAATCACACCCTTATCTGGAAGGTGAGTTCCCATACTTGGTTTCACTAGTTGCTAACTTCTACTCCCATTTGAAGAGATTGAACATGATTAACTGACTGTACATCGACTGATTAACTGACTTCTGTTGATTGACAGAATAGTACTATTATCTGAGAATTAACTGAGATCATGAGATTTTTGAGATTTCATGAGCCACATGACTGTCTGAGTTCTATACATCATGGCTTGACTGAGAGTATCATGATAACTTGACATTGCTCTAGGCACACAGCTATATTTCATGGGTACAAGTACCTCCAGGACTCGATGGAAGGAAAACGACACACATGGCTGACTTGATCATAAGAATAGAGTCCACAATTCACAAAATCATAAGTAGGGGATTTCATACTACACTTGGTTCTCAGCATCTTATTCATGGAAGGGGATGCGTACAATATGTATATACTCGCGTTGCTTCAATAGCATGCTCATTCCATATCACAACAATAACACACAACAATAATGTGGAGTTCATGTGGAGTCATAAAGAATAGAACATTGGCTTGTCATTTAAGCACTATTAAGTCATAAAAACATGGATTCTATCATTATTGGCATTTTATCAAACACCTTACATGCACAAATTTGGGTATAGGTGTACTTATCACTTTGACAATCTTAATCCATCCAAAATTCATGGATTTGAACTAACCTACTCACATGCTTCATGAAAATCACATCAAGATACAACCTTAAATCCAAACAACAATCATCAACATGAATATAGCCATAACACAACAAGGAAATCACAATTTATAATTTAAAACATGATTCTTTTGCTCCATGGATGAAAGGGATCCATGGATGAACTCTACGCTTACCTTAGTGATTGAATCTTGAAAGAGATATAATGTTTCTGAAGGTTTTTAAAGAAATCCTTAGGCTTGCTCTTGATTTTTATTGACTAGGGTTTAACCCCTTTGGGAGAGAATGTTCTTGTTCTTGAGGAGATGATCTTGAGAGGAAACCGTAATCTTATGGTTGAGAGTGTATGAGGGAGCTTTTTGAGATGCTTAACCAAAGAAAATGAAAGATAATACTCTACTTGATGGTTATAAGTCATAGGAAGTGAAGGAAAAGACCAAAATATCCTTTCAAAAATGTCCCTCAATTGCTGGAAAAAAAATAGCTGACGACATTCATGACAAGTCGTCAAGCTGGTGATAAGTCGTCACGAAATATCGTCACAAAAGGTGAAATCTTGATTTTCTTGTTAAGGTTGACGACATTGGTGATAGGCCTTCACGGGCGTGACAAATTATCACAAAATGTTGTTACTGGCGGTGGTAATCTGCCCAGGGCTGACGACATTGATGATAAGTCGTCACGCTTGTGACAGCTTATCACAAATGTCGTCACTCAGTTTCCCAGCCTGACATGCTGGAGTAAAATGGGCATAACGCCTCGCTCCAATATCGGATTTAGGTAAAATTGGTATCGTTGGAAAGATAATTAAATTATATCTATATTGGTGGTTCATGATCTCAAAATTCATAGCATAACGAGAGATGTACTCTTTGGAAGTTGACTATAAGAATATCCTTCTAAAAAATTCAATCAGTAAGGAAATGTTTTGATTCATCTATTAGCTAGGACACTTCTGAGTCTTTAATATGCATTAACCTTGATCATAGAACTACCAAAGAACTAAAATTTATTACTCATGAGTTTGAACCATGATCCTAAAAATGTCTAAACTTTTGAGGTATTACAGTACTGAGTTTCGATAACTAAATGACTGATATGTGAGGCCATTGATATTGTAATACTATTAACTGATTGACTATTTCTGATAGTCCTGATTCTGGGGAACTATACTCAGTTTTGTATTGAGTTGGATGATTGTGTCTGATAGTCCTGATTCTAAAAACTGAACTGAGGTTTTATACTGAGTTTGAAGACTGAAACTAAAACTGTGGGAGTGTTTATCACACTGACATACCCCGATTATGAACTGAGTTGGGGTCCAAACTGGGAACCTAGTTGGAGGGTTAGTAGCACCTTGCCAAGGGATACTAACAATGGCTATAAGTTAACCCTCTCTAGCAGGAAGCTCTTTCATTAATCCTCACTAGCAGGAAAACCCGTATGAGATATATCAACCCTAGGCTGGCAGGAAGATATCTCAACCTACATTGGTTACGTAGTTCTGTAACACAGAGAATGCTACTAATGGTTAAACCCTTTACTGATAGGAATTCCCACATCACTAGGTTCACTCGGTGCTGATCTTACTCCCAACTGAATAAACACTAAAATGATTACTAGACTGTACTAGGCCTGACTGTACTATTACTGATTATGCTAACTGATTGAATTGGACTGAGTTTGATGAGTACTATTAACTGACTGAGTACACTGAATTCTGTTAACTGGCTAAATACACTAAGTTCTGTAACTGTCTAAGCACTACTGGACAAGATATTACTGAGACTATCCTAAAATTATTGTAGATCTAGGTAACAGCTAGACTTTTGGGTATTAGATACCCCCAGTACTCGATAGAATAAATAGTAATAACATAGTATAATGTTGAAAACATGATAACTAGTTACTTTGTCAACATTCATTCATTGAGGAATTTTAACAAACACTTGAATGACATAAACTTGTATACATTCTAACTTGATATGATTTCATTACTCAACTCACATGAACAATTCATCAAACACTTAAGGGACATAGTTTATGCACATAATACTAGTCAACATGCAAACATCATGATCACAAATCCAAACTCACAAATTCAAGGGTTTTTAGAAAGAATCCATATAACAACACACACATGCTATTTATTTCTCATAAAACTTGTGATTAATCATGGAATATAAATCCAACTAACATCATAGTCATGAAAACAATCAAATTCAATATGAAATTCATGAAAAAAATCAACTTGTAGTTTAAAAAGGATTCTTGAACTCCAAGGGTGGGAGGAAAACCCTTGGATGAACACCTAACATACCTTGATTGCTAATTTTATGGAGATTGGGGTGAGTTCTTGAGACTTGATTCTTGAACTTGATGAATCTAGGGCTTGTTCTTGAGAGGATTTTATGAAAAGGATGAGAAATTATGCTATTTGGGGATTTAATCCCATGTTATGGACCTATTGGGTGAAGGTAAAATGACACATTTGCCCTTAAAAACATAGAGAAAAATAGCTAAAATTACCCGAACCGGATGGGCTAGGGCACCGCGGGCTCTGGAGCATCGATTTGGGAAGGGTACCACGGTCTATATCGCAGGCTCCCCCAACACCATACTTTGCAAGGCACCATGGGATAATCGCCCTAAGCCTCTATTTCTGAATCCCAAACACGTCCTTACACTAATCCAAAAATTCTGAAACTCACCCGAGATTTACTATTGACTTCCTTGATCATGAATCAACTTAAAAACTAGCTTTCTGAGGCTGAGAAGGTCATAAATAAAGTCATTAAAGTCTGTGTAATACCCTGAAGTTTCCTAACTAATTTTGTCTCAAGAATGTCAAGTATTAGCTTCTAAATTGAATGATATTTATTCCATGGACTTTGTGATGGGTTTGCCTCGTACTCATCGCCAGCGATTCTGTTTTGGTCATTGTAGACAAAATTAGCAAATTAGCCCATTTTCATCTAGTTCATACCTCTTAGATTACACGGTATTCCATTATCCATTATTTCACAGAGGTACCCAGTTTACCTCTTATTTCTGAAAAGCATTCCAAAAGGGTCTTGGTACCCAATTTTATCTTAGTACAACCTTTCATCCTCAGATAGATGGTCAAGCAGAAAGGACTATTCAGACCCTAGAAGATATGCTAAAGGCGTGTACAATTGATTTCAAGGGTAGTTGGGATGACCAATTGCCTTTGATTGAGTTTGCATACAATAATAACTATCATTATACTATTTAGATTTCTCCATTCTAAACTTTTTATGGTAGGAGATACAGATCTCCAGTCGGTTGGTTCGAAGTTAGTGAGTACTCAGTGATAGGAACTGACTTGGTATTCGATTCCTTAGATAAAGTCCAGTTGATCAGAGAAAGACTCCAGGATGCTCAGAGATGATGAAGTCTTATGCAGATGTGCGTAGAAAGGATCTCGAGTTCGAGGTTGGTGACTATGTCTATCTAAAGATATCTCCTATGAAGGGAGTGAAGAGGTTTAGAAAGAAAGGAAAGTTGAGTCCCCAATATTTCAATCCCTTCAAAATTCTCAATCGCTTTGGCAAGGTAGCTTATGAGCTCGAATTTCCTTCAAATCTGGCCTCAGTTCATCTAGTCTTCCATGTCTCTTTGCTTAAGAAGTGTATAGGTGACCCAACAGTTGTAGTCCCTATTCAGATCATAGATGTTTAAAACAACCATTCTTACGAGGAGATTCCACTTGAAATTCTAGACTAACAGACTCATAGACTTAGGAATAAAAAATTTCCTCTAGTCAAAGTTCTTTGGCAGAATCTGTCCATTGAGGGAGCTACTTGGGAAGAAGAATTAGAAATGCGTACCAAGTACACTCACCTCTTCTTCACTGACTCAGATAAATCTCAAGGTAATTGTTCTACTTAAGCTTTTCAATTTTCATGTCTAGATTTCAGTTACAGCTTGGTATCAGCCTCATGTTCAGGATTCCATTTTTAAACATGGCACTAAGTACCATTGCATATCCAATTATATT
Source organism: Capsicum pubescens (assembly GCA_030864215.1). Lineage (NCBI taxonomy): Eukaryota > Viridiplantae > Streptophyta > Magnoliopsida > Solanales > Solanaceae > Capsicum > Capsicum pubescens. The sequence continues at coordinate 127,737,090 of CM061543.1, forward strand.
TTCATGCATCATATTAGTCATGTGTTCATGATTCAGACATGCATTCTCTTTGTGAGAAAACTTATTAGAAATCTCAGTAATGTAATAAGTTCCATCATGTATTCACGGATCACATATATATGATCATCTTATCAGTACTCTCAGTCATGCATTCATGTATTAGCTCAGTCAGGAAATCATGCATCAGATATGCATGCTCTGTATGAATCTCAGAAATATCAGTTATGTAGTCATGTTTCAGTGTTCATGTTTAGTATGTACTTCAGCTTATCATTTATCCCCCCTCAGTTAGTCTCATTCGAGGATGAATGTTCCCAAGGGGGAGATATTGTAATACCCCAAAGTTTCCAAACTAATTTTGTCTCAAGAATGTCAAGTATTAGTTTCTAAATTGAATGATGTTTATTCCATGAGGAATTTTCAATATTTTCACTTTTTTTTTCATGTGGGAAATTTAATAAGCTTTCCATCGATATAAAATTTGCCTAAATTTGATAATCGGGTAAGAAGTTATGACTATTTCAAGTCCCCATCGTAAAACAACACCATATTGGTCAGTGGCACGCCGCGCCACAAGATAAAATGGAAATTGTACTTTTTTCAGTATTCCATTGTGATTTCTCTGCATCGCGCCAAACTTCCAGGTCGCAAACTAAATGACAACACAATGGCTCCGCGTTGCGCCATTTCCCTATTTCCCAATTCTCCAATTCCAGTGACACGGTGCGATAGCACCGTGTCGCGCCAGGGGTCCAGGTCGGGAAATTTTCACCAATTTAAAAGATGCATCTAGGGTTAAAATGGTAAATTTCCCACCCCTATTTAATGGCTTTAAACAAGATTCGGCTATTTGGAATCTAAAATATACTAGTTTCTCTCAATTTTCTCTCAAGAACAAGCTAGGGTTTCAATTGGGCATTCAATTTCAAGAAAGCCTCTCCATCAATCTTTTCTAAATAAATAAATAAGGTATGTCATGTTTGATTCATGGGTCTTTTTTTTCTATGAAGCTCAAGAATCTCTTTTCAAAATCAACGATTTGTATATTTACGAATGTTCATGATTTGATTGAATTGAAAAGTGATGTTCATGTTGTTGGTTGGTTTCATTCCACGTTATAGACTATTAATTACAAGAATTGATTCTAGTATGTGAGGAATTACGCGTTATTCATGATAAACCCTTCAATTCACAAGTTGATTGATGTATCCTTGATTATTAGATGTGTTGATGATTGTATAACCATAGCATGCTCCCCCAATGTTTGATTAAATTCCTATGTGAAGGAAAAGTGCCATACTAGTATGATAATATGAAATCTCCATTCATGTACAAGTTATGTATGTCAAGTGTTTGATGAAATGTCCTACCCAATGGATTATTTATTGTTGATATTGGTCCTGTACTCAAGAAAGTCATGCTTTGTCAGTTTCCTTCTATCGAGTCCTGGGGGTACTTGTACCCAACAAATATAGTTGTGTACCTAGAGTCTGTGTCATGTTTTCACGATATCCACAGTCAAGCCATGATCCATAGAACTCAGGAAAGCTCAGTAATACAGTAATCTCAGTACTATTACATCAGTCAACGAAACTCAGTTAATTCAGTCCAGTTCAGTTCAGTAATCCATGATCAGTATCTATTCAGATCGGAGTAGGAATTAGCTCCGAGTGAACCCAAAGATGGGAACACACACTGTCAGATGAGGGTGTGATTCTTAGAAGTCATCCTTCAATTCCAGAACTATGTAGCCAGCATAGGTTGAGCCATCAACACTATCATATGAGGGTTGATGAGGTGGATAAGCACTGTCAGATAAGGGCCCCACCTTTCTCTTTTGGGGACACTGTTAGATGAGGTTCACTCACAACTTGTTCTTACCAGTGGTGCGGTATTGACACCCTTCCAATTGGGGTTACAGATTAGACCCCAACTCATCTTTAATGGCATATTAGGGGAATGTTGGTTAGATAACTACTTCCCACAGTTTTAGTTACAAAATCAAGACTGTCAGATACATTCATTCAGTCTCAGTAATAGAACTTAGATAGTTCTACAGAATTTAGGACTGTTAGAACAGTATAGAACTCAGATAGTTCTATCAGATTTAGGACTGTTAGATATAGTCACTCATGTCATCAAAATTCAGTTATCAGTCATGTTAGTTATCAGTAAATTCATGTTATCACGATCTCAGATATAGTTACAACGTATTCATACATGTATTATCACATTTATATTAGTCAGTTAGCCAGTATTTTTCATGCATTTAAACACCATGCATTCATCCTACCTTCTATGCATACCAGTACATTCAAAGTACTGACACATTTGCGCTATGATGTCTTATACCATAGGTTCAGAAGCATGAGCTCCAGAGCATCAGTAGCCTTCTAGTCTCAGGAGTCAGAGTTAGCAGTGATTCCTCATCTTTTGAGGACATGATCATTTATTTACTATCTCATTAATTAATTTATAAGTTGGAGTTAATTGGGGACATGTCCCATCAACTCCTTATCCATACAATTGTGTTTTAAAGGTTTTTCAGACTACAATATGTTCAGACAATATTTAATTTTTGGGTATTCTATTACACCACTTAGATGTTATATTTTATTAGTCATGCAGATTTGAAACTTATGGCCTTTCAATCTCTATTTCCGCATTATATTTAGTATGTTATACAGTGTATAGGTACAAATATCAGTCATGGTTTATCTTGTGATCCTTTGGGGTTGTGAGCACCGTGTAGCGTTCTGAGTACCAGATTCTAGGCGTTGCAGTTTGAGGGCTTTAAAAAAGACAAAGTCCTAACTCTTAACTGAAATTTTCTTAGTCTGGGGCCTTTCTTGGGATGCTTTAAAGGACTCAATCGACTAAGATTTTTGTGGGGTCTTATAATATCTACCCCTTGGGAACATTCATCCTTGAATGAGACTAATTGAACAGAGAGAAACTGCTAAACTGTACTTACACTGACATGCATAACTGAAGTATGACTGAATCCTGGGGACATGACGTATGACTGAACTATTTCATGAATGCATGCGTGATGTAAGAATGTTATGCAACTTTAACTGAGCATGGAGTAGGGTAAAATCTAAGGAAGACTATTACCTTAGGATGAGTTTGATTTTGCGGAGAAAAGATGAGGATCCTTGATTTGCATATCCGCCTCTACTTCCTAAGTAGCTCACTTAACTGACTGATTTCTCCAAAGAACTTTGACCAAAGGAACTTCTTTGTTCCTTAGTCTGTGACTCTGACGATCAAGGATTTTTACTGGTATTTCCTCATAAGAGAGACCACTCTGAATATCTACACTCTCTATAGGGACTACAACTGTTGGGTCACCTATACACTTCTTTAGCAAGGAGACGTAAAATACTGGATGTACTCTAGCTAAGTCTAAAGGAAACTCAAGCTCGTAATCTACCTTTCCAAATCGGCTGAGAATTCTGTATGGACAGACATATCGGGGACTGATCTTTCCCTTTTTGCCAAAGTTTTTCACTCCCTTCATAGAAGAGATTTTCAAATATACAAAATCACCAATCTCAAACTCGAGATCTTTTCTCCTTACATCTGCATATGATTTTTGTCGGCTCTAGGCTATCTTAAGCCTTTCAATGATCAACTAAACTTTATCTAAGGCATCAAACACCAAGTCAGGCCCTACTACTGTGGAGTCACCCACTTCAAACCAACCAATAGAGATCTACATCTCCTATCATAGAGAACCTCAAACACAGTCATCTAAATGATAGAATAATAACTGTTATTCTACGTAAACTCGATCAAAGGCAAGTTGACATCCCAACTACCTTTAAAGTTAATTCCACGGGCTCTTAACATATCTTTTAGAGTTTGGATGGTTCTTTCTTCTTGACCATCTGTCTGAGGGTGAAAGGTTGTACTGAGATGAACTTGAGTACCAAGACCCTATTAGAAGGCTTCCCAAATAATAAAATGTGCACTACGTACCTCTATCTGAAATGATGGACAATAGAACTCCATGCAATCTGACTAACTCTCTAACATAGAGCTTGGCATAATCCTAGGCTAAATAAGAGGTATGAACAGGTAAAAAGTGAGATGAATTGGTCATCCTTTCTACAATGATCCAAATCAAATCGTGCTGACGATGAGTATAAGGCGAACCCACCACAAAGTCCATGTTCACTTCCTCCCACTTAGAAGTGGGAATACTGAACTCTTGCATTAACCCACTAGGCTTCTGATGCTCAATCTTGACCTGCTGACATGTTGAGAACTTAGTTACAAACTCTACAATGTCTCTCTTCATCCCACTCTAACAATAGATCTCATGCAAATTGTGGTACATCTTAGTGGCTCCTGGATAAATAGAGTAGCGTACACCATTCTGTAATGCCCCGAATCTGGTACTCGGAATGACACACGGTGCTCATGACCCCAAAAGACCACAAGTTAACCCATGACTGATATTTGTAACTAAAAACTGTATAACATACTGTATAAATATAGAATAAAAGGTTAAAGTCCATAAAGTTCAAAAATATGATAAAACATAACATCTGGAGATATGGTATATCAATACCAAAACAACTGAAATAATTGTTTGAAAATGCTAGTTTGAAAGACTCTAAACTGTCAGAATAAGGAGTTGATGGATATGTCCCCAAATAACTCCAACTACTAAAATAAACTAAGTACTGAAAGAATTAAATAGTTAACTAATAACATCCTCGAATCATGAGGACTTACTACTAGTCTGTCTGCTGAACGACTGATCTACTAAGGATGATTAGGAGCTCATGCTTCTGAACCTATGGTATAAATCAGCATAGTGCAAATGCATTAGTATGATTGAATGTACTAGTATGCAAGTGAGGTAGGCTGAATACAAGGGGTTTATATGCATGAACAATACTAACTGACTGAATTACATAAATGTTAGAATACATGCATGAATACGTGAATTGTAAGTCAGATGATGACATCACTTAATCTGAATACTGATAACATAAGTTTCATATATCTGATATACTATTATCTGAATGACTGTGTCTAACAGTCCTATTGCTGATGGAACTAGCTAAGTTCCGTACTAAACTGGGTGACTATATCTGACAGTCCTAAATTTTGTAGAACTATCTGAGTTCGATTATTGAGACTAAGATTGAGACTGTAATTGTAGAAAGTAGTCATCTAACCGACATACCCCAAATAAAGAATTATAGATGAGTTGGGGTCCAATCTATAACCCCAATTGGAAGGGTATCAATACCGCACCACTCGTAAGGACAAGTTGTGAGTGATCCCTCATCTAACAGGTACTCTAAGAAGAATGGTGGGACCCTCATCAAATAGGTTAAGACACCTCATCAACCCTCACAGGTTAGATTTCTCAACCTACGCTGGCTACATAGTTCTGGATCATAAGGATTACTTCTAAGAATCACACCCTCTACTTACAGGTGAGTTCCCATCCTTGGGCTCAGTCGGGCTGAATCCTACTCCTATTTGATTAGACACTAAATTAATTATACTGAACTGACTGGACTAAGTTTACTGAGTTCCGTTGACTGACGAAATATTACTGAGATCTGATAACTGACTGAGATTACTGAGATTACTAAGTTTTCCTGAGTCGTGAGACTGACTGAATTCTACTGAATATGTCTTGACTGAGAGTATCTTGAAAACATAACACTGGCTATAGGCACACAGATAAATTATTGGGTACAAGTACCCCCAGTACTCGATAGCTTGAAACTGACAAGACATTACACTTCTGGACTCATGACCATAATCAACAATCCATACTACAATCATTGGGGAATTTCACGAGGCACTTGATTATCATGGTTTGGTACATGAATAGAAAGAACATAAACATGTCAAAATTTCATAGGATAATCTCATGAACAATCCATCAAACAATTTCAATGCATAACAATAACATGGAAGTCATTTTGAACATACGGGTAAAGCATGAGTTCTTCAATTTGGTCATAATTGAGTCCTAAAGCATGATTCTTGTTCTTTGGTCATTTTATCAAACACATTGCATGCATAACCTTAGGCTTAGGCATATACACTAGTTCATACATTATGGTTACTTTAATCAACTCCATTTAAAAGTTTCCAACCCACATACTAGCATAATTTCATGAAAAATACATAAAGACTCCAACTTGGGATTCATACAACTATATTAACATAATTAAAATCAACCCACCACATGGAAATAGAAAATCATGAGTTTAAAAATGGCATTCTTCAGATTCATGTGTGAAATAAACCCATGAATAAACACTTTACATACCTCAAAATCTTGAATCTTGAAGGAGGTTAACTTTTCTTGAAGGTTTTTGAATGGTGATGTTTTGATTCTTGAGTTTTCTTGGAGAATGGTTTGAATCTTGTTTTTGTGTTTTGATCTTGAAAGAAACCCTAATTTTGATGTTATGGATGAATGAGGAGTTATGTGCTTTGATTTGATGTAATTAGGGGTTAAAAAGGGTGGAAAAAGACCCAAAAAGCCCTTTAACACATTGTTTCAGCATTGTTTCGGACAAAATTGACGGTCTGGGTGACAGATCCTCACTCTTGTGACTGACTGTCATTCCAACCGTCAGTTTTGGGACAGAAAACAACATTACTACCTCAGTTTCAATGGACAAAGCGACGGTCCATTGCTGACTTGACGGTCCGTCAGCTTGCCCGTCGCTCCTGGGCAGCTCAAATAGCTCTCAGTAAAATGGTCATAACTTTTTTGTCTAATACCAGATTTTGACGAAATTGGTATAGTTGGAAATATAATTAAATTATATATCTTTTTATGGGTCATGAGATCAAAAATTCTTAGTATAACAAAATATGTGATTGATTGAAGTTGACTATGACAATATCCTACTCAAGAATTCAATCGGTAAGGGATGTTTTGATTCATCTAATAGCTAGGACGTATTTGAGTCCTTAATATATATCTAAAATGATAATAAAACTACCAAATCACTATAATTTATTTCTCATGAGCTTTAAGCATTGTTCTACTATCGGTTAGGATTATCGGGTATTGCACGTGCGTTTCTACAAGAATTCATTGCCTCAAGTCATCTATACACATCACGCATAACCGACCCTAGAAAAGCAACACACCATATCCACCTTGGGAGAAAACCTCTACTTTCTAATATTTGAATGAATCTTTCAACTTGATTAGACTGGTATCTTTGTCCTGCTTTCCCTTCACTTCGGAAACCAGAGATGATTCCAAACTATTCTACACCCATACACTACCCTCTGCTGAATCGACTAAGCGGACACCTAGTCGGACAAGTTGGTGAACTTCCTTAACTAACTTCTTCTTATTATGCTCCACGTGAGAAACACTACCCATAGATATCCTACTAAGAGAATCAACCACTACATTGGCCTTACTCGGATGATACAGAACACTCATGTCATAGTCTTTCAATAACTCTAACCACCTTCTATGGTGAAGGTTTAGGTCTTTCTGAGAAGACACATACTATAGGATTTTATGGTCTGTGAACACATAAACATGTACCCCATATAAATAATGCCTCCAAATCTTTAAGGCAAATACAACAACTGCTAACTCAAGATCATGAGTGGGGTAGTTCTTTTCATAGGGCTTAAGTTGTCTAGAGGCATAGGCTATGAACTTACCTCTCTTCATCAAAACACACCAAAACCTAACTCTAGAAGCATCACAATATACCACAAACCCATCTAAACCATCTGGTAGAGTTAAAACTAGGGTTGTAGTGAGTTGAGTTTTTAAATCTTAAAACTCTTCTCAGAAAAATCTGACCACTAGAATTTGACTTTTTTCTAAGTCAATCTGGACATGGGGGATGCAATAGATGAGAATAACTTAACAAACCATCGGTAATAGCCATCCAAACCCAAAAAACTCCTAATATATGATGGAGAGATGGTCCTGGGAAAGTTTCTCACTACTTTGGTCTTTTGAGAATCAACTCTAATTCCATCACCGAAAACTATATGGCCAAGGAAAGCCACTGACTTTAGCCAAAATTTGCACTTACTGAATTTAGCGAGCAACTGATAAGATCTGATAGTTTGTAATACTATTCCAAGATGGTTTGCATGATCACTTTCACTGTGAGAGTAGACAAGAATATCATCAATGAAGACTATGACGAACATGTCCATGTACTTCTTGAACACACAGTTCATCAAGTCCATAAAGGCTGTTGGGGCATTGGTAAGACCAAATGACATGACTAAAAATTCAAAATGACCATACTGAGTTTTGAAAGCTATTTTTAGAATGTCACATTCTCTGACCCTGAGCTGATGATGGCATGATCTGAGGTCTATCTTATAAAAGTAACTGGCACCCTGAAGTTGGTCAAACAAGTCATCAATTCTGGGAAGCGGATATTTGTTCTTGACTATGACTTTGTTCAACTGACGGTAGTCTATACACATCCTGAGAGAACTTTATTTCTTACGCATGAATAAGACTGGTGCACCCTAAGGGGATACACTGGGCCTGATGAATTCCTTATCTAAGAGATCCTTCAACTTTTCTTTTAAATTTTTGAGTTCTACTTGGGCCATTTTGTATGGAGGAATAGAGATAGGCTGAGTATCGGGAAGAAGATCGATTCCTTAGTCAATTTCCCGCTCGAGAGAAACTCTAGAAAATATTTGGGAAATACATCTTGAAATTCACATGCTACTGTAACTGACTCAAGATTAGGGGTCTCTGTACTATAATCTTTAACTCAAACGAGATGATAGACACACCCTTTAGATATTATTTTTCTCGCTCTAATATAGGAAACAAACTGACCCCTAAGTGCTGAAGTACTACCCCTCCACTTAAGGACAAGTTCATTCGAAAACTAAAAATGAACAACTCTATTTCTGTAGTCAACTAAAGAATAGCATGAATAAAGCCAATCCATGCCGATAATGACATCAAATTCTTTCATCTCTAATTTTACTAAATCAATTGAAGTAACTTTCTGAGATACCATAATCGGATAGTTCATGTAAACCCATTGGCCTATGATGGATTTACCCACTGGGATAGAGACTGAGAAGGGATCGGCTAGGATTTTGAGACTAACTCTGAAGTCAATAGTTATATAATTAGTTACAAAAGACAAAGAAGCTACTAGATCTAGCAAAGCATAAACATGTATATGATAAACTTGTAACGTACTAGTGACCACATCAGGAGAACTTTCCTGATCCTTTCTGGACTAAAGTGCATAAAGTTCATTTGGGCATTGCCCACTGGTGGCACTGGAAGAGGTATCCTGCTGATTTGGGTGACCATACTGAGCTGAAGGATGATTATGCTAAATCAGAGAACCCACCTAAAGACACTCTCTAACCCTATGGACTGGCTTACCACATCTGAAACATACATCACTGCCAGCCCTGCAGACACCCTGATGGTTTTTACCATATTTTTGGCAAAGAGGATTAGTTTGAGCACTGTTAACACTACCCTGAGGTTTAGGGCCTGGTGCCCAATCCTTATTGCCTTCTCTGAATTTCAGCACTAGAGCACTGGATGAGGACGGAGCTGGAACTGAGGATTTTGGGTGAAACAGAGAACGATTTCCACCATCTGACTTAGCCTAGGTGAAGTTGAAGCAATCTGTTCTAGCTTTTTTATTTTCCCTTTCCTTCTCCTTATTCTTAACCTTCTCTATCTACTGAGCATGGACCATAAACCTGGATATGTCCACCTCTTTCATCAACATTGCGGTCCTACACTCCTTGACCATACTTTTAGACACACCAGACACAAACTTACTCATCTTAGATCTGATATCTGCTACCACATGAGGAGTGTATCTGGCCAACTAATTAAACTTGAGAGAATACTCTTTCACTATTATGTTGCCCTGCTTCAGATTAATAAAATCCAAAACCTTATCTTTTCTCAACTCCAGTAGGAAAAACCTATCAAGAAAAGCAGTGGCAAACTCCTCCTATTCTATGGGCCCTGTATCTGCGATCCTCTCTACCTTCCACGACTTGAACCATGAGTGAGCCACATCCTACATCTGATACGCAGCTAACTCAGCACTTTCACTAGCAGTAACCCCCCATGATATCTGTGACTTTATGCACCTGATCAAGGAATTCCTATGGGTCCTCATCTGACTTTGACTCAGTAAATGATAAAGGATTCATTTTGGTGAAATCCTAAATTATAAATGCAGTAGTATTTTCCACTAGGTTTTCTAGAACGGCAGCTGGACGTTCATTCTGGGTAGCCACAAAATGAACTAGAGTGGTAAAAGCGACTCTGAATTCTTCATGGGAGAAATGCTCGTCCAGGGGATCTGCCAGAATAGGCTGAGGTACTGGATGATTTCCTATTCTTTATTCGTTATTCATTTTAAGAGGCATGCTTTGTAAATGGAAGTAATAAAAGGATTAGACTAAGACTATAACATGAGCTCATGCTCACTCTCACGATATGAATACTGAAAGAAGGGAAACTTTTCCTAAAATGCCTCATAGCCTTTTATTCATAAGTGTAGTGCACTACACACCCATGCACAAGACTCTACTAGACGTGTATTTCAGACTTCCTAGAACTCTATTGAACCTTAGGCTCTTATACCAGGTTTGTAACGCCCCGATTTTGCACCTCAGATGCTAAACGGTGCTCATAATCCCAAAGGTCCATAAGCTAACCCATGACTTCTACCTACTGCCATCACTTAATAATAATACTGTATAATGCAGAAATTAGGCAGAAATTGCCATAAGGTTCAAAAAAGAAATCAAATACTAAATACTAAAAATCAATACTAAAAATTGAACATCTGCTGTAATTGCTCTAGTCCAAAAGCCTCTAACTGTCTGGATATGAAGTTGATGGGACAAGTCCCCAACTAACTCCGACTACTAAACAATATACAGAAATGCTAAAATAACAACCCCATCCTCAAACTATGAGGACTCACCCTAAGTCTGCTGCTTATATATTGGGATGCCAAGAGCGGTCAGGAGCCCGTGCGTCTGAACCTATGATATAAGACATCAAAGCATAAGAGAAAGGTATTCATCAATACTTTGAATGTACTGATATGATAAGTAAGGTAAGCTAATATGCATAGGTTCATATACCTAAACAATAACTGACTGAGTAACATGAATGTAACTGAATGAGAGTACCTATATATTTGAAACTGCTGTAAATACTGATTATGCAATGATATGCACATTACTATGCATATTATATCTGAGGTTATGTTAACACTGGGTACTGAGTTCCAATAACTAAATGACTAATATCTAAGTTTACTGATACTGTAATACTATTAACTGAGTGATTGTTTCTTACAGCCTTGATTCTGTGAAACTGTACTGAGTTTTGTATTGAGTTAGGTGACTATGTCTGATAGTCCTGATTCTAAAAATTGAGCTGAGGTTTTATTCTGAGTCTAAAGGCTGAAACTAAAATTGTAGGAGTGTTCATGTAACCGACATACCCCAATTATGAACTGAGTTTGGGTCCAACCTATGACCCTAGTTGGAAGGGTTTTAGAACCTTGCCAAAGGATACTAACAATAGCTATGAGTTGACCCTCTCTGGCAGGAAGCTCTTTAGTCAACCCTCGCTAGCAAGAAAACCCGTACGAGATATATCAACACTAGGTTGGAAGGTAAATATCTCAACCTATGCTGGATACATAGTTTTGTAATGCAGGGATTGCTACTAAGGTTCAAACCCTTTACTGATAGGAATGCCCCCATCCCTGGGTTCGCTCGGTGCTGACTCCTACTCCCAACTGAATAGACACTGAACTAATTTCTAGACTGTACTAGGCTTGACTACAATACTATTGATCATGCTAATGGATTGAACTGGACTGAGTTTAGTGAGTACTATTAACTGATCGAGTACACTAAATTTTTTTAACTGACTGAATACACTTAGTTTTGTATCTATCTGAGTACTACTAGACATGATATCACTAAAACTATCCTGAAACTACTATAGATCTAGGTAACAACTAGACTTTCGGGTATTAGACACCCACATGACTCGATAGCATAAATAGTAATAACATAGTACAATCTTGAAAACATGATAACTAGTTACTTTGTCACCATTCATTATTGAGGCATTTTAACAAACACTTGCATGGCATGAACTTGTATACATGCTAACATGATATGATTTCATTACTCAACTCATATGAATAATTCATTAAACACTTGTGGGCATAGTTTATGCACATAATACTAGTCATCATTTTTAACAAGAACCCATATAACAACACACACATGCTAATTATTTCTCATAAAACTTGAGATTAATAATGGATTATAAACCCAACTAACATCATAGACATGAATACAATAAAATTCAACATTAAATTCATGATAGAAATTAACTTTTTGTTTAAAAAGGATTCTTGAACTCCAAGGGTGGAAGGAAAACCCTTGGATGAACACCTAACATACCTTAATTATTAATTTCGTGGAGATTGAGGTGAGTTCTTGAGACTTGATTCTTAAACATGATAAAGCTAGGTCTTATTCTTAAGAGAATTTTGTGAAAAGGATGAAAAATTATGCTATTTGTGGCTTTAATCCTGTGTTCTGGACCTATTGGTTGAAGGGAAGATAACCCATTTGCCCTTAAAAATGCAGAGAAAAACTATAGAAATTACTCAGATCGGACTGGCCAGGGCGCTGCTGACTCTGGAGTGCCACTCTGGGCATGAAACCATGGTTTGTATCGTGGGATCCCCTAGCATCGTACTGGGCAAGACGCCATGGGATAATCGCCCCGAGCCTCTATTTATGAATCCCAAACACGCCCTTACACTAATCCAAAAATTCCAAAACTCACCTGAGATATACTATTGACTTCCCCGATCATAAATCAACTTAAAAACTAGCTTTTGAGACTGGGAAGGTAATAAATAAAATCATCAAAGTTTGAGGGTTTTATAAAAGACTAAGTCCTAACGCTTATCTGTAATTTTCTAAGTCTGGGGCCTTTCTTGACATGCTTTAAAGGACTCAATTGACTAGTATTTTTATGGGGTCTTACATTTATCTTTTCCCCTAAATCACTCAAAGTGTGGATCATATCACTTTCACTACTTTGTATGTGGAGGGTAAAAATTCCTCGGTCTTTTCGATTCTTTACCATCCTGCTCATCATAACTAAACTTCACTCCTTAGTAAGTGACACCATCTTAATATCATTCAACTTTATCTCATTAGTCATCAAATTCTTAAAGTACTTGGCATACTTAGGAATACCCTAAAAAAATTAAACAATGGAAGGTTAATATGGAGTTCTCTGAATGTATGAAAGAACATTATAAAAAATGCATTCTCTTTAGATTTTTTATGACTTTGAGGAAATGGTGGTGCTAGTCTTTTCTATATACACTCAACTGCCTTAGTTTTTGGGTACTCAAACTTCCCTAAAGTTTCAGCACATTTGACTTCAACTTTCATTTCTTCTTTCTTCTTTGGAACTAACTCTACTTGTTCATCCTGATTTTTCTTTGGAGGTTTATCAATCAAATTTCTAACACTCCTCAAGGTGATTACCATTACCTTCTTCGGATTCTTTGTGTCACTTGGAAAAACCCCTTGAGGTCTTGTATGTTGATCCTGAGCTAACTTTCCCAACTGTGTCTCTAGATTCTTTTGAGAAAGTTGCTAATTTTTAATCTCTATAATCAATAGTTCTTGATTATCCAGGTTCTTCTTTAAGGTCTCTTAAATATTACTAGCCTGCATATTTTGCTGCTGTTGAAATTGCTAAATCTGAGCTTGATTGTTGCCCCATGAACAGTTGGGCTAACTCCGCCAATTGTATTTTTAGGCATTGCCATATTTTATATTGCTTTTTGTGTATTTCCTACAAAGTTAACCGACTCCAGATTCACTCCACAAGAGTCTGCATAGTGGCTACTTATATCACAAATCTCATACCAACATGGGGTCTATTGGACTATATTTACTTAGGCCTAAGATTGGTTCACAACAAACTTGTTGAACTATGTCCTCATTTGGTTTCAAGGATGACAATTAAGTAACCAAAGTTGTGACACTATCCACTTCAACCATCCCGCTAGGCTTCTTCATTATTTTTCTAGACATATCTCCCTTCCATTTGGAATTACCTTGTACAATGTAGTTTCACAAAGAATACAACTCATCATAAGTTTTCTCCAAAGCTTGACTACCTACAATTGAATCTAACAAAAAATTTTCTTGTATGGTCAAGAGCTTCAACAAAAGCGTAAGACAATACTCCATTGGTTTACTGATGGTGTGGTCACTCCTTAAGAAGAGATTTGAATCTTACCCTAGCTTTGACTTTTACTTAAAGCTTAAAATCTCACATATAACCTTGCGGTCTTTCCAGACCTGAAGAATCGGATGAAGAATTTCTTTGCCAAATTATCCCATGTAATGATAGAGTATGAAGGTTCTGCCTTCAATCATTTCTTTACTTCACCCAAAATTAAGAAAGGGAAGAGAGTGTGCCTCACGTAGTCTATGGAGTCTCCAATGGAGATAAAGGTGCCATTGATCTCCAATAAATTTAGCAAATGACCTGTGGCTCCTCATATGACAGGCTTGTGAATTGCCCGCTGCAGTGCAGTAACTGCACCATGTTCTGTTTAAGCTCAAATCTACCTCCAGTTTCTAGTCTGCAGATGGAGAAGGTAACATTGTATTCGAGTAAGATTTCTACTTCGCAAACTATCCTGTGGGTTGATTGATCTTCAGTCATTGGTGAAGGAGTAGATTCTCCCTGTGGAACTTGTGATATGCGATATAGAATTATTGCTTCTCTCCTTAGTTTGTGTAAGCTTCTCTCAGGTTTAGGATATAGTCAACCAAATCTATTTTCTTTGCTAGCTTACATAAGTTGCAGACCTATACCTATAAATTCAAAAGCTAAGACCAAATCATTAACACTTATTAAATAAAATAGGAAACTAAAAGTAAGATAGTTGTCAATTTTCAAGTGTCCAGTAATGACGCAAAATACATGTTGTGTCCAAGCGCAAATGCAAGTGTACGTGGTCACCCGAGTAGTAAAGTGGCCTTTAAAATCCAAGTTTCAACCCCATAGGATCTTGGTTTAAGAAAAAATCTAATTCTAGCTTCCCTACCAAGATTAAACAAATGCAAGAGTAACAAAAAATGTTTGAGATTTGAGAATTCAAAAGTAACCATAAACAATTCAAAATTATAAAGTGTTGGAGACAATAATGGGGAGAAATCTAAGTTCAAGGCACTACGAAAAATTCAACATAGCTATACAATCTTGTCGATTTAGTTAATTGTCTTAGTTGTTGATTCACAGTATTGATAACTTGATTATGGACTTTCGATCCTTTAATCGTCTATCTAAATTTTCCCCACAACTACATAGTTGAGCGGGAAGGAGAGAGATAAGCTAAACATATTTATATTTTATCTTGTATTTGAACGAAATGGGGGAAAATTAGGTATATTCTTATCCTAAATGCAAATCCTAACTTCAATTCCTTAAATGCGTAAGATCCCACTCCATATACCCTATGATTTACTCTATTATTGCTTCTTCTGGGATCACAATAGAAATATAGATTTATACTAAGGTCACAAATCCATCGAATAGTAATAACAAGGATATATGAACAACCAATAATTATAACAAACCTAAATAAACTCAATTCAAAACATAAGTAATCATATTCTTTGTCTCAACCCTAGAAAAAGGTGTTTAGCCACTTATGGTCTTACAATGAATCACAAGAATGATATTCACGTATAAAAACCACAAGTAAAATAAAGATTAAAAAAAATAATTTAAGACTCATAAAGGGTATTTCCAGACCCAAAAGTCATCCAAGGTTTTTACAACAAGAGAAGTGTTCTATTTACACTAGGACAAAAGTTAGCCATTTTGTGCCCATTGGCATGTTACACTCATGTTGCTCAGCGTTTAGGGGAACCCTTATAGTGGGTTCATGTTATTTCAGAAATATTTATTTTGTGTCTTGGGGAACGTCACGCCCTTATCTCAGAGGTCAAAAGGCGTGGCATGCTCATGGCCTCAAAAATTCCAAATTTTGTCATCTTGAACTCCTTTATTTTGCCTTTGATTTCCTCACTTCTTGAGTGTCTTTCCACTTTACTTTAAACTTTTTTAACTTGAAAAAATTGATGTTATCATCAAACATGATCACCTATAGAATCAAAAAAGATAAATTAGTGCACACAACACAATAGAATTCACCGAGATACACTAGAATAACACATAGCTCAAGCTAGTAACACTTGTTTTCTCATCTAAACTCTAAGTGATCATTTTGATTCCAGACTTGTTATAAATATACCTTGAATACTATAAACATATTATTTAACACTTAATTACTTAATTATACCCTAACAACTCATTATGCACACAAAATTTCCTTAAAACTAGGGTAAACGCGTGTATATTATAACACTTAGGTGCATAAATCCACCAAAGATCAATACATAACTTGTTCGATTTTTCATGCAAGGCATTGAGATAGTCTAACAAGAACAAATCCTCTATCGAGTTATGAATTTAGGGAAAACACAATATTAGTGCTCATCTCATATTGATCACAACCTTAATTTCCCAGCAACTATTACTTTTACTCTCACTGATACCAAACTTCATTTTATTGTCACAACCCAATTTACGAGTCTTGATGGCACCTACTTTATAAAACCAGTAGGTAAGACAAATAGTAACATGAAGCTAAATAAAATGTGTTAACATGATAGTAAATTACCATAAGGAAAAAAATAACAAATGCAACTTGTAAATAAAATATGGCATTAGGAATAGATAAAAGATAGCCCAACATAGACACTATCCCACGACTTGGTAGAGCTAGTACAAGAGAAATATAAATGTAACCCAAGTATCAATAATAGTCAATACAATATATCTTGAAACTAAAGATTAGACATAAGTAAGATAGAGGGAACTATGCGACTATGACTTCAGGAGCTCACTTTATCTCTGAAAATCAATGCAGCACAAACGTCGATCTATGGATGCAACTAACACTTGGATATGCACTAAATAGGTATAGAAGTATAGTATGAGTACTAAAACCTTGGGTACTCAGTAGGAATCATCAACCAACTGTGCTAAATTATGATATAAATATGATAAAGTGCAAGATAACCTAACAAAGTCGAGATAAAGTCAAACCTGAATCCACTCCAATATCTTTATGCATAGATAAGTATGTAAACTAGAATAATAACATAAAATAACATAAAGCATCAACACATAAGATCATAACTATAAATTGTCCCCGATAAAACAATTAGTGTGTAAAAGTAAATAATCCATCGCAAGCCCCCATAAGCCTCAAAGGTACAAACACAATAGTATAGCTCTCCATCATTAGTTATCAACTCTCATGATGCAACTAGAATTCTTCCATTTCATTCCACACCATGTACATCATTTACCCATTAGCCACTATTCATCAACTAAGCTCTAATTATCAACTAATCATTATACATAACTGATTGTTATTTACCAAATAATTATTATACATCAACCAATTACCATTTATCAACTAATCATGATATTACTTGAATTCATTCATATCATGCCACATCATAACAATTTCCTTATTTTTGGACATAGCTAGAATCTCTATTGTCAACCTCACACCCCAATATCATCATATCATAAGAAGTTTATCATCATGGTGTAATATGTATATCCAGACTCAAACCACTAAGTATAATTAACCATATCATCATAAATATCATCATTGATATTATTCTCCATATCGCCATCAATACCAAAAACATAGTCATTAATATCCTAGCCATCCTCAGTACTTTACCAGGTATAAATAAACGATATCATTATTATTATCCAAACTTGAGTCGTTATTTGCATGGTTCATAGAATAATCAATACCCAAGTTCATACCGATAATCATATCATCAATACCATGGCCAATAGCATAATCATTATACTGTTAAATAGCATAATCGCTAGCATAACTATTTAGCATGATTACTAACCATAATAGAAGCATGATCTCAAGCATAATTAGTACTACAATTGATGATATAGTAAATAAGTAGGATCCCTAGTATAATCTATAGCATATTTACAAATATAATCAATAAGCATAGTCTTAAGTATAATCAATACCATAAATGCTAACATAGATAATAAGCATAATCTTAATCATAATACATAGTGTGATTGCTAATATAATCAACAAACGTATTCCTTGGAATAATCAATAACATGATTGCTACTATAATCAATAAGCATAATCCTTGGCATATTCAATAGCATGATTGCTAATATAATAAATAAGCATAATCCTTGGCAAAATCAATAACATGATCACTAATATAATGAATAAGCATAGCCTTATGTACAATCAATAGTGTAATTTCTAATATAACCAATAACTTGGTCAATGGAATACCCAATGGCTTACTCAATAGCCTAATCAATGGCTTAATCAATATCATAATCAAGGTCTTATTAAATAGCTTAATTAATTAGATTATCATTTGCTAACTCAATAAGTTATTGATAGTGTAATTAATAAGCATTAATTCAAATATAAACCAATCATGAACATAAATTACCAAGGCATCTTAATATCACCAAAATAGGTATTTCCTAGATATACACAGAAATTTAAAAGGTCTTCCATAACTAACAAAAATAGTGGCCTAAGGTTGGTCAAAGAGCCCACTTCTAAATTCCAAAAATCTTTCACCAAGAAATGTCTACCCAAACTAGGCGAAGGTATCTAAATCAACTATTAGATGTTGAATAAACCATAACTAGCCCTAGGATAGTAATTTGTCTCAATAGAAAGCAACTAAGTCAATACTACCTAAGTGATGGGAACTAAAGTGGGTTTTTGATGACCCTTCAGGTCATTGTCCACGTTCTTATTTATTATCGCTAATAGAGATTCTCCATAGCTTCTCCAAGTCATTAGTGACTTTCTAGAATTGATAGTTCAGTTACCTGGCGGTTCATTTAGTTTTTAGAACCACTTTCCCAATTTGAATTCTTCATTGGTTCTGATTTACTACTGGGCAAAAAATTTAGTAAAACAATCTTATATGTGAAATTTCACTTTGCCAAGTTCCAACCTTCAGAAGTATCCTGGCATAGAGGGAGATACCACAACTACAGTGGGAGAGGTGCGAATATGATTCCATGACCACGTCCAAGCGGGTTCACAACTGCGCTACCCGAGGCCTAAGCAAAGCCTATTTAAAGGTTGTCTTGCCTGATACTTTAGCCATCTTGTTCCTTAATATTTAGCTCTTAAACCTAATAGAGTGTAAAATCTTAAAGTTAGTCTTGTTGGTTAATTAAGAGCTTGAATAACTTGTGTAATCCATTTTTTTGATACAAATCTAAGGTTTGATTTCTTCAAGTTTTGTGTTAATTTCTTAATTTCTAGACCCAAAACCCCTAATGGTTTGAGGATCAAGTGTATCCATAAATTTAATTTATTTACTCAAATTTCTTGAGGGTTATAGCTCCCTAATAATATTTAGACAATGGGTTGGTCTATGAAACTCATTTTCCAAAAGTGGGACCCACTTGGGGGTTTGGTGTCATTTTGGACCCATGGCATAATGGTTCCATAATGGGTGTTGATATCTTGTAATGATTCTTAGATTATGTTGTTGACACCTTGGCTTGTGGAAGAATCTTTAAGAAAAGGGAAGGGAAAGCTTGTTGGTTCGTGAGTAATTTGGACTCAAGGTAGGTTAGGTTTACTTGTAGTTAGATTGAGCTTAATTATAGTATAATTATGATATCTTTTGAGATTGGGCAGGTTCTTAGATGATAAATGGGTGAATGATGATACTTGCGATTAGTTGATCCTCATAGGCTATTAAACTTGTAAAATGTGATACTTGACAAAATCCTAGAATCTTTGATAGTTCTACATGTAGTTTCATAAGTAGTACAAGAATACTTTAGTTTCTCTAGTATAGGAGAATGATGTAGTTGACTAACCTTAAGAGTATATTAACCTAGATATGAATAGTTATGAATTTTCCTTATTTTTTGGGTGACTTAGAAAGGATATTTGAAGAATAATTCCCTTAAAGGCCTAGTAAGGATTGATAAGCCCTTATGGTGTGATTTAGATAACCTAGCCTAATTTTGGGTAGAAGTTAATCTTTCAGAAGTGAACTTTGGCATTATTGGGATTTAAGAGTGGAACTTGACCCACCTTAATCTTGAATTATAGAATTACTTAGTGACCTAGATACTTGAGGAATGCCTAAGTCACTTTATTAAGGTTATAATGGTTAAACTAGATTGTCAGATATGCATGTGGTCGATAGTTGGAAAATGTGTATACTTGATTGATTATCTTATTGTCATGATATGTATAGACATGGAAAGTCTTGTAAATTAAACCTATCATTATTCTATCGCCTGGATTATTGATGAGTTCACCAAGTGAACCTCTAATTATGTTACCACTCTTGCTATGACCCAAGACTAATGATTAATAAAATGTTATGTGAAGATTTTCCTTTAGGTCTAGTATTATGAAAAATGGGAGTAAAAGTGGCATCTAGAGAGCATACACTTGACTTATAATTTACTTGATAATAAACATATTAACTTGGAAAAGTGGTGATTATATGTATTATTTAGATACTCATACTCATGCAACTATTTTTATTATGTAATGATGATTAATAGTAAATGTGTTACCTTACATCACTTATTTTCTATCATTGTAGGTTCTATATGCTTATTTATTTAACTACATATGTATGTGCATATTGTTACCTCGGAGGATGTGTTAATATTATGATGATGCCCAGTGAATCTAGAGGATATTAGGATGTCAAGATGATTCTCGGTGAATCAGGATATAATGATGATACGATGATGGTCGGTGAATCCGTAGGATATAATGATGTTATGATGATACCCAGTGAATCCGGAGGATATAATAATGTTATGGTGATTCTCAGTGAATCTAGATGATATAACAATGTTATGATGATGCTCGATGAATCCGGAGGATATAATGATATTATGATGATGCTCGGTGAATCTGGAGGATATAATGATGTTATGATGATGCCCGGTGAATCCAGAAGAGGTAATGATGATATGATAATGCCCAGTGAACCCAGAAGAGGTAAAGATGTTATGATGATGTTATGTGTAGTGAGTATATATGAATACATATATGTATGTGAGGTTATGTCATATATGGCTAAACCCATTTGTGTACTTTTGACATGATGTCTTCCTTTGTAAATAGTAATCCATTCTTTGTCATTAATTACTAGATAAAAGATGTGACCCTTGTTAACTCTTATTAGTAACTAAAAGTAGATTATTCTGAGTAGAGGCTAATTGCTATGTGTATTCTTGTGTAGAACCAAGGGCTCACCTAGTAAATCTACTTGATTTGGATAAATGGTTATGTTATGGAATTTTGCGTACTAAATTATCTTATGTGATAACTCACTAATAAATGACTATGAATCTTAGGATAGAAGCCTAGTTAACTAGTTGGTGGACCTTACTTAGATAGAACATGGAAACTAATCCTTGAGGTTGTGACATGCTCAATGATAATAGACTTAGTATTGTATGATGAGTGGTCAAGTTGACATCTATTATCTGATGTCGTGGTGGCATAATTCATGGATTATATAATTAGGAGGTCAACTAGAAGATATGTTTGTGATGGGTAAATAAATAATAGTGTAAAAGCCTAGGTTTCACCCATATTATTGGTATAAGAGAAAGTGTCTAATAGAGTCCTGCAGATCAGAACGTTGACGTCTATTTCCTATCTTAGAGAGGATATAGGACATTCTTAGGAGTCCCTCACTTCTTTCACTCATATCATGCTAAGAGTCTGAGTTGGTTTTTGGGTTATTATCTTGACTTTACTCTTTCGCAGATGCCCAGGACTTATGCTATAGTTCAATGTGAGAAGGGTCTCGAGACTCAGACTTGTGATGTGTCCCTAGTTAGAGATTAGGGTGGACCTCCCCATAACCTATTCCTACACCCAAACCATAGACTTCTCCACCTCAGCTAGTGGTGGTCCAGGTACCAGCCTAGGCTCCACAAGGATTCATCCCTTCTTCTTTGCTTAGAGATGCTTTAGTTCAGCTATTGGGTATTGTTGATGGTTCACAAACTACTAGGACTGGAGTGCAGCCTCCAGATATAGCTCCTAGAGTTGCAGTTCCTCCTATTTCAGCAGTTGGTCAGCAGAAAGTCACTCAGCCAGTTGTGACCCATCCTTCTACATCTGCTAAAGAGCAGAAGATGTTGGGTAAATTCTTAAGGTTTGCTGCACTTAGATTTTCTGCACTTAGGTTTTCTGGTGCTCCTGGAGAGGATGTAATTTAGTTTCTAACTACTTGTGATGATTGGCTTCATGGGTTAGGCTTTGTTGAGACCTGCGTTATAGATTACACCATATTTCAGTTGGACTTGCCTACTCGGCACTGGTTGAAAGTTTTTGTGAGTTCTAGGCTAGTTGGATCTTCCTCTCTATCTTAGGTTTAGTTCTCCGAGATGTTCTTGGAGAAGTATATGTTGCACAACCTTAGAGATCACTTGAGAGATAAATTCTCTAGATTGGAGTACAGTTCTATGATAGTCGATATGTATTATGCTCGTTACCATGAGTTGGCTAGGCATGCAACTTCTATCTTGGATACAAAGTATGAGAGAGTTTATTTCTTTGTGTGAGGATTAAGAATTCCTATTTGGATGGCTACTCAGATTTTGGTTGTTGTGTACAGGACTTCTGCTAAGGTTTTTGATTGTGCTAGAGTAATAGAGGACATGTAGCTTGAGGGTCATGATAATAGGCCCAAGTTTCAGGACAGATTTGGTGGGAGCCGTTGTAGTTCCCAATTTAGGGGTAATTTTTTTTATGCTAGAAATTCTCCATATCTATCTTTTTAGACACAGAGTTAGGCTAGTCGACCAGTTCAGGAAGCTTTTCAGACCATTAACAGAGGTCAGTTCATTTCTAGTGGTCGCCCTAGTAAAGGCCGTTATCAATCCTTGAGGGGTTTATCTGTAGGCTATATTAAGCATGGCAGCTATACCAGATCATCCAAATCTATGAGTTCTAGTTCAGCTCATGATTTTTATTTTACTTATGGACTTCCTGATTATTTCTCTAGAGAGTGACCTAGTCATAGGGTGATAGTTGTTTCAGCCTAAGAAGCTACTCTCATTAGGAAAGTTCATACCTCGGGTAGAGGTGGTTTATGAGTTTGTAATAGTAGTTACCAGGGTGGTCGAAGTGGTACTCAGGTAGGCAGGATAGGAGATCGGTCAGGTTCCCAGCCAAGTGGCGAATGTAGTCAGTTGTATGTAATACCTGCTAGACTTGAGGATGATACTTTGGATGTTGTAGTTACAGGTGTGATTTTGGTATGCTGCAAGTCAGATCTTGCTTTATTTTATCCTAGATTCACTTATTCTTATATATTTACTTATTATGCATAATGGTTAGACTTGACTAGGGATTTATTATTTGTGTCTTTATGCATATCTTATCCCATAAGTGATTCTTTAGTAGTGGCTTAAGTATTCAGATCATATGTTGTGATAGTTAGTGATGTTGATACTTGATATGTTAGACTTTGATATAATTTTGGGCATAGATTTGTTATCCCACCATCATGTGGCCATGGATTATTTTGCAAAGACCTTTAGCCATGCCCGACATACCCTAGTCATATGGAAGGGAGTAAGTAGCTGCGAGCCGATGGGGATTATTTCTTATATTTGTGCCAGGAAGCTCATATCGAGAGGTTACAATTCTAATCTCACCTATGTATGTGATACCCTTGTTGAGAGTTTGATGCTTGAATCTTTTATTGTTGTGTATGAGTTTCCTTATCTGTTTCTTGCTGAGCTTTCTGGTATTCCCCCTGACTGTGAGATTGAGTTTGCTATTGACCTTGAGCCTAGCACCCGAGCTATTTCTATGGAACCTTACTGTATAGATCCTGTTGAGCTGAAAGAGATGAACTCCCAGCTCTAGGATCTTCTTGGTAAAGGTTTCATTAGACTAAGTGTGTCCCTGTGGGGAGCCTCTATTCTGTTTGTAAAGAAGAAAGATGGATCGATGCGAATGTGTATTGATCATAATCAGCTTACCAAGTTGACAGTGAAGAACTTTTATCCTATGCCTCATATTGATGATTTATTCGGCCAGCTTCAGGGCACAACTATATTTTCTAAGATATATTTGAGGTCCACATTTGAGGTCCGGTTATCATCAGTTGAGGATTTGGGCTGAGTATATCCAAAGACAGCCTTTTAGGACCCATTATAGTCACTATGAGTTCTTGTTGGTATCTTTTGGGTTGACTAATGCCAGAGCTACATTTATGGACTTAATGAACCGTGTGTTCATACCCTATCTATACTTATTTGTTATTGTGTTCATTGACAATATTCTTGTTTATTCGAAGAGTAGTGATGAGCATGCGCAATACTTAAGGATTATGCTCTAGGTCTTGCGAGAGCATGTGCTTTTTCCCAATCTCTCCAAGTGCCAGTTTTAGCTTGAGTCAGTATCAATTTTTAGACACGTGTTGTCCAAGCGGGGTATTATGGTAGACTCGTCTAAGATTTTGGTGATTTGTGATTGGGAAAGGCCTATATCTCTGACTAAGGTTTGTATTTTTATTGTTTTAGCTTGTTATTATAGGAACTTTGTTGAGATATGTGCTACCATATCCTCCCTTATGACTAGATTAACTTGGAATGTAGTTCCTTTCTGATGGCTTGAGGAGTGTGATTTGAGCTTTGGAAATCTGAAGTGTTGTCTCACTTCATCCCCAGTATTAGCCCTTCCAGTTGAGGGTGAGGGATTCATAGTATTTTGTGATGCATCTAGTATTGGTCTTGGATGTATTTTGATACAGTAGGGTTGTGTCATTGCCTATGTTTCTAGAAAACTTAAGGTGCATGAGCGCAACCACCCCACTCATGATTTGGAGTTAGCAGAGGTAGTTTTTGCGCTCAAGATTTGAAGGAATTACTTGTATAGTGTGCATTGTGACATTTTCACCAATCATAGTAGTCTTCAGCATCTTATGACCCAATGATAGCTTTATGCTCGCCAGTGCAGATGGATGGAGTTGCTAAAGGACTACGATATTTCCATCTTGTATTATTCAGGAAAGGAAAATGTGATGGCTGATGCCTTGAGCCGCAAGGCTATGAGTATGGGTAGTTTGGCATGTATATCAGTCTCTCAAAGACCCTTAGCACGGGATATCCAGTCCTTATCCAATTTGATGGTTCACCTTGATATTTTGAATCCGATGAGGATTTTGGCTTGTATGGAGGCGAGGTCCTCCTTATTTGAGCAAATTCGTGATCGTCGTTTGGAAGATAGTAAGTTGTGTCTTCTTCATGATTGGGTGATAAGTGGTGATTCTGGGAGATACACAGTAGATTTTGAGGGTATCTTGAGGATTTTGGGTCGTATTGTGTTCCCCAACTTGATGACTTGATTTAGTCGATTCTACACGAGGCTCACAGTCATAAATATTCTATTCATCCCAGTACGATAAAAATATATAGAGATTTTAGGCAGCTTTATTGGTGAGATGGTATGAAGAGAGATATGGAAAACTTTGTAGCTCATTGCTTATGTTGTCAATTGGTTAAGGCCGAGCATCAGCTTCCATACAGTTTGACTCTGAGGTTACCCATTCTCGAGTGTAAATGGGAAAAGGTTACCATGGACTTAATTAGTGGTTTGCCTCATACTCCCAAAGTCACGATGGTATTTTTGTTATTGTGGATCATTTGACCAAGTCAAGACATTTCATTCCTACTTAGATGACCTTCAGTGCTGAGAGATTAGCCCGTATTTATGTTTGAGAGATAGTTCGTCTGCATGGGTCCCTGTGTCTATTATATCAAAATGTGGTTCTGTATTTACTTCGTGGTTTTGGAGATCATTTTAGGAGGGGTTTGGTACTCGAGTGGATTTGAGTATATCCTTTCATCCGCAGATGGATGGTCAGTCCGAACAGACTATTTAGGTACTTATGGATATGCTCTGAGCCTTTCTTATGGACTTTGGAGGATAGTGGGATCAACACTTATCATTGCAGAGTTCACCTATAACAATAGTTACCATTCGAGTATTGAGATGGTGCCTTATGATGCTTTGTACGATAGGAGATGTCGTTCTCCTATAGGATGGTTTGAGACTTCTGAGGTTAGACGTTGTGGTACATATTTTCTTCAGGACTTATTGGATAAAGTTAGGGTGATTCAGGATAGGCTAAAGAAGCCCAAAGTATGTAGAAGGCCTATACCGACCATAGACGTCGTGCCTTGAGATTCATAGTTGGTGATCGGTTGTACCTTCGTTTCACCTATGTAAGGTGTGATGAGATTTAGGAGTAGGGGTAAGATTATCCCTCTCTATGTTGGTCCTTTTGAGATCTTTCGTGTAGTGGGCGAGATGGCCTATGAGTTATCTATACTTCCAGAATTTTCCACTGTTCATCTAGTTTTTTATGTAACTATGTTTCGAAAGTATATTTCGGATCCTTCTCTTGTTCTTAGATGGAACTCAGTCCAGTTAGATGAGAAGTTGACCTTTCAGGAGGAGCCCGTGCTTATTTTGGCTAGTGATGTGAGGCGACTATGTTCTAGAGTGATTTTGATAATCAAGGTTCTGTGGAGGCACCGCCTAATAAAGGAGGCTACTTGAGAGAAAGAGAGTGAGATGCGGGTCCAGTATCCTTATTTATTCAACATTTCAGGTATTTTTTTCGTCTTTAACTTTTGGGGATGAAAGTTCCTTAGTAGTGGATGTTGTAAAGAACCTTCAGGTTATTGTCCATGTTCTTGCTTATTCTCGCCAATAGAGCTTGTCAATAGCTTCCCTAAGTCATTAGTGACTTGCTAGAAGTGATATTTCGGTTATCTGGCGGTTTGTTTGGTTTTTAGAACCACTTTCCCAATTTGAAGTCTTCATTGTTTCTAATCGACCATCGGGTGAAAACTTCAGTAAAACAACTTAAATGTGAAATCCAACTTTGCCAACGCGTCTGAAATGTCAAAATCTATGCGGTTATGTATCTCATTTGCTTAAAATGGACTCTAGATGCATCTCGAGGCATTGGCCAAAGACCAAAACCAAGTTCCGAGCTTCAGTCATAGCCTGACATAGATGGAGATATTGCAACCGCAGTGGGAGAGGTGCGAATGCAGTGGCACCACCGCAGCCAAATAGGGTCCTTGACTGCTCTACTCGAGGCCTGGGCTAAACCTATTTAAAGGTTATCTTGCCAGAAATTTTGTCCATTTTGTGTCTCCCTCTTGAGTTCTAAACCCTAATAGAGTGTAAAATCTTCAAGTTAGTCCTCTGGGTCAATTAGAAGCTTGAATAAATTGTGTAATCCATTTTTTTGCAACATATCTAAGTTAAGATTCCTTCAAGTTTGGTGTAAATTTCTTATCTAGACCCAAAACCCTAATGATTTAAGGCTCAAGTGCAGCTACAAATGTGATTGATTCACTCAAATTTCTTGAGGGTTATAGCTCCCTAATGATCTTTGGACAACGGGTTGGTATTGGTTTCTCATTTTTTGAAGGTGGGACCCACTTTGAGGTTTGGTATCATTTGGGACCCATGGCATAATGGTTCCATAATGGGTGTTGTTAATCTTTTAATGATGATTAGATAATGTTGTTGATAGCTTTGCTCGTAGAAGAAGCTTCATGAAAAGGAAAGGCAAAGCTTGTTGATTCGTGAATAATTTGGAGTCAAGGTAGGTTAGGCTTACTTGTAGTTAGATTGAGCTTAATTGTAGTATAATTATGATATCTCGTACGATTGGGCTGGGTCTTAGATGATAAATGGGTTAATGATGATACTTCGGATTAGTTGATCCTCATAGGCTATTAAACTTGTAAAATGAGATGCTTGACTATAGCCTAGAACATTGGATCGTTCTACTTGTAGTCTCATGAATAGTATGAGAATACTTTACTTGCTCTAGTAGAGGAGAATAATGTTTTTGACTAACCATAAGAGTATTTTGACCTAGATATGACTCGTTATGAATTGGCCTTAGTGTTTGGGGTGACTTAGAAATGATACTTGGTAAGGATTGATAAACCTTTATGGTGTGATTTAGATAACCTAGCCTAATTTTGGGTAGATGTTAGTCTTATAGAAGTGACCTTTGGAATTATTGGGATTTAGGAGTTGGACTTGACCTACCTTAAGGTTGAACTATGTAATTCCTTAGTGACCTAGATACCTGAGGAACGTCTAAGTTACGTTATTGAGGTTATAATGGTTAAATCCGGTTGTCGGATATGCATGTGATTGATGGTTGGATAATGTGTATACTTGATTGATTATTTTAATGTCATGATTTGGATAGCCTTGCAAAGTCTTGTAAATTGAACCTATGGTTATGCTTGATACGCCCAAATTACAACTCTCATTAGAAAGTGTAAGCGGTCGCTGTCAAATATAGAACCCAACTGGGTTGGGTGTCGAATCCCACAGGGAGTACTATGATCACTAAGTATTGCAATTATTATTAGACTGTTGGTCGAAGATTCCAAGATAAGGGGGGTTTTGGTTTAAATGCACAGTAGTACTATTAGTGTAACGAATGAGACGATATATGTAAAAGTAATTGATCACAGAGAATGACAAGTTAGGGTTATGTCCACCTTGTAGCTTCTACTTCTATATTAACTATGGGTAATACGAATTTTATACATGCATGCACTTATAGACAAACATATTCTAATTCTAAATCCAAGTGTTTTTCAACCATCAAGGATTTATTCACCTTAGTTCTCTCGAACCTAAAGTGTACAACAACTTATACGAACTCTCCAAGTAGTTAATCCTGCTAGGGCATTAACGTGTAAACTAGAGGTTGGAAACCCTAATTTTTTGTCACACTCTCTTTTCCAAACAACAACTTTTCTATCGAACAAGTTATTGCGATAATGGCGTATTCCCCATGTTTGCAACCACGAGAATTCAATTATAATGAAGAGAGTAATGATATAAGTGCATTACACATCATAAATTCACAAACCCATAGCAATAGAGAGTATACTACAAGGTTTCCATAACCCTAAAAGATAAGTTTAGCTACTCATGAATACAACGGAAATCACAATAGACATAATCATCATACCAAAACTTAGAACAATCTCGGCGATGGTTGATTCGTATACACAAGTTAAGCCAAAAGAAAATCATATAAAACTACCCAAAAATCATCAACCATGTGCGCTCACACAAAATGTTACCCATAATCACTCATAGTTTTGCATTTTTCAGAAACATGGGTATAAGACTTTGCTTGCTCTCACTCTCACAAAGAATTCTTAGATTACCACTGATGACCATATGCTTTCCCTTAGTGTAATGCTCCACTAATATCAGAATGCTAAGGTTAGGATCAAATAGGTCTTTACGGGTTGTAATGTAGGCTAAGGGACAGGTAGGACTATTTTGGCCAGAAATGGTGACTACGTTCCCTAAGCGCTTTAATACACTACATTATTCCATTTACACTAACTTTTAACAACCACGCTATCTTTCTTTTATCCACCAGCCCCCTTTCACCCATTTTGTTATTCAATTAGAACACAATGATGGGAATATACAACTCTCTTTTTATTATTATTTTTTTTTTTATATATATATATATATATATATATATTTATATTTAGCATCCCTATGATAGCCACCCTCGATCACATATTTTCATGTATCAATAACTAAAATTTGGGGCATCACTTTCACCATTTTCATTTTATTTTGCCACACTCTTTACTCAACTTGATTCTACAATTTAAAGCGCTTAGGAGCTTTTTGATCAAATTATGGTCTTAAAAAAATGGATTAGGCTACATATGAGGCTGCCAAAGAAAATAGCTAAAGGCTCAAAGGGTGTTCACTAGGACAATGTACAAAGGTAGGTAAAAAGAAGATAAACAAAATCAGGGTTGCCAAAGAAATGCCTAAATCATCTCCTAAACTCACAATCTTTATTTCGCTTCACACACACACTAGGCAAGTTCTAGCATCAGTCGCAACAAAGAATATACAATAAACTTACACACACATGGCACATGGTCAACTTCATTGGGAGCATTACAGATTCTTGACCCAATAGATGAATTAATTAAACCACAAACAATTATCACACAGTGAGTCATAACTTAGAGCCTAAATGTTTCAATAGTAGTGATTCAGCACAAACTTTTGTTATAATGCCATGCCGTCTATCAGAACAATTTCATGCACTTTTTGACTAATTACAACTAACTAACTATGACTAAATCAAACAACTAAGAGTAGATGTAGGCAAGCAGTACACAATACAGCAGACATATACCCACACCCCACACTTAGACGGAACACACTGCCCTCAGTGTAAATAAATAAGCAAAACCTGATAAGTCAGACTCCTCCTCTATATCTGGGGTCATACCCCCTACGTCAGAATCATCATCAGAGTCGTCATCATCAGAGTTGTCCTCCACATCAGAGTCTAGCAGTCGGTGATCATCGTCTGTCGGCACATTATCATCTAGAGGTTCCTCAAAATTTACCCCCACTCCACACATGGCCCGAGCATGATCATTAAGAGGGTAGTCATAGTCCAACTGCCGAAGCTCTGCATACGTCGGCACACGACCCCCATTCATCATGGTAAACCTAGTCATGCCATACAGATGGCAAAAAAAACTTTCATCTCGAGCATATCTCTCAGCAGTGGTAAGGGTGATGCCTTGACCAGTTTCTGACTCTTTGATTTTCGTGAGGTCTACCTTCCTCGGGTTATGTGGCAACTTATGGTATGCTGGCTCCTCCTCAATGTGCTCTTTCCTTAAGATTGCAGTCAACAAATTTCCGAAACTAAAATGGGACCTTTTGTGCAGCCTTGCTTTTCGCATTGACGATCGTATAACCGCACCAATGTTGATGGGAACATTTGTCATTAGAGAATATACCAAGCAGACTCGATCATGCGTAATCTTAGTGTATTGTGTCCCAGGAATCAAGCAAGAATTGACTATTCTTAACCATATGCGAGTTTCTCTGTTCAAAGAAGCATATGGGTAAGTATTGTGACACCCATTATCTTTGTGACGAGTCCATCGGGTCATGGACCTTGATCCATACAATGTATGTCTGATGGCTCTGTAGGGAGGTCTGTGGTAAAGCTCCTTGAGTGGTGATTGATCCACGCTTGGAGTACCCAGGAAAGAGTTGAAGAAATCAGCGTTCAATTACAAGACTTGGACCCAAATCTTTACTTCACTTCCGGTAGTCCTTGGGGACCAGTTGGCATAAAATTCTCGAGTCAAATCAAGATTGCATTCCCCCATATCTCGAAAGATAAAGTCAAGATTTAGTGCCATGATTTTAGCAAAAATGTGGGGGTCTCTCTTTGCTAAACTTTCCTTCTGCATCAAATACACATGAACATATTTCTTCACTTTATTGTTACTATACCATTCCTTTCCTTCCTCTTCCAGAACCCACTTGATCCCAAAATTGTGTCGAGGCACTTGAAGAGAGGAGGAATCAGCCGGGTCTTTTCTTGACCTTTTCTGACCTTTTTGTGAGGTGGATGATTTATTCTTTCCCTGTCGTCCTGTCGGAGCCATGTTACCTGAGATCATAATAAAGTCATGTTAGTTTCATTTCGGAAGATTTACTATAATCGAAAAAGAAAATAGTGATGGCACCACCCCACACTTAATTTGTTTGCACAAACTAATTGAGTGAGTGATGTCGATTACTCAGACTTCATCGAGATACATTTAGGTGGTATGTTCCAACAACATTAATAGCGCAGTCACACTTTCAACCCTTCACTTTACATAACAATTTCTCAGTTTGATATAGAGAAGCAACACACAATGGTCATGTAATCTTGACTATCATTTTCAACTTTATTTCATTGGAGCAATGCAATCTTTGAACAAGACTACCACATAGAAATCTTATCATGCTATAGCATAGAAATAATCACACCATCTTATGCTTGTGGTCAATCATGATCATTACATCGATGAACGAGTCGTTCAAACATTCAAGCTTACAACTCTCAAAATTATGCATTAACTTCAAAATTTCAACTCCATAAAAAAAATTATGACAGTGAATACCAAACAATACATGCCGGAGTAAAGTCAAGAATACCCACAAGAATCTTTTCACTCAATGAGATGCATCATAACAAACCAACCATATTCTCATCACCAAGCACTACTTCAAAATCTAATTAACCATTATAAGCCTAGCACTGCAACAACTACGGAATATAAATGAGCAACTTACTTGGTGATGGATCAGAAAGGTGAGTTCGCAAGATTAAATGAGAAAAGAGGAAAACTTGGAGAGGATAAGGGAGCTTGGGCGGCGCCTAGGTTCAACAAATAATTGAGCGGTGTTCAAAGGTAGAGGGTCTATTTAATGGATGAGCCATGGGTCGGTTTGATTCATTTACAAACGGGTTAGAAGGCAAAAAGGCATAAGTATGCGGCGCCTATAGCATTGCCTAAGCATAAGTAGGCGGAGCCTATAGCATTGCCTATGTTGGCATAGGTGGCGCCTTGCCTATCGCCTATGTGAGGCAGTGAGCATAGGCAATGGCATAGGCGGCGCCTTGCCCATTGCCTATGTTGGCATAGGCGGCGCCTATAGCATTACCTATGTTGGCATAGGCGGCGCCTTGCCCATCGCCTATGTGAGGCAGTGAGCATAGGCAATGGCATAGGCGGCGCCTTTCCCATTGCCTATGTTGGCATAGGCGGTGCCTATAGCATTGCCTATGTTGGCATAGGTGGCGCCTTGCCCATCGCCTATGTGAGGCAGTGAGCATAGGCAATGGCATAGGCGGCGCCTTGCCCATTGCCTATGTTGGTATAGGCGGCGCCTAGACTATTGCCTATGTTGGAATAGGCGACGCCTAGCCTATGGCCTTTGATCCATCATTCCTAGACTTACTACCATTGGCATGGCTCACTTTCAAATCAAAATTTTCGACTAATCTCCTCCTTTGTACGTCTTGCACCTACACTTAATAAAAAACAACAAAAATGATTAGAAAGATGGGTTACCTCCCACCAAGCGCCTTAGTTTTGGTCGTGGCTCGACTCTTCTTTTTGAATTTTTATTTATCAAAAACAAACTCCTAGTGAAACAAAAATGATTAAAATGATGGGTTGCCTCCCATGTAGCGCTTGATTTATTGTCTCGGCATGACATAGTTATCTCGAGTACTCAGACTTCATCGAGATGTATGGTGTCTATACATTTTATCGAATCGGTTGGACCGATATATAGATTCACTCTTTGTCCATTCACCTTAAAGACACCACCATCATTGTTTTCTAACTCCACTACTCCAGATGAGTAAACTTGGCTGATTCTGAATGGACCAGACTATTTAGATTTCAACTTACCTGGAAACAGCTTCAGTCTGGAGTTGAAAAGAAGTACCAAATCTCCCTTCTAAAAGTTTTATTGGATAATCCTCAAATCATGGTACTTTTTCATCCTTTCCTTGTAGAGATCTGCTCTTTCGTACACATGTAGACGGAATTCATCCATCTCATTCAGCTGTCTCAATCTCATATTAATCGCATCATCCCAATTCATATTAAGCTGCTTCAGTGCCCACATTGCTGTATGTTCTAGCTCAATTGGCAAGTGACAAGCCTTTCCATAAACTAGTTGGTATGGTGACATGCCAATTGGTGTTTTAAACGCGGTCCTATATGCCCATAAGGCATCGTCCAACTTTCTGGACCAATCTTTCTTGCTGGCATTCACAGTCTTAGCAAGGATCAGCTTGATCTCCCGATTTGA
Organism: Capsicum pubescens; assembly: GCA_030864215.1. Lineage (NCBI taxonomy): Eukaryota > Viridiplantae > Streptophyta > Magnoliopsida > Solanales > Solanaceae > Capsicum > Capsicum pubescens. The sequence continues at coordinate 127,771,055 of CM061543.1, forward strand.
AACCTCTACCTGCCCACTAGTTTGTGGGTGGTACGGTGTAGCTACCTTATGTTGCTTAACCCCATACTTTACCAATATGGCTCTAAACAGCTTGTTGCAAAAATGTGATCCTCCATCACTTATGATGGTACGAGGTACCCCAAAATGAGAGAAGATATTTCTCTTTAAGAACGCTACGACACTCTTACCTTCATTATCAGCTAGCGCGACTGCTTCGACCTATTTGGATACATAGTCCACAGCAACTAGGATATATGTCATCCCAAATGAACTCACAAATGGTCCCATGAAATCAATACCCCAGACATCGAACAACTCTACTTCAAGCATTTTAGACATGGGCATCTCATGGTGCTTTGAGATAGAGCCTTGCCTCTGACACTAATCACATCTTCTTACAAAATCGCAGGCATCCTTGAATAATGAAGGCCAATAGTAGCCACTTTGCATTACTTTCCTGGTCGTCCGATCACCTGCATGGTGACCCCCAACTTGGGAAGCATGACTTGCTTCTAGTATACTAGGCACCTCCTCATCTGGGATGCATCACCTAATAATACCATCAGCACATCGTCGAAAAAGATAAGGCTCATCCCAGAAGTAATGTTTCACATCATGCATGAATTTTTTCTTTTGATGAAAGGAGAGATGCTCAGGAATCACTTCACTTACCACGTAGTTAGCAAAGTATGCATACCAAAGTAAGTCTTCCACCATAGTTGCTAGAATCTCTTCGTCGGGGAATGCATCATCAATATCAAGGTTGGTTTGCACTATGTGCTCACTCTCAAGTCTAGATAGATAATCAGCTACTTGGTTTTCGCAACCTTTTTAATCCTTTACCTAGAAATCAAATTCTTGAAGCAGTAACACCCACCTAATTAGCCTTGGCTTAGCATCCTTCTTTGCCATTAGATATCTTAGAGCCGCATGATCTGTATGAACCACTACTTTGGTTCCCAACAAGTAAGCACGGAACTTTTTAAAAACATAAACAACTGCTAGAAGCTCTTGTTCAGTGATGGTATAGTTCTTCTGTGCTCCATTCAAGGCCTTGATCGCATAGTAGATTGGATGAAATAGCCTTTCTCTTTTCTGACCAAGTACAGCACCCAAGGCTACCCCGCTTGCATCACACATAACTTCAAAAGGTAGAGACCAATCGGGTGTTACAATAATAGGAGCTTCAACTAGCTTTTCTTTGAGGCATTCAAATGCCTTCAAGCAATCTTCACCAAAGTGAAACATTGCCTCCTTCTCCAAAAGTTTGCATAATGGGCTAGAAATCTTGGAGAAGTCTTTAATAAACCTCCGATAAAAACCTGCATGACCGAGAAAACTACGAAACCCCTTTACAGAAATTGGAGGTGGTAGTCTCTCGATAACTTCAATCTTGGGTCGATCAACCTCAATTCCATTTGCAGAGACTTTATTCCCAAGAATGATGCCTTCCTTAACCATAAAATGACACTTCTCCCAATTTAACACCATATTGAATTCAACACATCTCTGCAAAGCCATACTCAGATTTGCCAAGCATGATTCAAATGACTCACCTACAATCGAAAAGTCATCCATAAACACCTCCAAGGTGTCTTCAACCATATCAGAGAAAATGGATACCATACACCGCTGAAAAGTGGCAGGTGCATTACATAGCCCAAATGGCAGTCGTTTGAATGCAAAAGTACCATATGGGCATGTAAAAGTGGTCTTCTCCTGATCTTCAGGAGCAATGCAAATCTGATTATATCCGGAATAACCATCTAAGAAATAGAACCATCCCTTCCCTGCAAATCGATTAAGCATTTAATCCATGAATGGCATTGGGAAGTGATCCTTTAACGTCCACGAATTCAGCTTCCGGTAGTCCATGCACACTCTCCACCCTGTGACAAGTCTGAGTGGAATTAGCTCATTCTTTTCATTTGCGATTACTGTCATGCCCCCTTTCTTGGGCACACATTGTACCGAACTCACCCATTTACTGTCTGAGATTGGATACACCACCCCTGCATCTAACCACTTTATGATTTCTTTCTTCATCACCTCTTGCATAGGTGGATTCAGAAAACGTTGATGCTCAATAGTGGGCATGCAATCTTCCTCGAGCTGAATCTTGTGCATACATATCCCAGGCGGGATACCAATTATATCAGCAATAGTCCAACCAATGGCTCTCTTGTACCTCTTCAGAGCAGAGATGAGAGTTGCTACTTGTTGTTCACCTAAATCAGCAGAAACTATAACCGGCAGTGTATTTCCCCTTCCCAAGAATGCATACTTTAGATAACTGGGTAGCTCTTTCAACTCTAGCACTGGTGGCTCTTTAATGGATGGCTTCGCTGGTGGTGAAGGTCGATTCTTAAGGTCAAGGTCCAGCTTCTTAGGGAATATGAATATGACCCCATTCCTGTCAGAGCACAGATAGTTTCTTCATACTCTTTAACTTCCTCACGCTCAAAGTTCAAAAGCACAACAACCAATGGCTCAACAGTAAGCTGCTTCTCTGAAGATAATTCCTTCTCATCCTTATAATAAACATCATCTACAGAGAACACATTTATATCTTTGGGCTGCTTCATTGATTTGTATACATTAAAATGTACCACTTCGTCATTCATCCGAAATAAAAGCTCATTTGCTTGTAAATCAATAAGCACACTTCTTGTTGCGAGGAAAAGATGACCCAAGATTATGGAAACTTCAAAATACACCTTGCAATCAAAAATAACAAAGTCTGCAGGAAAAATAAAGGTAGAAACCTTCACTAGTACATCATATAAGATACCAACAGGTCATTTTACCGACCTATCTTCCATTACGAGTCGCATGTTGGTTGGTGTAGGATCGCCCAACCCCAACTGTCTATAAATGGATAGTGGCATCAAATTAATGCTAGCCCCCAAATCGCACAATGTCTTAGCAAAATCCAAAGATCCAACCGTGCAAGGAATAATGAAAGCACCCAAATCTGTCTTCTTCTGTACTAAAGACCTTGTGGAAATTACACTCTAATGATGAAAATTATCTGCCAGTTCATAGCTTGCTACCCTTTTCTTTGTCAAAAGGTCCTTCATGAATTTGGCGTACCCTGGCATCTGCTCCAGTGCCTCCACCAAAGGCACATTAATAGTCAGCTGCTTCAACATGGTCATGAATTTACTGAACCTGAAATCATCAGCCTTCTTCTTCAGTCTCTGAGGAAAAGGTGGTGGTGGATTTGGAAGAGTTTTCTCCACCACTTCCTTTTTATTTTGCTTCCCATTATCGATCTTTTCAGACTGCTGACATCTAGGTGTAGTATCATGAACGTTCTCATTCTGATTTTTAGCTTTTACAGAATCATCACAATCTGCTTCAATAACATTCTCTTCTATATTATCAACCACCGGCTTGCCTTTGGAAGGATTTTCCAACACCTTACCACTCCTGGTAGTAATAGCCAAACATGATCCATCATTCCTTGGATTTTGCACAGTGTCACTAGGTAAAGTGCCATTTTTTCTTTGATTGAATGCTGCTGATAGTTGACTCATTTGTTGTTCCAGCTATTTTATTGCAGTGGAATGTGAGTCAACCAGTTGATTTATTGAGGACAAATCATTTTTTACCTCAGTTACTCCCGTGTTGGTTGCCTCCACTCCTTTCAACAGCTTAGCCATCATGTCCTCCATGGACATCTTCCCAGAGCCAGATGCAGCAGCTTCATGATTTCCAGGAGGAACATACAGACCACTCCTGTCAGTTTTATTCTTCCAACTCCCTTGGTCTCGGTCCTTGTATCCAGATTTTTCATAATAGTTCCGACCTGGGTTTCCTTGGACATTGCCTCGGAAACCCCTCTGATTATTCAAGTAATTAGCTTCTTCCTCAGAATCAGAGTCATCTCTTCCCTGTGATACAATAGCTTTGACCTTTTCTGTCTTCCCTGATAATAAATGCTTGGTAAGAAGGTCCATCTGTATTTTCATATGAGCCATATCCTGGTCACATTCCTCTTCTCTTTGCCTCTGTTCTGCCGTCATTCCAATAGATACAGTAGAGCTTGCTACCTCAGAATCCCTGGTATGCCAAGCTCTACTCTTCTTTGTCATACGATCAAGCATATCATATGCCTTAATAAAAGTAAGGTCCATGAATGACCCACCCGCAACATTATCAACCACTGACTTAGTCACTGAGTTCAAAGCCCTATATAATATTTCCATCAAGTGGATATTTGTCATCTGATGATTTGGGCACTGCATAAGCTTCTTCTTGAACCTCTCCCATGTTTTGTGGAGATCTCCAGTTGAAAGTTGTCGAAAATTGCTTATCTCATCTCTTAATTGTGCTCTCTTGGATGGTGGAAAGAATCTTTCTAGGAAAGCGTCTTTTAGTTGCCTCCAATTGGTAATAGAGTCAGGAGTTAGCCCGTTTAACCATAGAGTTGCCTCTCCAGATAGAGACAATGGAAATAAGCGCAGCCGGATCGCATTCTGTCCAACTCCCAGATTGTCAAACGACTTGCATGTTGAGATAAAATTAATCAGATGCATATTTGGATCGTCGCCTGCAAGTCCACCAAATAACCCCTTGAGTTGAAATAGCTGGATCATGGAGCTAGTGATATTGAACTTGTCTCCGGGTGCCAAGGTCGGAGGAATAATAGCCGCTGTGGCACCAGCCCCATCCAAATCGTCATCATCATCATCAAAAGGAACCTGCATATCTCGGCGTTCAGGTCTCATTCTAGCTTGACGATCTCTATTGACATTCCTGTTCACAGGTGCAGCCACATCATCTGCACACCTTGGATTTAATAACTCATCATCACCCAAGTCCTCATCATCAAGATTTGTTGCCCGACCTGGGTTATCAGCATTCTGTTGATGTACTTGCACAGCTGCCAATGCAGCTAATCTAGCCTGCTCCTGTTGAGTAGCCATCCTTTCAAGGTTTCGTTGTGCATCTATTCTACCAATAAGATGTGGCTCAGGATTTATAGGTAATAAGGGCTGACCAGAACTTCGTGTATTTGGCATCCACTCCACTAAACCTGAACAAAACAAAAACAATAAACAAAAAGTAAAATTTGAGAATCTTTGACCAAAGGGTCTATTAACTATCACAAACTTAGTTGTCAACTGTATTCCCCGGCAACGACTCCAAAATTTGATACGCCCAAATTACAACTCTCGTTAGAAAGTGTAAGTGGTCGCTGTCAAATATAGAACCCAACTGGGTTGGGTGTCGAATCCCACAGGGAATACTATGATCACTAAGTATTGCGATTATTATTAGACTGTTGGTTGAAGATTCCAAGATAAGGGGGGTTTTGGTTTAAATGAACAATAGTACTATTAGTGTAACGAATGAGACGATATATGTAAAAGTAATTGATCACAGAGAATGACAAGTTAGGGTTATGTCCACCTTGTAGCTTCTACTTCTATATTAACTATGGGTAATACGAATTTTATACATGCATGCACTTATAGAGAGACGTATTCTAATTCTAAATCCAAGTGATTTTCAACCATCAAGGATTTATTCACCTTAGTTCTCTCGAACCTAAAGTGTACAACAACTTATACGAACTCTCCAAGTAGTTAATCCTGCTAGGGCATTAACGCGTAAACTAGAGGTTGGAAACCCTAATTTCTTGTCACACTCTCTTTTCCAAACAACAACTTTTCTATCGAACAAGTTATTGCGATAATGGCGTATTCCCTATGTTTGCAACCACGAGAATTCAATTATAATGAAGAGAGTAATGATATAAGTGCATTACACATCATAAATTCACAAACCCATAGCAATAGAGAGTATACTACAAGGTTTCCATAACCCTAACAGATAAGTTTAGCTACCCATGAATACAACGGAAATCACAATAGACATAATCATCATACCAAAACTTATAACAATCTCGGCGATGGATATGACTAGTGACAATAAGAGAGGAACATGTTTCTCTCTCTCCGTTTCTCAAGCTAAGTGGTTTTCTGCTCTCCAAAAATATTACAGAATCTGAATTATGTGAATAATGGCTGAAAATTCAGCAATAAGGTTTTTAATAACAACCTTCTCTACTAAGTTGCTACTGCATCCTTAACTATTTAAAAATGTTGAGTTTGCCCGGGAAAAAGTTCTCATGCATCACATTTAGTCCAAAAGCTGCCTTCCCTTTTATGTGAAGTTTTCCTTTGTTGTCCACAGGTCCCCAAAGTGCTGAAATCTTTCGCATTAGTACCTGAAAAGCATGCTAATCACATAGGTCAGCTCACTTAATTGAAAGTAGACTAAAAGTGCAGGAATTATGTATTTTATCCTCAAAACTTAGCTAAAACATGGGTAAGTTATGGTGCTTAGGCGTATAAATACGCCCAACATCAATGCTATTGCTCATCTTATTGATAAGTTCAACAAGTGAACCTCTAATTATGTTACAACTCTTACTATGACCCAGGCTTAATGATTAATATATTGCTTATGTGATGGATTTTCTTTTGGGGTTAGTATTTTGAAAAGTGGGAGTAAAAGAGGCATCTAGAGACTATGCACTTGACTTATAATTTACTTGCTAGTAAACATGTTAACCTTGAAAAGGGGAGATTGCATATATCATTTAGATACTCATGCTCATGCATCTACTTATATTATGTAGTGATAACTAATAGTAAAGTATGATGTTATGTGTTACCTTACATCACTTATACACTATCATTATGGGTTCTATATGCTTATTGTTTAGACGACATATTTATGTGTATATCACTGTCTTGGAGGATGTGTTAATGTTATAATGATGCCCGGTGAGTCTAGAGGATATAAAGATGTTATGATGATGTACGGTAAATTTGGAGAATATAATAATGTTATGATGATTCTCGGTGAATCCGGAGGATATAATGATGTTATGATGATGCCAAGTGAATCTGGAGGATATAATGATTTTATGATGATTCCCGGTGAATTCGGAGGAAATAATGATGTTATGATGCTGCCCGGTGAATCCGAAAGAGGTAATAATGATATGATGATGCCCAGTGAACCCAAAAGAGGTAAAGATGTTATGATGATATTATGTGTGGTGAGTATATATGAATACGTGGACGTATGTGAGGTTATGTCATGTGTGGCTAAACCCATTTATGTACTTGGGACATGATGTCTTCCTTGGTAAATTGTTATTCATTCTTTGTCATTAATGACTAGTTAAGAGATGTGACCCTTGTAACTTTAATTAGTAACTAGTAGTAGGTTATGTTGAGTATTGGGTTAAGGCTAATTGATATGTGTAATCTTGTGTAGAACCAAGGGCTCATCTAGAAAATCTAGTTGACTTGGATAAATGGTTACATTATGGAATTTTTCCTATTAAAGTGGCTTATGTGATAACTACTTGTCGCTAATAAATGACTATGACTAGTAGGCTACAAGCCTAGTGAACGAGTCGGTGGACCTTACTTAGCTAGAATATGGAAACTAGTCCTTAATGTTATGACATGATCACTGATAATAGACCTAGTATTGTATTATGAGTGGTTTAGTTGATATCTATTATGTGATGTCGTGGTATCTTAATTGATGACTTATGTAATTAGGAGTCTAACTAGAAGATGGCTTTGTGATGGTTGAATAAATAATAGTGTTGGTAACTTGAAGCTTTTCCTTATTTGATGACTAGTAAACTATAAGACTTGAAAACTAGTGGCTCGCGGAAATGGAGGATGGCTAATATTGACTAGGCATGGAGTTAATAATGAGTTAGAGATTAAATTACTATAATAATTCTATGGTTATATCGGCTTCGTTGTGTCAAATTGCGGTATTGATGATAATTGTAGACCTTGGTAAGAGGTCATGGAGGTAATGTGTTCCTTGATATGTTGATGAATTGATCTTTAGGTGTACTCTTCGGTGGCCGTGACGAGTTCTTTGTTTGTTTTCCTTGAGTGTACTTCCTGGTGGTATGGGACGTCATAGTAAGTTCTTTTGCTTTATACTCTAATGATGATAGTTGTATTGATTATGGTAATTAAATGATTTTTATTGTATATATGTGGCTTTATGCTTCCAAAACGATTACTCATGTTGTATGAAGTTATGGTATATGTGGATATGGAATATCGTACTGTTGTTCTAGTTGACTAGTTATTTAGACAGTGATACCAAAGAAGATTCAGGTTCGATTATGTACCTTGACTTTAAGTTATTTTCTTACTCTATATCATCCTTATATTATAATTTATCTTAGTTGGCCAATGATGTATACTTAGTACCCGTGTTTTAGAACTCATACTACACTTTTGTACCTTTTTGGTGCAGACCTGAGTTCTAGTTTCCACCGTTGGATCAAGATCATGTGGCATTGATCATCAGGAGATAGGGTGAGCTCTTGGAGTTTGAGTTGCCCTTTTTCCCTTCTATCCATATTCTGTCATTTGTATTCTAGACGAATGTATAAGACTATTTAAGACTACTAGACATTGAGTTGTAATTTCTATTGTCGATTGTAGAGTTTCTCTGTACTAATACTATCAGTTCATGGGTTTGGTGTTCTAATGATAGTTGTTTCTTTGTGTAATGTAGTCATTAAATTATGTTCCCATATAGGGTTCATGTTGGACATTCCTACCAAGGTAAATCATTGCATTGGGTCAAAAATCAAGTTTCAAAGGTTTAGGGATTTTTGAACAAGAATTGTGAAAAATCTACTAGGAAAAGGATGAAATCTTACCACAGATCGGAAGATAATCACTTAAACAAGTGTTAGCTAAGCTCCCAAATCACCCACAAGCTTCAATTTGAAACTATCTCACTATTTAGGCTTTAGCTCTCTTTGAAATTGATGAAGAATGGCATAAAAAGTCTAAAAGGGACCATTTATACCCATCTCAGGTTCCCGGATATCGCTATCGCGATTGGGTATCACGATCAAAATCTGGTAAGAATAAATCACATGTCGCCATAGCATTTTACCCTTCGCAATCATGATCTCGTATAGAGGGTAAAGTGCATACCGCAATCATGATTTATCCTTTGCAATCGCTGTCACATTTGTGACCTGATGCACCATATTTTTAAGTCTAAAATAGACATCAACCAAGTGCTCAAGATTTCTTCGTAACCCCATGTGCACAAACAAACTATTCTACCATACCAAATTTGTCGTTCCAGAATCAATGGAAGTAAAAATATACATCTGAGGTTGATTTTACAAAATGTGGGTCCCATACCTAATTAACATTCTTTTAACTTTCTGACTAAGCTTAGGTGCCTTGAGACCTAAACCAAGAGTCCACCTAGCCTAAAATTGACATTCTAGAGCTACAGAAATAGTCAGAATTTGCATTCAAGGTCCTTTTACTGAAATATTTCGCGCGGTGGCCATTTGAAACCAATAAAGACTTCAAAATAGGTAATTGGCTCTAAAAATTAAATGAACTACCTAATAACAGAACTGTTAGTTCAAGCAAGTCACAAATGTCTTGGGGCAGGTATAGGAAAGCTCTAGCTACAAAAGTAATCAAGAATATGAAAAATAACCTGAAGGGTCATTACAATATCTACTACTAAAGGAACTTTCGTCCGTAAAAGTTAAAGGGTTAGGATATACCTAAGGCCTCAAAAAGGTGAGGATAGTGGGTCCACATCTCTCTCTCTATCCCCCAAGTAGCCCCCTCTACTAGGAGGTTCATCCACTAAACCTTAACTGCAGGAATCTCTCTAGTGCACAACCATTTTACATCACAACCCAATATAAGCACAGGTTCTTCCACGAAGGTCAATCACTTATCTAGCTACACTGAATCCCACCTAAGCAAATGAGATGGATTAAGAATGTATCATCGCAACATAGAAACTTGGGAAACAAGATGGATAGAAGCAAAATCTGGGGGCAAAGTTAACTCATAAACCACTTCACCAACTGGGCAAAGAATATCAAAAGGTACAATAAATAGGGTTGAGCTTGCCCTTCCTCTTGAACCTCATCACACCCTTCATGGGTGACACACAGAGGAATGCCTGATCACCAACTCCAAATTTCAAGGTGTAAATCCTATAGTTTGCATAGGCCTTTTACCTACTCTGAGTTGCTCCTAACCTATCCTAAATTACCCTGACTCTGTGCATAAAATCCTGAAGCAAATCAGTACCATAGGGATAAATCTTGAATGTCTCAAACCATCTAATAGGGGAACAACATTGCCTACCAATCAAGTCCTAAAAAGGTGTCATCTCAATACTTGAATGATAACTGTTATTACAAACGAACTCTACCAAGGTTGCTCCTCCCACTGGCCTCCAAAATCCATAAAACAGGCTCGGAGTATATCCTCAAGCACTTGAATAGTCCGCTCAGATTGGCTATTTGTCTATGGATGGAAGGTTGTACAAAGATCCATATGAGTACCCAACTTCTCCTGAAAATCTCTCCAAAATCAAGAAGTAAACACGGAACCCCGATCTAAAATAATTGATATAGGCACACCATGCAAACGGACTATCTCACGCACATAGATATGAGCAAAACTCTCAACACTGAAGGACATCTAAGTGGGAATGAAATGTGCTGACTTGGTATACCATTCTACAATGACCCAAATGCCATTGGAACCACGGGAAGTGCAAGGAAAACCATAAATGAAATCCATGGTAATCCACTCCTATTTCCACTCGGGAATGGGCAATCTTTGAATCAAAACACATGGTCACTGATGCTCGGCCTTCACCTGCTGAAAATAAAGGCAACAAGCTACAAAGAACACCACATCTCTCTTCAATCCACCCTACCTCTAATGTTGTCTCATATCTCTATACATCTTAGTCTTACCCGAGTGAATAGAATATCTAGAGCTGTAAGCCTCATACAAAATAAAATAAATGAAGTCATCGATCCATACAATGTAAATGCAGCTATCAAAGCTCAAAACACCTTCAGAATCTATGGTGGTCCTATTGGACTCGCCACTCAAAACCTGGTCATGGAGGAAAGCAAAGCTTACTATCCTCAAACTGACAATCCCGAATCTTCTCTCAAAGAAAAGACCTCACCTTAATAATGGAAAGAATCCTCCTAGGGTCTGAAATATAAAGGAAAACTAGAAAGTTGGGTAAGGATTGAATGTCTCGTTCTGAGAAATTGTAATACAGGCCAAACTACCCATACTCACTACCTTCTGACTCAAGGCATCTGCTATAATAATTCCCTTACCCAGATGATACAAGATAGAAGTATCATAACCCTTAAGAAACTCCATCCATCTACCCTGTCTATCATTAAGTCCCTCTGTATCATAAGATGCTGAAGACTGCGATGATCGGTTAAAATCTCACAATGCACACCATAGAGAAAATACATCTATATCTTAAGTGTTAAAACTACTGCCAGCAACTTTAAATAGTGAATGGTGTATTTGCTCATGCACCTTAAGTTGCCTTAAAGCATAAGCAATAACACTACCCTGTTGTATAAACATATAACCCAAGCCAATGCCGAAAGCATCAAAATACACGGTGAATCCATAGCCCTCTATGGGAAGAGCTAGAATAGGAGATGAAGTGAGAAAATCCTTGAGCATTCCAAAGCTCAACTCACACTCCTTGGACTATCAGAAAGGAACCTTCTTCTGAGTTAATCTGGTCATAAGTGCTGAAATAGTACCAAAATCATCAATGAATGCACTATAATAACCAGCAAAACCAATAAAGCTAGGAACCTTAGTCAGAGATGTAGGCCTAGCCCAATCAGAAATATCCTTAACCTTCGTCGGGTCTTTCATAATCCCATTCTTAGACACCACATGCCTAAGGAATGTCACCGACTCAAGACAAAACTCACACTTAGAGAACTTGGAAAAATCAAATGATCTTTCAAAGGCTAGAGCATAATACTCAAGTGCTTTGTATACTCCTCTCTACTTCTCGAATACACAAAGATGTCGCTGATGAACACTATCACAAAGGAATCTAAATAAGTCCTAAACACTAGGTTTATAAAATCCATGAATTGGGTTGGCACATTAGTATACCCAAAATACATCACCAAGAACTCATAGTGACCATAATAGTTGATAAAGGTTTCTTTGGGATATCTTCAGCCCGAATCCTTAACTGATGGTAACAAAATCTAAAATCAATCTTAGAGAACATTACTGTAACCTAAATGTGCTCGAACAAGTCATTAATTTAAGGCATGGATAATGGTCATTCACTGTCACTTTATAACGTGCCTATAATTAATACACATGCGCATGGAACCATCTTTTTTCTTTACAAACAACACAGGAGCTCCCCAAGGAGACATACTCGATCTGAACTCGGCAAGATCCATACTGTAAGGCCATAACACCCTGATTTTCTGAACCGGAGTGCTACACGGTGCTTATGACCCCGAAGGACCATAAGCTAACCCATGACTGATATTTATACCTATACACTACAATATATGACATAGTAATGTGGAAAACATGAATAATAGGCCATAAGGTTCAACTGCATAGAATATCTGACAAATCATAACATCCATATGGGGTAACGAATACCTAAAACAACTGAAATATGAATCAAATCTGAGCTAAATCTAAAATCCTATAAATACTGTCTTAAATAAGGAGTTGAAGGAACATGTCTCCAACTAACTCCATCTTGAAAAGCTGAACTAAAATAATGAATGAAATAAAATAATATCATCCTCGAATGGATGAGGACTTACTGCAACTCTATGACTAGAATGCTACTGATGATCTAGAACTCGTGTCTATGAACCTATGGTGTAACATGAAAGAAAGCACCATAGCACAAATGCGTTAGTACGACTGGGAGTACAGAGTATACGAGTGAGGTAGGCTAAATACAAAAGGGTTTACATGCATGAGCAATGCTAACTGACTGACTAATATGAACGTAAGAGTACAAACATACTTACATAGTAACTAAAATTGTGAATACATGATATATAGATCTGTACGCTAATACATGGTTTACTATTATCTAACATGACTGATACAGAATTTTTGATAATATGGATGACTATGTATGGCAGTCCTGAATCTACCAGAGTTCCATACTGTAACTGAATTGAATGTAACTGACAGTCCTGGTATACCCGAATATGAAGATCTATCTGAGTTCTTTTACTGAGACTGGGACTGAAACTATGGGAGGTAGTTGCTTAACCGATATTCCCCAATAACACATATAGCTAGGTTGGGGTCAAATCTGTGCCCCGATTGGAAGGGTGTCAATACCGCGCCACTGGTAAGGACAACTGTGAGTGACCCTTAACTGGCTGGTATTCGAATAAGAATGGTGGGAACCCTAAACTTATAAGTTAAGCCACCTCATCAACCCTAATCTGGCAAGTTAAGATGTCTCAACCTACACTGGCTACGTAGTTCTAGAACACATGGATGACTACTAAGAATCACACCCTAAACTGGCAGGTGAGGTCCCATCCTTGGGTTCACTCGGTGCTTACTTCTACTCCCATCTGAAGAGACTGAACATGATTTAACTGGCTGTACATGGACTGAGTAACTAACTTTCGTTGACTGATGGAATAGTACTACTATCTGAGAATTTATTGAGATCATGAGATTTCTGAGATTTCCTGAGTCACATGAATGACTGAGTTCTATAGATCATGGCTTGACTGATATTATCATGATAACGTGACAAGGCTCTAGGCACACAACTATATTTTTCATGCACTAGTAACCCCAGGACTCGATGGAATGAAATTGACATACATAACTGACTTGATCATAAAATGGAGTCCACAATTCACCATATCATAAGTAGGGGATTTAACACTAAGCATAGTTCTCAACATCTTACGTATGGAAGGGAAAATTCATACAACATGTGTATACTTTCATGGCTTCAATATCATGCTCAATCCATATCACAACAATGACGCATATCAATCACGTGGAATTCATGTAAAATCATAAAGCATAGAGCATGGACTTGTCATTTAAGCACTATTAAATCATGGGACATGAATTCTATCATCCTAGGCCTTTTATCAAACACTTTGCATGCATTTTGTTATCTTAGGTGTGTTTTCATGAATTTTCCCATTTTAAACCACATAAAGTTCATGGATTTCAACTAACGAACACATATACTTCATGAAAACACCTTTAGATATCATCTTGAAACTTAAAGAAAAATCATCAACATGTACATGGTCACATCACAACAAGACAAGCACAATATAATATTTAAAATATACTTCTTGAGCTCTATGAACGAAATAGATCCATAGATGAACACTACGCATACCTGGCTCAAGGTTCTTGATGTTTTTGAACTTGAAGGATTTGAAATCCTTTGATTTTTGAAAAATATTGGGTCTTGTTCTTGGTGATTAAATTTATAGAGTAACCCTAGTTTTCATTTGTGAAATAATAATGAGCAAAATAGCTGAATTTGGACTAATCTGGGTATATATAGGCGAGTGGTAAGTGACCAAAATACACCTGTTAAAATAGCCTAGAAGTAAACTGAATGTGGCGTGTGACGACCCGACTGATGGTCCGTCAGGAACTTGACAGTCCATCATTTCAACCGTCGTACGTGAACCAGATATGGGGTTCACTGGATAAGAGTTGATGGCCTGTATGACGGTCCGTCAAAAATGTGATGGTCCATCAACTCGTCCATCAATCCTTATCTAGAACGTGGCCCTACTGCCTTGGCTATGACGGTCAAAGTGGCGGTCCATCACTAATTTGGCGGTCCGTCAACTTGGACGTCGCAATTGGGCGTTTCGGTTAGTTCTCAGTAAAACATCCATAACTTCCTCGTCTGGTGTCGGATTTGGAAAAAATTGGTATCGTTAGAAAGCTAACTCAATTTTCCATGTGATAGAAAGTAGAAATCTCAAAAATACCATGGGTACAAAAATAGATTTGTATTTCAAATAAAATACTAGCATCCTTGAGATTATTTCTAGCTAGTAATAAGCACGGGTATTACAATATCTCCTCCTTGAGAACATTCATCCTCGAATGAGACTGACAAAGAGGGAAAATAATAAATAAACATGAACTGAACATGAGTGAATAAGACATGACTTCATGACTGACATGCTAAATATACTGAACTCATGCACATCTGATGCATGGCTAACTGAGTGTTCTGATAAACTGAGTTTCTCAAGACGAGAATTCATAGATGATGCATGATTTTATAACTGAACTGACACATGAATGAATTACATAGTATGAAATGGTAGTAGATACCACGTTTATAATGCGAACATGAATATGAAATTGAATAAGCTTATGGCAAACTATTACCTTGATCTTGATCTGAATCGGCGGAGAAGAGGTAAGGATACTTGGTATGCATATCTGCTTCTACTTCCCAAGTAGCTCCCTCGACAGACTGATTTTTCCAAAGAACATTAACTAGAGGGACCTCTTTGTTGCTCAATCGATAGGTCTGATAGTCTAAGATTTTGACTGGAATCTCTTCATAAGAGAGGCTGTTCTAAACATCAACGCTCTTAATAGGGACTAAAACTGCTAGGTCACCTACGCACTTCTTGACCATGGATACATGGAAGACTGGATGAACTGAGGCTAAATATGGAGGCAATTCGAGCTCATAAACTACCTTACCTAAATGACTGAGAATCCTGAAGGGACCGACATAGCGGGGATTGAGTTTCCCTTTCTTGCTGAAACTCTTCACTCCCTTCATGGGAGAGATCTTGAGATAGACATAGTCATCGGCCTCAAATTTAAGATCCTTTCTACGAACATCAGCTTAAGACTTTTGTCGGCTCTGAGCAGCCCGGAGTTTCACTCTGATCAATTGATCTTTCTCTAAGGCATCGAAAACCAAGTCAGGACCTATGACTGAGGCCTCACTAACTTTAAACCAACCAATTGGAGATCTACACCTCTTACCATAGAGTGCTCCAAATGGATCCATTTTAATACTAGAATGATAGCTATTGTTGTATGCAAACTCATTCAAAGGCAAGTGGTCATCCCAACTTTCCTTGAAATCAATTGCACACTCCCTTAGTATATTTTCAAGAGTCTAAATGGTCCTTTATACTTTACCATATGTCTGAGGATGAAAGACTGTACTGAGATGGACTTGGGTACCAAGACCCTTTTGGAATTCATTCCAGAAGTAAGAGGTAAATTGGGTACCTCTTTCTGAAATAATAGATAATGGAACACCGTGTAATCTTACCAACTCCCTGATATAGAGTTTGGCAAAATCCTCGGCTGAATAAGAAGTGTGGACTGGAAGAAAATGTGCTGACTTGATCATACTGTCTACAATAACCCAAACTAAATCGTGCTGATGATGAGTTCAAGAAAAACCCATCACAAAGTCCATGTTCACTTCTTCCCACTTCCAAGAAGGAATGGTGAACTCCTGCATGGGTCCAGTAGACTTCTGATGCTTTATCTTAACTTACTGACATGTAGAGCACTTAGCCACAAACTCTGCAACATCTCTCTTCATCCCACTCCACCAATAGATTTCCTAAAGGTCGCGATACATCTTAGTGGACCCTAGATAAATAGAGTATCGCGCACCATGCGCTTCTGCAAGAATCTGTTACTTTAAGTCATCTAGACCTGGAACGGATAGATGACCCTGACACTGAACAACCCCATCTCTCCCTTAGGAGAAAACCTCTACTCTTTGATTCTGAAATGACTCTTTTATCTTGACAAGGATAGGATCCCTATCTTGCTTTTCTTTCACCTCGGAAATTAGAGATGACTCTGAACTACTCTGAACACATACACCACCCTCCGAAGAATCGACTAAGCAAACACCTATTCTGGAAAGATGATGGATTTCCTGAGCTATATTCTTCTTTTTGTCCTCGACGTGAGAAAAAATACCCATGGAGAGTCTACTGAGAGCGTCAACCACAACGTTGGCCTTGCCCGAATGGTAAAGGACACTCATGTCATAGTCTTTCAAAAGCTTTAACCAGCTTCTCTGACAAAGATTGAGATCTTTCTGAGAAAAAACATACTAGAGACTCTTATGATCCATGAAGATATCTACATGAACTCCGTATAGATAATGCCTCCAAATTTTTAAGGAAAATACTATGGATGCTAACTCAAGATCATGAGTAGGATAATTTTTCTCATGGGGCTTTAACTGTCTAGAGGGATAGGCTATGACCTTACCAGGATGCATTAGTACATAATCTAAACCCACTCTGGATGCATCACAATATACCACAAACCCATCTAAACCATCTGGAAGAGCTAGAACTGAGTCGAGTCTTCAACTCTTAAAAACTCTTCTCAGAAGGATCTGACCACTGAAACTTGACCTTCGTCTGAGTCAATCTGGACATTAGGGATACAATAGAAGAAAATTCCTCGATAAACCATGTGTAATAGCCAAGTAAACCTAAGAAACTCCTGATATCTGATGGAGAGACGGGGCAAGGCCAGGTTTTACCGCTTTGGTCTTCTGAGGATCTACTTTAATGCCATCACTGGAAATAATATGGCTAAGGAATGATGCTGATCTTAGACAAAACTCGCACTTACTGAATTTGGTGAATAGCTGGTGATCTCTGAGAGTCTGAAGAACAATCCTGAGATGGTCTGAATGATCACGCTCTGTGCGGGAATAAACCATGATATCATCTATGAAGATTATGACGAACATGTCTAAGTACTTCTTGAACATAATGTTCATCAAGTCCATAAAAGTGGCTAGGGCATTGGTAAGACCAAAGGACATAACTATTAACTTGAAGTGACCATACCGAGTATGGAAAGTTGTCTTCGGGATGTTACATTCTCTAACTCTGAGCTGATGGTAGCCTGATCTGAGGTCTATTTTGGAGAAATAACTGGCACCCTGAAGTTGTTCAAACAAGTCATCTATTCTGGGAAGAGGATATTTGTTCTTGACTGTAACTTTGTTGAGTTGATGGTAATCAATACACATCCTGAGAGAACCGTGTTTCTTGCGCACGAATAAGATTGGTGCACCCCATGGGGATACACTGGGCCTAATGAATCCTTTATCTAAGAGATCCTTCAACTAATGTTTTACTTCCTGGAGTTCTACTGGTGCTATTCTGTATGGTGGAATAGAAATAGGTTGAGTATCTGGAAGAAGATCAATGCCGAAGTCTATTTCCCTTTCGGGAGGAATGCCTGGAAAATCTTTGGGAAACACGTCTGAATACTCATTTACAACTGGGACTGATTCAAGACTATGAGATTTAGAACGGGAATCTTTAATATGCACGAGATGATACGTACACCCCTTAGAAATCATTTTCCTTGCCCGAAGGTAGGAAACAAGTTGACCCCTTAAAGATGAAGTACTACCCTTCCACTCTTGGACGAGCTTATTCGAGAACTAAAACTGAACTACCCTAGTTCTGTAGTCGATTGTGGCATAGAAGGAATGAAGTTAATCCATGTCGAGAATGACATTAAAATCAGTCTTCTCTAACTCGACTAAATTTGCTGACGTGGCTTTCTGAAATATCATAACCGAGCAATGCCAGTATACCCGCTGAGCTATGATGGTTTTACCCACTGGGGTAAAGACTGAAAAGGGCTCTGCTAAAATTTCAGGACTAATTTTGAAATCGCCTATTATATAATGAGTAACAAAAGACAAGGATGCACCTGGATCTAGCAAAGAGTAAACATGAACATGGAAAATCTGTAACGTACCAGTAATGACATCAGGAGAATTTTCCTGATCCTGTCGGGTCTGAAGAGCATAGAGTCTGTTTGGGTGTTGCCCACTAGTAATATTGGAAGCGACACTCTACTGATTTGGGCGACTGAACTGGGCTGTGGAGCGTTTCTGCTGACCCTGTAGACCTGAATGCGAACACTCTCTAATCTTGTGTCCTGTCTTGCCACAACTGAAACAAACATCGCTACCAGCTCTACAGGTACCCTTGTGGTTCTTACCAAAAATCTGACACAGGGGATTAGTTCGGGAACTGCTGACACTACCCTGAGACTTACAGCCTGGTGTTCGATCTCTGTTGCCGTCTCTGAATTTTGGCACAGGGGCATTGGTGGAGAAAGGAGCTGGAATTACTAGCTTAGGACGAAACTGCGAATGGTTTTCTTCTTTTGATTTTGGTTGAGCAAAATTGAAACTGCCTGACCTTGCTCTGTTGTTATGCCTCTCCCTAGTCCTAATCTTCTACTCCTTTATTTGTTGAGCATGAGTCATGAGCCTGGAAAAAGTCATATCACTGTTCAGCATCGCAGACCTACACTCATTTACCATGCTATCATTCACCCCTGACATGAACTTGCTCATCTTAGCCCTATTGTCTGCAACCACATGAGGGGCATATCTGGCTAGCTGAGTAAATCTGAGAGAATACTCCTTAACCATCATATTTCCCTGCCTGAGGTTGATGAACTCTAGAACTTTTGCCTCCCTCAGCTCTTGGGGAAAGAATCTGTCTAAGAAAGTCGTGACAAATTCCTCCCACTCTGTAGAACCTGCATCATCTAACCTCTCGGACTTCTACTATTTGTACCAAGTGTGAGAAATATCCTGTAACTGGTATGCGTCTAACTCAGCACTCTAACAAAAAGTAACTCCCATGATGTCTATGACCTTCTGGACTTGGTCAATGAATTCCTGAGGTACTTCATCAGAGTTAGACCCAAAGAATGATGAAGGGTTCAATCGGGTGAAGTCCCGAATCCTAGTTGCGGCTGAGTTGGCCACTGGATTGGCCGGAATAACTGGTGGTTATTCATTTTGGGCAGCCATAGACTGAGCAAGTGTGGTGAATACAGCCCTAAACTCCGCATGAGAAACATGTTCGCCCAAAGGATCTTCGGGCTGAGGAGCTGGTTGGTTTCTTCTCTTTGGAGGCATATTCTGAAATAAGAGAAGAACGGATTAGACTGAGAGTTTAACTTGAGATTATGCTCACTAGCATGATATGAATACCAAAAGAAAAAAAATTGTTCCTAAAACATCTTATAGCCTCTTGCACATAAATGTGGCGCGCAACATACCCATGCACAAGACTCTACTAGATGCAGCTTTCAGACTTCCTAGGACTCTATTGAACCTTAGGCTCTGATAACAAGTTTGTAACACCCTAATTTTCTGAATCGGAGTGCTACACGATTCTTATGACCCTGAAGGACCACAAGTTAACCCATGACTGATATCTGTACATGTACACTACAATATATGATGTAGTAATGCAGAAAACATGAACAATAGGCCATAAGGTTCAACTGAATAGAATATCTCACAAATCATAACATCCATATGGGGTAACGAATACCCAAAACAATTGAAATCTGAATCAAATCTGAGCTAAATCTAAAAGCCTCTAAATACTGTCTGAAATAAAGGGTTGATGGAGCATGTCTCCAACTAACTTCGTCTAACAAAACTGAACTGAAATAATGAATGAAATAAAATAATATCGTCCTGGAATGGATGAGGACTCACTGCGACTCTGCGACTGGAATGATACTGCTGATCTGGAACTTGTATACTCAGTACGACTAGGAGTACTGATTATACGAGTGAGGTAGGCTAAATGAAAAAGGGTTTACATACATAAACAATGCTAACTGACTGACTGATATGAACGTAAGAGTACAAATATGCATATATAGTAACTAAAATCATGAACACATGATATCTGGATCTGTACGCTAATACATGGTTTACTATTATCTAACATAACAGATACTGTAATTTTGATAACATGGATGACTGTGTCTGATAGTCCTAAATCTGGTGGAACTACCTGAGTTCCGTACTGTAACTGAATTGATTGTAACTGACAGTCCTGGCATACTAAAATCTGAACAACTATCTGAGTTCTTTTACTTAAACTGGGACTGAAACTGTGGGAGGTAGTTGCTTAAACGACATGCCCCAATAACGCATATAGCTAGGTTGGGGTCCAATATCTACCCCGACTGGAAGGGTATCGATATCGTGCCACTGGTAAGGATATCTGTGAGTGACCCTTAGCTGGTAGTTAGTCAAATAAGAATGGTGGGAACCCTAAACTGATAGGTTAAGCCACCTCATTAACCCTAACTGGCAGGTTAAGATGTCTCAACCTACGCTGGCTACGTAGTTCTGGAACACAAGGATGACTATTAAGAATCACACCCTAAACTGGATGGTGAGTTCCCATCCTTGGGTTCACTCGGTGCGAACTTCTACTTCCATTTAAAGAGTCTAAACATGATTTAACTAGATGTACATGAACTGAGTAACTGACTTCCATTGACTAACGGAATAGTACTCCTATCTGAGAATTTATTGAGATAATGAGATTTCTGAGATTTCCTGAGTCACTTGACTGACTGAGTTCAATAGATCATGGCTTAACTGAGATTATCGTGATAATGTGACATGGCTATAGGCACACAACTATATTTTTTGGGTACTAGTACCCCCAGGACTCGATGGAAGGAAACTTACACACATAACTGACTTGATCATAAAATGGAGTCCATAATTCACCATATCATAAGTAGGGGATTTTACACTAAGAATAGTTCTAAACATCTTACGTATGGAAGGGAAAATTCATTCAACATGTGTATACTTGCATAGATTCAATATCATGCTCAATCCATATCACAACAACGACGCATATCAATCACGTGGAATTCATGTGAAATCATAAAGCATAGAGCATGGACTTGTCATTTAAGCACTATTAAATCATGGGACATGAATTCTATCATCCAAGGCCTTTTATCAAAACCTTTGCATGCATTCTTTTAGATTACGTGTGTTTTCATGAATTTCCCCATTTTAAACCACATAAAGTTCATGGATTTCAACTAACGAACACATATACTTCATGAAAACACCTTTAGATATCATCTTGAAACTTAAAGAATAGTCATCAACATGTACATGGTCATATCACAACAAGACAATCATAATAAAATATTTAAACTATAGTTCTTGAGCTCTATGAATGAAATTGATCCATAGATAAACACTACGCATACCTGACTCAAGGTTCTTGATGTTTTTGAACTTGAAGGATTTGAAATCCTTTGATTTTTTAAGAAGATTAGGTCTTGTTCTTGGAGATTTAAATTTAGAGAGAAACCCTAGTTTTTGTTTGTGAAATAATAACGAGCAAAATGGCTGAATTCGGACTAATCTGGGTGTATATAGGCGAGTGGTAAGTGACCAAAATACCCCTGTTAAAATGGCCTGGAAGTAAATTGAATATGGCGTGTGATGACCCGACTGACGGTCTGTCATTTCGACTGTCATACGTGGACCAGAAATAGGGTTCACTGGATATGAGTTTATGGCCTGGATGACGGTCCGTCAAAAATCTGACGGTCCGTCCACTCGTTCGTCAATCCTTATCCAGAACGTGGCCCTACTGCCTCAGCTGTGAGGGTCAAAATGGCGGTCCGTCACTTGTTTGGCAGTCTGTTAACTTGGACGTCGCACCTGGGCGTTTCGGTCAGTTCTGAGTTAAACATCTATAACTTCCTCGTCTGGTGTTGGATTTGGAAAAAATTGGTATCGTTAGAAAGCTAACTCAATTTTTCACGTGCTATAAAGTAGAAATCTCAAAAATACCATGGGTACAAAAATAGATTTGTATTTCAAAGCAAGTAATAGCATCCTTGAGTTGATTTCTAGCTAGGAATAAGCACGGGTATTACAAAGGCACTATAAAAATAGGTTAGGTGTCAGGCTAAATATCAATAACAAACTCATTATCACTGGCAGGAGGTATTCTAGGTAGATCAATAGGGAAAATGTCATGAAACTCATGAACTATAGGAATAGAATCTAGCAATAGTCTCTCCATGCTAATATCTCAAATATAAATGAGGTAAGACTTGTAACCCCTCTAAATAAGTCTTTTAGCACAAATATAAGAAATAATTTACATTTTCTCATGGCTAATAGCTTCTTACCGCACAACTGGGGGTATGTTAGGCCTGGCTAAGGTAATAGTATTGGGAAACCAGTCCATGCCTAGAATCATATCAAAATCCAGCATATCTAGAATAAGAAGATCAATATGAGTATCAACATCTCTAACAGTCACAACACAAGATCTGAACAATCGACCCACTACAAAAGAATCACCCACAAGACTAGATACACACAAATAAATAGACAATAAATCCCAAGATAACTCTAATCATGGAGCATAATAAGAAGATACATAAGAGCAAGTGGATCCTGGATCAATAAATCAAGGAATGATGATGGTACATTAAAATATACTTGTGACAATAACTTTTGAAGACTTAACCTTGAGCCTAATAGATGTTGTATATAACTGACCACGCCCGCCACTTGGATGGGCTCCTGATGGATCTCCTATATTACCTACCTGAGAATCACCTCAGACACCCTAAGAACCACCCCTCCAACCCAAATAACCACCTCTAGCTAAGGGATGAACTACTCTAATATGGGACACTCTGAGCAAAAGAAATGATCGCCCTACGTCTAGGGCACTCTCATATGTAGTAACTATGAGTTGAATAACTATAGCATGTCATATGAACTCAACCTAAACCAAAAAATTCAGTCAACCCTAAATAGACACGATGCCAACAATAACAAGAAGATGAACCCCTCAAAGAAAGACCACCACCCTAACTAGGGCGATCACTGGCACTAGACTGACCTCCATCAGAAATTTAAAACACTTTCTAAAAAGGTCAACAAGGCTGACTCTGAGGCTGATACTATGGATACAGAGGATATCTAGCATGAGAACTCTATCTCTGAATTAGGAACTACTAGGACCGCCACTGAAACCACCCTGATACCTAGATTTTTTATCGTTGCCGCCACGGGCCTCGTGATGTATCCCCTTCATGTCTTAAGCATGATTAGAAATCTCAACAAAAGACCTACCCATATCCTACAAACTCTAAGTAGACATGTAAAGAGCAAGCCTCAATCCTCACAAAAAGTAATGAACGCTCTTATACACAAAATCCAGAATAGAAATAGCATGCCTAGCCAACTCGTGAAAATGAGCCTCATACTCCATAATAGTCATGTAGCCCTGGTCCAATCTTTAAAACTAATCTCTTAATAGATCCTTGAGGCTACAAGGCATGTAATTCCCCAAGAACATCTTGGATAACTCAGTTCATCTTAAAGAAAAAGATCTAGTTGGATAGGAATTAAGATAACCTCTCCACCAATGTCGAGAAGCCAAGTTCAACTGAAATAGAGTGCAATCCATACCAAGACTCTAAACAAGTCCCAAATTACAGAGACTATCCTCACAGGTAATTAAAAACTCATATGCATCCTCGCTTGAAGAACTAAAAAACCTAAGCAGATCTAATCTCAAGAGTCTACCCAATATTTTCTACTCATCGGCAGACATAGCAGGCTGGGAAACCGCTATCTGAGAAACTACCAGTTGAGAAATCACCAACTAGGAGAGACCTTTACTTTAGGAGCCACAGTTATAGGTTGTGATCCCATCTTAGTACCACTCTAATATGTAGACTGTGCACCATCAGTAGGCGCACCACAAACTAACCCAAAAAATTGAACCAAAGCATCTCTGAGCACTAAAGAACAAATAAACCCTGGTAAAGCCTAGGATGGTCCTTGGCCTAGCGCTGGCTGAGATAAAAGAATCTCTTGCTCGAGAGAGAGAATATGGTCTGTTTGAGGACCCCTATCTTAGCCCTTATCTAGGGAAACATCTTATAGTTGTCCGTAACCTATGTGTTATCCACAAAAAGAGGTAGGATACCTAGGCTCATTATCAGTAACCTCGTGTCATATAGTGGTAGAATGTGTCCTATCCATCTGTGAAATCATAAAGTCAAGGGAATATTCTATAAACCAACTTAGACTCTTAGCACAAAATAAGTAAAAGAAGTAAAGAACTCCAAAGAATGTCCCATAGCCTCCTAAAGATAGAAAATGGACATCATCATTCTAAAACTCAATACTCTACTAGACATTTTCTCTTGTACCAATAATATTATTGTAACCTAGCTCAAATACAAATTTGTCACAGCCTGATTTATGAGTCATTTTGGCACCTACTATATCCTGCTAAGAGGTAAGCGAAACCATAACTCATATCTAAACACAATGGATTAACTTGGTAGATATGACCATAAGACAATAAACAACAAGTGCAACTTGTAAATAAAATAGTGTATCAGGAATAGATAAAAGATAGTCAATACATAGACACCATCCCACAATTTGGTAGCAATGATACATATAACCCTAGTATCTAGAATAGACAATAAAATTTTTCTTGAAACTAAAGAATTGACACAAGTAAGATGGAAGAAAATGGGTGACTTTAACTCTAGGAGCTCACCCTATCTCCTAAAATCAAAATAGCACAAACGTTTATCAACGGCGGCAACTACTACTCGGATCTGCACCAAAAAGGTACAGAAGTGTAGTATAAAAATCCATGGGTACTCAGTAGGGATCATCAGTAGACTGAGCTAAATTATGATATAAATATGATAAAATGCAAGATAACATAACTAAGTTGAGATAGAGTCAAATCTGAATCCACTCCAACATCACTATGCTTAGATAAGTAAGTAAACCAGAATAATAACATAATATAACATAAAGAATCATCACATACAATCATAATTACTAAATTATCCCCCATAAGCTAATTAGTGTGAAAAAGAAAATAACTCATCGCAAGTCCTCATAAGCCTTGAAGGTACAAACAACATAGTATAACCCGACATTACCAGTTATCAACTCTTATGATGCAACTAGAATTCTTCTATGTCGTGCAACACCATATCAATCGTTGACCCATTAGCCACTATTTATCAGCTAACCACTAATTATCAATTAATCATTATACATCAACTAATCGTTATTTACCAACTATTCATTATACATACACCAATTACCATTTATGAACTAATCATAAAATTATTAGAATTCATTCATATCCCACATCATAACCATTTTCTTATTTCTAGACATAGCTATAATCACTATTGTCGATTTCACACCCTGGTCATATCATAAAAAGTTTATCATCATAGGATAATATGTATATCCAGACTCAAATCAGTAAGTATAATAAATAATATCATCTTAGATATCATCATTGATATCATTCTCCATATCATCACCAATGCCATCAATATTGTCATTAATATCCAACCATCCTCAGGACTTACATCGGGTATAAATAATTGATATCATCATCATTATTCAGACTTGAACCAGTATTCTCATGGTTCATAGAATAATCAATATCCGGGTTTATTGTAACTATATCATCAATACCATGGACAATAGCATAATTATTAAATAACATAACCACTAGCATAGCTATTTAGAATGATTAGTAATCGTAATACAAGTATATTCTTTATCATAATCAACAACATAATCGTCGATTTAGTAAATAAGTATGATCCTTAGTATAATCAATAGCATATTCCCTAATATGATTAATAAGCATAGTCTTAAGTATAATAAATAGCATAATTTCTAATATAACTAATAACTGAGATCTTAAGCATAATCAATAGAATGATTGCTAAGATAATCAATTAACATAATCCTTGGTATAATTAATAGCATGATCGCTACTATAATCAATAAGCATAATCCTTGGCCTAATCAATAGAGTGATCACTTATATAATGAATAAGCATAATCTTTGGCATAATCAATAGCATGATAGACTAATATAATCAATAAGCATAGCGTTAAGTACAATCAATAGTGTAATCAATAATATAGCCAATAACTTAGTCAATGGTCCACTTAATAGCCTAATCAATGGATTAATCAATATCATAATCAAGGGCTTATTCAATAGTATAATAAATTAGCTCATCATTTTCTAAATCAGTAAGTTACTCCTAGCATAATTAATAAGTGTTACTATCAATTTCAACCCATCATGACCACAAAGTACCAAGTCATCTTAATATTACTGAAATATACATTACCGAGATGTACACAAGCGTAAAAATGTCTTCAATATCTAACAAAAGTCTTGGACAAAGGTAGATCAAAGATCCCACTTCTAAATCTTTGAAATCCTTTACCAAGCAATGTTTACCCCATACTAGGCTAAGGTATCTTAATTCACTATTAGATGTTACAAAAGCCATAACTAGCCCTAGGATAGTAATTTCTCCAAATAGAGAGCAACTAAGTAGATTACACTTAAGTGATGGAAACTAAGGTGGGTTCCACCCTAAACTTAAGTTACTAAGGTAGTCTCTTCAGTATTGTAGTAACCAAAGCATTTCCAACCTAAGCAAGAGACTACAAGGTCAACTTCACCCAAGGTCATGGTGAACTAGGCTAATTATGCCCAAAAGAGATATACAAAATATCCTAAAGAGTCCAACTAACACAAGTACTGCAATTTATCACACCAACTCCTAAAACCCATCCTTAATCAAATATAATATCATAAACAACCTATGAGTTTTATCAATCTAACAAGGGATGAAGCCTAGCCTACCTGGATGCCTAAGAAATCTTAAAACATATGCTAAATTACCATTTTTATTTTTTGAGAATCTTCTGTAAGATGATGAGCTATCAAAATAACATTCTACTCATCAATATAAGAAAAACAATACTCATATTGTACCATTGTACTTCGGATCCAAAAATTCATACCAAAATTCCACGTGGGTCCCACTTAAAATTATATTTCCAAAACAAACCCATTGTTCCCTCATTCGTGAGGAGTCATTTACATTAAAAATTAATAAAATCTGAGCTAATTTAGGGATAAAATTAAGACTCCAAGATTTAGGGAGTTTTGAATAAGAATTGAGAAAAATCTACCATGAAAAGGATGAAATCTTACCATAAATAGGAATATAATCACGTAAACAAGTGTTGAACAATCTCCCAAATCACCCACAAGCTTCAATTTCAAACTATCTCATAATTTAGGGTTTTATCTCACTTAGAAATAGATTAAGAATGGAAAAAATAGGCTAAAAAGAAAATATTTATACCCATCCCAGGTGCTCGAATGTTGCCAACACAACTGGGTATCGCATTTGTTATATTGCAAGCATAACTTACATACCGAAATCATGATCTATCACAGAGGATAAAATGTATACTATGATTATAATTTACCTTTTACGATTGCGGTCATATTAGTGACCTGATGCACTAGATTTTCTATGTCTGAAATGGCCGTCAATTGGGTGCTCAAAATTCATTGGAAACAACGTACATGTAAATAAACTATTCTATTATATGAAATTCAATATTTTGACTCAATGGCACAGTCAGAATTTCCATTTGAGTCATTTTGACAAAAAGTGAGCCCCACACCCAATTTCCATTCTCTTAACTTTTGACTAATAAGTTGAAATGAGCTCAGGTGCTTTGGGTCCCAAACTAAGTGTCTGCCTAGCCTAAAATCACTATTCCCGAGTTCTAGAATAGTTAGAATTTTCATTTGAGGTATTTTGTCTAAATTTTTTACCTAGTGGCTATTTAGAACCAATGAAAACTTCAAAATTGGGAATTGGCTCTACAAATTGAATGAACTGCCTGGTAACTGAATTGCCAGTTTGAGCAAGTCACAAATGAATAAGGGTGACTATTGGAAAGCTCTAAGAACAAAAATAAGATATGTAACAACAAAAATAACTGTAAATATGGAAAACTTCCTGAAGGGTGAATACATTTATTTATGAAATTTCTAATTACGTCAACAAGCTCTTGATAAATTTTTAGCCTATTCCTCATTGGATCGACCCCAACCCAGTTGGGTTCTATATTTGACTGAAGTTTGCTTTATACTTTCTCAAAGGTTTTTGGGTGACATTAATGGCACTGTAAGAATTCTCATTTGAGGTCATTTTACTAGGAGTTTTGGTCCTAGAACAATTCCTTAACTGCAAAAGCTCCAAAGTAGGGAAATGTTCCTAAAATGTAAATGAGCTATCCAACAACAAAGTCCAATGTTTTGACAATTCATAAATGACCTGAATCATTTGTGGGAAGTATCAAAATCTAGAAATGTATGTAAATTAATAAAATAACCTAGAAGGTCTTGCATACATGCTGAGCTAGTGCCCTTTGTATACCATCGGCAACTGAAAATAGAGTGTTTGATATTACTAGATTGATGTGTAATTTACTGCAAATTAAAGGATTATTTTGGGATCATCCCCATTAGGACACCAAGCTACACTTAAAGAATTTTATTAATGTGTGTCTTTTATTTTATATCACCCACATATATCAAGAATTAATTCATTTGCACCTTTCCTATTCTCATTGATTGGAGAAGTGGTCTTATGGTTGTTGTAGTTACCAATGTTATATATAACTTCTTGGGTTGAACAAAAGGAAGCATTCTTGGATCTGTTCTTTCCTCCTTCATGTTTCAACTAAAAATAAAATCATTGATTTTCACCAACTTAATGGTAAACCACTACACGAGTCCTGAAAATGACTTAACAAGAAGCTAATGCAATAACCAAATCATGAGGTACCAAATAAAATTCATCTCTAGATATTCTATAGGGCATTTGACCAATTGAACAAGACGGTATCCAAAAATACGATTACGGGATCTATTATAAAACATTCTTAAGTTATTGCGTTGACTTTATTAGATCAAGTAACCAGGAAAAGTCAAGGTTGGAATATAAGAGATACTGAGGTGTCCGTGAGGGCTCTCTCCACATATTTTGTATGTCAAGAAAAAGGAAAAAGGATGAAGAAAGAATGAGAATATGGCTAAAGTGATGAATCAACTAGATCTTCTTAACAAATATTTAATGGGAGATACTCTAAAGGAGGTCAATTTCATTGATTATAAGAGTGTTAAAGCTTATGATGATGATGAAGTGGAATCTTTTGATTAGGAAATTCAATTCTTATAGAACCAATTGGGGGTTCCCACCCTACCTATCAAAGGCATAGTGGGAATAAAGGTTGGAAAGAAAGGGACAGTGAATGGAAAGACTAGATGGATCATGATTATGATAAAGATTGGAATGATAAAGAGTGTGATAGAGAGAATGATTGGAGATATAAATATAAAGACCATGACCGGTTCGTTCCTTCATATGATAGGGAAAGGGTAAATAGATAAGTTTCATTGATCTAAAGAAGTCTAATAGTGAAGTGTCCTTGATCGTATGTTAATGGGTGTTGAAGGATGTCATAAGATGTTGAAAGAGATAAAGAGTGATTTTTCATAACTCATTCAAATGGTTTCCTCTTACTCGACCTCTATCAAGAAACATGAAGCACAATTTGGACAAATCTCGACTGATCTCAATGGAAGGACAATAGTTAGATGACCTAGTGACATCATTGCTAATCCTAAAAATGATGCTTATATCTTAATAATTTTCACTAGGAGTGATTGATGTGTGAGCAGACGCTAACACATTTAAGGCTTTTAACTGAGAATAATTGTGAAGTCTTAAGCAACTTTTGTCGTTTTTGATTATTTTACTTTGATATTGCAGTAAAAGTCATGATCCAATGGAAATTTAAGGAAATGGAAGAAAAAAAGCTGAAAACTGATGCAAAAGAACTGTAAGTGTGGCTGACGCATCCTAATAAGTCGTCAGCTCTGTGATAAGTTATCAGAAATCATGTCAGGTGGCTGACGACATTCCTCATAAATCGTCAGCCCTGTGATAAGTTATCATAAATCGCATCAGGTGTTGAAGTGTTAGAAAGATTAAAGTGAAATTGTGACGACATTTTTGACATGTCATCACAACTGTGATAAGGCATCAGAGTTGTTGTCAAGTGAAGGTAGAGAATCAAATTTTGAATGAAGAAGTGATGACATTTCTGATATGTCATCACATATCTGATAAGTCGTCAAGCTTTGTCGTTAGTTAAAGCAGAAGATGCCAAGAATGCTGGAGGGCGTGACGACATTCCTGATAAGTCGTCAGGACCCTGACGCGCCGTCATAAATGTCGTCACCTATTTCGAAGGATTTTCTGAACATTGTGATTTTATTTCCTTATTTAGGATTAACTATAAAAAGCATTGTTTAGGGTTTTTCTGTGTGTTGTCACTTGAGTTTGAAAAGACGTATTTTGATATTTTCTCTCTCGAGTTTCTTGGCTTGAAAAAGCAACTACTTTGGAGAGATTATTATCAGTATTTTGGGATTTTTCCTTTATGATCTAATCTGCGATTCACTAGTTTTTATTCATCTCTGTAAGTTTATCTTTCAAATCATGAATTCAATTATGTGTTTCATTCGCTACATAATGAGTGGATAAACTCCAATAACCTGAGTTATGGGATCTAGGGTTAGGTCTTGATGAGGTGCTAAGTATTCAATATTCAAAAGGTGGTAGGATTTCTTGATAATTCTGAAGTTTTAATTAACGTCTATTGGTTGTAAATAGTAGACACACCTTCTTTAATTCGCTTGAGAAAGAAATCATATATTATAGGAAGTGAATTATCAACAGGGACTCAGAAATACTTCATTTAATAATCATCGCTGTAACAAAGTTGGTTAACCTGAGGTAAAATCTAGGCAGTAAATAGAAATTTCCTAAGTCCAAAAGGATTAGGGAATTAAATGCTTAAGTAGGTAAAGAGACATTTAAGAATAACATTGATAAAGATAGCTTGTTATCCTACCCACCGTGAGAATCTTGAACCAATTTTAGCATCTGTCATGTACCGGAAGCCTTAGTGAACATAATTCTAGTTTTCCATAAACTCTTGATTCCAAACACTGAAAGTAAAGTGACCAACAATTACTTAGTAAACTAAAACCCCCATTTTACTTTCTTTTCATGCCAGTTGTTTGAATTTAACTTGTTGCTTTAGTTTCAAACTAGTTTAATCACCACTCACATTGTTCCCTGTGGATTCAACCCCGACTCCAAAGTTGGGTAAATATATTGACGACAACCATCTTGCACTCAATTGAAGTGTAAGTTGAGTGTTATCAGTGCTCAAACTCTTGGTAAAGATGGTGTTCATCTTGATGAAGACCCCAATGAAAGAGAAAGTAATGAACAAGCCAATTGAGAAAGAAAGTGGCTAAAAAAGTCAAATGATGATGTTCCAAATCTTAATGAGTCAATTATTTAAAAGCTAAAGGTAGTTGAAGAAAAGGTGTAAAGTGAAGAAACACTACAAGAGATTGATTGTAATTCCCTAAAATCGAAAGATACTCTGGTTGTCTCAATGCCGCCAATCAAAATTCCTTTCTCATTTCTATAAAGATTCAAGAATAAGAAAGATGATACCAAGTTTAAGAAATTCCTTGAAAAATTTAGCAACCTATCAGAGAATATACCATTGATTGAAGTTTTACAAAAGATGCCTGGGTATGCTAATTTCATAAAGGACTTGGTCACAAAGAAACAAGTCATGAATTTTGAAACTGTTATGGTGGCACACAGTTGTAGTGCCGTAATGTCTATAACAATGGTGGTTAATAAGGAATATTTGGGTGCATTAACTATTCCTTGCACTATTGGTATGTACAGATTTGAAAAAATATTGTATGATATTGGGGTAAATATTAATTTGACGCCATGTGCCATATTTTGAAAGATAGGTTTGGGTACCCACAAGACTACTATAATGAGGCTTTTAATGGCTAATTGATCTATCAAGAAGACCTGAGTGTGTTGTATGATGTTCTTTTGAAGATGGATCACTTTATCTTTTTGATTGACTTTGTCATTTTAGATTATGAAATTCATCATTAGGTCCCCATCATTCTTGGTAGGCTATTTTTACATATCAGATGGGCCTTAGTTGATGTTGAACGTGGTGAAATGAGGTTTCGAGTGAAAAATAAAGAGGTTTCCTTCCATGTGTGTAAGTCCATAAAACAACCGATAGATTTGTAAGTTTATTTGTTAATTAATGTTATTGATGATGAGGTGACTAACACCATGGAGATGGATCATGTGAATGACTTCTTGGTGGGTGTATTGAGGAACCTAGGGATTGAGGTAGTTGAAGAAAATGATGAGGTGGTTGCTTCGTGATGGGTCTTCGCTCTTATACTAAAAATCCTTGCAAGTTGGATCCTTATTTAAAAAATCATGAAATTCCACTCACCAAACTTTTTATTATTGAACGACCTTTACTTGATCTTAAGATGTTGCCTTTCACAACTTTTTGATATCTTCTTGGGTGAGAATAATACTTTTCCAACCTTTATAGCAGATGGTCTATTGCCTTGACAAGTGGAGGCACTAAAGTCAATTGTGGAAAAGTTTATCTGTGTTATTAGGTGGACCATAGCAGACAACATAAGGATTGCTCCCAAAATTTTCTCTCATAAAATTAAGTTGGAGGTTGATCATGTTCCAACTGTGGAACACAAAAGAAGGCTTAACCCACCAATACAAGGGTAGTCAAGAAGGATATTATCAAATGTCTTCATGCGAGTGTTGTATTACCCAATTTTAGATAGTGTGTGGGTTAGTCCAGTCGAATCCGTTCCCAAGAAGGATGGTATGACTATAGTCCCAAATGAAAATAATGATCGTGTGACTATACGTCTGGTCAAGGGTTGGTAGATATGTGTGTATTATGAAAAATTGAACTCTTGGACCGAAAATAATCACTTTCCTATGTTTTTTATGGACCAAATATTGGATTGATTAGCCGCACGTGGATGGTATTGTTTTCTTGATGAGTATTATGGTTATAATAAATTTGCATTTCATCGTAAGATCAAGAAAATACTCTTATACATATCAATATTGAACCTTTGCTTTAAAATGCATGTCCTTTGGACTATGCAATCCACCATCTACCGTTCAATAGTGTATGTTGTCTATATTCTCCTACATGGTAGAGAATACCATGGAAGTGTTCATGGATGATTTCCCCATATTTGGTGGATCATTCAAATCTTACTTCAAATATTTGAGTAAGGTCCTTGAGCGGTGAATGAATGGACCCAAAACAAAGGTCCACCTAGCCTAAAATCGACATTCCAAAGTTGTTGTCACGGTCAAAATTTATAAATGAGATCATTTTACTGAAATTTTCACCTAATAGATATTTAGAACTAGTGAAGACTTCAAAATAGAGAATTGGCTCTAAAAACCAAATGAACTGCTCGGTAATCGAACTGTCTGTCCCAACAAGTCAAAAATGACTTTAGGAAGCTATGGAAAAGCTCTAATGACAAAAATAAGCTGAAATATAGAAAATAACCTGAAGGGTCATTATAATATCCACTACTTAAGGAACTTTCATCCGCAAAAGTTAAGGATTAGGATGTACCTAAAGTCTTGAACAGGTGAGGATATTACTTCCACATCTTGCCCTAGATATCCTAAGTGTCCTCCTCGACTAGACGGTGCCTCCACTGCACCTTAACATTAGTAATCTCCCTATTGTGAAACTGCCTGACATCACTAGCCAAAATGAGCACAGTCTCCTCTACAAAGGTCAAATGCTCATCCATCTGGATCGAGTCCTATATAAGCACATGAGAAAGATCGGGAATATAGAGCCGTAATATGGAGAGATGGAAAACTAGATGAATACAAAAAAAATAGGAGGTATATCTAACTCATAAGCCACCTCATTAACTGAGCAAAGAATCTCAAAAAGTCTAATATATATAGGACTGAGCTTGCCATTCCTCTAAAACCTCATCACACCCTTCATGGGAGATACACGGAGGAATACACAATAACTAATTCCAAATCTCAATGCATAAAGCCTATGGTCTGCATAGGCCTTCTGCCTACTCTGAGTCTCTCTCAACCTGTCTTGGATCACCCTGACTATACCGTATGACTCCTGAAGAAAATCAGTACCACGGGGCCTAACCTCGAAAGTATCTAACATAAGCCAAACCAAGGCCTAGTTGTATAAGGTATCTCAAGTCCAACTAGGACCGTAGACCACCCCTAATACCCAACCATAACCACCCCACACCCTATGTCAAATGAATTTCAAACATATAACAAGATAAAAGAAGAATAATTTAAGGACATTAGATAAAGTCCATAATCATAATACAACAACCTCAATTAAATATCCAATTGGTGTCAAACCCAATACCAATACCAATACCAATACCAATACCAATACCAAGGTTGGCACCAATACTGACACCACCCATACCCATAGTTGTCTTACAAAGCCTCTATCCATAATCAATAAAATTCGATCAGGACATACCCCGACCATAGCAAAAACCAAACCAAAGTAATAACAAGAACAAAAAAGTACATAGTATGAAATGGAGCCTTCCAAAGTATGGAATCTCGCCACTTCAGTCTGACTCAAAGTTGTCCCTGAATCCAAGTCACTGAGCAGGAGGAATGGTAGTGTGGTTGACTCATGCATCATGTGGGGAAACAACGCTCAAAGACGGTTAGCGGAGTACACGATAGCATGTACTTAGGGATAAGATAAAATAGTGCCAGTAATTTAAAACCAAGGTAAATAACCATATGAAATCACATAGATACATAAATATATCATGTAGGATAGGGAATTGGGTTTAGCATGCATTTAAAACCTTAACTTGAGGTTAGTAGCCTAACCATCCTAAAACTATCCATGGGCTATATGGGTTCATCTCCCCTTGATGAAAGGGCCCTAGTATGTGTTAACCACAGGACCAAAGAAAAGAACCTGAGATGACTAGTAAATCTCACAAAATATAAAGTGTGACATCATGAACATGATCACCAAGACAACCCTCACATCGGCAAACGTGATTTTCCAGCTTCGGTCCTTCTAGGACCTCCACCTTCGATAGCTTTGCTACTCAACCCCTTTTAAGCTCATATTATGAAAATTTACACATTCCAATTAATTACCAAGGAGTATTTTATTTTGGTATTAACCGTTGGTATCGTCATACCAAAATTACATCTTGAAAGTCTATCCCTTTATGCCATACCAAAACCATCAAACTAAGTTGACTCCTAAATTTCCAATTACACCAAAACCATGGACATCAAGTCCTACCCAAACTATTTAAAACCAAACAAACCAATTTAAGTTTCATTATTTCTTATGCAATGCAAAGATTTCAATAATAGTCAAACTATGTGATAAAACCATGCTGATTGGTATTTTAACAAATAGGTTGAGGGAACACATGTTTCAAAACCATAACAAAGTAATTTGGGGGAATCCAAAGTACCCTTAAATCCATTTACCATAACCATGCCTTCCACAATGTTAAAATCATATTAAAAGCAATGAAAGAAACATTATTCAATCATAAACATCCAAAACCTCCAACCATTATTTCAAACCATAACCACGTCATGAAATTCATACATTAAAACACATGCTTTGTGTAGTATAACAATGAGGGAGGAGTAGCATACCTTATACACCAAGGAAGACAAAGAGAAACCACCCTTGAAAACCTTAATTGATTATTTTCAAGAAACCTTAGCTTTTTACTTGAGAGAGAGTTGAGAGAGATTTTTAAGAGTATTTGATTAAGAATAATAGGTTAACAAAGATCCAAAATTTATTTTATATCATGGTATCAAAGGGACTTACAAAGGTGAAATATCCAGAATCCCCCAAATTAAAACTGTGGAAAACACGTAGGTGGGTACAAGTTGACCCTCTAACTCATCACCATATAAAATGATTGGTATCATAAAGTCATCACCAGAAAAGAAAGTTAGATTGCACATTCTATTTAACATATGTCTCTCTTATTCAACTCATCACTAGACCATACGACTGGTATGGTCCAGTCGTCCCAAAGGTAGAACCCAAAGGGATTAGACACTAGAAAACATACGACCCTAGCTTACCGCTCGTACCTTATCCTCACAACTCTTACTAATCCACTTGTAATTAGAGCCAAATCAAGTTACTAAATTATTGATTTGATTAAGGGACCGACCAAATGAACCATCACCACCCCTAATGAATCATACCCACCAAATCGTAGCCACTTCAAAAACCCAACAACCATTCATTGGTCTCCTAATTACTAGGGTCCTCTGACTCATACCCATACCATACAACTCGTATGGTGAGTCATTATAAGTATAGTGAGTCCAAAATTTAGAAAATTTCTAAGGGACAAAATGCAGGGTGTTTCAATTCTCCCCTACTTTGATTAGTCATCCTCGAATGATGGGACAAGGTAATGACTAGCATGATTGAACCCCCAAACATCTCTACTCTTACCTTTAATATAAAAAATAGAGATATCAAGGAAATCAATCTTTACTTTGACAAAGTCAGAAAAACTATATGTTAAGAGCAACACATACCTTATGTATGAATTTCTAGAGCAGCAAATAAGAATAGATATTTGGACTTCATTTCCTCTTCCACTTCCTAAGTAGCCTCTTCCACCTTGTGGTTCCTCCATAGGACCTTTACTGAAGCCACATCCTTGGTCTGTAATAGATGAACCTATCGATACAAGATCTCAATTGAGACCTCATCATAAGATAAAGAATGTGAAATACCAATATTCATGATAGGCATAATTTATGATGAATCCCCCCCACACTTCCTCAACATAGAAACATGAAACATTGGGTCAATGAAACTCAAACTAGAAGTCAACTCCAACTCATACGCAACATTATCAACTCTTCTCAAAAGTAAGTACGGACCATGATACTGGGGACTAAACCTTCTCTTCTTCCCAAACCTTATTACTCCCTTCACGGGAGACACCTTTAAGAACACCCTATCCCCAACCTCAAACTCTAACTTTCTATGCCTCACTTCCGCATAGGACTTTTGGAGACTTTGGGTGGCTTTAAGCCTATTTTGAATCAACTTTACCTTCTCCATATCTTGGTGAACTAAATTTGTGTCAAACATCTCCACCTCACCAACCTTAAATCACCCAATAGGAGACCTACACCTCCTACCATAATACAACTCAAATGGAGCTACCCTAATATTAGAGTAGAAGTTGTTGTATGCAAACTCTATAAGAGGTAAATGCTCAACCCAACTACCACCATAGTCAATCATGCAATCTCTAAGCATGTCTTCCAATGTCTGAATAATACTTTCCTCTTGGCCATCCGATTACTGTTGGAAAGTTGTACTAAGACTCATCTTAGGTCCCAAAATCTTTCTAAAATAATTTCCAAAAGTGCAAATAAAACTCCACACCACAATTGAGATAATAAAAATGGGTATCCTATGCAACTTCACAATCTCTTGGAGATACAACCTTGCATAATCCTTAGCCAAAAAGTCAGTCCTTACTGGAAAAAAGTGAGCCAACTTTGTCAACCTATCCATGATGACCAAAACTAAATCAAACTAATTTTGATACTGAGGAAGACCGATAACGAAATACATATTGATCACCTTCCATTTCCACACAGGCAACTCAATTTCTTGATATAATCCTCCAAGCATCATATGCTCAACCTTCACTTATTGGTACACCATGTACTGAGCTACAAAACTAGCCACATTCCTCGTCATATTGTTCCACCAATACATGTCCTTAAGGTTATGATACATTTTTATCAAACTAAGATGAATAGAAGAGCGTGACTCATGTTCCTCAGCCATGATTCTATCTTTCAAACTATCTATATCGAAAACACATAACTTTACTTGGTATTGTAAGGTACCATCACCACTAATCTTAAAGACCATCACCTTATGCCCACCTACATCACCTTTAATCCTTATAAATAAAAGATCTAACGCTTGCTTCTCCTTTACTTCAACACTAAGGGATGAATATGACACCTCCTACATAATGAAACCACCATATTTAGATTCTAAGAGACAAACTCCAAGGTTATCTAAATGGAAAATATCTTTCACCAACTCCTCCTTCCCTTCATCCACATAATCTTGATGCCCATGATAACCTACTAAGAACATTAGCAACTACATTATCTTACCTAGATGATAGTGAAGACTCATATCATAATTCTTAAGCTACTCAAGCTATCTCTTTTGTTTGAGGTTCAGCTCTTTTTGGGTAAACACATATTGCAGGCTCTTATGATTGTAAAAGATATCCACATACATGCCATATAGATAGTGATGCAAAATCTTCAATGCAACTACCACATTCAACAATTCTAAGTCATGGGTCAGATAATTCTTATCATGCACCTTCAACTATCTTGAGGCATAAGATATCACCTTACCATGTTGTATCAAAATGCAACCAAGTTCCATACGGGATGTATCACTATAGACTACAAAATTGTCATTTCATTCAGGAAATGTCAAAACCAGAGCTGAAGTTAGGTTATCCTTCATCTTTTAAAAACTACACTTATAAGCATCCAACCATAAGAACTTTACCTTCTTCTGAGTTAAGTTAGTCAATGGGGCAGCTATAGAATAACAACTCTCCACAAACCTTCTATAGTAACTAGCTAAACCCAAGAAGCTCTGAATATTGGTTGGAGTCGTGGGTCAAGGCCACTTCTTAACCACTAAAAATTTCTGCGGATCCACCATGATCCCTTTACTAGAGATGACATGACCCAAAAAAGTGGCAGCATTTGAAACACCTTGTCTTTTGGTGCTTAGAAATTTCCTGAGTTTGTGCTTTCAAATCATCATATAACTCATTGTTACTTCTCATATAATATGGGTATGGTTTAGGGGTCTTGGTTGTATATTACTCATTATAGTTTTGGTTGTATTCTGTCTAAGGTATGAGTGGACATCATAAGGGTCGTGTGTTGATGGTACAAGATAGAGGAGCCACTTATATATTTCTTAGTATGTCAAGCCCTTGGTAGGTTACCTAGGGCATGGTTCTAGGGTACTAATCATATATTGTGGATACGAGTTGGTCTATGAAGTCGTATGTTGGATAGAATTGGAGTACAACTTTCTGTCTAGGATACGAGTAGTGGGTACCACTCATATGTTGTGTCTACGAATTAGGGGGCCAAGTCGTAGCCTCCTTAATATATTTTTCAACTTTTAACAAGAGGATATTTTAGATATTTCCAACCACAAACCCTTAAGACCCCATGTACTATAACACCAATTGGTCTCTCATTACTCACTTTAGAAGATCAAAATACTCTCAAAATTCTCTTTAAACTCTCCCTTGAAGATTGGGCTAGGGGTTCTTCAAGGTGTTTATCTAGAGGCTTAAAGACCAAAATCTCTTCGTGAATAAGGCATGTGACTTTTTCCTTATTGTTAGTTCATGAAAATTCATATATTTAAAGATTTGATTATGAATCATTAGTGGTGTTTTGAAATTTGTGTTGAAGGTTTTGTTGCATATTGTATAGAATTGTTTACTCTTGGTTTAAATTATGTTTATACATATTTTAATGATGATTTTGCATATGTGGGTACTTGGTAATTGTGGTTTAACAATTATGTCATGGTTAAACCTAAACTTTATGGTTTTTACTTTGGTTTTTGACTTGGTAATGGTATGCCCTAAATGTGTTTGTAAAACTGTTGAAAAGAAAAAACTAGTCATATTTAAATTGTGTTTTGAACTAAGGCATTGGCCTAAAGAATGTGAATCATTGGTAATTGGTTTTGTCAAGGCCTTGTTGGGTATAAATTGATTTTTATTGTAACCATGGTGATTTAATTGGCTAAACTAGTTCGAGTCCCAACACATAAAATTGAATTATGTCTTTGCTAAACTATGGGTTCGAGATCCAAATAAACAAATGACTAATAATTGTAATGACATGTGGTACACTTTCAAGTGGTGTTAGTATGATGATACCAATGGAATGCCTTGGTGATTAATTGGTTTAATGGTGTTGTATGTTCAATGGCTATTTTAATTGGGCTTTAAAGTGGGATTGTAGTCGGGTCATAAAAGTGGAAATCTGAAGGACTAACACAAGAAATTATATTAGCCGGTGCGAGTATCTTTGTGACCGGGTGGTTTGAGTCCCCCGAATAAATATATGAATGGGAGGTTTGAGTCCCCCATAATATATATATTGGTGCTTATGTCTCTTTGATTATGTTGGGAGGTTCGAGACCCCTATATTATCATATACAATAGTGGATATTCTCTAGTTCATGCGATTACATGCATTGGGGACCCTACAGCTAAAGGACAGCTCGTCCCATATATCTAGTGGGTGCCTTGATATATGATGACTATGCTACATAACCTAAGTTAATATTTTCAAAGTTCAGTCTACTCTTATTCTCTATCCTGACATAGTATATATATGTATATATGTATAGCATCGATTATGTGCATTGGTTGATTATTTTGGAACTGTTGGCATTATATTATCCTTATTCTTGAGTTGCAAGATAGTTCTCCAACCGCTAATCATCTTTGGACATTGTATCTCTACGTAATATAGGGACTGGTCATACTATCACACCTCCGGCTCAGTGACTTGGATTTGAGGACAGCTTATGTTAACTTGATGTGGTGAGATTCTATATTATTGAAGGATCCATTTCTTGATTTAAGTTTTCTTATGTCTTTATTGGATTAGACTAGGATAATGATTTTGTTTATGGTTGGCAGCATGTTTCGATCGAATATTCTTGGATTATTTTAGAGGCTTTATATTAACAAATTGTGGACTTGGGTATGTTATTAAATAGATATGGGTTTGGTTATTGTTCTGTGGTTGTTTGTTTGGTTTTGACAGTTGACTTGGTTAGGTTGGTCTTTGTTATAGACCTATCCCAAAGTCATTTATATTCTAAATAATCTCCATCTTTTTACATGGTTAGAATTCTTCCGACTTAGGGTATATGATGGTTAGCTGTATTGGGTATCGGGGGTGATCTCTTATCCTTGTTGGAGTTGAGATTCCCATTATGATAAGGCCTTAGTTTTGTTCGTCTCAAGTTGGTATCAGATCCTAGGCTCATGGAAATTTGGGTATCCATTAAGCCATGTCAAGTAGAGTCTCTTTAAGGGTGTGTTGTGTGACACACTTATAAGACAGAGGATATGAGACATTTAAGAATGTTTCCCTTTTTTGTTGTCTTAGCTTCGAGCTATAGTGTAACGCCCCATACATTCCAAAACATATAAGACCAACTTAGCATCGACGAAAGTATTTAAACTCGAGATAGGTATTTGAGCATATAGTTAAAGGTAAGTGTTAAGTTAAGTAGGGGGATCAAGATTTTTGAAAAAAATAAGATACAATAAGTGATGTGCTTTCTTGATTTAATTAAGCTAGTAGGTGACCAGTATGTGCTTCACCTACTTATACTATTGGGCCGAATTAAGGACTATATTATTGGACATATTTAAGGCCCAAATTAAGTGAAAGAAAAAGGGAAAGGGTGACCATCCCAATACCTAATCTATTTAAGGCCCAATATTATGTGATCCAATTAGAAACAAACCAAGTAGGTGCATCACCTACTTGGACTTTTTGAGCAGCTTAAATAGCCAAGTAGGTGCATCACCTACTTGGACTATTTTTTACCACATTAAGATATCTAAGCAGATGCATCACCTACTTAACCAAGTTGAGGCTGAAAATGAGAAAAAAAGAGGCGGTTCAACTTGCCCCCTTTTTAAAGTTAAGGACCAGCTCATTCTCTTCTTTATTCCATTTGAAAAAATATCACTTTTTTTATATTCTCTCTCTAGCTTCCTCAAAGACCCTAACAACAACCCTAAATTTCCATTAGAGTTCTTAAGGATTTTCCCTTCACCAAGTTACAGGTAGGTGAATAATTCATGTGTTTAACTTAATTTTACCATGGGATATTATGGAAATCATATTTTTTATGTGTATAATGTAGGACAACCCTCTTTAAGCATGGCAGTAATATTTTTCTTACTTCTAAGAGAATATCTCCTTCTTTAGTTCAAGTGGAAAGAAAATCCAAGTTCTTGAAGGAGAATAAATTAAGAAGATAAAATTCCAGAATTCTGAGGTAAGGATCTGCCCCAATTTTCTCCATCCTTATGTATGTTTTGATGGAGGATTTTGTGTGGTTTTTTTTAGAACTCATAGGGTGGTGATTGAAAATATTATCCTATTACGCTAAAATGAATTTTGGGACTATTTTAGGCTATTTTATGTGGACTATCATGGGGAACAGTTGGATGGCCTTAAATGGTGCTTGTACTATGGTGGAAATAAAGGGTGTGATATTCGGGGTATGGTCTGGTGATTTAGTAATGTTGGGATAGTCACAAAGTTCTCTCTTTAGCTTCAATTGTGAGATTATTTGAGCATTTTAAATATAATATAGATGAAACTTATATGCCGATAGCTATGTAATCCATGAGATCATATCGCTTTCTAATTATGAGGTACTATTTTGTATGAATAGAACAAAAGGGGTATATCCAAAAAGGTGGGGAATTCATGGAACTCTCACAAAGGATAGAAACATTGAATGTTGTGGTGGTACACCTCTAATTATATATTTCATGAGCTTACCTTCCACACACTATTGTACATTATTTTATGTGTCATAAATTCAAAGAAGCATTGGATAACCTTATAAGAAGGGTTTTATGGCGTATAGATGGGATTAGAGTAGAAGAAGCTGAAAGAAGCACCCTTGATTTGATAACTTGGGGCTTACTGCCTGGCTACTATTTGGGTGAGTCTAGGTAGCCCAAAAAGTGTTAATTAGCTACTAATACTAGTTTTACAACTTATCATATTGTAGATAAGTAATCTAAAAGGAAGAAGGTCAATTTATGGTAATATCCAAATGCGCAACAAGGTATGTAAGGCTATTTGATTTTTTTTTCTTTGGCATGAATCCAACACTTTGTATTATAAAGTAAGCTTTCTGAATGCTCGTGGTAGCAAATGATATATAGTGGAAGTATATGATTAACCAATGTATCTAATGATCTCATTCCCACTCCTTAGTGTGTTAAAGTACTTTAACATGAGTTTATTACTAGATATATATTCTTAGTCCACTAAGTATTAGCTTACAAGGCTTAAACTATTTCATCATTAAAACTTAAACTCTTGTCACATGTATCCTTTACGTGTGTCAATAAGATTCTAGAAGATAGATGGTAGGTATGTTTATTTGTTGAGCACACAATTAGCCTACTTTCCTCCAACTTGTTTCAATTGTACTATCTAATCATACACCTCATTCTCTCATATGTTTACATGTTCCCTTTA
The DNA here is from genome assembly GCA_030864215.1 of Capsicum pubescens. Lineage (NCBI taxonomy): Eukaryota > Viridiplantae > Streptophyta > Magnoliopsida > Solanales > Solanaceae > Capsicum > Capsicum pubescens. Next base: position 127,815,106 of record CM061543.1, read on the forward strand.
TTAGACATCACTCACATTGCCATTCTCTACAATCTTAGTTCACACACTCCTTAATTATTCCATTGAATATTTTAAATGTCCTAACTTGGGATATATATTTGTCCTATGTCAAATCTTTCCATGCATTTTATTATTTCCCATGTTCTTGTAATCCTTTTATTTGGTATCATTTACCGGGTATTTTGTCATCATATCATTAAATAAAGTCCATATCTCTTGGATTGATAAGTCAAATGTCTCCACTTGATATGTGTTTCCATTTGAGCAATCAAACGTGTATTGTGTCACATAAACTCCTAAGTATTACGTTGGTGTTCAAGATGATTTCCTTGTAGTTGTTACTTCCTTATGTCCATAATCACATATCTTCTACTATATGGTTTGTTGTCCCAAAGCTAACACTATGACCACCAAAATAACAATCTCAAAGATTAAAGAAGTGATGTAAAGTAAATACACTTATATATAGGTGGTAGCTCAGGGGCAAAGCCTAGCATAGTCCTATCCCTACATGGATTTATGGCTGGTATCCTAGGGGTGGAAGGAACACCTAGCATGGGTTGATCATATTATCGGGTGGTATCCTAGGGGTGAAAGGAAAGCCTAGCATGGGTCAATCCTACTTTGTAAATTGATGAAAAATGTATCCAGGAGGTATAATGCCTAGCATGGGTCATCCTCTTTTACCACTAATCATCTGGTCATATGTATCACATGGCTTATAAAGATTATAAGGAAAAGAAGAGTAGTAAAGAAAATCATGTAATGTACAGTCTTCCATAAGTGTAAGTAAAGGTATTTGTTCATCCTTATCTATATATTTATATATTGATCTATGATTTCATTGATTTCTTATTTCACGTATGGTTATCTCATGCCTTACATATTCAGTACATTAGTTCGTAATGACATCCCTCACGGGGGACCAACATTCCATGTTGCAGGCACATGTTCTTATCTAGTAGATCTCCCCAAAAGAAGCACAGGATACTCAGCGGTTGTTGGTTAGGTCCAGGTTGATTCGGGGCCTTGCTGAGTTTTTATCATATATATTTTGATGGTTTTATAGTCATGGATTCCATTAGAGGCTTTGAAGTCACTGTAAAGTAGTCATATGTATTCATAGATTCACATGTCATCTATATCAGTTTGGCTAATTGGTTGGTTTCTATATACATTTTTTTATCACTGATTTCATTAGTATAGTGATTTATTTTCTCATCTAGTTTATTTTTATAGTATGTGTTCCTGTAGTTATTGTCCGCCTCATCCAGTATAGGGGTGTGACAAAAGTAGTATCAAAGTAGTTCATCCTAGGAAGACTACAAAGTCGTGTCTAGTAGAGGCTTACTTATGAATGTGTTGTGTGCCAAATTTATAATTAGGGGACTACTTGGACATTTAAGAAATGTTACTTTTTTTCATTATCTAGATCGTGCGATCGAGCAATGTTAAGAAGCCCATTCACACTTGTACTCTGATCTCTCATATTCATACTATGCCTACTATAACTAATGTCAATGATTGCAAAAAGGCCAGAACCACTAATGTCCAAGAAGAAACTTACAATGAAGGGTCTTAAGTTATCAAAATTTAGATTAAGGTGAGCCAATTTAGTTCGACCCTCACGACCCATAATTGGGTAATGGTTTTAGTGTTACTTGCACATATGGTTGGATTTGTACTATTTGTATTGTCCTTGTTCATTTGAGTGTGATATAATAGGGTTGTTAATATTTTTATGTAATAAACGTTACCTTAGTCATAAAGATTGGCTGCAATATTTCCTAGTTTAACTTATTAAGACTATGTGAGTGGTTGTTGGGTCTGAGATTTTCTCCACATAACTTCTTTAATATATAGAATTTAATCCTATGGAGGACATCTAGTACATTTTTACTAAACTCATAGGGTTTTAGAGTTACATATATTTTGAAAATAGAATATACTGAACTAGTTTTGTATTAGTTAAAAGAGGCTAGTAGCATGGTCTGAAAGGTGAACCTTTCAATGTTATAGTATTTCTAGGAATACCACTAATTAGTTGATAAGGGCCAAACACCTACTAGATATAATTCTAGATTTTAGTAATTATTTTTTATAAGGTACAGTGTATGACCACCCCAAATAGGTAATAAAAACATGCAATCCCTTTTGTGGTTAGAAAACTCTAGGATAAGCATTTCCAACTTTTCTATATAAGAGTATATGTATACTTGGATTCTATGGTTCTATATTTTGGTTATAGAAGATTAATATACGCTACAACTTAAGGTCAAAAAGGGGATATTGACTGGTTAGGCCTAGGTTGTGATCATCTAGGCTATTTTACATATTAGAATATATGAAACGAGTAGTTTTGGCCAAAAAAGGTATTTGTTAGGCATGAAGCAGGTAAGAGCGACACTCAAATGACTCAATATGAATGCATGTTTTAATTCCTAGACTTATTAAATGCCAGAATAGATAGGCAATTAGAAGATATTCACTTGACCTAACCTATCATTTAAGGATGCATCTGTATTATCCCTATTAAAACAAGAGATATTTTTTTATGCATATGTATTGGGTTCTGATGGCTTATTAAAACTTTTGTGAAGTATAAAGTACTATTTGTTCACTTGACTCCCTGATATGGCAATTCCCTTGATGCATAGCTTATTTAAATTGCTCGACTAAGGGTGTCAGATTGCCATTTCTTTTTAAGGCACAGGTTTTTAGCCATCACTTGTTATAGAAAATTAGTTAGCATGAATAAACCTATCTAGTTAAGCTGAAAGTGACTAACCCTCAGGTGTTTTAAAATCATGATATAATTTTACATGTACTTGATATTTATGTGTGACCTGTTGTAAATAAGAGTTTATATGCTACAGTGCCTTTAAATTTCATTAGTAATTTGCTTCTTTGAACTTTCATTTAGTACTAAACATTGGTTGTATGATGTCCTAGGTCAGTAGCAAAGATAAGGTTGCCCTAGACCTCTTACACCTACAAATTGATTATTAAGGATTTCTTTTCTATTATGGCCCTAGTATTTATATTGACTCGGAAGGAAACACCAATGAGGAGGTTAGAAAAATAATATGAGGAAATCAATTACATGCATTTTATGGTGAGCAAAGAACACAGGTAGAATTATCCTACCAGTGAGTTAGCACTTGCAGTAGTAAGCTTGCAAATTAATAGGGTAGAGTGACCCCATAAGACGCCTCCTAGTTTCCAAAGAATCTGGTTTGTTATATAATTATACATGCTATATGTTCTATAGCTTGTCTAGTTGTAGGCCATATGTCTTTTGTGGGTTATTTTCTCACTTATAACATATATCTTGGAGTACTTACGTATAGATGTTATATTCTTCATAGAAACCTCATTTATTGCTAATTTGTTTCATAGGGATTTGCCTTATATGTCAGTTATTGTAGAAATTATTTACCACAGATCACTTGTCCATATTTTAGTTGCATCACAAATTAATTTGATCATGTGCTATAAGCATGAGAATTAGTACTGATATGTTAAGTATCACCTATAACTTGCCTACATGTTATACTTTCATAAGACCGTTTGCTTATATATGCTACACTTCTCATAGCCTACTTGCTTTGTAGATTATTCTTGTGTTAGTTTAGTTTCACTTACTCAATGTGATTTGTTTTTTATAGTTCACTTTCTTACATGGCTTCATTCATATAGCCCACCTATTTATATATTGTTAAATTATCATTACTTAGTCCTCTGCATTATGTGCTCATCTAGTCCATTTTCCCAATGTGTTATTCCACTTGCTCACATATTATAAGGTCTTTTAATTCACTTTCTTATATGTTACATGTCTCATTCATTTTCTCACATGCTACTTTATGGCTCATATGCTCATTTTCTACATGCTTTAATATCTTGCTTTCACATAAATCACATATTTCTATAACACAATTGTCTATATGTCATAGGTTTATTAGGTTCGTGTAATTATATGTTAAATTCTATTTGGTGCTGAGATGATTGTGTGTCATAGATTCAATGCAATTTATCTATATATTATATTCCCCTTTATGCTTATTGATGTGAGTATTAACATGTTTGGATAAAGTTTCCTCATATTGGGATATAATAAGAATGGTGTCTAGAAAAGGATGGGCATATGAGTGCATCTAGTATGGAACTTACTCATAGGTAGGTGGCTTAGTCTAATAACCTATTCAGAGGTGCGACACAAAATGTTAGTTTTATGTTGCAACTGTTTGCTCTTAAATAATTCTCCTATGAGATAAAATATGGAATGAAAGGAAAGTTGAGCCCCAATATGTCAGGCCATATAAAGTTATATAGATAACTAACTAAGAAGCCTATGATTTCATGTGCCTATTTTATAAAAATTTATGGGAGATCCATTCTTCATTGTGCTCCCTTAACGATAGTAAAGGACCCAAGATCTATAATGTAAGTAAGTCCCCACAAACATTCTTAATTGCTAGGGTTGGAAGTTAGGGAGAAATGGTTTACCTCCATTGAAATATTGTTGAAGAACTAGGACATAGAATAATCTACTTGGGAATAGAAGACGGTAGAAATTCTAAATCCCTTTCCTCATTCCAAACACCAACGAGAGGATCTTAGATTATGGATATGATCTTAAGTTGTGCTAGCATTTGTTCATTTGATATGTCATCTGCATGTCATGTGTTTGGGTATATTAAATTTCATAATTCTATGTGTTCTACTTGTTTATAGAGGAAATGAGGGCAATCACACTATACTAAAATAGTCTTCATTAAATTACGTGGTTAAGGAAAAAGTTTAATTTATCATATTCTCATTACATATGTTATATCTATTGAGATGCCATGTGAGTCTTATCTATACATTTTTTTGGTTAACCCATAGATTTTTTGTAGTCCTATTTTTAAAAGAAACTCAAGAAAATTTTCTTGGGTAGTTCTAGGGTTAATCCAGTCATTAGATATAGCTTTCATTTGAGGACGAATGATCCAAAGGGGGGAATGAGATGTAACTCCCCATACACTCCAAAACATATAAGACCAACTAAGCATCGAAGAAATTATTTAAATTCGAGATAGGTATTTGAGGTTATAGTTAATGGTAAGTGGGGGATCAAGATTTTTGAAGAAAATAATATACAATAAGTTATGTGCTTGCTTGACTTAATTAAGCTAGTAGGTGACCAGTAGGTGCATCACCTACTTATACTATTGGGCTGAATCGAGGACTATATTATTGGACATATTTAAGGCTAAACTAAGTGAATGAAAAAGGGAAGGGTGACCAGCCAAATACCTAATCTATTTAAGGCCCAATATTGTGTGATCCAATTATAAACAAATCAAGTAGGTGCATCACCTACTTGGACTTTTTGAGAACCTTAAATAGCCAAGTAGGTGCATCACCTACTTGGATTATTTTTGACAAACTTAAGATATCCAAGAAGGCGCATCACCTACTTAACCATGTTGTTGCTAAAAATGAGAAAAAAAAGGCGGTTCAACATGTCTTTTATTTTAAAGTCTAGGACCATCTCATTCTCTTCATTAATCCATTTGCAAAAATATTAGATTTTCTATATTCTCTCTCTAGCTTCCTCAAAGACCCTAATAGCAGCCCTAAATTTCCATTAGGGTTCTTAAGGATTTTCCCTTCTCCAAGTTAATGGTAGGTGAATAATTCATATGTTTAACTTAATTTTACCATGGAATATTATGGAAATCATATTCTTTATGTGTATAATGTAGGACAACCCTCTTTAAGCATGGAAGTCACATTTTTCTTACTTCTAAGAGAATATCTCCTTCTTTAGTTTAAGTGAAAAGAAAATCCAAGTTCTTAAAGGAGAAAAAATTAGGAAGATAAAATTCCAAAATTCTGAGGTAAGGATCTACCCCAATTTTGTCCCTCCATATGTATGTTTTGATGGAGGATTTTGTGTGGTTTTTTTTAGAACTCATAGGGTGGTGATTGGAAATATTATCCTATTACGCTAAAATGAATTTTTGGACTATTTTAGGCTGTTATGCATGGACTATCATGGGAAATGGTTGGATAGCCTTATATGGTGCTTGTACTAAGGTGGAAATGAAAGGTGTGATATTAGGGGTATGATCTGGTGATTTAGTAATGTTGGGACAGTCACAAAGTGCTCCCTTTTTCTTCAATTGTGAGATTATTTGAGCATTTTAAATATAATGTAGATGAAACTCATATGCCGATATCAATGTAATCCATGATTTCATATCACTGGATAATTGTGAGGTACTATTTTGTATCAATAGAACAAAGAGGGTATATCTGAAAAAGTGGAGAAGTCATGGAACCCTCATAAAGGATAGAAACATTGAATGTTGTGCTGGTACACCGCCAATTAGATATTTCATGAGCTTACTACCCACATACTCTTGTACAATATTTTATGTGTCCTGAAGTCAAAGAAGCGTTGGAGAACCTTATAAGAAGGGTTTTATGGCGTATAGATGATATTAGATCATAAGAGGATGAAAGAAGCACCCTTGATTTGATAAATAGGGGCTTACTGCCCGGCTACTATTTTGGTGAGGCTAAGTAACCCAAAAAGTATTAATTATCTACTAATACTAGTTTTACAACTTACCGTATTGTAGATAAGTAATATGAAAGGAAGAAGGTCGATTCATGGTATTATCCAAATGCACAACAACGTATGTAAGGCTATTTAATTTTTTTGTTTTTTTGTCATGAATCCAACACTTTGTGTTATAAAGTAGGCCTTCTTAATTCTTCTGGTAGAAAATGATATATAGTGGAAGTATATGATTAACCAGTGTATCTAATGATCTCGTTCCCACTCCTTAGTGTGTTAAAGTACTTCAACATGAGTTTATTACTAGATATATGTGCTTACTCTACCAAGTACTAGCATCCAAGGCATAAACTGTTTCATTATTAAAACTTAAACTCTTGTCACATGTATCCTTTACGTGAGTCAATAAGATTCTAGAAGATAGATGGTAGGTATGTTTATTTGTTAAGCACACAATTATCCTACTTTCCTCCAATTTTCTTCAATTGGTATATGTAATCATACACCTCATTCTCTCATATGTTTACATGTTCCCTTCATTAGACATTACTCCCATTGTTATTCTCTACAATCATAGTTCACACACTCCTTAATTATTCCATTGAATAGTTTAAATGTCCCAACTTGGGATGTACATTTGTCCTATGTCAAATCTGTCCATGCACTTTATTAATTCCCATGTTCATGTAATCCTTTCATTTGGTATCATTTACGAGGTATTTTATCATCATATTATTTAATTAAGTTTGTATCTCTTGGATTGATAAGTCAAATTTCTCTACTTGATATGTGTTTCCATTTGATCTATCAAACGCATATTGTGTCACAGAAACTCCTACGTATTACATTAGTGTTCAAGCAGATTTCCATGTAGTTGTTACTTCCTTATGTCCATAATCACATGTCTCCTACTATATGGTTGGTTGTCCCAAATCTAACACTATGACCACCAAAATAACAATGTCAATGATTAAAGAAGTGGTGTAAATTAAATAAACTTATATGTGGGTGGTAGCTTAGGGAAAAAGCCTAGCATGGGCCGATCCCTACATAGATTTATGGGTGGTATCCTTGGGGTGGAAGGAACACCTAGCATGGCTCAATCCTAATTTGTAAATTGATGAGAAACGTATCCCAGGGGTATAATGCCTAGCATGGGTCATCCTCTTTTACCACCGATCAGCTGGACATATGTATCACATGGTTTTTAAAGATTATAAGGCAAAGAAGAGTAGCAAAGAAAATCATGTAATGTACAGTCTTCCGCAAGTGTAAGTAGAGGTTGTCGTTCATCCTTATCTATATATTTATATATTGATCCACGATATCATTGATTTCTTTTTTCACATATGGTTATCTGATGCCTTACATATTTAGTACATTAGTTCGTACTAATGTCCCTCACGGGGGACCAGCGTTCTATGTTGCAGGCACAAGTTCTTAGCTGGTAGATCTCCCGAATAGAAGCACAAGATACTCAGCGGCTTTTTGTGAGTTCTAGGTTGATTTGGGGCCTTGCTAAGTTTTTACCATATATATTTTGATGGTTTTACATTCATGGATTCCATTAGAGGCTTTGTAGACACTGTAAAGTAGTCATATATATTCATAGATTCATATGTCATCTATATCAGTTTGGCTATTTGGTTGGTTTGTAGATACAACTTTTTATCAGCGATTTCATTAGTATAGTGATTCATTTTCTCATGTAGTTTATTTATATAGTATATGTTCCTATAGTTATTGTCTGAATCATCTAGTATTGGGGCGTGACATATAGAGTCCAAGGTCTTGGATTCCTTTAATTCCTATCTGTTTAATTTTTAGATCATACCTCCAAGATGATCTAGAGCTTATAGGAACTCTTTAGTTCCACTTAGAAACACTAATGATGGGACACATTTTATTTATGGGGTTCATAAATGATCTAGGGGTCTAGTTCCTTATTATCCTAGAGTTCTACCGGTTGTCACTTATCTATCTCAAACTCCTCAGGCTAAAATAATGAATGCCGAGTTTTGTCAGTCTATTCATATGTTAGAACAGTTGGTAGATACTCAGTGTCAGTTGGTGTTCCTTTTACTCTATCTTCTGAGGCCATAAGGGTTAGCTAGTTTATAAGGTTGAACCCTCCTACCTTTACTAGTGTTATGGTTGAGGAGGATCCTCAAGGTTTTCTAAATAAGATAGAAAAGATCTTTTTATGTCATGAATGTCACTAATATGGAGTGTGTGGAGTTTTCCACCTACCAACTAAAGGATATGGCATACCAATGGTATGAGGAATAGGATCGGTCAAGGGGTAACAGTGCTGAGTCATCTCTATGGGAGGATTTTTCTAATGCATTTTAGGAACACTTCGTTCCATAGGAGTTGAGAAAATCTAAGGCGGAAGAGTTTGTTAATTTGAGGAAAGACAAGATGTCTGTCAAAGTTTATAACTTAAAGTTTCACTAGTTGTCTCAATATGATCTAGAGTTGGTTTCTAGTATGAGGGCTAGAATGAGGAAGTTCACTTTGGGAATATCTCTTGATTTAATCCTTGAGAGTAAGGCTACTTTGTTGATCAAGGACATGAAAATTTAAATGGTGGTTAGTGGCCAAAGAAGAAGTAGGGGAATTCTGGTTTTTTCTCTATGGCTAGTGCTCTTTACCTGAATCCATCAGGTAATCATTGGTCTCAGCATGATGGTGGGTTCCAGGCAAAAGGTACCCAATCTCGGGCTAGTGGGGCTCAGTCATCTTTATCCCTCCTTCCTTGTAGATTTTATAGGCAGTCGCACTGTGGGTCCTATGAGGAAGCTAAGAACAAATGTTCTTATTGTGGTTAGATTGGTCATATGCAATGTGACTATCATTCCATAATGGCTTATGAGGCAGACAAGGCTCTTGTTACATCTTCATCTGTTCCTACACCAAAGGGTGCTTCTTCTATATCTTTTTCTACTTCTGGTACTGGCACTGGAAAGAATTGGTTATATACTCTTGTATCTTGGTAAGATTCAGAGGCATTTCCCGATGTTGTTACTTATATCTTGAAACTCTTCTCATATGATATGTACTATTTACATGATCCAAGGTCCACTCTTTCCTATGTGACCCTATTTGTTGCTATGCATTTTGGTTTTGGCCCTGAGTTTATTTCTTACCCTTTTTTGTTTATACCTCGATAGGTGACTAAAATTTTTAAAAGAGTCTATAGGGGATGTGTGGTATCAGTTAGTGGTACAAAAACTCTTGTGAATTTTATAGAGTTTGATATGGTTGACTTTGATGTCATATTGGGGATGGATTAGTTGCATTCATGATATGCTTCTTTAGATTGTCGGACCCATAAGGTCATGTTTAAATTCCCTAATGAGTCGTTCATTGTATGGGAAGGGGATTCTTTTGTCCCTAAGGGAAGGTTCATCTCCTATCTTAGAGACCGAAAGTTGGTTTCCAAAGGGTGTTTGTATCATTTGGTCTGGGTTAAAAATTCTAACTCGGATGATCCCTCTCTAGAATCTATTCCTGTGGTTAATGATTTTCTTGAGGTTTTCCCTGATGATCTTCTTGGTGTTCCTCCCAATAGGGAAATTGATTTTGGGATTGATCTTGTTCTGGACACTCATCCTATCTCTATCACTCCTTATAGAATGGCTCCGACTGTGTTGAAGGAGCTTAGGAGAAATTGAAGGATTTCTTATATAAAGTTTTTATTTGTCCTAGTTTGTATCCTTGGGGAGCTCCTATGTTTTTCATTCATATGAAATATGGTTCCATTCGTATGTGCATCGATTATCGTTAGCTGAATAAGATTATTATAAAGAATAGGTATCCTCTTCCTCGGATCAATGATTTGTTTTATTAACTTCAAGGTGTGAAGTATTTCTCTAAGATTGATCTTAGGTCGAGTTATCATCAGCTTAAGATTAGGGAAGTGGATATCCCTAAGACTACCTTCAGGACCCGGTATGGTCATTACGAGTTCCACGTTATGTCTTTTGGGTTGACCAATGCTCTGGCAATGTTTATGGATTTGATGAATATGGTCTTTTGTCAGTTCATGTATTTATTCGTTATCATGTTCATAGATGATATTCTTGTGCACTCTAAGAGTGAGGTGAATCATGTTGATCACCTCCATGTTCTGTTGCAGACCTTGAAAGATCATCGTTTGTATGCCAAGTTCTCCAAGTGGGAGTTTTGGTTGAAGGCTATGACTTTTTTGGGCCATGTTATCACTAGATAAGGGATCATGGTAGATACAAAAATGGTTTTAGTGGTTAAGAGGTGTTCTAGAATAGAAAATCCAACCGATATTCAAAGTTTCTTAGGTTTAGCCGGCTAAAATAGGAGATTTGTGAAATGTTTTTTGACTATAGCTGCACCGTTGACTAGAATAACCGTGAAGAAGGTCAAATTCTTATTGTATGATATGTGTGGGGGTAGTTTGGAGAAGTTGAAGGATAAGTTGACTTCAGCTTTGGTCTTGACCTTGCCCGAAGGTAATGAGCTCTTTGTAATATATTGTGATGCTTCTCATGTTGGGCCTGGTTGTGTGTTGATGCGGCATGGTAGGGTGGTGTCGTATGCTTCTAGACAACTGAAAGTTCATGAGAAGAACTACCCTACTCATGATTTGGAGTTGTTGACGGTTGTATTTGTGTTGAAGATTTTGCATCACTACCTCTATTGGGTTCATGTTGACATCTTTTTTATCATAAGAGCCTACAGTAATGTGTTTACTCGGAAGAAATTAAATCTTTGGCAAAGAAGGTGGCTTGAGTTGCTTAAGAACTATGATATGAGTCTTCATTACCTTCCAAGTAAAGCTACCATAGTTGTTTATACTCTTAGAAGGTTATCCATAGGGAGTCTAGCTCATGTGTATGAGGATAAGCGGGAATTGGTGAAGGACATTCACTATTTGGCTAACCTTGGGGTTCGTCTCACATTCTGTGGATGGTGTTGTGTTTGTGCATCAGGTATCGCAGTCGTCTCTTATCATTTATATAAAGAAAAAACAAATGTTGGATTCTGACTTGATGAAGATTACGAGAAATGTGGGTCAACAAAAGGTTATTTACTTTGCGATTGGTGGTGATGGTATCTTGAGGTACCAATACAGGTTATGTGTTTCCGATGTTGATGGATGGAGGGAAAGGATTTTGGCTGTAGCTCATAGATTACGTTAAGAAATTCATCCTGGTTCCACAAAGATGTCTACTGATCTTAAGGAATTCTATTGGTGGAATAATATGAAAGGAGATGTGGCTAACTATGTATCTAAGTGCATGGGGTGTCAACAAGTGAAAGTTGACAATATGAAACCCAGAGGTTTGTACCAAGAGATTGTGTTTCCCGAATAGAAGTGGGAGGTAATTAATATAGATTTCATAACCGGTTTCCCTCTATCTTGGGATCAGTGTGATTCGGTTTGGTTCATTATGGATAGGATGACAAAGTCTGCTCACTTTTTGCCTTTGAGGACTAGTTATTTGGATGAGGATTATGCAAACTTGTATCTTGTGCAGATCGTGAAGTTCAGGTTTTTCTAGTTTCTATCATCTCAGATTGAGGTACTAGATTCTCATCTCATTTTTTGGTATTTATTTCACAAAGGTTTCATAACTACCGTGTGCATTAGTACTGTTTTCCACCCGCAGTCGGATGGACAAGTGGAGAGGACCATTCAGACATTGGAAGATATGCTCTGTGCTTATGTGATTGACTATGGTGGTAGTTGGGTAGACTATTTGCCTCTTATAAAGTTTGCTTATAACAACAGTTACCACTTTAGCATTACTATGACTCCTTTTGAGGCATTATATGGTAGGAGATGTCGTTCTCCTATTGGGTGGTATGATGTAACGACCCGTAATCATCTCCCGGGATGTCACATGGTGCCTAAGGCTACAAGTAGCCCTAAGATAATCCTTAGAGACGGTTTCTACCAATAACACTCAATTCAAGATGAAATAGACTCAACACTCACATAGTCATATCACATGAAAGGAAATACGGGAAAGATACTCGGTCCATATGACCACAATATAGAGAAACCTCAACAAAACCACAATACCGAACCCTCGACATATCACAAGTATGATACTAGTCTGACAAAAACCTCTACGAGTCAAAAACTAGAGAGTCGTTGGGACAGGTCCCCAACTGACTCAAAATGTACTGAAGATAAAACATAGTCTCTCAAATACAGAAAATATCTGAAGATCGGCCCTCAAACCATGAGGACTCACCACTACACAAAATGTAGGCAAGGTACTCAAAGAATCAAGGATGAGGCTAGGACTGAGCACCTGAACCTACATTATAATACAATGTAGCACATAGACATATATGTGAATCAGTACTTTGGAATGTACTGAGTATGTGGGGGTGAATGCATATGTATAAAAATAGTACCGATCTTCTTCAATCAAATCATGAATGCAAAATGAGATGACTCACATGGCTTGAAAAAGTATAAAATATAAATCTCATTAATCATGTAGAATGAGGTATGCAACACAAATCTCGTGAGTCATCGCTCTTTAACCTTAAAAATCAGAAATCTTCTCTTATTCTCAATACCGAAAGGCTAAGGCACTTTGAACAATACTTTCAACTCATGCATATGTCTCATGGAGAGTAAAACCTCTTCAATGCTCAACATTTCATGATTATTTAGAACTCATATACTTGGAATTCAGAATCATATGACTTGAAAACATATTTGAAGGCATTTCATTCACCTTAGGAAAATATCTCATTTCAAGCTTTAGTATAATCATTCTATCTCAAATGGAAAAGTATTCTAGCTCAAGGAAATAACTTATCTCAAAGCTTTATGAAAAGTACTATATCAAGGGAAGATACTTTCATTTACGGAAATAACCTACCTCAAGGAAGCACTTTAACTAGGGAACAACTTTGCAATTCCACCATTTAGGAAAATAACTGGGAAAATAAGTATCAAATTTCAAAGTTTAAAAGGGAAAGGGAGGTTCTCGTAATTGACATAAACCATGCAAACTACATGGAGTCCAACGTTTTGTCCTCCTAAAGAGGAGACCCCACATTTGGGAGGAGTGTCATACTCTTGCCAGAGAGCATAACCTAGGTCTAGTGATCACTAAACAAAACTCGGCCTCGGGTCCAATCATAATCATCATAAACTTGTCCTCAGGGCCAACCTACGGTGGCACGTAGTTTTAGGGTAAGAAACCGTAGTGACTTACCCGCTCGGTTCTAAGTACTACTCCCTTTAGATTATCCGCTCTCATCTCATAAAAATCAACTTTTTGAATAATCTCATGGTTCACCACGAACCCAAAAATCAAATCTATAATCTCAAGTAGTGAAGTGGATTTCAAATCTTTTGGACCATTAGGTCAATTCATTTCTCAATCATTTCAAAATACTCAAATCATGGGTGCTTATAGCACAAGAGTTCATAATTTCACAAGTCTCAAATAGGGCTTACTAACCCATAGTTCAATGTCAAGTTAAAGTTCATCAAAATCATAATATATAGCATATAGATTCATAAATCATGTGGAAATCTAGAAATTTCAGCAATTTATCTCAAAATCTTAATATAGTCATATGCTTCAATATCTCAACATTGCAAATATTAGCTTCTGAAGGAGTAAAATTATAGGGTTTATACCAAGCTGTAAATTCTAAATAAAACATGCAAAAATCATGCCATTTGACTCTTAATTCATGGGAAATATCAAGATAATGCATTCAATAATAATGGGTGAAAACCCCAATTCAAATTCATGTAAAAAAAACCATAGATTTCAGAAAAATCATGATGTAAATAAGCTTTTTGGGCAAAAGGGTGAAAGGGTTACCCTTGTTCAAAATCCCACATACCTTGAATTAGAAGTTTTGGATGAACTCTCACTTTTGGAACTCTATTCGTACTTTTGAATGAGGGTTCTTGAGGCACTTGACTTGGGAACCTTGAATCTTGACTCAATTTAGAAAATCCATGGTGGATTCTTGAGATTCTTGGGAAGAGGTTTTGGATACTTAGGGTTTTTGATGAGAGAAAGCTTGAGAAAAAACTTATAGGATGCTTGTAATTGGCTTTGATTTGGAGTTTGCACGGTTTAATATTCTTGGAAAAGGTATAAAATTCCCCTTTTAACATCTGTATGAAGCTGGAAAAATTGAACTGGGAACCCGATTTAAGGGGTCACCGCGACGCGTCACTTATCGCGGTGGCTCACTGGAAATTGACAGTTGGTAAACTGGGAGTCACCGCGACGCGGAGCCATTGTATTTTTCCCACTGGTTGGGACCTGGAACCTCAGTACGACGCGCCAATATGTCGGAGTTCCACTAGAAATTGAGAATTGGAAAATAAACCCTCTCCGCGATGTGCCAATCACTTAAATGATGCATTTTACGACTAAGGCTTAAATTAGCCATAACTTCTTACTCAGGTATCGGATTTGGGTGAATCTTATATCAACGGAAAGCTTATCAAATTTCACACATGATAAAAAGTTGAAATTAGGGAAATTCTATATGTTTAAAATGATACTCACTTAGGAAGCCACTTCTTAATCTTTTAGGGTTGGAATCACGCCTCACTCGACACGCCCTAAGGCTCAAACAACGAGGGAACTTGGCGGGACCTTACAATATCACCCCCTTGGGAACATTCATCCTCAAATGTCGCGAGTTAGGCTAGGAATACAGAAGAAATAGAGTACACATAGATGAAACAATTACTAAACGGTTTAAGATCTTTCTAAACTCATGAATACTCCGAAAAAATGCAAGAACTCATACAAGGATAGATGCATAGATGAACTTTAGACTTGAAGGGATGAATTAAGGAACAATAGTACCTTCGGATTGATATGAACTCACAGAAAAGAAGTGCGTGTATTTGGTTCGCATGTCTGCTTCTGCCTCCCAAGTAGCACCCTCTATAGACTGGTTCCGCCACAACACTTTGTCCAAGGGAACCTCTTTATTCCTCAATCTATGGACTTGAAAGTCTAGGATCTCAACAGGAATTTCATCGAAGGGAAGACTATCCTGAATCTCAGCACTCTCTAAAGGATCAACCACAACAGAATCACCAATATGCTTCTTGAGCATGGAGACATGAAAGATAGGATGAAATACTGACAATTCTGAGGGAAACTCAACCTCATAGGCCTTTTTACCAACACAGTTCAAGACACGGTATGGGACAACATAACAGGAACTAAGCTTTCCCTTCTTACCAAACCTCTGCACCCCTTTCATGGGTGAAATCTTCAAGTACACAAAATCACCCACCCCAAACTCAAGATCTCTCCTCCTCACACTTGCATAAGACTTTTGACGACTCTGAGCGGTCTTCAACCTTTCTCCAATCAACTTAATTTTTGTCATAGCTTCAAATGCTGCAATAGGCCCACACGCGGCATCTTCACCCACTTCAAACCATCCTATGGGTGATCTATACCTCCTACCATACAAAGCCTTAAACGGTGCCATCTCAATGCTAGCATGGAAACTATTGCTATAAGGAAACTCCATCAATGGCAAATTTTTATCCCAACTACCTTTGAAAACAAGAGCGCACGCCCTCAACATATCTTCTAGGGTTTGAATGGTCCTCTCAGCCTGACCATCTGTCTGCGGGTGAAATGCAGAACTCAGAAGAACTTGGGTACCAAGACCCTGCTAAAACGCCCTCCAAAACTGGGAAGTAAATTAAGTACCCCTATCCGAAATAATAGATAATGGAACTCCATTCAGCCTGACAAACTCCCGAAGATACAATCTAGCATAATCCTCAGCAGTGTAAGATGTATGCATGGGCAAGAAATGTGCGGACTTAGTCAACCTATCCACAACAACCCAAATGGAATCATGATGATGGCGCAAAAGAGGCAACCCGGTCACGAAATCCATATTCACAATCTACCACTTCCAAGTGGGTATACTAAACTCTTGCATCACACCACCTGGTCTTTCGTGCTCTACCTTAACCTATTTACATGTTGCACACTATTCTACAAACTCGGCTATGTCCTTCTTTATACTGTTCCACCAATAGATTTCCCGCAAGTCGCGGTACATCTTGGTAGTGCCGAGATGAATGGAATAACGTGCGCCATGCGTTTCAGCCATAATCCTCTGCCTCAATTCATCAAAACACGGGACACACAACCTACCATGCAGTCTCAACACACCATCTCCCCCATGGGAGAAAACCTCTACCTTTTGGTCCTTAACTGACTCCTTAAATTTGACCAAACTAGTATCCCTACCTTGCTTCTCCTTCACTTCAGAAACTAAAGAGGATTCAGAACTACTCTGCACCAACGTACTCCCTTCCGCTAAATCAAGCAATCTAACACCTAACCTAGCCATATAGTGCACATCATGAGATAACTTTCTCTTACCCTCCTCTATATATGTAACACTACGCATAGATAATTTGCTAAGGGAATTCGCCACTACATTGGACTTGCCCAGGTGATACAACACACTCATATCATAATCTTTCAATAACTCTAACTACCTCCTCTGCCTAAGATTCAAGTCCTTCTGGGTAAACATGTACTGCAAGCTTTTATGATCAGTAAACACATCAATGTGGACACCATAAATATAGTATCTCTAGATTTTCAAAGCAAAGACCACAACAGCTAACTCAAGATCATGGGTCGGGTAGTGTTTTTCATGTGTCTTCAATTGTCTAGAGGCATAGGGTATAAACTTACCTCTTTTCATCAACACATAACCCAAACCAACTCTAGAGACATCACAATACACCACAAAACCATCGGTACCATCAGGCAAAGTCAATACAGGGGCTGAAATGAGTCGAGTCTTCAACTCCTAAAGAATCTACTCACAGGAATTGGACCACTGGAATTTAACTTTCTTTTGGGTCAATCGGGTCATAGGAGACGCAATGGAAGAGAAATCCTCAAAAAAATAATAGTAATAGCCAGCTAAACCCAAGAAAATCCTAATGTCAGATGGAGAAATAGGTCTAGGATTATTTCTAACATTTTTTGTCTTTTGGGGATCAACTCCAATACCCTCGACTAAAACAACATGACCCAGAAAGGCTATAGACCTTATCCAAAATTCACACTTACTGAATTTGGTGAATAACTAATGATCTCTAAGAGTTTGCAAGACAATTCTAAGATGAGCTGCATGGTCATTCTCATCACGGGAATACACAAGGATGTCATCTATGAAGACAATGACAAATGTATCAAGGTATTGCTTGAGCACTCAATTCATGAGGTCCATGAAGGTTGTCGGGGCATTGGTTAGCCCAAAAAACATGACTAGAAATTCAAAGTGACCATAGCGGGTTTAGAAGACTGTCTTTGGAATATCACATTCCCTCACCTTAAGTTGATGATAGCCAGATCTAAGGTCTATCTTGGAGAAATAACTTGCACCTTGCAACTGATCGAACAGGTCGTCAATTCTTGGAAGAGGATATTTATTTTTGACTGTGACCTTATTGAGTTGACGATAGTCAATGCACATACGCAAAGATCCATCCTTCTTCCGCACAAACAATATAGGTGCACCCCAAGAAGAAATATTGAGCCTAATGAAAACTTTGTCTAAGAGATATTTAAGTTGCTCCTTCAACTCCTTAAGCACTGCAGGTGCCATGCGGTATGGCGGAATAAAAATAGGTCGAGTGTCGAGAAGAAGGTTAATTTCGAACTCTATCTCTCTATCGGTAGGTACCCCTGGGAGATCTTCTGAAAAGACATCTGGAAACTCATTAACAATATCTACCGACTAGATGGTTGGAGTCTCGGACTTAGTGTCCTTGACTCTAACTAGGTGATAGATGCAACCTTTAGATATAAGCTTTCTGTCTTTGATATAGGAGATAAAATGACTCTTGGGAGATACCGAACTCCCGGACCACTCAAACACTGGCTCACCAAGGAACTGAAACTTGACCACACGGGTACGATAATCTATAGATGTATAACAAGAATGAAGCCAATCCATACCCAGAATAAGGTCAAAATCCACCATGTCTAACTCTATCAAATCCACAAGTATGACTCTATGAAGAAAAGTAACAGGGCAATTTCTATACACTTGTTTAGCAATAACAGACTTCCCTACTGGTGTAGAAACTAGGAAAGGCTCAGAAATCTTTTTGGGAATCATTTTAAAATTTACAGCAACAAGTGGGATCACATATAGAGGTTTAACCCGGGGTCCAATAACACATAAACATAGAGACAAAAGACACAAAGCATACCAGTAACAACATCAGGGGAACCCTCCTACTCCCGACAAAATGGTAAGGCATAGAATCTGTTCTGACACTGACCACCAGCAGTGCTAGAAAACGTTCCCAGAGCAGGGGCGGGACGAATTACCAGAGCTGGTGCACCAGCAGTCTGTTCCTGAGGTCGGTCATCTCTATTCCCCTATCTAGAATGGGGTCAATCTCTAAGTCTATGGACCTATTTTCCATAACCAAAACAACACCTCAAATCTTTGAAACACTCACCAAGGTGATTCCAACCACATTTGGCACAAGAAAGATAATGGGGCCGGTTACCAACACTGTTCTATGACCCAGAAAAGAAAGGTCTACTACCTTGCTCCGACCTATCTCTAGGCGCTGGAGCACTAAAAGATGAAGGCACGGGAACAGATGTACGTCTATGAAATTGAGGGCAGCTCTTTCTATGGAACCTAGGCTGACTATACTCATGCTGCTCAGATCTAACCCTCTTGCTAGCCCTTATTCTTTCTCTCTCTCTAAGCTTATCCGCCTCTATCTGATGGGCATGCGTTATCAACCTAGATAGATACATATCCTTGTGGAACATTGCAGCCCTACATTCCTTCAGTACCATCCCAGAAACACCGATCACAAACTTACTCATACTAGCTCGAGTGTCAAAAATCAAATTAGAAGCGTACTTGTCCAACTGATTGAACTTCAAGCAACACTCTTTTACATTTATGGAGCCCTGCCTCAAGTTCATGAACACCTGAATCTTTGCCTCCCTCATCTCAAGCATAAAAAATTAGTCCAAGAGGAATCTTACAATACTTGCCAAGTCATAGGAGCAGTATTCTCACCTCTACCCTTCTTCCACGATATAAACCAATCATACGAAATGTCCTTCAGTCTATAGGATGCCAACAGAACACTTTTTTCTTTCGAAATGAGTATGACATCTGTGATCTTCTTCACCTCCTCCAAGTACAACTGGGGGTCCTCATCCGCCTTAGACCTATAGAACTCAGGAAGATTCATCCGCATAAATTCATAAATCCTAACCATAGCTATATCACCACTCTGATGATAAGCAACTGAGGCCTGGTTATTGGCCCAAACATTTGCGGTGACTACTTGGGCTAATGCCTGAAAGGCCGCCCTAAACTCAGCATGGGACACCGTCTCATTCAAAGGATCAACAGGTGGGGGTTGCTCATCATTGTTTCCATGGAAATTCGTTCTTCAAGGAGGCATTTTATGAAAATGGAAGAGCACGGATCATTATATAAGAAGGACAGGTATAGGCACAATATAATCTCAATGAAGAAACAATTTTTCCTAGAACGTCTCATAGACTCTTGCTCATAGATGTGGCATGCTACGCACCGATGATTAAGACTCTACTCAGCACAGCTTATCAGACTCCCTAGGACTCCTTAGAAACCTGGCTCTGATACCAAGTTTGTAATGACCCAAAATTATCTCCTGGGATTTCACATTGTGCTTAAGGCTATAATTAGCCCCAAGCTAACCCTTAGAGCCAATTTCTACTAATAACACTCAATTTAAGATGAAATAGACTCAACATTCTCTTAGTCATATCACATAAAAGGAAATATGGGAAAGATACTCGGTCCATATGACCACAATATAGAGAAACCTCAATAAAACCACAATACCTAATCCTAGATGCATCACAAGTATGATACTAGTCTAACAAAACCTCTACGAGTCGAAAACTAGAGAGCCGTTGGGACAGGCCCCCAACTGACTAGTAATGAACTGAAGATAAAACATAGTCTCTCAAATACAGAAAATATCTGAAGATTGGCCCTCGAACCATGAGGACTCACCACTGCACAAAACGTAGGCAAGGTACTCGAAGAATCACAGATGAGGCTGGGACTGAGCGCCTGAACCTACATGATAAGATAATGTAGCACATAGACATATATGTGAATTAGTACTTTGGAATATACTGAGTATGCGGCGGTGAATGCATATGTATAAAAATAGTACTGATCTTCTTCAATTATATCATGAATGCAAAATGAGACGAATCATATAGCTTGAACAAGTATGAAATATAAAGCTCATAAATCATGTAGAATGATGCATGCAACACAAATCTCGTAAGTCATCGCTCTTTAACCTTAAAAATTAGAAATTTTCTATTATTCTCAATACACAAAGGCTAAGGGACTTCGAACAATACTTTCAACTCATGCATATGTCTCACGGAGAGTAAAACCTCTTTAATGCTTAAAATTTCATAATTATTTAGAACTCATATACTTGGAATTCAGAATCACATGACTTGGAAACATATATGAAGGCTTTTCATTCACCATTCTATCTCAAATGGAAAAGTATTCTAGCTCAAGGAAATAACTTATCTCAAATCTTTATGAAAAGTACTATATCAAGGGAAGATACTTTCAATTAGGGAAATAACCCACCTCAAGGAAGCACTTTAATTAGGTAACAACTTTGAAATTCCACCATTTAGGAAAATAACTCATAGGAAGGGAAAATAAGTATCAAATTTTGAAGTTTAAAAGGGCAAGGGAGGTTCTCGTAACTGACATAAACGATGCGAGCTACATGGAGTCCAACGTTTTTTCCTTCTAAGGAGGAGACCCCACATTGGGGAGGAGTGTCATACTCTTTCTAGGGAGTATAACCTAGTTCTAGTGATTACTAAATAAAACTCGACCTCGGGCCCAATCATAATCATCATAAACTCGGCCTCAGGCCCGACCTACGGTGGCACGTAGTTTTGGGGTAAGAAATCATAGTGACTTACACACTCGGTGCTAAGTACTACTCCCTTTAGATTATCTACACTCATCTCATAAAAATCCACTTTTAGAATAATCTCATGGTTCACCACGAACCCAATAATCAAATCTATAATCTCAAGTAGTGAAGTGGATTTCAAAGCTTTTGGACCATTAGGTCAATTCATTTCTCAATCATTTCAAAATGCTCAAATCATGGGTGCTTATAGCACAAGAGTTCATAATTTCACAAGTCTCAAATAGGGCTTACTAACCCATAGTTCAATCTCAAGTTAAAGCTCATCAAAAGCATAATATATAGCAGATAGATTCATAAATCATGTGGAAATTTGGGAATTTCAGCAATTTATCTCAAAATCTCAATATATTCATATGCTCCAATATCTCAACATTGCAAATATTAACTTCTCAAGGAGTAAAATCATGGGGTTTATACCCAACTGTAAATTCTTAATAAAACATACATAAATCATGCCATTTGACTCTTAATTTATGGGAAATATCAAGATAATGCATTCAATAATAATGGGTGAAAACCCCAATTCAAATTCATAGAAAACCCCCCATATATTTCAGCAAAATGATGATGTAAATAAGATTTTTGGGAACATGGGTAAAAGGGCTACCCTTGTTCAAAACCTCACGTACCTTGAATTAGAAGGTTTGGATGAACACTCACTTTTAGAACTCTATTCGTACTGTTGAATGAGGGTTCTTGAGGCCCTTGACTTGGGAACCTTGAATATTTACTCAATTTAGA
This sequence comes from Capsicum pubescens, assembly GCA_030864215.1. Taxonomy (NCBI): domain Eukaryota; kingdom Viridiplantae; phylum Streptophyta; class Magnoliopsida; order Solanales; family Solanaceae; genus Capsicum; species Capsicum pubescens. The sequence continues at coordinate 127,837,476 of CM061543.1, forward strand.
AAATCCATGGTGGATTCTTGAGATTCTTGGAAGCGGTTTTGGATACTTAGGGTTTTTGATGAGAGAAAACTTGAGAAAAAAACTTATTGGATGCTTGTAATTGGATTTGATTTGGTGTTTGCACAGTTTTATAGGATTGGAAAAATCTGAAAATGCCCCTTTTAACATCTGTACGAAGCTGGAAAAATTGGATTGGGAACCCGATTTAAGGGGTCACAACGACGCGCCACATATCGCGGTGGCTCACTGGAAATTGACAATTGGTAAATTGGGAGTCACCGCGACGTGGAGCCATCGCTTTTTTCCCACTGGTTGGGACCTGGAACCTCAACGTAATGTGCCAATATTGCGGAGTTCCACTGGAAATCGACAATTGCCAAATAAACCCTCTCTGTAACACGCCAATCACTTAAATGATGCAGTTTTACGACTAAGGCTTAAATTTTCCATAAATTCTTACCCGGGTATCGGATTTGGGTGAATTTTATATCGATGGAAAGCTTATCAAATTTCCTATGTGATAAAAAGTCAAAATTTGGGAAATTCTATATTTTTAACAAAATACTCACTTAGAAATCCACTTCTAAATCTTTTAGGGGCGGAATCACTCCTCACTCGACACGTCCTAAGGCTCAAACTATAAGAGAACTTGGTGGGACCTTACATATAAAGTTGGTGAGGGTATGTTTTTTGGCCCTTATTTGGTTAACCATTCTTAGGAAAAGGTGAAGGTTATTTGTGATAGGTTGAAAGCCACTCAAAGTTGCCAAAAGTCCTATGCGGATATGAGGCATATAGAGTTGGAGTTTAAGGTTTGTGATTAGGTGTTCTTGAAGGTTTAATCTATGAAGGGAGTGATGTAGTTTTGTAATAAGGGGAAGCTAAGTCCTTGCTATGTTAGTTCGTATTTAGTTTTGAAGAGGGTTCGCAATGTTTCCTATGAATTTGAGTTGACTTCTAGTTTGAGCTACTTTCATCCGGTTTCCATGGCTCTATGTTAAGAAAATATGTGGGTGATCCTTCATTAGTTATTCCCTTAGAAGGGTTGGGTATTTTGAATTCCTTATCTTATGAGGTAGTCCCGATTAAGATCTTGGATCATCAAGTTCGTCGGTTGTGGACGAAGTATGTGGCTTTGATAAAGGTTTTTTGGAGGAACCATAAGCTTGAAAAATCTACTTGGGAGGCGAAAGTGGACATGAAGTCCAAGTATCAGCATTTGCTCCCCATTCCGGATATTCGTGCTCAAGGTATGTGTTGATCTTAGCTTCTTTATTTTCTAATTTTCTTAAAGGAATGGTGATTCCTTGTCATCTTTGTTTCCTAATTTTGTTAAAGTGAAGTTTGATGGGTAATATTATGTGGAACTCGTGCTTGTGCATTCCTTTACCCATCATTCTAAGACAAATGATCCTAGTGGGGAGAATTGAAACACCTTGGCTTTTGACCCTTAGAAATTTCCTGAGTTTGAACTTTCTGATCATCATACTACTCATGCTTACTTGCCATATGATATAGGAATGATTTAGGGGTCTTGGTCGTATGTTACTCATTGTAGTTTTGGTTGTATTCTATCCAAGGTACGAGTGGATATCATAAGGGTCACATGTTGATGGTACGAGAGAGGGGAGCCATATGTATGTTGCTCAGTGTCTCAAACCCTTGGTAGGTTACCTAGGGTAGAGTTCTAGGTTACTAATAGTATGTTTTGGATATGAGTTAGTCTATGAAGTATTATATTGGACAGGATTTGAGTCCAACTTTCTATCTAGGGTACGAATGGTGGGTACCAGTCGTATGTTGTGTGTACGAGTTAGGAGGGCCAAGTCGTACCCTCATTCACATATTTTTCAGCTTTTAAGATGAGGGTATTTTAGACATTTCCCACCCCAAAACCTTAATACCCCATGTCCTATAACACTAATTGGTCACTCATTACTCACTTTAGAAGATCAAAATACTCTTAAAATCCTTTTAAAACTCTCTCTTGAAGATTGGGCTACGGTTTCTTCAAGGTGTTCATCTACAGGTTTAAAGACAAAAATCTCTCTGTGAATCTTCATGAATAAGGCATATTACTCTTCCCTCATTGTTATTTCATGAAAAATCATGTGTTTAAAGATTTGATTAGGAATCATTAGTGGTGGTTTGAAAATTAATGTTGAGGGTTTTGTTGTATATTGTTGAGTATTGTTTACTCTTGGTTTAAATTGTGTTTATACATGTATTAATGATGATTTTGCACATGTGGGTGCTTGGTAATTGTTTTTTAATGATTGGGACATTTTTAACCCTAAACTTGATGGTTTTTACTTTGGTTTTGGTCTTGGTAATGGTATGCCTTCAATATGTTTGTGAAAATGTCTAAGAGAACAAACTAGTCACATTTTGAATTGTATTTTGAACTAAGGCATTGGCCTAAAGATTGTGAATCATTGGTAATTGGTTTTGTAAAGGCCTTATTGGCTATACATTGATTTGGATTTTAACCCTTGAGGTTTAATTGGCTAAACGGGTTCGAGACCCAATATATTTAATTGAATATATGTTTTTTCTAGACTATGGGTTCGAGTCCCAATTGAACAATTGACTAATAATGGTAACAACATGTGGTACACTTGCCAGTGGTGTTGGTATAACAATACTAATGGGATTCCTTGGTAATTAATTTGTTTAATGGTTGTATATATGGAATGGATATTTTAATTGGGCTTTAAAGCGGGATGTATAGCCGGGCCAAGAAAGTCAAAGTCTGAAAGTTTATCACTTGAAACCGCGCTAGCTGATGTGGGTGTCTTTGTGACTGGGTAGTTCGAGTCCCCTGAATAAATATTTGAATAAGAGGTTCGAGTCCCCCATAATACATGTAATTGTGATTAAGGCACCTTAATTATGATGGGAGGTTCGAGTACCCCATATAGGCATATACAGGTGTGGATATTCTCTTGTTTGTGCATCTACACGCACTGAGGTCCTTCCAGCTATGCGAGAGTTGGGCCCATATATCTTGTGGGTGCCTTGATATATGACGGATAAGCTACACAACCCAGGTTAATGTTTTCAAAGTTCATGCTTATCTTACTCCCTATCCCAGCATGGTATATATATATGTGTATAAGTATGTATTTCATCAATTATGTGCATCGGTTGATTGGTTTTGAACTGTAGGCATTATATAATCCTTATCCTTGAGAAACATGCTAGTGCTCCGACCGCTAACTGTATTTGGATGTTGAATACCCACGCCATACAGGGATTGGTCATACTATCACACCTCCTTCTCAGTGACTTAGATTCGGGGATAGCTTACGTTGACTTGAAGTGGTAAGCTTCCTACATATAAAGGATCCATTTATTGCTTTAAGTTTTCTTATTTCTATATTATATTAGACTAGGATAATGGTTTTGGGCATGTTCGGTGGCATGTACTAATGGGATATGGAAAAACTTGGACTTGGGTATGTTATGGAACGAATATGGATTTGGTTATTGTTTTATGGTTGTTGGTCTGGTTTGGACGGATGACTTGGTTGGTTTGGTCTTGGATATAGAACTATCCCAAAGTCATTTATGTTATAAATGATCTCCATCTTTTTATATGGTTCGAATTCTTCCAACTCAGGGTATATGTTAGTTGGTTGGATTAGGTATCGGGGGTGATCTCCGGTCCTTGTTGGACTTGAGATGCCCATTATGATAAGGCCTTAGTTTGGGACATGTCAGCGTTCAACCAGAACTCTTATTTTTAGGACTTAGCATACAACTACTTCTCTTTCAAGATTTGAAACACTATACAGAGGTGATTAGCCTAATCCACCTCACTTTTCAAGTAAACCAAGGTATCGTCTATGAACACAATGATAAACAAATCTAAAAACTGCCGGAAGACCCTATTCAACAAATCCATGAATGTTGCAGGGTCATTGCTCAACCTAGACATAACTAGAAACTCAAAATGCTCATACCAGGTCAGGAAAGTAGTCTTAGGGATATCCACCTCTCTAATCTTTAACTGATAATACCTGAATTGAAGATCAATCTTGGAGAAAAACTTAGCACCTTAAAGCTGATCAAACAAATCATCTATCCTAGGAAGAGGGTACTTATTCTTTACTATCATCTTATTAAACTGTCAGCAATCAATAAACATCTAAAGGAAACCATCCTTCTTACGCATAAATAAAACCTTTGCACACCAAAGATATACTGTAACACCCTGATTTTCTGAACCAGAATGCTACACGGTGCTCATGACCCCAAAGGACCACAAGCTAACCCATGACTGATATCTGTACCTGTATACTGCATAATATAACATAAAATATGGAAACATGAACCTCAAAGTCCATAAGGTTCGAAATGAATAAACGTCTGATAACAAAATGTCTGAAAAAGGTATAACAATACCAAAACAAGTCATAAATACTGAAAATAATGAGATCTGAATATCTAATCTGACATCTAGTCTAAAAGCCTCTAACTGAACTAAATAAGAAGTTGAAGGAACACGTCTCTAACTAACTCTATTTAGCAATTGAATAGTAAATGTAGAAATAATTATATCGTACTCGAATGAGAAGGACTCATTAAAATCTCTGAACACTGGAATGCTACTACTGATCTGGAGCTCGTGCCTCTGAAGCTATGGCGTAACATAAGAGAAAGAACCTTAGCGCAAATGCATCAGTACGCCTGAATGTACTGAGTATACAAGTGAGGTAGGCTAAATGCAAAAGGTTATATACATGAACAATGCTGACTAATATGAACGTGAGAATACATACAAGCATACAAAACTGTAACTGAACTCATGAAAATAATGACTACTGAGTCTAAATATTGATAATATGAGTGTACTGATACTGAGATACTGAATACATGAATGACTATTTCTGACAGTTCGAATTATGAAGAACTTGTCTTGTTAACTGTGTCTGACAGTCCTGAAGCTGAATACTGATATCATGAATTCTCATAATTGATATGCTTGATACATGAGTTCAAAAAACTGATATAACTGATATAACTGTGATGATCGGCCTAACCGATGTAATTGATACTGAGCGACTATATCTGACAGTCTAAGTTCTGATAGAACTATCTAAGTTCTGTTATATATGGAGTAACTGAAATTAAGATCAGTCCTATCTAGCGGGTGATCTTTAAATCTGATGATTCTGATACTGTTTAACTATAGTTAAGATTAGTCCTGTCTAATGGGTGATCTTGAAGTCTATTTATAAGGATAAGGATTGATTGTCTCTAACAGTACTAAATTTGTACTACTGAACGGAGTTGACTGTATCTGACAGTCCTGAATCTGTAACTGAAACTGTGGGATGTGTTCATCTAACTGTCATGCCCCAAGCTAAATTGACTGGGGTCGAATCTCTTCCCTGACAGGAAGGGTGTCAGTACCGCGCCACCAGTAAATACATCTGCTATGGAGTCAGTCCTAATCTAGCGGGTGACTCCTGGGATCAGTCCTATACATATAAATGTGCAAACGGGTGGCCCCTAAGTATGTTAGTCCTATCTAATAGGTGACATCTCGTACCTATGTTGGCAATGTAGTTCTAGAACTTAGGGATTGCTTCTAGGGATCTCAGTCCTATTCTAGCGGGTGAGTCCCTATCCCTAGGCTCACTTGGTGCTGAATCCTACTCCTATATGAAAGACACTAAGCTGAATAACTGGGCTGAACTAAATAACTTAACTGAACTTATTTGCTGAACTAATACTGATTAATTGAACTAAAAATAGTTGTATTGTTTAGCGGTGCTAAAACTGAATTTACTAGATTCTGATGACGGATGGAATATAAGGAGTTTTGAGGACTGATTAAGAGTACTGAAGTTACTAAGATTTACTGTGATTACTGAGGTTACTGAGCACTGAGATTACTGAGAACACTAAACTACCGAGATTATTGAGTTTTCCTGAGTTACATGACTGACTGATTTCTATAGATCATGGCTTGACTGAGAGTATCATTAAAATATGACATAGCTCTAAGCACACAACTATATTTTTTGGGTAAAAGTACCCCCAGTTCTCGATGTAAGGAAACTGACACACATGACTTACTTGGTCATAAGAGTAGAGTCCATAATCCATAATATCATAAATATGTAATTTCAAACTAAGAATGGTTCTCAACAATCTATATCATGGAAGGGAATTTCATAAAACATGTATATACTTGCATAGTTTTCAATATCATACTCATTACATATTACAACCACAATCCATAATATCATAACTTGGGGAATTTCATAAAGTACATGGGTATTCTACATGTTGTACATGAGCAGGTTTTGCAAGTAAGCATAGCATAATTCCATAAGACTAGTTCATGAGTATTCCAACAGTGTTCACAAGACACATTATCAACATGGATTACATTGAATCATAGAGGTCTATCATGAATACTTCACTTAGTCACAATTTATCTATAATGCATGATTTCTTGTCTCTTAGGTATTTTATCAAACACCTTACATGCACAACTTAGGCATAGGTGTAAATCATACAATTACTCATCATAAATAATCAAAATTACATGTTTTCAATTCATATTATGTCATAGATTCACAATAACACATAAAGATTCTATCTTGGCATCATTCAACACATAAACATGATCAACAATCCATTCATAACATGAAAACCATAATATATAGTTTTAGTAAAAAAAAAAAAGGTTCTTGAACTTCATGGACGAAAGGAGGGAATTAATGAACACACGCATACCTTAGAAAGGAAACCTTGATGATTTTCTGGAGAGTTCTTGGATTGGGAAACCTAATTCTTGATTATCTTGGAAAAAGGATTGAATCTTGCTTTTGAGATATGAGTTTGATGGAAACCCTAATCTTGTGGTTGAGAGTGTAAGAGCGGGTTTTTGAGATGCTTAACTGAAGAAAAATGGGAAAAATTATGCCTCTTTAGGGTTATAAGTCGTGGAAGGTGAAGGAAATGACCAAAATACCCTTGCAAAAATGCCCTTGAATTGCTGGAAAAATATACTTGACGCCATCCGTAACAGGCCATCAGGTTCGTGGTAGGCCGTCATGATTAGTCATCACAAAAGGGGTCCGAATTCTTGATTTTCTACCCAGGGCTGATGACATTGTCAGAAATGGCGTTAGAATGTGACGATGTCATCAAAAAGGTCGTTAGAAACGTGATAGCCCATCAGAAACGTCGTCACCATTTTCCAGCTTGACATGCTGGAATAAAATGTGGATAACTCTTTGCTCTGACATCGTATTTAGGTGAAATTGGTATCTTTGGAAATATAATTCAATTATATATCTATTTATAGGTCATGAGATAAAAAATTCAAAGTATAATGAGAGATATGCTCGTTTGAAGTTGACTATACCAATATCCTTCTCAAGAATACAATCGGTAAGGAATATTTTGATTCATCTGAGAGCTGGGAGTTATTTGAAGCCTTAATATACATCTAACTTACTCATAAAACTATAAAAGAACCATGATGTACTATGAATCATCTTGGTACATGGCTCTAACATTGGTTTGGATTTTTTGGGGTATTACAATATCTCCCCCCTTGGAAACATTCATCCTCGAATGATGACTGCTTGAGAGGGGAGAAAAGATAAAACAACGCATATATAGCATGAATGAATGATCATGATTTGATGGTTTACATGACTAAAAACTGAGCATATCATATTGTACATGCATATTTGATGCATGGGTAGCTGATTTATGAATGTAGGACTGAGTGTTTCGATAAACCAAGTTTTTCAAACTGAGAATACATATCTGATGCTTAATTGATAAGTTGAATCCATGCATATCTGATGCATGATTATATGACTGACATGATACGTGAATGCATGACTGAAAGTACTGATAAGTTGACCACGCATATCTGATGCGTGAATACATGACTGAACTGACTCACGAACATACGACTGAACATGCAATGGTAAAGGCACTAAGATTGAATTGAAACATGAGAACATGAATGATTCTACTACGTGACATATGGACTAAATATCATGAACTGAACTGAACCTCTAAATACTTGACTTACAGCTGAGGTCTAACTTGAAGGTCAACTTATTAGTACCCTCTATTCTAAACTAAATTCGTTATGCAAGGAGAAATTGAAGGATCTAAGGCATGAGATATTTAAGAGAAAGTGGGGTCTCTCCCCCTTGGGACGCTATGTCCCTCTAAGAACGCTTACCATACGGAGATACTGGGTGATGCACAGGGCATCTACAAACTAGATTATAACTAAAATTTGGGAGTTTGAAACTAATGCATGAGATGGCCTGAACTTGCAACTACTAGGAGGTTCTACCTTAAAATAATTACATTCTCTGAGATTTTGGATAGCATGAATAGATGCAAGGATGAAAAAACATTCTATACAAATTTGACTACTCACTGGCACGACATGAATTTTGAAAGAAGGGAACCTGTTCCTAAAACATCTCATAGTCTCCTGCACATAGGTATGGTGCACAACACACATATGTACAAGACTCTACTAGATGCGTCTTTCAGACTTCCTAGGACTCTATTGAACCTTAGGATCTGATACCAAGTTTGTAACACCTCGATTTTCTGAACCAGAATTCTACACGGTGTTCGTGACCTCGAAGGACCACAAGATAACCCATGACTGATATCTATACCTATATACTGCATAATATATAATAAAATACGAAAGCATGAACCTGAAAGGACATAAGGTTTGAAATTAATAAACGTCTCATAACAAAATATCTGAAAAAGGTATAACAATACCAAAATAAGTCATAAATACTGAAAATTATGAGATCTTAATATCTAATCTGACATCTAGTCTAAAAGCCTCTAACTGAACTGAATAAGGAGTTGAATGAATATGTTTCCAACTAAATCCATTTAATAACTAAATAGTAATTTTAGTAATAATCATATCATCCTCAAATGAGAAGGACTCACTGCAAACACTAAACACTAGAATGCTACTGCTGATCTGGAACTCGTGCCTTTGAACCTATGGTGTAACATAAGAGAAAGAACCTTAGCGCAAAAGCATCAGTATGTCTGAATGTACTGAGCATACAAGTGAGGTAGGCTAAATGCAAAGGGTTATATGCATGAACAATGCTGACTAATATGAATGTGAGAATACATACATGCATACATAATTGTAACTGATCTCGTGGAGATACTGACTACTAATTCTGAATACTGATAACATGAGTGTACTGATACTGAGATACTGAATAAATAAACGACTATTTCTGATAGTTTGAATTATGAAGAACTAGTCTGGTTGATTGTGTCTGACAGTCCTAAAGCTGATTACTGATATCATAAATTCTAATAACTGATATGACTAATACATGAGTTCAGAAAATTGATATAACTGATATAACTGTGATGATCATCCTAACCAATGTAACTGATACTGAGTGACTGTATCTGAAAGTCTAAGTTCTGATGGAACTATCTGAGTTCTATTTTATATGGAGTAACTTAATTTGAGATCAGTCCTATCTAGCGGGTGATCTTTAAATCTAATGATTTTGATACTGTTTAACTATAGTTGAGATTAGTCCTGTCTAATGGGTGATCTTGAAGTATATTTATAATGATAAGGATTGATTGTCTCTAATAGTACTGAATCTGTACTAGTGAACTGAGTTTATTGTATCTGACAGTCCTGAATCTATAACTGAAACTGTGGGATGTGTTCATCTAACCTATATGCCCCAAGCTAAGCTGACTGGGGTCCAATGTCTTCCCTGACATGAAGGATATCAGTACTGTGCCACCAGTAAAGACATCTGCTATAGAGTCAGTCCTAATCTAGCGGGTGACTCCTGGGATTAGTCCTATACATATAAATGTGCTAACGGGTGACCCCTTAGTATGTCAATCCTATCTAACAGGTGACATCTTATACCTACGCTGGTAATGTAGTTCTAGAACATAGGGATTGCTTCTAGGGATCTCAGTCCTATTCTAGAGGGTTAGTCCCCATCCCTATCCTCACTCGTTGCTGAATCCTACACCCATCTGAAAGACACTGAACTGAATAACTGGTCTGAACTAAATAACTTAACTGAACTGATTCGCAGAACAGATACCAATTAACTGAACTGAAAATAGTGGTATTGTTTAGCGGAGCTGATCTAGTTTATGGCCTATTAGAAGTAGAAGGCCCTCTGGTGGGATCTTCACGGACAGAAAAAGATTGCAGTCAGTTTGATAATGATTGAGTGACATTGCTTCTTCGTCCCGAACCGAGGAATCCCTTAGATATGATGCAAAAGGGCTCTTGGTCTATCCTTGATCAGAGATTTCTCTATAAAACGGGTTGCTAAATTTATACCGTCCGTTATTTCATATGTGACGACAGGTCAACCTAAAACAAAAACCCTATTCTTACTAGGTGTAATTCGTTGGACATAGACCCAATTTTTAACTTTTTTGGATTCCTTAGAAAAAAAAATTCTTGTTCCTGATGGTATAAAAACGCCAAAACTGACTTTACTGGATTCTGATGATGGATGGAATATAATGAGTTCTGAGGACTGATTATGAGTACTGAAGTTACTGAGATTTACTATGATTACTGAGGTTACTGAGCACTTAGATTACTGAGAACACTGAACTATTGAGATTATTGAGTTTTCCTGAGTTACATGACTGACTGATTTCTATAGATCATGGCTTGACTGAGAGTATCGTGAAAACATGACATGGCTCTAGGCACACAACTATATTTTTCGGGTACAAGTACCCTAGGACTCGATGGAAGAAAACTGACACACATGACTTACTTGATCATAAGAGCAGAGTCCATAATCCACAATATCATAAATAAGGAATTTTCTACTAAGCATGGTTCTCAACAATCTATTTCATGGAAGGGAATTTTATACAACATGTATATACTTGCATAGCTTTAAATAGAATGCTCATTACATATTACAACCACAATCCATAATATCATAACTTGGGGAATTTCATGAAGTACATGGGTATTCTACATCTGTTATATGAGTGGGTTTTGCAAGTAAGCATAGCATAATTCCATAAGACTAGTTCATGAGTAATCCAACAGTGTTCACAAGACACATTATCAACATGGATGACATTGAATCATAGAGGTCTATCATGAATCCTTCACTTAGTCACAATTTAGCTATAATGCATGATTTCTAGTCTCTTAGGTATTTTATCAAACACCTTACATGCACAACTTAGGCATAGGTGTAAATCATACAATTACTCATCATAAATAATCAAACTTACTTGTTTTCAACTCATATGATGTCATAGATTCATAATAACACATAAAGATTCTATCTTGGCATCATTCAACACATAAACATGATCAACAATCCATTCATAACATGAAAACCATAATATATAGTTTTAGAAAGAAAAAAAAGTTTCTTGAACTTCATGGACGAAAAGAGTCCATGAATGAACACACGCATACCTTAGAAAGGAAACCTTGATGATTTTCTGGAGAGTTCTTGGATTGGGAAACTTAATTCTTGATTATCTTGGAAAAAGGATTGAATCTTGCTTTTGAGTGATGAGTTTGATGGAAACCCTAATCTTGTGGTTGAGAGTATAAGAGAGGGTTTTTTAGATGCTTAACTGAAGAAAAATAGGAAAAATTATACCTCTTAAGGTTTATAAGTTGTGGAAGGTATAGGAAATGACCAAAATACCCTTGCAAAAATGCCCTTGAATTGCTGGAAAAATATACTTGACGCCATCCGTGACAGGTCGTCAGGTCCGTGATAGGCTGTCACGAATGGCCATCACAAAAGAGGTCAAAATTCTTGATTTACTGCCCAGGGATGATGATGTTGTCAGAATGTGACGATGTCGTCAAAAAGGTAGTCAGAAACGTGATAACCGGTCAGAAACGTCGTCACCATTTTCCAGCTTGACATGCTAAAATAAAATGGGGATAACTCTTTGCTCCGATATCGAATTTAGGAAAAATTGATATCGTTGAAAATATAATTCAATTATATATCAGTTGATAGGTCATGAGATCAAAAATTCCAAGTATAATGATAGATATGCTCGTTTGAAGTTGACTATACCAATATCCTTCTCAAGAATTCAATCGGTAAGGAATGTTTTGATTCATCTGATAGCTGGGAGTTATTTGAAGCCTCAATATACATCTAACTTACTCATAAAACTATAAAATAACCATGATGTACTGTGTATGAGCTTGGTACATGGATCTAATATTAGTTTGGATTTTTTGGGGTATTACAATATCTCCCCCTTGGAAACATTCGTCCTCGAATGATAACTTCTTGAGAGGGGAGAAAAGATAACACGAAGCATATATAACATGAGTGACTGATCATGATTTCATGGATGACATGACTGAAAAATGAGCATATCATACTGTACATGCATATTTGATGCATGGGTAGCTGATTTATGAATGTAGGACTGAGTGTTTCGATAAACTGAGTTTCTCAAACTAAGAATGCATATCTGATGCTTAACTGATAAGTTGAATCCATGCATATCTGATGCATGATTACATGACTAACATGATACGTGAATGCATGACTAAATGTACTGATAAGCTGACCACGCATATTTGATACGTGAATACATGACTGAACTGACTCACGAATATGCGACTGAGCATGCAATGGTAAAGGCACTAAGATTGAATAGAAACATGAGAACATGACTGATTTTTCTACGTGACATATGAACTAAACATCATAAACTGAACTGAACCTCTGAATACTTAACTTACAGTTGAGGTCTAACTTAAAGGTCAAATTATAAGTACCCTCTATTCTAGACTGAATTTGTTATGCAAGGAGAAGTTGAAGGATCTAAGGCATGAGAGCGTTAAGAAAAAGTGGGGTATCTCCCCCTTGGGACACTATGTCCCTCTAATAACGCTTACCTTATGGAGATACTGGGTGATGCACAAGGCATCTACGAACTAGATTATAACTAAAAGTTGGGAGTCTGAAACTAATGCATGAGATGGTTTGAACTTGCAACTACTATGAGGTTCTACCTTGAAATAGTTACATTCTCTGAGGTTTCAGATAGCATGAATAGATGCCAGGATGAGAAAACATGTTATACAAATCAGACTGCGCACTAGCAAGACCTGAATACTGTAAGAAGGGAAACTGTTCCTAAAACATCTCATAGCCTCCTGCACATAGGTGTGGTGCACCGTACACGCATACAAGACTCTACTAGATGCGGCTTTCAGACTTCCTAGGACTCTATTGAACCTCAGGATCTGATACCAAGTTTGTAACACCACCATTTTCTTAACCGGAATGCTACATGGTACTCATGATCCCGAAGGACCACAAGCTAACCCATGACTGATATCTGTACCTATTTACTGCATAATATAACATAAAATATGGAAACATGAACCTCAAAGGCCATAAGGTTCGAAATAAATAAACGTCTGATAACAAAATATCTAAAAAAGGTATAACAATACCAAAACAAGTCATAAATACTGAAAATAATGAGATCTAAATATCTAATCTGACATCTAGTCTAAAAGCCTCTAACTGAACTGAATAAGGAGTTGAAGGACCACGTCTCCAACTAACTCCATTTAGCAACTGAATAGTAAATGTAGAAATAATCATATCATCCTCGAATGAGAAGGAGTCATTAAAAACTCTGAACACTTGAATGCTACTACTAATCTAGAGTTTGTGCCTCTGAACCTACGGTGTAACATAAGAGAAAGCACCTTAGCTCAAATGCATCAGTACGTCTGAATGTACTAAGTATACAAGTGAGGTAGGCTAAATGCAATAGGTTATATACATGAACAATACTGACTAATATAAACGTGAGAATACATACATGCATACATAACTGTAATTGAACTCGTGAAAATACTGACTACTGAGTCTGAATACTGACAATATGAGTGTACTGATACTAAGATACTGAATACATGAACGACTATTTTTGACAGTTCGAATTATGAAAAACTTGTCTTGTTGACTGTGTCTGACAGTCCTGAAGCTGAATACTGATATCATGAATTCTGATAACTGATAAGCTTGATACATGAGTTCAAAAAACTGATATAACTGATATAATTATGCTGATCGGCCAAACCGATGTAATTGATACTGAGCAACTGTATCTGACAGTCTAAGTTCTGATGGAACTATCTGAGTTCTGTTATATATGGACTAACTAAAATTAAGATCAGTCCTATCTAGCGGGTGATCTTTAAATCTGATGATTCTGATACTGTTTAACTATAGTTGAGATCATTCCTGTTAATGGGTGATCTTGAAGTCTATTTATAAGGATAAAGATTGATTGTCTCTAACAGTACTGAATCTGTACTACTAAACTGAGTTGACTGTATCTGCCAGTCCTGAATCAGTAATTGAAACTGTGGGATGTGTTCATCTAACCGACATGCCCCAAGCTAAGCTGACTTGGGTCTAATCTCTGCCCTGACTGGAAGGGTGTCAGTACCGCGCCACCAGTAAAGACATCTGCTATGGAGTCAGTTCTAATCTAGCGGGTGACTCCTGGGATCAGTCCAATACATATAAATGTGATAACGGGTGACCCCTGACTATGTCAGTCCTATTTAACAGGTGGCATCTCGTACCTACGCTGGCAATGTAGTTCTGGAACTTAGGGATTGCTTCTAGGGATCTCAGTCCTATTTTAGCGGGTGAGTCCCCATCCCTAGTCTCACTCAGTGTTGAATCCTACTCCCATCTGAAAGACACTGAACTGAATAACTAGGCTGAACTAAATAACTTAACTGAACTAAATAACTTAATTGAACTGATTTACTGAACTGATACTGATTAACTGAACTGAAAATCGTGGTATTTTTAGCGAAGCTAAAACAGAGTTTACTGGATTCTGATGACGGATTGAATATAATGAGTTCTGAGGACTGATTAAGAGTATTGAAGTTACTAAGATTTACTGTGATTACTGAGGTTATTGAATACTGGGATTACTAAGAATACTAAACTACTGAGATTATTGAGTTTTCCTGACTTACATGACCGACTGATTTCTATAGATCATGTCTTGACTGAGAGTATCGTGAAAACATGACATGGCTATAGGCACACAACTATATTTTTTGGGTACAAGTACCTCCAGGACTCGATGGAAGGAAAGTGACACACATGACTGACTTGATCATAAGAGTAGAGTCCATATTCCACAATATCATAAATAAGGAATTTCATACTAAGCATGGTTCTCTACAATCTATTGTATAGAAGGGAATTTCATACAACATGTATATACTTGCATAGCTTTCAATATCCTTCTCATTACATATTACAACCATAATCCATAATAGCATAACTTGGGGAATTTCATGAAGTACATAGGTATTCTACATCTTGTACATGAGTGGGTTTTGCAAGTAAGCATAGCATAATTCTATAAGACTAGTTCAGGAGTAATCCAACAGTGTTCACAAGACACATTATCAACATGGATGACATTGAATCATAGAGGTCTATCATGAATCCTTCACTTAGTCACAATTTAGCTATAATGCATGATTTCTAGTCTCTTAGGTATTTTATCAAACACCTTACATGCACAACTTAGGCATAGGTGTAAATCATACAATTACTCATCATAAATAATCAAACTTACATGTTTTCAACTCATATGATGTCATAGATTCATAATTACACAAAGATTCTATCTTGGCATCATTCAACACATAACATGATCAACAATCTATTCATAACATGAAAACCATAATATATAGTTTTAGAAAAAAAAGGGTTCTTGAACTTCATGGACGAAAGGAGTCCACGAATGAACACACGTATACCTTAGAAAGGAAACCTTGTTGATTTTCTGGAGAGTTCTTGGATTGGGAAACTTAATTCTTGATTATCTTGGAAAAAGGCTTGAATCTTGCTTTTGAGAGATGAGTTTGATGGAATCCCTAATCTTGTGGTTGAGAGTGTAAGAGAGGGTTTTTGAGATTCTTAACTGAAGAAAAATGGGAAAAATTATGCCTCTTTAGGGTTATTAGTCGTGTAAGGTGAAGGAAATGACCAACATACCCTTGCAAAAACGCCCTTGAATTGCTGGAAAAATATACTTGACGCCATCCGTGACAGGCCGTCAGGTCCGTGATAGGCCGTCACGAATGGTCATCACAAAAGGGGTCCAAATTCCTTATTTTCTTCCTAGGTCTGACGACATCATCAGAATGTGACGACGTCGTCAAAAAGGTCGTCAGAAACATGATAGCCCGTCAGAAACGTTGTCACCATTTTCTAGCTTGACATTCTGGAATACAATAGGGATGACTCTTTTCTCCAATATCGGATTTATACAAAATTGGCATAGTTGGAAAGCTAATTCAATTATATATCTGTTGATAGGTTATGAGCTCAAAAATTCCAAGTATAATGAGAGATATGTTCGTTTGAAGTTGACTATACCAATATCCTTCTCAAAAATTCAATCGGTAAGGAATGTTATGATTCGTCTGATAGCTGAGAGTTATTTGAAGCCTAAATATACATCTAACTTACTCATAAAACTATAAAAGAACCATGATGTACTATGCATGAGCTTGGTACATGGATCTAATATTGGTTTTGATTTTTTGGGGTATTACAGATACACTAGAACGGATGAAACCTAATCTAAAAAAACCTTTAACTGCTCCTTAAGCTCCTTTAACTCAGCTGGAGCCATCCTATAGGAGGGAATAGAAATAGGACGAGTGTCCATAACAAGATCTATCCCAAAATAAATCTCCCTATCCGGAGGAAAACCAAGAAAGTCACCAAGGAAGACTTCAGGAAATTTATTCACCATCAGTACGGAATTCAAAGAAGGACCCTCTGAGCTAGAATCTTTAAATCGGACCAAATTATAGAGAAACCCCTTAGAGATCAATCTCTGAGCTCGAAGTTATGATTTAAACTTCCCCTTAGGAGATAGGGAACCACCCTCTTACATCATAATCGGCTTATTAGGGAATTTAAATACAACCTTATGGTTTCGATAGTCTAATTAAGAATATAAGGAGTGTAACCAATCCATCCCTAATATGATATCGAAATCAGCCATATCTAATTCAAACAGATCCACCAGATTCTCCCGACTAACCACAAATACCAAAAAACCTCTATAGACTCTTCAAGTCACCATAGAGTCACCTAGTGAGGTAGAAACCAAAAAAGGGTCTGAAACACACTCGGGGTCAAAGCCAAAATGCAAATCCACAACTGGGATCACATAAGAAAGAGTGGATCACGAATCAAGAAAATTATACACATCAAGGGAAAAGAGTTTCAGCATACAAGTAACGACATCAGGCGATGCCTCAGACTCCTAACAGGTAGTGAGAGCATAGAGTCAGTTCTGAACAGTACTGGAACTAGATGGTGCACCCTTTGGTAAAGGAGCATATGAAGAGGCAATAGGAACCTTGTTTTCCCCAGAAGAAACCTTGATAACGTGAAACTTACACATAAATTTAGTGCAAGAAGGTCGTCATCAATATAATTACCCAAGTTTGGAGTCGGGGTCGAATCCACGAGGAACAATGTGAGGGACGATTAAACTAATCTGAAACTATAGCTACAAGTTAACTTCAAACAAATGATACAAAAATTTAAAATGGGGGGGGGGGGGGTTAATGGTTGATAAGAGTTTCGACTAGCTTCAAAACTCAAAGCTAAAATATCAATGGTTCAAATCAATGATAGAGAGAGACTAGGGTTATAATCACTATGATTACTAACCTCTCATTGAATAATAGTTGTAGTACTGGATTCTCATGACTTGTGGGAAACACAAAATTATCAGTATCGACAATCCATCTAAGTGTTTCTCAACCTACCTAGATGTTGTGCTCCCTAATTCTCTCAAACTTAGGACAACCTTCTATTCACACTGATTTTATCTCGAGTTGATTAATCTTGTTACAGCATTAATCATTAGATGGAAAATTAACCTTCCCAAATCCTCGTTTATAATTCACTACCTTTAGTTTATTTCGCAGTATAAGTAAGCAAATATAAGACTAGATCTATTGTTTGCAACCAATAGAAAACAATCATTACAAAGGAATTATCAAAATGTTCCCACAATCACTCAAACCCTAACCAACTATTAAATCCACAGAAGAATAATCATAGATCCAATAACCCTAGTTATGGGTTTTAGTTCCACATGAGAAAGAAAGAGATAGAAACAATTGTATTCATCATTCAGAGCAATTAAACTTACAAAAGATGAAGTTTGAGGTTGATGCTCTTCCAAGTTCAAGAAGAATATCCCACAACTCAATTAAAGAACTGAAAATTGAATTCAAAGTTAAGAGACCCCAAAAAGAAGTAAACTAGCCTTTGGAATAAGTTCCATCTATCCCTGAAACCCTAAAAGCTACTATTTATATCCGTACTTTAAGAAAAAATCGAAGTTAAAAATTCAGCTTTTTGCTCCTTTAACTGACGACATGTCTGATAGCTTATCACAAATCTGATAGCTTATCAGAGAATGTCATCAGACCTTCTACCCATGTGTGACGACATGTGTGACGACTTATCACAAATCTAATAACTTATCAGAAAATGTGTTCAGACCTTCTGCCCATGTGTGACGACATGTGTGATGACTTATCAAAAATCTCATAACTTAGCAGAAAATGTCTTCAGAACTTATACCCAAGTGTGACGGCATGTGTGAAGACCAATCACAAATATGATAACGTATCAGAAAATGTCTTCAGAAAAGCTTCACATGTGTGACAACATGTGTGATGACTTATAACAAATCTGACAACTTATCAGAAAACATCGTCAGAAATGCTTCACCTTTCTTGTTCTCTACCTATGTGTGACGACATGTTCTGATAGCTTATCACATAACTGACAGCTTATCTGACCAAGTCATCAGATGAAATCTCCAGAACTTAATTTCTTGCCTCTTTCACCAAAAATCATCCTTCTTAACGTAGCTTTCATATATGTTCATGCATCTTGACTTTCCTACAAAATCAGATGAAATACAATAAAAATCAACAGTAATTACTTAAGAACTTACAATTATTTCAAGTTAAAAGTCTTAAATGTGCTAACAGAAGGCTAGCACATCAAAACCCTTAACTTAAAACCATTGTTTGTCCTCAAGAAACTACATAACACCATACTACGATGTTTAATCAAGAGAAACATAAAATACCTACGATAGTTGATTATCAATGTTTTGCTCAAAATGCAGTACCTTCTCTAATTTCAATCACCTTCAAACCCAACTGTGTATATCAATGAAGATCAACAATGTGACACAAAGGAATCAAGATATGGCATCAAATTAGCAACAATAACCATGCATATGTACAAGTTACACTACCCAAACAAGTAAGCAGCTAGCAATGCAACCGATGTGATCTTACAATAAAGAAGTCCCTCTTTACTCATATATGAAATCAAGCACGTAAATGCAGGGACGGTCAAAAGACACTCACTCTCGGAAAGAAGTTCTAGTCAATTTATTCCAAATACCATAAGCTTGCCCTTATTTTCATCACCGAGGCTTTCAAATAGTTGAGCTAGGATTACAATAGGGCTTTTCTTCAGTTTGTAATGTAGGCTTGGGGTTGGTATGATACGCAAGGATATTTAAAGTGACTAAGCCTCCTTAGCACTACACTATTTTTGGGGTCTCACTTATTAACCTTTAACATATTTTCCCTTTCTTTATTGAAGCAAATTCAAGTTAGATGCGGTCCTTTATTCTTTCATTTTCTCTTTTTCATAATTTTTTCTTTTATTATTCTTTTTCTACCACACCCAGCCTTGCATTTTATTTTATTTTATTTTACCCTTCTTCATACTCACATTACATCACGCACCCCTATGATATCCATCCTCAACTTAGGCTATTTGCCTAAGTCAAAGTGCACAATACCCAAGGAGGACCAGGGCCAAAACAGGTTCATTATGATACAAGTGGAAAGGTGATAGGTATAACAAAACAAAAATATCGGCATTCAGGCTCAAAATTAGGATGAAGGGATATTATTGAAACATGGAAGGTCATTTAGGCTAAAAGTGGACTAATATAAAAAATGGCCTATCTATCCTAACCACTCTCCTACAACCAAGGCAAAACCAACCGTGGAAGTTCTGGATTTAACACACAATGAGAACTAGGTAGTATCTTGCAACACATGGCACAAAGGTACATCACAAGCTACTGCATATCCGGCTCATGCAATTGTTAGCAATGATTATCATGTCCCTAATACCAATGCCATAAAAAGATTCACAGTAGTCGCATATAGATGCATATCATACAGTTACAAAATAGACAATTGGAGAGGTATTTATCATTCCCAAAAATCAACAACAAAAAATAAAAAAATAAAAAAAATATGTCAACTACCCCTGATACTTATTTTTCTCCCAATTAAAAACAACACATCACAAAACAAAACACAGTATGCCTAAACATACCGGCTTTACTAGGAACAAGACTCCGGGGAAAAGGCACGGAAACAAAAACCCCAAGAGGACATCAACACCCACAAGCAGTCTCACCCTCAACTTAAAATCATGCATTGTCCCCAATGCATCAAACTAAAACAAGGGAGTTAGAAACATACCTATGGCACCATAGGTGCAGAGATATGATGTCAATCACATAATACAAATACAAACAACAAAATGCCTTGGGTTGCCTCCCAAGTAGTGCCTTATTTAATGTCGCGGCATGACTAGGTTATATTGACTACTCAGAATTCATCAAGATACCTTGAAAGAGCTTCATCATTTATCCCTCCACTTAGACGATTTGAATTGTCGTCCCATCTTTCAATCTTTACATCTTTGGGGTGCGTTGTGAAAATGTGAGAGCATGATAAGGAAAGTTCTATCATGCCACTTTGAAGACTTGAACCGCTTGCCCAATTTTGCATCGATCTTTCGTATGGGCTCATTTGGAAACAATGAGAATATTAAAAATCCACTAAATGGACATCGATCTTTAAGATTCTTGGCCTTCAAGATTGGGGTTGTATTATACCCTTTCGGAAAGACAAACTCCAAAATGTAGGAATTTTTCTCCTTATTTCCAAAATTCATCATTTGCTTGGGCGATTTGACTTTCATCACATCCACAAAGCGTAATGTTGAAAAGTGATTCGAGTGAGGTATTCTCCCTAATTTGGAGTAGCATCCTTCTCAACCTCTTAACCCCGAACTGGGCTAGAGTCTTTATAAGAGATTGGCTCAGTTTTTTATTTTGCCTCTATCACTATTTCCTCAATCTTGGCATCATCTCTCATGGTTAGTTTGGTTGGTTGGGAAATTATCGAGGGTTGCTCATCATTAAGCTCAACACCAATATAGGATTCTTGCTCCTCATCTTCACACTCTTCCATTATTTTAAATGATTCCACAGACAAGATATCGTCTAAACATAATGTTGAAAAGTGTTTTGAATGATTGACCTCTATATCTATCTCCTCTATCTTTTCTCTTTCCTATTTCCATTCCCTCGTGTCTTGAAGCGTTTCTTAATGGCTATCCAAAAGTTGTTGAAACATATCCAAAAGTTGTTGAAACTATAAGACCTATCAAAATCATAAGAAGAACTAGAATTTGGGTTAGCATAACGGGGGAGGGGACATTTGAACAATCACTCTAATGTCCATCTTGACCACCACATAAAGAACAATCATCCTCCCAGGAGGATGGAGATGGTGCTCATATCTCTCTCTGGGGAGCATATCTACAATCTTGCCAAAAGTCAGATCTATCACAATATGGACATGGATCATCAAGGTAGGATTTCCAACCATAGAACTCACATTCATTCCAAGATGCCATAACAATAAATAAACTAAAATAAAAATCTACCTAACACAAGAAATAAAAGAAATTTACAAACAAATATTTACATGTTTGAATTCAAGCAAGTAAGTTAAAATTCAAAACCAACTCAATACGCCAAATTGTTCCACGGCAACGATGCTATTTTTGATAACGCTCAACTTACACATTAATTTAGTGCAAGGCGGTCGTCGTCAATATAATTACCCAACTTTGGAGTCGGGGTCGAATCCACGAGGAATAATATGAATGGCGATTAAACTAATTTGAAACTATAGCTACAAGTTAACTTCAAACAAATTATACGAAAAGATAAAATGGGGGGGTTTTAATAGCTGATAAAAGTTTTGACTAGCTTCAGAACTCAAAGCTAAAATTTCAATGGTTCAAATCAATGATACAGAGAGACTAGGGTTGTGATCACTATGATTATTAACCCCTCATTGAATAATAGTTGTAGTACTGGATTCTCATGACTTGTGGAAAACACCAAATTATCAGTATCGACAGTCCATCTAAGTGTTTCTCAACCTACCTAGATGTTGTGCTCCCTAATTCTCTTGAACATAGGATAACCTTCTATTCGCACTAATTGTATTCGAGTTGATTAATCTTGTTACAACATTAATCATTAGATGGAAAATTAACCTTCCCAAATCCTCATTGATAATTCACTACCTTTAATTTATTTCTCAGTTCGAGAAAGCAAACATAAGGCTAGATCTATTTTTTGCAACCAATAAAAAACAATCATTACAAAGGAATTATCAAAATTTTCCCACAATCACTCAAACCCTAACCAACTATTAAATCCATGAAAGAATAATCATAGATCCCACAACTCTAGTTATGAGTTTTAGTTCCACATGAGAAACAAAGAGATAGAAACAATTGTATTCATCATTCAGAGCAATTAAACTTACAAAAGATGAAGTCTGAGGTTAATGCTATTCCAAGTTCAAGAAGAATATCCCACAACTCAATCAAAGAATTGAAAATTGAATTCAAAGTTAAGAGACCCCAAAAAGAAGTAAAATAGCCTTTGGAATAAGTTCCAGCTACCCCCTGAAACCCTAAAAGCTACTATTTATATCTGTACTTTAAGAAAAATTTGAACTTAAAAATTCAGCTTTTTGCTCCTTTAGCTGACGACATGTCTGATAGCTTTTTACAAATCTGATAGCTTATCAAAGAATGTCGTCAGAACTTCTTCCCATGTGTGACGACATGTGTGACGAATTATCAGAAAATGTCTTCAGAACTTCTGCCCATGTCTGACGACATGTGTGACAACTTATCACAAATCTCATAACTTATCAGAAAATGTCTTCAGGCCTTCTCCCCATGTGTGAAGACATGCTTGATGACTTATCACAAATTTGATAACTTATCAGAAAATGTCTCCAAAAATGCTTCACATGTATGATGACACGTGTGATGACTTATCACAAATCTGATAACTTATCAAAAAATGTCGTCAGAAATGCTTCACCTTTCTTGTTCTCTGTCTATGTGTGACGGCATGTTCTGATAGCTTATCACAGATCTTATAGATTATTAGACCAAGTCATTAGATAAAATCTCCAGAACTTTATTTCTTGCCTCTTTTACCAAAAATCATCCTTCTTAACATAGCTTTCATATATATTCATGCATCTTGACTTTCCTACAAAATCACGAGAAATATAATAAAAAACAATAGTAATTAATTAAGAACTTACAATTATTTCAAGTTAAAAGTATTAAATGTGCTAACAGAAGGCTAGCACATCAAACCTTACCAACAGGACAATTTCTAATCATGTGACATGGATAACCACAATTGAAGCACTTGTCCTTTCCTTCATCACAGCAACCTCAATTCAACCAATCACATAATCTGCTGAATGAATATAATGGAGCTAATTAAGCACCACTAGTTTGAGATTGGGCACCCCATGCCCTAAAGTTGTCACCAACATAATAATGTCTGTCGCCTGAAGACTTTGGATAGGGAGCATTAGCTGTCGAGTAAGACCCAGAATTGACCTATTTCATCTTGGGCCATTTCCCACCATCCCTTCCACTCTACTATTGGCCACCACCCTACTCAGAAAATCTAAACTTCTTGCTCTGCCTTTCCCCAATCTCCGACTGCTTCTTTTTATCTTTCTCTACTAGCTTAATGTTCAGGAACAACTTGTAAATATCCATGTCCTTGTTCAACAAGGCAACCTTACTCTCCAAAATCAAGTCTCGGGACAATCTGGAGTCAAACTTCTTGATTCTAGTCCTCATGCTATAAACCAACTCTGGAGCATACCGGGATAACTGGAGAAACTTCAAGGCATACTCCTTGACTAACATCTTGTCTTGATTAAAATTAACAAATTCTTCCATCTTTGCTTCCCTCAACTATTGGTGAAAGAAGCGGTCCAAAAAAGCACTAGAGAAGTCATCCCATAAGTTTGACTTAGCATTATACCCCTAAACTTCTCCTATTCCTCATACCATTGGTACGCTACATCTTTCAGTTGATAGGAAGCAAATTCCACACCCTCCAGATTGGTAGCATGCATAACACGGAAGATCTTTACCATATCATCCACAAAAGCTTAAGGATAATTCTCCGTCTCAACACCACTGAACATATAAGGGTTCAACCTTATGAACTCACCAACCCTTGTGAACTCAGAAGATGGAGTAACTGAAGTGCCACGCTCGACCTAAGAAGCTACCAACTGCGCCAATATATGAATAGACTGACGAAACTCAGCATTGGTTATATCTGCCTGAGGAGATCGAGAAGGACTGGACAAAACCGATGGAACTCCAGGAGGACAATTAAGAACAGGGCCCCGAGATCGGGTCTGGACCCCATAAGTATGATGGGTCCCATCAACATTGTCCTCGAGTAGAATAGAGAATTTTCTATAAACATCAGATGGTCGAGAAGGCATGATCTAAAAAGTAAACAAACAGAAATTAGAGAATATATCAGGACCTTAGACTCTATATCTTGAAAACATAACACAATAAAGAGAAACATTCCTAAATTCCTTGTAGCCTCTCCCTTATGAGTGTGGCGTGCTACACAACCTTAGAAGAAACTCTACTTGACACGGCTTTGTCAGATACCCAATTGACCATGAGCCTAGGGCTCTGATACCAATATGACATAACTCAAACTATGTCCTAGCCATGTAGCGAATCTCATGTCCATCCAAGACCAGAGACCACCCCAATACCCAACCATAATGGCCCTGAACCCTATGTCAGATGAATTCTGAACATATAATATGATAAAAAAAGAATAATTTAAAGACATTAGATAAAGTCTATAATCATAATCCAACAACCTCCATCAAATATCCAACCAATGTCAACCCTAATACCAATACTAATACCAAGCATGACACCAACACCGACACCGCCTATGCACATAGTTGTCTGACAAAGCCTCTATCCAGAATTAATAACATCCGGTCAGGATATGTCCCCAACCATAGCAAAAACCAAACAAAAGTAATAAGAAAAACAAAAGAAGTCCATAGCATGTAATGAAGCCTTCTGGGGTTTGGAAGTTTACCACTTCAGTCAGACTCAAAGCTTATCCAAGTCACTGAGCAAGAGAATGGTAGTATGATTAATTTTTGTACCACGTGGGGATACAACACCTAAAGATGGTTAGCGGAATGAATACTTGGATGTACTCAGGGATAGGATGAAATAGTTCTAGTAATTAAAAAAAAGTAAATAACCATATGAAATCACATAGTTACATATATAAATCATACTGGGATAAGGAACTGGGTCTAGCATGCATTTAAAACCTTAACCTGGGTTGAGTAGCTTGACCACCCACAGGCTGTTTGGGTTCAGCTCCTCCGCTGAAAGGGCCGCAGTGCGTGTTAGCTGCATAATCAGAGAAAATAACCTGAGATGACTAGTATATCTCCCAGAATATAAAGTTAATATCATGCACATGGTCACCAAGACCACCCTCACATTGCCAAACATGAGTTTCCAGCGTCGGTCCCCCCACCCTTTACGGCTTTACTACTCGACCCTCTTTAAGCCCATTTTAAAACCATTTACACATTCCAACCAATTACCAAGGAGTATTTTTTTAGGTATTAACCATTGGTATCATCATACCAAAATTAGAGCTTGCAAACCTATCCTTTTATGCCATACCAAAACCATTAAACTAAGTTGACTCCCAAGTTTCAAATTAGACCAAAACCATTTCCATCAAGGCCTTCCAAAACCATTTAAAACCAACCAAACCAATTTAAGTTACATTAACTCTTATGCAATGCAAATATTTCAATAATAGCCAAACTATGTGACAAAACCATTCTCATTGGCATTTTAACAAACAAATTGAGGGAACACATATTTCAAAACCATAACAAAGTAATTTAGGGGAATCCAAAGTATCACTAAATCAATTTACCATAACGATGCATTCCACAATGTTAAAATCATATTAAAATTAATGAAAGAAACATCATTAAACCATGAGAAACATTATTCAACAATAAACATCCAAAAACCCCAACCATTATTTCAAACCATAATCATGTTATGAAATTTATACATTAAAACACATGCACTATGTGAAATAACAATGAAGGGGGATTAACATGCCTTAGACACCAAAGAAGCCAAAGAGAAACCACCCTTGAAAGTCTTAATTGATTATCTTGAAGAAACCCTAGCCTCTTTCTTGAGAGAGAGTTTGGAGAGATTTTTAAGACTGTTTGATTGACAATAATAGGTTAATGAAGCCCCTAAAGGTGTTTTATGTCATGTTATCAATGGGAGTTACAAATAGGAAATGTCCAAAATTCCCCCCAACTTAAAACTATGGAAAACTCACAAGTGGGTACGAGTTAACCCTCCAACTCGTCACCACATCATACGACTGGTATTATCAAGTCATCACCAGAACAAAAAGTCGGACACCACATTCTGTCCAACATACGACTCCCTTACCCAACTCATCACTAGACTATATGACTGGTATGGTCCAGTAGTACCCAAGGTAGAACCCAAAATGATTGAACACTAGACCACATACGACCTTAGCTTACCACTCGTACCCTATCCTCATGGCTCTTAGTGAGCTATTCGTACCTAGAGCCTAGTCATGTTACTAAGTTACTGATTTGATTAAGGGACTGACCAAACAAACAGTTACCACTGCTGACGACCCGTACCAACCAAATTATAACTATAACAGAAACCCAACCACCCTTCATTGGTTCCATAATGACAAGGGTCCCCTGAATTATACCCACAGCATACGACTCATATGGTGAATCATTACAAGGACAGTGAGTCTAAAACTTTGGAAATTTCCAAGGTCTAAAATCCAGGGTGTTTCAGTCTTAAACCATCCAACTAGAGAACGAAATCTCCTACCATACAAAGCCTAAAAATGCACCATCTCAATACTCAAGTGATAGTTGTTATTATATGTAAACTCTTCCAAGGCTAAGTATTGATCCCACTAGCTCCCAAAATCCATAACACGGGCTTAGAGCATATCCTTAAGCACTTGAATAGTCTATTCCGACCGATGATCTGCCTGCATATGAAAAATTGTACTAAGATCCACCTGAGTGCCCAAATCTCCTAAAATGCTCTCCAAAATCTCAAAGTGAACACAGAACCACAGTCAGAAATTATAAAAATGGGCATACATTGAAAATGGACTATCTCTCAAACATAGATATGGGCTAATCTCTCAACACTGAAGGACATTTGAATAGAAATGAAATATGTTGACTTGGTCAAATGATCTATGATGACCCAAATACCATCGGAACCATGGGAAGTGCGAGAAAAAACATAAAAAAAAATCTATGGTAGTCTGCTCCTATTTCTACGTGGGAATGTGTAATCTCTAAATCAATCCACTAGGTCATGGATGCTTGGCCTTTACCTGCTGACAACATTAGCAATGTGCTATAAATTCTGCCACATCTCTCTTTATACCACTCCACCAATAATGTTGTCTCAAATCTCTATACATCATGGTTGTGCTGAGATCAATGTAATACTTAGAGTTGTGAACCTCATGCAAAATCAACTGAATCAAGTCATCGATCTATGGAACAAAAATATAACCATCAATTTTCAAAACACCCTCAGAATTTATGGTGTTCCCCTTGGACTCTCTACTCAACACTTGATCATAAAGAAAGCAAAACTTACTATCCTCAAACTAGAGTTCCTGAATCTACTCAAATAATAAAGACCTCACCTCAAACTAGCAAGAATCCTCCTAGGGTCTGAAATATCAAGGCATACCATCACATTGGCTAAGGACTGGATGTCCCATGCCAACATCCTCAGAGAAACCAAAATACAAGCCAAGCTACCTAGACTCACTACCTTTTAACTCAAGGTATCTGCTACCACATTTTCCTTGCTCATATGATACAAGATGAAAATATTATAATCCTTAAGAAACTCCATCCATCTATGTTCTCTAGCATTAAGCTCTATCTGGGTTAGAAGATATTGAATACTGTGATAATTGATGTGCTATGAATTTATAGCACTTACAATTCTTAAACTAGGTGAATATGCATGTACTTAAGCCTATTTTGTTGTATTTGATGTGTTTTTGGAGTGATTTTGCAGGAAACCAAGTTTGGATGGAAAATGGACAAAATAAATAAAAATTGAAGATCTTGGGTACTTACTTAGGTAATTCTGGGCATATGAGCCACTTAGCTAGCATAGGTTATCAAAGTAGGTACCAGAACTTAAAGTCCAGAGGCACAAAAGCAGGAAAAAATAAGACTTTGTACTTACCCATGTCTATATATGGTCTTTATGTGGTATATACGATCCATTTGTGACCCAGGAATGTGTAGAGATCAAAAGTCCAGAAAACTACAAGATTTTTGTAGAAGTTCTGCACTTACCTAGGTCTATTGGAGTAGTTAGATAGTGCATAATAAATCTATGGAGTTAAAACCTTAGGAAAAATAAGCCTAGTGTTCGTCTTAGATTGTTTACCACTAAAAGCCTCTAATTTTTGTTACTTCTTGCTAGTTACTACAAATCCCCCCCCCCCTTTCTTTTTTGCACTTCCTAGCGATTTTAACAAGTTTAAGAAATCTTTGTCGGTTCGACCCCAACCTAGTTGGGTTATTATACTTGACAACAACCATTTTATCCTTCTAAAGAGAGATAGTTTGGGAGTTTTCAAAATTTTGGTGCCGTTGTAAGGGAATATGATTCTAGATTGACTGATTAGAGTTATTGCAGATGTTAGGGTTTTTTATTCTTCTGTAGGCATGTGCTAGTGTATTCCATCTCTTCTTAGGATGATAACTTGGCCAAATGAAGTATGGAGTGATGAAGACTTCTTTATTATTGATCCTTATCCTTTGTATATGGTACGGTATGGTAGGAGTGTGGAAGAAATAGTGTGTGAACACAAGGATAGCCTATTGGAAACATTAACACACCTTGTCCACAACAATCATAAGCTTATTCAAAATGTTAATAGGTTTGTCTTGGATATTTACAACCTACAAGTAGAGTTAGATGCAAAAGCTACCACTTGTAATGCCCAATACTTAGTTATAGGTGGTGTGAGACTGAGAAATTTTTGAGGAGCTAAAATTGAAGAAGTCTAAAATTTCTCATACTTTTATGGATAGTGTCACACTTAAGGAGAGCATACTAGATTTATGTGGGGATGTAAAGAAAAATGTAATTCCTAACTTAGGGCATATTGGACCGCATTTAAAGCATTTTCCACATTATGTTTGGATAGTTAGATATTGGTCGAGCTATACGAACCTAAAGTAGAGTGCAAGAAGGAGAAAAAATATATGTACATTCTTGAATTTGCTGATTCAGAAACCAAGAATTACATTCCTCGCATAGGGTCCAAGAAGTACAACATGCCTCATCTATTGCTTGGGTTTATTATTTTCATACCATCTTCCTTGGGGCATTGTAGAAAATTGAAAAAATAATTAAGGATGAAATTCATAAGTTCAAAGAGGAAGAAAAAATTGGAGGTCAACTCTTGCGCTACCTTGATGAAGTCTGAGTAATCAAGGAACCCATGGGCTTGTTGAAGAAGTCTGAGTACCCAACCAAGCCTTTTCATGTTGTAATGTTAAATCAGGTGATGCATGGGAGGAAAACCATGATATTTTGTTGTTTGTACATATTATTATGATTGACATCAGTCTCTGCACCTAGGGTTCCATTGGTATATTCCTAACTATCTTATTTTGTAGCGTTCTAATCCATTGGGGACAATGCATGACTTTAATTTGAGGGTAGGGCTGCTTGTCATAGCCTAATTTCGTAGGTCATGATGGAGCCTACTATAACCCACTAGTAGGCAAGCCAAATTCGTAGTCCGGAATGACTTGTAATGAACTACCAAATATATAAAGAAAAGAATTGCAGAATAGATGAAATAAAGAAGCAATGACATAATATGATCCCAAAACTTGGTGATATCAGTGCAAGAGTTGCAATAATACAAGATTATAAAGTGAAGTTAACTGAATACACTGATAAAACTTATCTCTAAATACAAAATAGAGACTAGTCCAATATATAAGAAGGAGGCAAATAATACTCTGAATGTCAGGAGCTCACTCTAAGTCTCTGAACCATGGTTGCTCCACATAATGCACACGTCAATAGTGATAACCCGTACTATGATCTATTGGCTACAGAACTTTAGTATGACTACCAACTGAATGGTACTTAGTAGGAACTACCAACTGAGCTCTAAAGATAAAATAGATATATATAACATATAAGCAGAATGAAAACTACACCCAAGAGTCCAGTAATCAAAAAATAAAACCAATGGGATAATAAGTATATTCTATCCTATTCATGTTCAAGAGACTAACATACTAAGGCTAAGAAAATATCAAGGATGAACTATCCTATTCCAACCATACTTAAAATTCTCAACACTATACCGTATATCCTTGGACAATATATGAATGAAGGGCAAAAGAAGATCATATAGATATTTATAAGGCCAAAGAATGAATATACAATATGAAAAAGTGAAGGAAGAGACATACCGCAATACCATAGCTGTATTTATCGAGATATACTTATATGTAGATGTAAGGTCAACTCAATATACAACCTAGATTATCATATATTCACGTTAAGGCTTCATTATAATCATATCAAGATTTAGTACTAACATACTGAAGGTTTCTAATCCACCTATCTCATCATGAATTAATCATACATAATAATGAAATTGTAAGGTAGAAGAGGCCAGAATCCTACCTCAATCTCAATATCGAATCAATGAACAATTTGTCCTAAACTAGACATAACAAAGATCATAACAATGATAATACCAATATCAATAACAACTCGAGTAACCGTCTATTCCAAAAAATTAAATACCTAGCAGATCCTACACATACCCCCACCGCCAAAAGCTCAGAAGGTTCAGTCAGCATATAACAACACAAGGTATAATCATCACCTATATCTATGCAACCATCCCATATCAGCTGATAGACATAGGTGAATACTAGTGATAGGTGATGCACATACAATAATGAAATGAAAGGTACACAATCAATACCACAATTCCATCATCATAACATACTTCGTCCCTTCTTTGTATTATCACATTGGCATAATATCCTCCATCCTTATCAAGCATCATCACATCATCATAATATTTTTTGTCCTTGTTAGGCATCATCACATCATCATAATATCTTTTGGCCTTACCGTTCATCATTATATCATCATAATATTCTCTGGCCTTTTTGGATATCATTATATCATCATAATATCCTTTGGCCATACTAGGTATCATCATTATCATAGTATACTTTGTCCTTTTTGGGTATCATCATATCATTATAATTCCTTAATCAATGAAAATAATAGAGAGTGAGCCCCATGAGGGCTAAAGTAAACCGCAAGCCCTGCGAGGGAAAAGTAAAGAACAAACCCCACAAGGGCTAAAGTAAATATTCATAAAAGAAAGAAAGGTAGATTATATTTCCATAGTTCATCTCTCATTATCAATATCACATTATCCATAATCATATATATAATTGGTGCATGGACACAAGCCGAGGCTAAAAGAGTGTGACCTTCTGGACTAAATCATTATAAAAGCATAGAAATGGCTAGAATATTTCACAATTGGAATAATTAGTAGTATCAAATCATAAACCGTAACTTATCTCAGTCAAGTATTTAAAACATCATTATTAACCTCTTTTACCTATAAGTTATTCATTAAAGATTGATATTTATTATTATGAAGAAATCTATTATTAAGGTAAAAAGTGGGCTTTAGACCTTAGTTAATGACAATGATAATAAGATTATAATCTAATTAGAATCATATCAATCATCGATGCAACAATTATCAATATATTGAATTTATGCATGCCATCACCAGTATTCAAACATTGAAATCATAAACATCATAATGCATCTTTCTCCATCCCATATCAGAGAGATTTTTATAAATACACACATATATATTCATAAAATACAACTGTATTCCTTTAAAGGATAAACACTTCCCTGATATCCAACCAATATCATAACACAGCCTTTTTTCTAATAATGTGTCCAAAATAATCATTACTTCAGAATCAAGGACCTAGGACCACATAAGTATCAGGAACTCATATCAATACTCATGTTAGTAAGACATCTCATATTCATAAGTCATAGCCTAACTATGAAGCATAACATATTTATAGGTCGTAAAGCATATTTGTAATCGTCTTACATCTATGAGGCATATAATAAGTATGGCACCTCACATCTATGAGATATAATATATCACTAGACCATAAATCATAACTATAAGGAATATCATCTCTATAGGTCAATTTTCATATCTAAGAGGAATAACATTGATAAAGGCCTAATATAACATTTAAGAGGAAATAGAATCTCTAATGGCCAAATATCATGTCAAAGAGGAAATAGCATCTCTAATGGCCCAATATCGCATCTAAGAGGAATAAGCATCTCTAAAGGCCTAATATCACATCTAATAGAAAATATCACCTCTAATGGCCCAATATCGCATCTAAGAGTAATAAGCATCTCTAAACTCCCAATATCATGTCTAAGAAGAAATAGCGCCTCTAATGGCCCTATATTGTATCTAAGATAAATAAGCATCTCTAAAGGCCCAATATCATTTCTATAAGGAAAATATCATGGCTATGAGACATTAGTCATTATCTGGGGGAACATATCATCACTATTTTTTAAACCACCAAATAAGCTTAGACTAAGGTTTTCTAGTCTCAACTATGCCTAATATCCATAACTAAGTCCATAAAGGCTAACACAAGTCTTGTCCTAAGGTGGGCAAGATGATCCCACTTCTAATCCTCAATTTCCATATTTAGCCAACTTATACCCCAACTAGGCTATGGTATCTAGTTCAACTTCTAGATGTCAAGTAAGACACAACCAATCCTAAGATAGGAACTTCATCTAGAAACATGGGTATTTATGCCAATTATACCCAAATTATGGTTTTAGCATCACTAGAATTGTCCAACTAAAGTTAATCATACTAACCATGATTCAAACACATAAACCACATCCCAAACCTAGCATTATATCATATCTATCATACAATTTAGTCAAATCTAGAGAAGTCAATAGGATCCAAAAAGGGTCCTAAATATACCATCTTATGGGTCCAAAACCCTTATCTAATCCATAAACTCATAATCAATCCTAATATTCACATACACATGTCATATATAAAACACGTCATCTTCGAAGAAGAGTAGGTAGAAGCCTACGTCAAAGACAAATCACAAATCCTTACATCAATACCACACATCCATCTTCACTTCACAATCCCCAAAATCCTATCACACTATCAAAATAGTAATCTACTCATCAATACGAGTCTAGCGACACTTATATTACATTATTGTGATTTGGATCCAAAAGTGACACCAAAAACCCCAAGTGGTTACCACTTACGGAAGTCACATTTTTGAGGTCAACTCAATATTTGTACATAATAAATGAATCATAACCCTTAAGAAATAGGTGAAAACCAAGAAAATTTTGGGCTAAAATAAAGCCCTAAGTGAATTTGGAGTTTTGGGTCAAAAAAAAGAAATTCAAGAATGAAATTGATGAAATCTTACCTAAATTTGAATGAAAATCATGATAAAAGATATTTAGAAAGATACCATGTCACCCATAATGATTAATATTGAGTTATCACACCCTCTAAGGGCTTCTAGGTCTCAAAAACAAGTTAAGATGGCCAAAATATGGCCTAAGGTGCCCTTTTATATGCATACCAGGTATGGGGTGTCGTTATCTCCATCCAGGGGTGACTATAGAGATAGGGTGAAAGCCATAGGCCTAATCACAATAGCCATGCACCTGCACCAGCAAAGTCAAAACTTGTGTTTAACCCTTGGAACTCATTTGGACTTTGATTTTTGTGAGTAAATTATGTAACCCCACTAAATTTAATGTTATAGATGTTTTGGTGGAGTCAAATTTTCCATCTAATATCGTTTAGACCAAATGTAAGCCCCACACCCATATCTTTTGATTTTCCAACTTTTCAACCAATAGGTCAAAATGAAATCGGGTGCATTGGGACTCAAACCAAAGGTCTATATAGCATAAAACCAATATTATAAAGTAGATGGTGTATTTAGAATTTACATATAAGATTGTTTTACTAAAGGTTTTCCTCGGTGGCCATTTAGAACTTGTGAAGACTTCCAAATAGGGAATTGGTTCTCAAAACCAAATAAACTGCCCGATAATCGAACAGTCAGTCCCAGTAAGTCATAAATGACTTAGGTAAGCTATGGGAAAGATCAAATGGAAAAAATAAATAAAATTATGGAAAATGACCAAAAGGGTCATTACACTGCTTGTGGGTTTTGATCTCCTCTTGGGGTTTTTGTTGTTGTACCTCTTTTCCTCAGAGTCTTGTTCCCTATAGAGTTTTCATGGTTAGGTGTATTGTTTTTTGTTTAAGGATATTTTGTGTTTAACTTGGAGAAAAATGAGTATCTAGGGAAGTTGACATGATCTTGTTAATTCTTGAGAAAATAATACTCGTTCAATAGCTAGTTTTGAATTGTGTGATATGCACATATATCTGACTTTGGAATTAGAAATAGGTACATAATAATCATAGATAACAATTGCATGAACCGAATAGGTAGTAGCTTGTGATGTAACTCTGTTCCATGTGTGTGTGAGATGCTACCTAGTTCCCTTTGTGTGTTAAATCTAGAACTTGGTCGGTTAGTCTTCATTAGGTTGTAGGAGAGTTAGGAAAGGATCATAGGCCATTGTTGATGTTAATCCACTTTTAGCCTAAATGACCTTCCTACTGTGATATAGTATCCCTTGATCCCTCTTTTTTATCCATATAGCCTATTTCTTTGTTTTCCTTTTCACCTTCCTATTTGTATTACAATGAACCTGTTTTAGCCCTAGTCCTGCTTAGACATTATGCACCTCAACGTGGGTGAATCACCTAAGTTGAGGGTGGCTATTATTGGGGTGTGTAATGTAAAGTGGGTATGAAGAAGGGTAAAATAAATAGAAAAGTGAAAGTAGGGTTGGGTGTGGTGGAAAAGAAAAAAATATGAAAAAAGAGGGAAAAAATGAAAAAAAGAAATCACACCTGACTTGAATGTGTGATAAAAGAAAAAAAAAAGAGAAATAAGGGTGGAATAAAAAGAACGTTGGTTAAAGTGCGGACCCCAAAGTTAGTTAGTGCAAAGGAGGCTTAGTTATTATATTCCCATATGTACCATACCAGCCACCAAGCCTACATTACAAGATGAATAAAGTCCTATAATGATCCTAACTTGACTGTCTAAAAACTAAGGTAAAGAAAATAAAGGCAAGCTTATGGTATTTTATGCGCATCAGTGGAACTTTTAATTTTGGTGTGAGTGTTTCTTGATCGTCCCCGCATTGACATGCATTACTTCATATAAGTGAGTGGGGCTTCTTTTTATGAGGGAACATGGGTTGTATTGCTAGTTGTTTACTTTTTTTGGCAGTATAGCTTGTATATATGCATGGTTGTCTATTGCAAATGTAATTGTCATATCTTGATTCTAGTGTGTTACATTTTTATGCTTCATAGATAAACACAGTTGGTTTTAAGGTATTGAACTTGGAGAGGGTAATGTGTTTTGAGCTAAATATGATGATTGACTGCCATAGGTATCTTAGGTTTCCCTTGGTTAAGCATCATCATATAATAGGTTGTGTTTTTGTTTCTTTAGGACATATAATGTTCTAAGTTGAGGGTCTTGATATTCTATGAATTTATAGAACATACTATGCTTAAACTTGGAGAATATGCATGTACTTAAGGCTATTTTGTTGGATTTGATGTGTTTTCGGAGTGATTTTGAAGGAAACCAAGTTTGGATGATAAATGGAAGAAAAAAAATGAAAATTGAAGATTTTGGCTACTTACTTAGGAAATTCTGCGTGTATATACCACTTACCAAGCATAGGTGATCAAATTAGGTACCAGAGGCTCAAAAGTAGGGAAAAAAATACTTTACACTTACCTATGCCCACATATGATCTGTATGTAGTACGTACGGTCCGTATGTGACCCAGATATACACAGAGATCAAAAGTCTACAAACCAGAAGAATCTATGCATAAGTTCTTCACTTTCCTAGGTCCACATACTGTCCGTATGTGTCCTAAGTAAATGGCCACCAACTGTAACTTTTTTGGATCATTTTGAAATTATTTCCTCGGGTTTCCATGTAACCTACATGCAGACCTACGATGTTTTAGTCCTTATTATGTATGTTTAGTTAAGTTTTCCTATTTTATTTAGGCATTTATTTCTAG
The DNA here is from genome assembly GCA_030864215.1 of Capsicum pubescens. NCBI lineage: Eukaryota > Viridiplantae > Streptophyta > Magnoliopsida > Solanales > Solanaceae > Capsicum > Capsicum pubescens. The sequence continues at coordinate 127,874,258 of CM061543.1, forward strand.
GGTTTCTTGCGATCAATATATACTCTTTATACTTTGTTTAATTGAGAGGAGGTTAGAGAGGACCTTTTGGGATGTGTTTCCAAACATATTTTGATTTCGAGATTGACTTGTGATCTTGGAACCTTATTGTTCTTGGTTTGTTCTTGGTTTGTTATAAAATTTAAGACTTTGGGATTTTTTCTTTCATTACTGTGAGATTGATTTTGTAACTTTGTCTGTGGATTCCATGATTGATCTCATAACTACTCCCTTAGCTAGGGTTGTGGGAACCCTAGCAGATTAACAAAGTAGAGAAAGTGCCAAGTCATTCTAGATAAATATTCTTCCATGTATTGTGATTTTCTTTAGTTTAATTGATTTCTTTGCGGAAGACTAACGTTATGAACCCTCTTTTATTCAGTACTTGCTTCAAAAGAGAGGTAGAGATTAGGAAAAGACATCACAATAGTAATCTGAGACCCCCTTCCATCTAAGAATTTTCGCCTTCTCATCTAATTAACTTGATACCCTAAAAGTAATAGTTAATCTGGGATCTAGGTAAATGTTTAGTAAAGCGATGCTCTGAGAATCAAATGGTAAGGAGTGAGATTTTCAAACGAGTCCATAAGATAGTTGGTGATACATAACTTGTAAGATTTTCCATGCAAGGTATCAGAATAGTATGACAGTTCATGTTAATTCTACGAGTTAAAATCCAGGGGAACACAAGCCTAGTGTTCGTCTTAGACTGTTTACAACTAAAAGCATCAAATTCTTGTTACTTCTTGCTAGTTACTACAAATCTCCCTTTTTAGCTTTCCGTACTGCCTGGTGATTTCAACAAGTTTAAGTAAGTTATCTAACGTATTCCCTATGGGTTCGACCCCAGCCTAGTTATGTTATTATACTTGATAGCAACCATTTTATCCTTCTAATTTGGGGTATTTTAAGCGTTATCAATGATTGGTAAAAATCTCACAATGCACACCATAAAGATAACGCCTCCAAATCTTATGCACGAAAACTACCGCCACCAACTACAAATCATGAGTGGGGTAGTGCTCTAGTGTACCTTAAGTTGTCAAGAAGCATAAGAAATGATATGATCTTGTTGCATCACTACACAACCCAAACCAACACCAGAAGCATCACAAAACATAGTGAATCCCTCACACACAATAGGAAGAGCTAAAACAAGGGATGAAGTAAGAAAATCCTTGATCTTTCCAAAGCTTGACTCACACTCCTCAGACCATCACAAAGGAATCTCCTTCAGAGTCAATCTGGTCATAGGGGCTAAAATAGTATCAAAATCCTCGTCGAACCATCTATAATAACCAGCCAAACCAATAAAGCTACAAACCTCAGCAAAAGATATAGGTCTAGCCCAATCATGAATCGCCTCAATCTTAGTTGGGTCTACTATAATACAATCCATAGAAACCATATGACCAAGGAATGATACCGACTTGATCCAAATCTCACAATTAGAGAACTTGGAAAAAAAACATGATCTCTGAAAGTCTGGAGCACGATCCTCAAATATTGCACATTGGTGGAAAGAACATGATCTCTCAAAGTCTGGAGCACAGTCCTCAAATGTTGCACGTGCTCCTCTCTACACCACGAATACACAAGGATGTCATCCGTGAATACAATCACAAACGAATCCAAATCAGGCATGAATACTTGCTTCATCAAATCCATTAACACGATTGGGGCATTAGTCAACCCAAATCACATCACTAGAAACTCATAATGACCATAAAGGGTCCTAAAGGCTTTCTTTGGGATATCTCCAACCTGAATCCTCAACTGATGGTAACCAGATCTCAAATCAAACTTTGAAAACATTGTCGCTCCCTGAAATTGGTCAAATGAATCATCAATGTGAGGCATAGGATAACAGTTCGTCATCATCACCTTATTAAGATTCCTATAATCAATACACATGTGCATGGATCCATCTTTCTTATTTACTAATATTACAGGAGCTCCCCATGGAGACATACTCAATCTAATAAAACCCTTACCAAAAAGATCTTGAAGCTGAGAATTCAGCTCCTTAATCTCGGCAGGAGCCACATAGTAAGGTTCCATAGAAATAGGTTAGGGTCTAGGCTCAAGATCAATAGAAAACTCGATCTTATAGATAGGGGGAATACAATGCAGGTCAGTAGGGAATACGTCCGAAAACTCACAAACAATAGGAATAGAGTCAAGCGACGGACTCTCCACACTAATATCACAAACATAAGTGAGGTAAGACTCACAACCCCTCTAAATAAGCCTCCTAGCATGAACATAAGAAATATTCCTCATTGGCTCATGGCTAACTACTCTCTGCCACATGACTAGAGGTGCGCTGAGCATGGCTATGGTAACGGTCTTGGCAAAACCATCCATGACATTTGATAGTGGGATAACCAATCCATGCTCAAAATCATATCAAAATCCACCATATCCAGAATAATAAGGTCAGCATAAGTATCAATATTGCTAACAATCATAACACATGATCTGAAAACTCGATCCACTGCTAAAGAATCACCCACGAACATAGATATGCATAATGGCACAGAAAATAAGTCACAAGACAATTCCAACTGCAATGCATAATAAGCAGATATATAATAATAAGTGGATCCCAAATAAAGTAAAGTAGGGGGTGACTGGCGGCACAATAAATTTAGACCTATAACAACAACATCCGAAGTATCAACCTCTGGTCTAGCAATTACTATATACAACCGACCAATCTACCACCCAGTGGGCACCTGACCTACCTCATATCCTGCCTTCCTGAGAACCTTCTCGTGTACCTTGAAAACCACCCTTATGACCATCAGAACTACCTCTAGCTAAGGGATAAACTGCTCTAATAGGGGAAATTCCTTGAGCTAAAACAACAATCGCCCCATGACTAGGGAAATATTATGAATAATGACAAAGAGCTCCACAACTATAACATGACATTTAAACTAAATCAAAACTAACAGATCTGACTGACCTAGAATAAGCATCACACCTAGAATGACCAAATGATGAACCTCTAAAATACTTACCACTGCCCTTTCCAGGTCGATACTAGAACTAAATGACCTACATCAATAATCTAAAGCATTGTCTGCACAGGTAGACTAGGCTGACTATAAGTCTGATAGGACAGCCGTAGAGGATACCTACACTGAGAATTACTATATCTTGGTCAAGAACTATGATTGATCCCACCGAATATACCTAGAAATCTAGGCATGTTATCATGGTCCTCACAATCCTTAAGATGCATATCCTCTATTACTCGAGCGTGATCTGACACCTCAACAAAAAACCTACTTGCAGCAACTAAACTCTGAGTATACATATGAATGGGGAGTCTCAACCCACTAAGAAAGAAATGAACTCTGTCGTACTCAGTATCTATAATACAAGCACATGCATAGCCAACTCATGAAAATGAGCCTCATACTCTGCAACTATAACTGAGACCTGCTCCAATTAAAGAACTGATCCCTCAAATGATTTCTAAGGTCATGAGGCATATTTTTCTCAAAGAATATCTTAGAGAACAAAGTGCATGACAAAGGAGAAGATCCAACTGGTCTACAATCCATATAACCTATCCACAATTTTTGAGCAGCTAAGTCTAACTAAAATATGGTGTAATCCACACTACGAGTCTCAAAAAGGCCCAAATTATGGAGCCTATCCTCACAAGAAATTAGGAACTCATATGCATCCTCACCCGAAGCATTAGAAAACCTAGGCAGAGCTAATCTCAAGAATCTACCAAACATCTTCTGTTTCTCAAAAGACATAGCAGACTGAGCAACCACTAGTTGAGCAACCACGAGTTGAGCAACCACTAGTTGAGCAACCACTAGTTGAGCAACTACCGGCTGAGCACCTATCGATGTAGGAGGAACCTAAATATTGGGATCCACAACTACTGGTTGCGCCTCCACCTCAGTACCACTCTAATCTATAGACTATAAACCATCAGATGGTGCACCACCAACTAAACCTAAAAGTTGAACCAACGCATCTCTTAGTACTAAAAAAGAACTAAACCCTAGTGGAGCCTAGGTTTCTCCCTAGCCACCGCTAAATAGGTTGAAAGAATCTCTATCTTAGGAGAGAGAATAGGACCTGGGGAAGGAAACCTATCTAGGACCTAGAGGGTACACATCACGCGGATGACTACGAATAGGTATAGGATCCTTAGGCTTGATCTTAGAACCCTTTTCTCGTGTAGCGGTATCACGTGTCCTGGACATCTACAAAAGTGTGAAATAAAAGGAATGTTCTATAAACAAGCTTATCATAATATGAGTGAAAGAAGTGAAAAAGTCTTTAAAATGTCTGATAGCCTCTCAAAGATAGGAAATAGTTGTGAGCATTCTAATCTGTAGGACTCTACTCTATACTTTCTTTTGTACCAATAATATCGATGAAACCTAGTCTCTGATACCAATTTGTCACTACTTGATTATGTGTCATGATGGAACCTACTCTACCCTACATATAAGTAATCCAAACCATTACATAGATCCAAATATAATGGGTTAACTTGGTGGAAAATGCCCAATCATAGGTGAAAATGAACAATACACTTAAAATAAGCAAAGATTTCTAAATAGATAAAATAGACAATACAAGATACCCTTCCATGACCTAGTAGAGCTAGTACAAGAGCATCTACAAGTATTAAAACTTAAATACTTGGAATAGTCAACAACATCTATCTCAATATCAAAATATTAAATATCTAAACCGAAGGAAAAAGGTGACTTCGACTCTAAGATCTCACCCTATCTTTGAAAAATCCACACGGCATAATCAATGATCAACGGTGATAGCTAGTACTTGTATCTACACCAAAAAAGTACAAAAGTGTAGTATGGGTGCCAAAACAATGAGTACTCAGTAGGCATCATCGGCCGACTGAGCTAAATCATGATATAAGTATGATAAATGCAAGATAAGATAACTAAGTCAAGATATAAAAATGAACTTGAATTACCTCCAATACTTCTGTACATAATAAGTAATTAAACTAAGATAACAATATAACATAAGGCATCAATTTGTTCTTGGGGGCAACACAAATGTAAGTGGTCTCACCAAGTAGTAAAGTGGCCCTTTAGAAGCCAAGTATCAATCCCACAGGGACTTGTTTAACAACTATTGAATTCAAGTTTAACGCTAGATATTAAAGAGTGCAAATATGACAATATGAGTTTTTGAGAATTATGATTTAAAAGTAAAGTAAACAATGCGAGAAAGTAAAAGTCTTGGACAACCAATACGGAGACGCCCAGGGTTAAGGCTCTACAAACAATCATACTAAGCTATTGAACTTCATTGGTTAGATTATTTATATTATTTGTTGATTCGCGGGGTTTATCTTATGATCATAATCTCCCGATACTCTAATATTCTACCTAACTGGACATTGCAACTACATCATTGTGTGGGGATGTAATAATACATTTAAATGCATTAATATGTCATCCTGCAAGTGAACCAAACAAGTCTTCTATGTATATCCCTATCCTAGATGCTAATTCAAATCCCTTATTTTAGAAATGAATAAGAACCTTAGCCTATTTACCCCAATGTTCTATGTTCTTATTCCCTCTCCCGAGCTCACAAAGACAATAATGGATGTATTCTTAAGGTATCTAATCATTAAAATAGTTACAAAAAGGATAAATAAAAAAAAAATATGATAATAAATCAAAACCAAATCAACTCAAATCAATAAGAATCATGTTCTTGTCCTTAACCCCGGAAAGGGGGCTTTTTGCCACTCATGGACATAACCGTAAGCACCTTAGATAAATACAAGATAAAATCCATAAATAAAATAAAGTAAAAGAATAAAAACCCTAATTGAAGTGTCTACCAGATCCTCTCCAGGTTTCAAATCAGTCCAAGGTTTCTAGCATCAAGTTAAAGTGATTTATTTATAAGAGGACAAAACTGCCGAAATTGACCTAGGGTCCATGTCGTGGAGATCATAGCGGGAACTATCTTGTTCGACATGCCCTAATCATAGAGACACACTTTTTTGGGGTCCCTTTTGAAGCTATATATGTGTGGAACATGCCCTATATCCATGAATTTGGTCAGTTACGCGCCATGGACATCTAAAGTATTTGTTTTACGTTAAATCTTGTCCCGCGCTTTCGTTGATCCATTTCAAGACTTTTTGTGTTATTTTAAATTTATTTACAACTTATATATCATTCATATATCATAATAATCAACTTAACAAGCATCCTATAGAATTAAACACCACAAATTATAGATTAAAACAGCACACAATACATAACGGTGAACTAGAAATTTAGCTAAGAACTAGTTTCGTCCTATTAATCTTTAGCTTAGTGTTTTGACTCTTGGGTTAATTCAATTGAACCTTGAACTCTCGAAAAAAATTTTACCACACATAATTATACAATAATACCATTAGTAACTCATTACACACATTATAATCATCGATATCAACTAGAACAACACCTAGCTCAAGCTAGTAACACTAGTTTTTTTGTTTTCACTCTAAGTGGCCAATTTAAGTACAAACTTGTTTGGAAAATACCTTAAAAATTGTAATAAAATACATAAACACTTAGATAATCAATTATATCATCATTAAAACATTAGCCACACTATTTTTCCTCAAAATAAGGCTAAATAAGCTTAGATAACAACACTACAGTGCATAAATCCACCTCAGATCAATCAACACGTGCCAACCTTGTTGTACATAACAAGTAAGTAAATCAGAATAATAACACATTACAAGGCATCACACAAGCAATCACAAATTATAAAATTAGCTCCCATGCGCCAATTGGTGAGGAATGTAAATAACTCATCACAGACTCTTATGCGCCTGGAGAGTACACAAAAAGAAATAAATAAGCATCCATTAATCAATTACAAGTAACCAATTCATTATTTAACCATCATTCCACAATTTATTGGCAATCGGTCTTTTACCAACATTTGACAAAGCACCCACTTTCCACAATATTACCTTCATTTAACAACTTTATCATCAATACTCACTAGTCACAATTTATTACTTAACCATCTCTTATTAACTAATCCATTTGATTACTACCCATCATATATCCTTTAGTCATCATTTAACACTATTCACCACCTATCCACTAATCGCCATTTATTAGATAACCATCCATTATCAACTAACATAATTTACTAACTAATCATTCTTTACCATCTAGTCCTCATTCGTCAATTTGTCATGATTAGTCACTCAAAAAATATGCACCACTAATCTTTATTAATCACTAATCATCAATTATATGACTTTGTAATTGTTTACCATATTTGGGCTATAACCGGCATCCCCAATATCAACAACATACCCAACATATATATGTATATATATATATATATTCATATAAAAATAAATAGCCAGACTAGAACCAGTAGATGCATACATAGTTACATCGACATAATCATCCTCTGGCCTTGTCCTATACCAATGCATCATCATAATCATCCTCTGGCCTTTCCAGGAATCAATATATCAACATAATCATCCTTCTTCCTTGCCGAGTATAAATATATCATCAAAATCATTCTCCGATCTTTCCAGGTATCAATCTATCATCATAATTATCCTCCGGCCTTATCAGGTATCAATATATCATCATAATCATCTTTCGACCTTGTTAGGTATCAATATATTAGCATAATCATCCTTTAACCTTATCAGGTATCAATATATCATCATAATCGATCCTCCAGTCTTTTCAGGTATTAATATATTATCATAATCTTCCTCTGACCTTGCCGATATCAATAATAAATATCATCATCGATATGGCCAACAACATAATCATTAGAGTATTTAACAACATAACAATGAGTATTACATATTAACATGATTAATAATCATATTTAAAATCATGAATTCTAGCATAGCAATAGCACGATTACCAATATAGTAAATATAAGCATGATTGTTGGCATAATCATTAGCATATTCAATAATATAATAAATAAGTATACTCTTTAGCATAATCCGTAACCAATTCATTAGTATATCCATTTAACATGACCTCTAAGGAAATTTAGATGTACTATCACGCATGGGCAATAACTTGTCAATAGCCTAATTAATGGCTTATCATTATCATAAAAGATAGCTTATTATTGTCTTGGTCAATATGCAATCCATGGCATAATATATAGATTAGTAATAGCATAATCACTAGCTTAATTTATTTCTTAGTAAATATCATACTCAAGAGTTCATTCAATAGTATATTCGATATCCCAATCAACAGTCAAATCAATAGCATATTCAAGAGCTCATCAATGATTGCAAGCTTAATCAATAACCCATTCATAGCATACTCACTATGCATTACTACCAACATTAATAATCCTAACAAACATGTACGAAAGAATCTAAATATCACCGAAATAACGATCATCTTAGATGTACACAAGCTTATTAAGGGTCTTTAGTAACTATTATAAGTCTTTCCCTAACGTGGGTCAAAATCCCCAATTCTAAATTCCCAAAATCACTTATCAAGCAACATCTACCCCGATTTAGGATATGGTATCTAAATCAACTTTTAGATGTATAGCAAGCCATAATTAGCTCTAAGGTAAAGTTTCTTCCCTAACACAATAGTTAAGCCAAAATAGTAACAAAGGAAACCAAATTTAATGTAAGAAACTAAATCAAATCTTACCCTAAGAATGGGTGTCTAAAGCATTTTATCTAACTTGAGTGGTTTAAGTCATTCTTATGCTAAACATGAGATATGAAGTGATACAAACCAAACAAGGGATGTACAAAAACAATATAAAACATTCCAAAAATTCAAAGGGAACCCGAGGACCAAAGAGACAAAGTCTCGACCAACTTCAACAGCAAAAGAATAGCAAGATAGTGAGGTGTATTAATACCTATTTCATCCAACAACCAAAACTAACAAGATATTAAAAAGATATAAACAACAATGAAAGAAGAACAATAAAAAAATGGTACAAGATACAAGTACAACAACAACTAACGGTTTCACTAGACAAGGTAAACTAGTACATGAAATGTAAAGATAGATAGTGAGACATAAACTATTACAAGATTAAGAACCCAAAGATGTATCAAATCTAAGGACCCCTAAGACTTACAATAGTAACACCACACTCTTACGAAGACACAAGAGGGAATCCACGACTCAAGCACCAATGTTTCTAAGAAATACATAATCACAAGTGAATCCACACTTGTCCATGTCCTATTTTTGGCCTACAGGCCCTCTCTCTCAAGAGATGTGTTCTTTCAACAACATTCAATAACTAATGAACTAAAACTCTAATTAATTTATAGTACATTACAATAAGAGATAAGAAGACAAAAGGTCCCTTTAATGAAAAGGGCATAAATTGGTGCCCATGGAGTATGCTTAGGAGCAGCCTTGTGCATACCAAGGCCCTTCTTCACACTTCAACTTGCACACTCCCTCGGTTGCATTCAATATACTTAAAAATGTTTATTCTTTGAGGTGGTACCCATATCATCCTCTCCATCTTGAGAGGAATTTGACCACAAATTCATGGCTTCACCTCATTCAATGGAGAACTTCGCACACATCATTACACGGCAAATATCTTTATTTTGCATCTCGGCTTTCTCTCTATCTTAAGACTTGCCTTCAATCTTATCCGAAACACATCCACTTGTACCTTAACCATGCTTCGGTTGAGAGTATCAATTCCGACTAAGATCACACTAAGAACATTGTTACCAACGGCTTGAGAGGTTGTCCCCTTGCTTTACATTGTAGACAAGAAGTTACACTATAAAACAACAAATGAATTAGTTGTAAAAGAAAGGTCCTCACACTTTCTCTTTATTTCTTTGTTTTCAGATTCCTCAAACTTAATCTCACGAGTTTTGTAAGCTTTCTTATACTCCATGAGGTATTGAGAGGTGAACCAAATGTTTACAACGACTCCAAAGAATAATAAAAAGCATACAAGGACGTAAACACGAAGAACGGTTCAAAATCAACTCACAATCTAGTAAATGGTCACTAGCTTGTAAGTTAGTGTTGGAGTCAACAAATGAAACTAACAAGAAAATGAAAACTACAAAACCAAAAATTTAAGCCAAAATTATTGCGTGAACACTAACATGGTGATGTAGCAGTTCACTATTAGTTCAGTTTTTATCAAGTTGTTATTTTTCAATTTTCAAGTCTTGGTCAAATTGTAATTTGAAATTGGTGGAAATTTTTTTAAAGGAGGGAATTACAAGTCTTTTGGAGCACTTTTTCGATTCAAATTTCAAGAATTGACTTTTCTTGTACTTGTCCTTAAAACATGAGTCCTTAAATCATGGAGAGTGGTTGAGAAGTGATGTAAAGTCTTTGGGTGGTTGTAGAGTCTTCAAGACTAACAAATCCTACACCTTTCTCCTTAACCCTTTTGGATCTAACTTCCACTTTATCTTTAACAATATATGAAGGAGGTGAAGAACATCAAGAACAACAACAAAAATCTCCAAGAACACCCAACAATATCACATGGCCCACTCAATTCTATAACAATAATGTTACCACCACACGGCCAAGACTACCACAACCTTCAAAAAAATGTTCTTAGGCTACAAAATCTACAACAACATCACATTGCCAAGCCTAGAAAAACAAAAACATTCAACGTCCAACTCCACAACAATAACAAGGTCCAACAACACGGCTAAGTTTAGTTCACAACTACAGGATCAACAATTACAAGCTCAAACTTAGATCTAGACTCAAAAGTGTTAGTGAAGAAAAAGACTAACACAAAAAACACTCAAGACAATTAAAAATACTCCTAGATCTATGTTCACAAGAAAACTCTCGTCCAAGACAGAACAAGAACCAATGCTCGGCCAAGAGCACAAATACAAGAACACTTTTTTTCTAGAAAGACCGAGGATGATTTTGTTGGAACAAAATCAACCACAAGATCTTATACCAAATGATACAAATCAAACAAGGGATGTACTAAAAATAACACAAAACAATCCACAAATTGAAAGGGAACCCGAGGACTAAAGAGACAAATTCTCAGCCAAATTCAACAACACAAGAATAACAAGATAGTGAGGTGCATTGACACCTATTTCAGCCAACAACCCAAACTAACAAAAGATTAACAAGATAGAAACAACAATGAAAGAAAAACAACAACTGTAATACCTCATATTTTCGTAGCATAATCTAAATCCTAATACATGAGCATTCATATATAAATTTTTGAATCACTCATTATTTTTCAGTTTAGATCCTGCCATTTCATTGAAAATTCAATTAGCTTTCCAATGATATAAAATTCGCCCAAATTTAATAACTGGGTAAGAAGTTATGGCAATTTTAAGTTTTAGTTGTTAAACACCATCATTTTAACCCTTAGCGCATTATAGAGCCAGTCTAAATGACGATGGAAATTTCTAGTGAGGTGTCATAATCTTGGCATATCGCGTTAAAGGCCAGATTGGGATTTGTCATTTCCCAGTGTTTCAGCGTGATGTCGCCGCATCGCGGTGAGATTTCAAGTCACAAACAAGGTGGCAACGCAACTACATTGCATTATGCCACCGTGTAATTTCCCAATTATTCGATTATAGTGACACGGCATGATAGTGTTGTATCGCACCAAGTGCAAACTTTGGAAACTTTTGACAAAAAAATTAAAAGTGTCGTTCAGGGTTAATTTGGTACTTTCCCATAATTTTAATTCACCCAGGTGTGATATTTAAGCCCTAAAAATATTTTAATCTCATTATTTAATAACTTTTACCCAAAATCAAAGAATATTCTCTCCCAATCAAGAACCCTAGCTATTAAATTCAAGGATAATCCTCAAGAATTCACCAAGAACTCTAAGAAATTCATCATCCCAGGTATGTTAGATGTTCATCCATGGGTTTCTTTCACCCATGGAGTCCAAGTATCCTCTTTAAATTACAAGATTATGATCTTTTCAAGTAATTTGATTTTAAATTATGATTTCACCCATGAATCTCCATGAACTGTGATTTTACACCATGTTTTAATGAAATTAATGTTGTTATTCAATTCTCCATGTTTAAATGTGTTATCATTCCTTGAATTAAATCATGATTTAGTATTATTCATGTTGAATTCATGATTTTAATACAAGTTCCATATTATTCCTATGATTTCATTTAACCATGAACTATAAGTGTTTTATAAAATGACTACAAGAGTGATTGATTTAATAAAAGCCTTCATGTTTTGTTCTCCAAGTTTTGGTGTCATTTTACTATTATTGTTTTGAGTCCTAGGGGTATTTAATACTCAAAAACCATAGCTACTTATTTAGTCTAGTCTCAGTACATTACAGACTAGTCTTCAGAACCTACTATAAGCATTATCAGAATAGTTAGATATCATAATTAGTTAGGCTCAGTACAGTCTAGTATTCTAGTATCATTCCATTGGGAGTAGGATTTAGCATCGACAAAGTGTAGGGATGGCAACTTCCCCTTCAGATAGGTAGAGTCATTAGTAGAATTCTCTATACTCTATAACTATGTAGCCAGCATAGGATACGAGGAGTCACCCATCAGATTTGGCTTGACTATATCGCAGGGGTTACCCATCAGCTTAGGCTTGATACCCTTAGTCCTTCGAACAATATATCAGTATAGTGGATCCGCACAGCTAGTGTTAGTATGCGTGGCACGGTATTAATACCCTTCCAACTGGGGTTACAGGTTGGACCCCAATTAGCTCAGATTAGGGTATGTCGGTTAGATGATACGTCCCATAGTCTCAGTCTCAGTCCAATAATTAAACCAAAAATTCAGTCTCAGTGTTGTTTGACCAAAGCATACAGATATCAGTTATTTCAGTACTTCAGTTTACAGTCTTTTATTTAGTTTATGTTATATACTTGGTCATGTATCCTCAGTATCTACAGATTTTGTGTATCTTCAGTATTTACAGCCTTTCATGCATACATAGTATTTATAGATTTCACATACTTCTAGCATCTACAGATTCCATACTTTCTATTTAGTACCTCATGCTTTACATGTATACTCAAATAATTATTATTCTTATTCATGAAACCATTCATATCAGCCTGCCTCATTTAGTATACCAGTACATTCAAAGTACTGATAGCATACCTTTCTTTTATGCTATGATGGATTATATCATAGGTACTGACACTCAGTTTTTGGATCGCGCATAGACTTCTCAGATCCTCAACAGTAGCAGCGGTGAGTCCTCATATTTTGAGGATAGATATATTTTATTTCATGCTTTTAGTTTATTAGTTAGTTGGGGTTTGTTAGGGCATGTCTCATCAACTCATATTCAGTTATATTAGAGGCTTTCAGACACTATAGTCAGTTATTCAGTATTCAGACTTTAGTAGACATATCAGTTAGTTATTTAGATTTCAGTATTTTATCAGATTCAGATAGTTATTTTCTTTAAATTCATAATTAATTTATTAAAACCTTATGGCATATTAGTTATTCTTTCATATTTATGATTATATTATTCAGTGGTCACAGCAGGTAACGGCTCATGGGTTAGATTGTGGTCCCTTGAGATTGTAAGCACCGTATGATACCCAGGGTGTACTCTTGGGGCATTACAAACTTGGTATCAAATCCTAAGGTTTTAAAGTGTCTTATAAAGTCTGAAATCCCCGTCAAGTAGAGTCTTATGCATGGGTGTGTAGCACGCCACACTTATGGGCAATAGGTTATAAGGCGTTTAGGAAAAGTTTTCCTTCTTTTAGTATTCATGTTGTGCGATTAAGCATGAGCTCATGTTAAACTCCCAGTCTAATCCATTTTTTTCCTTCTATTTATAGAACATGGCTCCCCAAAAGAATGAAAGAAGAACCGAAAACTAGCCAGCACCTCCGCCAGTCCAGGAATATCCTTTGAATGAGCATGTCGCTCACGTAAAATTTAGGGCTGCGTTCATGACTCTAGCGAACATCATAGCAACTCAGAATGCACGACCAGCAGTTGTTCGAGCAAATCAAGTGGCCAATACTACAACAACTAGAATTCAAGACTTCACTCGGATGACTCCTCCTTCCTTCATGGGATCCAAGTCTGAAAAGGATCTACAAAATTCTTAGATGTGGTTCAGAAGATAATGGATGCTATGGGGGTGACATTTAGTCAGAATGCTGAGTTGGCTACATATCAATTTGAGGATATATCCCATACTTAGTTTAAGTAGTAGAAGGTAGATAGGGGTATAGATGAAGTGTCTGTAGAATGGGAAGAGTTTTCTATAGCTTTCTTAGATAGATTCTTCCCATTAGAGTTGAAGGAGGCCAAGCTGTTAGAATTTATTAACTTGAGGTAAGGCAGAATAAGCGTGAAGGAATATTCCCTCAAGTTTACTCAATTATCTAGATATGCCCCTCATGTGGTAGCTGACAGTAGATCCAAGATGAGTAAGTTTGTGTCTAGCATATCTGATAGTGTGGTCAAGGAATGTAGGATCGCAATTCTGATTGGAGAGATGGACTTGTCTAGGTTGATAGTCCATGCTCATAAATAGAAGATTAAGAAGAGAGAGAGAGGAAACAAAAGGGATAGAACAAGTAGTTTTAATTTTATTCAACCAAGGTCCGAAGGTGGTAACCATCCCCAGTTTCATCATAGGTCTTCATCCCCAGCACCCTCTTCAGCCAGTGCCCCGGTACCCAAATTCCGAAATGATAATAGGGATAGAGAACCAGGCTCTAAGTCCCAAGGTAGTTTTAATAGTGTTTGTACAAACCCTCTATGTCAGAAATATGGCAGAAATCATCAGGGAGAGTGTAGAGCAGGCAATGATGTGTGCTTTGGGTATGTCAAGCCAGGCTATCAGATTCAGGAGTGTCAGGTGGTTGCTCAAAAAAGTAGGGATTTGTGCCAACAGGGACAGTCCCATCAGTTGTCAGTTACATCCGATCGCCCAACTCAGTAGAGTGCCACTTCCAGTGCTACCAGTGGCAAGCATCGGAACAAATTATATGTTATTCAGTCATGCTAAGATCGGGAAAATTCTCTTGGTACGTTACAAGTACGTTACAGGTCTTTCACTTACATTTTTATTCTTTACTAGACCCTAAAGCTTCTCTTTCTTTTGTAACTCCATATATAGTCATCAATTTCGGAGTCAGTCCCTAAACTCTAGCAAAGCCCTTTTCAGTGTCTACCCTAGTCAGTGTTTCCATTATCGCCAGACAGGTATACAGGAACTATTCGATCATAATATCTCAGAAAGTTATGTCAGTTGATCTCATGGAGTTAAAGATGAAATATTTTGACGTTATTCTCGGCATGGATTGGCTCCACTCATGTTATACCTCAGTTGATTGTAGAATCAGAATAGTTCATTTTTAATTCCCAAATGAACCATTCCTTGAATAGAAGGGTAGTACTACAACTCTTAGGGGTCAGTTGATTTCATACCTTAGAAAGAGAAGAATAATATCCAAGGGATGTGTCTATCATTTTGTTCGAGTCAAAGACTCTAGCTTAAAAACTCCAACTCTTGAGTCAGTTGTAGTAGTCAGGGAATTTCTAGATGTATTTATTGAATATATTTTTGGAGTTCCTCCTGAAAGGGAAATAGACTTCGGAATAGACATTCTTCCATATATTCAGCCTATATCTATTCCTCCATACAGAATGGATCCATATGAACTCAAAGAATTGAAAGAACAGTTGAAGGATCTCCTACATAAGGGATTCATCAGACCCAGCATCTCCCCATGGGGCTCACCAGTTCTATTTATGCTTAAGAAAGATGGTTCTCTTAGAATGTGTATAGACTGTCGTCAGTTGAACAAAGTCGCAGTCAAAAATAAATATTCACTTCCTAGAATCGATGACTTCTTTGACCAACTTTAGGGTGCCAGTTACTTTTTTAAGATAGACCTCAGATCAGGCTGTCATCAGCGCAGAGTCCGAGAATGTGACATCTCAAAAATAGCTTTCTGAACCTAGTATGGTCACTTTAAGTTTCTAGTCATGTCCTTTGGTCTTACCAATGCCCCAGCAACCTTTATGGACTTGATGAATCGAGTGTTTAAGTAGTACTTGGACATGTTCATCATAGTCTTCATTGATGACATTCTTGTTTACTCCCGTAGAAAAAATAATCATGCAGACCATTTCAAGATAGTATTGCAGACTCTTAGAACCCATCAGTTGCTTACCAAATTCAGTAAGTGTGAATTTCAGCTAAGGTGAATTTTGGCTAAGGTCAGTAGCTTTCCTTGGTCATATTATTTCTAGTGATGGCATTAGAGTTGATCCTCAAATGACGAGGCAGTGATAAATTAGCCTATACCCATCTCTTTATCAGATATCAGAAGTTTTTTTTAGTTTAGCAGGTTATGACCGTCGGTTTGTTAAAGGGTTTTCTTCTATTGAATACCCCATATCTAGATTGACTTAGAAGAAAGTTAAGTTTCAGTGGTCAAATTCTTATGAGAAGAGTTTTTAGGAGTTAAAGACTCGACTCACCTCGAACCCAGTTATACCTTGCTAGATGGTTCACACGGGTTTGTTGTGTACTGTGATGCATCCAGAGTAGGTTTAGGTTATGTCCTCATGCAGAAAGTTAAGGTCATATCCTATGCTTCTAGACAGATTAAGCCCCATGAGAAGAATTATCTGACTAATGATCTTGAGTTAGCAGCTGTATTATTTTCCTTAAAGATTTGGAGGCATTACTTGTATGGGGTGTATGTTGATGTGTTCACAGATCATAAAAGCCTTCAGTATGTGTTCTCTAAGAAAGATTTGAATTTTCATCAGAGAAGGTAGTTAGAGTTGTTAAAAGAATATGACATTAGTGTTATGTATCATCCGAGCAAGGCTAATGTAGTGGTTGATGCTCTTAGTAGAATGACTATGGTTAGTGTTGCTTATGTTGAGGAGGGTAAGAAAAAACTAACTCAGAAAGTCCATCAGCTTGCCCGACTAGGTGTCCTCTTAGTCGACTCAGTAGAAGGTAGTGTGTGTGTAGAGAAGACCAAATTATCTCTAGTTTCTAAGGTAAAGGAAAAGAAGGATAGAGAACCCAGTCTAGTTAAGTTGAAAGAATTAGTCAGAGATCAGAAAGTGGAGGTTTTTTCCTTAGGAAAGAAGGTGTTTTTCATTGTCAGGGTAGATTATGTGTACCTGATGTAGATGACTTAAGGAGAAAAATTCTTCCAAAATCACATGGTGCGCGTTACTCTATTCAACCAGGGGCTACTAAGATGAACCATAATTTATGAGAGATCTATTGGTAGAGTGGGATGAAGAGAAATATTGCAGAGTTTGTAGCTAAGTGTTCTTTATGTCAGCAAGTTAAGATTGAGCACCAGAAGCATAGTGGGTCCATGCAGGAGTTCAGTATTCCCATATGGAAGTGGGAGAAAGTGAACATAGATTTTGTAATAGGTTTTCCCCATACCAGTCATTAGTATGATTCTATGTGGGTCATCGTAGATAGGATGACCAAATCAGCTCATTTCTTGCCAGTCCATACCTCTTATTCAGCTGAGGACTATGTCAAACTGTATCTCAGAGAGTTTTTTAGGTTGCACAGTGTTCTCTTATCTATCATCTCAGATAGAGGTACCCAGTTTACCTCTTATTTTTGGAAAGCGTTCCAAAAGGGTCTTGGTACCCAAGTCCACCTCGATACAACCTTCCACCCTCATACAGATGGTCAAGAAGAAAGGACCATTCAGACTCTTGAGGATATGCTGAGAGCATGCATTGTTGATTTCAAGGGTAGTTGGGATGACCACTTGCCTTTGATTGAATTTACATACAACAACAGTTATCATTCTTGCATCCAGATGGCTCCAATTGATGCTCTTTATGGGAGGAGATGTATATATCTCCGATTTGTTGGTTTGAAGTGGGTGAGTCCACAGTAGTAGGTCTTGACTTGGTGTTTGATGACTTAGAGAAGGTTCGATTGATCAGAGAAAGGCTTAGAGCAGCCACGAGCCGACAGAAATCATATGCAGATATGAAGAGAAAGGATCTCAAGTTTGAGGTTGGTTATTTTATGTACTTTAAAATCTCTCCCATTAAGGTAGTGAAGAGGTTCGTCAAGAAAGGGAAACTAAGTCCCCAATATATCGGTCCCTTCAGAATTCTCAGTTGTTTCGGGAAGGTAGATTAGGAGATTGAGTTACCTTCAGATCTAGCTTCAGTATACCCAGTGTTCCATGTCTCATTGTTGAAGAAGTTCATTGGTCATCAAGATGTAGTTGTCCCCTTAGAAAGCATAGATGTTTAGAGAAGTCTTTCCTATGAGGAAGTTCCAGTCGAAATTCTTGATCATCATGTTCACAGATTAAGGAAAAAAGAAGTTCCACTAGTCAATGTTTTTTGGTGTAATCAATCCGCTGAGGGAACCACTTGGGAAGCAGAGAAAGATATGCAGACCAAGTACCCTCATCTTTTCTCTGCGAATCCAGATTTAGTTTAAGGTACTAATTTTCTTAATATTTCTCTCTATCATGCTCAGTTTCAGTTGCACATCATGTTCATGTTAGTCATGCATTTACAAATCAATTCAGTCATGCATGTTCAGTGTGTAAGCTCAATTTATAAGTTTCCTCAGCTTAATCAGTCTCATTTGAGGACCAATGATCCCAAGGGGGAGATATTGTAATACCCCATATTTCCCTAGTTAATATAAGTCCTAACATGAGCATTAATAAATAAAATTTTCAAAACACTCAGTAGTTTTTAGTTTAGAGCCTGTCATTGTGTAGGAAATTCAATTAGCTTTTCAACGATATAAAATTTGCCTAAATCCGATAACCGGGTAAGAAGTTATAGTGATTTTAAGTTTTAGTCGTTAAACACCATTATTTTAACCCTTAGCGCATCGTGGAGGTAGTCTAAATGATGACTGGTAATTTCCAGTGAGGTGTCACGATCTTGGCGCATTGCATCAAAGGCCAGATTGACATTTGTCATTTTCCAGTGTTGCAGCGTGATGTCGCCGCATCGCGGTGAGCTTCATGGTCACAAGCAAGGTGTCAACAAATTACACCGCATCGCGCCACCTTGATTTTACCCAATTGTCTAATTCCAGTGACATGGCACGATAGCGCTGTATCACGACAGGTGCCAACTTCAGAAAATTTTGACGGAAAAAAATTAAAAGTGTCATCCAGGGTTAATTTGGTCCTTTCCCATAATTTTAATCCACCCAGGTGTTATATTTAAGCCCTAAAAATGTTTTAAGCTCATTATTTAATAACTTTACTTCCAAATAAAAGAATATTCTCTCCCAATTAAGAACCCTAGTTCTCAAATTCAAGGCCAATCCTCAAGAATTCACCAAGAACTCCAATAAATTCATTATCCCATGTATGTTAGATGTTCATCCATGGGTTCCTTTCACCCATGAAGTCCAAGTATCCTATTTAAACTACAAGATTGTGATCTTTTCATGTAATTTGATTTTAAATTGTTATTTCACCCATGAATCTCCATGAACTATGATTTTACACCATGTTTCAATGAAATTATTGTTGTTATTCAATTCTCCATGTTTAAATGTTATCATTCCTTGAATTAAATCATGACTTAGTATTATTCATGTTGAATTCATTCTTTTACTACAAGTTCCATACTATTCCTATGATTTGATTAAAACATGAACTACAAATGTTTGATAAAATGCCTACAAGAGTGATTGATTTAATAAAACCCTTCGTGTTTTGGTGTCATTTTAAGATTATTATTTTGAGTCCTAGGGGTATTGAATACCCAAAAACCATAGCTACTTATTTATTCTAGTCTCAGTACATTACATACTAGTCTTCAGAACCTACTATGAGCATTTTCAAAACAGTAGATATCATAATCAGTTAGGCTCAGAACAATCTAGTATTCCAGTGTAATTTAGTTGGGAGTAAGATTTAGCACTGAGTAAGTGTAGGGATGGTGGCTTCCCCATCAGATAGGCAGAGTTGTTAGTAGATGTCCCAATACTCCAAAACTATGTATCCAGCATAGGATATGAGGAGTCACCCATCATATTAGGCTTGACTATCTCGCAGGGGTTACCCATCAGTTCAGGATTGACACCCTTATTCCTTCTTATAGTATATCATTATAGTGGTTTCTGCCTATGACTGACGACTTTCGTGATAGGGCATCACAAATATGGTAAGCTACCACGAATGTCGTCATACTATTTCCAGCCTGATATGCTAGAGTAAAATAGGAATAACTCTTTGCTCCGATATTGGATTTAAGAAAAATTGGTATCGTTGGAAGCTAATTCAATTATATATATGTTGATAGGTCATGAGCTCAAAAATTCCAAGTATAATGAGAGATATACTCGTTTGAAGTTGACTATACCAATATCCTTCTCAAGAATTCAATCGATAAGAAATGTTTTGATTCGTCTGATAGGTGGGAGTTATTTGAAGCCTTAATATACATCTAACCTACTCATAAAACTATAAAAGAACCATGATGTACTGTTAATTAGATTGTTACTTGGCTCTAATATTGGTTTGGATTTTTTGGGGTATTACAATATCTCCCCCTTGGAAACATTCGTCCTCGAATGATGACTGTTTGAGAGGGGAGAAAAGATAAAATGACGCATACACTGATCATGTTCAACTGGAACATAATTTTAGGACTTAATTGAATTCTAAAATGAATATAGCCCAACTGAACATGCATATCTGATGCATGACTGATAAGCTGAACTCATGAATGCATGATAAGCTATGCACTGATACTTGATACCAATTTTGTACTGGAATTTTGAACATTTAACTAAATAAGCTTAAGGAAAATAGTTACCTCGAGCTAAGTCTGAATTAGCTGAGAAAATATGAGGGTACTTGGTTCGAATATCTGCTTCTGCTTCCCAAGTATCTACCTCCATGGACTGATTCTACCAAAGAACCTTGACTAGAGGGACTTCTTTGTTCCTCAGCCAACGAGTCTGATAGTCGAGGATTTCGACTGGAATCTCTTCATAAGAGAGGCTATTCTGAATGCCAACTCTCTGAATAGGGACTACAACTGCTAGGTCACCTATGCACTTCTTGAGCAAAGAGACATAAAAGACTGGATGAATTGAGGCTAGATCTGAAGGCAATTCGAGCTCATAGGCTACCTTCCCAAAGTGACTGAGAATCCTGAAGGGACTGACATATCGGGGACTAAGCTTTCCCTTCTTTCAGAATCTCTTCACTCCCTTCATGGGAGAGATCATGAGATAGACATAGTCATCGACCTTGAATTAGAGATCCTTTCTACGAATATCCGCCTAAGACTTTTGTCAGCTCTGAGAAGCCCAGAGTCTTTCTCTGATCAACTGAACTTTCTCTAAGGCATTGAATACTAAGTCAGGCCCTATGACTATGGTCTCACTAACTTCGAACTAACCGATCGGAGACCTACATCTCCTACCATAGAGAGCTTGGAATGGAGCCATCTGAATACTGGAGTGATAGGTGTATTTGTATGTGAACTCAATCAAAGGCAAGTGGTCATCCCAGCTTCCCTTGAAATCAATTGCACACTCCCTTAGAATATCCTCTATAGTCTGAATGGTCCTTTCTGCTTGACCATCTGTCTAAGAATAAAATGTTGTACTGAGATGAACTTGGGTACCAAGACCCTTTTAGAACGCTTTCCAGAAGTAAGAGGTAAACTTGGTACCTCTGTATGAGATGATAGATATTGGAACACCATGTAATCTGACCAACTCCCTGATATAGAGTTTTGCATAATCCTCAGTTGAGTAAGAGGTACGAACTGGAAGGAAATAAGTTGACTTGGTCATTCTGTCTACAATGACCCAAACTGAATTATGTTGATGATGTGTTCTAGGAAAACCCATCACGAAGTCCATGTTCACTTCTTCCCACTTCTAAGTAGGAATAGTGAACTCCTGCATGGAACCACTAGGCTTCTGATGCTCTATCTTAACCTGCTAACATGTATAGCACTTAGCCACAAACTCTGCAACGTCCCTCTTCATCCTATTCCACCAATAGATCTCCCGCAAGTTGTGGTACATCTTAGTGTCCCCTGGATGAATAGAGTATCACGCACCATGAGCTTCTGTAAGAATTTGCTGCCTCAAGTAATCTACACCGAGAACACACAGACGACCCTAACAATGAAGAACACCATCTCCCCATTAAGAGAAAACCTCTACTTCCTAACTCTGAACTGACTCTTTTAGCTTGACAAGGCTAGGATCCCTGTCTTGCTTCTCTTTCACCTCAGAAACTAGCTATGACTCTGAACTACTCTGAACACATACACTACCCTCTGAAGAGTCGACTAAGCAAACGCCTAGTCTGGCAAGATGATGAATCTCCTGGGCTAATTTCTTCTTACTATCCTCAACATGGGAAACACTACCCATGGACAGTCTACTGAGTGCGTCGGCCACTATATTGGCCTTGCCAGGATGATAAAGACACTCATGTCATAATCCATCAAGATCTCTAACCACCTTCTTTGATGAAGATTGAGATCTTTCTGGGAAAAGACATATTGAAGGCTTTTATGAGCTGTGAAGAAGTCTACATGAACACCCTATAGATAATGCCTCCAAATCTTTAAGGCAAAGACAACTGCTGCTAACTCAAGGTCATGAGTAGGATAATTCTTTTCATGGGGCTTTAACTGTCTGGAGGCGTAGGCTATGACTCCACTATGATGCATGAGGACACAACCTAAACCTACTCTGGATGCATCAGAATATACTATGAATCCATCGAAACCATCAGGATGTGCTAAAACTAGAGCTGAAGTGAGTCGAGTCTTTAACTCCTGAAAACTCTTATCACAAGGTTCTGACCACTGAAACTTGACCTTCTTCTGAGTCAATATGGACATAGGAGATGCAATAGAATAAAATTCCTTGACAAACCGTCGGTAATAGCCAGCCAAACCCAAGAAACTCCTGATATCTGATGGAGAGACAGGGCGAGGCTAGTTTCTTACCGCTTCGGTTTTCTGAGGATCTACTCTAATTCTATCACCAAAAACAATGTGGCCAAGGAATGCTACTGATCTTAGTAAAAATTTGCACTTACTGAACTTGGCGAACAACTGGTGATCCCTGAGAGTCTGAAGAACAATTATGAGATGGTCTGAATGATCACGCTCTGTGTGAGAATAGACCAAAATATCATCTATAAAGACTATGAAAAATGTGTCCAAGTACTTCTTGAACACCCAGTTCATCAAGTCCATGAAAGTTGCAGGGGCATTGGTAAGACCAAAGGACATGACTAGAAATTCAAAGTGACCATACCGAGTATTAAAATCTGTCTTTGGGATTTTACATTCTCTAACTCTGAGATGATGATAGCCTGATCTGAGGTCTATCTTGGAGAAATAACTGGCACCCTGAAGTTGGTCAAACAAGTCGTCTATCCTAGGCAGTGGATACCTATTCTTGATCGTGACTTTGTTGAGCTGACGGTAATCAATACATATTCTGAGAGAACCATCTTTCTTGCGTATAAATAAGACTGGCGCACCCCATGGGGATACACTGGGCCTGATGAATCCCTTATTTAAGAGATCTTTTAACTGATCTTTCAGTTCCTTGATTCTGCTGGTGGCATTTTGTTGGGCGGAATAAAAATAGGTTAAGTATCTGGAAGAAAGTCTATGTCAAAGTCTATTTCCCTTTCGGGAGGAATGCCTGGAAAATCTTCGGGAAAGACGTTTGAATATTCATTAACCACTGGGACTGATTCAAGACTGGGAGATTCAGAACTGGAATTCTTAACATGTACGAGATGATACACACACCCCTTAGAAATTATTTTCCTTGCCCGAAGGTAGGAAACAAAATGACCCCTGAAAAACGAAGTGCTACCCTTCCACTCTAGGACGGTCTCATTTGGGAACTAAAATTGAACTATCCTATTTCTGCAGTGGACTATGGCTTAGCAGGAATGAAGCCAATCCATGCCGAGAATGACATCAAAATCAGTCATCTCTAACTCGACTAAATCTACTGATGTGGATTTCTAAAATATCATAATCGGGCAGTTCCTGTATACCCACCGATCTATGATAGTTGTACCCACTGGCGTAGAGACTGAAAAGGGATCTGCTAAAATATCGGTACTGATTCCAAAATCGCCTGCTATGTATGGAGTGACAAAAGACAAAGATGCACCTGGGTATAGCAAATCATAAACATGAACATGGAAAATCTGTAACGTACTAGTAATAACATCAGGAGAATTTTCCTGATCCTTTCGGGTCTAAAGAGCATAGATTCTATTTGGACGTTGCCCACTAGTAGCACTAGAAAGGGAACCCTGCTGGTTCGGGCGACCGGACTAAGCTGTGGAACGATTCTGCTGACCCTGAGGGCCTGGATGAGGACACTCCCTAATCCTGTCGCTTGGCTTACCATAACCAAAACAGACATCACTGCCGGCTCTGCAAATACCCTTGTGGTTCTTACCACAAGTCTAACAAAAGGGGTTTGTTCGGGCACTCTAACACTACCTTGATATTTAGAGCCTGGTGCTTTATCTCTGTTTCCGTCCCTGAACTTCAGAACTGGGGCACTAACGGAGGAAGGGGATGGAACTGCTGACTTAGGATGAAACTGCAAACAATTTTCTCCCTCTGATTTGGGCTAAGAAAAACTAAAATTACCTGCTCTTGCTCTCTTGTTCTACCTCTCCCTAGCCTTAACCTTCTGCTCCTCTATCTGTTGAGCATGGGTCATGAGCCTGGATAAATTCATATCACTGTTCAGCATCATAGACCTACACTCATTTACCACGCTATCATTCACCCCTGACACGAACTTGCTCATCTTAGCCCTATGTCTGCAACCATATGAGGGGCATATTTGGTTAGCTGAGTAAATCTAAGAGAATACTCTATAACTGTCATATTTCCCTGCCTGAGATTGATGAACTCAATAACTTTGGCCTCTCTCAGATCTAGGGGAAAGCATCTGTCTAAGAAAACCATGACAAATTCTTCCCACTCAACAGTACCTGAATCCTCTAACCTTTCTGCTAACCACTGCTTGTACCAAGTGTGAGCGACATCCTTTAATTGGTGTGTGGCTAACTCGACACTCTGAGAATAAGTGACTCCCATGATATCAATGACCTTCTGGACTTGGTCAATGAATTCCTGAGGATCCTCATCTGGCTTAGACCTAAAAAAGGACAGAGGGTTTATTCGGGTGAAGTCCCGAATCCTAGCTACTGCTAAATTGGCCACTGGGTTGGCTGGAACGACTGCTGGTCATTCATTCTAGGCAGCTACATACTGATCAAGAGCGGTAAATACGGTCCTGAACTCCGCATGAGAAACATGGTTGCCCAAAGGATCTTCGGGCTGAGGAGCTGGCTGATTTCTTTTCTTTGGAGGCATGTTTCTGAAATAAGAGAAGAGCGGATTAGATTGAGAGACTGACTTGAAATTATGCTTACTAGCACGACATGAATACTAAAGAAAGGGAATTGTTCCTAAAATATCTCATAGCCTCCTGTACATAAATGTGGCATGCAACACACCCATGTACAAGACTCTACTAGATGCGGCTTTCAGACTTCCTATAACTCTATTGAACCTTAGGCTCTGATACCAAGTTTGTAACTCCCTGATTTTCTGAATCGGAATGCTACACGGTGCTTATAACCCCCGAGGGACCACAAGCTAACCCATGACTGATATTTGTACCTGTACACTACATATATAACATAATAATACAGAAAACATGAACATGTAGGCCATAAGGTTCAACTGAATAAAGAATCAATCTAAACATAATATCCATATGGGTGAAAGATACCCAAAACAACTAAAAACTGAATCAAATATGAACATAAGTCTGAATACTGAATCTGAAAGCCTCTAAGTACTGTCTGAATAAGGAGTTGAAGGAACATGTCTCCAACTAACTCTGTAAACTGATAACTGGCTAAAATAATAATGAATAAATCAAATCATATTATCCTCGAATGAAGAGGACTCACTGAATCTCTACGACTGGAAATGATACTGCTACTGCTGGTCTGGAGCTCGTATCTCTGAACCTATGGTGTAATATGAAAAGAAAGCATCATAGCGCAAATACGTCAGTACAACTGGAGTACTGAGTATACAAGTGAGGTAGGATAATTCAAAGGGTTTACTTGCATGAATAATTCTAATTGATTGACTGACATGAACGTGAGAGTACAAATATACATACATAGTAACTGAGATTGTGAGTACGTAGTAGCTAAATCTTTATGCTAATACATGACTAGAACTATAGTTTTGATAACATGAGTGACTGTGTCTGACAGTCCTGAATCTGGTAGAACTCCCTGAGTTCCGTGCTATAATTGAATTTTACTGTATCTAACAGTCCTGGTATACTTATATCTGAAGAACTGTCTGAGTTCTTTTACTGAGACTGATACTGAAACTGTGGGAGGTAGTTGTTTAACCGATATGCCCTATGTATACCATTACGGCTAAGCTAGGGTTCAATCTCTGCCTTGAGTGGAGGGGTGTCAATATCAAACCACTAGTAAGGACAGTTGTGAGTGACCCTTATCTGGTAGGTACTTAAAGTGAGAATGGTGGGACCCTAAATTGACAGGTCAATCAACCTTATCAACCCTAATCTGACAGGCTAAGATGTCTCAACCTACGCTAGCTACGTAGTTCTGGAACACAAGGATGACTACTAAGAAACACACCCTAAAACTGGTAGGTGAGTCCCCATCCTTGGGTTCACTCGGTGCTAACTTCTACTCCTATCTGAATAGACTAAACATGATTCAACTGACTATACATGGATAGATTAACTGACTTCCGTTGACTGACGGAGTTGTACTATTATCTGAGAGTTAACTGAGATCATGAAATTTTTTAGGTTTTCCTGAGTCACATGACTGACTGAGTTCTATAGATTATAGCTTGACTGAGATTATAGTGACAACATGACATGGCTTTAGGCATACAGCTATGTTTTTCGGGTACGAATACCCCCAGGACTCGATAGAAGGAAACTGACACACATGACATGACTTGATCACAAGATTTAAGTCCACAATTCATAATATCATAAGTAGGGGACATCATATTTCATATAGTTATTCAACATCTTAAACATTGTAGGGAATGCATGGATATATTTTGTGTACATATTGTATATCTCCATTATCTTACATGCTTCATACCACCACAATAGCAATACATAAAAAGCATGGGATTCATATTGAAGTATATAGCTAACATGGACTTGTCATTTAGACATCATAGAACCATACAAACATGAATTTCTAGCATCCTAAGCATTTTATCAAACACCTTGCATACATTCTTTAAGGCATAGGTGAGTTTCATACTTGCACCATATTAAACCACCTAAAGTTCATCGTTTTCAATTAACAAACATATATATTCCATGAAAACACCTTAAAACATCACATTGAAACTTAAACAACAATCGTCAATATGTACATACTCATATCACCACAAAAAGTTTGCAAAATAATATTTAAAACATGGTTCTTGAGCTCTATGAACGGATTGGATCCATAGATGAACACTATGCATACCTTAGAAAGGAAACCTTGATGATTTGATGGAGAGTTCTTGGATTGGGAAACTTAATTCTCAATTATCTTGGAAAAAGGCTTCAATCTTGCTTTTGAGAGATGAGTTTGATGGAAATCCTAATCTTGTCTTTGAGAGTGTAAGAGAAGGTTTTTAAGAAGCTTAACTGAAGAAAAATGGGAAAAATTATGCCTCTTTAGGGTTATAAGTTGTGGAAGGTGAAGAAAAATACCAAAATACCCTTATGAAATAAATTCCCAGTTGCTGAAAATCATAGCTGATGATATTTGTGACAAGGTGTCAAAAATATGGTAAGCCATCAAAAATGTCGTCACACAGGAGCTGGAATTGATGATTTCTACCTAAGTCTGATGAAATTTGTGACAAGGCATCACAAATGTGGTAAGCTACCACGAATGTCGTCACTTAGGAGATGGTTTCTGCCTAAGAATGATGACCTTTGTGATAGGGCATCACAAATGTGGTAAGCTACCACGAATGTCGTCACTTAGGAGCTGGTTTCTGCCTAAGGCTGACGACCTTCGTGATAGGGCATCACAAATGTGGTAAGCTACCACGAATGTCTTCACTTAGGAGATGGTTTCTTCCTAAGGCTGACGATCTTCGTGATAGGCCGTCACAAATGTGGTAAGCTACCACGAATGTCGTCACACTGTTTCCAGCCTGACATGGTGGAGTAAAATAGGAATAACTCTTTGCTCCGATATTGGATTTAGGCTAAATTAGTATTGTTGGAAATATAATTCAATTATCTATCTGTTGATAGGTCATGAGCTCAAAAATTCAAAGAATAATGAGAGATATGCTCATTTTAAGTTGACTATACCAATATCCTTCTCAAGAATTCAATCGGTAAGGAATGTTTTGATTCATCTGATAGCTGGGAGTTATTTGAAGAATTAATATACATCTAACCTACTCATAAAACTATAAAATAACCATGATTTACTATGCATGAGCTTGGTACATGGCACTAATATTGGTTTGGATTTTTTGGGGTATGATAGGATGTGAGTTATCTGTTGAAACATACATTAAAACATGGATATACTTGAAGAACTATAAGTCATAGTGAGATTGATAAATTATGAACTAAAAATAATTTTGTAAGCTGGAAAGTGGTAAACATGAATACTATATGTAAATCTCATGTAAAGTTGAACATGCTGAAAAAGTCATCTGAGGGTTACGCATAGTTACTGGGCATAAAAGCATGACTATGTAAAACTGAGAATGGAAGACCAAGCATAAACATGTTTTTGAGATATTCTAAAATCTAAAAGTCTAAAATCTATATGACTGAACAACTAAAAATTTGTACGCTTGGTCAAGCAAACCTAAGTTGAGATACACTGAATACTAACTAAAACTATGAGAGATATCATATAACTAACATGCCCTAATAGGAGCTAATCGAGGTCCAACCTATAACCCCAATTAAAAGGGTGTTAGTACCGTGCCATAGGTAATAACACTAGCTATGTGTATCCACTAAACTAATAACCTGAAGGACCAGGGAGTCAAGCCTATACTGACAGGTGACCCCTGAGTGAAATTCAAGCCTAAATTAATGGGTGACCCTTCATACCCTATGTTGGATACGTAGTTATAGAATATAAGGACTATTACTAATGAATCTGCCTAAATTAAAAGGAGAGCCACCATCCCTGCATTCACTCGGTGCTAAATCCTACTCTCAACTGAAATAACACTGGTACTAAACTAAACTAAACTTAATTGGACATTATTACATAACTGATAGTGCTCATCATGATTATAAATATATGAGTATACTCATAAGATTTATGACTTGACTTACTTAGTGCTTGAATTTTTGAAATCATGTAAAACACATAGGTATCGGGTGTTCATAACCCACCTATACTGAATGATCAAAATATGATATCCAATCTTAAAAACTAAAATGTGAAATCATGGTTCAAAGACCCAAGACTTAAGCATTCCCTAAATAAGTGAATATCATGAACTTGAACATGGAAATGTCTTAAAACATGAGAAATAACATAGTTACATGGCTAGATTCACAATTTGATATTATATTATGAAATTCAATTCAATATGGCATGGGAAATTGAAACTTGAAAGATGAGATAACCTAACTTTTTTATGAAATTATACGTGGTCTTGAATAGAGTTTAAACTACTTAGGAAAAACAATGAATTAAACTTGTCTTGAAAAATATGAAACTTCATTATAAAGGAAAAATCAAATTTTTAACCAAAGATGAGGGTTTTGGTCCCAATAGATGAAAGGGATCCATTTATGAACACCCACATACCTAAATATATGGTTTTTAAAGCTTTCTTGAGGGTTTCTTGAACTTGGAAGGTTGAATTCTTGATTTCTTGACAAAGGGACTAGGATATGGTTTTTAATCGTGACTTGAAGCTTGGAGTTAAGGGAGTGGAATTTACATATTTAAATCCCCTTTTATTGTTTATGAGTGATTAGGGATGGTTTAGATGTGTGAAAAGACTTCAACGCCCTTGATTTAAGTCAAAATGTAGCACTTTTAGCACTATGCTATTGTTGTGTGGCGCATGCCAATTGCACACCTTAGGTTATTCAGAGCATACCAATTGTACACCTGAGGTTGTGTGGAGCACGCCCATAGCATACCTCATCAAGTGGACATTTGCAATTTTCTTGTGACGCACAACCTTTGTATAGTCATGACTTTTTGTTCAGATATCGGATTAAGGCAAAATTTGTATCATTGCAAATCTAATTCAATTGTCTAAAATTTGGAGGGTCTTGAAATGCAAAATTCCAATGATGATTAAGTTATACATATTCAAATTTTACCCTTGTGAAATCGAATACCCAAATTTGGCCAAATCAAGGGCTCTTAATTCACTTTGCTATAAATGATTCTTATGGGTAATGGATAAGTGATATATATTGGATGGGATGAATTATATGCATTCTAGTTGTATCACTAGGGTTGATAAATGATGGCGGTAGGTTATAATATCTTGTTTCACCTTCCAGGCTACTATCCTAGCCTTTTTAGCCTAGTTTTAAGGATGATTCTTATGCTATATGTGTTGATAATGATATAAATGAGAATTTATGTGTATAAGTATGTTCTTACAATGTTTAATGGTGATTTCACATGAGTTTTGATTCAAATTGATCATTTAGAAGTCAATCAAGAAAACTAGTGTAACTAGCCTGAGCTAGGTGTTTGTCTAGTCTCTTGTGTTGGGTTCTAATGTTTTTTAATGAGTTCCTAAGGTTTTTATTATGTATTTATATGTGAAAAAACTTATTTATATTGTTCAAGGGTCAATTGTTTCAAGAAAAAGGTCAAAACAATAAGCTTAAGCTCAATGTAAACTTAGCCTATGCTTAGCTAGTGTTTCTAGTTCACCGTTGAGGATGTTGTGTTGTTTTGAGATATAATTTTTTGTGTTTAATGTTATATGAGGCTATTTAAATGGATTATAATGATATATAGAGGATATACAAGATTAAAATCAAGTGCAAACAACTCAAAAAGTCTAGGAATGGCTCAACAAAAGCACAATACAAAAATTGATGCCATTTGGACCCCTGAAATGTCTTGGGCACGTGTAGTCTGTAGGAGTGAATATTGGACTCTTTAAAAACACCACAAAATTATGAAGAGTCCTAAAACTAACACTCATAGGTGTGTGTAGCTAGTTATGTCGATTAAGAAAGCGCCGAGACGCGGTGAAATTGCAGTGAGATTTTGAAAATTGACAATTGTAGATTGGTTTGTCACTGCATCGTGATGGCCATCAAAATAAGAAAAAAAATTCCTTTATGAACAAGTATTACATGGATATCGAATCCCAATGTATTTATGACTCATCTACTATAAATATAACATGTTAAAACAGGTTTTAATCATCGTGGGACATCTTGGAACACCCTAGATCACTTGGGACATCATTGGAGTCTACCAAAACTTCTTTTTAGATTTTATTATTCTTGAATTTAGTTTCTTTATGGTTTGTATCATCAATCCAAGGTATTGGATGATGAATATTTCCATTAAAGGCTAAAAATCCTTTTCTGAGGTTAAGGCCACATTCATGATTACTTTTGTTTTGAATTAAGTTTGTTGAATTGCTTATCATTGTTGGTTATTTTTTTATTCTTATTTTAATTATTTTAAGGATTATCTCCCCATTGAATACATCAATTGTCAACCTTGTGAACTCAAGAGGAGGAATAGGGCGATAGAACATGGGAATAAACAAAGTGTGATTTGTATTGTTTTATGAACTAAGGAATTCAAATTAGTATTTAGGATAGGGATGTACTTAGATGCCTTAATATATTCACATGTAGGATGATAGATTTAAAGAACTTAAGTGGACTATTACATCCCCTCTATGTAGTTGTAATGTCCATATTAGGTAAACTATTAGAGGTCGGGAGACCATGATCATGCAATTAATCCTACGAATCAACAACCAAGATAAGAGAATTAACGAATGAAGTTCAATAGCATAGTATGATTGTTCTTAAGTTTTAACCCTGGGTTTCTATCCCTTGATTTTCCTAAGTTATTACTTTTCTGTATTATTTTTGTTTATTTTTAATTTACAATTCTAAAACTCTATTTGCTACTCTCCTTAATTGGTTAAACTAGAATTGGATAGTCGGCGAATGAAAATCCCTGAGAGATCGATACTTGGGCTTTTTTGAAGGCCATTTTACTACTTTATAAGACCACGTACACTTGTTTGTGCGCTTGGGTGCTGTCAAGTTTTTTACGCCATTGCCAGATACTTGTAACTAGGAAACTATCTTGTTTTTAGTTTAGCTATATTGAATTGTTCATAGTCTATTAGTTTTTCTTTGTATTTTATTTATATTTCTTTTTATCACACTTCTTGACATGGCAGCCTGGGATAGATTGTTTTTGAGTGATGATGATTCTACATGGTGTATGGTTTGTGTCCATAGTGGTCATTCTGAACATATGTGTACTGACAATCCTGATTCAGTAATGTTATGGGCTATGCTGATAGGCAAAATTATATATATAGCTACAATCAAATGGTGCAGAATCAACCATAATTATGAAATAACTAGCAGCAGCAATTTCTACAGGCCCAACCAAATCAGTCAACTAGCAACATGGAAGAGATGCTGAAACAAATTTTAGCATCTCAGGTTGAGTTATTGGCATACATGAAGAACCAGAGGGAAGCTACAGAGAAAGTGGATTTCCAACCATTTACAGAAATAGTTGCGGATAATTCGAGGAAGTCTGAGTACTCAAAAACTAAAATTGTTGAATAGGTTGAGGAGACACCCCAAGAATTGTAGCCACTCGATTTTTATTTTTATCTTGAGACTGAAATTGAGAAGGTGAATAAAAGTGAGTGTGTAGTAGATAGTGTAAATTTTGAAGTAGGATTGGTTGGGCCTCACTCGAAGCATTTTTCTACATTATGTTTAGATGATATCTTATCTGTGGAATCATTTAAAATAGTGGAAGAGTGTGAAGATGAGGAACAAGAATCCTATATTATTGATTTTACATCGGGTAAGCAATATAAAAATACACCTCACTTCAAGGCTGAGTGTTTTACTATGCACATTCCATTACTTGATTCCTTAATTTTTGTACCACCCCCATATGAGTGGGGGGAAAAGATGGATGCTAAGTTGGGGTGAAATTTATATCTGCAAGGTGGCGGAAAAAATTGATTGGGTCGTGCCGCAACACTAAATTAGGCGCTTCTTAGGAGGCAACCCAAGTTAAGGTATGTTTTCTTTTTAGTTTTTCGTAGTTTTTACTTCATGTAGTTTTTGTTTTTGGTTGAGTCACAGGTTAATGGGAATTCTTAGTACCATAAGCATAAGCTAAAGAGCATGACAAAGATTGAGTGTGGGGGCCCATATATCTTCTTTATATGTAAAGATGCTACTAGCTAGGCCTAGACGCCTCAGGTAGTATTGTTATCTCTTACTTTTAAGTACAATTTGGGGACAAAGTAGATTTTTAAGTGTGGGGTGGGGAAATTCCCAAATTTTGACTCAATTTAAAAAAATTTGTGTGAGATATTCTTGTTGGTGCTATTTTTGATTGCATGATGAAAGTGGGTTTGTTTGTAAAAGTATATTGATTGAATGAATTTATATTTTTGAAACTCCTAGGCTCATGTTTGTGACTCTAGTATTTGTTGGCTTAATTTTGAATTTATGCTACTATTTGGTTGGGAGTCTATGATGATCCTATTGAGTTGAGCATGTGCCATGTGTGTGAGGTATTTGTCAATTACTTGTTGCATATGATGTCTAGAACTTGCCTGGTGTTTGTGTAAAGTGAAATAAAGAGTGTGGTTTTAGGAGATGATTTAGGCATTTCTTTGATAGCCTTGTATTATACCTTCTATTTGTCCTACCCATATGCATTATCCTAGTTAACCCCCATTGAGCCTTTAGCTTTTTCTTTGGTAACCACATAAGTAGCCTAATCCCTTCTTTGATAGACCATAATTTGATCCAAAAGCTCCTAAGTGCTTTAAAAAATGAATTGGTAAGGAGTTTGAGAAATTAAATAAGAAAAAGGTGAAATTGATTCCCTAAGGTAATAGTTATTGGTGTATAATTGATTTGTGGTGGATGGTTGTGATATAATTTATGCAAAAAAATATTTCCATAATTGTGAAAAAAAAATTGAGTCTTGTGGTAGTAAACTATATGTCCACCAAGTGTTTGTGAAAATGCTTAAAAGGGATGGAGGGGAAATAAAAGGTATGGATAAATGAAAAACTGTAATTTGGTTGTCTAAGATTGGTTTTAATTGTTTAATGTAGTGTATTAATGCACTTAGAGAGGTTAGCCACTATTCCCAAATAGTTTATACCCATCCCTTAGCCTACATTACAACCTAGAAAATACCTAATTGATCCTAAGCTTTAAATTCGACTATTGGTGGAACATTACACTAAGGGCAATCTTATGGTTCATTATGTGTAACTTGTGAATTTCTTGTGAGAGTGAGCATAATTTGATTCTTCTACCCATTGTGATAATTTGCATTATTTTGAGTGATTATGGGCAACTCTCTCATTGTGAGGGCACATGTTTGATGAATGTGGGTGAATTGTATGATGACCTTAATTGAGCAAGATGCATGAGTTTGCCACTTGTGGAGTCCAATCTTGAGGCTAGGATGTTTTGAAGTAGGATTCTTGAGCTTTCAATTGTGTACAACAGGCTTAGTGTTATAAACTTGCATTCCAATAAGTCATTGTAGTTCTAGCTTGAATTTCTTGCATGTAGTATAAGTGTGGAGTCTTTCCAGCTCATGGTGTTTATAGTTAAGAGTTGTTCGAGGACGAACAAGGCTTTAAGTGTGGGGTGGTGCTATTGGGTGTTTTATGCGTTCTAGCGTTACTATCCTAGCCTTTATAGCCTTGTTTTGAGGATTATTCTTATTCTATATGTTTTGATAATGATATAAATGAGCATTTATGTGTCTAAGTATGTGCATACAATGTTTAATGGTGTTTTCACATGAGTTTTCATTCAAATTGATCATTTAGAAGTCAATCGAGAAAACTAGTGTAACTAGCTAGAGCTAGGTGTTTGTCTAGTCTATTAAGCTGGGTTCTAATGTGTTTTAATAAGTTCCTAAGGTTGTTACTATGTATTTACAGGTGAAACAACTTAGTTATATTGTTCAAGGGTTAATTGGATCAAGAAAAGGGTCAAAATGATAAGCTTAAGCTCAATGTGAATTTAGCCTATGCTTAGCTCGTGTTTCTAGTTCACCGTGTTATATAAGGCTTGTTGAATGGATTATTATGATATATAGAGGATATACAAGATTCAAATCAAGTAGAAACAACTCAAAAAGGTTAAAAATAGCTCAACAAAAGCACAATTCAAAAATTGATGCCATTTGGACCCCTGAAATATCTTGGGCGTATGTTTTCTGAAGGAGTGGATAATTAACGCATGAAAAACACCACTAGATTAAGAATATTCCCAATATTAATACCTATAGGCGCATGTAGCTTTTATGTCGATTAAGAAGGCGCCGCAACATGGTGAAATCGCGGTGAGATTTTTGAAATTAACTATTGTGGATTGGCATGTCACCACATCGCGATGGCCATCAAAAGAAGAAAAAAAGTTTCTTTCTGAACAAGAATTATGTGGAAATCCAATACCAATAGGTTTATTACTCATCTACTATAAATATAACATGTTAAATCACGTTTTAATCATCTTAGGACATCTTGGAACACCCTAGATCACTTGGGACATCATTGGAGGCTACCAAAACATCTTTTTAGGTTTTATTATTCTTGAATTTAGTTTCTTTATGGTTTATATCATCAATCCAAGGGATTGGATGATGAATATATCCATTAAAGGCTAAAAATCCTTTTTCGGGGTTAAGGCCACGTCCATGATTACTTTTGTTTTGAATTAAGTTTGTTGAATTGCTTATTATTGTTGGTTGTTTGTTTATTCTTGTTTTAACTACTTTAAGGATTATCTACCCTTAGAATACATCAATTGTCAACCTTGTGAACTCGGGAGGGGGAATAGGGCGATAGAACATGGGAATAAATAAAGTATGGTTTGTATTCTTTTATGAACTAATGAATTCAAATTAGTGTCTAGGACAGGGATGTACTTAGATGCCTTACTTGATTCACACATAGGATCATAGCTTTAAAGAACTTAAGTGTACTATTACATCCCTGCTCAATGATGTAGTTGTAATGTCCATATTAGGTAAATGATTAGATGTCGAGAGACCATGATCATGCAATTAACCCTACGAATCAACAACCAAGATAACAGAATTAACAAATGAAGTTCAATAACATAGTATGATTGTTCTTAAGCTTTAGCCCTGGGTTTCTATCCTTTAATTATCCTAAGTTATTACTTTTCTGCATTAGTTTAGTTTATTTTTAATTTACAATTCTTAAACTCTATTTGCCACTCTCCTCAATTGGTTAAACTAGAATTAGATAGTCGATGAATGCATGTCCCTGAGAGATCGATACTTGGGCTTTTTTAAAGGCCACTTTACTACTTGATAAGACCATGTACACTTGCATGTGCGCTTAGGCATTGTCAAGGGGCTTGTGATGGGGTATTTACTTTTTTGAACTAATTGGCTTATGGGGCCAATTTAAATGTGTTGATGCTTTATGTTATATTATGTTATTATTTGGTTATCAAATTATTCATGATTATTGATGTTGGAGTTATTTCAGGATCATTTCCTTACCTTGACTTTATTATGCTATCTTGCATTTTATCATATTTTTATCATGATTTAGCTTAGTCAGCCGATAATGCCTACTGCGTGTCCGTGGTCTTGGTACTCATACTATACTTCTATACCTTTTTGTTGTAGATCCGAGTACTAGTTGTCATCGTTGATTGTCGTTCATGCTATGTTGATTTTTAAAGATAGGGTGAGCTCTTAGAGTCTGGGTAGTCCATTTCCTTCTATCTTACTTATACCTAGTCTTTAGTTTCAAGACAGATTGTGTTGACTATTTTAGATACTTGGGTTGTATTTGTAGTTTCTCTTGTACTGGATCTTCCAAGTCGTGGGATGGTATCTATGTATTGACTATCTTTTATCTATTCCTAATACTCTATTTTATTTACAAGTTGTACTAGTTATTTTTTGACTAGTGGATGTTTTCTACAAAATTAACCTAGTGTGTTTAGCTCCAGTTATGATTTGTCTTACCTACTGGTTCGATAGATTAGCTGCCATCATGACTCGTAAATTGGGTCATGACAAATTGGTATCACAGCCTAACTACAACGGTATTCTTAGTACAAGAGCAAATGCCAAGTAGAGTCCTACGGATTGGAATGATAACATCCATTTCCTATCTTTGGGAAGCTATGATCATTCTTAGGAGTTCTTCACTTCGTTCACTTATTTTATGCTAAAAGTCTGAGTTTATTTATAGAACATTTCTTTGACTTTACTTTTTTGTAAATGGCTAAGACATGTAATACCACTACTTAAGATGAGGGTCCCGAGACTGGGCCTAGGGATCCTTCTCCTCTACATGGATGACCTAGAGGTCATGGACAGCCATAAGATATGGCCCCGTCTAGGGGACAGAATAGGGGCTCTCCACCCTAGTTGAGACTCATGGTGAAGATTACACTACATTTCAGTTAGACTTGGATACTCGACATTGGTGGAGATGTTATCTTGATTCCAGGCTAGTTGGATCTTCTCCTTTGATATAGACTGAGTTCTCTGAGATGTTCTTCGAGAAGTACATTCCACTTAGACTTAGGTATCGATTGAGAGATTATTTTTTGAGATTAGAGCAAGGATTTATGACTTTTATGGAGTATGAGGCTTGTTTGCAAGAGGTGGCTAGGCATGCTACTTCTATTTTAGGTTCTGAGTATGAGAAAGTTTGTTGCTTTAAGAGAGGATTGAGGCTTCCTCTTTGCATGTCTACTCAGAGGTTGGTTGTTATGGGTAGGTCTTCTGCCGAGGGTTTTGATCACACCTAGGTGATAGAGGAGATGCATCATGAGGCTCGTGGGGGGAAATGATAAGAGTACTAGGTATCAGGGTGGTTTTAGTGGGAGCCATAGTAGATCATGATTTAGAGGTAGAAGTTCTCATAGTAGATATCCTCCATAACTATAGTATCAGCCATAGAGTCAGCTTAGTAGACCTATTCAGGAAGTTTCAGATTACTGATGGAGGTCAGTCTAGTGCTAGTAATTGCTCGGGTTAGGGTAACGGATAGTTTTTAAGGGGTTCTTATTCTCTACCAATCTACCTGGTATACCTCCTTCCCGTGAGATTGAGTTTTCTATTGATCTTGAGCTTGGTACTTGACCTATTTCTATGGCACCTTACTGTATGGTCTTGCCAAGATTAAGGAGCTAAATTCTCAACTTTAGGATCTTCTTAGTAAGGGTTTTATTAGATCGAGTGTGTCTCCTTAGGGATATTCTATATTGATTGTGAAGATGAGTATGGCTCAATAAGTATGTGTATTGATTATAAGCAGCTTAATAAGGTGACAGTGTAGAACTATTATCCTATGCCTCATATTTATGACTTGTTTGACTATCTTCAGGGTGTAGCAGTGT
Source organism: Capsicum pubescens (assembly GCA_030864215.1). Taxonomy (NCBI): domain Eukaryota; kingdom Viridiplantae; phylum Streptophyta; class Magnoliopsida; order Solanales; family Solanaceae; genus Capsicum; species Capsicum pubescens. The sequence continues at coordinate 127,913,035 of CM061543.1, forward strand.
TCTCTAACATTGATTTGAGATCTAGTTACCATCAATTTAGTATTCAGGCTAAATATATCCCAAAGACAGCTTTTAGGGCCCATTATGGTCATTATGATTCCTAGTGATGTGTCTTTTGGGTAGTTAATGCCCCAACCACATTTACAGATTTAATGAACCGAGTGTTCATACCTTATTTGGATTTCTTTACGAAAGTTTTCAACAGTGACATATTTGTGTAATTGAGGAGTAGAGAGGAGCATGTGCAATATTTGAGGGTTTTCCTGCAGACATTAAGAGATTATTTATTTTATTCCAAGTTCGTTGGACATATGGAATCTAAGGATGGGATAATAGTAGACACGACAATGATGGAGGCTATTATTGATTGGGATAGGCCTACATCTTCTCCCGAGGTTTTTAGCTTTATTGGTTTGGATGGTTGTTATAGATGATTTGTTGAAGGTTTTGCTAGTATTTCAGCAACTACGATTAGATTGACTTAGAATGAGGTTCCTTTCTGATGGTCCGAGAAGTGTGAGTCAATCTTTGGAAATCTCAAGGATTTTCTCAATTTAGCTCCTATTCTAGCTTTCCTATAAAGGGTGAGGGATTCACCATGTATTATGATGCTTTTAGTGTTAGCTTTGGTTGTGTATTGATGCAGCAGGGTTGTGGTATAACTTATTCTTTGAGGCAGCTTAAGAAGAAAGAGCGCAATTATCCCACTCATGATTTGGAATTAGTAGCAGTAGTTTTCATGCTTAAGATTTAAAGGAATTATCTCTACGATGTTCATTGTGAGATTTTCATCGATCATCATAATCTTCAGCATCTTATAACCTAAAGGAAACTTGAAGCTAGGTAGGATATATGGATTGAGTTTCTTAAGGATTATGATATCTCTATCTCATATTATCTGGGCAAAGCAAATGTAGTAGTAGATTCCTTGAACTAGAAGGCGATGAGTGTGGGTAGTTTGGCTTGTATTTTAGTTTCTCAAAGGCCATTGTCATGGGACGTTCAGACCTTAGACATCTTTATGGTTCACCTTGATATTTCATACTCTAGGAGTATTCTTGCTAGTGTTGAGGTAAGATCTTCTCTTCTTGAGCAGATTTGGGATCATTAATTTGAGGATAGTAAGCTTTGCTTCCTTTATAATCAGGTATTAAGTTGTGAGACTAAGAGGATCACCATAGATTCTAAGTGTGTTTAAAGGTTTTATAGACACATTTGTATTCCAAAGTTTAATGATTTTATTCAATTGATTTTGCATGAGGCTTAAACCTCTAGAAATTTTATTCATCCGGGTACAGCTAAGATATATAGAGATTTTAGGTAGCATTATTGGAGGAGTGGTATGAAGAGAGATATGGTGAATTTTGTAGCTTATTGCCTTTGTTGTCTGCAGGTGAAGGCTGAGTATCAGTGACCAGGTGGTTAGATTTTGAGGTAGCCCATTCCTGAGTGGAAGTGGGAGCAAATTACCATGGATTTTTTTAGTGGTTTGCCTCGCACTTTTCATGGTTCTAATAGCATTTGGGTCATTGTATACAGGTTGACAAAGTTGGCATATTTCCTTCCTATTTATATGTCCTTTAGTTTCGAGAGGTTAGCTGATATCTATATATGTGAGATAGTCCATTTACATGGTGTGCCCACATTTATTATTTCAGATCAGGGTTCTATGTTTTCTTCTAGACTTTGGAGATCTTTTTAGTAGGAGTTGGGTACTTGCGTGGATCTTAGTACAGCCTTCTATACACAGAAAGATGGCCTGCCTGAGCGGACTATTCAGGTACTTGATGATATACTCTGATCCTGTGTTATGGATTTTAGAGGTCAATGGGAGAAGCACTTTGCCTTGGTAGAGTTCACATATAACAACAGTAATCATTTAACTATTCAGATGGCTCTATTTGAGGCTTTGTATAGAAAGAGATGTCGTTCTCTGATTTGATGGTTTGAGACTTCTGAGATTCTACCCTGTGGTACTGATTTTCTTAAGGAATCGTTGGATAGAGTCAGGGTGATTCAAGACAGGTTGAGAGCAACTCAAAGTACGAAAAAGTCCTATGCAGACCGTATACTTTGCGCCTTAAGTTTTGGAGTTAGTGATTGGGTATTCCTTCATGTGTTACCCATGAATGGTGTGATATATTGATAGGAAGGGAAAGCTCAGCCCTAGATATATTGGACCCTTCTAGATTCTTCACGGAATTGGTGAAGTGGCTTATGAGTTAGCTTTACCTCCAGATTTTGCTATTTTCCATCCAGTTTTCCATGTATCTATGTTACGACGATACATTCCTGATTTATCTCATGTTCTTAGATGGAACTCAGCTCAGGAAGATATGCAGTTAACCTTCGTGGAGCAACCTATGCTCATTTTGGCTAGTGATGTTAGGCAATTGCGCACTAAAGAGATTCCTATAGTTAAGGTTCAGTTGAGGCACTGCCCAGTAGAGGAGGCTACTTGGGAGATCAAGAGAAATATGCAGGCCCAGTATCCTCACCTGTTTGAGACATCTAGACATCCTACTCTTTAACTTTTATGGACAAAAGTTCCTTTAGTAGTGGATATTGTAATGACCCTTTAAGTTATGTTCCATATTTCTACTTATTTTCTCCATTAGAGCTTTTCTATACTTTCCACAAGTCATTCATGACTTGCTGGAACTGACAGTTTGGTTATCGGGCATTTCATTTGGTTTTTAGATTCAATTCCCTATTTTGAAGTATTTACTGATTCCAAATGGCCACCAAGTGAAAACTTTAGTTAAACAACCTCAAATGCAAATTTTGACTATTCCATCAGCTCTAGAATATTAATTTTAGGCTATGTGGACACGTGGTTTGGGTCCGGAGGCATTGGGCTCATTTCAACCTATTGGTCAAAAAGTAAAGAAAATGGAAATTGGGTGTGGGATCCACTTTTTATCAAAATTACCTTGGATGGAAATTTCAACTATGCCATTGAGCTCGAAATGTCGAGTTTGGTATAGTAGCATAGTTTATTTATGCGTATAGGATTCTGAATGAATCTCGAGAACCCAATCAAAGTCTATTTCAAATGTAGAAAATTCAGTGCACCAGGTCACTGCTGCAACCGCAATCACAAAAGGTAAATTGCGTTCGCTGAGTGATCTTTATGAAGAACAAGGTTGCAAAGGGTAAATCACGATTGTGGCATGCAATTTATGCATGCCAGATCGTGATAGCGATATCGACCGCAATAGCTACATCCGAGTACTTGGGATGGGTATGAATAGATCCTTTTTAGTCTTTTTTGCCATTTTTCGTCCATTTCTAAGATATCTAAATCTCTAAATAGTTTGGCATCTTGAAATTGTAGCTTGTGGGTTATTTGGAAGCTTGGCTAAAACTTGTTTACGTGATTATATTTCGAGTAATGGTAAGCTTTCATCTTTATCATGGTACATTTTTCTCATTTTTTATTCAAAAATCCCAAAACCTTGGAGGCTTTATTTTAGCCCTTAATTAGCTGAGATTTCACCATTTTGTTAAGGGTAATGATTCCTTGAGCATGTGGGAACTTTGATTTGGTTTCAAAAATGTGATTTATTTAAGTGGGACCCATATAGGATTTTGGTATATTTTTGGACCCGAAGAACAATGGAGCACTATGTCTATCGTTATTCATGTACTGATGAGTAGAATGTGAATTTGATAGCTTGGAATCTTGTGAAATCTTCTCGAAAGGGAAAAGTTGTGTTAGCAGATTTTTTGAGTTTCTTTGGTATCTAGGTAGGCTAGGTTTTATCCCTTACAAGATCGAACCAATTCATAGTATGTTTATGATATTGTGTTAGATTCGAGAGGGGTTTTAGGTGTTGGTGTGATAGATTGCAATAATTGGGTCAGTTGGATCATTTAGGCTATTTTGGATATCGCTTTAGGCATAATTAGACTAGTTAAAGATTACCTTAGGTGAAGTTGACCTTGTAGGATCATAGTTAGGTTTAAAATTCTTTGGTTACTCTACTAATAAAGAGATTTCCTTAGTCACTTGAGTTTATAGTGGAAATCACCTAAGTTTCCATCACTTAGGTGATATTGACTTAGTTGCTCTCTATTGATAGAAATTACTGTAATGCCTCAAAAATCTATCCCGAGATACCACACGGTGCTTAGGACCACAAGTGATCCCAAGGTAACCCATGAACCGGCATACTGTTAAGAAACTCATTAAATACATATGAAATAACTAAGTTTACTGTGCGAAAATGTAATAGTGATGGAATCTATGAAAATATAATACTAATACAATTTTACATTTTGATAAAGTCTGAAAAAAAGACTGAAATTACAAGACTAACTCTAACAGACATCTGTGAAGCCTCTACTATACTGACTATAGATAGTTAGGACGCGACCCCAACTACCACTAATCAATACATAGGACTAAGAAAGTAAAGAAGATGAATAATATCTAACTGAAGTCCCCGAAGTAGGAGGATAGCAACAACTCTCTAAATATGGTATGTGTGCTATAACTCGTACCTACATTATGAGACAATGTAGCACATAGATGTATATGTTGATCAGTACTTTGGGAATGTACTGAGTATATGGAGGTGAATGCATAAGTAAAACATAATATCAATCATCATAATTTGTAAAACAGTGCATGCTAAATGTAAATGAGTCACATGTGCTGGAGTATGTGAAATACTGAAATCTGAAATCATGAATAGAAAATCACACTTTATAAATCTAGTGAGTCATAACATTTAGTTCTAAAAGTTGTTCTAATATTATGTCTTTAAATTATACTGTCTAAGTGTAGAGAAAGCTCACTTCTAAATCAGAAATCTAAAATCTGAAATCTGTAACTCTTATCTTTCTGTAAAGTATAATCTTAATGAAATTATGAGCCTTTACACTTAGTTTTCTAAAAGCTTTTCTGTAAATCTTTTCTATAAATTTCTTCTATTAGGGAGGTTCTTCTAAGTGACATAAACCATGTGAGCTATCATGGAGTCCAACGTCTGACCCACGTTGCGGAGAGTCCAACGTCTTGTACTCCTACGAAAGAAACCTCACGTTGGGGAGAGTAGTCATACTTTTTCCAGGGAGTATAACCTACTGTCCATGTGATCGATCACAAGATAAATCTGTCATCCATATTGGAATGGGAATAATCTGAATCTGTACCTATGTTGGCTCGTAGTTCTGTGGAAGATAGGACATGCTAATCCCACACTTTCTGATTGGTTCTAAATACTACTCCATTACTTATATGCTCATTTTGTAGGAAATCCACTTTAAAACAGTACAAGGGTTTGTAATGAAAACCAATTATGCTTCTCTTTCTTTAAATCTCAAACTGTATGAACAATGTGGATTCCTTATCTTAGCTTAGGATCAAAAGATCAAGTTTCTTTCTTAACTCTTGTTAGACAATCATCAAAGATACTAAAAATCATAATCTTCTTGATCAATACTCAATCTCAGGACTTAAAGCCCATGCTTTAAATCTCATGCAAATTCATAGAAAAACATCATGATCAATATACTTCTTAAAATACTTCAACAATATCAAGATAATGAAATCAAGAATCACAATATCATGCCTCAAGATCGATTGGAAATCTTTAAATCAACGTCTCAAATCATACTCATAATATTCAAATCATGAAAGAGAATTCTTTAAATCAAGAAAACTATGCACTTTCATACTTCAATCACATGCTTTAAATCTCATGCAAATTCATAGAGAAATATCATGATTAATATACTTCTTAAAATACTTCAACAATATCAAGATAATGAAATCAAGAATCACAATATCATGCTTCAAGCTCGATTGCAAATCTTTAAATCAACGTCTAAAATCATACTCATAATATTCAAATCATGAAAAAGAATTCTTTAAATCAAGAAAGCTATGCACTTTCATACTTCAATCACTTTATAAATCAATAAACTGAAAACAAGATTCTTTGGGTATGGACCCTAATTTTAAATTATGAAATCTTAAATAAATATAAAGTTTTGGGCACAAGGATCAAAGAATCATCCTTGTTCATAACCCTACATACCTTAATAGTGGTGAAATTATGGAAAGATTGGCCTTCAAGATTGATTGTGTAAACCCTCGTTGTTTCTCTCCTCTTGTGTTGTAGATGATGAACTAATGATGTTAATAGGGCTAAAACATGTTTAGGAGCTATAAATATCATGTAGTTATGTTTAGGGATGTTTAAGAGGAGTCAAATGACTTAGTTTCCCTCAGAATAACTCAAAAATGAAATGTCTAGGTCGTTGTACCATGGGGTTTGCGTTGCACAAGCTATGGAAAACTTTAAGGTTTGTGTCGCACTCTCTATGGAAAACATTATGGTTTGCGTCGCACTCTCTATGGCAAACCCTTTCTAGTGAACGTTTGCGATTGTTAGACGACGTACACCCCTTTGCAAAGCCATAACATTTTGCTTGGATGTTGGATTAAGGCGAAATTAGTATCGTCGGAAATATAATTTCATTATCTACAATTTTTTGGGCCTTGAGATGAAAAATTCCATGTATATATAAAGTTATACACATTCAAAGTAGACCCTTGTAGAATCGAATACAAAACTTTGGATGAATAAAAGGTTCTTAGCTCAACTTTGTTCTAAGTTTTTCACCTCGAAATCATTTCACACACTAGGATAAATATCATGAAACTTATATTCACATGGGAATCATTTGTATTAGGTCTTATATGTATAAGAACAATGGTTAAAATTCTAGCACAAAAATATGGGGTGTTACATTATCTCCCCCTTGGAATCATTCATCCTCGAATGATAGGTAGGAACTTATTGAAACATTAAAAGTATGTAATAATATAGAACTGATTTGACTTTATCAGCTATCATGAACTGATTCATGCTTGGAGTTTAGAATTCGCTTGAGGTTTTCATGTTAAAATCATACATATAGAACTACGAAGTGATAAATTATGTAGGCACGAATCATGAGAAAATGAGACTAAGATCATACAGTGGGTATTACACTGTCTTAGCTGGAATACTTGGAAAACTAAAGTCATTCACTGAACACTTATGAACTGAATCATGACTAAATATCTAAATTTAAAATTGATGCATGGTGCATGTACTGAGCAAAGTTCATAATTTTCACGAATGCGAACATTTACCTCATGGAATAGACTTACTTGTGAAACTTTTAGGTAGTAAGACTAAATAAAAGATAGAAAACTATCAGAACTTCTCTGTCTGACTGCTAAACTAAATTGTTGGCTATACGGACTAAATCATACTGACTGCTCATACCCAAATGGAGTATTTCTTTAACTCTCTCCTATGAAATTCTAATAATATCAGAGAGAATAATTTTAATCATGTTCTGAACAAGACATCTGACTAAGGAATCACAGCCTCGATACAACTCTATAGCTTGGAACATGGTCATATAAGTCATATGCTAGGACAGAATTACTAGGCCTTAGGCAATACAACTCCTTACTTTCAAGCTTAGCAATACATCTTAAATACTCCCTCCACTATACTATTTCCCTTAAATACCATACTCATTTGATTCACCATAGAATTCTCAAACGGGCATTCATAAATACATCTACTAATGTCTATACTAAACTAAATCCTCTCACCATGATCAAGCCTAACTAAAAATCACAAGGTACAACACGTACACCATAATACTAGTCTAAACCATATGATTCAATCTTTTATATCTTTTTAGAGCTCACACCCTAAGCATAACATACCTCACCACTTCAATGACTAATTCTAAACTCTGACTCTGAATCCACTAGTGCATATTACATTCCTCCACTTACATCCCAACACAACATTCAAGTCTATTATTTCAACTATATATGAACTTCAAGGCGAACACCCACAAGGCATAGTTCTCATATTATCTAAACCTCTATCAACAATAACTTTCTTGCACTATTCTTTAGAACATACATACCAATTTTCAACTAACCACAACATGTATCAATGACTTGGCCTCAATCTTACTCCACACTTTTCCCTTAGATAGAAAAGCATATGTAATCTTTCTTAATGAGGGTCATCAACTCCCTCTTATATGAACCATTGTTTATCCATTATCATCACCGCTATCTTAACTTAGGAAGAGGTCACTGACGAGCTAACACATAAGGACCCAAAGCACAAAAGAATACTATACATAACTCTGACACTTAACTGAGGCCTGAAGAATAGAATGTCAAAGTCATGGGTACATTAAAGAGATCTATATTGAGGGAATACAAGATATAAATTAGATTTCACTAGGATCATGAGTTTTTGAGAACTGATCATACTCTGAAACATGAGTTCATACTTATCATAAGCTATTAAACATAAGACTGTAGTTCATAGCTTTCTGAGGAATGACTCGAATCACAGAGTAAAGCTATTACTTACTTACAAGAAGCTGAGAACAAACTTGAATACGCATAAAGTGTATAAGCATTGTCCTTTGTCATGGTTCTATCACGCAAACATGGATTTGGTGTTATAATAACTGCAATCGAAGGAATACTCAAAAGTAAGAAGGGATCACTATTTCATCACAACTCTAATTGACATGGATCACAATCTAATCCTCAAAAATTGGTATCATTCTTCACGCTACTATCTCCCGCCTTAGTTTAAATTTGACATTCTAAACTTATGGGTCTAATCCGTATCTTTGTGACTGGGCCTTTATTTCTTCATTATAATGTCTATACATAAATGCTAAACCCACAAGAATGAACTAAAGTTCAACCTTACTGACTTTATTCTTGAACAACCCTTTTCATATACCATCCTAACTTTCTAGCTTCAATAATTATCATCAAAGACTTACACTCTCATTAGCAATCATATATAACTCACTAAACACATAATCATAGCCTAACAAGATCACACTTCTATACTTATATTTTTTTTCCAAATCGTAAGAATCAAAATCATACTTAAAAGACTCAACACTATCTATCTATAACTCCTTATCTTAGCTATTAAGAACACCATATACTATATAACTAGCCCTCTTCCACTTAGAAACTTAAGGGTACTACTAACCACACACGACACTTAATAACCTTAGAAAATAATGCAACCCCATATAGCCTTAGGTGTACCTCTATATCATACCTACAACATCATACTTAATCTCAAATCAATAAACGTAAATTCTTGCATTCACTATTTCAAGCCTATTGGTTCACCTCCATAAACTAGCATCACTAACCAAGCAATCATTATTTCCACTTTTATGATCATCCACTATTCAAACTTGGTGTCTAGTTCTAGACATGACTAACAATCCAACCTCACATACTATTCTAACTTGGAAGCTATAAAATAAAATATCAAGAAACACTAGTCCACTAGAACTTCATGACAATAATAATCAGTCATAATCATGCAATATACCTTATTAAAATACGTTAGCACATCCTCCTTCTACACATTATTGAATATTTACCCATCTATACACCTAAATTACTTTCATAGCTCTATATGTTTCAACTAAACTCCTTTTTGCAACCTCAGGGGAAGCCTAAATTAACAATACTCAACCACTAAATACTTTCATTAATAACCTATACTTTTTCAATAAAATAAATATCATCAATAACTCTTTTAATGCTTCAAGAAAACAACAAATCACCTTAACTAATAACTCCTTCTCTACTTTCCACTAAACTAACACACAAGGATATTTCACTTCACTACTAACTCTACCGTATACAAAAATTCATCTATATACATTCAATCAATCTCCCTTACCACCTTTCTTGTCACTACACTTCTAAACCCATACTTCCAACTATAAAAAAGGTTCTACTACCTATAAATCACAACACTCAAGGTTGTAATATCCCTCAAATGCAAACTCTATTTAACCATCAAGGTTCACACCATCTCTTCTCATGAGTACTATCTGTATTAATGGGTTAATAAGGAATCTGGATACATATCTTACTTAGTATTAACTGAAGGAATCATAGGGATGAGGAAATAACTTTCAACTTGAGGAACTTATAACACACTAGCGATTTCCTCTCAAGCCCCTTGTGTGACTTCTGAAGTTACTAATAGTAAATATGAGTGCACCATCTTGGGTGGAATTGGAACTTGCTAAACATGTTATCTCAAGAATATAGCACAGATAAACAAGTGTAGATTAACACATGAATTGAAAAAAGTTTATGAAGAAACAACTTTACAGCACGATCTAGAGTATGAAAGAAATAAAACTTTTCTTAAATTCCCTGTCGCCTCTCGAAGAAAAGTACAGATGTCTCCGTACCATTCCACAAGACTCTACAAGACATGGCTTCATAGACACCCTAGGACACTTGAACTCTATGCTCTAATACCAAGTTTGTAACGCCCCAAAAATCTATCCTGAGATGTCATACGGTGCTTAGGATCACAAGTGATCCCAAGCTAACCCATGAACTGGCATACTATTAAGCAACTAATTAAATACATATGAAATAACTGAGTTTACTATGCGGAAACATAATAGTGATGGAATCTATAAAAATATAATATTGATACAATTTAACATTTTGATAAAGTCTAAAAACAAGGATTGAAATTACAAGACTAACTCTAACTGACATCTGTGAAGCCTCTACTATAATGACTACAGATAGATAGGAAGCGACCACAATTACCACTAATCAATACATAGGAGTAAGAAAGTAAAAAATATGAATAATATCAAACTGAAGTCCCTGAAGTAGAAGGATTCATCATCTGCTGGTTGAAATCTACAACTGTCTGAATATGGTATGTGTGCTACAACTCGTACCAACATTATGAGACAATGTAGCACATAGATGTATATGTGGATCAGTACTTTGAGGATGTACTAAGTATATGGGGGTAAATGCATAAGTAAAACACAATATCAATCATCATAATTTATAAAACAATGCATGCTAAATGTAAATGACTTACATAAGTTAGAGTATCTGAAATACTGAAATCTAAAATCATGAATAGCAAATCACACTTTATAAATCTAGTGAGTCATAACATTTAGTTCTAAAAGTTGTGCTAATATTCTGTCTTTAAATTATACTGTCTAAGTATAGAGAAAGCTCACTTCTAAATCTGAAATTTGAAAGCTAAAATACGTAACTCTTATCTTTCTGTAAAGTATAATCTGAATAAAATTGTGAGACTTTATACTTAGTTTTCTAAAAGCTTTTCTGTAAATATTTTCTAAAAATTTCTTCTATTAGGGAGGTTCTTCTAACCGACATAAACCATGTGAGCTATCATGGAGTCTAACGTCTTACACATGTTAGAGAGAGTCCAACGTCTTGTCCTCCTATGAAATAAACCTCATATTGGGGAGAGGTGTCATACTCTTGTCATGGAGTTTAACCTTTTGTCCAGGTAATTGATCACAAGCTAAATCTGTGATCCAATTGGAATCGAAATAATCTGAATCTGTACCTATGTTAGCTTGTAGTTCTGTAGAAGATAGGACACACTAATCCCATACTTCCCACTCGATGTTAAATACTACTACCTTACTTATATGATTATTCTGTAGGGAAACCACTTTAAAATAGTACAAGGGTTTGTATTGAAAACTAATTATTCTTCTCTTTCTTTAAATCTCAAACTGTACGAATAATATGAATTCCTTATCTTAGCTTAGGATCAAAAGATCAGATTTCTTTCTTAACTTTTGGTAGATAACCACCAAAGAGGCTAAAAATCATAATATTCTTGAAATATCAATACTCAATCTCAGGGCTTAAAGCCCATGCTTTAAATTTTATGCAAATTGATATCAAAACATCATGATCAATAAACTTCTTAAAATACTTCAGCAATATCAAGATAATGAAATCAAAAATCATAATATCATGCTTCAAGTTCGATTGGAAATCTTTAAATCAACATCTCAAATCATACTCATAATATTCAAATCATGAAAGAGAATTCTTTAAATCAAGAAAACTATTTACTTTCATACTTCAATCACATTCTTTAAATCTCATGCAAATTCATAGAGAAATATCATGATTAATATACTTCTTAAAATACTTCAACAATATCAAGATAATGAAATCAAGAATCACAATATCATGCTTCAAGCTCGATTGCAAATCTTTAAATCAACGTCTAAAATCATACTCATAATATTCAAATCATGAAAAAGAATTCTTTAAATCAAGAAAGCTATGCACTTTCATACTTCAATCACTTTATAAATCAATAAACTGAAAACAAGATTCTTTGGGTATGGACCCTAATTTTAAATTATGAAATCTTAAATAAATATAAAGTTTTGGGCACAAGGATCAAAGAATCATCCTTGTTCATAACCCTACATACCTTAATAGTGGTGAAATTATGGAAAGATTGGCCTTCAAGATTGATTGTGTAAACCCTCGTTGTTTCTCTCCTCTTGTGTTGTAGATGATGAACTAATGATGTTAATAGGGTTAAGACATGTTTAGGAGATACAAATATCATGTAGTTATGTTTAGGGACATTTAAGAGATGTCAAATGACTTAGTTGCCCTCAGAATAACTCAAAAATAAAATGTCTAGGTCGTTGTGCCATGGAGTTTGCATCGCACAAGCTATGACAAACTTTAAGGTTTGTGTCACACTCCCTATGGAAAAAAATATGTTTTACGTCACACTCCTTATCTAAAACCCTTTCTAGTGAATGTTTTTGATTGTTAGGCGACGCACACCCCTTTGCAAAGCTAGAACTTTTTTCTCGGGTGTTAGATTAAGGAAAAATTGGTATCGTTGGAAAGATAATTCGATTATCTATGATTTAGTGGGTCTTGATATGAAAAAATCCACGTACATCAAAAGTTATACACGTTCAAAGTAGACCTTTGTAGAATCGAATACGAAACTTTGGACGAATCGAAGGTTCTTATCTCAACTTTGTTCTAAGTGATTCCTATAAATATTTTCTACCTTGAAATCACTTCACACACTAGGATAAACATCATGAAACTTATATTCACATGGGAATCATTTTTATTAGGGCTTATACGCATAAGAACAATGGTTAGAATTCTAGCACAAAAAATATAGGGTGTTACAATTACTATCCTAGGTCTAGTTATGGCTTATTCAACATCAAATAGTGAATTCAGATACCTTAGCCTAGTCTGAGGTAGACATTTATTGTTAAAGTATTTTTATGATTTATAAGGGGTTCTTTGAACCACCTCAGGCCAAGACTTGTGTTATTTATTGAAGACCTTTTATACGTTTGTGTAAATCATGCAGTGATATTGAAATACCTTGGTACTTGTGGTTATCATGTTTTGACATTGGGTGCAACATTTATTAATTTTTTTTAATAACTTATTTATTAAGCAATGATAAGCAAATTGAGTATGCTATTAAATAAGCCCTTGATTATGGTAATGACTAAGCCATTGATTAGGCTATGGGTTGGGTCATTTGGTATGCCATTAACTGAGTTATTAGCTATATTAGAGATTATGCTATTGATTATACTTAAGGTTATGGTTGTTGATCATATTAGTGAATATGCTGTTAATTATACTAATGATCATGCGTATTTACTATATCGGTGATTATGCTATTGATTATGCTAGAGATCATGCTTCTATTATGATTAGTAATCAGGCTAAATGGCTATGCTAGAGATTATTCTCTTTAATACTCTAATGATTATTCTATTGCCATGTTATTGATGATATGGTTACCTATATAAGTTCGGATATTGGTTATCCTATGATCTATACAAATACCTGTTCGAGTCTGAATAATGATGATGATATCAATTATTTATATCTGGTGCAAGTCCGGAGGATGATAATGATATTGATTATGGTATTGATTGTATTGGTGATCATAAGAAAAATGATATCGATGATGATATTACTGTTTATACATACAGGTTTTAGTTTGAATATACTTATTATTTGATGATAATACACTTCTTATGGTATGATGATATCAAGTTGTGGGATTTAGCAGTAGTGATTCTAGCTAAGACAAAAAATGATAAAATGGTTATAATGCAGCATATATGAATGTATTTTAGTGACACCATGATTAGTTGATAAATGGTGGTTAGTTGATAAATAATAAATAGTCGATAATTAATGATTTTTTATAATTGGTGATTAGTTGATAAGTGATGTTTAATGGATAAGTGATGGATATAGGATGGCATGACTTAGATGCATTCTAGTTGTATCATGAAGGTTGATAAATGATGGTGGTGGGTTATACTATCTTGTTTGCACCTTCTAGGAATGTGGTGTCTTGCGATAGGGTATTTACTTTCCCGTACTAATTGGCTTATAGGGGGAAATTTCACAGTTATGATTGTATGTGTTGATTCTTTATGTTATGATATGTTATGTTAGTATCTACTTATTGATGTATAGTGATGTTTGAGTTTTTTAGGTTTTTTTCCTTACCTTGAATAATTATGAGATCCTACATTGTATGATGTTTATAGCATGATTTAGCTTAGTCGGCCAATAATGCCTACTGAGTGCCCATGGTGTTTGTACTCATACTATACTTTGTGACTTTTTGGTGCAGATCCTAGTACTAGTTGACATCATTGATCATCGTTTATGCTCTGTTAATTTTTAGAGATAGGGTGAGCTCTTGTAGTTAGAGTCACTCATTTCCTTTTATCTTACTTATGTCTAGTCTTTAGTTTCAAGACAAATTATGTTGACTATTTTAGATACTTGATTGTATTTATAGTTTCTCTTCTACTGGATCTACCAGGTTGTGGGATGATATCTCTATATTGACTATCTTTTATCTATTTGTAATATCCTATTTTATTTATAAGTTGGACTTGTTGTTTTTCACCTTGTAGGTATTTTCTAAAAAATTAAACCATTGTGTTTAGATCCGAGTTATGAATTGGCTTACTTACTATCAGGATAGAGTAGGCTCCATTATGACTCATAAATCGAGTCATGACACCATTCATGACTCATAAATCGGGTAATGACACCATTCCTTGAGCATTAATATTAGATCACTTGGTTCTTAATCCTAGTAACCTGGTAGTTGTAGTTGAAGATGTTTGTTGCTAAAAATAATGCACCGTGACTTTGTTTGAAAGAATGGCTTGACCAAGAATCCACAGGTGAATCTAAGTAAGCCAATTGACTAGAATGCATGTCTTTCCCTATGATAGATTGGGTGACGCCATTCTTAAGGGTATAGGGTCATTTTCTTAAAATAAGCACCATGAGTGTTACAGTGCTAAGTTTGCAATGTACGAAGAATATATAGAGATGTAGTGTTCCCAATGGTTGAATTTTTATAAATAATTTTCCCATTAGTTTTCATATATTATTTTCCTTCATCCTAGTTTTCTTTGTTTTTATTTTGTTACATATTATGTTAAAAATCCAAAAAAACATGTTTTACCCTTTACTTTTGTTTATGTTTGGTTATTTTTCTTTTTATTAGGTATGACTCCAAGAAAAAATTTATCAAAGGGTGCAAATAAATGTACCACAATGGATAAAGGCAAATAAAAAGATACAATCTGAAAAGGAAAAGAACCGGCTGCCAAAGAGGTCTAAAAGGGTCCCAAGGTCCAAAGCACCATTAAGCTTACAAAAGGGCTGGAAAAAAGAGTTGATAAAATTTGGTTTGATGTAAAAGATATGAGGGAATTATATGATGATTGGGTGAATACTCAAGGATTTAATCCCGAAAAATTATTTATCATGAAAGGCTTTAAAGAAGATTTCCCTAAAATTATTAAATAAGTAAAAGAGAGAGTTTGGGATATCTTCACCGATATTAATTCCATTGAGTTATTATCTACAGCTAGTATGAGAATTATATGCTTATTATGTTGTCCTCAACTACCAACACAAATAGAATCCATTGGTAGCAGACCAACCATACCATCCAAGTGTGCTAGTTCGGGGAGTTGAAGTTCCATGCACCACCTCAAAAATTAATCAAATTTACTTTGCTTGTTATCCGATTTTTGGGGTTGAGATAAAGAATCCAGTGCTTAGTGGTCGCGAGTACTTTCATTAGATTTCCCAGGAGATTAAAAAATGGCTCCCTCCATTTACCAATGGTATCAAACAAATTAAGAGGCGGGAACTTTCCATCCAAGCTAAACATTGTCTTGGATTTGTAAGTAGCCGCCTACTTCATTCGCGAAATGATCAGGATGTTACTATCGAGTAGGCTATTCTTGTTGGATGTATCATTGATGATATTGTGGTTAATTTGGGGGAGTTAATTATGGATATGATCAGGTTGAGGTCAAAGCAACCAGGAATTCTATTGTCTTTTCCTTCTCTGATTTTGTTCCTTTGCTTTAAGTATAAGGTTTCGATCTTCTCCAGAATTAACCAAAAGGTTATTTACATTGGGGTAATTGACATTTTCCATTTCCTAGATGATGATAATCCCATGGGTATTAATACGAAAGCTATGGGGATTTATTTCTTATCTTTACATTAGTTCATTTTCTTTGTCAAACCGAGTGGTATTTCATCCGTGATTTATGGTGACGTGACATCTTAGGTGAAGTAACTACTGTTTTGAGTCTAGAGTTAAGTAGTAGTCGACAACAGTTTGAAAAATTCTCTCAAACTTCATTGGCAAACAATTTAATGGTTTTGAGAAAAACCAAAAACATAATTTTGTTTTTGAAAAAAAGCAAGGGAGTTCGTAATCTTTCTCTTGTGTTGAGATCATTAATTTCAACTTTTAGCTTTCTCTTTACAAGCGTGAGTCTTTGACTCGGAGTAATTTATTAAGTTTATTTTCTCAAATTGGTTGGGAGACCAGCTTTCTACTTTAAGAGTATTGTTCCTTTTGTAGTGAGGTGTTTGACTAATTCTCGTACATACGTGTAGTCTAGAACTTGCTCTGAGTGTATTCAAAGTGAAATCCTAGACTATCTTGGTATGGAAGATGACCTGAGTCCATTTTTGATGTATCACTTGAACAAAATCCCACCTTAATATTGTACCCTGGTTAACCCTTTTGAGCCTTTGGCCATTTTTATTTCTTCTTTTACTATTACCATTTTGTGACACCTAAAGCCTTTCTGAAAATCTATCTTTTTGGAAGATAACCTCCTTGAATGCATCACATGATTCTAGAATAAGAAAATATTGCTAAAAGCCTAAGTTTGGGTGGTGTATAATTATGAGGTTGATAAAGTGGTGATTCCTTAGTTTGGGAGAAAAATATGATATACTAGAATTAGCCAAGAAAGGTGTATGATTGGTTGTCTAATCACATGCTTATGAGACAAGATATTTTCTTGAAAACAAGGTCAAATAGCCTAGACCATAGAACTTGAAGTGAAATTAGTCAAATGAGAGGCCATGGGTGGCTAAGGTTAGAACATCTCTTAAAAGAACCAAAGAAGAGAAGAAAGAAAGTGATGTGTTGAATTTTTTTTGTCAAGGAAGAAGCTAGAGGTTAAGGGGAATAAGGAAAAGTATTGAAGGCAAATAAGGTGGAAAATTTGAAGGAATTGGGGATGGAAAGTGATAACCAATTTCTTTTAAGGAAGTATTTTAGTCACTTGATCTATACATTCCTTATCATACCTTAAACTTCATCTACACCCACAAAACCTTGGTGATTTCAAACTTGGTAAGTCTATATTAGTGGCTAACAACACCAACATGACCCAGACCAGGTCCTGGCCGTGATGGGCATCTCAAGTCCTACGTGGACTGGAGATCACCCCTTCACCTAACCAAATAGACACAACATCCGCAATGTCAGATGAATTCTAAACATATTACAAGATAACATAAAGGTAACCTCAAAGCTATTTAAGCCATGCATATAGTCTGATGACCAAAAACAGGCCAAAACATCCGACCAACGTAACCCAAATACACAACAATCCAAACAAAGCCTTCTAAACCAAGAACCAGAACTAAATATCAATAACGTGTCAGGACATGCCCCCAACAATAACCAAAACAAGCCTAGTATCTAAAACATAAGGAACCAAAAATATGAAATGTTGACTTCCGAGGTAAGAAAGCTCACCACTTCAATGTCAACTCATGAGCTGAATCCCAAATCTGAATCACTGAGCAGGAGAGGTAGAAGTATGGTCAGTTTGTGAGTTGCGTGGGGATACTGTGTCCGAAGACGATTACCGGTCGAAGTACTATCATGTAACTCAGGTATAAGGGTAATATAATGCCATAATTAACAGTTCAAAATCATTTCAAATCCAATGCACATAATCATATGCATATACATATATATGTATCACATGTAGGGATAAGGAACAAAGTTTAACATGCACTTTAAAACCTTAACCTGGATTGTATAGCTCAATAATCATGAAATAGTACCCACGGGCAATATGGGCCCTAGTTCTCACCTCCTGGTAGGGACCCAGAGCGAGTAGCTGCACGAACTAAAGAATAATCTCATATATATGCATGGGGAACTTGAACCCTCCAATAATATACTAAGGTGACTTAAGCATCCGATCATGAAATACGATATGGGGGACTCAGACATAGCCATACCAATGCTAGAGTGATAACTATTGTTATAGGAAAATTCAACGAGAGAAAAATGGTCAACCCAACTACCACCAAAATCAAATACATAAGCCCGAAGCATATCTTCCAAAATCTGAATCTTCTTTTCGCTTGCCTATCCATCTGTGAGTGGAAAGAGCTACAAAGGGTCATCTTATTACCTAAACCTCGCTAAAAAAACTTCCAAAAGTGAGATAAGAACTAAGTACCCCAATCAGATATGATGGAAACTGGAGTACCATGAAACTTCATGATCTCCTCAATAAACATCTTGTCATAATCCTCAGAAGAGAAATTAGTCCTCACTGGCAAGAAGTGAGCAGACTTAATCATCCTATCCATTATGACCCAAATAGAATCAAACTGCTACCGAGACCGTAGAAGACCAGTAATGAAATCCATATTAACCACTTCCCACTTCCTTACTGGAATTTTAATCTCTTGAGACAATCCATCGAGCCTCAAGTGTTCAATCTTCACTTACTTACACACCATGCACCTAGACACATCTTCTTAAGATCTTGATACATTTTCATAGAACCAGGATGAATAGTATAGTGCGACTCATGGGCTTCTGCCAAGATTCAACCTCATAACCCATCAACATCAGTAATGCACAATCTACCTTGGTACCTCAGATACCATCACCACTAAGATCGAAGGCCACACTTTCTGCCTACCTACATAATTCTTGATTTGTATTAAGGTAGGATCCAATATCTGCTTCTCCTTAACTTCAGCACCAAGAGATTACTTTGCCATCTCTTAAACAATCACACCACCATCTTCATAATCCAAAAGATGAACACCGAGATTAGCCAAATTGTGAATATCCCTTAAAAAATCCCACTTCTCCTTGTCCACATGAGATAAGTTTCCCATGGAAAATCTACTAAGAGCATCAGCAACCATGTTAGCTTTACCTAGATAATAGTAGAGACTCGTGTCATAATCCCTTAGCAACTTAAGCCATCTCTTATACCTGAGATTTAACTCTTTATGAGTGTATATATTGCAGGCTCTTATGATCAAAATAAAATCAACATAAACTCCATATAAATAATGCCACCAGATCTTTAAAGGAAATACCACAGCTAATATCTCTAAATCATGAGACAGATAATGCTTCTCATGAACCTTCAATTGCCTAGAAGCATATTTGCCATCTTGCCATATTGCATCAATACATAACCCAATTCCACTCGAGTTGCATAACAATAGGCCATAAAACTATCAATGCCTTTAGGCAGAGTCAAGACTGGAACCGAAAATCTACTTATCTTTCAACTTATCGAAACTACCCTCATAAGCATCAGTCCACAAGAACTTCACCTTCTTCTGAGTCAACTTAGTCAATAGGGTACCTATGGAAGAGAAGATTTCCACAAACCTCCTATATTAACTAGCTAGACCCAAGAAGCTCCGAATATTAGTTGGATTCATAGGTTGAGGCCACTTTTTAACTACCGAAACCTTTTGTGGATCCACCATGATCCCTTCACTAGATATAAAATAACCTACATAAGTCACAACATTCAACCAAAACTTACACTTAGAGAACTTAGCATACAAATATTGATCCTTTAATGTTTACAACACAAGGTGGAGGTGATCGATATGATTCGCCTCACTGTTAGAATACACTAAAATATCACCAATAAAGACAATCATGAACAAATCCAAGAACTGGCAAAAAACTCAATTCATAAGATCCATAAATGTTGTTAGGGAATTGGTCAAGCCAAAAAACATCACCAAAAACTCAAAATGACCATACCGGGTTTGGAAGGCAGTCTTTGGGATATCTGCCTCCCTAATTTTTAACTGATAGTAACCAAAAAAAGATCAATCTTGAAAAAGAACTTAGCACCATGAAGTTAATCGAAGAGATCATCAATCCTTGGTAGTAGATACTTGTTATTCACGGTAACCTTATTCAATTGGTGGTAATCAATACACATTTAAAGGGAACCATCCTTCTTACGCACGAAGAACACGGTAGCACCTTATGAAGATACACTAGGACGGATAAAACCCTTATCTAAAAGATCTTTCAACTACTCCTAGATTTCCTCCAACTAAGACTAAGCCATTGTGTAAGGAAGAATAGAGATAGGAAAAACGTCTAGAAAAAGATCAATCCTAAAATTAATTTCCCTATCGGGAGGAATACCAGGAAGATCATTAGGGAACAGCTCAAAAAATTCACAGACCACAGGAAAAGTTTACAAAGAAGGATCTTCGAATCTATAATCCTTAACATAGACTAAGTTATAGAGTCACCCTTTAGAAACTAATTTCTGAGCCCTAAGAGATGATATGAACCTTTCCTTATGTGTTAGGTAATCCCCCCCCCCCCCTCAATAGTTGGTTCATTTGGGAATTTAGAAATAACCTTACGGGTCTGATAGTCTAAGGAAGCAAAGCACGAATAAAACTAATCCATCCTAAGATCACAGCAAAGTCACCATGTACAACTTTATTAGATCCCCTAAGCTCTCCCTACCATGGACCGACATCACACAAACCCTATAGACCCTTCTAGCCATAATAGAGCCACCTACCGAGGTAGACACAGAAAAAGGGTTTGGAATACACTCAGGATCAAAACCAAGGTGAACAGCCACATAAGGGGTCACATAAGAAAGAGTATACTCAGGATCAATTAGGAAATATACATCACAAGAAAAAAGTTAGATCATACCAATGACAACACTATGGGATGCCTAAGAATCCTGGTGGGTGGAAAGAGCATACAAACAGTTTCGACCCATGCTGGAGCCAGAAGCAGAAGTACCTTTTGGTACAGGAGCAAATAAATTAGCAACAGGTATTTTATCGACCCTATATATAACTTTAAAAGGACAATCCCTCTGCAGATGACCAATCTGACCATACTTAAAGAACTTGTTCCTTCTCTATTCGCAAAACCATGATGAATATGACCAAAAAATCTACATGGGGGATATGACGGAGATGACTAAGCCCTACTAACCTGTGACTAGGCACCATGTTCCCTAAAACTATCACTACTTTGCATACTCCAATAACCCAACAGCTTAGGGTAAGGAGCAATAGCTATAGAGTAAGAACTCAAATTTACCCCACTTTTTCTTGGACACTTTCCACCGTCTTTACCACCATATTGTTTACCTCCACCCTGATCTGAATAACAAAACTTCTTAATCTCTCGTTTATTCACCTTAGATTGCTTCTTCATTTATTCTTCTATCTGCTGCATATATACCACAAGTCTAGAGATATCCTTGTCCTTTTTCAACAAGGCAGCCTTGATCTTCAAGATCAACTCACGGGATAGATTAAAAGTAAACTTTCTTATTTTAGCCCTTATATTAGACACCAACTCAGTGGCTTACCAAGATAACTGATGAAATTTCAGGGTATATTCCTTGATTGACATCTTGCCTTGCTTCAGGTTTATAATTTTTTCTGTTTTTGCCTTCCTCAACTCCCGAGTAAAGAAGTGGTCCAAGAAAGCACTAGAGAAATCATCCCACAGGGGTGACTCTACATCATCACCCCTGTACTGGTCCCACTCTTCATACCACTGATACGCTACATCTTTTAATTGGTAAGCAGCGAACTCCTCGCCCTCCACATTAGTGGTTGCATCATACAAAAAATCTTTTCCATCTCATCAATAAAACCTTAAGGATCCTCCTCAACCTTAGAACTAGTAAAAGTAAGAAGAATCAATCTCATAAATTGGCCAACTCTAGTAGCCTCAGAGGATGGAGTAACAAAAGAAACTCGCTTATTTTGTGAGGCCACCAACTGGGTAAGTAAGTGAATCAACTGGCAAAACTCAGCATAAGACACATCAGCTCGAGGTGCCTGAGAAGGAATAATGGGAATCGGCAGATCTCCATCAGGGCAATCAGAAGCAGCAGCCCAAGATCAGGTCTGAACTCTTAAAGTAGGATAAGCTCCGTGCATATTGTCCTTAGTCTGGACAGAAGAGTTCCAACGAACATCAGATCTTCTTGGAGGCATGATCTAAAAGGTGACCAAATGGAAATAAGAGAGATTTAAGACCATAGAATCTTTCTCGAAATTAAACAACAAAAAAGGGAAACATTTCTAAATGCCTCATAGACTCTCCATAAATGTGGCGTATTAGACAGACGTAAAAAAGACTCTACTCGACACGGCTTTGTTGGAAACCAAATGACATCAAACCTAGGCTTTGATATCATCTTTGTCATGACCCGAATTAGGTCCTGGTCGTGATGGGAATCTTAAGTCCTACGTAGATCAGAGATCACACCCTCTTCACCTAACCAAACCCACACAACATCCCTAATGTCGGATGAATTCTAAACATATAACAAGATAACATAAAGGTAAGATCTAATCTAGTTAAAACATGCCTAAAGTCTATCAACCAAAACCGGCCAAAACATCCGACCAACATAACCCAAATATACAATAATCCAAATAAAACCTTCTAAACTAAGAAACAAAACTGAATATCAATAATGTGTCAGGACATGCCCCTGACAATGGCCAAAATAAGCCTAGTAATTAGAAACACAAGGGACTAAAAATATAAAATATTGACTTGTGATGTAAGGAATCTCACCACTTCAATGTCAACTTACGAGCTGAATCCCAAATCTGAATCATTAAGCATGAGAGGTAAAAGTATGTGCAGCTCTTGCATCGCATTGGGAATAGCATCCGAACACGATTAGCAGTTGGAGCACTAATATGTAACTCAGGGATAAGGGTAACATATTTCCATGATTAATAGTTCAAAATCATTAAAACCTTAATAGGGAACAAGGTTTAACATGCACATTAAAACCTTAACCTAAATTGTGTTGCTCAACTATTATATAATAGTACCCACAGTCCATATAGGCCCCAGTTCTCACCCGTTGGTTGTTCCCTAGTGCATTTATCCGCACGAACCGGAGAATAATTTCACATATGCATGGGGGACTTGAACCTTCCAATTATATACTAAGATGACAAAAGCATCCGATCATGAAATGCAATATGACGGACTCTAACCCTCCAATCATAATTATAACAATAAGGTAGACACAAACCACCTGGTTACAAGCAAAGGGACTCAAACTCTCGAGCCATAATGACCTCCGCACTAATTAGCATTGTTCCAGTATCGGCCACTCAAATCTCCACTTTACAGATCAGCTACATAACCATTTTTAAGGCCCAATTAAAACATTTATCATACATTCCCATTCATTGAACCATATTTCATATTGAGGTATACATTATTGGTATCGTCATACCAACTACACTTGTAAGGTAACATCAACATGTCGAATAGTTTACATCAATTGGGGGAATTCACAACCCCTTTGGTTCAATTATGCAAAATCTTCCAAATACATAATTCCATAAGGTTCTATTTAACAACACTATGCAATAGTTCAAGGATAGTTTAATTCCCACGTTTCTCATAACTAAAAATCACGTGCACAACATGGGGTTGGGGTCATAACTACCTCAAAAGTTCCAAGTTCTGGGGAAATCATAATTCCCTAATTCATTCACCTTGCCCATACACCCATAAATTCAAAACCATATTTAAAACATTAATAATGTATAATAAAACCATGGGAAAATAATTAATTAACTGTTCATGTCAAAACCCTCAATCATGTTAAAACCCTTACTTTCAATCATAAAAACAACCATGTATTTTCAAGAAATAGAGATATTAAGTTTAAAGGTAGAATCACATGCCTTAAAATATCAAGAAATTTAGAGAGAAATCGACTCTTAAACCCTTAGATAATCAACTTGATGAACCCCTAGATTAACTTGCTTGAGGGAATTTAGAGAGCCTTTTTAGAGTATTTCAAAAGTTACTTTGATTTGTTTTTAGTGCTAATGATTCCCTAAAGAGGTTATAAGATCCGGGTTTTTAATTTGGGTAAGAGGGAAAATATTCAGAATGCCTTTAACTTAAAAGTTAATAAAGTGTCATCATTGACTATGGGTCAACGGTTGAATCGTAGACACTCTTTACGACTTTTCACTATGAGTTGTAACTATGACATCCTTAAGAACCCCTCTCCCCTCCCCCCACATACATAATATTAACCTTATGACTCAATACCATGACTCATAATGGAACACTACGACTCATAGGTCCTAGTCATAGTTAACACAGAACCCATTTAGGGTATAAACTGAACACCCTATGAATCATAGTGAGACACTGTACTCAGAGCATAATCATGCCACAAACTTATATGATTTGATTATGACTCATCTCAATAACTCGTTATGAGTCTTTATAAAACGTACCCTCAAGTCATAGTAACTCTAACACCATTCTCTAGAAACCTTACGACTAGGGTCACATGACCTATCAAGACACCCTGCGACTCATAGGGTAAGTCGTGGTCAAGGCAGTGAGCTCAGACTCAAGAAAATTTCAAGGACCAACAAAACCCAGGGTGCTACAAATATGAAGGGAAAGCCTATGGTTTTAGTTATTGAACTTGAATTTCTTTGCGAGAATGAGTGTAAATTCTTTAAATATTTGTGCTCTCTTAAGAGTTAAAATGTCTTATGCGTATGGAGCTAACTCTTGCATGTGAGTTGCATCGATAGTTTGGGGTGGATAGTGATATATTACTCCTAATTAGGGTAACTGAGAAAGATAAGTTGTATAGTAAATATTGAGGCATTCTTTGAAGATCTTGTGTCACACCATGAGAAGCATTTTTTATTTGAAAGTTTCATTTGATACTATCTTGCATCCTTGCTGCATAAGAATATGCACATTGAAATTTTTTGTTTACTTGTTGCCATGACATATTTGAGGGATAATTTTGAGATTTATTAGCCTAGATATCTACCATAACTTTCTTTTGGTTGGTTTGGGATTCATGAATGCCCTGCCTCTTTGTGAATATTCATAGTTGCTAAGGACAAGGATAAATTAAATTTGGGGTTAATAAGTAGCCAATTTGATAGACTTATTTGTAAGCTTGAGTTATCATGTTTTTCGATTGATTCTAGGTAATTCAAATGTTATAATGTTCATTTGTGCAGGTAAAGGTTCAAAATAAAGAGCAAGTCATACGCATCAATTGGACTGCAAAATGAAAGAAAAGGATCTTAAAAGTTCATTTGGGCAAGTCGTGCACAGGTAGATCATTTAACGCATCCAGTCTAAGCTGTGAAGAAGACCTGCATGGGCAGGTCACCCACCTGCACTGGCACCTGCTACACCAGGTCAACAGTGGTGGCATTTTTGCAAATTCTATAAAACGTGATTTTTGGATTAAAATAGGGGTTTTTCAACTTTGTACCTCCATTCTTATACTTCTTGAGTCTTGAAGCATTCAAATGAAACTCCAAGTGCAAAATTAGTGACTTATTATCAAGTTGTGTTGAATTTGGAATCCTTATTATTGAATTAATTTGTGATTCAATGGAACATTAGGCTAAGAATTTAGGTAAATCTCCTCTTTCTCTCCCTCTATGAGTAGCTAATTTCTTTGCTTGGGTTATTCTTGAATAAGTTGTGATTATTGTATGGGTGTTGTTTATTTGTCTTCGTAATTATCTAATTTGTATATTCCATGTTCTAAGTGGGAATTAGAGGTTTCAAGCTCTAGTTACCCTTGAGCCTTTATCATCCTTAACAAAGGGGATGAGGGTGAGGAATAGCTGTGAATAATAACTTGATTTACATCATTTAATAGTATCTCTTAGGTGTAAGGATACTAATTGACGCCGCAGATTGCTTAAATAGTTACACTTACGAGGTGTTCAAAAGAAACCATAAGTGAGATTTTGGTGTTTGATTGACAAATTGATACTAAATACCTATAATCTATCCTACCCATGACTTTCAGCTAAATTTAGACAAATATTAAATTACCCATACATAAACCCACACTCACTAAAGCATATCCCAAAGTGTCACACCTCATTTGCTTTCTGATAATTTCTAAAATGTACCTTAAATTGAAGGATAAAGCGGTCGTTGTCAAATATAGTAACCAAACTAGGTTGGGGTTGAATCCCAAGAGAATATATTGAAAATCCTTCTCGAACTTATTACAATTACCAGGCAATGCAGAAAGTAAAAATAGGGGGATTTGTTGAAGTAAAAAAAAAAAGAATTGGTTGGTCTTGGTTGTAAAAAATCTAAGACAAACACTATGCTTGTGTTCCCCCTGGATTCTCAACTCAGTAGACTTATCGTTCCTTGTCAAACTATTATATTGCATGGAGAATCTAACAAGTTATGTATCACCAACTGTTATGTGGACTGATTGGCAAATATCACTCTTTACTTTGTGAGTCTCGGAGTGTTGTATTACTAACCCTTGTCTATGACTTCAGATTACTTTCACCTTTTGAGTCTCAAGTGATTAGATGAGATGATTGAATAATAATAGGATAGAAGTGAATCTCAAATTACTGTTGTGATGTCTTTTCCTAATCTCTACCTCTTATTTGAAGCAAGTAGTGAATACATGTGGTTCTTAACATTGGCCACCGCAAAGAAATCAATTTAACTTAATATAATCACAATACATGCAAGAATCTGTATCTAGAATGACTTTGGACTTTCTCTACTTTGTTAATATGCTAGGGTTCCCACAACCCTAGCTAAGGGAATTAGCCTCTCATAGTTATGAGATCAATCATGGAATCCACAGACAAAATTACAAAATCAATCTCAAAATAATGAAAGAATAAATCCCAAAATCTTAAATTGAATAACAAACCAAGAACAAACCAATAATAATAATCAATATATCAATGATAATGATAAATATAAAGTCTAAAGGTATTTATAGATCACAAGAAACCCTAGAAATCAAATCCTAAATAAAATAGTAAAACCCTAGAACAAGAAACCCTAGAAATAAAATCCTAAATAAAATAGTAAAACCCTAGAAATTGAATCCTAAATAAAATAGGAAAACTTAATTACCCATATATAATAGGACTTAAAAACATCATAGGATTGTGGGATACATAAAAACCCTAGGAAACAAATCCTAACTAAAATGGAATAGGAAAACAAAGTCGGTCAAACTTACTACTCGTATAGTCATCTTCAACCGAGCATAAATTTTTGTGTATTTAAAAAATTTTATCTCAAGACCCACCAACAGATATACAATTGAATTATCTTTCCAATGATACCAATTTTTCTTAATCCGATATTGGGGTGAAAATTTATGGCCAAAATACTGAAGCACTGTCGAAGTTGTGTCAAATCTGTCCATGATACGACTTGTAAGGCTACTACTTGTAAGGTATCCTTACAAGTTGTTAGGAGGAAGTCGTAAATTGGGAAGTAAAGGCTAAAAATGGGTTTATCACTACGACTCAGGACATGACTCATATCCAGACCTTACGAGTTGTGACTTAAGTCGTTGGGACTTCCAAATGTTTTCTAGACGATTCCTAAGGGGGTTTTTGGTCTTTTCTCACTCTTTTAACACCAAAACTACATTCGATAAGTAGCACAAATGCCTGAAATTCTCATGTAGGTAGCCAAAAATTCCACTTTTCATAGTTCTTCTTGAATTTAGCATCCAAAAACATAATTTCCTGCACAATACTCCCAAAAACATATCAAATCTAACAAAATAGCCTTAAGTACATGCATATTCTCATAGTTTAAGCATCGTAAGTTCTATATTCCTATATCACATCAATTTTATCTTTAGTCTATTTTAGCTTCAAAATTTTGTTCTCACTACAATAAAATTATTAACTCTAAAAGTGTTCAAACAAACCCCAATTTTACTTTCTTGTTTAGTTTACACCGCATTACGAGTGAACTTTTTGTTGCTTATAACACTTAAGTTTGAAATTTGTGTTCTCATTCCTTGAGGATTCAACCCCAGCTCTTGTCGAGTTAACTATATTGACGACTATCGCTTACACCTTAAGGTGTAATTTGAGTGTCATCACAAACACCAAAACTGATGGTGGGACATCACTCAAAGTTTAAGGAAGACCATGTACACTCAATGGAACACCTTCCAAATGACTCAAGAGATGAACCTAGAGACTTTTAAGCATTGGGGTATCAACTAAAATAAGTGGGACCTGAGCTAGACCGCATCTCCTATCTGATAACCATCTTTAGCATACTCAACCTCAAACTCTATAGAGATCTCCCTAGCACATCCCTTGGTGGGGGTAGCTCCTCATGCCAGACCTCTACCTCTAGGATGTGCATGACCCATGCCTCTCTATCTAGTTTGAGCTCCATCCTTGGGTATTAGCTCAATATCCCTAACTCTAAATATTTGTTCCTCACCATATACGTAGAAAAGAGTGAAATACAACTTAGATTACTATGATGAACAACTTGTATGACTAGTAATCAAAATATAGAAATTTTCTCTAAAGACATCTTATAGAATCTCTAATATAGATACAAAAATATGCACCAATCCGCAAGTCTCTACTAGACATCCTGCTTTTACACTTATGAGACTAGTTAACCTGGCTTCTATGATACCAATTTGTCATAATCCAAAAATAAGGTTATAATGGAATTAATCGTTGCTTAGTCTTGACAAGTAAGATATCACCCAAACTGATAAGATAATGAAATTTAGAATGAAATAAGGAAAATAAATTAAGGCGAGACTCCTAGAACCAAGTCAAACTAACACAAATCATAAATAAGTCAAGAATCTGAATAACTTAACATAAGATCCCCAAGAAGTGGTGTTAATGTGTAGAGCATCTATAAATTATATAAATGAAAGAAAAATACAAAGTTTGTCTCTAAAACTATTAAAGACATAATAAGGTAAAAGGAGCTCCGAAATTCCACTCCGGTCCATAGAGCAACATTACACCTCAATTACAATCTCAAAAAAACATGAGTAGCCACTACAAGTCATACTTGAGCTAGGATCTGCACCAAAAGGGCACAATAAAGGTGTACGTCCCAATTATACACAATAGGTATAATAGGTTAATTGAGCAAAGTAAGAAATGAGATAGGTAAAATATACTATGAGCACATCACCTGGAAGTAAAAAAGTCCCAAATAGTAGCTCACACTATCTCTACTTAAAGTAGTAATATACGAATACATAGAAATGAAAACAATTCTAATATACATATAAAAGCGCACAAAAACTAAGCAGAAGTAAAGTAAATTAGTGACAAACAAATAAGATGCTATTTGTACAATGTGGATGTGATGAATGATGATAGTCATCGCATGACTTTCTTTATACACCCAGCGAGCTCGCAGATACTAGGTAGAATCCATGGGTCGCAACCCATATATTGTATCTCATCTCTCAATCTCAATGTTAACTCATTTCACCTCTCTGGATCAAATTCATAGAGATAGTTTTCATAAAAGTGGCTCTTTTTCATTCAAAAATAGTGTTTCTCAGTGGTACCAATATCTTGTGAATGTATATATGTATGGAATAAGGATGTAAGCCTCATAATTAGTCCAAACTGAGGGTATCCAATCCAATCAATATGTAAGTATATATAAGTTAGCCTAGAAATCAACTCAATATGTCCATTCATTATTTTTAACTGAATGTTCTACACCTTTGATATTAGGCATATTAATACTCCTAAGTGTCATTTGTTATGCATATTTAGGTTAATTTTGAGGACTTATTGATGTGCTTAATGAGTTAAGGATGTAAGTAACTTCTTATTAGTTAAGTGACATGTTCAGTGTTTAATGCAAAATTAGGACAAGTTAAGAATCAAAATAATCACATAGAGTTAGACAAGAAAACTAATGGTGCTAGCTTGAGTTATGTTTGTTCTATTGTACTTTGACAAACTTTATTGTATTGTACGAACTAATGCTTGTTTATTGATGTTTTGGGAGGCTATTTGAATGAGTTAAGAGAAATTTCGTAAAACAAAACAAGCCTAAATAAAGTTAGAAATCCATCTAGAAAGTGTGGGACTTGAAGACAAATGGAAGGAGTTCACTAAATAAGAAAAGTGGAATTTAAGAGAAAGGTCGTGCTACACTAATCTTTGCTATAACGGTGTTCCACTCCCTTGGAAAAATATTTGATGGCACATTCCAGTTAGGGTGTGAGTTAACGGTATTCCATGACCTGTGATATCCACGATAAGGGAGTGCCATGGAGTAGGGTATTTTTTGGCAAAAATCATACTACACTATAATTAGGACACTTAACTCCTATCCTAAACACTTGGTATGACTTTGGGAGAGAGAAAACACACAAAAGAAGCTTAAAATAGGGTTTTATTACTTACTTTCGTTTACTTTTAGTTTTTATGCATGAATTCCATAATTGTGATTCTTTATAAAACTATGAGTGGATAAACACCATCATTCTAGGGTTGGGTCTATGAACATGAATACTTAGTTTTAAATTTCGTTGGCTTAATGTTTATTATCATATTTGGTTGTTAATATGTTCTTTATTTTACTATTCTATTGACTCACAACCTCTAGGATACAACTATATTTCTATTATGATCCCAGAAGGAGGAACTTTAGATTAGAATGTAGAATATATAGAGTGGGTTATTAAACATTGAATTAATTAAAGATAGGATTTGCAGCTAGGATAAGAATATGTCACCCCATTTGGTTCAAATACGGGATGACATACAAATGTGCTTAGATTAGTTCTCCCATCCCTGCTCAATGATGTAGTTATGGGGCTGATTTAGATAGATGATTCGAGGCTTGAAAGACCATAGTTATGTTATCAACCTCATGAATCAACAACCATGATAATTAAATTAACCAATGAGATTGTTGTAGACTAGTAGGATTGTTCACATTGCCTCAACCCCAGATTCCTTCCTATTATTGTTCCAAGAACTTTATATTACCGTTATTTTCTATTGTTACTTTTGAATTTGCAACCTTGAAATCTCTTAGGTTACATCTCACACTTATTTAATCTTAGTTGTAACACAAGGATTAGATCGCTTTCCAAACACAACTCTGTGTGGGTTTGATATCCGACTCAAAAGGGCCACTTTATTACTTGCATGACTATGTACACTTTCATATGCAATAGAATCACAACAAGTTTTTGGCATCATCATCGAGGACTTAAATATTGGTAATATTTTTCTTTTTAGTCTTTCGATCTTATTTATAGGTGCTGACAACTTGGTCTTAGCTTCTGAATTTATAGGTACATGTTTGAATCGCAACTAAGTTGGCAAGAAAAGGGATTTGGTTGACCTATATCCTGAAGTTAAGTGATGCTTACATCAGTTATGAAGAGAAGTAATACTTTTCTATCACATCTCACAAGTTCTACAGGGCGAAGCCATTCCTATATTCATGGATGAAAAACAACGAGCATGTAGGACAGTACGCAAGTGGAAATCTCACTTGCAACTAATATTACCTCTGCCATCCACAGACCAGAACATAGAGGTAGATTTGAGCTCAAGTAGAATATGGTGCAATTGTTGCATAGTAGTGGGAAATTCACAGGCATGTTAAATGAAGATCCACAGATTCACCTGCAAAATTTCATAGAGATTAGTGACGCCTTCATTCCTACTTAAGTCTCCAAAGATTATGTGAGGCTCACACTTTTCCCCTTCTAGTTATTGGGAGAAGCAAAGAAATTGCTGAAGGCAGAACCTTCAAACTCCATCACTACATAGGATGACTTGGCAAGGAAGTTCCTCATCTGATTCTTTCCCTTAGGAAAAACTGTGAGGGTTATGAGTGAGATCTTGAGTTTCAAGGGAAGCCAGATGGGAATTTATATCATGTATGGGAGAGATTCAAGTTTCTTCATAGGTATTGCCTACATCACCAATAGACTAATGAGGTATTAACTCATACTTTTGTTGAAGGACTTGACCTTAACACAAAGATCTTATTAGATTCGGTTGCATGTGCTCAAGCATTGGAGAAGACTTATGATGAAATATACACACTCTTAAATAAAATTACATAGGGTAATCCTATATGGCATGATGATATTTCCAGAAGTGTGGTAAAGAAACTTGCAAATATGATAGAGGTGTATAGTGTTATAGCGTTGTCTGCTCAATTGGCATCCTTTTAGAACCATATGATGATATAGTTTAGCATGTTAAGTGTGAATCAACCTCAGGCTCAAGTAATTACAGTTCAACAAAATCAAATATGGCACGAGATTTATGGAAATAGTGGTCACTCTACAGACTCATATGGAGAAAATTCAGAGTCAGTTAATTTTTTGGGCAATGCACAAAAGAGAAATCTAAACTATGATAATGCCTACAATTGCAACTGGCAGAGTTAGTATATTAACTCATGGGGCAACCATCAGGTCAAATATAGTAATTTTAGTAGTAGAATGACGTTCAGAATAACACTGAGGCTAGTAATATTAAAGAGACATTAAAAAGGATCTTGGCCAAACAAGAGAAATGGCTGTAGAATTAAAAAAAAATCAGCAACAGGCACAGAAAAATTTAAAGACACAATTGGGGTAGTTAGATTTCGAGAAGAATGCAAGATATCAAGGGGATTTTCCTAGTGACACATAAACTCTGAAGCAGTGATGGCAATCACCTTGACGAGTGGTAGAGACCTAATTGGAAAACCTCCAAGTAAAAATCAACAGATATAGGCAGAGTTACTCCTACAGCAGGCAGACAAGAAGAAAGTGCCAACCAAAGAAGCTAAAAATTTAGGGAAGTCTGAGTACCCAAAGCAAACGCAGCTTAGCATATGATCTTGGGTGTATTTATACGCCTAAGCACCATAACTTATCCATATTTTAGCTAAGTTTAGAGAACAAAGTGCCTAGTTTCTTATGTTTTTACTCTAATTCTATGTAATTGAGCTAACCTATATGATTAGAATGATTTCAGGTATTAATGAGGTAGATGAACACATAATGAGACTATGGAATGCGGATGGAATATGACTCAAGAGAGAGTAGCAGTCTGGACCAAATGTGGTGCCTAGAAACTATGTCCAAGACTAGTTTGTCATTTATAATTAGTTCAGGGACTTAGAAGGCAATTATGAGAGAAAAGATTATTAAAAGGCTTAATGCTGAATTTTTATTCATTATTCATTATTCTGTATTATTT
Source organism: Capsicum pubescens (assembly GCA_030864215.1). Lineage (NCBI taxonomy): Eukaryota > Viridiplantae > Streptophyta > Magnoliopsida > Solanales > Solanaceae > Capsicum > Capsicum pubescens. The sequence continues at coordinate 127,946,651 of CM061543.1, forward strand.
TGAGAGAGGAAAGTGGCGGCTTATCCTGGAGAGAGAGAGAGAAACATTTTCTCTCTTCTTTTCACTATTCGTACACCAAGATCATCTTCTAGTTTTTGGTATGATGAATATATTTATGATGTTTTTCATTTTATTCATGAGTAGCTAAGTTTATTATTTAGGGTTATGGAATACTTGTACCATACAATCTATAGCTTTGGGTTTTGAATCCATTATGCATTGATTTGTTTACATCATACTCTCTTCACTTATCTTGAATTCTCGTTATTGCAAACATAGAGGATATGTCTTAAAGCACAACTTGTTTGAAAGAATGGTTGATGTTTGAAAAAGAGAGTAGTGACAAGAAAATAAGATTTCCAACCCCTATTTCATACGTTAATACCTTAACAGGATTAACCACTTAGAGATTTCGTATTGTTTTTAGTAAACGATTTTGATTCGAGAGAACTAAAGTGAATTAGTCCTTGATGGTTGAGAAACACTAGGATTATGTTATTAAATACAATATGTTTCTATGTAAGCACGATGCATGTATGAATTCGTAAAGCCCATAGTTAAAAAGTATTGAAAACTACAAGGTGGACATAACCCTAGCTTGCTATTTCTTTGAATTTGAATACTACTACACATATTTCATCTTGGTAAACTGAAACCATTAATTTATGAACTAAATCAAATCCCCCCAATTTATTTTATGGAAACGAAAGATTAAAAGTCAACTAATCTGCATACAACTTAATTAGTACCATATTCCCTGTGGGATTTGACCCCAACCTAGTTGGGTTATATATTTGACAATGACCGCTTACTCTCTCGTAGAGAGGTGTAATTTTGGTGTATCAAATTTTGGCACCGTTGTCGGGGAGTACGATTGTCGATTGAGTTTATGTGTGTTAATTGACTATTAGTCAAGTTTCCTAATTTTATGTTTATTTGTTGTTTTTGTTCGTTACAGGCTCATTGTTGTTTATGACATGAACCAGAAGATCAGGAAAACCACTATTACCCTTCAATCCTGAACCTCATCTCATTGAAAAAATGGCTAACCAATAGGAAGCTGAAAGATTAGCCGTTTTGGCTAATGCTTAATTAAATCTACAGAATGCAGATAACCCAGGTTGGGTACCTAATCTAGATGAAGAGGACCTGGGAGATGATGATTTAATTGACCCAGCTAATAGGAGGCGTGCAGCAGGGGTAGTTGCACCTGTAAATCAAAATCATCCATTCAGAGAAAGACCAGACCGCCAAGCTGCACAGTTTGATATTGACAACGATGAGGATAATTTAGATAGAACTGTATCTACAGAGGCAATCATTCTACCACCACTAGCTCCTGGGGTGAAATTCAATATCAACAGTACTATGATCCAGCTACTGAATCTGAAAGGACTCTTTGATGGATTACCTGGTGATGATCCAAATCTACATTTGGTGAATTTCATCAGTATTTGTAAGTCATTTGATAATCCTGGAGTGGGACAAAATGCTATTCCTTTAAGATTGTTCCCGCTGTCTCTATCTAGAGAAACAACTATGTGGTTAAATGAGCTGACTCCTGATTCTATAACAAACTGGAGGCAATTGAAAGGAGCTTTACTAGAAAGGTTCTTTTCGCCCTCCAGAATGTTACCATTGAGGGATGAGATCAGTAACTTTAGGCAATTGGCTAATGAATCTTTCCATGAGACTTGGGTGAGATTTAAAAAGAAGTAAACTCAATGACTAAATGATAAGATGACTGATAAACACTTGATGGAAATATTCTACAGAGCTTTGAACTCCCTTACAAAGCCAATAGTGGATAATGTTGCAGGAGGAGCTTTTATAGAGATCACCTTTACTGAGGTTGCGGACATGTTAGAAAGGATGACTAAGACAAGTAGAGCTTATCATACCAGAGATTTTGTGGTAGTAAGCAGTACTGGGTCTAGTGTAATATCATCAGAGCAGCATAGGAGAGAAGAGGGGCGTGATCAGGATATGGCTCACATGAAAACCTAGATGGATCTACTCACGAAACATTTGCTATCAGGGAATATAGAAAAGGTAAAAGTTGTAGGGTCCCATAGTAAGGGAGCTAAGTCAAACATAGAGGAAGAGGCTAACTACTTGCATAATCAGGGAGTTTCCGGACCGGTGGTCAAGGAAACCAAGGTTGGAACCATCAAGGAGATTGGAAGAATAAAAGTGATAGGAGTGGACTGTATTGTAATGCCCCAAAATATCATCCCGAGATGCCACACAGTGCCCAAGGCTACACGTACCCTCAAGCTAACCCTTTAAGCCAAAACACTACCCTTGGGTTCCAACACAACAACATACACTCTATGCTAAGGATATATATAAGTACATATCATATCACATCGCACATGGCACGGAATATCGTTAGACTGTACATATATGGAATGTCTATACACAAACCAACCCAACAATACACTAGTTTGACATAGCCTTTATACAGCAAAATCAACGAGCCATTGGGAAAAACCCTCAACTGACTTAACAGACCAAAGGGATCACAAAACAACAGCACCAAAACTAGCAACTTGGTCCTCAAACAATGAGGACTCACCACTGAAGGAACGTAGATGCGGCACTCGGATATCACTATCGTGGCTGCGGCTGAGTACCTGAACCTACATCATGGTAAGAATGTAGCCCATAGAGAAATATGTGGGTCAGCATAAGATATGTACTGAGTATGTGGGGGCACATGCAAAATATAAATAATTTCATAAAAACGTACATACGGACCATAATGACACACCTATCTTGAGTGACATTGAATCATGCAACTCATAACATCTTAGATAGGAAATCTAGGAGAAAAACCTCATAAATCATTATAGATCATCATAGGCAACTTGACTTACCACTTCAAAACTCGGAGTGACTCGGTATTTCAATAAACATGACTCTTATGGACAGGGGAGTTTCCTATAACCGACAACCCCACGTGAGATACATGGAATACCAACATTTGAAACCCCCATTGGTGGGAGCGTCATACTCTTTTCCAGGGAGTACGACCTTAAAACTGCAATAATTACAATCAGGCTCTCTGGCCAATAATATCATCATCAAACAACCCTACGGTGGCACATAGGTTTGGGAAAATACCAAATTTCCCTCTCGGTGCTAAGTACTACTCCCCGACAATCTCAGAACACATTAGGAAATCCACCACAACATCACAAGGGTCTATCATAAAGACCAAATCAAATCTCTTTCTCATTTATCAAATCATATCAATTTGTGGATTCCTAACTCAACACATTTTAGCTCAAAATATTTTAATCATCCTCAACATCAACAAGGTATCAATGCATTGAACCATAACCGACTCAACATTTGGACAAGGATTTGAAGACTCAATACATAATATTTTTAACAATTTAACTCATCAAAACCATCCGAAAAATACCAAGACTCATTGCAACTTCAATATCAACATTTCTCAATTTACCATCCAACTCTCATTTAAAGGTACTTGAGACATCAACCCATAGTAGGGATATAGAATTTCCAGTATCAATTATAAATTCATAATAAGGAAATAGTGGAATGGTAGTATAAATCAAGGCTTAACAAATTAAATCATCATACTCTCATAATCAAATACTTTTTGGACATAATTCCATCTCAACATCATACACATATCGGATGACATAATCCCATAGCTCATGGACAATAATATAAGATATAAAACCATATTTCCAATTCATGGTAAAATATGTAAAATCTCATGTCAATGTAATTCAACAAAAATACCGGGCACAAGATCGAAAGGATAATCTTGTTCAAAGCGCCACATACCTACAAAAGAAAGATGACTATGAACTTCTGACTCCGGAACTTTATTCACGAAAATAAAGGGTGCTTCTCAAAGCCCTTAACATGATCAACTTGAATCCCAAATCAATTTAAAATTTCTACAGTTCAATCAAGAGACATAGAAGGATGAAATTTGGAGTAGTAGGGTTGGGGTTTGAGCCTTAAGAAATTTTGGAGAAAAATGAGCTATTGAATGCTCTTAATGGACTTAAATCCATGGTTTACCTGGATGGATTGGAGTGGGAATGACCAAAAAACCCTTAAAAATCAAATAATGTCAAATCTGTCCTTTGGTGGACTATTTTGATAGGCTGAAGTAGATCGACCATAACATTTTGCTCCGATGGACAAATTGGATGAAACTAATTTTATTGGAAAGAGGACTTTCAGAGATTTCTGTTGACATATAGTATATGACCTATATCATTATGTACAAGGAGTTATGATCATTTGAAGTTGACCCTAAAATTCGCCTGGCATCAGTTTATTTTTTCCTGCATATTTACTGTTCACTACTATTCACGATTAGATCAGAATGATCATAACTCATCGCTCAAGTGTCCGTTTTAGATGATACACATATCGTTGGAAAGATTATTCGATATTCTACGCGATGACGGGTCGCATATCTAGAAATTCCATATAGAAAAATTATTAATCATGATAAAGAACAAAATTTAACACATTTTCGTCCGAGATCTTAACGAAAAAATTTTTTAGGGGCATCACATGTATGTACCTTCTGGAAGCTGTGATAATGTTGCCACCGGTTTAGGTAAAATGTCCATGGAGGACATGATAGAGAAACTATTAAAGGGATTGAGGCAACCAATTTTAGGGTGACTACTATGAAGAGTGACATATCTTCCATGAGTCAACTAGTAAATTTGTACTCAATTGCTATTAAACAACTAGAGCAGAAGATGAGCTAATTATCCACTGCATTCAACTAAAGATAGAATGGGACTCTACCAAGTGATACAGTTCAGAATCCGATGACTGATGGATCATGTATGGCCATTACCACTAGGAGCAGTAAGATGTTATCTAATCCATGTTTAGGAGCATCCTCTTATACTAATGAGGTCAAAATGGATTGGAAGATGGTTTAGGAATCTTTAGTGGTTCTTGTGAAGTTGGGAGGTCAGAAAAGAAGAGTTCAGAAATAGAACAACCACCTAAGCAGAAGCATGTTAGTGATGTGGAGCAAGGCATAAGAAAAGAGGTAGAAGTTGTTTCAACTGAAATCCTAAGGCCACCACCTCATTTCCATAAAGATTAAAGAAGAAAGAAGATGATGGCAATTTTAACAAATTCATGGCTATGTTGAAGCAGTTAACAGTGAATGTATCCTTAGTTGAAGCACTGGAACAAATGTCCGGATATGCTAGGTTTATGAAAGACCTATTGATAAAGAAAAGGACTGTGAGCTACGAAATGGTAGACAATCTTCATCATTGTAGTGTTATTTCTATAAGATCTATTATCCAGAAAAAAGCTGATCCAGAAGCATTTACTGTTCCATGTATGATTGGATTGTTAAAGTTTGAAAAGGCCCTTTGTGATCTTGGGGAAAGTATAAATCTTATGCCATTAACGGTTTTTAAGAAACTGGGTTTGGGAGATCCTACGCCCACCAATATGTGGTTTCTAATGGCTGATAGATCGGTAAAAAGGCCGATTAGGATTTTACATGATGTACTTATAAAAGTTGCAGATTTTATATTTCCTGTCAACTTTGTTATTCTTGATTGCGAAGTGGACTTTGAAGTACCCATAATTTTGGGTAGGCCATTCTTAGCAACTGGGAGAGTGTTAGTTGACATGGAGCTGAATGAGCTGAAATTTAGGCTCAATAAGAAAGAAGTTAGTTTTGAAGTATGTCGTTCTATGAAACAACAAAAGGAAATGAGTGTCTTCTCGATTGTTGATGTATTCTACAAAGATGAGCGAGATGTACCAATTAAGGATAGTTCTGCTGTAGAGACCACAGTTGGTTTGGTTGAACTTGCAAGCAAGGATGTGAGTGACTTCAAAGTGGTTGGACTAGGAATAAAGCATTTTCTTGATCCAGCAAATGAGGAACAAATATTATCATTAATGTATCCTGATGAATTCTGAGTAGTCAAGATAATTGAGTCATGTCATGATGTTAAATCAGGCGTTGCATGGGAGGCAACCCATGATTTTATTTTCATGTTATCATGTTAAAAAAAAAATACAAAAATATGAGTCAAGCCACGACCGAAACTACGGCTCTTGGTGGGAGACAACCTATCCTTCTAATAATTTTTGTTGTTTTTGATTAAGTCTAGGTGGATGAAGTACTAAGGAGGTGATTAGTACCAAATTTGGTTTGGAATTGAGCCATGTCAACGGTGGTAAGTTTAGGAGTGATGGGAGCATTACAGATAAGTTGGAATGGTCAAATGTGCAAGGGTCAAGTCTAATTCGTGTTAGAGTCATGCCCTGAATTATGTAATCCGACCTAAAAAGTTTTGCGGTGTGACTTTATTTTGTGATTTTCAATGAGGTTTATGGTGGTAGCATAGTGATTGGGCCTAGCCCACCACTGACCTCGATGGGGGTGCAGGAGCGAAGCCCCCACGATACGGACCTTTCTCAAGGATTTATACGGAGAATGGGGAGCATGATGTCCAAGTTTGCATAGACCATGGTAAAGGCATCACCTAAACATGCTTCACAAGTTGCCTAAACACATTGCTTCACATAGGAAAAAATGGATGGCATGATGTACGTCGCACACCTTAAATTATGCAATAGCATGTGCGTCGCACACCTCAAAGTGTGTGATAACTTGTGTGTCGCATAAGTCTCCGCACATGTTCACTGTCTCAACTTTGTGATACCATGTATTCCACACACTTTAAGATGTGTGATAACATGTACACCACCAATACTCTGCACATGATCACTGCCTCAACTGTGCGATACCATGTACGCCGCACAATGCAACTTGTGCGATAACTTGTGCATCGCATACCTTAACTTGTGCGATAACATGTGTGTTACTCACCATAACGCATATGCTCACTGTCTAAAGTAGTGATGCCTAATGCGATGCAGACTTAATATTGTGTGATAAGTTGTGCGCTGCTGCACACCTCTCTAATGTCATCTTAATATCCAACTTTAACTTGGGCCAATCATACCTAGATTTTCATTCTTTAAATATACTTCACACCCTAAATGCCCAAATTCATCCTTATTTCACCCTTAAGCCATACATTATTGAGCTCTCACCATTCTCTTTGTCCATCACTAATCTTCCATCTTCAAGGTCATGGAGATGTTGTGAAAGTGATGGTGTTTTGTATATTTTGGTATGGTGTAAAGTGTACAGTATGATTCTGTTTAAAAAGTGCTTCATTGAAATAGAATTGGGGGAATTGAAGTGAGTGAATTGTATTTCGAATAATGTAGGTGCACCATACCAAAGTGTATGTTGGCGAAGTCTGAGTACCCGATAATAACACTTAATTGGTTTATACTAACAAATAAAGTATGGGGTGGTGACTTCACCACCTTCATTTTAATTTTAGTTTGTTTTATTATATGTGGCTGACGTGGATGATATGATGAACACAGGAAAAATGGCTCTGATGATGACCTCAATACAGGTGGCATGACTCCTAATGTGGATGAGGAGTACAACAAGCCAGGTTCTTTATCTTGTTATTTGCACTGGGGACAGTTCTGAGATTGAGTGTGGGGTGGCTGGTTACTTTGCTACTTGTTTTGTAAGAAAATAGTACCTTCTCCTTAGCAGTCTTCTGTGATAGGATTAGTTATTTTGTTTATTTTATTTCTTGTTAGATGTTTATTCTATTTAGTCATAATTAGGTGTTTTTCTTGATGATGGATGGATGACGACCGTCTTAAGAGGAAATTAGTCATTTAATTGCATGTAACTGTTCTTGTGGATCATACGACATTATAACATAAGTATGTGATGGATCGTTACATTTGAAACACCTAGGCTCTAGTTGTGACTCTTCTTGTGATTGTTGGTTTTATTTGAATTCATGTAATTGTTGAGTCAAGAATCGATAATGCTCCTAATTGAGTTGACCATGAGCCATGAGTGTGTAAGAATGTTGTATATTCCTTATTGAAACTGATGTTAGAACTTGCCTGGTGTGTGTGCAAAGCGAAATAAAGATTGCGAGTTTAGGAGATGATTTAGGCATTTCTTTGATAGCCATTGTCCATACCTTCTTTTGACCTACCTTTGTACATTATCTTAGCTAGCCCCATTGAGCCTTTAGCTTGTTCTTTTGATAGCCTTATATGTATCCTAATTCGTTCTTTAATAGACCGTTATTTGATACAAAAGCTCCTAAGCGCTTTAATGTAGAATCAATGTGAGTTAGGAGTTTGACAATAAGAGGAAAAAGGTGAAATTTATTCCCCAAAGACTAGTTATTGGCATGAGCAATTGATGTAGTTGGGAGTAGCAAAAATTATTGAAAAAGTTCTAAATTTTATCCCGAACATGTTACAATGAACCTGTTTTGGCCCTGGTCCTTCTTGGACATTGTGCACCTTAACTAAGGCAAGTCGCTTAAGTTGAGGGTGGCTATTATAGGGGTGCGTAACGTGAAAAGGGTGCCAAAAAAAATATTTGAAAGGGTTACATACTCCCACCATAGTGTTATTAATTGAGCTTAACGAGTTGGGGTGAAAAGCAAATCTGTGAAGATAGCATAAGTGAAAATTGGTTGTTAGATATTGGTCTTAATTGCATAATGTAGTGTATTAAAGCGCTTAGGGAATATAGCCACTATTTTTTTCTAAAATAGTTCCTACCCAACCTTTAGACTGCATTACAACCCATAAAAGACCCATTTGATCCTAATCTTAGCATTCTGATATTAGTGTAGTATTACACTAAGGGCAAGCATATGGTCATCAGTTGTAATTTGAGAATTCTTTGTGAGAGTGAGAGCAACTTGATTCTTGTACCCATTTTGTTAGAAATTTGCATGATTGTGAGTGATTATGGGTAACTTTCTTGTTGTGAGGGTTGAGAAACACTAGGATTATATTATTAAATACAATACATTTCTATGTAAGCACGATGCATCTATGAATTCGTAAAGCCCATAGCTAAAATGTATTGAAAACTACAAGGTGGACATAACCCTAGCTTGCTATTTCTCTGAATTTGAATACTACTACACATATTTCATCTAGTTAAACTGAAACCATTAATTTATGAACTGAATCAAATCCCTCCTATTTATTTTATGGAAATGAAAGATTAAAAGTCAACTAATCTGCATACAACTTAATTAGTACCATATTCCCTGTGGGATTCGACCTCAACCTAGTTGGGTTATATATTTGACAACGACCGCTTACTCTCTCGTAAGAGAGGTGTAATTTGGGCGTATCAGCATACACAAGAGAGACCCTAACCAACCTTACCCAAAAATCAAAAGAAGTCTAAGAAAGATGATTTCCTTAATATGTTCTTTGACATATTCTAAGAACTACACATTAACCTTTCTTTGTTAGATGTTTTGCTGGAAATTCCTAAGTATGCTAAGTATTTCAAGGACGTGGAGACTAATAAGACAAAGTTGGGTGACATTGAGACAATAGTACTTACTGAGGAGTGCAGTTTAATAATGATGAGAAAAATAACAAAAAATTGAAAGTACCCAGGGAGCTTCACCCTCCCCATACAAATTGGTAAAATTGATGTGGTCTATGCCTTGAGTAATTTGGGGGCAAGCATAAATTTGTTGCCCCTTTCAGAGTTCAACACTTTGGTTGGGGGAAACCAAGATCATGTTCAGTGGTGCTCTAAATGGAGAACAGAACAATAGTGGTTCCCGAAGGAATCATAGAGGATGCTCTCATTAAGTTTGGTAAGTTCATTATTCCTGCTGACTTTATTGTTTTTTATTATGATCCAGATGATAGGATACCAAACATACTGGGATATCCATTCTTGGAAACTGGATGAGCACTTATATATATGAGAGAGGGCACTCTAAAAATAAGATTAAATGATAAAGAGTTGGTCTTCATAGTGTAAAAAACACTCAATACACCCTCACACTACAAAGATTTATGTATGATCACAGCCATGGAAGCAGATGAGTATAGTGTGGTGAAGTGCAAACATCCAGTGATCTTTGTGGACTCTCTCATAGAGTTTCCTAAACTAACAATTGTCATACCATATTTTACCTAAGGTTAAAATATGCACGACATTATGACACGACCCAAACCAGGGCCTTGTCGTAATGGGTATCCCAAGTTCAACCTGGACTGGGGAGTACCCCTATTACCTAACTCAACCTTTAAATACATATACCCTAAGTTAGATGAATTCTGAATGCATAACAAGATAGCATTTATTATGATTCTAGACTATGGGATAGGTCAATATCCGTGACCGACCCAAACAAACCCATCAATCCATTACCAATTGACAACCATACCCAAACCAATATCAAAACCAAGTTCCTATCCACAACATAACATAAAAGGATGGAACAATCATAAATTTAGTCAAACGGTATCAGCCCCAATACCAATGCCAATACTAAGGCTGACACCAATATCGACACCGCCCATTCCAACCTGTAGTAATCACACAAAGCCTCTAACTAAAAGAAAAATAATATTCAGTTGGGACATGCCCCCAACCATAGCCAAAACCAATATCCTTAAAATGACCAAAGTATATAATGACATCCATGATATGAAATAAAGCCTTCTGGAATATGGAAGCTCACCACTTCAATCCAATAACTGATCCTGGATATGATCACTAAGAAAGAGGAGTAGAACGGTTGGTTACTGCATCGCGTGGGGATACAGCCGCTCGAATACGTGTTAGCAGGTGAACGCTAGCATGAACTCAGGATAAGGATAAAATAATGCCATCTAGTAAAACCAAGTAAACCATCCATATGCATATAAACCATACATACATATATGTATATCTATATATACCTATGCCAGGAAAGGGAGTCAGGTTTAGCATGTCCTTAAAACCATTAACCTGGGTATGAGTAACTTAACTATCCTAGAACCACCCATGGGTTATATGGGTCCAGTGTAACCCCCTGAATGGGCCCTAATATATGTAGCCGCACGAACTAAAGATACCATAAGAGTAGGGGATTCCCAAGTACCCTTCTCTCTCCGTGATACATATGTACAGTGTACTTAGAGGATTCCCATCTACCTCATAGTATCATATATGGTCATTATGACCAACCCTTATGTCGACAAACATGAGTTTCTAGTGTCCTTCCGTTGGACTCTCACCTTCATAGTTAGCTATCACACCCCACTATTATTTCTTAATTAAAACCATTACTATCCAACTAAACCATTACCCTATTATTATTAATCAAGGCTATGAGTAGTGGTATCATCACACCGACTATAGCTTACAAGTAATGTCCATAGCCAACCTTTTTAGGTAAAAGGATTCCCATACACCCACAGATTACATTATTAAGTAAACTTGGGGGAATCCCATGTACCCCACAAGTGTGTCATTATTATGTTTGTTTGGGAGAATATCATGTACCCCACAAGTTGTTCATTAACATATTTACTTGGGGGGTTCCCTTGTACCCCCACAAGTAAGTTTAATTAACCACAACTATGGCCACCAAACCTTACCCTTTAACCATCCAAACCATTTAAACTATTTATAGAATTTAGGGTTCCATTACTAAGTTATATCATACAATATTTCTATTAAAAGTCCAATAGTATAGTAAAAGCATTATCATTGGCATTTTATTATACATGTTGGAGGCATAGTATTTCCAAAGCCAAAACCAAGTACTAATTAACCATTCGTATGCAACCAAATGACCAAACCAATATTAAAGCATGTAAATCCATAATTAAAAAATGGGAAAAAACATAACCAAGCATTTAATACCAAAACCCCAGTGTATGTTTGAAAACCCCAAAACTATACAATAATCAAGCCATCAAAACATGGTATAAAACATGCCTTTAGTAGGAAATAAAAATGAGGGAGGAGTACATGTCTTAGATTGCGAAGATAATAGAGAGAAGTCACTCGTACAAGCCTCAAATTGATTCTCTAGATGAAACCCTAGTCTTCCTTTACCCAAGAGCCTTAGAGAGAAACAAAGAGAGTTTCTAAGTATTTAAGATTACAATAAAAGGGTAAATGATGTCCCAATAGTGATATAAGTCATGGGGCCTTAAGAGGTTAAGTGGGGAAATGTCCTGATTTCCCCCAACTTAAACTGCTTAAAATTTCCATCAGATGTTACGACTCCCCTATGCCAGTCGTACCCTTCCATATGAGTGGTACCCACCACTTGTATCCTAGACTTCCCCCTTGGACCCAACACTGTCCAATATATGACTTACCCAAACCAAGTCGTACCCAACCATACGATTAGTACCCCTAAAACATATCCCTAGCAGAATAGAATCAAAGAAAGTTTGAACAGTGTCTACTATACGAGTCAATGGTACAGCTCGTACCCTAACTTACCGCTCATGGTGAGCCACTCATACTCATATCCAAGTTAAGTTACTAAGTCTCAGATTAAGTGAAGGAGAAACCAAACCATAAAACCCATCACCAACCATGCAACTCGTACCCACCCAAGTCGTATCCATTCCAGAAACCTATCCCACCCACCAACCGACACTTGTTAGCATACGACCAAGAGCATACAACCGTACCCCATCATATGATTGGTACCCATTGGTCGTATGATGTCCAAAATCTAGAAAATTTTCTAAGGGTCCAAACCCAGGGTGTTTCACATTATGGACTCTAAAAAGAATTAATTTTATACAGAGTCACACCTAATTTTTAGGGAAATAGGAAAACCTATTTATTTATTAACAAGTATAACTTTATTTTAATCTACGAAACCATTTTAGATTCTAGGTAAGGGTTTAAATATTCCGAAGAAAAGGAGTTAGGCATCCTTCAGAATCCACAAATGTGATTCCCGACCAAACTGAATTTTTTAAATGACGTAAAGAAAGAATCAATGTTTATAAATATATATATACAATGTGAATAAAAATAATATAAAAAACTTATATGAAATAATGTATAAATTATAAAATACATGAAGATATATAAGCAAAGTGTGTAAGAATATTTATGAATGAAAGGCTTGAATAAAGAAAAAAATATTTTTAAAGAAAAAGATTATGCAATATTTTTAGTGTAAGAAGTGTGAATTATTTGATTTAATATCTAAATTAATTTAATATAAGTATTAATGGCCTAAATTTACCTAAACACGAGATGAATATTGCCTAAAAACACTCTTGCCCAACGCCCCAAAAATTATAGTTTTCACTATGATAATATTTATACAATTATAAGAATGTAAAAATACAAATATAAAAACTCGAACTCTCCTTTTGAGTGCCCTTTTTTACAAGTATTTTCAAAAACCTGTACAAACACTCGTCATAAAAATGTTAGTAACAAATTAAAATAAATTAAGAAATATGTATGCATATACGCATGTAAAATAGAATTTTTATTAAAGTGCAGGCTCAGATAAAATTTTAAATATTATAAAAATTTTGTCATTGTTCAAAATATTTATTTTTGTTATATATTTGTATACATAAAATCCATATTTTCATTTACGAAGGCCTGAAAAAATGAAGAAAATTTTCTTATTGGCCACTGTAGTGTATTAAATATGTTCAAGCTAACAAGGACAAAAATGCTCCCAAAGCAATCTGAAACTTGATAGCAGTAGCATTAAAGAAAAATTACAGCAACAGTACATAATAGTAATGAGATATTTAACAAAAATTATTAAAATATAAATAAATAAGTCATTAGCAGCATTTTTTGGTACAACAATGGCTAAGGAAAAGCACCACTATAGTGATAAAAAGTCACCCAAGTAGATCAACGAAAAAGCCAATCAAAAGGGCCACCGGAGAATAAATTTTCCCTTCAATTCCAATAACAAAACAACCAAAAATTCACCAGTCCTTGTAGATAAAAATAAGAGAATCAATAGCAAGAGAAAAAAAAAATGTGGGTCACTGTTAATGGAGTTTCCAGGTGCCTCGATATTCTCTGTTAAATCTAAAATATATATATATATAAAAAATAGAGATATGAGAATGAAGGGACAAGTAGAAAAGGTGGTGGTGCGTTGGTTTTCGTCGAGGGACTTTACGAATCATCACCTTCGGTGAAGCAGCAGCGAGAAAAAAGGGAAAAGGGTAGCGGTGGCGGCAGTTCTAGGCTAAGCTCATTGGTCATGACTCCGGTGAGGTAGCCATGAAAAGAAGAGAGGAAGAGGAGAAAAGGTTTATGGGGGTGGCGGTGAGACCCGCTGGAGCTCCGACAGCGGTGAACTAATAACAGTGAAGAGAAAGAGGAGAATAAAAGGGAGAGAAAAGGGGTGTTTGGCAATGGCTCCGGTGGCGGTTCATCGGTCAAAGTTGGCGGCAGTGATAGTGAGAGGAGGGTGGTTGGTGAGCATTATTGAGAAGAGAGAGAGGGTAAGGTGTTTGATTTTTTGTGGGCATATATATTTTGTGTGTGTATGTACTTTTGTGTATTGAGAATAATAATTAAAAAAAATCCCTCCTCTTATTTATAATAAAAATTGACAATTTTTATTAACCAAAAACTAAAAAAAAGGCTCTGCATGTTTTAAATTACGGAGTACTGTCCAATGGATTTTTCATTCTTTTAACCAATGTGTAAAGATTATTATTCAAAGGATAAAAATGTCATCCCTTCACCTCAAATGTCACATTTTTAAAACTGTTGATATGTTGACTTGATTGATTTGTTGCTCTGTGTATTAAAATAATTGAGTCAACATTATCGTTTGCAGGCTATATTAAATAATATACAAAAATATGAATGTCGATACATAATTATAGAAAAATGTAAACAAGTAATAAAATGTAGTTATCTTAAAAAAATATATTACACTATTAATAATTAAAATTATAGTGTGCGGTAAAAAATTGTAGTGTTATACCATGTGTTTGCAGATGACTGTGCAAAAAAAATAAAATGATAATAAACTGATAAAAATTCTAAAATTTACGATAAGGAAAATTATAAATAAATCATACAAAGTTAAAATATGACAATAAATTGGTAAAAAAAACTCTAAAATAATGATGATTATCAATAATTTATTAAAACTTATGAAAAAAATTTGTAAAAAAGTGTATTTTGTGCTTTTTAACAATCAGAAAACATGAAGCGTTAGTTTTAAGCATGGAGAACCGAAATTGGGTGCCAACGATTTGCCCTTTTCTATTTGAAGACGATATAAAAGTCTTCAGATAAAAACATCGACATGTAGCTAATTTTGCTCAACAAAAATATTTTTTATAAAAAATTTCAGCGTACTCCAATTTAGAGTTGCCTACATATTTTGAGTTGCATGAGGATCAGGTCGGGTATAGTTCAAAAGTTATTTCATCATGTCTTATTTTGGGGGTGGAAAAAATTAATGCGTCCTCAAATTCTAGGCCTGCAAAATTTATAAATCTGAAAAGCAGTACTTAACAATGACAAACGAGTAACTAAGTTTGATTTTTTTTCAATAAATTCATAAAAAATGACATGTAATGCTTAAATAATCTAAAGATCAATAAATAAAGGCATTGTAGATTTTGACTAAAGGAATACAAAATATTCAATTGAAGATGAACTTACATAAAAGGACTTATTAGCGGACAGATAAATCCAACATGTCCTATTTTAGAGCGGATGAACCCAATTCATGCTTCTAAAAATTTGAAAAAACTAAGCTGAATTTTTTTTCTTTTTTTCTTTTTTACTTTTTTTCTCTTTTTTTTCAAGAAATTTAAAAGGCAACATACAGTGGTTAAGTAATTAACAAAAATAGTAACTGATAAAATAAATGCATTGCAATATATGTAGGTAATGGTAAAGATAGCATGCGGTGCTTAAATGATAAAACAAATGCATTGCCACATATGAAAGTAAATGCCAAGATGACATGAAGTTCTTAAATGATAAAATAAAATAAATGCATTGCGATGTGTGCAAATAAAGGCAAAGATGACATGCAGTGCTAAAAGGATAAAATAAATGCATTACGATATATGCAAGTAAAGGCAAAGATGGAATGTTGTGCTTAAATGATAAAATTAATGCATTACGACATGTGCGGGTAAAGACAAAATGACATGCAGTGCTTAAATGATAAAATAAATGCATGGCAATAAGTGCAAGTAAAGGTAAATCTAGTGTGTTATGCTTAAATGGTAAATAACTGCGTTGAAAAATGTGCTAGTAAAGGCAAAGATGACATGAAATGCTTAAAGATTAAAAAATGCATTGTGACAAATGCAAGTAAAATAAAGATGGCATGTGATGCTTAAATGAAAAAATAAATGTAGTGTGATCAGTACAAGTAAAGGAAAAGATGAAATACAGTGCTTAAATGATAAAATAAATGCATTGTGATAAGTGTAAGTAAAAATAAAAAAGGGCATGTGGTGTTTTAAATGATAAAATAAATGCATTTGCAATAAGTATAAGTAAAGGCAAAAATGGCATGTGGTGCTGTAAATGATAAAATTAATGTATTACGGTATGTGCCAGTAAAGGAAAAGATGACATGCAGTGCTAAAATGATAAATTAAATGCATTGCGATATATGCAAGTAAAGGCAAAGATGGCATGTTATGTTTAAATGATAAAATAAATGCATTGCGATATGTGTGGGCAAAGTCAAAGATAGCATGATGTACTTAAATGATAAAATAAATGCATTGTAATGTGTGAAAATAAAGAAAAGGCTAGTATTCAGTGCTTAAATGATAAAATAAATGCATAGAGATATATAAGGAAAGGTAAAGAGAGCATGTAGTGTTTAAATAAAATAAATGTATTGCGATGTGTGCAAATAAAGGAAAACAACCATAAATATCTAATTGAAGAAAAATATGCTTAGCTATTTTTTTGGAGGAGAGACTAACCCAATGTGTCCTGTTTCTGGGTGGACGAACCCAACATGTCCCGTTTTAGGGTGGAAGGACCCATGTGAAATATTTATTGAGAAAAGAGATTGTTTGGGAATGGAAGTGCTTATATATTCATGATGTTCCTTTCAAAATTGCCCCTGAATCATATTGTGAGATGCTGGGGATGCAAGATTGTGTACTTGTTGGAGAGAAATAATAATTATGGAGTTGTGACGACCGAACTCTGCATAGAGCTTCCTATATATCTCAAGTGTCATGAGAATCAGGTCATTGTAGTTTGAAATAGGATAAATTTTGAGACGGTTATCAAAATTCACCCCAGTGTATGAGGCCCCAGGGTGGTCTCACCAAAGATAAAGAAGAGTACCCTCAACTTCGAGGGTAAGTCTTGGTGGACACTATCCCGACACCGGTTGTGTCTAACTACTGGTGATGATGTTGTGAGATCGGTCCAATCAGCTATGATAGTTAGCTTCACAATCGGTTACGAGTTTGATATAGATAAGTTCCTATTCCAAGATATAAGTGATTAGGTAGTTGGGGGTGAGAAGGCATTGTTGGCCTACCCCTGTATGATTATACATATTTGTCTGGATGTGGGAGTACTAGAACTCCCTGGTATTGATGAGATGCTTGAGGCTACAAGGATATTTGGCATTAGCCTAATTAGAGATGCAGCCAACCTATTGGCCCGACAGGTGAGACATGCAGCAGACATTTTGGCAGGGTTGTTTCCTTAAGATGGTCAGATTGATACCACTACTTCAGCGGAGGAAATCGAGGCAGGAGTACATACGGAGGGATCACATACAGATATAGAGGGTACTTCTAGTGCCCCACCACCAGTCCAGTACGTTCCATCCAGACCTTGAGGTATTCCATTTGGTGTTACGCATATTTCACAAGCACTTTGGACTGAGCTCATAACATGACTAGCCACGCTAGAGGCTAAGGTAGGTCACATAGAAGGAGACGTGAAGACTTGGATCAATTCATAGTTTGAGATAATAAAAAGAGGTTCCAAGGTTGCCTAGATTCTTTTGAGTCGAGGATGACTTAACAGCTGAGTAGTAGGAAGGCGCCCACTGTTGATGACATCAGATCTGAGGTTACAAAAATTAAAAAAATGGTCATAGATCTTTATAAGAGACCAGTGGTTGCTGATCCCATTGTAGAGACAGTGATTCCTACTGTCCATGTGCTGAACATTTGGGTAGTCTCAGCAGATACACTAGTTGAGGAGAACAAAGAGAAAAAACAAGAGAAGAAGAGTGTAACGCCTCGCATTTTCAAGCTAGAAATTAAATCATCATTCCTACGTGCATAAGCTCTAATTCCATAATTTATGTTTAGATTCATATGTCATGATCTTTCTCCTAGTATATGAAGTGATTATGAGGTGAAAAACGTTCATAGAAATGGCCTAAAGAAAAGTTGAGCTAAGAATCTTTCATTCATTCAAAATTAGATATTTAATTCTACAAGGGTCTACTTTGAACGTGTATAACTTTCGATAAACATAGAATCTTGTAGCTCAAGACCCACCAAATTATAGATAATTTAATTATCTTTCCAACGATACCAATTTGCCAAACTTTGATAACCGAGCAAAAAGTTATGATATTTTTCGTGTGAGGCAGTAAGCCAATGTGATGTCGATGCAACGCATTGTCCAATGTGTTACGGAACTGTTTCACTCGTTAAATCAGTTTCTAATGGATCTAGGGGAATTTTGGTCACTTTCCCTCACCCAAAATCCATCCATAGCATAAGATTTGCGCCCCAAAAACCATAATACACTCTATAATTCAATTTTCCTCTCAAATCAAAACCCTAACTCATCCCCAAAGATCAAGAACTCATCCCTAAGATCAAGAATTCCAAGAAACGGATCAATATCCGAGTTTCATCTTTCAAATCTAATAATCTAAGGTACATGGGATTTATCCTAATTACATGGGCTTGTTGAAACACTTGAATATGTTTTAAAGTTTAGAAAACATGAATTTATAAAAGGGTTTTGGAATCTATGTTTTCAATTATGCATCATGAATTTTCTAATGATATTGTTGTTTTGGCCTTGAGGCCTTTCCCCTTAAACCGATTTATACTCATATATATATATATATATATATTGAAGATTGAATTGAGAGCAAGAGTTTATTAAAAATCCCTCTCTTATTGTTAAGATATTTGTTTCTATATGTGTTATGAACTACATGATTTCATTTTGAGAAGTATGATATGAATGTCTTGAATTTGGTTTATGACTTGATTATGGTTTTGGATTTAAGAGAGGGGGTTTGACAGGTTAAAAATGTTGAAGATATAAAGCTAAAGAGTTGCATGAATTATCACAAACTTCATGACCACCACATGTTTGTTGAAACATTGAAAAGAACGATCTTTGCATAGTTTGGTAAATGTTTTAAAGTATGAGTCTTCTTGACTAGTTCAAAGTATGGTGGACTGAACTTTACATATTGAAATAAGAGATTATAATATGATATCTTATGGCTTAGAGATTCAACTTGCAAGTCAATGGTATGACAAAACTATATAAATGAATGTCATAACAGAGTAAGAGTTTCATATTTGATTTCAGAGAATACATGTTTTAAGGAGCTAAAAATGGACTTAAAGAGGGTTAGGTGGTTGCCCGAAGAAGTCTTGAGTTCAAGGACTCCTAGCCTGAAATCGTGTTTTGTCGATATGGGTTCATTTTATCCCCTAGAGGGATTATACGCTGGACTAGTGCCCTGTGGCATGTCAGAGACAAAGACACCAACCCTTGTGGAAAACTCGAGTTGGGGGCTTGGCTTCTGAGTCAAGGGGAGATTCCATATAGCCCGTGAAATTTTAGAGTTGTAGGGTATACCACCTAGCTCAGAAGTAAGATAAAGAGTGAGTCATAGATTTCAGATAATTGTTCAGAGTCTTTTAAATATGTCCATATATTTTTTATATATCTTATATAAAACTGTCTATAAATTTCTCTCACCTATGTTGAATAAAAATATTTATTTTGGATTGCTCTGCGTACTAGTACTTTTGTATTGACCCCCTATATTTTAGAATTTTGAGACACAGTCCTGAGGTCCAGTAAGCAGTAGATTGACTTGTTAGAAGTTTGCAGCTGGTAAGCCTCCCTTACTTTGGAAGTCCTGGTTATGAAACTTGATATTGTTATTTTATTTTGATTCATGGTCTGACTGGGGGCCTTGTCCCAAATTTTAGAAAAATGTTATTTTCAGTTTGTAGAAATTTTGCAGACTGATGTTAGACGTTGTTAGAGGTTTATGGTTTAAATTCCAAATTTTTCAATTGAATTATGATATTGACCATGGTCTCATATTGTTTATATTTTTGCATTTTCCTTTATATTATATGAAAGTATGTATGATTGCCAGATAGAGAAGGGCGTTCGGGCCTTCATGGTTTGGAATGCTCGTCACAGCTAGGACCCCAGCTTGGGTTGTGACAAACATGGTATCAGAGCATGGTTTATGGTCCCAGGGTGTCTATAAAATTATGTCTAGTAGAGTCTTGCTTATGGGTGTGTTGTGCACCATACTTATAATCAGGAGGCTACCAGGCATTTAGGAGTTGTTTCCCATTCTTTCATACTCTAGTTCGTGCTATAGAGTTATCTATAAAAATGTTATCCAAGTTCATTCCTCACTCTAATTTCATGGTCCATGCCTCAATGTTGAGGCGATAAAAGTCTAAGAGTCTAGCCCCCCCAACAATATGGTTCTCTCTGATTGAGTTATCCATAAAGTTATGAGATAGCATGAGGACTTGAGAGGAGTTCATTAGTTCTTCAAGGTGTATTGATTTGAGTGTATGCCTTTATTCTGATAAAATCATGCCTTTCAGCCTGAGGTACAAAGTCTATTCAATCCCCTTTCAAAATTCTTATTGCAAGTGTCTTCCATAGGGGTAATGATGTGTAGCAGAATGTTGGAAATGTATTTCCACCCGAGTAGTAGTGTATGTTAAAGTGTCATGACCTATTGGTAGTGAGTTGGTTCAGAAGTTTGTGATATGGAGTCACAAGGTTAGAAGTCAGAGTGAGGGTGACTTTTGTGTAAATAGAGAGTTTTAGTTGTATAATCGTTGATTAAGGGATGGTTTTCCATTTTATAGTGATAGACTAATATGGTAGCAATAATTGTAGATTATATGGTAATTATGTGAAGGAAGTGACCGGATATGATTATTATTTGTTCAAAATAGAGAAGGAGCTCAAAGTGGATAGTTATGGTGGTTGTATAAATCATTTATAAGTGGTAAGAGGAAAGGGTAGATTAGTTAATAAGGTATTGGTAGAGGCTCATTAGTGTTTATTGAATTTTGAAGATCATTGTGATGTATGATTAGGTAAGTGAGTATGATCTGAGGAATTAGAATATGTTGGTAAGACTGAAATGGGTTATATTACAATATTAAGATTGACTAATCCTATCGTGTGACTTTACCCCTTTGATGGTATTTCCATTAGTAGTAGTAAACTAGTATTTCATGTGAGAAGGTATGTAGTGGATTTTGAGTTGTAATAATGAGGTTATGGAGGTGTTGGGATTTTAGGTAGTTGCTAAGTGAAGTGAAGTATTTGGGTTGATTTCCCAATTTGATGGACTTGTATAGTATGTGGCATGCTTTACCGGTGGTATATAATTGAGGATAGACAACATGCTTGAACTTTAGAAGTGGAGTTTAGATGTGGAGTGTAGTGGTGAGAATAATAGCTTGAGATTAATGATGCATATTTTTTAGAGTAATTAGCAGGCTTGATGTGATGTGCGAAATGGCCTAGGTTAATGATTTATGAAAAGTTTAAGTGGTTACCGTGAGGTATATGTGTATATGAATGATGAATTATGGTTGAATCATTAAGTGGATAAGAACGTGAGTAAATAGGAATAAGTTGAACCCCAAGGTAGCATGTTGCTAGATAAGGTGTGAAGTGTGTAAGTGTTACGAGCACCTAGATTTCATTCTCAAATCTTATAGTATGTATAAGTCTGGGAAGTTGTTGCATGGTGCTCTTTAGAGGTTGAATTGAAAGAAAAATAGGTAGGCAATATGCGCCTTTGGTATAGTCTTACAGAGTTTGTGAAGTTGCAAGTTGGGGGATTAGAGGTTTAATGCTAGTATAATGAATTGAAGATATAGTATTAAGTGCTTAGAAGTGTGGGTGTCTATGCTCGTGAAAATATTAGTCGTAAGTTGATGACTTTGAGGGTTAGAAGAAATTACGTTTAGTGTCCCTGAAAGGGTATGTCTTAGAAAAAAATTAGTGCCTTTGTATTAGAGATTAATGAGAGAAGTTTGTGTTCATGTATATACTGATACCCCCCTTTTGTGATAAGGAGTGTGGATACGTGCGCTCTTGAGAGTGGGAGATGTAGAGTGATTGCTATAGAGGCTAGCGGATGTTAAGAGTAGCATTTACAGAAAAGCAAGTCCTTCAGAGTACAGTTCATCAGAGAGAGTTTAGAGTTTAAGTGTGTGGTGATATCTGTTTTATGTTAAGAGTTGTGGATATAGACTTGATAAGGGGATATGTCCGTAAGTCTAGGATTGTGACTTTGATCTAAGGGGGAAATGGGGGATTAAGTTAGTTCCCGAATTTTCCTCAATTTGGCAAGTTGCGGGGAGGAGTCATAATAAATCTATTCTTACTCAAGCATACTCCTCCTACTTCCATTTCAGAGATTATTCTGCTAATATCTTACGTCACATGTTCAAGTCATGCCTATGCCTATAGTTCGAGTTCTCTATGGACTTATGTTTATGATCTGACCTCCAAACTAGAAGCAATTATGTCTCTTAGTAATCCAATCTTTCATGTATTCAAGTCATATGTTATGTTGTTTGTGATCCATGAAAATCTATGTCTCTCAGCATGCTTGGTCCAAAGGAAATATGTTTCTATATGTCACCTATTCATTCTATGTCGGGTTTAGCCAAAGTGATAGAGTTTATGTAAACTCATGCCAAATTTTAGTTCTTTAAATGAGGAGCAATAACTTCAAGAGGAAATCTTTGTCTTAGTTGTAATGTAATACCCCGTAGCATTCTTGACTCAATACCACTCTTGGTTTCATGTATTGAGAGCTAACAACCTGGAAAAAAAATTAATTGTTAAAAGACTTTGTCATATTTTGAGATATTAACTTCTATGATTTTCAAATTGACCTTCCCAACCCCGAGATGTAATTCTTGAGTTGATTCATGATCAGGGGTGTAAAGGGGGTGTCTTAGAAAAGTTTTAGATTTTTCAAACGATGTTTAAGGCATGTTTGGATAATCAAAATAGTGGGCCAACGCGATATCGATGCGTCGCGCCAGGAACCGCATCGGTAGGGACCGACGCGGCGCGACACTTAACGTGTCGGGTGCCCAATTCGTATTACTGATTTCCTAGTCCAAGAGGGTAATTCAGTTTCTTTCCCTCATTTTATCTTGAAATGTGCACCAATATTTTCTCAGTGCTCTATCCTAAGAATTCATGCTTTATTGTGTGTTTTTGAACAACTCTGTGCTTATGATCTAGACACTTGATATATGGAGCACCTCGTGTCTATTTTATCGTATCTTCACTTCATGTCCCTCCTTAAGTAGTACAACAAGTATAAGTTATGGTCTAATAGTGTTACTCCCATTCATAACTTTTGTGCTCGGGGTCCTTAATGACCCTCCATATGTTAGTGTGATGGTGGATGTGGAAGCATAGTAATGTGGTAGGTAGGAATGTAGATGTTCTTAAAGGTGAAAATTTTTATGTGATTTCTTAAGCTAAGGTTATAAGTGAAAGGAAAAGGAAGGAGATGAACTTTTTTGTGTGAAATAGCTAAGAAGGGGATGGACTTTAATTATGAGAAATAGTTGGGAATGAGATATATGGAGAGAATATTTGTGAATATGATTGAATTTGCTGGTCTTACTGGGGGAAATCCATGAAGTGGGTGTAGTAATGATAGGCTTGAATGTTGTGATTGATGAAAACTCAACCCATGTACTATGTGGTTAGTATTTCTTGAATTAAAACCCGAGAGTGTTTGACGATAGTGATAACGTGAGGCAATATTCTTAATGGGATGTAAAGTACAGGGTCCTATAGTTTAAGTTATCACCTTTTTACTTCGAGTTAGGCTTCAACATAGCAGTACTAAGTAGTGGAACTCAAATTCTTATGGCTAGATGTGTGATTGGAGAATTGTAAGTTGGCGAGTGTGAAGTATGTTATTTATTGTTTGGGGTGTAGATGATTAGTGCCTCTAAGTTTAAGTCTATTTGTGGTACTTTGTAAGGTAGAGAATGCTTCTAGTCCTATCTTCCGCGAAATCTTATTTCATTATTAGTACCAATATAAATCAGATCTATGATCACCAAATTGACTCATGCATTATGTTGTGATGATTATGGTTCATAGAGCTCATGTGCAAGATCATCCCTATGTAAAGTCTCATTGCCTCATGTTTCGTGCTTACACGTTTCACTCGAGGTTACCATGAAACTCGTTTGATGCCTTTGTATTTTTGTTGAGGAAAATTATTCAATGCGAGATTATGTTCTTTATTCTAAACTTTTAGATCCTCAAAAGTCCCTACCTATCATTCGACGACGAATGATCCCAAGGGGGAGATAATGTAACACCCCACATTTTTGAGCTAGAAATTGAACCATCGTTCATACTTCAGTAAGCTCTAATTCCATGGTTTATGTTTAGATTCATGTGTCATGATCTTTCTCCTAGTATATGAAGTGATTATGAGATGAAAAATGTTCATAGAAATGGCCTAAAGCAAAGTTGAGATAAGAACTTTTCATTCATCCAAAATTGGATATTCAATTCTACAAGGGTATACTTTGAACGTGTATAACTTTTGATACACATAGATTTTTCCATCTCAAGACCAACCAAATTGTAGATAATTTAATTAACTTTCCAACAATACCAATTTCGCCAAAATCCGATAACTGAGGGAAAAGTTATGACATTTTCTGTGTGAGCCAGTAAGCCGACGCGTCGACCAGCGCATTACGGAACTGTTTCACTCGTTAAATCAGTTTCTAATGGATATAAGGAAATTTTGGTCACTTCCCCTCACCCAAAATCCATCCATAACAAAATATTTGCGCCCTAAAAAACATAATACACTCTAAAATTTAATTTTCCTCTCAAATCAAAACCCTAACTCATCCCCAAAGATCAAGAACTCATCCCTAAGATCAAGAATTCCAAGAAATGGATTAAGATACGGGTTCCATATTTCAAATCCTATAATCTAAGGTACGTGGGGTTTATCCTAATTACATTGGCTGCTTGAAACACTTGAAAATGTTTTAAAGTTTAGCAAACAAGAATTTATAAAGGGGTTTTGGAATCTATGTTTTCAATTATGCATCATGAATTTTCTAATGATATTGTTGTTTTGGGCTTGAGGCCTTTCCCCTTAAACCGATTTATACTAATATATATATATATATATATATATATATATATACAGATATTGAAGGTTGAATTGAGAGCATGAGTTTATTAAAAATCCCTCTCTTGTTGTTAAGATATTTGTTTCTATATGTGTTATGAACTACACGATTTTATTTTGAGAAGTATGATATGAATGTCTTGAATTTGGTTTATGCCTTGATTATGGTTTTGGATTTAAGAGAGGGGATTTTACATGTTAAAAATGTTGAAGATATAAAGATAAAGAGTTGCATGAATTGTCACAAACTTCACGACCACCACATGTTTGTTCAAACATTGAAACGAACGATCTTTGCATAGTTTGGTAAATGTTTTAAAGTATGAGTCTTCTTGACTGGTTCAAAGTATAGTTGACTGAACTTTATGTTTTGAAAGAAGAGATTATAATATGATATCTTATGGCTTAGAGATTCGACTTGCAAGTCAATGGTATGACGATACTATATAAATGAATGTCAAAACAGAGTAAGAGTTTCATATTTGATTTCAGAGAATACATGTTTTAAAGTGCTAAAAATGGACTTAAAAAGGGTTAGGTGGTTGCCCAAAGAAGGCTTGAATTCAAGGACTCCTAGCCTGAAAGCGTGTTTTGCAAGACCCGAAGAATGATTGAGTTCAAGGCTTGAGTTCAAGGACTCATATTTGAGCAGTTGTGGTGAAAGAAAAGAAAGAAGAGTCTAAATGAAAAGGCAAGAGAAAAAAAGAATAGGAAAAGTAAATGCTAGAAACCCACACCTGGCCCAATTAAAATGTGCTAAAAAGAAAAAGGGAGACATAAGGGCGGAAATAAAAGAAGTAAAAGTAAGTGGACCCAAATAAAGGAGTAGTGTCTAAGAGGCTTAGTCACTAAATGAATCTCAAAAGATATCATACCAGCCACAAGCCTACGTTATAAGAAAAATAAAGTCCTAAAGTGATCTTACCATGACTGTCTGAAAACGTAGGAAAAGAACATAAGGACAAGCCTATGGTATTCTCTGGACAATGGTGGTAATTCTTTGTGAGTGAGAGAGTCATTCGTTATATCCCTGAATAGATTAGTTTATCTAAATGAAGAGTGAATGGGCTTTCTTTGACTATGGGTGCACATGGGTCATGTTTCTAGGTTTCTAGATTGTTTGATGAATTTAATTTATGTCTATGCTCAATTGTCAATTGCTAATATAATCCATTATATGATTTCTTTGTGTTTCTTTGTATGCTAAATCGGTATGCGCAGTATGAGTTGAAAAGTTAAAATTAGGATGGAAACAATAATGTTTAAATCAAGTTCAAAATCATTGTCATGGGTTCTTGAGGTCATCCTGTTTAAGCATCATCATTGTGCTAGAAAATAGTTATTTAGTTTTGTTTGCCTGAGGACATTCATAAGTCTAAGTTGAGGGTGTTGATACGGCATGGAAACACGACACTTTCAATGCTTAAAACTGCGAATTAATGAGTGAACTTAGGATATTTTGTTGGATATGATGCACTTTGGTGTATATTGCAGGAAAAATATGTTTACAATAGAGTTTGAATGAAAACAGAAGAAAAAGACCTATTCTGATCAAGATACGAGTCAACTCTTGATTTATGAACATCCGATATGACTCGTATGCTGAATCATATAAATAATAAAATCAAAGGCCAACCTAAGGAGCTAACTTTGGGGAAGATACGACACAAGTATCCAAGTCCTAAGCTAGGACACAAGTCATAAAAATCAGTCATAAATATAACAGAACCTAGGCTATAACTAGGAGTTGAAGTCTCAGAAGTATACAAGTCGGAAGTCTGAGTAGGACTCGTATAGGGAAGTCGTACACAAACTAGTGATCAGAATTTGGAAAAACTAAAGTCCCAGGTGGTTACGAGTGAAGGACATGAGTCATACACTCAGGTATGACTCATAAGCAGAAGTCGTACGATGAATAGAAAGTTGATCCTTGGGAGAACAGACACGAGAACAAATACGAGAAGGCAGGGTACGACTTGTATGATGTCGATACGAGTGAAGACCGAGTCGTATTGACTACCGACATAACTTTACCTTTCCCATTTTTATTAGGATTTTTATGTTATTTTGAGATAATATAAATACCCTAAAGTTTATTTTTTATTAGGCTACACTCTTTTACATATTATTAAAATATTTTACAATTGTTCTTGAGATTCTAGGGTTTATTCAATTAAAGACTTTGGAGTTTATTCATCTTATTCTTTTGTAATTAATTATATGTGTTCTTCATTGAGAATCGTGATTTCTTCCATAAACATGAGCGGTTAATCTCCTTGACTAGGATTGTGGGAACCCTGATGGATTAGCTACGTAGAGGAAGTGTGAGACTCATCTGTTCTAGGGATTCTGCATGTATCTTAATCTTCTTAATGATAATTAATCTCAAGTAGCTGCAGTAGCTTGATATAGCTTGTATTTGTATCCATCCCTACAAGGGAGTTTGTGATTGGGAAAAGAAGTTAAGATAGTGATTTGAGATTTCTACCTCCACCTTTTAGTCCCCGCGCCTCATCTAATCACTTGATCCTAAAGGAGTGGTGAACTGAGTTCATAGCAAGGAGCAACAAGGCGACGCCCTAAGACTTAAATGGTAAAGGGTGATATTTATCTTATCGCCCACAAGACGGGTAATAATACCTATCTTGTAGACTTTGCATGCAGAACAATAGAATAGTTGGGTTGATTACAAGAAATTTATAGAGTTGAAAAACCAGGGGGAACACAAGCCTAGTGTTTGTCGCATATTGTCGACAACTCAAAAGAACTCAAGATTTGGTTACTACGCGTGATTGATACTAAAATCCCCCTATTTACTTTCCTGTACTGCTTGACATCTCCCAAGCTCACACGCAAGTGTATGTGGTCTGCCAAGTAATATAGTGGCCTCAAAGAAAGCTGAATATCGATCCCTCAAAAGACTTATTTTAACAACTATTCAATTCTAGTTCAACTATTAAGATTAAATTGATGCAATGTAACCAAAAGAATAAAAACTAAAAATAAAGAAAACCATCCATAAACTTAAATACTTGATATAATCAATGGATCAAAACCCAGGGTTAAAGCACTACGAACAATCATACTACGATATTGAACTTCATTCATTAAATCGCTTATCTTGGTTGTTTATTTGTAAGGTTTATCATATGATCTTGGCCTCCTAACCTATAATATTATACCTACTTATACATTACAACTACATCATTGAGTGGGGATGTAATAATACAATTTGATGCATTAAGATATCATCCTACATGTGAATCAATCAAGGCTTCTAGGTATATCCATATCCAAGAAGCTAATTCAAATCCTTTGTTTCATAAAAGAATAAGGTAGACAATATATGTATACAAAGGTTAGCTACTCCTTAAAATAGTTAGAACAAATATAAACAAACAACCAAAGATGATAAGCAATTCAGACAAACTTAATTCAAAATGAAAGTAATCATGTTCTCTGCTTTAACCCCGGAAAGAGGGCGTTTAGCCGCAAATGGACATAACTGTAATCACAATCATGGAAAACATGTTAAAATCCATAAAAAACTAAAGTAAAAAATAAAAAGACCCTAATTGAAGTGTTTTCCATCCCTTCTCCAATTTTCAAAGTCGTCCAAGGTAATTAAAAAGTGTTTAAAGTGTTCTATTTATAATGGAAGGCATTTAGCCGTGTGGAAATAGAGGAGGCAACGGAGGTTCAACATAACTAGAATGGATGGGGAGCCACCTTATTAGTCCACCACTCTAGAGGGGTATCCTCCTGCTTTATTCCACTAGTATAAAGGAGGCACCTCCCTAATATCGCCTGCCCTCTATGGAATTGCCATTTTAACGTTCAACTTTGTCTCAAGCCTTTCTCCTTTTATCCAAGACTTGTAGTGTTATTTCCACTTGCATTTCAGCTTCTTCATCCTCAATATATCAACATAATCAACTAAAAAATCATCATACATCATCACACACTATAGATCAGAGATCAACACAACTAACAATGCACAACGATTAACTAGAAACTCAAGCTAAGCCTAGTCTCATCCTACTAATCCTTAGCTTATTGTTTTGACTCTTAGATTGGCTCAATTACACTTTGAAAACCACAAACAAGTTGTTACACTAATAAATACACAATAATACCATTAGTAACTCATTTGACACATTTGAATCCATCGCGATAGACTAGAACAAGCCCTAGCTCAATCTAGTAAAACTAGTTTTCTCGTCTAGACTCTAAACGGTTGATTTGAATACAAATTTCTTTGAAAACACCTTTAAACCTTGAAATCAAATACTTAAAAACTTATATGCTTATTTATCTCATCATTACCACATAAATCACATAAATTATCCTCAAAACAATGATAAATAAGTTAGGATAACAACACTAAAGTGCATAAATATACCCAACATCACCACCCCACATTAAAGCCTTGTTCGTCCTCGAACAACTCTTTACTTTAAGCCTCGTAATCTGAGGTGACTCCACACTTCTACTACAAGAAATACACTCAAACTAGTACTACATGACTACACATAATGCAAATTACTACACTAAGCATTTACATACACAATTGAAAGTTCAAGAATACTACTCCAAAACATCCTAGCCTCAAAAACTGACTCACCTAGTTGGAAAGCTCATGCAAATTGCTCAATAAAAGACATCATACAAATCACCTACATTGATAAAAAAAAATGTGGCCTCATAACAAGAGATTTACCCATATCCACTTATATAAATTCAATTTATAACACAATGGGTACAAGAATCAAGTTACTCTCACTCTCACAAGGAATTCACAAGTTACACATAATGAACCATAGGCTTGCCCTTAGTGCAGTACTCCACTAATATCAGACTACTAAATCTTAAGATCAAATAGGTCTTTAATGGTTGTAATGTAGGATAAGGTATAGGTAGGAACTATTCTAGCTAGTAAATAGCAACTATCTTCTCTAACCGCTTTAATACATCACCATATACAATTAAAACCAATCTTCAACAACAAAATTTCACCTCTACTAACTTCACACATCATTTGTTTTACCCTATCTCATTAAGCTCATTCACATACAATATGGTGGGAGTATTCTTTATTCACAACTTATTCAATTTGAACAAAGTTGTTTTCTTTACATTTATTAACTCCAAACCACAACAAATAACTTTTTTACACACCAATAACTATCACATTGGGGCTTCAATTTCACCTTTCACCTACTTGAATTTCTAACTCCTCACTCAATTAATTTTACCCTAAAGTGATTAAGAGCTATTGGATAAAATTAAGGTCAATAAAAGAAGGGGATTAGGCTATATATGAGGCTGAAAAAGAAAAAGCAAAAGGTTCAATGGGGTTAACTAGGATTAAGCACAGGGGTAGGTAAAAAGAAGGTATAAAACTTGGCTATCAAAGAAATGCCTATATCATCTCCTAAACCCATACTATTTATTTCATTTTGCAAACACACCATGCAAGTTCTATCTGTAACATGCAACAAGGAATATACAACAATCTTAAATCACACATGGAACATGCTCAACTCTAGAAGGATCATTATACACTATCAACCAAAGAATAGCATGAATTCAACATTAATCCAATAAGTACAAGAGTCATAATCAGCAGCCTAGGAGTCTAAAAAGTAGTCATTCATACAATCAACATGAATTTTACCATCAAAACATTTGCATCACGCAGTCACATAGAGCACCAACAAAAACATCTCATTTATTCCTAACACAAAAAAATTTAAATTTATCCTAAAAATGGGAATTTCCCTACCCCACACTTAAAAATCTACTTTGTCTCCAAAGTATACTTAAAAGTAGAGATAGAAATACTCCCTATGGCCTCTAGGCCTAGTTAGTAGAATCTTTATACATCAAAAGGGACCGAGGACCCCACACATAGTCTTCTCAATGATCCTTAGCTTAGGTTTTCTGATACTCAGACTTTCCATCAACTTGTGACTCAACAAAGGTAAAAACTAGTGAAGTAAAAACTAAAATACTAAAAATAAAACATACATTAACTTGGGTGGCCTCCCAATCAGTGTTTGATTTAGTGTCGCAGCACAACCCAATCTCTGACTCATCTATATTCCTTTATCCTTTTCCTCACACTAGGACGCCATCTTCTTATTTGTTTCTGACCTCTTGAGTGTGAACTCTCAAGGTCAACAACTTTTTCAACTTTAGCCTTTTCAGGATCATCAATATACATCATGTTGGGCTTAGGTTTTGAAGGCTTGGGCTGCTCAATGAGAAAGTCTGAAGAGGTGTCTTGTGGAATAGACTACACCACCCCATACTTATCCTCTTCAATCAAAGTAATCATGCATAAATACTTATAGTGGGACAGTGTATTGAGTGGTTTTTCCGCTTTGAAAACTATCTCTTTATCATCTAACCTCATTGTGAGAGTGCCCTCTCTCATATCTATTAAAGTGTCTCCCGTCACTAAAAATAGACATCCAAAATGACTGGCACTCTTTCATTTTCTTGTAAATATAAAACAATAAAGTCATCAGGAATAATAAACTTACCATCCTTGATGAGAACAACCTCTATGAATCCTTCAAGATGGGCTATGAACTCGTTTGCCAGATTCAGTAACACAAAGCTCGGTTTTGTCTTCCCTAAGCCCAAAGTATTAAACAAAGAAAGGGGCATCAAATTGATATTTTTCCCTAAGTCACTAAGTTTATGCACCACCTCACTATTCCCAATTTGAATAGGGAGCGTGAACTTCCCAGGATCTTTAAGATTTTTGGGCATTTTTTGTGTCACCTCTCCTCAGTGAGTGCTACTGCCTCCATATCCTGAAGCTTAATTTTATTAGAGACCACATCCTTAAAATACTTATATTACTTAGGTATTCTATGTAAAACATCTAAAAGAGGTAATTTAATGTGCAGCTCTCTGAACGTGTCAAAGAACTTCTTGAATCATGCATCCTCCTTTTTATAAGCCTCTGTGGGAAAGGTGGTGGTGGTCCCTCCTTTACCTATTCAGCATCTTTTCTTTTCGAGTACTCAAACTTTCTTAAATTTTTAGCAGCTTTGTCATCTACCTACTTAGGAGCCTCTTCTGTATTTACCTCTTTGGTTTTCTTTGGAGGTCCTTCATTAAGCTTTTTACTACTCCTCAAATTGATTGTCATTACTTGTTTAGGATTTTCAATATCACTTAGCAAACCACCTTGAGGTATGGTATTTTGTGCCTTTGTAAATTGACCAATTTTCAACTCCAAGATCCTTGCCGACTCTTTATATATGCTGTCAATTATGCTTGAGTAGCCATAATTTTCTTCAGCATCTCTTCCACATTGCTAGTCTTAGTTGTGGCCTGATTATTCTGAACTTGATGCTGCTGAAATAATTGTTGTTGGGCATTTCATTATTGATTTAGTGGCTGAGTCTGCCACTTCAGATTGTAGGTATTCCCATAATTGGGACTTTGAGCATTGCCCAAAAACATCATGGGCTCATGATTTGCAGCACACATGGCCGTTGAATGCCCACGTTACCACATACCTTACACCAACCTATAGTCTGTTAAATTGCATTAATTGTGGCTTCAGGCTATGTAATCCCCAACTTTATATTGCTGATCTGATTTTGCAGTGCAGAAACATCGGCAGAGATAGAAGTAAACTGATCCACCTCAAATACATCTGCAATCTTCTTTGTAGCATTTCTTATGTCTGAATGCCAATTGGGATATCCTTGTGCAATCTGGTTCAATGAAGTATAAAGCTCATCATATGTCAACTCCAAATCTTGACGACCTGCAGCTGAATCTAGTAAAATTTGTGTTATGGTCAAGCGCCTCAACAAAAATATGAGCTAATACCTCATTGGACAATTGATGATGTCAAAAGTCCTTGAAAAGAGCTTTGAACTGTTCCCAATCATGATATAAATTCTCATCTGGCTTCTGTTTGAACCACACAATTTTACTGTGAAGTCTTATAGACTTTCCAGATGAAAAGAATCGGATGAGGAATTTCTGGGACAAGTCATTCCAGGTTGTGATTGAATTTTTCGGCTCAGTTTTTATCTACTTTTTTTCTTTCCCTAATAGTGAAAGGGGGAATAGTGTCAGCCTTACATAATCAGTTGACACATCCATAGGGATGAATGTGTCACTGATCTATAGAAGGTTTCGCAGAAGGACTTATATATCTTTATGTTAAAGCCCTATAAACTGTCCGCTACTGATAAAAAGTTGCATCATGTTCTATTTCAGCTTAAAATTACCTCCAACAGTCGGTTTCTGCAAAGGGGAAGTCAAATTATTCAAAAGTGGGATTGCCACTTCTCTAACTGTCCTGTGGGTTGGTTGATCTTCAGCCATTAGAGAAGGATTGTCTTGTTTCTCTCAAAATTATGGGAAACGGGGAAGAAGGATTCCCTTTCTCCTTTGTTGATGGAAGCGTTGCTCGGGTTCGGAGCTCGGTTCAACCAATTCCCTATCCTTTGCCATATTAGTACACAGCAAACCTATTTCCTGCAAAATCAATACCAAGACCAAGAGTAAAGCACCAAAAAAATCTAAAAAGTAAAATTGAAACACTAATAGTGCCAATGTACAAGTTTCCAACAACGACTCCAAAAACTTGACAACACATATGCAAGTGTATGTGGTATACCAAGTAATATAGTGGCCT
The DNA here is from genome assembly GCA_030864215.1 of Capsicum pubescens. Lineage (NCBI taxonomy): Eukaryota > Viridiplantae > Streptophyta > Magnoliopsida > Solanales > Solanaceae > Capsicum > Capsicum pubescens. The sequence continues at coordinate 127,980,680 of CM061543.1, forward strand.
CAAAGAAAGACGAATATTGATACCTCAAAGACGTGTTTTAACAACTATTCAATTCCAGTTCAACTATTAAGATTAATTGATGCAGTGTAACCAAAAGAGTTTTGAAAGTTATAAACTAAAAATAAAGTATACAATGTGTAAAAGTAAGGACTTGAGAAAATCAATGGATGAAAACCCAGGGTTAAATATCTACAAACAATCATACTACGCTATTGAACTTCATTCATTAAATCATTTATCTTGGTTTTTGATTCGTAGGGTTTATCGTATGATCATGGCCTGCCGACCTCTAATCTTCTACCTACTTGGAGATTACAACTACATCCTTGAGTGGGGATGTAATAATCAAATTAGATACATTAAGATATCATCCTACATGTGAATCAAGAAAGTCTTCTAGGTGTATCCCTATCCTAAATATTAATTCAAATCTCTTATTTCATAAAAGAATAAGAACCTTACTTAGCTTATCCCTACGTTCTATCTTCCTATTTCCCTTCCCGAGATCACAAGGTCGACAATACATGTATTCTAATGTTAGAGACTTCTTAAAATAGTTAGAACAAAGATAAACAAACAACCAAAGAAGATAAGCAATTCCAACAAGCATAATTCAAAAGGAAAGTAATCATATTTTTGGCTTTAACCCCGGAAAGGGGGCGTTGACCTGCTAATGGACATAAATGTAATCACAATTATGGAAAACATGTTAAAATCCATAAAAAAAAACTAAAGTAAAAATAGAAAAAACCTAATTGATGCTTTTTCCAGCCCTGCTCCAAGTTTCAAAGTCATCCAAGGTAATTACAAAGTGCTTAAAGTGTTTTATTTATATTGGAAGGCATTTAGCCGTGTGGAAATAGAGGGGGAGGCACGGGTTCTACACCACTGTAATGAAGGGGGAGCCATCTACCTTAGCAAACCATTATAGAGGGGTCTCCACCTTATTTATTTCACTGTTATAAAGGGTGCGCCGCCCCTATATCGCCTTCCCTCTCTGGAATTGCCATTTTGATGTTCAACTTCGTCTCAAGCCATTCTCCTTTTATCCAAGACTTAAAGTGTTATTTCCATTTGCATTTCAGATTGTTGATCTTAAATATAACAACATAATCAACTCAAAAAATAATCCTACATCATCGCACACCATAGATTAGAGATCAACATAACAAAAAATGCACAACGATGAACTAGAAACTCGAGCTAAGCCTAGTCTCTTCCTATTAATACTTAGCTTATTGCATTGACTCTTAGTTTGCGTCATTTACACTTTGAACAATACAAACAAGTTCCACACATAAATACACAATAATACCATTATAAACTCATTTGACCCATTAGAATCCATCGCGATAGACTAGAACAACCCCTAGCTCATGCTAGTAAAACTAGTCTTCTCGTGTAGACTCTAAATGATTGATTTGAATACAAACTTGTTTGAAAACACCTTTAAACCATGTAATCGCATACTTGAACACTTATATTCTTATTTATCTCATCATTAACACATAAATCACATGAATTCCCCTCAAAACAAGTCTAAATAAGTTAGGATAACAACACTAAAGTGCATAATTACACCCAACATTACCACCCCACACTTAAAGCCTTGATCCTCCTAGAACAACTCTTTACTCTAAGCATCATAAGCTGAGGTGAATCCATACTTCTACTACAATAAATACACTCAAGCTAGTACTACCATGACTACACATAATGAAAATCACTACACTAAGCATGTTACATACACAACTGAAAGTTCTAGAATACTACTCCAAAACATTCAAGCCTCAAGAACTTACTTACCAAGTTAGCAAACCCATGCATATTTCTCAATAAAAGTCATCATACAGATCACCTACATTCATCAAACATGTGACCTCACAACAAGAGAGTTACCTATACTCACTTATATAATTGCAATTTATAACACAATAGGTACAAGAATCAAGTTACGCTCACTCTCACAAGGAATTCACAAGTTACACATAATGAACCATAGTCTTTCCCTTAGTGTAGTACTCTACTAATAACAGAATATTGAATCTTAAGATCAAATAGGTCTTTAATGATTGTAATGTAGGCTAACAAATCGGTAGGGATAATTCTAGCCAGTAAAAGTGGCTATCTTCCCTAAGTGCTTTAACGCATCACCATATACAATTAAAACCAATCTCCAACAACCAGCTTTCACCTCTACAAACTTTGCATATGTTTTGTTTTACCCCATCTCATTAGGCCCATTCACATACAATACTGTGGGAGTATTCTTCATTCACAACTTACTTAATTTGAAAAAATTTGTTTTCTTTACATTACTTAACTCCCAACCACAACACATAAAATTTTTACGCACCAATAACTATCTCTTTAGGGCTTTAATTTCACCTTTCTCCTACTTGAATTTCCAACTCCTCACTTAATTAATTTTACCCTAAAGCGCTTAGGATATTTTGGATCAAATTAACGTCAATAAAAGAAGAGGATTAGGCTACATATGAGGCTACTAAAGAAAAAGCTAAAGGCTCAATGGGGTTAACTAGGATTATGAACAAGGGTAGGTAAAAAGAAGTTATAAAACTTGGCTATCAAAGAAATGCCTATATCATCTCTAAAACCCACACTCTTTATTTCATTTTGGACCCACACCAAGCAAGTTCTTGACGTCACATGCAACATGGAATATACAAAGACCTTACATCACACATGGCGCATGCTCAACTCTAGCAAGATTATTGTAGACTCTCAACCAAACAATAGCTTGAATTTAACATTAAGCCAACAAGTACAAGAGTCATAATCATAATCCTAGGAGTCTAAAAAATGGTCATTGAAATAATCAACATGCTTTTTACCATCAAAACACTTGCATTATGCAGTCACATATAGCACCAACAAGAATATCTCACTTATTCCTAACACAAAAAAAAATAAATTTACCCTAAAAATGGGAATTTCCCCACCCCACACATATAAATCTACTTTGTCCCCAAAGTATACTTAAAATAGAGATAGAACTACTCCCTGAGGACTCTAGGTCTAGCTAGTAGCATATTTATACATCAAAAGGGTCCGGGGACACCACACTTAGTCTTCACCAAGCTCTTTAGCTCGGGTTTTTTGGTACTCTTACTTCCCATCAACCTGCAACTCAACAAAAATAAAAACTAGTAAAGTAAAAACTAAAATACTAAAAATAAAACAAACCTTAACTTGGGTTGCCTCCCAAGCAGTGCCTAATTTAGCGTCACGGCATGACCTAATCTCTGACTTATCCATATTTCTTTATCCTTTTCCTCACACTAGGATGCCATCTTCTTATTCGTTTCTGACATCTTGAGTGTGAACTCTCAAGGTCAACAACTTTCTCAATTTTAGCCTTTTTAGGCTTATCAATCTGCATCATGTCGATCTTAGGTATTGGAGGCTTGGGTTGCTCAATGAGGAAGTCTTAAGAGGTCTCTTGTGGAATAGACTCCACCACCCATACTTATCCCCTTCAATCATAGTAATCATTCACAAATCCTTATAGTAGGATAGTTTGTAGAGTGGTTTGTACACTTTAAAAACTACCTCTTCATCATCCAGCCTTATTGTGAGCGTGCCCTATCTCACATCTTTTAAAGCTCCTCCTGTCGCTAAAAATGGATGTCCAAATATTACTTGCACTCTTTTATAATTTTGTATATCTAAAATAATAAAGCTATCAGGAATAATAAACTTACCAACCTTGATGAGAGAATCCTCTAGAACTCCTTCAGGATGGGCTATGGTCTCATTTTCTAGTTGCAGTAACACAGAGCTCGATATCGTCTTCCCCAAGACCAATATGTTGAACAAAGAAAGAGGCATCAAATTGATGCTTGCACCTAAGTCTCTAAGTGTGTGTACTACCTCACTATTCCCAATTTAAATGGAAAAAGTGAACTTCCCAGAATCTTTAATCATTTTGGGCATCTTCTCATCACCACAAATATACACTTCTTAGTTAGTGATACTGCCTCCACATCCTGTAGCTTAATTTTATTAGAGAACACATTCTTCAAGTACTTATCGTACTCGGGCATTCCCTGCAAAATATCTAAAAAGGTAAGTTAATGTTCAGCTCTCTAAATGTGTTAAAGAACTTCTTAAAGCATGCATTATCCTTTTCTTTTATACAACTCTATTTGAAAGATGGTGGTGGTCTCCTCTTCACTTGTTCACCAACTTTTGTTTTCAAGTACTCAAATGTCCTCAAATTTTCAGCAGCTTTGTCATCTACCTGCTTATGAGCCTCTTCTATATTTTCCTCCTTGGTTTTCTTTGGAGGTACTTCATTAAGCTTTTTACCACTTCTCAAAGTGATTGCCATTACTTGTTTAGGATTTTCAGTATCACTTGGCAAACCACCTTGAGGCCTGGTATTTTATTCCTTCATAAACTGACCAAATTGCAACTCCAAGCTCCTTGTATCTACTTGCTGGTTCTTTATATCTACTACTAATTATTCTTGAGTAGCCATAATTTGCTTCAGCATCTCTTCTATATATCTAGTCTGAGTATTAGCCTGATTATTCTAAACTTATTGCTACTAAAACTGTTGTTGTTGGGCATTTCATTATTGATTTGGTGGCTGAGTCTACCACTTCAGATTGTAGGCATTCCCAAAATTTGACCTTTGAACATTGCCTACAAACATCACAGACTCAGGATTTGCAGCACACATAGCCACTGAATACCCAATGTTACCACATACCTCACACCAACCTATAGTCTGTTGAATTTCATTAATTGTGGTTCCAGGCTGTGTAACCCCCAACTTAATATTGATAATCTAATTTTGTAGTGTAAAAATTTGGGCGGAGATAGTAATAAACTGATCCACCTTCAACATACCTACAATCATCTTTGTAGCATTTCTTGAGTTTGAATGCTACTCGGGATTTCCTTATGCAATTTGGTTCAACCAAGTATAAAGCTCATCATATGTCAACTCTAAAGCTTGACCACCTGCAGCTGAATATAGCAAAATTTCTGTGTTATGGTCAAGTACCTCAGCAAAAGTGTGAAATAATACCTCATTGGACTGTTGATGATGTGGAAAGTCTTGAAGAAGAGCTTTGACCCATTCCCAAGCATGATATAAATTCTTGCCTGGCTTCTGTTTGAAGCATACAATCTCACTGTAAAGTCTTGCATTTTTTCAAGATGGAAAGAATCGGATGAGAAATTTCTGGGCCAAAACATTCCAGGTTGTGATTGATTTTTTGCTCAGCGTTCAACCACTTTTATGCTTCCCCCAATAGTGAAAAGAGGAATAGTGTCAGCCTTACACAATCAGTTGACATGCCCGTAGGGATGAATATGTCACTGATCTCCAAAAGTTTGGCAAATGGACTTATGGATCTTCATGTGAAAGCCCTATAAACTTTCCACTGCTGATCAAAAGTTGCACCATGTTTTATTTTAGCTCAAAATTACCAACAACAGTTGGTTTCTTCAAAAGGGAGGTCAAATTTGTCAGAAGTAGGATTGCCACTTCTCTAACTATCCTGTAGGCTGGTTGATCTTCAGCCATTAGAGCAGGATTGTCTTGTTCCTCTCAAAATTATAGGATATGGGGGAGAAGGATTCCCTCTCCCCTTTTTTGATGGATGCATTACTTGGGTTTAGAGCTTGGTTCAACCAATTCCCTATCCATTGCTAGATTACTACTCAGAAAACTTATTTCCTGCAAAATAAATACCAAGATCAAGAGTAAATCACCAAAAAAATCTATAAAGTAAAACTAAAACACAAATAGTTGCCAATTTACAAGTCCCCGGCAACGACACCAAAAACTTGATAGCACACACGCAAGTGTACGTGATATACTAAGTAATATAGTGGCCTCAAAGAAAGTCGAATATCGATCCCTCATAGACTTATTTTAACAACTATTCAATTCAAGTTCAACTGTTTAGATTAAATTGATGCAAGGTAACCAAAAGAGTTTTGAAAGTTATAAACTAAAAATACAGTAAAGAGCGCGTAAAAGCAAAGACTTGAATAATCAATTCATGAAAACCCAGGTTTAAAGAACTACAAACAATCATACTATGCTATTGAACTTCATTCGTTAAATCGCTTATCTTGGTTGTTGATTCGTAGGGTTTATCGTATGATCATGTCCTCCCGACCTCTAATCTTCTACCTACTTTGACATTACAATTACATCTTTGAGTGGGGATGTAATAATCTAATTAGATGCATTAAGATATGATCCTACATGTGAATTAAGCCAGGCTTCTAGTTATACCCCTATCCTACACACTAATTCAAATCCCTTATTTAATAAAAGAATAAGAACCTTACTTTGCTAATCCCCATGTTCTATCTTTCTATTACCCCTCCCGAGATCACAAGGTCGATAATATATGTATTCCAAGGTTAGATACTCCATAAAATAGTTATAACAGATATAAAAACAACCAAAGATTATAAGCAATTCAAACAAACTTAATTCAAAATTAAAGTAATCATGTTCTTGGCTTTAACCTTGTAAAAGGGGCATTTAGCCGCTAATGGACATAATTGTAATCACAATCATGGAAAATATGTTAAAATACATAAACAAACTAATGTAAAATAGAAAAAACCCTAATTGAAGTGTTTTTCCAGCTCTTCTCTAAGTTTCAAAGTCGTCCAAGGTAATTACAAAGTGCTAAAAGTGTTTTATTTATATCGGAAGGAATTTAGCTGTGTGGAAAGAGAGGAGGCGGTGCTGGTTCTACGGCACCGTAATGGAGGAAGCACCACCTACATTAGTCCACCACTCTATAGGGGGCTCCGCCTGCTTTATTCTGCCGGTATAAAGGAGGTGTCTCCCCTTTATCGCCTGCCCCCTCTGGAATTGCCATTTTGACGTTCATCTTTGTCTCAAGCCATTCTTATTTTATCCAAGACTTATAGTGTTATTTCCACTTGAATTTCAGCTTGTTCATCCTCAATATATAAACATAATCAACTCAACAAGCATCCTACATCATCACACACCATATATTAGAGCTCAACACAACAAACAATGCACAATGGTGAACTAGAAACTCGAGCTAAGCCTAGTCTCATCCTATTCATCCTTAGCTTATTGCGTTGACTCTTAGCTTAGATAATTACACTTTGAACACTGCAAACAAGTTTTTACACTCATAAATACATAATAGTACCATTAGTAACTCATTTGACACTTTAGATTCCATCGCGATAGACTTGAATTTCCCCTAGCTCAAGCTAGTAAAACTAGTTTTCTTGTGTAGACTCTAAATGATTGATTTGAATACAAACTTGTTCTAAAAAACCTTTAAATATTGTAATCACATACTTAAACACTTATATGCTTATTTATCCCATTATTAACACATAAATCACACGAATTATCCTCAAAACAAGGCTAAATAAGCTAGGATAACAACACTAAAGTGCATAAATACACCCAACATTGCTGCTCATGGATTACATCAAGTCAAGCAATTATTTATATTTTCCCTATGGGATCAACCCCACCCTAGTTGGGTTATTATATTTTCAATCGACTAGATTAAACTTCTAATTAGAATGTAGTTTTGGGCGACATCAATTTTTAGCGTTGTTGCTGGGGAATACGCCAGTGTATGCCAAGTACTAGGAGAAGAGGCAATCCCTTACTCCTTTTTGATCCAGAACTAAAGAGAATCCTTCAAACACCGATAATGATATCAGGACAAGTTTGTGAAGGGGTTCAAGACCCCCCACCTGTGGATTCGAATGCGGCACTCCTGCGTGCTCCATTCGATCTACAGAATATTGCAGACTTATAGACACAACAACTATTGGAGAGAGAACATAGAGAAGCCAAAGAGGATAGACTTGTTATAGAGGCTGAGCTATAGAGGATGAGTTAGCTCAGCATAGTATACTATTCAGGCCTAGACATGATTTTGATCATCAGGTTCAAAGAGATAGAGCTCCATTTATTCCAACGTATCAACACTTAGACCCATATGAGAAGGATGATGAAGATTTGGGTTTTATTGAGCCTATTGAGTCTGTAGCCATTATTCCTCTTGCTTTAGACCCTAATGTGAAGTTTCATATCATTAGTGTTATGATCCAATTATTGAATTTGAAGGATTTATTTTTGGGTACAGCAAAGGATGACGCAATGTACCTTGCAAATTTTCTCTGGATTTACGCATCTTATACTATTCTAGGGGTTAATCAGGAAGCTTTAAGATTTAGGTTGTTCCTATTCTCTTTGACAGGTGAAGCATCACTATGGTTAGGGGAACTTCCAAGAGGATCTATCACTACTTCGCACAAGTTAAATATATAGTTTTTGAGCAAACTTTTCCCTCCTACACGGATGCTATAGTTGAAGGATGAAATTTACAATTTTAGATAGTTACCTACAGATTCTATGTATTAGGCGTGGTTTCAATTTAAAAAGAAGATCATGGTACCAAATGGCAGAATCAGAGGATCTAACTTGTCAGAAAGATTTTATAAAGCACCAAATAATAGTTCTAAAGCTATGGTAGATACTATTTTAGGAGGAGAATTTATGCATCTTCGTTGGGATGTTGCGTAGAAAATGCTAGATGATATCATTGTGACCAATAGGGGATATTATACAAGAGATTTAGAACATGGTGGTGGTACATATGCAATTGGAGAAACAAAGACCTATGGAGACACTAATGATATGGTAGCATAAAAGGTTGCACAACTTTTTATAGATATTGGGTTGCTTATAAAATAATTTGCATCAATGAGTGCTAAGAAGGTGAATACAGTTTCTGCATAGGGTTCTACTTCCTAACCATTCAATATTGAATCTGAAGAAGAGGCAAAGTATCTTGATCATAGATTGGTGGATTTCTAAGCCTACGGGCAAGAAAATCAAGGTCGAAACTATTATAATGATAGATATAGAGATAGGAGTACAGATAGAGATAGGTATTGGCGGTGAAAAGATGACTATAAGGATAAGAGTAACAAGTATATTCCACAAGGTAGTCGAGATACAGATTCCAGAATTGAGTCTCTTTTGTTTAAGTAGGTCAAAAGACAAAAAAGTTAAGAGAACTGCCTGAAGGATATCAAAATTGATCTATCAAGATTAAAACAAAAAGTTGAGTCACATGCTACAGAAATCAAGCAGTTGGATCAATAGACACAGTAAATCAAAGACAATCTATCACTCTTCCAAGCAATACAGTGGTAAACCCCAGAAATAATAGACAATGCCATGCCATTACCACTCGGAGTGGAAAAGTAACTACAGATCCACCTGTACCTACTATTGATGAGCAGAAGAATAACAATGAGTCAGTTGATATAGGGAGAAATAGTAGGAAGAATGAAGGAGAAGAGAAGATACAACACTTGTGTTGAAGCCCATTCCAAAACCTCTTCCTCCTTATCTATAATGGATCAAAAAAACAAGAAGATGGTAAGTTCCAAAATTCTTTATCTATGCTAAAAGATTTGTTAGTTGACATACCGTTAGGAGAGGTATTGGAGTAAATGCCTGGATACGCAAAATTCATGAAGGAACTAATCATTAAGAAGAGAGCAATCAGTTATGAGCTGGTTGACAATGTTTATCATTGTAGTTTTGTGGCCACTCGATCATTGGTGGAGAATAAGGAGGATCCTGGTGCTTTCACTATACCTTTCACCATTGGATTTTCAAACTATGCACGAGTTTTGTATGACTTGGGTGCTAGCATTAACCTCATGTCATTTGCTATATTCAAGAAATTGGGGTTGAAATCTCTAAAACCCACCACCATGAGGCTAGTAATGGTAGATAAGAGCGTGAAAAAGCTAGTTGGTATTCTATATGATGTATTGGTGAAGCTGGTTTCTTTTATTTTTCCTGTTGATTTTGTGGTCTTAGATTGTGAGTGGACTTCTAAGTCCCAATTATTCTTGGAAGACCATTTTTGGCTATAGAAACGACGTTGATTGATTTGACTGGGACATTTGATGTTGAGATTAAATGATGAACCGGTGATATTCAATATATGTAAATCCATGAGGCAGCCTAATAAATTGAGAGTGATATTGGTTATTAATGTGTATGATGAGGAGGCAGATTCATTCCATGATTTTGATGCAGTGACTCTGTGGGATGATTGTTCTAATATGGTTGTTCCTATTGAACATAGAATAGGTGTTAAAGCACTTGCAGTTGTGATCATAAATTTTAACTATAATGGTATCGAGGAGTATAAGGATTTAATAGATGCACTGTATGGTATGGTTCTTATAATTTTGCACCAAATAAGCTTGATTTAGACTTGAAGAATAGAATGACTCCACCTACTCACCCATTCATTTAGGAACCACCTGTGTTGGAGTTGAAAGCCCTCCCATCTCACTTGCGATATATATTTTTGGAAGACAACAACACTTTGTCAGTTATTATTACAACTCATCTAAGACAATCAAAAGTAGAAGCATTATTGTCAATGTTGCAGAATTTCAATAGGGCCATTGGATGGTCCATTGCAGATATTGTGGGTATTTCTCCTGGTTTGTGTACTCATAAAATACTACTTGAGATAGATTGTGTTCCATCTTTTGAACATCAGTATTGACTAAATCCTCCTATACAGAAGGTGGTTAAGAAAGAAATAATCAAGTGGTTAGATATTGATGTGGTATTTCCTACTATAAATAGCAAGTGGGTCAGTTCGGTATAATGCATTTCGAAGAAAGGCGAAATTACTATCGTGCCTAACGAAAAGAATGAGCTAGTGCCTACGAGGCGAGGCCAGTCACTTGATGGAGAGTGTTCATGGACTATAGAAAATTAAATGCATGGACTCAGAAAGACCATTTTCTCATGCTTTTCATGGATCAGATGTTAGATAGGTTAGCAGGCAGAGAATGGTACCTTTTTCTTGATGGGTACTCAGGTTACAATCAAATCACTATTTCACCTGAGGACCAAGAAAAGATGACTTTTACATGTCCTTATGGGACCTTTGTATTCAAACGGATGTCATTTGGTCTTGTAACGCCCCAATTTTCTGAATCGGAATGCTACACGATGCTTATGACCCTGAGGGACCATAAGCTAACCCATGACTGATATTTGTACTTATATACTACAATTCATGACATAATAATATGGAAACATGCACAATAGGACATAAGGTTCAACTGAAATAATATAACATCCATATGGACGAAAAATACCAAAAATAACTAAAAACTGAATCTGAAAGCTAAATCTGAGCGTAAATCCGAAAGCCTCAAAGTACTGTCTGAAATAACGAGTTGAAGGAACATGTCTCCAACTAACTCCGTAAAATTGAACTAAAGAAATAAATGAATAAATCAAATAATGTTGTCCTCGAATGAAGAGAATTCACTGCAACTCTGTATACTGAATGCGACTGCTACTGCTGGTCTGGGACTCGTGCCTCTGAACCAATAGTGTAACATGAAAAGAAAGCATCATAGCACAAATATGCCAGTACAACTGGAGTACTGAGTATACGAGTGAGGTAGGCTAATGCAAGGGTTTACATACATGAATAATACTACTGACTGACTAATATAAACGTAAGAGAACAAACATACATACAAAGTAACTAAGATCGTGAGTACGTAATGGCTAAATATGTAAGCTAATACATAGATGGAAACGTAGTTCTAATAACATGGATGACTGTATCTAACAGCCCTGAATCTGGTTGAACTCATTGAGTTCCGTGCTATAACTGAATTTGACCATATCCAACAGTCCTGGTCTACTGATATCTGAAGAACTATCTGAGTTCTTTTACTGAGACTGATACTGAAACTGTGGGAGGTAGTTGTTTAACCTATATGCCCCATATGTGCCATTATGGCTAAGATGGGGTCCAATCTCTACCCTGACTGAAAGGGTGTCAATACCGCGCCACTGGTAAGGAAAATATGTGAGCAACCCTCATATAACAGGTAAATCTAGTGAGAATGGTGGGAACCCTCATATAACAGGTTAAGCCACCTCATCTACCCTCATATAACCGGCTGCGATGTCTCAACCTATGCTGGCTACATAGTTCTGGAATGCAAGGATGACTGCTAAGAATCATACCCTCATATACAGGTGATTTCCCATCCTTGGTTTCACTCGGTGCTAACTCCTACTCCCATCTGAAGAGACTAAACATGATTCAACTGACTGTACAAGAATAGATTAACTGACTTCCATCGACCGATGAAGTAGTACTATTATCTGAGAGTTAACTAGGATCATGAGATTTCTGAGGTTTCCTGAGTCACATGACTGACTGAGTTCTATAGATTATGTCTTGATTGAGATTATCGTGACAACATGACATGGCTCTAGGCACACATCTATGTTTTTTGGGTACGAATACCCCCAGGACTCGATAGAAGAAAACTAACACACATGACATGACTTGATCACACTATTGAAGTCCACAATTCTCTATATCATAAGTAGGGGCTAGTATACTTCATGTATATAATCAACACCTCAAACATGGTAGGAAAATTATGGATATAATTCGCACACAAAATTCATATTTCCATCATCATACATACTTCATGCCATTACCATAAGAATACATAAATAGCATGGGCATTCATATTGAAGATGCCGCTATCATGGAATTCTCATTTAGATATCATGAAATCATGTAAATATGAACTTCTAACATCCTAGGCATTTTATCAAATACCTTACATGCATTATTTAAGGCATAGGTGGATTTCATACTTGCATTAGTTCAACCCACCCAAAGTTCATGATTTTCAACCAATAATCACATATATTCCATGAAAAACATCCTTAGATATCATTTTGAAGCTTGAACAATAATCATCAATGTGTACATGCTTATATCACCACAAAAGTTTACAAAATAACATTTAAAAGCATGATTCTTGAACTCTATGAATGAATCTAATCCATATATGAACACTATGCATACCTTAAAGCTTGATCTTGAAAGAGATCTAATGTTTCTGAAAGTTCCTAAAGAAATCCTTAGGCTTGCCCGTGATTTTTCTTGACTAGGGTTTAACCCATTTGGGAAAGAATGTTCTTGTTCCTGAGGAGATGATATTGAGAAAAAACCCTAATCTTATGGTTGAAAGTGTATGGAGAGCTTTTTTGAGATGTTTTAACTAAAGAGAATGGAAAATAATATGTTCCTTGAGGGTTATAAGTCATGGGAAGTGAAGGTAAAAGACCAAAATACCCTTATGAAATAAATTCCCAGTTGCTGAAAATAATAGCTGACGATATATATGACAAGGCATCAAAAATGTGGTAAGTCGTCAAAAATGTCGTCACACAGAAGCTGGAATTGATGGTTTCTTCCTAAGTCTGACGACCTTCGTGGTAGGGCGTCACAAATGTGGTAAGCTACCACGAATGTCGTCACTTAGGAGTTGGTTTCTACCTAAGGCTGACGACCTTTGTGGTAGGGCATCACAAATGTGATAAGCTACCACGAATGTCATCACTTAGGAGCTGGTTTCTGCCTAAGGCTGACGACCTTCGTGGTAGGGCGTCACAAATGTGGTAAGCTACCACGAATGTCGTCACACTGTTTCCAGTCTGACATGCTGGAGTAAAATAGGAATAACTCTTTGCTCCGATATCGGATTTAGGCAAAATTGGTATAGTTGGAAAGATAATTCAAATATCTATCTGTTGATAGTTCATTAGATCAAAAATTCCAAGTATAATGATATATATGCTCGATTGAAGTTGACTATACCAATATCCTTCTCAAGAATTCAATCGGTAAGGAATGTTTTGATTCGTCTGATAGCTAGGAGTTATTTGAAGCCTTAATATACATCTAACCTACTCATAAAACTAAAAATAACCATAATGTACTATGTATGAGCTTGGTACATGGCTCTAATATTGGTTTGGATTATTTGGGGTATTACAATATATCCCCCTTGGAAATATTCGTCCTCGAATGATGACTGCTTGAGAGGGGAGAAAAGATAAACGATGCATACACTGATCATGCTCAACTAGAACATGATTTAGGACTAAATTGAATTCTAAACTGAATATATCCCAACTGAACATGCATGACTGATAAGCTGAACTCATGAATGCATGATAAGCTATGCACTAATACTTGATACTAATTTTATACTGGAATTTTGAACATGTAACTTAATAAGCTTAAGGAAAATGGTTTCCTCAAGCTAAGTCTGAATTAGTGGATAAAAGATGAGGGTACTTGGTTCTCATGTCTGCTTCTGCTTCCCAAGTAGCTCCCTCCATAGATTGATTCCGCCAAAGAACCTTGACTTGAGGGACTTCTTTGTTCCTCAGCCTACGAGTCTGATAGTTTAGGATTTCGACTAGAATATCTTCATAAGAGAGGCTATTCTTAATGTCAATGCTTTAAATAGGGACTACAAATGTTGGGTCACCTATGCACTTCTTGACAAAAGAGACATGGAAGACTGGATGGACTGAGGCTAGATCTGAAGGCAATTCGAGCTCATAGGCTACCTTGCCGAAGCGACTGGGAATCTTGAAGGGACCGACATATCGGGGACTGAATTTTCCCCTTTTTCCAAATCTCTTCACTCCCTTCATGGGAGGGATCTTGAGATAGACATAGTCATCGACCTCGAATTCTAGATCCTTTCTATGAACATCCGCATACGAATTTTGTCGGCTCTGAGCAGCCCGGAGTCTTTATCTAATCAACTAAAATTTCTCTAACGTATTAAATACTAAGTCAGGCCCTATGACTACGGTCTCACTAACATTGAACCAACCGATCGGAGACCTACATCTCCTACCATAGAGACCTTCGAATGGAGCTATCTGAATACTGGAGTGATAGCTATTGTTGTATGTGAACTTAATCAAAGGCAAGTGGTCATCCCATCTTCCCTTGAAATCAATTACACACACCCTTAGCATATCTTCTAGAGTCTAAATGGTCCTTTCTGCTTGACCATCTATCTGAGGATAAAATGTTGTACTGAGATAAACTTGGGTACCAAGACCCTTTTGGAATACTTTCTAGAAGTGAGAGATGAACTGGGTACCTCTGTCTGAGATGATAGATAGTGGAACACCATGTAATCTGACCAACTCCTTGATATAGAGTTTGGCATAATCCTCGGCAGAGTAAGAGGTACAAACTGGAAGGAAATAAGCTGACTTGGTCATTCTATCTATAATGACCCAAACTGAATCATGCTAATGACGTATTCTAGGCAAACCTATCACAAAGTCCATGTTCACTTCTTCCTACTTCCAAGTAGGAATAGTGAACTCCTGCATTGAACCACTAGGTTTTTGATGCTCTATCTTAACCTGCTGACATGTAGAGCACTTAGCCACTAACTCTGCAACGTCCCTCTTCATCCCACTCCACCAATATATTTCCCGCAAGTCGTGGTACATCTTAGTGGACCCTGGATGAATAAAGTATCGCGCACCATGTGATTTTGTAAGAATTCTCTGCCTCATGTCATCTACACCGGGAACAAAAAGACGACCCTGACATTGAAGAACACCATCTCCCCCTTGGGAGAAAAGCTCTACTTCCTGACTTTGAAATGACTCTTTTAGCTTGACAAGGCTAAGATACTTGTCTTTCTTCTCTTTTACCTCAGAAACAAGAGATGACTCTGAACTACTCTGAACACATACACCACCCTCTGAAGAGATGACTAAGCAAATGCCTAGTCTGGCAAGCTGATGAATCTCCTGAGCTAATTTCTTCTTACTATCCTCAACATGGGAAACACTACCCATGGACAGTCTACTGAGTGCGTCGGCCACTACATTGGCCTTGCCAGGATGATAAAGAACACTCATGTCATAATCCTTCAAGAGCATTAACCACCTTCTCTAATGAAAATTGAGATCTTTCTGGGAAAAGATATACTAAAAGGTCTTATGATCTGTGAAGATGTCTACATAAACACCGTATAGATAATGCCTCCAAATATTTAAGGCAAAGACAACTGCTGCTAACTCAAGGTCATGAGTAGGATAATTCTTCCCATGGGACTTTAACTGTATGGAGGCGTAGGCTATGACTCTACCATGCTGTATGAGGACACAACCTAAACCTACTCTGGATCCATCACAATATACTACGAATCCATCGGAACCGCCGAGAAGTGCTAAAACTGGAGCTGAGGTGAGTCGAGTCTTTAACTCCTGAAAACTCTTCTCGCAAGGTTCTGACCACTAAAACTTGACCTTCTTCTGAGTTAATATGGACATAGGAGATTTAATAGAAGAAAATCCCTTGAAAAAACATCGGTAATAGCCAGCCAAACCCAAGAAACTCCTGATATCTGATCGAGAGACAGGGCGAGGCCAGTTTCTTACCGCTTTGGTTTTCTGAGAATCTACTTTAATGCTATCACCGGAAATAATGTTTCCAAGTAATGCTACTGATATTAGGAAAAAATCACAATTACTGAACTTGACGAACAACTGGTGATCCCTGAGAGTTTGAAGAATAATTATGAGATGGTCTGAATGATCACGCTCTGTGCGAGAATATACCAGAATATCATCTATGAAGACTATGACGAATATGTCCAAGTACTGCTTGAACACCCGGTTCATTAAGTCCATGAAAGTTGTAGGGGAATTTGTAAGACCAAAGGACATGACTAGAAATTCAAAGTGACCATACCGAGTACGAAAAGCTGTCTTTGGAATGTCACATTCTCTAACTCTGAGCTGATGATAGCCTGATCTGAGGTCTACCTTAGAGAAATAACTGGCACCCTAAAGTTGGTCAAACAAGTTGTCTATCCAAGGAAGCGGATACCTGTTCTTGACCGTGACTTTGTTAAGCTGACGATAATCAACAAACATTCTGAGAGAACCATCTTTCTTGCGCATGAATAAGACTGGCGCACCCCATGGGGATACACTGGGCCTGATGAATCCCTTATCTAAGAGATCCTTCAACTGATCTTTCAGTTCCTTGAGTTCTGCTAGTGCCATTCTATATGGAAGTATAGAAATAGGCTGAGTATCTGGGAGAAGGTCTATGCCGAAGTCTATTTCCCTTTCGGGAGGAATTCCTGGAAGATATTCGAGAAAGACGTCTGAATATTCATTAACCACTGCTGATTCGAGACTGGGAAATTCAGAACTAGAATCCTTAACATGCACGAGATGATACACACACCCCTTAGAAATCATTTTCCTTGCCCGAAGGTAGGAAACAAGCTGACCCCTGAAAGACGATGTACTACCCTTCCACTCTAGGACGGGCTCATTCGGGAACTGAAACTAAACTATCCTATTTTTGTAGTCGACTATGGCATAGCAGGAATAAAGCTAATCCATGCTGAGAATGACATCAAAATCAGTCATCTCTAACGCGACTAAATCTACTAACGTGGATTTTTGAAATATCACAACCAGGCAGTTCCTGTATACCCGCCGAGCTATGATGGTTTTACCCAGTGGGGTAGAGACTGAAAAGGGCTCTACGAAAATTTTGGGACTGATTCCAAAATTGCCTGCTATGTATGGAGTGACAAAAGACAAGGATGCACCTAGGTCTAGCAAATCATAAACATGAACATGGAAAATCTGTAACGTACCAGTAACGACATCAGGAGAATTTTCCTGATACAGTCGGGTCTGAAGAGCATAGAGTCTATTTGGGCATTGCCCACTAGTAGCACTAGAAGTGGCACCCTGTAGGTTAGGGCGACCGGACTGAGCTGTGGAATGATTTTGCTGACCCTGAGGACCTGGCTGGGGACAGTCCCTAACTCTGTGGCCTGGCTTGCCATAACAAAAACAAATTCCTTGACCCACTCTACACATACCCTGACGGTGCTTACCGCAGGTCTAACACAGAGGATAAGTGCGGGCACTGCTAATACTGCCCTGAGATTTAGAGCCTGGTGATCTATCTCTATTGCCATCCCTGAACTTTGGCACTGGGGCACCAGTGGAGGAAGAGGTTGGAACTGCTGACTTTGGATAAAACTGTGAATGATTTCCTCCCTCTGATTTGGGCTGAGCAAAATTGAAACTTCCTGCTCTTGCTCTCTTGTTCTACCTCTCCCTAGTCTTAACCTTCTACTTCTCTATCTGTTGAGCATGGGTCATGAGCCTGGCTAAAGTCATATCACTGTTCAGCATCGCAGACCTACACTTATTTACCATGTTATAATTTACCCCTGATACGAACTTGCTCATCTTATCCCTATTGTCTGCAACCACATGAGGGGCATATCTGGATAGCTGAGTAAATCTAAGAGAATACTCTCTAACTGTCATATTTCCCTACCTGAGATTGATGAACTCAAGAACTTTGGACTCTTTTATCTCTTGGGGAAAGAATTTGTCTAAGAAATCCATGACAAATTCTTCCCACTCAACAGGACCTGCATCCTCTAACCTTTCTGTTAATCACTGCTTGTACCAAGTGTGAGCGGCATCCTGCAATCGGTATGCGACTAACTCGGCACTCTGAGAAGAAGTGACTCCCATGATATCAATGACCTTCTGGACTTGGTCAACGAATTCTTGAGGATCCTCGTCTGGCTTAGACCCAAAGAAGGATGGAGGGTTCATTCGGCTGAAGTCCCGAATCCTAGCTGCTGCTGAATTAGCCACTAGGTTGACCGAAATGACTTCTATTCATTAATTCTAGGCAGCTACAGACTAAGCAAGAGTGGTAAATGTGGTCCTGAACTCCGCATGAGAAACATGTTCGCCCAAAGGATCTTCGGGCTGAGGAGCTGGTTGATTTCTTCTCTTTAGAGGCATGTTTCTGAAATAAGAGAAGAGCGGATTAGACTGAGAGACTGACTTGAAATTATGTTTACTAGCATGACATGAATACTGAAGAAAGGGAACTATTCCTAAAACATCTCATAGCCTCCTGTACATAAATATGGCGCGCAACACACCCATGTACAAGACTCTACTAGATGCGGCTTTCAAACTTCCTAGGACTCTATTGAACCTTAGTCTTTGATACCAAGTTTGTAATTCCCCGATTTTCTAAACCGGAATACTACACGGTGCTTATGACCCCGAGGGACCACAACCTAACCTATGACTGATATATATACTTGTTTACGGCAATTCATGACATAATAATTTAGAGAACATGCACAATAGGCCATAAGGTTCAACTGAAATAATATAACATCTATATGGGTAAAAAATACCCAAAACAACTAAAAACTGAATCTGAAAGCTAAATCTGAGCGTAAATCTAAAAACCTTAAAGTACTATCTAAAATAAGGAGTTGAAGGAATATGTCTCCAACTAACGCCGTAAAATTGAACTAAATAAATAAATGAATAAATCAAATAATGTCGTCCTCGAATGAAGACGACTCACTGCAACTTTGTATGCTTAATGTGATTGTTACTGCTGGTCTAGGACTCGTGCCTATGAACCTATGGTGTAACATGTAAAGAAATCACCATAGCGCAAATGCGTCAGTACAACTAGAGTACTAAGTATACGACTGAGGTAGGCTAATGCAAGGGTTTACATGCATGAATAATACTACTGACTGACTGATATGAACGTAAAAGTACAAACATACATACATAGTAACTAAGATCGTAAGTACGTAATGGACAAATCTGTATGCTAATACATGGCTGGAACCGTAGTACTGATAACATGGATGACTGTATCTGATAGCCCAGAATCTAGTTGAACTCTTTGAGTTTCGTGCTATAACTGAATTTGACCGTATCCAACAGTCCTGGTATACTGATATATAAAGAACTATCTGAGTTCTTTTACTGAGACTGATACTGCAACTATGGGAGGTAGTTATTTAACCGACATGCCTCATATGTGCCATCATGGCTAAGATGGGGTCCAATATCTGCCCTGACTTGAAAGGTGTCAATACCATTCCATTGGTAAGGACAACATGTGAGCAACCCTCATATAACAGGTAACTCTAGTGATAACAGTGGGAACCCTTATATAATAGGTTAAGCCACCTCATCTACCCTCATATAACAGGCTGTGATGTCTCAACCTATGCTGGCTACAGAGTTCTGGAACGCAAGGATGACTGCTAATAATCAAACCCTCATATACAGGTGATTTCCCATCCTTGGGTTCACTCGGTGCTAACTCCTACTCCCATCTGAAGAGACTAAACATGATTCAACTGACTGTACATGGACAAATTAACTGACTTTCGTCGACTGATGGAGTAGTACTATTATCAGAGAGTTAACTGGGATCATGAGATTTCTGAGGTTTCTTGAGTCACATAATTAATTGAGTTCTATAGATTATGGCTTGACTGAGCTTATCGTGACAACATGACATGGCTCTAGGAACACAGCTATGTTTTTTGGGTACGAATACCCCCAGGACTCGATAGAAGAAAATTGGCATACATGACATGACTTGATCACAAGATTGGAGTCCACAATTCGCTATATCATAAGTAGGGGATAGTATACTTCATGTATATAATCAACACCTCAAACATGGTAGGGAAAGCATGGATATAATTCGCACACAAAATTCATATTTCCATCATCATACATACTTCATGCCATCACTATAAGAATACATAAATAGCATGGGTATTCATATTAAAGTGCATCGCAAACATGGACTTGTCCTTTAGATATCATGAAATCATGTAAATATGAACTTCTAACATCCTAGGCATTTTATCAAACACCTTACATGCATTATTTAAGGCATAGGTGGATTTCATACTTGCATTAGTTCAACTCACCCAAAGTTCATGATTTTCAACCAACAATCACATATATTCCATGAAAAACACCCTTAGATATCATCTTGAAACTTGAACAACAATTATCAACGTGTACATGATTATATCAACATAAAAGTTTACAAAATAACATTTAAGAGCATGATTCTTGAACTCTATGAACGAATTGAATCCATAGATGAACACTACACATACCTTAAAGCTTGATCTTGAAAGATATCTAATGTTTCTGAAGGTTCCTGAAGAAATCCTTAGGCTTGCCCTTGATTTTTCTTGACTAGGGTTTAACCCCTTTAGGAATGAATGTTCTTGTTCCTGAGGAGATGATCTTGAGAGGAAACCCTAATCTTGTGGTTAAAAGTGTATGAGAGAGATTTTTTGAGATGTTTTAACTAAAGAGAATGGAATATAATATGCTCCTTGAGGGTTATAAGTCATGGGAAGTGAAGGGAAAAGACCAAAATACCCTTATGAAATAAATTCTCAGTTGCTGAAAATAATAGCTGACGACATTTGTGACAAGGCATCAAAAATATGGTAATCCATCAAAAATGTCGTCACACAGAAGCTGGAATTGATGGTTTCTGCCTAAGTCTGACGACCTTCGTGGTAGGGCGTCACAAATGTGGTAAGCTACCACGAATGTCCTCACTTAGGAGCTGGTTTTTGCCTAAGGCTAACGACCTTAGTGGTAGGGCATCACAAATATGGTAAGCTACCACGAATGTCGTCACTTAGGAGCTGGTTTCTTCCTAAGGCTGATGACCTTCGTGGTAGGGCATCACAAATGTGGTAAGCTACCACGAATGTCTCACACTATTTCCAGCCTGACATATTGGGGTAAAATAGGAATAACTCTTTGCCTCGATATCGGATTTAGGCGAAATTGGTATCGTTAGAAAGATAATTAAATTATATATATTTTGATAAGTCATGTGCTTAAAAATTACAAGTATAATGAGAGATATTCTCATTTGAAGTTGACTATACCAATATCCTTCTCAATAATTCAAAGTGTAAGGAATGTTTTGATTCGTCTGATAGATGGGAGTTATTTGAAGCCTTAATGTACATCTAACATACTCATAAATCTATAAAATAACCATGATGTACTATTCATGAGCTTTTTACATGGCTCTAATATTGGTTTGGATTTTTTGGGGTATTACAGGTCTATGCAATGCCCCAGCCATATTTCAGAGATGTATGATATTTGTTTTCTTAGATATGGTCGAAGACACCATTGAAGTTTTTATGGATGATTTTTGGTTATTGGTAACTCTTTTTATGACTGTCTTATTCACTTGGCAAAGGCTCTGCAAAGGTGTGAAGAATGCAACTTTGTGTTTTATTAGGAAAAGTGCTATTTTATGGTTAAAGAAAGAATTGTGCTTGGGCACAAATTTTCATAGAAGGGCATAGAGGTTGATCGATCGAAGAATGAGGTTATTGAGAAATTACCTAACCCAATTTTTGTGAAGGGGATTTTAAGTTTTCTAGGGCATGCAGGTTTTTATTGGCGATTTATCAAGGACTTCTCAATGATTTCTAATCCTCTTTGCAAGCTTCTTAAAAAAAAGGTAAAAAATTATTTTGATGATGCATGTAAGACGGCTTTTGAAAGCCTAAAAGAGAAGTTGGTGATTGCTCCAATCATTGTGTCCCCTTATTGGACTTCACCTTTTGAGATTATGTGTAACGCTAGTAGAGTGGCCTTAGGGGATATACCAGGCCAATGGAAAGAAAAGATCCTTCATCTCATCTAATATACTATTAAGGCACTAAATCCTGCTTAAAAGAACTATACCATCATGGAGAAAGAGTTATTGGCAGTGGTTTTTGCCTTTGAAAGTTTAGATCTTACTTGATTTGGAAAAAGGTGATTGTGCACATATATCATGCAGCATTGTGATACCTAACGGCTAAAAAGGAAGCAAATCCTAGACTTATTTGGTGGGTGTTGTTGTTGCAAGAATTTGACTTTGAGGTGAAGGACAGAAAAGGCACAAAAAATCAAGTTGCAGATCACTTTTCTAGACTGGAGGAGGAAGCTATGCAGCTGGTTTCTAATGGGTTGGAGATTGATGATAGTTTTCCAGATGAACAGATATTAGCAGCTTCCCAAGATCTAATTCCATTGTTTGTAGATTATTAAAATTACTTAGCCAGTGATCTAGACCCAGAAGATTTGTCATATCAACAAATAAAGAAGTTCATGCATGAGGTAAGGAAATTTTTTTGGGATGAACCTTACTTATTCAGAATTTGTGCAGATAGAATCATTCGCAGGTGTATACCTGAGGTGGAGATAATAGCATCCTTGAAGCTTGTTATTCATCACCAATTAGGGATCATCATGGAGGTGCCCGCACAGCTAATAAAATCCTGCGATGTGGCTACTATTGGACGATCATATACAAAGATTCTCATGATTATTTTTCTGCTTGTGATCAATGTCAGCAACATTGTATGATTTCTAGAAGACATGAACTACCTATGACTCCTATTTTAGAATTGGAAGAGTTAGATATATGAAGCATAGATTTCATGGGAACTTTCGTGAGTTTGTTTGGTATGAAATATATAATTGCGGTTGTAGACTATGTGTTGAAGAGGGTGGAAGCTATTGCATTCCAAACAATGAAGCACGCAGTGTTACTATATTCTTGAGAAAGAATATCTTCTTTTGATTTAACATGCCACGGGCTATTATTAGTGATGGAGGTTCATATTTCTACAATCATCTTTTCAAGAGTCTTCTTGATAATATAGAGTTAAACACAGGGTAGAAACACCCTATCATCCGCAGACTAGTAGACAAATTAAAGTGTCCAATAGAGAAATCAAGTCCATATTGGCGAGGACTAAGAATGCCAATAGGACTGGTTGGACAAGAAAGTTAGATGATGCATTGTGGGCTCACTGCACAGCTTATAAGAACCCTATAGGTACCTCACCTTATAAGTTGATGTATTGTAAGTCCTGCCACTTATCAATTGAGCCTGAGCATAAGAAGCTATGGGTGTTAAAGAAGATAAATATAGAGTGGAAGAATGCAGTCAAGTCAAGGTTGAATAACATCAATGAGTTGGATGAATTCCAGATTCGGGCATATAAAATTTCAGCACTTTACAAGGAAAAGATGAAGTTGCATCACGATCGAAAGAATGAGAAAAGAGTCATTGATAAAGGTGATGAGCCCCCATTAAAAAACTATGTATCGTCCATTCACAGTTACAAGAGTTTATCTCTATGGTTCTTTAAAATTGAATAAGGATGATGAGCCCCCATTAAAAGTAAATGAGAAAAGAGTGAAGCACTACCTGGTAAATATAGAAGACGTGAATAAAGTTGTTGATATTGGCTTTGATGAAGATTGAGTAATCAAGTCAATTGCATTATGCCATGACATTAAATTAAGTGATGCATAGGAGGCAACCCATGAGGCTAGTTGGTGAAATTTGAGCACCCAACTTATCCACATCGTGTCGTGATGTTAAACCAAGTGTTGTGTGTAATGTTGGGCGTATTTATGCAATGTAGTGTTTCTATTCTAGCTTATTTAGCCTTATTTTGAGGACAATTCGTGTTCTTTATGTGTGATGATGATATAAACAAGCATATAAGTGGTCAAGGATATGATTACAATGTGTAAAGGTGTTTTCAAACAAGTTTGTACTTAATTGAGTCATTTAGAGTTCAATCAAGGAAACTAGTGTTACTAGCTTGAGCTAGGTGCTTGTCTAGTCTATATCGATGGATTCTAGTGTGTCAAATGAGTTCCAAATAGTTTAATTGTGTAATTATATATGAAACAACTTATTTGTAATGTGCGAATTTAAATTGGATTATGTCAAGAGTCGAAACAATAAGTTGAAGATCAATGTGAACTAGCCTAGTCTTAGCTCGTGTTTTGAGTTCATCGTTCTTGATATTGTGTTGTTTTGATCTGTAAACCTTAGTGTATTATGATGTAGGATGTTTTATGAGCTGATTATGGTGATGTATTGATGATATAAAGTCTGGAAATCCATTGGAAACACACCACAAGGCTTGGATATAAGGAAGAACGATGAAACACTTAACCAATGTTTTGGATGCAACTTCTAGTGAGCCAATGCAATATTGATGTGGCGCACCACTTTTGCAACATGAACAGAAAGGAGGCACATTGGTTACACCATGAAATAGGCAATGCGGTACATTGCATTCTCTATACACGGCCAATTGAAAATCTACTCCTACACGGCTTGGGCTTGGATTACTTCTACTATAAATACAAGTCTCGTTCACTTTTTTAAATCATCGTTGGACATATTGGACAATTGAATAGGCTGCTGTAACTTTATTTTTAGGTTTTTAATTCTTTAATTTATCTTCTTATGTTTTTCATCATTCATACAATTAATTAGATGATGATTATGACTATTAGTGGTTAAGAACTCCCTTTTCGGGGTTAAAGCCAAGAACATGAAGACTATTGTTTTTAATTGATTTTTTTTAATTTTGATTATCATATTTGATTTCTTTTTTCCTTGTTTTTATTATTTTAAGGATTGATCACTCTTAGAATACATATATTGTCAACCTTGTGATCTCAAGAGAGGGAATAGGAAGATAGAATGTGGGGATTAACTAAGTAGGGTTCTTATTCTTTTATGAAATAAGGAATTCAAATTAACGTCTAGGAAAGGGATATACCTAGAACCCTTACTTTATTCACATGTAGTATGATAGCTTTAAGCGCCTAATTGGATTATTACATCCACGCTCAGTGATGTAGTTGCAATGTTTAAGTTAGGTAAACGGTTAGAGGTCTGGAGACCATGATCATGTGATTAACCCTATGAATCACCAACCAAGATAAGCAAGTTAACTAATGAAGTTCAATAACATAGTATGATTGTTCAAAGTTCTTTAATCGTGGGCTTTACTCCATTGATTTTCTCAAGTCTTTTACTTTACACACTATTTACTTTACATTTAGTTATAACTTTAAAACTCTCTTTTGGTTACTCTTGCATCAATTGAATCTGAATTGTAGACTAAAATTGAATAGTTGTTAGAACAAGTACTTGTGGGATCGATATTCAGCTTTCTTGGAGGCCACTGTATTACTTGGTAGACCACGTACAGTTGTATGTGCGCTTGGGTGCTATCAAGTTTTTGGTGCCATTGTTGGGGACTTGTAATTTGGCAACTGTTTTATCTTTAGTTTTGCTTTTTGGATTACTTTGGTGTTTTACACTTGGTCTTGGTTTTGTATTTGCAGGAAACAGGTTTTCAGGCTATTAAGTTGGCAAAAGAGCGGGAGTTGGTTGAACCAAGCCCCGAACATAAGAAACTTTTCCATCAACGAAGGAGAGAAGCAATCCTTCTCCCATGCATTCTGCAAATTGAAGTAGATCAAGATAATCCTACTCTCATGGATGATGAACAAGTAGCCCATGGGATGGTTAGAGAAGTGGCAATCCCACTTCCGACAAATCTGACCTCAATTTTTTAAAAACCAGATACTGGAGGGAGGTTCTAGTTAGAGAACAATATGGTGCAGTAGTTGATTAGCAGTGGATAGTTTACAGGGCTTGCCCTTGAATATCCACAGGTCTACTTATAGTATTTAATTGTACTCACTAACACATTCATTCCGAAAGATGTGAACACTGATTATGTGAGGCTGACACTCTTCCCCTATTCACTTATTGGGAAAGCTAAAAGGTGGTTGAATTTAGAGCCACTGAATTCAATCACATCATGGGATGACTTAGCTCAAAAGTTCCTCATCAGATTCTTTCCATCTGGCAAGACTGCAAAATTTCTTAGTAAGATAGTAAGCTTCAAATAAAGGCCAGACGAGAACCTCTACCATGCTTGGGAGTGGTTCAAGGTACTTATTCGGGACTGTACACATCATCAACATTCCAGCTAATCAAAGATTTTACTAGTTTCAGATGCAGGTAGTCAAAAACTGGAGTTGCCTTATGATGAGTTGTACACCTTATTGAACCGTATAGCATAAGGAAATCCAGACTGGCATAGTGATTCTAGGAGTTCCACAAAGAAAGTTGTAGGAGTGTTGGAGGTGGACCAATACACTGCTTTATCTGCTCAGATTACTGCATTACAAAATTTGATAAACACTCAGTTCAGCAGCATAAAAGAAAGATCTACTTATCTCCAGCAGTAGTTAATGCAGTTCAGCAGACCGATGGTTGGTGTAAAGTTTGTGGCAACAGTGGCTATCCAGCGGCTATGTGTGTTGCCAATCCTGTGTCTGTGATGTATGTGGGAAATGCACAAAGGTAGAATTACGGAAATGGCTACAACATGAAGTGGAAAACTCAGGCACTGAATCGTCCTTGGAATGCCCAATAGTAGCAAATTCAGCAATCACAGGTATAAGGAAATCAGTCAACTAGCAACTTGGAGGAGATATGAAACAGATTCTAGCTAATCAAACACAGTTGGATGCATATGTAAAGAACCAGTAAGAGGCCACGAGAATCTTAGAGTTACAGTTGGGGAAGTTATCATACACACTAAATACTAGGCCTTAAGGTGGTTTGCTAGGAGATACAAAAAATCCAAAACAACTAAGGAAAATCACTTTGAGGAGTGGTAAAGAGTTTCATGGAGAACCTCCAAAGTCAACTAAGGAGGTAGATATTGATTTGAGTCCTTAACAGGTAAATGACAAAGTTGATGAAGGGTCGAGGAAGTCTGAGTACTCAAAAGAAAAAACTTTTGAAGAAATGAAGTAGATTCCATAACTACCTTTCCCACAGAAGCATATAAGGACAAAGAAGGATGGGTGCTTCAAGAAGTTCTTTGGCACGTTCAGAGAGCTACACATTAACTTACCTCTTTTAGATGTTTTACAGGGAATACCCAAGTATGCTAAGTACTTAAGGGATGTGGTAATTAACAAATTTAAGTTAAAGGATGTGGAGGCGGTAGAACTCACTAAGGAGTGTAGTCTTGTGGTGACTCAAAAGATGTCAAAAAATCTTAAGGACCCTAGGAAGTTCACTCTCCCCATTTAGATTGGCAACAGCGAGGTGGTTCAGGAACTTAGTGATTTAAGGAAAAGTATCAACTTGATGGACCTATCTTTGTTCAACACATTGGGTTTGGGGAATCCTATATCGAGCTCTGTGCTACTGTAATTGACAAATAGGACCATAGCCCATCTTGAAGGAGTGATAGAGGGTATCCTCATAAAGGTTGGTAAATTTATTATTCCTTCTGACTTTATGTTCTACATTTTTAGGTAGACGAACAGGTACCAATCATCTTAGGACATCCATTTTTAGCAATGGGGGGAGCTTTAATTGGTGAGAGAGAAGGCATGCTCACAATGAGGTTGGAGGATGAAGAGGCGATTTTCAAAGATTACAAACCGCTTAATACACTATCCCACTATAAGGACTTGTGTATGATTACTATGATTGAAGAGGATAAGTGTGTAGTGGTGGAGTCTATTCCATATAAAAACTTTTTGTACACCCTCATTAAGCACCCTAAGCCACATCTGCAGAAACTAGACATGATGCAGATTGATGAGCTTAAAGAGCTATAGTTGAAAAATTTATTGACCTTGAGAGTTCATACTCAAAGAGGTCAGAAACAAATAAGAAGATGGCCTCCAAGAGTGAGGAATAGGATGAAAGAATTGGGTTAAGTTGAGTTGGCACGTGCCACAACACTAAATTAGGCACTGCTTGGGAGGCAACCCAAGTTACGTAGGTATGTTTTATTTTTAGTTTTTAGTTTTTTATTTCAAATAGTATCGAAAACCTGAGCTAAGGAGCATGGCAAAGACTAAGTATGGGGTCCCCCAGACCCTCTTGATGTTTATAGATACTACTAGCTAGGCCTAGAGGCCTCAGGGAGTATTTCTATCTCTACTTTTAAGGTATACTTTGGGGACAAGGTAGATTTTTAAGTGTGGGTGGGGAAATTCCCATTTTTAGGGTAACTTTAAAAGTTTTGGTGTTAGGAATATGTGAGATATTCTTGTTGGTTCTATATGTGATTGCATGATGCAAGTGTTTTGGTTGTAAAAGCATGTTGATTGTGTGAATGACTACTTTTTAGACTCCTAGGCTCATAAGTATGACTCATGTACTTGTGACTTAAAATTTGAATTCATGCTATTGTTGGTTAAGTCTATGATGATCCTATATAGTTAAGTCTATGATGATCCTACATGAGTTAAGTATGTGTCATGTGCGTGTGAGTTGGTTGTATATTCCTTGTTGTATTTGATGCTAGAACTTTCCTAGTAAGTGTGCAAAGCGAAATAAAGAGTGTGGTTTTAGGAGATAATATAGGCATTTCTTTGATAGCTTTGTTTTATACCTTCTTTTGACCTACTATTGTGCATAATCCTAGTAAGCCCTATTGAGTCTTTAGCTTTTTCTTTGGTAGACTCATATGTAATCTAATCCCCTTCTTTAATTGACCATAATTTGATACAAAGCTCCTAAGCACTTTAATAAAAAATTAATTGAGTAAGGAGTTTGAGAAATAAGAGGATAAAAGGTGAAGGTGAAGCCCAAAAGTAATAGTTATTAGTGTGAAAGAAAAAAAGAATTGTTATGTGTTGTGGTGGGGAGTTGAGTAATGAAAAGAATAAAAAAAAATTCAAATTGAATGAGTTATGCATAGAATCATCCACCTTAGTGTTTGTAAATGAGCTTAATAAGATGGGGTGAAAAACAAAAGAATGGCCTAAACAACAATGGTGTAATTTGGTTGTTGGAGATTGGTTTTAACTGAATAATGTGGTGTATTAAAGCGCTTAGGGAAGATAGTCACTATTATTCCAAAATAGTTCCTACCCGTCCCTTAGCCTGCATTACAACCCAAAAAGACCTATTTGATCTTAAGCTTCATCATTCTGATATTAGTGGAGCACTACACTAAGGTCAAGCCTATGGTTCATTATGTGTAACTTGTGAATTCCTTGTGAGAGTGAGCGAAATTTGATTCATGTGCCCATTATGTTATAAATTGAATTTATGTGAGTGATTATGGGTAACTCTCTTATTGTGAGGGAACATTTTAGATGAATGTGGGTGATTTGTATAATGTCCTTGATTGTGCAATATGAATTGCAACTTGGTGAGTCAATTCTTGAGGCTAGGATATTTTGTAGTATTTATGAGCTATTAATTGTGTAAATAATATGCTTAGTGTAGAAACTTGCATTCTATGCAGTCATTGTAGTACTAGCTTGAGTGTATTTCATGTAGTATTAGTGTAGAGTCTCCTCATCTTATTATGCTTAGAGTTAAGAGTTGTTCGAGGACGAATAAGGCTTTAAGTGATGTTAGGTGTATCTATGCACTTTAGTGTTGCTATTCTAGCTTGTTTAGCCTTGTTTTAAGGAAAATTCGTGTGCTTTATGTGTTATGATGATATGAACAAGCATATAAGTGTTCAAGTATGTGATTACAATGTTTAAAGGTGTTTTCAAACAAGTTTGTACTTAATTGAGTTATTTAGAGTTCAATCGAGGAAACTAGTGTTACTAGCTTGAGCTAGGTGTTTGTCAAGTCTATCTCGATGGATTCTAGTGTGTTAAATGAGTTCCAAATGGTTTAAATATGAAACTATATATGGAACAACTTGTTTGTAATGTTCAAAGTTCAATTGGATTAAGTCAAGAGTCGAAATGATAAGTTGAAGATCAATGTGTGTTTTGAGTTCATCGTTCTTGATATTGTATTGTTTTGATCTCTAACCCGTGGTGTATTATGATGTAGTATTTCTTGTGAGCTGGTTATGGTGATATATTGATGATGTAAATGCTTAAAATCCATTGGAAACACACCACAAGGCTTGGATAAAAGGAAGGACGATGAAACACTTAACCAAAGTTTTGGATGCAACATCCAGTGAGCCAACGCAATATAGGTGCATTGCACCACTTTTACAATGCAATCATCAAGGTGGAGTGTTGTTCACTCCATAAAATAAACAAGGTGGTGTGTTCATTACTCCATGAAATAGGCAAGGTGACGCATTGCATTCTCCACACACGGCCAATTACAAATCTACTCTTACACAGTTTGGGCTTGGATTACTTTTACTATAAATACAAGTCTTGTTCACTTTTGTAAATCATCTTCGGATGTCTTGGACAGTTGACAAGGATGATTAAACTTTATTTTTAGTTTTTTCATTCTTTAATTTAGCTTCTTTATGTTTTTGTTCATTCATACAATTAATTAGATGATGATTATGACTATTAGTGGTTAAGAACCCCCTTTCGGGGTTAAATCCAAGAACATGAAGACTATTATTTTGAATTGATTTCATTTAATTTGATTATTATATTTGGTTGCTTGTTTATCCTTGTTTAATTATTTTAAGGATTGATCACCCATAGAATATATATATTGTCAACCTTGTGATCTCAGGAGAGGGAATAGGGAGATAGAATGTAGGGATGATCTAAGTAGGGTTCTTATTCTTTTATAAAATAAGGAATTCGAATTAGCATCTAGGAAAGGGATGTAACTAGAACCCTTACTTGATTCATACATAGGATAATAGCTTTAAGCGCCGAATTGGATAATTACATCCCCGCTCAACAATGTAGTTATAATGTTCAAGTTTGGTAAACGGTTAGAGGTCGGGAGACCATGATCATGCGATTAACCCTACAAATCAACAACCAAGATTACCAAGTTAACGAATGAAGTTCAATATCATAGTATGATTATTTGAAATGCTTTAACCCTAGTATTTACTCCATTGATTGTCTCAAGTCTTTTACTTTACGCACTTTTTACTTTACATTTAGTTATAACTTTAAAACTCTCTTCTGGTTACTCTTGCATCAATTGAATCTGAATTGAGAACTGAAATTGAATAGTTGTTAGAAAAAGTCCCCGTGGGATTGGTATTTGTCTTTATTAAAGTCCACTGTATTAATTGGTAGACCACGTACACTTGCGTGTGCACTTAGGCGCTGTCAGCGAGGGAGGCAACCCATGTTTTTGTACTATTTTAATTATTGGGTAATATGTTTATTCAACGAGAAGGTCTAAGGAAACCAGAAAATACCATGAGGATTTGAAGAATTTTTGTTCATACGGATTCTTTACGAGTCATATCTAGATGGTACGACTCGTAAGTAGGAGTCGTATTGACCAAAGAATAAAATTGAAATTAGTCAAAGTTTCTAGAATGGATACGATTCTCAAAACAAGTCGTACCCTCAAGGTACAGTTCATCACCTTGAGTCGTACCCAATTCAGAAACCCAAGTAAGATTCTAGGTCTATACAAGTCACAGACATGCCCCATAAGCCTGGGTACGAGTCATATACACAACTCATACCCATGCTTATCAGATCAGGTCGAGGGTTGACCCAGCCCATACTTTTAATTAAAATACATTAGGGTACCCGACGTGTACCCGATATCCTAATTGAACCCCAACTCCATTTTACACCAAAACTCAAGCTTTAATCCACAAAACCAACTTATAATAAACTTAATTAATCTACCCACAACTTCAAATTTCTTAATCTTCTTGACATAAACTCAAATTTTGGAGCAATTAGAACTTGGATGAAAGAATTCCATATCTTCCAAACACCAAGTAAGTTTTTGAAACTATTTTCTCTACTTTTCAAGTTGAAATGAATTGTATTTTCTACTATGAACTTGGTTTGATTAGGATTTATACAAATATCAGAGTGTTGATAACATAGCTTATGTGTTTTTGTTAAAAATCGAAAGTTAGGGTGGAACTAGGTTTTTGGGAAATGGTTGTGGTCTGATTGTGTGGGTTGAAATGATTGATATGGTTGAAAATAGTAGTGGGTATTTGGGGAAATTGCATTGGCCACTGTAGTGTATTAAATGTGTTCAAGCTGTGACAAGGACAAAAATTCTCCCAAAGCAATCGAAACTTGGTAGCAGTAGTATTAAAGAAAAATTGCCACAACAGTACACAATAGCAATGAGATATTTAACAAAAATTGTTAAAATATAAACAAATCATCCATGAGCAGCATTTTTGGTACAACAATGGCTAAGGAAAAACACCACTATAGTGTTAGAAAATCAGCCAAGTAGATCAATGAAGTAGCCAATAAAAAGGGTCACCGGAAAATAAATTTTTCCTTCAATTCCAACAACAAAATGACCAAAAATCCACCAAACCTTATAGCAAAAAATAAGATAATCAATAGCAAGAGAAAAAGGAATGTGAGTCACCGTTTATAGAGTTTTCTAGTGCCTCCATGTTCTCCGTTAAATCTGAAAAAACATATATATAAAAAGATAGAGATATGGGGATGAAGGTATAAGAAACAAAGGTGGTGGTGCATTGGTTTTCGTCGGGGGGCTTCGCCGGTCATCACCTCCGGCGAAACAGCGGCGAGAAAAAAGGGGAAAAGGTAGCAGAGGCGGTTCTGGGCTGGATCTCGCTGGTCATAACTCCGGGGAGGCAGCCATGGAAAGGAGGGAGGAAAAAGAGAAACAGGTTGTAGGGGTGGCGGCGAGACCCGATGGAGCTCCGGTGGTGGTGGACTAATGGCAGTGAAGAAAAATGTAACACCCCATACTTTTACCTAGCTTAAATTCATCCCAAAAATGCCAAAAACTTGCTTTAAATATGAATACACTTTTATACATGTGGAATTTTCAAGATCTTGACTTTTCATTGTGTGGGAAATTGAGTAAGTTTTCCATCGATAAAAAATTTTCCCAAATCCAACACCTGGGCTAAGAGTTAGAGCCATTATATAACAGTGTACCACCTGAGACATCAGCGCATCGTAGAGCCAGCCAAAATGGCAATTGTCAAAAACCAGTGAGCCTCCACGGGATTAGTGCGTCGCGCCAAGGCTCAATTTCAGAATGGTCCTTTTCCAGTGTTCCAACGCGATACCACCACATCGTTGTGAGCTTCCAGGTCGCTTCCAAGGTGGCAACGCTATTGTACCACATTGCGCCACCATACAATTTCCCAGTCGTCATTTTTCAGTGGCCTAGCGCGATAGTGGCATGTCGCACCAGGGGTCCAGATCAGAAAAATTTTGTGAAAAATTAAAGTCACGCCCAGGGTTAAAACAGTCTTTTACCATGATTTTATTCCGCCCAGATGTGGGATTTAAGCCTTAAAAACGTGTAAAACCCTTCATTATTCACTTTTCCCCAAAATCAAATGGTATTTCTCTCAAGAGGCAAAAACCCTAGTTTAAGAAATCAAGGTCAATCTCAAGAATCTCTCCAAGAAATCCAAGAAACTCACGAATTAAAGTATGTTAGATGTACATCCATGGTTCCTTACCTTCCATGGAGTCCAAGAATCCCTTGTCAAAATACAAGTTTGGATTTTTATGAATTCTATGTGTGAATTAGATTGAATTTATGTTCACAATGTTGTTTGAGTTTTAATCCATGATTTAGATTACAAGTTCCAAGAATTAATCCTAGTATGAGTTGAATTACATGATATTCATGATAAACCCTTCAATTTGCAAGATGATTATTGTAGCCATGTTAACCCTAAGTGTTTATGAGTTGATAAACCAAGTATGCTTCCCGTGTGTTTGATAAATTGTCTATGAGAATGAAATAATGCCATTATAGAATGCTCACATGTATTCCCCATTCATGTACAAGTTAATGCATTACAAGTGTTTGATGAAGTGTCTCTATGAATGAATTATGACCAAGTGAACATTGTTATGTTATTCAAAGTTATGTATTGCTTTACTTTTCAGGCTATCGAGTCCTCGGGGTATTTAATACCCAATAATTTAGTTGTTTACTTAGAGCCAGTGTCAGTTATAGAATAATATTATTCATGCCACGATCAGTAGTACTCTCAGTCCATTACAGAACTCAGTAGAATTTAGTCAGTTACAGAACTTAGGAAAACTCAGTAATCTTAGTATTAGTCCAGTCCAGTTCAGTGTCTTTCAGTTGGGAGTAGGATTCAGCACCGAGTGAGCCTATGGATGGGGGCACACCCGTTAGTTAGGACTAGGTCCCTAGAAATAATCCCTAAGTTCTAGAACTACATAGCCGGTGTAGGTTATGAGATGTCACCCATTCGATAGGACAGACATACTCAGGGATCACCCGCTAGTTTAGGACTAATCTCAGGGGTCACCCGTTAGTTAGGACTGACACCACAGCAGTTGTCTTTACCCGTGGCACGGTACTGACACCCTTCTTATTGGGGATACAAATTGGACCCCTATTAGTTCAGATTAGGGCATATCGGTTAGATGATTACCTCCCATAGTTTTAGTTTCAGTCTCAGTCTTCAGAATAGAACTCAGTTCAGTTGTTATAGAATTAGGACTATCAGATACAGTCACTCAGGTATCAGTAATTTTGATTATCAGTAATCTCATATTATCAGTGTATTCAGTTATCAATTATCAGATTCAGTTCCAGTATACCTAGTTACAGTATGCATAGTATGTTCAGTAGTTACAGATCCTCCATGTATGCTAATCCAGCTCTTGCATATCATTTAGTTAGTTATTATTCATGCATACAAACCCATGCATTCAGCCTTAGCTCATTTAGAATACCAGTACATTCTCACGTACTGATCGCATGCCCATTTCTTGTGCTATGATATTTCATATCATAGGCTCGGACGCTTAGGTTCCTGACCGCGCTTAGCCAGATTTAGCCAGTAGTAGCAGATTTAGCAGTGAGTCCTCATTTATCGAGGATATGCTTTTATTTCAGTACTTTATCTTAGCAGTATTTCAGTAAATGGAGTTAGTTGGGGGATTGTCCCATCAACTCCACTTTCAGACAATCAGATTAAAGGCTTTTCAGACTAGATTCAAATAGTATTTTAGATTCAGATATTATTATTCAGTATTAGTACTTCAGATGTTTTGAACTTTATGGTATTTTAACCTTTTATTTTGCATTTATTTTAGTAGATTATTTAGTGCTCACAGCAGATATCAGTCATGGGTTAGCTTGTGGTCCTTTGGGGTCGTAAGCATCGTGTGATGACTAGGAAGTAGTCCCGAGTCATTACAAGAAAAGGGAGAGAAAAGAGGGGGGAATGGGGTGTTTGGCATGGGCTCCGGTGGTGGTTCACCAGCCTGAGTTGACGGCAGTGATGGTGAGAGGAGGGTGGTTGGTGAGCGTTGTTGAGAAGAGAGAGAGATGATAAGGAGTCTGATTTTTTATGGGTGTATGTATTTTTTGTGAGTATGTATTTTTGTGTATTGAGAATAATAATTAAAAAATAACCCCTCCTCTTATTTATAATAAAAATTGAAACTTTTAATTAACCAAAAATTTAAAAAAAACTTTTCTTATCCCCTTAATGCATGATTTAAATTATGAGGGATTGTCTAATGGATTTTTCATTCTTTTAAGCCAAGTATAAAGATTATTATTCAAAGGATAAAAACACCAACCCATCACCTCAAGTGTCACATTTTTATGAGATGTTGACTTGGTTGATTTGTTGCTCTGTGTATTAAAATAATTGAGTCAAAATTATCGTTTGCAGGCTATAATAAATAATGTATAAAATATGAATGTCGATATATAGTTACAAAAAAAATGTAAACAAGTAATAAAATATAATTATCTTGAAAAAATATACTACACTATAATAATTAAAATTATAGTGCACGGTAAAAAAATTATAGTGTTATATGGTGTATGTGTGCAGATGATCGTGCAAAAATTTTAAAATGATAAAAATTCTAATCTTATGAAATTAAGGATAATTTTAATAAATTATGCAAAGTTAAAGAATGAAAATAAATTGATAAAATTTTCTAAAATAGTGATGATTATCAATAATTTATTAAAAATTATAAAAATATGTAAAAAGGTATATTTTCTACTTTTGAATGGTCAGAAAACCTAAAAACATTAGTTTTAAGCATTGAGAGGAAAATAGGGTGTCAACAATTAAGATCGAAATTGAGAAACATGAAGAGGAGCCTGAAATGGCAAGTATGGAGAAAGTTGCAGACCTTGAGATTGCACACTCAAGATAACAGAAAAGAATAAGGAAACGGGCTCCGAGTAGAAGGAAAAGGATGAAAGAATATTGTTGTAAATGGTGATGTGAGTCGTATTGCGATAATAAATCAGACACTTCTTGGGAGGCAACCTCAAGTTAAGGTAGGTATTTTATTTTTCTTCTTTTTCTTTAGGATCACCTTTTTTTTTTGTTTTTGTTTAAGTAATAAGTTAAAGGAAAGTCAGAGTACTGGAGATCTGAGCAAAGGTGCTTGGCAAAGATTGAGTGTCGGGTCCACCTGACCTCTTTGATGGTGATGATGCTATTAGCTAAGCCTTAAGGCCTCAAGGAGTATTTCTATCCTTACTTTTAATTTATATTTAGGGAACAAAGTATGATTTAAGTGTGGGTTGGGGAGTCTTCTGACTGGTTAGGGTGAAGTATTTCTATAAGATTTTCATTGTTAGTTATTTTTTGTTTTCTTACTAGAATTTAAATAAATTCAAAAAGATTTGATTTTTTGGTTATTTTCAGTTTTGTTGTGCCTACCTAGTAGGTGCACACTTCACCCAGTCCTTAGTTTTTCTTTTTGGTTCTTTTCCGAGGGTATTCTCTTTGAACCCAATATCCCTTTTTTCATTTGTAGGAGTAATTTTAATTTTTTGTGATTGAGAATAAATGATATGTTCTTGCTAGGTGCTATGTATAATTATGTGATTCAAATTGGTTTTAAATTTGTAGTATGTATTGATTTGAATGACTATTTTTGATACATCTAGGCTCATTTTTATGACTCATATGCGAGGTTGGCTTAATTTTGAATTTTTGCTATTGCTTGGTTGAGAGTCTATAGAGATCCTACTTTAATTGATAATATACCTTGTGTGAGTGAGGTTTTTTGTGATAATTCCTTGTTGCATATTAATGTCGATAACTTGGATGGTGTGTTTACAAAGCGAAATAAAGAATGTTGGATTTAGGAGATGATATAGGTATTTCTTTGATAGCCTTGTTTTACACGCTCTTTATCTACCCTTATTGCATGCCCTTAGTTAGGCTCATTGAGACTTTAGACTATCATTTGGTAGCTTTATATGTATCTTATTCCTTTATTTTCAATTCACCATAATTTGATCCAAATCTCTTAAGCACTTTAATTAAAAACTGAGATGTTAAGGAGTGAAAATTAAAGAAGGAGAAAAGTAAAAGTGAATCCCCAACATAGTAGTTATTGGTGTATTGACAAAGTTTATGTGTTATAGATGGGAGTAAGGTAATGAAATAAAAGAAATTGATCAAAAGTGAACCAAGTGTTGATAGAAAATACTTCGTACTTACTCTATGTAAACTAGCTTAAAGAGATGGGGAAAAACAAAAGAGAGGTGGAAAGGTAAAGAGTTGGGAAAATTGGTTGGCTAGCGAGGAGTTTAATGTTATGTGTGATGTATTAAAGTGCTTAGGGAAGATATTCACTATTTGTCATGACGCGAGGCTACACCCTAGTCGCGACATGGTGCTTAAGGCCATAATTGACCCCAAGCTAACCCATGGTCTGGTACCTGCTGTGAGCACTGAATAAAATGATAACAATATAACATGTGCGAAAGATAAACCCATAAAGTACTATAAATTTGAATACTGAATTATATAGAATGACATGACTGAAGTATCTGATAAATACTGGAAAACTAGACTGTCTCTCTGAAATAACTGATAATATCTAAAAAACTGAATGACTATCTAACTGTCTGAAAGACTCTAAGAATCATGAGGATTTGATGGGACAAACGCCCAACTAACTACAATTAACTGAATCATAATGAAATGCTTAAATGAATAAAATAGCATGTCACATCCTCGATGGATGAAGACTCACCACTACTGCTGTGGAGAACTGCAGAGCTGTCCAAGGATGGTCGGGAAACTATGCATCCAAACTTATGTTATAAGATAGCACAAGAGAAAGGTATGAGATCAGTACTTTGAATCTACTGGTACGTGAGGTAAGGACTAACTAAAATACATGTAGAAACTAAATGTAATTACATGAACATGTAAAACTAATTATGCAAGACCAAGTATTTTAATACACTAACATTATCTAAATAAATGTTGAAAACTGACTACTTGGCCTAGTAAAACTGAAATAAAATAGACTGCCAATACTGATTGAAACTATGGGATCTATCAGGTAACCGACATAAATTGTGGATATTACCACGGAGTCCAACGTATGATCCACATTGAGGATGGCTATTACATTCTTTCTATCGGAGTGGAATCTGAAATTGAGTGATCACTATATTCAACCCAATTTGGGAAAAAAGAGGAAATGCTCTTTGGCGAGTCCCTAAATCCTAAGGGTGCACGTAGTTTCTGT
Organism: Capsicum pubescens; assembly: GCA_030864215.1. NCBI lineage: Eukaryota > Viridiplantae > Streptophyta > Magnoliopsida > Solanales > Solanaceae > Capsicum > Capsicum pubescens. The sequence continues at coordinate 128,019,792 of CM061543.1, forward strand.
GAAGTAGGATGCTTTGAACCTACACTTCCCTCTCGGTGCTAAATCTTATTCCCAACTGAAAGACACTTGTGTTATTCATGGTTCAACATAGCATGGTACTATACTAACAAGGATCAACTTAAACTTAAACATAGTAATGAAATCCTGATTTGTCCAACTAGTATTTGAAAAGTCTGAAATATCAAGTAAACACATAGGTATCAGGTGTTCATAACCCGCCAGCATTGAATGATTATAAAAATACGATAACAACTCTTAAAATAGTAAGATAAAGTCATAGTTAAGAGAACCAAAACATTGGACCGTTCAATTCATGAGTATAATGCATGGATTTAAACATGGGAACATATTAAACTTACGAGAATAGCAATTTCTCATCGAAATAACAAAATTCAAGATAAAACATTAAAATCGTAGTTTAAAACATGAATAAGTACGACTCTTATGCTCTTTAGTCCCTTAAATCACATGATAATGCTATGCTTTCAACACATGAGGATTTGGGAATGAACCCTAACTTAAAACATGTAAATTCAACTTGAAAATAATACATTTAGGCACAAGGATGAAATATAAACCTTTTTCAAAACTTCACATACCTCAATATCTAGATTCTTGATGATTACTTAAACTTGTAAGCTTGAACTATTGGATTCTTGGGGAAAGGAGCTTGGATTTTGTTCTAGGGGGGAGGAGGGTTTCTAAAGAGTAATTTTGAGAGAAAAGGGGAAACAATACCCCTATGGATGTCCCTAATCGTGTTATGGATGACTTGGGTTAAGGGAAACAGGCTCAATTACCCCTTGATTTTTTTAATCAAGAAGTTGGACGTACTATACCAACTAGCCGCACCCCTTACTCCGAGGGAGTAATCCACGCATCGTGACCCTCACTCTGGGGGAACAACCAATATGCCTCGGACCCCATCATAGCAGGAATGACTATCGTATCATGGTCTTATTGTGAGGGCTCTCTGTCTCCGCTATCCAATCACGCCTCGAACCCCGTTCGAAAATCCTGAGACATACCTTTAACAACCCTAAGCATGTTTCAACTCAAAAACTAATGCCTCAAGGTAGGGAAGGCCAAAATAAAATTCCTAAAGTTTTGGGGTCTTGAAAATGACTAAGTCCTCAACACTTAGTGAAAATTTCAAGGCTTAGACTTCTTAAGCATGCAACTAAAGTTGAATTGAGCTTAGAATCTTATGAGGTATTAGACTATTACTGGTCAAAATAGTTCCTACTCATCCCTTTGCCTACATTACAACCCTTAAATTCCAACTTTATATTGAGCTTTGATATTCTGATATTAGTGGAGTACTATACTAAGGGCAAACTTATGGTTCATCTTATGTGAGAGAGAGCAAAATTTGATTTTTACACCCTTTTGTGTGATAAATTACATATTTGTGAGTGAATGTGGTTGACTCTCTTATGGTGATGTAACGCTTCAAATCTGGTACCCAGAATGCTACACGGTGCTCATGACCCTGAAATACCACAAGCTAACCCATGACTGATATTTGTACCTGAACACTGCATAATATATTATATAAATGCGAAAATAAAAGTTGAAGGCTATAAGGTTCAAAACTGATTAAACATAACATTTGAAAGTATGGTATAGCAATACCAAAACAAACTGAAACAAAACTGTCTGAACATACTGTAGTCTGAAAAGCCTCTAAAACTGAACTGTCTGAATAAGGAGTTGATGGGATATGTCCCTAACTAACTCCAACTACTGAAATAAACCAAGTAATGAAAAAATAAAGTAATGATCATGTCCTCGAAGGATGAGGACTCACTGCTAACTCTAACTTCTGAAACTAGAATGCTACTGATGCTCTAGAGCTCGTGCTTCTGAACCTATGCTATAGAATAAAACACCATAGCGCAAATATATCAGTACGATTGAATGTACTGGTATGCATGTGAGGTCATCTGAATACAAAGGGTTAAAATACATGAACAATGCTAAATGACCGATAACATGAACGTGAGAATACATGTATAAATAAGTGACTGTAACTGAATTCATGATGGTACTGATTACTGAGTCTAATTACTGATAACATGAGTTACTGATAACTGATATAATTGATACTGAGTGACTTTATCTAACAGTTTAGGTTCTAATGGAACTAGCTGAGTTCCTTACTGCTCTTAGTTGACCGTATCTGACAGTCCTAAAATCTGAAGAACTATTTGAGTTCTTTTAATGAGACTAAGACTGTGGGAAGAGTCATCTAACCGAAATGCCCCAAATAATGCATTGTAGCTGAGTTGGGGTCCAATCTGTAACCCTAATTAGAAGGGTGTCAATACCGCGCCACTGGTAAAGATAAACTGTGGGTGACCCTCATCTGGCAGTGTCCCCAAAAAAAAATAGTAAGACCCTCATCTGACAGTATTTATCCACCTCATCAACCCTCATCTGTCAGTGTTGATGTATCAACCTATGCTGGCTACATAGTTCTGGAATAGAAGGATTGTTTCTAAGGATCACACCCTCAACTGTCAGAGTGTGTCCTCATCCTTAGGTTCACTCGGTGCTAAATCCTACTCCAATCTGAATAGACACTGAACATGATTAACTGAACTGAACTGGACTGAGTTCATTGAGTTTCATTAACTACAGAATACTACTGAGATTACTAAATTTCTGAGCTTTCTGAGATTACTGGGATTACTGAGTTTATTAAGATTTCCTAAGTCACAAGACTGACTGAATTCCACTGAACATAGCTTGACTGAGGATATCATGAAAACATGACACTAGCTCTAGGAACACAGCTAAATTATCGGGTACAAGTACCCCCAGGACTTGATAGAAGGAAACTAACAAGGCATGACATTCTTGAATACATGACCAACATCAACAATCCATAATACAATAAGTTGGGGATTTCATGAAGTACATGGTTATCATAATCTTGTACATGGTAGGAATGCATATACTCAATGTCATAATTTCATATTCTAACATCACGAGCATTCCAATAAATATCTACATTGCACATCAATATCACGGGAGTCATTTGAACATAAGGGTAAAATATGAACCCATCACATACATCACAATTGAGCTATATTACATAATTTCTAGTTTCTTAGGCATTTTATCAAAAACTTAGGTTGCATGACTTAAGGCATGGCATAATCATCAAATTAGCATATCATAACCAACTAAAATTCATGGTTTTCAACTCACATGCTAACATATTTTCATAAAAATACATAAAGATTCCAACTTGGGAATCATACAACAATAACCAAATGAACATAATCAACCCATAGCATGAATATCATAATCCATAGTTTAAAACTTGATTCTTGGGCTTCATGGATGAAAGGAATCCATGAATGAATATTATGTATACCTTAGTACGTGATTCTACAAAGATTTACGGTGGAATTTTCTTGAATTTGAATCCCCAATTGAGAACCCTAGCTTGTTCTTGAGAGAATTTTTAGAGAAGTGGCTATATTTTGGTTGAATTGGGGCTAAATCTCAAGTTATAGGCTTACATAGGGATGGGAAATACCCATTCTTCCCTTAAAATAACTCAAATATTGGGTGTTTATATTACTTGGGCCATAAGATATGTGGTGCACAACTTATTGCGTAAGCTAGGTTGTACGTCGCAACTTATGGCATAAGTTAGGTTGTGCGTCACAAAACTTATGGAATAATTTAGGTTGTGCGTCACACAACTTATAGCGTAACCATTCCAGTAGCCTTAGGTGATTTGTTAGGCGATGCACTCCACTTTGCAAAGCCATAACTTCTTGCTCGGGTGTTGGATTTTGGTAAAATTGGTATCGTTGGAAAGCTAATTTGATTCTCTAAAGTATGGTGGGTCTAAATCTTCTAAAATGCCACATATAAATCAAGTTATGCTCGTTAAAATATGAATCTTGCATAATCAAACACTAAAACTTGATCGATTCAAAAGCTCTTAGCTTGCCTTACACTAAGTGACTCTTATGAACAAGCTTAACACATCATAAGCTATTTTCTCACTAGGATACTCATTGTAAGTTATGTACTCAAATATGAATCATAGGATAGGAGGTTTCATACATAGGAACAATGGTTCATTTTCTAGCTTAGAAATATACGGGGCATTATAATAGCTCCCCTTTGGGAACATTCATCCTCGAATGGGACTGACTAGACTAAGAATACTGATGGACTGGACTTACTTAAGTGGCGTGAAAAATCTGAAACATAACTATATGACTGAAACTATTGGTATACTGAAATCTCATACTGATTATGCATGTCTGATGCATGGATATCTTACTGAGATGTTCCTCATGAAAGAATGACTGAAATTATTGATAAGCTGAGCTTCTTTACTGAACATGTATGTCTAATGCATGAATACTTGACTGAACTGACTCTTGAATGCTTAACTGAACATGCAATGGTAATTAATACCAAGTTTATAATGGGGATCTAAACATGAACTGAATACCAAACTTTTAACTAAAATTTTAATAGGAAACTAAAATGTTTAAGGAGAACTGTTACCTTGAGCTGAGTCTGAGTTAGAGAAGAAAAGGTGAGGATTCTTGGTTCGCATATTTTCTTTTGCTTCCCAAGTAGCTCCCTCAATGGATTGATTCCGCCAAAGAACTTTGACTAGGGACTTCTTTGTTCCTCAGTCTGCGAGTCAGATAGTCTAAGATTTTGACTAGAATATCTTCATAAGAAAGGCTATTCTGAACATCTATGCTCTGAATAAGGACTACAACTATTGGGTCACCTATGGACTTCTTGATCAAAGAGACATGGAAGACTAGATAAACTGAGGCTAGATCTGAAGGCAACTCGAGCTCATAAGCTACCTTGCCAAAATAACTGAGAATTTTGAAGGGACCAACATATCAGGGACTGATCTTTCCCTTCTTGTTGAATCTCTTCACTCTCTTTATGGTAGAGATCCTTAGATAGATAAAGTCATTAATCTCTAACTCGAGATCCTTTACTGAACACGCACGAATAGGAACATGAGAACATGACTGAGTCTGTAAGATGTGACATGGACTGAGTATCGTGAGTTGAACTGGGCCATTGTGTAGATGGATTACGGCTGAGATTGGATCTTGAAGGTCCACCTATGAGTACCCACTACTCTAATCTAGGTTCCTTACATGAAGAGGAAATGACATGTTTAGGTAATAAAAGTTTAGGGGATTATAGTGTATCTCTCTTGGGACACTACGTCCCTCAAAGAATTCTAACTTGGTCGAGATATTGAGGAGAGACTTGAATGATGCACAGGGCACCCATGAACAAAATTGTGACTTAATATCCAGGATCTTAGACTGAGTCATGAAACATGAACTGAGTTGAACAAACAACTGCTTGATTGGTCTATCTTAGAATGGTTACATCCATGAGACTTCAAATAGTATGACTAGGTGGAAAGAATGGGAAAATATGTGAACTTTTCCATCTGACTATTAGACTGAAGTACTGGTTATTCAAACTAATTCCTACTGACTAACTCATCTGATCTATCGACTGATTAATGGCTGAGTACTGGGCATGTAAGATTGAACTGTACTTAGCCTGAATAACTGGACTGAGAATATGGAGTTTTTATGAACATGAGAAAGGGACTAACTGAGTAACATGAGATAGCTGAGAATAAATTCATGAAATACTTGTATTGTCTGAGAATGAAAGACTAGGCATATAACATGATTCGAAAACATTTTGTAAGCTGAGGTACTGAAACACTGATAACATGTGTAACTGATAACTACACGATATGGTCAAGAAAACCTGAAATTAGACTATGGTACTGATCTGATTTCTAAACTGAGGCTGAGGCTGACACTATATCTAAGACTGTAGCAGAGACTGCAACTAAATCTGTAATTGAGACTCATACTAGGACTGAATGTTGGTTTATGATAATTGAAATTTAGACTGGTATTGAAGCACTAAATTATAATGGCTAAGTAATTGATAATTGAAAGCCATGGTCCTGTAGGACTATCTGAGTCCTTCACTAAATACCAATTACTGAACTGATGATGTAACTGAGGCTTGAGGGATGGAACATTGACACCACGGATTCATTGAGGGATCTAAACTGAGGGTATACGTGACATAACCTGAGTTTGGCTAATCACTAGGAGTGAAACACGAGTTATGTGGACTGAGCATATTGTAAAGCACGACAGGAGTACATAAGTTGTAAGCTACATGACTTGAGTCTGAAGGTTCTATATTCATGGGACATGATCCATACTAATGAGTAAACTGGAACTCCTTATACTAGGAATTGAAACGCACATAATTCTTTGGAAGGTGCATAAATGTAAGTTGTGTTCATGGAACATGATTTGTACCGCGGAGTAATCTGGGACTCCTTATACTAGGAACTAAAATCGCACATAATTTTCACTAATGTGCCCAAATATGTGCGATGGTCATAGAGATGGCAGGTAGGACATGAATAGATATCATGATACTTGGTGGGTTTTGAGGATCTGTAATACTATTATGAGATGTCTAAATGATTATGTTCATTACGGGAATAGACGAGGATGTCATCTATGAAGACTATGATGAACATGTCCAAGTACTGCTTGAACACATGGTTCATCAAGTCTATGAAGGCTGTTGAGGCATTGGTAAGACCAAAGTACATGACTAAGAATTTGAAGTGACCATACCAAGATTGAAAAGCTATCCTCAAAATGTCATATTCTCTAACTCTGGGTTGATGAGAGCCTGATCTGAGGTCAATCTTAGAGAAATCGTTGGCACCCTAAAGTTGGCCAAATAAGTCATTTATTCTCGGAAGTAGATACTTGTTCGTAACCGTGACTTTATTGAGCTGACGGTAGTCTATACACATTCTGAGAGAGTTATCTCTCTTTTACACGAATAGAACTGGTGCACCCCACGGGGAAACACTGGACATGATGAATCCCTTATCTAAGAGATCCTTCAACTGTTCTTTTAGTTCTCTGAGTTCTTCTGGTTCCATTATATATGGTGGAATAGATAAAGAATGAGTATCTGAAAGAAGATAAATATCAAAGTCTATTTCCCTTTCGAGCTGAACTCCGAGAAAATATTTGGGAAACACATCTGAATATTCATTCACTACTGAGACTGATTCAAGACTGGGAGTCTCACAGCTAGAGTCCTTACCATGAGCAAGATGATAAAAATATCCTTTAGATATCATTTTCCTTGACCAAAGGTAGGAAACAAGCAGACCTCTGAAAGCTAAAGTACTACCCCTCTATTCTAGGACAGGTTCATTCAGAAACTGGAACTAGACAACTCTGTTTCTACAGTCAACTATGGCATAGCAGGAATGAAGCCAATCCATGCCAAGAATGATATCAAAATTAGTCATCTCTAATTTGACTAAGTCAGCTGAGGTGACTTTCTGAAATATCATAATCGGACAGTTCTTGTATACCCACCGGGCTATGATAGTTTTTCCCACTGGGTAGATACTGAAAAGGGCTCTGCTAGAATTTTGGGGCTAACTCCGAAATCAACTGCTATGTAAGGAATAATGAAAGGCAAGGAAGCTCTTGGATCTAGCAAAGCATAAATATGCAAGTAAAAGATCTGTAATGTACCAGTAACCACATCAGGAGAATCTTCCTGATCTTGCCAGGACTAGAGAGCATAAAGTCTGTTTGGGCACTGCCCACTGGTAGCACTGGAGGTGGTACCCTGTTGATTCATATGACTGGAATGAGATGATGAACGGTTACGTTAACCCTGAAAACCTGAATGGGAACAATCTCTAACTCTGTGGCCTGGCTTGCCATATCCAAAAGAGACATCATTGTCATCTCTGCAAATACCCTGATGGTTCTTACCACAAGTCTGACAAAGGGGATGGGTTCGGGCACTAACACTGACCTGAGGTTTAGGGCCTAGTTGTCACGCCCCAAATCCCATTGGAGCGGACTGGCACCCGTAGCCGAGGAGGCCTGGGAGAACCCGTTCATAACCTATACTTTCACATTTACATTACTTATGAAAATTAGAAATTTGGGCAGCACTTCGTTGTAAATAGAAGAAAACAGTACCTGTATTATCCCAGCAGACACGCATATATATATATAAACAGTAATTGGCCGTCAGAGCCATCACGTCTATCAACCAAACACTTATATGGCTGTACAATATGTCTACAAAAGCCTCTACATAGATACACAACTGAGTTAGGGTCGGGATAAACTCCCGCCCACAAAAGACTTTTATACAAATACCAAAAATACATATAGAAATGACTTGGGATGCCCCAAAACAACTGGAGCTCACCACTATCAACAGATTGTCCTGGCTCTTACTGCGGAGGTGTACGACCTGAAGTACCTGTTCCTGTAGGCATGAATACAGGTCCCCCGTGAGGGACGTCAGTACGGAAATATGTACTGAGTATGTAAGGCAGTGAGTATCAAGATGAGATACAAAAGATCAACAGAACCCAGATACCAGTGAATAAACAGTATGAGTAGACCACACTTAAAAGAGCTGATGGGATACCTGCACATTACTTTCATATCAATACTTCTCGTATTCCTTATCAATACATAACATATGTCATACAATGGCCAACTGATCAGTGGTACTAATACAATACATCAGGGACCACCCCTGAAATAGCATATATACATAATCTTTATAATACAATGGCCAACTGATCAGTGGTACTAATACAATACATCATATCATCAATTTAAAATAAAGACATTCCATTTCTTACTTCAATTAATCTTTGAGATTGGTTACTTTGTGGTCACACCTTATGGAACTTGAAACCATGATACCTCAATAGGAAAAATATGTAAATAGGTAATCAATATCATGAAAATGAAGTAGAGAATCATGGATACCTCATTAAACCATTTCGGAGTCAACAATAGTATATGGACATTTTTTTTTACTAGCCGGACATCTTAAAAGTGAAAACAAGTTCAATTGGTAGTGTCGAAGATCATATGATGTTATTATGTGTCATGTGTCGTAGGACAATGTTGGAAGCTTACTTGAGAGTGCCATGGGCCATTATTCATGCCAAATATTAGATAGAGTATGTCTTACATACCTTGATATAACCACTTCAATACAAGTCCAACTTGACTTCCCGTACTCTTCGAACACTTATCTACAATAAGTCATTTGTGGCAAACTAGTATTAGCAACCAAACCTTACCATTTAGGTATTAACTTCACCAAATAATGTCTAGAAAGTAATACTTTAACTCATCAATAAGAGTGCTACATACATCCTCTTATACTCTTATTACATTCACATATCATGCATTTTCATGCAATATCCCTCAACATCACTCTTAGCCTTTATTTCCCCTCTTAATCACCATCCAATACCAACATGATCACTAGGCATACATAACCACTAATATAATGATATATCACCACAATTCATCCTCCATAATCAAATACAACAACTTCCATAATTTACTACTAACAATTTATACAAAACAATTCATAACTATGTTTCTAGTTATCTTCCAACATCAAGACAATACTCATAATCCCTTATCAATACTTATTCATGGATAAGAATCAAGAATAAACAATATTCATACCTTAACAATGAACTCTTATATTTAGAATCCTCCTTACATAACCATGGGGTGCTTCTCGAAGCTTTCAAGATGGTGAACACAACTACGGAACCAATTCGAATTTTCTACGGTTGAATCACAAAATATTTGAAGTTGAAATTAGGCTAGGGTTTCACCTTCTCTTAATAATTGGATGATATATGATATATATGAGGCTAAGTTTATGTTTATAGACACCAATTTTCGTCCAAGAGGTAATAGAAAATGACCATTTTTCCCTAAAAATTTAAATAAATCCGAATCTGTCCCCAGTGGACAGTTTTGACAGGCTGAAGTAAATCGATCACAACTCTTTACTCCGGTATCGGATTTGGGTGAAACCAATTGCATTGGAAAGATAATTCAAAGGAATTTCATTTTCATATAAAGTATACCACCCAGTTCTTCCTTTAAAAGGAGTTATGGTCGTTTAAAGTTGACCCAAAATTCTAAATTTTTTTTTGATAGGCTGTAGTAAAACGGGTATAGCTCCTTACTCAGACATTGGATTTGGATGAAACCAATTTCATCGGAAATAAGACTCTCGAAGATTTTCATCGATATATAGCAGATCACACAGTTCTTTTTGTACAAGGAGTTATGATCGTCTAAAGTTGATCCAAAAAAAAATTGCCTAGCTGCAGTAATTTTCCTGCAGATTTACTGTTCACAGGCTTTCCGGCCACCGTTTTGAAATTTCGAATGTGCTCGCTTATATGAAATACTCCTCTGTTTTGGGCAAACTTTATATCGTTGGAAATTTTATTTCAATACCTACACATACAACTATTGACGGGATACTTCCGAACACCATAAACTTAATTTAACCCATACGCAAGCCTTTAGGACTCCATATAATCGCGATAAGTGTACGAAAAAATTTACGGGGTGTTACACTAGCGCCCTATCCCTATTGTCGTCTCTGAATTTCAGCACTGGAGCACTAGCTGAAGAAGCGGTTGGGACAACAGCCTGCTGATTACTCTGAGATACTACTAAGTAAGATAAAGTGAGGGAGTTAGTTCTGAATTAGCCATAAAAGGCATGCTCGTCCAGGGAATCTGCTTGAATGGGCGAAGGTACTGACTGATTTTTGGTTCTCTTTTTGTTAGCCCCTTTTGGGAGACATATTCAGTAAATAAAATGGAAAAATAGATTAGACTGGGAGTCTACATTTGAGCTTATTCTCACTGGTATGACATGAATACTGAAAGAAGGGAAACTGTTCCTAAAACATCTCATAGCCTCTTGTCCATAAGTGTGGTGCAAAACACACCCATGCACAAGACTCTACTAGATGCGGCTTTCAGACTTCCTAGGAAATTATTGAACCTTAGCCTCTGATACCAAGTTTGTAACACCCCGAATCTAGTACCCAAAATGCTACACAGTGCTTATGACCCCGAAAGACCACAAGCTAACCCATGACTAATATCTGTACCTAAACACAGCATAATATATTGTATAAATGCGGAAATAAAGGCTGAAAGGCCATAAGGTACAAAACTAATAAAACATAACATCTGAAATAAACTAAGTAATGAAGAAATAAAGTAATGATCATTACTCACTGCTAACTCTGACTGCTGAAACTAGAATACTCTGGAGCTCATGCTTTTTGAACCTATTATTTAGAATAAAACATCATAGTGCAAATCCATCAGTACAATTGATTGTACTGGTATGCATGTGAGGTAGTTTGAATGAAAAAGGTTCAAATGCATGAAAAATCCTAACTGACCGTATAACATGAACATGAGAATATATGCATGAATAAGTGACTGTAACTGAATTTGTGATGGTACTAAATACTGAGTCTGATTACTGATAACATGAATTACTAATAATAGATATAACTGATACTAAGCGACTGTATCTGACAGTCTAGGTTCTGATGGAACTAGCTGAGTTTCGTACTGTGTTGAGTTGACCGTATCTGACAGTCCTAAAATCTAAAGAACTATCTAAGTTCTTTTATTGAGACTGAGACTGTGAGAAGTAGTCATCTAACTGACATGCCCCAAATAATACATATACTCAATGTCATAATTTCATATTCTAACATCACGAGCATTCCAACAAACATCTACATTGCACATCAATAGCATGGGAGTCATTTGAACATAAGGGTAAAATATGAAACCATCACATACATCACAATTGAGCTATATTACATAATTTCTAGTCTCTTAGGCATTTTATCAAACACTTAGGTTTCATGACTTAAGGCATGGCATAAACATCAAATTAACATATCATAACCAACTAAAATTCATGGTTTTCAACTCACATGCTAACATATTTTCCTAAAAACACATAAAGATTCCGACTTGGAAATCATACAACAATAATCATATGAACATAATCAACCCATAACATGAATATCATAATCCATAGTTTAAAACTTGATTCTTGGGCTTCATGGAGGAAAGGAATCCATGAATAAACACTATGCCTACCTTAGTACATGATTCTACGAAGATTTATGATGGAATTTTCTTGAATTTGAATCCCCAATTGAGAACCCTAGCTTATTCTTGAGAGAATTTTTAGAGAAGTGACTATATTTTGGTTGAATTGGGGCTAAATCCCATGTCATAGGCTTATATAGGGGTGGGACATATCCATTCTACCCTTAAAATAACTCAAAAATGGGGTGTTTACATCACTTGAGCCATTAGATATGTGTCGCACAACTTATCGCGTAAGCTAGGTTGTGTGTCGCACAACTTATGGCATAATTTAGGTTGTGCATCCCACAACTTATGGCATAACCATTCCAGTAGACTTTGGCGATTTGTTAGGCGACGCACTCCACTTTATAAAGCGATAACTTCTTGCTTGGGTGTTGGATTTTGGTAAAATTGGTATCCTTGGAAAGATAATTCGATTCTCTACAATTTGGTGGGTCTAAATATGCCAAAATACCACATATATATCAATTTATGCTCGTTCAAAGATGATTGTTGTGAAATTAAACACTAAAACTTGATGGATTCAAAAGCTCTTAGCTTGCCTTACTCTAAGTGACTCTTATGAACACGCTTAACATAATAAGCTCTTTTCTTACTAGGATACTAATTGTAAGACATGTACTCAACTATGAATCATAGTATAGGAGGTTTCATACATAGGAACAATGGTTCATTTTCTAGATTAGAAATATACAGGGTATTATAGGTGAGGGCACATATTTGGTGATGGTTAGTGATGTCGCCCAAAACTACACCTTCAAGAAGTATAATGCGATCAAAGTTAAATATAGTAACCCAATAGATGTTGGGGTCAAACCCATAGGAAATAGGTTGAATATCTCTCACGAAGCTATTGAAGTAATCGGAAAATGCAGGAAAAGTAAAGGGGGGTTGTTGTGAAAATAGTAAAGTAACAATTAGTCTTGATCAATTTATTTTGAATCAGTTTGAGATAAATACTAGGACTGTGATCCCCCTGGTTTCCTAACTCCGTAGACTTATCGTGCTCAATCTGACTAATTCAATTCAATACATGCAGAATCTGATAAGATTGGAATCACAAATCGTCTTGTGAATGCCTTGGTAAATTTCACTCTTCATCTTGTGAGTCTTAAAGTGTTGCCTTACTAACCCTTGTATTTGATCTTAGTTCAACTATCTCCTTTTAGGTGTCAAGTTGATTAGACGAGGGTTAGTAGACTTGAATTACTGTTGTAACCTTCATGGCCAAATATTGACCTCTCTTGTGAAGATGATCTTGAATACATACAAGTCCTTAACTTCTGAAGTAGTTAAGAAAGCATACAAACCAAAGAAGATCACAATACATGCACATACACTGCTTTATAAAGACCTCACACTTCCTCTACTTCGATATTCTGCTAGTGTTCCCAAAACCCTAGGTAGGTGGTTTAGTTGTACATGGTTTCAAGTAGATCCATGGAATTCAATAAAGAAAGCATAGGATGAATCTCACAACAATTGAAGAATAAAAATCAATTCTCAAATTAATAATTAACCAAATAATCAAGAACATAAGATTCCAGGATCAAAAGTCGAATCTTGAAATTAATATATCTTTGTGAATGTGTAAAGTATGTAAGCTAATACAAAAATGTCAAAAGGATATTTATAAAGTAAATAGAAACCCTAAAAATCCTAATTAAAACAAATAGGTAAAATTGCATCGGTGGTCACTTACGGACCACTTACAGGTCGTAAATGCCACTTATGCCCTGTAGGTGGGTGTCATAAGTGACCCAAACTCTCCAATCCTCATAATGCTACAAGGTCTCCACCAACTCCTTCCTGCAAGTCTGTCTAGCATCTGATCCATAAACGGCATAGGAAAATGGTCCTTTTGAGTCCAAGTGTTCAACTTTCTGTAATCCATGCATACTCTCCATCCAGTAAACGGTCTCATGGGCACTAATTCATTCTTCTCATTTGGGACAATAGTGATCCCATACTTCTTAGGTATACATTGAATCAGGTTAACCCACTTACTGTCTGTAATGGGATAAACCACTCCAGCATCTAACTAATTTATGATTTTTTTCTTCACTACCTCCTGCTTAGGAGGATTCAACCAATGCTAGTGCTTGATATTGGAAACATGATCCAATTCAAACAAAATTTTATGAGTACAAATCCCGGGTAGAATCCCTACAATGCCTGTAATAGTCCATCCGATGTCCCTCTTAAATCTCTAGAAGATTGAAATCAATGCCTTAACTTGTGAATCTAATAAATAGGTAATAGCAATGACTGGCAAGGTCTTGCCGGACCCTAAAAATTCATAATGCAAGTGAGATGGGAAGGCCTTCAATTCCAAGATCTATTGGCTACTTAATAGATAGTTACACTGGAGGAGTAGCCTTATTTTTCAATTCAAGATTCAACTTCTTTGGAGCATAAGAATAAGAGCCTCTACCATGAATTTTACTCACTATATCATCATATTTATCGATATCATCACTATTGAAGTTCATAATAATTGTTCCTAATGTCTCAACCCTAAGTCTCTCCTTAATAAGGACAGTCAATGCATCATCAATAGTGTCTATCACAGACACCTCCCGCATATCCATTAGTTGTCGCATCGACTGACATATACCAAAAGTCACCTATTTGACATTAAGTCTGAACTTTACCTGCCCCATCTCCATATCAACCAATTACCTATCCATAGCTAGAAAGGGACTTCCCAAGATAATAGGGACTTCAAAGTCCACCTCACTGTCAAGGATTACAAAATCAGCTAAAATATGAAGGACACCACCTTCACCAATACATCACATAACACACCAATCATTTCTTCATGGTGCGATCGGTCATAAATAACCTCATAGACATTAGTTTGGGTGCCCCAAATACTTGTATACCACCAACAGCATCAGATCGATACTAGCTCTCAAATCATATAAAGCTCGAGAGAAGTTGAAAGAACCAACAGTATATGGAATAGTAAAGGCTTCAGGGTCCTCTTTATTCTCCATAAAAAATTAAGAAGAAATAGCACTATAATGGTGCATGTTATTAGTGGGCTCAAAAGTCATTATTTGTTTCTTAGTAACCACATCCTTCATGAACTTCGCATAGTCTGGCATCTTCTCCAATGCATCCATAATAGGAATATTAATAGATAGTTCCTTCAATATAGATATGAACTTCTGACACTTCTCTTCATCTTGCTTCTTCATCAATCTCTGAGTAAAGATGGGGGAGGTCATTGAATGGTTTTCAATACAGGCCCGACTTTTTTTCCTTTTCTTTTATCCTTCTCAACTTCTCTATCCACATTTGTCAATTTTGTGATGACTTACCATTAGTAACCAACTTTTTTGGTTCTACTTTGAATGCATCATCAATATCAACAACATCATTCTAAGCTTCATCAACTACAGGAATAGGGGGCAATGGTAGCACTACCACTTTGAGTGGTGATGACCAAACTATTACTGTCATTCTTCAAATTCTGCACAGTATTACTCAAAAGAGTTCTTGATTGATACTGATTTAAGGTCGCTGACATTTGAACAAATTGCTGCTCAAGTTGCTTGATCGCAGCAGCATACAATTCCACTTTCTGGATAAAACCTAAAATATTCGCCTTAATTTTCTTAAGGCAACTTTCTTGATTTTATGGCCCCTTTACCAGTTTAATAAGAAATGCCTCCATTCTTGACTCAATGTCATTGTTCCCTAGGGGGACATATGCACCACCCTTCTCTTTGTAATCATCCTTATGCCTCCAATCACCATCTCTCTCTCTACTCTAATCCCTATATATGTGCCCATAATAGTTCAGACCTTGGTTCCCTTACCTTGAGTTCCATGTGTCTTGAGAAGACCCTTGGTCATTGGCTTGAAAACCCTCCAAGTCTCTATCTAGATACTTTACCTCTTCTTTAATATTAGAATCATACAGCTTAGGTGTTTTACCTTTTACACCCACAGCATTCACCTAATCGTAATTCATAGTTACAAACTACTTAGTCAAAAGCCTAATCTCAATCCTCAGTTGTGCAACTTCTTAAGATACTATATCATCTACAAATCTCTGCTCGCTGGAGGCACCAATAGCATAAGTATCGACACCTTTTTCTGCCTCTCGAGTATGCCACCCTCAGTTGGTAAAAGAGATTTTATCTAAAAAAATTTATGTTGCTTCCCACAGTAGGCTCATGAAAGATCCACCTATAATAGTGTCAGCCATAGCTTTGGAATTGGTATTAGGTAATGATAAAAAAATTCAAACAAATTTCTTCCAAAATTTTGTGATTAGGCACCATTATCAACTTTATCTTTAACTGAAACCATGCCTCATACATTGGTTTAGAATGTAATTACCTGAAATTATAGATCTCATCCTTTAATTGTTGCATTCTGGCAAGAGGGGAAAATGGTATAAGAACTACTTTTGCAATACATTTGAAGTAGAAATGGACCCCTATGAGGTAGTTCCCCTAATAATAATTTTGCTTTATCAGTTAAAGAGAATAAGAACAACCTGAGTATCAAAGCTTCCTGACTTACCTCAAGAATAATATATGAAGTGAAAATTCCAACAAAATTTATGATGTGCATGTTTGAATCATTGGTTGGTAAAACTGCAAACACACCCTTCAGATTTGGCAGCTGAATCATAGCACTTGTGATATCAAACTTCATCCCCTAGGGCAACTTAGAAGGGATGATAGCGCCTATCCCTATGGTCTCAACATACCCTAGGTCACTCTCTGGATCATCATATGCTTGCACATGCTGATAAGATGGGAGTACAAAATCTTTATCTCTTCTAGATCTTTTGAGTTTTTCTCAATGATAAACTTCATATTTTTCCCTCTTCTCTAGAACTGCATGATGGACAGCTTCATTATACCTTCTTACATTTTCTTCCACTAATAACTATGTAGTGGTTTGTTCAACTGTCTACTAAACATCGTGTGGAGGAAGGGGAGGCAATTCAAGTGGATCATCTCGAAGCTCCTCATAATGAGCTTCACGACCTTGTTCTGACATCCTATAATTCTATCATAGGGTTCGTTCAATCTCTAGACCATAAGTGATCAAGGTATTTCCTTGAATCCTAGTACTCATCATACACCAATGTACACCTCAAGAAGAATAAAAAATAATACCCAACAACCTCAACAAACTTTGTCAATCAATCTGTAACTATATTCTCCAGCAATGGTGCCAAAATTTGATGTCGCCCAAAACTATATCTCCAAGAAGTATAATACATTCGATGCAAAATATAGTAACCCAACAAAACTTAGGGTTGAACCCACATGGAATAGGTAGAATATTTCTCTCAAATCTACTGAAGTAGCCAAAAAATGTAGGAAAGTAAATTGGGTTTTGTTGTAAAAATAATAAAGTAACAATAATTCTTGATGGCTTTAGTTAAAATCAGTCTGAGATGAATACTAGGATTGTGATCCCCCTGACTTCCTAACTCCATAGACTTATCGTGCTTTATCCAACTAACTCAATGCAATGCATGCAAAATTTGACAATATAGGTATCACCAACCATCTTGTAAACATCTTGGTAAATTATACTCTTCACCTTGTGAGTCTTAGAGTGTTCTCTTACTAACCCTTATCTTTGACCTCACTTCAACTATCTCTTTTGGGATGTCAAGTTAATTAGAAGAGGGTTGGTAGCCTCGAATAACTGTTGTAACCTTCTTTTTCTAATCTTGACCTCTCTTGTGAAGATATCTCAAATATAAGAAAGTCCTTAACTTCTGCAATAGTTAAGAAAGCATACAAATTGAAGAAGATTACAAAACATGCACACACACTGATTTGGACCTCACACTTTCTCTACTCTATTCTTTAGTAAGGGTTCCCACAACTCTATCATACATGGTTACAAGAAGATCCATAAAATTCAATAAAAAAAGCATAGAATAAATCTCACAATAATTGAAGAACAAACAACAAATTATCAAATTAATAACTAACCAAATAATCAAGAACACAAGATTCCAAGATGAAAAGTTGAATCTTAAAATCAATATATGTTTGTGAATGTATAAAGTGTGTAAACTAATACAAAAATGTCAACAGGATATTTGTAGATTACATAGACACCCTAAAAATCTTAACCAAAACAAACATGGAAATTGGGTCGGTGGTCACTTACGAATCCACTTACGAGCCATAAATGGAACTTAATCCCCGTAGGTGGGTGTCGTAAGTGACCCAAACTCTTTAATATTTAAAATGTTGCAAGGTCTCCACCTACGAAGGCACCTACAGGGCGTAGGTGGTATTTACAACCCGTAGGTAGCCTCATTGTAACTATCAAATAAAATCTTCAAACTTCAGAGTCTCTGATATTCAACTCTGACATCCACAATAGAACTTACGATGGCATAAGTGGTACTTAATCCCCATAAGTAGTACTCTGTCAAAATTAGACAAAACAAATTAACTTTTAAGGTCTCAGAACTTAACATCTCTGAGATCTACGAGGCCACCTGTGATGGCCATAGATAGTACCCACGCTACATAGGTAGGATCATATATGGGATTTCCTGTACAACTTCAATCTTTTTCTCCATTTAAGCTCCAAAACCTAGTTTCCTACAACATAAACACAAAAACACATCATATTTAACAAAACAGACCTAAGTAATTGTATATTTCCAATTTTAAGCATCGAAAGTTCCATGAAACCATGGCACATCAGTTAGGTGATTTGTATTATATCTTGGTTGATTAATCCACATGATTTTTCCAACTTGGTAGAGTCAATTTTTGAGGTTACAACATTTTTAAGTATTGCTCATATGCTTTAGTTGTAATATGACATGCTTGTAGTGGAACTTGTTATTCATGTAGTTTGTGAAGTTATAGCTTTAGCGTCTGAGTTGTAGTAGTAATATAGAGTCTTTCTTTATTGTGCTTAGTCTAAAGAGTTGTTCAAGGAAGAACAAGGCTTTAAGTTTGGGGTGGTGATATTAGGCTTATTTATACTCCGAAGTATCATTACCTATACACGTTTCTCATTGTTTTGAGGACTTCTTAATGTACTTAATGAATTATTAAGGCTGTAATTGTGTGTTTACAGGTTAAGTGACATGTTAATAGTTTTTAGGTGAAATTGGAATAAGTTAAGAATCAAAATGATCACATAGTGTTAGACGATAAAACTAGTGGTGCTAGCTTGAGCTATGCTTGTTCTAGTCTACTTTAACAAACTCTATTGTGGTGTATGAACTAATGTTTGTTTCTTGATATTGAAGGTGTAACGCCCCAAATCTGGTACCCGGAATGCTACACGATGCTCATGACCCCGAAGGACCACAACCTAACCCATGATTGATATATATACCTGTATACTGCATACATATTGTATAATGCAGAAACATGAACTGAAAGGCCATAAGGTTCACATATCTGAAGTAAAACATAACATCTAAAAAGGGATATGAAATACCCAAAACAACTGAAATAACAATCTGAACATAATAGTCTATAAAGCCTCTAACTAACTGAACTGTCTTAGTAAGGAGTTAATGGGACATGTCCCCAACTATCTCCAACTGATAAACTAATAAATGAGATAATAAGGAATAATTATGTCCTCGAAAGATGAGGACTCACTTCTAACTCTGACTGTTGAGACTGGAATCTACTGCTGCTCTGGAGCTCATGTCTCTGAACCTATGGTATAAGACACCATAGTGTGAATGCGTCAGTACTTTGAATATACTAGTATGCATGTGAGGTAGGCTAAATACATGGGGTTCATATACATTAACAATAATAATAACAGACTGACTATCATGAGCGTGAGAATACATGCATGAGACATAATAACTGACACTGATTTCGTGATAACATGATTACTGAATCTAAATAATAACAATATAACATACTGGTACTGATATAACTGATAACATGAGTTATTGTATCTGACAGTCCTAAATCTGATGAAACTAGCTGAGTTTCATACTGTATCTAAATTGATTGTATCTGACAGTCCTGAAATCTGAAGAACTATCTGAGTTCATGACTGATACTGATACTAAGACTATGGGAAGTAGTCATCAACCGACATGCCCCATATGCACTATAATAGCTGAACTGGGGTCCATTCTATGCCTTGATTGGAAGGGTGTCAATACCGCGCCACTGGTAAGGACAATGTGTGAGTAACCCTCATATAACAGATAACTCTAGTAAGAATGGTGGGAACCCTTATATAGCAGGTTAAGCCACCTCATCTACCCTCATATAGTAGGCTATGATGTCTCAACCTATGTTGGCTATATAGTTCTGGAATGCAAGGATTGCTTCTAAGAATCACACCCTCATATAACAGGTGAGTTCCACCCTTGGGTTCTCTCGGTGCTAATTTCTACTCACATCTGAATAAACACTGAACACGATTTTCTAAAACTGAACATGGACTGAGTTACTAACTTCCGTTGACTGATGGAATACTACTGATATCTGACAACTGACTGAGTTCATGAGATCATGGAGATTTCTTGAGTCATAAGACTATCTGAAGTCTAAGGATCATTGCTTGATTGAGAGTATCAAGAAAACATGACATGGCTCTAAGCACACAGCTAATATTTTGAGTACAAGTACCCCCAGGACTTGATAGAAGGAAACTAACAAAGCATGACTTGTTTGAATGCATAATAATCACAATAATGTATTTACTGAATCATTTCATCAAGCATGTGATAGGCATAAGCTTGTACATACATGGGGATTTCATGACAACATGCTAGTTAAGCACTTTTCCTTCATTTAGGCATTAAATCAAACATATTGTAGGCATGGTGCATGTAAACATCATTGTACAACAATTAAACATCATTGTACAACAATTAAACATCATGGTCACAGTCTAATTTCATCATTCAAGGGTTTAGTCATAGGTTTGCATGAATCTATATCTATAATAATTAAACCCACATAGAAATTATCACCCAACATGGAGTAAAATTCAATTTCTCATTTATCAACGTGAACAAGAACAGCCCAATCATGAAATCATAAAGAAAATCCATAACTTGAAGTTGGAAAAGGGATTCTTGGACTTCATGGATGAAAAGAGTCCATGAATGAACACTATACATACCTGGGTTAAGATTCTTGATGTTCTTGAACTTGAAGAATTAGAAATCCCTTAGTTCTTGAAGAAGATTGAATTTTTGTTCTTGGAGATTAATGTTAGAGAGAAACCCTAATATTGGTTGTGAAGTAATAATGAACCAAATGGCTGAAATCTTATATAATTGGGTATATATATAGGTGGGTGGTAAATGACCAAAATACCCTTTTTAAAATAGCTTTAATTTACTGAATCGAGACCTACGACGGTCCGTCGCTAGAGCAACGGTCCATGGTATCGACCATCGTACATGGACCAGGGAAGGGGATTACTACATAAGTAGCGACGTCCTGGGCGACGGTCTGTCGCAAGATCAAAAATCCGTCAACCTGCCCATCGCAAGTTCGACGGTCCTGAAGGTGGCCTCACTGTTTCCCTTGCGACGGCCTTAGCGATGGTCCATCGCTAGTCCGACGGTTCGTCGGCCTGGGCCATCTCTCCTAGCTAGAAGTTCATTCTCAGTGCCTTGCTAAGACACTCTTGACGACGGTCCGTCGCTAGTCCGATGGTCCGTCAACCTCACCGTCGCATTTGGACGGTTTTACTGTCTTCTCTATTTTGGCCATAACTTTCTCCTCCGATGTCTGATTTTGACGAAATTGGTATCATCTGAAAGCTAATTAAATTTCTGACGTGAAAAAAAGTTAAAATATTAAAATACCACATGTACAAAAGTGGATTTATATTTCAAAGAAAGCTTCTAACATTCTTGAGATGATTTCAAGCTAGGAAAATGTACGGGGTATTACAATATATCCCCCTTGAGAACATTTGTCCTTGAATGAGACTGAGAGTGAGGGGACAATATAACCAATGTACATACTAAACATGAATACTGAAATATGATCTCATGACTGATATGACTGATAACTGAATATATCATACTGAACATGCATAGCTAATGCATGTGTAGCTAATTCATAAATGCATGACTGGGTGTTCTGAGGGACTAAGTATCTCATGATGCATGATTGGGTGTTCTTAGGGACTAAGTTTCTCACGATGAGAATGCATGTCTGATGCATAATTACATAATTGAACTGATATATGAGTGTATGACTGAATATGCAATGGTACTTGATACCAAGTTTATAACAAACACTACATGAAACTGGGTAAGCTTAAGGAGAACTGTTACCTTGAGCTTGATCTGAGTTGGCGGAGAAGAGGTGAGGATACTTAGTACGCATTTCTGCTTCTGTTTCCCAAGTAGCTCCCTTGAAAGACTGATTTTGCAAAAAAACTTTAACTAGAGGGACTTCTTTGCTCCTCAGTCTACGAGTCTGATAGTCTAGTATTTCAACTGGAATCTCTTCAGAAGAGCAGTAGTTCTGAACATCAATGCTCTGAATAGGGACTACAACTGATGGGTCACCTATACATTTCTTGAGCAAAGAGAGATGGAAAACTGGATGAACTGAGGCTAGATCTAAAGGAAATTCAAGCTCATAAGCTACCTTACCAAAGCAACTGAGAATCTTAAAGGGACCGACATATCGGGGACTGAGTTTTCCCTTCTTGCCGAATATATTCACTCCTTTCATGGGAGAAATCTTTAGATAGACATAGTCACCAATCTCAAACTTAAGATCCTTTCTACGAACAACTGCATAAGACTTCTGTCGGCTCTGAGCTGCCCGGATCTTTCTCTGATCAACTGGACTTTCTCTAAGGCGTTGAATACCAAGTCAGGTCCTATAACTGAGGCCTCACTAACTTTGAACCAACCAATTAGATATCTACATATCCTACCATAGAGAGTTTTGAATGGACCCATATGAATACTGGAATGATAACTACTGTTGTATGCGAATTCAACCAAAGACGAGTGGTCATCCCAACTATCCTTGAAATTAATTGGACACACCCTTAGCATATCTTCTAAAGTCTGAATAGTCCTTTCTACTTGACCATCTGTCTAAGGATGAAAGGTTGAACTGAGATGAACTTGGGTACCAAGACCCTTTTGGAATGCTTTCCATAAATGAGAAGTGAACTGGGTACTTCTGTCTGAGATAATAGATAACGGAACACCGTGCAATCTGACCAACTCCCTAATGTAGAGTCTGGTGTAATCCTCGATTGAATAAGAGGTATGAACTGGAAGGAAATGAAATGATTTGGTCATTCTAGCTACAATGACCCAAACTGAATCATGTTGATGATGAGTTTGAGGCAAACCCATCACAAAGTCTATGTTTACTTCTTCCCACATCCAGGTAGGAATAATGAACCCCTGCATAGGACAACTAGGTTTCTGATGCTCTATCTTAACCTGCTGACATGTAGAGCACTTATCCATAAACTCTGCAATATATCTCTTCATCCCACTCCACCAATAGATTTCCCGCAAGTCGCGGTATATCTTTGTGGACCCTGGATGAATAGAGTAGCATGCACCATGCGCTTCTGCAAGAATTTGCTTCCTTAAGTTATCTACACCTGGAAAATAGAGACGTCCCTGACAATGAATAAAACCATCTCCCCCTTGGGAGAAAAACTCTACTTTCTGATCCTGAACTGACTCTTTCAACTTGACTAAACTGGGATCTCTATCTTGCTTTTCTTTTACCTCGAAAACTAGAGATGATTCTGAACTACTCTGAACCCATATATCACCCTCATCTATATCGACTAAGCGAACGCCTAGTCTGGCAAGAGAAGCAAATCCCTCAATAAACCATCTGTAATAGCCAGCCAAACCCAGGAAACTCCTGATATCTGATGGAGAGATAGGGTAAGGCCAGTTTCTTACTGCTTTAATCTTTTGAGGATCTACTCTAATGCCATCACCGAAAATAATATGACCATGAAATACTACTGACCTTAGCCAAAATTTGTACTTGCTGAATTTGGAGAATAGCTGATGATCTCTGAGAGTCTGAAATACTATTCTGAGATGGTCTGCATGATCTCGCTCACTGCGGGAATAGACCAGAATATCATTTATAAAGACTATGATGAACATGTCCAAGTACTGCTTGAACACACAGTTCATCAAGTCCATAAAAGCGGTTGGGGTATTAGTAAGACCAAAGGACATAAATAAGAATTTGAAATGACCATACCGTGTACGGAAAGTTGACATTCCCTAACTCTGAGCTGATGAGAGACGGATTGAGATCTATCTTAGAGAAATAACTGGCACCCTGAAGTTGGTCAAATAAGTCATCGATTCAGGGAATAGGATACTTGTTCTTGACCGTGACCTTATTAAGTTGACAGTAGTCTATACACATTCTGAGAGAACCGTCTTTCTTACGCACGAATAATACTGAAGAACCCCACGAGGACACACTGGGCATGATGTATCCCTTATCTAAGAGATCCTACAACTTATCTTTTAGTTCTCTGAGTTTTGCTGGTGCCATTCTATATGGCGGAATGGATATAGGCTGAGTATCTGGAAGAAGATTAATACCAAAGTCTATTTCCCTTTCGGGAGGAATTCCTGGAAGATCTTCGGGAAAAACATTTGAATATTCATTTACATCTGGAACTGATTCAAGGTTGGGATTCTCGAAACTAGTGTTCTTCACTCTAACAAGAAGGTAAACACATTCTTTAGATATCATTTTCCGTGCCCAAAGGTAAGAAATAAGCTGACCCCTGAAAGCGGATACACTACCCTTCCACTCAAGGATGGGTTCATTTGGGAATTAAAACTGAACTATTCTATTTTTGTAGTCGACTGTGGCATAGTAGGAATGAAGCCAATCCATGTTGAGAATGACATCAAAATCAATCATCTCTAATTCGACTAAGTCTGCTGAGGTGACTTTCTGAAATATCATAATCAGGCAGTTCTTATATACCCACCAGGCTGTGGTGGTTTTACCCACTGGGGTAGAGACTAAAAAGGGCTCTGCTAGAATTTCGAGACAGACTCCGAAATCGACTGTTATATAAGGAGTGACAAAAGACAAAGAAGCTCCTGGATCTAGCAAAGCATAAACATGCACATGAAAGATATGTAACATACCGGTAACCACATCAGGAGAATTTTCCTGATCTTGTCAGGACTGAAGCGCATAGAGATGATTTGGATATTGCCCACTAGTAGCACTGGAGGTGGAATCCTGCTGATTTGGATGACCAGACTGAGCTGAACAGCGATTCTATTAACCCTGAGAACCTGGATGAGGACAGTCTCTAACTCTGTGGCCTGGCTTGCCATATCCTAAACAAATACCACTGCCAGCTCTGCAAATACCTTGATGGTGCTTGCCATAAGTCTGGCAAAGAAGATAGGTGTGGGCACTGCTAATACTGCTCTAAGACTTAGAGCCTGGTGCTCCATCTTTGTTGTCGTCTCTGAATTTCGACACACGGGCACTAGCTAAAGAAGGAGCTGGAGCTGATAATTTAGGACAAAACTAAGAACGATTTCCTTCTTTTGATTTAGGCTGAGCAAAGTTGAAACTACCTGTCTTTACTCTCTTATTCTGCTTCTCCCTCATCTTAACTTTCTTCTCCTCTATCTACTGGGCATGAGTCATGAGCCTGGCTAAAGTCATGTCACTATTCAGCATGGCGAATCTGCACTTATTAACCACGATATCACTCACCCCTAAAATGAACTTACTCATTTTGGCCCTGCTCTCTCCAACCATATGAGGGGCATATCTGGATAATTGAGTAAACATAAAAGAATAATCTTTCACTATCATATTGCCCTGCCTAAGGTTGATGAATTCTAGCACCTTAGCTTCTCTAAGCTCTAGGGGAAAGAATCTATCAAGGAAAGCAGAAGCAAAATCCTTCCACTCAACAGGACCTGCATCATCTGCCCTTTCTGACTTCCACTACTTAAACCAAGTGTGATCAAGATCCTGCAACTGATATGCAGCTATCTCAGCACTCTCAACAGTAGTCACCCCCATGATGTCTATCACCTTCTGCACCTGATCTAGGAATTCCTGAGGGTCCTCATCTGTCTTAGACCCAAGAAAGGATGGAGGATTTATTTGGGTGAAGTTCTAAATCCTGGTTGCAGCTGAATTGGCCACTACATTGGCCAAAATGATAGTTGATCATTCATTCTGAGCAACAACTGAGTTAGTAAGAGTAGTGAATGTGGCTCGAAACTCTGCATGAGAAACATGTTCTCCCAAAGGTTATTCAGGCTGAGGGGCTGGCTGATTCTCGTTTCTTCTTTTAGGAGGCATGTTCTGTAGAAGAAAGTGAGAAACAGATTAGACTGAGAGATTAACTTGAGATTATGCTCACTGGCACGACATGAATACTAAAAAAGGGGAAACTATTCCCAAAACATCTTATAACCTCCTGCACATAAATGTGGAGCGCAACACACCCACGCATAAGACTTTACTAGATGCGGCTTTCAGACTTCCTAGGACTCTATTGAACCTTAGGCTCTAATACCAAGTTTGTAATGCCACAAATCTGGTACCCAAAATGCTACACGGTGCTCATAACCCTAAAGGACCACAAGCTAACCCATGATTGATATATGTACCTATATACTGCATACATACTGTATAATACGGAAACATGAACTGAAAGGCCACAAGGTTCACATATCTGAAGTAAAACATAACATTTGAAAAGGGGTATGAAATACCCAAAACAACTTAAATAACTATCTGAACATAATAGTTTAGAAAGTCTCTAACAGACTGAACTGTCTGAGTAAGAAGTTGATGGGACATGCTCCCAAAAAACTCCAACTGATAAACTAATAAATGAGATAATAAGGGATAATCATGTCCTCAAAAGATGAGGACTCACTTCTAACTCTGACTGCTGAGACTGGAATCTACTGCTGCTCTGGAGCTCGTGTCTCTAAACCTATGGTATAAGACACCATAGTGTGAATTTGTTAGTACTTTAAATGTACTGGTATGCATGTGAGGTAGGCTAAATGCATGGGGTTTATATGCATGAACAATAATAATAACAGACTGACTATCATGAGCGTGAGAATACATGCATAAAACTTAATAACTGACACTGATATCGTGATAACATGATTACTAAATCTGAATACTGATAACATGACATACTGGTGCTAATATAACTAATGACATAAGTGATTGTATCTGACAGTCCTGAATCTGATGGAACTAGTCGAGTTCCATACTGTATCTAAATTGACTGTATCTGACAGTCCTAAAATCTGAAGAACTATCTGAGTTCTTGACTGATACTGATATTGAAACTGTGGGAAGTACTAATCTAACTGACAGCCCCATATATTCTATAATAGCTGAACTGGGGTCCAATCTATGCCCTGATTGGAAGGGTGTCAATACCACACCACTGGTAAGGACAACATATGAGTAACCCTCATATAACAGGTAACTCTAGTGAGAACGAAGGGAACCCTCATAAAGAATGTTAAGCCACCTCATCTAACCTCATATAATAGGCTATGATGTCTTAACCTATGTTGTATACATAGTTTTGAAATGCAAGGATTGCTTCTAAGAATCACACCCTAATATAACAGGTGAGTTCCCACCCTTGGGTTCGCTCGGTGCTAATTTCTACTCACATCTGAATAGACACTGAACATGATTTTCTGAAACTGAACATGGACTGAGTTACTAACTTTTGTTGACTGATGAAATACTATTGATATCTGACAACTGACTAAGTTCATAAGATCATAGAGATTTCCTGAGTCATAAAACTGTCGGAAGTCTAAGGATCATAGCTTGACTGAGAGTATCGTGAAAATATGACAGGGCTCTAGGCTCACAGCTAATATTTTGGGTACAAGTACCCCCAGGAGTCGATAGAAGGAAATTAACAAAGCATGACTTGCTAGAATCTATAATAATCACCATCATTCATTTATTGAAGTATTTCATCAAATATGTGATAGGCATAAGCTTGTACATATATGGGAATTTCATGACAACATGCTAGTTAAGCATTTTTCCTTCATTTAGGCATTAAATCAAACATATTGTAGTCATGGTACATGTAAACATCATTGGAAAACAATTAAATATCATGGTCACATTCTAATTTCATCATTCAAGGGCTTAGTCATAGGTTTGCCTGAATCTATATCTATAATAATTAAACCCACATAGAAATTATCACCCATAATGGAATAAAATTCAATTTCTCATTTATCAATGTGAACAAGAACAGCCCAATCATGAAATCATAAAGAAAATCCCTAACTTGAAGTTGGAAAAGGGATTCTTGGACTTCATGGATGAAAGGATTCCATGAATGAACACTATGCATACCTGGGTTAAGATTCTTGATGTTCTTGAACTTGAAGAATTATAAATCCCTTAGTTCTTGAAGAAGATTGGATTTTTGTTCTTGGAGATTAATGTTAGAGAGAAACCCTAATATTGGTTGTGAAGTAATAATGAACGAAATGGCTGAAATCGGATATAATTTGGTATATATATAGGTGGGTGGTAAATAACCAAAATACCCTTTTTAAAATATTGAGTATTTATCTGTCCCACACAAAATTTAATTTCATAGAAGCTATGTGTTTATATGTGGGGGGTACTGTCAAATCTTAAGAGATCTGCAATATAGTCTATCATGGCTACTTCATCAAATCATGTTGAGGTAATATCTATTCATAAAGAAAGCTAGGAATATGTGTGATTGAGATCCACAATACATCTCATTTGAGAAAAATATGATCTGCAATGTGAAAAAGTACCCACAATTATATATGAAGATAATGGAATATGCATATCACAACAAAGGAAAGAATCATAAAAGGAGATAGAACAAAGCACATTTTGCCAAAACTTTTCGACACATATGAGCTCCGAAAGAATGGTGATATCAACATGCAATAGATTCATTCGAGTAATAATATGGTTTATTTATTCACCAAATCTCAACAATGGTAACTTTTGAGAAGATGGTGCACAAGATTGGGATGCAAAGATTTAATTCATTGGATTGATGTTATCATTAGGGGAGTTAATACATGTTGTACTTTTTTTTCTTTATGAGGTTTTGTCCCACTAAATTTTTCTTGTATGATTTTTAATGTGGCAACTCACAAATGTGTATTCAATAGACATCCAAGACGCAATGTTGTTA
This sequence comes from Capsicum pubescens, assembly GCA_030864215.1. Classification (NCBI taxonomy): domain Eukaryota; kingdom Viridiplantae; phylum Streptophyta; class Magnoliopsida; order Solanales; family Solanaceae; genus Capsicum; species Capsicum pubescens. The sequence continues at coordinate 128,049,106 of CM061543.1, forward strand.
AAATAAATTTTATTTGAACATCCTTAATGCCCCAAATAAATGGGTTGCTTGGTGCCCAAAAAATAAGTCACTCTTATACCCAATTAAATTTAATTTCATCCCCAATTTTAACAACTTATTGCCGAAGAATATGATATCTATATGTAGCTCCCTCCCCTTGTACTTGGAACACATGAATAAAATTGTAAAACCCCAAAAATACAAGCTAAGATTCAAATCATGCTTCAAGTACATACAAAATTAAATATCACGTTTTGATAGTATGAAAAGTGATTTAGACTTGTTTTAAGGCAATAAATAACTCTTAGCTCATGGCCAAGTTGAAACATTCCTTACTGATTGATTTATTGTGAAGAACCTTTCTAAAGTCAACTTCAAACAAGCATAACTCCTAGATTATGAAATATTTTTAAGCTCAAGAGAAATCAATTGAAATTTATTTGAGTCTTTTTTAACGCATCGAATTTCTTGTTAATCTGATTTTGGAGATAAAAGTTATGACTATTTTAGTGAAAAACTATCCAACAGTGAGATAGTACGAATGGAACCATGATCTTAGTTAGATTATATGACCGTACAATGCTCACGTCTGCACAAAATAACCCTAAATACCTGCAAGTTGACAAGTATACCTCCCAACCACAAAATAATCCCACGATCTTGGTTAGAAACCATAATTTTATGTACGATCTTAGTTCCAAAAGTTGATTCCGCTTTGACAACAACCTACTGATCAAGGCATGATTATGGATGGGTTCAACGATCTATACCATGGCTCATCTGATGAATTTTAGAGAAACCTCACTCCAACCATCAAACAACAAGCACCACCCTTGACTGTAGATAGATCCCATAATGTGTGATGATGTGTACGTCATGTTTTACAGCTTTTTTAGTTACCTTTTATCAGGAGCATTCCAGTCTTTTTTCCAATATTTGGACCCCTAAAATACTTTGTTTAAAATATCTCAAAGTTTATTTTTAAGTCTAATATTATCCTAAGTACCTCATTACTCAATATTCACTCAATACTTAGCAAGAACAAGAAAGAAGAGAAGATTTATCCCTCTTAGGCAATAACTAGGGTTTTGTTCTTCTTCAAGCTCCAAATTTAAAGAATCCACCAAGGTTTTCATATCCAAGTATATGGATTTAATCATGGTTTTTCTTTCACCCATTGAGTTCCAAAGTTAACTCAATTCCTCAAGTTAATTTATTCTTCAAGCTTAGGATTTTCATGAAAAGTGTGAATTTCATTATCTTTTAGTTTCTTTCCTTGACTAAACCATGATTATATGTTTTTCACAAAGATTGAGCAATCTTTATATACTCATGACTAAAAAATCTCATTATATTAATACATTACTGATTTTGGACTTGAGTTACGAAATTCCTTAATAAGCTTAAAGTGTGTTGTCGTCATTTGTAATTGCATCCTTCAAAGATGGTGGATTATGAATACCCGATGGCGTAGAATTTCATGCATATGTTAATGGATACTACATTGTATATATTTACATGATGTAGAATACTTTTCAAATAAAGTGACTACTGTTTTAGTCTCAGATATCAGTGTTATGAGTTTGTTGGTTATTCATTTTAAATCAACTATCCAATTATTAGTTATATTCAGTGGAAAGTAGTACTTAGCACCGAGTGGACTCAAGGATATAGGCTCACCTATTAGCTAGGCTAATACTTTTAGTAGAAGTTCCTAAGTCCCAAAAATAAGTTATCACCGTAGGTAATAAAGGGTCACCCAGCAAACCAGGCTTGACACCTTAGTCCTTTTGGACATCAGTTTAATGGATCCATGTTAGTTAGCATGTGTATCCTTGACAAGGTACAACACCCTTCCAACTGAAATTATAGATTGGAAACCGGTTAGCTCAAATTGAGGTATGTCAGTTTACGGTAGCTCCCACAGTCCACAGTTCATATTCAGATATTTGAACGACCTTGTATTCAATTTGTTCAACTTATTATACCACTATATGTTCATTACTTGGTCATTGTATCAGTTTGCATTTTATGCTTAGTTTTTCGTGTTACATTTAGCATATTCAACTTATATTAGATAATACATATATCACGTGCTCAGTATATTCAAAGTATTGATCACATACTTTTCTTGTGTTATATTATCTTATAATATAGGTTTCGGCGTTCAGTATCCGCTTGAGGCTAGTACGGTTCAATATTATATTACCAGGGATATTTTGCTGAGTCCTCATCATTCAAGGATCGATTATTTTCTTTTCAGTTTTATTTTAGTGTCAGACGGTTGGAGTTAGTTAGGAGTTTGTACCAAAAATTCACCTTATTTAAAGGCTTTTCAGACAGACAATTAGATTTTAGAATGTTGTCCATGTCAGACAGTGTTAGCCTTAACTTTTAGTATTTGTTATATTTAAGATTATATCATTTTATTTTAGCTTTCATTCAATATTTCAGTGTTCTTAGTGCTATGCATGGCCATGGGTTAGTTTGGGGTCACTTGTGACTCTAAGCACTGTGTTACGACCAGAAATAATCTCGGATCCTGACAAAAATGTAACAAAGCTATAAGAATTATTAGTTCTCCCTCTCTCTCTCCCCTTTGTTATTTACTTTGTATTAGCATTTATTAAATAACACTTTCTAGTTTTTCAATTCTATAAAGTAGTATCGACATATTCCATTGATTTCAATGAATCTATGAGTTCGTTGAAGAAATATTTTCAACCACCTTTTTAAATTCATATGTATACTTAACCCAATTTTATCCTTACTTTTTTTTAAAGTAGGGCTATCTTTAATAAACTTTTAACCCCATACTATTTTGAACTTTGTTTTCACATCATGATAAAAATTAATCTTCTTTCAATGGCCTACAAACTTTACTAGTGAAAACTATCAAATTTAAATAGTTAAGATGAAATCTTATATTGAAGCGTTGATTTGTGGGAAGTTGTAATGAAAGATAAACCTATACGATAACTCCCTGAAAATTCTACTGCTATCGAAATCAAACTTTACTTAGGAGAGAAAATCAAAATATATAAAGCCAAAATTATAATTTAAAATTTAATTGTATGCTCAATCTTTTCTAAAATTATTTCATGTGAACAACAAAAAAAACTTGAGAAAAAACTCGAAAAAGAGTACCAAGAAAGTGAATGAGGTAGACAAAATCAAATTCTGAATTTGAAAAGAGACTTTGAATCTCTTAGAATGAGAAAGGGTAAGAGCATCATTAAGTATTCTGATAGAATTTCTTTGGTTGCAATAGAATTAGGTTTCTTGTACAGGATTTTAGAGAAAAAAGAATAGTTGAAAAAATTCTTGTGACTATCCCTGAGAGATTTGAGTTCATCTGCTTTGGAAGAATCTAATAATCTCTCTAACATATATCTTGCAGAATTGATAAATGTTCTTCAAACACAAGAGCAAAGAAGAACTTTCAGAAAAGATAAAGTTGTTGACGGCATTCTACAAACCACCAAAAAAGAGAAAAAAAGAAAAAATTCCTTGCAAATATTGCAAAAGGAAGACATACTTAAAAAAAATATTGTTGGCGAAGATTTGACGCATTATGTTGAAGTTGCAAATAAAAAGGTCATGTTATAAAAATGTTCATATTCAAAGACACCAAGATAATTCAAAAAGTAAGAATAATAGAAGATGCATAAGAAAAAGACTATTTGTTTAGATTGACGCAACAGAAGCAGGGAAAAGTGCGTTTTTCAATAATAAATAAGTGTTCAAACTCAAATTGGGAGAATGTTGAAATTTACTTTTCCTCCACTCTATGATCTATATTAATGGAAGAATAATTTTTACTTTCTCCGGGTTTTTTTTCAAAGAATATTTTGTAGTATTTACTTTTGTTTTCAAGTCTAAGGTTTACACTGCAAAATATTTAGTTTAGTATTTATTAAAGAGTAAAGCATATTGTACCTCCTGAACTATGATCAAATTTTCTATGACACGCCCCAACTTCATGATGGTCATAGCAACTTTGGCCTTAATTCGGGGGTGGAGGAGGGGGGTCTCTTTAATTGCTTATAATTAGTGATGTACTCTTCTATTTGAACCAATTCAAAGAGTTATCATTCAATCACTCTTTAATTTCTTTCTAATATTTCAATTTCGTAACACACTTTTTTTTTGGTTTCCCATCCGGTGTGGTACCCGCATTGGAGTCCGACTAATTCGGATTCACAATTTCGTAACACTTATATTAAAGAAATTCAAAAGAATTTCAAGATTTTCTTAATTTAACCTTTGACCTTGACTTCTGTTTAATTTGAATATAATCATATTCATCTTTTTAAATTTGGGATTTGATCCCTCTTGATGTGGACTTTTTTGTGTACTTTTGAGACTTCTGACCTATCTTCATACTTTATAAATTTTGGACCTTTCTTACGTACACATAGATCTCGATTTTTCTTCTTTTGTAGAATAATTTTCTTTCATATATCGTAGTAACTACGATTTCTATGATTTTTGTATATTTATTTGGACACGTAGTTTTTATATTTTTTTAAATTCTATTTTATAATATTTTCTTTTGCATATTTGTTTATATCTTTCCTAGATTCTTATTTATCAAATAAAGCTAAACAAAAAATAAATTTATCAAAAATAAATATTTTTTGTCAAAAAATTGTGTTAATTTGTTATTATCAAAATTAATTGAGAGGTCTTGAATCTAACAATATCTATACATACACTTCCACAAAAGTAATATTACCAAATATATTATCAAAAATTCGTTGCAAAGAACATATTCCTAATAGGATTGATCTTTTGTACATTAACATCTACCTTCTTTTATTGGAAGCAAATATCGTGTTATTTCATACTATCAAGATTGTGTAGTTATACATGAGATTAATTTAAATACACAATATAAGTAGAAGAGTTCATGTTCAAACATGTCATAATTATAAGGTTACATCATTGACTTTTGCTATACAATCGTGTGTCTTATAACGTGTAAACATAACATTTGAAATACAATCAAATATATTAACATCATATCAAAGGTAAGTTAATTTTCTCTCTTTATATACACATAAAAGGTAAAAAAAGAAAGGCAAAAATTTCGCTAGAGCAAGAACATCTTAATCAGACATTTTTGAGTGTTAAAATATTTACAAGGTCTAGATGATTGAGTACCCATTCAAAAAACATTATCAACATTTGTAGAATTACGATACACTTTTTTCTTGGGTATTGCACCACTCAATTGGCTTGACTACATTTTTCAGACTTCCAACTCAGCTTGAAGTCGTCGATAACATCAGATGAAAACTTTAATTTTATCAACGATCAAATAAAACATCTTTCAACTTAACACATGTATGTGTTGTAGATTTCTCATCATCCTGGCATGACAAAATATTTGTCATTCGCTTAAATTTAAACGTATGAAGTCTTTAATTTTATTTTTAACCTTTTTTCTTTTGAAAATTGTATGAATCCCGCTTTTTACTAATCATATGAATCCCACTTTTTCACTAGCTTCCTCATATTCATTTTTCTTCAAAGTTTGAATCATCATTAAAGAATCTTGAAAACTTCAACCTCAAAAAACAAAAATAAAATTAAAAATATCATAGGATCTAAACAAAAAATTTAACCAAATCTGAAATCATCTATGTTGCTAAGGTACCGACGTTTGACCAATAAGAAGTAGATAATTCCAAAAAAAAAAATAAAGCTAAAGAAAGCAAATCAAAAACGTATGACAGATTAAAGTTACATTTTTTTAAAAGATAGGAAAAAAAGAAGAGGGTGGTTTTTTGTTCAAATTACTAACGATGACACATGCATCATCCATGATTATAGCTCATGCGTAAAGCCTGCTGGATTCGAGTGTTCATCAGACACACTTGTGTTAAGTAGAGATGTTTATATCTAATCATTGTGAACAACTTAAAAGGGATCTTCTATGTATTTCACATTCAGGGCTGTTGGGTAGGATGTATGAGGAGAAATAGTTCATGTATTATGCATGGTATTATTTAGTATTATATTTGATAGAATTTTGAATCTATATATAATTAATATATGTACTATTAGTTATGCACCCTATTTGGTATCATAAGGTGTATAACTAACTTTCATTTGGTGTGATTAGTAATACATAATACTTAATACCATAGGATTAATCTATGTAAAGACAAATATTTTCCTCAAATTTTTTAAGCGATTTTTTATTTCTTGATTTTATTTTTTATATTTGTACTAATAAAATAATTTAAATAAATTACCGTACAAATTTTATTTTAGAGAGAGTTGTTTGTTGTTAATAAAATCCAATATCAATCGATACAATATTTGAAATGTAAGTTGTTTAACTTTCTTTTTTATGACTGAGGAGGGGGGGGGGGGACGGAGTTACTACCTACTTTTATTTCATCACCAAAAATAAAAATTATAAAACAGTAAGGTTAACAGTCACATCATGAAACTCTATCTAATAACTTTATTGACTCTTGTTTTTAAATTGAAATTTGACCTTTTGTAAGTGAATCAATTTATTAAGATGACAATTATTTATCCTTAAATAATTTAAGTGAGGATATAAAAAAAATATGTTTAAGAATAAATAATAGAGCTTTGGAAAGAAAATACATAAAAATATAAAATACATAATTGTTTACACCGTGCTATCAAGAATTTTCATAGTGACACATCACATCTAAAAATTAATACTAACAAATTTTTATTCATATTTCAGTTTTTAACTTGACTAATTTAATAAAACAGAAAATCACACAAAATTCAAGGATATAATTATAAAGGAGATTTTTGAAGCGTTTTAAATCAAACACAATACATGATACATCTAGTTTTTAATACAATGAACCGAACACTTCAAAAATAATCCAAGCACTATAATGATTGCATTATTAATCCTTAAATTGCTAATCCCTACATTACTTGTCTTCATACCAAACAACCCTTTCAAGTTATATACAAAATGACAGTTGATTTGATTTGTGTTTCATTGCATGGTCTTGGGTGTTTTTGGGTGTGATTTAAACTATGCGAAAAGAGTATCGGATGTTAGTGTGCGCTAATATCAACACCTATTTCCTAATTCTTACCATGCGCATATGAAAGTGAAAATAGAAAGTAAAGTAAAATATCAAATTAGACAGTACAACCTAGGATCTCTTAGCCCTTTATCTAAATCCATATGCAAAATGATTCTTGAAAATATTTATTTTTTCTTAAAAGTGTTCATTTTTTTTTCTAGAAGTATTTTTTAAAAAAAAAGAAAAAAGCTTCTACAGAGTATCAGAAGCTGTTTTTCATTAGTTTAAAAAAATGTTTTTTTTTTCTTAAAGCACTTATTTAAAAAATACTTATGAAAAAATACATTTAAAAGTACTTTAAAAAGCTTGATCAAACAATAATTGATGTGCAATAGTATTTTTAAAATTTATTGACCGAACACAAAATCACTTTTGAAATAAACACTTTTCAAAATAGTCGATTTTAAAAGGTTGATCAAACAGGCTAGAAATGTGACGGTAATGTAACGATAATGTAGCGTAGGTGTTCGAGTGAACATCTATTTATATATGGTTGTTTATTACTAGGACTTTACTTGAATAAGTCGTGTAGTTGTTTTTAAGTTAGGAGTTCTTAACAGTAATGACTTTCGAGTCTTATTCTCCAAGACACCCATGTATATATATATATTGATGTAACAACGTAATGACGTGTATGGCTGAATACATATACTTTACATGGTATCAAGAGCCGTTAGAGGTTAAACCAACCCTTTTGTTTCACGACAAAAAAATTGATCAACAGTCATGGGTGAAACCAGCAGCTCTTCCATCACGACCAGCCTATTTACCATCTCATCTTCTCCAAATCTCGCACATCAACTTTCTGTTAAACTCACCTCTTCGAACTTTTTACTATGAAAAACACAGTTTATGCCCATGTTATATGCTTGTGGTATGAACCATCATATTGATGGTAGTACACAGACATCAAACCAATTTTTGAATGATGCTAATACCAAACCGAATTCGGTATATAAGGTTTGGTTACGTGAAGACCAACTTGTTTTAAGAAGGATTGTTCCTTCTGTTTCAGTACGTATCTTGCCTCAGTTGGTCGGAGCCACGACTGCTCGTGCAGCTTGGGACAAACTTGTTGCTACATATGCTTCAGGATCACGGCCATACATTCGTGAACTCAAGATACAGTTGCACACTCTTCGTCTTGATAATGCTAGTATTGAGTCGTATGTACAAAAGGCAAAGGGAATAGCAAATAAGTGGCTGCATATTGCAGCACCCTGTTCCCAATGATGATCTGGTAGAATTTGTTTTTGCTGGATTAGATTTTTCCTATCATCCTTTTACCAGGTCACTTGAATCACGTCAAGAGGAAATTACTTTCGATACATTGTATGGATTGTTGTTGAATAAAGAATGACAATTGAAAAGGGATGAAGAGCTTGTTGTAATTGCACCAACAGCACAATATACTCAAGAGTTCTTTTTCCACCACTAGCGGACGTGGTAGAGGTCGAGGTGGTCAAGGTCGTGGATGCGCCTTCAATCAAGGATTTCAACCGTCTCAAAATCGTGGGTTTCATAACTCTGCTCATACCAATTTTACTCCATCTCAAACTTCAGATATGTCTGGAATTATTTTCCATAACTGTGAAGGTAAAGGTCATATTGCACGTGTGTGTCCATCTTATAAGATTAACAATAACATCAAAGTTTAAGGACCACCTGTTTCTAATTTTGCAAGAACTCCATCTCCACAGCATTGGTTAATGGATAATGGCACTACACATTATGTTACACCCGATCTTGATAACCTAGGTATTCATTCCGAATACTAAGGTCTTGAGGAAGTTACAATAGGTAATGGTTCCAAACTTCCTATTTCCCTTCAATAAGAAATTCAATCTTGATGACATCTTACATGTTCCAACTGCTACTCAAAATTTATTGTTTATTAGTTCTTTGCTAAATCTAATCAAGTTTCAATTGAATTTTTTTCTTGAACTTTTTTTTATTAAGGACTTGGTGACGAGGGCACACAGGTCTGACTAACGATGGATTATATTCTCTTCCGACGTTGAAGTCATCAACACCTGCTTCGTATGCTGCAACCCTTGGGGTTTGGCATGCTCGTTTGGCTCATACATCCTTTCCAACAGCTCGTCAAGCATTGTCGTCTAGCGTTATTGTTCCTTCATTTAAATCTTCTAGTTTATGTTCTACATGTGTTGTTAGTAAGAGTCACAAAGTTCCTTTTCACGAATCTAGTTTTCAAGCCTCCAGGCCTTTAGATTTAGTTTTTTCAGATGTTTGGGGTCCTGCTCCAATTGTTTCTAATGAAGGGTATCGATATTATGTTATTTTCTTTGATCACTTTAGCAAATATACATGAATTTATTTTCTTCGTTTAAAATCTGAAGTCCTCACAATATTTATGCAATTTCGTACAATTGTTGAAAAATACTTTGGTCGTCCCATTAAAAGTTTTCAAGCAGATTGGAGAGGAGAATATCAAGCCTTAACAAATTACTTGAGAGATAATGAAATTGTGCAGCGTTTCTGATGTCCATACACCCCTGAACAAAATGGTTGTGCCGAAAGAAAACATAGACATATTGTTGAAACTGGCCGAGCACTGCTATATCATGCTAATGTCCTACATCAATTTTGGACAAATGCATTTGATACCGCTGTGTATACTATAAATTATTTACCAACCCCAAACTTAAAAAATAAAACTCCATTTCATGTGTTATTTCACACGAATCCAGATTACTCCTTGTTGAGTATTTTTGGGTGTCTTTATTTTTCGTGGCTTCGTCCTTACACAAAGGATAAATTATCTTCTCGGTCTAAACCATGTGTATTTTTGGGCTATAGTAAGATACACAAAGGATACAAATGCTTTGATCCAGTTTCCTAAAAAATTTATGATTCTCGTCATGCCATCTTTGATGAAAATGTTTTTCCTTTTGTGTCGCAGGATGTTGTGGTGCCTCCATCTATAACCAATGCTGAAAACGAACCTCTCAATGTTATTATGCCCTTCCATCCCTCTATTTCACCACTAGTATTCAACCAATGATGCCACAACCATCAATATCAGTGCACACGTTGAATAAACCTTCACCCTCTCCACCCATAGAACCTTTGACAAATCATAGATCCTCGTCATCTGTTGATCCTTTTCCTGGAGACACACCTAGTAATGATCCTCCTCTGCAATATGGAATTTATCATGGTCCAGACTTGATTTCAGCAAATGTAGTTAAAGAAAATACCCCATCCTCTAATATGAGTCATTCTACTGATCCAAGAAACGTTTCAACTATTGGTACAACACTCTGTCCAGCAACCCCTCCTTCTCAAAAAATGGTCACACAGTCACAAATAGGCTCATTGAAGCCAAAGAAACCATTCTCGATGTCTTTTGTGACACCAACATCGGCGATAGCAGAACCTACTTGCCATTCACAGGCTGTCAAGGATGTTCATTAACGTCGTGCCATGACTGAGGAGTATAACACACTTATTCAAAATGGTACATGGGAGCTCGTTCCACCATCTCTGTCTCTAAATATAATTGGTTGTAAATGGGTGTCCAAGACGAAGTTAATGTCGGATGGTTCATTGGATCGCTATAAAGCAAGGCTCGTAGCTAAGGATATCATCAAAGACCGGGCCTCGATTTTATTGATACGTTTAGTCCAGTCGTTAAGCTGGCTACCATACGGTTGTTGCTATCCTTGGCAGTGTCTCATCAGTGGCACATCCAATGCATTTCTTCATGGGAAATTAGATGAGATTGTATAGATGTTTCAACCTCTCGGGTTTGTTGATCCTACTCATCCAGATCATGCTTGCTAACTTAAACGATCTCTCTACGGCCTCAAACAAGCTCCACGCATGTGGAATGAATTTTTAGTTGGTGTGCTTCTTTCTCTAGGCTTTGTGGGATCCAAACTGATAGTTCTTTGTTCTATATGCCAAATGTCGCCGAACAGTTGTTCTGTTTAATCTATGTTGATGATATTTTGGTTGTGGGTTCTAATTTTGTTCATATTGCATCTCTTATTACCCAATTGCAAACTTACTTTGCTGCTAGAGACTTGGGAAAATTATCTTATTTCTTGGGTATTCAGCCACCTGGACACACGAAGGATTGCATTTATCCCAAGGTAAGTATGTCACGGACCTCCTTAAGCGTGTGCAAATAGGGTCGTGTGGTCCTATATCTACACCAGCGTCACTCTCATCCAAGCTCTCCAACACTGGTGGTTGTCCATTTCATGATCAAACTCTATATAGGAGTATTGTGAGAGCTCTACAATATTTGACATTTACTAGACCCAATATCGCGTATGCAGTAAATAAAGTATCACAATTTATACATTGTCCTATGGATTCTCATTGGGTTGCCGTTAAACGTATTCTCTGTTATGTCAAGGCTACTACCTCTCATGGATTATTTTTTTCTCACGGGTCCTTCACCTTACTTCATGGTTACAATGATTTAGATTGGGGAGGTGATATTGATGATCGCAAGTCTGCCACTAGATTAACTATTTTTCATAGTTCCCATTTGATTTCATGGGCTTCTCGAAAGCAAGAAGTTGTATCCCGATCGAGCAAAGAGGCAGAATATCATGCATTAGCTGCTGCTACCTCTGAGATGACATGGATCGAACTTTTACTTCGAGAGATTGGATGCTTTACCACCTTCCTTCCTGTTCTTTGGTGTGATAATCTTAGTGCCACCTACTTAACTGATAATTCTATTTTCCATTCCCGAACGAAGCATATGGAAATAGATTTGCATTTTATCCATGACAGGGTTCGTGCGAAGACCTTGTCAGACAGATATGTGAGTTCTCATGATCAATTGGCGGATGCTCTTACCAAGCCTCTGTCAAAGGTCCGATAGCTAGAAATGAAGCACAAGTTGACAGTTATTTCACTCCCTGCCCAACTTGAGGGTGGATGTAAGGATAATGTAACGTAGGTGTTTGAGTGAATGTTTATTTATATATAATTGTTTATTACTAGGACTTTACTTGAATAAGTCGTGCAGTTGTTTTTAAGTTAGGAGTCTTTAGCAGTAATGACTTTGGAGTCTTATTCGCCAAGACACCCATGTATATATATATATATATATTGATGTAACAACGTAATGAAATGTAAGGCTAAATACATATATTTTACAGGTAATAGATGAAAACCACTCGTAGAAATTCTTACACAAGTTTGGCTGCATCCTTATTGCAACAGCCAATGGCTTTGCCAACCCAAGTTGGGAACATGTCCTGTTCAAAGTTCAAGTCAACATAGCACTAACAAAATGGAAGGCTAAAGAAACAAATGACCCAATCTTCAAACAAGAAAGTTGCAGACACATCACACAAGTAATCCCATAATGTTACTCCATTAAAACCCCAAAAAGAAGATGCCACTTTCCTCTATTACGCTCTGGATGCAAGTGGAAGGTCGGAGGCAGAATCAGAATTTAAGGCCTATGATTTTGGATTGTAATCTGTTTAGTTTATTAAACTCTAACTAATGATCTATACATATTAAATGCACTTTTAGGACAACTACAACATTCCTACTGTAAAATGAACTTTCAAACAAATATAATATTTAAACCAAAGTTATTGGGTTCGGTCGAACACGTAGCCAACACTCTCCCTCCACCCCTGGTGAAGGCCTACCTTTCATGCTTAGTATAAGCAATATTAAGATATACACAACAAACCATTTCCCAAAGCAACTGTGTACGAAAACATGTCTGCTATTAAAATATACACAACAAACCATTTTGCACAGCAACTGCGTACTAAAACATGTCGGCTTTTCACATCTCTTCTTTTTCTTTTCATGCTTTCGCAGCACAATGAGCTTTTCTACTTCTCGGTAGAGGATGAGTAAGGTCAAGATATACACAAGAAGCCATTTCCCACAAGGATTGTGTTTAAAATGCCTTATAAGCTGCTATAGCGCAATTGACTATCTAGCTCCCACTAAATGTCCCTGGATTTTCCATATCCGGATGATAATCTTGATGACCTATTTGGGATGATGTTTCTGTTTGATTCAGCTGGGAATTCTGCTGCTGTTGATCTAACAAGGTTTGTCTCCGCCTTTTCCATCTAAAGAACTCAATAAGTATGGAACATCCACACATTGCAACCCCCAAACCAGCAAATGTTGAGAGAAGAATTGAAAGAACAGCTTGTACATGAACCTGAAAATGTACAGTAACATTATAGAGGTCCAACCAGAGGCGGCTGCAGCCTTAGTTACGGATCACGTTCACCTAGTATCTTTAACACGAGACACATATGTATACGTGAAAAATTACTTAAGTTTCAATAAGTATTAAATTACGAACTCACGATAGTGATAACAACTTAAAGGTTGAACACATCCAACTTAATTTTGGATCCACCTCTGGATCCAATGTAGTGTCCCTAATTCATTCAGATCTTCACATTTAGGAATCAGAATTACTTACCAAGGAGTAGAACACATGAGCAAAGAATACCACGAGGATGAACTGAATGGATGCATAAACCCAGACAAACCTTCTCATCACTACCAAAATATAAAAAAATTAAAGATTTTGTTAGAATACAAAAGGAAACACGTATGAGCATAAGATACCAGCATTTGTTATGAAATAACCAAGCGAAGATCATATTCTGCTACTTTGATTTTTTTTTCTATTGGGATGAAGAATTTTGTTATCCTCAGTTGAGGTCTCAAATATTTCTTTTATATCCAAGTCTTAGTCCAAAGTTTACGTTATTCCTTCTATGGCTATTTTTTTTTAGCTTATAAGGTAAGAGTTTATTAAGGCAAAAGACATAGACAGACACTCAAACTTGGCCCCAACTGTGGTTTGACACTTGAACTTACCAAGTGATCATCTAGACACAACTTAAAACACATGTGTCTCGTGGACACTCAGATTTGTCCTATTCTGTATCAAAAAGAACCTAAGGGGGTACTTATTAGTACTTATACTTCCTTTGAAGCTATATATCTACAACACTCAATTGATAAAAGTTTTTAAAATGTTCCAACTGAGAAGAAGATGACATACCCATAGTTGAAGATGCCAAAGACGAAAGCAAACCTAGTACACAAGAAAGGGGAACTGATATAGCTATTGCACCTGTGCCCATTGTTCCAACCTGCAGACAGGACAATAGTAATTCAATACGAGATGGGTCACGGGCTGTTTCTTTAATAAAGACCTTCTTTAATTACCAGAAGCTGCTCAAGAAAGCAAAAGTAGGCAAGCATGCTGACGATGACAAGAATGGGTAGTTCCTGTGATACCCTGTGCATATAATGCAGCAAAAATTTCAGAAGCTGAATCAGTTGAGTAATTTTTAACAAGTATCTTTGTTTAAATGGTCTTAGCTCTTGAAATTATTGTAGGAGAGAAAAACAGAGCTTGACTAAGAAAAGAAAGAGCAGAAGGCTAGGTTAAGTTTCATTGTTTATTGAAATAATCACTGCCACATTTATCCATTGATATCATAATTGAAAATGCTCAATAAAAGGAGTAAAATAAGCTATCATTATCTCTAACAATTATAGCTTAAAAGATCAGCAATTGTAATAAAATCAGATTCTGCAAGATTGAAGCCTTATTTACCTAAACTTAATGCTACTTTAAAGCTGTATTTAGAATTAAAGTAGTAAGTGCAACTAATCTCCAGCTTTTGAAGCACTAGTCTTAACACTCCTTGATTTAAGAGCAGTAACATCAGTCTTTCTATGAGAAACTCGAATCTTGCTCTAGGTCTACTTAGTTAAAATACCGGCATTCTGAAAATCAGTTCTGCAGTGCACCATGTCCATGTCTATGTCTCCATTCTTATGCACCTCCCTCAAGAAATAAAGCTTGATCTTGAAATGTTGTCTTTCCATAAGAAACAGGATTATTTGCAATAGAAATTGCAGCTTCATTACCCACAAGGATCTCAATACTCTTCTTTTGTTCCATGTACAAATCTGTCAGCAGCTTCCTAATCCAAAGGACTTGATTCACAGCTAAGCAGCTGCAATGTATTCTGCTTCAGCTGTAGATTGAGCCACAATATCTTGTTGCTTTGAACACCAAGAGAATATTCCAGAACCAAAACTAAAACAGTAACCTGAGGTGCTTCTCATATCATCTTAGCAACCAACCCAATCACTATCAAAAAATCCACGAAGCTGAAAATTTGATCTCTTTGAACATTATGCCAAAATTAATAGTACCTTTGACATATTTAATCACACGTTTAGCTGCTTGAAAATGAACTTCGCTAGCACAATGCATATATCTTGAAAGTAAACTCACACCATAAACAATATCCGGCCTTGTTGCAGTCAAGTACATTAGGCAACCTATCAGACTCCTGTAAAGTTCTTCATCAACCTTTCCGGCTCCATCTTATTTGCAAAACTTCTCCTTTTGATTCATAGGAGTTGCAGTAGACTTGCAATCTTCCATTTTGAACTTTTTGAGAATTTCTTTGGCATATTTCTGCTGGCATATGAAAATCTCATTTCTTTTATGTTGAACTTCCATTCCACAGAAATAGAACATTTCACCAAGGTCTATCATCACAAAAACTTTCATCATTTTAGTCTTGAACAGATTGATCAAGTCCAAATTGTTATCTGTAACTAGCAAATCATCTACATACAACGAGACAATGGTTAAATCAGGATCTTCTTTTTTAATATAGAGTGTACACTTGCTGAGGCTTTTCTGAAAGCCTACACTAAGAGGATGAACATCAATTCTGCTATACCAAGCTCTAGGAGCTTGTTTCAAGCCATACAATGCCTTCTTTAGCAGGTACACTTTGTCTTCTTTGCCTTTGATAGAAAAACATTCAGATTGTTCTACAAAGATTTCTTCTTCAAGGTAGCCATTTAGAAAAGTTGATTTCACATCAAGCTGGTGGATCTTCCATTCTTGTTGAGCTACTAACACTAACAACATTCTTATCATATCCAAATGGGCGACAAGAGAAAAAGGTTTTGAAAAATCTACTCCAAACATTTGTCCGTACCCTTTTGCAACCGGCCTGGCCTTGTACTTGGTTATAGAACCATCAGGATTGATCTTAGCTCTATAAACCCACTTGACTCCAATAGCCTTCTTGTATGATGGTTTGTCAACCAGCTCCCATTGGTTGTTCTTTTCTATCATTTTGAACTCCTCCTGAATTGCATATCTCCATTCCTTATCTTTCGCAGCCTCTATAAATCCTGCAGGTTCTAGAACTGCAACATTACACCTTTGATAGATGTCAGAAAGTGTTCTTGTGCCTCTAACAGGTACATCATCAACATCATCATCTAGAAATTCTAGATTCTTTTTCTTTTCATCATCTTGCCAGCTCCAGGTGTCATTCTCCACAAACGTGACGTCCCTGCTAACAATCAGTTTGGCATTTTGAGATTGATAGATCCTGTAAGCTTTTGATAGACTACTGTATCCTACAAAGATTCCAGGTTCAGCCTTTTTATCCAGTTTATCTCTTTTCACCTGAGGTACATAAGAAAAACAAAGACAACCAAATATTTTCAGATTTGTTAGCGAAAGTTTGTAACCAAACCAAGCCTCAAATGGTGCCTTTTTTGCAAAGCCTTAGTTGGCAATCTGTTTAGCAGAAATACTGTGGTATTGGCAGCTTCAACCCGAAATTTCTTTGGCAGCCCTTTCTCATGGAGCAAACACCTGGGCATCTCCATTAGCGTCCTATTTTTCCTTTCCACTACGTTTTGTTGAAGAGTGTAGGGTGTCGTTAGCTGATGCTTGATTCCTTTTTCATTACAAAAGTTGTTGAACTTTTCTAAAGTATACTCGGTTCCATTATCTGTTCTTATTACCTGAATTCTGCAACCACTCTGATTTCCCACAAAAGCCTTAAATTTCCAGAATACATTAGCGATCTCAAATTTAAAATTCAAAAAATAAATCCAACAATATCTGAAACAATCATCAATAAAGGTAATATAGTACTTACTACCCTTTAAAGATAGTGTTTTCTGAGGTCAGCCTACATCTGTGTGAATAAATTGCAAGATATTCTCTTCCCTCCGTGATGAATTCTGAAAAGGAAGCCTTGTTTTCTTCCCGTACTGACAAGCTTCACAAGCAGGCAGATTTTTCTCAAAGCTCGGGGGACCTTCTGCTAGTTGATTTTCTTTCATGAAGAGTATGGCATCATGATGATAATGTCCGAGTCTTATGTGCCATAACTCTGAATCATTTTCCAATCGGACAACTGTTGCTTGGTCCTCGTCCAATAGATTCAAGGAAAAACTCCTTCCTCTTATCTTGACCTTGAACATCCCCTTACTATCAGAATCCTTGATGACACGTGATTTTTCTTCCAACAACACTTTGAAACCTTTTCAAGTAGCTGCCCAACACTTTAGAGGTTTTGATCAAGATTAGAAACAAAGAAAACATCAGTTATAAGTTTTAAACCTGTAGGGCTTTGAATTGCAACTGTTTCTTTGCCTTTAGCATCAAGATATTCTCCACTTTCAATTTTGACTTTGGAAATAACAGATCTATCTAGCTCTTTAAAGAGCTCTTGATCACTGGTCATATGAATTGTACATCCGCTATCAATCAACCAATTTTCAGAAGTGTTTTTGCTAGCAAAACAAGTTGCTACAAACAATTGCTCTTCTGGATATTGATTTACAGCAACCTTGATTTCTTCTTGTTGCGTTTGTTACTTGCATACCTTCTCCACATGCACTAGTTGACCACATTTGTTGCACTTGACATCTGGTCTCCACCAACATTTATGTTGAGAGTGGTTTGTTGCAATGAGAGCAGGGTGGATTACTTACTCCCTGATTGTTGTAATTATTGTCTTGCCTTTGTTTCTGGTTCTTTTTCTTTCCCTTGTATGACTCGTTCTGTGATTTAGCTTGAAAAGCACCTTCAACAGAACTCTCTTTCCTCATTATTCTCCTTTGCTCCAATGCTTGCAAAGCTTTAACAAGTTCTGCCAAGGTAATGCTTCAGAGATCTTTAGAATTCTTTAAAGAAGAGATTGTGGCTTCATATTTCTTAGAAAGTGTGACAAGAATTTTTTGAACAATTCTTTCATTAGTAAAATCCTTACCAAACAATCTCACCTTGTTGGCTAAGTCGAGTAGTTGATCTGCATACTCTTTTATAGTTTCTGATTCTTCCGTTATCTTCATTTCAAATTCCTGAATCAGATTCATCACTTGCATATTCTGCACTTTCATTTCCTTGGAATTTCTTTTCGAGATTCTCCCAAATTTCTGCAGCGGAAAGGAGATATTGCAGAGAAAAGGCATGCTTTGTCTTTCCTTGTCTTTCTCTCCTTGTGATGTTTCATCTAATTCACTGTTGGATTAGCTCCAAGAGGAGTTACTTTATAGTCCTCTTCTACTGCTTCCCAGAGATCCAGTGCTTCAAGATGAACTGTCATTCTAATTGCCCAAGCTTGATAATTCTCACCATTGAAGACAGGTGGAGTTACAAAGCTTGTTTCAGAATTCATTTTCTATAAACTATTTAAGATAACAGTCTAAAAAATGGTTATATAGAAAGAGTTTGTGTTTTTGATTCACTCTCTTCTCACAGGACCCTCAAGATGGCAATGCTCTTGATACCAATCTATAGGAGAGAAAAACATAGTCTGACTAAGAAAAGAAAGAGCAAAAGGCTAGGTTAAGTTTCATTGTTTATTGAAATAATCACTGCCACATTTATACATGATATCATAACTGCAAATGCTCAATTAAAGGAGTAAAATAAGCTATCATTATCTCTAACAATTATAGCCTAAAGATCAGCAACTGTAATAAAATCAGATTCTGCAAGATTGCATCCTTATTTAGCTAAACTTAATCCTACTTTAAAGTTGTATATTGAATTATAGCAGCAAGTGCAACTAATCTTCAGCTTCTGAGGCACTAGTCTTAGCAATTATTAAATACTAATCTTCCATATTTTCAGATTCAACTAGTTCCATTCCAAAGACAAAAGTGGGATGAGTGGAGAGGAGCCAGAAAATGCAACAAACTAGTCTTCCTTGTTGGGGCTGAACAACAAAAAGTAATAATAAAAAGCATGATTCTGTTAGTTCGACATTTCCATGTTGTTTCATGTTGTGAATCATTAGTAGATGTCACTTCTTGTAAATCATCATTAAAATAGAGTGAGGTGACGAAATAGTATTCATTCTTATTTCGTTGATACTTGATAATTACTTTTTTTAAAATCATGAATCTACTATCAGAAAAATGTGTAATCTCAGCACTCGCCCACAGTGGTAAAATAAGCTGGAGCACCTAATAATGCGCCTTCTAAACCAAGAACTACAGATGAACAGACCCCAGCTGGATGCATTTCTAGCACCCTTGGATATGTAGTTATTTCTAACAGGAAACTAGAAGAGACGTGACATCACAAAACATTCCAAATACCAGGAGTAAATAAAAATGAAATAGACAGAAAAACCAATTGAAAGGGGAACAAGGCTGCTTGCCATTTTGAGATGCTCTTTTTATCTCATAAAGAAAAGAACAAATACACTCACCTGTATCCATTTATTTCCAAGTGTTGGATACTATTGGATACCACATTTGCGCTTTGAAGGCGACGAAGCGTGACAGGCAGGTTTCGAACTTCTTGCTTGCACACGTCACATGTTCTGTTACCTTTTACACTGAACCATTTGAAAGCACATTCTTGGTGAGCCAAAGCAAGTTCACCTTTGCAGCTGCATTCCATCTTGAGTGTTTCCCCACCTTCAAACAATTCAATCAGACAAATTCGACAAATAACTTCCTCTTCAGGTATATCTTCACCATTTTGCTCATCGTCTTCTGAGAAATAACACATTGATTAGATAGCAATGGAAGCATGCATGTACAGAAGTCCACGTGGCTCATACACTCACCATATGGTAACTTCAAAGCCTCATCACATCTTTCTATCAGAAAATGTCAAAGAATAGTGACCTTCTGGAGCATGTGATTGCTTATAAATTGTAAAGATATGGCATTTGGGCCAAAGTCAACCCCAAAATCTAGCTCATGAGGGGAGGATTGCCCAAGTCCATATAAGAAAACTACCAGTTCCTTCCCGAATCCATGTGGGACGCTACTCTAACATAAATCAAATAATTACTTGGATCACATAAACAATTCTTTACCAGATACTTTGGCTGGAGGTGCAGCTGGAACTGTGGAATTCCCATCCTTCCCTTGAGGGGTTGAAGGAATGACTCGAAAGAAAGATTCAACTCTCCTAGTGCGTCGTTCTTTGTTAATGACCGGTAGAGAAAGTGATCGAGAAATGCACAGTTGTGTTTCTTTTGGCTACAGTAAAAACAGATCACTTTTCAAATGATTAAACAAAATTGTTGAGTGCAAAACAAATACTTTAGGCCTTCAACATGTAAAAACTCTTCCCTGGTCTCCACATATACCTCACGTTGATGATGTTTAGAATGAAACTGTATCTAGATGGGATCCCCTAAACATTTTAATAAATAAAGGAAACAACAGCAGCATCTCCTAGAAAGTCAGCATATAGGCAAGTATGATAAGAAACACTCTTCAGATAAACTCAGGTGTAGAACCAGGATGGGCATGAAATGCTCCTTCCACTGAATATAAACAGTTATATCAGTCCTCCTATAGTTCTTTTATCAGATTGCAGGAAATTTTTGACTGCCTCACCATCATTAGAGCCTAGTGTGCGATGGCGCTTGAAGAGCTAGAAGGAGCTTGTCTATCAAGAGTAGATAGGTGTGTGAACCTTGTTAAAGTTCTGAAATTTGTTAAGTGTCTGGCCTCAGGGAGAGATTTTTTTTATAAAGCTCCATAAAGTACATTTTTCAATTAAAAAAAAAAAAGAAAAAAGCTATAACATTTCAATAAAGGTCATCAAATGAAACAAGAAACTTGGTGTTTCTCCATCAGTCTTTACTCGTATTCATTCTATGACCAACTTCCAAAATTAGATCACAAAAGTTATCAATAACTCAAGATGTATGAAAAAAGACCAATTTTGTACAGAGCACTTACACCAAATGTCAGCGCTCTGCTGATACTTCCATTAGCAAACTCTGGATTTGAATGATCAATTGGTGTAACGGGTAAAGATGACGTCCTTTTCACTCGTGGAGTGAATAATTTAGTGAATGACCATGACCTTGATATGGATACCTTCTCTTGTGGAACCATGACTGAAGTATCTGAATCGGGTAAGGTTGCCTTTTCTGTATCTGAATTCATGTTACGCAACTTGAAGCTTAGTCTTGGCAAAAGGTTCTTGATGGATGATCTGCCTCTGAACGAGGAGGGACTAGGAAAGGCGTTTGGTCTTGAATTAGAAGGACTAGGTGTCAAAAGGAAATTCACCCTTTTTGGTGTAGGCGTTGGTGTTGATAGCATTTTAACTTGCACCGACTCTTGATTAGAGGCATCCGATGATTTAGAAGGTATCTCCACAAATAGATTTTGTCTTCTCCATTGCTTAGCATGTGTACTTTCTTCAGTAATCCCTGAGGAACTTTCACCCTAAAAAGGAAGAACAAGTTGTAACTCATTCTATGAAACCTGAACCACTGCTCATCACGACTTCGACAACATCTCAACGTAACAATTAAAAAATCATAACAATCCAAACAACCTTAAAGACGCGCAAGCTGGGCGGAAATATAACAGAAAGATGTCTTCAAATATAAAGACAACTAATTTCTTAAAAGATTGCGAATGATGCAAGAATCTATATTCTTGGGGAGTTAACAACAGTTAATTCTGAAGAGAACAAGCACCCATTGATCAATTCTGAAAGAAACAGCTAGTTGGCGTTGTATTTCTTTTTAAGATGGAATATGACAGAACACAGCTATTAGTTTGAAGTAGCATCTCATTTGGATGTCACTGTTTATCTTAAAATCAAGGAGCGAGATCTCTAGCAAGAAGCAGAGGTAGATTCAAAATATATTAAAAAAAATTGGTTGCACCGAAATGTAGACATATCTTTAATTTCCTTATAAAAATCTATAATCTGACACTGAGGCAGTTGGTGTATGTACACTGCTACTTTTATGCTAAATTTGTCTTGGTACATGAATGGATTTACAGTGCATAAGAGAAATCTATAAAGCACCATAACAGAACTTGACCGAAAAAAGCAGAGCTACGGATTAATGTGAGATAAATCTCCCTAGCATTATGTCAACTTGAGACAGAAAGAAAAACTCCAGAACTCGAAGACACAAAATGCTTTCCAATAGAAATGTGAGAGGTTTAGCTTCTATCAAAACTTTGGGAGAGGAGCTTTTTCCACATTTTTGTTGTATTTTACAGAAGCTTCCAAACATCAGTCCAAGATTATATTGCTCGGACTCTTCAAAAATGTCGACCGGCCTGTCAGATCCTCCAAAAATAGTGCATCTTATAAGGACCCGACACGGGTGCAACAACATTTTTTGATGGTCCGACCAACATGGTCCAAGAGATTAAGAGTAATATCTAGCAATTTCTTATTTGATAAATAAACAGTAAGGATCTAACTACTTGGATTTTATATAGGACACAAGAACAGAATAACAACAGCCTCTATAGTCTATACATTAAGTCAATGTAAGCCATTTTTTTACTGTATCAGTCACTTAAAAGTACTCCATTCCAATTTATATGAAATACTTTCCATTTAGTAACAATTTAATTTTAAAATGTCAATTTCAACCTTAAAGGTCGTTTGATAGGGTGTATAAGAATAGTACAAAAAATGATGTATTAGTAATGCATTAGTAACGGTAGTATTAGTTATGCTAAAATTATTTCTTATGCAATGTATGATTTGGTGTGTTGAAAATAACTTGCATTGCATATTTTTTTAAATAAAAATATTTACAAAAATACCCTCCACAAATATAATAAAAATGACGTGGAAAAAGTTTTGAGGGGCTATTCTGTCTTTACACATGTTAATGCATTAAAGTCCTTTGCATTGCTAATGCTTAGGTTTCTCATGCATTAGTAATGCATATTGCATAGCATAATACACAACAGAATGTATAACTAATGTTTGCATTAGTTATATTTAGGTTGAAAAAGTGTACCAAACAAGGTATTAATAATACACAGGTATTATTTTTTCTAATGCATCCTACCAAACGACCGACCCCTTAATGAGATGAATTATAGCCTCACAAACACCTATGACTTATTTTAAGCCACAAATTTCAAAATTCTTTCCATATTTCAGTCAAACTACATCATATAAATTGGGTGGAGGGAGTAGTAATTAATCACACATAACCTGAAAAATAAAGCAAATAACCGTCCATAGAAGCTTAACCCTTTGTTTGGATGGTGGTTTCCATGGTATGGTTACTAAGATAACCAACAACAACAACAACAACAAACCCAGTATATTCCCATATCGTGGGGTCTGGGAAGGGTAGAGTGTACGCAGTCCATACCACTACCTCTAAAGAAGTAGTGAGGCTGTTTCCGATAGACCCCCGGCTCAAGACAAAGGACAGTATATATATATAAAAAAAAATGCATGGAACATGATAAAATAACATAGGTATGACATCCACCAAAAAATTGAACACTGCCAAACAAGGACACCAAAGCCCTCCTACCTACTGCCTACGACTCAACCACACACCTTAGCCCTCTATCCTAATGATTTTCCTCCATACCTTCCTATCCTGGGTCATGTCCTCAGTCAGCTGTAACTGCTCCATGTCACGTTTAATCACTTCCCTCCAGTATTTCTTCGGTCTACCCCTACCCCGCTTGAAATCAAGGCACCAAGGCAGACACCAAGGCACCTCGCCTTGTATGCTCCTCGTCAACACATCCATCACAACAGCAAAAAGAAACGGACTAAGAGTCGATCCCTAGTGCAACCCAGTCAAGACCGAGAAATGCTCGAAATCTCCTCCCACTGTCCTTACCCGAGTCTTCTCCCCCTTATACATGTCCTTAATCGCTGTGATGTATGCCACAGAGAACCCTCTCGCCTCCGAGCATCTCCACAGAACCTCCCTAGGAACCTTGTCATACGCCTTTTCCAAGTCAATAAACACCAAGTGAAGATCCCTCTTCCTCTCTATATACTGCTCTACTAGTCTTCGCATTAGGTGAATTGCCTCAGTCGTGGAGTGACCAGGCATAAAACCAGATTGATTCTCCGAAATAGACACAATCTTCCTTAACCTCCGTTCCACCACCCTCTCCCAAATTTTCATGGTGTGACTCAACAACTTAATACCTCGATAATTGTTGCAACTCTGGATGTCACCCTTGTTCTTATATAAAGGGATCATCGTGCTCCATCTCCACGCCTCAGGCATCTTAGCAGACTTGAAAATGATGTTAAACAAGTTGGTCAGCCACCTCAAC
The DNA here is from genome assembly GCA_030864215.1 of Capsicum pubescens. Lineage (NCBI taxonomy): Eukaryota > Viridiplantae > Streptophyta > Magnoliopsida > Solanales > Solanaceae > Capsicum > Capsicum pubescens. The sequence goes on from CM061543.1 coordinate 128,073,582, forward strand.
CCTGCCCCGCAAGAAAACTTCCAAAAATCTACCAGAATGTCGTCGGGTCCCATCGCCCTGCCCCTTTGCATCTTGCAAATAGCCTCGCTAACCTCCTCTACTTTAAAACGCCGACAAAAGCCGAAATCGCGACACTCCCCGGAGTGCTCCAACTCCCCCAACACAACACCTCTGTCCCCCTCATCATTCAGGAGCCTATGAAAATACGACTGTCATCTTTTCTTAATGAGGGCGTCTTCCACCAAAACTCTGTCATCCTCTCCCTTAATGCACTTCACTTGGTCCAGATCCCGACCCTTCCGCTCCCTAACCTTGGCAAGCCTAAACAACCTCTTTTCCCCGCTTTTCTCCTCTAACCCCTTATACAGACTCACAAAAGATGTTGTCTTAGCAGCCGTAACAACTAACTTAGCCTCCTTTTTAGCTAACTTGTACTCCTCCCTGCTCACCCGTTTTTCCTCTTCATCCTTACTCTCAACCAACTTAACGTACGTCACCTTCTTCGTCTCCACCTTTTTCTTAACTTCTTCATTCCACCACCAGTCCCCCCGATGTCGTCCAGACCATCCCTTCGAAACACCCAAAACCTCTCTAGCAGTATCCTTGATGCAACCCGCGGCCCTATCCCACATACTATCCACGTCTCCCTACACTCCCACACCCTCATCCCTTCCAACTTCGCCCCTATCTCCAAAGCACTGGCCGGAGTCAGGCCACCCCACCTAACTCTATGCCAACCCTCCTCACCCCTCCTCTTCTTGCCCCTCTTAATAACCAAATCCATCACCAGAAGTCTATATTATGTCACAGGATTCTCATTCGAGAAGACCTTACAATCATTACACAAAACTCTGTCCTCCTTCCTAAGCAGCAAAAAGTCAATTTGGGTCTTAGCTAGCCTACTACGAAAAGTAACCAGGTGATCCTCCTTCTTCGGAAAGCTGGAATTCACCACCACCAACCCAAAGGCCCTCGCAAAATCCAAAAGAGCAGCTCCTTCATCATTCCTAACCCCAAAAGCAAAGCCTCCATGCACAGCCTCATACCATAACAGCACTGACCCGATATGCCCATTAAAGTTCCCTCCTATGAAAATCTTCTCTGAGCTAGGTACGCCTCGAACCACCTTGTCCTAAACCTCCCAAAATCTCCTCTTCTCCTCCTCGTCTAGGCCCACCTGTGGCGCGTAAGCACTACAGATGCACAATGAAAACTCCCCAATGACCAACTTAATAGTCATCACCCTATCACTAACCCTGTTAACTTCCACTACCTGCCCCCTAAGCTCTTCGTCCACTAAGATAACCATGGTTGTTTTTATTATTTCTTAACATGTATGGTATGATATGGTTTGATTTGGTGGTTTGGTAACCATGAAAACCCTCACTTTATGTACATACAGATTTGGTGGTATCCTATTGTTTCCTTATTTATTTTCAATTATACCCTTACTTAATATTATACAATTTTATTTTACCCTCTACCCGTATTATTTAACTCCACCCCTCCCTGACCCCCACCCCATCAACCCCACTCCCCTCTAAAGAAAAGTTATTTTATTTTTTAAATTTGTCTTTTAAAAAATTTTAAAAAGAAATTCTTATCCCCACCCCAAATTTTTTTTAATTTATTTTTCAAAACTTTTTTCTACCCCATCCTCAAGCCCCCCTCCCCCACGAAAAAAGTTGAACTTTTTTTAGTTTTTTTTTTTTTTAAGTTTCAAAACTTTTTTCTTACCCCACAATCTATTTATAAAAATCAAAACTTTTTTCTTACCCTATCCATTTTATCATATTCATTCTCATTGTTTCTATTAAATATATATATAAATGCTTTTATAAACCTTTTCCTACTTGTGTAACAAACACACCCGTAGCAAATGCAAAAAAATACATTCAAACTTTGTACTTGTCTTTGGTGGTTACGCCACAAAACACCAAACAGAAATAAATTTGTTGCTATAAGGAAAATGACATTGATTACATTTATTTTGAACTACTCCTTTATTGATTTTATTAGAATTGAATGAATTTAACAACTTAATATATTTACAAGACATAATTTGTGACAAATTAGCACAACAAAAATTATCTTAAATTATTTTACTAACAATTATTAATAAATCTAACATTTATAATAATTAATGACATTTTAGTAAACTTACAAGCTAGGATAGAGTATCATACCGTCAAAAATCAAAAAATAAAATTGTTATTAAACAATAATAAATGATACAGTTCATCCAAACATTGTATTGTACAATATTATATAGTATAATATCATACCACATAGTACCGTACATTATGAAACCACAGAAAACCACCATCCAAATGAAGTATTAATGGCACTGGTTCCGTAAAAATTTCATTACAATGTCGATGGATATAAGTTAAATCTATCTTGCAATTGGGAAAACAAGTCTTTACTTTCCCAGTAAAATACAGAGTTGTACAAAGGAACAAATCCAGAAAAATGAGTTGAAACCCTCCCAAGTCTTTAATTAAAAAAAAGGGGACAAATGGGTCCCAAGATATTATTAAGTTAAGAAAATTAAGTCGCTTAAACAATTGGACAGTTGTTCGATAAATGCATTAGTTGTCTCAACAACTATCAAAGTTGTCGAACAAATTTGAACAGTTGAACAACTTTGTTGTTCAACAACAACTGCGCAAAGTTGTTGGAGCGAAAATGTTTAAAAAAAAATTGAAAAAAATTGTCCATTTTACCTAATTTTTAAAACTTGAACACCTAATTGGGGAACTTGTTTGTCCCTTTTAATTCAAGATACTAAAAAAGTATCACCATAACTTTAGCAGCTCTTAGCTAGCAATCACCATCTCAGTAAACACAGAAATTATAAGAAACAAGAACAACACAAGTTCCCTTCTCATTTTCACATCTTTATACTCAAGGTGATTCAAAAATTTATACGAATCCAAAAAGAAAAAATGTTTTTTACCCTATTACTTAGCAAATTATAATTTCCTGACATGGGAATTTAATTGAACCCAATTTGGACCAAAAACAAAAACAAAAACAAGAAAGAAAAAAATGAAAACAGAAAGCATCAAATTTTGGTGTTTCACCTGAGGAATTTGAATGGCAACTCTTTCACAAGCATTACTTCTCACATATTTATCATACACCTCAGCCATGGATTTATTGTTCTCTTCAAAGCTCATGATTTAAGAGAAAAAGGACCACTTCTTGGTGTCTTTTAGTATTTTTTTATCAAGAAATGAAAAACAGTACAGTTTATGGGACCGTATTGTTGAATTTTGACACATATTCAAAAAAAAAAAAAAAAAAAAAAATATTAAAGATATAAATTTAACATAATTTTTTATTTTTACCCCTAAAATAAACAACTGATCTTGTAATACTATTTCAAAAATTAATTGGTTGTCAAATCATAAGAATAAATTTTAAAAAAAAATTAATGATTCAATTATTTTAAAATACCCCAACAATTTACATATTCTAAAACGGAGGTAGTACTTATTAATAAAATTGTGAAGTAAGAGGTAAGTGGACGAAGGCAAAAGAAAAAGTAAGGATGCTTTTATTAATACCCCCTCCATCCCATTTTACCATCTCAAATTTTCTAATTTAACAAGATAAAAAAAAAAATTATTATATTTCTAGTATAATTGATTATTTTTTATTATTAATCATTCATTAATATTAAAACTAATAACAAGACATAATTTTTTTCATAGTTATATCATCCCAATTAAAAACCGATAGAATGAAAAGGAGGGAGTAATATAGAATGTTAGCTAGTTGGTACTTGCAATAAATATGGGCAACGGAAAAGTCAAGAATTAGAGACTCACATGACTGGCCTACTACATATGTGAATGCCTTGCCAGACACGGGTCTCATCCATTCCTCAAAGTGCACTCTCACTTCACTCATCACTATCACTAACATGTTCTGATGTTCACTCATGATTCATCTAATTTGGGCTAGTCATGCAACTTATAGATTAAGTCACCTCGTCAACATATTACTTTACTTTACTCTTGTATATAAGTGGGTTAAAACAGGACATTGTTGTCCTGTGGGCTTCCACTTATTTATAATTTTTTATTTTAATTTATTTAAATTTATTTATTGTTATATATAAGTGGCTTAAAGTAGACGGGACACCATTGTTCTGTCAACTTCCACTTATTTATAATTTTTTATTTTTTTCATTTTAGTTTATTTGTTTTACTATTTTTAACATATTATTATAAATTACAATAATTAATCACTTAAAATATCTAAAAGATATATAAAAAATTTGATTGACTTTATAAATTCTATAAGTTCCGCATAAATTGAAACTGAGGAAGTAACATGTATTATTTAAAAATGACGTAAAAATATCATAAATTACAAAAATTGATAGAATAAAATATTTAATGACATATAAAAAATTTGATTGATTTGTCAAATACTATCACACTCACATAAATTGAAACGGGGGGAATCACATATTGTTTGTCTTATTTTGTTTAATATATTATGTATTTAGTAATTGCATAAAAATTATTATATATTACAATAATTAATCACTTAAAATATTTGAAAGATATAGAAAAAAATTTAATCGACTTTCAAAATTCTATTAGTGTCGCATAAATTAAAATCGAGGAAGTAACATAAAGATTATCATAGATCACAAAAATTAACAACTTAAAATATTTAATGACATATAAAAAATTTGATTGATTCGTCAAATATTATCACACTCACTTAAATCGAGACAGAAAGAGTAAAAAAAATGATTGACTCTCTAAATTTCATCAGTGTCACATAAATTGAAATAGAAAGAGTAGAAGATATTATCTGAAAATTATGTAAAAGGATTATAAATTACAATATAATTAATCACTTTAAATATTTAAAAACAATACAACAATCTAAAAATTATATTAAAAAATTTGTTTACTCTCAAAATCTTATTCGTGTCGCATAAATTAAAACAATAAGAGTAACACATATCATCAAAAAATTTTATAAAATATGATACATCACAATAATTAACTACTTAAAATATTTCAAAATCATTCAAAAAGTTTAATTGACTCTCAAAAATTTATTAGCATCACCTAAATTAAAATGAAAAACATAGTATATATTGGGCTTGTGCCTACACAGACTCGTGCGATAAATCACTTGGAAGCAGATGACCGTTGTCCTACCATTTGCCGACCAAGCCACTTTTTATATATTATTATTTTTCTGCATTTTAATTTATTTGTCCTATTTTTTATCTGTTATGTATTTAAAAATTACATAAAAGTTACTATAAATTATAGTAATTATCGGTTTAAGATATTTGAAGGACATGCAAAAGTTTGTTGGCTCTTGAAATTCTATCAACCATATAATTTAGGACAGAGAAAATAATATATATTATTTAAAAATAACGTAAAAAATACTATAAACCATAATAATTAACAACTTGAAATATTATCTACATATAAAAGATTTGAGTGATTCTCCACATACTATCACAATCACATAAATTGAGATATGAGTAACACATATTATTTAAAAATAGCAGAAAGTACTATAATCACAACAATTAACAAATCAAAATATGTAAGAAAAAGAAGAAGTTATACATAAGAAATCCGATTGACTCTTTAGGTTCCATCAGTGTCACATAAATTGAAACAGAAAGAGCATATATTATCTGAAAATTGTGTAAAAATATTATAATTTATAATAATTAACAACTTAAACTATTTAGAGACCATACAAACATCTAAAAATTCTATAGAAAATTTGGTTGACTCTTTAAACTACATCAGTAGTACGTAAATTCAAACAACGAAAGTAACATGTATTTCCTAAAAATTATATAAAAAATATTGTACATCATTAAAAACTAAAATTATTTTAAAATGGTATAAAAATTGATTAATTCTCCAAAATTTAACTGTATCATACAAACTGAAACCAAAAAGTAACATACGTTGGGCCCGTGCATGCACTGGCTCTTGTGTCTTGTTCCTTTCACTATAACTTATGTGTATTACCTTTTTAAGAAACAACAACAACAACATACCCAGAATATTCTCATAAAATGGAGCCTGGGAAGGTGCTATGATTATCCTGGTCATTTTCTTGATTTTTGTCCTTTTTTGATATTTTGTGCTATCCAATGTCGTTATAGGTCATTTAGAACTTGCGAAACTATCGGTTCAGTTTTCGAACAGTTTGTTTGAGTTTTAGATTCATTTTCTTATTTTTTTGGTTTAATTTAAAATTTTATTAATAATTAGAAAGTATGAATAGACCAACCCATCCAAATCACAAAATAAACAATAATTCGGGAGTAGCCCAAATCCACAATCTGGATCGGCCCAAATCTTGACCTGATCCACATCAAAAAATAAATAAATATGGTAGGGTTTCCTATTTGAGCTAAGAACAGCTCCTTCCCCTGTAATACCCCGAAAAAAATTTCGTCGAAATTTTGTGCGTAAACGTATTGGGTCCTATTTTTTAGAATGATTTATAGTTTTTCGTATGAAATTTCCTAGAGTTAGACCCACCGTTGTGAAGAGCATCAAATAAGCTTTCCAATGATATGTGGATCATCCAAAACGGACACCCGAGAGATAAGTTACGAACATTCCGATCGAACGGTGAATAGTGATGAACAGTAAAACGTGCAGGAAAAAGTACTGAGGCCAGGCGTATTTTTGCTCCAACTTTAAACGATCATAACTCCTTATACATAATGATCTGGGTGATCTATATATCAACGGAAAGCTCTGCGAGTCCTCTTTCCAATGAACTTGGTTCCATCCAATTTTTCTATCGGAGCAAAAAGTTATGGTCAATCTAGCTCAGCCTATCAAAACAGTTCCCCATGGACAGATTCGTATTTTATTTGTTTCTTAGGGGCATTTTGATCTTTCACCACTCTTTTAAACCTCTATAAATATCCCATTCAGCTGAGAACTTGTATTATTTTCCTCTCATTTCTCTTATATGTATATATATATCAAGTTAGGGTTAGGGTTTTGAATTGAGGGAAATTAATTGGAGGCTTTGATTCAAGAATTCCTTCTGTCAATCTCTTTCGGCTACGGAGTCTAAGGTAAGCCAGTGTTTATTTATGGATCCCTTCCGTCCATAAAGCCCAAGAATCCTATTTTTTTCAAAATATGAACTTGTGGTTTCTATGTGTTGATTGAATTTAATTGATGATAATATTGTATAGTGACTTTTAAATTGATAGCATGAATATTATTGTGGTGTGTGTGATTAGAATTTATGTTCTTATTGTGTATGAGATATTGGGACATAATTATTATGAAATGGGAAAGTTGATGCACATGATGTGAATAAAATGTTGAGTATGTTGTTTATGAAATGGAGAGATTGTGTTGAGTGATTCGAAAATATATATAAGTTTGTGATTTCCATGCTTTGTGTAGAATTAAGTTGATGTTAATATTGTGGCATGGTTGAATAGAAATTATGTTCATGATGTGAATATGTGTTGTGACCTTCAAGTTAAGGTCTTGAATATTGTTAGCAAGTATTGTGGATTTAATTCGATATGCATGATGTAGAAGGATGATTGGAGCATGTTTATTTATGGATTGGAGGAATTGTGTTGAATTTATGAGAGCATGCTAATTAGAGTAGCGAATTGTTGTTACACCAAGATGAGTGATATTAAGGTAATTGTGTTTTCCATGTGTTGTACTATGTTTATACCATGATGTATCCACGTGTGGAGAATTGGTTAATAGAGTTATGATTCTTGGTAGTAGTAAGTATTGGGAGATTATGTTATACATGTTATGAGTCTTGTCGAGGTATTTATGTGAATTGAGGTGGTATTAATATAAGATGTCATGAAATTCCTATGGTTTATGAACCTAATCATGTAAGGGCCAATAGAAGGTGTAGTGTATTTAAGGAAATGACTTGTAAGATATTGTGGTGTAGTGTGAAAACCTAAGGAAATGTTAGGAGAGTAGAATATTAATATTGTGATATGATTTGGTGCCCCGTTGACATGTTAAGTATGAAATTCCCAATTATGTGTTAAGCTATGCATGTTATGTGTTCGTCGAAACGTAGATGTGAATGAGGTTGTATCATTACGAGATGTTGTAATGAAATTCCTATGGTACATAAATCTAAGCATGAAAAGGGTGGATGGAATCTTGGTATGGTTATGTGACATTATGGTGGTATGTGGTGTATAAATATGTGAATTGGGTAGTTGAATAATTGTAAACTAGACGAATCCACCTATGCTTAAGAGATACATGCAAGGTGTTTGTGAAAATACCTAAGAGAGTAGAGATTATGTTTTTACAATATAATAGGTTCTAAATGACTAGTCGATGTTCGATGCTTATGTCCAACGTGATTTCCATGCTATGTGTTTGTTAAAATAATTATGCGAATAAAGTTGTATCATGAATTGGAAAGATGGTTTTACATTGGATAATGTTATTAATGAGGTACGAAATTATGATATTCGATGCATATATGATTTTGAAATGGATTTATGTCCAAAATTCCTTGATTTTGAATATATGATGATTTGAATTAGTAAGCCTTGATTTATACAAGTATTCCATTATTTCCACGTTATGATGTGATAAGTGGTATTGAAAACCTTATGTCCCTATTGATTATTATTTCAAGTGTCTTTAAAATGTGAGTTGGATTGTGAATTGAGGCGTGTTGACGTTGAAGTTGTTGACGTTGAAGTTGGAGGGCTATGATGAGCCTTGGCATTATTTTGGTGTTATTGATATTGTGGTGGTTAAAAAAAAGGTGATACATTTCGATGTTGGAAAATATTCTTGATTTGAGTCGAGTTAGGGATCCACTAATGATTATTTAATAATTTAAGAAAGATACATGATTTCGGTCATCATTGTTGACCCTTGAGATGTTTTGAAGTGGAATCCCTAACGCGTTCTGAGCTTGTCGGGGAGTAGTACTTAGCACCGAGAGGGAAATTTGGTATTTCCCCAAACCTATGTGCCACCGTAGGGTTGTTTGATGATGATATTATTGGCCAGAGAGCCCGATTGTGATTATTGCAGTTTTAAGGTCGTACTCCCTGGCAAAGAGTATGACGCTCCCGCCAACGGGGTTTTTAAATGTTGGTATTCCACGTAGCTCACGTGGGGTTGTCAATTATAGAAAACTCCCTTGTCCATAAGAGTCATGTTTATTGAAATACCGAGTCAGTTTCACGGTAATCTCAATCGAGCGATGAACAATGAACTCTCGGTTAGTTTTAAAACTTGAGGAAAACTCAGTAATCTCGAAAATCACTCTCGAACTTATTTATTATCATTATGGAGAGACTTCCTGCTAGATGAGAGTTGCTCTCAAATGTATTTAATCTGTATCAGTGAGAATTGAGATTTCCTGCTAGATGAGGGTTGATCTCAGGTTCAGTTATTCAGTGTTTCAGGGTCAGTGGACTCGATCTCAAATATCGGTATCAGTTTCTGAGATTATCATAAAGACTTATGTGTATGAATTCGATTATTGATGATAACAGTATGGTATTAAGGTCATGGTGGTCGGTGTCACATATTGACATGATTTCGGTTATACGTTATGCATTTATGCATTCATTATTGATCAGACATGTTCATGTTTAAATACTGCATAATTTCTATACATGTTTACTCTCGCGAAGGCATGTGGTACAGATTGTTATGTTCATGCATAAGCTTTATATATTTAACCTTACCATATCCTTGCATACTCGGTACATTTTTGTACTAACGCATTTGCGCTATGGTGCTTTCTCTTATGTTACACCATAGGTTCAGAAGAGCGTGATCCAGAGTATATTTAGCTATCAGATCTTGTAACAGTGGGTGCAGCAGTGAGTCCTCATCATCCGAGGATATTCCATTTCAGTGTTTTGTTGATTTTAGTAGATGGAGTTAGTTGGGGGACTGTCCCTTCAACTCCACAGTTTAGACAGTTAGAGGCTTTTCAGACAGATGTATAAGTGTGTGGTTTCCAGTATTGCATATTTTTAGATGTTTGAACCTTATGGCAAGTTTACGCATGTATTTTATTATATTATGCAGTGAACAGGTACAGATATCAGAAAAGGGTTAGCTTGTGGTCCTTCGTGATCATAAGCACCGTGTGGCATTTCGATTCTCGGGAATCGAGGCATTACATCCCATTTAGCTTGTCGCCTCTTCTACCATGCTTGGCTTCTGCAATCTGTAATTTGAGTTGTTGCATCTGTGGGTAATCAACATTGTACCTTGGTGTCACTAAGGTGGATCCTTCTCCAGCTGCAAGAGTAAAAAATTTTTCCCCTTTCTAAGTTAACACATTTCCTTTGAGTCTTGCTTAACATTGTATTCGCTCAATTTCCAATTGAGATCGCAAGTGTAAGGGTATATGAAGTGTTTTTTGGTGCTAAATAGTAAGGACTAATCCATTGAGATTTGATATGCAATCCTGGTAAGCTGCTCCCTCTGTTGTTTTTTATTTTGCTAATTGACCTGAAAGATAACCTTATATTTCTTTACCAGTTATGGAAGAGATGGAGATGATGAGATGCTTGGAACCACTTGTAACTAGATGATGTCAATTCCTTAACCTCAAGAAATGAAGATCTGACCATTTGACCCCTTAATCTACTGAGAGTCCTTTTTGTTGGCTGGTTTAATTAGGCTAAGTAGCAATTTCCCTTTTTTGTTCACCTTTTTTGGTTGTGAATTTGTATCTGTGGATAAACTTGTTTTAGCCTCTCCAGTCTATCTACTTCTTTGATGCTGCTAGCCTCAGGTAGGACAATTGATACCTATGATTGTTATGAATTCTTTTACCAGTACTTGGAAGCTGATGGAATGTTGTATATGTGAATGTATTTAGCTCCAAAGCCATATTGACTAAAAGATTTGCCAATTGATTTCTTTCTCTCTATGTATAAACTATCTATCTGCACTTGCTTGTGTGAGAGTAGTTGCCATATTTACATGATTATGTCCTCTACTTTCCAAAGTATCTCTCATTCCCTACTTAACATCTTCTACATTAGTAGAGAGTCCGTTTGAATGATTTTCTTATCATGTGTTGATGCATTATAATGTCCTGTTAGCATAATCTAATCTCAGCTCTTGTGTTGGGTTTTAGCATCACCAACACATAGATGTACCCTTTACTCCCCATTTCTTGATGACAGTGTCTACTACTATCCTCCCTCTCTATATCCTCTACATAAAGAAAACTATCTTGAAAGGAAAACCCTTTATCCACCACTGTTTGTAGAAATTATTAGGATCTTCTCCCTGTCTGACATAGTGCCATGCTGATTTGACACTAAACTTCCCTCTTGCTTCCACTGACCACATTGTTTTATCTTTCTGTAATGTTTGTTGTGGAGGAGACACTTTCTGCCTTATGTGATTCACAATTTCCTCTGTCAATAATTCCTTCAGCAACTCTACATTCCATTGCCCATCCTTCATCAACTCTTTGATCCTTTGTTGTCTATCATCCTATTTCCTGCTTTCCTCCATAAAAGAGTAAAAATCTCCTACTCCACTCCAATTGTCATACCAAATATGTGCATCTACTTCCCTGATTTTCCATGTTATCAGATGATCAATATGATCCCTTACTTGTAGCATCTTTGTCCAAACTTGGGATCTACCTCCTAATTTCCATATCACCTCTTTAGGATGCAGTTTTCTACAGTACTTATTCAATATGAATTCACTCCATCTCGAGTTTTTGGTTCTAAAATTCCACCATAACTTATAAAAGAGAGTTGTGGATACATCTTGTAACACCCTAAAACCCAAACCTCCTTCCTCTTTTGGCAAACACAACTTAGACCAGGCTACCCAATGTCTACCTTTCCCCTCTATATTCTTTCTAAAGAAGCCATATTCTTGATAACATCTGCAGTGGGCAAGCCGTTGGTGGTTGATATGGCTATATGAAATCATACAAGGTCAAGTTGTGCAAGAGTAAGGATAGAAGTGGATTTGGTGGCTAAAATACCACACAGAATTAAAATCAATGAAGAAAATGATGTCACAAGGAAAATCAAGTCTAAGTGGACATATGTTCAATATGATCACAAGCCTAAGTACTGCAAAAAATGTTGCCTCCAAGGGCATAATGAAGACACATGTTGGACTATTCACCCGAAGCCATTTGACCAGATACAAGAGCAAAATGAAAAAAATGACAAGGCTAAAGAAGATGCCAAGGAGAAAGACAAAGCAAATATGACTGCAAATGCCGTGGACAAGAATCAATAGAGGTTAAGAAAAAGCAAGTATAGAAGAGATCAATATAGTCATATCCTAGGAGAAATGGAGGAGAAGGATGTTGAAATAAAAACATCAAATGCATTTGATGTCTTGGAACATCATGACAAATCAGATGAGTGTAACAACCCAATTTTCTGGAACCGAAACGTCACACGGTGCTCATGATCCCGAAGGACCACAAGCCAACCCACTATTGATATATGTACCTGAACACTGCATAATATAGATAATAAATGCAAAAATTGGCCATAAGGTTCAAAATATTTAAAATACTCAAAATTGAAAACTGAATACTGATACACCTGTCCGAAAAGCCTCTAAACTGTCTGAACTGTGAAGTTGATGGGACATGTCTCCAACTAACTCTATCTACTGAAAATAAAATAAGTCTGATAAAATAAGGATCATCCTCAACTGAAGAGGACTCACTGATACATCTACTGCTGCTGACTGGGACTGAGCTGCTAAGGGTACTCTGGATCTCGTGCATCTGAACCTATGGTGTCAAATAAAACACCATAGCGCAAATGCATCAGTACGGGAATGTACCGAGTATGAAGATGAGGTAAGGGTAAATGCAAAGGCTTATGCATGAACAATTACTTAACTGAATAATCATGAGAGTACTGAATGAGAACACATGCATGAATGCACAAACCATAACTGAAATCATCGTGACTCGGATACTACTTTACTGCCATTTGAACTCACTACTAATGCCTGAGATACTGAACACTGAATTGTTTGATATTAATAAATGAGTACTGAGGTGAGATCAGTCTTATCTAGCGAGTGATCTTGGAATCTGAGGATACTGAAGCTGATTGGCTAAATATACTCATGTCATTAACTGAATTCTGAGCTTTCTACTCTCGACCGACTGCATCAGAGATCAAACCTCTCTAATGGATAATTTCAAAATCTACTATTAATGATAAGAAATGATCATGTCCGAATCAGACAACAAGAATACTTAACTGAATCTGAGATCAAGCCTATCTAACGAGTGATCTCGGGATCTGATAATGAGATTACTAAACTGAATATGAGACTGAGATCAAGCCTATCTGATGGGTGATCTCGAGATCTGATAATGAGATTACTCAACTGAATATGAGACTGAGATCAAGCCTATCTGATGGGTGATCTCAAAATCTGATAATGAGATTACTCAACTGAATATGAGACTGAGATCAAGCCTATCTAACGGGTGATCTCTACATTTGATAACAAAAATACTCAACTGAATTTGAGATAGGGATCAAGCCTATCTGACAGGTGATCTCAAGATCTGATAATGAGATTACTCAACTGAATATGAGACTGAGATCAAGCCTTTCTGAAGGGTGATCTCTAGATCTGATACTGAAATTACTTTATATGGGACCAATCCTATCTGACGGGTGGTCCATGAATCAATGGAACTATTTGAGTTCCTTACTGAGATAGATGACTGTATTAGACAGTTCTAATTTCTGAAGATTGATACTGAAACTGTAACTCTGGGAAGTAGTTACTTAACCGACATGTCCCAAATTTCAATTGGTAGGGTCCAACCTGTAACCCCAGCTAGAAGAGTGCCAATACTGTGCCACAGGTAAAGAGCTCTCTGGTCAAGCCTATCTGACGGGTGACCCTCGCAGGAAGTCAAGCCTAAGGTAATATAATAGTCAAGTCTTTCCTGACGGGTGACTCCTGCATCCTGCGCTGGCTACGCAGTTTTGGAGTTCAGGGATTGCTCCTAACGACTCTGTCTCTCTGACGGGGAGCCGCCATCCCTGCCCTCGCTCGGTGCTAGCTCCTACTCCCAAATGAAAGACTCTGAACTGATTCTTAACTGAACACAAACTAAGCTGAATTTGTTACTGATCATATTTTTTGACTGATCTGACTGAGTTACGCTGAATTCACTTAGTTCCGTATCTGACGAAATACTATTGAATCTCGTTATCTGACTGACCAATACTGAGCTCGGGATAGATTACTCGAATACTACTAAAGACTGAACTGAACACTTGAATACTACTAGATCTGAGCTGAGTATAGAATTGAGGCTAGATTACTAGCAATATTGAGATTACGATAATTACAAAGATTACTGAGATTTCTTAAATTCTGTATTTATCTGAGAATACAGAGTTCTATAACTCGCTGAGTTCTGAGAATCATGGCTCAACTGAAATTATCGTGAAAACTGACATGGGCTCTAGACAACAGCTAAATTGTCGGGTATAAATACCCTCAGGACTCGATAACATAAAAGTAAAGCATAACCATTCTTGAATAATTAAGACCATGGACAATCATTCACCATCACAATCACTAAGGCATCACTTCAAGAATTTAGGAATCCTAAACATGTAATAACATAGGGGGACATGTTATTGGATCATACTCCATTCAACAAGGTCTTGCATCAAACACTTGGCATGTATTAAAGTCTTTCTTGCATCAAACACTTGGCATGTATTAAAGTCTTAGCATGTATCAAAGAGCACATAATTGGGGAATTTCATGCTATCATGCCACAATTCATTCACTAAGGCTTTTCAACAAACACTTGGCATGCATGGGCTTACACACAATAGGGGATTTCTAGTCACCATGCTATAATGGCTCTAATTCATTCACATAAGCATTTTATTAAGCACATGGGGAGCATGCTTTACTTATTCAACAATTTCTACACTTAATTGACATGAACACATCACTTAACAAGTAACTTGAAGAGGGTTTGTCATGAACATCACATGGGTATCACATACTAAGGTTAAAGCTTGAAAACCTTGCAAACAAACATGAATCAAAACTAAATAATAGCAGAACATCAATTTCAACACACATGAATCATGAAAACCCATAAGCATAAGATGTTTGAATTTTTGGATGAAAGAGACCCAAGAATAAACATCTACATACCTTAGAGAAAATCTTTCTTGAAAGCTCTTAGAGAGATTCTTGATTTCTTAATTTCCCTTGAAGAAGAAGGAAGGGTTTTAATTTTGTAGAAACCCTAGCTCTTGTTATTGAACAACTTTGAGAGAAAACAATGATATTTTGGGTGAAATGAGACCAAATCTCGTGTCAAGGAGTATATATAGGGGTTGGGAAAAGACCCTTTTCGCCCTTGGAATTAAACTAAAAAATCCTGATTTTACATGCTGGTGTGACACGCCATAATCGCACCAGCTCACTGGAAATTGGATAATCAGGAAACTGCTTGATGGAGTGACGTGGTGAAAATCGTGTTGCCACCTTGGTTGCAAACTGGAAAGGAACCGCGACGCGGTGGAATTGTGTTGGTACACTGAAAATTGACAATTCTAAAATTAAGCCTTGGTGGGACGCGCCATAATCGCAGAGGCTCACTGGATTTTGACGATTGCCATTTTGGCCAGATCCGCGACGCGCTAAAGTGTCAGGTGGCACACCATCTCACTAAAATAGCTCTAACTCTTTCCCCGAGTATCGAATTTGGGAGAATTTGGTATCGACAGAAAGCTTATTCAATTCTCTACATGACAAAAAGTTGATATTGGGAAAATTCTACATGGTTAAAAATACTTCTCACTTGGGAAGACACTGTTCACTCTTTTAGAACCGGATTAACACCTTACTGAACATGCTCTAAAGCTCAAACTACGAGAGAATTTTGCAGGGTCTTACAACGAGCAACTAAAATCCAGCAATATAGAGAGGAAGAAGAGCACTAATAACTGGGTAACAAAGAGTTTTTGAAACTCAGACACTATTCCTGTAGGAGAAGTACAAGTACAAGCCAATAATGATAGGGGTAAGGAACAACAATAGAGAGAAAAAGGCAACAATGAAAGGGGGTAGCATAGAAGATAAAGCAGTATAAAACACAGAAAAATGGCATGGACAGGGCAACAATGCTCAAACAAGGAAGAAAAGATCCAGAATGATTCAAGAGAGCTGATGGTGAGGGAGAATAGCACAAATCAGGAACAAATACTAGAAGATTAGTACCTCTTTCAATAGAAGCAGGGAATATGATGGAAGTTGCTAATAGTAAAAAAGAGGTCCCAAATTCAGAAGACTTGGTAGACAATATTGATGATGCAGCAGTAGAAGGAGATTTATCTCCCAAACAAATCAAATCACTGAAAACAAAGCATGGAAAACATAACAAAAGAAACAAAAATATAGTTGCCACTTCAATGTTGATAAGGAGTCACACATCAAAATCAGCCTCAAAATAGATGCTCTAATATGGAACATAAGGGTGCTTAACACTCAGAAGGCCTTTACAAGGTTGATAATAATGCATAAAAAATACCAATTTGGTTTCATTGGTCTTATGGAACCTTTTCAAACTGGTCAATATATTAAAGATTATAAGAAAAGGCTAGGAATGCAGTATTCTGTAGTCAATAGGTCAGGCAAGATTTGGTCTTTCATTAAGTCAACTATAGAGTATTCTATTATTAGTAATGAGGAACAATAACTATCACTCAGATTGAAGAACCAGAATACAGGAGTGGTGGTTATGGTTACTTTGATTTATGAAAAATGTAATCAAATGTAGAGAGATCTCCTGTGGGAGTCTTTTGGGACTCTGAATGGTACAATAAATGAACCTTGACTGGTAGGTGGAGATTTTAATGTCATAAGGCATGAAGAAGTGAAGTTGGGAGGACTACCTATTACTTTTGAAGAAACTGAAGATTTTAATCATTGTATAAGCAATTGTAACTTTGAAGAGATTGCTTTCAAAGGGAGCAAGTTTACTTGATGAAATGGCAGAGTTGACGGAGAGTTGAAGGAAGTATATTCTTTTTAAAACCAATCCATTATCCCCCAAAAACCCTTCATAGGTATACATAAATGGCATAAATACCTACAAAAGTTGCACAAAAAATAATACAATCTTTAGGGAAAGAAAAAATAACATGAGAAAAAGAACAATATTCCGTGCAGGGGATAGGAAATACCAATTCCTGAAAGCTCTTTTATCAGCCATCGCCCTACCCCCAAAGGATAATGGATTGGATTAAATAGCATGTATTTCTTCAACATATAAATATGATTCATCTATAATTGACTCAAGGTCGATTGACGCAGAGCAAGTTTTCTAATGGGCCCAGCACCCCCTCGGGTATTGGGTCGTCCTAGGCTCATGCCTAATATAAGATTTTGGTTTGGCGCTATCCTAAGTATCTAGAGTGGGTTTGAACCAAGTTCCCAAGCGGACGACTTGGGTTTGAAAATACGAATATCCATCAGACGCCTCACGTGCTAATAAACCGTCATATTTCTAACACTTCATTTGAAGTTGAACAACAAGGGTCGGGACATCCATGAAACCCCAAAATAAATTAATAATAAATGTGAGATTATGCTATGTATGAGATGCAATAATTAAATTCTGCAAAATCAAAACATATAAACATGTAAGCAATTTAAACAGTTAATCAAAAGATAAAGTCAAACATTTGGTTAGAACCTAGCTAGAAACCCCAGCAAAATCGTCATTTCTATTTTACGAAATTTTTTACTTTTGATAGACCCCACTTAATTTTGAAAATGAATTAAGAAAATCTTTATAAAGTACTTAGATGATTCAAAATAGAAAAATCATTTAAGTTAGAGATTCTAGGTAAGCGGTTCCTATTAATGTTTTAGAAAGGTTTTAAGGTACCTAAAACGTCCGCTAACTTGCGGTTATCCGGACTGTTTGAAAAGATCTTTTGACTAACTTCAAAAAAATTGATTGTTGAAAAGTAAATGATTTTAGAAAAAGGCATGTGTAAAATAGATTTGGACGACTTAGTAGAGATTTTAACTAGGTCTAAATAAATTAATAACAAAGCATGTAAAAGGGGAAAGGGGAAAATAAAGGACTTAGGCCATTGGGCCCAAATCAATAGACCCTGTCCTAATCTAATTGGGTTTTTCGCCCACTTGCATCTGTCCTAATCTAAATATTGGACCTTGGCCCGTAACCTGTCCTAAACTATTTTTTCAAGCCCGTTGGCCCAAAATCTGCTCCACCTGTATTAAATTTACAACTTTGGCTTCGAGGCCCAAATGAATAAACAATGAAATGAATAAATAAATAAATAAATAAATAAATAAAGACAATAATACAAATGAATAAATGAAGAAATGAGACTTTCAAGTATCTTAGCTGCTTCAAGGATGAGACTTTAGTCCATTTCTTCTTCTTTCGACTCCTTGCATTCGGTATGCCACATGGTCAACTTTTTAAAACTTTTCCCTCGAAGTTTGACTCGAAAAGAGGGGCCTCATTGTCCTCTTAGAAATGCAAAGGAAGGGAAGTTCATTCGCGACTCCGGATGGAATTTCCATGCAAAGCAAGAAAAATAAAGAAAACATTAATACATGACCGATTGAGAAAGAAAAGAAGGAAAACTAAAGCAGGTAAATGTAAAAAATTAAATCAAGGAATAAGAAAATAAAATACGTAACCTACAACCATTTAAAGAAAAGAAAGCATAGAACCAGCTTAATCATGCTCGGTCGCTGGAAAAGAAAATGTAGAAAAGGCTAATAAGAAGAACAAGGGTGCATTCAAATAGTCGAACAACATATTAAGCAAGAAATGTCTTGATGTAAACTTTGTTTGCACTTAAGTGTAAATAACATGTTTGATACCAAAGAGCATATGATGAGTAGCAATGTAGATACTACATAAGCATATTGTAAACTCATTTAAAAGGTATCCATGATCGGAGTACTATTGCTTCATGATCAAAGGACAAAAACTTAAGATAATAAAGCAAACAACAGTAGCACTGAGAACAAATGAGTTATCTAATACTCAACTCATGAATCGTAGAAATAAACATAAAGCTAGCAGCTTCAAATGAGAAAGAAACAACTTTTCCTTCCAATTTTTGAGCTTTTCAGTCAGACAAAACAGCATGCTCTGGCAATTATAACACACCAATCACACCCGACCACGAAACAAACAATATTTAAATTTGGGAAAACACTTAAATAACAAAATTAAGCTATTTTCTCCAAACAGGCATACTCGAATGTCCAACATTCACAAAACACAACCTCATTTACCCTTCTAACACAATCACAACAACAACAACAGGCCCAGTGTATTCCCACAAAGTGAGGTCTGGGGAGGGTAAGATGTACGCAGTTCATACCACTACCTCCGAAGAAGTAGAGAGACTGTTTCCGATAGACCCCCGGATCAGAATCTCGAATAATACACCAAGATCGTATTGGAACATGTAACAGGAAAGGTTGGTATGCAGACATAAGAAATAATAGAAATAAATATCAGTACGAAATAAGAGAAATACGAGCAATACGAAATAAGAAATAAGAACAGGGACACCCACTTACCCACCCCACCTGAACTCACCTGGCTAAAGGCTCCTACTCAAGGACACAGGCCTGGGATTACTGCCCGGATACGCACTCGCTCTCCTAACACCTAGCCACAATCCATACACTCGCCCTAACCTTCTACCCTAATCCGCGACCTCCACACCTTCTTGTCTAGGGTCATGTCCACAGTGAGCTGTAGCTACTCCATGTTATGTCTAATCACCTCCCTCCAGTATTTCTTTGGCCTACCTCTACTCCTCCTAAAGCCATCTAAGGCCAGCCTCTAACACAATCACAATATCAAAAATGAATCCAAAGAGAAAAAGAAAGTCCAAATTTTAAGTCTTGATATATAAAAAAACATAACCTAGAGACGTACGCCTGCTACCTCGATTGACTTTCAAGATCAAGAGAGTTAGAAGACAGTCTTTTATCAGGTTAACTAAACCATCATCAGTAGTCTTGAATCAAGAACAAGGCTACGGGGAAAATAAACAGCTAACATACTAAGATCAATATGGGACATTCTGCTAAAAGGAGAGCGAATCAGGCCACAATAACATGTTGAACACTAACAGAGCTTCATATGACAGTGGCTACAAAACAACAAAATGAAACATCAATTTGGAACATCATGCTCAAAGACAATGAACAAAATGAGCGAAAATTTTGCAATACACACTGAGATTTGGCCTTTAAAAATAGAACAAATAAAACTACTCAACAATATGAGCATGAAACAGTCAGCCCTCTACCCCAAAAAAAACTACAAAATCAGCTATGAAAACAGAATATGTGATAGTCGGCCATCAAACCAAAGATTACAAAAGTAGTAATAAAAACAAAAATGTAAAATAATGGCTCATCAAATGACATAACGCCAAACACTTCAGACAAATCCTACGGCCATCGAAGCCAACTACAGCAAACAGTCCCAGCCACTTTGATTACGACTATACGCCTATCAATACGGAGAAAGAGATGAAAAAAGAACGCCATAAAGAATGTGTAGAAAGAAGTTTACCTTCTTCGGGGCAGCAAAACAGGACCTCAAGCTAATGTCGGGAGCCACCACCACCGAAAATAGGTCCTTCGAGAATTCCGATCAAATCGACGGCTTCTAAAATTTTACTAAAATAAAAATTTACTGATTTTTGCTCAAAGGGTTTTTCCCCTTTCAACGAAAATAGTAAGAGTATATATAGGAAAAACTTTAGGGTCCAGCCCTTTTTCCTTTCGATGTGGGATGGAAAAATCAGATAGAAATTCCAGGAGAGGATTTCAAAATTTCAAAATAGAATTAATATCCACCTTCTACCTCTGTATGAATCGGATGATCGTGAGATATTATACCATTAAAAGAGACAGCTGGACAAATGACACTTTAGGAGTGCCTTGGTTGTTGATGGATAATGTTGTGTTTATCGCGGGTTCGGGTCGTCGGATCGCCGGGTTTCAGGGTGCCGGATTAAGTTGTTGGTGTTATCGTTGATGTAGGTATCAGGGTCAGGTCAGAATTAGATGTTGGGTCAGGTTTGCTGGGTTGGATTCGCGCTGAAGCCGTTGATCGATGTTGTTGTTGATTGTGCACGATTTTGGCTGAGGTTGTTTCCAGTTGTACGTTGATGCTGTGGTTAAAAGGGAAAGGGAGTGGGCCGGGTCAGAGATGGTGGGATTGGGATGGTATGTTATTGTTATGTTGGGCTGTTGAAGAAAAGGATTAAATGTGGGTCGGGTGAAGCTGTTTTTATTGGGCCAGCTGGGTCAGGGTATTTTGTTTGGGTTGTTCGGCAAAATTGGGTTAAAATTGAGGCTATTTAATAACCTCAATTAGATTTCTATTGGGGTTAAAATAACCCAATTAAATTAGGAATTTGGTAATTTTTTAGGATATTTAGAAAATAACCCTAATTAGATTAGGGGTTACTCAAAAATAATTTCAATTCTAATTTAGCCTATCCTATTTAAATTTTGACCAAATTAAAAGTTAATTGGCCAATTCCAAAGCAAGTATAGTCAATTTGGTTTCAATTATGATCGAATTTAATAGATTGGTTAAATTAAATTGATGTTTGATACGAATTAGTTCCTCATTTAATCCCCGAGTTTTTTGATTTGATAAAATGAAACAAGTATTTTTTCCAAATAAATTATTTTGAGAATGAATTATATTTAGATCAAGATTTCAACCTTTTGAATTTATTTTCAAGATAAGCTTTAATTAAATTCGATATCTCATAAATGTTTAAGTAACCAAATTATATGATCTCGTATAATTGAATACGATAATATATAATCGCTACTTAAAATGATAAAATTCCTCAGATAAATACTTTGAAAAGCTTTTATTTGGATAAAACAAATGTTGCAATTTTATTTGAAAATCGAAGAAACTCGAAATTAAACTTGGTTGTGGAGGGCAAATTTTAGGTGTCTGCATGGATAATGGATGATTGGTTGATTTGAGTGGATTTTTTGCTTATATTATTGGTATACTGGTTGGATTTTGGATATTTTCATTTTGATTGTTTGTGAGCATTACATCCTCATATTATATTCATTCATGAAACTAGTACCACCATGGAAATACTGAAATACTGGCTTTTTCTGATAAAAAATATGACATCTTTAAAAAATCCTACCGGTGTATGTGTTGAAGAGGAGATATGGATATTAGTATTGGATATTAGTTGTATACGGGTTGAAGAAGTCCCTATAGGTTCTACCTCAGGAAGCTTTAGCTTAGTAGATGTATACGGAGGTTGTGCGAAAACCTCGTGCATCATCATCATCTTCATCGCATTACATATGTTGTGTTTGTTCTATGATTGTATTTCTACTTGTGACTTGATATTTGTCCATTTATTCTATCTTCTTATACTTGTATTTGAAGTATGTGTATATTTCTTCTTCTTTCCCCTACTTGTTGTTGTTATATGTATATACAGTTGAATTGTTATTGGAGACAGTGTGGACTACCGTTTGAGACATTTTCTGATTGCAGGTGATGTACCCATAGTTTGTGTTTATATTCTTTATTTTCTACTTTACTCAGCCGGTCTATGATACCTGATGAGTACAAGTGGATCATACTCATCTCTACTATGCCTTTTTGGTGCAGATCTAGGTACGAGTGTGCCACACGGATAGCTAATTCAAATGGTATTTAACGTCTATTCAAGGTAGCAGTTGATATATGCATCTGAAGTTGGCCACTACCTTTTCTTATCTAGATTATATCTTATTGTATTTAGCGATATAGTTGGTTTATTTTTAGATATCCTATGTATATTCTGTCTTCGAGTTGTATTAGTGGTTCTTACACTGTGACACCAAGTTTTGAATATTGTATTGGTATCTTTAACTATGTATTTTGGATTTTACTTTATATGTGTGTGGTTCGACTCTGCTCTAGGAGTCTTGTCGTGGATTTTGGTGATAGGCTTACTTGTCAAGGTTTGTTGCGACAAGTGCCACTATGATCTTTGATTTTTGGGTCGTGACATGTTCACTACTCGATTTGAAGATTGTTGGTTTGATGAGACTATTGTCTCAAAATTAGGGAAGAAAATAGTAGAATCAAAAGAGAAATATTGTAAAAAGATTCATTGGTGTCTCATCTTGCTCCACGTGCTTCTATTTGTGAGCAAGAAGCACAAAAGAATATTGACCTGCAAAAAATTATAAATCAAATTCCAAATGCATTTACAGATTTACAAGGGATTATTAAATCAAATATTCCTACAGTGAAAGTCCCAATTCAAATTGAGGTCCCTGTAGGACCATCTACTAGTTTCGTGGCTAATGAGTCCAAAGCCTGCCTGAAGCGTGGTAGATTATTGGATTCTAAGGATCAAAATTCCAAAAAAAAAAAATGGTCAAGATAACACTATAAAAGAATCTCATTTGAAAGTTGGGATAATACCCACGAAATATCTGAAATTTGACCGGATTATCAGTTGAGCATACTGAACTTTGCGGGGGTCCTATTACCCTCCCAGATTTTTTTTTCATATTTTAATGGCATATATCTGCCACTTGGCACACTACGTGTGATTCACGCGCATTGAGCGCGTGAACAGTGTTAAAAACGTTTTAAAACTCTTTTTTTTTTCCAAACAACCCCTTAATTTTAAATTATTTAAAGTTTCATATTTTTATTTATTTTTTCATTCTTCTTTCTTCTTAATGGAACTCGAAAAATCATGAAAAAAAAAATCATATATGGAACTCGGAATCTTTCCGAATTAATGGAAAGATTAATGGTTATAATTAATGGAAAGATTTTTCCGAATCTTTCGAGTTTCATTTATAATTTGAACTCGAAATTATAAATGAATTCGAACTCGAAATTATAATTCGAAAAAATTAATGGTTATAATTAATGAAAAGATTCTGAATTAAATTTCATGTATGGAACTCGAAAAATTCCTTAATGGTTATAATTTAATGAAACTCGCTAATTGAAACTCAATGAATGATTCGGAAGATTCAAACTCGAAAACTCGCTAATTTAATTCCGAGTTCCATTAATGTAAATTGAATCTTCCGAGTTTCATTAACGGAAGATTGAATAGCTTCATGGAAATTGAATCTTCCGAATTCCATTAACAGAAGATTGAATAGCTTCATACATGAAATTAAATTTTTTGAATCTTCCGAGTTTCATTAATGAATTTTTCGAATCTTCCGAGTTCCATTAATAGAAATTAAATCATGAAATTAAATTTTTCGAATCTTTCGAGTTCCATTAATGAATTTTCCAAATCTTCCGAGTTCCATTAATGGAAATTGAATCTTCCATTGAGTTTTCAATTAGCGAGTTTCATTGAATCTTTCATTAATGGAACTCGCTAATTGAATCTTTCGAGTTTCAATGGAAAATTAATGGAAGATTCCATTCAATTATTTGAAAAAACTTTCTTCATAAATTCAATGGAATCATTTGGAATATTTAATATGGTTGTAATTGTAAAAAAGTATTGAAAAGTGATAAAATGGAAAAGAAACGATGTGTGTACTACACTTTCCACGAAAAAAACTGGGTATACGTTTTGAGAGGGGGATTAATTTCACTTTAAAAAAGTCTGGGGGGAATTAATTTCAATTAGAAAAGTATAGGGGAGTAATAGGACCCCCGCAAAGTTCAATATGCTCCACTAAAAATTTGATTAAACTTCAGATATTTTTGTGGGTATTATCCCTTAAAAGTTCAATATTTAAATAATTTTGATGTCCTTGAAGGAATCAATGAGCCTAAAACTCAAGAAAATGAGGAATCATCCACAAATATAAGTGATGGTGAAACTAATTTGAATCAATCAAAAATAGTGTTGGACTATGTATTTACATATAATATTGTAACAAAAATCATGCAAGATAGTGAGTATCTCAAACCACAGTCTGTCACAAAATGTCAACAAAGAAATTATTCACCAAAATGGCAAGAAACAATTCAATCTGAGTTGAATTCACCTGTCAAGCGTGAAGTTTTTGGATCTATTGTTCAAACATAAAATGGCATTAAACTTGTTGGTTATAAATGGGTCTTTGTGCATAAAAGAAATGATAAAAATGAATTACGAAGGTTTAAAGCACTCCTTATTGCATAAAAATTTTCACAAAGGCTTGATGTCGATTATGAAGAGACATACTCACTGGTTATGGATGGAATGACATTATCTTATCTCATTAGGTTCACTGTCCATGAGAGACTTAAAATGAATTTGATGGATGTGTTATAGTCTATCTTTGTGGATCACTTAATAATGAGATATACATAAAAATTTTCAAAGGATATAAAATACACGAGGCATATAGTTCAAAATTTCAGTAAATGTATTCTATTAAACTGCACAAATCATTATATGATTTGAAGCAATCTGATTGCATATGGTATAACCATGTTAGAAAGTATTTATCTAAAGAGGGTTATATAAATAATGCAATTTGCCTATGTATTTTTATAAAGAAAAATACCTGGAAGTTTGTTGTACTTGTTGTTTACATTGATGAAATAAACCTTATTGAAACTCCAAATTGATTATTTAAAGAAGGAGTTTGAGATGAAAGATCTTAGAAGGACAAGATTATGTCTTAGTTAGTAAATTGAGCATTTGATAAACAATATTTTTGTCCATCAATCTACATATACAGAAAAGATTTTGAAAGGATTTTATATGGATAGAGCACATGAATTAAGTACTCTGATGGTTGTTTGATCACTTGATGTGACTAAGAATTCATTTCGACCTCAAGAAAAGAACGAAAAAATTCTTGGTCCTGACGTATCATATTTTAGTGCAATTGATGCACAAATGTATCTTGCTAACTCTACAAGGACTGATATAGCTTTTTCTGTTAATTTGTTAGTAAGGTATAGTCCTGCTCCTACTAAAAGGAATTGAAATGGAATCAAACACATATTGCAGTATCTAAAATGGATTGCTGATATGGGCTTATTTTATTCTAAAAATTATAGTACCGATCTTATTGGTTTTGCTTATGCACGGTATTTATTTGATCCACACAAAGCTAGATCTCAAATAGTCTATGTGTTCATATGTGGAGATACTGTCATATTTTGGAGAATTACAAAACAGTATATCATGGCAACTTCATCAAACCATACGAAGATAATAACTATTCATGAAGCAAGCCGAGAATGTATGTGGTTGAGATCCATGATACATCTCATTCGAGAAAAATGTGGTCTGGAATGTAACAAAGTACCTATAATTTTATATGAAGATAATGCAGTATACATACCACAATTAAATGATGGATTCATAAAAGAGATAGAACGACGCACATTTCGCAAAAACTTTTCTACACGCATGAGCTTCAAATAAATGGTGATATCAACGTTCGACAAATTCGTTCAAGTGACAATTTAGCAGTATTGTTCACCAAAGGATTATCAACCTCAACATTTAAGAAGATGATATACAAGATTGAGATGCGACATCTCTGAGATTTTAAGTATTATTTAATCATGCGAGCAAATACACGTTGCACTCTTTTTTCCTTAATCAAGGTTTTGCCCCATTGAATTTTCCTTGATAAGGGTTTTAATGAAGCAGTTAAAAATGTGTATTACAAGATATGTGTTATTAGAGTTTTTCTTTATTTTGTGTAAAATTAGACACACATTATCTAGACATCCAAGGGGGAGTGTTACGAAACAACATAAGTGTGGATGTCTTTTTCATTGTCAATGGTGTCTTGTTTTTCAAATGTAAAGTTCCTATGCATAAGCCTACTATTTCTATTGGTTGCAATGGTTGACAATGTTGCCTATAAAGGCATACTGTTGTCTCGGTGTTATATACACATCAAAATTAACAAAAGGCTCTGCTATTTGTTCCTCAATTTCTTTATTCTGCTATTTGTTCCTCAATTTCTTTATTCCGTTATTTTATTTTATAACAGTAATAGTTGAGTTGTTTTCCTAATTTAAAGCACAATTTGTAAGTTGGATTTAAAAATTTTATTTTCATATATTAATTTTCAAATAAAGTGAAAAATTATCCAAAAAAGAAAGTAAATAATTTTTATAACTGAGCGGATCCTTAATTTCAATTGCGTTGCTAATCAGTACTAGTTCACTACTTTACAATTGAAAATTACCCACTCTCTATTGTCAAAAAAAGAAAAGAAAAATAAACTAAGAGCAAATGAGATCTTTACCACAATTGAAAATGGAAAAATTAAATGATCTTTGTATTTGAGTAGAATTTTCAGATCAAATTCTCGATCTCTTAGTTACAGAGATTTACACCGTGCATCCATTGCAGCAATACTGCAATCAGGATCTGTAATTTCTTCGAAATCAAGTAAAAATTAATAAACATAATCTAGAATATAATGCGCCTTGTTAAATAATATCTATATACCGGATGTTCTTTTCTCAAACGAAAAGTCTCTTGACCCAACAATAGTGATCTCATGTTGTTCAAAGTCCTCTTGTGGCAGAGGAACCACTTGTGATGAGCTAGCCCCAATAACTTCTGATGAGTCATGGTCCAACTGGCCAAGTTGAATCTGGTGCATGTACGATGAGGAACTATCAGCCTCCTGGAAAAATCGGGAGGGGGAAGGCGAGCCTTCGTTGTCCCAGTGATCAACATCGTAGTTTGATCTACGAGGCGAGTTTTGTAGGCTACCCATGTCGCTCCTGTAGTGGCTGCGCAATAAATGCACAGGCGACATGCCGTGAGAAGGTGTCCCTGGCCTACTTGACATAGGTGTCACTGGATTAGAATGCTTGCTTTGATCCTTTACATGTTTCTTTGCTGTGTGGTGCCAATTCTTCAATGCTGTTGCTACTCTTTCATTGAAGATGGTTGATTTCATGTTTGAGCCCATCTGTTCACAAGTACATACAACATTTGAGCATTGCATTTAATTTCGTGCACAAACCATCTAAAAGGTTAATTAAGAAAGAGTACTTATATACATGATAATTGGAATCAGTAACTTAGCTTGAAAGACAAGCGAACTAGTAACATGGTATAACAGATTTAAGTCACACTAATAATAATTTAAATTTAGTTTATAGTATTTGCGTATATAAGATAAATCCTTGAATATTTAATTTTAACAACATTCACATGCTTAAGGTGGCTTATCATGAGATTCAAACGGTCAAACTACACATATTTTACAATTTACAATTTAAATTAGGTGAATAAAACTTGCTACTAAACATTCAGTCTATATTTCAATAGTAGAATTATACTTAAAAATAATAAAGATAAACTGCTACTATTAAATATTAAATTATAATTGTAATAGTGTAAAAATCTAATCTCTTTACAACGTCAATGCAAATAAGATAAAGACAAATTCTTTAGGTGCATAAGGAAGCAGAGGAATAATGCTGTATCATGTATGAGATGTTAATCAAATTCAAAACCATTTATGAAAGATACAACAAATGTAAAACTTATATACTATTAAAGATAGGACATATTAACATTCAAGATTTCTCTAATGACGAGGAAACTGTATTCAATATTACCTGTGTTACCAGGGCATAAAGAGGAAGAGTAACATAACTGCAGAGAATCTGAATGAGAACCCTGTTCATAATACCAACATTATAATATGTCAATGTTATGAATTGTTATATTGCTCGGACTCATTAAAAATATAATTGGGTGCGTGTAAATACTTCGAAAGTAGTGTATTTTTGAAGGATCTGACACAGATAAGATAATATTTTTTGAAAAATCCGAGCTATAGTTGAATTGAAAGAGAGTTTCAAATTAAAGAAATAATCAATCATCAAATAATAATTGGACAGTATTAAGTAACAAGGCTTACCCCATAGTTATTCTGATGACAATATCCTCAGTATGGTCGTGGTAACAAGATTTCAACCCGAATTCATACTGATATTACCCAAAAGATTGATCATTAGCTTTCTTTTCATTCTCACATTTAAATTTCTTTAACATTTATGTTACTACAATATTTTGGTTTAGAAAGTGTAGCTATATTGGCCATAGGAATAAGTCTTTTTTTGTGCTTACCCACGTCCAAGCAAAGAAGGCCAACTGAAAAGCGTTCTGCATTATTCAAGAGACAAAAAATAATCAAAATCATTGTTGCGGTATGAGTCTAAGCGCGCTGAATTGATAATTAAGTACTACGAAAAAAGTTTAATCTATAAACAAGAAAAGCGTAAAGGAAAAAAAATATATTTGATGTAGTTTAAATTGTTATAACATGTAGTTTAAGATAGAGGCGGATCCATGATCCTGAGGTTTCGGGTGTCACGTCCTATGAACAGTAGTACCATATTTACATAGGAGAAAAGACTAATAGTCGTTGCTCCTAAAAATTCTTATTTCTAAAAAAAAGAGATGTTTGACCAAGTTTTTTTAGAAAAAATAAGTGTTTTAGAGAGTAACAAATGTAGTTTTCGGATATTAAAAAAATAATTATTCCCTAGAAAATTACTTTTTAAAAAATATTTTTGATAAAAATACACTTAAAAATACTTGATTAACCCTAATTGTTTCTCAAAAGTGTTTTTAATATTTATTAATTAAAAAGATATTTCTCATCAAAAAATTTAAAAGTGCTTTTGAAAAAAAAAAGTTGAAAAATAAGTGGATTAAGAAAAAATATATTGATTATTTGTCAAAGTACCAGTCCTAGCTCATTGGTACATTTTAAAGCTTATAAAGAAGATGTCTAGGGTTCAAATCCAAGGAGACACAATGTATTTTTTTAAACATTTTGAAATGTCTTCTAAAATAATTGTGCAAAATCATAATATACCTATATATAGAGAGAGTTTCTACCGAGATGACCAGGTATCGTGACACCCTCAAGCTACTATTATAGATCCGCCTCTGGTTTAAGGTGGTTATGAAAGAAAAAACTACACTCCCTGTTATCCCAATTTATGTAATATTATTCGGATTTTAAGAATCAAACTTCTAAAATTTTAACTATGAATTCGGACATGAAATTTTTAAATATTTTTAAGATAAAAAATTATTTTAAAATATTTACAAGACACATGGAAAAATTAAACTAAGCTCCCTATTATAATAATAAAAAAAAATACTACGCTCCCCATTATCTCAATTTTTGTAATATTATTCAGATTTTAAGAGTCAAATTCTTAAAATTTTGACCATGAATTCGAATATAAGATTTTTAAATATTTTTTAGATAAAAAATTATTTTAAAATATTTACAAGACACATGAAAAAATTAAACTAGGCAAAAAAAGACTTATTTTGAATCTCAAAAATTGGAAAGTATACGGAAAAAAATAGTATGTATATGTTATTAATATGCAAAACTTAAACTCAACAGAAGAAAAAAAAGTTAAAAATTAACGAAGTTGGTTAATTACCTGAAAAAGGACAAAGTTAATGAGAAAAAGAATGAGACGCGGACGGTTAAACCAAAAAAGGTGATCCCCTGGCTGAACCACTGGTACCCCCTTCACCACTTCTCCTCTTTCATGAATCCTTAGCCCCATTTTTGTAATTATCACTTGTAGCTTCGTCCCTACTAACAATATCACCTGCATGCATTTTTAATTTAATGATCTTTTTGTTTTTTTATGGACCTAAAGAAAATGAAACAAATAATTAAATAAAGAAACTTTGAATAGATATATGATCATGTGAAAAACGATGCTGAAACGTCAAGACAATGTCATCGATTGAAAGGCGTATGGTTGTGAAGTAACTACTTACAATCAAGGGGATAAATGGTAGCCAGAGATAGGAATACCAGCCTGTCCAGAAATTAATAATAATAAAATCAGGCGTTAGTCAAAATTAGCTGCAAGGAATGATCGCATGTTAAAGTAAGAGTTTTTTAAGCACTATTTATAGAGTTAAAGTTCTATGTATATGCTACGGAAAATAGAAAAATTATTTAGGCAATCAGATAACTTATAAAACTATTAATAAAAGATTTTGAACACAGGAGTTAGACTGGTAACATGGTGAAACGACAAGTAATCTAATATTGTATATACGTTAAACTACACTAATCTGATATTGTATATACATTAAACTACAGTAAACTACAAAAATTCATAATATTTATGATACATCGTAATACACATATCAATTTTTATTTTTATTTTAAAAAGTTAATTTTAAATTTTCGTAGAGAAATTTGAAATCTTGCAACCACATATGCAGGCACATACAATGGAATTAATTTGGAAAGAGAAGACACCATTTCACTTGAACTTCTCTGCTACTTAAATTAAATTTTTATTTATTTACCCCTAAACAATGTGTGAATTAAATATTTTCTTAAAAATATATTACCATCCTCACAGCGAAGAGCGCACTACACGCATTTACACATCAGCGCCATGTTAGTGCCACGCTAGAGCCACGCAAGCCACACAAAAAAATATTTTTTAATATATATATATATATATATATATATATATATATTTAAAAAAAAAAAAAACATGTTTTCTTTTCACCCCTCCGCCCCTCCGTCCAATACCCCCTCCCCCTCATGCGACTTTCTTCTTCAGACCCCCACCCCCTCCCCTCTTCCCGCTCTTTTTTTCTCCTCCTTCTTCTTCAGAGCACTCACCCCACCCTCCCCTGCTCTTTCTTTCTTCTTCTCCGTCAAATCCATTCACCCCTCACCCTACACCCCCACCCCTGCAAACACCCAAAAAAATTAAAAAAAATTCATTAAAACTCTATTATTATTAACATTCACTGAAGTTATCAAGAAAACTTTCTCCACATCTTCACAATGAGAATCGCACAGTTTTCAAATCCAAATCGAAGCTTGGAGAGTGAAAAAATTGAAATTTGATTTTAACTGAAAACTTTTGAAGGATTTTAGATTTCTCTTTTTACATTTTCTTTGTTTTTTTGATTTCTTTTTGAAAAAAAATTCTTGGGTTGTAAAATTTAAAAGTTAGGTGAGGTTCAAGGAAGAAATGAGAGGGGGAAGGGGGAAGGGGGAAGGGGGGGGGGGGAGAGTAAATGGGTATGAAATTTAAGAAGATGATGAAGATGAAGATGGTTGATTCCAAATTTGTGAATTTAGAGAATTCATAAAAAAAAATATTTTTATTTTTGAAGAAATTAATGAAGTGAAGGAGAAGGGGGGAGGAAGAGAAGAGAAGGGGGTGGTGGGGTGATGGGAAAGGAAAAAAAATTAATAATTGAAAATTTAAAAGTGGAACCTGTTATAAAATAATAAAGAATAAAGAAGAAGAACAGAGATAATAGAAAGAGTAATTGTTATTTCTCTTGAGGTTTGATTTACAATGAAGGAAATCCTTCTATTTATAGGGGAAACTTATACCTAGTTTCTGAGTAAAAGACAGATACTTCAAATACTAATAGACATCAAGTAAATCTTGATAGACATTCACTATAATTGATATTAATATCATAACACTCTCCCTTGAATGTCTAAAAATACGCATATAGGTTGTCTCATTAAAAATCTTACAAGGAAAACACAGTGGTACAAAACCTCGTAAGAAAAAAAGAGTACAACGCGTATTAGCTCCCCCTAATAAGAACATTCTTGAAACTTTGCATTCCGATCTTGTGCACCATCTTCTTGAAAGTTGCAGTTAGAAGAGACTTGGTGAATAAATCAGCCACATTGTCACTTGAACGAATTTGTTGTACATTAATATCACCATTCTTTTGAAGCTCATGTGTATAGAAGAGCTTTGGCGAAATGTGCTTCGTTCGATCTCCTTTTATGAATCCTCCTTTAAGTTGTGTTATGCATGCTACATTATCTTCATATAAAATCGTAGGTACTTTATCACATTTCAAGCCACATTTTTCTCAAATGAGATGTATTGTGGACCTCAACCACACACACTCTCAGCTTGCTTCATGAATAGCTATAATCTCAGCATGGTTCGATAAAGTGGTTATGATAGACTGCTTTGTTGATCTTCAAGATATGACAGTACCCTCATATGAACATATAGCCTGTATGGTATGAGACCGAGCTTTATGCGGGTCAGATAAGTACCCAGCATCAGCATAGCCAACAAGATTGAAACTGCAATCTTTAGAATAAAATAAGCCCATATTGATAGTCCCTTTTAGATATCGTAATATGTGTTTGATCTTATTTCAATGTCTCCTAGTAGGAGCAGAACTATATCTTGCTAACAAATTAACTAAAAAGGTTATATCAAGCCTTGTAATATTTGCAAGATACACTAGTGCACCAATTGCACTAAGATATGGTATTTCAAGACCAAGGAGTTCCTTATTGTTTCCTTGAGGTCGGAATGAATCCTTATTGACATCAAGTGATCGAACAACCATCAGAGTACTTAATGGATGTGCTCCATCCATATAGAATCATTTCAACACTTTTTCTGTGTAGGCAGATTGATGGACAAAGATACCGTTTGTCAAGTGCTCAATTTGCAAATCAAGGCATAACTTTGTCTTTTCGGGATTCTTCATCTCAAATTCTTTCTTTAGGTAATCAATTGCCTTTTGAAACTCTATCGGTGTTCTAATAAGGTTTATGTCATCAACATAGACAGCAAGTATAACAAACTCCGACGTTGTTATCTTTATGAAAACATATGAGCAAATTTCATCATTCGTATAACCTTCCTTAGATAAACATTCACTAAGACGGTTATACCATATGCGTCCAGATTGCTTCAAACCATATAATGATCTTTGCAATCTAATGGAATACATTTCCCGAGGCTTTGAACTATATGCTTTCGACATTTTAAATTCTTCAAAAATTTTCATATATATCTCATTATCAAGTAATTCATATAGATAGATTGTTACCACATCCATTAAATGCATTTCAAGTATCTCATGGATAGTAAAACTAATAAGACAACGCAATGTTATTGCGTCCATAACTGGTGAATATGTCTCGTCATAATCGACACTAGGCTGTTGTGAAAATTCTTGTGCAACAAGGCGTGCTTTATACCTTTGTATTTTATTTTTCTCATTCCTTTTTCACACAAAGACCCATTTATTGCCAACAGGCTTAACACCGTTAGGTGTTTGAGTTATATGTCCAAAAATTTCACGTTTGGCAAGTGAATTCAATTCGGATTGAATTGTTTCTTTCCATTTTGGCCAGTCATTTCTTTATCGATATTCTGTGACAGATCGAGGTTCAAGATCCTCACTATCTTCATGATTTTTGTTGCAACATTATATGCAAAGACATAATCCACTACTATTTCAGATCGATTCAAATTAGTTTCAACATCACTTGAATTTATGAATAGTTTCACATTTTTTTAAGTCTCAGGCTCATTAATTCCTTCAGGAATACTAAAATTGCTCAAATCTTGAACTTTCATATAAAGAGTGTCATCTTGACTATTTCTTTTTCTTTTTCTAGGATTTCAATCCTTATAACCTAATGGTCTACTACGCTTCAAGCTTACTTTAGATTCATCAGCTATGAACTAGTGGATGGTCTTTTAGGGACATCAATTCGAATTGGGTCATTCTCTGCAAGAATATATGATTTAGTGATCCTTTTTAAATCTGTAAATGCGTTTGACATTTGATTTGTAATTTTCTGCAGATGAATAATTTTTTGTACTTTTTGCTCATAAATAGGAGCACGTGGATCAAGATGAGATAGTGATAGATTTTTTCAAAAAAATTCTCTTTTGATGTCACTATCTTCTCCCCTAATTTTGAGAAAATTATCTCATCAAGTCGACAATTCGCAAATCGAGCAGTGAGCATATCTCCCGTTAACGGTTCAAGATAGTGAATAATTGAGGGTGATTCAAACTCAACATAAATTTCTAACCTTCTTTGGGGGCCATCTTGGTGCGGTTTGGTGGTGCTATAGGCACATATACACCGCACCAAAAAAATTTCAAATAAGATATATTAGGTTTTTGACCCAAAATCAATTGCAACAGAAAAAATTTATGATAATTTATCGGTCTAAGACGAACAAGTGTTGTAGCATGCAAAATTGCATGACCCCAAACAGAAGTGGGCAACTTAGTTTTCATAAGCAATGGTCTTGCTATCAACTGCAGACGTTTAATTAATGACTTAGCAAGGTCATTTTGAGTGTGAACATGAGGTACATGATGTTCCACTCTTATCCCAATAGATAAGCAATGGTCATTAAATGCTTGGGATAAAAATTCTGCATTATTATCAAGGCGAATAGACTTAATTTGATTATCAGGAAACTGTGCCCGTAATCATATTATTTGTGCCAACAATTTTGCAAATGCCAAGTAACGAGATGACAAAAGGCACACATGAGACCATCTAGAGGAAGCATCTATTAGGACTATAAAGTATCTAAACGACCCACTAGGTGGGTGAATGGGTCCAGAAATATCCCCATGTATGCGTTCCAAGAACGCGGGGAACTCAATCCCAACTTTTGTTGGCGATGGCCTCACAATCAGCTTGCCTTGATAACAAGCATGGCATGAAAAT
Source organism: Capsicum pubescens (assembly GCA_030864215.1). Lineage (NCBI taxonomy): Eukaryota > Viridiplantae > Streptophyta > Magnoliopsida > Solanales > Solanaceae > Capsicum > Capsicum pubescens. The sequence goes on from CM061543.1 coordinate 128,109,178, forward strand.
TCACCATTCGAAAGAACCTTCAAGTCTTTAATGGATGCCCATTTAAATTTTCTATGGTTCGTCTCATCATTATAGAGCCAGGATGTCCCAGACGATCATGTCAAAGTATGAAAGTATTGGAATTAGTAAACTTCTTGTTTACTATAGAATATGCCTCAATTGCACAAATCTTTGTCTACTACAGGCCAGAAGATAAAGCAGGGAACTTTTCTATAACACATGTCTGCCCAGAAACATTCTTGGTGATACCAAGATATTCAAGATTCATCTCATCGAATGTGTTGATATGATAACCATTTTCACGGATATCTTTAAAACTCATCAAGTTTCTCCGAGACTTAGGAGAAAACATAGCATTATTTATGATGAGTTTAGTTCCCTTGGGCAAGATTATAATGACTTTTTCGAAGCATTTAATTAAATTAGCACTATCAGAAATTGTAGTAACATTAATCTTGCCCATGTTTAGATGAGAGAAATACTTCTCGTCTTTGAATATCGTATGTGTAGTGTTAGAATCAATCAAACAAATATCTTCATAATTGGACAGCTTACTTTAAAAATTATTCATATCTTAGCCGTAGCCTTCAAATTTGAGACGGTAGAGTCTCACGCTGATAACGTGTTATAAACCAATAAAGAATAAAGAAGAAGAGCAGGGAGAATAAAGAGAGTAATTGTTATTTACTGCTAATTTTGAGTAAAAGACAGATACTTCAAATCCTAATAGACATCAAGTAGATTTTGATAGATCTTGATAGACATTCACTTTAATTGATAGTAATATCATAACAGAACCCACTTTTTTTTTTACATTTTTTTCAATCAAAATGTGTTTCAATTTTTTTTTTAATTATTTTTGTTACGTCAGCCATTAAGGGGTTAATATAAATTTACGCGAAAGTTATTTAGAGGTAAATAGTTACCTATAAAATTAAAGTGATAAAGTAGGTTGTGCGATAAGTTCAGAAGTGAAATGATGATCTTTTTTCTAAATTGGATATATAATAAAAGTACAAAACAATGAAGGCATGAAGTAGTTCGTATTTACCATGAGTGTTGAAGAGTAAGAACAGCACGGCGAGGAACCATATTGGGGGACTGAGAAAAACATATAAAAAAACAGATTAGTAAGAAGTTTATTATTAATTTAACAAAAGTAAAAAATTGAAAGAGTTAAGTAACCTGATTCCTACAACCACTTTAAAATCTTCTTCAAGTGATCGTTTGATGTACTTCCTGAAATCGAATTTTTGGTGGCTCTGAGGTGCTAAATGCGCCTGATCAGCATATTTGATCAAACTGTTAATCCAATTTTTTTAAAAATAACTAAATGCATATCCAATTAAGATTTATTTGTCATGTGTAAAATTAATCAAAAACAAATGAAGATGAAGTTACCGTTATGAATCCATGCCTTAGTGTTAAGTAATCAACTTTTGGGACAGATCTTACGAATTGCCTAAAGAAACAAACCTGCAAAAATGGGCAAGCTAAAATTATCTATATCTATAATCTATAGCTATAATCTATATCTATAATCTATAATCTATATCTATAATATATTAAAAATATGAACGGTCTTAAAAATGTTATTTAAACTTTTCGCACTTTACTAAAAGTCTTTGCTTTAGATAAAATCATTTTTTTTTTTAATATTTAAAAATTAATTAAATATATTTATAATAAATGCTTCCTTATTAGAACTCCAAATTCCTAATATTAAGGAAATAATAAAAATAGTGATTAATATTAATGTTATAAATGGACAAAATAGAGGAAAGAGTCCAAAACTTTTCTTTGGGTAAAAAGTCACGTACTCCCTCCATCTCAAATTATCCGTTCCAAATTGAGATGATACATTGATTAAAAAAAATAATTAATAATATGACTAGTTTATCATAGTGCCCCTATTAAATGATGTTTATATTTTAATTTGAAGAAAAAATAATTAATGCAAAAAATGATAAAACATGAAAAAAATTTGTCTCTTCTTGATTAATGAAAAAGGACAAGTAAAATAAAAAATCAAATAGGAAATTTGGGACGGGTAATTTGAGACGGATGGAGTATTTTTTTTCAAAAATCCAAAACAATGGACTTACTTTCTAGGAAAATGTATTTTTTTAACTAAAAATTACACAAATACACAACTTATATTTTCAATATTACAAAAAATCCCAACTCCCTAAATATATTACAAAAATCTCAACATATACACAGAATGCTATGTATATGTCGGCTATGTTATGTACTATTAATAGGGAGAGAGAATAAAGTAATTTAAAAAGTGGGAGAGAGTGTAATTACTTCCAAAATGGTTGGTATTTATGTTATTATTTATATTTTTTTTAATACATTGATTAAAGTCTTGATTCTATATATTTTGGAAAGTAATATTATGAAAGTAATTAATAATAATAATAAATTGAGGAAAAAAATAAAAAAATAATTTATTTATTGCGGAGTCTTTTAACAAAGAGCAAAATTAAAATTTTTGGTGGTGAATATATAAGTGTTTAAAATAAAATATATGTCATGTTTACATCATTATTTTAAAGTGTCAAAGGTCTTTGAGAAGTAATTTGAATTTTTTACACTTCATTAAAAACTTTCACTACATACATAATCACTTAATTTTAAATAATCAAAAGTTACGCGTGCGAGACACGTGCGGTTAAACTAGTTAGATTAAAAAAGAAAGAATATTTAGGTTTTTCTTTTATAGGCATAAGGAATAGCAAAAAAAAGGCAAAAAAAAAAAAAAAAAAAAAAAAGAGGGAGGGGGAGGAGAAAGTCGATTCACCGTCAAGCACAATAAGAAGTTGAAGTAGATAATAATTCTTATTTCAATTTTCAAGATTGCAATAAAATAAGTATAGATAGATTTTGAAGTCAAAAGTCAAAGTAATTGCCTCTTGAAAGAGTCAGATAATTGAAAAGGTTGCAACTATTCATCGTCGAACGATCTTTAATTGGCTAGGTAACGTAATGCTCTTTCTTTCCTTGTAAGTTTCTTAAACAATTAACCCTCCACAAATTACGAGGAAGGTCTGCATTTTCCATTTTATTAATTCTTGACTTTTTTTAAACCATCCATCAAGAACACATATAATCATTAGAATTAAAAATTGCTGTGACAAAATATTTGATTTACACGTGCTTAAAAAAAGGAATAGTACGATAATTGTGGTAACATTTGATTTTTGGTATATCATGCATCATCGATCAAGCATTACATAATTGATACTAATAGATAGGACACGAGAAAATAATTGTTAGATGGTAGTTCTGTTTTTACTAAATTGAATTAAAGATCTAAAGTTTATTGTTTGCATATTTGATTTCTTTTCTAGCAAGAAAATTAGAGTAACAATTTCGATAACAATATATATGTGACTTGTATATAGAAAAATATATTTTCTTGAACAATATTTTTTAGAAAAATAAGTGGATTTTTTATTTGATATTTAGTGTTCAATATACAAGTAAAAAATATTACTCCTTCGGTCCCGAATTTCCCAATTTGATTTTTCATTTTACTTGTCTTTTTTCATTAATCAAGAAGAGATAATTTTTTTTTTCATGTTTTATCCTTTACATTAATTACATTTTCTTCCAATTAAAATGTAATGATAAACTAGCCATGTTATTAATTATTTTTCTTAAACAATGTATTATCTTAATTTGAGATGAATACTTTAGAATGGAGGAAGTATATAATTTAGACAAATACTTATAAAATGGGGTGTAGTAGGGGTGGTTGAGTGGTGAGGATAAGGGAGTTACAGGGTTTGGGGTGAAGATGTGTTAGAGAGTGGGAAAAAATCAATATTGACATGTACTTCCTCTGTTTCATAGTAGTTGATGGTCCTATAGACTTGACACATTCATTAAATAAAATATTTATTAAGGATCTATTTTATCAAATTAGTCTTATTAATTATGTTTTGAAAATATAAATTTGAATATATACAACTTATTTAGTCATTTAATGATATTCGTACTATTGGAAGAGCATATTAAAATCTTCTTGATTTCATCAATGAGATAATTAAATTGAAACAAATATTTTAAAAAAAGTGGATCAACTAAAATGAAACGAAGGGAGTAATATCATTTGTACAACTTGTTATTCCTAATTGCACTAGAGAAGTCATTAACATAAAAACTTATTATCTTAAATAAAATATTTTTCAAAAATATTGACCATCTAAATAGAAAAAAGTTGAAATATATTTTCCTCTCACCCTCTAAGGTAACATAGATATCTTATGTTCATTACAAGATTATTGAATATTCCATTTTGCAAAATATATAAAAAGTAACCTTCCTAGCATGTTCTATGCCTAATGCATGTGACTGTCTAAATACATGAGCTATCTAGTTGGATAATAGTTGCATCAATTTGAATAATGTTAAACATTATATGTTGACCTTTTAATATACATGAACCATATCTTTCATGATTTAATGTTACTCATTCCTTCTATATGCATTATCTTTTTTTTTTTGGTCAAACTATATGCATTATCACTGGATCTTCAATATGTTATAATATGTTGCACCCTTAATATTTCTATGTTAGTTAATTATAGTATTATGTTTTGGGTTGACTTGATAATGTAAGAAAAATAAAAATAATTTACTCAGTCAATAGACAAGAAGTGCATGTAATTTGATTTGATAAAGTTGAAAAAAATTAAGAAATTAAAAATCTCAAAAATAATTGAAGAAGATGATGAAATTGAGGAATTTGATCAGTTAATGTTTGAATTTAAAAATCTTAAAATCACCAGATAATGATTGCTTAATTTTAGACATATATTAAGGAGAACTAGTCCATCTAAAAAGGATGTTTTGATATGTATGAGAATTTTAGAGAAAAAAAATATAAAAATTAAAATATTTGTAATTAATTTAAAATATTTATAATTAATTTTGTTATATGAAATACTAGTATTACGTAATAACTAGGAGATTAAAAGAAATATACTTACGACCCAAAGTAGGACAGGATTTTTGGTCCAAAAGCTCAAGTGTCTTCTCCCAAATGATGTTTCTCTGGTAAACCGAAACCTCTCAGGATCTGCCACGTATGTAAGATCATGTCAATGTGAGATTTTTTTTTTTCTTTTTAAATGTAGAAGGATATTACGAGACAGATTCGAACTCTCACCAATAAGGTGAAGTTGAGGTAGCTAACCTATGTTATTTGGATGATTCTTCAAAAATAATATTGTATTCCTGTCTGATACTAAAAAAATAGACTATTTTTGAAAGATCTAACAAATCAAAACATATTCGAGATATTTTTAAAGAATGCGAACAACATAAAAAGTAATTAACCAACTGAACTTTTAAGAATTTTCAATGAGATTAGTTAATTTCTTCTTCTAGAATATTTTTCGTGATTATTAGACACAAGTATTCTCTATATTCAAGTAAATGTTAAAAAGATCTAGTTTGAATTTTCTTTACCGTGAGAAAATTGGTATTCAGCTGTTTTTGTTTCATTTTCCCATGACTTCCAACTTCTCATCTGAAAATACACACACAAAAAAAAAAACAAGAAAAAAAAAAAAAGTCAGACGGAAAAAGCATAACGACTTTGAAAATGACGTTAATTCCTAAAGGGCAAAAAAAAAGGTCAGATAAAGTTACCTTAGCTCTTCCCAAAGCCAAAGTTGTAATACAGTATAGAACGTGAAAAACAGCCAGCGCAAAGATGAAAATGTGCAATTGATGAATGCCATCGGCAGACACAAATGGTACTTTTCCCTGCAACAATACCAACAAAAAAAAGAATCAGGAAATATCCTACTATTTCTACAAGGTCGTGGCCAAGCTAAATAGCGTTTATCACAAAAATTAAGCAACCTGTTACTTCTTTATTTAATAAAGAATGATTTTTTTTTTTAATATGTTTCAAAAAAGATGATTTTTTTATAATATTTTAATTTTAACCTTTCACGTAGCATATAATTTTAATCTAAAATTATAATATTCAAAAATATTTTTTATTTACTTATACTCCATGTTAAAATCAAAACAGGTCATTCATTATGAAATAATGGGAGTATAACCTTTTAAGTGACTATGTGTTTGAATTGTTACTACACTTTGGGATCGTTCGATATACCGAAATAAATAAATATGAATATCGCATGAAATTATTCTATCTCACTTTTCATATGAGATAGTACTCATAATTTTATCATTTTACTATAAAGGATATGATAAAATCGTCTAGAATTTAATTAACTAATACCTTACACTAAATATGTGATAAAATTTATCTAAGATTTTATCACCAAATTATTATCTTTATCTAACATACCAGAGGATGGTTATCATATTGTCGGTGTGTATATATACTCCCTCTGTTCCAAAATAATTGAATTATTGGATATTACTCTCCCATAAGAAAAATCTTTTAGGACATAAATTGTAGGTTATTTTTTACTATTACCCATTTAATTATTATTAAATTATTTTTCTAGAAGATGTGAAGTAATTAGAACCTTATTAAATGAAAGAGTAAAATGAAAAATAAAATGAAATATATCTCTTAAAAAATAAATAATTTATTTATTTTATACAGTAAAAAATAATTTAATAATTTATTTATTTTAAAATAGAAAAAATATTTATTTGTCTTTTATGGATGAATTTATATTCTCAATCATTCAAGATTTCCCTCTTTTGTCACTTTTCATACCCACAAAGGATATTGAAAAGCACTTCCCAAGAAGTATCATATGTTTAAATTGTTCAAAATTAGTTTCTAGAATTAAGAGAAGGCATAAAATAAGTCATGCCTTGGCTGCGCATTTGTCATCCCCACCACCAGCCAAGATTCGACGAACGCTGCCACTGGCAGCCGCCATAAGAAGTCTCCGGCGGTGTTGCTCAGACGAGTTTTCTGAAATGTCTTCACCATCCTTCGTTAGTTCTTCCTCTTTCTGCTTACTACAGGGATGCCATGAATTTCCAATTTTTTCTGATACACATATGTTGGAAATTGGACTTTGTCCTACTGTTAGCAGCAATGATATGAATCCTAGCAGCATAAGCTCTGTAGCAAGAAAAAATAAAAATAAAAGAGACATAATTCAGTGGCTAAATTAAAAATTCTCTAAAAACGTTCAATATTTAAGTTATACATAATATTACTTTTTCGGTTTAAAAAATGAATAATATCGACGAAAATATCTGAATTTTGACCAAATTTTCAGTGAAGCATATTGAACTTTGCGGGGGTCCTATTACCCTCTATATTTTTTTAATCGAAATTAATTCCCCCGAACTTTTTTAAAGTGGAATTAATCCCCCAAAAACGTATACCCAGTTTTTTAGGTGGAAAGTGTGGTACACGCGCTTTGTCTTCTCCATTTTATCACTTTTCAATATTTTTTTACCATTACAATCATATTAAAGATTCCGCAACTCAAATTCATCCTACAAATCAAATTCCAAATAATTTCATTTAGTCAATTTCAAATTCCAAATCCATTCTTATAACACAAGTTTTCAAATTCAATTTCTAGTTTCAAACTTTGAATTTCATTGAGTTTAATCAAAAAATTTCTTGCACATTAATTTTCTTGCACATTGAATTTATATGAATTCACTTGAATTCCAGTTTATGTATAAAAAAATATACATTGAATTTTCAATAATTGAATGGAATCTTCCATTAATTTTCTTCGTCTGGATGGTAAAAAAAGAAGAGTTTAAAACGTTTTTAGCACTGTTCACGCGCTCAATGTGCGTGACTAACACGCAATGTGTCAAGTGGCAGATATATGCCATTAAAATACGAAAAAAAAAGTCTGGGGGTAATAGAACCCCCGCAAAGTTCAATATGTTCAACTGATAATCCGGTCAAACTTCAGATATTTTCGTGGATATTATCTCTTTAAAAAAGAATGACCTAATTTAACTTGACACAAAGTTAAGAAAATAAAAGACTTTTGAATCCAGATATGTCAAATATATCAAAATATTCTTCAATTTTATGGTCTTAAATCTGTTATATAAAAAGTTAAAATTAAAAAGTCGTTAAAAAGGAAAAGAATCATTCTTTTTAAAATAATTTAAAAAAAAAATTGATTATTTTTTTTTGAAACGGAGGAAGTATTATTTAATGTAACTTTTTATGTATAAAGTATAATTTTTGCTACTATTTTTTTTAATGTATAAAGTAAAATTTTTCAGTGAAAGTTATTGCACTGACCACCCTTTTTATCAATATAGCTATACCATTGAAACTTATTGTTAGATTGCAGGTAGTTAGCCTAAAATGGTCACGGCAATGGCAGATCGAATCATGACTCCACAAATCCGGAAAAAACTATGTGCATTTAAATTCTGAATCCACCATCATCACAAAAACTATAATATGGGCTAAAATTTAAGAAACGAACCTGCTTTCACCTTTTCAAGTGCTTCACACAAAGCATTTTTATTTTTAGACTTCAACCACTGCAATCAAAAAAAGAAAAAAAGAGCCAGGAGAATTAAGAAGTGTAAAGGTAAAATTAATCATGTAATCTTTTTTGTGAAATAGTGCATGGCAGAGTACTGTATATCTTTATCTTACTTTTCCAATAAGGTGGATAATATGCTCAATCACAATGGAAATTGCAACCAACACAAAACAAACTACCGCAACCGCCCATGTCGGCGTTTGCTCCAACGATCTTCCACCTCCACCACCGGCCATTTTTAATTTTCTGTTTTGTCGTCGTCTCTAAAAGTCTGGCTATTCCTTTAGAAGGTATACTTAAGTAATAGTGAAATAGTAACAAAAAAGATGAGTTAGGTACGTGGTTTGGTGCAATAAATTCTGCAGGCAATTAATTGAAGTGAGCTAATAGAATGAATGAATGTTCAAAAATGAGATTTTAAAGTATTATGAGAAGGGTTTAACTGCTGGGAATTAATGGCAGTGACAAAAGAGAAAAGTGGAAAGAGGAAATAATACACAATAGTTCAATGAAATGACTATTTTTATAACGCATCTTCAAGTGCTTGCGGAGAGGAGGGAAGGACAAAATGAGGTGGATGACTTTGACTTAATTTCCGCGTGAGAAAATTACAAAAGGAGGAGGAGATGCAATTATAGAGAGAGAAATAATTACTCCATCCCTTATTATGGTTAGGGGTGGACATTGATTTGTTCAATTTAGCTGTTTAATATTGATTTAATTTTTTAATTTTTAAATTGATAAAAATGACAATCGAAATAAATTTAATTTAATTTATTTTTTACAAATTTAATTCGGTTATTTCAGATTTTTATTTTGATTTTAAAGATTAAAGTAGTGAGTCTTTCTTTAGCATGATTGGACATTTAAAATTGGTGATTTTTTTAGAAAAATAATTTTTTTTCAAACCTATTTTTCATTTTCAAATATAAATAACTCAATATGGATGAAATGAAATAAAATAACCATAAGTTTAACCTAATACATAACTTCATTATGTATAAGTTGACATAAACAATCCACAAAATAAGTCAACAATCGTCATTCAGTGTTGAAATAAGTTAATGTTAGGGACATAACTCGTAAGACGTTTGGCGATTTGGGTTACTTATTATATATATTATATTAATATTGAATATATAAAATAAAGTATATATATATATATATATATATATATAATTTCAATTTTTTGGTTTAATAATTTTTTTTTTTTTTGAAAAAAATCAAAAACTAAACCGTTTATCCGAGTTTCTAAAATTTGAAACTGAAACCTATCAGAAAAATAAAAAAAATCAAAATCAAAATTAAATTTCGATTTGATTTTTTTGATTTGAATCAAAATATGTCCAAGCCTAATTGTGGATCACTTTTGACTTGACATATACTTGAGAAATAATCAATAAAGAAATTATTTTATTATATTATTTTTAAATATAATAATTTTTTAATTTAGAAAATATAATGAGTGATAAATTGTATTTAATATTAAAGATAAAATAGATAAAATAAGTAATTTATTTATTAGTTTTATAAATTGAATAAATATTATTAGATAATTTAAAATAAAAAAATGAATAAATAAAGATAGATTAGTTATTTGACTTTATCAAACTAGATAGTATATGCAGAGTACTATATTCAGCATATTTTTATGTTCTAATTAAGTGTATTACTTTGATTGTTAGCATATAGTTAGGTTAGATAAGTAGTCTTCAATATAATTATTTACTCATAATACGCAGATTTCTTTGACTCTCTTAATAACGTAACTGTGATTTGATCAAGGTGAAAAATATATTCAATTTATATATTCATTAGTTTAATTTATTTGTATTATTTTTTTAGTCCGTTTTAGAAATAATATTTTTTTTTTGATAATTTTTTAATTTCAAATCTTTACATGATATATTTAAGATCGCAAGATTGAAAAATACTTCGATACACTATATATATATATATATATATATATATATATATATATATAGATGAAGATAATAAAATTCAAATTTCTTCCAATTTGACTGGACATATTATTTAAGAAAGAAAGAATGACTATCTTTTTCAAAAGAAATGTTCAACTGATGTTTACTCTCACAATATTCTCGATCATAAAATATCAATATTATGACTCATCTTTATACTTTAATAAATGAATTGATCATTTATCAATCGTGTGTCAAAAAAATTGAAGATCAACAATACTGATTAAATAATTGGACACATAATTTATAAATAAATTGTGGGTACTAAACCTGAGCGTTGAGAGTTAATCATGCTTAGAACACATAATCAAGTGATTGAAAGGTAAACCTCAAGACAAATCCATCTATATGTGCCTCAAAACGTTTTAATTTGCAAGTGCCACACTAAAAAATGAGATAATCCCAAAAAACTTTTGCAGTTAATAGTGATGCATAAAACTTGATTATTATTATTCAGGTAAGATCTATGTGTGTATAGCAATTATTTAGGAGCAAAATTCAAATTTATTTGGTACTATTTGAAATTGTTTAATTTTGTTATTCATCGCATTTCGATCTTATTCACACTGTTGCCATTAACTAATCTCGTATCTGCCCTTTGGTCTCATTTGGAGGGAGGGGGGGGGGGGGATAAAACTATTCCTTAAGACATGTAAGTAGTCGTTACATAGATCTTCTCTCTTTCATTTGTATATGTATAATCTGTAAATCTTACTGAAATATCTCTTTTCTTATTAGCATACATTAAATGATCTGTGGATTATATATATATAACACTTGATTTATTTTAGTTAGTTGGATATGTGTACAACTCAATTATTATTAGTTATGGTATATAAGATAAAATTTCAGAATTTGGAGGCAAGCTATTTGAAATTGCTCAATTTTGTCATTCATTGCACATTGGTCTCATTCACACATTGTTGCCACTTCCCGTTAAAGAATCGTCAGGTGAACGTGTCCAATTTTTTCTCCGAAAATGGTCTAAATCAATCAATTGTAGGCAAAATGATACAGAATCACCTTTAGTTGGTTCTTCATTAGGAGCGCAAAGATAAAAACTATTTTTTTTATCTATAATCTATTAAAATTGTGAAGACTCTTAGAAAAGTGATTTAAATTTTTTACCTTCATTAAAATACTCTGCAATAGACAAAATAGTCTTTTTCCATTTTTTAAAAATTATTATTATTTAATTATATTTAATATTTTAAATTAAGAAATCCTAAATTACATGGTAAGTTATAAAAGTTAAAGAGTCCTAAAATATATGGTGACAACTAGCAACAAAATATATGATAAATTTTAAAAATTAAAGAATCCTAATCTAAAAATTACACAAATACACAAATGTTTTCAATATTACAAAAAATCCAACTCCCTAAATATATTACAAAAATCCCAACTTATACACAGAATGCTATGTATATGTCGGCTATGTTCTGTATATTAATAGAGAGAGAGTAAAGTAATTAAAAAAATGGGAGAGAGTGTAATTACTTCCAAAAGAGTTGGTATATATAATGACAACTAGCACAAAATATATGGAAAGAATATTAGAAAATTTTCATATAAAAACAAACGAACATGTTGAATCAAAGAAGTACTTTAAGTTGAATCAAAATCTAATGTATGTTAAATTAAATAGTACTTTAATTTATATAGATTTAGGATTTTCTTTTTACCTTTTTTTCTTTCAAAATTGATTTTTAGGACATTTTTCAAACAAAACTTTTAGGATTTTTTTTTTTTTAAAAGTCAGTATTATTCATTATTTAAAATTTTGAAACTAATTAAAGTCTTTATTTGATTTAGGTAAGAAATCATAAATTTAACACTTCTAAATCAATTGGAATTTTACCATATATAAAAAAGATTCTACAATTCTATTTAAGTAATATTTTTCATCAAATTTTACAAGAAACATTCATCTTCTTCTACTTTTACATTTTTTTTAATGTTTATTTTAATTCAAGTCATCTTCTTGCATTCAATATCATCATGCATTATGTCTTTTTTTATTTTTTTTAGTTCATAATTTTAATTTGAATTATAATAATCAATAATTGATAATGAATTCTCCTTTTTTTAAAAAAATAATTTATCATATTTTCTCTTTCAGATGAAATTCAGATAAAAAAATTGAATGAAACAAGCATATTGTTGCTGAATGAGGTAGCCGAAAAAATTAAGATTCTTCTCCTCTATTTGAATTAAAGCAATGCAGATAAATCGAGGTATTACTAGACAAACGTTCTTGGTATATATTTTTTTTTGAGTTATCATGAGGCTCAAGCTATCAACTAAATTATCAATCATATAAATAGTTAACAAATTATCAATCATATACAGTCTATTTAGGTTTATAGAAGGATTTAAAATGTAATAATTTTGGCATAAATTAAATGACGATGGTGAACAAGTATTTTCTCTATAAAATTTGATTTGGACATGAACATTGTTTTGTTGAGCCTCTCAGCTTAAGCAAAAAATCAATTTCTTCCCTCATTTTAATTTCTTAGACTGTTTTTAATTTTATTAGTTTAAGAAAGTGAGAATTTTTGAATCTTGTGTCTTAACTAAAGATATGTATATAAAAATTGAAAAAAAATGATTAAATAAAAACAGGCTGCAGATTGAGTTATCATCTCAGAGATATGAAAATTTTAACCCAATTCTTTCAGTTGTATAGCTTGAGCAAGTAGTGCAAATTTAGGGTAAAGGAAAAACATACGTCCTAGAAAATTATGAATCTATATCTATAATCTATAATATATTAAAATTGTGAAGGGACTTAGATATATTGTTTGAACTTTTTACCCTTCATTAAAAGTCTCTGCTTTAGACAAAAAATATCTTTTCACTATTTTTATAATATTTATAGTTTAAAAATTAATTAAATATTTATAGTAAAACTTTCCTTATTAGAGAAGTCTTCAAAATTAATGACAATTAATACCCTTTTCATTAGTTTGAGAATTTTAAAAATCTATTTCATTACTTAAATTAAATAAATGGATAACAAAGTTCAACTTAGAAAAGGTAACAAACATTCTTTTAAAAAAAAAGACAAATTCCACTCAGAAAAAGATAACAATTTCTTCTTTTTTTTTTTAAAAAAAACTCCCGAATAAAAATTTGACATTAAAGATTTACTTATCTTTTTAATATTTAAGGAAAGAAAAATAGAAGTTTCAGTTGTATCGTGCATCTATTTAAAATTTTCGATCAGTACATTCTTCATATTTACCGTACATTCAATTCTTTGATTCGTAATTACAAATTTGCTTTATTTTTTGTTAGATATTTCAATTTGATTTTCACATTATTGTTAACTTAACTTGGTCATGATGTGGTTTATTTTTTCTTTCTTTCACCACTTAAATTTGGTGTAGTTGTATTTGAGAAGTGATTCGAACTTTTTGCACTTCATTAAAAATATTTGCAATAGACAAAATCGTTTAATTTTAATAAACAAAAATTACACATGCGAGACACGTGCGGCTAAACTAGTAGGAAGAATAGTATCAGCCAAAAATTTTAACAAAAGAAAAAATTGTTTAATTTGATTTTTTAAATATATTTCCCCCATTTTATTTTATTGAACTCTTTAATTTGATTCAATTTATTATCACATTTATGATATCAAGAGAAGTTTATCATTTTGTTTCAATATTGACCCTATCATTAAATGATTATATAAATATTAGTTGTTAAATTTAGATTTTCAAAGCATAATTGGTAAGAATACTTTAGTAAAATAAAATTTTCCTAAATAATTTTTTTAAAAAGAGTGTCAAATCAATATGAGCCAAGCATAATGAAATGGAGGAAGTATACATAGAGTATTTTTTACTCTGCAATAACGTGTGGTTGGATCAACTTGGGTATTATTTCTTTAATTGGATATGTTATTATTATTGTTATTACCCAAAAATTGAGGATTCTTTGTGTATATGATCCTTTTCTTCTTCTTTAAAAAAAAGAAAAAGAATATGTACTGCAGTAGAATTATATAATTTACAAAAATTTATAAAGTATTATTAATTTCTTGAGAAAAAAATAAAGTCATCATTGAACTTATTCGAGATTTGCAAAAAAATACTTTAACTTTGCGGACGATCTATTACCCCAAAAAATTATAAAATCCACTATAAATAGATCATTTGGACTGAATTTCAGCCTAGGTTTGTGTTCTACGCAAATGAGGCGTGTGAAGGAGGAAAATTGATTTCAAGAACAAATGAATAAATGCCACGTGTCAATAATTTTTCAGTTCTTTTTAAAATCCATTTTCGCTTTCATCTTCCCCAAATCTCCATTGAAATGAAATTTAAGCTTTGAAAAGAAAGAGAAAAAGAAAAGAGACATTGATCCCAACAAAACCGGCTCAAAAAATTAAGAAATTTTCATGGTAATTTTTTTTTTTATTGTTGTTGGTGTTTATTTTTTGTGAAGAAAATAAAAAAGTGATAAGAAAAATGGGGAGGCATCATCCAACCATCATTTTTTCTGGCGAAAAGATTTTTTCGACGATAAAAGTAAGGACGAAAATTCAACTATTAGTGAATTATAATAGTGACAGGAATCATCAGTAAAGGTGAGTTGAAAATTTATTGAAATTTCAAGAAAGAAACTTCACACACAATTGTAAATTTTCTCCTTTTTCATTTCAAATGAGTGGATAAAATGATGGAGTTAGGATAGTAGAGGGGTAAGCGACTTAGTTAAAGAAGAAGAGAAAAAACAGTTGAGTATGAAGTTGATTGAAGGTAAAATCTCGAACAAATTCGATGGTGACTTAATGTCTTTTCTCTTAATTTCTTTTATCATATATTATCTTAGTTGACGATTTCCTTTATGAAAATATTAAACGAAATCACATTAACTAAGATCTCTCTTTGAAAAATGACACACTTTTGAAACTAATTAATAAGACCAGAAAATCCTGTGGTTGAATCAAATTGTTGGATATTAGTTATAAGTTATCGTAACAAATGCAATTCTTCAATTAAAATTATAGTAGATATACTATTATTGTTGTTTCCCATAATATTGGTGGTTCTTTGTGATATGATCTTTATCCCTTGTACCGCACTAGAATTAGATAGTTTACAACAATATTTTAAGTATTATTAGTTTTTTGTAGCACATATTATCTTGGTTGACCATTTCTTTTATGAAAATATTAAACGAAATCTCATTAACTAAGATCTCTCTTTGAAAAATGACACACTTTGAAACTTATAAGACTGAAAAATACTGTTATTTATTTCCCCTGTTCAGCCTATTTTTCAAAGAATTGCCGTTGGATCTAGCCATTTACTAATCAAAGGCCACATAATCTTGTTCCAGGCCAATGCATATCGATTTCAAAGGATATAAATATATAGGATGAAAGATGAATATAGATTAAACAACTCATATTTTAATAAAATAAGGGTTCTTTTCACACATGTTCACTGTATTTTTAGAGAATATACAAATAAAAACTGTAGTATACAACCAAGGAAAGAAAATGATTGGAATGATGAGTCGTCTGAGGATATATTGTGAATTTAAAATAAAATAATGGTGATGATTTTGTCTTTGACTACGTATCAAGTTTAGACCTTATATTATTCTTATAAGGAATATTGATACAACTAAACAAGTATTTAATTCTGATTGTTCGTTGCTTATTTTTGATACAACTAATAAAGCAAGACACATTCAGAATTAAATCCCTTCTTTCTCCCTCTCGCTCCTAACATGAATGCCAAACCCTAATCAAAATGCCAAATTCGCATGCCGACCAACATCTCTCTATTGCCGAATTTCTTCCTTTGCAGTCAAAATCCATTGAGGATGTCAAATCTATGCCATTGGAGAATTCGTTTGTCGATAAAGTGGCTACTATATCTCTCAACACGAAAATCATTTCTCCTAAGGAAGTGGTCATAGTGGAAGGTGTCCCTCATGTTAAATGGATGGAAGAGGAGGTAGACACAATGAACATATTTTAAAAATTGCAACAAGTTGTTATAGGTAGATTTATCTATGAAAGGGCAGATCTTGGTGAACTAAGGATGATTACCCCACAACAATGTGACATTAAAGGAGATTGCCAAATCAGATTATTCTGAAATATGCATATTCTTATTCGTTTGATGCTGGAAGCAGATTTCATAAACATCATTTCAAAGGTAGCTTTCTATTTGTTATGTAAGGGTGGATACTCATACTTAATGCATACTCTTATTTATGATTCTTGATTTAAGATGGATGAAGAGACTACAAAGATATTAGCACATATATCCTTTTCCAATCTCTTACCCACTTATTTTGCTAAAGAATGCTTGTTCTCAGTAGCAACAGCCATGGTAAGTCTGTACAACTCGATCTGGACACTGTTAACTGGACTAGACCAAGTTATGCTATAGTTAAGATTTTGGTGGATTTAGAAGGTGATTTCCTAAACCAGTTCGTATGGATATTGGAAATGAAGCTACCGGAGAATGTAAGACTGAAAAGTGTAGATTAAATATGATTATACCTCGAGGTATTGTAATGAATGCAAAATGCAATTCCATAACAAAGATTAATGTAGAAACACTTTCAAGCCAAAGGATGAATGGATCGTAGTAATAAAAGAGAAGAAGGAAGAGAAGAGGCCGAAGCAACAACCACAAAAACCCACAATTTCTTAAGTACACAAATTCCAAAAAGGAAAACAAGTTTGCTTTCAAGTGGTATAGTAGTTGAAGAACTAGGTAACTGAAAGGTAGTAAAAGAGGGCAAGCAGAAGTTTCATACCTCCCAATAACCACCATTGGCTGAGAACAAGTTTGTTGTTCTACCAGAGAAAAATCAAGACAAGCATGTTCACGTACATTAATAAGCTAGCAATTCTACAAATAGGAATTCAAGCTTTATGGCTAATATATGCATTGTTTGAGATGATGATGATGATGACGACAATGATGATGATGAGAATAATAGTAATAATAATAATAATAATAATAAGGAAATTGTTAGAAAAGCAGTTCCGTAGCAATATTGGGAGTTATCTAAGGACTGGATCCCAAGAGTGTTTGGGAAGCAAAGTGAGGCATCTAGCCTTGCAAAACCTGCACAATAACAAAATAGTCCTATTCAACAATATCAACAAATAAAATATGATAAAGATAAGGTGAATAATGAAGGCGATAATTTGATACAGAATAGTAAGTAGTTATCCAGTACTACTATGGACAATGCCACCATGTTGTTGTCCCGATCAAATACAGATACAAGAGTTCATGAACATACTAATGATAGTTTACAAGAAAGTTAAGAATATCTTGCAAACAACAACATAAGTAGTGATAAAGGGGAAGTTTCAGTTAATGATAATGCTAATTTGATGATGGAACAAAAGGATCCTTTAGCAAATATAGATATACCAAAACTAATGCATACAAATTCTAGAGAGCATAAGCAAGTTAATAAGGCTTTTCATGATAGTCAAAAATTTCTCAAAGCAAATAACAATAACAGAGATAACGGGGAGGCTCTAGTTAATGGTAATGATGATGGTAAAGTTGCCTTAAAGGCAAAACATAAGATTTCTTTAGAAATTATAGAGGTGCCAAAACCAGTACAAACTGATGAATCTTTAATGGTTCAATTGATTTCTCCTACTAAAGTTCTACATGTTATTATTTCCCATAATGAAGGAGAAGTAGAATGTATTACTTTGGAAGACATCCAAATGGGCAAAGGGATTAAGAAAACAGAGGAAATTTGATGAAGTGCGAGATTATGTGTCACGACCCGAGACTATTTCCTAGACACAACAATGGTACTTACGGTTATAAGTGACCACAAGCTAACCCAGGAGCTGGTACCTGCTGTGAGCACTGAATAAAATAGTAATAAGACATATGTACGGAAGATAAATTGATAAAGTACTACAAGTCTGAATACTGATAGTATGACTTAATCACAAGTCTGAAACATCTGATAAGACACTAAAAACCAAATGGTCTATCTGAAAATAACTAATAAAACTGACTAACTGTCTAACTGACTGTCTGAGCGTCTGAAAGTCTCTAAAATGACTGAGGAGTTGATGGGACAAGTCCCTAACTAACTCCGACTAAAGAACATAATGAAATACTGAAATAACTGAATGAGATCTAATATGTCCTCGAAGGATGAGGACTTACCACTGCTGTTGTTGCTGTAACGCTGGGCTATCTAAGTACGATTGAAAAACTGCACATCCGAACCTATGATATAAGACATCATAGCGCAAAGAAGAGTATGCGGTCAGTACTTTGAATGTACTGGTATATAATATGAGGACAGGATGAAATGCATGGGGTAACTGTTCATCGCTGCATGAACATGTAAAATCTAAGAATGTAAGACTAAGTGTATATCTATTCTGTTACTGAGATAATATGAAATCTGAAAGACTGAAAGTTGTAAAACTAAATATCTGAAAGTCTGTACACTTAGTCAAGCAAACCTGAACTTAAAATACACTAAATACTGTACTGAGACTGTGGGAGCTAGCTATAACTGACATGCCACAAATCTGCTATCGGGTTCCAACCTATAACCCCAGTTGGAAGGGTTTTGGTACCTTGCCAAGGGTACAAGCACTAGCTGACGATATGGATCCACAAGGCTGATGCCTCAAAGGGCGAGGGTGTCATGCCTAACTGATAGGGAACCCCTCAAAGTATATGGTGGAGCCGTAGGTCTGGAACTTAAGGACTGATACTAGCGCCTCATGCCTAATTGACGAGGGAGACACCATCCCTACGTTCACTCGGTGCTAAGTGTTACTCCCCACTGAATGACACTGATACTGGACTAGATTGAATTAAATTTAACTAAGCATACAACTGACAATGCTCATAATGGTTTGATCATAACAACTGACTGAATGATAATACTCATGGTTTAATTTAAATCATTCTGAGATACTAAAATCATGTAAAACAACTAGGTGTCGGGTGTTCATAACCCACCAACACTAAATGATTATAAATATTCTATATTAAACTTGAAATACTGTAATATGTGATCATGGTTCAAAGACACAACATGGCATTACATCAAACATGTAAAAATCATAACTTGAATATGAAAATGTCTTAAACATGAGCAAACAATAGGATTACATGATTAAATTCATAACTTAGGGATTTATCTAAATCAATTGAACATGACATGAGAATTGCAACACTCAAAACACGACATGACTCATTCCACTAGAAAATACTTATAACCGAAACTTGTAATTGCATTAGCAAGAGATTCATGGAGTTAGTTCAACTTGAACATGTAAAATCTCATAATTTAAACCAAAAGAGGATTCTTGGACTCCATGGGTGAAAGGGGCACATGGATGAACATCACACTTACCTCACTAGATGAATTCTTGAGGATTTCTTAAAGTTAAATCTTGAATTATTATTCTTGGGAAAAGGGAGAATTTTTCCGTGAGTTGATTTGAAGAAGATGGACAAATAATGCCCTTTTGGGTGCTTTAATTCGCGCCTTGGACATTTAGGGCTGAAGAGAAAGGACCAAAGTGTCCCTTGACCCTTAAGAAGCTAAAACAGAAGGAGAATAAGCTCCGCGTCGTGTCTCTTATTGCGTTGAGAGAGCAATGTGTTGCACCCCTTATATCGTTGAGAGAGCGACACGCCGCGGCCAAATTGCGGGCCTTTACTGCCTCACACAAAAAAGGTCATAACTTTTTGCTCGGGTATCAGATTAAGGTGAAATTTATATTATTGGAAAGCTAATTCAATTATCTATCATTTGGTGTGTCTTTAGATGAAAAATTCCACATATATAAAAAGTTATACACATTTAAAGTTGATCCTTGTGGAATCAAATACCAAAATTTGGCCGAATCAAGGGCTCTTAACTCAACTTTGCTCTAAGTGATTTCTATGAACATTTTTCACCTCATAAGCACTTCATACACCAGGATAAAGGTCATGACTCATGTATTCAAATGTAAATAATCATATTAGAGTTGTTTATACATATAGAAACGACGGTTCAAAGTTTATCCCGAAAATGTAGCGTGTTACATTATGTCCCACTGGAAGCTAATCCATCACTTAAGTTATTGAAAAGTGATAGAAGAGAAAAGAAGCATGGTAATAGAAAAAGGTCACAACCCATTAGAATCTAGCCTAAATGATCCAAAGCAGTATCCTATAATCAATAAAAACACTTATTTGGAATATTAGGTCTGTGAAATCTCAACAAGCATTTCAAAAAGCTTAGATGCGTCATAATTATCACAAGTTCACATATGTTGGTTTATTGGAGACTTTTCAGAATGCTAGATATATCACCAAGTATAGGAGAAGACTGAAGATGCAAAGGGCCTTGTCTAATTGCAATGGCAAGATTTGGTTGTTTACTAACCAAGATGATATTTATACTATAATGAAGGATACTAAACAATAATTTACTATTTTGTCACAAAATCAGAATTAAGGTTTGAATTTTTGTTTATCTCTTATCATTGCTAAGTGTTCTAGTGGTAAGAGATAGATGTATGAAATGATATTATCAAGTTGTAGTGGGTATGTCAAGACCATGGTTTGTAGGGGGATATTTTAATGTTGTGTTGAATTCTGAAGAAAATATTAGTGGTCCAACGGTCCTTGATATTGACCATAAGGACTTTTAAAATTGTATATATTTCTGTGATTTGAATGAAATCCCTTTTTAGGGGAGCCCTTTCACTTGGTGAAATCGTAGAGAAGGTAATGATTGTATCTTTAAGAGATTGGATTGAATACTATCTAACCATGATATGCAGAAGAATTTTAATCGTATGAAAGTAGAGCATTTTTCTAAAATATGTCTAAATCATGCCCCAATGTTTTTAACCTGTGAAAACAGAGCTACCAGTTATAAGAAACCATTAGGTTTCTCAAATTTTACACTGACGGTTCTTATTTTCTTGAAGTAGTTAGGTAAAATTAGTGACTAAAGATTTCCTGAGTCCATTCTTGGAGTTTAAAGCAAATACCAAGAGAGTGAAGTCTGCCTTAACAAGATGGAGCAAAGAAACTTATCGAGATATATTTTAAGTAGTTGACAGGGAGGACATTGTCATGGTCAAAGAAAGACTATTTGAAGAAGTTTCAAATGCTGAAAACAGGGAAGTGTTGTAAAAATCTCAAGCTGAGCATAAAAGATACCTTCACTTTGAGGAAATCTTTTGGCTACAGAAAGCACGTTATAACTGGTTTGAAAATGGTGACAAAAATACAAGGTTCTTTCATAGTATTTTAATGGGGCGGGTGAAGAGACTTTCTTGAGCAGAATTTAGAGTTGTTAGGGTATTTAGTTAGATGAGGATAAGAAAATTGCAACAGAGACAATTAATTTTTTCAAATCGATTTAGGCAAGAAAGAGAGACGGCTACTTTCTTCTTATTAAAGAATGTCCACAAGAGCATTTTTGTTGATGAGAATGTCACACTCTGTAGGCAGCCAAATATTGAAGAAGTTAAAAAGTTGTTTTTAACTTAAAGTGAGGATAGTGTAAGTGGACCTGATGGGCTAACTGGTAGGTTTTATTAGCCTTGTTAGGATATAATTGGTAATGATGTGCTTAAACTGGTGGAATAATCCTTCAGAGGTAATTTCCTCCCTAAGACCATTACTCACGCCATTTTGGTCCTACTTTCTAAGAAGGAACATGTTCAGTCTTTTTCAGAATTGTGACCAATTAGGCTGAATAACTTCATCAATAAGATAATTTCAAGGATTGTGCATTATAGAATTGAAGATTTGTTGCCCAAATTGATTTTTTATAATCAGACTGATTTTGTTAAGGGGAGAAGTATAATTGAGAATGTAATCCTGACCCAAGATATTGTTACTGACATTAGAAAAAAGGGGAAACCAACCAATTTGGTCTTAAAGCTTGAGATGACAAAGGCCTATGATAGGGTGTCTTGTTTTTTTCCTAGTGAAATTGCTAAGAAAATGGGATTTTTAGAGAGATTTATGGACCTGATTTGGAGATTATTGTCTAATAATTGATACTTTATTCTAGTTAGTGGGCAATCACATGGCTTCTTTCACTCCACCAGGGGAGTGAAGCATTGAGACCCTCTCTCCCCAGCTATGTTTATTCTATCAACAAAATTTTCTGCTAGAGCTCCGAATTTCTTATTTGATTATGCTCAATATGTAGGATATGGTATGCCAACATAGAGTTTTAACATAAATCATCTTGCTTAGATAGATGATACTATTATTTTTACTTCAACTTAAAAATATTCTTTGAGGAAGTTACAAGATTATAAAACTCAATAATGGCAAGAAATTATTAAGGATAAAAGTTATTTCTATATGCATCAGAATGTAGCTACAACTAAGAGACAAATAATGGAGGATTATACTGGAGACCACCCCCGTTACCCAACCCAACCAACCTACACATATCCTGAGTCGGATAAATTCCAAATGTATAGCAAGATAACATTATTATGTATGACCGTGACCACCCAAATGCATCCAACCATACATACCAACCAACAACCTAAACCAAACTAAACCATAATAATAACCAAACCAAGTTTCATAACATAATATAAAAGGATGGAATAGTGAGAGATTTACTCCAACGATATCAACCCTAAGGTAATGCCAATACTAAGGTCTATGACCGTGACCACCCAAATGCGTCCAACCATCCAATACCAACCAACAAGCAAAACCAAACCAAACCATAACAATAACCATACCAAGTTTCATAACATAATATAAAATGATGGAACAGTGAAAAATTTAGTCCAACGATATTAGCCCCAATGCCAATGCCAATACTAAGGCTAACACCACTACCGATCCCACCCATACCAAACCATAGTAGTTCCACAAAAGCCTCTAACCAAAAGAAAACCAATATCCGGTTGGGATATTCCCTCAACCATAGCCAAAACCAATATCCATAAATAAACCAAATTGTGTAAAACAACCCATGAACATGAAATGGAGCCTTCTATAATATGGAAGCTCCCCACTTCAATCCAGTAGCTGATCCTAAATCTGAGCACTAAGTAGGAGGAGTAGAATGACCGATCCCTGCATCGCGTAGGGATACAACCGCTCTAGGACGGGTTAGCGGGTGAATACTAGCAAGTACTTAGGATAAGGATAAAATAATGCCATCCAGTAAAACCATGTAAACCAACCACATGCATACAAACCATATATTTAATATATATAACTATGCCGGGAAAGGGAATCGGGTTTAGTATGCCTTTAAAACCATTAACTTGGGTATGTGTAGCTTAACCATCCTAGAACTATGCACGGGCTATATGGGTCCAATATAACCCCCTGAACGGGTGCCGATGAGTGTATCCACACGAATCAGAGATACCAAAAGAGTAGGGGATTCCCAAGTACCCTTCGCTCTCCATGATACATATGTACATGTACTTAGAGGATTCTTATGCACCTCATAGTATCATATATGGTCGCTATGATCAAGCCCTTATGTCGATAAACATGAGTTTCTAGTGTCCGTCCATTGGACTCGCACCTTCACGGTTAGCTATCACACCCCACTATTATTGCCCAATTAAACCATTTCCAACTAACCAAATAATTATTCCATTATTATTAACCAAGGCTATAAGAAGTAGTATCGTCATACCGACTATAGCTTGCAAGCAATGTCCTTAGCCAACCTTTTAATGTGAAGAGATTCCCATGTACCCATAGATTACATTATCAAGTTAACTTGGGGAAATCCCATGTATCCCACAAGTATTCCATTATTATAATTTCTTGGGGGAATACCATGTACCCCACAAGTTGTTCATTACCATGTTTACTTGGGGGATTACATTATACCCCATAAGGAGTTCAATTAACCATAACCATGACCACCAAACCATTCCATTTAACCATTACAAACCATTTAAATCATTTATACCTTTTAGGGTTCCATTACCAAACCATACCATGCAATAGTTCCATTAAAAGTCCAATTAAAAGTCCAATAGTATAGTAAAAGCATTATCATAAGCATTTTATCAAACATGTTAGGGACATAGTGTTTCCAAAACCAAATCCAATTAGAAATTAACCATTCCCATGCAACCAATTGTCCAAACCACCATTAAAGCATGTAAAACATAATTAAAACACGGGAAAACCATAACCAAGTATTTAATACCAAAACCCTAACATATATTTGAAAACTGCAAAATCATACAATAATCATGCCATGAAAACATGGTACAAAACATGCCTTTAGTTGGAACTAACAATGAGGGAAAAGTATCTTGCCTTAAATTGAGAAGATGATGGAGAGAAATCACCAACACAAACCCCAATTTGATCACCTCAGTGAAACCCTAGCCTTCCTTTACCCAAAAGCCTTAGAGAGTGTTTTTTAAGTGTTAATGAATAGAATAATAGAGAAAATAACCTCCCAAGTATGTTATAAGTCGTGGGGTCATAGTGGGTTAAGAGGGAAAATGTCCAGATTACCCCCAACTTAACTGCATAAAATCCCTGTAGGTGAGTACGACTCTACTATACTAGTCGTACCCTCCCATACGAGTGGTATCCGCCATTCGTATCCTAGACCTCCCTTAGACCCCCATACTGGTCAACATACGACCATGCAAGCCTAATCGTATTTGAGGATACAACTAGTACCCTCAAATCGTACCCATAACATAAATAAGAGGAGTTGAGACTGTCCAACATACGAGTGGGACAATACGACTCGTACCTGATCTCAAGACCCATGGTGAGCCACTTGTACTTAGATCCAAGTTACTTTACTAATTCTTAGATTAAGTGAAGAAAAATCCAATGCTATAACTCGTATCCGACTATACGACTCGTACCAACCCAAGTCGTACCCATTCCAGAATCCAATCCAACCCACCAACCATCATTGGTTAGTGTATGACTAACCTTACCAATCGTATCCAACATATGACCTATACCCCCTAGTCATAACTTGACAAGAAACCTAAAATCCAGGAAATTATCTAAGGGTCCCAAACCCAGGGTGTTTTAGTCTGCCCCACTAGGATCATTTGTCCTCGAATTATGGACAAGGTAGGTCAAACACAAGCATGATTTATTTGTATTATCAAATATTAATCCAACCTTTAACCAAGTTAGAAAATAAAGATGTGCTCAAGAACACATAACTTCCATACGAATATTCAAATCAGAAAACAAATGTGGATATTTGGACTTTATGTATGCTTTCGCTTTCCATGTAGCTTCTTTCGCCTTGTAGTTCCCCCATAGAACCTTAATCGAGGCCACGTCTTTGGTTCGTAACCGATGAACCAACCAATTCAAGATCTTAACCGGGATCTCTTCATAAGATAAAGAATCTGAGATATCCAATCCTTTCAAAGGAACCACCGAAGAAGGATCACCAAGATACTTCCTCAACATAGAGACATGAAATACCGAATGAATGGAGCTCAAAATAGAAGGCAACTCCGATTCATACGCCACTTTACCAATCTTCCGCAAAACCGCATAAGGACCAACATACCAGGGACTGAGCTTTCTACCAAACCTCATCACTCTCTTCTTAGGAGATACCTTTAGGAACACTTTATCCCAACCTCAAACTCCAAGTCTCTACGCCTTACATCTACATAGGACTTTTGGCAACTTTTTGCAAACCTTAATCCTATCCCGAATAACCTTTACGTTTTCCATAACTTGATAAACCAAATCCAGACCGAATATATCCGCCTCACCAAGTTCAAACAACCTAATAGGATATCTACACCTTCTACCATATAATGCCTCAAAAGGGGCCATCCTAAGTGCAGAATAATAGCTATTATTATAAGCAAACTCTACCAAAGGTAGATGCTCAACTCAATTTCCACCATAATCAATCACATATGCCTGAAGCATATCCTCCAATGTCTGAATAGTCATCTCTATTTGTCCATCTGTCTGTAGATAAAAAATAGTACTCAGACTAACCTTAGTACCCAACCCCTTCTAGAAAGATCGCCAGAAGTGAGACCAAAACTGCGTACCATGATAAAAAATATTCAAAATAGGTACCCCATGAAGCTTTAAAATCTCCTGAAGGTACGACTAGATCATACCATCCGTACCCCAACATACGGCTCATACCCTCGAGTCGTATTGGATCCAGAGACCAAAATTCCAGGAAATTTTCTATGGTCCAGAAATCAAGCTGTTTCAGTCTCCCCTACTAAGAACATTCATCCCCGAATGACGGACAAGGTAGGGGTAACCACACGCATGAGTCATTTGCATTATAAAATATATTTTTGATCTTTAACAATGTTTGAAAACAAAGAGGCAAAGATATAAGCTTTCCTTTAACAGACTCTAAGAATAAAGGTGTGTTAAAGACACCTACCTTCCGTACGAATCCCAGGAGCAGAAAGCAAATATAGATATTCAGACTTCATGTCCTCCTCCGCTTTCCATGTAGCTTCTTCCACCTTATGGGTTCGCCAAAGAACCTTAACTGAAGCCACATCTTTGGTCCGCAATCGATGAACCTGCCTATCTAAGATCTTAATCGGGACTTTTTTATAAGACAAAGAATCTGTGATACCCTGTCCTTCCTAAGGAACAACCGAAGAAGGATCACCAATGTACTTTCTCAACATGGAAACATGAAAGAACAGATGAACCAAACTCAAGCTAGAAGGAAACTCTAACTCATAAGCAATATTACCAATTCTCCACAAAACCTCAAAATGGACCAACATACCAGGGACTCAGCTTCCCCTTCTTGCCAAACTGCACTACTCCCTTCATGGGAGATACCTTGAGGAAAATCATATCCCCAACCTCTAACTCTAAGTCTCTACGCCTAACATCCGCATAGGACTTTTGGCGACTTTGGAAAACCTTAAACCTCTCCCGAATAACCTTCACCTTCTCCATATCCTGGTAAAACAAGTCGAGACCAAACATGTGTGCCTCACCAAGCTTAAACCAACCAATAGGATACCTACATCTCCTACCATACAATGCCTCAAAGGGGCCATACCAATACTATAATGATAGCAATTATTGTAAGCAAACTCCACCAAAGGTAGATGCTCAACCCAATTGCCACAATAATCAATCACACAAGCTCGAAGCATATCCACCAACGTCTGAATAGTTCTCTTTACTTGCCTATCCATCTACGATTGGAAAATAGTACTCAGACTAACCTTAGTCACCAAACCTCTCTCAAAAGATTTCCAGAAGTAAGATGTAAACTACGTGCCATGATCAGAAATAATTGAAATAGGCACCCCATGCAGTTTTACAATCTCCTGAAGATACAACTTTGCATAATCATCCACCGAGAAGGTAGTCCACACTGGTAAAAAATGCGCAGACTTAGTCCTCCTATCCACGAACCCAAATCGAATCATATTGATTCTGTGACCAAGGAAGACCGGTAACAAAGTCCATATTGATCACTTACTATGTCTACTCGGGCAAATCAATTTCTCAATACAACTCTCCTGGCCTCATGTGCTCAACCTTAACATGTTGACACACCATGCACTTGGCCACAAAATCAGCCACATCTCTCTTCATGCCATTCCTCTAATAGATCTCCATGAGATCATGATACATATTAGTCGAGCCAGGATGAAAAATATAGCATGACTCATGCACCTCAACCAAAATCCTTTGTTGCAACCCATCGACAACAAAAACACACAACCTCCCTTGGTACCGTAAAGTACCATCACCACCGATCTCAAACATCATTACCTATTGCCTACCAATGTCACTCTTGATTTTCATTAAGATAGAATCTTGCACTTGCTTTCCCTTAATCTTAGCACCAAGAGAGGATCAGACTACTTTTTGCACCATCACACCACCATCCTTGGAGTCTAAAAGGCGAACTCCAAGATTAGCTAAGCGGTAAATATCCTTCACCAATTTACACTTTCCTTTCTCCACATGAGCCAAACTCTCTATGGATAACTTGCTAAGAGTATAAACAACCATGTTAGTCTTACATAGGTGATAGTGAAGACTCATATTATAGTCCTTGAGAAGCTAGAGCCATCTCATCTGCCTGAGGTTAATCTCTCTTTGAGTGAATACATACTATAGACTCTTATAATCAAAAGATATATCCACGTGAACACCATACAAATAATGCCGCCATATTTTCAAAGCAAACACAACTACCAATAACTCTAAATCATGAGTAGGATAATTCCTCTCATGCACTTTCAACTGCCTGGAAGCATAGGAAATCAACTTCCCATGCTGCATCAAAACACAACCAAGCCCTACTTGAGATGCATCATAATAAACCACAAACCCATTATTTCCTTTCGGTAAAGTCAGAATTGGAGCCGATGTTAACTTATCCTTCAACTTCTGGAAACTTCCTTCACAAGCATCCGACTAAGAAAACTTGACCTTCTTCTGAGTTAACTTAGTCAAAGTAGCATCTATCGATAAAAAGCTTTCCAAAAATTATCTATAATACCTGGATAAACCCAAGAAACTCCAAATGTCAAATAGAGTCGTGGGTCTAGGCCACCTCTTCACCCCTGCAACCTTTTGTGGATCCACCATGATCCCTTTACTAGAAATAATATGACCCAAGAAAGTTACAACGTTCAACCAAAACTCATACTTAGAGAACTTAACATACAACTATTGTTCCTTTAAGGTCTGCAACACCACATGGAGGTGATTAGAATGATCAACCTTACTCTTCAAATAAACCAGAATGTCATTAATAAACACAATAACAAAAAGATCCAAATACTGATGGAAAACCCTGTTTATCAGATCCATAAGCCATCGCAGCATTAGTCAATCTAAATGACATTACCAAAAACTCAAAGTGCCCATACTGAGTATGAAAAGTCATCTTAGGGATATCCACCTCCCTAATCTTTAACTGATGGTACCCAGACTGAAGCTGTATCTTAGAAAAGAACTTGGCACCTTGCAACTGGCCAAAAAAATCATCTATCCTTGAAAGAGGATACTTGTTCTTGATCGTCACCTTGTTTAACTGCCTATTGTCAATGCACATCCGAAGGGAACCATCCTTCTTGTGCACAAACAACACCGATGCACCTCATGGGAATACACTAGTACGAATAAACTCCTTATCTAAAAGATCTTTTTATTGCTCTTTGAGTTCTCTCAAATCAGCAGGAGCCATTCTATATGAAGGAATAGAAATTGGATAAGTGTCTGAAACTAGATCAATACCAAACTCAATATCCCTATCCGAAGGAACACCAGGAAGATCATCCGGAAAGACCACTAGAACTAACTGGAAAGAAGGACCTTCCGAGTTAGAATCTTTAACTCGAACCAAGTGATAAAGACAACTTTAGAGATTAACCTTCGAGCTTTAAGATAACAAATAAATATCCCCCTAGGAGCTAAAGAACCACCCTCCTATTTTATAATCGGTTCACCAGAAAACCTAAAGATAACCCTATGGGTCCGACAATCCAAGGATATGTATCAAGAATACAACCAATCCATACTAGAATGACATCAAAATCCATTATACCCAACTCAAATAGATCCACCAAGGTCCACTTTCCACCAATAGGTACCACACCCTCTATAGACTCTGTTAGCAATAACCGAGTCACCTACTGGGGTAGAAATAGAAAAAGGGTCCGAAATAACTTTTGAATCAAAAGGAAAAGATACATCCATATAAGGAGTCACATAGGAGAGAGTGGACCCCAGTTTAGGCAAATAATATATGTTACGAGAGAAAAGATATAACATACCAGTAATGACATCACGTGATACCTCATATTCGTGTTGGGATACCAAAACATACAACCTATTCTGACCAACAATAGAACCTAGAGCAGTAACAGAAGTAGATGCAACACAACCAGGTGTAGGAGTAGAATATCAAGCCACATAAATCTTATTTTCCCCTGCAACAACCTTATTAATCAGATAATACCTGAGCCGATGGCCTGCCTAGCAATAATTGAAGCATTTGTCCCTTCCTTCATCGCAATAAACACAATGAGGATGACCACAAAACCAAAAAAGAGGGCATGAAAAAAGTGACTGACCTTCGTTTTCCTGAGATTGGGCACCCTATGCTCGAAAATTATCACCACCTTGATGATGCCTGTCTCCCGCATTATAAGGAGCAATAGCAGAAAAAGTAGGAACTAGAACTCTCTTATTTTTTTCTGCCATTTTCCACCATCCCGACCACCCGAGACTAAGCACCTCCCTGGTAAAAAAACCTGCTCTTTTTACCCTGTCTATCCCCGAACTCTGCCTGCTTTCTCTTTTCATCCTCTACTTGCTGCATATGAACAACCAACCTAGAGATGTCCATATCTTTAATTAGCAAGGCAGTCTTGCGCTCCAAAATGAAATCCCGATTCAACCCAGAAGAAAACTTTCTTATTCTTTCACTTATATCAGCTACTAAATCAGGAGAATACCTCGACAATTGGTGAAACTTTACGGAATGTTCATTGACAGACATCTTTTTCTGCTTGAGGTTCACAAACTCCTCCATCTTTGCTTTTCTTAACTCTAAGGGAAAGAACCGATCTAAGAAGGCCTTAGAAAAAGTATCCCACAAGACTGATTCTTTCACATCACCCCTATCACTGTCCCACTCTTCATACCACTAATATGCAACCTCTTTGAGCTGATAAGCTATAATATTTACCCATCCATATTGGTAGCCTATATCACCAAAAATATCTTTTTTATTTTATCTAAGAAGCCCTATGGGTCCTCATCTACCTTTACTCCTAAAAAAATAGGAGGACCCATCTTCATAAATTGGTCAAACCTTGTAGCCTCAGCTGACAAAGCACCAGTCGTACCCCGCTCAGCCTGAGCAGTGACCATCTGAACAAAAACATAAATAGACCGAAAAAATTCTGCATTAATCACCTCACCTTAAGGAGGAATAGTAGCAACTGATGGAACTCTGGAACTATCAAAGATAGGATTGTGAGATAAAAAATGATCCCCAAAACTAGGATGCACCCTTTCAGCATTAACCCTAGATGGGATAAAAGAATTTTCTTGTGTTTGAGATCTGCGAGGCATGATCTAAAAGATGAACAATCAAGGATTAAAGAAGATTCCAGGATTGATACTCTAAGCTTGAAAATCAAATTGTAAGAAAGTGAAACATTACTAATCCCTTTTGAGTGTGGAGCGCTACACACCTTTAAAAGAGACTCTGCTCGATATGGCTTTGTTGACTCCCAATTAAAAATGCACCTAGTCTATGATACCAACTTGATGTGACTTAAACGTGGGCCTTGTCATAATGGGTGCCCCAAGTCTGACCGGGACCAGAGGCCACCTCCGTTACCCAACCCAACCTCTAGTTGCCTGCCCTGAGTTGGCTAAATTTCCGAGCATGTAACAAGATTGTGTAATAGCTTACATGAAGAGTCTTGGATAGGATCACAACCATGACCGATCCAACCGGGTCCAACCATCCCATACCAACAATTCAACCTTTCCAAACCAATACGAAACCAAGTTCATAATTCAGGACATAACCAAGAAGATGTCCCAAAATATAATATAATTAATCCTAAAATAAAATATGATGGAACAGTGAGAAATTATGTCTAATGATGCCATCCTCAATACCAATATCAATGATAAGACTGACACCTATACCGATTCCGCCCATTCCAACCCATAGAAGTACCACAAAGTCTCTAACCAAAAGAGTGATAAAATCCGGTTGGAACATGCCCCCAACCATGGCCAAAACCAATATCCCAAATAAAATCAAAGTGGCTAGAAATATCTATTACATGAAATAGAGCCTTCCGAAAGGATGAAATTTTACCAGTTATATACAAATACTGATCCCTGAGTCAATCACTATGTAGGAGGAGTAGAACGACTGGTTCCTTCATAGCGTGGGTATACTATCGCCAGTAGACGAGTTAGCAGGTGAACGCTAGCATGATCTTAGGATAAGGATAAAATAATACCATTTATGAAACCAAGTAAAACATCCATATGAATACAACCATATATATATATATAACTATGACAGGAAAGGGGACCGGGTTTAGCATGCCTTTAAAACCTTTACCTGGGCTGTGTAGCTTTGCTGTCCTAAACCACCCACAGGATATATGGGTTAAGCTCCCCCTGCTGAAAGGGTTCCAGTGCTTGAAGCCGCACGACCAGGGAAGAAAACCTGGGATGACTAGTACATCCCTAAAATATAGTGTGACTTTATGTACACAGTCACCAAGACCAACCTCACATTGGCAAATATGAATTTCCAGTTTTGATCCCTCGAGGCCTCCACCTTTCACGACTTTGCTACACACGCCATTATTGACCAATTACAACTATTTCCAAATAACTAACAAATCCATTTACCATTAATTAATCAAGGCCATCTAGTGGTGCTATCGTCATACCAACCACACTTGCAAGTACTATCCATAGACAACCATATATAGGCTTAATGAGACTTTCAAGTGCCCTTCCATTTACCATATTAAACCACTTGGGGGGATTCCATGCACCCTCAAGAATAACTATTTAGCCATTAACCTTTCTAAGCCAGTTAAACCATGCATAATTCATTTACCAAGTTTTAAAACTATCAAGAGTTTCATTAAAAGTACTCAATACAATGAAAACATTATTATAGGTATTTTGTCAAACATATTGAGGGCATAATATAACTAAAACCAATTTCAATTACCATTAAACCATTCTCGTGCAATCCAATTATCCAAAACCACCATTAATTCACATAAAGCATAATTGAAACCATGGAAAACCATAATCAACCATTTAATATCAAAACCCCCAATTCATATTTTAAAACCAAAATCATACAATCAATGAAATCATGAAAAGATTCATAAAAACCTTGATTTTAGATATAATTAACAATGAGGGAAGATAACATAACTTAAACCAAGATGATGATGGAAAAAAATCACCAAGACAAGCCCCAAATCAATCCTGTAGTTGAAATCTTAGCTTTCCTTGCCCAAAAGCTTTTGAGAGAATTATAGTGTTTTAAAGAGTTTCTAATTGTTAATGAATGGAATACTAGGGTAAATAACCTCCTAAGTAGGTTAGAAGTCATGGGACCTTATTCGAATAAGTAGGGAAATATCCAGAATACCCCCACTTAAGTTGCATAAAATCCTATCCCAGGGATACGACTGACCCTTACGAGTTATACCCTTGAGTGGTTCCCTCCACTCATATCCTAGACTTAACCATTGGATCCAACACTGTTCATCACATGAATCATCCAACCAAGTCTTATCCAAATCATACAATCCGTACCCTAATCCAAGGAAGATTTAGACACTGTCCAGTATATGAGTCCTGGACACTACTTGTACCATAGATTACGGCTCATGGTGAGACACTCGTACTCAGATCCAACATATGTAAACAAATCTAAGATTAATTTAAGAAACCAAATTATTTGTACCCCTCAATACAACTCGTTCCCCTAAGTCGTATTCATTCCAGTAACCAAAATATATTCTACCAACCAACACTGGTATGTATACTATTAGACCATAACATCCGTACCTCAACATACGGCTCATACCATTGAGTCATATTGGGTCCAGAGACCAGAATTCTAAGAAATTATCTGTGGTCTAGAAATAAATAGTGTTATACACCTTACGAGTCGTATATTGTAAGTCCTAGCCATGGCAGTGTCGAGTAGTTAAAGTATGTTGTAGATATGATTTGACCCTAGAAATTGTCAATGCATGTTACGAGTCATATGAAGTGAACTCATAAGTTCTTCAGTATAGGTTCCCTAAGTTTCTGTCCAAGTTATGAGGGGTGGCTTCAAGTCGTATAGACATGTAACGAGTCATAAGCTACCGCTTGTATGTTGAATAGTGTGTGCTATCTTTGCCACTGCCAAGTTCATGAGTTACTTGTCCATCTCGTATCCTCATCTAATGAGTCATAAGATTGACTCATAACGACTGTCAGTCAATTTTTGTAAGTTCAGTTAAAGGGTTTTTTGGTGTTTTCCCCTCTTATAAATCCCAACCCATGACCTATAACCCAAAATAGGCATTATTTTCCTCTATTCTTTAGTCAATTAACTATATATTTTTCCTCCCATCTTTAAGAAAAATAAGATTAGGGTTTATTTATCCAAGTCAACTCTCAACTCTTAAAGTTTAAGTCCTTTTTACAAGTTAACCAATTCCAGGTATGTGGGGTTTTGAACAAGGTTAATCTTCCTTCCTTGTGCCTGAAAAATATGATTTTTAAGTTGAATTTACATGTTTTACATTAGGGTTCATTCCCCAAATTCTCATATATTGAAATATAACCTTACTTTATGATTTAAAGACTAAAGATGCATAAAGGTTACATTTATTCATATTTTGAAATTTAAGATTGATATTATGATTTGAATTTCATTACTTTGATTTAGATTCTGATGGAAGATTTGTATATGGGTATTGAGCCTGATATTTTATTGTAAGTGCTATGAAAGAAAGAAAGAGTTTCATGATTTAAGAGGAAGTATTAAGTTTGCAAGAAAATCCATGCTTTTTAAGTTTCATTTATATACAATATAGCATGATTCAAGAAAACTTGATCCTTTGATCTAAAGATAAGTCATGAAATCCACAAGTGTTCATCTTGATTATGATCTAAAGTAAAGAGAAGCATAACTGATTTTCATCATACTAACCCTTATGTTATTTTAAGGTGGATTTCTTAAGTATGAGCATATATATTTTGGGAGAAGTATCTAGCAACGAGAAAGGAATGCAGATGAGCGTATCTAAAATTCCTGGAACTACAACCACCATAGGTTAAGCTTTTCCCAATATGGATGAAGTATAGTGATCACTTAAGTTAAGGTTCTATTCTGATGTCAAGGGTAGAACAACTCTCCCCGACGTGGGTAAGATGTTGGACTCCATGATAGCTCAGATGGTTTATGTCGGTTAGAAGAATATCCCATAAGATAGAATAAAATTAAATATTTTAACTAAGTGTTATGGCTCACCAAGATTATTCATATAATCCATTATTCATGTTTTATGGTCTTGAATTCTTTAGTTTTACTTAAGGCCAAGGTGAGTCATTTACACTTAGAATGCATCATTTGAAAGTGTACATATATATTCAGTTCTTATTTTACTTATGCATTCACCCCCACATACTCAGTACATTCCAAAAGTACTGACTCACATATATGTCTATGTGCTATGTTGTTTCATAATGTAGGTTCTGGCACTCATTTCCAGTAGTGCAATTGACTATGGGCATCATCACCTGCATCTCGACATTTGGTGAGTCCTCATAGTTTGAGGACCCAACTTATCTAACTCATGTTTATTGTCCAAAGTTATTTTAGATCATTGTATTCCGTTTATATTTGAGTCTGCTGGGTTTATCCCAGTGGCTCTCTAGTTAACCGTAGAGGCTTGTCAAACTATGTACATTCTAAGTTCAAAAAATTTTGTTTAATGTTTCCAATTTACTGGTTGACAATGAGATATTAAGCCATTTCCCTTCAATTTTTATACATATATTGATTCACTGTTCACACAAGTTTTTAACCAAATAGATATCATGGGTTATATTGGGTCTATTCGTAGTCCTGGGCAACGTGTGACGTCCAGGGGATGCTCCAGGCATTACAAACTTGGTATCAGAGCCTAACATTATAAAGAGTCCTTGAGAGTCAGACAAGACGCAGTGGAGTCTTGATCATGAATGTAAAATGCACCATATTTATGAGAAAAAGGTTATAAAACTAGTTAGGAATCATCATTTCTTTCATGATCTATCATTCATACAGGGATAACGTTTATGATACAGAATATGCCTCTTCGCTGAGTTAACGCACATAGAAATGGTGATCAACCACCCCTGTACGCAGACCCTCTGAATGAGAATCTATCCCATGTTGAATTTTAGAATGCCTTTTAAGCGTTGGCCTAAGTTGTGAATAAAAATATCTAGGGAAATCAACTGGCAACAGTCCCACTTCAACAAAATGGTAATTTAGTTATAGCCTATATTCAGGACCTTATGAGGATGAATCCACCTGAGTTCCATGGGCCAAAGGTTGATGAAGATCCTTAACTTTTTATTGATAAGTTAAGAAAGATTACTTAGATCATGCGTGTTACTGAAGAGGAGAGTGTAGAGATGACATCCTATAGGATGAAGGATGTTGCTTATGATTAGATCACTATATGGATGGAAGGTAGGGGTGAGAATGCAGCTTCTATGAGTTGACAGGTGTTTTAGAGTACTTTTCTGGATAGGTTCTTTCCTTGTGAGATGAGGAAGGCTAAAGTGAAGGATTTCATGAACCTGAGGTAGGGCTATATGATAAAGTACTGCCTTAAGTTCACTCAGTTAGCTAAATATGACCCAGAGTTATTATATGACTCAAGAGATCATATAAGTAAGTTTGTTACTCAGGTATTTGACTTGGTGGTCAAGAAGTGTAGGACTGCCATGCTGATTGGGGATATGGATATTTTTTGGTTGATGACTCATGCTTAACAGATTTAGACTGAAAAGTTAAAGAAAAGATAGAAGAGAAATAAGATATCTTGGATTGGACAGTTTGAGTATAGTCAACCAAGGTCTGGAGGGGGAAGCCGTTCACAGTTGCAGGGTCATTCTCAGTGCCTATGCCATTTTCAGCCAGTGCCCCTACACCCAGGACCAGCCAAGAGCAATGGGGTAGGAATTCAAATTCCAGGTCTCAGAATAGTGTAGTCTGGAGGCCCAGTTACTAGACATGTGCAAAGTATGGTAGGACCTATCCTAGTGTGGGCATGATGGGTAAAGAGGGTTTCTATAGTTGTGGTAAGATAGGCCATAGAATTAAGGAGTGTTCGTATACTAAGCAAGGAGGTAAAGATTCTCATCCTTTTATTCAGGCTACTAATTTAGTAGCTCATCCAGGATACCCTGTTCCTCCTTAGAGAACATTATCTAGTATCAATGACGGTCAATGCTAGAATCAGTTTTATGCTCTACCATCCTGTCAGGAGCAGTAGAGTTCTCTAAATCTTGTCACTGGTATGCTTAGTGCCTTTCACCTTGATTTATATGTTATTAGACCCGGGATCAAATCTTTCTTATGTAAATCCCTTGGTTGCTATAAATTTTGGGGTAGGTTTTGAAAATCTCCCTAAGCTCTTCTCAGTTTCTACCCAAGTGGGTGAGTCAATTATTGTTAGGCGAGTCTATAGGAAATGTCCTATTATCGTCCTCCATATGATCACTCTAGCAGATCTAATAGAGTTAGAGATGGTAGATTTCAATGTTATTCTTGGCATGGATTGGCTCCATTCATGCTATCCATTAATAGATTATCGCACCTGCGTGGTGAAGTTTTAATTTCTTGGTAAGGCAGTTTTTGAGTGGGAGGGTAGTTCTGTGATACCAAAGGTTGTTTCATCTCTTATCTTAAGGCTAGAAATTTAATATCAAAAGGGTATATCTACTATTTAGTTTAAGTTAATGATACTAAGTCTGAAGCCCCGACAGTTCAATCAATCCGTATAGTCAATGAGTTTCCTGAGTTTTTCTCTGAAGATCTGCCAGGGGTACCTCCAGATTGAGAGATAGAATTTGGTATTGATCTTCTTCCTGATACTCAGCCCATCTCTATTCCTCCATATTACATGGCTTCGATCAAACTTATTAAGTTAAAGGAGCAACTTAAGGATCTATTAGACAAAGGTTTCATCAGAACCAGTATTGCTTCGTGGGGTGCTCCAGTCCTTTTCATAAGCAAGAAAGATGGCACTCTCAGAATGTGTATAGATTATAGACATTAAACCAGGTTATAATCAAGAACAAGTATCCTATTCCTAGAACTAGTGATTTGTTCGATCAGCTTTTGTGTGCCCGGTGGTTTTCTAAGATTAACCTTAGGTTGGAATACCACCAGTTGAAAGTCAAGGAGCAATATATTTCAAAAATAGCTTTCGAATGAGGTATGACCATTTTGAGTTTGTGGTTATGTCATTTAGACTAATAAATGATTTTGTAACCTTTATGGATTTGATGAACAGGGTCTTGAAGCAGTACTTGGACATGTTTGTCATTGTTTTTATAGATGACATACTGATGAATTCCAGGAGTGAGAAAGTATATGCAGACCATTTGAGAATATTGATGTAGACCTTCAATTATATGTGAAGTTTGATAGATGTAAATTTGGTTTGAATCTTTTACCTTCTTGGGGCATGTCATTTTGGGGGCTAGTATTCATATAGATCCTTAGAAGACTAATGTGGTGAATCACTAGCCTAGAGCCATCACTCTATCCGATACTAGGAGCTCTTTGGGTTTGGTTAGGTATTACAGAAGATGTATTTAAGGGTTCTCCTCTATAGCCACACCATTGACTAAGTTGACCTAAAAAAAGGTGAAGTTTATATGGTCGGATAAGTGTGATAAGAGTTTCCAAGAGTTGAAGGATATATTAACTTCAACACCAGTGTTAGCTCTACCAAAGGGGTTAGACGAGTTCACAGTGTACTGTGATGCTTCTAGAGTTAGGTTTGGCTGTGTATTGATGCAAAATAGGAGAGTGATAGCCTATGCCTCTAGGAAAATTAATGATCATGAAAAAAATTTCCCAACTCATGACTTGGAGTTAGTTGCCGTGGTATTTGCCTTGAAAATTTGGAGGCATTACCTCTATAGTGTGTATGTTGATGTTTTTACTGATACTAAGAGTCTTCAATATGATTTTCTCAGTGGGGAGTAGTGGTTCAGAACGGTTTGGAATCGTCTTGGGTAATAAAAGTAAAGGAGAAGTAGCAAAATGACCCCATGCTTAGCCAAATATTGGAAGCAATCCAGCAGCAGAAGGTCGAGGTTTTCTCCCAAGGGAGAGATGGGGTACGACATTATCAAGGTAGGCTTTTTGTTCCAAATATAGATAGGTTGAGGGGAAGATACTAGATGAGGCTCATGGTTCGAGGTATTCCATTCATTCGAGTTCTACTAATATGTACCATGACTTACGAGAAAATTATTGGTGGAATGGTATTAAGAGAGACATAGCAGAGTTTGGGGACAAGTGTCCCAATTGCCAACAAGTTATGGTTGAACACCAGAGACCTAGTGGTATACTACAGGAGATCAAAATCCCTACATGGAAGTAGGAAGCAGTGAATAAAGATTTCATCGTAGGATTGCCTCGTACAAGACTTCAACATGATTCAATTGGGGTCATAGTAGACCGAACGACTAAATCAATCCATTTTCTACTAGTCAAGACATTCGATACAATGGAAGATTATGCCAAAATATATTCACGAGTTGGTAAGGCTTCATGGGATACTTTTATCCACTATCTCAGACAGAGGCACACATTTTACTTCACAATTTGGTAGTTTTTTTAGAAAGGCCTTGGTACAAATGTTAAGCTTAGTACTATTTTTCTTTTGCAACCCAATGGTCAGGATGAACGCATAATTAAGACATTAGAAAATATGCTGAGGGCGTGTGTTCTAGACTTTAAAGAAAGTTGGGATGGCCATCTACCCTTGATTGAGTTTGTTTATAATAATAGTTATCATGCTGGCATTCAGATGGCTTATTTGAAGCATTATACGGGTATAGGTATAGATCACCCATATTCTGGTTTGAGGTTTGTGAAGCGTTGTTGATAGGGATAGATTCTGTTCTTAAAGATATGGCAAAGGTTCAGTTGATTCGTGAAAGATTAAAAATGCTCAGAGCCGTCAAAAGTCATATGCAGATGTAAGGAGGAGAGAGCTTAAGTTTAAAGTAGGGGATTAGGTATTCTTGAAAGTGTCGGCTATGAAGAAAATAATGAGATTTGGAAATAACAGGAAAGCTGAGTCCCCTATTTGTTGGTCCGTATGAAATAGTGAAGCGTGTAGGAGAGACGGATTATGAATTGGACCTTCTATTAGAGTTAGCTGCGGTTCACCCAATGTTCCATGTTTTGATGCTTAATAAGTGCATTGGAGATCTGTCCTTAGTAGTTCCCCTAGAGAGTATTTGGGTTAAAGATAACTTGTCGTATGAAGAGATTCCTGTGGAGATATTTGATTGGCCGGCCCTAAGGCTAAGGAATAAAGAAGTAGCATCAGTAAAGGTTTTTTGGAGAAACTATTTGGTTGAAAAGGCCACGTGGGAAGCTGAAGCAGACATGATGACCAAGTTTCCTCATCTCTTTTCTTTCAACTCAGTTTCTACCGAAGGTAAATAGTTATTTTCAGCCAAAACTCTTTCTCTTTAAATCCGTGTTAGTATTCTTAAGTCGTATCTTATGTTGTGAGTAATTGGATCCTTGTGATAGATATAAGATTGGTTATAAGTTTAGTGTAGAGGTATTTCTTGTTTTCCAAATCCCGATCCTGATGAATCATATTGGAGGACGAATGTTTTCAAGGGAGAGATATTGTAATACCCCGTGTCTAAAATCCACTGTGAAACTTATGACTTATCTCTTTAAGTCGTATATACACCTTATTACTCGTATGTTGTAAGTTGTAGCTATGGTAATGTGGAGTATTTGAAGTCTGTTGTAGATATGATTTGACCCTAGAAATCGCCAATGCATGTTATGAGTCATATGAAATGAACTTGTAAGTTCAACAGTACAGGTTTTCTAAGTTTCTGTCTAAGTTATGAAGGGTGGCTTCAAGTCGTATGGACATGTAATGAGTCGTGAGATACCACTCGTATGTTTACTACTCTTGATGGTTTGAGACCTAGGTTTAAATCTAAATAGATCAAATGGTGCCCTATACCTTATGGGTGGAGGAAATGTAATAGTGATTGGACATCTAGAGGAAATTTAGTTTCCAGTTTGGCTGCCTTTTGTGTAAGGAATTATGAAGCTAATATATTGTGTGCAAAAGGGATTAAGATCTCTAATTCTATTAATTTGGTGCCTGAGGTTATTTAAATAAGAGCAGGTTTACAATTTTGATTGGAAAACCATATTATAAGTATAATTGTGGAATCTGATTCTATTGCAATGGTCCATATGACCAATGGTGTGTGGGAAATTCCTTAGAGTGTGAAAATAGAGGTAAATCCCTTAGGAAAATGACAGATTCTTGTTTACGAGTGCAACACTACTTAAAGGAGGGAAATACTCTTCCTGATTTTTTTAGTGAACTTGGATTTTCATTTTGCATGTAATTTTGAATTCAAAATTTTTTAGGAAATCCCAAGTTCAAATAGGAAAATTTTCAATCTAGATAAACGAGACACCCCATAGATAAGGATAAGACAATGTACAACATCTAGTTAAGCAGGATGTTGGATCATTACTGCAGGTTCTATGTTGAATTTTATAGACTATTAGGTGAGGAAAGTTACTGATGAACATAATGAAGTCTGAATTAATTTTGTTTGGTTAAACATAACATGTACCTGTGAGTGTTTTAGGCGTTGCATATGGTATAAAACTAGGACTCATTTATACTAGTATTTAAGCATCATCTACTGGTTACCTAAAAGTTCAGGTACAAGATTTTAGTGGTATTTTGATGATTCTAATCTCTTCTAGTAGAAAAGAGAGAGAGTACCTATATCTAACATAAATGGATTAGAAATTTTTGAAGGGGAAACATCAATTGTTTGGTAAAGTCATAGCCATAGATCAACCTTCAATAAAAATAAGTCGACCATTCTATAAAGAATTTAGGTAACGGTGGCAGTATTAATCCCTAGAGGGATTCAACCCGCTGAAACTTAGATCTAAAAAAGAGAGTTTACTTACACTGAGGGAGGTAAAGGGTGAATCATACCTTACTCATTCAAGCACCCTTGAACAAATAACAAAAGGTACATTTGTGCGGATCTATGAGATTATAGTGCACCAAGGCAGAATAGGACAGTCTCTCAAGATTTGATGCTACACTTCTTTATAATTTGCTAAATAGAATTCTTGCAAAGGATGAACTTTGATGGAGTGTTAGAGAATATAATCAAGTTCGATTTCACTATGAACAACGTCAGCTAAAGCACATGATAGTGAAAATGCTAAAGTTTTTAGATGCTTTCCACTTTCCATTTAATGATTTAGCAAATACCATACGTACATAGTCTCTTTTTGTTGCTTTTATTTATCTTTTGATTTATTAAGTTTCAGACCGGGTCAGTGTTGGGATATCGATGTTGTAAAACTCAGATTTCTGATTTATAAATTGGTCCCAATTGGGTCCTTTCAATTAAAAAACAACTAAAACAAGTATATTAGTAGTTTTTATTTTGGAACTTTAGAAATTCAATCTCGTTTTACAGGTAGAAAATCGAATAGTTTGGAACTTGATACGACTTATTATGTGCACATTTACATATTATTTAAGCTATGACCTGATGGTAAATGAAGTGGGCAGAGGATCATGAAGTTTTAGTTCAAAAGGTGAACACCTAAGTAATTTCTCTTATCATCTTTCCAAGAGTTGTTAGAATACCCGATATTATTTGTTCTTGTCAGAAGTAGCATGCAGATATGTACCTAAGAAATTAGTAGAGGTGTCGGAAGCTAACTGAACACTACACTTTTTTTTATTAAGGAAATCAAATTCATGCCTGACCTAACTATTTGATAGTCTTTACCCTTAGATATGTACCTGACAACGAATATGAATACAATCCGTTTACCCTAAAAATTGGTATAGTTTAATTTATATGAGGTCCAAATACACATCTTATTTTAACCCTTATTTTAAGTTAGTTTTTGAGCAATTTGAATATTGATGAAGTAATGAGCTTAAAAAGTAAAGTAAGCTAAAGAAAATGTATAGATCTAACAATTGTAAGATGATATGGCGAATAAATAAGCTAAAAAAAGAGCTAGGATATGAATCTTAGTGCTTTGAAGCATATGAATTTATCTTTAATAGGCCTCAACTTCGAGTAATCCTTCCCCACAGATCTGGTAGACCAAACATATAAAGAAAAGGGCTAATTTTAACAAATACACATAGAAAGTATATATTGTAATTTCATGGTCAAAAAGTACATTACTTTTTTATAGCCTAAAGCTGATTTTGTCACAGAATGCAAAGTAATTTTTTTTAGGTATAACGTTGTATTCCTATGTTTATTGTACTGTATATTGTTGCATATTCAATACAATCTTTTCATTGCATCGCTGTATGTAATACAATATACAAATGTATCCAAATACATTTAAATAATGTATCTACATAGTATAAGTATGTCTAAAATAGAGAAGAAGAAAATTATTTAAATAAAAAGAATCTGTTATATATACAACAACATATAATGCAATATACAAAATATAGACTTCATCTTCTTTCATGAATTCAAATACCAAATTCATCATAAAATACCTTAAAACTACATCATATCATCCAAAATTTCATATTTAGGATCCTCAATATATAATCGATATTTTGAAATCACACTAACTCAAAATAGAGATTATTTATGGAATTTTAATTTTTAAATTTTGAAGCTTCAAGCTTCAATAATGGATTCAAAACCTTTGTGCTATAGCTGTAATGTGTCACAGAATGAAAAGTAATATTTTAGGCCTATACGATTGAACCATTTTAAGTATGAACTTAAACATGGGTTATATTTTGTAATGTAAATTTGTTAGATGTACTTTTATGTAAATATTCCTAAAGAAAATCCAAGAACATAGGGTATGTTTTGTAGGAAAGAAAATGTTTTCCTAGAAAATATTTCTAGGAAAATAACTGGTTTTCATTCTTATTTTTCTAGTGTTTGGTTGGTAAGAAGAAAATATTGTTCTAAGAGAATCTAGTCGTTACTCGGTGCTCATGACCCCAAAAGACCACAAGCTAACCCTTTCCTGATATTTGTACCATGAACACTGCATAATATCTGAAAATAAATGCGGAAAAATAGGGAGAAATAAGCCATAAGGTTCAACACTTCTATAAATACTCAAAACTGAAAACAGAATACTAATACATCCGTCCGAAAAGTCTCTAACTGACTGAATTGTGGAGTTGATGGGACATGTCCACAACTAACTCCGTTAACTGAAAATAAACAAAGTCTGATGCAATAATAATACAAGGATCATCCT
This sequence comes from Capsicum pubescens, assembly GCA_030864215.1. NCBI lineage: Eukaryota > Viridiplantae > Streptophyta > Magnoliopsida > Solanales > Solanaceae > Capsicum > Capsicum pubescens. The sequence goes on from CM061543.1 coordinate 128,153,759, forward strand.
CGAATGAGGAGGACTCACTTCTACATCTACTGCTGCTGACTAGGACTGAACTACTGAGGGAACTCTGGATCACGTGCCTCTGGACCTATGGTGTCAAATAAAACACCATAGCACAAATGCGTCAATACGGGAATGTACCGAGTATGCAGATGAGGTAAGACCAAATGCAAGGGCTCATGCATGAACATTTACATAATTAAATAATCAGGAGAGTACCGAATGAGAAAACATATCGGAATGCACAAACCATAATCACAATCATCACAACCCTAGATACTGAAACTCGGATACCACTTTACTGTCATCTGAACTCACTACTAACACTGAGATACTGAATCACTGAATCATCTGATACTGATAACTGATTAACTGAATATACTCACATAAATGACTGAATTCTGAGCTCACTTCTCTCGACTGAAAAAATCAGAGATCAACCTCTCTCTAACGGATGACTCCGAAATCTATTATCAATAATAAGAAAATGATCATGTTCGAATCTGACAACAAGAATACTCAACAGAATCTGAGACTGAGATCAAGCCTATTTATCGGGAGATCTCTGGATCTGATAACAAGAATACTCAACTGAATCTGAGACTGAGATCAATCCTATCTATCGGGAGATCTCTGGATCTAATAATAAGAATACTTAACAGGATCTGAGACTGAGATCAAGCCTATCTATCGGGAGATCTCTAGATCTGATAACAAGAATACTCAACTGAATTTGAGACTGAGATCAAGCCTATCTATCGGGAGATCTCTGGATCTGATAACAAGAATACTCAACAAGATTTGAGACTAAGATCAAGCCTATCTATTGGGAGATCTCTGGATTTGATAACAAGAATACTCAATAGGATCTGAGACTGAGATCAAGCCTATATATCCGGAGATCTCTGGATCTGATAACAAGAATACTCAACTAAATCTGAGAATAAGCCTATTTGACGGATGGTCATGAATTAATGGAACTATCTGAGTTCCTCACTGAGATAGATGACTGTACCTCACAGTCCTAATTTCTGAAGATTGATATTGAAACTGTAACTGTGGGAAGTAGTTACTTAACTGACATGCCCCGACCTCCCATAGGTGGGGTCCAACCTGTAACCCCAGCTGGAAGGGTGTCAATACCGTGCCACGGGTAAAAACCTCTCTGGTCAAGCCTCTCTAACGGATGACCCTCGCAGGAAGTCAACCTAAGGCAATATAATAGTCAAACCTCTCTAACAGTGACAACCTCTACTGACGGGAACTCCTGCATCCTGCACTGGCTACGTAGTTTTGGTGTTCAGGGATTGATCCTAGTGACTCGGCCTCTCTCTGACGGGGAGTCACCATCCCTTCTCTCACTCGGTGCTAGCTCTTACTCCCAACTAAAAGACTCTGAACTGAATTTCCAACTGAACACAAACTAAACTAAATCTGATACTGATCACGTTTCTCAATTGATCTAACTGAGTTAAGCTGAATTCACATGGTTTCGTATTTGACGGAATACTACTAAATCACAGTATTTGACTGACGATACAAAGTTTGAATTATTTGGTCACCTTCGAGGCCAGAACTGAACACTTAGATACTACAAGATCTGAGCTGAGTAAAACATTGAGGCTAGATTATTAGCGATACGGGAATTATGAAGATTATTGAGATTACTGAGATTTCTTAAGTTCTGTATCTGTCTGAGGATACAGAGTTCTATAATTCATTGAGTTTTGAGAATCATGGCCCGACTGAGATTATCGTGAAAACTGACACATGCTCTGGACAACAGTTAAATTGTCGGGTATAAATACCCCCAGGACTCGATAACACAAAAGTAAGACATAGCCATTCTTGACTAGTCAGACATAACCATTCTTGACTAGTCATAACCACGGTCATTCATTCATCATCACAATCACCAAAGCATCTCTTCAAGCATTTAGGAATCATAACCATATATTCACATCACAATCACTAAGGCATCACTTCAAGCATTTAGGAATCACAACCATATATTCACTATCACAATCACTAAGGCATCACTTCAAGCATTTAGGAATCATAACCATATATTCACATCACAATCACTAAGGCATCACTTCAAGCATTTAGGAATCACAACCATATATTCACTATCACAATCACTAAGGCATCACTTCAAGCATTTAAGAATCATAATCATATATTCATATCACAATCACAAAGGCATCACTTCAAGCATTTAGGAATCACAACTATATATTCACTCTCACAATCAGTAAGGCATCACTTCAAGCATTTAGGAATCATAGACAATAATAGCGTAGGGAAAATATGTTAGTAGATCATACTCCATTCAACAAGGTTTTGCATCAAGTACTTCACACGTATATTAGTCTTGGCATGTATTGGATAAAACATGATTGGGGAAACTTCATACTATCATGTCACAACTTACTCGTCAAGTAATTGACATGTATTAAAGGCTTAGCATGTATCAAAGAGCACGTAATTGGGAATTTCCTACTATCATGTCTCAACTTGTTCACTAAGGCCTTTCAACGAACACTAGGCATGCATGAGTTGCACCTAATTGGGGATTTCATGCTATCATACCACAATTCATTCATTAAGGCATTTCAACAAACACTTGGCACATGAACTTGCACACAATTGGGGTTTCCTAATCAACATGCTATAATGGCCCTAATTCTTCACATAAGCATTTTATCAAACATATGGGGAGCATGCTTTGCTTATTCAACCATTTCTACACTTAATTGGCATGAACACATTATCTAACAAGCAACTTGAAGAGGATTTATCATGAACATCACATGAATTCCACATACTAGGGTTAAAGCTTGAAAACCTTGTAAACAAACATGAATCACAACTTAATAATAGATGGAACATCAATTTTATTTCACATGAATCATAAACAACTCATAAACATAAAATCTTTGAGATTTAGAAAAGGGTACTTGAGCTTCTTGGATGAAAGGGACCCAAGAATCAATATCTACATACCTTGGGGAAACTCTTTTCTTGAAAGTTCTTGGAGAGATTCTTGATTTCTCTTGATCTCTGTTGATTTTGCTTGAAGAAGAAATAAGGGTTTTGATTTTGTAAAACCCTAGTTTTGATGTTGAAGATGGAAAATGAGGCTGAGAGCCTTTTATCGGGTATATATAGGGGCTGAAGAAGAGTGGGAAAAAACCAAAAAGACCTTAGAATTAAACTGAAAAATATTGTTTTTACATGCTGGCGCGACGCGCCATAATCGTGCCAGCTTATTGGAAATTGGACAATTAGGAAACTGCATGACGGGTCGACGCGGTTGAAATCGCGTTGCCACCTTGGTTGCGAACTGAAAAGGCACCGCGACACGGTGGAATCGCTTGGTGCACTGGAATTTGACAATTTTGAAATTAAGCATTGGCGCGATGCGCCATAATCACGGAGGCTCACTGGATTTTGACGATTGCCATTTTTGATGACTCCACGACACGCTAAAGTGCCAGGTGGCACACTGTCTCACTAAAATAGCTCTAAATCTTTGATCGAGTATCAGATTTGGGAAAATTTGATATCGATGGAAAGCTTATTCAATGATCTACATGAAAAAAGTCGATATTAGGGAAATTCAATACGGTTAAAAGTATTTCACACTTGGGAAGACACCTATCAAACTTTTGTGATCGGATTTTCGCTTCACAGAACACATTATAAGGCTCAGACTAGGAGAGAATTACACTATGTATAATCTAGCAAAACACTAATGACACCAGGCCCGAAAACAACTTTAGACCGTGAATCCTAACACGGGATCCTGGACCCAATCCTGTCTCTACAGCCAGGATCCAGCCTCAACTCTCAACCTAGAAACCTACCTCAACTCTTGATCTAAGATCCAACCCCGACTGTCATGACCTGATTTACAGGTCATGATGGCACCTACTTTATCCCACTAATAGGTAAGTCAAATCTTAGCCCAACGCTAGATACAATGATCTAATTTGGTTGAAAAAGTCATAAATGCCAGAATCTTCCAAGTAAGGACTTACAATAATAAAACAAGTAATAATAATATTCTGAAGGATAGATAAGGTAAAAGTAACATCCCACAACCTAGTAATATCGGTACAAGATCCAGTAGAAAATCATTAGTTGACTGAGATAAATCATAATATAAGTACAATAAGATGCTAGATAGCTAAACTTAAGTCAAGGTAGAAGGGAAAACTTGGAATCGTGCTCCAAAATGCTGTAAATAAATCAATCAATTAATAAATAAATAAAAATGATAATGTGAAGATCACACAATTATAACAACAAAACTACCCCCAAAGGCAGTAAGTGCAAAAAAGTAAATAACCCAATTTAGGCCCTCATAAGCCTGGAGGGTGCAATAAAAAAAGTAAATAACTAGAATTTCATCAATTATCCATATCTCAAGCCATAACTAAGAATCCATACATACCAAAAACCTCAAATTAGAACTAATTCCATAATCATCACAGATAACTCATCATTGTTGGACTGGGATCTAAACTTATATAATCAAACGTCAAACTTGAACTGGAACTTATATCATAAATAATGCCAGAATTGAATAGATCTTAAGATCATAAGCCGCCAGACTTGAACCGAAACTAGTATCAACTCCAAAATACCAAACTGGAATAATATCCATGTAACCACCCTTTTCAAGCTACCAAATATACAATTTATAGGATACAATTCACCTATAAAGTTACAGTGAAATAGTAATAATCTTGGCCTATGGTGGGTTAAAAGGGCCCACTTCTAATCCTTGAAATCCGTTCTAAGGCAAATTCTACCTTTGACTAGGCTAAGGAATCTAAATTCACTTCTAGATATAAAATAAATCATAATTAGCGCTAATATATCAAATTCTACATAAATATGAGCAACTAAGTTAACTACGCCTAATCTACAGTTACTTAATAGGCTAAAAGTCCAAATTGTACTAATTATACCTTCAAGACCTAATTCCCAACCTATATACAACACACTATTATAAATACACTAAGATTAAGCTCAGTCTACAAGAATGGTTGAATGTCTGGTGAAATTTGCTAAATTGATGAATTTCCCTTCTAAAGAGCTTCCACAAGATGCCACGCTATCAAAATCATATTCTACTCATCAAAACGAGAACAATGATATCCATATTGTGTTTTTGTGCTTCGGGTCCAAAATTACATATAAAAATCTCATGTGGGACCTGCTTGTAGAATCACACTTTTGAAACCGTCAATACATTCGTAAATACTTAAGGAATATTTATCCTCAAGAATAGGTAAATTTTGAGCTTAAATAGGGCTAAAATAATCCCACCAGTATTTTTGGGGGTTTGGAAATAAATTGAGAAATTGTCCATGAAATTGATGAGAACTCACCAAGAATTTGTAGGAGAAACGAGAAATCCAAGCTTACGAACACCCCAAAATCACCCACTAATGGTTCTCCCAAGTTTTGACTATTTTTTGGGTTCTATACTTATGAAAATAGGTGAAAAATAGGAGAAATTGGGCTAAGTGGGGGATATATAGGTACCAGGTGCCATTAACACTTTAATGGTCAGCGCTAAATATCCCAGGTGACTGCTAAAGCTGTACCCTCAACTAGGTAGCATGTCTCCAATGCGGGCAAGCCAGCGCAAAAGCAACTTTTTCATTAGCGGCTAACTTGCCGCTTAAGAGATATTTTCTTATCCGTCCAGGGCTGCTAAAGTGCCCAAAGGACCACCCAAGCACCCTCCGCTAAAGCGCCCAATGGACTACTTTCGCGGTCACAACAACTTTTATTCCACCAGCTAGAGACTTGGAATTTTTCAAGTCTCCGTCAACCCATTAGGATTCACTCGGAATCCCGTATGCTTACATGAAATATGCCACCCTATCAAATTTGACGTTTTGGACTCAATGGCCTAGTTAAAATTTTCATCCAAGGTTGTTTCAATGAAAAGTGGGTCCAGACCTACATGTCATTTTTAACTTTCGGACAATAGCCCATTATGAATCCGGAAGTCTCCAGACCCAAACCAATGGTCTACCTTGCCTAAAATCAACATTTTAGAGTTATTGGAACCGTCAAATTGGCATACGAGGTCTTCTGACTAAAGTTTTTACCTGGTATCTAATTTTAACTAGTAAAGACTCTAATAAAGAAAATGGGCTCTAAAAACTAAATGAACGACCCAGTAATTGTACTGTCAGCTCCAGAAAGTCATAAATGACTTGAGAAGCTTTAGGAAAGCCCTAAATAGAGAAAATTAGCAGAAATACAAAAAATGTCCTGGAGGGTCATTAAAATATCCACTACTAAAAGAACTTTTGTCCACAAAAGTAAAGGTTTAGGATGTACCTGAAGCCTCAAACTGGTACAACTACTGGGTTCACATCTCGCTCTCACTCTCCCAAGGTTCTACCTCTACTACGCAATACGTCTACTAAACTTTATTTACTGGAATCTCTCTTGAACGTAATCACTTGACATTACTGGCTAATTTGAGAACTAGCTCATTCATGAAGGTCAATTGCTCATCCAACTAAATTGTGTCCTATCTGATAACATGAGATAGAAAGTAACATGGACAGCCAGATAAACAACAACAAAATCTTGGGGTAATGCTAACTCATATTCCACTACCCCAGATGTGTACAGGATCTCAAAAGGTCCAATATATCTTGGTTTGATCTTTCCTTTTATCCTAAACCTCATCACATCCATCACGAGTGATACATAGAGAAATAATCGATCACCAACTCCAAATTTCAAGGCACAAAGTATACGGTCTGCATAAGCCTTCTGCTTACTCTAAGCTGCCCTCAACCTATCTTAAATCACCTTGACACTATCAAACAAATATTGAAGTAAGTCAGTAACATGGGGTCTAACCTCATATGTCTCAAACCAACAAATAGGAGAATGAGTGAAAAAATCACCTCTCATTAAGGTTTCTAGATGTTTGTTAGCTAGGGAGGTTCAATTTCTAGCCGACAACTTTATGCGACATAAGGTGTTAGATAAAGGTGGATTTCTAGCCAATGTAGATTTGAGGTCTATATTTCTTGATTAAATAAGGCTACATAATTCAAGGATGCAAAGTTGAGCAGAAGCTATGATAAGTTTTTTGCAATATGAGGTCAAGAAGGATATAATTGGTGATGAGGGCATTTTGAGGAGTAAGAGGAGAGTCTGTGCATCCCCTTTTAATGATTTTATTACCACCATACTTTCTAAGGCCCATAGTTTGAAATATTTCATATATCTTGGTAAAACTAAGATGTACCATAATTTGAGGTAGCACCATTCGTAGGGTTGAACAAAGTGTGATATAATTGGTTTTGTGGCAAAGTGTCAAAATTTCTAGTAGATAAAGTATTAGAAGTACAGGGGTACTCTTTAGAGGATGCCTATTCCTTAATAGAACTGTGATAGGATAGTATGGACTTTGTTGTTGGACTTTCCAAGACTTAGGGGAGGTATTATTCAATATGGGTTATTATGGATCGGAAAACTAAGACGACATATTCCATCCCTATATTGGTTACATATAATGCACCTAAGTTGGCTAAAATTATATTAAGGAGATTGTCAGGCTATATGAGGTTCCCATTTTATTATTTTTATAGAGGTATGTATTTTTCCTCTAGTTTTTAGGAGAAGATGTATGAGTATGAAGTTTACATCTAACTATTGAGAAAATATGCATAAGGAGTTGGGAACTAGATTGGATCTAAGTTTGAGTTTCCACGCTCAGACCAATATATAGTCTGAGCAGATGATCAAGGTGTTGGAGGACATGCTTTGTGCCTGTGTGATTGATTTTGGAGGACTTTGAGACTTGTTCCTTCCTTTAGTCAAGTTTGTAATAATAATAGTTATTAATAGAGGATAAATATGGCTTTTTTGAAGGCTTTATAGGAAGAGGTGTAGATCTACTATTGGATGGCTTGATGTATATGTGGAGAGACACATGGTATGGATCTTTTGTAGGATTTGTTGGCTAAGGTAAGATCTATACGAGAGAAAATTTTGGTGGCTTAAATTAGGCAGAAAGAGTATTCATATAAAAAGATAAGATACACATATTTTAGGGAAGTTGAGTAAGTGTTTCATAAGGTTTCACCCAAAAAGGATGTTATGTGATTTGGGATGTACTGTATACTTAGACTAAGATATATTAGATTGTTTTTGATTTTGAAGGGCGTGGTCCTGTGGCTTGCCTCTGAGTTTGTGAGGAGTTCATCTCATGATCAATGTTTTGAGTCTTAAGAAGTATCACAGGGATGGTGATTATATTATACATTCATAGTTAGTTTTCTTTGATGAGAACCTTTTTTATGAAGAAAAATATATCGCCATTCCTTATAGAGATATTTTGAATTTAAGGGCTAAGAAGATTGCATCTATAAAGGTTTGTGGAAGAACCATCCTATTGAGAACGTCACCTAGGAGACCAAAGCAGACATGTATATCTCATATCTATAGTTGTTTGCCAATACAAGTAACTTCTCAATTACTTTTCTTTGTTTTAATGGTTGATGTTTGGTGATGAATTATTTTTTAACTGGTCTCGTGTAACAACCCATTTTGTAGTTAGAATGTTGTGTAAGTGCTCGAGTAGAGTTTTCTTTGGAGTAGAGTTGTTAAATCTTAGGCCAGGGTATTTACAAAAATCTAATATTGTGTGGTGTAGAGATTGATGGTTTCTTGTGGTGCACTATTTTGATGTTCTATGGTTTTATTATGATAGATGATGGACATAATAAAGCATAGAACTTTCAAAATAAGGAATGGATTCATCGAACTATGGTTATTACATTTGTGATAATAAAATAAATTTGGGTTGTTATATTTCTAGGTGTGTGTTGTGAAATATGAGAAATCTAGAAGTTCCCCTAAGTTTTTGCCTAGTGTTGCCCAGTTGTCCTCTCACCATCGTAACGAGTTTACTATAGCGGTTATCCAAAAACTATAGATTGCTCAAGCCTATTGTAATAGGCTACTACTCACCACAACAGGATTTCTATAATGGTCAATAACAATTAACATGCCTTTTCCCTATTTTGACTTTCTTTCTCCCTAAAATCCAAAGAGCTGGTCCTTAGGCTAGAGAGAGGTTGATTTTTTACCAGTTTAGCTGATTTATAGCATTGAGTAGTTTAGCTGATTTATAGCATTGAGTATGATTTTTTCACCATTTTAACATTGACTTTTATTAAATCTATTGAATCACTTGAACTAGGTTTTTGATGGATTTCTTGGTTTTAGACCCTAAGTTGACGAATTAGTGAGAATTACTTAAGGATAGTCCTAAAATCAATTGATAATGGTTCTAGGTTGTTGGATTATACTTCCTAGAGTAGCTCTCTTCCCTTTAATTTGGATTATGGGGAATTTTATTAAATTAATGGGTGAAAGTTCCAAAATTGATGGTTTAGGCTATTAACAAAGGTAAAATGAATGGGTTTGGTCTCGAATGCCTAGAATTGAAGAGTAAGTTGTTGACTACTTCTTATTTGTTATTTTTTGATCGAAAACAATTCAAAGCTTTGAAGAATGGCAAGGGTCTTGCAGGTTAGTTGTATTAAAACTCTTGTTTGTGGTAGATTATGGTTCTATTATAGTTGTAGACTAATTTAGTCGTCAAGAACATTCATAAATTAAATGTTTGTGGATTGGACTTTGTGTATGCTTATTATTAAGAGTGGGTCGTTATTGCTTATAATAGTACGAGTTAAATAACAGTGAAACTGACTAACCCTTTTATGATGATAAAGTGTGTACTTGAATTATTGGTATGCTGTAAAACATCCTGAATGTTAGTGATTGAATTTCATTATATTGTGATCTCTGGAGGTTCAGGTATTGTGTAGGTATAAATTACTTACTTACTGATAGATTGGAGGATTGAGTACTGTGCCAGTATGGTAAGGGGACAAAACTGGTCCCCTATTGATCACAAATTTTGGGTGTAATAAGTCCTTTAGCATGTGTGTACAAAGTTGAGCTGATAGTTGTGATACTTATGGTACATTGTTTATGAATGTGAGATTATTGATTCATTCATATAACATGCATAATCTGTTGTGGTGACTGCGGTAGCATTAGACTATTCTTGTGATATTGTTAACTACATTGATGATTAGGTGTTGATTTTACACTTATGGTATATATATTAGGCATAGGTTCCTTTTATTAAGAACATTGTACTTGTGACTTTGAAACAATTGATAGGTTCAAGGTTGTGATCTAGTTGAGAATATTGGTTGGTCTTATTTTCTTTAGTTGTGGAGGTTGTTGGTTGAGTTTGATGTTAATTGTTGTGTGCTTATTTTTAGTTTACTTATATTTGATATATGTATGTGTATGGGTCTGAGATAAGTTGGTTGATAATATCTACCAGCACATAAGATTTTGTATTGATACAACCTATTATTGTAATGCCCAGAGACTAGCCCCTAGACATCATACGATGCTTAAAACCACAAGTATCCCAAGCTAACCCAAGATACTGTCATAATTCGCGAGAAGCTGAATAAAATCACATAAAACTGGAAATACTAAGCGGAAGCAATTTCATTAGCTGATCTTGTTCAATACAATACTATTAAAAACATTTACATCACTAGATTGCACAAAAAAAACTAAAACTGAATACATCAACTCCGGCTGACTGTCTATGAAGCCTCAACTAATACTTACTATTGGTAGCCAAGATATGGCCCCCAGCTATCCCCAATCAATACAAATAAAATAGTAGAACTATAACTGACTTGAGCTCTCGAATAAAGAGAATTGATCACCTTTTGGTTGGCAGCTGCGAACTACTTGATCATGATGTTATGAGCTACAACAGATACCTACATTATAAAACAATATAGCCACACTGATGTATATGTGGTTAGTACATTTGGAATGTACTTAGTATGTAGGGGTGTAATGTCACTACCCGAACTAAGGCCTAGCCGTGATGGGTATCTCAAGTCCACCGAAAACCGGAGATGACCCCCTTTCTAAGCAAAACAACACACAATACTGCTAGCAACAGATGAATTCCAAATATATAACAAGATAAGTCGAGTTTCGAATATATAATTAGACAGGCAACTTTGAAAAGAAACTTCAGAATTTCAACAATAGCCTAATCCATAGTAATCTACAAATCCACTAAACATACCAAATCCATTCTAAGTCGGGACATGCCCCCGACGATACCCAAAAGAGTCTATTACAAATAGTCTAATATAAAAATGAAACAAGACTTTGAAATGTTAGCCCATCCGAAGAATGAAAGCTCACCACTTCAAGGCTGGTTGCTGATAACTAAAAAATACTATCACTGCGTAGGAAAAGTCGAAGTATCTCTAGTTCCTACATCTCGTGAGGATACAACGTTCATGGAGAGTTAGAGGGTTGAGCGCTAGTATGTAAGTTAGGATAAGTATAAAATAATGCCAATTCAAAATCCAATCCAAACTCAATGTGCATGTTCACATTCATGAATACACACACACATATACACACACACATATAAGATGCAAGGATAGGGAGCAATGCTTAGTACAAGTAAAATATTAGCCTGGGCTAAGTTGCTTAACCATCATAAAAGGCACCCATAGGCTATATAGGTCCAGCTCCCCCTACTAGAAAGGCCAATGTATGTTAGACGCACGAACCAGATGTATCAAGGAAGACCAGTAAATACCCCGACCCCACATCAAACAAGGATAAAAATAAATATCAGTAGTGTAAACTAATTACTTGGGACGCTTTAATTGCCAATTACTTAGGAAACCCTAGTGGTCTTGACTTAGGGATTTGAGAGTGAAGAAAACATGTATGTGATTGTTAAAGTGATGAAAATAACCTTCCTTGGATGTTTTATGGATATGTTCCTAAGTGGGGAAGGATGGAAATGACAAGAATGCCCCTACTTAAAAGTACAGGAAAGGATGCCTAGGCGTCACGGGTCACTATATGACTCGTGATGACTCCTTCTAAGTCGTCACCACGACTCGTGGTCTGGGCATTAGCTTAAAGCACCCACTCTGGATTGAGTACGAGTGTACCCTACGATTCATACTTAGACCTTACTACTTTGTAGGTTCAATCATAGGCACATAAAAGATAAGAGACTAGTACACTGATTTGGCTACAAAAGGGACCCTATGACTCGTAAAGAGTCCATGCGACTCATTACGTCCTAGTCGTACTCAGGTCAGAGGTTTTGCAGTAACACGATGGTCACCTAATGATTTGGGGTCCTACGACCCGTATGGACACCTTATGATTTGTAAGGTCAGTCGTAATCAGGAATGAGTTCAAAAACTTAGGAACTTTCCAGCACCAAAATCTGGGGTGTTGCATTCTCCTCCAGGATCATTCATCCCCAAATGATGAGTCAAGGCATCCATTAGCATGATCTAACATAGAAACGCAACCACAATTAGCTTTAACAATGACAGAAAACAAAGATGTTCAGTACTACACATACCTTAAGCATGATTATCCATGACAGGATACAAGAATGGATATTTTGGACTTCATGTCCTCTTTATCTTCCTAAGTAGCTTCTTCAACCTTATGATTTCTTAATAGAACCTTCACCGAAGCCACATCCTTAGTTCTTAAACGACAGACTTTCCTATCCAAAATCTCAACCGGGACTTCATCATAAGACAAGGAATCCAAAATACCAACGCACTCCAAGGGAACAAACAAGTAACGATCATCCATACACTTCCTTAGCATTGAACCGTGGAACTCCGGATGTATACAAATTTGAAGGAAACTCCAACTCACTAGCCATATTTCCCACTTTTCTCACAATCAAGTATGGGCTAACATATCAGGACTGAGCTTCCCCTTCTTTCCAAACTTCATCACCCCTTTCACGGGAGCATCTTTATGAACACCAAATCACCAACATCAAACTCCAATTCCCTATGCCTTACATCTGTGTCGAACTTTTGGAAACTATGACCAGTCTTAAGTCTATCCTAAATCACCTTTACCTTTTTCATGGCTTGATGAACTAAGTCAGGACCAAACAATCTAGTCTCACCAACCTCTAACCACCCAATAAGAGAAGGACATCTACCATACAAATCCTCAAAAAATGCCATCTAAATACTAGAATGATAGTTGTTATTATACATAAACTCTATGAGAGGAAAATGTTCAACCCAACTACCACCAAATTTAATCACGCAAACCCTTAGCATATCCCCCAACGTTTGAATGGTCCTCTGTGCTTGTCTATCTATTCAAGGCTAGACAATGGTGCTAAAGTTCACCTTAGTTTTCAAACCTCTCTAAAATAACCACCAAAAGTGAGATGAGAACTGCATACCTCGATCAGATATTATAGAAATAGGCGCACCATGCAACTTGACAATTACCTAAATGAAAAGTATAACATAATCCACCGTAGAATAATTAGTACTCACTGATAAGGAGCGAGCAAACTTAGTCATACTATCCACAATGACCCAAATCAAACCAAACTAACTTCGAGATAACAAAAGACCAGTATCAAAGTCTATGTTAATTACTTCCCACTTTCATATGGGAAAGTCGATCTCTTGAGAAGAACCACCAGGCCTTAAGTGCTCCACCTTCACTTGCTGACAAACCATACACTTGGCCAAGAAATTGGACACATCCCTATTCATGTTATTCCACCAATAGATCTTTTAAAATCATGGAACATCTTTATCGAACCAGGATGGACAGTGTACGTCGGCTTATGAGCCTCATCCAAGATCCTCTCTCGTGGCCCATCAATATCGGGAACACATAATCTACCTTGATACCTCTAGATACCATCTCCATAAATCTCAAAAGCCATGACTTTCTGCTAGTCCACATAATACTTAATCTGTATCAAGATAGGATCTTGAGCCTGCCTCTGTTTCACCTCAGCACCAAGAGATGATTTCACCACCTCTTACACAATCACTCTTCCATCCATAGAGTCCAAAAGACAAACTCCATGATTATCTAAATGGTGAATATCCTATACCAAACCTCACTTCTTCTCATTAACAAGAGACAAGCTTCCCATAGACAGCCTGCTAAGACCATCAACAACCACATTAGCTTAACATGGGTGATAATGAAGACTCATGTCGTAATCCTTGAGTAACTCAAACCATCTCCTTTGCCTGAGATTTAACTCTTTCTGGGCGAACACATACTGTAAGCTCTTATGGTCTGAATATATGTCAACAAGAACTCCATACAAGTAGTGGAGCCATATCTTCAAAGCAAATACCACAACCAGTAACTCCACATCATGAGTCGATTCATTCTTCTCATGCACCTGAAGCTGCCTAGATGCATACGCCACAACCTTACCATGCTGTATCAACACGTAACCCAGTCCCACATGGGACATATCAAAATAGATAGCAAAACCATCAGTACCCTCGGGTAGGGTCAAAACCAGAGCAGATGTCAACTTACCTTTCAATATTTCAAAGGTACCCTCACAAGTAGCGGACCATAGAAACTTCACCTTCTTCTGAGTAAATCTAGTCAATGGAGCTGCGATCGAAGTGAAACTCTCCACAAACCTCCCATAATACCCAACTAAACCCAAGTAGCTTTAAATATCAATAGAATTCAAGGGCCTAGTCCACCTTCTAACCGCCTCAACTTTCTATGGATCCGCCATGTTTGTCTTACTAGAAACAACATAACCATGGAAGGTCACAACATTCAACTAGAACTCACACTTTTAGAACTCAGCATACGACCATGGATCCTTAAGAGTCTATAACACTATACATAGGTGATTTTACATGATCCTCCTCACTCTTGGTTAATAACAAGATGTCATCAATAAACACATTAATAAATATTTCCAGAAACTGGCGGAATACCTGATCCATAAGATCCATGAATGTCGCTGGAGCATTAGTCAACCTAAAAGACATGATCAAGAACTTATAGTGGCCATATCAGGTTTGTAAAGTAGTCTTAGGGCTATCCACCTCCCTAATCTTCAAATGATGATAACCCGATCAGAGATCAATCTTAGAAAAGTACTTAGCACTCTGAAGCTGGTCAAATATGTCATCAATCTTAGGGAGTGGATACTTATTCTTCATAGTCACCTTATTCAATTGCTGATAGTTTATACATATTCGAAGGGACCTATCCTTTTTAAGTAGGAAAAGAACAGGAGCACCCCATGAAGAAACACTAGGGAGAATAAAACCCTTATCAAGAATATCTTTCAATTACTCCTTAAGTTCTTTCAACTCCATCAAAGCCATTTTGTAAGGAGGGATAGAGATTGGATGGGTATTTGGAAGAAGATCAATCCTGAATTCTATTTCCCTATTTGGAGAAATACCAGGATGATCATCGGGAAACACTTTAGGAAACTCATTAAAAATAGAGACGGGTTGCAAAGAAGGCCCCTCTAAATTAGAATCCTTAACACGAACTAGATGGCATAAACACCTCTTGGAAATCAATTTCTAGGCTCTAAGATAAGAAATAATGCTTTTCTTAGGAACCAGAGAACTTCTTTCCTACTCAATCATTAGCTCATTTGGGAATTCGGACCCTTTGGGTTCTAAAATCAAGAGACACATAGTTAGAATAAAGCCAGTCTTTCCCTAATATCACATCAAAATCTAACAAATCAAACTCTATCAGATCCACTGATGTCTCCCTACCATAGATAGATACCACACAACCTCTATAGACCTTTTTAGCCATTACAGAGTTACCCACTGGCGTAAACATAAAAAAGGAATAAAAAATACATTCAGAACCAAAATCAAAATGAATAGTCATATAAGGGATCACATAAGAAAGAGTAGACCCCAGATCAAGTAAGTAATATACATCACGAGAGAAGAGTTGTAAAATACCAGTGAAAATATCGGGAGTAGCCTCAAAATCCTGATGGGTTGCAAGAGCATACTGACGATTCCGACTAGTGACGGTACCAGAAGTAGCACCCTTCGATGTTGGAGCTAAAGACGTATCAACCAAAACCTTATTAGCTTTAGTAGCAACATTGCTTGCTAGATAGTTTGTCTAAATATGGAGATTTTTACCACATATAAAGAAGTTATTTCTCCCCTAATCCTAAAAACTATAGTAAAACTGTCTGCAAAATCTACAAGGAGGATATGGTGGAGCTGACTGGGCCCTACAAGCCTAAGATTGGGCAGTTTGTTCCTTAAACCCACTGTTGCTATAAAAATGGTGATCACTGGATGGCTTAGGATATGGATCACTAGTCGTAGAATAAGAACTAGATTTTTACGACTTGTTCTTTGACCACTGCTTGCCATCTCTACCACTATTCTACTGGACTCCACCTTGCTCAGAATATCTTAATTTCTTACTCCGCCTTTCCCTTATTTTGTCTTGTTTCTTCTTTTTATCCTCCACCTTCTATATATACACCACAAGACTAGAGATATCCATGTCATTATTCAGCAAGTCGGCCTGCACTCCAATATTAAGTCTTGAGAAAAGCCCAAAGCAAGCTTCTTTATCTATCCCTTGTAAAAGACACGAACTCTAGGGCATAGCGAGACAACTGATTGAATTTTGAGGAGTACTCCTTCACAGTAATTCTGTCTTGTTTCAAATTCATAAACTCCTCAGCCTTCGCTTACCTCAGCTCCTGAGGAAAGAAGCAATCAAGGAATGGACCAAAGAAGCCATCCCACATAGCTAGCTCTGTATAATCTCTTCTCAACTATTCCCAAACCTCATACCAGTAGTATTCCATATCCTTTAACTGGTATACAACAAACTCCACACCCTCATAGTCAGAAGCATACTTCACTTAGAAAATGTTTTTGATTTTCTCAATGAACCCTTGTGGATCCTTCTCAACATTGGAACTAGTAAAAGTCAGAGGACTCAACCTCATGAACTGAGCAACCCTTGTGGCCTCAGAATAATTGTAACACCCCAAGAACCTATCCCGAGATGTCACATGGTACTCAAGTCCACACGTGGCCTTAAGCTAACCCTCTAAGCTTGTCATCACTTTCAGAACTCATTATAGCACAAATCATGCTAAGATAAAGAGGAATAACCATGTCATGAACATACTAAAACATTAAGTAATACTGCCCTGTACAAATAAAATACTGAAATCTCTGTACACACTGGTACACTAGTCTGACAAAGCCTCTACTACATAGGACTGAGGATCCATTGGGACAGATCCCTAACTGACTCCTACTGAACTGAAAGTAAATAACCATCTATTAACCAGAAAAAATTGGAGACACAGGTCCTCGAACCATGAGGACTCACCAACCGTAGAAATGTAGATGAAGGTACTCAAAGATCACTGTCGCTGCTGAGACTGAGCACCTGAACCTATATCATGAGGAAACATAGAGTACAAAAGAGTATGGAAGTCAGTACTTGGGAATGTACTGAGTATGTGGGGGTGGATGCAACATTTTAAATAATATCATAAATGTATAAGAAAATCATGCATGCTAACAATAATAACTCTCTTCGCTTGAATTATCTAAAACATCATTTTCAAAAGTCATCAGTAATAATTATGCTTCATAAATCCCATAAATCATTTAACTCAACTCAAACTCTTTGACTCATGACTTAGAGTGACTCGGTAACTCATGGTACTTAGATCATTATGGACTTGGGAGTTTCGTATAACCGACATAACTACACCATGTGAGCCGCATGGAGTCCAACGTTTTACCCTCCTAAGGAGAGAACCCCACATTGGCAGGGGTGTCGTACTCTTGCCAGGGAGTACAACCTCAATCTCATCATCACAATCTCATACTCAGCCTTTGGCCCATAACTATCAACATCAATCCTATGGTGGCACGTAGTTCTGGGGAAATACCAAATTTTCCTCTCAGTGCTAAATACTCCTCCCAGACTCAGCTCAGAACACGTTAGGAAATCCACCTCAATCAATATCAACTCATGGGTCTATCATGATGACCAAAACAATAATATATCTCATCGGTAAATCATATACGATCGTGGATTCCTAACTCGACTCAAATTCAAACAATGTTTCTCAACATCAAGTACATTTCCTTATCAAATCATTTCAAATGCCAAAGCTTCAAGGAAATATCATCAAACTCATTCTTGACTTTCAATTCAAATATTGATATATATATATTCAATAGTCAAATTTCTCATAGAAAAACACAAATCTTGACACTTATCATAAATCACTTAGAAATCATCAATATATAATGACAATATACATCTCATGGAATAAATACTCAAATTATGAAGTATGATGGTGAAATAACCATAAATATCAAGATTATTCAACTCAAGCCTCATAAATCATACATAAAGAAATTTGGGTGTAAACACCTTTGCAAAATAATGCAAATCAATAATAGAAAGTAGATCTTTAGGCACAAGAACGAAAAAAATGTTCTTGTTGAAACCTCACATACCTTGGATTTTGATTTGAAGATGTGTAAACTTGTTTGGAACTCTTCTCACACTTTTAGGTAAAGATTCTTGATGCCTTTGACTTGGAAAACTTAGTTCTTGAACAACTTGGAGAAATTCATGGAAGATTCTCTGAATTTCTTGGAAGAGGATTTGGATTTTAGATCTTGTAGAAACCCTAGTTTCTAGGAGATTCTTGGAAGATTAGAAGAGAAAGGAGAAGGAAATGAGTGTCTCTTCTCCACTTTGATATATATATAAGACCACATGGAGAGGAAATAACCAAAATGCCCTTTTTTGAAAATGCTGAAATTTGCTGATCGGGGCCTGTGACGGTCGATCTGACGGTCCGTCAAGTCTCCTGATGGTCCACCAGATCGTCCGTCACTGGAGGGCCAGAAATGAGACATTCTGTCTGGACCTGACGGACCCCTTGACGGTCCGTCAACTTTTTGACGATCCACCAACTTGGCCGTCGCACGATGTCCTGAAAAAGAAGTCACTGCCTTGGCTTGACGGGGCACTTAATGGTCCACCAGGGACCTGACGGTCTACAAGGTCGACCGTCAAACCTGGGCGATCTGATACCATTGAGTAAAACGGCCATAACTCACTCATCCGATGTCGGATTTTGATGAAATTGGTATCGATGTAAAGCTTATTCAATGCTCTAAAGACAGATTTAGGTTTAAGAAACGATCGAGGTATTACAAGAAGGAGTTATAGGAGCAGCACG
Organism: Capsicum pubescens; assembly: GCA_030864215.1. Taxonomy (NCBI): domain Eukaryota; kingdom Viridiplantae; phylum Streptophyta; class Magnoliopsida; order Solanales; family Solanaceae; genus Capsicum; species Capsicum pubescens. Next base: position 128,172,951 of record CM061543.1, read on the forward strand.
CTCAGACTGGCATGACTGAGAGGCCATCAACTGAGTACGCAAATAAATCAATTGACAAACTCAACATTATTCATATCCCCTTGAAGTATTGGGACAGAAGTACCATCATCTCAAGGAGCCTGAGGGGGATTAGTCGAGACCGGTGGAACTCTATGGGGGTAATCAAAAGTAGGGACCCTAGATTGGGTCTGTACCTTATCTGCAGGATGAGCTCTTTCCATGTTGTCCTCAGGTGGGACAAAGGAGTTTTCACTAGCATTAGACCTTCAGAGAGGCATTATCTGAAATGCTAACATACAAAATTAGAGGAGATAAAACATTCTAGACTATACAACCCAAAAGTAGAACACAAGAAAGGGAAACATTCCTAAATGACTCATAGCCTCTCCCTTATAAGATTGGCATGCTATAAACCCATATAAGAGACTCTACTCAAGATGACTTTGTGGACAACCAATTTACCATGAACTAAGGCTCTGATACCAACACGTCACAATCCAAGCAAGGGCCTGGCCATGACGGGCATCTCAAATCCATCTAGGACCAGAGACCATCCTCTTTCCAAGCCAAATAGAACATAATACAACTAGCAATGAATGAATTTCAAACATATAACAAGATAATCTAAGTTCTAAACATATAATAAGATAGGCAACTTAGAAAAGAAACTTTAGAATTTTAACAACATCCCAATCCATAGTAATCCACAAAGCCTCTTAACATACTAAAGCCATTCTAAGTTAGGACATGCCTCCGACGATAGCCAAAAGAGTCCAATAGAAATAGTCTAAGATAAAAATAAAATAAGACATTGAAATGATAGCCCTTCCAGAGACTGGAAGCTTAACACTTCAAAGTTGACTACTACAACTCGAAAATCCTATCACTGCATAGAAAAAGTAGAAGTGTCTCCGGTTCCTGCATTGCGTGAGGATACAACATCCGAGGATAGTTAACAGGTTGAGCTCTAGTATGTTACTCAAAATAAGGATAAAATAATGCTAATTTAAGATTTAATCCAAACTCAATGTACATGCTTACATACATACATACATGCACACACACACACACACACACACATATATATATATATATATATATATGAAACTAGGATAGGGAACAAGGCTTAGTGCAAGTAAAATATTATCCTGGACTATGTAGCTTAACCTTAATAAAAAGAAACCCATGGGCTATATAGGTCCAGCTCCCCCTGCTGAAAAGGCCCAGTGCGTGTTAGCCGCACAAACCAGAGGTATCAAGGAAGACCAATAAATTCCTTGACCCCACGCTAATCTAGGATACAAATAAATATCAATAGTTTAAACCATGCACATGGTCATTAAGACCAACCCTCATGATGATAAATGCGAGTTTCTAATATCGGTCCTTCGGGATCTCCGCCATCACAGCTTAGCTACATAACCCACATTAAGCTTAATTAAAAATAAGTTTCACATAACCCATCCATTTAACTAAGGAATTGACCTATAAGGCACACCATAGGTATCATCATACCCTTATGCTTGCAAGCTTATAAGTATGACACTACAATTTTATTAATTTCAGAAAATGCCTCGACCCTCTTTGTTCATTAAACCTATATGAGGGAATGCCCCGAACCCCTCTTTTCTTTAAATAAAATTTGGGGAATTCCTTGACACTTTTTTCTTTATGGTTTATTAGTTCAACCCAGGGGAATGCCTCGACCCCCGAACTTTAAGTTTTAAAAATTAAGCATGGCCAACAAGGCCTTCAAAACTATTTTTCATCCATTCAACATTTTATGCAATGCAATACTATAGATGAGCAAGTTAAACCACATGACAAATCATATTCAAAGCCAATTAAACAAGTAGGTTGAGCGAACACAATTTACAAAACCAAATTCCAAACTAAAATCATCAATTTAAGGAAATTCCTTGACCCCCTTTCCAATTCTCATACCTATGCACCCAATTAGCTTAAAAAATATTTCTAAATCATGAATAATGCATATAAAATCATGAGAATTTAATTCAATTAACATTCAGTCCCAAACCCTCAACTATATCAAAACCTATATTCAAATCCACAGGAACAACCATTTAAATACATGCTTTAAGTAAAACTAGTTTAAGGAAAGAGTAACATTCCAGAGATATCAAGAATTATAGAGAGAAATCAACCTTTGGACACTATAATTGCTTATTCCTTAGAAAACCCTAGTATTTTTGACTTAGGGATTTGAGAGAAAAAAGAGCATGTATTTGATTGTTAAAGTGATGGAAATAACCCTCTTTGGGTGTTTTATGGACTTGGATCCTAAGTGAGGAAGTAGGGACATAACAAAAAATCCCCTACTTAAATGTACAGGAAAAGACGACCAAGCGTCACGGGTCACCATATGACTCGTTACGAGTTGTCACCATGACTCATCATTTGGGAAGTCGCTCAAAGCACCCACACTAGTATGAGTATGAGTCATACCCTAAAAATTGTACTCAAACCTTACGACTTGCTAGGTCCAATCGTAGGCACATTAGAGACAAGAGACCAGTATAGTGGTTTGGCTATGAAAGGGATCCTATGAATCATCAAGAGTCCATACAACTCGTTACATCCTAGTTGTACTTAGGTCAGAGGCTTTGGGGTAACACATTGGTCACCCTATGATTTGGGATCCTATGACCCGTATGGACAAATTACTACTCATAAGGTCAGTTATAGTCAGGGTGGTGAGTTCAAAAACTCAGGAATTTTCCAGGGCCGAAATCTGTGGTGTTACACTCTTGCAATATGTAAACTGATATATCTCATATTGTAAAAAAACATGCATGAAAAGTGTATATATATTTACCATATTCCTCAATAATACTAAAAGGTAAAGTTTTAGAAAGCATAAGTCATAAAGCAACATCTGATAACGGGTGAGTCCTTATGCTTCATTTTTAAAATCATATTTTTTGTGGGAGATTCTTATAACCAACATACACTATGTGTGATAGCATGGAGTCTAATGTTTGATACATGTTGAGGATGGTTGGCCCATACCTTTACTTTGGTATAGAACCTAAACTAGAATGATTCTAAACTGAGCTCATTTGGGTAAGGGAGACACTTTTTGGTGAGGATCTCTTTAACCTATGGTGGCATATAGTTTCTACAAATTTGGGTTTGCTGAGCCCACATCCCCTCGATATTAAATGCTTCTCCTTAAACAAACTTGTGCTCATATAATATAAAATTCACCTTCAATTATGCATATGGGTTTATAAATCTGAAAATCATTCATGCTTTGGTTGCTAAATCATACTCATGAATAACTGTGTGAATTTCATAACATGTAGGAGGTCAGAGGAACAAAACTAAAATCTTGATCATATTGTGATAAATTGTAATCTAAAATAGTAAGTCTAAATTACTTGTACACTCATCGAATTATGCTGAAAATCATGTACATTTACCAACTCATGAAGCTTTATGTCCAAATACTAAAGATCATCTTACAATATTATTCATGTGAATAAAAACATGAGTAAATGTAAATTCTTGTGCTAAATGAACTTTAAATCTCATGGAAATATCATAATCTCAAAAGCATGAAAAATTGATATGAACCCTAGCCATCAAAATACTTAAAATTCATGTAAAAACTAAGCATTTGGTCACAAGGATAGAAGAAAATCCTTGTTCAAACCCCACATACCTGATCTTGTTGATTTATTGAAGGAAAACTTGAATTGGAGCCGTGAAAGATAAACTTTGGAGAGGAAACCCTTTTTTGATGTTCTTGAGAGTTTAGGAAAAGAGGAAACACTGAATTTTGAGTTATGGGATGGGTAAACATGTTTAATATTAGCTATAGGATCAATTACGACATAAAAGAGCAAATTACCCTAAAAAATCTGAAGAACAAAAAGTGATTTTAGCATCAGTGTTAACATGTGCGTGGCACTTCTTCATCGCAGAGCACAACTATCTCACCTCACTCTTATCATAGCTGCCTCACTTTTATCATAGACCCTAACTAGTTTGCTTACTAAAATGCACATAACGTTTCACTCGAGTATCAAATTAAGTCAAAGTCAGGCAGAGGACTTAAATACCTTTTATTTGGTGGGTCTTGATCTCCAAAACAATATATATTCTAGAAGTTATGCTCATTTAATGTTGTCCCCTTTAGTATCAAATACTAAAACTGAATCGACAACAAAATCTCTCAACTCAACTTGTCTTTAAGTTTTTTACACCATTATTCGCATTGAAAGCACTTTACACACTAGGTAAATAATCAAACTTATCTATGGTTAATCTAATCAATTTTTAGCCTATAAACATGTGACGAATGGTTAAAAACTTAGCTAGGAGTTTGTGGAGTATTGAAATATATCCCTCTTGGGATCATTCGTCCTCGAATGAAGATTAATATTGGAGTGAAAATAATGTAGTTACTAATATGAAATTGGATTTCTAAAGTTGATCATGTTTCATCACTAGAATCACCTTTTGACAGAGTACTAACTCGATTGATAAATATGGAACATGAACACATACATAGGAATCGAATGGAACAATGAAGGCATGAAATTAGAAAATCACAATGCTAGGAGGGAAATCTATTTCTCCCATTGAATCATTGTTAGGAGTTAAAAAATAAGGGTACTTGGCCATCATGTCTGCAATGAAGGATATAGCTAAGCTGAGAATATAAAACCCTTAACTTGAAATTGATTTTGTAGTTGACTTGATTAACTTTAAGGAGTTGATTAATTCTAAGAGTTTAGAAATCAATTGAAAGATTCATGACACGATCGTAAATGTAGAACTGAGAAGTGATAGCTAATGCAGGAATATTTCCAATAGTCACTAAGAAGGAAACACTATTATTGCTTGACAACTATATAAAAAATCATCAAGAAACACTAGTCGACTAGAGCCTCATAATAACAATAGTTGATCATAATCTTGTTGTCTAATCTTATCATAATCCATTAGAATATCCTCCTTTTATTAATCACTACTACTTATCCTTCCATATGTCTAAAATATATTGACAACTGTATAAGTATCAACCAATTTCCTTTTTCGCAATCACAAAGGAAAGCCTATATTAATAATCCTTAATAACCAAATACTTTAAATAATGATCTATGCTTTTCTGACACAATGAAAAACCATCAAGAACTCCTCTCCCACTTCAAGCATACTCTAATTCACCTTGAATAATAACCAATTCTCTATCTTCTACCTTGAAATCTAAACCACACTCACTACCCCTTAGTTAGCACCTAAAGATATATCACCTCAATCCTAACTAAATAACATACATAGATCCATCTATATACATTTACCCAATTGCTATCCATATGTCACGACCCAAACCAGGGCCTGGCTGTGATGAGCATCTCAAGTCCCATATGGATCGGAGACCACCCCATGTACCAAATCAAGTGAACACAACATCCTCAAAGTCGTACGAATTCTTAACATATAACAAGATAGCACAAGGTAAGGTTAAAGAATAAAGATAAGTCTGTGACTGATAATGAGTAACCCGCCAAAACAACTGACCAACATCTCCCAAGTCCATAGTAATCCACCAAAACCATCTAACAAGAGAATCAAAACCCAGTCTTGGTTGAGACATGTCCTCGACTCTAATAGATGATAATGAAAACTCTTAATTCTAATCTTGGATAATGACGAATGAAACGTCCAAGTCTTTCAGAGAATAGAAGCTCACCACTTTACTACTACGAACCGACGAATTGAGCCAATTCACTTAACTCTGTGCAGAAAAAGTAGAGGTATCTCTGATGCTGCATTGCATGGGGATACAACATCTGGAGAGGTTTAGTGAGGTGAACACTAGCATGTAACTCAGGGATAAGGTTAACATAATATCTTAATCGTTAATTCAAAATAATTCAAAACTAATGCACATGATCAAATGCATATATATACATATATCACACGTCGGGATAGGGAAAAAAGGATTAACATGCACTTTAAAACTTTAGCTGAGATTATATAGCTCATCCGTCATCATATAAGAAGGCACCCATGGGCTATATGGGCCTAGGTCTCCCACAGTTGGTAGGGCCCTAATGTGTGTCGCTGCACGAACCAGAGGGTATACATCTGCACTATAGGGGCTCGAACCTCCTAGCTTATCAATGTGACACAAGATTCGAATCATATGATATAATGTGGGGGATTCAAACCACCCAAACATATGATAACAATAAGGGGGACTCAAATCACCCGATCATATAGACCCTTGCATTGGTAAGCGTGATTTCTAGTATTGGTCCCTCTGGACCTTAAATTTCACGACTCAGCTACATAACCCTTATTAAAGTCCAATTAAATCATTTAACACACATTCCCAGTCATTGAACCACATTACACATTAAGGCATACATTGTTGGTATCGTCATACCAACCACACTTGCAAGGGAACATCAAGATTCCACACTAATTACCATCACTTGGGGGAAATCACAATCCCCTTTGGTTCAAATATACATTAGCACATGGAATTACAAAACCCCATAAGATTCAATTAAAAATCATTATGCTTAATTAACCTTTCACATATCTAATAGTTCAAGAGTGGTTCATTGTGCATACTTTTCATATTAAAAACCTATTTCACAATATGGGGTTGAGGTTAGGTCATAACCACTTTAAAAGTCATAAATTTGGAGAAAATCACTATTCCTTAATTTATTCACTATTTCCATACATCAGTTTGATTTTACAACCACCATTAAAACATAAGCCATGCATGGACAAACATGAAACATCACATAAACAAAAATTATTCAAAAACCCTCAATCCATGAATTCAAAACAATCATCAATACCCTATGAACAACATTTAAAAACATATGCTTTAAGATAATTAGCAATTAGGGAAGAGTAACATGCCTGAAATACCATGTTTCACAGAGAGAATTCAAATATTGAGCCCTTAGATGACACACCCCAAAACCAAGCCATGTCTTATGGGTACCTCAAGCCCACATGAACCGAAGGTCGCCCCGATACCCAACTTAATCATCAATATAAATCACAAGGGTTGGATGAATCCTGACCATATAATAAGATAGCAAAATCACTATAAGTCATAAGTTAAGCATGTCTAAACACATCATTAGTTTCATCAATCTAACCATTACACCCAACTCCACAATCATCCACAATACCTTTATAAAAGCCGATGTATAGAAATATACATGTTGGGATAAGCCCCCGACTATAGCCAAACTAAGTCAAAATAAAACTAAGTCTAAAGATAGGAGACCAAGAATGAATATATTTCGAAATAAGGAAGCTCACCCCTCCGAAGTCAATGTATGAACCTCTTCAATCACCTAATCACTAGACAGAAAGAGAAGATGATGCTCTGACCCCTATTTTGTGTGTGGACATAGCGTCCGGAGACAGTTAGTGATTGGAACGCTAGCATGTAACTCAAGGATAATGATATAATAACATTATCATTCAACAATAAGTCAATATATCATATTCAATCATATTCATACACTTATCCTTACATATAGGTATATTATATGCTAATCAAGAAATCAAGGCTTAACAACATTCTAAAACATTCATTTATTAGACATGAAGTGGAGGACTCCGACATTCCACACTTAACAATTCCATTTAGGTATATGACTTTAACCCCAATCAAATACCAATAGACAAAGGACTTTAACCATGTTCACACATTTATTAGCCAAGGACTATAACCATAGACACAATCATTCAAATAAGGGACTCTAACCACACACATTCATCTAGGCAAAGGACTCTAACCTCATGCTCATTCATTAGAAATGGGACTCTAACCTTATGCTAAAGGACTCTAACCGCAAGCTATTTCATTTGGTGAGGTATATAACCTCAATAGGTCTCTTTAAGCAAGGGACTTTAACCTCGAGCAATTTTATTAGGCAAGGGACTTCAACCTTAGGCCATCCCATAAGACAGGGGACTTCAAACTCAACATTCACAACTATTATTAGTTGACATTGGGACTTTAACCCTTCACCCATGCACCAACATTCATCCCATATAACACTTAAGGACTTTAACCATTTAAATAATTTAACACTATACATGACCCCATGGTGCTTATAGGAGCTTTCATTGCTCAACCATTTCAATAGGACATTTCCTTTATTCAATCCACCATACTATTCAAGTTATGGTAATCAAGACCCTCACAAACTATTCACATTTCATTAACCATCTTATATTACATTCTCACAATACTAGGTTCAATACATAATTCAAATACATTATCATGTTAGTGAAATTAACCCCCTATTAGTCAATTAACCTAGCTTGGTCATCAATTATACAATACATAACTTACAATAATTTTAACATATAATTTATCAATCATTCATACTTATTGGACCATTGCCAAAGTTCAAAACATCACCAACATATGACTAAACAATTCACTTAGACTTTTTCACGAACATCTTATATGCATACCTTTAACAAGGCTAATTTTATGGTAGAAATCATAAAGATTAGGGTTACTCAAGACCCTAATGTTAAATCACTTACAACAAGAACCATATATGAAAATCACCATCAATGACATGTATAGACATAAGTCTAAGAAAGAATCAACATTATTCATCATTAGGCAGTAAAACCCTTTTCATTTTATTTCAAAATCACCATGTACACTTACTAATCCAAGTGTAAAATACATAGGTATAGAGTTATTTAACAAGGGGAAAGGGGTACATGCCTTAGACAACTTGATTCATCAAGAGTCTGGACTTTACTTTGCCTCTTAAAATCACCCTTGAAACCCTAGCCTCCAATTATTCAAAGATGAGTTTAGGAAGGCTTTATACACTTATATAGTGAAGGGACTTAGGATTTAGGGCATGGGAAATTACCACAAGGCCCTTATGGGGTATGGCTCAACTTATAAATCGTACCCCAGGGTACGAGTGGTACCCTAACTCATACCCTAGGATTCTCCTAGGTCACCCACACTATTTACGGTATGATCACACACCCTTAATTCATATCCAAAGGGTACGACTCAACCCCAAAATCATATACACCATTCGTACCCAAAAAAGTTCACTCAAGCTAGGACTTTCCTTTATACGATCATGTTGGATATGACTAGTATACTTAGGGTACGATTGAGGAGTAGGAGGGTCACTCATATCGTGGACAATATACTATCCTCCTAGGTAAATCAAGGTATGAGAGGGGAGGGGAGAGTGGATACGACTCGTATCCAAGGGGTATGACTCAAACCCCTAGTCGTACCCACCCTAGTGTCATCAAATGGAGAACTTTTTTGATGGTTCAAAGTCTAGGTTTTCTAATTCTCATCCACTTGGATCATTCGTCTGGGAATAACGGGTAAGAAAAGAAATAAACATGAGCTCACATATCATCATACATCAAAACAACCTTCAAGCAAGTTAGAACAAGCACACAACAAGAATATAAGACACATCATGCTCATTATCAATCAATTATTCACTTCATTATCTTTGGGACTTAATCCCACTATTTATTAAGACACTTGTTCATTGCAAAGTTTAGGGAATTAAACCCTTGATTATCAACACTCATTCCACAACTTAGGGACTTCAGCCCATCGACCTATCAAGAATACTTGCTCAATTCAAGGATTAGGGACTCAAACCCTTCGCTTACCAAAGACATGAATCAACTCAAGATACTAGGGAGTTAAACCCATCATAACAAGACATACATAATTTCAAAACCTTAAGGACTTGAAACTATGGCCTATCAAGACATAACTCAATTTTAGACATTGGGGAATTCAACCTATTATCTATCTAAGACATAAATCAAAGCGAAGATATCAACATATACCTCTATCCTAAGTTTTTGAAATAGAAAACAAATTCGGATACTTGGACTTCATGTCCTCTTCTGCTTCCCATGTAGCTTCCTCAGACTTTTGGTTTCTCTTTTGAACCATCACCGAAGCCACCTCTTTCATTCACAACCGGCGAACTTGCCGATCCAAGATCCTCACCGGGGTATCCTCATAGGATAAAGAGTTAGAGATATCAATATCCCTCTAGGAAATAACAAATGATGGATTGCCCACACATTTCCATAACATAGAGACATATAAAGTCGGGTGAATGGAGTTCATACTAGAAGGCAACTCTAACTCATAGGCAACATTGCCAATCTTCTTCACAATCAAGTAAGGGCCAACATATGTGAGAGTAAGCTTCCCCTTCTTACCAAATCACATTACTCCTTTTATGGGAGACACTTTCAAGAATACCCAATCGCCAATACTAACCTCTAGGTCCCTACGCCTCACATCTGCATAGGACTTTTGTTAACTTTGTGCGATTTTCAACCTATCACGAATCACCTTCACCTTATCTAAGGATTGGTAAACTTATTCAAGGCCAAGTAACTTACCCTCACTAACTTCGTACCCCTCAATAGGAGATCAACATATCCTCAAATGTTTAGATGGTCCTTTTTGCTTGCCCATTTATTTGTGGGTGTAAAGCGATACTAAGGCATACTCTAGTACCCAAACCATTTTGGAATGAATTCCAAAAGTGGGATGAAAATGGAGGACCATGAACCAAGATAATAGAAATTAGAGCATCGTGAAATTTCACAAGCTCACTAGATACAACTTAGCATAATTTTCCATCGAGTAATTAGTCCTCACGGGCAAGAAGTAAGCGGACTTGGTCATTATATCAACAATGACCGAAATAGAATCATATTGATTCTAAGATGTAGGGTGAGCGGTAATGAAATCCATCTTAATTGCCTCCCATTTCCATTTGGGAAACACAATTTCTTAGTAAAACCCACCGGGACTTATGTGCTCAACTTTCACTTGTTGACACACCATACACTTGGTAACATAGCTAGCCACCGGGACTTATGTGGTCATTTCATATTGCTCCAACAATAGAACTCTTTAAGGTCATGATACATCTTGGTGGAACCGGGATAAATGGCATAATGGGATCCATGAGCCTCGTCCATAACCCTTTCCCCCAATCCATCAATGTCTGAAATAGATAGCCTACTTAGGTATATCAAGATACCGTCACCACCCATTACAAAGTCCGCAACTTTGTGTTGGCCCTCATTACTGTTGATCTTCATCAAGTCGGGGTCCAATACTTGCTTTTCCTTTATCTCAACAACAATAGACAACTGAGATACCGAATGCACAAATATACCGCCATACTTGGAGTCTGCAAGTCAAACTCCAAGGTTATCCGAATGGTGAATGTCCTTCACCAATTCCCACTTATCCTCGTCTACATAGGCCAAACTTCCTATGGACAATCTACTAAGAGCATCAACGACTGTATTCTCCTTAATGGGATGGTAATGAAGACTTATATCATAGTCTTTCAACAACTCAAGCTACCTTTTTTGCTAAAAATTTGAATCCTTTTAGGTAAACACATATTGGAGTCTCTTATGATCGGAAAAGATGTCGGCATGAACCCCAAAAAGATAATGCCACTAAATTTTTAACGCAAAAACCACAACTAACAACTCTAGGTCATGAGTGGGGTAGCTCTTCTTATTAAATTTCAATTACCTAGAAACATAGGCCACCACCCTACTATAATGCATCAACATGTAACTGAGACCAATATGAGAAGTATCACAATACACCACAAAACCATCACTACCCTCGGGGAAGGTCAAAATTGGAGCCAAAGTCAACTTATCTTTCAACTTCTGAAAACTACCCTCACACGCATCCAACTATAAGAACTTGACCTCTTTTAGGTTAACTTAGTCAATGGGATAGCTATAGTAGTGAAACTCTCTACAAATCTTCTATAGTAATCGACTAGACCCAAGAAGCTATGAATATTGGTAGGAGTCATAGGACTAGGCCACTTTTATCCACCGTGACCTTCTGGGGATCTGCCATAATCCTTATACTAGAGATAATATGACCATGAAAAGCTACGACTTTCATCCAAAACTCACACTTGAAGAATTTTTCATACAAATGATAGTCCTTCAATGTTTGTAATACAACATAGAGGTGATTGGTTAACCCAAAAGATATGAGAAGAAACTCATAGTGACCATACCGATTCTTAAAGGTAGTCTTAGGGATATCCACATCCCTAATATTAAATTGATGATAACCCGATCTAAGATCAATCTTGGAGAAACACTTCCTACCCTGATATTGTTCAAATAGATATTTGATCTTAGGAGAAGGTTATTTATTCTTTACAGACTTTGTTCAACTGATGATAATCAATGCACATACGAAAGGAACCATCCTTCTTGCACATGAATAACACGGGAGCACCCTATGGAGACACACTAGAGAGGATAAACCCTTTTTCTAAAAGGTCTTTCAATTGACCCTTGAGCTCTTTTAGCTCCGCCGGAGCCATTCTATAAGGAGGGATAAAAATCTGACGAGTGTCTAAAACAAGATCAATCCCAAAATCAATTTCCTTATTGGGAGGAACACCGAAAAGATCATCGAGAAACACCCCAGGAAACTCATTAACCATGAAAACAGATTCTAGAGAAGGCTCGTCCGAGTTAGAATCTTTTACTTGGATAAAGTGATACAAACACTCCTTTAAAATATACTTTTGGGCCATTAGATAAGAAATAAACCTTCCCTTAGGTACTAAGGAACCACCTTTCCATACAATGACCGACTCATTAGGGAATCAAAATATGACCCTTTGGGCCCGACAATCTAAGGAAGCATAGCAAGAGTACAACCAATCCATCCTCAAAAAAATATCAAAATCAACCATGTCCAGCTCTATCAAGTCTAAAAGAATATCTCTACCACCAACTGATATCACACACCCCTTATAGACCCTTCTAATAATCACAGAGTCTCCAACTGAGGTACAAATAAAAAAAGTGATAGACTAACTCTTGGGACCATAATCAAGATGGAGAGCCATATACGGGGTCATATAATAAAGGGTAGACCCTGGATCCAGCAAACAACACACATCACTGGAGAGAAGTATCAACATACCCGAGATAACATCAGGAGACGCCTCAAAATTCAGGCGAGTAGCAAGTGCATAAAAGTGGTTTTGGCCAATGCCAGTGCCAGAAATAGAAGCAGAGACAGACATAACACCCTTCGGTGTGGGAGTAGATGGATTAAAAATAGGAGACCCATTAGCCCAAGAAGCTGCTAAAGCGGGGAACTCACACTACATGTGCCTAATATGACCACAACTAAAACATTTGTTCCTCCCTTTCTCACACTGACCACGATGACTCTAACTATAGAATCTATAAGGAGAGTGGGGTGGAGCCGATTGGGAACCACTAGCCTGGAATTAGGCACCCTGTACTCGGGACCTACTACTAAACTGAGATCGGCGATTATCCAAAACTTTAGGTAAATAGAGGGAACACTAGATGAAGAGAAAGAACTTTAACTGCCCCACCTCTTCCGTATCCTTTTGCCACCATTACTACCACTATACTCAGAAGGATAAAATTTCTTTCCTTGCGTCTCACTAAGCTCAAATTGTTTATTTTTGTCTTCTTCCACTTTGTTGAAAATACACAATCAACCTAGAAATATCCATGTTTTCAATCAACAAGGCCGCCTTGCTCTCAAGGAATAACTTATGAGATAATCTCGAGACAAACTTACACATTCTAGCACTCATGCTTGAAACCATCCTGGGAGCATACCTTGACAATTGATTGAATCTTAAGGCATACTCTGGAATGGACATCCTCCCATGCTACAAGTCCATAAACTCTTACGCCCTTGCCTTCCTCAACTCTTTTGGAAAGAAGTAGTTTAAAAAAGCCTCAGAGAAGTCCTCCCACATGGAGGGAGTAGCATCAACACCTCTAGACAACTCTCACCCTCGTACCATTGGTATGCTACATCTTTTAATTGGTAGAAATCAAACTGAACAACTTTAATTTCTAAAGTATGCATAATTCGGAAGGTTTTCTCTAGTTCAACAACGAAGCCTTGAGGATCTTCCTTAACCCTCATACCGGAGAACATAGGAGGGCTCAACTTCATAAATTAGCTAATTCTGAAGGCCTCAAAAGAAACGGTAATCTAAGTACCATGCTCTGACTGAGAAGCTACCAATTGATTCAAGAGGTTAATAGAGCAACGAAACTCAACATAAGTAGTATCCTCTTGAGGTGATAGAATAAGATGGTCACTCTCATAGTCGGGGTTAGTGAGGATAGATGGAACCCTACGAAGATGGTCAAATACCGCAGCCCTAGCCTAGGTCTAAACTCTAGAAGTTGGACGAGCTTCGTCAATAGGGCCCTCAGAAGGGTTTGCCTGAGTCTCAGATCTCTTTGGAGGCGTTATCTGAAAGATAGCAAACAAAAATCAGAGGAATCCAAGACCTTAGACTCTATAGCTTGAGATTGAAACACAAGAAAGGGAAACATTTCCTAAAGTGTCTCATAGCACCTATTTTATAAGTATGGCACCTTTACACACATAAAAGAGATTCTACAAGACACGATATTTTGGACACCCAATTGACCATAGACCTAGGCTCTGATACCAACTTGACACGCCTCAAAATCGGGCCATGTCGTATTGGTACCTCAAGCCTTCATGAATGAGAGGTCGCCCCAAAACCCAACCTAATCATCAATATAAATCTCAAAGGTCGAATGAATCCTGACCATATAATAAGATAACGAATCATACTACAAGCCATAACTTAAGCATGTCTAAACACTTTATTAGATTCATCAATCTAACCATTACACCCAAGTCCACTGTCACTTAAAATACCTCTATACAAACCGATATTTAGAAATGTATATATCGGGACAAGCCCCCGACTATAGCCAAACCAAGTCCAAAATAAACTAAGTCAAAAGATAAGAGGCCAATAATGAATGTCTTCCAAAATAAGGAAGTTCACAACTCCGAAGTCAATGTACGAAGAGTTTCGATCACCTAATCACTACGCAGGAAGAGAGGATGATGATCCAGACCCTATGTCGCATGGGGACATAGAGTTCGAAGGCAGTTAGCAATTGAAACACTAGCATAGAACTTAAGAATAAGGATATTATAGCATTATCATTCAACAGGAAGTCAATATATCATATTCAATCATATTCACACACTTATCCCTACATATAGGTATATCATATGCTAATCAAGAAATCAAGGATTAATAATATTCTAGAACATTCATTCATTAGACCTGAAGTGTAGGCTTCAGACCTTCCATACTTAAACTCAATGATTCCATTTAGGTATAGGACTTTAACTCCAATCACATACTAATAGACAAAGAACTTTAACCATGCTCAAATATTCATTATCCAAGGACTTTAACTACACACACAATCATTCAAACAAGGGGCTCTAACTTCACACATTCATCTCGGAAAGGGACTCTAACCTCATGCCTATTCATTAGACAAGGGACTCTAACCTCAAGACAAGGGACTCTAACCGCAAGCTATTTCATTTAACGAGGTACATTAAACTCAAGAAATCTCTTTAAGAAATGGAATTTAACCTCGAGCATTTTCAATGGGCAAGGGACTTCAATCTCATGCCATCCCATAAGGATGGAAACTTCAACCTCAAGCCATCACAACTATCATTAGTTGACATTAGGACTTTAACCCTTCACCCATGCACCAAAATTCATCCCATACAACACTTATGGACTTTAACCATTTAAATAATTCAACACTAAACATGACCCCGTGGTCCTGAATCGGAGCCTTCATTGCTCAACCATTTTAATATGTCATTACCTTTATTTAATTCATCATACAATTCATGTTATGGTCATCAAGATCCTCACAAACTATTCATATTTCATTATCTATCATATACCACACTCTCACCATACTTGGTTTAACACACATTTCAAATACATTATTATGTTTAGGGACTTTAACCCTTTATTAGTCAATTAACCTAACATTGTCATTATTTATACAATACATATCTCACAATACTTTTAACATACCATTTATCAATCATTCATACTTATTGGGCCATTTCCCTAGTTCAAAAAATTACCATCATTTAACTAGACAATTCACTTAGACATTTCCACAAACACCTTATGTGTATACCTTTAACAAGGCTATTTTCATGGTAGAAATCATAAATACTAGGGTTACTAGTGATCCTCATGTTAAACCACATACAACAAGCACCCATATATGCAAATCACCATAAATGACATGTATAAACATAAGTCTAAGCAATATTCAGTATTATTCATCATTACACAACAAAACCCTTTTCATTTGATTTTAAAATCACCATGTACACTTACTAATCCAAGTGTAAAATACATTAGATTAGAGTTATTTAATAAGGGGGAAAATACTTAAGTCTGGACATCCTATGATTTGCACCCAAAGACTTGTAACGAGTCCTTACGGCTATAAGTTAGCCACTCATAATCAGAGCAGACCTTAGTCACACACTTACTGATTTGGTTACCGCTGGGTCATAATGACCCATTTCGACTCCCTACGACTCATAGGGAAAGTCGAAGTCGGGATATTTAGGTTAAAATCTTAGAAATTTTTAAAGAACAAAAACCTGAGGCATTACATACTCCCTCCTTAGGATCATTTGTCCTCAAATGAAAGAATAAAGCATTTATTAACATGATTTGGCTACAAAAACATTCACACTTACCTTTAACAAAGACAGAAAATAATGATATCGAGGAATACATATACCTCAACCATAATTTTTTGAAATGGGGAATAAAATCGAATACTTGGACTTCATTTCCTCCTAAGCTTCCCAAGTTACTCATTCAACCTTTTGGTTCCTCCAAAGAACCTTTACTTAAGCCATATCCTTGGTTCGCAACAGACGGACTTGTTGATCCAAAATCTAAATTGGGACATCCTCATAGGATAAGAAATCTAAAATAGCTACCTTCTCCAAGTGAATAACCTTTAAAGGATCATCCACACACTTTTTAACATTGAAACAAAAAACACTAAATAAATGGAGCTCAAACTAGAAGGAAACTCCAATTCATATGCAACATTACCAACCCTATTCAAAACCAAATACGGACCAATATAATGGGGACTAAGCTTCCTCTTCTTACCAAAATACATCACTCCCTTCATAAACATCTTCAAGAACACCGAATCACCAAAACTGAACTCTAACTTCCTTTGCCTCACATCTGCATAGGACTTTTGGCGGCCTTAAGTCTATCTCGAATCACCTTCACTGTCTTCATGGCTTGGTGAACTAAATCAGGACCAAATAAATTATTTTCACCAACCTCAAACCACCCAATAGGATACCTACACCTCCTACCATATAAGGACTCAAACAGGGCCATACCAATGCTAGAGTAATAACTATTGTTGTAGTCAAATTCTATGAAAGGAAAATGGTCTACCTAACTTTCACCAAAATCTGATACACAAGCCCAAAGAATATATTCTAAGGCCTAAATCGTCCTTTCCACATTCCCATTTTTCTGCGGGTGGAAAGCGGTACTAAGGGTTACCTTAGTTCCCAAACCTTGCTGGAATGACCTCTAAAAGTGAGAGGGGAACTGAGTACCCTGATCAGATAAGATGGAAACTGAAGTACTATGCAACTTCACGATCTCCTCAATGAATAACTTGGCATAATACTTAGAAGAGAAATTAGTCCTCACTCGTTAGAAGCGAGCAAACTTAGTCATTCTATCCACGATGACCCAAATCAAATCAAATTACTAGTGATACTGTGGAAGACTGGTGATAATATCATAGTTATTGTCTCCCATTTCCATGCCGGAAGCTAAATCTCTTGAGTCAACCCATCGGGCCTCAAGAGCTCCACCTTCACTTGCTGACACACCATGAACTTAGCCACAAAATTGGCCACACCTCTCTTCATATTTTTCACCAATAAATCTCCTTAATATCATGATACATTTTTTTCAAACCAAGATAAATTGTATACCGCAACTCAAGAGCTTCGGCTAAAATTCTTTCTCGCAAACCATTAACATCGAGAACACATAATCTACCTTGATACCTCAAGATACCATCACCACCGATCACAAAAATAAACACTTTCTTCCTACCTACATCATTCTTAATTTGTGTCAAAATAGGATGCAACATCTGCTTCTCCTTCCCCTCTGCACGAAGAGATGAATTCGCCACCGCTTGAACAATTATACCACCCTCAGAATCCAAGATACGAACTCCCAAATTAGCTAAATGGTGAATATCCTTTACCAAATATCGCTTATCTTCATCCATATGAGATAAAATTCCTATTGAAAACCTACTAGGAACGTCAACAACCGCGTTAGCTTTATTGGGATGATAGTAAAGACTCATGTCATAGTCCTTTAGCAATCAAGTTATCTCCTTTGCATCAGATTAGGCTCTTTCTGAGTGAGCATATATTGCAGGATCTTATGATCATTATAAATATAAACATGGACCATATATAAATAATGCCGCCAGATCTTTAATGTAAACACCAAAGCTAACAATTTCGTATCGTGAGTTGGGTAATTCTTCTCATGGACTTTCAATTTTTTGAAGGCATAAGCAACCAACTTGCCATGCGGCATCAACACACACCCTAGTCCCACCTGGGATGCATCATAATAGACAACAAAACCATCTGTTCCCTCAAGTAGATTCAAATTGGAGCTGAAGTTAACTTATTTTTCAACTTCTCAAAAGTACCCTCACAAGCATCAGACCACAAGACTTTCACCTTCTTCTAAGTTAACTTAGTCAATAGAGTAGCAATAGAAGTTAACTTAGTCATTGGGGTAGCAATAGTAGTAAAACTTTCCATAAACCTTCTATAATAACTGGCTAAACCCAAGAATCTCTGAATATTGATTGGAGTCGTGGGTCAAGGACACTCCTTAACCACCACAACCTTTTGTAGATCTACCATGATCCCATCACTAGAAATAACATGTACCTGATAAGTCACAAAATTTAACCAGAAATCACACTTTGAGAACTTCACATACAACCACTGATTTTTTGAAGTTTGCAACACTAGGTGGAGATGATCGGCATAATCCGCCTCACTCTGGAATACATCAAAATATTATCAATAAAGACAATCACGAACTAATCTAAGAATGATAAAAAAATTCGATTCATAAGATACATAAATTCCAATGGGGCATTAGTCAAACTAAAAGACATCACCAAAAACACAAAATGACCACACCGAGTTTGGAAAGCAGTCTGAGGAATATCCACCTCCTTAATTTTTAGTTGATGATAACCCGACTGAAGGTTAATCTTAGAAAAGAACTTAGCACCTTTTAGCTGATCAAACAAATCACCAATCGCTAGAAGGGGATACTTATTCTTCATGGTAACCTTATTCAATTGACGATAATCAATACATATTTGAAGGGAAACATTCTTCATACGAACAAAAAGAACAGTAACGCCCTGCAAAGACACACTAGGGAAGATAAAACCCTTATTCAAAAGATATTTTAAATGCTCCTAGACTTCTTTCAACCCAGTCAAAGCCATTCTGTAAGGAGGGATAGAAATATGATGAGTATCTGATAGAAGATTAATCGCAAAATCAATTTCGGTATCGGGAGGAATACTAAAAATATTATCAGGAAAGACTTCGAGAAATTCATAGTTTAAAGGGACAATCTGTAAAGAAGGACCTTCGGATGTAGAATCCTTAACATGTATTAAGTGATAGAGGCATCCTTTAGAAACTAATTTTCAGGCTCTAAGATTCGAAATAAATCTTTCCTTGGGTTCTAGGGTGCTTCCATCCCATTCGATCACTGGCTCATTAGGGAAATAGAAACTGATCCTTCAAGTCTGACAATCAAGAGATGCATAGCATTTATGCAACCAATCTATCCCCAAAATAACATCAAAGTCTAACATGTCCAACTCTATCAGGTCTACCAAGGTATCCCTACCATAGACCAAAATCACACAACCCTTATAAACCCTTCAGCCAAAATGGAGTCACCCACCGGGGTGGACATTGAAAAGGGATCCAAAATATATTTATGATCAAAACCAAAATAATTAGCCACATAAGGGGTCACATAAGAGAGGTTAAACCCATGATAAAGTAGACAATATACCTCATGAGGGAACATATTGAGAGTACCTGTAACAATATTAGGGGATGCTTCAGAATCCTAGCAGGTGACAAGATCATACAAACGATTCCGACCAGTGCTGAAGCTAGAAACAGAAGTAGCATCCTTTGGTGCATGAGCTGATGAAGTAGCAACAAGAATCTTATTTTCCCCAAAAGAAACTCTAGAAGGAAAATCCCCCTTTATATGACCAATCTAACCACATTTAAAATATTTGTTCCTCCTTTCATCACAAACACCATGATGCACCTACCCCCAGAATCTACAAGGGGAATATGATAGAGCTGACTGAGCCCCACTAGCTTAAGACTGGGATCTTGGTGCTCTAAACCCACTATCATACTGAGAGCGATGATTATCCAATGGCTTCGAACAAGGATCACTAGCCATAGATTAGAAACCAAGATTCCTTATTTTTTCGTAGACTATTTTCCACCATCTCTATCACTCTGCTGCTGACCTTCACCCTAATCGAAATATCTAAACATCTTATCCTACCTTCACTCATCTATACTTGCTTTTTTTTATCTTGCACTTGTTTCATATACACCATAAGTCTAGAGACGTCCCATCCTTATTTTAACAAGGTAGTCTTGCTCTCCAAGATTAACTCATGGGATAACCCAGAGGCAAACTTCCTAATTCTATCCCTTATGTTAGACACCAACAGAAGAGCATAACATGATAGTTGATGAAACTTCAAGTCATACTACTTTACTATCATCCTGCCTTGCTTCAAATAAATGAATTCCTCAGTCCTTGCCTCCTTCAACTCTTGAGGAAAAAAACGATCAATAAAAACACTCGAGACGTCATCCCACAAAGCGGACTCAACATCATCTCCCTTAAGGTTCTCTCATTCTTCATAACATTGGGATGTTACATCCTTCAACTAATAAGCTGCGAACTCTTCACCCTCTACATAAGTAGCATGAACCACATAAAAGATTTTTTCTATCTCATCAATGAAATTTTAAGGATCTTCCTCAACTTTAGATCCAGTGAAAATAGGAGGATTCAACCTCATAAATTGGCCAAATCTAGTAGCCTTGGAGGATGAAGCAATAAAAGCAATATGCTTAGTCTGGGAGGCCATAAATTAGGTAAGAAAATGAACTGACTAGCGAAACTCAACATTAGTCTCTCTAGATTGAGGTGCCTAAGGAAGGATAAGGGGAATCAGTGGAGCTCTATTAGGACAATCAGAAGCAGTGACCCTAGACCGACTTTGAATTTTAAGAGTAGGCCGAGCTCCATCCATATTATCCTTGGGTGGGATAGAAAAGTTTTCATGAATATCAGATCTTCTGGGAGACATGATCTTAAAATTGAACATACGAGGGTTAGAAGAGATTCTAGGCCTTAGAATCTATAGATCGAAATAGAACCACAAGAAAGGGAAACATTCCTAGATGCCTTATAGCTCTTCTTCATAAGTGTGGTGTACTACATACCCAAAAAAGAGACTTTAATTGACCCGGCTTTATTGGATACCCAATGACAACAAGCCTAGGGTTTGATACCATTTTTTTCATGACCCGAACTAGGGCCTGACATTGATGGGCATCTCAAGTCCCACATGGACTAGATACCACCCCTGCACCTAACCAAGTGAACATAACAACCTCGATGTCAGATGAATTCCAAACATATAACAAGATATCACAAGGTAATATTAAAGAACAAAACATAAGTCTATGATAGATATCCAGTAATCGGCCAAAACAACCGACCAATATCTCCCAAGTCCAAATAATCTACCAAAGCCTTCTAACAAAAGAATAAAAAACCTAGTCTTGTTTAGGGCATATCTCCTACTCAAATAGATAATAATGTTAATGATAATGTTAATGATAGTGAAAACTCTTAATTCTAGTCTTATATAATGATAGATGAAATGTCCAAGTCTTTTTTCGAATAGAAGCTCACCACTCACCACAATGAATCGATGAACAAAGTCGATCCACTTAACTCTGTGTAGGAAAAGTAGAGGCATCTTCGGTGCCTGCATCTTGTGGGAATACAACATTCGGAGATGGTTAGTGGGGTGAACACTAGTATGTAACTCATGTATAAGGATAACCTAATGCCATGATCAATAATTCAAAATTATTCAAAATCAATGCACATGATCAAATGTATATATATATCACATATCAGTATAGGGATTGTATAGCTCATCCTTCAACACATAAGAATTCACCTACGGGCTATATGGGTTCAGCTCTCCGCCAGTTGGTAGGGCCCTAGTGCATCTAGCTGCATAAACCAGAGGGTATACATATGTACTATAGAGGACTCAAACCTCCGAGTATATCAAGGTGACACAAGCACCAAATCATGTAATACAATATGGGGAATTCGAACCACCCAATCATATAATAACAATAAGGGGGCTCAAACCACCCAACCATATAAGCCCTCCTCCTTCCTCCCCGTCGACAATTGTGGTTTCTATTATTGGTCCCTTGGAACCTCAACTTTCATGACTCAGCTACACAACATGCCACACAAATTAAAATCACTTGAGGGTAATTACAATCCCCTTTGGTTCAATTATACATTAGCTCAAGGAATTACACAACCCTATTAGGGTTAATTAAAAGTCATTAAGCTTCATTAACCTTTCACATTATGCAATAGTTCAAGAGTATTTTAATGTGCATACTTTTTATATTCAAAACCAATTTCATAATATGAGGTTGAGGTCAGATCATAACCACTTCAAAAGCAACAAGTTTGAGAAAATTACAATTTCTTAATTTATTATACCCACAACCCCTCGGTTCTAAATACTATTCCAAAACATATCAGTACTCAATATATATGAAATTCACCTTTAATTAAGCATATGGATTTATAAATCTGAAAATCATACTTATATTGCTAGGTCATACTCATGAATAATTGTGTGAATTTTATCTCAAGTAAAGCATCATACGATCAAACCAAAAATCTTAATCATGCTCAGATAAACTATAATCTAAAAAAAGTTTGAATTTCATGTAAATTGACTCAATCATGTTATAAATCATTTAGATTTACCAACTCATGAAACTTTATGTAAAAATACTTATGCTTAGCTCATAATATTAGTCATCTGAGTAAAACATAAATAAATTTAAATTCTTATGCTAAATGAATCATGAAATCACATGGAAATATCATAATAACAAAAACATGAAAAATATGTATAAACTCTAGCCATCAAATCCTTAAAATTCATGTAGAAACTTAACTTTGGGGCACAAGGATGGAAAAAATTCCTTGTTCAAACCTTACATGCCTGATCTGGTTGATTTCTTAAAGAAAAGCTTGATTTGGAGCATTAAAGTATGAACTTTAGAAAGAAGACACTTTATTTTATGTTATTGCGGGTTTGGGAGAAGAGGAAACAATGAACTTTAGAGTTATATAGGATGCGGAAACTTGTTTAGTATGAGTTGTAGGATCAATTAGGACATTAAAGATGAAATTACCCTAAAAAACTAATGAAAAAACATGATTTTAGCATCAACGTGACCATGGGTGGCACTTTATAATGACCCTCCTGGTCATTTCCTCAATTTGCATGCATTTATGGCCTTTTGAGCCATCGGACAATGGCTAGACTATGACTTGTCAGAAGTGTCGAGTTCATTATCGGATAGTTCATTTGGATTTTAGGCTCATTTTCCTATTTTGGAGATTTTGTTGTTTAGGATTTGGTCTCTGACATGACCCAATTTACGAGTCATTATGTCACATACTCTATCCCGCCAATAGGTAAGCCAAACCGTAGCCTAGAGCTAGATGCAATGAGTGAACTTGATGGGAAGTTCATAAAAAGGAAATAGACAATACAAATCATAATTAAGCAGGGCAATAGGAATAATCTAAAAGGTAGCCATAACATAGAAATCATCCCACGACCTGGTAAAGTCAGTACAAGAGCTACTATAACACACCATAAGTTCTAGAAAAGTTAATACAATCTATCTCGAAATAAAAGACTAGACAAAGCTAGCTAGAAGTAAAAAGGGGTAACTCTGACTCCAAGACCTCACCGAATCTCTGGAATCAACTTTGTATGATCAATGAATTAACAACGACAAATAGTACGTGGATCTGCACAAAAATGTTATAAAAGTATAGTATGAGTAACAAAACCACGGATCCTCAGCAGGCATCATCGACCGACTAAGCTAAATAATGATATAAGTACGATAAAATAAAAGATAACATAAAATAAATCAAGGCAAAGGACAAACCTGTAAGTAACTCCAACACCACTGTAAGTACATAAATAAGTTGAACTGAAACATAATAAGAAAATCATACATAAACATACAAATGCATACAAGATAACAACATAAGAATCATACGATTTTAACTACAAGATTGGCCCTTATAAGCCCATAGGGGCAGAAAAGTAAATAACTTAACGCAAGCCCCTATAAGCATGAAGAATAGCATCAAGAAAAGTAAATTACTACCTAACTGTAGTTTACCGATTATCACATCATAATCCAGAATCCATCTATCCCAAATCACTTCGTAAGCAATCCTCAATGCCGGACTCAAATCAAAACTCATATCAACAATATACTTAATAATTATTGGACTTGAATTGGAACTCATATTATCAATATCTTCAACAATTATTGGACTTAAACCAGAACTCATACTAATAACCACATTAACAAACAATATTAGTGAGTCATTTTAATAAGCCAAACACTTAAATCGAAACTCATACTAACAACCACATTAATGAACCATATTAGTGAGTCATTTCAATAAGCTAAATCTGATGGATTATACCAATAATTCAAAACTATAGACCATCTCTTTACTTGTAATTATCAACCAGACAAGAAACCATATTCGCAAGTCTCATCCATATTCATGTCCATAAGCCATATTAGAAGGCCACATTGATAGTAATATTCATAAGAAATATATTATGAATAGATTGAATTCATATCAGTACTAATATTTTGTATGTCAGACTTTAGCCATATCTGGGACTTATACTAATATCCATATCCATAGGCCACTAACCATATCTATGTGCCACATTATCTCTACGAGCTATATTATATCCATAAGCCATTACTTACATAATTAGGCCATATTCTATCTACGAGTCGAATAATAATTATTAGCTATATAACATTCATGAGACATTGTACATGCATATAAGCCATATTATGCCTACAAGACACTTTATATCTATGAGAGCCATATTGTAAATCTACAAAAGCCATATTAAATATTTCAACATAAGACATATCTCCAACAAATCAATAACCCTTAATCAGGATGATATCTATAGCATTAAGCACATTATTAGGCCATGTTATTAGTCATACTCGGGAATCATACCTGCATATCCATGCATAAGTCATAAATCATACTTGCAAATCATCCCAAGAGTCACACACAGAGGCACAATAATTTGTAATACTCAGAATTTGTAGCCATTCTTTCATACCCAACTAACATACTTAATAATTATATTCAACCCTTTCAAGTGTCAATCTGCCATTTATAAGAGTATATCATACCCAATGTGTAACACCCCAAATCTGGTACCCAGAACGCTACACGATGCTCATGACCCTGAAGGACCACAAGCTAACCCATGACTGATATTTGTGCTTGTATACTGCATGATATACTGTTTAATGCAGAACATGAACGGAAAGGCCATAAGGTTCAAACTGTAACATAATATCGGATAAAATATAACATCTGGATGGGGTATAAATGCCCAAAACAAAACTGTCTAAACATACTGTACTCTGAAAAGCCTCTAAAACATAACTGTCTGAATAAGAAGATGAAGGGACATGTCCCTAACTAACTCCAACTAATAAACTAGTTAATGAGATAATAAAGAAATGATCATGTCCTCGAAAGATGAGGACTCATTACTAACTCTGACTACGGAGACTGGAATGGTATTGATGCTCTAGAGCTCGTGCTTTTGAACCTATGGTATAAGATACTATAGCGCAAATACGTCAGTACTTTGAATGTACTAGTATGCATGTGAGGTAGGATGAATGCAAAGGGTTTAAATGCATGATCTATACTAACTGACTGAATAATATGAACGTGAGAATACATGCATGAATACATAATAACTGTAACTAGGGTCGTGATAACATGATTATCGAGTCTGAGTATTGATAACATGAGATACTGATATTTGTATAACTGAAATAACAGACACTGAGAGACTTTATCTGTCAGTCTAGTTTTTGATAGAACTAGCTGAGTTCCACACTATTCTGAGTTGACTATATCTGATAGCCCTGAATTTTGTCGAACTATCTGAGTTCTATTACTGAGACCAAATGACTGTATCTGACAGTCCTGATTCTATAACCAAAACTGTGGGAAGTAGTCATCTAACCGACTTTTCCCTAATACGCCATTATGGATGAGTTGGGGTCCAATTTGTAACCCCAATTGGAAGGGTGTCAATACTGCGCCACTGGTAAGGACAATCTATGAGTAACCCTCATATAACAGGTAAATCTAGTGAGAATGGTAGGAACCCTCATATAACATGTTAAGACACCTCAACTACCCTCATATAGCAGGCTATGATGTCTTAACCTACGTTGGCTACGTAGTTCAGGAATAGAAGGATTGCTTCTAAGAATTACACCCTCATATAATAGGTGAGTTCCCATCCTTGGGTTAACTTGGTGCTAATTCCTACTCCCATTTGAATAGACACTGAACATGATTAACTAAATAGGACTAGACTGAATTCATGGAGTTCCGTTAGCTAACAGAATACTATTGATATTATTGAATTACTGAGCTTTCCTGAGTCACATGACTGACTGGGTTCTATGAACCATGGCTTAACTGAGGATATTATGAAAACATGACACTAAATCTATGCACATGACACTAAATCTAGGCACACAACTATATTTTTTAGGTACAAGTACCCCCAGGACTGGATGGAAGGAAACTGACAAGGCATGACATTATTGAATACATGACCAATATCAACAATCCATAATACAATAGTTGGAGATATTTCATGGGCATTTTATTATCATAGGTTGGTACGTGAATAAGATAGAGTCTTGATCATCGGTGTGTAGTGCGCCACATCTATGAGCAAGAGGCTACGAGACATTTTAGGAAAAGTCATTTCTTTCTTTCAAAAGTCTTTTATGCCTACGACTGTTTCTCTCTGCTATTAGTTCATGTTCTCTTATGACAAAAAATGCCTCCTCGTAGAGCTCACAAAAATAATAAATGATCTCAACCCGTTGATTCTTTAAATAAGACGGTGAATCATGTCGAATTTTGGACTGCTTTTCAGGCGCTAGCCTAGGAAGTTACCACCAATGCTCAGGCCAATGTTTAGGCCGCTGTTCCACCTCTGCAAGAAGGTAATTCTGCAATAGTTCAAGTTCAGGATTTTATGCGAATGAATCCGCCAGAGTTTTATGGGTCAAGGGTAAGTGAGGACCCACAAATGTATCTTGATAAGGTAAAAAAGATCACCCAAATTATGCATGTAACAGAGGAAAAAAGTGTGGAGCTATATTCCTATCACTTGAAAGATGTTGCTTATGATTGGGTGGAGTTATAGAGGATGAGTAGAGGGGAGAATGCCACTCCCATGACTTGGAAGTTATTCCAGGATGCGTTGTTAGACCGACTCTTTCCCCTGGTGCTGAAGGAAGCAAAACTATAAGAATTTATGAATTTGAGACAAGGCTCCATGACAGTTAAGGAATATTATCTTAAATTTAACCAGTTGTCTCAGTATGCTCCCGATATAATGGCTGATTCCAGGACCAGTAAGAGTAAGTTTTTGACTGGCGTATCAAGTTATGTTGTGAAAAAGTGTAGGTTCTCTATGCTCAATAGGGACATGGATCTTTCTAGATTGATGAAACATGCCCGACAGATTGAAGCAGACAAGGTAAAAGAGAGAGAGAGAGTGAGAGCAAATAAGAGAGTTAGATCAGTGCAGCAGGGGTATAGTCAAAGTAGATTTTCTAGAGAGATCTTTCCTCAGTTTTAGAGCCTTTCTTTTGTACCAGCACCGTCATCATCTAGTACTCCCACATCCAGAGTCAGGCAAGAGCAAAGAAATAGACCTACTATGTCTAGGTTTCAGGACAGTGTAAGTAATAGACCTAACTATCCCCCGTATGCTAAGTGTGGTAGGATGCTTCCTGGAGAGTGTATGACTGAGAAGAGAGGTTGTTTTGGTTGTGGTAAGTTGGGCCACAAATTCAGGGATTGCCCATATGCTAGACAGGGGAGCCGTGATGTTCGTCCCCAGAGTCAGGCTATTAGTGCTCTAGCCCCTTGGGTTCGTCCTACTCCTCCTCAGGGTGCCTCATCTAGTACTGCCGGTGGTCAGCGGCAGAATTGCTTTTATGCTATACCACCCCTCCAGGAGTAGGAGGATTCAACAGATATTATTACTGGTACGCTTCGTGTATTTTATTTTGATGTGTATGTGTTGATGGACCCTGGGTCAAGTCTTTCTTATGTAACTCTGTTAGTGGCTGTGAATTTTGAGATCAATGCTGAAATTTTTTTTGAGCCTTTTCTAGTTTCTACTCCAGTAGGTGAACCTGTTGTTGCTAAGCAAGTATATAAGAAGTGTCCTATCACTGTCCTTCACAGAGTTATGTTTGCAGATTTGATTGAGCTAGACATCGTTGATTTTGACATTATTCTGGGTATGGATTGGCTTCACTCTTGTTATGCGTCTATAGATTGTCGTAGCCGTGTAGTCAAGTTTTAGTTTCCCAATGAGACAACCTTTGAGTGGTCCAAAAATTTTGTATCTCCCAGGAGTCATTTCATATCCTATCTTAAAGCTAGGAAATTGATATACAAGGGTTGCATCTATCATTTGGTTTGAGTTAAAGATACTAAGTTCAAGACTCCGACCATTCAATCGATCAACATTGTTAATGAGTTTTTCGATCTTTTTCCAGAAGATCTCCCAGGGGTAACTCCCAAGAGATATAGAATTTGGGATTGATCTTCTCCCCGAAATCCAGCCTATTTCTATTTCTCCATATCGTATAGCCCCCGCAGAACTTACGGAGTTAAAAGAGCAACTCAAATATCTTTTAGAAAAGGGTTTCATAAGGCCTAGCGTATCTTCCTGGGGTGCACCTATTCTGTTCGTGTGAAAGAAAGATGGTTTATTGTGGATGTGCATTGATTATCGTCAGCTTAACAAGGTCACAGTCAAGAACAAGTACCCTCTTCTTAGAATTGATGACCTGTTTGATCATCTGCAAGGTGCTAACTATTTCTCAAAAATAGACTTGAGATCCGATTATCACCAGCTTAAAGTTAAGGAGTGTGATATTCCAAAGACAGTTTTTTGCACCCGATATGGTCATTTTGAGTTCTTGGTCATGTCCATTGGGCTAACAAATGCCCCAACAGCCTTTATGGACCTCATGAATTGGGTGTTCAGACAGTACCTGGATATGTTTGTTATTGTGTTCATAGATGATATTCTTGTATACTCCCAAAGTAAGAACGACCATGTAGATCATCTCCGAATAGTCTTGCAAACCCTTAGAAATCATCAACTATTTGCCAAATTTAGCAATTGCAAATTTTCGCTAAGGTCAGTTGCTTTTCTGGGTCATATTATTTCTTCTAAAGGTATTCGAGTTGACCCTCAAAAGATAAAAGCTGTGAAAAATTGGCCTAGACCTATTTCCCCATTTGATTTTAGGCGTATCTTGGGTCTATCTGGCTACTATCGTCATTTTGTTGAGGGTTTCTCTTCCATTGCATCTCATTTGACTCGGTTGACCTAAAAGAAAATTAAATTCCTGTGGTCTTACTCTTGCGAGAAGAGTTTTCAGGAGTTGAAGACTCGACTCACTTCGGCCCCTGTGTCGACCCTTCTAAATGGTGTAGATGATTTTGTGGTGAACTGTAATGCTTCTAGAGTTGGGTTGGGTTGCATGTTGATGCAGAAAGGTAAAGTTATAGCCTATGCCTCCAGACAGTTGAAACCACATGAGAAGAACTACCCGACCCATGACCTCGAGTTAGTTGCAGTGGTTTTTGCCTTAAAAATCTGGAGACACTATTTGTACGGTGTTCATGTTGATGTCTTTACGGATCACAAGAGTTTGCATTATGTGTTTACTCAGAGAGAGTTGAATCTTCATCATAGGCGATTGTTGGAATTGTTAAAGGACTATGATATGAATGTGCTGTATCACCCGGGCAAGGCCAATGTAGTGGCAGATGCCCTTAGCAGGTCGTCCATGGGTAGTGTAGCACAGGTCGAGAAAGATAGGAAGGAGTTAGCTTATGAGGTGCATCGTCTGGCTAGGTTGGGAGTTATAATGCTTGATTCAGCTGAGGTTAATGTTTTGGTCCAGAGTAGTTTCGAGTCTTCTCTAGTTTCAGAAGTAAAGGAGAAGTAAGATATGGATCCTAGTTTGGTCAGACTGATGGAGTCAGTTAAAGACCAAAAGGTGGAGGTTTTCTCCTAAGGGGGAGATGGTGTATTGAGATTTTAGAATAGATTATGTGTGCCTGATGTTGAAGATTTAAGGCAGAGAATTATGGCTGAAGTGCATGGCGCGCGATATTCTATTCATCCCGGTGCTACCAAGATGTACCGCGATTTGCGAGAAATTTATTGGTGGAATGGTATGAAAAAGGATATAGTGAAATTCGTAGAGAAGTATATAACTTTCCAATAGGTTAAGATAGTACACCAAAGACCCGGTGAAATGATGCAAGAATTTAGTATTTCTACTTGGAAGTGGGAGGAAGTAAATATGGATTTTGTGACTGGTTTACCTCCTTCTCGATAACATCATGATTCAATTTGGGACATTGTAGATAGGTTGACTAAGTCCGTGCATTTCTTGCTAGTGCATACATCTTTCACCGCTGAGGACTATGCTAAGATGTACATTCGAGAGTTAGTCAGGTTGCATGGAGTTCCTTTGTCTATCATTTCCGACAGGGATACTCAATTTACTTCTCATTTTTGGAGGGCTTTTCAGAATGGTCTTGGTACCCAAGTTCATCTTAGCTCTGCTTTTCATCCGCTGACCGATGGTCAGGCTGAGAGGACCATCTAGACCTTGGAGGATATGTTGAGGGCATGTGTTCTTGATTTGAAAGGAAGTTGGGATGGACATTTTCCATTGATTGAATTTTCTTACAACAACAGTTTTCATGCTAGCATTGGAATAGCTCCATTTGAGGCTTTATACAAACGTTGATGTAGATCACCCATAGGTTGGTTTGAAGTGGGTGAAGACACTGTGAGTGGACCTGAAGCTGTGTTTGAGGCTATGGAGAAATTTAAGCTAATTTAGGAAAGGTTGAAGACAGTCTAAAGTTGTCAGAAGTCATATGAAGATGTGATAAGAAGAGCTCTTGAGTTTGAGTGGTGTACTTGAAGATTTCACCCATTACGGGGTGAAAAGATTTGGTAAGAAAGGGAGGCTTAGTCCCCGATACGTTGGCCCTTATCGAGTTTTGTATCATATCGAGAAAAGAACTTACGAGATTGAATTGCCTTCCAATTATCAGCTGTCCATCCTATCTTTCACGTTTCTATGCTCAAGAAGCACATTGGTGATTCTGTTGTTGTTGATCCATCAAAAAGTTTCGATGTTCAGGATAGACTTTCGTATGATGAAGTTCCAGTTAAAATCCTAGATTATCAAGTTTGTAGACTAAGAAATAAGGAAGTTCCCAAGGTCAAAGTTCTGTGGCGAAATCAATCAGTCGAGGGTGATACTTGGGAAGCAGAAGTAGATATGCGAACCAAATACCCTCATCGCTTCTCCACGAGTTCAAATTAAGCCGAAGGTGCTATTCTTCCCTAATCCAGTTTCCTTCTAATCCAGTGTATTCAGCTATATGGTTATTCTCTCTGTGATTCATGTATTTTGTGAAGTACTCGAAAGTTTAGAATGAAGTAAGCCCTTTTAGTGAGTCGTTCCAGCTATACGTCTTCATTTTCTCTTGTTCTTGGCCTATCAAGCCACATTCGAGGACAAATATTTCCAAGGGGGAGATATTGTAATACCCCGAGACACTAACCAATACTACAACCATGAATCAAGCTTATGAGAAATAAATTATAA
Source organism: Capsicum pubescens (assembly GCA_030864215.1). Taxonomy (NCBI): domain Eukaryota; kingdom Viridiplantae; phylum Streptophyta; class Magnoliopsida; order Solanales; family Solanaceae; genus Capsicum; species Capsicum pubescens. Next base: position 128,205,229 of record CM061543.1, read on the forward strand.
TGTTTTGGGTTATTTTTTGATCAAGGATGGTGTGTATTAAGGCCTTAAAGATGTCCTAACGATTGGGTGAATCAAAACATTCCTTACCGATTGAATTCTTGGGAAGGATATTGGTATAGTCAACTTCAAATGAGCATATCTCTCATTATACTTGGAATTTTTGAGCTCATGACCTATCAACAGATAGATAATTGAATTAGCTTTCCAAAGATATTAATTTCTCCAAAATCAAATACCGGAGAAAAGAGTTATACCCATTTTACTTTAGCATTTCAATTTGGAAAAGGGTGATGACGTTTATGATGGCCTGTCACGTTTCTGACGACATTTCTGACAACGTTGTCACGTTTCTGACGACATTTCTAATGACATTGTCAACCATAGGCAGAAAATCATAAAATTCGACCCTTTTATGACGACATTTCGTGACGGCCTATCACGGGTCTGACGACCTGTCACGGATGTCGTCAGCTATTTTTTTTCAGCAATTTAGAGACATTTTTGCAAGGGTATTTTGGTCTTTTCCCTCTTTTGTAGGTCTCTATAAATATGAGAATCCCATCCAAACTCTAATTCCATCATTTTCTCTTCCAATTCTCTTGAGATAATATATCTAGGGTTATATCAAGAACATAAATCTTTCAAGAATCATCTATAAATCTTTAAAATTTCTTCAAGAACCAAGTTCCAGATAGTGTGGGCTTCAAGAATTATTTATTTCAAGTGTGGATTAAGTCTCAAGTACTAAAGTTCATTCAATTTCAAAGATTAAGGTATGTGGGATTTTGAACAAGAACACTTCTTTCGTTCTTGTGCCAAAAGATTTATTTTTTATTGAATTTCATGAATTTTGCAAAGTGGGTTTACACCCAAATTACTTTGTCAAGGATTTATGAGATTTGAGCTATACAATATTGACACATATGACTACTTCATTGTCTGATTTCTTAAATTAAGAATTTATGTCATGAGTTGTATATTGTTATCATGAAATGATAAATCTTAAGTGATTTATGATAAGTGTCATGATTTATGTTTTTTCATGAGAAGTTTGTCTATTGAATATATATTGATATTGAGCTTGAGAGTCAAGAACGAGTTCTTTGATGTTTTCGGAAAGATTTGATACTTGATATGATTTGATAAGCAAGTGTACTTGATGATGAGAAAGATTATTTTGAGATTTAGTCGAGTTAGGAATCCACAAGTTGATTATGATTTACAAGTGAGATATATATTTATATTTTGGTCTTCATGATAGACCCTTGAGTTGATTAAGGTGGATTTCCTAACGCGTTCTGAGCTTAATTCTAGGAGTAGTATTTAGCACCGAGCAGGAAGTATGGGTTCAGCGCATCCTACTTCCCCAGAACTACATGCCACCATAGGATTAAGATTAAGGGCCAAAGGCCAAGACAACTATCACTAAAGTTAATGTTCTACTCTGATGGAAAGGATAGAACAGCTCTCCCCAACGTGGGCAAGACGTTGGACTCCATGTAAGCTCACATGGTTTATGTCGGTTATAAGAAACTCCCAAGTCCATAATAGTCCAAGTTTCATGAGTTACCGAGTCACTCTAAGTCATGCGTCAAAGAGTTTGAGTTGAGTCCAACGGTTTGTGAGATTTATGAATCATGTGTTATTATTGATGATTTATGGAAAATATGTTTCAGGTAACTCAAGAGAAGAGAAACATTATTATCAGCATGCATGATTTTCTTATACATTTATGATATTATTTAAATGTTGCCTGCACCCCCACATACTCAGTACATTCCCAAGTACTGATTCCCATACTCTTCTGTGTTCTATATTTTCTCATGATGTAGGCTCAGGTTCTCAGTCTCAGCAGTGACAGTGATCTTCGAGTACCTCCATCTACATTCGTACAGTTGGTGAGTCCTCATGGTTCGAGGACCTATGTCCCCGATTTTTTTCTTGATAGTAGATGGTTGTTTATTTCCAGTTCAGTACGGGTCAGTTGGGGATCTGTCCCAATGGTTCCTCAGTCTTATGTAGTAGAGGCTTTGTCAGACTAGAGTACCAGTATGTACAAAACTTCAGTAGTTTGATTGTACAAGATAGTATTTCTTTGTATTCCAGTATTTTCATGACATGATTATTCTTCTTTATTACAGCTTGATTATTGTCATAGTGAGTTATAAAGGTAATGACAGGCTTAGAGGGTTAGCTTGAGGTCGCATGTGGCCTTAAGCACCGTGTGACCTCTTGGGATGGGATCTTGGGGCGTTACAGTGGCGCAGCGTGCCACTGACCATTATGGTGCTATTTGATGATAGGAACTTGAAATAGTCATAACTTCTTACCCGGTTATCGGATTTAGGCAAATTTTATATGGATGAAAATATTATTTAATTTCCCACATGACAAAAAAAGAAAATTTTAAAAATTCCTCATGGAATAATCATCATTTAATTTATAAGCTAATACTTGAAATTCTTGGGAAGAAATTAGTTAAGAAACCTTGGTGTATTACACAACGAGTCTACAAGGTTTTTTCAAATCTTGGTCTAAGGTGGGCCAAAAGGGCCACTTCTAATGTCCAAAGATTCTCTTAGGAAATTTCTACCCTATGGTAGGATAAGGTATCTAAGTTTATTCCTAGATGTCAAGCATGAACTTATTAGACCTAAAGGTGTGATTCCTCCCCAACCATGATTAACTAGGCAATCTTACCTACAATAATAGCAACTAGGGTAATTCCCTTAGCTTAAGAAATTTAGAACAATTATACCCTATCATAAATAACTAGGCAATATCACCCATCTCGAGTAATTTAAGGCTTTTCCATCTAACTATATACTATAAAGTTCAATTCACCTAAGCCATGAATAACTAGGCTAACTACACAGAGTCTAAGGTTTCAAAGTAGTCTAAGGGTCCAATTAACTAAAATGTCCTCATTCACACTTACAACACCTAAATCCAACCACATATCTAGCCTAACATCATAATTATACTATGAGATAGCCCAATCTATGAAGTAGGTAAGCCTATCCTACTTGGGCACCAAAGAAAGCCCAAAGAATCTGCTAAATTACTGATTTCCCTTTCTAATAATCTTCTACAAGGTGCCACACTATCAAAATCACAATCTACTCATAAAAATAAGAATACTGATACTCATATTGAACTATTATGCTTCAGGTCTAGTATTGCATAAAAATCTCACATGGGGCCCGTTTATGAAAATCATATTTCCAAAACCAGCTCAACATCCCATTATGCTCAAGGAATATTTACCCTAAAAATGGGTGAATTCTGATCTATATTGGTGATAAAATCAAGTCACCAAGATTTTTGAATTTTTAGATGAAATTAGAAAAATCAACCACGAAATGAGGAAATCTTACCACAAATTTGAAGAAGAATCATGTAATTAATCCTTATCCAATCCCCAAAACCACCCACAAATGTTATCTGCAAGCTTAAACTCTTTTTAGGGTTTAAGACTCTTGAGAATGAATGGGAAATTGGTAAGAAAGGGTTACAAAGGGGATATTTATACCCTTCCTAGGTACACAGGTGTCGCATTCGCGATACCTGACCCCGAGGGCAGAAGTTGCTTACACGACATATGTATCATGATCATGATATATACGTGTAGCCAAGGGGATTTGCTTTTACGACTTCAAATATCACTATCATGACACCTACTGACGTCTGCAGATCATATATGTGATCCTTGGATCATGAGATTTGAAAATTCCCAAGTCTCTGCCAATCGCTCGGGATTTATTTGGAATATTGTTTATGAAAATGGACTATGCTACCCTATAAAATTAACTCTTTTAGACTTAGTGACGCAGTTAAAATTTCTATCCGAGGTCATTTCAATGAAAAGTAGGTCCCACACCCATCTTCCATTTTTCTTAACTTCTGACCAATATCTTGAAATGAGCCCGACTGACTCAAAGCCCGAACCAAGAGTCCACCTAACCTAAAATCAACATTTTGGAGCTATTAGAATAGTCAAAATTGGCATACAAGGTCATCTTATTAATGTTTTTGTCCAATAGCCAATTTGAACCAACGAAGACTTTCAAATAGGGAATTAACTCTAAAAACCAAATGAACTGCCTGATAATTGAGATTTTAATTCCAGCAAGTCATAAATGACTAATATCTAACGGAAAACATGAGTGAAAATATAAAAAATAACCTGAAGGGTCATTAGAATATCCACTACTAAAAGAACTTTCATCCGCAAAAGTAATGGGTTAGGTTGTACCTGAAGCCTCGAACATATGAGGATACTGGGTCAAAATTTCACTCTTGATCTGCCAAGTATCCTCCTCTATTGGGAGGTTTCTTCACTAAACCTTTACAAGAGAAATCTCTCTAGTGCACAACCGTCTGCCATAATTAGCCAGAATAAGCACAAGCTCCTTCACAAAAGTTAACCGCTCATCCAACTAGACTGAGTCCCATATAAGAGCATGAGATGAATTAGGAATGTATCACTGCAACATAGAAACATGGAAGAAAAGATGGACAGAAGAAAAATCTGGGGTAAGGCTAACTCATAAGCCACCTTGATAACGATGCAAAGAATCTCAAAGGGCGCAATATATGTAGGGCTATGCTTTCCTTTTCTCCCGAACCTCATCACACCCTTCATGGGAGGCACATGAAGGAATACCCTGTCCCTAACTCCAAATCTCATGGAATGAATCCTACAGTCTGTATAAATCTTTTGCCTACTCTGAGCTACCCTCGACCTGCCATGAATCACCCTGACTCTATCCAACAACTCCTGAAGTAGGTGAGTACCAAGAGGACTAATCTCATATATCTCAAACCATGCAATTGTAGAGTGACATCTCCTACCATATAAAGCCTCAAAATGCACCATCTAAATACTAGAATGATAACTGTTATTATACGCAAACTCTAGTAAGGCTAAGTTCTTGTAACAACCTGAAATCGCCTCCTGGGACGTCACATGGTGATTAAGGCTACAAGTAGCCCCAAGCTAACCCTTTGAGCCTGTTTCTACTAATAACACTCATTTCAAGTTGAAATAATTCAAACACTAGCATAGTCATATCATATGAAAGAAAATACAGAAAAAATGCTCGGTCCAAACGACCGAGCAATACCAGAAAACTCAATACAACCACAATCTGATAACTAGTCTGAAAAAGCCTCTAATAATACATGAACTAGACAACCACTGGGACAGGTCCCCAACTGACTTGAAATGAACTGGAAATAACAACAGTCTCTCATATTATGGAGATGTTTGAATATAGGTCTTCGAACCATGAGGACTCACCACTGTAGGAATGTAGATAGAGGTACTCGAAAATCACTGACGAGGTTGGGACTAAGCACCTAAACCTACATTATAAGACAATGTAGCACATAGACGTATATATGGATCAACACTTGAGAATATACTGAGTATGTGGGGGTAAATTAATTTATATAAAACAACATCCATACTCTTTAATCAAATCATGCATGTAATAAGTAATGACTCACATGGTTTGAATAAGTATAAAATGCAAAGCTCATGAATCATGTAAAATGGAACATGTAACACAATCTCGTGAGTCATTATATATTTAGCTTTGAAATGTGCACTCTTCTCTTATTCTCAATACTCAATGCTAAAGGAAACTTTAAGCAATACTTTTAACTTATGCATATGTCTCATGGAAAGTAAAACTTCTTTAATTCTCAAGAAGTCATAACCTTTTTGAACTCAAATACTTGGAATTCGAAATCATATAACCTTGGAACGTACTTGAAGGAATTTCATTCACTTTAGGAAAATATCTCATTTCAAGCTTTAGGGAAAAGTACTCATATCAAGGGAAAGTATTTTAGTTTTAAGGAAAAATATCTTATCTCAAAGCTTTAGTTTAAGGGAAAATATTCTATCTCAATGGAAAATACTTTAGTTTAGGGAGTTTCTGTCAACCGACATAAACCATGAGAGCTCCATGGAGTCCAATATTTTTTCCTCCTAAGAAAGAGACCTCACGTTGGGGAGAGGCGTCATACTCTTTCCAAGGAGTATAACCTCAATTTAGTGATCATTTATCTTGGCCTCGGGCCCAATATCTCGGCCTTAGGCCTAACAATCATCTCGGCCTTAGGCCCAACATATGATGACACGTAGTTCTGGGGTAAGAAACCGTGGTAACTTACCCAACTCGGTGCTAAATACTACTCCCTTTAGTTTATCTCGCCCATCTCATGAAAATCCACTTTAGAATAATCTCATGGTTCAATAAGAACCCAATAATTAAATCTGTAATCTCATGTAGTAGAGTGGATTTCAAAACTCAATGACCATTAGGTTAAAACATTCCTCAACAATCTCAGAATACTCAAATCATGGGTGCTTATAGCATAAGAGTTCATAAAATCTCAAGTCTCAAGTAGGGCTTAATAACCCATAATTCAATCTCAAGTTAAAACTCATCAAAAGCATAATAGATAGCATTTAGATTCATAACTCATGTAGAAATCTGGAAATTTCAGCAATTTGTCTGAAAACCTCAACATACTCATATACTTCAATATCTCAAACATTTTAACTATTAACTTCGCAAGGATTAAAATTATGGGGTATAGACCCAGCTGCAATTTTTTGAGAAAACATGTAAAAATCATGCCATTAGACTCTCAATTCAAGGGAAACATCAAAAGCTTGCAACCAATAACAATGGGTGAAACCCCCCAATTCAATTTCATGTAAAATCACATAAATTGCAGAGAATTCTAGTTTAAATAAGCTTTTGGGGACAAGGGTGAAAGGATTACCCTTGTTCAAAACCCCGCATACCATGAATTAGAAGTTTTAGATGAACTCTCGCTTTTGGGACTCTATTTGTACTTGGAATGAGGGTTCTTGAAGCCCTTGACTTGGGAACCTTGAATCTTGACTCAATTAAGAAAATCTATGGAGGATTCCTGAGATTCTTGGAAGAGGTTTTGGATACTTAGGTTTTTGTTGAGAGAGAACTTGAGAAAAACTTCATAGAATGCTTGTAAATGACCTTGATTTGGTGTTTGCACAGTTTAAGAGGCTTGGAAAAAGTCCAAAATGCCCTTTTTAACTTCTTTACGAAACTGGAAAAAAATGAATTGGTTAAAACGATACTAACTCAGGTAGTCACTCCTCAATCTTTTAGGGCGGAATCACGCCTCACTTGTCATGCCCTAAGGCTCATTCTACCAGAGAATTTTACGGGTATTACAATATCTCCCCTTGGAAACATTCATCCTCGAATGTTGCCAGTTAGACTAAGAACACAGGAAAAATTGAGTATACATAGCTGAAGCAATTTGTTAAAAGGGCTTAGAATCTTTCTAAACTCTTAAATGCCTCAGAAATTGCAAGAACTCATTTAAGAATAGATACATAGATGTACTTTAGATTAGGAGGGTTGAGTTAAGAAAGAATAATACCTTTGTCTTGATCTGAACTCGCGAAAAAGAGGTACAGGTACTTGGCTCGCATGTTTGCTTCTGCCTCCCAAGTAGCGCCCTCAACTGACTGGTTCCGCCATAATATTTTGACCAAGGGATTTTCTTTGTTCCTTAATCTACGGATCTGAAAATCTAGGATCTCAACAAGAATCTCATCGAAGGAAAGACTGTTCTGAATTTCGGCACTCTCTGAGTGATCTACTACAACAGAATCACCAATATGCTTTTTAAGCATGGAGACATTAAAAATAGGATGAACAGCTGACAACTTTTCGGGAAACTCAACCTCATAGGCCACCTTACCAACACGGCTCAAGACTCTATATGTGCTAACATAATGGGGACTAAGCTTCCCCTTTTTACCAAACTTTTTCACCCTTTTCATGGGTGAAATCTTCAAGTAAACCAAATCACCCACTTCAAACTCAAGATATCTTTTCCTCACATCAGTATAAGACTTTTGACGACTCTGGGCGGTCTTCAACCTCTCTGTAATCAACTTAACTTTCTCCATAGATTCAAACACTACATTAGGGCCAATTGCGGTAGCTTTACTTACTTCAAACCACCCTAAGGGTGATCTATATCTCCTACTATACAAGGCCTCAAATGGTACCATCCCAATGCGAGCATGGTAACTGTTGTTATAAGAAAACTCTATCAATGGTAAATGATCATCCCAACTACCCTTGATATCAAGAGCACACGCCCGTAACATATCCTCTAGGGTATGAATAGTCCTCTCAGCCTGACCATATGTCTGCGGATGAAAAGAGGAACTCAAAAAAACTTGGGTACCAAGACCCTGCTGAAATGCCCTCCAAAAATGAGAAGTAAATTGAGTGCCCCTATCCGAAATGATGGATGAGGGAACTCCATGCAGCCTGACTAACTCCCGGTTATATAATCTAGCATAATCCTCAACTGTATAAGATATGAGAACGAGCAAGAAATGCACAGACTTAGTCAGCCTATCCACAACAATCCAAATAGAATCATGATAATGATGCGAAAGAGGTTACCCGGTGACGTAGTCCATATTCACTACCTCCCACTTCCAAGTGGGTTTACCAAACTCTTGCATCACACCACTAGGTCTTTCGTGCTCTACCTTAAACTATTGGCATGTTGTACTCTTTGCTATGAACTCGGCTATATCCTTCTTCATACTATTTCACCAATAGATTTCCCGCAAGTCGCAGTACATCTTGGCAGTGTCTGGATGAATAAAATACTGTACACCATGCACTTCATCCGTAATCCTCTGCCTCAGATCATCAGGACACGGAACACACAATCTACCTTGTACTCTCAACATACCTTCTCCCCCTTGGGAGAAAACCTCTAGCTTTTGATCCTGAACTTACTCCTTCTGTCTGACCAAACTAGGATCCTTGTCTTACTTCTCCTTCACTTTCGAAACTAAAGAGGATTCGGAACTACTCTGCACCAAAGTACTCCCCTTGGCTGAATCAAGCAACCTAACACCCAATCTAGCCAGAAAATGCACATCGCGAGCTAACTCATTCTTACCTTCCTCTTCATGAGAAACACTACCCTTAGACAATCTGCTAAGGGCATCCGCCACTACATTGGCCTTGCCTGGGTGATACAACACACTAGTATCATAGTCTTTTAACAACTCCAACCACCTTCTCTTCCTAAGATTCAACTCCCTCTGAGTAAATACATACTGCAGGCTCTTATGATCAGTAAACACATCAATATGAACACCATAAAGATAGTGTCTCCAGATTTTCAAAGAAAAGACCACTGTAGCTAACTCAAGATCATGGGTTGGGTAATTTTTCTTGTGCAACTTTAACTATATAGAGGCATAGTCTATAAACTTACCTCTTTGCACGAAAACACAACCCTAACTAATTCTAGAGGCATCACAAAACACCATAAAACCATCTGTACCATCAGGGAAAGTCAACATAGGGGCTGAAGTAAGTCGAGTCTTCAACTCCTGAAAACTCTTCTCACAGGAATCTAACCACTGGAACTTAACTTTTTTTTAGGTCAACCGAGTCATGGGGGACGCAATATAAGAGAAACCCTCAACAAAACAATGGTAGTAGCCCGCTAGATCCAAGAAACTTCTAATGTCAGACGAAGAGATAGGTCTAGGCCAATTTCTTACAGCTTCTGTCATTTGGGGATCAACTTTAATATCCTCGGTTGAAATAATATGACCCAGAAAGGATACAGACCTTAGCCAAAATTCACATTTGCTGAATTTGGCGAACAACTGGTGGTCTCTAAGAGTTTGCAAGACAATTCTAAGGTGGTTCGCATGGTCATTCTTATTACGGGAGTATACAAGGATGTCATCTATGAAGACAATGACAAACATATCAAGATATTGCTTGAATACTTGGTTCATAAAATCCATAAAGGCTGCCGAGGCATTGGTTATCCCGAAAGACATGACTAGAAACTCAAAGTGACCATAGAGGGTTCAGAAAGTTGTCTTTGGAATATCACATTCCCTCACTTTAAGTTAATGATAGATGGATCTAAGGTCTATCTTGGAAAAATAACTTGCACCTTGCAACTGATCAAACAGGTCATCAATTCTCGAAAGAGGATACTTGTTCTTGATGGTGACCTTGTTAAGCTGATGGTAGTCAATGCAGATACGCAAGGAACCATCTATCTTTCGAATGAATAAGATAGGTGCACCCCAAGGAGAAATACTGGGCCTAATGAAACCTTTGTCTAAGAGATCTTTGAGTTGCTCTTTCAACTCCTTAAGCTCTGTAGGTGCCATATGGTATGGCAAAATAGAAATGGGCCGAGTGTCGGGAAGAAGGTCAATCCCAAATTCTATCTCTCTATCGGGACTGAATAGTTGGAGCCTCAAACTTAGTATCTTTGACTCTAACTAGGTGATATATACAATATTTGGATATTAGCTTCCTGTCTTTGAGATAGGAGATAAAATGACTCTTGGGAGATACCAAACTCTCAGACCACTCAAACATTGGTTCATCAGGAAACTGAGACTTGACCACACGGGTACGTTAGTCTATAGATGCATAACAAGAATAAAGCCAATCCATACCTAGAATAAGGTTAAAATCTATCATGTCTAACTCTATCAAATAAACAAGTATGACTCTATGAAGAACAGTAACAGGACAATCTCTATACACTTATTTAGCAACAACTGACTCCCAGACGGGTGTAGAAACTAGGAAAGGCTCAAGAATCTTTTCAGGACTCATTTTAAAATTCATAGCTACAAGTGGGGTCACATAAGAGAGACTTGACTCGGGGTCCAACAACACATAGACATTAAGGCAAAAGACACGAAGCATAATGATAACAACATCGGGAGAGGCCTCTTGCTCCTGATGGGATGGTAAGGCATAGAATCTATTCTGGCATTGGCCACTAGCATTGCTAGATAAACTGCCATGAGTAGGGGAAGGACGGGGTACAAGAGCTGGTGTACTAGTAGCCTGTGCCTAAGGTCGGGCATCTCTGTTCCCCTTTCTAGCATGAGGACAATGTCTAAGTCTGTGGCCCTACTTTCCATAACCAAAACAACCCCTCAAATCTATGAAACACTCACCGGGATGATCCCTGCCACACTTAGAACAAGGAGGATAACAGGGACTGTTACCAACATTGTTTTGCGACCTAGACATAAAAGATCTGCTCCCTTGCTCCTGCCTGCTTGTAGGCTTGGGAGCACTAGATGATGAAAGCGCTGGCATAGACGAACGCCTCTGAAATTGAGGGAGGTTCCCTCCATAGAACCTAGGCTGGCTATACTCATGCTGCTCTTATCTAGCCTTTTTATTACCCCTCACTCGATCTCTCTCCCTAATCTTATCCACTTCTATCTTCTAGGCATGCATCATCAAACTAGATAGATCCATATCCCTATACAACATCGCAGTCCTACACTCCTTCAGTACTAACCCAGAAATACCGATCACAAACTTGCTAATACTAGCCCGAGTGTCAGAAATCAAATTAGGAGCATACTTTGCCAACTGATTGAACTTCAAGCAGTACTACTTAACAGTCATGGAGCCCTGCCTCAAGTTTATAAACTCCTCAATCTTTGCTTCCCTCATTTCAAGAGGAAAGAATTTGTCCAAAAATGTATCTTGGAACACTTGCCAAGTCATAGGACCAGCATCCTCACGTCTACCCTTCCTCTACTATACAACCCAGTCATAAGCTATGTCCTTCAACCTGTAAGACACCAACTTAACACTTTATTCCTCAGAAACATGGATCACCTTTGTGATCTTTCTCACCTCCTTAAGGGACAACTGTAGGTCCTCATCTGCCTTAGACCCATAAAACTCTGGCGGATTCATCTACATAAAATCATGGATTCTAGCCACAGCTACATCACCTCCCTACTTATTAGCCACTGTAGCATAGTTATTACCCCAAACATTAGCAGTGACTGCTTGGGCTAATGCTTGAAAAGTCACCCAAAACTCAGCATAAGACATAGTCTCATTCAAAAGATCAACAGGTGGGGGTTGCTCATCATCGTTCCTGTGGGCATTTGCTTTTCGGGGAGGCATTTTCTGAAATAGAAGAGCACGAATTGTTAGATGAGAGGGACAACTATAGGCATAATTGAATCCAAAAAAAAAGAAATAACTTTTCCTAAAACATCTTGTAGCCTCTTGCTCATAGATATGGTGCGCTACACATCGATGATCAAGACTCCACTCAACACGGCTTGTTAGAATCCCTAGGACTCCTTAAAAACCTTTGGCTTTGATACCAAGTTTTTAATAACCCAAAATCACCTCCCGGGATGTCACACGGTACTTAAGGCTACAGTAGCCCCAAGGTAACCCTTTGAGCCCATTTCTACTAATAACACTCATTTCAAGATGAAATAATTCAAATACTAGCATAGTCATATCATATGAAAGGAAATATGGAAAAATTGCTCGGTCCAAATGACTAAGCAATATCAAAAACCTCAATAAAACCATAATCTGATTACTAGTCTGACAAAGACTCTAATAATCCATGAACTAGACAACCACTGGGACAGGTCCCCAACTAACTCAAAACGAACTGGAAATAACAACAGTCTCTCATAAAATAGAGATGTTCGAATATAGGTCCTCGAACTTTGAGGACTCACCACTGTAGAAATGTAGATAGAGGTACTCGAAAATCACTGACAAGGTTGGGACTAAGCATCTGAACCTACATTATAAGACAATGTAGCTCATAGACGTATATATGGATCAGCACTTGAGAATGTATTGAGTATGTGGGTGTGCATGCATTTATATAAAACAACATCCATACTCTTTAATCAAATCATGCATGTAATAAATAATGACTCACATGGATTGAATAAGTATAAAATATAAAGCTCATGAATCATGTAAAATGGAACATGTAACACAATCTCGTGAGTCATTATATTTTTATTTTTGAAATTTGTACTCTTCTCTTATTCTCATTACTCAAGGCTAAAGGAAACCTTAAGCAATACTTTCAACTCATGCATATGTCTCATGGAGAGTAAAACTTCTTTAATGCTCAAGAACTCACAACTCTTTTGAACTCAAATACTTGGAATTCAAAATCATATAACCTTGGAACATACTTGAAGGCATTTCATTCACTTTAGGAAAATATCTCATTTCAAGCTTTAGGAAAAAATACTCATATTAAGGGAAAGTATTTTAGTTTTAAAGAAAAATATCTTATCTCAAAGCTTTAGTTTTAAGGAAAAATATTCTATATCAATGGAATATAGTTTAGTTTAGGGAGTTTCTCTCAACCGACATAAACCATGAGAGCTACATGGAGTCCAATGTTTTGTCCTCCTAAGGAAGAGACCTCACGTTGGGGAGAGGCGTCATACTCTTTCCAAGGAGTATAACCTCAATTCAGTGATCACTTATCTCAGCCTCGGGCCCAATATCTTAGCCTTAGGCCTAACCTACAGTGGCACGTAGTTTTGGGGTAAGAAATCGTGGTAACTTACCAAACTCGGTGCTAAATACTACTCCTTTTAGTTTATCTCACTCATCTCATGAAAATTCACTTTAGAATAATCTCATGGTTCAATAAGAACCCAATAATCAAATCTGTAATGTTATGTAGTAGAGTGGATTTCAAAACTCAATGATCATTATGTCAAAACATTTATCAACAATCTCAGAATACTCAAATCATGGGTTCTTATTGCACAAGAGTTCATAAAATCTCAACTCTCAAGTAGGGCTTAATAACCCATAATTCAATCTCAAGTTAAAACTCATCAAAAGAATAATAGATAGCATATAGATTCATAACTCATGTAGAAATCTGGAAATTTCAGCAATTTGTCTCAAAATATCAACATACTCATATACTTCAATATCTCAAATATTTCAACTATTAACTTCTCAAGGATTAAAATTATGGGGTATAGATCCAACTGCAATTTCTCATGAAAACATGTAAAAATCATTCCATTAGACTCTCAATTCAAGAAAAACATTCAAAGCTTGCAACCAATAACAATGGGTGAAAACCCCCAATTCAATTTCATGTAAAATCTCATAAATTGTAGAGTATTCTAGTTTAAATAATCATTTGGGCGCAAGGGGGAAAGGATTACCCTTGTTCAAAACCCCACATACCTTGAATTAGAAGCTTTGGATGAACTCTCATTTTTGGGACTCTATTCGTACTCTTGAATGAGGGTTCTTGAAGCCCTTGACTTGGGAACCTTGAATCTTGACTTAATTAAGAAAATCTATGGAGGTTTCTTGAGATTCTTGGAAGAGGTTTTGGATACTTAGGATTTTTGTTGAGAGAGAACTTGAGAAAAACTTCATAGAATGCTTGTAAATGACCTTGATTTGGTGTATGCATAGTTGAAGAGGCTTGGAAAAAGTCCAAAATGCCCTTTTTAACTTCTGTACGAATCTGGAAAAAATTGAACTAGGAACCCGATTTTATGGACCACCGCGATGTGCCACTATCGCGGTGGCTCACTAGAAATTTACAAATGGGAATATGGGAGTCACCGCGATGGGGAGCCATCGCGTTGTCCCACTAGTTATGACCTGGAACTTCAGCGCGACGCGTGACAATCGCGCTGGGCCACTGGAAATTGACTATTTAGAAATTGGGGTCCTCCACGATGCGCCACTATTGCGGAGGTCCACTGGAATTTGACAATTTTCAAATAAACCCTCTCCGCAATGCGCCAAGCACTAAAATAACGCAGTTTTAAGACGAGGACTTAAATTAGCCATAACTTCTTACCCGAGTATCAGATTTAGGAGAATCTTATATCGATGGAAAACTTATCACATTTACCTTGTGATAAAAAAGTCAAAATTAAGTAAATTCTATATGGTTAAAATAATACTTACGTAGGTAGTCACTCCTCAATCTTTTGGGGCCGAAATTATGCCTCACTTGTCACGCCCTAAGGCTCATTCTACGAGAGAATTTGATGGGGTCTTACAGTGCTTCTCCCACTGACCTCGAAAATCCATTATATAGGCTCGAAGCATATCCTCAAGAACATGGATAGTCTATTTTAATTGGCCATTGGTCTTCAGATGGAAGGCTGTACTAATGTAACACCCCACATTTTTGGGCTAGAATTCAAACTATCGTTCCTACATGTATTAACTCAAAATCAATGATTCCTATATGAATATAAGTTTCATAATAATTAGATTAGTGTGAAGAGTACTTATGAAGTGAAAAATGTTCATAGGAAACACTTAGAGCAAAGTTGAGTTAAGTGCTTTTGATTCTGCCAAATTTTAGTATTTTATCCTACAAGGGTCAACTTTGAACATGTATAACTTCTGGAATATATGGATTTTTGGAGCTAAAGGACAATCAAATTATAGATAATTGAGTCCTCTTTCCAACGCATTCAATTTTTCCTTAATCTGATACCCGAGCAAAAAGTTATGCACATTTTTGTGAGGAACCAGTGAGGGTCCGTGATAAGCAGAGTAGCACGGACCTTATTCAGAAATGCTAAAAGCCATGTTTCTCTTTATTTTTTTGAGGATAAATAAGTCATTTACGTTCTAAACTATCCTATGACAAATAACCGTGATTTTATCATTCCACAACCCCAAATACATTAAATACACGATCCATCTTCCTCCCAAGTTCTCAAGAATACCAAGCAAGGGTTTCTTTAAAGAATTTACCTCCCAAGGCTCAAAATCCAAGTTCCTTTTCAAGAAATCATGAAAATAATTTATGTGGGTATTCAATGAGTATCTTCTTTCATCATCACGCTAAAAATTATGATTTTCATTCATGAATTTTATGAATTCCATAAACTAGGGTTCCATAAAAAGCATAAATTCCTTGGTTCCTCCATGTAATTCTTTAATTCAACCATGAATAAGTGTTTTCTCATAAATTTAAACATTCTTTCATAATTTAATCATGATAATTAATTACATTGATGAGATTGTTGTATTCTTACGTTTAAGTCATAAAATTTCTTATCATGTTATTATTTTGAAATTATCGTATTTAATTGTATTTTTCAATACTGGTGGGTTATGAACACCCGATACCTAGATGATCATGCAGTCTACAGTTTTAAAGATTTAAAGTTATTCGCACAATTTTTGTACCATGAAATTTGTAACATTTTCATAATGAACACTCACCGATATTATATCATGCTAAATACATCAGCTAATGTGTTCATGATTACTTCAAATTATGCATGCACTGTTATCTTTAGAATACCATATTTGATTAAATCACTTATGAGTGCATGTACTAGCTTATGCTTCTGTGTTAGTTCAATTGGGAGTAGAACTTAGCATTATAAAAATTTAGGGATGAAGGCTTTTCCTGCTAGTTGAGGGAGAGACCTTTAGTAATAGTCCCTGAGTTCCAGAAATATGTAGCCAGCATAGGTATGAGAGGTCTTCCTTCCAATAAAGGGTTGAGACCTTCTTAGGGGCACCTGCCAGTTGAGGGTGACACCCTAGTCCTTTAGGATGCCAGTTTAGTGGATCCACACAGTCCGTGTCAATACTTTGATCAGTTATGTATTGAAACAACTTATCTCATGTTGATCATGCTTCCGCTCAGTTATTTATCATTTTTATACACACACACACACACATATATATATATATTGAATCAGTTTCACAAGTATCACTCCAGTACATAGGATAACTTGGTATCACTTGTAGTTCTAAGCACCGTGTCACGACTAGGGGGTAGTCTTTAGTCGTGACAACTAAGATCCACCTGAGTGCACAAATACTCCTGAAAAGCTCTCCTAAAGATAAAAGTGAACACCGAGCCCGGTCTAAAATGATAGATATAGGTACACCATGGAAATAGACTATCGCACTGATATAGATACGAGCCAACCTCTCAGCACTGAAAGATATCTAAATAGAAATAAAATGGTCCTACTTGGTCAACAGATCCCCAATGATCTAAATACCATTGGAACCATGGAGGTATGAGGCAA
The DNA here is from genome assembly GCA_030864215.1 of Capsicum pubescens. NCBI lineage: Eukaryota > Viridiplantae > Streptophyta > Magnoliopsida > Solanales > Solanaceae > Capsicum > Capsicum pubescens. The sequence goes on from CM061543.1 coordinate 128,222,177, forward strand.
ACAACTAATAAATTCCATGGTAATATACTCCTACTTCCACTCGGGAATGGGAAATCTCTGAATCAAACCACCAGACCGCTAATACTTGTCCTTCACTTGCTGACATCATAGGTAATGAGCTAGAAAGTCTGCTACATCTCTCATTATGCCACTCCACCAAAAATGCAGTCTCCAATCTCTGTACATCTTGGTTGTACCTAGATGAATAGAATACCTAAAACTATGAGCCTCAAGGAAAATGGACTAAATCATGTCATCAATCGTCGGGACACAAATACGGCTATCAAATCTCAAGACAACCTCCGAATCAATGGTAGTCCTCTTGGACTCACCACTCAACACCTGATCACGGAGGATGCAAAGGCTCTTATCTTCAAACTGGTGATCCTAAATATGATCAACTAGAAAGGATCTCGCCTTAATACTAGAAAGAATCCTCCTAGGGTATGAAATATCAAGTCGCACCATCAAGGTTACTAAGGACTGAATGTACCGTGCCAACAACCTCTAAGAAACTAAAGTACAAGCCAAGCTACTCATACTCACTACCTTCTGACTTAAGGAATTTGTTATCACACTTGCCCGAATGATACAAGATAGAGATATTATAATCCTTAAGAAACTCCATCCATCTACGCTTGCAAACATGAAGCTCTGTCTGGGTCATAAGATGCTAAAGACTATGATGATCTATGAAAATCTCACAATGCACACCATAAAGATAATGCCTCCAAATCTTAAGCAAGATAACTACCGCTGCTAACTCTAAATCATAGGTAGGGTAGTTGCACTCATGCACCTTAAGATGCCTTAAAGCCTAAGCAATAACACAACCCTATTACATTAGAACACATCCTAAACTAACACCAAAAGCATCATAATACATGGTGAATCCCTCACCCTCAATAGAAAGATCCAAAACAAAAGCCCAAGTAAAGAACTCATTGTACTTTTTAAAGCTTGACTCATACTCCTCAGACTATCAGAACAAAATCTCCTTTGAAGTGAATCTGGTCATAGGTGCTGAAATAGTAGTAAAACCCTCAACGAATCATCTATAATAATTTTCCAAGCCAATGAATCTACAAACCTCAGTCGGAGATATAGGCCTTTCCCAATCACGCATGCCTCAATCTTTGATAGGTCTACCATAGTTCGATCCTTAAATACCACATGCCCTAAGAATATCACTGACTCCATCTAAAACACACACTTAAAGAATTTGGCAAAAAGTAAATGATCTCTCAATGTCTGAAGCACAATACTCAAATGATGCATATGCTCTTCTCTATCCCTTGAATACACAAGGATGTTGTCGATGAAAACAATCACGAAGGAGTCTAGATAAGGCCTGAACGCTCGGTTCATCATATTCATAAATGCAAGTGGGGCATTAGTAAACTCAAATGACATTCATAAGAACTCACAACAACCATAACGAGTCCTAAAGGCTATCTTTGGGATATCCCTAGCCCAAATCCTCAATTGATGGTAATTGTACCTCAAATCAATCTTACACAACACTGCTACTCCCTGAAGCTGGTAAAACAAATCATCAATACAAGGCATATAATAAAGATTCTTCACTGTCATCTTATTAAGCTACTAATAATTAATACACATACACATAGATCCATCTTTCTTCTTCAAAAACAACATAAGAGCTCCCCAAGGAGACACATTCAGTCTAATAAACCCTTGCCTAGAAGATCCTAAAGCAAAGAATTTAGCTCTTTAAAATTGACAAAACCATGTGGTAAGGTGTCATAGAAATAGGTTGGGCGCCCGACTCAAAGTAAATGCTCAGGAGGAAGACCAGGTAGATCAGTAGGGAAAACATCAAGAAACTCATGAACTACAGTAATAAAGTCAAATGAATACTCTTCATACTAACATCACAAATATAAGCGAAATAGGTACCCCTCAAAATAAGCCTCCTAGCACACCTATATGAAATAATTCCCATTGGCTTGAGGCTAATAACTCCCTGCTACAGGATTGGGGGTATGCCAGGCATGGGTAAGGTAACAGTCTTGGTAAAATAGTTCATGACCGCATGATAGTGGGATAACCAGTCCATGCCTAGAATCATAAAAAATCCACCATGTCCAATATAATAAGATCAACATTAGTATCAATATCTCTAACAATCATAACACATGATTTGAAAATTCAATCCACTAATAAACATCACTTAGGGGAGTAGATACACGTAAGTAGACACATAATATTAAGTGGGTCCTAGATTAAGTAAATCAAGGGCTGACTGAGTGCATACCAAAATTGTACCTGTAATACAAACATCTGAAGACTCAGCTTCGGGTCTAGCAGATAATGCATACATCTGACCATACTTGCCATCCAATTAGGATCTTGACCACCCTCCTATCCTACGTGCCTAAAAACCTCCCCAATCATCCAGGGATTCCCCATGACCTTGCGTACCACCGCTAATAGGGGATGAACTTCCCTAATAGGTGGAACACTTTGATCTGATGGAACATTCGCTCTACAATTGGGGCACTCCCTCGAGAAGTGACTAAAAGATCCAAAACCAAAGAATGCCCCATCCGTTGAACTGAAACCAGAATATGTAGCTGACCTAGAATAACCACCATGACAAAAATAGCCTGAAGATGAAACCCTTAAAGACTGACCATGACCCTGGCCAGGATGATCACTGGAGCTAGACTAGACTCCATCAGTAGTTTAAAGTATGTCCTGAACGGGTCTACTAGACTGACCCTGATGCTTAAATGGTTGAAATGGAGAATACCTACCCTGAGAATAACTATCTATGAATCGGGAGCTACTATGACTTCCTACTAAACCTACCCTGATATCACAGTCTCTTATCGCTGCCCCTTTGGCCTCATAATGTATCTCCTCCATAAGCTGAGCATGATAAAAAACCTCAACAAAAGACCTACCCATATTAATGAAACACTATGTAGACATGGAAGGATGATGTCTCCATCTTCGAATAAAGAAACAAACCCTCTCATACTCAATAGTCAGAATTAAAGTACCATACCTATCCAACTCGTGAAAATGAGCCTCATAATCCATAACCATCATGGAGCCCTGCTCCAATCTTGAGAATTGATCCCTTAAATAATCCGTATGGCTGTGAGACATGTACTTCATCAAAATAATCTTGGAGAGCCGAGTGTATGTCAAAGGAGAAAATCCAGCTATCCTTGAAACAAGATGACCTCTAAATAAATGTTGAGCTGCCCAGTCTAACTAAAAAGTAGTGTAACCTACACCATGAGTCTCAACTAGGCCCAAATTATGGAGCCTATGCTCATTAGAAATTAGAAACTCATACGTATCCTCACTCGGTGCACCAGAAAACTTAGGCGGAGCCAATCTCAAGAATCTACCCAATATCTTTATCTTTTCGATAGACATAGAAGGTTGGGTAACCATTGAATAAGAAACTAATGGCTGAGCAACTCCAAACACAGAATGGACCTTAACTGTCGGAGCCACAGCTACAGGCTATGGCCCCGCCTCAGTACCACTTTACTCTATAAATTGTGTACCATCAAATGATATGCCACTAACTAACTGTGAAATCTGGACCAAAGCATCCCTGAGCACTAAAGAAGAAATAAATCCCGGTGTAGCTTAGGCTGGTCCTTGGCCCACTATTGTCTGGGGCTGAGAAATCTCAAGCTCAGGAGCGGGAATATGCTCTGGTGGAGGCCCTCTATCTTGGCCCATGATTAGGGACATATTTTGAGGATGGCCATGACCTTTAGGTCATCTATATATAGTGATAGGATCCCTAAGATCTATCTCAGGACCTTTATCTCATATAGCAATAACACGTGTCCTAGTCAACTGTGAAAGAGTGAAATCAAAGGAATTCTTTAGAATCCAACTCAAACTCTTAGCATTAGATGAGTGAAAGAAGTGAAGAATACCTAAGAATGTAATATAGCCTCTCGAAGATAAAAAATGAGAATCATCGTTTTGATCCATGAGACTTTACTAGGCACTTGCTCTTGTACAAATAATTCCAGTGAAACCTAGTCTCTGAAATTAATTTATCACAACTCTATTTATGAGTCATAATGTCGCCTACTCTATCCTGCTAGTAGGTAAGCTGAAGCATAGCTCGAAGCTAGATGCAATGGGCTAACTTTGTAGAAAATTCCAAAAAAGGGGAAATAGACAATACAACTCATAATTAAGCAAGGCAATAGGAATAATCTAAAAGGTCCGTAACATACACACCATCCCATGACCTAGTAGAGTCAGTACAAGAGCTGCTACAACTCACTATAAGTGCTAGAAAAGTCAATACAATCTCTCTCAAAATAAAAGAATAGACATAGATAACTAGAAGGAAAAAGGGGAAACTCTGACTTTAAGAGTTCATCCAATCTCCTAAATTAACTATGCACAATCAACGAATCAACAAAGGAAACTAGTACTTAGATCTGCACCAAAAAAATACAAAAGTATAGTACGAGTACTAAAACCACGGGTACTTAGTAGGCATCATTGACTCCGAGCTAAATCATGATATAAGTATGATAAGATAAATGATAGCATAAACTATGTCAAGGTAAAGGAGAAACTTTTAAGTAACCTCCAACACCGCTGTGCATTAATTAATAAGTAGAACAAAAATGATAACATAACAACCATAGATAAATGTGCAAATGCATACGAGATAACAACTTAAGAATCATACCATTTTAACTACAATATGGGCCCCCATAAGTGCAAAAAAGTAAATAACACAACACAAACCCCTAAGCCTGGAGAGTACAACTAAGAATAGTAAATCACTACATAACTTTAATTTATCAATAACCATATAATAATCCAAAATCCATCTATCCCATACCATATCGTAAGCAATCCTCGATGCCGGACTCGAACCTAAACTCATATTACAAATATTTTTAACAATTGCTAGACTTGAACTAGAACTCATATTATTAATATCATCGATAATTATTGGATTTGAATCGAAAGTCATAATAACAACCATATTAATGAGCCACATTAGTGAGTCATTATAATAAGCCAAACCCAATGGATTATACCAATAATTCATAACTATAGACCATCTATTTACTCAGAATTATCAATTGGACAAGAAACCATATTGACAAGTCTCATCTATATTCTTGTCTATAAGCCATATTATTAGCCATATTATGAGACCATATAGATACTAATATTCATATGGAATATGTTAAGCATATCGAGAATTCATGTCAATACTAATATTTGTAAGTCCTATCTTTAGGCATATCTAGGACTTATATTAATAACCATATCCATGTGCCACTAACTATATCTATGTGCCACATTATCTCTATGAGCCATATTATATCTACAAGCCATTACTTACACTAGTAGGCCATATTCTATAAATGGGTTGAATCATAATTATGTGTCATATACCATTCATGAGCCATTTTACATGTATATAAGCCATATTATTTATACAAGCCTCTTTAGATCTATATGAGCCATATTATACTCATGAACCATATTGTACATCTATACAAGCCATATTATATATATATATATATAAATATATATATATATCAACATAAGACATATTCTCCAACAATGTGATAACCCTTAATCATAATGATAAATATAGCATTAAGCATATGATTAGGCCAAGTCATTAATCATACTTAGGAATCATACCCACAATCCCATGTATAAGTCATAAATCATACTTGCAAATCATCCTATTAGTTATACATAAAGACACTATTATTCACAATACTTAGAATTTGTATCCATCCTTTAATGCCAAACTAACATCCTTAATAATTATATTCAACCATCTCAAGTGTAAATATACCATTTATAAGAGTATATCATACACAACGAGTCTAGAAATTTATCACCAATCTTGGACTAAGGTAGGATAGAGGGCCCCACTTCTAATCCCCAAAGATTCTCTTAGGAAATATCTACCCCGAACAAGGCTAAGGTATCTAAGTTCATTCCTAGATGCCAAGCAAGCCATTATTAGCCCTAAGGATGTAAGTCCTCCCCAACCATGATTAACTAAGGCAATCTTACCTAGAACAATAGCAACTAGGGCAATTCCCTTAGCTTAAGCAATTTAGAACAATTCTACCCTATCATGATTAACTAGGCAATCTTACCCACTTTGATTAATTTAAGGCATTTCCATCTAACTATATACTATAAAGCCCAATTCACCTAAACTTTACCTAAATAGGCTAACTACAGTGAGTCTAAGGTTTTAAGTTAGTATAAGGGTCTAATTAACCCAAATATCCTCATTCAAACTTCCAATGCCTAAAATTCATCTCGTATCTAGATCAATATCGTAATTATACTATAAGATAGATCAATCATAAAGTATGTATGCCTAGCCTACTTGGGCCCTGAAGAAAGCCTAAAGAATTTTCTTAATCACTTATTTTCCTTTCCAAAAAGCTTTCGTATGGTGCCATGCTATCAAAATCATAATCTACTCGTCAAAACGAGAATAATAATACCTATATTTCACTATTATGATACAAGTCTAGAATTACATAAAAAACCTTTGTGAGGCCCATTTATGGAAATCACATTTTTGAAACCAACTAAACTTCCCACTATGCTCAAGGAATATTTACCCTAAAAATGGATGAATTCCGAGCTATATTGATGCTAAAATCAAGTCACCAAGGTTTTGGAGTTTTTAGATAAAAATAGGAAATCAACCATGAAAATAAAGAAGTCCTACCATAAATTTGAAGGTGAATCGCGTAATTAATCCGTATCCAAGCCCCAAAATCAACCATAAATGCTATACCCAATCTTTACCTCTTTTTAGGGTTTTATACTCTTGAGAATGGATGAGAAACGGGAAAACAAGGTCTAAAAAGGGGGTATTTATACCCTTCCCAAGTACATAAGTGTAGTATTAGCGACCCGTCGATCGCATTCGCAATACCTAGCCTCAGGGGAAGAAGTTGCTTACGCTACATATGTATTGCGATTGCAATATATGCATGAAGCCAAAGGGAGTCTCTTTCATGACTTCAAATTTCACTATTGCAACACTTACTGTATCTATCAGGTTCTGTATGTGATCCTTGGCTCACGATCAATGGTGCAATAGCCTAACTGAGACTTGAAAATTCCCAATTCTCTGCCACCCTCTCGAGATTTATTTAGAATCCCATATACAGAAACAAAATATGCTACCCTATCATGTTTGATGCTCTGAACTCAGTGGCACAACAAAAAATTTAATTTGAGGTCGTTCTGATGAAAAGTGGGTCTCAAACCCATCTTTCATTTTTCTTAACTTCCAACCAATAGCTCAAAATAAGCCTGGGTACCTCGAGACCCAAACAAAGAGTCTGCCAAACCTAAAATTAGTATTTCAAATCTTTTGGAACAGTCAAAATTAGCACACGAGGTCATTTCATTGATGTTTTTTCCCAGTAGTCAATTTGTACCAGTAAAGACTTCCAAATAGGGAATTACTTCTAAAAGCCAAGCGAACTTCCCGGTAACCAAACTTTTAGTTTCAACAAGTCATAAATGAATTGGGGTAGTGGTAGAAAAGCTCTAACAGTGAAAATACGGAAGATAACCTAAAGAGTCACTATAGTATTAGACTAAAACTCCTAGTATATGACCTCGTATGAGAATTCTAATAGTTCCATTAGCTTAAGAATGTTAATTTTAGGCAAGGGGGAACATTTGTTTAGTCTTGATACTTTCAAACTCGATTTGAACTATTGGCGAATTATATGAAAAATGAAACTATAGGTGTGGGCCTTATATTCAGTCTAAACGATCTCAGATTATAGTTTTAATGATTTCAAGAGGATTTGGAACATATTTCTATCAATTTTCACTATTAATTAATGTTCATAGAGTTTCGGATGAGTTTTGAGGGTCAAAAACAAGTTTCGAAAGTTGTTAGTGCTGGTGTGGCCGCTTAAGCAACCATTGACGGATTGATCGAGTCGTTTAAGAAAATATTTGGCCACTTAATAGACATTTTGACCTTTAGACCAGGTCACTTAAGTGATCAAAGTGTCACTTAAGTGACCATTGCTGAGTATAAGACTCAAATCGAACCCATTTCATATTTTTGACATTTTGGGCACCAGAAAACTCCAATTTTGATAATTTTTTGTCTCTTTCTTGTATAATCATTGTCAATAAATTTAGAACACTATTTTCACCATTTACCAGAAATTCTATTTTATTTTTCATGATTTCCACCTGAGTTGAGAATCAAAACCCTAGTTTTACCATTTTGGGGCTCGGGAGCTCGAATTTGGGCATTTCTAAAGGAGTTTTTGAGATTTCCTCGTTGGGTAAGTTTAATAATATTATAATGATCATTTTATCCTTTATTTTATTTTTAAAACAAATTCAAATTCTTGATTTCAAAATAGGTTTTGAGATTTTTTGCCGGTAAAGCGTAAAAATGATTTCTTTAATTTGAACCTCGTTTTTACCTCATTTTCTCTTGGATTTTCAGTTGTAGACTATTCTGAGTATGAAAAATATATTTAAAAAATCTATGGTTTTATTTTTTTATTTTGAACACATTTTTTGGATCCATTTTTAGACCTATCTTGAATATAACAATATAGGTCTACGTGTAGATTACTATTTTAATAGTGGGCCGACACTTCAGGATTGTGAAGTGAAGATGAATGATTTATGGGCAATTCAAGAATTGTGTTTTATCATCGAGGAAGGTTTCTGTCTACCCTTCTTTCTGAGAAGGTGTATTATATATGCTGCATGTTAGATAGGGATGTTAGGTAGAACACCGTGACTTAGCCAATTTATAAGTTTAAGGACTAGAAGGGTAATGATAGCCTAGAGGATATCTAAAAATGAAAATGGACACTAATGGAACAAAAATCACAACTACACTAGAAGGAAAACAACACATAGAAAGGAGATGAAGAAGAAGATTGTATAAATGTAAAGATAGATAATGAAACATACACCACCTTTAATGATTAGCACCTAATTGTGTATCAAACAACTAGACACACTTCACCATGGATGGATAACACTTCATTCTTAGGTGGACCAAGGGAATTCACACTCCATAAAACCTACTTTTCTTTCCAAATGGTCAACACAAGTGAAGAACCTCCTCACTTGTATAGAACCTTACAGTTTTGGTTTATCTCTCTTAAGGAGAAAGAGAAGACTACAAGCTAGGAAGACTACAATTACAATTTAAAAAGTCACTCTATTCATTATGTCAAAACTAAGGAAAATAGAAGCCTATTTGTCTATCTATACTTATTACAAGCAAAGACTAAAATACCCTTAATGAAGGGTGCTCCTTTAGAGAGTAAAAAAAGAGTCTTAAAAGATAAAAATAGCCCTAAAATGGGGAGCCTCTTGAGTGTCAAATTATAGTGTGCAAAGTCCATCTTGTCCTTCAAGTAAGGCGCCTCTTGAATATAATGGTTCCCTTCTCCTCCTTCAACTTGATGAGGCTTTAAAAAGGCTCCAAACACTTGCCAATTCCGAAGCTTGAACCTTTGACAATGCCTTGAAAGGAATTTGTCCTCAAATTCTCACTTTGCAAAACCAAAGAGAGGGGAAAATAAGCACACGATCCTCTTGATAGGAGGGTTAGCATTAGTACCATAAATTAGGTAAGCATGCCAAGGGGTAAACTTTTGGAATATAACCAACCATCCTTTGTTATGAGTAAGAAACATCTACCACAAGCATCACAAAGGACATGACTAAGGCAGGCATCAAGGAGTGAAGAATACAATCTGAAACAAACACATATGTCACTTATTTTTAAGGGAAGGCAAACATTCAAAATTAGACATCTACGACATAGGAAGGTTCCCTTAACAACACATATTCCATCACTCCAAGGTTGTTCGCACTTGACATACACCCATATATCCTTGGTATTCGACATGAAAAGCTTAGCATAAAGGATACCAAAGAAGTGAATAGCATCAATATTAAAATACAATTAGCATGTACTAAAACTACACTTCCAACACCTCACAAGTACCCCGGTGTCAAAGGGAAGTAGTGAACATGGGCCAAGGACATAACTACCTACCCTTTTACTTGAGGATCAAAATCATAACTTCCCAAGGCATTACATACAATTTTGGCATGCACATGGTCACTATGAATAAGACTAACATCATGGATCTTATTAAAAAAGTTCAAAGGACTATGCTCCACATCAAGATCACCATTACAAGCATCAACACTAACTTGAAAGTTGTCAATCACACTATACTCATGTTCAAGTAGTGAGCTAATCTTAGGTGCACATGGTCCATTATGCACATCAAGAGATAAAGCAAGTACAAAGGTCCACAAAATCCATGTAGCATTGTAACTCTAAGTGGACCAATAAACACATGTCCTACCCCTAAATAAAAAAAATCCATAACTAGCATGGATATCATCATAAGAAAATAGGTAGTATAAGAAGGCATCAAGTGTAAAGAAATCATAGAAGGTGCTATCATCTATAAGATCACCAATGGATTCAAAAGACTTAGTATATAAGGATGGAATCAAGTCATTTAAACTCATACGACTCCTTCCTTTCAAATGAGACATAAACTTGGCATCCACAAGTTAAGATTCAAGTAACTTACGCATAAATGTGTCAAACAAGGATGCGCATGTAGTATAAGCAACACCCTTAAAGAGGCAATGGCACATTTGCCTTAGGGTCTTGAATCATGAAACCACCTTCTCTTTCAAGAGAGTACCCCCACACATATTCAAACCATAACGGGAAGAAAAGGGATCACAATCAAAACCATTTGCACAAGTATAATCACAATTCGGGTCTCTTAAACATTCTAGCAAATCAAGGTGAACTCCACCCGATTGATCATTTTGCACACTCTCTCTAGTTATTGACCACTTACCCACCAACATAGGCTTACCTTGGTTTTCACAAGGGTCAAATAGTGTGTGAATACTCTTGTCACTTGGTAATAGAACCTTATTCAAGTTATAAGTGCTAGTACTAGATGGACATAAATCATTCTTATGAAAAGAATTGTTTTTGTCATCTAAAGGATCAACTAGTTCTTGTGTACTTACAACAAGGGTTTGGTTCTTATGCAACCTAACAACACCAAGAGTATCACAAAAGGAAGATTTATACACTTCTACACTAAAAAAATCTGAAACTACTCCACTTTGGGCACTACTAGCCACATCACCACAATTCAAGTTTCTAGGAGTGTAGAGAATTGCTTTGTTACCTTATAGATCATGGGAAGTGTTATATTCACTTGGTTTTGCATTAGGGAGTCCTTCATGTTCCATTTTACAAGGGAATATGTCAAGATTTCCCTTTGGACTCACTTGTTTAATCACTTATCCCAAAATTGGGACTTTCGGCCAAGGGCTTGAAGGGGACTTCCTTGGGATTCTCTTGGGACTTATAGGGTCTTGAACCTTCACATGAGGAGAAAATACTAGGCAAAATTCTAGTATTTGGGTTAGTGAGTAATAAGGATTCTTTGTGGACAAGATCCACAATCAAGCATTTCTTTCCCCTTCCAACTTCACTACCCATGGTTTTCCTTTCCCTTTCCCTTATCCTCTTTTCTTATCATCCTTATTGTACCTCACCATTCATATTCTAGACGTATTGAGGCTTAGCCTCATTCTCCTTGGGTCCTAACTCTCCCACTTCTCCTACTTGGATGGATTGAGTTCGGTTTAGGGAAGTTTGGAGAGGGGAAATCGGATTTGGTTAAGGGAGGGTTTGAATTGGTGGCCTTGGAATTGAGGGAGTGTAGGTTCTTTGGTCCATGGGATTTGGCATTTGGTAAGTAGAATTTGGTGGAGTTATTTGGTTATGTGGAGGAATTGGTCTTTGGTCAAAGGGATTTGGTACTTGGACATTTGGGTTTGGGGGTGGAGTTTGGGTTCCAAGTGCTTCTTATTGGACTTGGTTCATTTGAGGATGTAGTGGCCTTTGTAGGTTTCGGTTTGGAGAGGTTTGGGATTGGTTTAATGGCTGGTCTTGTGGAAATCTTGGAGGGTAAAACATTTGGTGGAGAGTTTTGGGTGACATGGTCATGGAGGAGTTGTTGGTTTGAACAATTGAAGACACATGGTAGGAATTATGAGCAGATAGTCGTGAGTTCATCCTACCTTCAACAATATCAATCTTTCCACTAATGGAAGACACCTTACCCTTCAAAGAATTGAAATCTCCTCTCATATTGTCCAAATCACCCTTCAAGTCTCGGTTTAGTGCATCCAACCGAGCCATCAAGACTCCGAAAACATCATTTCCCAAAGGTTGGGATGGGTACCTTTGGTTTCCATCACAATTGTACCTTACAAGAAGCAAAAAAAATAGCAAAGGGAAAACCTATAAAATGAACAAACACGTTAGTTCAATAAAACCTCACCAAACTCACACTAGGGTCTCACCTCACACTTGGTCTCATAAGTGTTGAATACTTGGTAATACTTGGCAAGTGAATTGAGTGGTGAATATGCTTTGGTCTGGAATCGATTTTTGTTTGATATGAATCAAATAAAAATGATGTACAGGCTTGAACCAACAAACTACTACGAATTAAAATGAGAAAAACACACAAAAATTGAAGACACGAAACAAACATACTCTAAACTAATTACCAAACTAGTAGGTACTTACTAAATTACTAATTAGGGATAGAATTAACTCATAAGAAACTAGAATCAAAATTTGAAACTAGAATCAAAATTTGAAACTAGAGAATCTACTTAGGAACTCAATTTGGCCGATTCACAATTAATGACGTGGGATTCAATGACTGGATGTGATTTTCAAAATTTCAATCCCAAATTTTCTTCAAGTCTTGGATACACCTTAGGGAAGAAGTAAAAAATGTCTTGGGAGGGAAAAACAACAAGTTTGGAGCCCTTTTAAAGGTCCATGTTGAATTCAAAAGATTGGTCCCCCCATTTGTACTTGGATTGTACTTGATTTGTACTTGGTTGTCTCCTTTGTTTTCTTCCTTCTTTTGGATGATAATGAATATGCCAAGGAATATTCTTTCACAAACAACAAGTACACTCTCTTTCCTCTTCTTTTTTGGATCAAACACCTTCCTTGAACATTCTTCTTCAACAAGATGGGACGAATATAGAAGAACAAGATGAATATTCAAGGGTTGACCAACGTTTGACCTTCACTCAAATGAGTCCTAACCTTCAATTTTTTTATAGATCTAAGTTCCTTAGGCCAATATGAACTCAAATATCACAAAATCAGAAACAACCAATGTCCAACACTGCAACACCACATGGATCTATCTCCTTTAGAGCTTCAAGACGCCATATCCATGGTGGATCTAGCTTAAAATCACCCAAATCTTGTTCCAAGTGTAGATCTAGACTCCCTAGGTGTTAGAGAACAATAATCTAACACAAAAAACTTCCAAAACAAAGTAAAATCACGTAGATCTAAGTTTTTAGGTTCGGATCTACAACACAACAGAAGGAAACACACAATTTTTTTGAGATTTTTGGATTTTTGACTCTGTTTTGTGAGATTTTCTTAATAAGGACACTAAAACCAAGATTTAGGAATGTAGGAACACCCCTAACCAAGTATTTGATACCAAATGATAGCCTAAAGGATAGGTAACAGTGAAAAAGGACACTAAAGGAACAAAAATCAGCAACTACACTAGACGAAAAGCAACACATAGAAATGAGATGAAGAAGAAGATTGAATAAATGTAAAGATAGATAATGAAACATACACTACCTTTAATGATTAGAACCTAATTGTGTATCAAAAAACTAGACACACTTCACCATGGATGGATAACACTTTATTCTTAGGTGGACCAAGGGAATTCACACTCTTCAAAACCCACCTTTTCTTGCCAAATGGTCAACACAAGTAAAGAACTACCTCACTTATATAGAACCATCAAGTTTTGTTTTTTCTCTTAAGGAGAAGGAGAAGACTACAAGATAGGAAGACTACAATAACAATATAAAAAGTCACTCAATTCATTATGTCAAAACTAAGGAAAATAGAAGCTTATTTCTCTATTTATACTTATTACAAGCAAAGACTAAAATACCCTTAATGAAGGGTGCTCCTTTGGAGCGTAAAAAAGGAGTCTTAAAAGACAACTATAGCCCTAAAATGGGGAGCCTCTTGAGTTCCAAATTATAGTGTGCAAAGTCCATCTTGTCCTTCAAGTGAGGCGCCTCTTGAATGTAATGGTTCCCTTCTCATCCTTCAACTTGACAAGGCTTTAAAAAGGCTCCAAACACTTGCCAATTCCAAAACTTGAACCTTTGACAATGCCAATACTCTTTTATGCTCTTCATGCTTGTATCAGGTAATTGACCAATAAGATAAAATACTTATTATGCTTCTAGGTTCCTATTACCCTTGATTTCTAGCATATTAGGTATTGTTGAAACTAATAAATCTTAAGTCTAATATTTACTATGATACTCTGTTAGTTGTTATGTTTTTACTAGATTATTATGATACAGTTGTGTTGGATATGTATTATTATTCCCAAGTCCGTGATTATAATGTTAGTTGGATTTTAGGAAGTGATTTATCCTTGTAAAGGATGTGGAAATAGTTATTGATATTTTCATGCTTTTGATTGCATTGTTTGGATACTGGTAATGGTATGCTATGATTCCGTACATTCATACTAATTAAATGGTAAATTAAATAATTTTGAAAAAAATATGGTTTTACTATTATTTTCCCTATATGTCATCCGTGAGCCATTGTATCAAAGAAAAGAGGTCATCATAAGTCCTATCTTTACGAGCCATCGAGCTGGAGAAGAAGTACACACTGGGTTACATTATGATAATTGGTTCAGTTATGGTAGTATCAATTATACTTTGCATTCATCCTTGTATTCATATTTCCTATCATCAGTATGTTCCTATATATATCAACCTTATTGAGGGTTACTTAGGAACTGGTGATGAGCATTGCTTGCGGGGTGTTGTGTGTTGATTGGACCTTTAAATTTATTTGGCTCAGTTTAGGTGTTGTTTATCTAGGCTAGCCGGTTACTTTATATTGTTATTATTATTATGATTAGCTCATGATAGGTTTGTTATTGGATAGGTTTTGATATTTGAGGTATTATTCTAATTCCTTTATCTTACATTTATTTTATTTTGTTTAATTAACCCATTGTTAGGCATTATGTTTTTATACCCTGATTATGTTAGCACTAGTTCCTACTATGATTAGGAGGCCTTGAAATGCTACTGTTACTACTTAGATTGTACCTTTGATCTAGCCTTGTTTATGTATAGGTATCTATCTATAGTGTTAGAACTAGTTCCTACTGTGATTGGGTGGCCTTGAAATGCTAATGTTACTATTTAGATTGTACCTTTGAGTTAGCCTTGTTTATGTATATGTGTCTATCTATAGTAGTTATGGTATTACCGTATAACTATTTCTTATTTCATTTTTCATGTTTTAGATCTAATCCTTGGTCTTGTATTGACATGACCCGAACTAAGGCCCTAGCCCTAATAAGCATCCCGAACCATGAAGGCCCGGGTGCTACTTTCTTTCTGACAATCATGCACAATATTCATATACATTAATAAATATTAAAATAGATAATAAAGATGGTAACATAGTCAAATCACTTAGTTCAGTGGAATAATACGAAACTTGAGTTCACAACATTCAACAAAATATTTGACACCAGTCTGCGAAATCTCTAACACTGTGAAGGTCAACATCTATCTAAAGACTAGGACAGGGCCCCCATTCAGATCGTAAAATAAATGAAATAACAAAGTTTAATCACCAGGCCTTCCAAAATAGAGAAGGCTCACTGACTGTAATTTCTGACACACTAATCTACTGTTGAACGGGACCCCGGGACTGTATCTCAGATCCTAAAATATAGAGGGGGTCAATATAGATGTACTGGTATATGAAACAACTCAAAATAACATAATTTATACAAAAATAGATGAGATCATATCATAATAACAGTGAATATTACGTAAATAAAATACATAGGCATATTTAAAAATTTCACAACAGTTCTTGAAAACCTTGACTCACTCTTTGTCATTCTTTTGAGCTAGATTGTACACCCTACAATCTGTAATTCCATGGGATATATGGAATCCACCCTTAACTCGGCGGTCAAGACCCCAATCCAAGTTTTCCATAAGGATTGGAGTATATATAAGGGGGACACGCAAAATCACACAGCAGGGTGCCAAAATCCCCAATCAAATTAACATGTCATGGAAGTGCAAAAGATCACAAAGCAGGGCTCCTAACCATAGTCCCAAATTGGGAAGACATGAATCAAGGTACACAAGATCACAAAGCATGGTACTATAACCCCGTGTCAAAAAATCATGATTTCTAGCATAGAGTCTTTCAACTCGTACTTTCTTCGGGTAATCTACTAGCTCTCTTAAGCCCAACTTTTAGTTCTTTAAAACAAACATGCTTCATAATTTCAAAACATTCAATACTTATCTTGTTAAAGGCATGTAGTCATAAGGTATCGTCATACCCTGACTTGCAAGCCAATATCATATCCAATTCACAACCCATCATATTCAAAATATGCATATGAACACCCAAGATTCATAACATCATAATAAATTCATCACTTTGAAATCACAAGAACACTTGGGTAGTTAACCTCTCTTTGCAATATTCAAAACATGTGGTGGTCATGTTAGTTTATTCAATTATATGTAATTTTTTCCCTTTGAAACAAGAATGTAGTGATAACAAGAAACTCCCTCTCATCATCTATAAACCATGTCAAACACCATGATATTGAGAAGTTCACTTTCAAATCTTAAGGCACACACTTCAAATCATTCACAAAGAAAAATGTAAACTTGAGTTTGCAACAAGAGAGGGAATACTTACTCATGCTCTCAATCAATCTTAAAAAATATACGAAATCATACATAGATATAGTTATAATTTAATTTTCATAAAAAGTGATTCAAGACAACCATTGTTTTCACCAAAACATGTCCCATGATGCATACTTTTCAAAAATCATATTGAATACTTCATTATAAATCATAATTGGGGATCTTTAATCTTGATAAAACATTTAAACTTATGCCCAAGATTTTTTAGTGTAGTCCCACATACCTTAGATTATAAAATTTGTAAGATGGAACCCGGATCTTGATTGATGGAACCCGGATTTTGATAGATGGAACCCGAATCTTGATCCGTTTCTTGGAATTCTTGATCTTAGGGATGAGTTCTTGATCTTTAGTAGAGAGGTTGGGGTTTTTGTTCATGAGAAATGTAAGTAAAAATGGGCATATTTTACCCTAAAAATGCTTTAATCACCAGTTAATATGATTAGGAATTATAGGGAAAAGACGAGACTGCCCTCGAACTTAAAAGTTGCAGAAGAAATCCCATTTTTGAGGCTTACCGCGACACACTGAGTGAGTCATCGTGATATCCTTCGCGACATGGAAGAATCATAGTGACTCACTGAATTATGACAATTGTTGTTTTGGGGTTCACCGTGATGTGGTGCATTCGCGATGAGTTTCTGGAAATTGACAAATACTGAATTGGCCTCCATCGCGACGCAGTGAGGCTTCCATTGCTACTTCCACCGCAACGCGGGGAGATTCGCGGTGGCTTGCTGGAACAAAAATCCAAACAAATTTTAGATGCTCATCAAGACTCAATCAATAGAAAGACTTTTGGAACATTGACGCATAGGAATGATGGTCTACATTCTAGCTCGAAAATGCGGGGTGCTACATTATCTCCCCCTTGGGATCATTCATCCCCGAATGATGGGTAGGGACTTTTTGAAACTCTATAAGTGTAGAATAAAGATAAAAACCTTGCATTGAACATTTTTCCCTAAGAAAATATGCCAAGGCATAAAACGAGCTTCATGATAACCCCCAATGAAACGTGAAAGCCCGAAACATGAGATAATGAGATTTAACATAGGGATGATCTTGTACATGAGTTCTATGAATCATAATCATGACAACATAAGGCAGGGGTTTATTTGATGGTCATGGACCAATTTATATTGGTACTAATAATGAAATAAGATTTCGCGGAAGATAGGATTAGAAGCATTCTCTACCTTATAAGATATCACGAATAGACTTAAACTTAGAGGTATTAATTGTCTGCACCCCAAATAATAAATAGCATATTTCACACGCGTCAACTTAAAATTCTCCAATCACACATTTATCAAAAGAATTTGAGTCTCACTACTTAGTACTGCTATGTTGAAGCCAAACTCAGAGTAAAAAGGTGATAACTTAAACTATAGGACCCTGTACTTTACATTCCATTAAGAATATTCCCTCACCTTATCACTATCATAACACACTCTCGGATTTTAATTCAAGGAATACTAACCATATTACTACGCTTCCACATCCACCATCGCAGTAACATATGGAGGGTTATTAAGGGACCCGAGCACAATCATCATGAATGGGAGAAACACTACTTAATTATAACCCATACCTGTTGGCCTACATAAAGGTGGGACATGAGGTAAAGATATGATACCATCATAAAGTACTTCCTATATCAAGTATCTGGATCATAAGTAGAGAATCATTTGGAAGAAACACAATACAACATGGATTCTTAGGATAGAGCGTAGTGAGAAAACATTGGTGCATATATCAAGATAAAATAAGGGGAAAAGACTGAATTACCCTCCTGGACTTAGAAATCAGTAAGATGAATTGGGCACCTGACGCGTTAAGCGACACATCGACATTGTGTTGGCCCACTATTTTGATCATTAAAACCTGCGTAAGTCTTTTAACAATTAGAAAATTTTCAGGTTATCTACTCTCCATACACGCAACCAAGAGTGGTATTGAGTTGGGAATGCTATGGGGTGTTACATTACAATTAAGACAAAGATTTCTGCTTGAAGCGATTGCTCCTTATTTAAGGAACTGAGATTTGCCATGAGTTTGCATAAACTTTATAACTTTGGCTAAACCCAACATAGGATGAATCAGTGATATATAGAAACATGTTTTCTTAGAACCAAGCATGCTGAGGGACATAGATTTTCATGGACCACGAACAACATAACATATGGCATGAATACATGAAAAACTAGATTACTGAGAGGCATAATTGCTTCTGGTTTGAAGGTCAGGTCATAAACATAAGTCCATAGAGAACTCGAACCATAGGCATAGGCATGACTTGAACACATGAAGTAGGACATTAGCAGAATAGTCTCCGGGATGAAAGTAAGAGGAGTATGCTTGAGTAGGAATAGATTTATCATGACTCCTCCCCGCAACTTGCCATATTGAAAAAAATTTAGGAACTAACTTAATTCCCCATCTCCCCCTTAGATCAAAGTCATAATCCTAGACTTACAGACATATCCCCTTATCAAATCTATAACCACAACTCTCAACATAAAAGAGACATCACCACACACTTAAACTCTAAACTCTCCCTAAAGAACTATACTCTGAAGGCCTTGCTTTTCTGTAAATTCTACTCTTAACTTCTGCTAGCCTCTATAGCCATCACTCTACAACTCCCACTCTCATGTGCGCACGCATCCACACTCCTTATCACAAAAGGGGTATTAGTATATACATGAACACAAACTCCACTCATTAGTCTCTAATACAAAGACACTAAATTATTTTCTTGGACATCCCTTTCCAGGGACACTAATCGTAATTTGTTCTAACTCCCAAAGTCATCAACTTACGACTAACATTTTCATGGGCATAGACATCCACACTTCTAAATACTTAACGCTCCATCTTCAATTCCTTAGAATACTACTATTACACCTCTAATCACATAATCTACAACTTCACAAAAAATTGTAAAACCATACCCAAGGCTCACATTGCCTATCTATTTTTTCCTCAATTCAACTCTAGAGAACACCATACAACATCTTCCCAAACTTTTCCATACTACAAGATTCAAGAATTAAATGTAGGTACACAAAACACTTATACACATATAACTTTATTTAGCAACCTACTACCAGGGGTTCAACTTATTCCCATATACTCAAGTTCTAATCCACTTAATGATTCAACCACAATTCATCATTTTAACACTAGTCCTCATGTACATATATACCTCATGATTACCACTTAAACTCTTTATAAATCATCAACTTAGGCCATTTCACACATCACATCAAGCCTGCTAATTACTTTACAAAACATGTATCATTAATCTTAAGTTATTATTCTCACCAATACACTCCACACCTAAACTCCACGTCTAAATTTCAAGACCGTTGTCTACCCTTAATTATATACCACCGGTAAAGCATGCCACATACTACACTAGTCCATCAAATTGGGAAATCAAACCAAATACTTCACTTTACTTAACTACTACCTACAATCACCACCCTACATAACCTCGCTATTACAATTCAAAATCCACTACATACCTTCTCACATTAAGTACAAATTTACTACTACATAAAGAAAAAGATCATCAAAGGGGGGTAAAGTCACATAATTGGTTGAGTCGATCTTTATCTTGCAATATAACCCATTTCAATCTTATCAACATATTCTAATTTCTCACTTCATACTTACTTACCTAATCGTACATCAGAATGATCTTCAAAATTCAATAAACACTAATGAGTCTCTACTTACAACTTATTAACTAATCTACCCCTTTCTATTCACAACCAATAAATTATTTCTACAACCACCATAACCATCCATTCTGTGATCCTTCCCTATTCTAAATAAATAATAATCATATCTTGTATCTTCCTTCACAGACTACCATAAAATCTACAAATATTGCTTCACATTAGTTTATCACTATAAAATGGCAACCCACTCCTCAATCCACAGTTATACAACTAAAACTATTTATTTACGCAAAAGTCACCCTCACTCTGACTTCTAACCTTGTGACTTTATATCACCAATTTCTTAGCCCATCTCACTACCAATAGGTCATGACACTTTAATATACACTACTACTCAGGTAGAAATACAGTTCCAACATTCTTCTACATATTATTATCCTTAAACATGGCATCCACAACAAGAATTTAGTAAAGGAGACTAAATACACTCCATACCTCAGGCTCAACCACACGACTAATGCATATGGGGGTATATTCTTAAATAATCACACTTTCAAGCACCCATGGACTCCTCTTAAGTCCTTGTGAAAATTCATAACTTTTTTTTATAACTAAATCAGAGAGAACCACATCGCTGGGGGAGCTAGACTCTTAGATTTGTATCGCCTCGACAATGAGGCATGGCCCATGAAATTAGAATAAGGAATGAACTTGGTTAAATTTCATATGGATGACACTATAGCACGAACTAGAGTATAAAAGAATGGGAAACAACTCCTAAATGCCCGGTAGCCTCCTGATTATAAGTGTGATGCACAACATAACAATAAACAAGACTCTACTAGACACGATTTCGAAGATACCCTGAGACCATGAACCGTGCTTTGATACCAAGTTAGTCATGACCCAAACCGAGGCCCTAGCCGTAACGAGCATCCCAAACCATGAATTCCTGGGCGCCTCTTTCTTTTTCGCAATCATGCACAACATTCATATTCTTTAATAAATATGAAAATAGATAATAAAGATGGTAACATGGTCAAATCACTTAGTTCAGCAGAATAATATAAAACTTGAGTTCACAACATTTAATAAAACATTTGACACCAGTCTGCAAAATCTCTAACACTGTGAAGGTCAACATCTGTCTAAAGACTGGTACAGGGCCCCTAGTAAGATCATAAAATAAAAGAAATAACAAAGTTTAATCACCACGGCTTCCAAAATAGAGAAGGCTCACCAACTGTAATTTCTGACACATGAATCTATTATTGAACGGGACCCCGAGACTGTGTCTCAGATCCTAAAATATAGAGGGGGTCAATACAGATGTAATGGTATGTGAAACAGCTCAAAATAATATGTTTTTTACAATAATAGATGAGAGTATATCGTAATAATAGTGAATATTACGTAAATAAAGTACATGGGCATATTTAAAAATTTAAGAACAGTTCTTGAAAACCTTGACTCACTCTTTGTCATTCTTCTGAGCTAGATGGTACACCCTACAATCTGTAATTCCAGGGGCTATATGGAATCCATCTTTAAATAGGCGGCCAAGCCCCCAATCCAAGTTTGTTGTAAGGAATGGAGTATTTATAAGGGGGACACGCAAGATCACACAACAGGGTGCCAAAATCCCCAATCAAATCAACATGTCATGGTAGTGCGAAAGATCATAAAGCAGGGCTCCTAACCATAGTCCCAAATTGGGACAACATGAATCAAGGTATAGAAAATCATAAAGCATAGTACCATAACCTCGTGTCGGCAAATCACGGTTTCTACCATAGAGTCTTTCAACTCATACTTTCTTTAGGTAACCTACCAGCTCTCTTAAGCCCAACTTTTAGTTCTTTAAAACAAGCATGCTTTGATACTTTCAAAATATTCAATACTTATCTTGTTAAGGGCATGTAATCACCTAGTATCATCATACCCTGACTTGCAAGTCAATATCATATCTAATTCATAGCCCTTCATATTCAAAACATGCATATGAACACCCAATATTTGTAACATCATAATAAAGTCATCACTTTGAAAACACAAGAACACTTAGGCAGTTAAACCTCTCTTTGGAAGATTCAAAACATGTGGTGGTCATGTCAATTTATTCAATTATATGTAATTCTTTCCCTTTAAAACAAGAATGTAGTGATAAAAATAAACTCCCTATCATCATCTATAAACCATGTCAAACACCATGATATTGAGAAAATCACTTTTAAATCGTAAGGCATGCACTTCAAATTATTCACAAATAAAAATGTAAATTTGAGTTCGCAACAAGAGAGGGAATTCATACTCACTCTCTCAATCAATCTTACAAAATATACGAAATCATACATAGATATAGTTATAATTTAATTTTCATAAAAAGTGATTCAAGACAACCATTGTTTTCACCAAAACATGTCCCATGATGCATACTTTTCAAAAATCATAATGAATACTTCATTATAAATCATAATTGGGGATCTTTAATCTTGATAAAACATTTAAACTTATGCCCTAGATTTTTTAGTGTAGTCCCACATACCTTAGATTATAAAATTTAAAAGATGGAACCTGGATCTTGATTGATGGAACCCATATTTTGATAGATGGAACCCAAATCTTGATCCATTTTTTGTAATTCTTGATCTTAGGGATGAGTTCTTGATCTTTAGTAGAGAGGTTGGGGTTTTTTTTCATGAGAAATTTAAGTAAAAATGGGCATATTCTGCCCTAAAAATGCTTTAATCACCAGTTAATATGATTTGGAATTGTAGGAAAAAGACAAGACTGCCCTTAAACTTAAAAGTTGCAGAAGAAATCCCATTTTTTAGGCTTACCGCTACACACTGAGTGAGTCATCGCGATACCCATACGATACAGCAAAATCGCGGGACTCACTGGATTGTGATAATTACCATTTTGGGATTCACATCGATGCGGTGCATTCGCGATGAGTTTTTGGAAATTGACAAATGCCGAATTATCCTCCATTACTATGTGGTGAGTCTTCCATCTCTATTTCACCGTGACACGAGGGGATTCACAGTGGCTTGTTGGAATGAAAATCCAATCAAATTTTAGATGCTAATCAAGACTCAATCAATAGGATGGCTTTTGGAATGTTGACGTGTAAAAATGATGGTCTATAGTTTTCCTTATTAATTACTTAGCTTTACTATGTTTGTTTCCTGGATATTTGGATGTAGTTTACATTCCTGGTTACATGTTATTTACATTTGCACTATCTTTGGAGCTCAGTTAGTAGTTGCCTACTGAGTACCACGTGTTTGGTAGTCATACTATACTTCAGCTGCCTGTAGATCATAGTATGGGTTTTTTCCATTATTGTGTAAGTCACACAGAGAAAATATGGTTCAATGACATAGGGTAAGATCCTGGTGTTCAGAGATTACTATTCTCCCCCTTATTTATTAGACTAATCTCTATATTGTATTTAGAGATGGGTTCTATTAGTATATTCATTTTGTAATCTTACTATATTATAAGCTCATGTATTGATTCCACCAAGTTTTGGGACTATCTTATCCATTTTTGTCATTTATTATATATATTCCACATTCTTTCTTTGTTTCTCTTAGTAGTCTATTACTAGTAATTTCAGACTATGAGTTGGCTTACCTACTGGTGGGTTTTCGCTAGTTTCGTCATGACTTAAGAAATTAGATCGTGATAAATTAGTATCAGAGCCTAAGCTTGCCTGTGTGTTGATACAAAAGCTTGGTTTCTAGTAGAGTATTATGAATCAATGCAGAGACATTCATAACCTATCTTCGGGAGACTATAGGGTATTCTTAGGAAATTTTGGTCTTGACTCCTTGTCACGTTTCAATATTTTTATGAGCCTCAAGTATGTTCCTTGACTTTATTCTGTCCTAGATGAATAACGCTAGGTTGTTGACAGATGCGGATAGGACATTAACACGTATTTCTAGAGCTTCAACAGTACATCATACTAGGGATTTAGGGATATATATTGAATATATTCAATGTGAGTTAGGGTATTTGGGGCCAACCCAGGCTCTGATAGAGTTTGTGACTGCTTCAGCCTTTCATGATTCAAGATTAGGGATCCCATGCCTTTTATGAAAATATCTCTTAGCCAAAGATGAGGTCTAGTTCTTTGAGAATTTTTTTGTCTAGAGTTGGGTTTGTTGATGTTCAGCAGGGTTTCTTTAGTAGGCCAGACATATTTTTATGTTATATCCTTTAGAGAATCTCATGGTGCATAGATTTATTAAAGGATTAGAATTCTTACTCCATTTGGAATCGGGGCACGTAATAGTATCTTGGACTTTCTTCTCTCAAGTTGTTGTTCATACAAGGGCAACAGAGAGAGAGAGAGAGAGAGAATGTATTGTAACTTATAGAGGTGGTGGTAAGAGGCTATGCTGTCAGTACAATGCTATTGGTATTCTATTTGAGAGTGAGAATTCTCTTTATAGAGGTCAACTCTACTTGTACTCTACTCGTTCTACGTAGGTAGTATCTTTAGGCTATGTGTGGCTCTTAGATTAGTCATGGTGATCACAATGAGTAAAGTTCTCATCGAACCTTGTAAAGTATTTGGTATGGGTGTTTAGGTTATGGCAACCATTTTAGATGGGGGAAGTATCTCAGAGTACTCCAGGAGCTTTTTTTGGTTATGATGAGATGGGACATTGGTCTAAAGAGTGCCACAGAAGTGGGTTAGTTATTCAGAAAGAGTTAGCATATGTTTCTCCCTATCCTAAAGTTTTTGAGGTTTGTTTTGATTGTTGAAAGGATGGTCATTTCAGTAGGAAGTGCCCTTAGCGTTAGCTAGTTGGCGTCAACTCATGTTTTTTGCTAGCTTAGGACTTCAGGGTTTGCTATAAATACATAAAGATTGGTTGTTAGTCCAGAGAGTGTCCTTGGGATGGGATTATTTGTCAGTCAGCCTATTCAGAACAATCTCAATGTATTGTGGCATCTTCTTTTAGAGGTAATACGCTTAGTACCTTAGTTGGTAATTCAGAAGGTCAGTCAAAGTTTGGACCCATTCAGATTCATTTTCTCACGTACCCATTAGGAATTCGACTTTGAATTCCTCTATAATAGGTCCATTTTTATTTTTTATCATTACCCTTTATATTTGTATGTATTGGGGTTCTCGTACCCATCGATGATTGTATGCCTTAGTAGTTTAATATCAATTATAGTGTGCCTTGATATAGAGTTCATGAGTTTATAACTACCCACATAGATTACTTTTTTAAGTAGTAGATAGGGTGGGTCAATGATGATATTTTACCTATAGGTGTAGATTTTGGGTTTGAGTCCCATTTAACATAGCATATTGGACTTCTTATGGCCCTATAGTGGTACTTGTTATTGATTTTCATTTTTGTACTACCTACTCTTTATATTGATATGTATAATTCTATTATTTTATTTTCATTGTTAGATATTTATAGACCCTTATTAGGTAGATGACTAGGGTAGCATTATTTTGTTAGAATTTTTTTTCGTAATTTTTATTCATTGTCTTGGACGACTAGCTTGGTTGGTTGATTTCTCTCTTATAGCGAGTCGAGGTTGGATGTTTTTCTCTTCTAATGGGTATGCTAGATAGATTGTTGAGTGGGTTATGATAGTTAGGTAAGTTGGATTTTGGTGGTTTTATTGTGGTTTTAGAGTTGGCGATTGGGTTATGTAGTCTATTTTGAGGTTGACTAATTTCGAGTCAATTTTTCTAATTTGCTTAGTTCATCACACGGTGGTGATTTTGATATTGATATCAAGAGTTCTTTGATCCCTCTTTGAGGTTTATTGGGTTTGTCTCCTGGTGGTGGTTTGCTCTTGGTATTGGAGTAAAGTTGGATACTCTGTTCTTGCCGTGATGTGGTTTTTGTTCTAAGGGGAGTTAGAGATTTAGGTATAGGTGATATTTTCTTTGACCATATCTTGATTCGGTAAATTGTGTATTCATTGTCGCGATAGAGTATTAGATTGACGAGTTTTTAGCTAAAAAGTTTCATTTCTCTTGTACAGTTTGCACCTTCGGTGAATTCTTGAGTATGCTTTGGTGGTTGTGCCCTCTAACAAATATGGAGTTGATTGCTTGTGTTTTCATCCAATGATTTATCCCTCATGGTGATTTTTTCTTTAGCTATGTTTTCGTTTAGGCTTTGACATGATCCAGTAAGAAATAGTTGATTTGGGTATTTGGCCTTAGTTCAGACTTGTTGGCTCAGTATGGAATTATGTCTTGCAATGGCGATTTAGAGGTTATGATGGATTCAAAGTGTGGATGCTTACCTATCTTCAAGACTGCTTTAGGTAGTCGAGATTGGGCGGTTCATCCTTGGTGTCGAGCTTTCAGCATGAAGTTATAGAGCTTGGGTGCAACCATCAATTTTACATTTGTCTTAGTTGGGTCTTCATTTGTAGGCTAGCCAAGCCTGCTCTTTACCTACTTATTCTGTCTTCTCTAATTCAGATAGATTAAGGTTGATAGGGGTTCAGATGGTAGTCTATTGGCACGGTGTTGGATTCTTCCTCTTTGACCTCATTTTCCCAATTCTTATTTGTATTTTTTGATTATTTACTCAGTGAGAGTAGTATGTATGAGTTGGATTAATCAGGGATTCATCCTTAATTGATGGGTCATCTTAAAGAAGATTATTCTATGGTAGTGTGTGTGATTCAGACTCTTGACTCTCAGTTTCAATTGTCATCCAGACCAGTTATAGTATCGGTATAGATTGTTGACCTTGGTTGTGTCCATTGCTGTGCGCAAGTCGCTCCTTATGGTTTTATTCTCGTGTTTACCATTATTTATTTTCAGAAGATCAGCTTCAGTTCTTCAAGGTTTGTGTTATAGAGTTGTGTGGGCAAGACTCGGGTGACTTTTTCCATGGTTTAGAGTGGATAACAGGTTTTGAAAAACAAAAGTAGGTTATATTTGGATTTAGAGTTGGTTGCATGACTCATACCTTTGTTTATATTTGGCTTGGATGAGTTTTTGCATAGTTGTGTTGGTATCAGAGTGGTATTAGTGTGTCAAGCTTTGAATTGGCATACATCAGCCTTTCTCAGTTCAGTTAGAGGCCAGTCAATGGTTAATATTGTGTTTTAGATTATTTGAGGCTTGAGTAAGGATGTTTGTTGGAAAAGGGATACTTGTAGAAAAATCCCTTGGAACCATCATTTCCTCTTGGAGGTTATTTGGGGAATCATGCTCGGAGCGTGCAAGCTCATTACCTCATTCTTTTGAGCTTTTAAGATCTTTCTATCCATTGACTAATCTTTTTAATAGTGGATATTGTAATGACTGAGGTCATTTCCTCAATTTGTATGTATTTCTAGCATTTTGAGCCTACCCACTGTGGCTAAAGGTTAGTTATGACTTACGGGAACTGTCAGTTTGGTTATCAGACAATTTGTTTGGATTTTAGGCTCATTTTGTTATTTTGGAGCTTTTGTTGTTTAGGATTTGGTCTTAGACCGAAACTCCTAGTATATGACCTTTAATAAGAATTTTGATAGTGCCATCAGCTTAGGAATGCTGATTTTACTCTAGGGGGACCCTTGGTTCAGGTCCTGAGGCTTTCAGACTCATTTTGGGTTATTGGGCAGATTACATGAAAAATGGAACTATATGTGTGGGCTTGATATTTAGTTGAAATAATCTTGGATGAAAGTTTCGATGTTTCCATTAGATTCAGAATGTGTGTTATAATGATTTTACCCTATAGGTTCATGTTCATAGCGTTCTGAATGAGTTCTGAGGGTCAAAAACAAGTTTTGAAAGTTATTGGTGCTAGTGTGGCCGCTTAATCGATCATTGACCGTATGAACGGTTCACTTAAGCAAACATTTGTCTGCTTAACTAACATTTTGACTCTTTTACCAGGACGCTTAAGTGATCAAAATGTTTCTTAAGTAACCATAGTTGAGTATAAGACCCAAATCAAATCATTTTCGTATTTTTGATATTTTGGGAGCTAGGAAACTCCCGTTTTGATGATATTCGATGCATTTTTCTCGTATAATAATTATCTATTAATTTAGAACACTATTTTACCCATTTCCCAAGACCTTCTATTTTATTTTTCATGATTTTCACCAAAGTTGAGAATCAGAACCTTATTTTTACCATTTTGGGTTTGGAAGCTCGGATTTGGGCGATTCCAAAGGTGTTTTCGAAATTTCTTCCATGGGAAAAATATATAATCTTAAAATTAACATTTTCATCTTGATTTCATTTTCAAAACAACTTCAAATTCTTGATTTTAAAATGAGTTTTTGGAGGTTTTTGCCGATAATGCTTGTAAATGATTTTCCATTGGTTTGAACCTCATTTTTATCTCATTTTCACTTGGGTTTTCAGCTGTAGACTCCTATGTGCATGGGTAACTGTGACACCCCAAAAATCCAAGTCAACATTAGAATCATGCTTTAAGTTCATGAAAAAATCAAACATCATGTTTTGGTAGTTTTATAAGTGATTTAGACATATATTAAGGTCACAAATAGCTCCTAGCATATAGACAAGTCAAAACCTCATTTAGTGATTAAATTCTTGTGAAGAATATAACTATAGTAATCTTCAAACGGCTGTAACTTTTTTGTTACTATGAATTTTTGAGCTTAATACCACCATCAGATAGATAATTGAATTAGTTTTCCGGCAATATTAATTTTGCCTCAATCCGATATTGGGGAGAAAAGTTATGGCCAAAATACTGAAGCACTGTCAAAGCTGCCAAGTGACAATGACCCTTACCACTACTCATGATTAGAAATTATGGGTCGTCAGGAGGGAGTCGTGATATGGGAAGTAGAGGTTAAAATTGGGTTTCTAACCACGACTCATGGCCAGACATAACTAGTCATGACCTAAGTCCTCAGGACTGCTTCCAGGCGACTTCCAGACGGTTTCTAAGAGTTTTTGGTCCTTTTCCACTCTTTTAACCCCAAAAGTACATCGTTTAAGCTATTTTAAGGCTGATATAAAGCCTAAACAATCCCAAATTCCTCATTCTCAACACAACACATAAATTACTCAAGAAACGTACGATTTTCCACTCCTCTAAAGAAAAAACTGGGGGCTTTCTTCTCCAAGTCCAAATCCTCAAAACTTCAATTCAAAAATCAAAAGTAATTAGGTATGTGGGCATTCAATGAGGATCTCCTTTCATCCTCATGCCCAAATTATGATTTGTTTATGAAATTTATGATTTTCATAAACTAGGGCTTTTCCTAAATTGTTATTTTGAGCGTAAATTCAATCCCCCATGACATAATTTTCACTCATAAGAATGTTTTAGTGATTATTCATGATTTCTTAGGCCCATGTCATATCATTCATTCCATTCTCAAATCCAAGCATGTTTCACATGATATTGGTTAAGATCAAAAGCATATGATTAAGCTACAGTAGTTTTTCCTATTTTTTTTTAATTTATTTTATAATTAAACAATAAATACATTTTTTCCTATAAGAATAAAATCTTCCCATGTTCAAGAATCATGAATTTCTATATTATGATCAAATACTGGATTTTTGGGCTTTATTAATTAAATTTCCTAGTATGATCAGCTTTCAATACTATCATGTTCAGTTGCATTAGACAGAGCTAGTGGGTTATAAACACCCGATACCTAGAAAATCCTTGCATATATCATTTAATATGTTATGAGCCATTCAGATCATGCTTTTGTTGTTAAATTCTGAATATTATCAAGTTGAGCATATATTAGTTATCAAATCATGTTGAGCATATATTAGTTATTAGTGTCTGTTTAGTTAGAAGTAGTTCTTAGCACCGAGTGAACCTAGGGATGAAGGTTCACCCGCCAGTAGAGGACTGAGGCCTTTAGTAGAAGTCCTTAAATTGTAGAACTACGTTGTTATTGTAGGTTTTGAGGGGTCACTCTCCAGTAGAGGACTGCCACCCTAGTCTTTCAAGACATCAATTTAGTAGGTCCACGCCATCCAGTATTGGTACCCTTGGCAAGGTACTAGTACCCTTCCAACTAGGGCTTCACGTTGGACACCAATTATCTCAGATTGGAGCATGTCAGTTATTGTTAGCTCCAAAAGTCCTCAGTACCTGTTTTAGATTATGTTCAGTTTTTAGATTATACATGACCTTGTACTTAGTTATTCAGTTTTGATTCAGTACATGTTTATACTTGGTCAATGCTACAGTTCACATCCCACAGTTTCAGACTCAGTATTAATACGTGATCCTCAATATAGTTTTACAACATATTTAGCTTTAACTTGAGATTAAATATAGGATTCATGTTTCTACTGCTTCTCAATTCATAGATATTTTTTATTTCATGACTTAGAAATTTCCCTACGCCTTACAGCTTTTATGTACCGATATGTTTTAAATGCATATTTCAGCAAATGGCTTGTGTCCTTAGTTTTTAAGAATGTTTTAAGTATTTTCATGACTAGTACATATCTCATGTACTCAATACATTCCAATGTATTGATAGCATACATCTTCTACCTATATTTTTCATATAATGTAGATTCAAGTTCTTACTCCAGGATCATAGTCAAGCAGATTACAACATTCAGCCAGCAGGTGATTAGTTCTCTTATTTTGGGGACTTAAGTCAATTGAAGTTATTGTATTATATTTTCTTATTCATATGGATTGATTAGGTATAGTTTGGGGTCATGTCCCGACTATGTATAGTCAATATTAGTAGAGGCTTCATAGACATCTAGTTAGAGTCAACATATGTAATTTAAGTTCCTCTCTCTTTCAGGTTACAGTGTTGTAAACTTTGAACAATAATGTTTTGAAATAGATTATATCATGATTATTCTTTAGCACAACAAATTTTTCTTTTATATATATTTTAAATCAGTTTCTCAAGAACCATGCTAGCACGTGGGTTAGCTTGGGATCACTTGTTGTTCTATGTATGGTGCTACGACTAGGGGTAGTCTCGGGTAGTGACAGGCTTGGTATCACAGATCAAGGTTCAAGTGTCCTAGGGTGTCTATGAAGTCGTGTCTAGTAGAGTCTTACTGAATGGTACGGAGACTTCGGTACTTTTCTTCGAGAGCCTACAAGGCATTTAAGAAATATTTCCCTTCTTTTATATCTCAGATCGTGCAGTAGAGATGTTCTCTAAGAAACATATACAGATTATTACATTGCTATATTCATGCTAACTCTGCCTTATTATCAATGTTATAGAAGTAGTCAAGCTTAAATTCCTACTGATAGGGTTTTCTTAGATAGTTCCCATAAATTATTATTAGATTGCACGTGGACTTTAAAGTATCCCATCAGTGCCTATAAGTTCTAATTGTTAAAAAGGTTCATTCATGTTTATGAAAATCATGTGCTTAGACAAAGTCAGATGTGCCCTCAAATCCCTTCTTAGAATCCTATGACAACATATGACCTAGAGTTTGGAGCATGATCCTAGAAGTGTAGTAGTAGTAAAGTGGGGATAACGTTTATCTAAATTTAGTAGATTATGTATCCATGGAGGCAGAAAAGTATTGTATAGATTGTATAATAACACTTTGAGAGAGATTTACCAGTTAAGGGGAACTTAAATTATTTTAGTGCTTTAGTCAAGATAACTACTAGGCAGTGACCAGAAAGATAGAGAAACTTGTTAAGGTTGAACATGTTAACAATTTTTTTTGTGGATTAGTATTTCATGATTCCTATCCAGTAATAGAAAGTGGACATTAGTACATGAAAAGTTGTATGGCTATCAGTATTGAGTGTTAGAATCTAAAATTAAATTATTGATGGTCAAGTTAATAGAGAAATCATCAAGCTAATAGAAGAAAGACTTTGGAGTTATGAAAGGGAAAAGTATGAACTTATTGTAGTTTGATACTCCAAAAGATTCTAAGTTAGTAAGTGTTTAACTTATTATATGATGACTATTGGGGATATAGAAATTTAAGAATTGTATCTCAAAAGGAAGTACTAGCAGCGGGTTTTATACTTTTAGTTATAGTTTAGTATTTATGTGTACTGTTATATCCCGAACTCTAGAGTAGAGTGATTGCAGCTCAGTGTAGAGTTTATTAAAGAGGTCCATAGACTTAGAATGATGGCCTAATTCTAAGGGGGAATGATAGAACAATGATCTAAGTGAGGTTTTCAGATTCTAGTAGTGATGCTAGTGAGTTCTAGAACAACAGTAGGAGCAAAAGATACCCGATCCATTCTTATCTCGGTACAAATTTTTGTACTACAGTCATTACAACATCTAATCATGTCTTACAAGTCATCTCTATAGTCATAGCTCATATTCATGCACTTTACATAGAATTATGTATGCCTCAACTCCTAGTATAAAGAGTGCCAGTTCACTCATAAGTACGACTCGTATTCTATGAATTTATGAACTCTAAACTCAATTCATGTAGATCATGACTCATGTACACATGTTTTACAGTATGCTTAGTTTCTAGCACTCATGGTATTCCCTTAATGACCATTGAAGTTTTCATTGTGGCACGTATGTCATCAATTTAGATTTTTTTATGAATCCCTGCCTTTGAAACTCTATTCCTCGGGCCTTAGTTAAGTGTCAAAGTTATGTATAGTATTCTTTCATGCTTTAGGTCCTTATGTTCTAGCCTTCTAGTGACCTCTCTTTATGTAAAGGTAGTGGTGATGAAAATGGATGAATAATGGTTTTGAGGGGAGAGAGTTAATGTTCCCTATTAGGGAAAGATTATTGTATGCTTATTTTATCTAAGGTTATAAGTGTGAAGGAAGATTGAGGCAAGGCTTTGTAACATGTCAAATTTGGTTGAGAATTCTAGGTGTGTCTTCTTGGGTATAGTGCATGAAAGTTGTTGTTGATAGAGATATTAGGGAATATGGGAAAAGTTTTAGGTAGGTTGATTGCCTAGAAGTTCATATGTGGTTGTAATGATAGGCCTGAATGTCATGTTGGTATATAAGTGAATAAATGCATTGTGCTCTAGTGAATCTCTAGTAAGACATTGAAGTTAGTTGTTGAAGTGGTAAGGAGTATTATTCTTAAGATGAGAGCTCTGAAAACACATAGGATATTGAATTCGTGGGTTGGACTAGTTTTATTGTGTTGTGTAGTAACTTTGACTTTTAGTACGGCTTGAACATGGTGAGAGAATTTAGTTCAACTTAGATTTTGGTAGAAGGAGTCATCAATACCCACGTGAATATTATAAGTGGCATTAAATGAAGCGTAGTATTGAAGAGGAAAAGTGTAGTTGAGGGAGTATTTGAGAAGTGTGGCTAAGCTTGGAAAGTTAGCAGTTGCAGTGCCTAAGGCATAGTAATTCTATCCTAGATTATGTTTTATATGCCTATTTTCCATGTTTTTGAGTTGTATCCATGTTGCGATTCCTTATTCAGATATATCACTTAGATCTTACCCAAAATTCTTTGCTCCCTAATGTTACCCCCTATGTTTCTAAAAAAGTAACCTAGTTTGACTTGACACGAAGTTTAAGAAAATAAAGAAGACTTTTGAATCTTGTGGTTTTAACTTAAAGATATGTCAAATGTACCGAAATTCCCTTCAATCTTGTGGTTTTAAAAATGCAACGTGGAAAGTTAAAATTAAAAAGTTACCAAAAAAGGAAAGGGGTCATTCTTTTTTAAATGGACTAAAAAGGAAAGTAGGCCATTCTTTTTGAAATAGAGGGAGTATTAGTGCTTCGGACAATGAGCGTTGAAGGTAACAAATATTTTGTTTTCAGTGACACTTAAAATTTCATGTCGTTATATATCACTTCAAAATTATATATCCATTGACCTTTAGTATGAGTCAATTTGTATAGCCAACAATTCAATTTAGCAATCAGACAGATAAGCTCCTATAGTTTTCTAATTTTTGTTCATCTAGTCTTACTATTTGAAGTATCATGAATATGCCTATTCCATAGGGTAATTTATTTACAATCATGCTAATTGTAAATTTCGTTGATTACTTACTCCTAGTCTAAATTAGTCCAACCATAAAAAATATCTAGATTCAGAAATCAGTATCATTCAAGTTATCCAACATCAATATTCAGCAGGACAGTACTAGTGAGTTCTACACTTTGAAACTAGTTAAGTTTTAGTTGATAATTTACTTATCATGTCCATATTCATCTCTTATAATTCTATGCCATGGATTGCAACTCTTTTCCTATCCATTCAGCCAAGACAATTTTTATTTGAGGATGAATGATCCCAAGGAGGAGATATTGTGACACCCCAAAAATCCAAGTCAATATTAGAACCATGCTTTAGGTTCATGAAAAAATCAAAACCTCATATTTTGGTAGTTTTATAAGTTATTTAGATATATATTAGGGTCACAAATAGCTCCTAGCTTATAGACAAGTCAAAACATTCCTTAGTGATTAAATTCTTGTGAAGAATATAACTATAGTCATCTTAAAACATGCATAACTTTTGTTTTACTAAGTATTTTTTATCATAAGACCCACCAAAATATATATTATTTTATTATATTTCCAATGATACTAATTTTGCCTAAATATGATATCGGGGTGAAAAGTTATGGCTAAAATACTAAAGCACTGTCAAAGCTGCCCAGTGATAACGACCCTGACCACGACTCGTGATCAGACATTAAGGATCATCTGGAGGGAGTTGTAATCTAGGAAGTACAGGATAAAATTGGATTTCTAACCATAACTCAAGTTATGACTCGTGGATATACCTCACGAGTCAAGACCTAAGTCATCGGGATTGCTTCCAAGCGACTTCTAGACTATTTCAAAGGGGTTTTTTCGGTCTATTCACACTCTTTTAACCCCCAAAATACTTCATTTAAGCTATTTTAAAATTGAATATAAAGCCAAAACAACCTCAAATACATCATTTTCTACACAACCCACAAATTACTCAAGAAACATGCAATTTTTCACTCCTCCAAAGCAAGAAATTGGGGTTTTCTTCTCCAAGTCCTAATCCTCAAAACATCAATTCAAGAATCAAAAGTAATCAGGTAGATGGGTATTTAATGAGGATCTCCTTTCATCCTCATGCCCAAATCATGATTTGTTCATGAAATTTATGATTTTCATAATCTAAGGCTTTACCCAAATTGTTATTGTAAGCTTAAATTCAATCCCTCGTGATATAATTTTCACTCATAACCATGTTTTAGAGATTATTCATGATTTCTTAAGACCGTATAATATCATTCACGCTATTCTCAAATCCAAGCATGTTTAGATGATATTAGTTAAGATTTCAAGCATATGATCAAGCTATATGAATTTTTTCTGATCTCTTCGGATTATTTTGTAATTAAACCACGAATACATATTTTTCCATAAGAATAGGAACTTCACATGTTCAAGAATCATGAATTTTCATATTATGATTAGTTGTTGTATTTTTGGGCTTTATTCGTGAAATTTCCTACTATGATCAACTTTCAATACTATCATGTTCAGCTACATTAGACAGAGCTGGTGGATTATGAAAACCCAATACCTTGGAAATTCATGCATATATCAGGTTACATGTTATGATCCATTCATATCATGCTTATGTTGTTAAATTATGAATATTACCAAGTTGATCATACTTTTGTTATTAGATCATATTGAGGTTATATAAGTTATCAGTGTCAGTTCAGTTGGGAGTAGTTCTTAGCATCGAGAAAAGCTAGGGATGAAGGGTCATCCACCAGTTGAGGCCTGGGGCCTTTAGTAGAAGTCCCTATGTTCTAGAACAACGTTACCACATAGATTTTGAGGGTCATCCTCCAGTAGAGGACTGATTCCCTAGTCCTTTAGGACATTAGTTTAATGGATCCACACCAACCAAAGTTTGTATGCTTTGTATGGTACTAATATCCTTCCAACTAGGGTTACACGTTGGACTCTAATTATCTTAGATTGGGGCATGTTGGTCATTGTTTTCTCTAACATTCCTCAGTTCATGTTTCAGATTATGGTTAGTTTTCATATTTTGCCTGACCTTGTACTCAGTTATTCAGTTTTAATTTAGTACATGTTTATACTTGGTCATTGCATAAGTTCACATCCCATAGTTTCAGACTCAATATTCATACATGATCCTTAGTATAGTTTTACAACATATTCAGCTTTAACTTGAGATTAAATATAGTATTCGTATTTTTACCGCTTCCTAGTTCATAGAAATATTTTAGCTCACGATTTAGAAATTTCACTATGCCTTAAAGCTTTAACATACATACATGTTTTAAATGCATATTTCAGTAAATGGCTTATGACCTCAGTTATAAAATATGTTTTAATTATTTTTACGTCTAGTGCATATCTCACATACTCAATACACTCCAAAGTACTTATAGAATACCTCTTCTGCCTATATTTTTCATGTGGTATAGATTCGAGTGTTGACACTCAGGATCATAGTTAGGCAGATCACACCATTTAGCCAGCAGGTGATGAGTTCACTTATTGTGAAAACTCAAGTCAGTTGCAGTTCATGTATTGTATTCTATTATTTGTATGTATTGATTAGGGATAATTAGGGGTCATGTACCGACTACCTATAGTAAGTATTAGTAAAGGCTTCATAGAGTCAGTCAGATTCAATATATATAATTTATGTTCCTCTCTCTTTTAGGCTACAGTGTTGTAAAATTTAAACAATAATGTTTTGAAAGAGATTATGTTATGATTATGCTTCTGCTAAACAAATTTAGCTTATGTATATAAATATTTATATATATATATGTATGTATGTATATTTTAAATTAGTTTCTCAAACATCATGCTAGCACTGGGTTAGCTTGGGATAACTTGTGGTTCTAAGAACCGTGTTACGACTAGGGGTAGTCTCAGGTCGTGATAGTAACATATTTATGAAATAAAATTATGGCTTTACCCCTTTTAGTTTTGAAACCATTTTGGAGTTCAACTTTAGACCCATCTTGAATATAGCAATATGGATCTCATTTTACTCCTAACGATGTGTAAATTACTATTTTGATAGAGGGACGACACTTTAGATTGTGTAGTAAAGATGGACAATTTATGGGCGATTCAAGGATTGTGGTTCAGCATCAAAGTAGGCTTCTGCCTACTCTTCTTCTTGAGAATATGTATTATATATGTTGCATGATAGATTGGGATGTTAGGTTGTGATATTGGGTAATCCACCATGACTAAGGCCAAAATAAATTTTGGGGCTAGAAGGGTAATTGACCAATAAGGTGAAATACTTACTATACTTATAGGTTCCTATTATTCTAGGTTGCTAGCATATTAGGTATTCTTGAGACTAATGATACTTGAGTATAATATTACTATAATACTCAGTGGACTGAGATGGTTTTCCGAGATTATTGTGATATGGTTGTGTTGGATATATATTATTGGGCCCGAGGTCGTTATCATAACATTAGTTGGATTCTGGGAAGTGATTTATCATTGTAAAGGACTTGGCCATAGTTATATATGTTTTGATGCTCGTGATCGTATTGTTTAGATATTGGTTCTGGAATGCATAGATTTTGTAAATTTATGTTTACTAAATGGTAAATGGTATGATTCCGACTAAAAATATAGTTTTACTACTATTTTTCCTCAAAAGAAATTTATTCCAATTTTTCACTTTTAAAATAGATTTCTTCATAAGGGGAATTGTACCATCTTAGTGAATAACTTATGAGCATTTTTGAAACTAAAAATGATGTTTTGGATATTTGACTGAGATAGATTCCAGTCCGTGGTTTTGCTGCTACTATTTACCTCAATCGAGAGAGATTTCAACCCTTTCTACAATTTTATGATGATTTAGTCCTAGAGTGTACCGCAAGAAGTGGATTTAAAAACTTATATTCTTTTAGCCATAGTTTTAGACTGTGCATATATATATATATATATATATATATTACTGGACAAAGTTGATTGATGAGGATGATGGTTATTGGAAATCCTAGATGGGGACCAGGTTAGTAAATACGGGTACTCCTAAACCCCTTGGGGGACCCTTCATCCGTTAGTTGTCGTGCCAAAGAAGAGAGG
Organism: Capsicum pubescens; assembly: GCA_030864215.1. NCBI lineage: Eukaryota > Viridiplantae > Streptophyta > Magnoliopsida > Solanales > Solanaceae > Capsicum > Capsicum pubescens. The sequence continues at coordinate 128,260,823 of CM061543.1, forward strand.
TCTTCATAGGTCCTATCTTTGTGAGCCATTGAGCTAAAGAAGGTGTAGACACTATGTTACATTATGGTACTAAGTTTGGTTATGGTAGTAGGAATATACTTTGCATTCATCCTTGCATACATGTTTCCTATCACCAGTATGCACCTATATCTATAAACCTTATGTAGGGTTGCATAGGTATAGGTGATGAGTATTGCTTGCGGTTTATTGTGTGCTGATTGGATCTTCTAGGTTAAGAGACTCAGTTTAGGTATTGTTTGTTTGGGCTAGCTAGTTACTTTATATTGATATTTTTATTATGATTATCTATGATAGGTTGATTATTCGAGGTATGATTCTGATTCATTTATGTTTAGATTATTTTATTTCGTATGATTATCCCATGGTTAGGCATTATGCTTTTAGATCCTGATTATGTTACCACTAGTTCCTACTATGATTAGAAGGCCTGAAGATGCTAGTGTGACTAATTAGGTTGCACCTTTGAGTTAGCCTTATTTATGTATATGTATCTATCTATAGTAGTTATGGTATTACTGTATATCCCTTTCTTCATTCAATTGTTAATGTTGTATATACATATATAAATATATATATATATACATATATAAATATATATATATATACATATATAAATATATATATATATACATATATAAATATATATATATACATATATAAATATATATATATATATATATATCCTTCTTTAATTCTTTATTTGTATATTGGGCAGTGATATATGGTATAGTTCTTATGTTCTTGAGTATGGTTAGAATAGGATAATTTATCCTTCTTACCTCCTTAGATTTACTATGTTTGTTTTCTGGATATTTGGGTGTATTTTACATTCCTTCTTGGATATTATTTATATTTTCCCTATCTTTGGAACTAAGTCGAAAGTTACCTACTGAGTACCACTTGTTTGGTATTCATATTACACCTATATAGAGTACCACTTGATTGGTATTCATATTATACCTATACATCATGTAGATCATAGTAGGGGTTTTCGCCATTGTTGTGTGCGTTATGCAGAGCAACTATGGTTCGGAGACATAGGGTACGATCTTGTCATTTAGAGTATTGTTGTTCACCCTTTTTTGTACTAGATTTATCTCTATGTTGTATTCAAAGATGGGTTGTATCAGTCTATTCATTTAGTATTTCATTGTGTTATCTTATTACATTATAAACTCTTGTACTTATTCCACTAGGTCTTTGGACTATCTTATGCATTTTATTCTTTTATTAAATTTATTCTATATTCTTCCTTTATTTCTATTAGTAGTCTCTCTTACTATTAGTTTTGGACTATGGGTTGGCTTGCCTACTTCCAGGTTACAGTAGGTGCCATCATGACCTAAGAAATTTAGCCATGAAAACCGCCTTGATCCGGGAGAACAACTATCTTGACACGTTCTTATTGCGGAGCATAGCAACCGTGTCATGCTCTTACTGCGGACCCTTTCTAGTATTGTCACAAAAATGCACATAACTTTTCACTCAGATATCAGATTATGGCAAAATTAGATGCGTTGGAAAGAGGACTCAAATACCTTTCATTTGTTGGGTATTTCTCCAAAACTCAATAGATACTATATGTTATGCTTATTTATTTGACCCTTGTTGAATTGAATACTAAAACTCAATCGATAACAAAAGCCCTCCACTCAAATTTGCTCTACGTATTTCTTATGACCATTCTTTGTATCGAAAGAACTTTACATATTAGGTAAATGAACATGACACTTATCTATGGTTATAATAATCGCTTTTGGTTTAATAAACATATGAAGGACAGTTAGAAACTTAGATAAGAGTATTTGGGATACTACAATGATATTCTTTTATTGATTGCGGGTTATGTTCCATAGATCCTACAAGACCTCACCACTAGAGTGTGACCAATAATTTTTTATCAAAATGTGAGCAAATATCTTCATGTTTTTGTGGATCGCCAGTATATCTATCATGACATAGACTACCTTCTGTTGTAACATAGTTCTTAAATTCACAAGTGATCCCATGCTAGCCCATGACCTGGCTTGAAACAAAGCATACTAAAATAAATGATAAAAACACTGTGTAAAAGCTGAAGTGAATGGTGAAATTATAATGAAAACCAAGAATAATGTCTGATTTTACAACCAAAAAGTTGAATATATAATTATATGTCTAAAAGACTCTGCTAAGACGAGTTGTTGGGCAAAACCCCCAACTAACTCTAACTGTATGAAAACTAAATGGGACATAAATGAAAAATACTACTAACTAGTCCAAGAATGATGATGATTCACCAAAGTACTACTGATGTTATAGTAGGAGATTGTACTATGTACGATCCCGAAGCTGAACATAAGAACATATAGTATAAGACTATATCGTTTAAGGGAAAGTATGCAGTCAGTACTTTGAATGTACTGAGTATGTGAGATATGCACTACTCTATGTATGTTGAACATGGAGTGAGGAACAAAAATTGATTCAATGACCAAGTTAAGTGAGCATGTAACATAATAATAATAATAAAATGCTGAGTAAACAAAATATAAGGATATTCTTAAGACTTAAAGAGATTTACAAATTGATGTGTTGATCATGGCATATTTAAATCAAATGTAATATTAGTATATACTTTGATATACAAATCAATCTGGATAATCTTAAACGCTGGGTGCATGAATATTTTGATTTAACTAAGTTACTATGAACTAGACTGAGCCGAGGGTCATGTAAAAGCTGAAGTCATAGACTATAGGAGATAATCATAATTGACATATAGTCATGTGAGATAAACATGGAGTTTGATGTATAACCCTATCAACGAGGGCCTAATATACCTTACCAGTATATAAACACTAACATGTCCTGATGTGTTGTTCATAAACCTATGGTGGCATATAGTTTTATGACTTAGGGATTATTGTGACTGAGACTTCAACATCTCATCCTCTTAGTTCTAAGTACTACTCCCAACTAAACATACTTGATATCTCAATGAGATGACATAATTGGATGTCAACCCATGATAACATATATAAATGTTAACCTATCCATAATCATAGATGCCATGCCTGATTGCCATACTACTAGTGAATTCTATTTTTATAAAAAAACTGATACATGATCATTAATGGCCTATCAAATAGCATACAAATTAGGAACTTACTTATAAGAAAAGTTGTTCAAGAGAATTGATAGCATATCTAGATGCCATATATGTCATGTATTATACAGTTATGAGACAAAGCTCCAAATTATGATTTGTAAACTCATATGTATATAAATCATGTATTTCTGAACACTGTGACTTGTAGGATTTATGGAAGTGTGTTTCAGATTCGTTTCAAGTGGTGCCTATTAGGGATATTGGTATTTTGGATTCTCTATCCTAAGAGGAGATCCCAAATAAGATCATAGATCATTAGAGTTATTGGTTGTGGATTAAGGATGTGGCCTCGGTAAAGGTACTATGGAGGAACCACGCGGTGGAAGATACTACTTGGGAAGCAGAAGAGGATATGAAGTCCAAGTATCCGCTTTTATTTTCCAATCCAGATATTCCTAGTTAAGGTATGTGTTCTTTATAACATCTTTCTTTTCTGGTTTTGATTACAAAAAAGGTTGATTTGCTTACGTTTTGTTTTCTAACTTGGTTAAAGGTTGGAATGAGGGTGTTGGGATGTAAATCGTACTTATACTGCCTTGTTCATCATTTAAGGATGAATGATCCAAATAGGGGAGAATTGAAACAACCTAGATTTTAGTCCTTGAAAATTTATCAATTTTAAGATTCTAGACATCATATGACTTATGGGTATTTGTTGTATGATATGGTATGATTTAGGGTGTCTTGGTCATATTTTAATCAGTGTGGTTTGGATGGTTTCATTCCAAGGTATGAATGGATCATACTAGTTGTATATTAGGGTACTAGTGGTATGATGCCAATTGTATGATGCCCTATGTATGTCCTAGGTGATTCTATAATACCTAAGGTATGGTTCTAGGGTACTTGTCGTATGGTTGGATACAAGTTAGCCTTGGTGGTCATATTTTGGACAGTGTTGGGGTCCATGATGAGGCCTAAGGTATGATAGGTGGGTACCACTCGTATGATATGGTATGGTTTGGTGGGGGTTGGTCGTACCCTTCTGCGGGAATTTTATACAATTTAAGTTGGGGGTATTCTAGATATTTCCCCTCTTAACCTCTTATGGCCCCATGACTTAAAACACTATTGGGACTTCATTTACCCTATTATTCTAATCTTAAACACTCAAAAACTCTCTCAAGCTCTTGGGTTAAGCATAGGCTAGGTTTTCTTTCAAGGTGGTCAATTAAGGCTCTAATAGGTGATTTCTCTCTGTCTTCTTTATAATCTAAGGCATGTTACTTCTCCCTCATTGTTAGTTCAACTAAAGGCATGATTTAATATATGGTTTTCATGGTATAATTGTGGTATGGTTTTGGGTTTTGAATTATATGTTGAGGGTTTGGCTATAAATGGTTTGGTTATGATTTTTCATGTTTTTACTTATGGTTTTTATGTTATAATGGCGGTTTTGTGGTTGCATAGAAATGGTTAATTGGTACTTGTTTTTGGTTTTAAAAATTATATTCCCTCAATATGTAAATGCCTATGAGAATATTTCTCTTACATTGTTTAACTTTTATTGAAAGCTTTGCATCATATAAAGTGGTAATGAAACCCTAAATTGGTTTGGATGGTATTAAATGGCTAAATGGTAAGGTCTTAGTGGTCCTGGTTATGGTTTAATTGAAATCCTTGCGGGGTACATGGGAATCCCCCAAGCAAACATATTAATGAACTACTTGTGGGGTATATATAAATCCCCCAAGTAAACTTAATGATAATGGGATCTAAAGGTACATAGGAATCCCTTAAAAGGTTAGCTAAGGACATTTCTTACAAGCTATAGTTGGTATAACAATACCACTTCTTATAGCCTTAGTTAATAACAAATGGAATTGGTGGTTTGGTTATGTGCTAATGGTTTTAATTGGGCAATAATAGCAGGGTGTGATAGCTAACCGTGAAGGTATGAGTCCAATGGATAGACACTGGAAACTCATGTTTGTCGATATAGGGTATCCAGGAATCCCCTATGTTATATTTGTAAATATGTATCATAGATAACGATGGGCCCACGGGAATCCCCTACCTCTATGGTATCTCTAGTTCTTGTAGCTACATGCACTGGGGATTGTCTAAGGGATAACACTGGACCCATATAGTTTGTGTGTGGTTCTAAGATGGTTAAGCTTCACATACCTAGATTAGTAGTTTTAATGGTATGCTAAACCCGATTCCCTTTCCTGGAATGGATTATATATGTATATGGTTGTGAATGCATATGGTTGTTTACTTGGTTTTAAAGGTTTGCATTATTTTATCCTTATCTAGCGTGCATGCTAGCGTTCACCCACTAACCCATCTTCTGGCATTGTATCCCCATGCGATGCAGAAACTGACCATTATACTCATCATGCTCAATGATTAGATTTGGGATCAGCTTGTGCTGTATTAATGTGATGAGCTTTCATACTCTGAAAGGCTCCATTTCACATTATAGATTTCTTTACACACTTTGGTTATTTCATAGACTTTGGTTTTGGCTTTGGTCGAAGGCATGTCCTGATCGGATATTGTTCTACTTTCGAATAGAGGCTTTGTGGGATTACTATAGGTTGGTATGGGTGATATCGGTATTGGTGTAAAACTTATCATTAATATTGGTATTATGGCTGACACTGATTTACTATATTTGATTTATGATTATTCCATTTTATTTTGGATTATATATATATTGGAACTCATTTGATATAGGATGTAGGGCGGTTATGGTGGGGGTATTAGGAGTAATCTCCGGTCCTGATTGGGCTTGAGGCTCTTGACATGACTAGGCCCTGGTTTGGGCCGTGTCAGATTATTATCAAAGCCTTAGGTTCATATCAATTAAGAGTCCACAAAGCCATGTTGAGTAGAGTCTCTTTAAAGGGTGTGTAGCGTGCCACACTCATAAGGGAGCGGCTACAAGGTATTTAGGAATTTTTCTCTTTCTTGTGTTCTAATTTCAAGCTGGAAAAGTCTAAGGTCCTAAAGTCCTCTCAAATTCTTATTTGTTCGCTATTCAGATCATGCTTAGATGATCTGATATGCATTGTAACTCCTCAGTTCCAGCTAAGGATGCTGATTATGGGATACACTCTACTCATGGGATCCATCTCAGTCTAGGGGTCCAGCTCCTGATTGTCTTAGAGTTCCACCAGTTCCCTCTAGTCCTTCTCAGGATAACGTAATGAATGCTGAGTTTTGTTAGCCGATTCATATGATTGATTAGTTGGTGGCTTCTTAGGCTGAGCATGGTGCAACTGCTACTCTATCTTTTGAGGACAAAAGGGTTTGGCTAGTTCATGAGGTTAAGTTCTCCAACATTCACTGGTGTTATGGTGGAGGAGGATCCTCAGGGTTTTCTTTATGATATGGAGAAGAATTTTAGGGTTATGCATGCGACAAATGTGGAGCGGGTTTAATGTGCTGACTACCAGTTGAAGTATGTGTCGTACCAATAGTACGAGGAATGAGATAGGGCAAAGGGTGATGTCGAGAAGTAATATCTGTGGGTGACTTTTTCTAATGCATTTTTGGACTGGTTCTTTCCTTAGAAGTTGAGAAAAGCTAAAGCAGAGGAATTTGTTTAAGAGTATGCCTTGAAGTTTCACCAATTGTCTTAGTATGTTCTGGTGATGGTGTCAGATATGAGGGTTAGGATGAGAAAGTTTTCCTTAGGACTATCTCATGATTTGATCCTTGAAAGTAAGACTGCCTTGTTAATCAAGGACATTGACATCTCTAGGTTGGTTGTTCATAAGAAACATGTGGAGGAGGAAAACAAAAAGTAGGTTGAGATAGGGGAAAGGCAGGGAAAGAAGTTTAGATTCTATGAGAAAGGTGTTGGCCAATAATAAAATGGTAGGGATGGTGGTAAGTGTGCAAAAAAGAAGTGGGGCAAGTCTGGTTCTTTCTCCATAGCTAGTTCTCCTAACTCGAAGTCATCGTGGGACAAGCATCAGTAGGGTGGCAACAATTTTAGGGAACATGGTGCCTAATCTCAGGCTAGTGGGGCTCAATCATTTTTATCATGTCCTTTTTGTAGGTTCTGTAGTCAGTTGCATCAGGGTTTTTGTGATGAGAGGAGGGACAGTTGCTTTAAATATTGTCAGCTAGGCCATATGCCTAGAAACTATCCGATTCGTAAGGTTACTTCGGGGCAAAATAAGGTTCTAGTTACTTCATCATCAGCTGTGGCACCAAATAGTGCACCATCTAGTTTTAGCACTGGTCAAAACCATCTGTATGTACTCACTACCCCCCAGGAATCCAAGGCATCACCTGATTTCATGACTGGTATGTTGAAACTTTTCTCCCATTATGTGTACGTTTAATTTATCCGGGGTCCACTCTCTCATATGTGACTCTATTTGTGGCTGTGTATTTTTTGGTCCCGAGGGTATTTTGAACCCTTTTCTATTACTACCATAATAGGTGACTCTGTGATTGCTAAAAGAGTCTATAGGGGGTGTATGGTATCTATTGGTAGTAAGGAGACTTCGGTGGATTTTTATGAATTAGATATAGTGGATTTTGATGTTATTTAGGGTATAGATTGGTAACACTCATGCTATACGTCCTTAAACTATTGGATCATAAGGTTGTCTTTTGGTTTCCTGGTGAGTCGATTATTGAATTATAGGGTGGTTCCATATCTCTTAAGTGGAAGTTTATATCATATCTTAGATCTCGACGGTTAATCTCCAGAGAGTGTTTTTATCATTTAGTCCGAGTTAAAGATTCTAACTCGGAAGGTCCTTCCTTGTATTCTATTCCAGTGGTGAATGAATTTTATGTGGTCTTCCCTGATGACCTTCCTGGTGTTCCTCCTGATAGGGAGATTGAGTTTGTGATTGATCTTATTTTGGAAACTCATCCAATTTCTATTCATCCTTATAGAATGGCTCCGACTGAGTTGAAGAAGGTTACAGAGCAACTAAAGGATCTTTTAGATAAGGATTTTATCCATCCTAGCAGTTGCAAGATGCAAAATACTTTCCTAAGATTGATCTTTAGTCTGGGTATCATGAGCTTAAGATTAGGGAGGTGGATATCCCTACGACTGCCTTCCATACCCGATATGGTCACTTTGAGTTTTTGGTTATTTCTTTTGGTTTGACTAATGCGTTAGTTATATTTATTGATTTGATGGATAAGGTCTTCCTTGGTTTCTGGATATATTTGTCATTGCGTTCATAGATGAAATTTTGGTGTACTCTAAGTGTGAGGTAAATCATGCCAACCACCTCGTGTTGTGTTGCAAACCTTAAAAGAGCAGTAATTGTATGCCAAGTTTTCGAAATATGAATTCTAGTCTAACACTGTCACTTTTCTGGGTCACATTATTTCTACTGAGGGAATCATGGTGGATCCACAAAAGGTTGTGGTGATTAAGAAATGGCCTAGACCCACGACTCTAACTAACATTCAGAGTTTCTTGGGTTTGGTTGGCTACTACAGTAGGTCTATATAGATTTTCTCTTCTATAGTTGTCTCGTTGACTAAGTTGACTCAAAATAAGGTAAAGTTCTTGTTGTATGATGCTTGTGAGGGTAGTTTTGAGAAGCTGAAGGATAAGCTAACTTCGACTCTGATGTTGACCTTTCTCGAAGGTACAAATGGATTTGTGGTTTACTGTGATGCGTCTCAGGTGGGACTGGGTTGTGTACTGATGCTATATGGAAAGGTGATAGCCTATGCTTCTAGGCAGTTGAAGGTGCATGAGATAAACTATCCTACTTATGATTTGGAACTATTAGCCATGGTGTTTGCATTAAAAATCTAGCGACATTATTTGTATGGGGTGCATGTGGATATCTTCTTAGAGCATAAGATTCTGCAGTATATGTTCACTCAGAAAGAGCTTAACCTCAGGTAGAGGACATGAATTGAGCTTCTCAAGGACTATGATATGAGTCTTCACTACCATCCAGGTAATCCTAATGTAGTTGTTAGTACTCTTAGCAGGTTATCTATGGGGATTCTAACTCACGTGGACATGAAGTAATGGGAGTTGGTAAAGGATATTCACTGTCTAGATAACCTTGGAGTTCACCTTTTGGACTCTTAGGAGAAAGGTGCATCGATACAGGAAGTGGTAAGGTCGTCTCTTGGTGCAGAGATCAAGGAAAAGTAAATTCTAGATCCTGTCTTGGTGACATTTAAGGGTGATGTTCGCAGGAAAAATGTGAAGGTATTTGAGATTAGTGGTGATGGTACCTTATGGTACCAAGGGAGGTTGTGTGTTCCTAACATCGATGGTTTTCGAGAAAGGATATTGGCTTATTGGTATAACCTTAAGTAGATATATTAGTGGAATGGTATGAAAAAGGGATGTGGCTGATTTTATGGCCAAGTGAATGATGTGTCAATAAGTGTCAGTTGAGCACATAAGGCCCTAAAGATCATATCAAGAAATTGAGTTGCCTAAATAAAAGTGAGAAGTGATCAACATGGATTTTGTATCAGTCTTCCCTAGTCTTAAAATTAATTCGATTCAGTTTGGGTCATCGTGGATAGGATGACAAAGTCAGCTCACTCTTTTCCAGTGAGGACTAACTTTTTGGCTGACGATTATGTGAGGTTATACCTCCATGAGATTGTGAAGCTGCATAGGGTACCTGGTTCGATCATATTTGACCGTGGTACATAGTTTTCATCTCACTTTAGGCGGTCATTTCAAAAAGGGTTGGGGACTAAGGTTAGTCTGAGTACTGCTTTCCACCTGCATAGGAATGGGCAAGTAGAGAGGACTATTTAGAAGCTAGAAGATATGATTTGTGTGTGTATGATTCACTATGGTGGTAGTTTGGTTGAACATCTACCTCTTCTAGAGTTTTCTTATAATAACAGCTACCATTCTAGCAATTGTATAGCCCCTTTTGAGGCATTATATGGTAGTAGGTTTAGATCTCCTATTGGGTTGTTCGAGCTTGGTGGGGAGGATATGTTTGGCCTGGACTTGGTTTATTAGGATATGGAGAAGGTAAAGGTGATTTGGGATAATCTTAAGGCTGGCCAAAGTCGCCAAAAGTCCTATGTGAATGTAAAGAAAAGAGACTTGGAGCTTGAAGTTAGGGATGGGGTGTTCCTAAAGGTGTCTCCCATGATGGAAGTACTGTGGTTTGGGAAGAAAGGGAAGCTCAATCCCCAGGATAATCAAGGATGAATGATCCAAGTGGGGGAGAATTAAAATACCTTGGTACATTCATGTGATAGGGTACGTTTTAGGGGGTCTTGGTCGTACGTAAATCAGTATGGTTTGGATGGTTTCTATCCAAGGTACGAATAGATCATACTAGTCGTATGTTAGGGTACTAGTGGTACGATGTCAATCGTATGATGCCCTATGTCTAGCCTAGGTTATTCTATTCTTCCTAAGGTACAATTCTAGGTACTTGTAGTATGGTTGGATACGAATTGGCCTTGGTGGTCGTATGTTGGAAAATGATGGGGTCCAAGATGACGCCTAGGGTACAAGTGGTGGGTATAACTCGTATGGTATGATACGGTTTGGGGGGGTCGTACCCTTTTACAAAAAATTTATTCAGTTTAAGTTGGGGGTATTCTGGATATTTTTCATCTTAACCACTTATGACCCCACGACTTAAAACAATATTGGGACTTTATTTACCCTATTATTCTAATCTTAAACACTCAAAAACTCTCTCTAAGATCTCCAAGCTCTTGGGATAAGCAAAGGCTAAGGTTTCCCTCAAGGTGGTTAATTATGGCTCTAAAGGGTGATTTGTCTCAGTCTTCTTCGTAATCTAAGGCAAGTTACTCCTCCTCCATTGTTAGTTCAACTAAAGGCATGATTTAATATATGGTTTTCATGGCATAATTGTGGTATGGTTCTGGGTTTTGAATTATGTGTTGGATGTTTTGGCTATAAATAGTTTAGTTATGGTTTTTCATATTTTTACTTATAGTTTTTTATGTTATAATAGTGGTTTGAATATATGGTTGCATGGGAATGGTTAATTGGTACTTGGTTTTGGTTTTGGAAACTATATGCCATCAACATGTTTGATAAACTTCCTATGAGAATGCTTTTGTTACATTGTTGAACTTTTATTGAAAACTTTGCATGGTATAAAGTGGTAACGGAATCCTAAATTGGTTTGGATGGTTTTAAATGGTTAAATGGTTAAATGGTAAGTTCTTGGTGGTCATGGTTATTGTTTAATTAAAAGCCTTACGGGGTACATGGGAATCCCCTAAACAAACATAATAATAAGCTACGTGTGGGGTTAATTGGAATCCCTCAAGTAAACTTAATGATAATGGGATCTACGGGTCTATGGGAATCCCTTAAAAGGTTGGCTAAGGACATTTCTTGCAACCTATAGTCGGTATGACGATACCACTTCTTATAGACTTGATTAATAATAAATGGAATTGGTGGTTTGGTTGTGTGCTAATGGTTTTAATTGGGCAATAATGGTGGGGTGGATAGACAACCGTAAAGGTGTGAGTCCAATGGATGGACACTAGAAACTCATGTTTGCTGACATGAGGATTGGTCATGGAGTACATACACTTATAGGGTACACGAGAATCCCCTAAGTTATACTTGTAAATATGTATCATAGAGGGTGAAGGGTACACGAGAATACCCTACCCCTACGGTATCTCCGATTCTTACGGCTACATGTACTAAGGCCCGTCCAGGAGTAATAATGGACCCATATAGCCGATGGGTAGTTCTAGGACGGTTAAGCTTCACATACCCAGATTAATGGTTTTAAATATATGCTAAACTAGGTTCCCTTTCCCCGCATGGATTATATATATGTATGGTTCTGAATGCATATGGATGTTTACTTGGTTTTAAAGGTTTGCATTATTTTATCCTTATCGTGAGTGCATGCTAGTGTTCCCCCGCTAACCCATCTTTGAGCGCTATATCCCCAAGCGATGCTGGAATAGGCTTTTTTGATCGTCCTGCTTAGTGACCGAATTTGGGATCAACTTATTTTGGATTGAAGTGGTGAGTTTCCATAATCTGGAAGGCTCCATTTCACGTCGTGGACTTCCTTACACACTTTGTTCTTTTCGTAGACATTGGTTTTGGATATGGTCGGGGGCATGTCCAGACCAGATATTGTTTTAATTTTGGATAGAGGCTTTGTGGGATTACTATGGGTTGGTATGGGAGGTGTCGATATTGGTGTCATCCTTGGCATTGGCATTGGTATTAGGGCTGGCACCGGTTGACTGTATTTGATTTGTGATTGTTCCATTTTGTTTTGGATGATATATATATATATATATTGGGAACTCATTTGATATGTGATGTAGGGCGGTTATAGTGGGGTATTGGGGGTGGTCTTTGATCCCGATTGGGCTTGAGGCACCCGACACGACAAGGCCCTGGTTTATGTCATGTCAATTTGGAAGGAAATTATAATGATGGACCTACACCCAGTTTTCTGACTCATGAAACTAATAATAATCTAATAGGGTGAATTTATCTAAAAACACCATTTAGAATGTGTTTTATCTGAAAACACTCTACAAGTCAGTAATACTAAAAGTATAAATAAACTGAGATTGAGAAACAAACCCTCTATCTGAATGTATCCTAAAATATGAGAACATGAGGAACGAGTTTTTAATTAACAATACATGGGATCCTAGGTCATCGGATGCTCATAACCCTCTATCGCTTAAGAATGCAACTATTCCTGACAACTTCTATGATATGAGTTGAATATGAAATTACATAATACAATCCCAAAAATCTTGAAATATTATTATACTTAGGGTTCATGGACATGATACTATCAATGTATTGAATTTCATGGAGAAAGATGTATTTATAGTTTACTAGTTATAGGGAACTGAAGTACAAGAAGAATCTTGGCTATAATGAAAACCCTAATTTTGAGATCATGAATTAACTAAGGAACTGAATGTATTTTAGGACTCAATGGGTTAAGGTATACCCATTGATAAAATACCACATGCCTAGAGGTGAAAACCTTGGTGAAACCCTTAAATTTGGAGCTTGAAAAAGATGAACCATAGCCATGTCTTGGAGAAGAGAAATCACATCTTTTCTTATTTTCTCTCTAAGTGTCGAATGTTTTTGTGTGGATGAGAGGTTTATGGTAATGTTAAACTTAATAATAAGCCTTGTAATAACTTAAACGACGTATTGTTGGTATTGTAAGAGTGGGAAAATGACAAACAACCCTTTTAAAATCATCTGCAAAATTGCTAAAATAGTCTAATGATTCACGTTATGAATCGGAGGGTCTAGCCACAAGTCATGGCCTGAGTATTTTCCAAGGAATCGATTTTGGATTTCCTATGCCATGAACATATGTCACCATATGACTCATAGGGTCACTTGATGACTCGTCGGCTTCGGACAACACATCGCGTGTGAGTTTTTGTCACTGAAAACTTTGATAGTGCTTTAGTAAAATGGCCATAATGTTTAACTCTGATAACGAATTAACAAGAAATTGGATGATTTAGAAATATAATTAAAATTATATCATTTTGTTTGCCTAGTTCTCAATAATACTTCAGAGTCTAGGATTTATGCTTATTTAAAGTTAACTATAGCAAGATTGTTCACAAGAAATCGATCAGTAAGGAAGGTTTCAACTTAACTATGAGCTAGGAGTTAATTATAGCCTAAACACACATCTAATTCACTTATCATACTAACAAAACATGAAGTTTGGTTATACAAGAACTTGAATCATTGTACTAATCTTAGTTCAGAGTTTTGGGGTGTTACAATATCACATATATTTATTTAGATAATAATTCTATCACGACCCAAAAATCAAGATTCATGATTACACTTTTTGCGAAAAGCCTTGACAAGTAAGTCTATCACCCAAACTGATATAAAAAGGGAACTAATACCGACACCCAAGGCTGGGCTTCTAGAATGAAGCCGAACCACACAAATATGATAAAAGCGGAGATACATAACCAAGGATACAATACAATAATCCAAAAATCTGGTGTCACAGTGTATGAACTAACTAGTACAACTAGAAGTTAAAATACATAGGATATCAAAAAAGGAATAACTCTGTCTCTGAATACAAATAAAGACATAGTATGGATAGGAGAAGGTAGTAATCAACTCAGGATGCAAAGACCAACTGCTACCTTAAAATGGGGTCCAAGTATTGCCTGAAATCAATTGTCGTGAGGCACACTGGAACCTGGATCTACACCAAAAAGGTGCAATAGTAGTGAGTACCATCCACTTATATTCAGTAGGTATCATAGGTCGACTGAGCAAAGTAAACAGTAAGGCATACAAAATACACACTAAGGGCACGTCACCTGTAATAAAAAAATATCCCAAATGGTAGCCTACACCATCGCCACTAACAATACTATAATATTCATATGTATCACACACATATTTGACAAAAAAGCACAAGTTGGCAAATAGAGAAAAGTCATCGTTTCCACCCTAAACTATACTAAAAAAGTCTAGGTCACACCTGAACTATATAAAAGTAAAAATTTTTACCCCCTAAATATGATGTGGAAAATACATAGTTATTTAAATAAAAAAAGTACGTCTAAATTAAAAATTAATGAAAAAAATTCAAATACTCCTCTCCCTAGCGCCCAGCATCCATCCCCTCCCTAAAAAAACCATCTTCTTCTTCTTTTCTCAATTGCTACAGTAATAAAAATTTTCAAACTAAAAAATCCTATTCCAAGTTGCTAATGAGTCAATTTCGAACGATTAAAGATGGATGAAATTCAACCATCTTCTTCTTCTTCCACAATTCAATTCAACCGTCGAACACTATTATCTTACAAATCAGGCAACCATCGTCGGAGCTGCATCGCCGGCGATGACGTCATCTAATCCAGTAACCAACATGACTTCTCCTTTTAACATCTCATAATCGCCTTCAATTGACCCATTAACCAAATCTCAGCAACAACAACAGATTTAGATGTAGCAAAAAAAATCTAAGTAATTGACACAATCGCAACAGCAACAACAACAAATACAGCTCAGTAGCAGCAAAATAGTAATTCGAGTAATATTAATAGCAGTAACAGTAACTTAATATCCGCCTCTAATTTTTAGATACAGCAGAGCTTACAGATATCACCGTCGATGTCGAGGTTAAGTCCAATGCAAATGCAACAATAGCAACAACAACAATTTGGTTTGATGAGGAAACAATCAGAAAGATGGCTTTATGGTCAAATGAATTTTTCACATACCCACACCTTTATTTAGGATTAACAAAATGGGACCAATGGAGGTTTTGGACATTAAAGAAAAAAACAAGAAGATGGTTTTGGACATTGAAGAATTTATTGAAGAAGAAAAAAAGAAGATGATTTTGGACGTTGAAAAAGATGATTTTGGACATTGAAGAATACCTGCACCTTCATTGACCACATAACAATGGAGGTTTTGGATATTGAAGAAAACGTAAAAAAATTAACTTAAAAAGAAAAAAGAAAAATTTATAAAAATAATAAATTTATTATTTTTTTGTATTATCCTGACGTGGCACTGATGTGGCAGGCGCGTGTAAAACACCGCACCACATGCAAGTGGTATAATGCTTTACAGGGTGTAGATAAATCCATTTTTATGTAGTTTAGGTGTGTAATAGGTCACTATGATAGTTAAGATGTGACCTAGACTTTTCGAGTATAGTTTAGGATGAAAACGATGATTTTTCCCTTGGAAAATATCACACATACAAGTAAAAGGACGTAATACACATAGACAAGTATTATATCAGATACATTAATGCATACAAGAAAACACAAGGTATATAAGACTGCAAGGATGATGAGGATGATAATGATAATAATGATGTTGATGATGTGATGCACAAGGCCGTCACATAACCTTTATATCCAACTACAAATCTCTGCTCCCAAATAGGACCCATGCGGGGTTTGTTAATCAATATCTATCAAACTCTGTACCCGGGTAGGACCCATGAGGGGTTCGTAAATCCATATACAACCAATATATAATATTTAATACCCATATCCATGACTCCTCTCTGGAACATCCCTAGAAGATAGTTTATAAAATCCAATGTTCCCACTGTTTCCAATATTTATTGTACTTCTAGTGTTTCACGAGCAAATACATAACATACGACACATATCAAGCATAAAATACAACAACAACAAGTATATAAAGCATACAACAACAAATGTATAAAGCATATGATTCCATGAAAATTATGATGCAATGCTCATAGTCAACCAAAATGAGAATGTCCAATAACCAATAAATATACCCAACACGTGTGCCAAAAATTCAGATTTTACACGTGTGATACATGTTCCTTCTATTTTTCCAAGTAAACCTCTTCCCATTGCAATGCCTATTATGTCGGCTTGGCTTTTCATAAATGGAGACAAAATAGAGCATCCATAATAAAGGCGTTTACTGCCACTCAAAGTTCCAACCACCCATGAAATACAACAAGAATCTTACGCCAATAGAGTAAAATACATCAAAATACACCATTGATACCACATTAGACTCTTTCATTAAACAAAATACAACTAATTTCATATACACAAGGCCAACAATATCATGTAAGACCCCACACAGTCACACACAGTAGATAATGTTCCAAATTCACATATAACATCATAATAGGCCCCTCAAACTAGCAAACCATAATAATATAGTCATTTTCATCATTAGTTCTTACACCACTAATATGATTTTATACAAAAATTAACTACCCAGTCCAGTCTGAAGGAAGTTAAGTCATAACCTACCTCAAATGCCAAAAACTTATTTAAAAGCCTTCAATCCAAAGCCGTACTCCCACGAGCGGACTTGAAATCATCTAACACATAGAAATATAGAATCTATGCATCAAAATAAATCCAATGATACCCATATTGCCTAATTTTGAGTTGGGTTAAAATGGTCCCTTAAGTTTTTGAACAAGAAGGGTAAAATCAAAATTTTAGTTTTGAAATATGTCCCCTATACTCTTAGGAGTCTACAGCTAAAAACTCGAGTGAAAACGACTTTAAAACGAGGTCCAAATTGACTAAAAACAATTGGTAAGCTTTACCGGCAAAACCTGAGAAATCCATTTTAAAAACGAGAATTGGAGTTGTTTTAAAGATGAAAATTAAGATTAAAGTGATAATTATAAGATTAGAAACTCACCCAAGTCAAAATGGGTTGGAATCGAGGCTTAAATCAAAGAAATTCAATTTTTAGGCCTCCCAAACCAAAATTCCAATTGTCACTTTTAAATCCGCATTCAAACAAGATTTAAATTATAAAATTGGAGAAAAGTAGTTGAAATAGGTGTTTTGGAGCTTACCTAAGCTTAGAATTGGAGAAAATTTTGTAAAATCACGAAACCCTAAGCTTCAAGTCTAAAAAAATGGTAGAAATGGCAAAACATACGAATTTAAGGGACCTAGGAGTCACATACACGATCACCGAGCCTCTTAAGCGACTACCTCTTAAGAGTCTAAGTGTTGCGTATGCGATACCTTTCCTGAGGACAAGTATCATATAAGCGACCATGTCATCGCTTACGTTGGGTTCGCGACTGCAACCAAGATATCATGTAAGCAACACTTGGTCTAATATACTGATTCACGTAAGCAACCAAAGTATTGCTTATGCGAGTGCACCAGCTGAGTGGTGCACCAGCTAGAAATTTGGATAATTCCAAGTCGCTGCGGACTCCTCAGAATTCGTTCAGAATCCCATGAACATAAATAAACTATTCTACCCCATCATATTCGACGCTCCAAACTTAATGGCAATATCATGTTTTCAAAAAATGTCATTTTCACAAAGTTGATCCTCGAAACCTAATTTTACAACTTTCTGAATCGAGGGTCAAAATGAGAAATAAAGGCCATAAAACTATACCAACCATGTTACTACCTTAAAATCAATTTTTTGGATCTGCTGGCGTAGGCCATTTTTCCATCTGAAGTACAAATCAATAAATGTTGACTAAAGTCAACTATAAGCTTTTCAAGCCACCAAAAACTACAATATCACATAAATCACATAGTGATGCACCAGGAACTATGTTAATCATCCCCACACTTGAGAAATATCACAATTCAACCACGGAGAAGAGTAAAATAGTCAAATCATATATAAATAAATATTTCACACAAATCACCAAATGTTAGGTCGTTACAAATTCTCTTTATATTTTTTTTTTTGGATATTATTCTTGGATATTATTTTTTAAAAGTTCTTGGAAGATCACTTTTGAGTCCTTAGAAGTTGAAATAGTTAGTTTGGATTCTGAAGTTATGTTTTATTGCTTTCTCGAGATATATATGATTAGCATTGATTTATTGAGTATTTCACCTCAAATATAGCTAAGTGTTGGATAGTGGTTTATGTTAGGTGGCACTCCAATTGGAGGATTAGTGTGGGTACCACTCACGATCATGTAGGTCATAACACATTCTTGATTGAGGGAAAATGCTCAACAAATAAAATTTTATAAGCATTTTTGTGATAGTCTTACAAGCATGGCGACACAACTAAGAGAAAGAAGAGTTGAGCTCAAATAAGAGATGAACAATTTTTGTTGAGATATTGATAACTTACATGCTCAATTAAATGTAAAAGTTTTTATGTATGATACCCAACAACCAATTCGTGTAGATACTAGCTAAATAGAAGAACCGAAAGAAGAATTCCAACCATTCAACTATGTTTTATTAATTAGTGTTGATGTTAAGAAGGTGCACAAAAGTGATCATACCCTAATAATGTATGTTTGGAAGTACAACATCTTGAACTTTATTCTAATCATTATTCTACATTAGGTTTGGATGATGGTATAAGAATCCACTCATTTGAACCTGTGGAGAAGTGTGTAGATTTAGGAACAACTTTCTTTAGTTTGAATGTTTGCCACACCAAAGAGACAAAATGGCATTCCTCACTAAAAGGCCAAAAGGTGCAAGATGTGAAATTTTTTATTTATTTCCTTCGTACTTATACCACTATTAAGAAAATTAGAAAATTTTATGCAATATCATGGGTGTACTTCATATCTTTAAAGTAAAAGAGAAAGTGGTGCTATTGATGGCATCATACCGCGATGTTGGATTAGGAGCTCATTGGAAGGAAACTTAATTTATAGTAGTAGTTAGCATCTTGTTATTCTTTTATAGTGTCACTTTTTTATTTTTGTTGTGTTTATGTTTTGGAAAATTTAGAAGAAGTATGAGTACCCAAATTTGAAGCTAAGGAGCACATTTGAGTTTGAGTTTGGGTTCATATGATCCTTGATGGAAATTATGGAAACATTTCACTAGCTAGGCCATAGAGCGCCGCAGGGAGTTTTTGTAACTCTTGTTTTATTTTGTTTAGAACTTTAGGAAGAAAACATGATTTTAAGAGTGGGGGTGAGATATCTTTCTATATTTATTAAGGGTAAAGTATGCATAGAATTTTTTTAATATAGTTATTTTAGTTGTTTGCTTTACTTCTTCTTGAAAAAATTTTAAAGGACAAAAAGTCTTCTCTTTTTTCTTTATATTAGAATAGTTTTTTCAGATTTTAAATTTTTAGTCTTTATAAGAGCTTACTTCACCCACCCCTTGGTTTTTCTTTTGAGTTCTTTTCAAGGAGGGTTCCCTTTGAATTGAGTAATGTTTTATTTTTTTAGAATAACTCTTATTTTACCTAAGTCAACCTGTGGTAAGAGTTGGGTAGAGGTAGAATTCAATCACTTATTAATTTACTTGATAAATTAGTTGGTACCGATCCAACTACATACCAATGAAAAGCCATTGCAGGTGGTCATATCCCATCATATTCATGTATTAATGCATAAGAGGTCATATAATAGTTGTCAGTATGATTAGATATACTATACTCTTTTCTATCAATGATCAAGCTAGACCCAAGAAATCTATTATACGCCAATAACAATAATTTTTTTACTTCATTATTTTTATTTTTAGAGTATTTTTAATTGAATAATAAGGAAAAGACTTTTTTTAATTTGTTGATACTAACGTATTTACGCATGATCTTTAGTAGTTCTTTCCTATGAGTGCTTAAGTATTATTAAAATAGCAAACTTTTTGACACCCGAGCTCAGGATTGTTACTCTATATATAGCTTATTCTTAGTTTATACTTTGCTATGACCCTATCTATCTTAGAAGTGGAATTGATCCATTTTAATTAATACTTGTGCCATGTGTTGTGAGTTTTTTCTTGCATATTATATGTTTTACATCTTAGTCTAGAACTTGTTCTGCATGTAATTGAAGCGAAATAAAAAGTATTTCTCTATTTAGAAGATAATAATAAGCTTTCATTGAAATTTTTTGTAAACTATTGCCTTTACAGATCATATCATTAATTAGCCCCTTTGAGCCACTAGCATTTTGTTTGGTGGCCGTATTTTTGCCTTAATTATTTTGCTTAGCCCCTAATTTTGCACCATGATCCTTGTACATTATAGAATAAACTATACTAAAATTGTTAAATCTGATGAAAAGTGATTGTTGAGTATAAAAGATGACTAAGGATAGTTAGAAAGTGAAGCAAAGGCCCTATTTGAAAGAATGTGACATGAAAAAAAATTAGAAAGGACTAAAAGTGCATGAAAAGAATGATTGGAATATTCTTGATATGATGATAAATGCTAGTGAAAATAATTTATGAAAAGTGGGCTAAAAGAATAGAGTGGTGAAAATAATGGGTCATGAAGTCTAAAAAGTGCAAAGTGCTTAGAAAAGTGTAAGTCACTATTATATAATTTTCCGGCCTATCTCCTAGCCAACATTACAACCCATTAAAGTCTTAGTTAATTCTATTCAAGCATGTTTAATTAGTTGAAATGTACATAATGGGCAAGCCTATGGTTCTTTGTAAATACATGTAAATTCTTTTGTGAATGCAATAGTTGTTTCTTGATGCTAACTCCTTGATTTATATTTTATTATTTCCTGATAAATATCTGATGTTATTAGATTTCTTTGACAAGAATAGGTGAACAAGCTTAAATTTGATGGGTTAGAGTTCGTATATGAGGTTCGAAGGTTAGAAGTTTGTTGTTTTTTCGCTTATCTTTCAAAATGACTAGTAAGAGCACTAGATGGTGTGAGTTTTTGTATATCCTAATTGTTTGTATCAAACAAAGTTGTGGTGTTTTATAATGCCCCGAGTCTGTACCCCGGATGCTACACGATGCTCATAATCCCGAAGGACTACAAGCTAACCTATGACTGGTACCTGCTGCAATAACTGTGTAATAAATACTGTAATGATTGCGAAAATAGGTGGAATATATTCCATAAGGTTTAAATCTATAAATCAATCTGAATGCGGTATCAAAATACCAAAACTGAATATAAGTACTGAAAAATTGAACAACTGTCTGAAAATACTCTTAAGTCTCTAACTGTCTGAACTGTGGAGTTGATGGGACAAAACCCCTAACTAACTCCATCTACTGAAATATAACTAAAGTGCTGTAAATAATAAGCATGTCCTCAAACTATGAGGACTCACCACTACTCTGAAAGTTGAGAATCTGAACTGCTAAGGGTGCTCTGGAGCCCGTGCGTCTGAACCTATGATATAAGCATCATAGCGTAAAGAAAAGCATGTGCTAGTACTTTGAATGTAATGGTATGCTCAGTGAGGTAGGATAGAATGCATGGGTTTATGTGCATGCACAATAATAATTGAATAACATGAGTATGACTAAGTAAGAGTACATGCATAAATACATATACTATAACTGAGATCGTGCTAATACTGGGTACTGAATCTGAATACTGATAATCGATATCTGAGTTTATGAATAGAATATTACTGATTATCTTAATGATTGTATCTGACAGTTCTGAATACTATGAAACCATACTAAGTTATGTACTGAGGTGAGTGACTATGTTTGATAGTCTTAAATTATCGAACTGAACTGAGTTCTATTATGAGACTGAGACTGGAACTGAGACTGTAGGAAGTAATCATCTAACCGATATTCCCCTTCTCTAACTGATTTGGGTTCCAACCTGTAACCCCAGTTGGAAGGGTGTCAATACCGTGCCATGGGTAAGGACAATTTCTGAGTCACCCTCATCTGGAAAGTACTCTGAACGAGAATGGTGGTACCCTCAACTGGCAGGTAGATCACCTAATCAACCCTCAACTGGCAGGTTAATGTCTCAACCTATGCTGTCTACACAGTTCTGGAATGCAAGGACTTCTTCTAAGGATTACACCCTCTATTGGAAGGTGAGTCCCCATTCTTAGGTTCACTCGGTGCTAAATCCTACTCCCAACTGAACAGATGTTGGACTGAATTCTAAACTATACTAGTCTGGACTGAATTATTATTGTTTGTACTGTATAACTGAACTGAATTGATTTTACTGTCCTGAGCTGGACTGATTCTAAGTTCACTGAGTTTTCCTAAGGTCTATAACTGACTGAATTCTATTGATCGAGACATAACTGATTATACTCTGTGACTGACCATAGCTCTAGATAAGTAGCTAAATTATCGGGTATTAAATACCCCCAGGACTCTATAGCACAAGCTTAAAAGACATGGAATAATTCTTGAGACATGGTAACTAACTACTTAGTCATCATTCATTCATTTGGGCATTCAAGCAAACACTTGCAGACATGTTATACATGATATAATTTTACAATTCAGCTTACATGGATAATTCATCAAACACTTGTGGGACATAATATATGCACATAATACTAAAACAATATGTAGGCAATGTAATTCAATTTCAATTACATAATTCCAAGAGTTTCAACATGAATTCACATGATAAAGCACACATATCAATTAACTCTACATGAATCTTGCAATAAATCATGAATACACTTTAATTCAACTCATGGAAATCATGAAATCACTCTACATGAACTTTAAAAGATTTTCTTGGACTCCAAGGGTGGAAGGAATCCTTGGATGAACACTTCACATACCTTAGTTAAGGAATTTCTGAAAGTTAACAGTGGAACCTTGAGTTCTTGATTTGAAATTGAAGCTTTTAGGGGTTTTTTCTTGAGCAAATTTGAGAAAGAATGAGTTTATTTGCTCCCTAAAGTGATTAATTTCATGTTTTAGGGGATGAAGATTAAGGGAAAAAGACCTAAATACCCTCAAGGATGCGGTCTTTTAATGACTGAAAACTGTACTATCGATGCGTAGACCAACGCGCCGCATCGTTGGCTGGCATCAATGCGACAGCCAACGCATCGCGTCGAGTTCGTGTCAACTCTCTGAAAATTGATGCTGGGAGCTGGGGAAAACATTCATCAACTTCATCAACGCGATAGTCGACGCGGCGCACCAAGATCGCATTGATCCACTGTTTTGGAATTCCAAAGGAGCTTCAAACGAAGTTTGAAAAATCAAAAACTTATCTGAAAATACCTACGGACATTCATGATCATGAATCAACCTAAATATCCATATTTAATGGATGTAAAGGCCATGAAATAAGATTTCCAACTTTCAAAGGCTAAAATAACACTAAGTCTGAATACTTAGCTAAAATATTCTAAGTCTGGGACCCCTTGACAAGCCTAAAGGACTGATTTAAGCTAAGAACTTTACGGGGTTTTACATGTTCCTAAACTTTATATATATATGTGTGTGTGTGTGTGTGTGTGTGTGTATATATAAGTGTGTGTGTGTGTATGTATGTATGTATATAAATATATATATATATATAAAGAGAGTGTCATTAATTTCCTCGTATTTAGCATTTTTATTATCTTTTTTGAGCATTATTTTATAAATTATGTTCAATGTTATTTTTTATTTTTAGGATTAAAATGGTGTAAAGATGGAAAATTTGGAGTAGAAATGAATTAAAATTGAGAAATCATATAAGAAAATCAAGCAGACAACTTAATGGATTATATTCAATATAATATATTATTTATACATTGAGTAAGAAAATAAATTGAAAGAGAATTGAGAAAGAACATAGGTGACACGTTCCTAAGTTTAAAGACTAAAGCAATATTTTTCTACGAGGAAGTTCCTTAAACAACACACAGGTTTATTAGAGTGGTTGAAGGCAGAGAATGAAAACAAGCAACATCTAGATTTGATTTTCCACATGACTCAGTGATTTTATTTGGGGCCTTTTCCTACACCTTTAAATATTCCATGTAACGACTTGTTCCATCATTGTTGACACCCAATTTTGGCTCACTCTTTTTTCTTTAATTATTTTTCGATGCTTCTTGGGCATAATAATTTTTCAAAATAAATTCATATTTTAATTTTTATGAATTTTGAAAAGAATGAAATAGAGAATTGATATTTTCCTGTCTTGTTTTAAAATATTTTTAACTAAATATAATTAGTTATTTAACATCAGAAATCACACAAAAAATATTTTTTGGTAATTGCATTCATGTTTTTCTCTAACTTTATTTTTTAGACGATATATTATGATTGTATATATATATACACACACACACACTTTTATTACACTCTCTTATATATACATCTTATTAATATTTTAAATATTAAATCACAAAGTTATGAAATTGGATGCATATACAAACTTATTTCAATAATTCATATACGTATGTATCAAAAATAATTTTTGGGGCAGTAAGAAGCATTGATAAAATTAATTTTTGGCAGAAAAAGAGTATTTGGGCCAACATTAATTCAATTTCAACTTTATTTTACTCAAACCCCATTCTTATTTATAAAAGGATAAAATTCATAAATAGCATACTTAAGATCATAATTATGAGATTTATAGCAACACTTTCATAATTACTTAAACTAGCAACTTGTATTTTGTATTTGAACAAACTGTTGCTATAAAATAACATATACAAATCATTTTACTGCCCATATTTAACTCAAATCAGTTGAATTAAATATGGTATAATTAGCCATGAATTAAATGTGGAAATTCCTTTTCCATTAAAACATCCTAATTAATATGATTTCCGTTATTTGTTACCAACTGAAATCAAAATTCAAATTTTAGTTTCACATTATCGTTTACATCCCAAAAAAATCAAATTCAACTGAAACTTTTTATGTTCAATATCTTCGAAAATTTAAATTAAACCATTATTTTTGTTGAAGGTATTTAATTGTAATATTGTTTTCTTATATGAATTTCATCAGTTGTTTGAAATCAATCCAAAAAATTTCGTTTTGACTTTTTTTTTGAACCATTACTGTTATTTCATTCAAATTTTTTTGAGTCATTACTAATGTTTTGTTCAAATATAGTGATCAAAATCGATTTTTTGTTAAATTAATTTTGAATATTTAGAGCCATTAACGATCTTTCGTTAGAGTGATCAAAATTAATTTTCTGTTACGTTGTACAATTTAACAATTTATTTCGTTAAATTATTTTTGAATATTTTGTAAACGAATTTCAAAAAAAAAAACAATGCAACAGTAAATTGAACTGATCGAACAATATATTGATCAAAATCGATTTTTCAAACTGCTCAAACTTAATTTTTTTCCTTTTCACTTCTTTTTTTTTGTTTTTCTTTTTCTATTTTTTTTTAATTTTTTTACTCTTTTATCTCTAACTTTTATTTTGAAAATACAAATATGTATATCACATACACATATTCAAATAATATACAAAATACATAGTCATACAGATCTGAATATGTATTTACGGTACAAAACATACATAATTACACCACAGTACTAAAAAAATGTGTGTATGGGTTCAATCAATAAAACAATAAGAGAAAATACATAATTACACCGCTGATGTTGTCCGAAATTTTCAAAAAGACATTTAAACTTTCAATACCACCTATTACCCCACGATTCTTATTTAATCCATTGTAAATATACCATTTTGACCATATTCTGCAGCAACCCTTAGGCGCGTGGTTTGCACTCTCTTTTTAAATAATAATTTAATTATTAAAAGGTTAAAAAGGTTAGGTTTAACCCAATAACCCGACCCGATTGTAATAAAATATCTGAATCATTTGAAATGATTCATTTCTCTCTCTCTTCATCGATTTTTCTTTCCTATCTGTCGCGACTTAGACTCTAAGATCACACTCGAAGGAGATCGAAGTTGTTTGGGAGAAAAATTTTCTGGGGGGAAAATGTATTAACCTAGGAGTGAGGATTTTACAGGTTAGGGTTTTGTGTATTGTAGTTTTAATCTCTCTAATCATAGATTTTTTAAAGTTGTATTTTTTTTTTGGGAGGAGTATTTTTTAGCTCATAATTTAGTGAAATTGATGCAAATATGAACATATTGGCATATGCATGTACAATGTTTATGTTTAATTTTGTCGATTTGATGATTTCTTCGAAGTTGTGTTTTTTTGGGGGAAAAACATAATTTATTGAAATTGATGCAAATATGAACATATTGACTTATGTGTTAGTTGGATGTTTGTCAATTTTTTACATTTGTTGTTGTTACTGTTACGGTGTTGTAGTAACATGTACAACTTAGAATTCTTTTTGGGTGTGTGTCAAGTGGGTGTGGCTGGGGTGGGGTGGGGTGCTTTTTTTCTTTGTTTACTAATTTCAATGTGTTTGTGTGATTGAATTGTTGCTTTTTCAGGTATCTTTCAATGACTTTTGTGCTTATAACTTTAAGATGGTATCACGGGGGTGAAATAGAATTTGGTCCCCTACCTGAATATATTGGTGGGTTTGTGACTGAGTTTTTCGATAAAGATATTGATATGATGTCCTACTTTGAGTTAAGAGACTACATTAATATCTAGGATATTCAACTCAATGTGATTTCTTTGTTAAATGGAATGTTTATTTGGTAGAAATTAAGTGTGATAAGGTTATTTTTGACATTGTCAACATGTTAAAAAATGGGGATGAACTTGAGGTGTATGTTTCACTTGGGGTGACTGAACCTGATCAGGCCCCACTTCAATTGGAGTATTTCCCCAATAGAACTGACAATGGGGTAGGTGGGGAACATTTGAACCCTATAATGAGGGTGATGCTTCTAGCCCTAATTTTTAGCCTTCTACTTCTAAATTCCCTTCCAACCCTCCTAATAAGCCTCCTTCTTCTAATATACCTTCTAAGTCTTTTGACCCTACAGTAGATGAGGATCCAAGTAATGATGATTTAGAGGATAATTCAGATTCAGAAAGGAGTACTAGCCTGGACAGTGATGTTGATAGTGATGTCTATCAAGAATATATTGATATAAGGGCTAGTAAAAGAAATTTCAATAGGTCACAAAGAAGAAGTAAAGGTACAACAGTTGAACATGTTAATGTTGGTGAAAAGGGTCCAGATATAGGGTATAATGAGTCAAATATTTACACTAGGGATAGCCTAGTTGGTAAACTAGGAGGTGATGAACCTTACTACCCAAGTGATGAAGCTCCTAGATTTAACTTAGATGATGAAGTAGGTTGGGGAGATGGTAAAGATGGTGATGAAGTAGTGTAACAACCTGTGAGAAGAAAGAACAAAAAAATAGAGTTGTTTTTTATGAAACTTGTGAAAAAATTGTTTGGGAATTAGGGTTGGTTTTTCCAAGTGTAAAGGAGTTTAGGCTGGCAGTAACCAGATATGCAATTCAAGAAAAGATTCAAATTGAAAATCATGTGAATGAGCCTTCTAGAGTTAGAGTGAGGTGATGCAAAGACACTTGCCCTTGGTTTTTGTGTGATAGCAAAGATAAGAGTAGTGGGGATTTTATTGTTAAAAGATACAACCCTATTCATGTTTGTTTGATATCAACTTTTAACTATCTTTGCAACTCAAAGTTTCTGGCAAGTAAGTATAAAGACAGAATTACTCAACAACCAAACATTAGAGTTGTCCAGTTACAGAAGATTATTAGAAAGAAGTTGGACATTCATGTTGGTGCAACAACTATGAGAAGATCTAGGTATAAAGTGATACAAGAGATTATGGGTTATCACATTATGGATTATGGTAGAATTTTTTATTACAGGGATGAGATTTTGAGGACTAATCCAGGTAGCACTTATGTTGTCAAAGTTGGAGATGCTGATGAGACTGGACAGTTAACCTTTCAAGGTTTTTATGTGTGATTTCATACTTTAAAAAAAGCATTCTTTGAAGGTGCTAGAAGGTTGATTGGTTTGGATGGTTGTTTCCTCAAAGGTGTGTGCAAAGGTCAAATATTGGTGGCTGTTTATAGAGATGGAAATAACCAAATGCTTCCTATTGCCTGGGCAGTTGTTGAGGTTGAGAATCAATTTACATGAGGTTGGTATGTTGAACTACTGAAGAATGACCTTGATCTTGGAGAAGGTCATCAATTGAGCATCATATCTGATATGCAAAAGGTACGACTCTATTATTAACAACTGTTTGCTTTTTTTTCTCTTTCTTTAACAACTGCTGGTAGATTAATATACTTATTTTGTTTCGTTAGAGACTAGAAATAGCTATAAAAGAGTTGTTTCCACTGATTGAACACAAAAAATATACAAGACATGTTCTTGCTAATTGGTCTAAACTCTGGAAAGGTATAGAAAGGAGAAGAGTATTTTGGAAGATTGCAAAATCCACATTTGAAGTAGAATTGATGGAGAATATAAAAGCAATGGATATATCGGGGAGGGATTGTTTGGATGATATTTTATGGTATAATTTGGAGACATGGTATAAAATATACTTTAAAGAGCATTGCAAATGTGATGTTGTGGACAACAATATGGCAGAGAGTTTTAATGCATGGGTACTTCCTGCAAGGTTCAAAACAATCATCACAATGCTTGAGGAGATTAGGGTGAAAATGATGAGAAGAATTGGTGAGTTGAGACAGTTTTCAAATACTTGGATCACTGATATTTTTTCCACGGCTTTGAAGATTTTACAAGAAAATATTGACAAATCAATGCAGTGCAATTTGTCGTGGAATGGGGAAAGGGGTTTTGAGATTGTTGACAGGGGTTGTACTCATACTGTTGACATTGCTAGAAGAAGCTGCAATTGCAGAGCTTGGAAGCTTAGGGGCATTGCTTGTCCTCATGGTGTTGTTGCCCTTCACCATAAGAATATGAGCCCATTAATTTTGTGGACACCTGCTATCACAAGGATACCTACCTCAGCACATATGCTCATTTTATTCAACCAATGAATAACATGAAAATGTGGCCAACATCAAATAATCCTACTGTGAATTCACCAAATATCAGGAAGCTGATTGGAAGACAACATAAAATTAGAAGAAAGGAGGCAGATGAAAGTAGAAAAACTGGAAAACTTAGTAAATGTGGTACTGTAATTACTTGTAGAAAATGTGGTACTCAAGGTCATAATAAAAGATCATGTCCTACAAGAGATCAACCTGGTACAAGTCAATCAGCTGGAACATCTTCTCAGGAACAGGTATTTGTATAACCATTATCTAATATTCATTCTGTTAAGTACAAAGACAAGGCCTAATCTCTTAAAACATAGGCTGGAGCTTCTACTGGTAGATGAAGAGGGAGAGCAAGGGGCAGTGGTCCAAGTCATTCACCTGGAACATCTTACCAGCAAGAGGTATATTTATTTAGTTATTACTATCATTTTTTTTTAAGTATGTGTACTAATATCTTAATAATCAGGCCACCACAAATATTGCAAGTGTTACTAAAAGAAGAGGTAGAATAAAAGGTAGAGGAAAAGGTATAGGAAAAGACAGTGTTACAAGTAGTTCAAGTGTTCCAAATATCTCAAGTGGTCGAGGAAGAGGAATAACTCAAAAGAGCCAAACCAGTTCTGCCAGTGGAAGGGGCAAAGGAAGGGATGTACCTCCTAAAAAAAAAACCATGAGGACAACAGTGGAGGATATACAAGACCTTTTAAAAGGTCAAGGATGGTGGGGATTGGAATATACCAAGCTGAAGATGGATTTACCACTCTTAATGTAAGTACTTTGTAGAATTTTTATTTGTGCAGCCTGGAATTTCTGAAGATTGCCTTATAATTTCTGTAATTTATTTGTGTAGCCTGGAATGCCAAGTAGAAGAGTCATTAGCACTGGTGCAAAGGGCACAAAGAGGTCTGAAGTTATGACTGGTGATATTGGCTACACACCAAGACAAGGATTCAAATGGAAAGAGAAGTCGTCCATTACCAATAGCAAACTTGAAAAAATGAGGACTGGAAAGGTTATTCAAACGAGGTCTGCAGCTGCTGCCAAAACTCTAAGGAAAAAACATTTCAACTAGGAAGACTCATATGGCATGAAAGTCGATCTTGCTGATATGATGTGTATATTTTGGTGGAGATTGTTGATATTGTCACAAACAATTACTTGTTGTATATTTTGTTGATGGTGATAGGCTTTTGTTCTTGTTTTGTAGCAATCAAACAATGTTTTGGGCAGGTTTTTTTGTTAGGTACCTTTAGGTATTAAGGTATGTTTTGTTAGGTACCAAACAAAACAAGTTTTGTTGTTTAAATTGAAACAAAAGTATGAATGTGTTAAATGAAGTCCTCATTTTCTCTCATTATGGTTGCTTTGTTAGTCTATTCACTGCACTTTACATTTTGAATGCTCACAAATGTTGTCAATATCATAATATATTTATACAAAATAGATTGCAAAGGTATTACACAATATATTGATAAAAAATAGATTGCAACTTGTTAAGCAACTGCTATTCCGACAAGAGAAAAGACGAACACTTAGTGTTACACAACCAATCAAAATTTCATCTTGTTAAGCAACTACTATTCCAACAAGAGGAAAGACGAACACTATTTTGTAGAACAAGAGAATGACTATGACAATTTTAATTGCACACAACTATATTTATCATCCGTTCTCTTGATAATACTAGTCCAAAATAGAAAAACACTACGACAATCATGACGATGAGCTTCCAATTACAACATTTGCTCTTCTTCTCCTTCTTTACCACCCATTTTCCATTACTTTCATAAAATACCAATGCTTCTTCCAACTCCTTGATTCTCTTCGCCTATCTCGGAATAACTGTCTTTGATCATAAATAAGTCTTTTTGGGGTCCCTCCATCTAAAAAAATTGCATGATTTCTCCTAAAAGGAGCATAAACAAATCAATTGAATAGAAATAAGAGGAAAAATAAGAAAACATGTATAGGACATACACGATAGCGTGGACAAGACCAAAATCTTCTAGTTGGGTTGTCCTCCGACCATGATGTTTACATTGACAGTAAGTCTCCATGTTTGCATCGCATTTTTACACGCAACATGGGATCGTTCTCGTCATTACAAATTCGATTCAAGATTGCATTTGACATTGTAAAACTATTTTCCCCAAATACCTAAACATAAATTTAACATGATTTCAAAAAAAATTAAAAAAATTAAGACGAAATTAAAGATTTTAGGATTGAGTTTCTTTAGAAGTTACAACTTAAATGGAAACATCGTACCTTTTAAGGTTGATTTTGTTGAGAAAAGATTAGAAAAAGAGGCAAAACTTTTCTTCAAAGTAGCCGTTAATGGAAACTGGAAGGAGGTTCGTGGTTTTAAAGAGGAGAAGAAGAGAATTCCAGTTTTTGGATATTTAATTGACATGTGGCAGATTTTAATTGGGTAACTGAATCACATTTAATTTTTCATGCGTCTGGCATGTGTGACTACACGCAGAGACAAAAAATAAGTCAAAATGGTGTATTTACAAGGGATTAAATAAGAATCGTGGGGTAATAGGTGGTATTGAAAGTTTAAGTGTCTTTTTGAAAATCTCGGACAACTTCAGTGGTGCAATTATGTATTTTCTCAAAAAATAATTAATAAATTAGAATCAAAATAATTAAAAATAATTGGTATATCCAGAAAATGAAAAGAATAACGAGAAATTAAATTAAAATAATTGATGTTGTTTTCCATAAATTATTTCCTGGAAATTTCTTACATATTTAGTAAAATATCTTCATATGGCTTTACTTGCAAAAAGAAAAAAAAACGTAAGAAAATTCCTTTTTCTTACTGATTTTTACCAAAAAATTCTGAGATATTTTAGTTTTTTTTACAAGAAAATTCATAAGTAATTTACATGCAAAATTCAAATTCCTAGGTAAATTACTTGAGATTTTGAAATTTGCAGGTAATAATTATCCACGAAAGGTTTTTTTTATATAAGTAAATTTTTTATGAATTTTCATATATAAAATCCGCAGGAAAATACCCATGTAATTCATGTTTTTCTTGTAGTGAGAACACTTTCTAGTCCCAAGGACATAAGCAATCAACACTTACTAAATTTAAAGGATTTCAATCTATTAATGCACTTTACAACAGAAATTTCACCTAGATTAACTTTCTACCATCAGCATGATCAATCTAATGCTATTCTAAGAATTTTAGAATCAAACGAGTGTTGGATTGATGAAAGAACTTACCTTGAAGATGGAAATCAATGAAAATTTGAGAAATCGCCCCTCTCCTGCCTTAGCCTAACTTCAACGAGTTTACAGAGTAAAATATTATTTTAGGTCTAAAAACAGTATTTAACTAGGGTAGCCCTCTATGGCGGCCAGCGCCCTCAACTTTCAGCACGGGCAGTCTTTAGTAAAATAGTCATAACTTTTTACTCCAATATCGAATTAATAAACGATCACTGACATTGAAAAGAAGACTCAAAAATCTTTGATGTAATGGTTATTGGGCCCCATAAATCTTATATTCTAGGAGGAATTCTCATTTGAAGTTGATCCTAGTTTAAACTTAGCTCGAAATTCAATCGATAAGGACACTTCTAACTTAACTTTGTGCTAGGGGTATCTTATGATCTTAATTCATATCTAACACATTCATACTAAATTGATCTTATAACATTTATGAAAGAATAAATTGGTACAATCTAGGTGATACCCTAATTTATGAAATGAAATTAGTACCCTATAGCTCATATTCACATTTTAGGCTAAAATTTTTGTATTTCATAATAGGAAATATATTCTATTAAATAGATTTAAATTTTAAAATCCTCTCTCTCTTTCTATTGAGGTTTTTATCTAATGAATTTTTTCAATTTTCTCAAATCTTTTCCCCAAAATCTCTCTATTATTATATACCTGAATACTCTATTTCTGCTAGAATATACTATTAAATATATGGCCTAGCTATAGTATTATGTTTCACTCTTCTGGTAATATTTTTAGTTTATTTATTCAAATTAATAAAATCTTATTTTAAATAGATCACTTTTATTCTCAAGTCTGTCTTTACTTATAAAATAGACAAGTTTGTACATGAAGTCTTATGGCTCATGCATGGAAGATTAAATTATCGGCTCTTATAAGTTAAAAAATTAAGTTCATATTCAAAAATGAAGTTGAACAAATATTTTGATGACTTTAGCACGTGATTAAATATAATTTAATCGTAGGTATGAGAATGATCGAATTTCGACTTCTTGTATTAGTGCACGTTGTGTGTATTGAAAGGTCCAAGTAGAGATGATTGTTTATGTTCTGAATTTCTTATAAATAATTTCTCTAGATTATTAAACGTATTTATACGCATAATCTTGATATAACTATTATGATCAATGTCATTTCTTTACTGTCTTGATCTGTCAAAGGGTGAAACTCTTTTGTGGGTTAAAATGTTCTTGATATGTTGGATGATGAAAAATAACATTTGTGAAATAATAATTAGTTGATAGAATTCATGTATCGGTCTTGAGATTGGATGATCACTACTAAAAAAAAAAAAGAAAAAACCGACCACGTGTTGTGGTCAGAAAAAACCGACCAGAAGTAGTCGGTTTTTCGTAATATTTTATAAAAAAAAATTAAAAAAAAGCGACCACAAGTGGTAGTTTTTAAATTTTAAAAACACAAAAAAATTATTTCATTAATTTTTATATTAATTATTATTTATTAACAAATAAAAATTAAAAAAATATATCAAAATTGGCCACTAGTGGTCGGTTTTTAATTATTTTTTTTAAAAAGAAAATATATTAAAAACCGACCAAACAAGGATCGGTTTTTTAGCAAGGTACAGAATGTATCGCCAAATATTCAATATGATTCCACAAGATCTAGTTTCGTTCAAGTAACGGATTCTAGCCAACTGAAAGGATCTTCTGATCAATCCAGAGATCATTTGGATTCCATTAATAATGAGGATTCGGAATATCACACATTGATTAATCAAAGAGAGATTCAACAACGAAAAGAAAGATCGATTCTTTGGGATCCTTCCTTTCTTCAAACGGAACGAAAAGAGATAGAATCAGGCCGATTCCCAAAATGCCTTTCTGGATATTCCTCAATGTCCCGACTATTCACGGAACGTGAGAAGCAGATGATTAATCATCTGTTTCCGGAAGAAATCGAAGAATTTCTTGGGAATCCTACAAGATTCGTTCGTTTTTTTTTCTCTAATAGATGGTCAGAACTTCATCTGGGTTCGAATCCTACTGAGAGGTCCACCAGAGATCAGAAATTGTTGAAGAAACAACAAGACCTTTCTTTTGACCCTTCTAGGCGATCGGAAAATAAAGAAATGGTTAATATATTCAAGATAATTACGTATTTACAAAATACCGTCTCAATTCATCCTATTTCATCAGACCTGGGATGTGATATGATTCCGAAGGATGAACCGGATATGGACAGTTCCAATAAGATTTCATTCTTGAACAAAAATCTATTTTTTGATTTATTTTATCTATTCCATGACCGGAACAGGGGAGTATACACGTTACACTACGATTTTGAATCATAAGAGAGATTTCAAGAAATGGCAGATCTATTCACTCTATCAATAACCGAGCCAGATCTGGTGTATCATAAGGGATTTGCCTTTTCTATTGATTCCTGCGGATTGGATCAAAAGCAATTCTTGAATGAGGCCAGGGATGAATTTAAAAAGAACTCTTTATTGGTTCTACCTCCTATTTTTTATAAAGAGAATGAATTTTTTTCTCGAAGGATCAGAAAAAAATGGGTCCGGATCTCCTGCGGGAATGATTTGGAAGATCCAAAACCAAAAATAGTGGTATTTGCTAGCAACAACATAATGGAGGCAGTCACTCAATATAGATTGATCCGAAATCTGATTCAAATCCAATATAGTACCTATAGGTACATAAGAAATGTATTGAATCAATTCATTTTCATGAATAGATCTGATCGCAACTTCGAATATAGAATTCAAAGGGATCAAATAGGAAAGGATAGTCTGAATCATAGAACTATAATGAAATATACGATCAACCAATATTTACCGAATTTGAAAAAGAGTCAGAAGAAATGGTTCGAGCCTCTTATTTTGATTTCTCGAACCGAGAGATCCATGAATCGGGATCCTGATGCATATAGATACAAATGGTCCAATGGGAGCAAGAATTTCTAGGAACATTTGAAACAGTCCGTTTCGGAGCAGAAGAGACGTTTTCAAGTAGTGTTCGATCGATTACATATTAATCAATATTCAATTGATTGGTCTGAGGTTATCGACAAAAAATATTTGTCTAAGCTACTTCATTTCTTTTTGTCCAAGTCACCTCTTTTTTTGTCCAAGTTGCTTTTATTTTTGTCTTACGCACTTCCTTTTTTCTGTGTGAGTTTCGGAAATATCCTCATTACTAGGTTCGAGATCTACATCTATGGTAGGTTTTTGAACTAAAAAAAATTAAAAAGTAAATAATTTTTAGTAACCAATAATTATATATATGTAATTAAATATATATATATATATATATTATTTTCATTAAAAATAATTATATATATGTAATGTAATTTATATATAAATTTTTGAAATTACATTGATCACCCATAGTCGATAACCAGTATAATAATAATAAAAATCAATAATTCTTAAATTTTGTGAAAAAAATTACACTAAAAAATATATCAAATCAAATAAAAAAATTCCGTTAAACATAATATTTATCTTTTACTTATGTTTCAGTATATGGAATAAATATTTTCTTTGTATATACGTTAAACATGCATAATCTTTGTATAATGAATATGTGTGTGTGTGTATATATATACACATATATATCATACCGTTGAGATAATGATATTATGCTACTATTTCAGTCATAATAATGTAATATATAACCGATAATTCATCAGAATATAATGAACATATTCTATTATAAGGTAATATATACTTGTGGATGTGATATATATATATACGCATTCAAAAGTTCATATATATAAATATCTTATATCTATGTATATATATAATTAATTAATCACTCATCTGAGTATGTCTAAGAAACACATTGCATTATATTATTGGATAATATACTTGTGTGTGTATGTGATATATATAGTACGTATTTAGAATTTGATATAGTCGATAGTGTGTATATGTGTGTATGTGTATGTGTGTATGTGTGTGTATATATATATATATTAATACTCGTGCCTTTTTCCTAGCTAGAAATCATCTCAAGAATGCTAGGACTTACTTTGAAATGCAAAACTATCTTTGTACATGTGGTATTTTAGAGTTTTTCACTTTCTATCACGTGGAAAATTGAGCTAGCTTTCCAACGGTACCAATTTTGTCCTAATCCGATATCAGACGAGGAAGTTATGGATGTTTTACTTGAAACTGTCGGAAACGCCCAGGTATGACGGCCAAGTCGACGGACCGACACATAAGTGACGGACCGCCACTTTGACCATCACCGCCAAGGCAGTTGAACCATGTATTGGATAAGGAATGATAAACGAGTTAACGGACTGTCAAAGTTGTGACGGACCGTCATCCAGGCCGTCAACTCTTATCCAGTGAACCCCATTTCTGGTCCACGTCTGATGGGCTAAGTGACGGACCTTCAAGTGTCTGACGGACCGTCAGTCGAAACGTCACACGTCATGTTCAGTTTATTTCCAGGTTATTTTAATAGGGGTATTTTGGTCACTTATCACTTGCTTACATATACACAGATAAGTACGAATTCAGCCATTATGCTCATTATTATTTCACAAAAAAAACTAGGGTTTCTCTCTCTAAATTTAATCTCCAAGAACAAGACCCAATTGTCTTCAAGAATCAAAGGATTTCAAACCCTTCAAGTTCAAAAATGTCAAGAACCCTGAGTCGGGTATGCGTAGTGTTCATCTATGGACCCCTTTAGTTCATAGAGTTCAAGAACCATGCTTTTAAATAAGAAACTTTAATTTTCTAGTTGTTATGTGATGTTGTTCATGTTAATGATCATTGTTTAAGCTCCAAGATATTAATTTTAGTTGATTTCCATGATGCATGCATGCTTGTAGTTAAAACCCATGAATTTGGATAGTTCAAGATGATTAAAATTGTTGAGAAAACCTATGCCTCAAAGTGTGGATGCAAGGTGTTTGTTAAAATGCCTAGAATGCTAAAAATCATGATCCCATGACCCCATAGTATTTAAATGACAAGCTACGTCAACTCTTAAGATGATTCCATATGAACTTCCATGCTATTGATATGTGTTGCTAGT
The DNA here is from genome assembly GCA_030864215.1 of Capsicum pubescens. NCBI lineage: Eukaryota > Viridiplantae > Streptophyta > Magnoliopsida > Solanales > Solanaceae > Capsicum > Capsicum pubescens. The sequence goes on from CM061543.1 coordinate 128,298,376, forward strand.
ATGATTATGCAATAAACATGATATTAAGGTTATGCAAGTACTTCCATGTGACATGGAATCCTTTCCATGCAATACATTGTTGATAACCATGCTTAGTATGAAATCCCTTATGTACGATATTATGAATTGTGGACTCAAATATTGTGATCAAGTCATGTCATGGGTGTCAGTTCCTTCCATCGAGTCCTGGGGATATTCGTACCCAAAAAACATAGTTGTGTGCCCAGATCCATGTCATGTCATCACGATCATCTCAGTCAAGCCACAATCTACAGAACCCAGTCAATCATGTGACTCAGGAAACCTCAGAAATCTCATGATCTCAGTAAATTCTCGAAAAGTAGTACTATTTTGTCAGTCAACGGACGTCATTTATTTAGTCCATGTACCGTCAGTTAAATCATGTTCAGTATCTTCAGATAGGAGTAGAAGTTAGCACCGAGTGAACCCAAGGATGGGAACTCACCTACCAGTTTAGGGTGTGATTCTTAGTAGTCATTCTTATGTTCCAGAACTACGTTGCCAGTGTAGGTTGAGACATCTTAACCTGTCATACTAGGGTTGAAGAGGTGTCTAAACCTGTCAAGTTAGGGTTCCCACCATTCTCATTTGAGTACCTGTCAGATGAGGGTCACTCACAATTGTCCTTACCAGTGATACGGTATTGACACCTCTCAAGTTGGGGCAGAGATTGGACCTCAACATTGCTATATACATTATTGGGGCATGTAGGTTAAACAACTACCTCCCACAGTTTCAGGCTTAGTCTCAGTAATAGAACTCAGATAATTCTTTAGATATCAGTATACCATGACTGCCAGATACAGTCAAATTCAGTTATAGTACGAAACTCAGATAGTTCCATCAGATGTAGGACTGTCAGACACAGTCACCCATGCATTCAGAACTACAGTATCAGTCATGATCAGTTATCAGTAAACTATGTATTAGCGTACAAATTTAGGTATCACGCATTCGCGATCTCAGTTTCTATGTATGCATATTTGCATTCTCACGTTCATATCAGTCAGTTAGTTAGCATTATTCATGCATGTAACCCTATTTATGTTCAGCCTACCTCACTCGTATACTCAGTACTCCAATTGTACTGACACATTCGCGCTATGGTGCTTTCTCTTTATGTTACACCATAGGTTCAGAGACACGAGTTCCAGACCAGCAGTAGCAGTTGCATTCCAGTTTACAGAGTTTCAGTGAGTCCTTTTCATTCGAAGATGATATGATTTGATTTATTCATTTCTTATTTCAGTTAGCTATCAGCTTACGGAGTTAGTTGGAGACATGTTCCTTCAACTCCTTATTCAGACAATGTTTAGAGGCTTTCAGATTTAGTTCAGTTTTGATTCAAACTTCAGTTATCTTGGGTATTTTTCACCCACATAGATGTTATAATTATTTTAGTTGAACCTTATGGTCTATTGTTTATGTTTTCTGCATATTACATGTATGTTAAGAAATGTACAGGTACAGATATTAGTCATGGGTTAGCTTGTGGTCCCTTGGGGTCATAAGCACCGTGTAGTATTCCGATTTAGAAAATCAGGGTGTTACAAACTTGGTATCAGAGCCTAAGGTTCAATAGAGTCCTAGGAAGTCTGGAAGCCGCATCTAGTAGAGTCTTGTGCATTGGTGTGTTTTGCGCCATATTTATGTACAAGAGGCTATGAGATGTTTTAGGAACAGTTTCCCTTCTTTCAGCATTCATTTCATGCTAGTGAGCATAATCTTAAGTTAAACTCTCAGTCTAATTCTTTCTTCTCTTATTTCAGAATATGCCTCCAAAGAGAAGAAACCAGCCAGTTCCTCAGCCCAAAAACCCTTTGGGCGAGCATGTTTCTCATGCGGAGTTTAGAGTCGCGTTCATAACACTTGCTCAATCGTGGATGCCTAGAATGAACGGCCACCAGTTATTCCAGCCAATCCATTGGCCAATTCCGTAGCAGCTAGAATTTGGGACTTCACCCGAATAAACCCTCCATCTTTCTTTAGGTCTAAGTCTGATGAAGACCCTCAGGAATTCATTAACCAAGTACAGAAGGTCATTGACATCATGGGAGGTACTTCTGTTCAGAGATCCGTGTTAGTCGCATACCAGTTACAGGATGTTGCTCACACTTGGTACAAATAGTAGAAGTCTGAGAGGTTAGATGATGGTGGTCCTATAGAGTAGGAGGAATTTGTCACGGCTTTCTTAGACAGATTCTTTCCCCGAAAGCAAAGGGAGTCCAAAGTTCTTGAGTTTATCAACCTCAGGCAGGGAAATATGACGGTTTGGGAGTATTCTCTTAGATTTACTCAGCTAGCCAGATATGCCCTTCATGTAGTTGCAGACAACAGGGCTAAGATGAGAAAGTTTGTGTCGAGAGTGAACGATAGCGTGGTAAATGAGTGTAGATCTACAATGTTGAACAGTGATATGACTTTAGCCAGGCTCATGACCCATGCTCAGCAAATAGAGGAGTAAAACGTTATGGCTAGAGAGAGGCAGAATAAGAGAGCAAGATCAGGCAGTTTCAGTTTTGCTCAACATAAATTAGAAGAAGGAAACAGTTCACAGTTTCATCCCAAGTTAGCAGATCCAGCTCCTTCCTCCGCTAGTGCCCCAGTGCCGAAATTCAGAGACAACAACAGAGATAGAGTACCAGGCTCTAAATCTCAGGACAGTGTCAGCAAAGCCTGAACTAATCCCCTATGTCAAACTTGTGGTAAGAACCACCAGGGTATTTGCAGAGTTGGTAGTGATGTTTGTTTCGGTTGTGGTAAGCCAGGCCACAGAGTCAGAGATTGTCCTCAGTCCAGTTATCAGGGTCAGCAAAATCGTCCCACAGCTCAGTCCTGTCACCCGAACTAGCAGGGTGCCACTCTCAGTGCTACTAGTGGGCAACTCCCAAATAGACTCTATGCTCTTCAGACTCAACAGGATCAGGAAAATTCTCCTAATGTCATTACTGGTACGTTACAGATTTTCCATGTTCATGTTTATTCTTTGCTAGATCCAGGTGCATCCTTGTCTTTTGTCACTCCATACATAGCAGGCAATTTCGGAATCAGTCCCGAAATTTTAGCAGAGCCCTTTTCAGTCTCTACCCCAGTAGGTAAAACCATCAGAAATCCACGTCAGCAGATTTAGTCGAGTTAGAGATGACTAAATTTGATGTCATTCTCAGCATCGATTGGCTTCATTCCTGCTATGCCACAGTCGACTGTAGAAATAGTATAGTTCAGTTTCAGTTCCCGATTGAGCCCGTCCTAGAATGGAAAAGTAGTACTTCATATTTCAGGGGTTAACTTGTTTCCTACCTTCGGGCAAGGAAAATGATTTCTAAGGGGTGTGTGTATCATCTCGTGCCTATTAAAGATTCCAATTCCAAATCTCTTAGTTTTGAATCAGTCCCAGTGGTTAATGAATATTCAGACGTTTTTCCCAAAGATCTTCCAGGCATCCTCCCAAAAGGGAAATAGACTTCGGCATAGACCTTCTCTCCGATACTCAGCCTATTTCTATTCTGCTATACAGAATGGCACCAGCAGAACTCAAGGAACTGAAAGATCAGTTAAAGGACCTCTTAGATAAGGGATTCATTAGGCCCAGTGTATCCCAATGGGGTGCAATAGTCTTATTCGTGCACAAGAAAGATGGTTCTCTCAGGATGTGTATCGATTACCGTCAGCTCAACAAAGTTACGATCAAGAACAAGTATCCTCTTCCCAGAATAGATGACTTGTTTGACCAACTTCAGGGTGCCAGTTATTTCTCCAAGATAGACCTCAGATCAGGCTATCATCATCTCAGAGTTAGGGAATGTGACATCCCGAAGATAGCTTTTCATACTCGGTATGGTCACTTTGAATTTCTAGTCATGTCCTTTGGTCTTACCAATGCCCCTGCAGCTTTCATGGACTTGATGAAACGGGTGTTCAAGCAGTACTTGGACATGTTCATCATAGTCTTCATAGATGATATTCTGGTCTATTCTCGCACAGAGTGTGATCATTCAGACCATCTCAGAATTATTCTTCAGACTCTCAGGGATCATCAGTTGTTTGCCAAGTTTGGTAAGCACAAATTTTTGCTAAGATCAGTAGCATTCCTTGGCCATATTATTTTCGATGATGGCATTAGAGTAGATCCTCAGAAAATTGAAGTGGTAAGAAACTGGCCTCACCCTGTCTCTCCATCAGATATCAGGAGTTTCTTGGGTTTGGCTGGCTATTACAGACGCTTTGCCGATGGATTTTCTTCTATTGCATCTCCTATGTCCAGATTGACTCAGAAGAAGGTTAAGTTTCAGTGTTCAAATTCTTGCGAGAAGAGTTTTCAAGAGTTGAAGACTCAACTCACCTCAGCCCCAGTTCTAACTCTTCCAGATGGTTCAGATGGTTTTGTAGTCTATTGTGATGCATCTAGAGTGGATTTAGGTTGTGTCCTCATGCAGCATGGTAAGGTCATAGCCTACGTCTCCATACAGCTAAAGCCCCATGAGAAGAATTATCCTACTCATGATCTTAAGTTAGCAGCCGTAGTATTTGCACTAAATATTTCGAGGCATTATCTATACGAAGTTCATGTAGATGTATTCACAGATCATAAGAGTCTCCAGTATGTCTTTTCATAGAAAGATCTCAATCTTTGTCAGAAAAGGTAGTTGGAGCTCTTAAGGATTATGACATGAGTGTCCTTTATCACCCGGGAAAGGCCAACGTTATGGCTGATGCTCTCAGTACTCTCCATGGGTAGTGTTTCTCACATTGAGGATAGCAAGAAAAAGATAGCCCAGGTAATCCATCAGCTTGTCAGATTAGGCGTTCGCTTAGTCGACACTTCAGAGGGTTGTGTATGTGTTCAGAGTAGCTTAGAGTCATCTCTACTTTCAGAGGTAAAAGAAAACCAAGACAGGTACCCCAAACTTGTCAAGCTAAAAGAGTCAGTTCAGAATCAAAAAGTAGAGGCTTTCTCCCAAAGGGGAGATGGTGTTCTTCGTTGTCAGGGTCATTTGTGTGTTCCAGGTGTAGATGACTTGAGGCAGCAAATTTTTGTAGAGGCGCATGGTGCGCGATACTCTATTCATCCCGGGACTACTAAGATGTACCACGACTTATGGGAGATTTATTGGTGGAGTGGGATGAAAAGAGATGTTGCAGAGTTTGTGGATAAGTGCTCTACATGTCAGCAGGTTAAGATAAAGCCTCAGAAACCTAGTGGGTCCATGCAGGAGTTTACCATTCCTACTTAGAAGTGTGAAAAAGTGAACATGGATTTCGTGATGGGTTTGCCTCGAACTCGTCATCAGCATGATTCAGTTTGGGTTATTATAGACAGAAGGACCAAGTCAGCTCATTTCCTTCCAGTTCGTACCTCTTATTCAGGCAAGGATTATGCCAAACTCTATATCAGGGAGTTGGTTAGATTACATGGTGTTCCATTATCTATCATCTCAGACAGAGGTACACAGTTCACCTCTCACTTTTGGAAAGCATTCCAAAAGGGTCTTGGTACCCAAGTTCATCTCAGTACCGTCTTTCATCCTCAGACAGATGGTCAAGGAGAGAGAACTATTCAGACTGTTGAAGATATGCTAAGGGCATGTGAAATTGATTTCAAGGGAAGTTGGGATGACCACTTATCTCTGATTAAGTTTGCATACAACAATATCTATCATTCCAGTATTCAGATGGTTCCATTTGAAGCTCTCTATGGTAGGAAGTGTAGATCTCCAGTCGGTTGGTTCGAAGTTAGTGAGGCCTTAGTCATCGATCCTGACTTTGTATTCGACGCCTTAGAGAAAGTTCAGTTGATCAGAGAGAGACTTTGGGCCGCTCAGAGCCGACAGAAGTCTTATACAGATGTTTGTAAAAAGGATCTCGAGTTCGAGGTCAATGACTTTGTCTATCTTAAGATCTCTCCCATGAAGGGAGTGAAGAGGTTCGGCAAGAAAGAGAAACTCATTCCCCGCTATGTCGGTCCTTTCAAGATTCTCAGTCGCTTCGGCAAGGTAGCTTATAAGCTCGAATTGCCTTCAGATCTAGCCTCCGTTTACCCGGTCTTCCATGTCTCCTTGATCAAGAAGTACATAGGTGACCCAGAAGTTGTAGTCCCTATTCAGAATATTGATGTTCAGGACAGCCTCTCTTATGAAGAGATTCCAGTCAAAATTTTAGACTATCAGATTTGTAGGCTGAGGAACAAAGAAGTCCTTCTAGTCAAAGTTCTTTGGCGAAATTAGTACGTTGAGGGAGCTACTTGGGAAGTAGGAGCAGACAAGCATACCAAGTACCCTCACCTTTTTTCCGCCAAGCCAGATCAAGCTCAAGGTAACAGTCCTCCTTAAGCTTATTCAGTTTTACGTTCAGCATTCAATACAACTTGATATTTCATTTCATGTTCATGTTCCATCACAAATTTGGTATCAAGTACCATTGCATATTCATTCATGCATACATTTATCAGTCCAGTAAATAATCATGCATCAGATATGCATTCTCATTGCGAGAACCTTAGACATGAATTCATGAATTAGTTACACGTGCATCATATATACATGTTCAGTATAACGCATTCAGTTTTTCAGTCATAAGATCATGTTCCAGCTACTCATGTTTAGATTATTGTTTCCCCTCTCAGTCAGTTCCATTTGAGGATGAATGTTCTCAAAGGGGATATATTGTAATACACGTGCCTTTTTCCTAGCTAGAAATCATCTCAAGGATGCTAGGACTTACTTTGAAATGCAAACCTATCTTTGTACACATGTTATTTTTTATATTTTCACTTTCTATCACGCGGAAAATTGAGTTAGATTTCCAACGGTATGAATTTTGTCCAAATCCGACATCAGACGAGGAAGTTATGGACGTTTTACTTGAAACTGTCGGAAATGCCCAGGTATGACGGCCAAGTCGATGGACCGACACATAAGTGATGGACCACCACTTTGACCATCGCCGCCAAGGTATTTGAGCCACGCACTGGATAAGGACTGACGAACGAGTTGACGGACCATCAAAGTTGTGACGGACCATCATCCAGGCCGTCAACTCTTATCCAGTGAACCCCATTTCTAGTCCATGTTTGATGGGCTAAGTGACGAACCATCATGTGTCTGACGGGCCATCAGTCGGACCGTCACACACCACGTTTAGTTTATTTCCAGGTCATTTTAACAGGGGTATTATGGTCACTTATCACTCACCTACATATACCCAGATAAGTCCGAATTCAGACATTATGCTCATTATTATTTCAAAAACAAAAACTAGGGTTTCTATCTCTAAATTTAATCTCCAAGAACAAGACTCAATCCTCTTCAAGAATTAAAGGATTTCAAACCCTTCAAGTTTAAAAATGTCAAGAACCCTGAGTCAAGAACCATGTTTTTAAATGAGAAACTTTGATTTCCTTATTGTTATGCGATGTTGTTTATGTTAATGATCATTGTTTAAGCTTCAAGATATTAATTTAAGTTGACTTCCATGATGTATGCATGCTTGTAGTTAAAACCCATGAATTTGGATAGTTTAAGATGATTAAAAATGTTGAGAAAACCTATGCCTCAAAGTGTGCATGCAAGGTGTTTGTTAAAATGCCTAGAATTCTAAAAATCATGATCCCATGACCCCATAGTAATTAAATAACAAGCTATGTCAACTCTTAAGATGATTCCACATGAACTTCCATGCTATTGATATGTGTTGCTAGTATGATAATGCAATGAACATGATATTAAGGTTGTGCAAGTACTTCCATGTGACATGAAATCTTTTCCATGCAATACATTGTTGATAACCATGCTTAGAATGAAATCCCTTATATAAGACATTATGAATTGTGGACTCAAATATTGTGATCAAGTCATGTCATGTGTGTCAGTTCCTTCTATCGAGTCCTGGGGGTATTCGTACCCAAAAAACATAGTTGTATGCCTAGAGCCATGTCATGTCATCACGATCATCTCAGTCAAGCCACAATCTGTAGAACTCAGTCAGTCATGTGACTCAGGAAACCTCAAAAATCTCATGATCTTAGTAAATTCTCAGAAAGTAGTACTATTCCGTCAGTCAATGGACATCATTTATTAAGTCCATGTATAGTCAGTTAAATCGTGTTCAGTCTCTTCAGATGGGAGTAGAAGTTAGCACCGAGTGAACCCAAGGATAGGAACTCACTTGCCAGTTTAGGGTGTGATTCTTAGCAGTCATCCTTGTGTTCCAGAACTACTTAGCCAGCGTAGGTTGAGACATCTTAACCTATCAGACTAGGGTTGATGAGGTAGCTTAACCTGTCAGTTTATGGTTCCCACCATTCTCATTTGAGTACCTGCCAGATGAGGGTCACTCACAACTGTCCTTACCAGTGGCGCGGTATTGACACCCCTCCAGTCAGGGCAGAGATTGGACCCCAACATTTCTATATACATTATTGGGGAATGTCGGTTAAACAACTACCTCCCACAGTTTCAGGCTCAGTCTCAGTAAAAGAACTCAGATAGTTCTTCAGATATCAGTATACCAGGACTGCCAGATACAGTCAAATTTAGTTATAGTACGAAACTTAGATAGTTCCATCAGATATAGGACTGTCATACATAGTCACCCATGCATTCAGAACTACAGTATCAGTTATGATCAGTTATCAGTAAACTATGTATTAGCGTATAGATTTAGCTATCACGCATTCGCGATCTAAATTTTTATGTATGCATGTTTGCACTCTCATGTTTATATTAGTCAGTTATTTAGCATTGTTCATGCATGTAACCCTATTTATGTTCATCCTACCTCACTCGTATACTCAGTACTCCAGTTGCACTGACGCATTCACGCTATGGTGCTTTCTCTTTATGCTACATAGGTTTAGAGACAGGAGTTCCAGACCAGCAGTAGCAGTTGAATTACAGTATACAGAGTTGCAGTGATTCCTCTTCATTCGAGGACGATATGATTTGATTTATTCATTTATTATTTCAGTTAGCTATCATTTTACGGAGTTAGTTGGAGACATGTTCCTTCAACTCCTTATTCAGACAGTGTTTAGAGGCTTTCAGATTTAGTTCAGTTTTGATTCAAACTTCAGTTATCTTGGGTATTTTTCATGCACATGGATCTTATAATTATTTCCGTTGAACCTTATGGTCTATTATTTATGTTTTTCGCATATTACATGTATGCTAAGAAATGTACAGGTACAGATATCAATCATGGGTTAACTTGTGTTCCTCGGGGTCATGAGCACCGTGTAGCATTTCGGTTCAGAAAATCGGGGTGTTACATATATATATATAGTATATAGATATTATACGGTGAAGGTATACTAATGACATACATAAGATAATGTAATCTATAATTCGTCTAAGTATTTATGAAATACGTTGTATATATATTATTATGGAGTAATAGAATCGTGTATGTGATGTTTATAGTACGTATGTGAAAGCCGATAGACAATTGAATAAATGTATATATACGTATATCTTTTGTAGTGACGTATGTAGTATTCAAAAGCTAGATAACTAAATGTATATATCAGTATAGTTTGAATGATACATTGATATATATCATACTATTGAGGAAATAGATATACTATTTTGGGTCAATGTAGACACATATATGTTATTGAAGTTGTAATAACGTAAGACTAGTATTACGAGGTATATATATCGTATTTAAAAGCTAATTAACCAAAAAAATTTCGTAATTTACAAAAATCATTGATATTATTATACGATTGAGGAAATATACTACTCGTGTTAATGTGATGATAAAATAACTATTATTTGATTTATAAATTTGGGAATTGTATTAAATTAATTGGATGTTGTCCTGGTACCATACACATTGTATGTACTGTGTATTTATATATATATGAATTGTATTAAATTAATTGAATGTTGTTATAAATATTATCGAATTTATTAAAATTTTAATTTATTAACTTATTTTTGTAATTTATTAATTGCAATTTATTAAATTTTAATTTTAAAAATATTTTTTTAATTATTACAAAAATCGACCACATGTGGTTGGTTTTCATAATAATTGAAAAAAAAATATAATTCTTTAACCCGACCCGACCTGTAATACATAATAAAACACAAAATCTCTCCAAAACCTCACCCATTTCCCATCCAGGAAGTTTGTACTCTATCCTAACTTTCAATTTTGGCTTTAATCCATTTTCAAGGAACTATTCCATCCTAGGTTTTAATTTTGGGCAAGGTAACAATTAACTTTCATTAACTAAATTTAGCTTATTCTTGTATTCACAAACTCGTTTTTTAATATCTAGAAATGTTAAACGTTTACATACAAATATCTTAGTGTTAATTTCGTCAAATGGTTGTGGTTTGAGTTCTAGGGTTTGGATATTTGTTTTATTTAGCTAGATTTTAGCTAATTTTTGAAATTTGAGATTGAACTAGCTAATTCTAGGCTTGTTCCAACATTAATTTGATTTTGAATTACCTAAATTTTGGTTAGTCTTGACATTTATTTCTCTATTTTACTCATTAGTTGTTTAGTAGGTTTGGAGGAAAATTTTATTCCTATTCTGTTACTAAATTGTTGTAATTATTTAAGAAAAGAGTATTCTTTGTAATAATTTTACTATTTGACAGATTTCAAATTTGATAAAAGGATTGCTTTGCTATTTTTTTGGGTGACCACTTATCTCTTTCAATTTAATTTATGCCAAGCATAGGTAAGTTGATTTGTCTCTATTTTCTTATAATTAAGTCTTGTTACTGTACATATTGAAGTGTAGTGAAACAGTGTGTGGCCTTGTTCGATTCACTAGCAGTGTTGTTATCTTCTTGTTATTGTTCATATTAAAGTCTAGTGAAGTTATATGTGGCCTTGTTCAATTCACTAGTATTGTTGTTGACATCTTGTCGGTCTTGTTGTTGCTTTTTTGGTGACATAATCATTTGAAAATGGTTAAGTGTAGGGACTTTAAAGGAGATTTTTTGTTTTGAATGTGGTTGGGTTGTTGACTTAGTTGCTTGAAAATGGTTAAGTGTAGGAACTTTAAAGGGGATTTTTTATTTTGAATGTGGTTTGGTTGGCGACTTAGTTGCATGAAAATAGTTAAGTCTAGGAACTTTAAAGGGGGTTTTTTGTTTTGAATGTGGTTTGGTTGGTGACTTAGTTGCTTGAAAATGGTTAAGTGTAGGAACTTTAAAGGGAAATTTTTTGTTTTGAATGTGGTTTGGTAGCTAACTTAGTTGCTTGAAAACGGTTAAGTGTAGGAACTTTAAAGGAAATTTTTTTATTTTGAATGTGGTTTGGTAGGTGACTTAGTTGCTTGAAAATGGTTAAGTGTAGGAACTTTAAAGGGAATTTTTTTGTTTTGAATGTGGTTTGGTTGGTGACTTAGTTACTTGAAAATGGTTAAGTGTAGAAACTTTAAAGGGAATTTTTTGTTTTGAATGTGGTTTGGTTGGTGACTTAGTTGCTTGAAAATGATTAAGTGTAGGAACTTTAAAGGATTTTTTTTTGTTTTGAATGTGGTTTGGTTGGTGACTTAGTTGCTTGAAAATGGTTAAGTGTAGGAACGTTAAAGGGAATTTTTTGTTTGAATGTGATTTGGTTGGTGACTTAGTTGCTTGAAAATGGTTAAGTTCAGGAACTTTAAAGGGAATTTTTTTGTTTTGAATGTGGTTTGGTAGGTGACTTAGTTTCTTGAAAATGGTTAAGTCTAGGAACTTTAAAGGGGATTTTTTGTTTTGAATGTGGTTTGGTTGGTGATTTAGTTGCTTGAAAATGGTTAAGTGTAGAACTTTAAAGGGAATTTTTTTGTTTGAATGTGGTTTGGTAGGTGACTTAGTTGCTTGAAAATGGTTAAGTGTAGGAACTTTAAAGGGAATTTTTTTATTTTGAATGTGGTTTGGTAACAGCCTCTCTACCGCTTTAGGGGTAGTAGTGGTATGGACTACGTACACTCTACACTCCCCAGACCCCACTTTGTGGGAATATACTGGGTTGTTGTTGTTGTTGTTGTTGTTGTTGTAATGTGGTTTGGTAGGTGGCTTAGTTGCTTGAAAATGGTTAAGTGTAGGAACTTTGAAGACAATTTTTTTGTTTTGAATGTGGTTTGGTTGGTGACTTAGTTACTTGAAAATGGTTAAGTGTAGGAACTTTAAAGGGAATTTTGGTTGTTTTGAATGTGGTTTGGTTGGTGACTTAGTTACTTGAAAATGGTTAAGTGTAGGAACTTTAAAGGGGATTTTTTGTTTTAAATGTGGTTTGGTTGGTGACTTAGTTGCTTGAAAATGGTTAAGTGTAGGAACTTTAAAGGGAATTTTTTTATTTTGAATGTGGTTTGATAGGTGACTTAGTTGCTTGAAAATGGTTAAGTGTAGGAACTTTAAATTGAATTTTTTTATTTTGAATGTAGTTTGGTAGGTGACTTAGTTGCTTGAAAATGGTTAAGTGTAGGAACTTTAAAGGAATTTTTTTTGTTTTGAATGTGGTTTGATTGGTGACTTAGTTACTTGAAAATGGTTAAGTGTAGGAACTTTAAAGGGGATTTTTTTTGTTTTGAATGTGGTTTGGTAGGTGACTTAGTTGCTTGAAAATGGTTAAGTGTAGGAACTTTAAAGAATTTTTTTTTGTTTTGAATATGGTTTGGTTGGTGACTTAGTTTCTTGAAAATGATTAAGTCTAGGAATTTTAAATAGAATTTTTTATTTTGAATGTTGTTTGGTTGGTGACTTAGTTTCTTGAAAATGGTTAAGTGTAGGAACTTTAAAGGGGATTTTTTTTGTTTTGAATATGGTTTGGTAGGTGACCTAGATGCTTAAAAATGGTTAAGTGTAGGAACTTTAAAGGGAATTTTTTTGTTTTGAATGTGGTTTGGTAGGTGACTTAGTTGCTTGAAAATGGTTAAGTCTAGGAACTTGAAAGGAAATTTTTTTGTTTTGAATGTGGTTTGGTTGGTGACTTAGTTGCTCGAAAATGGTTAAGTGTAGGAACTTTAAAGGAAATATTTTTGTTTTGAATGTAGTTTGGTTGGTGACTTAGTTGCTTGAAAATGGTTAAGTGTAGGAACTTTAAAGGGAATTTTTTTTTTGAATGTGGTTTTGTTGGTGACTTAGTTGCTTGAAAAGGGGATTTTTTTTTTGTTTTGAATGTGGTTTGGTTGGTGACTTAGTTTCTTGAAAATGGTTAAGTCTAGGAACTTTAAAGGGATTTTTTTTGTTTTGAATGTGGTTTGGTAGGGGACTTAGTTGCTTGAAAATGGTTAAATTTTTATGACTTGATCTAATTAGTTGAATTTGATTGATTGCGTAGATGTAACCTGATTATAGCTGGATATATCAACGGAACAATGATAATAGAATGGGTATTAGGGAGGAATTTGCTGAAGGAGCCAAAAGATTTGTTGAACATGCTAAGACACTTGATATGTGGACACGTTATCGGGTTATTCATTGTCCTTCTATTAGATGTGATGGGATAAATCTTGTAAGTGAAGAAGATGTAAAGGAACATCTTTATAGAAAAGGGTTTCACGGGGACTTTTTAAGATTGTGTGGCATTCATGGGGATGTTGCGCAAAATAACTTTGTTGTTGGAGAAAGTAGTAGATCTGCAGGGCATAATGAATTTCAAGATACTAGGACAACGGAAATGGTGCACGATGCTTTTGGGATGCAACACGGGGTTGAGTTTAGGGAAAATGTTGAAGATGTTCCTAATAGCGAAGCGAGCGATTTCTATAAAGAATTGCATGCTGCTAGTCATCCTTTGTTTGACAGATGTTCGCACTCTCATTTGTTTATTGTTGTTAGATTATTAAGTATTAAATCTAATTGGAATATTCTGAAGGAGGAATGGACTCAATGATAGACCTTATTAAGGAGTTAGTTGACCCCGGCTTGGAGGTTCCTGATTCTTTCTATAAGGCAAAAAGATTGGTGTCAAAGTTAGGTCTCTTCTCGATTAGAATTAATTATTGTGAAAATGGCTGCATATTATACTTTAGGGAAGATGTTAAGCTAGAGTTCTGTAAGTTTTGTCAACACTCTCGATATAAGTGTGGTTCTACTGGAAATAAAATTGCTATTAATGTGATGCATTATTTACCTCCAATACCAAGGTTGAAGAGGTTGTATGCTTCAAACAGCTCAACTCCTCATATGAGATGGCACAGTAAAAATAGAAGGCCCACTGGTGTTATGTGTCATCCATCTGATGGAGAGGCTTAGAAGCATTTTGATGCAACTTATCCAGATTTTGCAGCTGAGCCACAAAAATTCGATTGGGATTATATGCTAATGGGTTGTCTCCTTTTTCAGTTGGTGGTGCTCCAGATTCATGTTGGCATGTATTTACCACTCCTTATAATCTTCCTCCTGAACTGTTGATGACTAGTCCCTATATATTTCTAAATTATGTTAGTTCTGGCCCGCGTAATCCAAAAAGCAGAATAGATGTCTACTTGCAGCTTTTGATTGATGAACTTCAAATTTTATGGCATGAACAGGTTGAAACCTAGGGCATCTCTCTTAAACAGATATTCAATCTGTGTGCATATGTAATATGGACTGTTAATGATTTTTCTTCTTATAGAATATTGTCTGGGTAGATGACAGCTGGAATGCTCGCTTGTCCATACTGCATGGAAAAACAAAATCTTTCACACTGAGACATGGCAGGAAAAATTCATGGTTTTATTGTCATCGTTGTTTCTTGCCACCTGATCATGAATTTAGGAGACTCGAGAATGCATTCAGAAGGAATAGAAGGGAATATGATGGTCCACCACCAAGGTTATCTGGTCATGACGTATGGTAAATAGTTCAGGATTTGCCTAAATCCAGCGAGGAACGATTGTAGAGGCTTGATGGAGATGGCGTTTCGCATAACTGGACTAAGCAAAGTATATTTTGGGAGTTAGAATATTGGCCAGAAAATTTACTGCCAAATAATATTGATGTCATGCATACTGAGAAGAACTATTTTGACAACTTGTTCAACATAGTTATGGATGTCACCGGCAAAACAAAGGATAATCCTAAGGCCAGACTTGACTTACCAGAATATTGCAACCGTAGAGAATTACACTTACAGCAGGGGCCCAACAACAATGTTCTTAAGACCAAGGCTAGTTTTACATTCAAGTTGGACCAAAAGAGTCAAATATGTGAGTGGGTTCAAAGTTTGAAGATGCTCGATGGATATGCCTTAAATTGGGAAAGAGGGTTGATATGACACAAGGAATCTTGCATGGAATGAAAATCCATGATTGTCATGTTTTCATTGAATAATTACTTCCAATTGCTTTTATTGATTTACCTAAAAACATATGGAAACCAATAGCAGAGATCAGTTTGTTCTTCAAAGACTTATGTTTCACCACATTAAAAGAAGAAAATCTGGTGCGAATGGAAAGTAATATTGTTGTTATCACCAACAAGTTAGAGAAGATTTTCCCGCCAGCGTTCTTCGATGTGATGAAACATCTTCCCATTCACCTTGTGCACGAAGCTCGGCTAGGCTGTCTAGTTCAAAGTAGGTAGATGTATCCATTCAAACGGTAAGCATTTGCAACATATTTAAATTCATACATATCTTTTTTAAATTAAATAAATATCTAACCTTAACATTGTACAGGGCAATTGGAAAATTGAAAAGGGGTCCCAAAAACAAACATAAGGTGGAAGTCTCTACAGTTGAGGCATAGCTTGCGAGAGAAACTTCTCAATTTTATTCATACTACTTTCGTGATGAAGTTGCTTGTTCAAGAAACTGACCGAATCGTCATCAAAACGATGTGAATGAACCTTATTTGCAACCGATATCAATTTTCAATCAATCTAGTTGTAAGGCTAAAAAGATCATACCTCGCCGGCTCACTCCCACAGAGCGCAAGTCAGCAACTTTGTATGTCATACTGAATTGCCCGAAAATTGAGCCCTTTCTTAAGTAAGGAGATTAAAATTTTAACATATCTTATTTGTTTACTCATTTCCTTAAAGAAACTAATTGTGTGTTTCCCATGTTGGATGTTCAATTTATTTAAGACTCAATTCTACGAAAATCAAGTGCATGCATCCTTTGCAATGTGGTTTAAAAATGATGTTCGTAAGTGTATTAATATTTCTACAAAGTTTAAAAATTTACACATTCTTCAATTAAAATATATATATATAGTACACCATTCACCAAATCCAGCCACATACGATCATCTCTTAAGAGATATTTCTTTGGGTCTAGTTGAATCTAATGCAATGTCCCAATACAAAGTAAATGGGTTTAAATTTTCCACAGAACAACATTCCAGAACAAGGAAAACAAACAATAGTGGTGTTTGGGTTAAGGGTGATGATGATATTGATTACTTTGGCATCATACACGAGATCTTAGAACTGGAGTATGCTGGTTTCCTAGTAAAAAAAAATTATCCTCTTTCGATGTAAGTGGTTTGATCCAAGCACAAGAGGCACAAGAGTACATAGGGAGCATAACATCATTGAAGTGAAGCACAATATCTCGTATCCTATTTACGATCCATTTGTTCTAGCGCAAAATGCTAAACAAGTATAGTATGCTCCTTATCCATTTCGAATGATAAGTCTGATTGGTGAGCTGTAATCAAAACAAAGCCTATAGGCTGGGTGGAAGTTGAGAATGTGCTGGAGACTGCGTATCAAAATGAAATATAGATTGATCACCAGCTAGTGGACGTTGAATTAGTAGACGATTTAAATCACCCGAAAAATATATTTGAAGAAGTTAATATTATGGAAGAAGAGGCTGAGTGGGTAGGAGATGAGGAAACCTCCGAAGAAGGTGAATGGTTTAGTGGAGAGTCTTCAGAAGAGGAGGATTAGTTGAGTAGGTTGTATTTATTATATATTGATGTCTTTATGCTTTGTACTATATACTTACCTTTATGTTTCTTGTTTAAGATTTATATGTAATATACTGTTTAAGTTTATTGTTTCCACTTTTCCATGATTTATATAGTAATGAAAATATTCTTGTCTATATCTCGTGTTGTATTAGAGCGATTTGAAATGTGAATTAGTAACTTGAAATTAGTTACTTGGAATGTTTTCTTATATATGTATTTTGTAGGAACTAACTACTTGTTAACTTAACTTAATTTAGATGTCAGGCAGAGGTGACAAAGGTAAGGCAAAAGTTGATACTACAAAACCAAAAAAGAATAGACAACCTCTGGCTTATAGATGACCCATAGGTATTCATATATCTGAGGGTCGGTTTGCTAACGCGACAGCACGACCCTTATATTCTAGGTCGTCCGAGGATTCGATACCTACTCCTATGCATGTGGGGATACTACATGGGTCTACACCGACTCATTCTGCTCTTATGACCGTACCACCGCCAGCACAGTACTATCGGACGGTCGTTGGCCCCTTCAGATATCTACCATCATTGATACCCTCCTGCAGCAGTCACGCAGCTTCGTACAGTGATTTTGCTAGATCTATTGGGTTGTCAGACCTTCAGCTTGGAGGCACTCTATCTAGTGTTTCAGATCTGCCCATGCAATGCATCCACCATCACTTACTAGGCAGCCAGGAGACAGAGATGATTCTGGGAGAATTTATCTTGTTCCAGTTGCGAGAGGGTAAGATTTCTAAATATAATAATGTTACTCATTCTTTAATTACTATTATTATGCTCTATGAAATTATTGTTTGATCTTGTGTTGTAGGTTTAGGTTGGATGTTGGATTTGGACAAAAGGCGCGAATACGCATTACTCGGCACTTCAACGGCTACTGGACCAGCTAGCAAAAGGTTGCAGAACTTGATAGGGATAGAATGTTTGAAGAATTTAAGGTAAGGATTTAACTTATCGACTACTTATTAACACTTTGTTAGAACAAAAGATTGGATATTATATTTTTGTTGTAGAAATTTTACTGGTGGGATGATGCAAATATATTTCTTATAAAGAAGAACTTTTTCATTAGATGTAGAGCCAAATTTAACGATCTCTTGGATTATGCTCGAAAGAAATTGGTAAAACCTAAGTGGATTCCTGAGCCCGCATGGCAACTGTATCTTCGCCATTGGAGTAGTGCAGAATACCTATTGTTGAGTGAAAAAGGAAAGAAAACTCGAGCATCGTCCAAGGGTGTCTCCCTACATATGGCGGGTGCCAGAAGTACTCTTGCTGTGATGGAAAAAATGGTATGTAACTTTTACAATTTTAATTGTTTGTTTCTATTTAAATTTTTTTATTATTTGAACATTGATAATTTTTTCATATGCAAGAAAAAGAAAGGGTAGATAAATACCACATTATGAGCTATATGAGGAGACTTATGTGATGAAAAAAAAGAACCCGACTGATGAAGATGTCTGGGTTGAAGCTTGTGCAAAAGTTGTCCATGTAAGAAACAAATTCTAAATTTATGAATCTTTTTCTTAAAGTTGATATTATTCAATTTTAACTACTTTAATATTTTTTAACTTTTAGTATTAACTTTACTTTGAATATAGGACGAATATATGCGTCTTGTTGGTGCATATCGTAGTAGTCATCCTCCTGAAAGTCAGGGTGACCCAATACCCCAACATGTAGAGGAGGAGTTATGGGAAAAAGTTATGGGTCCAGCAAATAGAGTCCATTTGGTCGGATACCACAAGAAAAAATTTGGTGATAATGTTAGGTGTTCGCCCGACCCTTCTTACTCTAGATCCTCAGTTGATAGAGAAATGATTGAAAGATAACAAAATATGGTTTCTCAACTCACTGAAGAGCTTGTTGAACAGAGAGAGAGGTAGAAGAAGACGGAGAAGGCAACAACATCACAATTCAAGAAGCTGTCGCAACAATTGAAATCTTTCATTAGGACTGCGGGGGTTATTCCTCTGTGTCATGGTGATACAGTTCGGGCTGCAAAGGGTCTAGGCCCCCTGAATGATTTTAGCACGGATGATGATATGGAAGACGAGGACGAATTCGATGATGATGACTTTTAGTTTTTTCATTTTTGTATGTGTTGTACTTTGAATATAAATATTTTGTTGTATGAAATTATTGTTGTAGTATTTTTCTACTCACTTTTGTTGGGCATTTTGTATGTCTTGTACACTTTTGAAAGTATTTACATTTGGTTTTTGGTCGTTATTGCTGTTGTATTTGATTTGATACTGATGTATTGCATTGTTGTTGTTGCATGTTGTATTTGGGTTTTGATTTATTTTTTTAATTCCCAGAAAAACCGACCACTTGTGGTCGGTTTTTTATTAAATTAATTAATTAATTTAATAAAAAACTACCACTAATGATCGGTTTTTTCCTAAAATTATTTTTTCTAATTTTAATAAAATAATAATAAATTATAAAAATATATATATATTAAAAAAAAAAACTGACCACTTGTGGTCGGTTTTTAAAAAACTACCACAACTTTACCCACCACACATTTTGGTCGGTTTTTTGGCAAAACCGACCACACGTGGTCGATTTTTGTGGTCGGTTTTCTCTTTTTTTTATTAATGGATACCCCCTTTATGATAGTTTGTAAGTCTCATGTGAAATAATTTATTGTGTATTTGAAAAATCATTATAGAAGTGTATTTGGAATGTCATGAATTTTATTACTTGGAAAGGAGGATAATTTAATATACTTGCATGCCATTAATTTGACATTTGGCCTACACTTGTCACAAATATGTTAAGAGCGGCACTTTTCAAATTGGTTGAAAGACAAGTGTATTAACACTTGTCATAGAGAGAAGCATTCACTTTTGCCTATAAATAGGCATTCTTTCACTTCAAAAAATGCAAGAAGAATACATAAATAAAACTTATCTATTTTGCATAACCAACTTTCTATTTCTTTCTTTCATTTAATTTCTTTCTCCCTTAATTTTCTCCTCCTTCACCCTTTCATATATTATTATATAATTTATTAAAGGATTCTATTATTTATATTATTTTTAGTTTAACTTGTTGGTATTTGTATTAATAATTTTGTTGATTCCTGTGTCCTCTGGTTAATTAGGGAAGACTTATTTAACTCAGAATATCCTCTAATTAATCAGGGAAGTGCTTGTTTAATTCTGAAAAAATATTCCACACTGCTGAAATAGTTTCTTAGGACAGTGCCTAGCACGACTCAAGTATAATTAATATAATATTGTAGTAATATTTATTTAATATTTAGTATCTTTAATTTGTCAATAAGAAATTATATCTCTAGTATAATTATTATTTTGGTTATACTATTATTATTTTAGTATTATTATTATACACTGTTATATCATTGTACTGCTAATATTATTATTGTTTTAACAGTTAAATAATATTGTTGTTATTATTATTTTATCATTGTTCCCCAACAATCAAAGAAATTATGGCCAATAATTCTACTCCTGGTACTTCTACTACCGACACAACTCCTAATACTCCTATTTCGGTTGTTCTACCGTTCTACCATATGCTAAGACATTTCCTGATGTTTCAAATATTGAAATATTTGCTAATGAAAATTTTAAAAGATGGCAAGAACAATTGTTTTTACTACTTGATGTCCATGGTCTTGCATATGCTTTGTCACAAACACAACCTGGTGTAGACGTTGATAGTCAAATTTTGGAGTCATGGCAATACGCCAATAAAGTATGTCACCATATAATTTTATAAATAATTTCTAGTGAACTATTTGATGTATATTGTAGTTGCAAAGAAGTAAAAGTCATTTGGGACGCTTTAATCAATAAGTTCACGGCTGAAAATGTAACCAAACAAAAGTTTGTGGTTGAAAAATTTTACAATTGACAAATGAGTGATGTGAAAGAAATGAAAATTCAAATAAATAAATATCAAAAATTGTTAGAATATTTGAAGGCTGAGGACATCGCTTTACCAGAAAAATTTGTTACTGGAGTGTTGATTGAAAAAATTTTCGAATCTTGAAATGACTATAAAAATAACTTGAAACATAAGCAGACAAATTTTACTATTGAGGAAATAATAACTCATATTCTAATTAAAGATACCAACAGAAAGGAATCATTCAAAGGTAAGCATGCTACGCTCAAAGCAAATTTAGTACAGGATCAACACAGCAACAACGGAAGATATGGTAATCAGTCTCAAGGTTACAAGCCTAATAATCCCAATCTTAAGAAAAGAAAAGGCATTTATTTTATCTGTGGAAACTAGGTCATTATACTGCTCAATGTAGGCACAGAATGAGAAATAATAAAGAAATGAGAAATCCTCCCAAAGCTAATTAAGCTGAAGGAGATGAAATAATTGCAGCTGTTATTTCTCAAGTGAATATGGTGAAACATATAAAAGAATGGGCAGTAGACTCTAGGGCTACTCGACACTTGTGCAAATCGGGAAACATTTGCCTCCTATACATCAATAGGAGATGACAGTGAAATGGTCTACCTTGGAGACTCGAGAACTGCTAAAGTCTTGGGCAAGGGTAATGTGCTCCTAAAACTTACTTCGAGAAAAACTTTAGCCCTTATGGATGTGCTACATGTTCCTACAATGCGAGCAAACTTGATTTCTGTAGCTTTGCTGGATATAGCTGGAATAAAAGTGTCTATTAAATCTAATAAGATTATTTTGACAAAAAATAATGTATTTGTGGAAAAAGACTATTGTAACCATGGACTTTATGTACTTAATATTATCAATGATAATGCATCAGTTTCTGCTTATATGATTGAGTCTATTTCTTTATGGCGTGCTAGATTAGGACATATTAATATTAAATATATAAAGAATATACAATCACTTAACTTAATATGTGGTTTAGATTCAAGTAATTTTGATAAATGTGGAATATGTGCTGAAGTTAAAATTACTAAAAAGTCATGTTTTTTAGTTGATAGAGAAACTGAACTGTTATCTTTGATTCACACTGATTTTGGTGATTTAAAACAAACTATAACTAGAGGTGGTAAAAGATATTATGGGACTTTTATTGATGATTTTTCTAGATTTACTAAGTTGTATTTTCTTAGAAATAAAGATGATACATTTGATGCCTTTGTGTCTTATAAATCTGAAGTTAAAAATCAACCTAGTAGAAAAATAAAAAAAATAGATCTGATAGAGGTGGAGAATATGTATCTTTAAATGATTTTTGTGAAAAAGAAGGTATTATTCATGAAGTAACTCCTCCTTATTCTCCTAAATCTAATGGTGTAGCTGAAAGAAAAAATAGAACATTGAAAGAAATGATGAACTCTATGTTAATTAGCTCTAATGCACCTGATAATTTATGGGGTGAAGTTATTTTATCTGGATGTCATTTATAAAATAGAATTTCTCATAAAAGAACTGACAAAACTCCTTATGAATTGTTATAAACCTAATTTAAAATATTTAAAAGTGTGGGGTTGTCTTGTTAAAGTTCTTCTTCCTGAACCTAAAAAGAGGAAAATAGGTTCTGAAACTGCTGATTGCATGCTTATTACATATGCTGAACATAGTGTTGCGTATAGATTTCTTGTATTAAAAAGTGATGTACTTGATAGTAATATTATAAATGAGACAAAGAATGTTGAATTCTTTGAACATATTTTTTCACTATGTGATATAATCTTTCATGCACCCGTTGAAAGAGAAAATGAATCTACCTCTAATATTGAGAAACTGAAAAGGAGTAAAAGGCCTAGAAAAGAATATTTTTCTTATGGAAATGATTTTCAAACTTTTGTTGTTGATAATGAACCATCAAATTATTTTGAAGTTGTATCTTCTTCTGATGCAAAATTTTAGAAAGAGGCAATAAAAAATAAACTTGATTCAATTATGAAAAACAATACATGGGTTTAACTGATTTACCTCCTGATGCAAAATCGATTGGTTGTAAATAGATTTTCAAAAAGAAACTTAATCCGGATGGATCTATAGATAAATATAAAGCTCGATTAGTAGCTAAAGGATTTTCTCGAAAGCGAAACATTGATTATTTTGATACATTTTCACCATTAACAAGAATTTCTTCTATTCGGATATTAATTATTTTGGCATCAATTCATAAGTTTTCTAACCATCAAATGGAAGTAAAAATAGCTTTCTTAAATGGTGATTTAGAAGAAGAAATTTATATGGTTCAACCTGAAGGATGTTTAATTTCCGGACAAGAAAATACAGTTTGCAAATTAATTAAATTTCCTTATGGCCTTAAACAAGCTCCTAAATAGTGGCATAAGAAATTTGATCAAGTCTTAATAAAAGACGGTCTTTCTTCTGTTGAGGTGGATAACTATGTTTATACAAAAGTAGTAAATGATGATTATGTGATAATTTGCTTATATGTTGATGACATGCTTATATTTGGTACATGTTTAAATATTATAGAACGTACAAAATTATTTTTGTCTACCAACTTTGATATGAAAGATTTGGGTGAAGTGAATATGATATTAGAAATTAATGTTATAAGGAGTGAAGATGGTATAATGTTGTCACAAGATCATTATGTGGAAGGACTTCTTAAGAAATTTAAATGTTGGGAGGTAACTCCTGTAGCCACTCCTTATGATGCTAATTCTAAATTAAAAAGAAAAAAGAATAATGGTGACTTAGCTACTCAGTCTGGGTATACACAGATCATTGGGAGTCTAATGTATTTAATAAATTTTACTAGGCCTAATATAGCCTATGCTATGTGTAGACTGAGTAGATATACTCATAATCTCAATAATGAGCATTGGTCAGCATTAATGCGACTGATGAGATATTTGAGAGGAATCGTGAATTATGGTATCTCATATAGTGGATTTTCTTCAACTTTAGAAGGGTATTGTGATGCAAATTGAATCTCTGATTCATATGAGAAAAAAATCACTAGTGGTTATGTGTTCACCCTTGGTGGTGGTGCAGTATCATAGAGATCAGCTAAGCAGGCAATCATTTCTAGATCAACTATGGAATCAGAGTTTATGGCTCTAGAGTTAGTTGGTACTGAGGTTGAATGGCTTAGAAATTTCTTAGTGAATATTTCTTTTAAAAAGAATGATCTGTTGTCTAATATCCCTTTAAAAAGGGATGATCTGGTGACTCTTGTGTATATACACTGTGATTCTCAAGCCGCAGTTTCTATTACGAAGAATAAATCTTATAATTATAATAGTAGGAATATGAAATTGAGACATGATATTATTAAGCAATTGCTGAGAGATGGAATAATTTTCATTAATTATGTGAAGTCGAAATTGAATTCAGCCGATTCACTGAATAAACCTGTGGGAAGAAAATTAATTCTTCAAACCTCAAAGGAGATGGGGTTAAAACCAATATAATTGTCAATAGAGATAGTAACCCAACCTATGTGATTGGAGATCCCATGAAGTAGGTTCATATGGGTAATAACAAGTTGATATTAACACTGCGCACTTATTGAGAGTGCTTGAACTGCCACTAAATTTGAGGGATGAGTTATAAGCTTTTAATGAATTCATAGTCCTTATGGATGGTGTATTTAAAACAGTATACACTTGATGAATTCACCTATATGAAAAGTGGAATGAGGTCGTTCTTATGAGACTTTTGGCCTTAGTCTCTAGAGCCCTCATAAATACCAGGCACACACATGGACTATTGGCGCAAATTCGCATTGAAAAATAAAATTACGATCAAAATATGATTGATAAAGTCTGTGGCTTACAACAAGAGCTATTCGGTTCATAAAAATAGTATATTTCACCGATAATTCTGTAAGTTAAATTTTATTGGTCTAAGTTTGGTTCATAGTCCAGAATATACTAAACCTACTGCATTTTGTCCATACAAATTTAGCAAGTTAAAACTCTTTTTTTTTTTCAATAAATTATTTTAAAATATTGTGGGGATTGTAGGAGAATTATTTATTTATTTCAAAATAATTTATTGTGTATTTGAAAAATCATTATTGAAGTGTATTTGGAATGTCATGAATTTTATTACTTAGAAAGGAGGATACTTTAATATACTTACATGCCATTAATTTGACATTTGGCCTACACTTGTCATAAATATATTAAGAGCGGCACTTTTCAAATTGGTTGAAAAACAAGTGTATTAACACTTGTCATAGAGAGAAACATTCACTTTTGCCTATAAATAGGCATTCTTTTACTTCAAAAATGCAAGAAGAATACATATATAAAATTTATCTATTTTGCATAATCAACTTTCTATTTCTTTCTTCCTTTTAATTTCTTTCTCCCTTAATTTTCTCCTCCTTCACCCTTTCATATATTATTATATAGTTTATTAAAGGGTTTTATTTTTTATATTATTTTTAGTTTAACTTGTTGGTATTTATATTAATAATTTTATTGATTCTTGTATCCTCTGGTTAATTAGGAAAGACTTATTTAACTCAGAATATCCTCTAATTAATCAGGAAAGTGCTTGTTTAATCCTGAAAAAACATTTCACACTATCGAAATAGTTTCTCAGGACAATGCCTAGCACGATTCAAGTATAATTAATATAATATTGTAGTAATATTTATTGAATATTCAATATCTTTAATTTGTCAATAAGAAATTATATCACCGTTATAATTATTATTTCGGTTATACTATTATTATTTTAGTATTATTATTATTATACACTATTATATCATTATACTGTTAATATTATTATTGTTATATTATTATTGTGTTAATAGTTAAATAATATTGTTATTATTATGTTACCATTGTTCCCCAACAATAATTGCCCACACAAATATATATTCATCGCTTAATATTATTAAGGTTATAGCAGAAGATCATAAACCTAGAGAGAAATGCTTTGGAGGAGTTGTGCAGTAGCTTCAAAAGGTTAGTGATAACCTCGATTATTTTATAGTCTTCATATAAGTTGAATGATCCATTATACTTTCTTCCTCTACGCATGTTCTATCACACTCTGCTCCTAAATTTCTCTCATATTTTTTTGACTATGAAGATTTAGTTCTTCATCAATTTTCATGTTGCAATGCCAATTTTTCTTCAATTTTTGCGTTCATCATAGTTGTTGGGTTGGACTATGCCGATACTGGTTGGACGTTGTATGTAATACCAATATTCCTTGAGTAATAGAAATGATAGTTGGTAAATAGTACTTATCCAAACCAGAGAAAAGAAATGCTTGAAGAAAACTGGTAAATGTTAAAAAAATTGTACTTCTTTAAATATCTTAAATTGTTAATTAATTACAAGATATATAGTGAAAGTTGCAAGCATAGTTGTTGGTTTTTTTAAAAAAAGATGGGGCAGCGAAAAGGGGTTAAAATGACTATCTTTGGATTGAAATGACTTTCAAGCTTTCAATAAGCTTTCAATGGCTTTTCAATAAATTTCTTAAGCACAGAGAGGCTTTAAATTGTCAACATACAGTAAAAAATCTACATAATTTAAATTTAAAATCCTAAAGATTCCCAACAACTAAAACAACCTAATTCAAAATTCAAAATTTAAATTCATTCTAATCTAAACAATTTATTAAACTAAAATTACTGCAGTAACTAAATGCAAAACTCAACACTTCTCCTTTGCTTTAGTTACTACAATTTTAAAAGGTTGCTCCTCCTCAATTTGTGTTCTTGCAATTGATTTAAATTTTTCTTGATTTTTTTTTTTTGAATTTGAACTTTCTTTTTTCTTGTTTTGGTTTTGTGCTTAAAGAACAACATCAACAATCTTGTCTTGTTTGAAAGAGATTTCATAGACTTTGCAAAATATTGTAAGGATTTTTCATTCATCAAAACATCACATAAAGCATAGGTTTCAAGATATGATTTCTTCACAGAACAAATTTGATCATTTTTGTCTGTGAATTTTTTTGGGGCATTCAAAGAGAGACTGCCGCTTGACATCTTTTTGGCTTAAAATAGCTCTATGCTTTGAAAATAAGCACGGGTTGAAAAAGGTAGCCCTGATGGGTTAAAATGAATCTCTTATTGGTTAAAAAGGTAGCCCTTACGGGTTAAAAATGTAGCCCTTGCGGGTTAAAAATAGTATGGTAGTGCTTTGGAAGAACACACAAATCTCTAAGATCAATGAGGCTCTGATACCACAAATGGTTTTTTTAAAAAAGATGGGGCAGCGAAAAGGGGTTAAAATGACTCTCTTTGGATTGAAATGACTTTCAAGCTTTCAATAAGCTTTCAATGGCTTTTCAATAAATTTCTTAAGCATAGAGAGACTTTAAATAGTCAACATATAGTAAAATATCTGCATAATTTAAATTTAAAAGCCTAAAGATTCTCAACAACTAAAACAACCTAATTCAAAATTCAAAATTTAAATTCATTCTAATCTAAACAATTTATTAAACTAAAATTACTGCAATAACTAAATGCAAAACTCAACAATTGTGCTAGGCAAAATATGAAGTAATAACAATAAAAAAGAAGTAAATATTGCTATGACTTTTTAAATTAGAATAGCGGGCCAAAATAACAAATTTGAGTATAGAGAGATGAAATTGAATGTCAAATACATGATGTGGAAGGAAATTTTATGGATTATATTAGTCAAGGGAATGATAATAAAAAAATTAAAAGGCACAACAATCTCCATCTAGCTAACTATATTACAAGGCCATTGGTAGCAGTAAAAGTGTCTTAAATATATCATGATCTTTTCTTACTCATCTAGTCGATTTTGATGTGTAACCAATTTGCAAATGGACTATGATCCACTTTCAACTCTTCTCTTTATTATGATTATTAATTTAGCTAGTCGAATAGAGCATAAATTATGTTCGCAATTTGCATGTCTAAGCAAGATGGGAGGAATTTTTCATTATAATTCCTATATAATTTTGTTCACAAAGTCGAACAATCAAAGATAAAAAAAAAAGTATAGTTATTACACTAAAAATTAAGTTGTGTGTATGAAAAATTAAAGACTGCTCATTTTCAAAGTCATGGAACGTAGAATTCACTAACATAGACTTATCAGGAGTGGACCTACATATGTTCAAGCGGGATCAACTAAACTAGCTTCGTCAAAAAAAATTGTTGTTTAGCTGTATGAATTCACTATAAAATAGTGTATGAATATAAAATGAACCCACTTGACGCAATTGTGAAGCATAGCTCGCTGGTCAAGCTGTTTCAATACCTACTTAAAGGCCTGAGATCGAACCTTGGGAAGACACTCTTTAAATATTTTTTAGCTTTTGCTGTCACTAGCTTGTGGGTCCATGCATTAATGATGCACTGTAGCCCTTCTCTTTTAAAGCTTATTATTACTATTGATATTTGTTATGAATAGTGGATGTCATATGGCAAAATGGGAGGCCATGTGGAATTCTCTTAATATTGGTTTATTGTCACTAATATCCCACCTCTTTGAAGTGAATATATTTCACCGCTTCAAAGTAGGCTATAAATAGCCTTGTATTTATGTAGAAAAGTTAGAGGGTGAAATATTAAAAAACAAGATTCCCTTTATTTTCATTACTTACGTTTTGTTACTTTATATATTTTATATCACGTTATCAGCACGAGCGTCTGCAAAAACTTTTCAACAATATTTAAAGGTTAGTATTTAGTTTTCTTAAAATAATGTCTAATATTTCCAAACACGAATTTAGTTCCCTAGATATATCGGGAAAAACTTATATGTCCTGGGCACTAGGTGTCGAAATACATTTAAATGCAATGAGTTTGGCAGACACCATAAAAATGACCATAAGGCATCAAATCAAGATAAGGCCAAGGCCATGATATTTCTTCATCATCATCTTGACGAAGGTTTAAAATGGAATACTCAACGATTAAGGATCCCCATACATTGTGGAACAATTTAAAAGAAAGATACGACCACCTGAAGATGGTCATTCTTCCACAAGCTCGTTATGAATGGACCCATCTGAGGTTACAAGATTTTAAGAATATTACTGATTATAATTCTGCGATGTTTAGAATTAAATCACAGTTTAATTTATGCGGGAAAAATATCACAGATCACGACATATTAGAGAAAATATTCTCTACTTTTTCCGCCTCGAGTATACTCCTGCAACAGCAGTACCGAGAAATGGAATTTAAAAAATATTCTGAATTAATTTCTCATCTTCTTGTTGCTAAACAACATAACGACCTTTTAATGAGAAATCATGAAAGTTGACCTGTTGGTACTGATCTATTCCCAGAAGTGAATGCTGCAAATTTTTGCCCAACTAGGCGTGAAAGAAGTCCTGACCCCAGTCGTGGTCGTGGTCGAGGTCGTAGTCATGGCAGGTACTTTAATCAGGGTGATCGCCTTGTAATTAATAATAACCCTCAGCACAAGCAGTGCAAAAAGAAGGGGGAAGCTCCTGAAGCAGCGCCAAGGACGAACTCTAAAATTAAATACTATCGATGTGGAGAAAGGGGCACTGGTTGCGTACCTATCGCACGCAAAAACATCTGGTAAAACTCTATTAGGCATCCCTCAAGAAACCAAATAATGATGTTGAAGCAAAATTCCTCTTTGAAGATAATGTTGAGCCCATGGACTTGGAAGTTTTAGATTTCTTTGTAGTTCCTGAAGAATATGTAAATCACCCTGTCGGTGATAATTATGAAATAGTCTGATTATGTTACTTTTCTAGTTAAGTTGTATTAGTTTACGTTTTTGTTATTAGTATCTTTCTAATCTTGTATATAAATAAAGTTTGTAAATATGTTATGTGCTAGTAATGCTATAATATTTATTTTGTTTATATTTTCATTTTGAAGAATATGCAATAAAAAATTGATCGTGACGATATTTGTGTAATTGATAGTGGGACAACGCACGCAATATCTAAAGATGAAAAATATTTTTTCTACTTACTTAGAAGAAATGAAAATGTCACAACTATATCTGACAATTCAAAATTAATAGAAGGCTCTGGAAGAGCTACTATATTTCTGCCTAAGGGGAAAATTAGTTATAGAAGATGCATTGTTCTTTTCTAAATCTCCTAGAAACTTATTAAGTTTTAAAGATAACCGCCGAAATGGATATCATATTGAGACAATAAATGAAATGAACGCCGAATATGTTGGCATTACCAAGAATGTCTCAGGTAAAAAACAAGTATTGGAGAAATTATCAATTTTGTCTTCCGACTTATACTCTGTCAAAATTAGTACAGCTGAAGCACACTCTATCGTAAACCAGAAGTTTACTGATATAAATACATTTGTGCTTTGGCATGATCAAATAGGCCATCTTGGCTCAATAATGATGAGACGAATCATTGAAATTTTAAAAGGGCATCCATTAAAGAACCTGAAGATTCTTACAACTGATGAATTTTCATGTCTTTCTTATTATCAAGGCAAACTGATAACTAGGCCATCGCCACTGAAAGTTAGCATCGAATCCCCTCTATTTTTAGAACGTATACATGAGAATATATGTGGTCCTACTCACCCACCTAGTGGGATATTTAGATATTTTATAGTCCCAATAGACGCATCTTTAAAATGGTCGCATATGTGCCTCTTGTCATCTCGCAACCTAGCATTTGCAAAATTATTGGCACAAATAATAAGATTAAGGGCACAATTCCCAGATTATCCCATTAAAGCTATTCGCCTTGATAATGCTGGAGAATTTACATCCCAAGCTTTTGATGATTATTGTATGTCAGTTGGGATACGAGTTGAACATCCAGTAGCTTATGTTCATACTCAAAATGGCCTTGTTGAGTTATTTATTAAGCGCCTACAATTGATAGCAAGACCACTACTTATGAAAACGAAATTGCCCACTACTGTTTTGGGTCATGCTATCTTACATGTAGCATCACTTGTTCTTCTCAGACCAACTCATTATAATAAGTACTCCCTGTTACAGTTGGTCCTTGGTCATGAGCCAAATATTGCCCATCGACGAATTTTTGGTTGTGTTGTATATGTACCAGTTGCACCACCTCAGTGTACTAAGATGGCCCCCCAAAGAAGATTAGGAATATATGTTGGGTTTGAGTTACCCTCTATAATTCGCTACCTTGAATCATTGATGAGGGATTTATTTACTGTTCGATTTGCAGATGGTTGATTTGATGAAATAAATTTCCCGCAATTAGGGGGAGAAAAACGTGAACTGAAAAGAGAAATTGCGTGAAAAGTTTCAACATTATCTCATTTTGATCCACGTACCATATGTGAAAATGATATCCAGAAGATCATTCACTTACAGAAACTAGCAAATCAAATGTCAGATGCATTTACTGATTCGAAAAGGATAACTAAGTCACATATCCCTACAACGAATGTGCCTGTTCGAATTGAAGTCCCAAAAGGACCATCTACTAATGCCATGGCTTCTGAATCCCAAGCATGCTTGAAGCGTGGTAGGCCATTGGGTTCAAAGGATAAAAATCCTAGAAAAAGAAGCGCGAAAAATGATAAAGATAATATTATAAAAAATTCTCCTGAAGAGACTCAAAATTTGATTAATCCTGATATTCCTGAAGAAATCAGCGATCTCGAGACTCAAGTAAATGAAGAACTTTCAATAAGTTCTACTAGTGATGAGATAAATTTAGATCGATCAAAAATTATGATGGATAATATTTTTGCATATAACGTCGCACTAAATATTATGCAAGACAATGAGGACCTTGAACCTCTATCTGTCGAAGAATGTCGACGAAGAAAAGATTGGCCAAAATGGCAAGAGGCAGTTCAATCGGAATTGAACTCACTTGCTAAACGGGAGGTTTTTGGACCTGTAGTCCAAACCCCAGATGGTGTAAAACCAGTCGACTATAAATGGGTCTTCATACGTAAAAAAAATGACAAAAATAAAATTGTAAGATATAAGGCACACCTTGTTGCACAAGAATTCTCTCAAAGACCTGGTGTCGACTATGAAGAAACATATTCACCTGTCATGGATGCAATAACGTTTCGATACCTTATCGATCTAGCTGTACATGAAAATCTTGAAATTCATCTAATGGATGTGGTTACAACTTATCTTTATGGTTCACTTGATAATGATATTTACATGAGAATCCCAGAAAAATTAAAAATGCATAAAGCATATAATTCAAAGTCTCGAGAATTACTTTCGATCAGATTACAAAGATCGTTATACGGTCTAAAAAAATCAGGGCATATGTGGTATAATCGCCTAAGTAAGTACTTGAAAAGTGAAGGTTACATAAATGATGTCATTTGTCCTTGTATATTTATTAAGAAAACGACATTGGGATTTGTCATATTCGTTGTTTATGTGGATGATATAAATTTCATTGGGACTCCATAAGAGGCCCTAAAGGAAATTGAATATCTAAAGAAAGAATTTGAAATGAAAGATCTTGGAAAGACAAAACTTTACCTTGGCCTGCAAATTGAACATTTAGCAGACGGGGTCTTTATTCATCAAACTACCTATACCCAGAAGGTTTTGAAATGATTTTACATGGACAAAGCATATCCATTAAGTACTCCAATGGTTGTTCGATTACTTGATGTAAGTAAAGATCCATTCCGACCTTTGGAAGAGGGTGAAGAGATTCTTGGTTCCAAAGTACCATATCTCAGTGCTATTGGTGCACTTATGTACCTTACTAATGCTACAAGGCCGGATATAGCATTTTCTGTTAATTTGCTAGCGAGGTATAGTTCTTCCCCTACGCGAAGACACTGAAACGGAGTTAAGCATATATTGAGGTACCTAAAAGGGACTATTGATATGGGTCTATTTTATACTAACAAAGCTAGTCCAGATCTTGTTGGTCATGCAGATGCAGGTTATTTATCTAACCCACATAAAGTACGATCTCAAACAGGCTATGTGTTTACATACGGAGGTACTGCAATATCATGGCGATCAACAAAGCAGTCCATCGTTGCTACTTCTTCAAATCATGCTGAGATAATAGTGATCCATGAAGCAAGTAGAGAATGCATATGGCTGAGATCAGTGGTACATTCCATCAAAGAGAGATGTGGACTGAAGCTCGATATCAAGGTACCTACAGTCATATTTGAAAACAATACAACATGCATAGCCTAATTAAAAGAAGGCTTTATAAAGAGAGATAGAACGAAACACATCTTGCCAAAGTTATTCTTCATGCACGATCTTCAGAAGAATGGTGATATTGATGTGCAGCATATCCACTCCAGTGAAAATCCAACAGATTTTTTCACCAAGTCTTTACCAACTTCAACATTCAAGAAGATGGTACATAGGATTGAAATGCGAAGACTGAATAAATTGAATCGGAGTCTCCATCAGGGGGAGTAAGAATACACGTTGTACTCTTTTTTCCTTAACCAAGGTTTTTATCCCACTGGATTTTTTCTGATAAGGTTTTTAATGAGACAGCACTGAAATGCGTATTCAGTAAATATTTCATAGGCATCCAAGGGGGAATGTTATGAATAGTGGATGCCATATGGCAAAATGAGAGGCCATGTGGAATGCTCTTAATATTGGTTTATTGTCACTAACATCCCACCTCTTTGAAGTGGATATATTTCACCACTTCAAAGTAGGCTATAAATAGCCTTGTATTTATGTAGAAAAGTTAGAGGGTGAAATATTAAAAAACAAGATTCCCTTTGTTTTCATTACTTACGTTTTGTTACTTTATATATTTTATATCAATATTGATATTGTTTGCCTTTCTTTTAAGCTTACTAGTTTAGGTGTATGCGTCTCACGCGTGTATCTCACTTTATTGGGTTCAAACGTTACACTAAATAGGATATTTATTTAAATAATAAAGATGAATACAATAATTAAATTCAACATTTTTTGGAGAATTATTTAATTAAACCTAACCTTTACCAAAAAATTTGTTAAGCCGATCGATATTCATCTATCACCTGTAAACTATTATAAAACAATACAATAATAGAGATATCAAAATAATACAACTGAACTTAACCTTTACACAAAATTATTCTCAAAACAGAGATATAAATACAATACAATTAAGAGATAATACCCAATTACCCCTCTGAACTATACCCAAAAAGGCTATGACACACCTCAACTTAAAGGGGGTCCTATTACCCCCTGAACTAATTAAAAGTGTAATTTTGACACCCTTAGTACCTACGTGGCACATATGTGGCACAACACATTGAAGTGTCCATGTAGGCACACGTGTGTGCCACGTAGGCACTAAGGGTGTCAAAATTACACTTTTAATTAGTTCAGGGGGTAATAGGATCCCCTTTAAGTTGAGGTGTGTCATAGCCTTTTTGGGTATAGTTCAGGGGGGTAATTGGGTATTTTCTCTACAATTAAACCTAACTTTTATCTAAAAAATTTCTCAAAGTCGACTGACATTCATCTACCACCTGTAAATGCATCCACGGCCTGTAAACTACATCAAAATAATATAATAGAGATCACAAAGCTTCAATTTTGATTAAAATAATTTTTGTTTGAGCTAAAAACGAATCTAGACATGCAACTGAATCAAGTTAGATGAACATCAATCATATTTTTTTTCAATATGTAAATCAGTTTCTTCTCTAGTTTAACGTGCATTTTAATATTTATAGAAGTATTTCCCTAATAGAATCCTATTTTAGGAGTATTTTTATAATTGATCAGTAAAAAAAAATATTAATTGATTCTTCTTCCATATAATTTAGAAGTCATATATTTTAGGAGTCTAGTTAATAAAATAAAAATAATTAAATAATAAATTAAAGAAAATAGTGAAAAGACGGTTTTGTCTAAAGAGTGGTGTTTTAATGAAGGACAAAAAATTCAATTTACTTTTCTAAAGGTCTTCACACTTTTAATATTATATATAGAGAGATAGATAAATAGATAGATTATAGATTATTACTACTTGAAACTGTTTACTTCTCTTTTAAGCTTATTATTACTATTTGAAATTGTTAAATTGCTAATAGTAATTTTGGTTATATATTTACAGCTTTTAAATTGTACTTTTATGATATTAATTTAATTTATTTGTAATCGAAGTTGTGTATCTTTTTCATCTTTCTTAGTATACACAAAGGATAGGTTTGTGCATTTTTATTCATTTATTTATTGTAACTAATTTTTATATTTTATTTATGATTTTTGAAAATTGCTACATTTTTATTGTTACTTATAACAATAATTCTTAATATTAAAACTAAAAGTATTTGAAAATTTTCAATTTTATAAGTAGTTAAAAAGTTGATATACTTTTATTAAAAAATGATATTTTTATGTCTAATTATTTATTTCCTTTTTAATTAAACATCACCTCAACCCCTCCCCTCCATGCGCGCGCGCACACACACACACACACACACACACACACACACACACACATATATATATATATATATATATATATATATATATATATATATATATATAATTATTAGAATTCATTTGGAAAAAGTTCTGAATTCGTCACGAAGATTTATGTTCAACAAATTTTGAGCAGTGATTAGAAGGATAAGACTCTGTTCATTTTCAAAATCCTTAACGCACAATTCACTAAACAATTATAGAATAGTAGAATTTACATGGTCAATACTTGGCAAGTCAGCCATATGCTACTATGACTACTACAATTTTTTCAGTCTTCAAAGTAAGCCAAGGAATAATTTTTTTTTTATATTATATATTGGTGAAAAACATTTTCCCTTCTCAATTTTGTCTTAAAAATTAAATTTTCCCCTCAACTTTGAATAACAGTCATACTTCCTCCCATTATCCTAATTAAATTTTTAAAATACCTATTGTGTCCTCTCATTATCAACTTTTTTTTACTTCTTTAAAATCATCATATATATATATATATATATATATATATATATATATATATATATATATATATATATATATATATATATTTTTAATCCATGTAAAAAAAACTTCATAAAAACGTGAATATTATATAAGCTAATGATGATTTATAGTGAAGTAAATTAGCATAATAAGAAAATTAGATTTAATAATAATAATAATCAAAATCTAATATTTATTTTACAAGTGAAAATAATATGTAACATTAACTTTATAAACATATTTCAATGTAGAAAATACAAAACAATGAATAAAAATAAGCTCGGATTTTTAAAGATTATATTTATTTAGATAAATTATAATTTATGTAATACTCTATTAAATGAGAATCACAACTCATTTATTTATATAGACAATAGATAATATTGTTTCTTATTACTTGACCCTCATACTAAAAATAGTTGTTTAATTTGCTTTTCCAATTAATGAAATCAAGAGAATTATATTATATTTTTTTCTACCTTAGTATAAAATAACTACATAATATTGTAGTATAGACAAATTTAAAGGTTCAAAGAATCATTAATAAGATTAATTCAGTAAAATACACTCCTAAATAAAATTTTCTTAACAATTGTGTCATGTCAACAAAAGTCAAATAATATGAAACGAATGTAGTAAGATATTGGTGAAACACAAATAGATACGGACATGCATGTACATACATATATACACACTTGGGGGGACTTGGTTGGGAACAAGTTATTTCGAAATTAGTTATCCCAAAATAAGTAGTATCAGCATGTAGATGTGATAACTTGTTCCATTACTGTGGTATAAATGGTGGAATAAATAATTTTGAGACTTACCTCTAACAAAACACAAGATAAAATAATCATTAATTTTATCGCTGAATTTTTATAATTATACCTCATACCAAACAACTCTTTAATACATATAATATTGAAATAACGATCTTAAAAAATAACATTAAATTTTGTGACAAATTTATAAAACGTATTATTTTACTTATAATGTTAATAAAGTTAAATAAAAAACTATAAATACCTAGGTTAAAAATATATATTATATATATAATATAAAAAAGTATTAAATAAATATAGGATTAAATTACAAGGACAAAATGGACAATGCATAGGATAAAGAGGGAAATATGATTATTGTTCAATGTTAAGGGGGAATTTAATTTTTAAAGAAAAGTTGAGGGGTGAAAACGATTTTCACCCTATTATATATTTGCCAATCAGCTCCCTCCAAGTATTGGAATTCTAGCTAAAAGTCAGCAAAACAACTACTACTTAAAACGCCTTTATCTAGAACTGTTAAGAGAAAGGGCAGATTAGACTTTGTACAATTAGTTAGTTAGTCGGTTACAAGTTGGTTATACACAATAGCCTACACTAGTATAAGTACTACTGTTGTTCAGTTTTATCAATCAATAATGAGAACTTCTCTTTGCTTTCTTCTTTATACATCTCTTCTTCTCTAATTATTTACTTCCCCCTCATTAATTCTGCGTTACTCAACATGGTATCCACAACTTGTCACTGAACAAAGAAGACCAACTAGATCCAAGGCACCACCTTTATGGTTAAAAGACTTTGTTACAGCTAAGAAATCTACTACTCATCCTGCTTATGGCCTGTCAAATTACATAACCTATGATCATCTATGAACCAACTATCAAGCATTTATTGCTAGCAGTTCAGTGGAGGTGAAACCTACTTCATATGTTGATGCTATTAAAGATCCCAGATAGGTCGAGGCCATGAAGACAAAAATAAGTGCTTTAGAAGACAATCAAACTTGGAAAGTTGTAAACTTACCTGGAGGAAAGAAACCTATAGGCTGTAAATGGGTGTACAGAATAAAGTACAAGGATACAGGAGCCATAGAAAGGTTTAAGGCAAGGTTTGTGGCCAAAGGTTATAGCGAGCAAGAGGGAATTGACTACCAGGAAACTTTCTCTCCGGTAGTCAAAATAGTTACAGTTAGGTCTGTATTGGCACTTGCATCCATTAGGCAATGGAACATCCATCAAATGGATGTATACAATGCCTTCTTGCAAGGTGACCTTCCAGATGAGATTTACATAGAATTACCCCAAGGATTTCAAAGCCAGGGGGAGAAAAGACCAGTGTGCAGGCTTCTTAAATCCTTGTACGACCTAAAACAGGCACCAAGACAGTGGAACTCAAAGCTTTTAGAAGTTGTTGTGCATCTTGGATTTTTTCAATATCAATATGATCACTCATTGCTTACAAGAAAGGTTGGAAATGATCTAATC
This sequence comes from Capsicum pubescens, assembly GCA_030864215.1. NCBI lineage: Eukaryota > Viridiplantae > Streptophyta > Magnoliopsida > Solanales > Solanaceae > Capsicum > Capsicum pubescens. Next base: position 128,336,344 of record CM061543.1, read on the forward strand.
ATCATACTAGTTTTTTGGTTAAATTAGGAGACTCTTTAATCTCTTGGAAATAAAAAAAATAAAGTATTGTTTCAAGAAGTTCAGCAGAAGCTGAGTATAGAGTCTTGCTTCTACCACTGCTGATCTAGTATGGATACTTGGCCTATTTGGAGAACTTGGAATTCAGTTGACACTACCAATTCAAGTGTATACCGACAGTAAATCAGCTATGCAGATAGGTGCAAATTCATTATTCCACGAAAGGACTAAACATATAGAAATTGATTGTGACTTTATGAGGAAAAAAATACAAAAGGGTATAATCAAGACAGAATACATTTGCACAAGAGATTAACAAGCAGACCTACTAACTAAAGGATTATACAAAGTTCAACATGATCATCCATGTTCCAAGCTTGGATTGTTCAACATGTTTGTACCTCCCAAGCTTGAGGGGGAGTGTTAAGAGAAAGGGCAGAATAAACTTTGTACAATTAGTTAGTTAGTCGGTTACAAGTTAGTTACAAGTTGGTTATACACAATAGCCTACACTAGTATAAGTACTACTGTTGTTCAGTTTTATCAATCAATAATGAGAATTTCTCTTTGTTTTCTTCTTCATACATCTCTTCTTCTCTAAGCATTTACTTCTCCCTCATTAATTCTGCGTTACTGAACAAGAACAATCATCTTATCTCATAACTCAGTCAAAACGCCTTAATAAAACCTCCACTAATACTATCTTTTCTACGAGAATACATAAGAAATTTCCAACATATCAATAATTCTCTTTCGTAAAAATCCACTATTTTTCAAATCTAAAAAACAGAGGAAATTCTAGAATTATTTTCGGGAGGCGAACACTTAGCTTCTGTCAGCAATCAGTCTTTCTTAAAAATCCACTATTTTTCAAATAAAAAAAACAGAGGAAATTCTAGAATTATTTTTGGGAGGTGAACACTTAGCTTCTGTCAGCAACTAGTCAGCAAGGGCAGGGCCATTAATAAACTCATTTAGAAGACAAAGTCAAGAAACTACTAATGAAGTGATGGACCACTCTACAAGATTGGGGGAAATCCTTGTGATAATAACTGTGGACATCCTAATATCCTTTCTTTTTATTTTGTTTACGGCCTTTCCTTTTCTACTTTGTCTCGTTTGTGATTCGTTCAACCTCTTTAACCCGTCTTGTTATACAAATCGAAGATAGGATTTGATTCGTTGAAAACTATGGCTGGACTCCAACTTGGGCACTGGCTACTATCTGCTTCATCTTTATTTTTTTTGGCATTTTCATTAAACACTTGATCCATCTTCTTTGGCACGTAAGAAATCACATTTTATTTTATTTTATATGTTGCTCAAATTCTCTAAAATTATTTTTATATTGTGACAACCCTCTAAAAATGCATAGTGTTTAAAGGATTTGAGACACACCCAGTAATATCTTTGGAAAATACGTGCAACAAAAAGTTTATTTATAATTTTCATCAAGTACGTGAGTCTTACGGGTTCCTATGACTTTGCAATGCTCATGCAGTGGCTCAAATAACACAGGAAGACCGCTTTGTTTGAAGCTCTAGAAAAACACAAATCAGGTCTCTCTCCTCATACTTTCTACAGCTCCTTGCTTACGATAATTTAACCTATTACAACAGATTACATATTTTATTTTTCATTTGCTTATTGTTGGAGTTTCATGTCATGTGCTAAGGAATATTTGGACTCTTTATATGATTTTGAATGAATTTCACTTTTTGAGCTAATTTTTGAGGTTGAGTAAGATCTAAGACTTATTTCCTTATCTTGGTATAAGGTAGACAAAACTCAGTTCATTAATGATGTTAGGCCCTAATCTTATATTGTCACATGCTCTAAATCATGTCTATTCATGCACGTGTGGGGAGTCCCAAATTGTTGGGTTAGGTGCACTTGAACTTTTTATATAGTCTTAGGCAATTTCTTGAGCTCGCTTTTAAGATTAAATTGAACAAAATATCCACTTTTTTTATTATTTATTCCATTTTTACTTACAGACCACATGTAATTATTTTTTAGATTAATAGTGTATAATATTTTGTATATAAAAATTAAACTCTTGACCATTTTGTTTGCTTTTTATACATGGAGTGTTGATGCAACCATGGGCGGATCGGCGTGCAATTTTCGGGTGCTCGAGCACCCACTAAACTCGACGTAGAAGAGGTATAATTATATAAGAAACAGTGAAAAAATGGTAAAATATATATAAAAGCACCCAGAGAACAAAAACATGGTTGGGTGCTCTGGCTTTAAACATAACTTTCATGTCTCTCATCCTGAGATTGAATCCCTGTAGCTGCATTGTTTAGTAAATTTTTTTTTTTTGAGCACCCACAACCTAAAAAAAGTTGGGTCCATGGATGCAACTAGAATTTTTGTCTCTTTTATTAGCTGTGATACAAAGGCCAGCATCCAAAATATGACACCCAATAGAATAACAAACTCCATGCTCCCTTGTAATCGTGTTCTACTGGATTCTACAAAAACCATCAAAGGATTTCAGCACTTAACAAATTCATCATCCAAATTTCTATTCTCTCATCATCAAAGTATATTGGCATCGGTTGAAAATTCAGAGGATCATTGTGGCTCCAGAGTATGAAGAAAGAAAAATGACACTCCATTTGTTCGAATTTATGATGTCATCATTCTTATTTTGTTTTTAAGTTATTTTCCAGGGGATGACTTCTTTCATGTTACAAAGTGGAATCAATCAGCTAAACAACTTCATATTTATACTAGCAATCATGCAGATTGTGTACAGCGTTGCCACAATGGCTTTAGGTAGGCCAAGGTACGCTACTCTTAAATAATACAAACTCCACCATTTTACAAACATGTGCACTCCATGCCTCAGTACTTAATTATTTTTTTTATCATATATTATAATACATAAACTCCACCATTTTACAAACATGTGCACTCCCTGCCTCAGTACTTAATTATTTTGTTATCATATATTATAATACATAGTTTTATTTGAGAAGTCCAACAATAGTGTTTTGGTCTCATTTGATGTGAAAGTCTTACTATTTAGAGAGTTAGAACAATTTTTTCTTTGATTATAATTTTCTTAAATGTTTTGAATCATTAGTTATGTTTAATTATAGTAAATTTCATGTAATTTTTTAATATATAACTTTTATTCATAAAAAATTGAAGAATTTATACTTGAATTCATAATCAAAATCAAGTTTTCTGGCCCTTAGTTCAAATCCTTCACATAACAATAAAAGAATATAATTTTTTAATACTTTTACATTATTATCAAACATTTTAATATTATTTCAAAATATTTGAGAAATCAATGTCTAAGAAAAAATGTTTTAATTTTTAACTATTGCACCTCATAATTTTTAATTTTATTTTAAAATACTTGTAGTGTACCAATTACCATGTTTTAAACAACCAGTGTTTAATTGAATTTTCTTAGATTCATAGAGCATAATACGATGAATTATCAACAAGAACTGATTTGAAATGAATAGGATTCCTCCTTTCTCAAACAAAATTTATTATTTGAGCTTTAGATATGAAAAGAATTCTATTAAGAATGGCTTCTCAGTTTTTTATGCGGTGTGAATCCAATAGAAAACTCCAATAAAAGCATCCGGATTTCGAGCAAAAATAAAGACAAAAAACACTAACATGAGTTGTCTGACCAGTTGAATGCTTAAGCTGTCAACTCATTTCAAATATTATTAATTGTCTGATTATTACTGCTTACAGTAGTAAATATTTTTTCTTAAACTTGTATTTACATTTTCCTATTATGCTTAATACTAGATGAAACGCTGGAAAACTTGGGAGAAGCAGACTCAGACCATATATATGGCAGCCAATGGTATGCACCTTCAACTTGTTGGTTATATTGATACTAAACAATTCAAAAGTGTTCAAATTTTATCCATGATAATGGTGCAATTTTTTTTAATTTTTTTTTACAAATAATTGTAATTGAATAAGAAAAAAGAGAGAGAGAGATCAGTGATTTATCAGTTTTGTCGCTAAACAGTAAAATTCATGTAAAATTCATAGTTAATTCTATTTAATAATGAATTAGTGATGTATTAATTAGCGAAAAACATATTATCTGTGAGTGTTTAACGACATACTATCGACTAATTGTGTAGCTAGTTCGTTTTATTTAGTACACAACCATGCACTCCTTTTATATTACCAATTATTCATACTTAGTGTACGTAGATCATATTTTATTGATACTAATTAACTAGTTAATTTGTTTGATATATTTACTTAACCGTTAATTGTAAACTTAAAGTTCTCCTGAATACGTAACCTAACAAAAAAAATTTAAGTATGCAGACAGGGGTAATCAAAGATATGAATCAAGAACTAATTTTTTTATAATATATATTGTGCTTTACTTTATGTTCATTTGGAGGGAAATCCATTCTTTCTTTATGTTAATATGTTCCTCTGTACTTTTTTTCTCTTTTAGTATCTTGTCAGTGTTTTTTCACGTATTTAAGTTGTGCAAAATCACTGAGTTGAAGTTCATTTCCGAATCAGCTCGTATTCTAAAAAAAAATCTCATAAATTTAAATGGATGAAAGAGGCCGTCGGAGTAATAATTTGATGTCATAGTGTATGTAACATAGTGAAGCTGAAGTTTTATTTAATAATTGAATGTCACAACAAAACTTCAAGAGCAATTTCATAGTCAACCATATTCAAAAAATTCAAGTCAAAATATTAGTATTTCAAATTTTGAGAATAGAGAGTGACTTTCGATTTGAATAAATATAGTAATTCATATCGGATTTATATTATTGAATTCTAATTTTTCTATATTTATGATCAAATGTAATCGTACAGTAGATCCTAATCGATTCAGATTTACAAGAGAAACCACATTTGGTCGATGCCACACAAAACAAGTTTACAAACACTTCTTCCCAGCTTTGGATTATAAATATAATCTTCTTTTTCTCTCTTTTGTTGGCATTTTATTAGGCAAAAAGAGAAGAATTTTGAGTATTAATATTACTATCCATAAAATTTAGCAAAGTGAATACTTTTGATTTCCATCAAATATACTAATAAACTCTGTTGATTGAATTTTGGAAAAAAATTATCGAAAGTTAATCAAAAACATCATGAAAATTTCGTCAAATCCTAGGAATTACCATACAAAAAAGTTACACTAGAAATAAAAAATTGACCAAAATTATAAAGAAAGAAAATCGGGATAGAATATTTTTCATATTTTTGTAACAATAAACTGTGAATTATTATCATACCAAACCAAATTTATACAAGCAAAGAGCATCACGAGCGCTAAATCACGTAGAACAACCCGATCTCAAATAACCAGTAACGAATACCAACTGAATAATTACATTCATCCTATGATTCAAAATTTGACAATGCCTAGCCTTTCCAGAGGCTTGAGTTAGTGTTATTCTCTCCTTCAATTCCCTCTTTATCCGTATGAAATTAAACTATGTATTTACATTTATCCGCCTAGACTGTCTTGCACATAATTCCCTCCTTGAAACCACTATTTCATCTCTTCCTTTATTCCATTTAGTTTCCTCCAATACCAATTACAGTCTTGGAGAGGTCTATATTGCCAAATATCATCTGCTCCTTTCGCATACACTTTATATACCAATTTAACCCATAATACATCTTGCTTACTAGCAAGCTACCATATCAGCTTCCCCGCTGCAACAATATTCCATTTCTGACAATAGTTAAACCACCATATTTCTTTGGTACACACACCTTATCCCGGGATACCAATACCACTTTTCTATGCCCCTCAGTGGTACTCCCAAAGGAACTCTCTATACTTCCTGTCATCTTCCTTCAACACACTTTCTAGTAATATAAACATTGTACTCTGAAAATTGTAAATTGAAAACAAAACTGAATTAATAACCTATAGCCTCCCAGCATATGATAGTTTTCTTGGGTAACCTACTGTAACTCTCTTAGTAATCTTCTCCACTAATTGAGAACAATCTACTTCATTCCATTTTTTTATTGTAGCGGAAGGCCTAAATATCTGATAGGTAGGCTCCTTAATGATAAACCTATACTTTTCAAAATGTTTAGTCTTGTAATTTCAACCATTCCAGCCAAAACAATATTAGACTTCTGTAAATTTGCCTCCAAGCCAATCACATGACTGAAATATATGACAGACTCCATTACCCTACAAATAAACCTTGTATATCCTTCACAGAACACCATTAAATCATCTGCACTAATTAAATGAGTGAGTTTTGTATCTTAGCACATGGGATGATCCTGGAAATCCACTAATTCACTCATCTTCCTCAGAGTTCTTGTGAGGTATTCCATTACAAACACAAATAAAAGGGGAGACATGGGGTTTCCTTAAGGCCCCTCTTACCCTTGAAATATCCATATCCACCCCCATTAAGTTTGACAGAAAACCTAGAGGTAGTGACACAAGTCATCACCAGTTGAACAAAGGTGGGTGGGAACCCATATCCCTTCAAAGTTTCCTCAATAAACTCCCAGTTGACCATATCATATGCTTTCTACAAATCAATCTTCATTAAATATCTTGGTGTAGTTTTCCTCTAATAATGCCTTAAGAGGTCATGACAGATCAAGACATTATGAATCAAGGACCTACCCCCCATAAACGCTGCTTGATTGTTCATCACTACAACTACAATAGATTTCCTCGGTCTTGTACGTATTATTTTTTAAATGCATTTGCAAATGACATTGCAACAAGTATCCACCAATAATTTTTTTCCTTAAATCAAGAATATAAAAAAGTTTTTTCTTTCAATGTATATGATTTCTTATTAACTTCATTGGCATGAATGGACTTTCCAGCTTAGGAGCTTCAACTTTAGGTATTAATGATGTTATTGTGGCATTCAGTTGGCTCAGTAACTGACCATTTCCCATATATTTTCTATTGCTTGTGTCATATCTGACCCCACTACACTCCAAGCTACTCTAAGAAAAACCATTTCTATACCCACATGGTCTTGGACTCTTATTTATATCTATACTAAACATAGTACCCTTGAACTCCTTAGGTATATAAGATTGAATCAATTTCAATTGCTCTTTAATTTTTAATACATCTCTATGTCTCAAGAATCCAACATTTAATGTTGCTCTTTCTTTCTCTTTTTCTCCAAGCAGATTGTCACGATCCAACTTATCAGGTCATGATGACGCCTACCATAATCCACCAGTGGGCAAGCCAAACCGTATTCCGGAACGGCTAGTAACGGACTACTCAATAATATAAGAAAAAGAATGCAGAATATATGAAATAAAGATCAATATATAGAAGAATCCCAAAATCTGGTGGTATCAGTACAAGAGCTTCTAATATAAAAAGAGTACAAAAGTGAAATATCAAGAGAAATAAAATGATACAATTTATCGCTGAATACAACTTAGAGACTAGTCTAATACATAAGAGAGAGATAAGTAATGCTCCAAACGTCAGGAGCTCACTCTAAGTCTCTGAACCAGGGCTGCTCCACACGATGCACACATTAACAGCGATAACCTATTCTATGATCTGCAGGCTGCAGAAGTGTAGTATGAGTACCAAATGAATGGTACTTAGTAGGCTACTGCCAATTGAGCTCCAAAGATAAAGCAGATATATACAGCATATAAAAAGAATGGAAACTACACCCAAGAGTCCAGAAATCATATGACAAGTCAATAAGATAGTAAGGAACAACTATCTTGTTCATGTCCAAGAGTCTAACATAATAAAACTAAAGAAGTATCAGGGTGAACTATCCTATTCTAGCTACATTTAATATACGTCAATGCTATACCATATATCCCAGGTCAATATACGAATAAAGAGCGAAATAAAAAAATATATAGTAATATACAAGGTGAAGAAATGACTATACAACATGAACAACGAAGGAAAGGATATATGGTAGTTTCATAGCTTCATATAGCTAGATATATATATAGGTACATAAATATATAAACACGAGGTCATCTCAAAGCATAACCTATATCATCATATTTTTATTTTGAGACCTCATTATAATAGAATTGGGATTTAAATACTATCATACTCGGGGTTTCTAATCCACATGGCTAGACATAAAATAATCGTGCATAATAATGCAATCATAAGATAGGAGAGGCCGAAGACATACCTAAAATCCCAATATTATATCAAATACTAATCTGTCATAAGCTAGCCATAATAATGATCATAACAATGATAACAATAATATCAATAACAACGTGAATAACCAGCTACTTTGGATAATTAAATACCTAGCCGAGCCTATGTGTACCCCCACCGCCCCTAGCTCGAAAGGTCCAATCAACATACAACAACACAAGGCATATTTTTCACCCATATCTATGCAACCGTCCTATAATGGCTGATAGACATAGGTGTATACTGATGATAGGCAATGCACATACAGGAATGAATGCAAAGTACATAATTAATATCAAAAATCATTATAACTTTTCTCATCAGGACCATCATCATTGTAATTAGCCTCCGGCCTTATTGGGTATCAACGTATCATCAATATATCCTCCAGCCTTGTCGGGTATCAACATCGTCACAACAGTATCCTCCGGTCTTGTCGGGTATCAATATCATCATAATAGTATCCTCCGACCTTTCTAGGTATCAATACCATCACAATAGTATTTTTCGGTCTTGCTGGGTATTAATATCATCATAATAGTGTCCTCCAACCTTATCGAGTATCGATATCATCATAATAGTATCCTCTAGCTTTTTCGAGTATCAATATCATCATAATAGTATCCTCCGGCCTTGCTGGATATCAATATCATCATAATAGTATCCTTCGGTCTTGCCGGGTATCAATATCATTACAATAGTATCCTTCATTATTGTCGTGTATCAACATCATCACAATAGTATCCTCCGCTTGCCGGGTATTAATATCATTACAATTACCATTACCAAATAAGATACACCAAAATACTCATAAACATACATATATAACCAGAGAATATCTATCTAGTCAATACTTCCAAACTACTCGTTATAAGTTAACCAACATTTATTATAATAGAATCACTAGTTCATTAGTCATCACATAACCTCTAGTGATTAGTCTAAACATTATCCTTCACATAATACTTACTCATGAGATAACAACTAACCACTATTTATTAATTAGCCAACATCTATCATCTATTCAAGGTTCATCACTAGACCAAAATCGCTATTTATCCACCATTTATTATTATTAACTAATCATCCTATATACGTTAATAATTACTAGACAACACCTTACTACTTGTCACCTAACCATTTTTTATTAACTGACATCATTCATTAACTAACCATCGTTAGCTACCATGTTTCAGCTAAGCAAGATTCATTAACTAATACATTAGATTCCTAGCCATCAAGTACTATAGTCCCCTGATAGACAACTAGTTACCACATAGAATAACCGTCTAACAAGAAGAGCAGTTACAAGATCATATTTAAGATATAATCCCAGTATTTATAATGGTAAATAATTATGAACATACTAAATCTATGCATGCCATCACCAGTATTCAATCAGTGGATTAATAAGCATCATACCCCATCTTCTTTCGTTCCATACCGGAGAGATGTGTATACAAACATATACATATTCATATTCATAAATTGTAATAACATATTTTATAATGATAAACAGTTCTCAAATATTCAATCAATATCATAACACGGCCCTTGTCCCATTAATTTATCCAAAATAATCGCAACATCATAATCATGGCCTTAGGACCATGTATATATCTGGGAATCATATTTTTAAGTCGTAGCATATCTCTAATCATCTCACATATAGGAGGCATCTCATATATAGGAGGTATTATATCAATAAGCATGTAATCATCTCTCATACAGGAGGCATCTCACATCTAGAAGGCATAATATAGATAGGCATGTAATCGTCTATAGGATATCTTATATCAATAGGTCATACATCATGTCTACAAGGAATATCACTTCTCTAGGAAAATTTACATATCCAAGAGAAACATCGTCTCTATAGGTCTACCAATCATGACAAAAGAAAATAACAACTCTATAGGCCAATCATCAAGTCAAAGAGAAAATAGCATCTCTATAGGCCACATAATGTATCTATAAGGAATATCATCTCTAAATTCCCAATATCATTTCCACAAGTAGTATCATAACCATAACTCAAAAGCCACAATGCGGGAGCATCAATATAAGTTACCAAGTTACGAAGTAACCTTATTCTAAGGTTTACTAGCCTCATCTATGTCTAAAATCCGCACTAAGTTCACAAGACTTAACACAAACTTAGGCCTAAGTGGGCCGAACGATCCCCTTTCTAATCCACGATTTCTATAATTAGGCATACTATGCCCCAAACTAGGATAAGGTATCTAGTTCATCTTCTAGATGTCAAGTAAACCATATTCAAGCCTAAGATAGCAACTTCCACTAGAAACAAGGGTACTTAAGTCAACTCTACCCAACTTACGATTTTAAGACTACCACACTAGCCCAATAAGGCTAAATATACAAATCATACTTCAAAAGCTAAAACCATATTCCAAACATAACATTATATCATATCCATTCTATAAATAATCTAAGCTAAAGAGGAAAGGCAATAGGATACAAAAGGGTTATAAATATGCTATCTTATGAGTCCAAAACCCTCATCTAATCCCCAAACATCAATATATCAAGGCCAAGTTATCCTACTTCTAATCAAGCCTAACATACATATTTACATGTAACATATATCACACATCATCTATGAAGAAAATTAAATAGAAACCTACCTCAAGTCCAAACCATAAAACCTCACTTCATGCACCACATACTCGTCTTCACTTTACAATTCTCAAAATGCCATCACATTATCAAAATCATAATCTACTCATCAATACGAGTCTAATGATACCCATATTGCACTATTGTGCTTCGAATCCAAAAATAAAACCAAAACTACAAGTGGGTCCCACATATGAAAAATGAATTTTCGAGACCAACCCAATGTTCACACATGAATAAGGAATCATAACTCTCAGAGAATGGGTGAAAACTAAGCATACTTTGGGCTAAAATCAAGCCCTAAGTAAAATTAGGATTTTGGATACAAACTAAGAAATTCAAGCATGAATTCAAGAAATTCTTACCTTAATCTTGAAGATAATCGTGATACAAGATGATAATTAAGCTCCCAAGTCACCCCCATGACCAATATTGAGTTATTACACTCATTTTGGGGTTTCTATGTCTAAATGGTGAATGGGAAATGCCCCAAACGCATCTTGGGGCCTTTATATAGCCCCTACAGGTACTCAGATGTGACAATTGCAGTCCTACAGGCTTCGATCACGCTACTCGTGATCGAACACTCTTGGCCGCGATCGCGGTTGCACCAGATGACAACAAACTCAAAAATAAGTTTTTAACCCTCGGAACTCATCCGGAATCCAAAGAACATGATATAATAGTGAATTTCGAGTGTAAAACATATTTCAAATCCATTGGAATCATCAAAACTTTTATTAGAGATCGTTTAGGAAAAAAGTGGGGCCCACACCTATAGTTTCATCACTTTTCATAAAATTCGCTAAATAGCCCAAAATAAATCTGGGAGCCTTGAGACATGAACCAAGGGTCTTCCTAGCCTAAAATCAATGTTATGGATGTGATGGAAAAGTCAAATTTTTAATCTAAGGTAATTTCGATTAAATATGGGTCCCACACCCATTCTTTCCAAGTTTCAACTTTTCGACCTATAGGTCGAAATGAGCTCGGTGCTTTGGGACCCAAACCAAAGGTCTACCCAAACTAAAGTTGATATTTTAGATCTAATGGCGCAGTCCAAATTTTCATTCGAGATTGTTTCACTAAAGTTTTCTTCCGATGGCCATTTGAAACCAACTAAGACTTCAAAATAGAGAATTGGTTCTAAAAACCAAATGAACTGCCCGGTAACCAAACAGTCGGTCCCAAAAAGTCATAAATGACTTGTGGCGACTATTTTGAATATCAAATAGTGAAGATAGGCATAAATATGGAAAATAACCTGAAGGGTCATTACACAGATACTGATAATATGCTACAAATACCTCTATAATTTTTTATTGTAATACACCATTTCTATCCTGCACCTGAATAATAGCTTGTTGCAATCTCTTATATTTAATTACTTCATGAAGGTACCTTTTATTATTATCTCCAAAATGCAGCCAATTTACTTTACTTATTTATTGTAGAAAGCACTCAGCCAAGTAAGATGATTTTCTGAATTTCTAATATAACTTCTTTTTATGTTCCTATAGAACATTGTCTAAAGGTTGCAAGCATAACTCTTTTTGGTTATGCACAAGAGAGTGCTTCTGTTATGATATTCCTGAAATACTAACCATTTAGAGTTCTCGGTTGTTTTTTTAGTAACTTTGACTTCTTACTACAATATTTGACACCCTTCCACATAGTAATTCAAGACCTCTACCACTATGTTCAAGAACTGTGGATTACTAGTCCACACATTGCAAACTTTGAAAGCTAGTTTAGTTTTTTTTGGCTTGTTTAGTAAAGAAACTCTTACCATCAATGGTTACTCAGTCCCTCGGGCAAGAATCTTCATTTCATGATGGCATAGTTACTATCCACTCATTATTTACATAGACCTAATCATACCTGCTATACAAGTTTGGAAACTAACTATATTTTCCATACTCACTGGATTCCCCCTAATCTTATCCTCAGAGTGTTGTACTGACTTGAAGTCACCCATGACCAGCCAAGCAAAAACTTGTCTTCATATTTTCTAAATAACTCCATAGTGCTCTTTTTTCCTCTCTTGTATTGAATGCATATACCATAGTCAATAAGTATTCCAACTACAGTTTGTGATTCTTTACTCTACAAGTTATTGCTTGGGCACAACTAGTTATCATTTGTATCATATTTTATTTATTTTATTACTGCATATTTTTTGGCTTTTCACCTCTAATTACTTATTAGGATTCATTATATTTACTCGTATTGTGGGATCCTTTACCATATAATCCTTTTGCATTTAAATAAGTTATTGTATCAGTGAAATACATCAAGCTTTTTTCTTTGTGTACTCTACTCCATCATTGTATCAAATCCATCAACACTCTAATGAGTATAGACTTTTAATCATATTTCCATCTTAGTTATCAATTCTTTCTTTTCTCTCTATCTTACCAAACCACCAAAAATCAATGGTGGATTCATTTTCTTCAGACATTAATCTAAATAAAAATGATCCAACTAATTATAATGACTCTTTATGTTATTTTCTCAATTTTCAAGATTTTTGGCATTTTGAGCCTTCCTATAGTGGCTAAAGGTCATTTATGATTTGTTGGAACTATTGATTTGTTTGAACTATTGATTCAGCTATCGGACAATCCATTTGGATTTTAGAATCACTTTACTATTTTGAAGCTTTCTTTCTTAGGAAATTAGTCTTAGATAAAAACTCCTAGTAAATAGCCCTAGATAAAAAAAACTCGATAATTCCTTTAGCTCTGGGACATTGATTTTAGGTTATGAAGATCCTTGGTTTGATTTCGGGGCTTTTGGGCTCGTTTTGAGCTATTGGGTGAATTTAGGTCAAAATGGCACTTTGAGTATGAAACCCACATTTGATCAAAATAATCTCAAATAGAAATTAATTGCTCCGTTGAGTCCGAAATGTCAAATTTAGTGAGGTAACATAGTTAATTCGAGTTTTGAGCCATTATATTTCATTTTGAGTGTTTAGACGAAAATTAGTTAAAATTGCCTAAAAGGGGTCTTAAGGGTTAATTTCTTGTAACTGACCCATTTTCATAAATCTAATGATTTCATTGGACCCAGAACGTGTTTTATGATCAATTTTCACTATTGATTCATGTTTATAAGGCTCTGGATGAGTTTCGAAGATCAAAAATAAGTTTTAGAAGTTGTTGGTGCTAGTGTGGCCGCTGTAGCGTACGTTGTGTCACAACTTTATTTCTGAGGTCATGATGGCACCTACTATACCTTACCAGTAGGTAAGCCAACTTGTATATATATATATATATACAAGAGCTTCTTCTATAATAATAAAATTACAAAATAAAGTGCTTAATGAATATACTGATACAACTCATCTCTAAATACAACATAAAGATTAGTCTAGTATATGAGAAAGAGAATAGCAATACTTTAAAATCCAGGAGCTCACCTTAAGTTTCCGAACCATAGCTACTCCGCATGATGCACACCACACCAGTGATAACTCATACTATGATCTACAGGCTACAAAAGTATAGTATGAGTACCAAACACGTGGTACTCAGTAGGCAACTGCCGACTGAACTTCAAAGGTAATGCAAATATAAATAACATGCAAACAGGAATGTAAACTACACCCAAATACCTAGGAAACTATTAGTAAAACTAAGAAGGCAATAAGGATAAACTATTCTATTCAATCCATACACAAGGATCTAAGCACTATACTGTATATCGCTGGCCAATAAGCAAATAAAGAGTAGAAGAGGGATGTATAGTGGCATACAAGTCCAAGGAATGAATATATAACTTGAATAAATGAAGGAGGGAAGAGATATACGGTAGCACCATAACTATATATAAAGCCAGCTAACTTAAAGGTACAATCTAAGTAGGCATACTAACATCTTAAGGCCTCTTAATCATTGCAGAAACTAGTGCTAACATAATCAGGATCCCTAATCCATATGTCTAAACATGGGATAATTATTCATAGTAAGATAATCGCAAGAGAAAGGAATTAGAATCATACCTCGAATCTCAGTACTAGTCCAATAATCAACCTGTCACAAACTAACTATAATAATAATAATAATAAATTAATCGGCTAGCCTAGACAAACAATACCTAAAATGAGCCCCATAACCTAGAACATCCAATCAACACATAACACACAACAAGAAACACTCATATCCTATACCTATGCAACCCCCCATAAGGATGATAGATATAGGGTATACTGGTGATAGGAAATACGCATGCAAGGATGAATGAAAAATATAATCCATAATACCATAACCGATACAAGTTCCATAAAGTAACCCATCGTATATACCTCCTCCAGCTCGACGACTCACAAAGGCAGGACCTATGGCAATCTCTCTTCTCTGACACGATGGCCCATGAACAAAGAGGGCCCTCGGAGGTTTGAGAGTACCTCTATACACCAATATAGTCCTGATTCACAATTTTCAATCATCATCATCATCACTATACTCTGTCTAGTACTGGATCTATATATATGTATAAATGCATAGACCATGACTAAAAGAGTGTAAGCCCGTAAGTCCACTACCTGGGGGTAAACTTCGGGACAAAATTATCATAAGAGTGTAGAAAGGGTCAAAGTCTCTCTCGACCGAAATAAATAGTAGAAGTAAAACTGTTGATCAGAATCTATCTTAGTAAAATCTCTTAAACATCATTTTTAGTCTCAAAAGCTCATAAATCATTCATTAAAGTGGTGCGATTCCCATTATGGAAGAATCCATTTTAAAGTGAAAAGTGAGAGTAAATCTCTTTTTAGAAAAATAGTAGTAAAGCCTATTTTCAGTCAGAATCGTACCCTTAAGTGAGAATGAATCTACTGAATCTATGCATGCCATAACTAGTATACAAACAATACAATCATAAGCATCTAAACATCAATAAACTAAACCATGTCCTTTGCAAGAATAAATCACTCGCTCGAAATCCAACAATATCATGATCACGGCCTTGGGTCCAATAATATACAACTGGCGTAACCATACCATAATTCAAGAAAAAAACCATTGTAATCCACCGAGTCAAGTAGTAAACCTTATAATAACGGGTTATTAACCTTAGCTATGTCTAACATGCTAGCAACCTAGGGCAATATGACTTTAAAGCATAATAAGTACTTCATCTTAAGGGTTAATTCACCCTTATAATCTACGAACTCATATATTAGGCAAGGTCATGGTATTTCACCTATAATCGTCTAACATCCCTATCTAACATGCAACATATATATACACTATCTCATAAAAAAGAGTAGACAGAAGCCTACCTCGATTCCAAACTGCAAGTCCTCAAATCGCCTATAAAATCGTCTACCCTTGCTCCACAATCCTAAAAGGCCGCTATGCTATCAAAATAGTAATATACACATCATAAGGAGTAAAATGAAACCCATATTACAGTATCAAGGGTAGGGTCGAATCCAAATACCACACCCTCAGGACAACACTGATCCACTTCATCTACTACTAAGAGAAATTATGAAGGGGCAGTTATATAATCATGAACTCTATATCAAGGCACACAACAATGATATAAACCTACCAAGGCATATAATTTATGAGAACCCTAATACATTCAAATGAAAAAGTAAAGACAGGAAATAAACAGAACAATTATCGCAGTGGAATCCAAAGTCACATGTCTTATGTGTCCAAGGGAGAATAAACCTGAGTGGGTCCAAACTTGGACCGAGCATTTGAATCACCAACTTAGGCACTAAGCGCACTATCTCTAACTGAAGGCATCACATCTCTACTAGATTGATCTTAATGAGTTGGATGACTAAATATCCTATGCAGATGATACTCTCTGGACCAGTAAATGATCTTTCTGTAGTCATAGAAAACTCCTGAAGCCCTAACCTAGTGAGAAACACGAGATAACCTCAATTGGATGACAAACTAACATTGGGGGCACTCCATACTAAGATGAACATTCTCCTTATAATCATAACACACCTTAGGAGCCCTAGGATGGTAGGGAACAGATGTTAACTCTGTCTGAGCAACAAACTCATATCTGGGCCACTCCCTGTACCAATGACCAAGCTCTCCATCACCATAGTAATCTTCTAAAATACTCCAAGGTACAACTTATACTGATCCAGAATGGATGCCACAACCTAAAGACTCATACCAAATACTCCCTAAAGTCCCATGAGAACTCTGTTGGTTGTGACCATCATGACTACTCTGAGAGCCACCCATAGTATGAGATTCTACCTGCATAGAACTGATAGGCTACAGGTAAAACTGACCTCTATTGAGAGAATCCTCACTCTTAAATGAAATCCAAATAGGATTGTATTGATAATATGGTCTCTTATTACCACCTTCATAAGTATCAATACATGTTCTCTTTGTAGATCTCGTGTGATAAAAACCCTGATAGAAGAAAGACCCAGCTGCTATTAAGTTAACAACCAACCAAAGTGCTCTATACTTCTTCACTACTCGTACAGGAAAGGTGGAAGAAATTTAGTCTCTCTTCTTGGCAGAAGAGCAGTCAAAGAATGAACCAAACCCATGCAAAATGATTTCTCTAATGCTAAACAAAGTGGCAATGCTAATCCTCTAATAAATCCATGCATCATTTCATGCAACGAAGGATACAACATAAGAGTATGTCTGGCTCTCTGCAGAAACCTAATCTCATACTTTGAAATTGATATGAAACCATATTGAAGATAGACAAACCCTACTTTGTCCCAAGAACTTCTCAAAGAATCGAATGACATACCTAGTCTTAAGGTATCCATAAAAACACTTAGGATCCCCAATGTTGAGTCTCAAAAGGTTGAAGCAGTCATAAACTCTTTCAGATCCTAGGTTGGCCCTAAATCCTATGACTAACATTGAAGATCCTCGATATCCATCCCAGA
This sequence comes from Capsicum pubescens, assembly GCA_030864215.1. Lineage (NCBI taxonomy): Eukaryota > Viridiplantae > Streptophyta > Magnoliopsida > Solanales > Solanaceae > Capsicum > Capsicum pubescens. Next base: position 128,354,073 of record CM061543.1, read on the forward strand.
CTCCCTAATTAAACATTATGCTGAAGCTCTAGAAATGTGTGCTGAAGTCCTATCCACATCTATCGATAACCTCACATCATCCACCTAGAACAAAATAGAGTCAAAGAACATACTTGAGGCTCATAGAAAATACAAACACACGATAAGGAGTCAAGAAAAAAATTTCCTAAGAATGTATTGTAGCCTCACCAAGATAGGTTCCAGACGTCTCCACACCTATTTGCAGTATACTACTAGACACTAAGCTCTTGTAGCGATTCAATTAGCTTTAAAGGACACTAAAATAGTTCATATAAAATTGCAGAATCAGAAGATGTCCTCAAAAGGCCTGGTGCCACTGAAGAACTTGCAACAAAAAATGCAAAGCTCAAAGGAAAAAATACAGAGTTAACTAGTGAAGTCTAAGGACTGATCGGTGAAGTAAAAGCCCTCACTAAATAATTATGGGATGCTCATGCAACTGCAGCTGATATAATGGACATGTTGCTAAAATCATTCTCCCCTAAACGCCCTTCTACATGAATCCTATTGTGTCAGACTCTTTATTGAGTTTCCAGTTCCTATTCATATAGTAGCCTTTGGAAAAATTTGTTTTATAAAAAATTTGGCAAACATTGTACTGGTACTAGTCTTATTGGATAATCAATGAATTTCTGCTTGTGTGCTTCATTTGTTTCCTTTACTTTAAGATATTCTTCATGTTAGTGTTCCCCGAGTGGACATAACTTAATTAGTCTATACTTATTTTTACTTATGGTTTATTGTTTCTCCTTTTTAATGATGCCAAAAGAGGGAATGCTGACTTCACATATAAGGACCAGGTGTGATGAGTATGATGTATGATATTCAGGGACCAAGTAGGTATGATGAGTATGATGTATGATATGTTGGGACCAGGTACCATGTAATGACATGTCATGTACGGCATGCTGATAAGGGGAAAAAAGAGTGATGTGCTGAATAGATGAATAAAGGGAGTCATGTCGACAGGGAAAAGTGTGCAAATGCACTAAATATAAGTGCATAATGACAGGGGGAAAAATCAAAGGTTTTTTATACAAAATACAACAAGGGACCAGGTCCCTATGCTATATGACCATGGATGAAGCATGATGATAGAGGGAACATTCATCTTCAGGTGGTAAACACTCTAACTAATTGTGATGAATGTCCACTGATGCTCAAATTGAATGGTTTGGTTTGTCATCGTCAAAAAGGGGGAAAATTACAATTTGTATTTTTGATGATGAGAAGCTAAACTGCAAGGGACTAGGTCCCTGGACATGCAAGGTACAGTACAGTTGGCACACGTCATCTTCACAATTTTGTCCTCTTATGTAAAAAACTTATAGGTGCTATTTTGTACTAATTTGGATAGCTGGTCCAATGATCTTTTAAGCCTTAATCATCTCTCATCTATAAAAAAAAAAAGACGCTTCTTCATCAAATGGTTTTTTCAAATTCTAAAGAGTGAAGAGAGAAAGCAAAACCCCCATTTCAACACTGCTCAAGATCTCAACAATTTATGAGATTTTAAATTGAAAATTATTATTAAGTGAGTACTAATTTGTAATTAAACTACTCATGCTATAAGATTAGTGTTTATTTTGAGAGTGCTTAGGTTGAGTTACCTAAGTTTGTTTCTCATTAGAGCTTATCAACATAGAGGGTGCTTGGTAGAGTTACCAAGATGAGCTTGTAATAGAGTTGTTAAAAGAAAAAGAAGCCTAGAGGTAGGCTAGAATCTAAACTATAATCAGGAGGTTAATTATAGTGTATTTCTTGAGGTTCTTGTGAGGGAAATCAGTGGTTTTTACCTTCTTGAGTTTCCACGTAAAAATCATGTGTTCTTACTTTCCTACACTATGTTTGTTTTTCCAGCACCTCATAGTTGCTTTGCTGTTCTATCACTTGTGTTTGACTTTGAGGGAACTGGTCCTTCACTGTGTGGTGCAATCCCTAAGGGTTCCTACACTAACCCTTTACTTTCATAGATAAAAGTTCATTTAATAGTGGAAATTGTAATGACCCTCTAGCTCATTTTATTCATTTCCATAAATTTTCAACATTTAGAGCTTCCCTATAGCTACCCCGAGTCATTTGTGACTTGTTGGAGCTAATAGTTTAGTTATCGAGCAGTTCATTTAGTTTTTAGAGTCAATTTCAAGTTTTGAAGTCTTCGTTGGTAAGGATTGGATTTTGGGCATAAACTTCAATTTAACGACCTCGTATGCTAATTTTGACAGTTTCATCACTTTGGAATGTCTAGTTTTTGTGAGGGGGCCCTTTGGTTTGTGTCCCAAGGCTTCCATACTCATTTTGGGAAATTGGTCATAATTTGATAAAAATGGCCTATTGGTGTGGGGCCCATATTTCACCAAAATGACCACAAATGGAAATTTGATGGCCTCAGTGAGTCTGGAATGTCAAATTTGATAGGGTATAATAGTTCTTTTGCATTTATGGGATTTTGGATAAATCCTAAGTGTTCGGTGGGAACTGGGAATTTTTCTATGTTTTAGCTGATGCAACTTAGCTGGTGCATCCACTAAAGCATACCTTTGGTTGCTTTAGCGGAGGTTGAGTGCATGACCATCCAGTCGATTTACCGACCTGGCTTGCAAAAGTGAAGCCCAATTTGCCAAAGCAAAGGCCACTTAAGAAGATTCTTGTCTATTTTATGAAACAGGCAGGCCAAGTGGGTACCGCTTAAGCAACACTAGGGAGGTCAATTAATTGCTGTCTTTCCCAATTTTCTCCCTACTTTTCACAAGTCTCAAGAGCTAGAAACCCTAGAGAGTTTGGAAAATTGGGAGGGTGTTCACTGGGAAATTTTGGGATGTTAGTGATCTCGGATTAATCATTTCCTCTTCGAATCTGTGTAAGTTTCCATCAAATTATCACATTAATTCTTCTATTTAGACCCACATCCCAAGATTATTGTTGGGTTGATTTTAGTATCATTTGATCTCACAATTTAGTCATTCTTGAGGGTAAATTATGCTTGAGCATAGAGGGGCATGTTGTCTATTTTGAATGTGTGATTTCGCAAGTGGTCCTCACTTTGGTTTTTGGTTTGATTTTTATGGTAAGCATAAAAATAAAATATGGGCATCGTTGTTCTCATATTGATGAGTATATTACAATTTTGATAGCATGACATTGAGTGGAAGCTTCTTGGAAGGAAAAATCATCGATTTAGTGGACTTTACTGGGATTTATTTGGCTTGCAGGTAAGGTAAGTTTACTTTTCTCTTAGATTGAGCTTGATTATAGTATCGATATAATGATATGATAGTTTTGGGTTAGGAATTAGGTAATGGTGATACTCATAGCATAAATTGTATTATTTGTCCTATTAAGGAATCATAATTAGGTGTAATTGACTTAACCACTCATTCTTTAGGTTGAATTGCTCTCTTATCTTGTAGTGAAATTTGACAAAATACTTTATCTTGTATTGAATTTTCCTTAGAAGGGATTAACGGGGTTAGAAGTTGGTCCCTCCAACCTACCTTAGGCCAAGATTCCTATTAGCTCCTTGTAGGCTCAATAGGCATGTTATATTATCCTATTTAGTTTCTTGATCCTGAGGAGGTTTTAGAAATATGATGGTTTTTTCTAGATTGATGCTTGAGATATAATAGTTTTGGTTCATGTTGGCAATTTATGATACTAAGACAGGTTAGATTCTGGCATTGTTGATGATATTAGTTTCAGTTCAAGTATGGAAAATGATGATATGAGTTTCAGTTTAAGTTTTGCATATGAGGTACTAATTCTAGTTCATGTTTGACACTGAGAGATTATCTATGATGGTTATGGAATCGGTTCAAGTTCGGTGTTCATAGTATGAAAGGAGCCATGGTTATATTTTTAAGATATGGTTAATTATTATACTTTCAGTTACTACTTCTATTTGATTGTACCCTTTAGGATTATGTGGGACCATGCTGGGTTATTTACTTTATTCGTATATTTTGGCTCATAAGATCCATTTATATAGATATATTTATTCTTTTCTTTAGTATAATTATTATTATTATTGTTTACTTTCGGTATTTGAAGCGTTATTCCATGTTTACCTTCTTTCTTTGACTTAACTTATTTATCTCGCATTTTATTGTATTTATATTATGACTTAGCTCAGTCGTCCGATGATGCCTATTGAGTACTCGTGGCTTAGTTACTCATACTACACTTCTGTACCATTTTAGCGCAAATCTGAGTACTAGTTATTGTCGTTGATTCTATGATTGTGCTGGTCAGAGTTCGGTGATATGGTGAGCTTTTAGAGCCAGAGTTGACCTTTTCCCCATCTTCTATTTTTAATAGTCATTCCATTTTTAGGATTGTTGTATACTGACTTAATTGTACTTGTATTCTATTGGATTAGAGGCTCTTGTATAGACTTTACTAGGTGTGGGATGATATTAATCTTCTCTTATTTCGCTTTATTTAGAGTTATTCCTACGTTATGGCATGTATCTTTTTTACTTCAATATTTTTGGCATTTGTGCCATTTTCCACCAATTGGCCAATTACTTATTGTTATGGGCTATGGTTTGGCTACCTACTAGTGGGGTAAAGTTGGTGTCATCTTGACTTAAAAAATTGGGTCGTGATAATCTCTTCCTTAATATCCACCCTATAAATACTAGGCTACTAGCCATTGTGAATATCTAACAATATAAGGAAACCCAAGAGATTTGATCCTTTGAAATTGGATATGAAATATCCTATTTCTACAAATAAGGTTAGATCATACTAATGATCCCTAACTACTTGAAATCCCCTTCTCTTAGAAGTCTGCATTGCCTTTAATATTTTGTTCAAGATTGGATACTCCTTTCCTTTGATATAGGATTTTGTAATTAATTATTGACTGAGTTGCATATTTCATTTCCTTTTTGGTAGTTGATATTGATATTTCTTCCTTTTTTCTCTTTAGCCAAAAATCCTTGATTATTTCCTTTACAATAATCGTACAAAAGGAGTATTCATTAAAATTTAATGTTATCATATGGGTCTTGTTTTACTTATATTAACACATAGATTATGTTTTTGATAGAACAATGTTATTAAAACATCAAGGAGTGGAGGAGACCAGTGCATAAATGGTTCGAGACTACAGTTCGACTTTGAGGTAGGTTGCGGTCCACTCTTCTCTATGAGATTATGTATTGTATAGATTGCATGCTAGGTAAGGGCTATATGATAGGTTTATAGCTAGTTTATCTAAATTGTCATGCTTAGGGGATTTAGAATAGAAATGTAAATTGACCCTTATCCTAGAATACCTATTATAGTTATGGTACTCTAGTACGCCTAATTATAAACTTGTTTGACCGTAGGTTGACATGGAAGGTCCCACAGTACAAGTCGTATTCTAAAACTTAGTGATTTGGGCTAAATTCCTCAATTATATCCTTATAGCAACTTGATAGTAGTATTTACCTTATTCTTTCTAAGTTATATTGTTGTTATCCTGATAATTTATCTATAGTTGGGCCCGAGGCCATAGCTAAGAGACTAGTTGAACACTAAGTTAGTACCCTATCCTTTGAAAGGAAATGGATTAATTCTTAAAAGCATAAACACTTATGATTGTATTGTATGGATACTAGTGATGGCCTAAATATATTGAGACACATTTACACTTATTTGTGGCACAATATCAACTAAAACCTTGGTTTTAGTACAATTTATTCCCACTCCGAACTTTAAAACTGATTCTTTAAATTGAAGCCCTGTCACCTTCATTAATGACATATGAGCTTTTAAACTAAACTTACTACTTTGGAAACTTAGACCGAGGTTGATTTTGATCCTATCACAGCCCAATTTACGAGTCATGATGGCACCTACTCTTCCCGGAAGTAGGTAAGCCAAGCCGTAACCCGGAGCTAAATACAATGAGTTAAGTTGGTTGAAAATGCCTAATCATAGGCGAAAATGAAGAACACACTTATAAATAAGCAAAGAGTTCTAAATAGATAAAATAGTCGACACAACATACCGTCCCACGACCTAGCAGAGCATGTACAAATACATCTAATAATAATACAACTCAAAGACTTAGAATAGTCAACAACATATGTCTCGATATCAAAATACAGAATATCTAAATATAGAAGGAAATAGGTAACTCCGACTCTAAGAGCTCACCCTATCTCCTAAAAATCAACACAACACGATCAACGATCAACGTCGATAGCTAGTACTTGGATTTACACCAAAAAGGTACAGAAGTATAGTGAGAGTACCAAAAACAATGAGTAATCAGTAGGCATCATTGACCGATAAAGCTAAATCATGATATAAGTATGATAAATTTCAAGATAACATAACTAATTAAAGGTACAAAAATGAACCTAAATCATCTCCAATACTTCTACGTATAATAAGTATTTTCATCAAAATAATAATAGAACACAAGGTATCAATACATGCCAACATCACCGTGTAATATAAGTAAATAAATCAAAATGATAACACATCATATGGAATCACATAAGTAATCACAAAGTAGAAAATTGGCTCTAAAACTACAATTGGTCCGAAAAGTAAATAACTCATCACAGCCATACGCCTGGAGAACACATTAAATGCTAGAATAAAACAACCATTCATTGAAACAATTAATCAACTCATTATTTAAATAATATCCCACTATTTATCACCAGTCGGTTATTTACCAACATTTGATAATGTACCCATATTCCATAATATTACGATCATTTAACAACCTTATCATTGTTACTCAATAGCTACCATTCATTAGATAACCATCTTTTATTATCAAATCCATTTGATTACTAGTCTTCATATAACCTCTAGTAACCATTTAGAAACTATTCACCATATATCCGTTAATCACCATATCAACTACCATCATGTATTAACTAATCATCCATTACCAACTAATTCTTGTTTATCAGCTAGTCATGATTAGTCACTTAAACAATATCCATCACTAATCCATATTTATCACTAATCATCAACAATATCACCTTATGATCATTATCACTAATCAAGAATTATCACTAATCCTCACAAGTCCATTAATTGTCATTTTTACAACTTTTGGGCTATATCCGACATTTCTAATATCAAAATCATACCCAACTACATATAAGTATATATACATATAATAGCCATACGTAAGGCAAAGCCGGACTCAAATCGGTAGAGGTACATATAGGTATATCAATATAATCATCCTCAGTCGTGTCGTGTATTAATATATCATCATAATCATCCCTCGACCTTGAAGAGTATCAACACATAATTATAATCATGCTTGTCCTTGCCAGGTATTAATGTATCATCATAATCATCCTTTGGAATTAAATCGGGTATAATAAACATCATCATCATCTTTCAAAATTAAACCGGATATATAACATAATCATCATATTTCAAAATTGAACCCGGTATATAATCAATGTCATAAGTGCTAATGTAGTCAAGATTCATGAGTCCTAGCATAATTAATAGCATAACTTCCCATATAATTAATAAGCATGGCTTCTATTCTAGTTCAAATAATAACACAATTGCTAATATCATCAATAAGGATGTTTTCTAGCATGACTACTAGCATAATTGTTTGGCATGATCATAATCATAAGTAATAGCATAGGCGGTAACTTATCAATGGCATGGTCAAAGGCTTATCATATGCATAACAACTAGCTTATACATGGCATAACCAATAACTTATCACAACATGATTGTCATCTCATCATATCATAAGTGACAATCTAATCCACTAATATATGAACATTACCTCTAATATCATTATTACCATAACCCCTAAGTGCCAAGGTCCCTCAATATTACCTCAAAAGGGCATTCTCTAGGTATTCAACAAGCGTATAAGGATTTTAAGAGAACTAGTCATCTATCTTGACTTAAGGTGGGTCAAGAAGCCCAGTTCTAAATCCCTAAAAATACATTCTAAGTCAAATTCTACCACAGACTAGGCTAAGGTATCTAAATCCACTCTTAGATGTATAACAAGCCACAATCATCCCTAAGGTAGATATTCTAGGTAAGAACTTCAACTAAGTCAACGAAAACTAAGGCAACCTTTATTAGTGTAAGGAACCAAGGCCAACTTACCCTAAGTATGATTATCAAAAGCATTTTTACCTACCTTGAGTTATTTAAGGCATTCTCATGCTAAACATGAATAATGAAGTCTAATTCACCCAAGCCATAAAAAACAAGTCAAGTGTTTCAACTCTACAGTTTCAAATTAGCCCAAATGGTCCAACTAACAAAGTCTTGCATTTAATCAATACAACACCTAAAACGCATCCCAAATCTAACACAATATTATAAACATACAAGGGATAAACTTAGCCTACCTCTATGCTGAAGAAAGATCAACGATTTACTAAAACCACCACTTTTCCTTTCCGAGAACCCTACTCAAGATACCAAGCTGTCATAAATTTCTTTTATTCATAATAGGAGAATAGCGATACATATATTGAACCATTGTGCTTCGAGTCCAAAAATCACACAAAACCCCATGTGGGTCCCATTTATGAAAATTGCATTTCTGAAATCAACCCAACATTCTTATAAGCTCAAGAAGTCATTACCCTAAAAAATGGGTGATCTTAAGCTTTTGGGGGTTTGAGCAAGAAATCAAGAAAAAAGTGAATTCTTAACTCAAATCGAAAGATAATTGCAAAAGTAAATGTTAATCAAGCTCCCAAGTCACCCACAAGTCTTAATTTTAAGCTATCATGCTATTTAACGTTTTTGGCTCTGACGGAAATGATAAAGAATGGCAAAAATCATGGAAAAAGGGTTCTTTTATGCCAAGTTCAAGTGCTCGAGAGTTGCTATCACTACACTTTATGCCTACTGATGCTAGTCACGATTGCGGCCTACTTACTGTGATCACGGTACAAGCTGAATACTAAGGGTATCACAGTCGCAACCCTTGGCTTGCAATAGAGATGCACCAGTTAACAACAATGGACTTGGAAATTTCCAAGTCCTCTCCAAGCCTCAGGATTCCTCAAAAATCCAATACACACAAATGAACTATGTAACCACACCAAATTCAATATTACAAATGCGATGGTGAACTTATAATTTCCATCCGAGGTTTATTTAGACCTGTGATGCCCAAACCTATATTTCATTTTCTTAACTTTTCGACCAATAAGTTAAAATGAGCCTGGGTGCCTCCTCACCCAAACCAAAGGTCTACCTAGCCTAAAATTGACATTTTGGAGTTATTGGTGCAGTTAAAATTTGCAATCGAGATTGTTTTACTAAAGTTTTTTCTCGGTGTCCATTTGGAACCAGCAAAAACTTCTAAGCAAGGAATTATCTCTAAAAATCAAACGAACTGCTCGATAATTGAACTGTTAGTTCCAACAAGTCATAAATTACTTGAGATAGCTATGAAAAGGCTATAATGGAAAAAATAAGTGGAAATATGGAAAATGACCTAAAGGGTCATTACAATATCCACTACTAAAGGAACTTTCGTCTGTGAAAGTTAAGGATTAGGATATACTTGAAGTCTCAAACAGGTGAGGATATTGGGTCTACACCTCTCTCTTGATCTCCCAAGTGTCCTCCACTATTGGAGTGTGAATCAACTTAAACATAACTACAGGGATCTTCCTAGTGCTCAACCGCTTGACATCATAAGCCAAAATGGGCATAGACTCCTCTACAAAGGTCAAACGCTCTTCCAACTTGACTGAGTCCCATATAAGCACATGAGAAGGATCGAGAATATGTCACTGCAATATGGAGACATGCAAAATTGTATGAAGAGTAGCAAAATCTAGAGGTGGAGCTAACTCATAAGCCGCTTCACAAACAGTGCAGAAAATCTCAAAAGGTCTAATATATCTGGGGTTGAGCTTGCCCTTCCTTTCTAACCTCATCACACCACTCATGGGCGATACACGGTGGAATATACGATCACCCACTCCAACTATTAAGGCACGAAACCTATGGTCTGTATATGCCTTTTGCCTACTCTGAGCCGCTCTCAATCTATCCTCAATCACCCTGACTCTATCCGATGACTCCTAAAGCAAATCAGTACCAAGAGGTCTAGCCTTGGAAGTTTCAAACCATCCAATCGGAGAACGATATCTTCTACCATACAAAGACTCAAAAGGCACCATCTCAATACTTGAATGATAGCTGTTATTATATGCGAATTCTACCGAGGCTAAGTGTTTCTCCCACTGGCCTCCAAAATCCATAACACAGACTCGAAACATGTCCTCAAGAACCTAAATAGTTTGATCTAACTGACCATTTATCTGTGGATGAAATTTTTTTACTGAGATCCACCTGGGTACACAAATCCTCCTGAAATGGTCTCTAAAATCTCAAAGTGAACATAGAACCATGGTCCTAAATAATAGAAATGGGCACACCATGTAAATGGACTATCTCCTAAACAAATATATGGGCCAATCTATCAGTATTGAAGAATATTTGAATAGGAATGAAATATGCTCACTTGGTACAATAATCTATAATGACCCAAATACCATCAAAGCCAGGTGAAATACGAGGAAAACTACTAACAAAATCTATGGTAGTCTGCTACCATTTCCACTTAGGAATGGGCAATGTCTGAATCAATTCCCCAGGTCACTAATGCTTGACCTTTTCCTACTGACAACATAGGCAACGAGCTACAAAGTCTATTAAATCTCTCTTTATAACGCTCCATTAATAATGTTGTCTCAAATCTCTATACATCTTGGATGTGCCAGGATGACTGTAATATCTAGAGGTATGGCCTTGTGAAAGTCAACTAAATTAAGTTATCAATCCTCGAAACAAAAATGCGGCCATCGGCCATCAAATCTCAAAACATCCTCAAAATCTATTATGTTCCTCTCGGACTCACCACTCAACACCTAATCATGAAGGAAGCAAAGCCTACTATCCTCAAATTGACGGTCCTAAATTTGCTCAAATAATTAAGACCTCACTTCAAAACTAGCAAGAATCCTCCTAGGATCTAAAATATCAAGGTGAACAATCAAGTTGGCTATGGAATGAATAACCCGTGCCAATAGACTCTGAGAAACTAAAATATCATCCAGGCTACCCATACTCACTGCCTTTTGGCTCAAGGCATCTGTGACCATATTTTCCTTGACCAGATGATATAATATCAAAATATTATAATCCTTAAGAAACTCCATCCATATACGTTGTCTAGCATTAAGGTCACTTTGGGTTATAATATGTTGAAGACTGTGATGATAGGTGAAAATCTATCAATGCAAAACATAAAGTTAATTTTTCCAAATCTTAAGTACAAAAACTACTGCCGCCAACTCCAAATCATGAGTAAGGTATTTGCTCTCATGCACCTTAAGCTATCTAGAAGCATAAGCAATAACACCACCCTACTGCATCAGTACACAAACCAAACTGACACCAGAATCACCATAAACCATGGTGAATCCCTTACCCTTAATAGGAAGAGCTGAAATAGAAGAAGAGGTATGAAAGTCTTTGAGGTTTCCCTAAATGACTTATACTCCTTGAACCATCAAAAGGGATCCTCCTTCTGAGTCAATCTAGTCATAGGCACTAAAATAGTAGCAAAACCCTTGATGAACCATCTATAATAAGGCCAAACTAATAAGGCTACAAACCACAGTCAGATATGTAGGTCTAGCCCAATCACGAATTGACTTAATCTTAGCTGGGTCTACCATAATACCATCCTTAGACACCATATGCCTAAGGAATGTCATCGACTCAGGCCAAAACTCACACTTAAAGAACTTGGAAAAAAGCACATGATCTCTCAAAGTATGGAGGATAATCCTCAAATATTGCACATGATGATCTCTACTCCTCGAATACACAAGGATGTCATCGATGAACACGATCACAAAGGAATCTAAATAAGTCCTAAATACTCGATTCATCAAATCCATGAATGTGTCTAGGGCATTAGTCAACCCAAATGACATCACTAAGATCTCATAATGACCGTATCAAGTCCTAATAGTTGTCTTTAGGATATCCTTGAACTGAATGCTCAACTGATGGTAACCAAATCTCAAATCAATATTGGAAAACACTACCACACCTGGAGCTGGTCAAACAAATCATAAATACAAGGCATAGGATAACAGTTCTTCATAGTCATCTTATTAAACTGCCTATAATAAATACAAATACAGATGGAGCCATCTTTCTTCTTTACAAATAATACAGGAGATCCCCAAGGGAACATACTCAATCTAATAAAACCCTTACTAAGAGGATCCTGAAGCTGAGAATTTTTCTACTTAAACTCGGCATAAGCCATATGGTAAGGGTCCATAGAAATAGGTCGGGTGCTAGAGGCAGGTTGGTAGGGTACAAATAAGGAAACTCATAAACTACAGAAACAAAGTCAAGCGATGGACTCTCCACACTAGTATCATAAATATAAGTGATATAAGACTTACAACCTCTCAAAATAAGTCTCCTAGCTCATATATAAGAAATAATCCTCATCGTCTCATGGCTAACAGTACCCTGCCACACGATTGGGGGTATGCCGGGCATATCTAAGGTAACAGTCTTGGTAAAATAATCCACGAATGCATAATAGTGGGATAACCAGTTCATGGCTAGAATCACATAAAAATCCACCATATCGAAAGTAATAAGGTTGGCATAAGTATCAACATCACTAACAGTCATAACACATGATCTAAAAACACAATCCACTACTAAAGAATCACCCACGAGAGTAGATACATGCAGTGGCACAGATAATAAGTCCCAAGACAACTCCAACTATGGTGTACAATAAGCAGATATATAGGATTAAATGGATCCCATATCAAATAAAGTAAGGGCCAATTGGAAGCACACCAAATTCATAATTGTAACAACAGCATCCAAACTCTTAGCCTCGGGTCAAGTAGGTACTACATAAAACTTACCACGCTCGCCACCTGGCTGGACATTTGACTAACTTCCTATCTTACCTTCTTGAGAACCTTCTTGAGTAACCTAGAAACCACTCGTACAACCCTGAGAACCACCTTTAGCTGAGGGATGAACTACTATAATAGGGGAAATACCCTGAGTTGAAACAACAATCACCTCACGATTAGGACAATCTTATGAATAGTGACCAGGAGCTCCACAACTATAACATGACACCCAGAACCAATAGATCTGGTTGCCCTAGAATAACAACCATGTCTAGAATAGCTAAAAGATAAACCTATCAAAGATTGACTGCCACCTTGACTAGGGCAGTCTCTGGCACTAGACTGACCTTAATCAGTAATATGAAGCACTACCTGAATAGGTCGACTAGGTTGACTCTGAGACTGATAGGATAGATACGGAGGATACCTACCATGGGGACTGATATCTTTGGGTTGAGAACTATGACTGATCCTACTAAATCTACCCTGAAACCTAATCCTCTTATATCAACCCTCATGGTGCATCTCCTCCATCACTTGAATGTGATTTGACACCTCAATAAAAAGACCTACTCGCAATAACTAAAATTTGAGTAGACATACGAATAAGATCTATTTTCTCTATTCAAAAAGTTGAAAAGAACTTTGATGTTCTTTGAGATTCCTTTTTTGAGAGAGTAATAGTTGAGGAGAATGTGTCTTATGAGGAATAAAATGGGGTCACAAGGAGAAAATAAATCAACCCAAGCACAAAAGGAAAAGAGCACATTTGGAAATCAATCAATGAAAATTTTATCCATAAATAAAAAAATCACCCTTGAATCAATTGAATAATATATAATCAGTCAAAACAAATAAAAGAAAAAATATCAATCATTCGAAATTTCCTTTCTAGTCTGAGCATTACTTAAGGCGGTCATTATTCTATGTAAACATCGGCCAAAAATATGAGAAAAGAAAGATATCAATCATTATCTATATAATTAAATAATAATTGGAGAAAAAAAGTGAAAAGATGATTTTGTCTATTGTAAAGTGTTTTAATGAAGGGCAAAAAGTTCAAATCACTTTTCTAAAGGCCTTCACACTTTTAATATATTATAGATATAGATTATAAATATATATATATATATATATATATATATATATATATATATATATACTCTCATCAATGATTTTGCCCTCTTTTGATAAATTATAAACATTATGTCTATGGACGCTTTAAGAACTATTTTCAATAAAATAATGTCGTTTTATAATGGAATATCCAAGTCTGGAGGATGAGTTACTGAAGCTATGGTATTCTGAAGCTAAGATATTGCTGCAAAGCTCGAGTATGGTCCATGTATTATTTTTCTTCTTTACCATGATGAATCAATTGATCTAATCAGGGGCGGCTCAACATAATTGAAAATAGTTATGACAAGAAACTCCCTCTCATTATATATAACCCATGTAAATACCATGAAATTGAGAATAACTAAAATTTGAGTAGACCTACGAATGAGAGTCTCAACCCTCTAACAAAGAAACAAACTCTCCCAAACTCAGTATTCCTGAACAAAAGTTGCATGCCTAGATAATTTATGAAAACGAGCCTCATACTCTTCAATTGCCATAAAGCCCTGCTCCAATCTAGAGAATTGATCACTCAAGTAATCTCTAACGCTACAAGGCATGTACTTATTTAAGAATAACTCGGGGAATTGAGTCCTTGATAAAGGAGAAGATCCAACTGGTCTAGAATCCATATAACCTCTCCAAAAATATTAAGCAACCAAATCCAACTGAAATATGGTGTAATCCACACCATGAGTCTTAATAAGGCCCAAATTATGGAGACTATCCTCACAAGTAATCAAGAACTCATATGCATCCTCGCTCGGAGCACTAAAAAACCTAGGCAAAGCAAATCTCAAGAATCTACCCAACATCTTATGCTCCTCAGAAGACATAGTAGGTTGAGCAACCACTGGATGAGCAACTACCAGTTAAGAAACTATTGATGCAGGAGGAATCTCAACTCTGGAAGCTACAACTACAGGTTGTGCCCCCTTTAGTACAACTTTTATCTGTAAACTGTTTACCATCAGATGGAAAACCACCAACTAAACCCATATGCTGAACCAACACATCTCTAAGCACTAAAGAAAAAATAAACCCTAGTGGAGCCAGGGCTGGTTCCTAGTCCACTATTAGCTGGGGCAGAAAAATATCTAGCTTATGATTAGGAATAAAACATGGGAATACAGCCTATCCTATCCCCTAGCTGGGGATACATCATGTGGCTATCCACAACCTCTAAGTTATCCACGAATAGGAGTAGGATCCCTAGGCTTAATTTTGAGACCGTTATCTCATGTAGAAGTAGCACGTGTCCTGGACATCTGAGAAAGAGTAAAGTCAAGAGAGTACTTCTACAAACCAATTTAGGCTCTTAGCACGATATGAGTGAAAGAATTCCTAAGAATATCCTATAGCCTCCTGAAGATAAAAACAAACATCATCATTGTGATCATAGAACTCTATTAGATACCTACTCTTGTACCAAAAATACTGATGAAACCTAGGCTCTAATACAAATTTATCACTATCCAATTTACGATCCATGATGACACCTACTCTACCCCACTAGTAGGTAAGTCAAACCATAACTTAAAGCTAAATACAATGGGTTAACTTTGTGTAAAATTCCCAATCATATGCGAAAATGAGCAACACACGAATAAATAAGAAAAAAGCTTTAAATAGATAAGAAAATTCAATATAAGATACCATTCCACGACCTGGTAGAGTCAGTACAAAAGCATCTAATAATAATACAACTCGAAGACTTAGAATAGTCAACAATATTTGTCTCGATAACAGAAGACTAAATATCTAAAGATAGAAGGAAATAGGTGACTCTAACTCTGAAATCTCATCTTATCTTCAAAAAATCAACACAACAGGATCAACGATCAACAACAATAGCTAGCACTCGAATCTGCACCAAAAACATATATAAGTTTATTATGAGTATCAAAACAACGAGTACTGAGTAATCATCATCGGCCGACTGAGCTAAATCATGATATAAGTATGATAAAATATCAGATAATATAACTAAGTCAAGGTAAAAAAAATAAACCTAAATCATCTCCAATACTGTTGTACATAATAAGTAATTTAACTAGAATAACTATAGAGCACAAGGCATCAACTCATGCTAACATCACCGAGAAATATAAGTAAATAAATCGAAATGATAACGCATCACACAACCAATCACAAACTATAAAATTGGCTCTCATACGTTGTGTAGAAAGTAAATAACTCATCATAGACTCCCATACGCCTAGAGTGCACACTCAAAGATAAAATAAAGCAACCATTAATTTCTAAAACTAACAAACTCATTATTTAACCAACATCCCTTAATTTATCCTCAACGGTCATTTACCAACATTTGACAATGCACCCAAGTTCCATAATATTACCATCATTAACAACCTTATCATCGTTACTCATTATCCACTATCCATTAGCTAGCCATTTCTTATTGACAAATACATTTTATTATAAGTCATCATATAACCTCTAGCCATTATATAGAAACTATTCACCACATATCCCCTAATCACCATTTGTTAGATAACCATAATTTATAAACTAACATTATTTATTAACTGATCATCCTTTACCAACTAATTCTCATTTATCAACTAGTCATGATTAGTCACTTAAAAAATATCCACCACTAATCCTTTTTTATCACTAATCATCAACTATATCACCTTATAATCATTATCACTAATAAGAAATTATCGTTAATTCTCACAAGTCAACTAATTATCATTTTACTACTTTTGGTCTATATCTAGCATATCTAATATAAATATCCTACCCAACTACATATATATATATATATATATATAATAGTTGTGCATAGGTCATATCCAGACTCGAATCGATAGAAGTACACATAGGCACATTAATATAATCATTCTCTAGGCTTGTCAAGTATCAATTTGTCATCATAATTATCCTTCATCCTTGTCAGGTATCAATGTATCATCATAATAATCTTTCGGTCTTGTCAGATATCAATGTATTATCATAATCATCCTCCGAAATTAAACCATATATAATCAACATCATCATCATCTTCCAAAATTAAACAAAGTATATAATCAACATTATCATAATATTTCAAAATTGAACCAGGTACATAATCAATGTCATAAGTGCTAATACTTCAAAGCATCATGATATCTAGCATAATTAATAGCATAAATTCCCATATATTTAATAAACATGACTTCTAGCTTAAATAATAACACAATTGCTTAAATTATCAATAAGGATATTTTCTAGCATGACTACTTGCATAAGTGTTTAACATGATAATAATCATAAGTAATAGCATAGGCAATAACTTATCAATGGCATGGTTAGAGGCTTATCATTAGCATAATAGCTAGCTTATACATGGCATAACCAATAACTTATCACAACATGATCCATATCTCATCATAGCATAAGTTACAATCTAATCCATTAATATATGAACATAACTTCTAATGTAATTATTAACATAACCATCAAGTGCTAGTGTCCCTCAATATTGCCTCAAAAGGGCATTTTCTAGGTATTCAGCAACTGTATAAGGATTTCAAGAGAACTAATCATTGATCTAGATTAAGGTTGGTCAAGGAATCCACTTCTAAATCCTTGAAAATATATTCTAAGTCAAATTCTACCCTGGACTAGGCTATGGTATCTAAATCTACTCTTTGATATATAGCAAGCCACAATTAGCCTTAAGGAGGAGATTCTTCTTTAGCGCTTCAACTAAGTCAATAGAAACTAAGGCAACCTTCATTAGTGTGAGCAACCTAGGCCAACTTACCCTAAGCATGAGTGTCTAAAGTATTTTTACCTAAATTGAGTAATTAAAGGCATTCTAATGCTAAACATAAGTAATGAAGTCCAATTCACCTAAGGCATAAGAAACAAGTTAAGTGATTCAACTCTACGATTTCAAATTAGCCTAAATGGTCCAACTAACCCAAGTATTATATTTCATTAATATACCACCTAAAACCCATCCCAAATCTAAAAAAATATCATAAACATACCATGAAATAGCTCAATCTGACAAGGGATAAACCTAGCCTACCTCGACACCAAAGAAAGCTCAACGATCCGCTACAACCACAACTTTTCCCTCTTGAGAAACCTCCTCAAGATTCCAAGCTATCATAAACACATTGTACTCATCAATATGAGAATAACAATACCCGTATTTCACGATTGTGCTTTGAACCCAAAAAAACACAAAAACCTTATATGGGTTCCACTTATGGAAACTGCATTTTCGAAACCAATCCAACATTCTTACAACCTTAAGGAATTATTATCCTAAAAATGGGTAAAAACCAAGCTAAATTAGGGCTAAAATCAATCCCTCAATATTTTGGGGTTTTGAGCAAGAAATTAAAAATATTTACCAAGAAAAGAGTGAATTCTTACCTCAAATTGTAATGTAATCATGAAAATAAATGTTAATCAAGCTCCCAAGTTGCCCACAAGTTTTAATTTTATGCTATCACACTATTTAGGGTTTTGGATCTTAAGGAAGTGACGAAGAATGGTTAAAATCGTGGAAAAAGCATCCTTTTATACCCAGTCCAGTACTCGAGAGTCGTTATCACGACCTGAGGCTTTATAATCGCCACATTGTGACTGCTAGTGCCAATTACAACTTACATACCATAATCACAATACTAGTTGGCTACCAAGGGTATAGTTATCACGAACCTTGGATCGCATTAGCGATGCACGAGCTGACAACAATGAACCTGGAAATTTCTAAATTCTCGTCAAGCCCTCGAGATTCATCCAGAATTTTGTACATGCAAACCAACTGTGTAACCACACTAATTTTGATGTTCTGGATATGATGGCACACGTAAAATTTCCATCCAAGTTTATTTTGACCAAATGAGGGTCCTACACTCATATTTCATTTTCTTAACTTTCTGACCAATATGTCAAAATGAGTCTGGGTGCCTTGAGACCCAAACCAAAGGTTTACCTAGCCTAAAATCAAAATTTCAAAGCTGTTGGCATAGTCAAAATTTGCATTAAATATTGTTTTACTAATGTTTTCACATGATGGACATTTGGAACCATCGAACACTTCTAAAAAGAAAATTGACTCTAAAAACTAAATAAACTGCCTGATAACTGAACTGTCAGTTCCAGCAAGTCAAAATGACTTTGGGAAGCTATGGAAAACCTCTAATAAAAAAAATAAATTGAAATATAGAATATGACCTGAAGGGTAATTATAGATCCATTCTTTACCCACTCTTCTACCACTATTTA
Organism: Capsicum pubescens; assembly: GCA_030864215.1. NCBI lineage: Eukaryota > Viridiplantae > Streptophyta > Magnoliopsida > Solanales > Solanaceae > Capsicum > Capsicum pubescens. The sequence continues at coordinate 128,373,401 of CM061543.1, forward strand.
TTCACTTCAACCTAGAGAGATCCCCACCTATTTTACATTATTTTATGATTTTAGTCCTGTATTTGATCTCTAGAAATTGATTTATAGATTAATACTTATTTAGCATTAGATAGAGTTTGAGCATATTTTTATATGCTTATTTCTCTTTGGTGATGAACAAAGTAGTTTTGTTATGATGGTTATTGTAAGTCATAGTTTGAGAATAAGAATTATATTTAGATATCTAGAGTCCCCTATGGATCTCTCTGTCTAGGGAACTCATACTAAAAAAGGTGATATCTATAGATCCTACCTTGCAAGCCAATGAGCTGAAGGAGGTATATATACCTTTTTATGTTTTGGCACACTTTTGGTATGGTAGTATCACTTTACGTTGCATTCGTTCATTCATATGCATTACTTATCTCTAGTATAACTACTTGGATCTTGTAAATATCAAACATATGGGGCATGTATAGGTATAAGTTATAATTTCTATTTGTTGAGTGTTTGCTTGTGCCTTATGGACTTATGGAGGCCCAATTATGTTATTATTTCTAGGCTTGCCAGTTACATTACTATTTTACTATTGTATATTTCATAAGGCTGTTATGGGTTGCTACCTAAGGTTATAGGTACACTTTTGAGTTCCTTTTCTCCTTATTATAGTAAGGTTTATTATTGTTAGATGATATTATGATTACTCTCATTTTAGTAAGACTCCCTATTTATGATAGAGTTAGCTTCCTCATTGTTTATGATCCTTGTGATGTTAGACTATCTCCTTCATGATGGTACTTTTGCATTTAGTTACCTTAACAACTCTATTTTGTATTCACTTCTTTCTAGATACCGTTATATATCAATTTCTTCCTACTACTAGTGTATTATAAATCTCTTTCTTCAACCTATTGTCATATATTAGTTATCTACTTATGGTATTACTCTTTTGTATTTGATAACTTAAAGGATATGGTAGTTGTCTTTAACTTTCCAATAGCATTATTATGTTCCATTATAAAATAATTACTTGTATTTTATATTCCTACCTTATATGTTTCTTACACCTGTATTATGTTTGGAGCTCAGCCAGTTGATGCTTATTGAGTTCCTCATGCTTGGAACTCATACTACACGTTTGCACCTTACAGATTATAGTATGAGTTATCACCACTAACGTGTGCATCATATGTAGTTGCCATGGATCAATGATTTAGGGTGAGCTCTTGACGTTCAGAGTTGTTCCTGCTCTCCCTTAGTTACCAAATTAATATTTATATTATATTTTAGAGATATTGTTGTGTATGTATATTACACATACCTTTTACTTTTTATTTTTAAGAGCTCTTATACTGACTTTACCAAGTTTTGAGGTTATTTCTTTGTATTAATCTCTTAATTGGACTCATTTTGCATAGCTTTCTTAATTTCTATTAGTAGTCTATTACCCATTATTTTGGCCTATGGTTGGCCTACCTATTTTTGGGTTATTGATGGTTCCCTCATGACCTGGGAAATTAGGTCGTGACATAGTTTGACTTATCTTTGAAAAGGCATGTTGCTCTTGAAATTCCATTCACCTTGGGGAAACCAAAATGTAACATGGTCTAAAATAGAATTATTGGTAGGGTGGTATGATGAATGATATGATAGAGTTTGTGGCTAAGTGTTTGAATTACATATAGGTAAAGTAAGCGCATCAACAATTGGGTGGTACGATGAAGAGGATGCCTATTCTTTAGTAGAAGTTGGAGTAGATCAGAATGGATTTAATAACTGACCTACTCTAGACCATGGGGAATTTTTACTCTATTTGGGTGATTGTGGATTAACCAAATCAAAACATTTCATACCTATAAAACAAGATTATAATGCAGAGAAGTTGGTTAAGATCTATAGTAGAGAGATTGTTCGTCTACATGGTGTTCATATATACATTATATCTGATAGAGGTACTTAATTCACCTCGAGCAACTTGATTTGAGAAAAACTTTTCATTCTTAAATAGATGGTCAGTCTATAAGGACCATTCAGGTTTTAGAGGATATACTCTGAGCTTGCATCATGGATTTTGAGGTCATTGGGACCAGTGCTTGCCCCTAGAGGAGTTTACCGAAAACAACAATATCCATTTTAGAATTTAGATGGTTCCTTTTGAGGTTTTGTATGCGAAGAGATTTATATCCCCTGTGGGGTGGTTTGAATCATTTGAGGTGAGACCTTGTGGTATAGAATTGTTGAGGGATTTGATAGATCATTTGAGAATGATTCAATAAATGCTTTTGGCAATCTAGAGTAGGCATAAGAGTTATGCCAGTGTACGAGCCTGTGTTGTATCATTCATGATTAAAGATTGAGTGTTATTAAAAGTTTTACCCATAAATGGTGTGATGAAGTTTGAGAAAAAAGGGAAGCTTAGTCTGAGGTTCATTGGACCTTTCAAGATCCCTAAGAAGTATAGGGATGTTACAAATAATCTATCTTTGCCTCCATATCTTTTAGCTATTCATCTTGTATTCCATGTTGAAGAGATGCTGTATAGATAATGCACAAGTGATTATATAGGATTTAATTATATTAGACCATGATTTATCCTTAAGGAGAAGCTTATTGCAATCTTAGACAAGCAGACTTGGAAGTTGAGGTCTAAGAGTATTGATTCAATTAATGTATAGTGGAGATATGGTCCTATTGAGGAGGCCACTTAAGAGGCTGAGTCCAATATGCGACGTAGATACCACCAACATTTTACCTCTTCAGTTACTTTATTTTTGCCTTTTAGTTTGAGGATGATTAATATTTTAATGGTGGATGATGTAACAACCTTAGTTATGAGATTCCTTATGTGTTTTGTCTATTTTTCCCTTCTGCATAATTATCATACACTATTTTTGAGTTATGGGGAGGTTGATACCACCCTGATGCATTCACGAATGATTTGGGAGAGTTTGAGACTCTAAGAGGTTTTAAAAGCCATGAGTTTGACTTTGGTCAATATTTTGTATTTCAAGCGCTAGATAGAGATTTAGATAGTTATATTTGATTTGGAATGAGAATATTTGGTTATAAATGGGGTTGGTTTAGGTTTGGAACCTTTATTTTGCATTTTGACCCTTCTTTTTGAAACTAGCGAAATAGGCCAAAATTTGGTTTTAAGGGATAAATTGTCATAAATAATTTCATTTAGAAACTCTGATGTTTCCGTTAAGTCTAGAATGTTAAAAATATCCTAGTAGAATATATGGTTTATTTTCTATGGAGTCCTGAATGAATCTCGAGGGTCAATTCAAAGGATTTGAAAACAATCAAAATCTACAACTTTGTTTATATCTAGGGCATGAGATTTCCTTATTCGTGATCCAAACCCTAGCCAAGAACATGGAGAAATATGATGTCCTTCATCTTAATCACAAAGTGGTGATCGCAATCACGAAGGGTTATCGAGTTTCGGGTTGGGTTACTTCCTTTATTGTAAATGAGATTGGGCCATAGAAAATGCAATGTATTTGTGTCGTCAGTATTCACAAATGTGAGAGGCTGACCAAGAAGCGAAGGCCTATATTGTGTCCTTGTCATTGTTGACCTTCACAAAAATGAAGGGGTGACCGCGTTCATAAGGTAGTGTTCACAAAACAATATAAATATACTATTTTTATGATTTTCACTATTTTTGGAATTTAGAGCTTCTGGAAGGGGCCATTTCTAGTATTTTCATCACCATTTATTCTTGGTAATATCTAAACTCTTATTTTCATTAACTCCTTATGATTATATCTTCAGAAACATCTTTACACCTCGTTTTAAAACTAGAATTTGGGGTTTTCTTTTGGGTAAACTCTAAAAATGATTTTTCTTCAATTTAAGCATCAATTTCAACTCATTTCATATAGCTTTTCAGATATAGACACCTATGGATATGGAGAACATGTTTTCAAAAAAAAAATTTAGTTTTACTCCTCCCGACTATGAATCATTTTTGGACCTAACTAAAATATAGTCTATATGGGTATCATTAGCTTTGTTTTGACATATAGATTATGTATTTGATATTTTTATATCATTTTGAGACATTGAAAAGGGAAGGCTCCATATTAAAGGTTCTAAGCTTGGATTTTGGCATATCATTTAAGGTCATGGCTTAGCTTTCTTCAGACAAGGCTAGGTAGTTAACCATTTACTTATAGTAGTGGGAGTTACATTTTGAGATTCTTATTATTGTTGTGTGTTCTACGGGGGCTTATATGCATATTGTTGTTGACTTGAGATATTATATTATCTGGTGCCCATGTAGAGGCTTTATTTGATATCATTGGACTTATTTGTACAATAAATTCCATCAATATTATTGTGATAACCACGGGGAGGGGATTAGTAGATTCTATAGGCCATATTTGAGCATTGTTTTCCTTTATCATGATAGTAATACCCGAGTGAGGGGTTTATAAAAGATATCATTGATGTCTTACATGACTATTCATTCTAGTGGTGCTGAGAGAGGGTTGATATCATGAAGTATTGCCATATTAAGTTGATTCTGAGATCTCTTATACATATATTGAATTGGTTATCATCTTAATATTGATTGCCTTTAAGCATTACATCCTCATTTAATACAAACATATCTATGAGATACTAGTACAACTGAGAAACACTGGTTATGAAAGAAAATGAAACACTTTATGAAAACCTTGGTTGTGAACACTAGACGGCATGGTTGAATGAGAATGAGATTGAGTTTTGAGAAAGTATACGGGTTGGAAACCCCCAATGGGTCCTATGTTTGAAGCGTTGAGGCTCAGAAGATGTGTAGAAAATATCATGAATTGACTTTCAATCATTTATCATGATCCCAACATCATTGCATTGCCTTACACTTCCATCTTTCATGTCTCTTTTATGTACCCTTGTCATGTGCCTAGCTTCCATATATATTTTATGTGTAATAGTTATCTTTGATCCTATGTTATAGAACTATTAGTGGAGATAGTGTGAGGTTGGAAACAGTCTTATTTGCAGATGACATGCTCATAGTATCTTTTTTTTTAGTTTTCTACTTTTCTCAGTCGATCTATGATACCTACTGAGTACAAGTAAACAGTACTCACTCTTAGTTCTATGCCCTTTTGATGCAAATCCCAATTCGACTGCGAGTTTCCATGGTTGATCTTATGCTTTTTGGTTTTGATATTCGAGGTACTAGTGAGCTCTATAGTTTGGGGCACATTTGTACATCTTTTTATCTTAGTTGTCTTTCTTTACTTTCGGAGACAGATCTATGTATTTCAGTTAATCGGAGTTGTACTAGATGCTTATACACCTATGTCACTTGTATCTTGGGGTTTTGTCAAAAAAAATTTGGACTTCCTCTATGTATATATATTGGCATGAACATGATGAAGTCTTGTTTTTTCCTGTTTAATTAAGATTTTAGTTTCCTTTCCTTTTTTTACGAACTACCTACCAAGGTTAGGTCGAGGATGGTGCCATCATGACGTTGGATTTTTGGTCGTGAGAAGCCACTGGTTATTTATCAAAGCATAACTTATGAAAAATGAATATACATCAGTTCAGAGCTCATGAAAAATGGAACTTAGAAGTCAAATGCAACACATTAGGGTCATTGAATATTTCTCTCGACAACTGTGTTAAGAGGTCTCCTTTTGTGCCAATCATGGCATCTCTTTATTTTAGTGTCTCTATATGCTATTTAGATCTACATAATATTTTATAATATCATTTTTATCAAAAAACTTATCCACCTATTTTAGAATTTAGATAAAAATAGAATTCCATACCTAATTATGAAATTTGTGTATAATTGAAATAGGAATAGAGTTTTCTCTAGACATTTTATCTGGTTCCATGCTTCTGTTTTTTGCTCTAGACATTTTATCTAGTTCCATGCTTCTATTTTATCCCATTGAATTTTTCATTTTGTTGATTTGTAAAACAATTATTTGGATTACAGTTTTAAAGAGAAGAATAATTGTTCATTGGAAAATTCGACCAACAAAATTGAGGAAGGGATATATTTGTTTATCATTTTGTGGCTCGAGTCAGGCGGTAAAGGTTATATTATTGTGTGTTTTATTTTTTAAAAGTAGGGAATTTAATATTTATTTGAGCTTTTCTATTAAGTGAAGGGTATAGGAAAAAATTTTCTGAACATCGAAGGCAAATTTGGCTACAAAGTATGACAACAAGGGTAAGTTTGCCCCAAAAAATGATGACGGGTATATTAAGCTAATTTTCTAAAATAGAGGGGTAAATGTGGCCCTTTACCATAATATAAGTACCTATTATTTCAGGGTTCAATATCAATATTAATATATTATAATAATCTTTTTAGTCAGATATTTGAACCATTAAGGGGCAAAAAAATATAATGTAAGATAATAGGGGTGAAGTTGTAATTTCTCAAAAAAAAATTGGTATGTTTAGTGTGAGTACCTATCAAACAAAATTTTCCCATAAAATACCTCGATTAATGTGTAACTTTCCAATTATAAACTTTAGATTGAACTTTGGTACTCTTCACATTTTGTTACATCCAAAATATTTCACTCTTTTTTCTCAACTACTGAATCTATCGAAAATATGAGCACCTCTACTAGAGGAGCTATTAGAAATCAAAGATTCAAGAAAAGATAATATGTACTTGAGGAACAAGTGATGTAGGGTCTCTCATATTCTAAAATATATGAAATTTTGGATTATGAAAATAAAAAATACAATTAAAAGAGGATCAAGCGATGTATTCGTACTTGAGTGGAAAGCTACTAAATATTTCTCTTGATTAAAATGAAAAATCAAGAGCAACATCTCACGAATATTTTTAGTAAATAGAAGCTTTCATATTTCTTTGTCTAATTATATTTGTGGTTTGTTTCTTGATTATTGTTATCTTTACATATTAAGTTAAAAAATGATATGGTGGATGCATGGATATGCCTACAAACATGCATTTGGAGTAGAGGAGAACTAGCTAATGCTAAAAATTGTTATAAATTTGGCCTTGAATGGTTCATTTACTCTACTTTATGATTTATAGAGTTTCGTTACTTACGGTTTCTTTTTTCAGAAATCTGATAAATAAATGCATACTTGATGCTAAGGATCCAAGCATGTCATGACCTGAATTCTTAAGTCGTGAAGGCGCCTACCTAAATCTTCTAGTAGGTAATCCAAACCATAACCTGAAATGATAATTAATGGGCTAACCAACGAAATATAAAAGAATAAATGATTTAGACATGCAATGGAAATACTAAAAGTGGAATATACAAATACAATAGTGCTGAGCAACCAAGTAAAAGATAAAAATTTACGAAAGAATATCCCATGACCTAGTATGGTCGATACAAGAGCCACTAAAATAAAATATAAAAGTACTAGATAGTAGCAACTATATAGGCAGTTTTAGGACTATCCAAAAGTAGCAGAAGGTGAGAGGATTAGCTCCAAATCTGAATGTTCACCCTATCTTCGAATCCCTAGAGCAAACCTGAATGAAGCGTTAGTAGTGCTAACCCGTACTTGTATTTGCATCAAGAAAAAATATAGAAATATAATATAAGTGTCAAAAACAATGGGTACCCAGTAACTATAATAGGCAGACTAAGCTTGTTATACCACATACTTTTCCTAGCTAATTTCATCTCAAGAATGCCTAATATTAGCTTCTAAATTGATGATGACTATTCCATGAGGAATTTTTAAGATTTTCACTTTTAGTCATGTGGAAAATTCAATAAGCTTTCCATCGGTATAAGATTAGCCCAAATCCGATAACCAGGTCAGAAGTTACGACTATTTTAAGTTCCCATCGTAAAACAGTGCCATATTAGTCAGTGGCGCGCCGCGCCACAAGAGGAAATTGCATTTGGAAAATTCCATTAGGGGTCCGCAATTATGGCGCGTCGCGCCAGGGCCCAAATTCAAAATTATCCTTGTCCAGTGTCTTAGCGCAATTTTCTCCACATCGCACCAAAGTTCCAGGTCGCAAAAGAAGGGGCAACGCGATGGCTCCGCGTCGCACCATCCCTCAGTTTCCCAATTTTCAAATTCAAGTGACATGACGCGATAGTGCCACATCGTGATAGGGGTCCAATTAGGAAAATTTTTACTGAAATAAAATGATGTATCCAGGGTTAAAAGGGTCAACTTCACACCTCTATTTAAGCCCTTTAACACGTGATTCAACCACTTTTCATCCACAATATACTAATTTCTCTCAGTAAACTCTCAAAAACAACCTAGGGCTTTTCATTGAGGATTCAAAATCAAGAATTTCCTCCGTCACTCCTCATGAAATCACGAACTAAGGTATGCGTAGTGTTCATTCATGGACTCATTTCATCCATGAAGACCAAGAATATCTTTTCTAAGTTTAAGTTTATGGATTTCTTTATAAATTTCATGTTGGGTTTGTTTTGTTTATGTTGAGAATGATCAATTGAATTCAAATCCATGTTGGGTGATCAATTTTATGTGGAATTTATTTGTATAAATATATATTCATGTGAACCTATGAATAAACCCTAGATGATAAAATTAGAGATGAATCATGATGATTAATTGATGTATAATGTTGTCTACATGTACTATGCCTACCATGTGTTTTATTAAATGCCTAGATGAAGGAACAATACCCAACTAGTATGATATCATGAAATCCCCATGTATGTTCAAGTTATGCCTATCACATGTTTTGATGGAATGCTTCTATAAATGTATTACGGATTATGATGTTAGTTATATGTTCAAGTAAGTTATGCTTGGTCTGTTTTCCTTCCATCGAGTCCTGGGGGTACTTGTAACCGAAATATTAGTTGTGTGCCTAGAGCCATGTCATGTTTCCACAATACTCTCAGCCAAGCTATGAATCCTGAGACTTCGACAGTCTTATGACTCAGGAAATCTCCATGATCTCATGAGATCAGTCAGTTGTCAGATATCAGTAATATTCCGTCAGTCAATGGAATTCAGTAACTCAATCCATGTTCAGTTTAGTAAATTATGTTCAGTGTCTATTCAGATGGGAGTAGAAATTAGCACCGAGTGAACCCAAGGATGGGAACTCACCTTCTATATGAGGGTGTGATTCTTAGAAGCAATCCTTGCATTCTAGAACTATGTAGCCAACATAATTGAGACATTATAGCCTACTATATGAGGAAAAATGAGGTGGCTTAGCCTGCTATATGAGGGTTCCCACCATTCTCACTAGAGTTACCTGTTATATTAGGGTCACTCACATGTTGTCCTTACCAGTGGCGCAGTATTGACACCCTTCCAATCAGGGCATAGATTGGACCCTAATTCAGCTATAATGCATCATTTGGGGCATGTTGGTTAGATGAATAGTTCCCACAGTCTCAGTAAAAGAACTCATATAGTTCTTATGAATCCAGGACTGTCAGATATAGTCAACTCAGATACAGAATGGAACTCAGATAGTTCCACCAGATTTAGGACTGTCAGATACAGTCAACTCAGATACAGAATAGAACTCAGATAGTTCTATAAGATTTAGGACTGTCAGATACAGTTACTCATGTTATCAGTTATATCAGTTTTCAGTATATCATGTTATCAGTATTCATATTCAGTACTCATGTTATCACAATTTCAGATAAAGTTACTATGTATGCATGCATGTATTCTCACGTTCATATTAGTCAGTTAGCCAGTATTGTCCATGCATATGAACCCCATGCATTCAGCCTACCCACATGCATACCAGTATATTCGAAGTACTGACATATTTGTGCTATGGTGTCTTATACCATAGGTTTAGAAACACGAGCTCCAGATCAGCAGGATATTCCAGTTTCAGCAGTTAGAGTTAGAAGTGAGTCCTCACCATTCGAGGACATGATTATTTCTCTATTATCTCATTAATTAGCTTATTAGTTAGAGTTAGTTAGGGACATGTCCCATCAGCTTCTTACTCAGACAGTTCAGTCAATTAGAGGCTTTCTAGACTATCATGTTTCAGACTTTAGTATTTTCAGTTTTGTTTTAGGTATTTCATACCCCATTTAGATGTTATGTTTTACTTTAGTTATGTGAACCTTATGGAATTTTAATTCATGTCTCTACATTATTAAGTATTGTATGCAGTATACAGGTACAAATATCAGTCATGGGTTAGCTTGTGGTCCTTCGGGGTCATGAACATCGTGTAGCATTCTGGGTACCAAATTCAGGGTGTTACAAACTTGGTATCAGAGCCTAAGGTTCAATAGAGTCCTAGGAAGTCTGAAAGCCGCATCTAGTAGAGTTTTGTACATGGGTGTGTTGCGCACCACATTTATGTACAGAAGGCTATAAGATATTTTAGGAACACTTTCCCCTCTTTTAGTATTCATGTCATGCCAGTGAGCATAATCTCAAGTTAATCTCTAAGTTTAATCCATTTCTCCCTTTCTTCTACACAGTATGCCTCCTAAAAGAAGAAACAAAAATCATTCAGCCCCCCAGCCTAACGATCCTTTGGGCGATCTTGTTTCTCATGTAGAGTTCCGAGATGCATTCACTAATCTTGTGTCACGCCTCAAATCCTATTGGGGTGGACTGGCACCCGTAACCGAGGAGGCCCGGGAGAACCAGCTCATAACCTTATACTTCCCATGCATACCTCTATGACAACTCGAAATTCGGACAACATCATGTCGCATAGAAACGGAAATAATCACCTGTATAAGCTCGAGCACACATATATATGTATATACAATACTTGGCCATTGGAGCCATCATGTATATTAACAAAACACCACCTTGACTGTACATTAGGTCTACAAAGCCTCTAGACAATACACAGAATTTAACTAAGGTCGGGACACACCCCGCCATATAACTAACTTCTATACAATACCAAAAGTGACTGGATATGACACGGAAAGCCCCGAAGCAAACTGGAGCTCACCAAAAGTAGCTGGATATCCTGGCTCCTACTTGTGCGGTGTATGAGCTGAGGTACCTGTGCCTGCAGTATGAAATGCAGGTCCCCCGTGGGGGACCTCAGTACGAAATATGTACTGAGTATGTAAAGCTGTAGAAAATCACATATGATATAAGAGCTTAATAGAAATCAGAAACAAGTGAATAAATCGTAATAGGAGTGGACCACACTTACTAGAACTTGTGACAACCTGTACATTGTATTTATTCAATCACTTTACCTTCGTTCTTATCATCTTTGTAATCATTATTGTACTGTACTGTGACCATTAGGCTGCCTCCAGTACATATCAACTGGGATCGACCCATGATAGGCTTATTCCCCTGGGATACCACCCATAAACACATAAATAGGGATCGACCCATGATAGGCTTATACCCCTGGGATACCACCCGATAAGAGAGAACTTCCATCACTTAGTTCAATTAATCATTGAGATTGTTATTTCGGTCGCCACCGCCTTTTTGATACTTTGAAACAATGATACATCAATAAGAGACATATAAATAGACCATCAATGCAATAAAAATGAAGTAAGAACTCATTGACACATCAATGAAGTGTTTTGGAGTCATCAATGTCATAACAATGAAGTAGGAACTTATTGGTATATCAATGAAACATTTTGGAGTCATTAATAGCACATGGATCATGTTTGAGTAACCGAATACCTTCTGACATTCATTAGTGCAATAAACATGTAAGATTTGGAAAACAAGTAAGTATTGGAATGTCCTGACATCTTGTAGGGTGGAAATAAGTTCATTGGTAATGTAGGACATCATACAATACCATTATGGATCACATGTTATTGAATAACTTTGGAAACTTTCTTAATAGAACAATTGTTCACTTTCATACCAAAGATATGGTATAGAGTATGCTTTACATACCTGACTGTCAACCTTTAATACTAGTCCCAAATGGACTTCCCGTCTTTTCGGACTACTTATCTACAATGGAAATATATAGCAATCTAGTATTAGCAACCAAACGTCACAATTCAATTATTTGAATTCACCAAACTAGTGGTTAAGTAGTAAGCCTTAATTACACCATAAAGGGTGTCACTTTAACCCTCTTATACTCCAATTACATTCACATGCCATGCATATTCATACAACATCCTCCAATATCAAGTTTGGATTCATTTATCATTCTAACCAATCCATTAAACCAAATTGATCCATAGATATAAATAATCATCAATTCAATAGTATATCACCATATACACCTTCCATTACTTAATTACCATATCCACCTTCCACAATTCAATACAACCAAACCATGCAAAATAGTCCATAACCCTATTTCCATCACCTTTCAATAACAACCAATACATATAATCCTCTATCACACATATACATATGGAAAAGAACAAAGGCAAACAATATTCATACCTTAGAATTCACGTATTGATTATGCAATCCTGTTTACACAAATAATAGGTGTCGTTCGAAGCTCTCGAGATGACAAACGCAGTTATGGGATTACTTTGGAATTTCTACGGTTGAATCAAAAGTAATTTAAAGGTCAAATTTGGCTAGGGTTTGTTCTTTATCAATGATTGATGATGAAAATGAGTTTTTGAACTCATATACATGTATATATACACATATTCCCATCCATAATATAATGGGAAATGACCAAAATGCCTTTAAAATTTAAATAATGTCAAATCTGTCCTTTGGGTGACTGTTTTGTTAAGCTAAAGTAGATCGACCATAACTCTTTGCTCCGATATCAGATTTGGGTGAAATTGGTATCGTTGGAAAGATAATTCAAAGGTATTTCATTTAATATAAAGTAGATCACCCATTTCATTCTGTAAAAGGAGTTATGGTCGTTTGAATTTGACCCTAAAAATCTTTTTTGATAGGCTGAAGTAAAACGGGTATAACTCCTTACTCAGACGTTGGATTTGGATGAAACCAATTGAATTGGAAATAAGACTCAAAGATGTTTCTTTTCATAGGCCGAATCTCTCCCAGTTCATTATATTAAGGGAGTTATGATCGTTCGAAGTTGACCCAAAAATTTAGCTGGACTCAGTAGTTTGTGTGCAGGAAATTTTCCTGCACATTTACTATTCCCAAATATCCCGGCCACCGTTTTATAGTTTCGAACGTGCTCGATTATATCCGAAACCTATCCGTTTTTGGAATTTTTTATATCTTTGGAAATCTTATTCAATAACCTTCTCATGGAACCATCGACGGGCAAATTCCGGTATAAATAAAATAAAAAATTAATTCCATATAAATAAGACCAATACACGTACTTGAATACGCCAATACACGTACTTGAAAATAGGGTGTTACATCCTTCCCCCCTTTAGGACATTCATCCTTGAATGTTAGCATAGTTATTCAACCGAAACAAGTTCAAGTCCATCATTAATATTCACATCATCACATAAATACTATGCATATATATAAAAAAACTTACTTGTTAATGTTCTAACTCCGTTCCTTGAACTTCCTCTTCATCTTTGAACAAATGAGGGTACTTAGATATCATTGCTTCCTCAGCTTCCCATGTAATCTCTTCCCTTTGACAATTTCTCCAATGTACTTTCACAGATGCTATCTCTTTATTTCTCATCTTCTTAACTTGGCGATCTAGAATAACAATAGGCACTTTCTCATAGGTAAGATCTTACGCAACTTGCACATCCTCAGTAGAAGTGATATGTGACGGATCTCCTATGCACTTTCAAAGCATTGACACATGAAATACCGGATGTACTGATGAGAGCTCTTGGGGTAGCTCTAATTCATATGCAACTTGTCCAACCCTTCGAGTGATCTTATACGGGCCTATATAACGTGGACAAAACTTCCCTTTCTTTCCAAATCTCATTACCTCTTTCATTGGTAATACCTTCAAAAATACCCAATCACCTATAGAAAACTCTAGCCCTCTCCTTCTACTATCCGCATATGACTTGTGTTGACTTTGGGCTGTTTTCAGTCGTTACTGAATTACTTTAACCTTCTCTATGGATTGATAAACAAGATCCGGTCTGAATAAAAGAGTTTCACCCACTTCGAACCATCCTATTGGTGATCTACACTTCCTTCCATATAAAGCTTCATATGGTGCCATTTTGATACTTGAATGATAGCTATTATTGTAGGCAAACTCAATAAGAGGTAAATGATAATCCCAGTTGCCCTTAAAATCTATTACACTAGCTCGTAACATATCTTTAAGTGTTTGGATGGTACGTTCTGCTTGTCCATCTGTTTGAGGGTGAAAAGTTGTACTCAACTTCACTTGTGTTCCCAAACACCTCTGAAAAGACTTCCAAAAGTTTGCGGTAAATTGGGTTCCCCGATCTGATATAATAGAGATTGGCACTCCATGTAATCGGACTATCTCTTTAATGTACAACTTTGCATACTCTTCAACTGTGTAAGTGGTCCTAACTGGTAGGAAATGTGCGTTTTTGGTAAGCCTATCAACAATCACCCATATAGAATCAAACTTCCAGGATGTACGAGGCAAACCAATAATGAAATCCATGTTGATCATGTCCCACTTCCAGCTTGGAAGATCAATGCATTGCATATAACCTCCGGGTTTTTGGTGCTCAACTTTAACTCTTTGACAATTTGGACATTCAGCTATAAATTCTGCAATGCTCTTCTTCATGTCATTCCACCAAAACATATCTTTCAAATCTTGATTCATTTTGGTTGATCCTGGATGAATGGAATACCTTGAACAGTGTGCCTCTGTCATAATCTTCTTTCTTAGCCCGTCTACATCCGGCACACACAATCGGTTTTGGCACTGAAGTACTCCTTCTCGCGTAAGCTCAAATGCCTTGGTCGTACCACTCTGAATGTTCTCCTTAAGCTGTAGTAAAATAGGATCTACATATTGCTTCTCTTTAACTTCAGCTACTAATGAAGATTCTGCAGCATTATGTACGATAAGCTCTTTATCCGGAGTTTCAAGAAGGTGAACTCCCAAACTAGCTAACTGGTGAAGATCTTTAATCATCCCTTGCCTTTATATAGGCGCCATCATAGCCTTACAACTTAACGCATCAGCTACCACATTTTCTTTCCCTGGATGGTACAAGATGTCAACATCGTAGTCCTTTAATAGTTCAAGCCATCTCCACTGCCTTAAATTTAGATCCTTCTGATTAAAAATATATTGCAACCTCTTATGGTCAGTATATATATCAACATGAACCCCATATAAGTAGTGGCACCATATCTTTAAAGCCAAAATAACTGCTTCCAGCTCAAGATCGTGTGTAGGATAATTTTTCTCATGTGGCCACAATTGTCTAGAAGCATATGCTGTTACCTTACCATGCTGTATCAATACACATCCTAAAACAATTCTGGAAGCATCACAATACACTGTATACCCTTCGGTGACTTCTGGAAGTACCAACACGGGTGTAGAAATCAACTTGTTCATTAAATCTTGAAAACTCTTCTCACAGGCATCATTCCATTGGAATTTGGATGCTTTATGGGTTAGCTTGGTTAAGGGTGCTGAAATGGAAGAAAAGCCTTCAACAAACCTTCAATAATAATCGGCCAACCCGAGAAAACTTCGAATCTCCGTAGGCGTTGTGGGCCTTGGCCAGTTCTTCACAGCTTCTATCTTTTGAGCATTAACCTTTATCCCTTCACTAGATACTTTAACCAAAACTCACATTTAGAGAACTTTGCATAAAGCTTACAATCACGAAGAGTCTGCAATGCCTGTCGTACGTGATTGGAATGGTCCTCTTCTGATCTAGAATAAACTAGAATATCATCTATAAAAACTATCACAAATACATCCAGGAATGGCTTAAACACCCTATTCATCAAATCCATAAAAGCTGCGGGTGCATTTGTTAGCCCAAATGACATAACTAGAAACTCATAATGACCATACCGTGTTCGGAAAGCTGTCTTGGGTATATCCTTCTCTTTGACCCTCACTTGGTGGTAACCTGACCTCAAATCAATCTTAGAAAAGCACTTAGCGTCCTGTAACTGATCAAATAAATCATCAATTCTTGGGAGAGGATATTTATTCTTAATAGTCACCTTATTCAATTGCCGATAATCAATACACATCCTCAGCGAGCCATTCTTTTTGCGTACAAATAATACTGGTGCTCCCCACGGGGACATACTAGGCCTTATGAATCCCTTCTCTAGCAAATCTTTTAATTGCTCTTTTAATTCTCGTAATTCTGCTGGGGCCATTCTATACGGAGGAATGAAGATTGGTTGGGTGCCTAGTATTACATCAATACCAAACTCTACTTCTCGTTCAGGAGGCAAACCTGGAAGATCTTCAGGAAATACATCAGAAAATTCATTTACCACCGGAACAGCGTGAAGAGTTGGTGGCTCCGCTTCTGTATCCCTTACTCTAACTAAAGGATATATGTATCCCTTGGAAATCATTCTTCTTGCCTTAAAATAAGAAATAAATCTACCTCTTGGCGCGCCAATTTTACCTTTCCATTCAAGGACTGATTCATTTGGAAAATGGAAATATACCTTTTTCGTGCAGCAATTAATTGTGGCATAACAAGACGCCAACCAGTCCATACCCATTATAACATCAAAATCTACCATTTCTAACTCCACAAGATCATCCATCGTATCACAACCATAAACAGTTACTATGCAGTTTCGGTAAACCCTTCTAGCTATAATAGATTCCCCAACCGGTGTAGACACTTCAAATGGCTTAACTAACAATTCAGGTATTCTTTCAAACTTTCCAGCAACCAATAGAGTAACATAAGATAATGTAGAACCAGGATCAATTAAGGCATATAAATTGAATGAAAAGATAGATAACGTACCCGTAACCACATCTGGGGAAGCCTCAAAATTCTGTCGATCCGTTAGAGCATACATATGATTTTGAGCCCCGCTAGAACTCGTGGCTCCTCTATCACCTCTAACACGACCCATTGGTTGTGCACCCCTTCTTGAATAAGGCATCGATGATGATGATGCAATAAATGACCCCGTAGGTCGTGCCATACCCCCTATGCCCCTTTGTGGGCATTCTCTCATCATATGCCCCGACATACCACACCAAAAGCAAACATTGGTCCACAGCCGATATGCGCCCAAATGATACCTTCCATATTTATTGCATGGCTCTCGGGGAGGTCTCAATTGGCTTATATTCCCTTGCCCTTGGTACCCCACTGTCCGCGAACTCTGACTCTCACATCTGTGCCTAAATTGATTTCCTCTGGACCCTTGGAACTGTGGTGGGGCACTAGCTGCAAAATAAAAAGATAATGGCCTAGGTGGTCTAGCAGAAAACTGTGGTCTGAACCCTCCTTGGGATGACATGAACTACCTTGTAGATCTGGACCTCTTGGAATATCCTCTTTCTAATTCTTGTGTTCTTCTCCTCTGCCTCTGATCTTCTATTTTCTGTGCAAAAGCTTGGATCCTCGCTATGTCCATATCTTTGTTCAAAGCGTCAATAGTACAATCTCTAACCAGATATGGATCTAGCCTATCCACATATTAATGAACTCTCTCACCCATAGTAGCTACAATATTAGGAGCATATCTCGACAAGGAATTAAATTGGAGACTGTACTCCCTCAAGCTCATATTCCCCTAACAAAGATTTAAAAACTGATCTGCACGGGCCTGACGAATCTCGAATGGAAGATAATGATCAAGAAATGCCTCTTTGAACTCTTTCCAAGTATCTGGGGGTGCATTAATACCCCTAGATCATTTCCAGTCCTCGTACCAATATATAGCCTCCCCTTTGAATCTATACACCGCTAACTCAACTGTCTTTCTACCCGTTACATGTATAACATCTAAGGCCCTTTGAATTTGATTAATAAAGTCCTATGGGTCCTCGTTAAGATCTGATCCAGTAAAAGTGGGAGGATCCATCTTAAGAAAATACTATGTTCAAAGGCTAGTCGCCCTATCTGTACCACTAGGACCCGTGGTAGGAATGGATTGCCCTTGATCTTGCCCAACAACTATACGAGTCAAAAGTTGCACTGCATTTCTAAGATCTCGATCAACAGCATTAATAGGTGGCTCTGGAGATATAGTTCTCCTCCCCCTTATTTCTTCCGAAGTGGAAGAAGTTTCTGATGCATGCTCAGCTGGAGCCTCACTTTGATTAGCTGGTATAGTGGGTGACTTACTAGTCCTCTCTCTGGCAGCCACATCTACTTGCTTACCGGTATTGTTACTTCTGGTAACCGGCATCACTACTATAATAAGAGAAACAAACAGATTCAGTGGTCAACTATGACTTCATATACAATATAGGCTCTATCGCACGATCTAAGACATGAAGAAAAGAGAAAATTCCTAAATGTCCATACCCTTATGTTTATAGATGCGGTGTACGACACAGCGATAAACAAGACTCTACATAGACACGGATTTGTAGACTCACTAGGACGAAATTCTCTGATACCACTTTTGTCACGCCTCAAATTCTATTGGGGCGGAATGGCACCCATAACTGAGGAGGCCAGGGAGAACCAGCTCATAACCTTATACTTCCCATGCATACCTCTATGACAACCCGAAATTCGGATAGCATCATGTCGCATATAAAAGGAAATAATCACCTGTATAATCTCGAGCACACATATATATGTATATACAATACTTGGTCATTGGATCCATCACGTCTATTAACAAAACACCACCTTGACTGTACATTAGGTCTACAAAGCCTCTAGATAATACACAGAGTTTAACTAAGGTCGGGACACACCCCGCCATATAACTAACTTCTATATAATACCAAAAGTGACTGGATATCACACAGAAAGCCCTAAAGAAAACTGGAGCTCACCAAAAGCAGCTGGATATCCTGGCTCCTACTTGTGCAGTGTATGAGCTGAGGTACCTGTGCCTGTAGCATGAACTGCAGGTCCCCCACGGGGGATGATGATAGGCGTATTTACACGCCTAAAGTACTATAATTGACCCATATTTTAGCTAAGTTTTGAGGACAAATTATATATTTCATGCACTTTTAGTCCTTTTTCCTGTAAGTGAGCTAACTAACATGATTAGCAAGTTTTCAGGTATAAATGATGCAGAATTCAGCATTTTATGGATAACTTGACGCCAAAGAAAGCTTCACGAAAGGAGGAAAGCAAAACTTGGACGCCAAGGACCAAAGGTGGCGCATGGAAAATCTGTCCCGGGCAAAAACAACAATTCTAAAGACTTTGGGGACTAGCAGTAACTTATTAGGAGTAGGATAATGATGCAGTAACCCAGTAGGATTGGGTTAAGTAATGCAGTAGCTTAGTAGGAATAGGATAGGAGTATTATAAATACCCTATTCTGCTAAAGATTTGAGAAGAAACGCCCATTACTTTTAACTCTGAAAACAATTCTTCTACTTTTAATTCTACTTTTTATTCATCTATTCAATTCTTAATTTCCACAACAAGAGAAACGTTACTCTGCAAGGGAGTTCACGCCTAAAACGCCACACCACATCTTACTACACGGGATTTTATTGTGGTATATTAATAATGTCTATTGTGATTTCCTTCGCACTCATGGGTAACTAAACTTCTCTGTTGGGGTTATGGAAGCCATATGAGATACTATCTATTGCTATGAGTTTGTGAATTCGTGATACGTATGCTGCTTATATCATTACTCTCTTCATCTGAATCTAAATTCTTTATGGTTGCAAACGCATAGAATACGCCAGTATAACATTAACTTGTTTGAAAGAAAAGTTATATGTATGGAAAAGAGATAATGTCAAGGTAATAGGGCACCAACCCCTGTTAAAAAGTTAGTGTCGTAACTGGATTAACCTCTTGGAGAATTCGTACTGTTAGATACGCTTTAAGATCGAAAGAGTTAAAGTGAAATAATCCTTGATGGTCGAAAGACGCCTGGATTTACCATCGAATACAATTCTCTATAAGCACATGCATGTCTGAATTCCGCACAACTCATAGCCAATAGAGACGTACAACTCATAAGGTGGACATAACCCCAACTTCTCAATTCTCATTGATCAAAAACCAACCAAGCAAACCATTTTTACTCTTTTATTTGCTGTTTTTATTACTTTGTTTACATTACTTGCACGTTAAAATCCCCCCTTTTTACGAGACTTGCTCCAAAAGTCTAGTAATCTTTGCTTACTCATTGACCGGCTATTCCCTGTGGGATCGATACCCAACCCAGTTGGGTTATATATTTGACAACGACCGCTTTACACTCTTATGAGAGCTGTAGATTGAGCGTTATCAAAAATTGGAGCCTTTAGCCTATTTTCTTTGACAGCCTCATATGTAAGCCTAATCCATTTTTTTCAAGACCATAATTTGATCCAAATTCCTAAGTGCTTTAAATTGTGAAGTCATGTGACAAAATAAGAGGAAATTGGGTGAGAGTGATGCCTTAGAGTGTATTGGTACTTGAATTTGTTATGAAAAAGAGTGGCTATCATGGAGGTGTGTTATAAAAAAAAAATAAGAAAAAGAAATAGAAAAAAAAAAGATAAATTGTGTTTATGATTAAATAAAAAGATAATTATGCTTGAATGGAAAAATAGGTGAAAAGGGGTGATAGATGAAAGAAAGGTAGCAGGGTTGATTAAAAGAGAGTATTAATGGCATAATGTGATGTATTAAAGCGCTTAGGAACTTAGTCATTATTTCTGGCCAAAATAGTCCTACCCGTCCCTTAGCCTACATTACAACCTGTAAAGACCTATTTGATCCTAAGCTTAGCATTCTGATATTTAGTGGAGCATTACATTAAGGGCAAGCCTATGGTCATCAGTTGCAAACATATGAATTCTTTGTGAGAGTGAGAGCAAGGATAATATTATACCCATTCTTTGAAAAATGAAATATTTGTGAGTAATTATGGGTGACATATTGTGAGACACACATGGTTGATGAGTTTTGGGTAAGTCGTATATGATTCTTTGGGCCTTAACTTTTGGATACGAATTAACCATCATCACGAGTCTATGTTGGAGGCTGAATAGTTTCTAGAAGTGATTAGAAAACTACTCTTTGTTAATGATTGTCGTGCCTGTCTTGACGAATATTTTGTGTTGTTACTGTGAAACCCTAAGTAGATGTTTAGATGGACATGATATTTTGTTCGAGGACGAACAAAGCTTTAAGTGTGGGGTGTTGATGATAGGCGTATTTACACGCCTAAATTACTATAATTGACCCATATTTTAGCTAAGTTTTGAGGACAAATTATATATTTCATGCACTTTTAGTCCTTTTTCCTGTAAGTGAGCTAACGAACATGATTAGCAAGTTTTTAGGTATAAATGATGCAGAATTCAGCATTTTATGGATAACTTGACGCCAAAGAAAGCTTCACGAAAGGAGGAAAGAAAAAATTGGATGCCAAGGACCAAAGGTGGCGCATGGAAAATCTGTCCCGGGCAAAAACAACAATTCTAAAGACTTTGGGGACTATCAGTAACTTATTAGGAGTAGGATAATGATGCAGTAACCCAGTAGGATTGGGTTAAGTAATGCAGTAGCTTAGTAGGAATAGGATAGGAGTATTATAAATACCCTATTCTGCTAGAGATTTGAGAAGAAACGCCCATTACTTTTAACTCTAAAAACAATTCTTCTACTTTTAATTCTACTTTTTATTCAACTATTCAATTCTTAATTTCCACAACAAGAGAAACGTTACTCTGCAAGGGAGTTCACGCCTAAAACGCCACACCACACCTTACTACACGGGATTTTATTGTGGTATATTAATAATGTCTATTGTGATTTCCTTCGCACTCATGGGTAACTAAACTTCTCTGTTGGGGTTATGGAAGCCATATGAGATACTATCTATTGCTATGAGTTTGTGAATTCGTGACACGTATGCTGCTTATATCATTACTCTCTTCATCTGAATCTAAATTCTTTGTGGTTGCAAACGCATAGAATACGCCAGTATAGCATAAACTTATTTGAAAGAAAAGTTATATGTCTGGAAAAGAGATAATGTCAAGGTAATAGGGCACCAACCCCTGTTAAAAAGTTAGTGCCGTAACTGGATTAACCTATTGGAGAATTCATACTGTTAGATACGCTTTAAGATCGAAAGAGTTAAAGTGAAATAATCCTTGATGGTCGAAAGACGCCTGGATTTACCATCGAATACAATTCTCTATAAGCACATGCATGTCTGAATTCCGCACAACTCATAGCCAATAGAGACGTACAACTCATAAGGTGGACATAACCCCAACTTCTCAATTCTCATTGATCAAAAACCAACCAAGCAAACCGTTTTTACTCCTTTATTTGCTATTTTTATTACTTTGTTTACATTACTTGAACGTTAAAATCCCCCCTTTTTACGAGACTTGCTCCAAAAGTCTAGTAATCTTTGCTTACTCATTGACCGGCTATTCCCTGTGGGATCGATACCCAACCCAGTTGGGTTATATATTTGACAACGACCGCTTTACACTCTTATGAGAGATGTAGATTGAGCGTTATAGAAAACACTAGACCTCTCTTTCTACTATCCGCATATGACTTGTGTCAACTTTGGGCTGTTTTCATTCATTGCTGAATTACTTTAACCTTTTCTATGGCTTGATAAACAAGATCCGGTCCGAACAATAGAGTTTCACCCACTTCGAACCATCCTATTGGTGATCTACACTTCCTTCCATATTAAGCTTCATATGGTACCATTTTGATACTTGAATGATAGCTATTATTGTAGGCAAACTCAATAAGAGGTAAATGATCATCCCAGTTTCCCTTAAAATCTATTACACAAGCTCGTAGCATATCTTCAAGTGTTTGGATGGTACATTCTGCTTGTCCATCTATTTGAGGGTGAAAATCTGTACTCAACTTCACTTGTGTTCCCAAATACCTCTGAAAAGACTTCTAAAAGTTTTCGGTAAATTGGGTTCCCCGATCTGATATAATAGAGATTGGCACTCCATGTAATCGGACTATCTCTTTAATGTACAACTTCGCATATTCTTCAACTGTGTAAGTGGTCCTAACTGGTAGGAAATGTGCGGATTTGGTAAGCCTATCAACAATCACCCATAGAGACTCAAACTTCCAGGATGTACGAGGCAAACCAATAATGAAATCCATGTTGATCATGTCCCACTTCCATCTTGGAAGATCAATGCATTGCATATAACCTCCGGGTTTTTGGTGCTCAACTTTAACTCTTTGATAATTTGGACATTCAGTTACAAATTCTGCAATGCTCTTCTTCATGTCATTCCACCAATACATATCTTTCAAATCTTGATACATTTTGGTTGATCCTAGATGAATGGAATACCTTGAACAGTGTGCCTCTGTCATAATCTTCTTTCTTATCCCATCTACATTCGGCACACACAATCAGTTTTGGTACTGAAGTACTCCTTCTTGCGTAAGGTCAAATGCCTTGGTCGCACCACTCTGAACGTTCTCCTTAAGCTATAATAAAATAGGATCTGTATATTGCTTCTCTTTCACTTCAGCTACTAATGAAGATTCCGCAACATTATGTACGATAAGCTCTTTATCCGTAGTTTCAAGAAGGCGAACTCCCAAACTAGCTAACTGGTGAAGATCTTTAATCATCCCTTGCCTTTCTATAGGGGCCATCATAGCCTTACGACTTAACGCATCAGCTACCACATTTTCTTTCCCTGGATGGTACAAAATAGCAATAACGTAGTCCTTTAATAGTTCAAGCCATCTCCGCTGCCTTAAATTTAGATCCTTCTGATTAAAAATATATTGCAAGCTCTTATGGTCAATATATATATCAACATGAACCCCATATAAGTAGTGGCGCCATATCTTTAAAGAAAAAATAACTGCTGCTAGCTCAAGATCATGTGTAGGATAATTTTTTTCATGTGACCGCAATTGCCTAGAAGTATATGCTATTACCATACCATGTTGTATCAATACACATCCTAAACCAATTCTTGAAGTATCACAATACACTGTATACCCTTCGTTGCCTTCTGGAAGTACCAACACGGGTGTAGAAATCAACTTGTTCTTTAAATCTTGAAAACTCTTCTCACAGGCATTATTCCATTGGAATTTGGATGCTTTATGGGTTAGCTTGGTTAAGGGTGATGAAATGGAAGAAAATCCTTCAAAAAACCTTCTATAATAACCGGCCAACCCGAGAAAACTACGAATCTCCATAGGCATTGTGGGCCTTAGCTAGTTCTTCACAGCTTCTATCTTTTGAGCATCAACCTTTATCCCTTCACTAGATACAATATGACCCAAAAATGCCACCGACTTTAATCAAAACTCACATTTAGAGAACTTTGCATAAAGCTTACAATCACAAAGAGTCTGCAATGCCTGTCATAAGTGATTGGAATGGTCATCTTCTAATCTAGAATAAACTAGAATATCATCTATAAAAACTATCTCAAATACATCCAAGAATGGCTTAAACACCCTATTCATCAAATCCATAAAAGCTGCGGGTGCATTTGTTAGCCCAAATGACATAACTAGAAACTCATAATGACCATACCATGTTCGGAAAGTTGTCTTGGGTATATCCTTCTCTTTGACCCTCACTTGGTGGTAACCTGACCTCAAATCAATCTTAGAAAAGCACTTGGCGCCCTGTAACTGATCAAATAAATCATTAATTCTTGGGAGAGGATATTTATTCTTAATAGTCACCTTATTCAATTGTCGATAATCAATACACATCCTCAGCGAGCCATCTTTTTTGCGCACAAATAATACTGGTGCTCCCCACGGGGACATACTAGGCCTTATGAATCCCTTCTCTAGCAAATCTTTCAATTGCTCTTTCAATTCTCATAATTCTGCTGGGGCCATTCTATACGGAGGTATGGAGATTTGTTGGGTGCCTAGTATTACATCAATACCAAACTCTACTTCTCGTTCAGGAGGCAAACCTGGAAGATCTTCAGGAAATACATCAGAAAATTCATTTACCACCGGAATAGCGTGAAGAGTTAGTGGCTCCGCTTCTGTATCCCTTACTCTAACTAAATGATATATGTATCCCTTGTAAATCATTCTTCTTGCCTTAAAATAAGAAATAAATCTGCCCCTTGGCGCGCTAATTTCACCTTTCCATTCAAGGACTGATTCATTTGGAAAATGGAAATATACCTTTTTCGTGCAGCAATGAATTGTGGCATAACAAGACGCCAACCAGTCCATACCCATTATAACATCAAAATCTACCATTTCTAACTCCACAAGATCAGCCATCGTATCATGACCACAAACAGTTACTATGCAGTTTTGGTAAACCCTTCTAGCTATAATAGATTCCCCAACCGATGTGGACACTTCAAATGCCTTTTCAGTCTCTACCCCAGTGGGTAAAACCATCATAGCCCGGCGGGTATATAGGAACT
Organism: Capsicum pubescens; assembly: GCA_030864215.1. Taxonomy (NCBI): domain Eukaryota; kingdom Viridiplantae; phylum Streptophyta; class Magnoliopsida; order Solanales; family Solanaceae; genus Capsicum; species Capsicum pubescens. Next base: position 128,398,749 of record CM061543.1, read on the forward strand.
GCCCGGTTATGATACAGTCGAATTAGAGATGACTAATTTTGACGTTATTCTCGACATGGATTGGCTTCATTCTTACTATACCACAGTTGACTGCAGAAATAGAATAGTCCAGTTTCAGTTTTTGAATAAACCCATCCTAGAGTGGATGAGTAGTGTATCCGCTTTCAGAGGTCAGCTTGTTTCCTACCTTTGGGCTTAGAAAAGTATTTCTAAAGGATGTGTCTATTATTTTGTTCGAGTTAAGGACACTAGTTTCGAAACTCCCAGTCTTAAATCAGTCCCAGTAGTGAATGAATATTCAGATGTCTTTTCCGAATATCTTCCAGGAATTCCTCTCGAAAGGGAAATAGACTTTGGTATTGATCTTTTTACAAATACTCAGCCTATCTCTATTCCGCCATACAGAATGGCACTAGTAGAACTTAGAGAACTGAAAGAACAATTGAAGGATCTCTTAGATAAGGGATTCATTAAGACCAGTGTTTCCCCGTAGGGCACTCCAGTATTATTCGTGCGCAAGAAAGACGGATCTCTTAGGATGTGTGTAGACTACCGTCAACTCAATAAGGTCATGGTCAAGAACAAGTATCCTCTTCCCAGAATCGATGACTAGTTTGACCAACTTCAGAGTGCCGGTTATTTTTCTAAGATAGACCTCAGATTCGGCTATCATCAACTCAGAGTTAGGGAATGTGACATTCTAAAAAAAGCTTTCCACACCCGGTATGGTCACTTTGAATTCTTAGTTATGTCATTTGGTCTTACCAATGCCCTAGCCGTTTTCATGGACTTGATAATCTGTGTGTTCAAGCAGTACTTGGACATGTTCGGCATAGTCTTTATAGATAATATCTTGGTCTATTCCTGCAGTGAGCGCGATCATGCATACCATCTCAGAACAGTACTTCAGACTCTCGAGATCATCAGCTATTCATCAAATTTAGTAAGTGCGAATTTTGGCTAAGGTCAGTAGCATTCCTTGGTCACATCGTTTTTGGTGATGGCATTAGAGTTGATACTTAAAAGACCTAAGTAGTAAGAAACTGGCCCAGACCTATATCTCCATTAGATATTAGGACTTTCTTGGGTTTGGCTGGCTATTACAGACAATTTGTTGAGGGATTTTCTTCTATTGCATCCCCTATGTCCAGATTGACTCAGAAGAGTCAAGTTTTAGTGGTCAGATCCTTGTGAGAAGAGTTTTTAGGAGTTGAAGACTCGACTTACCTCAGCTCTAATTTTAGCTCTTTCAGATGGTCCAGATAGGTTCATAGTGTATTTTGATGCATCCAGAGTAGGTTTGGGTTATGTCCTTATGCAGCATGGTAAGGTCATAGCCTACGCCTCCAGATAACTTAAGCTCCATGAGAAGAATTACCATTCTCATGATCTTGAGTTAGCATCCATAGTATTTTCCTTAAAGATTTGGAGGCATTATCTATACGGTGTTCGTGTAGATGTGTTCACAAATTATAAGAGTCTTCAGTATGTATTTTCTCAGAAAGATCTCAATCTTCATCATAGAAGATGGTTAGAGCTCTTGAAAGATTATGACATGAGTGTCCTCTATCATCTGGGCAAGGCCAACGTAGTGGTCGATGCTATCAGTAGACTATCCATGGGTAGTGTTTCCCATGTTGAGGACAGTAAAAGGAAGTTAGCTCAGGAAGTCCATCAACTTGCCAGACTAGGAATTTGCTTAGTCCATATAGATGAGGGTGATATATGGGTTCAGAGTAGTTCAGAATCATCTCTAGTTTCTGAGGTAAAAAAAAAAAGCAAGATAAAGATCCCAGCCTTGTCAAGTTGAAAGAGTCAGTTCAGGATTAGAAAGTAGAGGTTTTCTCCCAAGGGAGAGATGGTGTTTTGCGTTGTCAGGGTCATCTCTGTGTTCCAGGTATAGAAGACTTAAGGCAGTGAATTCTTGCAGAAGCGCATTATGCGCGCTACTCTATTCATCTCAGGGCCACAAAGATGTACCGCAACTTGTGAGAAATCTATTAATGGAATGAGATGAAGAGAGACATTGCAGAGTTTGTGGCTAAGTGCTCTACATGTCAGCAAGTTAAGATAGAGCATCAGAAGTCTAGTGGGCCCATACAGGAGTTCAGTATTCCTACATGGAAGTGGGAAGTTGTGAACATATACTTCGTGACGGGTTTGCCTTGAACTCATCATCAGCATGATTCAGTCTGGGTCATTATAGACAGAATGACTAAATCAGCTCATTTCTTTCCAGTTCGTACCTCTTATTCAGCCAAAATTTTGACAAACTCTACATCAAGGAGTTGGTCAGATTGCATGGTGTTCCGCTATCTATTATCTCAGATAGAGGTACCTAGTTCACCTCTCATTTCTGGAAAGCATTCGAAAAGGGTCTTGGTACCCAAGCTCATCTCAGTATAGCCTTTCATCCTCAGATAGATGGTCAAGCAGAAAGGACCATTCAAATATTAGAAGATATGCTAAGGGCGTGTGCAATCGATTTCAAGGGAAGTTGGGATGACAACTTACCTTTGATTGAGTTTGCATACAACAACAGCTATCATTCAAGTATTTGGATGGCTCCATTTGAAGCTCTCTATGGTAGGATATGTAGATCTCTAATTGGTTGGTTCGAAGTTAGTGAGGTCTCAGTCATAGATCTTGACTTGGTATTCGACTCCTTAGAAAAAGTCCAGTTAATCAGAGAAAGACTCCGGGCTTCTCAAAGCCGACAGAAGTCTTATGCAGATGTTCATAGAAAAGATATCGAGTTTAAGATTGGTGACTATGTCTATCTAATGATCTCTCCCATGAAGGGAGTGAAGAGATTTGGCAAGAAGGGAAAGCTCATTCCCCGATATGTCGGTCCCTTCAAGATTCACAGTCGCTTTGGCAAGGTAGCCTATGAGCTTGAATTGCCTTTAGATCTAGCCTTAGTTCATCCAGTATTTCATGTCTCTTTGCTCAAGAAGTGCATAGGTGACCCATTAGTTGTAGTCCCTATTCAGAGCATTGATGTTCAGAACACTCTCTCTTATGAAGAGATTCCAGTCAAAATCTTAGACTATCAGACTCGTAGATTGAGGAACAAAGAAGTCCCTCTAGTTAAAGTTCTTTGGCAAAATTAGTCCGTCGAGGGAGATACTTGGGAAGAAGAGTAAGATATGCATACCAAGTATCCTCACCTCTTCTTTGCCAACTCAGATCAAGCTTAAGGTAACAGTTCTCCTTAAGCTTACTCAGTTTCATGTTCAGTGTTCATCACAAACTTGGTATGCAGTTTCATGCTCATGTTCCCATTATAAACTTGGTATCAAGTACCTTCTCTTATTCATTCATGAACCCATGTATCAGTTCAGTTATATAATTATGTATCAGACACGCATTCTCATTGTGAGAAACTTAGTTCTTCAGAACACTAAGTCATGCGTTCATGAATCAGTTACACATACATCAGATATGCATGTTTATTATTATATGTTCATCTTGTCAGTCATGTCATTCATGAGATCATGTTCCAGTTATTCATGTTCAGTATGTATGCCAGTTGTCTTTTCTCCCCCCTCAATCAGTCTTACTCGAGGATGAATGTTCTCAAGAGGGAGATATTGTAATACCTCATACTTTTCCTAGCTAATTTCATCTCAAGAATGCCTAATATTATCTTCTAAATTGAATATTGTAATACCTCGTACTATTCCATGAGGAATTTTCAAGGTTTTCATTTTTTGTCATGTGGGAAATTCAATAAGCTTTCCATCGGTATAAGATTCTCCCAAATCTGATTACTTGGTCAGAAGTTATGACTATTTCAAGTTCCCATCATAAAACAACGCCATATTGGTCAGTGGTTCACTGCGCCACAAGAGGAAATGGCATTTGGAAAATATCAGTAGGGGTCTGCGATTATGGCACGTCGTGCCAAGGCCCAAATTCAGAATTGTCCTTGTCCAGTGTCTTAGCGCGATTTCCTCCGCATCGCGCCAAAGTTCCAGGTCACAAAAGAAAGGGAAACATGATGGCTCCATGTCGCACCATCCCTCAGTTTCCCAATTGACAAATTCCAGTGACACGCCGTGTCTCGCCAGGGGTCCAATTTGGGAATTTTTTACTGAAATTAAATGATGCGTCCAGGGTTAAAAGGGTCAACTTTCCACCCCTACTTAAGCCCTTTAACACGTGATTCAGCAACTTTTTATCCATAATATACTAGTTTCTCTCAAAAACCTCTCAAGAACAACCTAGGGATTTTCATAGAAGATTCAGAATCAAGAATTTCCTCCGTCACTCTGATAACGCTCAAACTACAGCTCTCGTAAGAGTGTAAGCGGTCGTCGTCAAATATAGAACCCAACTGGGTTAGGTGTCGAATCCCACAGGGAATACTTGGTCACTAAGTATTGCAACTATTATTAAACTGTTGGTCGAAAATTCTATGGAATAAAGGGGGGATTTTGTGCGTGCAAATAATGTAAACAAAATAGTAGAGTAAAAACGGAATACTTGGTAGGTTTTAATCAATGAGAATTGAGAGTTAGGGTTATGTCCACCTTATGAGTTCTACGTATCTATTGGCTATGAGTTATGCGGAATTCAGACATGCAAGTGCTTATAGAGATTCGTATTCTATGGTAAATCCAGGCGTCTTTCGACCATCAAGGATTATTTCACTTTAACTCTTTCGAGCTTAAAGCGTATCTAATGGTACAAATTCTCCAAGAGGTTAATCCAGTTACGGCACTAACTTTTAGACAGGGTTTAGTAGACCTATTTCCTTGACATTCTCTCTTTTCCAGACATGTAACTTTTCTTTCGAACAAGTTAATGCTATACTGGCGTATTCTATATGTTTGCAACCACAAGAATTTAAATTAAGATGAAGAGAGTAATGATATAAGCAGCATACATGTAGAGAATTCACAAACTCATAGCAAGAGATAGTATCTCATAAGGCTTCCATAACCCTAACAGAGAAGTTTAGCTATTCATGAGTGCAACGGAAATCGCAATAGACATTATCATTATACCAAAATAAGAGTCTAACGTGAAGTATGCTTTGGTAGTGCTTGTGGCATGAATTCCTTGCAAATAGCGTTTCTCTTGTAATGAAAATTAAAAAGTCGAATAGATGAATAGAAGGGAAGAAGAATTAATTGAAAGAGAATGAGTGAGTTGAATGAATTGTATGAATGGAGAGAGATAATCCTAAAAACTTCAGTAACATAGGGTATTTATAACACCCATATCCTATTCCTACTAGGCTACTGCGTACTTATCCTAATCCTACTAGGTTACTGCATCCTTATCCTAATCCTACTAAGTTATTGCCGATCCCCAAAGTCTTTAGAAATGTTGTTTTTGCCCGGGACAAGTTATCCATGCATCACTTTCAGTCCATAGGCGTCCAATCGCTGCTTTCCTTCTTTTGTGAAGCTTACTTGGGCGTCAAGTTATCCATAAAGTGCTGGAATCTTCATCGTTTATACCTGAAAACTTGCTAATCACGTTTGTTAGCTCACTTACAGGAAAAAGGACTAAAAGTGCATGAATTATATATTTTGTTCTCAAAACTTAGCTAAATTATGGGTAAATTAAGGTGCTTTAGGCGTGTAAATACGCCTATCATCAACACCCCACACTTAAAGCTTTCTTCGTCCTCGAATAATATATCATGTCCATATAAACATCTACTTAGGGTTTCACAGTAACAACACAAAATATTCATCAAGACAGGCACGACAATCATTAACAAAGAGTAGTTTTCTGATCACTACTAGAAACAATTTAACCTCTAACATAGACTCGTGATGATGGCTAATTCGTATTCAAAAGTTAAGGTGCAAAGAATCATACACAACTACCCAAAACTCATCAACCATGTGTGTCTCACAATATATCACCCATAATCACTCACAAGTATTTTCATCTATCGAAGCAGGGGTATATGATTATCCTTGCTCTCTCTCTCACAAAGAATTCATATGCTGCAACTGATGACCATAGGCTTGCCCTTAGTGTAATGCTCCACTAAATATCAGAATGCTAATCTTAGGATCAAATAGGTCTTCTACAAGTTGTAATGTAGGCTAAGGGACGGGTAGGACTATTTTGTCCAGAAATAGTGACTATGTTCCTAAGAGCTTTAATACATCACATTATGCCGTTTAACACTCTCTTTTGAACAACATTTCTACTTTCCTTTAATCTACCACCCCTTCTCACCTCTTTTGTTTTTCAATTTTAAACATAACTAACTTTTTAGTTTTCTTTTCATTTTTCTTTTCATAATACACCTCTATGATAGCAATTCTTTTTCATAACGAATTCAAGCACCAATACATTCTAAGTCATCACACTCATCCAATTTCCTCTTATTTTGTCACATGACTTTACAATTTAAAGCGCTTAGGAATTTGGATCAAATTATGGTCTTGAAAAAAATGGATTAGGCTTACATATGAGGCTGTCAAAGAAAATAATCTTAAAGTCTCAAAAGGGTTGACTAGGATAATGTCCACGGGTAGGTAAAACGAAGGTAAACAATTACAGGTTTCCAAAGAAATGCCTAAATCATCTCCTAAACTCACACTCTTTATTTCGCTTCACACACACACCAGGCAAGTTCTAGCATCATCCACAAACACAGAATATACTATATCCTCACACACACAAGGCAGATGGTCGACTTTATTGGGAGTAGTATAGACTCTTGACCCAACAGATGAAGGAACTGAACCACACAATTATCACATAGTGAGTCACAATTAGAGCCGAAACATCTCAATAGTAATGATTTTAGCACAAACTCTTGTTATAATACCATGCTGCCCCTCAGAACAATTTCATGCAAAGTTAAATTTTTTTTAAAAAATTTAACTACTAACAAACAAAACAAACAAACATAGATAGATGCAAATGCAGATAAAGAAGTAAAGCATACAAATACCAGCACCCCACACTTAGACGGGACACACTGCCCTCAGTGAAAAATAAATAAGAAGAACCTGGTTAGTCGGACTCCTCCTCTATGTCTGGGGTCATACCCCCTGCGTCGGAATCATCATCAGAGTCGTCATCCTCAGAAGTTCCTCATAAGTACCCCACTTGATTCCAAGAGTGTGTCGAGGTATTTGCAGCACGGAGGATTCACTTTGCTCTTTTCGTCCGCTTTTCTGGCCTTTTTGTGAAGTGGTTGCTTTTTATTTTCCTTGTCATCCTTTTTGTTCCATTCTACCTGAGATCTCAATAAAGTCATGTTAGCTTTATCTCGGAAGATTCAATTGACAAACAGACAATAGTGGCACCACCCCACACTTAATTTGTTGACACAAACTAATTAAGTGAATGATGTCGATTACTCAGACTTCATCGACATACATTTAGGTGATATGTTCCAACAATATGTTCAACACAGTCATACTTTCATGTCCTCTTAACGTTATGCAATCTTGACAATGCTTTCGTGTTTGGACTAATGCATCTTTTGAACAAAACTACTACATAGATATCGTATCAATTTATGGCATAGAAATAATTACAACATCGCATATTTGTAGTCACCCATGATTTTCATCTCAATGAACAAGTCATTTCAACATGTAAGCTTTCAAGTTACAAGATTATGCAATTATCTTGACCATGTCGATTTCGCAAAAGTATGACAGTGTATCAAAATCAAATACAAGTTGGAAACAAGTCAAGAGCATCCATACATATTCTTTCACTCACTTAGTTGTATCAACCACATTCAAATCACCAACACTACTTCACGATTTAACAACTTATTATAGGCGTAGTATTGTAACACTTACGTAATATAAAAGAAGAGAAAAGAAGTACTTACTTGGTTGATGGCCTCGGAATATGTTCTTGCAAAGTAAAAGAGCAAAAGGAAATTTTTTGAGAGATTTTGGAGAGGTAGGCGGCGCCTAGGTTGAAGTTGCAATGCATTTTTGTTCTAAGACTAAGGTTCTATTTATAGGACAAGCTTGGGTCGGGTTTTGACCCATTTGGAATCGGATTTGGAGACCAAAAGTGACCATAGGCGGCGCCTAATGCTTTGCCTATGCTTGGCATAGGCGGTGCCTTTTGCAAAGCCTTGTTGAGCATAGGCGACGCCTATGCTATGGCATTATTAGGCATAGGCGGCGCCTATGCCATGGCATACTAGATTCAGAGACAAAAGGCTTTTGCATAGGCGGAGCCTATGCTATGGCATTGTTGAGCATAGGCGGCGCGTATGCCATGGCATTGTAGAATCCGAGAGCTTAGGCCATAGCATAGGCCTTGCCTTGTTCGTGGCCTAGATTTACATAGGCCTTGCCTTGTTCTTTGCCTATATTATCATAGGCAATGCCTAACCCATAACCTTTTGCTTCTTCATTCCTAACTTACCACCTTCAACATGCAATACTTCCAAATCAAAATTTAAAACCAATCTCCTCCTTTACACCTCTTACACCTACACTTACTCAAAAACAAAAAAAACGATTAGAACGATGGGTTGCCTCTCATCAAGCACCTTAGTTTTGGTCGTGGCTCGACAAAATCTTAAGAAAACAAAATAATTAAAAATGATGGGTTGCCTCCCACCAAGCACTTGATTTATTGTCGCGGCACGACATAGCTATCTCGATTACTTAGACTTCATCGAGATAGATGGGGCATCGTTTTCTGAATGGATTCAGACGACACTGATGCTTACTTGTAGGCATGCAATATTCTTTAATATGACTCTTGTGCATACATATCCCAGGAGGGATACCAATTATATCATCAATAGTCCAACCCATAGCTCTCTTGTATCTCTTCAGAGCAGAGATGAGGTCCTCTACGTGATGTTCACTTAAATCATCTGTCATACTCACCGAAAGTGTATTTCTACTTCCCAAGCATGCATACCTTAGATAATTGGGGAGCTCTTTCGATTCTAACACTGGGGGCTCTTCAATGGAAGTCTTCGCTGTTGGTGACGGTTGATTCTTAAGATCAAGGTCCGGCTGTTTAGGAGTATGAGAATAGGACTCTATTTCTGTTAGAGCACACATGGTTTCTTCATAATCTTCATCATCCTTATGCTCAACATTCAACAGCGCAGTAGACAATGGCTCAACAGTAAGCTGTTTCTCTACAGATAATGCTTTCTTATCCTCATAATGAACATCAGCTACAGAAAACACATTCATATCGCTGGGCTGCTTCATTGCTTTGCATATATCAAAGCGGACCACTTCATCATTCAACCGAAATAAAAGCTCATTAGCTCTCATGTCAATAAGCACACTTCCTGTTGCAAGGAAAGGATGTCCCAAGATTATGGGAACTTCAGAATCCACCTCGCAATCCAAAATCACAAAGTCTGCAAGAAAAATGAAGGTGGAAACCTTCACCAACACATCATTTAAGATACCAACAGGTCGTTTTACCGACCTATCTGCCATCACGAGCCGCATATTGGTGGGTGTCGGATCGCCCAACCCCAACTTCCTGTAGACGGATAGCGGCATCAAATTGATGCTAGCTCCCAAATCGCATAATGCCTTGGCAAAATTTAAAGATCCAACAGTGCAAGGAATGGTGAAAGCACCAGGGTCGGCCTTTTTCTGAACTAGCGATCTGGTAGCGATTGCACTGCAATGATGAACAGTATCTGTCAACTCATAACTTGCTGCCCACTTCTTTGTTAAAAGATCCTTCATAAATTTCACGTACCCAGGCATCTGTTCTAGCGCCTCTACCAACGGAACATTTATGGTCAGCTGTTTTAACATCGTCATGAATTTATTGAACTTGGTATCATCAGTTTTCTTCTTTAATCTCTGAGGAAAAGGTGGTGGTGGAAGGGGAATAGTTTTCTCCATCACTTCCTTTTCATCTTGCTTCAGTTCAGCGATCTTTTCAGGCTGTGGACGTTGAGAGGTGACGTCACGAACAACCTCATCAGCTGCTTCGGCATCTTTTGGTTCTGCAATGATCTCATTATCTTCTATATCATCAACCACCTGCTTGCCTTTGGATGGATTTTCCAACACTTTACCACTTCGGGTGGTGATAGCCATACACGATCCATCATTCCTCGGATTTTGCACTGTGTCGCTAGGTAGTGTTCCAGCTTTTCTTTGATTTAATGCCGCTGAAAGTTGACTCAACTGCTGCTCTAGTTGCTTTATTGCAGTAGAATGCGAGTCAACCAATTGATTTATTGAAGACAAATCGTTCTTCACCTTATTCACTCCCGTATTAGTTGCCTCTACTCCCTTCAACAGCTTTGCCATCATATCTTCCATGTACATCTTTCCAGTGCCAGACGCCACAGCCTCACGGTTTCCAGGAGGAATATACAAACCACTCCTGTCAGTCTTATTCTTCCAACTACCTTGATCGCGGTCCTTGTATCCAAATTTATCATAATAGTTCCGACCTTGGTTTCCTTCGGCATTGCCGCGGAAACCCCCCTGATTATTCAAGTAGTTGTCTTCTTCCTCGGAATCGGATTCGTCTCTTCCTTTTGACGCAACTGCTTTGACTTTTTCGGTCTTCCCTGATAATAAATGCTTGGTCAGAAGATCCATCTGCGTTTTTATGTGAGTCATATCTTGGTCACGTTCCTCTTGTCTACGCCTCTGCTCTACAGTCAAGCTAATAGATACGGTAGAGCTTGCTACCTCAGAATCCCTGGTATGCCAAGCTCTACTCTGCTTTGTCATACGATCTAGCATATCACTTACCACAAGAAAAGTAAGGTCCATGAATGACCCACCTGCAGCATTATCAACCACTTTCTTAGTCACTGAGTTCAAAGCCCTATATAATATTTCCATCAAGTGGATATTCGTCATCTGATGGTTTGGGCACCGCATAAGCTTCTTCTTGAACCTCTCCCATGTTTCGTGGAGAGCTTCAGTTAGAAGCTGTCAAAAATTGTTGATCTCATCTCTCAACTGTGCTCTCTTGGATGGCGGAAAGCGTCTTTCAGTTGCCTCCAATTAGTAATAGAATCAGGAGTTAGCCCATTCAACCATAGAGTTGCCTCCCCAGATAAAGACAATGGAAATAAACGCAGCCGAATTGCATTCTGTCCAACGCCTGGATTGTCGAATGACTTGCATGTAGAGATGAAGTTGATCAGATGCATATTCGGATCATCGCCTGTAAGTCCACCAAATAATCCCTTGAGTTGCAATAACTGAATCATGGTGCTAGTGATATTGAACTTAGCTCCGGGTGCCAAGGGTGGAGGAATAATAGCCCCTGTGGCACCAGCTCCATCCAGATCGTCATCATCATCATCAAAAGGATCCTGCACAGCTCGGCGGTTAGGTTTCATTCTAGCTTGACGATCTTTCCTATGTATAGGTGCCTCCACTTCATCAGTACGCCTAGGATTCAGTAGCTCCTCATCACCCAGGTCCTCATCATCAGGATTTGTTGCACGACCTGGGTTATCAATATTCTGTTGATGAACTTGAGCAACTGCCAGTGTAACTAGTCTAGACTGCTCTTATTGAGCCGCCCTTCTGTCAATGTCACGTTGTGCATCCATTCTGCCAATAAGTTACGGTTCAGGGTTTATGGGTAATAATGGTTGACCAGAACTTCGAGTGTTTGGCATGCACTCAAGCAAACCTGAATAAAACAAAAACAACAACTAAAAGTAAAATACGAGAATCTTTGACCAAAGGGTCTAGTAACTATCACAAACTTAGTTGACAATTGTATTCCCCGGCAACGGCGCCAAAATTTGATAACGCTCAAACTACAGCTCTTGTAAGAGTGTAAGTGGTCGTCGTCAAATATAGAACCCAACTGGGTTGGGTGTCAAATCCCACAGGGAATACTTGGTCACAAAGTATTGCAACTATTATTAAACTGTTGGTCGAAAATTCTATGGAATAAAGGGGGGATTTTGTGCGTGCAAATAATGTAAACAAAATAGTAGAGTAAAAACGGAATACTTGGTAGGTTTTAATCAATGAGAATTGAGAGTTAGGGTTATGTCCACCTTATGAGTTCTACGTATCTATTGGCTATGAGCTATAAGGAATTCATACATGCATGTGCTTATAGAGATTCGTATTCTATGGTAAATCCAGGCGTCTTTCGACCAACAAGGATTATTTCTCTTTAACTCTTTCGAGCTTAAAGCGTATCTAATGATACGAATTCTCCAAGAGGTTAATCCAGTTACGGAACTAACTTTTAAACAGGGTTTAGTAGACCTATTTCCTTGACATTCTCTCTTTTCCAGACATGTAACTTTTCTTTCGAACAAGTTAATGCTATACTGGCGTATTCTATATGTTTGCAACCACAAGAATTTAAATTAAGATGAAGAGAGTAATGATATAAACAGCATACGTGTCGAGAATTCACAAACTCATAGCAATAGATAGTATCTCATAAGACTTCCATAACCCTAACAGAGAAGTTTAGCTATTCATGAGTGCAACGGAAATCACAATAGACATTATCATTATACCAAAATAAGAGTCTAACGTGAAGTATGCTTTGGTAGTGCTTGTGGCGTGAATTCCTTGCAAATAGTGTTTCTCTTGTAATGAAAATTAAAAAGTCGAATAGATGAAGAGAAGGGAAGAAGAATTAATTGAAAGAGAATAAGTGAGTTGAATTAATTGTATGAATGGAGAGAGATAATCCTAAAATCTTCAGCAACATAGGGTATTTATAACACCCATATCCTATTCCTACTATGCTACTGTGTACTTATCCTAATCCTACTAGGTTACTGCATCCTTATCCTAATCCTACTAAGTTACTGCTGATCCCCAAAGTCTTTAGAAATGCTATTTTTGCCCGGGACAAGTTATCCATGCATCACTTTCAGTCCACAGGCGTCCAAACTCTGCTTTCCTTCTTTTGTGAAGCTTCCTTGGGTGTCAAGTTATCCATAAAGTGCTGGAATATTCATCGTTTATACCTGAAAACTTGCTAATCACATTTGTTAGCTAACTTACAGGAAAAAGGACTAAAAGTGCATGAATTATATATTTTGTTCTCAAAACTTAGCTAAATTATGGGTAAATTAAGGTGCTTTAGGCGTGTAAATACGCCTATCATCAACACCCCACACTTAAAGCTTTGTTCATCCTCAAACAATATATCATGTCCATATAAACATCTACTTAGGGTTTCACAGTAACAGCACAAAATATTCATCAAGACAGGCACGACAATCATTAACAAAGAGTAGTTTTCTGATCACTACTAGAAACAATTTAACCTCTAACAAAGACTCGTGATGATGGCTAATTCGTATTCAAAAGTTAAGGTGCAAAGAATCATACACAACTACCCAAAACTCATCAACCATGTGTGTCTCACAATATATCACCCATAATCACTCACAAGTATTTTCATCTATCGAAGCATGGGTATATGATTATCCTTGCTCTCTCTCTCACAAAGAATTCATATGCTGCAACTGATGACCATAGGCTTGCCCTTAGTGTAATGCTCCACTAAATATCAGAATGCTAATCTTAGGATCAAATAGGTCTTCTACAGGTTGTAATGTAGGCTAAGGGACGGGTAGGACTATTTTGGCCAGAAATAGTGACTATATTCCTAAGCGCTTTAATACATCACATTATGCCGTTTAACACTCTCTTTTGAACAACCTTTCTACTTTCTTTTAATCTACCACCCCTTCTCGCCTCTTTTGTTTTTCAATTTTAAACATAACTAACTTTTTAGTTTTCTTTTCATTTTTCTTTTCATAATACACCTCTATGATAGCAGTTCTTTTTCATAACGAATTCAAGCACCAATACATTCTAAGGCATCACACTCATCCAATTTCCTCTTATTTTGTCACATGACTTTACAATTTAAAGCGCTTAGGAATTTGGATCAAATTATGGTCTTGAAAAAAATGAATTAGGCTTACATATGAGGCTGTCAAAGAAAATAGGCTTAGAGGCTCAAAAGGGTTGACTAGGATAATGTCCACGGGTAGATAAAATGAAGGTAAGCAATTACAGGTTGCCAAAGAAATGCCTAAATAATCTCCTAAACTCACACTCTTTATTTTGCTTCACACACACACCAGGCAAGTTCTAGCATCAGCCACAAACACAGAATATACTATATCCTCACACACACAAGGCACATGGTCGACTTTATTAGGAGTAGTATAAACTCTTGACCCAACAGATGAAGGAACTGAACCACACAATTATCACATAGTGAGTCACAATTAGAGCCTAAACATCTCAATAGTAATGATTTTAGCACAAACTCTTGTTATAATACCATGCTGCCCCTCAGAACAATTTCATGCAAAGTTAAAAAAAATTTAAAAAATTTAAATACTAACAAACAAAACAAACAAACATAGATAGATGCAAATGAAGATAAAGAAGTAAAGCATACAAATACCAGCACCCCAACTTTCTATAAATAGATAGTAGAGTAAAAATGGAATACTTGGTAGGTTTTAATCAATGAGAATTGAGAGTTAGGGTTATGTCCACCTTATGATTTCTACGTATCTATTGGCTATGAGTTATGCGGAATTCAGACATGCATGTGCTTATAGAGATTCGTATTCTATGGTAAATCCAGGCGTCTTTCGACCATCAAGGATTATTTCACTTTAACTCTTTCGAGCTTAAAGCGTATCTAATGGTACGAATTCTCCAAGAGGTTAATCCAGTTATGACACTAACTTTTAAATAGGGTTTAGTAGACCTATTTCCTTGACATTCTCTCTTTTCCAGATATGTAACTTTTCTTTCGAATAAGTTAATGCTATACTGGCGTATTCTATATGTTTGCAACCACAAGAATTTAAATTAAGATGAAGAGAGTAATGATATAAGCAACATACGTGTCGAGAATTCACAAACTCATAGCAATAGATAGTATATCATAAGGCTTCCATAACCCTAACAGAGAAGTTTAGCTATTCATGAGTGCAACGGAAATCACAACAGACATTATCATTATACCAAAAAAAGATTCTAACATGAAGTATGCTTTGGTAGTTCTTGTGGCGTGAATTCCTTGCAAATAGCGTTTCTCTTGTAATGAAAATTAAAAAGTCGAATAGATGAAGAGAAGAAAAGAAGAATTAATTGAAAGAGAATGAGTGAGTTGAATGAATTGTATGAATGAAGAGAGATAATCCTAATAACTTCAGCAACATAGGGTATTTATAAAACCCATATCCTATTCCTACTAGGCTACTGCATACTTATCCTAATCCTACTAGGTTACTGCATCCTTATCCTAATCCTAATCCTACTAAGTTACTGCTGATCCCCAAAGTCTTTAGAAATGCTGTTTTTTCCCGGGACAAGTTATCCATGCATTACTTTCAGTCCATAGGCGTCCAAACGCTGCTTTCCTTCTTTTATGAAGCTTCCTTGGGCGTCAAGTTATCCATAAAGTGCTGGAATCTTCATCGTTTATACCTGAAAACTTGCTAATCACATTTGTTAGCTCACTTATAGGAAAAAGGACTAAAAGTGCATGAATTATATATTTTGTTCTCAAAACTTAGCTAAATTATGGGTAAATTAAAGTGCTTTAGGCGTGTAAATACGCCTATCATCAACACCCCACACTTAAAGCTTTGTTCGTCCTCGAACAATATATCATGTCCATATAAACATCTACTTAGGGTTTCACAGTAACAGCACAAAATATTCATCAAGACAGGCACGACAATCATTAACAAAGAGTAGTTTTCTGATCACTACTAGAAACAATTTAACCTCTAATATAGACTCGTGATGATGGCTAATTCGTATTCAAAAGTTAAGGTACAAAGAATCTTACACAACTACCCAAAACTCATCAACCATGTGTGTCTCACAATATATCACCCATAATCACTCACAAGTATTTTCATCTATCGAAGCATAGGTATATGATTATCCTTGCTCTCGCTCTCACAATGAATTCATATGCTGCAACTGATGACCATAGGCTTGCCCTTAGTGTAATGCTCCACTAAATATCAGAATGCTAATCTTAGGATCAAATAGGTCTTCTACAGGTTGTAATGTAGGCTAAGGGACGGGTAGGACTATTTTGGCCAGAAATAGTGACTATGTTCCTAAGCGCTTTAATACATCTCATTATGCCGTTTAACACTCTCTTTTTAATATCCTTTCTACTTTCTTTTAATCTACCACCCCTTCTCACCTCTTTTGTTTTTCAATTTTAAACATAACTAACTTTTTAGTTTTCTTTTCATTTTTCTTTTCATAATACACCTCTATGATAGCAATTCTTTTTCATAACGAATTCAAGCACCAATACATTCTAAGGCATCACACTCACCCAATTTTCTCTTATTTTTTCACATGACTTTACAATTTAAAGCGCTTAGGAATTTGGATCAAATTATGGTCTTGAAAAAAATGGATTAGGCTTACATATGAGGCTGTCAAAGAAAATAGGCTTAAAGGCTCAAAAGGGTTGACTAGGATAATGTCCACGGGTAGGTAAAACGAAGGTAAACAATTACAGGTTTCCAATGAAATGCCTAAATCATCTCCTAAACTCACACTCTTTATTTCGCTTCACACACACACCAGGAAAGTTCTAGCATCAGCCACAAACACAGAATATACTATATCCTCACACACACAAGGCACATGGTCGACTTTATTAGGAGTAGTATAGACTCTTGACCCAACAGATGAAGGAACTGAACCACACAATTATCACATAGTGAGTCACAATTAGAGCCTAAACATCTCAATAGTAATGATTTTAGCACAAACTCTTGTTATAATACCATGCTGCCCCTCAGAACAATTTCATGCAAAGTTAATTTTTTTTAAAAAATTTAACTACTAACAAACAAAACAAACAAACATAGATAGATACAAATGCAGATAAAGAAGTAAAGCATACAAATACCAGCACCCCAACTTTCTATAAATAGATAGTAGAGTAAAAATGGAATACTTGGTAGGTTTTAATCAATGAGAATTGAGAGTTAGGGTTATGTCCACCTTATGAGTTCTACGTATCTATTGGCTATGAGTTATGCGGAATTCAGACATGCATGTGCTTATAGAGATTCGTATTCTATGGTAAATCCAGGCGTCTTTCGACCATCAAGGATTATTTCACTTTAACTCTTTCGAGCTTAAAGCGTATCTAATGGTACGAATTCTCCAAGAGGTTAATCCAGTTACGGCACTAACTTTTAAACAGGGTTTAGTAGACCTATTTCCTTGACATTCTCTCTTTTCTAGACATGTAACTTTTCTTTCGAACAAGTTAATGTTATACTGGCGTATTCTATATGTTTGCAACCACAAGAATTTAAATTAAGATGAAGAGAGTAATGATATAAGCAGCATACGTGTCGAGAATTTACAAACTCATAGCCATAGATAGTATCTCATAAGGCTTCCATAACCCTAACAGAGAAGTTTAGCTATTCATGAGTGCAACGGAAATCACAATAGACATTATCATTATACTAAAATAAGAGTCTAACGTGAAGTATGCTTTGGTAGTGCTTGTGGTGTGAATTCCTTGCAAATAGCGTTTCTCTTGTAATGAAAATTAAAAAGTCGAATAGATAAAGAGAAGGGAAGAAGAATTAATTGAAAGGGAATGAGTGAGTTGAATTAATTGTATCAATAGAGAGAGATAATCCTAAAAACTTCAGCAACATAGGGTATTTATAACACCCATATCCTATTCCTACTAGGCTACTGCGTACTTATCCTAATCCTACTAGGTTACTGCATCCTTATCCTAATCCTACTAAGTTACTGCTGATCCCCAAAGTCTTTAGAAATATTGTTTTTGCCCGGGACAAGTTATCCATGCATCACTTTCAGTCCATAGGCGTCCAAACGCTGCTTTCCTTCTTTTGTGAAGCTTTCTTGGGCGTCAAGTTATCTATAAAGTGCTAGAATCTTCATCGTTTATACCTGAAAACTTGCTAATCACGTTTGTTAGCTCACTTACAAGAAAAAGGACTAAAAGTGCATGAATTATATATTTTGTTCTCAAAACTTAGCTAAATTATGGGTAAATTAAGGTGCTTTAGGCGTGTAAATACGCCTATCATCACACTCCTCATGAAATCACAAACTAAGGTATGCGTAGTGTTCATTCATGGACTCCTTTTGTCCATGAAGCCCAAGAATCTCTTTACTAAGTTTAAGTTTATGGATTTATTTATGAATTTCATGCTGGGTTTGTTTTGTTTATGTTGAGAATGATCAATTGAATTCAAAACCATGTTGGTTGATCAATTTTATGTGGAATACCCCATACTTTTTCTAGCTAATTTTATCTCAAGAATGTTTAATATTAGCTTCTAAATTGAATTATGACTATTCCACAAGGAATTTTCAAGATTTTCACTTTTTGTCATGTGGGAAATTTAATAAGCTTTCCACCGGTATGAGATTATCCCAAATCCGATAATTGGGTCAGAAGTTACGACTATTTCAAGTTTCCATCATAAAATAGCACCATATTAGTCAGTGGCGCACCACGCCACAAGAGGAAATGGTATTTCGCAAATTCCAGTAGGGGTCCGCAATTATGGCGCGTCGTGCCAGGGCCCAAATTCATAATTGTCCTTGTCCAGTGTCTTAGCGCGATTTTCTCTGCATCGCACCAAAGTTTCAGGTCGCAAAAGAAGGGGAAACGTGATGGCTCTACGTCACACCATTCCTCAGTTTCCCAATTATCAAATTCCAGTGACACGGCGCGCAGGGGTCCAATTTGGGAAATTTCTACTGAAATAAAATGATACGTCCAGGGTTAAAAGGGTCAACTTCCCACCCCTATTTAATCCCTTTAACACGTGATTCAGACACTTTTCATCCACAATATACTAGTTTCTCTCAAAAACCTCTCAAGAACAACCTAGGGCTTTTCATAGAAGATTCAGAATCAAGAATTTCCTCCATCACTACTCGTGAAATCACAAACTAAGGTATGCGTAGTATTTATTCATGGACTCTTTTTGTCCATGAAGACCAAGAATCTCTTTTCTAAGTTTAAATTTATGGATTTCTTTATGAATTTCATGTTGGGTTTTTTTTATTTATGTTGAGAATGATCAGTTGAATTCAAATCCATGTTGGGTGATCAATTTTATGTGGAATTGATTTGTATAAATGTATATTCATGTGAACCTATGAATAAACCCTAGATGATGAAATTAGAGATGAATCATGATGATTAATTGATGTATAATGTTTTCTACATGCACTATGCCTACTATGTGTTTAATTAAATGCCCAGATGAAGGAACAATGCCCAACTAGTATGATATCATGAAATCCCCATGTATGTGCAAGTTATTCCTATCATATGTTTTGATGGAATGCCTTCTATAAATGTATTATGGATTATGATGTTAGTTATATGTTCAAGTAAGTTATGCTTGGTCAGTTTCCCTTCCATTGAGTCCTGGGGGTACTTGTACCCGAAATATTAGTTGTGTGCCTAGAACCATGTCATGTTTCCATGATACTCTCAATCAAGCTATGAATCCTTAGACTTCAGATAGTCTTATGACTCAGGAAATCTCCATGATCTCATTAACTCAGTCAGTTGTCAGATATCAGTAATATTCCGTCAGTCAACGGAATTCAGTAACTCAGTCCATGTTTAGTTTAGTAAATTATGTTTAGTGTCTATTCAGATGGGAGTAGAAATTAGCATCGAGTGAACCCAAGGATGGGAACTCACCTGTTATATGAGGGTGTGATTCTTAGAAGAAATCCTTGCGTTCTAGAACTATATAGGCAGCATAGGTTGAGACATCATAGCCTGCTATATGAGGGTAGATGATGTGGCTTAGCCTTCTATATGAAGGTTCCCACCATTCTCACTAGAGTTACCTGTTATATTAGGGTCGCTCACATGTTGTCCTTACCATTGATGTGGTATTGACACCCTTCCAATCAGGGCATAGATTGGACCCCAATTCAGCTATAATGCATCATTTGGGGCATGTCGGTTAGATGACTACCTCCCACAGTATCACTATCAGTCTCAGTAAAAGAACTCAAATAGTTCTTCAGAATCCAGGACTGTCAGATACAGTCAACTCAGATACATAACGGAACTCAGATAGTTCCACCAGATTCAGGACTGTCAGATACCATCAACTCAGATACAAAATGAAACTCAGATAGTTCCACCAGATTTAAGATTGTCAGATACAATCACTCATGTTATTAGTTATATCAGTTATCAGTATATTATGTTATCTGTATTCTGATTTAGTACTCATGTTATCACGATTTCAGATATAGTTACTATGTATGCATATATCTATTCTCACGTTCATATTAGTCAGTTAGCTAGTATTGTTCATGCATATGAACCCCATGCATTCATCCTACCCACATGCATACTAGTACATTCAAAGTACTGACGTATTTGATCTATGGTGTCTTATACCATAGGTTTAGAGACACGAGCTCCAGATCAGCAGTAGATTCCAGTTTCAGCAGTCAGAGTTAGAAGTGAGTTCTCATCATTTGAGGACATGATTATTTCTCTATTATCTTATTAATTATCTTATTAGTTAGAGTTAGTTGGGGACATGTTCCATCAGATCCTTACTCAGACAGTTCAGTCAGTTAGAGGCTTTTTAGACTATCATGTTTCAGACTTCAGTATTTTTAGTTTTGTTTTTGTTTTTTCATACCCCATTTAGATGTTATGTTTTACTTCAGTTATGTGAACCTTATGGCCTTTCAATTCATATTTCTACTTTATTCAGTATTTTATGTAGTACACAAGTACATATATCAGTCATGGGTTAGCTTGTGGTCCTTTAGGGTCATGAGAATCGTGTGGCATTTCAGGTACCAGATTTGGGGTGTTATAAAGCTAAATTATAATAAAGGTACCATAAAATACAAGAATGTAAGCTAAATTTAAGAATAAAGGACTACATCAGAAGTAATACTCCAAATTGGGATAACCAAATAAATATGCTGAGTAAGTAACACATAAATAAACATAGACTATCTATAACATAACTCGGCCCCCACAAGCCCATAAGGTACAAACAAGAAAGGAATAATCAAATCGAGTCCCTATCAGCCCAAAAAATACAACCTAGAAAGAAATACCATCAATAGTTAGTTTAAAAAGCCCATTGAGTAAACCCTACAATAATTTCCCATCAAGCCATAACACTAGACTTGAATTGTTAGAATTGGAGAATATTAACATTATAATAATGTGCAATGTGCTACAAATAGATCCTCTACATTGGACTTGAACTGTAACTAGTAAATAAGTTTCAAAGTATTGATCTCAAGGCCAAAACTTCCTTAAAACCCAAGTCTATATTAGATCCCCAAGTTCAACGGTCAAATTTATAAGAGTAGTAAATTGTAGCCACGAAGTCTTAGAATGATTTAAGGACTAATGTATTCTAGTCCAAGTAATAAAGCAAACCGATATCCATGAAATGACATAAGTTTCCATATGGTTCAATGTTTAGTATAAAGTGATGATAAAGGTTTCTCAGATCTATAAGGGGAAAATCTGGGAATTTAACCTAAAAGAAGGTTATGTGGGGCTCACTTCTAGTCTCAAAAACTGATACTAAACAAAGAACCCACACAAACCTATAGAAAGGCCATAAAATTGCATAAAAATGTCTCATATAATCTAAAATTAGATTTAATACTATTAGGTCTCCCTTCATTGCGATCGCGAGACCTCTATCGCAAATGTGACCACTGACCATGCTAAGTATTCATGAACTCAACCCAGTCCATTGTAATCCCAAAGGTGAAAGCCTAGACAAATAGGAAACTAAATGTATACAAATGTAAAGGTCGTCTTGCAAACATAATGACCATTATCCTTGGCTTTCGCAAATACAAAGTATATTTTTTAACTACACCAGGAAATGTTGCACCAACGAACTTGGTTAAGTGTGAAGTTTCTGATCGGACCCTTGAGATTTATTTGGAATCATGTTAATGCAAATGAACTATGATTCCCTTCAAACTTTGACATTTCAGTCGGTTGTTTTGATCAAAATTGGGCCAGGCCTCACACCCAAAGGACTATTTTAACCAAAACCCATCCAATAGCCTAAAATGAGTCTTGATGCCTTGGGACTTAAACTAAGGGTCCTCTTAGCCTAAAATCAACATTATGGAGATAATGGAACTATCAACATAGGCATCTAAGACCATTTACTTACAGTTTAGATCGAATATCCATTCCTTAATAACAAAAGCTCCAAAATAGGAAATTGGCTCTAAAACCCAGAAGAACTACCTAGTGACCAAAATGCCAGTCCCAAAAACTTATAAATCGATTAATGGAGATATGATAAATATCTAAATATTTAAAATATCAAAAAACATGAAATAACCTGAATGGTCATTACTATATCCACTACTAAAAGGACTTTCGTAAAGGATCAAGATATGTAATGACCTAAATTTGGATGATTTTCATGTTTAATATGTTTTGACTATTTTACCCTTCCTTGTGATTTTTCTATCTATTTAATGAGTTTCAGGAATGGTTGGCACAATTCCTAAGGCCTTTGGAAAGGTTTTGGGTGAGTTTGAGGTCATTGTGAGGCTTAAGAGCTTATAGTTGACATTTGTCAACATATAGTGATTTGATTGTTGGATGAAAAAATGAAATGTGCCATTAGAATAAAAATATTTAATTTGGGTTACTGGTGGGGTTGGTTTGATTTCGTGGCTTTAACATCCAATCTTGACAATTTGTTCAAAAATAGTGTAAATAAGGTCTCAGGGGTCAATTTTATGATAATGACCTTTTTCATAAATTTGATGATTCCATTAGATCCAAAATGTGTTTTACAACTAATTTTTACTATTGGATCATGTTCATAGGCTTTCAAATATGTTTTGAGGTAAAAAATAAGTGTTTGAAATTGATGGTACTGGTGTGGCCACTAAAGCGGTTGGTTGACCACATTAGCAGTCATTGACCATTTGATCGGATGCTAAAGCACCCTTTTGGCTGCTTTTGCAGTACTTTTCCCATTTGACCAAGATGCTTTAGTAGAAAAATTGTTTCTTTAGCGGCCATCCATGATGTTCAAGTCCAAACCAAGCCTATTTCATATTTTTTACATTTTTAGAGCTAGAAATCTCTAATTTTGATGATTATTGATAAATTTTTCTTATATAATAATTTTATTTCAATTTATAACTTCATTTTATCAATTTTTCAAGAACTTATATTTTATTTTTAGTGATTTCTAGCTAAGTTGAGAATCAAAATCTTATTTTCACCATTTTTGGGGTTTGGGAGCTTAGATTTGAGCAATTCCAAAGGGGTTCTCAAGATTTATTCCATGTATAAATTTTTTAATGTTATAATTATTATTTCTCCCTTAATTTTATCATCAAAAAAACTTTAAATTATTGATTTTAAAATGGGTTATGGGGTTTTTTACCGGTAACGCTTGAAAATGATTTTTCTTTAATTTGAACCTCCTTTTTAACTCATTTTAATGGGTTTTTATCTATAGACTCCTATGATAAAGGGTAACATATTTATATAATAGTATTATAATTTTACCCTTCTTTCATTTTTTAACCCATTTTCAGGATTTGTTTTAGACCTATCTTAAATATAGTCAATATGGATATCATTGGCTTTCTTTTGATGTGTAGATGTCATATTTGATAATTTGGTTATGTTTGGAGATGTTTCAAAGTATTTGATCTTCTAGTTGGGGATTTGTGCAATATTTAGATTTGTGGATCTTTGGTTAAGGCAAGTTGAGATGTAACTAGATCTTTTCCCTAAGTGTTTATGTGTTATTTTCTTGGTTGTTGATATGTTGTGATTCATTTACGTTAGGGGTCCTACTTAGATAACACAACAAGCATCTTTGTGAGGTACCAAATCTTAATAATAGATTGAAGTTAGTTCATTGTCTTAATTAATATTGTTGTTAGTAGATATCCTTAAAATGGATTGTAGTTAATAACTCATGTTGGGATTATTATAATTGCATGCTTACTTTGGGGATTTATAATTTATATAGTGGCCTTTATCGTGATAATTGTGGTTTAGCGAACTCTAGGGGGCAATTATGTTATTACTAAAATGATACAATGATCGAGCCTTAGATAAAGTCTTGAGCATAAATAAGCTTATATTGGTTATTGAGGCCTAAGGTATGAATGATCTAGGTTTAGGTAGTCTCACAGTACTTTATTATCAGGATTTATATTATTTTTTGTGTTGCCACATGGAACTTATGTGAAATATCTATGGACTTGAGTAATGATACAAGCATAAAGAGCATAAAAGAGTACAAGGCATTATCAAAGGTTCAAGCTTCGGAATTGGCAAATATTTGGAGCCTTTTAAAGACTTTTCAAGTTAAAGGAGGAGAAGGGAACCACTACACTCAAGAGGTGCCTCAAGTGAAGGGTATTGAAGACATTTTACATCCAAAGGCGACATCCAAGAGGCACCTACTTTTCCTTATTCACTAAGGGCATTTTTGATATTTGTTATGTAATAGTATAAATAGACAATTTTGTAGGTATTTTCATTAGACTTTGATGATATTATTAAGATAATACTCTTTGTAGATTTTGTTCTTCCTCATTAAGAGGTGAACCCAAAATTAGGACCAACATTAGTGTGGATTTCACTTTTGTTGAATCTTTGGCAATAAAGGTTGGTGCTTGGGGAAGGTGACTCCCTTTGTGTCTACCTAAAAGTGAGGTTTTGTCATCAATGGTAGTGTGTGTCTAAGTTTTTAATACATACTTTGGTTCTATCTATTGTTGAAGATCTATGTCTCATTACTATCTTTACTTTTATTTTGATTTCCTTCTTCTTAGTGTTGAATCCGAGTGTGGTTACTTGTGTTTTTGTGTTATCTCTTCTTCATCTCCATTTCTCTTAGGTGTTGTTTCAGATTCTAGGTGTTTTGTTCAAGTTTTATTTTTGTTCTTGTATTATTTGGTATCAAGAGTCATGTATTAGAGTTGTCCCCACAACTCTATGTCTTGGATCTAAGAAAATCTCACAAAAAAGAGTCTAGAGTCAAGAAAAAACACAAAAGGTAGTATCTTGTGTTGAAGTTGTAGATCTGAACCTTAAAAGCTAGATCTACATGTTTTTTTGTGTTTTGTTGGTTTCAAGTGTTAGATTCTTGTTCTCTAGCACTAAAAGTGTCTAGATCTACATTGGGAACAAGATTTGGTTGAATTTGAGCTAAGACCTTTCATGGTTATTCGTTTTGAAGCTTCAAGAGTCTAGATTCATGTGGTGGGCGTTGGTTGGTTGTGATTTATTGTTATTTGAGCTCACCTTGGTCTAAGGAACCTATATCCACAAGAAAATTTGAATTTGGGGTTCATTTGATTAGGGGTCAAACTTTGGTGAACTCTTAAATATTCATCTTGTTCTTCTATCCTCATCAAGTCTTGTTAAAGAAGAATATTCAAAGAGTGTGTTTGATCCAAAAAGGGTGGAAAGAGAGTGTACTTAGTGTTTGTGAAAGAATATTCCTTGGCGTATTCATTGTCATCCAAAAGAAGGAAGAAACAAAGGGGACAATCAAGTTCAAAACAAGTACAAATCCAAGTACAATGGGGGGGACCATTCTTTTTAAATTCAAATTGGATCTTGAAAAGGGCTCCAAACTTGTTTTTTCCCTCCCAAGGCATTTTCTCTTCTTCCCCAAGGTGTTTGGCCAAAACTTGAACAAAATTTGGGAATTGAAATTTGAAAATACGACCAATCAACTCATGTCACATCATCACTAGCTTAACGACCTAATCAAGTTCCTAAGTAGATTTCTTAGTTTCTCATTTTTTATTCTAGGTTTTTGTAAGTTAATTCTATCACTAATTAGCAAACTAGTAAGTACCTACTAGGTTGGTAATTAATCTAGGTTCGTTTATTTCGTGTCTTCAGTTTTTGTGTACTTTTCTCATTTTTAAGTCGCAGTAAATTATTGGTTCAAGTTCGAACATCATTTTTATTTGATTCATATCAAACAAAAATCGATTCCGAGCCAAAGCATATTCACCACTCATTCACTTGACAAGTATTGCCAAGTTTTCAACACTTGTGAGACCAAGTGTGAGGTGAGATCCTAGTGTGAGTGTGGTAAGGTTTATTGAACTAACGTGTTTGCTCATTTTTTAGGTTTTCCTTTGTTGTTTTTTCTTATTTGGTAGGTACATTTAGCATGGAACCTGAGGGTTCAAGTGTTCCTTTACTTGGAAATGATGTCTTGAGAGTCTTGTTGGCTCGGTTTGATGCCTTATCTCGTGACTTAAAGGGTGAGTTGGGAGCTATGAGAGGAGACTTGGATTCTTTGAAGGGTGGTGTTATTAGAATAAAAGAGGGAGTTGATAGACTTTGTCCACCAAAGCTTCCACAAAACCCAAGATATCAAGTCCAAAGTCCCCAAACCCGAGAGGTCCAAAGACCATTACAACCACAATTGAACAAAGTCCAACAAAAGGGACTTGGCACTCAAATGCTACCTCAAAATATGAAGTACCAAGTTCCAAACTCACTTGACCAAAGGCTTTTCCCTTCACAAGTTCAAACACCTCAAGTCCAAAGATCTTATACTTCACAAAATCCAATGACTCTTCCCCACATGTTAGAATCCAAAGAGAATAAGGCCAAGCCTCGAGATGGAGATAATCTTGATATTGAGATACAACAAGAGTGTGAAGAAAAGAGGGTAAGGGAAAGGGAAACCATGGGTAGTGAAGTTGGAAGGGGAAAGAAATGCTTGATTGTAGATCTTGATTATGCCTTGTTACTTCCTAACCCAAAGGCTAGAATTTTGACTATCTTTGATTCTTCTTATGTGTAGGTACAAGATAAAATGATATCTAATAAGTATCCAAAAGGAGTTCCACATGAAAGCATGAGAAATAAACTAGTGACTCTCTTGATCTAGAGATCCAAAAAGGTGGACTGCCCAAGCCTAACTCGAGGTGACTTTAGTACTCTCAACACTTCCTTGAACTCAAAATATTATGATTTAGAGTCTTGTGAAGTGGTTTTGGTTTTACAAGTGCATACCTCTTTCCTTAGTAACTCTTTTGTTGTGAATAATGATCGACTTGCTTTTAAAACTAAATCACTACTTAAACATGAGAATGGCATGCTTGAGAATTTCCAAGTTAGTGTTGATGCTTGTAATATTGATCTTGATATTGAACAGGGTCCTTTGAACTTGTATAATGAAATCCATGATACTAGTCTTGTTCATAGTCTCCTTGTGTATGTCAAAGTTGTGAGTAATTCCTTGAATGATTGTGAGCTTAATAGCCTAGTAAAAGGAGTGGGTCATCTCGGCTTAGACCCTTATCTTCTACTTTCATTTGATCCTGGTGTACCTTTGGGGTGTGGGTGGAGTAACTTTGATTCATGTGCACTTCCTTTTGATGTTGATGCTATTCACTTATTTTATATCCTTTGTTCCAAGTTTTTTATATGTCAAATACCAAGGATATATGGATGTATGTCAAATGTGAAAAAACTTGTCTTGTCAATGAGTACGGTCCTTTGAGCTTGTGCGATGAAAGCCATGAAGTTAATACTATTCAAGGTGACCATGTGTATGTAAAAATGGTGTGTGGTGTTTTGGGAAGTCATGACCTTGATCCTCAAGTACAAGGGGTGGGTAGTTTTGGCCTATACCCATTCCAACTACTTCTCTTTGACCCTGAGGTACTTGTGAGATGTTGGAAGTGTAGTTTCGATTAATGCTCATTATCTTTTAATTTTGATTCTATTCACTTCTTTGGTATCCTTTATGCTAAGCTTTTCATGTTGAATACCAAGGATATGTGGGTATATGTTAAGTATGAACAACCATGGAATGATGATATGAGTGTGGTACTAATACTAACCCTCCTGCTAAGAGGATTGTGTACTTGTTTTGCTCTCTCTTTGGTTTTGCAAGATCTGAATTTGAGGACAAATTCCTTTCAAGATGGAGAGGATAATACAAGCATAAAGTGCACAAAAGAGTACAAGGCATTATCAAAGGTTCAAGCTTCGGAATTGGCAAGTGTTTGGAGCCTTTTAAAGCCTTGTCAAGTTGAAAAAGGAGAAGGGAACCACTACACTACATAGTCACCTCAAGTGAAGGGTATTGAAGACATTTTACATCCAAAAGTGACATCCAAGAGGCGCCTACTTTCCCTTATTCATTAAGGGCATTTTTGACATTTGTAATATAATAGTATAAATAGACACTTTAGTGGGTATTTTCATTAGACTTTGATGAAATTATTGAGAGAATACTCTTTGTATCTTTTGTTCTTCCTCCTTAAGAGGTGAACCCAAAATTAGGACCAACATTAGTGTGGATTTCTTTTTTGTTGAATCTTTGGCAAGAAAGGTTGGTGCCTGGGAAAGGTGACTCCCTTTGTGTCTACCTAAGAGTGAGGTGTTGTTATCAATGGTGGCGTGTGTCTAAGTTTTTAATATACACTTTGGTGATATCTATTGTTGAAGATCTATGTCTCATTACTATCTTTACTTTTATTGCAATTTCCTTCTTCTTAGTGTTGAATCCGAGTGTGGTTACTTGTGTTTTTGTGTTATCTCTTCTTCATCTCCATTTCTTTTAGGTATTTTTTCGGATTCTAGGTGTTTTGTTCAAGTTTTAGCTTTGTTCTTGTATTAAGTAATTAATTAGGTTTGTACGCTTGAGTGGTGGCTTAATATGACATTAATGATGCCTTACATGCATGATTATTCTAATGGTATAATTGCTTAAATTTGGTTTTATGTGATATCAGTGATGCATTACTTGCATATTTCCCTCTAATGGTACATGGTCTTATATTAGATCATAGATGGTTGACCTATTGTGTGAATGTTTAGCTCAAGTGTGTGTATGTTGGTTGGATTTAAGATTATCATTCTTGTTTTGTTGTGAGCACTACTTCTTAATATAATACATACATTCATGAGACATTGGTACAATTGTGGAAATAATGGTTTTTCTGACATAAATGTGACACCTTCAAAAATCCTTTTTGGTAGTTCATTAGCTGGAGAGGATATATAGATATTGAGACTAGCATTGGTTATTGATATTGCATATGTGTTTATAACCCCCTGGGTCCTACCTTGGGAGCAGTGCTCGATAAGTATATTCAGGGTTATGCGATAACCTCGAGCATATCACATCATCATTATTATCATCACTGCATTTCATTGCATTACTTACATTGCATTATCCTTCTTAGTATGGTTGATAGGTGTGACAACCCAGGTATTGACCAATGAAAAATTGTGAGTTTTGAACTCACATTCCTGACTACGACTTACTCTATAAGTCGTAGGGTGTCTTGACGGGTTGTAGGACCCAAATCATAGGGTGTATATTGATTTTTCCCCAGTTATAACCTTGGTGGCAACTTGAGGTGACGAGTCATAAGAACTCATCACGAGTCGTATATCCCCCTTACATAGACAAACCAGTATGATGCCCAAAGTGTTCTGCCTTCAGTATGATTAGACACAACGAGTTCTAATGACTCTATACGAGTCATAAGGTACCAATAGTAGGGTGACCAATGTGTACCCAAAAGTTTCTATCCTTATTACGAATCGGACCCTACGAATCAGAGTGTGTCCTTACTAGTTGTATAGTGATCCATAGTCACTAGTGACAATTTTTTAGCTTTTTTTAGCACTTCCCTTTTCCTCTAAACATAACCCATAACTTTAAAACCTTATTGGGACCCTATTTCCATCCATAACAAACCAAAATAACTTCTCTATTCTAAAAAATCTCTCAAGAAAGAGCATTAGGGTTTTCTAAAGGTTGATTGCCTAGAGCTTCCAAGGGAAAAGTTCATCAACAATTGTGATCTTTTCTGGCATGTACCTCTTTCCCTAAAACTTATTTTGTTAAAATCTCAGGCTTAAATAGATACTCATATGGTTTAATTATTGTTTTTTTGGTATGGGTCGAGGGTTTTGAATGATTATTATTTATGTGATGTTTCATATTTACATATGCATTGTTTATGTTTTAAATGGTGCTTTTGAAACCAATTAGATGCATGGTGTGTTAATTGAATGGGGAATGTGGTTTTCCCCATGTTTGATGAGTTAATGATTTTAAGCTTAAATAACCTCAACCCAATCTTGTAAAATTGGCTTTGAACATGAGGATATGCATATTAAAAAGTATTTCAAAACCTTGCACAGTATAAAAGAGTAATGGAACCAAAATTGACTTTAACGAGGACTTGATGACCATGGATTGAATTTGAATTGAAGACTTTGGAGTCTTATTGGGCGAGAGGTTAGAGTTCTATTTGGATAGATAATTTGGTTCCTACTTGGGACTCTAGGTCCCTATTGGCTAGTTGGGGTAGAGTCCCACTTGGCTACATGATTTAATTCCTACGTGTAACTTTGGAGTCTCATTAGGTAGTTATGTTAAAGTCCCATTGGTATATTGATTTATTTGGCAAAGTGACATGCACTTACAAGCTACAGTCTGTATGACGATATGACTTGATAATGCCTTAAAAAATGACTCCTTACTTGATGATTGGGAATGTGTAAAAAGTATTCAAATTGGGCTTTAATGGGGGTTGTGTAGCTATACCATGAATGTGGAGGTCCCAAAGGGCCAATCCTTGAAATCGCGGTTACCGACACAGGGATCTAAATAATTCGGTGGTTCAAGTCTTGCATGTTATATGACTGAGTGCTTAAGTCACTATTGATACATGTTGGAAAGTTTGAGTCTTTCATAGTGCATATGTATATGTGATTATTCTCTGGTTCATGCGGCCATACGTACTAGGGCCCTTTCAACTTGGGGTAAGATAGACCCATATAGCCCATGGATGCCTTATTATGACAATTATGCTACATAGTCTAGGTTAATGAGTTTAAAGTACATGCTAAACCTTGCACCCTATCCCTATATTTGATATATATATATATATATGCATATGATCATGTGCATTGGATTTTGATGGATTTTGAAATATTGATCATTGTATTCTCTTGCCCCTAATCCCTAAGTTACATACTAGTGATCAACGCACTAACTATCTTCGGACGTTGTACCATTATGTGATACAGGGTCTGAAGGCAATTGTCATTATTATAGTAGGGGGCATATTTCTATGTAGGTGTTTTTATGGTATAGAGTCTTTGTGGATTACTTTGGATGGGTTTTGATTATTGACATTCATAGAATTTTGAGTCATTACTTACTTTATATTGTTATATATTTGAAACTCATTTTTTGTTATGTGGTTATGTGTGTTCTATATGGTTAGGCAAAGGGGGTGGTCCCTGGTCCTCGACGAACTTGGGATGCTCATCACGACCAGGCCTAGGTTCAGATTGTGAAAAGATGGTGTTAGATCCTAGGTACGATGTCACTGGGTGTCCACAAAGCCGTGTCAAGTAGAGTCTTTTTTATGGGTATGTAGCATGACACACTTATAAGAGAAAGGCTATAAGGCGTCTAAGAATGTTTCCCTTTTTTGTGATCTAATTTTGGGATATAAAGTTTAAGGTCTTGAATATTTTTAAATACACATTTTTTCGTATTTTAGATCATGCCTCCCCGAAGATCGGATGCATGTGGAAACTCTTCTATCCCATTTAAGGAAAATGTCAATGGATCTTGTTCTACTTGTGGAGTACAAACCAGGTCTATGGCCTCTGCTACTAATTTTTCTCATGGGGTTCCACCGATTCCCACTGATCCTTCTCTGATTGGTGACACTCATGATTAGTCACCTCATGGAGATATTTCTAATGCTGAATTTCATTGCTTTATTTATTTGTTAAATTAGTTGGTGACCTCTCAATATCGCCTGTCTGAGCAGAAGGGTATTATTGATCATTCTACTAAGGCCACTATTTTTGTCCAGTTCATAAGGCTTAACCTCCAATTTCCATTATTTCTAAGGTTGAGGAGGATCCTCAAGTTTTCATTGACAAAATGAAAAATATTTTCAGAGTAATGCATACTTCTAACTCTGAATGTGTGGAATTTGCTGCATATTATTTAAAAGATATGGCATATCAGTGGTATGAGGAGTGGGGTCAGTAGAGAGGTAATGATGTTGAGGTACCCTTGTGGAATGAATTTTCTGGTGCCTTCCTTGACCATTTCCTTCCTCAGGAGTTGAAAGAAGCAACGGTCCAGGAGTTTGTGAATTTGAGATAAGGCGGGATGAATGTTAAGGAGTATGCCTTGAAGTTTCACCAGTTGTCCCGTTATGCTCCTAAGTTACTGTCTTATTTGAGAGAGAGGATAAGAAGTTTGCATCTATGTTGTCCCATGACTTAGTGTTGGAATGCAAGGTTACCTTGTTGAACAAGGACATAGATATTTCTAGGTTAGTGATGTATATGAAATAAGTAAAATAAGAAGAAAAAGTAGGTAGGAATTAGGGAGAGGCAGAGTAAGAAGTTTTGGTACCTAGAACAGTGTGGAGGGAGGTCAGAAAAATAGTGGTGGGGATGGCAAGCAGTGGTCTAAGAAAAGACCTGGGGAAATTCTGGTTCTTACAATACGACTAGTGATCCATATCCTAAGATATTTGGTGATTGGCTTTCAAATATGGTGATGGTCGTAGGGCACAGGGTGCCCAATCTCAGGCTAGTAGAGTTCAGCCTACCCCATCTATACCCTTACTATTTCTGTGGGCAGGTGCATCATGGATTTTGTGAGGATGGGAGAAATAAGTTCTTTAAGAGTGGTCAGTTGGGCTACATGCAGTGTGATTGTCCCTCAGTAAGGGTTGCCACTAGAGATAATAAGATTTTGGTTGTAACTTCTTTAGCTCCCATACCAAAGAGTGATACTTTTGGATCTGGCACTTGACGAAACACCTTTATGCTCTTGCCACTCGCTAGGAATTTGAATCATCTCCGGATGTTGTCAATGGTACATTACAACATTTTTCTTGTGATGTGTATTAACTACTTGATCTGGGGTCTACTCTTTCTTATGTCACCCAATATGTGGATGTTCATTTTGGTTTTGGTCCTGAGAGTATTTTGGACCTCTTTTCTATGTCCACCCCAGTGGGTGATTTTTTGGTTGCTAGAAGAGTGTATAGGGGTTGTGTCGTATCTATCTATGCCAAAGAGACGATGGTAGACTTTATAGAATTGTATATGGTTGATTTTGATGTTATTCTGGGGATAGATTGGCTCCATTCATGGTATGTCTCTCGAGATTGTCGAACCCAAAGGGCTCAGTTTCCAATTCCCAAATGAGTAATGATTGAGTGGGGAGGTAGTTCCCTAGTGCCTTAGAAAAGTTTATTTCATATCTTAGAGCCCAGAGGTTGACCTCTAAGGGGTGTCTATACCATTTAGTATATGTTAAAGATTCTAGTTCCAAATATCCTTCATTACAATATGTCCCTTTGGTCTGTGAGTTTCCCAAAGTGTTCCCTAATGATCTTCTTGGTATTCCTCATGATAGGAAAATTAATTTTGGGATTTATCTTCTTTTGGGCATATGTCCTATCTCTATCCCTACTTATATAATGGCTCCAACTGAGTTTAAAGAACTTAAGGAGAAGTTTAAAGATCTCTTTGATAAGGGTTTTGTTTGTTCTAGTGTTTCCCCATGTGGTGCTCCTGTGATTTTCTTGCGTAAGAAGGATGAGCCCCTTCGAATGTGTGTAGACTACCTCTAGTTGAATAAGGTAACGGTGAAGAATAAATATCCTCTTTCTAGGATTGATGACCTATTTAACTAGCTTTAGGGTGCTAAGTACTTTTCTAAGATTTATCTTTGATTGGGTTATCATCAGCTGAAGATTAAGGAGAGAGATATCAGTAAGACTACTTTCCATACCCGGTATAGCCATTATGAGTTCTTGGTCATTTCTTTTGGTTTGACTAATTCCCCATAGGCATTTACAGATATTATGAATCGAGTCCTTTGTTAGTTTCTAGACTTATTCTTTATTGTGTTTATTGATGACATCTTGGTGTAATCTAAGAGTAAGGAAGATCATGTCAATTATCTTCAGGTAGTGTTGCAAACCCTTAAGGATCAACGATTTTATGCTAAATTCTCTAAGTATGAGTTTTGGTTAGATGTTGTAACCTATCTGGGTCATGTTGTGTCTAGAAAGTGGATCATGGTGGATCCACAAAAATTTAAGGTGGTTAAAAAGTGGCCTAGACCCACAACTCCAACCGACATTCAGAGCTTCTTGGGTTTAATCGGGTATTATAGGAGGTTTGTGGAAAGTTTCTCTTCTATTGCTGCCCCATTGACTAAGTTTACTTATAAAAAGGCAATGTTTTTATGGTCGAATGCTTGTGAAGGTAGTTTTGAGAAGTTGAAAGATAAGCTGACTTCGACTCCGATTTTAGCTCTAACTAAGGGTACCAAGGGTTTTGTTGTTTATTGTGATGCATCTCATGTGGGACTGGGCTATGTGTTGTTATAGTATGGTAAGGTTGTGGCCTACGCTTCTAGATAGTTAAATGTTCTTGAGAAGAATTATCCGACACACGACTTAGAATTATTAGTCGTATTCTTTGCTTTGAAGATTTGGCGCCATTATTTTTATGAGGTTCATGTTAACATCTATTAAGATCATAAGCTTGAAATATGTGTTTACCCATAAGGAGTTGAATCTTAAGCAAAGGAGGTAGCTTGAGTTGTTCAAAGACTGCGACATGATTCTTCATTATCATCCAAGTAAAGGTAACATGGTTGTTGATGCTCATAGAAGGTTATTTATTTGAAGCTTATCTCATGTGAATAAAAAGAGGTGAGAATTGGTGAATGATATTCACCGGTTGGATAATCTTAAAGTTCATCATTTAAACTCTGAGGATAGTGATGTGATAGTGCAAGAGGTGGTAAAGTCTTCTCTTGGTGCTGAGGTAAAGGAAAAGCAGGTTTTGGATCCTATCTTGATGCAGATTAAGGGTGATGTGGGCTAATAGAAAGTGATGGTTTTTTATATTCATGGTGATGGTCTTAATATACCAAGGTAGGTAGTGTGCTCCCAGATTTGATGGGTTACGAGAGAGGATCTTGGTTAAGGCTCATGAGTTGAAGTACATTGTTCATCTTGGTTCGACGAAGATGTATAATGATTTGAAAGAGATATATTGGTGGAATAACATGAAGAGAGATGTGGCCAATTTTATGGCCAAGTGTATAAATAGTCAACAATTGAAGGTAGAGTACTTGAGGCCTGGTGGTTTATCTCAAAAAATTGAGTTGCCCGTGTAAAAATGTGAAGTGATTAATATGGATTTCATCACCAGTATTCCATGGTCTCACCATCATTTTGATTTGATTTGGGTCATTGTGGGTAGGATGACCAAGTCCATTCATTTCCTGCCAGTGAAGACTAACTATTCAGCAGAGGATAATGCTAAGCTTTTTAATCAGGAGATCATAAAGTTGCATGGTGCTCTACTATCCCTCATATCTAAATAGGATACTCAGTTCTTGTCATACTTTTGGCATTCTTTCCATATACATTTGGGAACTAAGGTGAACCTTAGCACCATTTTCCAACCTCAGACGGATGTACAAGCAAAGAAGACTATTCAGACTTTGAAAGATATGCTAAGGTATTAGGTTCTTAACTTTGGTGGTCGTTGGGTTGATCATTTGACTCTCATAATGTTTGCATAAAATAATAGCTATCACATTAGTATTGGGATGGCTCCTTTCGAGGCTCTTTATGGTAAGAGGTGTAGGTCTCCTATCGAGTGGTTTGAGGTTGGAGAGAATAGGTTGCATGGTCCCAACTTGGTTCGCCAAGCCATGGAGAAGGTGAAGGTAATTTGGGATAGGCTTAAGACCGTCCAGAGTCGCCAAACGTCCTATATGGATATAAGGAAAAAAGACTTGGAGTTTGATGTGGATGATTTGGTGTTCTTGAATGTGTCTCCAATGAAGGGACTTATATAGTTCAGAAGGAAGGGATAGATCAATCCCCATTATGTTGGTCCATATTGTATTTTGAGGTGAGTGGTTTGTAGGGCCTATGAGTTTGATTTACCTTCGATCTTGGATTCCACTCATTTGGCTTTTTATGTTTTAATGTTAAAGAAGTGTGTGGGTAATCCTTCCTTGGTAGTTCCTTTGGAGAGTGTTGATGTTTTGGATTTCTTGTCTTATGAGAAAGTCCTGGTGGAAATTTTTGATAGGCAGTTCCATGATATGAGAACGAAGGATGTGGCTTTGGTGAAGGTTCTATGAAGGAACCAAAATTTGAAGAAGCTACTTGGGAAGTCAAAGAGGACAAGAAGTCCAAGTATCCCTTCTTGTTACCTACTTTGGATAATCGTGCTTGAGGTATGTGTATTCCTTAACATATTTGTTTTTTACTTTGCTAAAGAAAATTGTGGTTTCCTTAATACATTTGTTTTCTATCTTTGTTAAAGGTATGTGTGGTTTTTCTTTATGTTAAATCATTTTAATGGATGCCTTGACCCATTATTCAAAGATGAATGATCCTAAGGGGGAGAATGTGACACCCAGGTATTGGCTACTAAAAAATTCTAAGTTTTGAACTCACTGTCCTTACTACGACTCACCGTACTAGTTGTAGGGTATGTTGATGGGTCGTAGGACCCAACTAATAGGTTGTCCAATGAGTTTTTCTTGAGTTACTTCCTTGGTGACGACCTGTGGACACGAGTTGTAAAGACTTAGTATGAGTTGTATAGCCCCATTCCGTAGCCAAACCAGTATGATGCCCAAATTATTCTGCCTTGAGTATGACTAGACACAACAAGTCGTAATGACTATACAAGTCGTAAGGTATCAAGCGTAGGGTGACCAGTGTGTACCCAAAAGTTTATATCTTGATTACGACTCAAAACTTATGAGTCGTAGTGAGTTCTTAAGAGTCATATATTGACCCGTAGTCACTGGCGATAATTTTTTAGCTTTTAAATTGAGGGCCTTTTTGATATTTCACTTTTTTAAACATAACCCACAACTTTAAAACATTACTCGGACCCCATTTCCATCCATAACACACCAAAATAACTTTTCTCTTCAGACAAATTCTCTCAAATAAGAGCATTAGGATTTTCTCAAGGTTGACTGTCTAGAGCTTCCAAGGGAAAATTTCCTCCAAATTATTGATCCTTTAAGGCATATACCCCTTTTCCCAAAACATATTATGTTAAAAACATGTTCTTAAATGGTTACTCATGTGGTTTAATAGTTGTTTTTTTATATGGGTTGAGGGTTTTGAATGATTGTTGTTTATGTGATGTTTCATGTTTACATATGCATTATTTATGTTTTAAATGGTGGTTTTGAAATAAATTAGATTCATGGGTGTGTGAATTGAGTGGGGAATATGGTTTTTCCCAAGTTTGATGTGTTAATGATTTAAAGCTTATAATAACCTCAACCCAATCTTGTGAAATTAGCTTTGAACATGAGGATATGCATATTAAAAAGTATTTTGAAACCTTCCACAATATAAAAGAGTAATGGAACCTAAATTGAATTTAAAGAGGGCTTGATGTCCATGGATTGAATTTGAATTGAAAACTTTGGAGACCTATTGGTCAAGGGGTTAGAGTCTCATTTTGCAAGATGATTTGGTTCCTACTTGGGTCTTTGAATTCCCCTTGGCTAGTTAGGTTAGAGTCCTACTTGGCTACATGGTTTGGTTCCTACATGGAACTTTGGAGTCTCATTGTCAAATTGATTGATTTGGCAAAGTGACAAGATCTTGAAAGCTACAATCAATATGATAATACCATTTGATAATGCCTTAATGAATGACTCCTTAATTGATTATTGGGAATGTGTGAAAAGTGTATTAATTAGTCTTTAATAAGGCTTGTGTAGCTATACCATGAAAGTGAAAGTTTTGAGGCGCCAATTCTAGAAACCGTGGTTGCAGATATGAGGGTCTAAGTGACCGAGTGGTTCGAGTCCCCCATGTTATATGACTGGGTGCTTAAGTCACTCTTGATATATGATGGAAGGTTTGAGTCCCCTGTAGTGCATATGTATATGTGATTATTCTCTAGTTCATATGGCCACACGCGCTGGGGCCTTTTTAGTTAGGGGAGAGCTGGGCCCATATAGCCCATGGGTGCTTTATTATAATAGTTATGCTACATAGTCCAAGTTAATGAGTTTAAAGTGCATGATAAACCTTATACCTTATCCAAGCATTTGATATATACATATATGTATGTGATCGTGTGCATTGGATTTTGATGGACTGTTGATCATGGCATTATTTTATTCCTTACCGCTAAGTTACATGCTAGTGCTCAACCCACTAACCATCTTCGGATGTTATATCCCCACACAGTACAGGGTCCAAAGATAATCCTACTTTTTTGTGCATTGTTAGGTAGAGAGGCTCAGTTTGTCGATTATTTACTGTGAAGTGGTGAGCTTCCATTCACCAAAAAACTTGATCATTCCATAGGTTTCCTTACATGAATTAGAATTAATAACTGTACATTACCCTTACATTGTCATTTCCATTATCAGAGTCGAGGGTATGTCTCGACATAGGTTATTTTTATGATATAGAGGATTTGTCGACTACTGTAGATGTGTTTTGGCTATTGACATTCATAAACTTTTGAGTCACTATTTACTCTATCTTCTTATATGTTCAAGACTTATCCATTGTCATTTGGTTATGTGTGTTTTACATGGTCAGGCAAAAGGTGGTGGTCCCCAATCCTTAGCGAACTTGGGATGCCCGTCATAGCCAGGCCTTGGTTCGAGTCATGATAATATGGTGTTAGCATTTACTCTTGTACTGTATTATTTTGTTAGATACATGTTTGTGATATTGTGTTTGAGTAATTATTTTACTTTATTACATTACTTTTTATTATCTTATATGGATTTGGGGTTGAGATATTATGAGATTTGGGGTAAGGTTATGGCTTAATCTGAGATCATTGGATTGCACCTTTGGTAGCATGTCATTGAATCTGTATATACTCTCTTGTTATTTGATACCATAATTATTTGTTGATAGCATGTGATTAAGACTGAAATATATATGTTGTGCGGTGAATCTTCTTTATAATTGTTTATTTGTAATTATGGATCATGAAGTGGCTAGTGTTGAATTACATAGGTTATAGATCCTACCCTATTCTTGTTATGGTTGTTCACCATTTTTTGGGTTACCCTGGTAGGATTGAGTATTATTATTTAGCGGGTTGTAGACTAATTTGATACTTTGGGTAGTCGGAGTGGTGGTTCTCAATATTGTGTTGGATTAGGGTTGGTTATTGATGATGCTTGATGAGTGCATGTTGATTTTCATACTTACCCTTTCTTTTTTATTTATTTTATTTTTTGCACTCTGTGTAAGTATTGGATTGAGTAGCAGTTTTGCAGATCATTATTTATTGCTTTGATGTTGCAGAGATTGATGTAGTGGTGGATAGACTTCAAGCTTATGTTGATCTTTTCCTTACTATCTTATGCTTGCTTTTGAGTATAAGATATCTTAGTATACTTATTACGAATCTGTATTAGAGCATTGTATTTATGAAAACCATACTCGAGGATATATCATGAATATTATTTCTTATTTATTTATATTTTGGGTTTATTTCTCTAGTCTTCCGCTTCTTTATTCTTAAATTATGTTTTTGGATTGGGATAGTCTTAGCTATACTAGAGGGTGCACTGGTTCCATCACGTCCCTAATTTGGGCTATGATAAATTGGTATCAGATCCCTAAGATTATCGGTCTTATTAGCACAAGCT
This sequence comes from Capsicum pubescens, assembly GCA_030864215.1. NCBI lineage: Eukaryota > Viridiplantae > Streptophyta > Magnoliopsida > Solanales > Solanaceae > Capsicum > Capsicum pubescens. The sequence goes on from CM061543.1 coordinate 128,438,479, forward strand.
AAGTATTGTAAAGTCACGCAAATCAATGCGGAGATGTTTGTTATCTATCTTTGAGAAGCTATATTACTTTAGGAGATTTTTACTTTTTTTTGTGTAACTCAAAAGTCTTTTATCCACTCTCTCACAAGTGGTGAGCACACACTCATTCAAGGCTAGACATTCAGAGGGTGTGCCTTTGTTTTGCAGTAAAAGTAGGGTTTGAGGTAGTAATTTGATCTGGGTGTCTAGATTATCTAGAGATCAGGTTAGGGTTACCTCAGTGGTGCTAGCTCTAATGAGTTAGAAGGGTCGAGCATAGTTCAGTCACTACTTGTGTCCATACCTATGCTTGAGGATTTGTGTTGGTCTAAATGTTGTGTTTAATTTAGATGGTGGATTTTATTCTTGTTTAGCATGATACGACAGTGCTTCAGACTCCAGATACATGTATGAATCCTACTAGTTCTCCTAGTATTGATGAGATATTACTGAGGATTTCTCCACATCCAGTGACTTTACCCATTATGTCCATGGAAGGTAGAGTGGATATGTAGAGTTCATAAGGACAGATCCTCCTCATTTTGTGGAGATCCTAGGGTTGATGCTTATATGTCTTTGGTTTTTTCTTGTGAGATTTTTATATCTTGGTATTAGTGGAATCTAATGGAGTAAACTTTGCTTTCTTTCAATTCTCTAGGACAACTAGACCGTGGTAGAGAACGTGTCTATAGAGTAGGCCATCTTGATCACTTTCTCTTTCAAGGGATCAGTTTTCTCGAGTGTTCTTAGAGGATTTTATGTGGAGTTATGAGAGGATTTTTGCTCAAAGGGCCCATGGATTTAGTGATCATAGTGATATGCCTTGTGGATGCCAGGATCTTTCTAATTATACTTGGAGAGTATCAGAACAAAGTGGTCATTTGGGTTCTTCGAGCCTATCTCAGTAGGTTCCTACTTATTTGGGTTATTTCTTATGTGGTGATTTTGGGTACTATAGGAGGGATTGTGCACAACTTAGTCAAAGAGATGCTTCGTCAGTTGCTCCATAATATTTTAGATCCCAGTATATCATTCCAGAGGATGGACTTGATACAGGAGTTTCTAGTACAGTAGTCAAAAGTATGGATCTTGGTATACCTTTGTTATTCCTTAGTGGTGTTTGGCTGTGGTTCTATATTCTCCTATGTTTTTATTTGTCCGCCTTTGAGTCTTTGTATGATTCATCGCTTTTTACTGGAGCTATTGATGTTTACTACCCATGGATATTTCCTTGGCAGTGGATCAAGTGTACCGATCCTATGTTGGTAACTGGTTCAGAGTATATCACTGAGTTTGGTGGAATTTCATTGCATACTGTGAATTTTGGTGTTTTGAGTATAGTTTTCTTTATGGTTATGTTGTGAAGTAGTAGTGGATCAATTCTAAGGTTTTGGTGTATGTTTAGAGTGCAAATGGATCAGTCTTGTGATTTTGGCATCTCAGATTGTAGCGTACCTAGTGGTACTTATTAATTGTAGACCTAGTAATAGCCTAGACTTGTGGTGTGTTTGATGTGAAAGGATGGTGAGTAAAGAATTTTTGTTGGTTAAGGAAAAATTTCAGGCATTTAGGTCTTGCATTTTCTACTTCCTTGGCATTTAGTTTATGCTTTCTTGGATAAGCTATTTGGTATTGAGACACTCTTTGAACAGAGTTGAAGGATTTTAGCTCATGAGGAATTTTCTTTTTGAATTGGGAAGATTTTCTAATGGAAATGGGTACCTAGTGTGTAGCACTCATTACTCTTGTATCTAAGTGCCTTAGTGGAATATTTTTTTCATAAGCTTCGATTTGAATACATGTTATTCCTTGTGGATGTTTTGTCAAGCACTGCTTAATGGGAATTGAGCTGGTTTAAGTTGTATTTTATTAGTCTACAACTTTTGCATTAAGGAATATTGAATGGTAAGAGAGTTAAGGAAATGATAAGGATCCTCATGCTTAAGGAAATTGGTTTTGCTTAGAGTTTAGCTATGGGCATGAGATAGGAATTTAGGAATCTGTGTTACGGTTCAGCAGTAGTTGTGTGGAGTCTGGCGGTGATTCTTCTTGAGTTTCGAGTGAGATTTGGGCATTTATCAGAGAGTTATAGTTGTTGTTGCACTTCCTCCCCCAATTGATTGTCTCTAGTATGACAGGTTGTTTATGTATGTATAGTATTAAAGGTTTTTTGTCCTAACAGATTATTGAGGACTTTGGTGATTGATATCACTTGAGCATTGATGAATGTATAAGATATCATGATGAGTTTCTTGAGCATTCTGTGCCTTTTAATATATTTCATGACCATGGTATATAAACATAAGATTTTTGAGGACTTCAAGTTGTGTGATGATTTTCGGATATTGAGGGCTACTCATGCCACCATGATCGGTTCCTTAAGTATTTGATGTTTTTTAGAGATTTCTCATTCTTTGTATAGAGAGTTTTATTAGTTTTCCTCTTCTTTCTTAAGGGTTAAGCATAAGGGTATGATGGCGGATTAGTGACCTATGAGTACTAAGTGTGGTCTTTGGAGTTTTGGTATAGTTTTGGGATCAAATTTCATTTTTCTGGTTTTAGCCTATAGCTACATCGTTGAGTGAGTCGATAGTGATAGTATCGTTGGATAGTGTTTTGGTGAGTAGTTTTGTGTTTTATTGATTCCTTGGCTTTTGTGGGTTCGAGGATGAAATTTGGTCTTGTGGTTGTAGCAAGTGTCTAGTGGTGCCTAGAACTTCTATTGTATTAGACTCAGTCATTGATATAGAAGAAGTTTAAAAATTAGAAATCTGGCTTTATTGATGTTTTAACCTGTTGATGATTGTGTTATAACCTGGTGAGTCCTTATATGATATATTTCTGGTTCCATGGTGTGACTGGTAGTTCTATTGTTGTGACTCCGTTTTGGAGTACTTGTTTAATATTTCTTGAGAGTATTTTTCACCCTTTACTTGTTTTTGGTTGTCTTACTTGTATGTTCGAGGATGAACGTAAATCTTAGTAATGGATAATTTTTTAACCTCCTCGTTATTTTGCTATCTGGTTTATGAGTTATGGGAATGTTTGGCATAATTTCAAAGGACTTCAGGAATGTTTTGGGTGAGTTTGAGGTCATTGTGACATTTTAAGAGCCAATAGTTTACTTTGGACAACATATTGATATTAGAGTGGTGGATGGAAAAATGAAATACGCCAGCAGAAGTGTAATATCAAATATGGGTTAGTAGTGGGGTTGGTTCGGTTTCATGGCTTTTGGATGCCATTTCAACTCTTTATTCGAAAATAGTGTAAATAGGGTCCTAGGGATCAATTGTCAAGAATCGGACCAGGGTCTGGCCGTGACGGGTATCTCAAACCCACCATAGACCAGAGACCACCCCTTTAACCTAACTTCAAGATCCCAATAATAATAATAAAGCAAAAGCCAATCAAGATAGTAATGATAGAGGAACAGATAACTCAAATGAAAACTAAGAGTCAAAACAACAACCAACCCACACTTGTCCACAATAGCCTCTAAAATTAGAATAACATCTAAGTCGGGACATGCCCCCGACTATGCCCCAAGAACAGAATCCAACAGTATTAAGCTAATAAACAAAGAATAATGAAATGATAAGGCCTTACGAAGTATGGAGGCTCACCATTTTACGCCAACTCAACAGACGTGCTCAACCACCTACCGCTGCACAGGAGCAACACAAAAGTCTTCGGACCCTACATCATGAAATGATTAGTGTCCGAGGATGATCAGTAGGATAAACACTGGCATGTAACTTAGGGAAAGTGATATAATAATTCCATGTCCAAAATTAATCAACACCACATACAAACATTCATATATACATATATAGGATGTCGGGATAGTGTAAAGGGCCATAAAGATGAGAGTTTATAGATTTAATATGAATTGTGTAGCTTTCTCTATCCTAAAGGCACCTATGGAATATATGGATTCAGCTCCCCCTTCTGAAAGGGCCCCAATGCGTGTTAGCAGCACAAACCGTGGAAAACCAAGGGAAAACTAAATTCACCAATGTAATATCCGTCCCAGAATATATATATATATCAAGTGTGCACAAGTACACGATCATATAGACCCCCATGCTGGCAAACGTGGTTTCCAGTGTTCATCCCAGGTGTGAGATACACAATTCTCTTTAAGCCCAAATTAAAATAGTATACATATAAACCAATTTGTTATCCCAGGAGTCATTCATTAAGGAATTTACCACTTCGTATCGTCATACTAATATGCTTGCAAGCTAATATATTTATGCAAAACCAATCCACATAACCAAATTAGATTCCCAAGTTCTATTTAAAATCAAAAACCCAGACCACCAAGGCCATGCAAAACCATATACATATCCATTTATCCTTTAATGTAATGTAATGGGTTCAAAATAAGTTAAACAATGCAATTTTTCATAATCAAAATCAAGATTATAAACTGGGTTGACGTTAATGTCAGTATCAATTCAAAATTCATTTAATTTGGGAAAACACATGTCCCTCATCCCATTTATTTAAACAATGCAATAATTCAATCCCAAAAATATCAATTTAAAGCATGAATAATTAATTCAAAACACGGGACAAGTAACTCCATCAGTAATAACCAAAACCCCTCAACCCAATTTCAAAATCCAAAATTACATCACATGAAAATCCATTCAATTAATGCCACAATGTAAAATTCACGTTTAATGAAGAAAAACATGCCTAAAACACACAGGGAATTGAAGATAATTTGATGTTTGTAACTGGATGATGAATTTATAGTAAAACACTTGAATGTTCTTGGATTTTGAGTTTGAGAGAGAAAGAGGATGATTTGATCTTTCCAAACTGTAGGGAATGGAGTTATTTTATGTTATACGATCATAAAAGGGGTAAAAAGACCAAAATCCCTCACCTCAAGTGAAAACAACAAAATTGGATGAAATTTAAACACTGGCGTGGCAAGCCAATATCGCAGAGGTTAGCCTCTGTTCCATGCCAATATCGTGGAGGTTAACCTCTATGACATGGCCTTATCGCGGACCCTCACTACCTTGGGGTCCCAAAATTATCCCAAACCTCTTCCAAAAAATTTTAAACATACCCCAAACACCCTTTTAACATCGCTAAACACAATTCAAGTCAAAAATTGACATTATACATAAGGGAGGTTCAAAAATAAAAACATCAATTTTTTATAGGGTATCATATCAATTTAGTGATAAGGACCTTTTTTCGTAAATTTGAGAATCCTAATAGATTCAAAACATATTTTACAATAATTTGCACAGTTGGATCATGTTCATAGTGTTCCAAATGAGTTCCTAAGGTCAAAAATAAGTTTTTGAAATTGATGGTGCTGGTGTGGCCGCTAAAGCGGCTAATCGACCACTTTAGCAGTCGTTGACCATTGGACCAACTGCTAAACCACCATTTCACCACTTTATCTCTACTTTTACCATTTCTTCAAGCCGCTTTAGTGGACAAAGTGTCGTGTTAGTGGCCATCGCTGATGTTTAAGGCCAAATCCAGCCCATTTTGTATTTTTGACATTGTTGGAGCTAGAAAGCTCTGATTTTGATGATTCTCGATGCATTTTTCTCGTATAATCATTTTATATAATTTATAACTCTATTTTATCCATTTCAAGAACCTCCATTTTATTTTTTATAATTTCTACCCAAATTGAGAATCAAAACCCCATTTTTACCATTTTTTGGGTCGTAAAAGCTCGAATTTGAACGATTTCAAAGGGGTCTTCCATATTTCTTCCATGGGTCAGTTTATAACCTTATAATTATCATTTTCTGTTTGTTTTAACTTTAGAACATCTTTAAATTCTTGATTTCAAAATGGGTTTGGGGGTTCTACCAGTAACGCTTGATAATAGTTTTTCTATGATTTAAACCTCATTTTTGCATAGGTTTTTAGATGTAGACTCCTATGAATATGGGAAGAAATTTAAAAAATAAAAATTACAGTTTTACCCCCTTTTATTTTTTAATCCATTTTCAGGATTCGTTTGAGACCCATCTTGAATATAGTCAATATGGTTATCATTGGCTTTGTTTTGATGTGTAGATGTCATATTTGATAATTTTATCATGGTTGGATACATTTAAAAGGACTTAAACTTTTGATTAGAGATTTCTACAATATTTGGATTTGCAAATCTTCTGTTAAGGCAAGTTCAGATGTACCTTGATCTTTTTCCAAAGTGTTTATGTGTTATTTGCTTGATTATTGTTATGTTTTAATTTGTTTAGGTTGGGAGTCCCTCTTATATGATGTGACGAGCATCTCCATAGGTACTAGAGTCTTAATGGATTATAGCTAGTCCATTTCCTTAGTTAGTTAGTATTATTGTGTGTAGATATCCTTAGAATAGATTGTAGTTAATAACTCAGGTTTGGATAATTCTTATTATTAGATGCTTACATCGGGGCTTTAGAATTTGTATGACAACCTTTATTGTAATGATTGGTGTTTAGCGATCTATTGGGGACAATTATGTTATTACTAAAATGATAGAATGATTGAGCAATGTCTAGAGTATAAATGAGCTTGTATTGGTTGTTGAGGCTTGGGGTATGAACAAGCTAGGTTTGGGTAGTTTTGCAATATTTTTTATCGATATTTATATTTATTATGTTTTTCCATATGGAACTTATGTGAAATATCTATGGACTTAAGTAATTAATTAGGTTTGTATGCCCGAGTGGGGGCTTAATATGACATTAATAATGCCTTACAAGAATGATTGTTCCAATGGTATAATTTCTTAAGTTGGGTTTTATGCGATATCAGAGATGTATTACTTGCATATTTTTGCTCTAATATTTCATGGCTTATATTAGATCATGGATGCTAGACCTATTGAGTGGATTTTAAGTTCATGTTTGTGTATCTAGTTTGGTTGTGAGTATTACACCCTCATATCATACATATTTTCATAAGACATTGGTACCATTGTGGATATACTATTTTTTCTAACAAAAATGTGACACCTTCAAAAACCCTTTGTTGTAGTTCATGAGCCAGAGTAAAGATATGAATAATAAGACCTTGATTGGTTATTGAGATTGTATATTAGTTGTGAACGCCCCATGGGTCGTACCTTGGGAGTAGTGCTAGGTGGGTGGATACAGAGGTTATGTTATAACCTCGAGCATATAACATTATCACCATCATTATTATCATCACTACATTGCATTGAATCACTTGCATTGCATTATCCATCTTGGTATGGCTGATACTGTGTTCGTGTTTACTTTTGTACTATATCATTATGTTAGAAAATTGTTTGTGATATAATGTTTGACCATCTATTTACTTTATTTCATTACTTTACATCATCTTATATGGATTTTCGGTTGAGATATTATGAGAATTGGGGTAAGGCTATGGCTTAATATGAGAGATCATTGGATTACACCATCGATTGTATGTTATTGAATCTTTGTATACTCTCTCCTTATTTGATCCCATAATTATAGGTCAATAACATGTGACTAATCCTGAAATGTATATGTTGTGTGGTGAATCTTCCGTATAAGAGTTTCTCTCTAATTATGGATCATGAAGTGGTTAGTCTTGACTCACCAAGGTTATAGATCCCACCCTATCCTGGTTATGGTAGTTGGCCATTGTCTTGGGTTACCCTAGTAGGATTGAGTATTATGATTTGGTGGGTTGTAGATTAATTTGATACCTTGGATAGCCGGAGTGGTTGTTCTCTCCATCGCTTTGGATTAGGTTCGGTTATTGATGATGTTTGCGGAGTACACATGGATTTTCATACTCACCCTTTCTTTTCTTTCCATTTTCTTCTTTTCTGCACTCTGCATAAGTATTGGATCGAGTAGCAGTTTTGTAAATCATTTCTTGTTGCTTTGATGATGCAAAGATCGAGGTAGTGGAGGATGGACTTCAAGCTTACCTAGATCTCTTCCTTATTATCTCGTTCTTACTTTGGTATATAATATATCTTAGTATACATGTTACAAATCTGTATTAGATTCTTGTACTAGTGACAACCATATCGTGAATATTATTTAATCTTTATGTATATTTTGGGTTTATTTCTTTGTTCATCCACTTCTTCATTCTTAAATTATGTTTTTAGATTGTGATAGGCTTATCTGTACTAAAGGGTGCATTGGTGGCATCACGTGACTTTTTTTAGGTCATGATAAGATGTGACTGAGGGCTCGAACATGTGGGAATACTGGCCCCACATCTCACATTTTATTTGCCAGGTAACCTCCTCAACTGGATGTTGTCTCTACTGAACCTTAACCACTAGAATCCCTCTGGAATGCAATCAGTTGACATCCCTGGCTAAAATAGAAAATGGCTCCTTCAAGAAGGTCAGCCTCTCATCCAACTGAACTTAGTCCTATTGAAGCATATGAGACTCATTCGAAATGTAATTCCATAGCATAGATACATGGAAGATTAGATGGATGGCTAAAAAAGTTTGGGGAAAGGCCAACTCATAAGCTACCTCCCCAACTTTATGAAGTATCTCAAATGGCTGGATATACCTGTGGATAAGTTTTCCATACTTACCAAACCTCATCATTCCTTTATCGGCTACACTCAAAGGAAAACCCAATTTCCAACTCCAAACTTCAAAGCACAAAGCCTATGATCCGCATAACTCTTTTATTTACTCTAAGTTGCCTGTAACCTATCCTGAATCACCCAAACTCTATCCAAAGACTCATGAAGAAAGTTAGTACCATGGGGGCTAGTCTCAAAAGTCTCAAACAAACCAATTATATATCGGCAATGCCTACCATATAATGCTTCAAATGGTGTTATTTGAATACTCGAATGGTAGCTATTATTATAAATAATCTCTTCTAAGGCTATGTGTTGTTCCCACTGTCCCCAAAGTCCATAACACAGGCACAGAGCATATACTCTAATCCCTGAATAGTCCACTTCAACCGTTCATCGTTCTGTGGGTGAAAAGTGATGTTAAGATTTACTTGAGTACCCAACTCCTCCTGAAATGTCCTCCAGAAGATAAAAGTGAAAACCAAACCTATACCTATATCTTAAATAACAGACATAGGTACCCCATGAACGTGAATTATTTCACGAATCTACAGGCTAACCTCTCTGCACTAAAGGAAATTTCAATAAGGATAAAATGAACCAATATGTCCAATCGATCTATGATGATCCAAATATTGTTGGAACCACAAGAAGTGCGAGCAAACCACTAACAAAATCCATAGTAATTCACTCTCACTTCCACTAAGGAATGGGTAGTCTTTGAAGCTATCCACTAGGTTTTAGATCCTCAACCTTTACCTGTCAGCAACAAAAAAATCGAGCTATAAAGTTTGCTACATACTTCTTCATACCACTCCACCAATAATGCTCCCTTAAATATATATATACATCTTAGTTGTCCTAGGGTGAATAGAGTATCTAGAACTATAATCCTCCCGTAGAATCAACTGACTCAAGTCTGCCATCCTTGAAACACATATATGATTGCCAAATCTCAGAATTCCCTTAGAATCTAAGGTAGTCCTCTCATTCCCATAGCTCAGAACCTGGTCATGAATGCCTCATAGTCTACTATCCTCAAACAAATGGCTCCAAACATGCTAAATCAAGGTAGACCTAGCCTTAACCCTGGTAAGAATCATCCTAAGGTCTAAAATATCAAGTCTAACGATCAAGTTGGCTACAAAAAACATGTCCAAAGCCAACGACCGCTCTAAAATTGAAATGAATTCCAAGCTACCCATACTCGCTGCTTTCCAACTTAATGTGTCTGCTATCCCATTCGTCTATCTTGAATGGTATAGAATAGAGATATCATAGTCCTTAAGAATCTAAATCAACCTACATTGTGTCAAAATAAGATCCTCTGGTTCATATTGTACTGAAGACTATGATGGTCAGTAAATATCTCACAACTAACACCATACAGTAATGCCTTTAAATCATAAGCACAAAAAATACTATTTCCAACTCTAAATCATGAATGCATAGTTGCGCTCATGGACCATCAGTTTCCTTGACTTATAAGAAATAACTCAACCCTACATGCAAACATACCCTAAACACCAGAAGCATCAAAATATATAGTAAATCCCCCTTCCTCAACTGGATGAGTACAGATAGGTTCTTAAGTAGACAAGTCCTTGAGAATCAAAAATATTGACTAACATTCATCAGATAATAGAAATGGAACCTCTTTCTTAGTCAATTTATTCATATGCACTACAATAGTAGAAAATCTCTCGATTAACCTCTTGCAGTAGCCTTCCAGACTAATAAAATTGTTAACCTTAATCGGAGATATAGCTTGATCCCAATCATGAATAGCCTCTATCTTTTTTAAGTCCACTATAATCCCATTTATAGACACCACATGTATTTGGAATGTCACAGACCGTATCCAAAACTAACCTTTTGAGAATTTAGAAAAGGGCTTATGAGCTCTTAAAGTGTGGAGCACAGTCCTCAAATACTGCTTGTGTTTCTTTCTAATCTTCAAGTAAACAAGGATATCATTGATGAAAATAATCATAAAAATTCTAAATAAGGTCTGAAAAGGCAGTTCATCAAGTCTATAAATGATGTTGGGGCATTGGTCAACCCAAAAGACATGATTAGGAAGTCATAATGATTATAGCAAGTCCTGATGGTTGTCTTAGGGATGTCCTCTATTCAAATCCTCAATGTCATCACATCATCATAATATCCTCTACCTTGCTGGGTATCATTACATAATCATAATATCCTTCGACCTTGTCGGGTATTATCACATCATTATCAAATCCAAGTCAAAGTAAATAATAGAGAGTGAGCCCTACGAGGGCTAAAGTAAAGTGCAAGCCCTATGAGGGATATAGTAAAGAACAAGCCCCACGAGTGTTAAAGTAAATAATCATGAAAAGAGAAGCAAGGTAGAGTATATTTCCATAATTCATCATTCATCATCAATATCATATTATCAATAAGCATATATATATATATATATATAATAGGTGCACGAACTCTAGTCGTGGATAAAAAGAGTGTAAGTTCATAAATCTACTACCTAGAATGTTCTCCGGGACTAAACCATCATAAAGTGTAGAAAGGATCGGAATATCTCAGACCGTAGTAAATATTAGTGTCATGTCATGGGTTAGTATTTGTCTCGGTCAAATCCTTAAAACATCATTATTAGTCTATTTTATGTATATAAATTATCCATTCAGCTAGGTAGTTATTATTCTAAATGAATGTATTTTTAAGATGAAAAGTGGTTTTTAATCTCTTATTTAGGAAGAATAGTCATAAGATCATAGTTTAACTAGAATCATATCATTTACAGATATAATGATCATGAATGTACCAAATCTATGCATGTCATCACCAATATCAAAATCAGTGAAACCATAAGCATCATACATCTTCCTCCATACCTTGCCGAAGAGATATGTATATAAACATATATTCATAAACTACAAAGTTATCCTTTACAAGGATAAATACTTCCTGGATATGCACCCAATATCATAACACAGCCTTTGTCCCAATAATATGTCTAGAATAATCATAACATCATAATCACAGACTTAGGCCCACATACATTTTTGGATCTCATATCTATAATCATATTAGTAAGCCATCTCATATAATAATCCATAGCCTAACTATGAGGCATAAAATATTTATAGGCAGTAAAGCATGACTAAGAGAAATATCGCCTCTATAGGCCAATTATCATATCTATGAGGAATACCATCTCTATAGGCCAAATAACATATCTAAGAGGGATAACATCTCTAAAGGCATAATATCATATCTAAAAGAAAATTACCTCTCTATAGGCCCAACATCATATCTAAGAGAAAATACTAGCCTATGGGCCCAATATCAGCCATAAGCCATTAGTCACTATATGGGGGGAAATACATCATTATCCATTAATTCACCAAGAAACTTTAATAAATAAGGCTCATTAGTATTAACTAGGCCTAACATCCACAACTAAGTCCACAATGGCTAACACAGTTTTTTGGCCTAATCGAGCCGAACAAACCCGATTCTAATCCTCAATTCCTATATTTAGGAAATCTATGCCCCAAACTAGGCTAAGGTACTTAGTTCAGGTTTTAGATGTCAAGTAAGCCACAACCAATCCTAAGATAGGAACTTCAACTAAAAACACGGGCATTAATGTCAATCCTACAAAAATTATGGTTTGAAGATCAGTAGACTAGCCAAACTAAGGTTAAGCATACTAACCATGGTTCCAACACTTAAACCACATACCAAACCTAGAATTATATCATATCTATGCTACAATTTAATCCTGTTAGGGATAAGGTAATAGGAACCAAGAAGAGTCCTAAACAAACCACCTTATGGATCCAAAACCCTTATCTAACCCATAAACTTTAAGAATCAAGACTAAATCATTCTACTCATAATCAATCTTAACATTGGCATTCACACAGCAATATATATCACACATCATATTGCAAAGAAAAGTAGACAGAAGCCTACCTCAAAGATAAACCGCAAATCCTTACATTATTCACCACATGCCCGTTTTTACTTCACAATCCCCAAAATGGCATCAGATTATCAAAATCATAATCTACTCATCAAAATGAGAATAAGGATACCCATATTGCACCATTGTGATTTGGGTCCAAAAATGACACCAAAATATCTAAGTGGGTCCCACATACGGAAAACATATTTTTGAGGTCAACCTAAAGTTCATACACTATCAAAGAATCATAGCCCTCAAGAAATAGGTGATAACTAAGCTTATTAGCCCCAAACTATTTGGGGTTTTGGATAACAATTCAAGAAATTCAAGCGTGGATTTGAAGGATTCTTACCTTAAATACTAAGATATTTGTGTTAAAAGATATTAATCAAGCTCCCAAGTTACACCCAAAACTCAATTTAGAGTTATCTCTCCCTTCTTAGGCTTGTAGGTCTCAAAGATAAAGAGAAAATAGCCAAATGGAGACCTGGGGTCCTATTTATAGCCCCTTCAAGAATGGAGATGCCGAGATTGCCATCAAATAGATCGTGATTTCCAAGACGATCACCACAGGACTTGCCACAATATCTATGGCACCTATACCAACAAAGTCAAAACTTGTTTTTGACCCTTAGAACTCATTCGGACTTCGATTTTTGCAAATAAACTATGTAACCCCACAAAATTCAACGTTCTAAACGCGTTGGTGAAGTCATATTTTCCATCCAAGGTCATTTAGACAAATTGTGGTCCCACACCTATATCTTCTGATTTTTCCACTTAACGGCCAATACGTCGAAATGAGCTTAGGTGAATTGGGACCCGAATCAAAGGTCCACCTAGCCTAAAATTAATATTTTGGATCCGCTAGCAGTCGAAATTTGCATCAAATATCATCTTACTAAAATTTTCACTCGGTGACCATTTGGAACCAACAAAGACTTCCAAATAGGAAATTGGTTCTAAAAAATAAATAAACAGCCCGGTAACCGAACCATCAGTCCCAGTAAGTTGTAAATAACTTATGGCAGTTATGGAGAAGTTCAAATGACAAAGATAAGCAAAAATATAAGAAATTACTTGAAGGGTCATTAAAAATAGAGGAAGGACTCTCCGCACTAACATGAAAGACATAAGAAAAAATATCCACAACCCCTGGATACTAGTCTCTTATCCCAAACAATAGAAATAATCCCCATCGGCATGCAACTTAGAAAACCCTACACTCAATTAGGGGTATAAAAGATATGGTAAAGATAATGATATTGGTAAAATAATCTTAGACTATATGGTAGAGGGATAACCAGTTATGGTCACATCAAAATTTATCCTATCTAGAATAATAAGTTTAATCCATGTACCATACTCTCGATAGTCACAACACATGATGTATAAACCCAATCCAATAATAAAGAATCACCCATGAAAGTTGTTACATGAAATAGTACAAACAAAGGCTCCTAAGATAACTCTAACTGTGATGCATAATAAGCAGACACATATGAATAAGTGGATCCTAAATAAAAAAATGCAATAGCTACCTGACGGCATACTTAAATCATACTTGTATTAACAACATCCAAAGTTTCCAACTTTGTCCTACCTCGTACAATATACAACTACCTCATCCTCCTTTATAGTTGGTATCTAATATATCGCCCATCCTACCTACCTAAGGACATATTTTAGAACCATAGGAACCACTATTGCGACTATATACACCTTTACTAACTGGATGCAACACTGATCTAATCAGTTGAAAAATATATGTTGTAGTCTAAACCGTATCATATTAAGGACACTCTCTAGAGAAATTATTGGTGACCCCACAATCACAGAATGCTAGAAAATTAGGCTGACCGAGAATGTCCACCTCAACCTAAAGATACTTACTATGCACCCCTTAGAGACTGGCTACTGCTCTGACCACTATATAACGAGGTTGTCTCTCATCAGTAATCTGAAGTACTGCCTGAATGGGCCTAATAGGCTAGACTTGATGCTGATAAGGCTGATGCATGGGGTACCTTCCCTAAATACCTCTTATTCTAATAATTGTGAGTCATTTTCTCCCACAAAAACTTCCTTATTGATGTGGCATTTTATCGCTTCCCCTTAGGTCCTCGTGATTCATCTTCTACATATTCTAAGCCTAATAAAAAATATCCATGAAGGACCTACCACCAGACACTAGACTTAGAGTAACCAAATACTAAATCCTCTCATACTCGATATGTAAGATCATAGTAGCATATCTGTCCAACTAACAGAACCTCACCTTATATTCAACAACTGTCATAGAATACTTTTCCAAGTTAGTAAATTGATCCCTTTGGTTCTCCTATATGGATTTACCTAGGTCAGTTTATGGACTAATCAATAAATTATTTTTATCTTTGAAACCCACTAGAAAAGGAGTGCAAAAGAAATCATACAAAATGGTCAAAACTTTGAATGCCTCAAAAAAATATGAGGTGCTCGAGGAATATATTTCTCCAAAAAAGCCGTAAAGAACTAAGTCTCTATAATAGGGAGAGATCCAACTAGCCTAGAATCCATATAACCTCTCCACCACTGTCTGGTTGCCTGATCAAACAGTAAGGTGGTCTAGTGTACACCATGTAACTCTTTTGGTTTTAAATTATGGAGCCTTTCCTTACAACTAGTTACAAACTTGAATACCTCTCTTGAGGCCATATAAATCTAGGTAGAGCAAATATTAATAATCGGCCCAATATCTTTTAATCCTAGGCGGTCATAACCTGCTGAGCAACTACTAGTTGAAAAACTACTAGTGTTGTGGAGCCTCAACCTTAGGAGCTACATCTACAAGCTGCACTCTTAACTTAGGGTTACTCTAGTAAACTGAATGAGAACCATCATATGGTTCACCAACTACTTACCCTAAAATTTGAGGCAAAGTATCTTTGAGCATCATGGATGAAAAAACCTTTGTGGGACCTAAGCTACCTCTTAGCCCACCAGTGGCTGGGGTGGGTGAACCTCTTGAGCTACCTTTGACTCAAGAGAAATAATAGGATCTGGTGAATGCTCTTTTTCCTAATCCCTAGTGCTACAACTTTAGTTTGGCCTTAACCTCTAGGTCGACTTTAACCTCTGATGGATACCGAAGTTTCAAGCTTAAGATCACTAACCTTTGTCGTCATAGACCGAGTCCTAGAAATTTTCAAAAGAGTGAAACGATGACATTTTGAAACCAACATAAACTCGATGCACGAAGATGAACAAAAAAAGTGAGGTTTTTCTAAAATATCCCATAGTCTTCCAAAGACATAACATGGAAATCATCATACCGATCCATAGGACTCTAATAGATACTTGCTCTTGTACCAATAATATTAGTGAACCTATGTTATGATACTGATTTTTATGACTTAATTTCTCAAGTTGCGATGGCACCTACTTAACCCATCAGTAGGTAAGCTAAATCATAACACATAATGTTATGTAATGGGCTAAAGAGGGAAAAATAAAAGAATACAAATTTAGACAATCAATGGAAATACTAAATAATGAAATATACGAATATGATAGTGCTGAGAAATCGAGAAAAAGATAAAAATATACAAAAGAATATCACATGACCTAGTATGATCGGTACAAGAGCCACTAAATAAAAATATAAGAGTACTAGATGGTAGAAAATATACAAGTAGTCTTGTAATATGGAAAAGACTATCCAAAAGTAGAAGGAGAGAGTAAAAACTTTGGCTTTGAAATATCTCCCTATTTTTGAATTCCCAAAGCAAGCCTAAATGAATCATCAGCGACGGTAACTCATAATAAAATCTACATAAGAAAAAGATGCAAAAGTATAGTACGAGCACCAAAAATAATGGGTACCCAGTAAATTTCCTAAGTCGCGCTATGGTTCAAAGATTAGTTTAAAGTGATGAATAAAGTCCTCTTAGATCTACTAAAAGAAGGCTCGATGGGGCTCTCTACTAGTACTAAAAAATCATAATACGGGAATACCTACCCAAACCTAGATTAGGCCATACCCATCCCAAGGACTCACATAAGCCAAAACTAGACTTAAAGTATCATTATAATAATTCTACCCAAAAAGCGCCCAAACCCACTAATTGTAACCGATAAAATACTAAACAATCAACCAAATCATAAATAGCCACCAATCAGTAGCATAATACAACAATAATACTATAAAAAAGATCAATTTATGAGAAAAGTAAACCTAGTCTGCCTTGATGCCGCCAAAAGCTCAAGAAAGTCCACTCTGAGCTTTTCCCTTCAGAGAAACTTTTGAATTATTTCACATTATCAAAATAATAATCTATATATTAAAATGAGAATATTGATACACATATTGCATATAAATTCTCTGGATAAAAAATCAACCTAAAAATATTGCACAGGGTCTACTTCCAGAATCACAAATGTGAATCTGTCAGTACTTCTCTCTAAGCTCAAGGGTCAATTACCGTAAAATTGGGTAGGATCCGAGGATAAATAAGCCCCAAAATAATTCTAGGGATTTAAGGTTAACTATAAATTTAATCTAGAAATTAAATGAAAGCTTACAAAAATAACGATGCTAAAATGACCACAACGACTCCTTAAACTTACCCCCAACACCTAATGATCGATCTCCACTATTTCATAGCTCCTATAGGGTTTATGAAGATGGGACTTAAAATAAATAAGGTAAAAGTTGGGTTCCACATCATTAAATACTTCTAGGGATCCCTTCATTTCAATCATGGACCCCATCGCAAATGTGACAATTGACTTGGCTAAGACTTTGTGAATGTGGCCTAGTCTACTGCGATCGCAAAGGACAAAGTTTGGACCGATTGACAACTGGCTCTTTGTAAATGCAAAGGCTGACTCGAGAACGTGATGAATAATAACCTTGGACTTTGTGAACGCGGCCAAGGCCTCGTAAATGCAAAGGTCATGTTTGGCCTGCACCAGAAAATGTTGTACCAGTAAACTTGTCTAAGTGCCTACGTTTTGATTGCACCCTCGGGATTTATTTGGAATCTCATGAACCCAAATGAATTATGCTACGCTATCAAATTCAATATTTCAGGTTTTTGAAATTTTCATTTGATTTTGTATTAAAATTGGGTTCCATACCCAAAGGAACATTTCTTTGTTAATATATATTTCTAATATAGGTCGGGTTGGTTCGGTTTTTATTTAAAAAAAACAAACCAATCATGTCAGTTTATTAAAGCTATAAACCAAATCAAACCAACATAAAATTAGTTTTTTTCGATTTAGGTTTTAGTCGATTTTTTCGGGTTTTTTGGTTTTTTCGGTTTTTTTGGTTTTTTTTTATAATCTTTACTTTTTGCAATTATATTATTATCAACTACTAGATCAAATATATTTTCACTCATGTGCTAGTGAAAAACCATAATTATGAAAAAATAAGGAGCGAAAAACTCTCTTGAAACTAAAAAGTGAGATGAAGAGTGAAAAGTTTAGGTTTTAAGTTTATATTGGGTTTTAGATCATTTAATTAGAAATTAATGGATAAATATTACAACTTACAGGCCCAAATCTAAATATATATCTACATCTATTTTTAAATTATTGAAAATTACTAAAACTAGTTTAAAAAGTATTTAAAAAGTAGATTATAATTAATATTTTATGTATAAAAAAGTTTGAATATTATATATATATATATATATATATATATATATATATTATGTCGGTTTGATTCGGGTTCGGTTTGACTTTTTTTTGTTTAACACCAAACCAAACCAAGAATGGTCGGATTTTTTTTTAACGGCACAAATTTGCATTTGGAGTAGAGGAGAACTGGCTAAAGCTTAAAGTTGCTATAAATTTAGCCTTGAACGGTTCATTTATTTTTCTTTTTGTTTTTAGAGTTTCATTACAAATGAATTTACATTCTCAACATCTGATGAATATATCAGTAATTGGCGTTCAAGATCCAATCAATGAGTTGCTATTACATAAACTATCAAATCATGAAACAAGGTCATGCTTCGGCGAAACAGGTGAATATTTATCCCAAGTTATGGGCACGTGCATTACATGTGTGTCCCATAATAATTTAAATCGAATCATTCGAACAGTATACACTAAGTACAAATAAATAGAATAGTTAGTTATAGTAATATTTTGTTAGTGATATTTTGGTTACTTTGTCAAAATATGAAGCATTAAAAATCATACCTTTAAAGGGTGACAGAAGCCCCCAAGGTATGGTTGATTTGGTTTGAGGGGGACTTCCCATAGCGGAGGTCGCGGGTTCGATCCACCCCTAATGGCTTCTCAAAAGAGCTCATCGCACAGAGTTTACCTAGTGCGGTTTATATCTCTTGTATGTTTTGCGAGCTATTGCACAGTGAGGGGTTTACCCAGTGCGCACACAGTGCTCACCTGAAGGGCAGAGGCTGTGGCAGAGGCTGTAGCGGTTGCGGGTTTTTCTGGAGTTTCCAAAAAAAAGATGAAAGAAATATAATGTAAGATAATAGGAGTGAAGTTGTAGTTTCTATAAAAATGAACCAAATAACTAAAGAAGATATAAAAATAACAACAAAGGAAGAATATTTAAACGAAGAAGAAAGTAAAGAAATAAGAAAATTATATTTTAGTAAATTACCTGAACCATTTAGTTCAAAAATAATAAAGAATTGAGATGAAGAAAAAATAGTAGCTACCCTAGGGCAAGAATAAAATTTTTACAACAATGGTATAGAAATTTATGTGAAAAATATAGAGAAGAAATAAAAATGGAAAAAAACATTAATAAGAAATTATTTTCTTTGTCTTTATAAGACTTTTTGAAAGCTGTAATTATTTAGGAAACGTGTAAAGAGATATATTAGGATAGCCTCCTTTTTTTACTTTTGTAATATCAGGAAGAATACGTAGGAACCATGTAAATTATTCATTTTCTCATTATAAATAAAGGCATAGAAGGCAGCAAAAAGAGCAAGCCTTCATGCGTTGAAGCAAAAACTCGATATGGATCTATTAAAGTTATTCGCACATCCCTACAATTGGTATCAGAGCTTATGTTGATTAAAGCTACGGAAGTAGTATATATTTGGAGTTATTTGAGAAATTTATTAAATTTAGATATTGACCAAAATATTAATGAATGACGTACAAAAATTACAAAAATATAAAGAATTAAAACAAATAATATCTGAAAAACGTAAAGAATTAAAAATAAGGATAGAAAGACTAAAGTATAACATAATTGTTGTAGTTAGTAAAAATTTAATAAATGCACAAAAAGAAGAACTATCAAATTTAGAATCAACAATAGATAGTCTAGAATATATATATCAACATAACTTATATACATTTAAATGAAATGATCAAAGAAGAACTTATAATAGATGAAAAAACATATGAAAACCATGAAGGATTAAAAATAAAAATAGTATTTTCTAATCTAGGAAGAAGGTATAAGAAAATAGGTAAACATTTATATTTAATGTTAGAAAAAGAAGAATTAAAATTAGAAGATAAGTTGGCATTCATGGTAAGAATAGAAAGAGAAAACGAAGAGATAGCTAGAAAAGGGAAAATAGATAAAATAAAACAACAAACTACAGAAGAAATATGAAAAATAGAAGAAACTAAAAATAGTAGGATTGCTGAATTAGAAAAAGAACTACAAATGCTAAAAGACTTGGATGAAAAAAGACAAAAAGAAAAATAAGAAAAAGATAAAGAACAAAAATTATTAATTGAGATAAATCAATTTAAAGAAAAATTAGAAATAAAAAATAAAGAACCAGAAATCAGTGAATTAGAAATAAATACAATAGATACTGAAGAAACATATAATTATGACTCGGAAGGTAGTGAAACATATACAGAAATTTTAGAAAATGTAGAAAAACTAGAAATTAATGAAAAACAAGAAATAATTAATAAAGAAAATATAGAACTAATAAATATAGAAGTAAATACTCTAGATAAAAATATAATACCTAGTACATCAGAAATAAGAAAACCAACCTATAATTACAAAAGTAAGTTTAAAAGATATAATCCAAAGGATGAATATAATAAATGGACACCAAGACAAATAACTAATTATAACTTTTTAGATTTTGATTGTGTAATAGACACAAATAAGATAATACAACTATGGGTAGGATACATATCAAAATAATTATTAGATAATAAAATAGATGCAACAAACACACCAGAATATATAGAAAAGACATTAATAGGAACAGTAAAATTATGGTTTTTAAACCTAGCCGAAGCAAGTAAAAAAGTATTAAGATCTGATACAAAAACAGAAGGAACATCAACACCTACAAAAATATTACCAACAGAAATATTGAAAAAATATGAAATAGCTATAAGTGATGAATTTAGCAGTATGACAACAGAAGAAGTAGAACAAAATAAAGGAAAAGATACGAATAAGAATTTAATGTTAAAATTAGCAATATGTAATATGTGCTATATAGATGAATATACATGCGCATTTAAAGAATATTATTATAAAGGAACATATAATATAGAAGAAAGTAAAGAAATAAGAAAACTATATTTTAGTAAATTACCTGAACCATTTAGTTCAAAAATAATAAAGAATTAGGATAAAGCAAAAATAGTAGATACCCTAGGAGCAAGAATAAAATTTTTATAACAATGGTATAGAAATCTATGTGAAAAATATAGAGAAGAGATAAAAATGAAAAAAACATTAATAAGAAATTTAGCATGTTGCAAAGATAAAATAGCACCTCAATTTGAATGTGAAGAAAGATATTATAAGAAAAGAAAAAGACATAAGAAATATAAGAAATACAAAAAATCAAAATATAAATATAAGAAACCAAGAAAAAGATATTATGTAAAAAAATTATAAACATAAAAGACCATATAGAAAAAAGAAATCTATAAAAGAATGTACTTGTTATAATTGCGGAAAATTAGGACATTTAGCTAGAGATTGTAAATTACCAAAAAACCCAAAAAATAAAAAAATATTAGAAATAAAAATAGAAAATATAGAATATATGCAGATAGATTATATAGATTATGAATTAGAAAGTGAAGATAGTATATATGAAATTTCGGAGGATGAAACAGATAATGAAATAGATGAATCAAATGACTGAAGAAGATATAAAAATGAACCAAATAACTGAAGAAGATAAAAAAATAATAACAAAGGAAGAATATTTAAACGAAGAAGGAACAAATCAAAAAATAATATTTGACAGTAATATATTTGACGAAATAAAAGGAAAAGAGTTAGACTTAAGTGTAGAAAAAATATTTAAAATACCAACAATAAAAAATATATTTAGTAGAAAAAAAGGAAGAATACTACGTAGTAAGTCAAAAGGAACATGTAATAGATTGTAGATATGCAAAAGGAAGAGCTAGCATACCACTAGTAACAAAAAGAATAATTAATAAAGAAATAAACGATATAAAAAGTAAAGACCCAATAAAATATGTACACCTTAGAGGAACAGAGATATTAATAAAAGCATTTTCAGAAAAGGAATAGATACACCAATAGAATTATATTTAGCAGATGATAGAATTATAAAACCTAAAGAAAAAAGTATAATAACTGCTATAAAAGGAAATTTAATATACCAAAAATTTTAATTTATAATAAGTACGAATTATTCAGTAGCAATAACAGATAAAAATATAGATAAATCATTAGTATTACATTGAAAAATATCAGGAATAGAACTAACCCCAGGAAGTAAAATATTTACAGTAAGATGTAAAAATCTATATGTATTAACAACAAAACATAAAATAACAGGAAAAAAAAATTAATAAAATACAAATAGAAAGTCCTTTTGAACAATTCGTAAAAACAATTGATAATAATGACTATAGTTACAAGAATATAGATATAGAAGAAGATTTAGAAATAATAAATGATAGAATAAGTACATCAAAAGGAATAGCTCACGAAAAAACAGAATCATCAAGTTCATCAAAAAGAACAAGTTATGAAATAACTTCAACAGTTAATTTAAATCAATATTATTTAACGGGAACAATAAATGAACAAGAATATTTAATACTCTTAAACACAGGACAAGAAGAAAATTATATAGCAAAATATCTAGTAAAAAATGAAGAAATAAAATCTAATAGTAATATATGCCCAGATTTACCAAGAAGCCTAATAGACATTAAGGATACGACAGAAAAAAAAATAACAATTGGAGTTAGAAAAATAAAAATAGAATTTGAAATAAAGGAAGAAATGCAAAAAGCAGATATAATATTAGGAATAAAATGGTTAGAACAAGTAAAACCATACAATACAGAACATACACAATTATCTATAATGTATAATAAAGAAAGACTATTCATAAAAAGAACTTTAACATGATATGAAAATATATGTACTTGTAAAAATAATAGTAGAATGCTATTATAATAGATATTATACACCTATGATAGATATAGGAGCAGAAGCAAACTTATGTAGATACAACTGTTTACCAAAAAATAAATGGGATAAATTAAAAACACCAATACTAGTCAAAGAATTTAATAAAGAAGGAAATTTCATTACATATAAAGCTAAAAGTGTAAAAATACAAATATGGAATAAAATAATAACAATAGAAGAAATCTATAATTATGAACTAACATCAAAAGATATACTTTTAGGAATGCCATTTTTAGATAAATTATACCCACATATAATAACTAAAACAGATTGGTGGTTTACAACACCATGTAAACAAAAAGTAAGAGCAAAAAGAGTTATTAATAAAATAAGAAAGAAAACTGATTGGATAGAAGAAAGTGAAAAAATTACACAAAAATTAGAAAATATAAAAAATACAGAAGACACAGTAGAACTAGTTGTATTTTTTATAAATAAAAAAGAAATAACTATATTTTCAATAGATAAGGTAGAAATAATAAAGAAAAAATTAAGACAATTATATAGTGAAGAACCATTAAATGGATGGAAAAAAACATAAAACTACTATAAAAATTGAATTAATAGATAAAAATAGCATAATAAGTCAAAAACCATTAACATATAATTTTGACAATTTAAAAGAATTTAAAATGCATATAGATGAATTACTAGAAAAACAATATATACAAAAAAGTAATAGTAAACACAATAGTCTAGCATTTATAGTAAATAAACATAGTGAACAAAAGAGAGGTAAAAGTAGAATGGTTATTGATTATAGAAATTTAAATGCAAAAACTATGACATATAATTATCCAATACCAAATAAGATATTAAAAATAAGACAAATACAAGGATATAACTATTTTAGTAAATTTGACTGTAAATCAGGATTTTACCACTTAAAGTTAGAAGAAGAATCTAAGGAATTAACCACATTTACAGTACCATAAGGATTTTATGAATGGAACGTATTACCATTTGGATATAAAAATGCACCAGGTAGATATCAACACTTTATGGATAGTTATTTTAAACAATTACCTAATTGTGTAGTATACATAGATGATATACTATTATATTCAAAAATTAAAGAAGAACATTTAAAATTATTAGGACCATTTACAGATATAATAGAAAAATAGGGAATAAGTTTAAGTGAAAAAAAAGCCGAAATTATGAAAAAATAGATAGAATTTTTAGGAATACAAATAGATAAAAGTGGAGTAAAAATGCAACAACATATAGTACAAAAAATAATAAATTCAAAAGAAGAATTAGATATAAAAAAAGAAATTACAATCATTTTTAGGATTAGTAAACCAAGTAAGAGAATATATACCAAAATTAGCAGAAAACCTAAAGCCTTTACAGAAAAAATTGAAAAAGGATGTAGAATATAATTACAACGAAGAAGATAAAAAACAAGTTCAAAAAATAAAAAAACTTTGTAAAAAGTTACCAAAATTACAATTTCCAGATGAAAATAAAATTTTTACATATATAGTAGAAGCAGATGCAAGTGAATATAGTTATGGAGGAGTACTTAAATATAGATATGAAAATGAAAAATTAGAACATCATTGCAGATACTACTCAGGTACGTTTAATGAAACAGAAATAAAATGAAAAAAAAAAATTATGTTCATTATATAAATGTTTATTAGCATTTGAACCATATATTGTATATAACACATTTATATTGAGAACAGATAATACCCAGGTTCGGTGGTGGCTAACGAAGAAAATACAAAATTCAGTTACAACAAAAGAGATTCAAGGACTAGTATTGAATATATTAAATTTTACATTGACAATTGAAGTAATTAGTACTAACAAAAATGTTATTGCAGATTACATATCAAGACAAAGCTACACAGACTGATATAATAGAAGATGATGCTTTAGAAAAGATACTCAAAACCCTAACTATGATTTCAATGAAAGTGGACAGTATGGGTAATGAAATAGAAAAGCTAAAGACTAATGAAGTCAAACTGAAGTTTGAAGCTACAAATCAGCTAACTCAGCAGTGTGCAGAGCTATGTCGATCAGAAGACATTAAAATTCTAGAGTTAAAAGGAGACGTTGGGACACTCCATAAAACTCATAACGTTTATCAATCTACAATTGCAGGTACAAGCAAAAGAGTTAGTGGACAAAGATACCAGAACATGAACATGAATAAGATATTTGAGAAGCCATTTATACCAAAAATATAAAAAGACCCCTTGTACATACCCCCACAAATTACCACATATCGAGATAGTCTGAACCAAGATAAAAAAACTTATAACTATCTAGCCCGAGGATACATAGAAAATATCTACAAAGTACAAACTTTTCTAAACCTTAACCCCAGAGCTACAGATATCCAAGAACCAAACACAAACTATATAACCCAAAGATTACAAGGTCATAACAAGCTAATCGCACTACCCAAAACTAACCCAAGCTTAATAAAAACTTGTTTCGACTATGGATTATTAAATACCATATATACCCAAGATGGAGAAGAACTATCAGCTATGGAAGAATTACATAAAATATTCACCACTTATAAAAAAGTAACCAAAGGAAATCTATTTTATATAAAGTTTTATACTGCACCAGCAGAGATATTATACGACGAGATCAAACCAGTTATACAAATTGTAAAAATAGGATTAACCAGAGATATGATTATACCGGAAGACATTGTACAACAGAAAGAGATACCCAAAATTGAGATACCTGATTTCTACGCAAACAAATGACTTATTGGACTAGCTACAATTATTCAAGAATTAGCAAATAATTATATCAATGGAAACCCAATATGGAGCTATTATTCAAGAGACCATAAAATGATTTATTCAAATTCAAGAGAACTACGGAAAACAGATATGGAAGATGTCAGACAATGGATAATGACATTACTTAACCCAGAAAAACAATCTACTGCAAGAGCAATTAAGAAAGGATTTATTTCAGACGGATTATTAACAAGATATTGCAAGATAATTGGACACAAATATCCAGACTATCAATGTTTGAGATGTAATGGAGAAGATAATATTATCCCAGAAGTCCAGCTAGAATAAAAGGAAAAA
Source organism: Capsicum pubescens (assembly GCA_030864215.1). Classification (NCBI taxonomy): domain Eukaryota; kingdom Viridiplantae; phylum Streptophyta; class Magnoliopsida; order Solanales; family Solanaceae; genus Capsicum; species Capsicum pubescens. The sequence goes on from CM061543.1 coordinate 128,464,508, forward strand.
ATCAACCATGAAGATAAGGACGCCAGCTAGACACGAAACAATAATGGAAGAGATAAAAAGACAAGTTATTAAATTGTGAAAGTGACATGTAGATAACTTTCACAATTTCTTGTACGTAAATTGTAAATTATTGTATAGGTAGAATCTTAAACACTAATAGGTTTTTGTCTTTTAGTACTTTAAGTCATTTTCCCTTTTTTAAGATGTCAAGACTTTTTGACACCTACCATAATTAGCTTTTATAGATGTAAATAGGATAGCCTTTCTTTTTTTACTTTTGTAACATCAGGAAGAATACGTAGGAACCATGTAAATTATTTATTTTCTCATTATAAATAGAGGCATAGAAGGCAGCAGAGAAAGCAAGCCTTCATGCATTGAAGCAAACACTTTTCTTTCACAACAAACTTTTGAATATTTATTAAAAATAGGTATATTTCAATGGAAAAAGCTATGGATGAACAAAGCTTAGAATTATCAAACCTACCAAAACAGGTATATTTATTTATGATTATGAATAGCTAAATTCATAAATTCCTAGCAATCATGATATGATAAAATAAGTTCATGTTAGTTACTTTATAGTAGAATTATTCGAAAAATAGCATGTTAAGAAGTTTATTAGCAAAGTGGAAAAAGAGAAAAATCCCTAAGAACTATGTCATCCTAAAGGTGAAACCGGTGAGGCAAGAAAGTCGTGATAGGGGAGTAGCTAGAGTAGAGGCGTTGTTTAAGGGAAAAGTATCCAGATTACCATGCCAATATTGACCAAAGAATATATTATTTAAGAATAATCTAGTATATAGTAATCTAAAATGATCATATTTTGTTATGTGTTTGATTGAAGGGAATATTTTGAAAAAAACATCATATGAAAAATGAATACTTATTTATCTGATGAAATGGTAGATAAATTTAAAATACTTGTTTTATATGTACTTAAGGATATAGAAATTGTAGATATAAGAAAAATCATATTGGAAAAAATATTTGATATATATTTTATGACTAGAATAAATTACATACCTCACCTACCTAAGTACTCTTATAAATACTTACATACCAAACCTACACATCAACCATGATAAATTACGAATATTGGAAAATGGATATAAAAAATATACAATTAATAGAAAAACTAATGAAAACAAATTTAGAAGAATATATGAGAACCAAAGATATAAAATATATAGAATACCTTAATGAAAATATAGAAGAATTAATAAGATTAAAACAAACAACTAAAGAAAATTATGAAAAAGCATTTAGTTAACCCACCTAAATGACAGATAATTTTAAAGTACTAGTTTTATACATACTTAGAGATATAGAAATTATAGACGTAAAGAAAATAATATGGGAAAAAATAAATAACATTGAAGATGAAGAGTTAGATATAAACAAGATAGAAGACGAGTTAAGAGAAATATACTTAAGTGATGACAATCACTATTACTACCTAGATAATTATTCAGATGGATATTATACAAATTAAGAAATGCTAGAATATATTCAAAGAGTTAGGGAAAAATAAAGTTGGTTATACGAAGAAATTAATTATAGAAACCAGCTTAGAAAAGGAAGAGAACAATTAAAATAAAGATTAATTTGGATAAATAAAACCATAAAACAACTAGAATTAAAAGACAGTTTAGAATATGATTTAGACATAGAATTATTCATAGACGAAAAAGACAGGATAATTAACGAAATAGATAACCTAGAATTTAATATTAGATATAGTACAATTAGAATAAATTATTACAAAGAAATTTGCAGTATCACAACTACTTTAGGATAAAATGATAGACTATGAGTATTTAAAATATTGGAGACAAGATATGAAAGAAATAAGATTGGCAGAAATACTTATGAAAGAAAATTTAATTGAATATTTTAGAACAAAAGATATAGAATATTTAGAATACCTCCAAAATAATATACAAGAATTACAAAGGCTAAGAGAAAAAACTAAAGAATATTACAGTAAAACATTTAATCAAATACCATCTAATCACCTCCCAAAATATGAACATTAATAAAATTAAAATAAATACACTAAAAATAAAAATGTTTAGAGAAGTTAAGAAATATCCACGCACAAATAAAAATAGATCCATTAGAACTATAATAGATTTATTTATTACCCAAGTTATCCGTCTATTTATTACCTAAGTTATCCGCACCCCTTACAATTGGTATCAGAGCCTATGCTAATTAAAGTTACGGAAGTAGTATATATTTGAATTTATTTAATAATTATGATAAAAATTAGATTTAGATATCCACCAAAACAATATTTATAATATTTGTTTAGATGAAGAACGTACAAAAACCACAACAATATAAAGAATTAAAATAAATAATATCTGAAAAACATAAAGAATTGAAAATAAGGATAGAAAGACTACAGTATAATATAATTGCTGGAGTTAGTAAAAACTCAGTAAATGCACAAAAAGAAGAAATATCAAATTTAGAATCAACAATAGATCTAGAATATATATATCAACATAACCTATATACATTTAAATAAAATGAACAAAGAAGAATTTATAATAGATGAAAAAACATATGAAAATCACGAAGGATTAAAAATAGAAATAGTGTTCTCTAATTTAGGAAGGAGATATAAGAAAATAGGTGAACATTTATATTTAATGTTAGAAAAAAAAGAATTAAAATTAGAAGATAAGTTGACAACCATGGTAAGAATAGAAAGAGAAAACGAAGAGATAGACAGAAAAAAAGAAATATTTAAAATAAAACAACAAACCACAGAAGAAATACGAAAAATAGAAGAGACTAAAAATAGTAGGATTGCTGAATTAGAAAAAGAACTACAAATGCTAAAAGACCTGTATGAACAAAGACAGAAAGAAAAAGAAGAAAAAGATAAAGAACAAAAATTATTAATTGAGATAAATCAATTTAAATAAAAATTAGAAATAAAAATTAAAGAACCAAAAACCAGTGAATTAGAAATAAATACAATAGATGCTGAAGAAACAGATAATTATGATTCGAAAGATAGTGAAACATATACAGAAATTCTAGAAAACATAGGAAAACTAAAAATTAATGAAAAACAAAAAGTAATTAATAAAGAAAATCTAGAGCTAATAAATGCAGAAGTAAATACTCTAGATAAAAATATAATACCTAGTACATCAGAAATAAGAAACCCAACCTATAATTACAAAAATAAGTTTAAAAGATATAATTCAAAGGATGAATATAATAAATGGACACCAAAACAAATAATTAATTACAACTTTTTAGATTTAGACTGTGTAATAGATACAAATAAAACAATACTACTATGGGTAGGATACATGTCAAAACAATTATTAGATAATAAAATAGATACAACAAATACACCAAAATATATAGAAAAGACATTAATAGGAACAGTAAAATTATGGTTTTTAAACCTAGTCGAAGCAAGTAAAAAAGTACTAAGATCTGATAATAAAACAGAAGGAACATCAATACCTAGTAAAATACTACCAATAGAAATATTGAAAAAATATGAAATAGCTATAAGAGAAGAATTTAGTAGTATAACAACAGAAGAAGAAGAGCAAAATAAAGAGAAAGATACGAATAGGAATTTAATGTTAAAATTAACAATATGTAATATGTGTTATATAGATGAGTATACGTGCGCATTTAAAAAATATTATTATAAAGGAACATATAATATAGAAGAAAGTAAAGAAATAAGAAGATTATATTTTAGTAAATTACCTGAACCATTTAGTTCAAAAATAGTAAAGAGTTAGGATGAAGCAAAAATAGTAGATACCCTAGGACCAAGAATAAAATTTTTACAACAATGGTATAGAAATCTATGTGAAAAATATAGAGAAGAAATAAAAATGGAAAAAACATTAATAAGAAATTTAGCATGTTGCAAAGATAAAATAGCACCTCAATTTGGATGTGAAGAAAGATATTATAAGAAAAGAAAAAGATATAAGAAATATAAAAAATCAAAATATAAATATAAGAAACCAAGGAAAAGATATTATGTAAAAAATTATAAACATAAAAGACCATAATGACTATGAGTTAACCCTCTCTGGTAGGAAGCCCTTTCGTCAATCCTCGCTAGCAGAAAAATTGGTACGAGATGTATCAACCCTGGACTGGTAGGAAGATATCCAACCTACACTAGCTACATAGTTCTGTAATGCAGGGACTGCGACTAAGAGTCAAACCCTTTTTACTGATAGGAATGCCCCCATCCCTGGGTTTGCTCGGTGCTAATTCCTACTCCCAACTGAATAGACACTGAACTGATTTCTAGACTATACTAGGCTTGACTGAACTATTACTGATCGTGCTATCTAACTAAACTAGACTGAGTTCATTGAGTTCTATTAACTAACTGAAAATACTGAGTTCTATTACTGACTGTGTCTACTGAGTTCTGTTACTGACTGAGTACTACTGTGCGTGACATCACTGAGACTATCCTAAAACTACTGTAAATCTAGGTAGTAGCTAAATTGTCGGGCATTAGATACCCCTAGGACTCGATAGCATAGATAGTAAAAATATAGCACAATCTTGAAAACATGATAACTAGTCACTTTGTCACAATTCATTCATTGAGGCATCTTTGCAAACACTTGCATTGCATGAACTTGTACACATATTATTATGTCATGATTCACTATTCAACTCTCATGAACATTACACTTGGGGGCATAGTTTATGCATATAATACTAGTCAATATGACCGCATCATGATCACAATGCCAAACTCACAAATTCAAGAGTTTCCAACATGAAACTACATAAAACTATACACATGCTATTTTATTCACATGAATTTTGTAATTAATTATGGATTAGAACCCAAATAAAATCATAATCATGAATACAATTTAACTCAACATGGAATTCATAAAAGCAATCATCTTGAACTTTTGAAAGAGATTCTTGAACTCCAAGGGTGGAAGGAAACCCTTGGATGAAAACCTAAAATACCTTGGTAAGTAAATTCGTGAAGATTGATGGTGTGTTATTAAAGATTGGTCTTGAAATTTGAATGCCCCAGGGTTTGTTCTTGAGTAAATTTAGGAGAGAATGAGAGATTTTTCCTTTAGAGTAGGTTAATCTTGTGTTTTTGGGGTTGATTAAGGGTGAGAAAATGATCCAAATATCCCTCTGGACACGGAGTTTTAATGACTGAAAATATGCCTAGTGATGCGGTGAGCGCCGCGCTGCGTCGATGGTATCAATGTAATGACCAATGCATTGCGTCGAGTTTGCATTGGTTCACTTGAATTTAACTGAAAGATGGGGAAAAATTATCCGTCGATGCGATGGGCGACGCGATGCGTTGAGATCGCGTCGACCCACTGTTTTGGCCACTTGAATAGATTCAAATGAGGTTCGAAAAATCCAAAACTCACTTGAAGTAACCTATTGACACACCTAATGATGATTTAATCCAAGGATCGATATTTTAAGGTCATCAGGTTCATAAAATAAGATTGCCAAATTATGAAGGCTGAAATAATTCTAGGTGTAAATACTTAGCTGAAATTTCAAAATCTGGGACCTCTTTTCAAGCTTTAACGGACTGAGTTAAGCATAGGATTTTGCAGGATCTTACAGAAAAGTCGAAGAGGTTTCTAAAACTTTAAAAAGGTAAAAAAGTTGTAGTCGATGAATCTGAGTCGAAAACTGAATCAAAAATCCTTGTTGATATTTTTGACTATGGAGAAAGTAGAGAACATGTGTAACGACCCAATTTGCTGAACCAGAACGCTACACGGTGCTCATGACACCGAAGGACCACAAGCTAACCCATGACTGATATTTGTACCTATATACTGCATAAAATAACATAATAATGTAGAAGCATGCACTGAAAGGCCATAAGGTTCGATCATGAATATAATTGAATAACGTAACATCTGTGTAGGGTAATATAATACCCAAAATAAAACTAAAGTCTAAAACATGATAGTCTGTATCTAATCTGCATCTAGTCTGAAAGCCTCTACAGTCTGAAGAATATGAATAAAGAGTTGACGGGACATGTCCCCAACTAACTCCAACTAATAAGCTAATCAATGAGATACTAGAAAATCATTATGTCTTCAAAGGATGAGGACTCACTTCTACTCTGACTGCTGAATCTGGAATCTACTGCTGATCTGGAACTCGTGTCTCTGAACCTATGGTGTAACATAAAAAGAAATCACCATAGCGTAAATGCGGCAGTACATATATACTGAGTATACATGTGAGGTAGGTTATATGCAAGGATTTGTATGCATGATCAATACTAACTGGCTGTCTAATATAAACGTGAGAATGCATACATAAATACACAACTGTAACTGACAACGTGATAACATGATACTTATACCGTGGTAGCATGACTACTGAGTCTGGATACTGATAACATGACATAACAGATAACATGAATGAATGTATCTGAATATAACTGATAACGTGGGTGACTGTATCTAAATATAACTGATAACGTGGGTGACTGTGGCTGACAGTCCTGAATCTGATGGAACTATCTGAGTTCTGTGTTGTATCTGAGTTGACTGTGTCTGACAGTCCTGAAATCTGAATAACTATTTGAGTTCTATTACTGAGACTGATTGACTGTATCTAACAGTCCTAATTCTGTAACATAAAACTGTGGGAAATAGTATCTAACCGACATGCCCCAAATGTGCTATAATAACTGAGCTGGGGTCCAATCTATGCCCTGATTGGAAAGGTGTCAATACTGCGCCACTTGTAAGGACAATATGTGAGTAACCCTCCTATAACAGGTAACTCTAGCAAAAACGGTGGGAACCCTCACATAACAAGTTAAGCTACATCATCTACCCTCATATAGCAGGCTACGATGTCTTAACCTATGCTGGCGTAATACCCCGAAAAATTTTCTTCGTAAAGATTTCGTGAGAAACGTATCGAGTTCTACGCTTTAGAGTGATCCATAAATTTTCTGTGTATTATTTCTAAGACGTTAACCTACCATTGCGTAGAGTATCGAATAATCTTTCCAACGATATGTAGATCATAAAAAACGGACACTCGAGTGATGAGTTACGACCATTCCGATCGAACTGTGAACAGTAAAATGTGTAGGAAATTAAAATTTATGCAGCCAAGCAAATTTCAGGGTCAACTTCAAACAATCATAACTCCTTGTACATAATGATCTGGGTGATCTACTATATATCAACGAAAAGCTCTGCGAGTCCTCTTTCTAATGAAATCTATTTCATCCAATTTAACTGTCGGAGTAAAACGTTATGGTCGATCTACTTCAGCCTATCAAAATAGTCCACCAAAGGACAAATTTGACATTATTTGAATTTTAAGGGCATTTTGGTCATTTCACATTCCCATTCTTGGAAGAAAATTCTTGCATATAATCTATATTTGGATCATGAAATTTATATTTTCATCAAGTTTTGGAGGAGAGGAAAATCCTAGGTCAAATTTTAGCTCCAAAAATCTTTAAATTGAACTGTAGAAATTTCAAATTGATTTGGGATTCGAGTTGATCATGTTAAGGGCTTCGAGAAGCACCCTTCATTTTCATGAATAAAGTTCCGAAGTCAGAAGTTCATATTCATCTTCCATCTTAAGGTATGTGGGGTTTTGAACAAGAGCAATCTTCTGTTCTTGTGCCCAAAGCTTTAATTTTATTATTGTTTTACATGATTTTGCAAGTGAGATTTTGTCTAAATAATTCGATTATGAGATTATGATGATTGAATGAATAAACTTTGATTTATATGATTATCTCAATGTTTTCATGATATGATTTAATAATTATCATTGTGAATTACACACTTTTACTACGAGGTGGTATTTTGAATGATTTTGGGACGTATGTCGAGATGGTATTTTGGAATAATATTTTGAGATATGTGTCAAGCTTTATTCTTCTCAATGACGATTTGAATTATTGAATATATATTTGAGACATGAGATGTCTTGATATCTATAATTGTAAATTTCATAGTTATATTTTGAATAATTTCGAGATATATGTTGAAATGGTATTTTGGAATGATTTTGAGATTTATGATAAGCTTAAAGCTTCTTTATGACGAAATTGAATCATTGAGCATATTGAGATATAACATTTGAGATGTTACCATGAGTCTTGATATTTTCTCAAAAATATTGATGTTGTCATGACTTGATCAATTGTTACATTTTGACATTTAAAAAGGTTGAGTTCTATTATTGAAATTTCATGATATTCGAAAATGGGTATACACTCAAATTACTTTATGAAGGATTTATAAGACTTTGAATTTTTTCAATATGGATATACATGATTACTTCATTACTCTACTTCTTAAATTGAGAATTTATGCTATGAATTGCATACTACTACAATGAATTAATATTTCTAAAGGCTTTCGAGATAAAAGTCGTTATTTGAGTTGTACTACGGGATATGTATTCTTATTATGAATTGAAGGTCTTAAGTGCTTTTCAAAAGCTGTTGTCATGATTTAATTATCGAATTGAAAGAATAATTATTTGAGTACACTGACCTTGAACTCGCAGAGTCGAGATGATTTTGACTATGAGAAAGATTGATTTTGATATAGATGTTGAGATGAATTTTGGTATTTTTTTTCCGGATGATTTTAATGAGTTGAATTGTTGAAAATATTACGTATTGAGTCTTCACATCCTTGTTCAATTATCGAGTCGATTATGGTTCAATGCATTGATACCTTGTTGATGTTGAAAAAGATTGAAATATTTTAAGTCAAAGTTGGGGTTAGGAATCCACAAATTGTTGATGAATTATAAATTGAGATATTTGATTTGGTCTTTATGATAGACCCTTGTGATGATGATGGTGGATTTCCTAATGCGTTCTGATCTTGTCGGGGAGTAGTACTTAGCACCGAGAGGGAAATTTGGTATTTCCCCAAACCTATGTGCCACTGTAGGGTTGTTTGATGATGATATTATTGGCTAGAGAGCCCGATTGTGATTATTACAGTTTTAAGGTCGTACTCCCTAGCAAAGAGTATGACGCTCCCGCCAACGGGGGTTTCAAACGTTGGTATTCCACGTAGCTCACGTGGGGTTGTCGGTTATAAGAAACTCCCCTGTCCATAAAAGTCATGTTTCTTGAATTACCGAGTCACTCTGAGATTTGAGTCAAAGAGTTGAGATGTTATGATGAATTATGATTACCTATGATAAATTTTGACGATATGATGATTTATGATGATTTATCATAATTTATGATTTTTGATGATTTACATGGATTATGAGATTTTACCATTTGAACTATTTATTATAAAAGTATGAAGAGTATGATTTGATATAACTCAAGCCAAGTAAGTCATCATTGTCTGTATGCATGTTTTCATGAAATTGATGATGTTATTTAAAGTGTTGCATGCACCCCCACATACTCAGTACATTCTCTTTGTGCTGACCCTCATTTACTATTCTATTCAGTTGCAATTTCCGGTTAGTAGGTAAAGAGTCCTCACAGTTCAAGGACTTGGGTCAGTTATTTCAGTTTGGAGCATTGTATTTTCTTTCATCGGTCGTATTGAGTGTGGTAGTTGGGAGTCATGACCCGACTATGTACAGACAATACTAGTAGAGGCTTCATAGACAATAGTAGTGGTTGATGTATTCAGTCTCCTTCTTGTATATGTATATGTGTTAGTAGAATTGTCATCTTGTAATTCCAATATTGTACTGAACAGATTCTGTATTGAGACATTTTCAGCTTCATTCTCTCATAATTATGTTTTAATCAGTTGTTTTTGAGTTATACTGATGAAAAGGGTTAGCTTGGGGTCACTTGTGACCCTAAGCACCGTGTGGCATCTCGGAACTCAATTTTCGAGATGTTACAAACTTGGTATTAGAGCACAGAGTTCAAGTGTCCTAGGGTGTCTATAAAGCCGTGTCTAGTAGAGTCTTGCGGAACGGTACAGAGATGTCTGCACTTTTCTTCGAGAGGCTATAAGGCATTTAGGAAAGGTTGTTGTTCTTTCAAGTCTTGAATCGTGCAATAAGTTTAAACCAGATAAGCTACCAATTTTTTTTCAGGATCTATAAGTGACAGTTTGTACTTTTCTATCTATGTGCTATTCTTGAGATAGTATGAGCAGCAAGTCTCGGTTCTTTCCCTGATAATGTTTTCAGACTGATTAGCAAAATATTTCAGAAGTCTAATAAAAGTGGCTTCAGAAGAGCCTCCCAGTGTGTTATAAGTTCCTGAAGTTTCATGTTATGTCCTCTTCTTTATGACTTGTTCAGCTAAGACTGAGTGGATGCGTACTCCTTGATCATCGAATATGGTATGCCAAGTTCCTATCTCCCGTAATCTTGCTATCATCATGCTGTTGAAAAAAATAAAAGTCTAGTGAAGCCGTGTGGGGCTCTTTCGATTCACTAGCATAACTGTTTTGTTATTCACCTCAAACTTTTTTTCAAAACTCATATTCAAAGCCTAGTGGAGCCGTGTGCGGCCTATTTCGATCCACTAGCAACTTATAGTTCATCTTGTTCCTTGTGCTGGCTGAAAATGTGGGATTTAGAGGTGTAGTAGTAAGAAGGATGGTAAGTGTGATTTGTTGAGCATAAGTATAGCGGAATCTATTTTTGCATACATTTAGGGTTAATAGGGAGTGATATATCCTTGTGTGTCAATTTTGTGATGTAGTTTGTTCGAGGTATGAAATAGGTGTTGACGATATTTGTATGCTAGATAGTATAGGTTAGTAATGGAAGTACTCGATGGGTGAGTGTTGTTAAATTATGCCATTGCCGGCTTGCAAGAGGAAGTTAAGTTAAGACGTAGAGAGCTATGAACTAAGTTAAGTTGTGTATGAAGGATCGATAGTAGTGACGGGTGAAAGAAGGATGTGTTAATGGATTGTGAATAAGATAAGCTATATGATTATGACCAATTATTATTGTTATGAAGTTTAAATGGGCTAGCATTTGTTGAAGGACCACAAACTAACCCATGACTGATATTTGTACCTGTATACTGCATAAGATAACATAATAATACGAAAACATGCACTGAAAGGTACTAAGGTTTGATCATTAACATAACTAAATAACGTAACATCTGTATGGGGTAATAGAATACCCAAATCAAAACTGAAGTCTAAAACATGATAGTCTGTATCTAATCTGCATCTAGTTTGAAAGCCTTTATTGTCTGAAGAATCTGAATAAGGAGTTGATGGGACATGTCCCCAACTAACTCCAACTAATAAGCTAATTAATGAGATACTAGAAAATCATTATGTCCTCGAAGAATGAGGACTCACTTCTACTCTGACTGCTGAATCTGGAATCTACTGCTGATCTGGAACTCGTGTCTCTGAACCTATGGTGTAACATAAAAAGAAAGCACCATAGCGTGAATGCATCAGTACATATGTACCGAGTATACATATGAGATAGGCTATATGTAAGGGTTTGCATGCATGATCAATACTAACTGGCTGTCTAACATGAACATGAGAATGCATACATAAATACGCAATTGTAACTGACAACGTGATAACATAATACTGATACCGTGGTAGCATGACTACTGAGTCCAGATACTGATAACATGACATAACTGATAACATGAATGATTATATCTGAATATAACTGATAACGTGGGTGACTGTATCTAAATATAACTGATAACGTGGGTGACTGTGGCTGAAAGTCCTAAATCTGATGAAACTATCTGAGTTCCACACTGTATCTGAGTTGACTGTGTTTGACAGTCCTGAAATCTGAAGAACTATCTGAGTTCTATTACTGAGACTGATTGACTGTATCTAACTGTCCTGATTCTGTAACATGAAACTGTGGGAAGTAGTATCTAACCGATATGCCCCAAATGTGCTATAATAGCTGAGCTGGGGTCCAATCTATGCCCTGATTGGAAGGGTTTCAATACCGCTCCACTTGTAAGGACAACATGTGAGTAACCCTCATATAACAGGTAACTCTAGTGAGAACGGTGGGAACCCTCACATAACAGGTTAAGACACCTCATCTACCCTCATATAGCAGGCTACGATGTCTCAACCTATGTTGGCTACATAGTTCTGGAATGCAGGGATTGCTTCTAAGAATCACACCCTCATATAACAAGTGAGTCCCCATCGTTGGGTTTACTCAGTGCTAATTCCTACTCCCATATAAATGGACACTGAATATGATTTACTGAACTGAACTGAGCATGGACTGAGTTACTGAATTTCCATAGCTGACGGAATACTACTGATGTATGACAACTGACTGAGTCATGAGATCATGGAGATTTTTCCTGAGTCATAAGACTATCTGAAGTCTAAGAATTCATAGCTTGACTGAGATTATCGTGAAAACATTCCATGGATCTAGGCACACAGCTAATATTTCGGGTACAAGTACCCCCAGGACTCGATAGAAGGAAACTGACATAACATAATTTACTTGAAGAGTTGACTAACATCGTAATACATACTACATTCATAGGAGCCTTTCATTAAACATGTAATAGGCATAAACTTGTACATACATGGGGATTTCATGATATCATGCTAGTTAGACAATTTTCCTTCATCTAGGCATTTAATCAAACATATTATAGGCATAGTACATGTAAAGCACATTATACAACAATTAAACATCATGCTTCAATTCTAATTCCATCATACAAGGTTTTAGTCGTGAGATTTAGTAAATCTTTATCTATACTAATCAACCCACATGGAATTTATCATCAAATCATGGAATAGAAATCAAGTCCTCATTTATCAATATGAAAGAGAATATACAAAGCATGAAAACATGAAGAAAATCCATAACTTATAGTTAAAAGGGATTCTTGGACTTCATGGACGAAAGGAGTCCATGAATGAACACTATGAATTCCTTAGTTCATGATTTCGTGAAGATTGATGGTGAAACCTTCTTGAAATTGGACCTTCTATGAAAACCCTAGCTTGAGTTCTTGAGAGTATTTGAGAAAAACATCAATATTTTGGATGAATAAGAGCTAAATCTCGTGTTTGAAAGCTTATATAGGTGGGTAAATTGACCATTTTAACCCTGAACATGTAATTAAATTTTCAGTAAAATTTCCCGAATTGGGCCCTTGGCGCGACACGGCGTTATCGTGTCGTGTCACTGGAAATTGACAATTGGGAAACTGCACGGTGGCACGACGTGAAACTATCATATTTCCAACTTGTCTACGACCTGGAAGTTTGGCGTGACACACTAGTATCGCGGAGAACAATTGTAATTCGACAATTGCTATTTGAGATATCTCTGTGACGTGCTGAAGGCTCAGGTCAAACACTGTTTCACTAAAAAGGCTCTAACTCTTCGCCCGGGTGTCGAATTTGGGCAAATTATATATCGATGGAAAGCTTATTCAATTTCCCACATGATAGAAAGTGAAAATTATGGAAATACCATATGTATAAGAATACATTCTTATTTCAAAGAAAGTTCTAACATTCTTGAGAGGATTTTCAAGCTAAGAAAAAACACAGGTATGACAACATGAGAGTGACGATGTTGAGGATAGTGAAGGAAAAAAAAGAGGGAAGCAAAGAAGAAACTAAAAGTTATAGCGATAAAGATAAGGAGAGATAGTGGAGATGGGGAGGAGAATGATCCCCTAGCCTTGCCAATTTGTGCGAGAGATATCTTCATTAAGTCATATGGCCTAACAACTTTGATGGATGAGCAAAGTTCTTTTCTTGCAAAGATTTTCATAAGATCAAGCTATCTAGAGTTTAGAAGGATTCTTGTTGAACAAAAGTTGTATATTGATTTTAAAAAGACTTGTTTCAGACACTTCAGGCATATGCTAGATTATTTTAAGTTTAATGGATAGATGATCCATTATGTGTTGCTGCGACGTATCAAAAATAATAAAAAAACTGCATGAAATTTGATTTTGTGTGAACGGTAAGCCAACTTTTTTTGGCTTAAAGAAATTTTCTCTAATTACGGGGCTGAATTATTCAACATATCCTCGTGAATCAAAAATGAACAAATTCCTCCAAAATGGTAAAAGCTTTCATTTTAAGGTGACGAAGAACAAGAGCATTACTGCCTCAAGGTTGGTTAACCTGATCAAAGGTAATAGGTTGACTAATAAACAAAAGTTGAAGTGCGTTTTGGTTTGGTTCGTGCACTCGATGCTGTTGGAAAAGGACCTATCAAAGAAGGTGGATTCAGACCACATTAAGATGACGGATGATTTAGATTTCTTTGGGGGGTATACATGGGGAAAAAAGTCATTTGGGTTAACATTGAGCTATTTGAAAAAGAAGATTGATTTGACCAAGCAGAAAGAAATATTTGTGAAGAGGAATAATTCATCATACGCGTTATATGGCTTTCCCTGGGCATTTCGGGTACATATAATCTACCATCTTATTGATTTATTATAGACTCTTACCTATTTATGTAACAATACATAGACCTTATAGATTTACTTATGCTTCTATTGATTGCAAGTTTGGATATATGAGGCCTTTCCTCATCTGGGAATGTACGCCGGTAAGTCGTTGGATACTCCTTTTCCTATTTCCCATCTTCTTAGATGACACGCGTTGAAATGTGACAACATAATGGAAGACGACCCATTTAAGTACAAAGGAAACAACTCAAAGGTAAAATTATACTTATTATAATAAGATAATAATATTATTATATTAGTGAATGTCGTGTAATTTATATTTATTTTTTTATAGATTATGAACCCATACCTTACCCATAGCATCCGTGAGATGGAGCAGAGATATATGAAAATATTTAAGCCATACATAGACGAAGTTAAGGATACATCCATCGATGCCTTGAAGGCGCAACTAAAAGGCGTGATTGTCCTGACTTTATCAGCGGAGGTCGTATTTGAAGAAGAAGATTTAGGTAGTCACAATTATGTTCCAAGTCTAGCACATGCTTGTGATCATGATGGTTCAAGTGGACTCAAAACTATACCCAGCGCTTCTAATGATGATGACCTGTGTGAGCGTGTTGTTGTGCTCTAGAAAAGTGTTCTGCCTATTGCTTTTTTTGTTTGAGATGAGAGGTTGAGGAGAATCGAGAAGAATAAGAAGAAGCATCAAGATGAAGGTAAACTAATTTATTTTTTATTCTTCCAATTTAATTTTCTTACATAATTTTTGTAATCCTTTCACAACAAAGTAGTGCACCTCGATAGTCCCCCTCGTAGCTAACATCAAGTAAACTTTGAAGAACTTGCATTCGTAGTGACTGACATTGCTGCAGAAGATGAGAAAGCTAAAGAAAAGAAGAAAGAAGATAAAACGGAAAAGGAAAAGGCAGCAGATGAAAAAGATGTGAAAGAAAAAAAAGATGAGGAGAGGACAACTGAAGAAGAAGCAAAAAATGAGAATAAAATAAAAGAAGAAGAGAAAAATGAGAAGACAATTGATGAAGAAGTTGTGGCTAAACAGGAAGACAAAAATATTGAAGAAGAGAAGAAATTAGAAGAAGAAGAAGAAGAAGAAATGAAAGAAAATGAGAAGAAAGAAGTAAAAGAAGAGGAAAAAAATATGAAGAAAATGAATTGGATGTGATGGGCATTGTTACGGAACTCAATGATGATAACATGTAGTTCGGTGGTTTGGAACAAACAGTTTTCTTAGTGATATGTTGTTTGTAATGATTTTTCTTATGGATAATTGAATTACATATATTTGGCATGTCAATGATGACATTTACTGATGAAATTATGTTCAGTTATTCCATTGTCTTGTTAGATTAAATAGTTGATTGTGTTACCAGTTTAGTTATTGTCCTAAGTTATAGAGGTCGATGACAAGTATTATATGAGTTGTTCTCTATAATTTTTAGACTGAAAGCACAATTGATTGAATAAATCATATATTTACAATGATGACAAACAAGTTTACTGTTATATGTTGCATTATGTCACCAATTCAGTAACTATCATGGTTTATAGAGGTCCATCGATTGTGTCCAATGTAAATCATAGACGCAAAGCCTTGTCAATAATATACTATATTTGTTTATTGCCCTTAATAGCATATTAGGAATAAATAAATAATGAATTAATAAAATAATAAATAATTAAATTTTATGAAAACAAACTAGCTTAACCAAGTCATGTGATCGTATGAGAGTCCACATAAATTGTAGAAGGTGATCCAAGATGTATGAGGATGGATAGTGGTTGTACAACCAACATCCTCAGGGTAATGTTTACCCAAAGCACAAGTATGTTGTGGGGAATTCATTTGTTCAACCACAAGTCATCATTTGTTCAACCACAAGTCATCACCTCACACATCTTTGATCACCACCTTCAATTTACGTAGACTCTCGTATGATCACATGACTTATTTAAGATCATTTAATTGCATAAAATTTATTTTTTATTATTTTATTAATTAAATATTCCTTTTCAAAATATTTGCTAGTCATAGTCTATAAATAAATTTTCTTGTCTAATTATTTAATTGTTGAAGTAGTTCCCAATCTATTCTACATTATATCAGGCCGAGTAAATAACTAAGCATAGTCTAGCATAAACTTTAGACTACTACATTAATAAATGTACTAGACGAGGATACATAATCATAGACCATGACTAGCACATATTTTGAAAGGGATTATTTAATTAACAAAATTATATATCATTGGATTTTATGCAATTGAATGAGCCTAAAAAAGTTATGTGATCATATGAGAGTCCACGTAAATTAAAAGTAGTGATCAAAGATGTGTGGTGTGATGACTTGTGGTTGAACAACCAATATCCTTAGGGCAATGTTTACCAAATCACAAGTATGTTGTGAGGAATTCATTTGTTCATCCACTATCCATCTGCACACATATATGATCAACTTCTCCAATTTACGTGGACTCTTATACGATCACATGACTTGTTCAAGCTCCTTTAATTGCACTAAATTCAATTATTTATTATTTTATTAATTAATTATTTCTTTTTTTCCAAATATGCTACAAAGATCAATAAACCAATGCGGTGTATTATTGGCAAGGCTTTAAGTCTATAATTTTCAATGGACACAATATATGGCCCTCAAATCACTTTCACTTATTTAATTATTTGTATCTTTGAATATGGACTAATGTTTTTTTTACCGTTGCACCAACCCATATATACCGAAGCATTGACCGAGTATGGGTCTATATGATTTAGCATCTACCCAATTCATGAGAAGGCATCGATTATATTTACGGTCTATGCAAGAGGTGCGGTAGTATGGTATAATAGTGACAAAGCTTGCAGTCTATGATTTACAATCAACACAATTACATTTATTTAATTATTTATATTTCATGAACCTACATAATGGAATCCATCGATTACGTAGACAGTCACACGAAGTTATTCATCTCGGTCAATCATATACCATATCGACCGTGTAATTAATTTTGTAGAAATCCACATAATCATTGATAGACCAGATTCATTATCCATTAGCATATATGAATTCATATATATTTATATAGATAGATATATGATAGACCATTAGTTTTGACGTTTGACAATTGTTTCATTCATCTTCTAACAGGGGAAATTATAAAATTTCAACCAAAAAGAAAATTATATAATTAATGTAGAGACAAACAGAAAGGGCATTGCAATAAAATTTCAAACACTTCATGTCATAAGTTCATTGCAATAATGGTTTAACACCATATTTACAGCAAAATACGAGCAAAAGGGCCAAATATAAGAAGCTTTCATCTAACAAATTCCCTAACCATGAAAGATTCTTTGAAATGAACTTACAACTACAACAAAAATTAAATCCTAAACTAAGGGGATGGTGGGGGGTGATGAAATCCTCCGGCTGCATATTTAGTCTCTCCATGATCACCCATAAAAATTATATGATACGCCGGAGGTCACGGTGGAGGTGCTCCCTGGCCTGACCCAGACTGTAGAAGAGACGGTCTAGGTTATTTCGAAGGAGGAGAATGTCGTAGCTACACTGAAAATGAACCCTCCTTCGTGGTTTGAGTGGAATGCTTGACATTTGGTAGTATTTATCAATTGTTTTGGGCTTAAAAAGATGAATATTGTGTATAGTTGATGATTTTTTATATAGACCAAAATTGAAACCTTTGGTCTTCCCATTCAGTTATAGGTAGACGCGTGCATCGGTGTAATTTGAGGAGATAACGTATACCCAATCAACACAAGGTTGTGATTGTATGTGCAGTTATTTTTTTTATGTGTCATAAATGTTCGACTGTTCATATATTCATTTGAATAATTAGAATTTTTAATAGACTTGAAATAGAATTGATAATAAATTATGTGGTATATAAAGAATAATCCCAATAAACTTGACACACAATATATCCCAATAAATTATGTATGCGCTAGGGTTGGATATAAGAAGTGATGATGTCAACCTAGTGTCCAAATACTTAATTTTTCAAGACTTGTGTCAGAAAATCTAAAAAAGCTTTCAATGTGTCTATTTTCAAAAATCGAATTAACCAAGAAATATTTTTTACCGCCTTAGTAGTATTTTATCTTTATTCTTTCGAACAGAAGATTGCTTTAAAATTAAAAAAAATATATTTTCAAACAGATATGTCAGCTGTTGCAACAAATATCAGTATCTATGTGAACATTTCCAATAGCTCAGTCATCTGTCGCAATAAATTTCTTTGCAATTGATTTTAAAAAATAATTAACATCAACTCGGACCAAATTAACAATTTCAAAACTTGTCATTCTTTTCCCAAAAAAATACAAATCAACCCAATGCAAATTATCCATTTGAGGAAAAAACGTTTCATCATTTCAAATATCGAGTTCTCGCTCTTTTCTTTATCTCTCTACAATACAAATAACAACTACTCAACACCTTGCTCAACCCTTCATAACAGATTAATTTTCTTCCTATTTCTGATAATATAGTTGTTATTTTCGACTTTATTCTCACTTGTATCTATCATTTTCTCTATCTTCGCAGGTAATACAGTTGGAAAAGAGTTCTATATTTGTTCATTATTCTAAAAATTAGGGATTTTTAGCTAATGATGAAAAAGAAGACTTTTAGTTTTATTACCTTCGAGAATGGGGTAACAATTTTGATTTTTGATGCTAAAAATATAGAAATAACCCAATAAAACCCTAGTTATTGCCGTAGTATTTTGTTGACTATCGTAGTATTATTGGATAGTATTTGTGGTATTATTGGTGTCTATTGGTGGTAGTGTCGGTATTGGTAGTCTTGGTGGTGGTGTCGGTGGTCTTGGTGTTGGTATTGGTGGCATTGGTGGTGATGTTGGTGGCCCTAGTGGTCTTGATGTAGGCATTAGTGGCATTGGTGGTATTGGTGATGTTGTTGATAGTCTTAGGCATGGTCTTGATGCTTTTAGCAGTGGTATTGGAGGTCTTAGGGGCATTGTTGGTGGTCTTGGTGGCATTGGTGGTGGTCTTGGTGATGGTCTTGGTGATGATCTTGGTGGTCCATCTGTTGCAACAGGTGGAACATCTGTTGGGAGATATTAAATAGGTCTTCAAACAGATTCCCCATCTGTTCCAACAGATGGGTTATTCGTTGGAGTGTTTTTTTGTAATTTGGTGTATAATAATTTATTGAAATTTGTCTTACCTTTTTTAACAAATTTATGCAGACATCAAATGTAATGTATTTTTTATTTATCAGTTGTTCGTAGTTAAAAGATATATCTCAAAAGAACAGAAACTGAAAGAGGATCAATTTCTGACCACCTAATAAAAAAGGTTAGAGTACAAACTGATTCGAAGAAACTTCCTGAACAATCTCCATCAGGGAAAATGTAGCTGAGGAAAGTTATGAAAAGGGAGGTAGAGAAGGGTATATAAAGGCTAGTGAGAAAAATAAAAGTGAGGAGGAAGAAGAAAAAGATGAACAAAAAGAGGAAGAAGTACAAAATAAGAATAAGGACGATGATCAACTTGATGATAATGCATCACCAATAGGGCATGAATTAAGATCTAAATCCCAGTATGAAGTGGTCAAAACTATTAGTATTGATAGGTTTCAAGTTGCGATGCCGATAGATGGCCCTGCAGAACTAACTGGTGATCTTGTACTTAAATGTCAGTTGGGGAAACCTTTTGATGAATTTAGGAAAACTATGAAGAATGAAAACATAGACGGCCTTTTTAAGAAGAGCTGCTTTGGATACTTTCTTGAGCTGCCTGAGGACCACACTGTCTATTTCCAAATGAGCATAGTATATGGTCTTCTCAAGCGTAAGATCAAGTACATAGGGGATGATAAAGGTTCGGAGGAGGGGATAAAAGGATGGATGAAATCTGGATCAACTACTGTGCCATATCGGTTTGTTTTAGCTTAAAAGAGTTTGTCATAGTGACGAGCTTGAGATACAATTGTCTAGAAGAACATCTCACCAAGGAAACACCCCACATAAGGTCCAAGCCAAGTAGGACATTCAAACCACCATCACCATCAAATAGAAGGAAGGCATTGTCTAAGCAACCACCCACCAAAACCAAGAAATGCAAGGAAAAAAATAGATGGGTTATTGGACATTGCTGGACATAGCTACAAAGAGGGGAATTTGATAGAAGATCTCAAGGATAAAACCATACCAAAGCAGTACAGGGAGAAATTGTACTTGGTTTGGTTGGTCCATTCCGTTATATTGGCAAGAGACGTCAAGAAAGTCATAGAAGATGATTAGTTGGCATTTGCTGATGATTTTAAGAAATTCAATGATTATCCCTAGGGATATAACAACTACAACTTGACTTCCAAATATTTACTGACGAAGCTATCCCCAAAGATGATCATATTATACGGTTTTCCTTGGGCTTTCATGGTAAATTTAATCATTATTTGATTACTCATCCATTATTTTATATTATATTGAATAATTATTATGACTTTTTTTGGTTTCTTCCTGTTTACACATTTTAGGCTTGGGAATTTAATGACATTCTTCCCCTCTGAAAGAAGGTCAAGGATTACTCGGATGAGGTTTCTCATCCAAGGATCCTTAGGTGGTTGGCTGCAAAAAACAACATAAGAGTTAAGGAGGTTGATCTCTCTAACCCTACAAATGATGCAGTATGTCTTCTTTTGAGTAAAATAATTTGACTCAAAGAAAGATATTAAAATAGAAGTGACATCTATTATGATAGATGGGTCATCTATTGCAATAGACTACTCGTCTATTGCAACTGGTACAACAGATGAGTAATCTGTTATGATAGATGATCCATATTTTGCAACAGATTAACCATATATTTCTCTGGTTCTCTGAACCCAACTCAACAGATTATACATCTACTACAAATTATGCAACGGATGGGTAATCTGATGCAATATATTACCTATTTATCGCGACATATAGATCAGCTATTGTGACAGATAGATTATCTGTTGCATAAGTTAATTGTGTAAACATGTAAACCAACTGACTATAAATTATTATTATATGATTTAACTTTAAATGTATTTGTCATTTTTTATAGGCTGTGCATCCTTAGATCGTGCCTATTGAGAAGGAGTTGGGGTGACTTCTTTTATTACTCTAGGTCTTGTTGATGTAATATCAAACCCAATGGTGAAGTTAATAAATAAGGAATTAGTTGGAGAAACAGCCATAAGAAGAAAAGTTAGGCAAGGTCATCCTAATATTGAAGCTCTTCATGACCAACCTACTGCAACAGATCCGGGTGCTTCTTCTGGGGTGTTGCTGGTGGAGTTGTTAATATTGGTGACAGCCATCCTTAAGCTGCTGCTGCTGCCAGTCGTAATGATGAGCATGTTGATTCTCAAGAAAAAATTAAATACGTTTGAAATAACCCCTTGCACAGGTCTCTCTACCCTTACATTGGTCTCTCTCATCCTTACAATGGTCCCTCTCACCCTTCTTGACCCTCATGTTCTCATTGCAAATACAAAGTGTGTAAGGACGGACAGGATAAACTTCTTGAGAAACTAAAGGCTATCTCTACAGCTGTCGAGTAATTAAAATCCAAGAGGGGTGTCATACCATCCAAGAAGGTGAGGGAGCCATACACTCCTACAGTGGTGCTTAGGAGGAAGAAAAGAAAAATTAGCCAAATACTCTCCAGCCTTAAAACAAAAAAGACTGCAACTCTTATCTCTCCAAAAGTTATTGAAGTTCCAGGGCCACTGAAGAAGGTGGACATATAAGAGGCACTTGGCGACCAAGAGAGGACGGAACTGTGAAGTACCAAGAATCCCAAGAAGAAGAAACCAGCAGAAGAATGCACCATGCATATGTTTGACCATCAAGACTTCAGGAGTATGACAGTTATGCGTAGGTGGTACGTGGATAAGGTAAGTTTATTTTTCCAAACCTAGCCTTCTAGTCTACTCCATGAAGAAGAAGCTACACAATAGATATGTCATTTATTCCAACAGCTGGGTATTTTGGCGCAATTGGTAGTTATTTTGTTGCAACAGATTAAACATCTATTGCATAAGTTGTGTTAGGTGGGTAATTTGTGAACGGATTTAGAGAACCCTCTGTAATAGATGGACCATCCGTTGCATATTTCCACTATGTTTTTCTTCTTTACAATTACTAACCTATTTAAAAATTATCTTCTTATATCACAGTATGTTGATGAAATTCTCTGCCTCATGAGGGGAAGACAATTAGCATACCCGGATGCTTATGATGTTGCTGATAGGATAATGGACCTTAACTTCTATAATAATTTCAAGAATTGATACAATGATCTCAAGTATCAAGCGAAACTCCCAATGGCCCGGGATTTGATTGGTTCATTTCTACGTACGAATAAGAGGAAGATATGATTAAGTATGTTAGAGGGAATAGGCCATATCAACACAACAAGAGCTAGACCAAGGCAAAGAGAATTCTTGCAGTCATGAACGTGGAAGTCAAATATTTTCTCGTTATTGAGAACGCTCTCGAGGAGGAAAGGATTAAGGTTTATGACACAACTTACCAATCTTCAACAACGATGCTTTTTTATCCACATGTAGCCACCGTTGGAGTTGCTCCCCAGCTTATCGAGGCTGAGTAAACTGATGAATCATTTGCCAGCGGAAGTCTTGAAGAAGAAAGCATGGGATTTTGAAGATTGAAACAAGGGCATGCAACTTCAAAAAAATAAAATCGATGCCACGTGCGGGCCGTACGCGCTTGCCAGGGGTGGCTCAAGCAAATTTGTGGCCTAAGGACAAAATCGAATGGAGGCCTTACGATTTTAAGAAAAATTAATTGTTTTTGTGAAGTCTACTTTTAGAATTATATAATCAATTTCTTCTAATAATTCTTTTTTAATAAATAATATAGTCAATTCATTAAATCTTTCTTGAGACATAATACTCTAGACTAGATATATTAAACTCCTCCTAAATTTCTTTTATATAAAATTTTTATTTTTCTACAAATAGTATTTAATATATTTTTAAAATCTATAATCTATTTTTTTTTTAAAATAAGGCCCCTTAAATTTGGGGGCCTAAGGCAGCCGCCTATTTTTTGAAAGGGTAGAGCCGCACATATTTTGGTGCATTCAGATTCACCCTATGGTGAAAATCTTTCCATGGGCTATGGTGACTTTTCAGCTGTGGAGGCCATTAACATATGGGTTGGAGAGAAACCAAACTATGACTATGACTCCAACTCCTGCAAACAAGATATGTGCGGTCACTATACTCAAGTGATCTGGAAAAACACCCTTCAAGTTGGATGTACAAGACTGAAATGTGATAATGATGAAGCGTGGTTTGTGTCATGAAACTATTATCCCCCTAGAAATTACATCGGCGAGAAACCTTATTGATTAATTAAATAATTGAGATGTATGGTTTCAATAATTTTATAGTAATTGCATTACTCATCCCATGTAAGTCAAGTATGTATAATATAGGTTCCAATTTCGGTATGTAATATGTGAAGTTGTCCTTAGATCCCCTGAGATCATGAAATTTAATTAATAAATCAAAGACCAATTTTGGATCAAGTATCTATCTATCACTCTCTCTATATATGTGTGTGTATATTTTATATGAGTTACATTTTCCCTTCAATAAATATTTTTATAGCAATTTCAACATATTTGAGATATCATGAAGATCTACTAGATAAATTTATTTAGTGTTGCATTTGTAGAAGACTTAAATCTCGTGGTTTTAAAGGAAAAGTTACATATAAATAAGAAAATATAGCTACTATATTTACTATACATATATAGCTATAGATTTACTAAACATAACTATAATTAGGTATTATAACTTCTCTCTCCTATATATATCTCCCTCTCTCACTCGCCACTCCCCCCCCTCGGGTCCTTCACCCTCCATTTGTCTAAGAAAAAAAAATCACAATGTATCTCTCTTCCCCTTCCATCGCTCGTTGTGATCCCCCCTTTCTCTTTCCCTCTTTACAATTTATAAGAAAATGAAGAATAGGAAGCAGACTGTATCATGTTTTATGGACTTAGATGGGTTGGATCAACATGAGCTAAACAATAGGTCATAATCCAACATATAACAGTTACCATATTTTAATTTTTAAATTTTTTTGATGATCTATTTAAGCACCTGATAATTCTTCCTCTTTGTTGTTGTTATATATAACATATCAAACAAAAAATTTAAGAAAAATGTTTTGATAAGGTTTTGCATGGGTTAATTTGGTGGACATCCTAAATCAGTCCAGTTTTTAAATAGGCTGAATTTGGCAGATCAAAATCAATTGACTTACATACTAAAGGTAGAATTTCTCTGTTAATTAATTTGTTGTAGTTTTCTTCCTTGAAAGCAATCTTGCAACAACTTGGTTCTATTCATTTCTCATCTATAAGATTTAGTTAGAAATTGAATATTAATATTCGAAAAAAACCGTCGCTAACCCTTTTTCACTTCCTAGCTTCCTTCTTAAGCATACGTCTTCTAAGGTATTTGATCAAACTAGCTTATAGCAGTAATGGTCAAATCTGGCCATCGTCTAACATGGTTTCAGAAATCAGGGGTGGCTCAACTAATGTGGTGGCCAAAGCAAAACTTCAATGAGAGGCCTTACGATTTTCTACGAAAAATAAAAAAAAGTCTTATATTGTATATAATGTCTTGAAGTCTTTTTTTTCTTTTTTTTTAGTTTTTATATACAAAGTTATTATGATTCTCAGCCCATCGATATCATACGCCTATTGAAATAGTTTTCGCGAAAAATAAGTTATTCATAGATTTTTCAAAAATAAATTAATATATATGTTGCATAAATATATTAGATCATATTTATTTGTTGTAGAAAGTACGCACCTTGTTTTCAAGATTTCAAATATCTTTAAAGAGGTATACCTATAGAGAAGTTTATATTGACGAATAATGATATAGGAAAATTTAAAATACTCTCTCTGACCCAATTTATGTGACACTTTTTGCTTTTCAAGATTCAAAGATTTGATTGTATGCTTATATAGAATCATTATAATTTTACAATAAAATTATTTATTACGAAAAAATAACTCGTTTGACTCTAGAAATTCAAACACAATTACATAAATTGAGATTAAAAAAATATAATATATACACTTGTTATAGAATTTTGGTGCCCCCAAATTAGCAGCAGCTTTAGTTGATCCATGCTTCAGCCAGCCTTGGCGCCTGCATACATCGAATGTTTGCTGACTGACACAGAAATGTCCGGTCTGTGTGGCGCCATTGTGGAAAGGATGCAAGAGATCTGGGTATATGGGGTACTAACTAAATGCTTGGAGCCTATATATAAAGAAGAAGATATACAAAGACAAACACCATAACAATTTTTTATGTTAGACGAAAGTTGATTTTTTTATAATGCAATAGATTGTCTATCTGTTGTAACAGATAGTACATCTGTTGTGACAGATTGATTATTTGTTGCAATAGGTTGGTCTTCTGTTGTATTATGCAGATATCTCTTAGTCTCTGTCGCAACAGATATACAATCTGTTGTAACATATAGTCTATATGTTGCAACTGATAGGTAATCTATTAGAACAAATAAAAAAAGTAAGAAGACCTGCTTGATAATTTCCAACAGATGACCTACATGTTGCAACATATTTCTAAATTTGTTTGATAATTTCCAAAAGATACTTCCCCCGTTTATGTGTCATCATTTTCTTTTTGATTCGTCCCAAAAAAATATCATCTTTTCTTATTTGGTAACTATTTTAAGACACAATTCCACTTTTACCCTTATTGGTCTCACTTAATTTTTAAAAAAAATAGTAGTACATTTTTTGATAAAGGACAATTTGGTAAACATAACCAAGTCTTCCCTTATTTCTTAAACTCCGTGCCCGGTCAAATGGCGACACATAAAAAGGGATGGAGGGAGTATGTCATCTGTTGCAACATATGTATTATTTGTTGTGATATTTGAATCTAGTATTTCATTTCATATAATAAGTTCAAAACTAAGGATTAAACTATATTCACAAACAACATTAAATAAATCGAAGCCTTTAGAAATTACATAAAATAACTCAACAAATAAATGAAATGTAAAAAAATTATTATGGGTACAAATGATCTACTCTACAAATAAATCAATAATTTAACCTTTGGTGCCAAAAATTATCAAAGAGAGATTATTACTTTGACAGACTCAAGCTATAAAGATCTACTCAATATGGACAAGTTTTTCTTCATCCGATGCTATGGAATTCGTCTTTGATCGTCGTGGATTTTTAATGTCGCCTGTATACGATTTCTGAGCTTTCGCTTCTTCGTATTTCCATAAAAGAGCAGCATATCTTTTGCGGAGTAATCCGGCATCAAGTCCATTATTTGATACTTGTAATCCATCGATCAAATACTGGGTGTAAGCAACAACAACAAGACCGCATCCTTGTATTTTCAAGAAAACAAATAATCCATATCTTGCAACTCATGTAAGCGTTGTGAAATTTACTAAACAAAACTAAATCATGATACTTACAGGTTACTAATGGGTTGTTGAGCAATTTCTTCAACATATTCTACATCAAATAGATTACCCATTTTATCCCGATATGCTTCAATCATTGACTAATCAGTACGAACCTTTTGGTCCAAAAAACCACTCATATCAAGGTAAGTTGGTAATATTTTGGCCAGCTTGTGTATCTCCGACAATGGTGCGGAATGTCTCCTTCTTGACATCGAGTCATTAACTCAGATGCGCCTCTCTTTTAGAACGACGACAGCCAACACCCAATGGAATTCATCACCACAATTGATTGGGATGTATACTTCGTCGACCAAATGCCAAGGTAAGCCAGCTGGAATGCTAAAACCTTTGATGATGTTGATTAAGCATTCCTCAATTCGGGAAACTTTCGGTTGTTGTTGACAAAAACCTATCGTAGGAATTATTGATATAATTTTTGTACAAATAATTATTTGTCGTGTATCTGTATTGTTTTTGTGTTTACAATTTGTCCATTTTTTAAAAGTAGTAAAAAATGACATCGATGTGCTGCACATATTATCAAATATTTCAGATTACGTGACAATAAAATTAATACACAAATGCAATTAAATAAAGTATTAATTAATAGTAATATATAGGGCATTTGAACATTATTATTCCAGCAAGTTTGGGGTTGTGACATCAAATAGAACCAATCCTTCATTCCGAGTTGTGCAACAACAAAGTCGAATATATCAAAACCAAGACTCGATCGTTCACTTTGTAGTGTTTGTCATTTTATTTCTACATGATTTATATGTATTAATGTCATATTTTTACAACAAGAATTGTATAGATCAATATCTTTAAAAAAGATTTATGTACCTGCCGGCGTGATGCTTTAACAGCCCATCGGTAATCCATTCTGAATAGTCATTGATCAACTTTATTAGTTTTTTTGGAGCCTCTTCCGGGATGTTGAATCCTTCAAACAGGTAATTCTTCCGTTCTCCCGAACTGACAGGCTCCACTTTTTCTTCTTCCATGGAAGCAATTGATGGATTATGAACTGTGATATTATGTTGTTCAGTAGTAGCTTCTACTGTGACATCTACTTGGAAAGCCAGAATTGTCAATGCTAATAATCACATATATATAACAGATTATCTATCTGTTTTATCAGATGGATTATCTATTGGGAAAAACTCGAACAGGTAAAATAGAGTTGTACAATAATTTCAAACAAATGACCCATCTGTTGTGACATATGACTCATCTATTGATACAAATTAAAATAGTAATAAGACTTGTTTGATTTGCTGAAATAGAAAGACATATGTTACAACAGATAATGCATCTGATGCAACCGGTTATACGACAGTTGCAACAGATATATATATCTGTTTGATAATTTTCAGCAGATGTATAATCTGTTGAAATGGACGTGTCTGTTTGTTTGTTGGAACAGATGATATACATTCACCTTCTTTAGCTAATGCTGCTCTCCTGTGGCCCTTGTACATTGATTAAAGGTACAAAACAAAGACAGAGGAGTTGCAATTTTACATATTTCAATGCTTGATGATGCCTTGAAAATTTCTTTCCTTCTTCTCTTAGCCACATTGATCTCTATGGAGTGTATGGATACGAAATCCTCATTGATAGAATGACATCCCTCTTAGATGTCATTTCCTTTACAGAAGCAGTTAATACATTAATGACATTAATCACTCCATCATATTTCGCCTTGCAGTGTTAACATTTGCATGCAGAATATTCGCTAGAAGTGGCAAAATCTGTATAATCAGTATGATCATAATTATAATGGTTTGTTGTTTCAAAAACTGTAAGAGGGGCACCACTACAACTACCATTATCAACAACAACAAGTCCACCCTTCAAAATTATTTTTCTTGTGATGGTTATTGCTCCAAACAATTCCTTCTTTATTCTATCAACGACCTTAGGGTCCGATAAAGTTTGCACAGACCGTAAAGTAAGAAAAAATGACATCTTCAACTCTCGATTGATCGGAACAAACCACGGATGGACAATCTGAAATAAATCAGTGCATAGATTAGAATGATGATGAAATCATTTTAAAAAATCATTAATTAAAAAAAAAAATAATTAGAGTTAGACTTATTGCTTCCTTTGGGGGATTGAAGAGATCAAGAAATTTTGCATTTTTATTAGTTTTGGCCAACAACCATCTCAGTATTCTTGGATAGGAAACTTCTTCCTGGTAGTTCACTTGTTGTCTCAAATAAAGAATGACTTCAAATGCCCAAGCCTATAAAATAATGCTAATAAATCAAAAGCATTATTGAATAAAAAATGAATCATGTCATAATAAAAGAAATATTTATCATGAAAGCCCATGGAAAGCCATATAAGTTGACTGTCTTTGGCGTTAACGGAGTCAACAAATATTTGACAGTCATTTTGAAGCTTTCATAACCCCAAGGATTGTTGTTAAATGCCTCAAGATCCTCGAAGAGCTTTATCAAACCAAGTGGTATGTTGTTGTTAACGTCTCTTGGACAAAGAACATTATGTACAAACCAAACCAAGCACAATGATTGTTTGTTCTTCCTTGAAATTTTTTTACCTTTCAACGCTTCTATCAAATTAATATTTTTGAAGCTTGGACCAACAAGGGACACCAGGTTATCAAGATCACTCGACTTGCCTTTGCCTTTTTTGGGTGTGCGGGGTGTTTTTTTATGGGTTAGAATAGGTATAACTTGAGAAGGAGAAAGAGGATAACATTTTAATCGAGTAACTATGACAAACTCTTTCCAACCAAAACAAACAGGCATGCCATAGTAATTTATCCATACCTCATCCATCTGATCTTTGTTTTCATACATAAACCTACGCTTGAGAAAATCATATACCATTTTTATTTGAAAACGAGCATTGTTGTCCTCCGAAAAATCAAGGTATTTCCCAAAGCAGCTGTCCCTAAAATAAGCATCCAATTTTTATTCTCGAAGTATTTTTCTGAAGGCATCGAAAGATTTTCCCATGGACGACTTAACCACAAAATCACCCGTTAAATCTGTGGCTTCATAGCAATGCATTCTCACAAGATAACGATCAATACTGAAGGTTTTGACCAACTCTTCGGTGGAAGGGATATTAGCATTTGGATATTCTCTTTTAAAATATTCCTCTTTCTCATGTTCATCATCTTCTGCTCCTGATTGAGATAATGTTTGTAAAGCATGCTCATAGAGTAGTGGATGTAGCCTAGCTGCTTCATTTGTTCCTTTACTTGGACTTGATTAGGTTTCTTTTCTTTTAGGAGCCATATTATCTAAAATTAACAGGAATATAAAATAGATTATAATTGATTAATACACCATTAAAAAGGGATAACAGTAAATCAAACATGTACAACAGTAAAATAAAAGTTCCAATAGATCACACATCTGTTGCACCAGGTTGGATATCTGTTGCAGCATATAACCAACTCGTTGCAAGAGATGATAATTAATTAGAAACAATAAAAATAGATCACTCATATGTTGCACCAGGTAGATTATCTGTTGCAACTTATAAACAACCTGTTGCAGTGGATGAGTAATCCGTTGGAAACAATAAAAACAGACCACTCATCTATTACACTAGGTAGGTTATCTATTGCAGTTTATAACCAACCTGTTACAGTAGATGAGTAATCCATTGGAAACAATAAAAATAAACCATGCATCTATTGCACCAGGTTGGATATCTGTTGCAACATATAACCAACCTGTTGCAAGGTATGAGGAATTAGTTAGAAACAATAAAATTAGATCACTCATCTGTTGCACCATGTAGGTTATCTGTTGCAACTTATAAGCAACATGTTGCAGTAGATAAGTAATCCGTTGGAAACAATAAAAATAGATCACTCATCTGTTACACCAGGTAGGTTCTCTGTTGCAGCTTATAAATATCCTGTTGCAGCGGATGAGTAATCCGTTGGAAAAAATAAAAATAGATCACTCATCTGTTGTACCAGGTAGGTTATCTGTTGTAGCTTATAAATAACCTGTTGCAGCGGATGAGTAATTCATTGGAAACAATAAAAATAGACCACACATCTGTTACACCACGTAGGATATCTGTTGCAACATATAACAAACTTTTTGTAAGGTATGAGTAATCGGTTGGAAACAATAAAAACAAATCACTCATCTGTTGTACCAAGCAGGTTATCTGTTGCAGCTTATAAATAACCTGTTATGGCGAATGAGTAATCCATTGGAAATAATAAAAAAAATCACTCATCCATTGCACCAGGTAGGTTATCTGTTACAGCTTATAAACAACTTATTGCAGCGGATGAGTAATCCATTGGAAATAATAAAAATAGATCACTCATCTGTTGCACCAAGTAGGTTATCTGTTGTAGTTTATAACCAACATGTTGTAGCGGATGAGTAATCTATTGGAAATAATAAAAATAGACCACTCATTTTTGTATCAGGTAGGTTATCTGTTGCAACCTATAACCAACCTGTTGCAACGGATGAGTTATTCGTTGGAAATAATAAAAATAGATCACCCATCTGTTGAAACAGATCACTCATCCATTGCAAAATGAGTTATCTGTTGGATCAATATTGTTTAGATTTCTTCTAAATAGAAGAGTCGTCTGTCGCAACAGATGAATGATCTGTTAGATTGTTCATCTGTTGCATCAGATTTGCATCTGTTGCATCAGATGTTTCATCTGTTGCATCAGATATTTTATCCGTTTCATCAGATAGTTCATCTGTTGCGTCAGATGGTTCATCTGTTACACCAGATGGTTCATCTATTGTAACACCATTTTACCAAGACAAAAAAACAAATCAATCCAACAACCCCAACACAACACACATACACACACTAAGAACATCAATAGTGATAAAAAATCAACAACAAATCAAATCAATAGTTCGACAATAAAAACTACAATAACAATAAAAAATTATATTTCACACCGAAAAGAGTAGAGAAGAAATGCTAGAAATTAGGATTTTATTCAGTCCACATTTCAAATTTAGGTAAGAAGTATTGAAATTGTTAACCAATACTGGAAGAGAAGTTGACTCAAGTTCCTTTGTTTCTTCATAATTAAAAAGACATAATTTTTTACTTGTGAAAGAAGAAATGAGACGGCGAAGAACTCGAAGTTGTTGTCACCGGAGAACACTGTTTGTCACGTCGATTGACGGGTGAAAGTCGAAAAGAAACTTGCCCAACTATTTGTCGCCGAAGCTTAAAGTCGCCGCAAATTGAAGGGAGAAATTTTGCAAAACTGTTGGTTGAGAGGGAGTTGAGAGAGACTGTCGAGAGAAAGGAGAGAGATGATTGATTCGGAAAGGAGGGGTGTGTGAGTAGATTTGTATTTTTGAAAAGATTAAAAAGTTTTGAAAATATTAATCAAGTCCACAATTAACATAATCAAGTTTCCTAATTATGTTTGATCCTTTAAGTTAGTCAGTGCCACCAATCCTTCGTTCAAGACTTAAATGACACCTTTCCTTCAATTTTCTTAGCAAACAAAATAGAAGTGTCTTGTTTTTAGAGCCGTCTATATGGGTCAGACCCGTAGGGCCGGCCCAACCCGACCTGTAATTTGATGGAGTTGGGCTTCAATTTCTACAACCCATTTAAGAACAAGGCTTTTTAGCCCGGCCTATATAAGCCCGCGGCCCGTGGGGCTTGGGCAATGTGGGTTGGGCTAGCCCGTGGGTCGGCCCGTAAGTCAAATATATGCAACTATTTAGATTGCTTATTAGTATTTTTATTTGATTCAAAGGATATCATGTCAAAATTTATTTAATTTCACTATTAGGAGTATTTTTTTTGGGTGTTGGAGACTTGATTAACAGGTATTAATACTATGTAATATTGTCTGGTAATATCTATGTTTATTAATATTCTAAAATTAAATTATAAAATATTATCTTTAAAAAGTGGGTTGGCTGCCACAGAGTAATAGTGTGGGCTTGGTGTTTTGTGGCCCATCAGAATGATGGACTAGCACGGTCTGATCCGTTAAACTCAAAGCCCGTGTAAGCTAGCCCGAATGGATTAGGCTGACCCGTATTTACAGCTCTACTTGTGTTATTGTGCACTATGCACTCATATTTAACCACGTAACTACCGGTCTAACTAATTAAACTCACACGTCATTATAACAGCCCCTGAATTTCCGTTTAACTATACTTTCACCCTCTCTTACCTCAAATTTATCATTATAATCACTCTCCACAACACCTAACAACACACTTCTCCATAAACCAACAACACCCAAATAATGGCGCGAGGCGCTTCTTCCCAATCCACTTCCTCCTCCACCACCCGTCCGGGTACTACCGCACCCCGTGGCTCCGCCGCCGCTGCAGCTGGCATGCGCCGACGTAGGCTCGGTGGTTCCTCCTCTGCCGCAGGTGGTGGTGGTAGTGGCGTAGTTGGCTCTGGCAACGCCAGCAATATGCTCCGATTCTATACCGATGATTCTCCCGGTTTGAAGATCAGCCCGACGGTTGTCCTCGTGATGAGCCTTTGCTTCATCGGATTCGTTACTGCTCTCCATGTCTTGGGAAAATTCTACCGCTACCGATCCGCGTCGGGCTCCGGAGCCTGATTATTCGGGTTTGTAACTTTGATTTCGGATCACGATGATTTTGAAACCCACATCATACAGGACAATTTAGTTTTTTTTTTTATGGTTAATTTCACGGTCTTTTGTTGGTTCTATTTCCTTTTGTTGGCTGAATTTGACTCAGTGTTAGGAAGATGATAAAAGAAGCTCCCACTTAAGGGAATTCTGGAGTTTACATGTGTAATGCACACTCTTTGTTCAAAAATTGTTCCGTTTTGCTATATTAATTGGTTTGTCTTTTATTATTTTCATGTGCTTTTGAGTACGAGTCCACCAATGTTTAGTGAAAAATTGATTGTCTAAATCCCAGGGTAAGTTGACAAACAGTGAAAAAGCAGGGCAACTATACTGATCAGATGCAAAATAGTGGAAGATTTGGATTAACCTGTGAGTGTGATGATTTTTGAATACCAAAGAACCATAATAGAATGAAACGCAGAGGGCTTAAAAAGTTGATTGATGTGATTGTGAACGGATGTTGATTTTCGGTGGATTGAAGACAAGTTTGAATTCCTTTTTTGGATCTTTCTGGTTTCATCTATTGTGTTCTTCTAGGAGTATAGTTTTGTTCCTGGAAGTTCCTTTAAGTTTTTAGCTGAAGGGTGTTCAATCTTGAAACCCCTATGCATTATTCTGGGGTGCTTTGTGTAGTTTCCATGTGTGCTAAACTTGTGCCACTATCCAAAACTGCTTGCCCTCTGTTGTTTTTTTCATAGCAAAAGGGTGTGCCATCTTCAATTGGTTTCCTTTTTTGTTGGAAGGAGATTGAATATCATATGATCAGAATATAACACGTTTATGATTTGCATTTGTTTGTTCAATAAGACTTTTGTCAGGGTTTTCTTGTTTTAGCAATCACTGCATACAGAGGCACTTGCTATAGATTGTAGTTATAACATGGTTTTAGTTGATTGTTGGAATTATTTTTTGACAGTTCACGGACTTTTCTTGGCGCATTTTACCGAGATATTGATGAGCTATGGCTTTTTACAGTTATAACATTGGTCAAACCCATCGATAGGACCTCAAACTTGTTCTGAAAATTCACTTAAACCCCTCAACTAATACTTGTACCTATCAAGCACCTCAAGTGCTAAAATTGGTATCTATCAGGCACAAAATGATGATTTGGCAAGAAGAGTGTAACGGGCGTGTAAACAGTAAATTAAATAATATTTTACTTTTTTTATTAAAAAATTTATATTTAAATTATTTTATTAATATAATTTTTAATTATTCTAATATTTTAATTTATTTTTTTTAAAAAGAAAAGCTCCCCCCACCCCACAGTCATCATCTTCTTCAGAAACATCTACCCCTCCCCCCCTCACAACAATTATCAGTGAACAAGATTTGAAGAATTGAAGCTTCATTAAGCACAACAACAAAATCCTTGTCAATCTTCATGATTTCGAGACAACAAAATCCATCAAATCAGTTGAAAATTAACAACTCCATGAACAACAACAAAATCATTAATCAATCTTCACCATTAAAGACAACATCAAAAAATGGAGAAACTCCATTAAGCACACAATGAGTAGCCATTTTTCACCATTATCAACAACATCAAATATTTGAAAAAAAAATCTTTCTTTTTTGGAGTTGATTTTTCGGCAAGTCTCGCCGGAAAATATTGAATGTGTTGCTGCTCTCGTGTGTGTGCACTGTGTGTGTGAGTGAATGCGTGTGTTTGTGAGTGAACTGTGTGTGTGAGAGTGAATGTGTGTTTGTGTGTCATTTTGGAGTTGATTTTCCGGCGAATCTCGCCGAAAAATGTTGACTGCGTTGCTGCTCTCGTGCATGTGTGAACTATGTGTGCGTATGAGTGAATGTGTGTGTTTATGTGTGAGAGAACTGTGAAACGTCGGGAGAGGAGTGGTGTGAAGATAACGGGTGGAGGGGGAAGGTGAAGACGATTGGGGGTGGGGTGGGGGATGGGGTGGTAAAGATGATGTATGTGTGTGTGAGGGAAGACGTCGGAGGGGTGTGGGGTAGGGTGAAGAAGAAGATGATTGGGGGGTGGGGTGGGGTGAAGAAGATGATGATTGGGGGGTAGAGGTGTTTTTTTTTTTGTTTAATTTAAAAATTATTATTAAATATAAATAGAAAAAATAAAAAAATCAGCAATTTTACATATATTTTTTTTGCCACGTGCTTTTTTTTATTGGGCATTTTTTCCACGTCACGCGAGTGTAACACACTCTCTATATACATTTTGCTGATTAGACAAAAAATGCTCAATTGGAACAAAATTCGAGGGGTTTAGCGGTTTGATAGGTACAGGCCTTAGTTTAGGGGCCTACGTGAATTTTCGGGACAAATTTAAGGTGCTATCGATGGGTTTGGCCTATAAAATTCTTGAAATTTCTCATAGTTGTTCTCCAACGATTGCAAAGTTATGGGATGGTATCATATCCATGTCATGTAAGAAACTCCGTTCACAAAATCTTTTTCCCCTGTTCTTTGGGTTTAACCTATTTGGTACCGACTGAAGCCTATTGGCCTGACTAGTTCAGGTTTGTGTCTGATAGATCTGGGGTAAAAGGCGCAACTATTGCACCGCTAATGGTCTCATCAATCCAACTCTGTCTCTCATTACACCACAACTTGTTTAACTAGCTCTGTTCAATGAGTAAAGCTAGCTTTTTTCTCTCTTATTAGACAACAACTCTGTTCAGTGAGATATTTCATGTGTTATTCTAATCAAGAACACGGCCATAACTTCAGTCTGCTCGATTTGATGTTTTTGACAAAGACTACGTAGTACGTAGTCTGAAAATTTGAACCCTACTCGTTCTATTACTCCCTCGGTTCCAAAATATAATATTTGAATTATTGAAGTTTTTCTTAGTGTTCAAAATAATTAAAATGTTCATTGTTGAAGATAGATGTTGAATTTTTTTTTTAATTTTATCCTTCATTAATTAAATTTTTAATAATGGGTTCCAATAATCATTACTAATGTGGAGTTTGAAAAGGGCAAACATAGAAAACATGATCAAATTATGTTTTTATCTTTTTTTCTTAAGATGTGTGTCATATTCCAATAATTTAATTATTTTAGAACGGAGGAAGTAATATTTGAATATTATTACGTATCATTTTTTCTGACATTACTGGAAGAGCTGTGGTTTTGTTTCGTATAATATGATGGTTCTTGAGATGTTAATTTGACCTATGTATTTTCTCAAACCTCAGTAATAGGGGGCGTTTGGTTTGAAAATAAGTTATGATCGGATTAGTTACGATGGGATAAGTTATGATGGGATAAATTATATTGATATTAGTTATGCTGAGATTATTTTTTAATGAGTATTTGATTTGTTGTATTCAAAGTATATGCATGGTATAATTTCTAAGAATAAATTAAGTGATTACAAAAATACCCTTCATCTTAT
Source organism: Capsicum pubescens (assembly GCA_030864215.1). Taxonomy (NCBI): domain Eukaryota; kingdom Viridiplantae; phylum Streptophyta; class Magnoliopsida; order Solanales; family Solanaceae; genus Capsicum; species Capsicum pubescens. Next base: position 128,501,507 of record CM061543.1, read on the forward strand.
TTAACTTCTTTTTATATAATTTCTTTTCAAGCTTTAAATACTTATTCTTAAAAATAAAACTTTCATCTTATTTAGCTTATTTTTTTTGTGTGTGTGCATTTTTATGATTATATCGTGTGTATTTTTTTTTTTTTTTATCTTATTTAGTTTTAATTTTTTTGTGTGTGCCTTTCCATGATTATGCCGTATGAGATTAAAAACATCTTATTACATCTTATTTAGTTTGAAATAAAAACTTTCAACTTAAGTTTGTTAAAGTAAAAGAGGATTTATTGTTTATTTCATTTCATTTAAACACATATCATTCATATAATATATTCAAATTCATTTTATATATACCATATCAATTTTCAAGTGATTAAAAAATTATTTAATTTAAAATATGTAATTCAATAATGGTGTTGATATTTTTATGTGAGGCGGGTCAATGAAAGCGGATAATTGGAGATAATGATGGAATAAGAATTTTGAATTTTAGATTTAAATTTTTAATAAATTATTATATATTACTAATAAGTTTTTAATGTAAATATAAAATTTATGTCAAAATTATTAAGTATTTAACTTTTATTAAAATTCATAGTTAAAATACTAGTATATATATAGAGAGAGATGTGTGAAATATATATAGATGTGTGAAATGAAATCAGAGGTTTTGAGGCTATTTTAGTCATTGTATAATTTTATACCAAAAAAAAAGTCTTGAGATTGTTATCCCACCAATTGGGTGGATAACTTATCCCGGAACTAATTATTAGTCCCGGGATAAGTTATCCCAAATATTTACAACCAAACGAGTGGTTCAAATTTTTATCCCGAGATTATTATTTTATCCTGAAATTATTAACTTTAGTACCGCAAATCAAACAGTCCCTAATAACTGAAGTTGTCATGGGATAAACATTTTATGCCCGAGGTTTTCCTCCTGGCAGTCTAGTACCCCATTTGTCTTAGCATTTCGAGTTCCAAACACCGAAAACAGTTTTTGGGTTTTCTATAAGAATGTTTTAGTGAATTGCTTTATTAATTGAGAGGGTGATTAACTTCTCTTTATAATTAAAAAAAATAGGGAAAAAGGTAAAAAAAATGCCCCTCTACTTTCATAAATTGATTATGAAGGTGTTTGGATAGGCTTAAAAGCTAGTCTAAATAGCTTTTACGTCATTTTTCACTTTTTAAAATGTTTGGAAAGTTCAAAAATGGCTTAAAAAAAAATTGCTTTTTTATGTCAAAAGTCAAAAGCACCACTACCCCTACTTTTTATTTTTGGCTTATAAGTCATTCTAGTCTGACCAAATAAAAGACATATTTATCCCTTGTAATTTTCACATATTTCAAAATTGTCATCATGTTTGTTCTAAAACATTTATTCTCTTCTATCATTTTTGTGTTTTTTCTCTATTTTTGTGTTTCTCTCTTCATGTTTGTATTTTTCTCTCCATTTTGTGTCTTTATTTTTTTTTAATGGGTTGCTAATAATTTGATGCTTATGGAATTTATGAGAAATTGAGAAGAATTATTTTTTTTGATAGTTTATTTGACTGAAACAACAAATTTTAATGTATCGTTAGCAATTCAATTTCTTTTGGGGTGACTTCTGTTCAATTTTCTTGAAGAAAAACGGAAAATCAATAAACCTATTTAGCTGAAACAACAATTTTTGCTCCCTTTTGAGTGTTTTGGTTTAATTTTTAGAAGAATTTTTTTTTGTAAAACAAGAATGGGTTAATTAGTGTGGTAAAATTCACAAAGAAAAACGGATCCATATAGCTGAAACAACAAATTTTGCTTCTTTTTGAATCTTTTTTGTTCGATTTTAAGAAGAAAAATGGAGCACAAGTAACTTATTCATTCATGAAAATATTTTTAAAAATAAATGTATTAAGTAGTTTATATTGAAATTGAATTAAAATATAAATTAATTTAATTTAAATTATTTTAAAATTAAAAAACTAATAGTAATCAACTCTATATAATGTTAACAACTATAAGGGTATTTAAGAGTCATATTAGTACCTCTTTTGTATGAAACTTCTAATTTATGAAATATGATTTTTATGTATTATTCTCTTTCTTTAATATATTCTTTTAAATTTGGACAATTATTATTGTACAACATATGAATTTCTATAAGAAAAAAACTCACCAACCAAGATATATGGAGAACAATCAGTGAAGATATACAACTTCATGAATGATTCATGTATATTTGACGACACAACATTCGTATTCGACAATATTTTAATAGTGATATAGTCATTACTCAATCAATGAGTAGTATATTTTTCAATTAAGAGTCATTTTAGCAAACAAAAAGTATCATTTGTGACCAATTATTTATATATTAATTTAGTTATAATGATTAGTAACATATATATTTTATTTGATGATTTAAACTCTTTTAACCAAGAAAAAAGATTTATTTTAGCGCACAAATTTAATAGTAATTCATGAAAATATTATATATATATATATATATATATATATATATATATATGAAATTGCAACTGTATTAATAAACATTGATAAATGTCTCCCAGTCATTAATTATGAAATAGCATCACTATGTACAGTGTTATCAAAAGTTGCAGAAAAAAACTAAGGTTGCATAAAATTTGTCTTTAAAATAAAAATTAATAGCTATATAAACACTAAATTTGAATATTATATCAACAATATATATATACATACATATATATATATATATATATATATACATATATATATATATATATTGAAAATGAATTAAAAATATATATATTAATTTTAATTTGAATCATTTTAGAACTAAAAATTAATAATAATCAACTCTACATATTGTTAACAACTTTAAGGTTATTTCAGACATTTTGACCAAAAAAGTGCTTAACAACACTTGTTTACCAAACACATCAACAACTTTTTTTCAGTTTCAACATTTTTATCCAAACATGTAACTGCTTATTTTTTAAATAAGTTTCAACACTTTCAAAAGTATTTTTAAAGAACTTTTTAAAAGTCATTTTTTTCAACTTATTCAAATGGGTTCTATATTTGTCCTTAGTTAAACTATACGGTTAAATATACTTCCACTGTTACTAAAATATGCAAATATACCCCTCTATAAATTTAATAAAAGTTCACACGGGCTAACATTTAGCTGAGATGGACTCCACGTGGCATGCCACGTCAGCTCCACATTTTTATTCTTTTCCCCTTTCTTTTTTTTCTTTTCTTCTTCACAATTCAATTTGGAAGATGAAAGTAATATGATTCTTATCAGCTACAGAATCATCAACAAATTTTGCTGGACAACAACGTTGCGAAATGGTTGTCCAATATTGTCAGTTTTATGTGTATTAAGTAGCCCATTAACAATTGCAACAAAATATTTTGCTATCCTTACCATCTATTGCATTCACTGCCTTCGTGTGCTATAATTCACATTGCTTAAGCATTAATTCTTCCTTATTTCCTTGTCTATATGGATAAACTGTGCTTTAAACACATGTAATGAAACTACAACACTGGGTCGTTCATTGTTTAGTGGCCTCTGCAATAATGCTGATGGTTTAATGAGATCAACACACGAGATAATGTGCAATGATCATTTGTTTGTCCAGGTGGGTGTACATGCAAAAATGGAAAAAATTGTGAAGAAGAAAAGAAAAAGAAGAAAGGGAAAAGAATTAAAATGTGGCCCTGACATGGCATGGCAAATGGAGTCCATCTCAGCTAAATGTTAGTTCGTGTGGACTTCCGTTAAATAGAGGGGCATATTTGCATACTTTAATAATGGAGGGGGGGGGGGGTTATGTTTGACCCTATAATTTAACTAAGGGCAAATATAACCAATTTATGAAAGTAGAGGGACATTTTTGACCCCTTTCCCTAAAAATATACATATATAGATAAGTACACCTCCTAACAGATAAGTGTTTGTTATCCATGAGATAAGTACAACAATAGTCTAAATACACCCCCTAAATCTGGACTGACAGAGATGACATTTATATTGTCGCACAGAAGAAAATTTGAGATGAAGGTAATTCTTTCGTAAAAATATCACAAGTGGGGACATATTGAACAACAAGATCCTCTGAGCAACTTTCTTACGAACATAATAAAAATCAACATCAATGTGCTTTGAGCGATCAAGGAACAATGAGTTACGTACATATATATATATGTATGTATGTATATATATGTATGTATTATATATGTATGTATGTAGGTACGTATATAGAACTATCATTGTCACACAATATAGGAATTGGTTCACGTTGATAAACACCAACCTCACAAAGTATATGATGAATCCAAGTGTTCTCAACAACTCTATACCCAGCCTCTATAGAAGATTTAGCTATTTTTGGTTGCTTCTTCTCATGCCAAAATATTAGAATAGAACCCAAGAACACAACAAATTCGATTGTAGAGTGATGACTATTGAGACAACCAACCCAATCAACATCAAAATAGGCAAGAAGCAAATAGATAGTGGAAGAGGCACGTAACAACAGTCCATTGGTGATGGTGCCTTGCAAATACCTGAAAATGCGCTTACAGAATGCAAACAAATTATATGAGGTGCATGCATAAACTAGTAAACAATATTGATGGGAAGGCAATATCTGAACATTTCATAGTCAAGTATTGAAGAACATCGATCATATTCACTATATTCACTAGGATCTAAAAGTAACTCACAATTTATAAGAAATATAGAAGTACGAGAAGCAATGTGGGTACGAACGGGTTTGCATGTTTCCATATGAAATTTAAAAAACATATCAGAGATATAATTTTGTTGAGACAAATGAAATTCATGAGGTGAGCGAACAACTTGAACATAAAAAAATAGTGAAGATCACCTAAGTCCTTCGTAGCAAACTAACGAGATAGATGAGAAATAAAGTGATCTAGAAAATACGAAGAACTATTAGTAAGAATGATATCATCAACATAAAGTAATAATATAAGCATACTAGATGATGACTTATGGATAAACATGGACGCGTCTGATTTACTGTAAATAAAATCATGAGCAAGGAGAAATGTCCTCAAGCAATGAAACCAAGCATGCGGTGCTTGTTTCAAACCATAAAGGGATTTAGATAGTTTGCAGACATGGTGAGGATAGTCCAGATGGATAAAGCCAGGAGGTTGTTTCATGAATCTTCTTCTATAAGGACACCATGTAAAAAAGCATTTTAAACATTAAACTGTTGAATAAGCCAAGAAAATAAATTAACAATAGAAAGAACAATACGAAAAATAATAGCACGAACTACAAAACTAAAGATTTCATGGTACTCAATACCTGGTTGCTAATGAAAATCTTGTGCTACGAGTTGTGCCTTATATTGCTCAATAGACCCATTTGAATTATATTTAATACGATGAAGCCTTTTCCATGGATTGTTTCCACTTTTGACTTTTTACAATTTAAGAAAAATAAGAAGGTTCAATTTCCTAAATCGTAGTATCTAAAGAAAGCATTTTTCTTGCTTTTGAGATACTAGATTTAGATCACATTTGCATTGGATGAGTCGGAGGAGTGGAATCAGGCAAACATGAAGTAGGTATAATAGATGAGGGACCACTATAGAAACACTTAGTAGAAGGACTAGATGTGGACGTAGGTAAAATAGGGCTACGGGTAAAGCAATTAGGTGAATTCTCACGCAAGAAGGAAAATCAAAAGAAGGATTAGAGAAAATACATGATCAAGAACACTGTGAATGGAGATTATACATCATGATTGAAAAAGAGTATTTGATGACACCTGTTACACCCTCTAGTACAGGTAAGCCTATACCAACCCAAAAACTTAATAATTAAGTAAGCCAAAAGCGGAAGAAGAAGAAGAACAATCCTAAAATATTTAAAGATAAATTAATAATTTTAAAGATACATCTCAGGTATGGTTGTCACTAGTACAAACCTCTAATATAGAATAATAACAATAATTTAAAGTATCTTAAATACAGATAAAGTATAAGATAAAAGAAGAAATATTGAAGTATGCTCTAAAGTCTTTCAGTCAATACCTCGATCTCCCCAACATTAATGTTGAGAGAAAAAATCTATTATCTGCTACTCGAACCAATATCTACATGAGATGCAGAAGAAAAAAATTAAAGCAAATCAAGAGTGAGTACGAAATACATGAACTCAGCAAGCATCATGATAATTGATCCTAATCCAAAGTGATGGCGAGGGGACCACCATCCCAACTACCCATGTTTTCCTCAATCAATCTACAATTAGTGAAATTCACCACTATCCTAACAGGGTATGCTAACAGAACAATCACAAAAATATCAATATACAAGGTAGACAAAGTAATCCAAGTGAGTCAACACTAGTCATTATATGATCAATAATTAAAGAAAGTCATTTATGAGGGAGACTCACTATCAAAACATATCAGGTTCAATCATCGTGTTCAACCAATAATCTAGGGTAAAGTAGTGAGGGTGTATAACTATATGTATATCATGCTATCAATAGGTGTGACACTAATAGCCATATTTCATGTCTAATAATTATCTCAACACCCAAAATCAACCAAGAGGTAGTATAATATGATGTAATATGGTGGAGTGAGTGCAGAATACACAATATCACAAACAAGGTTCAATCGCAATAATTTAATACAAAAATAAATACTCAAACAAAATATCAAGTCATAATGTAAGTGATGCAATGTGATGCAATGCAATGATGGTAGGATAATGATGATATAAGAAATCGCATGAATTTTGTATACACCTTCTAAGCCTTACTGTTTCCAGGACAGGCCATGAGGGTTTCACAACCCATATACTTTTATAATCTCAATCTCATATCTCGATCAACCTTACTGACACATTCCTAAATATATGCATTTTATAAGGTGTCTCATTTTTTATAAAATGAGTATGTCTCATATATCAATCAATGCTTGGCACATTCCTCAATCTAGGCATTTTTAAAGTATCTCATTTAAAATTAGTGTTTCTCAGTGGTACCAAATCTCATGAATATGTAAGAATGAGTTTAAGATTTAATGCTCATAACCTTTCGTATGAAAATAATTATCAATTTAATACAGGTATAAATGAGGATCGAATCAACTCAATATGACAATAATTCATCATATAAGTCATTGCATGGCAACACTGAAATAAATAGTCATGTAAGAATCAATAATATCATTTGCAACTCAAACTGAAATAAATAGTCATGTAAGACATAAATAATATTATTTCCAACTCAAAACCTCTCTCGGGCATCACTATAATGAGAGAGGTAAAGTAATGCTCAAAAAAGGTCTATAATAACAAGTCTATCCCCACGCGGATGACACAATAATAAATAAGTCAATTTAATGTACAAACAAGGCCAATAGTATCAGGTCAAGCTCCCACCCGAGTGACACAATAATAAACAATCTCTTAAGTCAATTATAGTAGTCACATAAGCCCCCAAACAAGCAACATGAAATTAGAAATAATTAAAATAACAATATATAGAGAACTTACCCAAACATAACTGTTCTTTACAATAAGCCCATTTTTCACAAGAATGACATTATTTGTAATACCCCATAAAAGTCTCAGCACAATTCAACTCACAATTGCATGTTTAATAGATCCAAGACTTGAGCATTTCACTAAGTGTTGGGGACTTAGTTATTTTCTAAGACCCCTAAACTTCAATGATTTTATTTTTGACCTTTCCAACCTCGGGACGTTAATTTTGGAGTTGATTCATGGTCATAGGTGTTCAATGTATGTCTTGGGTGAGTTTTAGAACTTTGGACGGCCATAGGGGCATTTTTGGAAAATTAAAATAGTAGCGCCACCGGGATAGGCCCATGCCGCCCCCTCCATTCCGCCACTCAAAAGTGGGCGTCGCCCAATCTAGTCCCCAGCTCTAAAATGGGCACTGCTTGGGGTAGGCCGCCGCTTCAAGGATTGTGTCGTCCCTCGCCATTTCGTCCAACTTTTGTCTCTTGGCTTTTTAAGGGTATTTGGGTCATTTCCCATCATCCAACTCATCCATAAACACGAATTGGGGCTCCCAAGGAGTATAATTTGTCATTTTTCTCATAAATTCTCTCAAGAAAAACCCTCTTTTTCCTCAAGAACAAACCCTAATCCTTTCACAAGAAATTAAGAAATTCAAGCTTCAAGTTTAAGAAATTCCCAGGAAATCTTCAAGAAATCATCTATTAAGGTATGTGGGAGTTCATCTATGGGTCCCCCTTCACCCATGGAGTTCAAAAATCCTTTTTGGTTTTAAATTATGAGTTTTACATATTTAAGTTGAACTATCTCCATGAATCTCTTGTTAATTCAATTTCAAGTTATGATTATAAGTTCTTTCAAGTAGAATGAGTCATATCATATTTTGAATGTTGCAATTTCCATGTCATGTTTAGTTGATTCAGGATAAATTCCCAAGTTATGAATTTAGCCATGAAATCCTATTGATTCCCTCATGTTTAAGATATTATCTTGTATAAGTTTATGATTTTCACATGTTTGATGAAATGCCCACGTTTGTGTCTTTGAACCATAATCACTTACTACAGTATTTCAAGTTTGATACGTATTTTATGCCCATTCAGTGCTGGTGGGTTATGAACACCTAATACCTATGTAATTTACATAAATTCATCTTTTCAAGTATTCAAATAGTTAATTCATGAATCTTATCAGTATACTTAGATATTTATATTCATGATGAGCATTATCAGTCTATATGTTAATAATTACCCTATAATTTGTATGCACTGTTATTTCAGAATACCATGACCCGAGCTTATCAGTTATCAGTTATCGGTGTATGCACCATTTAGCGTTTTAGTGTCTTCTAATTGGGAGTAGGATTTAGCATCGAGTGAACCTAGGGGTGGGGGCTCACCCGCCAGTTAGGAATGGGTCCTTAGTAGCAGTCCCTAAGTTCCAGAACTATATAGCCAGCATAGGATTATAAGATATCACGTGCCAGTTTAGGACTGACACTCTCTTAAGGATCACCCTCTAGTTAGGACTGACTCCCTAGTACTTTAGGACATCAGCCTTGTGGATCCACATTGTCAGCTAGTGTTAGTACCCATGGCACAGTACTGAAACTCTTCCAACTGGGTTACAGGTTGGACCATGATTAGCTCAGATTGAGGCATGTTAGTTATATTATACCTCCTCCAGTTTCAGTCAGTATTCAGTGTATTTTTAGTTCAAGTTTTCTTGACCAAGTGTACAGACTTTTAAATATTCGATTATATGGATTTAGTATTTTAGAATTACAGATTATCTTAGTGAAATAACAAATATACACTTTGTCTTTCATTCTTAGATATTACAGTTTTCACGTATTCATGCTCAGTTATCTCATGTTATTCAGTTAGTCCTTATCTCATATGCACAGTGCCCCACAATTTTAACCCAATTATTCGGACTAAGTACAGTTCAGTTTTACATGACCAGTATTCAGTTATCAGTTAGTCAGTATATAGTGATCAGTTAATCAGTATGTAGAGACCAGCTAATTAGTATCCAGATACCATTTATTCAGTATTTAGACGTCAGTTATTCAGTATTTTCTATTAGTCATTCAGTTAATCAAATCAACTTAGTATATGTTATGTTTGGTTTTGTATGTTTATGCATTCGTGCTCAGTATATTTGTATATTCAGATCCTCAGTTATGTCAATTTCCATTACACAGTTTAAGACCCAGTATTCATACAGTATTTGTGTTTTACTATTTTTCAGCTTTAGTTCTACTTATATTATAAAAGTATAGTTTTTAAGAAATTTAGTGTAGTGATTCACCAACTTATTTGATTTTTTTGGTTAATCATGTTTTAAGATATATCAATTTTCAGCTTATTTCAGTCTCTTGGTGAGTCTACTTACACTTAGCATGCATGTTTAAGATTATGCATGAACTCAATTTTACTTATTGTATTCACCCCCATTTACTTAGTACTGATCCACATATATGTCTGTATTGATACATTATTTCATAATATAGGTACCAGTTGTAGACTGCATATCATGATCAGACAGTTGTAGTTTCCAGCCAGCTGGTGATGAGTTCTCCTATCTCGGGGACTCTAGCCAGATGTTGATCATGTACTTTATTTTTATTATTATTCATATGTATTTATTAGTGGTAGCTGGAGGCATATCCCAGCTATCTATAGTCAGTATAGTAAAGGCTTTATAGATGTCAGTCAAAGTCAGTCATGTAATTTCAATTTCTCTCTTCAGATTTATCGGATTATAAACTTTATCAGTTACATACTTATTCAGGTTTCATTATGCTTATGTTTCCGCACAACAGAACTATCTATTTAATATATATTAAATAAGTTGCTCAAGTATCACGCCAGTTCATGGGTTAGCTTGGGATTACTTGTGGTTTCAAGCACCGTGTTACGACTAGGGGGTAGTCTTGATTCGTGACATTATTAGACTAAATAATAAAAAAAAGAACTACTCTAGTTAACAACATACTCTAATAAGAGATACCAAAACTCCAATAGTTATAGTTGGCGTCCATCGCATAGGAAAAAATGTGACTAGCAATAAAAAAGCATGAAATAAATGGAACTTGCTATATTATACTAACCCTTAATCATTCCACCAAATGATAATACTAACATAATTATCTCCTAAAAGATCACTAAGTCCTGATCATCACAATAAAGTCTACTAAACATGATTCAATCTCTAAAATAAGTATCCACTATCAATTATTAAAGGTCAACAAGCCAACTATCTAAAATCTATTCTAAGCATAATCACAAGTGGCTAAATTATCTAAGATAAGAAATTATATAACTAAAATCCATCAAATGACTCTGGTACCCACAAAGATGCTCTCTATTCCACCTCAGTGGAACCCCTAATCCTAAGTGATTCATAAAATACAAGCAAACAAGCGTACACCATACAAATGCTTCAGAAAAAATTAAGGTACATCTCAACTTGCCTTAAAGAAGATCAACAAGCCCAAAGCGCAATCTAAAGCATCAAATGAAAGCTCCACTTCCTTAATTATCACCAAACACAACAATCTAACCAAATATGATATCTAAAAGTTTAAAGGTCTCTATCGATATTCACATCAATATATTTTGATTGGGGATAAAAATGACTTCATAAATTGGTTTTGATAGTAAAAGGGTAAAATCAGAATATTATTTAATAATCATGTTCCACATACTCTAAGGATTTTAAATATGAAAATCCAACTAAAAATGAGTTAAAATTGGACTTGTAGTTAAAGAAAAGTCAATTTTGTACTTTATTGGGTTAAATCTCAAAATTTCATTATCAAATGCAGTTTAAAATGAAGAATTTTGAAAAAACTTTTTCAAAACCCATTTACCCATGGTACAAGGACCTTAAATCTCAGAAATAAAAAAACTCAATTCCAAATTGACCTTCAAATCAAGAATTTTTTATTTTATAACTTTGAATCTTAAAACTCAACTTTATGAATCGAAATCATGAAAACCAAAGTGGATAATCTTGGAAAATGAACAAAATAAAGGTAGAATCACATACCCAATAATTATACAAGAAAAGAGCACCCTGAATCATCTAAAGTGAAGCTTCCAAAATGTGAAAAATATAAAATAGGATGAAGTCTGAAATTTATAATATGTTTAGGTTCCATTTCCATTTCTACACCTATTTTCTGTCACCGAAAGTCTACTTTTTCGTCGCTAAAGGTCTGCATTAGCAACTTTCTAAACTTGCTTTTGACCCTAAAAACTCATCCGGAACCCTATAAACATGAACTAGTAGTGCAAATGATCATAAAATATGTTTTGGATCCAATGAAATTATTGAATTTATGAAAAGAGTTTGTTTACCGTATATTAACCTCTGAAATTCCTTTTCGGCTATTTAAACTTATTTTTGTTTAAACACTCAAACTAAAATATAAAGCTTCGGGATCAAGCTAATTATGTTACTAGCCTAAAATTGATATTTTGGATCTAATTAATTAACCAAATCACCATCTGATGTTCAGATTACAAAATAGTGATAAAAGTCAAACTATCCATCTTTAAAGCCTCTAAGGACCTTAAACTAACTTAAATCAGGCTTCAACTCTCCGGAGGCTGTGCAAGCCATTCCAAAAACTCATAAATAATATAAAGCAATAATAGGGAAGAGTAAAATAGTTAAAACACATAAATTTCTAGAAATCACAATGACAGTTGTTACATGATAAGTTGATGTGACTATAAGAATATAAGGAGAAGAGGGGGATGGAGAAAATTGCTAGACCAAGACAATGTAAGAGATGGAAAGACTAAATTATGGAAAACAACATGTCGACTAACATAGACATGACCTATTTTAGGATTAAAACTGCGATAACTCTTATAGTTGGATGTGTTTCCTAGGAAAACACATTGTACAGAGCGCGGTGTAAACTTGTAAGACACTCGGATAGTCGAGTTTGGAAAAAACTCAACCAAAAACACAAATAAAACTATCGAACTAAGGTGTGCGATTTTTTTTTTCAAATGTAGAAAGTCCTTCCAAAACAAGGGTAGGCAGTCTATTAATTGTAAAAAGGGCATAAAAGGAAGCATCCACCCAAAATAAAGTTAGTAAGGTAGCCTCCATAAGAATGGTATGTACCATTTCAATAATGTGCCGGTGTTTTTGTTCGGCAACTCTATTTTGTTGAGGGGTGTTTGGACATGACTTACAAAAATAAATACCTGAGTTAGAAAAATGGTGGAGCATACTTTTGTTATCAAAATCACCACCTCCATCACTTTGAAAAGATTTTATTTTTGTACTAAATATGTTCTCCACAATCTTTTGGAAAGTACAAAAGTGTTGAAAAGCTTTTGATTTGCTTTTCATAAGATAAAGCCATGTAAATCGACAAAAAACATCGACAAAGATAACATAGTAAAGAAAATATAAATTTGTCAAAATGGGTGATTGACTAACATCTTAATGAATAATTTCTAAAGGAAAGGAACTATAATGTTCAATTAAAGTATAATACAAGTTTTTGATTTTTCTAATTGACAAGAATCACAACTATCACTAACTGAATTAACTAATCTAATACAATGATATTTCCTAAGACTATCCAGAACACGAGCTTCGCTGTGGCCAAAAAGATGATACAATACATCACCATACATGCACAACAACAAAGGCTTGAGGATGAGAGGACATAGGTGAAGAGGATAAAGGATAAACATCACCCTTACTATTGGCTTTAGGAAGAGTTTTCCCTAACGCTTTGTCCTTCAAAGAAATAGAAGAGGATCAAAAGTTAACAATATAATCATTATCCCTAAAAAAACTTTTAAAATAAGATAAGTTATAATGAAGCTTAGAAAGATAGAACATAGAGCTCAAGTGTATAGGACGAGATGTAAAAGTTACTTTAGACTAGCATATGTTAGCAATGTACCATTTCCTACCAAAATACAACCAAAACTGGAGTAAGTTTTTTTTTGTATAAAAGTACCTTCAAGTGGATTCGTATGAGAGGATGAAACATGATTGAAATACCACTAGCATTATTTTTTTAGCCAACCGATATAGTAGCAAAATACTTGAGAGGATCATTAGCAACAAATGAATGATTGAATTGATTGTGACATTGTAGAGTAGTATGGCCAAGAGATGCACAAATTTTACAAATAACAAAAGAGGTGAGAGGACCCAATTTTCTATTGGATGGTGAAGATATACTAACAGATTGTGAATTATAGGTTTTAGATAAAACACCATTAATACATGACAAGGAATGACTAGTATAACTATTATGTATTATATCATTATGATTAGTATGTTGACCGTGGCCATATTCACCACCTAGTACACCAAGATCTTTGCCTTGGGAATATGATCCTCTTCCCCAACCATGATTACCTTGAGATGAAGTTATTTCTAGATAACTAAAAGGATCTTGATGGCATATATTGTATATTGTGATGTGACACGTGTGAGTTGAGTTTATGAGACCTCTTTAACCTATGTTTATATAGAAGGAGTTTGGGGAACTAATCTTCAAGAGATATATATCCAGGAAAGTGAATTATGTACCCACCAACATATCATACTCTATCCTAATCTAAGAAACACATAGTAAAATCTTAATTAGAAACTAGAGAATTTACTATAGCAAGTGAAATAACTAATTGTTTGGCTTTCTACAAATACTGTTCAATAGATATGGAATCAATTTTCTTCATAGTTGTAATTTGACATTTAAATTTGACATCTTTCTTTTGACTAGCATCCATAAACCTCCTATACAAGGGTAGGTAAATATTATGTGAAGTAGGCAAAAGGTATACATCAGCAAGTACTTCACGAGACAGTGTAGAATGAACACTCTGGTTAATTCATATCCATAATTAAAAGGCTAGATTTGGTTACAGAGAGCCAGTAATACTATAAATAAGCAGTGAAGGTGATAAAAAAGAGCCATCAACAAAGCCTGATAAATTATGTGATAAAAGCAGAGAAGTAAATTATGTGTGCCAAGTAAGATGATCTTCAACAGAGTTCAATGTGATTGCTACCAGATTAGTAATATTAGGGACAACCAAAGAAGCAAGAGACTAAATGCCAGAAACTTACCCCATATCTCTGATCCATAACAACTAAGCATGATACATAAGCCAGTAGCGATAATTCATGCTATGATTTACAGGCTGCAGAAAAAATATGAGTACCAACCATGAGGACTCAATAGGCATTGACCGACAGAGCTCTAAAGATAATGCAAGTATAAAGAACATATAAGGTAAGAATATACATTAAGGAATCTAAGTAAGAAATGAAATAGTGTAATGATAATGGAAAAGTAGATATAAACCACCATATTCTATGAGTAACTAGGAAAAAAAGTACTATACGAAATAAGTAGTTAGGTATGAAGATGATAGACAATACTAGTAATGAAGAAAGAAGGTGATATACAATAAGAATATCTAAAGAAGAAAAAGATATACGACAATACTATAATGGTAACTAAACACAAAGGTACTTAACTAAGGAAACTACATTAATAACCTTAATCTCACGAGGATCATAAAGAAGATGGTAGCTAGCTTTCGCACAATCAGAACATCTAACCCAAAATAAAAATAATCACAAGGTAATCTAACAATAAGGCTCATAATATCAAAGGGGAAAAAACTCAAAAGCATACCTATAGCCTTGGATACAAATCTATAACCATCCTGACACAAACTATATAGTAATATCCAAAGAGTAATACAATGGGATAAGCACAGACAAACAATAACCTAACCAGATCTCTATAAGCCCGAAAGGTACAAATAATTACTCAAGAAATAATAACCATGTAACACCCTACATTTATGGGCTAAAATTTAAATAATTATTCCTGCATATATAAAATCAAATCCAATGATTCCTATGTAAATATAAGTGTAATAACCATTTACCTAGTGTGTAAACCACTTTTGAGGTAAAGAATGTTCATAGAAAATACTTAGAGTGAAGTGCGATTAAGAACTTTCGTTATTGATCAAATTTTGGTATTCGATTCTACTAAGGTAAAATTTAAACGTCTATAACTTCTAATATATTGAATTTTAAGGATTAAGACACACCAAATTAAAGATAATTGAGTATTCTTTCAAACACACCCGATTTTTCCTTAATTCGATACCTGTGAAAAAGGTTATGGGCATTTTCGTAAGAAACCAGTGAGAGTTCACGATTTCACCATGTCATAGAGGATAATCTCCATGATATGCTCCATGACACACCAATGTTCTAAATTCGTGTAGTTTTTATTTTATTTACTTGGGATGAGGGGCTTTTGGGTCTTTTCGCCTATGTAGCCTAGTACATTAGGTTTTAAGAGATTAAAAATTCCCAATTTCACTCTCATACTCAAAACCCTAAGAGAGCCTAAGGATTTCATCTCACATTCATCGTTTGGGTTTCAAGCTCTGAATTACTTTCCAATTCTCGTGTGTCTAAGATATGTATCTCTTTCCATATAATTGTATTTTATTAATAACATGAAATTAGTTTATTATTCACATGATTTTGATGCTGGGTTTGAACTATGGGTTGAGGGTTTTGGAAAGAAATTGTTTGAATATTTTCTCATGATTACTATTGAACTATTATGCATTGAATTATTAGTTTGATCACTCATTGGGGTGCATGGGAATGGTGGATGGAATATGGGTACAATGAACTCCCCAAATTTGTAAACACTGGCAATATGTGTACAACTGAATTCCTAAATAATTGGTTTTGGTATGGAAATAGATAACCTCAACCCACTTGTATAATTGATTTTGGATTGCAAATTTTCATTTGGTTTGGCTTGTTCTCTTTGAAACTAATGCATGGAATAAATGGCTAATTGGATAATAATAATAACGATCTTGAAAACCTTATATGGTACAAAGGAATCCCTTTAAGTGATTTTAATAATAGAGTCTGCGGGGTATGAAGGAATTCCCAGAATATTGGATAATAACATTGCTTACAAGATATAGTCGGTATGATGATACCACTTAATAGTGCCTTAATAATTAACTCACAGAATTAGTGGATGGGTTATGTGTTAAATATTTTAATTTGGCTTAAAAGGGGTTATGTATCTGGTCGTGAAGGTGTGAGTTAGAAGGTTGGTGATTTGATTCTTTGTTTTTTCATTTATTTTTGACTATGGTTAGGGACATGTACTGACTAGACTATCTTTGGTTTTATTATAGGCTTTGTTGGACATTACTGTGGACATGGGTATTGTGGTTGATTATCAGTATTGGTTATTGGTTGGTAGTTTTTGGATATTGATCTATCATAGATTATTTGATCTTTCCTATCTTATTCTATTAAATGTTCAAAATCCATCCCCTTCTAGGTAAATATTTGGTTCTATTAGATTAGGCTAATGGTGTGGTCTCTGATCCACAACGGACTTAAGATACCCATTACGGTTAGGCCCTGGTTTAGGTCATGACAAAGTTGTTATCAGAGACTAGGTTCCTCGTCAAGTGGGTTTCAACATAGCCGTGTTAAGTAGAGTCTCTTTTATGGGTATTTAGCGTCCCACACTTATAAGGGAGAGGCTATGAGGCATTTAGGAATGCTTTTCTTTCTTGTTGTTCTACTTTTGGGCTGTAGAGTCAAAGGTCTTGAAAACCCACTAACCTTTGGTTAACTGTATTTCTAATCATGCCTCCTCGAAGATATAATGCTCATAGAAGCTCTTCTATCCCACTTGGGGATAATGTGGATAAAACTCATCCTACTTTTGGGATATAGACCAGTTCAAGGGTCACTGCTTTTGATTGTCCCGAGGGTAAGGTTACTTTGGGGGATAATAAAGTTCTAGTTACCACGTCATCAGCTCCTACACCAAATTGTGTCAGTTCTAATATCGATACTATCTGAAATATCTTGTATGTTCTTACTACCCATCGGAGTCTGAGGCATCTCCTTATGTCATACTGGTATGTCAAAACTCTTCGCTCATGATGCATACTATTTACTTGATCCGAGGTTTACCCTTTCTTATTTCACCCCATTTATGGATGTGGATTTTGATTTTGGTCCTAAGTGTATTTCAGATCCCTTTTTTGTTTCGGCCTTAGTGGGTGACTCAGTGGTTTCTAGAAGAGTCTATTGGGGTTGTGTGGTATCTATTGGTTATATGGAAACTTTGTGAATCTTATTGAATTAGACATGCTAGATTTTGATGTCATCTTGGGAATGGATTAGTTGCATTCGTGCTATGCCTTTTTAGACTACCGGACCAGTAAGGTCATTTTCAAATTTCTTAATGAGCCGATTATCAAGTGGGAAGGGAGTTTCGTTGAGCCTAAGAGAATGTTTATATTATATCTTAGAGCCTAGAAATTGATTTCCAATGGGTGTTTTATCATTTAGTACGGGTTAAAGATTCTAACTCGGAGGGTCCTTCTTTACAACCCATCCTGGTGGTTAAGGAATTTCTTGAGGTTTTCCCTGATGACCTTCCTGGTATCCCTCTCGCTAGGGAAGTTGATTTTAGGATTGATCTTCTTTCAGACACTCATCCTATCTCTATCCCTCCTTATAAAATGAATTCAACTGAGTTGAAGAAACTTAAGGAGTAATTGAATGATCTTCTTGACAAGGGTGCTATTTGCCCTAGTATGTATCCATGGGGTGAACCTATTTTATTCATGTATAAGAAAAATGGGCCTCTTCATAGGTGTATAGGCTGTCAACAGTGAGATAAGGGATTTAGGGTGACCTCTCTATTGGGTGGGCTAATATATTATGCGGGATATTACATTGGTTGTACATGATTGTTGCTAGACACTAAGTTTGAACTTTAGATGTTAATTATTGTGATAAGAATATTAGATCGAGGATAGTGATGCAAGATTTGTAGGAGTGAACTAGTAGGTTTGATATAATGTGTGAAAGAGCTTGGCTTGACGACTTATGAAATATTGGGGTGTGTAATTGTGATATATGCATGAGGTCTAGTGTTAAAGTAGAAATGGTTGCTAAATCATTAGATGGATAAGATCCTTAGTTTATAAGAATAAAGTGTACTCAGTCTTGAGTTATGAGTGTCATGTATACTTAGATCATGTTCTTAAATTTCTTAGTGTGGAGATGTATAGGGAGTTGTTATATGGTATTATATAGAGCTGAATTGAGAGAGAAATAAATAGACTATGTGAACTCTTGGTATAGTTTTTAAAATTTTATTAAGTTATGAGGTTATGATATTAGAGGTGTAATTCTATTATTCTAAGGATTTGAAAATGAAATGTCGAGTTTTCAGAAGCATAGATGTCTATGACCATGAAAATGGTAGTTACAGGGAGATGACATTAGAGGTTGGAGGAAGTTATGATTAGTATCCCTGAAGTGGATGTCCTAGAAAGAATTTAGTGTCTTTATATTAAAGTTGTCGAGGGAGTTTATGTTCTTTTGCATAGTGATACCTCCCCGTGTGGTGTGTTGTACGTACAAATTTAATAAGGGGATATACTTTAAATATTGAGATAGTGAACTTTGAGCTAAGGGTGAGATGATTCAAATCTTGAATTTTCTCATGGTGGTGAGTTTTAGGGATGAGTCATGATAAATCTAATCTTACTCTAGCAAATTCCTCCAATTTTGGTTTAAGAGAATATTCTACCAACACCCTATGCATTTAAATGGTGTCTATGTGTAAGTGTTTATTTCTATATACAATCTATATCTATGTTTCAGCCCCCTAATTATGATCTAAGTGTTTTGATGTGTGAAGCCCTTCGTGCTAATTGGATTATATCTTACATCACAGAACCTATCTTGAGTAGTGCAACAAATATGTGTTGTATTTGAATACTGCTACTCCTATTTTCGAAGCTCGTAATCCAGTCCCTCAATTACTCTCCTTGCATTAAGATTATAGTGGTTATGGTAGCATAGTAATTTTTTTTAGATTAGAGAGTGGATGACCTTTACCATAAAATTTTGGTGTGGCTACTCGAACTAAGGTTATAGGTGAAGCAGTAAGAGTGAAATGAATTTTTTTTATGTGAAATAGTTAGGAGGAGAATATGTGGTGAAAATCTTTGTGAAGGTTATAGAGGTTGTTGGGATTATTGTAGGAAAATCCGTAAACTTGGTCTAGTAAAGATAGGCTTGAATGTTGTGATTGATAGATATACAAACCATTGTGTTATATGGCTAGTACTCTTGATAAGATATGATGTTGTTTGACTACAGTGATAGGATATAGTAGTATTCTTGGATGAATGTAAGGTATAGAGCCTTGTAGCTTATGTAAGCACCTTTTAGATCAGGATTAGGCTTTAATATGGAAGCAATGTATAGTTAGATTCAAGATCTTGTAGTGATGTGTTTTATGGGAAAATTTTAAGATTGAAATGGTGAAGTGTGGTATTCAAAGCTGAATTCATAGATAAGGAGTATTACTACATTTGCGGGCTATTAGACGGATCATTGGAGGTGGAGAATGCTTCTATTCTTATGTCCCGCTAAACCTTATTTCGTGTCTTGTATCAATCTTATTCAAGCCGAGGATTTTTGAAAAAGAAATTTCATGCCTTACGTTGTTATGATCATGATTCATATAACTCATGCTCATTAGGAGTGTTAAAAGAGTGTCTTGGAAAAGTTTTGGAATTTTTGGAAGTGTTTCAGAGCTATTTTTGGATTCAGAGGCAGTAAGACTCTACGATTACACCATGTCACGGAGGCTACTCACCGCGATAAGTGGCGTGGAATGGAGGTTAGCTTCTGCTATAGGTAGTATACCATGACGAGGTGTAAAATTTCATCCAGTTTTGATTTTCTCACTTGGGGTGAGGGACTTTGGACCTTTTACCCCTTGTACGACCTTAGTCTCGTTATCTCAGAATTCGTGCTTACATAATTTACTTGGTGATGCCATGAAGACCTTTTTTTTATTACTATACGTGTGTTGTTGAGGGAGAATTCTTAATGTAAAGTTATATTGTTCCATACTTCTAAAGCTTCAAAGGATTCCTATTCCTCATTTGAGGACGAATAATCCCAAGGGAGAGATAATGTAACACCCCACATTTTCGGGCTAGAATTTGAACCGTCATTCCTACATGTATAAATTGAATCTAATGATTCCTATGTTAATATAAATGTTATGACCATATAACTTGTGTGTAAAGTGCTTTAGAGGTGAAGAATGTATATAGAAAATAGTTAGAGTGAAGTGGGGTGAAGAACTTTTGTTATCAACAAAATTTGGGTATTCAATTCTACCAGGGTAAACTTTGAATGTGTATAACTTCTGGAATATATTGAATTTTAGGGATTAAGACCCACCAAATTAAAGATAATTGAGTCCTCTTTACAGTTCATCCAATTTTGCCTTAATCTGATGCCCGAGCGAAAAGTTATGAGCATTTTCCTGAGGAACCAGTGAGGGTCCATAATTTTGTCGTGTCACGGAGGATAATCTCCGCGATAAGCAACGTGTCACGGAGGATAATATCCGCGATAAGCTCCGTGCCACACTGATGTTTTAAATTTATGCAATTTTTTTTTGTTTACTTGGGATGAGGGGATTTTGGATCTTTTTACCTATGTACGACCCTTAAGCATAATATGGCCTGTTCCTTTTAGTTTTAAGAGCTTAAAAATCCCCAATTACACTCTCAAATTCAAAACCTCAAGATAGTCTAAGGATTTCATCGTACGTTCATCTTTCGGGTTTCAAGCTCTAAATTATATTCCAATTCTCGTGTGTCTAAGGCATATCTCTCTTTCCCTATACTTGTATTTTCTTAATGGAATGAAATTGGTTTATTATTCATATGGTTTTGATGTTGGGTTTGAACTATGGTTTTAGAGTTTTGGATATAAATTGTTTCAATATTTTCTCATGATTACTATTGAACTATTATGTGTTGAATTGCTAATTTGAACACTCATTGGGGTGCATGGGAATGGTGGATGGAATATGGGTATGATGGACTCCCCGAATTTGTAAACACTGGCAATAGGTGTGCAATTGAATCCCCAAACAATTGTTTTTTGTATGGAAATAGATAACCTCAACCCACTTGCATAATTGATTTAGGATTGCAAATTATCATTTGGTTTGTCTTATTCTCTTTGAAACTAATGCATGGAATAAATGGCTAATTGGATAATAATAATAACGATCTTGAAAACCTTGTGGGGTACGAAGGAATCCCCCAAGTGATTCTAATAATGGAATCTGAGGAGTACGAAGGATTCCCCAAAGTGCTTGCTAATAACATTACTTGCAAGCTATAGTCGGTATGACGATACAACTTAATAATTCCTTAATTATTGACTCCCAAAATAGGTGGATAGGTTATGTGTTAAATGTTTTAATTGTGCTTAAAGGGGGTTGTGTAGCTAGCCGTGAAGGTGTGAGTTTAAAGGATTGATACTGGAAAGTCATGTTTACCGACGTGAGGGTTGGTGTTGAAGACCAAATACTTGTAGGGTACAAGGGAATACCACAAGTGTATATATACTTGTATCATAATTGGCAAAATTTGCATCGAAATCCCCGTCCTTTTATGATATATCCAGTTCGTGCGACTAACATACATAGGGGCCCAACCAGGGGGTTACAACTAGACCAATATAGACCGTGGGTAGTTTATGACGTCCAAGCTATACAATCCAGACTAAAGTTTTAAATTTCATGCTTTACCCTGTCCCGCCCACCAACATTATATATATATATACATATAGATATGCATGGATGTGTACATGTGCATTGGTTTGACTTGGTTTTGGATTGATGGTATTATTTTATCCTGTATCCTTGAGTTACATGCTAGCGCTTCAATCGCTAATTGTATTCATACACTGTATCCCCATGCGATGCAGGGACTGGCAACTTTTACTCCTTCTGCATAGTGACTAGGTAATCGGGTGACAGCTCGTGAGTCAGACTGATGTGGTGAACTTCCATCCTTCAAAAGCCACTATTTCGTGCTTTGGGTTTTCTTATGTTTTGACTCTTAATTTTGGATTTATTTTTGGCTATGGTCAGGGGCATGTCTCAACCAGACTATCTTTGGTTTTGTTCGAGCATTTGTTGGACATTACTGTGGACGTGGGTATTGTGGTTGGTTATCAATTTTGGTTAATGGTTGGTGGTTGTTGGATATTGATCTATCATAGATTCTTTGAGCTTTGCTATCTCTTTTTATTATTTGTTCAGAATCCATCTGCTACTAGGTATATTTGGTTCTATTGGATTAGGCTAAGGGGGTGGTCTCTTGTCCATGGTGGACTTGAGATACCCATCACGGCCAAGCATTGGTTTGGGTCATGACAAAACATAACCTATACCTATCCAGCCCCTCATAAGACCAGTAGTTATAAGAACCAAATAATTATACCGGTGATAGGAATGCATATGACTGAATGAACATAAAGTAAATTTAATAATACCATACCAAATGAGTGACATATCATACTAAGTATGTATACCTTTTTTGGCTCACCGACTTGCAATTCAGGACCTATAGGGTATCCCTTATTCTGGCACATGGTTCCCAAAAAAGGGCTTTTAGGGGATTGGGAATATTCATATATACTGCCTGTTTCTGAAATACGAATCCAATAATCAGTCATAATCTACTCCTTAATCGTACCAAAGGTAAGTACAAGTAGAATAAGTTCTCGAAATTGAACTGAGACTAAACAAGCAGTAATCCATAAAATCTAGTGCCTAAGATTGAATTGTAACTAAAAATGATAGTATAGTTCATAAAGGGTGAGAATATTCTATGATCAAAACAAGTAAATAATGATAAATGAGTAGATCAAGAATGGATCAAAATCTGCCTTGGTTTGAGTTTTCAAGTGATGCGTGTTAGGTTAAAAGACTGCAATTCGATAGAAAAGATGGTACAATTTCCATTTTCTAAACTAATTTAAGAGTGAAAAGTGAAAATATATCCCTTTCTATAAATAGTTGTAAAAATAATAATTTTATTTTGAATCGTACCACCAAATATGTGTATAAATATATGCATGTCATCACTAGTATCCAAACAATAGAAAAGTAAGTGCCTAAGAATCTATAAATTAAGCCACATCTCCTTTAGAGCATAAAAAACTAACATGGTATCCAACTAATCTTGTAACCAAGGCGTCAGACCCAATAATATACCGAACAATGTATATATATATATATATAGCAAACTAGGAAATAAAGGTAACAAAAGAGAATCTTATACTAGGAATCATGTGAGCAACAACATCTTTTATCATAGAATACTACCCTAAATCTACGCTTAGGATTACCACAACCAACCTAAGGTCCAAACAAGTATACAAGTAGTCCTAACGTAATCCTACAGCAATAGCGAGCATTCTAAACAAAGGATCAAGTTAATATTTTATTCCAAAATCCCCCAAAAGACACCAAGGATCATTGAAATAATAAAATAGCCTTAAACCTACCCTATAAACCCACCCCACATATTATCTATACAATACACAATCTCTTAGAGAATAGAAGACCGTCGCCTAATTGGATATCAGCCAGCAACATTGGACTGACCATGAGATGCTCGCCCCTTTCACATGATCCCCAAGAATCTATTGTGCTACTAAAAACATAATCTATACATCATTATAAGTAAAATGAGACCCATATGGAAATATAAAAAATCAGGCCAAAAGATTAGGTCAAAAATAGGACCTTGGGACGCACATATGGATTGAAAAATTTAATTCTTTATTAGGTCACTCAAAGCACAAGGAATACATGCTAAAAAAATGAGCACAAATAAAGTCTCAATTGGGGCTCAAATCAACCCTAAGGAGCTCAAGAATTCAAGAATCTATTACTAGGATTTAAATGAAATTAGGATGGAAGTAGATGGGAAAAAGTAATGAAAATTGATCAAAAGGTGTTGAAGTAACATACCTTAGCTGCAACAGACAATTTCCCATGGTTTCCCATGCTCTAAGCTAAAAAAAAAATGAAATAGACTTTTGAAAATGGCTGAAAAATCATTAGGAAGGAGAATATATAACGCCAAGGGTCCCTTCATTCTTAACCGCATCAAGCATTCACAATACCATTGGTTCTTCATAATCGCTAAGATTAAAGTTGAGTCGGCCATGTCGGTCTTTTTAATAAATGCGAGAATAGGATCATGAACATGATGGTGAAGGACTTGAACCTTTAAATATATGTCCCTCCTTTTGAGAATATATAGGGAAACAATTCCCTGAATCAGCTGTTGAAAAATCAGTAAAATACTAGTTAGAAATTTCTTTGAACGAGACCTCAAGATTAATTCAAAACCTTATAAACGCAAATGGACTATGCTGTACCACCAAAAATGGCATTCCAAACTCAATGAAACTATCAAAATTTCATACAAATATTGGTTTGATAAAATATGGGGCCTACACCAGTAGTTTTGTTTTAACCAAATTCCACCCAATAGCACAAATCAAGCTCGAAAGTCTTGGGACCTAAACCAAAGGTCACCTTAGACTAAAATCCATGTTTTGAGCTAACAAAATTGTTAGAATTTCATATGAGGTTTTTTAATTATAGTTAAGGCCAAGGACCTATTTCTCAACTTCAAAGTATCCAAACTAGTAAATTGGCTTAAAACCCAATAAAACTGCCTAGGATCAAATGTCAGTTCCGACAATTCCTAAATAACCTTTATCTACTATAGAAAAGCAAAAATTGCAGAAAGCACATAAAAATGAATAAAATGACCTAGAGCCATTGAAAAAATAGAGATATTAGATAGTGATTGTTTCTAGAAAATAGTGCTAACGACTATTGCATCCAAATAGAAAAGAAATAGTATTGATCAAAGTTAACTTTAAAGGGGAAAAAATTAACGTTAAAGTAGTAGGAAGAAACACAAAGAGGTGTTAAGATCCAATTAGTGTTTTGTTTTATGAGAAATAAAGAAATCAACGACTTAAACTAACATGAGAATGCTTTAGTGAATGGTTTAATTAATTGAGAGATGAATAGCTTTTATTTATAATGAAAAATATACATATATATATAAGTGCATCTCCTAATAGAAAGGCATTTTGTTACCGATAATTACAATAAGAGTCCTAATGTTTTGCACTTGGCTTTATCTTTAGGCAGTAAAAGTAAAGGAAAAGGCACGATATACAAGATTCTATTAGCAAAACTAAGTGTCATGACTAGACAGCATATCATAATACCATATGCCACAGTATACTTGTCAAGCCCGTTTATGCATTGAATGCTAATGCTATTTCCTTTGTGTGCACCTTAGGTTGTTTCTGGCACCAAGCCTTGCCGCTAAGTGGTAGTTTTTTTAATGCCACTACTAATGCAATGCCTAAAACAAAAGCACATGCCAAACATCCGATGCTCATGCCAATTCATATGCTTGCCACACCAAACCTTGCCAATACTGCGTTGCCTATGCCCTTTTCTATACAATTACTTATCTTAGTATGATGTCACCTGCCAAAGCACGCCTTTGCCGCAAAACAAGTTGTTTTGGAATATAATTATACACCTTGACATCATTTCTTATGCTAAATCATTTTCCCTCATATCTAAAAGCCTTGCTACCACAAGCTACGTACCTATAAAATTGTCTTGGTAGTAAGTCCCCATTCCTTATGATTAGTGCTTTTACTTCTGGTACCCGTATTCACCTATACAGAGAAAATAAATATGCTAAATCCTTGCAACAACCTACAGTTGTTCCATATATATGGTAATGACCATCTAGGCTATCTTTTTACTTTGCACATTTCGATATTTCAAGACTTCCCATGCAGTTATAGACCATTTATGACATGTCAGAATTGTTAATTTAGTGTTTGAGTAGTTCATTTAGGGTTTAAGCTCATTTCTATATTCTTGGAGTTTTAGATGTCAAAAAATTTATCTCAAATCAAAACTACTAATAAACAGACTCAGATGGAAATTCTATAATGACCCGAGGGTACCCCCGGAAGTCACAATATGCTTAGGACTACAAATAGCCCCAAAGATAACCCCTGATATCTACTCCACACTGATCCATGATAAATATGCTTAAAACATAAATTGAACTTGCATTAATAATCTAATTTTTGAAAAGGGTTAAATAATCTCTACATAAATGTTGTTATCCCATATACTCTGAAATCCATGAAAATTTGAAGGGAAAGAAATTCAACTGACTAGTCTTGAAAAGTCTCTAAGTCAACTAAAGTGCTAGGATAGAACCAATCCAACACAAACTGAAAGCATTAAGTTTGAACTTATTAATAGCTAAACAACTGAAAGTAACTATCACGACCTGAACTAGAGCCAGGTCGTGACGGGTGTCTCAAGCCCACTATGGGATCGGAGACCACATCCATTGCCTAACCTCAAGAGCACAAAGATAGTAATAATAACAATGTGGAAGCCAATTAAGATAGTAGTTAAAGTAGAATAGATGCCTCTATGAAAAATAAGAGCCAAAATAATTACCAACCAAACCACATCTATCTACAATATCCTCCAATACTAGAATAGTAACTAGTCGGGACATGCCTATGACTATGACCAAAAGAATAGAAAAATACTGAGTAATTAATGAAAGAATAATGAAATGATAAGGCCTTCCGATGGATAGAGGCTCACAACTTACAAAAACTCAATAAACATGCTAATCCACCTAACGTTGCACATGAGCAACATAAGTGTCTTCAGACCTTACATCATAAAAAATGTAGTGTCCTAGGATGGTCTTTGGGATAAGCACTATCATATAACTCACAGAAAGTTATAACATAATGCCATGTCCAAAAACAGTTAAAACTACATACACACATTCATATATACATATATAAGATTCAGGGATAGGGTAAGGGTCATAAACATAGGAGTTTTAAAAACCATTAACCTGGACTTTGTAGCTCTATCTGTCCTAAGTTCACCCACAAGCTATAGGGGTTCAACTCCCCTTGTTAAAAGAGCCCCAGTGCGTGTTAGCCCCACGAACCAGGAAAATTTGAGGAAGGGTCAAAGACACCGAGGCTCTAACCATTCCAAAATATATACATAATGTGTAATTTATGCACACAGTCTTATATACCCCCACGAAAGCAAACATGGTTTGTAGTAGTAGTGCCCCCAGGACATCCACTTTCACGGTGAGTTACACAACCCCCTTTAAGCCCAAATTAAAACTATTTAGCCTATAATTTCAACCATTTACCCAAGAGTCATTCATTAAGGCATTTACCACTTGGTATCGTCATACAAATACACTTGCAAGCTAAATTACACATGCCAAACCAATTGACACAACCAAATTGGAATCCCTAGTTCCATCAAAATCCAAACCATTGTCACCAAGGCTATACAAATCTATTTTTATGTACATTTATCCCTTAATGCAATGCATTGAGTTCAAAATCAAGTTAAACCATGCAATTTTCCATAATAGAAATCAAATTCACAAAGTGGGTTGAGGTTCATGCAATTCCAAGAAAAAAATCATCCAATTTGGGGAAAACCCATGTCCGCCATTCCACCTATTTAAATAATGTGCCTCCCAAAATAATTAATTTAAAGAATGAATGATTAATTCATAGAATGGGACAAGTAGTTAAAACAATAACAACTAACACCCCTCAACCCAATTTAAAAACCCACAACTTAAATCATATGGAAAACCATTCAATTCATGACACAATATAAAATTAAAATTTAGGGAAGAGAAACATAAATAAAACACACAAAAATTTAAAATCAATTGGAAGTTTGGAGTTCTGATGATGAATGCACAGTGAAATCCTTAAGCTTTCTTGGTTAAAGAGTTAAAGATGAATAAAGTAGAGTTTGATCTTTTAAAATTGAAGGAAAAGTGTCCCTTTTATGTTTATAAGTCATGGAAGAGAAGAAAAGAGAAAAAGTCCGTCACCTTTAAGTGAAAAAAACAAACGGGATGAAATTCAACCCTTGGCGTGACATGCCATTATTACCGAGCTTATCCTTAATGCCACGTCATTATGGCGGAGGGTAACATCCATGACACGGTGATATCGTGGACCGTCACTGTCTTGTGGTAGTAAAATGACCCTGAATTCCTTATGAAAGTTTGAAACTTTCCCAAATTACCCTTTTAACATCCCTAAACGTAATTCAAGTCAAAAATTGATATTACAAACACAGGAGGGTCAAAAATAAAATGATAGAAATTTTAAAGGTCTTACATTATCCCCTCTTAGGATCATTCATCCCCGAATGATGAGTTAGGACACTTTTAGTATAAAATAGAAAGAATACACTAGAATTACATTACAAACTAAGAAAAATGACTAGAGTAAACGAAACTCATACCTTAAGCACTTTCATCCAACCCGGGGAACAAGAATAGGTATTTAGCCTTCATATCTTCCTCAGTTTCCTATGTAACCTCTTCTACTTTTTGATTGGCTCCAAAGAACTTTCACTAAATCTACGTCCTCTGTCCTCAATCTACAAGCTTACAAATCCAATATCTCAACTGGGACTTTCTCATAAGACAAGGAATCTGTAACACCAGCATCCTCAATATACACTATCAAAGAGGGGTCACCCATGCACTTTTTGAGCATAAACATACAGAACACGTGATGAATAGCGCCCACACTCGTAGGTAAATCCAACTCGTACACAATATTATAAATTTTCTTTAAAATCTGTTATGGTCTGACATAACAGGGACTCAGCTTCCCCTACTTCAAACTCCAACACTCTTCACCTCACATCCGCATAAGACTTTTGGCGACTTTGAGCATTCCTAAATATTTATATAATCACTTTCACCTTCTCCATGGCTTGGTGAATCATGTCGGGACCAAATAGCCTAGTCTCACCATCCTCAAACCATCCAATAGGAAACCTACACTTTCTACCAAAAAGAGCCTTGAAAAGGGCCATATGAATGCTAGAATGATAACTGTTGTTGTAAGCAAACTCAATAAGAGGCAAATGGTTAACCCAACTTCCCTTAAAATCAATCACACAAGACCTTATCATATCTTCCATAGTCTGAATAATATGCTTTATTTGTCCATCTATTTGAGGGTGGAAAGACCTTCTAAGTTTCACCTGTGTACCCAATCCTTTCAAAAAATTAACGCCAGAAGTGAGAAGAAAATTGCGTACCTTAGTATGAAATAATGGACACTGGCGCACCAGAAACTTCATAATCTTCTGAATGAATGACTTTGCATAATACTTTCTTGAGTAGTTTGTTCTCATAGGAAAGAAGTGAGCAGACTTAGTCATCCTATCCACAATGACCCAAGTCGATTCATACTAATTTTAATACCATGAAAGATCCATAATGGAATCCATATAGATCACCACTTCTATATGGGTAACTTTATCTCTTAAGATATGCCACCAGGCCTCAAATGCCCAACCTAAATATTCTGACTAACCATATATTTGGAAACAAAGTTTTCCACATCCCTCTTCATGTTATTCAACCACTAGATATCCTTCAAATCATGGTACATATTAGTAAAACCTGGATAAACTGTATACCTGGACTAATGATCCTTAGTTAAAATTCTTTCCCACAGCCCATCAAATTTAATAATACATAACCTACCTTGATACCTCAAGATACTATCTCCCCTAATCTTAAAAGCGATAATCTTTTGCTGACCCACATCATCCTTAATCTACATGAGTATGGGGTCTATATCCTAGTTCTCCTTCACCTCAACATCAAAGAGATAATTTAACCACTTCTTGTACAATGACTCCCCCATTCTCAGAGTCCAAAAGATGAACTCCCAAGTAAGGCAACCTGTGCCAACCCTCTCTTCTCTTTACATATATGAGATAAGATACCCATAGACAATATGCTAAGAGTATCAACAACAACATTAGCTTTAACTGGATGATAGTGAAGACTCATATGATAATATTTGATCAATTTGAGCCACCTCCTTTGCCTGAGGTTCAGCTCTTTCTGAGTGAACACATACTGTAAGATCTTATGATTTGAATAGATATCCACATACACTCCATATAGCTAATGGCGCCAAATATTCAAAGTGAAGACCACAAATTCCAACTCCAAGTCGTGAGTTGGATAGTTCCTCTCATAAACCTTATGCTGCTTAGAAGTATAGGGAACAACCTTACCATGCTGCATCCAAACACAACCCAATCCCATATGGTACGCATTACAAAACACAACAAAACCATTAGTACCCTCGGGTAGGGCCAAAACTAGTGTTGATGTCAACCTATCCTTCAACTTCTCAAAACTACCCTCACAAACCTCGGACCACAAGAACTTAATCTTCTTCTGAGTTAACCTAGTTAGTGGAGCATCAATAGATAAGAAACTTTTCACAAATATCCTATAATACCCAGCCAAGCCCAAAAAGTTCCTAATGTCGGTTGGAGTCATGGGTCTAGGCCACCTTTTATTTACCTTGACTTTCTATTGATCCACCTTGATCCCTTCACTAGATACAACATGACCAACAAAAGTCACAACATTCATCCAAAACTCACACTTAGAAAATTTTGCATACAACCTCTAGTATTTAAGAGTCTTTAACAAAATTCAGAGGTGATTGGCATGATCCTCCCTACTCTTAGAGTACACCAATATGTCATCAATGAAGACTATAACAAACAAGTTCAAAAACTACTTGAAAATTGATTCATAAGATCCATAAACATAGCTGGATCATTAGTCAATCCAAATGACATTACCAAAAACTAATAGTGACCATACCAAGTTTGGAAAGAAGTCTTGGGAATATCAACCTCCCTATTCTTCAACTGATGATACCCCGAATGAAGATCAATCTTAGAGAAACATCTAACACCCATAAGCTGATAAAAAAGGTCATCAACTCTAGGAAAAAGATAATTATTTTTCATGATAACCTTATTCAACTGAGGATAGTCTATACACATCTGAAGGGACCTATCTTTCTTTCACACAAAAGGTACAGGACCACCCCACAGAGAAACACTAGGATGAATAAACTATTTATCATGAAGATACTTTAACTGTGCCTTAAGTTCCTTTAACTTAGTCAGAGCTATTCTATAAGGAGGAATAGAAATAGGATGAGTATTCGGTAGAATATTGATCCTAAAATATATTTCCCTGTCGGGAGGAATCTTAGAAAGATCATAGGGAAACACTTCAGAAAATTCATTTACCACAGGGACAGATTGCAAAGAAGGGCTTTCAGAGTCATAATAGGAAATAAATACTCCTTTGAAATCAATTTCTGAGATCTAAGATAGGAAATAAACCTATCTTTGGGTACTAAGGAACTTCCATCCCATTGTAATACCGGTTAATTTAGAAAGTGGAGACTGAACTTTTGGGTCCTATAATCTAGAGACGCATAGCATAAATAAAGACAGTCCATCCCCAAGATCACATAAAATCTACCATATCCAACTTTATCAAATCCACCATTGTCTCTCTATGAAAGATAGACATCACACAACCCCTATAAATTTTTATAGCAACTATAGAATCATCCATCGAGGTAGACAAAGAAAAGTGGTTGGAAATACTTTCGGGATCAAACCAAAATGCACAGCCACATAAGGGGTCATATAAAAAGGGGTATAACTCAAATCAAGCAAACAATAAACATCACGGGAACAGAGCCGTAACATACCCGTAGAAATATCTGGAGATGCCTCAGATTCCTGGTGAGAAGCAAGAGTATAGAGATGATTTCAGCTAGTGTTGGTACTAGAAGTAGTGGTCTTTAGCACATGAGCTGAAGATGTGGAAACCAAAACTTTATTAGCTCTTCTGGCAACCCTAGAAAAGGATAATCTTACTGCATGTGACCCAGCTAACAATAATTATAACAACGATACCTCCCCTCCATATAATAACCATGATAAAGCTGCCCAAAAAAAATGACAATAGGGATAAGGTAGGGATGACTGAACTCCACTATCCAGAGAATGGGCACCCTGTGACTTAGGAACACTATTAGCCCAGAAATATCGATCACCTAAAGGCTTAGTATAGGGAGCACTGGCAAACTAATACGAATTACCCCAATTTTTCTTCTTGGTTCCACTATCTACTATCTTTTCCACTATTCTACCAACCGTCACCTTTCTCTGAATATCTAAACTTCTTATTCTACCTCTTTCCAATTTTTGCATGTTTTTTCTTCTCATTCTCAACCCGTTGTATGTAAACCAAAAGTTTGGAGATGTCCATATCATTATTCAATATTACAACCTTACAATCCAATACCAAGTCACGAGACAACCCAAAAGCAAACTTCATCACCTTAGATATCTGGTTAGAAACCAACTCTGTAGAATAACGAGACGACTATTGAAATTTCAAGGCATACTCTTTCACAATCATCTTGCCCTACTTCAGATTCAAAAACTCCTCAGCCTTTGCTTCTCTAAACTCCTGAGGAAAGAGATAATCAAGAAAGACACCCAAAAACTCAACCTATACAGCCTGCTCAGCATCATCACCCCTCAACTGCTGCAACTCCTCATAATATTGATAAGCTATATTTTTTATCTAATATGCAGCAAACTCTACACCTTTCAGAATCAATAGCATGCATTACTCTAAAAATCTTCTCTATCTCATCCACAAACCCTGGGAATCTTTCTCAACCCTAAAGCCTGTAAAGGTTGGGGGATTCAACCTCATGAACTGACCAACTTGAGTGACCTTAGACGAAAGAGTAATAAAACCAAAACAATCCAATTGATGAGACTGAGATGTCACCAACTGAGTAAAAAAATGAATAGACTGGCAAAACTCTGCATTAAAGATGTTCCCCTGAGGTGGATGATCATAAGAATTACCACCCAAAGAAGCCCTAGAAGGACTAGTGGGGACAGATAATACTCCACGTGGAGTAGTACAATTAGAAGAAGGGACCCTTGACCGGGTCTTTACTCCATACATTAGCGAGTACCCTCCATATTATTCTCAGGTAGGACAGAGTTCCCAGCATAGTTTCTATGAACATTAGATCTTAAGGAGGGAATGATATGAAATGTGAGAAATCTAGGAGTTAGAGAATTTTTATAACACTAGATGCTATAGCCCAAAATCAAACACAAGAAAGAAAAACATTCCTAAATGTTTTGTAGCCTTCTTCTTATAAGTATGGCACGCTACACACTCATAAAAAGGACTTTACTCAACATAGCTATATGGACACGTAATAACTCTAAACCGTGCTCAGATACCAAGCTTATCATGACTCAAACCAGGGCTTGGTCATGACGGGTGTCTCAAGCCCACCATGGACTAGAGACCACCCCATTGCCTAACCTCATGAGCACAGAGATTGTAATAATAACAATACGGAAGCCAATTGATAGAGTAATAAAAATGAATAGATAAATCTACAAAAATTAAGAGTCAAAACAATAACCAATCAACCCACATCTATCCACAATATCCTCTAAGACTAAATAGTGACTAGTCGATACATATCCTTGACTATGACCAAAAGAATCCAAAAATACTGAGTAAGTAATGAAAGAATAAAGAAATGATAAAGCCCTCTTAAGGATGGAGGCTCACTGCCTCACAATAACTCAACGAATGTGCTAATCCACCTAACACTGCACTGGAGCAACATAAGTATCTTAGGACCCTACATCATGAAATAATGTAGCATCCTAGGACGGTCAGTGGGATAAGCATTGGCAGGTAACTCACGAAAATGACAACATAATGCCATGTCCAAAATAGTTAAAACTATATGCACACATTCATATATACATATATAAGATGTCAGGATGTTGTATGAGTCATGAACATGATAGTTTTTAAAAGCATTAACCTGGACTGTGTAGTTCTATTTGTCTTAAGGGCACCCATGGTCTATTTGGGTTCAGCTCTCCCTACTGAAAGAGTCCTCGTGCGTGTTAGCTGCACGAACTAGTAAAATCTAAGAAAAGGGCCAAAGCCACCGAGGCTCCAACTATTCCAAAATATATGCATAATGTATGAACTATGAACACGATTATATAGAACCCCAAAATGACAAAGATGGTTTCCAATATTGGTCCCCCGAGGACCTCCACCTTCATGATTGAGCTACATAACCCCCTTTAAGCCCAAATTAAAACCATTTACCACATAATTCCAATATTTACCCAAGATTCATTCATTAAGGCATTTACCACATGGTATAGTCATACCAGTATGCTTGCAAGATAAATTACACATGCCAAACCAATTCACATAACCAAATTAGACTCCCTAGTTCCATAAAAATCCAAACCATGGCCACCAAGGATATTCAAATCCATTTTTGTGTCCATTTATCCAATAATTCAACACATTGAGTGCAAAATCAAGTTAAACCATGAAATTTTCCATAATAGAAATCAAATTCACAAAGTGGGTTGAGGTTCACGCAATTCCAAGATAAAATTTATCCAATTTGGGGAAATCCCATGTCCCTCATTCCACCCATTTAAATAATATGCCAAATCAATCTCAAAAAAATTACTTTAAGGCATGAATAAATAATTCAACGCATGGTACAAGTAATTAAATTAATAACAACCAAAACCCCTCAATCCAATACAAAACCCACAACTTAAATCTTATGGAAAACCATTCAATTCATGCCAAAATGTAAAATTAATGTTAAGGGAAGAGAAACATGTCTGAAATACATAACAATTCAAAATCAATTTGAAGTTTGGAGTCTTGATGATGAATGCACAGTGAAACCCTTAAGCTTTCTTGGTTGGAGATTAAAGATTAATAAAGTAGAGTTTGATCTTTTAAAACTGAAGGAAAAGGGTCCCTTTTATGTTTATATGCCGTGAAAAAGGTGAAAATACCAAAATCTCCTCTCCCTTAAGTGAACAAAAACAAACTAGACAAAATTTAACCCTTGGCGTGGCACGCCATTAGTGCCGAGGTTATCCTTCGTGCCACCCCATTATCGCAGAGGGTAACCTCTGTGACATGGTGATATCATAGACCTTCACTACCTTGGGTCCCAAAATTACCCCAAACCCCTTTCAAAAATTCCAAAACTGTCTCAAATTACCCTTTTAAACCCCCTAAACACAATTCTAGTAAAAAATTGATATTACGAACACGGGAGGATAAAAAATAAAATGATCAAAATTTTAAGTGTCTTAAGGTAACCATAGACTTGGTCCTCAAAACATGAGGACTCGCCAATTGTCAAGATGTAGGAGGCGGAGATTAAGGCTAATCGTACTGCTGAGGACGAACACCAGGTCCTACATTATAAAATAATGTAACCATACAAACATATATGTAGTATGTACTTCTGGAATGTACTAAGTATATAGGGATGAATTTAATAAGTAAAAATTTAAACAAATCATAATCTTTAAACATACATGCTAAGTGTAAATAGACTCACAATGATCATGAAAGAAATTGAAAGCCAAAATATCATAATGCATGAATAGTAAAACATAAGTTGGTAAAAAGAGTGAGTCATTAAAATATATTTATGAAATTATCTTTTTTATCGGAGATTTTTACAACCAACATAAACCATGTGAGCTAGCATAGATTTCAATGTCTGACCCATGTTGAAAAGGGTAGTCCCATACATCGGTATAAAACCTGAACTGAAGTGAACACTAAACCAAGTCCATTTGGGCAATGGGGACACTCTCTGGCAAGGATCTCTTTATCCTATGGTGGAACATAGTTTCTGGGAATTTGAGTACGCCTGAACCCCCTTTGATGCTAAATACTACTCTAAAAACATACTAATGCTCGTAAATATGAAATTTACCATAAATTAAGCATATAAATTTATAATTTGAAAACCAATCATGCATCTGTTGTTATACCATGCTCATGAATTACTATGTGAATTTCATATCTTATTTGAGATTGTAAGATCAAAATTGAAAATTGAATCATGCTATGATAAATTGTAATTTGAAATAGCAAGTTTGAATCACTTGTAAACTGTCTAAATCATACTAAATCATGTGCATTTACCAATTTAGGGAACTTCATGTCAAAATACTAAAACTCATCTGATAATAAAAATCATATGAGTAAAAGCATGAGAAAGTGTAATTTCTTGTGCTGACTGTACTTTGAATCACGAGGTAATATCAAAATTTTTATAAAAAGAAAAATGGGTATGAAGCCTAGACATCAAATTCATAAAATTCTTGTAAAAGCTTAACTTTTGGGTACAATAACGGAAGATAATACTTTTTCAAACCCCACATACCTGAACTTAATGAATTTCTTGAAGTAAAATTGAATTGGAACCTGGAGAGTATGAATTTCTTAGAAGAGACCCATTTTGAGTGTTCTTGAGAGCTTGGGAGGAGAGGAATGGTGTATTTTGACTTATAGGGGGTAGAAAACTAATTTAGTGCTAGTTGTAGGATTAATGAAGACATCAAAGACCAAACTACCATGGGAAAATTAAAGGAAAAATGAAATTTTGGTGTCCCTATAACTACTAGCATGGCACGCCCTTATTGCGCCAGTCTACTAGTTTACATATTCAGGGTGTGCCTTGTCTCTGTGGCACGACCCTATTGCAGACCCTTATTGTTTTGGAGTTTTGTTAACTCCCAAAACTTTTTTTCAAAAATTCCAAAATCTGTTAACATTCCTTATCATTACTCAACTTATAAATCGCCTTAAAACATATGAGAGCTATCAAAATAAAATCATCAAGATTTTGGAGTATACCGTTAACTCTCCTTTGGATCATTCATCCTTAAATTAAGATTGGGATGGGGAACATCTATCTTATGAGAGCTTTAGGCTATAACTTGGAGCTTATCTTGCCCAATAACTGAAAGTACTCACCCTAAGAACAAGCATACAACTTAAATGACTCACTACACATGAGGTTGATAGGTTAAATTGATGAGTAAGGATACCAGTGAGAAGAACCGATTAGAAGGAATTTCTTACTTTAAACTAACTCCGTGCTTGGAAAAAATAGATTGAGATATAGATTCATCATGTATGTCTCTGATTCCTACGTCACTCCCTCAACTGACTGATTCCTCCAAAGAATTTTCACTGAAACAACTTTCTTATTCCTTAACCTTCGAACTTTTCGATTAAGAATTTCAACTGGGATCTCCTCATAAGACAACAATGATGATGAACAAAATAAAGAAACGTTGGTGGTTGGATATTTTGGCTTACACAATTGTTTCTTTAAACACACTTAAAATAAGTAATACATAAGGTTTTCATAATTTGTGAGATTGTCATGGAGCAAGAGCTGATATGGTACGGTATTCCCTTGTTCCTTGTATTTCTTCTATCTTTCACTCCAATAATTTCTATGGAACAGCCAAGGATGAGTCTCCTATGTATTTCTTTAACTTAGACACATGAAAAATTGGATGAACGACATTCTAATTCTAACGAGAGATCTAGATCATAAGCGACATCTCCAACACACTTTAAGATTTCATACGGACCAATGTACCATGGGCTAAGCTTTCCTTTCATTCCAAACCTCATTAATCCCTTCATAGGTAAAACTCATGAACACTATTTATAAATAAGCAAAGTGTTCTAAATACATAAAATCAGTCAATACAAGGTACCACGACCTAGCAGATCCAGCACAAATGCATCTAATAATAATATAACTCAAAGACTTAGAATAATCAAAACCATCTATCTCGACAAAAAAAGAATAAATATAAAAGATAGAGGGAAATGGATGACTCAAAAAAAAAGAGCACACCCTATCTCCGAAAATATCAACACAACACGATAAATGATCAATAATGACAGCTAGTACTCGAATCTGCATCAAGAAAGTATAGAAGTGTAGTAATTGTACTAAAACAACATGTACTTAGCAGGCATCATCGACCGCCTAAGCTAAATCATGATAGAAGTATGAAAAAAAATGCAAGATGACATAACTAAGTCAAGGTACAAGAACAAACTTGAATCATCTCCGATGTTGCTATACATAATAAGTAATTTAACAAAAATAAAAATATAACACAAGGCATCAACACATGCCAACATCATCAATCAGTATAAGTAAATAGATTGTAATAACAACGCATCACAAGGCATTACACAAGCTATCACAAACTACAAAATTGACTCCCATACACTAAGTAGTGCAGAAAAGTAAATAACCCATCAGAGACTCCCATATGTCTGGATAGTACTCTCAAGGGTAAAATAACGCAATCAACAAACATTATAACTAGCTTCATCATCATTTAACCATAATTTCATAGTTATCATAAATCGGTCGTTTACCAATATTTATCAGCCTACCATCGTTTGACAATGTACCGATATTTCATAACATTGTTGTCCTTTAATAACCTTGTTATCGTTACTCACTAGCCATCATTTATTAGCTAACCCTAACTTATTAACTAATCCATTAGTTTACTAGTCATCATATGACCTTTAGTCCACATTTTAGCAACTATCCACCACATAACCACTAGTTATCATTTATTAGATAACCATCATCTATCAACTAACATCATTTCTTAGCTAATCACCATTTACCAACTAATCTTTATTTATCAACTAGTCATTATTAGTCACTTAATAATATCCACCACTAATCCATATTAAGCACTAACCATCAACTATCTTTAT
The DNA here is from genome assembly GCA_030864215.1 of Capsicum pubescens. Classification (NCBI taxonomy): domain Eukaryota; kingdom Viridiplantae; phylum Streptophyta; class Magnoliopsida; order Solanales; family Solanaceae; genus Capsicum; species Capsicum pubescens. The sequence continues at coordinate 128,540,646 of CM061543.1, forward strand.
AAATATTTAACACTTATGGGCTATAACCGACACCCTAATATCAACATAATACCCACACACACTATATATATATGCCATACATAAGGCATAGTAAGACTCAAACCAGTATATATACACAAAAGGACATCAATATAGTTATCTTTTGGCCTTGTTGGGTATCAATGCATCATCATAAACATCCTCTGGCCTTTTTGATCACCAATATCATCATAATCATCCTTCGACCTTGCCAAGTATCAATATATAAACATAATATCCTCTGGCCTTGCTGGGTATCAATATCATTATTATCATCCTCCGGCCTTGCCGAGTATAATCCATATCAATATCATATTTCAAAATTGAATTGGGTATATAATTAATGTCATAAGTTCGACTATAGTCAAGCATCAAGGTTTCAAGCATAATTTATAGAATAACCTCCCATATAATCAATAATCATGACTTCTAGCATTAAAAATAACATAATTTCTAATGTCATCAATAAGGATGTTTCTTAATATGATTACTAGTATAATTGTTTTGCATGATCATAATCATAAATAATAGCATAGGCCATAGCTTATCAATAGCATGGTCAAAATCTTATCATTAGCATAATAGATAACTTATGCATGGCATAACCAATAGCTTGTCACAATATGATTCATATCTCATGATAGCATAAGCTACAATCTAATCCATTAGTATTTGAACATCACTTCCGGTGTTATCATTACCATAACCATCAAGTACTAAGGTTCCTCAATATTGACTTAAAAGGGCATTTTCTAGGCATTTAATAAGTGTATAAGGGTTTCAAGAGAACTAATCATCAATCTTGGCTTTAGGTGGGTCAAGGAGGCCACTTTTAAATCCCCAAAATAGATTCTAAGTCAAATACTACCCCAGACTAGGTTAAGGTATCTAAATCCTCTCTTAGATGTATAGCAAGCCACAATTTTACCTAAGGTAGATATCCTTCTCAAGCACTTTAACTAATTTTAAGGGAAACTAAGGCAACCATTATTATTGTAAACAACTAAGGCTAATCTTACCCTAGCATGAGTGACAAAGTCACTCTCATCTAACTAGAGTAATTCAGATCATTCTCATCCAAAATATGAGCTATAAATTCTAATTCACTAAGGTTCAAGGCAACAAACTAATTATTTCAACTCTACACTTTCAAGTAGCCTAAAAGGTCCAACTAACCCAAGTCTTGCATTTCATCAATTCAACACCTAAAACCTATCCCAAATCTAACATAATATCATAAGAATACTCTGAAATAGATCAATATAATAAGGGATAAACCTAACCTACCTCGATGCAGAAGAAAGCTCAACAAACTGCTAAACCATCATTTTTCCCTTTCGACAAGTCTCCTCAAGATGCTAAGCTATTAAAAACACATTTTACTCATCAATACTAGAATAACGATACCCTTATTGCACCAATATGCTTTAGGTCAAAAAATCATACCAAAACCCTATGTAGGTCCCACTTACAGAAATTGCATTTCCATAACCAACCCAACATAATATCAAGATCAAGTAATAATTACCTTAAAAATTGGTGAAAATTAAGCTAAATTAGGGTTAAAATTAAACCCTAATGGTTTTGGGGTTTTGAGTAAGAAATCATGAAATTTCACCAAGAAAAGAGTGAATTCTTACCTCAAATCGAAAGATAATAGTGAAAATAAATGTTGGTCAAGCTTTCCAATCACTCACAAACTTTAATTTTGAGATATCTCACTCTTTAGGGTTTTGCTCTCAAGTAATGGGTGAAAAATGTCTAAATTTGTGACTTTGGGGTCAATTTATACCTATACTAGGTCCTTAGGTCCGACTATCGTGGCCCAGGACTTGCGATCGCACTATCTACTGGCTGCACAAGCTTGTTACGATTGTATCCCATTCCACGAGATCGCACCACCGTGATTGTGGACCTTTATTACATAGCAGCTATACCACCAGACAACTGAAACTTAGAAATTCTTCCAAGTTTTCATCAAGCCCATGAAATTCATTTGAAATCCTGTATAAGCAAATGAACTAACCACACCAAATTTGATATTTCAAACATGATGGCAAATTCAGATTTTCCATCCAAGGTTGTTTCGACCAAATGTGGCTCCTACCCCCATAATTCATTTTCTTAACTTTCTGACCAATAGGTCGAAATGACCGTGGATGCTCTAAGACCCAAACCAAATGCCTAATAGCCTAAAATTGATATTCCAAAGCTTCTAGTGCAGTCAGAATTTGCATTTGAGATTGTTTTACTGAAGTTTAAGCTCAGTGACCATTTGGAACCAACAAAAACTTCAAAATAGAGAATTGTCTCTAAAAACCAAATGAACTACTCGATGATCAAACTGTCAGTCACAACAAGTCATAAATGATTTGGGGTAGCTATAGAAAAGATCTAACAACAAATATAATCAGAAATATGGAAAATGAACTGAAGGGTCATTATAATATCCACTATTAAAGGAACTTTCATCCTCAAAAGTTAAGGATTAAGATATACACCAAGACTTAAACAGGTGAGGATACTGGGTATACAGCTCTCTCTCAATCTCTAAATTGGCCTTCACTACTGGGTGGTGCCTCCACCAAACCTTAACTATAGGAATCTCTCTAGTGCGTAACCGCCTAACATCACTAGCCAAAATAAGCACGGGCTCCTCCGCAAAGGTCAAACTCTCATCTAACTGGATTGAGTCCCATCTAAGCCCATGAGATCAGGAATGTATCGGTGAAACATAATTACAAGGAAAACTGGATAAACAACGTCAAAATCTGGAGGTTGAACTAACTCATAAGCCACCTTACCAACTACGCGGAGAATCTCAATAGGTCTAATATATCTAGGACTGAGTTTTCCCCTCTTCCCGAACCTTATCACACCCTTTATGGGCAATACATAGATAAATAAACAATCATAAAATCGAATCTTAAGGAATGAAACCTACGGTCTGCATAAGACTTCTTCCTACTCTGAACTGCTCTCAACCTATCTTGGATCATCCTGACTCAATCCAACGACTCTTGAAGAAAATCAGGACCACAAAGCCAAACCTCAGAAGTCTCAAAATATCCAATCGGAGAATGACATCTCTTACCATACAAATCCTCAAAAGGTACTATCTCAATAACCGAATGATAGTTGTTAGCTTACGCGAACTATACCAAGGCTAAGTGATTCTCCTATTAGCTGACAAAATCCATACACAAGATCAGAGAATATCCTCAAGCACCTGAATAGTCTGCTCCAACTAACCATCTGTCTGTGAATGAATGGCTATACTAAGATCCACCTGAGTACCTAAATCCTCCTGAAAAGCTCTCTAAAATCTCAAAGTGAACACATATCCATGGTCTAAAATGATGGAAATAGTCACCCTATACAAACGGACTATCTCCCAAACATAGATATGGGCTAATCTCTCATCACTGAAAGACATCTGAATAGGAATGAAATGTGTGGGCTTAGTCAAGCGATATACAATGACCCAAATACCATCAGAACCACGAGAAGTGAGAGGTAACCCGCTAACAAAATACATGGTAATTTGCTCCTATTTTTATTAGGAATGGGCAACATCTTAGTCAATCTACTAGATCGCTGATGCTCGTCCTTTACCTGTTATAAACATAGGCAACGAACTACAAAGTATTCCACATCTCTCTTTATACTGCTCCACCAATAATACTGCCTCAAATATCTATACATCTTGGCTATGCAAGGATGACCATAACGGATCTTAAAAGTTGTCTTCTTGATATCCTCATCCTAGATCCTCAATTAATGGTAACCAGATCTCAAATCAATCTTAGAAAACACTTCCACACCCTGAAGTTGGTCAAACAAATCAACCATGTGAGGCATAGGATAACGATTCTTCATTGTCACCTTGTTAAGCTGCCTATAAGCAATACACATATGCATGGATTCGTCTTTCTTCTTCACCAACAACACAAGATCTCCCCAAGGAGACATACTTGCTCTGATAAAACCCCTTACCAAAACAATCCTAATGTTGAAAATTCATCTCCTTAAGATCGTCAAGATCCATACAATAAGGTGCCATAGAAATAGGTCAGGTGTTAGTCTCGAGATCAATATAAAACTCAATCTCATTGAAAGGGGGGGACACCAAGAAGGTTAGTAGGAAATACATCAGTAAACTCATAAATAGCAGGAATAGAGTCAAGCAATGAACTCCTATACTAATATCACAAATATAAGTGAGATAAAGACCATAACCCCTCGAAATAAGCCTTCCAATATAAAAATAAGAAATAATCCCCATTGGCTCACGACAATCGCTCCCTACCACACGACTAAGGGTATATCACACATGGCTAAGGTAACAGTCCTGGCTAAATAATCCATAACTGCATGATAGAGGGATAACCATTCAATAACCAGAATCACATCAAAATCCACCACGTTCAGGATATTAAGATCAGCATAAGTATCAACATCTCTAACAGTCACAACACATGATCTATAAACTAAATCCACTACTAAAGAATCACCCATAAAAGTAGATACGCGCAATGGTATAGATAATAAATCATAAGAAAACTCCAATCATGGTGCATAATAAGCAAATATATAAGAGTAAATAGATCTTGGATCAAATAAAGTAAGGGAAGACTGGTGGTAACTAAAACAGTACCTGTAACGACAATATCTGAAGTCTCAGCCTCAGGTCTAACAGGTATTGCATATAACTGACCACGCCTGCCACCTGACTAGGCAGTTGATTAACCTCCTACCCTGCCTTCCTGAGAACCTCTCTGAGTACCCTATAAACTACCCCTGCGACTAAGAACACCTCTTACTAAGGGATGAACTGATCTAATAGGGGAAGCACCCTGAGCTGAAACAACAAGGGCCTCACAACTAAGGCAATCTTGCAAAAAGTGACTAGAAGATCCACAAGTATAACATGACACTTGAGCTGAACAAAAACCAATAGATTCGGTTGATCGGGAATAACCACCATGTCTAGAATAACCAAATGATGAACTACTCAAAGGCTGACCACTACCCTTACCAGGGTGACCACTATCACTAGATTGACCTCCATTAATAATCTAAAGCATTTCCTAACAAGTAGACTAGGCTAGCTCTGAGGCTGATAAGATGGACGCAGAGGATACCTACTCTAATTACTACTATCTCTGGGTCGGGAACTATGATGGCTCCTACTGAATATCCCCTTAAACATAAGCCTCATCACAACCCTTAAGACCCTCATACTGCATCTCCTTCATCACCCGAGCGTTATCCAATGCCTTAGCAAAAGACCTACAAGCAACAACTAAACTCTAAGTAGACATATAAAAGGAAAGTCTCAACCCTCTAACAAAGCAACAAACTCTCTCATACTCTGTATCCAGAATAGAAGTTGCATGCCTAGCCAACTCATGAAAACAAGCCTCAAAATCTGCAACTGTCAGAGAGCCCTACTCTAATCTAGAGAACTAACTCCCTCAAATAGTCTCTAAGGCTACGAGGCATATACTTCTCCAAGAATATATTGGATAACTGAGTCCATCTCAAGGGATAAGATCCAGCTAGTCTAGAATCTATATAACCTCTCAACTAATGTCCTGTTGCCAAATCTAACTGAAATATGGTGTAATCCACACAACGAGTCTCAACAAGGCCTAAATTATGGCTCCTATCCTATGAAGAAGAAATAAACCCCGGTGGGGCCTGAGCTAGTCCTTGGTCCACTATTAGCTAAAGAAAAATAATCTCTGGCTTAAGTGAAAAAATAGGGTTTAGGAAAGATAGCCTATCCTAGACCTTAGATGGGGACACATATTATAGCTATCCACGACCTCTAGGTCATCTACGAACAGGAGTAGGATCCCTAGGCTCAGTATCGAGGCCCTCATCTCAAGTAGTGGTAGAACGTGTCTTGGCCATCTGCAAAAGAGTAAAGTCAAGAGAATACTTATACACACCAACTCAGAATCTTAGCACTATGTGAGTGAAGGAAATAAATAACTCCTATGAATTTCCTATAGAATCCCAAAGATAGGAATGGACGTCATTGTTCTGATCCACAGGACTATACTGGACACTTGCTCTTACACCAACAATACCGGTGAAACCTAGGCTCTGATACCAATTATCATGATTGGACTTATGAGTAATAATGGCACCTACTAAATACCGCTAGTAGGTAAGCCAAACCATAAACTGAATCTAAGGCAATGGGTTAATTTGATAGGAAATGCCCATCATAGGCAAAGTTCAAGGACAATTTATAAAAAAAAAGTGTTCTACGTAGATAAAAGAAGTCAATACAAGATACCATCCCTTGACTTGGTAGAGCCAGTATAAGATCATCTAATAATAATACAGCTTAAAGACTTAGAATGGTCAATAAAGTATGTCTCGATAAAAAAAGACTAAATATAAAAGATAGAGGGAAATGGGTGACTCAAACTCCAAGAGCTCACCCTATCTCTAGAAATATCAACACAACACGATCAATGATCAACTACGATAGCTAGTACTCGAATCTGCACTAAGAAATTATAGAACTGTAGTATGAGTACCAAAACAATGGGTACTCAATAGGCATCATTGGCTGACTGAGTTAAATCATGATATAAGTATGATAAAATACAAGATAACCTAACTAAGTCAAGCTACAAGAACGAACCTGAATCATCACTGATGTTGTTGTACATAATAAGTAATTTAACCAAGATAACAATATAACACAAGGAATCAACACATGACAACATTATCAAGCAATATAAGTAAATAAATTAGAATAACAATGCATCACAAGGCATTACACAAGGAAACACAAACTAAAAATTGGCTCTCATATGGCAATTGGTGCAAAAAAGTAAATAACCCATCATAGACTCCCATACGCCTGGAGGGTATACTCAAGGGTAGAATAAATTAATCAACTATTATAGACTCTCATACGCCTGCAGGGTACACTCAAGGGTAGAATAAATCAATCAACCAACATTATAACTAATCTTTATCGTCATTTAACCATCATTTCGTAGTTATCATAAATTGGGCGTTTGCCAACATTCTCAACCTACCATATTTTGACAATGTACCAATATTTCATAATTGTCGTCATTTAACAACCTTATTATCATTACCCACAAGACATCATTTACTAGCTAACCCTCGCTTATTAACTAATCCATTAGTTTACTAGTCATAATATGACCTTTAGTCCTTATTTAAGCAACTATCCACCATATAACGACTAATCACCATTTATTAGATAACCATCATCTATCAACTAATATCCTTTATTAACTAACCACTATTTACCAACTAATCCTCATTTATCAACTAGTCATTATTAGTTACATAATAATATCCACCACTAATCGTCATTTATATCACTTTATAAATATTTAACACTTGCGGGCTATAACCGGTTTCCCTAATATCAACATCATACCCAAACTACATACATATATATATATGTACATATATACGATTGGAGACCTCAACCTGTCCACTCATTTGTGAATTGTAAGGTGTTGCAACATTATTCTTCACACCATATTTTACGAGCAGGGCCTAATAAGATAATTATAGAAGTGATATCCACCCATAACTAATAATAGCATGTGGAGTGCCAAATATAAAAAAGATGTTATTTAATAATATGGTTACACTTCTGCCCTCATTATTGGGAAGTGGAACAGCCTCCACCTATTTAGATACATAGGCAATCTCCACCAGAATATATTTTAACCCATAGGATCTCCCAAATGGACCCATGAAATCAACTCCTCATACATCAAACAACTCTAATCCCAACATAGGTGTCATGAGGCATTCATATTTTAGAGAAATATTACCTTACCGCTCACTGATCACATGCTTGAGCAAAATCATAAGCATCCATTTAGAAAGATGTCCAATAATACCCACACTGCTAAATTTTATGGGTTGTGCGTTTACCACCATGATATCCCCCAACTGGTGATAAATGACAAGCCTCGAGAATGCTCATCATCCCCACCTTAGGAATACATCTTTTAATAAATCCATCTTCATAAATCTAAAAGAGGTAAGGCTGATCTAAGAAAAACTTCTTACCTCATGCATGAACTACTTAGGATTTTAGAATGATAAATCTTCCAATAAAAGTTTACGTGCCAAAAATTTGGCAAAACCATCAAACTGGGTGATTAATTCTTGATATGTTGCCAAGACCCTCTCATATAAAAAAGAATCATCGATATTAGGCTCATCCCCTAACTTCTGCATTGCCTCTTCCTCGAGGAAAGATAAGTGATTCGTAACTGGTTATTAGTGCCTCTCTGATCTTTTACCTCAAATTTAAATTCTTGAAACAATAGGACTCAATGTCTCAACCTTGTTTTACATCTTTCATTAACAAAAGATACCTCGATCTTCATGACCAGTATGAACTATGACATAAGTCACTATCAAATGCGAGAAAATTTCACAAAAGCAAGAACCTCCATGAGTAACTCCTGCTCAATGATTGTATAATTTCCCGCGTGAGGTTTACCAATTTACTAGAATAGTAGATGAAGTGAAAGATTACCTCATGTGTTGGACTAGTAATTCTCAAAAGGCCACGCCACTAGCATCACACATCACCTCAAAAGGCAAAGACCAATAAGGAGACACAATAATAGGAGCCGAGATGAATCGCTCCTTAAGGCACTCACAGGACTTGAGACATGCATTATCAAACACGAACTTCACCTCCTTCTCTAAAAGCTTGTATAATGAATTCCAAATTTTAGAGAACTCCTCGATGAATATCCTATAAAACCCAACATGACCCAAGAAACTGAGATACCTTTGATGACAATCAGAGGATGTAATTTTCAATCACCTATATCTTTCCGCTATCAACCTCAATACCCCTTTATAAAATATTTTGTTCAAGAACAATCCCTTCCTCAATCATAAAATAGCATTTTTCCTATTTCAAAATAAGATTTCACTCCTCAAATCACTAATGTGCATTGGTCAAATAGTCTATACAATAATAAATAGTGTGCCCAATAATCGAATAGTCATCCATAAAGACCTCTATAGTGTCCTCCACCATATTGGATAATATTGACATCATACAACACGGAAAAGTGGTTGGAGAAATGCCCATTCTGAACAGTTTCATCTTGAACACAGAAGTACCATATAGTCAAGTAAAAGCAGTATTCTCTTGGTCTTCGGGGATAGTGAAAATATGATTTTACCATAAATAACGGTCTAGAAAATAGTAGTAACCCTACTTGCAAGTCTTTCTAGCATCAGATCGATGAACAACATAGAAAAATGGTCTTTTTTATTACAAGTGTTCAAATTTTTGTAGTTCATGCACACTCTCCATAAAGTAACTAGTCTTAGGGGTACAAACTCATTCTACTCATTTTGAACCATAGTGATCCCACTCTTCTTAGGTATACATTGAACCGAGTTCACCAAATTTCATTTTTGTAATTGGGTAAACCATACCTACATCTAATCTCTTTATAATCCCTTTCTTCACTATCTCTTGCATAGGTAGATTCAAACGATGTTAGTGATCAATGTTGGGCACACAATTTGGTATAAGCTGAATTTTATGATTACAAATCCCAGGTAGAATCCCTATAATATCAGCAATAATCCATCTGATGGACCTCTTATATCTCTGCAAGACTAAAAATAATGCTCAACTTGTGAATTTGATAAATCAACAATAATAATAACCAATAAGGTATTGTTATCCCTCAAAAATACATATTGAAAATGAGATGGGAGGGTCTTTAATTCCAAGACCGGTGGCTCCTAAATAGATGGTTGAGCTGGTGGAGTAGCTTTATTCTTCAAGTCAAGATCTAACTTCTTTAGGGCACAAGAATAAGAACCTCTACCTTACAGTGTCCTCACTAAGTCATCATATTCATCGATACAATCACTATTGAAGTTCATAATAATCAATGTTAGTGCTTTAACTACATGTCTCTCCTTAATAAGGAAAGTCAATACATCATCAATAGTGTCTATCATAGACACAACCTGCATATCCTTTGGTTCCAACAAGGAATGACACACTTTAAAAGTCACCTATTCGTTGTTGAGTTTGAACTTCATCCACCCTATCTCCATGTCAACCAATGCCCTACCCGTAGCTAGGAAGTTCCATCAAAAGATAAAAGAAACTTTAAAGTCCACCTCAATATCAAGGATCACAAACTAAACTTGAAATATAAAATATGCATCCTTCACTAACTCATCACAAAATATACCAACTGGTTTCTTCACAGTGCAGTCGGCCATCAATAATCTCATAAATATTTTGTTGGGTGCCCCCAACTCCAACTACTTGCATACCACTAGTGGTATTAGATTGGTACTAGCTCCTAAATTACATAAAGCTTAAGAGAAGTTGAAAGAAATAATGGTACATAAAATAGTAAAGCCTATGGATTCCTCCTTATTCTCCACTAAGGAATGAGAATCAATAACACTGCAATGGTGCATATTATCAGTAGTCTCAAAAGTTATCTTCTACTTATTAGTAACAAAATATTTCATGAACTTCACATATCCTGGCATCTTCTCTAATACTTTTATAAGAGGAATATTAACAAACAGTTCCTTTAATATTGAGATGATCTTTTGAAACATCCCTTCCTGTTGATTCTTGTTTAATCTCTGAGGAAAAGATGGGGGAGGTAGTGGAATGGTCTTCAATACATATTTGAATTTCTTCCACTTTCCTTTATCCTTCTCAACTTTTTTATCAACAATCATCAATTTGTGTGATTACTCACCACTAGTCACCAACTTTTCATGTTATGCTTTGGATGCATTATCAGTAACAACAATAGCATTCTGAATCGAATCAACCATATTCATTGGGGGATCAATGGTAACCTTACCACTCCTAGTGGTGATAACCAAATAGAGACTATAATTCTTTGGATTCTACACAATATTACTCAGAAGAGTGCCTAGTTTATGTTGATTTAAGATTACCAATATTTGAAAAAATTGTTGCTCAAGTTGCTTGATTGCGGTAGTATACGACTCTACTTTCTAGCTCAAACATAAAATATTTTCCTTAATCTCCTCAATGAAACTCTCTTTATTTTTTGAACCCTTAACAAGCTTAATAAGAAACATCTTTATAATTAACTCAATGTCACGGTTCCGCAGTGGAACATATACACCACTCTTTTCCTTATAATTATCCGTAAGCCTCCAGTCGCTATCTCTTTCTCTACTCTGATCCTTATACCTATACCCATATCATTTCAACCTTCATTCCCTTTGCTTAAGTTCCAAGTGTTTTGAGAAGACACTTGGCCCTTTGTTCGAAAACCTGCCAACTCTCTCTCTAGATACTTCCCATTTTCTTCAACATTAGAATCATACAACTTAGGTGCTTTACCTTGTGCGCCCACAACATTCACCTTTTCATAATTCATAGTTGTTAATGGCTTAGTCAGTAATCCAATGTCCATCCTCAGTTGTGCAAATTATTGAGCCATAGTATCATCTACTATTTTTTGCTCACTAGAAGATCCAATAGCATAAGTGTCAGTGTGTCTTTCTACCTCCCGATTATGCCAACGTCGATTGGTAAGAGATATCTAATCAAAGATTTTTGGTTCTGCCTCCCAACACAGGCTCATGAAAGCTCCACCAGTAATCGTATCAGCAATAGCTTTAGAATTGGTATTTAAGGCACAATAGAATATCTTCAACAAATTTCTCCCCGTAATTCTATGAGTAGGAAACATCATCAACTTTTTCTTAAGCCTATACCATACCTCATCCAAAAAATCCAAAACTTCTCCAAGACATGCTATTAACACCTTTAAACATGAATTAACTTACAAACCATCATCTCAGGGTTGGTAATGTTACTTTAAAAAACATCAAAGTTAAGAGGCCAAAAATAAAACTAAGTCCCCAACACTTAGCTAGATTTTAAGGTGCTAAGCCTCTTATACATGCACTATAGGCTGAACATAGCTAAGACTAATACAGGGTATTAAAATATCTCCCCTTAGGAACCCTCATCCTCAAATAAGACTAATTAAGATGAGAATACTAAGGGGACTAAAATTGCATACTGAAAATGCATAACTAAAAATATGGTTACATGACTAAGTCTAAAACACTATACATAACTGAACTGATTCATAAATGCATGCAATGACAGGGAGATTCTTATATATCTAGGAATGAGAGTGGAACAGAGAAAATCTAAGGAAAACTATTACCTTGAGTTGAGTTTGAGCTGGTGGAGAAAAGATGAGGGTACTTGGTACGCATGTCTGCTTCTACTTCACAAGTGTCTCTCTCAAAAGACTGATTCCGCCAAAAAAATTTGATCATGGGAACTTCCTTGTTCCTCAGTCTACTGGTCTGGTGATTAAGGATTTCGACTGGGATTTCTTTGTAAGAAAGGCTATTCTAGACTCCCATACCTTCTAAAGGGACTACTATAGCTGGATTTCAAATACACATCATTAATAAATAAACATAGAATATTGGATGCACTGAGTCCAAATCTTTAGGCAACTTAGGCTCATAAGCTACCTTCCCATACTCAAGATCTTGTAAAGGCTAACATTGTAATATCCCGTATTTCTCTATCATAATCTAAGTACTAATACATGAGCATTTATGTATAAAATTTTTAAAACACTCAGTATTTTTTAGTTTAGAGCCTGCCATTGCATAGGAAATTCAATTAGCTTTCCAACAATATAAAATTTGCCCAAATTCGATAATCGGGTAAGAAGTTATGGCGATTTTAAATTTCAGTCGTTAAACACTGTCATTTTAACCCTTAGTGCATCGCGGAGCCAATATAAATGACTACTGGCAATTTTCAGTGAGATTTCACGATCTTGGCGCATTACTCCAAAGGCCAGATTGATATTTTTCATTTACAAGTGTTGCAGTGCGTTGCCACCGGGTCGCGGTGAGCTTCTTGGTCACAAACAAGGTGGCAACGCGATTACATTACGTCGCACCACCATGCATTTTACCAATTATCAAATTCCAGTGACACATGTGTGATAGCGCCCTGTCGTGCCAGGTACCAACTTTGAAAAATTTCGACGAAAAAAATTAAACCTGTCGTCCCGGGTTAATTTAGTCCTTTCCCAAAATTGTAATCCGCCCAAGTGTGATATTTAAGCTCTAAAACATTTTAAGCTCATTAGTTAATACCTTTTCCCCCAAATCAAAGAATATTCTCTCCCAATCAAGAACCCTAACTCTTAAATTCAAGGCCAATCCTCAAGAATTCACCAAGAACTCTAAGAAATTCATTATCCCAGGTATGTTAGATGTTCATCCAAGGGTTCCTTTCACCCATGGAGTCCAAGTATCCTATTTAAATTACAAGATTGAGATCTTTTCAAGTAATTTGATTCCAAATTGTGATTTCACCCATGAATCTCCATGAACTATGATTTTACACTACGTTTTAATGAAATTATTATTGTTATTCAATTCTCCATGTTTTAATGTTATCATTCCATGAATTAAATCATAATTTAGTATTATTCATGTTGAATTCATGCTTTTCCTATAAGTTCCATAGTATTCCTATGATTTGATTAAACTATGAACGACAAGTGTTTGATAAAACGCCTACAAGACTGATTGATTTAATAAGAGCCTTCATGTTTTGTTCTCTAAGTTTTGGTGTCATTTTACTATTATTGTTTTGAGTCCTGGGGGTATTGAATACCCGAAAACCATAGATACTCATTTAGTTTAATCTCAGTACATTACATACTAGTCTTTAGAACCTACTATGAGCATTATCAGAATACTCAGATATCATAATCAGTTAGGCTCAAAACAGTCTAGTATTCCAGTGTCATTTAGTTGGGAGTAGGATTTAGCGCCGAGCAAGTATAGGGATGGAAGATTCTCCATCAGATAGGCAGAGTCATTAGTAGCAGTCCCTATACTCCAGAACTATGTAGCTAGCATAGGATTCGATGAGTCACCCGTCAGATTAGGCTTGACTATCTCGCAGGGGTCACCCATCAGTTCAGGCTTGACACCCTTAGTCCTTCTGATAGTATATCAGTATAGTGGATCCACACAGCCAGTGTTAGTACCCGTGGCACGGTATTAACGTCCTTCCAATTGGAGTTACAAGTTGGACCCCAATTATCTCAGATTGGGGCATTTGGTTAGATGATACCTCCCACAGTCTCAGTCTCAGTCCAATAATCAAACCAATAATTTAGTCTCAATGTTGTTTGACCAAATCATAAGGATATAATTTATTTTAGTACTTCAATTTATAGACTTTTATTAAGTTTATGTTATATGCTTGGTCATGCATCTACAGTATCTACATATTTTATATATCTTTTGTATTTATAGACTTTCATGCTTACAAAGTATTTATAGATTTCACATACTTCTAGCATCTACAGATTCCATGCTCTCTATTCAGTACCTTATGCTTTACATGTATACTCAAATAATTAATATTCCTGTTTAAGAAATCATGCATATCAGCCTACCTCATTTAGTATACTCGTACATTCAAAGTACTAATCACATTCTTTTTTTTGTGCTATGTTGTATTATATCTTAGGTGCTGACGTTTACTTTTTGGATTGTGCTTAGACTTCTCAGATTTTCAGCAGTAGCGGTTGTGAGTCCTCATATTTCGAGGACAAATCTATTTTATTTCATGCTTTTAGTTTAGTAGTTAGTTGGAGTTAGTTGGGGCCTATCCCATTAACTCATATTCAGTTAGATTAGAGGCTTTCAGACACTATAGTCAGTTATTCAGTATTCAGGCCTCAATAGACGTGTCAGTTAGTTATTTAGATTTCAGTGTTTTATCAAATTCATATAGTTATTTTCTTTAGATTCATAATTCATTTATTAAAACCTTATGGCATATTAGTTATTATTCTGCATTTATGGTTATATTATTTAGTGCTCACAGCAGGTACCAGCTCATGGGTTAGCTTGTGGTCCCTCGAGATTTTAAGCACCGTGTGACGCCCAGGGTGTACTCTCAAGGCATTATAAACTTGGTATTAGAGCCTAAGGTTTTAAAGTATCCTAGAAAGTCTGAAAGTCATGTCAAGTAGAGTCTTGTGTATGGGTGAGTAGCGCGCCACACTTATGGGCAAGAGGCTACAAGGCGTTTAGGAAAAGTTTCCCTTTTTTCAGTATTCATGTCGTACGATTGAGTATGAACTCATGTTAAATTCCCAGTCTAATCCGTTTATACCTTCAATTTATAGAACATGCCTTCCAAGAAGAATGGAAGAAGAACCGAAAACCAGCCAACACCTCCGCCCATCCAGGCAGATCTTTTGGATGAGCATGTCTCTTACGCAGAATTCAAGGCTACATTCACGACTCTAGCTAACTTTGTAGCAGCTCAGAAATAATGACCAGCTACTATTCCGTCCAACCCAGTGGCCAATACTACTGCAACTAAAATTCGGGGCGTCACCCGAATGGATCCTCCTTCCTTCATGGGATCCAAGTCTGAAGAGGATCCACAAGAATTCTTAGATATGGTTTGGAAGGTGACAGATTCTATGGGGGTGATATCTTGTCAGAGTGCTGAGTTGGCTACATATCAGTTGCAGTATGTAGCCTCTACTTGGTTTAACCAGTGGAAGGTAGATAGGGGTATAGATGAAGGGCGTGTAGAATGGAAAGAGTTTGCTACAGCTTTCATAGACAGATTCTTCCCATTGGAGTTGAGAAAGGCCAAGGTGTTAGAATTTATTAACTTGATGAAGAAAAGTATGAGCGTGAAGGACTATTCCCTCAAGTTTACTTGGTTAGCTAGTTATTCCCCTCATGTGGTAGCTGACAGTAGATCCAAGATGAGTAAGTTTGTGTCTAGCGTATTTGATAGTATGGTCAAGGAGTGTAGGACCGTAATGCTGATTAGGGAGATGGACTTGTCTAGGTTGATGGTTCATGCTAAAAAAATTGAGGAACAGAAGATTAAGGAGAGAGAGAGAGAAAACAAGAGGGCTAAAATGGGTAGTTTTAATTTTAGTCAGCTAAGGTCAGAAGGTGGTAACCGTCCCCAGTTTCATCAGAGGTCTTCATCCCCAACACCTCCTTCAGCTAGTGCCTTAGTAACCAAATTCCAAAATGATAATAGGGATAGAGCACCAGGCTCTAAGTCCTAAGGCAGTGCTAATAGTTCTCGTACGAACCCTCTATGTCATAAATATGGCAGAAACCATCAGGGAGAGTGTAGAGCAGGCAGTGATGTGTTCTTTGAGTGTGGTAAGCAAGGCCATTGGATTTGAGAGTGTCTAGTGGTTACTTAGAAAGGTAGGGATTTTCACCAACAAGGCCAGTCCCATTAGTCGTCAGTTCCATTCGTTCGCCCAATTCAGCAGGGTACCACTTCCAGTGCTACCAGTGGCCAGCGTACGAAAATATTATATGCTCTTTAGTCTCACAAAGATAAAAAAATTCTCCTGATGTAGTTATTGGTACGTTACAGGTCTTTCACTTACATGTTTATGCTTTACTAGACCCTGGAGCCTCTCTTTCTTTTGTAACTCCATATATAGCCATTAATTTTGAAGTCAGTCCCGAAACTCTACTAGAGCCCTTTTCAGTGTCTACCCTAGTCGGTGTTTCTATTATAGCCAAAAAGGTATACAGAAAGTGTCCAGTCATAATATCTCAGAAAGTTACCTCAGTTGATCTCGTGGAGTTAGAGATGACGGATTTTGATGTTATTCTCAGCATGGATTGGATCTATTCATGCTATGCCTCAGTTGATTGTAGAAACAGAATAGTTTATTTTTAGTTCCCAAATGAACCAGTCCTTGAATGAAGGGGTAGTACTACATATCTTAGGGGTCATTTAATTTCATACCTTAGAGCGAGAAGAATGATATCTAAGGGATGTGTCTATCATTTTGTTTGAGTCAAAGACTCTAGCTTGGAAACTCCAACCCATTAGTCAGTTGTAGTAGTTAGGGAATTTCAAGATGTATTTCCTGAAGGTAGCTTACGAGCTTAAGTTTCCTTCAGATCTAACTTCAGTACACCAGTGTTCCATGTCTCATTATTGAAGAAGTGTATTGGTGATCCAACTGTAGTTGTTCCCTTAGAAAGCGTAGATGTTCAGAGCAGTCTTTCCTATGAGGAAGTTCCGGTCAAAATTCTTGATCATCAAGTTCTTAGACTAAGGAACGAAGAAGTTCCACTAGACAAAGTTCTTTGGCGGAATCAGTCCATTGAGGGAGCCACTTAGGAAGCAGAGACAAATATATGGACCAAGTACCCTCATCTTTTCTCTGCAAATCCAGATTGAGTATAAGGTACTAATTTTACTAAGATTTGTCTCTATCATGCTTAGTTTCAGTTGCACATCCTGTTCATGTCAGTCGTGCATTTATAAATCAGTTCAATCATGCATTCCATGTATCAGATATGCATGTTCAGTGTGTAAGCTCAGTTCATCAGTTTTCTCAACTTAATCAGTCTTATTCGAGGATGAATGATCCTAAGGGGGACATATAGTAATACCCCATATTTCCATAGCATAATCTAAGTCCTAATACATAAGCATTCATATATAAAATTTTCGAAACACTCAGTATTTTTCAGTTTAGAGCCTGGTATTTCGTAGGAAATTCAATTAGCTTTCCAACGATATAAAATTCACCCAAATCCGATAACCGGGTAAGAAGTTATGGAGATTTTAAGTTTTAGTCATTAAACACCGTCATTTTAACCCTAAGCACATTACAGAGCCAGTCTAAATGATGACTGGCAATTTCCAGTGAGGTTTTGTGATCTTGGCACATCTAGATTGGCATTTGTCATTTTTTAGTATTGCAGTGCGATGCCACCGCATCGCGGTGAGCTTCCAGGTCAAAAATAAGGTGGCAACACGATTACACCACATCGCGCCATTGTGCATTTTTCCAATTGACCAATTCCAAAGACACGACGTGATAGCACCGCATCACGCCAGGTGCCAACTTCAAAAAATTTAGATGAAAAAAATTAAAAGTGTCATCCAGGGTTAATTTGGTCATTTTCCATAATTTTAATCTGCCCAGGTGTGATATTTAATCCATAAAAACTTTTTTAGCTCAATATTTAATAACTTTTTCCCCAAATCAAAGAATATTGTCTCCCAATAAAGAACTTTAGCTCTCAAATTCAATGCCAATCCTCAAGAATTTACCAAGAACTCCAAGAAATACATTATCCCAGGTATGTTAGATATTCATCCATGGGTTCCTTTCACCCATGTATTCCAAGTATCCTATTTAAATTATAGGATTGTGATCTTTTCAAGTAATTTGATTTTAAATTTTGATTTCAACCATGAATCTCCATGAACTATGATTTTACCCCATGTTTCAATGAAATTATTGTTGTTATTCAATTCTCCATGTTTTAATGTTATCACTCCTTGAATTAAATCATGATTTAGCATTATTCATGTTGAATTCATGCTTTTACTACAAGTTCCATATTATTCCTACGATTTAATTAAACCATGAACTACAAGTGTTTGATAAAATGCCTACAAGAGTGATTGATTTAATAAAAGCCTTCATATTTTGTTCTCCAAGTTTTGGTGTCATTTTACTATTATTGTTTTGAGTCCTGGGGTTATTGAATACCCGGAAACCATAGATACTTATTTAGTTTAGTCTCAGTACATTACATACTAGTCTTTAGAACCTACTATGAGCATTATCAGAATACTCAAATATCATAATCAGTTAGGCTCAGAACAGTCTAGTATTCTAGTGTCATTTAGTTGGGAGTAGGATTAAGCACTAAATGAGTGTAGGGTGAGCGACTTCCCTGTCAGATAGGAAGATTCATTAGTAGCAGTCCCTATACTCCAGAACTACGTAGCCAGCATAGGATACGAGGAGTCACCCATCAGATTAGGCTTGAATATCTCGCAGGGGTCACCCGTCAGTTCAGGATTGACACCCTTAGTCCTTCGGATAGTATATCAGTATAGTGGATCCACACAACCAGTGTCAGTACCTGTGGCATGGTATTAACACCCTTCCAACTGGAATTACGAGTTAGACCCCAATTAGCTCTGATTGGGGCATATCGGTTAGATGATACCTCCTACAGTCTCAGTCTCAGTCTCAGTACAATAATCTGACTAGTAATTTAGTCTCAGTGTTGTTTGACCAAAGCATAAAGATATCAGTTATTTCAGTACTTTAGTTTATAGACTTTTATTCAGTTTATGTTAAATGCTTGTTCATGCTTCCTCAGTATCTACAGATTTAATGTATCTTAAGTATTTATAGACTTTCATTCATACACAATATTTATAGATTTTACATACTTGTAGCATCTAGAGATTCCATTCTCTCTATTCAGTACTTCTGCTTTACATGTATACTCAAATAATTATTATAGCCTACCTCATTTAGCATACAAGAACATTCAAAGTACTTATTGCATACCTTTCTTTTGCGCTATGATGTATTATATCATAGGTGCTGATGCTCAATTTTCGAATCACGCTTAGACTTCTCAGATCCTCAACAATAGCGGTGGTAAGTCCTCATATTTTGAGGATGAATCTATTTTATTTCATGCTTTTAGTTTAGTAGTTAGTTGGAGTTAGTTGGGGCCTGTCCCATCAACTTATATTCAGTTAGATTAGAGGTTTTTAGACACTATAGTCAGTTATTCAATATTCAGGCTTCAGTAAACATGTCAGTTAGTTATTTAGATTTCAGTGTTTTATCAAATTCAGATAGTTATTTTCTTCAGATTCATAATTCATTTATTAAAACCTTATGGCATATTAGTTATTCTTCCATATTTATGATTATATTATTTAGTGTTCACAGCAAGTACCGGCTCATGGGTTAGCTTATGGTCCCTCAGGATTGTGAGCACCATGTGATGCCCAGGGTGTACTCTCGAGGCATTATATACATATTAGGGGCTAAGCTTTTTTTTTGACCAATCTCTTCACTCCTTTCATGGGAGAGATTTTCAAATAAACAAAGTTTCTAACTGTGAACTAGAGATCACTCTTACGCACATCTGGTAGGATTTTTAACGGTTTTGGCCTATCTTAAACCTCTCTTTGATTAGCTGAACTTTCTCCAATACATAAAATACTGAATATGGCCCTATCAATGTGGTCTCACCTACCTCAAACCAACTAATAGGAGATCTATATCTCCTCCCATAAAGAGCCTCAAATAGAGCCATCTGAATACCCGAATAATAATTATTATTGTAGGCAAACTCAATCAATGGCAAGTGATCATCCTAACTGCCCTTAAAGTCGATAATAAAGGCTCTCAACATATCCTCTAGGGTCTGTATAGTCCTCTCTACCTGACCATTTTCTGAGGGAGAAAGGTTGTATTGAGATGAACATAGGTACAAAGACCCTTCTAAAAAGCTTTCTAAAAGTGAGAGGTAAACTGAGTACCTCTATCTGAAATGATTGACAACGGAACTTCATGTAATGTAACTAACTCTCTAATAGAGATCTTGGCATAATACTCAACTGAGTAAGAAGTATGGATTGGTAAGAAATGGGTTGATTTGTTTATTCTGTCCATAATAACCCAAATTGAATCATGCTGGTGATGTGAATGAGGCAACCCTATCAAAACATACATGTTCACCTCTTACCACTTCCAAGTAGGAATGCTGATCTCCTACAAGGTGCCTCAATAGCTCTAGTGCTCAACCTTAACCCGCTGACAGTTAGCACACTTAGCTACAAACTCTACAATATCTCTTTTCATACCACTCCACCAATAGATTTCTCGTAGATCATGGTACCTCTTAGTGGCTCCGAGATGAATAGAATAACGCGCTCCATGCACTTCTACAAGAATCAACTACCTCAAATCATCAACACCTAGAACACACAGTCTATCCTTATAATACAACACACCTTCTCCCCCTTGGGAGAAAACCTCAACTTTTTGATCTCTTATTGATTCTTTCAACTTAACTAAATTGGGATCCCTATCCTGCTTCTCCTTTACTTCGGTCACGAATGAAGATTCTAAACTACTTTGACCAAAGCACTACCCTTAGTTGAATCAATAAACCAAACACCTAATCTAGCAAGGTGATGAACCTTCTTAACTAACTTCTTCTTATCATTCTTAACATGAGCAATACTACACATTGACAATCTACTAAGGGTATCTACCACTGTATTGTCCTTACCCGAATGATACAACACACTCATATCACAGTCCTTCAAAAATATTTACCACCTTCTTTGACAGAGATTTAATTCTTTCTGTGAAAACACATACTGTAAAATTTTGTCATCCGTGAACACCTCAACGTGCACCCCATATAGATAATGCCTCCAAATCTTCAAGGCAAACACAACAGGTGCTAACTCAAGATCATGGGTAGGATAATTTTTTTCATGGTGATTAAGTTTTCTAGAGGCATAAGCTATGACCTTACCCCTCTGCATCAAAACATAATCCAAACCAACTTTAGAAACATCACAATAAATAACAAACCCATTTGAACCATCGAGTAATGTCAAAATTGGGGCTAAGGTGAGTCGAGTCTTCAACTCCTAAAAACTCTCCTCAGAAGAATCTGACAACTAAAACTTGACTTTCTTCAGAGTTAATCTGGACATGGGGATGCAATAGACAAAAACCTTCAATAAACCGTCGGTAATAGCTAGCTAAATACAAAAAACTCCTGATATCTGACAGAAAAATAGGTCTGGGCCAGTTTCTCACTTCTTCGATCATTTGAGAGCCAACTCTAATGACATCATTGGAAAAATATATGGCCAATAAAAGCTACTGATCTTAGCCAAAATTTACACTTACTGAATTTGGCGAACAACTGATGAGCTCTAAAATTCTGCAATACTATTCTAAGGTAGTCTGTATGATAATTTTTATTATGAGAATAAACAAGGATATCATCTTCTAAGACTATAGCGAACATGTCTAATTACTTCTTGAACACTTGGTTCATCAAGTCCATGAAGGCTGATGGGGCATTAGTTAGACCAAAAGACATGACTAGAATTTGGAAGTGACCGTACCGAGTTCTGAAAGTTGTTTTTGGAATGTCATATTCTATGACTCTGAGCTGATAATAGCTGAATTTGATGTATATCTTAGATAAATAACTGGCACTCGAAGTTGGTCAAAAAAGTCATTAATTTTGGGGAGTGGGTACTTATTCTTAACCGTGACTTTGTTCAACTGACGAAAATTGATGCACATTCAGAGAGAATCGTCTTTCTTTTGCACGAAAACGACTAGAGCGCCCCATAGGGAAACACTTGACCTAATGAACCCATTATCTAAGAGATATTTCTACTATTCTTTTAACTCCCAAAGCTTAACTAGAGCAATTCTGTAGGGTGGAATAGAGATAGGTTGGGTATCTTGAAGGAGGTCTATTCTGAAGTCAATTTCTTTTTTAGGAGGAACTGTAGGAAGATCATCAGGGAACACATCTAGGAATTCCCTCACAATTGAAACTGACTCGAGACTGGGAAGATCTGAACTAGAGTCTTTGAATCAAACAATATGGTAGATACACCCCTTGGATATTTTTTTCCTCGCTAGAAGGTACGAAATAAGTTGACACCTTTCAAGGACTGGTTTATTCGAAAATTAAAAATGAATGATTTTATTTCTACAACTACTGAAGCATAGAATGAGTAAGACAGTCTATGCTAAGAATGACATCAAAATCCGTCATCTATAACTCCACAAGATCAACTGAAGTAAATTTATGGTATATTGTGATCGGAAAGTTTCTATATACCTTCCTAGATACAATAGATATAACTATTAGAGTGGACACTGAGAAGGGTTCTTCTAAAGTCTTAGGACTGACATAAAAATTCACAGCTATATAGGGGGTTACAAAAGAAAAAGAAGCTTCGAGATCTACCAAAGCATAAACATGTATATGAATAACTTGCAACATACCTGTAAAAATATCAGGAGATATTTCCTAATCATGAAGGGACTGGAGTGCATACAACCTATTTTGGCATTGACCATTGGTGGTGCTAAAAGTTGTGCCTTGCTGAATTGGATGATCTGCTGGTGCTGCTACCGAATTAGTTTGATCCTACTGAAGATCTTTCCTACTCTTCCATATACCTGTCGACATTCCCTCAACCTGTGGCCTGCATTTCCACATCCAAAGCATACATCAATGCTAGTCCTACATATACCCTGATGATTCCTATCACACTTCAAGAAAAAAGGATTAGTCTAACTACTATTCATACTACCCTGAGTCTTAGAGCCTGGTGCCCTATACTGATTACCATTTTTGAACCTTGGAACTAGAGAACTGGCTAAAACAAAGCTGGGTTTGAATATTTATGACAGAATTAAGGACGGTTACCACCCTCTGACCTCAACCCAGAAAAACTAAAGCTATTTGTTCTAGTCCTCTTGTTCTCCCTTTCTCTTTCCTTAAACTTTTGCTCCTTCATCTCCTGATCAAGGGCCATTAACCTAGAAAATTCTATCTCCTTAATTAGAATGACGGACCTACACTTCTTGACCATGCTATCAGCCATACCAAAGACAAACTTACTCATCCTAGACCTGTCATCAGACACCACATTAGGAGCATACCTGGCTAGATGAGTAAACTTAAAGGAATACTCTTTAACACTCATATTACCCTATTTCAAATTAATAAACTCCTACAATTTATCCTTCCTCAACTCCAAGGGCAAGAACCTATCTAAAAAGGTTGTAGCAAAATCCTCCCATTCAATAAGCCCTACACTTGCTCCCTTCCACTGCTTATACCAGGTATGAGCAACATCCTGCAACTAGTAAGCACCCTACTCTACACTCTCACTAGAATTTAGACCCATAATATTAGTTACCTTCTAAACTATTTTGAGAAACTCCTGTGGACCCTCATTAGACTTAGATCCCAAAAACAAAGAAGGATTTATTCGGGTGAAGTCTAAATCCTAGCTGCGGTAGTATTAGCCATTGGAATGGATGGGACAGTATCCTGTTGATTATTCTTAGATACTATTGAGTGAGCTAAAGTAGTGAATGCAGCTCTGAATTCGGCATGAGAGACATGCTCATTCAGGGGATCTTCCTAAGCGAGTAGAGGTGCAAGCTGATTCCCATTTCTTCTTCTGTTATTCTATCTGGGAGACATATTATGTAAATTAAAAGAAGTTTGAATTAAAAAGAGATTTTGAATTGAGATTAAGCTCATTCGCTCGACCTAAATATTGAAAAAAGGAAAACTTTTCCTAAAACATCTTGTAGCCTCCTGTCCATAAGTGTGGCGTGTTTTACACCCATGCACAAGACTCCACTGAACGCGTCTTTTAGACTTCATGGGATAGTTTAAAACTTTAGGCACTAATACCAAGATTGTAATTCCCCAGGAGTACACCCTAGACGCCTCACGGTTCTTACGGTCAAAAGTGACTCCAAGCTAACCCATGAGATGGTATCTACTATGAGTACTAAAAAATACTAATAATAATGATACATATGCAGAAACAAAGTTTGATATGCCATAAGGTTTAAATTACTAAAACAATCTTTGAAATAATAAGCCTAAAAATAACTATCTAAAAATAATATTGTAAAGATTGTCAATAACAACTGAAAAACTAACTAACTGACTGAAAATATCTAAAAGCCTCTAATCGACTGACTGTGTAGTTATGGGACAAATCCCTAACTAACTCTGGCTGACTACTAAACTAGAATATTGAATTATACATAATCGACCCTTAAAATATGAGGACTCACCACTGCTACTGATGCTGACGCACTAGAATATCTAAGTGCAACCAGAAACCTGGGTGTCCAAACCTATAATATGAGATATCATAGCGTAAGAAATAAGCATGCGGTCATACTTTGAATGTATTAGTATGTTAAATATGGTTAGAGTGATATGCATGGGATCATGTACATGAATAAGAACTGTCTGAATGAATAGCATGAAATAACTGATACATAGTATACATAAAAGATGTAAAATCTAAGGATGCATGACAAAGCATATAACATGATACTAAAACTGTTTGTAAACTAAAGTACTAAAAAAGATGCTATTGAATAACTAATAACTGTATGTTATGGTCAAGCAAACCTGAAACTTTACTCTATAATGACTACTGAACTGAGACTGTGGGAGCTAGCTAAAATTGTCATACCCTATCCACTATCAGGGTCCAACGTATAACCCCACTTGGAAGGGCGTTAGTACCATTCCACCAGTACTAATATTGGCTGTGTGGATTTACTAATATGATGTCCCAAAGGACTAAGGTGTCATGCCTAACTGATGGGTGATCCCTCATGTCCTACGTTGGCTATGTAGTTTTGGAACACAGGGACTGCTACTAACATCGCATGCCTATTGATGAGAGAGACAAGAGCATCATGCCTACTGACGAGGGAGACTCCATCCCTATGTTTACTCAGTGCTAAGGATTATTCCCAACTGAATGACACTGGATTTTGGACTAATCTAACTTTAATCGGACTTGATAACTAACTGGACTGATGACACTCATGGTTTATCAGAAACCATTCTTAAAAATACTGACACTATGTAAACTGCTAATTTTTTGGGTATTCCTAACCCCCAGAACTCGATATCAATAATAATACAAACACATGAGAGCATTTGAAACCATAATAAGTAAGCATTACTTCAAAATCATTACTTAGGCATTTTATCAAACACTTGAGGGTCATGAATTAAACATGGAATAGTTAAAACATGTGATGGTAGCATAACTTCAATACTAAGACCATGAATTAATGATTTAACATGACAAATTCCATCATTCAAAGGTGTAAGGTTAGTTTAATAAAAAATCACATGTACACATCATGTATATTTGAAATTCATAAAAGTTTTATGATGATAATTCGTGTAAAAATGTGAATTCACGATTCAAAACATGAAAATAGGTTCTTGGACTCCATAGGTGAAAAAGGACACATGGATGAATATTAAACATACCTTAAAGATTTAATCTTGCGAGAGAACAAATTTTTTAGAACGTTCTTGGGTGGTGAAGCTTGAATTCTTGAGTTTTCTTGAGGGACAAATGATTGAACATGATGAATGTGGGTGGTGGCTATGATGAGTGGTCATTTTACCACTCACTCAAACTCATATTAGTGCACATTACCTTGTTTTAAATGATTGAATGAGATATATTCATGGTTAGATGCACTTATATACACTCTTTGCAAACATATAGTTGAGAAGATAAGCAAATGTGGATCAAAGTGTAAAAATGATCAGAATGTAGTACGAAAAGTGCAACTAAAAGCTTGGAGCAGATAATGTCCTCAGGTACCGTGGTCATGATCTTCTAACCACGATCAAAGCAGTCAAGTAAAAGCCATTAACTCACAATTGTGGATGAAAATTGCGATCAGTTAACTGCGGTCGCATTCAGACTTGCACGATTGCTGGCTTAACAAAAATGTTCAGCCCAAGGGCAAATCTATAATTACACGTTTTGATCCCAATGTGAACAAAAAGACTCAAACCCTTATTTCATGTATCATTCATTCCATCACATTCCTTCTTCCCCAATTTTCTAGATTTTAGCTTGAGACTTTGTATCCTACATTTTGTGAGAAGAAAATATTATATAAATTTTGGGTGAAGAATACGTTGGAGACTTTCTAAGTGGAAGATTTTCTCACTTCCATTGTTGATATTGTGGGAGAGCCAAGTTTGAATTAATGTTTTCTTAAATCTTCAAAAATTCATTTCAATGGAGATTATGGATATATCTACGCTTATTTATCTTATGTGTAGCTAAATCTCCCTCTTGGGGTTATGTGTGAATAGTGGTTTAATTGTGTGTGGGTTGCTATTATTAGCATCTATTTGGTAGTTCATGTTTATGGGATCTATTATTATTGCTATGCTAGTTTGGTTAGGATTTGATGGGTGAAAGCTCCAAATACCCTCATGGGCTTGATGGGTGAAAGCCCCAAGCTCTAGAAAACCCAAGGCTATCTTTGAAAGAAGGGTTTAGGGTGAATTTTAGGAATTTATATCATCCTTGAAAGAGGGATGTGGAGACCAAAGAAATGATAGATAATTATGTGTGTAGTTTGCTAAATTCTCACTATCTTAGAAATAAAGGTGAAAGTGAGGTTGGCTATGCTTTGGGTATCATCCTTGACATAGGGATGCCGTGATTGAGGTTGTGGTTGCAAATTATTGAACACGCCTATTAGGTATTCAAAAGAATCAATGGGTGAAAGTTTGGTGTTGTTGAAAGACTAGTATCAAAATCTATAGCCAAGCCTAACCATAATTTATTTACGAAATTGATGTTGATTATTAGATCCCATATGTCACTTCCTTAGTAATGCATAATTCCAAGATCCTTGCATAATTCCAAGATCCTTGCATAATTTTTAAAACTCTAATTATTCGTAGCCCCGACTTTATACTAGAATAAAACAAAAAGAAACATTAGTGTAAGTAGTCACCTCCTTCATTTTATATTCTTGTAACATTTGTTTGAATTTAACTTGTATCTATAATTTCGAATTAATTTGATCGCCCCTCACATTATTCCTCGTGGATTCAAACCTGACTCAAAAGTTTGGTAAATATATTAACGACGACCGCCTTGCACTCAAATTGATGTGTACGTTGAGCGTTATCAAGAATGACGCCATTGTCGGGGAATAATTTGGTGTGTTGAGTTAATTTGGAATTTTAACTTACTTTATCTTGTAATTATTTTTTAGTTATTTTCTTTTATTTTTGGTTTTAGATAAATTTTTAGCTCTTCTTATTTGTTAAAATGGCATCATGGAATGAATGTGGATTTGGTGGTTGGAAGTCATCCCTTGATGACCCATGTCCATATTATGGTGGACCCCACTTTTGGTGAGATTGTAGATATGCTCCTCGGGAAGAGATGTTTGCACCATCTCAACCCTTTTGGGAGCATGATTGGTCCTTATGTGGTGGTTGAGATAGACATCAAAACCATTGTCAAAATGACCTCTCCCCCTGTTATGTTAACCCGATTTCTAGTTCTTTTTATGATTTTAATAGGTCTTATGAGAAGGAAAGAAAGGAACGAAGCACGAGAAGTAGTGGCATTGAAGTAATGCTTCAACGTATATTGGAATTCAGAAAAACGGCGAAGGAGGAAGCAACCATTATACACAAGGAATTCAGAGAGAAATTTAAGACAATAGAAGATATGGGCATGGAATTTAATACATCAAATACCACAACCATGCCCACTCTTCTAAATGAGCGTGATATTGAAGAATCCTCAACGATTTCCCAACTAACCAAGCTAAACATAATAGATGATGCCAAAAAGGAGGAAATGGTAGTAGAGTCGGAAGAAGAAGCCAAGAAAATCCCTTATGTTGACTCTAGTCCATTTCAAGGTGAGGATACCAAAATAGAGACAACTCTGGAATTTGGGAAAAAACCTCATTCTAAACATTTCTCAACATTAAGTGCGGTGAAGTTGTTGACAATCAATCTATTTGACAAAATACTAAATGATGGTGAGAATGAATAATTTCCTTACATATCGGAGTTTGTCTTTCAAAAAGAGTATACTGAGACCCCAATCTTGAAGGCCAAGAAGCTTAAATATCGATGTCCAATTAGTGGTTTTTCAAGATTCTCACTGTTGCCCAACAAGCCTATACGAAAGTTCGATGCTAAATTGGGAAAATGGTTCAAGTCTTCGAAGTGGTGTGATAGAATAGTCATCATCATGCCCTTACATTTTCCCAATGAACCTCAAAGATATAATGATAGAAAATTGGGCAGGAAATTCAAATTCTCTAAGTGGAGACACAAATAAGGATTGAAGAAGCATCATATCGTGTCGTTAAACTAAGCACTTGATGGGAGGCAACCCATCATTTTCATAGTTGTATCTTTAATTTTGAACAAATTATAAAATTTTAATGTTATGTAGGTGCCTTGAGGCAGGTTGGAAGCCAAAAACAAGGGAAAAGTAAGTTTGGAAGTGTAGCAGCCATGCAGAAAAACAAGGCAAAACAGAAGAGTAGATAGCCTTAGGTACCGCGATTGCGGTCCACTGGCCTCGATCGCGACACCACAATCATACCATTCAGGCCTCAATTGCGCCTCTCTATCCAAATTTTAACATTGTTATCAATGTGGTTGTAGGGAGCCCTTTAATCCTTCTTATGCTTTTAAATTGTGTAGTAAGGTCACTATAAGTCATATAATTGGGGGTGTGGTCCTACCCTAATGTGTATTAATTGGTTTTCAATACTCGAACTTAATTCACTCAAAGCATGAAAATTTTGTGAATTGATTATTTTTGTTAGTAGTTGTCTATTTCTTTTAATAAAAATGTTAGACGAGCCTTTTTCTATGATAGATTAAGAGACATTATTGTCAAGAAAAAAATGTCGTTCCTGGGTTTTGATCCATGGATGCATGGGAAGTCTGGTTACCTGTAGCATTGGAAATTTGGGATTGCACTCATACCATTGGAGAAGTCTGAGTAACCATATGGATGGTTTGCCTATATTAATCCACAATGTGAGACAAAGGCTTGGGTTGTTGCCATGGTTAGAAAATTGTGCATGGTGCAGAGGCAAACCGAACACTCCTATCCATCCAATTTTTTTGAAAAATCAAGGGAATAGACATGAGCAACATTTTAACAATTCTTTGTCTTTTTTTGTGACTCCAATTTTTTTTACTTATGAAAACTGGTAGATACTCTATTTTTGTCACTAGTGGGAGGGGCAATTGAGCTTTCTTCCCAAGTTTGCATGCCAAGTGTGGTGAGATATTTGTCTAAATATCATGTGTAATTGTACCATCTAGAACTTTCCCAATAGTCTCTCAAGGCTAATTTTGATTGTACGTGGTTGGGGAGATGATCTTAGGCCATTTTTGTGACTTTGGAAACCCACTCTAGCCTAAAAAGCCTACCATTGCATAGATGTTATCCCTATTCACCCACTTTGATCCTTTGGACATTTCTTTGGAAAACACATTACAAGTCGTAAGCCTTTCTCTGATCCCTTAAAACTATCCTCCTCGAACATAATAGTGTAAATTGAGGCTAAAAGCCTAAGTTGGGTGTGGTGAAGTTTGGAAGAGGTGAATTTAGGACATGAATTTTAAGTGAGTTCCTAAGATCTTAAACACTGAGAACAAGTGTAGAAGAAAAATAAAGGACCCAACAAAGGAAATAAAAGCACGAAATGTGCAAGAAAAAAAATGAAAAGAAAATGGGTGCACTACGAAAATAATAGGAGACACATATGTAAAGAGTGAAAACAAAAGAAGTATCTTATGATCAAAAGAAGGATATAATAGTGTGATGTAGATGTTCAAGGAGGGTAAAGCCTTAATGTTCCTAAATGATATCCTATCATACTCCAAAACCTATAATACAATCTCAAAAATCCCTCCGTGATCTCCAATCTAGTGTATTCATTATAGTGGTGATTGAAAATAGGGGCAAGCCTATTTCATGGTACTTGTTAACATTGAGAGTTCTTGAGAGAGAGAGAGAGAGAGAGAGAGTTTTTCACTTAAAATTCCTTGTTACATATTCGGTAGTTTGGTGTGTGAATCTTTTCTTTCTTGTGAGATGGGCATAAAAACAAGTTGAGGTAAGTTATTTAAGTTACCTCCCAGAGAATGAGGAAAGTGGAGTATGGTTTAGTTCTAGCCAAAAGGTGAGCGACTTCTACAGTATTGGTCTTTGTTGCTTGGTTGATCTTTAAAATA
Organism: Capsicum pubescens; assembly: GCA_030864215.1. Lineage (NCBI taxonomy): Eukaryota > Viridiplantae > Streptophyta > Magnoliopsida > Solanales > Solanaceae > Capsicum > Capsicum pubescens. The sequence continues at coordinate 128,571,447 of CM061543.1, forward strand.
TTATGTATCCTTTGGGTATTGCAATTTATAAGGAGGGGTGTTGTGAAATTATTCTAGCCCATGTGTCATGAGATAAGTGTGGTTGAAATCCAAGTTGAAGTTGTTATGACCTTTAAGGCATAAATTTTGGGCATAAACGTTTCTGTCTCTTGGAGTAAGGTAGTGTTGCTTGAGGACAAGCGAATGCTTTGAGTTGGGGGTGTTGATGAGTGGTGATTTTACCACTCACTCGCACTCATTATTAGTGCAAATTACCTTCTTTTGAATGATTAAACGAGACATATTCGTGGTTAGATGTACTCATATCCACTATTTGCAGGCATATAGAAGAGAAGATCAAAAGATGTGGATCGAAGCATAAAAAATGATCAGAATGGAGTAGGAAAAGTGCAGCTAAAAGCTTGGAGAAGAAAATGTCCTCAGGTACCGTGGTCGCGGTCTACTAACTGCGATTGTGGAAGTCAAGCAAAAGTCATCCACCCGCGGTCGCTAATGAAAACCGCAATCACATAACCGCGGTCGCAGCCAGACTTGCGCTATCGCGGCTCAATGGAACTGTATAGCCCAAGGGTAAATGTGTAATTGTACATGCTGATCCCAATGTGAACAAAAAGACTAAAACCCTAGTTTTATGTATCATTCATTCCATCACAATCTTTCTTCCCCAATTTTCTAGGTTTTAGATTCAGACTTTGTAGCCTCCATTTTAGAGAAAAAAATATTGTATAAATTTTGGGTGAAGAATACATTGGAGACTTTATAAGTGTAAGATTTGCTCACTTCCATTGCTGATATCGTGGGAGATCTAAGTTTGAAATAATATTTGCTTAAATCTTCAATAATTCATTTCAATAGAGATTATGAGTATATTTATGCTTATTTATCTTATGTGTATCTAAATCTCCCTCTTGGGGTTATGGGTAAATAGGAGTTTAAGTGTGTGGGTTTCTATTGTTAGCATCTATTTGGTAGTTCATGTTTATGGGTTCTATTATTGCTATGCTAGTTTGGTTGGGATTTAATGGGTGAAAGCTCCAAATACCCTCATGGGCTTGATGGGTGAAAGACCCAAGCTCTAGAAAACCTAAAGCTATCTTTGAAAGAAGGGTTTTGGGAAAAGTTTAGGATCTATATAATCCTTGAAAGCGGGGTGTGGAGACCAAAGAAATGATAGACAATTATGTGTGTAGTTTTCTAAATTCTCACTATCTTAAAAATAAGGGTAAAAGTGAGGTTGACTATTATTTAGGTGTCATCCTATACATAGGGATTCCTTGATTGTGGTTGTGGTTATCAATTATTGAACACAACTATTAGGAATTCAAAAGAATCAATGGGCGAAAGTTTGGTGTTTTGTTGAAAAACTAGCATCAAAATCTATAACCAAGCCTACCCATATTTGATTTACCAAATTGATGTTGATTATTAGATCCCACATGTCACTCCCTTAGTAACACATACTTCCAAGATCCTTACATAATTTTTAAAACTCTAATTATTTGTATCACCGAATTTATACTAGAAAAAAACAAAAAGAAACATTAGTATAAGTAGCCACCTCCCCCATTTTATATTCTTGTAACATTTATTTGAATTTAACTTATATCTATCATTTCAAATTAATTTTATCGCCATTCACATTGTTCTTTGAGGATTCGACCCCAACTCTAAAGTTGGGTAAATATATTGACTACGACCACCTTGCACTCAAATTAAAGTGTAAGTGGAGCGTTAGGGTTTATTATAGAGAGAAAATTGAGGAAATTTTGCATATAATGCATTAATCAGTGATAAATCGTGTGTATTAACAAATCGGGGAAATGGGAAAAGACCATACATCCCCTATAGGATTTAAATTCACAACAGAAATATGGATTTGGCCACCACCGTGATCCAATGAACACCTCATTTCTATACCCACCACAACGCGGTGCAATCGCGGTGAGATTTTGGAAACGAAATACAATTATGCCTCAATCCCCATTCAAAAATTTTGAAACTTCCTCGAGACATGCTAATAACACCCCTGAACATGAATTAACTTATAAATCCTCATATCGCAGTCGGGAAGGTCACTTTAAAAATCATCGCAGTTAAGAGGCCAAAAATAAAACTAATTCCCCAATACTTAGCTAGATTTTCAGGTGCTATGTCTCTTATAAATGCACTATAGGCTGAACTAAGCTAAGACTACAGGGCATTACAGATATGGTCCCATCTTTTTGGTTAGTATCGTGAATGTACATTTTTTTGTTCTGTCAGATAAATAAGTGTCTTCTCTCTCATTGTCAGAAGTTTGTCTTATCCTAAAAAGAAATATGAGTTACCCCAAAATTGAAATCTCATCTCACTCTTTCAAAAGCACATCCTTATGTATATATGTTTCCCTAATTCCTTTTCAAGATTGGTGGTCTTTTTTCACTCAAAGGAGAATATAATCTGAAATAGTCATATCCTCAGAATTTAGGGTAGATAAAGACCAACACTCAAAACTTCTTCAGAACTCAAAGCCCACTTCATCTTTCACATCCCTATCGAACACATGACTGAACCAGTCTTCACAGCCATCTCCCTGGATTAACCTCAAGTGAATGAAATCCCTAAGAAAATGGTTGGTCTTCTTTCAAAAGTCTTGTTGTCTAAAAATATCCTTTGATTCAAATAGTAAACCAAGTAATCCTATCTATTGAAATCCAAATTCCTTCTTACTCAACTAATTATTAAATATTTATCCCTAAAATCAAATTATATTACTAACAATGTAATGGCAAGTGATTATTGGTTGCTGAAAATCTCATTTTTCTATCAAATAACCCAAAAAGGAGTCTATTTAATCCTAAGACACAAGATATTTGTAATACCCCATATATTTCTAAGCTAGAAAATAAACCATTGTTCCTATGTATGAAACCTCTTATCCTGTGATTGATATTTGAGTATATGACTTACAATGAGTATCCTAGTGAGAAGAGAGCATATGATCTGTTACGTATGTTCATAAGAGTCACTTAGAGTAAGGCAAGCTAAGATCTTTTGAATCCATCAAGTTTTAATGTTTGATTTTAATAGAGTCATGTTTAACGTGAATAACTTGATGTATATGTGGTATTTTGGTATATTTAGACCCACTAAATTTTAGAGGATCTAATTAGCTTTCCAACGATACCAATTTTACCAAAATCTGACACTCGAGCAAGAAGTTATGGCTTTACAAAGTAGAGTGCGTCGCCAAACAAATCGCCTAAGACTTCTGGAATGGTTATGCCATAAGTTGTGCGACGCACAGCCTAAATTATGCCATAAGTTGTGCAACACACAACCTAACTTATGCCATAAGTTGTGCGACGCACAACCTAGCTTAAGCGAAAAGTTGTGCGCCGCAAATCTTATGGCCTAGCTGACGTAAACACCCCATTTTTTTAGTTATTCTAAGGGAAGAATGGGTATTTCCCACACCTATATAAGCCTATAACACGGGATTTAGACCTAATTCAACCAAAATATAGTCACTTTACTCAAAATTCTCTCAAGAACAAGTTAGGGTTCTCAATTGGGGATTCAAATTCAAGAAAATTCCACCGTAAATCTTCATAGAATCACGTACTAAGGTATGCATAGTATTGATTTATGGATTCCTTTCATCCATAAATCTCAATAACCCTATTTCAAATTATAAATCATGATGTTTATTTTGTGGGTTATTTGTAACCATGTTTATCTTGTTGTATGATTCCCAAGTTGGGGTCTTTATGTGTTTTTCATGAAACTACGTTAGAATGCAAGTTGAAATCCATGAATTGAGTTGTTTATAATGTGCAATTTGATGATTACACCTATTCCCTAAGTTGTTCACATAAGGTGTTTGATAAAATGCCTAAGAGGATTGAAATTGTGTATTATAGTTCAATTGTGATCCATATGATAAGTGCATATTTTATCCTTATGTTCAAATAACTCCCATGCTATTGATGTGCAATGCAGATTTTTATTGGAATGCTCATGATGTTAGAGTATGAAATTATGACATTGAGTATATACATTCCTACCATGTACAATATTATGATAACCATGTACTTAATGAAATCCCCAACTTATTGTATTATGGATTATTGATGTTGGTAATGTATTCAAGAATATCATGCCTTGTCAGTTTCCTTCAATCGAGTCCTGGGGTACTTGTACCCAACAATTTAGTTGTGTGTCTAGAGTCAGTGTTAAGTTTTCATGATATCCTCAGTTAAGCCATGTTCAGTAGAATTCAGTCAGTCATGTGACTCAGGAAAACTTAATAAACTCAGTAATCCCAGTAATCTAAGAAATTTAGTAATCTCAATAGAATTTCGTCAATCAACAGAACTCAATGAACTCTATCCAGTTCATTTCAGTAAATCATGTTCAGTGTCTATTCAGATGGGAGTAGGATTTAACACCTAGTGAACCCAAGGATGAGGACACACATTGACAATTAAGGGTATGATCCTTAGAAGCAATCCTTATATTCCAGAACTATGTATCCAACGTAGATTGAGACATCAATACTAACAGATGAGGGTTGATGAGGTGGATAAATACTGTCAGATGAGGGTCCCACCATTTTCTTTTGGGGACACTGCCAGATGAGGGTCACCCACAACTTGTCTTTATTAGTGGCGCGATATTGACACTCTTTCAATTGAGGTTACAGATTGGACCCTAACTCAGATATAATGCGTTATTTGGAGAATGTCAGTTAGATGACTACTTTCCATAGTCTCAATGTCAGTAAAAGAACTCAGATAGTTCTTTAAATTTTAGGTCTGTCAGATACAGTCAACTCAACACAGTATGGAACTCAGCTAGTTCCATTAGAACCTAGACTGTTAGATATAGTCACTTAGTATCAGTTATATCAGTTATTAGTAACTCATGTTATCAGTAATTAGATTCAGTAGTCAGTACCATCATGAATTCAGTTACAATCACTTATTCATACATGTATTCTCATGTTCATGTTATACAAACAGTTAGCATTGTTCTTGCATTTGAACCCTTTGCATTCAGCCTACCTCACATGCATACCATTACATTCAATTGTACTGACTTATTTTCTCTATGGTATTTTATTCTATACCATAGGTTCAGAAGCATGAGCTCCAGAGCATCAATAGCATTCTAGTTTCAGCAGTCAGAGTTAGCAGTGAGTCCTCATACCTTAAGGACATGATCATTACTTTATTTCTTTATTACTTAGTTTATTTCAGTAGTTGGAGTTAGTTGGGGATATGTACTATCCACTCCTTATTAAAAAAGTTCAGTTTTAGAGGCTTCTCAGACTACAGTACGTTTAGACATTTTTGTTTTAGTTTGTTTTGGTATTGATATACCATACTTTCAGATGTTATGTTTTATCAGTTTTGAACTTTATGGCCTTTCAGCCTTTATATCCGCCTTTATACAATATATTATGCAGTGTTCAGGTACAGATATCAGTCATGGGTTAGCTTGTGGTCCTTTGGGGTCTTGAGCACCGTGTAGTGCTCCGGGTACCAGATTCGGGGTGTTACAAACTTGGTATCAGAGCCTAAGGTTCAACAGTGTCCTAGGAAGTCTGAAAACCCACATCTAGTAGAGTTTTGTACATGGGTGTGTTGTGCACCACACTTATGTACAAGAGGCTATGAGATGCTTTAGGAATAGTTTCCGTTTATTTCGTATTCATGTCGTGCCAGTGATCATGAGCTCAAATTTAACTCTCAGTCTAATACATTTCTCCCTTTCATTACAAAACATGTCTCCCAAAAGGACTAACAAAAGGAGAACTGAGAATTAGTCAGAACCACCGCTCGTTCAGGCAGATTCCCTAGACGAGCATATCTTTCGTGGAGAATTCAGAACTGAGTCCCTTATCTTAACTTACTCAATAGTAGCTTAGAGAAATCATCAAGCTGTTTTCCCACCCAGTCATATGATTCATTCCCAGAAGATTGAGGTGAAAAAGCATAGAAAGAGAGAAAATAAGAGAGCGAGAACAAGTAAGTTCAATTTTGCTCAGCCTAAGTTAGAGGGTGGTAACCGTTATCAGTTTTTCCCAAAGGCATTCGTTCCAATTCCTTCCTCATCCAGTACTCCAGTTCCTAAATTCAGAGATAGGGAGTTAGGTCCTAAACCTCAAGGCAGTGGTAGCAGTGCCTGGACCAATCCCCTTTGTTAGACTTGTGGCAGGCATCACAAGGGTGTTTGTAGAGTTGGCAGTGATGTTTACTTCGGATATGGTGAGTTAGGTCACAGAGTCTGATACTTTCCTAAGGCTAGTCCACGAAGCCAGCATAACCATCCTTCAGTTCAGTCCGATCACCCGAATCAGCAGGGTGCCACATCCAGTGCCACTAATGGGAAATACCCAAATTGACTCTATGATCCTCAGTCCTGATAGGATTAGGAAAATCTCCTGATATAGTCATTGGTACGTTATAGTTCTTTCACTTGCATGTTTACGCTTTGCTAGATCCAGGAGCTTCCTTGTATTTTGTTACTCCTTATATAGCAGTTGATTTCGGATTCAGTCTTGAAAGTCTAGCAGATCCCTTCTCAATCTCTACCCCAGTGGGTAAAACTATCATAGCCGGCAGGTATACATGAACTACCCGCTAATGGTATCTTAGAAAGTCACTTCAGTAGACTTAGTTGAATTAGAGATGACTGATTTTAAATATTATTCTCTTCATGGATTTCCTTCATTCCTGCTATGCCTTAGTCGATTACAGAAATAGAATTGTCCAGTTTCAGTTTCCGATTGAACCTTTCCTTGAGTGGAAGGGTAGTATTTTGGCATTCAGGGGTCAGTTTGTTTTCTACCTACGGGATAGGAAAATGATATCTAAGGGATGTGTCTATCATCTTGTTCGAGTTAAGGACTCTAGTTCCAAAACTCCCGGTCTTGAGTCGGTTCCAGTAGTGAATAATTACGTTGATGTCTTTCCGAAAGATCTTCCAGGAATTCCTCACGAATGGGAAATAGACTTCGACAATGATCTTCAGCCCATATTTATTCCGCCATACAGAATAGAACCAACAGAACTCAGGGAACTGAAAGAACAGTTGAAGGATCTTCTAGATGAGGGATTCATCAGACCTAGTGTTTTTTCGTGGGGTGCACCAGTCTTATTCGTATGAAAGAATGGTGGTTCTCTTAGAATGTGCATAGATTACCATCAGCTCAATAAACTCACGGTCACGAACAAGTATCCACTTCCCAGAATCAATGACTTATTTGACCAACTTTAGAGTGTCAGTTAATTTCTCTAAGATAGACCTCAGATCAGGTTATTATCGGCTCAGGGTCAGAGAAGGTAACATTCCAAAAATGGCTTTGCGAACTCGGTATGGCCACTTCGAATTCTTAGTCATGTCATTTGGTCTTACCAATGCCCCAAAAACTTTTATAGACTTGATGAATCGAGTGTTCAACCAGTACTTGGACATGTTCATCATAATCTTCATAGATGACATCCTTGTCTATTCCCGAAATGAGTGTGATCTTGCAGACCATCGCAGAATAGTATTACAGACCCTTAAAACCTATCAGTTATCATGATATGTATTCATGCCCCACTTTTCATCTCTATGATCATCACTTATATTTATGTACGCTAGTAAAAATCATGTACACTTACAGTTGCTATTATAAGGAGTTCCAGTTCACTCAGTGTTACGAATCATGTTCCATGAGTATAGAAATTTCAGAATTAGGTTATGTAGCTCATGAATCATACACTCATGTCATGATTTACATTATTCTCAGCTCACATGACTCATGCTCCACTCCTAATGATTAGCCAAACTTAGACTATGTAACGTATACCCTCAGCTTAGATCCCTTGGTGAATCCGTTGGGCTAATGTTCTATCCCTTGAGTCTTAGTTACAGAGTCAGTTCAGTAATCAATATTCAGTAAAGGACTTAGATAGTCCTACAAAATCACGGCTTTCAGCTATCAGTTACTTAACTATCAGAATTTAGTACTTCAGTACCAGTCTAAACCTCAGTTATCAGAAACTAGTATTCAGTCCCAGCTACAGTTTTAGTTATAGTTATAGTCTCAATCACCATCTTAGCTACAATCTCAGTCCCAGTCCTAGCCCAATAATTAGGTCGGTAACTCAATTCAATTTTGGGTTTACTCAACCATAGCATACAGTTATCAGTCACTTAGTTGTTATCCTTCTAGTACCTCAGTTTACAAGACTATTCCAGAATTATGTTGTACTCCTGGTGTTGTATTCTCAAATAATACAGTTACCCTCAATTCATTCTCAGTTATCTCATGTCACTCAATCAGTCCTTATCTCATATGCATAATGCTTTGCAGTTGTAGTGCAGTTATTCAAGACTAAGTACAGTTCTATCTTGCAGACCCAGTATTCAGCTATCAGTCATTCAATTAATCAGATAAGTTGTATGTTTAGGAATTCGTGCTCAGCGCTCATACGAATATTTTTAGTATTCTCAGGTGAAGAAGAAGTACTTTAGTTAAGTATAAGTTTTTAGTATGAGTTAGATCGATCGGCTAGTAATTCAATTTAGAATCACGCAACAAGTTCGTATGGTGTGGTTTCCCATCTATCCACCTAGTCCTACTATCAGAAATATTAAGAATGTAACTATTCCAAGATAGAAAGTCCAAGTAGTTGCGAGATCAGCTCAGTTCATCTATTATTTCTCAATTTCAGTTCTTAGATATTCAGTCACGATTCAATTCATAGGTGCCCTGTGAATCATCCTAATTTTCCTCAGTATCTCAGTCAAGTCAGTATTCTTCTAGGGACATAATATCCCAAGGGGAAGATGCTCTACAACCCCCGAGCTATCATTCCCTAAACCCTCCAATTTCTCTTCATGTAAAGAATCCAGTTTGGATTTGTGGGTACCCATAGGTTGACCCTCTTTCTCTAATATCATTCATAAGCCATGTACTCAATGGATCAGTTTAGTTTACGAAACCCAATTCACGTCACATGTTATAGACTCAGCTATGTTCTCATGTTCCCATTCATGCGTTTCAGAAAGAATCTCAAGATGAGGTCAGAAAATTTGTGTGTTTGAAAATCTCTCCCATGAAGGGAGTGAAGAGGTTCGACAAGAAGGGAAATCTCAGTCCCTGAAATGTCGGTCCCTTCAAAATTCTTAGTCACTTTGGAAAAGTAGCTTATAATCTTGAGTCGCCTTCAGATCTAGCTTCAGTGCATCCGGTCTTTCATGTCTCCTTGATTAAGAAATGTATAGGTGACCCAGTAGTCGTAGTCGTTATTAAGGGCGTAGACATTCAGAACAACCTCTTTTTTGAATAGATTCCAATAAAAAATTCTTGATTACCTGATTCACAGACTGAGGAACAAAAAGGTCCCTCTAGTCAAAGTTCTTTGTTGGAATCAGTCCGTTGAGGGAGATACTTGGGAAGAAGAAGTAGAAATGCGATCCAATTACCCTCACCTCTTCTCCACTAATCCAAACCCAGCCCAAGATTATAGCTTTCCTTAAGCTTATTCAGTTTTATGTTCAAATTTTAGTTACGAACTTTCAGTTTTATGCTCAGATCCCCATCATAAACTAGGTATAAAATACCATTGTATATTCATTCATATGTTCATGTATCAGCTAAGTCATGTATTTATGCATCAGATATGCATTCTCCTTGTAAGAAACTCCGTTTATCAGAAATACCAGTCCTGTATTCATGAATTAGTTTAGTCATGAAAATATCCATTAGATATGCATGTTTAGTATAATACAATCAGCTTATCAGTCATGTCAGTCATGTAATCATGTTTCAGTTGTTCATGTTCAGTGTGTACTTCCATTATCATTCCTCCCCTCTCAGTCAGTCCTATTTGAGGACAAATGTTCCCAAGGGGGAGATATTGTCATACCCCGTATATTTCTAAACTAGAAAATGAACTATTCTTAATATGTATGAAACCTCCTATCCTGTGGTTCATATTTGAGTACATGACTTACAATGAATAGCCTAGTGAGAAGAGATCTTATGATGTGTTAAGCGTGTTCATAAGAGTCACTTAGAGTAAGGCAAGCTAAGAGATTTTGAATCCATCAAGTTTTAGTGTTTGATTTTCCAAGAGTCATCTTTGAACAGAAATAAATTGATGTATATGTGGTATTTTGGCAGATTTAGATTCACAAAATTATAGAGAATCAAATTATCTTTCCAATGATATCAATTTTACCAAAATCCGACACTCGAGCAAGATGTTATGACTTTACAAAGTGGAGTGCGTCGCCTAAAAAATTACCTAAGGCTACTGGAATGATTATTCCATAAGTTTTGTGATGCACAACCTAACTTATGCCATAAGTTGTGCGACGCATAACCTAACTTATGCCATAAGTTGTGAGACACACTACCTAGCTTACGCGATAAGTTGTGCGCCGTATATCTTATGGCCCAAGTGACGTAAACACCCCATTTTTGAGTTATTTTAAGGGAATCATGGGTATTTACCATCCTTATATAATCCTATAACATGGGATTTATCCCCAATTCAACCAAAATATAGTCACTTCTTTCAAAATTCTCTCAAGAACAAGTTAGGGTTCTCAATTGGGGATTCAAATTCAAGAAAATTCCACAGTAAATCTTCGTAGAATCACGTACTAAGGTATGCATAGTGTTAATTTATGAATTCCTTTCATCCATAAAGCTCAAGAGCCCTTTTTCAAATTATAAATCATGATGTTTATTTTGTGGGTTATTTGTAACTATGTTTATCTTGTTGTATGATTCCCAAGTTGGGGTCTTTATGTGTTTTTCATGAAACTACATTAGAATGCAAGTTGAAATCCATGAATTGAGTTGTTTATGATGTGTAATTTGATGATTACACCTATGCCCTAAGTTGTTCGCGTAAGGTGTTTGATAAAATGCCTAAGAGGATAGAAATTGTGTATTATAGTTCAATTGTGATCCATATGATAAGTGCATGTTTTATCCTTATGTTCAAATAACTCCCATGCTATTGATGTTATAGATGCTTATTGGAATGCTCATGATGTTAGAGTATAAAATTATGACATTGAGTATATGCATTCCTACCATGTACAAGATTATGATAACCATGTACTTTATGAAATTCCCAACTTATTATATTATGGATTGTTGATGTTGGTTATGTATTCAAGAATGTCATGCCTTGTCAGTTTTCTTCTATCAAGTCCTGGGGGTACTTGTACCCAACAATTTAGTTGTGTGCCTAGAGCCAGTGTCATGTTTTCACGATATCCTCAGTCAAGCTATGTTCAGTAGAATTCAGTCAGTTATGTGACTCATGAAAACTCAATAAACTCAGTAATCCCAGTAATCTCAGAAAGCTTAGAAATTCAGTAATCTCAGTAGTATTTTATCACTCAACAAAACTCAATCAACTCAGTCAAGTTCATTTTAATTAATCATGTTCAATGTCTATTCAGATGGGAGTAGAATTTAGCACCGAGTGAACCCAAGGATAAGGACACACACTGACAGTTGAGGGTGTGATCCTTAGAAACAATCCTTAGGTTACAGAACTATATAGCTAGCATAGGTTGAGACATCAACACTACCAGATGAGGGTTGAGGAGGTGGATAAACACTGTCAGATGAGGGTCTCACCGTTCTCTTTTGCGGACACTGCCAGATGAGGGTCACCCACAACTTGTCTTTACTAGTGGTGCGATATTGACACCCTTCCAATTGGGGTTTCAGATTGGACCCCAACTCAGCTATAATGAATTATTTGGGGCATGTCAGTTAGATGACTACTTCCCATAGTCCCAATCTCAATAAAAGAACTCATATAGTTCTTCAGATTTTAGGACTGTCAGATACAGTCAACTCAGCACAGTACGAAACTCAGCTAGTTCCATCAGAACCTAGACTGTTAGATACAATTGCTCATTATTAGTTATATCAGTTATCAGTAACTTATGTTACCAGTAATCAGACTCAGTAGTCAGTACCATCACGAATTCAGTTACAGTCATTTATTCATGCATGTATTCTCACGTTTATGTTATACAATGAGTTAGCATGCATACCAGTGTATTCAATCGTACTAATACATTTACTCTATTATGTTTTATTCTATACCATAGGTTCAGAAGTATGAGCTCCAGAGCATCAATAGCATTCCAGTTTCAGCAGTAAGAGTTAGCAATGAGTCCTCATCCTTCAAGGACATAATCATTACTTTATTTCTTCATTACTTATTTTATTTTAGTAGTTGGATTTAGTTGGGGACATGTCCCATCAACTCCTTATTCAGACAGTTCAATTTTAGAGGCTTTTCAGACTACAATATGTTTAGACAGTTTTATTTCAGTTTGTTTTGGTATTGATATACCGTACTTTCAGATGTTATGTTTTATTATTTTTGAAACTTATGGCTTTTCAACCTTTATTTCCACATTTCTACAATATATTATGTAGTGTTCAGGTACAGATATTAGTCATGGGTTAGTTTGTGGTCCTTCGGGGTCATAAGCACCATGTAGCGCTCCGGGTACCAGATTCGGGGAGTTACAATATTAGTATGAAAAAAGTTTTGGAATGAAATCAAGGAGTACTACTATGAAGTATCAGACTTCAGAGGGGCCTGGTCCCAAAAAGAGGAAAATAACTAGAAGAGAATCTATCATTGATTCTACTAGAAGGAAATGGGTAGGATGAAAATAAGTCGGTGCCCAAGGAAGTTAGAAATAGGTTCTTGAAAAATCAAAAAGTACTGATTGGGATGGTTTTTGACTCAAGTTTATTAAAAAAAACCAGGCATGATGGAATGGTTCCATTCCCATAGTCTAAAATGATGTAGTCAGGCAATTCTATTCCACATTGGATTTTTCTTAAGACAAACTAAAGATAACTGTTATAGTTCAAGGATATAAGTTGAATCTTAATTCTATTTTTCTTGGGAGAATTCTGGATGGTCCTATTACTGGTGTGAGGACTATCTTAAAACAACAACCCTCAATAGAATTTATGAAAAATACATCAAAGGTTAAAGAAAAAAATGTGGCTGCAATAAACAGGAAAACACTCAAAAGTGAGTTACCATTAGTCTTCAATTTTTTTGACAAAGTGATTTTGTCTAGATCACAAAAGAGGAACAATTCTTCACCAGCTGATTTGTATATGCTGGAGTGTCTTAGCAGTTTAGAGTTCATTATTTTACCTGCTTTAATGATGGAGCACATACATAATGTTGTTCATAGGGAAAATGGAAAACATGGCATACCTTTTGTATACTGGTTTTATAAAATATTTGATAATTTTAGTATTGTCTATAAAAATAGAAGTCCATGAATAGTGATACAACTGTATGGTATTAAATCGTTGATCAAAACTGAGTGTGTGGTAAAGAAATAAAGAATCATCTCTCAAAAAGAGCTCAACAAAGAAATAGTAGAATTGAAGCTCAACACAGCTGCTAAGAATGCAGATATTAGAAAATTATAAGTGACAATTCAGAATCTTTCTAATAAGGATCCTAGTGTTTCTGAAGAGCATAGAACTATGAGTTTTGAACTAAAAGAGAGAGTTTTAATATTAACTGATGAGGTTCTTGGCTTGAATGCAGATATAAAATAGCTAACAAAAGAATTGTTACACTGCTGTGTTACAGAAAAAAATTAACATGGATCTACTTCGCCAAACCCTCTTCCAAAGTCCTTCACCTGTTTAAATTTTCTTGATTCCTGAAGCTTTTTGTATGAACATTAAAAATTTTCACTGAAATTATACTTAACTTTTACATGTGAATGAATCCTTGTTTGTGTATTTCATCTGGATTTTCATTAGTTTAAAAGTTGTTCTTCATGTTAATTAGTGTTGCCCTAGTGGCCATTAGATAACTAACTTGTTCTTATTTTACTCTTGGTTTACTATTATCACTTTTCAATAATGCCAAAAGGGGAAATACTACTAAATTTATGTGGTATAGGTGTTGAACTATAAATGTAGACATGTGTGCTAAATACTGGTGAAGCATGATGACATATTGACACGGGGAAGAATGTTGGTGAAGAATGATGACATATTGATAGGGAGAAGAATGTTGGTAAAACATGTTGGTGCATGGTGATAAAGGGAAGCATGGTGCATAGTGATATAGGAAATATTCAAGGACAGTAGTGGTGATCACTCTAATTAAATGAGGTGAATGAAATTTCATGCTAAAAAAATCTATGGTTGGTTTATCATCATAAAAAGGGGAGAAAATTGTTATATCTTGATTTGATGATGATCATTTGACAACAAGGGACCAGGTCCCTGGGTCTTCATGAAAACATACAACTGTCACTGTCTATCATAGTTTTGTTTGTTAGTGTAACAAACTACGTTGGTGAGCTATGTACCAGTCAGGACACATGACTCAATCAAAATTCTACCATAATCATTATTCATCTATAAATAAAAAAAATGCGCCTCAATTCTACAATTTTTAAAATTTGGCTATACAAAGACAACACTGACGAAAACTCAAATATTGCTTAAGTTTCAAGATTTTTTGTGCTGAGAGAGTGTTTGTTCTTGGGTCAACTCTTGGTCTTTAACTAAATTACTCATCTTATAAGAGTAATGTTTTTCTTTTGTCTTTAGAGTGCTTAGGTAGAGTTACCTAAGTTGATATTGGTTATAGTTAATCAATATTGAGGTGACATCTTGATAGAGTTGTCAATGAGAGTTTTTAATAGAGTTGGTTCAAACTGGTGGAGCTTAGAGTTAAGTTTCAATGGAGTATGTAATCTTGAGTTTGATTATAGTGGATTGTTGAGTGCTTGTGAGGAAAAATCATGGTTTTTTCTCCCTTGAGCAGAGAGTTTTTTTACCTTAAATTACTGTGTTCTTTAATTTTCAGCAAAGTTTTTATTTTCGATTGCTTTACTGTTTTATTGCCTGTGTCTTACTCTAAGGGACCTAGTACCCCATAGTGTGGTGCAACCTCCCACGTGTGAACAAATCAATAATTATAAAAAATGGATAATATGATCTACACAAAAAAATCAAAGGAGAATTCGGTCTAGGCTACACATATGGTTGACTCAAATTTGCCTACACTTTTCAAGCATTCACACATTTCACCATCATCAAAAGAAAAGAAAAATCAAAGCATCACATTATCAAAATAGAGAAAATAAAAATAAGTAGCCTTGGATATATTGAGTAAATTCTACAAAATAAAATTGCAGAAGTTTAAAAGTTACAAAAAAAACATAACTAACTTGGAATTTCCAATTTGAAAATCAGTATTCTATATGGAGTTTATGTTGCGATGTCAAATTGTCTTTAGTCTTAAATTCATTGTATTTAGCATATAAATTTTGATTATAGTAATCTCTATTTAATGTACCCTCTAAATTTGGAAAGTGTGCAAAGATTTTCCAGTTAGTTCTTTCATCAATGTCAATAGAGGAAATGATGTCACTTTTAATATTTCGTAACTAAACATATATACTACCTAATTAACAGGTACTATACCGTTAGTATTTACACATGCTGCCTATTTACTGAGAAGCTTTAAATGATTTAATTTGATTGTTACACTTGTTCATTTTAATTTCTTATGTTAGATTGGATAATTTGGTGAGTTCATGTTCCAAACTCAATATGAACTCAACAATTTTGTTTTAATCAAGGAAATGGAATGGGGATACCAATACACACTGGGGCACTAAGGTTAACCCAAAATAATAAAATACAACACAATTCTTGTAAGAGTTCATATGATCGTAAAACATGTCAATTCATTTTGTGTAAAAGGTGACTATTTTTAATAACCGTGGTTGCGATATTTAGCTTTAGTTATATTTTGACTATCTTATTCATCTTTATAGTTTCTATATGGTATTTATAAGTTGTAATATTGGTCGACATGGTCCCCGAAGCATTCAAGAGAGAGTTGAGTGAGTTTAACATCTTTAGAGGCTTTAAAGGTGGTTCGTTTTACTTTGTTCAACATTTTATGATCTGAGTAACGGACGGTAATTTTTTCACTTACATCAGATCAGAAAGATCGATTTTGGATTAGTAGCATGGCTAATTTGGGTCCTATTCCTTTGTATTCTTTTTTGACATCTTAGACAAAAACTAGTTAAAATAGCTGGAAAGGTGTTCCAAAGGTTAATTTATTGCATTTCATCACTTACACTTCTTTTATGTGTTTGATATCATGTATTTAGCATTAATTTATGTATTTTTTTGTATTTATTCTTATGCATATATTATACTTGTAGAAATGGTTGGGAGATGATCAATCAATATCTTCACCTATTCACTTCTAGCACATAGTTAGTATGAGGTATGAAATTGATCCACGTATAATCTATTCATGAGTATCCTCTCTCATACCTTCTGAATTTGATCTCAAGTTAGTCATTTCAGTTGAAAATTAATGCTTGAGATGAAAGATTTCAGTTCTAGAGTAAAATATGATTCACATCTTAGCTTAGCAAGCCAATGAGATAGTTATTATTCTTTCTTTACCTTCATTCGAGGATGAATATTCCCAAGGGGGAGATAATGTTAGACCCCAACAATTTCTTAGATTTTACGTTGGTACTTCCTATGTGTTTAATGGTGGCTTTTTAGTTGAATAATGATAAGTAATGATAACAGGAACATTAGAGAGTGTTTCAAAAATTTTTGAATGCATTTTTAGACTTTTCAGGACCCTAAAACTGTAAGGGTCCGCGTTAAGGGATTGACATAGAAGGGAGATGCACCCTTGCACCAAAATCAATGTAGGTACATGATAAGAGTGTTCCAAGATCTTAACATTGCACGGTAAGGGTGCGACACTCCATTGGAGTGGCGCGATAAGGGTGTGCCACGCCCAAGGACGTAGAAACGTCAATTTTGTTTTTTTAGTTTGGGTTGAGATATTTAAGGTATTTTACCTATTAAACGACTTGCAAAATATATAATACACAAAACCCGTCCTCATATCTCAGATTAAAGTGATTTTTTTTCACTCAACATCCCTAGAAAATAAAAGAAGTGTTTTTCACAAAAATTCAAGCTTCTGAGGTCTCAATTCAAGTTTTCCTCAAGAAATTCAATAAGTCCTCGTATGTGGGGCTTTAACAAGGATATTATTTTATCCTTGTGCCCAAAATTTTAATTTCTAATTGAATTTAAAAGAATTTATTTACTAGGGTTCTTACCCACATTTTTTATTCTTCAAGCTTAGGATGTTTCTGCATGAATTAAGTCTTATTTAGCATAAAATTTCACGTTTTCTTATGTTTTATCCATTGATATGATCTTACGCATTAAGTTGGTATTTCGGCATGATTTTTTATGAGTTGATAGCTGATTAAGAATTTGAGCATTATGTACTCTGTTTACAAGAAGTACAAGCTTAATAGTTTAAGTTACAAATTATTGCAACATGATTTAAGTTTAATTGATCATTTGATCTCAGATAAGATATAAAATTCACTAGTCTCTTTATAAGGAATGTTTAGGCAAGAAAACCATAGTTAGTTTTCAGTTTATAGACTCATATGCTACTTTAAGGTGAATTTCATATGTAACATAAGTATATTTTTAGGAGTATTGAAGTTGCCCAAAATTATACCTCCAAGAAGGTATAATACGATTGCAATCAAATATATCACAACAACAAAATTGATATATAGCTACAAAATTATTAGCTACGAGATGAAATTCGTCACTAATTGGTCGCTTTTCATGATGATAATTACATTTCGTATCTAAATACATGAAGTACATACTTTTAATGACGCAACATAAGATTTTGTAGCAAAGTTTTGTCCTCTAAAGTTTCCCACCAAAAAATATTTTGGCGCCATTTATTAAGTACCATTAGTGATGAATCTTAAGTTTTCAGTGACACCATTTTTTGTTGCTAATAACGTAATTCAATTCATGACAAACTATTATTTATCTTGAATTAGTTACAATTTTAGACACAAAAAAATTTCCTCATAAAAAATAAGTTATTGCAATAGTGACAAATTAGAGTTTGTAGTTAAATATTGTAATTTTTAACTACAAAATTTGATATTTAATTGTAACCTCAAATTTTGTCACTAATACTATAAACAATTAGTGACGATCCTTTTATTGTCTCTAATTAACTTGTGATTCAGTGACAATATAATTTTATCACAAAATATGTCATCATTTAATAGTGACGATTTTAAATTTGTAGTTGAATACTTTAACTACTTGGTATGAAAAAATTTCGTAGCTAAATATAAATTAATCTTTGGCTATTCTTGTTTACTAGTTTAGCTACACGTGCCAAACTGTAATATCCCGAGAATTCCAACCGATAGTAGAACCATGCTTCAATATCAGGAGAAATAAATTATAGTGATCTCGTAGTTTTATGATCAAGTTTGATGTATATTAATGCCATAAATACGTCCTAGCTATTGGACGAATCAAAACATCCCTTATCGATTGAATTCTTGAGAAGGATATTGGTATAATCAACTTCAAATGAGCATATCTCTCATTATACTATGAATTTTTGAGATAACATCTTACCAAAAAATACATAATTAAATTATCTTTCCAACGATACCTATTTTTCCAAAATCTGGCATTAGAATAAAAAGTTATGATTCTTTTACTGAGAGTTGCCCGAGCTGTCTAGGAGCGACGACCAAAATGACGAACCATCAAGTCAGTGACAGACCGTCGATTTGGCCATAAAAAATGAAGCAGTAAGGCCATTTTTTGGACTAAAAATGATGGTTGGAGTGAAGGTTAGACACCAGAGTGACGGTCCGTCACTCAGACCATCAGTTTTGCCCGTAACAGCACTGAAACGTCGTTTTAAAGAGATTTTTAGGTCTTTTCCCATCCTATTTAATACCCAATCACATCAAATCAAAGAACATAACTCCTCATTCATCCATAACATCAAAATTAGAGTTTATTTCAAGATCAAAACCCAAGAACAAGATTCAAATCCTTCTCCAAGAAAACTCAAGAATCAAAGGGTCACCATTCAAGAACCTTAAAAAAAAGTTAACCTCCTTCAAGATTCAAGATTTTGAGGTATGCATAGTATTGATTCTTGGATTTCTTTCATCCAAGAAGCTCAAGAACCCTTTTTTAATTACGAAATTATGATGTTTATGATGTGGGTTGTTTATAATCATGTTGTTGATGTTGTATGATTCCCAAGTTGGAATCTTTATGTGAATCTATGAAACTACATTAGCATATGAGAGGAAATCCATGAATTAAGTTGATTATGATGTGTTAATTGATGAATTATGCCTATACCCTAATTGGTGCATGTAAGGTGTTTGATAAAATGCCTAGAAGGATAGAAATTATGTATTATAGCTTAGGGATGAACTATATGATAAATTTATGCTAGTCTATTATGTTCAAAGGGCTCACATGTTGTTGTTGTGCAATATATGTGTTAATGGAATGTACTTAATGATTGGAGAATGAATGCATAGTGTGTCTATATGCATTCCATATTATGTAAAAGGTCATGATTACGAAGTACCACATGAGTTATTCCCTAATTATTACAATATGAACTAAATATTACATGCTTGACATTCCCTTATGTTTAAACGGTTTCCATGCTATCGTTATGAAAAGTATATGTTGTCGGAATGCCATGATATTAGAACATGAGGTTTATGACATGATTACAAGCATTCCCATTCATGTTAGATATTATGATGAACATGTACTTCATGAAATACCTCACTCATGTATTATGGATTATTATTGATAGCCATATATTCAAGAAAGTCACGTTGTGTCAGTTTTCTTCCATCGAGTCCTGGGGGTACTTGTACTTGAAAAATATAGATGTATGCCCAGAGCCATGTCATGTCATCATGATACTCTTAGTCAAGTCATGATCTATAGAATTCAGTCAGTCATGTGACTCAGGTAAACTCAGAAATCTCAGTAGTCTCAGTAGTTCAGTAATCTCAGTACTCAGTAATCTCAGTAATCTCAGTAACAACAGTATTCCTAGCAATCTCAGTAATTCCAGTACTCTCAGTCAGTCCTCAGAACTCAGTATTATTTCGTCAGTCATGGAACTCTGTAAACTCAATCCAGTTCAGTTTAGTAATCCATGTTCAGTGTCTATTCAGTTGGGAGTAGGATTCAGCACCAAGTGAACTCAAGGATGGGGATTTACCTGAGTCAGAGGGTATGATCCTTAGAAGAAATCCTTGTGTTCCAGAACTACGTAGCCAACGTAGGTTGAGATATACCTATATATGAGACTAATACATCTTATTTGAGTTTACCTGATAGAAAGGGCAGACGAAAAGAGCTCCTAAATAGAATAGGGTTTACTCACATGTTGTCTCTACTCGTGGCATGGTATTGACACCCTTCCAGCTGGGGTTACAGGTTGGACCCCACCAGTTCAGATTTGGGGAATGTCGGTTAGATAAATATATCCCATAGTTTTAGTCTTAGTCTCAGTTTCAGTAATAGAACTCAGATAGTTCTTTAGATTTAGGACTGTCAGCTATAGTCACCCAGCAATACGGAACTCAGCTAGTTCTACTATATTCAGGGCTGTCAGATACAGTCACTCATGTTATCAGTTATACCAGTTATCAGAACTCATATTACCAATATTCATATTCATGACTGTCAGATACAGTCAATAAAATTAATTCTTTATAATTAGATTGCCAGATACAGTCAACCAGGCCAGTTCTTCATAACCAGAACTGTCAAAAATAGTTATTCATGTATCAGTAATATAGTTTCATTCCTTTAGTATTCAATAATATAGTATCAGTTCCTCACTTAGTAGGGACTTACATATCAATATCAGTAAACTCAATCAATCAGTATCTTAATATCAATAAGCTCATCTTGTCAGTGTTCAGACTCCGTAGTCAGTATCACCACGAGTTTAGTTATAGTTATTTATGTATGTATGTACTCTTATGTTCATATCGGTCAACATTGTTCATGCATATAACCCTTTTGCATTTAGCCTACCTCACTTGCATACCAGTACATTTAAAGTACTGATGCATTTACGCTATGGTGTCTTATACTATAAGTTTAGAGGAGCGAGCTCTAAATCGACAGTAGATTCTAGTCTCAGTAGTCAGATTCAGAAGTGAGTCCTCATCTCTTGAGGATATGTTGATTTCATTACCATTTCAATTTTTAGTTTATTTCAGTAGTCGGAGTTAGTTGGGGACATATCCCATCAACTCCTTATTCAGATAGTTCAGAGGGTTATAGGCTATAACATGTCAGATAGTTATTTCAGATTTGTTTTGGTATTGTTATACCGTTTTCAGACATTGTTCTTATCAGATGTTTATTTAGATTTGAACCTTATGGCCTTTCAGTACATGTTTCCGCATTTTCATATTACATTATACAGTGTACAGGTACAGATATCAGTCGTGGGTTAGCTTCTGGTCCTATGGGGTCATGAGCACCATGTAGCATTCCAGTTCAGGAAAATCGGGGTGTTACACAAACGTGCAACTTTTGATTATTAAAATTAAATGATTTTGTCCATTGAAAATATTTTTAAGTGAAAAAAATTCGAATCACTTCCCAAATACAGCTACACCAAATTTAAGTGGTGAAAGGAAAAAAAAAACCACATCATGATCAAGTTAAGTTAACAATAATATGAAAATCAAATTGAAATATCTAACCAAAAATAAATAAAATTTATAATTACGAATCAAAGAATTAAATACATGGAAAATATGAAGAATGTACTAATCGAAATTTGAAATAGATGCACAATACAACTGAAATTTTTATTTTTCTTTCCTTAAATAGTAAAAAATAAATCTTTAATGTCAAATTTTTATTCGGGAGTTTTTCTTAAAAAAAAAGAAATTGTTATCTTTTCTAAATAGAATTTGTCTTTTTCTTAAAGGAACATTTGTTACCTTTTCTAATTGAACTTTGTTATCCACTTATTTAAGTTATGTAATGAAATAAATTTTTAAAATTCTTAAACTAATGAAAAAGGTATTAATTGTCATTAATTCTGAAGACTTCTAATAAGGAAAGTTTTACTATAAATATTTAATTAATTTTTAAATCTTTAAATATTATGAAAATAGTTAAAAGACAACTTTATCTAAAGCAGAGACTTTTAATGAAAGGCAAAAAGTTTAAACAATATTTCTAAGGCCCCTCACACTTTTAATATAATATATATATATATATATATATATATATATATATATTAACCGCACGTTCCTCGCACGTGTAACATTTGATTATCTAAAATTAAATGATTTTATCTAGTGCAAATTTTTTTAATGAAGTGTAAAAGTTTAAATCACTTTTCAATGATTCTTCACACTTTAATATAATAATGTAAGTATAAACATATATTTTAGTGTAAGCACATATATAATTTATCTCAAAAAGTTTCAAGTGGTTGATGGATATCGCTTTTACGTTTGTCAAGCAGTACCTCTTTTCCTTGTTGTCAGAAGCAAAGAGAGATGCATCATTGATTCATTTGGCGGGAAATTCTTCCAAATTTTTCAATTAAAAATTCTCATCTAAAAGAGAAATGCAAGAAATTACAAGAAGAGAATTCGTTATCAATTGTTGATTATCCATAACTCATGTATAATCTTTAAAACTATTAATTAAAAGAAATAAATGAAGGCATAAAGTGTGATGATGATAAATTCAAGAATACACATGAATCAAATTTAAAATAATAAGAAAAAGTAAAAATAGGAGCATGTTTCTTGTAACTTTTATAAAATCATTGATCACATTCTTATTACGTACTTAAAACTTTTAAAAATTTGGTACTTCTAAATTTTTTCTCATTCAAACGTTGTTATATTTATTTTTTGATTTTTCAAATCTTCTTAAAATCAAATTTAGTTGATTTAGAATTTTTAAACTAATGAAAAAAATATTAGTTGTCTTTAGTTTTGATGACTTCTGATAAGGAAAGGTTTTAACATTATCATAAATATATTTAATTAATTTTTAACACTTAAATATTGGAAAAAAATAGTGTAAAGATGATTTTATATAAAATAAAGACTTTTAATGAAGGGTAAAGAGTTCAAACAATATTTCTAAGGCTCTAAATCTGTAGATAGACAATAAATCTCCTATATTACGTTCAAGGGGAACAACTAAAAAAAGGGATACTTCACAAACTGAATTCACCGAATTCTTCTAATTGAAAAGACTGAACCCCATGTCCTAAAAAAGAAATTCAAGAAAAACTTATAAACACCGCCACCAAAAGGTACCGTAGCCAACTTTTCTGTACCAGCAACAATTAGCTCAGTGATATCTTTACCCTTAATTTTAGAGAGTAGTAGATGAACCCTATCATCTGCACCCTCAGCTCCAACTGCAGCAAACATTCAAATTTTAATTCTAAATGAACCACTATAACCAGTAGATGTGTATGACAAATAAGAATAACAAGCCAAAACATTTTACAATGGAAATTCATTGTAATAACATATCACCATTTGTAAGACATTACATAAAAATAATGCAATCTTAATAAATATTTACAAGCTCAGAAGCATTAACAGATTAACACATCATCAGTTTAAGAGACTTCACAGAGAAACCCAAATACAGAACAATATTTGGTAGGATAATTAGAAAGTATCAACTTAAGACATTTCAAGTCAACTCAATTACTGGATTGTTCTTTATGCAAGCTAAACAAGGATTTGGGATATTATAAAGTCCGCAACAAGTCAGGCAGATGCAATTCAAAAAATAAATCTTACTTTAACATTAATACCAGTAAATTAACAATTCAAGTTCTAATCCAACTTTCTTAGAGGACCATGAAACCAAAAACTATTAACATATGTGGTTATGTAACCAAGATGCTTAACTTCATGAAACTCCATAACACCCTCTTCAAGGGGATAATAAAACTACTCCTTCAATACCAATTAACATGATTCTACATTCAAGGACATTCCCTGGATCCCAAAATAGTTTACACTAATTCACTAACAATATTGTTTTGGTATATAGCTTTCATAATTTCCAAATATTTATATTATCAAATTAATTTTCCCCAATTCCTTGAACTCTTATTCAATCATACTTCTAATTTATAATGAATAGTGTACTGTCCTCCTAATACCAAAGATAGATGATATACCTGACATATACGCGCCTTATGTATGTAACAACAGTAGCAACAACCTTGGAAATAAACAACATATCAGATCTTATATTTCAGGAAGTAGCAAAAACAAGTGCTCTAAGAAGAAAAAAATTACACGCACACACATTGTCTATTCCTTTATTTGAATATTAAGGAGATACAAGAACAAACACTCAAGTCCAAATAGCACTCTTGAAATATTTGTAATGAAAAATATAACTATGTTGATAGGTATTCTATATCTTATGATACAAAGATTGAGCAGAAGATACACTTAAGTGTTATCAGAGCATTGACATTCCTCTCTCACCAACCAAGTTTTCTAACTATTAAAGATTTACTACTAGTAGATTGTCCACCTTATTCATGTCCAAGTAATAGAATACAATCATAGATATATGAACGCATAAATGTCGAGTAACATATGTCTTCCTCCAGGAAAATAACAGGTCTAAACAAATGTTGACCATGTCTCATCATTAAAAAATATGGCATGATCACAACATCAAATATGTATGTTCTTTTTTTCAGAGCAAATAACTCTTCCAGTTTTTCAGCTAAAGGTTATGATCCTCAAAGAAATGTTAGGCTCTTAACAACGATGTTGATGAAAGAACATAAGAAATAATTATTACTTATAAAGAAGTTTAACAAGCAGATTAGGAGAGAAAACACACCTTTGTCTCACTCTCACACTTTGATCCAATTTTGCAACATCTGTGAGGGAGTAGAAAATTAAACAAATCAAACATAATGAAAAAAGTTAATTAATTTGTAATGTGCAAGATCATAATTGATGATATAAAACTGCAAGCCAAGAAACCAGTCACATATACATTAAAAGAAAATGGCCAACAAGTCAGAAGTGATAACCTTACTTATTATGAGGTTACATCACAAGTCAATGTCGTCGTTGTCATCTGTGTTATCAGCTTCATTGTTAGTAGTACTATTATTACCTTTATTCTCTTCATGGTCACTGATGTACTCAATCATAGTGTCATCATCTTGGTCAGAATCTTCTCCATTATAATCAACTTCAACATCATATTCTGTTTGAGCCTCCAATTTAATTACATTTACATTTATGGTAATCGACTCAACATCATCACTATGTAGTTGACTTAATATATCAACTGTATCATTAACAATTGATTTACTTTCAAGTGACGTATCTTGATACACTTCAGCATTTGTAACAAGCAACTCATCATTTTCTACCTCTAAGTTTTCCTTTTCTGGAACATCATATATGTGCCTAGCTTGAAATTTCAGCACAATTCGCCAATCTTTCCCCAGTTTTGGGTCATTAATATAAAATACTTTCTTTTCTTGAGTAGCTAGTACAAAGGGATCATGTTCATACCAAAATCTTTTAACACAGACAATCGTAAAAATTTTATCATCTTGCATCCATGTTTTCTTGCGAAGATCAAACCACTTGCATTTGAATAGGAAAACTCAATTTTCTTCAACATACTCTAACTTAAGGATGTCAGTTATGATACCACAAAAATTAATATCCACTTTTTCATAAAGGCCTTTAACATCTATACTGCAATTTTGACTTTTACATAATTCATCGCATTGTTGAATATGGTACCTAACACCATTTATAATACAACCAATACATTTTATTCCATGCACATCAAGACCCATATCCAAAGGATATACTTTCATGATAGACCTTGACTTCTCCTTATTAAATAACTGCATAATCTATGAGGAAAAGTTATTGCTTTCAATTAGTAAAGAATAAAAACATAAAATTTAAGTGCATAACATGATTATTATCTTAAAGGCACTTACTTTCCTTCTGAACTACTAAGGAAATTGTTCTCTGTGTTTCGCTTCTATATCCATAACACCTTGCTTCAATAACTCTTTTTTATGCTCTCTACATGTAACAAAGTAAGTTATTTAGAAACAGTTTAAATAAAAAATATCAACATATGTAAATATAAATAAAAGAACTACTTACTCAGGAAAGGGTTCTGCTTCTTCGTAATTATTCAACACATACCACTGAGCCATTTTAAAATCTTTCTTTGGTATGGCATCATAATCTCCATCTTTATATGGTCTAACACTTTTTGAAAATATATCTAAAGTAGGCCCATCATTGTTTCTATATCCATCATCATTTCTATCTTTACGATTAAATCTAGTCTCAATGTCATCAAGATACATAGAGAAAAATGTCAAACATTCATCAATAATATAGCCTTCTGCAATAGAACCTTTAGGTCGTGCCTTGTTTCGGACATAACGCTTAAGCTTGCACAAGAACCTCTTAATTTTGTACATCAAACGATATTATACTAGTCCACCATACATTGCCTATCGTGGTAAATGCACAACCAAATGTATCATAACATCAAAAAGTGGGTGGAAAAATAATCTCAAGCTTACATAATATAACAACTTGTCCCTTTCTAGTTGTTCTAAGTCATCTCGTCTCAGTGTCTTACAACATAATCGCTAGAAAAAAATCACTTAACTCAATCAATGCTGAAGAAACATCTTTATTTTTAAATCCACGAATAACAATAGGTAGCACACAATGTAACAAAACATGATAATCATGGATTTTGAGTCTAGTTATCTTACCATCATCCCCAGCTACACACCCTAAGATATTTGAACCATAACCATCAGGAAATTTAACAGACTTTAACAATGCCCGAAACTTCTTTTTCTCTTCTTATGACATTTTATAACACGCACTAGGCATTGTATAATTAGAACCATCATGTTGCAACCATAATTCCTTTCTTATGTTCATATCCTTTAGGTCTTGTCTTTCTTTATATGTATCTTTAGTTTTTCCCTCAATATTCAATAATATCCCCAAAATAACCTCACAAATGTTCTTTTCTATGTGCATGACATCTAAATTATGTTGCAACTTCAAGTCCTTCCAGTAGGGAAACTCAAATAGAATACTTCTCCTTAACCAATTCAACTCCTTAGGAAGACATTTCTTGCTTTTATTATTTAAGTGTTTTCCTGGTTTATAAGTACTGAGTAAATTCAATTGGTGCAATGCATCATCACCTGAGAGATCTTTTGGCTTCATTTTTTTTCTATCTTTCCATCAAATTTCTTGCTTCTTCTCTAGGAGTGAGTGGATTCAAGATACCGACGGTGACCCGTGTAAGAAATTTTACCTCTTACCCTTTGTAAAGATGCATCCTTATTGCACGTAGGACATGTCATTTAACCCATAGTGCTCCATCCAGATAAATTGCCTAATTCATTAAAATAAATTATATGTTTAGCAATAGTTTATAACCTGAACATAAACATAACATATGCAAAAAAATAAGATTCTCTACAACAATCAGGAGGACTTGATTGAGGACTCACTACTAGAGTAAGATCTATAATGTTTCAATAAAACACCCCGCACTTTCCCCATCTTTCTTACTCATCAACAAAGAAGTTATGATGAGAATTAGTCAAATACATAAAAATACGTTACAAGGTTTGACTCCTTCAAATCATCTTATAATACCACACAAATAGTCTAATACATAACAATAGACCAAGTATATTCCCACTAAGTGGGGTCTAGGAAGGGTAAGTGTATGCAATCCATACCACTACCTCAATGGTGAGATAAAGAGGTTGTTTCCGATAGACCCCCGACTCAAAATAAATCAATCTAAGATAAGATAAGGAATAGTAAAAATAGTCTAATACATAAATAGTATAGATTATTAGACAACTAGGAAAGTAGAGAATTTAATAACATACCATAAGCTGGAAAGTCATTTATGGTCCATAAAACAACAGCATGTATTTTCAAGAATTCCCCAGTTGATGCATCAAATGTCTCTACGCCATCACTCTACAACTCTCTGAACTCATCAACCAAAGGACGCAAATAAACATCAATATCCTTTCCTGGTGCTTGGGGACCAAGAATAAGTAATGACATCATCATAAATGGGTCCTTAAAAAATTTTCATGGAGAAAGATTATAAGGAACAAGAATGACAGGCCACATACTAAATAATATGCTCATGTTACCATATAGATTAAAGCCATCAGTTGCAAGACCGAGTCTAATATTGCGAGGTTCTTGTGCAAACCACTGATGATTTTTGTCAAACTCTTTAATGCTTCAGAATCAGCGGGATGCCTTAATACATTCGCCTCATCAAGATATTTCTCTTTATGCCACCTTATGTCTACACTTGTTTTACTAGACATAAATAACATTTGAAGTCTCGGCTTTAATGGAAAACACTGCAAAACTTTATGAGGAATCCTTTTATCCCTTCCATTATCAATTTTCTATTTCGAAGTACCACAATGTGGACACTCTTGTCTATCTTTATGTTCAGTCTAGTACAACACACAATCATTTTTGCAAGCATGGATCGAAATGTATCCTAATCCCAAACCCTGCAACATATTTTTAGCATCATAATATGACTTAGGAAGTGTCTCGTCAGTAGGTAATGCCTCTTTTAACAACTCCAATAATATATTAAATAATTTATTACTCCATTGATTGTATACTTTCAAGTGTAGCAACTTTACAAGAAATGAAAGCTTTGAAAATTTCTTACATCCTGGGTATAATTCACGTTCAGTTTCTTTCAACAATTTGTCAAATATTGTAGCTTCTTTCTCACTCATACTACTACACACATTATTACCAGTCTCCTTCAAATAATTAGAAAATGATCCTTCAACGACCTCTTCTAACATAGTACGAATCCCATCATCCTTATCATAAGGTTTAATTTCATCTTCACTGTAAATTGCTTCATTATTATTTCTCATTTGTGATTGTTCCCCATGGTGTCTCCTGTGCACGTAACTTTCCATAATTTCTTCGAGTAATAAGTGGTCATGCACTACTTTTTGTGTTTGAAAAAACACATTTAAGCAATTTGTATATGGGCATCGAACTTTGGTATTTCGATCAAAGTGAGATCGAACAAGCCGCATAAAAGATTGGACACCGTCAACATATCTTTTAGTGAACTTTGGTTCATGCATCGAGGTTTTATCCATGATCACCTGCACAAGCAAATAAATATCATACGAGTTTAAGCCTTTACGGTAACTCTTTGTTTTATAATTTTCTATTAAAAGTTTAGATACGGGACCTACCCTACCCTATTATTTCACATATTGAATTTCCCTCGCCCTGTCCTACATAATTTAAGCCCTGACCCACTTAATTTAAGCCTTGTCAGCCCCCGCCTTTTCCTATTTCCATCTCCACTTATGAAAAATCAATTCATAAATCAGAACTTAGTATTTTGATATCAAGAATAAAAAAAAACATCTTTTATCTCTAGTTTCATTAAATAGAAACTAATACACAATAGGTCAATAAAATTCACAGAAAACCCCAAAAAATATTTGAAATTGGAGCAATCAAAATCAATTTCTCAAAAAAAAAAACAAATTTGATATCCCAAATGATAAAATTTACAATCTTACACTAAAAAAAATGAGACATGAAGGTACATACCATATTTAAGTTGTCTCCCATATGAGCAATAGCAAAAAAAGAACAGCTAAATTCAGTTTCTTTAATTGCTTCCGGTGACCAGAAAATTGGTGTGTTAAAAGACTCGTAGTAATGAGCTGAGATAAATTAATTTCAGCTATGTATAATATGCGATAGAATTTAGGAACCAAAAGAAAGATATAATATGTATAGTATTTATAAAGAAAGATAAAAGAAAGATAAAAGAAAGATATATTATGTATAATATGTATAAAGAAAGATAAAACAAAGATATAATATGTTTAAAGAATTTTTTACATATAGTTTTTATTTTTTTACATCTTTTTTGTTGTTAATTATTGTAATTATACTTCTTTCTGCTATTTTTAAATAATATGTGTTACTATCCCAATTTATGTGATTGTGATATTATATGGAGAATCACTCAAATCTTTTATATGTCGATAATATTTAAAGATAATATTTCAAGTTGTTAATTATTATGATTTATAATATTTTTTACGTTATGATTAAATAAATTATATTATTTTTTTGTCCCAATTTATATGGTCAATAGAATTTCAATAGCCAACAAACTTGTCCTACATAATTTTTTATTATCCTTTTACATAATTTTCAAAAAATATCTTCTACTCTTTTTATTTTAATTTATGTCACACTGATAAAATTTTAGAGAGTCAACCAATTTTTTAACTCTTTCTATCTCGATTTATGTGAGTGTGATAATATTTGACGAATCAATCAAACTTTTTATACTATGTTAAATATTTTAAGTTGTTTATTTTTGTGATTTATGATACTCTTTATGTTACTTCCTCGGTTTCAATTTATGCGACTCTAATAGAATTTTGAAAGTCAGTTAAATTTTCCATATATCTTTCAAATATTTTAAGTGGTTAATTATTGTAATATATAATAATTTTGATGCAATTACTAAATGCATAATTTATTAAATAAAAGTAAGACAAACAATATGTGACTTCCCCTGTCTCAATTTATGTGAGTGTGATAGTATTTGACTAATCAATCGAATTTTTTATATGTCATTAAATATTTTAAGTTGTCAATTTTTGTGATTTATGATATTTTTTACGTCATTTTTAAATAATTTAAATTGATGTCAATTAGAAGTATAAATAGGAAAAATAAATATATGAAATATACTTCTATTAACAGTTTGATAGCATTTGCGAAAGATTTAAGTTTTTCAAATGGTTATGTATGTCTCATTTATGTATGTAAAGACAAAATAGCTCAGTGGACCCTTGTACTTGTCTGAGTTTGTAAAGTTAACGTCTCTACTTAGAATTTTATCATCTGAACCCCTCAACTCAATAAAACTCAATATTTTAAACCCCTCAGACCGTTAACCAAGTTTATATGACACAAATCGGTTGAGTTGGATGAAATGCGTGAGTAAAAGATTAATCAAAACGAGTAAAACTTAGAAGTGGTGAAAGATTGAGTCTTTTAGTTGAATAGAAACGAGTGAAATAAGAAAAGTTATCCAGTTGGCCAGCATTTCTACTTTTACTTTATAATACTTTTGGTGGTGGCCAACATATCCCTTAATATCGAGGAATACAATGTTCCCAGTTTTTTTAATAAAGTTATGCAGTTGTTTTGAAGTATTACAAAATACTTATCCATTTAACTGTCACCTCAACTTCTCGGCTCCCTTGTTCATATGAAGAATAAGAAAAAGCAAATAAAAGAGCCATTAGAGCCCAACCCTAACCATTTTTCTTTTTTTTTAATTCTCAATTTAAATTTTTTATTTTTTTAATATGTAATTTCTTCTGTGGCATTTTAAAAATGATGTGAAATTTAATGTAGCATTTAAAATGAAGTGAAAGCTGACGTGAAAGCAATTGTGTTACATACACCATAATAGGGTTTAAAATATTGAATTTTATTGAGTTCAGGGGTTCAGATGACAAAAGTCGAAGTAGAGATGTTCACTTTACAAACCAACACAACTACAAAGATCCACCGAGCTAGTTTGCCTTATATAAATAACAAAATTTGATGAATTCTAAGGCTAAAATTATTTACGATAAGATTGAAGCCTATCACACGTACACAAAATGTATTCTTCTACAAAAAGAAGTTCAAGCTATAGTACTCCTTCCATATCTTTTTAAATGTCTTCTTTTATCTTTTTAGAGTCAAACGATACGAACTTTAATCAATATTTTAAAGTGTATCTCTTTGTTAAGGTACTTTTTATGTAATTGTTGAATATCTAAATTTTAATTTTAAAAAATTAAAGCTTGCTCTATAATTAATTATTATAAGTCATTTATATATTAGAAAATTAATCATATTTAACAAGAAAGAAAAATAAATAATAATGACATGTCTGCCTCAATGGATTCAACCAGAATTTTGTTAAATATCACTCCTAGTTAATTATTATAACTCATCTAAGTATTAAAAATTTAATAATACTTAATAAAAATAATATAGATATAAAATGATAAATTAACTCTTGATGTTATAAATTAACTTGACGGCTTATATGAGGCTCACTTAAATTTTTTGAAAAATATTTTTTATAGTAATTTCACTATATCGCTATTAATTAGTAGTTATAAGTCATTTAAAACATATTTACTTCGTTATTTCAAACACGATTTATTTTATATTAACTCTTGATTAATAACTAAATTTCATGGCTTATGAAGGAAAAATTAAACTTTTACTGTAACAGATTATGTTGTAATTCAATTTCTATCAATTATTCTTTTTTTTCTTATGCATGTGTAATAATTAATCTTTTAAAAAAAAATTATTATGAGAACATATAATTGAACATAACTATATATTTAATTTCAATACTTATATAAAGAGATATTTTTTTTATTGTTTAATTAGGAAAAAGGATTTACAATGCAGCCACGACGGAGGACCACCAACAAGAGGAAAGTGTCAATACTATTCTGAATTTGGGAATATTTTTTAATATATATATATATATATATATATAAATTGTTCAAGAATTACTCAACTTCCCAAGTTTTATGAATTAATCTGAGGTACTAGGACACTGCGACACTACTTTCTTCACTAGCGCACCAAAGAGAATCACATAAAGGGGGAAAATGGAGAAAGAAACCATTTTTTGGCACATACTTTTTTTAAGGTGTTTGGCTCCAAAATAATTTCAAGAAAGCCACCATATATATGAGATAACAAAAGCAATTGCATTGCAAAGTGAAGACAACTTTTTGATCCTGAACAAGAAGACCAGGTATGTATCAGTCCTCATAGTTTATTTTTGAACAAAATTAGATAGATAATTGCACGCAACAATCATATTTCAAATGATTTGTTAATCGTTGTTTGGCGTATACTGGTGAAACATAACAACTTCTATTAAAATTATTTCTTCTATGTTCTATTGATACATTGGTGTTTTCTCCTTGGGTTTCGAGAGAAGAGTGGATAGATTGTGAAAAATAGATATTAAAGCTTGTCAATTGTGTTGATTTTTTGTTTTTTAAATTGATAAATATGTGTGTTGCTTCTAATTGAGGGGCTTTGATGTGGAAGTGTGGGGTTGGTAAGGAGGTTTGGACTTTAGACTAAGAGATAAAGAGGGGGCTATTCCAGATAAAACTGGAAAGGTAAAAATAGTTATAAAAGCTACATGATCCTTTACCTTAAGTACTACGATCTAGTTTCTATCTGTATGATTCATGTAAGGCATGGGTATCATATCTTTTGTATCAATAGTTTGTTCCTAAAATGTTAGAAAGTATATAGGTTACAATAGGAAAATGATTGTTGTAGGATTTCATATAGATTGCTTGTGCATATCTATGTCACCTTACATCTGTAGGCTCTTAAGTGGTTAGGAAATGACCTCAGTAAAGCTATATGGTTGGAAATATAAGATCTGTGAGTACATGGATGACTTTTAAATTATTGTTAGTGCTAGTAAAGGCAAAAGCATTACAACTATATTATTAAAGAAATTGAGGTATAGTCACCACAATAGGAGAGGTTTGTTCGAAAGGTGGGAAAATGGAACTGAGAAATGAGCAATATGATCTAAACATTAGATAGGCTCAAAATATTGTTGGAGAGGATCTGTATCTGAGTGGAGTTGGACAAAATTGGTACATAATTAGGTTAAATCTATACGGAATCCCCTATGTTTATCAACTTTGGTATGTGTATGATATCAAGTTTTAGTGATCTTTATATAGATATTGAAGAATATATACTAAACACTCACAACTTTGTTCCAACTTATTTTACAATGAGGCTAATGATACTCCTGGTTGATTAGGATAATCTTGAGAAACTCCCCAAGATGAATGTCCAGATCCTATAATTGAATCATAAAGTTTCTTTTTATTTTTGATAAGCATTATCATATTGTTTATTAGATATCCTTCTTAGCAACAATGTCTGGTGGAAAGCATCACTTTAAGATTTCTGCGATAGGAACAGTCTCTTACTACAAAGAATCAATGGAATATTATAGCTCACATGAGATAGGAAAATCAAGACCTAATTGTTTAGTAACTGAAGCACAAATGTTATAGCATACTTTGCTTCAAAGTATGCAGAGTGTGCACTCCTTGTTCATTTCATAGACTCTATCTGTACTATTTAATTTCTCCTTTGTGCAAAAGATGAGAACTAATTATAATGTGTGGGTTAGACTTGGACTCACATCACCAGTTTCAATCCTACCGCAAACAAAAGCCTGGTTTTAATCTCTAGCTAGGAGTGTTGGGAGAGAGAGAGACTTGCATTTTTTTAGTTTATAAAACTGCTTTGTGGGTGCTGTATTTTCTGTTATTTCACCTTATCTTGTGTTTTATTATGACTGTATTTACTATCCTTTTGTCTTGAGCTGGGGGTCAATCAGAAACAACCTCTCTACTTCTTCGGAGGTAGTGGTATGGACTGCGTACATTTTACTTTCCCTAGACCCCATTAGGTGAGAATACATTGCGTACGTTATTTTTGTTGTTGTATTTACGTTCTTTTCTGGATCTTCTTTTAGTTGTCAATGATGGGTGGTTTTATTAACTATTCATTTGTTAAACAGTGGAATTTTTATGTTTTGAATGTACTATAATTACATAATATGATTGGGCAGAATTTTGTAAATCAATGGCACCGGGAGGAGGTGTCTTTAGGCAAACTACACTTACAGGGGAAACTATTCAAGGAACTCAATCACTGGATGAATCAAATAGCCCTACCCCTGCTGTTAATACAGGTAATAAATTCAACTGTGTCTATTAGGATTATATTATTTCTATTAGGATTATATTATTTAGTTATTTGTCAAGTTGTAATAGAAAACATTTAACCTTCTAAATTTTTATTCATGCTAAATTTGTAAAGAGAAAGATGGATATTAGCTCACTATACGCACTCGTAATTACAACATTGTTAATATTAAGACTATATGAGAAAAAGGATGTCAATAACTACATGGAAAGCAATTACAACATTGTTCTTTATTTCACCTTATGACACTACAAACAAGTATGTTCTTAGCCCCATCAAAAGTAGCAGCATGTTGTAGGATGAAGAATCCCATAATAACCTTATTTTTTGCCATAATATACTCCGTACTATAAAAAATAAGGGTATTATAATACCCTTATTTTCTATTCTGAGTCATGGTACTCTCAGCAGCTAACTGTACTGTAGTTTGTGATAAGAAAACCATAGTGGTAGAGGTCATAGTTTGGTTCTGAGAGGTAAGTGGTACAGCTGTTTGTTGGGTATAGAACACTTGGTCATGCATAGGATGATAATATTCAAAGCCGTAATTAGCAGCACCATAAGAAACAAAAACCATTTTCTATGATAGAGGAGGAACCTGAGAAAGGCCATAATACTATTGATGTTATTGACTTGGAGGAACTTGGATTACTGTTGGCGTTACTGGGGTTGCTGTTCTGTACACATTGGCAGGAAATTCAGGCTTAGAGGACTGAACTATATTTGCTGGATAAATAGGTGGAAGAGCTTCTTTAAATACTGTTGATGATAAAACCATTACTAGATTTGATGATGTTAACTACTGGTTTGAAGCTACAACAGTAGCATTAGCTGTGTTAAATTGCACTGTCAAATTATACGGTTGAGTCTAAGGGACTAACATATAATATATTTGATATTGCTCATCCATTTGTTGATGAAGTGGTTGCTGGGTTCGGGGCGCATACATTTGATAGTAAAATGGGATTGCCACTGGACATATTGCAGTATGTTGAATGTAATGTGCGGTGGCAGGAATGAATTGCTGCCGCTGCTGTGGAACTTGCATAACTACAGAATCCTGAACTTGCTGCCTCTGAATTTGTGGGTTATAGTCCATAATATTAGTTTTAGGGTCAGTTACAGTCGGAGGCACTCTGGTTTCACAACCTGTTACTAGAGGTACATCTTGGTAACCCATTTGTTTCGAGAAGGATATACCTGATGCGATGCTGCTATCACTGGAAAATATACTAATATGTTTTAGTTGATCGAAAGCAGACTGGATATGTTATTTACTTTTTGTCTAATCAATGTGGTTTGTTGTTGTTTTATAAATATATCTATATCTATCTCTCTCTCTCTCTCTCTTTCTATATCTATACTCTATCATTTTTAAACTTAGGTGGTATTTTGAATTGATGTTTTTTCATTGTCAGATGATTTCGCTAGGCTCAAGAGAGGTCGTGGAAAAACTAGAGGGAAAGGACTTGAAAAAATAAAGAAGGCTATGGGAACCAAGATGAAAATCAAGATCCCAATTGGTAAAGGAAGGCCAACTAAGCCAATTCAATCAGCCAAACTATCCAATGAATTAGGAATAATTGTTAAAAATTTTCTTCCACTTCCAAACAAGTGGAAGGAACTTAGAAGAGAGGACAAAGATGCATCACTAATTAGATGCCACGTAAGTATTATGCATTTATGCTATTCTTAAATTAATTGATTATTGCATTACCTATTTATTTAGTTAAACCAACTTCAGTTGGAATTAGTTTTAATTACAATATGTCAATAAACTAAAATTTACATAGTTCAAGCATGAAAACTAAATAAATACTAAGGTTTATTAAATTAATGAACCACCTTAGGTGATCGGGGTCAGGGTTAGAGACAAAGGTATGGGTTTGGCCAATTCCAGTAACTTTGGTCCAAACTCTATAAATCTATTCAATATGTACAAATTATTAATTTTAAACCCAATAACTTTAAAAGGACTATAATCTGAACCTATAGATTTCAAATCGTAGGTACAAATTTCTTGAACTACAATCTATGCTTTTAAGGTCATTAGAGTTTTAAGGTACTAAATATTTTAGCAGATGTTATGATTATAATTTTAATCTAAAAGGGATTTTTATTATTTGTTGTTTCTTTAATACTTATTTGTTTTTTAGGAAATGTTTGACATTAATTTGGACGAACATTATGTGAAAGATATACTGAAAACTAGATGCCGACAACGGCGCTATAAGTAAAAACAAAAATTTGAAAGTGCACATTTCTTGGAAGAGGCTCGTAAAATAGAAGTCAAACAGTTGACCTCAGATAATTGGAATTAGCTTTGTGACATATGGAACTATCCAGAGCACATGGTAATTTATGTTTATGTATTCTTATTGTTATTTAAGTTATGATTTTTATATTTTCTTTGTAGAAACAATGCAAAATAAACAAAGCCAACTGAACTAAGATTAAATCTAATAATTTCATGGGCTCAAAAGCATTTGTTGCAGCTCGTGCGGAAATTGTAAGTTATACCATTTTTATTCTTTTTACTAGTGACACTTTGGTACTATTTAATATTGTGTTGTTTGGTAAACAAGAGAATAGGCATGTAAGTTGTAGCCCATTTTAGTTAAATATCTCTAAACACTATTTCATATTGTTTTCTTGTTATATAGGGTGAAAAAGAATCTGAAGGTGTAGAGCCTGACAGAATTCAGTTCTACAAGCATACTCATTACACGAGTGAAAAAGAATGGTCAACTAAAGAATATGAGACTAACTATGTAAAAAATTAATATTTTAGTAACATACCATTGAATTTATTTGATTAATCTTCTTCATGTCTTCTCCTTTAAATGTGTTATTATTTTATGTAGAACAACATGAACAATTTGAAAGCTCTATATACTTCTGAGAGTCTTCCACGACTATTGATGAAATTGTGGATTCTGTACTTAGTACAAAGTCGGGGTACATAAAAGGTCTTGGTTATGGTCCTAAACCTAATACTACAAGGGCAACAAAAATGAGAATGACAGAGTTAGAAGACTCCCTCAAAAAGGCAATACTTGAAGCTGCTAGTGCCCAAAATGAGTTACAAAAATGATTAAATGCAACTGAAACTATGGTAGAAAGCCAACAATCACAGATACAAGACCAAAAGTCATAGATCAAAGCATTAAATTCTCAATTGAATACTATAGCTATACACCAAAAGAAAATGCTTAAGAAAATGCAACTTCTTGTTTGCCCATCGCCGTCAAGTTTAGATGTAACATAAATTTATATGATAAGTTCAATTTAATTTCTCTTTATTAAATATATAAATTATGTGCATCGACGTATTCCGACATGTTCTTGATGGGTATGTTGCTGGTAGAGTTGTTAATATTGAAGTTTTACATATAGTAACTGGAAAGGACTAGGTCCAGCCGAAAGAAAATAGAAACCAAAAGACTACAAATAGGAACCTTCATTTTCCATGATGACACTGATTTAGTTAGCTATTATTTGTATTGGATATGCCTTTTGTCGAGGGTTCATCTCCACTAGTGAAAGTTCAAAAGCAGCAGCAAAGTAGTTAATGGCTTAGCTTTGTTGAATCCATTGTAATACATTAGGTCAGATCACTCCCTCAAAACCATATTTTGCATGATTCATGGCTTTGAAACTATTTGGCAAAATAGTGTTGAACTACCTGTATTGGATATTTTTTCCAGCTAGGCTTCTTGGTTTAATCATCATGGAAATGGTTGTGTAAGCATTCTTCCATATGTTCCTAACTGAGGTAAATAGATGTCTGCTGCTGGATTCCTTGTCCTTACCAGCACCATATTTTAGGAAAGTTTAGAGATTGGGAGAGTGCGATGAGTTCGTAAGCCACTTAGTTGCACTCGTAGTTGCATTGTTATTTGAACCCGAATATTAGCAGATGGCTTCATTTTGTCAAGCCATCGAAGGATCCAATTACCAAGGTTCTGACCAGCTTCAATATCTCTTTCCTGTACTCTGCGATGAATGGTCAGTGCCATATTAAATGCAACTCG
This sequence comes from Capsicum pubescens, assembly GCA_030864215.1. Lineage (NCBI taxonomy): Eukaryota > Viridiplantae > Streptophyta > Magnoliopsida > Solanales > Solanaceae > Capsicum > Capsicum pubescens. The sequence goes on from CM061543.1 coordinate 128,610,395, forward strand.
TATTTGCCTATGAGCGAAATCACGAAGGCTGGGATATTTAGGACTAATGAGCTTACGCTGAATCTTTAAAAATAGCTTGTAAGTTTATTTTAGTCCAAAAAATACGCCGTTCCAAATGTGATCTCCTATAGAACTATTTTTTCTTCTAGAACTTTCTTCTCCCTTGAAAATTTTCTATTAAAATTTGTATTCTTTCTTCTTCAATTTGTTTTTATTTTAATTTTTCTTTTCCAACAAGGAATAAATTGGTCCTTTTTCTGGAGAGCCACTAGAAAGTACCACTAATTTCAACCTTCTGCGTATGCAGTTCTACTAATAATAGTTGACACCAAGAGCCAGAGAGTAGAGCATCATTTTAAGTTAATCTCAATATTTTTTTATTATAAACACCATGCATTCTTGTTGTGTGCTTTTATGTTTGTTTTTGGTTATACTGTTATCGATCTTGAATTGGGAGTTTTTTGCATGTTATGTGTTAGTAAAGTTCAAGTATAAATTGTGAGCGAAAGGATAAAGTAGCCAGAAATTGACAAATTTAGGCTATATTTTTATGACTTTTAAGAAAGGACCCTATGATACTTCCAGGTTTAAGAACATAGTTTACAAAAAAGATGTATTGTGAATGAATAAGTAATAATGATGTTGTGAAGTCGAACGTGCTGACAAGTTGTAATTAGATAGACGAGTGATTAAGATCGACTATTTCATGAACTAGTATTTCTTGAATCTACTTTAAAAGATATATCTTTGTGTAGAATAAAGGATAATTATTTCCATTTATGTTTAGTACTAGACACTATGCATGAACTTTAGATGATTAGTGCTATGAAAATAATGACCGTATGAAGGTGATGATACTAGTTTTAGGGAAATGGTTTATTAGGATGGATATAGTGCGTGCAATAGTTTAGGTCAGTAACTTATGGAAAGTATAAACACTTTATCCTCTCCAAACCCCATTTTGTGGGAATACATCAGGTATGTTATTGTTGTAAATCTGAAAGCATCATCATCAATCTTAATTTTTGTCTCTTTTCCACAGGTGTAAAAGTGAGAGCAGAATGAAGACCAATTGCAAGATCAGCACGTTATTGGTACTTTGGAAGAAGCCTCCACATATCTACCTTAGTTTAAAATAGTAAAATTTAGTACTATATTTCAGTTAGATTTCCTTTGTGTTGGACTTGTTTTACTTTTTTTTTTCCTGTAAGGAGATATTACCTTAGTGCAATCTTAGTTTTTTTCAATTGTATGATTGTGGGTGAATTTTATCAATCTGACATGTTTTATAATTTTATTTTTAATTTATTCAATTCTAATTAAAAAATAATATCAATATGAAATAATTAAGCGTTTTCTTGTTGTTGGTGACAAAAGATTTTATTATCAAAGATAACTTTTAGCAACAATTAAATTAAATTTTTCAAGACAATTATTTTCGTCATGAAATAAACAAGTTCGCCATAAGTTTGAATATATTTAGTGACAAAGGTATTTGTCTCAATATCTTTCATTTTATTTGATACAAATTAATTTTGTATTTTATGACAATCATAATTGTCGGTAATCATAACAATTTAGTGACGGTTTTACATCGTTGATAAAAAAAATACTATTTTTAGTGACAAAATGATAGATTTAACTACAAAATTATTAATCTTTACTATAATAATAAATTTTTCACTAATTCATATATTTAAGGACGAAAATTTTTGTTGTATACAAAAAGTTGTGAATAGTGACGAAAACATATTTGTTCAACCGCAAAATATATATAACTTTAGAGACTATTAATGTCGTCGCCGATTGAACTAAATAATTAGGGACGATGAAATTTTGTCGATATTGATAACTTTTTAGTGATGAAAGCATATCATCAACTACAATAGAATTATATTTTTTTGACAAACAGGTTCGTCATAAATTTTATACATTTGGGGATGATTTTTTTGTAGCTAATTTAATTTTTTTAGCGACGAAGCACTAAATCGTCTTTGTCAACTTTTAGTGACCCACTTTTGGAGACGATTGATAGACAAAATTTTTTTTGTCACGCTAAATCTTTTGCGATGAAATATGATTTACAAGTAAAAAAATAATTTGTCTCAAATAATCAAATTTGTTGTAGTGTATATAACCTAATAAAGGTTGGGGTCGAACTCACATGGACTAGGCTGAATCTTTATCACAAACTTGTTGAAGTAGCTATAAATTACAGAAAAGTAAATAGTGGAATATTGTGAAAGCATTACTTGTAGTAACAAATCTTTATCGCTTTACATTGAAATCAATATAAAATGAATACTAGGACAGTGTAGCTCCTGACTTCCTAACTCCATAGACTTATCGTGCTGGTCGAACTCTCTCAATGTCTTGGATGCAGAATCTAACAAGATATGTAGCACCAATCATTGTGTGAATACCTCTTGTGAATTTCACTCATAACCTTTTGAGTCTCAAAGTGTTTTGATACTAACACTTATCCTGGATCCTAGATTTGCTATCTCCTTTTGGGTCTCGAGATAATTAGATGAAGGTTAATAGCTTCAAATTACTATTGTGATCTTCCTTTTCTAATCGCAACCTCTTTTATATAGATGTTATCAAATATAGGAAAGTTCTTAACTTCTGTCATCATTAAGAAAACAATCAAACTAAAGAAAATCTCAATACACACCAGAACATCAATCAAGAATGACTTTGAATTTCCTCTAATTTTTTATTCCTTCAGGTTTCTCACAACCCTAGTGCAACATGCTAGATTTTTTGTCCTTGAAAGTTTCTGAAATTTTATCCTCATTGTCCTTATTACGAATACCCTTATAAGTTATAGGGAGTCTTAACGGGTCATAGGACCTACTGTAACGTGCCTAGTAAGATTTTTCTAAGTCACTATTTTGAGTACGAATACCATGTTATGAGTCATAAGGACTCTAAACAACTCATACAGTACTTTTCGAATGGAAACCAGTATGATGCCCAAAGTATTTTGTCCTGGGTACGACTAGGATGTAATGAGTCGTATGGACTTGTTATGAGTAGTAAAAACCTTTCCATAACCGGACTAGTGTTGGTGATTCAGGACACTGTCTAGACTATAACTAAGGGGAAATGAGTTGTAGGGTGACCCGATTAGTCATACGGTGACCCTACGAATCGTAAGGTCACCCTTAGCGATTGATGATTTATTTTCTAGCTTTTGTGAGGGTATTTTGGATATTTTTATCTTATTCCAATAATAACCCATGACCTATAAGAATATTCAAGACCCTATTTTCATCCATGATACACCTCAAATACACTCTCTTCTCGTAAGCATTAATACTTAGGGTTTCCAAGAAGTAGGTCAAGTAGAGCTTCAAGGGTTGAATTCTCTCCATAATCTTTGTTATTTCAGGCATATTACTCTTCCCTAATTATTACTTTGCTAAAATCATATGTCTTAAAGTATTATTCATATGGTTATGACGTTGGTTGTGGAACATGGGTTGACGGCTTTAAATGTTTGTTTTTGACTAGTGTTTTCCTATGGTTTACGTATGATTGTTCATGCTTTATTTATGGTTTTGAACTTCTGGGGTGCATGGGTATGGTGAATATACTAGGGGATTTTGATCTACCCCAATTTATGAATATTGACAATGGAAGTGGTGATGACCTAAACCCCATATTGCAAAATTGGATTTGAATATTAATAGTATGCCCATTGAACTTCTCTTGAACTATTACATAATGTGAAAAGTAAATAAAGAATAATGATTTTTAGTTGAACCTTATGGGGTTGTGTAAATCCCCAAGCTAAAGTATAATTGAACCAAGGGATTATAATTTCTCATGTAATGATAATTAGATAGGCATGTTGATGTTACTCTAAAAGTGTAGTTGGTATGGAGATACCAATGGTGTATTTCTAAATGTGTATTATGGTTCAACGAATTGAAATGTATGATGAATGATTTAATTAGGCTTTAATGAGGACTGTGTAGCTGAATTGTAAAAATAGAGGTCCTAAGGGACCAATATTGGATACCGCGATTACCGATGCAGAGATTTAAATGGACGGGTCGTTCAAGTCCCCTTTATTATTATTATTTGATTGGGAGGTTAGATTTCCCTATCTTATATTACATGATTGGGTTATTAAGTCAACTTGGTATACAAGGAGGTTCGAGTCCCCCATAGTGTATATGTACATCCTTTGATTCGTATGGCTACACGCACTGGAGCCCTTTCATCTGGGGAAGATTTGGGCCCATATATGTCGTGTGTTCCATCTTATGTTATGATGGTTGAGCTACACAATTTAGGATAAAGTGTTAATGTGCATGCCAAGCCTTGTTCCCTTTCCCGACATATTATTTATGTAGTATATGATGATGTTCACATGGTTTTGAATTGGATTTGTCTTGGATTTATTTAACCTCTATCCATGAGTTTTATGATAGAGATCAACCCACTAACCATCTCCAGATGCTATATCTCCATGAGATGCAGGCACTTGAGATACTTTTATTTTTCCTGTGTAGTGTTAGGTGGATCAGATCAATTAATCCGTGGTTGGTAGTAAAGTATTGAGCTTTTATTCTTTGGAAGACATAAATATTTCATCAGTTTACATTTATATATATGAGATAAAAGTTCATATAATCATTAATATTTTTATTTTTATTGTTAGGGTCGGGGTTAGATCCTGATACTTTATTGATTTGGGTTTTCTTAGAAGGCTTTATGGATTACTGTGGACTTAGGTGGTGATTTTGGTTGGATGTTTTTGGTCAATTACAAGATATCGGTTATAGACGTGTCTTAAATTTATTTGAGCTTGCCTTATGCTATCTTGTTATATGTTCGAAATTCAACCATTGTTGGGTAGTGTTTGGTGTTTTTGTTAGGTAGGGGTGCTCTCGGTCCATGGTGGACTTGAGATGCCTGTCATGGCCATACATTGATTTGGGTTGAGAAAAAGTTAGCATCATATCCTAGGTTTGACATCATTGGGTGTTCAAAAATTTATGTCAAGTAGAGTTTTTTCTTTGGTTGTGTAGCGTGCCATACTTATAAGGGAAGGGCTACAAGGCATTTAGGAATGTTTCCCTTTTTTGTGGTTCTATTTCAGGCTAGAGTCTAAGATCTTGAAATTTCCTCTAATTCTCATATGTTCACATTTCAAATCATGCCTCTTAGAAGATCTGATGCTTGTAGAAACTCTTCTGTCATATCTGGGGAAAATGTGGATGTAGCTCGTCCTACTCAAGGAGTTCAGACCTGGTCTAGGGTCACTGCTTCTAATTTCCCTAGTGGAGTTGCACTGCTTCCTCTATCTCTTCTAAGAAATGTCTAGTTGATGAGTCTAATGCTGATTTCACCAGTCGATCCATTTTCTTACCCAGTTGGTGTCCTCTTAAATTGAGCGTGTTGCTTCTGTTGCTTCATCTTCTGGGGTCGCTAGAGTTGGCCAATTTATCAGGTTGAGGCCTTCGAGTTTCACTTGTTCTAAAGTTGAGGAAGTTCCTCAAAATTTCATTAATGAGATGGAAAAGATTTTTTTGGGATGTATGCTACTAATATGGAGGGTGTGGAGTTCACTGCTTATCACTTGAAGGATGTGGCATATTAGTGGAATGAGGAATGGGGCCAGTCTAGGGGTGATGATTCTGAGTCCGCTTTGTGGGATGACTTCTCCAGTGCTTTTCATGATTGTTTTTTTCCTCAAGAGTTGAGGGAGGAAAACACTAAGGACATTGTGAATTTGAAACAAGGAATGATAATGGTAAAAGTGTATGCGTTGAAGTTTCATTAGTTGTTGTGTTATGCTCTGGAGATAGTGTCTATTATTATGAGGGCTAGAATGAGGAAGTTTTCTTCTAAGTTTTCCCATAATTTTATCTTTGAAAGTAAGGCCTCCTTGTTGAACAAGGATATGGAAATCTCTAGACTTGTGGTGTATATTCAAAAAGTGGATGAGGAAAAGAATAAGGTGACATAGATGAGCGAAAGGCAAAGTAAGAAGTACCGATATTTGAATCAGGGTGTAGGTCAGCCGCAGAGTGGTAGAGACAATAGAAAAATTCCTACTCAACGGTTAGTGCTCCATATTCGAAGCCGTCGGGTGATCATTGTTTTTAGAATAGTGTAAGTCCCAAGGCACAGAGTGCCCATCCTCAGGCTAGTGGGGCTTAGTCTACTCCTTTATATCCCCCGGTAGATTTTCTGGTCAGGTGCATCGTGTTGTTTGTGAAGAGGGAACAAGAGCTTTAAAGGTGGTAAGATTAGTCATATGCAGAGGTATTATCCTTCTAGGGTTCTTCTAGGGAAAATAAGATCCTTGTTGCTACGTCGTTATCTACTATACCAGATGGTGCTACTTCTACTTCTGGCTCCGACACTGGTCGGAACCGTCTGTATGCTTTTGCCACCCTCTAGGACTCTAAGGCATCCTTTAATGTTGTTACCTGTATGCTCAAACTTTACTCTCGTGATGTATATTGTCGGCTATATCCTGGGTCTACCCTCTCTTCTGTGACCCCTTATATGGCTATTCATTTTGGTTTTGATCCTGAGTGTATTTCGGATCCTCTCTCTATGTCCACCCTTGTGGGTTACTCCATTGTATCTAGAAGGGTTTATAGGGGTTGCGTGATGTTAGTCAGTGTTAGGGAGACCTTGGGGGATCTGATATAGCTGGACATGTTTGAATTTAATATGATTTTGGGGATAGATTGGTTCCATTCGTGATATGCATCTCTTGATTGTCAGACCAAAAGAGTCAGCTTCCACTTCCCTAATGATCTAGTTATTGAGTGGGAAGGTAGTTCCCTAGTGCCTAAGGGAAGGTTCATTTTGTATCGTAGAGCCCAGAAATTGATTTCCAACGGGTGCCTCTATCATTTAGTGCATGTTAAGGATTCTAGATCTGAAGGTCTTTCCTTGCAGTCTTGATGCGACCCGAATGGGGGCCTTATCATAATAGGCATCCCAAGTTCAACCGAGACAAGAAACCACCCCTCTACCCAGCCAAACCTCCAACCGCCTGCCCTAAGGTGGCTGAATTTCTGAACCTGGAACAAGATAGTGTAATGGCTCACATGAATACTCTGGGATAGGATCAAAACCGTGACCAACCCAACTGAGTCCTAGCATCCCATACCAATAATCCAACCATACCAATTCGATACTGATACAGGGGCCATAAACCCGACCATAACCAAAGATGTTCCAAAACATAATATAATTAATCCCAAAATAAAATATAATTGAACAACCAACAATATCGTCCAATGATGTCATCCCTCCATCTTAATCTAATTCCAAGGCCGACACCAATACTGATATCTCCCATTCCAACCCATAGAAGTACCACATAACCTCTAACAAAAAAAGTAATAAAATTCGATTGGGACATGCCCCCAACCATGGCCAAAACTAATATCCAAAATAAAATTAAAGTGTCTAGAAATATCCATAACATATAATGGAGCCTTTCGAAAGGATGGAAGCTCACCACATCAGTCCAAATGCTAATCCTCGAGTCAATCACTATGTAATAGGATTCAAGATCTGAAGGTCTTTCCTTGCAGTCTTGACGCAACCCGACTGGGGGCCTTGTCGTAATGGGCGTCCCAAGTTCCACCGAGACAAGAAACCACCCCTCTACCCAGCCAAACCTCCAACCGCCTGCCCTAAGTTGGCTGAATTTCTGAGCCTGCAACAATATAGTGTAATGGTTCACATGAATACTCTGGATAGGATCAAAACCGGGACCAACCCAACTGAGTCCCACCATCCCATACCAACAATCTAACCATACCAAACTATTACCGATACAGGGACCATAAACCAGGCCATAACCAAAGATGTTCCAAAATATAATATAATTAATCCTAAAATATAATACGATTAAATAACCAACAATATCATCCAATGATGTCAGCCCTCCAAATTAATTTAATTCCAAGGCTGACACCAATACTGATCTCGCCCATTCTAACCCATAGAAGAACCACATAGTCTCTAACCAAAAGAGTAATAAAATTCGATTGGGACATGCCCCCAACCATGGCCAAAACTAATATCCAAAATAAAATTAAAATGTCTAGAAATATCCATAACATATAATGGAACCTTTCGAGAGGATGGAAGCTCACCACATCAGTCCAAATGCTAATCCTCGAGTCAATCACTATGTAATAGGATTCTATATCTGAAGATCTTTCCTTGCAGTCTTGACACGACCCGACTGGGGACCTTGTCGTAATGGGCATCCCAAGTTCCACCGTGACAAGAAACCACCCCTCTACCCAGCCAAACCTCTAACCGCCTGCCCTAAGTTGGCTGAATTTCTGAGCCTACAAAAATATAGTGTAATGGCTCACATGAATACTCTAGATAGGATCAAAACCGGGACCAACCCAACTGAGTCCCACCATCCCATACCAACAATCTAACCATACCAAACCGATACCGATACAGGGACCATAAACCAGGCCATAACCAAAGATGTTCCAAAATATAATATAATTAATCCTAAAATAAAATACGATTAAATAACAAACAATATCATCCAATGATGTCAGCCCTCCAAATTAATTTAATTCTAAGGCTGACACCAATACTGATCCGCCCATTCTAACCCATAGAAGAACCACATAGTCTCTAACCAAAAGAGTAATAAAATTTGATTGGGACTTGCCCCCAACCATGGCCAAAACTAATATCCAAAATAAAATTAAAGTGTCTAGAAATATCAATAACATAAAATGGAGCCTTCCAAAAGGATAGAAGCTCACCATATCAGTCCAAATGCTAATCCTCAAGTCAATCACTTTGTAGGAGGAGTAGAACGGCCGGTTCCTACATAGCATGGGTATACGACCGCTAGTAGATAGGTTAGCAGGTGAACACTAGTATGATCTCAGGATAAGGATAAAATAATTCCATTTGTAAAACCAAGTAAGATTATCCATATGCACATAAACATACATACATACATACATATATATATATATATATATATATATATATATATATATATATATATATATAAACATGCTGCGGTAAAGGGAACGAGTTTATCATTTCTTTAAAACCTTTACCTGGCTATGTAGCTTTGCCATTCTAAACCATCAATGAGCTATATGGGTTCAGCTTCCCCTACTGAAAGGGCACCTGTGCATGTATCCACATGAACATGAAAGAAAACCTAGTATGACTAGTACATCCCTGAAAATATAGTGTGACATCATGCACACAGTCACCAAGACCAACTCCACATAGGCAGATATGAGTTTCCAGTTTTGGTCCGCCTGGGACTTCCACTTTCCACAACTTTTCTACATATCCTGCCATTATTTACCAATTAAAACTATTACCATGAAACCAACAAATCCATTTACCATTTATTTTCCAAGGCCATTTAGTGGTGGTATCGTCATACTGACCATACTTGTAAGTACTATCCATAGCCAACTATATATAGGTTTAAGGAGACATTCAAGTTCCCTTCAATCTACCATAATAAACCACTTGGGGGATTCCACATACCCTTCAAGCATAACCATTTAGCCATTTACCTTTCTAAGCCATTTAAACCATGCATAATTCCTTTACCAAGCTTTAAAACAAGCAAGGGTTCCATTAAAAGTACTCAATGCAATGAAAAAATTATTATAGGTATTTCTTAAAACTCTAAAACACCCAATAATATGGACTTGAAATATTTTTTAGTTGATTGGTGATGGTCATAATATGTGTTGTGTTGTATCTTTTCTGTGTGTTGTTTTTAACTTGTGTAAAGGTTTCCATGATGTATGTTAATGTGTTAAATTGTGTATATGCTTGATTTACCCTTTCTTCATGGACAAATAATCTCAAGTGGGGAATAAGTGGATCACCTTGACTTGATCCCTTGAGAAAACATCAACTTTTAATGTCTTTCGACTGGATACGGTTGGGGGTACTTGACTCATACCCTAGGTCATGAATCGTACCCACTATGCCCTCCCTTTTCATATCCTAAGAAATATATTAAGGTAAAATACTACCATCCATAACAAAATGTCATTACATGGTCATAACCAAGATTACGAGTCGTAAATTAGACAATCATATAGAGTGAAGTCTCAAACCTAGAGTGGACTATTTCTGTCATGACTTGAGCTCACGATTAGAGGGTGAGTCATACTTCTTGGTTATGAATAAATGGTCTATTTTCGTACCCATAAAAGTGTGGTTGACCTAGTAGAAGGTTAGGGTATGAGTGGTACCGTGAGTGGTACCCTAGGTTGCGATTACCAAGTGAACCGTGAGAGGGAAGTCGTACCCTTGCCCGTGTGTATTTTACAGCTCTTAGCCAAGGATCTTTTGGTCATTTAAATTGACTAAAACCCTAATTCCTTGACCTATATAAGTCTTGGTAGCCTCCTAAGTCTTGATTTACAAAACTTAAACATTCCAAAACACTCTAAAGGCTCATGGAAGTAAGATTGGAGGCCAGGTGCTCATCTTGTGGCAAGAAGGAGAGTAAATATTGTTGGTGTTTCATATTTTTAAGTAATGTATCTCTTTCCCTATTTAAATAACTCTAAACCTATGTATTTCATACTTGTATTAGTAAGTGTACATGATGGTTTTGAATCAAATGAAAAAGGGTTTTACTACCTAACAATGAATAATGATGATTCTTGTTTATACTTGTGTTGAAATATGTTATTGATGGTATATTGCATATGTGGAATCTTATTTTATGTTTTTTTAACATGAGGGTCTTGATTAATCCTACTCTTGATTATATCTACCGTGAAAATGAACTTGATATAAGTATGCACAAAAGGTGTTTGTGAAAATGTCTAAGTGAAATGTCTAGTTACATATAGGTGATGCATTGAATTAGGGTAATGGACTAATGATCATGAATGATTGGTAAACGGTATGTTAAAGTTATTGTGAACCATGTATTATGTATTTGGTTATATTGTTAGATCATTGACTAATAAGGGATTGAAACCCTAGACATGATAATGAACTTATTGTGTGTTTTGATCTTAAATGTGGTTGGAATGTGGTGAAAACTTGCTAATTAATTATGAATGTATATGTGGGTCTTGATGAACATAAATGGTAGTAATGATGTTTTGAATCAAGGCATGTGAATTATTGAAATGATCAGCGGTTAAATAATTTTGTGAAGGTCAAATATGTACCTATTTAATTGGCCTAGTGGACATGAATGAGTCATGATAATGTCTAAATGGATATGAATACATGTAGATGGTTGGTTAAGGCTTTTTTTTTCATGTATTGAGTCATAGTAATCGTAAATTCATGGAAATAGTTTATAAGAACCTTGCTTAGCATGTATTGGGGCAATGTCCCTTTCAGTATGAATATTTATTAATTGGTATTGTGTTTGCGTGGTTAGCCATGTTATTTATTAAACTATGTCCATGTTGGTTTGATGGATAAGAAGAGGGGTTCAATTCCTTAAACTTTAACTTGAATTGTGTAGGGGACCAAGTGTGATGAAAATGTGATATGATGTTGCTGATGACATATAAATGGCTTATGTGGGTTTTGAGGACCACAAATTAAATTGTATGATGAATCGAATGAAGGCATAGGCCTATTGAAATGGTTGAGCAATGAAGGCTCCCATGGGGACCATGTGGTGATGTATAATGTTTAACGGGCTAAGTGAGCCACTACCCTTAAATATGATATGTATTGTATTAATGAACATGCATGAACTAATGTGCCGAGAATTCAATGTGGACTTATAATGGTAATGAAATGACTAGTGATTTGAGTTCCTAGTCCAACGAAATGGTTTGTGGTTGGAGTCCTTCGCCCGATGAAATGGTTTATTCTCCAAGTCCACTTACCATACAAGGTGCGACGACTTGTGGTCTAAGTCCACTTACCAGGTAAAGTGTGTTGGTTCGTGGTTCGAGTCTACTTGCGATATAAGGTGTGTTATTTTGTGGTCCAAGTTCGCTGACCATGCAAAGCGTGTTGGTTCATGGTCCAAGTCCGCTTACCATATAAGGAGTGTTAGTTCGTGGTCTAATTCCACTTACCATATAAGGTATGACGATTTGTGTTCCAAGTCCACTTACCATACAAGGTGCGATAGGTTGTGGTCCAAGTCCACTTATCACGTAAGGTGCGTCATTTTGTGCTTCTTGTCCACTTACAATATATGGTGTGATGGATTGAGGTTTGGGTCCTCTTGGATAATATGTCGGGGTAGTTAATGGTTCAAAACTTATAATGGTAGAAGGTCTCTAGTCCTTCCCTCCATGTCTCAAAATAAATGTATCCTAAAAGCATGTTGTAACTTGTCATATGATTTAACTTGTTGTGTCACTATATGTATATGTGTATTCAATGTGACTATGCTTACGTAAATGTGATTGACTATGATGGAATGACATTGATTTGAACAAGTGTACTATTTTCTCCTTATCCTTGAGTTACATGCTAGCATTCCAATCGCTAATCGTACCTGGATGCTATGTCTCTACGCGACGTAGGGCCTGGAGCTTCTTCCTCTTTTCCTACACAGTGATTCAGTGATTGAAGTGGTTAGTGCATTGACTTGAAGTGGTGAGCCTCCTTACTTTGGAGTGGATTCACTTCTTCTTTTTTTATCTTTAGACTTAGTCTCTTTTAGACTTGGTTTGGCTATAGTCGGGTGCTTTTCCCGACACATACAATTATTGGCTATGTTTTTGTGAAGTGGTATTGTGAACAACTCTTAACTTAGACATAGTTATTAAAATGAATCAAATATTGACTTATGATATTATTTCTGCTATTCTGATATGTGAGTTGAAGTTTCGTCGACTCCTATGGCATAATGAGCATTTGGATTAGGTTATCGGGGTGACCTCTAGTTCATGTGAGCTTAAGGTGCCCATACAACATAGTCCAAAGTTCAAGTCATGTCAAGTTGCTATCAGAGCCTAGGTTTATGGTCTCTTGGATTTTCACAATGCCATGTCAAGTAGAGTCGCTTTTATATGTGTGAAACATGCCACACTTATTAAAGAGAGGCTATGAGACATCATAGGAATATTTCCCTTTCTTGTGTTTCAATATCAAGCTATAGAGTCTAAGGTCGTGGATTCCTCTGATTCCTATTTGCTATCTTTCAGATCATGCCGCTAAGGAGATCTGATGCTCAGGCAAGCACTTCTGTCCCGATTGGGTACAATTTGGACGGAGTTCATCCAACTTTTGGGGTTCAGACCTGTGCTAGAGCTGCGGTATCTGAGCATCTTTATAGGGTTCCTCCTGTATCCACCAAACATGCTTATGAGAGTGACCTCCCTCTCAATCACCTTAAGAGAATGCTACTAATTCGGAGGTTCTTCGCTCCATCAACCTCTTGACCCAATTTTGTCTTCTCAATTTAGGTGTCATGCCTATTTTTATCAATCTTCTAAGTCCACAAGAGTTGTCCAATTCATTAATTTTCACCCTCCTATGTTTACGGGTGTGAAAGTTGAGAAACATCCCCAAAGTTTGATTGATGATATAGAGAAGATATTTCATATTACACATTCATCGGAGGTGAAAGTGTCAAGTTTTCTTCCTACCAATTGAAGGATGTAAGGTCCCGTAAAATTCCCTCATAACTTGAGCCTTAGGGTGTGTCGAGTGAGACATGATTCTATCCCTAAAAGATTGAGAAATGGCTTCCTAAGTGAGTATTATGCTAACTATGCATAATTTACCTAATTTCAACTTTTTATGACGTGGGAAATCTGATAAGCTTTCCATCGATATAAGATTTGCCCAAATTGGACACTCGGGTAAGAAGTTATGGCCAATTTAAGCCTTCATCATAAAACTGCATCATTTGAGAGCCTAGCGCGTCGCGGAGAGGGTGCATTTGGAAATTGTCAATGTCTAGTGGAACCTCGTGATTGTGGCGTGTCGCGAGGAGTCCCTAGTTCCAATCAATTGGAAAATGCAATGGCTCTGCGTCGCGGAGGCTGCCATTTTCCCAATTGTCTAATTCCAGTAAGCCAGCGCGATTAGTGGCGCATCGCGGAGGCCAGTGAAATCGGGTTCTAGTTTAATCTTTCCAGTTTTGTACAGATGTTTAAAAGGGCATTTTGGACTTTTTTCAAGCCTATAAAATTGTGGAAACACTAAATCAAAGCCATTTACAAGCATCCTATAAGGGTTTTCTCAAGTTTTCTCTCATCAAGAACCCTAAATATCTAAAATCTCTTCCAAGAATCTTAAGAATCCACCATGGATTTTCTAAATTGAGTCAAGATTCAAGGTTCCCAAGTCAAGGGCCTCAAGAGCCCTCACTCTAGAGCAAGAATAGAGTCCCAAAAGTGAGAGTTCACCCAAAGCTTCTAACTCAAGGTATGTGGAGTTTTGAACTTGGGTAACCTTTTCACCCTTGTGCCCAAAATATTTATTTACATCATGATTTTACTAAAATTATGGAGTTTTTACATGAGTTTGAATTGGGGTTTTCACCCATATTTATTGAATGCATCATGTTGATATTTCTCATGAATTGAGAGTTAAATGGCATAATTTCTACATGTTTTCTTGAGTTTTTACTGCTGGATAAACCCCATGACTTTACTCCTTGAGAAGCTTATATTTGAAATGTTGAGATATTGAAGCATATGACTACATTGAGATTTTGAGATGAATTGCTGAAATTTACAGATTTTCACATGATTTATGAATCTATATGCTATATATTATGCTTTTGATAAGCTTTAACTTGAAATTGAACTATGGGTTAGTAAGCCCTATTCGAGACTTATGAAATTATGAACTCTTCTGCTATAAGCACCCATGATTTGAGTATTTTGAGATGGTTGAAAATTGAATTGACCTAATGGTCCGAAAGCTTTGAAATCCACTTTACTATATGAGATTATCGATTTGATTATTGGGTTCGTGGTGAACCATGTGATTATTCTAAAAGTGGATTTTTATGAGATGAGCACAGATAATCTAAAGGGAGTAGTATTTAGCACCGAGAGGGTAAGCTACTACGGTTTCTTACCCCAAAAACTACGTACCACCATAGGATGTGAGCCTGAGGTTGATTATATTATGATTATGAGTGGGCCTGAGGCTGATTTGATTATGTGGGCTCGAGGCTGATTTTCGTTTAGTGATCACTAGACCTAGGTTATACTCCTTGGCAAGAGTATAATGCTCCTCCCCAACGTGGGGTCTCTTCCTTAGAAAGACAAAACATTAGACTCCATGTAGCTCGCATGGTTTATGTTGATTACGAGAACCTCCCTTGCCTTTCGAACTTCAAAATTAAATGCTTATTTTCCTTCCCTATAAGCTATTTTTCCTAAATGGTTGAATTACAAAGATATTCCCTAATCAAGGTATTGATTTGGGATGAGATATTTTCTAAAGTGAATGAAATGCCTTCAAGTATGTTTTCAAGTTTTATGATTTCGAATTCCAAGTGTATGAGTTTGTAAATGATTGTAAAGTGTTGAGCATTAAAGAACTTTTACTCTCTTAAGATATATGCATGACTTGAAAGTGTGGTTTGAAATCCCTTAGCCTTTGGGCATTGAGAGTAAGAGAAGGTTTCCAATTTTGAAGTTAAATAATGATGAATCACGGTATTGTGTTACATGCTTCATCCTACATGATTTATGATCTTTACATTTTATATTTGTTCAAGACATGTGAGTCATCTCATTATGCATACTTGATTTGATTTAAGAAAATATCATTACTATTTTATACATATGCATTCACCCCCACATACTCAGTACATCCTCAAAGTACTGATCCACATATACATCTATGTGCTACATTGTCTCATAATATAGGTACAAGATTGTAGCGCATGTACCACATCCAATTAGTTCGCAGTTTCCAGTCATCAGGTGATGGGTCCTTTTGATTCAGAGCCACAAGTCAGTGATATAATAAAAAAGTGTTGTATTTTCCTTATTCAGTCATATTGAGTTTGGGGTGGTTGGGAGTCATAACCCAGCTACACATGGTCAGTACTAGTAGAGGCTTCATAGATAGTCGGTAGGAGTTGATGTATTGAGTCTCAGTTTTATTGTAAAATCAGAGTTGTAACCTTGTGACTTCAATTTTGTATTGGGAAAATTCGTATTAGAGTTCTCTTCCACCTTATTCTTTCAGATTTATAGATTTTATTCCGTTGCTTATGAGTCGTACCAATAAAAGGGTTATATTGGGGTCACTTGAGACCCTAGGCACCGTGTGGCATTTCGGGAGGCATTTTTAGGTCGTTATAAAGGATGTGGCAAACCAGTGGTACTAAGAGTGGGAGATATCTAGGGGTGTAGGTTCTAGTTCAGCTAAGTGGGAAGATTTCTCTACTGACTTCCTCAACTGCTTCTTTCCTTAGGAATTGAGAAAAGAAAAAGAGGAAGAGTTTGTGAATTTGAATCAAGGTAGGATGTCTATTAAGGAGTATGCCTTGAGATTCCATCAAATTTCAAGGTATGCCACTGAGATTATCACTGGCATGAGAGCTAGGATGCATAAATTAGTTTCAGGATTTTCTCCCATATTGGTCCTTTTGATTTAGGTGGCCTTGTTGATTAGCGACATGAACATATCTAGGTTGGTTGTGTATATGTAACAAGTGCAAGATGAGAAACAGAAGTAGGGTGAGATTACTGAGAGGCAAGGTAAGAGGTCTTGGCCGTCTGAGCTAAGTGAGGACCAATAGTCTAGTGGTAGGTTTTATAAGAGAAATAACTAGGTGAGTGGTGATTCTCAGGCTAGTAGGGCCCATCCAGAGAAGACCTACGCTCCTTCTAGATTCTATGGTCAGCATCACCATAGTGAGTGTGAGAAGGGAAAGAATAGATGTTTTTATTGTTGCCAGATTGGGCACATGCAGCGATAGTGCCCTTTTCGAGTGGATGCTTAGGCTTACAGAGCCCTTATTGCTACCTTTTCTACTCCTGCATCAAAAGGGTGCTATCTCTGCTTCTGTTTCTGGTACCAGCACTGGCCAGGGTTGCTTGTATGCACTTTCTACTCACCAGGGGTTCGAGGCACCTCCAAATAATTTTATTGGTATGTTGAAAACTCCTTCACTATGTTATGTATTCTTATGATTTTCTTGAATGTTGTACCTCATCTGTGATTTTGAGTTTCAATTTGGTTCTGGGTCATTTGACTATTTTCTATGTTTCTACATCGATAAGAGACTCTCTGGTTGTAAGGAGTTTATTGAAAGTATGTGATAACTGTTGATAATAAAGAAATTTTTATTGATTGATAGAGATGGACATAATTGTGTTTGATGTTGATTATGGGTGAATTATTTGCATTCATGCTATGTTTCCTTAGATTGTTGGGTCCCTAAGGTCATGCCTTCCCTGATGAGTTGTCATTATATGGGAAGAAGGTCCCTTGAGTGGATAAAGGGATGGTTCTCCCTATAAGTGTCCAAGTTGAATTAAACTTACCCCCTTGCATGAACCTCATTCATCCGGTGTTCCATGTCCTTGTATTGAGAAAGTGCATAGGTGATCCTTTTTTGGCCGTTCTCTTAGAATATGTTGGTATTTTGGGGTTCCTTATCTTATGAGGAAATACCGGTGAGATATTAGGTTGGTAAGTTCGCCGATTGCGAACAAAAGAGGTGGCTTCAGTGAAGGTTCTATGGAGGAACCAATATTTCGATAAAGCTACTTGGGAGGCGGAAGGGGAAATAAAGTCCAAGTATCCACAATTTTGTTTTGTTTCGGGAAATCATGATTGAGATTTGTGTTGTATTCCTGACTTGGTCTATGTCTTCGATAGGAAATTGAAGTCTCTGAAGCTTGTGATTGATTCATGTCTCTCTTAGACAAGGGATTCGAGTTCCCAATGCTTGATTTACTTTATATATTTGAAATTCGGAGGGTTTAAAACCTTAAGCTTTGAGTTTATCAAGTGTTTTTTATAAATGGTGGGATGGAATCCCAAGGATATTGAGAAAAATTGATTGATTGATAATGGCCATGATATGTGTTGGATTGTACCCTTCTAATGTGCCTTGTCCTCAATTGTGTGAAGATTGTTTTGATACGTGCTAATGTGTTAACTTGAGAATGAGTTTTCCTTAACCATCATTCTCATATGAGTTATTCTAAGTAGGGGAGAATTAAACACCCAAGAATTTGTCCTTGCAAAAATTTTTGGTTGATGGGTGATGGTCATGATATGTGTTGTGCTGTATCCTTGTTGTGTGATGTTTTTAACTTGTGTATAAGTTGCCACGTTGTATGTTGATCTGTTAACTTGTGTATATTCTTTATTTACCCTTTCTTCATGGAAAAATGATCCCAAGTGGGGAAGAAGTGAAGTCCCTAGACTTGAACCCTTGAGAAAATATCAATTTTTGATGCCTCTGGAGTGGATACAGTTAGGGGTACTTAAGTTGTACCCTAGGATATGACTCGTACCTACCATTCCCTCCTCTTTCATATCCTAAGTAGTATATTAAGGTAAATTACTGTCCTCTATACGACAAGGTCATTCCTTGGTCATAACCAAGCTTACGAATCGTATACTAGCAAACCTTATAGAGTAAAGTCTCAAACCTAGATTGGACTGTTTTGGTCGTGGCTTGAGCTCACGATTGGAGGGTTAGTCGTATCGCTTGGTTATGACTCAAAGGTCCTCTTTTGTACCCATAATAGTGTGTTTGATCTAGGAGACGATTAGGGTACAAGTTAGGGTACCACTCGTACCCTAGGTTATGATTGCCAAGTAAACTGTGAGGGGGGAGTCGTACCCTTGCACGTGTGTGTTTTCTAGATTTTAACCAAGGAACTTTTGGCTATTTCCCTTTCCTAAAAACCTAATTCCTTGACCTATATAAGTCTTGGTAGCCTCCTAAGATTTCATTTGCAAGACTTAAAAATTCCAAAACACTCTAAAGTCTCATAGAAGCAAGATTGGAGGCTAGGGTTGGAGGTGTTCATCTAATGGAAAAAAGGAGATTCAAGATTGTTGGTGTGTCATCTTATTTAAGGCATGTATCACTTACCCTCTTTAAATAACTATAAACCCATGTATTCCCCACTTGGATTAGTAAGTTTACATTGTGGTTTTGAATTAAATGAAAAGGGTTTTACTACCTAACAATGAATAATGATGATTTTTTTTATACTTGTGTTGAAACATGTTATGGATGATAGGTTGAATATGTAGAAGCTTTTTGTATATTTTTTAACATGAGGGTATTGAGTAATCCTAGTTTTGATGGTATCTACCATGAAAATGACCTTGATATATGTATGCACAAAAGGTGTTTGTGAAAATGTCTAAGTGAAATGCCTAGTTACATGTGGGTGATGTATTGAGTTAGGGAAATTGCCTAATGAGCATGAATGTTGGTAAATGGTAGTTTAAAGTTATTGTAAACCATGTATTGTGAATTTGGTGATAATGTTGGATCAATGATTAATAAAGGATTGATACCCTAGACATGATAATGAACTTATTGTTAGAATGTGGGGAAAACTTGCTAATGAATTGTGAATTGATATATGGGTATTGGTGACCATAAATGATAGTAATAATGTTTTGAATCAAGGCATGTGGCCTATTGAAATAATCAATGGTTAAATAATTTTGTGAAGGTCAAATGTGTACTTATTGAATTGGACTAGTGGACATGATGTGTCATAATAATGTCTAAATGTATATGTATAATTCTAGATGGTCGGTTAAGGACTTGGGAAAATATTGAGTCATAATAATTGTGAATGCTTGGAAATGGTTGATAAGAACCTTGTTAAGAATGTAATGGGTTAGCTTGTGGCTTAAATGGGGCAATGGCCCTTTTTGTATGAATATTTGTTAAATGGTATTGTGTTTGTGTGGTTAACCATGTAATTTTTAAAACTATGACCATGTTGGTTGGATGGCTAAGAAGTGGGGTTCAATTCCATAAACTTGAACTTAAATTGTGTAGGGGACCAAGTATTGTGAAAATGTGATATAATGTTGCAAATGACATGTGAATGGCTTGTGTGGGTCATGAGGACTACAAATTGAATTGTATGATGAATTCACTAAAGGAATTGTCCTATTGAAATGGTTGAGCGATGAAGGCTACCATGGTGACCATGTGGTCATGTATAAGGTTGAAATTGCTCAGTGAGCCAAAGCATTAAATGTGATATGAATTGTATGAATGAACATGCATGAACTAATGAGCCAAGAGTTCAATGTCGACTAATAATGGTAATGAAATGACTAGTGATTCGAGTTCCTAGTCCAAAAATGGCTTGTCTTTGTAGTCCCTAGCTCGATGAAATGGTTTGCGGTCTAAGTCCACTTAACATACAAGGTGCGATGATTTATGGTCTAAGTCCACTTACCACATAAAGTATGTTAGTTTTTGGCTCGAGTCTGATTACCATATAAGGTGTGTTGGTTTGTGGTCTAATTCCTCTTTCCATGCAAAGCATGTTGGTTCATGGTCGAAGTTCTCTTACCATATAAGGCATGTTGGTTCGTGGTCCAAGTCCACTTACCATATAAGGTGTGATGGTTTGATGTCAAAGTCCACTTACCATATATGGTGTGATAGTTTGTGGTCCAAGTCCACTTACTATATAAGGTGTGACAGTTTGTGGTCCAAGTCCACTTACCATACAAGGTGCGACAGTTTGTTGTTTAAGTCCACTTACCACATAAGGTGTGTCAGTTTGTGGTTCGGGTCCACATACCATATAAGGTGTTATGGCTTGAGGTTCGGGTCTTCTTGGCTAATATGTCAGGGTAGTTAAAGGTTTAAAACTTATAATGGTGTAAGGTCGCTAGTCCTTCACTCGATGCCTCACAAATAAATGTATCCTAAATGCTTGTTGTGAATTGTTATATGATATAACTTGTTGTGTCACTATATGTATATATGTATTCAATATGCCTATACTTATGTAAATATGATCGCCTATGATGGACTGACATGGATTTGAACAAGTGTACTATTTTTTCCTTATCCTTGAGTAACATGCTAGAATTCCAACCGCTAACCATCCCCAGATGCTACGTCTCCATTTGATGTAGGGCCTGGAGCTTCTTCTTCTTTTCCTGTGCAATGATTCGGTGATTGAAGCGGTTTGTGCATTGACTTTGAGTGGTGATCTTTCTTTCTTCGTATGAAATTCACCTCTTGGTTTTCTATCTTTAGACTTAGTCTCTTTTCGACTTGGTTTGGCTATAGTCAGGGGCTTGTCCCTACGCATACACTTATTGGCTATGGTTTTGTATAGATGTATTGTGAACAACTGTGATCTTAGGAGTAGTTATTAAAATAAATCTAATATTGACTTATGATATTATTTCCATTATTCTAATATGTGAGTTGGAGTTGCTTCGCCTCCTATGGCATAATAAGTGTTTGGGTTGGGTTATCCATTCCAGTAACCTAAATCCAGAGCACCAACCAACACTAGTCAGCATACGACTTGACCATACCATCTTTACCTCAATATACATCTTGTACCCTTGTGTCATATTGGGTACATAAACTAGAATTACAAGAAATTTTCTAAGATCTAGAAACCAAGGTGTTACAAGTTTGTCCTTATGATCTATGAATTGTTCGAGGTGTTCCCTAATGATCTTGCTAGTGTTCCTCTAGATTGGGAAATTGATTTTGGGATTGATCTTTTTTTGGAAACTCGTCCTATCTCTATCCCTTATTACAAAATGGTTCTTGATGAGTTGAAGAAACTCAAGTACCAGTTGAAAGATCTTCAAGATAAGGGTTTTATCAACCTTACTGTTTCTTCTTTGGGTGCTCCAATTCTTTTCGTGCGTAAGAAGGATAGGTCCCTTTAGATGTGTATAGATTTCTACCAATGTAATCGAGTGACAGTTAGGAATAAGTATTTGCTTTCTAGGATTGATTATCTCCTTAATCAACTTCAAGGTGCAAAGTACTTCTCTAAGATTGAACTTTAATCGGGTTATCATTTGTCAAAGATTAGGGCAGCCGATATCCCTAAGACTGCTTTCCAAACCTGGTAAGGTCATTTTGACTTTTTTGTGATGCCCTTTGGTTTGAAAAAATGCCCGATAATATTTATGGATCTTATGAACCGAGTATTCCATAAGTTCTTGGATTTGTTCTTAATTATTTTTATTAATGGTATTTTGGTGTATTCTAAGAGTTGGGCAAATCATGCAAATCATCTGCACCTTATATTACAAACTTTTAAAGATCTGCGGATGTATGCAAGGTTCTCAAAGTGTGAGTTCTAGTTAAATGTTGTGACCTATTGGGGTCATGTTATTTCTAGACCCACGACTCCAATCGACATAGAAAGATTCTTTGGTTTAGCCGGTTATTATAGAAGGTTTGTGTAAAACCTCTCTTTTATTTCTTCCCCATTGACCAAGTTGACTTAAAAGAAGGTGAATCTCTTATGGATGAATGCTTCTGAGGGTAGTTTTAGGAAGTTGAAAGATAAGTTAACTTTGGCTTCGGTTTGATTCTAGCCCAGAGTACTGATAGTTTTTTTTATTTATTATGATGCTTTGAAAGTGGGACTGGGTTGTGTGTTGATGCAGCATGGTAAGGTGGTTGTATATGCTTCTAGGAAATTGAAAGTAAATTGAAGAACTATTTGACTCATGATTTGGAATGGTTTGTTGTGTTCATTGCTTTAAAAATTTGGCATCATTATTTGTATGGTGTCCATGTTGATGTCTTCTCAGACCATAAGAGTTTGAAATTTGTGTTCACCCAGAAGAAGTTAAACCTCAGGAAAAGGAGATAGCTTGAGTTGATCAAGGACAATGACATGAGTTTCCATTATCATCCAGGTGAAAATAACGTGGATGCTGATGCTCTTAGAAGGTTGTCCATGGGAAGCATATCCCATGTAAATAAAGAGAAGTGAGGACTGGTGAATGATATTCACAGTTAAGCTAATTATGGAGTTTATCTCTTGGACTCAAGAGATGGTTTTGTGATTATGCAAGAGGTGGCGAAGTCATCTCTTTGTGCTGAGGTAAAGGAGAAACAGGTCTTGGACCCTATCTTGATGCATATAAAATGATGTGGGTCATCATAAGGTGATGGATTTTGAGATTGTTAGTGATGGTATATTGAAGTACAAAGGCAAATTATGTGTTATAAATATTGATGGCCTATGAGAGATGATTTTAGCTGAAGCCCATGAGTCGAGCTATATTGTTCATTATGGTTCGATGAAGATATATCATGAATAAATAGAAATTTAATGGTGAAATAACTTGAAGAGCAATGTGGCAAATCTTGTAGCTAAGTGTTTGGTTTGTCAGAAATTGAAAGTAGACCACTTGAGGCCTGGTGGGTCGTTTCAAGAAATTATATTGCCCGTGTGGAAATGGGAAGTGATTAATATGAATTTTGTTACTTGTCTTCCTTGATATCGTCATTAGTTTGATTCTATTTGGGTCATCGTGTATAGGATTACTAAGTTTGCTCACTTTATGCTAGTGAGGACTAATTATTCTGCTAAGGATTAAACTGAGCTCTTCATTGAGGAGATCATGAAGCTGCATAGTGCTCCAGTTTCCACCATATCTAATCAAAGTATCCAATTATCATCTAACTTTTAGCATTCCTTTTAGAGAGGTTTGGGGACTAAGGTGAACCTTAGCATCGCTTTTCACCCTCAGACGGATGGACAAGCGGAAAGAACGATACAGAATTTGAAAGATATAACAATGTCTTATGTGATTGATTTTTGTGGTAGTTGGGTTGACCATTTGCCTTTCGTTGCCTTTGCGTATAATAATACTATCATTCTAGTATTAGGATGGCTCCGTTCGATGCTTTGTATGGAAGTACGTGTAGGTATCCTAGTGGGTAGTTCGAGGTTGTGAGAATAAGTTGTATGATCCCGAATTTGTTCACCAAGCTATTGAACAGGTGAGCGTGATTTGGGAAAGGCTTAAAACCGCCTAAAATTGCCAAAAGTCCTATGCGGATGTAAAGGGAAGATATTTTGAGTTTTCTATGAAATATTTGGTGTTCTTGAAGTATCTCCCATGAAGGGAGTGATGCGGTTTGGAAAAAATAAAAAACTCATTACTGGATATATTGGTCTATTTCATAGTTTGTGTTTAGTAGGGAATATGGAATATGAGCTGAATTTGTTTTTGAGTGTAAATTCTATTCATTCGGTCTTCCATGTGTCAATGTTGAAGAAGTGCATAGGTGATCCTTCCTTGGTTGTTCCTTTGGATAGCGTGAGTGTATTGGATTCCTTGTCTTATGAGGAAGTACTGATTGAGATTTTAGATTGACAAGTTTGTCGGTTATGGACTAAAGATGTGGCTTCGGTAAAGGTTCTATGGGCGAACCAAAAGGTTGAAGAGGCAACTTGGGAAACTGAAGAGGACATGAAGTTCATGTATCTATTCTTGTTTCCTTCTTTGGATAATGGTGCTTAAGGTATGTGTTATTCTTAACATTCATGTTTCCTTACTTTATTAAAGAAAATTGTGATTTCCTTAATATCATTGTTTTCTATCTTATATAAAGGTAAGTATGGTTGTGGTTGGAGTCAAATTGTGCTAATAAATACCTTGTCCTATCATTCAAGGACGAAATATCCTAGGGGGTAGTATGGAACACTCTAGATTTTTGGTCCATAAAAGTTTTTGAAATTTTATCCATACTATCCTTATTACGACTCTCCTTACTAGTGGTAAAGAGTCTTAACGGGTCATAGGAATAAGTTGTAATGTGTCTATAGATAATTCTCTAAGTGACTATTGTGACTATAACTACCATGTTAAGAGTTGCAAGGACTCTAAACGACTCATATAGTCCTTTTCCTAAGGAAACTGGTGCGATGCCCAAAGTATTTTGTCCTGAATACGACTAGGATGTAATGAGTCATATGGAATTTTTATGAGTCGTAAGGTCTTTTCCATAACTAGACCAGTGTTAGTGGTCTGGGAAATTGTCCAGACTATAACTGAGGGGAAACGAGTCATAGGGTGACCCTACGAGTCATAAGGTCACCCACAATGATTGACGGTTTATTTTATAGCTTTTTAATGAGGGTATTTTGGATATTTACCTCTTATTCCAATAATAACCCAGACCTATAAGCATACATGGGATCTTATTTTCATCCATAATACACCTCAAATACAATCTCTGCTCACTCAATTTCTCTCAAGCATCAATACTTAGGGTTTCCATAAATTGGGTCAATAGAGTTTAAAGGGTTGAATTCTCTCTATAATCTTGGGTATTTCAGGCATGTTAATCTTCCCTATTTATTACTTTTCTAGAAGCATGTGTTTTAAAGTATTATTCATATGATTTTGATGTTGGTTTTGGAACATAGGTTGAGGGCTTTGAATGTTTGTTTTTGAACAGTGTTTTCATGCTTTATTTATGGTATTGAACTTTTGGGGTGCATGGGTATGGTGAATAAACTAGGGGATTGTAATTTCCCCAAATTATGAATATTGAAAATTTAAGTTGTGATGACCTTAACCCTATATTGTGAAATTGGATTTGAATATGAAAAGTATGCCTATTGAACTACTCTTGAACTATTGCATAATCTGAAAAGTTAATGAGCCATAATGATTTTGAGGTGAACCTTATGGTGTTGTGTAAATCCCAAGTTAATGTATAATTGAACCAAAGGGTTATAATTTCCCAAGTAATGATAATTGGTTTGGCATGTTGATGTTACCATGCAAGTGTAGTTGGTAAGACTATACCAACAGTGTATGCCCTAATATGTATTATGGTTCAATGTATGGGAATGTGTGATAAATGATTTAATTGGGCTTTAATAAGAATTGTATCGTTGAGTCGTGAAAGTTGAGGTCTCGAGGGACCAATACTGGAAACCACTATTGTCGATGTGGGGGTCAAAATGACCCGGTGGTTTGAGTCTTCCTTATTATTATTAGATGATTGAGAGGTTTGATTCCCTCATATTTTATTACATAATTGGGTGCTTTAGTCACCTTTGTAATCCAGGAGGTTCGACTCCCCCATGGTGATATGTAGATCCTTTAGTTTGTGTGGCTACACGTACTCGGGCCCTTCCAGCTGGGGGAGAGCTGGGCCCATATAGCCCAAGGGTGCCTTCTTATTTTATGATGGTGGAGATATATAATCTAGGCTAAAGTTTTAAAGTGCATGCTAAGCCTCGTTCCCTTTCCCGACTTATTATTTATGTATGTATATGATGATGTTCATATGCTTTTGAGTTAAATGTTAGTGCTCAACCCACTAACAATCTCCTAACATTGTATCTCCACACGATGCAGGCATCGGAGATACTTCTATTTTACTCATGCCGTGTTAGGTGGATCATCTCGGTTCGTCGTTCATTTGTGGTGAAGTGGTGAGATTCCATTCTCCAGAAGTCTTGGACAATTCATTAGTTTCCATTTATAGATTAGAGTTGAGAGTGTATATTATCATTAACATTGTCATTGTCATTGTCAGAGTCGGGGGCATGTTCCAACGCTTTATTGAATTTGGTTTTATTAGAAGTCTTTGTGGATTACTGTGGACTTCAGTGGTGATGTTTGTTGGTTGTTTTTGTTCAGTTACCGATTATCGCTTATTGACATGTCTTAAATTTCTTTGAGTTTCTCATATGCTATCTTGTTATATGTTGTAATTCAACCACTGTTGGGCAATGTGTTGTGTTTTGCTTAAGTACTGGAGGTGTTCTCTAATCCACGGTCGACTCGAGATGCTCATCACAGCCAAGCCTTGGTTCTGATCGTGTCACCTAGTTAGGTGGTTTAGTCGCTCATGTACGCAAGAACATCCATTGTATTTATAATAGAAATCATATGAATAATCTTACAATACTTTATGAATAAAAACAAGAATCTCAAATCAATATCCAACCGAAAAACAAAGAACAATGGATTTCAAGATCCCAAGTGTATCTTAGAATCAATATAGTATTTAAGAATAAAGTGTGAATAAATTAATAACAAAACACCAATATGATATTTATAGAATTCATCAAAACCCTATAAATCCTAACCAGAATAAAAAAGGAAAAATAGGTCAGCAACTACCTACAGAGCCATTTATAGGTCGTAGTACTACATATGGGCCATAGATGGGTCATAGTTCTTAAAAAGATTCATCAACGTTCAGAACATCCACTTATGGGGGTACCTACGATGGTCGTAAGTTCTACTTATGCCCCCGAAAGTGCTTTTGTAGCTTTCAGGGCAATCTTCAGATCTTTAGGAACTTTCTCTGTCACTTGCGGAGGGACTATGAAGGACGTAATTCACACTTATGGCCCGTAAGTGGATCCATACATGGGACCTCTGCATATTTAAACTTTTTTTTTCTCCTTATTTTCTCTAGAACCTAGTTACATGCAACACAAACACCAAAACACATCATATCTACCAAAAAGGACCTAAGTACTTGCCATATTTTCTGGTTTTAAGCACTAACAGTTCCATGAAACCATGGCAGATCAACACCCTCAACTTTAAATATTTGCATGTCCTTCAAAAACTAAAACATAACAACCACAATATGATAGTTAACTTAGAGAAAACTAAGGCACCTATAGTAATCAACTCAATTTCATATCAAAACTTTTACCCGCTTTTATTTCCAACTTTTCAAAGCCAACTATAGATCTATGTAGCACAATAGTATGACACAAAGGAATCAAGTTATGGCATTATATTACCAACAAAAAATCAAGATAATATGCAGGTGACATTACCCAAAAAGATAAATATTTGACAACACAACCCATGTACCCTCACAGAAGGAAATCCTATCGCTCACAATTTTATCATGCATGTCAATACAAGGGACTATGTCAAGACAATCAGTCTTACTAAATAAGTTTTAGTCAATGTGTATAGAATACCATAGGCTTTTCTTTATTTTGTATACCTTCTGTAATACCCCATACTTCTACCTAGCTTGAAATCATCCCAAGAATGTTAGAAACTTACTTTGAAAGATGAATCCATTTTTTACACGTGTAATTTTTGATATTTTCACTTTTTTTTAGTGGGAAATTGAATTAGCTTTCCAACGATACCAATTTCGTCCAAATCAGGTATCAGAGTAAAAAGTTATGGACATTTTACCGAGAGCTGTCAGAACCGCCCAGGTGGGACGGCCAGGTTGACGGATCGTGGATCTAGCGATGGACCATCTCCTAGACCATCGCAGCTAAGGCAGTAAGTCAATCTTCTGGCTAAGGTACGACAGACATATTGATGGACTGTTGAACTTGCGACAGACCGTCACCCAAGACGTTGCTACTAAGGCAGTGAGTCCCTATTTTGGGCGACGTGCGACGGTCAGAACGACGGACCGTCAAGCCAGCGATAGACCATCGCAGGTCCCGTTCAGCAATTTAAAGTTATTTTTAAAAGGGTATTTGGGTATTTTTCCACTTGTTTTAAGCCCTAATTATACTAGACCATAGCCCATAACTTTATTATTAATCTATAACATCAAATTAGGATTTCTATCAAAGATCAATCCCTAAGAACAAGAAACCCTAGGTGTTTAATTCCAAGTCAAGAATTAAATTTTTCCTCCATCAATCTTCAAGAAATCATCCACCCAGTTATGCCATGTGTTGATTCATGGGTCCCTTTCGCCCATGAAGCTCAAGAAACTCGTTCAAAATCCAAGATTTGTGTATTTATGAATGTTCATGATTTAAATTGAATTGAAATTCATGTTCATCATGCTGTGGGGTTTTGATTCACGTTTAAAATTACATATTCCAATGATTGACACTAGAATGTGGTGATTTGCATAATAATCATGATAAACCCCCTCCAATTTACAAGTTGATTGATGTATCCATGATTATTAGATGTGTTGATGATTGTATAACCAAAACATGCTCCCCATGTGTTTTATTAAATGCCTATGTGAAGGAAAAGTGTCATACTAGCATAATAATATGAAATCCCTATTCATGTACAAGTTTATGCATGTCAAGTGTTTGATGAAATGTCTTATTCAATGAATTATGGATATATATGTAGCCATTGTGCTTCTTTAGAACTTGTACTTCATGAAATCTCCAACTTATTATATTATGGATTGTGATGTTGGTCATGTATTCAAGAAAGTCATTCTTTGTCAGTTTCTTCCCATCGAGTCCTGGGGGTACTTGTACCCGAAAAATATAGTTGTGTGCCTAGAGACAACATCATGTTTTCACGATATGATCAGTCAAGCCATGATCTATAGAACTCAGTCAGTCATGTGACTTAGGAAAAATTAGAAATTCAGTTATTTGAGAAATCTCAGACAGTTATCAGATCTCAGTAGCATTCCGTCAGTCCACGGAAATTTAGTTAACTCAGTCCAGTCTGTTCAGTTAATCATGTTCAGTGTCTATTTAGATGGGAGTAAAAATTAGCAACGAGCGAACCCAAGGATGGGAACCCACTGGTTATATGAGGATGTGATTCTTAGAAGCAATCCTTGCATTCCAGAACTACGTAGCCAGCGTAGGTTGAGATATTATATCCTATTATATAAGGGTAGATGAGGTGGCTTAACCTGTTATATGAGGTTTCCTACCATTCTCACTAGAGTTACCTATTTATGAGGGTTACTCATAGATTGTCCTTACCAGTGGTGCGGTATTGACACCCTTTTAATTAGGGTTACAGATTAGACCCCAACACAACTATATTGCGTTATTTGGGGCATGCTAGTTAGATGAATACTTCACACAATTTTAGTTACAGATCAGGTCTGTCAAATACAGTCATTCAGTCTTAGTAATAGAACTTAGATAGTTCTTTAGAATTTCAGGACTGTCAGATACAGTTAACTTAGAATAGTATGAAACTCAGCTCGTTCCATCAGAAACTAGATTGTTAGATATAGTCACTCAGTATTAGTTATTTTAGTTATACAGTTACTAATATCTTATGTTATCAGTACTCTGGGTCAGTAATCATGTTATCACAAACTCAGTTACAGTTATTATGCATTCATGCATGTATTCTCACGTTTATGTTATTCAGTCAGTTAGTATTGTTCATGCAGGTGAACCCTTTTCATTCAGCCTACCTCACATGCATACCAGTACATTCAAAAGTACTGATGCATTTGTGCTACGGTATCTTATACCATAGGTTTAGAAGCACGAGCTCCAGAGCATCAGTAGCATTCCAGTCTCAGTAGTCAAAGTTAGCAGTGAGTCCTCATCATTCGAGTACATAACCATTACTTTATTATCTCATTAATTTATTTATTTTAGTAGTTGGAGTTAGTTGGGGACATGTCCCATCAACTCCTTATTCAGATTGTTTAGAGGCTTTCAGATTAGCATGTTTAAATAGTTATTTCAGTTGTTTTGGTATTGATATTTCATATCTTCAGATGTTATGTTTTATCAAATCATTGAACCTTATCACCATTCAACCTTTATTTCTGCCTTTATATTGTATATTATGTAGTGTACAGGTACATATATCAATCATGGGTTAGCTTATGGTTCATTAGGGCCATGAGCACCGTATGACATTCTGGGTACCAGACTCGGGGTATTACAAACTTGTTATAAGAGTCTAAGGTTCAATAGAGTCCTTGGAAGTCTGAAAGCCATATCTAGTAGAGTATTGTGCATGGGTGTGTTACGCACCACATTTATGTGTAGAGGCTATAAGATATTTTAGGAATAGTTTCCCTTCTTTCAGTATTCATGTCGTACCAGTGAGCATAATCTCAAGCTAATCTCTCAGTATAATCCATTTCTCCCTTTCTTCTACAAAACATGCCTCCTTAAAAAAGAAATAGGAATCAGTCAAGCCTTCTTCCCAAAGAACCTTTGGGAAAACATGTCTCTCATGCAGAGTTCAGAGCTGCATTCACAACTCTTGCTCAGTCAGTCGCTTATCAAATTAAATGACCAACTGTCATTCTGGCCAACCCAGTGTCCAATTCAGCTGCAGCTAGGATTCGGGACTTCACCCGAATGAATCCTCCATCCTTTCTTGGGTCTAAGTTAGATGAGGACCCTCAGGAATTTCTTGACCAGGTTCAAAAGGTTACGGATATCATGGGGGTTACTTCTAGTGAGAGTGTAGAGCTAGCTTCATATCAGTTGCAGGATGTTGCTCACACTTGGTAAAAATAATGGAAGTCAAATAGCTCTGTAGATGTAGGGCCTATTGTGTGGGATGAGTTTACTACTTCCTTCTTAGATAGATTCTTTCCCCTAGAGATGAGAGAAGCTAAAGGGTTAGAATTTATCAACCTCAGGTAAAGTAACATGATGGTGAAATATTATTCTCTTAAGTTTACTCAATTAGCGAGATATGCTCCTCATGTGGTTGCAGATAGAAGGGCTAAGATGAGTAATTTTATCTATGGGGTGAATGAAACTATGGTAAATAAGTGCAGGTCCGCGATGTTGAATAGTGATATGAACATAGCCAGGCTTATGACCCATGCTCAACAGATAGATGAGAAAAATATTAAGATGAGGGAGAAGCAGAAAAAGAGAGCAAGGACAGGTAGTTTCAACTTTGCTCAGCCCAAATCAGAAGGAGGAAACCGTTCTCAGTTTTGTCCTAAGTCATCAGTTCCAGCTCCTTCTTTAGCAAGTTCTCCAGCTCGTATATTCAGAGACGGTAACAGAGATAGAGCGCCATGATCTAAGTCTCAGGGTAGTGTTAGTAGTACCCGCACCTATCCTCTTTGCCAGACTTATGGCAAGCACCATCAGGGTATTTGCAAAGTTGGCAGTGGTATTTGTTTCAGATGTGGCAAGCCAGGCCACAAAGTCAGAGACTATCCTCAGCCAGGTCCTCAGGGTCAGCAGAACTGTTTCTCAGCTCAGTCCAGGCGCCTAAACTATTAGGGTACCACCTCCAGTGCTACTAGTGGGCAACGTCCAAATTGAATTTATGCTCTCCAGTCCCAGCAAGATCAAGAAAATTCTCCTGATATGGTTACTGCTACATTACAGATCTTTCATGTGCATGTTTACGCTTTGCTAGATCCAGTAGCTTCTTTGTCTTTTGTTAATCCCTATGTAGTAGTTGATTTTGGAGTCATTCCCAAAATTCTAGTAGATCCCTAATTAGTATCTACCCTAGTGGGTAAAATTATCATAGCCCGATGGGTATACAGGAAATGTCCGATTATGTTCTCTCATAAAATCACTTCAGCAGACTTAGTCTAATTAGAGATTACTAATTTTGATGTCATTCTCGACATGGATAATCTTCATTCTTTCTATGTCATAGTCGACTGCAGAAATAGAATAGTCCAATTCTAGTTTCCAAATGAACCTGTCCTAGAGTGGAGGGGTAGTACTTCATCTTTCAGAGGTCAGCTTATTTCTTACCTTCAAGCAAGGAAAATGATATCTAGAGGATGTGTCTATCATTTTGTTCGAGTTAAAGACACTAGTTATGACACTCCCAGTCTTGATTTAGTCCCAGTCATGAATAAATATTCAGATGTCTTTCTCAAAGATCTCCCAGGAATTCCACCCAAAAGGGAAATAGACTTTGGCATCGATCTTCTTCCAGATACTCAACCTATATCTATTCCGCCATACAGAATGGCACCAGAAGTACTCAGAGAATTGAAGGAGAAGTTGAAGGATATCCTAGAAAAGGGATTCATCAGGCCCAATGTGTCCCCATGGGGTGCACCAGTCCTATTCGAGAAAAAGAAAGATGGTTCTCTCAGAATGTGTATAGACTACCATCAGCTTAATAAAGTCACGGTAAAGAACAATTATCCTCTTCCCAGAATCGATGACTTGATCGACCAACTTTAGGGTGCCATCTATTTGTCTAAGATAGACCTCAGATCATGATACCATCAGCTCAGAGTCAGAGAATGTGACATTTCAAAAATAGCTTTCTGTACTCGGTATGGTCACTTTGAATTCCTAGTCATGTCCTTTGGTCTTACTAATTCCCCAGCAACTTTCATGGACTTGATGAACAGTATGTTCAAGAAGTACTTGGACATGTTTGTCATAGTCTTCATAGATGATATCCTTGTCTATTCCTGCAGTGAGCGTGATCATGCAGACTATCTCAGAATTATACTTAAGACCCTCAGAAATCATTAGCTTTTTGCCAAATTCAGTAAGTACAAATTTTGGCTAAGGTCAGTAGCATTCCTTAGTCATATCATTTCCAGTGATCACATTAGAGTAAATCCTCAGAAGACTGAAGCGGTAAGAAACTAGCCTAGACCTGTCTCTCCATCAAATATCAGGAGTTTCTTGGGTTTGGCTCGCTATTATAGACGGTTTGTTAAGGGATTTTCTTCTATTGCATACCCTATGTCCAGATTGACTTAGAAGAAAGTCAAGTTTCAGTGGTCAGATCCTAACGAGAAGAGTTTTCAGGAGTTGAAGACTCGACTTACCTCAGCTCCAGTCTTAGCTCTTCCTAATGGTCCAGATAGGTTAGTAGTGTATTGTAATGCATCCAGAATAGGTTTGGGTTGTGTCCTCATGCAATATGGTAAGGTCATATCCTACGCCTCCAGGCAACTTAAACCCTATGAGAAGAACTCTCCCACTCATAATCTTGAGTTAGCAGCCGTAGTCTTTGCCTTAAAGATTTGGAGGCATTATATATACGGAGTTCATGTGGATATGTTCACAGATCATAAAATCCTTCAGTGTGTATTTTCTCAGAAAGATCTCAATCTTTGTCAGAAAAAGGTGGTTAGAGATCTTCAAAGATTATGACATGAGTGTCCTTTATCATCCGAGCAAGGACAATATTATTGACAATGCTCTCAGTAGACTGTCTATGGGTATTTTTTCTCATGTCGAGGACAGTAAGAAGAAGCTAACTCAGGAAGTCCATCAGCTTTCCAGACTAGGCGTTCGCTTAGTCGATGCAGAGGAGGGTGACATATGGGTTCATAGTAGTTCAGAATCATCTCTAGTTTCCAAGGTGAAAGAAAAGCAAGATAGAGATCCCAGCCTTGTCAAGTTAAAGGAGTCAGTCAAGGATAAGAAAGTAGAGGTTTTCTCCCAAGGGGGAGATGGTGTCCTACGTTTTTAGGGTCTTCTGTGTATTCCAGGTGTAGATGACTTGAGGCAACAAATTCTTGCAGAAGTGCATGGTGTGCACTACTCTATTCATCCAGGGGCCATAAAGATGTACCGCGACTTGTAGGAGATCTATTGGTGGAGTGGGATGAAGAGATATATTGCAGAGTTTTTGGCTAAGTGCTCTATATGTCAGTAGGTTAAGATACAACATCAGAATCCTATTGGGTCCATGCAGGATTTCAGTATTACTACTTGGAAGTGGGAAGAAGTAAACATGGACTTTGTAACGAGTTTTCCTCGTACTCATTGCTAGCATGATTCAGTCTGGTCATTATAGACAGAATGATCTAGTCATCTTATTTTCATCCAGTCTATACCTCTTATTCAACCGAGGATTATGCCAAGCTCTACATTAGAGAGTTGGTAAAATTGCATGGAGTTCTGTTATCCATTATCTCAGATAGAGGTACCCAGTTCACCTCTCATTTCTGGAAAGCATTCCAAAAGGGTCTTGGTACCCAAGTTTATCTTAGTATATCCTTCTATCCTCAGACAAATGGTCAAGTAGAAAAGACCATTCATACGTTAGAAGATATGCTAATGGCGTGTGCAATTGATTTCAAGGGTAGCTGGGATAACCAATTTCTCTTGATTGAGTTTCCATACAACAATAGCTATCATTCCAGTATTAAGATATATCCATTCGAATCTCTCTATGGTAGGAGGTACAGATCTATAGTGGTTGGTTTGAAATTAGTGAGTCCTCAGTCATAGGGCCTGACTTAGTATTCGATGCCTTAGAGAAAGTCCAGTTGATCAGAGAAAGACTCTGGGCTGCTCAGAGCCGACAAAAGTCTTATACAGATGTGCGTAGAAAGAACCTCGAGTTTAAGGTTGGTGACTATGTCTATCTAAAGATCTCTCCCATGAAGGGAGTGAAGAGATTCGACAAGAAGGGAAAGTTCAGTCTCTGATATGTTGGTCCCTTTAAGATTCTCAGTTGATTTGGCAAGGTAGCTTATGAGCTCGAATTGGCTTCAGATCTAACCTCAGTTCATCTAGTCTTCCATGTCTCTTTGATCAAGAAGTGAATAGGTGACCCAACAGTTATAGTCCCTATTCAGAGCATAGATGTTCAGAAAGCCTCTCTTATGAAGAGATTCCAGTCGAAATCCTAGACTATCAGACTCGAAGACTGAGGAACAAAGAAGTCCCTCTAGTTAAAGTTCTTTAGCAAAATCAGTCCATTGAGGGAGATACTTGGAAAACAGAAGTAGACATCCGTACCAAGTATCCTTACCTCTTCTCTGCAAAATCAGATCTAGATCAAGGTAACAGTTCTTCTTAAGCTTTTCAGTTTCATGTTCAGATTTCAGTGACAAGCTTGGTATCCATTTCATGTACAGAATTTAATTACAAGTTGGTAGGAAATGCCATTGCATATTCAGTCATGCATTCATATGTCAGTTCAGTTATATAATCATCCATCAGACATACATTCTCATTATGATAACCTTAGTTCATCAGAACACTCAGTCATGCATTCATGAATCAGTTACACATGCATCAGGTATGCATGTTCGGTATGATATATTCAATTATCAGTCATGTTAGTCATGAGATAATGTTCCAGTTGTTCATGTTCAGTATGTACATCAATTTATCTTCTCCCCTCTCACTCAGTCCCATTTGAGGACTAATTTTCTCAAGGGGGAGATATTGTAATACCCCGTACATCTACCTAGCTTGAAATCATCCCAAGAATGTTAGAAACTAACTTTGAAAGATGAATCCATTTTGTACACGTGGAATTTTTGATATTTTCACTTTTGTTGAGTGGAAAATTGAATTAGATTTCCAATGATACCAATTTTGTCCAAATCCGGTATCGGAGTAAAAAGTTATAGGCATTTAATCGAGAGCTGTCAGAACTTCCCAGGTGCGACGGGCAGGTTTATGGACCATCGATCAAGCAATGGTCCGTCACCTAGATCGTCGTAGACAAGCCAGTAAGTCAATCTTCTAGATAAGGTGCGATGGACAGGTTGATAGACCATCGAACTTGCGACGGACCGTCGCCCAAGCCGTCACTACTAAGGAAGCGAGTCCCTATTCTAGTCCTCGTGCGATGGTCAGAATGACGGATTGTTGAGCCAGCGATGGACCATTGCAGATCCTGTTCAGCAATTTAAAGTCATTTTTAAAAGGGTATTTGGGTCTTTTTCCATCTGTTTTAACCCCTAATTAAACCATACCATAGCCCATAACTTTATTATTCATCTATAACATCAAATTACGGTTTCTCTCAAAGATTAATCCCTAAGAACAAGAAACTCTAGGTGTTTAATTCTTAGTCAAGAATTCAAGTTTTCCTTCATCAATCTTTAAGAAATCATCCACCCAGGTATGTCATGTATTGATTCATGGGTCCCTTTTACCCATGAAGCTCAAAAATCTCTTTTTCAAAATCCAAGATTTGTGTATTTATGAATGTTCATGATTTAAATTGAATTTAAATTCATGTTCATGATGTTGTGGGGTTTTGATTCACGTTTTAAATTACATATTCCAAAGATTGACCTTGGAATGTGGTGATTTTCTTAATAATCATGATAAACCCCCTTCAATTTACATGTTAATTGATTTATCCATGATTATTAGATGTGTTGATGATTGTATAACCAAAGCATGCTCCCTATGTGTTTGATTAAATGCCAATGTGAAAGAAAAGTGCCATACTAGTATAATAATATGAAATACCCATTCATGTACAAGTTTATGAATGTCAAGTGTTTGATGAAATGTCTTAGTCAATGAATTATTGATATATGTGTATCCATTGTGGTGCTTTAGAACTTGTACTTCATGAAATCTCCAACTTATTGTATTATGGATTGTGATGTTGGTCATGTATTCAAGAAAAACATGCTTTGTCAATTTTTCCCATCGAGTCCTGGGGGTACTTGTACCCAAAAAATGATGCTGTGTTCCTAGATCTAGTGTCATATTTTCACGATCTCCATAGTCAATCCATGATTCATTGAACTCAGTCAGTCATGTGACTCGGGAAAGATCAGAAATTCAGTAATCTGAGAAATCTCAGACAGCTATCAGATCTCAGTAGCATTCCGTCAGTCCACGGAAATTTTGTTAACTCAGTCCAGTCAGTTCAGTTAATCATGTTCAGTGTCTATTCAGATAGGAGTAGAAATCAGCACCCAGCGAACCCAAGGATGGGAACCCACCTACCATATGAGGGTGTGATTCTTAGAAGCAATCCTTGCGTTCCAGAACTACGTAGCCAGCGTAGGTTGAGACATCATATCCTGTTATATGAGAGTAGATAAGGTATATTAACCTATTATATAAGGGTTCCCACCATTCTCACTAGAGTTACCTGCTATATGAGGGTTACTCATAAGTTGTCCTTACGAGTGGCGTAGTATTGACACCTTTCGAATTAGGGTTACAGGTTGGACCCCAACTCAGCTATAATCCGTTATCTAGGGTATGTTGGTTAGATGAATGATTCCCATAATTTCAGTTACAGATCAGGACTGTCAGATACAGTCATTCAGTCTCAGTAATAGAACTCAGATAGTTCTTTAGAATTTCAGGACTGTCAGATATAGTCAACTCTGAATAGTACGAAACTCAGCTAGTTCCATCAGAAACTAGACTATCAAATTTTATCACTCAGTATTAGTTATTTCAGTTATACAGTTACCAATATCTCAAGTTATCAGTACTCAGGCTCAGTAATGATGTTATCACGAACTCAGTTACAGTTATTATGCATTCATGCATGTATTCTCACGTTCATGTTATTCAGTCAGTTAGTATAGTTCATGTATGTGAACCCTTTTTATTCAGACTACCTCACATGCATACCAGTACATTCAAATGTACTAACGCATTTGCACAATGGTGTCTTATACCATAGGTTCAGAAGCACGAGCTCCAGAGCATCAGTAGCATTCCAGTCTCAATAGTCAGAGTTAGCAGTGAGTCCTTATCATTCGAGGACATGAACATTACGTTATTATATCATTAATTAATTTATTATTCAGATTGTTTAGAGGCTTTCAGACTAACATGTTCAGACAGTTATTTCAGTTGTTTTGGTATTGATATACCATATCTTCAGATGTTATGTTTTATCATATCATTGAACATTATGGACTTTTAGCCTTTATTTCCACCTTTATACAGTATATTATGTAGTGTATAGGTATAGATATCAGTCATGTGTTAGCTTATGGTCCTTCAGGGCTATGAGCAGCGTGTGGCATTCTGAGTACCAGACTCGGGGCGTTACACCTTCGTTTTTCGGACAGTCAAACAAGGATCACTATAGGACTTTACTTGACTTGTAATGTAGGCTTGGTGACTGGTATGGTACTTTTTGAAACTAGTGACTCACCCTCCTTGATACAACACTTACATTTTCCCTCCACTACTCAATCCTTCCTCTTTAACTACTCTTTTTTCTCATTTATTTTTTTTGGATTGGGTGTCGTTTTCTTTTTGTTTTTTATTTATTCCTTTTTTATTCTTTTCATTATCTCTTTTTTTCTACCATACCCAAACTTACTTTCTTTATCTTTTATATTACACCATTTTGCATATCCAATTTTAACTATGCACCCTTCTGATATCCACTCTCAACTTAGGTGATTTTCCTGAATTAAGGTTAACAATGTTGAAGTAGGGACTAAGGCCAAAATAGGTTTATTGTAATCAACCAGGAAGGTGAAAAAGTGAAAAGAAGAAAATATACTAATGTAGGTTCAAATCAGGGATCAAGTGATACTTATTCATCTTTGGATAGTTATTTAGTTTAAGAGTGGACTAAAATGGCATATGATCATCTCCTAATCAACTATCCCACAACATAGGCAAGACTAACCAGACAAGTTATCAATTAAATGTACAAAGGGAACTAGGTAATAGCTCACACACATATGGTACTGGGTCATATTACCAACTATTGCCTATCTGGTTCATGCAAATGCTAAGCTATGATTATTTTGTCCCTAATCATAATGCCATAGCAAGATTCACAATATTCTCACAAATATTTACATCACACAAGTCACAAAATTTTTGAGAAGGATCAGTTTTTTCAAAATACTTCCAAAAAAACAAGACATGTCAACTGCGCTTAGGTTCCATATTTTCCTCCCAATTCTATAGTGGTAACCCAACATATATGAAAACAAATGTGGCATGAAAAAACCTTGGCTCTAGTTTACCCACACCCCCAACTAAATACTATGCACTATCCCAATGTAAAACTATATTATAAATATAAGAGATAGAGACATATTTGGGACACTCTAGGAATCTGAGTCTTGCACGCCCCATTTGGGGCAGCTTATGGCTCAAATAGAGGTGTTAGTGGTGGTTCCTAACTATAGAAGGTTCTAACTACCATCTAAGTACACCTCCTCTCATCAACTACAGTTGACAAAACTAAATCATGAAGTCCCTTTTTCAAAGCCTGCCTATATCCATCGTCGAATCTTGTAACTCTTCCTCACGACCTCTCTTGGCCCAAACCATTAAGTCTATATCATCAAAAATAAATAGATAAAATACCATTATTGAAGCTCAAGGTAAAGTCTGAGTAAAAACTAGGATGACTGGAGAGATGATCAGGCTATGGCTCTTAGATAGAGTTTGGGCCTTTGAGCGTAGTGAAGCAATCTCCTCACAATGGCGTGACAAGTGTGGTGCCTGAAAATCACACAGTCAATAACTCATTCAAATATCAAAGATATCAATATGTGCATTTATCTTCCTAGTATACTCCTCTATCTATGCTCTCATTCTCCTCTAAAATCTGACCATAGAAGCTTTTAAAGTAGACCAAACATATGGTAGGGATCTATGAAAATAATGTAGCTAGATGAGTCTATGTGAGAGTGAGGCGGGCATTTACCCCCTCCTGCCTCTCAACTTTCTATTGTATAAACTCATACGATACTCTAACAATCCAAAAATTTATAGGTCTAGGGGACAAAATGGATGCCCTAACAAGTTCTAAAGTTGAAGCTGGGGCTGGTGTAGGTGTAGTCGTGGCCCACTCACCAAAAGTAGTCATGGGATTATCATTTTTCTTTCCCAAATTGATATCAACACTAACATCCAGCCTCTCAATAGGGTCGATCGTAATAGAGGGCCCCTCCGAGTAGGACGTACCAAAAGTCGAAGGTGGTTTCACTCCTTGTGAAAGGATCTAGTTCTCTACATCCTTGATAAAAATAATATCATCCATACACATCATCTCTATTCAATTATCTACCACATGAATATATGGTACTATATCCACATCACAAAGCTACTGGATCAGACATAAAAAAGGGAAAATGGTAGTCTAAAAAAATATCCTCACGTGGATCTCAATGTAGATCCATCTAGCATAGTGTATATCATATCTAGCAATTAAACTGGCAATAAAATTTTCTCTATACAATATGATGATGTTATCGATAGAAGTGGACTCAATCTATGGCATACCACAATCTATAAAAAATTTCCCACAAGGTGTAGCGTCACCTTCTTTATCTCTCTCTTACTTTCACCCCATGGGGCATCAGTGCCCAACTTATCTATAAATGTGGCTATCCATCTTTCCCAATCAAGTCTATGTGCTCTGTGATTTATGTCCCTTCTAGTGCACCTGTCATTGTTGGCCCCATATAATCTGGCCCATAAAATACTCGGTGGATAGCTTCCTTAGAAATATCAAATAATGGGTTACTCAACCACTTTACCCTCTATTGAGGTGACCTTATATACTGTGGATACATAATATACATATAAATCTCATAGTAAAGTTGGGATATATGAACCTAAAGGATGGGTATCAACCCCAGTCAATATCCCTCAATAGAGGCCTACAAGTATGGATCTCATACTAACCCATCAACTCAATCCTAACCTTTTTTTCTATACTGTGTCTCGGGAGACCCAACTTTATGATGAAGTTATCTCTTTCAACAACTGTTACATATCCTCTACAAACTATCTAGAAGGAATCTTAGCTATAGTCATGACCGAGACATATGTGGAATCAGACTCTGGGGAATCAAGTAGTGAATCTAAAGAGCGAGTTCCCTGTGCAGCAAGATGAGTGTCCTCGCTGATGATTTCGATATCTCTTTGGGAATAATAGCTATACCCTCCTCGGACTGAGGTGCATCTAGGCCCGATCTCCAATTAACTATCATAACCAGATATTACTTTTGACCCCTCGTAAGTCTGGGAGTCATCTGCATCCTTATCATCTCCAAAACTAGAAACTAACCATAACTCAACCTCTTCTTCATACCCTGATCTGGACATTATCTCCTTATATAAACCAATATTTTAATCATCCTCTTTTTCTTATACGAGGAAGAGTATGGTGGAAATTGGATCGACTTATTTATCTAAAGACCAGTCCAAACAAAGGTTATTGGTGTAGGCTGTTGCTTTCCAATGGTGTCGGTTGAGCCGATAGATTTTATGGATGTTGTGATAGTGTGGGCTGAGTACCCAAATAAGCAACAACTGTTGCAGCTGTAACCTATCCCTGTGATCGGACCCGAGTCTGTCATAGGGATAATGGTGTGCTATCCTAAATCATGGGATACTCCTCAATGGATCCATTCTATTAAGAGACTCGTCATGTAGCCTATACTGAACTCCCTTCTTTTGTGTAGCTTTTGGTGCCGTTGTGCCTAAAAAATAGTTGTTAGTACTACAAATACAAGAATGGAACAAAAAATTAGAAAAAATGTGATGATCCAAGGTAGAGGCTACCCATAACCTCTACCTATGAGCCATCAGTAGAACTTATAAGGGTCGTAACCATTGTAATTAGCAGACAAAATCCTCAAGTCTCAAGGCTTTAGGTCTGTTACTTACGAGGTTACTTACACACTCATAGGTGCTACTTACAAGGCCCTTAAGTACCTTATTAAGTATCCTTATGAGGATAAATCTATTATTATCCCAAAATTTTCATCCCAACATAGTTTATATTTTAAATTTTAGCCCAATTTTGTACACTACAACATGCAACAAAACATTTTTCACAGGTGTTGCACAAGTATTTTAGATTTTTATTTTATTATTCAACTTCTACTTCCTTCTATTTATTTGATCACAGGTTTCCCCAACAACAATCATACAACAATTTCAATATCACCCAATTTAGGATCCATAATTTTTAAGATTCATGAGATTTAAAATAAATTCAGGGTTATACCAAGCAATACCTAAATCTTAATGTTTAAAGAACATATTTTTACTAATGTTGGAGAAAAAATTGTTATTTGGATTCGAAGTGACTTGGAAGTAGGGGATGATTATGTGAGAATAGCCCTACTTAGATTAAAATTTACCTGAAAGTGAGGAGTTAATGAGAAAATTTTGAGGGAATATGAGAATTTTAAATTTTGAAGTAATGGCGTAATGAGGGTCTAATTTAGGGTTATATTTAAATGGTGAGGTCGGATTAGGTCAACTCACATGGGCCCATCCCAATGTTTCAAAATTTTGACCCCAGAATTTTGGTCAACTTATGGGTCCACTTATGGTCCCTGTAAGTGGGTCCATAAGTAGGACCTGTAACCTTGTTTTCTTCTTCTAATTCTACGACAACACTTATGGGGTTGTAGGTTGCAATTACGAACCCCATAAGTGGGTTTACAAGAACAACTTTCAAGACCCAAAATCCTTAGAATTTTATTTTGACACCTACGACACCAGTTACTTGTCGTAGGTTGGACCTAAGACCCCCGTAAGTTGGGTCGTAGGTCCACTTAACTAGACTTGTATGAATTTTGCAATTTCTTACCAGTTTCTAGGTGTTTCTCCATGTTTTAACCTAGAAAACAAAAAATAAAGTGAACACTAATACCTTGGGTTGCCTCCTAAGAAGCTCTTGATTTATCATCATGGCACGACATGGCTATGCTGGATACTCATACCTCACCAAAAATCCCATGGGGTGCCTCCCATGAAGTGATTGATATAATATCACTGAACGACTTAGTTTACTTTGCTACTTAGATATCACTAAGGATTACATCAACACAACCCCTCACTTCCTCCATATTTCCCATTTCGTGCTTAAGACATTTTGCGTTCACCTTGAATGGGGAATCTCCATGCCTCTTCAACTTAATTGCACCATGCGGGAATACTTTAACCATAGTGAATGGTCCATACCACCTAGACTTCAACTTTCCAGGAAATAAGCTAAGTCTCAATTTATATAACAAGACCATATCACCAGGTTGGAACACCCTTTTCTAAATATTTTTGTCTTGGTACAACTTCACCTTCTTTTTGTACAAATTTGAACACTCATAAGCTCAGAGTCAAATTCATCCAACTAATTTACCTCACTCATCCTCAATTTGCAACATTGCTCAACTCAAAATTTATCTTTTTCAATGCGTATAATGCTTTGTTCTCAAAAGATGATATGGAGAGGCACCTATGAGGGTTTTAAAAGTTGTTTGGTAAGCCAGTGGCATATTGTCTAGCTTCCTTGACCAATTAGTCTAGTTGGGATTCAGCCTTTGCCAATAAGGAATTGATCTCACGATAAGAGACCTCAACTTGCCCATTTTTTTATGGATGGTAAGGTGTTGCTACCTTATGTTTCATTCCATACTTCTCAAGAAGGTCCATA
Source organism: Capsicum pubescens (assembly GCA_030864215.1). Lineage (NCBI taxonomy): Eukaryota > Viridiplantae > Streptophyta > Magnoliopsida > Solanales > Solanaceae > Capsicum > Capsicum pubescens. The sequence continues at coordinate 128,654,132 of CM061543.1, forward strand.
AAAAGACAAATACAAAAATGGGACCCACCATCACTAATGATAACATGTGAGGTAACAAATTAACAGAATATGTTCTTTTTAAAAAATGTCGTGACACTATGACCCTCATTGTTGGGAAGTGAAAATGCTTCCACCCATTTAGAAACGTAGTCAACTACCATGAATATATACTTCATACCATAAGAACTCACAAACAGACCCTTAAATAGATTACCCACACAACAAACAACTCAAGCTCAAGAATAGGGATCATGTTGAGCTCATGCTTCTATGAGATATTTCCTTGGTGATGGTACTAGTCACAAGAACAAGCATAGTCAGGTGCATCTTTATAAGTAGATGACTAATATTAACATTACTGTAAGATCTTTTGGACCGTGCAAGTACCACCAGGGTACCCCCAAGTGGGGATAAGTCAAATGCCATAAGACTATGTATCATCTCAACTTCAAGAATACATCTCCAAATCACACCATCCAAACACATCGAAAATAAGAATAAATCTTCAAAAAAACTTCTGCTCATCATACATAAAATGCTTCTTTGATGAAATGATAAGTCTTTCGGGATGAGGTAAATTGACAAATAATTGGAAAAATCAGAAAACCAGAGGATTATGTCTTGTGATGATAGCATGACCCACTCAATTGGAAAGTATCATCAATATCAAGATCAACCCCCAATTTGAGAATTGCCCCTTCTTCTAGGTAGGATAGATGTTCTGCAACCTGATTTTTTGTACCCTTCATGTCCTTGACCTCAAAATCAAATTATTGAAGAAAAAGTACCCATCGAATAGACCTCGACTTTGAATTTTTCTCTACCATAAGGTACCTCGAAGTTGCATGATCAGTATGTACTTTGACTTTGGTCCCAAGAAAATATGACCAAAACTTCTCAAAAGTAAACACCACCGCAAATAACTCCTGCTCATCCACTGTGTAATTTTTCTTTGCGCAGCTTAGTGTTTTACTGGCAAAGTATATTGGATGAAGTATTTTTTCACGTCTTTAGCCTAAAACAGATCCTAGGGCCATACCACTAGTATCACACACCACCTCAAATGTAAGAGACCTGTCTGGAGACACAATGATGGGAGTAGAAAACAACTTCTATTTTTGGTACTCAAAATCCTTAGACATACATCATCAAACACAAACTTCACATATTTCTCCAATAAATTGCACAAAGGTTTTGTAATTTTGGAGAAGTTCTTGATGAAACACCTATGGAAAATTGCACAAGGAATTTGCAATTTTTGAGAAGTCATTGATGGAACACCTATAGAACCCTACATAACCCAAGAAACTCCTATATTCTTGACAGAAATAGATGGAGGAAAATTTTCAATCACCTCAATCTTCTCCCAGTCAACATCTATTCCCTTCATTGAAATCTTGTGCCCCAAGACTATGCCCTCTTTCACTATAAAGTGGCACTTCTCCTAATTCAACACCATGTTGCATTCATCACATCTCTAAAGTGCAATAGACAAATGGGACAAGCCATCATCAAAAGTGTCAACCACAACTAAGAAATCATCCATAAATACCTCTATTATATCCACCATCATGTAATAAATGTTGGACATCATGTAATGGTGAAAGTTGGTGGGAGCATTTAAAAGTCTAAAAAGCATCTTCTTGAATGCGAACATACCATATGGACTTGTGAAAGTGGTTTTATATTGGTAATTGGGGAAAAACATTTCATTATACAATAAATAGACATTAAGAAAACAATACCATTCTTTACCCGCAAGATGGTCTAACATCTGGTCTATAATGGCACATGAAAGTTATCATTCTACATCCAAGTGTTCAACTTCTGATAATCCATACAAACTCTCTATTATGTAACTGGTCTCAAGGTAACTAACTCATTCTTCTCATTCAGGGCCTAATTAATCCTACCTTTTTATGTACATATTAAACTGGGCTCACCTACTTGTTGTCGGCAATATGGTAAACCACACCTACGTCTAACCACTTGATGATATCCTTCTTCACCACCTCTTGTGTTGGTGGATTAATACTACGTTGATACTCGATGCTAGGTACACACTCTAGTTCAAGTAAAATTTTATGAGTACAAATTTTAGTAGAATCTCGATAATATGTTCATTGGTCTAACCAATGGCCCTTTTAAACCTCTACAATGCCGAGTTCATGTCCTCAACCTATCTATCAACTAAATATTCCACAATAATAACTAGCAAAGTATGATTGGACCTAAAAAATATATAACTTAAGTGAGAAGGAAGGGCCTTCAATTCAAAGACCAGTGGTTCCTAAATAGACAGTTTGGCTGATGGATTCACTCTATTCTTCAAGTCCAAACTCAACTTTTTTGTTGCATAAGTGTATGATCCTTTATCAATAAGAGCACTCTCCATCTCACCATACCCATAAATGCCATCACTGTCAAAGTGTATGATCACCGCCGCTAACGCCTCTACACTAAGTCGCTACTCAATATGTGCAGTCAATAAATCTTTCTCAACAGTATCTACCACAGACATCACTCTTATATCTTTTGGCTACCACATTGACTGGCCCATATTAAAACTAATAAGTTTGTCATTGAGCCTCAATTTCATATGTCCCATCTTTATGTCAACCAGTGTTGTACCTGTGTCTAGGAATGGTCTTTCTAAAATAATAGAAACCTCAAAATCCATCTCACAATCTAGGATAATGAAATTAGCAGGGAATATAAAGGAAACTACCTTCTCCAACACATCAAATAAAATATCAATTGGATTTTTCACAGTTCGGTGAGCCATCAACAATCTCATTAACGTCGGCATAGGTGACCCCAACCCCAATTGCTTGTACACAACTAGAGACATCAGAGTAATACGAGCTCCCAAGTCACATAAAGACTCTGAGAAATTTTGAGACCTAGTAACTAGTAAAAGCTCTAGCTCCTCTTTTTTCTCAACTAAAGATTAGGAAGCAATAACACTACAATGATGTATATTATCAATGGGCTTAAAACTAACCATCCACTTATTCATCACGAAGTCTTTCATAAACTTTGCATAACCGAGCATTTTCTTTAACACTTCTATCAGAGGGATATTCACAGACAACTCTTTCAATATAGACATGAATTTTTGATATTTCCCTTCTTTTTAGTTCTTCATCAACCTTTGAGGAAAAGGAAGGGGAGGTCGTGGAATGGTCTTCAGAATTGGCTCAAACTCCTTACCCTTCACATTATCAGTTTCAACTATTTTCTCAACACCCTTCTATTTTTATAATATCTCAGCATTAGTCACCAACTTCTTAGTTTCAGCTTCGGATGCATCATCAAGATCAAAAGAATCATTCCTTACCTCATAACTAGCTTATAGGAGGATCAATAGTAGCATTGCTATTCTGAGTGGTGATGGACAAACAATGAGTATCATTCATTGGATTTGGAATGGTGTTACTCAAAAGGGTTCCTGGTAGATGCTGATTCAGTGAAGCCAACATTTGGCCAAATTGGTGCTCTAGCTACTCAATTGTAGTAGCATGCGATTCTACCTTTTTTTTGAGTCTTGAAATATCTTCCTTAATAACTTTAAGGCAACTCTCTTGATTCTATGAACCCGTAAAAATCTTTTCATGTAATTACTCAATCCCCAAAATAGTATCACTGCTCCTCTATGGAATATATAAGTAACTTTTCTCCTTATAGTAATCCTTTTGCCTCCAATCATCATCTAACTCTCTTTTTCAATCACCACACCTATCCTTATAAGAGTTCATACCCTGATTCCTTTGCCTCGAGTTTTAAGAGACCTGATTGGACTTGAAACTTGGCTAAAAAACCCATAATCTCTCTATCCATGTATTTAGCCTCCTCTTCAGAGTCAGACTAATCATGTCTAGCTGACTTACCTCACACGTCCACAACATTCATAATTGTAAACTACTTGGTAAGAAACCTAATCTCCTTCTTTAGTTGTGCAACCTCGTAAGCCATTGTATTATCTAGGGCTCTTTGTTCACTGGAAACACAAATACCATAAGTATCGACTCTTTTTTCTTCCTCCCGAGTATACCACCCTCGGTTGGTGTTAGAGACTTGGTCTAAGATTTTTACACCTAACTCCCAACAAAGGATCTTGAAATCCCCACTAGTAAAAGTATTAGAAACAACTTTAGTGTTTGCATTCAAGGCTCTATAGAATATCTCAAGCATGTTCCTCCCTAAAATTCTATGATTGGTCACTGTCATCAGCTTTTTCTTGAACCTTAACCATGTCTCATACAATGCATTAAAATACAATTTGTTGAAATTATAAATCTCATTCTTCAACTACACCATTCTAGATGGTGAGAATAATCAGTCTAAGAACTATTTTCATAACTCATTCAAAGTAGTGATAGACCCTTGAGGTAGTTTCCCTAACCATAAAGTCACTTAGCATGTAAGAGAGAATGGGAACTACTTGACTTTTATTACTTCCTGACTCACTATAAGTAAATTATATCAGGTGCATATTTGCATCATCAGCCAACAAACCAAAAAATACACCCTTCAGATTAAGCAACTAAATCATAACACTTGTGATTCAAACTTCACCTCTTGGGTCAACTCGAAAATAATTATAGCTTATGTCTCGTTAGGCTCAATATGCCCCAAATCTCCTCTGAATTATCAAATTCTGGCAAGTATTAAAAAACTAGGGGTGTTTGAGCTCTATCTCTTCTAGCTCTATTGAGGGAGGCTCGACTCTCTTCTTTTAGTCTAACTCATTCCTCTTAAGTTGCATGATTGAAAGCACCATCCCTCCTCCCATTCTCTTAGCCAATAACCAAGCAGTAAACTATTCAGATATTTCTAGGACACCATGTGGAGATGGCAAAATCAAATTAGGGTCATTATAAACCCCATGCTCTTTCTCTTCCATCTTATAATTCTATCATAAGGTGAAACAACCTGAACAAGGTCCTAGTCATGTCGGGCATCTCGAGACCAACCAGGACCAGAGACTACCCCTAATACCCAACCATAATCTTACTTCCCCTATATCAAATGAATTTCAAACGTAAAACAAGGTAAAATAGGAATAATTTAAAGACACTAAGTAAAATCTATAATCACAATCCAACAATCTGAATCAAATATCCAACCGGTGCGAACCCCAATGTCAATACCAATACCAAGGCTTATAGTAATACCGACGCTTCCCAAGTCCATAGTTGTATTACAAAGCCTCGATATAGAATCAATATCATCCAATCGGGACATGCCCCTGGCCATAGCCAAAACCAAACCATGGAAAAAAATAAAAATAAAAGAAGTCTATATCATGAAATAGAGCCATCCACAGTATTGAAGCTATTCTAGAATCCAAGTGACTGAGCAGAAGGAATGGTAGTATGATCGGTTCCTGCATTGTATGGGGATACATTTCTTGAAGATGGTTAGTGGAGTGAATGATAGCATATATTCAGGGATAAAGATAAAGTAATGCCATCATTCCAAACCAAAGTAAATTACCATATGCAAACACATAGATACATATATGTATATCAGGCCGAGAAAGAAACCGAGTCTAGCATGCATTTTAAACCTTAAACTGGGCTGATTAGCTTGACCACCTAAAACCACCCATGGGCTATATAGTTTCAACACCCCCATCTAAAAGGGCCCAGTGCATGTTAGCCATAAGACCGAAGAAAAAAACTTAAGATGACTAGTACATCTCCAAAAATATAAAGTGTGTCATCATGCACACGGTCACCAAGACCACCCTCACATTAGCAAACGTGAGTTTCCAGTGTCGGTCCCCCTAGGAACCCCACCTTCTATGTTTTTTATACTCGACCCTCTTTAAGCCCAATTAAAGATTTTACACATAACAGAACCATTTACCATGCAATCTTTTGTTTAGGAATTAACCGTATGTATCATCATACAAAAATTTTATAGCTTGCAAGTATATCCTTTTATGCAATACAAAAAAAATTAAACCAAGTTGACTCCAATGTATCCAATTAAACCAAACACATAGCCATCAAGGCCTTTCCAAACCATTTAAACCCAACCAAACCAATTTAAGTTTCATTACCTTTTTATGTAATGTAAGGATATCAAGTGTAGTAAAAAATTGTGACAAAATCATTCTCATTCGCATTTTAACAAACAGGGTGATGACACATATGTTTCAAAACCATAACCAAGTAATTTAGGGGAATCCAAAGTACCCCTAAATCCATTTACCATAACCATGCATTCCATAATGTTAAAATCCTACTAAAATCATGAAAGAGACATCATTAAACCATGAGAAACATTATTCAACCATGCACATATGAAACCCCGACCCATTAGTTCAAACCTTAAGAATATCATGAAAATCATACATTAAAACACACGCTCTTAGTAAAATAACAATGAGGAAGAAGTAACATGCCTTAGACACTAAGAAAGATGAAAAGAGATCACCCTTGAAAGCCTTAATTACTTAACTTGAAGAAACCCTAGCCTTTTCCTTGAGAGAAAGAGAGTTGTGAGAGAATTTGAGGGTGTTTGATTGAGAATGATAGGTTAATAAAACCCAAAAAGGTGTTTTATGTCGTGTTATCAAATGGGGTTACAAAAGAAAAATGTATAGAATACCCCAACTTTAAACTGTGGGAAACTCATAGGTGGGTACGATTTGAACCTCCTACTCACCACCACATCATATGACTGGTATCATCAAGTCGTCACCATAACAAAAAGTTGGACACCATATTTTTTCCATCGTACAACTTCCTTACCTAACTGGTTACAAGACCATATGACTTGTATGGCCCATTCATTCCCAATAAAGAAACCAATGGGATTGATACTAGACAACATATGATTGGACCCTAAACTTCTCGTCACAATACCATATGACTCATATGGATTCTATCGTAACTACAATAGAACTTGGCCAACAACACACTAACCAATATATAAGTAGGGTCCCTATACCGTACCCGCACCATATGACTCGTATGGTAGGTCGTTACAAGGACAATGACCTTAAAGCTTAGGAACTTTCCAAGGGCCAAAACCTAGGGTGTTTCAATTTCCCCTACTTGGATCATTCATCCTCGAATGACGGAACAAGGTGGTGACTAGTATGATTAGACCCCCAAACATCTCTACTCTTACCTTTAAGGCATAAAAACAGAGATACCTAGGAAATTAATTTTTCCTTTAACAAAGTCAAAAAATAAAGATGCTAAGAGCAACACATTGCCTTAAGCATGATTTTCCAGAATGCAGAATAAGAATCGACCCTTGGACTTGATGTCCTCTTATTCTTCCTATGTAGCCTCTTCCACATTGTGGTTCCTCCATAGAACCTTTACCGAAGCTAATTCCTTGGTTTGCAACCGATCAACCAGCCGATCAAATATCTCAACAAGGACCTCCTTATAAGATAGAGAATCCAAAATAGAAATATCCTTGATAGGTTCAATCTGTGATGAATCACCCACACTTTTCCTCAACATAGAAACATGGAATACCAGGTGATTGGAGCTCAAACTAGAAGGAAACTCCAACTCATATGAAACATTGCCAACCCTTCTAAAAACCAAGTACTGACCAATATACTGGGGATTGATCTTCCCCTTCTTCCCAAATCACACCAGTCCCTTCATGGAGGACACCTTCAAGAACATCTTATCCCCAACCTCAAACTCTAACTTCCTATGCCTTACATCCGTATATGACTTTTTCCATTTTTGGCTAGCTTTAAGCCTATCTGAAATCATCTTTACCTTCTCCAAATCTTGGTGTACCAATCTTGGGCAAATATTGCTGCATCTCAAACCTCAAACCATACAATAGTAGATCCACACCTCCTACCATACAATGCCTCAAATAGAGCCATTCGAATAATAGAGTGGTAGATATTGTTGTATCCAAACTTTATAAGAGGTAAATGCTCAATTCAACTACCACCATAGTCAATCACACAAGCTCTAAGCATAGCTTCCAATGTCTTAATAGTCCTTTCCACTTTTCTAGTTGATTGTAGGTGGAAAGCCATACTAAGACTCACATTGGTCCCAAAACCTTTCTAGAACTATCACCAAAAGTGCGATAAAAACTCCATACCATAATCTGAGATGATAGAATTAGTCACCCCATGTAAATTTACAATCTCATGGAGGTACAACCTCACATAATACTCAATCGAGAAATTAGCCCTTACAAGAAAAAAGTGAGAATACTCTATCATCCTATCCATGATGGCCCAAATTGAATCGAACTGATTTTAAGACAATGGAAGACCTGCAACAAAATCCATGTTGATCACTTCCCACTGCTATACAGACAACTTAATTTCTTGATACAATCCTCTGGGCCTCATGTGCTTAACATTTACTTGTTGGCACACCATACACTTATCCATAAAACTAACCATAACCAGCTTTATATTATTCAACTAATACATCTTCTTAGGGTCATGATACATTTTCATCAAACCGGGATGAATAGCATAGCGCGATTCATGCGCCTTAGCTAGGATCCTTTCTCGCAAACCATATATATTGGAAAAACATAACTCCCTTGGTACCGCAAGATACCCTCACAACTAATCTCAAAAGCTATCACCTTATGCCCACGTACATGACCTTTGATCCTTATCAAGATTGGATTCAACACTTATTTCTTCTTTACCACAACACCCATGGATGACTTCACCACCTCCAGAACAAACACACCACCACTCTCTGAGTCTAATAAGCAAACTCCAAAGATAGCCAGATGGTAAATAGCTTTCACCAACTTCTATTTCCCTTCATTAATATAAGAAAGATTCGCTATAGATAACCTGCGAAGAAAATTAGCAACCATATTAGCATAACCTGGATGATAGTAAAAACTTATGTCATAATCCTTGAGCAGCTCAAGCCATCTCCTTTGCATGAGATTAAGCTCTTTCTGAGTCAACACATATTGTAGGCTCTTATGATCAGAAAATCTATCCCTATGCACTCCATATAGATAGTGATACAAGATCTTCAACGCGAACACCACACCCAATAGCTGCAAGTCATGAGTCAGAAAATTCTTCTCATGCACCTTCAACTGTCTAGAGTGATAAGCTATCACCTTGCCATGCTGCATTAAGATGCAACCAAGCCCCACAAAAGAAGTATCAAATAAACCACAAACCCATCAGTTCCTTTAGGAGAAGTCAAGATCGGAGCCGAAGTTGGCTTATCCTTCAGCTACTAAAAACTACCCTCACAAGCATCATACAACAAGAAATTTATTTTCTTCTTAGTCAAATTAGTCAATGGGGCAACTATAAACGAGAAACTCTCCACAAACCTCCTATAGTAACCAGTTAAACCCAAGAAGCTTCAAACATTGATTGGAGTTGTGGGTCTAGGCCACTTCTTAACCACTGCATCTTTCTGTAGATCCACCATAATCCGTTCATGAAAAATAAAATGACCTAGAAAAGTGACAGAGTTTAACCAGAACTCATATTTCCAAAAAATAGCATACAAATACTGCTCTTTTCGGGCCTATAACACTATATGGATGTGATTGTCATGATCCACCTCACTATTAGAGAACACCAGAATATCGTCTATGAACACAATGATGAACAAATCCAGAAACTACCGGAAGACCCTATTCATCAAATCCATGAATGTCGCTGGGGCATTGGTCAACCAAGACATAATCAGGAACTAAAAATGCCCATACCGGGTCCAAAAAGTAGCTTTATGTATATATATCTCCATAATAATTAGTTGATGGTACCCAGATTGAAGATTAATCTGAGAGAAAAACTTAGCAACCTAAAGTTGATCAAATAAGTCATCTATACATGGAAAAAGGTACTTATTCTTTATCGTTACCTTATTAAACTTCCTACAATCAATACACATCAGAAGAGAATTATCCCTCTTATGCATGAATAAAATCTGTGCACTCTACGAAAAAAATACTAGGATGGCTGAAACCCTTGTCTAAAAGATCCTTTAGTTTCTCCTTAAGCTTTTTTAACTCAGTTAAAGCCATTCTATTTGGAGGAATAGAGATAGGACGAGTGTCTGAAACAAGGACTATCCCAAAATCAATCTTTCTATCAGAAGGAACACCGAGGAAGACCTCAGGAAATTTACTCACCACCTTGATAGAATAAAAAGAAAGACACTCCAAGTAAGAAACTTTAACCTGGATTAGATGATAGAGACACCCCTTGGAGATCAATCTCCGAGCTCTAAGATACAACATGAACTTTCACTTAAAAGTTAGGGAACTACCCTCCCATTCAAATGATGGTTCCTTAGGGAATTTAAAGACAACCTTATGGGTCCAAAAGTCTAGAAAATCATAGCATGAGTGCAACTAATGCATCCCCTATATGATATAGAAATAAACCATATCTAATTCAAACAGATCCACTAGAGTCTCCCGACCACCCACAGATACAACAAGCCTATAGACTCTTCTATCCACCATAGAGTTACCCACTGTAGTAGAAATAGAAAAAGGGTCTAAAACACACTTAGTACCAAAACTAAAATGCACAGCCATAAATGAGGTCACATATGTAAGTGTGGACCCCGTATCAAGTAAATAATACATATCATTGGAAAAGAGTTTCAATATACCTGTCACAACATCTGGAGATGCCTCAAACTCCTTGCGGGTAGTGAGAACTTAGAGACAATTTTGACCAGTTCCAGAACTAGATTTTATACCCATTTGATGCCAGAGCTAAAGAAGAGGCAATAGGAACCTTGTTTTCCCAGAAGTAACCTTACCAACTGGATAGTTTCTAATCATATGCCCTGGCTGACCATAGTTAAAGCAGTTTTCCTTTCCTTTATCACAGTAGCCATGATGCAACCGACCAAAGAATCTACAAAAAAGATATGATAGAGTTGACTGGGCCACACTATCCTAAGATTAGGCACCCTATACCCTATAGTTGTCATCACCATAATAACACTTATCACCTAACGGCTTTGGGTAGGGGTCACTAGTCATCGAGTACGACCCAGAGTTCCCCCACTTATTTTTTGGCTACATCCCACCATCTCTGTCACTCTACTCTTGTCCACCACCCTGCTAAAAAAATTTAAACTTCTTATTCTACCGCTAACCTCTTCTTGCTTCTTCTTTTCTTTCTCAACTTACTATATGTATACAACCAACCTAGAAATGTCCATGTCCTTGTTCAACATAGTAGCCTTACTCTTCAAAAAAAGTCTTGAGATAACCCAGAAGCAAACTTTCTTATTCTAGAAACCAACTCCGGAGCATATTGAAGTAACTGGTGAAATTTTAAGGCATACTTCATGTCTGACATCTTGCCTTGCTTCAGGTTAACAAACTCTCTTATGTTTGCTTCCCTCAACTTCTTAGTAAAAAATAGTCCAGAAAAGCACTAGAGAAATTATCCCATAGTGCTGACTCAGCATCCTCAACCCTAGTCTATTCTCATTCCTCATGACTTTGGTATTCTACATCTTTCAGTTGGTAGGTAGAAAATCTCACACCCTCAGTAATAGTATTATGCATAATGTGGAATATATTTTCTATCTCATCCACAAATGCTTGAGAATCCTCCTCAACCTTAACACTAATGAACATAGAAGGGTTCAACCCCTTGAACTGTGTAACCCTTGTGGACTCAAAAGATGGTGTCTTTGAAGAATTACACTAAGTTCGAGAAGCTACAAATTGTGCCAACATATGGATAGACTTATAAAACTGAACACTTATCGCCTCAGCCTGAGTATCTCAAGAAAGACTGAGGGGAATCGATGGAACTCTAGGAGGACAATTAGGAGCTGGACAACTAGACCGGGCCAAGACTGTATCAGTAGAATAGGTCCTATTAATATTGTCCTTAAGTAGGACAGAGGAGTTTTTTTGAGCTTCATATCACCGAGGAGGCATGATCTAAAAAGATAACAAATAGGGATTATATAGGATTTCAGGACCTTAGACTCTTCAACTTAAAAATAGAGCATAAGAAAGAGAAACATTTCTAAATGCCTCATAGCCTCTCCCTTATGAGTGTGGCATGCTACACAGCCTTTAAGAGACCCTACTCTACATGGCTTTGTTGGACACCAAATTGACTATGACTCTAGGGCTCTGATACCAATCTGACATGACCCAAACTAGGGCCTAGTCATGTCAAGCATCTCAGGTCTACAAACTAGGGCCTAGTCATGATGATTATCTCAGGTCTAACCAGGACCAAAGACTTCCCCTAATACTCAACCATAATTCCCATTTACCCTATGTCGAATGAATTTTAAACATATAACAAGATAAAACATGAATAATTTAAAGACACTAAGTAAAGTATGTAATCATAATCGAACATCCTCAATCAAATATCCAACTAGTGCTAACCTGCATGCTAATACCAGTACCAAGACTGACACCAATACCTACAATACCCATGCCTAAAGTTGTCTGGAAAAGCCTTTATCAAGAATTAATAATATCTAGTCGGGACATGCCCCTGACCATATAAAAACCAAACTAATGAAAGAACAAAAATAAAAGAAGTACATAGAATAAAATAGATCCTTACTTAGTATGGAAGCTCACCACTTCAGTCATAATCAAAGATGTCCCTGAATCTAAGTCACTGAGCATGAGGGATGGTAGTATGGCCGATTCTTGCATCACGTGGTGATAAACCACCTGATGACGGTTAGCGAAGTGAATGCTAGAATGTACTTAGGGATAAATATAAAGAAATTCCATTATTCAAAACCAAAGTAACTAACCATATGAAATTATAGAGATACATAGATGTATATTGTGCTGGGAAAGGGAATCGGTTCTTGCATGCAATTAAAACCTTAACTGGGTTGTGTAGCTTAACCATTCTTAAACCACCTATGGGCTATATGGCTTCAGCTTTCCCTGCTAAAAAGGACCCAATATGTGTTAGTCGCACGATCAAAGAATAAAACCTGAGAAAGCTAGTATATCTTCCATAATATAAAGTGTGTCATCATGCACATGATTACCAAGACCACCCTGACATTGTCAAATGTGAATTTCTAGTGTTGGTGCCCTCCAGACCCCCACCTTCTACAGTTTTACAACTTGGCCCTCTTTAACCCCAATTAAAGCTTTTACACATAACCAAATCATTTACGAAGCAGTCTTTTGTTTAGGCATTAACTATTGGTATCATCAAACCAAAATTAGAGCTTGGAAGTCTATCCTTTATGCCATACAAAAACCATTAAACCAAATTGACTCCAAAGTATCCAATTCAACTAAAACCATGGCCATCAAGGCCTTTCCAAACCATTAATAACCAATAAAACCAATTTAACTTTCATTGCCTTTTTATGAAATGCAAGTATATCAAGAGTAGTCAAACAATGTGACAAAATCATTCTCAGTGGTATTTTAACAAATAGGTTGAGGGAATATATGTTTCAAAACCATAACCAAGGAATTTGGGGGAATCCAAAGTACCCCTAAATCCATGTACCAAAACCATTCATTCCACAATGTAAAAATCATATTAAACATATGAAAGAGACATCATTAAATAATGAGAAACATTGTTTAACCATGAACATCCATAAACCCCTACCACTATTTCAAACCATTACAATATCATGAAAATCATACATTAAAGCTGATGCACTTTGTTAAATAACAATAAGGGATGGGTATCATGCCTTAGATACCAAGGAAGATAAAGAGAGACTAACCTTGAAAAACTTTATTACTTATCTTAAAGAAACCCTAGCCTTTGGCTTGAGGGAGGGAGTTGAGTGAGATTTGAGGTTGTTTGATTGAGAACAATAGGCTAATGTAACCCTAAAAGGTGTTTTATGCCGTGGTATCAAAGAGAGTTATAGAGGGGAAATTTCCAGAATACCCCAACTTAAAATTATGAAAAACTCGCAGGTGAGTATGAGTTGACCCTCCCGTTCGTCACAACGTCATATGAATGGTATCATCAAGTTGTCACCAAAACAAAAAAGTTGGAAAAAATATTTTGTCCATCATATGAATCCCTTGCCTATCTCGAGACTAGACCATACAACTAGTATGGTCTAATTATACTTAAGACAGAAACCAAAGGGATTGCCTTTGGACAACATATGATTAGACCCTAAACTTATCGTCATAATACCATGTGAATCATATGGAGTCTCTCATAACTATGAAAGAACTTGGCAAAAAACAAACTGACTATCATACGACTAGGGTTCCAAGATCGTTCCCACCCCATATGACTCGTATGGTAGGTCATTACTCAAACCTCAGGAACTTTCTAAGGGCAAAACCCCAGGGAGTTTTATAAGGTCTGCTCTATCTTGGTATCAAGTGTATCAAGGAATTTCCTTGACTCTGAGTACCAGGCATACACCAGTATACACACAAAAAAGTAGAAAAATATAAACCAACAACCTCAATTAATTAATCAGTAATCGTATTCCATAATAATGGTAAAAAAATTTGAAGTCGCCCTAATTACTCCTTCAAAAAAGTATAATGTGGTCACTGTTAAATATATAACCCCACAAGTTTGGGGTCGGACTCACAGGGAATAGGCTGAATCTTTATCCCTAAATCGCTGAAGAAGCCAAATATTATAGAAAACTAAATGAGGGGATTTTGTGAAAATAGTAGCAGCAGTAACAACTCTTGATCACTTTAGATAGAAATCAATATGAGATGATTACTAAGACTGTATTTGTAAGACCCCTTAAAATTTAATAGAATTTATTTTGGACTCTCCCAGGTGCATAATAGCAATTTTTGAATTGAATTATGATTTGGGGTGTTAAAGCGGTGTTTGGAAAAGTTTCAAAGTTTTTGGAAGGGGTTCGATGTCATTTTTGGTCCCTTAGGCAGTAAGTGTCCATGATAGTAGCGTACCACAAAGGTTAGCCTCTGCGATAAAGGTGTGGCACAGAGGCTACCCTCTACGATACGGGCATGCTACACTCTTATTTTATTCATCTAAATTTCTTTTTTCACTTAGGGTGGGAACTTTTTGACGTTTTACCCCTTACACAACATATAAACATAAAATAACCCTTTTCCCTTTAGTTTTCAAAGATCTAAATTATTTTTTTCCACTTTAGCTCAATACCCAATAAAGCTCAAGGGTTTTATAGAGAATTCATTTGTGTATGTCAAATTCTGAATTAATCCCCAGGCCTTAGAGAAAACTTAGAAATTTTCTAAGTTTCAAATTTCAGTTATTATCTGGTGTGGCCTGCGATAAAACATGATATGCAAGGTAGTAATATAGTTACATAGAGTAGTATGGTGATCGTCATACCCTCATCTGATGTCAGGGTGTGCGATTGCTCACCTAGGTGTACGATTTCCATACCTGATAACCTGGATGAGGTATATAAAGGACCTCTTAAGTCGTGCATTAACTTATTTTTCATCTTTCCTCTAGAGAGCTAAACCCTAAATTAGTGTGAGAGTATAAAAGTGAAGATTGTGGGTGCTTGGAAAGCTAGATTAGCATCCATTTGTCGATTATCTTATGGATTTAAGGTAAGAATTTAACTTTTTCATAGTTAATTTCTTGGTTAATTTCTCAAAACCCCAAAACCTTATGACTTTATTTTAAAACCCAATTTCACTCTTTTTCACTTGAATAATGTTCCTAATCCTATAATTACTAGTTTTTCCTCAATTTAACCTTAAAAATAACTTTGATTCTTGATTTTAAAACTAATTCAAAGGTTTTACCAAGTAAATTTTTAAAATAGTTTTTCTTTGATTTGAACCTTATTTTTAACTAGATGCAACTTGTGTTTTCTGTTATAGGTTCTTAAAGGTATGGAGAACATGTTTTTGAAATAAATTTATGATTTTTTCCTACTTTTTTTGAAAACCCATATTGGGGGATCCGTTTTGACCCCAACCAAAAAGTATCTAATATGGGCATCGTGTTGGCTTTGTTATGATGTATAAATTCTATATATCCTTATTTTTGTTGATTTTGAGATCATTCGTGAGAAGTAAGGTTGTGGGTTGAAGTGTTCCAGATTAGTTTTCATTCTTGAGGTAGGTTATGGTTTAATTCTTTTAGACAATTCTCGATAGTGAATTTGTATAAAAAATACATGTTAATAGGATGGGAACTAAACTTCAATTTTCTATCTTAATGTGTTGTGCCCATGTGGGGGACTATAAGTAGTTTAATTGTTGGCTTTGAGACATTTTGTGATATGTGTGACTGTGGGGTCTTTGTGATTTTGATAGCTTTATAATCATGTGAATAGTTGTATTTTATTGATGAAAATGGTGTGTTGTGGTACCATTTGTGTATTGTGATGTATTCATATTTATTAGAATATGAAACATGTGGAAATTCATGGATGGTTGGGAATAATAAGTAGAGATTGACTCATGTGGTTGCAAAAATACGTCATTGCGATGAGTTGTGAAAATACATCATGTAATTATCCTCATATCATACTAAATCATAAAAAAATAGTACCATCGTGGCAATATTTGAGGAACACTGGAAACACCTTTTATAAAAAACTTCTTGAGGGATATGCTGGGAAGGAGATATTGTGACACCTTGTAAAACCCTCCCCCAGGGATTTGCTGGGGAGGAGATATAGATATATGAATTGTATATGGGTTAACAAACCCCTCACGGATCCCATGTTTGGGGTTTTTGTCTGTAGGTCCAAATAGAGGTTGTGCGACAACCTCGTGCATCATCATCATCATCATCATCATCATCATCATCTTCTTCTTCTTCTTCTTCTTCTTCTTATTATTATTATTATTATTATTATTATTATACAATACACTTTATTTATTGTGTTTATGTTGTGATTGAATTTCCATATGGACTTGTCATACCTTTTTGTGTCTTATCTTTCGCTTATTGTATTATACTATCTCATATATACATGTTCTTCCTTATTTCTAAGTGTATGTGATATGATGCATATTTATGTTCTACCTGGTTGTTTTGTTACAATATATATGTGAATATTCAATAGTACTATTAGTACAAGCGGTGTTGGCCACCATTATGGGATATTTTTTTATTGTAGGTGACGTGCCCTTGTTGCGAATTTTTATGTTTTATTTTCTAATTTGCTCGGTCGTCCTGTGATACCTACTAAGTACAAGTGGACCGTACTCACTTCTAATGTACTATTCTAGTGCAGATCTAGGTTTGGGTACACTTTACGTGCCTTAATTTTGGGCACCTTTAGAGTATCCAAGGTAGCAATTGAACTTTCTTGCATCTGGGGTCCACTTTTATCTTTCGATATTAGTCTATGTCTTTACTATTATTTAGAGACAAACATTATTCCTATTGGTTTTTCTAATGTATCTGATTCATGGATTGTATTAGTAGTTCTTACACTATTGATACTTAGTTTTGGGAAGTATATATTACTGATGGTTATATTTTTTTCTACATTATTTATACTTATATGGTTCAGCTTCATTCAAGAAGCCTTACCCTTGGGTTATTTTTGTCGTTTACCCTTTGTGTATCAGTTTAGGTGTAGGCTTAATCTTCAAGGTACACCACGATGAGTGCCATTATACCCTTGATTTTGGGTCATTACAAATTGCTATCAGAGCAGACAAATTTTATTGGTCTCAATGGTGTAAGAATGAAATGTCTAATAGAGTCTCACAGATAAGTACGTCGACATCTATATCTATCTATGAGAGGCTATAGAATGTCTTCAGGAAATTTCCCTTATTTTATTCCTTATTGTGTGAATTTATTTTATACCTTCTGTTTTGAGTTGTCTTTTACTCTTTATGTGAAGATCGTGTTGACTAGGTCCTGCGAGGTCAGAGATACAAATCCTTCTCCTAGAGGGAAAGCCTCGAGTCGTGGATGGACTCGAGGAGTGGACAGGCCCATAGTTCAGCCCTATTAAGAAGGAGGGCTAGGGGATTCTCCTCTTAGCCTCAGGTTCAACATGTTAGAGGGTACATGTTTAGTTCCAGTTCCTTATAGTTCATCTAGAAGTGTCTTAGAGGGGTTCATTGTGTGTTTGCTGACCCGCTTAGAGGGTTCTCCTTTTGTTATGTTGGGTGTACATCCAGTTCGGAGTGTGGATCCCCCAGTTGCATAAGCTTTTATTTTAGGTACTCCTCAGACCCCGAGTACTATTCCTCTATGAACGTCAACATATAAGTATGTTGCATCAGGATCAGGAGTTCATCCTTCATCTATGTTACCTCCTTATATGGGATCCTAGCCATCCAAAATCACTATACCTTCTTTTGTTTCTTTATAGTTATGTCTTTTGAAGATCCGAAGAGATTTACTTGTTTGGGTCCTCCTAGCTTCAGTGGTGTTATGGAAAAGAATGCTTATGAGTTCCTGATTTATTATCGGGAGAAGTTTCATAATTTGGGTTTGCTAGAGTCACATGGGGTTTCTTATGTCACTTATCAATTGAGAGATACTTCTAGAGATTGTTTGAGTTAGATCATGGATTGCATACGTCTTGATTCTCCTGAGATAATGTGGATTCAATTTTTCAATGCATTTTTAGAGATTTTTATGCCTTGTAGTCTGAGGGATCGAATGCAAGATGAGTTTGTTCGCCTAGAGCAGGGCTTTAAGACTGTAGTAGTGTATGAAGTGCACTTCCATGCCTCCTCGAGATACATTCTTATGCTAGTATTTCCACTAAGTACGAGAAGATTCAGAAGTTTGTGAAGGGTTTAGATGCCTCCCTTCAGTTTACTACGTCTTAGATGATTTTATTTTAAGCCATTTCTTGGAGTATAGTGGACCATTCTAATATTACCGAGGGAATTCATAGAGCATCTTAGGGAGGCTCTAAGAAGATGTACCATTTTTGTGATTTCAGAGGTCAGACTCCTCATGGTAGAGATTTTAGAGGTTCTCATGGATATTAGGGTAGGCCAGTACAGATGGCCTTGTAAAATTCAAGGGGCAGATCTTTTGATTTAGCAGTTCAGGGTGGTTATTCGGGCCTAGATGTATTATCTCTTATTGAGGCAGGCCATAGAGCTTGGTTTTTATCATGAGGTTGGCCATTTGGCAAAGCACAACCCTTGTTATGTAATTAAAGCTACTCCTATTACAGTTGTGAGAGGTAGGGGTACTACCAGAGGTGTAAGAGGAAGAGGTAGCAGATCTAATGGCGGTGGTTATAGGGATACTCAGTTGGTTGGTGCTCTTGGACAGTGCTATGCTATTTAGCCAGACTTGAGGTCGAGACTTCAGATGATGTAATAATAAATATCGTCCCCATTTGTTTCAGAATTGTATATATGTTATTTGATCTTGGATTGACTTTCTCCTACCTGTATGCATATTTTTGTTTGAGTTTTGATTCTGTTAATGAGCCTCTTACTATTCCTATTCGTGTACCTACCTTTGTACACAATTTTTTATGGTGGATTGGGTATTCCAGTCTTGTGTTATGACTTTCTCTAGCCGTGAGCCTTGGGTAGATTTTCTTGTATTAGTAATGGTTGAATTTGATGTTATTTTAGGTATGGATTTGTTGACACCTTATTATGATGTTTTATATTATTATGCTAAGACCATGACTTTAGCTTTACCGAGTGTGCCAAGGATATCTTAGAAGGGTACACTTTTTTGGGGTTCTAAGAGGATCATATAGTATGTTCAGGTTCATAGATTGGTTGAGAGGGCATGTTTATCTTATTTTGCTTATATTTGTGATACTAGTGTTGCTTCATCCCATTTCTTGGATTCTTTTTGTGTTGTCCATGAGTTCATGGATGTGCTGTCTACAAATTTTCCTAGTGTGCCTCCATATAATTATATTGATTTTAGTATTGATGTTGATCTAGGCACTAAGACCATTTTGATTCCTCCTTATAGGATGGCCCCACCTAAGTTGAAAGAATTGAAAGATCAGTTGCAGGAGTTGTTGGATAAGGGATTCATCTGAGCTAGTGTATTGCCTTGGGGTATGCTAATCTTGTTAATAAAAAAAAGGATGGGCCTATGTGGATATGTCTTGACTATCGATAGTTCAACAAGGTGAAGGTTAAGAACAAGTATCCTCATCCTTGTATTCAAAATTTATTTGATCATCTTTAGGGTGTTGTGGTGTTTTCAATCATTGATTTGAGATCTGGCTATCACCTGTTGAGGATTAGAGCTTCAGATATTTTGAAGATAGCTTTTCAGACTCAATATGGTCATTAGGATTTCTTGGTCATATCCTTTGGGTTGACCAATACCTCTTCCACGTTCATGGAGTTGATTAATCGGGTGTTTCGATCATAGCTCAACTCCTTTATTATTGTATTTATAAATGATATCTTGGTTTATTCAAAGACTCAGTCTGAGCAGGAGGAGCATTTTCGGATTGTTGTTCAGAGATAGATGGATGAGAAGTTTTATGCTATGTTCTCAAAGAGTAAGTTTTGGTTGGAGTCTATTTCTTTCTTTGGTTATATGGTGACTAAGGAGGATTTTATGGTTGATTTAGCTAAGGTTACAGTGGTTTGTTATTAGGATAGACCTACTTTGCACGTCGAGATTTGGATTTTTATTGGTTTAACCAGTTATTATCGGCGTTTCATTAAGGGTTTCTCATCTATTACATCTTTTTTGACTAAGTTGACTCAGAAGTATATTTCCTTTCAGTGGTCTGATGTTTTTTAGTTGAGCTTTCGAAAGCTCAGGGATTCGTTGACTTTAGCTCCTATCTTGGCTTTACCCAAGGAGGGCGTGGGGTTTACCATATTTTGTAATGCGTCAGGCGTTGGATTAGGGGTCGTGTTGATGCACGAAGGTAAGGTCATTGCATATTCTTCACGTTAGTTTAAGCCCCATGAGATGAATTACCCTACCCATAATTGGGAGTTATGCCCAGTTGGTTTTTCTTTAAAGTTATGGAGGAACTACTTGTATGGAGTTCATTGTTATATTTCTCGAATCATCATAGCCTTTAGTATTTCTTCACCCAGTGAGATCTTAATATGATGCATCATCATTGTCTTGAGTTTCTTAAGGATTATGACTTGACTATTCTCTATCATCTGGGCAAGGCTACTGTGGTTGCGGATCCCTCGAGCCAAAAGGAGACTAGCATGATAGCTTGACACATCTATTGACCTAGGAGAGGACTTTGTCCTTAGAGGTTCAGTTTTTAGAAAACCAGATTGTTAGACATAATATTTTGATACCTGGGTGTGTTTTGGCATTTTTAAAGGCTAGGTCTTCTTTGATGGAGAATATTCGAGCTCATCAGTTTGATAATGTGGGATTGAGATCGATTTAGGATAATGTGTTGAGTGGCGAGGATAATGAAGCCTCACTTGATTCAAATAGTGTTTGAGGACTGGGGCTGAGTTTGTGTGCTAAGAGTGGGTGATTTGATCAGACTAATTTTGGAGGAGGTTCATTGTTCTAGGTATTTTATCCACCCGAGAGTTACTAAGATACATGAAGACTTGAGACAACATTACTGGTGGGGTAGTACGAGGAAGGATGTTGCAGACTTTATAGCTCGTTGCCTTTGTCTCCAGCATGGGAAGGCTGAGCATTTGAGTCCTAGTAGATTGGTTCAAAGGTTACCTATTCTTGAGTGTAAGTGGGAATGTATTACTATAGATTTTGTTATAGGGATGCCTCGTACATCCAAAGAATATAATAGTGTTTGGGTCATCGTAGATTGATTGACCAAGTCATTGAATTTCCTCCCAATCCAGGTCTCCTTGAGTGCTGAGAGATTGGACCATATCTATATTCACAATATTGTGCTAATTCATGGTGTGTTGGTGTCTATCATTTTAGATCAGGGTTCTGCATTAACTTCAATCTTTTGTAAGACTTCTTAGGATGAGTTGAGTACTCAGATTGAGTGGCACCACTATAGTGGCAAAATTCTATGGTATCATTGTAGGTACTTTTATTGATGATGTAGTGTTGCTACTGTGTCTCCCAAATAGTAAAATACCAGGGCCCTCCCCTATTTTGTGATTTTTCAACATCGTAAAAATAACCTTCTGTTCACAGTATTAAAGCAAGAAATCACTTTCGATTAGTATATCAAGTTAAGTTTTATTATTACAGAAGCGATAACGGTAGAGGTTTTAAAATGCAAGAAATAAAAATATTAGATTGTTTGATACATGTTGCAAATGGGGGCAACACAAAAATCAGAAAATAGTAATAAGAAAAAATAAGGGGGAAATATAGCTGGTGGCATCATCTCTGATGCTCGAGGTGCCTGAGCCTTTTTCCTACATTCCAATAAGGAATGTAAACTCCTCCACATCCTTATTCATTAGCTTTGATAATTTCTTGGTGGGGAAGGCATAATTGAACATGACTTGCACAACCTTTCATATAATAACCAACATGCAATTTCGAGAGCGTTGCTTCTTCTTCTCTTTATCTATCTCTTTTTGGAGCTCTACATAGGCTCAAAAAAGGTCCAGTGGACTAGTAAAGTTTGAAAGAGCCAACCTTGGTAGAGGTAACTAAGTTTTCTATAAATAACCTTGAACAACAACAAGTTCATCCTCCTAGCCGCCGAGGGATATAGGAGAATGTGTAGAAGGTGTTCCATACTTCTCGCCCTCTCTGGCCCTGATACTCTTACCCTACTTCCTAACTTTTCTCTTTTTCTTACTTCCTCCTCTTGATACCCTACTCCTCAATGGATTGAAGGTCACTTAACACTCCTCTAAGGTGTCATGATCCTTCCTGGGAAAATCCACCCTCTTGCAAAACTCGATAATCATGGAGGGAAAGAAAAGATCCCTCATAGACATTTCCCTAGTATAAAAATGACACCACACCCATAATTCACCTCAATCCTTGAGAGGGAACAAGCCACCACCATAGGGCTGTGAAATATCATATCATTCAAATTTTTGAAAAGATAAATCATCTAGGACACTAGTTGTATCCATACCTGAGCCTCTATCAAAAATTAAGTATTGGTTGTCTCTTTGAGTACTGACTGATCTTAGGCATATTTATACACGTAAGTGTCATAATCAACGTGTGTTTAGCTTACTTTGTGGATAAATTGATGTGGTTAATTAAGTATAAAGTGTTACATGTATTTGTGTGCTAGGTTGAATATTTAGAGAATTAAAGGTGCATTTGAAACAATTCAAGAGTCAAAATAATCAAATATAGTATAGACGAAGAAACTAGTTAAGCTAGCCTAAGTTATGCTTTCTATACTATACTTTGATGATTTTTATTGTGTTTTGTGTAATAATGTTTGTTATGATATGTTGTAGGAGACCATTTTAGAACCTATGCAATCTAAATGAAGCCTACATATAAGCAACAAACAGTGGGAAACAAGGATTAAGTAGATGAGAAGAAAAGAACAAAGATTAAATGAGATATCTCCTTGTGAAGGCAGCCATGCGCCACACACCCTATTACATGGGTAGTGGGCATGATATCAACCCCTTAGGTTGAGGGTAAACTTCATTTTCCATGTTTTATCCATGGTTTTCACCCCCTTGGCCATGTTATAGTCCATGCAACATAACCCCTTCCACTCCAAAACATCTAAAACTTTGTTTTAACTTAGTTTTAATTTGAGGGCAAGATGGTCAATGCTTATATTTCGTATAGGGAATCCTATGGACGAACTGAATGGATATATAAAGATTAATTAGAAACACTTACAAGGAATCTTTGAATCAACACACGTTTAGAGAGAGGAGAAGGCATCAAGGGCTCTACGTTTAGTTTTTTGTTCCTTTAAATTCTAGTTTTCTTGTAGTTTAACATATGAAATCATAAATGGTGATTCTTTATATGACTATGAGTGTCTAAACATACTGTTTCAACTATGAGTTTCTAAACACACTCTTTCTTGGTTTGAGGCTATGAATATGATTGCTTAGTGTACATTCAAGTTGGTTAAAGTTAATTGTCCTATTTGGTTGTTCTCATGTTCCTATACTTAATATTTTATTGTTTAGTGACCTTTAGAATACATCTATATTTATTTTGTGTGCCAGAAGGATTAATATTAGATTAGAATGTGCAACATAAGTAATGGAATCCTGTCTTTTAGATTAATTATAGATAAGATTCATGGTTAGAATAAGAATATACCTAATTTTTGCATTTGGCTCAAATACTGGATGAAATAGAAATGCATTTGAATTAGTTCACAAAGCCCTCTCAACGATATAGTTCTGAGGCTTAATTAAATAGATGATTAGAGTCTTAAAAGACCATAATCATGATATTAAACCCATGAATTAACAACTAAGATAGATAACTTAACCGACGTGATTATATAGCTTTACATTATTGTTCAACATGCCTTGTCATGGAACTCTCCAAATTATTGTTGACAACACTTTTAATTTCCATTATTGTTCATTGTTAGTTGTAGCATAAGAAAACTTAAATTCTCATTGGTTAAAAATCATACTCATTTAACTTCAATAGTAATACCTGTTGCATCCACTTAGATTTTCTGTTAAAATTAAGTTCCTATGGTATTGATATTCAGCTTGAAAGAGCTACTTTATTACTTGCACAACCACATACACTTGCATGTGCGGTTGGACGCAACAAGCTTTTGGTTCCATTGATGGGAACTTACAAATTCAGCAACCTTCTAATTTTTTTTTTACTATTCTATTTGATAAGTGCTAACAACTTGGACTTAGCTACTGAATTTGCAAGTACAAGTTTGAATCTTAAGCAAGCTGGAAAGGGAGGGGGAATTTGTTGAACCACATCCCAAACCTGAGCAATGCTTGCACTAATTGAGGAAATAAGTTGCACTTATCTATACAATTTTGAAAGTTCAACAAGGTGAGACCATTTCTGTAGAAATGGGTAATGAATAACTAGCCCATATGATAGTTCACAAAGTGGCAGTACCACTCATAATCAATGTAACCTATAGTATTCATAAACCGAATATAGGAGGCAAATTTAAGCTTAAATAGAACATAGTGTAGTTGTTTCACACAAAGGGGAAATTTATGGGCCAGCCACATGAGGATCTATAGGTTTATCTTTAAAATTTTCATGAGATTAGTGACGCATTGATTCCTATATGAGTCTCCAAACGTGAGGATCACTCTTTTCCTATTCTCACTCTTGGGAGAAGGAAAAAATAGTTGATGCAAGAACCTTAAAATTAAATCACAACATGGGATGACATGCCAAAGAAGTCCTTTTCTTAATTCTTTCTATATGGGAAAACTATTAGATTTAGCAGTGAGATCTTAAGATTTAAGGAAAAGCTTGATGAAAATCTCTATATACATAGGAGAGATTCAAGTCTCTTCTCAATTATTTCCTACATCACTAATAGATAAATAACGTATTATCTCACACTTTGGTTAAAAGTATTGACCATAACACAAAGATTTTGCTAGATTTGGTAACAGGTGGTTAGGCATTGGAGAAAACCTATGATGAGTTGTATACTCTCCTCAACAATATTACACAAGGTAATCCAGAGTGGTAGGGTAATGTATCTAGGAGTATGGTGAAGAATCCAACATGTATGATTGAGGTAGATAATATCATAGCATTTGGTGCACAGTTGGCCTCTTTTCAGAACCAAATAATAAGCCAGTTCAACAAGTTGAGCATGGATTAACTTAGGACAAGTTAATGTAGTTCAACAGGTTAAAACTTGGTGTGAAATTTATGGTAGTAGTGGTTACTCTACAAATTTATATGGAAAAAATCGAGAGCCAGGGAACTTTTTGGGCAATACACAAAAAGTAAACAAGAACTATGCTAATACTTACAATCAAAACTGACAGATTGAGTCCAACTACTCTTGGGGAAATAAGCAGGTTCAACGTTTGTAATTTCAGTAGTAGATGGTATTTAAAACAACACACAGGCCAACAATACAGAAGAGACTTTGAAAAAGATTTTGTCCAACAAGAACACATGGCTACATAGATCAAAATTCAGTAATTATCTTAGAAAAAATTAGACATGCAAGTGGGCAAGTTTGATCAGGCACAAAACAGAAGACCTCAAGGGGTTTTTCCTAGTGATACAGACCAAATTTCAAAGAAAGTTACAAAAATCACCTTGAGGATTGGTAGAGATTTTATTGACACACTTCCAAATAAAAATCATGAGGTGCAAGTAGAGTTGATCATACCTAAGCATATGGAAAAGCCAGTTGAATCAAAAAAATCTGACAAATAGGAGAAGTCTAAGTACTCAAATGAAAATTGGACAATCTCAAAATAAAGTACCACCACAATTCCCTTAAAATATATATAAAACCAAAGTGGATCCTTTTTTTACAATGTTCTTTGACACATCATGAGAATTTTACAGTAATCTTTCGTTGTTAGATATTTTTTAGGGAATGCTCAAATACGCTAAGTGCCTAAAAAATATGGTGACAAACAAAAAGAGACTTGGTGATATAAAGACTATAGCACTTACAGAAGAGTGTAGTTTTTTGGTGATGATCAAGATTCCTAAATGCTCAAGGACCTAGGGAGTTTCACCGTCCCTATACAAATTGATGAAAAAGATATTGTTCAAGTTTTGAGTGATTTGGGGGAAATCATCAATTCTATTCCCATTTTTGTATTTGAAATATTGATATTTGGGAAATTTAAGGCTTGATCAGTAGTGCTACAGATGGAGAAAAAAACTAGAGTGGTCCCTGAAAGAATTATTGACTATGTTCTCATTAAGGTTTGTATGCTCACTATTCCCACTAACTTTATTTTTCTTCACTATGAGGAAAATGATAGGGTATGGGTTACCAATCATATTGAGATAACCACTTTTGGCTAATGGTTGAGCTTTAATAGATGTCAAAGGGGGCACACTCAAGATGAGATCAAATAATAAAAGAGAGTGTTCAGAGTATACAAATTACTCAACACGCCCTCACACTATAGATATCTTTTCATGAGCACAGTTGTAGAAGTAGATAAGTGTAGGGTGGAGTGCAAAATTTCCATTACCTTTTTGGACTCACTCATGGAATTGCCAAAATTAATGACTAAGCATGAGCTTAAAAAGCAAGCATGTGATTCTACATGAGGTGAGAAAAGTGTTAAAAGTTCATATTTTGATATTATTGTTGGCAGGGTAAAGAAGAGAAGAAAAGTGTTGTCAAAAGAGAAAAAAATATTAAGAGATTGTGGATGATGGTTGTGATGTGAGCCATCCTACGACATTAAATCAGAGTTGATTGGGAGGCAATAATGTTTTGATAAAGTTAGCTATTCTTACATAGTGTCACTTTTGTTTTTATTTGATTGTTATGTAGATTATGGTAAGTCTGAGAACCTAAAATCTAAATAAAAGAGCATGATGAAAACATATGTTTGCCATCCCCCGGGCCCTATGATAGAGATTTGAGAAAATGACATGCCACTAGCTAGGCCTAGAGTCCTCAGAAGAATTTCTATGCCTTGTTCTTAATTTGATTTACACTTTGGGGACGAAGTATGGTTTTAAGTATTGTAGGAATCTTCTTATTTATTTAAGGTGAAGTGTACTGTAGGATGTCTATTATTATCTATTTACAAGTTGTTGACTAAATTGAAAAACATTCAGAAATATCGCTTATTTTCTATTTTTGTTGTTTGATCTGTTTAGTAGAAGCACATTAATATTACCCAAAGCTACGCCTCTAATAGAAGATAAAGTGGTTGATGCAAAATATAGTAACCCAACTCAAGTTGGGGCAAAACTCACAGGGAATATGTGGAAATCTCTCAAGTTTGCTAAAACCAATGGGTAGTACAGAAATGTAAATGGGGGGATTTTTATATGAACAGTAAAAAGTAACAAAACTCAAATGCTTTTGTTTGTAAACAGTCAGAAACGAACACTGAACTTGTGTTCCCTTGGCTTTTAACTCTGTAGGTTTATCATGCTCAATCAAACTCTCAGACTGCTGTGCATATAGAATCTATAAGTTATGTATCACCAATAACCTCTCGACACACTTTGGTGAATCTTACTCATCTCATTTCTATTTCAGAGTGTTGCACTACTAATCCTTGCCTTGGACCCCATTTTTAACTATCTCCACTCAGTCTCAAGTTGGTTAGATGAAGGTAATTATCTTAAGTAGATAGTGATGTTAGATTATTTTAATAATTAACTTTAGATCATTATTATGATCTCCTTTTCCTAATCTCTACCTTCCTATCAGGTTCGTAGTGAATACAGGAAAGATCCTAATGTTTGCAACTGTTAAGAAATCAATAAGCGCAAAGAAAACTACAATATATGAAGAAATAATAATCTAGAATGATTGAACACTTTCCCTACTTTGTTACTCTCCCAAGGTTCCCACAACCCTAGCTAAGAGAAATATCCTCTCATTTTTGTGAAACATTAAATGAAATTCATACTTGAAAGAATTGAATCAATCTCACAATAATTAACGAAAAAAATACAAAGTCTCAAATTGTATGATCAACCAAAATAAAGAACAAAGCAATCCTATGATCAAAATTGAATTTTAAAATCAAATATATGTTTGTAAGTAATAAGAGTGTGTAAACTTCCCCCCTAGGGAATTCCCTAGCATAAACTAACTAAAAACGTCAAAAGGATATTTATGGAATACATTCAACCCTAAAAATCTAATCTAAGCAAAAGAAGAAAACATCAGTCGGTGGCCACCTATGGACCCACGTACGGGCCGTAGGTAATACCTATGGGTTCTATATGGTGCTTACAACTAGCAGGTGGTTGGACATAGGCGGTGCCCCAATTTTTTCACTCTAAAATTTATTTTCTGACACCTAATACCTGCATCCCTTAGGTGGTACCTATGGGTTGTAGGTACCTAGGTTGGTATCTTTTCATATTTTCATTTTGTTATCTTCCGGTTAGCTTCCAACTCCTAGTTTTCAACAAAATCATTCCAAAAACACATCAAATCCAACTAAATAGCCTTAAATACATGCATATTCTCCATGTTTAAGAATCACAAGTGCCATAAAATCATGGAACATCACGATCCTCAACTTAGAATGTTGTATATCCTTAGGCAATAAAAACATAACAAATAGATGACGATGCTTAACTAAGTGAAACCTAAGATACTATGGAAGTTAATTATCAAATTCAGCTCAAAACACATTACCCTCTCAAAGTTCCACGCTTTAAACCAAACTGTGCATATCGATGAAGCACAATACTTTGAGACAAAGGAATCAAACTACGGCATTATACTAGTAACAAACAAACATACAGATGTACTAATTTACACTACCCAAACAAGTAAGAACCTAGCAACACAACCCATATGCCCTTACAACAAAGAAGTCCCGATCAATCATATAAAATCATGCATGTTAATGTCGGAATGTATCCAGAGACGCTCATACTTATAAGGAAGTTCCAATCAGTGTGCATCAAATATTGTAGGCTTTCCCTTGTGTTATTTACCTTGGCTTTTAGACGGTAAGGTTAGGATCACTATAGGACTTTACTTAACTTTTAATGTATGCTTGGGGTTTTGTATAAAACATATGGACATTTATTAACTATGCCTTCTTGGCACTTCACTTACTTTAGGGGTTCACTACTCAATCAATTTTCTTTTGTTCCTCCCTTATTTCTCCTCTTTTCTTCTTTTATTTCACATTCAGGTTGGGTGTGGTTTCTTTTATTCCTTTTTTATTTATTTTTTCTATTGTTTTTTATTTTTTTTTCAACAACACCTAAACTTACTTTCTTTTCTCATATTTCCCTTTTTCATTCGCACTTCACACTACGCACCCCTATGATAGCCACCCTCAACTTAGGCAATTCGCCTGAGTTGTGGGGCACAATGTTCGAGAAGGACCAGGGCCAAATATATTCATCATAACACAAATGGGAAGGTGAAATATGAAATAAGAAAAATAGGCTATTAGGCTCAATATAGGGATCAAGGATACTTATTCACAGTAGGAAGGTTGTTTAGACTAAAATTGGAATTAATTCAAGAACGGTCTATGATCATTTCTTAACCGACTATCCTACAACCTAAACAAGACTGACCAAGAAAGTTCTAGATTCAACACACAAAGGGAACAAAGTAAGCATCTCACACACATAGCACATGGTTTCATTACAAACTACCACCTATTCGGTTCATGAAAATGTTGGCTATGATTATTATGTCCCTAAACCTAATGTGATAATGAGATTCATAATGGTAACACTTATAAACACATCACACAGTTCAAAAATAAAATTCTCAAAGGGGTAATATTTTTTATTAAAAGTCAAAACAAAATACATCAACTAACTTATATGCTTATTTTTCTCCTATCTAATAAAAAACACAACACAATATGACCTAAACATGCAGGCTCTACCAAGAAAGAACTCCAAAGAAAAGATAAACAACAACAAAAACACCAAGAGGACATCTCGACCCACAAGTTGCCCTATCTCTATCAAATAAACATGCATTGTCCCCAATGTATTGGGTCGCTATAAAATAAGAGAGTTAGAAACATACCTATGGCAGCATAGGTGCGCAGATGTGACGTCAATCACAATAACACTAATGAATCTACAAACAATAAAAAACCTTGTGTTGCCTCCTAAGAAGTGCATGATTTAATATTGAGGCATAACGTGTCTATGTTAGTTACTCAGACTTCACCAACAAGCCCATGGGTACCTTGACTAATCAGACTTTATCAAGATAGCCAATAGGTTGGCCTTCAATATTTCTTTCCACATAGAACTTATGAATTGCACTATTAACTTTTTCTATTATCTTCTACTATGCTCCAGGGGAAATGGTATAAAGATAATGAAACCAAGCTATGGATGTGGCATTTTACAACTTTTGGTCCTTTAGTGAGGAATGTATTTTTTCTACTTTTGCATGACAAATTCAAGAATATAAACATATTGTTCCTCCTCTTTACACTCTTCTATAAGATTTGATGACTCCATTAATATCATGCTATCCTAACATACTGGGCAAAAGTGATTCGAATGTGGTCCAATAAATCCAACTCATGAATTGCATTATCCTTTATATCCTCAAATTACTCTAGTGTTCTCTTTTGAATAATGACAACATCCACAAAAGTTTGATCAAGTGTTGCCTCCTCAAAATTTAGCACCTCAATTTTTCTTATAATAAGTTTTTCATCCTCACAAAACATATAACTAAATTGTTGGGCGTTACACATATCAACCTTTGTACTCAAGTCTACATGTATGTTGTGAATATCAAAGCCAAACCTGTCAACCTTTTGAGTGAACTCCTCCTTTTTTTTTCCAGGAGCGTCAATGTATCTAGTATTCTCTCATTATGCTCCAACAATATATCTATCACGCTCTAGCAATAATGCACTATATCAAAAGGATAAGGATCAATAATAAAAAGTGATAATCACTCCACACTTCCTCTTGTAAAGACGTCATATCGGAAAGAGTAGCCAAATATATATATATAGATATATATATATAAAAGAAAAAATGAAACTCTAAAACTCCAACAACTTCAATCAATGACTCTAAAACATTATTCCCAGGCAACTGAAGAAAATTTTTGATATCGCCCAAAGCTACACCTCCAATTAAAGTAAAACTGGTCGATGAAAAATAGAGTAACCCAAATCAGGTAGGAGTTGAATCGGCATGGAATACATAGAACTATCTCTCGTGTTTGCTTAAATAAATGAGAAATACAAAAAAGTAAATGGGGGATTTTTATATAAATAGTAGAAAGTTACAAAACTCAGATGTTTTTAGTTGTAAACAGTCAGTAACAAACACTAGGCTTATGTTCCCCCTGGATTCTAACTCTTTAAATTTATCATGCTCAATCTAAATATCATACTGGTGCGTATGTAGAATGTACCAAGTTATATATCACCAATAGATTTTTGACAAACTTTTGTAAATCTTACTTACCTCCTCCCAATTTCAGAGTCTCGCACTTCTAACCCTTAATTGGACCCCAATTTCAGCTATCTCCTCTTAGTCTCAAGTTGATTAGATGAAAATAATTATCTTAAGTAGATTGTGCTGATTATCTTCTTTCGATGATTAACTTCAAATCACTGTTATGTTCTCTTTTTCCTAATTTGTACCTCTCTCTAAGGATCTATCATGACCTGAACCAGGTTTTGGCCGTGACGAGTATCGCAAGTCCACTGAGGAATGGAGTCGACCCCCTTTAACTAGTCAAATAGAACATAACACTAGTATAGCAACGAAATTTAAAAAATGTCACTAGATATGTGAGTATGACTCAAAAGAAGTCTAAGAATTTATCAATCAATCCAAAGTCCACAATAATAAAAAAATCCTCTAGACAGAACCAAATCAATCTAAGTCGGGACATGTCCCTAATGATAACCAAAAAATACCAAAGAAAAGTAAATGACATAAGGAAACAAAATTATTAAATGAGGTCTTCAAAAGTATAGAAGATCACCACTTCAGTCTATCTCATGAGCTATCCCATGATTATCTAATCACTGCGCAGGACAAGTATAAGTATTTCTAGGTTATGCATTACATAGGAATACAACATCCAAAGATGGTTAAAGGGATAAGCACTAGCATGTAACTCAGGAAAGGGGAAAAAATAGTTCCAAGTGAAAACTATAGTAAAATCCTTATGACAACAATATACATATATACATACATATATATATATATATATATTTAAATGACATGCTAGGATAGGGAACAAAGCTTAGCATGAAAGTTAAAAATTAGCTTGGACTTTGTAGCTTATCCGTCATATTAGTACCAACGGGCTATATGGGACATATCTCTCTCTTCCTTGACGGGCCCCAGTGTGTGTTAACCGCACGATCCGGAGGCATCAAGAAAGGCAGGGGAATCCACAACCCTTCGCCTATCCCTGACAAAATATAACAAGTATGAAACAAGAACATGGTCATCAAGACAAACCCCTCATGCCAAAAACTATGGGTTCTCAGTGTTTTCCCTCCCTGGTACTTACACCTACACGATTAGCTACACAACCCCCTTTAAGTCTAAATTAAAACAATTACACATTCCCATTCATTGAACCATAATTATCCACATTGGAACATACAATTTGTATCGTCATACCAACAATGCTTGCAAGTGAATATCATCACGTCATGATAATTATCATCACTTAGGGGAATCCGCTACCCTACAAGCTCCAATCATTTATCCACATAGGGGAATCCATGACCCCCTAGTTTTAATTATTTATTAGCTTGGGGGAATCCATGACTCCCAAGATTCAATTTAAACCCATTATGTTTCAATAGACTTTTATATCATGCAATGGTTCTAAAAAGTAGTTCAATATGTGTATTCTCATGTTCAAAGCAAGTTTCACAAGATTAGCTTGAGGTTATACCAAATCTAATTTTCAAAATGATATAAGTTGGGGGAATCCACAACCCCCATCACAATTTCCTATGCCCATGCACCTAGCAGTTTAAAATCATCAATTCAAATCATGAGTAATCAACAGAAACCATAGAAAAAGCAAGTCATTCATTAACGCTCAAAATCCCTCAACCCAGATTCAATTCATCAGTTTAATCACATGGATAGCAATTGTAAATACATTATTTTTTTTACAAAATAAGCTTTGGAAAAGAGTAATATGCCTTAGATACACACAAATTCGGAAGCAATTTGGATCTTGAACATCGGAAGATGAATGTACGGTAAAATCCTTATGATTTCTTGAGGTGTTGAGTTTGAGAGTGTAATTGGGGATTTTATTATCTGTAAACTAAAAGGAATAGGCTATATTACATTTAAAGGTCATACATAGGTGAAAAGACCCCAACACCCCTTATCTTATGGTAATTAAAACAAGTCAACAAGACTTTAACATAGCAGCATGGCACGAACCATATCGTTGAGTCTAACTTCAATGCCATACTACTTATTGCATAGATTATCCTCGAAGACACGCTTCCTATGATGGATATTATCCTCTGTGACACGACGGTATCATGGAGGCATACTACCTCAAAAATCCAAAATATCCCCAAACCCCTTTTGAATATTTGGTAACTCACCTGAGTTACCCTTTTAATATGCCTAAATGAAATTTTAGTCAAAAATCAACATTTCGTACACGGGAGGGACAAAAATAGAATGCTCAAAATTTTGAGTTTGTTGCATTATCCCTCCCCCCCTTTGGATCAATGGTCCCCAAATGATGAGCTAGGACACTTTTCACACAAGAATAGCAATATCACACCAGAATAAAATGATAACCCAAATAGAAATAAGGGGAAAAAAGAATTCATACCTTAAGCACCTTCATCCGACACATGGAACAAGAATGGGTAGTTAGCTTTCATATCTTCTTTAGCTTCCCAAGTGGGTTCTTCCACCTTTTGGTTCCTCCAAAGGACTTTTACTGAAGCTACGTCATTAGTTCTAAATCTACAAATTTGTCTATCTAAGATCTCCACAGGGACCTCCTCATATGACAAGGAATCCAAAATACCAACACTCTTAATAGGGACTACCAAGGAAGGATCACCAATATATTTTTTCAACATAGACACATGAAATACATGGTGAATGGAACCCAAACATGCAAGCAATTCTAGCTTATAGGAAACATTCCCCACTCTCTTCAAAATCTAAAAAGGGCCAATATAACGGGGATTGCGCTTTTCCTTCTTTCAAAATTGCATCACTCCTTTCATGGGAGATACTTTTAAGAACACGTAATTACCCACATCGAATCCCAACTCTCTTTACCTCACGTACGGATAGGATATTTGGTGACTTTGGGTAGTCTTAAGCCTATCTCTAATTACTTCACCTTCTCCATGGACTGATTGACCAAGTCTGTGCCAAAAAATCTAGCTTCCCCAACTTCGAACCACCCAATAAGAGAAAGACATATCCTACTATACAAAGCCTCAAAGGGAACCATCTATATACTAGAATGATAGTTGTTATTATAAGAAAACTCGATGAGAGAAAATGTGATCATCCCAACTCAAAATGACTATACCAGGTACGAAAGGCAGTCTTAGGGATATCTATTTCCCCAATCTTTAGCTGATGATAACCCGATTAATGATCAATCTTAGAGAAATACTTAGAACCCTAAAGTTTGTCAAATAGGTCATCAATCTTAGGAAAAGGGTACTTATTCTTCACTATCACCTTATTCAACTAATGGTAATCTATACACATCCAAAGAGAACCATCCTTCTTACACATAAAAAATAGGTGCGCCCCACAGGGACATATTAGGGCGGATAAAACCCTTGTCAATAATATCTTTCAACTACTTCTTAAGTTCTTTCAACTCAGATAAACCCATTCTATAGGGAGGGGTAGATATAGGATAAATGTTTGGAAGAAGATCAATCCCAAAATCAATTTCCTAGCGGGAGGTATACCACGTAGGTCATCAAAGAAAAACTCAGGAAATTCCTTCACCATCAGATAGAATCTTTTTAACCCAGACCAAATAATACAGACACCCATATAAACCTTTCCTTAGTCACTAGGGAACTTTCTTCCCACTCAACAACTGACTTATTATGAAATTTTAAAATAACCTTATGAGTCCAACAATATAAAGAGGAATAGAAGGAATTGAGCCAATCCAACTCTAGGATAACATAAAAATCAACCATATCCAACTCTATCAAGTCTGCCAAAGTCTCCCTTCCACGGACAGATACCACACTACCCCTATAGGCTCTTCTAGCAACAACAGAGTCACCTACTAGGTGGACACATAGAAGGGTTCCAAAATACCCTTGGGACCAAAACCAAAATAAAAATCCATTTATGGGGTCACATTAGAAAGAGTAGAGCCTGGATCAAGAAAAAAAGTACACATTATAGAAAAAAAGTTGTAACATACAAGTGATGAAATTATCGAATGCATCAGGTTCCTGGTGGGTGGCAACAGAATACAGATGATTTCAACCAGTGTCGATGCTAGAAGTGGAACTTTTCAGCTCGAAGCTGATAAAGAAGTATCTGGAATATTTTTAGCTCCAGAAGCAACCTTAGCTTGATAGTTTCACTAAAAATGCTCTGGCTGATCATAATTATAACACTGATTCGTCCCCTCCTCATACTGACCACGATTAAATGACCTATAAAATTTACAAAGAGGATAGGATAGAGATAACTAAGATCCACAAACCTGGGACTGGGCACCCTCTTCCCTAAACTCGTAAAACATCGATAAATAGACAACATAGGATAAGAAGCACTAGCTGTCGAACAAAAGCCAAAATTTTCCTAATATTTCTTCCTTCCCCACTACTTACCATCTCTATCACTATGCTACTGACCTCTACCCTATTCCAAATATTGAAACTTCTTACTCTACCTCTCCAACATCTCTGCCTTCTTCTTTTTTTCCTTTTCAACTTACTGTATATACACCACAAGTCTAGAGATGTCCATATACTTATTTAACAAGGCGGCCTTGCTCTCAAAATCCAATCATGGGACAACCTAGAAGCAAATTTTCTCATTATAGCCCTTGTGCTAGACACTAACTCCCGAGCATAATAAGGCGACTAATAAATTTATGGCATACTCCTTCACAGTTATTTCTCCCTGCTTCAAATTTGCGAACTCCTCAGCTTAAACCTTTCTCATCTCTTAAGGAAAGAAGTGGTCTAGAAATGCACTAGAAAAGTCATCCTATAATGCCACCTCTGCATTATCATCCCTACCCTGATCCTATTCTTCATACCATTGATATGTTATATTCTTAACAAATAAGTAGGGAAATCCACACCCTCTACATCAGTATTATGAATTACTTAAAAGATCTTTTAAATCTCATCTATCAAACCTTGATGATCCTCCTCAATTTTAGTTCCAGTTAAAACCAAAGGATTTAATCTCATAAACTGCCCAAATTGAGTACCCTCAGAACAACTCACAACAGTACTAGTAGGACCCAACTGAAGTGAATGAGATGTCGCCAACTGGATCAATAGATATATAAAATAGAGGAACACAACATTAGTAATATCTCTGGGAGGTGACTGAGTAAGAGTGCCATCCTCGAAAGAAGGATTGCAAATATCATTGAAACTCCAATGGGGAAATCAGAAGTAGCGACCCTAGATCGGGTTTGTACTCTATAAGTGGGATGAGTTCTATCAACATTGTCCTCAAGGGGGATAAATGAGGTTCCATGATTATCAGATTTTCTTGGAGGCATGATCTGAAAGGCAAATAATTAAGAATTAGAAGAGATAAAGTACCTTAGACTTTATATCTCAAAAATAGAACAACAAGAACGGAAAGTATTCCTAGAAGCCTTATTGCCCTTTCTTATAAGTGTGGCATGCTACACATCCATAAAAGATACTCTACTTGACATGGTTTTATGGATACCCGATTGAACCTAAACCTATGCTCTGATACTGACTTTTTCATGACCCAAACCAGGGTCTATCCATGAAGGGTATCTCAAGTCCATCGAGGATCAAATACTACCCTATTTACCTAGTAAAACAAAACACAACACTAGTGTAGCAGTGAAATAGCAAACATGTCACAATATATGTAAGTATGACTCAAAAAAAGTCTAAGAATATAAAAAATCAATCCCAAGTTCAGAGAAATCTGCAAACCCTCTAGACAGAACCAAATCAATCTATCTCGGGACAAGCCCTGGATAATAGCCAAACTATACCAAAGAAAAGAATATGACATA
The DNA here is from genome assembly GCA_030864215.1 of Capsicum pubescens. NCBI lineage: Eukaryota > Viridiplantae > Streptophyta > Magnoliopsida > Solanales > Solanaceae > Capsicum > Capsicum pubescens. Next base: position 128,691,778 of record CM061543.1, read on the forward strand.
AGAAAACCAAATCATGAAATAAGGTCTTCCAAAGTATGGAAGCTCACAACTTTATTATGACTCATGAGCTATCCCATGATCACCTCATCACTTCATAAGAAAAGTAGAGGTATATTTGGTTTCTGCAATGCTTAGGGATAGAACATCCAAAGAGGGTCGGTGGGATGAGCACTAACATATAACTTCTCAAAGGAGATATAATAATTCCAAGTCAAACCTACAGTAAAATTCACATGCACACAATATGCATACAGATATATATAAATTACATGTTGGGATAGGGAACAAAGCTTAGCATGAAAGTAAACTATTAGCATAGACTGTGTAGCTTAGCCATCATAATAGTACCCATGAGCTATATAGGTTCACACTCTCTCCATATGGTCATGCCCCAGTGCGTGTTAGCAGCACGAACTTAAGGCGTCAAGAAAGGTCAGGGAATCTATGACCCTTTGACTATCCCTAACGAAATATATCAAGTGTGACACAATCACATAGTCACCAAGACCAACCCCTCACACCGAAAAATATGGGTTTGAAGTATTTTTCCTCCCTGGGACTGATAACGCTCAAACTATACCTCTCATATGAGAATGTAAACTATTGTTGTCAATATATTTACCATACTTTGGAGTCGGTGTCGAATCCACGAGGAACAATGTGAGTGGAGATTAAACTAATTTAAAACTACAGCTATAAGTTGAATTCAAGCAAATGATATAAAATGATAAAATTGAGGTTATTGATGATCAACAAATAATTGTTGGTCACTTTAGTTTCAATGTTTGTAATCAAGAGTTTATGGAAAACCAGAGTTATGTTCACTATGGGTGTTGGGATTCGACAGACGCTAGTAACGATTCAGGATTCTTGTGGTAGGTAGGAACAACAAATTATCCTTTTTGAATTTATGCCTAAATGTCTCTCGAACTTAGGCATTTAACTACCTAATTCTCTCGAACATAGGCAGTTTATATTTCATAACAGGATGTTATCTCATGTTAATTAATATTGCTACAACATTAATTATTAAATGGAAGGTTGGTAGCTTTCAAGTCCCTGTTGATAATTCGCTTCTTACTTGGGTTGAATTCTTAGTTCAAGCAAATCACTAGTAAGCAGGACCTATTGTTTGCAACCAAAAGATAAAGTGTAAAGCAGAGGGATTACCAAGAAGTTACTACCACCGTTAGAATCCTGAACACTTAGTTGCTTTACAAACCCAAACCCATAGATCCCATAACTCGGGTTAAGGGGTTTAACTACTCATACTATAACGAGCAATACAACTTGTTGAATTTATAATGCTATGGAATAATACTTACAACAAAAATGAATAGCAACAGTTGTATCTCGAATTAAATTGCAGTAGAAAAATCTTGAAAAATAATATGATAATCTCTCCCAAGATAACTGTAAACTTGTATAAAAAAATTAGAGAGCAAACAGGTGAAGTTAAAGTCTAGAATGTCGAGTACCCGCCCCAAAAAATCCCTTATCAATACTTTAAATAGTTTACCCTAATTATGGAAACAAAATCATAGAGTTCAGTTATTTCTTATACAGGTGACAATATTATGTGATGCCTTATCAAGAGTCTGATGACTTATCACAGATGTCGCCAGCTTCTCTTCGCTTTTGACATTCGCTGACTTAGGCTAACGATGAAGTGTGATGGCTTATCAGATCTTTGATGACTTATCACAGATGTCGTCGATTATTTACTTTAGCTCTCATGTTTTGCCTTAGGCTAACGATGATCTTGACGGCTTATCACAACTCTGACGGCTTATCACATGTCGTCATAACTTCTTCCAACTGAATCCTATTCTCTGTTTAAGGCTGATGATGAAGCTGATAACTTATTAGAGTGCTGACAACTTATCAGGAATGTCGTCAGCCACACTTCTCTTCTATTTGCTTCATATTTCAACTCTTTTACTTTCATCATTGCTGGTTCTCTTGCATCTTGACTTTCACTGCAAAATCAAAGATAAAACAATCAAAAATGGTAAAAGTTACTTAAGACTTTGCAATTATTCTCAGTTAAAAGCCTCAAATGTGTTAGCATCTACTCACACCTCAACACCCTCAACTTAAAATAATTTCTTGTCCTCAAGCAACTAAAACACAATCAAGAGGATACAAAATACATTTGGCAGTCAATCATCTATATTATCTCAAAACCATCTTTATCTTCTCCAAGGTCAATTAATTCCAAATCAACTATGTATGCTACTGAAGAAAAACATGTGACACACAGGAATCAAGATATGGCATCAATTCAGCAACAACAACCATGCATGTATCAAGCTTACACTATCCAAACAAGTTAGCAACTTGCAACATAACCAGTGTGCCCTCACTACAAAGAAGTCCCACTTTACTTATATTAGACATTACATATGTAACCATGGGGAAAATCACCAGACACTCACTCTCAGAATTAATTTCCAATTAATGTTTGCCGAATACCATAGGCTTGCCCTTATTTTTATTACCAAGACTTTCAGATAGGTCATCTAGGATCACTATAGGTCTTCTCTTTCGCTTGTAATGTAGGCTAGGAGATGGTATGATACTCGATGATATTTAAAGTAACTAAGCCTCCTTGACACTACACTAGCTTCTGGGGTCTCACTTATTAACCTTTTTTATTCTTCTATTTTCTTGATTACACATATTCAGGATGGGTGTGGTCTTTTTGACAATAATTTCTTTTTTTTTTCACAACTTTTCTTTTCTTATTCTTTTTCACCGCACCAAGCTTTTTATTCTTTTCTTTTATTCTACTTTTCTTCATACTCGATTTATATCATGCACCCCTATGGTATCCACCCTCAACTTACGCTATTTGCCTAAGTTAAAGTGCACAATGTCCAAGGAGGACTAGGGCCAAAACAGGTTCATTGTGATACAAATGGGAAGGTGATATGTCTAATAAAAATAATAGGCATTCAGGCTCAAAATCAGGATCAAGGGATATAATTTACACATGAACGGTCATTTAGGCTAAAAGTAGACTAATATCAACAATGCCTATGATCTTTTCCTAACCGCTATCCTACAACCCAGGCAAGACCAACCGGTCAAGTTCTGGATTTAACACATAACGGGAACTAGATAGTATCTCACACACACATGGCACAAAGGTACATCACAAACTACTACCCATTCAGTTCATGCAATTGTTTAGCAATGGTTATCATATCACTAGTACTAATGCCATAACAAGATGCACAGTGGTCACACATAAATACGTATTACAAATTTATAAAATAGACCATTGGAGTGCTGTTCAAAAATCAACAAAAATATGTTAACTGCCTAAGGTACTTGTATTTCTCCTTGTCAACTACAACATTTTACAACAAATCACAATACGCCTAAACATGCCAACTCTACTAGGAACAAGACTTCGGGAACAAGAGGCACGGCAACAAAAAACCCAAGAGGACATCAATACCCACAAGTAGCCCCACCCTGAACTTAAAATCATGTAATGTCCCCAATGCATCAAACCAAAACAAGAGAGTTAGAAACATACCTGTCGCACCATGGGTGTAAAGATCTGATGTCAATCATAGAATACGAATACAAACAACAAAATACCTTGGGTTGCGTCTCAAGAAGCGCCTAATTTGGTGTCACGGCATGACCCAACTCAGATTTTTCCTCCACCTTAAGGATATGAATATCACCCCCAACTTAGAGTCTATCTCTTTTCCTCACTCGTAGGGGGTGGTACAAAAATTAAGAAGTTGAGTAATGGATTGAGCATGCTAAACCACTCGGCCTTAAAGTGAGGTGTGTTTTTATGTTGCTTGTCCAATGTAAAATCAAGAATATAGGTTTCTTGTTACTCATCTTCACACTCTTCTACTATTTTAAATGATTTCATATACAAGATATCATCTAAACATAATGTAGAAAAGTGCTTTTAATGAGGAACAATCAATCCTACTTCAAAATTTACACTATCTACTACACAGTCACTTTTATTCACCTTCTCGACTTCTTCACTTCAAATTGGGCTAGAGTCTTTAGTAGAGATTTTCTTTGTTTCTTATTTTGCCTCTAGCACCATGTCCTCAATCTTGTCATCATCTCTCATGATTGGTTCGGTTGGTTGGGAAATCACTGAGGGTTGCTAAACATCAAGCTCAACATTAATATAGGGTTCTTGCTCCTCATCTTCACACTCTTCCATTATTTTAAATGATTCCACATACCAGATATTATCTAAACATAATATAGAATAATGCTTTGAATGATTGACCTCTATATCCATCTCCTCATGAATGATTGTCTTCATATCTTCACACATATCACATATAATATCATACGTTTCTTTCTGGAGATCCAACATTCGTTGAAACATAGATTCAATGCCACTCTTCCCGGTGCTTCGTTCTTTCTTTTCTTGACCATAAGACCTATCAAACTCATGTGAAGAACTAGAATTTGGGTTAGCTCAATAGCGGGAGGGGTCATTTGGGAAATCACTCCAATATCCATCTTGACCACCACATAAAGAACAATCATACTCCCGATAGGATGGAGATGGTGCACACATCTCTCTCCATGGAGCATATCTACAATCTTGCCAAAAGTGAGGTCCATCACAATATGGACATGGATCATCAAGAAAAGATTTTCAACCACCATGCTCATATTCATTCCACGATGCGATAGTAATAAGTAAACTAAAATAAAAATCTACCTAACACAAGAAATAAAAGAAAACTAAAAACACATATTTTCAAGTTTGAATTCAAGCAAGTAGGCTAAAATTCCAAACAAACTCAATACGCTAAATTGTTCCCCGACAACGGTGCCATTTTTTGATAACGCTCAAACTACACCTCTCATGTGAGAATGTAAGCGATCGTTGTCAATATATTTACCCAACTTTGATGTCGGGGTCGAATCCATGAGGAACAATGTGAGTGGCGATTAAACTAATTTGTAACTATAGCTATAACTTGAATTCAAATAAATGATATGAAAATATATAATAGGGGTTTTTGATGATCAGCAAATAATTGTTGGTCACTTTAAGTTCAGTGTTTGTAATCAAGAGTTTATGGAAAACCAGTGTTATGTTCACTATGGGTGTTGGGATTTGACAGATGCTAGTAACGATTCAAGATTCTTGTGGTAGGTAGGAACAACAGATTATCCTTGTCGAATTTATGCCTAAATGTCTCTCGACCTACTTAAGCATTTAACTACCTAATTCTCTCGAACTTAGGGAGTTTATATTTCATAACAGGATGTTATCTTAGGTTAATTAATCTTCCTACAATATTAATTATTAAACGGAAGGTTGGTAGCTTTCAAGTCCTTGTTGATAATTCATTTTTTATTAGGGTTGATTTCTAAGTTCAAGCAAATCACTAGAAAGAACGCTACTAAGAAAATTGCATTTAGCAAGAGACCGATAACGTTGCTAATCAACATAAATCCATCGCTAAAGCCATTTAGAGATGGATCAATGACGGAATACTAGTCATTGCTATATTGCGCGTTGCTAATCATTTAGCAATGGAAAAAATAAAATCTGTTGCTAGACTTGCCATGAAATAGAGACGCCCTATATCCACTGTTATTTTTTAGCAATGAATATATTCGTTGTTATATTTATAAATATCGTTACTAATTTCATGTTGTTTTTTGTCGTTTTGATTATTTCGTGATCAAATATTTCATTGCCAATCCGTCGCTAAAAATTCCCAATTTTTGTGACAAAAAAATATTTTCCTCAATATGTTGCAAATGTTTTTCTTTGGCAATTATTAAATTTGTTGCTAAATCTATCGTCATTACTTTTCTTCCAATACCTTTTTTATTTGTATTTTACATACACCATGTTGAATCATATTAAAGGCATATTATAAAATTCTTAAAATATCCAACATTCATACAAAAGAAACCATATATAAAGATAGCAAAGTCTTCTTAAAATATCCAACATTCATGTAAAAGAACCCACATATATAGATAGCAAAATCTAAACATCCACAATACTAAATATAGCAACATCTAAACACATAATTATGTCCATCTTTAGCTAGACCAGGTACAACAATTGAGAGTGGTTGTGGTTTTCATTGGGGTATTCATGCCAGTTAACTAATTTGCTCACCCCAGGCCAAAGTTGTTCATTAGGAGTATCTAGCAACCTTCACCACAATTCTGTTAAGGTTAGAATGTAGAAACCAAGTTAGATAATTGCAATCTTGCTATTGCACAACAACTCACTGCAATAAAGAACATGACAGAAGTAGAAATTAGCAGAAACACTTCCCTTTTAGTTTAAATCAGAAATATTTTGGACTGTTAATTATTGTGACATTATTTTTATGGATGGACTTTCTATAGAACCGGTTTTATTAAAATGATTTATCACTACTTTAGCAACTTTGGCAACTTGGCCTATGAATCAACTAAGATGATCAAGAAATCTTAAGCTGCAAATATTTAGTAGTTTGTTGTTCAAATATATTTTAGCTAGTTTACCACATCTTTTGATTATAAATCATTTTCTGGATTAAACATATTGCCAAGAGTAAAAGACTTACTATTTCAACTTTGCAAAAAACTCTTCATGCAATTGTTGAAAATAGAGGTGTCTACTTGACTAAGAGAAGAGGGCATTAGACTGATGCCTCCTGAGACTGGAGCATTAATAACCACGTCCATATTTGGTACACTAGCATCTGACAGTGGCACACTTTTCATATCAGCAAAAAGCTTATTAAGATAAGAGACCACTTGAATTTCCTCTTAATTAAACTGTTGCTCCTATTATAGCCATTAGAAATCAACATCATCAACAATTTAACCATCACCACCAATATTAAACCAGGCCAATTTATTGACCACTAGGACACACCCTTGGCTGCGGACTGAGAACCCTTTAAAAAGGTGTAACAAGAAATTACCCACGTGTAAAGTAGTAAAAAGCTGTGAAGCGATTCTCTCAAGAACATCAATGTTGTTTGTAGCCATCGACACCTACAAGCGGAATAATGCAATTAAAACTAGGAAGGAAAATAGAAATTTCTTCAGTTAAAAAACATAGAGCACAAGGTTATCACCAAAAATACTATACCAAAAATACTATACCCTTCATGCCCATACGTCACTCCGATTGTTAATCGCTAGGCCACCCACCGGCTTGGGATAAACTCTGCTCACAAACTCTTACATATATAAAAACCACACTCCTTAATACAATTTGCAGTAACTTCCTGGTAGTAACAAACATAAAATGAAAAAAAAGATCTCTGCAACAAGAGATTTAATGATTCATGATGTCCCCTTGAAGAAAAAAATGCAAAATAGTATTTGTTGTATACAAACTATAAATAAATAGAAAATCAAAACCGTGAGGGCAATCACGAACATATTACAGAAATAAATAAATAATAAACAATGAAAACCTTGGAGATCATACACAGCTGCCCACAAGTTGTTATTTTTCTCCTGTTCAACTTTTCTTTAAAGACGTGACCAATTCCCGGAAGTGCTTTTACTTGAAGTTCTTGTATTTCAAAGATACTAAGAAGGCAAAAAATTACAACAAAAGGCAGGGGCTAAAAATTGTACAGGCTCGCTATTGGTAATGGAACAGTATTCATTATTGTTACTCTTATAACCTCAGGATCACCAACAAATAACATATATATTCAGCTTCTAATAGACAATTAGCCTAGTACATTAATGTAGAAGGCACATATGGGGAATTCTAAAAGAAACATTTCTTTGGTTATTGAAGAGAGGAAACATTTACTTTTGTAGTTACCATGCCATAGAAAATAATTGAGTTGATATCAAGTTAAAACGTAAACCAAAACTGTCCCTAAGAGAGAATTGTATTTCAAATGACTTAATATAACTATATACGTTCAGAAAAAATATACTAAATGTTTGACGGGGTGAGATTAAAGCTTGAGGAGGTGCTCTCCCACTCCCAATTACCTTACCTTTAAGAGTGGACGATATAACTTACAAGAGTTAATGGATGAATAAAGAGTGGGAAGTTACATGAATTTCAAGGAAAAGATGACCAAATTCAGCAATAAAAAACCATGAGACAAATGAACCTAATGCCAAACACCTACTACAATATTATGTCCAACTATTATTACATTCTACCCATCAAAGACTAAGGGAGTAGTATGAGAATCTGAAGTTCATGCAAAACCAAATAAAATTCAAGTACTGAAGAAAGAACTGAAAACAACAACAGTGAAAAATAGTGAGTTGAGAAAGAGAGATAAGCAGGAGATAAACAAAACTGAGGCAGCTAAAAAGAGTAAAGTTTCACTTCAGAATCAGATAAGAAGGTGGAAGGAACATAAAGAGAGAGAAGGTTGCATTGGCTGCTCTTAGAGAAGAGTCCATTTCCAGAGAAATTACAGAATACAAGCTTGATAATTCTCCCAAAATAAAACAATCTCTTGGTAAGATTCTCAGGATTGGAACAACTGCAACCACTTCTCTACTAAAGAAACACAATAGATGCCAATGAAAATACAAATTTGGAAAATTAAACTAGTGTACAATTTGGAACATGATTGGCTATATTTGATAAATAGCTATTTCTATTAATACCTAGAAAGCACTGGTTAAAATATTTAATAGGTTGATAAGATGAACCAATAAAGAAACTTATTGATGACAAACAAACCAGTAAAAGACAAGCAATATAAAAACAAGAGGAGATCATAATGATTTTCGAATTGAGTGCATAGTGTCAGACAAGCTTACGATCAGGATCAATGAAGTCATTTAACTTGATCATACAAGGTGGTAAACAGTGTTTGAACTAGTTTTGAACACATAGTTTCCTAAATAAAATCTAGTGAAGTTCGGGTCGGGAACACAATCTAGTACAACTACATAGTGTCTATTTGGTTATTCTGATTTTTTTAAAATTTAAAAAGGTAGAATTGTTTTATCTAGAAGAATAAAAATGCAAAACCTTTTCCAAATAATGTTCATAAGAAAACCATGACTTAGATAAAAATATAAAATGGTTCATTGCCTAACTTTTGAGCAATTTTTGAAGGGGTAAATTTAGTCAATGCTCGTTCTATCTCTTCACTAACAACTCTCCAAAGAATCCATTCTAAGCATGTATAAAGAGGAAATATTAGTGAGCATCTAAATACAACAACAACAACAAACCCAATGTATTCCCACATAGTGGGGTCTGGGGAAGGTAAAATGTACTCAGTCCATCCCACTACCTCCAAGGAAGTAGAGAGGCCATTTCTGATAGACCCCCGAGTAAAGACCAAAATCATATTTATATATACACACACATACCTTATATAATAAATTACATTGCTGGTGCACAAAAGTTCTCGTGAAACTTAGTTTTTAGGAAATTATCAAATAGAATGGACAAAGTTCCAGGTAGACTCCACAACATGACGAAGATATTAGATCAGCATATATACAACCTGAATTTACAAGATGAAAATCATCTCAAATCTAAAGCTAAGAGTATTTATTAAATCATCTAAAATCAAGTGGTTTCAAACCTGAAGTAGGTAAACTTGTTGATCAGTTGACATCATACCTTTGAGGCTTTTCTCCATGTTCCTGCTACTGCTTCTCTATATTTAAGATTCACTCTGAGCATACGACAAGGCATCCCTTGTAATTGCTACTTCATTGACTCATGCATTAGTTCAGAGAATTTATCCAGCCCAGCCCTAGAGCTCTGTAGGAATCAGGACAACCGATACCAATAGTACTCCATCTTTAAAAGTACACCGATATTTCTACTTAGGTTTCATGTGCCAGCTTACTTCCAGACAGCCACATCAACAATCACAGCCAAGCAGACCAACCTAAATGAGCATCTTAATGAAAACAGAAAAAAATAGGTTTGTTTTCTGGTCTATTAATCTTGATTTACGCAGCACATAATCTACAAGTGGGGAATGGGGAGGGTAGGACCCAGAAGGCTAACTAAATGTTGATGGAAAAACTTTGAAAGAAAATTCATTTGAAGTTTGAAGTTCCAACTAGTGCATCGTCTATAAACAACCAATTCCCTTACAACAACAAAGGTTCCATTCTCTAATTTTCCCTTGTAAATCTGATATGGAAAGATATGCCATACAAGTTGTTATATAAACTAAATAGTCCAACTTTGAGCCGAAAAAAGAATAAATCCTGGGACAGAAGTCTTGAAAAGATGTTAACTCACTGCATATGCACTTTAAGTAAGCGACTTAAGTGACTCGCTTTAGTGATATTAATTGTCAAAGTTCAATAGATAACAAATCAAAATATGCATTACTCCTAATTGTAATCAACATTATATGGTATCAAAATGCAAAGTCAATATCCATATAGCACTTATGCACATAGACAATACATAATAAAGGAAAAAAAAATTATTTAATCAACTGCTTATCTTGGCGAGTTGTGCATCTATTTAATTGTCTGATTTGAGTTATTCAATGAAAACTACCTGAAAAACTAATTTGATTATGTCAATTACTCATGGAGATCAAGACCTCTGTGAATACTATGGCACCATATGGATGATATAAAAATTAGCAACAAAAAGTTTATCCTCCGATAAAATATAACATGAATTCTGAATAGATATATGCAAGGAAACAATATACTAAGCCCTCTTTGTAAATTAATTTGAGAGTACAACCAGTTTCAGAGCAGTACTTTTCCAATGGATCCTTCACCGAGCAATGCTGATTTATCAAATTTTTCTATCACTTCTTCCAACTCTTCAATGGAGAACACCCGATATGATGGAGCACCTTGTGATCCAAGTGCTGATTCTTGAGAAATGATTCCTGAGGTAAAATAAGTTAAAGAAACTCTAATCAAATCCGCTAAAAACTTAAGTAATTGGCTTAGAAACTTTTTTGCAAAAAATCTGCCTATTTTGAGTTGATATTGAAAATGAAGTCAAACTACAACTTACTAGCATTTTCCAGGAGCTCATCAGAAATATTGGGTTGTGCACTATCTTGCACAACTTTCAGAAACATGTACCGATCCATATCGTGACGTGTATGTATGTTGTTATTTTCTACTAAAGAAGAGAAGGACAACTACCAAAAACACCACAAGTAGTACAACTCCCCCAACAACACCTACCATTTCATGTTAAAAAAACCACAAACAAAAATTCTAAGAAAAAAACCGATTCCCATTTCAAGTAAATAACCATTTATCAAACTTTTTAACACAATAATCGAACAACCCTATGTGAAAGAGCTCAAACAACCCTAAAACTATCATTTACAAGTGAAATCTAACATAGAAATTAAGAAATTTAAAAAGGAAAAAATAACTCACATTACGAGATTTAGAATTGTACCTCTAATTTAGATTTGAAATTGAGTGATTAATTCCCTTTTTGATTGATATTGAGTGATTCTATTTTCTCAATTGAGAGACAATGGAGAGAAAAGGGAAAGGAGAGGTTGTTTTTGGAGAGAGGCAGAGGATACAATGTGTTGGGAACAAAGTGAAATAAAAGACTTTGCCCTAATATTTATTTGGTAGGGTGACAGATTCAGCAACGGGTGCAAAATCCGTTGCTAATTATTTAAAAAAATAATATATTTTTTAAAAATATTAAAATAATTCTAGTGACAAAAATTTCATTGCTATTTCCGTCTCCACCATGTCAAAAAAAATTTCCCCTTTTTATGTCGCTAATTTTATCACCAAAATAAAGGCGCCAATATTTACCGCCAAAATATAGCAACAAATTATAATTTTTGTCGCTAATCTATCGCTAATTAGTCTACTAATATTATTTTTAATTATTTAGCGATAAAAAACCTATTTGTTGCAATTCCATCGTTAATTAGCGATGAAAAAGTGCTTGTTGCTACAAATCCGTTGCTAAACCCGGTTTTTTTTGTAGTGGAAGGACCTATTGTTTGCAACCAATAGATAAAGTGTAAAGCAGAAGGATTACCAAGAAGTTTCTACCACCGTTAAAATCCTGAACACTTAGTTGTGTTGCAAACCCAAACCCATAGATCCCATAACTCGGGTTAAGGGGTTTAGCCACTCATACTGTGAATAGAAACAGTTGTATCTCGGATTAAATTGCAGTAGAAAAATCCCAAAAAATAATATGATAATCTCTCCAAAGCTAATTGTAAACTTGTATCAAAAAATAAAGAGCAAAAACTTAAAGTTCAAGTACAGAATGTTGAGTACCCACCCCAAGAAAACCCTAAACAATACTTTAAATAGTTCACCCTAATTATTGAAGCAAAATCAGAGAGTTCAGTAATTTCTCGGACAGGTGATGACATTTTGTGACGCCTTATCAGGAGTCTGACGACTTATCACAGATGTCGTCAGCTCCTCTTCGCTTTTGACATTCGCTGCCTTAGGCTTACAATGAAGCATGACGTCTTATCAGATCTTTGACGACTTATCACAGATGTCATCGATGATTTACTTCAGCTCTCATGTTTTGCCTTAGGATAATGATGATCTTGATGGCTTATCATAACTCTGACGGCTTATCACATATCGTCGTTACTTCTTCCAGCTAAATCCCATTCTCTGTTTAAGGCTGACGATGAAGCTGATAACTTATTAGAGTGTTGACGACTTATCAGGAATGTCGTCAGCCACACTTCTATTCTATTTGCTTTAGATTTCAACTTTTTTACTTCCATCATTGTTGGTTCTCATGCATCTTGACTTCCACTAAAAAATCATAGATAAAAGAATCAAAAATGACAAAAGTTACTTCAGACTTTGAAGTTATTCTCAGTTAAAAGCCTCAAATGTGTTAGCATCTACTCACAGATTAGGGACTTATACCTTCACTGTTAGTTATGCAACCCCCTTTAAGTCCAGATTAAAACAATTACACATTCTCATTCATTGAACTATAATTATCCATGTAGGTACATACTGTAGGTATCATCATACCAACTATGCTTGCAAGCTAATATCATCTAGCTATAGAAATTAGAATCACTTGGGGGAATCCATGACCCTACAAGCTCCAATCATTCATCCACATGGGGGAATCCATGACCCTACAAGCTCCAATCATTCATCCACATGAGGGAATCCAAGACCCTCTAGGTTTAATTAATTATTATCTTAGAGAAATTCATGACCCCAAGGTTCAATTTAAAACCATTATGTTTGAAGAGCCTTTTATATCATGCAATAGTTTAAAAAAGGTAGTTTATTATGTGTATTCTCATGTTCAAGGAAAGTTTCACAAGATTAGGTTGAAGTTATACCAATTCCAATTTTCAAAATCATCAAATTTAGTGGAATCCACCACCCCCATCCCAATTCCTCATGCCCATGCACCCAATAATTCAAAATCATCAATTTAAATCATAAATAATCAATAGAAAACATTAGAAAAGCAAATCATTCTTTAACGCTCAAAATTCCTCAACCCACATTCGAATTCATCAATTTAATCACATGGATAACAATTGTAAATACATGATTTTTTACAAAATAAGCTTTTTGGAAGAGAAACATGCCTTATATATACACGAATTTTGATGCAATTGGGAACTTGGACCCCAAAAGATGGATGTACGATGAAATCCTTATGCTTTCTTGGGTTTTGAGTTTAAGAATTTAATTAGGAATTTTAATCTCTTAAAGTTAAAAAGAATAGGCTATATTACCTTTAAAGATCATATATAGGTGAAAAGTCCCTAATACCCTTCATCCCAAGGGAAAATAAAATAAGACAGCACGACTTTAATATAGCAGCGAGGCACAAAACCTATCATAGAGGCTAAACTCTGTGCCATGCTGCTTATCACAGAGATTATCCACCGTGACATGCTGCCTATCGCGGAGATTATCCTCCATGACACAATGGTATCATGGAGGCATGCTACCTTAGAACTCCAAAATAGCCCCGAACTCCTTTCGAAAATTCTGAAACTCGCTTGAGTTACCCTTTTAACATGCCTAAACACAATTTAAGTTAAAAATCAATGTTTTGTACATAGGAGGTATAAAAAATAATCAAAAATTTTAGGGTGTTATAGGTTCATAGTGAATTCTGAAAGGATCCTAATGTTTTCAACCATTAAGCAATGAAAACCACAATACATACAACAACAATAATCTAGAAGGATTGGACATTTTCTCTACTTCATTAATCCGCTAGAGTTCGCACAACCCTAGTCAAGGGAATTAGCCGTTTCTCATTGTGAAACTATAAATGGAATTCATATTTGAAAGAACTCAATCTCATAACAATTAATGAATAAAATCAAAAGTCTTAGATTGCATAATCAACAAAAATTAAGAACAAAGCAATCCCAAGATCAAAATCAAATATATGGTTTTAAGTAATAAGAGTGTGTAAACTTACCCCCTAGGGAATTCCCTAGCATAAAATAAATAAAATATGTCAAAAGATTATTTATGGAATACATGGAAACCCTATAAATCAAATTCTAAATAAAAGAGGAAAACTTGAGTCGGTGGCCATCTACGAACCCACCTACAAGTCGTAGGTGGTAACTACGGCCAGTAGGTGGTTGGACATAGGTGGTGCCCCAATTTTATATCCTTAATATATAATTTTTTATAGCTACTCTACTACCTACTCCCCTTAGGTTGTACCTACGGGGAGAGGTGCCTAGGTAGGTTGTTAGTTTTTAGCTTTTCATTTTGTTTTCTTTTGGTTAGCTTCCATCACCAAGTTTCCTGCAAAATCTCTCCAAAAAAACATAAATTCAAACATAATAGCCTTAAGTACATGTATATTCTCCATTTTAAGAATCTTAAGTGCCATAAAATCATAGAACATCACACACTTCACCCACCCCTCTATTTTTGCTTTTTGTTCTTCTCTGAGGAGGACCTCATTGAACCTAGTATTCTTTTTAACTTTTAGGAGTAATATTAGAATTTTTTTTCATTTTTAATAAATAGAGATGTTCTAGCTGGGTGCTACACATGATTACTTATTGAAAATGTTGTCGAATTCTAGGGTATAATTTGAAAATTGAATGACTTTTATAAGAAACCTAGGTTCTTTCATCTGACTCTTGTGTCATTTTGGCTTAAATTTAAATTATTGTGATTGCTTGGTTGAGAGTCTATAAATATCCTTGTTTATTTAAATTTGTGACATGTGTTTTGAGGTTTTTGTTATATTCCATGATTGCATATTGATATCTATAACTTTGCCTGTGTTTTTACAAAGTGAAATAATTAATGTTGAGTTAAGGTCATGATATAGATATTTCCTTGATAGCCATATTTTATGCCTTATTTATCTACCCTATCTGCATGAACTTAGTTATCCCCCTTGAGATTTTAGCCTATTATTTGGTAGCTTCATAAGTAGTTTATTCCTTTTCTGTCAACTGACCAAAATTTGATCCAAAACTCCTAAGTACTTAAGTTGAAAAATCAAGAATTAAATGAGTGTAAAATAGAAGAAAAAAGTGAATATGAAGCCCTAAAGAAATAACTATGGCTATGTTTAAGAAGTTCATATATAGTTGGTGGGGTGTAATATAATGAAAAGAAAAATTGATCAGAAGAAGTAGGTCATGTGGTTATAACAAGTAATCCATACTAAAGATATCTATACTAGCTTAAAGATATAGGGAAAACAAAAGAGAGGTGGGAAGATATAAGTGGTGAATAATATTTTGGGTGGACATGAGTTTATATGTTAAGTATAGTGTATTAAAGCTCTTAGGAAGGTAGTCACTATTACTGGCCAGAGTAGTTTCTATTCATCTCTTTACCTATATTACAACCCTACTACCCCTACTTGATAACTTTGATATTCTAATGTTAGTGGAGTACTAAACTAAGGGAAAGCTTATGGTTCATCATATGTGCTGAGAGAATTCTTTGTAAGAGTGAACGGAATTTGATTCTTACACTTATTCTTGTGATAAATTTCATAGTTGTGAATAAAGATGGGTGCCTCTCTTATTATAGGGCGCATATTAAATGATGGATTGGTTGCATGTATGATCTCTTTATGGATTAATGTGTATGAGTTTTTCAACTTAGTAGAGTCAATTCTTGAGGCTAGGAAGTCTTGAAGTAGTATTCATGTGTTCTTAATTGTAATATGACATGCCTAATGTAGAACTTGCTATTCATGTAGACATTGTATTTCTAACTTGAGTGTCTTAGTTCAAGTAGTGGTGTATAGTATTCCTTGGTTGTGGTTAGTGTAAAGATTTGGCTGAGTACGCACAAGGATTTAACTGTGGGGTGGTGATCTTAGTAATATTTATACATCATAGTGTCATTATCTACATGCATTCAGCTTAGTTTTGAGGATAACTTGATGTGATTAATGATCTATAAAGTGTTCCTTTAGTATTTTTTTGATAAGTTGCATTCTATAGAAATTAAGGTGAATTTGAAACAATTCAAGAATCAAAATGGTCAAATAGAGTTTAGACGAGGAAACTAGATAAGCTAGCCTAAGATATGCCTGTTGTAGTTACTTTAATGAGCTTTATTGTGTTCTTTGAACTAACATTTGTTATGAGATTTTTTAGGAAACCATTGGAGAATTTATGGAAGGAAAATAAATCCTAAACATAAGCCAAAAGAGTAGGGAAATAAGAAACAAGTAGACAAGAAGAAGAGAACAAAGATCGGATGAGATCTCCCCTAGTGGAGGCAGACATGTGCCGCAACCCCATTGCATGGGTGTACTCTATGTGTTGCACCATTTATGGAAATGGTACATTACCTTAGCTATTCTATATACATGTACTTTACCCCTTTTGTCCATATGTCGGAACCTCTTTCCCTCTAAAATGTTAAACTTAGTTTAAGTTTAGGGCAAAGTGGTCAATGGTTATATTTCATATGGGGAATCTTATGGAAGACCTAAAGGTCTGTATAAAAAGTACTTAGACACATTTACAAGGTCTCTTTGGATCAACACACATTTGGAGAGAGGAAAAGGCATCAAGGGCTCAAAATTATAATATTTAGCCAACTCATAAATGGTGATCCTATGTATGACTATGAGTGGATAAACACCCTCTTTATAGGTTTAAGGATACAAAGATGATTGGTTAGTGTACATTAAAGATGGTTAAAGTTAATTATCATAGTTAGTTGTTCTTATGTTCTTGTGCTTACTATTTTATTATTTTGTGACCTTTAAAATACATCTATATTTCTTTTGTGAGCTCGAAATAAGTAACATTAGATTAGAACATGCAACATAAGTAATGGGTTCTTACATTTTATATGGACTAAAGATAAGAATGCGAATAGGATAGGAATATACCTTTTGCCCCATTTGGCTTAACTATGGGATGAAATATAAATGTGTTTGAATTAGTTCCTAAAGCCCTGCTGAACGATGTAGTTGTGAGGCTAATTTAAATAGACGATTAGAGGCTCAGAAGACCATAATCATAATATTAACCCTATGAATCAACAACCAAGATAGACATTTAACCAATGTGGTTATATAGCTTTATATGATTGTTCAAGATGCCTTGGCCTTGGAACTCTCTAAATTATTTTTGACAACACTTTTAATTTCCATTATTTTCCATTGTTAGTTTTAGAATAATATAACTCAAAGTCTCATTGGTTACAAATCACACTAATTTAACGTCTATTGTAATACTTTAATTGGATTTCCTAATAAATGTCAAGTTCTATAGGATCAATATTCAAATTGAAAGGGCAACTTTATTACTTGCATTACTGAATACACTTCCGTGTGTGGTTGGACTCAACTGGACCACTTCACTTTACTCCCTTGCCCCTCTGGCACCAAGATCCTATCCATCCACTTCAAGTCTGACTCCCTGACATTGGTATTGAAAGTAACATTAGAGTGGTTTTAGACACCTAAAGTATCATTGATAGTGTAAGAATCCATAAAAATGTCCTTGCCTTGAATATAAATGATAGGAAAGGGCTGTAAACACTCCACAATCATGAGTATAGAATAAAACTCTAAGACTATGGATAGGGTGCACTTAGGGATGAGCTCTGTTATGATCTCCCTTCGAAAAGACTTACACTTGTGGTAGAATTTGAAGCCACATTCTGCACGTTCTTCATCACAACCCCCACCCCCATGTACCAACCCCTTATTGTACTACTCCACTTCATAATGATTAGGAAATCTTTGATATTGATGTTGGTGCTCCATGATATTATTGAAAATATTTCAAATACAATATTAGAAACCAAGTTGGGATACTACTAGAGGAGAGGAATTTCCAAAAGTTAGAAAAAACTCAAAACCTAGGAACTACTGGCATGTGCTGCTATAGCAGTATCGATGAAGCTATACCACCACCACAACAACCCTACCGCTGGAGCGGTACCATCATCCCCACCTAGACAAACTATCATGATCCAAGACCTACCCCTAGTCGTAATACAATGGTTAGAGTCACAAATGACCCCAAACTAACCCATGGTTTTGAATGACACTAAAAATTCTAAAATAAAAAATTAACTTAGGCATAAGCTAGCAAATCTGAAAAATATAGAAATAATAACTAGAACAACTCAATATTGATGTCAAACCATAAACTAGAAACTTAATCGATCTGTCAGTTTAAAAGACTCTAAATAAGATGAGTTGTTGTGACAAGCCCCCAACTAACTAAAGAAGTTAATAAATAAGATGATTTACTTGGACAAGCCCCCAGCAAACTCTAGTTGTTTGAAACTAAACAACGCTAGAAAAGAAAGAGATGAAATCTAGTACTCGAATGAGAGGACTCACCCAAACTTTGTTGCTGAAGTTATAGTAGATCGTACTAGCCATGAGTTGGTTGCTGAGTGTCTAGACTTTTTTTATAAAAAAAAATAACACAAAAAGAGTATGTAATCAGTACTTTGAATATACTAAGCATGTGAGATGAGCACTACACTATATGTGTTAAATATGACATGATAAGATGAACATGGATCTGAAAGATGTATATTTATTAAATGACCAAGTAGTATATACGTAACTAAATAATTACATAATGGATAAAAGAATAAAATTTCATGAAAAATCTTAATTTAAACTGTGGGAGATAGTATTAACTGTCATACCCTAATCTAAGCTAATCGGCGTCCAACCTATAACCCCAATAAGATAGGAAAGTTCATAACTCAAATCCAAAATCATAAATTTTATCAATATACTAAGAGTTCATAGTCAAGAGTATGTAAGGATACTAAAATTCAAGGGAAGACATGTATTCATTGCTTAAGTTATGCAAGAAACTAAAAGATAAGAGAGTTCATAACTTTCATGAAAACCCTAAACTTGGAGAATAAGTTAAACTAATAATCTAAATTAACTTTAAGACTCAATGGATAAAAAGAAAAAAAATAATGAAATCAAACATACCTAAGAGTGAAAATCATGGTAAAATCTTTGGATTTGGAGCTTGAAGTTGTGGAGCCCTAATACTTTCCTTTGGAGAAAAAATCACCCTCTCTCTGTATTTGGATATATTTCACGTGAATGTTAGGGGAATGAGATATTTTGGGTAGCTGAAGCTTATTAATCATCTTTATAATAGTTAAAACGGCATAGTTTTGGTGTTTAATGAGTGGTAAAAGACCAAAAAGCCCCTTAAGAAACATTTTGACAATTCTAGAATAGTCCCACTAATGACTTGGGTGATGTAGCGGCAAACCCATGACATCTCATCACCTTATCTCATCACTTTTTAGTTATTTTCAAGCTTACTTCTTAATCTTGATGACTAATCCTGATAGCACATTACCCATATGATGGGTCATAACTCAGGTCATCACACTATGGCAGAGGGACACCCTCTAGTAAAATAAGCATAACTTTCTTGTCAGGTATTGGATTAATGATAAATTGGATGCATTAAAAACAAGTCTCAAAGACCATAAATTTGATGGGTCTTGATCTGCAAAACTCTTTATATTAAAGAAACTATGATAATTTGAAATTGACTATAGGAAAACTTTACACAAAAATTCAATTAGTAAGGAAGCTTTCAACTTTACCATGAGCGAGGAGTTACTTATGGCCTTAATCTATGTCTCAATTACTTCTTATACTACAAAATTGCTATGTTTGGTTCTAAATATAATTGAAGCACGATTATGATCTTAGCTTGAATTTTAGGATGTTACATTATACTAACTAAGCTGACAAGGTAGGGAAAGAGCTATAATCCTAACACTGTGTTCTGAAAGCTGAATAATAGCTTGATAACTAAATCTCTAATGGAAACATGGATTGAACTAAACTCATGAATGCATACTAAGACATGAGAGAAACTAAGTAACGTGAGACTGAGAACAGTAATAAGGAGAAAACTATTACCTCAAGCTAAAACTATATTCAAAGAGAAAAAATAGGGGTACTTGGTCATCATATTTGCTTCGACTTCCCAAACATCTCCCTTAACAAGATGATTACTCCATAGAACCTTCACTAGAGAGACTTCCTTATTTCTCAACTTATGAACCCGATGGTCAAGGATCTTTACAAGGATGTCTTCGTAAGAGAGACTATCTTTCATGCCCACACTCCCTAAATATGCAACGGAAGTTGGATCACTAGTACATTTCTTCAATAGAGATAAATGAAAGACTGGATGCACTGATGTTAAGTCTATAGGTAAGTATAACTCATAAGGCACATTGCTAATGTGACTCAAAATATTATAAGGACTAACATAACAGGGACTGAGTTTCCCTTTCTTGAAAAATTTCTTCACCTTTTTCATGGGTGAAACTTTTAAGTAAACCATATCACCAATTGCAAACTCAAGCTCCCTCCTCCTTATATTTAGATAGGATTTCTTATGACTTTGATCATTCTTCAACCTCTCTCTAATTAAATGAACTTTCTTCATAGAGTCATAGACTAACTAGGCTCTATCAAAGTAGCTTCACAACCCTCAACCAGCAAATTTGAGATCTACACCTTCTACTATAAAGTGCTTCCAATGGAACTATTTTAATACTAAAGTGATAGTTATTGTTATAGGCGAAACTCAATCAACAATAAGTGACTATCACAACTACCCTTGAAATCAATCACACAAGCTCTCGACATATCCTTAAAGGTCCACTCTACCTGATCATCTATTGGTGGATGAAAACTTATGCTGAGATAAACTTATGTACCAAGTCCCTTCTAAAATATCTTATACAATTGAGAAGTAAACTTATTCCCCCTACAAAAGATGATAGTTAAAGGAACTCTATTCAATTTCACCAATTCCCTAAGATAGAGTCTCTCATAATCCTTGATTGAATCTAAAGTGTTTACTTTCAAAACATATGTTGACTTACAATTACCCAAATAAAATCATATTGACGACATGTACGAGGCAACCCTATAATGAAATCGATGCTCACTAATTCCTACTTCAATGTAAGGATACTAGTATCCCAAATAATACCACTAGGTCTCTGGTACTCAACTTTACCTACTAGTAGTTTGGACACTTAGCCACAAATTCTACGACATCATTCTTTATGCTGCTCCACCAATAACTTTCCATTGGTTACGGTACATCTTAGGGGATCTTGGGTGAATAGAACATCAAGAACCATGATATTATGTCAATATACATTATCTCAAGTAATCAACATTTGGAACACACAATCTACCCTGGCAACAAAGAACACCATCTCTCTTTTGGGAGAAAACCTCAACTTTCTAACTTCGGATAACTTAATTCAATTTAACCAAAATAGGATCACTATATTGCTTTTCTTTCAACTTAGTTATTAAAGAAGATTCTAAACCATTCTAAAAAAAGATATACCTTCAACTAAATTAACCAATTGAACTACTCATTAGCAAGCTAGTGAACCTCGTGAACCAACTCTTTCTTCTTATCATCTACATAAGATACACTATGTATAGATAACCTATTGAGAACATTATCCACAAAATTGGCCTCCTTATATGGTACAAGACACTTATATCATAGTTTTTTAACAACTCTAAATATCTTCTCTAATGGAGATATTTAGGTCTTTCTAACTAAACACATACTGAAGGATCTTATGATCAAGGAATATGTTAATATGATCCCTATACTGATAGTGTCTCTGAATCTTGAAGGACAGAACCTTTATTGACAACTAGAGATCAAAGGTCAGGTAATTCTTCTGAGGATTCTTGAATTGTCTAGAGGATATGCTAGAACCTTTCCATGCTGCATTAACATACAACAAAGGCCAAGTCTTAAAGCATCACAATAAACTACAAACTTATATGAACCCTCAGGTAGAGTTAATACTTGAGAAAAGGTGATTCAAGTCTTCAAATCCTAAAAACTCTTCTTGCAAGAATTTGAGAATTGGAATTTGATTTTGTTTTGAGTCAGTTCAAACATAGGGGAAGAAATAAATGGAAATATCTTAATAAAACTTATGTAGAAACTAACTAAACCCAACAAACTCTTGATATCTAATGGATGGGTCTAGGCAACTTTCAAACAACTTAAATCTTTTGAGAATTGGCCAGAAGACCTATAAAAGATGACCAGAGAAAGGAACATAACCTATTTCAACCAGAATTCATACTTTTTGTAATTATTGAAAAAGTGGTGATCTTTGAGAGTCTATAGGACAATTCTCAAATATTCTGCGTTCTTATCCTTCGAGAATAATAAAGGATGTAATTAATAAAGATAATGGCGATGATGTCTAAGTACTACTTAAACACCCTATTCATCAAGTCCATAAAAGTTTCATGAGCATTCTTTAGTCCAACAAACATAATAATAAATTTGATGTGATCATACCAAATTTTGAAGGTTGTCTTCAGAAGGTCATATTCTATAACTATGAGATGATGGTAGTCGGGTTTATCTTAGAAAATCAACTGGCGCCCTGACATTGGTAAACAAGCCATCAATTATTTGAATGGGATACTTATTCTTTACTATAACTTTATTGAACTAATGGAAAATGCACATTATGAGAGAACCATCATTCTTTCAAATGAAAAGAACGACAACATCCCATAATGAGATGTTGGGCCTAATAAAAACTTTATCCAAGAGATCTTTTGATTGATATTTCAATTCCTTAAGCTTGTATAGAAACATTTTATAGGGTAGAACCAAAATAGACTGAGTATCCAGTAGGAGATTTATTTTAAAGTCAATTTCCCACTAGAGAGGAAATCCGGGTAGATCTTTGGGAAACACTTTTGGAATTCATTAACAACTTGAATTGACTAAATATTTAGGATTTTAAATTTTGAATCCATAACATTTACAAGATGATAGATTCTAGCTTAATGAAAGAGATAAACATGCCTATAGGCACTGGGGTATTACCCTTCCATTCTATGATTGAATTATTTTGGAAATTGAAACTAGACAACTCTATTTCTATAATTAACTGAGTCATAACAAGAATTCATACAACCATGCAAGAAATGACGTCAAACTCAATCATATCTAACTCTGCAAAATCAACTGAGGTAACTTTCTAAGAAACTATGATAGGATAATTTCTGTATGTCCATCTGGCTATGATAGAATCACCAATAGGTGTATAGACTGAGAATTTTTTTGAGAGTATTTTGTAATTGAACCAAAGTTTACTACTACGTAAGGGGTCATGAAGGAAAATATAGCTCCGAGATCTAACAATGCAGAAATATTAATTTGAAAAATGTGTGGCTTACTAGTGACCACATTCGGATAACCCTCTTGATCATATCAATTGTAAAGGGAATAAAACCTATTATTATCTTATTATCCAGATTCATAATATAGGTATCTTGCAGAGTCGTATTGCCTGTGGGAGTTGTTGAAGAGTTAGGTTGAATTTTCTTAATGAATATCCTTGTCCCTCTATGAAGCCACTAAATATCCCATTAATCTGTGGTCATCTTTACCACATCTAAATAAATTAGCACTACCATCCATGCATTCACTTTGGTGGTTCTTTACACACTTTTTACACATCGGGTGAGTACGACTACTAGGAACACTACCTTGGGACTTTAAGCCTGGTGCTCTATCTAGATTATCCTTCCTGGACTTGGGCATTAGAACACTAGAAGAAGATGAGGCTAAAGTTGAAGACTTCTAATAGAATTGATAATTTTTGCCACCATTTGACCTCTACTGAAAAAAGTTAAAACTATATGTTCTTTCCCTCTTATTATCCATTTTCTTTCCTTGATTATTTCCTTCTCAATATTTTAAGAATAAGACATTAATCTGGAAATTTCCATATCCTTAACTAGCAAAGAAATTCTACATTCTATAACCATATCCTTAGAAATTCCTCACATGAACTTACTCATACGGGCCCTACAATTAGCCACCATAGCTGGACCACACATAAAAAGTAGAGTAAACTTGATTGAATACTACTTCAGGCTCATTTCGTCTTGTTTCCGATTTATGAACTATTGAACCTTGGATTCCCTTAACTCAAGAGGGAGGAACCTATCCAAGAAAACAATACCAAACTCATTCCATTATATTGGACCTACATCAGCACTTTTATCATCCTTCCATAGATTACACCAAGTATTAGCCGCTCCTTTCAACTGATCAGTAGCCAAATTAACACTCTCAATAGGAGTTGACCCATGATATTAGTATCCTTTAAAATATAATCAAGAAACTTCTATAGATCCTCCTCAATCATAAAACCATGGAAATTATTAGGATTCATCCAAGTGAAAGCTCAGACAGTAGTCGTAGTCATACTAGTTGTCAAATTAACCAGTGCTAATTAGCTTGAGTGGTCATGGCTTGATCTAGCACTGTGAAAGTAGCACTGAACTTAGAATGAGTGACTTTTTCATTCAAAGGGTCTGCTAGAGCTGGTGGTGTTTGTTGGTTCTCATTTCTGTTACCATTTCTATTTTTGTTTCTCCTTCCATTATCTATTCTAGGAGGCATTTTTTGTACACATGTAGGGTATGAGTTAGAAGGCTATTTTAATAGAGTTCATGTTTTATCATATGATATGAACATGATAGAAATGAAACCTTTACTAAAACATTTCACAACCTCTCATTCATAAGTGTGGCTCGCTTCGTACCCAGAATAAAACTCTACCTAATGAGACTTTCAAACACCCTATGACACTTTAAACATGATTCTCTTCTACCATATTAGTCATAACTCAAGACTAACCACAAGTCCTAAAATGATGCTTTGAGTCACAACTAACCCCAAGATAACCCATGGTCTGGCATGACACTAAGAATGTTGAGATAATCTAAGATTCACTAAAGCTGAAATTGGAAAATCTTTATAACATAGAAATAATATCTAGAACAACTCAATACTTCTATCAAACCATAAACTAAAAACATAATCCATATACTTGTCAGAAAGCCTCTAAGTAAGTTTAGTTATTGGGGAAAGCCCCCGCTAACTCTACTTGTCTAAAACTAAACATTATTGAAAGAAGAAAATACTAAAATCTAGTCCTTAGATGATGAGGACTCACCCAAACACTGATGTTGAACTGGTAGGAGATCGTACTAAGCATGAGTTGGATGTTGAGCATTTGAACCTATATTATAAGAAAATATAGCATAAAGAGAGTATGTGATCATTACTTTGAGTATACTGAGACATTATATATGTTGAATATGACATAATAATATGAGCATGGATATGAAAGATGAATTTGATCCAATAACCAAGTAGTAAATATATAATTGAATATAATATAATGGATAACAGAATACAAGTTCATGCAAAATCTAAATTCAAACTATGGGAGCTACTATTAACTGACATACCCCAATCTGATCTAATCGGCGTCCAACTTGTAGCCCTAGTTGAAAGGGTGTTCTATACCTTGCTAAGGGTGCAATCACTGAATGACCTAGATTAACTAAATTGATATCTAAAAAGGACTAAGGTGGCAAGTATTTTCTATTGGTGTTTTAGTTTTAGGACTTAGAAACTTCTACTAAAGGTCTCAGCCTAACTAACAGGTGAGCCTTTATCCCTGAGATAAGTTGGCGAATTGATAACTCGTTAGCAATTTTCTAGCTTGAATTATCATTTTTCTCCATTGATTTGTGAAAATTCTCATGTTATAATTCTTATTTGTGAAGGTAAAGAATGAAACATGGTTGATCTATCCATATGAGTCAATCAAAGTGCGAGAAGTGAAGAGAATGAGCTAAAAATATCACTTGGGCAATTTTAAAGCCACTTTTGCATGCATGTACCTAAGCTCCATATGCAAGTGGATAAAATATCTTAAAATAGTGTCACTATCAAAGGGAACCTATCAACACAGGTCCCTTACTTGCATTAGAACCTGCACCAACTGTTGAACAGTGTGGTGGCAATATGCAGAACACGAATTTAGGACTTTAAAAGGGGGCTTTCATCTCTAAAACTCCACCTTCGTATGTTTTGAAGATTTTGAAACTTAGAGTAAAATTAGTGACTTTTTTTTCTTTTTATTGAATTTGGATCTCTAATATTGTACTAATCTTTAATTCAAAGGAGTAATGGGATGAAAGTTTGAATAATTTTCCTCTTTCTCTCTCTATGAGTTGATCATTTCTTTGTTTGGGGTTATGCTAAAGCATGTTGTTATTATTATATGGGTTTTGTTTATTTGTCTTCATAACTAGATAATTAGCATGGTTTTTACTCATATTCTATGTTTTAATATATAATTAGACGTTGAAAACTGTAGTTTACACTTGAACCCTTATCATCCTTGACAAAAGAGAGGGGGGTAAGGAGTGGGAGTGAACAATAACTTATTTTATATAATTTAATAGTATCTCTTAGATGCAAGGATAATAATTAAGGTTATATATTATTTAAATAGCTAAACCTGTGAGGTGTTCAAAAGAACCCATTTGTGACAATTTGTTGTTTGATTGACAAATTAACACTAATACCCATAATCTAGCCTAATCATGACTCTTAGCTAAATCTAGACAAATATTCAATTACTCATGTATGAACACACACATACAATAGCATAACCCTAAGTCCCATTCCACATTTGATTTCAACTCTAGATATCAAAACTTCAAATTTACATTTCACTATGATTATATTGTTAAATATAAAGTGTTTGAAATATACCCCTTATTTTATTTTCTCATTTGATTGACATAGCATTATGAGATAACTTTTAGTCACTCCTAACACTTGAGATTGAATTATGTGCTCTTATTACTTAAGGATTCGACTCCAAATCATGCTGGGTTAACTATGTTGATAATGATTTCTTAAAGTATCAAGGTGTAGTTTGAGTGTCATTAAATTTTAATGTTGTTGCCAGGGAGTGAAACATAGTTTTCATTCTTTTTAGAGTTACTAGTCACTTTGAGTTAATCATAGTGTTTATTTTACCTTATTTGTTATTTTGGTTTTCTCTCAAGTGATGACCATAGTCAATACGACACAATGAGCCAAAATAGTAGCAATACTGCTACTTTTGATGGACATCTCGAGGATGAGGATCACCTCAGAGATGTGGGTTGATTTAGTGACATTTGTATACCACTGGTGGAAGGGAATGGAGTGTTTTACGTTACTTACATAATGAATCATTTTCTACAAATTAAGAGATTTTTTGGGGGTTAATCCCATGAAGACGCCAACCTATATTTGAAAATTTTCATTGATGTGTCTCTTTTGTTTGATATCACCCATATATCTCAAGAATCAATCGCTTGCATGTTTTTCCATTCTCATTAATGGGATAAGAAGTCTTATAGTTGGAGGGGGGAGTTACCCGATGGTTCTATAACTTTGTAGGTTGAATTATTGGAAACATACTTGGATTGCTTCTTTCCTCTATCACGGGTGTTGCAACTAAGGGATGAAATCATTAACTTTCACCAACTTACGCAAACTATTTCATGAGGCTTGGAAAAAATTTGACAAAAAGCTATTGCAATGCCCAAATCATGAGGGCTCGAACAAAATGCTTCTCTGAATCTCTATAGCGCATTGGATCAACTAACAAAATGGTAGCCGATAATACGACTAGAGGGTCAATTATAAAAGAATCTTATGGTGTTACAACTTATTAGATCAACTGACCAAGCAAAGTCGAAGTTGGCATACAAGAGATATCAAGGTGGCTTTGGTTTCTCCCTCCACAACTTTTGTAAGTCAAGAACAAAGGAAAAAAATAAAGAGAGATATGAGAATATTGTTTAAGCTATGACTCAATTAGATCTTCTCACAAACCATATTATGAATCTCCTACAAAGGTGATCAATTTTTTCACTTATAAGAGTGTCAAATCTTATTTAATGAAGAAATTTGGTTCATGTTGAACCAAATGAGGGGTCCGACCCTACCTATCAAAAGCAAGGCAGGAATCAAGGTTGGAAGGAAAGGGATCGTAATGGAAAGATCGTGAATGGAAGGACCATGACCGATATATTGATTAGCATAATAAGGAACATGATAGAAGGCGTGATTTGAGAAACAAAGATCAAGACCTTTATCAGTATGTTCCTCTACATGATCTGACCAAAGGTAAAGAAACAAGCTCTGTCTATTCGGATAAGTTTAATAAGAAGATGTCCTTGATCATATGCTTCTGGTAGTTGAAAAAAGTGATATGATTTTGAGGGAGATGAAAAGTGATTGTTCATAACTCAATCATATATTAACCTCACATTCGGCCTTTATCAAGCTACTCGAAACTAAATTTGGCCAAATCTCAGCTCATCTAAATGCAAGGCAAAAGGAGGGACTACCTTGTAATACGGTGGCTAATCCAAAAAATGATGCTTACATCATGAAAATTGTCACTTAGAGTGGTCATACTCTTGATGAGGACACCGTGAATCTTAATGCAGACCGTAATGAATGGGGAAGTGATGAAAAATATAATGGACAGAGAAATCGTCTAGAAAAGTCAAATGATGATGTCCCTAATATTAATAACCCATGTGTTGAAAAGATTAGAGTAGTAGTAGAAAAGGTTGAAAGTGAAGAAGGACCACAAGCGGTTGATTGTCATGTTCTAAAGTCGAAAGAAACTATGGTTTTATCAGCACTGTAAATTGAAATTCCTCATATATTTCTTCAAAGGACCAAGAAGAAGAAAGATTATTCCATGTTCAAGAAGTTTCATACAAAATTTAGCAACTTGTCGGTGAAATACCATTGTTGGATGATTTACAAGAGATGCCCTAATATGCTAAATTCTAGAAAGACTTGTTACAATGAAATAAGTCATGGATTTTGAAACAATTTGTCACAACCTGATTTCTCAGCTCATGATGACACCTACTATAACCCACCAGCATGTAAGCAAACCCATAGTCCAAAACTACTAGTAACGAGCTACCAAGAAAAATGAAGGAATAATGCAAAATAAATATAGTAAAAGACTAAAGTACTTAAGATAGTCCCAAAACCTAGTGGAATTATTACAAGATCTTCTAATGTAATAAAGATTAAAAAATGAGATACTAAGTGAATATACCGATACAATTCATCTCTGAATACAACACAGAGACTAGTCTAGTAAATAAGAGACAGAATAGCAATACTCCAAATTTTATGAGCTCACCCTATGTCTTCGAACCATAGCTACTTCACAAGATGCACACAACAACAACAAGAACCCATAATAAATACTCAGGCTATAGAAGTGTAGTATGAGTACCAAAAACGTGATACTCAGTAGGCAACTATCGATTGAGCTCCAAGTTATTAAAAATATAAATAGCATGCAATCAAGAATGTAACTACACCCAAATATCCAAGAAACTAATAGGGTAAACGTAAGGATATAATAAGGAGAAACAATCTTATTCTATCCATACTTAGGAACGCAAGCACTATATGTATATCGCTAGCCATTGTAAGAATTAAGAACAGAAGAAGGATGTATGTATTTGTATACAAGGCCAAAAAATGGACATTGAACATGAATAAATGAAATAAGGAACGGATGTATGGCAACACCATAACTACTATAGTTAAATACATATAACTAAACGATGCTAACAAAAAGGTACAACCTAAGTAAACACACTAGCATCTGAAGGCCCCTAAATTAAGGTACGAACTAGTGCTAACATAATCAGGGTCCAAAACCATAATACCTAACCATGGGATGATCATGCATAGTAAAATAACCTTAAGATAAAGGAATCACAATCATACCCAAATCTCAATACTAGTCCAATAAAATAATAAGTAATCGACTAGTCTAAGAAAATAATACCCAACCAGGCCTTTCATAAACCATCGTCGTCATATGCTTGAAAGGTTCAATTACCACTCAACAAACAACAGTCAGAACATATACCTATGCAAACCTTGATAAGACTAATAGATACAAGTAACATATAATATATTAAAGCAGTACTCATACCTATAGCTATGCAGCCCCCATAAGGCTGATAGATATAGGGCATACTAGTGATAGGCAATACACATACAAGAATGAATGCAAGTAAGTCCATAGTACCATAACCGATCTAAGTATAATTATGTAACCCAGTGTATACACCTTCTCTAGATCGACGGCTCGCAAAGGTAGGACCAACGGTGACCTCTCATTTCCAGAACTATGGCTCTTGAAGGCTCCTAGGGGGTTTCAGAGTACTTGTATACATAGACCTGGTCTCGATATAGGGTTTCCAATAACAATCATCATCATCATCAATCCACTTTGTCCAGTACCATAAATATATATAGATATAAAATGCACAGGTTAGAACCGGGGCTCAAAGAGTGTAATTCGTACATCCATTGCCCAAGGTAAAAACCAGGACTAAATAATCTTGAAAGTATAAAAAAGGTCAGAATATCTCAGGAACGAGGTAAATAGTAGTAGAAAATAGTGGATTGAAATCTATCTTGTTCAAATCTCTAAAACATAATTTTCAGTCTCAAGGGAACATAAGTTATTCATTAAGATGGTATGATTCCAGTTATGAAAGAATCCATTTTAAAATTAAAAAGTGGGAATAATTCCTTTTTAGAAAAAAGTAATAAAATCGTATTTTAATTTAGAATCATACCATTTACTATCTAAGTGATCATGAATGTACAGAATCTATGCATGCCATCACCAGTATAAAAATAATATGATTATAAACATCAATATATCTATAAACTACGTCCACTTTCCTTATAAGGGTAAAACATTTCCAGAATCCAACCAATAACATAATCATGGCCTTGGGCCCAATAATATATATCCGACATAACCACAGCATCATAATCTGTGAAAACAATCATAATCAACCAAGTAATGTATTATACATTATACTAAAGACTTATTTGTCTCAACTATGCCTAACATTACTAGCAACTTAAGGTAATAAGATCAAAGAGCATTATAGGTATTTTACCTTAAGGGTCAATTACCATTCTAGCCTCCAAATTCATAATTTTGGCTAAGTCATGGTGTTCTACCAACAATTACATCCTAACATCCCTATCTAACATGCAACATATATAAAATACTATGTCAGGAAGAAGAGTAGACAGAAACCTTATTAGATGTCGAACCGGAATCCTTAAATCATCAATGAATTATTTATCTTCACTCCAAGACCCCAAAAATATCATCATGCTATCAAAATAATAACCTACACATTGTTAGGAGTAAAATGAGACCCAAATTGCTATAATAAGGGTCAAGAATAGTCCTACGGGGCTCGAAAATGGAATAAAAAATCAAACCCGTCATGTTCTCCCTCAAAGGACAAGGAATGTGTGTTCAAATATTGTGCACAAACAGAGCATAAATCGGGTCTGAAATTAACCCTCAAAATTAAGGAATTTAAGACATAATTTCTAAGAATTTTATCATGAATTAGTGTGAAACTGAAGGGAAATTTAATGGGAAATAACCAAGAAGAGTTAGGTTAGCTTACTTCAACTTATAGGGATGATTTCCCACTTTTTCCTCTCTTTGAGATCTCCATTTTGTGTAAAAATAGTGAAAGAAATTGCAGTAAATTAGGTGCGGAAATAGGATTAAAAGGGCTACATATGCCGCTAAAGCGGACATCTGCACGCTAACGCACCTACCGCCAAAGAGGCATCTCAACCGGTAAAGTGGTCTGGCAGCATACGCGGGTGTCACTAAGGAGGTTTTCAATGTCCCTAAAGCGGTAGCGTCATTAGCGTTCATTGACCAATAAAGCTGACTTCTTCCATTAGGTCAAGCCCGCTAAATCGACCAATGGGCACCAAAGTGCTTAGAGCTAAAGTGTCCCATTAGGCGCTAAAGTGATCATATCAGGTGCTAAGCACCATATTTTGACAAAGTCCAAAACGTACTTTGACTGGGTGCTTGGGATTTGCTAAAAACTCCCCGCGCGCAAATGAACTATGCTATCATACTAAATTCAATATTCTGGACTTAATAGAACCATAAAAACTTTCATACTAGATCATTTTAATTAATTGTGGGACACATACCTATAGTTCTGTTTTTTACATAATTCGCCAAATATCCCAAAATTAGTCCAAAAGCCTCGGGACCTGAACCAAGGGTCCCCTAACCTAAAATTAACATTCTAAAACTGATTTCACCGTCAAAGTTCTCATCTGAGGTCATCTACTAGGAGTTTTTGTCTGAGACCAAATCCTAAATAGTGAAAGCTCCAAATTAGGAAAATGAGACTAAAATCCCAATTAATTTTTCAATAATCAAATCGACAGTTCTAGCAAGTCATAAATGACTTGTAGCCATCGTGGGAAGTCTCAAAACACTAGAAATGCATGTAAATCAAGAAAATAACCTAGAGGGTCATTGGAATATTCACTCTAAAAGTACTTTCATCCACAAATGTCAATGGATAGAAAAATCTCAAAAGAATGATGTAATGGGACCATATGCTTCGAGCATGACTCCCCAGATAACCTCTATGAAGAGACAATACTTCTAAAAGATCTTGTACAGGTATCCCTTTTTCAGCAAACTTTATTTATTCCCTTCTCAAACACCAAAAGCTCAACCTCAACCACCAACTGGCCACCAACTAAATCGAGGAAGGTTGATGCATGCAAATTCAAACCATGACACACTAATACCACACTGATTTTATCATGACCCAAACTAGGGCCTGGCCATGACGGGTATCTGTAGTCCACAGAGTATCGAAGACTACCCCTTTCGCCTAGTCAACTAGAACAAAATATAATATTAAAATTGAATTCCAAACGTAAAACAAGATAGATATGTACGACTCAAAAGATGTCTAAGAATTCAACAACCAATCCTAGATCCACAGTATTCCACAAAGACTCCATACAGAACCGAAATCAATCTAAGTCAGGGCATGCCCCCGATGATAGCCAAAACTAGAACAAATAAAAGTATATGACATAAGGAAACCGAGCATAAAATGAGGTCTTTCAAAATATTTAATCTAACCACTTCAAGATGACTCACAAACATATCCAACGATCATCTGTCACTATTCTAAAAAGTAGAAGTATGGCCAGATCCTGCATCGTGTTGGGATAGAATGTCTGAAGATGGTTAGTGGTTGGAGAACTAGTATGTAAATCAAGGATAAAATATAAAAAATATCATGATCCATAATATAAAAACCATTAAAACCAATGAACAACATTATATGTAATACATAAATATATATCACATGCAGGGAAAAGAGAATAGGTCTTAGCATGGATTTTTAAAACATTAGCCTGGATTGTGTAGCATAATCTTCATAATCAAGGCACCCACGGGCTATATGGGCCAAACTCTTCCCTAGCTGGAAGGGCCCCAGTGCGTGTAGTCGCATGAACCAGAAGATAATCATACATGTGTATGCCTTATGGGGGACTCAAACTTCCCACCATTTATCAAAGTGTCTTAAGCACCAAATCATGTGATATGGGGAATCCAAACCTCCCATAGGATCATTTAGTGTTTAAAGGTCGTTCATGGATAAAAAGACCTCATTACCCTTCATCCTAAGGGAAACAACACAAAATGGACTGAATTTAAACCATCATCATGGCATCAAGCTTATCGCAGAGATTATCCTTTGTGACACACTGAAATCATAGACCCTCACTGGTTTCTCACAAAAATGCTCATAACTTTTCGCTTGGGTATCCGATTAAGGCAAAATATGATGTGTTGGAAACAAGACTCAATTATCTATAATTTTATGGGTGTTAATCCACAAAATTCAATATATTCAAAAATTTATACACGTTCAAAGTAGACCCTTGTAGAATTGAATTCCAAAATTTTGGTCAAATCAATAGTTCTTACCTCCACTTCACTCAAAGTTATTCCTATGAACATTTTTAACCTCACTATCACTTCACACACTAGGTAAATGGTCATGAAATTTATATTTACATAGGAATCATTGGTTTTGAGTATATACACATAGGAATAACCATTCAAATTTTAGCCCAAAAATATGAGGTGTTACATTATCTCCCCAATGGAATCATTCATCCTCAAATGATGGGTAGGAGATTATTAAAGCTTTTAGAAGTATGGAATAAAGTATGTGACTTCAAATTAGGAATCCTCCCTCAACAAACACGTATAGGAATCAAAAGAAAAAGGCTTCATGGCATCACCAAGAAAGTTATGTAAATAAGAACCATGATATAATGAGACTAAGGTCGTACAAGGGGTAAACGACCCAAAGGCCCTAACCCCATGTGACACAATCAAAGATGGATAAAATTTTTACACCTCAGCGTGGCCCGCTTCCAAGTACGAAGGCTAACCTCCATTCCATGCCGCTTATCGTAAATAATAGCCATAGTAAAACAGCATTATCGTGGAGGCTTACTACCTTAGAATCCAAAAATAGCTCTGAAACACTTCACAATTTTTTGAAACCTTCCCATGACACTCTTTTAACATCCCTAATGGACATGAGCTATATGAATCATGATTATAACATTATAAGGCATGAAATCTTTCCAGGAATCCTCAGCTTGATTAAGATTGATACAAGACACGAAATAAGATTTAGCAGGACACAAGAATAGAAGTATTCTCCATCTCTAATGATACTTCTAATAGCCCTTAAAAGTAGCAATAATCCACAACAATGAATTTATCCACGAATACCATACTTTATCATTTCAATCTTACAGTTTCCCCATAAAGAACATCACTACAAGAGCTTGAATTCTGACTATATATTGCTTCTATATTAAAGCCTAATCTAGAGTTAAAAGTTGCTAACTTTAGCTGCAGGGCTCTATACCTTACATCAATCCAAGAATACTACTACATCCTATAACTATAGTCAAACAACATCACGTCTTATCAAGAGTACTAGCCACATAACACAATGGTTTATGCATCTATCAATCACAACATTCAAGCCTATCTTTACTACACCCTCATTATCAATCTCCCCTCTGAAAACCCAGCAACCTCTATCACCATAACAAAGATTTTCAACATATATTTTCCTCTTAACTATTCCACAAAACAAAAGTTCTATCTCACTCCTCCTTCTTCATCTATATCCTTAGTTCGAGTAGCCACACAAAAAATTTATAGTAAAGGTCATCCACTTTCTAATCTAAAATATTAATATGCTTCTGTAACACATATCATGTTGTCACAAGGAAAGTAACTAAGCGACTAGAGTACAAGATTTTGAAATAGAAGTGACAGTATTCAATTATAGCATATATTTATTGCACTACTCAAGGTGAATTCTTTGACGTAAGACATGATCCAATCAGCACAAAGGGCATCACAAATCAAAACACTTAGATCATAATTAGAGGGCCAAGCAATGGTCGTTGGTTATATATATAACTAGAACCTTATGCATAGAAATCATTTGAATAAGTAGGATATTAGTAAAATTCCCTCTTAAACTGAAATAGGAGGAATTCTCTAGAGAAAGAATGGATTTATCATGTCTTATCCCTAAAATTCACCATTGTGAGAAAATTCAAGATTTGTTTCATCTCCCTTTTAGCTCAAAGGTTACTTTCCGAACATTGAGAGTATATCCCCTTGTTAAATCTATATTCACAACACTCTGCATAATGGGGAGAGGGGTATCACTATGAACAAAACACAAACTCTCCTCAACAATCTTTAATATGAAAATATTAAATTCTTTCTAGGACACCTCATTCAAGGATACTAATCTTAACTCCCTCCAACCCTAAAGTCAACACCTTATAACTAATATTTTCATGTTCATAGACACCGTGCTTCTAAGCACTTAACACTATATTTACAACTCCTTAGAATACTAGCATTACACCTCTAATATCATAACCTCATAATATAACAATTAAAAAAAAATTATACCAAAAGTTCACATAGTCTATCTATTTCTCCCTCAATTCAGCTCTACATAACACCATATAACAACTCCCTAGACTTCTTCATACTAAGGAATTTAAGGACATAAGCTATGTACACATGACACTCATAACTCAAGAACGAGTAAACTTTAATCTTATAACTTAAGGCTCTTATCCATATTTTTAGCCACCATTTCTACTTCAACAGTAGACCTTATGCATATCACAATTACACACTAATATTTTATAAGTCATCAACCTAATCTCCCTCACACATTATCACAAGCATACAAATTCACTCCCATAAATATTGCATCAAAATTCTTGGGCTAACATTCTTATCACCACAATCAACTTATAAAGTTCAAACTTAGTGTCTAGCAACAATCAACTACCACCAATGAAATATACCACAGAATATACTAGTCCATCCAATAGAGAAATTAGCCTAATTTCCTTGTTTAACTTAACTATGGCACATAAGCACATTCTTCTTCACAACGTTACTACTACACCTTAAAATCTACTACATATCTTCTCAGCTTACTAAACTAACTTTCAACTACTAGATAAAAATCGAGGAATCTTGGTGTATTAAAACTACCTAATAAGAATAGACCATCTTAATCTTATTATCTAACCCATCGTAGTTTATAGAACATTCCCCTACCTCACATCACATCCACGGACCCATTCATACATAACAAGAACCTTCAAAATTCTATAGACATCATTGAGTCGCAATCTTCAATTATCTCCCCAAGTGAAAGTTAAATTCATAAATTATTAGCTGGCTTATCCTTCTATTCACAATCTATGATTTATTTCACTACTACAATATCTAGTCCTCGTGAGATCCTCTCTTGTTTCTATTAAATATACAAATTAACTAACCACTCTCTTTTACCGACTACCATAAGATCTTTATACTTAACCAATACTATAAGAGCATACCACCCTCAACACTCACTTAAAAGTTATGCAATTACAACTATCTCTTTTTCACTAAGAGTTGACCTCACTTCGACTCCTAAACATACGACTTTACATCCCAAACCTCGGGATCACCTTACTACTCATAGGTTATAACACCCTAATTTATACTACTTCTAAGGTAGAATTACTACCCCAACCTTCGGATACAAATTATTTTCCTTAAGCGAGATAGCTGCAATAAGGTTCTCAAAATGAATAAATTACATATCTTACCTCGGGCTGACAAGCAAGATTTATGAAGCTAGAGGTACACTCTTGCATCAATACACCTTAACGCACTAATAGACTTCTTTCAAGTCCTTGTGCTTTTTTACAACTTTTAATAACTCATTGGGAAAGGACCACGTTGTAGAAAGCTAAGACTTTGCACTTGTATTGCCTCAACAATGAGACATCGCCCACTAATCAAAGCAAGGAAGAAAGTTGGACAACTTTTAAATTGACAACATAATTGCACGATCTAGAGTATGGAAGAATCAGAAACATTTCCTAAATTACTCATAGCCTATCCCTTATAAGTGTTGCGTGCTACACACCTATAAAAGAGACTCTACTTGACATGACTTTGTGGATACCCAATTGATCCTAAACCTGGCTCTGATACCAACTTTATCACGACCCGAACCAGGGCCTGGCCTTGACAAGTATCTCAAGTCCATCAAGGATCAAAGACCACACTTTCGCCTAGTCAACCAGAAAATTAAATTATATAATAGTGGAATTTCAAATGTAAAACAAGATAGATAAGTCTGATTAAAAAGAATTCTAAGAATTGAACAACCAATCCCAAGTCCACAGTAATTTCCAAAGGCTCGATAGAGAACCAATATCAATCTTAATTAGGACATAGACCCTACGATAGCCAAAACTAGAACAAAGAAAAGTATATGACATAAGGAAACCAAATCATAAATGAGGTCTTCCTATATGTGGAAGCTTACCACATTAAGCTGACTCATGAAATAATCCAACGATCACCTGTCACTATGCTGGAAAAGTAGAAGTATTGTCAGTTCCTACATTGCGTAGGGATATAACGTCTATCGATGGTTAGCATTTGGGGTGCTAGCATGTAACTCATGGATAAAGGATAAAATAAAGCCATGATCCATAATACAGAAACCATTAAAACCAATGCACAACATCTTATGAAACACATACATATATACATACATATATACATGTATATAAATATATATATATATATATCACAAGTAGGGAAAAGAAAATAGGGCTTAGTATGGATTTTAAAACCTTAGCCTGGATTATTTAGTATAAACATCAAAATCAAGGCACCCAGGGCTATATGGGCAAGCTAGAAGTGACCCAGTGCATGTAGTCGCACAAACCATAGGATAATTGTATGTGCATATGCCTTATAGAGGACTCAAACATCCCAACATATATCAAAGTGACTTAAGCACCAAACCATGTAATATGGGGGACTCGAACCTCCCAATCATATAGTAAGAGGGACTTAAACCTCCCAGTCAGTTAGACCCCCATGCCGGTAGCCGCGCTTTCTAGTACTGGTCCCTCGAGACCTCCACTTTCAATTCCCGGCTACACAACACTCTTTTAAGCCCGATTAAAAATATTTAGCACACATTCCCAGTAATTGAAACAAATTATTCATTAAGTCATCCCATCCCCACTTGCAAGTTCATTACCATTCCGTAAGCATTAGCTATCTCACGAGGGAATTTATGGCCCCTTAGGTTCAATTATTTAGTCTTACAGGGACAATACATATCCCAATGTTTAGTAAAACTAATACGTAGTTCATTAGCCTTTTGTATCATGCAATAGTATAAGTGAACAAGTCCAATAATATGACATAACCATATTCAATATCAATTTCACCATTTTAGTTGAGGGAACACAATTCCAAGATCATATGTTCAACCAAATCATTAACTTGGGAAATACCATGACCCCTTAGTTTATTCTCTATACCCATGCACCGTACAAGTTGAAGAACCATCAAGAAAGCATGAACAATCATGTGTAAACCATGGGAAACATTGTTCAAAATCGAACATTCAAAACCCTCAACCCTTGTTCCAAAACCAACATCAAAACCACATGAATTATAAATCAACGTCATGTTATAAAGAAATTATAAGTATAGGGAAAGAGGTACATGCCTTAGACACACAACTATTTTTTAGCAATTGAGAAATTGGAACTCGGAAGATGAATGTACGCTGAAACCCTTATGGTTCCATGGGGTTTTGAGTTTGAGAGTGAAATAATAGCTTTTGTGTCACGAAAACTGCTGGAAATAGGTTCATATAGTGTTTAAAGGTCGTTCATAGATGACAAGACTCCATTACCCCTCATCCTAATGGAAATAACACAATAACTGCCCAAATTTAAAGCATCAGTGTGGCACGGAGATTATTCTCCATGACATGCTAAAATTGTGGCACCTCACTGGTTCCTCATGAAAATGCTCATAACTTTTCACTCGGGTATTAGATTATGATGAAATTGGATGCGTTTGAAAGAGGACTCAATTATCTATAATTTGGTGGGTCTTAATCCCCAAAATTTAACATATTCCAGAAGTTATATAGGTTCAAAGTTTACCCTTGTAGAATTGAATTGCAAAATTTTGGTCGAATCAAAAGTTCTAACTCCACTTCACTCTAAGTTTTTCCTATGGATGTTTTTCACATTAGTAGAACTTCACACACTAGGTAAATAGTGATTACACTAATATTTACTTAGGAATCATTGGTTTCTAGTATATACACGTAGGAATAGCGGTTCAAATTCTTTCTTGAAAAATGTGGGCTGTTATAGATACCCACACAATGAAACTAAAATTCATCCAAGACAAAGGCAAACCAAGGAATGAGTCATGAAACCAACTCTAAATCCAAATATAACAACTAAAATTCATCCAAGACAAAGGAAAACCAAGGCCTGAGTCATAAAACCAACTCTAAACCCCAATATAACATTCTTTTACCTTTCCAGGAATGTTAACCACTCAAAACCAAATAAAAAGTCCCCCAAGTACTTTCCACACAATTCCATCACACCAACCTTGAACAATTAAAGTTGATCCAATGTAAATCCATAGTGGCCAGCATGATAATAAGTGTCATGACCCAAAATAGGGCCTAGCTGTGATAGGTATCTCAAGTCCCATTTGGATCAGAGATCACCCCCTTCACTTAACCAAATAAACACAACATCCCTAATGTCGGATGAATTTTGAACATATAAAAAGATAACATAAAGGTAATCTCAAAACTAATTAAAACATGCCTATAGTTTACCGATTGAAAATCGATCAAGACATCCGAACAATGTAACTCCAAATCCATAGGAATCCAATCAAATCCTTCTAAACCAAGAACCAAAACTAAATATAAATAAAGTGTCGGGTCATGCCCCCAATAATAGCCAAAATAAGCCTAGTAAAATGAAATACCAGGAACCAAAACATGAAATGCTGACTTCCTATGTAAGGAAGCTTACCACTTCAATGTTAACTCGCGAGAAGAATCCCAATCTGAATCACTATGTAGGAGATATAGAAGTATGGCCAATTCCTGCATCGCATGTAGATACAGCTTCCGAAGATGGTTAGCGGTTGGAGTTCTAGAATATAACTCAAGGATAAAGGTAACATAATGTCATGACTAACAGTTCAAAATCATTTAAAATCCAATGCACATAACCATATCTATATGTATCATATGTCGAGATAAGGAACAAAGTTAAACATGCACTTTAAAACCTTAACATAGATTATGTAGCTCAACCATCATATAATAGTACCCAGGGTCAATATAGACCCCAATTCTCATCCCCTGGTTGGTGCCCAGTGCGTGTAGCTGAATGAATTAGAGAATAGTCTCACTTATATACACAAGGGACTCAAACCCTACAATCATATACTAAGGTGACTTAAGAACCCAATCATGAGATATAATATGGGGGACTCGAACCCTCCAATCATAACGATAACAATAAGGTGGACTCAAATCACCTGGTCACAAGCAAGGGGACCGAACTCTCTAGCAATAATAACCTCAGCACCGGCTAGCGCAGTTTCTAATATTGCCACCTGGATCTCCACTTTCACGACTCAGCTACACAACTCTCTTTTAAGGACCAATTAAAACATTTGTCACACATTCCCATTCATTGAACCATATTTCACATTAAGACATACATTATTGGTTTCGTCATACAAACTACACTTGCAAGGCAGCGTCAGTATGTCTAACAGTGAACATCACTTGGGGTAATTCACTACCCCCTCAGTTCAATTATGAAACAACCTACAAAAACATAATTCCATAAGGTCCAATCTAACGACATGATGCAATAGTTAAAGAATAGTTTAATTCCCATATTTCTCATAACTAAAAACCAGTCACACAACATGGGGTTGGGGTCATAACCATCTCAAAAGTGACAAGTTTGGGAAAATCACACTTCCCTAATTCATTTACCTTGACCATCCACCCAAAAACATATTTAAATCGTGAATAATGCATAATAAAACCATGGGAAAATAATTAATTGACTGTTCATGTCAAAACCCTCAATCATGTCAAAACCCTTACTTTTAATCACATAAACAACCATGTATTTCTATGTAATATAGATATTAAGTTTAAGGGTAGCATACATGCCTTAAATATCAAGAAATT
Source organism: Capsicum pubescens (assembly GCA_030864215.1). NCBI lineage: Eukaryota > Viridiplantae > Streptophyta > Magnoliopsida > Solanales > Solanaceae > Capsicum > Capsicum pubescens. The sequence continues at coordinate 128,733,707 of CM061543.1, forward strand.
TAGAGAGAATCGACTTTTGAACCCTTAGATGATCAACTTGATGAAACTCTATCTTGACTTGCTTGAGGGAATTTAGAGAGCTTTTTGGAGTGTTTAAGAAGTTACTTAGATTTGCTTTTGAGTGCTAATGATTCCCTAAAGAGGTTATAAGAGTGGATTTTAATTTGGGTAAGAGGAGAAATATCCAAAATGCCCTTAAAAGATGAAAAAATGTCGCCATTGACAATGAGTCAACTGTTAAGTCGTAGCCACTCCTTACGACTCGTCACTATGAGTCGTAACCACAACAACCTCAAGGACCCCCGCACATTGTTAACTCTATGACTCAATGGCACGACTCGTCATAGAACACTACGACTCCTAGGCCCCAATCATAGTTAACATAGAATCCATTTGGGGTATACACTGGACACCCTACCATTTACCCCCACAATTCATAACAAATCCTTACGGCTCATAGAGAGCCACTCGTACTCAGAACAAAATCATGCAACAAACTTACATAAATTGGTTATGACTCGTCATGAGTCTTTATGACCCGTACCCTAAATTAATATCTAGACACCTTACAACTAGGGTCATATGACCCATCAAGACACCCTACGACTCATAAGGCGAGTCATAGTCAAGGTAATGAGCTCATACTATGGAAAATTTCAAGGACCAAATAAACTTAGGGCATTACATTCACCCCTCCTTATGATCAGTCATATTTCAATGATAGGACAAGGCATCTAATAGGATGATTAGACCCCAAACATCACTACTCTTACCTTTAATATAGAAAAACAAAGAAACTAAGGAATTTATAACTTTCTTTTAACAAAGAGCCAAAAATGTTAAGGAATACACATACCTCAAGCACGATTATTAGGAACGGGAAACAAGAATAGATACTTGCACTATATGTCCTCCTCGACTTCCCAAGTAGTTTTCTCAACCTTTTGGCTCCGCTAAAAAACCTTTACGGAAGCCACATCTTTTGTTTGCAATTGATGGACTTGCCGATCAAAAATCTCAACTGAGACTTCCTCGTAGGACAAGGTATCCAAAACCTCCATCTTTTCCAAAGAAACAACCGTCAAAGGATCACCCACGCACTTTCACAACATTGAAACGTGAAACACCAGGTAAATAGATCTCAAGCTAGATGGAAACTCCAATTCATATGCAACATTGCCAACCCTCTTCACAACCAAGTACAGACAAACATAACAAGGGCTAAGCTTTCTTCTCATCCCAAACCACATCATTCCCTTCATGGGAGACACCTTTAGGAAAACCTAATCTCCAATATCAAATCCCAAGTCCCTTCATCTCACATACGGATAAGACTTTTGGTGACCTTAAGTCAATCCTAGATCACCTTCATCTTCTCTGTGGCTTGGTGAACCAAATCAGTACCAAATAACTTATTTTCACCATCCACAAATCCCCAAAGAAAAGATCTACACGTCCTACCATACAAGGCCTCAAATGGAGCCATACCAATGCTAGAGTGATAATTGTTGTTACAGGCAAATTCAATGAGAGGCAAGTGGTCAACCCCTACTACTACAAAAATCAAATACATAAGCTTGAAGCATATCTTTCAAAACCTGAATCATTCTTTCTACTTGCCCATCCGTCTTTAGTTGGAAAGCGATACTAAGGGTCACCTTAGTCCCCAAACCTCTTTTAAAAGACATCCATAAGTGAGATGAGAAATGAGTACCATGATCAAATATGACGGAAACTAGAGTACCATGCAAATTCACGATCTCCTCTATAAATATTTTGGCATAATCCTCGAAGGAGAAATTAGTCCTCATTGGCAAGAAGTGAGCGAACTTAAAGATCCTATCCATGATGACCGAAATCAAATCAAACTATTGGCAACACCATGAACACCGTAACAAAATCCATATTAACAACTTCCCACTTTCATACTAGAAATTCAATCTCTTGAGACAATTTATAAGGCCTCAAGTGTTCAGCCTTCACTTGCTGGCACACCATGCACTTAGCCATAAAATTGGCTACATCCCACTTCATATTATTCTAGCAATAAATCTCCTTAACCTCTTGATACATTTCATCAAACCAGGATGAATAGTATATCACGACTCATGGGCTACTGATAAGATTCTACCACGCAACATATCAACGTTATTAATGCACAGTCTACCTTGGTACCTCAAGATACCATTACCACCAATCTTGAAGGCCATCACTTTCTTCCTACCTACATCATCCTTGATTTGTATCAATATGGGATCCAACAATTACTTCTCATTCACTTCAGCACCGAGAGATGACTTTTCCACCTCTTGAAAAATCACACCACCATCTTTGAAATCCAAAAGATGAACTCTAAGATAAGCCAAATGGTTAATATCCCACACCAAATATTGTTTCTCCTTATCCACATGAGACAAGGTTCCTATTGACACCTGCTAAGACCATCAACAACCATGTTAGCTTTACCTAGATGATAGTGGAGACTTAAGTCGTAATCCTTTAGCAAATCAAGCCATCTTCTGTACCTAAGATTTAACTCCTTCTGAATGAACACATATTGCAAGCTCTTATGATCAGAAGAGATGAATATATATCAACATGAACTCCATATAAATAATGTTGTTATATCTTTAAAGCAAACACCGCAGCTAACAACTCAAAATCATGAGCAGAATAATTCTTCTCATGTTTCTTCAATTGCCTAGAAGCATATGCAACCACCTTGCTATGTTGAGTCAATACACAACCCTGTCCCACTCGGGACCCATCAAAAAAGACCACAAAACTATCAGTGCCTTCAGACAGAGTCAAGACTGGAACCAAAGTCAACTTATCTTTTAACATAGTCAATGGTACAGCTATCGAAGAAAAGCTTTCCATAAACATCATGTAGTAACCGGATAAACCTAAGAAACTCTGAATATCGGCTGGAGTCAAGGGTCTAGGCCACTTATTATCCACCACAATCTTTTATGGATCCACCATGATTCCTTTTATAGATAAAACATGACCAATACATTCAACCAGAAATCACACTTAGAGAACTTAGCATACAAATAATGATCCTTTAGGGTCTGCAACACAAGGCGGAGGTAATCGGCATAATCCTCCCCACTCTTGGAATACACCAAATATTATCAATAAAAACATTCACGACCAAATCCAAGAACTGGTGAAAAAACTAATTCGTAAGATCCATAAATGTTTTTGTTGCATTGGTCAAGCCAAAAGACATCCCCAAAAACTTAAAATGACCATACTAGGTTCGGAAGGCAGTCTTAGAGATATCCATCTCCCTAATTTTCAACTAATGGTAACCAAATCGAAGATCAATCTTCAAAAAGAACTTAGCATCCTAAAACTGATCGAATAGATCATCAATCCTCGATAGTGGATACTTATTTTTCATAGTCACCTTATTCAATTGGTGGAATGAATACACATAAAAAGGAACCATCCTTCTTACACATGAAGAGCATGGGACCACCACACGGAGACACACTAGGATGGATAAAACCCTTATTAAGAAGATCTTTCAACTACTCCTTGAGTTCCTTCAACTAAATCAGAGCCATTTTTAAGGAGGAATAGAGATAGGACGGGTGTCCAAAAGAAGATCAATCCCAAAATCAATACCCTATTAGGAGGAATACCAAGAAGATCATTAGGGAACACCTCAAAAAATTCATAGACCACATGGACAGGTTGCAAACAAGGACCTTCAGATCTAGAATCCTTGACATGCACTAAGTGATAAACGTACGCTTTAGGAAAAAATGTTTTGGCCCTAAGATACGATATGAACTTTCTCTTAGGCAGTAGGGAATTCTGACATTTGGGAATTTTAAAATAACCTTTCGAGTCCTACAGTCTACGGAAACACAGCTCGAATATAACTAATTCATCCCTAAGATCACATCAAAGTCTACTATTCCTAAATCTATTAGATCTACTAAGTTCTCCTTACCAAGGACCAATATCACACAACCCCTATAGACCCCTCTAGCCATAATGGAGTCACCCATCGAGGCAGAAAAAGAAAAAGGGTTTGGGATACATAAGGAGGATATGACAAAGCAGACTGGGCCCCACTAACTTTTGAATAGGCACCATGCACACTAAAATCATCACCACTCTACATATGGTGATCACACGACGGCTTAGGGTAAGGAGAACTAGCCGTAGAGTAAGAACCCAAACTGCCCTACCTTTTGTTGGACCACTTTCCACCGTTTCTACTCCCATTTTACTAACCTCCACCCTAATCCAAATAATGAAACTTCTTTCTCTACCTTTCATTCACCTCAACCTGTTTCTTCTTTTCTTTTTCTACCTGCTGTATATATACCACAAGTATGGAGATATCCCTATCTTTTTTCAACAAGGCAGCTTTGTTGTCTAAGATCAAGTTATGGGATAGCCCAAAAGTAAAATTCCTTATTCTAACCCTCATGCTTGACACCAACTAATGGTCATACCAAGATAATTAATGAAATTTCAGGGCATATTCCGTGATTGGCATCCCACCTTGCTTTAGGTTTACAAACTCCTCAATTTTTGCCTCTCTCAACTTTTGAGGAATGAAGCGGTCTAGGAAAGTACTAGAGAAATGATCCCACAGGGACATCATCACCTCAGGATTGGTCCTACTCCTCATACTACTGATATGCCACATATTTTAATTAGTAAGTAGCAAACTCCATGCCCTCCACATTAGTGGAATACATCACAAGGAAAATATTTTCCATCTCATCAAAAAAAACTTGAGGATCTTTCTCAACTTTAGAACCAGTAAAAGTAGGAGGACTCAATATAATACATTAGCCAACTCTATTTGTGTTGGAGAATGGAGTAACAAAAGCAACCCATTTATTTTAAGAGGCGACCAACTGGGTAAGTAAGTGAATTGGCTGGATAAACTCAATATTAGACACATTAGCTCGAGGTGCCTAAGGAGGTATAGAGGGAACTAATGGAGCTCCATAAGGGAAATCAAAAGCAGCGACCCAAGATTAGGTCTAAGCTCCTAGATTAGGATGAGCTCCATTCACATTGTCCTCAATCTTGACAGAAGAGTTCCCATGGACATCATATCTTCTTGGAGGCATGATCTGAAAGGCAAACAAATAAAAATTAGAGAGATTTAAGACCTTAGACTCTATAGATCGAAATCAAACAACATGAAAGGGAAACATTCCAAAATGCATCATCACCTCACTATTAAAAGTGTGGCATGCTACACAACCATAAAAGAGACTCTACTCCACACTACTTTGTTGGACACCCAATGGCACCAAACCCAGGCTCTAATACCATCTTTGTCATGACTCAAACAACGGCTTAGCGTGACGGGTATATTAATTCTCATATGGACCCAAGAACATCCCATTCACCTAACCAAACCAACACAACATCCCTATTATCGGATAAATTCTAAACATATTGCGAGATAACATAAAGGTAAGCTCAAAGCTAATTAAAATATGCCTATAGTCTATCGACCAAAAACTAACCTAGACATCTAACTAATGTAACCATAAATTCATAGTAATCAAAATAGAGCCATCTAAACCAAGAACTAAAACTTAATATCAATAAAGTGCCGGGATAAGCCCCCGATAATAGCCAAAACATGCCTAGTAATCTAAAAGTCAAGGAACTAAATATATAAAATGTTGACTTCTAGTGTAGGAAGCTCACTACTTTAATCTCAACTCACAAGTGGAATCCCCAATCTGAATCACTAAGAAGGAGAGGTAGAAGTACGGCCAGTTCCTGTATCACGTGGAGATAGAACGTCTAAAAATGGTTAGCGATTGGAGCACTAGCATGTAACTCAGGGATAACAATAACAAAATGCCATGATTAACAGTTCAAAATCATTAAAAATTCAATTCACATAATCATGTGCATATACATATATATATATATGTCATATGTCAGGATAGGGAACAAGGTTTAACATGCACTTTAAAACCTTAACCTAGTTATGTAGCTCAACCGTCAAATAATAGTACCCATGGACTATATGGGCCCCAATTGTCACCCCTTGGTTGGCCCATTGCATGTAGCTGCATGAATCAATGAATATCTCACATATATGCAAGGGGGACTCGAACCCTCCAATCATAAACTAAGGTTACTTAAGCACCCAAACATGAAATATGATATGGGGGACTCGAACCCTCTATTCATAATGATAACAATAAGGTGGACTCAATCCACCTAGTTAAAAGCAAGGGGACTTGAACCCTCAAGACATAATGACCCTCACACCGGCTAGCGAGGTTTCTAGTATTGGCCACTCGGGCCTCTACTTTCATGACTTAGCTACACAACCCTATTTTAAAGTCTAATTAAAACATTTGTCACACATTCTAATTCATTGAACCATATTTCACATTAAGGCATACATTATTGGTAAAGTCATACCAACTATACTTATAAGGTAATATCAACATGCAGAATAGTTAAAATTAATTAGGAGAATTCACAACCCCCTTTATTAAATTATGCAAACACATAATTCCAAAAGGTTTAATTTAACAGCATGATGTAATAGTTTAGGAATAGTTTAGTTCCCATATTTCTCATAACTAAAAAACAGTCGCACAACATGGGGTTGGGGTCATAACCACCTCAAAAGTCACAAGTTAGGGGAAAATCATAATTCCCTAATTCATTCACCTTTCCCATGAACCCACAAGTTTAAAATCATATTTAAATCATGAATAGTGCATAGTAAAACCATTGGAAAATAATTAATTGGTTGTTCGTGTCAAAACCCTTACTTTCAATCACATAAACAACTATGTATTTTCATGCAATAGAGATATTAAGTTTAAGGGTAGATTCACATTCCTTAAATATCAAGAAATTTGGTGAAAATAGACTCATGAACCTTTAGATGATCAGCTTGATGAAACCCTAGCTTGACTTACTTGAGGGAATTTAGAGAGCCTTTTTAGAGTGTTTGAAAAGTTACTTGGATTTGTTTTTGAGTGCTAATGACACCCTGAAAAGGTTAGAAGACGTGGGTTTTAATTTGGGTAAGAGGGGAAATGTCCAGAATGCCCTTAACTTAAAAGCTGAAACATTGACTACGGGTCAACCGTTGATTCATAGCCACTCTTTACAACACATCACTACGAGTCATAACCATGACAACCTCAAGGACCCCCAAAAATTGTTGATCCTATGACTCAATGGAACGACTCGTAATGGGACACTATGAATCGTAGGTCCCAATTGTAGTTAACATAGAACCCATTTGGGGTATACATTAGACACCCTATGATTTTAACTGCACGACTCGTAACAAATCCTTTTGGCTCATAGTGAGCCACTCGTTCTGAGAGAAGAATAATGCCAAAAACTTACATGATTTAGCTATGACTCATCCCAATGAATCATTATGAGTCTTTATGAACCGTACCCTTAATTCCTACCAGGACAGTAACTCTAACACCAATCTCTAGACATCTTACGACTAAGGTCACATGACCCATCAAGACAACCTACGACTCATAGGTCGAGTCGTAGTCAAGGAAGAGAGCTCAGACTCATGAAAATTTCAAGGACAAAAAAATTAAAGCATTACAATAAGCCCCCAAGGTTCTACCTTGGCACACAAATGGAGATTACCAATGTCTGCAATCTATGTCAATGCTACTATTGGTCTGTACGACCTTTAAAATTGATAGGCAGGAATCCAAAGCACACACACTCACCACAGATGATCTGATCCAAGGTATTTCTCTAATAGAGAAATAAGCCATGTGAATCCAACTAATCATCCAACAATTCTGACAAAAATTAAAAATTATGGTCAAAGCTAAAGGAACCAATACTGTGCCTATGGACTATCATCTAAAGACCTATCAACCATAATCCATCTGAACAGAAATAGACCGAATAGGTTACCATGAAGTAGGCTTAGCTACCCTATAGATTTAACCCCAACAAAGACAAATCTAGAAATGGAGGTTCCACCCAAGCTCTACAACACTAAGCTAAATTCTCAACACCAAAATTGAACGGCCCAATCTCAACTCCCAAATCAAACCTTAAAAAAGGTAAGAATCCACACTCCAAATCTAACATAACCTTTAAATCATGATTCTAAGGTGTCAAATCCGCAACTGAGCTACAAGTCAGAACGAAGGCCAAATACTCAAATCGACCTTACAATCCAAATCTAACTAATCCTAGCTAAATCATGACATCACAAAAACTGAAAACATAGGTGAAGAACAAAATCACCACAAGTGATAAATCACCAGCTGAAAACACAAACAATCAACTTCATATTTGCTGGAGAGAATGAATCACCAAAACATACTCACGAAATAACTAAGGCAACAAACTACACTAGTAATAACAAAAACTCTAGCGACTTAGAGATATGAAAACTTAGCCCAACACTGGTCCATCCAGTACTCCAACTCAATAATGAATACCCAACTACCATTTTATAAGTGGTCACAAGAAAGATCACCTATCTCAAACTCTTAACTCCACTAAGATAGAAATCACATCACAACAAAAATAGAGTATCCAACTCCACACCAATACCATGAGGAAACCATCACTAGAATAGGAACCCAATGAACCTATAAGATTAATCCAACACCTCTCATAATTAATATCAAAACCACCATCGAGCGATGAACTAGTTAAATTGGAAGAACAAACTAAAAATTGGTCAGCCTCATAAATTTGCTATAGAGAGAGGGATAGCCAATGCTAAAACTCAACAAATCAGAAGGCAAGTCCAAGAATCTCAACCCCAAAATAAACAATATAGCTAATCCATCTCTAGAACTACAGCAGAACCATGAAAGGCCAACATACCTTCACTATCATAACCCACTCAACAACCGGTCTAGTATCGCTAATAGAAGAAAAAAATAACTAACCTCACCTCACCATAAGAGAGAAATCATCCAACAAAGCTAGCCGCCCAAGCCAATGAATAAGAACCGTGAGGAAGGGAAATTCTAACTAGATACTAGAGAAAAGACATCTACCAAGAAACAAGTGCCACTATAGGGTTGTAAGAAGGCCAATAAGACCAGGTAAATGGGACTCAAACCCAAATGTTACACACAAATGGGAAAATATCAATACTGAGCCACTCTATCTACTACTAAAATAAATAATTTATGAGGGTAGTCATTTAATAATGAACTCTATCTCAAACACAAAACCATCAATATAACCCTACTAAAGCATACAATCATCAAAAGGTATGAGAGCCTAATTCACATAAATAAAAAGATAAAGGTAGGAAATAAAAAGATGCACCAATCATTGTGAACCCAAAGTCACATGCCTTACGAGTCTGAGGGAGAACAAATATAAATTGATCAAGACTCAGATTGCACACCGGAATCATTAACTAAGGCGCTAAGCACACTGTCTCCAAGCCACTGAACTATGAGACTGATTTGATTGACTAATAATCCCATGATGAGGATACTCTCAAGACTAGTTACGAATCTTCTTGCAATAGTAATAAACCCCTAAAGCTCTAACCTAGCAAGAAACATGAGATGAACCCAACTAGCTGACCTAATGATATCGAGGGCACTCAACCTAATGATGTCGAGGGCACTCACTACTGAAATGACCATTCTCCCCGTAATCATAACACACCTAAAAAATGCTAGGCTAGTGAGGAATACATGGTAACTCTGTCGGAGCAACCAACTCATTTTTGGGGCCTTCTCTAGACCAATGTCCTATCTCGCAAACCAAAACAAGCTCCTAGAATACTCTGAGATACTGCCCTTCTTAATCTTGAATAGCCGTCAAGGCCTGAAGACCTATACCAAAAACTTTGCAAGGTTCATCTAACCCTACTCATTGTGACCACCATGATTGATTTGAGGACCGCCCTTAGTCTAAAATGCTACGTATGTAGAACTGATATGTTGCAAATGAAGTTGACCTCCAAGAGGGGATCCTCACTCCTAGATGGAATACTAGTAGTATTATATTTATGGCATAGCCTCTTACCGCCACCATTATAAGTCTCAATACATGTTCTCTCTGTACCCCTTGTATGATCAACAACCTAAGAGAAGGAAGACTCAACTCCTATCAAATTCTTTGATGCCAAATGGAGTGGCAATGCTAATCCTCTAATAAATCCACACATCATGTCAAGCTCTGAAGAATATAGCATTGGAATATTCTAGGAATAATCAGTAAATTAAATCTCATACTCTAAAACTAACAAGGAACCCTATTGCACATCAACAAACCCAATTCTGACCTAAGAACTGCATGAAGAACTTGATATCTCTAGTTGTGAGGTATCCATAAAAATACTCAAGATCCCTAATGATTAATCTCGAAAGTTTGATGCAGTCACAAACTCTACCAAAGCCTGGGATGGCTTTAAATCCACTGACTGACGCTGAAGATCTTCGACATCCACCACTGACTCCCTGGTCCGATGCAGAACTAAAGCTTTTGAAACACATGACAAAGTCAAATCTACATCTATTAACACCCTTGCATTATCCATCTAGGACAAAATAGAGTTAAAGAACTTACTTGAGGCTTATACAATATGGACGCATTACAAGGAGCCAAGAACAAAATTTCCTAAAAATACATTATATCCTCCAGAAGATAGGTTATGGATGTCTTCACACTTATTCACATGACTCTACTAGACAATTAGCTCTTGTACCAATACACTGGTAAACCTAGGCTCTATTGCCAATTTGTCATGACCTAATTTCTCAGGTCATTATGCCTTTTACTATAATGAACCAGTAGTTAAACCAACCTGTAGTCTACAAATACTAAAAATGGACTACCAAGAGAAATGAAGAAAGAATGCAGAATAAATATAGTAAAAGACCGAAATACATAAGATAGTCCCAAAACTTGGAAAAATCTGTACAAGAGCTTCTAATGTAATAAGTTACAAAATGAGAGACGAAGTGAATATGCTGATACAACCTATCTCTTAATACAACATAGAGATTAGTCTAGTAGATGAAAATTAGAATATCAATACTCCAAATATCAGGAACTCACCCTATGTCTCTAAACCACCATTGGTCCATACGACACACACAATAGCAAAAACTTATATTATGATTTGTAGGGTACATAAGTATAGTATGAGTACCAAACATGTGGTTCTCAGTAGGAAATTGCCTACTAATCTCCAAGATAATACAAATATAAATAACCTGCAATCATGAACATAACTACAGCCAAATATCTAAGAAACTAACAGGTCAAAGCTAAGGAGACAAGAAGGATAAACTATCCTATTCTATCTATTCTCAGGAACCTAAGAACTATGCCATATATCACTGGCGATTATAAGAATAAAGAACAGAAAAAGGATGTATATATTTATATATAAGGCTAAATAATGAATATACAATAATTATAAATAAAAAAAGGAAGGGATATATGGTAATACCATAACTACTATAGATAGATACATATATCTAAATGATGCTAACTCAAAGGTATAACCTAAGTAATTACACAAACATGTGATGGCCCCTTAATCAAAGTAAGAACTAGTGCTAACTTAATCAGGGTCCAAAACCATAATACCTAACCATAGGATGATCATGAATTATAAATTATTTGTAAGATAAAGGAACTAAAATCATACTCCAAATATCAATACCACTCTAATAATCAACCTATCATGAACTAACCATAGTAACAACAACAATATAAAGTAACTAGCTATTCCGAACAAATAATAAGTTATCAGGACTTTCATAAACCACCATTGTCATAGGCTCAAAAGGTTCAATCAACACTAAAAAAATAGCATTCAAAGCCTATACCTATGCAACCCCTCATAAGGATGATAGATACAAGCACCACACAATATACTACAAGCAATACTCACACTTATACCTATACAACCCCCCATAAGACTGATAGATATTAGGCATACTGGTGATAGGCAATGCACATACAAGAACGAATTCCAACTAAGTCCATAGTACCTTAATAGATCTATGTACCATAATGTAACCTAGGGTATACACCTCCTCTAGATCGACGGCTCGCAAAGGTAGGACCTATGATGACCTCTTTTCTATGAGAATACCCGTATACTCTGACCTAGTTCTAATCTAAGGTTTACAATAACCATCATTGCCAATCCACTTTTTACAGTTCCAAGTATTTATATATATATATACATATATATATACAAAATTCATTGGCTAGAATCATGGCTAAAAGAGTATTTTTCACGATCTAATTTATCAGGTCATGACGACACCTACTAAACCCACCAGTAGGCAAGCCAAACCCATAGTACGGAATGGCTTGTAACGGACTTCCTAAATAAGTAAAGGAAAGAATGCAAAAAATATGTAATAAAATATCAATTACATAATATAATCCCAAAACCTATCGGTATCAGTAGAGCTTCTAATATAATAAAAGTACAAAAAAATAAAATACCAAGGAAATTACACTGTTACAACTCATCTCTGAATAAAACATAAAGACTAGTCTAGTACATAAGAGGGAGAAAAGTAATACTCAAAAAATTAGGAGCTCACTCTATGTCTTCGAACCATGGCTACTCTTCATGATTCACACATCAACAACGATAACCCATACTATAATTTGTAGGCTGCAGAAGTGTAGTATGAATACCAAACATGTGGAACTTAGTATGCAATAGCAGACTAAGATCCAAAGATAATACAGATACATATAACACATAAACAGAATAAAAACTACACCCAAGTGTCCAGCAATTACATAATAAATCTAGTGAGATAGTAAGGCCAACTATTCTACTCATAGCCATGAAACTAGCATAATAAGGCTAAGAAAGTATCAAGGATGAACTACCTATTCCATACATAATCAGGAGTCTCAACACTATACCTTATATCTCTGGAAAATATACGATAAAGGGTGAAATAAAAATATATAATAGTATACCAGGCCAAGGAATGAATATACAATCTGAATAAATGATGGAAGGGATATACGGTAATACCATATCTACATATAGCTAGACATAAATAAATATATACATAATCATGGTCAACTCAAAGTATAGCCTAAATCATTAGACTAGCATTTTAAGACCTCATAATCATAATAGGAACTAGTACTAGAATACTCAGGTTTTATAACTCATACATCTAATTATGAGTTAATCATGCATAATAATGAAATCATAAGATAAAAATGACCAGAATCATACCTTAAATCTTGGTACCGAATTAATAACAAATCTGTAACAAACTAGCCATAACAATAATTATAACAATGATAATAACAATATCAATGACAACACGAGTAATTGGCTAGTCCGGATAACCAATACCTACCCGAGGTTTTCACATACCCACACCTCTTCAAGATCAAGAGGTTCAATCAACATACAACACACCACAAGGCATAGTCATCACCCATACCTATGCAACCCCCTATGTGGGCTGATAGATATAAGTTCATACTAGTAATAGACAATGTGCATGCAAAACTAAATGCAAAATATATAATCAATATAACAATCATCCCCCAGAATTGAACCAATAATACATATATAGTCATTACTTGAAAATGAACTGATAATAATATAAGCCATACCCAGAATTAAACTGGTCATAATATAAGAAATACCCAAAATTAAATTGGTTATAATATAAGCAATACCCATTATTGAGTCGGTCATAATATATAACCAACAGCTGGACTCGAATTAGTAAATATATAATCAATACCCTCAGTATCATCAACATAATCAATATCATCAACACACATACATATATTTATAACATCAATACTATAATTTATCATCGGGGTTTACCTAGAATTTATATCATTAATATAGCATGTTCCTTCATCCCTCACCGAAGATATATATATATATATATGGATATATAAAAGGCGCAAAGACTTAAGTCATGGATAAAATGAGTATAAATCCATAAATTGATTGCTCGAGGTGAACTTTGGGGCTAAATCATTATAGAAGTATATAAAGGGTCAAAATCTCACGCGTTCGAATTGAACAGTAGTATCAAAATCATAGACTAGAATCTATCTCAATTAAATCGTTAAAACATCACTTCCAATCCCTTTGCACATAGTTTATTCATTAAGAAGATACAATTATTGTTATGAAGAAACTCATTTTAAGATGAAAAATTGGATTTAACCCTTATTTAGGAAAATAATAATAAGATCATGTTTAGCTAGAATCGCAATATTTACCTATTTAATGATCATGAATGTACCAAATCGATGTATGCCATCACTATTATTCAAATAATGGAACCATAAGCATCAATATTCATAAACTACAATTGCATCATTTATAAGGATAAGCACTTTTTGAATGTCCAACTGATATCATAACATAACCTTTGTCCCAATAATGCATCTGAAATAATTACAACACCATAATCAACTCCTTAGGACCATATACATATCTGTAACTCATCTCAATAATCATATGTGTAAACCATCTCGTATCTATAAACTATACCATATCTATGAGGCATATCACTTCTATAAGGCATCTCATATCTATGGGGCATATCATAGCTACAAGTCATTAATCATAATCTAGGAAAACAATCATCATTCACCAAATCACAAAGTAACCTTATATTAAAGGCTCAATAGTCTTAACTATGTCTGACATGCGTAAATAAGTTCACAAGGGCTAACCCAATCTTGGCCTAAGGTGGGCCGAAAGAACGCACTTCTAATCCTCGAATTCCATATTTAGGAAATTTATACCTCAGACTAGGATAAGGTATATAAATTCACTTCTTGATGGTAAATAAGCCATAATCAATCCTAATATAGGAATCCCACCAAAAAACATGGGAAATTAAGTCAACTCTACCTAAATTATGATTTTAAGATCACTAGAATAGTCTAAACAAGGTTATCATAATAACCATGCTTCCAATGCTTAAATAACATCCAAAACCTAGCATCATATCATATCCATTCTATGAATTAGTTCAATATAGGAAGAAGGATTCTAAAAGTGTAATAAGCATTTCACCTTACAGGTCAAAGCCCTATCTAATCCCCAAACTTAAATAATCAAGACTAAGTCATTATACCCATAATCATCTTAACATTCATATTCATATTCAATATATAACATGCATCATCTTATGAAGAAGATTAGACAAAAGTCTACCTCAAAGTCGAATTGCAAATACTTGAATCATCCACAAACATTAATCTTCTCTTCACGATCCTAAAATATTATCACGCTATAAATATAATAATCTACTCATCAATATGAGAATAATAATAACAATATTTCACCATTATGCTTTGGGTTTAAAAATACACCCATATCCTCATGTGGGTCCTACTTAGGAAAACTGCATTTATGAGATCAACCCAACATTCATACATGCTCAAGGATTCATAACCCTTAAAAATGGGTGAAACTAAGCTAAATTGGGGCTAAAATCAAGCCCTCAAGCTATTGGGGTTTAGAGCAATAAATTAAGAAATTTCATTGAGAAAAAGGTGAATTGTTACCTTAAATTGGATAATAATAACAAAATAGATGTTAAACGAGCTTTCCAATAACAAAAAACTCTAATTTTAAGATATATCACCCTTTAGGGTTTTTCTCTCAAGTGATGGGTGAATAATGAGCCAATTCATGACATGAGGGACCAAGTTATACCCTTTCCAGGTACTTAGATGTTATAATTACAACATGCGGGTGTTCAATCATACTATATGGAATTAGGAGAAGGTGGTACAATTGCAACAACCCTTAGTGTGATCTTACTATCCCCTCAGCCAAGGGTACCTTATCGCTGCCATTAGTGTGCGATCGTTGGCCTATCAGATATCAGCTGAACCTTGGAAAATTTCCAAGTTTTTGTCAAGACCTTAAGATTCATTCAGAACCCCATATATGCAAATGAACTATATAACCACACTAAATTTGACATTCTGGATGCGATGGAAAAGTTAGAATTTCCATGCGAGGTTGTTTCAAACAAATATGTGTCCCACAACTATATTTCTAATTTCTCAAATTTCGCCTAATAGATTGAAATGAGCTTGGGTCCTCGAAACCCGAACCAAAAGTCTACCTAGCCTAAAATTGACATTTTAGAGGGATGGTATAGTTAGAATTTACATATGAAATCATTTTACTAAATTTTTTCTGACGGCCATTTGGAACAGCGAATACTTAAAAATGGGGAAATGAGCCTAAAATCCAAAGAGCGAATGCCTACAGTAACAATAATGATCATCCTTATCCTGTTGATCCCCTGAATGACACTTTGTCTCATGCTGAGTTTTAGGCGGCCTTTCAAGCATTAGCCCAAGTAGTCACTGCAAATATCCAGGACAATAACCAGGCCATCGTTATGCATCAGTAGGGAGATGACTTAGCTGCTACTAGGATCTGTGATTTCATGCGGATGAATCTGCCAAAGTTCTATAGGTCTAAGGAAGGTGAGGACCTACAGTTATATCTTGAGGAGGTAAGGAAGATCACGCAAGTAATGCATGTTTCTGAGAAGAAGAGTGTGGAGTTCATATATTACAGGTTGAAAGACATTGCTTATGACTGGGTTGTTGCATGGAGGAAAAGTAAAGGGGAAGATGCAGCCCTTATGACTTGGCAGGTGTTCCAGGATGCATTCTTGAATAAGTTCTTCCCACTTGAGATGAGGAAAGCAAAGATTGAGGAGTTTACGAACCTAAGGCAAGGCTTTATGATTGTTAAGAAGTATTGCCTTAAGTTCAACCAATTTTCCAAGTATGTTCTTGATTTGATTGCTGACACCCGAACTAGTATGAGCAAGTTCGTGACAGGTGTATCTGGTTTAGTGCTGAAAAGTATAGGACTACTATGCTCAACAGGGATATAGAATTTTCCTGACTGCTAATGCATGCATAGCAGATAGAGGAAGATATGGTAAGGGAGATAAATATAGTTAGGGGAAACAAGAGGGCTAGATCCAAGCAATATAAGTATGGTTAGACTAGGTCCTATAAAGAAAACCGTCCATAGTTTTAGAGTCGTTCGTCTATGCCAGCGCCTTCATCAGCTAGTGCTCTTGTGCCCCAAAATAGGAAGGAGGAAGGGAATAGGCCCTCTATGTCCAGGTCCCAGAACAGTGTGAGTAACAGGCCTAATTATCCTTCTTGTGTTAAGTGTGGAAGGACCCATTTTGGTGAGTGTTTGACCAAATAGGGGGGTTGTTTTGGTTATGGCAAGATGAGCCATAGACTTAGAGAGTTCCCGCATGCTAGGCAGGGAAACAGAGATGAGCGACTTCAGACTCAGGCTACTAGTGCCCCATCTCCTTTAGACCATCCAGCTCTTCCTCAGGTGCTTCATCTAGTACTGGTGATAGTCAATGCAAAAACTAATTCTACACTTTGCCATCTCACCAGGAGTAGGAGGATTCACCAGATATTATTAATAGTATGCTTCGTGTCTTTCTTTTTGATATGTATGTACTGTTGGACCCTGGGTCAAGTTTTTCTTATGTGACCCTACTTGTAGCTGTGAATTTCGAAATGAGTCCCAAAAAGATTTCTGAGCCTTTCCTAGTTTTTACTTCAGTAGGGGAGTCAGTTGTTGCTAAGCAAGTGTATAAAAATTATCCTATTACTGTTCTTCATAGAGTTATACTTGCTGATTTGATATAGTTGGACATGGTGGATTTTGACCTTATTCTGGGTATGGATTGGCTTCATTCTTGTTATGCATCTATAGACTCTCGTACCCGTGTGGTCAAGTTTTAGTTTCCTGATGAACCAGTTTTTGAGTGGTCATGGAGTTCAGTATCTCCCAAGAGTTATTTTATCTCCTATCTCAAAGACAAAAAACTAATATCCAAAGGTTGCATGTATCACCTAGTTAGAGTTAAAGACACTAAGTCCGAGCTCCAACTATTTTGTCAGTCAACATTGTTAATAAGTTTCATGATGTTTTTCTGGAAGATCTCCCAGGGGTACCTCCTGATAGAGAGATAGAATTTGGGACTGACATTCTTTCCGACACTCAACCTATTTCTATTCCTCCCTACCGTATAGCACTTGCAGAGCATAAGGAGTTGAAAGAGCAACTCAAATATCTTTTAGATAAAGGTTTTATAAGACCCAGTGTCTTTCCTTGGGGCGCACCCGTCCTATTCATGCAAAAGAAAAATAGTTTATTTCATATGTTCATTGACTATGGTCATCTTAACAAGGTCACAGTTAAGAATAAGTACCATCTTTCAAGAATTGCTGATCTGTTTAATCAGTTGCAAGGTGCAAGTTATTTCTCCAAGATAGACCTTAGATCCAGCTATCGTCAACTTAAAGTAAGGGAGTGTGATATCCCAAAAATATCTTTCCTAACCCATTATGGTTACTTTAAGTTACTAGTCATGTCTTTTGGGCTAACCAATTCTCCAGCGGCTTTCATGGACCTCATGAATCTAGTGTTCAAGTAGTATCTTGATATATTTATCATAGAGTTCATAGATGATATCCTTGTTTACTTTCATACTGAGAATGACCATGCGGATCATCTTAGAATTGTCCTGCAGACTCTTAGAGATCACTAATTGTTCACCAAATTCAACAAGTTTTAATTTTGGCTAATATCAGTAGCCTTTCTGGGTCATATTATTTCAGCCAAAGAAATTAGGGTCGATTCCTATAAGACAAAAGCTGTAAGAAATTGGCCTAGACTTATTTCTCCATTTGATAGTAGAAGTTTCTTGGATCTAGCTAGCTACTACCACCATTTTATTAAAGGTTTATCTTCTATTACGTCTCCCATGAATCGGTTTACCCAAAAGAAAGTTAAGTTCCTTTGGTCAGATTCCTGTGAGAAGAGTTTTCAGGAGTTGAAGACTCGACTCACCTCAGCCCCTGTGTTGACTTTGCCTAATGGTATGGATGATTTTTTGGTGTATTGTAATGCCTCTAGAGTTGTTTTGGGTTGTGTGTTGATGGAAAGAGGTGAGGTTATATCCTGTGCCTCTAGATAGTTGAAGACACATGAAAAGAATTACCCAACCCATGATTTAGAATTAGCTGTTGCACTATTTTCTTTGAAAATCTAGAGATACTACTTATATGGTGTTCATGTTAACGTGTTTACTAATCACAAGATCCTGTTGTACATATTTACTTAGGGGGAGTTGAATCTTTGTCAGAAGAGGTGGTTAGAGTTGCTAAAAGATTATGATATAAGTGTGTTATACCATCCGAGCAAAGCCAATGTAGTAGCAGATGCCCTTAGCAGTTTGTCTATGGGAAGTTTGGCTAATGCATAGAAGGATAAGAAAGAATTGGCTCGTGAAGTGTATTTTTTGGCTAGACTCGATGTTAAGTTGCTTGATTTATCTGAAGTTAATGTTTGGGTTTAGAGTAGTTCCGAATCCTCTTTAGTTTTTAAAGTGAAGGAGAATCAAGACTTGGATGCTTGATGTTGGGCGTATTTACACGCCTAAGCACCATAATTTACCCATGTTTCAGCTAAGTTTTGAGGATAAAATATATAATTCTTGCACTTTTAGTCCATTTTCCTTTAAGTGAGCTGACCTATGTGATTAGCATGTTTTCAGGTACTAATGATGAAGATTTCAGCACTTTGTGGACCTGTGGGCAACAAAGGAAAACTTCACATAAGAGGGAAGGCAGCTTTTGGACTGAAAATGATGCATGGGAACTTTTTCCCGGGCAAACCCAGTATTTTTAAATACTTAAGGATGCAGTAGCAACCTATTAGACAAGGATGCTATTAAAAACCTTATTGCTGAATTATTCAGCATCATTATCATTGGACATTATTGAGAATTCACGTTGGAAGGTTTTGTACGAGTTTTGAGAACAGAAAATGGCTCACTTGAGAAACGGAGAAAGAAAACGCGTTTCATCTCCATAGCCGAGATTTCTCTAAGTTTTGGTATGATGATGATGTCTACATTGATTTTTGTTGTATTCATGAGTAGCTAAACTTATCTGTTAGGGTTATGGAAACCTTGTAAGATACTATCTATTACTATGAGTTTGTGAATTCTTGATGTGTTATGCTACTTATATCATTACTCTCTTCGTTTTTATTAAATTCTTATGGTTGCAAACATAGAGAATACGCCATTATAGCATTAACTTGTTCGAGAAAAAAGTTACATGTTTGGAAAAGAGAGTGTGACAAGGAAATAGGGTTTCCAACCTCTATTTAAACGTTAATGCCTTAACCGGGTTAATTTCTTGGAGAATTTGTACCATTTGTTATACACTTTAGGCTCGAGAGAGCTAAGGCAAAATAAATCCTTGATGGTTGAGAAACACTTGGATTTAGAATTAGAATATGATTCTCTATAAGTGCATGCATGTCTAAATTCCGTGTTACTCATAGTTAATAGAGAAGTAGAACTTATAAGGTGGACATAACCCTAACTTATCAATCTCAGTGATTAAATCTTACTACGCAAATCGTTCCATCGTTACTTTGACAATATTAGTTCACGCCTAAACCAAACCCCCCTTTTGTCCTTGGAATTTTTGACCAACAGTCTACTAATAATTGCAACACTTAGTGACCAGAGTATTCCCTGTGGGATTCGACACCCAACCCAGTTGGGTTCTATATTTGATAGCGACCGCTTACACTTTCTAACGAGAGTTGTAATTTGGGCGTATCAAAATTTGGTGCCGTTGCCGGGGAATACGGTTGTCAACTAAGTTTGTGATAGTTAATAGACCCTTTTGTCAAAGATTCTTGAATTTTATTTTTGTTTGTTGTTTTTGTTTTGTTCAGGATTATTGGAGTGCATGCCAAATACACAAAGTTCTTGTCAACCGTTATTACCTATAAATCCTGAACCACATCTTATTGGCAGAATGGATGCGCAACGAAACCTTGAATGGATGGATGCTCAATAGGAGCAGGAAAGATTAGCTGCATTAGCAGCTGCTCAAGTGCATCAACTGAATATTGATAACCCAGGTCGAGCAACAAATCTTGATGAAGAGGACCTGGGTGATGATGCGTTATTAAATCCAAGGCGTGCTGGTGAGGTGGCAACACCTGTGAACAGGAGAGATCGTCAAGCTAGAATGAGACCTGAACGCCGAGATGTGCAGGCCCCTTTCGATGATGATGATAACGATTTGGATGCGGCTGGTGCCACAGGGGCTATTATTCCTTCACCCTTGGCACCCGGAGCCAAGTTCAATATCACCAGCATCATGATCCAGCTATTACAACTCAAAGGGTTATTTGGTGGACTTGCAGGCGATGATCATAATATGCATCTGATCAACTTTATCTCAACATGCAAGTCGTTTGAAAATACAGGAGTTGGACAGAATGCAATTCGACTGCGCTTATTTCCATTGTCTCTATCTGGAGAGGCAACTCTATGGTTGACGGGCTGACTCCTGACTCTATTACTAATTGGAGGCAACTGAAAGACACTTTTCTAGAAAGATTCTTTCCGCCATCCAAGAAAGCACAGTTACGAGATGAGATCAACAATTTTTGACAGCTTCCAACTGAAGCTCTCCACGAAACATGGGAGAGGTTCAAGAAGAAGCTTATGTGGTGCCCAAATCATCAGATGACCAACATCCACTTGATGGAAATATTATACAGGGTGTTGAACTCGATGACTAAGCCAGTGGTTGATAATGCTGCAGGTGGGTCATTCATGGACCTTACTTTTATTGAGGATAGTGATATGCTAGATCGTATGACAAAGCAGAGTAGAGCTTGGCATACCAGGGATTCTGAGGTAGCAAGCTCTACTGTATCTACTGGCATGACAGCAGAACAGAGGCGAAGAGAAGAGGAACGTGAACAAGATATGGCTCACATGAAAATGCAGATGGACCTTCTTACCAAGCATTTATTATCAGGGAAGACAGAAGAGGCCAAGGCTGTTGTATCACAGGGTAGAGATAAATTCGATTCTGAGGAGAAAGTAAATTATTTAAATAATCAGGGGGGTTTCTGAGGCAATGCCCAAGGAAACCAAGGTCGGAACTATTATGAAAAATCTGGATTTAAGAATAAGACTGACAGGAGTGGTTTGTATGTCCTTCCTAGAAATCGTGAAGATGTTGCAACTAGTTCTGGGAAGATGTCCATGGAGGACATGATGGCCAAGCTTTTGAAAGGAGTGGAGGCAACCAACACGGGACTAGGTGAGGTAAAAAATAATTTGTCCTCAATAAATCAATTGGTTGACGCGTATTCCACTGCAATAAAATAGCTGGAACAACAAATGAGTCAACTATCAGCGCATTCAATCAAAGAAAAGCTGGAACTTTACCTAGTAACACTGTGCAAAATCCACGGAATGATGGATCATGTATGGCTATTACTACCAGGAGTGGTAAGGTGTTGGAAAATCCATCCAAAGGCAAGCAGGTAGTTGTAATACAGAAGAGAATGTTATTAAAGCTGATTGTGATGATTCTGTAGAAGCTGAAAATCAGAATGAGAACGTTCATGACACTACACCTAGATGTCACCAGCCTGAAAAGATTGATAATCGGAAGAAAAACCAAAAGGAAGTGGTGGAAAAGACTCTTCCAAATCCACCACCACCTTTTCCTCAGAGACTGAAGAAGAAGGCTGATGACACCAGGTTTAGTAAATTCATGACCATACTGAAGCAGCTGACTATTAATGTGCCTTTTGTGGAGTCACTGGAGCAGATGCCAGGGTACGCCAAATTCGTGAAGGACCTTTTGACAAAGAAAAGGGAAGCAAGTTATGAACTAGCAGATAATATTTATCATTGCAGTGCAATTGCCACGAGATCTTTAGTACAGAAAAAGGCAGATCCGGGTGCTTTCACTATTCCTTGCACGGTTGGATCTTTAGATTTTGCTAAGGCATTGTGCGATTTGGGGGCTAGCATTAATTTGATGCCACTAGCCATTTATAGAAAGTTGGGGTTGGGGGATCCTACACCAACCAACATGCGGCTGGTAATGGCAGATAGGTCGGTAAAATGACATATTGGTATCTTACATGATGTATTAGTGAAGGTTTCTACCTTCATTTTTCCTGCAGACTTTGTTATTTTGGATTGTGATGTGGATTTTGAGGTGCCCATAATCTTGGGTCGACCTTTCCTCGCAACAGGAAGTGTGCTTATTGATTTACGAGCAAATGAGCTTTTATTTTGGATGAATGACAAAGTGGTACGTTTTGATGTAAGCAAATCAATGAAGCAGCCCAAAGATATGAATGTGTTCTCTATAGCTGATGTTCATTATAAGGATGAGAAGGAATTATCTTTAGAGAAACATCTTACTGTTGAGCCATTGGCTGTTGTGCTTTTGAACTTTGAGCGTGAGGATGTTGAAGAGAACGAAGAAACTATCTGTGCTTTGACAGGGATGGGGTCATATTCATATGACCCCAAGAAGCTGGACCTTGACCTTAAGAATCGACCCTCACCACTGGTGAAGCCACCAGATATCTTGCTGAAGTCTGAGTAATCGAGATAACTATGTCGTGCCGCGATAATAAATCAAGCGCTACATGGGAGGCAACCCATCATTAGGAGTTTGTTTCGTTAGGATTTTGTTTTTGATAAATAAAAGTTCAAAAAAAACAGTCGAGCCACGACCAAAACTAAGGCGCTCGGTGGGAGGCAACCCATCCTGCTAATCATTTTTGTTGTTTTTGATTAAGTGTAGGTGCAAGATATACAAAGGAGGAGATTAGTCCCAAATTTTGATTTGAAAGTGAGCCATGCTAAAGGTGGTAAGTGAGGAATGATGGAGCAAAGGCTATAGGCTAGGCATTACCTATGCCAATCTAGGCAACAAACAAGGCAATGCCTATGCAAATCTAGGCAACGGACAAGGCAATGCCTATGCCATTGCCTATGCTCACTGCCTCACATAGGCAATGGACAAGGAAAGGCCTATACCAATGTAGGCAATGCTATAGGCGCCGCCTATGCCATTGCCAATGCTCACTGCCTTACATAGGCAATGCCATAGGCGCCGCCTATGCCAATCTAGGCGATAGGAAAGGCGCCGCCTATGCTAAGCATAGGCAAAGCATTAGGTGCCACCTACTTATCTTTTTTTTGTCTCCTAACCAGATTGTACATGGATCAAACCCGACCCATGGCTTAGTCTTTAAATAGATCCTCAACCTTAGAACACAATTCCATTGTTTGCTCAAGATAGGTGATGCCTAAGCTCCCAAATTCTCTCAAAGTTTTTCTTTTTGCTCATCTAATCTTGCAAGTTCATCTTCTTGATCCATCATCACGTAAGTTACTCTTTTATATTCCGTAGTTGTTGCACTACTATGCTTATAATGGTTTATTAGATTTTGAAGTGGTGCTTGGTGATAAGAATATGGTTGGTTTGTTATGATGCATCTAGTTGAGTGAATGGATTCGTGTGGGTGTTCTTGACTTTACTCTGACTTGTATTTGATTGGTATTCACTGTCCTATTTTTATGGAGTCGAAATTGTGAAGTTCATGCATAATCTTGAAAGTTGTAAGCTTGAATGTTTGAATGACTCGCTCATCGAAGGTATTGATCATGATTGACCACAAGCATAAGATGGTTTGATTATTTCTATGCAACAACCTGATAATATTTCTATGTGGTCGTCTTGTTCAAATATTGCCTTAATCCAATGAAATAAAGTCGGAAAAGATAGTCAAGATTACATGATTACTAACGTTGTGCAAATGGATTAAGTGTGGGGTGGTACCATCACGATTTTCTTTTTCGAATATAGTAAATCTTCCATGATGAAACTAACATGACTTTCTTGTGATCTCAGGTAGAATGGCCCCAAAAGGACGACAAGGAAAAGAAAAAGTGTCCACCTCCCAAAAAGGTCAGAAAAGGGCAAGAAAAGATCAGGCTGAGTCCTCCTCTTTGCAAGTGCCTCGACGCACTTTCGGGATAAAGTGGGTCCTAGAGGAGGAAGGGAAGGAGTGGTACAAGAACAACAAAGTAAAAAAATATGTTCACGTGGATTTGATGCAGAAGGAGAGTCTAGCAAAGAGAAACCCCTGCATTTTGGCTAAAATCATGGCACTAAATCTTGATTTCATTTTCTGTGATATGGGGGAATGCAATCTTGATCTAACGCGAGAGTTTTATGCCAATTGGTCCCCAAAGACTACAGGAAGTGAAGTCAAGATTCGGGCCCAAGTCTTGCAACTGAATGCGGAGTTCTTCAACTCTTTTCTGGGCCTTCCATCTGTGGATCCATCACCGCTCAAGGAGCTTTATCACAGACCTCCCTATAGGGCCATCAGACATACACTGTGCGGATCAAGGTCAATGGCACGGTGGATTCGGCACAAGGATAATGATCACCGACTGCCAGACTCAGACGTGGAGGACAACTCTGATGACGATGACTCTGATGATGATTCCGACACAGGGGGTATGACCCCAGACATAGAAGAGGAGTCCGACTAATCAGGTTTTCCTTATTTATTTCCACTGAGGAAAGTGTGTCCCGTCTAAGTGTGGGGTGTGGGTATATGTCTGCTGTATTGTATTTCTTTGCCTACATTTATTCTTGTTTGTTTGAATTAATCGTAGTTAGTTAGTCGTAATTAGTTAGTTAGATTTTAGATTTTGCATGAAATTGTTCTGATAGACGGCATGGTATATTATATCAAGATTTTATGCTAAATCATTACTATTGAGACGCTTAGGCTCTAAGTTGTGACTGACTGTGTGATAAATTATTGTGGTTTAATTCATTGATCTGTTGGGTCAAGAATCTATAATGCTCCCAATGAAGTTGACCATGTGCCTTGTGTGTGTGAGGATATTGTATATTCTTTGTTGTGACTGATGCTAGAACTTGCCTGGTGTGTGTGTGAAGCGAAATAAAGATTGTGAGTGTAGGAGATGATTTAGGCATTTCTTTGGCAGCCTTGAAATTGTTTACCTTCTTTTTACCTACCTTTGTACATTGTCCTAGTGAACCCCCTTTGAGCCTTTAGCTATTTTCTTTGGCAGCCTCATATGTAGCCTAATCCATTTTTTTTCAAGACCATAATTTGATCCAAACTCCTAAGCGCTTTAAAATTGTAGAATCATGTGGAAAAATAAAAGGATAATGGTGAAAGTGATGCCTCAGGGTGTATTGGTACTTGAAATTATTGTGAAAAAGAGTGGCTATTATAGGGATGCTTGCTTAATATAAAAAAAAAAGAAAAAAAAATATATATATATATAAAATAAAATAAAAAATTTAGAAAAACAAAAAGATAGTTGTGTTTATGATTGAATAACAAAATGGGTGAAAAGGGGTTGGTAGATGAAAGAGAGGTAGAGTGGTTGTTAAAAGATAGTGTAAATGGCATATTGTAGTGTATTAAAGCGCTTAGGGAACATAGTCACTATTTCTGGCCAAAATAGTCCTACCTGTCCCTTAGCCTACATTACAACCTGTAAAGACCTATTTGATCCTAAACTTAGCAGTCTGATATTAGTAGAGCATTACACTAAGGGAAAGCTTATGGTCATCAGTTGCAATATAAGAATTCTTTGTGAGAGCGAGAGCAAGGAGAGTCTTATACCCATGTTTCGAAAAATGCAAAACTATGAGTGATTATGGGTGATATCTTGTGTGAGCACACATGGTTGATGGTTGTTGGGTAGTTTTATATGTTTCTTTGTGGCTAACTTGTGGATACGAATTAACTATCCTAATGAGTCTATGTTGGAGGTTGAGTTGTTTCTAGTAGTGATCGAGAAACCTACTCTTTGTTAATGATTGTTGTGCATGTCTTGTTGAAAATTTCGTGTTGCTATTGTGAAATTCTAGTTAGGTGTTTGTATGGATGTAATATTTTGTTTGAGGACAAACAAATCTTTAAGTGTGGGGTGGTGATGTTGGGCGTATTTACACGCCTAAGCACCATAATTTACCCATGTTTCAGCTAAGTTTTGAGGATAAAATATATAATTCTTGCACTTTTAGTCCATTTTCCTTTAAGTGAGCTTACCTATGTGATTAGCATGTTTTCAGGTACTAATGATGAAGATTTCAGAACTTTGTGGACCTGTGGGCAACAAAGGAAAACTTCACATAAGAGGGAAGGCAGCTTTTGGACTGAAAGTGATGCATGGGAACTTTTTCCTGGGCAAACCCAGTATTTTTAAATACTTAAGGATGCAGTAGCAACTTATTAGACAAGGATGCTATTAAAAACCTTATTGCTGAATTTTTCAGCATCATTATCATTGGACATTATTGAGAATTCACTTTGGAAGGTTTTGTACGAGTTTTGAGAACAGAAAACGGCTCACTTGAGCAACGGAGAAAGAAAACACGTTTCATCTCCATAGCCGAGATTTCTCTAAGTTTTGGTATGATGATGATGTCTACTTTGATTTCCGTTGTATTCATGAGTAGCTAAATTTATTTGTTAGGGTTATGGAAACCTTGTAAGATACTATCTATTACTATGAGTTTGTGAATTCTTGATGTGTTATGCTACTTATATCATTACTCTCTTCATTTTTATTGAATTCATATGGTTGCAAACATAGAGAATACGTCATTATAGCATTAACTTGTTCGAGAGAAAAGTTACATGTTTGGAAAAGAGAGTGTGACAAGGAAATAGGGTTTCCAACCTCTTTTTACACGTTAATGCCTTAACCGGATTAACTTCTTGGAGAATTTGTACCATTTGTTATACACTTTAGGCTCGAGAGAGCTAAAGCAAAATAAATCCTTGATGGTTGAGAAACACTTGTATTTAGAATTAGAATACGATTCTCTATAAGTGCATGCATGTCTAAATTTCGCGTTACTCATAGTTAATAGAGAAGTAGAACTTATAAGGTGGACATAACCCTAACTTATCAATCTCTGTGATTAAATCTTACTACGCAAATCGTTCCATCGTTACTTTGATAATATTAGTTCACGCCTAAACCAAACCCCCTTTTGTCCTTGGAATTTTCGACCAATAGTCTACTAATAATTGCAACACTTAGTGACCAGAGTATTCCCTGTGGGATTCGACACCCAACCCAGTTGGGTTCTATATTTGACAGCGACCGCTTACACTTTCTAACGAGAGTTGTAATTTAGGTGTATCAATGCTAGTTTGGTCAGACTAAGGGACTCAGTTAAAGACCAAAAGGTAGAGGTTTTCTCCTAAGGGGGAGATGATATGTTGTGATGTTAGGATAGATTGTACGTTCCTTTTGTTGATGATTTGAGGAAGAGAATTATGGCCGAAGCACATGGTGCGCAATATTTTATTCATCTTGGCGCTACCAAGATGTACCACAATTTGCGGGAAATCTATTGGTGGAATGGTATGAAGAAGGATATAGCAGAGTTCATGTCGAAGTGTACAACCTGTCAGCAGGTTAAGATAAATCACCAAAGACCTGGTGGTGTAATGCAAGAGTTTGGTATACCCACTTAGAAGTGGGAAGAAGTAGGAATGGATTTTGTGACTGATTTACCTCTTTCATGTCGTCATCATGATTCTATTTGGGTTGTTGTAGACAGGTTGACTAAGTCAGCACATTTCCTACCATTGCATACATCTTATACAGCTAAGAATTATGCTAGATTATATATCCGGGAGTTAGTCATACTGCATGGAGTTTCCTTGTCTATCATCTCAAATAGGGGTACTCAGTTCACTTCTCAGTTTTGGAGAGCTTTCTAGAAGGGTCTTGGTACCCAAGTCCATTTGAGTTCCGCTTTTCATCTGAAGAAAGATATCCAAACTTTAGAAAATATATTGAGGGCGTGTGGCCTTGATTTCAAATGTAGTTAGGATGAGCACTTACCATTGATTGAGTTTGCCTATAACAATAGTTACCATGCTAGCATCAAGATCGCACTATTTGAGGCTTTGTATGGTAGAAGATGTAGATTACCTATAGGTTGGTTTAAAGTGGATGAGCCTACTGTGATTGGGCCTGATTCAGTGTTTGAGACTATAGAGAAAGTTAAGTTAATTAGGGTAATGTTGAAGATAGCTCAAAGTCATCAAAAGTCATATACCGATGTGAGGATAAGAGATCTTGAGTTTGAGGTGGGTGATTTAGTGTACTTTAATATTTCACCTATGAAAGTGGGTGAAAAGGTTTGGGAAAAAATGGAAGCTTGGTCCCATTATGTTGGCCCTTATAGAGTTTTGAGCCGTGATGGGAAAGTAGACTATGAAGTTGAGTTGCCCGCAGAGTTGTCAGCTATTCATCCTATATTTCATGTCTTTATGCTTAAGAAGCACATTGGTGATTCCGTTATAGTAGATCCTTTAGAGAGATCAAATATCCAGACTAGTCTTTCATTTGATGAGATTCTGGTTGAGATCCTAGATTACCAAGTACATAGACAAAGGAACAAAGAAGTTCCCTTGGTCAAAGTTTTGTGGTGGAATCAGTCAGTTGAGGGCGCTACTTGGGAAGTGGAAGCAGATATACGAGACAAGTACCCACAACTTTTCTCCGCTAGTTTAGATCAAGCCAAAGGTATTATTCTTCCTTAATTCAGTTCCTTTCCAATCAAAGTTCAGCTATGTATCTATTCTTGTGTAAGCTCTTGCACTTCCCAAAATATTCAAAAGTTTAGAAAGATATAGAGTCAGTTTAGCGATTTGTTTCAGCTGTGCATCCCCTGATTTCTCTTTACTTTTAGCCTAACTAACGACATTCGAGGAACAATGTTTCCAAGAAGTAGATATTGTGAGACCCCGCAAAGTTCCCTCATAGTCTAAGTCATTAGAGCCTGTCAAGTGAAGGCTAATTTCGCTCTTAAAAGACTAAGGAATGTCTTCCAAAGTTATTAGTAATTAGACCATATGGATTTTTTCAAATTTTGACTTTTTATTGTGTGGAAAATAGAATTATCTTTCCAACGATACCCATTTCGTCAAAATTCAACACCGGAAGAGAAAGATATGGACGTTTTACAAAAAGTAGTCGATACTGCCCAGGTGCGACGGAGAGGACCGACGGACCATAGAGCTAGCGACGGACTGTCGCCCAAATAGTTGCAGAGGAGAAAGTGAGACCTCATTATGGTTAGGCATGATAGTAAGGCCGACGGACCGTGAACCCAGCCATTGCAGGCAAGACAGAAAGTCTAATTCTGGCCCAGGTGCAACGGTCAGGGTTGACGGACCGTCGGGCCCTCGACGGACCATCGCACCCATCGTCACCTATTCCATTCAGTGATTTTAAGTCATTTTAAAAGGACTTATTGGTATTTTTCCACCCTTTTTACACTCAGATATAGCCAAAATGAAGCACATAGCTTCACATTCTTCATAGAAATAAAAAACTAGGGGTTTCTCTCAAGATTAACCCTCTAGAGCAAATCCAAATCTTCCTCCAAGAAATTCAAGAACTCACCATAGATTTTACAAATTGAGTTAAGATTCAAGGTTCCCAAGTCAAAAGCTTCAAGAACCCTCACTAAAGAGTACCAAAAAGAGTCTCAAGCAAGCTTGTTCATCTATAATCTAAGGTATAGGGGATTTGAACAAGAAAAATCCTTGCGTTCTTATGCCCAAAAACTTCTTTTTAGATATAAATTTCTGAATTTTACTATGATTTCCATGAACATCAAGTTAGTGTTTATACCCATTACCATTATTTGCAAGATTATGTGATTTCCAATGGTTTAAAAGTTGAATTACATGATTTTGTTTATATTTCCATGTCTATTTCCAATTTTTCCAGATTTTAAGATGATTATGAATGTTTTGTTATCAAGCATGAATTTTGAGATGTTGGAATCATGAGATTCATATTATGAGTTATTTTTCCAATATCTTTATTGGGATGATTGTAAGCTTTTTAAAATGATGGTTGAACATGAAGTTTAAATATCATTTTGATGCATTAAATCTTTACATTTTCAGTCCTAAGTACAAGTGATGAGTTTATAAGGAGATTATGATCTCAAGTTTTGATAAGAATTTTCAAAAGCTGAGATAGGAATCCACACTACTTATGATTTAAAGATAAGAGAAGCATAATTTGGTCTTCATTATAGACCATTGAGTTATTTTAAGGTGGATTTCCTAAAAGTTCTAAGCCCAAATATGGGAGTAGTATTTAGCACCAAGTTGGGTATGATTCCAAGGTCTCATACCCTAGAACTATGTGCCACCGTAGGAATGAGATATATGGTCCCGAGGCCGAGATAGTGATCACTAAAGTTAAGGTTTTATTCTAATGGAATGGGTAGAATAGCTCTTCCCAACATGGGTAAGACGTTGGACTCCATGTCAGCTTACATGGTTTATGTCGGTTAGAAGAAACTCCCAAAGTAGTCCCCCACTCTAACTAAGATAAAAGTTTATATGTTGAAAGTTTGATTTTGAGGTTCTCAAAGTTGTAAAATCTCTAATTTTTAAAGAAGTCCCTTATTCTCCAAAAGATAAAAGTATAAGTTTTGAAAGCTATTGTTTTTAAGATTTCTCTTGCTTACAAGTTTTAAGAATAAGATGGAGAATACAGATTTTAGAACTAAGCGTAATGACTCACTAGATTTGTACTATATGCTTCAATATACATGATTTATGAGATTCATATTTCAGTTTTACTCAAGCTATGTGAGTCATTCATATCAGCATCCATGTTTTATAAAGAATGATAAAATTGTTTACTTAAATTCATACACCCCCATATACTCAGTACATCCTTAAAATATTGATCCATATTTACATCTGTGTGCTACATTATCTCATAATGTAGGTTCAGGTGCTCAGTACCAGCAGTGACAGTGATCCCCGAGTACCTTTGTATACACTCCGCAGTTAGTGAGTCCTCATGGTTTGAGGACCTATTGCTCAAATTTTCAGTTGTTATTGCTTTTAGTTTAGTCGAGTCAGCTAGGGGGGGTCTGTCCCAATGACTCTCTAGTTCTTGATTAGTAGAGGCTTTGTCAGACTAGATTATCAGTACGTTTTGACTTTCAGTATTTTGACTGTTCAGACAAGTATTTTTTTAAATTCCCTTTATGATTATGATATTACCGTATCACCATTTTTCTTTATTCATCTCAAAGTAAGTTTTATATGCAGTAGTAGGCTCAAAGGGTTATCTTGGGGATACTTGTATCCTTAAGCTCCGTGTGACATTTTGGGATGAGATTTTGGGGCGTTATAGTTTTGTAATTTAAATACTCATGTTATAATAATAATGTCATCTTGTGTTCTTGAGAGTTCTTAGGTAGAGTTACTTGAGTTTAATATTGGTTAGGTTTAATCAGTATTGAGAAGAGTTCTTGTCAGAGTTGTCAAGGTAGGCTTGTAATAGACTTATTACAAGCAGGTGAAGCCTAGAGTTAGGTGTGTTCTTTGCAGAGTTGTCAGCGTAAGCTTATAGTAGAGTTATTACAAGTTAGTTAAGCCTAGAATAATGTTCGAGTAAATTTTTAATTAAGAGGTTGATTATAGTGGATTGTTGAGTGCTTGCGAGAGCAAGTCGTGGTTTTTCCTCCCTTGAGCAAGGAGTTTTCTACTTAAATCTTTGTGTTTGTAAATTCATGTAAAGCTTTAGCTTTCTAACACCTTTTCTCTTTTATTGCCTAAAACTGACTTTAAGGGACCTGGTCCCTCATAGGGTGGTACAAGCCCCCATAATTTAACAATTTTTATCGAAACCAAAACACTCTAGAAATTTCACACCTAGAGTGAGTTGGTCTTTATGGATGCTCCACCTAATACGGAAAAAGGGAAATCTATCTTTAGAAAAGAGAAGAAGGAAGCAAAAAGTAAAATATGTCTGACTTTAAAGGCTTCAAGATTTGGTTCAATTGAAGAAGTCTCTGATGTTGACTATATGACAAAAAAAAGTATTAAAGATATCAAGAAAAATGGTCAGTCTCAAAGAAAAGGATGTAGCAGCAAAACGGATAGCATTATGGAAGACTGTCGTAAATGTTGAAGTCCTGAGCATTTAACTAATGACTATCACTCAAAATGAATTATCATGAATATATCAAGATTGGAGGTGATAAAGAAAAGAACAGGGATGAGGTTCCTGTATAATCAAGAATAAAAATTTCAAATTATTGGAGTTAGAAAGGCTCTAGCAGTACGGGGAGAGTCCTTCAATGAATTTGATGAAGCTGATAAAGCTGAAGATGTGTCCACACTGGCTAAGAAGGAATGCATAGTTACCTATGATTCCTTGGTTGTTTTCATGGAAAACACTCAAGATGAAGAAGAAAATAAGGTAGGAGGAAGAGAATGCAGTTAGAAATGGTTCATGGATAGTGGATGTTCAGAGAATATGATAGGAAGGATTGATTACTTTCTTTCTCTCAAGACACTTCAAGGTAGAGGTGTTTCTTTTGAAAATGGAAAAAAAGGTTATATTTATGGTGTGGGAAAGATTGTATGACACTTCAAGAGTTATATTTATAGTGTGGGAATTCATAGTTACCTATGATTCCTTGGTTGTTTTCATGGAAAACACTCAAGATGAAGAAGAAAATAAGGTAGAAGAAAGAGAATACAGTCAGAACTGGTTCATAGATAGTGGATGTTCAGAGCATATGATTGGAAGGACTGACTATTTTCTTTCTCTCAAGACACTTCAAGGTGGAGGTGTTTCTTTTGGAAATAGAAAAAAGAGTTATATTTATGGTGTGGGAAATATTGTATGATCATCTGATCAAGAAATAAAATATGTGTACTATGTGAATGGACTCTAGTAGACTCTTCTGAGTGTTTCTCAAATATATGATAAAGGCAACGAGTCAAAGTTTCATCTAACGGATGTACTAGTTCAAGCTTTAAATTTAGTAAAGTTATTATCAAAGCCAAGAGAAAAAAAAATACGTACGTAGCTGATTTGAAGTTTATGGCTGATGGGGAATTAACTTGCTTAAGTGTTCAAAGTGAAGCTGCTAAATTATAGCACAGAAGGCTGGGACATGTAAGTTCCTCTTTGTTAAACAATTTTATTTCAAGGGACCTGGTCTATGGAATGCCAAAGATGAAATTTACTAACAAGTTGTGTAATGCATATGTAAAGGTCAAATAAACCAGGTCTTTCTTTAAGCTAAAGTGGGAGGTGAGTACTTCTAGACCTCTAGAGATATTGCATATGGATCTATATGGACCATTTAAAGTCCAAAGTAGAGGAGGAAAGAAGTAGGTGTTTGTAAATGTTAATGACTGCTCAAGGATTACTTGGACAATGTTTTTGAGAACAAAAGATGAACCCTGTGGGGTTTTGGTTACCTTTTCAATGCAAATTCAAATAAAGCTAAATTTTAATATTGCACAATTCAGATTTGATGATGGAACTGGATTTGAAAACTCCCAAGTTACAGGATTCTTTGCTTAAAATGGAATTAGTCATAACTTTTCTGCTCCAAGGACTCCTCATCAAAATAAAGTAGTTTAATGAAAGAAAATAACCCTCATAGAGATTGCTAGGACCATGTTGATTGATAGTTGACTTCCAAAAAACTTTTGGGCTAACATTGTAAACACTGATTGCTATGTGAGAAACAGGTTCTTGATTATACCACTCCTAAAAAGGACCCATATGATCTTGTGCTGAACAGAAAGCCTAAGTTGGACTACTTCAGACTTTTTGGGTGCAAATGCTCTATTTTAAACTATGGAAAGAATGATCCAAGAAAGTTTAAATCTAAATGTGATGAAGCAGTGTTTGTGGGATAGTTCTCAACAAACAAAGCATACAGAGTTTTCAACAAAAGAACTCTGTGTGTTGAAGAAAGTGTGCATGTGGTCTTTGATGAGTCGGGAAAGATACTGAATATAGATGATGATGAAGAATCAGAAATTGAAGAAATAATTCCTTTTCAAAGAGATGATATCATTGAAAATGATGGTCAAGAGGTAAATGATGTAGATTAGAATGATGGAGTGATGGTGATCCTAGGTCTCAGTCGTACAACCCAACTCCAGTTGAAGAACATCTAGAAGGATTGAGTCAAACTCCTCGGGGACCTAGTCCTAGTGGAGCTAATCTCAGAAGATCAAACTATAGGCAAAAATATTCTCATCCACTAGAGGATCTAACCACATCTTTGGAATATGGAGTTCAAACAAGAGATCAAGAAAGAAATTCCATGGCACTCTTAGTATTCCTACTCTAGATTGAACACAAAAATATGAAAAAAGCTATGAAAGATACTGACCGGATCAATGTAATATAGGAGGAACTTTAGTAATTTGAAATAAGTAAAATCTGGCTCCTGGTCCATAGACCTGTTGATGGAATAATTTTTGGGACAAAGTGGGTATACTTAAACAAGCAGGATGAACAAGGAACTATCAATAGAAATAAATCAAGGATGGTAGTTCAAGGGTATAACCAAGAGGAAGGAATTGATTATAATGAGACATTTTCCCCTATAGCAAGGATTGAGGTTATCGAGATTTTTACTGCTTTTGATACCTTTATGGGATTTAAAATCATCCAAATGGGTGTCTAAAGTGCATTTCTAAATAGAAACTTTCGGTGGAAGTATATGTCAAACAACCTTTAGGTTTTGAAGATACAAGTTTTCCTCATCGTGTACTCAAATATGACAAAGCTCTCTATGGGTTGAAGCAAGCTCCTAGGGCTTAATAGGAGATACTTTTAAAGTTTCTTCTAAAAATGGCTTTAAAAGAGAAAAAATTAACAATACACTTTTCCTAAAGTCCAGGGGTGGTATTTTACTAATTTTTCAAATTTATGTTTATGATATTATATTTGGAGCTACTTCTAAATCCCTGTGTGAATAATTTGCAAAGATAATGATGAGTGAGTTTGAAATGAGCATGATGGGAGAACTGAATTTCTTCATAGGTTTGCAGATCAAGCAAACTTCTCAAGGGACAATGATCTGTCAAGCGAAGTATATCAAGGAACTATAGAAGAAATACAACATAGGAGATGCCAAGTCAATTGAAACTCCAATTGGAACCAGCTCCAAGATGGATAATGATGAATTTGGTGCCAAAGTTAATGAGATCGTGTATAGAGAGATTATTTGATCCTTACTATATCTCATTGCAAGTAGGCCAGACATACTATTTAGTATGGGAATGTGTGCAAGATTTTAGTTCTCTACTACAGAGTATCATTTGAAAGATTCAAAAAGAATTCTCAGGTACCTGAAAGGTACATGGACCTGGTCCAGTATTATCCTTTTAGAGATCGTTTTGATCTGGAAGGATATATAGATGTTGATTATGATGGATATCTAGTAGATAGAAAAATCACCTCAAGAATGTCTTATTTTCTAGGTTATTCCTTAATCTCCTGGGGTTCTAACAAGAAGAATTCAGTTGTTTTATCTACTGCTGAAGCTTAGTATCTGGCTATAGCTATTTGTTTAGATCAATTATTATGGATCAAACACCAACTGAAGGACTTTGGGATTGTCTCACACATAATACCTCTAATGTATGATAGAACAAGTTCTCTCAACATGAACAAGAATCTAGTGCAACATAAGAGGAACAAGCACATTGATGTGAGACATCACTTTCTGAGAGACAGTGATGAAAAAAGAGTTATTCAAATGAAGTTCTTCAAGAGTGAGGATCAAATAGCAAACATATTCACTAAATCTCTTCACAAGGAATAATTTGTGAATAGCAGGATAAGAATGGGACTGATCAAAATGACCTCACCTATCAAATAAACCAGTTTCTCTTCCTAAAAATGTTTATGATCAGGAGACAGGTATCCTTTATAGAATACACACTTGTTGGTCTAGCTCAAGATTATACCTTTACAGGTATGCACCCATGGGAAAAACTTTGGAGGAGGATAAATGTGACATGCACAAAGTGGGGATTCACTCAAAATAAACCTGGTCACATCTCTCAAGTTAGTATCATGAATGTGCAATTATTTTTTCTAACAAATAAGGTTGTGCTCTCTCTCTTTTCCTATGTTAGATAATTGTCTTATTATAAAAGAAAGGATGAGTCCCCCCTAAATTGATATTGATCACATCCTATTCTTTAATAAACCCACCCAATGCTTACTCTTTCCTTTAAATCTGGCTATACTGATTCATTCTCTTATTAAAAAGAAACGTCTAGTCACAAATAATTCTCATGTGGAAAGGATCTATGAAGGGAAATAAATTCCCTATTTTTGTGTCTTTTAAAGGAAAATGTGCTTAGCATTAATAAAATTCCTCTCACAAATCCTTTTGAAAAAACACCTTTTGTCTCCTACTCTTCTAAAGACAAACCCCTTCTTTACTCAAATTATTGATGGAGAATCATCCCTGAACCCTTAAAATTATTCTAATAATAAATTGATGAATGATGTTAGGGTTACTAAAAACATCATCTTGCAGTCAAATAGCCTAGGATAGGGCATATTTTGTCCTAACAAATAAAATGCTAGTAAAATACTAATAAATTCTAGAGAAAAGGTAGGAAGTTTTACTAAAAAATAGGAAACTCCAGAGGGACCTGCTCCAAAAAGATGAAAGTGTCTAAAAGGGAATTTTTGATTACTTATATTAGAAAGAAAAATAGAGAGATAAGTAAGGTTTTACCCAAGAAAGTTAGAAACAGGTGTTTGAGATATCAAAAGTTGCTAACTGGAAGGATTTTTTTATTCAAGTGTGTTAACAGGATCTGGTTTGATGGAATTGTTTAAACTTGTTAAACATTGATAATGGCTCCATATTATGGAAGGACCTATTCCCATAGTCTTTGATGAGGTAGTCTGAATTCTATTCCACATTGGAATTTTCTGAAGAGAAATTAAATATGACTATTGAAGTTCAAGGAAAAAAGCTAAATCTTGATGTTACATTAATTGGGAGATTTTTGGATGTTCCTATAAGTGGTGTGAGGACTATCTTAAATCAAATTTCATAGGAAAATATGTGCATATAGTTGATGTTGGGTGTATTTATGCATTCTAGCATCTCTATTCTAGCTTTTTAGCCTTGTTTTGAGGATGATTCTATACTATATTTGTTGATAATCAGATAAATATGTATAAAAGTGTTAAATCATGTGTTTATAAGGTTCCATGTTAAGTAAAAGTAAGTTTGTTTTTAAAAGAGTCAATTTGAGTTCAATATAGAAAACTAGTCTTCCTAGCTTGAGCTAGTTGCTTTTTTAGTCTATCTTATTGGATTCTATTGAGTTCTACATATTCCTTATGGTTTTAAATGGGTTATGATATGTGTAAAAAGTTTTTAGGAGTGTACAAAGTTCATATGAGTCAAAGAAAGAGTGGGAACTTGAAGTGAAAGATCATGGAATTCAACCTATTCTAAGCTCTTGTTTTTATTCATCATAATGGGTTTGGTGTGATGATGTATAATTATTTTGGATATAAATATGATGATATTTTGATGTTAATTAGGCTTATAAATCATGGTAAATATTCCATAAGACAAGGAATGGAAGAAGAAAGCACCAACACTTAACCAAAATTCAGAGGATAAATTCCAGAGAGTGCATGCGTTTAGCATGCATCGCATGCTCCACTCCTGTGAAATACAAGGTGTGGATAATTCCCCATTCCATATATATGGAGGTTGAGACGCACACACCACTCCACACCTGGTTGTTTCAAGCTAATTTGACTCCTACACGGACTTGGCTTACCCTTATTCTATATATACATGTTGTATCATATTTTTACATATCTTTTGACATATTTTGGAGATTAAAGGGATACTAAATCTTCATTATAAGTTTTTTATTAATTTTTTTAGTTCATGCATGTTTTTAGTCATTAATTACAACCTTGTGATTACGATTATGACTATGTGTGGCTAAAGACCTCTTTCCGGGGTTAAAGCCTAGATCATGTTTATTATTGCTATGGATTAAGTTTGTTTGATTTTATTATCAATAATAATAGTTTTTTATAATTATTATAACTATTTTATGGATTTGCGACCTCTAGAATACATCTATTGTCAACCTTGTGAACTCGGGAGAAGGAATAGGGCGATAGAACATGGGAATAAGTAGAATATGGTTCTTGATTCTTTATAAAATAAGAAACTTGAATTAGTATCTAGGACACAGATGTACTTAGATAACTTACTTGATTCATATATAGGATGATATTTTCTAAGAACTTAAGTGAATTATTACATCCCCGCTCAACGATGTATGTGTAAGGTTCAACTTAGGTAATAGATTAGAGGTTGGGAAACCATAATCGTACAATTAACTCTACAAATCAATAACTAAGATAAGTAAGTTAATGAATGAAATCCAAAAGCATAATATGATTGTTCAGGGTTCTTCAACCCTGGGCTTTCTCTTATTGATTATCTCAAGATCTTTACTTTCTGCATTGTTTAGTTTCAATTTACAATTTCTAAACTCTTTATTTGGTTACTCTTGCATTAATTGAATCTAGAGTGCGAACTGAAATCAAATCGTTGCCAAATCTAATCTCTGTGGGATCGATAACTCGGCTTTCTTGGAGGCCATTATATTACTTGGTAGACCACAAACACTTGCGTGTGTGCCTGGATATTGTCATGTTTTTGGCGCCGTTGTTAGGGACTTGTTATTTGGTAATTGTTTATTTTAGTTTTACTTTTAGGTTTATTTGGTGTTTTTACTCTTGGTCTTGGTTTTGTTCTTGAAGGTTGATAAGCTGGCAAGGTATCAGGAGTTTTTAGGACAAAGCCCGCAACCTGAGCAACATTACCATCAATGCAGGAGAAAAGAAATCCGTCTCCCTAGAATTCCTCAAATCCAAGAAGTCTAAGAGAATACTGTTCATATGGCTTAACAACAAGCAGCCGGTAGAAAGGTTAGGGAAATGGAAGTCCCACTTTCAATGAAATTGACTTCACCAATTTAAAGATCGACAGCTGGGGGGAATTTTGAGTTGAAACATAATATAGTACAGCTTCTTATTAGCAGCGGACAGTATGTAAGGCTTTCACACGAGGATCCACAAGTCCACTTGCAGACTTTTATTGAGCTTACAGATATATTCACTCTGACTGGGGTGACTCCAATTTATGTAAGGCTGACACTATTTCCCTATTCAGTTTTGGGGGAAGCTAAAAGGTGGTTGAATGTGGAGCCGGCCAATTCAATCACATCATGGGATGGCATAGACAAAAACTTCCTCATCATATTCTTTCCATCAGACAAAATTGTGAGACTTTATAGTGAAATAGTGACCATCAAATAGAAGACTAATAAAAACCTCTATCATGCTTGATAATTCTTCAAGGCTCCTCTTTAGGAGTATCTACACCACCAATAGTCTAATAAGATACTTTATCATACTTTTGTAGAAGCTCTTGATCACAATATGAAGATTTTGCTAGGTTCAGCCGCAGGTGGTCAAGTGCTGGAATTGACTTATAATGAGTTGTACACATTGTTGAACTGCATGGCATAAGGAAATCCAGATTGGCATTTAGATTTTTGAAGTGCCAGAAAAAGAATTGCGGGTGTATTGGAGGTGGACCAATTCACAGCCTTATTAGCACATGTAAATGATTTTAGCAATATTGCCATGGTTGTGAAAAAAGAGAAAAATTGATTCTTGTGGTAGTAAACTATGTGTCCATCAAGTGTTTGTGAAAATGCTTAAAAGATATGGGGTAAAAACAAAAGGTATAGGAGGATGAAAAAGTATCATTTGATTGGATAGGGGTTTTAATTACATAATGTAGTGAATTAAAGAACTTAGAGAGGTTAGTCACTATTCCCAAATAGTTCCTACTCATCCCTTAGCCTACATTACAACTTGGAAAAGTCCTAATTGATCCTAAACTTTACATTTGACTATTATTGGAGTATTACACTAAGGGTAAGCCTATGGTTCATTGTGTGTAACTTGTGCATTTTTTAGGAGAGTGAGTGTAATTTGATTCTTGTACGCATCACATTCTTAATTATTTAATTGTGAGTGATTATGGGTAACTCTCTTGTTTTGAGGGTCATATGTTTGATGAACATGGGTGACTTGTATGATGTCTTTGATTAAATTATAAGCATGAGTTTGCCACTAGGTGAGTAAATTCTTGAGGCTAGGATGTTTTGGAGTAGTGTTCATAAGATTTTAATTGTGTAAATAACATATTATCTTAGTAACTTGCTTTCTATGTAATCATTGTAGTGCTAGATTTAGTGCCTTGCATTTAGTAGAACTGTAGAGTTTCCTTAGTTGGTGTTGATTATAGTTAAGAGTTGTTCATGAATGAACAAGGATTTAAGTGTGGGGTGGTGATGTTGGGTGTATTTATGCATTCTAGCATCACTATTCTGGCCTTTTTAGCCTTGTTTGAGGATGATTCAATACTATATTGGTTTATAATGAGATAAATATGTATAAAAGTGATAAATCATGTGTATAAGGTTCCAAGTGAAGTCCAAGTAAGTTTGTTCTTAAAAGAGACAATTTGAGTTCAATATACAAAACTAGTTTTCCTAGCTTGAGCTAGTTGCTTTTCTAGTCTATCTTGCTGGATTATATTGAGTTATATGTATTCCTTATGGTTTTAATTATGTTATTATATGTATAAAAAAATTTAGGAGTTTACAAAGTTCATATGAGTCAAAGAAACAGTGGGAACTTGAAGTGAAAGATCATGGAATTCAACCTATTTTAAGCTCTTGTTTTTTATTCATCGTAATGGGTTTGGTGTTGTTTGTTATTCTAATTCATTTAGTTTGATGATGAAGGATTCTTTTTTATCTTAAAAATATGATATTTTGATGTTAAAGAGGCTTGTAAATCATTGAAAAGACGCCAAAAGACAAGGAATGGAAGAAGAAAGCACAAACACTTAACCAAAATTTGGAGGACAATTTCCAAAGAGTGCTTGTGTTTAGCATGCATCACATACTCCACTCCTGGGAAATATAGGGTATGGATCATGCCCCATTTCATATCTATAAAAGGTTTGTTGCACTCTCCACTCCAGACTAGGGTGTTTCAAGCTAATTTGACTCCTACACGGACTTGGATTACCCTTATGCTATATATACATGTTGTATCACATTTTTACATATCTTTTGGCATATTTTGGAGATCAGGGGGATACTACATCTTCATTATTAGGTTTTTATTTATTTTATTAGTTTATACATATTTTTAGTCGTTAATTACAACCCTGTGATTACGATTATGACTATGTGTGGCTAAACGCCCTCTTTTCGAGGTTGAAGACAAGAACATGATTATTATTGCTATGTATTAAGTTTTTTTTCTTTGCTTAACAATATTGGTTGATTTTTTATTCTTATTATATCTATTTTAAGGATTTTCAACCCTTATAATACATCCATTGTCAACATTATGAACTCGGGAAAGGGAATAAGGCGATAGAACATGGGAATAAGAAGATTATGGTTCTTGATTCTTTATAAAATAAGAAACTTGAATTAGTATCTAGGATAGGGATGTACTTAGATAACTTACTTGATTCATATGTAGAATGATATTTGTTAAGAACTTAAGTGAATTATTACATCACAGCTCAATGATGTAGGCGTAAGGTTCAACATAGGTAATGGATTAGAGGTTAGGAAACCATAATCATACAATTAACTCTACAAATCAACAACCAAGATAACCAAGTTAATGAATGAAATCCAAAAGCATACTATGATTGTTTAGAGTACTTCAACCCTAGGTTTTCTCTTATTGATTGTCTCAAGATATTTACTTTCCATATTGTTAAGTTTCAATTTACAATTTCCAAACTCTTTATTTGGTTACTCTCGCATCAATTTAATCTAATGTGTGAACTGGAATCAAATCATTGCCAAATTTAGTCTCTGCAGGATCGATAACTCGTCTTTCTTGAAGGCCACTATATTACTTGGTAGACCACGTACACTTGCATGTGTGCTTGGGCACTGTCAGTAATGAATAGGAAATCACTCAAGAGTGAGTTGCAATTAGTCTTTGATTTTATTTATGAAGTAATTCTACCCAAATCTCAAAATAAGATCATTTCTTCAGATACTGATTTGTATGTAATAGAGTGTCTTTTAAGTTTTGAGTTCATTACCTTACCTACACTAATGATGGAACACATTCATAAAGTTTTTATTGGGAAAAATGGAAAATATGGCATGCCTTATAGATACTGGTTGAACAAAGTGTTTAATTATTTTGGTATTTCCTATGAAAATGGTACTCATGGAACTGTGTCACAAATGTTTGGTATAAAGACACTGGTCAAAATTTAGTGTGTAAAGGAGAAGTCACGAAACATCTCGCAAAAAGAGATCAACAAGGAAATAGAAAAAATAAATTTCAACTCAGCTACCAAGAAAGAAGAAATTAGCAAACTCCAAGTGACAATTCAAGATCTTTTAAAAGGAACCCATGTCTCTATAGTGCTTAGAACTAAGAATACTGAACAAAAGGAGAGTTTCAACCTTAACTAATTGTCCTTAGCTTGAATGCAAAGATAAGGCGTCTAACTAACGAATCATTGCACTGTCATGCTACAGAGAAAAATGACATAACTCTACTTCTCCAAACCCTCTTCTCGAATTCTTTACCTGTTAATCTTTCTTGATTCATGTGGCTTTTTCTCTAGAATATTTAAATGATGCACTACAATGATACTCAATTTTTGAATATGAATTAACCTCATTTTGTGTGTTTCATCTTTCTCTTCCTTAGTTTTAAAGTTTTTCTTCATGTACGTGTTGGCCTAGTGGCCATGAGTTAACTAGCATGTGCTTATTTTACTCTTGGTTTACTGCTAGCACTTTTTAATAATACCAAGAGGGGGAATAATGAATTCATGTGGAAGAGGCTAAGGTGTGTGTGGTGCATAAAATGTGTTAAGACGTGTGTGACAGGTACCAAGAAGGTGATATTTGATATATGCTAAATCCAATAATCGTGAAATATGGCATATTAACAGGGGAATGTCAGTGAATGGTGATATAAATTAACAACAAGGGACCAGGTCCCTATGTTGAAGGGAAGATTGATGCATAATGATACAGGAACATTCACTGAAAGTGGTGGTAACCACTCCAATTGTATAAGGTGAATGAAATTAATGCTCTAAATATCTATGGTTATTTTCTATGGTTTTTCATCATCAAAAAGGGGGAAAATTGCTACATCTTGTTTTGATGATGATCATCTAACAACAAGGGACCAGGTCTCTAGGTCCTCATTGAAATATATAGCAGTCACATTGCCTTCACAGTTTTCTTATCTAGTGTAACAAACTTGCAGGTGAGATGTGTACTTTTCATAGATACTTGGCCTAATCAGATTTCCACCCTAATCATTATTTCACTATAAAAGGAAAAGAAGGTTTCATAATTATGTGGTTTTTACAATCTAATTATCCAAGAAAAAATAGGCAAAAATTTAACTTTGCAACAGTGCTCAAGTTCTAGATTATCTTCTATACTGAAAGAGTGTGTGAGTTCTTGAGTTAAGTCTTGTTTTGCAATTGAATTACTCGTATTATAATAGTAATGTCATCTTGTGTTCTTTAGAGTGCTTAAGTAGAGTTACCTGAGTTCAATATTGATTAGAGTGAATCAGTATTGAGAAGAGTTCTTGGCGTAGTTGTAAAGGTAGACTTGTAATAGAGTAATTACAAGCAGTTGAAGACTAGAGTTAGGTATGCTCTTTGCAGAGTTTTCAAGGTAACTTGTAGTGGAGGTATTACAAGCTGTGGAGCCTAGAGTTAGGTCCAAATCAAATCTATAATCAAGAGGTTGATTACAGTGGATGGTTGAGTGCTTGTGACGGAAAGTTACAGTTTTTCCTCCCTTGATCAAGGAGGTTTCCATGTTGAATCCTTATGTTTTAAATATTTTCAAAGCTTTAGCTTTCTTACATCTTTTTAGTGTTATTTCCTAAAATTGACTCTAAGTGACCCGATCCCTCATGTTGTGGTGTAATCCCCCATGTTTTACAAAAAACTAAAAATTTTAAA
Organism: Capsicum pubescens; assembly: GCA_030864215.1. Classification (NCBI taxonomy): domain Eukaryota; kingdom Viridiplantae; phylum Streptophyta; class Magnoliopsida; order Solanales; family Solanaceae; genus Capsicum; species Capsicum pubescens. Next base: position 128,778,611 of record CM061543.1, read on the forward strand.
GTGTGAGTTTGTATTAGAGTCAAAGTTGGAGTTGAAGTTGGAGTTGTAGATAAAGCTGGAGTTGGAGTTGTTTTTGTCAATGAATATAATTGGAGTTGTTTTTGAATTTTTGTGAGAGGAAGAAGATAAAAAAAAAGTGAAAACAACTTTTTCTTGTATTTCACTTTTTCAAATACAACTCCAAGTTGTGTTTGGAATTCTCATGGCCAAACATCAACTTGGACTTGAAGTGGACATAAAGTGAATTTGTTTTTTGAAAATTAAAGATATTTTATGCCAAACGGGTAGTGATTTTGCTATTGATCTTGATCCTGGCACAAAAACTATTTCTATGGCACCTTATCGTATGGCTCATATAGAGCTTAGGGAGATAAATTCCCAGCTTTAATATCTTCTTGGTAAGGATTTTATTAGACCCAGTATTTTCTCCTTAGGAAGCTCATGTATTGTTTAAGTAGAAGAAATATGGTTCCAAGCATATATGTATTGACTATAGGCAGCTTTATAAGGTAACAGTGAAGAACCATTATCAAATGCCCTGCATTAATGATTTGATTGACCATCTTTGGGTGCGGCAGTATTTTCTAAGATTTATTTGAGGTTTGGTAACCATATGTTGAGTATTAAGCTTAAATATATCCTGAAGAGAACTTTTAGGACACGTTATGGTCATTATGAGTTCTTGATAATGTCTTTTGGGTTGACTGATGCCCCATATACATTCACGAATTTGATGAATCAAGTATTCAGGCCTTATTAAGATTTGTTTGTTATTGTGTTCATCGACGGCATCCTTGTGTATTCGAGGAGTAGAGAGGAGAATACGCAATATTTAAGGATCATGCTCCAGACTTTAAGAGATCATGTGTTTTTTGCCAAGTTCTCTATGCGTGAGTTTTTTCTTGAGTTGGTGACATTCTTTAGATATGTGATGTCTAAGGATTGTATTATGATAGTCCTAGCCAAGATTATGGCAATCCGTGATTGGGCTAGACTTACATCTTCATCTAAGGTTCGTAGATTTATTAGTTTGGACGATTATTATAGATAATTCATTGACGGTTTTTCTATTATTTTTGTCTCTATGACCAGATTATCTCAGAAGGAGGTTCCTTTCTGATTGTATGAGGAGTGTTATTTGATCTTTAGAAAGATTACTAATTTCCTTACTTTAGCTCCTGTGTCAGCTCTTAATGTTGAGGGTAAAAGATTCATCGTGTTTGGTAATGCTTCTAGTATTTGTTTGGGTTATATATTGATGCAGCAGGGTCGTGCTATTGCTTATGCTTCTAGAAATATGATGGTACACGAGAAAAACTACCCCACTCATGATTTGGAGTTGACGGTGGTATTCTTCGCGCTTAAGAGTTGGAGGAATAATTTTTATGTTGTGCATTGTGAGATTTTCACCGATCATCAGTCTTTAGCATCTTATGACCTAGAGAGAGCTTAATGCTAGAAAGCATAGATGGATGGAATTGCTTAAGGACTATGATATTTCCACCTTGTATCATCCAAGCAAAGAAAATATGATAGCAAATGCCTTGAGTCAGAAGGCAGTCAGTATAGATAGCTTGGCTTGTGTTTCAATTTCTTTGAGGTTTTTGGCATGGGACATTCAGTCCTTAGCAAACTTGATGGTTCGCCTTAATATTTAAGATCCTAGAAGGATTTTGGCTAGTGTGGAGGCGATGTAGAAGTTTTAGGATAGTAACTTTTTCTTCCTTCATGATCAGGTGTTGAGTGGTGAGTCCAAGAGGAACACCATCGATTTTGAGTGTGTTTTAAGATTTGATAGTCATATTTGTGCTCCAAGTATTGATAACTTGATTCAGTTTATTCAACATGAAGCTCACATCCAAGATGTATAGAGATTTGAGATAGCAGTATTGGTGTATTAGTATGAAGAGAGATATAGAAGATATGTTATTAGTAGGTAAAGGTCAAGCATCAGCGACCAGGTGGATTGACTCAAAGGTTACCCATTACCGAGTGTAAATAGGAACAGATCACTATGTATTTTGTTAGTGCTTTGCCTTGCATTTCCCCTTGTTCAGATGGTATTTGGGTCATCGTTGATTTTTTGACCAAGTCAGAACACTTTATTCCTATTTAGATGTTTTTTAGTGCTGAAAGATTAGCCCATATCTAAGTTTGGGAGATAGTTTATTCACATGGGGTGCCCATTTCTATTATTTCAGACAGTGGTTCAGTGTTCACTTTGAGGTTTTAGAAAGATTTTCAGGAGGAGTTGGGTACTTAGGTGGATCTTAGTACAAGATTTCATCCACAGATAGATGTCCAGTCTGAGCAGACTATTCAGGTTCTTGAGGATATGCTTTGAGCCTGTGCTATAAATTTTGGAGGCCAGTGGGAGCACCACTAGCCTTGGTAGAGTTCTATCATTTGAGTATTGAGATGGACCCTTTTGAGGCTCTATATGCTAGGAGATATCATTCTCTTGTTGGATGGTTTGAGACTTTCAAAATTAGGCCTCATAGTACTAATTTGCTTTAGGAGTCATTTGATAGAGTTAGGATGATTCAAGATTGGTTGAGAATGGCTCAAAGTAGGGAGAAGTCCTATGTGTATTGAAGGCTTCATTCCTTGAGATTTGGATTTAGTGACTATGTCTTTCTCCGTGTATCACACATAAAGGATGTGATGAGTTTTGGGAGGAAGGGCAAGCTTAGTTTTAGATATATTGAACCTTTGAGATTCTTTGCATAGTTGGTAATGTAGTTGATATGTTAGCTTAACCTACATATTTTGCCATTGTTCTTCGGTTTTCCATGTCTCTATGTTGTGTTGATACATTCCTAATCCTTCCCATGTGCTTAGATGGGACTCAGTCTGTTTGGATGACCGTTTGACTTTTGGATAAGAGTCGGTTCTCCTTTTTGCTAGTGATGTCACACAGTTATGAGCTAGGGAGATTCCTGTAGTTATGGTTCAGTAGAGGCACAACCCAGTATAGAAGGCCACTTAGGAGATTGAGAGTGAGATGAAAACTCAATATCTTGTTTGAGACTTCAGGTATTTCTTAATCCTTAAATTTCACAGACAATAGTTCTTTTAGTAGTGGATATTGTTATGACACTTTAGGTCATTTTCTATATTTCCACCATTAGAATTTTTCCATACCTAGCCCAAGTCATATATGACTTGCTGGAGCTGACAGTTCAGCTACCTGGCAGTTCATTTGGTTTTTAAAGCCATTTCCTTATTTTAAAGTCTTTACTGGTTCTAAATGGCCATCGGTAAAAAATTTTAATGGAACGATCTTGTATCGAATTTTGACTATGCCAATAACTCTAGAATATGAATTTTAGGCTAGGTAGACCATTGGTTTGGGTCCCGATACACCCGAGCATATTTTGACCTGTTGGTCAGAATGTCAAGAAATAAGAAATATGGGTGTGGGACCAATATTTAGTCAAAACAAACCCAAATAGGAAATATGATTACAACACTGATTTTAAAACATCGAATTTAGTGTGGTTACATAGTTAATTTGCATATATAGTGATTTCGAATGAATCATGAAGGATTGACAGAAACTTGGAAAAATTTCAAAGTTTCAGCTGTCAACTGATACTGCTTGGATCACCATCCCTGGGCTACAATCGCGATGGTATGATCACACAGTAGAGGTCGTGATTGCGGCTAGTGTGTGCATCCATAAGATGTTTTGATCGCACAGCTCGAGGTCATGATAGAGACTCCCAAGAACCTAGACTAAGTATAAATAGAGCCATTTTCCACAATTATGGTAATTTTTCATCTTTCCCCTTTGAGAGATAAACCCTAAAATAGTGTGAGAGCTTAAAATTGAAGCTTGTTGGTGGTTAGGAAGCTAGATTAACATTTATTTTTGCTATTATTTTTCGATTTGAGGTAGGAATTCACCCTTTTCTTAGTGAAATTTCTCATTTATTGCTCAAAACCCCAAAACCTTATGGGCTTGATTTTGAGACCCAGTTTAGCTTGATTTTCACCTATATTTTAGGGTAATGATTCGTTGAACTTGATATTATGTTGGGTTGGTTTTGAAAATATGATTTCCATAAGTGGGACCCATATAGTGTTTTGGTGTATTTCTGGACCTAAAGCACATTGGTGCAATATGGGTATCGTTATTCTCATATTGACAAGTAAAATGTGTTTATGATAACTCGGTCTCTTGAAAAGGCTTCTCAAAAAGAAAAAGTTATGGTTTAGCTATTTGTTAAGCTTTTTCCGCATTTAGGAAGGCAAGGTTTATCCCCTGTTAGATTGAGCTATTTCATAGTATTCTTATGTTAAGATGTTAGATTGGGATTGGTTTTAGGTGTTGGATAGATGAAAATTCAAGGCTTTGTTAGTTGGATTGTTTGGGCCAAATTGAAATCGTAGAGTTGAACACTTAGCTTGTTTCCTTATATTTTAAGTGAATTGGGCTTCATTCCTCATGTTTAGTATGAGAATGCCTTATATTACTCAAATTAGGCATAATTGTCATAGTCACTCATATTTAGGTAAATTTCCTAGCATAGGATAAATTGTGGCTTGTTCAACATCTAAAAGTGGATATTAGATACCTTAAACCTAGTTTGGGTAGAATTTACCTAAAATGGAACTTCAGTATTAGAAGTGGACTCTTAATCCACTTTAGTCAATGACACATGTTATCTTTGGTAAATTGGTTACACTGTTTAGACCCTTGGAAATGTTTATTGTGGTAATATTGGGAAATATTAATACTTGAAGGTTATGTTGGTTAATGTGATGGTTGACGCCTATCGATTATGCTATTATTTATGCATATTGATGATACTTTTCATGATATGTATTATATATATTTACTCAGTTCAAGTCTGGAAGATGGTTATGTTGTGGACTATATATACCCGATTTAAGTCCGGAGAATGATTATGACACAAATGATATATTTATCGATACGAGTTTGGCTGTTGATTATTTACCCGTTCAAGTTCAGCCATTGACTATATTTACTAGATTAAATGTTGCTATTGATTACTTACCAATTCAAGTCCAGCTATTTATTATATTTACCGGTTCGAGTCTGGATATGTATATTATGCTATGATAATCTACATTTTATGATTGGAAATATTGAGGTGTGAGATTGAAGGTAGTAATTTGGCTAAGTAAGAATATGAGGAAATGGTTATAATTGGTATGACATAAATGGAATTTAATAATTAAGTGGATTAGTTCATAAGAGATGACTAGACAATAAATGGTGACTAGTCAACAACGACGATAATCTTGTTAAAAGATGGTAGCATTATGGAATGTGGATAAATTGTGGAATGATGGTTAAATGACAATGAAGGTGTAACGCCCCAAATCTGGTACCCAAAACGCTACACGATGCTCATGACCCCGATGGACCACAAGCTAACCCATGACTGATATCTATACCTGTACACTGCATAATTTAACATAATATGCAGAAACAAGCACTGAAAGGCCATAAGGTTCAATGCTAAACATGATCTGAATGATATAACATCTGTGTGGGGTAATAGAATACCTAAAACAAAACTGAACATACTGAAGTCTGAAATATGATAGTCTAGAAAGCCTCTAACTGACTGAACTGTCTGAGTAAGGAGTAGATGGGACTTGTCCCCAACTAACTCCAACTAATAAACTAATTAATGAGATAATAGAGAAATAATCATGTCCTCGAAAGATGAGGATTCACTTCTAACTTTGTCTGCGGATATCTGGAATCTATTGTTGCTCTGGAGCTTGTGTCTCTGAACCTATGGTATAAGACACCATAGCGCAAATGCATCAGTACTTGTAATATACTGGTATGCATGTGAGGTAGGCTAAATGCATGGGGTTCATATGCATAAACAATATTGGCTAACTGACTAATATGAAGGTGAGAATACATACATGCATACATAGTAACTATATCTGAAATCGTGATAACATGAGTATGATGATGACTAACATGACTAATGACTGAATTCTGATAACTGATAACATAAGTGACTGTATCTGACAGTCCTGAATCTGATGGAACTAGCTGAGTTTCGTACTGTATCTGAGTTGACTATATCTGACAGTCCTGAATTCTAAAGAACTATCTGAGTCCTTTTACTGAGACTGATACTGAGATTGTGGGAGGTAGAATTCTAACCAACCAAATGATGCATTACAATTAAATTGGGGCCCAATCTTTTCCCTGATTGGAAGGGTGTCAATACCGCTCCACTTGTAAGGACAACATGTGAGTGACCCTAATATAATAGGTAAATCTAGTGAGAACGGTGGGAACCCTCATATAGCAGGTTAAGCCACCTCATCTACCCTCATATAGCAGGAAATGATGTCTTAACCTATGCTAGATACATAGTTCTGGAATGCAAGGATTGCTTCTAAGAATCACACCCTAATATAATAGGTGATTTCCCATCCTTGGGTTCGCTCGGTGGTAATTCCTACTCCCATCTGAATAGACACTGAACATGACTTACTGAACTTAACATGGACTGAGTTACTGAATTCCATTGACTGGCGGAATACTACTGATATCTGACAACTGACTGAGTTCATGAGATCATAGAGATTTCCTGAGTCATAAGACTGTCTGAAGTCTAAGAATCTTAGCTTGACTGAGAGTATCGCGAAAATATGACATGTCTCTAGGCACACAGTTAATGTTTCAGGTACAAGTACCCCCAGTACTCTATAGAAGGAAACTGACGAAGCATGACTTTATCAAGTACAAGACCCACATCAACAATACATAATTTAATAAGTTGTGGCTTTCATGAAGTACGGGGTTATCATACTATCTAACATAGACGAGAATGCTGATAATCATATCATAATCTCATATTCTAATATCATAGCCATTCCTACAACATACATATTTCACAATGATAGCATGGAAATCATTTAAATATAGGACGATGCAAGCATGTCATATTTAGCTTATGTCTTGAGCTATAAAGGATGATTTCTACTTTTTCAAGCATTTTATCAACCACCTTGCATGCACAACTTAAGGCATAAGTGAACTCATCAAATTACACATCATAAGAAACTAAATTCATGGATTTTATCTTTCATGGTAATATAATATCATGATAAACACAGAAATATTCCAACTTTGAAATCAATCAACGTCAACAACATGATTACAAATAACCCACAACAAAAATACCATGATTTATAGTTAAAACACGATTCTTAAGCTTCATATATGGAAGGAATCCATGAATGAACACAACGCATACCTTAGTTCATGATTTTATGAAGACTGACGGTGAAACTTTCTTGAAATTGGATCTTCTATGAAAACCCTAGCTTGTTCTTGAGAGAAACTTGAGAGAAACGGGTATATTTTGGGTGAAAAATGGATGAATCATGTGTTAAAGGGCTTAAATTGGGGTGGAAAATTTACCCTTTTAACCCTAGATGTGTCTTGTAATTTCATTAAAAATTTCCCGAATTAGACCCCTGGCGCGATGCGGCACTATCGCATCATGTCACTAGAATTTGACAATTGGGAAACTGAGGGATGACGCGATGCGGAGCCATTGCGTTGCCTCTTCTTTTGCAACCTGGAACTTTGGCACGATGTGGAGGAAATCATATTGAGACACTGGAAAAGGAAAATTACCATTTTAGCTTGTGGCGCAGCCGCCACTAACCAATATGGCGCTATTTTACGATGGGAACTTGAAATAGTTGTAACTTCTGACCTGGTTATCGGATTTGGGAAAATCTTATATCGATGGAAATTTATTGACTTCCCCACATGACAAAAAGTGAATCTTAAAAATTCCTCATGGTATAATCATATTTTAATTTAGAAGCTAATACTAGACATTCTTGAGATTAAATTAGCTAGGAAAAAGTACGGAGTATTACAATATCTCCCCCTTGAGAACATTCATCCTCAAATGAGATTGACTGAGAGGGTAGAAAAGGAAAATGACATATATACTTAACATGAATAACTGGAACATGATCTCATGACTGACAGGACTGAAAAGTTGAACATATAATACTAAACATACATACCTGATACATGTGTCACTGATTCATGAATGCATTACTGAGTGTTCTGATGAACTAAATTTCTCATAATGAGAACGCATGTCTGATGCATAATTACATAACTGAACTGATACTTGAGTGCATGACTGAATATGCAATGGTACTTGATACCAAGTTTATAGTGGGAACATTAGAATAAAACTACATACCAAGTTTGTGATGAACACTGAACATGAAACTATAAGCTTAAGGAGAACTGTTACCTTGAGCTTGATCTGAGTTGGTGAAGAAGAGATGAGGATAATTGGTACGCATGTCTGCCTCTTCTTCCCAAGTAGCTCCCTCGATGGACTAATTTCTCCAAAGAACCTTAACTAGAGGGACTTCTTTGTTCCTCAATCTACGAGTTTGATAGTCTAAGATTTCGACTGGAATCTCTTCATAAGAGAGAGTGTTCTGAATATCAATGCTACGAATAGGGACTACAACTGATGGGTCACCTATGCACTTCTTGAGAAAAGAGACATGAAATACTGGATGAACTGAGGCTAGATCTAAAGGAAATTCAATATCATAGGCTACCTTGCCAAAGAGACTGAGAATCTTGAAGGGACCAACATATCGGGGACTAAGATTTCCCTTCTTGCCGAATCTCTTCACTCCCTTCATGGGAGAGATCATTATATAGACATGATCACGAATCTCAAACTCAAGATCTTTTCTACGAACATCTGCATAAGACTTTTGTTGGCTCTGAGCAGCTCGGAGTCTTTCTCTAATCAACAAGACTTTTTCTAAGGTATCGAATACCAAGTCAGGACCTATGACTGATGCCTTACTAACTTCGAACCAACCAATTAGAGATCTACATCTCCTACCTTAGATAGCTTCAAATGGAGCCATCTTAATACTGGAACAATAGTTGTTGTTGTATGCAAACTCAATCAAATATAAGTGGTCATTCCAACTTCCCTTGAAATCGATTGCACACACCCTTAGCATATCTTCTAACGTTTGAATAGTCCTTTCTGCTTGACCATCTGTCTAAGGATGAAGGTTGTACTGAGATTAACTTGGGTACCACGACCCTTTTGAAATGCTTTCCAGAAATAAAAGGTGAACTGGGTACCTCTGTCTGAGATAATAGATAACGGAACACCGTGCAATATGATCAACTCCTTGATGTAGAGTTTGGCCTAATCCTCGGTTGAATAAGGGGTATGAACTGGAAGGAAATAAGATGATTTGGTCATTCTTTCTACAATGACCCAGACTGAATCATGCTAATGACAAGTTTGAGGCAAACCCATCACGAAGTCCACGTTTATAACTTCCCACTTCCAAGTAGTAATACTGAACTCCTGCATAGACCTATTAGGCTTCTGATGCTCTATCTTAACCTGCTGATATGTAGAGAACTTAGCCACAAACTCTGCAACATCTCTCTTCTTCCTACTCCACTAATAGACTTCCCACAAGTCGTGGTAAATCTTTGTGGCCCCTGGATGAATAGAGTAGCATGCACCATGCATTTTTGCAAGAATTTGGTGCCTTAAGTCATCTACACCTGGAACACAGAGACGACTCTGACAACGTAAAACACCATCTCCCCTTTGGGAGAAAACCTCTACTTTCTGATCCTAAACCGATTCTTTTAACTTGACAAGGCTGGGATCTCTATCTTGCTTTTCTTTTACCTCGAAAACTAGAAATGATTCTGAACTACTCTGAACCCATATATCACCCTCATCTATATCGACTAAGTAAACGCCTAGTCTGGCAAGCTGATGGACTTCCTAAGCTAATTTTTTCTTACTTTCCTTAACATGAGAAATACTACCCATGGATAGTCTACTGAGAGCATCTGCCACTATGTTGGCCTACCCCAAAAAATAAAGGACACTCATGTCATAATCTTTCAAGAGATCTAACCACCTTCTCTGACAAATATTGAGATCTTTCTGAGAAAAGACATACTGAAGGCTCTTATTATCTGTGAACATATCTATGTGAACACCGTATAGATAATGCCTCCAAATCTTCAAGAAAAATACTATGGCTGCTAACTCAAGATCATGAGTAGGATAATTGCTCTAATAGGGCTTAAGCTATCTGGAGGCGTAGGCTATGACCTTACCATGTTGCATGAGAACACAACCCTAACCTACTCTGGATGCATCACAATACACTACGAAAGCATCTGGACCATCTGGAAGAGTTAATACTGGAGCTGAGGTGAGTCAAGTCTTCAACTCCTAAAAACTCTTCTCGCAAGGATCTGACCACTGAAACTTAACTTTCTTCTGAGTCAATCTAGACATAAGGGATGTAATAGAAAATAATCCCTCAACAAAACGTTGGTAATAGTTATCCAAACTCAAGAAACTCTTGATATCTGATGGAGAGATAGGTTTGGGCCAGTTTCTTACTTCTTTGGTCTTTTGAGGATCAACTCTAATGCCATCACCAAAAATGATATGACCAAGGAATGCTACTGATCTTAGACAAAATTTGCATTTACTGAATTTGGCAAATAGCTGATGATCTCTGAGAGTCTAAAGTACTGTTCTGAGATGGTCTGCATGATCACTCTCACTGCGGGAATAGACCAGAATATTATCTATGAACACTATGATGAACATGTCCAAGTACATCTTGAACACACGGTTTAGCAAGTCCATGAAAGTGGATGGGGCATTGGTAAGACCAAATGACATGACTAGAAATTCAAAGTGACCATACCGAGTTCGGAAAGCTATTTTCAAAATATCACATTCCCTAACTCTGAGTTGATGATAGCCAGATCTGAGATCTATCTTAGATAAATAACTGGCACCCTGAAGTTGGTCAAACAAGTCATCTATTCTAGGAAAAGGCTACTTGTTCTTGATCGTGACCTTATTGAGTTGATGGTAGTCTACACACATTCTAAGAGAACCTTCTTTTTTGCGCACGAATAATACTAGAGTTCCCCACGGGGAAATGCTGGGCCTGATGAATCCCTTATCTAAGAGATCCTTCAATTGTTCTTTTAGTTCTCTAAGTTCTGTTGGTGCCATTCTATATGGAGGAATGCATATAGGCTGAGTGTCTAGAAGAAGATCAATGCCGAAGTCTATTTCCCTTTCAGGAGGAATTCTTTGAATATCTTCGGGAAAGACATCTAAATATTCATTCACAACTGGAACGGATTCAAGACTGGGAGTTTCAGAACTGGAATCCTTAACATGAACAAGATGATAGACATATCCCTTAGATATCATTTTCCTTGCCCAAAGGTAAAAAAACAAGCTAACCTCTAAATGCTGAGGTACTACCCTTCCACTCAAGGATGGGTTCATTTGGGAACTAAAACTAGACTATTCTATTTTTTCAGTCGACTGTGGCATAGCAGGAGTAAATCCAATCCATGTTGAGAATCACATGAAAATCAGTCATCTCTAATTTGACTAAGTCTGCTGAAGTGACTTTCTGAGATATCATAATCGAGCAATTCCTGTATACCCACCGGGCTATGATGGTTTTACCCACTGGGGTAGAGATTGAAAAGGGCTCTACAAGAATTTCAGGAATGACTCCAAAATCACCTGTTATATAGGGAGTGACAAAAGATAAAGAAGCTCTTGGATCTAGCAGAGCGTAAATATGCACATGAAAGATCTGTAACATACCGGTAACCACATCAGGAGAATTTTCCTGATCTTGTCGGGATAGAAGATCATAGAGACAATTTGGGTGTTTCCAACTAGTAGAACTGAAGGTGGCACCCTGCTGATTTGGGCGACCAGACTGAGCTGAGGAGAGATTCTGTTGACCCTGAGGACCTGGCTGAGGACAGTCTCTGACTCTATGGACTGGCTTTCCACATCTAAAAAAAATACCAATTCCAGCTCTGAAAATACCTTGATGGTGCTTAACATAAGTCTGGCAAAGAGGATAGGTGCGGGAACTGCTAATACTTCCCTGGGACTTAGAGCCTGGCGCTCTGTCTTTGTTACCCTCTTTGAACTTAGAAACTGGAGCACTGACTGTAATAGGAGCTGGAACTGATGACTTAGGACGAAACTGAGAATGGTTTCCTCCTTATGACTTAGGCTGAGGGAATTTGAAACTACCTGTATTCGCTTTCTTATTCTTCTTCTCCCGCATCTTAATATTCTGCTCCTCTATTTTCTAAGCATGAGTCATGAGCCTGGCTAAATTCATATCACTATTCAGCATGGTAAATCTACACTCATTAACCACGCTATCATTCACCCCTAAAACGAACTTACTCATCCTTGCCCTGCTATCTGTAACCACATGAAGGGAATATCTGGGTAATTAAGTTAACTTAAGAAAATACTCTTTCACTGTCATATTGCCCTGCCTGAGGTTGATGAATTCTAGCACCTTATCTTCTCTAAGATCTAGGGGAAAGAATCTATCAAGGAATGCTAAAGAAAACTCCTCCCACTCAACTGACCTTGCATCATCTTCCCTATCTAACTTCCACTGTTTGAACCTAGTATGAGACACATCCTGCAATTTATTTATAGCTAGCTCAGCACTCTCACTAGACATAACCCCCATTATGTCTGTCATCTTCTGCACCTGATCTACGAATTCCTGAGGGTCCTCATCTATCTTCGACCCGAGAAAGGATAGAGGATTCATTCGGGTAAAATTTGGAATCCTGGCTACAGCTAAATTGGCCACTGGATTGGCCAGAACGATAGTTGGTCATTCATTCTGAGTAGAAATTGGGTTAGAAAGAGTAGTGAATGTAGCTCGAAACTCTGCATGAGAAACATGTACTCCCAAAGGTTCTTCGGGCTGAAGGGCTGGATGATTTTCATTTCTTCTTTTAGGAGGCATGTTCTGTAGAAGAAAGGGAGAAATGGATTATACTGAGAAATTGACTTGAGATTATGCTCACTGTACAACATGAATACTGAAAGAGGGGAAACTATTTCTAAAACATCTTATAGCCTCCTGTACATAAATGTGGCACGCAACACACCCCTGTACAAGACTCTACTAGATACGACTTTCAAACTTCCTAGGACTTTATTGAACTTGGCTTTGATACAAAGTTTGTAACGCCACAAATCTAGTGCCCGGAATGCTACACGGTGCTCATGACCCTGAAGGACCACAAGCTAACCCATAACTGATATTTGTACATGTACACAGCATAATATTAAATAATAATGTGGAAAAATGCACTAAAAGGCCATAAGGTTCAATACTGAACATGATCTAAATGATATAACATCTGTGTGGGGTAATAGAATACCCAAAACATAACTAAACATACTGAATTCTGAAACATGATAGTCTAGAAAACCTCTAACTGATTGAACTGTCTGAGTAAGGAGTTGATGGGACATGTCCTAACTAACTCCAACTAATAAACTAATTAATGATATAATAGAGAAATAATCATATCCTAGAAAGATGAGGACTCACTTCTAACTCTGTCTACGGATATCTGGAATCTACTGTTGCTCTGAAGCTCATGTCTCTGAACCTATGGTATAAGACACCATAGCACAAAAGTGTCAGTACTTGGAATATACGGGTATGCATATGAGGTAGGTTGAATGCATAGGGTTCATATGCATGAACAATACTAGATAACTTACTAATATGAACATGAGAATACATGCATGCATACATAGTAACTATATCTGAAATCATGATAACATGAGTATGCTGATGACTAACATGACTAATGAATGAATTCTGATAACTGATAACATGAGTGACTGTATCAGACAGCCCTGAATCTAATGGAACTAGCTGAGTTTCGTACTGTATCTGAGTTGACTGTATCTGACAGTCCTGAAGCCTAAAGAACTATCTGAGTCCTTTTACTAAGACTGATACTGAGACTGTGGGAGGTAGTACTCTAACCAACATGCCCCAAATAATGCATTACAATTAAATTAGGGCCCAATCTTTGCCCTGATTGGAAGGGTGTCAATACCGCTCCACTTGTAAGGACAACATGTGAGTGACCCTAATATAATAGGTAAATCTAGTGAGAATGGTAGGAACCCTCATATAGCAGGTTAAGACACCTCATCTACCCTCATATAGCAGAAAATGATGTCTCAACCTATGCTAGATACATAGTTCTGGAATGCAAGGATTGCTTCTAAGAATCACACCCTAATATAATAGGTGAGTTCCCATCCTTGGGTTCGCTCGGTGGTAATTCCTACTCCCATTTGAATAGACACTGAACATGACTTACTGAACTTAACATGGACTGAGTTACTGAATTCCATTGACTGGCGGAATACTACTGATATCTGACAACTGACTGAGTTCATGAGATCATAGAGATTTCCTGAGTCATAAGACTGTCTGAAGTCTAAGAATCATAGCTTGACTGAGAGTATCGCGAAAACATGAAATGGCTCTAGGTACATAGCTAATGTTTCAGGTACAAGTACCCCCAGTACTCTATAGAAGGAAACTGACGAAGCATGACTTTATCAAGTACAAGACCCACATCAATAATACATAATTTAATAAGTTGTGCCTTTCATGAAGTACGGGGTTATCATACTATCTAACATAGACGAGAATGATGATAATCATATCATAATCTCATATTCTAATATCATGGCCATTCTGACAACATACATATTACACAATGATAGCATGGAAATCATTTAAATATAGGAGGATAACAAGCATGTCATATTTATCTTATGTCTTAAGCTATAAAGGATGATTTCTACTTTTTCAAACATTTTATCAACCACCTTGCATGCACAACTTAAGGAATAAGTGAACTCATCAAATTACACATCATAAGCAACTAAATTCATGGATTTTATCTTGCATGGTAACATAATATCATGATAAACACACAAAGATTCCAACTTTGAAATCATTAAACGTCAACAACATGATTACAAATAACCCACAACATAAATACCATGATTTATAGATAAAACAAGGTTCTTGAACTTCATGGATGGAAGTAATGCATGAATGAACACAACACATACCTTAGTTCATGATTTTGTGAAGGTTGAAGGTGAAACTTTCTTGAAATTAGATCTTCTATGAAAACTCTAGCTTGTTCTTGAGAGAAACTTTAGAGAAACTAGTATATTTTGGGTGAAAAGCGACTGAATCACGTGTTAAAGGGTTTAAATAGGGGTGGTAAGTTGACCCTTTTAACCCTGGACGTGTCTTGTAATTTTAGTAAAAATTTCTCGAACTGGACCCCTAGCGCACCGCGGTGCTATCATGTCGTGCCACTAGAATTTGACAATTAGGAAACTGAGGGATGGCCCGACGCGGAGCCATTGCGTTTCCCCTTCTTTTACGACCTAGAATTTTGGCGCGACGCGAAGAAAATCGCACTAAGAAATTGGAAAAGGACAATTGCCATTTTATCTTGTGGTGCAGCGTGCCACTGACCAATATGGCAATGTTTTACGATGGGAACTTGAAATATTCATAACTTCAGACCCGGTTATCGGATTTTGGTGAATCTTATATCGATGAAAATCTTATTGAATTCCCCACATGACAAAAAGTGCAAATCTTGAAAATTCCTCATGGAATAATCATCATTCAATTTAAAATCTAATACTAGACATTCTTGTGATGAAATTAGCTAGGAAAAAGTATGGGGTATTACTGAAGGTTAGTCATAAAGTTGGTTGATTACTTTATTTTATCCCTGTGTGTACTCTCTAGGCGTATCGGAGTCTGTGATGAGTTATTTAATTTTTTGCACCAATTGGCGTATGGAAGCCAATTTTGTTGTTATGGTTTCTTGTATTAATTCTTTATGATATGTTATTATTCTGATATTATTACTTGTTATGCACAACGATGTGGGAGCTGATTCTAGTTCATTTTTGTACCTTTTATTTTGTGTCAAGACAGATTTATTGACTATTCTAGTCTTTTGAGTTTTATTGCTATTAGATTCTCTTGAACTTGATCTACCAGGTCGTAGGATTGGTATCTTGTATTGACTGTTTTATCTATATAGATAGATGTGTTTACTTTGGTGTCGAGGCAGATATATTAACTATTCTAGTCTTTTGAGTTGTATTGTTATTAGTTGCTCTTGTACTGACTCTACCAAGTCGTGAGATTGATATCTTGTATTGACTGTTTTATCTATCTAGAATACTTTTACTTATTTATGTAGTGTGTTCTTGAAATTCGCCTTTGATGGGTATTTCTTACTGAATTAACTCATTGTGTTAGCTTCAGGTTATGGTTTGGCTTACCTACTGGTAGGATTTAGTAGGTTTCATCATTACTCGTAAATCAGGTTGTGACACTCTAGTTCACATGCCCACATGCCCAAGCATGTTGGGAGGCATGTGGCTAAGAAAGGGTACCAAGCACACTACCTCATGGTGGAAATCCACCTGCAGCGCATGTCAAGCATGTCACGACCCAACTCTCAGGTCATGATGCCTACCATAACCCACCAGTAGGCAAGACAACTCATAGTCCGAAACTTCTAATAACGAACTACTCAATAATGTAAGGAAAAGAAGGTGGAATATATGAAATAAAGATCAATACACAGAAGAATCTCAAAACCTGGTGGTATCAGTATAAGAGCTTATAAAAATAATAAGAGTACAAAAGTGATATATCAAGGAGAAATACATTGATACAACTTGTCTCCGAATATAACTTAGAGACTAGTCTAATACATTGGAGAGAGATAAGTAATACTCCGAACGTCAGGAGCTTACTCTAAGTCTCTGAACCAGGGCTGCTCCGCACGATGCACACATCAATGGTGATAACCCGTAGTATGATCTGCAGGATACAAAGATGTAGTATGAGTACCAAACGAATGGTACTCAGTAGTCAACTGCCAACTGAGCTCCAAAAATATAGCAAATATATACAGCATATAACTTGAGTAGAAACTAGACCTAAGAGTCTAGATATCATATAATAAGTTAATGAGAATAATAAGGGAAAACTATCCTATTCATGTCCAAGAGTCTAACATAATAAGACTAAGTAAGAATCAAGGTGAACTACCCTATTCTAGCTGCATTCATATATGTCAATGCTACACCGTATATCCTAGGTCAATATATGACTAAAGAGCGAAAGAAAGATATATAGTAATATACAAGGCAAAGGAACAACTATACAATATGAACAACGAAGGAAGGGATATACGATAGTACCATAGCTTCATATAGATATATATACAGAGAGAGAGAGAAAATGTCCAAAAGCCCCCAAACCTTTTCTCTAAATACAAACTACACACCTATACTTTGTGGGGGTCTTATTATCCCCTTGAACTATTTTAAAGTGGAATTATTACACACTTAAAAGTTGACATGGCAAGAGTGTATGTTTCACTCTCTTTAAGAGAGTAATAACTAAAATTATATATTAAAAACTTATTTTTAATATTTATTTACATAAATATATATATTTTTTCTCTTTTTATTTATTCATTTTGTTTCTTCTTCTTCTTGTTCTTCTTCTTTCTCACAAACAAAAAACTTCAAGAACTCATTAATGGCATCCAAAATTAATTTATCATCTTCCTCATCTCCAAGAACAAAATCGATTGGTTTCAAATCCAAGATCGTCAAAAATTTCAAAATGGGTATTGTTCATTGTTTCCAACTTCAAGGTCGTCAAAACTTTCAAAATCGATATTGTCCATTATTTCTAACTTCAAGGTTGTCATAAATTTTAAAATGGGTATTCCAACTTCAAGGTCGTCAAAAATTTCAAAATTTTCTATTGTTTTTGACTTTAAGGTCATCAAAAATTTTAAATTTGGTGTTGTTCATTGTTTCCGACTTCAAGGTCATCGAAAATTTTGAAATTGGTATTGCTCATTGTTTTTGAATTTAAGATAGACGGAAATTTAAAAATTGATATTGTTTGTTGTTTCCCACTTCAAGGTTGTCGAAAATTTCAAATTTGATACTTTTTATTATTTTTAGTTTCAAGATCATTGGAAATTTCAAATTCGATATAAGGTTCTGGTTGACGTCACTCGGCGGAGGCGACGGCCATGGCCGAGATTAGCGAGAAAAGAAAAATACATAAAGTAAGATAATTAATTTTTTAGATAAAAAATATATAAAGTAAAATAATTAATTTTTTAGATTATAAAAATATAACATGGCATGACGTGGTAGCTCCTGCAGGTCACTACTTGAAACAAAATTTGGGTATGAGCTTTTAGACGGGTATATATTCCTCTTTAAAATAGCTCGGCGGGGTAATAGAACCCCCGCAAAGTATAGGTGTGTAGTTGGGATTTGGGGTAAAGGTTGGAGGGATTTTGGCCATTTTCTCTATATATATAAAATACATATAAACAGGAGGTCATCTCAAGCATCATGTTCTCATTTTAAGATCTCATTATAATACTATCAGGATTCAATACTAACATACTCAGGATTTCTAATCCATGTCTAGACATAGAATAATCGTGCATAGTAATGCAATCATAAGATAGTAGAGGCCGAAGACATACCTCAATCCTGATACTAGATCAATGACCAATCTATCATAGGATAGCCATAATAATGATCATAACAATGATAATAACAATATCAATAATATCGTAAATAACTAGCTACTCCAGACAACCAAATAGCTAGTCGAGCCTATGTGTACCCCCAGTGCCCCAGACTTGGATGGTTCAATCAGTATATAATAACACAAGGCATATTCTTCACCCATATATATGAAAGCATCCCATACCGGCTGATAAATATAGGTGCATACTGGTGATAGGCGATTTTTATGCAGGAATGAATGCAAAGTACATGATCAATATCATAACTCATCATAAATGTCCTCATTAGGTTCATCATCATCGTAAGCAACCTCGGGCCTTGTTGGGTATCAACACATCATAAATAGTATCCTCCAGCATTGTTGGCTATCAATATATCCTCCAGACTTTCCGGGTACCAACATCATCACAGCACTATCCCCCGGTCTTGCCGTGTATCAATGTCATCATAATAGTATCCTCCGGACTTGTCGGGTATCAACATATCATGATAATAGTGTCTTTTGTCCTTGCCGGGGATCAACATATCATCATAATATACAATACCGAATAACATACACTAAAATATTCATAAACATAGTCATAGCACCATAGAATATCTATCTAGTCAATACTTCCCAACTACTCATTATTAGCTAACCAACACTTATTATAATAGAATCACTAGTTCGCTAGTCATCACATAACTTCTAGTTATTAGACTAAACGTTATCCTTCACATAATCCTTATTCACGAGATAGAAACTAACCACTATTTATGTAATAGCCAACATCTAACATCTAGTCAAGGTTCATCACTTGACCAAACCCCCATTTATCCACCATTTATTATTATCAACTAATCATCTTATATCTGTTAATCATTACTATATAAAACATTACTACTTCGCACCTAACCATCTTTTATTAACTGACACCATTCATTAACTAACCATCGTTTACCAACTAATCCTTACTTAGCTATTTCTTAGTTAACCATTTAGAAACTATTCAAAGATATTAACTAGTCACCTCTTTTACCAATATCTCTTATTATCTGGCCTCATTAACACACAACTCCTCATTTATTGACTAAATGACATCACAAACTTATTCATCAATACCAACTAATCTTCACCTAGTCTAGACCCGACCTCACAATAAGTCACACATTAACCATGGCTAGCTACCATGTTTTAACTAAGAAAGATTCATTAACTAATACATTAGATTCCTAGCCATCAAGTGCTATATTCCCCTAATAGAAACTAGTTACCACAAAGCTTAATGGTTAATTAGGCAGAACAACTGTAAGATCATATTTCAGCTATAATCACATCAATTACCAACATAATACTCATGAATGTACCAAATCTATACATGTCATCACCAGTATCTAATCAATAAAGTCGTAAGCAACATACCGCATCTTTCTTCATCCCATACTAGAGAGATGCATATATAAACATATATGTATTCATAAACACTAATCATTTCCTTTACATTGATAAACACTCCTTGTATATTTAATCATTATCATAACATAGACCTTGGTCTATTAATTTAGCTGAAATAGTGACACCATATTAATCACGGCCTTAGGCCCATATACATATCTGGAACTCATATTGATAATCATATTTGTAAGCCATAGAATATCTCTAATAATCTCACATATAGGAGGTATCTCACATATTGGAGGCATAATATAGATAGATATGTAATCTTCAATAGGATATCTTATATCGATAGGTCATACATCATGACTATGAGGAATATCACCTCTCTAGGCCAATTTGCGTATCTAAGAGGAACATTATCTCTATAGGTCCATCAATCATGACTAAAGGAAATAGCAACTTTATAGGACAATACTCAAGTCTAAGAGGAAATAGCATCTCTATAGGTCAATAATCAAGTCTAAGAGGAAATAACATATCTATAGGCTAATCATCAAGTCTAAGACAAAATAGCATCTCTATAGGCCACATAATATATCTAAGAAGAATATCATCTCTAAATGCCCAATATCACTTCCACAAGAAGTATCATAACCAAAACTCAAAAGCCACATTTTGGGAACATCATTACAAGTTACAAAGTAACATTATTCTAAGGTTTACTAGCCTCATCTATGTATAATATTCACAACTAAGTCCACAAGACTTAATACAAGTTTAGGCCTAAGTGGGCCGAATGATCCCACTTCTAACCCTCAATTTCTATAATTAGGCACACTATGCCCCAAACTAGGCTAAGGTATCTAGTTTATCTTCAAGATGTCAAGTAAGCATATTCAACCCTAAAAAAGCAACTTCGACTAGAAACAAGATTACTCAAGTCAACTCCACCCAAATTAAAGTTTCAAGACTACCACACTAGTCCAAATAGGTCAAATATACAAATCATGCTTCAAATTCTAAAGCCACATCCCAAATAAAGTTTTACATCATAACCACACTACAACAAATCTAAACTAGAGAGGGAAAGCAATAGGATTCAAAAGAGTTATAAACATGCCATTTTACGTGTCCAAAACCCTTATCTAGTCTCCAAATATCAACAATCAAGGCCAAGTAATCCTACTCATAATCAAGACTAACATCCATATTCACATGTAATATATCACACACATCATCTATGAAGAAAAATAGATAGAAGCCTACCTCAATTCCAAACCACAAAACCTCACATCATGCACCACACACCCATCTTCACTTCACAATCCCCAAAATGCCATCACACTATCAAAATCATAATATACTCATCAATACAATTCTAATGATACTCATATTGTACTATTGCGCTTCAGGTCCAAAAATGATACCAAAAACCCCAAGTGAGTCCTACTTATGAAATATACGTTTCCGAAGTCAACCCAACATTCATACATGAATAAAAAATCAAATCTCTCAAAAATGGGTGAGAAACAAGAAATCTTTGAGCTAAAATCAATCCCTAAGTAAATTTAGGATTTGGGGTTAAAAAACAAGAAATTCATCAATAAAGTGATAAAATCTTACCTTAATCCGGGTGAAAATTATGATAATAGATGTTTACCAAGTTCCCTAGACACCCACAAGACTCAATTTTGAGTTATCATGCCCAGTTAGGTTTTTAGGCTCTTAAAGATGAAGGGAAAATCCTAAAATTTGCGACCTTAAGGGCTGTTTGTAGACCTCGTTGGCGAAGAGACGTGGTATCCTCGTTACAGCAAAGTCAAAAACTTATTTTTAACCCTCGAAACTCATTTGAATCCCAAATAACATGATCCAATAGTGAAATTTAAGAGTAAAACCACATTTCAAATCCATTGGAATTAACAAAACTTTCATACAAGATCATTTCGGAAAAAAATGGGGCCCACACCTTTAGTTTTGTGTTTCATAAAATATGTTGAATATCCCAAAATATGTTTGGCAGCCTTGAGACCTGAATCAAGGGTTCACCTAGCCTAAAATCAATGTTCCAGACGTGATGGAGAAGTCGAATTTTCAATTCGAGGTCATTTCGACCAAATGTGGGTCCCATACCCATATTCTAATTTTTTAACTTTTTGAACAATATGTCGAAATGATCTCGGGTGCATTGGAACTCGGACCAAAGGTCTAAATGGATTAAAATTGATATTTTGAATCTGCTGGCACAATTAAAATTTTCATCCAAGATCATTTCACTGAAGTTTTTGCCCTGTGGCCATTTGGAACTAGCGAAGACTTCAAAATAAGAAATTAGCTCTAAAAATCAAACAAACTGCCCAGTAACAAAACTATTGATCCCAGCAAGTCATAAATGACTTATGGAAACTATGGAGAAGCTCAAATGGTGAATATAAGCATAAATATGGAAAATGACCTGAAGGTTCATTACAAAGAACCTCCACGCAGATGCTAACCGTGCAGGTGGTTTGAGGAGTGAAACAGATTCTACTTATGGGGGGATTCACCACCAATGAGCATAGGACAAGCACCTTTGTGCTTCTCTAGGCTAGCGTGCAACTCAGCCTAAGTTAAAGCTTAATTTTTGGTCAAATTTTCTTGACTTACCCGACTCGAAAAGCCCAATACCATTTTTACTATATAATTTTCACCATTTACACTTATACTTAAGATTTATTCAAATATCCATCATTTATTCTAACCCATACCCAATTTTCTACTTCTCTAAATAGCAATTTTCTCTTTCTTCAAAATTTAAATTTTTTCAACTCCCATTCCAGAATACACTTATATTTCCTCAACTAAAACTCTAGGGGCTCTAAATATTGCTATTCTCTGATCATTACATTGAATATTGAAATAATAGGTAATTTCACTTTGTGAAACTTTCTTCAAAAATTCTATTGAGTTTCATTAGAGAATCATATCTCATGTTACTTTCTTGTGATAATTTGATTTATTTGAATTGGTTTTGGTGTAATTTGGATTTTATTGTGGATAAGTTAGAATGGGTGACAACTTTTATATTAAATTTGGGGAATTCTTGAGTACCTAACTTTATGCACCACACGTGTTTAATGAAATTCTAGGATGAACTTTTCTTTGAATTTTTTCTTTATGGGTGATCTAAATGTGCTAGTGGAAGATTCTTGGTTATGTTTGTAGTTAAAATCTTTACTTGGATTGCTTAAAAGTTTCATACTTATTATTTCACTAGTCCTTTTATTATGAAGACCAAGTGTTTGTTAAAATGCTAATGAGAAGTATTTGAAATGATTTCTACTAATTATTGGTGGATTCAATTTTGGGAAATCATTTTACCATTCCTTGAATCATATTGTGAGTTCACTAGTATCTTAGTAATTGCAAACCATTATTTAAAATTTGAGAAGCGTATTGCTCAAATTAGTCCACCATGACTTTGGTTGATTTAGTTGCTTAATGTGGAACTCATGGGTAAAGTCTAAGTAACCCGATTGATAAAATTTGCATTTTTCTCTATGATAGATTGGTTGACGCAATTATTAAGGGAAAATTGTCATTATTGTTCATGTGAAGGTCATGAGTGATGTATGTTCTCAAATGGAAAGTGTGCAGAATGTGTACAAATGTAGTGCTTCAAATGTTTAAATCTAGACAAGTAGTGTTCCTATGTGCTTCCATTTAATATTTCTCCTTTCATGTACCTTAATTACTTTATCGTTATTTTCCTTCATGATATATAAAAAATTCCAATAACATGTTTTACCTTTTGTTTTGTTTTGTTTGGCTCTTTTTTCTTTATTTAGGTATGACTCCAAGAAAGAAATTTCCATGTGTTTCTAAGTAAGGTACCACCAAGGATAAGGGTAAGGATCCATCTAATTAAGAGGTCACAAGAGGATTCGAAGTCCAAAGCATGATTGATATCACTAGAGGGTTGGCTAAGAAAGCCGAAAAATATAGTTTGGCGTTAAGAGAGATTGCAAGAATTATATAGAATAGGGTAACTCAGGGTTTCAATCTCAAGAAATTCCTTAGCATGAAGGGTTCCACGATCACTTCCCCAACATTATAGTGCAAATTAAAAAGAGAGTATGGGATGTCTTCACCAATCTTGATCCTGTCTTTCCTATATTTTTCTATAATTCAGAGCTTGGTAAGGAGTTTTATGCTTTCTATGTTGTCCACCATAACCAACATCGATATAAACCATTGATAGAGGAACAACCTTGCCTACCAAGTATGCTTGTTCTAGGTGTTTATGTACCATATTCCGCATTCAAAATCAATAACATATATTTTAACTGTGATCAAGCACCCGAGGTTGAGAATAAGAAGAGGATACAAGGTGGGAGTGTATATTTTCCTTAGGTTTCCTAGACTATTACAAAGGGACTTCCTCTATGAGCCGATGGTGTTAATCAAATTAAAAGGAGGGATCTTTCTATCCAAGAGTATTATTGGCTTGAATTTGTGGGTAATCAATGTTTTACTACCACCAATGATCAAGATGACACAATTGAAAGTGTGGCTGAAATAATTGTAGAAATGACTAAGTTAAGGTGAAAGCAACTAGGAACTTTATTATTTTTTCTCGCTCTTATTTA
The DNA here is from genome assembly GCA_030864215.1 of Capsicum pubescens. Taxonomy (NCBI): domain Eukaryota; kingdom Viridiplantae; phylum Streptophyta; class Magnoliopsida; order Solanales; family Solanaceae; genus Capsicum; species Capsicum pubescens. Next base: position 128,803,192 of record CM061543.1, read on the forward strand.
TACTTTGCTTTGTGCATAATGTGCCTTTCTTCTCAAAGATTAACTAGAAAATAAAATTCAATGGGGTGATTGAAATTACTCAAGTCCAATATGATTATAATCCTATGGGGATTAAGAGGAAAGCTACGGAGTTGGTTGATTCTTATTTGGGTGAGTTACATAGTTTTGAGGGTGTAGACACCCATCCAATTCCCTCACTTATATTGGATACTCCCTATATCTCTATATACTCCTCCAATGGTTGTTCATCTTTATGCACCACCTCTCTCAAACATTGCACCACCTCTCTCAAACATTGCACCACCTACTTAGTCTACTTAACCTACTCTGTTGTCTACTATTATGTTTGCTAAGGTTTCTTCTATGACTTTTTTCAAATAACAATACTATTAATAGGTTGGTGGCTGACAACCCCAATTTATTCAGACAACCACTAAGTTAAGTCTTAGACCTCTGAGTACTCGGATGGTAGATTGACAATGGAAATTAGCCACAGTAAAGGACACAGGGGATAGCTAAGTGGTTGCTACTTTGAAGGCTAATATTGATAATATACATCCAGAGTTTCTATAATACCTTCAATTTTGATGTTCTAAACCTCTCACAAGATTATCCATTTAATTAACTTTCCAAGGCCACAAGTCTTACCTCAATTCGGCATCATAGAAAAAAGTTATAGAAATTTTCCTCCAGATGTTTGCCAGCAGCCAGTGATCACGAATCACTTGAAGTCCCATAACCAGACCTTACGAGTCATTAAAAGGATCCATAGTATTAATTGAAAGGGTCCTAAGTTTCAGCCTAGGGACCAACACTCCACTCCACAAATCATAATCAAATATTATGAATCATTATGAGGGACTCGAAGTCTCAACATTGTTCAGCCACGAATCCCTTACAGTGGTTACAAGTCTAGAACATAACTCTTAGTCAGAACTTACGAGTCATTGTGTTAACCCATAGCCAGACCAGTGTATGATCCAAGGACCCAGACTCACACCACAACTTATTCTAATGACTTGTAGTTAGTCATAACGAGTCGATAGGTGGTGAGTCATAGTCATAATAAAATGTTCCCAGGATCCCAGTATCCCAAGTTACGACTCAAATAAATAACTCATAGTCAATCCCAATGAGTCGTAACAACTGGGAATCTAGATTCCTGTACAATTTTTTAAGGGCTTTTAAGTCTTTTCCTACTCCTTTAAAATCCTAACCCACATTGATTAGGATTCCCATAGGGTAGTATAAAATCCCCAAAATCCTCAATTGCACAATTAATTATAATTTCACTCAAAGAAACAAAAAAGAAACGGTTTTCTCTTCTCCCAATAGAAAACTAAGGATAATCAATAAGGTCAAATTCTCAAAGGGATTTCTCCAAGATTATACATTCAAGTATATGGGATATTCATCAGTAGGTCCCTTCTACCCATTGAGTCCCAAGAACTCGCTATTTTCAAGTGTAAAACTCCTTTCTCTTTTTATGGGATTCCAAGTTACCTATAAATTTTATGAATCTTTACACAAATTGTTTCGATTATGAACCATGAAAATATACTGCCTCATGAGAAATTGTGTTTCTATATGTTTTATAATGCGCATGTCTACATCGTGATCAGTTATTGAAGTATTGAATGTTATTCAAGATTTTTCACACCATGGTCAGTTCTATAATTATAATGATCAGTTTGAATTAATCAGTGCTAGTGGGTTATGAACAATTGATACCTAGATATTCATGCATGTCACGGTTTTCAGGTTACAAGTCATTCATACTATACTTGTATCGTTAAATTCATACTAATAGAATGATGAGTATTTTCCAGTATTGAATCCTATTAAACTTGTATCAAAACCATTGTCAGTTTAGTTAGGAGTTGGAGTTAGCGTTGAGTGAACCTAGGGAATAAGGCTCACCTTAAGACCTTTAGTAAAAGTCCCTATGTTCTAGAATTACATGGCCAACATAGGTTATCAGAGGCTACCCACCAGTTAAGGACTAACACTTTCTTAGGGGTCACCCACCAGTAGAGGATTGACACCCTCATTCTTTGGGACATTATGTAAGTGGATGTAGACAGCCAGTGTTGGTACTCTTGGTAAGGTACTAACACCCTTCCAACTGGGCTTACAAGTTTGACCCCAATTATCTTATATTGGGGCATGTCGACTAAATGTTAGCTCCCATAGTTTTAGTTTAGTACTCAAATTATATCAGTTCAAGATTGCATAAATATATATATTAGTTATTCAGTTGTTCAAATTATTTTAATACATGTTTATGATTGGTCTTGCATTTATTTTACATGTTCATGCATTCATGATTTGTAGGTATATGTATATCAGCTAGTCCATAGATTGTATACCGGTACATTTAAAGTACTGACCGCATATTCTCTTTTGTTCTATGTTGTCTTATAACATAGGTTCGGATTCTCAGTTGCCAGATCACACATAGTCCATTCCTTTATCACTCAGCTATAGCATTGGTTAGTCCTCATCATTTGAGGTCTAGTCATATTGTTATTCATGCTTCCCAGTATTTATTTTCATGTTATTTTAGTAGTTAGAGTTAGTTGGGGACCTGTTCCAACAACTCATTATGTTTAGAGGATTTCAGATAGTTAGACAGTTAGTATGCTTTCAGTAATGATTTTTACTACACTTGACTTTGTTTGATATTTTATTAAATAACTTCCACATAGTATTTTGTTATCTTTCTTTAATACCTACAACTTGTGCCAGATCATGGGTTATCTTGGGGTCACTTGTGTCCTTAAGCACTGTGTTAGAACCGGGGTTAGTCTTGGGTCATGAAAATCTTTGTACTAGAAAACAAGGTATAAAGTGTCCTAGGATGTGTAAAAGTTGCATTAAGTAGAGTCTTATTCATGGGTATGAAGCACGCCACACTTATGGGCAATAGGCTACAAGACATTTAAGGAAAGTTTTCTTTATTTTAGAGTTTATGTCGTGTCGGAGAGTAAGCTCTTTTAAACTCACTCTTCTAACTCATTCTCTACTGTATATAAAAATTGCCTCCGAAAAGGCTAATGGAAGGAGAAATAGGGACCAACCCGCACCACTTGTCCCCGAAGATCCTCTGAAGGAGCAAGTCTCTCACGTCACATTTAGAGTTACTTTCATAGTACTATCTCAATCCATGAATGCTACAAATAACCAGCAAGATGTTTCCCCAACCAGTCCAGTAGTAAATACGATAGATGCTAGAATTTAAGACATTAGTCAGATGATTCCTCTAATATTCTCTGGATCTAAGTCTGTGGAGGATTAACAAGAGTTTTTGGATTTTGTGTAAAAGGTGATAGATATCATAGGTGTTACTCCTAGTGAAAGTGTTGACTTAGCTTTTTACCAACTACAAGGAGTAGCTTATACTTGGGTTCAACAGTGGAAGAAGGATAGAGGTACCGATACAGGGCCTATAGAGTGGGAAGAGTTTGCTACTGCTTTCTTGTATAGGTTCTTCACACTCGACTTAAGAGAGGATAAGGTGGAGGAGTTCATAAATATGAAGAAGGGTAACATATGTGTGAAGGAGTGTTCACTAAAGTTCACCCAGTTAATGAGGTATGCTCTGACTATGGTGACCGATGCTAGGGTCAAAATGAGTAAGTTTGTGTTTGGAGTTTTTGAAGATGTAGTCAAAGAGTTTGGAATAGCAATGTTTATTAAAGAGATAGATCTCTCTAGGCTAATGGTTTAGGCTCAGCAGATTGAGGAAGATAATCTCAAAGAAAAGGAAAGAGAGAATAAGAGAAACAAACCTGCTAGTTTCAACTTTTCTCAACAGAGATCAGAAAGTGGTAATTGTTCCCAATATTCCTAGAAATCTTTAGCTTCATACCCATCTTGTACTAGTGCTCTAGTGCCAAAGTTCATACAGGAAAATTGGGATGCACCCTGTAACGCCCCGAAATTGGATCCCGAGATGTCACACGGTGCTTAAGGTCACAAGTGACCCCAAGCTAACCCTTCATATGGCATAACCCAAAGCAACTGAATAAAATACATAAAATAGAAGGAATAATGCGGAAACAACCCATAACTTAGTCTGACCAACATGAAAGTAAATTTACACGGTCACAATTCTGCTCATATATATACAAATCTGAAACTGAATACACTGACTACTAGTAACTGTCTATGAAGCCTCTACTAGCATTGACCAAAGATAGACGGGTCATGACTCCCAACTACCCCTACTCAATACGACTGAATACAGAAAATACAATACACCTCAAATCTGAACAACTCAAGTCCCTGAATCAAAAGGACTTATCACCTGCCGATCGAGAGTTGCGACCCAGATGAACATGATATGTGCGCTACAGCTTGTACCTACATTTTGGTAAGAATTTAGCCCATGGAAATATGTGGGTCAGCACTTTGAAATGTACTGAGTATGTGGGGGTGCATGCAACAATATAATTAGTATAATCAATTTCATGAAAACATGCATACGCACAATGATGACTCACTTGGCTTGAGTTATATCAAATCATACTTTTCATAATTTCATAATAAACAGTTCATATGATAAAATCTTGTAATCCACGTAAATCATTATAAATCATAAATTATGATAAATCATCCTAAATCATCATAAATTATCATATGGTCAAAAATCATCATAGGTAATTATAAATCATCATAAATGACCATAAAACATTATAAACATCTCAACTCTTTGACTCAAATCTCGGAGTGACTCGGTAATTCAAGAAACTTAATCTTATGGACACGGGAGTTTCCTATAACCGACAACCCCACGTGAGCTACGTAGAATACCAACGTTTGAAACCCCCATTGGCGGGAGCATCATACTCTTTGGCAGGGAGTACGACCTTAAAACTGCAATAATCACAATCGGGCTCTCTGGCCAATAATATCATCATCAAACAACCCTATGGTGGCACATAGGTTTGGGGAAATATCAAATTTCCCTCTCGGTGCTAAGTACTACTCCCCGACAAGCTCAGAACGCATTAGGAAATCCACCACAACATCACAAGGGTCTATCATAAAGACCAAATCAAATCTCTTTCTCATTTATCAAATCATATCAATTTTTGGATTCCTAACTCAACACATTTTAGCTCAAAATATTTTAATCTTCCTCAACATCAACAAGGTATCAATGCATTGAACCATAACCAACTCGACATTTGGATAAGGATATGAAGACTCAATACGTAATATTTTCAATAATTTAACTCATCAAAACCATTCGGAAAATACCAAGACTCATTGGAACTTCAATATCAATATACCCAATAACTCAAATGTCATAAGGAAGCTCAAAATTTGACACATGGCTCGAAAACACTTGGAAATACCAATAATTCATTCTTGAACTTAAAATGTGGATACATGTTCAAAATATATCAATTCTTGATAGAAACACCAAGAATCCCAATATTAAATCTGAATTCATAGAACGAAAATAGTCAAATACTCATGTGATTCAAAACTTACAATTCAAATCTATATAAGTTCATAATTGAATTATTTAGACATAGTTCAACTTACAGAACCATATGAATCCATTAAATAATCATAATTGGCAAGCTTGAACAATTTACATATATACATAATCAAAATCTCATGGTAGGATATCTTGGAAATAAATTCATTTGCCAAACTCATAATAATCCATAATAAAAATTAAAGATACGGGCACAAGAACGGAAGAATTATTCTTGTTCAAACCCCACATACCTTAGAATTAAAGATTGGAATGAATTCTTGCCTCAGAACACTATTCACAAAATTGATTGATGCATCTCGAAGAGCTCGGAACGGGGACTTCATTTATCGGATTAATTTGGAATTTCCATGGTGGAATTGGAAGATTTAGGAAGGGGAATTGAGAGGTTTAGGGTTTCTTTCTTGGAATTTTTTTGAAAATAACAGACTTTGATTTCAAAAATCAGTTTTTATGCTTATTTTCACGAAATGGGGCAAGGGTGAAATGACTGGATTGCCCCTAAGGAAATTGAAAAATGGCAGAAACATCCAGCATACCTTGGCTACGAAAATATGAATAACTCCTCGTTCGGGTATTGGATTTTTGCGAAATTTATATCGTTGGAAAGATAACTCAAAGATATTTAATTTTATATATGGTAGGACACTCAGTTCGTCATATATAAGGAGTTATGATCGACCAAAGTTGACCCAAATCAAATCCGTCCCTCAGTTACTGATTTGACATGCTGACATAAATTGATCGTAACTTATTACTCTGATGTTGGAATGGGGTGAAACCAATTGCATTGGAAATAAGACTCAAAGAGATTTCATTTGATATATTGCAGATCTCCCATTTCCTTATATTCAGGAAGTGATGATCATTTGAAGTTGGCCCTGAAATGCTGAAAATTTCTGGAGCATGCTAATCGCATGGTGCCACTATTTTGGGCACCCAAACGTGCCCTTATGCTACTCCAAAAATTACAAAACTCACTCGGGATGTATTAAGACCTTTTTATATTGCAACGCAACTTGAAAATCGAAAAACGGATGTCGAAAAGGTCATCAAATAAATACCCGAAGATCAGAGGTCTAAATGAGAAAGTTTCAACACTTAGCAAATTTTTTTTTTTGAGTGCTAATCTTCTCTTGGTAAGATAAAAAGTCTTTAACGACTCGACACATTTGGGAGCAAAATATTTAATGGAAAAAACTCGGGGTATCACACACCCGGCTCTAAGTCTTAGGGAAACGTGGATAGTGGTTGCACTAACCCAGTTTGTAGGAGATGTGGTAAGAACCACAATGGTGAGTGAATGGAAGGTAGTGATGCTTGTTTTTGGTTTGGAAAGTCAAGCCACAGAATTAGGGATTTCCCAGTGGTTACCCAGAAGGTTAAAGATTTTTGTCAAAAAAGTTAGGCTAATTTTGCTTCAGCTCCAATAGTTTGCCCGCCTCAGTAGGGTGCCACCTCTAGTTCCAGTAGTGGGTAGTGTCATAATTGTCTCTATGCCCTTCAGACTCGACAGGATCAGAAAGTCTCTCCTGATGGGGTTACTGGTATGTTACAAGATTTTTACCTTCATGTTTATTCATTATTAGACCTCGAATCTTCACTTTATGTTGTAATTTCCTATATAAAGGTAGACTTTGGTGTCAATCCCAAAATTCTTATAGAACTCTTATCTGTGTCTACTCTAGTAGGTAGTTCCATTATAGCCAGACAGATATACAGACATTTCCCAGTCACAGTGTCTCATAAAGTTACCTCAGTAGACCTTGTAGAATTAGAGATGACCAATTTTAATGTCATTCTCAGCATCAATTGGCTCCACTCTTGATACGCCTCAGTTGATTGTAAAAATAGAGTAGTCTAATTCCAGTTTCCTAATAATCCAGCTATAGAATGGAGGGGTATTACCTCAGTTCCTATAGGTTGATTTGTCTCTTACCTTAAGGAAAGGAAGATGATAACCAAGGGTTTTATCTATCATCTTGTCCGAGTCAAGGTCTTAAGTTCTGAAACTCTGAGTCTTGAGTCAGTCCCAATATTAAATGGTTTTCTAGAAGTGTTCCCTAAATATCTTTTCGGAGTTCATCCCAAAAGGTAAATCAACTTTGGAATAGATCTCTTTCCAGGTACCCAGCCTATTTCAATTCCACCTTACAGCATGGCTCTAGTTGAGATAAAGGAATTGAAAGGATAGTTGAAAGATTTTTTACATAAGGGCTTTATCAAGCCTAGTGTTTCCCTATAGGGTGGCCCAGTTCTCTTCATGAACAATAAAAATAGTTCTCTCAGAATGTGCATCGACTACCGTTAGTTGAACAAAGTCACAATCAAGAATTAGTATCCTCTCCCAAGGATTGATGAATTATTCGACCAACTTCAAGGTGAAAATTATTTCTCTAAGATAGACCTCAGATTTCTATATCATCATCTCAGAGTCAGAGAATGTGATATTTTGAAGACAACTTTCAGAACCCAATATAGTTACTTCAAATTTGTAGTTATGTCTTTTGGACTAACGAATGCCCCTGTAGGTTTTATGGACTTGAAGAACAGATTGTTCAAGTAGTACTTGGACATGTTTATGATAGTCTTCATAGATGACATTCTCATTTATTCTCGTAGTGAAGGTGATCATGCAAACCACCTGAGCATTATTTTGCATACCATTAAGGACAACTATTTGCTAAGTCCAGTAAGTGTGAATTCTTGAAATTAGTAGCTTTCCTTGGTCACATAATTTCTAGTGATGGTATTCGAGTCGATCCCTAAATTACTGAAGCCATAAGAAACTGGCCCAAACCCATCTCATCAGATATCAGGAGTTTCTTGAGTTTAGTCGGTTACTACAGAAGGCTTGATGAAAGATTTTCCTCTATTATTTCTCCCATGTCCAAATTGACTCAAAAGAAATTCAGATTTTAGTGGTCCAATTCTTGTGAGAAGAGTTTTCAGGAGTTGACGACTCGGCTCACTTTCTCTCCAGTTTTGACTTTACTAGAGGGTTTAGATGGTTTTGTAGTATACTGTAATTCTTCTAGAGTTGGTCTTGGTTGGGTTCTGATGCAGTGAGACAAGGTTATAGCCTATACCTCTAGAAAGCTTAAACCCCATGACAAGAACTATTTGGCTCATGATCTTAAGTTGGCAACAGTTGTTTTTGCCTTAAAGATTTGGAGGCATATCTATATAGGGTTCATGTTGACATGCGTACTGATTATATGAGTTTACGGTATGTGTTCACGCAGAAAAAACTAAATCTTCATCAATGATAGTGGCTAGAATTATTTAAAGACCATGATATAAGTGTGGTGTATCACCCGGGTAAGGACAATATTGTGATCGATACCCTTAGTAGATTGTCTATGGAGAGCATTGCTAATATGAAGGATGATAAGAAAGAGTTAGTTCATGAGGTTCATCAGCTTTCTATATTGGGTGTTCGGTTAGTTTATTTAGCCAAAGGTAGTGTTCGGGTTTAGAATTTTCTTTAGTTTTTGAGGTAAAAGAGAAGAACGACAGAGATCTTATTTTGGTTAAGTTGAAAGAGGCAGCTTGGTACCAGAAGGTTGAGGATTTCTCCCAAAGGGGAGACGATGTACTTCATTGTTGGTACAAGTTATGTTTTTCGATCATGGGTGATTTGAGGCATCAAATATTAGTAGAGGCTTATGGTTGTCGATATTCTATTCACCCAGAAGCCACTAAGATGTACCACAATTTGCGAAAAGTCTATTGATGGAATGGTATAAAAAAAGATATTGCAGAATTTGTAGATAAGTGTTCAAACTATTAATAGGCTAAGGTTGAGCACTAGAGACCCAGTGGTACACTTCAGGAGTTCAGCATCCCGACTTGGAAGTGGGAAGTGGTGAATATGGACTTTGTTTTATGGTTACCTTGTACGCATCATCAGCATGATTCTATTTGAGTCATTTTGGATAGGATGACCAAGTTAGCCCATTTCTTGTCGATCCATACTTCATATTTGGCCGAGGATTATGCTAGACTTTATCTCAGGGATTTTATGAAGTTGCGTGGGTCCCTTTGACCATCATTTAAGAGAGGTACCAATTCTCTTCTCATTTTTGGAAGGTTTTTCTAAAGGGTCTTGGTACCCAAGTTCATCTCAGCATAGCTTTTCACCCTCAGATAGATGGTTAGGCGGAGAGGACCATTAAAATCTTAGAAGACATATTAAGTACTTGTGTTATAGATTTCAAGGGTAGTTGGTATAACCACTTGCCTTTGATTGAGTTCGCTTACAATAGCAACTATCACTCCAGTATTCAGATAGCTCCATTTGTGGCTCCTTATAGTAGGAGGTATAAATCTCCTATTGGTTGGTTTGAGGTTGGTGAGGTTGCCTTGATAAGGCCAGATTCAATGCATAAGGCGATGGAGAAAGTTCAGATAATCAGAGAAAGGCTGAAAATTGTACAGTCATCAAGAATCCTATGCAGATATGAGAAAAGGGGAATTTGAGTTTGATGTTGGAGATTTTATTTACCTAAAACTATCACCCATGAAGAGGGTGAAGAGGTTCGGTAAGGGAAGCTAAGTCCCTTCTATGTTGGCCCATATAGTATTTTGAGCCATTTTAGGAAGGTAGCTTATGAGTTGGAGTTGTCTGTAGAGTTAGCATTAGTGCATGTAGTATTCTATGTCTCTTTGCTAAAGAAATGCATTGGTGATCAGTTGTTCCTTTAGAAAGTGTGGAGGGCGTGGAAGATGGCCTCTCTTATTAAGAAGTCCCAATTGAGATCCTTGACTGTAATATTCGTAGGTTGAGGAATAAAAAGGTTGCTTTAATGAAAGTTCTATGGAGAAATTAGTCAGTTGAGGGATCTACTTGGGAGGCAGAAGCTGATATGTGAGCCAAGTACCCTTATCTTTTCTATTTGAATATAGACTCAGCTTAAGGTAATGGTTTCCTTAATAAATTAATTCTCTTATTTTTTATCTTAGCTATCCAATTATCCTCATGTCATATTATGTATTGATGAGTTCAGTTCAGACCATGCATCAGTTGCAGATTCAGATAGTTAGTCATGATTCAATTCATAAGTGTTTAGTGCATGATCTCAGTTTTTGTAGTAGTCCAGTTAAGATCATTTCATTTGAGTATGAATGATCCCAAGGGGTAGCTATTGTAATACCCCAAATTTTTATTTTCTAGAAATCTTTAAGGATTGGCCATTTAATTAGCTTTCCAACACTACAAATCTTGCCTTGATCCGACATCATGGCAAAAAGTTATGGAAATTTTCCTCCAGGAGTCTATCAGCTGCCAGTGATCATGACTCACTTAACAACCCATAACCAGACTTTACGGGTCATTTCAAAGAGCCATATTCACAACAGAAAGGGTCCTAAGTTTAAGCCCAGTGACCATGACTCTACTCCATGATTCGTAATCAAACATTGCGAGTCGTTGGGAGGGACTCGTAGTCTCAATAGTGTTTAACCATGAACACCTTCTAGTGGTTATGAGTCTTGCACACGACTCTTAGTCAAACCTTACATATAGTTGTATAGACCCATAGCTTGACCAGTGTATGATCCAAGGACACAGCCTCAAACTACGACTTCACCCAATGACTCATTGTCAGTCATAACGAGTCATTACGTGGTAAGTCGCAGTCATAAATAATGTTCCCAGGATCCTAGTATACCAGGTGACAACTTAGGCCATGATTTGTAGTCAATCCTAATGAGTCAAACTGTGAGACGTGATGACTGGGAACCTAGATTCCTTGATGATTTTTCAAGGGCTTTTAAGTCTTTTTGCACTCCTTTAAGAGTCAAACCAACGTCATTTATGCTTCCCAAAGGGTAGTATAAAAGACCCCAAATCCCCAATTTCATGATTAATTATTATTTCACTCAGAGAAACCAAAAAGGGCCAATTTTCTCTTATCCCAAGAGGTAACTAGGATTCAGCAAGCAAGTCCAATTCTCAAGGGGATTTTTATAAGCTTCTATATTTAGGTATGTGGGATATTCTTTGATGTTTCCCAAAACATACCTCCAAAGAAGTATGTTGCATTCTATGGAAAATATAGTAACCCGACTCAAGTTAGGGTCGAACCCATATGGAATACACTGAAAAGACTCTCAAACTTGATAAAATTCACAAGCAGTGCAGAAAAGTAAATTGGGGGATTTGAAAATCAATGGTAACAAGTAACCAAAATTTAACACTTGAGTTTGTAAATAGCGGAAGACTAATGCTCGGACTGTGTCCCCTTGTCTTACCAACTCCATAAGTTTCTCATGTTTGATCCACTTAACACACTTCTCTTTGTGCAAGTTGACAAGCTATGTATTATCAACCGTCTTATGAATGTATTGATAAATCTAACCCTTCACCTGACGGGTCTTAAGGTGTCGTCTTGCTGACCCTTGTCTCTAACCTTAGTACAACTCTCACTTTTTGAGTCTCAAGTTGATTATATGAGGGTTGATAGCCTCGAATCATTGTTGTAACCTTTTTTGACTAATCTCAAACCCCCTTGTGAGGAAGTTCTCGAATACTGGAAATTCCTAAGCTTTTATAGTAGCTTGGGGTACAATTAATAAAAAGAAGATTTCAATACATGTAGCTACACTAAAATAGATGAATCTCCTACTTCCCTTATGTAGGTAATCTGTGACGGTTACCACAACCCTAGTCAGGGAATTTAGACACTCATGTTTATGCAACAATCCATGATAATCAATAATGAAGACATGTAATTAATTTCACAATAATGAAAGAATAAAATCTAAAATCTCCAATTGAATACGGAATAAAAAATCCAAGAACAATTGTATCAATGAGCAAAGTATGTGAAGGTATCAAAAAGATAATAAATATGCATCACCTAATAAAGGAATAATCCTAAGGTATTTATCGTATCTCAAAATAATAAAGAAATCCTAATTAAAATAGAATAATAAAATTAAGTCGGCAGTGGTTATGACTCGTAGGGTCTCCTTAGATGTTGTATGCTTCTAGTTGTAGGAACTCCAGTGAAATTTCATCTTCGGGGATTTAACTTCTATTGTCATTATGATTACTCACCATGAGTTGTAGTAAGTCCTTACGACTCATGGGCTCAATCTTCAGGTATTAGCACACTGGTCTCATTACAGTTGGTCACTACGAGTCGTAGTCTATCGTTACGACTAGTAGCCTTGTATGAATTCAATTCTGGACCTTAATATAGCTCACTGCACTTTTTATTGTTGCATTCTATGACCTTTATTCACACTGTACAAGACATGGTCATTTTATACTTAACTCCTCCAACTTAACTTTCGTCACTTCTATCCTTACGAGTTGGGCTACAAATTGTAAGGTGACTTAACGACTCGTAGCCTAACCAATATTTTTCCTTTTTTAAACTTTATTTTTTCTTTTTAGTCCAATACCACTTTTGACCTATTTTCCCTAAAAAAATATGACCACATTATATCCGACAAAAATGAACTGAGTAAATGCATATTTTAATTGTATTAAGCATTGAATGTTCCATGAAACCATATCAAATCATTCATCAGTGGGTCCCATCCACCCATTGAGTCCCAAGAACTCTCTATTTTTAAGTGTAAAACTCTTTTCTCTTTTTATGGTATACCAAGTTATCTATAAATTTTATGAATCTTCTCTCAAATTGTTTTTATTATGAACCATGAAAATATACTCCCTTGTGATAAATTGTGTTTCCATATGTTTGATACTGCACATGTCTACATCATCATTAGTTATTTAAGTATTGAATGTTATTCATGATTTTCCACACCCTAGCCAGTTCCATAATTACAACGATTAGTTTTCGTTAGTCAATGCTAGAAAACTGAGTCATTTAGTAGAAGTCCCTAAGTTCCATAACTATGTTACAACGTAGGTTATGAGAGGTCACCCTTCAGTTGAGGACTGACACTCTCTTAGGGATCATCCACCAATAGAGGACTAACATCCTTGTCTTTCGAGATATTATTTTAGTGGATTCACTCAGCTAGTGTTAGTACCCTTGGAAAGGTACTAACATCCTTCCAACTAGGGTTATAGTGATTAGCTCAAATTGGGGCATGTTAGATAAATGTTATCTCCCACAATTTTAGTTCAGTACTCAAATTATATCAGCTCGGGCTTGCATGACCAAGTGTCTAAATATCAGTTATTAAGTTATTTAGATCATTTCAGTACATTTTTATGCTTGGTCTTGCATTCGTTTTACATGTTCATGCATTCCTATTCTGTATCTATATGTATATCATCTAGTCCCTGTCCTGTATATCAGTATATTTAAAATACTAATAGCCTACTCTTTTTTCTGCTATATTGTATTATAACATAGGTTCAGATGCTCAGTTCCTAGATCACATGTAGCCTATTCTTGTATCAATCAACTGCAGCATTGGTGAGTCCTTATTTAGTCAAGGACTAGTCATATTGTTATTCATGCTTCCCAATGCTTCTTTTCATGTTATTTTAGTAGTTAGATTTAGTTGGGGACCGATCCCAACAACTTATCATGTTTAAAGGCTTTTAGATAGTTATAAAGTTAGTATGTTTTTAGTAATGATTTTCAATACACTTGACATTGTTTGATATTTTACTAAATAACTTCTGCATAGTATTTTGTTTTCTTCGTTCAGTACCTAAATCTTATGCCAAATCATGGGTTAGCTTGGGGCCATTTATGACCTTAAGCATCGTGTTACGACTAGGGGGTACTCTTTAGTCATGACACTTTCACTTAGTACCGCCCTCATTTACCTTGGTAAGGCTGAGGTTACTATTTCCCAGGATGATACATGTTTGGTGCTTTCATTTGTTGACTTGTTTGGGCATTCTCATGTGGCTAATGAGGTAGGTATTGATTTTAGCGAGGGGCTCACCAAAGCCCAACAGGTAAAGCTAGCTAAGTAGTTCTAGGAAAGAGCAGCATGCAAGGATGGTTGGGCTAGTTCGAGCTCCTGACCTATCGAGGAGGTTCCCTTTACTTCAAATAGATTAACAGGAGCCTAGTCTGACGAGGCTCCTAGTATTCTAGTTGTTGGTCACTTACAACCATCATACGTCATGGATCCATATATCAGTGTGCTACAGGGAGTGTTTACCCTTCTTTTTTCTCTCTTTATAGTTGCATTATGAATAATGTAATGCCCTTGAGTTGGGGGTGGGACATTTCATATTCGATGATTTGTATTGATTGTATTTGATGGTTTGTATTGATACATGATTATGATAGTGATTTGGATATTTGCCTTGCCTATATTAGTTGCTTATGATGTTAATTTGGATATTTCCCTTCTCAACATTATTTATTATGATATTGATTTGATATTGCACTTGTCGGGCTTATCAGTTATGAGTTTGTTTGGCATATTTCCCTTGTCGAGCTTGTTTGTAATATACTTGCTATAATTTGAAATTTGATTATGTTTTACTTATGTTGATTTTTTATTTGGGTGATGTATATGGGAATTATGTGTGTCGTTCTTTTTTCTTTGTGTAAATGAACATCAAATAAACTCCAAAGGTTTTCTTTGAAACTCGGTTTTTTCCCAAGGAATAAATTTAGATTTCTTTTGTTTCTTTTTTTTTCTATTTTGTTTTCTTTGTCGAACCAAGTGGTACATCCTCTATGATAGATGGATTGGTGATAGTCTTAGGTATGTACCTATTGTCTCAAGTCAAGAGTTGAGTAGTAGTCGGCAATGTTCGAAACATTCACTCGAATGTCATTGTCAAGCAAAAATAGTTGAAAATAGTTTTTGAAAAATAGTTTTTTGAAAAAATAAATAATGATTTTAGAAAACCAAAAAATAGTTTTTGAAAAGAGAAAGGAGTTATTTACGCTTTATATTGAGTTAAGACCATTAAATTTATTTTATAGATCTCTCTTACATCTATGAGTTTCCGACTAGGAGTAGCTTGTCAAGTTTATTTTCTCAAATTGGTTAGGAGACTAGCTTTCTATTCTAATAGGTATGGTTCCTTGTGTGATAAGGTGTTTGATTAATTCTTGTGCATACATATAGTCTAGAACTTGCCTCGGGTGTATTCAAGGTGACATCTAATACAAGCTTGGTTTGGAATATGCCATTTTTGATCCGCCACATGAACTAAATCCCACCTTAACATTGTTCCCTAGGTAAACTATTTGGACATCTTACCATTTTTCTTTCTTTCCTAAGTGATTACCATGCTATGAAACCTTGACCTTTTTTTTTCTAAAACCCCTATTTTAGAACATAATCTCCTTGAACACATCTCATGATTATAAGGTAAGCTAATCTAGGTGAACACCTAAGTTTGGGAGGGTCCACGATTGTGAGAATGACAAAAGGGTGACTAAAATTCTAAGTTGGGAGAAAAGAGACATTTATATTAGTAAGAAAGGTGTATGATTGCTTGTCTAATCAAGTGTTAGGTGTATGATTTCTTGTCTAATCGAGTGTTTTATGAGACAAGAGATGTGCTTAAGAATAAAGACAAATAGCCTAGCCCATAGAATATGAACCTAAAAGTGAAATTATATTTAAGACAAAAGAGGCAATATGAATGGAAGAGTTGGAAAATATCTTGAAAGGATGAAAGAAGTGAATGAAGAAAGAACTGCGTAAAGTTTTTTTGGTGAAGACGTACCTAGAGATTAAGGGAAACTAAACATATGAAGTCGAATAAGGTGAAGAACTTGAAATAAATAGGCATAGAAGGTAATGAAGCAATTCTGTTTAGGGAAGTCATATAGTCACTTGATCCATAAATTTCTTCCTACACCTTAACCTTCATCTACACCCATAATTCCTTGGTAATTTCAAACATTATAAATTTAAATTAGTGGCAAAAAACACAAAGGGCAAGCCTATGGTTCTACTCATTGTACTTGAATTTCTTTGTAAGAGTGAGTGAAAATTCTTTCCATATCTATTATCTTTTGGAATTATAATATTTTGTGAGAGTGGAGAAAAATTCTTACGTGTGAGTGGCATTGATACCTTGGAGTGGATGGTGATGTCTTCCTATCAATTAAGATAAATGAGAAATATAAGTTGCCAAGTTAAATTGAGACAATCATTGATGATCTTGTGTCACACCTTGAGAAACATTTTGATTTGAAATTTCATTTGTTAATATCTTACATCCTTGCGACATAAAAATGTGCATCTTGAAAAACTGTGATTTACTTGTTGTCATGAGGTTTTGAAGGAACCTTTTTGAACTTTCTGATCATAGATACCTAGTATAGTCTTTTATGATGGTTTTGGAGTTATACATGCCCATTTTCATTGTGAATATTCTTCATTGCTTGAGGGCAAGCAATTATTTAAGTTTAGGGGGTTGATAAGTTGGCAAATTGATAGCATGTTAGCACTTTTTAATCTTGAATTATCATTTATATCCATTGATTTGAGGATATTCTCATGTTATAATGTTCATTTGTGCGGATAAGGAATGAAAATGAGGTTGAGTTATCCATATGAGTTACTCAGAGTGTGAGAAGTGAAGAAAAGAAGTTAAACATATCACTATGGCTATTTTGAAGCTACCTGTGCATGCATGTGCCTGAGCTGCCTATGTCGGTGTCTAAATTAGCTCAAAACAGTGCCACCTGCTAAAGGGAACCTACGCTCATAGGTCCCTCACCTGCGCCAGTAGGTGACTAGTGTGAGGTCAACTTCGTAAATATGCAAAATGTGATTTTGTCACTTAAAAATGGGGATTTTAACTCTAGAACTCCATCTTTGTACTTTTTGAAGCTTTAGAAACTATGAGTGATACCCTAAGAGTAAAATTAGTAACTTTTTTTTGCTTTTTATTGAATTTGGATCTCTAATATTGAACTATTTTTTTATTTAATGGAGCAATGGGATGAGAATTTGGGTAATTTTTCTCTTTCTCTCACTTTGAGTAGCTAATTTCTTTTCTTAGGATTATGCTTTATTAAGTTGTGATTATTGTATGGGTGTTGTTAATTTGTCTTCCTAATTAGCTAATTGATATGGATTTTACTCCTATTCTATGTTCTAATATATGATTAGAGGTTGCAAACTCTAGTTTACCCTTAAACCCTTATCATCTTTGACAAAGGGAATGAGGTGAGAAATGGGAATGAAATAACTTGATTTATATCATTTAATAGTATCTCTTAGATGTAAGGATACTAATTGAGGCTATAGATTATTCAAATAGCTACACTTGTGAGGTGTTCGAATGAAACCATTTGTGAGATTTGGTATTTGATTGACAAATTGACACTAAATACCTATAATCTAGCCTACCCACGACTCTTAGCTAAATCTAGAAAAATATTTAGTTACCCATGCATGAACCCACACTGACAATAGCATAACCCTATGCCCCATTCCATAATTGATTTTAACTCTAGTTATCTAAACTTTGAATTTGCATTTCTACAATGGTTAAATTGTTATCTGTAAAATATTTAAAGAAAACCCTCATTTTATTTTCTCATTTTATTTACATAGCATTATGAGCCAACTTTTAGTCACTCCTAACACTTGAGATTGAATTTCGTGGTCTCATTACCTAACGATTTGACCCCAACTCTTATTGGGTTAACTATATTGACGATGATCGCGTATACCTTCAATGTGTAATTAGAGAGCCATTACCTTGCATCCGCTCGGTACTAATTAGTACTCACAAATGAATATAAATTGATATACGAAAATTCTCAATAATACTGATTTTCTAAAACTGAGAGGTATGTACTTTATCTAAAAGCCTTCTAAATCATAAAAGCTAAAAGACTGAGTATTCAATTAATAATGCACAAGATTTAAATTCATTGGGTGTTCAAGACCCGCCATCTTTGAAGAATAAAAATATTCATGACAATTCTAAAATCTAAACAAGATACAAAATTTCATAACTCAAATCCAAAATCATGAATTTTACCAATATATTAAGAGTTCATTGTCATGAGTAGTATTTATGGTTTAAAACATAAGAGAATTCATACTTTAAAAGAAACTCTAAACTTGGAAAATGAATTAAACTAAGAAATTGAATTAACTTTGGTACTCAATGGGTGAAAGGAAATTCAATTTAAAATCTTACATACCTAAGAGTGAAAACCTTGGTGAAATCTTTGGATTTAGATCTTGAAGTTGAGGAACCTAATTCATGACTTTGGAAAAGAAAAATTATCCCTCTCTCTTTATTAGGCTAAACATCTCTTGAATGTTTTTGGAATGAGGGATTTAGGATAGTTAAGGCTAATTAATTAGCTTTAGAAGAGCTCAAACAATGTAGTTTTGGTGTTTAAAGAGTGGTAAAAGACCAAACACACCCTTAGTAAATGTTTTAGAATTGTAGAATAGTCTTATCTGACAACCTGGATGACGTCTCATCAACCCCATGATGTCTCATCACCTCATCTAATATATTTTAATCTATTTTTGGAGGTTTCCACTTAAGCTTGATGACCAAGCCTGAGGATTTATCACCTAAGTGATGGGTCATCACTATCTGACAGACGGACAACCTCTAGTAAAATATTCATAATGTTTTACTCATGTATTAGATTAATGAGCAATCAGATGAGTTGGAAAGAATACACAAAGACCATAGATTTAGTAGGTATTGAGTTGCTGATCTCTTCTTATTCAAGGAGTTATGATCATTTAAGGTTGATTGTAGGAAAATTTTACATAAGAATTCAATCAGCAAGGAAGATTTCAACTAGGCCAAGATCAAGGATTTACTTATGGCTTTAATCCATGTCTAAATCACTTTTCATACAACCAAATCACTATATTTGGTTCTAAATATACTTGAAGTACTATTACAATCTTAGATTGAGTTTATGGATTGTTACACCAACCCCCCCCACCCCCTCTATGGCAAATTTTTTACTTTTCTTCATATTTTTGAATTCTAAGCATAGATTGGACTTGATAAAGTTCGTATGAATCTTTTTATTCTAAAATTATGGTGATTAACACCCAAATGCAAGTCCAAATTGTCCAAATTCATTAAAAAGGGTTACCCTACATTTTTTAGTCTTTTCTTGGCCAAAAATCTCCATGAATGTCGATAATATTATGCCTAGAATATTGTTAGTGCATTGGGGATGTAAGAGAATCTATCATGCTTGAAATTTCATACAAAAACACTACTAAAATTTAAAATTACACCAAAAAAATCAATCAAAAAATCTTCTTCTACTCTAAATTTTATAAATCATGAATGATAAAGAATAATGTATAAATCTTGTGAGTCATAACACCTAGCTCTAAAATTTGTACTTTTACCCTTTCTACTAATGGAATAACTAGAACTGGAGTTAAGTTTGTTTTCAAATCACATAGGCTAAGTGTGATTCTATGATGATAATAATGTATAAGAAGTAGTAGGGACAAGAATTTGACTTCAATTATCATTGAAAAAAGGTTGCACGAGAGATTAGAGAGAGATTCTAGGTGTTTAGAAGTAAAAATAAGGTAAATGGAACATTTCTATAACACCCTGGGTTTTGACCCTTAGAAAAATTCCTATAATTCTGGTCTCTAGACCCAATATGACTCGAGGGTACGAGCCATATGTTGTGATATGGATGGTAAGGTCCAGTTGTATACTGACCAGTGTTGGTTTATGGGGTGGATTTTAGTTATTAGAATAGGTATGATTTAGGGGTACGAGTCGTATTGGTGGCTATAGATTTTTTATTTCCTTAACTTAATCTTAGACTCGGTTACATAGTTTGGATCTGAGTATGAGTGGCTCACCATGAGCCATGATCTAGGGTATGAGTTATACCATAGACTCGTATGGTAGACAGTGTCTAAATCTTTCATGGGTTTAAATCTGGCAGGGGTATGGATCGTATGCTTTGGGTACGACTTGGTGGGATAATTCATATGATGGACAATATGAGATCCTCAGGTTGACGTTGGGGTACAAGTAGAGGGTACCACTCATATTAGAGGGTACGACTCGTTAGGGTCAGTCGTACCCCTGTGATGGGATCTTGGTGCAACTTAAGTGGGGGTATTTTGGACACTTCCCCACTTATATTAATAAGGTCCCATGACTTCTAACCTACTTGGGAGGTTATTTACCATATTATTCCATTCATTAACACTTAGAAACTTTTCTAAAAAATTCCATAATTCTCTAAAGAGCTTTTGGCCAAGGGAAGCTAGGTTTTCAACTAAAGGATTAATTTGGGGATTGTCTTGGTGATTTCTTTGCGTCATCATCTTGTTTTAAGGAATGTTCTCTTCCCTCATTGTTAATTCAAACCAAAGGCATGGTTTTTATGAATGTTTTCATAACTTTATTGATTGTGTCATTTTGGTTTTAAAATATGATTTAGGTGTTTTGATATTAAATGGTTAGTTATGGTTTCCCATATGTTTAATTATTCTTTTATATGCATTAATGGTGGTTTTGGATAATTGGATTTCATGAGAATGGTTTAATATTAATTGGAATTGGGTTTAGTCATATTATGCCCCCAATGTGTTTGACAAAATGCTTATAAATATATGTTCATTGCATTGACTACTTTTAATGGAACTATTGCTTGTATTAAAACATGATAAATGAATTATGCATGGTTTAAATGTCTTTGAATGGTAAATGTCTATGGTTATTCTTGAAGGGCACATGGAATCCCCCAAGCAGATTAACATGGTAAATGGAAGGGTACTTGAAATTCCTCTTAAACCTCTATATGGTTGGCTATGGATAATACTTGCAAGTAAGGATTGGTATGAAAATACCAATATTAATGGCCTTGGTTAATAAGTGAATAATGGTTTGGCTATTTGGAAATTGGTTTTAATTAGGCAATAATGGAAGGATGTGTATCAAAGCCATGGAAGATTGAGGTCCTTAGGTGACCAAAACTGTAAACTCATATTTGCCGATATAAGGTTGGTCTTGGTGACCATGTGCATGATGTCACACTATATTTGGGGGAAGTACTAGTCATCCTAAGGTTTTTTTCCCTGTTCATTTGGCTACATGCACTTAGGTCCCTTTCAGGAGGGGAAGTTGAACCCATATAGCCCGTGGGTAGTCTAGGAAGGCAAAGTTACACAGCCCAGGTAAAGGTTTTAAAGGCATACTAAACCCAGTCCCTTTTCCTGGCATGGTTAATATATACATATATATATATGTATGTATATATGTATGTATGTATGATTGTGTGCATATGGATGGTTTTACTTAGTTTTATAAATGGCATTATTTTATCTTTACCCTGAGATCGTGCTAGCGATCACTTGTTAACCCCATCTACTGGCGGTTGTGTACCCACACTCTATAGAAACTAGCCATTCTACCGGCTGTATACCCATGCTATATATCAACCAGCCGTTATACTCCTCCTATATAGTGGTTGACTCAGGGATTAGTATTTGGACTGAAGTGGTGATCTTTCATTCTTTCAAAAGGCTCTATTTTATTTTATGTATTTTTCTAGACACTCTGATTTTATTTTGGATATTGGTTTTGTCTATGGTTGGGGGCATGTCCCAACTGGATTTTATTACTCTTTTGGTTAGAGGCTTTGTGGTACTTTTATGGGTTGGAATGGGCGGGATCGGCATTGATGTGGGCCTTGGTATTGGAATAAACTGAATGGATAACATCAATGGAATATATTGTTTGTTGTTCCATCCTATATTATTTTGGGATTAATTATATTATGTTTTGGAACATCCTTAGTTATGGCCTGGTTTATGGACCTTGTTTTGGTATGGTTTGGTTTGGTTTGATTATTGGTATGGGATGGTTGGACTGGGTTGGTTTGTTCACAGTTGTGTTCTATTCCCAGAGTCTTTATGTGAGCTGTTACACTATCTTGTTACATTCTTGAAATTTAGCCAACTCGAGGTAGGTGGCTGGAGGTTGGGTTGGGTAATAGGGGTAGTCTCTGGTCCTGGTAGGACTTGGGATATCCATCACGACAAAGCCCCAGGGAGGGGCATGTCAAGTTGGTATCAGAGTCTAGGTTCATGGTCAATTGGAAGTCTATAAAGCCATGTCATGTAGATTCTCTTTTAGGGGAGTGTAGCATGCCACACTCCTAAGGGAGAGGCTACAAGGCATTTAGGAATGTTTTTCTTTCTTGGTATTCTATTTACAAACTTGGAGTCTCAGTCTTGGAATCTTCTCTAATTCTTTTTTGTTCATGTTTTAGATCATGCCTCATAGATCTGAAACTCAAGAAAATTCTTCTATCCCATTTAGGGGTAATGCTGAAGGGGTGCATCCTACTTCTGGGGTTTATCTTCAATCTCACTATCCTATCCCTGATAGTTCTGTAGTTACACCAGTTTCTACTAGTCCTTCTTAAGGCAAGGTGACTAATGTAGAATTTCATCAGTTTATTCATATTATTGCTCAGATGGTTGCTGCTCAGACAGAGTGAAGTACGACTGGTGCTTTGTTTACTGAGCCCGCAAGGGTTGGCCATTTTATGAAGATGATTCCTCCTACTTTTTCTGGAGTGAAGGTGGAGGAGGATCCACAGGTCTTCTTGGATGAAATAGAAAAGATATTTTGGGTAATATAGACAACCAATGTGGAGGGGGTAAACTTTGCACCTTTTTCGGTCAAAGATATTGCATATCAATGGTATGAAGAGTAGGACATGGATAGGGGTGATGTGGAAGAATCAGTAATATGGGATAGTTTTTCAAAGGCCTTCATAGATCTTCTCTTTCCCCAAGAGTTGAGGGAAGCAAAGATGGGGGAGTTTGTGAACCTCAAGCAGGGGAGAATGTCTGTCAAGGAATATTCCTTGAAGTTTCATCAATTGTCAAGGTATGCTCCTGATTTAGTGGCTGACAGGTGGGTAAGGATGAGGAATTTTGCTTCTAGGTTGAATTGGGATTTGATTTTGGAGAGGAATACAGCCTTGTTGATTAAAGATATAGACATCTCTAGGTTGAATGTTCATATGCAATAGGTAGAGAATGAGAAGAGGAAACAGGCAGAGTTTTGAGATAGGTAGGGTTAGAGGAGCAAGTTTTCTACTAGGGAGATTCTCATTCTCAGGGTGGTCAATATGGTGGCAAATGGCAGAAAAATAAGTAGGGGAGTTCTAGTTCATTCTTTTTTGCTAGTGTTCCTTACCCATTAAGTAACAGGCGTCATCATAGTGATGACAATTCTTTAGCACAGGGTTCCCAATATCAGGCAAGCAGAGGTCAGTTAGTTTTTTCATTCCCTCTTTGTCAGTTCTATAGTCGTCCTCATTGGGGTTATTGCCATGAATGAAAGGACAAATGCTTCAAGTATGTCCAGGTAGGCCATCGGCTCAGGTATTATCTGGTTAATAAGGTTGCTATGCGGGAGAATAAGATTCATGTGGCTTCATCTTCTACTCCTACACCTAGTGGTATTGCATCTGCTTCTATTACTTCTCATGGCTCTAGTGTAGGTTGTATTTTTTTGCATTTTTACAGGAATCCAAGGCATCACTTGATGTCGTTATTGGTATGTTACAGCTTTTTTCTCGTGACATATATTATTTGTTTGATCCGGGGTCCACTCTATCCTATGCGACTCCTTATGTGGTTGTATCTTTTGGTTTTAATCCAAAAGTTATTTTGGATCCTTTTCCTATTTCTACCCCAGTAGGTGACTCGGTTATTTCTAAGAGAGTCTACATGGGGTGTGTGGTATCTATTGGTGGCAAGAAGACCTTGGTGAATCTGTTTGAGTCAGATATGGTGGACTTTGATGTCATTCTGGGTATGAATTGGTTGAACTCTTGTTAAGTATCCTTGGATTGTCGGACCCATATGGTTATCTTTTGGCTCCCTGGTGAACTAGTTATAGAGTGGGAGGGTGTTTCTTTAGCTCCTTGGGGAGGTTTATTTCTTATCTTAGAGCTTAGGGGTTAATTTTAAAAGGGAGTCTTTATCACATAGGCTGGGTTAAAGATTCTAACTCGTAGGGTCCTTCTTTTCTGTTAATTCCAGTGGTTAATGAGTTTTCATAGGTTCTTTTGGATGATCTTCCTGGTGTTCCTCCGGATAGGGAAATACAGTTTGGTATTGATCTAATTCTGGACACTCGTCCAATATCTATTCCTCCATATAAAATAGCTCTGGTTAAGTTAAGGGAACTCAAGGAGAAACTTAAGGATCTTCTGGGTAAGGGGTTTATTCTTCCTAGTATATCTCCTTGGGGTACACCGGTGTTGTTTGCATCAAAGAAGGATGGTTCCCTTTGGAAGTACATTGACTATAAGCAGTTAAACAAGGTGACGGTCAAGAACAAGTATCATCTTCCAGGGATAGATGATATATTTGACTAGTTGCAAGGTGCCAAGTTCTTCTATAAGATAGATCTTCAATCTAGGTACCATCAGTTAAGGATTAGGGAGTTGGATGTCACTAAGATGGCTTTTCATACTCAGCATGGGCACTTTGAGTTTTTGGTAATGTCATTTGGGTTGACTAATGCTCTGGTGGCATTTATGGACTTGATGAATAGGGTTTTTTGTCAGTATTTGGATCTACTCATTATTGTATTCATTGATGCAATTCTGGTTTATTTGAAAAGCGAGGTGGATCATGCTAATCACTTCCGTGTGGTGTTGCGGACCTTAAAGGAACAAGAGTTTTATGCTAAGTTCTCTAAGTGTGAGTTTTGGTTGAACGCTATAACTTTCTTGGGTCATATTATTTCTAGTGAAGGGATCATGGTGGATCCGTAGAAGGTTGTTGAGGTGAAGAGGTGTCCTAGACCCACGACTCCATCCGACATTTGGAGCTTCTTGGGTTTAGATGGGTATTATAGATAGTTTGTGGAAAGCTTTTCGTTGATTGCTGCTCTTTTGACTATGTTAACTCAAAAGAAGGTCAAGTTTCTTGGTTAGATGCTTGTGTAGGGGGTTTTGAGAAGTTGAAGGATGAGTTAACTTTTGCTCCAACTCTGACTTTGCTGGAAGGCGCTGATGGGTTCGTGGTTTATTGCGATACATCTTGAGAAGGTCTTTGTTTTGTGTTGATGCAGCATGGGAAGGTGATTGCCTATGCTTCTAGGCAGTTTAAGGTACATGAGAGGATTTATCCTACTTATGATATAAAGCTGTTGGGGGTTGTGTTTGCTTTGAAAATATGGCAACAATATTTGTATGGTATTCATGTGGATATCTTTTCTGATCATAACAGTCTACAGTATGTGTTCACCTAGAAAGCACTTAATCTCAGGCAGAGAGGATGGTTTGAGTTTCTTAAGGATTATGATATGAGTCTTTATTATCACCTAGGTAAGTCTAATGGGGTTGTTGATGCTCTTAGCAGGTTATCCATGGGGAGTTTGGCTTATGTGGAGGATCAAAAATGGGAATTGGTGAAGGATATTCACCGCTTGGCTAATCTTGGATTTTGCCTCTTGGACCCCAAGGATAGTGGTGTGATGGTGAAAAAAGTGGTTAGATCATCTCTTGGTGTTGATATTAAGGAGAAGCAAGTGCTAGATCCTATCTTGATAAAAATCAAGAGTGACGTTTGATGTTGGGTGTATTTATGCATTTTAGCATTACTATTCTAGCTTTTTTAGCCTTGTTTTGAGGATGATTATTATGCGATATTTGTTGATAATGTTATAAATGAGAATTTATGTGTCCAGGTATGTGTTTACAATGTTTAATGGTGTTTTCACATGAGTTTTTATTCAATATGAGCATTTAGAGTTCAACCGAGAAAACTATTGTTACTAGCTTGAGCTAGCTATTTGTCTAGTCTATTGTGTTGGGTTCTAATGTGTTTAATGAGTTCCTAAGGTTATTATTGTGTATTTATATGTGAAAAACTTTCTAATAATTTTCAAGGGTCAATTGGATCAAGCTGAGGGTCAAAACAATGAGTTAAAAATCAAAGTGAAATTAGCCTATGCTTAGCTTGTGTTTTTGGTTCACCACTTTGGATGTTGTGTTTTTTTTAGCTCTAAATTGTTGTGTTTAATTCTATAGAATGATTGGTGAATGGATTATGATGATATATTAAGGATATACAAGCTTCAAATCAAGTGGAAACAACTCAAAAAGGCTCAGAAATGACCACGGAAGCACAAGACACAAGTTGGACACAATTTGGACCCCCAAAATGTTTTGGGCGCGTTCTGCACACCATTGGATTCAGAAGGGTCCCAAAATGGCAAAAAACTGAGTCTCGGTATTGATTTAATTCGTAATTATCTAAAAATAGTAGCTGAACAGGATAACACTGCTTCATGGTGAGGACCAAAATCGGAAAAATTATTCCCAGTTATGGCATTTGGCATTATTCTGCGATGCAGTGCCCACCAAAATGGGGATAATTTTTCCTTTCTAAACAAAAACAATGTGGAAACCTAATCCAAGTCGGTTTATGACTTATCTGCTATAAATATAATGTCCAAAAACATGTTTTTATCATGTTGGGACATCTTGGAACACCCTAGATCAGTTGGAACATCATTGAAGGCTACCACAACTTCTTTTTAGGTTTTTATTTCATCAATTTATCTTTATTTATGGTTTTAATCATTCATACAATTATTTGGATGTTGATTATGACTATGAGTGGCTAAAACCCCTTTTTCCCGGGGTTAAAGTCAAGAACATGAGTACTATTCTTTTGAATTAAGTTCGTTTGATTTGCTTATCAATATTGGTTGTTTTTTTATTCTCTTTATACTATTTTAAGGATTTGAGGCCCTTATAATACATCAATTGCCCACCTTTTGATCTTGGGAGATGTAATAGAGAGATAGATCATGGGAATAAACAAAGTACGGTTTGTATTTCTTTATGAAATAAGGAATTCAAAATAGTATTTAGGACAGGGATATATTTAGATGCCTTACTAGATTCAAACATAGGATGATATCTTAAAGAACTTAGGTCGTCCATTACATACCTACTCAACAATGTAGTTGTAAGGTTTAACTTAGGTAAAGGATTAGAGGTTGGGAAACCATAATCATGAAACTAACCCTACGAATCAACAACCAAGATAAGCAAGTTAAGGAATAAAGTTCAATAACCTAGTATGATTGTTCAAAAGTGATTTAACCCTAGGTTTTCTCCTATTGATTGTTTCAAGATCCTTACTATACACATTGTTTACTTTTCTCAAGTTAGAAATTACAAACTCTTTTTTCGGTTACGCTTGCATCAATTAAATCATAATTATGAACTAAAACAGAATTGTTGTTGAATCAAGTCTCTGTTGGTTCGATACTTGGCTTCTTGAAGGCCACTTTACTACTTGATAAGACCATGTACACTTGCATGTGTACTTAGGCGCTGTCAACGTTGGTGGGCAAAAGGTAGTAGTATTTGAGATCAGTGGTGATGGTACTTTACAGTACCAAGAGAGATTGTGTGTTCCTCATGTCGATAGGTTGCGAGAAAGGATTTTTGCAGAGGCGCATGAGTTGCGCTATGTTGTTCATACCGGCTCGACTAAGATGTATCATGATCTCAAGGAGATCTATAGGTGGAATGGCATGAAGAGGGATATGGCTGATTTTGTGGTCAAGTGCATGGTATGTCTACAAGTTAAGGTTGAGCCCATGAGGCCCGGAGGGTTGTATCAAAAAATTAATTTTCCTGAGTGGAAGTGGGAAGTGATCAATAAGGACTTTGTTACCGATCTTCCTTAGTCTCGAAATCAATATGATTCAATTTAGGTCATTATGGATAGGATCACTAAGTCTGTGTACTTTTTGCCAGTGTGGACTACCTTCGCAGTGGAGGATTATGCTAAGTTGTATCTTCAAGAGATTGTGAAGTTGCATGGGGTTCCTATTTTGATTATTTATGATCATGGTACAAAGTTTACGTCTCACTTTTGGCGGTCTTTACATAGAGGGTTGGGGACCAAGGTGAGTTTGAGTACTGTTTTCCATCCACCGATGGATGGGCAAGCGAAGAAAACTATTCAAACATTGGAGGATATGCTTCAAGAATGTGTGATTTACTATGGTGGAAATTGGGTTGAGCATCTACCATTGGTGGAGTTTGCTTACAACAATAGCTATCATTCTATTATTGGTATGTCCCCTTTTGAGGCAATGTATGGTAGGAGGTTGTAGATCTCTAATTGTTTGGTTTGAGCTTCGTGAGGTAGACATGTTTTGTCCCAATTTGGTTTACCAAGCTATGGAGAAGGTGAAGGTAATTAGAGATATTCTTAAGGTTGCCCAAAGTCGCCAAAAGTCCTATACGGATGTTAGGCATAGAGACTTGGAATTAGAGGTTGGGGATAAGGTTTTGCTTAATGTATCTCCCATGAAGGAGGTAATGCAGTTTGGTAAGAAGGGGAAGCTCAGTTCTTGTTATGTGGTTCCTTATGAGATTTTACGGAGAGTTGGTAATATTGATTATGAGCTGGATTTTCCTTCTATCTTGATCTTGGTTCATCCGGTATTTCATGTTTCCATGATAAGGAAGTGCATTGGTGATCCTTCTTCGGTTGTTCCTTTGGAAGGACTGGGTCTCATGAATTCCTTGTCTTAGAAGAGGTCCCGGTGGAGATCTTGGATAGGAAGGTTCATCGGTTTTGAACCAAGGATGTGGCTTCGGTTAAGGTTCTTTAGCGGAACCATAAGGTGGAAGAAGCTACATGGGAAGTGAAGGAGGACATGAAGTACAAATATCCATATTTGTTTTCTGCTCCTGGGAATCGTGCGGGAGGTATGTGTCTTCAGCACATCTTTATTTTCTAAGTTTGTTAAAGGAAATATTATTATCTTTGCCTCTTTTTTTTCAAATTTTGTTAAAGATTGGGAATATGTTTGATAATGAAAATAACTCGTGCATATGGTTAACCCAACCTTGTCCATCATTCGGGAACAAATGTTCCTTGTGGGGGAGACTATAACACCTTAGGTTTTCACTCTTAGAAAATTTCCTAGAATTTTGGTCTCTGGACCCAATATGACTCGAGGGTACGAGTCGTATGTTGTGGTACATATGGTAAGGTTCAATCGTATACTGACCAGTGTTGGTTGGTGGGATTGATTTTGGTTACTGGAATTAGTATGACTTAGGGTACGAGTCGTATTGGTGGTTACGGATCATTAGGTTCCTTAACTTAATCATAGACTTGGTTACTTTGGTTGGATCTGAGTAAGAGTGGCTCACCATGAGCCGTAAGCTAGGGTACGAGTAGTACCATGGAATCGTATGGTGGACACTGTCTAAATCTTTCTTGGGTTTAAATCTGCCAAGGGTACGGATCGTATGATTTGGATAAGACTTGGTGGGATGAGTCATATTATGGAAAGTTCATGATCCCAAGGTTGAGGATGGGGTACGAGTAGAGGGTATGACTCGTGTGGGTCAGTCGTACCCCTGTGATGGGATTTTGGTGCAACTTAAGTAGGGGTATTCTAGACATTTCCTCACTTATGCTAATAAGGTCCCATGACTTCTAACCTTCTTGGGAGGTTATTTACCCTATTATTCCATTCCTTAACACTTAGAAACTGTTCTAAAAAACTCCATAATTCTCTTAAGAGCTTTTGGGCAAGGAAAGCTAGGGTTTCAACTAATGGATCAATTTGGGGCTTGTCTTGATGATTTATTTCCTTCATCATCTTGGTTTAAGGCATTATCTCTTACTTCATTGTTAATTCTATCCAAAGGTATGGTTTTTATAAATGTTTTCATGACTTCATTGATTGGATGATGTTGGTTTTCAAATATGATTTGGGTGTTTTGATATTAAATGGTTGGTTATAGTTTCCTATGATTTTAATTATGCTTTTCTATGCATTAATGGTGGCTTTGGATAATTGGATTGCATGAGAATGATTTAATGGTAATTAGAATTGGTTTTGGTCATATTATTCCCACAATGTGTTTGAAAAAATGCTTATAAAGATATATTCATTGCATTGACTACTTTTAATGTAACTCCTGCTTGTTTTAAAACTTGGTAGAGGAATTATGCATGGTTTAAATAGCTTGGAGTGATAAATGGCTAATGGTTATGCTTGAGGGGCACAAGGAATCCCCCAAGTGGTTTAACATGGTAAATGGAAGGAAACTTGTGACACGACACAACCCCGGGCCTTGTCGTAATGGGACGTCTAACTAGGACCAGGGACTGCACCCTGTTACCCAACCCAACCATCTATATCTAGCCTTAGAAGGGCTGAATTTCAAATATATAACAAGATAGTGTTTTTATTCACTATAAGACTCTGTGATAGGGTCAAAACCGTGACCAACCCAACTGAGTCCAACCATACCACAACAACCGCCTAACCATACCAAACCAAATCATAGACCATAAACCAAAGGGAACACCGAAACATAATATGAAAATCAATCCCAAAATGTAGTAGGATTGAACAACCAATAATATCGTCCAATAATGTCAGTCCACCATCTTATTCTAATTCCAAGGCCGACACCAATACTGATCCCTCCCACACCGACCCTCAGAAATACCACAAAGCCTCTATCTAATAGAGTAAGAAAATTCGGTTGAGGCATGCCCCCTAACCATGGCCGAAACCAATATCCAAAATATAAGAAAAGTGTCTAAAGAAATCCATAACATGAAATGATGCCTTCTGAAAGATGAAAGCTCACCACTGCAGTCTAAATGCTGATACCAAATCCGCATGCTAAACATGAGGAGTAGAATGGTCGATTCCTATATAGCATGGGTATACAGCCACCAGTAGATGGGGTTAGTGAGTGACCGCTAGCATGAATCTTCGAATAAGAATGAAACAATGCCAGTTATAAAACCAAGTGAAACCATCCATAATGCATACAACCATACATATATAAGTGTTTGGAATGGGAATTGGGTTTAGCATGCACTTAAAACCTTTACCTGGGTTGTGTAGCTTTATCGTCCTAACCACCTACCGGCCATATGGGTTCAGCTTCCCCTGATGAAAGGACCCCAGTGCATGTAGCCACACTACCAGGGAATATCACATAGAATGACTAGTAAATCCCCCAATATAAAATGTGACACTCGCACATGGTCATCAAGACCCCTCATATCGGCAAATATAGTTTTTCGGTTTTGGTCCCCCGGGGACGGCCACCTTCCACGATTTATCTACATACCTCGACATTAATGCCTAATTACAACCATGTACAAAGAATTGATTTACCATTTATTAACCAAGGCCAATATTGGTGGTATCTTCATACCACCCCTTACTTGCAAGTAATATCCATAGCCAAACCATTTAGGTTAAGGGAACCTTAGGTGCCCTTCCTATACAACATTAAATCCACTTGGGAGAATTCCATGTTGTAACGCCTCGAGTTTGTACCCCGAACGCTACATGGTGCTCATAATCCCAAAGGACAACAACCTAACCCATGACTGGTACCTGCTGTAATAACTTTGTAATAAATACTGTAATGATTGCAGAAATAGGTGAAATATATTCCATAAGGTTCAAATCTATAAATCAATTAGAATGTGGTATAAAAATATCAAAATCGAATATAAGTACGGCAAAACTGAACAACTATATGAAAATACTCTAGTCTGAAAAGCCTCTAACTGTCTGAACTGTGGAGTTGATGGGAAAAGACCCAAAAAAACTCCATCTATTGAAATAAAACTGATGTACTGTAAATAATAAGCATGTCCTCGAACTATGAGAACTCACCACTACTCCAAAAGTTGAAAATCTAAACTGCTAAGGGTGCTCTGGAGACCATGCGTCTGAACCTATGATATAAGACATCATAGCGAAAAGAAAAGCATGCGTCAGTACATTGAATGTACTGGTATGCTAATTGAGGTAGGCTGAAATGGATGGGTTCATGTGCATGCACAATAATAACTAAATAACATGAGTATGACTGAGTAAGAGTACATGCATGAATACATAGATTGTAACTGACATCGTGCTAATACTGAGTACTGAATCTGAATATTGATAACTAATATCCGAGTTTACAAATACTATATTACTGATTATCTGAATGACTATATCTGAAAGTTTTGAATACTGTGGAACCATACTGAGTTCTGTACTGAGTTGAGTGACTACGTCTGATAGTCCTGAATCTGTAGAACTAAACTGAACTCTATCTTGAGACTAAGACTGTAGGAAGTAATCATCTAACCGACATGCCCCTTCTATAACTAATTTGGGGTCCAACCTATAACCCAAGTTAGAAGGGTGTCAATACTATTCCATGGGTAAGGACAAGTGCTGAGTCACCCTCATCTGGCAGGTATTCTAAACGAGAACGGTGGTACCCTCAACTGGAAGGTAGATCACCTCATCAACCCTCAACTGGCAGGTTGATGTCTCAACCTACGCTGGCTACGTAGTTCTGGAATGCAAGGACTGCATCTAAGGATTACACCCTGTACTGGAAGGTAAGTCCCCATCCTTGGGTTCACTTGATGCTGAATCCTACTCCTAACTGAATAGATGTTGGACTAAATTCTAAACTATACTTGGCTGGACTAAAATGTTACTAATCGTAATGTATAATTGAATTGAACTGATTTTACTGAACTGAGTTGGACTGATTCTAAGTTCACTGAGTTTTCCTAAGTTCTATAACAGACTGAATTCTATTTATCGAGACATGACTGATTCTACTCTATGATTGACCATGGCTCTAGACAAGCAGCTAAATTGTCGGGTATTAAATACCCCTAGAACTCGATAGCAAAAACTTAAAAGACATGGAATAATTCTTGAGACATAGTAACTAACTACTTTGTCATCATTCATTCTTTTGGGCATTCAAGCAAACACTTGCATACATGCTAAACATGATATAATTTTACTATTCAACTCACATGGACAATTCATCAAACACTTGTGGGGAATCATATATGCACATAATAAGTAAAACAACATGTAGGCAACGTGATTCAATTCCAAGAGTTTCAACATGTATTCACATGATAAAGCACACTTATCAATTAACTCTATATGAATCTTGTAATAAATCATGAATGCGCTTTAATTCAACTCATGGAAATCATAAAATCACTCTACATGAACTTTAAAAGAGTTTCTTGGACTCTAAGGGTGGAAGGAACCCTTGGATGAACACTTCACATACCTTAGTTAAGGAATTTTTGAAAGTTAATGGTGGAACCTTGAGTTCTTGATTTGAAATTGAAGCTTCTAGGGTTTTGGTCTTGAGCGAATTTGAGAAAGAATGAGTTTATTTGCTCTCTAAAGTGATTAATTTCATGGTTTTTTGGCTGAAGGTTAAAGGAAAAAGACCTAAATACCCCCAAGGACATGGTCTTTTAATAAACAAGAACTACACCATTGACGCGCAGACTGACGCGCCATGTCGTTGGCATCGATGCGATAGACAATGCATCGTTTCGCGTCGAGTCCATGTCAACTCCCTGGAAATTGATGCTGGAAGCTGGGGAAAACATTCATCAATGCGATAGTCGACGAGGAGTGCCAAAGATCGAGTTGATCCACTATTTTGGGATTCCAAAGGAGCTTCAAACGAAGTCCAACAAATCCAAAACTTGTCCGAAAACACCTACGAACATTACTGATCATGAATCATCCTAAATATCTACATTTAATGAATATAAAGGCCATGAAATAAGATTGCCAACTTTCGAAGGCTAAAATAACACTAAGTCTGAACACTTAGCTAGAATATTCTAAGTCTCGGACCCCTTAACAAGCTTAGAGGACTGAATTAAGCTAAAGATTTTTGGGGGGTCTTACATTATCTCCCCTTTGGGGATATTCATCCTCGATTGAGACTACTAAAACTGAGAATCCAGAGGTACCGGACTTATACACTGAGAATCCAGAGGGACCGGACTTATACACTGGGCATGCACAACTGAAGCATGGTTTCATGACTGAGATCACTGATACATTGAATTATCATACTGAGCATTCATATATGATGTATGAGTATATAGCTGAACATGATTTATGAACATATGACCGAACATGCAATGGTAACTGATACCAAGTTTGTAACTAAAATCAAAAAATAAAACTGAATAAGCTGAAGGAAAACTATTACCTTGAGCTGAATCTGAGGTTGCGGAGAAGAGGTGAGGATACTTGGTCCGCATATCTGCTTCTGCTTCCCAAGTAGCTCCCTCAACTAACTGATTCTACCAAAGAACTTTGACTAGAGGGACTTCTTTGTTCCTCAGCCTATGAATCTGGTAGCCAAGGATTTGGACTGGAATCTCTTCGTAAGAGAGACTGTTCTGAATATTTATGCCCTCTATGGGGATTATGGCTGATGGGTCACCTATGCATTTCTTTAGCAAGGAGACATGAAACACTGGATGGACTAAAGATAGATCTTAAGGCAACTCAAGCTCATAAGCTTCCTTTCCAAAACAGCTAAGAATTCGATAAGGACCGACATATCGGGGACGTAGCTTCCCCTTCTTGCCAAAGCACTTCACTCCTTTCATAGGAGAGATCTTCAAGTACACAAAGTCACCAATCTCAAACTCGAGATCTTTTCCGCGCATATTTGCGTATGATTTTCGCCGGCTCTGAGTTATCTTAAGCCTTTCACTGATCAGCTGAACTTTCTCTAAGGTATCAAATACCAAGTAAGGCCCTACCACTGCGGCCTCACCCACTTCAAGCTAACCAATGGGAGATCTACACCTTCTCCCATAAAGCACCTCAAAATAGAGCCATCTAAATACTATAGTGATAACTGTTGTTATATGCGAACTCAATCAAAGGCAAGTGGTTATCCCAACTACATTTAAATTCTATCGCATATGCTCGTAACATATCCTCTAAAGTCATAATGGTCCTTTCTGCTTGAAAATCTATCTGAGGATTAAAAGTTGTACTAAGGTGAACTCTGGTACCAAGACCTTTTTGGAATGCTTACTAGAAATAAGAGGTGACATGGGTACCTCTATCTCAGATAATGGACAATGAAACACTGTGAAATATGACCAACTACCTGATATAGATTTTGGCGTATTCCTCGGCTGAATAAGAGGTATGGACTAGAAGGAAATAAGTTGATTTGTTCATCCTATCTATAATGACCCAAACTGAATCAGGTTGACGACGAGTACGAGGTAAACCCATCATAAATGTTTACTTCTTCCTATTTCCAGGTGGGAATGTTGAACTCCTACATGGACCCACTAGGCTTCTAATGCTCAATCTTAACTTGCTGACATATGGAGAACTTAACCATAAACTCTGTAATATTTCTCTTCATCCCACTCCACCAATAGATCTCCCATAAATCACGGTACATCTTAGTGGCCCCTGGATGAATAGAGCAGCGCACACTATGCGCTTCTACAAGAATTCGCTGCCTTAAGTCATCTACGCCTGGCACACATAGTCGACCCTGATAACGTAAAACACCCTCTCCCCCTTGTGAGAAAACCTCTACTTTCTAATCTCTGACTGATTCCTTCAACTTGACTAAACTAGGATTTTCCTTTACCTCAAACTAGGGATGATTCTAAACTACTCTGCACCCATACACTACTTTTTGCTGAATCAACTAAGCGAACACCTAGTCGGGCTAGCTTATGAACTTCCTGAGCTAACTTTTTCTTACTGTCCTCGACATGTGTAATACTACCCATAGATATTCTACTGAGAGCGTCAGCCACTACATTGGCCTTGCCTGGATGATACATGACACTCATGCCGTAGTCTTTCAACAACTTCAACCACCTTCTATAATGGAGGTTTAAATCTTTGTAAGAGAATACATACTGCAGGCTCTTATAATCAGTGAACACATCAACGTGCACCCTATATAAATAGTGCCTCCAAATCTTTAAGGCAAACACTACTGCTGCTAACTCAAGATCATGAGTATGATAGTTCTTCTCATGGGGTTTAAGCTTCCTAAAGGAATATGCTATGACCTTACCTCTCATCATTAAAACACAACCTAATCCAACTCTGGTAGCATCACAATACACAACAAAGCCGTCGAAACCACCTGGTAGGGTCAAAACTAGAGTTGTAGAGAGTCGAGTCTTCAACTCCTGAAAACTATTCTCACGAGAATCTGACCACTGGAATTTGACTTTTTTCTGAGTCAATATGGACATAGGGGATACAATAGACAAAAATCTCTCAATGAACCATCAGTAGTAGCTGGCCAAACCTAAGAAAATCCTGATATCTAATGGAGAGATGTTCCTGGGCCAGTTTCTCACTGCTTCGGTCTTTTGGGGATCAACTCTAATGCCATCACCATAAATTATATAGCCAAGGAAGGCTACTGACCTTATCCAAAATTCACACTTACTAAATTTGGCGAATAGCTGATGGTTTCTGAGAGTCTGCAATACTATTCTAAGATGGTCTGCATGATCGTTCTTACTACGGGAGTAAACAAGAATGTCATCTATTAAGACTATGATGAACATGTCCAAGTACTGCTTGAACACACGGTTCATCAAGTCCATGAAGGCTACTGGGGCATTGGTAAAACCAAAGGACATGACTAAAAATTCAAAGTGACTGTACCGAGTTCTAAAAATTTTCTTTGAGATATCACATTCCTTGAATTTGAGTTGATGATAACCTTATCTGAGGTCTATCTTAGAGAAATAACTAGCACCCTGAAGTTGGTCAAATAAGTCATCGATTCTGGGAAGTATATACATGTTCTTGACTGTAATTTTTTTAACTGGTGGTAATCTATATATATTCTGAGGGAACCATCTTTTTTACGCACGAATAATACTGGCGCACCCCACGGTGACATGCTGGGTCGATGAATCCCTTATCTAGGAGGTCCTTTAACTGCTCTTTTAATTCTTTGAGTTCTGTTGGAGCCATTCTGTATGGCGGGATAGATTTGGGCTGAGTATCTGGGAGAAGATCGATTCCAAAATCAATTTCTCTTTCAAGAAAAACTCCTGAAAGGTCCTTGGGAAACACATCTGGGAATTCACATGCTACTAACACTGATTCAAGAGTAGGGCTTCTGAACTAGAGTCTTGGGCTCGAACGAGATGGAAGACACATCCCTTAGCTATTATTTTTCTAGACCAAAGGTAAAAAACAAGTTGACCCCTAATTGTTGAAGTACTACCCCTCCACTCTAGGATGGGTTCATTTGGAAACTAAAACTAAATAATTTTGTTTCTGCTGTCGACTGAGGCATAGAAGGAATGAAGCCAATCCATGCTAAGAATGAAATCAAAATCAGTCATGTCTAATTCGACTAAGTTTGTTGAAGTGACTTTTTGAGATACCATAATCGGAAAGTTCCTGTATACCCACCAGGCTATGATAGATTTACCCACTGGGGTAGAGACTGAGAAAGCCTCTACTAGGATTTCGGGACTGACTCCAAAGTCAACAGCTATATAAGGAGTAACAAAGGACAAAGAGGCTCCTGGATCTAACAAAGCATAAATATGCAAATGATAAATTTGTAATGTACGAGTGACCACATCAGGAGAACTTTCCTAATCCTATTGGTACTGAAGAGCATAGAGTCTATTTGGGCGTTGCCTACTGGTGGCACTAGAAGCAGAACCCAGCTGATTCGGGTGACCAGACTAAGCTGGGGGATGATTATTCTGACCCTGAAAACCTAAATGGGGACAATCTATGACTCTGTGGCCTGGCTTACTACACCTGAAACACATATCGTTGCCTTCTCTACAGATACCTCTATGGTTTCTGCCACACTTCTGACAAAGGGGATTGGTTCGGGCACTACTAACACTGCCCTGAGGTTTAGGACCTGGTGCCCTATCCCTATTGCGTCTCCAAATTTTGGTACAGGAGCACTAGATGAGGATGGAGCTGGAACTGAAGATTTTGGGTAGAACTGAAAATGATTCCCACCCTCTGACTTAGGCTGCACAAAGTTGAAACTACCAGTTCTCGCTCTCTTGTTCTCCCTCTCCTTCTCCCTATTTTTAGCATCCTTTATCTGTTGATCATGGTCCATGATCCTTGATATGTCCATCTTCTTAATCAACATTGCAGTCCTACACTCCTTGACCACGCTGCTAGACACCCCTGACACAAACTTACTCATTCGAGATCGATTGTCTTTCACCATATGAGAAGAGTATCTATCTAATTGAGTAAACTTAAGAGAATACTCTTTCACTGTCATATTTCCCTATTTCAAATTGATAAATTCTAGAACCTTCATTTCCCTCAACTCCAGTGGGAAGAACCTATCCAGAAAAATAGTGTCAAACTCCTCTCACTATATGGGCCCTGCATCTATGGCCCTCTTTGCCTTTCATTGTTTAAAACCATGAGTGAGCCACATCCTGCAGCTGATATACGATTTTCTCAGTGCTCTCAATAGCAGTTACCCCTATGATATCGGTAACCATCTGCACCTGATCAAGGAATTCCTGAGGGTCCTCATTTGACTTAGACCCGGTAAACAATTGAGGGTTTATTCAGGTGAAGTCCCAAATCCTGGCAGTAGAAGTATTGGCCACTAGGTTGACTGGAACGACAGTTGAGAGTTCATTCTGGGCTGCCGCAGAATGATCTAGGGTGGTGAAGGCTTCTCTGAACTCTGGGTGGGAGACATGCTCGCCCAAAGGATTTGGATGGACAGGCTAAGGGGCTGACTGGTCTCCCGTTCTTCTTCCCTGAGTCCTCTTTGGAGGCATATTCTATAAAGAGAAAAG
The DNA here is from genome assembly GCA_030864215.1 of Capsicum pubescens. Taxonomy (NCBI): domain Eukaryota; kingdom Viridiplantae; phylum Streptophyta; class Magnoliopsida; order Solanales; family Solanaceae; genus Capsicum; species Capsicum pubescens. The sequence goes on from CM061543.1 coordinate 128,842,310, forward strand.
AAGCTAGGATTAGAAAGAGAGTGTAACTGGAGCTCATGCTCACTCACATGACATGAATACTAAAAAAGGGAAACTTTTCCCAAAATATCTCATAGCCTACTATCCATTAGTGTGACGCTCAACACATCCATACACAAGACTCTACTAGATGCGGCTTTCAGACTTCGTAGGACCCTGTTGAACCTTAGGCTCTGATACCAAGTTTTTAATGCCCCAAGTCTGTACCCCAGACGCTACACCATGCTCATAATCCCTAAGGACCACAAGCTAACCCATGACTGATACCTGCTACAATAACTGTGTAATAAATACTATAATAATTGCGGAAATAGGTGAAATATATTCCATAAGGTTCAAATCTATAAATCAATTTGAATGCAGTATCAAAATACCAAAATTGAATATAAGTACTAAAAAACTAAACAACTATCTAAAAATACTCTATTCTGAAAAGCCTCTAAATGTCTGAACTGTGGAGTTGATGGGACAAACCCCCAACTAACTCCATCTACTAAAATTAAACTAAAGTACTGTAAATAATAAGCATGTCCTCAAACTATGAGGACTAACCACTACTCTGAAAGCTGAGAATCTGAACTGCTAAGGGTGTTTTGGAGCCCGTGCATCTGAACCTATGATATAAGACATCATAGCGCAAAGAAAAGCATGTGTCAGTACTTTGAATATACTGGTATTCTCAGTGAGGTAAGCTGAAATGAATGGTTTCATGTGCATGCACAGTAATAACTGAATAACATGAGTATGACTAAGTAAGGGTACATACATGAATACATAGACTGTAACTGAGATCGTGATAATAATAAGTACTGAATATGAATACTGATAACCGATATCTGAGTTTATGAATACCGTATTATTGATTATTTGAATAACTATATCTAAAAGTTTTGAATATTGTGGAACCATATTGAGTTCCGTACTGAGTTGAGTGACTACGTCTGATAGTCCTAAATCTGTAGAACTAAACTGAGTTCTATCTTAAGACTAAGACTATGGGAAGTAATCATCTAACTGACATTCCCCTTCTATAAATGATTTGGGGTCCAACCTATAACCCAAGTTAGAAGGCTGTCAATACCGTGCCACAGGTAAGGACAGGCATTGAGTCACCCTCATCTGGCAGGTACTCTGAACGAGAATGGTGGTACCCTTAAATGGTAGGTAGATCACCTCATCAATCCTCAACTGGCAGGTTGATGTCTCAACCTACGCTGGCTACGTAGTTCTAGAACTCAAGGACTGCTTCTAAGTATTACACCCTCTATTGGCAGGTGAGTCCCCATCCTTGGGTTCACTCGGTGCTGAATCCTACTCCCAACTAAATAGACGTTGGACTGAATTCTAAACTATACTAGGCTGGACTAAACTGTTACTGATCGTACTGTATAACTGAATAGAACTGATTTTACTAAACTGAGCTGGACTGATTCTAAGTTCACTGAGTTTTCCTAAGTTTTGTAACGGACTAAATTCTACTGATCGAGACATGACTATTTCTACTCTAAGACTGACCATTCTTCTTGACAAGCAGCTAAATTGTCAGGTATTAAATACGCCCAAGACTCTATAGCACAAACTTAAAATACATGGAATAATTCTTGAGACATGGTAACTAACTACTTAGTTATCATTCATTCATTAGGGCAATCAAGCAAACACTTGCATACATGTTAAACATGATATAATTTTTCTATTCAACTCACATGGACAATTCATCAAACACTTGCAGGGCATCATATATGCACATAATAACTAAAACAACATATAGGCAACGTGATTCAATTCCAATTACATAATTCCAAGAGTTTCAACAAGAATTCACATGATAAAGCACACATATCAATTAACTCTACATGAATCTTGCAATAAATCATGAATACACTTTAATTGAACTCATAAAAATCATGAAATCACTTTACATGAACTTTAAAAGGGTTTTTTGGACTCGAAGGGTAGAAGAAACCCTTGGATGAACACTTCACATACCTTAGTTAAGGAATTTCTGAAAGTTAATGGTGGAACCTTGAGTTCTTGATTTGAAATTGAAGTTTCTAGGGTGTTGTTCTTGAGAAAATTTGAGAAAGAATGAGTTTATTTACTCCCTAAAGTGATTAATTTTGTGTTTTGGGGGATGAAGGTTGAGGAAAAAAGACCTAAATACCCTAAAGGACGTGGTCTTTTAATGACTGAAAACTTCACCATCAGCGTGCAGAGCAACGCGCCGCATCATTGGTATCGATGTGATAGCTAACGCGTCGCGTCGAGTTTGCATCAACTCACTAGAAATTGACGCTGAGAGCTGGAGAAAACATTCATCAACGTGATAGTCAATGCGGCATGCCAAGATATCATTGACCCACTATTTTGGGATTCCAAAGGAGCTTCAAACGAAGCCCGAAAAATCTGAAACTTATCCGAAAACACCTACAGATATTCCTTATCGTGAATCAACCTAAATATCTATATTTAATGGATATAAAGGCCATGAAATAAGATCGCAAACTTTTGAAGGCTAAAATAACACTAAGTCTGAATACTTTGCTAGAATATTTTAAGTCTGGGACCCCTTAACAAGTTTAGAGGACTAACTTAAGCTAAGGATTTTTGCGGGGTCTTACACATGTTCTCTACAAGCATAAACATGTAACCTTTATCCTTTTCAAACCATTTAAGCCATTCATAAATCCTTTCTCTTTTTAAAAACATGCAAGAGTTCCAATAAAAAATGTTAATGCAATGAATATAACCTTATCAGCAGTTTTATCAAATACCTTGGGGGCATAATATAACCAAAACTAATTCCAAAGACCACTAAGCCATTACCGTGTAATACAATTGTCCAAAACCACCATTAATACATATAAAAGCATAATTAAAACCATAAGGAACTATAACCAAGCATTCAATATCATAACCCCTAATAATAATTGAAAACCATAATCATGAAATAGTAAAACCATGAACCAATCATATAAATCATACCTTTAGTTGAAATTACAATGAGGAAAGAGAATCATGCCTTATACCGAATAATTGATGGACAGAAATCACCAAGACATGCTCCAAAGCAATCCGTAAGATGAAACCCTAGCCTTCTTGACCCAAAATCTCTTAAGGGAATTATGAGATGTTTTGGAGTAGTTTCTAAGTGTTAATGAATAGAATAATTAGGAAAATAACCTCCTAAGTATATAATAAGTTATGGGTCCTAGTTAGGGTTAGTAGGGAAATGTCTAAAATACCCCCACTTAACTCCCTTAAAAACTCATCACAGGGATACGACTAACCCATACGAGTCATACCCTCCTATACGATCAGTATCCATCACTCATACCCAAGCCTTAACCCTTGGATCAAACACTTTCCAATATATGACTCATCCAACTAAGTCATAACCATAGCATACGGTCCGTACCCATAACCCGTATCCCTAGCAAAGTAAAATACCAGGAGAATCAAACACTGCCCACCATACGATTGCCTGATATTACTCTTACCAAACCCTTACAACTCACACCTCTAAGTAGTACCCATTCCAATAACCAAAACCATCCCACCAACTATCATTGGTCAGTATACGACAGGACCATACCACTCGTACCTCAGCATATGGCTTGTACTCATAAGTCGTATTGGATCCGGAGAATGGATTTCCAAGAAATTTTATAAGGGTCAAAACCTAGGATGTTTCAACTTAAAAGTCCCCTTGAACCTCTATATGGTTATCTATGGATAATACTTTTAAGTAAGGATTGGTATGGCGATACCAATATTAATGGCCTTAGTTAATAAATGGACAATGGTTTGGTTATTTGAAAATTGGTTTTAATTGGGAAATAATGGTAGAATACGTAGCAAAGCCATGGAAGGTAGAGGTTCTAGGGGGACCAAAATTGGAATCTCATATTTGCCGATATAAGGTTGGTCTTGGTGACCGTATGCATGATGTCACACTATACTTGGAGGATGTACTAGTCATCCCAAGGTTTTCTTCCCTAGTCATGTGGCTACATGCACTGGGGCACTTTCGGCAGGGAAAGTTGAACCCATATAGCTCGTGGGTGGTCTAGGACGACAAATATACAAAGCCCAGGTAAAGCTTTTAAAGGCATGCTAAACCCGATCCCTTTTCTCGGCATGGTTAGATATATATATATATATATATATATATATATATATATATATATATATATATATTTATGGTTGTTTTCATATGGATGGTTTTACTTGGTTTTATAAATATGGTTGTATTCATATGGATGGTTTTACTTGGTTTTATAAATGGTATTATTTTATCCTTACCCTGAGATCATGCTAGTGGTCACTTGCTAACCTCGTTTACTGGAGGTTGTATACCCATGCTATGCAAGAACTAGGCATTCTACTCCTTCTACATAGTGATTGACTCATGGATCAGCATTTGGACTGAAGTGGTGAGCTTCCATCCTTTAGGAAGGCTCAATTTTATGTTATGGATATTTCTAGAAACTTTGATTTTATTTTGGATATTAGTTTTGGATATGGTTTGGGGCATGTCTTAACCGAATTTCATTATTCTTTTGGTTAGAGGCTTTATGGTACTTCTAAGGGTTGAAATGGGCGGGGTCGATATTGGTTTCGACTTGGCTTTGGAATAATATGAAGGGCTGACATCATTGGACGATATTTTTTGTTGTTCCATCCTCTTTCTTTTTGGAATATATTATATTATCTTTTGGAACATCCTTGGTTTTGTCTTGGTTTATGGCCCTTATTTTGGAATGGTTTGGTATGGTTTAATTATTAGTATGGGATTTTTGGACTCGGTTGGGTTGGTCATAGTTGTGGTCTATTCCTAGAGTCTTTATGTGAGTTATTACACTATCTTGTTACATGCTCACAATTCAGCCAACTCAAGAAAGGCGGCTGCAGGTTGGGTTGGGTAATGGGGGTGGTCTCCAATCCTGGTCTAACTCTGGATGCCCATTACGACAAGACCCTAGGCAAGGTCATGTCAATTTACCCTTACTTAAACTACTGCGCATCACTAGGTAATAGTTTGTTACTACAACGGTACCACTATAGTGGCGGGTATGCCGCTGCAGCAGCAGGTTCCATAAAGAGTTGTATTTTATTCTAACATTTTGTGTGTTGTGGTATTTTTCAATGTTCAGAGTATTTTAAAATAACTATTACCTGGAATATAATCGTAATTTCTTTCCATGATTAATGATAGTACTTGTGAATTGGGTTTGATATATAAAGACCTGCTAATGTATAGGTTGGTCAGTTACGTTGATTTTAAAGGTTAATTAATCGGGGTTTGCTGATATTTTATGGGTTAGTTAATGAGAATTAGGATTGCTTCTATTTTTGAATATGTGAATTTTGAGGTCGTTCCTAGAATTCTTTTATTTCTCTTTGTAACCATTTAGGGACGAGCAGTGAGTAAATTAGTATCTAGTATAATGACCTAAAATGTCGTTATATCAATAACCATCCCTAAAAAAACTTTATCACTAAGAAAATCCTCTTTACAAACTTGAATGAAATTATTTCATGGGAAAAAATGGGGCCAAACATTCATAGAGCTAAAAAAATAGATTTTGGCCAATCTTATTGCCTATTGTATCGGTAGATCCTCCGCTGCAGTGGAAATGCTATAGCGGCACTCCAATCATTGTAATGGCACTTGGGCAGTAACTAGTCTGAGAAATAATAAATCTCTCATTTTAGCTGAGTTTCTGTATGTTATCCTTTTCCTCCAACCCCCCCCCCTCCCCAAAACAAAACTAACACCTAGAACAATGAGATTTTGGAGGTTACACTTTGATGAGGGAAATTTAGAGGCATACCCGATGGAATTTTGATGTGAGAAGAAGCCAGTTGTGTGTGGGACAACTCTCCACACTCCGTAGCAGCATATTTTATCTAGAAGGTAGGTTATGGTTTAATGGTAGTAGCCTTGGGCTAAATGCATGTAATAATGATATTAATATCATGAGATTTTATGTCTTAGGTCTTCGAGCATGGAGTTTGAATAGACGGAATGACAATAACCAGATTAAGCTTAAATATGCGATTTGAATTGTTACGTTATTGAACTAGTTAATTCTTACATTTCTTAGAAGTATAGTCTAGTATGAATATTTAGATAAATTATGGACTAGCCCAGAAAATTCTATCAAAAGAAAATGGTATAAACAAAGATATTCATTAAAAGAAAGATAATCTTTTATTAAAAATGGTGCAATGATATAAAAAGATTAAGATGTAATATTGAATTTTTTAAATGGTTTGAAATTACAGGAAAATTAGATGACCAAAAGAAATCATTAAATATGATTGTTAATAAATGGTATACTAGTGATAAAGTAGTCAAATCAATAATTCCTTCTTAGAAGAAATTAGACTACCAGTAGATGGTAGAGTTGTTACTGCCTCACCCTTTAAATTGGATATAGTAGATACTAAAGGTGATGCTACAAATAAGTATATAAATAAGATACTCCAAAAAAAAATATTATACAAATCAATCATTACATATAGTATCTAAACAAATTCTCGAAGCTGAGAATAAATCAACTTTTAAAAATAAACCAAGTTCTTCTCATCATGATAAAAAGTTAGAAACTCATCCAATATTTAAATTACCAAAATTCTCAAAAGATAAATTTCCTAAATTTGAAAATAAATGAAATAACAAATGATATTTTAGGAAAAATTAATGAAAGGTTAAAATCTAAATTAAAAATCTCAAATAATAAGATTATAAGAACTTTATAGAACAATGATAATAAAATTAACAAATTAAGATCGAAATATTCAGTAAAAAGAATTATTATAAAAAGCCCACATTTTTTGATATGCAGTCCGAAGAAAATGAATTTTTATCTAATACTTCACATTTTGGAAAAGAAATCGCATAATAGAATATTGATGGATTAGCGGAACATCATATGTATAATAAACTACATGAAATGGGAATGGCCATTACGACATATAAAATTAATAGAATGTCTAATAAACAAGCAGATATAATGATTATATCAGGATTTACGGGTACCTTAAAAGATTGGTGGGATAATTACCTCACTGATAATAATAGGTAATGCATATTAAATCCTACAGCTATTACTCAAGCTATTAAGACAGAGCCTACAAGAAAAACAGTTGAAAATCAAATTTTAAAAGACGCCACAACCATCTTAATTTATAGTATAGCTAAACATTTTATAGGAGAACCTCAACTTTTTCAAGATAGAAGTTTAGAAATATTATCAAATTTATCATGTCCAAAGTTAGATGATTTTATATGGTATAAAGATTTCTTCCTCAATAAAGTCATGGTTAGAGAAGATTGTAATCATGATTATTGGAAAGAAAAATTTATAAGTGATTTACCAACTTTATTTGCGGAAAAGGTCAGAACAAAATTAAAAGATAGATTTGAGGAAAAAAATCCTTATAGTCATATAATTTATGGTGATATTATAAGTTTTATAAATGTAACAGGTCTAGAACTATGTACGGATATTAAACTTAAAAATCAACTTAAAATAGACAATAAAATAACACAGAATGAGCTAGGCAGCTTTTGTCAAGATTTTGGATATATGATGTTATTAGGCCCTTCAAAAAAAGCTGCCAAAAAGATTAAAAGACCACAAAAAATTATAAAGATAAATCTAAAAAACCTCATTATTATAAAGGACGATTTAAAAGATTTTTAAAAACCCTTAAAATGAATATAGAAACAACAATGAAACATGTTGGAACTGCGGAAAATCTGGTCATAGGGCTAAAGATTGTTGTGTTCAAAACAAAAATAGACAAAATAAATATGATAGAATTAGGAAACAAAGTTAAAAATAAATTATATTCCACTCTTGATGAAAAGGAAAATAGTTCTTCCTATGAGGAAAGTCTTAGTGATGATAATCAACTTAATGTAGCATACAGTTCAGATAGCAGTGAATCAATTGACCATTGTAATTGTAGCGGTGCAATTTGCACTTGCGATAGCTATTTTATAAACCCTATCACCAGTAGTAATAAAGAAAAATAGGCATTATTTGACATGATAGATCATCTAGAAGATCCAACTCTTAGCAGAAAATATTTAATAGCCTTACAAGATATTGTTCTTAATCATCAGATTGATAACGAAATCACTGAACCCTTTAATATAAAAAATGTATTAAACAAATTTAAAGAACATAAGTCTAAAACAACAATACAAGATCTTCAGACAAAATTATTATATATAAAGGAAGAAGTCAGACAAGTTAAGCAAAGACTTAACGATCTTGAAACTGAATCACTTACTAATAAATTATTAAAAGATTAAACTTCTATCAAAGACCCCAAATCACGTCAACTTGAGCTTAGTGAAACATCCAGAGTAAAAGGTGATAATAATGAAATAGAGTCTTTAGAAACAGAATCTCTAGAAAAACCTCCTTTAAATAAATCAAGAATTAATACAATTATAATAGTTAAATCTCAAAGTTACCATATACCAATCACAATAGCTATCAATAAAGATTATAAAATTTATAAGATTGCATTATTTGATACAGGTGCTGATGAAAACTGCATTATAGAAGGACTAGTTCCTATAGAGTACCTAGAAAAAGGTGCTACATGATTATTCTCCACAACAGGAGAAAGATTAAAAATAAACTATAGACTCTTCAAGGCACATGCATGCAACGGCGGAGTTTGTTTTAATAATGATTTTGTAATGACTAAATATATAAATGAAGAGATAATATTAGTTCTTTCTTTTATAACTCAAATAAAACCTTATATTGTCGAACTAGATAGCATTAACACCACTATTTTGGGAAAATGGATTATTTTTTCCTCTCTAAACTATATATCAAAAGAAGAAAGTGATTTTATAAAAGATCAAACTGTCTTTAGGATAAACCGCCTAAAGAGTCAAATAAACATTAAAGAATTAAAATTTCCAGATAAAGTCATACAATGAGAGGTTTGTTCCAATGAAACTCAGTCCCAAAGAGTTCTAGGAATTTCCAACTATGTTGTAGATTTTATATTGTTATTATTAGATAATTTTGTTGGGTTTATCTCAAGAAAAATTAAGTTTTGTAAAGATTAGAAAATATTGATTTACCATTAAAAGGAAATTTTATGATATTATGAGTTTTAGAATTTCAAAATTCCTTTTTTTAGTTTCCCATCCGGTGTTAGGTACCCGCATTGAAGCCCAACTAATCCAAATTCGCGTCTGATAAAAAATAGTCAAAACTGTACAAAATATGTCAACATTATAATTTTATAAAAGGAGAAATTCTATCCCAAAAATTTTTACAAAAGTTTTTCTACAAGGAAATAATGAGACTCGGAACACCAGGAATAAGGTTGAGGCCTCCATTTCAGCCTTTTCGACTAGAAGAAAAAATGTAATAGACCCTTCAATGAAGAAGATAGAAAGTCTCAAAATAGATTTTCAATCATGGCAGAATTTCCATCCCTACCAAAGCCTACCATTCCCCTACTATCAAAAGAATCTATTACCAGTTTACCCAGAATGCAACCACTTAAACAAATATTTAAAGAAGAATACTCCTCAGTAAATAAAAATATTGTTGTCCAAACCAAAGATAGTTATGTGATTAAACCACCAGAGACATACTCATAAGAAGTCACCCCAGCTACTCTACAAAAAAAGAAAGAACAAAGTATTCCTGATAAAATGTAATTTGAGATAACAGATTTGCATGTACTGCCAATAGTGGCACTTAATAAAAAATATAAAGGTTTTCGAGTACCAGAGTTGTTAAAACCTTGTTGTACAAATTGGGAATATGTGGAGACAAATGATCCCCTCAATACCCAAAGGTATTATGAGTTAATATTAACATATACTCATTCGTTGCAAATTGAGTATAAGTTAGCAGATATAAATGATCCCAACGGCATTCAATACTCAAAGCTTACAATTAAAAGGATATTAAGCCCATTTGAATGGTATGTTGATCATTTATATACACTTATTCCTCTTTCAAGAAATTATCGACCTCAAACATATAATTGGTATGATTATAAGGCGGCCTGGTATAATTTTATGTACGTTAGGTCTAACACTCACTCCAAGTTCATTAAATACTTAGAGAAAATGAAGATCACTGTAATCCCTCGATGGTTTTACGGTTGGTAGAGTCAATTTAAAGGAAATAAATAGGTATTGTCAATCTAATTTCAAAAGCAGTTTGAAAAATTCCAAGTAAAACAAAATATCTCTACACTACCGGAGAATGTTATATGGTGTAAAATTTTTATTGCAAAAAGAATTTCATATATTATCTATTGGTCCTTTGACATTCATGAAATTAAAAGGATCAAATAGTTAAGTAAGATCATCAAGATTAAGGGATGGATTCCAACAAAAAAACTAGAAATAAGTTCATCCTCACAAAAGGAATCAAACCCTTCTAAAGAAGAATTAAAGAGAAGACTCAAAGAAGCCTTGACAAATCTAGATAATGAGAATGATTCAAAGAAGATAATGGAATTATTAGATACTGCACCTTCACATACCAGTAAATCTAGAAACGGTGACATGATGAATCTGTAAGGGATAGCACAGGCATACCTTTTTCAATTAAAAAAAGGTGTCAACACTCCTTCAAATTTTAAAAAGCTTCTTGATGGACCCCACAGACAAAATGAAGACTAGAAGACAAATGGCACAAATCTTCAAGGAAGAAAAAGCCAAAATCTTCTCAAAATCATCAAAAGACGTATGTTCAAGATAAAAGGACAGTCAGAGACACGTGCAGAATAAATAAATAATCGTTAGCTACTCTTAGACAGGTGCAGAATAAATATCATATGAACAAATGTAAAACAGATAATGTTTGTTAGATATTAGTCAACACTTTTGAGGCCTATTTAAGGCTTTCAACTTGCAATAGCAGAGAGCATTCTAAAATTTCTACAACTCAGAAAAACTCTCCACCACTTCCATATTTCCCATCCTCCCTTTGTAATCTCTCTACATTTCCCAAATCAATAAAAAAATTGTAAATATAACTTTCTCTATTTGTTTATTGTTTTAATTAATTTTTCCTTGCATTTATTTTGTAGTTCTAAAGTTAATTTCAAAGTTTAGATGAGATAAAAATTTATTTTCTTCATACTGCATATCCAGAAATGTGAGTTTTTTATAATAATTTTTTTTACTGAATATTTAGAGCTTAATTTTTTAATTTCATTATCATTTTTTGATAAAGTTCTTATAATCTTATCATTTGAGATTTTTAATTCAGATTTTAATCTTTCATAAATTTTTCCTAAAATATCATCTGTTATTTCAAATATTTCTTCAAATTTAGGAAATTTATCTTTTGAGAATTTGGATAATTTAAATATTGGGTGAGTTTAACTTTTTATCATGATGAGAAGAACTTGGTTTATCTTAAAAAGTTGATTTATTCTTGGCTTCGAGAATACGTTTAGATACTACATGCAATAATTGATTTGTATAATTATTTTATTAGAGTATCTTATTTATAGCCTTATTTGTAGAATCACCTTTAGTATTTACTATATCCAATTTAAAGGGTGAGGCAGTAACAACTCTACCATCAACTGGTGGGCTAATTTCTTCTAATGGAGTAAATATTGATTCGACTACTTTATCACTAGTATACCATTTATTAATAATCATATTTAATGATTCCTTTTGATCATGTAATTTTCCTGTAATTTCAAACCATTTTAAAAAAAAATCAATATTACATCTTAATCTTTTCATATCATTGCACCATTTTTGTCTAAGAGAATATCTTTCTTTTAATGAATATCTTTGGTTATATCATTCTATTTTAATAGAATTTTCCAGGATAGTCCATAATTTATCTAAATATTCAAAGTCTGATTCAAATATTACATATGACCTAATCATGCATAAGGAATCTCTTACTCCTAGCATTTCACTAACAGTAGGACTTACTGATTTTTTAGTTTTTAAATTTGTAGATTCATATTCTACTTTGAAAATTATTTTTGAGAAATCAATTCCTTTTAATTTTCATTCTATATCTTCTAATGTTACTTCCCTTTCTTCTAAAAACTTGGAGATGAAGGACTAGAAAAGGACATTGTTCTACTTGAAGAAGCTTGGTTAAAGATTGGAATCTTAAAAATTTTAAATCTATAGATCCATCTAGATATGGTACTACTTGTTCAATGTTTGAATTTTCTGCTTTGATTTCTGGCTCCATTATGGAGTCGAAATACCAATTATCTTTTATTAATACATCATCCCATTTTATCATTTTGGGACAAAGGTATTATTATGATTATGCTTAGCTTCCATAACCATGGTAACTCCTTTATTACTAACTATTTTAGCCTTTGGGGCTAAGGTTGTTTTCATTAATCTATAATATACTCTATAGATTATTGTTATTTCTCTTGTATTTATCTTACTATTCATGTTTTTTGTTTTAACATTTAATGTTAATGTATCCATAAAATTTTATCATTAATATCTATAGAAAATTAGGATAACAATTAAAGTATACTGGGCCATTAGCGAGGTAACTTTGTAATACTACTAATAAAGAACCATCAAAGTTTAATAACCTATTATCTCTTAAAATTAGGCATATAGGAACATCTAAACTTAATCTATATAATGGTTTAACTTCTACTTGAACAAGACCTATGTGAAGGAACTTGTAATTTTTCTATATCTGTTAATATCTTCAGCGGCTAATAATTTATTAGTCTCAATATTCTTATTAATGGCAACAGTGGATTCAAAATTTTTAATATTATAATTTTTTACAAATTAAAGTGTCCAATTTTATATACTCTGTTAAAACTTTCTTTAAGAATATTCCAATTCTGTAAATCACTTTCTATTTTAGCTATTTTATTAGAGGTACCAGAAATATTAACACTATTTATTACGTTTTGGTTGGTTGGAGTATTCATTAGGATTTTTGCAGATGAGAGAAAAAACTCTATCCTAGGATCAAAATCTACTTTAGATGTTACTCTTTTAATAATAATTTCTTTGTAGTAATTACTTGGTTTTCTTCTTCTATCATTCTTTAATTTTATTCCTATAGGCTTGGCGACGGGAACACCCTCCGGGTCTGGCTCTATTTTTCACTTACTCAGAGCTAATCCAACGAAAAATTTTAGGTTTGCCGACGTCTAAACTGCTATTAAATGGCTATTCAACTTAAAGGAATAATACTAAGAACATAGAGGAAGAACAATAGTAATTACTAACTAGAGAAACGATTATTCCATGAGTAACACTAATTTTAATCAACTCTAGGACAGCATAACGCTCTAGCCTCTCCTACTCATACTCATACTCCCTCCCAGGAAACTTGGCTCTGATACCATTGGGGAATGAATCGAGAAAATAAGGAGCAAAATAACAGTTTAAAGTTAGTCTTTGCTTAATTTGTCTGACTTCTTCCTGACCTGTGACATTTATAAAACTTATAATATCACCATAAGTGAAAACCCAGTAATTACTACAAATTAATTATTATTATTAAAGGAGTAGCATCTAGGACAGCGTAATGCTCTAGCTGCTCCTACTCATACTCATACTCCCTCCCGAGCAACTTGGCACTGATACCATTTAGGGAATGGATTGGGAAAATGGAGAGCCATTTAGGGAATGGATCAGGAAAATGCAGACCAAAATAACAGTTTAAAGTAGTATATACTTTAAAAGTACTTTAAACTTTAAAATTAACTTCAGAAATAAAAAATAAATGTAAAGTAAAATTAATTAAAACAGTAGAGAAATAGTGAAATTTATACTTACAAAAAACTTTTTATTGATTTGGAAAATGTAGAGAGATTACCGAGGGAGGATGGGAAATATGAAAGTCGTGGAGTGTTTTTTTGAGTTGTGAAAATTTCAGAATGCTCTCCTTTTTTACAAGTTGAAAGCCTTAAATAGGCCTCAAAAGTGCTGACCAATATCTAACCAATCCTATCTATTTTACATCTGTCTATATGCTATTATATCTGTCTATGAACTAATACATGTTATTTATTTTACACCTGTCCTGTAGTTGATATCTATTCTGCAAGTATCTTTGAATAGGAGATGTGTTTTTTAAATATTTTGAAGGGACTTTGGCCATTTCTTCTATTAAGATTTATTTCAAAAGTTTATTATGAATACCATGTCTGTTGTTTTTTGTATCCTTGTCTTTCTGTGATATGAAGATTTGTGCTTTTTCTGTTTTTTGTGTCCTTCTCCTTTTGTGATAAGAAAGTTTGTGCTTCTTCATCCTGTAGTTACATGGTTTTTTGGGTAGATGTTGTGGGGTCCACTTTCTTTTATTGTATTACAACAACAACAACAAACCTAGTGTATTCCCACCAAGTGGGGTCTGGGGAGGGTAGAGTGTACGCAGTCCATACCACTACCTCCAAAAAAGTAAAGAGGCACTTTCTTTTATTGTATTATCCTTTTTAAACGTAGATGAAGTGCAAGCTCTTCTTTCTTTTTACTGCAGAGATATACTGATGATTCTTCATGCACGGAAAGAACCTGATGTAGATTTATCTGATGGTGTTTATCTTTTTTTTCATTAAAAATAGACTAATAATATGTGAAAACTATTTAACACTTTTTTAATAGCGTAGATATATTCTCTGTGAAACTTTTCAAAATTGTTTTTTATCTTCATAATTCATACTGAATTGGTAAATGCAAAAGTAGATATTTATCAAATCCTTTTATTGCAAAATAAAGGACAAAATACAATTTTATATTTTAGAAAACTAAAAAGTTTAGTTATCTATTCAAAAGTTAACTGGTAGATTTATGGAATCTCATAATATGAGTTAGTATTTATATCTGTGAAAAGGTCTTGTAACCTTACTATTTAAAGTATTTAGATTTTATTAAGTGCCATAATTTGGCAAAGTTATTTTTCGAAATTAATTTTTGTAAAACATATTTCTTGGTAGAAATATTTTTATTGATAAAAACTTATTTGAATAGTAGTAACTAGTGATGGATTCTTTTGCAGAGATGGAAATTCTGCCAATATTGAATATCTTTTAATATTCAGGTTAAATAGGGGCCTCAATGATTTTATTTTTATTTTTTGAGGTCTCATTATTTCCCTATAGAAAATCTCTAGTCAAGGAATCTGGGAGAGAATTGTTTTCTCCCTTTATAAATTCTATTTGAAAATCAAAACTAGATAATAAAGCTTGCCACCTGGCAAATATCTGTTTAGAAATTAAATTTTTAATATCTTTTTGTAAAATATCTTTGGCTGCTTTGCAGTCTACTCTTAGTAAAAATTATTTGCTTATTAAATCATCTTGAAATTTAGAAATACATAGTATATAGCCAAAATTTATTTTTTTAATAGTACTATAATTTTTTTGAGTATTATTTCAGATTCCTGATGTGAATCTTACTAATTGTTCAGTAGAATCTATGGAAATCCTTTGTTAAAGGATGCCTCCATATGCTATGTCTGAGGCATCGTTTCTATAATCATAAGAGCCTCTGGATGTTGTATCCCTAGACATGAAAGTGTTTGAACTATTGATTTAAATTTTTGAACTGTATTAGTGTGCTTTATTCCTCAAGGTACTAGAGTTTTCTTGAGACGCTGATAAAGGGGCTTACAAACCTGTCTAATATTAGGAATAAAATTTGTAACATAGTTGAGACTTCCTAAGAATCTTTGAAGCTGAGTTTTATCTAAAAACTTAGAGAAGAATTCTATTGCTCTATAGATAGGTTTATAGGTTTCTTGATATAAATCATAACCAAGAAAACTAATAGAAATTTGAAATAACTTAATCTTGTTAGCACTAACTACTAGTCCATTTTGTTTGACAATTTTTAAAAAGGTTTGGAAATGTTTAAAGTGTTGGTCATATCTTCAGAAAATATTAAAACATCATCTATATAAACCATAGATATATGAATATACTAATTAAATATATTATTCATAATTCTAAAATTCAGATGGAGCATTTTTATTCCAAAAGGCATTACATTTCATTCATATTGACCAAAAGGAACATTGAAGGTTGTTTTATATTTATCTTTTTCTACAATTTGTATATGCCAAAATCCTTATTTCATAACAAACTTTCTATAAATATTAGATTTATAAGTTTATTTAAGAAGGTCACGTTTGTTAGGTATCGTCTACCTAATCTATTTTAATGATTTATTAAGAGGCCTATAATTGATAACTAGTCTCGGCCCTCGTTCTTTTTTAGCTCTATTATTGACATAAAAGAATGAACAACTCCAAGGAGATTTAGAAGGTCTAATAGTTTTTTTACCTAATAAATCATTAATTTCCTTTTTTTATGGTATTCTATTAATTCATGGTTGTAAAACCTCGCATTTTTGTGCCAAATTTGAACCATCTTTTCGATGTATATAGACCCGAATCTAATGTTTTTTGGTTAAAAGTAACTTTCATTAATATTTCCTTAGTGTGGGAATATCCTTGGAGATGAATATACACTATAAGAATCTCCTAGCTCAAAAGTTAAGTTGAGCATTTTTCTATCGATGGATTTTTAGTTGATGATTTTACTTGGGTCAACTTCCAATGACTGTCTCTCCTAAGATATCTAGCCTACTATAAATCAAATTAAAGCCCATCGAGTCTTCTTTCCAACGCCACCGACCATTCGTTAATCTGAGTCCGGAGTAAAAAGTTATGAATGTTTGAATGAGGCATTGTCCTGTCTATGCAATGGGTCATGCGTGCCCATCCTTTCCTTAGGAGATGGGGCATGCATCCCCCATCCTTGCCTTAGGCAATGGGGAAGGCATCACCCAACCTAGGTTTATTGGTTTAAGGCTTCATCTTTTAGTTAATTCAATGGCAACAAAGTCTTTCTACATCCAATAATCGTCCCTAGACATCTTTACACGAAATTAAAGTCCCTAAATAAATTTTAACACTATCAAATCCCTAGTTCATCTTCCAAAAATACTAGAGGAGAAAAACAACCTAGGGTTTGGAGATTCAAGCTTAAGGGATCGATTTCTTCAAGATTTCTCCGCCATTAAGGTATGTGGGACTATCCTAAACTCCATGGGAATAAGTTTTATTATTTTATTAAGTTATAAAGATTCATAATTGTGTTTACTAGAAAGGGTTTTGACATCCTTTTTGAATAGTATATATCATGGAATTGTTTGATGAAAGCATATGTTGTCTTGAACTTCTTTTTATAGAATTTAATTATAACTATGTATACATGAGCTTTTTGTTATCTTTTTGAAAAGTTTAATTGAGATCATGATTTATGAGGCCTCCCTCTCAATGTGGATTTTACTTGATTTATACAATACGTGATATCTACTTGCATGTTTTGAATTTCGATGTTAAATGGTTGTTACCCAAACTAGGGTTGACGTTGATTATGAACTGATAAAAGGAAGTCTTCTTGCCATAACAATACTCTTTGCATTAAAAAGAAGAATTGCATGAGATTGAATAATTAACATGGCCACGATATGTTTAAGTCTGGCAAAAAGAAGGTATTTGCATAAGATTTCATGATATTTCAAAATGAGGACTCTCATGTGATGTTATAAATTATTTGGGTGGTCTTTTGCATGTTTTGAATGAGAAGGGTTGTAGAATTGATATTAATGCCTTCTAAGTATGGGTGTGACGATACCCGGTGATAGCGTGCCCTTAATAGAATAAGTGTTGAATGTTTTAAAGGTATGAAGAAGGGTTTTAAAGAACTAAAAATTAGGCTTAAATAAAGTTAGATGGATACCCAAATAAAGCACAAATTGGAAGACTCAAGGCTGGAAATTATGATTTACCAATACGAGATTATGGTACCCTGCTTTTTGATCTTGTGTACCATGATTCATGTCATCCCAATTTAGGACTATGGTTAGGAGCCCTGCTTTGTGATCTTGTGCACTACCATGACATATTGATTTGATTTGAGGATTATGGCACCCTGCTTTGTGGTTTTGCATATCTCCCTTACTGATACACCAATCCTTGCAGCAAACCTGGATTGGGGGCTTGGCCACTGACTCAAGGGTAGATCCCATATATCCTGTGGGATGATAAGATTGTAGGGTGTACCATCTAGCTCAGAAGTAAATAAAGAATGAGTCATGATTTCCAAAAGTTGTTTGAAGTTCATTTCACTATGCCCATGTGTTTTCACTTATTCATTATGCTCATTGTCTTATGAAATGCTCTCATTATGTTGTATAAAACATGTTATTTTAGATTATTTCACATACCAGTACAATTGTATTGACCCCTATATTTTAGGATCTAAGGCTTAGTCCCGCGGTCCTGCTAACCAGTAGATTATTGTTAGACGTTTGAAGTTGGTGTACCTTCCTTATTTTTGAAGGTATTATTTCATATTATGTTTTCTTTAGAGTTTTAGTTCATGGTCTGACCGGGGGTCTTGTCCCAATTTCAGACACATATTGTTTTCAGCTTATTAGAGATTTTGCAGACTTACGTTAGATGGTTTTGGGTCTTTCTAAATTCATAACCATATTATTTAGTTAAAATAATATGATGATCATGATTTTAGTTTACTTATGTATTTTGATTTTTTGGTGAATTATGCAATGCTCGTAAGTAAAGAAGGCTCTGGGGCCTTGAAAGTTTGGAATGTCCGTTGTGGCCAGGGCCTTGGTTTGGGTCATGAAAAACTCGGTATCAGAGCACGGTTTATGGTCCTAGAGTATCTTTGAAGTCGCGCCGGGTAGAGTCCTTTTATGGGTGTGTAGATCTCCATACTTATAGGAAGTAATCTACAATGCGTTTAGGAATGTTTCACCTTTCTTCATGTTCTAGATCATGCCATTGCGTTGTCCATTTTGAAGTTATCAAAATTCCTTCTTTACTCTTATTTTATTAACTATGTCTCATTGTCGAGTCAATTCAAGCGCATAAGCTTAGAGTCTAAATAATTTGGTCCCTTCTAATTGATTCATAAAAGATTATGAAATTGCACAAGGACTTGAGAGGATTCCACAAGTGCTTTAAAGCGTATTGATTTAAGATTTTACCCCTATATACATCAATCGTGCAGTTGAGCCTAAGGTATAAAGTGTATTCAGTCCCCTTTTATAAAACCTTTATTGCAGATGCCATGCTTAAGGGTAATGATATATGAAAGAGTGTTGGAATATTATTTCCTCCCGAATAGTAGTATGTGATAAAGTGTCATAACCTATGAGCTGCAAGATGGTCCAAAAGTTAGTGACATAAAATCACAAGCTTAAAAGTCAGAATGAGGGTGACTTTTAAGTTAAAAAGCTAGTTTAGTTGTATATCCATTAAATGAGAGATAGGTTGCCATTTTATAATGATAGACTAATAGGGTAGCAATATTTATAGATTATATGGTAGTCTGTGAAGGAAGTGACTGGCTATGATTGTTATTTATTCAAAGTGGGAAAGGATCTCAAATAGATAGTTATGATGGTTATAGAAATCATTTATAGGCTGCGAGTGAAAAGGAATAGATTAGTCAATAAGTTATGGGTAGAAACTCATTGGTGTAAATGGAATATGAAGGTAGTCTAAATGTATGCATGGGTATTAAAAATGATGTGAGAAAGTAGAATTTGTAGATAATATCATAATGGGTTATATTATAAGATTAAGATTGACTATCCTTATTATGTGACTTTACCCCCTTGATTGTCTTTTCCCTAGTATTTGTAAACTATTACTGCACGTGAGAAGATATATAGTAGATTTTAGGGTGTAGTATTAATATCATGGAGGGGATGTGATTGTTGGTCGTAGTTAAGTCAAATGTGGTAGTTGGGTTTCTTTCCCTATTTGATGGACTAGTATAAAATATGGCATGCTTTATTGGTGGTACATGATTGATGCTAGACTATAGACTTGAACTTTAGATGTGAATTATGGTGGTAAGAATAGTAGTTTAAGATTAATGATGCATGTTTTGTGGGATTAAGTAGTAGTATTGATTTGATGTGTACAATAGCCTAAGTGGTAACTTGTGGAGAAAGGAGTGAATAATTATGATATATATAAATGACACTAGTGTTAAAACGATGAATTATGGTTGAGTCATTAAGTAGATAAGAGCGTGGGTATATAAAGAATAAGTTGAACCTTGAGGTAGTATGTTGTTAGGTAAGGTTTTATGGTAAAAGTGTCACGTGTACCTAGTTCATGATCTTGAATCTTGTAGTATGGGAAATACTAATGAATTGTTGTCTGATGTTCTTTAGAGCTTAATTAAGGAAATATAGGTAGGCAGTATGTGCCTTTGGTATAGTTTTACAAATTTTGTTAAGTTGTAAGTTATGCAATTAGAGGTTTAATGTAAGTATGTTAAGTGATGGAGAATAAATTGTAATATGATAAGGGGGTGTAGATATGTATGCTCATGAAAGTATGAGTTATAGGGTGATGGCTATAGAGGCTAGAGAAAGTTAAGATTAGCATTTCCATAAAGGAAGGCCTTTAGAGTAAAGTTCATCAGGAAGAGTTTAACGTTTATGTGTATGGTGATATTCCTTTTGTGTTGAGAGTTGTGGCTATAGATTTGATGTGATGTTATGTCCGCAAGTCTAGGATTGTGACTTTGATCTAAGGGGTAGATGATGAATTAAGGTAGTTCCCAAATCTTCTTGCGGTGTCAAGTTTCAAGTAAGAATCATGATAAATCAATTCCTATTCAAGCAATCTCCTCTTACTTCAATTTGAATGGACATCTACCAATGTCTTATGCATTCAAGTCCTACCTATGTCTAAGGTTTGAGCTCTTTATGTAATTCATGTCATATTCCGACCTCCAATCTAGAAGCAATAATGTCCCTTCGTTATCAAATATTCCAATCATCCAAGCTCTATGTTATGTTGTTCATGATCCATAAAAAGCCATGTCTCACATAATGCTTGGTTCTAAGAAACTATGATTTCTATATGTTAACGATTTATTTTACGCCGTAATTAGCCAAAGTGATAAGGTTCACGCAAAATCATGATTATGTCAGCTCTAAAAATGAGAAACAATAGCTTCAAGTGTCTATCCTTGTCTCTCTCATTGACTTCATGAATTCCGACCTTATGTTATACGACTCATAATGTAAGCGCTCATGTTTCTCACTGTGGTTTATCCTAAGAACCCATGTTGTGTTATGTTTATGCCTGAACTACTCTATATATATTATCTATACATTTGATGTATTAAGAACTTCGAGTTTATTATATTGTATCTTCATCTCATATACCACCTTGAGTAGTGCAATAGGTATATGTTATAATCAAATAGTGTTACTCCCTTTCATGATGCTTATGTCCGGGTCCCTCAATGACCCTCTTTATGTTAGTATGATGGTGGTTATGAAAGCCTAGTAATGTTTTAGGTAAGGGAATAGATGTTCTTAAATGCGAGAATTTTGATGTGATTTCTTAAGCTAAGGTTATAGGAGAAGGGGGAAGAAGGAGATAAACATTCATTATGTAAGATAGTTAGGAAGGAAATCTGGGGCAAAAATCTTTGTGAGGGTGATTAAATTTGCTGGTCTTAGTGGAGAGATCCATGAAGTGGGTGTAGTAATGATAAGCTTGCAAGTTGTGATTGATGAAAATGCAAACTAATGTGTTATGTGATTGGTACGCCTTGATTTTTAAACTCGAGTGTGTTTGATGGTAGTGATAAGGTGAAGCAATTTTCTTAATAGGATTTAGAGTTCAAGGTCACATAGCTTAAGATAGAACTTTTGTTGTTTCGAGTTAGGCTTCAACATAGAAGTACTATGAAGTGGGACTCAAATTATTGTGGTTAGGTGAGTTATAAGAGAATTGTAAGTTGGAAATAATGCATTATGTTATTTATTGTTTGGGTCATAGTTGAGTAGTGTCTCTAGGTTTTAGGTCTATTTGTTGTATCTTGTAAGGTAGAGAATGCTTCTATTTCTTATCTTCCGCAAAATCTTATTTCATGATTTGTACCAATGTAAATCAAGCTTTTGATCACCAAATTAACTCATACCATATGTTGTGATGTTTATGACCCCTAGAACTCATGTGCAAGGTCATCTCTATGTTAATTCTTATAATCTCACGCTTCGTGTTTACACTTTTCACTTGGGGTTATCATGAAGCTCTTTGATGCCTTTGCATATTTTATTGAAGAAAAATGTTAAATGCAAGGTTATGTTCTTTATTCCATACTTTTAGAGCTTCAACAAGTCCCTACACATCATTCGGGGATGAATGATCCTAAGGGGGAGATAATGTAACACCCCACACTTTCGGGATAATGAACCATCTTTTTGATGTATATAGATCCGAATCCAGCGTTTTCTAGATAAAAATAAGTGTGATTAATATTTCCTTAGTGGGGGAAATCCTTGGAGATGAATATACATCATAAGAATCTCCTAGCTCAAAAGTTAAGTTGAGCACTTTCCTATCGGAGGACTTTTAGTTGATGATTTTACTTGGTTCAACTTCAAATGGATGTTTATCATAGGATATAAAGATTCATATGGACCACTATATATCAAATTAAAGTCCTTCAAGTCTTCTTTACAACATCACCGACCATTCGTCAATCCGAGTCCGGAGTAAAAAGTTATGAGTGTTTAAATGAGGTACTATCCAGGCTATACGATGGGGCATGCGGTGCCTAGCCTTGACTTAGGTGATGGGGCATACATCACCCATCCTTTTCTTAGGTGATGGGGCAGGCGCCGCCCAGCCAAAGTTTAGCAATATAAGTGTAATACCCCGATCGTTCCTTAAGCCTAAATCTATCTTTTGAGTGGATAGGGGTGGATTCCAAAATGATTGATGTTTATATCATGTTGTATTTCTCTAATTTCTACTTTATATCATATAGACCATTGAATAAGCTTTCCATTGATACTATTTTTCTCTAAGTTCGACATCGGACGAGGAAGTTATGGCCGTTTTACTGAGCGTTGTCGGAATCGCCCAGGTTTGACGGTCGATCTGGTGGACCGTCAAGTCCTTGGCGGACCGTTGATCATCCCGTCAAACCAAGGCAGTGACTTCCTTTTTATGCTACCGTGCGACGGCTAAAATGGTGGACTGCCAAAAATTTGATGGACCGTCAAGGGGACAGTCAAGTCGAGGCAAAATGTCCCATTTCTAGCCCCCGAGTGACGGACGATCTGGTGGACCGTTAGTTTCCTGACGGATCGTCACTTTGACCATTACGACGAGGCAGAATGTCCCATTTTTGTCACTTGAGTGACGGACGATCTGGTGGACCGTCAGTTCCTCTGATGGACCGTCAGTTCGACCATCACAGACCTAATCGACAATTTTTAACTCATATTTTTAGGGGCATTTTGGTCATTTCCGCCCATTTTGGTTTGTATATATATATCCAAGAAGATGAGAAAACCTCATTTTCTCTCAGTTCTCTCCCAGGAAATATCTAGAAGCTAGGGTTTCTCTCCAACCCAAAATCCAATCTTCTTCCAAGAAAATTCAAAAATCTTCCATAGAATTTCAAAGTGGTTCAAGAATCAAGCTCTCCCGGTCAAAGGCTTTAAGAACCCTAATTCAAGAGTGTAAGAAGGAGTCAAAAACAAGTCTCTTCATCTTAAATCCCTAATCCAATGTATATGGGGTTTGAACAAGAACACTCTTTTCGTTCTTGTTCCCAAAAATTTAATTTTTATTATTTATTTCCATGAAATTCCAAAGTGGGTTTACACCCAAATTACTTTATTAATGATCATATGAGATTTGAGTTGTTCAAGTTTGATATATATGATTTTTTCACTATCTTATTTATTAAATTGAGAACTTACGCCATGAGTTGTATATTATTACCATGAATTGATGATTTCTAAGTGGTTTAAGATAGGTTCCATGATTTAAGATTTTCTATGAGAATTTTTATTATTGAATATATTGATATTTAAGCTTGACAGCCAAGAATGGGCTCTTTGATGTTTTCCTAAAGTTTTGATATTTGATATGATTTAATGAGCGAGTACATTTGAGGTTGAGAAAGATTGCTTTAAGTTTAAGTCAAGTTAGGAATCCACAAGTTGTTTATGATTTGCAAATGAGATATTTATGATTTGGTCTCTATGATAGACCCTTGAGTTGATTAAGATGGATTTCCTAATGCGTTCTGAGCTTAAGTCTGGGAGTATTATTTAGCACCGAGCGGGAAATATGGTATTTCCTCATAACTATGTGCCACCGTAGGATTAAGATTAAGGGCCAAAGGCCAAGACAGTGATCACTAAAGTTAAGGTTCTACTCTAATGGCAAGGATAGAATAGCTCTCCCCAATATGGGCAAGACGTTGGACTCCATGTAAGCTCACATGGTTTATGTTGGTTATAAGAAACTCCCAAGTCTATAATAGTCCAAGTTTCATGAGTTATCGAGTCACTCTAAGTCTTGAGTTGAAGAGTTTGAGCTGACCATAATGATTTACGAGATTTATAATGCTTGTATTACTATTGATGATTTACAAGGAATATATTTCAATTAATTCAAACGAAGAGAGTCATTATTGTTAGCATGCATGATTTTCTCATATATTTATGATATATTTTTTTAAATGTTGCATACGCCCCCTCATACTCAGTACATTCCTAAGTACTGATTTACATACTTTTTTGTGTTCTATAATCCCTCGTGATATAGGTTCTGGTGCTCAGTCTCAGCAGCGATAGTGATCTGTGAGTACCTTCATCTACATTTCTTCTATTGGTGAGTACTCATGTTTCGAGGACCTAGGTCCCTGATTTTGTCATGTTGGTAGATGGTTGTTCCCTTTTCAGTTCAATACGAGTCAGTTGAGGACCTGTACCAATGGCTTCTCAGTGTTATATAGTAGAGGCTTTGTTAGACTAGAGTACCAGTATGTATAGAACTGCAGTATTATGATTATACAGGACTATATTTCTTTGTATTCCAATATGTTCATGACACGATTATTCTTTCTTATTACAATATCATTATTGTCATAGTGAGTTATAGAAGTGAAGACAGGCTTAGAGGGTTAGCTTGAGGCCGCGTGTGGCCTTAAGCACCTTGTGACGTCCCGGGATGGGATCTTGGGGCGTTACAATAAGGCTCTATTTTTGAGTTAATTCAAGGGCAACAAAGTCTTTTTACATCCAGTAATCATCCCTAAACATCTTTACATGATATTAATGTCCTTAAATATGTTTTAACACTATCAAATCCCTAGTTCATTTTCCAAAAACACATGAGGATAAAAACAAACTAGGGTTTGGACATTAAATCTTAAGGGGTCAATTTCTTCACGATTTCTTCATCATTAAGATATGTGGGACTATCCTAAACTCCATGGGTATAATTTTTATAATTTTATTAAGTTATAAAGATTCATAATTACGTTTACTAGAAAGGGTTTTGACATTGTTTTGAATAGTATATATCATGGAATTGTTTTGATGAAAGCATATGTTGTCCTGAAGGTTTTTGACATTGTTTTGAATAGTATATATCATGGAATTGTTTTGATGAAAGCATATGTTGTCCTGAACTCCTTTTTATAGAATTGAATTACAACTATTTATACATGAGCTTTCGGTTGTCTTTTTGAAAAGTTTAATTGAGAGCATGATTTATGAGACCTCCCTCTTAGTGTGAATTTTACTTAATTTATACAATATGTAGTATTCACTTGCATGTTTTGAATAATTGACATGGACCGCATGTTTAATTCTTACGAAAAGAGGGTATTTGCATAAGATTTCAAAATGAGGACTCTCATGTGATGGTATAAATCTTTTGGGTGGTCATTTGCATGTTTTGAATGAGAAGGGTTATGGAATTGATATGAATGGCTTGCAAGTATGGGTATGACAATACCCGGTGATAGTGTGCCCTTAATAAAATAAGTGTTGAATGTTTTGAAGGTATGAAGCAGGTTTTTAAAGAACTAAAAATTAGGCTTAAAGAGAGTCAGATGGTTACCCGAAGAAAGCACGAGTTAGAAGACTCAAAGCTGGAAATAGTGATTTGTTGACACGGGATTATGGTACCTTGCTTTGTGATCTTGTGTACCTTGATTCATGTTGTCCCAATTTGGGACTATGGGTAGGAGCCCTGCTTTGTGGTCTTGTGAACTACCATGACATGTTGATTTGATTTGGGGATTATGGCAGTCTACTTTGTGGTATTGCGTGTCTCTCTTACTGATACATCAATCCTTGAGGCATACTTGGATTTGGGGCTTGGACGTCGAGTCAAGGGTGGATACCATATAGCCCGTAGGATGATCAGGATTTTAAGGTGTACTATCTATCTTAAAAGTAAATAAATAATGAGTCACGATTTCCAAGAGTTGTTTAAATTCATTTCAGTATGTCCGTGTGTTTTCACTTATGCATTATACTCATTGTTTTATGAAATTCTCTCATTATGTTGTATAAAAAATGTTATTTTAGTTTGTTTCACATACCAGTACAATTGTATTGACCACTTATATTTCAGGATCTGAGGCTCAGTTCCGCGGTCCTGCTAAATAGTAGATCGTTATCAGACATTTGAAGTTGGTGAGCCTCCCTTATTTCGGAAATCCTTATTTCATGTGATGCTTTCTTTGGAGTTTTAGCTCATGGTCTGACCGGGGGCCTTGTCCCGATTTCAGACAGATATTGTTTTCAGATTATTAGAGATTTTGCAGCTTATGTTAGATGGTTTTGGGTCTTTATGAATTCATAACCATATTGTTCAGTTGAAATAATAAGATGATGATGATTCTAATTTACTTCCGCATTTTGATATTTTGGAGAATTATGCATATGATCGCAAGTTAAGAGGGCTCTCAGGACTTGAAGGTTTGAGATTTCCATCGCGGCCAAGGCCTCGGTCCGGGTCGTGACAATTGTTCATTTGAATGGGTCTTTCATTTGTTGGAATAATCCTTTCGTAAAGTCCCTCAATAAAAGTCAATTCAACAATATTCCTTTTTCTTTCCCAAGAGGCACTACCTCTCGCTCTATGACTTCTTGTAGATTTTTAATCTTTACTTCTACTTCCGGGGTTTTAAAATAGGATTCAATTTTTTTTATTTTGTCTTTTAAATAATTTATCTGTTACGAAATTAAATTGATTTTAAAGACCATTTTATATTTTATAAGGTCACTTTGTTCTTTTGATAAACTATTTAGATAAGGCAAAATAATATTTTTCCCTAAAATAGTGATGTGGATTCCGTCTAATTCGGCAGTATAAATTTTTATTTGATTTTTCAAAGGTAGACCTAAAATTATCTCTTCATTTATATCTTTGGTTATTACAATGTCATTTATGAAAAAAATTCCATCATTGTAGATATGTGCATTGTGTAGTTTATAATTTATTTTTAATCTTTCGCCTGTTGCAGAGAATAATTTTGTAGTACCTTTTTCAAGATACTTAGTGGGGATCATTCCTTCAATGATTCAGTTTCAATCGGCTCCTGTATCTGATAATGTCACTTTGTGAATTGTATAATTTTTATTTATAACTAATGTAATGGGTATATGGTAACTTTGGCCTTTATCTTTTGTATTTTTGTCAATTTTTGATTGATTTTCTGGAGAATTAATATCTTTATTATTTTGTTCTATTTTTTTATGTCTTCCAAGCTCTATTGACATGATTCTTATTTTTTATTTGAAGTTAAATTGTTAGTATGAGTAAGTGATTCATTTCTAAATCACTGCTTTATTTTTTTAGCTTCTTTTTTCAGTATTGTAACTCTATTTGAAGGTCTTGTATAGTTGTTTCTGATTTTGTTCTTTAAAATTATTTGACATATCTTTCATGTTAGAGAGTTCAATTGTTTTTTTATCAAACTTTTGATTAAGAACAATATTTTTAATGCTATTAGATAATTTCTCTTAAGGGCTGGAACTTCTAAATGATCGATTATATCAAATAGGACTTCTTTCTCCTTGTTACTATTGATAATAACATTTATAGAACATTTATTGCAAGTGCAACGTGTACCGGTGCATTTACAATGGTTAACTAATTTATTACTATAAAAGCTATTAAGATTTTGTTTTGAAGATGAATCATTTTCATTTTTTTTATAAAGTTCTTATAATCTTATCATTTGAGATTATTAATTAAGATTTTAATCATTCATTAATTTTTACTAAAATATCATCTGTTATTTCAAATTTTTCTTCAAATTTAGGAAATTTATCTTTTGTGAATTTGGGTAATTTAAATATTGGGTGAGTTTCAAACGTTTTATCATGATGAGAATAACTTGGTTTATCTTTAAAAGTTGATTTATTCTTGGCTTCGAGAATCTATTTCGATACTACATGTAATAATTGATTTATATAATTACTTTGTTGAAGTATCTTATTATATCCTTATTTGTAGGAACACCTTTAATATCTACTATATCTAATTTAAAGGGTGAGGTAGTAACAACTCTATCATCTACTGGTAGGCTAATTTCTTCTAACGGAGAAATTATTGATTCAACTACTTTATCACTACTAAACCATTTATTAACAATCATATTTAATGATTCCTTTTGATCATCTAATTTTCATATAATTTCAAACCGTTTAAAAAATACAATATTACATCATAATCTTTTCATAATATTACACCATTTTTATCTAAAAGAATATCTTTCTTTTAATGAATGTCTTGGTTTATACCATTCTCTTTTAATAGAATTTTCTGGTTAGTCCATAATTTATCTAAATATTCAAAGTTAGGTTCAAATATAACATCTGACCTAATTATGCATAGGGAATCTCATACTCCTAGCATTTCCCTAGTAATGGGACTTATTAATTTTTTAGTTTTTAAATTTGTAGATTTATATTCTACTTTGGGAATTGTTTTTGAGAAATCAACTCCTTTTAATTTTCTTTCTGTATCTTCTAATGTTACTTACCTTTCTTCTACAGACTTGGAGACTGAAGGTCTAGAAAAGGACATTTCTCTACTTGAAGAATCTTGGTTAAAAGATTGGGATCTTAAAAATTTTAAATCTATAGATCCATCTGAATATTGTACTACTTATTCAAATTTTGAATTTTCTTCTTTTATTTCTGGCTCCGTTATGGAGTCGAAATGTCAATTATCTTTTATTAATACATCATCCCATTTTATAATTTTTGGGACAAAGGTCTTATTATAATCATGGTTATCTTCCATAAGCATGGTAACTCCTTTATTACTAACTATTTTAGCCTTAGGGGCTAAGGTTGTTTTCATTAATCTATAATATACTCTATATATTATTGCTATTTCTCTTGTATTTACCTTACCATTCATATTTTTTGTTTTAACATTTAATGTTAATTATCCATAACATTTTGATAATTAATATCTATAGAAAAATTAGTATGACAATTAAAGTATACCGGGCAATTAGCAAGGTTACTTTGTAATACTTCTAATAGAGAATCATCAAAGTTTAATAACCTATTATCTCTTTAAAGTAGGCATATAGGGACATCTAAACCTAATCTATCTAATGGTTTAACTGCAGCATGAACAAGACCTATGTGAAGCAACTTGTAATTTTTTCTATATCTGTTAATATCTTCAGCTGCTAATAATTTAATATTCTCAATATTCTCATTAATTGCAACAGTGGATTCAGAAGTTTTAATATTATAATTTTTTACAAAATCAAAGTGTCCAGTTTTATAAATTCTATTAAAACTTTCTTTTAGAATATTCCAATTATGTAAATCACTTTCTATTTTAGCTATTTTATTAGAGGTAGCAGAAATATTAACACTATTTATTACATTTTGGTTGGTTGGAGTATTCATCAGAATTTTTGCAGATGAGAGAGAAAACACTATCCTAGGACCAAAATCTACTCTAGATGTTACTCCTTTAATAAAAATTTCTTTGTAGTAATTACTGGTTTTTCTTCTTCTAGAAATTTTTTATTTTATTCCTATAGGCTTGGCGACGTGAACACCCTCCGGGTCCGACTCTATGTTTCACTTACTCAGAGCTAATCCAACGTAAAATTCCAGGTTTTCCAATGTCTAAAGTTCTATCAAATGGCTATAGAACAAGAGTAATTACTAACCATAGAAACGATTATTCCAAGAGTAACACTAATTCGACCGGCTCTAGAACAGCGTAACGCTCTAGCCGCTCCTACTCATAATCATACTTTCTCCTAGGAAACTTAACTCTGATACCATTTGGAGAATGGATTGGGATAACGGAGAGCCATTTGGAGAACGGGTCGGGAAAACAGGGAGCAAAATAATAGTTTAAAGTAGTACATTTGGGGAATGGATCGTGAAAACGGAGAGCAAAATAACAGTTTAAAGTAGTTTATACTTTAAATGTACTATAAACTTTGAAAGTAACTTTAGAACAACAAAATAAGAACAAAATATTGTAAAGAAAAATTAATTAAAACAGTAGAGAAATTTATGCTTACAGTTTTTTTTATTATTTGGAAAATGTAGAGAGATTACAGAGGGAGGATGAGAAATATGGAAGTGCTAGAGAGTTTTTATGAGTTGTGGAAATTTCAGAAGTCTCTCCATATTACAAATTGAAATCCTTAAATAGACCTCAAAAGTGTTGACTACTATCTAACAAACATTATCTGTTTTACATTTGTTCATATGATATTTATTCTACACCTGTGTAGGAGTAGCTGACGACTATTTATTTATTCTGCATGTGTCTCTGGCTGTCTTTTTATCTCTAACATGTATCTTTTGATGATTTTGAGAAGATTTTGGCTTTTTCTTCCTTGAAGATTTGTTCCATTTGTCTTCTAGTCTTCATTTTGTCTGTGGGGTCCATCAAGTAGCTTTTTAAATTCTGAAAGAGTGTTGGTACCTTTCTTTTAATTTATGAGGTATGCCTGTGCTATCCCTTGCGGATCCATCCTGTCACTGTTGCTAGGTTCACTGGCATGTGAAGATACAGTAGCTAATAATTCCATTAACTTCTTTGAATTGTTCTCATTATCTAGATTTGACAAGGTTTCTCTGAGTCTTCTCTTTAATTCTTATTTAGAAGTGTGTGATTCCTTTTATGAGGATGAAATTGTTGTTGGTTTTTCTATTGGACTCCATCCCTTAATCTTGATGGTTTTACTTAAGTATTTTATCCTTTCATTTCATGAATATCAAAGGACCAATAGATAATATATGAAATTCTTTTTGCAATAAAAACTGTACACTATTTAACTTTCTCCGGTAGTGTAGAGATATTCTGGTCTACCTTGAACTTTTCAAACTTCTTTTGAAATTTGATTGACAATACCTGTTTATTTCCTTCAAATTGGATCCACCAATCATAGAACCATCGGGGGATTACGGTGGTCTTTATTTTCTCCGAGTATTTAACAAACCAGGAGTGAGTGTTAGGCATAACATACATAAAATTATACCAGGACACCTTATAATCATACCAATTAAATGTTTGAGGTTGATAATTTCTTTATAGAGGAATAGGTATATGTAGATGATCTACATACCATTCAAATAGGCTTAATATCCTTTTAGTTGTAAACTTTGAGTATTAAATATTGTTGGGATCATTTATATTTATTAACTTATGCTCAATTTGAAATGAATCAGTATCTGTAAATATGAACTAGTAATACCTTCAGGTTTTGAGGGGATCATCGTCTCCACATATTCCCAATTTGTATAACAAGGTTTTAACAACTCTGGTACTCGAAAACCCTTATAATTTTTATCAAGTGCCATTATTGGTAGTACTTGGAAATCTATTATCTCAAATTTCTTTTTATCAGGAATACTCTGTTCTTCCTTCTTTTGCAGAGTGGCTGAGGAGACTGCTTATGAGTATGTCTCCAGTGGTTTCATCGCATAACTATATTTGGTTTAGATAATAATATTTTTATTAGTTGAGGAGTATTCTTCTTTAAATATTTATTTAACTGGTTGCATTTTGGGTAAACTGGTAATGGATTCTTTTGATAGTAGGGGAATGGTAGGCTTTGGCAGGGATGGAAATTTTTCCAAGACTGAAAATCTATTTTCTAACTTTTTATCTTCTTCATTGAAGGGTCTTTTCATTTTTTTTCTAGTCGAAAAGGCTGAAATGGAGGCCTCAGCCTTGTTTCTGGTGTTCTGGGTCTCATTATTTCCCTGTAAAAATATTTTGTTAAAATTTTTGGGAGAGAATTTATCCCTTTATAAAATTAAACTGTCGACATCTTTTGTAAAACAGTTTTGGCTTTTTTTAAAGAATTTGAAATTTGATAACTCATAATATTATAAAATTTCCTTTTAATTGTAAATCGGTATTTTCTAATCTTAACAGAACTGAATTTTTCTTGAGATGAACCCTACAAACCTATCTAATAATAAGAATGTAAAATCTACAACATAGTTGGAAATTCCTAGAACTCTTTGAAACTGAGTTTCATAGGAACAAACCCCTCGTTGCATGACTTTTTCTGGAAATTCTAATTCTTTAATATTTATTTGACTCTTTAGGCGGTTTATCCTAAAGATAGATTAATCTTTTATAAAAATCACTTTCTTCTTTTGATTTACTGTTTAGATAGGAAAAAATAATCCTTTTCCCAAAATAGTGGTGTGAATGTCATCTAGTTCGTTAACATAAGGTTTTATTTTAGTAATAAAAGGAAGACCTAACATTATCTATTCGTTTATATCTTTAGTTAATACAAATTATTAATAAAACAAACTCTATTATTGCATATATGTGCCTTGGGGAGTTTATAATTTATTTTTAATTTTTCTCCTGTTGCGGAGAATAATCGTGTATCACCTTTTTCTAGGTACTCTATAGGAACTAGTCCTCCTATAATGCGGTTTTCATCAGCACCCATATCAAATAATTCAATCTTATGAATTTTATAATCTTTATTGATAACTATTGTAATTGGTATATGACAACTTTGAGCTTTAACTATTGTAATTGTATTAATTGCTAATTTATTTATAGGAGATTTTCCTAGAGATTCTATTTCTAAAGACTCTATTTCATTATTATCACCTTTTACTCT
Source organism: Capsicum pubescens (assembly GCA_030864215.1). Classification (NCBI taxonomy): domain Eukaryota; kingdom Viridiplantae; phylum Streptophyta; class Magnoliopsida; order Solanales; family Solanaceae; genus Capsicum; species Capsicum pubescens. Next base: position 128,875,343 of record CM061543.1, read on the forward strand.
TGATATTTCACCAAGATCAAGTTGATGTGATTTGGAGTCTTGGTTAGAAGTTAAATATTTTAATAATTTATTAGCAAGTGATTCGGTTTCAAGATCGTTAAGTATTTACTTACTTGTCTGACTTCTTCCTTTATTTTAATAATTTTGTCTGAAGATCTTGTACTGTTGTTTCAGACTTATGTTCCGTAAATTTGTTTAATATATTTTTCATATTGAAGTATTCAATAGTTTCATTATCAATCTGATGATTAAGAACAATATCTTTTAAGGCTATTAAATATTTTCTCCTAAGAGTTGGATCTTCTAGATGATCTATCATATCAAATAATGCCTCTTTTTATTTATTACTACTGGTGATAACATTTATAGAATAGCTATCGCAAGTGGAAATTGCACTGCTATAATTACAATGGTCAATTGATTCACTGCTATCTGAATTGTATGCTACATTAAGTTGATTATCATCAGTAAGGCTTTCCTCATATGAAGAACTATTTCCTTTTTCATCAAGAATGGAGTATAAGATGTCTCCCATGAAGGGAGTAATGTGATTTGGGAAAAAGGGAAAGCTCAGTCCTCGGTATGTTGGTCCTTATGAGGTTTTGAGGAGGGTTGGTAATGTGGCATATGAATTAGAGTTTCCTTCTAGTTTGATTTCCATTCATCCAATATTTTATGTCTCTATGTTGACAAAGTGTATAGGTGATCATTCATCGGTTGTTCCATTGGAAAGATTGGGTATCTCGAATTCTTTATCTTATAAAGATATAACACCCTATATTCCGCGGGTACTAGTTCTACTCATGTGGCATTTGATATGGACTTATGGGGAAGGTTATGGGCTTGGATATCCTATGTGATAAATGGTGGTAAGATAGGGTTGAAGGAATTCCCACATATATCAAAACGTGGTATGATTAAGTTACCATCGATGAGAATATCTAAACTTGGGCTCTTAAGTAGGTATTTGAATGTAAAGGATGAAGTGACCAAGTGTACATAAGTTTTAAGTTTAACTATAAGCATTTTGATCTTAAAATAGAATAAAATATTGAGGTGCTTGCTTGAATTATTTAAGCTAGTAGGTGAATCACCTACTTTGACCTTTTGACCAACCTAAGAACTAAGTAGGTGCATCACCTATTAAGGCTCTCTTGACCAGTTTATTGGGCCAAATACACTACCACCTACTTAAGTTAATTCGGGCCCAAATTAAAGAAGAGAAAAGGAGGAGAATGGGCAGCCAAGGCCCAATATTTTTTAATCCACAAAGGCCCAATATAATGGGCAAGTAGGTGCATCACCTACTTGATAAATTATGGACCAAAATTACCAAGAAAGTAGGCCAAGAGCAGTTCATTTTAAAGGGATTAAAACCAGCCCTTATAGCTCATTTTAACTAGCCAAAAAAAAAACAGCTTTCAAGATTTCCTCTCTTGTTCTCTCTTAGCTATGCAGAAACCCTAAAATTCCACTAGGGCTCTTTGGAAACCTTCCTTCCAAGTTAAAGGTAAGTGAGAAAATCATGAACGAATCTTAAGAATACTATAAGAATTATGTTCTCCATGATTAAACTATAAGATATCCCTTTTTAAGTTTGGCAGTCCTTTTATCCTTGATTATTAAGAGATTTTTCTCTTCACTTTTGGTTTGTGAGTAAAGGGATCAAGCTACTGAAGAGATATACATTAAGAGAATAAACTACCACCGAAATTAAGGCTTGGCTACTATCCATTTTTGCCCTTTTTCTATATATGTGTGTTAGTAGAGGATTGTGTATATATTGTTGTTAAGAACTCAAGGGATGGTGAGTTTTATTTTTTGTTGCCATATTAAGAAATATTTAGGGTTGCTTTGGATCTGTTGTATGTATGTATATTGGGGGCTTCTTGGTTGACGTTGGGGAAAGGTGTGAATAATCTCTATTGAAAGGTAGAAGAAGGGTATAATGGTACACCACTAAATTAAATGTCGCATAAGTTTACTGCCCACATCACTTGATATACTGTTTTGAGAAGTACAATAAAGGTGAATCTATTAAGGGGATCTTATAAGAAGTTACATTGCGTGTGAATGTAATTGGAGAAGAACGAGGTTGAGAGAACACCCTTGGATTAGTTGATTATGGGTTACTACCCGGTTACTGTTTTAGTAAGTTTAAATGGCGTGAATATGTTAATTAGCTACTAATATTAGTATTATGTTATTGTAGATTAGTAATCTAAAAGGGAAGACGTTAAGTAAAAGTGTGATCAGTTGTGCACCAAGGTATGTATGGTTCATCGATCCTATACTCTTTGGCATGAATCTAACTCTTTTGTTATAAAGTAATCTTCCTAAGCGTTCTTCCTTTCCAGTTATGCATAATTGCAGCATACAACCTCCAAGGTGGCTAACAACCTTATTTTAACTTGTTAGGTTGTTAAAGCACCTAAAGATATGTTTGTACTAAATCTATCCATTTTCCCTTCTAAATACTAGTATGATATAGGTGCTTTCAGAAATAAGCCTTACGAGTTGTTCTCTTAGTCAACATGACCCATGGTGTTAGTTAAGCTCCTATGTGTTATATTTCTATTATTGTTGTATTCTACCTCATTGCTACTGCATCTAGTGCATATTTGCATACCTTTTGCTACTGGTCCAAAGTTCCAAATCTAATATATGACCACCAAAACAACAACTTTAAAGATGAAAAGAATGATCTGAAGTGATTTATATATTTTTGGGTGGTATCCCAGGGGTGGAAGAAACACCTAGCATGGGTCGATCCCAACATTACAGGTGGTATCCCAGGGGCAAAAGGAAAGCCTAGCATGGGTCAATCCCAATTTGTGTACTTATAAGTAACGTATCCCGGGGTTTAAAATGCCTAAATGGATCATCCTTTTTTACCACTGATCAGTTGGTCATTTGTATTATGCCTTATAATCTTATAAAGTAAAGAAGAAGAAAGAAAAGTAAAGTATGTAATGTACATGATCCCATAAGTACAAGCAAAGTTGGCATTCTATCCTTATCTTTATAGTTATATATTGATAACTGATTTTGTTGAGCTCTTGTCTTATTTATAGTCATTTCATGCTATACATACTCAGTACACTCTTTGTACTAACACCCCTCGTGGGGGACACTATGTTTCATGCCGCACGTATAGGTAATCCAGCTAGTAGACCACCCCAGTAGGATCACAGTACATCCTGCTGGTGTTGGTGAGCTCCAAGTTGATTCGGAGCTTTCCGAGTCTGTTATTTGTATTTTTGATATTGTATTGTAGTTATGAGCAAGGCAGGAGTTTTCCCCGACCTTAACTAAGTCCATATGTCTTTTAGAGGCTTTGCAGACTAATGTGAAGTTATGTGTGGTAGTATTGTGTTCTTTTAATGTTATGGCCCCAATAGCAAAGTCTTGTATATGTAGGTTTGGACTTACATGGTTTGTTTTATCAATGCATCATATCCATACTAGTAGAACCTTTGAATGCCATAGTTACATGCATAAAATATACAGGGTTACGAGTTGGTTCTCCCAAAATGGGTGCCTGTCCGCCCCAACGGAATTTAGGGTGTGACAAAAGTGGTATCAGAGCAGGTCACCCTAGGGAGTCGTCTACAAAGTCGTGTCTATGTAGAGTCTTACTTATGGGTGTGTTGTGCACCACATCTCTAAGTAGGAGGCTATGAGGTATTTAGGAGTTATTTCTTTTTCTACATTCCTTAGATCGTGTGATAGAGCCAATAATGTAGGTTGACTTGTATTTAACCTTAAATATTTTTTTTCTCAATATAGTAATGTTGCCGATTACAAAAAAGAGTAAGATTAAGAAGAGTAAGCAAGTAGATGTGGCTGCCGAAGAAGGGACAAGCAAATCACCACCTAGATATGCTGATCAAAGTGAGGCTCAAGATGAGTTTGCATCATGGACTTCTTCTACTCTTCCATCTCTAGAAAATCTAAGAAGGGGAGAAATACCTCCAAAGTCACCTATTAATGCTACTGATCAAGATTTGAGGAATGTGGTACAATTATTAACACGTATAGTTGCGGGACAAGGTCAAGGACAAGCTGGGCCAACTATGGGTTCTAGTAGTATGGATAGGGCAGCCAGTCTACAGACACAAGATTTTCTTAAATTAAACCCTCCTCAATTCACTGGGTCAGATCCTAATGAAGATCCAGAAGACTTTAGTAATCAAATTCAAAGGGTTTTAGATGTTATGCATGTATCTGGTAAAGAGACAGTGGAGTTAGAAGCATATCGATTAAAAGGGGTGGCTATATTGTGCTATGAAGCTTGGAAAAAGTCAAGGGGTATAGGTGCACCTTTAGCTGGTTGGGAAGAATTCCAAACAGCATTTCTTGATCATTATATTTCATTCGAGATTTGGGAGGCCCGTGCAGATCAGTTTTTAAATCTTTGCCAAGGGAATATGATCGTGAGGGAGTACAGTCTTCAATTTAATTCTTTGGCCAGGTATGCTCCTAATGTAGTGGCTACTATGGAGGATAGAGTTCGTCGATATGTGGATATATTGGACCCATATTTGGTTAGAGATTGTACTATTGTTGCCTTGAATAAAGACATGGATATAGCAAGAATATAAGCTTTTGCTAAAAAAATGAAGGATCAAAGGCAAATGAGGACACAAGAGTTGGAAAGAGGGCACTCCAAGAGGGCTAGATCTATGGGACAATTTTCTCCATCTCAAAGTGAATTCAGGCCTTGGTTTTTTTGATAGACCCCCTAGATCATCATCTTCCTACTCTACATTAGGTTTTCCTCCTCAATTCCAGGGGTTTAAGGGAAATCAATTCGGGTAAAGAAGTGAGAGTCAAGGTTCACAAGTAGTGGGGTATAGAGAGAAAGAAGGTGAAAGCCAATCAAGACCTCCTAGACAACTTTGTAAGCATTATGGAAGAAATCATCTAGGTGCATATCGGCTTAGGACAGATTCTTGTTATTGGTATGGCACACCGGGACACATTATGAGAGATTGCCCAAAAAAGGGCATGGCTGATATGGCACGACCCACTGGATCTGTTGTTACATCATCATCCTCGGTTCCTTCTTTTGGTAGGGGTTAGCAGATACCTACTTGTTTTGGTAGGGGTGTTAAGGGAGCTAGTTCTAGTAGTGTTCAGAATCGTACATATGCTCTAGCAGGTCGACAAAATTTGGAGGCTTCTCCTGACGTGGTTACAGGTACACTGTCCATCTTTTCACATAAGGTATATGCATTAATTGATCCAGGATCTACAATATCATATGTCACTCCATTAATTACTGGAAAGTTCAAAAGAACACCGGAATCGCTAGCTAAGCCATTTAAAGTATCTACACCAATTGGCGAATTTACTATAGCTAGAAGAGTTTATCGTAATTGTATAGTAAATGTTTGTAATTGTGATACATTGGCTGACCTTGTGGAGCTTGAAATGGTAGATTTTGATGTTATAATGGGTATGGATTGGTTGTCTTCTTGTTATGCCATTGTGGACTGCCGAGCCAAAGGGGTGCATTTTTATTTTGCAAAGGAAGCAGTCCTTGAGTGGAGGGTTAATATAGGGGCACCAAGGGGTAAGTTTATTTCTTATATTAAGGCAAGGAAGATGATGTACAAAGGATACATATGCCATCTAGTAAGGGTGAAAGATATAGAGGCGGAGTCACCGACTCTTCAATCCATCTCAGTGGTAAATGAATTTCTTGACGTATTTCTTGAAGAGCTTCCAGGTTTACCTCCAGAAAGAGAAGTAGAGTTTGGTATTTATGTGATTCCAGGTACTCAACCGATTTTTATTCCCCCGTATAGAATGGCCCCTGCAGAATTACGTGAATTGAAGAAACAATTAAAACATTTGTTGGAAAAGAGTTTCATAAGGCCTAGTATTTCTCCTTGGGGTGCACCCGTGTTATTTGTATGAAAGAAAGATGGTACGTTAAGAATGTGTATTGATTATCGACAATTGAATAAGGTGACAATTATGAACAAATATTCCCTTCCTAGAATTGATGATTTGTTTGATCAGTTACAAGGTGCTAAGTGTTTCTCAAAGATCGACTTGAGTTCAGGTTATCACCAACTGAGAGTGAAGGAGAAATATATACCTAAAACGGATTTTCGAACGAGATGTGGTTATTTTGAGTTTTTAGTTATGTCATTTGGGCTAACTAATGCACCAGCAGCTTTCATGGATTTGATGAATAGAGTGTTTAATCCATTCTTGGATGTATTTATTATCATATTTATAAATTATATTCTGGTGTATTGAAGATTGGAAGAAGATCATGCTAATCATTTACGACAGGTGTTACGAATCCTTCGCGATCGTAAGTTGTATGCAAAGTTCTCCAAATATGAGCTTTGGTTAAAATCGGTAGCATTCTTGGGTCATATTATATCTAATGAAGGAATAAGAGTTGATTCTCAAAAGATAGAGGCAGTGAAGAACTGGCCAATACCCATGACGCCTACGGAGGTTCGTAGTTTCCTAGGCTTGGCAGGTTATTATAGAAGGTTCTTTGAGGGGTTTTCTTCTATTTCTGCACCTTTAACAAAGTTAACACACAAAGAAGCTAAGTTTCAATGGGATGAAACGTGTGAAAGAAGTTTTCAAGATTTGAAGAATAAGTTGACTTCTACACCAATATTGGTACTTCCAGATGGCATCGAAGGCTATGCGGTATATTGTGATGCTTTAGGAGTTGGCTTAGGATATGTTTTAATGCAACATGGTAAAGTAATAGCTTACGCCTTAAGACAATTGCGGCCACATGAGAAGAATTATCCAACACATGATCTCGAGCTAGAAGCAGTTATATTGTCTTTAAAAATATGGCTCCACTACTTGTATGGGGTACATGTTGATATATATACCGACCATAAGAGTTTACAGTACCTCTTTAACTAGAGGGACCTAAATTTGAGGTAGCGAAGATGGCTTGGGTTGTTAAAAGTCTATGATGATGATATCTTATATCATCCGGGCAAAGCAAATGTAGTAGCCGATGCACTAAGTTGTAAGGCGATGGCAAGTAATTATAGGCAGCCCATGGAAAGACAAGGGATAACTAGGGATCTACACTAATTATCTAGCTTGGTGGTTCTCCTTATTGAATCTTCAGACAAAGGCATTACTATGCAAAATGCAGTAGAATCCTCATTAGTAGCCGAAGTTAAAGAGAAATAATACATAGATCCTATTCTTTTACAGCTTAAGGAAAATGTATAACGAGGTGTGACAAAGGCATTTGAGCTTACAGAAGAGGGAATACATCGATGCCAAAACAGATTATGTGTACCTAATGTAGATGGGCTAAAAAAATGGATTATGATGGAGGCACATCATTCAAGATATTCTATCCATCCTGGTTCAACTTAAATGTATCATGACTCAAAAGAGATGTATTGGTGGGGCGACATGAAGAAGAACATTGCAGAATTTGTAGTTGAATATCCAAATTATCAACAAGTCAAAGTGGAGCACCAAACCAGGAGGTTATATGCAGCTTATGGAGCTCCCAACTTGGAAGTGGGATATGATCAACATGGATTTCATCACTGTTCTACCTCGCTCATCTCAAAAGTTTGATTCTATAAGGGTAATAGTTGATAGACTCACCAAATCAGCACATTTTCTATCGGTTAAGACTACGTACACAACTGAAGAGTATGCGAAATTATATATTTTATATATTAAAAAGATAGTTCGGATGCATGGAGTCTCAATCTCTATTATATCTGATAGGGGAGCTCAATTGACCACATATTTTTGGAGGCCATTCCAGAAGAGTTTGGTAACGCAAGTGAGTTTACGCATAGCTTTTCACCCTCAAATGGATGACAGGCAGAACGTACAATCCAAACACTAGAGGATATGTTATGTGCTTGTGTATTGGACTTCAAAGGTAGTTAGGATAATTATTTTCCACTAATTGAGTTTGCATACAACAATAGTTATCACTCAAGTATCAAAATAGCGCCTTATGAAGCTTTATATGACAAAATATGTAGATCACCAATTGGGTGGTTTGAAGTGGGTGAAACTACCTTAGTTGGGCCAGATCTTGTTCATCAATCTATAGAAAAAGTTAAGGTGATTTAACAACGGTTAGAAATATCTCAAAGCCTACATAAGTCATATGAGGATACTAGAAAAAGAGGGTCAGAGTTTTCTATAGGAGATTGGGTGATCTTGAAGGTGTCTCCAATGAAAGAGGTAATGAGGTTTCGTAAAAAGGGAAAACTAAGTCCTCTCTACATAGGGCCATATAAAATTATTCAAAGATTTGGCCAAGTGGCATATGAATTAGACCTACCCCAATAGCTTTCAATGGTCCATCCGGTGTTTCATGTCGCAATGCTATGCAAGTACATAGGAGATCCATATCATATTACTCCTACTAAAGATGTGCAGGTTACGAAAGAACTCACCTATGAAGAAGTGTCTACTACTATACTAGATTGGCAAGTTAAAAAGTTAAGAAATAAAGAAGTAATTTTGGTAAAAGTGCTTTGGAGGAGCCAGCAAGTAGAAGAAATCACATGGGAAGCCAAAGAGGCAATGAAGTCAAAGTACCCTCATTTTTTTGAATCTAAATACTTGGTCCAAGGATGCTGATTTGGGGCATAAATAAGTAAGTATGACTACATAAGTGTTATGTGGATATAAACGAGTTTAAACTTAGTCTTATATTTATTTAGGCTAGCTAGTTATGCTAGCATTCGATGACGAATATTTCTAAGAGGGTAGGATGTAACACCCTATATTCCACGAGTACTAGTTCTACTCATGTGGAATTTGATATGGACTTGTGGGGCAGGTTATAGGCTCAGGTATCCTATGTGATAAGTGGTGGTAAGATAGGGTTGAAGGAATTCCCACATATATCAAAACGTGGTATGATTAAGTTACCATCGATGAGAGTATCTAAACTTGAGACCTTAAGTAGGTATTTGAATCTAAAGGATGAGGTGACCAAGTGTACATAAGTTTTAAGTTTAACTATAATCAGTTTGATCTTAAAATGGAATAAAATATTAAGGTGTTTGCTTGACTTATTTAAGATAGTAGGTGAATCACCTACTTTGACCTTTTGACCAACCTAAGAACTAAGTAGGTGCATCACCTATTAAGGATCCCTTGACCATCTTATTGGGACAAATACACTACCACCTACTTAAGTTAATTCTGGCCCAAATTAAAGAAGAGAAAAGGAGGAGAATAGGCAGCCAAGGCCCAATAGTTTTTAATCCAAAAAGGCCGAATATAATGGGAAAGTAGTTGCATTACCTACTTGATAAATTATGGCCCAAAAATAACCAAGAAATTCGTCCAAGAGAAGCTCTTTTTAAAGGGATTAAAACCAGCCCTTATAGCTCATTTTAACTAGCCCAAAAAAAAACAGCTTACAAGATTTTCTCTCTTGTTCTCTCTTAGCTATGCAGCAGCCCTAAAATTCCACTAGGGTTCTTTGGAAACCTTCCTTCCAAGTTAAAGGTAAGTGAGAAAATCATGAGCATATCTTAACAATACTATAAGAATTATGTTCTCCATGATTAAACTATAAGATATCCCTTTTTAAGTTTGGCAGTCCCTTTATCCTTGATTATTAAGAGATTTTTCTCTTTACTTTTGGTTTGTGAGTAAAGGGATCAATATATTGAAGAGATATACATTAAGGAAATAAACTACCACCGAAATTAATGTATGGCTACTATCCATTTTTTCCCTTTTTCCTATATATGTGTGTTAGTAGAAGATTGTGTATTTATTATTGTTAAGAACTCAAAGGATGGTGAGTTCAATTTTTGGTTGCAATATTAAGGGATATTTGGGGCTGCTTTGGATCTGTTTTATGTATGTATGTTGGGGGCTGCTTGATTGACATTGGGGGAAAGGTGTGAATAATCTCTATTAAAAGGTAGAAAAAGGGTATAATGGTACACCACCGAATTGAATGTCATATAAGTTTAATGCCCATATCACTTGATATACTGTTTTGAGAAGTAAAATAAAGACGAATCTATTAAGGAGATCTTATAAGAAGTTACATTGCGAGTGAATGTAATGGGAGAAGAACGAGGTTAAGAGAACACCCTTGGATAAGTTAATTGTGGGTTACTACCTGGTTACTGTTTTAGTAAGTTTAAATGGAGTGAATATGTTAATTATATACTAATACTAGTCTTATGATATTGTAGATTAGTAATCTAAATGGGAAAACGTTAAGTAAAAGTGTGATCAGTTGTGCAGCAAGGTATGTATGGTTCGTCGATCCTATACTCTTTGGCATGAATCTAACTCCTTTGTTACAAAGTAAGCTTCCTAAGTGTTCTTTCTTTCAAGTTATTCATAACTACAACATACAACCTCCAAGGTGGCTAACAACCTTATTCTAACTTGTTAGGTTGTTAAAATACCTAAAGATGTGTTTGTTACTAGATCTGTCCATTTTCCCTTCTAAATACTAGTATGATATAGGTGCTTTCAGAAATAAGCCTTACGAGTTGTTCTCTGAGTCAACATGACCCATGGTGTTAGTTAAGCTCCTATGTATTATATTTCTATTATTGTTGTATTCTACCTCATTGCTACTGCATCTACTGCATATTTCCATACCTTTTGCTACTGGTCCAAAGTTCCAAATCCAATACATGACCACCAAAAAACAACTTTAAAGATGAAAAGAATTATCTGAACTGATTCTATATATATTTTTGGTTGGTATCCCAGGGGTGGAAGAAACACCTAGCATGGGTCGATCCCAACATTACGGGTGGTATCCTAGGGGTGAATGAAAAGTCTAGCATGGGTCGATCCTGATTTGTTTACTTATGAGGAACGTATCCCAGGGGTTAAAATGCCTAGCATGGGTTATCCTCTTTTACCACTGATCAGCTGGTTATTATTATTATGCCTTATAATCTTATAAAGTATAGAAGAAGAAAGAAAAGTAAAGGATGTAATGAACATGATCCCATAAGTACAAGCAAAGTTGGCATTCTATCCTTATCTTTATAGTTATATATTGATAACTGATTTTGTTTAGGTCTTATCTTATTTATAGTCACTTCATATTGTACATACTCAGTACACTCTTTGTATTTACACCCCTCGTAGGGGACACTATGTTTCATGCCATAGGTACCGGTACTCCAACTAGTAGACCACCCCAATGGAGCACAGGACATCCAGCTGCTGTTGGTGAGCTCCAAGTTAATTCAGAGTTTTCCAAGTTTGTTATATGTATTTTTTATATTGTATAGTAGTTATGAGAAAGGCGGGGGTTTTCCCCGACCTTAACTAAGTCCATGTGTCTTTTAGAGGCTTTGCAGACTAATGTGAAGTTAAGTGTGGTAGTATTGTGTTCTTTTAACGTTGTGGCCCCAATGGCCAAGTCTTGTATATGTAGGTTTGGACTTACGTGATTTGTTTTATTAATGCATCATATCCATACCAGCAGAACCTTTGAATACCATAGTTACATGTATAAAAAGTACAGGGTTACAAGTTGGTTCTCCCAAAATGGGTGCCTGTCCTCCCCAACAGAATTTGGGGCGTGACAAAATAGATCCAGGTTGAGATCTTGGATCGACAGATTCATCAGTTACGGACCAAGGATGTAGCTTCGGTTAAGGTTGTATGTTAAAACCACAAGGTGGAAGAAGATGCTTGGGAAGCAGAAGAGGACATGAAGTCTAAGTATCTGCATCTGTTTTCTTCTTTGGATATTCTTACAAAAGGTATGTGTTCTTGATCACATCTTTTTTATCTAATTGGTTAAAGAAAATTTCATTTCCGTGCATCTTTGTTTTCTAACTTACTTAAAGATTAGAATGGTTAATTTGGGGTATAGTTCATGATTGTACTACCTTGTCCATCACTCGGGGATGAATGATCCTAGTAGGGGAGACTAAATCACCCTGGGTTTTGACCTTTTGAAAATTTCTCCACTTTTGGACCTTCTAGACATCATACGACTTACCATACTAGTTGTATAGTGAGGGTACGGGTCAAGTAACCCAGTCGTATTTTATCTAATGTTGGGTGGTTGAGTTTTTAGAATGGGTACGACTTGGATAAGTACGAGTCATGACGGGTTGTAGGTTTGGGTTTTACTTCACTTAATTTGAAACTTATTAACTTAACTTGGATCTGAGTATGAGTGGCTCACATTGAGTCATGAGAATAGAGTACGAGTGGTATAGTCTAACTTGTATGTTGGACAGTGTCAACCCCTTATGATTCTACCCAGGGTACGATTACATGACACTAATCATATGGTTGGGTATGATTTGGTTTGGGTGATCATATATTGGACAGTGTTAGGGTCCAAGGGATGCCTATGGTATGAATAGTGGGTACCACTCATATGATATGGGTGGTATGGTGGAGTCGTACCCTCCTGCGGGAATTTTATACAGTTTAAGCTGCGGGTAATCTGAATATTTTTCTCTAAACCTCGTAAGGCCCCATAACTTATATCACTCTTGGGAAATCATTTAACCTCTTTTCAATCACTCAATCTCTCTTAAAACACTCTCAAATTTTCTTAGGGCTCTTGTGTCAAAGAAGGCTAGGGTTTTATCAATAGGATCAATTTTGGGATTACAAGGGTGATTTCTCTCCATCATCTTCATAATCTAAGGCATGTTACTCCTCCCTTATTGTTAGTTCATCTAAAGGCATGATTTAATGTATGGTTTTCATGGCATAAATGTTGTATGGTTTTGAGTTTTCAAATACATGTTGGAGGTTTTGGTTACAATGTTTGGTTATGATTTTCCCATGTCTTTTACTTATTGTTCTCATATTATTATGGTCATTTGAACATTTGGTTGCATGGGAATGGCTAATTGGTTCATGGTTTTGTCTTTGGAAATACTATGCCCCCAACTTGTTTGATAAAATGCCTATGAGAACATTTTTGGTTAAATTGTTGGACTTTCATTGAACTTTGCATGGTATAACTTGGTAATGGAACCGTAAATGGTATAAATGGTTTAAATAGATTGGAATGGTTTAAATGGTAAGGTCTTGGTAGTTATGGTTGATCTAATTGAAAGCCTTGTGGGATCCAAGGGAATCCCTCAAGCAAACATAATAATGATCACTTGTGGGGTACATGGGATTCCCCCAAGTCAACTTAATAATGTAATCTATGGGTACATGGGAATACCTTCTTCTTAAAAAGGATGGATAAGATTCTTGCTTACAAGCTATAGTTAGTATGACGATACCACTACTTATGGCCTTGGTTAGTAATAAATAGAATGGTAGTTTGGTTGTGTGGTAATGGTTTTAATTGGTAAATAATTGTGGGGTGTGATTGCTAAGCGTGAAGGTGTGAGTCTAATGGATGAAAATTGGAAACTCATTTTTGCCGACATAAGGATTGGTTATGGCGACCATATATGATACTTATGGGGTACACGAGAATCCCATATGTACACTTGTATATATGTATCATGAAGAGCGAAGTGTACTCGGGAACCCCCTACTCCTATGGTATCTCCAGTTCGTGCGGCTAAATATATTAGGGCCCATTCAGGGGGTTGCACTAGACCCATATAGCCCGTGGGTGGTTCTAGGATGGTTAAGCAGCACATACCTAGGTTAATAGTTGTAAAGGCATGCTAAACCTATTCCCTTTCCCAACATGGATATTAAATATATACATGTATGTATGGTTATGTATGCATATGGTTCGTTCACTTGGTTTTAAAGGTTGGTATTATTTTATCCGTATCCTGAGTGCATGCTAGCATTCACCCGCTAACCCATCTTCGGGTGGCTATATCCCCACACAATATAGGAACTGGAAATTTTACTCCTCCTGTTTAGTGCTCATACTCGAGATCAGCTCGGTTGGATTGAAGTGGTGAGCATTTATATTCCGGAAGGCTCTATTTCTTATTAAGATGTTTTCACCTACTTTGGTTATTTTATAGACATTGGTTTTGGCTATGGTTGGGGGCATGCGCCAACTGGATATTGTTTTACTTTCGGTTAGAGGCTTTATGGAACTACTATGGGTTGGTATGGATGGTGTCAGTATTAGTGCCATCCTTAGTATTGGCATTGGTATTGGGGCCGATACCATTTGACTGTATTTATTATTTTTCCATCATTTTATGTTATGGTCTCGTACTTGGTTATTGTATTTGGTTTTGGTTTAGTTATTGATTAGATATTGGTTGGTTGGACTTGCTTGGTTGGTCACGGTTATGGATATATCCCAGAGTGTGGAATTGTATAAAACACTATCTTGTTATATGTTCAAAATTTATCCGACTAAGGGCACGTGTTTGGAGGTTGGGTTGGGTAACGGGGGTGGTCTTCAATCTTGGTTGGACTTAGGATACCCATTACGACAAGACCCCGATTTAGGTCATGTCATCCCCCTCGGGAGAAAACCTCGACCTTCTGTTGTTGGACTGATTCTAAAATTTGGCTAAGTATGGGATCCTTTATATTGCTTCTCATTTACTTCCACTACCAGAGATGATTCCAAACCATTCTGAACCACTACCCCCTCATCATCCGTGTCAAGCAAACATACTCTCAAACGGGCCAACCTATGCACTTCTTTGGCCAACTCCTATTTTTTCTCTTTTACATGAGACACACTACCCATAGATAGCCTACTCAGTGTGTCTACAACCACATTAGCGTTACTAGGATAATAAAGCATATTTATGTCATAATCCTTCAATAATTCCAACCCCCTTCTTTGACGAAAATTTAGCTCCCTTTAAGAAAATACATACTGAAGACTCTTGTGGTTAGTGAAAACATCAATATGCACACCATAAAGATAGTACCTCCAAATCTTTAGAGTAAACACCACAGCAGCTAACTCCAAATCGTGGGTTGGGTAGTTTTTTTGTGATCCTTAAGTTGCCTGGAGTCATAAGCTATTACTCTACCATTTTTCATCTACACACAACCTAACCCAACTCTGGAAGCATCACAATACACTACGAATCTATCTAACCCCTCTGGCATAGCTAACACTGGTGTTAAAGTCAATCTATTTTTTAATTCTTGGAAACTCTTCTCACATTTATCTGACCATACAAACTTCACCTTCTTTTATGTCAGCTAAAATTCAAGAAGGAGGGGAATTGAAATTTTCTTCTGTGAGCCGATTACTGACTTCTTACAGTCAACTTGCCTGCAGATCAGAACACTTCACAAACAGATTAAACTTAGAATAGTCAATTAAGCAAATAAGAAAATGTTAAGTAATAACACAAAGATTTATCCTGGTTCGGCACACCAATCTCGTGCCTACGTCCTGTCCCCTTGGGTTCAAAGTTTCCTTAGATCATTAAAAGATTGGTTAGAGTACAATGATAGGAAACAAGTTCTGAAGACTTATTTTGCTCTTCAAATCTTATGACATAGCTTCAGTTGATGTTACAAAGCTGACTCGATCCTACTCTTTATATAACAATTGTAAACTAAAGTTACAAAGATTTGTAAGACTAAGAATGAGACACTTTGAATTTTCTCTTTGAAGTTGCGTAACCCGTGTCTGTCTTTAATCTTTATCATTTATAGTCTTTGGTTGCTACTCTTCACAAGGAAACTGAAGAGATTTCTTCTCAATCAAAGATTTAAATTGATTTCTTGATTGAGGAATGTAGCTGTTTGATATGTCCATATCTGATATGTCCATATATGGCTTTGGATCACGTCCATATCAGATATGTCCTTGATCTATCTTTCATTTTAGTCTTGTAGAGATTGATGTCCATATGATGTTTGTGGCCTTCCTTCCTTTTGTTTAAATCCTGATTGATTTTCTAATTGATTTAGTGTACCGTGATTCTAGGATGGTGATTCTCCTTCCATTTCTAAGATATTTGATTAATTTTCTTGCCATACTTGTTGGAGTGTCGTGATCTTCTTATGATTGGATGTCCTTCCATTCCTTGCCAAACTTGTTTGAGTGCCCTGATCTTCTTATGATTGGATGTCCTTCCATTCCTAGAGCTAGCTTCCTTCATTAGTAGTTTTCAATTAGAGGAAAATTGAGACCCTGCGATGGGGCTTTAGGTAGGGCATCAGGAACTTGTGGGTTCTCCCCTATCTCCCGCTCAAAGTTTCTTGGAAACTTGTCATAAAAGGCAAGACAGCTTCTAATAACTCGTTCATTTTTGTATTTTCAAATTGACTTCTCCTCTAAAGTTAAATCGTACTCCTCATCTTCATGTTCTATTGATCAGAAGCATCCAGCAGCGCCACGCCGGCCGGTGGAAAGAGTGTTACTACTAAGCTAAGCTGCTATTGGGGAACTCGGTATAAGCGATTTTTTGCTTCCGCCTTTCTAGGCTTCACAATAGCTCTCCCTTTTCTTTTCCAATTCCTTCGTTTTGTTCTACTTAGGTGGAGCAATCCGACCTCTCGACAGAATATAAAAGAGAACCACTGGCATGTGTAAACACCTCATGCAAGGATCCACTTATTAGTTTTTCATTATTAAGGAATAAACTTCGGAGGCTAAAAATCTCCCCCTTTTTGATAATGAAAAACATGAATAAACATTAGTTGACTTCCCTGTCAGTCAGCTTGCTCCCCCTGACTTGTAAGCATCAGTCGGCCTTTGTGTACCGAATGTCAACTTTGCTCCCTCTGACTTGTGAGCATCTTTGTTGTTCTAAGTTTCTTGGATTATCCTAAGTTTCTTGGATATTCAGTCATCATTTGTGTGTCAAAAGTCGACTTGTTTCTCTTGTATGGTGGGTGCTTCCCTTCCTGTCTTTCTTTCTTTTTTGGCATAATAAAAAAGAATAGCAACAGAAGGAAAATAGTACACACAGACAGAGTAGCACACAAAGCAGTAGACAACCATGGATAGTTATAATCTATTAACTAGGCATAGCAAAAGAAATTTTCAGAATATATGATAAAAATTATCTTACATCCCATAAACATAAGGGACAAGACCTCCTTTTGAATAAAAAAGTTCGCAATTCACCATTTTGCCAGAAAGAAGGTGAGAGTGTTATGCATTTTTTGACAAAACTTGCCATATGAATTTTCAACATTCTTGACAAAGAAAGAGTAGGAGTATTGGACAAAGAAAGCTAGATCATCATTCGAGAAAGAGACTTGGGATTTCAAGGAGTCCATGCGAGAGAGAACTCGAGAGAATAGCTTGACTCCTTCTTGTTTAAGCCCATCGAGTCCCCGCCAGATCACACTTATGTCGGAGCTCGTACTTTTCCCAAGTTCCAAGATCTTGGTAGTAGACTCTTGGAGTTGCATGATACCTTCCTCGATGGCTTTGAACTGTTGCTTAACTTTTTTAAGCTCCTTCATCAAAGAGACATAGGGGTTAGATACAGATTTACTTACCTTTGGAGGCTCAGCCTTAGCACGGGCAAAATCCTTCCTGCACCATTCATCTTCCACCAGAACATATCCCATACTGCTGAAGGTTCTTTAATCATAAGTTAGAGCTACTTCAATTGGGGGATAAGCAGAGGATCGATGGAGTAGAACAAGAGGATTCGGGTGATAAGCAGTCTGAACGGTAAATTGGTAGATGCATTAACTTCCCTTGCACTCTCAAGCATGTACTCGTGAATCCAAGTGGACTAATTTATTTTGATTTTTTTGACCAGACAGCACAATACAAAGACATCATGACAAATGATGTTGCTTAGGGATCCTTTTCGTGGAATCAAAGTGGTGGAAACAATATGGGCCATAATGCAAAATTTAAAACAAAGCGTTAGAGGACCAAAGTTGGTAGATGTGGAGTCAGGGTTAGAAAGAATTTTCTTGACTCCCTCAAAGCCTACTTCAAAGTCCTCAGGCCAGTTATTGTTCATGAAATGGACCACACCATAAAATTTAGTATCAAAAACATTCTCAAACAAAAAATTATTCAAGATAATTCTTATGACTAGCACAAGAGTTTCAAATTCACCACTGTCTGGGGACTTTCTGAGATTGGCGTAGAAAATGCGAACAAGGTCTTCATAAACTATATGTCCACAAAGGCTAAAAAGAAAGGGCATATCTTGAAATTTGAAAAAGTGGCTAATATTGCAAGAGGCATCTTTAAGTTGGCTGATATTGACAATACGGCCAAAAACGATTGAGCAATTTTTGAATGAGAGAAACTTTTCTTTGGAGAGGTTTATCCAGAATTGATGCGTCTTCTCTAGAGGGAGAGAGTTGGAGGGATTTAAATAGGGTTTCTTTGTAGAGAAAATAGGGCTGGAAGAGGGTTGTCGTTTCTTAAGAAGAATAGAATGAGATGAGGACTCATCAGAGAATTCTGAAAGAGAAACAGGCCCATCGGAGGTGATTCTAAAAATGTTAGACATAGAGCAAGTTTTTGTCATGAAAGAGAGAGAGCAAGATTGAAAAGAGAAGAGAAAGGAAGAAGAAGAGTTGGTTAAGAGAATCTAGAGGAGGCGACTATTTAGAAGGGATAAGAATGGAGAAGTGAAGGGGCGTAAGGTAAAAGAGGACTGATGGAGGTGAAAGGACACTGCATGGGGAAGAGAGAGAGAAGCGGCAGAGTGGGAAATGGTGAATTAATGATGACATCCTTTTAAAAAGAGGACTTTTTGGTAAAATAGGCAAAATTGGACTAAGTAAAAAATATTGTGACCAAAAATATGACTCATAAGTCATTAATACTAAATATTTTTCAAGATCTTTCTTCTAGTAAAGAAATAAAATTGGACTAGGTAAAATGATTTGTGTCCAAAATATGACTCATGAATTATTGACATCAGATCTTTTTTTGAGAAATCAAGATAGTTTTTTTAAATGATCCAATTTTCTACAAGATCATGAACAGAAAAATACTCAAAGCTAAGATACTATGCCATAAATACACAGAACATTTAGGTAGAGTATCAGCACAGTATATCATACGTTCTGGGAACAATCTCAAAAGATAGATTAAAAATAACTAGTTGACGCATGATTCAAAGAATTTAAGTACAGAAACTTCCAAGAGTTGAGTATTCTGCTTCAGTTGTTGGCGAGTCAACTAAAGTTTGTTCATTGCTGAGTCATGAGTTTGGGACATCGAAACTCTCATCAGAATGGAAAAATTCTCACAAGAAAATATTAGAGCTATCAGGAATAATGTTAAAGCATGCATCGTAAAAACAAGAGTTAATTTTTAAAGACTTAGAAACATATCAAAAATTTCCCTCCCCCTTTTTTAAAAAAAATTCAAATTCTAGAGATTGTTTTACAAAAATTTTGTCATGACGAGAAATACATGAAATAGCTTAAAATATTTTAGGGCCTTAATTGATAAGGATAAATCATATTTTATTCTGACCTTGTCATAGGAATAAAAAACTTTATTGAGGTCAGTACCCTACTGGAGGGGGTCTATCTTTATTTCTATTTCATTATTTCAAATGCAAGAGTTGACTCTGAGAGGGGTATAGTCGACTCTGATGACACTATTTCTGGAGTTGTCACTGAATCTGACTACATTTCCATCTACATTCTATAACATGGAGGAGATCCTTTTCTTTCCTACTATACTTCTAGAACATCCTCTTTCAATCCCTCATTTTTATAGATTTTGCGGACATGTTCCTGCAAAATAAGAAGATTAATTCTGCTTAGGTACCCAAGTGGTCTTGGGTCCTTGGGAGTTAGTTGTGATTCCTTTGGGCTTCCAAATCCACATACTATTAGGCTTATTCCTGCAGCTGTAGGATTTGTGCCCTCTTTGTCCACAGGTAAAACAGATAGGTCCTTGAGAGGAGAAAGATGTTTTAGTAGATTTAAACGACCATGAGAAACTTGAATAGTTTTTTAAAGAATTTGGTCTTACAAAACTATGGCTTGGGGAAGTCCTATGATTGTTTAATTCTATTTTTGCATCATCAAGCTCTTCATGAAGTAGGTCAAGTTCAATTTGACATGCTTCTACTTCTATTTTCCACTTTTGACTTTTCTCTTCGAGTTTTTGTTTAAATCGAGCTTCACAACTCTTTTTCTGTTGATCCAGTTTATTATATTCATTTATGACTTTTTGAAGCTCGTCAGTTATCATATCCAAATTCGATTCAAGAGTACTACAGCTATAACAGTCGTGTAGTCTTACCTCGCTAGGTTCGCCTGTTGCCATAAAGCATATATTGACGACTTCTATTTCTTCTTCAGTTTTATCTTCATCGCTCTAGATTCCAAGTTTTTTATTCTTTCTAGATAATCATCTTCTCAGTTCTGTACAGTTTTGTTTGAAATGACCAGGCTTTCCACAGTAGTAACAGAGATCATTGTTTCTGGTTGAGCTATTATTTTTACCTCCTGGGGAACTTTGTTGTCTCTATCTCATGATCTGTCTTACCCCACAGTTGATGAGGGTCATTCCTTCGCTATTAGCTTTTTCCAGAAAGTCCTCCTTTCTGATTAGAGCAACGTTAAAGGCTACTGGTTTCTTCTTTTCATCCTTGTGAAACCTGTTAATATAATTTTTTCAGAAAAGGCTCAAAAATACCCCTACACTATCTGAAATAGCTCAAAAATGCCCCTCGTTAGATTTTTGGCTCAAAAATAACCCTCCGTTAAATAATTGGCTCAAAAATACCCCTCCCTCTAACGGAATTCGGAAAAGGATCAAAATACCCCTAAACTATCTGAAATGGGTCAAAAATACCCCTCTGTTAAATATTTGGCTCAAAAATACCCCTCCCCTTAACGAAATTAAATTATTTCGATTGAATTAAACCCTAACTTTAACTTTTTAACCCTAATACTGTAATTTTTTTACATAAAAGTATTTTTTTATTTTAAAAATAAGCTAATGAAAAAAGTATTTGAATTATAATATAAATTGGTTGAATTTGATTTGAAAAATAAACATACATTTATTCTAAAAAGGTATTTTCACTTTAAATCTTTTTAATCTTTAAAGAAATTAATGAAATATAAATTTTCACTTAAAGAAATTAACGAAATAAAAATTAAATGATGAACTTTATATAAATTAACGAAATAATCGAAATAATTTAATTTCGTTAAATACCCCTCTATTAAATATTTGGCTCAAAAATATCCCTCCCCTTAACGAAATTAAATTATTTCGATTGAATTAAACTCTAACTTTAACTTTTTAATCCTAATACTTTAATTTTTTTATATAAAAGTATTTTTTAAATTTTAAAATAAGATAATGAAAAAAAGTATTTGAATTATAATATAAATTGGTTGAATTTGATTTGGAAAATAAACATACATTTATTCTAAAAAGGTATTTTCACTTTACATCTTTTTAATCTTTAAAGAAATTAACGAAATTAACGAAATATAAATTTTCACTTAAAGAAATTACCGAAATATAAATTAAATGATGAACTTTATATAAATTAGTGAAATAATCAAAATAATTTAATTTCGTTAAATACCCCTCTGTTAAATAGTTGACTCAAAAATACCCATCCCCTTAACGAAATTAAATTATTTCGATTGAATTAAACCCTAACTTTAACTTTTTAACCCTAATACTTTAATTTTTTTACATAAAAGTATTTTTTAAATTTTAAAAATAAGATAATGAAAAAAAGTATTTGAATTATAATATAAATTTGTTGAATTTGATTTGGAAAATAAACATACATTTATTCTAAAAAGGTATTTTCACTTTACATCTTTTAATCTTTAAAGAAATTAACGAAATTATCGAAATATAAATTTTCACTTAAAGAAATTAACGAAATATAAATTAATGATGAACTTTATATAAATTAACGAAATAATCAAAATAATTTAATTTCGTTAAGGGAGAGGTATTTTTTAGCCAAATATTTAACAGAGGGGTAATTTTGACCTATTTCAGATAGTTCAGGGGTATTTTTGATCCTTTTCCAAATTTCATTAGAGGGAGGAGTATTTTTTAGCCAAATATTTAATGAAGGGGTATTTTTTAGCCAAAAATCTAACGAAGGGCATTTTTGAGCTATTTCGGATAGTTCAGGGATATTTTTTAGCCTTTTCCGTAATTTTTTTCATATGTAATAAGGTTACCTCATAGTTCTTCATATGTCATGTTGTGAAGATATCTATCTTCTAGAATGGCAGCCTTGGTTTTCCAAGTTTTTGGAAGACTTCGGACCAGCTTCTGGACTTACAGGTTGTATGGATAGATCATCCCCAGTGATTTCAGTTCGCAGATGATTTTATGGAATCTGGCAAACATTGTTCCAATGTGCTCATTTTATTCCATTCTGAATAGTTTGTACTCATTGACCAGGGCAGCAATTTTTGACTTCTTGACTTTGGTGGTTCCTTCATAGGTTACCACTAATTTGTCCCACCTTTCTTTGTGGTTTCACAAGTTGATATCTTGTTGTATTCTTCCCCGCTAACTGCACATAAAAGTAAACTTATAGCACGTGCATTAGTTTGAATTACCTCTTATTGTTGTTTAGTGACCTTGAAGCTTTCAAGATCTTCTAAGTCAATAATGCTAGATTCCTTGACTTTGTCCTTTGACTTCTCCGTAAGTCCCAGAATTGGCTTTGACCCTTCCTGATAACAACCCAGGCTTGGAAGTTGTTTGATTGGACAAAAATTCTAAACCTGTTTTTCCAGTAAGAGTAATTTTTTACATTAAAGAATGGTGGTCTTATGGAGCAGTGACCATCCTAGAGAAGAGTACCAGGTATCTGATAATTTGCCATTTGATCTTTGCTCACTTACGGTTAAGCAATGTAGTTGGTGAGACCTTGATCTGATACCAATTAAAATTCCAGAGGGGGTGAATTGAAATTTTTCTTTTGTGAGTCGACTATTGACTCCTCACAATCGACTTGCCTTCAGATCAGAACACTTCACAAACAGATTAAATTTAGAACAGTCAAGTAAGTAAATAACAAAGTGTAAAGTAATAACACAAAGATTTATCATGGTTCATAACTCCAATTCAGTGCCTACGTCCAGTCCCCTTGGGTTTCAAAGTTTTCTTAGATTGTTGAAATTTTAGTTCGAGTACAATGGTAGAAAACAAGTTCTGAAGACTTCAACTTCAGTTGATGTTACAAAGTTGACTCGATCCTACTCTTTATATAACAATTGTAAACTAAAGTTATAGAGCTTTGTAAGACTAAGAATGAGGCACTTTGAATTTTCTCCTTGAAGTTGAATAACCCATGTCTGTCTTCAGTCTTTATCATTTATAGTCTTCGGTTGCTACTCTTCACAAGAAAACCCAAGAGATTTCTTCTCAATCAAGGATTTAAATTGATTCCTTGATTGAGGAATGTAGCCGTTTGATATGTCCATATCAAATATGTCTATATACAGCTTTGGATCACATCCATATCAGATATGTCTGTGATCTATCTTTCTTTTTAGTCTAGGAGAGATTGATTTCCATGTGATGTTTATGGCCTTCTTTCCTTTTGTTTAGATCCTGATTGATTTTCTAGTTGCTCTTGTCTGCTGTGATTCTGGGATGGTGATTCTCCTTCCATTTCCAAGATATTTAATTAATTTTCTTGCCATGCTTGTTTGAGTGTCATGATCTTCGTATGATTGGATGTCCTTTCATTCTTTGCTATGCTTGTTTTAGTGTAGTGATCTTCTTATGATTGGATGTCCTTCCATTCCTAGAGTCGGCTTCCTCTATTAGTAGTTTTCAATATCCTGCAAGTATCCACTTGTTAGTTTGTCATTATTAAAATATAAACTTCGAAGGCTAACATCAGTTTAGTCAATGGTGCGGCTATGGAGGAAAACCCTTTAACAAATCTTCTATAGTACCTAGCAAAACCCAAAAAGCTCTTGATGTCGGATGGAGTGATGGGTCTAGGCCAGTGCTTCACTGCAGCAGTCTTCTGAGGTTCCACATGAATACAAGCCCCTGAAATGACGTGTCCCAAGAAGGTAACAGACTCCAACCAAAATTCACACTTACTAAACTTTGCATACAGTTGACGGTCCTTGAGGGTTTATAACACTATCAACGAATAATCCACATGTTCCTTCTCACTCTGAGAATATACCAGTATGTCATCTATAAAGACGATGACGAGACGAACATGTCCAAGTACTATTTTAAGACCCTATTCACCAAGTCCATAAAGGCTGCAGGATCATTTGTTAGTCCAAATGACATAACCACGAACTCAAAATGACTGTACCTTGTTCAGAAAGACGTCTTCGAAATGTCGCGCTCCTTGACTTTCAACTGGTGGTACCCTGAGCTAAGGTCAATATTGGAAAACCATCGGGCACCTTGAAACTAATCGAATAGATCATCGATTAGAGGAATGGGTTACTTATTCATGATGGTAACCTTGTTAGTTGTTTATAGTCTATGCACATTCTGAGAGTGTCATATTTCTTAAGCATGAATAAAATTGGAGTGCCCCACGAAGAAACACTGGGTCTGATGAAATAATTATCTAAGAGATCCTTAAGCTTCTCCTTTAACTCTTTAAGTTTGGTCGGAACCATCTGATATGGAGGGATAGAGATGGGCTGAGTGTCAGGAAGGAGATCAATACCGAACATTATTTCTATGTCTGGAGGTACCCCTAGAAGATATTTGGGAAAAACATCTAGGAACTCATTGACTACACGGACTGATTGAACCATCGGGTTTCAGAATTAATATCTTTGACTCGAACTAAATGGTAAATACACCCTTTTGATATTAATTTTCTGGCCTTAAGATAGGAGATGAAATGACCTTTGGGAGACACAGAACTATCCTCCCACTCAAAAACTGTCTCATCAGGAAACTAAAACTTCACCACGCAGGTGCAATAATTTATTGATGAATAACATGAATGGAGCCAATACATGCCCAAAATAACATCGAAATCTATCATCTCTAGCTCTATTAAATTCTCTAGTGTGACTTTGTAGAGAACAGTAATAGGAAATTTCCTATAAACTTGCCTAGCAATAACTAACTCACCCACTAAGGTTGAGACAGAGAAGGGCTTACCCTAAAATTTACAGCAACAAATGGAGTTACATAGGAGAGATTTGACCCTGGTCTAGCAACACATATACATCAAGGTGAAAGTCAAGAAGCATACCAAAGAAAATATATGGTGAACTCTCCTGCTCCTGATGGGATAGAAAAACATAGAACCAATTCTGGCACTGATCGCCATCGGTACTGGATGATGCACCCTGTGGAAAGACTAGGCAGCCCAGCTGAGTGTAATACCCCGTACTTCTACCCAGCTTAAATTCATCCTAAAAATATTTAAGAATTGCTTTAAAAGATGAATCCACTTTTATATATGTGGTATTTTTAAGATTTTCACTTTTTATCATGTGGAAAATTGAATAAGCTTTCTATCGATACCAAATTCGCCCAAATTCGACACTCGGGCGAAGAGTTAGAGCCTTTTTAGTGAGATAGTGTATCACCTGATCCATCAACGTATCACGGAGCAGGACAAAATGGTAATCGTCAAAATCCAGTGAGCCTCCACGATTATGGCGTGTCGCGCCAGGGCTCAAATTCAGAATTGTCCTTTTTCCAGTGTCTCAGCGCGATGTCTCCGCATCGCGTCAAACTTTCAGGTCCCATCCAGTATTGCAACACGATTTCACCGCGTCGCGCCATCAGCCCAGTTCCCAGTTGGTAATTTCCAGTGACACGTGCGATAGAGTCGCATCACGTCAGCCTGCCAAATCGAGAAATTCTGATAAAAATTAAAAGACGCGTCCAAGGTTAAATGGGTATTTTCCCATGATTTTATTCCACCCAGATGTAGGATTTAAGCCCTAAAAATGTCCTTAGCTACTCATTGTTCAATTCTCCCCCAAAATTTAAGACATTCTCTCTCAGACTTAGAAAAACCCTAGCTCTTGAGAATCAAGGTCAATCTAAAAAAATCTATCCAAGAACCTTCAAGGTTTCCTTTCTAAGGTATGCACAGTGTTCATTCATGGATTCCTTTCATCCATGAAGCCCAAGAATCAAGTTTTAAATCTTGTATTGTGAATATTTTGTTGTGGGTTGATTATGTTCATGTGATTATGGTTGTATGATTCCCAAGTTGGAATCTTTATGTGTTGTTCATGAACCTATGATAGTGTGTGGTTTGAAACATGTGAAATTGAGTTGAAATACGGAGTTTTTTTGTATTAATTTGATGGTCATGCCTATGCCCTAAATTATGTATCCTAGGTGTTTGATAAAATGCCTAAGAGAATAGAAATTATGCAATATAGTTCAATTGTGACTTAAGTGATGAATTCATGTTTTACCCTTATGTTTAAAGAACTCTCATACTATAAATGTGCCTTGTAAATATTTTACCCTTATGTTTAAATATTTGTTGGATTGCTCATGAATTAGCCTAATGAAATTATACCATGTTTACATGCAATCCTATTCATGTATAAGTTGTGATAACCATGTATTTCATGAAATCCCCAACCTATTATATTATAGATTGTTGATGTTGGTCATGTATTTAAGAATGTCATGCCTTGTCAGTTTCATGCTATCGAGTCCTGGGGTACTTGTACCCGATAATTTAGCTGTGTGCCTAGAGCCTGTGTTATGTTTTCATGATATCCTCAATCAATCCATGTTCAGTAGAATTCAGTCAGTCAGGTGACGCAAGAAAACTCAGTAAACTCAGTAATCCCAATAATCTCAGAAATCTCAGTACTTCAGTAATCTCAGTAGTATTCCGTCATTCAACGGAACTCAATGAACTTAGTCCAGTTCATTTCAATAATCATGTTTAGTGTCTATTCAGACGGGAGTAAGATTTAGCACCGAGTGAACCCAAAGATGAGGACACACACTGATAGCTGAGGCTGTGATCCTTAAAAGCAATCCTTGCGTTCCAGAACTATATAGCCAGCATAGGTTGAGACATAAACAACGATAGATTGGGGTTGATAGGGTGGATAAACACTGTCAGATGAGGGTCCTACTATTCTCTTTTGGGGACACTGTCAGATGAGGGTCATCCACAGCTTGTCCTTACCAGTGGCGTGGTATTGACACCCTTCAAATTAGGGTTACAAATTGAACCCCAACACAGCTATAATAGCTTATTAGGGGCATATCGGTTAGATGACTACTTCCCACAGTTACAGTTTTAGACTTAGTCTCAGTAATTGAACTCAGATAGTTCTTCAGAATTTTAGGACTGTCAGATACAGTCAACTCAATACAGTACGGAACTCAGCTAGTTCCATCAGAATCTAGACTGTCAGATACAGTCATTCAGTATCAGTTATATCAGTTATCAGTAACTCATGTTATCAGTATTCAATTTCAGGACCGTTAGATACAGTCAATCAGACCAGTTTTTCGTAATCAGAACTATCAGAAATAGTCATTCAGTTATCAGTAAGATAATATCAGTCCCTCAGTATTCAGTAGACTTAGTTACTCAATATCCCAGTATTAGTAAATCTAGATGTTAGTACATCCATTTATTAGTAGACTCAGTAGTCAGAATTCAGTACTCAATACTATCACGAATTCAGTTACAGTTACGTATTCATGCATGTATTCTCATGTTCATGTTATTCTGTCAGTTAATATTGTTCATACTTATGAACCCTTTACATTCATCCTACCTCACTTGCATACCAGTACATTCAACGTACTGACACATTTGTGCTATGGTGTTTTATACCATAGGTTTAAAATCATGAGCTCTCGAGCTTCCTTAGTAGATCAGACGTTCAGCAGCCAGACGAGAAGTGATTCCTCATCATTCGAGGATAACATGATTATTTTATTATTTTATTATTTTAGTAGTTCAGAGTTAGTTGGGGATGTGTCCCATACACTCCATATATTTCAGACAGTTTAGAGGTTTTCAGACTACAGCATGTTTCAGATAATTTATTTTAATTTTGGGTATTGTTAAACCCCATTATAGACATTATTTTATATTGAGTATTAGTTCAGTTTTGAACCTTATGGCCTTACATCTTATATTCTGCATATTTACAGTATATTATTCAGTGCTCAGTTACAGATATCAGTCATGGGTTAGATTGTGGTCCTTCGGGGTCATGAGCACCTTGTAACGTTTCAGGTACCAGATTTGGGGAGTTACACTGAGCTGCTAAATTTGTAGCCTAAGTCTGAGGACGAACATCCTTATTTCCCTGCTTAGCATATGGGCACTCCTTGATTCTGTATCCTACCTTGCCATAACCATAGCAACCCCCTTTCCCTATCAAACACTCACTAGGATGGGTCCTACCACACTTTACACAAGTCGAATAACTGGGCCTCCCGACCATACTATTCTATGACCTAGAATTCGAAGTACTTCCTCACTGCTCTTACCTGGTCCTAGGTGTTGGGGAATTGGCTGAGGATGGTGCAGGCAGTGATAAGTGGCCCTGAAACTACAAATAATTTCCCCCTCTGGACCTTTGTTGATTGTGCTCAAATTGTCCAATCCTAGCTCTCTTGTTACTCTTTTATTTTTCTTTCAACTTCTCTGCCTCAATCTATTGCGCATGCATCATCAATCGAGAAATATCTATATATCCGATCAACATGATAGTCTAACACTCTTTGACCACGTGATACCCCAGTAACAAATTTACTCATATGAGCTTTAGAGTCAGATAACAACTCTAGGGCATACTCATCTAGTTGAGTGAACTTAAGGTAGTATTCCTTCACTATCATCGATCCCTGCCTCAGATTCATAAAATCCTCCACCTTGGTCTCCCCCATCTTATGAAGAAAGAACCTGTCTATGAAAGCACTTTAAAATATCTATCAATTTATAGAAACTGTATTCTCACACCTACCATCCTTCCACATAACGACCCAAACATAATCAACATCATTCAACCGATAAGATGTCAATTCCACACGCTCCTCTTTAGTAACATGCATTATCTGAGTAATAATGCTTACCTCGTCAATAAAAAGTTGAGGATCATCATCCACCTTTGACCCTTGGAATTTAGGTGGATTCATTCTCATAAAATTCTAAATCCTAGCTACAGCTAAGTTACCATTTTTCTAAAGTGGGACTTCTACATGTTGGTTTCCCTAAACATTAGCATTCACAGCTTGGGCCAATGCTTAAAAAGCAGCCCAAAATTCAGCATGAGACATTTTCATTCAGAGAGACTGTGTGTAGTGGTTCTTGGTCATCGTTTCTGCGAGTGTCAACTCGGGAAGAAGGCATATTCTATCACGTAAAAGCACAAATTAAAGCATATAGTGACAACTTCAAGCAAGATAGATCATGAAAGAGAGGATGATTCCTAACTCGTCTCGTAGCTTCTTGCTCATAAATATGGCGCAATTCACAGTCATGATTAAGACTCTACGTATCGCAACTTGTCTGACTCCCTAGGACTCTTTAAAACCTTAGGCTCTGTTACCAAGTTTGTAACGACCCAGGAATAACCCCTGGACGTCACACGGTGCCTAGGACTACAAATAGCGCCAAGCTAACCCTTGACATTTATATAATTTGAAACTTTTATGAAAAGTAAACTAACACATACATATTAATACGGGAGGAGGCAACTTAAGATCTTATTCTCAACTTGAAGTCATAAACAAACTCTTTAAACTGGAAGGTGCATAGTCTGACAAGCCTCTACTACTAACTAGAGAGCCACTGGGACCGACCCCAGCTGACCCAGATAAAATCTGAAATCAAGTAACTAAAGTAACTTTCATCAACGACCAAGAATTTGATGAGCTGGATCCTCGGACTATGAGAACTCACCAAAAGTCGGGATGTAGGAAGTGATGCCCGTGATCAATTGTGCTATCGAAAACGAGTACCAAAACCTATATTATAAGATAATGTAGCACATAGACATATATATGTGAGTCAGTACTTTGGAATATACTGACTATATGGGGGTGAATGCATAAGTAAAAACATAAACTGATTTTTATACATATATACTTTCAAACCATGCATGCTAAGTGTAGAGGACTCACCTTGGACTTGATTAGATCTAAAATCTATATAATCATAAAAACATGAGAAATAAAGCATGCTGAATAAACTTAGTGAGTCATCATACTTAGTTTCTAAAATCTCTTCTTTTAGTCTTTCTTATGGGAGATTCTTCTAACCAATATAAACCATATGAGCTATCATGGAGTCCAACGTCTTACCCGTATTGGAGAGAGCTATTCTACCCTTGCCATCAGAATTGGACCTTAACTTAAGTGATTACTAAACTTAACCCATATTGGGACTTCAACGTACGGTGGATCATAGTTTATATGAATTTAGGATACACTCATCTACATTCCCTTCTCGGTGTTGAATACCACTCCTATATATATATATATATATATATATATATATATATATACTCATACTTAAGAAATCCACCTTAAAATAGAATAAGGGTTTATAGACTGAAAACCAATTATGCTTCTCTATACTTAAATGAAAATCAGAAAGAACATTTGTGGATTTCAAGTCTTATCTTATATCAAATGATCAGGCTAAACTTTAATCATGTTGTAGTACATGTAACTGAAACTTAAAAACTTATTTTTTTTGTAAACTCGACACTTATGCTTAAGCATTGCCTTTCATACTTTCTTTAATAGAACTTTTAATAAAATATCATGATCAATAATTACATAGAAATCTTTCATCAAAATTTAAGTCAAACTAATAAAATTCAGATCATAATAGAAATCTTGCAATTCAAAACATGAATATATGAAAACTTGTATGCACTTAAATCCTTCAATCACATGGTAATGCTATACTTCAAAAGATGAGAACTTGGGTATGAACCCTAATTAAATCATGTAAATTAAACTTTAAAGATCAAATTTTTCGGGCACAAGGATAAAAGAGTACCCTTGTTCAAAACCTACATACCTGAATTTACTTGGCTTGTAAAGAGAATCTGAACTTAGAGACTTGAGAGATGTCCTTGTGGAAGAAACCCTAGTCTTGTTCTTGAGAATGAGAGGAGAAGAAGTTTTGTTAATTAACTGGGAATAGAAGAAAATAACACCTCTCTTAAGTAATAAGTCGTGGGTTGGAAGTTTTAAGAGGGAAAAGACCAAAAGGCCCCTCAACTGAACTTATAGAAACTCGACCGTCATTCATTATGAGTCATCTCAAAACTCGTAACATTTGGTTACAAGTGGACCTAGCAACGTGTAACCTTGGCAGAATCAAAGAAAGTATGCACTAGTCTGGATACGAGTCGTATCTTACAACTCATAATATGTCACCACAACTTGTAGCAACTACTCGTAACTTGGACAGAAACTTAGAGAACCAACACTGTTGGCCTTACCACCCCCACTATACGAATCGTAACATCTAGTAACGACTCATAGGGTCAAGTTATCAAGTGACCAGAAACTTCAATCATTTCACACTATTTTGGTTACGACTGCATCATATGACTCGTGATGAGTCTTCACGACTTGAGAGATGAGTCATAAGTTCTACAGTGACTTTGAGAAAATGGGGTATAACAACATTCTTGGATTCACCTATGTGATTTCAAATCCAAAACTGAAAACTTGATAACCCTACCTAAGAAGTTTTATCGCTTTTGAAAACTGATAACTGAAGAATAGAGGTCTGTTTGTCTTTGCAGATGATTTAAGCTCTGTTAGCAGACATCATCGGAAGAGGTACAGCTTCATAATCGTAAGGACCTTCGTCATTGTCATCCTCTTGATTTTTTGGTGCTTTTTATTTTTTCCTTATCTGAATTCCTTTTATTTTCTTTTTTATCGACTTTCCTCTTTTTCTTTTGGGCCAAATCTTTGTTCTAGTCTAAGCCATTTTTGAATAATTTTTTTTGTTTATCAATAAAAGAGGCTTCTTAGAGTCCGTTTGAGATTTTTGTTAGAAAAATGCTTATTTGAGAAACACTTTTATAAAATAGCTTTTCAGAAATGTGTTTTTAAGGAAAAAAAATTTATGTTTGATAAATTCATTTGAAAAGTGCTTTTGATAAACAAATTGTGCTTGGGTAATCTTTTCAAAAAGTGTTTTTGAGAGACAAATGACAAAAAATAACATATATCAATAAATTTTTACTACTTTAAATATCTATTATAATATTTTTAATTATTTATTAAAATTAAATATTTGACAAAAAAATTTACAAGTGCTACCAACATACCATTTGGTCTTGCAACATAATTTGTCTGTCATTTATTATCATTCATAATAAAAAATAAAGAGTTATATATTCTTCGATCATCACCATCAATGATATTTTTGATTTATTGTAAAAAAGTAAGAAAAAATAAATAATATATTAATAATAAAATAAAATAAAGAATTATAACATAAATATAAAGTATAAAATTCTAAAATCAAACTTATAAGATGTTCTAAAATGTGTATTGTGTGTGAAAGGTATATTTTGGTCATAAAAATTAATTTTCTACTTTTGTTAAAGCTCAAATTTTCTACTTCTTTTTAAAAGTACTTTTACAAATTTATCAAACACTTTTCCTTTTAAAAAAATGTAAAAACCAATCTTGAATAGGCTATTAGCCTCATTTTAATTTATGGCAAAATGGTTTGATGGACCCCTGTACTATGTCCGTTTTGTAAGTTCGACACTTCTACTTACATATTTGTCAGCTGGACCCTTGAACCCACTAAAAAGCAATATTTTAAACACATTTTCTGATGTGGCATCCTATGTGGATGGGACCACACAGGAGCGTGTTTCGTAAACTCCTAGCGTGCGTCAGCCCTAAAAAAAGGGCCTCCAACGGTAAAAAAAGACATTATAAATGCTCCTTCTTCCTCATTTTTTTCCAATACCATTGTTGGAGCAATTTGAGCTTTTTTTCTCTCCATTCTTCTATATTTTTTCTCATTTTTTCTCTCTCTAAGTTCTTGTTCTTTATTTTTTTTTCTTGCTGTGTTTGTAATATTGGAAAGTTAATTTTTTATCTAATTTTTTGCAACACCATGATAGTTCGAATTTATTATTGTGGACTTTACGCGGAACTTAAGATGTCAAGAACACCAACCAACCCCGGAAGAATGTTTTGGGGCTTTCAAAAATATTAAGTTGGTAATGGTTATGGATTCTTTCAATGGGCTGATGAAAATAAACAATATAAAGGGAGACATCGAAGGCAACAAAGAAAACAAGGACTGGGAAGATATGGAAGACATGAAAGATCAAGCATTAGTATTGATATCACTATTATCATTATTGTTGTCATCTGGTTTCTATCATTATTGTTATCACTGTTATATTTAAGATGGCTTGATCTATGCAGTTGCTATGTGCAATGAAAACGAAATTCAAATTTAATGACAAACACCATTTTGCAACATATAAATCTGCAATATATAATGTCTTAGCAAGAGCTGACTTAAAAAAAACTTGTCTTAACAACATATTAAATGAGAAATGCACCAGAAGTCTTAAAAAAATTATCTTAACAACACTTGGGATCAATACAGAAAGAGAGAATTAATGTGTTCCTTGAGTGCTTGTTGTGGACTGATTCTTGCTGGCTTGAGTGCTTGATGTGGCTTGAGTGGTTGTAGATGATTTTGCCTTTGATATTTTGTAACTCTGTTCTTGTAGCTGTCTTTGAGTTACTGCAACTCCACCTTCCACCTTAGTCCATTTGGTTTGAAACCCAAGTCAATATTAGTTGAAAATGAACTAATAAGTGTTGGACTATGCAACACTCTATCAGTATTTCCAAACTATAAAAATAAAAAAATTAATTATAGATGTACTAATTAATACCAGTTAAATGTAAATTACACTATAGGAAACTTACCCTCTCTACCACACTGCCACTTGGTCCAAACAACATACCCAAATCAGCTTCTTTTGTCTTCTTTAGCCTTGGTCTTTTATATGCAAGATTTGCACCACCTCTCAAAGTTGTACTAGTCTTCCTTTTTTGGGCACCAACACTACTAGTAGACTGCTGAGTTGTAGATTGTGTAGCATTATCACCTACTGCTGAAGTGGTAGTAGGCATCACAACAGCTGCAGGCCTTATATCAGCTGTTGAGGCACTTGCAGGCCTCACACCACTAACTAATGCAGCATTTTTAGGTCTTTCTACAACTCTTGGTGCACTGTGAGCATTTACAGGCCTTCCTGCACCGCTTGGTGCACTGTGAGCATTTACAGGCCTTCCTGCAGACCTTCTGTTGCTTGATTTAGCATTTGCAGGCATCTCTTCAGCTGTTGAAGCATTTGCATCTTTCTTAGAAGTTGTTGCAGTACTAGTGCTGGCTTGCACACTTGGTTGACTGCCACAGCTACTACTGAAATCTTTTTTCTACAAAAATAATCTGTAAAGGTCAAAAATAATTCAAAAAGAGAAATTCATCAATAAGAAAAGATTTAGCTTACCAAAGTTGGACATCCTTTCTTGTTGTGTCCAATACACTTGCACACAGAACATGTCATTTTTCTTTCCTTTCTTGTAGTCTTTCCAAACTTCTTCTTACAGGTTCATCCTTAGCTTTCTTTCTATTTTTACCTGGCCTTCCTGGCATGGGAGTAATCTCAGGTGGCTCAATTGGTGGTCTTGTGCTTCTTGACCACATCTTAATATTTGTCATTGGTTAAATATACTTATCATATGCCTTTAGGTATGTTTCCCTTTGATACCAGTGATCAACAAATGACTCCACATTCCATCCCTTGTAATGCATTGCAGCAATTGCATGTGCACAAGGAATTTCCTTTAGTTGCCATGACCTACAACTACATTGCTTCCTCTTCACATTAACAACATATGTATAAGGTGGATCACCAATTCAAAGCCCATATCACTATTAAACCTCACCTCACACTTGGATGCATATTCACCATTCTCTGCAAGAACTTCTATAGTCATTGGTGATACATCACTGATCCATTTTTCAGAAAAATCTCTCATTTGATTCATTCTTTCGATGACTTTGCATCTTATTTCCTCTAATATAGTGATAATTATTTTGAACCTAGCAGCTAAAATCCAACTATTGAAAGTCTCATACATGTTGTTTGCAACCACATCACACTTGCTATGTTCCTTAAAAAAGGCCCTACACCATGCCTCTTTGTTGTACTTGGGCAAATCTTCCACAATTTCAACACCCAACTCTCTCATTTCATTAAGTTCCTGTTGCAAATACACTTCAAATGGGGCCCTTTGCAACCTGCAAGAATTTTTTTATCCTTTTCTCACCACTCCAAACCTGTTTCCAGTTGGCCCACATATGTCTAGCACACCATCTATGCTCAGCCTTTGGCAACAGATTAGTAAGTGCCAAATGAAGACCCTATCAAAACATATAAAACAGTAGTTAAACATTAATGGCATCACTGCAGCAAACTTAAAAATAAATAACTGAAAAATATGAAACTTCATACCTTCTGCATATCAGACATTACTGTCAAGCCTTCACCCTCATTTTCTTCAAGTTCCAAATCATGGCTGATGCACCTAAGAAACCAAGACCATGGGTCCTTGGTTTCTTTATCAACCACATCCCATGCTACAGGGTACATTTGATTATTTCCATTTTTGGAAATATAAGATAACAAGATACCTTTACATACACCCTTGAGAAAGGCACCATCTAAACCAATTATTCTTCTGCAGCCCTCTTTCCATCCACTTTTTAAGGCCCAAGACAAATGTAAATGCCCATAAACACCTCTTTTTCTAGAATTGCATTCTTGGATGTCCTAATAGATACAGTGGTACCAGGATTGGTGGTCCCCAACTGTTCAGCATAGTCATACAACCTAGCAAACTCTTCAACAAAATCACCAAAATGTTCATTTATAATTCAGATTTTTGCCTTTCTACAGGTTGTTTTACTAACATACAGCCCATAGTCCTTTCTTAAAAGTGCTTGAATCTGATGCAATTTTATTGATAGATCAATCATTATCCTATCCTTGTAATGCTTACTAATCCACAAAGGGTTACACATCTTATTTCTTGTCCTTTTAGAACACTTGTGTATAGGAAAATAAGTTTTCACACTAAAATTTCCTGTGTTATCAACACTTCCAAGAATAACCCAAGGACAACCCTTATGCTTACACTTTGCCCTTACCATTTCCTTCTCATTAGGTTTCAACTTAAGGTTCACACCTTTTTGAATAGAGTAACTCTGCAGTGCTTTTCTAAACTCAACAGCATTCAGAAAACCCATATACAACTGAAAACATACCTTCTTTGCAATTTTATCAAAGTAGATCTTGCTAGATGAAGTTCTAGGTAGTGGATCTACCACTTCATCATCATCAACAGAATCTCTTCCTTCTTCATCACTAATGCCACTATCCGGATCTGAACTATCAAAATAAGGGTCATCCCCACCCAGTTTACCTTCATATCTAACCCCCCTTATTCTTACAAATATCCTCAAAGCCAACATCTATACCTACTGGTCCAAATGGTATCTCATCTAGATTCACCCTATCATCCTTTTCTTTTGCTTGTTTTTCAATGTTAGACTTCCTAGTTTGAAGCAACTCTTCATCAAAATCACTCAACTCATCAATTTTTTCATCAACATCATAAAGTGAATCACCATCAGAATCAGTGATATCTAAATCTAATTCAGAATCAGATGTTTGAAGATGGTATGTGGAGAAATCATTAACTTGACCTTCACCTAAGTCTTCACAAGAAATCTTAGCTTTTCCTTTGTCTACCCTAGGAGGCTGATTTTCATTTATATATTCATCTTCATTTATATTCAATGGATGAGATGAAGACACATCAGCCCTACCAGTTTCAGAAGGGGCTGCCACATTACCATTACTAAATAGTAATAATGGTGGAGTGGCTGCTACATCGTCATTAACAACTATAGGTTCACTAATTTTGTGAACAACATATACATTAACCAAATCTCCATGTTTTAAACTACTAATAAGTCTTAAAACATAACATCATTTTCTAAACTGTAATATAGCCCCTTTTGTTTACTCTACACCAAAAGGTTTCAATTTTTTCCATATCAAAATTTGTTGCTAAGTTATGAAATAACATAACATGAAGCTCATCAACATATACTCTAGTTTTATCCAGAATACAAACTCCATTTGCATACCTTAGATCAGGATCTGACAAAAAGACTCCCCCATAGGTGAATTGAAGTGTCACAATTATGTCTATTTATTTAGAAAACTTGTACAATGACAAGATAATATATACATTATTCAATTATCCACAAAGCCCTATTTTTTTAAAAAAATAAAAAATAAAAAAATCAATTCTGATTTTATCAAAAAAATCCTAAAATGTAATCGAAATAACAAAACATGACATTGAAGGCACAAAACTGTTATAAACATGTTTAATACGAGTATTAAACAACAAAAAATTAAAAGCCCCAAAATTTTTGGACTCAATTCTGAATTTACCAAAAAAACCCTAAAATGTAATCAAAATAATAAAACATGCCATTGAAGGCACAAATCTGCAATATATATGTATAATAGGAGCATTAGACAACAAATAAACCAAAATCCCCAAAGTTTTCGGACTCAATTATCATTTCACGAAAAAAATTCTAAATTCTAATCAAAATCCCGATATATGTCATTGAAGGCATATTACCACTACAAATAGTATCTACAACAACACTACATACGAAACAGATCAAAACCACCCAAAAAATTGAAGAAAAAAGTTCATAATTGAGAAAACCCTAAAACCATTAAAACGGACTCCATTAAATCGATCAAAAGCTTCAAAATAAACTATCAACTACTATAACTACACCGAAATATTAAATAAATATAAAATGGGGTAATTTCGAATTTTGGAGGAGAGAGACGAAAGGCGAAGAAGAAGGTCTCGAATGACCTAAAATTTCGGTCAAAGTTTAGTATTTATACTCTAGACACTTTATTTCATACGTGAAAATTATTTTACAACTATTTAATGACGTGTTCGTGATTGTGCAATAATTGAGTAGACCGATAAAGGATTTAAAATATTGTGTTTTAGTGGATTTAGAAGTTTAAATAATAAAAATAGAAGTGTCAACTTACAAAACGGACAGATAATCGAACCATTTTACCTTAATTTATCTTTTAAAAGAATTTAAAATTCTGACAAAAATTAATGAAAATATTGAGCCAAGAAGTGTAGGCAGATCGGAGTACAACTTTTCCGAGCAGAATATGGAGGCGGCTCCCTCCAATCCCACCCCCCCTTCCGCCGCGAGCAACCGGAATCCCCTAAGAGTTGACTGGCCGACGGTAGACGGACCACTGGGTCTTACAGAGCAGGAATCCGTCGATCAGGCGCGTAGATTCTTCAAGTTTGGATTTTTACTACTCCCTTGGCTTTGGGCTGTCAATTGCTTATACTTTTGGCCTGTCCTTCGTCGTCCTACCTCCTATTATCACCCAGATCTCCGTCAATGTAAGTTTGGTAAAAAAAAAAAACTATATATAATTGAGATCCACTACATAATTGCTTTTTTTCAGCTGCTTTGGTTCGTGATTTATGCTTGCCCTATTTCGAATAGAATTGAAGGGGTTCCGAGTATAAGGGCGAACTCATCTAATTTTGTGAAGTAGGACATGATTTCTTAAATGTTCTTCTAACAGAATTTACTTCATTCAAAGAATACTTATGATGTACATTATGGGTGTGTCCGGTAGGAAGGGAATACATTTTCCAAGAGAAACAAGCAGTTACTTATTTTCTTGTGTCCCGTATGCAAGTGAAAAATGTTATCCTAAAAACATTTGGATATAATTAAGACAAACTTTTGTGGATGGGTTGGGGTGGGGGAGGGAGGGGGAGCTGGGGTTGAGGGTGGGTGGTTTTGAGGGAGAGGAGACAGTGCGCCTTGCTCCATACCGTACACACTCTATATTCAAAATTCATAGGTAAATCAAAATTTTTAAATATGTTTAAAATAATGTAGTTAGAAAAAAGTTGTTTGTTTCTCGAGTAAATACTGTCAAACTAATTGAGACAGAATGTGGACTTTATGTGTGTTTACTGTTTTGATGAGTGTGTACTCTTTGCTCTTGGGTTGTGGGGGGCTTAGTTTGGTCTGTTTCAGCATTATGTTACTGAAGTGGAATACGTCCTATTTGTTTTGTCTTTGGTAAGCTAGAACCAACAGTTGTGTGGATCAGCCATGAAATAGTTAAAATGAACCTTACCATCCGGATCACAATTTGAATCTTTTCATGCTCTGTTAATTCTTGCTTCTATTTTTATGCCGCTTCAAGTTTTGTGGAACCTTTCATTTATTTCTCTTCTGGAATAATATTATCTAGAAAATGAATTCATGAAGGGTAATCGTTACTATGAAACATCTTTCCTAGTTGTCCCGTTTAGTCTGATGTGTGTTAGCATCATGTTGTTGTGGTACTTGTTGATTGCATTATTAAGGCAGCTCAGATGGTCCAAACTAGAGTAAATGCCTCTAGCTCAATAGATTTAGAAGCTTATTGAATAGCTACACAAGGTGAGAATTCACAACCTTTGAGGTCTGGGCAGGTGGCAGGATTGTTGAAAAGGGGTCTTAAGTTTTTTTCCAGGTTCTAGGATGCTAATCATCAAACCTTGTACTTCGAATCAATCTCTCTTTGTAACGAAGTTAATGTTAAGAGTGATTACCAAAAACTGCTTGATATTCAAGAAATATAAACCAAATGACATCCATGTTTTAGAGTTGACTTCTTTGTTTAAATGAAGAGACTTCTTACAGCTGTATCTGTATTATGTTTAGTTGGATAGTGAAACATTTCCAGCTGATTATCTCAAAAAAAAAATGAAACATTTTCCGGATGTTATGTTACCTTCTCAAAGTAAAAGAACATTTTCCAGATGTTATATACCCTCTATTTTCCTGGGATGGTTGTGTTTACATGGAAAACAAATTAAATTTAGTTGGATGATGAAGCATTTTCCAGGTGTTATAAGTTGTACGTTTTGATCTCTAGGGTGGTTAGCCGGATTTGAGCGTACAAGTTTGAGTAGTAAAACACTGGTACTAGGGCTTAGGATTGTATACCAAAGCATTGCTAAAAAATAAAATTACTTATATGATAAATATGAAGTAGATTAATTGGAAACTAGCATGCTTGAGAAAGCTTGGATTGAATTGTGTGGAGAAAATAATTAGTTTTTTGGGGTTAAGTGACTTTATTAGCACATAGCCACTTAGTACACAGCATGTAATTAATGAATCATTTTGGCTATAACTTCCCCTTCATTCTCTTTGTGCTGGTCTTATGATCAAAAGTTACATTTAACCCATCAAAAAATATGTTTGGGGTTAAGCGCATGTAGAAAATTAGTTAACAGACTGTTTATGTGTTTGGGGTACATGAGGAAAGCAGCTTGTTATACTTCAAAGAGTTCTGTGATTATGAATAGTAACTTCTAAAATAGATGCTTGTATTTTATATGAAACAAGGGAACTTTCTTTGCGGTACTTTAAATGTTGGTTGCTTGGCATACAGTACTGAGAAAATTATTGGGAATATGAAGTATTCAGATTCTGTGTATTTTAGAGGAATAAGACGATATGATATGACAGACTCTTACTAAAAGGAAAAGAATATGACAGTCACCTTGTTGTCGGTCCTAATGTTTAGTACTTCTTTTCTGCTTTTGTTACTAAGAGTTAACCGTGTTAGAGGGGGATAGAATATCTTTTTGATCCTTCCACTACTACAAGTGATGGATATGCAATATGCTTTGTCAACAACCTATTTCCAACACAAATTTGAATAAGGCATGTGTTGTGCTTATCTTAAGGAAAATGCCATCGTGGCAAGATACTCAAAAGAATGAAGTCTAATTTTTTCCCAGTAGTGTATCATGTCACTTCTGCAACTCAAAAACCTTTTATTGTGCAAAGGTATATTTCAGCAGCTATCAACTCCCCTTTATCTAAAAAGCATTTAGTGGTAGCCCTTCTTTTGACTTTAGATGGATGATAGATTGTACATGTTTTTTTTTTTTTTTTTGATGAAGTAATAAGAAATTTCATTGCTGGCATTAAGAAGATGCAGAATAGTACAAAAAGTTAGGAGAATGACAATAGTTCATTAGTTGAAAAACAAAAAAGGCTGCAGTAGTACCAGGGAGCTAACAAAGTTCAAAAAGTTCTCGGGATTCTATGGGTGAAAGGTTATGCCAACTATACAGATACAAAAGACACCTAGCCTTAAGGGAGTGATTTGGAGTTGATAAACCTTCAAAACATCTGTTGTTCCTTCTGACCATATGCACCAACAAATACTAGCAGGCATCATCTTCCAGATTGGCTTGATGGACTTACCAACTCTCCAATTGAACCAACACTCAAAGGCTCTTTGGTG
This sequence comes from Capsicum pubescens, assembly GCA_030864215.1. NCBI lineage: Eukaryota > Viridiplantae > Streptophyta > Magnoliopsida > Solanales > Solanaceae > Capsicum > Capsicum pubescens. Next base: position 128,916,635 of record CM061543.1, read on the forward strand.
CTATGTGGCATTACCCAATTAATATTAAAAATAGACAGAAACATACACCATAAGCCAGCAACAACTGTACAATGTAAAAATAGATGATTGTTGGACTCAATGTTCTGACGGCACATGTAACATCTATTGGCAGTTTGAAATTTCCTTTTCTTAAGGTTATGTTGAGTGAGGCAAGCTTCATGAAGAGCTGTCCATCTGAAGCATATGATCTTTGGTGGGAGCTTTGTCTTCCATATCAACTTCCATGGTCAGTTAGCAAGCACTCCATTAGGAGCAAATGAGTTTACATAGCTTGCTTTCACCGAGTATTTACCATCCTTGTCACTAACCCACCTTAACTTGTCTGCTTCCTGGACATTTATCACCTGGCCTTCTAGCCTAGAGAACAAGCTGACCACTTCTTCGATTTCCCAATCCAGTAGGTTCCAGGTTCCTTCTGAATTGTACATTCCAAGTGTTGTCTTCCCTATTCTGAGAGATGGAAGAATTTGGTTCACGTGTAATTTGAAATAGCCTAGGGAATTCCTCCATCAGAATGATATTGTCCAGCCACCCATCCTTCCAAAACCTGATATGTATACCATTTACCTGCTACCAACTGTGTGTTTTGAAAGAACTCATCTTTAAGCTTGCATATACTCTTCCATAGGCCTACACCATGAATATACTCATCTTTAAGTTGCACAGCTTGGAGCACCAATGATTTTTGGCTCCATGTTTTCCTTGATATCCTTCCATAGAGTTTGATCCACCTGAGTGTACCTCCATATCCATTTCATGAGTAAGCATTCATTGTGAAGAGCTAAATCTTTTATGCCCAATCCTCCCATTTGTTTTGGCATCATCACTTTAATCCACTTTACCAGGTGAAACTTGTGATCCTTGTTACCCTCCCATAAGAAATTCCTCGTGATCCTATCAAGTTGCTTTAATATTTTGCTAGGTATGGGAAATATGAGTCATGTAGTAAGTTGGAATACTGTCTAGCATGCTGTTAATCAGTGTCACTCTCCCACCCTTTGACAAATATTGCATCTGCCATGATGCCAACTTTTTCTCGAACTTCTCAATCACCCCATCCCAAATAGACGTAGATCCAGATGCGGCACCCAGGCGTACTCCAAGATAAGTGGTTGGGAGGGAACCAGTGTTACGACCAAGTATTCCTGCAAGCTCTTCTAGGATAGATTGTATATGTGTTGAATGCAATCAATATTTCTATATTGCTAAAGTTAAAATCAAATAATAGGGATTTTATCCGAGTCCAGCAATTTCAAAAGAGTTATCCCTAAGGGGTCGTTTGGTTTGAATACAAGTTATGCTGGGATTAGTTATGATAAGATTAGTTATGATGGGATAAGCTATGATGAGATAAGTTATACTGGGATTAATTATGGTGGGATTATTTTTTATTGAGTGTTTTGGTTTGTTGTATTCAAAGTAATATGCATGGTATAACTTCTAAGAATAAGTTAGTCGATTACAAAAATACCCTCCATCTTATTTAGCTTTTTTCATATAATTTCTTTTCAAGCTTTAAATATTCATTCTTAAAAATAAAACTTTCATCTTATTTAACTTTAACTTTTCTATGTGTGTGCATTTTCCGTAATCATATCATGTGTATTTAAAAATAAAACTTTCATCTTATTAAGCTTAAATTTTTTTGTGTGTGCCTTCCCATGATTATGCCGTGTGTGTTTAAATAAAAATCTTACATCATCTTATTTAGTCTGAAATAAAACTTCCAGCTTAAGTTTGTTACAGTAAAATAAGATTTGTTGTTTATGTCACTTCATTTAAACACATATCACTCATATAATATCGAATATTAAAATTCATTTTAGTTGATATATACAATATCAATTTTTAAGTGATTAAAAAACTATTTAATTTAAAATATGTAATTCAACAGTGGAGTCAACATTTTTATTATTCTTAAGAGAAATCGAAATATATATTCAAATAAATTTAACGTATAATATATTCATAAATAAAAAATATATTTATATAGTGTAATTTTTTAAATAAAATATATGAAGAAATATCATAAAATAATGAGTAGTGGATGTTTTGAATGTTATTATAAATGGTATTAAAAATATTGTGAATATGCATGGATGTGAAAAGTGATTATAAAAAGGGTCTATGGGGGTACTTTTGTCATTTTAATTACTTTAACCAAGAATAACTTATCCAGGTATTATTATACCTCCAAGAGGGAGGGATAACTTATCCCGTTACTAATTAATAATTCCGGGATAAGTTATCTTAAGTTGTACAACCAAACAAGCAATTGTGTTGCATTAAAATTTTATCCCGGGATTATCTATTCTTATCCCTCACACCAAACGATCCCTAAAGGTACTGAATTTTTTATGAAAATAGCCATTTTTCATTAATGTATAGTTGCTCTTACTTTTTAACAACAGTACAAATTTTCTTTGACAGGACTGTGAAACTTCATTAAAACATAAGAAAAAACAAATTGTAAAACATTGGTAAAGAAGCATCATTCCTGCCGACCCCACCTTGACTGGCTATTTCATCTTGAGATGCCCCTGAGCCCATATAATCATGATCCAAATCCTGTCATTGAACACAGAGAAATAGTCCAGCAATCAAGATATATGCTTATTACATATAAATGAACAAATTACCGCGGCGATGAGAGTATGGACCTAAATATTCTTGCATTTTTTGCTGCTGCTTAAATGGAGGTTTCAGCATCCTGTGTGCAAAAGCACTGCCCTATATAATTCAGATTCAGTGCTTTAACAACTGTACAAGAGACCATATGGTGGCTTATTTGTCGTAACATAACCCCCTATCAAGGAAAGAACATAAAGGGGACATTCTTTCACCTCTCTCTAGTCACAGCTGAGGCCCATTTCAAGTGGAGTTGAATGTTGAGGCTTGCATGCTTCTCCTATGCTTCAATTGGTCTTGATCGTCTTCATGGCTAAATACTTCGAGAACTTTCCTTGTTCGCCCTGACTAGAAAAAAATGCTTTCTCCTCATCTCATTTTCCATCCAATTTTCTCTCTCGTTCTGTTTGTAGAGCTCACCATAATTGTAAGGTGCTGGGCAAGTGAGCATTTTTTACCATTAATTAGTCCTAATTTTATCAGCTAATAATGGTCGAGGACTTTCTGGCAAGTCAAGCAATTGTTAGAATACACACACACACACACACACACACACACACACACACATGTTGCATGCTTGGACAACTCCTTGAGTCTTATATATCTCTATTTTAGTCTACTGGACATATTGTAGTCTATTGTTTTGGTTTAAAAATGTTTCGAGTTGTTCATGTTAGGTGAGTTTCACGGTGTTTGCTTGTATGAGAGTAATTGATTTCATGGTGTTTTCTGTTACGAGTTGTCATTTTAACTTGGGCGGCAAACACTTCTCTAATGTGAGTTTTGAAAACTACGATTTGTAGATGTTGTCAGGTCAGCAATTGGTTTCATGGTGTTTGCTGTTATCCTCTCAACTTGGGCTCTTACCTTTTCCATTGGAGGAGAGCGTCTATTTGGTCATGCTTGGGACAAGCTAGTAATGTACAACATTGCTGAGAAATATGGGTTGACAGGGTGGATCTAGGTACTAATTGCTTTCGTTTGTGGCTGAACCTGCTAGATTACAAGATTTGTGTATGTTCTTCCCCTCTAAGAAATTCTGAAACTGGAATATCTCAGTTAAAGACAGTATGACACTATTAAGCAGTGATGAAACCAGAAAAGAGGTGCACTTTTTGAACTCAGTTGTATGCAAAACCCAAAGTGTGCACTTTGCAGCTTGGAAGTGCTAGCAAAACCACACGCACAGATTAAGATGGAATCATAATATTGTTGATTTAGAGGGAGCATGTGTTGCGTCCTAGCGCGCACACAAGTGTACGTGGTCACCCAAGTAGTAAAGTGGCCTCTAAAAGTCAAGTATCGATCCCACAGTGACTTGTGTTCAACAACGATCTAATTCTAGTAATACTACGAAGATTAAACAAGTGCAAGAGTTACTAATAACGTTTGAGATTCGAAAATGTAAAGTAATCGTAAATAATGCAATTATATAAAGTGTTGGAGACAATAATGGGGAGAAATTCAGGGTCAAGGCACTACGACAATCCTATTTAACTGTACAGTTTCGTTGGTTCAGTCAATTATTTTGGTTCTTTAATCACGAGGTTGATAACATAATTAGGGAACGGCCATCCTCTATCCGTCTATGTAGCTTAGACCTGCAACTACATCGTTGAGCGAGGATGTGAGAATTGAGTTAAACGCATTTATATGTTATCCTGTATATGAACAAAATGGGGCTAATTAGTTATGTTCCTATCCTAAAAGCAAATCCTAACTTTAATTCGTGAACGTTTAAGATCTCAATGTAGACATCCCATGTTTTAATCTATTGTTCCTCGTAATAGGGCTCACAATAGAAATACAAATTTATCTTAAAGATCATGAATCTGTAGAATAGTAAGCATAAGGGTATATGAACAATCAAACAATAATAATAAACATAAACCGACTCAAAAATAAGCTTAGATATTCATGTTCTTGGCCTCAACCCTAAAAGAGGGTCTTTAGCCACTCATGGATTTACAACGAAACACAAGATTGAAATTCATGTATAAAAATCAAAAGTAAACTAAAGAAAATATTAAGAACCCTAAAAAAGCCTCCTCAAGTGTATTTTCAGCCCCAAAGGCCGTCTAAGGTTTTTATAACAAGTCCAAAGTATCCTATTTATAGATGGATAGAAGTTGGCCGTTTTGTGACCATGGGCGTGTCACGCTCTTGAATTGGCGCGATAAGGGCGTGTCGCGCCCTTATCGCGGATGCTCACTGAAATTTGACATTTTGGTTTGTGTCTTGGGGCATTGCACGCACGTATCTCGGAGACTATAGGGCGTGGCATGCCCTTGTGCTCTAAATTTTCAGATTTCATCCATGTTGGCTCCATTCATTTGGCTTTGAGTTCCTCACTTCGTGGTTGTCTTTCCAACTTAAACTCAGTTTGTCTAGCATCCTATAATTGAGTATAACATCTCACAATACTTCATATATCATCAAACACCACAAATTAGTGCTTAGACACAATAGAATCCAACAAGATTAACTAGAACAACACCTAACTCAAGCTAGTAACACTAGTTTTCTCGTCTAAATTCTATGTGATTATTTTCATTCCAAACTCATTTTGAACACACCTTAAACATTATAAACAAGTACTTTAACACTTATATGCTCAATTGTATGAATATAAACTCATTACACACACGAGAAGTCTTCAAAACTAGGCTAAATACGTAGAGATTATGATACTAAGGTGCATAAATCCACCTAAGAGCATCACCCCACACTTAAAGCCTTGTTCATCCTCGTACAACTCTTTACATTAAGCACCACATATAAGGAAGAATCCAATATTACTACTACAAATAAGACACTCCAGCTAGCACTACAATGACTACATAAAGAACAAGTTCCATATTAAGCATGTCATGTACAATTAAAAGCTCATAACACTACTTCAAACATCTTATCCTCATGAATTGACTCAACCAAGTTGAAAAACTGACACGACCCAAACTAGGGCCTAGTAATGTCGGGTGCCTCAAATTCAACCGGGATCGGAGACCACCCCGAATACCCAATTATGTCGGATGAATTTCGACCACATGACAAGATAAAACAATTATTCTCCAAGACAATAATAGATACCATAACCATAACCAACCAAAAATACAATCAAATATCCAACTGGTGTCAGCCCCAATACCAATATCAATGCCAGGGCTGGCACCAATACCGATACCGCCCATGTCTATATTAGTCACACAAAGCCTCTAACCGAAAATAAAGAACATCCAGTCGGGGTTTGCCCCCGATCATAGACAAAACCAAAGTTCAAGAAATAACCAAAAATATGTAGAGAAGTTCATAACATGAAATGAAGTCTTCTGGAGTTTGGAAGCTCACCACTTCAATCCGACACAAGGTTATTCCCGAATCCAAGATCACTGAGAAGAAGGAGTAGTATGGCTGGTTCCTGCATTGTGTAGGGATACAACGTTCAAAGATGGGTTAGTGAGTGAACGCTAGTATGTACTCAGGAATAAGGATAAAATAATGTCATTATTTAAAACCTAAGTAAATAACCATATGCAATCACATACATGTATACATATATGCTATGTATGAAAAGGGAACCTGGTTTAGCATGCATTTAAATCTTTAACCTGGGTTGTGTAGCTTGACCATCCTAACACGGGCTATATGGTTCCAGTGTTACCCCCTGAACGGGACCCAGTGCGTGTAGTCACACGAACTGGAGATATCATAGGGGTAGGGGATTCCCGTGTACCCTTTACCCTCCATGATACATATATAAGATTATATTTAGGGGATTCCCTTATACCCCACAAGTATATGGTCACCATGACCAACCCTCATATCGGTAAACATGAGTTTCTAGTGTCCGTCCCTTGGACTCACACTTTCACGGTTAGCTATCACAATCCTCCATTGTTGTCCATTTAAAACCTTTAGCACATAACCAAACTACCAATTCCAGAGTTAATTACCAAGGCATTATGAAGTGGTGTCGTCATACCGACTATAGCTTGCAGGTAATGTCATTCTCCAACAGTTAGGGGATTCCCATGTACCCCATAGGATTTCCAATCAATTGAAACCATGGCCACCAAGGCCTTTTCAAATCAATTAAGTCAATTAATCCATTTAGGGTTCCATTACCATATTATGCAATGCAAGGTTTTCAATAAAAATCAAGTTATGTGACAAAAACATTCTCATAAGCATTTTAACAAACATGTTGAGGACATATAGTTTCCAAAACCAAGAACTAATTAACCATTCCCATGCAAGCACATGTTCAAACCATCACTATAACATGAAAACCATAAGTAGAACATGGAAAAACATCATCCAACCATTAGTAACCAAAAGCCCAACATATATTTCAAAACCAACACAAACCCACAATAATACCATGAAAATCATTAAGTAAAACATGCTTTTAGTTTGAACTAACAATGAAGGAGAAGTAACATGCCTTCGATACGAAGACAGAGAGATTTGCTCTTGAAAGCCCCTAATTGAATCACCTTGAGAAAACCCGAGCCTTTTTCTTGAACCAAAATCTTGAGAGAGATTTGAGAGTGTTTAAAGTGTTTCTGATTTAAAATAATAAGGTAAATGAAGTCCCCAATCGTGTTTTTAGTCGTGGGGTCAAGAGAAGTTAAGAGGAAAAATGCCCAAAATACCCTCAACTTAAAAGCTGAAAAATGAACGCAGGTGGGTACAGTTTGGGTACCTCACTCATACCCCATCATACGAATAGTACCTCTAAATCTTACCCTTAAAAGTATCTCAAGGGCTTGACACTGTTAATCATACGACTTGCCCTACTCTTCTCGTACCATCTCCATACGACCTGTATGGAGACTAGTCGTACCCTGGACAGTGAATGACCTACCACACACTGATTATCATATGACTTGGGCTACTAAGTCATACCCACATCACACGACTAGTAAACTTGAGTCGTATGACGACCAGAGAGTTCAAAACCCAGGAAATTTCTAAGGGTCAAACTCAGGGTCTTTCACAAACTCATGCATATTACTCAATTAAGAGATCATATAAGTCACCTAACTATCGTCAAATATGCGCCTCAACAAAAAGAGAGTTACCCATATTCACTCACATAGATGTAATTTATCACAAGAATGGATATATGATCACACTCACCTATACCATTGTTTTGGTGTAGGATAACCGTTGTCAGTATAGTAACCCAACTTGAGTTGGGGTTGAATCCATGAGAAGTGTAGCTAGTATTTGAATCCTATGTATGTTGAAAGCTACTAAGTATTTACCTGCAATGTAAACATAAATTAAAATTGGGAGGGGGGTGGGGTTATGGTTTGGAAGATTGTTTAAACAAAATTTACTTGAACTATCAATTTAGAGCAACAATTGTAGATAAAATTCCAATAGGAGAATAGTCTTCGGATTATGCTTTCCTAGGGACAAGTAGTGTATGGGTACATGAGAGTTACATTGAAATTCTAGTCAATGAATATATGGGTAGGCTAGGTTAGGGGTTTTGGTGTTAGTCTTTCAACTAAACACCAAAAATATCACTCATGAATTTTTTTCGAATACCTCAAAGGTGTGGCCAACAAATCAACCCAAAATCTCAATTGGGTATCTCTATTTTTAGGAAGATGCCCAAGACATAACAAATTCACCATCCATCCTTATTTCTAAAATAACGTAAAGGAATAAGCTAACATCTAATTTATTGTTTACAAATACTTGTCACCCACATCCCTCTTTCACGGATGATGTGGGATTTAGGAAAATTGGGGCTTTCACCCATAAATTCCAATTTAACAATCAAGTATTAGTGAAAACCAACATCATCAACCAAGAATTGAATCTAACAATCAAAACCCACACACATTTGCACCCTATTCAAACATAATCCCAAGATAAATATTTAACTACTCGTAAAAGTAGGGAAAAGAGAATTACCCAAATTGACATTCATTTCCTCCATTGTAAATAAAGCAAGAGTAATCCCAAAATTCCAATCTCAAATTACAACTAAAAATATCTTTTTGGAGATTTAATAACAATTGTTTCTTCTCACTAATTGGAAATTTTCTCTATGAGAGCTTCAAAGTTGGTTGGAAGATACTCAAAAGTGAAAGGGTTTTGCCCTTTTTAATCTTGGGACCCTATGTGAAATTATGAATCTATCCCTAAACCGTTTTCCACTCCATCACTATCGCGTTCTTTGGGTGGCAGTCGCATTACCGTGATTGCGATTATTGGATTGTGATCGCGATAACTGAGGGGCATTCGATCCTCTGATTTCTTGACCGCGATCACAACTCCAAGGCTCACGATTGCGATACCTGAGGGCCACCTGATCTTCAGCTTTTGCTCCCTTTTGCCTATTTTCTTTCCCTTTCATCTTTATCATAGGACCTGCAAGATAAAAAAAAACAAAATTAACACATTTCACTGGGAAAATAGGCTCATATACACAATTTTAGCCAAAGTAGTGCATGAATTTAAATGTCTATGAGTGGTAAATTCTCCACTCATGAACACCCCCAACTTAAACCTTTGTTTTCACTTAAGCAACACTACTTCTCACTCAATGAGATCATACAATTATATGCCTATTCATACAACCAAATGATCACAATGATTCCGAACTCAATTATCACCAACAATTAGCCTTCAAGTATGGGAAAAGATATTTCTCATAACTCCCCTAAAACTAAATCACACTTTCAAGGATGCAAAGGACTTAAAGAACCACTAAGTAACAATCACTAACTCTCTAAAAGTGACTCTCCATCGATAACGACTCAACTATATTTCTTTGCCTTATTTTTAAAAGATGACAATTTCACTCGCCTTTATTAGTCTACATGCCTCCTCACAAAAGTAAATCCCACGCACCAAATTACCTATTATGAAACAAGGTATTAAAATGCAAGCGCTCTCTCTCATAAAGAATCTCTCAATGCAAACAAGTATCATACCATATGTTTGTCCTTATTTTCAATCGCCACTACTTGGTTACACTTGATTGGAGATCTCAAAGATCGCCTATCAACTGGGGGTGCCTGGGCGCTGGGGCTCTAGCTGCAGACTGCACCTTGCCCCAAGAATTCTTCTTTTGCCATTTACCGCCCCAGTTACCGCTCTGTGGCTGACTGTGGTTCTGATCCGTTGTTCTGTCTCTCTTCGCCTGCTTTCTCTCTAGATTCAGACATTTTCTTTTTCTTCTCTTCTACCTATTGCATGTGGACTGACAGTCTAGAAAAGTCCACCTCCTTATTTAGCATCGCCCCTTGACATTCAAGTGCTAGATCATCGAAAAGGCCGAATGCAATTTTCCTCACCCGGGCCCTCATATTTCCTATCATTTCTGGTGCATAACGAGCCAGTTGATTAAACTTCAGATTGTACTCATGGACACTCATCTTCCCTTGTTTAAGATTCATGAATTCCTCTGCTTTATCTTTCCTCAACTCTAGAGGAAAGAATCGGTCAAGAAAAGCTCCCACGAACTCATCCCAAACTGTGGGCTCAACATTCTCCCCTTTCGCATCCTCCCACTCGTTGTACCATTGGTTCGCTATATCCTTAAGTTGGTACGCTGCTAACTCAACCCCTTCCACCTAATCCACATGCATAACTCTGAAAATCTTCTCCATTTCATCTACGAACTCCTGGGGGTCCTCTTCTACTTTAGTGCCAGAAAATTTGGGCGGGTTCATTCTCATGAACTGGCCCACCCTAGTGGCCTCAAAAGTGACAGATGCAGACCCAGTATCTTCTGACCTCTGAGTCTATGCGGCTACCAACTGTGCAAACATGTGAATGGACTTCCTGAATTCTGCATTTGATATGTCCCTCTGAGAAGACTGGGGACGGTTAACATTTATCCTCGGAGCTCGAGAAGGACTGGTTGGGATTGGAGGTACTCCCAAAGTAGGAACAGGTTTTAGGGTGTGGACTCTGTTACGGGTCCACATGCCATGAGTGGGGAGGACTTCATCATCCTGAGTATCCTGGTTGCTGGAACGACGAGGAGGCATGACTGTTTTCCAAAATACAATGGATCACTGATTAGGAGACAGTTATAATTCAGACTCTAAAGCACGAACTAAATCACAAAGAGGGGGAACACTTTTCTAAACGCCTAGTAGCTTCCTACTTATAAGTGTGGCGCACTACACACCCATAAATAAGACTCTACCCGACGCAATTTCGCAGACACCCTGGGATCGTGAACCGTGCTCTGATACCAAGTTTGTCATGATCCAAACTAGGTCCTGGCCATGACGGACATCCGACTATGAAGGCCCGGATATCCCACTCTATCTGGTAAACGTGCACAACATTCATATAATAAAAGAAAAATACGGAATCATAAATCGAATACAGAAACATGGTCATACTCTAAAATTAGTTTAACAATGAAGGAAAACTCCAACAATATCTAAATAACATCTGACTCAGTCTACGAAATCTCTACTAAATCTCAAAATAATACTATCTGAAGTCTGGGGAAAGGCTCCTAGTAGACCAAAATGGTAGAATGATGAATATCTGTAAGACATTTGGCCTTCCAAAATATAGAAGGCTCACCACTGCACAATCTCTTCTGCTATCTGAATTATCTACTGCTTATCTTGACCCTTAGACTGTGCCTCAGAACCTGAGAGGCTGGAGGGGGAGGGGGTCAATACAGATGTACTGGTATGCAGAGCTAATACAAAATAGTCATTTATAATCAACATATATGAGTGCAATTTAAAACAGTTCATAAACATATCATATAGTAAGAAATCACATGGGCATTTTAAAAACTTTGAAACATTTCTTTGAAACCATGACTCACTCTTTGTCTTACTTTTAGCTAGATGGTACACCCTGCAATCTGTAATTCCACGGGCTATATGGAATCCACCCTTGACTCGATGGTCAACCCCCAATCCAAGTTTGCCGCAAGGATTGGAATATCTATAAGGGGGATACGCAAGATCACACAGCAGGGTGCCAAAATTCCTAATCAAGTCAACATGTCATGGTAGTGCATAAGATCACAAAGCAGGGCACCTAACCATAGTCCCAATTTCGGACGACATGAATCAAGGTACATAAGATCACAATGCATAGTACCATAATCCCGTGTCGGCAAATCACAGTTTCTAGCATAGAGTCTTTCAACTCGTACTTTCTTCGAGTAACCATCTAACTCTCTTAAATCAAACTCTAACTCTTTCATGGCATACATTTATATGGCATCGTCATACCATTGACTTGCAAGTCACAGTACCACATCAATTCTCCAACTTTTCATGCCATTTACAACATGCACATATATAAAACTTTCATACACATCAAACACATGCACCATGGTTCTCAATATGTAATAGTTTCAAGAAACTTTATCATTTATGAGTAATATCATGTCAATTGCAAAAACTCATGCTCTCGATGGTTTAACACAAGTATAGTGTGGGGTATAAAACATTATCATGGGGGATTTAAAGAATTCACAATTCATATACATCGCACCTTTTCTAAATTCAGATCATATGTTCACAATTCAACAATTGAAATATATGTAAGCCAACAACCCCATGATATTTCAATATTTCTTTCAAAATCATATCACAAAACATGTTATTGATATTAAAACAAAACCCCACTTGTAAAAACATATGTATACGTATAGATAGTAAGGTCTTGTGTAAATTCTTTTCAAAATTCATGCCCATGAAATTTGGGACAACCCCACGACCTCTATTTCAGAAAGTAAATGGATAATTCTTGGAGCCTACGATGCGAGGATTCCAAATCTCCAATTATCTTCTAAAACCCATAGTTAAATTTTTAGCTATAAGGATTTTTAGTCTGAAACCCTAATAGAGTTTCTTGAGATTTTGATGAAAATAAACTTACTTTGGTGTTCTTGGGATTAAACCCTATGTTAGAGATGATAAAGGGTTGGAGAAGTACCATTTTTACCCTTAATGAGATGGAGTAAAAATATAACTGGTGCCCGATTTTACGACGCGCCACAATCGCAGTGGCTCACTGGAAATTGCCAATTGGGAAATTGTCTCACTCCGCGACACGCCACGATCGCAAAGTCTCATTGGAAATTGACGAATGTGAAATTGGTATCCTCCACGACGCGCTAAACACCTGAATGATGATGTTTAATGAGTAGCACATAAAATAGCCATAACTCCCTCATCGGGTGTCCGTTTTGGATGAATCTTATATCCACAAAAAGTTTATTCAGTCACCTACGTAATGAAAAGTTAAAATTTAAAGAATTCCATAGGGATTTGGGTATAATTCACTCTAGAAGCCTATGCTTGATACTTTTAGGGACAAATTTTAGCTTGGAATCTTTCGGGGAATTACATACCCATAATCTCCATTGAAATAATTTATTAAAGCTTAAGTGAATGTACTTCAAACTTTGGACTCCCACAAATCTCCAATGAAAGTGAGTTAGTCCTCCACTTAGCGGTTTCTCCAATGTATTCTTCACCCAAAATTTATACAATATTGTCTTCTCCAAGAATGGAGGCTATGAACTCAAGAACCAAAACCTAACTATTAGGGAAGATGGAATGTTATGAGTATGAATGAATGAGATACTTAGGGTTTGAGTCCTCTTTTTTCAAATTTGGGATCAGCCACGTGCATTTTCAGCTCTTCCCTTGGGTTGAAATCTTTTGCTAAGCCGCGATCGCACTAGATTGGCCGCGACCACGGCTACTGCGACCGCAATCATCTTACGTGACCGCGGTTGATTGACCATGCTTGACTGCCATGTTCGCGATCATCAGACCGCGACCATGATAACTGAGGCCATTCTACTCCAGGTTTTCAGCTGCACTTTTTTGCTTTCTTTTTATCATTTTCATCTGTAGTCCATATTCTTTGATCTTATCAACTCTATGCCTACAAAGTATGCATATTAGTGCATTTAATCACAATTATGTCTTATTTGTTCATTTAAAACAAGGTAATGTGCATGGAGGTTGAGTGAAAATGAGTGGTAAAATCACCACTCATCATAAGGCCCAAGGGATTATATCAAGAAATTGAGTTGCCAAAGTGGAAGTGGGAAGTGATTAACATGGATTTGCTATCGGTCTTCCTTGGTCTCTGAACTAATTTAATTTGGTTTGGATCATCATGTATAGGATGAAAAAGTCGTCTCACTTTTTTACTAGTAAGGACTAATTTCTTGGCTGAGGATTATGTGAGGTTGTATCTCTATAAGATTATGAAGTTGCATGGGGTGCTTGTTTCTATCATCTCTGATTGTGGTACATAGTTTACATCTCACTTTTGGTGGCCATTCCAGAAAGGTTTAGAGACTAAGGTTAGTCTTAGTACTTATTTCCACCCACAGTTGGATGGGCAAGCAGAAAGTACTATTCAGACGTTAGAGGACATGTGTCATTCTTGTGTGATTGATTATGGTGGTAGTTGGGTTGGGCATTTGCTTATAGTGGAGTTTGCTTATAATAATAGCTAGCAATCTAGTATTGGGATGGCTCCATTTGAGGCCTTGTACTGTAGGAGGTGTAGGTCTCCTATTAGGTGGTTTGAGGTTGGTAAGGCAGAGATGTTTGGGCCAAATTTGGTTCACCAATCCATGGAGAAGGTGAAGGTGATTGGGGATAGACTTAAGGCTACATAAAGTTGCCAAATGTCATATGCAGAAGTGAGGCGAAGGGAATTGGAGTTTGAGGTTGGAGATAGGGTATTCTTAAAGGTGTCTCCCATGAAGAGAGTGATGTGGTTAGGGAAGAAAGGGAAGCTCAGTCCCTCATATATGGGTCCTTTTGTGATTTTGAGGAGGGTTGGTAATGTTGCATATGAGTTGGATTTACCTTCTAGCTTGAACTCTATTCACCTGGTGTATTTTGGTGATCTATCGCATGTTGTGCCTATCAAGGATATTGGTATTTTGGATTCCCTATCTTATAAGGAGATCCCGGTTAAGATCTTAGATTGTCAGGTTCATCGGTTGCGGACCAAGGATGTGGCTTCGGTAAAGTTTCTTTAGAGGAACCATAGGGTTGAAGAACCTACTTGGGAAGTGGAAGAGGACATAAAGTCTAAGTACCATTCCTATTTTCTTCTCTGAAAATTCATGCGAAAGATATGCGTTCTTCATAACGTCGCTGTTTTCAAACTTTGTTAAAGGAAAGATTAAATTTCTTACGTCTTTGTTTTCTAACTTAGTTAAAGGTCGGTGTTGAGATATTGGGGTGTAATCGTGCTTGTACTACCTTGTTCCTTCATTCAGTGATGAATGTTCCAAGTGGGGGAGAATTGAAATACCCCAGTTTCTGGTCCTTAGAAATTTCCTGGGTTTTGAACTCTCTGGCCATCATACAACTCATGCTTACTAGTCGTATTATGTGGGTATGACTTAGTAGTGCAAGTCGTATGATAATCATGTATGGTAGGTCATTCACTATCCAAGGTTTGAGTGGATATCATAAGAGTCGTATATACATAATACAAGTGGTATAGTCTAAACCGTATATTGTTCATCGTCTAGCCTTGATGTTCTTCTTAGGGTACGACTAGGTGGGTACTTGTCGTATGGTGATGGTACGACTTAGGAAAGGGGATTCATATGATGGACAGTATGCGATGTCCAACTTTATGTCCTGGGTACGAGTTAAGGGTACTACTCGTATGATAGGGTGCGAGTGACATACCCAAACCGTACCCACCTGCGGGAATTTTTACAGTTTAAGTTGGGGTATTCTGGATATTTCTCCTCTTAACTTCTTTTGACACCACGACTCTAAACACTATTGGAACTTTATTTACCCTATTACTCTCAATCAAAAAAAATTAAACACTCTCAAATCTCTCTCAAGATTTTGGTTTAAGAAAGAGGCTAGGGTTCCCTCAAGGTGATTAGTTAGGGAGTTTCAAGAGAAAATCTCTCGGTCTTCTTTGGTATCTAAGGCATGTTACTCCTCCCTCATTGTTTTTTCAACTAAATTCATGTTTTAATGAATGGTTTTCATGGTTTAATGTAGGTATTGTTTGGTTTTGAACTATATGTTGGATTTTGGTTGTTAATGGATTAATATTGTTTTCCCATTTTTTCTTATGGTTTTTATGTTTAAATTGTGGAATTGAAAATGCGATTTCATGGGAATGGTCAATTGGTCCCTAGTTTTTGGGTTTTTAAACTGTATGCCCTCAACATGTTTGTTAAACTACCTATAAGAATGGTTTTGTCACATAGTTTGACTTTCATTGAAACTATTGCATTACATAATATGGTTATGGAACTTAAATTGGTTTAAATGGTTTTAAATACTTTGGAAAGGCCTTGGTGGCCATGGTTTTGGTTTAATTGGTAATCATGTTGGGTACATGGGAATCCCCTAAGGTTTGGCTAATGAAATTGCTTGTAAGTTATAGTCGGTATGGCGATACCACTACATAATGCCTTGGTAATTAACTCTGGAATTAGTGGTTTAGTTATGTGCTAAAGGTTTTAATTGGGTAATAATGGCGGGTTGTGATAGCTAATCGTGAAGGTGTGTGTCCAATGGATGGACACTGGAAACTCATGTTTGTCAACATGAGGGTTGGTCATGGTGACCATATACTTGTAGGGTACACGGGAATGCCTTAAATTTATAATCATTTATATGTATCATGGAGGGTGAAGGGTACACGGGAATCCCCTACCCCTATAATATTTCTGGTTCGTGTGGCTATACGTACTAGGGCCCATTCAGGGGGTAACACTGGACCCATATAGCCTGTGGGATGTTTTAGGACGATCAAGCTACACAACCCAGGTTAAAGGTTTTAAATGCATACTAAACTCGACTCTCTTTTCCGGCATAGATTATATATATATATATGGATGTGATTGAATATGGTTATTTACTTGGTTTTAAATGTTGTCATTATTTTATCCTTACTCTTGAGTACATGCTAGCGTTAACCCGCTAACCCATCTTTGGGCGCTATATCCCCATGCGATGCAGGAACCAGACATACTATTCCTGCTGTTCAGTGATCTTAGATTTGGGAATAACTTGTGTTGGATTGAAGTGGTGAGCTTCCATACCACGGAAGGCTCCATTTCATGTTATGGTCATCTCTGCATACTTTTATTTCTTAGACTTTTCTTTTGGCTATGGTCAGGGGCATGTCCCGACTGGATGTTGTTTTGATTTTGGATAGAGGCTTTGTGAGACTACTTTGGGTTGGTATGGGCTATGTTCGTATTGGTGTCAGTATTGCCATTGGTGTTGGTATTGGGGCTGTCACCGTTTGAGTGTATTTGTTTATGATTGTTCCATTTTGTTATCTCATAAAATTAGAATTCATCCGACATCAGGTGTAGGGTTGTTATAGTTGGGTATTGGGGGTGGTATCCAATACCGGTCGGTCTTGAGGCACCCGACACGACTAGGCCCTGGTTTAGGTCATGTCAATAATTCCACAAGACTCCCACTATTGGGCCATTCACCAAACTCACATCGACATCATTCGACACCTTATCATCGATGGCATCAATCATTGAAATTTATTGTAATTCCATTGGTTGTTTTATGGACTTGCATACATTGAAAAAAACCTCTTCATCATTTGACGAAATTTCATCTCGCCGCACTCTGTATCCATCAATGCTCTCACGGTGGCTAAAAGTGGCCTTCCGAGAATAATAGGGATTTCATGGTCTAAAGCATAATCATGGGTCATGAAGTCGGTCGGGAAGATGAACCAGTCAACTTTAACTAGCACATCATGAAGTATCCTAATAGGTTTCTTGATGGTCCGGTTGGCCTTTAGTAATTTCATTGTGGTAGGTTGAGGTTTTCCCAATCCTAGCTTGTGAAATATGTCATATAGCATTAAATTTACACTTGCCTTGAGGTCACATAAGGCCTTTGAAAACTTGAACATTCTGATGGTGCACGGGATTGTGAAAGCACCAGGGTTATTCTTCTTTTCCGCCACGTGCTTGACATAATTGCACTGCAATGATGAGTCACTTCTATTGTTTCATCCTCCACAAGCCGCTTTTTGGAGACCAGTTCCTTCATAAACTTAGCATACCCTGACATATCTTTCAAGGCTTCAATCAAAGGAATACTGATGGAGAGGTTTCTAAATTTATCAAGAAACTTCTTGAATTTGGCATTTTCCCGCTTTTTCTTGAGTCGTTGAGGAAAAGGGGGAGGAATTGTAGTTGGTGGCATGGAGACAATTTGAGATTCTTTCACCTTTGAATTTTCAAGGATAACTTCATTTGACTTTAACTCATCATCATTCGGCCTTTTTCTCTTCACATTTGCTTACTCATCATTTTCTCTTTCATCGGGATCATCATCAAGATCCATGACATTACCAAGATTTTTCCCACTTTGAGTGACAATAGCATTTGTTACCATATTATTCGGCATCTCTTCATTTGTTCTTTCAATTAGGTGCGTCGGTATTGTGGTTGAATGAGACTCACCTATTTGATGTAACTCGGAGAAGTCGCTCCTCATTTCCTTCACTATCTTGTGGGTTTCCTTGACTCCTATCAAGCCTTGGGACAAAACATCTTCATTAATGTACCTCTCCATTTTGCATGGAGACATATTGTAATACCCCATACTTTTCCTAGCTTGAAAAGTTTCCCAAGAATGTTAGAAGCTTTCTTTGAAATATGAATCCACTTTTGTACACGTGGTATTTTCAAGATTTTCACTTCTTATAATGTGGGGAATCAAATAAGCTTTCCATAAATACAAAATTCACCCAAATCCGACACCCGGGTGAAGAGTTAGAGCCTTTTTAGTAAGACAGTGTATCACCTGAGCCTTCAGCGCGTCGCGGAGATAGCTCAAATGACAATTGTCAATTTCTAGTGTTTCTCCGCAATAATGGCGCGTCGCACCAAACTTCCAGGTCGCAGACAAGGTGGCAACGCGATAGCTCTGCATCGCGCCACCATGCAATTTCCCATTTGTCACTTTCCAGTGACTTGGCGCGATAGTGGCGCGTCGCGCCAAGGATGAAAATTGGGAAATTTTCTCAAAAATTAAAGACGCATCCAAGGGTTAAAAGGGTCAATTTCCTACCCCTATTTAAACCCAATAACACAAGATTTAGTCATTCTTCATCCAAAATATACTAGTTTCTCTCAAGAACAAGCTAGGGTTTCTATTGGGGATTCAAATTCAAGAAGGTTTCACCATTAATTTTCACAAAATCACGAACTAAGGTATGCATAGTGTTTATTCATGGACTCCTTTCGTTCATGAAGCCCGAGAATCTCTTTTCTAAGTTTAAGTTTATGGATTTCTTTATGAATTTTATGTTGGGTTTGTTTTGTTTATGTTGAGAATGATCAGTTGAATTCAAATCCATGTTGGGTGATCAATTTTATATGGAATTGATTTGTATAGATGTATATTCATGTGAAACTATAAATAAACCCTAGGATGATGAAATTAGAGATGAATCATGATGATTAATTGTTGTATAATGTTGTCTACATGTACCATGCTACAATATGTTTGATTAAATGCCTAGATAAAGGAAAAGTGCCTAACTAGCACCATACCATGAAATCTCCATGTTTGTACAAGTTTATGTATATCACATGTTTGGTGAAGTGCTTCAATATATGAATTATGAATTGTGTTATTGGTCATGTGTTTACGTAAGTCATGTTATGTCAGTTTCTTTCCATCGAGTCCTGGGGGTACTGGTACCCGACAATTTAGTTGTGTGACTAGAGCCATGTCATGTTTTCACGATACTTTAAGTCAAGCTATAATCCATAGAACTCAGTCAGTCATGTGACCCAGGAAAACTCAGGAAATCTCAGTAATTTTAGTATCTCAGTAATCTCAGTAACTTCAGTATTCTCAGTCAGTCCTCAAAACTCAGTATATTTTGTCAGTCAATGGAACTCAGTAAATTCAGTTTAGCTCCACTAGACAATACCACTAGTATCAGTTCAGTTCAGTTAATCAGTTCAATGTCTTTCAGATGGGAGTAGGATTCAGCACCGAGCGAGCCTAGGGATGGGGACTCACCCGCTAGATGGGACGGAGATCCCTAGAAGCAATCCCTAAGTTCTAGAACTACGTAGCCAACGTAGGTACGAGATGGAACCCGTTAGATAGGACTGATATACTCAGGGATCACCCGTTAACGCATTTAAATGTATAGGACTGATCCTAGAGGTCACCCGCTGGATTAGGGCTGACTCCACAGCAGTTATCTTTACCAGTGGTGCGGTACTGACACCCTTCCAGCTGGGGTTACAGGTTGGACCCCAGTTAGCTTAGTATGGGGCATGTTGGTTAGATGAATACATCCTACAGTTTCAGTTATAGAATCAGGACTGTCAGATACAGTCAATTCAGCTCAGTAGTATAGATTTAAGTCTGTCAGATACAATCACTCCTTATCATTATATATAGACTCCGGGATCACCCACTAGACAGGACTGATCTCAACTATGGTCAATCAGTAACGGTATCATTAGATTTAGAGATCACCCTCTAGATAGGACTGATCTCAGATTCAATTACTCAAATACAGTACGAAACTCTGCTAGTTCTATCAGATTCAGGACTGTCAGATGCAGTCACTCATGTTATCAGTTATATCAGTTATCAAAACCCATGTTATTAGCATTCGGCTTTAGAACTGTCAGATACAGTCAACCAGACCAATTTTTCATAATCAAAACTGTCAGACACAGTTATCCATGTATCAGTAACATAGTATCATTCCCTCAGTATTCAGTAATAAAGTATCATTTTCTCACTCATCAGTTACTTAGATGTCAATGTCAGTAGACTCAGTAGTCAAAACTCAGTATTCGGTCCTATCATGATCTCAGTTATAGTTACGTATGCATGCATGTATTCTCTCGTTCATGTTAGTCAATCAGTTAGTATTGTCCATGCATATGAACCTATTGTTCAGCCTACCTCACTTGCATACCAGTATATTCAAAGTACTGACATATTTGCGCTATGGTGTCTTATACCATAGGTTTAGAAGCACGAGCTCCAGAGAACCAGTAGCATCCCAGTTCAGCGATCAGAGTTAGTAGTGAGTCTTCATTCTTCAAGTACATGATGATCACATTACTATTTCAGTTTTTAGTTTATTTCAGTAATTGGAGTTAGTAGGGGATATGTCCCATCAACTTCTTATTCAGACAGTTTAGAGGCTTTCAGACTACAATATGTTCAGACAATTATCTCAGTTGTTTTGGTATTGTTATAGTATATTTTTCAGTTTTGTACTAGTATTGAACCTTATGGACTTTCAGTTCATGTTTCTGCATTTACAATATTATTACTATTATTCAGTGCTCAGTTTACAGATATCAGTCATGGGTTAGATTGTGGTCCTTCGGGGTCATGGGCACCATGTAGCTTTTTGGGTACCAGATTTGGGGCGTTACAAACTTTGTATCAGAGCCTAAGGTTCAATAGTGTCCTAGGAAGTCTAAAAAGCCACATCTAGTAGAGTCTTGTACATGCGTGTGTTGCGCACCACACTTATGTGCAGGAGGCTATGAGATATTTTAGGAATAGTTTCCCTTCTTTCAGTATTCATGTCGTGTTAGTGAGCATAATCTCAAGTCAATATCTCAGTCTAATCCATTTCTCCCTTTCTTCTACTGAACATGCCTCCTAAAAAAAGAAATAAAAATCAGTCAGCCTCTCATCCCGAAGAACCTTTGGGCGATCATATTTCTCATGCGGAGTTTAGGACCGCATTCACTACTCTTGCTCAATCAGTTGCTACTCATAATGAACGACGAGCTGTCATTCCGGCCAACCCAGTGGCCAATTCAGCTGCAGCCAGGAATCGGGACTTCACACAAATGAACCCTTCATACTTTATAGGGTCTAAGTCAGATGAGGACCCTTAGGAATTCATAGATCAGGTTCATAAGGCGACTGACATCATGGGGGTGACTACTGTTGAGAGTGCTGAGCTAGCTGCATATCAGGTTCAAGATATGGCTCATACTTGGTTCAAGCAGTGGAAGTCAGAAAGGGTAGATAATGCAGAGCCTATAGAATGGAATGAATTTGTCACTGCTTTCATAGAGAGGTTCTTTCCCCTAGAGCTGAGAGAAGCTGAGGTATTAGAATTCATCAACCTCAGGCTGGGCACTATGACGGTGAAAGAGTATTCTCTTAAGTTTACTCAATTAGCCAGATATGGCCCTCATGTGGTTGTAGACAGTAGGGCCAAGATGAGTAAGTTTATGTCAGAGATGAATGATAGCGTGGTTAATGAGTGTAGATCCGCCATGCTAAATAGTGATATGACTTTAGCCAGACTTATGACCCATGCTCAGAAGATAGAAGAGCAAAAAAATAAGATAAAGGAAAAGCAGAATAAGAGGGTGAGGACAGGTAGTTTCAGCTTTGCTCAGCCTAAGTCAGGGGGTGGTGGCCGTTCTCAGTATAGTCATAAGCTTTCAGTCCCAGCTCCATCTTTAGCTAGTGCACTAGTACCCAAGTTTGGTAATGACAGTCGTGATGGGTCGCCAGGATCTGAGGCCCAGGGTAGTGAGAATAGGAGTCTTACCTATCCTCTTTGTGAAGAGTGTGGTAGGAATCACCTAGGTGTATGTAGAGCAGGAAGTGAGGTATGTTATGGATGTGGTAAGCTAGGCCACAGGCTGCGGGAATATAGAGTAAGGGATCAGAAGGGACAAGATTTATGCCAACAGGGTGTCACTTCCAGTACCACTAGTGGTCAGCGTCAAAATAGGTTTTATGCTCTTCAGACTCACCATGATCAAGGAAATTCCCCCGGCATAGATGGGTACGTTATAGGTCCTTCATACTCATGATATGCACTGTTAGACCTCTTGCTCTCATTTTAGCTTAAGATTTTTAGCATTAGTTATTTAGTCATGAATCAGTTCGTGGATACCTAGCATCACCCCAGTATATCAGTAGGGTGAGCATTCTTAGAGGGACATAGTGTCCCAATGGGGAGATACCCCATTATTTCCTCAATGTTCTAATGTCTTAAATAAAGTTTCTCTTCGAATAAAGAATCCAATTTTGAGTAGAGGGTATTCATAAGTTGACCCTCAAAGTCCCAATCTCAACTTTGGGCCAAGTATTCAGAGGCTCAGTCCCATTCATGATGTTCAGTTCGTATGTCACGTATCAGACCAAACTCAGTTAGGTTCTCGTATTTCCGCTCATGCATGTTTAGTAAGACGATCTCGGATTCATTAACATTTCCGGTTAAGATAACAGTTCTCCTTAGTCTTACTTAGTTTCATGTTCAGTGTTTATCACAAACTTGGTACTAAGTACCCTTGCATATTCGTCTATGCATTCATATATCAGTTCAGCCATGTAATTATGCATTAGACATGCATTCTCACTGCGAGAAGTTCAGTTCATCAGAATATTCAGTCATATACTCATAAGTCAATTATCGGTCATGCATCAGATATGCATGAATTCAACTTATTAGTCATGCATCAGATATGCATGTTCAGTATGTTATATTCAGCCATTAGTCATATCAGTCATGAAATCATGTTCCAGCCAGTCATGTTCAGTATTTACGTCAGTTTGTATTCTTTCCCTCTCACTCAGTCTCACTCGAGGATGAATGTTCTCAAGGGGGAGATATTGTAATACCCCATACTTTTCCTAGCTTGAAAAGTTTCCCAAGAATGTTAGAAGCTTTCTTTAAGAGATGAATCCACTTTTGTAAACGTGGTATTTTCAAGTTTTTCACTTTTTATCATGTGTGGAATCGAATAATCTTTCCATCGATACCAAATTCGCCCAAATCCAACACTCGGGTGAAGAGTTAGAGCCTTTTTAGTGAAACAGTGTATCACCTATGCCTTCAGCGCGTCGCGGAGATAGCTCAAATGACAATTGTCAATTTCCTGTGTTGCTCCGCGATAGTGGCGCATCGGGCCAAACTTCCAAGTTGCAGACAAGGTGGCAACGCGATAGCTCCGTGTCGCGCCACCGTGCAATTTCCCATTTGTCACTTTCCAGTGACTTGGCGCGATAGTGCCGCGTCGCGCCAAGGATGAAAATCGGGAAACTTTCTCAGAAATTAAAGACGCATCCAAGGGTTAAAAGGGTTAATTTCCTACCCCTATTTAAACCCAATAACACATTATTTATCCATTCTTCACCCAAAATATACTAGTTTCTCTCAAGAACAAGCTAGGGTTTCTATTGGGGATTCAAATTCAAGAAGGTTTGACCGTCAATCTTCACGAAATCACGAACTAAGGTATGCATAGTGTTCATTCATGGACTCCTTTCATCCATGAAGCCCGAGAATCTCTTTTCTAAGTTTATGTTTATGGATTTCTTTATGAATTTCATGTTGGGTTTGTTTTTTTTTATGTTGAGAATGATCAATTGAATTCAAATCCATGTTGGGTGATCAATTTTATATGGAATTGATTTGTATAGACGTATATTCATGTGAACCTATAAATAAACCCTAGGATGATGAAATTAGAGATGAATCATGATGATTAATTGTTGTATAATGTTATCTACATGTACCATGCCTACAATATGTTTGATTAAATGCCTAGATGAAGGAAAAGTGCCTAACTAGCACCATACCATGAAATCCCTATGTTTGTACAAGTTTATGTATATCACATGTTTGATGAAGTGCTTCAATATATGAATTATGAATTGTGTTGTTAGTCATGTGTTCACGTAAGTCATGCTATGTCAGATTTTTTCCATCGAGTCCTGGGGGTACTTGTACCCGACAATTTAGCTGTGTGCCTAGAGCCATGTTATGTTTTCACGATACTCTAAGTCAAGCTATAATGCATAGAACTCAGTCAGTCATGTGACTCAGGAAAACTCAGGAAATCCCAGAAATCTCAGTAATTTTAGTAGCTCAGTAATCTCAATAACTTCAGTATTCTCAGTCAGTCCTCAGAACTCAGTACATTCCGTCAGTCAATGAAACTCAGTAAATTCAGTTTAGCTCCGCTAGACAATGCCACTAGTATCAGTTCAGTTCAGTTAACTAGCTAAGTTTATTTGATCAGTTCAGTGCCTTTCAGATGGGAGTAGGATTCAGCACCGAGCGAGCCTAGAGATAGGGACTCACCCGCTAGATAGGACTGAAATCCCTAGAAGCAATCCTTAAGTTCCAGAACTACGTATCCAGCAAGGTACAAGATGGCACCCATTAGATAGGACTGACATACTCAGGGATCACACATTTGCGCATTTAAATGTATAGGACTGATCCTAGGGGTCACCCGCAGGATTAGGACTGACTCCTCAGCAGTTGTCTTTACTAGTAGCGTGGTACTGACACCCTTCCAGCTGGGGTTATAGGTTGGACCCCAGTTAGCTTAGTATAGGGCATGTCGATTAGATGAATACATCCCACAGTTTCAGTTATAGAATCAGGACTATCAGATACAGTCAATTCAGCTCAGTAGTATAGATTTAGGTCTGTCAGATACAGTCACTTCTTATCATTATAAATAGACTCCAGGATCACCCACTAGACAGGACTGATCTTAACTATGGTCAATCAGTAACGATATCATCAGATTTAGAGATCACCCTCTAGATAAGACTGATCTCAAATTCAGTTACTCAGATACAGTACGAAACTCAGCTAGTTCTATCAGATACAATAACTCATGTTATCACTTATATCAGTTATCAAAACCTATGTTATTAGCATTCAGCTTCAAGACGTCAGATACAGTCAACCAGACCAATTTTTCATAATCAGAACTGTCTGACACAGTTATCCATGTATCAGTAACATAGTATCAATCCCTCAATATTCAATAATACAGTATCAGTTTCTCACTCATTAGTTACTCAGATGTAAATGTCAGTAGACTCAGTAGTCAGAACTCTGTATCCGGTCCTATCATGATCTCAGTTACAGTTACGTATACATGCATGTATTCTCTCGTTTATGTTAGTTAGTTAGTTAGTATTGTTCATGCATATGAACCTATTGCATTCAACCTGCCTCACTTGTATACCAGTACATTCAAAGTACTGACGCATTTGTGCTATGGTGTCTTATACCATAGGTTTAGAAGCACGAGCTCCCGAGAACCAGTAGCATCCCAGTTGAGCAATCAGAGTTAGCAGTGAATCCTCATTCTTCGAGGACATGATGATTACATTACTATTTCAGTTTTCGGTTTATTTCAGTAGTTGGAGTTAGTTGGGGACATGTCCCATCAACTCCTTATTCAGACAGTTTAAAGGCTTTTAGACTACAGTATGTTCAGATAATTATCTCAGTTGTTTTGGTATTATAATAGCATATTTTTCAGTTATGTACTAGTATTGAACCTTATGGCCTTTCAATTCATGTTTCTGCATTTACGATATTATTACTATTACTCAGTGCTTAGTTTATAGATATCAGTCATGGGTTAGCTTTTGTTCTTATTGGGTCATGGGCACCGTGTAGCGTTCCGAGTACCAGATTTGGGGTGTTACACATATCCCAGTTCTCATTGTTCCGACCTTGATTCCCACTTTGCCTTTGAGATGCAACATGGAAACACACTAAATAATTGGCAACAATTTCTTATTATCATCAAGTATCTCCTCTTCCGCATATTTACACACCCTAGTATTCTTTGCATCTATAACATTGACCCTTTCAATGGAGGTTCCCATCATATATTTAGTAAGAATTTCAAGGTGTGACATCACCTTGATCATATTTGCATCTCTTTTTTCTTCTTATTTTATTTTATCTTGACACGCAAAGGACGGGGAGGGATCCCCTATGACCACATCAATTATCCTTCATGTGCTAACCCCTTGATAGACTAGCCACTTGATCCAGCACACTTGATGCTACTCCATAAGGCAATTTAATAAGGGATCCACCGGATACATTGTTCACTATGGCTTTGTTGACTTGGTCCAACGACCTATAAAATATTTGTAGAAGCATCTTCTATGGTACCTCGTGGTTAGGGCATTTCATAAGTTTGTCCTTAAATCTTCTCCATGCATCATACAAAGGCTCCTTATTGCATTGATGGAAATTTTTTATTTTGTCACACAATTGCAACATCTTTGAAGGGGGGAAGTATCAATCCAAGAAAGCATCTGTAAGATTGACCCATGATGTGATGGATCCGGTAGATAGAGATCTCAACCACAACATCACATCGCTCGTTAGAGAAAACGAGAAAAGCCTCAACCGAATAGATTGTTGTGTAATATGAGCAATATCAAATGATGAGAATATTTCCACATAGTTCCTCAAATGGAGATTGGCATCTTCATGCGGTTGAAACCCAAACAAACCCTTCATATGAAGAAATTGGAGCATCGTACTTGTGATAAAAAATACTCAATTTTCCTCGGTAAGGGGGATATGGATGGCACTAGCATGCTCTTCGTCACCAAGATAATCCATAACTTCAACATATTCATATGATGGTTCATTGAGGATCCCTACAACAACAAAAGTGAAACAAGATACTATAGGTGAAACCAAACTTACAAACAACACCACACAAGTAAAAACTAAGTTTCACTCCCTTACAATGGCGCCATTTTGATCACGCTCTCCTATACCATTCTTTTGGTGTAGGAAGATCGTTTTCAATACAATAACCCAACATGAGTTGGGGTCGAATCTACAAGAAGTATAACTAGTATTCGAATTCTATGTATGTTGATAGCTACTAAGTATTTACCCACAATGTAAACATAAAGTAAGACAAAAATTAAAATTGGGGGTTATGTTTTGAAAGGTTGTTTAAAATTTTTTTACTGGAACTACCAATTTAGAGCAACAATTGTAGATATAATTCCAATAGGAGAATTGTCTTATGATTATACTTTCCTAGGGGCAAATAGTGTATTGGTATGTGAGAATTACATTCTAATTCTAGTCAATGAATATATAGGTAGGCTAGGTTAGGGGTTTTGGTGTTAATCTTTCAACTAAACACCAAAAATATCATCCATGGATTCTTTTAAATATCTTAAGGGTGTGGCCAACAAATCAACCCAAAACCTCAATTGGGCATCCTTATTTCTAGGAAGATGCCCTAGACATAGCAAATTCACCATCCATCCTTATTTCTAAGACAATGTAAAGTAATTAGATAACATCTAATTTATTGTTCAAAAATACTTGTCATCTGCATCCCTCCTTCAAGTATGATGTGGGATTTAGGGAAATTGGGGCTTTCACCCACAAATTTCATTTTAACAATCAAGTATTAGTGAAAACCAACATCATCAATCAAGAATTGAATCTAACAATCAAAACCCACACACAAATGCACCCTATTCAAACATAATCCCAAGATAAATATTTAGCTACTCATGAATGTAAGGGAAAACAGAATTACTCAAATTGACATTCATTTCCTCCATTGATAATAAAGCAAGAGTAATCTTAAAATTCTAATCTCAAATTACAACTTAAAATATCTTTTTGGAGATTTAATAACAACTGTTTCTTCTCACTAATTGGAAATTTTCTATCCATGGGAGCTTCAAAGTTGGTTAGAAGATACTCAAAAGTGAAAGGGTTTTGCCCTTTTTAATCTTAGGATCCTATGTGAAATTATGAATCTTCCCCTAAACCGTTCTCCACTCCATCATGATTGCATTCTTTGGATCGCGATCGCATTACTGCTATCGCAACTATTGGGTTGCGAGCGCGATAGCTAAGCGTCATCTGATCCTCTAATTGCTTGACCGCGATCGCAACTCTGAGCCTCACAATTGTGGTACCTGAAGGCTGCCTGATCTTCAACTTTTGCTCTTTTTTGCCTCTTTTCTTTCCCTTTCAGCTTGGTTTCCAATCATCTTTATCATAGGATCTGCTAGATCATAAAAATTAAAAATTAGCACATTTCACTACGAAATTAGGCTCATGTACACAATTTTACCGAAAGTAGTGCCTGAATTTGGATGTCTATGAGTGGTAAATTTACCACTCATCAATATACAAATAAAGTTTCGCTCACTCTCAAAAAGAATTCTCATGTCACATAAGATGAACCATAAGTTTTCCCTTAGTGTATTACTCCACTAATATCAGAATGTCAAAGTTCAAGATAATATAGGACTTTACGGATTGTAATGTAGGCTAAGCGTTGGTAGGAACTATTCTAGACAGTAATAGTGACTATCTTCCCTAAGAACTTTAATACATCACATTGTACATCAAACTCTTTACTAACCAACGAAACTTTCACCACCTCTACCTTTACACCTCTTTATTATTTGGCTTAATCTCTTTAAACTGGTTCATATATGTTGAGGAGGGAGTATTTTTTATCAACATATGATTCTAGTTTTCACAATTTTTTCTTTTCACAACATCCCTCCTATCCCCAACACATCAACTTTTTCAACACCACAAGCTACTACTTTTGGGCTTTACTTTTACCTCTTTCCTTCTTAAATTTCACACACCTTAACCATATTAATTTTCCAACTAAAGAGCTTAGGAGCTTTGGATCAAATTACGGTCAATCAAGGAATAGGAATAGGCTACATACAAGGCTACCAAAAAAATAGGCCTAGGATCAACGGGGTTTAACTAAGATCATGCCATAAGATAGATTGAAGAAGCTATGGAACATGGCTATCAAAGAAATGCCTATATCATCTCCTAAACTCAGCACTTTTCATTTCACTTTGCATACATACCAGACAAGTTCTAAACATCACTATACAATAAGAAATATACACAAAATCCCCATATCACACATGACACCTGCATAAGTCAAGTAGGTACCCTATAGACTCAAAATAAAGTAACAACACGAATTTAATATTAAGCCAACATCGCATAAGAGTCATAAACATAAGTCTAGGTGTCTCAAAGTTGTCATTCAACACATTCCCCATGCTATTTTCACATTCAAAATCACTTGCATTATGTAATCACACATAGAAACTAACAAGAACATCTCACTTATTCCTAATACAAAATTTTTAA
This sequence comes from Capsicum pubescens, assembly GCA_030864215.1. Classification (NCBI taxonomy): domain Eukaryota; kingdom Viridiplantae; phylum Streptophyta; class Magnoliopsida; order Solanales; family Solanaceae; genus Capsicum; species Capsicum pubescens. Next base: position 128,946,260 of record CM061543.1, read on the forward strand.
AATTTACTCCTAAAAAATAAAATGGGATAGTGGTTTCAAAAGGCGCCCTCCGAAAATGAACCAAAAAAAAAATCAAGGGGCAGGTGAAGTGTTCCCCCATTAGACTGATACCATAAAACTAAAAATAAAAAAGAGAATCTTTTTGTAATTTTCAAATTTAGTCAAAAACTAGGAAAAAATCAAAAACAAAAATATTGTAGCAGTACTTCACCCTAACCAATCTAAAGATTTCCACCCCCACTTAAAAACACACTTTGTCCCTAAAGTATAATTCAAAATCAAGGATAGAAATACTCTCTGAGGCCTCTAGGCCCAGCTAATAGCATCTTTGTCATCAATGAGGTCCGGTGGATCCCATACCCAGTATTTTCCATGCTTCTTAGCTTAGAACTCCGGTACTCAGACCTCCCATCAACTCATGACTTAACAAGAACAAAACTACGGTGATATAAAAAGGAAAATACAAAAACCAAATACCTACCTTAACTTGGGTTGCCTCCCAAAGCAGAGCCTGATTTAGTGTCGCAGAATAAATCATATTATTACTCTTTATTTGTATTCCTTTATACTTTTTATCTTACTCAGAGGCCATCTTATCACTCTTTTCTAACCTCTTAAGTGTGTACTCTTAAGGTCTGCATCTTTTTTTAACAATATCCATTCCAGTCTCTTCTCGACTTCTCAACTTTAGGCTTAAGTAGTGGCTCGGGCAATTTTATGTGGTAGTCTGGAGAGGTCATTGGTGGTTTGCACTCCACCACCTGTAATACCCAAGATTATAGAACCTAAAAATTTCTGAGGAGCTCACTGTCCAGGTCACGACTTGGATAATGAGTCGTGAAGACTCCTCAAGAGTCATAGGGTGTCGATCGTAGCTTGACTAGTAAGTTATCCAAGATTTCCCTATGTTTTTATTGAGGCAACGACTTGGACCTCACGAGTCATATAGTGTGGTTAAGAGTCATGATGAGGGACTTATGACCATAATAGCTTGGTCTCCTAGAATTTCTGTCCTGAGTCATGGTAAGACCAATGAGTCATAAGGTGGGACTCGTGGTCTTAGTAGTGTGAGGGTTCATCGGTTCTGTTGTGACCACGATTATAAATATATGAGTCGTAAGGTATGTTCAGAAGTCATAGGGTGTGACTTATGACCTGACCAGTGAATATTCCCCAAGTCACTGTCCAGACCTTGAGTGGTGGTGATGAGTCGTAAGGTGACCCTATGAGTTGTAAGGTCACCTATAACGACTGGCATCAATTTTTGTGTGATTTTAATAGGGACACTTTGGTCATTTTCCTCATTCACCAAATACAACCTATGACCTAAACTACCCTAAGAGGAGACATAACTCCCTATTACTCATATCAATACACTCCTCTCTTCTCTTAAATTCCTTATTTAAAGATAAAACTAGGGTTTCAAGAGTTAGTCAACTAGGGATCAAGTGTGGTTTCTTTTCCAAAATTATTGGTGATTAAAGCATGTATCTCTCTCCCTAAACTTGTGTTTTATTATGGCATGAATTGGTTTGTTGTTCACTTGGTTTTGAATGATGGGTTGGGGGTTTTGAAGACTATTTTGTAGATTATTATTCCCATGATTTATACGAAATTATTTGTGCTTTGATGATGAATTTGAAACTCATTGGGTGCATGGGTGTGGTGATAGAATGGGGTCGTGAATTCCCCCAAATAATTGGATTTTGGTATTGAAATTGATGAGAACCTCAACCCACTTGCATAATTGATTTTGGAATGTGGATAATCATTGGGCATTGCCTACTATTTTGAACTAATGCCTTACTTAAATGGATAAATTATCTTTTGAAAGGTCTTAGTAACCATAGGAGTCTTATTGGCTGATGGGTTGGAGTCCTAATTGGCTAGTGGGTTACCGTCCCATTAGTTAGTTATGTTGTCATTCGTTTGCAAGCTATAGTCTGATATGACGATACCACTTGATATGTCCTTAATGCATGACTCCATGAATTAATGAATGGGTTATGTGCTAAATATTTTAATTGGGCTTAAAGGGAGTTGTGTATTTTATCATGAAAGTGGAGGTCCCGAGAGGACTAATACTTGAAACCATATTTACTGGCATGAAGGTCTAAATGATCGAGTGTTTGAGTCACCCTTGATATATGATCGGGAGGTTTGAGTCCCCTGTGCACATATGCTATGGTTATTCTATGGTTTATGCAGCTACACACACTTGGGCCCATCAGGGGGTGAGAGCTGGGGGCCATACCGTCCGTGGGTACTATTATGACGACACAACCCTGGCTAATGTTTTAACTTTCATGCTAAGCCTTGTTTTCTATACTGACATGCTATATATATATGTATATATGTGTATATATGTATGTATGTATATACATGTATGTGGACATAAGTACTGAGACTATTTTTGGATTGTTTTGAAATGACATTTTTTATCCCCTTATCCTTGACTTACATTCTAGAGTTCACCCCGCTAACCATCCTAGTATGCTACATTATTTCATAATGTATGGTGCGAGGACACGTTTGCTTTTTTGCACAATATTAGGTGATTTGGGTCGGTTCACAATTCTTCTTGAAGTGGTGAGCTTCCATTCTCTAGAAGTCCTATCATTTTAAAGTTTCATTGTTTCTTTCATTCTAGATAGTCTTATAGATTTCTTTTGGATATTGTCAGGGGGGTGACCAAACTTAGTTTTTTCATCTGATGTTAGAGGCTTTGTGGATTACTATAGATTGGGATAGTTGTTGGATTCATAGCTCCCTTTTCTGTAGTCGTTGCTTATCTTACATATGTTTTCTTGGATTATTTTCTCTATTATATTATATTATATTATATTATATTATATTATATTATATTATATTATATTATATTATATTATATTATATTATATTATATTATATTATATTATATTATATTATATTATATTATATTATATTATATTATATTATATTATATTATATTATATTATATTATATTATATTATATTATATTATATTATATTATATTATATTATATTATATTATATTATATTATATTGTGTTTTGGTTGACTAGGACAAGGGGGTGGTCTCCGGTCCTCAGCGGACTTGAGATACCCGTCATGGTTAGGCCCTGTTTTGGGTCGTGACAAGCTTGGTATCAAAACATAGTTTCAGTGTCCATGGGTGTCCACAAATCCGTGTTGAGAAGAGTCATTTTTAATGGGTGTGTAGTGTGCCACTTATAAAAGGGAGGCTACAATGCATTTAGGAATGTTTTGCTTTTCTTGTGTTCTATTTTGAGCCATCGAGTCTAGGGTCTTGTTATTTCTCTAACTCCTGTTTTACCTGTGTTTCAGATCATGCCTCAAAGATGATCTGACATTTTTATAAACTTTCCCGACACTTCTTCCCCACCTAAGAGAAATGTGGAGGGACTCGCCTCGCCTATAGTATGCAAACCCGATCTAGGGTCCCTGCTTCTGATTGTGCTACTCCACCTGGGGTTCCACTGGTCCCCACTGATTTTCCTCCGATTGGTCACACTCATACTCAGTCACCACAGAGAGATATCTCGAATGCTGAGTTCCATCCTACTATTCATCTGTTGACTTAGTTGTTGATATCTTAGTCACGTCAGTCTGGTCCTGTTGGTGTTGCGGTGAGTTTTGAGGTTACTCAAGTTGGGCAATTTATGAGGTTGAATCCCCCAACCTTTACTGGCTTGAAGGTTTAGGAGGACCCTTAAGGGTTTGTTGATAAGTTGGAAAAGATCTTCAGAGTTATGCATGCTACTGATATAGAGGGTGTAGAGTTTTCCGTAATCAATTAAAGGATGTGTAATATTAGTGGTATGAGGATTGTGAGTAGTCTAGAGGTGATGAAGCTGAGTCGGCATTATGGGATGAGTTTTTGGTGCCTTCCTTGATCGTTTCTTTCCTCAGGTGTTGTGGGAAGAAAAGGCTGAAAAGTTTGTAAATTTGAGGCAGGGCAAGATGAATCTGAAGGAGTATGACTTGAAGTTTCATCAGTTGTCTTTCTATGCTTTGGAGTTAGTGTCTAGCATGAGGGCTAAGATGAGGAACTTTGATTCTAGGTTGTCTCGTGAATTGGTTCTGGAGTACAAAGTTGCCTTATTGAACAAGGACATGGATATTTCTAGGTTGGTGGTGTACATGTAGCAAGTTGAAGAAGAGAAAAAGAAGCAAGCAGATATAAAAGAGAGGCAAAGTAAGAAGTTTAGATATTTAGAGAAACATGGAGTCCAACAGAACGATACTAGGGATAGTAGACAGTGGAGTAAGAAGAAAAATTAGGAAAGTTCTAACTCCTATTCGATGGCTAATGCTCCTTATCCAAAGTCATTCGGTGATCAGCGTCTCTAGACTAGTATTGGTCCTAGGGCACATGGTGCCTAGCCTCATGACAGTGGATCCCAGTCAACCCTATCTTATCCTTCTTGTCATTTCTATGGGTAGATTCATCATGGTCAATGTGAGGAGGGGAGGAATCAGTAGATTAGTTGTGGTCAACTTATTTACGTATAATGGGAGTGTCCTTAAAGGGTTGCTTCTGGGGATAAAAAGGTTCTGATTTTCACATTATCATCTCCTACACCAAAAGGTATTACTTCTAGCTCCGATACTGGTTGGAATTATCTTTATGCTTTTGCTACTCGTTAGGAATCTAAGGCATCTCCTGATGTTGTCACTGGTATGTTACAACTCTTCTCTCAAAATATGTATTATCTACTTAATCCAGGGTCTACCCTCTCTTATGTGACCCATTATGTGGCTGTTCATTTTGGTTTTGGTCCTAAAACCATTTTGGATCCCTTTTTTATTTCTACTTCAGTAGGTGATTCTGTCATGGCTAGAAGTATCTATAGGGATTGTGTGGTATCTATCTGTGGTAGGGAGACCTTGGTTGATATGATAGAGTTGGATATGGTAGATGGATATGGTAGACTTTGATGTTATTTTGGGGATGGATTTGCTCTATTCATGCTATGTGTCTCTTGATTGTAGGACCCAAAGGGTCAGTTTTTAATTCCCAAAGGAATTAGTAATTGAGTGGGAAGGAAGTTCCCTAGTGCCTCAGGGAAGATTTATTTCATATCTTAGAGCCTGGAAATTGATTTTCAAAGGGTGTTTATATCATCTAGTTTGGGTTAAAGATTCTAATTCTAAAAGTCCTTTGTTGCAGTCTGTCTCTGTGGTTTGTTAGTTTCCTGAAGTTTTTCCCGATGATCTTCCTGGTATTTCTCCCGATAAAGAAATAGACTTTGGGATTGATCTTATATTGAATAACTATTCTCTCTTCATCCTACCTTATAGAATGGGTCCAACTGAGTTGAAAGAACTTAAGGAGCAACAGAAAAATCTTCTTGATAAGGGTTTTATTTGGCTTAGTGTTTCCTCGTGGGGTGCTCCTGTGTTTTTCTTGTGTAAGAAGGATGGTTCCCTTCGGATGTGTGTAGATTATCATTAGCTGAATAAGGTTACTGTGACGAATATGTACCCTCTTCCTAGAATTGATGATCATTTTTACCAGCTCCAGGGTACTAGATATTTCTCTAAGATTGATCTTCGATCGGGTTATCATCAGTTGAAGATTAGGGAGACAGATATCCCTAAGACTGCTTTTTGTACCTGGTATGGTCACTATGAGTTTTTGGTGATGTCATTCGAGTTGACCAATGCCCCGACCGCATTTAGGGACTTGATGAACCAGGTATTCAAATATTTCTTGGATTTGTTCGCCAATGTGTTTATTGATGATATATTGGTATATTCTAAAAGTGAGGAGTATCATACCAATCACTTTTGTATAGTGTTACAGACCCTTAAGGATCAGCGGTTGTATGCTAAATTCTCTAAGTGTAAGTTTTTGTTGAATGTTGTGACCTTCCTTGGTCAAGTTGTGTCTAGTGAGGGGTTCAAGATGGATCCACAGAAGGTAGAGACAGTGAAGAAGCGGCCTAGACCCATAATTCCAACTAATATTCAGAGCTTCTTAGGTTTAGCTGGGTAATATAGGAGGCTTGTGGAGAGTTTCTCTTCGATTATTATCGCGTTGACTAAGTTGACTCAAAACAAGGTGAAGTTCTTGTTGTCCAATGCTTGTAACGTTAGTTTTAAGAAGTTGAAGAATAAGTTGACTTATACTTCAATTTTGACCCTACTTGAGGATACTGATGGTTTTGTTGTTTATTGTGATACATATCATGTGGGATTGGGTTGTGTCTTGATGCAGCATGGTAGGGTTATGGCCTATGCTTCTAGGCAGCTGAAAGTTCATGAAAGAAATTATTCGACTCATGTTTTGGAATTATTGGTTGTAATTAAACTCTGAAGATTTGACGCCATTATTTGTATGGGGTTTATGTTAATATCTTTTTCGATCATAAGAGCTTGCAGTATGTGTTCACTCAAAAGGAGTTAAATCCTAGGAAAAGGAGATGTCTTGAGCTACTTAAGGACTATTATATGAGTCTTCATTACCACCAAGGTAAAGCCAATGTGGTTGTTGATGCTCTTAGCAGGTTGTCTATGGGTAGCTTGTTTCAGGGGGATAAGAAAAAGTGAGATTTAGTCAAGGATATTCACCAGTTGGCTAATCTTAGAGTTCATCTTTTGGATTCTGAAGATGGAGGTATGATTGTTCAAGAGGTGGTGAAGTCATATTTTGGTGTTGAAGTGAAGGAGAATCAAGCTTTAGAAATGATGTGGGTCACCAAAAGATTATGGCTTTTGAGATTGGTGGTGATAGTATCTTGAGGTATCAAGGTAGATTGTGTGTTTCGGTAATTGATGGGCTGCGAGAAAGAATTTTAATTTAGGCTCATCAGTTGAGGTATATGGTTCATTCTGGTTCTATGAAGATGTACCATGATTTGAAGGAAATTTATTAGTGGAATAACATAAAGAGAGATATGGCCAGTTTTGTGGATAAGTACATGGTTTGCCAACAAGTGAAGGTGGAGCATTTGAATCCTGGTGGTATGTCCCAAGAGATTGAGTTTCCTATGTGGAAGTAGGAAATGATTAATAAGGATTTCATTACCAGTCTTTGGTGGTATCGAAAGCCATTTGATTCGATCTGGGTCATCGTGGATAGGATGACTAAGTCTGCTCACTTCTTACCAATGAGGACTAGTTATTCCGCAGAGGATTATGCTAATTTGTTCATTGAGAAAGTGGTTAAATTGCATGGTGCGCTGGTGTCCATTATTTTGGATTGAGGTATATAGTTCTTGTATCACTTTTGGCATTCATTTCAAAGAGGTTTAAGGACTAGGGTGAACCTTAGCATCGCTTTCCACCCTCAGATGGATAGACGGGTAGAGAGGACGACCTTGAAGGATATGCAAAGGGATTGCATGATTGATTTTGGTGGTAGTTGAGTTTACCATTTGTTTCTCATCGAGTTCGCGTATAATAATAGTTATCATTCTATCGTTCAGATGGCTCAATTCGAGGCTCTTTATAGTAAGAGGTGTATATCTCCTATTGGGTGGTTTGAGGTTGGTAAGTGTAAGACCCCGCAAAATTTCTAGCTTAATTCAGTCCTTTAAGCTTGTTAAGGGGTCCCAGACTTAGAAAATTCTAGCTAAGTATTCAGACTTAGGTTATTTTAGGCCTTCAAAAGTTGGCAATCTCATTTCGCGACCTTAAAATCCTTAAAATATCTATATTTTAGTTAATTCATGATCAGGAAGGTCAATAGGTGTTCCCGGACAAGTTTCAGATTTTTTGGACTTCGTTTGAAGCTCCTTTAGAATCCCAAAATAGTGTACCAATGTGATCTTGTCGCACTGCATGGCCTATCGCATTGGTTCATATTTTTCCCAGCTACCAGCGTCAAACTCCAGCGAGTTGGTGCGATCTTGGCGTGACGTGTTGGATATCGCATCGGTGCCATCGACGCGCTGCGTCGACCTACGCATCGGCAATCCAATTTTCACTCATTTAAAACCCGCATCTCAAGGGGTAATTGAGTCTTTTTCCCATGCCCTTTATTCCCCATAACACAGAATTTAGCCCTTTAGAGGCATAATACAATCATTATTCATAAAATCCTCAAGAACAAAACCCTAGGGCGATCAATCCAAGAATCAAATTCAAGAGATTTAACCATTTATTTCCAGGAATTCTTCAACAAGGTATATAAAGTGTTCATCCAAGGGTCCCTTCCACCCTTGGAGTTCAAGAAACTTTTTTCAAAAACAGGAATTGTGATTTCCATGTGTTGGGTTTGAATGTAGTCATATGGATGTTGTGGAATGTGTTCCAAGTTGAAATCTTTGTATGTTTGTTGATATTATGATAGCATGTTCGTTAAATTTTTATTCTCTTATATTGAAACCCTTGAATTATGAAGTCATGATGTATTAGTATTGTTGATCATACCCAAGTATAAAGCTACTCCTACTATGTGTTTTATAAAATGCTAAATTGAGACTATCGTGCTTTTGTAATCCTTTGGCGGTCTAAACGATGGACTTATGTTATACCCACATGTTCACAATGTCTTCCATGTTAAAGCTATACCCTGTATATGTTTGATGGAATGGTCATGAGATTGGTTTAATGAAATTATGATATGTTAGGATGCCTTCCTATTCATGTGCAAGTTCATGACTTTCAAGTGATTGATAAAATGCCTCATAGATCATATTGTGAGTTGTTGACTATTGTCAAGTATTCAAGAATTGTCATGTCTTATTATTTTCATGCTATCGAGTCCTGGGGGTATTTAATACCTGAAAATTTAGCTGTGTGCCTAGAGCTAGTGTCAGTTACAGAACAGTTTCAATCATGTTACGATCAGTAGTACTATAGTTCAGTTATAGAACTCAGGAAAACTAAGTAAACTCAGCTCAATTCAATAAATCAGTACAATCAGTAACAGATTAGTCCAACGTAGTATGAACTAGGAAATCAGTTCAATGTCTATTCAGTTGGGAGTAGGATTCAGCATCGAGTGAACCCAAGGATGGGGACTCACCTACCAGCAGAGGGTGTGATTCTTAAAAGCAGTCCTTGCATTCCAGAACTACGTAGCCAGCATAGGTCGAGACATAAAAACCTGCTAGTTGAGGGTTGATGAGGTTGCTTAACCTGACAGTTGAGGGTCTTACCATTTTCATTTGAGAATCTTCCAGATGAGGGTATCTCTTTAGTGTCTTTACCTATGGCACGATACTGACACCCTACTAACTGGGGTTATAGGTTAGACCCCTAGTCTATTCTGAAAATGGGCATATCGATTAGATGATTACCTCCAACAGTCTCAGTCTCAGTCTCTAGTAAAGAACTCAGATAGTTCTACAAATTTCAGGACTGTCAAATACAGTCACTCATCTTAGTACGGAACTCAACTAGTTACATCAGAAATAGGACTGTCTGACACAGTCACTCAGTAAACAGTATAGCAGTTATCAGTAATCTATGTTATCAGTAAACTCAGTATTCAGAATCCTTATGACTTCAGTTACAGTTATGTATTTATACATGTATTCTCATGTAGTTATGTTCATGTTATTTAGTCAGTTATAGTCTATGCATATTAACCCTTGCATTCAGCCTTACCTCACTTTACGTACCAGTAAATTCACACGTACTGCCGCATACTTTTCTTTGTGCTATGGTGTTTTATACCATAGGTTTAAACGTACAGGACCCAGAGTATTCTTAGCGGTTTAGACATTCAGCCAACAGCAGTAGACTAGCAGTGAGTCCTCATTATTCAAGAATATTCTTTTATTTCATTACCTCATTAGATTTAGTATTTCAATAGATGGAGTTAGTTGGGGGATTGCCCCATCAACTCCTTATTCAGACAGTTCAGTTTAGAGGCTTTTCAGACTAGATGTTCAGAAAGTATTTAGTATTTTAGATTTTGATGTTCTATCAGATTTTATCATATTCTTTTTATTAGTATTACAATTTTAAACCTTATGGCATTTCACCCCATTATTCCGCATTATACAGTATTATTACTCAGTTATTGCAGCAGGTACCAGTCATGTGTTAGATTTTGGTCCTTCAGGATTATGAGCACTGTGTAGCGTCCGGGGTACAGACTCGGGGCATTACAAACTTGGTATCAGAGCCTAAGGTTCAACAGTATCCTAGGAAGTCTGAAAGCTGCATCTAGTAGAGTCTTGTGCATGGGTGTGTAGCGCCACACTTATGGACAGGAGGCTACGAGATGTTTTGGGAATAATTTTTTTTTTTCAATATTCATGTTGTCTGAGTGATCATGAGCTCCAGATAAACTCTCTTTTTAATACAAGTTTCTCTTCTATCTACAGAAAATGCTTCTAAAGAGGACTCAGGTAAGAGGAGCGGGAGATCAGTCAGCTCCTCAGCACTTTTATCCAAATACTTTGGGTGAACATGTCTCCCACGCTGAGTTTAGAGAGACTTTTACCACCCTAGCTCATTTAGTTGCTACTCAGAATGAACATCCAACTTTCATTCCGGCCAATCCAGTGGCCAATACTGCAGCAACCAGGATTCGAGACTTCACCCGAATGAACCCTCCATCATTTATCGGGTCTAAGTCAGATGAGGACCCTCAGGAGTATCTTGATCAGGTGTAAAAAATTACTGATATTATGGCGGTGACAGTTAGCGAGAGTGCTGAGCTAGCTGCAGATTAGTTGCAGGATGTGGCTCACAATTGGTTCAAATAGAGAAAAGTAAAGGGCCATAGGTGTAGGGCCCATTGAATGGGAGGAGTTTGCCACTACTTTTCTAGATATATTCTTTCCCCTAGAGCTTAGAGAAGCTAAGGTGTTAGAGTTTATTAATCTGAAGCAGGGTAATATGACAGTGAAAGAGTATTCTCTCAAGTTTACTCAATTATCTAGATACGCTCTTCATATGGTGGCAGTTAGCAGATCCTGAATAAGTAAGTTTGTGTCTGGGGTGAATGATAGTGTGGTCAAAGAGTGCAAGACCACAATGTTGATTAGTGAGATGGACTTGGCTAGGCTGATGATCCATACTCAGCAGATAGAAAAGCAGAGAAATAAGGAGAGAGAGAAGCAGAACATGAGAGCTAGAACGGGTAGTTTCGACTTTGCTTAGCCTAAGTCAAAGGGTGGGAATCATTCTCAGTTTTACCCAAAATCTTCAGTTCTAGCTCTATCCTCAGCTAGTGCTCCAGTGATAAAATTCAGAGACGATAATAGAGATAGGGCGCCAGGGTCTAAGTCTCAGGGTAGTGTTAGCAGTGCCCAAACCAATCCTCTTTGTCAGACTTGTGGTAAGAACTATCAAGGTGTCTACAGGGTTAGCAGTGATGTGTTTTTCAAATGTGACAAGCCAAGCCACAGAGTCAGATATTGTCCCCAATTAGGTTCTCAGGGTCAGCGAAACCGTCCTCCAGCTTAGTTCGGTCGCTCGAATCAGCAGGGTGCCTCATCCAGTGCCACCAGTGGGCAACGTCCAAATAGACTCTATGTTCTTCAGTCCCGAAAGGATCAGTAAAGTTCTCCTAATGTGGTCACTGGTACGTTACAAGTTTATCACTTACATATTTATGCTTTGCTAGATCCAGGATCTTCCTTGTCTTTTGTTACACCTTATATAGCAGTTGATTTTGGAGTCAATCCCAAAATTCTAGTAGAGCCTTTCTCAGTCTCTACCCCAGTGGGTAAATCCATCATAGCCCGACGGGTATACAGGAACTATCCGGTTATGGTATCTCAGAAAATAACTTCAGCAGACTTAGTCGAATTAGAGATGACTGATTTTGATGTCATTCTCGACATGGATTAGCTTCATTCCTGCTATGCCTTAGTTAACTCCAGAAACAGAATTGTCCAGTTCCATTTCCCAAATGAACCCGTCCTAGAGTGGAGGGGTAGTACTTTAACGTTTAGGGTCAGCTTGTTTCTTACCTTCTGGTGAGAAAAATGTTATCTAAGGGATATGTCTATCACCTTGTGCAAGTCAAGGACTCTAGTTCAGAAACCCCTACTATTGAATCAATATTAGTATCATGTGAATTCCCAGATGTATTTCCCGAAGATCTTCCCGAAATTCCTCCTGGAAGGGAAATTGAATTCAGAATTAATCTTCTCCCATATACTCAACCCATATCTATTCCTCCATATAGAATGACACCTGTAGAACTTAGAGAATTAAAAGAATAGTTGAAGGATCTCCTAAATAAGGGATTCATCTGGCCAGTGTGTCCCCGTGTGGTGCACCAGTTTTATTCGTGCGTAAGAAAGACGGTTCTCTCAGGATGTCCATTGACTACCACCAATTAAATAAAGTCACGGTCAAAAACAAGTATCCTCTTCTCAGAATAGATGACTTGTTTGACCAACTTCAAGGTGCTAGTTACTTTTCTAAGATAGACCTCAGATCTGGCTATCATCAGCTCAGATTTAGAGAATGTGACATCCCGAAGACAGTTTTTAGAACTCGATATGGTCACTTCGAATTCTTAGTCATATCCTTTGGTATTACCAATGCCCCAAAAGCTTTAATGGACTTGATGAACCATGTGTTCAAGCAGTACTTAGACATGTTCGTCATAGTTTTTATAGATGACATCCTGGTTTACTCCCGCAGTGAACATGATCATGCAGACCATCTCAAAATAGTATTGCAGACTCTCAGAAATCATCAGTTATTCACCAAATTCAGTAAGTGCGAATTTTGGCTAAGGTCAGTAGCATTCCTTGTCCATATTATTTTCAGTGATGGCATTAGGATGGATTCATAAAAGACCAAAGCGATGAGAAACTAGCCTAGACCCATCTCTTCATCAGATATCAGGAGTTTCTTGGGTTTGGGTGGCTATTACAGGTGCTTTGTTGAGGTATTTTCATCTATTGCATCCCCTATGTCCAGATTGACTCAGAAGAAAGTCAAATTTTAGTGGTCAGATTTATTTGAAAAGATTTTTTAGGAGTTGAAGACTCGACTCACCTCAGCCCCAGTTTTGACTCTTCCAGATGGTTTAGATGGGTTCGTGGTATACTGTGATGCATCCAAAGTAGATTTTGGTTGTGTCCTCATTCAGCATGATAAGGTCATAGCCTACGCCTCCAGACATCTTAAACCTCATAAGCAGAATTATCCGACTCATGATCTCGAGTTAGCAGTAGTAGTGTTTGCCTTTAAGATTTAGAGGCACTACTTGTATGGGGTGCATGTAGATGTGTTCACAATCACAAAAGCTATCAGTAAGTGTTTTCTCAGAAAGACTTAAACCTCCGTCAGAGAAGGTGGTGAGTTATTGAAAGACTATGATATGAGCGTTCTGTATCACCTGGGCAAGGCCAATGTAGTGGTTGATGCTCTCAGTAGAATGTCTATGGGTAGTGCTGCTAATGTTGAGGACAATAAGAAGAAGTTAGTTCATAAAGTTCATCAACTTGCCCGACTAGGTGTCCGCTTATTTGATTCAGCAGAAGGTAGTGTATGGGTTCAGAACAGTTCAAAATTATCTCTAGTTTCTGAAGTAAAGGAAAAGCAAGATAGAGATCCTAGTTTAGTTAAGTTGAAAAAGTCAGTCAGAGATCATAAGGTGGAGGTTTTCTCCCAAGGGGGAGATGGTGTTTTGCGTTGTCAAGGTCGTCTATGTGTGCTAGGTGTGGATGACTTGAGGCAGAAAATTCTTACAGAGGCGTATGGTGCGCGTTACTCTATTCATCCAGGGGCCACTAAGATGTACTGCAATTTGTGGGAGATCTATTGGTGGAGTGGGATGAAGAGAGACATTCTAGAATTTGTGGCTAAGTGCTCAACATGTCAGCAGGTTAAGATTAAGCATCAGAAGACAAGTGGGTCCGTACAGGAGTTCAGTATCCCTACTTAGAAGTGGGAAGAAGTGAACATGGACTTTGTGATGAGTTTGCCTCATACGCATCACCGGCATGATTCATTTTGGGTTATCGTAGACAGGGTGACCAAATCAGCTCACTTCCTTCCAGTCCATACCTCGTATTCAATTGAGAATTACACCAAACTCTATATCAGAGAGTTGGTCATATTGCACGATGTTCCGTTGTCCATTGTCTCAGATAGAGGTACCCAGTTCAACTTTTATTTCTGGAAGTCATTTGAAAAGAGTCTTGGTACTCGAGTTCACCTCAGTATAGCCTTTCATCCCCAGACAGATGGTCAAGCAGAAAGGACCATTCAGAATTTGGAAGATATGCTACGAACGTGTGTGATAGATTTTAAAGGTAGTTGGGATGACCACTTGCCTTTGATTGAGTTTGCATACAACAACAACTATCATTCTAGGATTCAGATGGCTTCGTTTGAAACTCTTTATGGTAAGAGGTGTAGATCTCCAATCTTTTGGTTCGAGGTGGGTGAGTCCGCAGTTGTAGGTCCTAGCCAGGTATTAGATACCTTAGAGAAAGTTCAATTGATCAGAAAGAGGCTCAAGACAGCTCAGAGCCAACAGAAATCGTACGCTGGTGTGCGCTGAATGGATCTCGAGTTTGAGATTAAAAATTATGTGTATTTGAAAATATCTACCATGAAGAAAGTGAATAGGTTCGAAAAGAAGGGAAAGCTCAGTCCCCGATATGTCGGTCTCTTCCAAATCCTCAGTCGCTTCGGCAAAGTAGCTTAAGAGCTCGAATTGCCTTCAGATTTATCTTCAGTCCATGTCTCCTTGCTAAAGAAGTGCATAGGTGACCCAGCAGTTGTATTCCCTATAGAGGGCATAGATGTTCAGAACAACCTCTCTTTCAAAGAGATTCCAGTCGAAATCCTTGACTATCAGACTCACAGATTGAGGAACAAAGAAGTCCCTCTAGTCAAAGTTCTTTGGCGGAATCAGTCCATTGAGGGAGCTACTTGGGAAGCAGAAGCATACATGCAGACCAAGTATCCTCACCTATTTTCCGCTAATCCAGACTCAGCCCAAGGTAATGGATTTTCATACGCTTATTCAGTTTCATGCTCAGATTTCCATTTCAAACTTGGTATTAATTACCTTTACATATTCAGTTATATATTCATGAGTCAGTTCAGTCATGTATTCATGCATCAGATATGCATGTTCAGTATGAGAAACTCAGCTTATCAGTACTCACTGTCATGTATTCATAAACCAGCTCAGTTATGTACTCATGCATCAGATATGCATATTCAGTGTGATAATTCAGTATATCAGTAATATCAGTCCTATAGTCATGTACTAGATGTTCATGTTTAGTAAGTAGATTCAGCCTACTAGTACTCTTAGTTCAGTCAGTCTCATTTAAGGACGAATGTTACCAAGGGGGAGATAGTGTAAGACCCCGCAAAATTTCTATCTTAATTCAGCTCTTTAAACTTGTTAAGAGGTCCCAGACTTAGAAAATTCTAGCTAGTATTCATACTTAGTTTATTTTAGGCCTTCAAAAGTTAGCAATCTCATTTCGCGACCTTAAAATCCTTTAAATGTCTATATTTTAGTTAATTCATGATCAGGAAGGTCAATAGGTATTCCCGGACAAGTTTTAGATTTTTTGGACTTCATTTGAAGCTCCTTTGGAATCCCAAAATAGTGTACCAATGCGATCTTAGTGCGCTGCATATCCTATCACGTTGGTTCATATTTTCCCCATCTACCAGCGTCAAACTCTTGTGAGTTGACGCGATCTTGGCACGATGCATTGGATATCACGTCGGAGCCATTGACGGGCTGCGTCAACCTGCGCGTCGGTAATCCAATTTTCACTCATTTAAAACCCGTGTCTCAAGGGGTAATTGGGTCTTTCCCCACGCCCTTCAGTCCCATAACATGAAATTTAGCCCATTAGAGGCATAATACAATCATTATTCTTAAAATCCTCAAGAACAAAACCCTAGGGCTATCAATCCAAGAATCATATTCAAAAGATTTCACCATTTATTTCCAGGAATTCTTCAACAAGGTATGTAAAGTGTTCATCCAAGGGTCCCTTCCACCCCTGGAGTTCAAGAAACTTCTTTCAAAAACATGAATTTTGATTTCTATGTGGTGGGCTTGAATATAATCATGTGGATGTTGTGGAATGTGTTCCAAGTTTAAATCTTTATGTGTTTCTTGATATCATGATAGCATGTAAGTTGAATTTTGATTTTTTTATATTGAAACCCTTGAATTATGAAGTCATGGTGTATTAGCACTGTTGATCATACCCAAGTATAAAGCTATGCCTACCATGTGTTTGATAAAATGCTAAATTAAGAATATGGTGCTTTTGTGGTCCTTTGGTGGTCTAAACGATAAACTTATGTTATACCCACATGTTCACAATGTCTTTCATGTTAAATCTATACCTTGTATGTGTTTGATGGAATGCTCATAAGATTGGTTTAATGAAATTATGATGTGGCAGTATGCATTCCTATTCATGTGCAAGTTCGTGACTTTCAAGTGATTGATGAAATACCTCATAGATCGTATTGTGAGTTGTTGACTATTGTCAAGTATTCATGAATTGTCATGTCTTATTATTTTCATGCTATTAAGCCCTGGGGGTATTTAATACCCGATAATTTAGTTGTGTGCCTAGAGACAGTGTTAGTTACAGAACAGTCTCAATTATGTCATGATCAGTAGTACTCTAGTTCAGTTACAGAACTCAAAAAACTCAGTAAACTCAGCTCAGTTCAGTAAATTAGTACAATCAGTAATAAATTAGTCCAGCCTTGTATGAAATAGGAAATCAGTTCAGTGTCTATTCAGTTGGAAGTAGAATTCAGCACCGAGTGAACCCAAGGATGGGGACTCATCTGCCAGCAGAGGGTGTGATTCTTAGAAGCAGTCCGTGTATTCCAGAACTATGTAGCCTGCGTAGATTGAGACATCAAAACCTACTAGTTAAGTGTTGTTGAGGTGGCTTAACCTGACAGTTGAGGGTTCTACCATTCTCATTTGAGAACCTACCAGATAAGGGTATCTCTTCAGTGTCTTTACCCGTGGCACGGTACTAACACCCTTCTAACTAGGGTTACAGGTTGTATCCCGAGTCTATTTAGAAAAGGGGTATGTCGGTTAGATGATTACCTCCCACAGTCTGAGTCTCAGTCTTCAGTAAAGAACTCAGATAGTTCAATAGATTTCAGGACTGTCAGATACAGTCACTCAGGTTAGTACGAAACTCAGCTAGTTCCATTAGAAATAGGACTGTCAGACATATTCACTCAGTAAATAGTATATCAGTTATCAGTAATCCATGTTATCAGTAAACTCAGTATTCAGAATCCTTATAACTTCAGTTACAGTTATGTATTCATGCATGTATTCTCACGCAGTCATGTTCATGTTATTCAGTCAGTTATAGTTCATGCATATGAACCCGTGCATTTAGCCTTACCTCACTTTGCATACCAGTATATTCACACGTACTGACACAATACTTTTATTTGCGATGTAGTGTTTTATACCATAGGTTCAGACATACGGGCCCTAGAGAATTCTTAGCGGTTCAGACATTCAGTCAGCACCAGTAGACTAGCAGTGAGTCCTCATCATTCGACGATATTTTTTTATTTTATTACCTCATTAGATTCAGCATTTCAGTAGATGGAGTTAGTTTGGGGGATTATCCCATAAATATTTTATTCAAACAGTTTAGTTTAGAAGTTTTTCAGACTAGATATTCAGAAAGTATTCAGTATTTTAAATTCTGATGTTTTATTAGACTTTATCATGTTCTTTTCATCAGTATTACAGTTTTGAACCTTATGGCATTTCAGCCCATTATTTTTTATTATAATGTATTATTACTCAGTTATTGCAGCAGGTACCAGTCATGGGTTAGCTTGTGGTTCTTCAGGATTATGAGCATCGGGTAGCATCTGGGGTACAGAGGGGCGTTACAGTAAGACTAGGTTTTTTGGTTTGGACTTGATTTAATAGGATTAAGACTGCTCAATGTTGTCAAAAGTCCTATGCAAACGTGAGGTGGAGCAAGATAGAGTTTGATATTTATAAGTAGGTGTTCTTGAAGGTATCTCCTATGAAAGAAGTGATGAGGTTTGGAAAGAAAGGAAAGCTCAGACCCCTATATGTGCGTCCATACTTGGTTTTAAGAAGAGTTAGGAATGTTACGTATGAGTTGGATTTCCTTCTAGCTTGGGTTTCATTCCTCTAGTGTTCCATGTGTCAATGTTGAAAAGTGTGTGGGTGATCCTTCATTGATTGTGCCCATTTAGAATGTTGGTATTTTGGATTCCGTGTCTTATGAGGAAGTCTCGATTTATATTTTGGATAGGCAAGTCTGTAGATTCAGGACTAAGGATGTGGCTTCAGTGAAAGTGCTTTGGAGGAATCAAAAGGTAGATAAATATACTTGAGAAATTGAGAATTACATAAAGTCTAAGTATCTAATCTTATTCCCCGCATTAGATTATCATGTTTGAGTTATGGTTTTCCTTTCGACCTTGTTGTTTTTTGAATTTTGAATTTGTGCGAGGTTTTGTGGTTGCCTTTTATCTTGTATTCATGCTAAGGGTGCCTTGACTCAACATTTGGGGATGAATGATCCTGGGGGGTGGGGGTAATGTAATACCCTAGATTTTGGACACTAAAAATTTCTAAATTTTGAGCTCCCTATCTAGGTCACTACTTTGGTGATGAGGGGTGAAGGCTTCTCATGCGTCGTAGGGTATCGATCATAGCCTGACCAGTAAGGTGTCCAAGATTTCCCTAAGTTTCTATTGAGGTCACGACTTGGACCTTACGAGTCATATAGTGTGGTTACGAGTCATGGTGAGGGACTCGTGACCCTAACAGCTTGGTCTCCTAGACTTTCTGTCCTAACTACGATTGATACTTGATGAGTCATGGTGATACCCTACGATTTATAAAGTGGGACTCGTGGTCTCACCAGTGTGAGGGTCCATGGGTTCTATTGTGATCACGATTATAACTATACGAGTCGTATGTTTTGGTCATGAGTCATAGTCTGAGACTTGTGACCTGACCAGTGAAGATACTCGTAGTCACTGTGTACACCTCAATGGTGGTGATGAGTCGTAAGGTGACCCTACAAGTCGTAAGGTCACCCGTAACGACTGGAGATAATTTTTCTGTGATTTTAGTGGGGGTACTTCTGCCATTTCCCTCATTCCCCAAATACAACCCACTAACTAAAATTCCCTAAGAGGCCCCATAACTCCCTGTTACTCGTATCAATACACTCCTCTCTTCTCTCAAATTCCCCATTCAAAGACAAAGTTAGGGTTTCAAGAGCTGGTCACCTAGGGCTCAAGTATGGTTTCTTCTCCAAAATTATTAGTGATAAAGGCATGTATCTCTCTCCCTAAACTTGTGTTTTTATTATGGCATGAATTGGTTTGTTTTTCACATGGCTTTGATGTTGAGTTTTGAATGATGGATTGAGGGTTTTGATGACTATTGTGTAAATAGTTATTCCCATGATTTATGTAAAATTGTTTATGCTTTAATGATGAATTTGAAACTCATTGGAGTGCATGGGTGTGGTGATGGAATGGGGTCGTGGATTTCCTTTAAATAATTTAATTTTGGTATTGAAATTGATGAGAACCTCAAGCCACTTGCATTATTGGTTTTGGAATATGGATAATTGTTTGGCTTTGCCTACTGTTTTGAACTAATGCCTTGCATAAATGGCTAAATTGGCTTTTGAAAGGTCTTGGTGACCATGGAATGATTTGAATTGGAACTTTGGAGTCCTATTGGCTGATAGGTTAGAGTCCTAATTGTCTAGATGGTTTTGAGTCTTAATGGTTAGTGAGTTAGAGTCCCATTAGTTAATTATGTTGACATATCATGATGACATTCGCTTGCAAGCTATAGTAGGTATGACGATACTACTTTATATTGCCTTAATGAATGACTCCTTGAATTAATGAATAGGTTATATGCTAAATATTTTAATTGGGCTTAAAGGGGGTAGTGTAGTTCGCTGTGAAAGTGGATGTATCGAGAGGGTTAATACTGGAAACTATGTTTGCCGGTGTGGGGGTCTAAATGATCGGGTGTTCGAGTCACCCTAAATATGTGACCGGGAGGTTCGAGTACCTTATACATATAAGTTATGATTTTTCTCAATTTTGTGCGGCTAAACGCACTAGGGCCTGACCAGGGAGTGAGAGCTGGGACACATATAGCCTATGGTTACTATTATGACGGTTAAGCTACACAACCAATGCTAAGGTTTTAAATTTTATGTTAAGCCTTGTTCACTATCCTGGCATCTTATATATATATGTATATACATGTATATGGACATCAGCATTGAGACTGTTTTGGGAATGTTTTGAAATGGCATTATCTTATCCCTGGATTACATGCTAGAGCTCACCCTGCTAACCGTCCTAGTATGCTACATTATTTCATAATGTAGGGTGCGAGGAGACTTCTGTTTCATTTCATAATGTCAGGTGATTCAGGTCGATTCAAGGTTCATCTTGAAATGGTGAGCTTTCATTCTCCGGAAGCCCTATCATTTCAAAGTGTTATTGTTTCTTTCATCCTAGACAGTCTTTTGAATTTCTTTCAGCTATTGTTGGGGGCATGTTATGACTTAGTTTGTTCATCAGATGTTAGAGGCTTTGTGGATTATTGTGGATTGGAATAGTTGTTGAATTCATAGTTCCCTTTTCTTTGGTCATTGTTTATCTTACATATGTCTTCTTAGATTTCTTCCATTGTTATATTATATTATGTTTTGGTTGACTAGACGAAGGGGATGGTCTCCAATCCTTGGCGGACTTGAGATACTTATCATGGCTAGGCCCTAGTTTGGGTTGTGACACCACCCCACACTCATCCACTTCCATAGCTGTAATCATGCACAAATCCTTATAGTGCAAAGGTCGATTAAATAGTTTGTATACTTTGAAAACCACCTCTTTATTATCTAATTTTATTTTTAGAGTGCCCTCTCTAACTCAGTGATCCACCCGTCACTAAGAATGGACAACCAACATGATTGATACCCTGCCATCTGCATCATAATCAAGAATAATAAAGTCAACAGGAATAATGAACTTAGCAACCTTAATGATCACGTCTTTAATGATTTCTTCGGGATGGACTTTGTTTCTATCCTCTGTTTGAAGCACTATAGAACGTGTCCTTAGCTTACCCAAACCAAGAGTATTAAAAAAAATAAGGGCATTAAATTTATGCTTTCCCCCAAATCACTTAGAGTGTGGACCACATCATTATCATTAATTTGTATTGAGAGGTGAAACTTCCTAGTTCCTTAAATTTCTTTGGCATCTTTCTCATCACAATCAAACTGCACTCCTCAGTAAGTGCCATTGTCGCAATGTCATTCAACTTCGTCTTATTGGTCACCACATCCTTTAAGTACTTGGTGTACTTAGGTATACCTTACAACACATCCAACAATGGGAGGTCAATGTGAAGTTCTCTGAACATGTCAAAGAATTTCTTGAAGCATGCATCCTCCTTGGATTTTTTGAACTTTTGAGAGAATGGTGGGGTGTTCTTTCTTGAACCCGCTCAGCTTCCTTAGTTTTCATGTACTCAGACTTCCCTAAAATTTCAACATCTTTGGTTGCAACGTGTGTCCTTTTTGTCTACTTGAACCTCCTGACTTTTTCTTGGAGGTCTGTAAATGAGATCTTTACCACTCCTCAAGGTAATTACCATTACCCGCTTCAGATTCTGTATGTCACTTGGCAAGGTCCCTTGAGGTCTATTATTTTGGGCTTGAGATAACTATCCCAACTGTGTATCTAAGTTTTTTTTGGTGAGTTTCTGATTTTTTATTTCTGTGGCCATTAGTTCTTGATTGGCCAAGATCTTTTTCAATGTTTCTTCAATATTACTGGCTCGCATGTTTGGCTGCTTCTGAAACTGCTGAGTCTAAACTTGATTGTTTCCCATGGATAGTCCACTTATGATTGTAGGCATTATCATAATTTTTTTCTGTGTGTTGCCCACAAAATTTACCAAATCCAAATTTGCTCCACATAAGTCTGCAGAGTGACCACTAATCCCATAAATTTCACTCCAATACGGGATTTGCTGGACTATATTTACTTGGTCCTAAGATTGGTTCACACCTAACATAAATAACTGTGTCATTATTTGATTTTGCAAAATTGACAATTGAGTGGCCAAAGATATGATGTTATCCACCTCAATCATACCTACATGTTTTTCACTACACTTCTGGAGATATCACCATGCCAATCAGGATTATCTTGTGCAATTCGTTCAGCAAAGTATACAGCTCATCATAAGTTTTCTCCAATTCTTGACCACTTGAAGATGAATCTAACAAATTTTTTATGTTATGGTTAAGATCTTCAACAAAAGTATAAGTCAATACCTTATTCATTTATTGATGGTGTGGGCAATCCCTGAGAAGAGATTTGAACCTCTCCCAAGCATGGTATAAGTTTTCGTCTGCCTTCTTCTTAAAACTTAGAATCTCACTACATAGCCTCCCAATATTGTTAGATAAAAAGAATTAGATGAGGAACTTCTTCGTCAGATCATTCTATGTAGTGATGGAGTTTAAAGGTTCTGCCTTCAACAATTTCTTCACTTCCCCCAAAAGTGAGAAGGGAAAAAGAGTGAGTCTCACATAGTCTGTGGAGACTCCAATGGGAATAAAGGTATCACTGATCTCCAAGAAATTCTGTAAATGGATTGTGGATCCTTAGGTAACAGTCCTATGAATCGCTCACTATTGTGCAATAGTTGCACCATGTTTTATTTGAGCTCAAATCTACCTCCAGGTTTAGGATGCGGATGGAGGAGGTAACATTGATTGCGAGTGGGACTGCCACTTCATGAACTGTCCTGCAGGCTGGTTGATCTTCAGTCTTGGTGCAAGAATAGCTTCTTTCTGATTAATTTGAGGTATCCCATAGAGAAGTACTATTTCTCTCCTCAATAGATGTAAGCGTCGCTCAGGTTCAGGATATGGGTCAACTAAATCCCTTTTCCTTGCCAGCTTCCTTATGTTTCTAACTTTTACCTGCAAATTCAGAATCTAAGATCAAGTTGTTACACTTACAAAACAAAATAGCAAAACTAAAACTAAAATGATTGCCAATTTTTAAGTCTACGGTAACAGCGCCAAAAAGTTGTTGCGTCCTAGCACACACGTTAGTGTATGTGGTTACCCAAGTTGTAAAGTGGCCTTTAAAATCCAAGGTGTCTATCCTGGTTTGGCGAGTGACCCTTTATAACCTATGGTAGTGCCATACTTCTAGAACTTAGGGACTTCTACTAAGGTTCTTAACCTAACATACAGTTGAGCCTCCATCCTTGAATTTGCTCGGTGCTAAGTACTACTCCCAACTAAATGACACTAATAATTGAAAATGGTCAATAATAATAATATTCTAAAAATTGACAATAAATGCATAAAGTATTCAATAACATGTTAGCTGGAGATATAGAATTTGTAAGTGTATACATGAAATCCTAGGTCATCAGGTGTTTATAACCTACCATCTCTGAAGAATGCAACTAAAGATGGCAATATTAAAATCTGAACATAATAAAGAATTTCATAACTCAAGCCTAAAAATCAAGAATTTATCAATATAATGAGATTTTATAATTTCGAGTATGGGAAGATGCTCAAATTTATGGGAAAACATATATCCATCATTTAGTTAAAGAAATAAACTAAAAACTTAAGAAATATGTGCTTCTATGGAACCCTAAGCTTGAAGGGTGAATTAAACTTAACAAATTGAGTTATCTTTGGGACTCAACGGGTGAAAGGAAACCCATTGATGAAATCCCACATACATGAGGTTTAAACCATGAAGAAATCTTTGGATTTGAAGCCTAATGTTGAAAAGCCCAATTTCTTGGAAAATCACCTCTTTCTCTCTCTAAAATTTCTAAGTGTTGAATGAATTTTGAAGAATGGGGGACTTATGGGTGTTTTATTATAATGTTTCACTCCTTGGAGTTCTTAAACAACGTTTGTTTTGGTGTTAAAATGGTGAGAAAATACCAAACAACCCCTCCAAAATCATTTAGAAAACTCCTGGAAGCAGTCCCAACGACTTAGGCTATGACTCATAGGGTCTAGCCACGAGTCGTAGCTTGAGTCATAGTCAAAGAACACTAATTTTGGTCCCCACTTATTTGAAGATGTGTCGTCTTGAAGACTCATAGAGTCTGACTACGATTCGTCATCAAGAGCCGCTGTCATAGGCAGTTTTTTAGAGTACTTCAGTAATTTGGCCATAACTTTTTACTCTGATATCGGATTAAGGAAAAACTGGTAATGTTGGAAATATAATTTAATTCTCTATCTTTTAGTGGGTCTTGATCTCAAAAATAGTATTTTAAATGTTATGCTAGTTTGAATGTGACTAGAAATACTTTTCACACGAATTCAATCAGTAAGGTATATTTTGACTTGTCTATAACCTAGGAATTATTTGGGGCCTTAATATATGCCTAAATTACTTACCCAACAATGAAATAATGATGTTTAATTTTTCATGAACTTGAAGCATGGTTCTACTATTGACTTGAATTTTTGAGGTATTACAATATCTCCCTCTTGGGATCATTCATCCCTGGAGGAAAACTAACTAAGATGAAGTGCTAGGGGAAAGTTCTGATTCCCATACTGAACTCCTACGAGCTGAATAATAACCTAATAAATGAATCTATAACTAATATATGGACTGAACCAAACTCATGAATGCATGTTATGACATACAAATGGATTGGTGGCTTGATATAGGAAGAATTGGTTAATGGGAAAATATTACCTCAAGTTGGGAGTGAGTTTGAAGAGAAAACATGGGAGTACTTGGTCATTATATTTGCCTCTGTTTATCTCCCTTAATTGATTGATTTTTCTACAGAACCTGTAACAAAGCGACCTCCTTATTTCATAACTTACGAACCTGACGTGATCAAGGATCTCAACTGGACCTCTTTATAAAAGAGACTGTCTTTAACACCCACCCTGTCTAAAGGAACAGCTGATGTTGGATAACCAATGCATTTCCTTAACAAAGAAACATGAATGATTGGATGCATTGATGCTAAATTTGTAGGCAATTCCAACTCATAGGCTACAATACCATAGCAACTAGAAATCTTATAAGAACCAACATAGCAGGTACTGAGCTTTCCCTTCTTACAAAACCTCTTCACCCCTTTCATAGGAAAAAACTGCAAGTAGACAAAATCACCAATGGCAAACTCGAGCTCCCTTATCCTCACATCTGTATAGGATTTTTGACGACTCTAAGTGATTTTTAGCCTTTCTCTAATCAGTTGAACTTTTTTCATCGCCACATGTACTAAATTTGTCCTTATCAAAGTATCTTCACCAACCTTAAACCATCAACATGAGATCTACACCTCCTACCATAAAGTTCTTAAAATAGGGTTATTTGAATACTAGAGTGGTAGTAGTTTTTGTAAGCAAACTCGATCAAAGGCAAATGATCATCCCAACTACTTTTGAAATCAATCACGCATGCTCTCAACATGTCCTTTAAGGTATTAATGGTCCTCTTTGCCTGGCCATCTGTCAGTGGGTACCAAGATCCTTCTAAAATATCTTCCAAAATTAAGAGGTAAACTAGGTACCTCTATCTGAAATAATGGTCAAAGGGACTCCATTCTATTTCACTAACTCCCTAAGATAGAGTTTAGCATAATCTTCAACTAAGTCTGAAGTGTTAATTGGCAAGAAGTGGGCTGACTTAGTCATTCGATCAATGATAACCTGAATATAATCATATTGTCGGTGAGTATAAGGCAACCCTAACGTCCATATTTACCACTTCCCACTTCCAAGTAAAAATGTTGATTTCCTGAAGCATACCACTTGGTCTTTGGTGCTCAACCTTAACTTGCTGGTAATTGGACACTTAGCCACAAATTTTGTTATGTCCTTTTTCATGCCATTCCACCAGTATACTTCTAGTAAATCATGGTACATCTTAGTGTCTCCTAGGTGATCTTCTGCTAGAATATGATATTTAAGTCATCTACATCCAAAACACATGGTCTGACCTTACAATAAAGAACACCATCTGCCTCTTGGGAGAAAATCTCAACCTTTTGACTCTGGACTGCCTCTTTCAACCTAATCAAAATAAGATCATAATCTTACTTTTCCTTCAACTCAACTATCAGTGAAGATTCTGAACTATTCTGAACCAAGAGATTACCTTCGATTAATTCAACCAATCAAACTCCCAACCTAGTAAGCTGGTGAACCTCATGAACTAACTCTTTCTTCTTATCCTCAAAGTGAGCAACATTCCTCAAAGAGAGTCTGCTAAGAGCATCGGCCATAATATTGGCTTTAACCAAATGGCATTAGACACTCATATCATAATCCTTCAACAACTATAGCCACCTTCTCTAATGAAGATTTGGATCTTTCTGGCTGAACACAGACTGAAAAATCTTGTGATCAGTGAACACATCAACATAAACCCCATAAAGATAAAGCCTCCACATCTTTAAAGCAAAAACAACTGTTGCCAACTCAAGATCATGAGTTAGGTAATTTTTATCGTGAGGTTTAAGTTGTTTGGAGACATATGCTATAACCTTTCCCCGCCGCATTAACACCCAAGTCCAACTCTTGATGAATCATAATAAACCAAAAAAACATATGATCCCTTTGATAGAGTCAAAACTAAAGTAGAGGTGAGTCGAGTCTTCAACTTCTAAAAACTTTTCTCACAAGAATCAAACCACTAAAATTTGACTTTATTCTAAGTTAGTCTGGACATGCAATAAGCAATAGACAAAATCCTTCAACAAACCATCTGTAGTAACTGGACAAACCCAAGAAACTCTTGATATCTGATGGAGAGATAGGTCTAGGCAAGTCCCTCACTATTTTATTCTTCTAAGGATCAACTAGAATGTCTTCACCAAAAATAATATGAACTAGGAATGCTATTAATTTCAATCAGAATTTGCACTCGCTGAACTTAGTGACTAACTAGTGATCTTTAAGAGTCTACAAGACAATCCTCAAAATTATGTGTGTGTTCATCCTCACTCCAAGAATAAATGAGGATGTCATCTATGAAGACTATAATGAACATATCCAAGTATTGCTTGAACACCCTATTCATCAAGTCCATAAAAGTTGAAGGAACATTCGTTGGTCAAAAATACATAACAACAAATTTGTAGTGACCATATCGGGCTTTAAAGGTTGTCTTTGGAATATCACATTCTCTGGGTCTAAGCTAATGATAGCCAGATCTGAGGTCTATCTTAGAGAAATAACTGGCACCCTGAAGTTGGTTGAATACATCATTAATCCTGGGAATGGGACACTTATTCTTGACTGTGACCTTGTTTAACTGACGAATAGTCGGTACATATTCTAAGAAAACCATCTTTCTTGCGCACGAAAAAAATTGGGGCACCCAATGGAGAGATACTAGGCCTGATATTTCTTGCACACGAAAATAACTAGGGAACCCCATGGAGAGATACTACGCCTAATAAAACCCTTGTCTAAGAGATTTTTCAATTATTTTATTAATTCCTCAAGTTCAGATGGAGTCATTCTATAGGGTGGAATTAGGCTGGGTCTGGAAGGAGATTTATTCTGAATTCAATGTCCTGCTTAGGAAGAACTCCAGGAAGATCTTTAGGAAAAACTTTTAGAAATTCTTTTACCATAGGAACCAACTCAAGGCTTAGGGTTTTGGACCTTGAGTCCTTGAAGCGAACAAGATGATGGATGTACCTTTTAGAAATCATTCTCCTTGCCTAAAGGAAAGAGACAAACTGACCTATAGGCACTAAGGTACTACCCTTCTACTCTAAGACTGGCTTATTTGGAGATTAAAACTAGAATACTCAATGTCTACAATCAACTAAGGCATAGCAAGAGTGAAGCCAATCCATGCTAAGAATAACATCAAAATCTATCATGTCTAACTCTACAAGGTCAACTAATGTGACTTTCTAGGATACTGTGACTGGGAAATTTTTATATACCTATCTGTCTATAATTGAGTTACTAACCAGAGTAGAAATTGAGAGGGGTTCTATGAGGATTTTAGGGTCAACACCAAAATCTACTACTATATAGAGGTAACAAAGGAAAGTGTGGCTTCGGGGCCTAATAATGTATAAACATGAATATGAAAAACTTGCAACGTACCAGTGACCAAATCAGGAGAACCCTCCTAATCCTATTGAGTCTAAAGTGTAAATCATCTAAGCTAACGATGTCCACCAGCAGCATTAGAGGTGGCGCCCTTCTGAGTCACGTGACCTGCTGGAGTTGTTGAAGAGTTAGATTGACTTTGTTGACGAGAATCCTTAACTCTCTATGAAGTTATTAGGCATTCCCTAAATCTGTGTCCTGACTTACCATACCCAAAAGAAGCATCACTACCCGCCATACACTAATTGTTTTGGTTCCTACCATATTTCTTGCAAACTTGGTTAGTATGAACACTATTCACACTACACTATGACTTAGAGCCTGGTGCTCTATCTCGAGTATCCTACCTGAACTTAGGTACTAGAGAAGTAGCAGAAGATAAGGCTAGAGCTAAAGATTTCTGGTGTAACTGAGAATGATTACCACCATTTGACCTTTCCTAGAGAAATTAAATCTACCAAATTTTGGCCCTCTTACTATCACTTTCTTACTCCTTAATTTTCTCTTCTTCAATCTGTTAAGTATGGACCATCAATTTGGAGATGTATATCTCCTTAACCAACACAGTTGTGCTACATTCTTTGACCACGTCCTAAGGAACACTTGATACAAATTTGATCATTCAAGCCCTAGAGTCAACAACCATAGCTGGAGCATACCTTGCCAACTAAGTATACTTAAGCAAATACTCTTTCACACACATGTTTACCTACTTCAGGTTTATGAAGTCCTACACGTTGGCTTTTCTTAACTCAAGTGGGAAGAACCTATCTAGAAATGCAGCAACAAACTTATCCTACTCTATCTATCTTGTATTTGCACCTATATCATCCTTTCACCGCTTGAACCCTGTGTGAGCCACTCCTTGCAATTGATATGTAGCCAAATCAGCACTTTCAGTTAAAGTCACACCCATGATTTCAGTCACTTTCTAAATACTATCGAAGAACTCTTATGGATCCTCTTCAAACTTATACCCAAAGAATACCGAAGGATTCATCCGAGTGACATCTTGGACTCTAGTTGTTGTCTTATTCATAGTTGTTTTTGTTGGTGCAACAACCTGCTAGTTATTCTATGTGGCCATGGACTGGGATAATGCTATGAAAGCAGTAATAAACTCATCATGGGAGACTTGTTCGTTCAAAGGATTTGCTGGAGCTGGAGCTGGTGCTTGCTAATTCCCATTCCTCCTCTTGTTAGTTCTCTTGGGAGGCATTTTTATGTAAACGTGTAGGGGATGAGTTAGAAGATGTTTTTAATAAAGTTCACACCCTATCACATGACATGAATCATGAAAGAAGAAAAACTTTTCCTAAGACATTTCATAGCCTCACTCATAAGTATGGCATACTTTACACCCATGAAAAAGACACTACTTAATGTGACATTCAGACAACCTAAGATACTTTAAAACTGATGCTCTAATACAAAGTTTTTATCGACCCGAGACTACTCCTAGTCGTAACACGATGCTCAGAGCCACAAGTGACCCCAAACTAACCTATGGCCTGGAAAAACACTAAGAATACTAAAGAAAATAATAAGATACTAAATAGAAACTAAACTAAAATGAACTGATTATAGTAAAATCAAATTCAATACAGGATATCAAAACTAAGACTGTCTAACATAATCATCATGCTGAAAACATAACTATTTGTCTGAAAGCCTCTAAATCATATGAGTTGTTGGGACAAGACCCTAACTAACTCCAACTGTCTGAGACTTGATAAAAGTATTGATAAGAAATGCTAATAATTGGTCCTCAAATTATGAGAACTCACCAAACACTGCTACTGATATGGTGTAGAAACGTACTAAGCGTGATCTGACTTTTGATCGTCAAAACCTATATTATAAGAAAATATAGCACAAAAAAGGTATATAGTCAGTACTTTGAATGTACTAAGTATGTGAGATGGGAAATAACTGATATAGGTTGAACATGATGCATGTAACATAGTGAACTGATGCAAGACCAAGTAATAAACTTGTACTATATAATAAGTTAAACAACTAAATGCAAGGTTATGCAAAAATCTGAAGTTGAACTATGAATTGTGAACTGTGGGAGATACCATTAACCAACATATCCCAATCTAAGCTAATCAGGGTCCTCTATAACCCTAATTAGATGGGTGTTTAGTACCTTGCCAAGGGTGCGAACACTAACTGACCTGGATCCACTAAACTGATGTCGAAAAGTCTAAGGTGTCAATCCTTGTCTAATGAGTGACCCTTTATAACCTACGGTGGTGCCATAGTTCTGGAAATTAGGAATTTTTACTAAAGGTCTCAACTCAAATGACTGTAGCTACCCATAATAGGTCATAGTTGTGATGGGTATCTCAAGTTCATTGTGTATCGAAGACCACCCCCTTTGTCTATCCAAACAGAGCCAAATACCCTAGCAGCAGATGAATTCCAAACATATAACAAGATAGCATAATCAATAACTTAAGGAAATCTAAAAATGTCAATAACCAAATACGAATACCCAAGTTGTAACGCCCTAAAATCTGATTTCCGGGATGCCACATGGTGCTCCAAACTACAAGTAGTCTTGAGCTAACCCTGGCTACTTTTTAACTAAATCTAAATCTAAACATAAGGGAAATATGAATATGGAAACATAATAAATGCAGAAATCTTATGTGAAACATACTAATATCATGAGTCTTGGTAAAACACTACTGAAAAATCTGAATACTAAATCAAAAGTCTAAAACTGAATCTAGTAGTCCGACAAGCCTCTACTAACTGAGTCTAGAGAGTCACTAGGACAGGCCCCAGCTGACTCAAACTGTCTTAAATGAATGATGAAATATCTACTAATAAACTGGAAATCTGAATAGCTAAGTCCCCAAACTATGACGACTCACCAACTGCAGGGATGTAGATGAGATGCTTGAAAATCACTTACGTTCCTGAGACTGAGCACCTGAACCTACATTATGAGACAATGTATCACATAAATGTATATGTGGATCAGTACCTTGATGATGTACTAATTATATGGGGTGAATGTAATAAGTAAGCAATATCATCACAATTTATAAAATCATGCACGCTAAATGTAAATAACTCACATTGGCTCGAGTAATCTGGAATCTGAAGATCATAAATCATGAATAGTTAAGCACATAATATAAATCTTGTGAGTCATAACACTTAGTTCTAAAATCTATATTTTTGTTCTATTCTCAAATCATATAGGCTAAGTGACAAAGGGCTCACCATTTTATGTCTGAAACTAAAAGTTATAATTCTATAATCTGAGATCCTAAGTAAAATAATATATGAGTAAGTTTGTAAGACTTTACACTTAGTCTTTCTAAAAGATTTTCTATTAATCTTTTCTGTTAGCTAGCAAGGAGGTTCTCTTAACCGACATAAACCATGTGAACATTCATGGAGTCCAACGTTCTTGTCCCCCTTAGGAGGAATCCTCACATTAGGGAGAAGAGTCATACTCTTGCCAGGAACACTCCTCTTTATTCGTCTATCTTTCCTCATCATTATTTCTCTCCATCAACTTAGCATAAGTCGCCTTCTTAGACTCTACCTTACTCTTAACCTCCTTATTCCACCACCAGTCTCCTCGATGCTTGCCCGATCGACCTCTTGAGACACTCAACACCTCTTTAGCAATCTCTCTAATGCAACTAGAAGTCGTCTCCCACATACTATCCACTTTCCCTACACTCTCCCAAACCCCTTACTCTTAAACGTCTTGCCACCCATAAACAGATGGGAAAATAGAGGTGGTAAATAGAACCTTGGGTTCAATGTTGCACACCTTAGTTAAAGGAAAAATGACCTCTTGGGAGGACCACCTAACTTTAGTCAAATTTGCTTATAATCTTGTTAACTATTCGACTATTGGTATGACTCTATTTGAATGTGTTTATGGTTTTAACCCCTTTAGATCTCACTCTTTTAACTAGTGATGTTATGATAAGCTTAGATAGAGATAAGAGGGCAGAAACCATGAAGAATTTGCATAAGAAGGTGAGAATTTGCCTAGAAAATAAGAATTAAGAGGTGGCCAAAAGAGTAAATAAGGTAAGGAAGCGGCTTATTCTTGAACTGGGTGATTGGGTTTGGGTGTACCTCCGGAAGGATAGGTTACCAACCCAAATAAAATACAAATTAATTTCACTAGGTGATGGTCCATTTCAAGTGCTTGAAAGGATAAATGACAATGCCTATAAAATTGACCTTCCTCCAAAATATCAAGTGCACAATACCTTTAATGTGTGCGATATTTCACTCTTTGACATAATAGAAGATGATCACCCTTTGAATTTGAGGTCAAATTTTTCTCAAGATAGAGAGGATGATACAATCTAGATTAGATCTAAGATATTCACTAGAAGTCAAGATCGGGAGCTTGAAAGGATCCAAGGATTGTTCATGAAGTGGGAGGTACTTGAAGAAGACTCCTTACCATTAAGAATGTTTCATTTCTTAATGATCGCACTCACATTGGTCCAAGGATCGCTGGAGGAGCTATGGGAAGGAAAAACGAGGCTAGAAAGCTCCTTGGAAAGTAATTGCACTAAGGCGCTTTTGATTCGCTTTTGATCTGCTCTTGACTTTAGTTAGTCCTTACCTCACATACCAGTACATTCAAAGTACTGATCGCATAATTTTATCTTGCACTATGTCATCTTAAAACATAGGTTCGGACGCTCAGTTTCCTGACCATTCTTAGACAGTCCAACATCACCCAGAAGCAGTATTGGTGAGTTCTCTTCCATCAAGGATATGGCATTTTTTACAATTATTTCAATATCTATTTATGTTTAGTCAGACAGATTCAGTTGGGGGTATGTCCCATCAACTCCTTATGATTCTTAGAGGTTCTCAGACAATTAGACCGTCATTCAGTTTTTAGTTATCACTAGTTATTTCAGACAGACAGTTTAGTTCCATTATTTATCAAATATTACAGACATGTCATATTACATATTTTCGTATTTATATTGATAGCACCTTATTGGTTTATGTTCCGCACATGTGATGTTACTATCATTTTACTCGATGCTCACAGCAGGTACCAGATCATGGCTTAGCTCGGGGTCTCTTGTGGCCTTAAGCATCATGTTGCGACTAGGGGGTAGCCTCGGGTCATGACAAAACATGATATCAGAGCCTAAGGTTTTAAAGTGTAGAAGGGTGTCTGAAAGCCATATTAAGTAGAGTCTTGTGCATGGGTGTTGATACGAGTCAAAGAGACATCATAGCTTTCAACGACATCATTGTAGACCAAGACGTAAAGAATCAAGCTTGGGGCTGCCTAACCAAGATGCACAAGTGTTGAAGTGTGAAGAATAGCCCATTACACTCCAAGGCAGCCCTAATTAAGGGCCCTTTTGTCATTTCCGTCGAGTATGAGGCGCCTATGTAGTGTAGGAACTCATTAAGGGTTTTTTGGTCATTTTGCTATGTAATAAGTTTAGCCAAGACTTTAAATAGCTTCTATTAGTTCATTTTTCAGCAACTTTGATATTATTTTGAGAGATAAACTCTTTGAAAGTGTCTTAAAAGTGTGGATCACTAGTGGCAAGTGTGGATTTACTTGTGGCCGAACGTGGAATCGTTTGGTGTTGGTTACTCATTTAGAAATGGAGGTTGCTTGGGGATTCTGGTTCCCTTGAGGTCTTCATAAAAAATTATTGTTGCTTATAAAATAGGGTCTTAGTGTTTGAGATACACTTTGGTTCTTGTTTATTGTATATTCGTATGTCAAGTTATCTATCTATCTTTACGTTATTACTTGTTTGTTATCTTGTGTTCTCGGCTTGTCTTGTTTCTGTAGCTTTGTCTTCTATTTTTTTATTGTGTGTTGTTGGTTGGTTTTGTATCATTTGTTGGCTGGTTTGTATCATTTGGTATCAGAGCAAGGATTGATTTCGTTCCTACGAGATCAATCTTGGGCTTGTTAACTTGAAAGTCACAAAGATGAAAAAAGAAAAACAAAAAGATGATTTTTGTTTTTTAACTGTAAGCCCCTTCTTCACTGACACTAATAGAGTCTAGATCTAAATTTTAAGCCATTTTCGAGTTGTTCTTGAAATTTGAAAGTTGTTGTTGTTGTGGATTTAAGCTTGTACGTGTGTTGTTGTTGAAGATATGGGCTTTAAAACATGAATTTGTTGTTATGGATTTTAACGTGAGCAAAAAGAATCAGAAATCATTAAATTTGGAGTTCATTTGGTTTAGCTGCACCCTTGAATGTTCTTGGTGTTCTTCATGTTCTTCATGGATTGTTGAACAAGAACATTCAAAAGGAGTGGTTTGATCTAAAAGGGTGAAGAAAGGAGTGTGGTTTTGTGTTTATCTTGAAAGACACAATACCAAGACATCCAAAAGGGAAAGGAAACAAAAAGGCTTTCAAAAGTCTTTTTTACCAAAAGGGAGTAAGAGTTTATCCCAACACTAACAAAAGAGGAAAGAGCCAAAAAGGTGTCATGCCAAAAAGGTGCAAGGAAGTCAAACCTTTTTTAAATTGAAAAAGTGGTTCCAAGTCTTGTTGTTTTCCTCCCAAAGCTGATTCCACCATTCCTTAGTTGAAAATTGATCAACACAAATTGAATACAATTTTTTTTTTCAAATTTCAATAATTCCAACGCCCAAGCCAAGGCTTCCACGTGGATGCCACATCATCACCCTTCAAAAATGACCTAAGGCTCAAAATTTCAGATTTCTAAGTTTCTTTTCCTTGTTTCTTTAGTTTCATTTCTTGGGTCTAGTACTAATTAGCAACTAGTAATCACCTACTAGATTATAAATTAGACGTTTGAGTCCGTTTTTTTGTGTTTGCATTCTTTGTGTGCTTTTATCATTTTGATTCGTTGTAGTTTCTTGGTTCAAGTCCGTACATATTTTTCTTGAGTCATTTTAAATAATAATCTATTGTGACCTTAAGCCACAATTGGTACCAAGTGATCTCATTGGAGTATAAACAAGATACCAACACTTGCGACGCCAATTGAGTGATATTTCAAGGTGTGAGCTTGAGATCTTGTGAGGTTGATTTACTAACCTTAATGTGTTTGTTGTTTTTGTTTTTATTTTAGTATTTATTTTCTAGGTACTATGTCATCGAGAAAGGTAACCATGGTTGCTTTAATGGCCGCCATAATGGGTATTATTAGCCGAATAAATGGAAGAATAGAAAGAATGGAAGGAAGAATAGAGGGGATGGAAGGTTCTCTTTCAAAGAAGTTGATAACTTGATAGAGCATCCAAGCTTTCCTAAATCCACCTTTCCCAATCCACTAATTTTTCAAGCTTCCTTAAGTGGACATGCTCCAAATGAGCTACAAGGTAATCAAACTAATTGTTGCACTCTAGTAAATGAAGCTAGTAGCCAACTAAGCATGAAAGATAGTTTATCTTTAAGTGAGCCTAGCGTCTTTTTACTTCATAATGATAATGTACAACTTGAGATTGTGGATACACTAGTTGATCCTAAAGATGACAAAATTGATTCTTCTAGCAAGATCGATTTGTGTCCACCTAGTGTTGAAGCTATTTTGACGAGTGATAGCACATTGTCTTTTGGAATTCAAAAGGACCAACTTGTGTGTGAAAATGGTAATGTCAAAAATATTGGTTAATTGAGGGGGAATTACCCTCTAGTTTCCTTTGTTGATGATTATTCTAGAATAAAGGGTACAAATAATTGTATTGGTGTTAATCTTGAGAAAAAGAAGTGTTTCCTAAACCCGTGTCCATGGACACTCCACCCATTTGATCCCGGTGATCATTTGAAATATGGTAATATTGATGTCCATCAAATCGTGGTTAGGAATGACTTATGTGAGCATGATTATGTTGATGCTAAGCATGTTTTGTGTGTAAATCTGGTTTCCCATGATTGGAAGGGTAATTTACCCTCTAAGTTGGGTATCGTTTATCCATGTCCATCCTTGTTTCACATGCTTGTGCTTAATTTGCTTGAATCTTAATTTGTGGATGCCAAGTTGATGTTTCACTTGGAAGGAAGAAGCCGTAGGTATTTAAGTGACTTGATCCCATCCTTATGTGTTATATCTTTTAAGCCAAGTAGCCTTCTTATAGATATAACAGCATGGATGATGCCTTTATACTTGATTCCTTCCTATACTATCTCTTTGCTTATGATGATATCCATGTTAGTCTTGGATTTATTTTTGGTGGAGGTAGGACATTTGTTGGTTGGTCCACTAGTAGTGACAATGTTATATGGATTTTGTGGACTTTAATACTAATTGAGGCACCACTCATGATATGGTCACTCAACCAGGTAAAGAAATAATTATCTTGTGGCTCATAAGGTGAAGGTAGTTCTACCTTTTGGATTGATTGATGCCATTCGGACCTTTGTAGTTTCCTTATCTCTTGATGGTTGCAATAACCAAATCTTTTATACCTTTTTCAATGTATTTTTAATATTTTAAAAGAAGGATGTTTGGTTATATGTGAAGTGTGAGAAACCTTGGCATGATACTATAATTAATTATGCTAACCCTAACCCTCATGCCATGAGAAAAGTGTGTTTGTTTGTGTCTCCTACTATTTTGCAAGGTTTGGATTTGATGTCGAATCCTTTTCAAGAAGGGGAGGATGATATAAGTCAAAGAGGCGTCATAGCTTTCAACAACATCATTGTAGACCAAGACGTAAAAACTCAAGTTTGGGGCTGCCTAACCAAGTTGCACAAGTGTTGAAGTGTGAAAAATAGCCCATTACATTCCAAGGCCGCTCTCATTAAGGGCCCTTTTGTCATTTCCATCAAGCATGAGGCACCTATGGAGTGTAGGAACTCATTAAGGGTCTTTTGGTCATTTTGCGATGTAATAAGTTTAGCCAAGACTTTAAATAGCTTCAATTAGTTCATTTTTCAGCAACTTTGATATTATTTTAAGATATAAACTCTTCGAGAGTGTCTTGCAAGTGTGGATTCACTTGTGGCAAGTATGGATTCACTTGTGGCCGAATGAGGAATCGTTTGGTGTTGGTTAGTCGTTTAGAAATGGAGGTTGCTTTGGGTTTCCGGTTCCCTTGAGGTCTACGTAAGAACTTAGTGTTTCTTATACGGTTTATAGGGGTCTTAGTGTTTGAGACATAATTTGGTTTTTGTTTATTGTATATTTGTATGTCAAGTTATCTATCTATCTTTACGTTATTGCTTGTTTGTTATCTTGTGTTCTCGACTTGTCTTGTTTCCGTAGCTTTGTGTTCCATCTTGTTATCGTGTGTTGTTGGCTGGTTTTGTATCATTTTTGGCTGGTTTGTATCAGGTGTGAAGCGTTCCACACTTATGGACAAGAGGCTATGAGACATTTTAGGAAAGTTTCCCTTCTTTTAGTGTTCATATTGTGCGAAAGAGCATGAGCTCTATTGAATTCCTCTTTCTAACTCATTCTTTATTCCATTTACAGAAAATGCCTCCCAGAATAAACAATGGAAAAAGGAACGGGGATCATCCTGCACCACCACCTGTTCAAGAAGATCCCCTGGACGACCATATTTCTTACACTAAGTTTAGGGCCGCTTTCACGGCCTTAGCCCATTCTGTAGCTGCTCAGAATAACCAAAAGGTTGTGGCCCCAACTAATCCAGTGGAAAATACAGCTGCAGTTAGGATTTGTGATTTCACACAGATGAATCCCCCTTTGTTTTCTGGGTCCAAGTCTGAGGAGGATCCGCAGGAGTTTATGGATATGGTATAGAAGGTGACTGACATCATGGGTGTCACTTTGAATAAGAGTGAAGAATTGTATGCATATCAGTTGTAGGGACTAGCTCACACCTAGTTTAAGCAGAGGAAGGAAGACAGAGGTGTTAAGGCAGGGACTATAGAGTGGGAGGAGTTTGTCACGACTTTCTTAGATAGGTTCTTCCCACTTGAGTTGAGGTAATATAAGGTTCAGGAGTTCATAAACTTGAAGCAGGAAAGTATGAGCTTGAAGGAGTACACGCTCAAGTTTACTCAGTTGGCGAGGTATGCTCCTACTATGGTGGTGATCAATAGGTCTAGAATGAGTAAGTTCGTATCTGGTGTAGCTGATAGTGTGGTTAAAAAGTGTAGGACTGACATGTTGATTAAAGATATGGAACTGTCTAGACTTATAGTTCATGATCAGCAGATTGAGAAGGAGAAACTTAAGAAGAAAGAGAGAGAGAGAATAAGAGGTCTAGAACAGGTAGTTTCAACTTTTCCTAGTTGAGATCGGAAGGTGGTAACCATTCTCAGTTCTTCCAAAAAATTTTAGCCCATCTCCATCTTCAGCTAGTGCACCAGTGCCTAAGTTCAGGCATGACAGTCGGGATAGAGCATCAAGCTCTAAGACCCAGGGTAGTGTAAACAGTGGCCGAACCAACCCGCTCTGGAGGAAGTGCGGTAGAAACCATCAGGAAGAATGTCGGGCAAGCAAAAATATGTGCTTTGGGTGTGGCAAGCCAAGCCACAGGATCAAGGAATGTCAAGTGGTAGCTTAGAAAGGAGGTTATTCACTTCAATAGGGCCAGTCTAATATTTTATCAACTCCAGTAGGTCGCCTGACTCAGTAGGGTGTCACTTCCAATGAAACCAGTTGGCTGCGTCAGAAAAGACTATATGCTCTTCAGACTCGGCATGATTAGGAAAGTTCTCCTGATACAGTTATGGGTATGTTACAAGTCTTCCATCTTCATGTTTATGTCCTGCTAGACCCCGGAGCTTTACTTTTCTTTGTGACTCCTTATATAGTTGTAGACTTTGGTGTCAATCCCAAAACGTTAGTAGAGCCCTTCTCAGTGTCTACCTCAGTGGGTAATTTCATTATAGCCAGATGGGTATAC
Source organism: Capsicum pubescens (assembly GCA_030864215.1). NCBI lineage: Eukaryota > Viridiplantae > Streptophyta > Magnoliopsida > Solanales > Solanaceae > Capsicum > Capsicum pubescens. The sequence goes on from CM061543.1 coordinate 128,985,218, forward strand.
AGAAATTGCCCTATCACAGTGTCTTTAAAAGTTAATTTAGTGAATCTTGTGGGGTTAGAGATAACTATTTTGATGTCATTCTCGACATGGATTAGCTCCACTCATGTTATGCCTCAGTCGATTGCAGATTTAGAACTGTTTAGTTTCAGTTTCCTAATGAGCCAGTTATAGAATGGAGGGGCAGTACTTCCGTTCTTAAGGGACAATTTATTTCCTATCTTAAGGCAGGGAAGATGATATCTAAGGGGTGTATGTACCATTTTGTCTGAGTGAAAGATTCGAATTTTAAGACTCCAAGTCTTGAGTCAGTTTCAGTAGTAAAGGAATTTCCAGAGGTATTTCCTGAAAAGATTACCAGAATTTCTCCCAAAAGGGAAATTAACTTTGAAATAGATATCCTTCCAGATACTCAGCCTACCTCTATTCCACCTTACAGAATGTCTCCAGCTAAGCTTAAAGAATTGAAGGAACAGTTGAAGAATCTCTTAGATAAGGGTTTCATCGGGTCTAGTGTTTCCCCATGGGGTGCTCCAGTTCTATTCATGCGTAAGAAAAATGGTTCTCTCAGAATGTGCATCGAATACCGTCAGTTGAACAAAGTCACCATCAAGAATAAGTATCCACTTCCCAGAATTGATGACTTGTTCGACTAATTTCAGGGTGTAAGTAATTTCTCTAAGATAGACCTCATATCCGGCAATCATCATCTCAGATTCAGAGAATGTGACATTTCAAAGACAGCCTTCAAAACTTGGCATGATCACTTTGAATTCCTAGTTATGTCTTTTGGACTAACAAATGCCCTTACAACTTCATGGACTTGATGAACAGGGTGTTTAAGCAGTACTTGGACATGTTTGTCGTAGTCTTCATTGATGACATCTTTTTCTATTCTCGTAGTGAGAATGATCATGCAGACTATTTGAGAGTTGTGCTGCATACCCTTAGAGACCATTAGTTGTTCACTAAGTTTAGCAAGTGTGAATTCTGGTTGAAATTAGTAGCTTTCCTTGGTCGCATAGTTTTCGGAGATGGCATTCGAGTTGATTCTCAAAAGACCAAAGCAGTGAGAAACTGGCCTAGACCCATTTCTCCGTTAGATATCAAGAGTTTCTTGGGTTTAGATGGCTATTACAGATGGTTTGTTGAAGGGTTTTCTTCTATTTCTTCCTTCATGTAGAGACTAACTCAGAAGAAAGTCAAATTTCAGTGGTCAGATTCTTGCGAGAAGAGTTTTTAGGAGTTGAAGACTTGACTCACTTCTGCTCCAGTCTTAACTTTGCCAGATGGCACAGATGGGTTTGTAGTGTATTGTGATGCTTCTAGAGTTAGTCTTGGTTGTGTATTAATGCAAAGAGGAAGGTCATAACCTATGCATCTAGACAGCTTAAACCCCATGAAAAGAATTATCTAACCCATGATCTTGAGTTGGCAACTGTTGTCTTCTCCTTAAATATTCAAAGGCATTAACTTTATAGTGTTCATGTTAATGTGTTCACGAATCACAAGAGTTGACAGTATGTGTTCACGCAGAAAAATTTGAATCTTCATCAAAGAAGGTGGCTTGAATTATTGAAAAATTATGATATGAGTGTGTTGTATCATCTGGGCAAGGCCAATGTAGTGGCAGATGCCCTTATTAGATTGTCTATGGGTAGTGTTACCCATGTTGAGGATGATAATAATGAGTTAGACTGTGAGGTTCATCAGCTTGCTAGGTTAGGAGTTCGGTTAGTTGATTCAGCGGAAAGTAGTATGTGGGTTCAGAATGGTTCAAAATCTTCATTGGTTATTGAATAAAAGAAAAGCAAGATAGGGATCCTAATTTGGTCAAGTTGAAGGAGGCAGTTAGAGGTTAGAAGGTGGGGGTTTTCTCCTAATGGGGAGATGGTATGCTTCGTTGTCAGGGTAGACTATATGTTTCGTGTGTTGATGGTCTGAGACAGTAAATATTAGCTGAGGCACATAGTGCGCGATACTCTATCCACCCAGGAGCTATTAAGATGTACCGTGATTTGTGGAAAATCTATTGGTGGAGTGGAATGATGAAGGATATTGTAGAGTTTGTAGCTAAGTGTTCAAATTGTCAATAGGTTAAGGTTGAGCACCAAAGGCATAATGGTATACTTCAGGAGTTTAGCATCCCCACTTAGAAGTGAGAGGTGGTGAATATGGATTTTGTGACAGGTTTTTATCGTACGTGTAGTCAGCATAATTCAATTTGAGTTGTTGTTGACAGAATGACCAAGTCAGCCCATTTCTTGCCACTTCATACTGCATACTCAGCTAAGGATTATGCGAGGTTTTACCTTAGGGAGTTGGTGAAATTGCATAGGGTCCTATTGTCTATTATTTCAGATAGAGGTACTCAATTTACCTCTCACTTTTGGAAGGCTTTCAAGAAGGGTCTTGGTACCCATTTCATCTTAGTATGGCTTTCCATCCCCAGACAGACGGCAGGCAGAAAGGACCATTCAGACTTTAGAGAAAATGTTGAGGGAATGTGTTATTGGTGTTAAGGGAAGTTGGGGTGACCACTTACCTTTGATTGAGTTTCCCTACAATAACAGCTATCAATCCAGTATTCAAATGGCTCCGTTTGAGGCTCTCTATGGGAGGAGATGTAGATATCCTATTGGTTGGTTTGAAGTAGGTGAGGCTGCTTTGATAGGGCCAGATTCAGTGTTTGAGGTGATGGAGAAAGTTCAGTTAATTCAAGAAAGGCTGAAGACAGCCCAAAGTCGTTAGAAATCTTATGCAGATGTGAGGAGAAGAGAACTTGAGTTTGATATTGGTGACTTAGTTTATTTGAAGATTTTGCCTATGAAGGGAATGGAGAGATTTGTCAAGAAGGGGAAACTCAGTTCCCGCTATGTTGTCCCATATTGAATCTTGAGCCGTTTTGGGAAGGTAGCTTATGAGTTGGAGTTGCCTGCAGATTTGGCATCAGTGCATCCGGTGTTTCATGTCTTTTTATTAAAAAAAATGTATTGGCGACCCTACTTCAGTCGTGCCCTTAGAGAGTGTGGAGGTGAAAGATAGTACATCTTATGAAGAAATCCTAGTTGAGATCCTTGACCATCAGACTCGTAGGTTGATGAAAAAAAAGGGTACCTTGGTGAAAGTTCTAAGGCGAATTCAGTCTGTTGAGTGAGCTACTTGGGAAGCAGAAGTAGATATGCAAGCCAAGTACCCTTATCTTTTCTCAACGACTTCAGACTCAACTCTAGGTTATGAATTTCCTTAAATCTACTCCTTCTGATCTTTGTTTCAGCTATGTAACCATTCTCATGTCATTGCATGTATTCACGAAACCAGTTCAGTCCATGTATCATGTCTCAGACTCAGTCATGTTACAGTTCATGAACATTCAGTGTATGGTCTCAAATTACTTTAGTATCTCAGTTTAACCAATCTCATTCAACGACGAATGCTCCCAATGGGGAGCTATTGTAATACCCCGTGTTATGAAGTCAATGTACAACATACGACTCATGTCTTTAAGTCGTATGGACATCATACGATTCATATGTTCAACTCGTAACTATGACAGTGTGTGGTGCGTGATATTCTTCTTAAGGTATGACTTAAACCTTGGAAGTCGTAATGTGATCATACGAGTTATACATGGTAAGTCGTAACCAAGTCAGTGTGAGGTGAGATGAGTTTTGTCTAGGGTACAAGAGGATAAGCGCTAGTTGTATGACTTGTTACGAGTTGTGAGATATGGCTCATATCCTGACCAGTGAGGATCCAAGAATCAAGCCTTATATTTTTTATAGCTTTATAAGTTACTTGGACATATACTAAGTCCTCAAATATCTACTAACTTATAAACAAGTTGAAACATCCCATAACGACTAAATTCTTGGGATGTATATAACTATAGTCATCTCCAAACGAGAATAACTTTTGTGCTACGAAGAATTTATGAGCTACCACCAATAGATAAATAATTGAATTAGCTTTCCAACGATGCCAATTTTTCCTTGATCCGATATCGAGGTGAAAAGTTATGGCTAAATTACTGAAGCATTGTTAAAACTGCCAGTAGGGTACAACCCCTGATGACAACTCGTACCCAGACCATACGAGTCATCAGGAGGAGTCATACCCACAACAATAGGGGTCGAAATTTGGGTTTCCGGTGATGACTCGTGGTACGACTCATACCTAGAACATATGAGTTGTCCCCAAATACGTCGGGCTGGCTTCCAAACGATTTTCAGAAGGTTCTAAGATGTTTTTTTCTCTTTTCTCCCCTTATAACTCCCAACCCACGACATTTAACCCTAAGGGGCATTACTTTTTCTCTCTTTTCCATCAATTAAACAAAACAAAATCCCTATTTCCATTCTCAAGAACAATATTAGAGTTTCTTTTCAAGATCATCTTCCAAGTCTCAAAGGTCAAGTTTACTTCACCAAGCCAAGAACTTTAAGGTATGTGGGGTATTCATCAATGGGTTCCTCTCACCTATTGAGCCCAAAAACCCTCTCTTTGATTAAAGTATGAGTTTTCCTCATTATGGAATTTCACATGTTCAAGATGAATTCAATCCATGTTTTACCTTAGTAAATTGAACTAAATTCATGTTTTCATAGTCCCATGCAAATTAGGACATGTAATTCTTTGAATTTCAAGTTCTTGTGTATATTTAAATTGAATCCAAGCATTTATGAATTTAAATCATGTAAGCATGTTGTTTTCCCATGATTTACACCCCCCCCCCCCCCATGTCCAAATTCATGTGTTTCAATGATCATTGAAATTTACTATCTTTTAGGTCTCTAAATTATGACTTCCTATTATCGTTTAAATGTTGTTATCACATCTTAGTAATCAATCAGTGTTGGCGGGTTGTGAACACCCAATACATGTGTGTTTACTTGCTATTTCAGACTTTTCAAATTGCAAGCCAGTCATACTATGATTTCATTACCATGTTCGAGTTCAAGTTGGTTCTTGTCAGTACAGTATCATGTTATGTTAAACCATGAATAACACCAGTCTCATTCCGTTGGGAGTAGGAATTAGCACCGAGAGGGAAGTGTGGGTTCATGCATCCTACTTCTCGGAAACTAAGAGCCCTCGTAGGATTTAGGGACACGCCAAAGCGCGTTTCGCCTGCCTAATATGGGCTCAGCGTAGTGATCACTCGAGTTCAGGTTCTACTTCGATGACAAAGATGGAACAGCTCTCCTCAACGTGGGTCAGACGTTGGACTCCGTGGTTAATATCCATGGTTTATGTCGGTTACATGATAGCTCCCATAGTCTCAGTCAGTATTGGCAGTTTATTTCAGATGTCTTTTCAGACTAGTTTTGCTAGACCAAGTAGTCAGTTTTCAGTATTTACTTAGTTAGTTATGCATACTGCATCAGTTATTAAGATAATGTTAGTGTGTTAAAAATACTTGGTCTTGTAATTACAGTTTTACATGTTCATATAATTACATTCAGTTTTTTCGCATGTACTTCACTTAGTCCTTACCTCACATACCAGTACATTCAAAGTATGACCGCATACTTTTCTCTTGTGTTATGTTATCTTATAACATAGGTTCGGACGCTCAGTTTCTCGACCATTCTTAGACAATCCATCATCACCCAACAGCGGTAGTGGTAAGTCTTCTTCCATCAAGGACATGGCTTGTTTTATCATTATTTCAGTATCTATTTATGGTTAGTCAATCGAAATTAGTCGGGGATCTGTCCATCAACTCCTCATGATTCTTAGAGGCTCTCAGACAGTTAGACAGTCATTCAGTTTTCAATTATTATTAGTTGTTTCAGACAGACAGTTTAGCTCCAGCATTTATTAGATATTACAGACATGTCATGTTACATATTTTCGTATTTAGATTGATAGTGTTACTAGCATTTTATTTTGTGCTCACAGCAAGTAACAGACCATGGGTTAGCTCGGGGTCACTTGTGGCCTTAAGCACTGTGTCGCGACTAGGGATAGCTTTGGGTCATGACAACTAATTTAGGGTACGCGTCTCGCACGTGTACCTTGTTCAATGAATTCAGTTTCTTATAAAATCACTTCTATTATAAAAGAAAATATATCTTGATTAATAAATAAATATGCTCATTATACTATAATATATAATCATTAGATTACAATTCTACTTTCACCTCTTTTAAAATTATCCGATGTCATTAAAATTTAATTCAATCAGTAATTTTTAAAAGTTAGATTGTTAATTTAACTAAATCTCATAATATCTTACGTGGGAAAAAGGAAAAAAGATATCTATTAATATTTTCCTTGTTTCCTCTCACTATATATTTTAGTATTACTTTTTCCTCATAGACGAGAAAAAAAAAACTACCAATAATAATTTTACATCTCAATTAGCAATTACCTAACCAGAATACATGATAATTTATTATTTAAACTTCAAGGACATACTTGAGAAGTTCTCAATTAGCAACTGTCTACCAAAAATACATGATAATTTATTTTTATAACATAAAAAATATAGTATCAAAATTTAAGAAAACTTATCTCAAATCACAAGAAATTTATCTCTTCAATCATAGATACTATTAATATTTCACTAAAAAAATTCTCAATTAGCAATTATCTATCACGAACACATGATGATTTATTATTATAAATTTCCAGAACATACTAAAACTTTAAAAAACTTACCTCAAATCACAAGCAAATTTATTTCCTTAATCATAGATATTATCAAGATTGTAAACATCAAAAACTAAATTTTCAAAAAACATACTTTAAATCACAAACAAATTTTTGAACAACGATAATAAAGAAAAAATTTATTTGATAACTATATTGTGAACGTGTTATTGAAAGGAAGGATTCTAAATTTATAAAAAAAAATTAGGTTTAACTTACTTTCTTTCTTTGTCATTTCAATTTGTATTTATTTAATTTAATAAATTAGCCTTTATGGTGTTTTTTTATTTTTAGGTTTAGTTTTCTTTCTTCTTTTTTTCCTTTTTTCCACCACTCGTTTTTTTTTCCTTTTCAATTCAAATTAGTTTTCTTTCCATTTATATAATTTATTTATTTTTCTTTTTCCTCTTTTCTTTGTTCCCTTTTTTTCCACCAAACGTTTTTGGTGTCCTTTTCAATTCAAATTAATATTCTTTTCATTTATTTAGTTTAGTAACAAATTATATATAAGGTAAAATTTAAATTGATTTAAGACTATTAAATATTATAATTTCTTTCCTAACTCAAATAAGAACTTTAATTAATTTCAAAGTCCTAATATTAATAATAATTTAATATCAATAATTTGAGAAAATAGTGAAAAGTCAATTTTATATAAAGAGAAGACTTTTAATGAAAGACAAAGTTCAAACAACATTATTAAAGACCTTCATACTTTTAATATATTAGAGATTAGAGATAGAGATTAGAGATACAGATTAGAGATATAGAGATAGAGATATAGTCGGTTAGTCAACATTGATTTTATTCATACAAAAATACGAGTGGAACTATAATACTTCATTTTGAATTATTGAACACTTTATTCTCAAAAATATTCAATCAAATAAAAAGAGAAATACTTAAATCATGCATTCTATTTAACACAAAAATAAATTCTTATTTGACTTTCAAATCTTTTATACTATAATTTAATTTTTATGAATTTGCATAAAATATCAAGCTACTCTTGTATTAACTTAAGTACAATAAATGCCACAAGTATTATGTATATGTCATTGGCTACTTGCTCAGTTCCAACTTCCACCCGGATTTTGGAGGCAAAATCTTCCATATCAGTTTCCAAACAAGTTAGGGGAATTCTACCATCTTTAACTGCTGAGGCAATAAAACATTCTTTCTCCAGAGTTTATTTTACTTTTCTCAAGAGCCAAAAACATGTCGAATGTAACTTCTCTCTAGAAACCAGTGGTGGCGGCTTCATTAGAGAAGGGAAAGGGATATGGCAAGCAAACCAACAGGCCCAAGAGCAATACTACAACTCCAAGGGCCATGTATTTATTGTCAGGATCACTGATTTCTTCTGATAGTGGAGCAATAGGCCCTCTTTGGAGGAAGAATATTAGCACTACCCAATAAAATGCCACATCGTTTAACAATGAAGATATTCCCAGAAGCCCAATAGATAAAGCACTGAGGCGAGCTGAAGCCTGCCACATAAAAATTAAGGCTCAATCATAAAAGAGATAATACATCGAAACACCCTCAAACTTGTCGCCAAAACTTATTTAGACCCTAAACTAATCGGGCAATTATTTACCCCCCTTAACAACTTTCAAGTGAATTAATTTCCACCCTATAATTATACTACCAGTCTCACAAGAGAGAGCGCGTTGCACTCGCGCCCACATCAACGCCATGTCATCGCCACATCATAATTTTTTTTAAAAATGTTATTTAATAATTTAGTAAAAGAAAAAAGAAAAATAACCCCCACCCCATGCTAGTTCACCCTCCCCACCCATAGCCCATCTTCTTCATCTTCTCCGATCACCACTACCATCAACACCGTTGCCGCCATTGACGCCGCCACTGAGGAGGATGGTCCAATCTCCATTTCACCAAATACTTCAACATCCCCAAATTCTCAAAACATCTCAATTCACAACACTTTCTTCTACCATCACCATTGTCGCCGGAGATGAAGACCACCTTCCATTTCACAAATTACTACACTACCCCCTGCATTTTCACAAATACAAGTACATTTCTCTTTAAATTACTCTTCATATACGGAAGAGGCAGCATTTTAGTTCTACATCGTCACCAAAAATTATTTTCCCCAATGGCAATCATTATTAAGCTCTTCATCACTCTTCTTCTCCTTGCACTTCTCAACAAAGGTACTTTTGGTCCCAAATCCCCCATTAACATCATTATTTCTCCCCTTCCAACCCCACCCATGCCACGAAAATGAAGATGAAGAAGTGAAGAAGTAAAGAAGATAAAGTGATGAAGATGTTATATATATATATATATATATATATATATATAATGAGAATTTGTAAAATTTAAAAGGTGGGTCCCACATTTTTTTCACGTTTTTTAGGCCATTCACTCGCTGTTTTTTTTTTAGTTTTCCACGTCAGCAATTTGGGTGGAAATTAATTCACTTGAAAGTTGTTAAGGGGGGTATATAATTGCCCGATTAGTTTAAGGTCTAAAGTAAGTTTTGGCGACAAGTTTGAGGGGGTTTTGATGTATTATCTCATCATAAAACACATCTCTACACTTCTATTTCTTATGTTAGCATTACCTTTCTTCCCCACATGGCAAAAGCAACCCGACCACCATCAAGTTCTCCTGCAGGAATGCTATTGAAGGAATTAATGAGAAGTCCAGCCCAGGCCCATATCACAAGTGGATTTACCGATATAGGAATTCCTTCCTTGAGAACATCTCCCAAAAGAAGCTTGGCTACAAGTGAAGAACCAAAAAGGCTTAATCTTTGCACAATGCAGGATTAGACCACTAACAAAGAAGCTAATTTAGGAATAATAGCTGGTTGGAAAAACATTATAACTCCATCCATTTTTATTTTTTCAGAATTGACTTGACGGGAAATAAATTTACTATATCACGTCTGAATATAATAAATTCAATATTTTGGAAAACGATTATAGTTATTTACAAGGGCAAATTAGTAACAAAGTCAAAATATATCTTACTTGTCTAAACTCGACAAGTAAAAGTGGACACCTGCTTTTTTAGTGGACAAGTAAAAGTGGATGGAGGAACGTGTAACAGAAACTATTATTATGGTCACCACCAAAAAGATCCCATAGAGGAGCTCAAACAAGCAGGAGAAAAAGCACACATCACAATAAACTATATAGCTATTAGCACTTACCTATACCACCAGCTAGAAATGATTCGTGAAACACAGAGGGATCTATGATGATGCCAATGCCATCAGTAGGAGGTAAGATGAATCCTGAAAGCAAAAGAATAAGGCCCACAGAGAACCCAGCTAATGGTCCAGCTGCTGCAACTTTCAACAGATCTTCACGCTTTGGTACAACATTTAGAATCCTTGTTATAGCACCAAAGGAGCCTATCTGCCACCACAACAGCTCATTAGACATGAGTTACATGACTACTAATCACATTTCAGCACTCAACATGAATCATAGAAGGAAGATTTAGAAACTAGTTAAGCACAGACTTGGGAAGGACAGCGGGTAAAAGTTCTCTTGTGGCAAGATAAAAAGAAATATGATGAAAGCAGCCCCTAGAGCACTATTACATATAATACTACAACCAAATAAACATGACATGTAACCTCCTTTCATCATGAAGTCTACCCAAAAGTGTAACGACCCTCATGGTCGTTTTGTGTTTCTAGCTAGTTTTTACTATTTTGAAGTGCCTCTTATTACTAGCAGAGGTGGTGACACGATTCCCGAGACAACCGATGAGTTTCAAAGAAGACTTGGTTTTGAAAGTTTGACCAAAGTCAACATTTTGGGTTAACAAGGTCGGATTTGAGTTTAGACAGGTCAAGAAAGTGATTTCTGACTTAGTTGGATGCTTCACACGAATCCCGATGATTCTAATAGGTCTGAAGAATGTTTTATGACTGATTTGCACATTTGGGTTATGTTGGGAGGTTTCGGATGAATTTCGAGGGATGGATCGATGTTTTGGTTGAAGGTTGGCTTTGATGTTTTGTTGTCTCTGCTGCCAACAACTCCTTCGCATTCATAAGGAAAGGGAGGGGGTCATTGATCTTCATGTTTTCGAGTCACATTGATTGTTCTTTGCGTTCGCAGAAAAGAGGCATGGGCTGCGTCCAGCTAGACGCTTCGCGTTCGGATGGCTACATCATGTTCGTGAAGAAGCTAAATACTTTTAAGTGTTTAATTCTCAACCCGATTTCGTAATTGATAATTCAATTTTTGGAGCTTGGGAACTCGGATTTTGGCAATTTCAAAGGCATTTTGCTCGTTTTAACTCGGGGGTAATAATCTAACCTCGCATTTACTATTTCCCTGCTATTTCATCATTAATTTCATGACTTAAATCACTAGAATTCATTAGAAATTGGCAGTTTTATACTTAGACTTGAAAAATGGTATTTCTTGATTTAGGGGTCGAATATTCATCAGATTTTGATGAATTTTGGTGCATAAGCTTCTTACCTTATGGGTAACTTGATTTTGAAATAAATTACTATTTTACCTTGGTGGATCGGGGTTAAATTTTGAGCCCGAATTAGAAACTTTTTAGACTCTTATAAAGTGTTAGTGTTTCTAAGTGCTTATTGTGATAGGTTAAGGGTGTTGGGGATCCCGCATAAGTGAGATGACGAGCACTTATGCAGGTACTGGTGTCATGATATAGGTAGAAGCCAGATATTGACTATTGATTGATTTATGGTATCAATATATGCTGGGAGCATGATATATAAGCTTTTTAGCTATTTAACACTGATTGACCTGATATTCATAACACATTATTATCTACATACCTGAAGTATTGACATGATTAAAAGGCATTTTATATCTGCTCATGACATATTTTCCGTATGTGGGAATTTATTCATGCTTTCAGAGTTCACATGCATAGTTCATTAATGAATCATACGGTTCTACTTTGACGGCCTATGGATAGGATCCAAAGGTGTTAAGATAGGTCGTCTTTTATTTGGTTCTTCTCCGATATGATACGGGCATGACCACGAGGATGGATATGTTCAAGTGTGTCAAGAGTCCACACAAAGGAGTGCATTGTGGAAGTGTGAAAGGAGGGCCTAAAATACACTAAAACCGCCCCTAGACCTACACTTGAAGTGCGCCCCTTCTATGAGGGGCCTTTTGGACATTTTATCTTTCATTTGTAATATACTATAAATAGAGCATTGTAGGGTTTTAGTCTTTAGATATTGATGATATTTGTACGTTGTATAACACTTGAAACACACTCTCTCTAGTGTGAGAAGAGGCAAACCCGAAATTAGGGCAACTACAAGTGTGGATTCACTTGTGTTGAGTTCTTGGCTTGGAAACGTAGGTGTTTAGGAGATTGACGTCCCTCTTGTGTCCACGTAAGAGTGTCGGTGTCGTTATTACATGTTTTTAAGGGTTTTGGTGTTTGATACACACCTTAGTTCTTAGGTCTTGTAATAATCTATGTCCCACTACCTATCCTTTTATTTCTTGTAATCGTGTAGTTGTTTGTGTTCTTGTTCTAGTAAAACCGTGTGTTGTTGTTGTTCTTATCATCTTGTGTTCCTTTCGTGTTGTGGCTGTTTTGGTGTGATATACACCTTGTTATTGTGTTCTTGTTGAGTTGTTGTTGAAGCCGAGACTTGGACTCCTTTGGTCCTCGGTTTCTCTTGTTGTTGTGGACTGTTTTGAGTGTCATTTCATGCATTCCTTAGTTGATTCGTATCATTTGGTATCAGAGCTTATGGTTGATTTCATTCTTATGGAATCAATCTTGGGCTAGCTCACTTGAAAATAAAAAAAAGTATGCTAAAAAACTGAAAAATCAAAAAAGAAGCAAATCTGTCCATTTTTGTGTCTTGGCCGAAATTGTGTTCTTGTTGTGTCTTGGCCGAGATTTTTTACTCGTCTTGAGTGTTTCTAGTGTTAGTTTTATTCTTCACTAACACCATTGAGTCTACATCTAAGTTTGAACTCGTATTTGTTGATGTTGTTGTTGTGAACCTAAGTGTGGTCGTGTATTAGTGACATTGTTGTTATTGTGGAGTTGGACGTTGGATGTTGTTGTTGTTCTAAGCTTGGCCGTGTGATGTTATAAATTGGTGGCCTAAGAACATTTTGTTGAAGTTGTAGTAGTCTTGGCCATGTGTTGTTGGGGATTTGGGAGTTGGCTGCGTGGAATTGTTGTTGTTCTTGGAGATTGTTGTTGTTGTTCTTGGTGTGGTTGTTGTTGTTCTTGAAGTTCTTCACCTCCTTCATATATTGTTAGAACATAAAATGAATGTTGGATCCTAAAAGGTGAAGGGAAAAAGTGTAAGTACTTGTTAGTCTTGAAAGACTTCCAACCACTCAAAGACTTGTCAATCACTTCTCAACCACTTTTCCATGTTTTAAGGACCATGTTTTGAGGAAAAAGTACAAGAAAGTCGAGTCTTGAAATTTGAATTGAAAAAGGGCTCCAAGACTTGTATTTCCCTCCTTTTAACCAAACTCCTTCATTCCAATTTGTGAATTGGTCAAGACTTGAAAATTGGAAAATAAGAACTTGTTAAAAAAAAAACGCAACCAATAGTGGACTGCCACGTCATCTTTTTTACTGTTCACACATCAAATTTTAGATTCTTAGTTTCATTTTCTTGTTTCCTAGTTTCACTTGTTGGTTCTAATGCTAATTAACAAGCTAGTAATCTTCTACTAGATTGTAAGTTAGTTTTGAGTCCATTTTGTTCATGTTAGCGTTTGTTGTGTACTTTTGTCTTTTTGAATCGTTGTTAGTTCTTGGCTCAAGTCCGACAAGATTTGTTTGAGTTTCAAACCAAAATTTATTCCTGACAAGATAGACTTCACTCCTCAATCTCCTCACGAGTTCCTTAGCCGGCTTACAACCCTCGTGGAATCCAAGTGTCAGGTAATCAAAGTGTGTGAATGTGGTGAGGATACTTTGAGCTAACTTGTTTGTTTGTCTTTGATTAGTGTCTTTTCCTAGGTACCATGGACAATAATACTCTCTTGGGTCGTCTTGAAGCTATCCTCCGTGACTATGAAAGATGAGAAAGGGAATGGGTACCGTACAAAGGAATTGGAAACCAAATGCCCCAATCTACGCCAAATTCAATTCCTCCTTGTGATGAGAGCTTGCCAAAGGAGCAAGTGGGCTGCCAAGACACACGCCAAGGTAAAGGTCGTAGCTCATGCATACTACAAGGTAAAAACGCTATTTACTACACTCCTATAAATGTAGAATGTTGTGATGTGGCTAGTATTAGCCAAATGGATGTAGTTGCGGTTTTGCCTAGTGTAGAAGTGCATGAATCTTTCCTTGGTGATACTCTTGGTGTGTATGATGATCAATTCACTTATAAATGACATTCATTACTTGAGCATGAGTATAGTGTGCTTGAAAAGTCTCAAGTTAGTGATGGTGTCTATAGGATTGATCTTGATAATGCACATGATTCTTTGAACATCTTGTATGGTAAAAGCCTTGCTATTAGTTTTGTTCATAGAGATCATGTGTATGGAAATGTTGTGAATAATGGCATGTCTTTTTGAGGTAGGACTTCTAGGCCGTAACTCTCTACTCTTGAATTTTAGTCCTCTCTTAAAGACAAATATTTTGTGTGGTTGTGAGGTTGACACTCTAGTGATCAAAAGAGTAGCCTTGGCTTGAGTCCTTGGCTACTCCTACCCTTTGATCCCGGTGTCACCTTAAGGTGTGGAAGGGATAGTCTCGGTTTTTGTTCATCAGTTCTTGATGTTTATTCTAGCCACTTCCTTTGTGACGTTGTAGTAGGCTTTTCATAATCAAACAAAGGATTTTTGGTTGTACTTCAATGTGGTACCCACATTGGCATGATAATGTTATTTGTTGCACTAACCCTAACCCTTACGCTATGAGGATGTTGTACTTATTGTCTTTTTTTTATTTTACAACGTATGGATTCGAGGTCGAATCCTTTTCAAGAAGGGGGGATGATACGGGCATGACCACAAGGATGGATATGTTCAAGTGTGTCAAGAGTCCACACAAAGGAGTGCATTGTGGAAGTGTGAATGGAGGGCCTAAAATACACTAAAACCGCCCCTAGACCTACACTTGAAGGGCGCCCCTTCTATGAGGAGGCCTTTTGGACATTTTATCTTTCATTTGTAATATACTATAAATAGAACATTGTAGGGTTTTAGTCTTTAGATATTGATGATATTTGTAAGTTGTATAACACTTGAAACACTCTCTCTAGTGTGAGAAGAGGCAAACCCGAAATTAGGGCAACTACAAATGTGGATTCACTTGTGTTGTGTTCTTGGCTTGGAAATGTAGGTGTTTGGGAGATTGACGCCCCTCTTGTGTCCACGTAAGAGTGTCGGTGTTGTTATTACATGTTTTTAAGGGTTTTGGTGTTTGATACACACCTTAGTTCTTAGGTCCTGTAATAATTTTTGTCACACCACCTATCCTTTTATTTCTTGTAATCGTGTAGTTGTTTGTGCTCTTGTTCTAGTAAACCCGTGTGTTGTTATCTTGTTGTTGTTGTTCTTATCATCTTGTGTTCCTCTTGTGTTGTGGCTGTTTTGGTGTGAAATACACCTTGTTATTATGTTCTGAGTTGTTAAAGCCGAGACTTGGACTCCTTTGGTCCTCGGTTTCTCTTGTTGTGGACTGTTTTGAGTGTCATTTCGTGCATTCCTTAGTTGATTCGTATCACGATGGCCTACGACAGGATCTAGAGGTAGTACATGGACCACGTGTGTCCCCCATAGGTCACAACCAACCTAAAGCAGATGTGTATGTGTATTGATGCTTTGGCCGCCATATCATCGTCATATTATATGCATTGCATTGCATAATATCACTTAGTATGCTTTATTTCTTTTCTTGCCTGGTGAATTGATCTTACTTGTGATAGTAGACTATCGCTAGACTCTAAACTCGGTAGATTATTTCCTCTTATCTTGATATTGTATGGATTGACTATTATATTTAACTCTGATTTTCTATTCGAGTGAGCGTGGAGGTTGGTGTGGAAAGACCAACTCTTGTCATCACTTTATAGGGTCAGTCGGCAATGTTGTTGTGTGCACATTTCTTTCATACTCGCCCTTGCTATTCTGCACCTTTTGTGTAATACCCCGAATATTTCTAGCTCAGTTCAGCCCTTAGTACATACTTGTAACACTTAGAATCTGAAAAATAAAGGTAAGAGTTGAGGGACTTAGTCATTTCGACTCCCTTTAAACTTCAAAGATTTCTAAGTTGACCCTCCGGGCTCCGAGACAATGATTTTTGAGTTAAATTATATTCAGGGGTGAAAATAGCATGTCTCGAGTAAGTTTCAAAATTTTCGGACGAGGATTGGATCGCATTCGAATTGACAAAACAGTAGCTCACCGCGATTAGGCCGCGTCGCGGTGAGTATCGCGATGAGGAGGCCACCGCGTCGCGATGGAGGCCAAATCGGCATTTGTCAATTTCCAGAGGGTCACCGCGATTGCACCGCGTCGCGGTGAAACCCAAAACAACAATTGTCACAATCCAGTGAGTCACCGCGATTCCACCGCGTCGTGGTGGGTATCGCGGTGAGGCCTTAATCGGCGTTCCAATTGCGGGATTTAAATCCCAAGGGCAATTTCGTCTTTCATCAAGCCCCCAAAGTCGTGTAAACAGAAGATTAATCATAATATTGAGCAAAATATGCTCATTGTTCATCAAATCCCTCTCAATTAAAAACCCTAGGCTTCAACATTCAACTTCAAGAATCCCCAAAATTCTACCATTCTTTTCCCAAAATAGTTCAAAATTCAAGGTTCCCAATTCAAGAATTCTAAGAATCAATCTTCAAGAGCATAAATAGGATCTCAAAACCAAGCTTCTTCATCTAGTTCAACAATTGAGGTATGTGGGATTTTGAACAAGGATAAATCTTCTATCCTTGTGCTCAAAGCTAGTTTTAAATAACAAATTTACATGATTTTACATGAATTTCAATTTAGGGTTCATACTCATTTATTGCTATTTGAAGATTATGATGCTTTAAGTGTTTTTAATGTTGCTACTTTCGTAAATTGATGTGTATGATTATATTTTCCAAATTTTGAGTTGAATTATGAATATTTACATTATCAAGCATGAACGGGTTATCAAGCCCTAGTTGAATGTTGTTATTTCAAAAGTGATTATGCTTTTAAGCATCCCATGATATATTTATAGATAGCTTTGAATAAAGATTTGATCTTTGATCTTTAGCCAAGATATAGAATCCACTCTACAGCTTAATTTCAGTTTTGAATGAACAGCGCACAGTTAGCTTTCAGTATGAAACATTATGACTCTTAAAGTGGATTTTCCTACAGAATGAGCATATAATTAAGTGAGTATGTTTAGCACCGAGCGGGAAGTATAGGTTTAGTGCATCCTACTTTCCTAGAACTACGAGCCAACGTAGGAACAGATTCAATATTCCCATTTCTATATGGATGACAGTTACAGATGTGATCACTTAGCTCTTATACTCCCTGGCAAGAGTATGACACCTCTCCCCAACGTGAGGTTTTCCCCTAAGGGGAACAAAACGTTGGACTCCATGATAGCTTACATGGTTTATGTCGGTTAGAAAAACCTCTCTAACAAAAAATAATAACAAAAAAGCTTCAAGAAACTAGGTGTAAAGGCTCACAATTTTACTCAGATAATATCCTGCATAGCACATCAGTGATTAGATTTCAGCTTTCAGTTTTCAGATGATAAAAATGAGGCCTTTCTACACTTAACTGCATGATTTGAAAACAGTATACAAGTACAGTTTATAGACTTTAAAGGTGATGGCTCACCAGTTTTATACAGTATGTTTAATTGTTCATGATTTATGATTTTTAGCTTTCAATTATTCCAGCCATGTGAGTCATTACACACAGCATACATATTCTATGAATTTTTATAAGGTTAAGATATTGATTTACTGTGCATTCATCCCCATATACTCAGTACATCCTCAAAGTACTGATCCACATATACATCTATGTACTACATTGTCTCATAATGTAGGTTCAGGTGCTCAATCTCAGCAACGTGAGTAATTTCGAGCATCTCTATTACACCCCTACAGTTGGTGAGTCCTCATGGTTCGAGGGCCTATTTATCCAGATTACCAGCTTTTATAGGATTTGAGTTATTGTTTTCAGTTTAGTCCGAGTCAGTTGGGGGTCTGTCCCAATGGCTCTCTAATTCCTTAGTAGTAGAGGCTTGTCGAACTACTAGCTATTATTTTCAGACTTTCCGCATTTGTTATCCAAAAAGTATATTCAGTTGATCTCGAACAGTTATGATATAATTTAGTATTGATGCTTGACCTGTTTACCTTAATGGGAGTTATAGACTTAGTAGCAGGCTTACAGGGTTAGCTTGAGGCTACTCATAGTCTTGAGCACCATGTGGCGTCTCGAGACCAGGTTTCGGGGCGTTACAAACTTGGTATCAGAGCCTAAGGTTTAGAGAGTCCTAGGGAGTCAGACAAGCCGCGTTACGTAGAGTCTTGATCATGGGTGTGAAGCGCGCCACATTTATGAGCAAGAGGCTACAGGACGTTTCAGGAAAATATCTCTTTCTTTCATAATCCATCATGCTTGCAGCTGTCTCTATCTGCTATTGACTCGTGCTCTTTCATGACAGAATATGCCTCCTCGCAGAGCTAATGCCCGTAGGAATGATAACCAGCCACCTCAACATGTTGATCCCCTGAATGAGAATGTGTTTCATGCCGAATTTCGAGCTGCCTTTCAAGCGTTAGCCCAAGCTGTGACCGCTAATATTCAGGCCAATAATCAAGCTGCAGTTCCGCGTCAGCAAAAAGGTGATTTAGCTGCAGCCAGACTTCGTGACTTCATGAGGATGAATCCGCCCGAATTCTTTGGGTCAAAGGTAGGTGAGGACCCACAGTTGTATCTTGATGAGGTGAAAAAGATCACCCAAGTTATCCATGTTACTGAAGGGGCGAGTGTAGAATTGGCTTCTTATAGGTTGAAGGATGTTGCTTATGATTGGGTTATTATGTGGAAGAAATGTAGGGGTAAGAATGCAGCTCCCATGAGTTGGCAGGTGTTTCAGGATGTTTTTCTAAACAGGTTCTTTCCGTGTGAGTTGCGGGAAGCCAAGATTGAGGAGTTCATGAACCTGAGGTAGGGCTCAATGACAGTGAAGGAGTACTGCCTTAAGTTCAACCAGTTATCTAAGTATGCTCCTGAGTTGATAACTGACACTAGATCTAGTATGAGTAAGTTTGTTACTGGAGTGTCTGGATTGGTAGTCAAGGAGTGTAGGATTGCCATGCTTATTGGAGATATGAATCTTGCTCTTGATGACTCATGCTCAACAGATTGAGGCAGAAAAGTTGAAGGGAAGAGATAAAGAGGAAATAAGAAGGCTAGAACTGGGCAGTTTGAGTATGGTCAATCAAGATTTGCAAGAGAAAATCATTTGCAGTTTCTGAGTCGTCCGCCTTTACCAATACCATCTTCAGCTAGCGCCCCCGCACCCAGAACCAAGCAGGAACAGTGGGGTAAGACTTCTATGTCCAGATCTCAGAATAGTGTGGGTGGAAGGCCTAGTTATCCTTCATGTGCTAGATGTGGTAAGTATCATCCTGGTGAGTGTTTGTTAGGTCAGAAGGGTTGCTTTGGATGTGGTCAGTTGGCCATGGTATCAGGGGGTGCCCGTATGCTAAGCAAAGAAGCAGGGATGTTCGTCCCCAGACTCAGGCTACTAGTGCACCAGCTCTCATAGCTCGCCCAGCTCCTCCTCAGGGCGCATCGTCTACAGTACCGGTGGCCGTCAGCGCCAGAATCGATTCTATGCTTTACCATCCCGTCACGAGCAGGAAAGATCCCCAGATGTTGTTACTGGTACGCTTCGTGTCTTTCATCTTGATGTTTATGCGTTGTTAGCCCCCGGGTCGAGTTTCTCTTATGTGACCCCACTAGTTGCAGTGAACTTTGAAATAAGTCCTGAAAAGATCCCTGAGCCCTTTTTGGTTTCTACTCCAGTGGGTAAGTTGGTTGTTGCTAAACAGATCTATAGAAAATGTCCCATTACTGTCATTCATAAGGTCATGATAGCAGATTTGATAGAATTAGACATGGTTGACTTTGACCTTATTCTTGGTATGGTTTGGCTCCATTCTTGTTATGCATCCATAGATTGTCGCACCCGAGTGGTGAAGTTTCAGTTTCCTAATAAGCCTGTTTTCGAGTGGGAAGGCAATTCAGTGTCTCCCAAGAGTCACTTTATATCTTATCTTAAGGCTAGAAGGTTGATATCTAAAGGGTGTATCTATCATCTAGTTCGAGTCAAAGACACTAAGTCTGAGACTCCCACAGTTCAGTCAGTCTGCGTAGTCAATGAATTTCCTGATGTGTTTTCCGAAGATTTGCCAGGGGTACCTCCCGATAGGGAAATAGAATTCGAAATTGATCTTCTTCCAAATACTCAGCCCATCTTCATTCCTCCATATCATATGGCTCCTGCCGAGCTTAAAGAGTTGAAAGAGCAACTCAAAGACCTCTAAGATAAGGGTTTCATAAGGCCCAGTGTTTCTCCATGGGGCGCTCTCATCCTATTCGTGCGTAAGAAAGATGGTTCTTTACGAATGTGCATCGATTATCGTCAGCTGAATAAAGTCACAGTTAAAAACAGATATCCTCTTCCTAGAATCGATGACTTGTTTGATCAACTCCAAGGTGCAAGTTATTTCTATAAGATAGACCTTAGATCCGGCTATCATCAGCTTCGAGTAAGGGAATGTGACATCCCGAAGACAGCTTTCAGAACCCGTTCTGGTCATTTTGAATTCCTAGTCAAGTCTTTCGGGCTAACTAATACCCCAGCAGCCTTCATGGACTTGATGAACCGTGTGTTCAAACAGTACCTAGACATGTTTGTCATAGTCTTTATTGATGATATCCTTGCCTATTCCCGTAGTGAGGATGATCATGCAGACCATCTTAGAATCGTGCTGCAAACTCTTAGAGATCACCGGTTGTTCGCCAAATTCAACAAGTGTGAATTTTGGCTAAGGTCAGTAGCTTTCCTCGATCATATTGTTTCCAATGATGGCATTAGAGTTGGTCCCCAAAAGACTGAAGCCGTGAGAAACTGGCCTAGACCCATTTCTCCATCAGACATCAGAAGTTTCTTGGGTTTAGCTGGCTATTACAGACAGTTTGCTGAGGGGTTTTCGTCCATTACGTCTCCTATGACCCTATTGACTCGGAAGAAAGTTAAGTTTCAGTGGTCAGATTCTTGTGAGAAGAGTTTTCAAAAGTTGAAGACTCGACTCACTTCAGCCCCAGTCTTAGCATTACCTGATGGTACAGATGGATTGGTTGTTTATTGTGATGCCTCTAGAGTTGGTTTGGGTCGTGTTTTGATGCAGAGAGGTAAGGTCATAGCCTATGCCTCTAGACAGCTTAATTCTCACAAAAAGAACTATCCTACTCATGATCTTGAGTTAGCTGCTATTGTATTTGCTTTGAAACTGTGGAAGCACTATCTTTATGGGGTGTATGTTGATGTGCTTATGGACCACAAAAGTTTGCAGTATGTGTTTACGCAAAGAGAGTTGAATCTCCGTCAGAAAAAGTGGTTAGAATTGTTGAAAGATTATGACATAAGTGTTTTATATCATCCGGGCAAGGCCAATATTGTGGCAGACGCCGTTAGTAAACTGTCTATGGGTAGTGTTGCTCATGTGGCGAGTGATAAGAAAGAGTTAGTTCGGGAAGTTCATCGATTGGCTAAATTGGGTGTTCGTTTGGTTGATTCGGCTGAGGGTAGGTTTGGGTGCAGAGTAGTGCAGAATCTTCCTTAGTCTCTGAGTTGAAGGAGAAACAAGATCAGGATCCCTTCCTAGTTAAGTTAAAGGAGTCGGTTAGAGATCAGAAGGTGGAGGTTTTCTTCCAAGGGGGAGATGGCGTGTTAAGATACCAAAGCAGATTGTATGTGCCGTGCATTGATGATTTGAGACAGCGGATTATGGCTGAAGCGCATGGTGCGCGTTACTCCATTCACCCTGGTGCTACTGAGATGTACCGAGATTTGCGGAAAATCTATTGGTGGAGTGGTATGAAGAAAGATATTGCAGAGTTCGTAGCTAAGTGTTCAGTTTGTCAACAGGTTAAGGTGGAGCACCAAAGGCCTGGTGGCACTTTGCAAGAGTTCAGTATTACTACTTGGAAATGGGAAGAGGTGAACATGGATTTCGTAACAGGGATACCTCGTTCGCGACGCCAGCATGATTCGATTTGGGTTATAGTAGACAGGTTGACTAAATCAGCCCATTTTCTGCCAGTTCATACGTCCTACTCAGCTGAAGATTATGCTAAGCTGTATATTAGAGAGTTGGTTAGATTGCATGGAGTTCCGTCGTCTATCATTTCAAATAGGGGTACTCAATTTACTTCTCACTTTTGGAAAGCTTTTCAAAAGGGTCTTGGTACCCAAGTTCACCTTAGTTCAGCTTTTCATCCTCAGACAGATGTCAAGCAGAGAGGACCATTCAGACTCTAGAAGATATGTTGAGGGCATGTGTGCTTGACTTCAATGGTAATTGGGATGAGCATTTGCCGCTGATTGAATTCGCCTACAATAACAGTTATCATGCTAGCATTCAGATGGCCCCGTTTGAGGCACTTTATGGGAGGAGATGCAGATCACCTATCGGTTGGTTCGAAGTGGGTGAGGCCGCGTTGCTAGGGCCAG
The DNA here is from genome assembly GCA_030864215.1 of Capsicum pubescens. Taxonomy (NCBI): domain Eukaryota; kingdom Viridiplantae; phylum Streptophyta; class Magnoliopsida; order Solanales; family Solanaceae; genus Capsicum; species Capsicum pubescens. Next base: position 129,007,628 of record CM061543.1, read on the forward strand.
ATGTGGTGTTAGAAGCTATGGAGAAAGTACAATTGATTAGAGAAAAGTTGAAAATAGCTCAGAGTCGTCAGAAATCGTATGCATCAGATGTAAGGAGAAGAGATCTAGAGTTCGACGTTGGTGATTTAGTTTATTTTAAAGTTTCACCCATGAAAGGGGTGAAGAGATTTGGTAAAAAGGGGAAGCTTAGTCCCCGCTATGTTGGCCCTTTCAAAATATTAAGCCGTGTTGGGAAGGTGGCGTATGAGCTTGAGTTGCCTACAAACCTATCATCCGTACATCCTGTATTCCATGTGTCCTTGTTAAAGAAGTGGATTAGTGATCCAGCGGTTATAGTACCCTTAGAAAGCACAAATATTCATGATAGCCTCTCCTATGAAGAGATTCCAGTCGAGATCCTTGATCGCCAGATTCGTAGACTAAGGAACAAAGAAGTTCCCTTGGTCAAGGTTCTTTGGTGGAATCAATCCGTTGAGGGAGCCACTTGGGAAGTAGAAGCAGATATGCGAACCAAATACCCTCATCTTTTCGCTGCAGATTCAGATTCAGTTCAAGGTAACAAGTTTCCTCAGATCACCTTTTTACATTCCAAGCCGTAGCTTTATATAGCCATTCATTTGATAATTTTTGCATTTGCAAATCAGTTTAGTCATGCTTTCAGTGGTTATAGCCTCAGTTTTCAGCATCACAGTTTCGTTAGCCTCATTCGAGGACGAATGTTCCCAAGGAAGAGATATTGTAATACCCCGAATATTTCTAGCTCAGTCCAGCCCTTAGTGTGTACTTGTAACACGTAGAATCTGACAAATAAAGTTAAGAGTTGAGGGACTTAGTCATTTTGACTCCCTTTAAACTTCAAAGATTTCTAAGCTGACCCTCTAGGCTCCGAGACAATGACTTTTAAGTTAAATTATATTCAGGGGTGAAAATAGCATGTCTCAGGTAAGTTTCGAAATTTTCAGACGAGGATTGGATCGCATTCGAATTGGCAAAACAGTAACTCACCGCAATTAGGCCGCGTCGTGGTGAGTATCGCGATGAGGAGGCCACCGCATCGCGGTGGAGGCCAAATCGACATTTGTCAATTTCCAAAGGGTCACCGCGATTGCACCGCATCGCGGTGAATCCCAAAACAACAATTGTCACAATCCAGTGAGTTACCGCGATTCCACCACGTCGCGGTGGGTATCGCGATGACCCACTAACCGCGTCGCGGTGAGGCATTAATCGGTGTTCCAGTTGCGGGATTTAAATCCCAAAGGCAATTTTGTCTTTCATCAAGCCCCCAAAATCGTGTAAATAGAAGATTAATCATAATATTGAGCAAAATATGCTCATTATTCATCAAATCCCTCTCAATTAAAAACCCTAGGCTTCAACATTCAACTTCAAGAATCCCCAAAATTCCACCATTCTTTTCCCAAAATAGTTCAAAATTCAAGGTTCCCAATTCAAGAATTCTAAGAATCAATCTTCAAGAGCACAAATAGGATCTCAAAACCAAGCTTCTTCGTCTAGTTCATCAATTGAGGTATGTGGGGTTTTGAACAAGGATAAATCTTCCATCCTTGTGCTCAAAACTAGTATTAAATTACAAATATACATAATTTTACATGAATTTCAATTTAGGGTTCATACCCATTTATTGCTATTTGAAGATTATGATGTTTTAAGTGTTTTTGATGTTGAATTACATGTCTACTTTCGCAAGTTGATGCGTATGATTATATTTTCCAGATTTTGAGTTGAACTATGAATATTTACATTATCAAGCATGAACATTATGATGTTTTGACATGAATTTGAAGCCTGGGTTATCAAAGCCTAGTTGAATGTTGCTATTTCAAGAATGATTATGCTTTTAAGCATCCCATGATATGTTTATAAACAGCTTTGAATAAAGATTTGATCTTTTAATCTTTAGCCAAGATACGAAATCCACTTTACAGCTTAATTTCAATTTTGAATGAACAGAGCACAGTTAGCTTTCAGTATGAAACATTATGGCTCTTAAAGTGGATTTTCCTACAGAATGAGCATATAATTAAGGGAGTAGTATTTAGCACCGAGCGAAAAGTGTGGGTTTAGCGCATCCTACTTTCCTAGAACTACGAGCCAACATAGGAACAAATTCAGTATTCCCATTTCTATATGGATAACAGTTACAGATGTGATCACTTAGCTCAGGTTATACTCCCTGACAAGAGTATGACACCTTTCCCCAACGTGAGGTTTTCCCCTTAAGGGAATAAGACATTGGACTCTATGATAACTCACATGGTTTATGTCGATTAGAAGAACCTCCCTAACAGAAAAGCTTTTAGAAACTAGGTGTAAAGGCTCACAATTTTACTCAGATAATATCCTGCATAGCACATCAGTTATTAGATTTTAGCTTTCAGTTTTCAGATGATAAAAGTGAGGCATTTCTACACTTAGCTGCATGATTTGAAAACAGTATACAAGTATAGTTTATAGACTTTAAAGGTGATGGCTCACCAGTTTTATACAGTATGTTTAATTGTTCATGATCTATGATTTTTAGCTTTCAATTATTCCAGCCATGTGAGTCATTACACACAGCATACATATTCTATGAATTTTTATAATGTCAAGATATTGATTTACTGTGCATTCACCCCCATATACTCGGTACATCCTCAAAGTACTGATCCACACATACATATATGTGTTACATTGTCTCATAATGTAGGTTCAGGTGCTCAGCCTCAGAGCGTCCCACTAATTCGGGAAGTTCTGCCCCCAACTAGAGGTGGTGTGCATGGTTGTCGAGGTAGTCCTCCGGGTGCTCGTGAAGGCTCTCAAGCAGGTAGGACAGGAGATCGGTTAGGAGCCTAGCCAGGTGGTGGGCGTGGTCTGTTGTATATCATACCTGCTAGACCCAAGGACAAGTCTTTGAATCTTGTTATCACAGGTACGATCTTTGTGTGCCATCAGTCGGTTTTTTCTTTATTTGATTCGGGATCCACTTATTCTTATATGTCTATTTATTATGCCCCGCGGTTAGAGTTGTCTTGGGATCCATTATCTGTGCCATTATGTGTATCTACTCCCGTAGTGATTCTTTAGTAGTGGATCGGGTTCATAGATTATGTGTTGTGGTTGTTCGAGAGTTTGATATTCAGGCTGATCTTATTGTGTTAAATATGGTGGATTTTGATGTGATTCTGGGAATGGACTAATTATCCCACTATCATGCAATCTTGGAATGTTTTGCCAAGACAGTTATCTTAGCCATGCCCGGCATACCACCGATTGTGTGGCAGGGAGTTATTAGCCGCGAGCCGACGGGGATTATTTCTTATATTCGAGCTAGGAGACTTATTTCGAGGGGTTGCGAGTTTTATCTCGCTTATATTCGTCATGTTAGTATAAGAGTCTGTCGCTTGACTCTGTTCCTGTAGTTCGTGACCTACCGATCTACCTGGTCTTCCTCCTGAGCATGATATTGAGTTTGATATTGATCTTGAGTTGGGCACCCGGCCTATTTCTATGGCACCCTACCGTATGGCTCCTACCAAGATTAAGAAGCAATCCTTCGGGATCTTTTGGGTAAGGGTTTCCTTAGACCGAGTGTCTCCTTAAGGAGCTCCTATATTGTTCGTGAAGAAGAAGAATGGTTCCATGCGTATGTGTATTGCTTCTAGGCAGCTTAATAAGGTGACGGTGAAGAACCGGTATCCTATGCCTCACACTGATGATTTGTTTGACCAGCTTCAAGGAGCAGTGGTGCTCTCTAAGATTGACTTGAGATCAGGTTACCATCAGTTGAGGATTCGGGCCGAGGATATCACAAAGACAACCTTTAAGATCCATTACGGTCATTATGAGTTCCTAGTGATATCTTTTAGGATGACCAACACCCTAGCCGCGACTATGGATTTGATGAACCACAAGTTCAGGCCTTATTTGGATTCTTTTGTAATTGTGTTCATCAATAACATCATTGTGTATTCGAGGTGTATCTTTGAGGGGGACCATAGGCTTTTTGAGGATTGTGCTCTAGACTTTGAGAGGCCATAGGCTTTTTGTCATATTCTCTAAGTGTGAGTTTTGTCTTGAGTCGGTGACATTCCTTAGGCATGTCGTATCTAAGGATGGGATTATGGTAGACCCAGCGAAGATTGAGGCTACTCGTAATTGGGCCAGTCCTACATCTCCATTTGAGGTTCATAGCTTCATTAGTTTGGCCGATTACTATAGATGGTTCATTGAGAGTTTTGCTACTATTGCAGCGGCGACGACCAGATCGACACAGAAGGAGGTTCATTTCTGATGATCCGAGTGTGAGTCAAGCTTTGGAAAGCTCAAGGGATTTCTCACTCCAGCTCCTATATTGGCTCTTCCTGTCGAGGGTGAGGGATTCACCATTTATTGCGATAATCCTGGTGTTGGTTTGGGGTGTGTGTTGATGCAGCAGGGTCGCATTATTGCTTATGCGACGAGGTAGTTAAAGGTGCACAAGCGCAACTACCCCACTCATGATTTAAAGTTGGCGGCGGTAGTTTTCATGCTTAAGATTAGGAGACATTATCTTTATGGAGTGCATTGTGAGATCTTCACGGATCATCATAGTCTTCAGCATCTTATGACCCAGATAGAGCTTAATTCTGGGCAACGTAGATGGATGGCGTTACTTAAAGATTATGACATCTCTATTTTGTATCATCCGGGCAAGGCGAACGTGGCAGCAGCCTTGAGCCGGAAGGCGATAAGTATGGGCAGCTTGGCTTCTATTTTAGTTTCTCAGAGGCCGTTGGCACGGGATGTCCGGTCCTTAGCCAACTTGATGGTCCGACTTGATATTTCAGACCCTAGGAGGATTCTTGCTAGTGTTGAAGCGAGATCTTCGCTATTGGAGCAGTTTCGGAGTCGTCAGTTTAAGGATATGAGACTTTGCATCATCTGTGATTAGGTATTGAGCGGTGAGTCCAAGAGGGATACCATAGATTCCGAGTGTGTTTTGAGATTTGATAGCTGTATTTGTGTTCCGAGGATTGATGATTTGATTCAGTTGATTTTGCGTGAGGCTCACAGCTCTAGATATTCTATTCACCCAGGTACAGCTAAGATGTATAGAGATTTGAGTTGGTGGAGTGGTATGAAGAGAGATGTGGCAGACTTTGTAGCTCGTCTATGTTGTCAGCTGGCGAAGGGCGAGCATTAGAGACCTGGTGGCTTGATTCAGAGGTTGCCCATTCCCGAGTGGAAATAAGAGCGGATTACCATGGACTTTGTTAGTGGATTGCCTTGCACCTCCCATAGTTCCGATGGTATTTGGGTCATTGTGGATCAGTTGACCAAATCGGCACATTTCATTCCTATTTAGATGTCCTTCAGTGCCGAAAAGTTGTCCCATATCTATATTCGTAAGATAGTCTGGTTACATAGTGTGCTTATATTTATCATTTCAGAACGGGTTTGATGTTCACTTCTAGCTTTTGGAGAGCTTTTCAGGAGGAGTTGGGTACTCAAGTGGATCTTAGTACAGCCTTCCATCCTTGGAGTGATGGGCAATTGGAGCGAACTATTCAGGTTCTCGAGGATATACTCCGAGCCTTTGTTATGGATTTTGGAGGTCAGTGGGAGCAACACTTAGCTTTGGTGGAGTTTGCGTGGAAAATAGCTACCATGGCGCCTTTTGAGGCTTTGCGATGTCGTTCTCCGATTGGGTGGTTTTAGACCTCCGAGATTAGACTCTGTGGTACTAACTTGCTTTAGGAATCGCTGGATAGGGTAAGGGTGATTCGGGATAGGTTGAGGGCAGCTCAGGGTAGGCCAAAGGCTTATGTAGACCGTAGACTTTGTGCCTTGAGATTTGGAGTTGGTGATCCGGAATTTCTCTGTGTATCGCCCATGAAGGGTGTGATGAGGCTCAAAAGGAAAGGAAAGCTCAGCTCCAGATATATTCGACCCTTTGAGATTCGTCGCTGTAACACCCCGGATTTCGGTCACTGAAAATTTTCGAGATTTAATCCTCACTGCCCAGACTACGACTCTCCATACGAGTCGTAGGGAGTCATGACGGGTCTTAAGGACCCAATCGTAGCCTAGCCAGTAGGTTGGCCTGTCTGCTATGACTACAACTAGGGGGTTACGAGTCGTAAAGACTCAAAACGAGTCGTATGGTTTCTTCCTTAGCCCAAACAGTGTGATACCCAATTGTTTCTGCTCTGCTTTGACGACTGGACCATGCGAGTCGTAATGTCTGAGTACGAATCGTATGGTATGACTCGTAGCCAAGTCGGTGTTGGTGATCATGGACATTGTCCAGACTATGAGTGGGACATTACGAGTCGTAAAGTGACCCTACAAGTCGTACGGTCACCCGCAGTGACTGCGCAGTCAATTTTTAGTCTATTCATTAAGGGTATTCTGGTCAATTCCCCTTTCCCCTTACTCAGACCCAACGTCCATAAAGCACTTAGGGGGTTAATTCTCATCCATAACACAATCAAAACACTCTCAAAACTCTCTAAATTCTCTAAGGTCAATATATTTAGGGTTTCCGAGAAGTTGGTCATCTAAGGGCTCAAGGGTTGAATTCTCTTCATAACTGTTGGTATTTCAGGCATGTTACTCTTCCCCAATTATTACTTTATGAAAAGTATGTATTTAAATGGTTTAATTGGATGGTTTTGAATGTGGGTTTTGATGTGGTTGAGGGTTTTGACATGGTTGATTCTTAAATTGTTTTTCCATGAGTTATTATGCATTGTTTATGCTTTATTAATGGTTTTGAACTTGTGGGGTGCATGTGAATGGTGAATAAACTAAGGGGCCATGGCTTCCACCAAATTGATTTGGAATTGGTTTTGAATAATTGTGTTCCCTCAACCCACTTGTGTAAATGGCTTTGAATTGTGAAATTGTCACTTGGTTTGACTTACCCACCTATGTTATTGCATTGCATAAATGATTAAACAATGAACATGAATTTTGAAAGCCTTGTTGGCTATGATTTGATTTAATGAATAAAATGGGTCGAGGCATTCCCCCAATTAGAATTGATAAACTAAAAGGGGTCGAAGTATTCCCCCAAGTTAATGTGATTGTTATGGCATAGAGATAAGCTCGCAAATGTAAGGGTATGACGATACCCATGGTGTGCCTTAACGGTTGGTTCATTGGTCAATAAATGGGTTGTGTGAAACTTGTTTTAAATTGGGCTTAATGGGGGGTTATGTAGCTAAGTCGTGAAGGTGTGGGTCTTGGATGACTTATATTGGAAACTCGTGTTTGCTGACATGAGGTTTGGTCTTGATGACCTGTGTGCATGGTTCACACTATTGATATATTTGTATCTTGGGCTGACATGGGGTCGGTGCATTCCCTGATCTTCCTTAATACCTCCGGTTCGTGCGGCTAACACGCACGGGGGGCCCTTTCAACAAGGGAGGTTTAACCAATATAGCCCGTGGGTCCCTGTTATGACGGTTGAGCTACATAATCCAAGATAATACTTTACTTCATGTTAAACCTTATTCCCTATCCCAACATGATATATATATATATGATTATGTGCATTAGCTCCGAATGATTTTGAAATGTGGATCTTGGCATTATATTTTCCCCTATCCCTGAGTTTCATGCTAGTGCTCAACCCACTAACCGTCTCCAGACATTATATCCCTACGTGATCCGGGCACAAGAGATACTTTTACTTATCCTGCACAGTGTTAGGTGGATCGGCTAGGTTCGTCGGTCGTTAGTGGTGAAGTAGTGAGCTTCCATTCTCCGAAAGACTTGGTCATTTCATCGTTTTCCTTTCAAAAACTAGAATAAAAGGGTTCAAATTATCATTGTCATTGTCAGAGTCGGGGGCATGTCCTGACCTAAATTGTTTTTCGGATTTGTAGAGGCTTTGTGGATATAACTGTGGATTGGGTTGTGATTGTGAGAAATAATGGAGAAAATATTATTATTGAATTGTGCGTCTACATAATTACATTAACAACCTATCTATAGACACTACATTACAATCCTTTTCCACGTAGGATTTTGTATACTATTTCATATTCCTACTCATGTTCTAACACTCCCCCTCAATCTGGTGCATACAAGTCATATGTACCTAGCTTGTTACAAATATAATTAATACGAGGACTGGTAAGGGACTTGGTGAAGATATTTGCAAGTTGATCACTTAACTTCACAAATTTTGTAACAATATCTCCCGAGAGTATCTTTCCTCGAACAAAGTGACAATCAATCTCAATGTGTTTGGTCCTCTCATGGAACATTGGATTAGACGCAATATGAAGGGCTGCTTGATTATCACATACAAGTTCCATCTTACCAGTTTTTCCAAATTTTAGTTCTCTCAGCAATTGTTTGATTCAAAATGATACGAGACAAGATATGAAAGACGAAAACACGAGAAAACAAAGGAAATGAGACAATAAAACAAAGGATATATAGATTGACACAAAATGATAAAGAGAGGACAACCTAAGGGTATATTAAACCCGAAAACCTTACTATCGAAATATCACAAGCACCAAACTCTTACGAGGACCTCACGGGAATGGACCCGAGCAACCCACGTTTCACACAATCAATGAAACTCCCAACAAGTTTCCATTAAACACTCACAAATGTATTCAAAATATAATCATTCATTAACTACCTAAAAATGAAGAAGGTCCTAACTATTTAAAGGCCAAAAGGCCTTTATTACAACTTGAGCCCAAAAGTGACCCTAAATGCAACTTGGGCCCAAAAGTGACCCAAGAGCCAAAACAATGCAATGGGCGCCCATACTCTCTCGAAGCCCAAGCTATCATCCAAATGTGATGTCGCCCATTCCTTCCTCGGAGGATATCATCAAATATAGCATCTTTCAAAGCTATCCTCCATTCACGTATTGGATCCCCTAAAGCGACCAAGTCTTGGATCCGTAGATGTGATCCTTGAAGCATCGATCCAAAAGGAGTGGAGCCCATTGAGCTTGTATCATCCTTCCTTTCTTGAAGAGGATTCGTCCTCGAATCCAACTCCTTTATCAACTTGTCGTTGCATTTTTCAAGTTTGGAATCCTTTGGTAAGAATTCCGTTAGGCCTTTAAGCTCATTTTCATAAAGCATTCTCCTTGCATCCTCCTTTGAGATTATTTATTCATGAACCTGCACAAATGAAGGAGTGGTGCTAGGTAAAATGCTAGCATCATGGTTAGCATGCAACAAAAGTTCCATGCTGGACTGGGTCTTTTCATTTTGGATTTGGAGTGGTTGTACAACAATTTGTGGAACTTGTGTCGTATTTGGTAGGTTCGAGGAAGTTTGGACATGGGGTTGAGGACTAGGATAAGAAGCCTTGGAATTCTTCCCAATGTTTGCCAACCTACCATCTATCCTTTCTAATCCACAATCGATGTTCAACTTCTCAGTCATGCCCTTCATATCTTGTGGCATCCCTAGGACCACCTCTAAAAGGGCATCAATGGTGACTCCACCCGTAGCTTTTTGACACTGTTAGAATAAGAATAGAAATAGCATATTGAATTCTACTTGGAAAGAGATTGTAATGTAGTGTCCTATTAGGAATAGGATTGGAATGTAGTGTCTATAAATAAGGTCTCAATGTAATAATTTAGAGACAACAATTCAATAATATTTTTCTCCATTATTTCCCACATGGTATCAGAGCAGGTTAGAAATATCAGACAAGATAACTCAGTCACCGTGCATCAATTTCGGTGACTGATTTGGGTCAATTTTTATTTTGTGGGTTATGTGAAAAATACACCACCACCAAAAGGATCGAAAAGATCAGGCGACAATAACCCGACGAAAAATTACCCTCCACGCGCCGCCACGCGCCAGCCGAAATCCAGAAATTCCGGCGAGATCTGCGTCACGCGCCGACGCATGAGCCCATCTCCGATCGATTTTGAGTTGTTTCTTTTTCTGTTGGGGTCGCCGGTCTATTCTGATTCCGACCACTTGCTCCTTTCCAGATTCCGACAATTATTTTGAGATTCCGACCGCCGGAACCCTAATTCCGGCGACATCAAATTTTTTTTCGGGGATTTTTTTTTTCAGAAATTCAGATCTGGTTCTTGGGATTTTCAAGTCAAATTCCCAAGATATCTTTTGGGCATGATATTTTTTTTTTGCTCCAAAAATATTGAAATTGAAAGTTCAAGTCCTATGATTAAATCTGAGCCCTTAATGAGAAGATCAGAAAATCAAACATCACAGTCCATGAAGAATCGACGAGGGGAAGGTCGATTTGGAAGATCTCGTCCTAGGTGTAGTTATTGTAAAAGGCTTGGACATACTCGTGGCGTATGTTATTCTAGGCCTAAGTGTAGTTATTGTAATAGGCTTGGACATACTTATGGAATATGCTATTCTTTGCATGGTCGACCAACTAAAAATGTTCATATTGCTCAGTCTAACACCACAGGTGATCAACGGGTGTTTTTATCTGACAAGGAATATAATGAGTATCTTCAGTATCAAGCAAGTAAGCGTATATTTCTACCAATAGCCTCAATTGCACAATCTCCCACCTTTGGATCATGGGTTGTGGACTCAGGTGCTTCTAATCATATTTCTGGTGATGAATCACTTTTGTCTGATATTGTTTATTCACAATCTCTTCCAGCTATTACTTTAGCAAATGAAATTCGAACAGAGCCAAAAGGAGTTGGACAAGCCAAAACCCTATCTACTGTCACTCTAGACTCTATTCTTTACGTCCTTGGTTAACCTTTTAATCTTGCATCTGTTAGTCGTTTGACACGTGCCCTTGATTGTAGTATAACTTTTTTTGATGATCTTTTCTAATGCAGGACCGCAAAACGGGACAAACAATTGGCATAGGACATGAATCACAAGGCCTTTACCATCTTACCGCTTCAAATTCCTTCACAGCATGCACCGCTACAGATCCTCCCAACCTTATTCACAAACGTTTGGGACATCCTAGTCTATCCAACCTACAAAAGATGGTGCCTAGTTTGTCTAGTCTATCCACATTAAATTGTGAGTCGTGTCAACTTGGGAAACACACCCGTGCTACATTTTCACGTAGTATTGAGAGTCGCTCAGAGTCTATTTTCTCATTAGTTCATTCCAATATTTGGGGTCCTAGTAGAGTCAGTTCACCGTTAGGATTTCGTTTGTTACTTTCATCGATGATTTTTCAAAATATTCTTGGGTTTACTTAATGAAAGATCGTTCCGAGTTATTCTCTATATTCAAAAGTTTGTGTTGAAATACAAAATCAATTTGGTGTTTCTCTTCGTGTTTTTCATAGTGATAATGCCTTAGAATACTTATCATCCCAGTTTCAGGAGTTTGACTCATCAAGGAATCATTCACCAAAAATCATGTCTATACACCCCTCAGCAGAACGGTATAGCAGAAAAAAAAAATAGGCATCTCATTGAGACTGCTCGCACTCTTCTCATTGAATCCCATGTTCCACTGCGTTTTTGGGGCGATGCGGTCCTCACATCTTGCTATCTCATTAACAGAATGTCATCATCTTCGATCCAGAATAAGGTTCCTCATTCCATACTATTTCCTCAGTCACATCTCTACTCTATCCCCCCTCGTGTTTTTGGGAGCACATGTTTTGTTCATAACTTAGCCCCAGAAAAAGATAAATTAGCCCCTTGTGCTCTCAAATGTGTTTTCCTTGGTTACTCTCGAGTTCAAAAAGAGTATCGATGCTATTCACTTGATCTGGGTCGCTACCTTATGTCCGCTGATGTCACATTCTTTGAATCTCAACCTTACTATACATCTTCTGATCATCCTAATATCTATGAGGTTTTGCCCATACCTCCAGTCTTACCCACACCAATCTTTGAGGAATCTACGGTTACTTCTCCATCTCCACCGACAGTGCCACCACTTTTGACTTATCATCGGTGCCCACGTCCAGTATCAGTCCGATTCATGTCTTGCGCCTGACGCTTACCCTACTGCGGACCTGCCTCTTCCTAGTCAATCAGTTGCACTTCTAAAAGGTATAAGATCCACTCATAATGCTAACCCACATTATACTTTCTTGAGTTATCATCGTTTGTCATCACCCCATTATGTTTTTGTATCATCTTTGTCCTCTATTTCCATTCCTAAGACTACAAGTGAAGCACTTTCTCATTCAGGATGGAAACAGGCTATGATTGATGAGATGTCTGCTTTTACATATGAGTGGTACTTGGGAACTTATTTCCCTTCCTGCAGGTAAATCTACTGTTGGTTGCCATTGGGTTTATGCAGTCAAAGTTGGTCCAGATGGTCAGGCTCATCAGCTGAAGGCTCACCATGTTGCCAAAGGATATACACAGATATTTGGGCTTAATTATAGTGATACTTTCTCTCCCATGGCTAAAATAGCATCAGTTCGTCTTTTTCTCTCTATGGCTGCCGTTCGGCATTGGCCTCTTTATCAGTTGGACATTAAGAATGCTTTTCTGCACGGTGATCTTGAGGAAGAAGTCTATATGGAGCAACCACCTGATTTTGTTGTTTAGGGGGAGTCTAGTAGCCTTGTATGTCGGTTGCGCAAGTCACTCTATGGTTTGAAACAGTCCCCTCGAGCCTTGTTCGGAAAGTCTAGCACAATTATTCAGGAGTTTGGCATGATTTGTAGTGGAGCTGATCATTCAGTGTTTTATCGCCATTATGAACCAAATCTGTGTATTTATTTGGTGGTTTATGTTGACGATATTGTTATTACCAGCAATGATCAAGATGGTATCACTAACTTGAAGCAACATCTCTTTCAGCATTTTCAGACTAAAGACCTTGGCAGATTGAAATACTTTCTAGGGATTGAGGTTGCTCAGTCCAGCTCAGGTATTGTTCTTTCTCAACGCAAGTATGCTTTAGGCATTCTTAAGGAAACAGGAATGATGGGATGTCGACCCATTGACACTCCTATGAATCCAAATGCTAAACTTTTGCCAGGACAAGGGGAGCCACTCAGTGATCCTGGAAGGTATAGGCGGTTGGTTGGAAAGTAGAATTATCTCACAGTGACTAGACCTGACATCTCTTTTCCTGTGAGTGTTGTAAGTCAGTTTATGACTTCCCCCTGTGATAGTCATTGGGATGCAGTTGTTCGGATTTTGCGATATATAAAGTCATCTCCAGGTAAAGGACTACTCTTCGAGGATCGAGGCCATGAGCATATCATTGGATATACAGATGCTGATTGGGAAGGATTACCCGCTGATAGACGTTCTACATCTGGATATCGTGTTTTAGTAGGAGGTAATTTGGTATCCTGGAAGAGTAAGAAACAGAGTGTGGTTGCTCAATTTAGTGTCGACGCAGAGTATCAAGCAATGGCTGCAGCAACTTGCGAGCTGGTTTGGTTCAAGCAATTGCTGAGAGAATTAAAATTTGGAGAAACTGGTAAGATGAAACTTATATGTGATAATCAGGCAGTCATTCATATTGCATCTAATCCAGTGTTCCATGAGAGGACCAAGCACATAGAGATTGATTGTCACTTTGTCAGAGAAAAGATACTCTCGGGAGATATTGTTACAAAATTTGTGAAGTCAAGTGATCAACTTGCAAATATCTTCACCAAGTCCCTCACCAGTCCTCGTATTAATTACATTTGTGACAAGCTTGGTATATATGACTTGTATGCACCAGCTTGAGGGAGAGTGTTAGAATAAGAATAGAAATAGCGAATTCTACTTGGAAAGGGATTATAATGTAGTATCCTATTAGGAATAAGATTGGAATGTAGTGTCTATAAATAGAGTCTCAATGTAATAATTTAGAGACAACAATTCAATAATATTTTTCTCCATTATTTCCCACAGACACAATTGAGAAAGAAATGATGCAACCTTTGATGATGCATTTGAAGGTCAAACGACTTGACTCGACGAAGAAAGACACAATAAAACACACAAAGAAAGAACAAAAGAAAATGGACTCAAGAACCAATTAATCAACTGATAAAACAATTATTAGTTGTTAATTCGTGTTTAAAAATCAAAGAAAAGTGTAAGTATCAAGAAAAGAAACTAGAAATAAAAAAAGTGAGCTTACAAGTCACTTGGTTGACGGCTTGTCACTCTTAACAAGTTCCAGCTTGTGTTCAATCCTTTTCTTTATGATTTCTTGTGTAATGATTATGGCTGTTCAAAACCAAACCGTAATCGTTAATCCAACCGCAAAATTAGTTTATTGGCTAATTGGTAATGGGTTATCAGATTAATGGTTGGAGAATGGATAAAAATTTTATAATTAATGGCTTATTGGTGCGGGGACGAATTACTCAATTTTCTTATCGGGTAAACCATTAACCCATTAAGAATTATTATAATTATATTTTTACCCCTAGATATATAAGTATCTTTTGTCAATCCAATATATAAAACTCCATTTATTATTCTATTCATTTCTTAGTTTAGAAAATAACATGCCACTTCTTGTGACGTCTAACCATAAAGTGCAGTCAGACTCCCTAAAATGTAAAGAAAATTTGAAATTAATTCTTAAACCAAAACATAAATTATTCTTGACAACACAAAGGACCGCAATAAAAATGAAATAACCCAAATGTGTCATTCACAAAGTTTGATATAAAACATAAAAATTCAAATAATATTATAGTTTTATTTTTTTTTTGTCAATCCAGTAATTAAAAATGTTTCTACATACATTTTAGGTCTAGAAGAAAATTCTTATTTGATTCGATGTTTTAACCTATTAAATACTACACAAACAAAACTCAAGAAGCCTAAAAGATTGATAAATAGATCATAGTATACAATCAACTTAATCGGTGAAGAAACGGAGGAACTACCAATACTCGTTGGATATTTCATTCTCTTAAATTTATCCATTACACCATCCAATAATCGTCCGTTAATTGATAATCCGATACCGAACCAACCGTTATCTTATTGGGTGACTCGCGGATTAGTATATTTAAAAACCGATAATCAATAAGCCGAACCGGTAAGCATAATTATCCAACCGATCCAATCGATAAGCAACCCTAGTAATGATTCACCAAAAACGTGGAAAATCACCAATATAATCACCTCAACAATCCAAAGAATGGTTGGAAACTCGTCGTGTGAAGGATCGGTGTGTAGGATCATCAAGACGTTGAAGAATCATCACCAACGAAATTTTCAATTTGATTTTTCTCCAACTTGAGGTGTTGTTAGGCTGCTATGGATGAAAAATACATGGAGTTGGAACTCTTTAATTGATCTTTCAAGCTCAAGAAAGTTTGAATTTCTTGTGGTCCCCTCCCTTGTACTCTCTTTTGTCTCTTCCTTGAGAATATTCCTTTTTGATGCTTTTTTATTCTTTCTTTCTTTTGGAAGACTTGGAATATTCTTTGGAATAAACAAGTACCACACCTCTTTCTTAGCTCCTTTTTGGATCAAACACCCTATTTTTGAATGTTCTTCTTCAACAACATATGAAGAACATGAAGAACACCAAGAACATTCAAAAATTGACCCTCAACCAAATGAACCTGGATTTTGATAAAATTCGAACCCCAAGCTCACTTCAACCTCCCGAACACAACCCACACGTTTTTAAGCTCAAATATCACCAACTAATCTCCAATTTCAAGAAACCCACCTCAAGTTTCTTCAAATCAAGCTCCAACAATGGTGGATGACTCAAATCAACCTGGAATAAGCTCAACTCCTGGATTTTGACTCAAGTAGTGCTAGGGAACACAAATCTAGCACTAGAAACTCAAAAAGACACAAAAATCAAAAACCCTAAAAACTTGAATAGTAACTTTTTTTCTTTTTTTCTCCTTTTTCTTGTGATTTTCAAATAACAAACCCAAGATTAGAATCGTGGAAAAGATCATAAGCTCAGCTCTGATACCAAATGATACGAGACAAGATACGAAAGACAAAACCACGAGAAAACAATACAATAAAGTAAAGAATATAGATTGACACAAAATGATAAAGAGAGGACAACCTAAGGGTATATTAAACACGAAGACCTTCCTATTGAAATATTACAAGCACCAACCTCTTACGAGGACCTCACGGGAATGGACTCGAGCAATCCACGTTTCACACAATCAATAAAACTCCCAACAAGTTTTCATTAAACACTCACAAGAGTATTCAAAATATCATCATTCATTAACTACCTAAAATTGAAGAAGGTTCTAGCTATTTATAGGCCAAAAGGCCTTTATTACAACTTGGGCCCAAAAGTGACCCTAAATGCAACTTAGGCCCAAAAGTGACCCAAGAGCCAAAACAATGCAATGGGCGCCCATACTTTCTCGAAGCCCAAGCTATCATCCAAATGCGATGTCGCCCATTCCTTCCTTGGAGGATATCATCAAATATAGCTTCTTTCCAAGCTATCCTCCAATCACGTATTGAATCCCCTTAAACGACCAAGTCTTGGATCCATAGATGTGATCCTTGAAGCATCGATCCCAAAGGAGTGGAGCCCATTGAGCTTGTATCACAAACCAGCTCGCAAGTTGCTGCAGTCACTGCTCGATATTCTACTTCAATACTAGATCGAGCAACCACACTCTGTTTCTTACTCTTCTAGGACACCAAATTACCTCTTACTAAAATACAATATACGGATATAGTGTCTATCAGAGGGTGATCCTGCCCAATCAGCATCTGTATATCTAATGATATGCTCATGGCCTCGATCTTCGAAAGTAGTCCTTTACCTGGAGATGACTTTATATATTGCAAAATACGAACAATTGTATCCCAATGACTATCACAGAGGGAAGTCATGAACTAACTTACAACACTTACAGGAAAAGAGATGTCAGGTCTAGTCACTATGAGATAATTCAACTTTCCAACCAACTGCCTATACCTTCCAGGATCACTGAGTGTCTCCCCCTGTCCTGGCAGAAGTTTAGCATTTGGATCCATAGAAGTGTCAATGGGTTGACATCCCATCATTCCTGTCTCCTCAAGAATGTCTAAAGCATAATTGCATTGAGAAATAACAATACCTGATCTGGACTGACCAACCTATATACCTAGAAAGTATTTCAGTCTGTCGAGGTCTTTGGTCTGGAAATGCTGAAAGAGATGTTGCTTCAAATTAGTGATACCATCTTGATTATTGCCGATGATAACAATATCCTCAACATAAACAAACCACCAGATAAATACACAAATTTGGTTCAGAATGGTGATAAAACACTGAATGATCAGCTCCACTACGAATCATGCCAAACCCCTGAATCACTGTGCTAGACTTTCTGAACAAGGCTCGAGCGGACTGTTTCAAACCATAGAGTGACTTGCGCAACCGACATACAAGGCTACTAGACTCCCCCTAAGCAAATAAAACCAGGTGGTTTCTCCATATAGACTTCTTCCTCAAGATCACCGTGCAGAAAAGCATTCTTAATGTCCAACTGATAAAGAGGCCAATGACGAACGGCAGCCATAGAGAGAAAAAGACGAACTGATGCTATTTTAGCCACGGGAGAGAAAGTATCACTATAATCAAGCCCAAATATCTGTGTATATCTTTTGGCAACATGGCGAGCCTTCAGTCGATCAGCCTGACCATCTGGACCAACTTTGACTGCATAAACCCAACGGCAACCAACAGTAGATTTACCTGCAGGAAGGGAAACAAGTTCCCAAGTACCACTCATATGTAAAGCAGATATCTCATCAATCATAGCATGTTTCCATCCTGAATAGGAAAGTGTTTCACCTATAGTCTTAGGGATGCAAATAGAGGACAAAGATGATACAAAAGCATAATGGGGTGATGACAGATGATGATAACTCAAGAAAGTATAATGTGGGTTAGAATTACGAGTGGATCTTATACCTTTTTGAAGTGCAACTGATTGACTATAAGGAGGCAGGTCCACAGTAGGAGAAGCGTTAGGTGCATGCCATGAATCATCTGGGACTAATGGTGAACGTGGGCGGCAGTGATAAGTCAAAATGGTGGCACTACAACTGGAGATGGAGAAGTAACTGTAGATTCCTCAGAGATTGGTGTAGGCAAGACTGGAGATATAGGTAAAACCTCAAAGATATCAAGATGATCAAAAGATGTATAGTAAGACTGAGATTCAAAAAATGTGACATCGGCGGACATAAGGCAGCGACGCAAATCAGGTGAATAGCATCGATACTCTTTTTGAACTCGAGAGTAACCAAAGAAGACACACTTGAGAGCACTGGGGGCTAATTTTTCTTTTCCTGGGGCTAAGTTATGAACAAAACATGTGCTCCTAAAAATACGAGGAGGGATAAAGTAAAGATGTGACTGAGGAAATAGTATGGAATGGGGAACCTGATTCCCTGGATCGAAGATGATGGCATTCTGTTAATGAGATAGCAAGATGCAAGGACTGCATCACCCCAAAAACGCAGCGGAACATGGGATTCAATGAGAACAGTGCGAGCAGTCTCAATAAGATGCCTATTTTTCCATTCTGCTATACCGTTCTATTGAGGGGTGTATGGACATAATATCTGGTGAATGATTCCTTGATGAGTCAAACTCTTGAAACTGGGAGGATAAGTATTCTAAGGCATTATCACTACGAAAAGCACGAATGATAACACCAGATTGATTTTGTATTTCAGCACAAAAACTTTTGAATATAGAAAATAACTCGGAACGATCTTTCATCAAGTAAACCCAAGTACATCTTGAAAAATCATCAATGAAAGAAACAAAGTAACGAAATCCTAAGGGTGAACTGACTCTACTAGACCCCAAATATCAAAATGAACTAATGAGAAGATAGACTCTAAACGACTCTCAATATTGCATGAAAATGTCGCACGGGTGTGTTTCCCAAGTTGACACGACTCACAATCTAATGTGAATAGACTAGCCAAACTAGACACCGTTTTTTTGTAGCTTGGATAGACTCAGATGTCCCAAACGTTTGTGAATAAGGTTATGAGAGTCTGTAACGGAGCATGCTGTGAAGGAATTTAAAGAGGTAAGATGGTAAAGGTCTTGTGATTCATGTCCTATGCTAATCGTCTGTCCCATTTTGCAGTCCTGCATTAGAAAAGAATCATCAAAAAAAAGTTATACTACAATGAAGGGCACTTGTCAAATCACTAACAGATGCAAGATTAAAAGGACAACCAGGGACATAAAGAACAGAGTCTAGAGTGACAAAAGATAGGGGTTTGGCTTGTCCAACGCCTTTTGGTTCTGTTCGAATTTCATTAGCTAACGTAATGGCAGGAAGAGATTGTGAATGAACAATATTAGACAGAAGTGATTTGTCACCAAAAATATAATCAGAAGCACCTGAATCCACAACCCATGATCCAAAGATAGGAGATTGTGTAGTTGAGGCTATTGATAGAGACATGCTTACTAGCTCGATACTGAAGATATTATATTCTTTGAAAGATAAATACACCCATTGATCACTTGTGGTGTTAGACTGAGCAATATGAGCATTTTTAGGTGGTCGACCATGCAAAGAATACCATATTTTACAAGTATGTCCAAGCCTATTACAATAACTACACTTCGGTCGAGAATAGCATACGCCACGAGTATGTCCATGCCTTTTACAATAACTACACCTAGGTCGAGATCTTCCAAATCGACCTTCCCCACGTCGATTCTTCATAAACTGTGACATCTGAGTTTCTGATCTCCTCATTAAGATTAAGATTTAATTAGGAAAAAGAAATATTGCTGAAATTTGGCCGAAAAAAAAGAGAAGTCAGTAGATATAAGATCTGATGTCAAGAAGTTGCTCGGAATCAAAATATAATCATATAAGCAGCCTCGAAATAAAGAGGCGAGGCTACTGAAAAAAAAGAAACTATCCAAAAAGTTGTCGGAATTGTCTGCACGCACCGGCGCGTGAGGGCGCATGTGACGCCTATTCTCGACGAGTCTGATTGGGGTTTGCTCGCCAAGAAATTCTGAACATGATGGTGGTGTTGGTTTGTCTTGAAATACACCGATGAAAAATATATTTATTTGGACAGCGGCTTCTGTCACCGAAAAACGACACAGTGACGTCGGAATGATATTTTTCTCACGAATGCTCTGATACCATGTGAGAAATAATGGAGAATATTTATTTTTTTTTGTGTCTACATAATTACATTGACACCCTATTTATAGACACTACATTACAATCCTTTTCCACGTAGGATTTTGTATACTATTCTTGTTCCTACTCATATTCTAACAGTGATGATTGACACTATTAGTTGTCTCGAGTTTATTATCTTTCTATCTTGTTATATTGTTCAGACTTCAGTCGCTGCTAGGTGTGCTATGTTCAGTATGGTTAGGCAGAGGGGGTGGTCTCTGATCCTCGATGGACTTGAGATGCCCGTCACGGTCAGGCCCTGATTCGGGTCGTGACATTCGCACAGTTGGTGAGGTAGCTTATGGTTAGCCTTACCCCAAGATTTGGTTATTGTTCATCCAGTTTTACATGTTTCTATGTTGCGGCGATACATTCTAGATGTGTTTCATGTGCTTAGACGAGACTCAGTTTAGTTGGATGAGAGGTTGACGTTTGTGGAGGAGTTGTTGCTCATATTAGCCAATGATGTCAGGCAGTTGCGCACTAAAGAGATTTCAGTAGTTAAGGTTCAGTGAAGGCACCGCCCAGTAAAGGAGGCTACTTGGGAGATCGAGAGCGAAATGCGAACCCAGTATCCTCACCTGTTAGAGGATTCGGGTACATCTTAATTCTTTACTTACGCGGACAAAAGTTCCTGTCAGTGGATATTATAATGACCCTTCAGGTCATTTTCTGCATTTCCGCTCATTTCGTCGTTTAGACCTTTCTTGTAGCTTCCCCAAGTCATTTATGACTTGCTGGAACTGACAGTTCGGCTACGGGCAATTCGTTTGGTTTTAGAGTCAATTTCTTGTTTTGAAGTCTTCACTGATTAGAATTGGCTATCAGGCAAAAAATTCTGTCAAACGATCTCGCATGTCAATTCTGACAGTTCCAACAGCTCCGAAACGTCGATTTTAGGCTAGGTGTACCCTTGGTCCGGGTCTCGATGCTTCCAAACTCATTTTGGGCTATTGGCCGAAAATTAAGAAAAATAGCACATGGGTGTGGGACTCACTTTTCGTCGAAACAACCTTGGATGGAAATTTCAACTGCGACATTGAGTTCGGAACGTCGAATTTGATGGGTTAACATAGTTCGTTTGCGTATACGAAATTTCAAATGAATCCCGAGGGGTCAGCAGAAACTCAAAAATTCCAAGTCTCCAGCTGATTCATTCAGCTGGTATGACGGCCTTCGAACACTTAAGCGGCTCTGGCCAGCTCAGTGAGTGTCACTTTAACGGCATCTTGGTCGCTAAAAAGCAAGCCGTTTTAGCACCAACTGACCGCTTAAGCGGCCTGTCCCATCAATGCGGGTACCGCTTTAGCAGCACCTGGGCGCTTTAGCAATGACCGCTAAATCGGCCACGGGCCTCTTTAGCGACACCTGGTATTTATAAAATCCCCACTTAGCCTATTTTCTCCCCTTTTTCACCCATTTCCAAGAGTACAGAACCCTAAAAAGTGTGAAAACTTGGGAGAACTATTAGTAGGTGATTTTGGAGTGTTCGTAAGCTCGAGTAAGGCGTTTCTTCTCCGAATTCGCCGTAACCTTCCATCAATTTCATGATTAAATCCTTATCTTTTCCCAAAATCCCAAAAAAATTGGTGGGTTAATTGTAGCACCATTAGAACTCAGAATTCACCCATTCTTGAGGGTGAATGTTCCTTGAGCATACACGGATGTATTGTCGATTTCGAAAGTGTGATTCCTCACGCGGGTCCCACATGGAATTTTTACATACTTTTGGACCCAAAGCGTAATAGTGCAATATAGGTATCGTTGTTTTAGTTTTGATGAGTACGTTATGATTTTGATAGCATGACATCTTGCGAAAGCTTCTCGAAAAGGGAAATCATCGATTTAGCGGATTTTTTTGGAATTTTCTTCGGCATCCAGATAGGTTAGGTTTACTTTCTTCATAGATTGAGCTAAATTCGTAGTATGATTATGATATTAGGCTAGATATGGAATGGGTTTTAGGTATTGGAGGTATGATTGGTGTAATTAGTATTGTTTGGACTGTTTAGCCTATTAAGGAGCCGTAATTTAGGCGAAATTGACTTAGTTGCTCATGCTTTAGGTAGAATTGCTATTTAGGGTTAATTATGGCTTATTCAACATCTAGAAGTGAATTTAGATACCTTAGTCTAGTCCGGGGGAGAATTTGCCTTAGAATAGATTTCGGGGATAAGAAATGGGCCCCTCCCGCGCACCTTAGGCCAAGATTTGTGTTAGCTCTTATGGACTTCTAATGTTATACCCTTTTAAAAATGCTTATTTTGGACTTTAAGAAGATTAGATACATGATATTTATGCTAGTTGGGTATTTGGGAGTTAGTGTTAATTCCGGGCCAAATCTGGTGGTTTATTGATATTGAGTTCCGGTTCAAGTCCAGCAATTGATGATGATTTGTTGGCATGAGTTACGATTCAAGTCTGGCAAATGATGCTAATGTTGATGATGATATTGAGTTCCGATTAGAGTCCGACATTGAGAGTTATTTATGATATGACACCATATGGATTCGATAAATTTACGGATCTTCAATTATTTAATTTCCTTTGATTGAACCCTCCGGGCTTATGGGGGCCGCGTTGGGTTATTTACTTTTCTACACTTACTGGCTTATGTGATACAAGCTAAACGGCCATCATAGCTTTTGATGACATCATTGGAAGGCAACACTAAAAAGACTCAAACTTTGGTCACCTCAAGGACACAAGAGCATGCATGGAGGACCCGTTTTAGACATTCAAGAGAGCAATTCCGTGTGTGGAGGGTGCTTAACTTGATGACTATTCAAGAGCACAAGTATTGAAGTGTTTTGAAGAGCTTTAAACACTCCAAATTACTCCAAGGCAGCCCCTAATTTACACACCAAGGCCGCCCCTCTCATTAAGGGTATTTTGGCCATTTTGTTGTGTAATAAGCTAGCCTATAAATAGTCTTCTATTAGGTCATTTGCTCTTTAGTTTTGATGATGATACTTGGAGAGAAACATTTTAGGAAGAACTTTTAGTGTAGGGCTTGGAAAAGCCAAGTAGTGTAGGACTTGGAAAAGTCATGTAGTGTAGGACTTAGAAAAGTCGGTATTGAACATTGCTTAGAAACGATGGTTGTAAGGCGGATCTAATCCCCCTTTGCGGTCACCGTAAGAAGATTGGTGTTTGATTTTGCGAGTTTAAGGGTCTTAACGTTTGGTACACGGTTTGGTTCTTAATTCTAAGTAATTCTTATGTCATCTAATCTATTTTTTCTTTATTGCATTTGTTTGTTATCTTGTTTCCCTTAGTCTTCATCTTTTTAGGCCTATTCTTATATCATTTGGTATCGAGAGCAAGGTTTGATTTTGTTCCAACAAAATCAATCTTGGGATTGTTATCTTGAAAATAAAAAAAAAGTGAAAAAGAAGAAAAAAGTTATTGTTCACATTTTTTTAGGGTTTTTCAATTTTTGAGACTTGATTTTTTTGTGTTTCTAGTGTTAGATCCTTGTTCCTAACACTAGAATAAGTGTCCAAAAATCAAAAAATCAAAAAAAAAAAATTGTTGTTTACGTTTTTATGCTTTGGCCAAATTTTGAGGCTTAGATCTAGGAATTTTTTGTGTGTTTTGTTTGTTTCTAGTGTTAGATCCTTGTTCCCTAACACTAATAGGGTCTAGACCTAAGATTTGAGCTTAATCTGGGTTGTTTTAAGTTATTCACCATTGTTGAGCTTGAAGGTTGAAGAAACTTGAAAGGTGGATCTTGAAATTTGGTGAGATCTGTAGCTTGAATGTGTGTGGGTTATGATTAGGAGCTCAACGTGACCAAAAAGAAACAAAAATCATTCAATTTGGAGGTCATTTGCATAAGGGTCAACTTGGGTCAAACTTTTGAATATTCTTGGTGTTCTTCATATATTGTTGAAGAAGAACATTCAAAAAGTGTTATTTGATCCAAAAAGGAGTGTGGTCCTTGTTTGTACAAAGAATATTCCAAGCATATTCCAAGTCTTCCAAAGGAAGAAAGAATTCAAAAACCACCAAAAAGGAATATTCTCAAAGAAGAGGACAAAGGCAAGTACAAGGGAAAGTACAAAAGGAGGGACCATCACAAATTCAAACTTTTGAGCTTGAAAAAGGCTCCAATTCTTGTATTTTTCCCTCCCATAGCCAAAACTATTCCTCCTAGTTGAAGAATTTAATTTCAAATTGGACCAAGCCAACAAGTCAACTCCAAAAACGTTGACCAACATTGACCAAGCTGCCACGTCATCACTCCCCTCAAAAATGCTTAAGCTTAAATTTTAGGTTATAAGTTTCTTTTCTTTGATTCTTAGTTTCATTTCTTGATTCTAGTACTAATTAGCAACTAGTAATCACCTACTATATTGTGAATTAGTTTTTGAATCCATTTTTTTCGTTCTTTCTGTGCTTTTCTCGTTTTGATTCGTTGAACTTCTTTGTTTCAAGTTAGTAAGTAGATTTTGTTTTGTGACTTGAGTCGATCAAACAAGAATCTATTCCGGTCGCAAAGTAGTGATTGACACCTTATTGACTACCGAAGTATAAGCAACTTTCAATATTCGCCGCTCCAATTATGAGGATCACAAAGGTGAGTGGATATGAGTGTTAGTGAGATGCTTTTACTACTAATCTTGTTTGTTCATTTTGTAGGTACCAGGTGATATAAGGGGGACATATCTTGGTAGCCTCGAATTATTGTGACTACAACATGGGAGAAAATGAGGTGAATATAGTGCCCAGTGCTTATGGTGAATATGGAGATGATGGTGCGCATTGTGATGGATTTTATGATGAAAGTGGGACGTATGGGGAGTCTTGCACTACCCAAGCCGAACCTAGAACTGGAGTTAGGTATAACCCATTCATTTGCAAAGCTTATGAGAGTTATGGTGAGAGTGCACATGTGGAGTGTGAAGATTCATACTCTTCACCTTGTAGTACTTCTTATCAAGGTCGAAGTAGTGCGAATGGTTATACTAGCTATAGTGGAGGTTGTCCCATGAGAAAAAGAAGGCATGCATCTCCAAAGCCGAAGGGTACTCATGTGCCTTACAATGTTGATCCAAGAAAGAGTGTTCACTCCGGAAAGGTGATCATTTGTGGGGCACTGGGCTGCCTCATTGTGCTAGGTGCTATAGAAACTACATCTTTCCATCCATGGTTGACTATTTAGGGTTGTTTCGAGAACCTTTACTTGTTCCATATTCCTTGGACGGGTTTAAGGTTACCAAGAGGGTGAAGGTTGTCTTCTCCCAATTTGAATACCATGAGGAGGTGTGGTGCGATATTTTTCCCTTACATACGGTCATGTAAGCTTGGGTGCCGATTGGTTTGCACAACATAAAGTTCCAAATGTGCAAAATTGGCCTAATGTTGTAAGAGACCGATAGGGAAATCATCTCATGAAGTCCATTTTGCCCAAGCCGCAAAGAGAAGTGCTCACTTACTCTAATCCGAATGAAAATGAGAGAAAAGATTGAGAGGAGTAAGGGTGTGCAAGGTGGCAATCCGAGAGTGGAAAAAGGGGAAGTTGTAAGAAGTGAAGTGAGAGGGTTGCCACCAAACCGAGCTAACATTGTTTGTCCTTCTATTTCTAAGGACATTTGTGTAGGTACCAACATGGCAAGCGGAGGAGAGCAAGACCGAAGAGAAGTTGTTGCCGAAGCTTATGGGGGACCTTCACGCCAAGGTGAAGAAGAACATACTCAAGAACTTCAAGGTAAAATAGCTAACTCTTAAACTTTTGTACATGTGAATGATGATTGTGTGGCTAGTAGCCCATTGAGTATGAGTAGTAGCTTGCCTACATGTGAGTTTATTGATTTTTTGCCTCTTGATGATGATGTACATGTTGTGACATGTTGTGAGTGTAGATACACTGGTTGATCCTATTGATGACCAAATTGACTCTTCTTGTAAGATCAATTTGTGTCCACCTAGTGTTGAAGCCATTGTGTTGAATAAAAGTACATCGTCTTGTGAAAATTATGTAGATCAACTTGTGTTTAAAAATTGCCCACCACTTGAGGATGTGATTAATGAATCTCAAGTGTGTATTGATGTTGAAAATGTTGATCAAAAGAATAGGAGTGAACCCGTGAGCTTGTCTTGTGGTAAAGATGCTAATGTTTGCTTGGCTCATAGGGATAATCATGTGTTTGCAACATCTTTGAAAC
Organism: Capsicum pubescens; assembly: GCA_030864215.1. Taxonomy (NCBI): domain Eukaryota; kingdom Viridiplantae; phylum Streptophyta; class Magnoliopsida; order Solanales; family Solanaceae; genus Capsicum; species Capsicum pubescens. The sequence continues at coordinate 129,033,892 of CM061543.1, forward strand.
TTGGTAATGAACTTTTAGAAAGTGAGCTTGCTTGTTCCAAATCTTCCCGTGGGATAGATCCTTCTCTCTTCAGGTATAATGTCTTGTTTGAAGACGGTATAATCACTCCTAATGAACCTAGTGGTGATAATGGTGTTGAAGGTATAGCTTGTCTTGAAGGCTATAGCCTATATGCCAACCCACTATGGTGTGACAACATTCCTCTTAAAGATGGAAATCTCTTTTTGAAAGATGAGAGTACTCTTAAAGGTAAGAAATGTGTGGTCATTCTTGAAAACCCGAAGGCAAATGTGTCATTGACTCCTTGGGGTAATGCTTCTAAATGTGCATCCTTGCTTGACACATTTGTTCTTAAGTTGAGTGAATCCCAACTTGTGGATGCCAAGTTGTCTATGTGTTCGAAAGGAAGAATGTGTATGTGCTTAAATGCTTTGTCTTCGGACGTGTATGCCTTTACACTTGATTCCTTTCTATACTACCTCTTTGCTTATGATGATATTCATACTAATCTTGGATTTGTTTTATATAGAGGTAGGGAACTTGTTGGTTGGTCCACTTGTTTGAGTGATAATGCTATATGGGTCTTGTGGACTTTAGAATCAATTGAAGAACCATCCTTAGTGTGGTCTCTTAAAGAGGTAGTGAAACAATTGTGTCTTATGGCTCATAAGATGGAGGTAATTCTACCTTTTGGATCATGTGACGCTATTAGGACCTTTGTAGTTTCCTTACCGCTTGGTGATTCCCATAACCAAATCCTTTGTGCATTTTTTGTTGAGCTTTTAATATTCAATTCAAAGGATCCTTGGTTATATTTCAAATTTGTGCAACCTTGGCATGATGAAATAATTGTTTATGCTAATCCTAACTCTCATGCCATGAAGAAGTTGTGTTTGCTTATCCTCCCTTTGATTTTGCAAGGTATGGATTTGAGGTCGAATCCTTTTCAAGAAGGGGAGAATGATACGAGCCAAATGGCCATCATTGTTTTTGATGACATCATTGGAAACCAACACTTAAAGACTCAAGCTTTGGTCACCTCGAGGACACAAAAGCATGCATGGAGGACCCGTTTTAGACATTCAAGAGAGCAATTCCGTGTGTGGAGGGTTGCTTGGAGGCTTGCCTTGATGACTATTCGAGAGCACAAATGTTGAAGTGTTTTGAAGAGCTTTAAACACTCCAAAACACTCCAAGGCAGCCCCTAATTTACACACCAAGGCCGCCCCTCTCATTAAGGGTATTTTGGCCATTTTGTTGTGTAATAAGCTATTCTATTAGGTCATTTGCTCTTTAGTTTTGATGATGATATTTTGAGAGAAACATTCTTGAAACTCCACTGGGAGGAACTTTTAGCGTAGGGCTTGGAAAAGCCAAGTAGTGTAGGACTTGGAAAAGTCGCGTAGTGTAGGGCTTGGAAAAGTCAGTATTGAACATTGCTTAGAAACGATGGTTGTAAGGAGGATCTAATCCCCCTTTGCAGTCACCGTAAGAAGATTGGTGTTTGATTTTGCGAGTGTCTTAACGTTTGATACACGGTTTGGTTCTTAATTCTTCGTAACTTTTTATGTCATCTTATCTATCTTTTCTTTATTGCATTTGTTTGTTATCTTGTTTCTCTTAGTCTTCATCTCTTTAGGCCTATTTTTATATCATTATGGGAGCTAATCTTGTAGTATTAATTATGCTTTCTTTCATGTTATATATGTTCTGGTTATTCATTTTGAGTGTTGAAACTTATTTCCAGGTTTGCCCTTTTACCTTGACTTAGTTTCTTTATCTTGCATCTTTATCGTATTTATATCATGATTTAGTTCAGTCAACCGATGATGCCTACTGAGTACCCATGGTTTTGGTACTCATCCTACACTTCTGTGCCTTTTTGGTACAGATCCGAGTACTAGTGGTTGCCGCTGACGTGACGATCGTGCTGAGTTGATTCCGAAGATAGGGTGAGCTCTCGGAGTCAGAGTTGTCCCTTTTTCTTTTATTACTTATCTATGTCTAGTCTTTCACTATTCGAGACGGATTTGTATTGACTATTTCAGTACTTACGTTCCTTTATAAGTAGCTCTAGTACCGACACTACTAGGTCGTGGGATGGTTGTTGATGTTTTGTCTATCTTTTAGACTTTCATTGTCGCCTTATTATTTTTATGTCTTAAATTGTTGATTTTCGGCTTTTAGACCATTTCCACCAAATTAGCCCATTGCTTATAGCTCTGGGCTACGGTTTGGCTTGCCTACTAGCGAGATAAAGTAGGTGTCATTATGACTCGTAAATCGGGTCGTGACATCAGCGTACTGAACCTATATAAATACAGGCTATGTCTGCCTTTGAAACTCAATGAGAAAAGCCTCAATTGTTCCTAAAATATTCTACCAATCCTGTGCTTTTCTACATGGTATAAGAGCTATTTAAAGTTATGTTGCCTCTAACAAAAACTAGATCAAACATGTGGCCTTAACAACATCCTCAACCCCCTTGTCCTTGTGTTTGTCACCTGCCTCACTACACCATTTGATTGCCTCCCATCCCATTAAGTTGAAGCCTGATTCAGGTGATGAAGGTATCCTATCTAATCAAACAGGCCAAGCCAGAAACAAGCTGTAAATCCACCACCACTGATGGAACCGGGAAAGTCGTTGAGAAGGATGCTAACAAAATTGACTAGGAGAAGAAGGATGTGCTACTTAGGAGTTGGATATTTGTCACAATGACGGAGGAAAGTATGTACCTCATTGTAGGATGTTCAACTGCTAAAGAAATGAGTGAACGCTTGGAGGAAGCATTCCTGCAAGCAACCAAAGATAAGGAGTTTCAACTTAAGCAAAAGTTGCAGAACATCTAGTTGGGATCCAAAAAGCTTGATGAATATCTAAAGGAATTCAAAAGCATATGTGATGGCCTCTCAGCCATACACAAGCCTGTTAATGAGGACAGCAAGGTTATCAACTTTGCTAGAGGACTTGGTCCAAAATACAAGTCCTTTAGAACTATCATGTTGGGAAATGCACCGTATCCCACCTTTAACCAATTTGTCAGTTCACTTAGAGGTTTTGATATAAGAGAGGATGAAGAAAAATTGGTCCAACAAGGCTACAACAACATAGCCTTTGCTGCTCAAAGAGGAAGAGGTCGTAGGGGTTACTCTCACAAAAGAGGATACTCAAACTTAACCTCAAGAGGCAGGGGTTTCAGACCTGCTGGACAAGGCAACAACAAAGCTGGTCAGTCTTCTCAAAATGCTGAGAAGCAACCCAAGGTAAGGACAAGGAAAACTGCCAGATATGTGGCAGGAACAATCTCACAGCCATGAAGTGTTTCTATGGGTGGGTCTATTCCTACCAACCTGTTGAGGATCTGCCATAGGCCTTCTCTGCAGTTAATCTTAACTGCAGAACACCACAAGTGAGGAAGAGACCTTGTATGTTGACTCTGGTGCAACCAGCCATATAACACATTCAACGGGTAACTTGTCAAATCTTCAACCTTATATTCGCCCTGATAAGATAATAGTTGGAAATGGATTAAAACTTGACATCACATACTGGCAACACAATTAAGTCTGGACTAAAAAATAAAGGAAGTTCTTGTTGTTCCTAAGATTAAAAAGAATCTGTTATCAGTTGGTAAGCTTGCTAAGGACAACTCTTGTGTACTTTTATGTGATGAATCTGACTTTGTTGTAAAGGACAAGAGCTCAAGGAGACTTCTGGCTAAGGGATCTAGGAAGGATGGCTTGTATGCATTGGAAGACAACAACTTTTATGCTCTTTCTGCAACCAAGAAGTGGAAGAACTCAGACAATATTTGGCATGCTAGATTAGGCCATCTTAGTTTAAAGTCTTTGAAGATTCTTAGTAGTAATAAATGTGCTGATGTCAAGTACATGAATAAATTTCCTACTGTATGTATTAGCAGTCTGTTAGGAAAAGGATGTGCGCTTCCTTTTGAATTGAGAAATAAAATTGAAAAAGAACCTTTGCTTAAAACTCATGGTGATCTTTGGAGTACGGCACCTGGTGAGTCATCTCAACACATGAGATACTATGTAATATTTGTTGATGATTGTACAAGATACACCTGGTTATATCCACTAAAGAAGAAATTTGAATTTTATGAAGTCTTTGTTAAGTTTCAAAAGATGATTAAGAAACAATTCACAAAAATCATTAAGATTTTCCAACGTGATGGAGGAGGTAAATTTAATAATATTGACTTTGTTAAGCATCGTGACAATTGTGGAATTGTTAAACATACCTCATGTCCTCATACACCTGAAAGAAAGCACAGACACATTGTGGCAACAAGTTTGACCTTGCTATTTCATGCAAAGTTGCCATAATTTCTTTGGTTGAAGCCTTCTTGACAGCAGATTTCTTAATCAACAGAATGCCCTCATCAGTGTTGAAACTGGAAACTTCATTCTTTAAGCTATACGGAGAATATCCAGACTATAACAATCTCAAAGTATCTGGATACAGGTGTTCTCCTTATTTGAAAGGCAATACTAAATTTTTTCCAAAGACCTATCCATGTGTGTTCATTGGATACAGTGGTCTTCATAAAGGTTAAGGTCTATCACCCTTCTACCAAAAGAGTGTTTGTCTCAAGACGTGTGATACTTGATGAACATACACTGCCTTATGTTCAACCAAATGAGCCACTAGTTGGTTCGAATGATTACATTCACCTTGCTACCTTTTTTGAGTTTTTCTCTAGGTTGCAAGATGCCTCAAACTCAATTGTGGATCACTCTACTTCAGGGGAAGTGCTATCAAGAGTTGCACCACTAATATGTTTCGAGGAAGTATTGACTACTACACCACCAATATGTTCAAGGGAAGTGTTGTCAAGTGTTGCACCACCAATAACTGATCAGTCTACTCCTATCAAAGATGATCATATGGTGAGATTTCTGGTGAGCCTCAGTTTGCTGGATCAATGGGAGATTCAACAAATGCTCCTTTAGTGCATGACCCAGAGGACATTCAACTTGAAGAAATCTGTCACAGCGGTTCAACGCTAGTAACAATAGGAACTGACTCCGACTGCAGAAGTACCTGCCACTGAGACATCAAATGCGCAGACTCATCACATGGTGACAAGGCTAAAATCAAAATCAATGCCGCTGAGACATATATCTCTTATTGCAGCCAAGAAAGCCACAGTGCAGGAACCACAAACAGTGAGTGAAACACCCAACTCTCCATAGTAGTTTGCAGCTATGAAGGAGGGGATAGATGCACTTCACCAAAGCAATACTTGGATATAGTTGGCTTTAGATGGGTATTCAAAACCAAACTGAAGGCAAATGGATCCATAGAAAGGCATAAGGCAAGACTAGTTGCCAAGGGATACTCACAACTTGAAGAAGTAGAATTTGAAGAAACCTTCAATCCAGTTGTAAAGGCTACTACTATAAGAATAGTTCTTTCAGTTGTCGTTAGCCTTCACTGGTGTATCAGGCAACTAGATGTGAAGAACACATTCTTGCATGGACATCTCCAAGAGGAGGTGTATATGACTCAACCCCACCAAGTTTCAAGGATTCTAGTGTTTACTGAAGAAAGCATTGTATGGTTAAATAGGTTCCTAGAGCTTGGTTTGACAGGTTTAGCTTACACCTACTTCACTTTAGATTCAAGTGCAGCAAGGCAGACTCGTCACTTTTTGTACTACACTGTAAAAAAGGAACAATTCTACTGCTCCTATATGTTGATGACATAACTATCACTAGAAGTCATACTGCACTAATTTCAGAAATTATTGATGAGTTAGAAAAAGAATTTGCTATGAAGGATCTTAGCTCCTTGCATTTCTTTCTAGGAATTGAGGTCACTTACTTTACTAGAGGCATTCATCTAAATCAGAGTAAGTATGCAACAAAACTACTCTCCAAAACCAGCATAGCCCTTGCTAAATCAGTAAGCACACCACTGGCACAAAAGCATGGCTTGCAGGAAGCTGAAGGGGACCCAGTGGATGCTTCCTTATACAGAAGTAATGTTGGCAGTCTACAATACTTGACACTAACAAGACCAGACATAACTCATGCAATAAATGTGGTAAGTCAATTCATGCTAAGTCACAACAATACACACTATCGAGCTATCATAAGGATACTTAAATATGTGAAGGGCACAACTCAGTTTGGTTTGAGGATCTTGTCTCACTCTCCATTCAGGCTATATGGTTTCTCTGATATAGATAGGGGGGGATGTCAGTGGCGGAGCCAGACTTTTGGTTAAGGGTGTTCATATTTTTCCTTGGGCAAAGAACTGTTTAAAAAACAAAGAAAATAAAGCACAGCTGCACCTGCCAAGGTTCGAACCCGGATTGTTGATGCGGAAATGCACACTCTTGACCACTGGACTATGCTTCTCTAGCTTGTGAAGGTTGTGCAACAACATGTATATAACCATAAATATCTATATTTAACCTATATACTCGAAAAAAAATTCCGACGAAGGGTGTTCATCTGACCATCCTTCCGTGGTTGTAGCTCCGCCCCTGGGGGATGTCCTATGACTAGAAGATCAACTACAGGCTACAACATCTACCTTGGAGCAAATTGTGTATCTTGGACATCCAAGAAACAACAAACAGTGGCAAGGTACAGTTCGAAAGCAGAATATAGTGCACTAGCCTCAACAGCAGCTGAAATGACATAGATAACATACATCCTCAGAGACGTTGGAGTACATCTAAGGGCTACACCTATATTATTCTGTGATAACTTGATATGACAGTCAATCCAATCATGTATACAACAACAACAACATACCCAGTGTATTCTCACAAAGTGGGGTCTGGGGAGGATAAAGTGTACACAGTCCATACCACTACCTCAGATGAAGTAAAGAGTTTGTTTCCGATAGACCCCCGGCTCAGGACATATAACAGTATACCAAACAAAAAAACATAAAAGCACACAACAAGGTACTAGTATAAATTATCTATCCAAAATCATAGACATCATGAAACACCACGAATAAGAAACTCCAAGCATAGATACAAAGCGCTCTTCCCTCCTATAACAAGCACACAACAAGGTACTAGTATAAATTATCTATCCAAAATCATAGACATCATGAAACACCACGAATAAGAAACTCCAAGAACAGATACAAAGCGCTCTTCCCTACTATAACGGTTCCCTACTATAACGGCTGAAGGCACTAATGAAGGAGATGTTTGCACGATTTAGAAGCAAGCTCCGAGTGGTTATTACACCTCCCACTAGCTTGAGGGGAAGTGTTGAAGAGATTGAACCAGATCAGGAGTGTTAAGAGATAACAACACATGAATAGGATAGCTATTGTAGAGTTTGTATTTAAACCAATGTATTAGTCATACATATTGTAGAACTCTATGCTAATTGTAGAAGTTAAGATACTATAGGTGTCTACTTGGGTCATAGTTCAACGTACTAAACTTGTATAATACAGGCCATGTCTGCATTTGAAACTCAATGAGAAAGCCTCGATTGTTCCTAAAATATTTGCCAATCCTGGTTTTTTCTCCAGTATTCATATGCATTCACTTGCCACAATATACACATTTTGCAGTTAGCCAACTAGCCCTTGCATGTATATACAGTTTTCGTTATTAGTTATGTCAATAAATAACTTGTCTATTCGTCTATAGGTATGCCATATGCTTTGATTTAGGTGTATAGTGTATCATTCACTATAAACTTTGGGCATGACATACAGATCCAAACACTTCATCAGTTTGACATGATATTATAAGGAAACAACAAACTTCAACATAACAGAGTCTTCTTAAGAGATAAGGCATCTTAGAATAGTTGATGCATTTGACCCATCAAGGGATATCGTACTAGCTGACCTGAGACATGCTACATCTACGTCTCATAGGTTGGCAGTTACAAAATGACTACACAACCCCCAAAAGAAATTACTTCCTTCATCCCAATTTATGTGGCACACTTTGACTAGGCACAAAGTTTAAGAAAGAAAGGAAGAGATTCGAAATTTGTGGTCTAAAACAGTCCTTCACCATCTGTGGGGCTATAAATCATTTCATTAAGGGAAAAAGAGAATTTGAAAGTTAAGTTGTTTCCAATTATAGAAAGATGACATTCTTTTTGGGATGGACTAGAAAGGAAAGTGTGCCGCATAGATTGGGACTGAGAGAGTATCAATATGAGGTCTCATATTGACCAAGACGACATATAAATAAGAAAAAGGTTGTCTAATCCATAGAGTGCATGAAGCTTATAGTCCTAAGCAACGTACCTGCCAGCTAGGAACAAAATATGGGATGCCGAGCTTAATCCCAACCTCGGTGGCAACAAAACGATGGCTAACCTCATGAACCACCAGAAGAAAGGCAGTTATGAGAGCTCCAGGTAATCCATTCTTCAATAAGTCAAGATTGTCGAAAACTGATCTGTTAAATAAAACTCTTAGTGGCGGAACATTTAGGTGAAACAAGTTAAAAAGAATACATGCAGTCCAATAGCCTAAATTATCCCACGTAAACAGAATTCACAATAGTTTGTTATTCACTTGATGTAATTTGAGCAAATGCAAAACATGGTAACAATTTTCAAAATAACAGATGAACACTTTTAATTGAAAATAAAGGAGAGAAAAAAAAGAAGACAACCAAAGATTTACATAATAATTTTTGTATTTTCAAACTCCTCGCACAACAGCACTAGTCTAGCACATAATAACACATTGATATGAAGCATCTCAACAGTATTCCCTAATTCAAAAATATTGGACTTGAAAAATGACAAAATTAAGTTGGACATTAAAAATCAAGGTCCACTTGAGCTTGAAGCAAATGCAAAGCCAGTGAAAAACTCAGGTAAATATAAAAGGCAAAATTAGAGTTATGGAGTTAATATGGTACGTACAACAAGTTCGATTGTAATGCTGGCACATTGCGAAGAAGTAAAGTGAATACTGTAATGAGTCCAAAGGCCCCTGCTGCAAACCATTCTGGAACAGCTGCAGTCTCAAACAAGTTGTGTTACTGTTCAACCAGGAAAAACTCCAAATCTATATTTTTGACACTGGTATCTCCACTTGTTATTATAACCAGTAATTGAAGCCTATGAGGAATACTGAATAAACTACCTGTAGCTTCAGGTTGCAGGGTCATTCTTGGGACCACAACCGCCACAGGCTTATCATCTTCCGGATTGATTAAAAGAAAAAGTTTATAGTCATCTCCAAGTTTTTCCTGTTAATGAAGTGCGATTTTGAAACAGTAAGAGAACATGGGGATATCCAACCTACATTGGAGAAAACGAGGAAACTTGAGCAACCTGCATTCTCTTTGATACTTTTTCATAAGTTTTTGCAGCCTGTCCTCGTAGATTCCCTTTAAAGAGTACTCCACCCTATAAAAATAAGTTAGAAGGATTAAAGAAATGGAACCAAAAAGAATTGCATATTAAGCTTCATATGCACCAAGAAGGCAAGAAACAGATACACAACCCTATTACTACTTGCTTGAGAGGGTATCTGTACCAGTTTTAGTACTCCACCCTATAAAAATAAGTTAGAAAGATTAAAGAAGTGGAACCAAAAAGAATTGCATATTAAGCTTCATATGCACCAAGAACGCAAGAAACAGATACACAACCCTATTACTACTTGCTTGAGAGGGTATCTGTACCAGTTTAATCTTTACTTTTTTATGGTTGTATTTCGATTAAATATAATAGTTTCAAACTTCTAAATTATTGGCTCATGTTTGATGACTTGGATTTTCTTATATGAGCATGAGAACAAGATCTCCAGCAAATAGCTCACCTCATATGGCTCCTGGCTTGTAACAAAAAACGTGTCAAAACCAAATACTTGATCTCTTAGAATTTCAACTGTTTCCTTGGGAATCCTGATTGATTCATCGAGTTGCTGAGGCTGCTCGTGAAATAGTACCAATAGTAAGAAAAATATCAACTTCACAGCCAAAAGGCAACATTAGAACCATGATAGAGGAGCAAACTGTAAATGATTAATCCAATAACTATTCAACCTAATATTCGAAAATTTACCACCTTCACACCTGGAAGAGGTGATCCACTCGCAACTTGAACCATAGTGATAAAAGCATAAAGAGCAAAACAGAGTACAAGGCATTATCAAAGGTTCAAGCTTCGGATTGAAGACCCTTTTGGAGCCTTTTCAATCCTTGTTCATGCAAATGGGAGCTTATGAGAGCATGATGCCATCAACCAAGGGAGTGTATTTGCTAAAACGTGAAGAAGAGCTTTTAATACACTCCAAGGCAGCCTTGAATACACTCTAAAGGCGCCTCAACTTAAGGATATTATGGTCTTTTGAGACTCCCTTTCTACACTCCAAAGGAGCACCCTTCATTAAGGGTATTTTAGACATTGTCTTGTAATAGTATAAATAGACCTTAGCTTCCATTTTCATTAGACTTTGATGAATTGAAATTGAGCATTACTCTTAGTGTGGTTTCTTTCCTTAGTGTAGGGCTTGGAAAAGCCATCTTAGTGTAGGTCTTGGGAAAGACATCCAAACTTGAGAGATTAATACATTTGATGGATTTCACTTGTGTTGATCAATTGGCAAGAAAGGTGTGATTGAGGAGTGTGAATTCCTTTGGTCCACCTAAGAGTGAGGTTTGAACTACCATTCATGAGGTGTGTTTGAAGGTTTGATACACTTTCTTGTGCTAATCATTGGTGATATTAAGGGTCTCATTACCTATCTTTCATTTTATGCATTCTCATCTCCATCCCCTTTCTTCTATGTGTTGCTTTCTTTCTCTTTAGTTGCTGGCTTTTGCATCTTGTGTCCTTAATTTCGAGTATTAGGTTTAGATCTTGTATCACACAGTGCCATCCTGCTTCAACACAAGTCAAGAACATGAAGTGGAGAAACTGAACTGAATTGCTTACCCACTATTACAAAGAAAATGCTCAATATCTCCATGAAGGCCAATCAATAAATTTGTTGAAAATGCATTTGCAACCATATATGCATAGAAGCTAGGCCATTACAGCATCAACCATCCTCAGGATATCAGGCATTTCAAATGTTGGAGGGAGTCTGAGGAGCATTATACTCTAAGAAGATATGAAATTGCATATACCACGAAGACGGATGATTCTACTTTCCCTTCCTCTCCCAAAAATAACCTATTAAAAAGATACACCAAATATGGAGTATATATTTATACAATAACTACCTACAACTACCGAGTCAAAAAGGAAGAAGAATGGAGATGTCAGTAACTTTTCCGCTAGACAAACAATGATCGCTCCAAGAAATATCGGTTACCTCAGAAATGTCAAGTTGAACCCACAGACTACAGTAATAGAAAAAAAAATATTATAAAGACAAGTTGTTCTAGAGCACTAATAAATATATGTGATACATGGATCTATTCTCTAACAATATGTGCACTTTACACTTGTTGCAGCATGGGAATTTTATTACACTTGGAGCCTGTTGCTGGCAAAACTTTTGGAGCATATAAAGAATGAAGCACCTCCAGATTCATCAGAAAATAAGAAAGGGTACCTCAACTCCAGATTGTTCATTCACTTGAGCTCCATTATTGTTTTCTAGACTTGTATTCTCCAACATCCCCAATGGTTGATCCTTATCCTGACATCTCAAGGATTTTATACCCAAAAACTACAAAATGACTTTTCATTCACTGAAACGTTTCCATTATTGTTTTTTACATTGTCTCAAAGCAAGTAAAATGAATAATTGAGAAGTGAATGAAACCTGATGAGCCTGAGAGTTCAGCTCAAGACTATTATCTGCAACAGGGTCATTCAGATTTAGCCCATCCGCTTCCTTGTCCGACTTTTTATACAAAATAAATAACAGTAAGCCAGGACTAATCACAAAATACGGCAAACACAAGAATATAAGCTCCAATTTAAGATTGACAGAAATGGAATAATTATTAATACTAACAAAAAGAAACCTTGTCGTCGTTTTTATCAGGTTCAGTTTCAGTCTCACTCAGTCTGCAAACAACACTCCCTTTATTGCGGATGACAAATCTATACTCATAAGAAAACAAAAGGTCAAACATGTTGCAAACTTAAAAATACAAAAAGAAATCAAATTGTTCCGTTTCTAAGAACTTAAAACTTTAAAAATAAGGTGGCTTTGCATAATTCAACTTTAATATCCAAAAACTCATACTGTATTAGAGAAACGCTATCTGTTTATTATTACCTTATGAAATGTGCAGTCATATGTTTCTGTGGAGTAATTGAGGGAGAAGAACGCAGAGGTTGGCGCCGATTGTAGCAGCAAGGGGGAACACGACAAACCGCCGGCAAGTTCATTAGTCTAGTCTAGACTAGAAAAAAATATATCTGGGTTATCCTTTTCTGGATTATGGCACTTGATTTGGGGCTTGAAATAGCTACTAAAGTACCCGCCTAAAATTCCAAACTTCATCCCACTAGCCAATGCAAGAAAAAACACGTGGACCACTTCAAGCTTAGGACTTCGTCTAGTCCCTAACCCCAAGGTTTCACTATACCCATATTTAATCACTATTTCCTACTTTTCAAAATAATTAAATTATTGAGAGTGTGATACATTCTTAAAAATAAAAGTTTAAGATATAAATTATAAGTTATTTTTCATTATTATTTTTTTAATTATTCAAAAATTACTTTAAACCTCATTAAATAAAAGAGTAAAAATTAGATGAAATTTTTAATATATCTTTTGAAGAATGATAATTATTTATTTTAAATGTTGAAAAATAGCTTAATAACTTATTTATTTTAAAATAATGGGAGTAGTGATTACCAAAATTAATAAATTTATACCGACGCATATTGTTTTGGTTTTTTTATTATATTAAACTAGTTTTCGTATGCACACGATAGATGAAAAATTTCAAAGATAAAAGTTTTATCAAGATATTGTCTTTCTTTTATTATTATATAGAAAGATGAGTTCATTGTATTTTATTATATAGAAAGGTATATAGAGAGAAAGAGATGAGTTCAAGCACGTTCAAGGGTAAAATCATTTTTTCAGCATTCGTTAAACTCATTCCAAAAATATTCTCTCTTCTCCAAAATATTTCTAGAAATATCTACCATTTTTTCAAAATAACGAAATCTTCAACTTTCTTTTTGTGCCACAATCATTACTATATACAAGAGAGAATTTGATATTTTGGTAGTCCTCACATCAATTTTTTCGTCAATTTTATCCCTAATTTAAATTTTAATTATTCTACAAACTTTCATCCATTTTGATAAATTTGAACAATTATTTGGACTTATTAAATACTACAAAAGTGATGATTCACGAAAAAAAGATAGTGACATCATAGAAATTATTTATACAATCAAATTCAAAATTGATCCAAGGATTTATTGTCTTTTTATTTTGTAGAAATGTTTATTAATCTTACTTCAAATTTTATTTTTCCTAACAAATTTATCATGGATAAGTAATTAAAGTAGCTTGATATTTCCTTTCTAACTTAGTACGTGCTTAATTATTAAATAAGAAATAATTTTTTTATATATAGCAAAAAATGTTTGAAAATTTAATTTTTTTTAAAAAAATAGAATTTAACTCTCCAAATATTAATGATACTAAATAATGAAAAATGCGAGTAATACTTTTTCACATTTTTTTATGATGAATTTTTCTAACAAAAAATGGGACTATCCACATTTTATAGAATTTAGGACAAAATAAGTAATTTAACATGAAATATTAAAGTTTCATACATATTTAAGAAAAGCATAAATTTCTTAACATGTATTTTTAGGGAAAAAATTACTAAATTTAATAAAAAAAAATAGTAACTTTCAATTTCTATTTTATGGTTTAATATACAACAACAACAAACCCAGTGTAATCCCATCAAGTGGGGTCTGGGGAGGGTAAAATATGCGCAGTCCATACCGCTACTTTCGAAGAAGTAGAGAGGTTGTTTACGATAGACCCCTGGCTCGAGATAATGAATGGTTAACAAGGTCATAGTAATACCTGAAACAGAATGGGTGGTATAACCAAAATAAGAAATGAGAGGTAATAAAAATAGAGCTAATGGTTTAATATGAAGAAAAATAATTAAGCTAAATAAGGTGAGAGTATTTTTTCAAATAAACTATTTATTCTTAGAAAGAATGCAATGCATATTATTTTTAATATCATAAACCACAACCACTAAAAAATAATAATAGTATCACAAACCAAACAACCACTGAAAAATAATAACAGGATAACTAATTCAATATCAATTAATCCCAGTATAACTAATCCAACATAATTAATTTCATCATAACTTGTTTTTCAACCAAACGACCTCTAAGTGTATAAAGAAAATCCCGAATTTCTTTTCAGTTCTCTTCAGATTTTCTATTTTAGTGATTGAATTTCATCCCAGACTATTTTTGTCTTGAGTCAAAATTGGTCGAAAATAACATTCTATCTCACATCCGTGGTAGATGTAAGGTCTGCGTACACTCTATACTCTCAGACCTTACTTTGTCAGACTATATTGATATATTATTGTTGTTATTGTAGTGGCTGAATATCAAGGATGTTGAATAAAAGATCAGACTTTTAGTTAAAATAAATTGGGGTTGTAATTCCATTTGCTTGAGGATTCTTTTCAGATTTCAAAATATGATCATTCTAATTCTGATTATACATAATTTGATTGTTTCTTTTTTAAAAAAATAAATAAATTATCTTCAGCTACAAAAAAATTACTTATCATTTTCTTCTCTTGATAATTGTAAGGATAAAATTTAGATGATAAAATTATTGCAGATACATTTTATTGTTGACTAATGAAAACTCCATTACTGAGAATGATTTGAGTGTGGTTGTAAGCCCCCGTAAAAATTCTCTCGTAGAATGAGCCTTAGGGCATGTCAAGTGAGGCGTGATTCCAGACCTAAAAGATTGAGAAATGGCTTCCTAAGTGAGTACCATGATAACCATATAGAATTCCCTAATTTTGATTTTTTATCACATGGGAAATCTGATAAGCTTTCCGTCGATATAAGATTCGCCCAAATCTGATACCCGGGTAAGAAGTTATGGCTAATTTAAGTCCTAGTTGTAAAACAGAGTAATTTTGGTGCTTGGCGCGTCCCGGAGAGGGTCTATTTGACAATTGTCAATTTTTAGTGGAACTCCGTGATAGTGGCGCGTCGCAGAGGACCCCAATTTCCCAATAGTCAATTTCCAGTGGCCTGGCGCGATTGTGACGCATCACGTTGAAGTTTCAGGTCCCAACTAGTGGGACAACACGATGGTTTCGCGTTGCGGTGACTACCAATTTCCCATTTGTCAATTTCCAGTGATCCACCGCGATAGTGGCGCATCGCGGTGGCCCATGAAATTGCATTCCCAGTTTAATTTTTCTAGCTTCGTACAGAAGTTAAAAAGGGCACTTTGGACTTTTTTTCAAGCCTCTTAAACCGTGCAAACACCAAATTGAAGTCATTTACATGCATTCTATGAAGTTTTTTCTTAAGTTTTCTCTCAACAAGAACCCTAAGTATCCAAAACCTCTTCTCAGAATCTCAAGAATCCACCATAGATTTTCTAAATTGAGTCAAGATTCAAGGTTCCCAAGTCAAGGGCTTCAAGAACCCTTATTCAAGAGTACGAATAGAGTTCCAAAAGCGAGAGTTCATCCAAAGCTTCTAATTCAAGGTATGTGGGTTTTGAACAAGGGGAATCCTTTCACCCTTACGCCCAAAGGCTTATTTAAACTACAATTCTCTACAATTTATGAGATTTTACATGAAATTGAATTGCGGTTTTTCGCCTATTGTTATTAGTTGCAAGATTTTGACGTTTTCCTTAAATTGAGAGTCTAATGGCATGATTTTTACATGTTTTCTTGAGAAATTACAGCTGGGTCTATACCCCATGATTTTAATCCTTGAGAAGTTAATAATTGAAATATTTGAGATATTGAAGTATATAAGTATGTTGAGATTTTGAGACAAATTGTTGAAATTTCTAGATTTTTGCATGGGTTATGAATCTATATGCTATCTATTATGCTTTTGATGAGTTTAACTTGAGATTGAATTATGGGTTACTAAACCCTACTTGATACTTGCAATTTTATGAACTATCGTGCTATAAGCACCCATGATTTGAGTATTCTGAGATTGTTGAGAAATGTTTTGACCTAATGGTCATTGAGCTTTGAAATCCACTTTCCTACATAAGAGTACAAATTTGATTATTGGGTTCGTGGTGAACCATGGGATTATTTCTAAAAGTGGATTTTTACGAGATGAGCGCAGATAATCTAAAGGGAGTAGTATTTAGCACCGAGCGGGTAAGTTACTACGGTTTCTTACCCCAAAACTTCGTGCCACCGTAGGTTGGGCCTGAGGTCGAGTTTATGATTATCATTGGGCCTAAGGCCGAGTTGATATTGGGCCCAAGGCTGAGTTTGTTTAGTGATCACTGGACCTAGGTTATACTCCCTGGCAAGAGTATGACGCCTCTCCCCAACTCGAGGTCTCTTTCTTAGGAGGACAAAATGTTGGATTCCATGTAGCTCGCATGGTTTATATCGGTTAAGAGAAACTCCCTAAACTAAAGTATTTTCCATTGAGATAAGATATTTTCCTTTAAAACTAAAAAACTTTCCCTTGATATGAGTATTTTTCCCTAAAGCTTGAAATGAGATATTTTCCTAATTTATATGATTTCGAATTCCAAGTATTTGAGTTCAAAAAAGTTATGAGTTCTTGAGCATTGAAGAAGTTTTACTCCCCATGAGGCATATGCATGAGTTAAAAGTATTTCTTAAAGTTTCCTTTAGACTTGAGTAATGAGAATAAGAGAAGAGTACAAATTTCAAAGTTGAAAGTATAATGACTCACGAGATTGTGTTACATGTTCCATTTTACATGATTCATGAGCTTCGCATTTTATACTTATTCAAGCCATGTGAGTCATTACTTATTACATGCATGATTTAATTAAAGAGTATTGATGTTGTTTTATATAAATGCATGCACCCTCACATACTCAGTACATTCCCAAGTACTGATCCACATGTACGTCTATGTGCTACATTATCTTATAATGTAGGTTCAGGTGGTCAGTCCCAACCTCGTCAGTGATTTTCAAGTACCTCTATGTACATTCCTACAGTGGTGAGTCCTTATGGTTTGAGGACCTATATTCAGACATCTCTATATTTTGAGAGACTATGTTGTTATTTCCAGTTCATTTCGAGTCAGTTGGGGACCTGTCCCGACGGCTCTCTAGTTCATTGATTAGTAGAGGCTTTGTCAAACTAGTTATCATATTGTGGTTGTGTATAGGTTTTCGGCATTGCTTGGTAGTTTGGACCGAGCATTTTCTCTGTATTTCCTTTTATATGATATGACTATGCTAGTGTTTGAATTATTTTATCTTGAAATAAGTGTTATTAGTAGAAACAGTCTCAAACGGTTAGCTTGGGGCTACTTGTTGCCTTAAGCACCGTGTGACGTCCCGGGAGGTGATTTCGGATCGTTACAAATTTGGTATCAGAGACTACAATTTTAAAGGAGTCCTAGGGAGTCTGACAAGCCATGTTGAGTAGAGTCTTGATCATCGGTGTGTAGCGCGCCACATTTATGACCAAAAGGCTATAAGATGTTTTAGGAAAAAGTTGTTTCTTCTTTAAGATTCTATCGTGCCTACATTTGTCCCTCTTATCTAATAATTCGTGCTCTTCTATTTCAGAAAATGCCTCTCCGAAGAGCAAATACCCACAGGAACGATGATGAGCAACCCCTACCTGTTGATCCTTTGAATGAGACTGTGTCTCATGCCGAGTTTCAGGTGACCTTTCAGGTGTTAACCCAATCAGTCACCGCTAATGTTTGGGCCAATAACCAGGCCGCAGTTGCTAATCAGCAGGGAGGTGATGTAGCCACGGCTAGAATTCATGATTTCATGCGGATGAATCCTTCAGAGTTTTATGGGTCCAAGGCAGGTCAGGACGCACAGTTGTACCTTGAGGAAGTGAGAAAGATCATGCAGGTGATGCATGTTTCTGAGAAAGAAAGTGTTGTGTTAGCGTCTTACAGGTTAAAGGACATCGCTTATGACTGGGTTGTATTATGGAGGAAGGGTAGAGGTGAGGATGATGCTCCTATGACTTGACAGGTACTCCAAGATGCATTTTTGGACAAGTTCTTTCTGCTTAAGATGTGGGAAGCAAAGATTGAGGAGTTTATGAACTTGAGGCAGGGCTCCATGACTGTTAAGAAGTACTGCTTAAAGTTCAACCAGTTGGCCAAGTATGCTCCTGATTTGATTTCTGACACCCGAGCTAGTAAGAGGAAGTTCGTGATAGGTGTTTCTGGTTTGGTGCTGAAAGAGTGTAGGACTGCGATACTGCATAGGGATATCGATCTGGCTAGGTTGATAATGCATGCCCAGTAGATAGAGGCGGATAAGGTTAGAGAGAGAAACAGAGTGAGGGGTAACAAGAGGGCTAGATCTGAGCAACATGAGTATAGCCAGCCTAGGATCCATAGAGGGAACCGCCCTCAGTTTTAGAGGCGTCCGTCTATGCCAGCGCCTTCATTAGCTAGTGCTCTCGTGCCTAGAAGAAGGCAGGAGCAAGGATGCAGATCTCTTGTGTCTAGGTCACAGAACAGTGTTGGTAACAGGCCCAATTATCCTCCTTATGCTAAGTGTGATAGGGATCATCCCGGTGAGTGTTTCGTAGATCTGATGGGTTGTTTGGTCATGGCAAGCAAGGCCACAGACTTAGAGATTGTCCTCATGCTAGACAGGAGAACAGAGATGCCTGACCTCAGACACCAGCTACTAGTGCACCATCTCCTGTACCCCGTCCCGCCCCTGCTTAGGGCACTTCATCTAGCACTGTTGGCGGTCAGCGCCAGAACAGATTCTATACCTTACCATCCCATCAGGAGCAAGAGGACTCTCCCGATATTATTACTGGTATGCTCTGTCTCTTTTGTTTTGATGTTTATGTGTTGTTGGACCCCGGGTCAAGTCTCTCTTTGTGACGCCACTTGTAGCTGTGAATTTCAAAATGAGTCCCCGAAAGGATTTCTGAGCCCTTCCTAGTCTCCACACCAGTATGGGAGTCAGTTGTTGCTAAACATGTGTATAAAGATTGTCCTGTTACTGTTCTTCATAGAGTCATACTTACGGATTTGATAGAGTTAGACATGGTGGATTTTGACCTTATTCTGGGTGTGGATTGGCTTCATTCTTGTTATGCGTCTATAGACTGTCGTACCCATGTGGTCAAGTTTTAGTTTCCTGATGAACCAACTTTTGAGTGGTCCGGGAGTTTGGTATCTCCCAAGAGTCATTTTTCTTCTATCTTAAAGCCAGAAATCTAATATCCAAAGGTTACATCTATCACTTAGTTAGAGTCAAAGACACTAAGTCCGAGGCTCCAACTATTCAGTCAGTCGATATTGTTAATGAGTTTCCAGATATTTTTCCGAAAGATCTCCCAAGGGTACCTCCCGATAGAGAGATAGAATTTGGGACTGACCTTCTTCCCGATACTCGGCCTATTTTTATTTCTCTATGCCGTATGGCACCTGCGAAGCTTAAGGATTTGAAAGAGCAACACAAAGATCTTTTAGACAAAGGTTTTATAAGGCCCAATATTTCTCTTTGGGGCATACCTGTTTTATTCGTGCGAAAGAAAGATGGTTTTTTGCGTATGTGCATTGACTATCGCCAGCTTATCAAGGTCACAGTAAAAAATAAGTATCCTTTTTCGAGAATTAATGACCTATTTGATCAGTTGCAAGGTGCAAGTTATTTCTCCAAGATAGACCTTAGATCCGGCTACATCAACTTAAAGTGAGGGAGTGTGATATTCCAAGGACAGCCTTCCGAACCCGCTATGGTCACTTTGAGTTTCTAGTCATGTCCTTCGGGCCAACCAATGCCTCAACCGCCTTCATGGACCTCATGAATTGAGTGTTCAAACAATATCTCGATATGTTTGTCATTGTTTTCATAGATGATATCCTTGTGTACTCCCGTAATAAGAATGACCATGTGAATCATCTTAGAATTGTCTTGCCAACCCTTAGAGATCACCGGTTGTTCGCCAAATTCAGTAAGTGTGAATTTTGGATAAGGTCTGTTGCCTTTCTGGGTCATATCGTTTCCACCGAAGGTATTAAAGTTTATCCCCAAAAGACAGAAGCTGTGAAAAATTGGCCTAGACCTATCTCCCCATCTGACATTAGGAGTTTCTTGGGTTTAGCTGGTTACTACTGCCGTTTTGTTGAGGGTTTTTCTTCTATTGCTTCTTCCATGACCTCGTTATCCTAAAAGAAAGTTAAGTTTCAGTGGTCAGATTCCTGTGAGAAGAGTTTTCAGAAGTTAAAGACTCGACTTACTTCAGCCCTTATGTTTACTTTGTCTGATGGTACAGATGGTTTTGTGGTGTATTGTAATTCCTCTAGAATTGGTTTGGGTTGTATGTTGATGCAAATAGTTAAAGTTATAGCCTACACCTCTAGATAGTTAAAGCCACATGAGAAGAATTACCTAACCCATGATCTTGAGTTGGCTGCTGTGGTCTTTGCTTTGAAAATCTAGAGACACTATCTTTGTAGTGTTTATATTGATGTGTTTACTGATCATAAGAGCCTGCAGTATGTGATTACTCAGAAGGAGTTGAATCTTAAGCAGATGAGGTGGTTGGAGTTGTTAAAAGACTATGATATAAGTGTGTTGTATCACCTGGGCAAGGGCAACGTAGTGGCGGATGCCCTTAGCAGATTGTTTAGGGGTAGTGTTGCTCATATAAATGAAGGTAAGAAAGAGTTAGCTCGTGATGTGCATTATTTGGCTAGATTGGGTGTTATGTTTCTTGATTCATACGAGGGAAGTACTTTAGTTCAAAGTAGTTTCGAATCATCTTTAGTTTTGGAAGTGAATAAGAAGCAATATAAAGATCCTAGTTTGGTCAGACTGAAGAAGACAGTTAAGGACCAAAAGGTAGAGATTTTCTCCCAAGGGGGAGATGGTGTGTTGAGATTGCAAGGTAGGTTGTGTATTCAGTGTGTTGATGATATGAGGCAGAGGATTATGGCTGAAGCACATGGCACGCGGTATTCTATTTATCTCGACACTACTAAGATATACCGCAACTTGCAAGAAATCTATTGGTGGAATGGTATGAAGAAGGATATAGCCAAATTCGTAGAAAAGTGTGCAACATGACAATAGGTTAAGGTAGAGCACCCAAAACCTGGTGGTGTTATGCAAGAGTTTGGTATACCCACTTGGAAGTGGGAGGTGGTGAATATGGACTTCGTGCCCGGGTTACCTCTTTCGCATCGTCATCATGATTCTATTTGGGTTGTTGTGGATAGTCTGACTAAGTCCGCGCATTTCTTGCCCGTACTCACATCGTATACAACTGAGGATTATGCTAGATTGTATATCTAAGAGTTAGTCAGGATGCATGGAGTTCCCTCGTCCATCATTTCGGATAGGGGCACTCAATTTACTTCTCAGTTTTGGAGGGCGTTCCAGTAGGGTCTTGGTACCCAAGTTCTTTTGAGTTCTATTTTTCATCCACAGACAGATGGTCAATCTGAGAGGATCATTCAGACCCTGAAAGATATATTGAGGGCATGTTCTTTTGATTTCAAAGGTAGTTGGGATGAGCATTTGCCCATGATAGAGTTTGCCTATAATAATAGTTAACATGCTAGCAACGGGATGGCACCATTTGAGGCCTTTTATGGTAGAAGATGTAGATCACCCATGGGTTGATTTGAAGTGGGTGAAGTTGCCGTGACAAGGCCTGATGCAGTGTTTGAAGCTATGGAGAAAGTTAAGTTAATTAGAGAAAGGTTGAAGACCGCCCAGAGTCGCCAAAAGTCTTATGTTGATGTGAGGAGAAGAGATCTTGAGTTTGAAGTGGGTGATCTGGTATACTTGAAGATTTTACCCATGAAAGGGGTGAAAAAGTTTGGTAAAAGGGGGAAGCTTAATCCCCGTTATGTTGGCCCGTATAGAGTCTTGAGTCGTGTTGGTAAGGGGGCCTATGAGGTTGAGTTGCTCGCAGAGTTGTCAGTTGTTCATCCTCTTTTTCATGTCTCTATGCTTAAAGAACATATTGGTGATTCCGTTGTAGTAGATCCTTCAAAGAATGTCGATATTCAGAACAGTCTTTCCTTCGATAAGATTCCTATTGAGATCCTAGATTTTCATATCCGTAGACTAAGGAACAAAAAAGTTCCCTTGGTCAAAGTTTTGGGGCGGAACCAGTCTGTTGAGGGTGCTACTTGGGAGGCAAAAGCAGACATGTGATCCAAGTACCCGCACCTCTTTTTCGCAAGTTCAGATTAATTTGAAGGTATTATTCTTTCTTAATTCATCGCTTCTAATCTAAAGTTCAACTATGTATCTATTCTTGCATGAGTTCTTGCAATTTCTGAGGTATTCAAGAGTTTAAAGAGATTGAGCTATGTGTACGATATTTTTCCTGTGTTCCTAGTCCAACCAGCGACATTCGAGGATGAATGTTTCAAAGGGCAGATATTGTAAGACCCCGCAAAAATTCTCTCATAGAATGAGTCTTAGGGCGTGTCAAGTGAGGCATGATTCCAACCCTAAAAGATTGACAAGTGACTTCCTAAGTGATTACCGTGTTAACAATATAGAATTTCCCTAATTTCGACTTTTTATCATATGGGAAATCTGATAAGCTTTTTGTCGATATAATATTCACCCAAATCCGATACCCGGGTATGGCCAATTTAAGTCCTAGTCGTAAAACATCGTCATTTTGGTGTTTGGCGCGTCGCGGAGAGGGTTTATTTGATAATTGTAATTTTCAATGAAACTTCGCGATAGTAGTGCATCACGGAGGACCCCAATTTCTCAATAGTCAATTTCCAGTAGCCTGACGCATTTGTGACCCATCGCGTTGAAGTTACAGGTCCCAACTAGTGGGACAACGCGATGGCTCCACATCGCGGTGACTACCAATTTTCCATTGGTCAATTTCCAATGATCCACCGCGATAGTGGCGCATCGCGGTGGCCCTTGAAATCGGGTTCCTAGTTTAATTTTTCTAGCTTCATACAGAAGTTAAAAAGGACACTTTGGACTTTTTCCCAAGCCTCTTAAACCATGTAAGCACCAAATTAAAGTCATTTACAAGCATTCTATGAAGTTTTTTCTCATGTTTTCTCTCAAAAAGAACCCTAAGTATCCAAAACCTCTTCTAAGAATCTCAAGAATCCACCATATATTTTCTAAATTGAGTCAAGATTCAAGGTTTCCAAGTCAAGGGCTTCAAGAACCCTCATTCAAGAGTACGAATAGAGTTCCAAAAGCGAGAGTTCATCCAAAACTTCTAATTCAAGGTATGTGGGGTTTTGAACAAAGGTAATCCTTTCACCCTTGTGCCCAAAGGCTTATTTAAACTATAATTCTCTGCAATTTATGAGATTTTACATGAAATTGAATTTGGGGTTTTCACCTATTGTTATTGGTTGCAAGATTTTGATGTTTCCCTTGAATTGAGAGTCTAATGGCATGATTTTTACATGTTTTCTTGAGAAATTACAGCTTGTCTATTCCCCATGATTTTAATCCTTGAGAAGTCAATTGTTGAAATGTTTGAGATATTGAGGTATATAAATATGTTGAGATTTTGAGACAAATTGTTAAAATTTCCAGATTTCTACAAGGGTTATGAATCTATATGCTATCTATTATGCTTTTGATGAGTTTAACTTGAGATTGAATTATGGGTTATTAAACCCTACTTGAGACTTGCAATTTTATGAACTATTGTGCTATAAGCACCCATGATTTGAGTATTCTGAGATTGTTGAGAAATATTTTGACCTAATGGTCATTGAGCTTTGACATCCACTTTCCTACATGAGAGTACAAATTTGATTATTGGGTTCGTGGTGAACCATGGGATTATTTCTAAAAGTGGATTTTTACGAGATGAGCGCAAATAATCTAAAAAGAGTAGTATTTAGCACCGAGCGGGTAAGTTACTACGATTTCTTACCCCAAAACTACGTGACACCGTAGGTTGGGCCTGAGGTCGAGTTTATGATTATCATTGGGCCTAAGGTCGAGTTGATATTGGGCCTAAGGTCGAGTTTGTTTAGTGATCACTGGACCTAGTTTATACTCCCTGGCAAGAGTATGACGCCTCTCCCCTACTTGAGGTTTTTTCCTTAGGAGGACAAAACGTTGGACTCCATGTAGCTCTCATGGTTTATGTCGGTTAAGAGAAACTCCCTAAACTAAAGTATTTTCCATTGAGATAAGATATTTTCCTTTAAAACTAAAAAACTTTCCCTTGATATGAGTATTTTTCCCTAAAGCTTGAAATTAGATATTTTCCTAACGTGAATGAAATGCCTTCAAGTATGTTCCAAAGTTATATGATTTCGAATTCCAAGTATTTGAGTTCAAAAGAGTTATGATTTATTGAGCATTGAAGAAGTTTTACTCCCCGTGAGACATATGCATGATTTAAAAGTATTACTTAAAGTTTTCTTTAGCTTTGAGTAACGAGAATAAGAGAACAGTACAAATTTCAAAGCTGAAAGTATAATGACTCAGAAGATTCTGTTACATGTTCCATTATACATGATTCTTGAGCTTTGCATTTTATACTTATTCAAGCCATCTGAGTCATTACTTATTACATGCATGATTTGATTAAAGAGTATTGATGTTGTTTATATAAATGCATGCACCCCCAAATACTCAGTACATTCCCAAGTGCTGATCCACATATACGTCTATGTGCTACATTGTCTTATAATGTAGATTCAGGTGCTCAGTTCCAACCTCGTCAGTGATTTCCGAGTACCTCTATCTACATTTCTACAGTGGTGAGTCCTCATGGTTCGAGGACCTATATTCAGACATCTCTATATTTTGAGAGACTATGTTGTTATTTCCAGTTCATTTTGAGTCAGTTGGGGACCTGTCCCGACGACTCTCTAGTTCATTGATTAGTAGAGGCTTTGTCAGAATAGTTATCAGATTGTGGTTGTGTTGAGGCTTCCGGTATTGCTTGGTCATTTGGACCGAGAATTTTCCCCGTATTTCCTTTCATATGATATGACTATGCTAGTGTTTGAATTATTTTATCTTGAAATAAGTGTTATTAGTAGAAACAGGCTCAAACGGTTAGGTTGGGGCTACTTTTAGCCTTAAGCACCGTGTGACGTCCCGGGAGGCAATTTCGGGTCGTTACAAATTTGGTATCAGAGCCTACGGTTTTAAAAGTGTCCTAGGGAGTCTAACAAACTACGTTGAGTAGAGTCATGATCATCGGTGTGTAGCGTGCCACATCTATGAGCAAGAGGCTACAAGACATTTTAGGAAAAAATTGTTTCTTCTTTCAGATTCTATCGTGCCTATAGTTGTCCCTCTCATCTAATAATTTGTTCTTTTCTATTTCAAAAAATGCCTCTCCGTAGAGTGAATACCCACAGGAACGATGATGAGCAACCCCCACCTGTTGATCCTTTGAATGAAACTGTGTCTCTTGCTGAGTTTCAGGCGGCATTTCAAGCATTAGCCCAAGTAGTCACCGCTAATGTTCGGGCCAATAGCCAAGCCGTAGTTTCTAATCAGCAGGGAGGTGATGTAGCCGCGACTAAAATCCGTGATTTCTTATGGATGACTCCACCCGAGTTTTATGGGTCCAAGGCAGGTGAGCACCCACTGTTGTACCTTGAAGAGGTGAGAAAGATCACGCATGTGCTGTATGTTTCTGAGGAAGAAAGTGTTGTATTGGCGTCTTACAGGTTGAAGGACATAGCTTATGACTGGGTTGTATCGTGGAGGAAGAGTAGAGGTGAGGATGTTGCTCCTATGACTTGGCTGGTGTTCCAAGATGCATTCTTGGATAAGTTTTTTCCGCTTAAGATGAGGGAGACAAAGATTGAGGAGTTTAAGAACTTGAGGTAGGGCTCCATGACCGTTAAGAAGTACTTCTTGAAGTTCAACCAGTTGGCCAAGTATTCTCCTGATTTGATTTCTGACACCCGAGCTAGTAAGAGCAAGTTCGTAACAGGTGTTTCTGGGTTGGTGCTGAAAGAGTGTAAGACTACGATGTTGCATAGGGATATGGATCAGGCTTGGTTGATGACGCATGCCCAACAGATAGAGGCAGATAAGATTAGGGAGAGAGACAGAGTGAGGGGTAAGAAGAGGGCTAGATTTGAGCAACATGAGTATAGCCAGCCTATGTTCCATGAAGGGAACCGCCCTCAGTTTCAAAGGCATCCGTCTATGCCAGCGCCTTCATTAGCTAGTGCTCCCGCACCTAGAAGCAAGCAGGAGCAAGGAGGAAGATCTTTTATGTCTAGGTCGCAGAACAGTATTAGTAACAGGCCTCATTATCCTCCTTGTGCTAAGTGTGGTTGGGATCATCCTGGTGGGTGTTTCATAGATCTGAGGGGTTGTTTTGGTTGTCGCAAGCTGGGCCACATACTTAGAGATTATCCTCATGCTAATCAGGGGAATAGAGATACCCGACCTCAGGCATCGGCTACTAGTGCACCAACTCCTGCACCCCATCCCGCCCCTGCTCAAGGCGTTTCATCTAGCACTGCTGGCGGTCAGTGCCAGAACAGATTCTATGCCTTACCATCCCGTCAGGAGCAGGAGGACTCTCCCAATGTTGTTACTAGTATGCTCCGCATATTTTGTTTTGATGTTTATGTGTTTTTGGACCCCGGGTCAAGTCTCTCTTATGTGACCCTACTTGTAGCTGTGAATTTCAAAATGATTCCCGAAAGGATTCCTGAGCCTTTCCTTGTCTCCACATTAGTAGAGGAGTCAGTTGTTGCTAAACAAGTGTATAGAGATTATCCTATTACTGTTCTTCATAGAGTCATACTTGCGGATTTGATAGAGTTAGACATGGTGGATTTTGACCTTATTCTGGGTTTGAATTGGCTTCATTCTTGTTATGCATCTATAGACTATCGTACCCATGTGGTCAAGTTTCAATTTCCTAATGAGCTAAATTTTAAGTGGTCCGGGAGTTCGGTATCTCCCAAAAGTCATTTTATCTCCTATCTCAAAGGCAGAAATCTAATATCCAAATGTTGCATCTATCACTTAGTTAGAGTCAAAGATACTAAGTTCGTGGCTCCAACTATTCAGTCTGTCGATATTGTTAATTAGTTTCCAGATGTTTTTCCAGAATATCTCCCAAGGGTACCTCCCGATAGAGAGATAGAATTTGGGATTGACCTTCTTCCCGATACTCAACCTATTTTTATTCCTCCATACCGTATGACACCTGCAGAACTTAAGGAGTTGAAAGAGAAACTGAAAGATCTTTTAGACAAAGGTTTCATAGTGCCCAGTATTTCTCCTTGAGGCACACCTATTTTATTCGTGCGAAAGAAAGACGGTTCTTTGCGTATGTGCATTGACTATCGTCAGCTTAACAAGGTCACAGTAAAAAATAAGTATCCTCTTTCGAGAATTAATGACCTGTTTAATCAGTTGCAAGGTGCAAGTTATTTGTCCAAGATAGACCTTAGATTCGGCTATCATCAACTTCAAGTAAGGGAGTTTGATATTCCAAGGACAGTCTTCCGAACCCGCTATGGTCACTTTGAGTTTCTAGTCATGTCCTTCGGGCCAACCAATGCCCCAGCCGCCTTCATGGACCTCATGAATTGAGTGTTCAAGCAATATCTCGATATGTTTGTCATTATTTTCATAGATGATATCCTTGTGTACTCCCGTAATGAGAATGACCATGCGAATCATCTTAGAATTGTCTTGCAAACCCTTAGAGATCACCAGTTGTTCGTCAAATTCAGTAAGTGTGAATATTGGCTAAGGTTTGTAGCCTTTTTGGGTTATATCGTTTCAACCGAAGGTATTAGAGTTGATCCCCAAAAGACAGAAGCTGTGAAAAATTGGCCTAGACCTATCTCCCCATCTGACATTAGGAGTTTCTTGGGTCTAGCTGGATACTACCGCCGTTTCGTTGAGGGTTTCTCTTCTATTGCATCTCCCATAACCCGGTTGACCCAAATGAAAGTTAAGTTTCAGTGGTCAGATTCCTGTGAGTAGAGTTTTCAGAAGTTGAAGACTCGACTTACTTCAACCCCTGTATTGACTTTGCCTGATGGTACAGATGGTTTTGTGGTGTATTATGATGTCTCTAGAATTGGTTTGGGTTGTTTGTTGATACAAAAAGGTAAGGTTATAGCCTTCGCCTCTAGACAGTTAAAGCCGCATGAGAAGAATTACCCAACCCATGATATTGAGTTAGTTGTTGTGGTCTTTGCTTTGAAAATCTGGAGACACTATCTTTATGGTGTTCATGTTGATATGTTTACTGATTATAAAAGCCTGCAGTATGTGATTACTCTGAGGGAGTTGAATTTTAGTCAGAGGAGGTGGTTAGATTTGTTAAAAGACTTTGATATGAGTGTGTTGTATCACCCGGGCAAGGCCAACGTAGTGGCGGATGCCCTTAGCAGATTGTTTATGGGTAGTGTTGCCCATATAGATGAAGGTAAGAAAGTGTTAGCTCGTGATGTGCATTATTTGTCTAGATTGGGTGTTAGGCTGCTTGATTCAGCTGAGGGAAGTACTTTGGTGCAAAGTAGTTCCAAATCATCTTTAGTTTCGGAAGTAAAGGAGAAACAAGGTAAAGATCCTAGTTTTGTCAGACTGAATAAGACAGTTAAGGACCAAAAGGTAGAGATTTTCTCCCAAGTGGGAGATGGTGTGTTGAGATTGCAAGGTAGATCGTGTATTCCGTGTGTTGATGATCTGAGGCAGAGGATTATGGCTGAAACGCATGGTGTACGGTATTCTATTCATCCCGACACTACCAAGATGTACCACGAATTGTGGGAAATATATTGGTGGAATGGTATGAAGAATGATATAGCCAAATTCGTAGCAAAATGTCCAACGTGCTAACAGGTTAAGGTAGAGCACCAAAGACCTGGTGGTGTGATGAAAAAGTTTAGTATACCCACTTGGAAGTGGGAGGTGGTAAATATGGACTTCGTGACTAGGTTACCTCTTTCGCGTCGTCATCATGATTCTATTTGGGTTGTTGTGGATAGGCTGACTAAGTCCGCACATTTCTTGCCCGTACTCACATCGTATACAACTGAGGATTATGCTAGATTGTAAATCCGGGAGTTAGTCTGGCAGCATGGAGTTCCCTCGTCCATCATTTTGGATAGGGGTACTCAATTTACTTCTCAGTTTTAGAGGGCGTTCTAGCAGGGTCTTGGTACCCAAGTCCTTTTAAGTCCTTCTTTTTATTCGCAGGCAGATGTTCAGGCTGAGAGGACCATTCAGACCCTGGAAGATATGTTGAGGGCATGTGCTTTTGATTTCAAAAGTAGTTGGGATGAGCATTTGCGATTGATAGAGTTTTCCTATAACAATAGTTACCATGCTAGCAACGGGATGACACCATTTGAGGCCTTTTATGGTAGGAGATGTAGATCACCCATAGGTTGGTTTGAAGTGGGTGAAGCTGCCGTGACTGGGCCTGATGTAATGTTTGAAGCTATGGAGAAAGTTAAGTTAATTAAAGAGAGGTTGATGACCGCCAAAAGTCGTCTAAATTCTTTTGCCGTTGTGAGGAGAAGAGATCTTGAGTTTAAAGTGGGTGATCTGGTATACTTGCAGATTTTACCAATGAAAGGGTTGAGAAGGTTTGGTAAAAAGGGGAAGCTTAGCCCCCGTTATGTTGGCCCGTATAGTGTCTTGAGTCGTGTTGGTAAGGTGGCCTATGAGGTTGAGTTTCCCTCAGAGTTGTCAACTGTTTATCTTATTTTTCATGTCTCCATGCTTAAGGAGCATATTGGTGATTCCGTTGTAGTCGATCCTTCAGAGAATGCCGATATTCAGAATAGTCTTTCCTTCGATTAGATTCCTGTTGAGATCCTAGATTTTCAGATCTGTAGACTAAGGAACAAAAAAGTTCTCTTGGTCAAAGTTTTGTGGCAGAACCAATCTTTTGTGGGTGCTACTTGGAAGGCAAAAACAGCTATGCAATCCAAGTACCCGCACCTCTTTTCCGCAAGTTTAGATTGATCTAAAGGTATTATTCTTCCTTAATTCATCGCTTCTAATCTAAAGTTCAGCTATGTATCTATTCTTGCATGAGTTCTTGCAATTTCTAAGGTATTTAAGAGTTTAGAGAGATTCAAGTATGTGTACTCTATTTTTCCTGTGTTCCTAGTCCAACGAGTGACATTCGAGGATGAATGTTTCAAAGGGCAGATATTGTAAGACCCCGCAAAAATTCTCTCATAGAATGAGCCTTAGGGCATGTCAAGTGAGGCACGATTCTAACCCTAAAAGATTGAGAAGTGACTTCCTAAGTGAGTACCGTGTTAACCATATAGAATTTCCCTAATTTCGAATTTTTATCATATGGGAAATTTGCTAAGCTTTTTGTCGATATAAGATTCGCCCAAATTTGATACCCGGGTAAGAAGTTATGGCCAATTTAAGTCCTAGTCATAAAACATCGTCATTTTGGTGTTTGGAGCATCGCGGAGAGGGTCTATTTGAAAATTGTCAATTTCCAGTGGAACTCCGCGATAGTAGCGCGTCGCGGAGGACCCCAATTTTTCAATAGTCAATTTCCAGTGGCCTGGCGCGTTTGTGACGCGTCGCGTTGAAGTTCCAGGTCCCAACAAGTGGAACAACGCGATGGCTCCACGTCGCGGTGACTACCAATTTCCCATTTGTCAATTTCCAACGATCCACCGCGATAGTGGCGCATCGCGGTGGCCCATGAAATCGTGTTCCCAGTTTAATTTTTCTAGCTTCATACAGAAGTTAAAAAGGGCACTTTGGATTTTTTTCCAAGCCTCTTAAACCGTGCAAACACCAAATTGAAGTCATTTACAAGCATTCTATGAAGGTTTTTCTCAAGTCTTCTCTCAACAAGAACCCTAAGTATCCAAAACCTCTTCTAAGAATCTCAAGAATCCACCATAGATTTTCTAAATTGAGTCAAGATTCAAGGTTCCCAAGTCAAGGGCTTCAAGAACCCTTATTCAAGAGTACGAATAGAGTTCCAAAAGCGAGAGTTTATCCAAAGCTTCTAATTCAAGGTATGCAGGGTTTTGAACAAGGGTAATCCTTTCACCCTTTTGCCCAAAGGCTTATTTAAACTACAATTCTCTGCAATTTATGAGATTTTACATGAAATTGAATTGAGGTTTTTCTTCTATTGTTAGTGGTTGCAAGCTTTTGATGTTTCCCTTGAATTGAGAGTCTAATGGCATGATTTTTACATGTTTTCTTGATTTATCACATGTTATTTTACTGATTCAATAAAAGTTCATTGTGGTTATGTTTAAAGCATCCAGATAATTATTTTACTCCATCTAGCATAAGAGGTTTCATATCCCAAAATTATACACCCCCACTTAAAAAATAATGGCATAGTTTTCTTTTTAATTCGTTTAAAAAATAATGTCTTATTTTAGTTTTTGAGAACACTTTAATTTTAATTTTTCATGTGGCATCTTTGAGACGACACAATTAAAGTAAATTTGACGTAAATTTAATTTAAGACCATAAAATTTAAAAGTCTTCATTATTTTCTTAAAATTCATGCCAAGTCAAAGCAGATCATTCTTTTTTAAATAAAGAGAGTATTATTTAGCAAGTGAAATAGTTGTGTGAATATATAGAAATTTTTGTTTGCAACCTGATAAGATTACAAAGTGCTTAATCCAAAGATTTAAATATAAAGCTTTCAAGGTAGTCCTCAGTTTCTCAATTTTGTAGTTATTCGAGGTTGCTCAACTTGAAAGTAGTTCTATCTCTCAGGTGATGAAAAACTAACTTGTGTTTGGAATGTTAAAGAATGATCTTGACAAGAAGGAACAAGAGACTAAGTCACTAAGGTATCTTTTATTTCTTTTATAACAGATTCTAAATGTGGTTAAACCTCAACAATAGCATACATTAACAACTTTAGTTACTTAAACTCCCTTTAGGTACCATGTTCAGTTCTAATTGATTTTAGAGGCATATCCTCCTGAAAATAGAGACAACTTTAGAGAGAGAAAAAAAAAAGAAAATTGCATTTTTGACACTACATATTGAGCATTATGAGGAAAAATGATATCAATATGAGCCAAAGATGAAAGCTATGAAAAAAATGTGGCAAGATTGGTAAATCTCTATATAAGTTAGCATTCTGTGTCTTTAGTTAAATCAAATTTTCTCGATTTCTAACATTTGAATTTCCTTCTAACTATGAGATTTTGTATGGAGATCACTTCAGGATCACCACATATTAATTTATATGTTCAATAAAACTCCACTTTATTTACGTATATTTCACTTACTTATTAAACATCAGTGACTTGAACCAATATACGAAACGAGGTCGCTTACTTGCTTATTCAAAATTTAATTAAATGTCAATATTTATTCTGAATTTGCTTATAAAAGGATTGAGCATTTAGAGTAGGTCAAAGTATAATCATTCTTTTGATATAACTGAAAATTCTCTAAGTCGAGGCTTTTGATGGGTATTCGTTAATGTTTAGTTGTGTAAGTAATTATTACTTTTTTTCTGTTGTACTTAGATATACAACCTAAAAGTAAAAAAGAAACCGTGAATATAGAGAAACTAAATAAAGTATAGCCATAATATAGTATATCATAGTGGTATAAGATTCAATTTTCTTTATCTTTCTACTTCAGTTTTCTCTATGTGAATTTTATCGGTGTACTGCTTTCTGTCCTTTTTGTTTAGGGATGGCATTCTATTAGTTATGTTAGCGAAATAGATATACAATTTATTCAAATTATTGTCTCCAATATCATTCAACAGTTTATCCAACACATGTAAAATAATTGCCTGAATTTTTATTCTTCAATTTCATTGTTCGAAGCAAACAT
Organism: Capsicum pubescens; assembly: GCA_030864215.1. Taxonomy (NCBI): domain Eukaryota; kingdom Viridiplantae; phylum Streptophyta; class Magnoliopsida; order Solanales; family Solanaceae; genus Capsicum; species Capsicum pubescens. The sequence continues at coordinate 129,066,835 of CM061543.1, forward strand.
ATATACTTTTCATGTCGGGATCATGCAAAGCACGAGTATACTTATCTAGTTATGTAAATAAAAGGCACTAACTTAAAATTTAGCGAAGAGTGTTATAGCACAAAAGCTATTAAAACTAACAAATGACAAAATCTTTAAGATTTAGCACATATTAAAAAGATATTTATTTATAACGTTGCTCTAAAATTTATTATATTTATCCCTTATATTTATTATAGGCCAAACACATCGACAGGTATCTCAACTTGGCACGATCTTTCACTTTGACACCTCTAGTAGACGTTGTTCACTTTAGGCACCTCAAGTAGCGTACGAGTGTGTCATTTTGACACTTTTTGCTGAGTCATCATTGGACGTGTGTTACACGCATTTTAAGTGCGTTTGAGGGTATTTTCGTAATTTTTTCATCATTTATTTTCCAAAATTGTTGAAAATCTCCATTGGAAAATCAGCAAAAATTTTCATCTTAAGCAACACTCTTAGCCCCATTTTTACCTATCTTCGACTCCTTAGGCATCACATTCTTACTTTGATCAATATTAGTATGAGAATTAAAGAACTCACATGAAAATTTCCTCAAATTTGAACTGAAATCATCATCATCATCAGCTTTCAGATATTCAAAATTTTCATCACCAGTGTCATGAACGGTGACAACCTCAGCTGAAACCCTAGAATTCAAATTCGTTGATTTCTTCGGATAATTTGATGGGAATTTTGCGAAATTCACTTTTTCCATATCATTTTCAATTGAAATCAGTTGTCCAACCTGCTTCATATTTATCGGAATACCTTCTCCGGCCAAATCAGCCGGTGTACATGACTTAGAACCAAAATTGAGATGAGATTGATTTTTAATTTTTCAGTATTCCCAATACCTTTTTTCATCAAATCATGTTGGGAATTTGGAGGGAAAGGTTGGAGAAATAATTTAGAGGTGGTGTTGCACAACGAAGAAAAAGATAATTGCATTGCGGGGGAGGGGGGAAGGGGGTTGCGACAGATGACTGTATGGGGGGGAGGGGGGTAAAAATAAAAACATAATTTGAAGAAGATGAGGAAACTGGAATACAAAATTACAAATCATCGCAATTCATTCAACCAAATAAAAAGAACATGGAATAAAAAAATAAGAATGATCGGAGGATTGAAGGAAATTAGCAAAAAAAATACCTTGAAGAATTTGAGGGGGGAAGGGGGGGCATTGCAGCAACTGAGGCGTTGGAGAAGATGACTTTGTTGATTAATTTTTTGTTTAATTTAAATTAATTAATCAATAATTATTTGAATAAAAAATAACAAATGTCCTATTATTATTGGTCACTTTACACGTCATAGTGCGTGTAATATATGCATAGGATATATTTTTGCGGATTGTGCAAAAAGTGTCAAAATGACACACTCTTATACTACTTGAGGTGCCTAAAGTGAACAACGTATACTTTAGGTGCCAAAGTGAATGATTGTGCCATGTTGAGGGACCTGTCGATATATTTGGCCTTTATTATATTATACTTATAATATACATATATACATATATATATATATATACATACACACACACACACATATATATATATATACATATATAAATATATATATTATACACAGTGTAATCAAGACTAAGTTTAACTATAATTTATGATATTACAGTTATCTTAATCTCGTTTGATATGAAGTTTCAACATTTCAACCTATGGTGAACAACTCTAGTAGCATTCTTGACATTGAGGAAAATGTATTGGCATATTCTTGTAGAACATGATAAAGAATATGGGATACATTAAATACAAGTATCACAAATAGAATTTGATTTTTTTTAAATTTGACATATTTGAATAATTGCAACCAATAAAAAATACACTTAATTAAAATGTTTTTCATGAGAGAGAGAAATCGATGGAATTCTTAATAAAAATGCAACGCAAATAATTGATATACATTTCATATAGCTTTAACACTAATTTGTAATGCTAATTGAAATAATGAAATCACTAATTAAGTCGAGTGTAACGCCTCAAATCTGGTACCCGAAATGTTACACGGTGCTCATGACCCCGAAGGACCACAAGCTAAACCATGACTGATATCTGTACCTGTATACTGCATAATCTACTGAATAATGCGGAAATATGAACTGAAAGGCCATAAGGTTCACATAACTGAAGTAAAACATAACATCTAAACGGGGTATGAAATACCCAAAATAACTAAAATAACTGTCTGAACATAATAGTCTGGAAAGCCTCTAACTGACGGAACTGTCTGAGTAAGGAGTTGATGGGACATGTCCCCAACTAACTCCAACTAATAAACTAATTACTGAGATAATAAAATGATGATCATTTTCTCGAAAGATGAGGACTCACTGCTAACTCTGACAGCTGAGACTGGAATCTACTGATGCTCTGGAGCTCGTGTCTCTGAACCTATGGTATAAGACACCATAACGCAAATGCATTAGTACTTTGAATGTACTGGTATGCATATGAGGTAGGCTGAATGCATGGGGTTCATATACATGAACAATAACAATAGCAGACTGACTATCATGATCGTGGGAATACATGCATGAGACATAATAACTGACACTGATACTGTGATAACACGATTACTGAATCTGAATACTGATAACATTATATACTGATAACTGATATAACTGATAACATGAGTAATTGTATCTGACAATCCTGAATCTATTGGAACTAGCTGAGTCCCATACTGTATCTGAGTTGATTGTATCTGATAGTCCTGAAATCTGAAGAACTATCTGAGTTCTATTACTGAGACTGATTGACTGTGTCTGAAAGTCCTGATTTTGTAACATGAAACTGTGGGAAGTAGTTATCTAACTGACATGCCCCTAATATGCCATTATGGCTGAGTTGGGGTTCAATCTGTAACCTGATGTGTAAGCCAATGCTAACACATTTACAGCGTTTAACTCTAAATAATTGCAAAGCTTGAGCAACTTTAGTCATTTTTGATTAGTTTACTTTGATTTTGCAGTATAAGTAGAGAAGAAGGGGAACCACAAATAAAGGAAGAAAAAAAGCATGAAATCGAAAGCAAATAAAGAACAAAGTATGGCTGACAACATTCATGACACGTCGTCAGCCTGGTGATAAGCTGTCAAGGATGCCATCAACCTTAAACAGAAGATGGAAGTTGCAGGAAGTTTTGTGACGACATTTATGACACACCGTCAAGATAATGATATGGCATCACCGTCGTCGTCAACCTTAGGTAGTATAAGCTAAACTTGCAGAGAAGCTGACGACGTCCGCGATAGGCCATCATGAGCGCCGTCATCTATTCCGAAGAAAATCTAAACTTTAATTTTATTTCCTTATTTAGGGTTAACTATTTAAAACCTTGTTTTAGTTTTTTTCTATTCATTCGATCATTAAGGATTGGACATATCCTATAAGATACAATATACGATATTTCTCTCTCTCTCTCTCTCAAAAATCAATATTTTGGAGTTTTGCCCTGTGATTTAATTCAAAGTATACTTTTGATTTTCTTCATCATTGTAAGTTAATCCTTTTAGTTATGAATTCAATTTGCATACTTGTTTCTCACATCATGAGTGGCTAAACACCTGTAACCTGGATCATGGGATCTAGGGTTAGGTCATGATAAGGTGTTAAATACTCAAGATGTCACGACCCAAAAATGAGGGTCATGAAGGCACTTGTCGCGGCGTACCTTGACAAGTAAGCCTATCACCCAAACTGATATGAATAGAGAAAAGGACAGAAATACCCAAGGTAAAGCTTCTAGAATGAAGCCGAACCATATAAATAATCATAAAAATATGGAAAAAACTTATCCAAAACGCCAATCATGCCTAAAATTAGGTGTCAATAGTGTAAGAACTACTAATACAATCCAAAAGTCAAATACATCGGAAAAATAACCACAAAGGAATAATAACTATCTCCGAACACTAATAAAGACATAACTAGTATAGAAAGATACAGGTGAACTTCGGATGAATGAATGTCCAACCGCTACCTTGGAAGCTCCAACAACCGCCCGAATTAAGTAAACTGAGGCGCACTCGATCTAGGACCTGCACCGAAAGGGTGCAGTAGGCATGAGTACGGTCCACTTATAATCAGTAGGTATCATAGGTCGTCTAAGCAATAAAGTAAATAAGGCATTCAAAATATACACTAAGGGCACGTCACCTGCAATCAGAAAATGTCCCACAACGGTAGCCCACACCACTTGCACTAACAGTTCTAATATATCTCACATATATTGCAAAAACACATCAAGATATAGAACACAAGTATAGATTATGTCACATATAAAATAGAACAAGAGAGAACATGTAGATACAAGATCATCAAATACAAGTAAAGAAAGGTAAGACAAATACATAGATGACAAGTCAATAAGGAAATACAACACAACATAAACACAATAAATTAAGTGCAATGTATATGATAATGATGATGATGATGATGCACGAGGTTGTCGCACAACCTCCGGGATCATTGCATAATCCCCGACGGAGCCAAAGCTTCCCGACGTAGGACCCATGGGGGGTTCGTTAACCCATATACAATCCACATATCTTATATCTTCTTTCCGTCATATCCCTCGAAAAGGATTTTATAAAGTGTTACAATATTTTTAAAAAGGTGTTGCCAGTGTTTCTCAGATGTTGCCAAAGTGGTACCAATGTTTCATGAATGAGTATGATATGAATATATAATGCTCATAACCAATCACAATAAGTATTTCCACAACCAACCACAATGATACATTTCCACAACCACATGAGCCAATATTCACTCGTTATTTTCATTTCATCCATGAATGTCCACATGTCTCATATGCCAGTAAAGAATGAATATAATCATAATACATCCATGGTACCACATTAAAAATACAATACAATTACTCACATGTATTCAAGGCTATCAATGTCACATAGGACCCCACACGGTCAAACATATCACATAATATTTCAATTTCGACAATTACATCACATATAGGCCCCACACGGGCACAACACGTAGATAGCCATTTTTCATGATTAGTTACCACCCTTAACATGCATTTTGTATCATCATTTACTATCCAGCCCAGTCTGAAGAGTTAAGCCATAACCTACCTCGAAAGCCGAAATGGGTCCGCTACACTTGAACCCGTGACCTTACTTTTCACGAATAATTCCGTACTCTACTAAAAATAACAAATATGAAATCTACGCATAAAAAAAATCAACGACACCCATATTGACTACTTTTGGTTCGGGGTCAAAAGGGACCCCCAAAATAGGTTTTCGAAAAAGAAGGGCAAAATTGGAAATTTACTTCAAAAACATGTTTCCCATATTTTTAGGAACCTACAGCTGAAAACCCAAGTTAAATCGAGTCAAAAACGAGGTTCAAATCTAAGAAAAACCATTTTTGAGCTTTATCGGGTAAAATATTTGAAATTCGGGTTGAAATCAAGAATCAGAGTTGTTTTGAAGGTTAAATTGAGGAAAAACTAGTAATTATAAGATAAAAATATTATTCAAGTGAAAAGGATAAAATTTGAGTTTAAAATCATGCCCTATGATTTTTGGGGTTTTGAGAAATTAAGGAAGAAATTACTAAGAAAAGGGTGAATTCTTACCTTAAATTCGTAATATAATCAAGAAATAGGTGTTAATCTAGCTTTCTAAGCTCCCATAAACTTCACTTTTAAGCTCCCAAAATATTTAGGGTTTAACTCTCAAGAGGCAAGATGAAAAAAATGAGCAAAATGGGCTAAAAACAAGAGGGTATTTATATTGCATATTTTTCTGTTTTTTGCACCATATTTTTCCTTCAAGTTCACCCCGGACTTTGACGAGGTGTTCGGGATTCATTCGGAGTCCGATTTATGCAAACGAAGTATGCAACCATACTAAATTCGACATTACGAATGTGATGGCGGGTACCAGATTTTCCAGAAAAAGTCATTTTCACAAAATTGACCCCCGAAACCCGAAATCATAATTTTTCAAACCGAGGGTCGAAATGAGATTTAAAAGCTGTAAAATCATAACAAACATGCTAACACACTAAAATCGACGTTCCGGATCTGCTGGAGAAGTTGGATTTTTCATCCGAGGTCGTTTCGATCAAATGTTGGTTCTACACCCATATTTCCAATTTTCCAACTTTCCGATCAATAGGTCGAAATGAGCTCGGGTGAACCAGGACCCGAACCAAAGTTCTACCTAGCCTAAAATCGATATTCCGGAGCTGTTGGCGCAGTCCGTTCGATCATCCATCATACGGATCAAAATATAATCACATAAGTCCAAAATAAAGCTCTCGAAGCCATAAAAAACCACAATATTGCATAAATGATACCAAAATGCATCAAAAATCATGTCAACCACTCCCACACCCCAGAAATACTATAATGCAACTACGAGGAGGGGTAAAACAGTCAAATCACACAAAATCACAAATTTCACATATTTCATCAAATTTTTAGGTCGTTACATCATCCACCACTAAAAATCTAGTTCGTCCTCCAACTAAGGCAAGGAAATACCTGAATCAATGAAAAGCTGGGGATAGGAACTATGCATATCAGACTCAATCTCCTAGGAAGTCACATCTACAGGTCAAAGTTTCCACTGGACCTGAACCACAAGGATCAGTTTAGAGTGCAACTGCCTAACATCCCTAGCCAAAATGGAAATTGGCTCCTCAACAAAGGACAACCGCTCATCTAACTGAACTGAATCCCAACGAATGACATGAGACTTGTCAAGAATATAGCAACGAAGCATAAAAACATGAAAACTGGATGAACAACAGATAGATCAAGGGGCAAAGCCAACTCATAATCCACATCACCAATAGTCCGAAGAATCTCAAATGGATCAATATACCTGGGGCTAAGCTTGCCCCTCTTCCCAAACCTCATCACACCTTTCATGGGTGAAACTCAAAGAAAAACACGATCACCAACACCAAAACTCAAGACACAAAGTCTACGATCAGCATAACACTTCTGCCTACTTTGGGCCGCTCTAAGTCTATTCTGAATGACCCAGACCCTATCCAAAGACTCACGAAGCAAGTCCGTACCTCGAGGTCTCACCTCTGAAACATCTTACCAACCTACTGGAGAGTGAAAACGCCTACCATATAATGCCTCAAAAGGAGCTATATCAATACTGGAATGGTAGCTATTACTATGTGCAAACTATGCTAAAGCCAAATGCTGCTCCCACTGGCCACCAAAATCCATCACGCACGCGTGGAGCATACTCCAAAACCTGGATAGTCCATTCTGAATGACCATCAGTCTGGAGTGAAACACTGAACTAAGATCCACTCGAGTACCTAACTCATCCTAAAAAGTCTTCCAAAAGTGAGATGTGAGCACAGGACCTCGATCTGAAATAATGGACACCGGCACACTATGCAGACGCACAATCTCACGAATGTAGATACGGGCCAACCTCTCAGCACTAAATGAGACCTGAACTAGAATAAAATGATCTGACTTAGTCGATCGATCCACGATGACCCAAACACTGTTAGAACCATGAGATGTACGCGACAAACCAGTCACAAAGTCCATAGTGATGCGTTCCCACTTCCACTCAGGAATGGGTAACCTCTGAAGTAAACCACCAAATCTCATATGCTCGGCCTTCACTTGCTGACAACATAGGCAACGAGACACAAAATCTGCTATATCTAGCCTCATACCACCCCACCAGTAGTGCTGTCTCAAATCACGATACATCTTAGTCACACCTAGATGGATGGAATATCTGGAACAATGGGCCTCCTCCAAGATCAACCTAATTCGATCACCACTCTTGGCATACAAACTCAGCCCTCAATCCTCAAAACTTCATCTAAATTAGGTGAGGCTTTCTTAAACTCTCTACTCAATATTTTATCTCGAATCAACCTCAACCAAACATCGTCAAACTAATAAGCTTGAATCTGCCCCATAAAAAAGGGTCTAGCATCCACAAGTGCCAAAACACGCCCTGGTGTTGAAATATCAAGCCTGACTATCAGATTATCTAAAGACTGAACCTCCAAGGCCAATGACCTCTCCTGAGTCAAAAGATGCACCAAGCTACCCATGCTAGCCGACTTCTAGCTCAAGGTATCCACAAGCACATTAGCCTTTCCCTAATGGTAGAGAATAGTCAAGTCATAATCCTTAAGCAACTCAAGCCAACGACGTTGCCTCCTATGAAGATCTCACTGATAAAGAAGTACAAAAGGCTACGATGATCTGAGAAGATCTCACAATGGAATCCATACAAGTAGTGCCTCCAAAACTTCAAGGAAAATACAACTGCGCACAACTCCAAATCATGGGTAGGATAATTTCTCTCATGAGGATTCAATTGATGAGATGCATAAGCAATTACCTTGCCCTCCTGCATCAACACAACACCTAACCCAACACCTGAAGTATGACAAAAGACAGTAAAACCCATGCCCTCCTTAGGCAAAACTAATATAGGAGCTGAAGTCAACAAATTCTTGAGCTTCAGAAAGCTCACCTCACAAGCTTCATACCATTCAAAAGAAATCTTCTTCTGGATCAACCTGGTCAATGGAGCTGCAATGGATGAAAAACCCTCAACAAAACGTCGATAATACTCAGCCAAGCCAATAAAACTTTGAATCTCGGTGGGCGAAGTAGGTTTAGCCCAAATCACGAACTGCTGCAACCTTAGCTGGATCAACCATAATACCTTCCTTAGTCACCACATGACCCAAGAAAAATAATAGACACTAACCAAATCTCACACTTAAAGAACTTAGCTTATAGCTTCTCATCCCTCAATCTCTAAAGCACAATCCACAAATGCTCCTCTTGCTCAGCATCACTCTTGGAATAAACCAAGGTATCATCTATAAATACCATAATAAAAGAGCCAATATACGGTCGAAACACTTATTCATCAACTCCATGAACGAGGCAGGGGAATTGGTCAACCCAAAAGACGTGACCAAGAACTTATAATGACCATATCGAGTCCGAAAAGCTATTTTTGGAATACCCAAAGCTCTAATCGTCAACTGGTGATAACCGAACCACAATTTAATCTTCGAAAACACCACAACGCCCTGAAGCTGATCAAATAAATCATCAATGCGAGGAAGAAAATACTTATTCTTAACCATCACCTTGTTCAACTGCCGATAATTAATACATATCTACATAGACCCATCCTTTCTCTTTACATACAAGACAGACACACCATAAGGTGAAATACTAGGTCGAATAAATCCCTTATCCAACAACTCCTATAACTGATCCTTTAGTTTTTTTCAACTCTGTTGGGGCCATCCTATAAGGAGGAACAGAAATGGGCTCGATGCCTGACTCAACATCAATAATAAAATCAATATCTCAATTTGAAGGCATACTAGGAAAGTCCGTATGGAACACCTCCATAAATTCACGGGCAACACAGACAGAATCTAAGAAAAAAGGCGAAACAACACTTGTGTCACGAATATAGGCCAAGTAAGATAAACATCCCTTCTCAACCAAATTATGAGCCTGAACATAAGATATAACCCTCTTAGGACCCGAATTAAGTGTACTTTTTCCAAGCTATCCTTGTAACACCAACTAAAGCTAAAGTCACAGTCCTAGCAAAATAATCTAAGACAACATGATAAGGAGCCAAACAATCCATATCCAAAATAACATCAAAATCGACCATATCTAACACAAACAAGTCTACCAAAGTTTCACGTCTGGCAAAATTCACAACACAAGATCGGTACACCCGATCCACCACTAAAGAATCACCTACCGAGGTAGATACATGAATAGGCATGGCAAGAGGCTCCCTAATAGAATCAAAACCCAAAGAAAAATAGACAGACACATAGAAGAAAGTCGATCCAGGATCAAATAATAACATGCAAGTCTGAAACAAATGGAACGGTACCTGCAATCACAACATATGAAGCATTCGCCTCAGATCTGATTGATATAGCGTAGCACTATCGATGACTACCATCTGGTTGAGTGGCCCCATAACCACCAACACGGGCTCTACCACCTCAACCTCTAGCACCTTTGGTAGAACACCTATCTCTCACAGCTGAAATAAAGTTATCTCTAAACATGCGGTAAGAACAGTCCTTGGCCACATGGCCAATCTCAACCACATATAACAACCTCTGCGATTAGTCTCAATAGAAAAAGGTACAACTGAGCCTGAATGACCACCTAAACTCTGTAATGTCGCCTGTACTGGCCTACCATAGTATCCACGAGAACCTCTAAAAGTTCTGTCTTGAGAGGCCTGACTCCTGAACTCACCAAAATATCGCACCTTCTTGGCGCCTCCCTGAGATGCACTAAGAATATCCTCTATCATCTTATCATGATCTACAATACTCTAAAAAGAAGCCCCAAACACAACTATATGAAATGTAGCCAACAGAAGGAAGACAACCCAACCCTTTACAAACTTTTGAATCTTCTCAAACTCGGTGGAAATGCTATCTTAGAAATATCAAGACAGGGTATGAAAGCATGCCTTATACTAAAAAACTATCATGGAGCCCCGCTCCAAATTATCAAACTCGTCCCACATATGATATCTCAAACTAAAAGGCACAAATCTCTCCAGAAAGGCATCAACAAACTAATCCCATGACAACTTAGGAGCATTAACAAGCCTACAACCAACAAATAATATCCAATAATCTCTCGCTGTGTCTCTCAACTGATAAGAGGTATAAGAAACTCCATTCACGTAGAAAGAGTGAAACACAACTCAGAATATAGGGTATGAAAGAATTTTGCACGATAAAGAATGAAACCAGCGAATTTTCCTGAAGACATCCTATAGCCTCTCGAAGATAGATACGGACATCTATGTATCGATCCGCGAGACTCTATTAGATATCCCATTCTTACACCGTTGAGACCAATGAAACCTGGCTGATCTGATACCAATTTATCACGACCTAAAAATGAGGGTCATGATTGCACTTGTCGCGGTGTACCTTGACAAGTAAGCCTATCACCCAAACTGATACGAATAGAGAAAAAGATAGAAAGACCCAAAGTAAGGCTTCTAGAATAAAGCCAAACCATATAAATAATCATAACAATGCGGAAAGAACTTATCCAGAACACCAATCATGCCCAAAACCAGGTGTCAATAGTGTAAGAACTACTAATACAATCGAAGAGTCAAATACATCAAAAAAATAACCGCAAAGGAATAATAACTGTCTCCGAACAATAATAAAGACATAACTCATATAGAAAGATAGAGGTGAACTTCAGACGCATAAATGTCCAACCGCTACCTTGGAAGCTTCAACAAACGCTCGAATCAAGTAAGCTAAGGTGCACTCGAGCTAGGACCTGCACCTAAAGGGCACAGTAGGCATGAGTACGGTCCAGTTGTACTCAGTAGGTATCATAGGCCGACTAAGCAAAGTAGTAAATAAGGCATACAAAATATACACTAAGGGCACGTCACCTGCAATAAAAAAAATCCCACAATGGTATCCCTCACCGCTTACACTAACAGTTCTAATATATCTCACATATATTGCAAAAACACTTCAACATATAGAACACAAGTATAGATTATGTCACATATAAAATAGAGCAATAGAGAACATGTAGATACAAGATCATCAAATACAAGTAAAGAAAGGTAAGATAAATACATAGATGACAAGTCAATAAGGAAATACAACATAACATAAACACAATAAATTACGTGCAATGTACATAATAATGATGGTGGTGATGCGCGAGGTTGTCGCACAACCTCCAGGATTATTGCACAATCCCCGTATACACCTACGAAGCCAAAGCTTCCCGACGTAGGACCCATGGGGGGTTCATCAACCCATATACAATCCACATATCTCATATCTCCTTTCCGGCACATCCCTCGGAAAAGGTTTTATAAGGTGTTACAATATTTTTAAAAAAGTATTGCCAGTGTTTCTTAGATGTTGCAACAGTGGTACCAATGTTTCATGAATGAGTATGATATGAAGATATAATTATCACAACCAATCACAATAAGTATTTCCACAACCAAACACAATGATACATTTCCACAACCACATGAGCCAATATTCACTCATTATTTTCATTTCATCCATGAATTTCCACATGTCTCATATGCCAGTAAAGTATGAATATAATCACAATACACCCATGGTACCTCATTAAACAATACAATACAATTACTCCCATGTATTCAAGGCTATCAATGTCACATAGGACCCCACACGGTCAAACATATCACATAATATTTTAATTTCGACAATTACATCACATATAGGCCCCACACGGGTACAACACGTAGATAGCCATTTTTCATAATTAGTTACCACCCTTAACATGTATTTTTTACCATCATTTACTACCCAGCCCAGTCTGAAGAGTTAAGCCATAACCTACTTCAAAAGTCGAAATCGATCCGCTACACTTGAACCTGTGATCTTACTTTTCATGAATAATTTTGAACTCTACTAAAAACATCAAATATGAAATCTATGCATCAAAACAAAATCAACGACACTCATATTGACTACTTTTGGTTTGGGGTCAAAACGGACCCCCAAAATAGGTTTTCGAAAAAGAAGGGCAAAATTGGAAATTTACTTCAAAACATGTTCCCCATATTTTTAGGAACCTACAGATGAAAATCCAAGTTAAATTGAGTAAAAAACGAGGTTCAAATCTAAGAAAAACCATTTTTGAGCTTTATCGGGTAAAATATTTGAAATCCGGGTTGAAATCAAGAATCAATGTTGTTTTGAAGGTTAAATTGAGAAAAAACTAGTAATTATAAGATAAAAATATTATTCAAGTGAAAAGGATAAAATTTGGGTTTAAAATCATGCCCTAAGATTTTTTGAGTTTTGAGAAATTAAGGAAGAAATTACTAAGAAAAGGGTGAATTCTTACCTTAAATCCATAATATAATCAAGAAATTGGTGTTAATCTAGCTTCCTAAGCTCCCATAAACTTCACTTTTAAGCTCCCAAATATTTAGGGTTTAACTCTCAAGAGGCAAGATGAAAAAAATGAGCAAAATGGGCCCAAAAAAAAGAGGGTAATTTATACTGCATATTTTTCTGGTTTTTGCACCAGATTTTTCCTTCAAGTTCACCCCGAACTTTGACGGGGTGTCCGAGATTCATTCGGAGTCCGATTTATGCAAACGAACTATGCAACCATACTAAATTAGACGTTCCGAATGCGATGGAGAGATCAGATTTTCCAGAAAAAGTCATTTTCACAAAATTGACCCCCGAAACCCGAAATCATAATTTTCCAAACCGAGGGTCAAAATGAGATTTAAAAGCTGTAAAATCATAACAAATATGCTAACACACTAAAATTGACATTCTGGATCTACTGGAGAAGTCGTATTTTCCATCTGAGGTCGTTTCGATGAAATGTGGGTCCCACACCCATATTTCTAATTTTCCAACTTTTTGATCAATAGGTCGAAATGAGCTCGGGTGAACCAGGACACAAACCAAAGGTCTACCTAGACTAAAATCGATATTACGGATCTGATAGCTTAGTCCATTTGTTCATCCATCGTACGGATCAAAATATAACCACATAAGTGCAAAATAAGACTCTCGAAGCCATAAAAAAACACAATATTGCATAAATGATACCAAAATGCATCAAAAATCCTGTCAACCACTCCCACACCCCAGAAATACCATAATGCAACTACGAGGAGGGGTAAAATAGTTAAATCACACAAAATCACAAATTTCACATATTTCTTCAAATTTTTAGGCTGTTATACAAGATTTACTAGGTGTTAGGATTTCTTGGTAATTCTGAGATTATAATTTACGTCTGTTGGTTGCAAATAGTAGGCATACCTACTTTGGTTTTCTTGAGAAAGAAATCATAAACAGAAGGAAGTTAATTATCAACAGGGACTCGGAAAGGCTTCGTTTAATAAATAGCACTGTAGCAAGGTTGATTAACCTGAGGTAAAATTTGGACAGTGCATAGCGATTCCCTAAGTCTGAGAGGATTAGGAAATTAGACTCTTGAATAGGTCGAGAGACATTTGAGCATATCATCGATAAAGATAGCTTGTGATCCTAACCACCGTGAGAGTCTTGAGTAAACTTTAGCATCTGTCATGCACCGTAAGCCCTAGTGAACATAATCCTGGTTATTTCATAAACTCTTGATTTAAAAACACCGAAATTAAAGTGATCAAAAATTATTTTCTAATCTCCAAAACCCCCATTTTATCTTTTTATATCGTTTGTTTGAATTTAACTTGTAGTTTTAGTTTCAAACTAGTTTAATCGCCACTCACATTGTTCCCTGTGAGATTCGACCCCAACCTATTTGGGTTTTATATTGACAAAGATCGCTTACACCCATTCAAGAGTGTAATTTGAGCATTATCAACAAATGGCGCCGTTGTCGGGGAACAATTTGGCATATTGAGTTGGTTTGGAATTTTAGCCTACTTGCTTGAATTCAAACTTATAAATATTTATTTTTATTTTTCTTTTATTTCTTGTGTTAGGTAGATTTTTATTTTAGTTTACTTATTACTATAGCATCGTGGAATGAACATGAGCTTGGTGGTTGGAAATCTTATCTTGATGATCAATGTCCATATTGTGATGGACCTCACTTTTGGCAAGATTATAGATATGCTCTTCGAAGAGAGATATGTGCACCATCTCCATCCTACTGGGAGTATGATTGTTATTTATGCGGTGATCGAGATGGACATTGGAGTGATTACCCACATGCCCCCTTCCCCTATTGTGCTAACCCAAATTCTAGTTCTTCATATGAGTTTGATAGGTCTTATGGTCAAGAAAAGAAAGAACGAAGCACCGGTAAGAGTGGATTTGAAGCTATATTTCAACGAATAATGGATCTCTAGATAGAAACATATGATATCGTATGCGATATACATCAAGACATGAAGCCGATCATTTATGAGGAGATGGATATAGAGGTCAATTATTCAAAGCATTCTTCTATGTTATGTTTAGATGATATCTTGTCTGTGGAATCATTTAACATAATGTAAGAGTGTGAAGATGAGGAGCTAGATTCCTATATTAATGATGAGATTGATGTTGATCTTCCATTGGAGATTTCCCAACCAACCGAACAATTCATGAACGAAGATGACAAAGATGAGGAAATGGTACTAGAATTGAAAGAAGAAATCTAGAACAATCCTCGTAAAGACTCTAGTCCATTTTGGGGTAAAGATACTAATAGAGACGTTACTCCAGAATTGAGAGTCAGTCCTCATTCAAACCACTTTTCAACATTATACTTGGTGGATGTGATGAAAGTCGAACTACCCAAGCAAATAATAAATTTTGAAAATGAGGAGGAAAATTCTTACATTTTGGAGTTTATCTTTCCAAAAGGGTATACTACAACCCCAGTCTTAAAGGTCAAGAAGCTTAAAGATCAATATCCATTTAGTGTCTTTTTAAGATCCTCATCGTTGCCCAATGAGCCCACACAAAATTTCGATGCAAAAGTCGTCTAAATTCTTTTGCCGTTGTGAGGAGAAGAGATCTTGAGTTTAAAGTGGGTGATCTGGTATACTTGCAGATTTTACCAATGAAAGGGTTGAGAAGGTTTGGTAAAATGGGGAAGCTTAGCCCCCGTTATGTTGGCCCGTATAGAGTCTTGAGCCGTGTTGGTAAGGTGGCCTATGAGGTTGAGTTGCCCTCAGAGTTGTCAACTGTTTATCTTATTTTTCATGTCTCCATGCTTAAAGAGCATATTGGTGATTCCGTTGTAGTCGATCCTTCAGAGAATGCCGATATTCAGAATAGTCTTTCCTTCGATTAGATTCCTGTTGAGATCCTAGATTTTCAGATCTGTAGACTAAGGAACAAAAAAGTTCTCTTGGTCAAAGTTTTGTGGCAGAACCAATCTTTTGTGGGTGCTACTTGGAAGGCAAAAACAGCTATGCAATCCAAGTACCCGCACCTCTTTTCCGCAAGTTTAGATTGATCTAAAGGTATTATTCTTCCTTAATTCATCGCTTCTAATCTAAAGTTCAGCTATGTATCTATTCTTGCATGAGTTCTTGCAATTTCTAAGGTATTTAAGAGTTTAGAGAGATTCAAGTATGTGTACTCTATTTTTCCTGTGTTCCTAGTCCAACGAGTGACATTCGAGGATGAATGTTTCAAAGGGCAGATATTGTAAGACCCCGCAAAAATTCTCTCATAGAATGAGCCTTAGGGCATGTCAAGTGAGGCACGATTCTAACCCTAAAAGATTGAGAAGTGACTTCCTAAGTGAGTACCGTGTTAACCATATAGAATTTCCCTAATTTCGAATTTTTATCATATGGGAAATTTGCTAAGCTTTTTGTCGATATAAGATTCGCCCAAATTTGATACCCGGGTAAGAAGTTATGGCCAATTTAAGTCCTAGTCATAAAACATCGTCATTTTGGTGTTTGGAGCATCGCGGAGAGGGTCTATTTGAAAATTGTCAATTTCCAGTGGAACTCCGCGATAGTAGCGCGTCGCGGAGGACCCCAATTTTTCAATAGTCAATTTCCAGTGGCCTGGCGCGTTTGTGACGCGTCGCGTTGAAGTTCCAGGTCCCAACAAGTGGAACAACGCGATGGCTCCACGTCGCGGTGACTACCAATTTCCCATTTGTCAATTTCCAACGATCCACCGCGATAGTGGCGCATCGCGGTGGCCCATGAAATCGTGTTCCCAGTTTAATTTTTCTAGCTTCATACAGAAGTTAAAAAGGGCACTTTGGATTTTTTTCCAAGCCTCTTAAACCGTGCAAACACCAAATTGAAGTCATTTACAAGCATTCTATGAAGGTTTTTCTCAAGTCTTCTCTCAACAAGAACCCTAAGTATCCAAAACCTCTTCTAAGAATCTCAAGAATCCACCATAGATTTTCTAAATTGAGTCAAGATTCAAGGTTCCCAAGTCAAGGGCTTCAAGAACCCTTATTCAAGAGTACGAATAGAGTTCCAAAAGCGAGAGTTCATCCAAAGCTTCTAATTCAAGGTATGCAGGGTTTTGAACAAGGGTAATCCTTTCACCCTTTTGCCCAAAGGCTTATTTAAACTACAATTCTCTGCAATTTATGAGATTTTACATGAAATTGAATTGAGGTTTTTCTTCTATTGTTATTGGTTGCAAGCTTTTGATGTTTCCCTTGAATTGAGAGTCTAATGGCATGATTTTTACATGTTTTCTTGATTTATCACATGTTATTTTACTGATTCAATAAAAGTTCATTGTGGTTATGTCTAAAGCATCCAGATAATTATTTTACTCCATCTAGCATAAGAGGTTTCATATCCCAAAATTATACACCCCCACTTAAAAAATAATGGCATAGTTTTCTTTTTAATTCGTTTAAAAAATAATGTCTTATTTTAGTTTTTGAGAACACTTTAATTTTATTTTTTCATGTGGCATCTTTGAGACGACACAATTAAAGTAAATTTGACGTAAATTTAATTTAAGACCATAAAATTTAAAAGTCTTCATTATTTTCTTAAAATTCATGCCAAGTCAAAGCAGATCATTCTTTTTTAAATAAAGAGAGTATTATTTAGCAAGTGAAATAGTTGTGTGAAGATATAGAAATTTTTGTTTGCAACCTGATAAGATTACAAAGTGCTTAATCCAAAGATTTAAATATAAAGCTTTCAAGGTAGTCCTCAGTTTCTCAATTTTGTAGTTATTCGAGGTTGCTCAACTTGAAAGTAGTTCTATCTCTCAGGTGATGAAAAACTAACTTGTGTTTGGAATGTTAAAGAATGATCTTGACAAGAAGGAACAAGAGACTAAGTCACTAAGGTATCTTTTATTTCTTTTATAACAGATTCTAAATGTGGTTAAACCTCAACAATAGCATACATTAACAACTTTAGTTACTTAAACTCCCTTTAGGTACCATGTTCAGTTCTAATTGATTTTAGAGGCATATCCTCCTGAAAATAGAGACAGCTTTAGAGAGAGAAAAAAAAGAGAAAATTGCATTTTTGACACTACATATTGAGCATTATGAGGAAAAATGATATCAATATGAGCCAAAGATGAAAGCTATGAAAAAAATGTGGCAAGATTGGTAAATCTCTATATAAGTTAGCATTCTGTGTCTTTAGTTAAATCAAATTTTCTCGATTTCTAACATTTGAATTTCCTTCAAACTATGAGATTTTGTATGGAGATCACTTCAGGATCACCACATATTAATTTATATGTTCAATAAAACTCCACTTTATTTACGTATATTTCACTTACTTATTAAACATCAGTGACTTGAACCAGTATAAGAAACGAGGTCGCTTACTTGCTTATTCAAAATTTAATTAAATGTCAATATTTATTCTGAATTTGCTTATAAAAGGATTGAGCATTTAGAGTAGGTCAAAGTATAATCATTCTTTTGATATAACTGAAAATTCTCTAAGTCGAGGCTTTTGATGGGTATTCGTTAATGTTTAGTTGTGTAAGTAATTATTACTTTTTTTCTGTTGTACTTAGATATACAACCTAAAAGTAAAAAAGAAACCGTGAATATAGAGAAACTAAATAAAGTATAGCCATAATATAGTATATCATAGTGGTATAAGATTCAATTTTCTTTATCTTTCTACTTCAGTTTTCTCTATGTGAATTTTATCGGTGTACTGCTTTCTGTCCTTTTTGTTTAGGGATGGCATTCTATTAGTTATGTTAGCGAAATAGATATACAATTTATTCAAATTATTGTCTCCAATATCATTCAACAGTTTATCCAACACATGTAAAATAATTGCCTGAATTTTTATTCTTCAATTTCATTGTTCGAAGCAAACATATATACTTTTCATGTCGGGATCATGCAAAGCACGAGTATACTTATCTAGTTATGTAAATAAAAGGCACTAACTTAAAATTTAGCGAAGAGTGTTATAGCACAAAAGCTATTAAAACTAACAAATGACAAAATCTTTAAGATTTAGCACATATTAAAAAGATATTTATTTATAACGTTGCTCTAAAATTTATTATATTTATCCCTTATATTTATTATAGGCCAAACACATCGACAGGTATCTCAACTTGGCACGATCTTTCACTTTGACACCTCTAGTAGACGTTGTTCACTTTAGGCACCTCAAGTAGCGTACGAGTGTGTCATTTTGACACTTTTTGCTGAGTCATCATTGGACGTGTGTTACACGCATTTTAAGTGCGTTTGAGGGTATTTTCGTAATTTTTTCATCATTTATTTTCCAAAATTGTTGAAAATCTCCATTGGAAAATCAGCAAAAATTTTCATCTTAAGCAACACTCTTAGCCCCATTTTTTTGACCATTTTTACCTATCTTCGACTCCTTAGGCATCACATTCTTACTTTGATCAATATTAGTATGAGGATTAAAGAACTCACATGAAAATTTCCTCAAATTTGAACTGAAATCATCATCATCATCAGCTTTCAGATATTCAAAATTTTCATCACCAGTGTCATGAACGGTGACAACCTCAGCTGAAACCCTAGAATTCAAATTCGTTGATTTCTTCGGATAATTTGATGGGAATTTTGCGAAATTCACTTTTTCCATATCATTTTCAATTGAAATCAGTTGTCCAACCTGCTTCATATTTATCGGAATACCTTCTCCGGCCAAATCAGTTAGTGTACATGACTTAAAACCAAAATTGAGATGAGATTGATTTTTGATGGGTTTTTAATTTTTCAGTATTTCCAATACCTTTTTTCATCAAATCATGTTGGGAATTTGGAGGGAAAGGTTGGAGAAATAATTTAGAGGTGGTGTTGCACAACGAAGAAAAAGATAATTGCATTGCGGGGGAGGGGGGGAGAGGGTTGCGACAGATGACTGTATGGGGGGAGGGGGGTAAAAATAAAAACATAATTTGAAAAAGATGAGGAAACTGGAATACAAAATTACAAAACATCGCAATTCATTCAACCAAATAAAAAGAACATGGAATAAAAAAATAAGAATGATCGGAGGATTGAAGGAAATTAGCAAAAAAAATACCTTGAAGAATTTGAGGGGGGAAGGGGGGGCATTGCAACAACTGAGGAATTGGAGAAGATGACTTTGTTGATTAATTTTTTGTTTAATTTAAATTAATTAATCAAAAATTATTTGAATAAAAAATAACAAATGTCCTATTATTATTGGTCACTTTACACATCATAGTGCGTGTAATATATGCATAGGATATATTTTTGCGGATTGTGCAAAAAGTGTCAAAATGACACACTCTTATACTACTTGAGGTGCCTAAAGTGAACAACGTATACTTTAGGTGCCAAAGTGAATGATCGTACCATGTTGAGGGACCTGTCGATATATTTGGCCTTTATTATATTATACTTATAATATACATATATACATATATACATATATACATACACACTGGTTATTTCATAAACTCTTGATTTAAAAACACCGAAATTAAAGTGATCAAAAATTATTTTCTAATCTCCAAAACCCCCATTTTATCTTTTTATATCGTTTGTTTGAATTTAACTTGTAGTTTTAGTTTCAAACTAGTTTAATCGCCACTCACATTGTTCCCTGTGAGATTCGACCCCAACCTATTTGGGTTTTATATTGACAAAGATCGCTTACACCCATTCAAGAGTGTAATTTGAGCGTTATCAACAAATGGCGCCGTTGTCGGGGAACAATTTGGCATATTGAGTTGGTTTGGAATTTTAGCCTACTTGCTTGAATTCAAACTTATAAATATTTATTTTTATTTTTCTTTTATTTCTTGTGTTAGGTAGATTTTTATTTTAGTTTACTTATTACTATAGCATCGTGGAATGAACATGAGCTTGGTGGTTGGAAATCTTATCTTGATGATCAATGTCCATATTGTGATGGACCTCACTTTTGGCAAGATTATAGATATGCTCTCCGAAGAGAGATATGTGCACCATCTCCATCCTACCGGGAGTATGATTGTTATTTATGCGGTGATCGAGATGGACATTGGAGTGATTACCCACATGCCCCCTTCCCCTATTGTGCTAACCCAAATTCTAGTTCTTCCTATGAGTTTGATAGGTCTTATGGTCAAGAAAAGAAAGAACGAAGCACCGGTAAGAGTGGATTTGAAGCTATATTTCAACGAATAATGGATCTCTAGATAGAAACATATGATATCGTATGCGATATACGTCAAGACATGAAGCCGATCATTCATGAGGAGATGGATATAGAGGTCAATTATTCAAAGCATTCTTCTATGTTATGTTTAGATGATATCTTGACTGTAGAATCATTTAACATAATGTAAGAGTGTGAAGATGAGGAGCAAGAATCCTATATTAATGATGAGATTGATGTTGATCTTCCATTGGAGATTTCCCAACCAACCGAACAATTCATGAACGAAGATGACAAAGATGAGGAAATGGTACTAGAATTGAAAGAAGAAATCTAGAACAATCCTCGTAAAGACTCTAGTCCATTTTGGGGTAAAGATACTAATAGAGACGTTACTCCAGAATTGAGAGTCAGTCCTCATTCAAACCACTTTTCAACATTATACTTGGTGGATGTGATGAAAGTCGAACTACCCAAGCAAATAATAAATTTTGAAAATGAGGAGGAAAATTCTTACATTTTGGAGTTTATCTTTCCAAAAGGGTATACTACAACCCCAGTCTTGAAGGTCAAGAAGCTTAAAGATCAATATCCATTTAGTGTCTTTTTAAGATCCTCATCGTTGCCCAATGAGCCCACACAAAATTTCGATGCAAAATTGGTCAAGCGGTTCAAGTATTCGAAGTGGCGTGATAGAACATTCCTTATCATTCCCTCACATTTGCCCAACGAACCTAAAAGATGTAAAGATCAAAAGATGGGCCGACAATTTAAATCGTCAAAATGGAAGGATAAAGGATGACTGGATGTTGTCGTGTTGCGACACTAAATTAGGCGCTTCTTGGGAGGCAACCCAAGGTATTTTGTTGTTTGTATTCATATTATATGATTGACATCAGATCTTCACACCTATGGTGCCACAGGTATGTTTCTAACTCTCTTGTTTTGGTTTGACGCATTGGGGACATTGCATGATTTTAAGTTGAGGGTGTTGGGGATACTTGTAGGTGTTGATGTCCTCCTGTTTTTTTTTTTTACCGTGCCTCTTTTCCCCAGAGTCTTGTTCCTAGTAGAGCTGGCATGTTTAGGCGTATTACGCTTGTTTTGTGATGTGTTGTAGTTGACTAGGAGAAATACAAGTAACTAAGAAAGTTAACTTATTTTTGTGATTTTTGAGCACCTCTCCATTGGTCTGATATATTACTATGTGAATTGCATCCATTTGTGACCACAGTGTATCTTTTTGTGGCATTAGTCTGGAAACTGAATAACCTTTGTTAAACAAGTGCATGAACTGGATAAGTAGTGATATGTGAGATACTTGTGTGCCTTGTGTGTGTAAGGTCTTACTCAGTTCCCGTTGTGTGTTGAATCTAGAACTTGCCCTGTTAGTCTTGCCATGGGCATAAGATAGGAGTTAGGAAAAGATCATAGGCTATTTTTTTATTATTTTAGCCCACTTTAGCCAAAATGATCTTCCCTATGTGCATAATATCTCTTGATCCCTGTTTTGAGCCTAATTAGCCTATTTCTTTCTACGACACCTCTCACCTTCCCGTTAACATCACAATGGACCTGTTTTAGCCCTGGTCCTTCTTGGACACTGTGCACCTTGAATTAGGCAAACCACCTAAGTTGAGGGTGGTTATCATAAGGGTGCGTGATACGAAATAAGTATGAAGAGAGGAAGAATAAAAGAAAAGAATAAAACGTTGGGTGCGGTGAAAAAGGAATAAGAAATGAGAAAGTTGTGTAAAAGATGATAAAAAGATAATGTGATAATTGAAAAGACCGCATCCATCTTGAGCATGTGTGATCAATAAAAGAGAGGAAGAAAAAAAGGTTGGGAGTTGAAATTCTAAGAGTTTAGTGTAGTTTCAAGGAGGCATAACCACTCTGAAATATCCATGAATATCATACCAGCCCCTAGCCTACGTTACAAGCTTAAGAAAAGCCCTATAGTGATCCTAACTGACCTGTCTGACGACTTGGGTACTGACTGTAAGGGCAAGCCTATGTCATTTGATGCACAATGTTGGAATTTCGTTCTGAGAGTGAGTTTTGTGTTTATCCCTGTGTTTATGTATGTAAATTCTGACATGAGTTAAAAGGGATTTTTTTGTTGTGAGGGTACACTAGGTATGCTGCTAATCACTGCCTTATTTGGATAGTGTGATTTGGGTATGTGCTAGGTTGTTACTGCTAAAATTCTTTCCATATCTTGATCCTCATGAGTTGCATGGGTGTTTTCAATAATAGACACAATTGCTCTTAATTTGACTGACCTTGGAGATGGTGCATGTATTCTGAGCTGATATGAGTAGTTACCTGCCAACTTGTACTTTGTATACTCTTGGTTATGTTCTAGTTACTTGAGGACAAACAATTGTTTAAGTTGAAGGTGTTGATGTATGAGCCCATGCTAACACATTTACAACTTTTAACTCTAAATAATTACAAAGTCTTGAGCAACTTTAGTCGTTTTTGATTAGTTTACTTTGATTTTCCAGTATAAGTAGAGAAGAAGGGGAACCACAAATAAAGAAAGAAAAAAAAGCATAAAATCGGAAGCAAATAAAAAACAAAGTGTGGCTGATGATATCTATGACACGTCGTCAGCCTGGTGATAGGCTGTCAAGGATGACGTCAACCTTAAACAGAAGATAGAAGTTGCAGAAAGTTTTGTGACGATATTCATGACACGCCGTCAAGATGATGATAAGGCGTCACCGTCGTCAACCTTAGACAGCAGAAACTAAACTTGTAGAGAAGCTGTCGACGTCTGTGATAGGCCGTCAAACTCCTGATAGGCCATCACGAGCGCCGTAATCTATTCCAATGAAAATCTGAACTTTAATTTTATTTCCTTATTTAGGGTTAACTATTTAAAGCCTTGTTTTAGTTTTTTTTATTCATTCGATCATTAAGGATTGGACATATCCTACAAGATACAATATATGATATTTCTCTCTTTCTCTCACTCTCAAAAACCAATACTTTGGAGTTTTGCCATGTGATTCAATTCAAAGTATACTTTTGATTTTCTTCATCATTGTAAGTTAATCCTTTCAGTTATGAATTCAATTTGCATACTTGTTTCTTGCATCATGAGTGGCTAACAACTGTAACCTGGATCATGGCATTTAGGGTTAGGTCATGATAAGGTGTTAAATGCTCAAGATTTACTAGGTGTTAGGATTTCTTGGTAATTCTGAGATTATAATTTATGTATGTTGGTTGCAAACAGTAGGCGTATCTACTTTGGTTTACTTGAGAAAAAAATCATAAACAGTAGGAAGTGAATTATCAATAAGGACTCGAAAAGGCTTCGTTTAATAATCAGCGCTGTAACAAGGTTGATTGACCTGAGGTAAAATCTGGACAGTGCATAGCGATTCCTTAAGTCCGAGAGGATGAGGAAATTAGACGCTTGAATAGGTCAAGAGATATTTGAGCATATCATCGATAAAGATAGCTTGTGATCCTAACCACCATGAGAGTCTTGAGTAAATTTTAGCATCTGTCATGTACCGTAAGCCCTAGTGAACATAATCCTGGTTATTTCATAAACTCTTGATTAACAAACACTGAAATTAATGTGACCAAAAATTATTTGCTAATCTCCCAAACCCCCATTTTATTTTTTTATATCGTTTTTTTGAATTTAACTTGTAGCTTTAGTTTCAAACTAGTTTAATCGCCACACATTGTTCCCTGTGGGATTCGACCCCAACGTTGTTGGGTTTTATATCGATAACGATCGCTTATACCCATTCAAGAGTGTAATTTGAGCGTTATCATAACCCCAATTGGAAGGGTGTCAATACCACCCCATTGGTAAGGACAAGTTGTGAGTGACCCTCATTTGATAGTGTCCCTAAAAAGAACGGTGGGGCCCTTATCTGACAGTGCTTATCCACCTCGTCAACCCTCTTCGGACAGTGTTGATATCTCAACCAATATTGGCTAAATAGTTCTGGAACGCAATGATAACTTCTAAGAATCACACCCTCATCTGATAGTGTGTGTTCCAATCCTTGGGTTCACTCGGTGCTAATTCCTACTGCCATCTGAATAGACTCTGAACATGATTTACTGAACTGAACATGGGCTGAGTTACTGAATTCCGTTGACTGACGAAATGCTACTGATATCTGACAACTGACTGAATTCATGAGATCATGAAAATTTCCTAAGTCATAAGACTGTCTGAAGTCTAAGAATTCATAGCTTGCCTGAGAGTATCATGAAAACATGACATGGATCTAGGCACACAACTAATATTTCGAGTACGAGTCCCCCCAGGACTCGATGGAAGGAAACTTACAAAGCATAACTTACTTGAACATATAACCAACATCATAATCCATAATGCATTTATAGAAGCATTTCATCAGAACATGTGATAGGCATAACTTGTACATACATGGGGATTTCACGATATCATGCTAGTTAGGCACTTTTTTTTTATCTAGGCATTTAATCAAACATATTGTAGGCATGGTACATGTAAACATCATTGTACAATAATTAAACATCATGGTTCAGTTCTAATTTTATCATTCAAGGGTTTAGTCATATGTTTGCATGAATCTATATCTATAATAATTTAACCCACATAGAACTTATCACCCAACATGGAGTAGAATTCAATTTCTCATTATCCACATGAACCAGAGTAGCCCAATCATGAAATTCTTAAGAAAATCCATAAAACTTGAATTTAGAAAAGGGATTCTTGGGCTTCATGGACGAAAGGAGTCTATTAATAAACACTATGCATACCTTGGTTCATAAATACACGAAGATTGATGGAGGAAATTCTTGATTCTGAATCTTTTATGAAAAGCCGTAGGTTGTTCTTGAGAGGTTTTTGAGAGAAGAAAGTGTATTTTAGGTGAAAAGTGGCTGAATCACGTGTTAAAGGGCTTAAATAGGGGTGGGAAATTGAACCTTTTAACCTTGGACACGTCTTGTAATTTCAGTAAAAATTTCCCGAAATGGACCCCTGGCGCGACGTGGCGCTATCGTGTCGTGTCACTGGAATTTGACAATTGGGAAACTGAGGGATGGCGCGACGCGGAGCCATCACGTTTCCCCTTCTTTTACGACCTGGAAATTTGGCGTGACGCAGAGAAAATTGCGCTGAGACACTGGAAAAAGAACAATTTCCATTTTAGCTTGTGGCGCGACGCGCCACTGACCAATATGGCACTGTTTTATGATGGGAACTTAAAATAGTCATAACTTCTTACCCGGTTATCGGATTTAGGCAAATTTTATATTGATGGAAAGATTATTGAATTTCCCACATAAAAAAAGTGAAAATATTAAAAATACCACATGTACAAAAGTGGATTCATCTTTCTAAAAAGCTCATAACATTTTTTAGATGATTTCAAGCTAGGAAAAGGGACGGGGTATTGCAATATCTCCCCCTTGAGAACATTCATCCTTAAATGAGACTGAGAGTGAGGGGAAGAACATAAACTGACATACATACTGAACATGAATAACTAAAACATGATCTCATGACTGACATGACTGACTATACAATGGTACTTGCTACTAAGTTTGTGATGAACACAGAACATCAAACTGAGTAAGCTTAAGAAGAACTATTACCTTGAGCTTGATCTGAGTTGGTGAAGAAGAGGTGAGGATACTTGATATGCATGTCTGCTTCTGTTTCCTAAGTAGCTCCCTCGACGGACTGATTTTGCCAAAGAACCTTAACTAGAGGGTCTTCTTTGTTCCTCAATCTTCGAGTCTGATAGTCTAGGATTTTGACTGGAATCTCCTTATAAGAGAGACTGTTCTGAAAATTAATGCTCTCTGACTTCCACTACTTAAACCAAGTATGAGCAACATCCTGCAACTGATATGCAGCTAGCTCAGAACTCTCACTAAAAGTAACCCCCATTATGTATGTAACCTTCTACACCTGATCTAGGAATTCCTGAGGGTCCTCATCTGACTTAGACCCGAGAAAGGATGGAGGATTTATTCGGGTGAAGTCCTGAATTCTGGCTGCAGCTAAATTGGCCACTGGATTGGCCGAAATAATAGCTTGTCATTTATTCTGAGCAGCAACTGAGTTAGCAAGAGTAGTGAATAAAGCTCGGAACTCTGCATAAGAAACATGTTCGCCCAAAGGTTCTTCGGGCTGAGACGCTGGCTGATTCCCATTTCTTCTTTTAGGAGGCATGTTCTGTAGAAGAAAGAGAGAAATAGATTAGAATGAGAGATTGACTTGAGATCATGGTCACTGGCACGACATGAATACTGAAAGAGGGGAAACTATTCCTAAAACATCTTATAACCTCTCCTACATAAATGTGGTGCGCAACACACCCAAGTATAAGTCTCTACTAGATACGAATTTCAGAATTCCTAGGACTCTATTGAACCTGACTCTGATACCAAGTTTGTAACGCTCCGAATCTGGTACCCAGAATGCTACACGGTGCTCATGACCCCGAAGGACCACAAGCTAACCCATGACTGATATTTGTACCTGTATACTGCATAATATACTGAATAATATGGAAACATCAACTGAATGGCCATAAGGTTCACATAACTGAAGTAAAACATAACATCTAAACTGGGTATGAAATACCCAAAACAACTAAAATAACTGTCTGAACATAATAGTCTGGAAAGCCTCTAACTGACGAACTGTCTGAGAAAGGAGTTGATGAGACATGTCCCCAACTAACACCAACTATTAAAATAATTACTGAGATAATAAAATGATGATCATGTCCTCAAAAGATGATTACTCACTTCTAACTCTGATAGTTGAGACTTGAATCTACTGATGCTCTGGAGCTTGTGTCTCCGAACCTATGGTATATGACACCATAGCGCAAATGCATCATTACTTTGATTGTACTGGTATGTATGTGAGGTAGGCTGAATGCATGGGGTTTATATGCATGAACAATAGCAATAGCAGACTGACTATCATAATTGTGAGAATACATGCATGAGACATAATAACTGACACTGATATCATGATAACATGATTACTGAATCTGAATACTGATAACATGACATACTAATAACTAATATAACTGATAACATGAGTAATTGTATCTGACAGTCCTGAATCTAATAGAACTAGCTGAGTCCCGTACTGTATCTGAGTTGACTGTATCTGATAGTCCAGAAATCTAAAGAACTATCTGAGTTCTATTACTGAGACTGATTGACTGTGTTTGACAGTCCTGATTCTATAACATGAAACTATAGGAAGTAGTTATCTAACCAACATGCCTCTAATATGCCATTATGGCTGAGTTGGGGTCCAATCTGTAACCCCAATTAGAAGGGTGTCAATACCGTGCCACTGGTAAGGATAAGATGTGGGTGACCCTCATCTGATAGTGTCCCCAAAAGAGAATGGTGGGGCCCTTATCTGACAGTGCTTATCCATCTCATCAACCCTCTTCGGACAGTGTGGATGTCTCAACCTATGCTGGCTACATAGTTCTGGAATGCAAGGATGACTTCTAAGAATCACACCCTTATCTGATAGTATGTATTCCCATCCTTGGGTTCACTCGATGCTAATTCCTACTCTCAATTGAATAGACTCTGAACATGATTTACTGAACTGAACATGGGCTGAGTTATTGAATTCCATTGATTGACGGAATGTTACTGATATATGACAACTGACTGAGTTCATGAGATCATGGAGATTTCCTGAGTCATAAGACTGTCTAAAGTCTAAGGATTCATAGCTTGACTGAGAGTATCATGAAAACATGACATGGCTCTAGGCACATAGCTAATATTTTGGGTACGAGTACCCCCAGGACTCGATGGAAGGAAACTGACCAAGCATAACTTACTTGAACATATAACTAACATCATAATCCATAATACATTTATAGAAGCATTTCATCAAAACATGTGATAGGCATAACTTGTACATACATGGGAATTTCATGGTATCATGCTAGTTAGGCACTTTTCCTTAATCTAGGCATTTAATCAAACATATTGTTGGCATGGTACATGTAAACATCATTGTACAGTAATTAAACATCATGGTTCAATTCTAATTTCATCATTCAAGGGATTAGTCATAGGTTTGCATGAATCTATATCTATAATAATTTAACCTACATAGAATTTATTACCCAACAAGGAGTAGAATTCAATTTCTCATTATCCATATGAACTAGAGAAACCCAATCATGAAATTCATAAGAAAATCCATAAAACTTGAATTTAGAAAAGGGTTTCTTGGGCTTTATAGATGAAAGAAGTCCATGAATGAACACTATGCTTACCTTGGTTCATAAATACACGAAGATTGATGGAGGAAATTCTTGATTCTGAATCTTCTATGAAAAGCCCTAGGTTGTTCTTGAGAGGTTTTTGAGAGAAGAGAGTGTATTTTGGGTGAAAAGTGGCTGAATCACTTGTTAAAGGGCTTAAATAAGCATGGTAAATTGACCCTTTTAACCCTAGACGCATCTTGTAATTTCAGTAAAAATTTCCCAAATTGGACGCCTGGTACGACGCGACGCTATCGCGCCGTGTCACTGGAATTTGACAATTGGGAAACTGAGGGATGGCGCGATACGGAGCATCGCGTTGCCCCTTCTTTTGCGACCTGGAACTTTGGCGCGATGTAGAGAAAATCGCGCTGAGACACTGGAAAAGGGACAATTGCCATTTTAGCTTGTGGCGTGGCGCGCCACTGACCAACATGGCGCTATTACGATGGAAACTTGAAATAGTCATAACTTCTTATCCGGCTATCGGATTTAGGCAAATTTTATATCGATGGAAAACTTATTGAATTTCCCACATGACGAAAAGTGAAAATGTTAAAAGTACCACGTGTGCAAAAGTGGATTCATCTTTCAACGAAAGCTCCTAATATTTTTTAGATTATTTTAATCTAGGAAAATGTACGGGGTATTACATCGAGTCTTTAATAGTGAAAGGTGATACGAGCCAAATGGCCATCTTAGTTTTTGATGACACCATCGGAGGCCAAGATGTAAAGACTCAAGCTTGGGGCTGCCTAACCAAGATACACAAGTGTTGAAGTGTGAAAAATAGCCTATTACACTCCAAGGCCTCCCTCATTAAGGGCCCTTTTGTAATTTCCTTGGAGAATGAGACGCCTATGGAGTGTAGGAACTCATTAAGGGCCTTTTGGTCATTTTGATATTTAATAAGTTTAGCCAAGACTTTAAATAGCTTCTATTAGTTCCTTTTTCAGCAATTTTGATATTTTGAAAGAATTCTCTTTGAGAGTGTATTACAAGTGTGGAATCACTTGTGCAAGTGTGGATTCACTTATGGAAACGTGGAATCGTTGTATTGGTTACTAGTTTGGTAACAGAGGTTGCTTGGGGATTTTAGTTTCCTTGAGGTCTTCGTAAAATTGTGTGTTGCTTATACGGTTTATAAGGGTCGTTGTGTTTGATACAAACTTTGGTTCTTGTTTATTGTATAATCTTATATCTCACTGTCTATCTTTACTTATTGTATTTTGTTATCTTATCTCGTGTTTGTATTGCTGTCGTGAGTTGTTGATTATATTGTGTTCGATTTTCTCTTGTGTTGTTGGTTGTTTTTAGTGTTTCCTAATCATTCTTGTATCGTTTGGTATCGGAGAAAGGATTGATTTCGTTCCTACGGAATCAATGTTGGGCTTGTTAACTTGAAAATAAAAAAATTGTTGAAAACCAAAAAATTCAAAAAGAAGTAAGTTATCCCATTTTGTTCTTTGGCTGAAATTATGAACTTAGATTTAGGAGATTTTTGTGTGTATTGTTTGTTTCTAGTGTTAGGTTCTTCTTCACTAACACTACTAGAGTCTAGATCCGAAGTTTGAGCTATTTCTGAGTTGTTCTTGGATTTTGAAGGTTGTTTTTTTTTAAGGATTGGTGGCTTGAAAATGTGTTTTTGATGTTTGTTGTTTAGGATTTGAGATCGAACATGTGTTGTTGATGTGTGGGGGTTCAAAAGTGGTATTCTTGGTGTTCTTCACCATCTTCATGTCTTGGTGAAGAAGAGTCTTAAAAAAGGAGTGTTTGATCTAAAACAAAGTGGGAAGAGAGTGTAGTCTTTCTTAGTATCGAAACATATTCCATGACTATTACTGATACCAAACTCCCCAAGAACACAACAACACAATCACCAAAATCAGTCCACTAGTTCAAGAACTATGAACCCTTTTGATGACCTCTCTCCGATTCGCAAGAAGAACAAGAAGGGAAGTGATATCAAGAGTAAAACACACTAAAATAGAAACAACACATGATGAACAAGATGAACACAAGAACACAACTTTCGGATTCAACAAGACACAAAAACAGTCCACTACAAACATACAAAGTTCAATAAGATAAAAGATAGATAGATAGACCAATGAAGAGGTAATATTAACAACCCAAAAGCTTATTCCACTTTTGGACCTTTAATATCACACTCAACCTAAACCTATCTCTTACGTGACCTCAAGGGAACCAGAATCCCCAAGCAATCTCCGTTTCTAAGGATTCATCAACACAAGGATTCCACCTTGCCCAAGGATTCCACCTTGCTAAGAGACTCTCAAAAGAGGCTACAAATATCATCAAAAATCTGTCCAAAATGACCTAATGAGGTTCTATTTATAGCTAGGTTAACTTAGTTCAAATGACTAAAAAGCCCCTGCAAAGGGGCGGATGAACCGTAACAGCTTTGGAGTGTGGGACTTGTTCTCTACACTTCAAAGCTTGTTTCTTGGATGGGCAGCCCCACAATCTTGGGTCTTCACTCACGTCTTCATGTCCTCGAGTGTTAAGATTCCTCTTTGACCCGTATCATCCTCCCCTCCTTAGAAAGGATTCGTCCTCGAATCTGAACCTTGCAAAACAATAGGAATGACAAACAAACACAAGTTCCTCAAGTTATGAGGGTTAGGGTTAGTGTAATGAATCATAGCATTATGCCAAGGTGGCTTAAACTTCACGTATACCCAAATATCCCTCGGGTTCTAAAAAATGATACACCAATCACGATAAACCCAAATTACATACAAGACATGCTTAGCATCAACATAATCATGCTCACACAATGCACACATGTCATTCCCGAATATTTTTTTAAATGAATCAATATCACACCTCAAGTGATCACCGGGTTCAAAGGGGTAGAGTATCCATGGACATGGGTGGAGTACATGCTTCCTTTACCCGAGACTACCACCAATACAATCACATATCCCCTCTATACTAGGATGATCTACAATAAAAACAACTAGAGGGTCATCTTTAGTCAATCGGCCAACTTGTTCAACATCACCATTTTCACACATAAGTTGGTTTTCATGACTTCCATAAGACAATGTACTATTACTAGCCAAAATGGATTCAACACTAGGTGGATCAACTAGTAAATCCATAATTTCAAGTTGTACACTATCATCACAAAATAAAGGCACATTTGGCTCACCTAAAGACAAACTATCATTCTCACTTAGTTGGTTATTAGCCTTATTTACTAGAGTGTAAGAGTTAGTTTGATTACCTTGTACCTTATTTGGAGCATAGACACTCAAGGGAATTTGATTAGGAAAGTTTGGATTCTCTATCAAGTTATCCAACTTCTTGCAAAGAGAGTCTTCCATCCCTTCTAATCTTTCTTCCATTCTAGCTATTATTTGACTATCTATAGCATCAAGCCTTTCCATGATGGATTTAACCCAACTAGGCACTTCAGCTTCATTCTCCATTATACCTATCAAGAGATACTAAACAAACAACACAAAAAATAGCAAACACATTAAAGGTTTCAGTCTCACTATTTATTCTTTCATTATTTTGCAAATTCGTGTGTTTTTGTGTTTGTCATCTTGTATCCCTTTGTGTTGCTTGTTCTTCTCACATTTTGTGGAAGGTTTTGGTATCTTGGTGGTCTATTTTTGTATCACTCAAAGAAGACTGTTACCTTGAACTGAAAATACCGATGAGTCTAAAATTAGTTACTCAATATGCATAAGCGGAAACATAAGAACATAACTGAGTCTGGAACGTGATGCATGAACTGAACTGAGTCTGTAATGCATGACATGGATAGAGTATCATATCATAAACTAAACGAAGCCATTGAGTACATGGCTTACTGCTAGTTTTGGAGCTAGAGGGTCGGCTCATAAGTAACACTTCCTCCAAGAAAGATTTATCAAAGAAAATAACATATTTAAATCATGAAAGTTTTGGGGCTATAATGTATATCCCCCTTGGGACACTATGTCCCTTGAAGGATACTGGTTTGACTTTGCTGAGATATTGAGGAAGTTGAGGTGATGCACAAGGCACCTAGGTACGAAATCATGACTGATTATCTGAAATCTGAAACTGTGGCATGACACATGAACTGAGGTGATTACTGAACTGAAGCATACATTATGACTAAGACGGTAACTGGGACTAATACTAGAACTGAATGTTGGGTACACAAGACTAAATTGCGACTGAATATCTAGAATTTGTGATTGAGACATGATACATAAACTAAGCTGTGCTTGAGTATCCTAGTATGCTCTACTTTGGAGATGGTTACATCCTTGAGATGTCTGTTAGTATGGCTGGATTGAAAGATGGGAGAACAACCCCTACTAATTTGACTGCATATCTGCTAAACTAATTTTCTAGCTTGATTGACTAACTTATGCTAATAGTTGAACACTGGACATGTAAGACTAACTTGAGCTTAGTCGGAATATCTAAACTGAGACAGTCAAATATTGTACATAGGAGGTAAGGATTAATCGAGTACCATGAAGTGACTGAGCATCGGTTCATGGAGATTGTATTACTTGAAAATAAAGTGCCACACATGTAATATGATTATGAAAGATTTGGAAAACTGAGGTACTGACAAATAAGATAGGAATTGATAGTTACATACTATGGCATAGAGAATTCGAGACTGGACTGAGTTTTAGGATCCGATTACAGAACTGGGAAGAATGCTGCGTTCGATTAACTGAATTTCGGGAGTCTAAAACTAATGCATGATGCATGAGCTGAACTGAACTTTTAACTACTAGGAGGTTCTACCTTGGAGTAGTTACATTCTCTGAGATTTTGGATAGCATGAATAGATGCAAGGATTAGAAAACAACTATACAAATCTGATTGCTCAATTTCTAAATTGATTTGCTGACTTTACTAACTAACTCATGCTATAATCTAAGCTAAATTAAGAGAAAGAGATCTAACAATGCATACCATGAACATGAAAAATGTGTAACGTACCCGAATCTAGGTTAGGGAAACTTTCTGGATCATGACGGGTCTGGAGTCTATTCTAACGCTGGTCACTCTTGGTACCTTGCTGACGTAACTCTTTACCCCTCTGTGATATAACTCTACAGTCTCGCATCTTGTGGCCTGGTTTGCCACACCCAAAGCATACATCACTGCCTTCCCTACACACACACTTATGATGCTTACCACAGGCCTGACAAAGAGGATGGGCAAGAACTATGCTCTCGCTACTCCCTGACCTTGGCTGAGAAGGATTGTAACTACCTGTTCTAGCCCTCTTATTTTCTCTCTCTTTCTTTTTAAGCTTATGATCCTCAATCTTTTGAGCATAGACCATCAACCTAAACAAGTCCATATCACTAATCAACATTGCAGTCAAGCACTCCTTAACCACTCTACTTGATACCCCAGACAAAAACTTATTCATTCTGGACCTACTGTCTTCCACTACATGGGGAGCATACCTAGATAACTGGGTGAACTTAAGGGAGTATTTTTTTACTCTCATCATACCTTGCTTGAGATTGATGAACTCTAACACTTTAGCCTCCTTCTGCTCTATGGGAAACAACCTACCTAAGAAAGTTGTAGCGAACTCTTCCCACTCTATGGGCTCTGTATTTGTACCCCTGTCTACCTTTCACTATTTAAACCATATATGAGCTACATCTTGTAGCTAATAGGCAGCTAACTATACACTCTCACTGGAAGTTACTCCCATGATGTATGTGACTTTCTAAACCTGATCGAGGAACTCTTGTGGATCCTTTTTGGACTTGGAACCGGTAAATAGAGGAGGATTCATTTTGGTGAAATCTCAAATCCTAGATGCAGGAACATTGGCCTCTGGGTCAGCCAAAATAGTGGTTGACCGTTCATTCTAAGCTGCAACAGAACTGGCTAGAGTAGTGAATGTAGTCCTGAATTCTGCATGAGAGACGTGCTCATCCTGGGAATCTGCTTGGACGGGCTGAGGTGTTGACTGATTGTTGGTTCTTATTTCACTAGTACTTTCTGAAGATATGTTCTGTAAACAAAAGGAAGAAGTGAATTAGATCTAGAGTTTAATTAGAGCTTTTGCTCACTGGCACGACATGAATACTAAAAGAAAGGAAACTGTTCCTAAAACATCTCATAGCCTCCTGCACATAAGTGTGGTGCACAACACACGCATGTACAAGACTCTACTAGATGCGGCTTTCAGACTTCCTAGGACTCTATTGAACCTTAGGCTCTGATACCAAGTTTGTAACGACCCAATTTTCTGAATCGAAATACTACACGGTGCTCATGACCCTAAAGGGCCAGAAGCTAACCCATGACGGATATCTGTACCTGTATAGTGCATAAAAGACTAAAAAATACAGAAACATAAACTAAAAGGCCATAAGGTTCAAACTGGATAAACATCTGATAAGAACAATGTCTGAAAGCGGTATAACAATACCCAAACAAATCTAAAATAACCGTTTGACATGCTATAGTCAGAAAGCCTCTAAAATGTCTGAATAAGGAGTTAAAGAAACATGTCTCCAACTAACTCCGTCTAGCAAAATTGAACTGAAATAATGAATAAAATAAAATAATATCATCTTCGAATGGATGAGGACTCACTGCTACTCTGCGGCTGGAATTCTACTGCTGATCTGGAACTCGTGTCTCTGAACCTATGGTGTAACATGAAAAGAAAGCACCATAGCGCAAATGCGTCAGTACGTTAGATGTACTGAGTATACATGTGAGGTAGGCTAAATGCAAAAGTTTATATGCATGAACAATGCTGACTAATATGAACGTGAAAATACATACTTGCATACGTAGCTGTAACTGAACTCGTGGAGATACTAACTACTGGGTCTGAATACTGACAACATAAGTGTACTGATACTGAGATACCGAATAGATAGAAGACTATTTCTGATAGTTTGAATTATGAGGAACTGGTACTGAACACTGAGCATGTAAATCACTAATAAGTGAGGAACGGATACTGTATTACTGAATACTAAGGGACTAGTACTATGTTATTGATACATGAATAACTGTGTATGACAATCCTGATTATGAAGGACTAGTCTGGTCGACCGTATCTGATAGTATAATTATAAAGAATTAATCTGATTGGCTATATCTGATAGTCATAAATACGAATACTGATAATACGAGTTTTGAGAACTGGTAATAATAATAACATAAGTGACTTTATCTGACAGTCATGAATGTGGTGGAACTAGCTGAGTTTCTTATAGTATCTGAGTTGACTGTATCTGACAGTCCTAATAATCTGAAAAACTATCTGAATTCTATTACTGAAACTGAGACTGAGACTGAAACCGAGACTGTGAGAGGTAATCATCTAACCGATATGCCCTGGAACTGAACTAGTTGGGGTCCAACCTGTAACCCCAGCTGTAAGGGTGTCAATACCATGCCACGGGTAGAGACAACATGTGAGTAACCCTATTCTACTTTTAGGAGCTTATTCCGTCTGCCATACTATCAGGTAAACTCAAAAGAGATGCATTAGCCCTACGGGTAGGGAAATCTCAACCTACACTGGCTACGTAGTTCTGGAACGCAAGGATTACTTCTAGGAATCACACCCTATGATGTAACAGGTGAGTCCCCATCCTTGGGTTCACTTGGTGCTGAATCCTACTCCCAACTGAATAGACACTGAACTGATTAATTGAACTGAACTGATTGACTGAACTGATTAGTGGGATTATTTAGTAGAGCTAAACCGAGTTCATGAGAGTACTGATCTTATTGAGTACTGAGTTCTTGAGATTTCTGAAAGTACTGAATTACGGAGATTACTGAAGTTACTGAGAGCACTAGAATTTTTAAAGTTTCCGATATCACTGAGTACTGAGATTACTGAGATTAACTGAGTTACTGAACTTTCTTGAGTCACATGACTGACTGAGTTCTATGGAACATGGCTTGACTGAGAGTGTCATGAAAACATGACATGGCTCTAGGCACACAACTATATTTTTCGGGTACAAGTACCCCCAGGACTTGATGGAAGGAAACTGACACACATGACTGACTTGATCGTAAGAATAGAGTCCACAATTTACAATATCATAAGTAGGGGATTTCATGCTAAGCATAGTTCTCAACATTTTATGAATGGAAGAGGAATTCATACAACCTATATATATTTGCATAGCTTCTATATCATGCTCAATCCATACTACAACAACAACGCATATCAATCACGTGGAATTCATGTGAAGTCATAAAGCATAGAGCATGGACTTGTCATTTAGGCACTATTAAATCATGGAACATGAATTCTATCATCCTAGGCCTTTTATAAAACACTTTGGATGCATTCTTTTATCCTAGGTGTGTTCTAAAATCTTACCATATTAAACCACATAAAGATCATGGGTTTTTAATTAGAAAACACATAGACTTCATGATAACACCTTTAAATATCATATTGAAACTTAAAAAACAATCATCAACATGTACATTCTCATATCACAACATGAAAATCATAAAATAATATTTAAAATATGGTTCTTGAGCTCTATGAATGAAATAGATCCATAGATAAACACTACGCATACCTTATCTCTTGATTTTAGGAAGATTGACAGAGAGAATTGCTTGAACTTGAATCTTCTATGAAAAACCCTAATGTGTTATTGAGAGGATTTTGATGAAAAATATTATGTTTTGGTGAAATAACAGCTTAATTCCATGTTTGGGAGCTTATATAGGGGTGGGAAGATGACCCAAATACCCCTTTAGATGCGTCTTTTAATTTCTATAAAAATTTCCCGATTTGGACCCCTGGCGCAACGCGGAGACATCGCGTTGCCACTTATTTATGACATGGAAACTCATCACGATGTGATGGAATCATGGAGAGACATTGGAAATTGACAAACGTCATTTTGGCTTATGGCGCGACGCGCCACTAACAGAAATGACACTGCTGAAACTTTAAATCGTCATGACTTCTTCACCGGGTGTCCGTTTTAGGCGAATTTGGTATCGACGGAAATCTTATTCAATTATATACAATTTGGAGGGTATAAATCTTCCAAAATACTATCTATAAACCAAGTTATACTCATTCAAAGATAACCTATGTTAAATCACACACAAAAATTTGGTGGATTCAAAAGTTCTTAGCTTGTCTTACTCTAAGTGACTGTTATGAACATGCTTAACACATCATAAGCTCTATTATCACTAGGAGACTCATCCTAATTCATGTACTTAAACATAAATCACACGATAGGAGGTTTCATGCGCAGGAACAATGGTTCATTTTCTAGCTTAGAAATATACGAGGTATTACACTTTTCCAACAAATCTTTTAATTATTCCTTCAATTCACATAATTCTGTAGGGGCCATTCTATATGGTGGAATAGAAATCAGTTGAGTACCTAGGATCACATCGATACCAAAATCTACTTCTCTTTTTGGAGGTGAACCCAGAAGCCCTTCAGGAAATACATCAAGAAATTCATTTACCACGGAAATGGATTGAAGAGTCGGTGACTCTGACTTTATATCTTTCACCCTTACAAGATGACAAATGTATCCTTTGGACATCATCTTCCTTGCCTTAATATAAGATATAAACTTACCCCTTGGTGCCCCAATATTACCCCTCCACTCAAGTACTGCTTCCTTTGGAAAATAGAAATGTACCCTCTTGGCTCGGCAATCCATAGTGGCATAACATGAAGAAAGCCAATCCATACCCATTAAAACATCAAAATATACCATTTCAAGATCCATAAGGTCAGCCAATGTATCATGATTACAAACAGTTACTATACAATTATGATAAACTCTTCTAGCTATAATAGATTCGCCAATTGGTGTAGACACTTCAAATGGCTTAGCTAATGATTCTGGTGTTCTCTTGAACTTTCCAGCAATTAATGGAGTGACATATGATAATGTAGATCCTGGATTAATTAATGCATATACCTTATGTGAAAATATGGACAATGTACCTGTAACCACGTTAGGAGAAGCCTCCAAATTTTGCTGACCCGCTAGAGCATATGTATGATTCTGAACACCACTAGAACTAGCTCCCTTAACACCCCTACCACGACCAGTAGATATTTGCTGACCCCTACCAAAAGAAGGAACCAATGATGATGATGCAACATTAGATACAGTAGGTCGTGCCATATCAACCATGCCCCTTTTTGGGAAATCTCTCATTATGTGTCCCGGTGTGCCACACCAATAACAAGAATCTATCCTAAACTGATATGCACCTAAATAATTTCTTCCACAATTTTTACAAAGCTGTCTACGAGGTCTTGATTGGATTGCACCTACTTACTCTTGATACCCCATTATTTATGAACCTTGACTCTTACTTCTTTGCCCGTATTGGTTTCCCTTAAACCCCTGGAATCAAGGAGGAACACCTGATGTGGAGTAGGAAGGTGATGGTATAGGGGGTCTATAAAAAAACCGAGGCCTGAATTCACTTTGATATGGAGAAAATTGTCCCATAGATCTAGTCCTCTTGGAGTGTCCCCTTTCCAACTCTTGTGTCCTTCTTTGCCTTTGATCCTCTATTTTTTTTAGAAAAGCTTGTATTCTTGCTATATCCATATCTTTATGCAAGGCGGCAATAGTACAATCTCTAACCAAATATGGGTCCAATCTGTCCATATATCAATAAACTCTATCCTCCATAGTAGCCACTACATTAGGAGCATACCTGGCCAAAGAATTAAATTAAAGACTGTACTCCCTCACACTCATTTTCCCTTGGCAAAGATTTAAAAACTGATCTGCATGGGTCTCCCGAATCTTGAATGGAAGATAATGATCAAGAAATGCTATTTTGAACTCTTCCCAACTAGCTAAAGGTGAACCTATACCCCTTGATATTTTCCAATCTTCATACCACAATATAGCTACCCCCTTTAATTGATATGCTACTAACTCCACTGTCTCTTTACCAAATACATGCATAACATCTAAAGCCCTTTGAATTTGATCAATAAAGTCTTGTGGATCTTCATTAGGATCTGACCCAGTGAATTGAGGAGGGTTCAATTTAAGAAAATCTTGTGTCTGTAGACTGGCTGTCCTATCCACACTACTGATAATGCTCAACTTACACGTCAATTTTGTGCAAGGCGGTCGTCGTCAATATATTTACCCAACTTTGGAGTCGGGGTTGAATCCACGAGGAACAATATGAGTAAATATATTAACGACGACCGCCTTGTACTAAATTGACGTGTAAGTTGAGCGTTATAAAAAATGGCACCATTGCTGTGAAATAATTTGACGTATGAAGTTGGTTTGGAATTTTAGCCTACTTGTATGAATTCAAACATGTAAATATTTATTTTTAGTTTTCTTTTATTTCTTGTGTTAGGTAGATTTTTATTTTAGTTTACTTATTACTATGGCATCGTGGAATAAACATGAGGTTGGTGGTTGAAAATTTTATCTTGATGATCCATGTCCATATTGTGATGGACCTCACTTTTGGCAAGATTGTAACTATGCTCCCCGGAGAGAGATGTGTGTACCATCTCCATCCTACCAGGAGTATGATTGTTCTTTATGTGGTGGTCAAGATGGACATTGGAGTGATTGGAAAAATTCCCCCTCCCCCTATTGCGCTAACCGAAATTCTAGTTCTTCTTATGAGTTTGATAGGTCTTATGGTCAAGAAAAGAAAGAATGAAGCACCGAAAAGAGTGGCATTGAAGCTATATTTCAACAAATGTTGGATCTCCAAAAAAAATGTATGATATCGTATGTGATATGTGTCAAGACATGAAGCCAATCATTCATAAGAAGATGGATTTAGAGGTCATTCATTCAAAGCATTCTTATATATTATGTTTAGATGATATCTTGTCGGTGGAATCATTTAAAATAATGAAAGAGTGTGAAGATGAGGACCAAGAACCCTATATTGATATTGATCTT
Source organism: Capsicum pubescens (assembly GCA_030864215.1). Lineage (NCBI taxonomy): Eukaryota > Viridiplantae > Streptophyta > Magnoliopsida > Solanales > Solanaceae > Capsicum > Capsicum pubescens. The sequence goes on from CM061543.1 coordinate 129,108,228, forward strand.
AATATTGATCAACCCTCAGTGATTTCCCAACCAACCATGAGACATGATGCCAAGATTGAGGACATGGTGCTAGAGGCAAAAGAAGAAACAAAGTAAATCTCTAATAAAGACTCTAGCCCAATTCGAAGTGAAGATGTCGAGAAGGTAAATAAAAGTGAGTGTGTAGTAGATAGCGTAAATTTTGAAGTAGGATTGATTGGGCCTCATTCAATGCACTTTTCTACATTATGTTTAGATGATATCTTGTCTGTGGAATCATTTAAAATAGTAGAAGAGTATGAAGATGAGGAACAAGAATCCTATATTCTTGATTTTACATTAGACAAGCAATATAAAAACACACCTCACTTTAAGGCCGAGTAGTTTACCACGCTTAATCAATTACTCAACTTCTTAATTTTTGTACCACCCCCCACGAGCAAGGCAAGAAGATAGACTCTAAGTTGGGGGTGAAATTCATATCCTTAAAGAGGAGGAAAAAGCTGAGTTGGATCGTGTCGCGACACTAAATTTGGCGCTTATTGGGAGGCAACCCAAGGTATTTTGTTATTTGTATTCATATTATGTGATTGACATTAGATCTTCGCACCCATGGTGCCAAAGGTATATTTCTAACTCTCTTGTTTTGGTTTGACGCATTGGGGACATTGCATGATTTTCAGTTGAGGGTGGAGCTACTTGTGGGTGTTGATGTCCTCTGGAGTTTTTGTTTTTTGTGCCTATTTTCCTCGGAGTCTTTTTCCTAGTAGAGCCATCATGTTTAGTCATATTGTGATTTGTTGTAAAATGTTGTAGTTGACTAGGAAATATACAAGTACCTTAGGCAGTTAACATGCTTTTGTTGATTTTTGAACACCTCTCCAATAGTCTATTTTATAACTGTGTGATATGCATTTATGTCTGACCACTATGCATCTTGTTATGGCATTAGTACTAGTGACATGATAACCATTGCTAAATAATTACATGAACCGAATGGGTAGTAGCTTGTGATGTACCTTTGTGCCATGTGTGTGTGAGATACTACCTAGTTCCCGTTGTGTGTTAAATCCAGTACTTACCCGATTGGTCTTGCCTTGGTTGTAGGATAGCGATTAGGAAAGGATCATAGGTCGTTGATATTAGTCCACTTTTAGACTAAATGACCTTTCCTGTATGCATAATATCCCTTGATCCCTATTTTGAGCCTGAATAGCCTATTTCTTTTTATGATACCTATCACCATCCTATTTATATCATAATGAACCTATTTTGGCCCTGGTCCTCCTTGGACACTGTGCACCTTGACTTAGATAAATGTCCTATGTTGAGGTGGCTATCATAGGGGTGCGTGACATAAAATGAGTATGAAGAAAGGTAGAATAAAAGAAAAGAATAAAAAGCTGGGTGCGGTGGAAAAGAACAAGAAAAGAAAAGTTGTGAAAAAGAAAAAGTGATTGTAAAAAAGACCGCCCCCATCCTGAAAATGTGTGATCAAGAAAAAAAGAGAAATAAGGTAAAGGTTGATAAGTGAGACCCCAGAAGATAGTGTAGTGTCAAGGAGGCTTAGTCACTTTAAATATCATCGAGTATCATACCAACCCCTAGCCTACATTACAAGCCAAAGAGAAGACCTATAATGATCCTAGATGACCTATCTGAAAATCTTGGTAATGAAAATAAGGACAAGCCTATGGTATTTGGCATACATTGATTGGCACTTTATTCTGAGAGTAAGCGTCTTTTGATTGTCCCCATGGTTACATATGTGATGTTTGATAAAAGTGAAGTGGGACTACTTTGTAGTGAGGGCACAATGGTTACGTTGCTAGTTGCGAATTTGTTTGGATAGTGTAATCTTTGTACATGCATAATTGTTGTTGTTGAATTAATGCCATATCTAGATTCCTGTGTGGCTCATTGTTGTTCTTCAATAATATGCACAATTGTTATTTTTTAAATTAATTGACCTTGGAGATGGTGAAGATGTTTTGAGATAATATGGATGGTTGACTGCCGAATGTACTCTGTATCCCCTTGGTTGTGTTTTAGTTGCTTGAGGAGAAGCAATTGTTTTAAGTTGAGGGTGTTGATGTGTGAGCAGATGCTAACACATTTGAGGCTTTTAACTAAGAATAATTGCAAAGTCTTAAGCAACTTTTGTCGTTTTTGATTGTTTTCTATTTGATATTGCAGTAAAAGTCAAGATGCACGAGAACTAGCAATAATGGAAGTAAAAGAGTTAATTTCTGAGAAAGTAAAGAGGTAAGTATAACTGACGACTTGTATGATAAGTCGACAGCCTTGTGATAAGCTATCAAAGTTGTCGTCAGTCTTAGACAGAGAATGGGCTTCAGCTGGAATTCGTGACGACATCTGTGATAGGCCGTCAGAAGTGTTATAAGCCGTCAGGCTTTGACAGAGAATGGAATTCATCTGAAATTCGTGACGACATTTGTGATAGGCCGTCAGAAGTGTGATAAGTCATTAGGACCATCGTCAGCCTTAGGTAGTGTACATAAACTGAATTAGAAAAGTGACGGCAATATCTGATAAACTGTCAAACTTCTGATAAGTCCTCAGGTTCGTCGTCAGCCGAAGGCAACACTACTTGAAATAGAAAGAGGAGTTGACGACATGTCTGATAAGTTGTCAACTCCCTGATAAGAGGTCAGGTATGTCGTCGCATTGAGTCAGAGAGCAAGAAAATGGAGACATGTCTGACGACAGGTCTGATAAGCTATCAAATCTCTGATAAGCTGTCAGACATTTCGTCAGCTAAGGAGAAAAATCTGAATTTTTAATTTTGAATTTTTCTTAAGTTACGGATATAAATAGCAACTTTTAGGGTTTCATAAGGGGCGGAACATCTTGAACTTATTCCAAATAAAAAGACACCTATTTTTGGGGCTCAAAACTTAGAATTCAATTTTCAACTCTTTGATTTGGTTGTGGGCATTTTCTCTTAAACTTAGAAGAGAATCAACTTCAGACTTCATCTTTTGTAAGTTTAATTACTTTGAATGATGATTATAATTATTTCTATCTCTTTCTTTATCATGTGGAACTAAAACCCACAACTGGGGTTATGGGATCTATGATTATTCCTCCATGGATTTAATAGTTTGCTAGGGTTTGAGTGATTGTGGAGACAATCTTGATAATTCCTTTGTTATGATTGTTATTTATTAGTTGCAAAAAATAGGTCTGATAATGCTCAAACTACACCTCTCTTACGAGAATGTAAGCGATCGTTGTCAATATATAACCCAACTAGGTTGGGGTCGAATACCACAGGGAATATGGTGTGAATCTAAGTTATTTGCGGGTTAATCAACTGATAGTTAGCAGTTTCCTATGAATGGTTTTTTTTTGGAAAGATAGCAAATAATTACTTCTCAATTCAGTGTTTGAAATCAATATGATAAGGAAAACCAGAGTTATGTTCACTATGGGTGTTGGGATTTGACAGACGCTGGTAACGGTTCAAGATTCTTGTGGTAGGTAGGAACAACAGACTATCCTTGTCAAAGTTATGTCTAAATATTTCTCAACCTATTTAGACATTTAACCGCCTAATTCTCTCGAACTTAGGGAATTTATATTTCATAACAGAATGTTATCTCAAGTTAATTAATCTTGTTACAACATTAATTATTAAATGAAAGTTTAATGCTTCCAAGTCCCTGTTGATAATTCACTTCTTACTAGGGTTGATTTCTTATCTCAAGCAAATCAACAATAAGTGAGGCCTATTTCTTGCAACCAATAGTCAATATGTAAAATAATGGAATTAACAATAAGTTCCTACCACCGTTAGAATCTTGAACACTTAGTTACATTACAAACCCAAACCCATAGATCCCACAACTCGGGTTAAGGGAATTTAGCTACTCATAATAAAATAAGCAAGACAACAAGTTGACTTCATACTTAGATACATGATCTTACAGCAAGATGAATATCAACAAGTGTTTCTCAGAGTTGATCCAGTAGAAAATCCCAAAAACAATGGTAATAATCTCTCCAAAAATAATGTCTTGTTAAAGTCAGAAAACTAGAGAGAAAAATGCTCAAAACGTCAGTTCCAAGATGATTAGAAAACCCTAACATATGCTTTAAATACTTCAGCTTAATTATGGAAACAAAATCATAGATCACAGTATTTTCTCGGATAGGCGAGGACGTGTGTGACGGCTTATCAGGAGTCTGACGGCTTATCAAGAATGTCATCAGCTCCTCTTCACTTTTGATAATATCTACCTTGGGCTGACGATGAGGCTTGATGGCTTATTAGATATGTGACGACTTATCAGAGGTGTCGTAAATTCTTCACTTCAAACTGCATTCCCTGTCTAAGCCTAACGACTTATCATACTTCTGATGGCCTGTCACAGATGTCGTCACAAATTCCAGCTGAAGCCCATTCTCTGTCTAAGACTGACGACAACTCTGATAGCTTATCAGAAGGCTGACGACTTATGAGACAAGTTATCAGCTATACTTCCCTCTCTACTTGCTCAGAAATCAACTCTTTTACTTCCATTATTGCTGGTTCTCTTTCATCTTGACTTTTACTGCAATATCAAACAGAAAACAATCAAAAATGATAAAAGTTGCTTAAGACTTTGCAATTATTCTTAGTTTAAAGCCTCAAATATGTTAGCATCTGCTCACATATCAACTACTAGAACCCATAGTAGGACCAACTTGTCCTTGACCTTATCATCAACTATACGTGTTAATAATTGCACCGCATACCTCAAATCTTGATCAGTAGCATTAATAGGTGACTCTGGGGGTACTCCCCTCCTCCTTAGATCTTCTGGAGATGGAGGAGTAAAAGAAGTACATGATGCAAACTCATCTTTAACCTCACTTTGATCAGCATATCTAGGTGGTGATTTGCTTGTCCCTTCTCCGAAAGCCACATCTACTTGCTTACTCTTCTTACTCTTACTCCTTCTTGTAATCGGCATCATTACAATATTGAGAGAGAAAAAAAATATTTAAGGTTAAATACAAATCAACCTACATTATTGGCTCTATCGCACGATCTAAGGAATGAAGAAAAAGAAACAACTCCTAAATGCCTCATAGCCTCCTACTTAGAGATGTGGTGCACAACACACCCATAAGTAAGACTCTACACAGATATGGCTTTGCAGATGACTCCCTAGTATTACCTTCTCTGATACCACTTTTTTCATGCCCCAAATTCCATTGGGGCGGACAGGCACCCATTTGGGTAGAACCAACTCGTAACCCTGTACTTTTCATGCATGTAACTATGGAATTCAAAGGTTCTGCTAGTATGGATACGATACATTGATAAAACAAACTGCGTAAGTAAGTCCAAACCAATATATAAAAGACTTGGCCGTTGGGGCCACAACGTTAAAAGAACACAATACTACCACACTTAACTTCACATTAGTCTGCAAAGCCTCTAAAAGACACATGGACTTAGTTAAGGTCGGGACAAACCCCCGCCTTGATCATAACTACTATACAATACCAAAATACATATAACAGACTCGGAAAGCTCCAAATCAACTTGGAGCTTACCAATAGCAGTTGGATGTCCTGTGCTCCTACTGGGGTGGTCTACTAGCTGGAGTTCCTGTACCTACGGTATAAAACATAGTGTCCCCCACGAGGGGTGTCAATATAAAGAGTGTATTGAGTATGTACGACATGAAGTGACTATAAATAAGAAAAGAGCTTAATAAAATTAGTTATCAATATATAACTATAAAGATGACGATAGAATACCAACTTTGCTTGTACTTATGGGATCATGTAAATTACATCCTTTACTTTGCTTTATTCTTCTTTATTTTATAAGATTATAAGGCATGATACAAATGACCAGCTGATCAATGGTAAAAGAGGATGACCTATGCTAGGCATTTTAACCCCTGGGATACGGTCCTTATAAATACACAAATTGGGATCGACCCATGCTAGGCTTTTCTTTTACCCTTGGGATACCACCCGTAATATTGGGATCGACCCATGCTAGGTGTTTCTTCCACCATTGGGATAGCACCCAAGAATATATATAAAATCACTTCAGATCATTCTTTTCATCTTTAAAGTTATTGTTTTGGTGGTCATGTATTAGATTTGGAACTATAGGCCAGTAGCAAAAGGTATACAAATACACACTAGATATAGTAGCAATGAGGTAGAATACAACAATAATAGGAATATAACACATATGAGCTTAACTAACACCATAGGTCATGTTGACTAAGAGAACAACTCATAAGGCTTATTTCTAAAATCACCTATATCATACTAGTATTTAGAAAGAAAAATGGACAGATCTAGTAACAAACACATCTTCAGGTGCTTTAACAACCTAACAAGTTAGAATAAATTTGTTAGCTACCTTGGAGGCTGTACGCTGGATTTATGTATAATTCGAAAGGAAGAACTCTTAGGAAGCTTACTTTGTAATAAAAGAGTTAGATTCATGCCAAAGAGTATAGGATCGATGAACCATACATACCTTGCTTCACAACAGATCATACTTTTACTTAACGTCTTCCCTTTTAGATTACTAATCTACAATAGCATAAGACTAGTATTAGTATCTAATTAACACATTCACGCCATTTAAACTTACTAAAACAGTAACCGAGTAGTAACCCACAATCAACTTAAGCCATGGAAGGTGAAAGTCCTCGGGGGACCAAAACTGGAAACTCATATTTGTCGAAGTGAGGTTTTGTCTTAGTAACCGTGTGCATGCAGTCACACTTTATATTTGGGGGATATACTAGTCATCCCTGGTTTTATTCCATGGTCATGAGGCTTCACGTACTGGGGCCCTTTCAGAAGGGGGAGCTCAACCCATATAACCCATGGGTGGTTTAGGATGGCAAAACTACACAACCCAGGTAAAAGTTTTAATGGCATGCTAAACCCGGTTTCCTTTCCCAACATGGTTATATATGTATATGGTTGAATGCATTATGGATGGTTTTACTTGGTTTTATAAATGGGTATTATTCTATCCTTATCCTGAGTGCATGCTAGTGTTCACCCACTAACCCATCTATAGGAGGATGTATACCCACGCTATGCAGGGGCCAACCATTCTGCTTCTCCTACTTAGTGATTAGATTCGGGTACAGTCGATGTTTGATTTAAGTGGTGAGATTCCATATTTTGAAAGGCATCTATTTAATGTCATAGGTTACTTTACATATCTCTCATCTTTGATAGACTTTGGTTTTTGGCTATGCTCGGGGCCATGTTGATGTTGGGCGTATTTATACGTCTAAGCACCATAACTTACCCATGTTTTAGCTAAGTTTTGAGGATAAAATACATAATTCTTGCACTTTTAGTCTATTTTTAGTTAAGTGAGCTGACCTATGTGATTAACATGTTTTTCAGGTACTAATGAGGAAGATTTCAGCACTTTGGGGACCTGTGGACAGCAAAGAAAAACTTCACATAAAAGGGAAGGCAACTTTTGGACTAAATGTGATGCATGGGAACTTTTTCCCGGGCAAACTCAACATTTTTAAATAGTTAAGGATGCAGTAGCAACTTAGTAGAGAAGGTTGTTATTAAAAACCTTATTGCTGAATTTTCAGCCATAATTCACATTATTCACAAAATTCAGATTATGTATTATTTTGGAACACAAGAAACGCTTAGTTTAAGGAGAGAGGGAGAAACGTTTTTCTCTCTCATTGTCGCTAATCCTCTTCATCACCAAGTTCGTTCTTAGTTTTGGTATGATGAATATTTCGATGTTGATTTTTGTTTTATTCATGAGTAGCTAAACTTATCTGTTAGGGTTATGGAAACCTTGTAGTATACTCTCTATTGCTATGGGTTTGTGAATTTATGATGTGTAATGCACTTATATCATTACTCTCTTCATTATAATTGAATTCTCATGGTTGCAAACATAGGGAATACGCCAGTATAGCAATAACTTGTTTGAGAGAAAAGTTGTTATTTGGAAAAGAGAGTGTGACAAGAAATTAGGGTTTCCAACCTCTAGTTTACACGTTAATGCCCTAGAAGGATTAACTACTTGGAGAGTTCGTATAAGTTGTTGTACACTTTAGGTTTGAGAGAACTAAGGTGAATAAATCCTTGATGGTTGAAAAACACTTGAATTTAGAATTAGAATACGTCTCTCTATAAGTGCATGCATGTATAAAATTCGTATTACCCATAGTTAATATAGAAGTAGAAGCTACAAGGTGGACATAAACCTAACTTGTCATTCTCTGTGATCAATTACTTTTACATATATCGTCTCATTCGTTACACTAATAATACTATTGTGCACTTAAACCAAAACCCCCTTATCTTGGAATCTTTGACCAACAGTCTAATAATAATCGCAATACTTAGTGATCATAGTATTCCCTGTGGGATTCGACACCCAACCCAGTTGGGTTCTATATTTGACAGCGACCGCTTACACTTTCTAACGAGAGCTGTAATTTGGGCGTATCAAATTTTGGCGCCGCTGCCGGGGAATACGGTTGTCAACTAAGTTTGTGATAGTTAATAGATCCTTTGGTCAAAGATTCTCAAATTTTACTTTTTGTTTGTTGTTTTTGTTTTGTTCAGGATTATTGGAGTGCATGCCAAATACATGAAGTTCTGGTCAACCGTTATTACCTATAAATCCTGAACCACATCTTATTGGCAGAATGGATGCGCAACGAAACCTTGAACGGATGGCTGCTCAACAGGAGCAGGAAAGATTAGCTGCATTGGTAGCTGTTCAAGTGCATCAACAGAATATTGATAACCCCGGTCGGGCAACAAATCTTGATGAAGAGGACTTGGGTGATGATGAGTTATTAAATCCAAGGCGTGCTGGTGAGGTGGCAGCACCTGTGAACAAGAGAGATCGTCAAGCTAGAATGAGACCTGAACGCCGAGCTGTGCAGGCCTCATTCGATGATGATGATGATGATTTGGATGGGGCTGGTGCCACAGAGGCTGTTATTCCCCCACCCTTGGCACCCGGAGCCAAGTTCAATATCACCAGCACCATGATCCATCTATCACAACTCAAAGGGTTATTTGGTGGACTTGCAGGCGATGATCCAAATATGCATCTGATCAACTTTATCTCAACATGCAAGTCGTTTGACAATCCAGGAGTTGGACAGAATGCAATTCGACTGCACTTATTTCTATTGTCTCTATCTGGAGAGGCAACTCTATGGTTGAACGGGCTGACTCCTGACTCTATTACTAATTGGAGGCAACTGAAAGACGCTTTCCTAGAAAGATTCTTTCCGCCATCCAAGAGAGCACAGTTACGAGATGAGATCAGCAATTTTCGACAGCTTCCAACTGAAGCTCTCCACAAAACATGGGAGAGGTTTAAGAAGAAGCTTATGCGGTGCCCAAATCATCAGATGACCAACATCCACTTGATGGAAATATTATACAGGGCGTTGAACTCGGTGACTAAGCCAGTGGTTGATCAGGTGACCAACATCCACTTGATGGAATATTATACACGTTGAACTCCAAACTTGAACATGGAGAAAATGGGTTTACTTTTGACTTGAAATTGAAGGATAAAAATTATTGATAATTGTTCATGGTGCTGAAAAGAGAACGTGTTAAATTTTTTATCAAATTCAGTACTAGAAATAAAATGTTATTAATTCTTAAAGATTGATCTTGTTCTTGGTGTTGTTCATAAAATTCATATGTTCTTGAGAAAAAATCTTTAAAGGGTTGGGTTTGATCCAAAAAGAAAATAAAGAGAAAGTGTTAACAAAAGTCTTTGTGAGGACAAGAGTAAAAAAGGAATTATCTACAATTATCAACAATTTTGAAGAAAGAAAGGAATTATCAGCAATTTGAAAAAAAGGAATTATTAACAATTTTCATAGACCAACCAGCAACTGCCATCCGTCTAGGTCCTACACATGCAGAAAATACATGGCTCATCTAGCCGTCCAGCTCCGCCTAGTTGCTTAAACAAAATGGCTTTCGCACCTGTGAAGTGATGGGAATGCATCTCTCATATTACTCTTGTGTCCTTCGCCCAAATCGGCCTCAGATTTGGCTCCATTGACCTGCTACTCAATTTCAGGCCCTTTTTGAGGTGTTTACAACTATTTTCTCCACTTTTTAGAGCATTTTTTCATGGATTTTAACTAAATTTCTTCCTAAATATTTTAAATTCCAAATCTTGGTAATTTAGTTTTATTTTATTAGTTCTATCTTTATTTTTCTTCACAATTTGATTTTAATTAGTAATTACCCTACTAAATATTATCAAGTTCTTGGAGTCTATTTTTTTTTCTTGTGTTTTTCTCTTTTTATATCATTGTTAATTTTATTGATTTAAGTCCGTTAGTTTTTAACTGAATCGTCTTTCTTTCAAGAGTCACAAGGATCCTTCCTTACACAAGCATAGATGACTTTGAATTGATTGAGAAAACTAGTAACACTATCAATTTGGCAAAGAAGCCATAGAAGGTGAGTTGAGAGTTCATATAAGGAGTGTTGTAAGGATTTTTATTACTAACTTTCTTGCTAGTTTTGTCGGTAAAAAAGGTGATATAAAGGAGAATGTCATCCATAACTTTGAATTATTGTGGAGTTTACATTAGTGACTATGGTTATAGTGACATGAACTACGAGTATGGTAATAATGAGCCACATAAGGGTTCTTTGAGTAATTGTGAGCAAAGTAATGAAGCTCATGAGTATGATTGTGAATCCAATGAAGGATATGATGGTCCAAGATATTATGATTGACACGGTGATGAAAATTACTATACTGAAGACGAATATGAGATGCATAGAGCTTATGTCTACTATGATGAACATAAAGGAGTAGAAGTATCTTATGATGAATTTGACAGTTAAGATAAAGAGTATGGGGGTTCCCATATTGGACAACATGTTGATGAAGAGGATGTAAGGTATGATTCTTTCTCCCGTATGTCTTATGAACTCTTTGAGGAGGATTGTGATAAAAGGGGAAATTGTGGGGTTAAATTGCTTTCCTCATCTTGTGCTACTTTCTATCCTAGTCAAAGGGGTATAGATGTGTGGGTGGAACCAATTTGAAGACATCATTTGGACCTTAGTCGTAAAACATTCTCTACTTCTTATGGTGTAAGAAATTGTACTTCTTATCCTCATTCTAATATATCTAGTTCTCCATTTGGTAATGATGTTTGAGGAAGGGTAGGAGGATCAATGAGCCATAGAAGTAGAGAAAACTCATTGTTTCAAGATGTGTATGTCCGTGATAGGCAAATTTATGAACCAAATATTACAAATGACCCACTCCTAATTGAGGATCCTATTTCTTTGAGGATGAACACATTGTTTTCTTCCATGCTAATAACTTTTGACAAGGTCTCTCAAATGGTCTCCAAGGAGTCAAAAGTAAAATAAGCTAATCCTTGTGTAAATGTGATTGAATAGGATCTAATGAATGAAATAAAGGCTACTCCTAGCAAACCCAAAATGAAAGTCAGAGGTGAAGGGATCTAAACCCTCCCAAGGAATTATTGGACCTTTTCCTAACTCCAATAAAATTGAGAGACAAAAGATTTAGAAGAGTAAGGGTGTGATATTTGACAACTCTAGAGAAGACAAATGAGGGGTTGTGAGAAGTGATGTGAGAGGGTTATCACAACCTTATACTAACTTTTATAACTTTTCTTTCTTTTTTAGTTGTCTTGATTCTTGTGCTTCTATCCTTAAAAGCACATATAATGAGATGCCTCGAGTAATGAAAAATCATGAGGTGCTAGAAAGCTTTCCAATGAAGAAAGTTTTCTCTAATTTTGAAAATCAAGGTGAATACAATCCTTCCTATGAGCTACAAGGTATGCTAAACCTTACACTTTGTCAAAAGTGAAAGATCTTTATGTGGCTAGTGGCTAATTGAGTGTAAGTGATGTCATTTATATCTGTAAGTTTAAGGATCCATTACCTTTTGATGATCTTGATGACACCTTGTTACATAGTGATAATGTATTTGTTAAGAGTTTTCAGAAAATATTTGATCCTATTGGTGACCTAATTGATTCTTCTAAAAAGGTCAAGTTGTGTCCACCTAGTGTTGACACATGTCCCTTGACTGATAGTACATTGTCATGTGATTATTTGCCATATTTTGATAATTTTAATTTTAAGAATGTGGATACATAAGTTGATCCTATTGATGACCAAATTGATTCTTCTCATTATATCAATTTGTGTCAACCTAGTGTTGACACTTGTTACTTGAATAATACTACAATGTTATGTGATTCTTTGCCATGTTTTGATAAAGTGAATGTTGAGAATGTGGATACACTAGTTGATACTATTGATGGCTAAATTTATTCTTCAAGTAAGATCAATTTTTGTTCACCTAGTGTTGATACATGTGCTTTGAATGATAAGTCATTATCAATTGATATCGTTGTTGATCAACTCATGTGTAATAATGATCCACTAAATGATGAGTTTTATTATAAACTTAAGGAACCTCAATCTAGTGTTGGCATTGATATAGTTGGTCATGTATATAGTCATATGAAGTCATTTCACCTAAATAATGAATCCTTGTACTGTGATTCCATTCCCTGTTCTTCTCATATGGATTTTGAAGAGAAATGTGTTTTTAAGGATAATCCATTATTTGAGGTTGACATGACTAATAAACGTTAAATGTATAGTGGTGTGGCTTGGCATTATAGAAGTTTAGCCCCTCTTAAATGCTACCAAGTGATTGAGATTCCACTATTGTATGATGACATAGTATTCAAATACAAAATTTTCTTCTTGGGAGATGATAGTATATATATTAGAAAGGATGGTGTGCAAAAAAAGGTGATGTATGTGCTATGTCTATTCCTTCATTATTATGTGTTCCCATCCTTGTTCAAGCCCTTAATGTGCTTGAATCAATGAGTGTTCCTCCTCATAAGGACACCTTGGATTAAGTTGACTTATGTGACACCTTCCTGTACAATTTATTTGCATATGATGATACTCTTGCCTTTGAGTGAAGTATGTTGCGTGAGAGTGAAAGTGCCAATGTGGAAAATAGGTGTATGCTTGAACCATGTTTATGGACTTTCTTTCACTTTAAACCTAGTAATGAGTTAAATAGTGTCATTGGCAGTGACATTCTTAGTCTAAATGACAAGTAAGTTATGAGTGAGGTTGTTGGCTTAAAAAGTGATAAGTATAGTAGTGGCATTTCTTTTCTCTCATCTGATTATTTCTTGGTGTTATTTCTTGATCTTATAGGTTTGAATGAGATATATTTTCCAATTTGCAGAGGAATACATTTGTTTTTGGCCCTGATGATAAATTGGGAGTAATCTCATTCTTGAAGATAGCTGGTGCATTTGATGGAGTCTTAACTTGGGATGACCTTGTTTATGACATGACTTTTAGTTATGTGGGCTATCATGTGTTACTTGACTTAAAGAGGGATTTGTGTTTTCACAATGTAGAACCATTAAGGACTTACATATATGGTTTCCTAAACACCATGGCTTATTTGATTGACCCCTTTGTTAATATTTCTTATGAGGCCAAGTATCTTTTGTTTTGTTGGGTTATAAACCATTTGTGACTTATTTAAATGCTTGGTTATATGTTAAGTATGTGCACCCTTTGTATGGTGATAGATTTGTTATTGCTAACCTTTGTTCTAACCCTTATACTTTGAGAAATATATTATTATTTGTCCTTCTTATGTATTTGCAAGGTTTGGAGTCGAGGATAAATCCTTTTGAATAAGAGGAGGAGGATACAAGAATGATTATCTTGGAGCACATTAGGAGGGTCTTCCATATATGGATGATAGCTTGGATCCCATAGGAAGGCATAAAGAAAAAAATACACAAGGTCATGGGCAACCAAGATGCCATATGGGCCTTTTGGGGGTTATCTCTAAAATAGTAACTTTGGGATATTTTTTTTAAGGGAAATGACTATAATTAGTTGTGATATGGTCATGAAGATTTCAAAACCCTTTACAAGGGGACAGGCTTGGGAATTGCAAATCATTCAAGTCTAATTTATGAAGATGGACACGTGTGAATGTGTTTTGAGTTTGTCCTAAGGTTTTCACCTCTTAAAGTATGAACCCAAGGAGAAGGGAGGAATATTTGAGTAATAAGTGTCACTTAAAGGAATTTTAGTAATTTTGGTCGTGGGTCACTTTTGGGCCCATTATGTAGTAGACTATAAATAGCTACTTGTTAGGGTTATTTTCTTTTTAGCTTATTTTTTATATTGAGTGAATATTTCTCTTAAAAGAGTGTTGGTGAAACATACATTGAATGTTTGCTTAGAAACAAGGGTTTTGAGGGTATTGAATCCCTCTTGGTCCATGTAAGAAATAATGTTTGATTCTATTAGTATTAAGGGGTTTTGAGTTTGATACTCTCATTAGTTCTTAATTCCTTATAGCTTCTTATATCAATTTACCTATCTTCTTTTCTTGCATCAGTTATATTTTTCTTCTATAGGTATATTTCATCTTTTGTATCTCGATCTATATCATCTGGTATCATAGCCGAGCATAATTTCATTCCTATGAAGTCAATCTTAGGTTTGCTATTTTAAAAATCACACAAAAATAGCTTATTCCCATTTTAACCCTAGGACGAGATTTTGAGTCTTGGATTTTTATGTATTTTGTGTGTTTCTAGTGTTAGATCCTTGTTCCCTAACACTAATAGAGTCTACATCTCGAATTTGAGCTTATTCCGAGTTGATTTGAGTTATCCTCCATTGTTGAACTTGAGTTGAAAAACTTGAAGGTGGGATCTTAAATTTGGAATGTTGCTGTTGAGGTTTTGGACTTGAACGTGTCTTGATTGTATTTGGAAATTCAATGTGATCTTGAATCTTAAAATTTCATCCAATTTCAAGGTCTTTTGCTTGAGGGTAAACTTTGAATATTCTTGGTGTTCTTCATAATATTCACATATTGTTGAAGAAGAACATTCGAAAAGTGAATTTTTGATCCAAAAAGGAGGTTAGAGAAGGAGTAGTACTTGTTTATTCCGAAGAATATTCCAAGTATTCAAAAGAAAGAAAAGAATCAAAAAGCATCAAAAGGGAGCATTCTTAAGGAAGAGACAAAGGAGAGTACAAGGAGGGAACCACAAGAAAATTTAAAATCACTTGATCTTGAAAGTAAAATTAAAGGGTCCAATTCTTTGTATTTCTTCCATCCATTGCCGCCTATAACACCTCAAATATTAATATTGATTGAATAAAAAAGTGAAAATAAGTAATTTCCAAAACGTCAACCGACATAAAACGTCATTTTGAGGCAGCCACGTCATTCAACCCATCTAATTGCCTTACGCTCAAATTTAGATTCTTGGTTTCTTTTTCTTGATTCTAATGGTAATTAACAATTAGTAATCACCTACTTAGTTTTGAATTAGTTTTGAATACATTTTACTTTCTTTGTCATCTTTCTTTGTGTGCTTTTCTCGTTTTCAATTCATCATAGCTTTTTGGATCAAGTCCGTACGAGATTTCTTTGAGTCACTCAAATAAAATCCATTCTGCACAATAGTAGATATCATCCCTTGATAAAAGTGCCAATCCAAGGCCTTTCACCTGAAGTCAAGCTAAGGAACATCAACAACTCCAAGCTTTGTTCATGCCCTTGAAGGTTTGTGAGGATGTTATGTATTCGGCCAAGGGAGGAAATATCTTTATTTGTGGAGATGAGCTTTATAAAGGACTACATTCTACAAGGGGAAAGTTAGACTTTTCACTTTACATTCCAACATCCAAGAGGTGCCTCTTCTATTTAGTTCATTAAGGGTAGTTTTGTCAATTAGCATGTAAGAGTATAAATAGACCATTTCTTCACTCTTTTCATAGGTTTTGGATGACATTGAATATTACTCATAGTTTGTAGCTTTAGTAATCTAGTTGTATCTCTTAACCAAAATTTGGAACCTTGAACGCAATTGAATCGATTTTCACTTATATTGGGTTATTTGGCAAGAAAGGTGAACTTCAGAAAGTGTGAGTCCTTTGGTCCACCTAAGAGGAAGGTTTGAGCTTCTATTGGTGAGGTGTGATTGGACCTTTGATACACCACCTTTTTTTAATCACTTGGTAGGAGTAAAGGTCTTTCTACTATCTTTACATTTTATGCATTCTTCTTTATCTCCTTTCTTGTGTGCTTGCTGAATTTTGTTATCTTAGTGTCAAATTTCGTGTTTGATAGTCCTTTAGGCTAACATTTGGTATCATATCCTTGTTTAACGGTGTTTCTACATCTCTAAATCTTGGTTTTAGTATTCTTATTAAGAAAATCTCAACAAAAAGGAGTCAAAATCGGAAAATACAAAAAAAATGGTGTCTAGTGTTGTCTTGTGTTAGATCCAAATTTATTACCTTAGATCTACGCATTTTTACCTTTTCTTTGAAGTTTCTTGTACTAGATCCTTGATCTCTAGTACCTAGGGAGTCCATATCTACTTTTAGAGTGAAGTTTGGTTTAGTTTGAGCTAAGATCTACCATGGCTATGGAGTTTTGAAGCTTTTTGAGCTAGATACAAATTTGTCTTGGTGATACTAGCGTGTTTTGTGGTTGGTTTTTGGTTGGTTGAGTTTGTTTTAGCCTATGGAACCTATATCTACAAAAAAAAAATCAGATTTGGAGATTATTTGCTTGTTGGTCAAACTTGGTCAATACTTGAATATTCATCTTATTCATCCATCATCTTCATATCTTAGTGAAGAAGAATATTCAAGGGTGTTCTTTGATCCAAAAGAGGGAAGAAAGAGAGTGAAAAAATTGTCAGTCCAAAAGCACATTCTAAGAATATTCTATTCTTCTAAAAAAGAGGAGGGGACAAGGGAACAACAAAGTACACTTCCAAGTACAAGGGCGGGACCATTTCTTTTCAATTTCAATTTGAGACTTGAAAGGACTCTAAATTGCCTCCTTACCCCCTCCAAATCTGAAAACTCTTCTTCCCCAAAGTGTTATTGGGCCGAAACAAGGTTTTGAAAAAATTGAAAATTCAAAAAGTGACCACCAACCACGTAGTACCACATCATCACTTGTAATCAATCAAATTCATCTCTAAAATTAAATTTTCTTAGTTTCTAAATTTTTATTCTTATTTCTTGTAAGTTAATTCTATCACTAATTAGCAAGCTAGTAAGTTCCTACTAGATTGGTAATTAGTCTAGAGTTCGTTTATTTCACGTCTTCGGTTTTTGTGTGCTTTTTCTCATTTTTAATTCATAGTGTTTTGTAGGTTCAAGTTCGCAAATCACTTTACTTGAGCCCTTTCAAACAAAGATCAATTCCGGACCAAAGCTTCTCACCACTCAAGTAACTTGCCAAGTATTTCCAATTATCCAACACTTGTGAAGCCAAGTGTGAGGTGAGGTTGAGTGAGAGTGTGGTGAGGGTTTTTGAACTTGTTTGTTTGTTCTTTTTGTAAGTGTTATTTTGGTGTTTTTTAGCTTTTGTTAGGTACATTTGAAATGGAATCCGAATATACCTCACCCCAATCTTTGGGAAATGATGCTTTGGGAGTCTTGAGGACCGATTTGAGGCCTTTGCCTGAAAAATGGAGGATAATAATGATGCCATGAAGAGTAACTTGGATGCTATGAGTAGTGAAATGTCCACTCTTAGTGGAAGGCTTGATTGTGTTGAAAGTAGGAGGAACTCACGACCTTCTACTCCTAATCCGTACCATGTGTCTTCTAATGTTCAAGCTAACAACTCATCCATGACTATTACCCGCGAGACCTTACATCAAATGCTTCACCCGCCAAGAGATCCACAAAAACAGACACTAACCGACTCCCAAACCTCTCATAACCAGACCCTACAAAGGCCACTACATCACCAAATAGACCAAGTACAACAAGAGGGACTTGGAATTCAAAATCCACCACCAAATCCGAACCTACAAGTGCCAAATCCCTTGGACCAAAGAACAATTGCCACACATAACCTAATACCTCAACAAAATGCTAATTACCAAATACCTTATCCTCCACCACATCCAATGCCACAAGTTCAAGTACCAAATAACCAAAGACCAAACCCACCTCCCTAAAAACCCTAAATTCGAAACCCACCCATCCAAATTGAAGATTTTGATAGAGGGGGAGAAAGAAGGTTATGGTGTTCACCATGATGAATATTGGTTTGAGGATGAAATGAGGGCAAGACATGATCAAAGAGGGCATTATGGAAGATTCCGAGGGCATGAGGCAAGACAAGGCCATGTTGATCATCAAAGAATCCGAGACATTGGCATTAACTCAATCAAGGTTGGCATTCCAATTTTCAAAGGTGAGAGTGATCCGGAAGTATACTTATCTTGGGAATCCACTTATGAAAAGATTTTTCAAGTGAATGACCTTTCTAAAGAAATGAAAAATTGCTATTCTATTGCTCACTTTGAAGAATATGCAAACACTTGGTGGGATTACACCAAAAGATTTGATGATGTGTTGGTTGGTGGCCAACCACCTCCTTGGGAGATTTTGAAGAGAGTTAAGAGAGAAAGATACGTGCTGGAGCATTATAGACATGAGCTCCTTGACAAGATTTACAATCTAAAGCAAGGAAGAAAGAGTGTCATGACCTATTATGATGAATTTCAGCAACTTGTCTTGAAACTTGACCATAGAGGTGAACAAGTGCAACATGATGTTATCCACTTCAAGGTTGGGTTGAACAAGGACATATCCTCCCGTTTGACCCTTGACAATTTTGGAACCGTGGTTGAAGTCTTCCAAGCGTCCATGGAGATTGAAAAAGAGAACAAAGAAAATTCGGCTTACAAGCTTAAGGTCCAACAAGGTTCGGGTTTAAAAAGAAACAAAGAGGTAAGCCCTTTGACTTCCGGTTGGAACAAGAACAAATCTTCTACATCTTCTTCTTCTTCTCAAATATCAACCAATGAAGTGTCATACCAACCTCCAAAGTTGGAGGTGAAACCGAATGCCCTTCCTTCATCATCTAAGGGTTTTCAATGTTTGTAGTGCCATGGTTGGGGGATAGAGCAAGTGAATGCCCGAATTGATGAAATGTAATTTTAAGAGAGGGTAAGATGTACTACTTTGGAGAGGAAGTGATGATTAAATTCGAGAATGACGATGAGGTTGAACCTCAAGATGGAGAGTTACTAGTTGATATTAAGAATGAAGAATGTGAAGAAGAAGAAGCTTGGCCACAAGATGGGAAGTGTCAAATTCCTAACTATATAGTGTGGAGGGCCATCGTGAGTAAGACACTTGATGGTGCGAGCCAAAGAGAAAATTTATTTCACACTAAGTGTCTAATCAAGGGTGGTGTATGTACTATGGTAATTGATAGCAGGAGTTGCACCAATGTAGCTAGTGCCACTATGGTGGACTTCTTGAAACTCCACTCTACTCCATATGCTAGCCCTTAAATGCTTTAATGGCTTAATGGATATGGTGAATTAAAAGTGACTCGCCAATGCTTGATTCAGTTCCAAGTTGGAAATTACAAAGATGAAGGCTTATGTGATGTCATTCCCATGCAAGCATGCCACTTACTACTTGGTATACCTTAGAAATATGACAAGTCTACCAAGCATGATGGGAGGTCAAACAAGTATTCACTTGAGCATGATGGTAAAAGGTTCACACTTCAACCACTTTCACCATCTCAAGTAAGTGAGTTTCACCAAAAGTTAAGGGAATTTAAAGAAAAAGGGAAGAAGAGAAGGTAACCCGAGAAGGTGCCTTGTGGTGAGGCCTCGGGTTCCACTAAATCACATGGTGAGGCCTCGTATTCTAAGGGTTCTAAGGCTAAAGGACCGGTGGTTATGTTGGCTAGGAGGAAAGACTTGTTCAAGGATCGAGACATTAACACTCCTATGCTCCTCTTAGCCCATGCACTTAACACTAACCATTTTTATTATTTTTCTTCTTCTCTTCCCCCTTCTATTTAACTTGTTTTGCAGGAGTTTGATGATGTATTTCCTCAAGAATTTCCAAAAGGGTTCCCCCAAAAATGGGGAATTTAGAACCAAATTGATTTGGTTCTGGGTTCACAACTTCCAAACAAATCGGCTTATAGGAGCAATCCCACAGACACTAAGGAACTTGAAAGACAAGTTGAGGAGCTTCTAAAAAAAGGATACATCAAATAAAGTTTGAGTCCGTATGCTATCCCTGTGCCTTTGGTACCAAAGAAAGATGAAACTTGGCGCATGTGTGTTGACTGTAGAGCCATCAACAAAATCACTATAAGGTATCGTCATCCTATCCCTAGACTAGATGATATGTTCGATGAGCTTTATGGTGCTTGCGTGTTTTCTAAATTCTATCTTAGGAGTGGCTACCACCAGATTCATATGCAACCCGATGATGAGTGGAAGACCACATTCAAGACCAAATTGGGTCTATATCAGTGGCTGGTCATGCCCTTTCGCCTTACGAATTCTCCTAGCACCTTTATGAGGCTAATGAATCATGTTATGAAGACTTATATTAGAAAATTTTTGGTTGTTTACTTTGATGATGTGTTGGTATATATTAAGTCTATTGATGAACATATGAATCATTTGAGATGTGTGTTTGATGTGCTCCAAAGGGAGAAGTTGTATGCCAACATGGAGAAGTGTTCTTTTGGAGTTGATAAAGTGTTCTTCTTGGGTTTTGTAGTGAGCTCAAGGGGTGTTGAAGTGGACGAATGTAAGATAGACTCTATACGTAGTTGGCCGACCCCTAAGACTATTGGATAAATCCAATGTTTTCATGGGATGGAAAGCTTTTATAGGAGGTTTGTCAAGGGTTTTAGCTCCATAGAATCCCCTTAACCAAAGTTATTAGAAAGGACCAACCCTTTAAGTGGGGTGAAGAGCAAGATAAGGTTTTTGGCCTTGAAAGCTTTGCTCATCTGGCTCCCTTGTTGCAATTGCCCAATTTTGATAAAATATTTGAGATTGAATATGATGCAATCAAAGTTGGTATTGGGGCTATTTTGATGCAAGAAGGAAAGCCTGTTGCTTATTTTAGTGAAAATATCAAAGGGGTAACTCTTAATTATTCGACTTATGGTTTGGTGTTGTATGCCTTTGTTAGAGCCTTAGGTAATTAGCAATAATATTTATGGACTAATGAGTTTGTGATATGAACGGATCATGAATCATTAAAAAACCTTAAGAGCCAAGATAAGTTGAATAGGCACCATGATAAGTGGATTGAATTCATCGAGAGTTTCTCTTATGTAATCCATTACAAAAAAAGTAAGGAAAATGTGGTACCCGATGCGTTGTCTAGAAAACATGTGCTTCTTTCTACCTTATCTTTGAATTTGATGGGGTTTGAGAGCTTGAGGATGTTGTATCCTGAGGATACTATCTTTTCTCCTATTTATAGGGAATGTGAAGAATGGGGAAGGGACCGATGGCTCAAAGAGAATGGCAATCCCTCCTACTCTCGGTTTGATGGTTATTTGTTCAAAGGGAGGATATTATGTGTTCCTTCTAGTTTATTGAGGGAATTATTTGTGAGAGAGGCACATGATGGTGGCCTCATGGGGCATTTTGGGGTTGATAAAACCCTCGGTATCTTAGAGGAGCAATTATATTGGCCAAAAATGCGCAAAGATATTGCTAAGATTTGTGGCCAATGTGATACGAGTCTAATGTCCACCTTATATTTTGATGACATCTTTGAAGGCCAACACGTAAAGGCTCAAGATTTGGTCAACCCGAGAATACAAGGATACGCAAGGAAGGATCATTTTGAGCATGACTTAAATCAATCTCGTGTGTGGAAGGTTTCTTGGTTTCTTACATTGATGCTAACCCTAGAACCACAAGACTTGAAGTATGAACCATACTCAGTTTTTGGAGCATTGAAAATGCGCCATTCATTCAAGTTATAACATACCTTGGCTGCCCCTTCATTAAGGGAATTTTATACATTACATATGGTTTAATTACACACCATGTACGCCCCTCTCATTAAGGGAAAAGTGGTCTTTTTATCTTCATTTGTAATATATTATAAATAGGCCCCCTTAGTCTTATTTTCACTAGTTTTTGAATGATGAATGATTGAAATATTGAAAGTCCTCTCTTTGAGAGTAGAACACCTTAGTATAGTCTTAGTTAGGGCTTGAAGAAGCTATTGTAGTTTAGGGCTTGGAAAAGCCAATATTGTTCTTTTCTTGGAAACGGTGGGTCTTGAGGTGAGTCGATTACCTTGGCGGTCACCGTAAGAGTGTAGTTTTGATTGTTACATTCGTTAGGGGTTAGTGTAGAAATACACTTGGTTTTTAATCTTGTAATAATCTTGGTCTCACTTTCTATCTTTATTTTCTATGCAATTTCCCTTGTGTTTGTGTTGAATCCATGTCTTGTTTCATCTTGTGTCATTGTTATCATCTTCATCTCCTCTCTTTAGTTATAATTTCAGTTTCTAGCTTTGTTTAGTTATAATTTCAGTTTCTAGCTTTGTTTTCCGTATCATTTGATATCAGAGCAATCGTTGATTTTGTTCTAACAAGATCAATCTTGGTCTTGAGACTTGAAAACTACAAAAAAAAATGAAAACTGTAATTTCCCAAAAATAGCAATCTGTCCGTGTTTGTGTTCTTGGCCAAAATTGTGTTCTTGTTGTGTCTTGGCCAAGATTTTTTTGTTGTATGTCTATATATAGTAGTGTTCTTGTTTGTTTTATTGTTACTAGTGTTAGTTTTCTTGTCCACTAACACTTTGAGTCTAGATCTAAACTTGAGCTTGAACTTGTTGAAAGTTGTTGTTGTGAACATAAGCTTGGCCAATTGTTGTTGTTTTTGTTGTTATGGATTTGAAGTTGGCCGTGTTGATGTTGTTGTTATAGCTTGGCCAAAGGTGACCTTGTAGTTGGGTGTTGGACTTGTTGTTGTCGTTCTTAAAACATTGTTGTTGTGTTCTTGTTGTTCTTCACCCTTTCATCTTTTGTTAACACAAGAAAAGTGAACTTTAAATCTACAAAAGCTGAAAGAAAAGTTGTAGTAGTTGTTGGTGAAAGGACTAGTTCACAACACTCATAGACTTGACATCAACTTTTTCAATCATTTTTTCATATTTCAAGGAGCCTTGTTTTGTGGAACTAGTACAAGTCAAATCTCACCTTTTGAGTTGAATTTGAAAAGAGTTACAAGACTTGTTCTTTCCCTCCAAATACTAAGTGTCTTCCATTCCAAAATTATAAGGAATAAAAATTTCAAGAATGGTGATTAAAACTTGATAAAACTGAACCAATACGTGGCTTCCACGTCATCACTGCTACTGTTCACGCAATATTTTTTGAGCTCAAATTTTAGATTCTTAGTTTTATCTTATGGTTTCATTAGTTTCATGTCTTGATTCTAGAATTAATTAACAACTAGTAATCACTTACTTAGTTGTAGATTAATTATTGAATCCGTTTCTTCGTGTCTTCGTTATTTGTGTGTTTTTCTCATTTTTAACTCGTAGTAACTTCTTTGTTTCAAGTTCGTAAGTAAATATTATTTTGTGTCTTGAGTCGATCAAACAAGAATCTATTCCGGCCGCCAAGTAGAATTGACTCTTATTGACTACCGGAGTATAAGCAACTTTCAATATTCGCCGCTCCAAATTGTGAGGATCACAAAAGTGAGTGAATACGATTGTTGGTGAGGAACTTTTACTACTAATCTTGTTTGTTCATTTTGTCGGTTTAAAAGGTAATATAAGGGGAACATGTCTTCGATAGACGGGGATTATTGTGACTACAACATGGGAGACTATGATTGTAGTGAGGGGTTTTATGGCTATGAAGTTGAGGGAGATTGCGGAGGCTATGAAAATAGCCATGATCAAAACATGGGCAGATCTGAAAGTTACTGTTTTGAGGGAGAAAATGAGGTGAATAAAGTACCTAGTGCTTATGGTGACTTTGGATATGATATAGGACCTCGTGATGGATTTTATGATGACGTTGGGGCATGTGAGGAGTCTTATAATTCTCACTCCGAACCTAGATTTGGTGTTAGGTATAACCCTTTCATTTGCAAAGCTTATGAGAGCTATGATGAGAGTACATGTGAGGAGTGTGAAGATTCATATT
Organism: Capsicum pubescens; assembly: GCA_030864215.1. NCBI lineage: Eukaryota > Viridiplantae > Streptophyta > Magnoliopsida > Solanales > Solanaceae > Capsicum > Capsicum pubescens. Next base: position 129,132,306 of record CM061543.1, read on the forward strand.
CTCCACCTTGTAGTACTCCTTATCAAGATCGATATAGTGTGAATGGTTATACTAGCTCTAGTGGAGTTTGTCCAATGAGAAGAAGAGGGTATGCATCTCCAAAACCGAGAGGTACTCGTGAGCTTTATAATGTTGATCCAAGAAGGAGTGTACACTCTGGAAAGGTGACCGTTTGTGGGATACCGGGCTGCCTCATTGTATTAAATGATGGGTACTATAGTAAATACATTGTTCCATCCATGGTTGACTTCTTGGAGTTGTTTCGTGAGCCTTTACTTGTTCCATACTTCTTGGATGGGTTTAAGGTTACCGAGAGGGTCAAGGTTGTCTTCTCCCAATTTGAATGCCATGAGGAGGTGTGGTGTGATATTCTTCCATTGACATATGGTCATGTATGCTTAGGTGCCGATTGGTTTGCACAACATAGAGTTCCAAACGTGCAAAATTGGCCAAATATTGTAAGAGACCAATGGGGGAATCGCCTCATGACTTACTTGCTTCCCAAGCCACGAAGAGAAATGCCTACCTACTCCAATCCGAATTATTATGAGAGACAAAAGATTGAGAGGAGTAAGGGAGTGCAAGGTGGTAATCCGAGAGTGGAAAAAAGAGAGGTTGTGTGGAGCAAAGTGGGGGGATTACCACCAAACCATGCTAATATTGGTTGTCCTTCTATTTCTAAGGACATTTGTTTAGGTACCAACATGGCAAGCGAAGAAGAACAATGCCAAAAGGAAGTTGCTGCCCAAGATTTTGGAGGACCTTCACACCATGACAAAGAAGAATCTACTCAAGGACTTCAAGGTAAAATGGCTAACTCTTACACTTTTTTACATGTGAATGATAATTGTGTGGCTAGTAGCCCATTAAGTGTGAGTTGTAGCTTGCCTATATGTGAGTCTATTATTTCTTTGCCACTTGATGATGATGTACATGTTGTGAGTGTGGATACACTAGTTGATCCTATTGATGACCGAATCGACTCTTCTTGTAAGATCGATTTATGTCCACCTAGTGTTGAAACTATTATGTTGAATGAAAGTACATTATCTTCTGAAATTTGTGTTGATCAACTTATGTGTGAAAATTACCCACCACTTAAGGATTTGTATGATGTAATTAATGAACCTCAAGTGTGTGATGATGTTGAAAATATTGATCAAAGGAATAGGAGTGAACTCGAGAGCTATTCTTGGGATAATCTTGTACTTGAAATCTCTTTGAAACTTGATATTGATCTTTTAGAGAGTGCTGAATGTGTTTGTTCCGAATCTATCCATGAAATAGATCATGCTCTCTTTAGGTATAATGTCTTGTTTGAAGATAATATAACCACTCCTAATGAACCTAGTGGTGAAAATGATGGTATAGCTTGCCTTAGAAGCTATAGCCGATATGCTAACCCACTATGGTGTGACAACATTTCTACTAAATATGGAAATCACTTCTTGGAAGATGAAAGTACTCTTAAGGGTAAAGGATGTGTAGTCTTGAAAACTACTTCTCCTTCTACTTTGTGTGATTTTATTGTTGAGAGTACTCATGGTGATGATTGTGAAACTAGTAGTGAGTACACACATGAGGTCACCTTAGTAGAAGTTGACTTGAGTGATACCTTTCTCTACTCTCTATTTTCTTTGGATAATATGTATGTTATTATAGAGAGTACGCCATTTAGTTTGGGTAGAGACCACGGGAAAGGGGAGTGTTGTCTAGACCCGTGTCTAAGGACACTCTTCCCGTTTGACCCCGGTGCCAAATTATAGATTTTATGATGATGGGGAACCCAACTTGTTGCTTGGTTTACATGAAAAGCAAAGTATCACTTTTGGTAAATTCCATAACCAAACCCTTTGTGCATTTTTCATTAATTATTTAATATTTAGTTCAAGGGATCCTTGGTTATATTCTAAATATGTGCAACCTTGGAATGTTGAGGTGATTTGTCGTGCTAACCCTAACCCTCATTCCATGAGGAGTTTGTATTTGTGTGTCCTTTCTTTGGTTTTGCAAGGTTTGGATTCGAGGTCGAATCCTTTTCAAGATGGGGAGGATGATACGAGTCAAATGGCCACCTTAGCATTTGATGACATCTTTGAAGGCCAACACGTAAAGGCTCAAGATTTGGTAACCCCGAGAGAACAAGGATACGCAAAGAAGGATAATTTTGAGCATGACTTAAAGAAATCTCATGTGTGGAAGGTTGCTTGGTTTCTTACATTGATGCTAACCCTAGAACCACAAGCCTTGAAGTATGAACCATACTCATTTTTTAGAGCATTGAAAAGGCGCCATTCATTCAAGTTATAGCATACCTTGGCTGCACCTTCATTAAGGGAATTTTATACATTACATATGGTGTAATTACACACCATGGCCGCCCCTCTCATTAAGGGAAAAGTGGTCTTTTTATCTTCATTTGCAATATATTATAAATAGGCCCCCTTAGTCTTATTTTCACTAGTTTTTGATTGATGAAAGATTGAAGCATTGAAAGTCCTCTCTTTGAGAGTAGAAAACCTTAGTATAGTCTTAGTTAGGGCTTGTAAAAGCTATTGTAGTTTAGGGCTTGGAAAAGCCAATATTGTTCTTTTCTTGGAAACGGTGGGTCTTGAGGTGAGTCGATTACCTTGGCGGTCACTGTAAGAGTGTGGTTTTGATTGTTACATTCGTTAGGGGTTAGTGTTGAAATACACTTGGTTCTTAATCTTGTAATAATCTTGGTCTCACTTTCTATCTTTATTTTCTATGCAATTTCCCTTGTGTTTGTGTTGAATCCGTGTCTTGTTTCATCTTGTGTCATTGTTATCATCTTCATCTCCTCTCTTTAGTTACAATTCCAGTTTCTAGCTTTGTTTAGTTATCATTTCAGTTTCTAGCTTTGTTTTCCGTATCACAATGTATGGATTGCCGGAGTGCGAAATCTCACCTCCAACTTCAAGGATTATACACCCCACTTCCCACTCCCCTTATCCCTTGGTTATATATCTCCATGGACTTTGTTTTGGGGCTGCCAAGGACTAGAAAGGGTGGAGATAGCATTTTTGTTGTTGTTCATAGATTCTCCAAAATGCCTCACTTCATTCCTTGTGTCAAAACCAAGGATGCCCCTAGGGTAGATTCTTTATTTGTTGAATATGTTGTAAATCTTCACGGTATCCCAAAGGCTATAGTGAGTGATAGGGACTCAAAGTTCCAAAGTCTTTTTTGGAAGTCCATGTGGGGTAGGCTTGGTACAAAGTTGCTTTTCTCAACCTCTTGCCACCCAAAACCGATGGCCAAATGGAAGTAGTAAATAGGAACTTGGGTTCTATGCTACAGACTGGGGTTAAAGGTAAAATGACTTCCTGGGAGGACCACCTACCTTTGGTAGAATTTGTATACAATAGGGTGGTTCACTCAAGTACAGGAATGACTCCCTTTTAGTGTGTCTATGGCATGAACCCCCTTACCACTTTAGATTTAACTCCTTTGCCTAGTGAACTTGTGAATAACTTAGATGGAAACAAAAGAGCCGAGGCAATGAAGAAGATACATGAGAAGGTGCGGATAAAACTTGAAAACAAGAACCAGGAGGTTGCAAAAAAGGGTGAACAAGGGTAGGAAAAGGCTGGTGCTTGAACCCGGAGATTGGGTATGGGTACACTGAAGGAAGACGCAGTTTCCGAATCAAAGGAAAGACAACCTTATGCCTTGGGTATACAGACCCTTCCAAGTGCTTAAAAGGTCAACGACAATGACTACAAAATTGATCTACCCTCGGTGTATCAAGTACACTCCAATTTTAATATTTGTGATCTTTTACCCATGGAGTTTCTTGATGTTGATGAAGCCGCAAGTTTGAGGACAAACTCTCTTCAATATAGAGAGGATGATACAAGTTCCAAGCCAAGGCTTTTCACCTGAAGTCAAGATAAGGAACTTCAACAACTCAAAGCTTTGTTCATGCACTTAAAGGTTTTTGAGGATGTTATGTATTCAGACAAGGGAGGAAATGTCTTGATTTGTGGAGATGAGCTTTAAAAAGGACTACATTCTAAAAGGGGCAAGTTAGACTTTTCACTTTACATTCCAACATCCAAGAGGCGCCTCTTCTATTTAGTTCATTAAGGGTAGTTTTGTCAATTGGCATGTAATAGTATAAATAGACCATTTCTTCACTCTTTTTCATTAGTTTTTGGATGACATTGAATATTACTCATAGTTTGTAGCTTTAGTATTCTAGTTGTATCTCTTAACCAAAATCTGGAACCTTGAATGCAATTGAATCGGTTTTCACTTGTATTGGGTTTTTTGGCAAGAAAGGTGAACTTGAGAAAGTGTGAGTCCTTTGGTACACCTAAGAGGAAGGTTTGAGCTTGTATTGGTGAGGTGTGATTGGTAGTTTTATACACCACTTTTTTTTAATCACTTGGTAGGAGTAAAGGTCTTTCTACCATCTTGACATTTTATGCTGCTTGATGAATTTTGTTGTCTTAGTGTCCAATTGCATTTTTGATAGTCCTTTAGGCTATCAATCCCTCAAATTCTCACCGTAGTATAATCCAACATTCAACACTTATGAATCTAGGTGTGACACAAGAAAGATGTTTAGAGTTGTGAGGATACTTCTTTGAGCTAACGTGTTTGTTGTTTTTGTTGGTGTCTTTTATTAGGTACCATGACAACGGAAGAGGAAACTTCTACAACCATGGACAATAATTCTACTAATACTATCTTGTCCTTTCTTGAAGCTCTGGACTATAGAATTGAAAGACTACAAACAGAGGTGATATTGATCAAAAGGGATATGTCATCAATGAAAGGGGGTTTGTGTACTATGAGTGGAAGGTTAGATCACGTAGAAAGTCAAAGGAACTCCTATGCCTCCACTCCTCAAAACTACCATGTTTTGTGGACATTCTCAAAACACTTCCACAACCATTACCCCAGAAACCTTCCATCAAATGTTTAACCCACCAAGGCCTCTAAAAAATCTCACTACCCAAACTACCACCTATTCTCAAAGACAAAATCCCACTAGGCCACTTCATCCTCAATTTAATTAAATCCAACAAGAAGAACTTAGAAGACAAATGCCCCAATCTACACCAAACATGATTCCTCAATTCCAAGCTCCACTTAACCAAATTCCTCAACCTCCACCAAATCCAATTCCTCCATTCCAAGATCTACTTAACCAAAACTAACCCGTCTAAGTCGAGAAAGATGGTAGGAAGGAACAACAAGAGGAGTGTAGATCATATGATGATGCCTACATAATGGAATAAGAGATGAGAGGTAGACGTATGGATAAAAGGGTATTTCGAGGTCAAGGAGAAAGAGTTGATCCAATGCCTTATGGTAGAGGAAACATGAGAAACCATCCCCAAGATCGAGATGCCGGAATCAATTCCATCAAAGTTAGTCTTCCAACCTTTCAAAGATTATCTTGCATGGGAGTCATCTTATGAAATGATCTTTTAAGTCAATGATCTCACCAAAGTGAAGAAGAGTTGTTATGCCATATCACATTTTGAAGGTTATGCCAATGCATCATGGGATTATGCTAAGAGGTTTAGAAATATATTGAATTAGGGACAACCTCCTCCATGGTATATATTTAAGGGACTTATGAGGCAATGGTATTTTCTGGAGAGTTATAGACATAAGCTTCTTGGTACGGTATACAACTTGAGACAAGGTAGCAAGCGTGTCATGGCTTATTATGATGAGTTCCAATAATTGATTTTAAAGCTTGAGCACCAAGGAGAACAAGTAAACCACAATATTATATACTTCAAGGTTGGGTTGAACAAAGACATCTCCTCATGCATGACTCTTCAATTTGAGATCATAGAGGGTATCTTCCAAGCGGCCTTGGAAATTTAAATGGAGATCAAAGAGAAAGTAGCTTACAAATCAAAAGGTCATCCATCAACTACTAATTAGGGTAAGCACAAAGAGTTAGCTCAATCATCCACATGTTGGAACAATAACAAAGATTACAAATTCAATGATAAGAAGCCCGTAGAGAAGAACATTCTAAAGAACCCTCCAAGAAATAAAGGAAAAAAGTATCTTCCTTCTAATCCTAAAGGATTCTAATGCTTTAATTTTCAAGGGTGGGGGAATAAGGAAAATGAATGTCCCAACTGAAGAAATATGATCCTTAGGAAAGGGAAATTATATTATCTTGGAGAAGAGGTGGGATTAGAAGAGAATAAGAATGATGAAAAGTCTCAAGATGGAGGGAAAGTAGAAGATGAGATACAAGAGTAGAGAGATAAAGAAAATACTTGTCCTCAAGGTGGTGAGCTTGAAGTACCTAACTTTGTGGTAAGGCGAGTCATGGTCAGTAAGGCTTTGGATGATACGAGTCAAAAGGAGGATATTTTCCATATCAAATATCTTATTAAAGGAGGTGTGTGATCAATAATCATTGATAGTGGTAGTTATACTAATGTTGCTAGTGCCACCATGATTGATTTCTTGAAGCTACCCACTACCACACATACAATTCCTTACATAGTCCAATGATTGAATGAATATGGAGAGCTAAAGGAAACTCAACAAGTTATGATTTAGTTCAAGGTAGGGAATTACCAAGATGAGGTGCTTTGTGACATAATCCCTATGTAATCTTGTCACTTATTATTGGGAAGGCCTTGGCAATATGATCGGTATACTAAGCATAATGAAAGAACCAATTGGTATTCTCTTGAACGTAATGGACAAAAGTTTACACTCCATTCTCTCTAACCATCACAAGTGAATAAATTCCATCAACAATTCAAGGAGTTGAATGAGAAAGGGAAGAGAAAGCCAAGGGGAGGGAAGATAAATAAGGGGAGGAAGCAACACAATCAAAGGGAAAGGAACCTATGGTGATGTTTGCTAGGAAGAAGGATCTATTCAAGGAGAATGATGAAAAAACACCCATACTTCTCCTAGCCTAGGTTTTTAATACTTACCCCTTTAATTCTTCTATCCCCTATTCTATCTCATTTGTTTTACAGGATTTTGAAGAAGTGTTCCCAAAGGAACTTCTACAAGGGTTACCCCTACTTCAGATAATCGAGCATCAAATAAACTTCATGCCGGGATATTAATTTCCTAAAAAACTGGCATACCGAAGTAACCCTATGGATACCAAAGAACTTCAAAGAAAAGTTGAGGAACTCTTCAAAAAGGGATACATCAAGGAAAATATGAGTCTATGTGTAGTCCTGATATTATTGGTGCCAAAGAAAGATGGGACATGACCCATGTGTGTAGGTTACCGAGCCATCAATAAGAACATGGTAAAGTATCATCACCCCATCCCTCAATTGGATGATATGATTAGCAAATTGAATGATTTATGTATGTTTTCAAAAATTAATCTTAGGAGAGGCTATCACCAAACAAGACTGCAATCGGGTGATGAATGGAAAACTGAGACCAAGTCTGGTCTTTATGAATGGATGGTCATTCAATTCGGCCTCACCAATGCTCTTAATACTTTCATGCAATTGATGAATCTTGTAATGAAACCGTTCATTGGGATGTTTGTTGTGGTGTACTTTGATGATGTCCTAGTTTATAGAAAATCCCTTAGATAGCATATTTTACATTTGCAAAGTGTGTTTAAAGTCCTTAGAAAGGAAAAGTTGTATGCTAATCTTGAAAAATGCTCTTTTGGTGTGAATGAAGTTGCGTTTCTAGATTTGTTATAAGCTCAAGGGAAGTCAAGGTGGATGAATCTAAGATTGATTCTATAAAGAATTGGCCAACTTTAAAATCCATTAGTGAAGTACGAAGATTCCATGGGTTGGATAGTTTTTATAGGAGGTTTGTCAAAGGATTTAGTACCATCGCCGCTCCCTTGACCGAGGTCATCCAAAAGGACAATCCTTTCAAATAGGGTGAAGAGAAAGCCAAGGTATTTTAAACCTTGAAGGCTATGCTTATTTCTTCCCCTTTGTTGCAATTACCCAATTTTGATAAAATGTTTGAAATTGAATGTAATGCAATTAAAGTAGGAATAGGTGCCATCTTAATTCAAGATCATAAACATATTGCCTATTTTAGTGAGAAGCTCAAGGGAATTACTCTAATCTATTTTCACTTATGATCTAGAGTTATACGCCTTGATTCGAGCCTTGGGTAATTGGTAACATTACTTGTGGCCTAAAGAATTTGTGATTAGAATGGACCATGAATCCTTGAAATGTCTTAGGTCCCAAGGTAAGCTAAACAAATGGCATGCAAAGTGGATTGAGTTCCTAGAAACCTACCCTTATATCATTCAATACAAAAAGGGAAAGAAAAATGTGGTTGCCGATGCATTATCTAGGAAACATATGCTTATTTCTACATTGTCTTCCAAATTGATGGGATTTGAGAGTCTTAAGATGATGTATCTTAAGGACCCCACATTCTCCCCTATATTTTGGTATTGTGAGAAGTGGGGTAGGGAAAAATAGATCAAGGATAAGGTTTCTACTCCTTATTCCAAGTTTGATGGGTATTTGTTCAAAGAAAGAAGGTTGTGTGTGACCTCTAGTTCTTGGAGAGAATTATTTGTGAGAGGGTCATATGATGGTGGTTTGATAGGACACTTAGGGGGTGAAAAAACCTTAGGGATCCTAAAGTAACAATTTTATTGGCCTAAGATGCGCAATGATGTTGCAAGGATTTGTGGCCAATGCACGGATTGTAGGAGTGCCAAATCATGCCTCCTCTCCTAAGGGTTGTATACCCTGCTACACACTCCCCTATGCCCATGATTGATATCTCTATGGACTTTGTTTTGGGATTGCCAAAGACAAGGAAAGGTAGGGATTGTATTTTTGCCTTGATTGACCAGTTCTTAAAGATGGCCCACTTCATCGCATGTTCTAATAGTGAGGATGCAGCTAGTGTAGCCTCATTCACTACTAGAAATTACCCGTATGGCAACGGTTCAAAAAACATTGTGATAGATGTAAAAACCTTTGCCATAGAGCTACTGCAATGGTTTTATATGTTTGCATATGTGGGCGTTGGGATAGGCCTATCGCAACAACATTTGCAACGGTTACAAAAAATGTTGCAATAGGTCCATCTATTGCAATGGTTTTTGTAACTCCTATTGAGACAGTTCATATTATCTATTGCAACAGTTCCTCACCATTGCAATACAGTCTATTGTAACGGTTTCTGACCATTGCAATAGACTGTATTGCAATAGTTGAGAGATGTTACAATAGATTTTATTGCAACGGTGCAGAACCGTTGCAATAGACTCTATTGAATTGACAAAAAATCATTGCAATAACCCTATTTCAACAATTATTCATCTTTTGCATCGGTTTTTTACTACATATGGCAATGATTTTTGACACCTATTGCAATGATTTTTTAATTTTTTTGCAATATTTTTTGCCACCTATTATTGCAGCTAGTTCAAATACACATATATATATATAGAGAGAGAGAATTATATTAATACACAATTATATATGCACATCACAATAAAATCTTTCATTAATAATAATTCAAATTAAAATATCCAATAAACTAGTAATCTAAATTCGAAAGCAAAATGTTAAAGTCAAACGACCATTAGTTTTCCCATAAAGTATCAAGTTCGAGTGGCGATAAGTTTCACAAAATTCAATAATTCATAAATTTTCCCAAGTAAGGTCAATTTCTTCATCACTTTCTTCATCTCCTCCTTCATTTTGAACTTCTATAAAAAGAGAAAAAATAATCTCAATTAGCACTTAAATGACAACATATTTAATTTTCAATTGAAACATAGAAGAACACCTATAAATTGAGCATAAATAATCTTAATAGAAAATGAATAAATTATTTATACAAATTAGTAAAGAAAAACTGGTATATAATGACAGATGACTTGCTAGAACTACAAAATTAGCAGATGCAGCAAAAAGTTTGAATAGCATACCACAAATGAAGAAAAAAGAGAAAACAAATGAAGTCTAAGGACCTTGATAGTCTAAAAGAGATGTGCGACACCTATCTGTGACCAATCCATCCCAACCAAAGGCATGAAATGTCCTAGAACATTAGATCTGTTTAATTGAAAAAACATCACACATTGGACAGGCACAAGGAAAAGGAGGGGATAATACTTTTGCAATATCAAACAACTATATTGTTTATCAGATATCAACCAACTTGAACAAAAATCTACCTTTCTTTTTCAGTGATGAACCAAAGAGTGGAACCAACAGAATTTTAAAAAGGAGAAACGGACCTGCATAGAAAACTTAGCCTTATTTATCTAATTTAACGTGTTGGAATATGTAAACCAACTTCAATGTTATAGATATTTCCAGAGAAAGAAAGACTCAACCTCGAAGATTTGTAACTTAAATTCTGCATCTAAAAAGTGACACTTATGTTTATGTATTAGTAAAAGTGACTGCAGAATGAAACATAAGAGGGGCTGAGGTGAGTTCAGGTTGCACAACCAAATAAGTCTTATTTACAATATGATGTCTCAAGGTCATATCGTGTAAAGTATGGGTGAAATTACATTAATTTTCAGCTTCGGTTTTCTATTCAGAAGTTTGAATTCATTTCTAGTTACAATACAATTATGTATTACTGATGAAAAACAATTTTGGGATAACTCTATAGAACATTTAAAAGAAATTTTCGAAGAGGTTTTCAAATTTGATATCCAAATTCCATATTTATGATTCCCTTTCAAAAGATAAAATATCATTAATACCAGAACATCCAGTTATTCTTACCTCATAATTGTTCTATCAACATCAGATATGACAATTTTTGAGTCCCATCTCTACAAATATACATATGCATCAACCTGTGAAGTAAGCACCTTAGACAAATTATGAGCATAGAAGCATTTGTCACACTATAGAAAGAATGATTAAGCATTTCTTAAAAGTTCTGAAATACAAAAGGGGGATGTAATGAGGCAAAAAAAGTCCCAGGATATGACCTACTGTTTCCCCAGCATTGCTATCGAGAATGTGAAAACAACTATATTTTTTCCCTCCTTGAGATTCAAAGTAGCCAGCTATTCAGATGTTGAAGTGTTTAACATTATTTTCTTCTTAGAATTCTTTGGTCTTCTAATTGATTAAAAACCATGATATCCAGCTACTACCCCATGAATTAATGGGTCAAGGATCTCTTTGTGCGAAGTTTCATTTGAACTCGTCAATGATTATCTTGCCTAATTTTTTGGTCCATACAAATAAACTACTTTTTTCAACATACAACATATAACTCCTCAAGCAATCTAAGACAAAATTAAATTTTAGGTCTTACAAGGTAAAATCTTATTGCACTGATCTCACCAACTCGACAAAACTTAATTCCAACTAGTTGGTATTGCCTCTATAGAGATTTTCTTCATAATCTATTTTGATCTTTGCTAAGTTTGTACAGTTTCAGAGAGAGGTATTTACATTCAATTATGTGTCTACCTTATCCGTTGTTACAACCTTTGATGATATCATCTAGAGACCGATGTATTTGAAGGTCTACACAGGATATGATTAAACAATCTTCAATGACCTTCTCTATTTTATTCTATAATTCTATGGGCTACTTCTATTTTCATATTTATGTGATCTTCACTAGATTTATTAAATCTTTGTATGCTATTCTTTAGATAAATCATTCCATGAAACATAAAAAAGGAGAAAGGAACACACATATTATAGAAAACAAGTAGAGAAAGGCATAAGACCGTCTTAATAATACTAAAAAAAAGTGAATTTACCAGAATGCTACTAGGGAAAGTGAATTTACCAGAAGGCTACTAGGGAAAGTGAATCTACATAAGCATACTTAAAATTGGAGTGCTTACTTGTAAGTTGAGGCTAAGTTTGGGTGTCTATTTATGTATTATGTCAATATCACAGTATGGAAATACTTACAATGGAAATGCACTATAGGTACTACGCCATTGTTGGTGAGTTCAAACTTGTAAGTATCTCCAACTTGAACACCATTTGCTTGTCTGAACTGTGGCCATCCCCTTTTAATTCCAAAGTAACGATTGTCAATTCTCCCTAGCCACACTGACCATAATTTCTGTCTTTCATCCACAAGAATCAACTCACGTCTATTCAGCAAGCCATTTGATTTTGTAAAAGCCATTGGAAGATACTACTCAAATTTATCCCAATAGGTGTATATATCAATACCGCATTATCATAAAAAAAGTAAAAAATTATTAGATAAGGATGTTATAAAATCACTCATTCCAAAGCAGGAAATCTGAGAGTGTAAGGTTGAATAAAAAATATAAAATGAGGATTGGCATCAGCAGATGTTAAAGAAGCTATTTGTAATTCTGGTGTAGTCATGTCCGAGGTCTTAAGCTTAACATCTGTTACTACTTTAAAGTAACCAAGAAAAGAAGAAAGAAGAAACACTACAACTAGAAATGGAATGAAAAGGCACAACTAGAAAGGTTTTACTCTCCACACCTTTATCCGACATTCTTTCAGTGTCCAATTTTTTCTTCTTTGCTTCAGGCTGAAGGGATGGACTTCCTCTTAAATCTAGTTTTAAAACCAAAACAAAAACACTAAGTTTAAGTAGAAAGAAACTGTTATTTGTTTATTTGTTGGGTATATACAACTAGTAGCTTTTTTGATATTACTTGATGAAGTGATTTAATAGAAAGATACTTTTGCAGAGCTACTACACTCAAAAGCTTTACACAGTAATTTACTTGTACATTGCTTCTGAGAAAAATCCTTCTTTTACACTCTTCAAAATGAAAAACCTCCAGAATGTAGACTTTTGTCCTCAATTGAACCATTAGAATTGGGAATTGTAGGACAAAATAGACAAATTAATAAGATCCACAATATAATAAAATTCCGCCGAAGGAGAGGATGATGTAAAACAAAGGAAACAAAATGGAATCGAATATCTATGTCAGAATCTTAAAGCTAAGAAAAAGGCAAATACAGGCATATGTTGAAAATAATATCAATCAAGGTCAGTTAACAGAACATGAATAGACTCAAAAACTTAGAGGAGAAGTGACAAAGACAAAGTAAGTAAATAAAACACATTCACAAATAGATGGTAGATGACTCTCTAAAGCAACAAGAGGTAGGGAATATGGGTTTTTCTTTGAATGATCAAGATCTATCTTATACAATGACCCCTATTACTCCAATTGTTGTGAGCAATGGATATCGACTCTAATGTGTGTTTAGTAATTATAATTCAGACCATAGAAATCGTGAACCTGCAAAAGTTAATAACTAGATAGGATCCTTGAAATTATAAAGTAATCCCACAGTAATTAATTTAAAATGGGAAATATTTAAAAAGTAGAAAACATTAATTTGAACATTAATAATAAATTTTAAGACAAGGTCTTAGAGGAGGAACTTTCCATGAAATATAAATATAGGTGCATCATCATTGGAAACTATCTCAAATATTAAGAGATCTCCTTCCTTTAAGCAATTCGTAATGCAAAATTCCTACCAACCACTTCCAATGAAGGTATTCCTGCCACTTGTATACACACCAAATGTCTATGATTATTGCTTGTCCCTTACAATTATCATACATTTCAGGTCGTTGAGTCCATTTTCTTGTGCAAATTGTTTAGGAATACACAGACAAAATATCTCAACAGTATAATCCGATATCAATCTCGGTCTTTCAATGTCAAGCTCCAGTTAAGGTTACAAATCAGAATCCAATTGGAATCCTCACTGGAAGATTCTGTAATTAAATAGGAATTAGAGGGCAAAAATTAAGGAATACCTACTAACTCGTCTTCATCCCATTCCACAAAGGACATCAACACAGGCTTCATGTCGGACAACGAGATGCAACTTGAGTGGCCACTGAGGAAGAAGGAGGGAGGTGTTGTGTGGTGGCAATGGGTTCATCGAGGTTAAAAATGTTTGTCGATATCATCGGCGACGAAACCCTCAAACTGGAATACTCGGTAGAGATGGGAGAGATGTGGAGGAGGAGGAAAAAAGGGAAAGGGAAAAGGAGGGTTTCACCATTATAGAAAGAAGTGTTTGGATTTGATTTCTCTTCTTTTGAAGAAACAAATAGCATAGCAATTGGAATATTCTTCAAAGTGGGGAGGGAAAATAAAATGATGCAATAACCTATTTTTTCTAATAAGGCGTTGCCACGGTGAATCTATGGTAACGATTCATCCAACCATTTATATAAGACACCCTATTGCAATTCTTATATATCAATAGCAATGGTTATAGCATCAACTAGCTCTACTACAATAATTTTTTTTGCAACGGTTATAACCGTTGCAATAGACCTTCTATAGCAACGCTTTTTGAATCGTTGCCAAAAGTTCCATTGCAATAGAGGTAATTTTTGGTAGTGATTATTTGTTGAGCATGTTTTTAAATTACATGGGATCCCTCGAACCATTGTTAGTGATAGGGACTCTAAGTTCCTTAATCACTTTTGAAAGACGATGTGGGGTAGGTTTAATACGAAATTGCTATATTCAACTTATTGCCACGCACAAACCGATGGCAAAATAGAAGTAGTAAGTACAACCTTAGATTCTATGCTACACTCGATGGTTAAAGGTAAGATGACTTCTTGGGAGGATCACCTACCCCTAGTCGAGTTTGTTTATAATTGTGTTATTCATTTCACTACCAGTATTACCCCTCTTTGAGTATGTGTAGGGCCTAAATCCCCTTATCTCTTTAGATGTAACCCCCTTTTCTAGTGATCTTGTGTTGAGTTTATATGGAAACAAAACAACAGAATCCATGAAGAAGTTGCATTAAAAAGTGAGACTACGCCTTGAGAAGATAAACCAAAAAGTTCCTAAGAGGGTCAACAAGGGGCAAAGAAGGCTTGTGCTAGAAATAGGTGATTGGGTATGGGTGCACCTTAGGAAGTATCTATTTCCAAGACAAATAAAAGCAAAGTTGATGCCGAGCGGTGATGGCCCCCTTCAAGTGCTTGAAAGGATAAATGATAATGCATATAAGATCGATCTTCCTCCGAAATATAAAGTGCACAACATATTCAATATGTGTGAACATTCACTCATTGACACCATTGAAGGTAATGAATCCATGAATTTAAGGTCAAATTCCTTTCAATATGGAGAAGATGATACGGGAATGAAGAGTTCAATACTGTTTACAAGGAGACAAGCTCGAGAATAGAAAATCCTTCAAGGTTTATTTATGAAGAAAGACGCATGTGAATATGTTTTGAGTTTGCCCAAAGGGTTTCACCTCTTGATGTATGAACCCAAGCAAAAGGGAGGAGCATTTGAGTAATAAGTGTCACCTAAGGGTATTATAGTAATTTCAGTCATGGGTCACTTTTGGGCCCATTATGTATTAGACTATAAATATCTACTTGTTAGGGTTATTTTCTTCTTAGCTTGTTATATTAAATGAATATTGCTCTTGAAAGAGTGTTGGTGAAACTTGTATTGAATGTTTACTTAGAAATGGGGGTTTTGAGGGTATAGAATTCCTCTTCGTCCACATAAGAAATTGGTGTTTGATTCTATTTGTTTTAAAGGTTTTTGAGTTTGATACACTCTTTAGTTCTTAATTTCTTATAGTTTCTTATGTCAATTTACCTATCTTCTTTTCTTGCATCAATTATCTTTTGCTTCCTTAGGTAGATTTTATCTTTCGTATCTCGATCTGTATCAAGTTGCCTTAGCCATTTTCATCACTTAAATTTTTGATAATTGAATTGTCTTCAAAAGACTTGATATTTAGGTACTCTAGGTTAGGATTGTAATTGGGTTCAATTCTTATTGTTAGCTTAGATCAAGTGATTATGGTGGATTCCTGAATTGATTGTGTTAATCTTCTTCCCTTGATCGATCATCAATATTATGTATTTGATTTGGTTTCTCATGCATTAGAATGAGTTCTCATTCTCCCTTGGTTTGATTCTTGATCAATTAAGCCTTCACTTCTTCACTTCTCATCTCTTATTTCTTAATTATCCTTTAACTTTGCTGTTTAATTTCACATCTCCAATGTCGATTTTAGTCACCTCTTACTAGGATCGTTATCAAGCTTCTAATATAATTAGAGCACAAAGTAAATACTAGATAAAAATACATGTACAAGCCATACTGAATAAATAGACATGTACAAGCTATTTCTTAATCTAATATAGAGATTATTGTAAACAATAATAGGGATAGTAGTGCTCCGAACATCAGGATCTCACCCTAAATCTTTGATCCACAGCTGCTCCGCATGATGTGTTGGAACCTTAAAAGTTGCACCACACAGGGAGGGACCAGGTCACTCAAAATGAGTCACAGGCAATGAATCTGTAAGGCACTAAGGAAAGTAAAACTTTGCTGAAAATAAAGAAACACATTGATTTAACGGGTAAATACCCTTACTCTAGAGGGAAAACCACAACTTTACCTCACAATCTATAATACCCCATACTTTTTCCTAGCTAATTTCATCACAATAATGTCTAGTATTAGATTCAAAATTGAATGATGAATATTTGACGAGGAATTATCAAAATTTTCACTTTTTGTCTTATGGGAAATTCAATAAGCTTTCCATCAAAATAAGATTCGCCCAAATCCGATAACCATGTCAGAAGTTATGACTATTTCAAGTTCCCATCATAAAGCAACACCATATTAGTCAGCGGCGTGCCGAGCCACAAGAGGAAATGGCATTTGGCAAATTCCAGTAGGGGTCCGCGATTATGACGCATCACGCCAGGGCCCAAAATTAGATATGTCCATTTTCCACTGTCTCAGCATGATTTCCCCCGCGTCGCACCAAAGTTCCAGGTCACAAAGGAAGTGGCAACGTGATTGCCTCGCGTTGAGCCATCCCTCTATTTCTCAATTGTCAAAAACCAGTGACACGGCACGATAGCGCAGCGTCACGCCAAGGGTCCAATTCAGGAATTTTTCACTTAAATTAAATGACGCATCCAGGGTTAAAAGGGTAAACTTCCCACACCTATTTAAGCCCTTTAACACGTGATTCAGCCACCTTTCACCCAAAATATACTAGTTTCTCATAAGTTTCTCTCAATAACAAGCTAGGGTTTTCATAGAAGATCCAATTTCAAGAAAGTTTCACCGTCAATCTTCACGAAATCATGAACTAAGGTATACATAGTGTTCATTCATGGACTCCTTTTGTCCATGATGCCCAAGAATCCCTTTTCTAAATTCAACTTTATGGATTTTCTTATGAATTTCATGATTGGGCTTTTCTTGTTCATGTGGATAATGAGAAATTTAATTCGACTCCATGTTGGGTTATAAATTCTATGTGGGTTAAAGTATTATAGATATAGACTCATGCAAACCTATGACTAAACCCTTGAATGATGAAATTAGAATTGAACCATGATGTTTCATTATTGTACAATGATGTTTACATGTACCATGTCGAAAATATGTTTGATTAAATGCCTATATGAGTAAAATGTGCCAAACTAGCATGATACCATGAAATCCCCATGTATGTACAAGTTATGCCTATCACATATTTTGATGAAATGATTCTATAAATGTATTATGGATTATAATGTTAGTTATATGTTCTAGTAAGTTATTTTTGGTCAGTTTCCTGCCATCGAGTCCCGGGGGTACTCGTACCCAAAACATTAGTTGTGTGCCTAGAACCATGTCATATTTTCATGATACTCTCAGTCAAGCTATGATCCTTAGACTTCAAACAGTCTTATGACTCAGGAAATCTCCATGATCTCATGAACTTAGTTAGTTGTCATAAATCAGTAGTATTCCGTTAGTCAATGAAATTCAGTAACTCAGCCCATGTTCAGTTCAGTAAATCATGTTCAGAGTCTATTCATATTGGAGTAGGAATTAGCATCGAGTGAACCCAAGGATGGGAATACACACTATCAGATGAGGGTGTGATTCTTAAAGTCATACTTTCATTCCATAACTACGTAGCCAACATATCTTAAGACATCAACACTATCCAATAAGGGTTGATGAGATGGATAAGTACTGTCAGATAAGGGCCCTACCATTCTCGTATAGGGGATGCTATCAGATGAGAATTGCCCACAGCTTCTCCTTATTGATGGGAGGTATTGTCACCTTTTCTATAGGGGTTACACATTGGACCCCAACTCAGCTATAATGGTGTATCAATGGCATCTCGGTTAGATACTGCTTCCCACAGTTTCATGTTACAGAATTAGGATTGTCAGATATAGTCAATCAATCTCAGTAATAGAACTCAGATAGTTCTTTAGATTTCAGGACTGTCAGATACAGTCAACTTAGATACAGTACGAAACTCAGATAGTTCCATCAGATTTAGGATTATCAGGTACAGTCACTCATGTTATCAGTTATATTCAGATTCAGTAATCATGTTATCACAGTATTAGTATTTGTTGTTATGTCTCATGTATGTATTATCATGCTCATGATCATTAGTTGGTTATTATTATTGTTCATGCATATGAACCCCATGCATTCAGCCTACCACACATGCATACCAGTACATTCAAAGTACTGACGTATTTATTCTATGGTGTCTTATACCATAGGTTCAGAGACATGAGCTCCAGAGCAACAGTAGATTCCAGACATCCGCAGACAGAGTTAGAAGTGAGTCCTCATCTTTCGAGGACATAATTATTTCCATATTATCTCAGTAATCAGTTTATTAGTTGGAGTTAGTTGGGGACACATGCCATCAACTCCTTACTAAGATAGTTCAGCCAGTTAGAGGTTTTCTAGACTATCATGTTTTAGACTTCAGTATGTTCAGTTTTGTTTTGGGTATTTTATTACACCATACATATGTTATATCATTCAGATCATGTTCAGTTTTGAACCTTATGGCTTGCAGTTCATGTTTCTGCATTATAAAGTATTTTATACAGTATACTGGTACAAATATCAGTCATGGTTTAGCTTGTGGGCCTTCGGGGTCATTAGCACCGTGTAGCATTTTGAGTACCAGATTTGGGGCATTACAAACTTGGTATCAGAGCCTAAGGTTCAATAGAGTCCTAGGAAGTCTAAAAGCCCCATCTAGTAGAGTCTTGTGCATGGGTGTGTTGTGCGCCACATTTATATATAGCAGGCTATAAGATGTTTTAGGAATAGTTTCCCTTCTTTCAGTATTCATATCGTGCCAGTGAGAATAATCTCAAGTCAATCTCTCAGTCTAATCTATTTATCCCTTTTTTCTATAGAACATGCCTCCTAAAAGAATAAACGGTAATCAGTCAGCCCCTCAGCCTGAAGATTCTTTGGGCGATCATGTTTCTAATGCGGAGTTCAGGGCCGTATTCACTACTCTTACTCAGTCAATTTCCACTCAAAATGAATGGCTAGCAGTCATTTCGGCCAACTAAATGGCCAATTTAGTTGCAGCTAGGATTCGGGACTTCACCCGAATAAATCCTCCATCCTTTCTCGGGTCTAAGGTAGATGAGGACCCTCAGGAATTCATTGATCAGGTTCAAAAGGTGAAAGACATCATGGGGGTGACTACTATTGAGAGTGTTGAGCTAGTTGCATATCAATTGTAGGATGTGGATCATACTTATTTCAAATAGTAGAAGTCATAGAGGTCAGATAATGCAGGTCCTATAGAGTGGGAGAAGTTTGTCACTGTATTCTTAGATAGATTCTTTCCCTAAGAGCTTAGAGAGGCTAAGGTGTTAGATTCCATCAACCTCAGGCTGTGAAATATGACACTGAAAGAGTATTCTATTAAGTTTACGCAATTATCTAGATATGCCCCTCATGTGGCTGTAGACAGCAGAGCCAAGATGAGTAAGTTTGCTTCAAGGGTAAATGATAGTGTGGTAAATGAGTTCAGATCTGCCATGTTGAACAGTGACATAAATTTAGCCAGGCTTATGAATTATGCTCAACAGATAGAGAAGTAGAAGATTAAGCAGAGAGAGAAATAGAATAAAAGAGCGAAGACAGGTAGTTTCAACTTCGCTCAGCCTAAATCAGAAAGAGGAAACCATTCCCAGTTTTATCCTAAGTCATCAGTTCCATCCCCTTCGTCAGCCAGTGCTCCTGTTCCTAAGTTTAGGGAGGGTAACAGAGATAGAGCGCCAGGCTCTAGGTCTCAGGGCAGTGTTAACAATGCCCGAACTAATCCCTATTATCAGACTTGTGGTAAGAACCACAAGGGTGCTTACAGAGCTGATAGTGATGTCTATTTTGGTTGTGGCAAGACAGGAAACAGAGTCAGAGATTTCCCTCAGTCAATTTATCAGAGTCATTTCCGCTCCTCAGCTCAGTTCGATCGCCCGAATAAGCAGGGTACTACCTCTAGTGCTACTAGTGGGTAACACCTAAATCGTCTCTATGCTCTTCAAATTCGACAAGATTAGGAAAATTCTCCTGATGTAGTTACTGGTATGTTACAGATCTTTCATGTGCATGTTTACACATTGCTATATTTAGGAGCTTTTTTGTCTTTTGTCACTCCTTATATAGCAGTAAATTTTGGAGTCATTCCCAAAATTCTAGAAGAGCCCTTTTCAGTGTCTACCCTAGTGGCTAAAACTATCGTAGCCTAGTGGGTATACAGGAACTGCCCAGTTATGATATCTCAGAGAGTCACTTTAGCAGACTTAGTCGAATTAGAGATGACTAATTTTGATGTTATTCTCGACATGGATTGGATTCATTCCTGCTATACCACAGTCAACTGCAGAAACAGAATAGTCCAGTTTTAGTTTCTAAATAAACTCATCCTTGAGAGGAAGGGTAGTACTTCCGCGTTTAGAGGTCATCTTGTTTCCTACCTTCAGGCATGGAAAATGATATCTAAAGGATGTGTCTATCATTTTATTTGAGTTAAGAACACTAGTTTCGAAACTGCCAGCCTTGATTTAGTTCTAGTTATAGGTGAATAATCAGATGTCTTTCCCAAAGATCTTCCAGGAATTCCTCTCAAAAGGGAAATAGACTTTGGTATTGATCTTCTTCCATATACTCTACCTATATCTATTCTACCATACAGAATAGCACCAGCAGAACTCAGAGAACTGAAAGAACAATTGAAAGATCTCTTAGATAAGGGATTCATCAGGCCCAGCATTTCCCCATGGGGCACTCCAGTATTATTCATGCGCAAGAAAGATGGTTCTTTTAGGATGTGTGTAGACTACCGTCAACTCAATAAGGTCACAGTCAAGAACAAGTACCCTCTTCCCAGAATCGATGACATGTTTGACCAACTTTAGGGTGCCAGTTATTTCTCTAAGATAGACCTCAGATCCGGCTATTACCATCTTAGAGTTAGAGAATATGACATTCCAAAAATAGCTTTCCATACTTGGTATGGTGAATTTAAATTCTTAGTTATGTCCTTTGGTCTTATCAATGCCCCAACAGATTTTATGGACTTGATGAATCATATGTTCAAGCAGTACTTGGACATATTCATCATAGTATTCATAGATGATATTCTGGTCTATTCTCGCAGTCAACGTGATTATGCAAACCATCTCAGAATAGTACTTCAAACTCTCAGATATCATCAACCATTCACCAAATTCAGTTAGTGTGAATTTTGGCTAAGGCCAATAACATTCCTTAGTCATATTGTTTCCGGTGATGGCATTAGAGTGGATCCTTAAAAGACTAAAGTAGTAAGAAACTGGGCTCGCCCTATCTCTCCATCAGATATTTGGAGTTTCTTGGGTTTGGCTGGCTATTACAGATGGTTTGTTGAGGGATTTTCTTCTATTGCATCCCCTATATCTAGATTGACTCAGAAGAAAGTCAAGTTTCAGTGGTTAGATCCTTGCGAGAAGAGTTTTCAGGAGTTGAAGACTTGACTCACCTCAGCTCCAGTATTGGCTCCTCCAGATGGTCTAAATAGGTTCGTAATGTATTGTGATGCATCAAGAGTAGGTTTAGGTTGTGTCCTCATGCAGCATGGTAAGTTCATAGACAATGCCTCCAGAAAACTTAAGCCCTATGAGAGGAATTATCCTACTCATGATCTTGATTTAGCAGTCGTAGTCTTTGCCTTGAAGATTTGGAGGCATTATCTATACGGTGTTCATGTAGATGTGTTCACTGATCATAAAAGTCTTCAGTATGTCTTTTCTCAGAAAGATCTCAATCTTGGTTAGATAAGGTGGTTAGAGATCTTGAAAACTTATGACATGAGTATCCTTTATCATCCGGGCAAGGATAACGTAGTGGCCGACGCTCTCAGTAGACTATCCATGGATAGTATTTCTTATATTGAGGACAGCAAAAAGAAGTTAGCTCAGGAAGTCCATCAGCTTGCCAGACTAGGCATTAGCTTTGTCGATACAGAAGAGGATGATATATGGGTTTAGAGTAGTTTAAAATCATCTCTAGTTTATAAGGTGAAAGAAAAGCAAGATAGAGATCACAGCTTTGTCAAGTTCAAAGAGTCACTCCAGGATCAGAAAGTAGAGGTTTTATCCCAAGGGGGAGATGGTGTCCTTCGTTGTTAGGGTCATCTCAGTGTTCTAGGTATAGATGACTTAAGGCAGCAAATTCTTACAGAAGCACATGGTGCGAGCTACTCTATTCATCTAGGGCCACAAAGATGTACCGTGACTTGCGGGAAATCTATTAGTGGAGTGGGATAAAAAGAGACATTGCAGAGTTTTTGGCTAAGTTCTCTACATGTCAGCAGGTTAAGATAGAGCATCAGAAGCCTAGTGGGTCCATATAGGAGTTCAGTATTCCTACTTGGAAGTGGGAAGTTGTGAACATAGACTTCGTGATGGGTTTTCCTCGAACTCGTCATCAGCATGATTCAGTTTGGATCATTTTAGACTGAATGACCAACTTAGCTCATTTCTTTCCAGTTCATACCTCTTATTCAGCCGAGGATTACACCAAACTCTACATCAAGGAGTTGGTTATATTGCACGGTGTTCCGTTATCCATTATCTCAGACAGAGGTACCCAGTTCACCTTTCATTTTTGGATAGCATTCTAAAAAGGTCTTGGTTCATCTTGGTACAACCTTTTATTCTCAAACAAATGGTTAAGCAGAAAGGACCATTCAGACATTAGAAGATATACTAAGGGCATGTACAATCAATTTCAAGGGAAATTGGGATGACCACTTACCTTTGATTGAGTTTGCATACAACAACAACTATCATTCCAGTATTTAGATGGATCCATTCAAAGCTCTATACGGTAGGAGATGTAGATCTCCAATTGGTTGGTTCGAAGTTAGTGAGGCATCAGTCATAGGTCCTGACTTAGTATTTGAAGCCTTAGAAAAAGTTTAGTTGATTAGAAAAAGACTCAAGGCTACTCAGAACCGACAGAAGTCTTATGCAAATATTCCTAGATAAGATCTCGAGTTTAAGATTAGTGATCATGTCTATCTAAAGATCTCTCCCATGAAAGGAGTGAAGATATTCGGTAAGAAGGGAAATCTCAGTCCCCGATATGTTGGTCCCTTCAATATTCTTAGTCGCTTTGGCAAAGTAGCCTATGAGCTTGAATTGCCTTTAGATCTAGCCTCAGTTCATCCAGTCTTTCATATCTCTTTGCTCAAGAAGTGCATAGGTGACCCATTAGTTGTAGTCACTATTCAGAGCATTGATGTTCATAACACTCTCTCTTATGAAGAGATTCTAGTCAAAATCTTAGACTATCATACTCGTAGATTGAGGAACAAAGATGTCCCTTAAGTTAAGGTTATTTGGCGAAATCAGTATGTCGAGAGAGCTAATTGGGAAGCAAAGGCATACATGCGTACCAAGTATCCTCACCTCTTTTTTTGAAACTTAGATCAAGATCAAGGTAGCATTTCTCCTTAAGCTTACTCAATTTCATGTTCAGTGTTCATCAAAAACTTGGTATGCAGTTTCAGGCTCATGTTCCCATTATAAACATGGTATCATGTACCATTGCATATTTAGTCATGCACTCATGTATCATTTCAGTTGTGTAATTATGCATCAGACATGCATTCTCATTGTGATAAACTTAGTTCTTCAGAACACTCAGTCATGCATTCATGAATCAGTTACACATGCATCAGATATGCATATTCAGTATTATATGTTCATCTTATCAGTCATGTCAGTCATGAGATTATGTTCCAGTTATTTATGTTCAGTATTTATGTCAATTGTCTTTTCTCCCCTCTCAGTCAGTCTCATTCGAGGACGAATGTTCTCAAGGGGGAGATATTGTAATACCCCATACTTTTTCCTAGCTAATTGTATCTAAAAAATGTCTAGTATTAGCTTCTAAATTGAATGATTATTATTTGATGAGGAATTTTCAAGATTTTCACTTTTTTCTTGTGGGAAATTCAATAAGCTTTCTATCAATATAAGATTTGCCCAAATCCAATAACCGGGTCATAAGTTACGACTATTTTAAGTTCCCATCATAAAACAACACCATATTAGTCAGTGGCATGCCACGCCATAAGAGGAAATGGCATTTGGAAAATTCCAGTAGGGGTTCGTGATTATGACACATCGCGCTAGGGCCTAAATTCAGAATTATCCATTTTCCAGTTTCTCAACGCGATTTCTTCCGCGTCGCGCCAAAGTTCCAGGTCACAAAAGAAGTGGCAGCGCAATGGCCCCGTGTCGTACCATACCTCAATTTTCCAATTGTCAAAATATAGTGACATGGCGCGATAGCACCGCGTCGCTCCAAGGGTCTAATTCGGAAAATTTTCACTGAAATTAAATGATGCGTCCAGGGTTAAAAAAGTCAACTTTCCACCCCTATTTAAGCCCTTTAACACGTGATTCAGCCATTTTTCACCCAAAATATACTAGTTTCTCTCAAGAAGAAGATAAGGTTTTCATAGAAAATCCAATTTCAAGAAAGTTTCACCATCAATCCTCACGAAATCACGAACTAAGGTATGCATAGTGTTCATTCATGGACTCCTTTCGTCCATGAAACCCAAGAATCCCTTTTCTAAATTAAATTTTATGGATTTTCTTATTAATTTCATGATTGAGCATCTCTTGTTCATGTGGATAATGAGAAATTGAATTCTACTCCATGTTGGGTGATAAATTCAATGTGGGTTAAAGTATTATAGATATAGACTCATGCAAACCTATGTCTAAACCCTACAATGATGAAATTAGAATTGAACCATGAAGTTTAATTATTGTACAATGATGTTTACATGTACCATTCCTACAATATGTTTGATTAAATACCTAGATGAAGGAAAAAGGCCTAATTAGCATGATACCATGAAATCCACATGTATGTACATTTTATACCTATCACATGTTTTAATGAAATACTTCTATAAATATATTATGGATTATGATGTTAGTTATATGTTCAAGTAAGTTATGCTTGGTCAGTTACCTTCCATCGAGTCTTGGGGGTACTCATACCCAAAACATTAGTTGTGTGCCTAGAGCCATGTCATGTTCTCACGATACTCTCAGTCAAGGTATGATCCTTAGACTTCAGACAGTCTTATGACTTAGGAAATCTCCATAATCTTATGAACTCAGTCTGTTGTCAGATATCAATAGTATTCCATTAGTCAACGAAATTCAGTGACTCAGCCCATATTTAGTTTAGTAAATCAAGTTTAGAGTCTATTCAGATGGGAGTAGGAATTAGTACCGAGTGAACCCAGGATGGGAACACACCCTATCAGATGAGGGTGTGATTCTTAGAAGTCATCCTTGTGTTCCAGAACTATGTAGCCAGCATAGGTTGAGACATCGACACTATTTGATGAGGGTTGATGAGGTGGATAAGAAATGTTAGATAAGGACCCCATCGTTCTCATATAGGAGACGCTATCAGAGGAGTGTCACCCACAGCTTGTCCTTACCGATGGGCGATATTGACACCCTTTCAATTGGGATTACAGATTGGACCCCAACTTAACTATAATGGTATATCAGGGGCATGTCGGTTAGATTCTACTTCCCACAGTTTCATGTTATAGAATTAGGACTGTCAGATATAGTCAATCAGTCTCAGTAATAGAACTCAGATAGTTCTTTAGATTTTAGGACTGTCAGATACAACCAACTCACATACTGTATTGAACTCAGATAGTTCCATCAAATTCAGGACTATCAGATACAGTCACTCATGCTATCAGTTATATTCAGATTCAGTAATCATGTTATCACACTAGTATTAGTTGTTATGTCTCATGTATGTATTATCATGCTCATGATCATTAGTTGGTTATTATTATTGTTCATGCATATGAACCTCATGCATTCAGCCTACCTCATATGCATACCAGTACATTCAAAGTAATGACGTATTTATTCTATGGTGTCTTATACCATAGGTTCAGAGACATGAGCTCCAGAGCAACAGTAGATTCTAGATATTTACAGACAGAGTTAGAAGTGAGTTCTCATCTTTTGAGGACATGCATATTTCCCTATTATCTCATTAATCAGTTTATTAGTTGGAGTTAGTTGGGGACATGTCCCATCAACTCCTTACTCAGATAGTTCATTCAGTTTGAGGCTTTCTAGACTATTATGTTTCAGACTTCAGTATGTTCAGTTTTGTTTTGGGTATTCTATTACCCGACACAGATGTTATATCATTCAGATCATGTTCAGTATTAAACCTTATGGCCTTGCAGTTCATATTTCCATATTATAAAGTATTTTATGCAGTATATAGGTACAAATATCAGTTATGGGTTAGCTTGTGGTCCTTCGAGGTCATGAGCACCGTGTAGTATTTCGGGTACTAAATTGGGGGCGTTACACAAGCTCTCCCTAATCCACTATAATCAAACTCTTGATTATGGTCTTCATTGAACTGAACCTACCTCTAGGTTCTTTCTTTTTATCATTACCCTACTATAAGCATATCTTAGCAACTTGATACGAGTCAAAGGGGCATTCTAGCTTTCGAGGACATGATTTGAGACCAATACATAAATACTAGAGCTTGGGGAATTCCCAAAAAAGAGAACAAGCTTTGAAGTGTTAAGAAGGCTTTCAAAACACTGTAAAATGGCCTAAGTCTACACTATTAGGCTGCCTCTCTTGTGGCTTTCATTAAGGGCCTTTTGGTCATTTACTATGTAATAAGTTTAGGACTATAAATAGATGCTATTAGTTCATTTATTGATAACTCTGATGAATATTTTGAATACTCTGAGAGTGTCTTGCAAGTGTGTATTTCACTTATGACAAGTATGGAATCACTTTTGTTGGTTACTAGTTTAGAAAGTGTTGTTTTAGGGATTTAGGTTTCCTTGAGGTCTCCATAAGAGTGTAGGTGTTGTTATTACATTCATTAAGGGTTTTGGTGTTTGATACACACCTTATTTCTTAGCCATTGCAATAATCTATTTCACACTACCTATTTTTACATTTCATGTACTAGTTTGCCTTGTTTAGTAAAAATTGTTGGTTCTTGTGTTGTTGTATATCTTGTTCATCTTGTTTATCATGTATTGTGGCTGTTTTGGTGTTTAAACACCTTTTTAACTCATCATTCTTGTGTAGTTGTTGTTGTCCGAGATAAGCTCTTATTTGGTTCTTAGTTTATACCTTGTTGAGTAGACTATTTTGTGCCATTTTTATGTATTTTGTAGATTATTTTGCATCATTTCGTATCAGAGCTAAGGTTGATTTTTTTCCTGCAAGATCAATGTTAGGTTTGGTTACTTGAAAAATAAAAAAGGTGGTGTTCTTGGCCGAGAAGTCTGTTCTTGTTGTTGTTGTCTTGACCGAAAGTTTGAATATGGATCTAGGTATCTTTAATTTGTTTTGAGTATTACTTATGTTAGCTTTTTTATTAACTAACACTCTTGAGTCTATATCCAAGTTGAGCTTTAACATTTGTTGTGGTATTATTATTGCGGGCTCAAGATCTTGAACGTTGTTGATGTTTATTGTTATGGATTGGTGGCTGGAAAAATATGTTTTTGTTGTTTGTTGTTGAAAATTTGAGGTTGAACATGTGTTGTTGATTCTAGTGAACCTAACATGAACCTTAGAACTCCAAGTTTTCAAAGTTGTGTTCTTGGTGTTCTTCACCATCTTCATAACTTGTTGAAGAAAAAGTGGTGGTTCAATCTTAAAACAAGGAGGAAGAGAGTGTAGTCTTTTTGTTTTTCTTGAAACAAGTCCAAAAATATACCAAAGAAGTAAGGGGAAAAAAGGAATTCCAAAAGACTAGTTACCAAAATGGATAAAGGAGTTTTTCCAAGACTAACCTAAAGTGGAAAAATCCAACCACCCTTCAAAAAGGTGTTTTGACCAAAAGATGCAAAGAAAGTCGAACACTTTTTGAATTTGAAAAAGGCTCCAAAACTTGTTTCTATTCCCTCCAAATATGATTTTTCACTCATCCAACTTAAAAATTGAAACAAGAAATTTTTTATTTGCAACCAACCCAAGGCTTCCACGTCACTAAATCCATACAACTCATATTTTAGGATTAAATTTTGGTTTTTTTAGTTTCTTATTGTTGATCCTTAGTTTCGTTTATTGATTCTAATTCTAATTGACAAGACAATACTCCTCAACTAGATTGTAAGTTAGTTTTGTGTTTGTTTGTTCGTGTTTGCATTTTGTTGTGTTCTTTTATCGTTTTTGTGATTCGTTGAAGTTTCTTGACTCTAGTCCATGCATATTTTATTTGAGTCATTTCAAAAGAGAATCTATTCCGACCTCGAGCCACAATTTTTACCAAGTAATTTCATTGGAGTATAAACGAGATACCAACACTTGTGAGGCCCATTGAGAGACATTTCAAAGTGTGAGAGCTTAAGAGATTGTGAGGATGTTTTCTTTTCTAACCTTAACTTGTTTGCTGTTTTTTTGTTTTGTTTAGTGTTTCTTTTGGTAGGTAAAATGGTGTATGAAGGTGAAATGCCTAGTTGGGATAAAACAATCATGGAAAGTTTTTATGCCATAGATAACCAATTTGAATCTCATGAAAGTGCAATGGCAAGGATAGAAGGGAAAATGGAGGGCATAGAAAGATCCCTTTCAAGGAAGTTGGACAATATTATAGATTGTCTAATTGGACATGCTCGAAATGAACTCTAAGGTAACAAAGCTAATTCTTGCACTCTAGTGAATCAGGCTAGTAGCCAACTAAGTGTGAATGATAGTTTTTCTTTAAGTGAGATGAATATCCCTTTACTTCATGATGATAATGTACAACTTGAGTGTGTGGATACACTAGATGATCCTAATGATGACAATTGAATCTTTTAGCAAGATCAATTTGTGTCTAGCTAGTGTTGAAGTCATTGTGATGAGTGGTTGTACATTGACTTGTGGAAGTCATAAGGACCAACTTTTGTATAAACTAAGCCCAACACCTGGGAATGTTTGTGAAATGTTTAAAGGGACTCAAGTGAATGATAAAGTTAAGGATGTTGGTTGATTTAATAGGAATGAACCTCTAATTGTTTTTGTTGTTGATCATGATAGTATAGAGGGAACATATGAATGTATTAGTGGCCATTTTTGAGGAAGAAAGTGTTTCCTAAAACCATGTACATGGACACTCTACCCCTTTAATCCAGGTGTTCATTTGAAATGTGATGAGTTGCTTGGTGACATAAGGGAATCTCTTGATGCTTTTTGTAGTTGAATCCTTTGCATTCTAAATATTGACCTTCCTTCTAATATCTTGAAGGATTTTGGTTATTGTGAAGTTTGAGAAACCATGCCAAGATGCTATGATTGATTACACTAACCCTAACCCTTATACCTTAAGGAACTTGTGTTTTCTTTTCCTTCCTTAGTTTTTGCAAGGTTCGAATTCGAGGTTGAATACTCTTGAAGAAGGGGAGGATGATATGAGTCAAAGGGGCATCCTAGATTTTGATGAAATAATGGGAGATCAATGCATAAAGACTCGAACTTGGGGGATGCCCAACCAAGAGAACAAGCTTGAAGTGTGAAAAAGGCTTTCAAAATACTCCAAAGCCACCCAAGTCTACACTACAAGGCCTTCCCTCTTGTGGCTTTCATTAAGGGTCTTTTGGTCATTTAATCTATAAAGTTTAGGAATATAAATAGATGCTATTAGGTCATTTGTCAATAACTTTGATGATTTTTTTGAATACTCTTTCAAGTGTAGATTTCACTTATGACAAGTATGGAATCACTTGTGTTGGTTACTAGTTTATAAATAGTTATTTCTTGGGGATTCCGGTTCCCTTGAGGTTTCCGTAAGACTGTAGGTGTTCTTATTACATTTATTAAGGGTTTTGGTGTTTGATACACACCTTAGTTCTTAGTCATTGAAATAATCTATGTCACACTACCTATCTTTACATTTCATGTACTAGTTTGTCTTGTTTAGTGAAAACCGTTGGTTCTTGTGTTGTTGCAACTCTTGTTTATCTTGTTCATCGTGTATTGTGGCTGTTTTGGTTTTTAAACACCTTGTTAACTCATCATTCTTGTGTAGTTGTTGTTTGCTGAGACAAGCTCGCATTTGGTCCTCGGTTTGTGCCTTGTTGAGTGGAATATTTTGTGCCATTTTTATGTGTTCTGTCGATCATTTTGCATCACAACTCTACTAAGAACATACTTTGATATGGATTAACTCTAACCAATATTAACCTTAGGTAAATCAACCTAATTTCTCTCAAAATAAGATAAAAATAACATTACTCTTATAGAATAAGTAATTCAATTACAATTCAGGACTCAACTCAAGACTACTCACTCTTTTATCTTACAAAAGAAAATAAGAACATGAGCAATACTTGAGCAATTTTGAACATTGAGTTTTTTCCTTTTTCTCTCTTCAAAACTCTTTTGAATTTGCAAAAACCACCCGATGAAGAAACATCCTTTTTATTTTTTAGTAGAGTGATGATTAGGGTTGAAATATAATTGGACCAGGTGTCCTAAGTAGTACAAGAAACACCTGCACAGTTTGTTACACAAGAGGACAAAACTGTGCAGACGGGTGCCAGTTGTACTGTATCCCTGAACATCCAGGGACCTGGTGCCTTGTAGTAATATTCTCATCTTGAAAACAAGATACAATAATTTCCCCCCCTTTTGATGATGACAAACCAACCACAGAGTTTTTAGCATCAATACACATTCATCATATTTATTCAGTATGATTACCACTACTGAAGATGAATGTTCACCCTATCTTGCAACACTTTGCTTCTATAATCATGCAACATATGAAACTGGTCCCTTATTGTCACTTGATATCAAATTATTCATTTTCTCCCCCCTGTTATTATGCCTTCATACCTTCCCTCTTAACACTTTGCACACTTCCTCCTGTCAACATGCTATCATATTCATAGTTGCAATTCAACACATACACATCATCAGTATATACACCTGGTCCATAATATATGAACTCAGTAATCCCCATTTTGGCATCATTGAAAAGGAATAAAAGTAAACCAAGAGTAAAATAAGAACATTTTAGTTAACTCATGGCCACTAGGGAAACACTAACATGAAGAACAACTTTAGAAATAGAGTAGAACCAGATAAAAAGCACAAAAACAAGAAATCATTCATTTTTTACAGTTTAGGTATCATTGAAGTGCAAGATTTATATTTCATATTCCATATAAAATGCCAAAGAAGTTGGAGAAGTTAAAAAGGTGGAAGATTGGGCGAAAAGGTTAGGAGAAGTAAGGCCATCGAAAGACAGTGTAACAACTCTTTGGTTAGCATCCTGATATTTGTATTGTAGATTAGAACCTCATTAGTTAGAAATTTAACCTTCTTCTTGAGTTCATCATTCTCCTTACTCCTAAGTTTTGTGAAGATCCTTGGACCTTCCTTAGTATATTGCTGAATTTAAGCTTGTCATCTCCCAAATTCTATATCTATAATACCCTGAGACTCTAACCAATAGTACAACCATGAATCAAGCTCATGATAAGTAAATTATAGTTCTTTGGTTGTTTTATGATCAAGTGTGATGTGTATTAAGGACTCAAATATGTCCTAGCGATTAGGTGAATCAAAACATTCCTTACCGATTGAATTCTTGGAAAGAATATTTCCATATTTAACTTTAAATGAGAATATCTCTCATTTTACTACAAATTTTTGATCTCATGACTTACCAAATTATAGATAATTGAATTATATTTCCAAAGATACCAATTTCACTCAAATCCAGTATCGGAGCAAAGAGTTATGCCCATTTTACTCCAGTATGTCAGGCTGGAAACTGAGTGACGACATTTTGTGATAATCTGTCACAAGTGTGATGACTTATCACCAATGTCATAAGCCTTAGGTAGATTTCCACCACCAGTGATGAAATTTTGTGATAAGTTCTCACAAGTGTGACAACTTATCACCAATGTTGTCAACCTTAAGTAGAAAATCATAAAATCCACCCTTTTGTGACAACATTTCGTGACGACATGTCACAAGTATGACGACTTGTCATGAATGTCGTCAGCTATTTTTTTCAGAAATTAAAGAATATTTTTTCAAGGGTATTTTAGTCTTTACTCATCTTTTGGAGGACTTTATATATATGAGAATTCCAATCTAAACCCTAATTTCTTCATTCTCTCTTCCAATTCTCTTAAGAAATATAGCTAGGGTTTTTATTTAAGGACATTAATCTTCCAAAAATCATCCATAAATCTTCAAGATTTTTTCAAGAATCAAGTTCCTCATAGTGTGGGATTTGAGAATCATTTATTACAAGTGCGGATAGAGTCTCAAGCATTAGAATTCATCCAATTTCAAAGATTAAGGTATGCGGGATTTTGAAAAAGAGCAATCCTTTCGTTCTTGTGCCCAAAGATTTGATTTCTATCATGGATTTATATGATTTTGCAAGTGGGTTTATACCCTAATTACTTCATCATGAGATTATGAGAATATAAATTGTTCAAGTTTTGTTATACATGATTAGTTTACTATTCCCAAGTTATGACTTGATATTTAATATTGTGAATTTCATATTTCTACCATGAGTTGATATTTCAAGTGCTTTCAAGATATGTGTCAAGGTTTAAGCTTCCTTATGACAAATTGGATTATTGAGTATATTGATTCATGAGATTGAGTTGTTACAATGAGTCTTGATATTTCTTCAAAGTTATTGATGTTGCCATGATTTAATGAATTGATATATTTTAATATTGAGAAAGATTGATTTGATTTGAGATGATTTAGGAATCTACAAATGGATTATGATTTGATAAATGAAAAAGAGATTTGATTTGATCTTCATGATAGACCCTTGTGATGTTTGTGATGGATTTCCTAACGCATTCTGAGCTTGTGTATGGGAGTAGTATTTAGCATCGAGCAGAAATTTGGTATTTCCCCCGAAACTACATGCCACAGTAGGATTGATATTGATAATTTTGGGCTAAAAGCCGAGTACGAGATTGTGATCACTAAATTTAGATTGTACTCCCTGGCAAGAGTACGACGCTCCCACCAATGTGGGTCTCTCTCCTTAGGAGGGAAAAATGTTGGACTTCATGTAGCTCACAGGGTTTATGTCGGTTATAAGAACCTCCCATGTCCATAAGAGTTGAGTTTCTTGAATTATCGAGTCACTCCGAGTCTTGAGTTGAAGAGTTGAGTTGTTTATGATGATTTAGGAGTTTTTTATCATATGATTTATTCACTATGAGATTATAAAAAGTATGTTCAAATCTAATTCAAGCCAAGTCTTCCATCATTGTGCATACGCATATTTTAATGAAATTGATGATGATATTTACATTGTAGCATGCACCCCCACATACTCAGTACATTCCAAAGTGCTAACCTACATATTTGCCTATGGGCTACATTTTCTCATAATATAGGTTCAGGTACTCAGCCGCAACCGCGTTAGTGATATTCGAGTGCCTCAACTACGTTCGGTAAGTGGTGAGTCCTCATGGTTTGAGGAACGTGTCGATATTTTTGTGATATAATTTTATTGTTATGGTTTTCAGTACTGTTGAGTCAGTTGGGGGTTTGACCCAATGGCTCCTCGATTCTGATGTATAGAGGTTTTGTCAGACTAGTGGGTTGGTGTGTACAGATATTCAATATATTTTTGTTGTACAGTCTAGTATTCTCAAATATTTCTCTTGGACCCGACGTGGTATATCTCTTTGTTGTGCATGACTATCGTTGAATTGAATTCCTTGAGGTAGTGTCTAGATGCGAGGGTTAGCTTGGGGCTACGAGTAGCCCTAAGCACCGTGTGGCATCTCGGAATGAAATTTTGGGGCGCTACAAAGCATAGTATCAGAGCCTAAGGTTTAAGGAGTCCTAGGGAGTCTTACAAGACGCGTTACATAGATTCTTGATCATCGGTGTATAGCGTGCCATATCTATGAGCAAGAGGCTACGAAATATTTTAGGAAAAGTCGTTTCTTTCTTTCTAAAGTTTATCTTGCCTACAACTATCTCTTTATCTGCGATTAGCTCGTGCTATCTTATAACAAAAAATGCCTCCTCGTCGAGGTTGAAGAAACATCGAGAAACCTCAATCCGTTGATCCCTTGAACGAGCATGTGTCTCATGCGGAATTCTGGGCAGCTTTTCAGGTGCTATCCCAGGTAGTTACCACCAATGCTTAAACTAACACCCAGGCTACTGTTCCTCCTTCTCAAGAGAATAATTCTACTGCAACTTTAGTTCGTGACTTTATATGGATGAATCCGCCTGAGTTCTATGGGTCGAAGGTAGGTGAAGACCTACAGATGTACTTGGATGAAGTAAGAAATATCACCCAAATTATGCATGTGACTGAGGAGGAGAGTGTTGAATTGGCTGGCTATTGAATGAAAGATGTTGCATATGATTTGATAGAGATATGGAGGATGAGTAGAGAGGAAGATGCCGCTCCTATAACTTGGCAGTTATTCCAGGATGCATTCTTGGACATATTTTTTCCTCTTGAGATGACGGAAGCAAAGATAGAGGAATTCATAAATTTGAGACAAGGCTCCATATTTGTTAAGGAGTATCATTTTAGATTCAATCAATTATCCAAATATGTTCCTAGTATGGTGGATGACTCCAGGACCATCATGAGCAAGTTCGTGACCGGCGTGTTGAGTAGAGGGGAAGATGCCGCTCCCATAACTTGGCAGTTATTCCAGGATGCATTCTTGGACATATTCTTTCCTCTTGAGATTGGGGAAGCAAAGATAGAGGAATTCATAAATTTGAGACAAGGCTCCATATCTATTAAGGAGTATTATTTTAGATTCAATCAATTATCCAAATATGCTCCTAGTATGATGGATGACTCCAGGACCATCATGAGCAAGTTCGTGACCGGCGTGTCGAGTTATGTTGTGAAAGAGTGTACATATGCTATGCTTAATAGGAAGATGGACCTTTCTCAGTTGATGATACATGCCTAACATATCAAAGCTAATAAGGTGAAAGAGAGGGAATGAGTAAGGGGGAATAAAAGATCTAGATTAGAGCAGTAGGGATTCAGTCAGTCCAGACTCCATGGAGGGAACTGCCCTCAATTTCAGGGACGTCCGTTTATGCCCACGCCTTCCTCAGTTAGTTCTCCCGTACCTAGAAGAAGGCAAGAGCAGGGGAACAGGCCTATCTCGTCCAGGTCTCAGGAAAGTGTAAGTAACAGACCTCATCCTCCTTTATGTGCCAAGTATGGTAGAGATCATTTTGGCGAGTGTTTTGTTGATCAGAGGGGTTGCTTTGGTTATGGAAAGTTGGGCCACCGACTTAGAGATTGTTCATATGCAAGATAGGGGAGTCAAGATACTCGTTCCCAAAGTTAGGCTACCAGTACCCCCGCTCCCGTAGTTCGCCTAGTTACTCCTCAGGGTGCCTCTTCTAGTACTGCTGACGGTTCGTGCCTAAATTACTTCTATGCTATACCACCTCGCCAGGAGTAGGAGGACTCTCCAAATGTTGTCACTGGTATGATCCAAGTATTTCATTTTGATATGTATGTATTGATGGACCCCGGTTCGAGTTTCTCTTATATGACATCTCTGGTTGCTGTAAATTTTGAGATGGACCCTAAACGGATTCCTGAGCCTATTCTGGTTTCTACCCTGGTAGAAGAATCTGCTATTGCTAAGTGAGTGTATAAGAAGTGTCCTGTCACTGTCCTTTATTGGGTCATACGTGCTGATTTGATTGAGCTAGATATGGTTGATTTTGATGTCATTCTGGGTATGGATTGTCTTCAATCGCGCTTTGCATCTATAGATTGCCATACCTGAGTGGTCAAGTTTCAGTTTCCTGATGAGCCCATTTTTGAGTGGTCTGGCAGTTCTGTAAATCTGAAGAGCCATTTCATATCCTACCTCAAAGCTAGGAAGTTGATTTCTAAGGGTTGCATCTATCACCTAGTTTGAGTTAAAGACCTCAAGTCCGAGACTTTGACTATTCAATCAGTTACCATTGTTAATGTGTTTCCCGATGTTTTCTCAAAAGATCTCCCAGGGGTCACACCTGATAGAGAAATAGAATTTGGGATTGATCTTCTTCCCAGCACTCAGCCTATTTCCATTCCTTCGTACCATATGGCTTCCGCAGAACTTAAAGAGTTGAAGGAGAACCTCAAAGATCTCTTAGACAAAGGCTTTATCAGACCTAGTGTTTCTCCGTGGGATGCACCTATTCTATTCGTGCGTAATAAAGATGGTACATTACATATGTGCATTGATTACCATCAACTCAACAAGGTAACAATTAAGAAAAAGTACCCTGTTCCTCTAATTGATGACTTATTTGATCAGTTACAAGGTGTCTTAAAAATAGACCTTAGATCTGGCTATCATCAACTTAAAGTGAGAGAGTGTGATATTCCAAAGACAGCCTTCCGAACCTATTATGGTCACTTTGAGTTTCTTGTCATGTCCTTTGGGTTAACCAACACTACAATAGCCTTCATGGACCTTATTAATCTAGTGTTCAAGCAATATCTTGATATGTTTGTCATTATATTCATAGACGATATTCTTGTATATTCTTGAAGTGAGGATAATCATGCCGACCATTTTAGAATTGTCTTGCAAACTCTTAGAGATCATCAATTATTCGCTAAATTTAGCAAGTGTGAATTTTTGCTAAGGTCAGTTGCTTTTCAGGGTCACATTGTATCCGCCGAAGGCATTAGAGTCGATCCCCAAAAGACAGAAGCTGTAAAGCATTTCCCTCAACCTACCTCCCCATCTGATATTAGGAGTTTCTTGGGTCTATCTAGTTACTACATTCATTTTGTTTAGGGATTCTCTTTCATTGCGTCTCCCATGACCCAGTTGACCTAAAAGAAAGTGAAGTTCCTATGGTCGGAACCTTGTGAGAAGAGTTTTCAGGAGTTAAAGAATCGACTCACTTCAGCCCTAGTGTTAGCTTTACCTATTGGTACTGATGGTTTTGTAGTGTGTATTGTGATGCTTTTAGAGTTGGTTTGGGTTGAGTGTTGATACAGAGGGGTAAATTTATTGCTTATGCCTCTAGATAGTTAAAGCCTCATAAGAAGAATTATCCAACGAATGATCTCTAATTAGCCGTTGTAGTTTTTGCTTTGAAAATCAGGAGACATTATTTGTATGGTGTTCAGGTTGATGTGTTTAATGATCACAAAATCCTGCAGCATGTGTTTACTCAGAGAGAGTTGAATCTTAGACAAAGAAGATGGTTAGAGTTGCTAAAAAACTATGATATGAGTGTGTTGTATCACCTTGGTAAAGCCAATATTATGGCAGATGCTCTTAGCAGGTTATCTATGGGTAGTTTAGCTCATGTAGAGAATGATAAGAAAGAATTGGCTCGTGATGTGCATCATTTGGCTAGGTTGGGTGTTATATTACTTGATTCCGCTGAAGGGAGTATGTTAGTTCAGAGTAGTTCTGAGTCCTCTTTGGTCTCAGAGGTAAATGAGAAGCAAGACAGTGATACTAGTTTTGTCAGACTGAAGGAGTCAGTTAAGGACCAAAAGGTAGAGGTTTTCTCCCAAGGGGGAGATGGTATGTTGAGATTGGAGGGTAGATTGTGTGTTTCCGATATTGATGATCTAAGGCAGATAATTATGGCTGAAGTGCATGGCGTGCCATATTCTATTCATCCCGGTGCTACCAAGATGTACTGTGATTTGCGGGAAATCTATTGGTGGAACGGTATGAAGAAAGACAAAGAAGGATTTGTGGTAAAGTGTTCTACTTGTCAACAGGTTAAGGTAGAGAACCAAAGGCCCGGTGGTGTAATGCAAGAATTTAGCCTCCTTCTCATCGTCATCAAGATTTGATTTGCGTTGTTGTAGACTGGTTGACTAAATCATCTCATTTCTTGCCAGTGCATTCGTCTTATACAGCTAAGGATTATGCTAGATTGTATATTCGAGAATTCGTTAGGCTTCCTGGAGTTCCTTTGGCTATTATCTCTGATAGGGGTACTCATTTTACTTTCTAGTTTTGGAGATCTTTTCAGAAGGGTCTCAGTACCCAAGTTCGTCTAAGTTCTGCTTTCCATCCGCAAACAGATGGTCCAGCTGAGCGGACCATTTAGACTTTAGAAGATATGTTGAGGGCATGTGCATTTGATTTTAAAGGTAGTTGGGATGAGCACTTGACATTAATTGAATTTGCATATATCAATAGTTTCCATGCTAGTATTTAGATGGACCCGTTCGAAGCTTTGTATGGGAGAAGATATAGATTACCTATAGGCTGGTTTGAATTAGGAGAAGCAGTTGTGATTGCGCCTGATGTTGTGTTCGAGGCTATGGAAAAATCTAAGTTGATCTGAGAACGATTGAAGACCGCTCAAAGTCATCAGAAGTCGTATGCGGATGTGAGAAGAAAAGATCTTGAGTTTAATGTTGATGATTTGGTGTACTTAAAGGTTTCATCCATAAAAGGGATGGAGAGTTTTGGGAAGAAGGGAAAGCTTAGTCCCCGTTATGTTAGTCCGTACAGGATTCTGAGCCGTGTTAGGAAAGAAGCATATGAGGTGGAGTTACCCGCATATTTGTCTAGCATTCATCCGGTATTTCATGTTTCCATACTTAAGAAGTGTATAGGTGATTCTGTCGTGGTTGATTCTTCCAAAAGCTTAGATATTAAGGATAGCCTTTCATTTGAGGAGATTTCGATTGAGATTTTGGATTTTCAAATACGTAGGCTAAGGAAAAAAGAAGTTCCTTTAGTTAAAGTGCTTTGGCGAAATCAATCTATTGAGTGTGCTACTTGGGAATCCGAAGATGATATGAAAGCCAAGTACCCTCACCTCTTTTCTATGAGTTCGGAGGGAGTAGAAAGTACCTTTCTTTGTTAATTCCGCCCTCTTCTTATTAAAGATTCAGCTGTGTGCCTACTTCCATCCCGAATTCATGAATTTTGTAGAGTATCCGAAGGTAAAGAGTGAACTAAGCCCTTTGAGTGAGTCGTTCCATCTATACGTCCTCATTTTCTCTAGTTCTTGGCCTATATGGCAACATTCGAGGACGAATATTTCAAAGGGGGAGATATTGTAATACCCTGAGACTCTAACCAATAGTGCAACCATGACTCAAGATCATGAGAAGTAAATTATAGTGATTTGGATTTTTTTTTATCAAGGGTGATGTGTATTAAGGCCTCAAAGATGTACTGGTGATTAGGTGAATCAAAACATTCCTTACCGATTGAATTCTTCGGAAGGATATTACCATATTCAACTTCAAATGAGCATATCTCTCGTTATACTATGAATTATTGATCTCATGATCTACCAAAAGATATATAATTGAATTAGCTTTCCAACGATACCAATATCTCCCAAATACGGTATCGGAGCAAAAAGTTATGCCCATTTTACTCCAGCATGTCAGGTTGGAAAATTAAGTGACGATATTTTGTGATAAGCTGTCATAAGTGTGATGACTTATCATCAATGTCTTAAACCTTAGGTATATGTCCACCCCCAGTGACGATATTTTGTGATAAGTTGTCACAATTGTGATGACTTATCACTAATGTCGTCAACCTTAAGCAGAAAATCATAAAATCCACCATTTTCTGACGACATTTCGTGACGACTTGTCACAAGTCTGACGACTTGTCACGAATGTCGTCAACTATTTTTTTCAGAAATTAAAAGACGTTTTTGCAAGGGTATTTTGATCTTTTTCTATCTTTTGGAGGCCCCTATATATATGAGAATTCCCATCTAAACCCTAATTTCTTCATTCTCTCTTCCAATTCTCTTAAGAAATATATCTAGGGTTTTTATTTAAGGACATTAATATTCAAAAAATCTTCAAGATTTTTTCAAGAATCAAGTTCCTCATAGTGTGGGCTTCGAGAATCATTTATTACAAGTGCGGATAGAGTCTCAAGCATTAGAATTCATCCAATTTCAAAGATTAAGGTATGTGGGGTTTTGAACAAGAGAAATCCTTTCGTTCTTGTGGCCAAAGCTTTGATTTCTATCATGGATTTATATGATTTTGCAAGTGGGCTTATACCCAAATTACTTCATCATTAGATTATGAGAATATAAATTGTTCAAGCTTTGTTATACATGATTAGTTTACTATTCCCAAGTTATGACTTGATATTTAATATTGTGAATTTCATATTTCTACCATGTGTTGATATTTCAAGTGCTTTCAAGATATATTTCAAGCTTTAAGCTTCCTTATGACAAATTGGATTATTGAGTATATTGATTCATGAGATTGAGTTGTTACAATGAGTCTTGATATTTCTTCAAAGTTATTGATGTTGCCATGATTTAATGAATTGATACATTTTAATATTGAGAAAGATTGATTTGATTTGAGACGAGTTAGCAATCCACAAATTGATTATGATTTGATAAATAAAAAAGATATTTGATTTGATCTTCATAATAGACCTTTGTGATGTTTGTGGTGGATTTCCTAACGCATTTTGAGCTTATGTATGGGAGTAGTATTTAGCACCGAGCGGGAAATATAGTATTTCCCCTAAAAATACGTGCCACAAAAGGATTGATATTGATAATTATGGGCCAGAGCTCGAGTATGATATTGTGATAACTAAATTTAGGGTGTACTCCCTGGAAAAAGAACGATGCTCCCTCCAATGTGGGTTTCTCTCCTTAGGAGGGCAAAACGTTAGACTCCATGTAGCTCACATAGTTTATGTCGGTTATAAGAACCTCCCATGTCCATATGAGTTAAGTTTCTTAAATTACTGAGTCACTCTGAGTCTTTAGTTAAAGAGTTGAGTTGTTTATGTTGATTTATGAGGTTTTTATCCTACGATTTATTTACTATGAGATTATGAAAAGTATGTTCCAATCTAATTCAAGCCAAGTGAGCCATCATTGTAAATATGCATATTTTCATGAAATTGATGATGATATTTATATTGTTGCATGCACCACCACATACTCAGTACATTCCAAAGTGTTGACCCACATATTTTCCTATGGGCTATATTTTCTCGTAATGTAGGTTCAGTTACTCAGCCGCAGCCGCGTTAGCAATATTCGAGTGCCTCAACTACGTTCCCTCAGTGGTGAGTTCTCATGGTTCGAGGACCGTGTCTATATTTTTATGATATTATTTTGTTGTTATGGTTTTCAGTACTATTGAGTAAGTTGGGGGTTTGTCCCAGTGGCTCCTCGATTTTGATGTATAGAAGCTTTGTCAGACTAGAGGGTTGGTGTGTACACACATTCAATATATTTTGGTTGTATAGTCTAGTATTCTCCAGTATTTCTCTTGAACTCGATGTGGTATATCTCTTTGTTGTGCATGACTATTATTGAATTGAATTCCTAGAGGTAGTGTCTGGCTCCGAGGGTTAGCTTGGGGCTACGGGTAGCCCTAAGCACCGTGTGGCATCTCATAATGAAATTTCGGGGCGTTACAAAGCTTGGTATCAGATCTTAAGGCTTAAGGAGTCCTAGGGAGTATGACAAGACACATTACGCAGAGTCTTGATCATCTGTGTGTAGTGCACCTCATCTACGAGCAAGAGGCTATGAAATATTTTAGGAAAAGTCGTTTCTTTCTTTCTAAAGTTTATCTTTCCTACAACTGTCTCTTTATCTGCGATTAACTCTCACTCTCTTATAACAGAAAATTCCTCCTCATCAAGCTC
The DNA here is from genome assembly GCA_030864215.1 of Capsicum pubescens. NCBI lineage: Eukaryota > Viridiplantae > Streptophyta > Magnoliopsida > Solanales > Solanaceae > Capsicum > Capsicum pubescens. The sequence continues at coordinate 129,174,311 of CM061543.1, forward strand.
ATAGAAACAATGAGCAACCTCAACCCATTGATCCCTTGAATGAACATGTTTCTCATGCAGAATTTTGGGCAGCTTTTCAGGCGCTAGCCCAGGAAGTTACCTCCAATGCTCAGGGTAACACCCAGGCTCCTGTTCTGTCTCCGTAAGAGAATAATTCTGCTGCAGCTCGAGTTTATGACTTTATGCGGATAAATCCGCCTAAGTTCTATGGGTCGAAGGTAGGTGAAGACCCACAGATGTACTTGGATGAAGTGAGAAATATCACCCAGATTATGCTTGTGACTGAGGAGGAGAGTGTTGAATTGGCTGCCTATTGAATGAAAGATATTGCATATGATTGGGTAGAGATATGAAGGATGAGTAGAAAGGAGGATGTTGCTCCCATAACTTGGTAGTTATTCTAGGATGCATTCTTGGACAGATTTTTTCCTCTTGAGATGAGGGAAGCAAAGATAGAGGAATTCATGAATTTGAGACAAGGCTCCATGACTGTTAAGGATTATTGTCTTAGATTCAATCAGTTATCCAAATATTCTCCTAGTATGATGGCTGACTCCAGGACCATCATGAGCAAGTTTATGGCCGGCTTGTCGAGTTATGTTATGAAATCGTATAGATCTGCTATGCTTAATAGGGAGATAGACCTTTCTCGATTGATGATATATGCCCAATAGATTGAAGCTTATAAGGTGAAAGAGAGGGAGAGAGTAAGAGGGAATAAAAGAGCTAGATCAGAGAAATAGGGATTCAGTCAGCCCAGATTCCATGGAGGGAACCACCCTCAATTTCAGGGATGTCCATTTATGCCCACGCCTTCCTGAGTTAGTGCTCCTGCACCTAGAAGCAGGCAGCAGAAGTGGAACATGACTATACCGTCTAGTACTTAGGAAAGTGTAAATAACAGACCTCATCCTCCTTCATATGCCAAGTGTGGAAGAGATCATTTTGGTGAGTGTTTTATTGATCAGAGGGGTTTCTTTGGTTGTGGAAAGTTGGTCCACCGACTTAGAGATTGTCTGTATGATAGACAGGGGAGTCGAGATGCTCATCCCCAGAGTCAGGCTACCAGTGCCCGCTCCCATAGTCCGCCCAGTTCCTCCTCAGGGCGCCTCTTTTTGTACTGCTAGAGGTTCATGCCAGAATCGCTTCTATCCTATACCATCTCGCCAGGAGCAATAGGGATCTCCAAATGTTATCACTGGTATGTTCCATGTCTTTTATTTTGATGTGTATGTATTTATGGACCCCAGTTAGAGTTTATCTTATGTGACACCTATGGTTGTTGTAAACTTTGAGATGGACCCTGAATGGATTCCTAAGCCTATTCTAGTTTCTACCGCGGTAGGAGAATCTGTTATTGCTAAGCGAGTGTATAAGAAGTATCCTATCACTATCGTTCATCAGGTCATATATGTTGATTTGATTGATATAGATATGGTTTATTTTTATGTCATTCTGGGTATGGATTGGCGTCACTCGTGCTAATCGTCTATAGATTATCATACCTGAGTGGCAAGTTTCAGTTTCTTGACGAGCCTATTTTTAAGTGGTCCAGGAGTTTTGTAACGCCAAAGAGCCATTTCATATCCTACCTCAAAGCTAGGAAGTTGATTTCCAAGGTTTACATCTATCACCTAGTTTGAGTTAAAGACCTCAAGTCCGAGACTCCAACTATTCAGTCAGTTACCATTGTTAATGTGTTTCTCGATGTTTTCCCGGAAGATCTCCTAGGGGTCACACCTGATAAAGAAATAGAATTCGAGATTGATCTCCTTCCCGTCACTCAGCCTATTTCCATTCCTCTGTACCATATGACTTTTGTAGAACTTAAAGAGTTGAAGGAGCAACTCAAAGATCTCTTAGACAAAGGCTTTCTCAGACCAGTGTTTCCCCGTAGGGTGCACCTATTCTATTCGTACGTAAGAAAGATGGTACATTGCGTATGTGCCTTGATTACCGTCAACTCAACAAGGTAACTATCAAGAACAAGTACCCTATTCCTTGAATTGATAAGTTATTTCATCAGTTACAAGGTGCAAGCTACTTCTCAAAAATAGACCTTAGATCCGTCTATCATCAGCTTAAAGTGAGAGAGTGTGATATTCCAAAGATAGACTTCCGAACCCATTATGGTCACTTTGAGATTCTTGTCATTTCCTTTGGGTTAACCAATGCTCCAGCAGCCTTCATGGACCTTATGAATCGAATGTTCAAGCAATATCTTGATATGTTTGTCATTGTATTCATAGACGATATTCTTGTATATTCTCGAAGTGAGTATGATCATGCCGACCATCTTAGAATTGTCTTGCAAACTCTTAGAGATCATCAGTTATTCACTAAATTTAGCAAGTGTGAATTTTGGCTAAGGTCAGTTATTTTTCTAGGTCACATTGTTTCTGCCGAAGCCATTAGAGTCGATCCCTAAAAGACAGAAACTGTAAAGAATTGGCCTAGACCTACCTCCCCATCTAAAATTAGGAGTTTTTTAGGTCTAGCTGGTTTCTACCATCGTTTTGTTGAAGATGGTTAGAGTTTCTAAAAGACTACGATATGAGTGTGTTATATCACCCGGGCAAGGCTAATGTTGTGGCAGATGCTGTTAGCAGGTTGTCTATGGGTAGTGTATCTCTTGTAGAGAATGATAAGAAAGAATTAGATCATAATGTGCATCGTTTGGCTAGGTTGGGTTTTAGATTACTTAATTACGCTGAAGGGAGTATGTTAGCTCAGAGTAGTTTTGAGTTCTCTTTGGTCTCAGAGGTAAAAGAGAAGTTAGACAGGGATCCTAGTTTGGTCAGATTGAAGGAGTCAGTTAAGGACCTAAAGGTAGAGGTTTTCTCCCAAGGGGGAGATGGTGTGTTTAGATTCCAGGTTAGATTGTGTGTTCCCGATGTTGATGATCTAAGGCATAGAATTATGGCTGAAGTGCATGGCGCGCGATATTTTATTCATCTCGGTGCTACCGAGATGTATTGCGATTTGCGGGAAATCTTTTGGTAGAACGATATAAGGAAAGACATAGCAGGATTTATGGCAAAGTGTTCTACTTGTCAACAGGTTAAGGTAGATCACCAAAGGCCCGGTGGTGTAATGCAAGAGTCTAGCATTCTTACTTGGAAGTAAGAAGAAGTAAATGTGGATTTTGTAATTGGTTTGCCTCTTTCTCATCATCATCATGATTTGATTTGGGTTGTTGTAGACCGGTTGACTAAATCAGCTCATTTCTTGCTAGTGCATTCGTATTATACAACTGAGGATTATGCTAGATTGCATATTTGAGAATTCGTTAGACTTCATTGAGTTTCTTTGGCTATTATCTCTGATAGGGGTACTCAGTTTACTTCCCAGTTTTGGAGAGCTTTTAAGAAAGGTCTCGGTACCCAAGTTTATCTAAGTTCTGCTTTCTATCTGCAAACAGATGGTTGGGCTGAGCGGACCATTCAGACTTTAGAAGATATGTTTAGGGCATGTGCACTTGATTTTAAAGGTAGTTGGGATGAACACTTGCCATTGATCGAATTTGCGTATAACAATAGTTTCCATGCTAGTATTCATATGGCCCCATTTGAAGCGTTGTATGGGATAAGATATAGATCACCGATAGGTTGGTTTGAAGTAGGAGAAGTAGCTGTGATTGGGCCTGATGTTGTGTTCGAGGCTATGGAAAAAGTTAAGTTGATCCGAGAAAGTTTGAAGACCGCTCAAAGTCATCAGAAGTCGTATGCGGATGTGAGAAGAAAAGATCTTGAGTTTAATGTTAATGATTTGGTGTACTTAAAGGTTTCACCCATGAAAGGGGTGAGGAGATTTGGGAATAAGGGAAAGCTTAGTCCCCGTTATATTGGTCCGTACAGGATTCTGAGGCGTTTTGGGAAAGTAGCATATGAGGTGGAGTTACCCACAGATTTGTCTAGCATTCATCCGGTATTTCATATTTCCATGCTTAAGAAGTGTATTGGTGATTTTATCGTGGTTGATTCTTCCGAAAGCTTAGATATTCAGGATAGCCTTTCATTTAAGGAGATTCCGGTTGAGATTTTGGATTTTCAAATACGTAGGCTAAGGAACAAAGAAGTTCCTTTGGTTAAAGTGCTTTGGCGAAATCAATCTGTTGAGAGTTCAACTTGGGAAGTCGAAGCTGATATGCAAGCCAAGTACCCTCACCTCTTTTCTATGAGTTCGGAAGGAGCAGAAAGTACCTTTCTTTCTTAATTCCACCCTCTTCGTATTAAAGATTCAACTGTGTGTCTACTTCCATCACGAATTCATGCATTTTGTAGGGTATCCAAAGGTATAGAGTGAAGTAATCCCTTTGAGTGAGTCGTTCCAGCAATACGTCCTCATTTTCTCTTGTCTTGTCCTATATGGCAATATTCGAGGACAAATGTTTCCAAGGGGGACATATTGTAATACCCCGAGACTCTAACCAATAGTACAACCATGACTCAAGATTATGAGAAGTAAATTTTTGTGCTTTGGTTGTTTACTGATCAATGGTGATATGTATTAAGGTCTCAAAGATGTCCTAGCGATTTGGTGAATCAAAACATTCCTTACCGATTGAATTCTTGGGAAGGATATTGCGATATTCAACTTCAAATAAGAATATATATCGTTATACTACGAATTATTGATCTCATGATCTACCAAAAGATGGATAATTGAATTAGCTTTCCAACGATACAAATTTCACCCAAATCCGGTATCGGAGCCAAGAGTTATGCCCATTTTACTCCAGCATATCAGGCTGGAAAAATGAGTGACGACATTTTGTGATAAGCTATCACAAGTGTGACGACTTATCACCAATGTCATCAGCCTTAGGAATATTTCCACCCCCAGTGACGACATTTAGTGATATGTTGACACAAGTGTGATGACCTATCACCAATGTCGTCAACCTTAAGCAGAAAATCATAAAATCCACCCTTTTGTGACGATATTTCGTGATGACTTGTCACAAGTCTGACGACTTGTCACGAATGTGGTCAGCTATTTTTTTCAGCAATTAAAGGACATTTTTGCAAGGGTATTTTGTTCTTTTCCCATCTTTTGGAGGCCCCTATATATATAAGAATTCCCATCTAAACCCTGATTTCTTCATTCTCTCTTCCAATTCTCTTAAGAATATATCTAGGGTTTTTATTTAAGGACATCTATCTTCCAAAAATCTTCAAGATTTCTTCAAGGATCAAGTCCCTCATAGTGTGGGCTTCGAGAATCATTTATTACAAGTGCGGATAGAGTCTCAAGCATTAGAATTAATCCAATTTCGAAGACTAAGGTATGTGGGGTTTTGAACATGAGCAATTCTTTCGTTCTTGTGCCCAAAGATTTGATTTCTATCATGGATTTATATGATTTTGCAAGTGGTTTTATACCCAAATTACTTCATCATGAGATTATGAGAATATAAATTGTTCAAGCTTTGTTATACATGATTATTTTACTATTCCCAAGTTATGACTTGATATTTAATATTGTGAATTTCATATTTCTACCATGAGTTGATATTTCAATCTTGTGTCAAGCTTAAGCTTCCTTTTGACAAATTGGATTATTGAGTATATTGATTCATGAGATTGAGTTGTTACAATGAGTCTTGATATTTCTTCAAAGTTATTGATGTTGCCATGATTTAATGAATTGATACATTTTGATATTGAGAAAGATTGATTTGATTTGAGTCGAGTTAGGAATCCACAAATTGATTATGATTTGATAAATGAGAAAAAGATTTGATTTGATCTTCATGATAGACCCTTGTGATGTTTGTGGTGGATTTCCTAATGCGTTCTAAGCTTGTGTCTGGGAGTAGTATTTAGAACCGAGCGAGAAATGTGGTATTTCCCCCGAAACTACGTGCCACCATAGGATTGATATTGATAATTATGGGCCAGAGGCCGAGTATAAGATTGTGATCACTAAATTTAGGGTGTACTCTCTGGCAAGAGTACGCCGCTCCCGCCAATGTGGGGTTCTCTCTTAAGGAGGGCAAAACGTTGGACTCCATGTAGCTGACATGGTTTATGTCGGTTATAAGAACCTCCCATGTCCATAAGAGTTGAGTTTCTTGAATTACCGAGTCACTCCAAGTCCTGAGTTGAAGAGTTGAGTTGTTTATGATTATTTATGAGGTTTTCATCATATGATTTATTTACTATGAGATTATGAAAAGTATGTTTCAAATTAATTCAATCCAAGTGAGCCATCATTGTACATACGCATATTTTTATAAAATTGATGATGATATTTACATTGTTGCATGCACCCCCATATACTCAGTACATTCCAAAGTGCTGACCCATATATTTTCCTATAGGCTATATTTTCTCATAATATAGGTTTAGGTACTCAGCCGCAGCCGCATTAGCGATATTTGAGTGCCTCAACTACGTTCTCTCAGTGGTGAGTCCTCATGGTTCGAGGACCGTGTCTATATTTTTGTGATATCATTTTGTAGTTATGGTTTTCAGTACTATTGAGTCAGTCGAGGGTTTGCCCCAATGGCTCCTCGATTTTAATATATAGAGACTTTGTCAGACTAGAGGCTTGGTGTGTACAGACATTCAATATATTTTGGTTGTACAGTCTAGTATTCTTCAGTATTTCTCTTGAACCCGATGTGGTATATCTCTTTGTTGTGCATGACTATTGTTGAATTGATTTCCTTGAGGTAGTGTCTGGCTCTGAGGGTTAGCTTGGGGCTACGGGTAGCCCTAAGCATGGTGTGGTTTCTCGAAATGAAATTTTAGGGTGTTACAACATCTTTATCATTTGTCTCTTGTTCTTTTTCTTTTACAAGCCCTACTAGGTTCATCATCAGTCATTGTTTCTTTCTTGGGACCAGGTCCCTCAGAATTTGGGTGCTTTTTAGTAAACTTTCCCGATTTTAATTTGAGGACTCTTGTTTTTAGGTGCCATTTTGTTTCTTGGTACCATCCAAACTTCGTCTTGGATTATGTGATTGCAAAATGTGTTTTTTAATAACCCAAACATGACCAGTCACTACACTGTCATGTATTTTTAGGGATAAAGTTTCATCAGGAAGGTGAGTGAAAGAATATTTGGTTTTGAATAGTTAAGATAATTGAGTAGGGAAGGGTGTGTGGAGTTAATGCAAAGATGATTTTGATTTCAGTTTTGGATAATACAAATTTTTTGACAGGGAGTGAGAATATATGTCCTTTTTTAATAGAACAACAAAAACATGCACATTCATGATACTAATCTGATCGATGGGACCAGGTCGCTCTCTTTCATTGAGTGTATTCTCAAGTTTATGAATACTTCATTTGTTTCCTTCCAAATCTATTTTCATGGGTGTATACCTACAAAGTTATGATACCGAGTTAGACTAACAAATACATACTTTACCAAGGATACCTGTCTCCTGATCAAAGCCAATTTTTGTGGAGAAACACTGATTCATACAGTAGGTCAGGTCATTTTGATTAGTCCTAGATTCAATCTATTCATAAAAAATTGTTCCTTGTGAAGTGACTTAGTAAATATATTTGCTATCTGATCCTCAGTACTACAAAACTTCATGCATATGGCCCCTTTCTCAATGTTGTCTCTCAGGAAGTGATGCCTCACATCAATATGGTTGGTCCTTTTGCACTGCTCTAGATTCTTTCCCATGTTTATACTACTTGTGTTGTCACACATTAGATAAATAGTGACTGAGACAATACCAAAATCTTTCAATTGTTGCTTGATCCATAACAATTGAGCACAACAGGAAGTTGCAGCTACATATTTAGCTTCAATAGTAAATAGAACAACTGAGTTTTTCTTCTTAGATCCCCAGGTAATGATGTATGAGACAAGAAAATATTCCATTCCTGAAGTTCTTTTTCTATCTACCAAATATCAAGCATATTCAGCATCAACATAGCCCACCAAGTCAAAATTGTCTCCTGATAGATAGTTGTCCCCTTCTGATACCTAAGAATTCTTTTTGCAACTTTCAAATGAGACTCTTTTGGGAATGCTTGAAATCTGGCACACATTCATACACTGAATACAATGCCAGGTCAGCTTGTAATGAGGTACAACAAGGATCCAATAATCCCTTTATACATTGTCTCATTTACTGAAGGACCTACTTTATCATTCTCCATTTTTAGCAGGTTCTAATTGGAGTATCAATTGGCTTAACATCTCCCATGTTATATTTCTTCAGTTACTCTTTGATGTACTTATCTTGACAAATCATTGTCCCTTGAGATTTTTTTTATTCTACAAGCTTAGGAAGAAACTCAACTCATCCACAGTCATTTTAAATTCACTCCTCATTAGCTTAGCAAACTCTTCACATAGGGATTCATAAGTATCTCCAAAGATTATGTCATCAACATATATCTGAACAATAAATAGGTTATTGTCTTTGGTCTTTAAGAATAGAGTATTATCTATTTTCCCTCTTTTGATGCCATTTTCCAGAAGAAACTTTGAGAGTCTCTCATACTAGGCCCTTGGTGCTTGCTTCATACCATAAAAAACATTTTCTAATTTAAGTATATGATAAGGAAAATATATATCTTCAAAACCTAGAGATTGTTTGACATAGACTTCTTCTTTCAGGTTTCCATTTATAAAGGTACTTTTGACATCCATTTGAAACAATTTGAATCCTATTTATGGAACAAATGCAACAAGAATCTTAATTTCCTCCATTCTTGCTACATAGGGAAAAGTCTTATCATAGTCAATCCCTTTTTCCTAGTTATAACCTTGAACAAACATTTTTTCTTTGTTTCAATTTATAGTTCCATTTTTATCTTGCTTATTTTCGTACACCTATTTTGTTTCAATAATTATTCTATCAACAGTCCTGAGAACCAGATGCCAAACTTTGCTTTTATTAAATTGCGGAAATTCTTCTTGCATTACATTAATCCAATCAACATCTTTGAAGGCTTATTTAACATTATTGGCTCAATTGGGGATAAAAAGGCTAAAAATGCCATAGCAGTTCTAGCTTGAGCTCTTCTTTGGACTCCTGTTTCCAAAGATGTAGTCAAATTCTCAAGGGGGTGAGAGGATTTTTTCCTCTAGTTTGGCCTTCTAAGATTGATTCCCTAAGGACCAGGTCCCTTCAAATCTTGACTAGTCATTTCTTGTTATTCTTCTACTAATGTAGGGATCTGTTCCTTAGTTCCTGGATCACCACCACTTTCATTATTCTCATCTGCATCATTTATCCCTTGATCATCATATGCAACAATATCATCCCTTTGAATAGTAATGAGTTCTTTAATTTCTAAGTATTCACCATCACCTGGGTTCATCTGATTTCTGGACTCATCAAAGATCACATGAACGCTTTCTTCAACAGACAGAGTTCTTTTATTACAGACTCCATAAGCCTTGCATGTTTAGGAATAGCCTACAAACACTGCTTCACCACTTTTGGAGTCAATCTTTCCCAATTTTTTTTCCATTGTTCAACATAGAGCACTTGCACCCAAATGGTCTGAAGTAGTCTATCTTAGGCTTTCTATTGAACACCAACTTGTATGGAGTCTTATTTTAGGAATGACCTAATCAAGAACCTATTAGTCATATAAAAAGCAATATTTATAGCTTCAACCCAGAAACTCTTTGGAAGACCACAATCAATTAGCATAGTCCTAGCAAATTCTATGGGTGTTCTATTCTCCCTTTCAACAACTCTATTTTTCTATGGAGTTCTAGGAGTTGAAAAGTTGTGACTTATTCCATGCTCAACACAAAATTCAACAGCTTGAGATTTCTCAAATTCAGTTCTATAATCAGATTTGAACTCAACTATTTTTCAATTTAACTTCATTTGAATTTGCTTAGCAAAAGTCACAAGAACATCATATGTTTCATCCTTGGTTCTTATAAACATTGTCCAGGTGAACCTAGAGTAGTCATCTATAATAACAAAAACATATTTCTTCCCTCATCTACTTTGCACTTTAATAGGTCCACATAAATCAATGTGCAACATTTTAAGGGGTCTGGAAGTACTCACCTACTTCTTCAATTTGAAGGAGGATCTGGTCTGTTTAAATTTAGCACAAGCATCACAAGCATTGTTGTCAAGAAATTTCACCTTTGGCAATCCAAGAACCTGGTCCCTTGAAATCAACTTTTTTACTAAAGAAGAACTTACATGTCCTAGTCTTCTGTTCCACACATTAGCATCTTCACTTTAAACACTTAAACAAGTTAATTCCCCATCAACCATAGATCCAAATCAGCTACATACATGTTTTTGATCCTTTTGGCTTTAAGAATAATTCTTCAAGATTTCATGCTTGATATAGTGCATCCATCAAATGCTAATTTTACCTCATTTCGTTTGTCACAAATTTGAGATACACTTAGAGGACTGAACTTAAGGACATTTACACAATACATATATCTAATTGCATGATGAGGTGCTTTTTCAATCCTTATACCACCTTAAATATACCCCTTGTTACCATTTCCAAAAGACAAACCACCCCCTTGAAGTGTCTTGACAGAGAGAAAACAATTAATCCTTCCTATCATGTGTATTGAACAACCACTATCCATAAACCAGTTTTTGCTACAATCCCTTTTTTATACCTCATTTTCTTATTTATCTTATATAGTTTCCATAAGGAAAAACAAGGAACCAGAGGTAATTTCCTGTAATACCCCGTACTTTTCCTAGCTTGAAAAGTTTCCCAAGAATGTTAGAAACTTTCTTTGAAAGATGAATCCACTTTTGTACACGTGTTATTTTCAAGATTTTCACTTTTTATCATGTGGGGAATCGAATAATCTTTCCATCGAAACCAAATTCTCCCAACTCCGACACCCGGGTGAAGAGTTAGAGCCTTTTTAGTGAGACAGTGTATCACCAGAGCCTTCAGCGCGTCGTGGAGATAACTCAAATGGAAATTTTCAATTTCCAGTGTTGCTCCGCGATAGTGGCGTGTATCACCAAACTTACAGGTCATAGACAAAGTGGCAACGCGATAGCTCTGTGTCGCGCCACCATGCAATTTTCCATTTGTCACATTCCAGTGACTTGGCACGATAATGGCGGGTCACGCCAAGGATGAATATCGGGAAGTTTTTTCAGAAATTAATAATGCGTCCAAGGTTAAAATGGTCAATTTTCCACCCCTATATATACCCAATAACACGTGATTTAGTCATTCTTCTCCCAAAATATACTAGTTTCTCTTAAGTTTCTCTCAAGAACAAGCTAGGGCTTCTATTGGGGATTCAAATTCAAGAAGGTTTCACCATCAATCTTCATGAAATCATGAACTAAGGTATGCGTAGTTTTCATTCATGTACTTATTTCATCCATGAAGCCTGACAATCTCTTTTCTAAGTTTAAGTTTAAGGATTTCTTTTTGAATTTCATGTTGGGTTTATTTTGTTTATGTTGAGAATGATCAATTGAATTCAAATCAATGTTGGGTGATCAATTTTATATGGAATTGATTTGTATAGATGTATATTCATGTGAACCTATAAATAAACCCTAGGATGATGAAATTAGAGATGAATCATGATTATTAATTGTTGTATAATGTTGTCTACATGTGTTATGCCTACCATGTGTATGATTAGCTGCCTAGATGAAGGAACAATGCCCAACTAGTGTGATTTCATGAAATTCCCCATGTATGTACAAGCTTATGCATATCACATGTTTGATGAAGTGCTTTAATATATGAATTATGAATTGTGTTGTTGGTCATGTGTTCAAGTAAGCCATACTATGTCAGTTTCTTCTCATCAAGTCCTGGGTGTACTTGTACCCAAATATTTAGCTGTATGCCTAGAGCCATGTCTTGTTTTCAGGATTTCCTTAGTCAAGATATGATCCATAGAACCCAGTCAGTCATGTTACTCAGAAAATCTCAGAAATCTCAGTAATTTCAGTAGCTTAGTAATCTCAGTAACTTCAGTATTCTCAGTCAGTCCTCAGAACTCAGTACATTTCGTCAATCAATGAAACTCAGTAAATTCAGTTTAGCTCCACTAGACAATACAACTAGTATCAGTTCAGTTCAGTTAATCAGCTCAGTTCAGTTAATCAGTTCAGTGTCTTTCAGATAGAAGTAGGATTCAACACTGAGCAAGCCTAGGGATGGGGACTCACCCGCTAGATAGGACTGAGATCCCTAGAAGCAATCCCTAAGTTCCAAAACTATATAGCCAGTGTAGGTACAGGATGTCACCTATTAAATAAGACTGACATACTCAGGGATCACCCGTTAGTGCATTTAAATGTATAGGACTGATCCCAGGGGTCACCCGCTAGATTAGGACTGACTCCACAGCAGTTGTCTTTACCAGTGGCGCGGTACTGACACCCTTCCAGCTGGGGTTACAGGTTGGACCCTAGTTAGCTTAGTATGGGGCATGTTGGTTTGATGAATACATCCTATAGTTTCAGCTACTGAATCAGGACTGTAAGATACATTCAATTCATCTCAGTAGTATAGATTTAGGACTGTCAGATATAGTTACTCCTCATCATTATAAATAGACTTCGGGATCACCCACTAGACAGGACTGATCTCAACTATGGTCAATCAGTAATGGTATCATCAGATTTAGAGATCACCCACTAGATAGGACTGATCTCAGATTCCGTTACTCAGATACAGTACGAAACTCAGCTAGTTCCATTAGGTTCAAGATTATCAAATACAGTCACTCATGTAATCAGTTATATCAGTTATCAGAACTTATGTTATTAGCATTCGGCTTTAGGACTATCAGATACAGTCAACCAAACTAGTTCTTCATAATCAGAACTGTCAGACACAGTTATCCATGTATCAGTAACATAGTATCAGTCCCTTAGTATTCAGTAATATAGTATCAGTTTCTCACTCATCAGTGACTCAAATGTCAATGTCAGTAGCCTCAGTAGTCAAAACTCAGTATTCCATGCTATCATGATCTTATTTATAGTTACGTATGCATGCATGTATTCTCACATTTATGTTAGTCAGTCAGTTAGTATTGTTCATGCATATGAACCTATTGCATTCAGCCTACCTCACTTGTATACTAGTACATTCAAAGTACTGAAGCATTTACGCTAAGGTGTATTATACCATAGGTTTAGAAGCACGAGCTCCAAAGAACCAGTAGCATCCTAGTTCAGCGATCAGAGTTAGCAGTGAGTCCTCATCCTTCAAGGACATGATGATCACATTACTATTTCATTTTTCAGTCTATTTTAGAAGTTGGAGTTAGTTAGGGACATGTCCCATCAACTCCTTATTCAGACAGTTTAGAGGCTTTCAGACTACAGTATTTTCAGACAGTTATTTCAGCTTTGTTTTGGTATTGTTATACCATACTTTTCAGTTATGTACTAGTATTTCACCTTATGGACTTTCAGTTCATGCTTCTGGATTTACTATATTATTACTATTATTCAGTACTAAGTTTATAGAAATCAGTCATGGGTTAGCTTGTGTTCCTTCGGGGTCATGGGCACTGTGTAACATTTCGGGTACTAGATTCGAGGCGTTACATTTCCTTATCATTCTTTTTCAGCATGAAACCATCTCCATACTCTTTATCTTTCTTAGATTTACTGGAGGAGTCTTCCCATGCAGCCAGAACCATATTTACTATACAGATAACTGCATCCTTTGTTCTTGACTTTTAAGGATTCTGATCCTTGTTTAGCATTGGGTAGTTCATAATGAAATCTTCAGAACTAAAACCATTGGGAAAAACTTCAAATTTGCCATTCCATATTCTAAGATGAGCATTTTTCTTAATTTCTCTAACAATCCTTGTTGCCAAATTTGCAATAGCAGTATCTTCCTCACTTAAGTCAGACACTAAAGTCTTCAAAGTCAATGATCTCTCCCTTTTTTCTTCCTTCCTCTCTATTCTTTGCTCAATGATGACATTCGTTTTTCTTTCCCAGGATTTTGGAATAGCTGTACCAATTGTTGTCACTTTCTTATACAAGGGAACCTTTACTCCTTTTCCAAATAATGTAAAGCAACCATGATAACCAGAACACTCTAGATGTGAACCTTTTAGAGTGAACCTACTCTGATACCAATTATTGGAAACTTAGAGATTACACCATACAGTGAGGGACCAAGTACCTCAAAATTAGTCATTGGCAATAAATCAGTACAACACTAAGGAAGGTAAACTTTTCCAAAAATAAAGGAACACACTGATTTAATATGGAAACCCCTTTACTCAAGGAGGAAAAACCACGAGTTGATGATCAAAATCTTGATTATAGTCATTAATGAACCTAACTCTAGGTTCCTCCTTCTTTTAATAACTCTACTACAAGCCTATATTAGCAACTCTTCTAAGAACATACTTTGATATTGATTAACTCTAACCAATATCAACCTTATGTTACTCTACCTAAGTTTTCTCAAAACAAGAAGAAAATAGAATTACTCTAATAGAACGAGTAATTCAACTACAATTCAGGACTCAACTTAAGACCACTCACCTTTTTATCTTACAAACGAAATAAGAACATGAACAATTTTGAACATTGAGTTTTTTCTTTTTTCTCTCTCCATCACACTTTTGAATTTGCAAAAACCACCTGATGAAAAAGCATCCTTTTTCTTTTATAGTGGAGTGATAATTAAGGTTGAAATATGAATCGACAAGGTGCAAAATGTGTATCAAACATTAAGACCCAAAGATTCTTACAAGAAACACCAAGTTCTTATAGAGATCTCAAGGGAAATGTAATCCCCAAGCAACCATCGTTTCTAAATTAGCAACCAACACAAGTGATTCCACACTATCACAAGTGATTCTACAATTGTATAAATACTCTCTAGGAGTTGTATTTTAAAAATATCATCAGCGTTATCTACAAATGAAGGAAAACCTAGCTATTTATTGTCCAAAGGCCTTTATTACAAAATGGGCCCAAAAGTGACCCTAAATATCAAGGGACCCAAAAGTGAACAAAAATTGTGGACCTCATAATCTCTGTGCTATCTTCTAAACATGACATGGATCAATACTAAAATAGAGGACATCATCAAATATAGCCTTTGCCTCTCTCTAAGGAATCCTCCAATCACATATTTTCTTCCTTGACATGATCAAGTCGTAGATCCTTAGATTTGGTCCTTCAAGCATAGATCCCAAAATAGTGGAGCCAATTTGGCTTATATCACTCATGCTCTATGGATGTCTTGTTTTTTTATCCTTCCTTTGGTGTTTCAAGGTTTGTAATTGAGGTCAAATACTTTTCAAGAAGGAGAGGATGATACAAACCAAAAGGCCTCCGAGTTTCTAGAGAGGATGCTTATAGTTCAAATAACACTTGAAGACTTCTTGATGGCTATCCAAAGGCATCCATTGGATGATTATGATGATCAAGGAGACTTAAGGGAAATTAGAGAGGCTAATAGAAGACAAAATGGGGATAGAACCCCCCAAAAATGGAAATGTACCCCATCCGCTGTAGAGGTGCGCCAAACCCGCTCTCGATCTACTAGAGCGGGTCAAAAAATCCCACTACACCTTTGGGATATGCCCCATATGCTCAAGAATGTTCCTACTAGGCTTCTATGTGCTTGTCTTCCAAAATGGGTCACTTTTTGTAATGTCCCAAATCTGGTATTCGAAACGCTACACGATGCTCATGACCCTGAAGGAACATATGTTAACCCATGATTGATATCTATAACTGAGCATTGAATAATATACTGTAAATATGCAGAATATAAGCTATAAGACCATAAGGTTCAAAACTGTACTAATACAGAATATAAAATAATATCTGTAATGGGTTATAACAATACCCAAAATTAAAATAAACTATCTAAAATATGTTGTAGTCTGAAAGCCTTTAAACTGTCTAAAAATTGTGGAGTTGATGGGACATGTTCACAACAAACTCCAAACTACTAAAATAATAAAGTAATAAAATAATTATGCTATCAGTACGATTAAATGTACTGATATACAAGTGAGGTAAGCTGAATACAAGGGTCCATATGCATGAATAATAATAATTGACTGATGACTTGAACATGAGCGCGTGACAAATACATGCATGAATACATAAACTTGGACTGGGGTTGTGACAATACTGAATACTGATATACTGACATCTGAGTTTACTAATACTAGGATACTGAATAACTGAGTCTATTGATGATATGAATTACGGAGTTTACCAGTAACTGATATCTGAGGTTACTGGTACTATATTACTGATAACTGATAACCGAGTATATTGATACTGAAAAACTATCTGAGTTCTTTACTAGAATGGGTGACAGTATCTAACTGTGTTGATTTTGATGGAACTTGCTGAGTTCCATACTAAGCTGAGTGACTGTATCTAATAGTTTTGATATCTATTGGAATGAACTAAGTTCTATTACTAAGACTGAATTTGAAACTACGACTGTAGGAGGTAATCATCTAACCAACATGCCCCGAATCTAAACTGGTGGGGTCCAACCTATAATCCCAGCTGGAAGGGTGTCAGTACCATGCCATAGGTAAAAATAAGCTATGATTAAACCCTCTCTGATAGGGAGATCTTCCGTCAACCCCTCCTATAAGGAAAACTCAAAGGAGATATATAGTCCCTAGACTTGTAGGGGTACATCTCAACCTATGCTGGCTATGTAGTTATGTTATATAGGGATTGCTACTAAGGATCACACCCTCTACTGGCTAACAGGTGAGCCCTCACCCCTGGGTTCACTCATGCTAAATCCTACTCTCAACTGAATAGACACTGAACTGGTTTTCCTAGATCACACTAGGCATGACTCAGCTGTTACTGATGGTACAGTTTTTACTGACTGAACTTAGTTTATTGAGTTTTGATGAATGACGGAATAAAACTGAATTCTGTCAACTGATAGAATGTTTTTGAGTTCTGCTAGCTGATTGAGTTACTGAGGTCTGAACTGAATACTACTAAGATTTGATGACTGACTGAGATTACAGAGATTACTGAGATTACTAATATTACTGGACTGATACTGAATTTACGAAATTTTTCTTGAGTTACATGACTGACTGAGTTCTACTGATGATGGCTTGACTGTGAGTATCGTGAAAACTGACACTAGCTCTAGGCACACAGCTAAATTGCCAGGTACAAGTACTCCCAGGACTCGATAGCATAATAAGTAAATCATGGCACAAGATTAAAAGCTCAACAGTGGCTACATGTTTATCATTTATTCATTAAGACATTTCAACAACCACTTGAGATGCATTACTTGTACATGGATGGTGAATACGTGTTGGCATACTATATCATGGCATTATTTCATTCTCATAAAAAATTTGTCAAACACTTGCATGATTCAACTTGCACATAACTAGCATAGCATGATTTCTTTCTCTTATTAACTCACATGAGCAATTCATCAAAACATGGTGAGCATAACATAAGCATATAACCCTATACAACAAATAGGCATCATAATTCACATTCCCATTGACAAATTTTAAGGGTTTAACATGGTTTCACATAATACTACACATATATCACTTTACTTCACATAGATATTGCAATTAAATCATGAACTAGAGAACCCATTAACATAATTATCATGAACACAATCAAACTAAATCATTGAAATTCACAAAAACATTATCTTGAGTTTTTGAAAATGTTTCTTGGACTTCAAAGGTGGAAGAAACCCTTGGATGAACACTTTACATACCTTAGTTGGTGAATTTTTGAAGGTTGATGGTGGAATCCCTTGGAAATTGAGTCTTGAATTGATAGCCCTAGGGTTTTGTTCTTGAGGATTTTGTGAATAATGAATAGGATTAGCCAAAAGAGGGCTAAATTTCAAGTTATGAGGGTTGAAGGGAGTGGGAAAAAGACTGAATTAACCCTAAGGACACGACTTTTAAATAACTTAGAAATGGGCACCGACGCTATTATCGACATGGCGCATCATGGAATCGATGCGATAGTCGATGTGTCACGCTATTATTGCATCGAGCCTCAGTACTTTGATCCTGGCAACCAGCAAAAATATCAACCAACGCTATTGGTGATGCGGCATGCCAAGATTGCATTGGTCCATTGTTTTGGGATTTCGAACATGGTCTAAACGAGATTTGACAAAACAAAAACTTGCTCGAGAACACCTATTGACCTTCCTGGTCATGATTTAGTAAGAATGTGGACAATTAAAGGGCATTAAAGTCACGAAATAAGAAAGCAAACTTTTGAAGGCTAAAATAAACTAAGTCTGGAAACATAGCTAGAACCTTCTAAGTATGGGACCCCCTTAACAAGCATAAATGGACTGAATTGAGCTTAGGATTTTGCAGGATATTATAATATCTCACCCTTGAGAATATTTATCCTCGAATAAGAATGACTGAGATGGGGGAAATGATAAGCTGAAGTACATGCTGAACATGAACAACAGAAACATGTGTACATGACTGACATCTCTAATTTGTTGAGATTTGTTTTGAGCATGCATATCTGATGCATGATTTCATGACTGGCATGACTAATAAGCTGAATATATTATACTGAAAATGCATATCTGATACATGAATACATGACTGTATATGTAATGGTAATTGATACCAAGTTTATCATGAAAATCTGAGCATAAAACTGGATGAATTCAAGGGAGACTATTTCCTTAAACTGAAAATGCTAATGAGCCTGAAATTAATTACTAGATATGTATGAGCGGAAGCACGTGATCTTAAATGAGTCTAGAATATAATACACGAGCTGGATATCATTATTTGAACTGAGTACCTTGAATACATGACATACGGTTGAGATCATAGTTTGAGGGTCAACTCAGGAGTACCCTTACCCCAAACTAGATTTATTACGAAAAGAGAGAGCGACACATTTATGTCATGAAGGATTGGGGAGTTATAGTGTATATCCTCCTTGTGGCACTATGTCCCTTGAAAAATACTGGGCTGACTTTGCTGAGCTATGAGAAAAGTTGTAGTGATGCACGAGGCACCTTCTATCTGAATATCTGAGATTTAAAACTAAGACATGATACGTAAACTTGGCTAAACACGCAACTACCTAGTTAGTCCATCTTAGAATGATCACATTCATGATACTCTGGATAGTGCAACTAGATGGAAAGATGGGAAACCACACCATCTAAAAATGTCTATCTGGCTGCTAAACTGAATTACTGGATACTTAACTAACTCATACTGGAAACTTCTACTCAACTGGAGCATTCCTATGACACTCTTTCTATAGAGTTCTAGTGACTGAAGGGAGAAAGCAAATCTTGGCCTGATCTGAGTAGGACATCAGAATAGAAGATCACTACATGGCTTGGATTCTTGTATTAGGAGACAAGACCGATGAAACATCATCTAAGATAAAGTGACTATGCCTTATGCGATGCAACTGAGACTACTAAAAAGATTCAAGTGGGTGCTGAGCATGAATGCATAAATATACGAACTTACTTGATTAACTAAATGAGTGATAGCTAACTACTGGGTCTATAAGGCTGAACTGTACTTATCCTGAAAGGTTGGACTTAAACTATAAAGTATTATACATAAAAGGTAATGACTGACTGGGTAACGTAAGGTAATTGAGCATGAATGAGTAAAAAACTGCATTACTTTAAGAATGCAAGACCAAGCATCCAACATGATTTGGAAATATTCTGTAACTGATGGCCATACGCTATGAGATACTAAAATACCAATGCTATGGTCGGGTAATCCTGAAAGTGAACTGAGTTTATGATGAGATACTAAAATACCAATGACTGAATAACTGATGGCCATATGCTATGGTCGGGTAATCCTGAAAGTGAACTGAGTTTATGATCTGAATGGTCAAGGACTGGGACTGAGATTGTAGCTAAGATGGTAATTGAGATTGTAACCATAACTAATACTACAACTGGGATTGAATGTTGGTTCCTGATAACTGAGGGGTAGACTAGTACTAAAATACAGAAGCTTGATGGCAAAATAATTGATAACTGAAGTACATGGTTCTGTAGGCCTATCTGAGTCCTTTACTGAATACTGATTACTGAATAACACTGTAACTAAGGACTGAGGGATGGAATATCATACCACAGATTCATCGAGGGGTCTAAACTATGGATATACATAACATAGTCTAAATTGTTAACTGATCATTAGGAGCGTAGCATGAGTTATGAGCTGCATGACATGAGTCTAGAATTTCTGTGTTCATGGGACATGATTCGTACCACTGAGTGAACTGGGATTACTCATACTAGGAACTTAAAACGCATATGATTCTATGGAAAGTGTGAATATAAACTGGGTTCACGGAATTGTGATATGATGCATGCATAAGTATCGTGATGGTTGAAGAACAAAACTTCACATTGGTATAGCAATGGGTCAGGAATCATTTTCCCTTATTGATTTCCTACCCATACTGGTACTACTACTAGAACTTGAAGGCCTGGCTTTCTAAGGCACCATAACCATATAGTTCTTGTATACCTGTCTGGCTATGATAGACTAACCCACTGGGTGGAGACTGAGAAAGGTCCCGTTAACATCTGGTCTTACCTTAAAGTTGACTGGTATGTAAAGAGTTATAAAATAAAAAAAATCTCCTAAATCTAAAGAAGTGTAAACATGTAAATAAGAGATCTGCAATATAGCAGTGACTACATCAGGAGAACTTTCCTGATCTTGTCGGGACTGAAGTGCATAGAGTCTGTTTGGGTGTTGCCCACTGATAGCGCTGGAATTGGCACTCTGCTAATTCGGGCAACCGAACCGAGCTGAAGAACGACCGTGATGACTTCGTGGACCAGGCTTAGGACAGTCTCAGACCTTGTGACCTGACTCGCCACATTCAAAACACACATTACTACCCGTTCTACACATACCCTTATGATACTTACCACATTCTTCACAAAGTGAATGAGTGTGGATAATGTTTTCACTATGCTGGGATTTAGAGCCTGGTTCCCCATCCCTACGGTCATTTCTAAACTTTGGTATTGGGGTACTAGCTGAAGAGGGAACTGGGACTGAAAACTTATGACTATGCTGAGAACGGTTACCACCCTGCGACCCTGGCAGATAAAAACTATAACTACTTGTTCTGTCTCTCTTATTCTCTTTTTCCTTCTTCTTAAGCTTCTTCTCTTCAATATGTTTAGTATGGACCATAAGTCTTGATATGTCCATCTCGTTAACCAACATCGAAGTCCTGCATTCCTTAACCACTCTACCTAAAACCCCAGACATAAACTTGCTCATTATGGATCTACTGTCTGCTACTACATGGGAAGCATACCTGGCTAACTGGGTGAAATTGAGGGAGTATTCTTTCACACTCATGCTACCTTGTCTGAGATTGATGAACTCTAATACTTTGGCTTCTTTCTTCTCTAGGGGAAAGAATCTATCTAAGAAGGACATAACAAATTCCTCCCATTCTATGGGCCTTGAATCTGCACCCTTATCTACTTTCCACTGCTTAAACCATGTATGGGCTACATCTTATAGCTGATAGGTGGCTTACTCGACACTCTCACTAAAAGTCACTACCATGATATCTTTGACTTTCTGAACCTGATCGAGGAACTCATATGGATCCTCTTCGGACTTAGAACTGTAGAATAGGGAAGGATTAATTTGGGTGAAGTCCCAAATCCTGGATGTAGCTGACTTAGCCACTGGGTTACCCAAAATAACAGCTGGCCGTTCATTCTGATCTATGATTGGATTGTCTAGAGTAGTGAAAGCAGTCCTGAATTCTACCTGAGGAACATGTTCGTCCAAGGGATCATCCTAAACGAGCTGAGGTACTGACTGATTACCGATTCTCCATTCGCTAGCCTTTTTGGAAGGTATGTTCTGTAAATAAAAGTAAGAGAGGATTAGACTGGGAGTTAAATTTGAGCTCATGCTAACTAGTACGACATAAACACTGAAAGAAGGGGACTATTCCTAAAACATCTCATAGCCTTCTATCTATAAGTGTGGGGCATAACACACCCATGGACAAGACTCTACTTGATGCAGTTGTTTAGACTTCCTAGGACACTGTTGAACCTTAGGCTCTGATACCAAGTTTGTAACGCCCCAAATCTGGTACCCGGAATGCTACACGTTGCTCATGACCCTGAAGAACCACAAGCTAACCCATGACTGATATCTGTAACTAAGCACTGAATAATATACTGTAAATATGTAGAATGTAAGTTGTAAGGACATAAGGTTCAAAACTAAACTAATACTAAATATAAAATAATGTCTGTAATTGGGTATAATAATACCCAAAACTAAAATAAAGTATCTGAAACATGTTGTAGTATGAAAGCCTCTAAACTGTCTGAAAACTATGGAGTTAAAGGGACATGTCCCCAAATAACTCTGAACTACTAAAATAATAAAGTAATAAAATAATCATGCTATCCTCAAATGATAAGGACTCACTATTAATCTAGAAGCTGAACGTCTGATCTACCAAGGATGTTTGGGAGCTCGTGCTTCTAAACCTATGGTATAAAATACCATAGCCCAAACGCATCAGTATGATTGAATGTACTGGTATGCAAGTGAGGCAAGCTAAATGCAAAGGTTCATATGCATGAACAATAACAATAGACTGATGACTTGAACATAAGCACATGAGAAATATATACATGAATACATAAACTGGGACTGGGTCATGACAATACTGAATTCTGATGTACTGACATCTGATTTTACTAAGACTGGGATACTGAATAACTGAGTCTATTAGAGATATGAATTACAGAGTTTACAAGTAACCAATATCTGAGGTTACTGGTACTGTATTATTGATAACTGATAACCGAGTATACTGATACTGAAAAACTATCTGATTTCTTTACTGGACTGGTTGACTGTATCTGATAGTCCTAATTCTAATAGAACTAGTTGAGTTTTGTACTGAGCTAAGCGACTGTATCTGATAGTCCTGATATCTACAGGACTGAACTGAGTTCTATTACTAAGACTAAATCTGAAGCAAAGATTATGGGAGGTAATCATTTAACCAATATGCCCCGAATCTGAACTAGTGGGGTCCAACCTGTAACCCCACTGGAAGGGTGTCAGTACCATGCCACGGGTAAAGACAAGCTATAAGTAAACCTTCTCTAATGGGGGCTCTTCCATCAACCTCTTCTATAAGAAAAAACTTAAAGGAGATGTATAGTCCCTAGACTTGTAGGGGTATATCTCAACCTACGCTGGATATGTAGTTCTAGAACGCAGGGATTGCTACTAAGGAACACACCTTCTACTGGCTAACAGGTGAGCCCTCATCCTTGGGTTCAATCGGTGTAGAATCCTACTCCCAACTGAATAGACACTGAACTGATTTTCCTAGTTCACCCTAGGCATGTACTGACTAAACTGAGTTCACTGAGTTCCCTTGAATGATGGAATACTACTGAATTCTATCAAATGACAGAATGCTACTGAGTTCTGCTAGCTGACTAAGTTACTGAGGTCTGAACTGAATACTAATAAGATTTGATAACTGACTGAGATTACTGAGATTACTAGACTGATACTAAATTTACTGAATTTTTCCTAAGTCACATGACTGACTAAGTTCTACTAATCATGGATTGACTGTGAATATCGTGAAAACTAACACTGGCTCTAGGCACACAGCTAAATTATTAGGTACAACTATCCCTAGGACTTGATAGCATAATAAGTAAATCATGGCACAAGCTTAAAAGCTCAACAGTGGCCACATGTTTATCATTCATTCATTTAGATATTACAACAACCACTTGAGATATAGTACTTGTACATGAATAGGGAATACATGTCGGCATACTATAACATGGCATTATTTCATTCTCATAAACAATTTGTCAAACACTTGCATAATAAAACTTGCACATAACTAGCATGGCATGATTTTTTTCACTTATTAACTCACATGATAAATTCATCAAACACTTGGTGAGCATAACATATGCACATAACCCTATACAACAAATAGGAATCATAATTCATATTCTCATTGACAAATTTCAAGGGTTTAATATGGTTTCACATAATACTACACATATATAACTTTACTTCACATAGATATTGCAATTAAATCATGAATTAGAGACCCCATTAACATAATAGTCATGAGAAAAATCAAACTAAATCATGAAATTCATCAAAAACATTATCTTGAGTTTTTGAAAAAGGTTTCTTGGACTCCAAGGTTTGAAGAAACCCTTGGATGAACACTTTACATTCCTTAGTTGGTGAATTCTTGAAGGTTGATGGTGTAATCCCTTGGAAATTGAGTCTTGAATTGATAGCCCTAGGGTTTTGTTCTTGAAAATTTTGTGAATAATGAATAGAATTATTAAAAAGAGGGCTAAATTTTGAGTTATGAGGGCTGAAGTGCATGGGAAAAAGACTAAATTAAACCTGAGGACATGGCTTTTAAATGACTGAGAACTGGGCATCGACACTATTATCGACGCGGCGCATCATGGAATTGATGCGATAGTCAACACATCACACCATCATCACATCGAGCCTCAGTACTTTGACTATGTCAACGTGCAACAATATCAACCAACACAATTGGCGACACGACGCGCCAAGATCGTGTTGGTCCACTATTTTGGGATTCCGAACGTGGTCTAAACGAGTTCTTAAACACCCAAAACTTGCTTGGGAACACCTATTGACCTTCTTGGTCATGAATTTGCAAGAATACGGACCATTAAAGGACATTAAAGTCATGAAATAAGATTGCAAACTTTCGAAGGTTAAAATAAACTAAGTCTGGAAACTTAGCTAGAACCTTCTAAGTATGGAACCCCCTTAACAAGCATAAATGGACTGAATTAAGCTTAAGATTTTGCGGGTTCTTACACTTTTCCTAGACTATAAATAGGACTTCTCTTTCGTTTAGTAGGTAGATTATTAATGAATTATGAATATGAACACTTGTTAGAGTGTGAGGCAAGTGTGGAATCGCTTGTGTTGATACTTTATTTAGAAACACAGGTTGCTTGGGAATCGATTCCCTTGAGGTCTACGTATTATTTAGGTTTATTTTCTTTATTTGGTATATTTATTGAGGGTTTTGGGTTTGATATACCCTTTATTTGCTTTCAATTCCTTTCATTGTATCGATCTTACTACCATTCTATTCTATTTTTATCTTTGTATTCATATCTTCATGGTAGTTTTGATTTTGTACTTTATTCATATATCATTTGGTATTAGAGGTGAGCTTGATTTCATTCCTACAAAGTCAATCTTGGGTTTGTTATCTTGAAAATCCACAAAAATAGAAGTGTCAAAATAAAAAATCCCCCCTCTCCAAAAGTACAACTCACGTTTTTAGCCCTAGATCAAAATTTGAGTTTTGATTTCATGTTTTTCGTGTGTTCCTAGTGTTAGATTTTTGTTATCTAATGCTATACCAGTTTAGGGTTCAAATTTGAGCTTAATTAGAGTCCAATTGAGTGAGATACCATTGTTAAGAGCTTGAACTTAAAGAAAGTGAAGGAGGAATGAAAGTCTTGAAAAATTGGTTATGAATTTGAACATAATGATGCATGGAATGTGTTTATAAGGTTGAAAGGAGACTTGGGATAAAATTTCATTGCATTCGGATCATCGGTTCAAGAGTTAGAGATTTTTGAAATTTTGGTGTTGTTGAGTGTTCTTGAGGAAGATTCAAATCTTTATCTTGAATTATTATACAAAACTGGTGTTTGATTCAAAAATAGGGAAGAAAAGTGGTGAAAATGTGTTTCTACAAAGGCATCTAAAAAGATCCTAAGGATATTCCACAAGAGAGTACAAAGGGGGAACCATTTGAAGGGAAATTTTGGCCAAACACTAAGGGAGAGGTGGGACACTTACTCTCCACCTGTGCCCACACCTCAAGTCAGTAACTAAGAGCAAAAACTGCACCCAAGGTGCCTCGCACTTGCATTGCAACTGCTGGAGTAGGCTACCCCAAGGCAGACCACCCATGCCAACGTAGATCACTCCCTTTTGACGTGGATCAACTGTAACAACACCAATCAAAGTTTATCAACACTTTCCAACATCAATTAAACTTATAAAACAAATCTCAACACTCTAAAAACTCCACTGCTCAAGATTTGATTCCTAATTCAATTTCTTGATTCTTAAATCTCTTCTTTGATTCTTAAACTACTCATCAACTAGTAACTCATCTATTAAGTTAATTTATTAGTTCTTGAGTCCTTTCTTTCATCGTCCTACTTTTCTTTCAAGCTTTTCTCTTTTGAATTCGTTGTTAGTTCTTGTCTAAAGTCCGTACATATTTTTTTTTGAGTCATTTCAAACAAGGATCTATTCCGACCTCAAGCTACAATTGGTACCAAGCAATCTCATTGGAGTACAAACGAGCTATCAACACTTGCGACACCAATTGAGTGACGAACAAAGGTGTAAACTTTGAGAGCTTGTGAGGTTGATTTCCTAACCATTAACTTGCTTGTTTTTTTTTTGTTTAGAGCTTCTTAATAGGTACAGTGGCTCAGGAATGTGAAACATCACACACCATGGATAATAACACCACAAATTCTATGTTAGCTTCCATTAAGGAGAAACTTAATGCTATGGATAGCCGATTAGCATCCCTTGAAAGAAGAATGGAAGGGGTGGATAGATCACTCTCAAGGAGGAATGGAAGGGGTGGATAGATCACTCTCAAGGAGGATGGAAACTTTTGAAGTTCATCTAGACTCCACCCACTCAACTCCTCAAAACTACCATTCCTCCTCCAGTGGTCATTCTCACAACACCTTCATTACGATAACTCTGAAAACACTTCAAAAAATGCTCAATCCACCTAGACAAGTACATGAACCCATAATCCAACCCATTACTTACCCAAATAACCAAAATCCCATTCGTCCTTGAATCAACAACCTTTAAACACAAAAAAGAAAACACAACCAATATTTCCTCAAGGCACAAGGGTTAGAACATGGGTTAAAATCAAAACATCCATGCCAAAGAGACACCCATTTCACATATAACCAAACATCCTTTAAGACAATAGAAGAGAATTCAACATTTAAAGTGCAAAGGACTTGGCTATGATAAGGACCAATAAATTCTCCTAAGTTAGTTCCATTAACAATGTTACCAAGAAAAGCATCACATGTTAGAACAACTAAGGGTAGAATCAAGGAGTAATTAGGGTGTAGATTACCCTTCCATTCACAATAAACCATGTTTACACACAAGACAAACATATCACCAACATGGTTATGCTCACAAATGAAGAAAATGGAATGATAAGAGTTATGATTACTTAAGTTGCTACCAAGAATAATATAATATGATGGTAAGAACAAATAACTTAAGCACCTCCATCCCTTTCACTCATACAACCTTCCAAGAAAGAGCATACTTGTCTATCCACATAAGTGTGACAAGAAACCAGGAACAAGAGTTGTTTATCAAGTGAAAACCATAGACTCTTCTTGGAACAACAAATAGATTTGCCATAAGGGTTGGGGAGACCACATATTTTATGCATATTCATGTCATTCCAAAAGACATAAATACCATCTAGGTAGGATTTTAAGTCAAATATCTTTATAACATTGTCTACTCTAGGCTAAATTTTATCATGATTCCAAGGAAAGCTAGAAATAAGAGGGGGTAGGTACATACCTTTAGAGCAAAGACTTGAGCTTTCTCTCTTTCCTTCTAAACTTGCACAATGTGTACTTATTCTCTTATTCATTAATTTGGAAGTTGGCACAATGATAGTTCCAAATGTAGTGAATAACAAAGGCTTGGGTTTGGCACTAAGCTCTCCTTCTTGATCTCAAAGCTCCTCATCTTCATCATTCATATCCCTCCTCATCATGAGGTTAATATTCAAGGCCTCTCCTTCTTTGGGCCAAACATCTTCATTGGTAAATTTCATCATCAATCCACAAGGTACACTACAGTCCCCTTCAACTTTTTTTAATTCCTCTTCACTTCTAAGGTCATTATGCTCTTGAGGTATTTCCTCACAACGATTATTTTTTGTCACATTAACCCCAATAAAGTAAGGATTACCCTTCACCAATACTATGTTTCTTTGATTAGGACATTAACTAGCCTTATGACCCCAACCTTAAAATTTAAAGAAAATAATACTTTTAGAATTAGGATTAAAATATTGATTACCTTCATTCCTTTGGGGATACCTTCAGATTGCTATATCAACGGGATTCTTCTCTAAGTACTTGTTGAAATCCTTGTTCTTTTTCTATCCGGAGGAAGTAAAAGAATTGTAACCTTCATGGAAGGACTTCTTGGCATTATTATTCCTTTCAACCTCAATGGTCGCTTCAACATAATCTTCTATTTGGTCAAACTTATGGACAATTAGTTAAGAAGCAACTTCATAATCTAAACCACTTTTGAACCAATACATACAATGATTTGTGGGTTCAACAATCTCAAGATAAAGGATAAAGTTTTGAAACTCCTCATTAAATAGTCTTTCACACCTCTACCTCCTTGTCTCAAATTGTAGAGCCTTGTTAATTTCTCTTGCTTGAACCTTTTTGTAACATTTCTCTCTCTCATGAGTGCCTTTAATTCATCCTAATTTTGAAGGTTAGGATTACCATTTATTTATCACTTTACCCTTTTTGTCTCCCACCAAGTAAAAGCATACCCTTCAAGTTGAGCGATTGCATGGGCGACTTTCATGTGTGTGGTTAACTCATTAAGTTGGAAGATCCTATTGCATTATATTTCCTAATAAAGGTACATTGATGGATCATAGTTCCGCTGAAGGTAGGAAAAGTGATCTAGATTGAGTTAAGACCCGTGTCTCGACCCATGTTACCTCCTTGATCTAATAAATGATCTTCTTGAACTTAGGGATGTTTTCCCAAGTTTCCTCTTCTATGTAGAACCTGACCAAATCATTCTCCTCATTCTTTATGTACCCTCGTGTGAGCTCCACTTCTAGTCTGTACAAATTTTGCAAAGAGATCCACTTTCTCTAACTCTTTACCTCTTCCAAAAGGTTCCCACCTCTCTTATTCTCAATTTAGATTAGTTGATTGTGGTTACTCAGGATTTGAGGTGGTTGGATTTTCTTAAGTGGGGTTTTAGGTAGTTCTTGGGGTATTTAGAAGTGGGGTTCATAGTTTTGTGGAGCTTCTTGATAGGATTTATTGAATTGGGGTTGTAGTGGATGAACTAACTATGTAGTTAGTTCTGTTGTCGTGATATGCAAACTAACTACGGAATTGAAAACTACAACTAAGATATGAGTACAAAGATAAAAATAGAATGGAACGGTAGTAAGATAGACACAGTAAAAGAAATTGAAACCAAATAAAGGGTATATCAAACCCTAAACCCTCAATCAATATACCAAACAAAGTAGCTAAATCGTATATAGATCTCAAGGGAATCAACTTCCAAACAACCCAAGTTTCTAAAAAAAAGTATCAACACAAGTGATTTCACACTATTCTCACACTCTCACAAGTGCTCATATTCATAATTCATCAATAATCTATCTACTAAATGCAAGACAAGTCCTATTTATAGTCTAGGCTAAGTTATTACATTATATGGGCCCAAAAGTGACCCATTTAGGAAAGAAAAACATATATAAGTCTATTAGACACATGCTTGAGAATATGGGGTGCACCCAAAAAGTGTAGTGGGTTGTTTTAACCTTCTCTAGCAAATTGAGAACGGGTTGGGCGCACCTCCAAAGCGAATAGGGTGCATTTCCTTTTACGAGGTATTTCTTGCCCTATTTTGCCTTTCATTGGCCTCTCAAACATCCCTTGAGTCTCCTTGATCATCATAATCATCCAATGGTTACATTTTGATAGGCATCAAGAAGTTTTCAAGTGTCATATAACCCGTATATATCCTCTCTCAAAACCCGAAGGCCATTTGACTTGTATCAACACTTCAAAAGATTTTCTCATTTTCCCAAGCCTTCACACTTTGGGTTTCCAAGAGGTAGATCATCCAATGGATTAAGGGTTAAATTATCTCCACGAAATAGGATATTTTGGGTATGTGACTCTACCCTTAAACTGAATATCTCTATTTCATGAAGGTACATGGTTGTTTATGTGATTGAAATTAAGGGTTTTGACATGATTGAGGGTTTTGACATGAAGGGCCAATTAATTATTTCCCCATAGTTTAATTATGGATTACTCATGCTTTAAATATGGTTTTGAACTTGTGGGTGCATAGGTATGGTGAATAAACTTGGGAATTGTGATTTTCCCCTAACTTCTCACTTTTGAAGTGATTATGTCCCCAAGCCCATATTGTAAAATTGTTTTTAGTTATGAGAAATATGGGAATTAACTATTCTTGACTAATTAATTGTGAGGTTAAATTTGAACTTTGTAAATTGGTGTCTTCAAAAGCTATCAAAAAATTTAACGAAGGGGGTTGTGAATTCCCCCAAGTGATATAATTGTTTTGGCATGTTATTGTAACCTTGCAAGTTTAGTTGGTATGACGATACCAACAATGTATGTCTAAATATGTACTATGGTTCAATGAATGGAATTGTGTGATAATTGTTTTAATTGGTCTATAAAGCGGGTTGTGTAGCTGAGTTGTGAAAGTGGGGGTCCAAGAGACCAACACTGGAAATTGCGGTTGCTGTTGTGGCGGTCTATATGACCGAGTGGTACGAGTCCCTCTTATTATTATTATAATATGATAAGGAGTTTTGAGTCCCCCATATCTCATTACATGATTTGGTTCTTCGTCACCTTGATATGAAGGTAGGTTTGAGTCCCCTATAGTGCATATGTATTGTAACACCCCGTGTTTTTCCTAGCTTAAAATTCATTTCTAGAATGTTAAAAGTGGGCTTCAAAAATGAATAACCTTTATATCATATGGAATTTTCCATATTTATACCTTCCACTATGTGAAAATATTAATAATCTTTCCATCAATATCAAATTCGCCCAAATCCGACACTCGGTGAAGAAGTTAGAGCATTTTTAGTAATGCTCCCACCTGGGCACTCACCGCATCGCGGTAGATGCCAAAATGGAAATTGTCACATTCCAGTGGACCTGTGAAATATTGGCGCATTACGAAGAGGTACAAATTCTCAATTGTCAGTATCCAGTGGCGCAACGCGATAGCACCACATCGCGCCAGAGTGCAAATTCACACTCGTCCTTTTCCAGTTGCTTAACGCGATTTCACCGCATCGTGGTGAAGGTGTAATTGCCATACTCTTGATCGATAATTCAAATTATTAGGTCATAAAATTAATCCTAAGTATGTGAAGTTCTTATTAGGTGAATAATATTCATAGAAGTCACTTAGATCCAAGTGGAGCTAAGAACATTAGATTCATTCAAAGTTTGTTATCCAATTCTATAGGGGTCAATTTTGAAAGTGTATAACGTTTTATGTATGTATAATCTTCCATATCAAGACCCACAAAATTGTCTATAATTAAATTATCTTTCCAACGATACCAATTTCACCTAAAACCAATACCAAAGCAAAAAGTTATAGCCATTTTAGTGTGAGGCAGTAAGCTGCCGCGATGGTACCGCGGCAAAGGGCTAAATCGGGATGCTGGTTACGAATTTCTGCTTTAAATTAATGAGGCTCAAAGGGGTATTTTCCCCCCTCATCCCAGTTCGTAATATAACAATGTATAGCAGTCATTGAGGCATTATTTTAACCCCCATTATCCTACTTTACTCTCAAGAACAAATCCTAATCAATTCTCTTCAAGATTCATCCATTCCATCACCTTCTATTCAAGAAAACAATCAAGAATTAATCTTTCTACTCCAAGTTCAAGAAAATCACTCAAGATCATTCCCAATAACATCAATTTGAGTTTTCTTCTGTAAGAAACAATATTCAATAACACAAATAGAAATTCTAGTCAGCTTATTCATCAATTCTCTTTCAAAAGAGAACCCTAAAGCTCAAACTTACTCTCCAAGAAATCAAATTCTACCTCAGCAATTCTCCAAGATATTTCAAGATTAAGAATTTCCAATTCAATAACTCCAAGAACTCATCTTAAAAGCATCATAGGAATCCAAGATTCAAGCTTTCCCATCTAAGATCATCAGTTAAGGTATGCAGGGTTATGAACAAGGACAATCCTTTCGTCCCTGTGCCCAAAACTATCTTTTTAAGTAAAATTCACATGATTTGCAATTAGGGTTCATTCCTAATTTTTATTATTTGAAGATTATGAGATTTTAAGTGATTGAATGTTGAATTGCATGACTATTTTCATATAATTATGTGTATAGTGCTATTTTTCAGATTTTCCCAATTTAGTTTAAGTATAATACTAAGATTCTTGATTTTATTATTTTGATATTGTTGAAGTCTTTTCAAGAAGAATATTGAGCATGATGTTTTGCCTTGATTTTTACATGAGTTTGAAGCATGAGTCATTTAGCCCTAATGAGAATTGTTATTTCAAGATTGATTGTGTTATGAGCACTTTATGACTAGATTCTTTTCAAATTATTGATAAAGATTTGACCTTTTGGTCTCAGAATAAATATGAAATCCACTTTACAGATTCATATTACAGATTTAGCTTTACAAAATTATAGTTGGTTTTCATGATAATCCATTAGACTATTTTAAAAGTGGATTTACATCAGAATGAGCATATATATATTACCGTGGGAGTAGTATTTAGCACCGAGATGGGTACGTTACTATGATTTCATACCCCAGAACTACGTACCAATATAGGATTTTGATTATTCCCACCTTTACGTGGATGAAAGATATGTGATCCCCTAGATAGGTTATACTCCCTGGAAAGAGTATGAATTCTCTCCCCAACGTGAGGATGTTCCTCCTTAGGGGGGAAAATATGTTGGACTCCACAAATTCTCACATTATTTATGTCGGTTAGTAGAACCTCCCTAAGATAAAGTAATTTCAAATTTTAGAAACTAAGTGTAAAGGCTCACAAACTTACTTAGATATTACTTTACTTAAGATTTCAGTTACAAAATTATTGCTTTTAGTTTTCAGACATAAAAGGTGATCCCTTTTTCACTTAGCCTATATGATTTTAGAATAGAACAAAAATACAGATTTTAGAACTAAATGTTATGACTCACTATATTTATAAAGTATGATTTGCTTCTTATTACTTCAGATTTTAGTATTTCAGACACTCCAGCTTATGTGAGTCATTTACATTTAGCATGCTTTGTTTTTTTACAAATTATGATTATTTATACTATGTTTTACTTATGTTTTCACCCCCATATACTCAGTACATCCTCAAAGTACTGATCGACATATATGTCTATATGCTACATTGTCTCATAATGTAGGTATAAGTTATAGCATGCATACCATATTCAGAGAGTTTGCAGATTCTAGCCAGCAAATGATGAGTCCTGCTACTTTGGGGACTTAAGTTAGATATTATTTATGTACTTTACTTTCTTACTCATAAGTACTGATTAGTGATAGTTGGAATCGCATCCCAATTATCTATAGTCAGTATAGTAGAGGCTTCATAGATGTCAGTTAGAGACTGTCTTATAATTTCAGTCTTTCTTTTCAGACTTTATCAAAATATAAAATTGTATCAGTATTATATTTTCATAGATTTCATCATTATTATGTTTTTGCATAGTAAAATCAGTTATTTTATACATATTTTATCAGTTTCTTTTCAGTATGCCAATTCATGGGTTAGCTTGAGAACACTAGTGGTCCTAAGCACACTGTGACATCTCGGGACAGATTTTTGGGGCGTTACAAACTTGGTATCACAGGACAAGGTTCAAGTGTCCTAGTGTGTCTGTGAAGCCGTGTCTAGTAGAGTCTTGAAGAATGGTATGTAGAGGTCTATACTTTTATTCGAGATGCTACGAGGCATTTAAGAAAAGTTTCCTTTCTTTACTACTCTAGATCGTGCAGTAAAGTTGTTTTCTCAGAATTTTCTGTCTATTCGTGTGTTACCCTAAAATTCCTCATCTATGTATTATTCTTGAGATAACACGATTAGCAAGTTCCAGTACCTCCCCAGATAACGCTCTCAGATTTACTAGCATGAACTTTAAAAGTCACACAAGGGGATTGAGAGGAGCTCACTAG
The DNA here is from genome assembly GCA_030864215.1 of Capsicum pubescens. NCBI lineage: Eukaryota > Viridiplantae > Streptophyta > Magnoliopsida > Solanales > Solanaceae > Capsicum > Capsicum pubescens. The sequence continues at coordinate 129,208,418 of CM061543.1, forward strand.
TGTGTTAAGTTCCTTAAGTTGAAAGTTATGTCCTTATCCTTATGAGTTGTTCAGTTGAGACAGAATTAGATATGTATTAAGATTGCCCATTGACCCTTTTAATACAGTAGTGCTCATGAGAGAAAATAGTATGAACCTAGATTGTTAAGCGTAGTGTGTGTTCAGAGATATTGTGAACTTCAGTGTTATCATTCATAAAATAGTAGTGCCTTATAGTTGGAAGTATGGGTATAGAAGAGTAGTGACAAGAAAAGTGGGAATGACAATTGATAGAATGTATAGAGATAACCTTAGGCATATTTTCTAGTTTTGTTAAGATGATATGTACTTGTGTACTAGTTTAGTGGAGGGTAGATAATGGGTTATTAGTTAAGGTGAATTGTTGTCTGCTTGAAGTACGGAAGGAGTTATTGATGGTATTTATTGTATTTGAAAGGTATAGGATATTAACAAAGTGTTTGGTGGTTTAGTTTTATTAATTTAGGCTCCCCTTGAGGTTACAAAAAGGAGTTTTAGTTGAAACTTAAGGATCTATGATAGTAATCTAGATGTATAGAAGGGTAAATAGTAATGATATGTAGAAGGAGGAGGTGTTAATGGATTATGATAAGATAGGCCATATGATTATGATCGATTATTGTTGAAAAGTTCTAGTAGACTAGTGTTTCTTGATGTTCTATTTTATAGCTTCCAAGTGAGAATTATTTGTAAGGTGGGTTGTTAAATCATTTCTAGCACTAGACATTAAGTTTGAACAGTTAAAGGTCATCACGGTAGATGTAATGATTTCTTGGTTAGTGATGCTAGTTATATGGAAGTGATCTAGTAGGCTTGAACAATGTGTACAAGAGCTTAATTTAATTTATTTGTAATTTAGTAAAATATTGCAGGTATGATGTAGAGGTGTGCCAAAGGTGATATGGGGTTGCATTACTTTCTATAGTTATTACGTGTTATGAGTGGTTAGTAATACCATTGAGTTGCTAAGTGGAAAAAGACTAGTTAGATGGTATATGATTCTCTAAATAGCCAAGTTAAGGAGTTTTGATTTATAGTGTTGAGCCTTTTGATATGATCTTAATTCTAAAGGTTTAGAAAAAAATATAAGTTTAGAGATGTGATATTATGTGATATTAGTAGAGTATGAAGGAAGTTCGTAGGGTTAAACAATGGTTTGGAAATATACATATTAAGTGAAGATTCTAAGTTAGTGAGTATTTAAGTTGTTATATGATAACTTTTGGGGATATAGAAATCTAAGGATTGAATCTTAGAAGAAGGCATTAGCATTTGGAGTTACACATTAAGAAAATGTCCTTCAGGGTAAGTTTAGTTTTATGTGTATTGATTCACGCCAGACTCTAGAGTAAAGTTATTTCAGTTTAGATTAGAGCTTATTTAGTAATCCACAGATTTAGAATGATGACTTAAAGCTAAGGGGGAGATAATAGAATAAGTACCTAAGTCAGACTTCCAGATTCTAGTAGTGATGATGAATACTTGTGTTGATGGGAGAAAGTAAATGTGTTGTGTTTGGGAAGATTATTGTATGCTTGTTTTATGTAGGTTTATAAATGGAGGAATGTTAAGGTGAAGATTTTTTGTGTATGACTAGGTTAGTTGGGGATATTTTATGTGTGTCTTCCTAAGAATTGAATAGTACATAAAAGTTGTTATTGATAGAGGTATTAGAGAATTTGAGAAAGATGCTTTCATGAATGGTTGTTTAGAAGTGCATACGTGGTTATGAAGATAGGCTTGAATGTCATGTTCATAAATATGTGGATGGATGCATTATGTGTTAGTGACATCCTAGTAGAAGGTTGAATGTAGTTGCTGAAGTGGAATATATAGTATGAGTTAACCCATTTAGCCAGTAATTCAGTATAGCATCCATACAGGTAAGTTTCTATGGTTTTCAATCTTCCTATCTAGTCATATCATTCTAAGAGGAAATTTGTTCACTTTGTGTAATTTATGAATTTATCTCAGTTCATGCATCATGCATCAGTTTTAGATTCAGATATTAAGTCATGATTTAGTCTGTAAGTATCCTGTATATCATCTCATTCTTTTCCTAGTATTTCAACCAAATCAGTATCATTCGGGGGCAAACGATCCCAAGGGGGAGATGTTGTAATACCCTGAGTTTTCATATCATAAACCTCTCATCTTTTTCTCATTAAATCAGATCCAACCTAAAGTAATGGTTACTCATAAGTTGGTGCTCTCGTTTCTATCTCATCCATATAGCTATTTTCTTTAGAATTCATGCACTAGCAGATCAGTTCAGTAGCTCATTATGATTAAGATTCAATTATTCATTTTATTTCAGTTGTACATGATAGCTTATAACCTCAGCTTCCTCAGTATTTTCAGCTTAATTATCCACATTCGAGGATGAATGTTCCCAAGGGGGAGATATTATAACACTCCATGTTTTGCCTAGCTTAAAATTCATTCCTAGAATGTTAAAAGTGGGATTCAAAAATTAATAACCTTTATTTTATACAGAATTTTCAACATTTAGACCTTACACTATGTGGGAAATTGAATAAGATTTTCGTCGATATCATATTTACCCAAATCTGACTCTCGGTGAAGAAGTTAGAGCATTTTTAGTAATGCAGTGTTTCTTGGGCACTCACCGCGTCGCGGTGGATACCAAAATGGCAATCGTCATATTCCAATGGACGTCTGCGATATTGACATATCACAGAGAGGTCCAAATTCCCAATTGTCAATTTCCAGTAGTGCAACGCGATTGCACCGTGTGCGCCAAAGTGTAAATTCACACTCGTCCTTTTCCAGTAGCTTAACGTGATTTCACTGCGTAGCAGTAAAGTTGTAATTTCCGTACTCTTGATCCACAATTCGAATTCTTGTGTCCTAAATTTAATTCTAAGTATGTGAAGTTCTTATTAGGTGAATAATATTTATAGAAGTCACTTAGAGCCTAGTGGAGCTAAGAACATTAGATTCATTCAAAGTTTGGTGTCCAATTCTACAGGGGTCAACATTGAAAGTATATAAATTCTGATGTATGTAGAATCTTCCAGATAAAGACACACCAAATTGTAAATAATTGAATTATCTTTCCAACGATACTAATTTCGCCTAAAATCGATACCCGAACGAAAAATTATAGTAATTTTAGTGTGAGGAAGTAAGCTGCCGCGATGGTACCACATCGCGACAAAGGGTAAAATCGGGATGCGGGTTATGAATTTCTACTTTAAATTAATGAGGGGCAATGGGTTCTATTCCCTCTTCAACCCAGGTCGTAATATAGCAATGTCTAGCCGCCATTGGGGCATTATTTTGCCCCCATTATCCTACTTTACTCCCAAGAACAAACCCTAATCAATTCTCTGTAAGATTCATCCATTCCATCACCTTCTATTCAAGAAAACAATCAAGAATTAAGCTTTCTATTTCATGTTCAAAAAAATCACTCTAGAACATTCCCAAGAACATCAATTTGAGTTTTCTTCTTCAAGAAACAATAGTCAAGAACACAAATAGGAATTCAAGTCAACTTATTCTTCAATTCTCTTTCAAATGAGAACCCTAAAGCTCAAACTTACTCTCCAAGAAATCTAATTTTTCCTCATCAATTCTTCAAGATAGTTCAAGATTAAGAATTTTCAATTCAAGAACTCCAAGAACTTATATTCAAAATAATCATAGGAATCCAAGATTTAAGATTTCCCATCTAAGATCATTAATTACGGTATATGGGGTTATGAACAAGGACAATCCTTTCGTCAATGTGCCCAAAACTATCTTTTTAAGTTGAATTCACTTGATTTGCAATTAGGGTTCATACCCAATTTTTATTATTTGAAGATTATGAGGTTTCAAGTGATTGAATGGTGAATTGCATGACTATTTTCATATAATTATGAGTATAATGAGATTTTTCAGATTTTCCCAATTGAGTTTAAGCATGATATTAAGATTCTTAATTTAATTATTTTGATATTACTGAAGTATTTTCAAGAAGAATATTGAGCATGATGTTTTGATTTGATTTTTACATGAGTTTGAAGCATGGGTCATTAAGCCCCAATGAGAATTATTATTTCAAGATTGATTGTTCTATGAGCACTTTATGACTAGATTCTTTTCAGATTATTGATAAAGATTTGACCTTTTGGTCTTAGAATAAATATGAAATCCACTTTATAGATTCAGATTACAGATTTAGCATTGCAGAATTACAGTTGGTTTTCATTATAAACCATTAAACTATTTTAAAAGTGGATTTTCATCAGAATGAACATATACATATTATTTTGGGAGTAGTATTTAGAATCGAGATAGGTATGTTACTACGGTTTCATACCTCAAAACTATGTGCCAACGTAGGATTTAGACTATTTTCACTTCTACGTGGATGACAGATATGTGATCACTCAGATAGGTTATACTCCCTGGTAAGAGTTTGACTCATCTCCCAAACGTGGGGATGTTCTTCCTTGTGGGGACAAAAATATTGGACTCTATGAATGCTAACATTATTTATGTCAGTTAAAAGAACCTCCCTAAGATAAAGTATTTTTCAGATTTTAGAAACTAAGTGTAAAGGCTAACAAACTTACTTACATATTACTTTACTTTAAATTTTAGTTACAAAATTACCGCTTTTAGTTTTCAGACATAAAAGGTGGGCCCTTTTTCACTTAGCCTATATGATTTTAGAATAGAACAAAAATACAGATTTTAGAACTAAATGTTATGAATCACTATATTTATAAAGTATGATTTGCTTCTTATTACTTCAGATTTTAGTATTTCAGACACTCTAGCTTATGTGAGTCATTTACATTTAGCATGCATTATTTTTTTTACGAATTATGTTATTTATACTATATTTTACTTATGCATTCACTCCCATATACTCAGTACATCCTCAAAGTACTGATCCACATATATGTCTATGTGTTACATTGTCTCATAATGTAGGTACAAGTTGTAGCATGCATACCATATTCAGAGAGTTTGCAGATTCTAGCCAGCAAATGATGAGTCCTGCTACTTTGGGGACTTAAGTTAGATATTATTTATGTACTTTACTTTCTTACTCATAAGTACTGATTAGTGATAGTTGGATTCGCATCCCAATTATCTATAGTCAGTATAGTAGAGGCTTCATAGATGTCAGTTAGAGACTGTCTTATAATTTCAGTCCTTCTTTTCAGACTTTATCAAAATATAAAATTGTATCAGTATTATATTTTCATAGATTTCATCATTATTATGTTTTTGCACAGTAAACTCAGTTATTTTATACATATTTTATCAGTTTCTTTTCAGTATGCCAGTTCATGGGTTAGCTTGGGAACACTTGTGGTCCTAAGCACCGTGTGATGTCTCGGGAAAGATTTTTGGGTCGTTACATATATACACTTTTTTTCTTGAGGCCACACACACTGAGGCCCTACCATATGGGGGGATCGTGGCCCACCTAGACCGTGGGTTCCTTGTATATTATGATTGTTCTGCTACCCAATCCACGCATTTTTAGACCTGTTCCTTATCCCGACATGTGATATATATATATGTACATTGGATGATTTCCATGGAGTCTTGAATTATTTTGAACTATTGATCATGGCATTATGTTATACCATATCCCTGAGTTATATGCTAGTGCTTTAACCGCTAATCATCTGCGGATATTATATCCCCATGCAATGTAGGAACTAGCCATACTTCTACTTCTTCTACTTTGTGATTAAGATTTGGGATCAGCTGATGAGTTGACATTGAATTGGTGAGCTTCCATACATCGGAAGACTATATTTCATGTTTTAGACTTGTTTTTGCCTATAGTCGAGGGCATGTACCGATACTTTATTGATATTTAGTTTAGGTTCTTGGTTAAAAGGTTTTTGTTTGATTACTGTGGACTTAGGTTGTGTTTGCTGGTTGTTTTGGTTGGTGGTTGATTGTTGTTAAGAGAAGTATCAATTGTTCTTAAATCTATCTTTTTATATATTTAGAATTTATTTGACATTGAGAATGTTATGTTTACTAGGTTAGGCGTAGGGGTGGTCTTTGGTCCACGTGGGACTTGAGATGCCCGTCAAGGCCAAGCCCTAGTTTGGGTCATGACAAAGATAGTATCAGAGCTAGGTTTAGTATCATTAGGTGTACAAAAATGTCATGTTAAGTAGAGTCTCTTTTATGGGTGTGTAGCACGCCACAATTATAAGGGAGAGGCTACAAGGCATTTAAGAAGGTTTTCCTCTCTTATTATTCTATTTTGAGCTATAGAGTCTAAAATCTTGAATCCTTCTAATTCCCATTTTTTTTCCTTTCAGATCATACCTCCAAGAAGATCTGATATCCGTGGGAACTCTTCTGTTCAGTCTAAAGACAATATGGATGAAGCTTATCCTACTCTAGGATTTCAGACCCAGTCTAGGGTTGTGGCTTCTAATTTCCCTAATAAATCTCCAAGATTTCCTCCTATCCCTCCCCAGGCACCCCAGGCTGGCATGTACAATGTTGAGTTTTACCAATCGATTCACTTGCTTACCCAGTTTGTGGCCTCTCAGATTTAGCAGGTTGTTTTCATTTCTCTATCCTCTGGGGCCATTCGAGTTTGACAATTCATGAGATTAAGTCCTCGTATTTTCACTGGTTTTAAAGTTAAGGATGATCCCTAATATTTCGTTAATTAGATGGAAAAGAATTTTTGTGTGATGGATGCCACTGATGTGGAGGGAATGGAGTTCACTTTTTACCATCTAAAAAGATAGTGTATTAATGGTATGAGGAATGGGACCAGTCTAGGGGTGATGATGTTGAGTCTGCTTTATGGGAAGATTTCTCTAGGGCTTTTTTGAACCACTTCTTTCCTCAAGAGTTGAGGGAGGTAAAAATAGAGGAGTTTTTAAACCTGAAGCAAGGCAAGATGTCAGTTAAGGAGTATGTCTTGAAATTTCATTATTTATCTCGATATGCTCTGAATTTAGTGACTAGTATGAAGGCTAGGATAAGAAAGTTTACTTTTGGTTGTCCCGAGACTTGATTCTAGATAGTAAGGCTGTCTTATTAAATAAGGACATAGATATTTCTCGGTTTGTGGTTTATATGTAGCAAGTTGAATAGGAGAAGAAAAAGAAGGTTGAAATTAAGGAGAGGAGGGGTAAGAAGTTTCACTAATCAGATGGAGGTCAACAACAAATGTGTAAGGATAGAGGAAAATGGTCCAAGAAAAAGTGGAGTAACTCTGGATCCTACTCTATAGCTAGTGCTTCTTTTCCAAATCCATCGGGTGATCACCTTTTTTAGGAAAGTGCTAGTCACAGGGCACAGGTTGCCCAGTCTTAAGCTAGTGGGTCTCAGGCATCTCAGTCATATCCTCTTTGTAGATTCTACGATCAGGTGTATCATGGTGTTTGTGAAGAAGGGGGAACAAGTGCTTTAAATGTGGCCAGATTGGTTACATTTAGAGAGATTACCCTACTAGGGTTGATTCTGGGGAAAATAAGATTCCTGTTACTGCTGAATTAGCTTCTGCACCAAAGGGTGCTACTTTTACTTCTACATTCGATCCTAGTCAGGATCATCTCTATGCTCTCACTACCCATTAGGATTCTGAGGCATCTTGATATCATTAATGGTATGCTGAAACTCTTTTACCATGATGTGTATTTCTTGATTGATATTGGGTCCACCCTCCCATATGTGACCCTATTTGTGGTTGTGCATTATGATTCGGTCCCAAATGTATTTTTGACCCTTTTTTTATTTCTACCCCGATAGGTGACTTTATGGTTTCCAAAAGAGTCTATAAAGGTTGTGTAGTGTTTATTGGTGATAGAGAAACTTTGATAGATCTGATAGAGTTAGACATAGTTGATTTTAATGTCATATTAGGGATGGATTAGTTGCATTCGTGCTATGCTTCATTAGATTATCGAATCTATAAGGTCATCTTCAATTTCCCTAATGAACTGGTTATTGAATGGGAAGGTAGTTCCCTAGTGCCTAAGGGAAGGTTCATATCATATCTTAGAGCTTATAAATTAATTTCCAAAGGGTGTCTCTATAGTTTGGCCTGGATTAAAATTTTTACCTCGGAGTGTCCTTACATTCCATCCCCATGGTAAATGAATTTCTTGAAGTCTTCCCTAATGATCTTCTTGGTGTTCCTTCTAATAGGGAGATTTATTTTCGGATTGATCTTGTTCCAGACACTCGTCCTATCTCTATCTCTCCATATAGAATGGCTTCAGCTGAGTTGAAGGAGCTTAAGGAGCAGTTAAAGAATCTTCTAGACAATGGTTTTATCTGTCCTAGTGTGTCCCCGTAGGGTGCACCTATTTTGTTCTTGCGTAAGTACGGTTCCCTTTGAATGTGTATTGATTATTCGCAATTGAATGAGGTGATGGTAAAGAATAAGTACCATTTTCCAAGGATAGATGATTTGTTTAATCTACTTCAGGGTTCTAAATTCTTCTCCAAGATCGATCTTCGGTTTGGGTATCATCATTTGAAGATTAGGGAGGTGAATATCCCTAAACCTTCTTTTCGAACCTAGTACGGTCATTTTGAGTTCTTTGTGATATCCTTTGTTTTGAATAATGCCCCGACGATATTTATCGATCTTATGAATTGGGTTTTCGATCAGTTCTTGGATTTTTTCATAGTTGTCTTTATTGATGATAGTTTGGTGAACTTCAAGAGTAAGGTGGATCATGTTGATCACCTCCATCTTGTATTGCAGACCCTAAAGAATCAGCGTATGTATTCTAAGTTCTCTAAGTGTGAGTTTTGGTTGAATGTTGTGACTTATCTAGGTCATGTTATATCTAGTGAGGGGATCATAGTGGATCTACATAAGGTAGTGGTGGTTAAGAAGCTGGTTATTATAAAAGGTTTATGGAGAGCTTCTCTTCTATTGCTGCCCCTTTGACCAAGTTGAATCAGAACAAGGTAAAGTTTGTGTGGTCGAATGCTTGTAAGGGCACTTTTGAGAAGTTGAAGGATAAGCTAACTTCGACTCAAGTCTTGACCTTTCCCGAGGGAACAGATAGTTTTGTCTTCTACTATGATAAATATGGGTGGGACTTGGTTGTGTATTAATGCATCATGACAAAGTGGTAGCTTATGCTTCTAGGCATTTGAAGGTTCATGAGAAGAATTATCCAACTAATAACTTAGAGTTGTTAGCTATGGTGTTTGTGTTAAAGATCTGGCGACATTATTTGTATGAGGTTCATGTTGATATTTATTCTAATCATAAGGGCTTGTAGTGTGTGTGTCCACTTAGAAAGAGATAAATCTCAGGCAAATTAGGTGGCTTGAGTTGTGCAAAGATTATGACATGAGTCCTTACTGCAGTCCAGGTAAAGCTAACGCGGTTGTTGATTCTCTTATAATGTAATCTATGGAAATCTTATATCATGTGGATGAGGAGAAGTGGGATTTGGTGAAGGGTATCCACTATTTGGATAATCTCGGAGTTTATCTCTAGGATTCCGAGGATGGTGGCATGATTGTTCAAGAAATGGTGAAGTCATCTCTTAGAGCTGAGGTGAAGGAGAAACAAGTATTGGATCCCATATTGATGCAAATCAAGAGTGATTTGGGTAGACAAAAGGTGATGCTTTTTGAAATTGGTGGTGATGGTATTTGAGGTACCAAGGTAGATTATGCGTCCCCGATGTTGATGTGTTGGGGGTTAGAATTTTAGTTGAAGCTTATAAGGCACGTTATACTATTCATCCTGGTTCGACAAAAATGTATCATGATCTTAAGAAAATTTACTGGTTGAATAATATGAAGTGGGATTTGGCCAATGTTACGGATAAGTATGTCACACCCTAATACTGGATGAGGCGAACAACTATAGGAACATACACTATAACAATAACATAGATGAGAAAATGAATCACTATAATGAAATCGTTGATAAGAATTTGTATATACAATACCATCCCATTAGCCGAATCAATATAGATGACATGTAAATATATGAATACATATGACTGCTTTACAATGTCTACAAAGCCTCTAATGGAATCCATGTATGTAAAACCATTAAAATATATGTGAAAGACTCAGCAAGGCCCCAAATCAACATGGAGATTACCAACATCCGTTGAGTATCTCGTACTTCTATTGGGAAGATCTACGGGCTAAGAACCTATGCCTGCAACATAGAATATTGGAGTATGAGGCAATGTACTGAATATGTAAGGTATGATCTAACCATAAGTGAAATAAGAGAGAAATGAAATCAGAGATCAATCATAAATGTATAGATAAGGATGAACGACCACCTTTACTTACGCTTGTGGAAGCCTGTACATTACATGTTTTTCTTTAATTTACTATTCTTTGCTATATAATCTTTGTAACACATGTGATATATATGGCAAGCTAATCAGTGGTAAATATAATAATTGGGATCGACCCATGCTAGGGTTTCGCCCCTAAGCTGCCAGCCATAAGTCCAAGAATTGGGATAGGTCCATGCGAGGATTTCACCCCTGTGCTTCCACCCATAATATAAGTATATTGGGATAGGCCCATGCTTGGATTTTTACCCTGAGCTGCCACCCATAATATAATCATATTTCTTTACATTACTTCCTTAATCTTTGAGATTGTTATTTTGGTGGTCATAGTGTTTTCATATTTTGTGCAGTAAATCATAATAGAGACATGTGAGTAGGGACTCAAGGTAGTAACAATGACTCAACCATTGAATAAGGTGACTCACTTCCTCACAACAACAATACATATAAGACAGCCCATAAATAGTTACAAAATCAATAAACCACTAAAATAACCCCCTATGTCCGCACCTTCATTTCTGGCCTATAATAACATTAACCAAACATTTTTGGTAAGGCCATCCATGACTTCCTAACTTCTGAATACAATAATATATCTCCCATATCACAAAATAGTTAGAAATGTTGAGATCACGCTTTCTATTACTGTCCCATGATTTCCAATACACAAGTATGTCTAGAATGTGCAAATGATCTAATAATTAGAAGTTGGGGCAGCACCTTACCTTGGATATATTAATCTATTATTTCCCCCCAATTACTATCTTTGTCAACTTTTCTGACAGTGCCCAAGTGCAAACGCAAGTGTATGTGGTGTCATCAAGTTGTTAAGTGGCCTTCAAGAAGCCAACTATCGATCTCACAGAGACTTGATTTAACAACACTTCTATTTTAGTTCACAATTTATATTCAACTGATGCAAGCGTAACCAAAAAGAGAGTTTGGAATTCTTGCAAGTAAAGTAAACAATGTGTAGTGTAAAGATTTTATAACAATCAGTAGGAGAAAACCCAAGGTTAAATCAATTTGAACAATCATACTATGTTGTTGAATTTCATTCTTTAACTTGCTTATCTTGGTTGTTGATTTGTAGGGTTAATTGCATGATTATGGTTTCCCAACCTCTAATCCTTTACCTAAGTTGAACCTTACAACTACATCATTGAGCGGGGATGTAATAGTCCACTTAAGTTCTTTTAGCAATCATCCTACCTTTGAATCATGTTTGGCTCCTAAGTACATCCCTATCCTAGGTGCTAAGTTTAATTCTTTATTTCATGAAAGAAAAAAATTCAAACTTTGTTTATTCCTATGTTCTATCTTCCTAATCCCGCTCCCGAGTTCCCAAGGTTGACAATAGATTTATTCTAAGGGTCGCAAATCCTTAAAATTGCTAAAACAAGAATAAACAAACAACCAATAATGATAAGCAAATCAATCGAACTTAATTCAAAATAATAATACTCATGTTTTTGGTTTTAACCCCGGAAAAGGGCATTTAGCAACACATATTCATAATCATAATCACAAGATTGTTATTAACGACTAAGGACATGAATAAAATAAATTAAAATGATAAAAACCTAAGTTATGAAGTTATAGAACCCTCCTTGATGTTCCAATACGTTCCAAGATGATTAATAACAAGTATAGAAATGTATTTATAGTGGACAACTAGTCCCAAGCCATCTAGGATTCAAATTGCACTCTTTGGCCGTATATGAAGTGGACCTCATGACATAAATTTTGGAGATGTCTATGGAAGTCATGCCATGAGATTGGGAGACATCTCTGGAAGTTGTTTCATGAGATTGGGAGATTTCTGTGGAATTCGTGTCGTGACCTCATCGGGATAGTTCTCTAGAAATTGCATCTTGAAATTTGGTTAAGTTTTGAACGTTCCTCTTCCTACCCAAGTCTTTGTGGTGTCTTTCCGATGGTTTTCTAGCCTCCAAATCATCTCTATATCATCATATTAAGATCAAAAAACATCCTAAAAGAACACACCACACGAGTTTAGATGTTCAAACAACACAATATACATCACGACAAATCAAGAACAAGAGCTTAAACTAGGTTGATCTCTATGATCTTCCACTACATGTTACGACTCTTTACTTGGCTCAGTTTAACTTTGTACACTACCAACAAGTTTTTACACATATAATAACATAATTAAAACCATTTATAACACATTAAACCCACTAGAATCCAATGGGATCAACTAGACAAGCACCTAGCTCAAGCTAGTAATGCTAGTTTTTTGAGTTGAAGTCTAAGTGATCCAATTAAACCCAAACTTGTTTGAAATACACTTTGCACATTGTAATGACACACATTATCACCTAGATACTTATTTATATCAATATGAACACCTTAAGCACTAAAGTTATCCTCAAAACAAGATGAAATAAGCTAGAATAGTAACACTAGAGTGCATAAATACACCCAACATCACCACCCCACACTTAAATCCTTGTTAGTCCTCGAATAACTCTCTAATCCAAGCATCATAAGTTGTGGAGACTCTAGGATCCTACTAAATGCAAGAAACTCAAGCTAGTACTATAACAACTACACGAAATGCAAGTTTCTACAATACGCATGTTATTTATGCAATTTAAAGCTCATGACTACTACTCTAAAACATCCTATCCTCAAGAATTGACACACATAAATGGAAAACTCATGTTTTTCATTAAATAATGTACATCATACAAATTTCCCATATTCATCAAACATGTGCCCCTCATTAAAAAGAGAGTTACCCAAAATTACTCACAATTAAGCAATTTACAGCATGATGGATACAATAATCAAATTACGCTCACTCTCAAAAGGAATTCACAAGTTACACATAATGAACCATAGGCTTTCACTTAGTGTAATGCTCCACTAATATTAGAATGTAAAGTATAGGATCAAATAGGTCTTTTTCGGGTTGAAATGTAGGCTAAATGACGGGTAGGAACATTTGAGAATAGTGACTAACCACTTTAAGCACTTTAATACACTAAATCGTTCATTAGAACCAATCTCCAACAACCAATTTACACCATTTTTGTCTTCCCCATTCTTTTATTTTGCCCCATCTCTATTAGGCATTTTCACAAACACTTGGTGGGCGTATTGTTTATTCCTTAAAGATTCAATTTTTTTCTACAATCATGGGAATATTTCTAACACTATTTTTATCACTTCCAACCATCACACATCAATTATAAAAACCAATAACTCTTGCCGAGAGGCATCAATTTCACCTTTTTCTTCTTTAATTTCTCAAACTCCTTACTAAATCAAATTTTCATTAATGCACTTAGGAGCTTTTTGAATAAGATTATGGTCTATCAAAGAAGGGGATTAGGCTACATATGAGGCTACCAAAGAAAAGGCAAAAGGCTCAATGGGGGTTAACTAGGATAATTCACAAAGGGTAGGACAAATAAAAGGTATAAAGCAAGGCTATCAAAGAAATTCCTAAATGTTCTCCTAAACCCACACTCTTTATTTTGCTTGATACACACACCGAGCAAGTTCTAGACATCACATCCAACAAGGAATATACAAAACCTTACATCAAATATGGTACATGCTCAACTCAATAGGATAATCATAGACTCTCAACCAAACAATAGCATGAATTCAAATTTTAGCCAAAAAGTACAAGAGTAAAAAATTTGAGCCTAGGAGTCTTAAAAATAGTAATTCACTGATTCAACATGCTTTTACCAAATAAAATACTTGAACCATGCAATCAAAAATAACACCAACAAGAATATCTTACACCAAAAATTAAATTGAGCCAAAAATTGGAAATTTCCCCACCCCACACTTAAAATCTACTTTATCCCCAAAGTGAATTTAAAGGTAAGAGATAAAAATACTCCCTAAGGCCTCTAGGACTATCTAGTAGCATCTTTTTTATTAATGGGATCTGTGGGACCCTACACTTAGTTTTTTACCATTCTTCTAGCTCAGGTTTCCGGTACTCAGACTTCCCATTAACCTGCTACTTAATCAAAAACAAAAACTTTGTGAAATAAAAAAAAGTAAAAACTAAAAAGAAAACATACCTACTTAACTTGGATTGCCTCCCAAGAAGCACCTGATTCAGTGCCGCGCACTACCCAACTACTAAATTAGTCATTCTCTTGCCTTCTCTTTCTCACACTTGGTCTCCATCTTCTTTTTTGCTTCACCCCTCTTGGGTGTGAATTCTCAAGTATAATAGATTTTTCAACTCTAGTCTTTTCAGGCTCATCAATTAGCATCAAATCAGGCTTAGGAAGTAGAAGTTTAGGCTTATCAATTAGGTGGTCCAAAGAGGTTTTCGGTGGACTAGCCACCCCACACTCATCCACTTCAATTTCATTGAACAAACACAAATCGTTATATTGGGATGTTAGTGTGGGAGATTTGTATACATCAAATACCACCTCTTCATTCTCTACCCTTATTTTGAGCATGCCTTCTCTAACACCAATCAATGCTCCCCCGATTGTTAAGAATGAATGCCCCAAGAGGATTGGTACCTATTTATCTACCTCAAAATCAAGAACAATAAAGTCAGCAGGAATAATGAATTTACCAACCTTTATAAGGACATCCTCAATTATTCCTTTCGGGTAGGCAAATGACCCGTCTGCCAGATGTATAACCAAGGTGGTCACTTTAGGCTTTCCTAAGCTTAATTTTTCAAACAGAGATAGTGGCATCAAATTTATGCAATCCCCTAAGTTACTCAATGCATGGACCACTTTACTGCTAATTTGGATAAGGAGAGTAAACTTTCTCAGATCTCTCAATTTCTTTGGTATTTTCTGTGTCATTACCATGCTACACTCTTCAGTGAGTGTTATCGCCCCCGTATTCTGCAATTTTACTTTACTTGCAACCACATCCCATAAGTAATTTGCATACTTGCGTATACCCTACAAATATCTAACAAAGGTAAGGTAATGAGAAGTCCTCTAAACATGTTAAAGAACTTCTTTAACATGGCATCCTCCTTCTCTTTCATGTTTTTCTCAGGGAAGGGTAGTGGCAGTATCTTCTTCACTTCTGTTTCAGCAACTTTTTCTTTCAAGTACTCAGACTTCCATGACTTTTCAGCAACTTCTTCATTCACCTATTTAGTCACCACATCAACATTTACCTCCTTAGTTACCTTTGGAAGTTCTCCTTGAAGCTCTTTACCATTCCTTAAGGTGATCTCCATAACCTGCTTTGGATTTTCTGTATCTGCTAAGAGACCACCTTGTGGCCTAGTATTTAATGTTTGTTGTATCTGCCCCACCTGAATCTCTAGGCTTCTATGAGAAGCTTGGAAATTTTTCATGTTTGCAGCCAATTGTGTTTGACTAGCTAGAAAATGCTTTAACATCTCTTCCATATTGCTAGTTGACTAATTCCCTTGTGCCTATGGTTGTTGAATCTATTATTGTTGGGCATTCCACAGCTGAGTTTGCCACTTAATATTATAGGCATTACCATACTTTGGCCTTTAAGCATTACCTACATATATCATTGATTCCGAATTTGAAGCACACATAGTAGCTACATGAGCGCTTTCCCATAAATTTCACACCAACCTGTATCTTGTTAGATGGAATTGACTATGGTTGTAGGTTGTGGAGCTCCAAATTTTAGGTTGCTAAACTGAGTGTTTATCATATTCTGCGATGCTGCAACCTGAGCTAATAAGGTTGTGAATTGGTCCACCTCCAATACACTTGCAATTCTTTTTGTGGCACTTCTAAAATCTGAATTCCATTTGGGATTTCCTTGTGCTATGCGGTTCAACAATGTGTACAGCTCATCATAAGTCAACTCCAATGCTGGACAACTTGTGGCTAAATCTAGTAAAATATTTGTATTGTGATCAAGAGCTTCTACAAAAGTATGAGAAAGTACTTCATTGAACTTTTGGTGGTGTGGACAATCTCAAAGAGGGGCCTTGAAGCATTCCCAAGCGTGATATATATTTTTATCAGGCTTCTATCTGAAGCTCACTATCTTACTATAAAGTCTCGCAGTCTTGCCTGATGGAAAGAATCTGATGAGGAACTTACTGGCTAAGTTATCCCATGATGTGATTGAATTGGCTGGCTCTACATTCAACCACCTTTTAGCTTCCTCCAAAAGTGAATAGGGAAACAGTGTCAGCCTCACATAAGTTGTACTAACCCTAGCATGAATGAATGTATCCATAAGATCAATAAAATTCTGCAAGTGGACTTGTGGATCCTCATGTGAAAGCCCTGCAAACTGTCCTCTACTTATGAAAAGCTACACCATATTTTTCTTTAACTCAAAATTCCCCCTAGAAACCAGTCTTTGAATTGGGGAAGTCAAGTTTGTTGGAAGTAGGACTGCCGCTTCCCTAACTGTCTTGTGGGTTGCTTGTTCTTCAGCCATTTGAGTAGGAACTACTTGGTATTCTTCTATTTGCAGAAATTGGATCATATAATTTGCATTTATCCTTCATTGATGGAAGTATTATTCGGGTTCAGGGCTTGGCTCAATAAAATCCTGATCCTTGCCAGCTTCCTATCCTTAAAACTTGTTTCCTGCAATCATAAAATCAATAACAAGCATAAAAACACCAAATAAAACTAAAATTAAATCTAAAATAAACAATTGCCAAATAATAAGTCCTCGGCAATGGTGCCAAAAACTTGACAGCGCCCAAGCACACATGCAAGTGTACGTAGTCTTATCATGTAGTAAAGTGGCCTTCAAGAAGCCAAGTATTGATCCTATAGAGACTTGATTTAACAACACTTCTATTTTAGATATATTCTTTTGATGCAAGCGTAACCAAAAAGAGAGTTTGGAACTCTTGCAAGTAAAGTAAACAATGTGCAGTGTAAAGATCTTGTAACAATCAATAGGAGAAAACCTAGGGTTAAAGCACTTTGAACAATCATACTATGTTGTTGAATTTCATTCTTTAAATTGATTATCTTGGTTGTTGATTTGTAGGGCTTAATTGCATGATTATAGTTTCCGAGACTCTAATCCTTTACCTAAGTTGAACCTTACAACTACATCATTGAGTGGGGATGTAATAGTCCACTTAAGTTCATTTAGCAATCATCCTATGTTTGAATCAAGTTCGGCTCCTAAGTACATCCCTATCCTAGGTGCTAAGTTCAATTCTTTATTTCATGAAAGAATAAAAACCCAAACTTTGTTTATTCCCATAGTCTATCTTTCTATTCCCTCTCTCGAGTTCAGAACGTTGACAATAGATTTATTCTAAGGGTCATGAATCCTTAAAATAGTTATAACAATAATAAACAAAGAATAAATAATGATAATCAAATCAAACAAACTTAATTCAAAACAATAATACTCATGTTCTTGGCTTTAACCCCGAAAAAAGGGTATTTAGCCACGCATAGTCATAATTGTAATCACTAGATTGTAATTAACGACTAAGCTCATGAATGAACTAAATTAAAATGATAAAAACCCAAGTTATGAAGTTATAGAAGCCTCCTTGATTCTCCAATACGTTCCACAATGATTATTAACAAGTAAAAAGATGTATTTATCGTGGATAACAAGCCCCACGCCATCTAGGATTCAAATTGCACTCTTTGGCTGTGTCTGAAGTGGTCCTCGTGACATGAGTTTTGGATACATCTATGGAAGTCATGTCATGAGATTGGGAGACATCAGTGGAAGTCGTGTCACAAGATTGGGAGATTTCTGTGGAAGTCGTGTCTCGAGCTCATCGCGATAGTTCTCTAGAAATTGCATCTTGAAATTTGGTTAAGTGGTGAGCATTCCTCCTTCTACCCAAGTCTTTGTGGTGTCTTTCCAATGGTTTTCCAGCCTCCAAATCATCTATATATCATCATATTAATCTTATAAAACATCCTACTAGAACACACCACACGAATTTATATGTTCAAACAACACAATATCCATCACGATGAATCAAGAACACGAGCTTACACTAGGTTGATCTCCATGATCTTCCACTACATGTTTCAACCCTTTACTTGGCTCACTTGAACTTTGTACACATACAACAAGTTGTTCCACATATAATAACATCATTAAAACCATTTATATCACATTAAACACATTAGAATCCAACAGGATTAACTAGACAAGAACCTAGCTCAAGCTAGTAACGCTAGTTTTCCGGGTTGAACTCTAAGTAATCCAATTAAACCCAAACTTATTTGAAATACACTTTACACATTATAATGACACACATTATAACCTAAATTCTTATTTATATCAATATGAACACCTTAATCACTCAAGTTATCCTTAAAAAGGTTGAAATAAGCTAGAATAGTAACATTATAGTGCATAAATACACCAAACATCATTCTCTAAATCACAAAATAGGAAAGGAAAATTAGCACAAGCATCAGATGAAAATAAACCAACAACCCAAGAATATGAGGTGAAATTCTTACCTTAATCTTTGAAATATAGTGGAAGCACCTTAGCTGCCAACACCTATATATTCACTCGCCTTGAATAACTTTATAATATATTTGAAATTAAGGAGGAGAAAAAGTGATCTTATGGTCTTATTTATAGAAAATATAGTGAAGAACACTTAGAGCCCTAAAGAAAAATAGGGAGTCTGTTTGGAGGATAGAAGAGAGATATTAAAAAACTTGGGAGAAATTGAATTTATGAGAAAAATATGAGAGTTTATTGATAATTTTTTACCTTTAAAGGCCTCACCTTGCTGGATCATTCTCCTCTTTATTCCTAGCCACTATTTGTCTCTAATTTGGACCATAAATGCTAAGTAGGTGATGCACCTACTTAGGCCATTTAAGCTGGTCAAAAGTTCAAGTAGGTGATGCACCTACTAGGACATTTTTAAGTAACCTTTGTGGGCTTGGAAATATTGGTCCTTGGGCTGCCATTCTGATTATTTTCTTTTAGTTTATTTGGGCCTCAAATAAGTCCATCAATATAGGCCTCAATTTGGTCAATTAGTCTAAGTAGGTAATACATATACTTGTTACCTATTTTCTTAATTAAGTCAAGTAAGAACCTCATTTATTTTATCCTATATTTTTAACATCTTAATCCCTCTACTCTAACTTAATACATAACTTTAATTTTAACCTTATATACCTCCTTACCATCTTTAAATATTTTGTCAGTGATGAGCTGGTTATGTATGTTTGGAAATATATACGAGGCATTACAAAGTACATGGTATATTAGCAAGTGAAGGTGGAACACTTGAGGCCTGGAGGGTTGTCTCAAGAGATTGAGTTTCCATTGTGGAAATGGGAGATAATTAATATTAATTTTGTTATCGGTCTTGCTAGCAGTTTGATTCGACCTGGGTTATCATAGATAGGATAACTAAGTTTTCTCACTTTTTTCCCGTGAGGATAAAATTCTCTTCTGAGGATTATGCTAAGTTGTTCATTAAGGATATCGTGAAGTTTCATGGTGCAATAGTTTCTATCATATCTGACCGAGGTACTCAGTTCTCATCTCACTTTTGAAGGCCTTTTTAGAGGGGTTTGGGGACTAAGGTGACCCTTAGTACCACTTTCCAACTTAATACGAATGGACAAGAATAAAGGATGATTCAAGTATTGGAGGATATAGGTCAGGCTTGTATAAGTGAATATGGTGGCAGCTGGGTTGACCACTTGCCACACATAGAGTTTTCTTACAACAATAGTTATCACTCTATCATTGGTATGGCTCCTTTTGAGGACTTGTATGGTAGGAGATATAAATCTCCTATTAGGTGGTTTGAAGTTTGTGAGGTTGATATATTTGCTTAGATTTTGTTCACCAAGTGATGGAAAAGGTGAAGATAGTTCAGGATAGGCTTAACACTGCCCAAAGTTGCCAAAAGTCCAATGCAAAAGTGAGGCGAAGAGAATTGAAATTTAATATGGGAGATTGGGTTTTTATAAAGGTATATCTCATGAAGGAAGTGATGTGGTTTTGGAAGAAAGGAAATCTCAGTCCCCATTATGTCAGTTTGTACTTGGTTTTGAAGAAGGTCGGTAAGGTTACCTATGAATTGGAGTTGTCTTCTATCTTAAGCTTTAATCATTCGGTGGTTCATGTTTTGATGTTGATAAAGTGCGTGGGCGATCCTTCGATTGTTTTTCCTTTGGAAAAGGTGGGTATTTTAAATTCTTTGTCTTATGAAGAAGTCCTAATTGAGATTTTTGATTGGTAAGTCAGTTGGTTTCGAACTAAGGACGTGGCTTTTGTAAAGGTTATTTGACAGAAATAAAAGGTTGAGGAAGCTACTTGGGAAGCCGAGGAGGACATGAAGTCCAAGCATCTATTCTTGTTCACCGATTCAAAAATCGTACTTAATTTATGTGTATTCCTTAACATCTTTGCTTTCTGGCTTTGTTAAAGGAAATTGTGATTACCTTGGCATCTTTATTTTTTGTATTTGTTAAAGGTAATGATGGGAGTGCCTTAGGTTAAATCATGCTAGCATATGCCTTATCCTATCATTCTAGGATGAATGATCCTAATGGGGGGAGTATGTAACGCCCCGAGTTTTTGGTCCCTAAAAATTTCTAAAATTTTGCTCTCACTGCCTTAACTATGAATTGGACTATTATTGTAGGGTGTATTGACGGGTCATTTGTACAAGTTATTACCAAATTATTAAGTTTGTGGCTAGATTTTTCTTTGAGTATGAGTGGCTCACTAAGAGTTATAAGGATTTGTTATGAGTTATTAGGTGTAAATCGTAGGGTGTCTAACGTATACCCCAAATTGGGTTCTATGTTGACTATGACTGGACCCTATGAGTCGTAGGGTCACATTATGAGTCATGTAATTGAGCTTAAGGTCAATGATATATGGTGCCTTGGTGGTTCTGCCTTGGCTACGACTCCTTGTGATGAGTTGTAAGGAGGCTATACGAGTTGTATCACCAATGATTAAATTTTAGATTTTAACTGAAGGAAACTTTGGCCGATTCCCCTGTTTTCTAATTAAGACCCCATGTTCATATGTCACTTTATAGAGGTTATTCCTTATTCATAATGAACTCAACACTTCAAAATATTCTCTCATTCTCTCAAGCCTCCATACTTAGGGTTTCAAAGAGGTAGATCATCCAAGGGCTCAAGGGTAAAGCTCTCTCTATGAAACTTGGTATTTTAGGCATGTGACTCTACCCTTAAACTTAATATCTCTATTTCAAGAAATTACATGGTTATTTATGTGATTGAAAGTAAGGGTTTTGACATGATTGAGGGTTTCGACATGAAGGGCCAATTAATTATTTTCCCATGGATTTATTATTCAATACTCATGATTTAAATATGGTTTTAAACTTGTGGGTGCATGGGTATGGTGAATGAACTTTGGAAATGTGTTTTTCCCCGAACTTGTGACTTTTGAAGTGATTATGGCCCCAAACCCATAGTGTGAAATTGTTTTTAGTATGAGAAATATGGGAATTTAACTATTCTTGAACTAATACATTTTGAGGTAGAATTTGAACATTAGGGATTGATGTTTTTAAAAGTTATTGCAAAATTAAACCAAAAATGTTGTGAATTCCCCTAAGTGATGTTATTGCTTAGGCATATTGTTGTTACCCTTCAAGTGTAGTTGGTCTGACGATACCAACAATGTATGCCTAAATGTGTACTGTGGTTCAATGAATGGGATTGTATGATAATTTTTTTAATTAGGTTATAAAGAGGGTTGTGTAGATGAGTCATGAAAGTGGAGGTCTGAGAGAAAAACACTAGAAACCGTGATTGCCAACGCGGGGGTCTATATGACCTAGTGGTTCAAGTCCCCCTTATTATTATTATTATCATATGATTGAGAGGTTCGAGTCCCCTATAGCTCATTACATGATTTTGTGCTCGAATCTCCATAATATGCAGGGAGGTTTGAGTCCCCCCATAGTGCATATGTATACCCTCTAGTTCTTGTGTCCACGGGCACTAGGCCCTACCAGTTATGGAAGATCTCCACATAGCCTTGGGTGTCTTGTATGTTATGATAGTTGAGCTATAGAATCGAAACTAATGTTTTAAAATGCATGTAAGCCTTGTTCCATATCTTGACATGTGATACATATATATATGTTTATGCATTGGATGATATGCATGGAATATCGAAGTATTTTGAAGTATCAATGCATTATGTTATGCCATAACCCTGAGTTACATGTTGTTGCTCCAACCTCTACCATCTTTGGATTCTTTATCCCCATGCAATGTCAGAACTGGCCATACTTCTACATCTCCTGCTTAGTGAATAATATTAGAGATCAACTTGTCAGTTTACATTAAAGTGGTGAGCTTCCATACATCGAAAGACTACATTTCATGTTTTAGGTCTCTTATGTTTTAAACTTGTTTTTGGCAATCGTCGGGGACATGCTATTGCTCCAACCTCTACCATCTTTGTATTCTGTATCCCTATGCAATGTAGGAATTGACCATACTTCTACATCTTCTGCTTAGTGATTCATATTAGAGATCAACTTGTTAGTTGACATTGAAGTGGTGAGCTTCCATACATCGAAAGACTAAATTTCATGTTTTAGGTCTCTTATGTTTTAAACTTGTTTTTGGCTATCGTCGGGGGCCTGTCCTGACAATTTATTGAAATTCAGTTTTGGTTCTTGGTTAGAAGGCTTTGTTAGATTACTATGGATTTGGGTGATGTTGGCTGGTTGTTTTGGCCGGTGGTTAATTGTTGATCATAGAAGTATCGATTGTTCTTGAATCTATATTGTTATATGTTCAGAATTCATCCGACATTTAGAATGTTATGTTTACTTAGTTTGGTGCAGGGGGTGGTCTCTGGTCCACGTGGGACTTTAGATGCCCATCACGGCCAAGTACTGGTTTGGTCCGTGACAGGTGCAGGTGGTGAAGAAGTGGTAACCAGGACCTTATTATCGCCCGTGGATACTCTACCTGTGGGACATTTCCATTTCATATGCCCAAGAAAACTACAACTGAAACACCGATTCCTTCCCTAATCACAATAACCATGGTGAAGCTGACCACAGAATCGAAAAAGAGGATAAGATGGGGATGACTGGGCTCCATTAGCCTAAAACTAGGCACCCTATTCCTTAGGACCATTAATAGCCTTAAAAGGATGATCACCAGACGACTTAGGATAAGGAGCACTAGCCGTTGAGTAGAAATTAGAATTCCTCCAGTTCTTGTTCTTAGATAAATGTCTGCCATATCTACCACTATTATGTTGTCCTCCACCCGGCTCTGAATACCTAAACTTATTACATTGTCTCTCTCCCATTTTTGCCTGGTTCTTTTTCTCAATATCAACCTGGTGCATGTACATCATAAGTCTGGAGATATCCATATCGTTATTCAGCATAGCAGAGTTACACTCTAAAGCCAAGTCCCATGACAAGCTTGAAGAAAACTTTCTCATCCTAGCCCTCATGGTAGATACCAAATCTAGAGCATAGCAAGACAACTGATGAAGTTTCAAAGAATACTCCTTTATACTTATCCTCCCCTTCCTCAGATTCAAAATTTCCTCTACCGTAGCTTCCCTCGACTCACGAGGAAATAAATGATCAAGGAAGGCACCAGAAAACTCATCTTATAATGCTGAATCCGCATCATTACTCCTTGACTGCTCCCATTCCTTATACCACTGATATGCAGCAAACTCCACACCCTCAGAATTAGTAGAATGCATAACCCAACATATCTTCTCTATCTCATCTATAAAACCTTGAGGATCCTCCTCAACCTTACAGCCAGTAAAGGTTGGGAGATTCAACCTAATAAATTTCCCAATTCTAGTGACCTTAGACCATGGGGCAATAGAACCATCACGGTCGGGCTGACGAGACTGAGATATCACCAACTAAGTCAACAGATGAATAGATTGGAGAAACTCTACATTAGAGATATCTCCCTGTGGTGACTTAGCATGAGTGACACCCACTGGACAAGGATCAGTGCATTCGACAGAACCCCAGGTGGAGCAATATAATCAGGATTAGGGACCCCAGACCAGGTTTGCACTCCATAGGTGGGGTGAGT
Source organism: Capsicum pubescens (assembly GCA_030864215.1). NCBI lineage: Eukaryota > Viridiplantae > Streptophyta > Magnoliopsida > Solanales > Solanaceae > Capsicum > Capsicum pubescens. The sequence continues at coordinate 129,232,776 of CM061543.1, forward strand.
ACCCTCAACATTCCCCTCGTGCGAGGCAGAAGCACCATAAGGGTTTCCACAAACATCATATCTTTGTGGAGGCATGATCTGAAATGTGAGAAAACTGGAAGTTAGAGGGATTTCACGACACCAAAATCTATAGCTTGAAATAGAACACAAGAGAGGAAAACATTACCAAATGTCTTGCAACTTTCTCTTTATACGTGTAGCGACACACCTATAAAAAGGACTCTACTTGATATGACTTTGTGGACACCCAACTACCCTGAACCTAGGCTTTGATACCAAGCTCTTCACGAGCTGAACCAGGGCCTAGTCATGATGGGTATCTCAAGTCCACCAAGGACCAGAGACCACACCCATTAGCCCAGCCAAATAGGGCTTAATATAACCAGTAGAAGATGAGTTCCAAACATATAACAAGATATATATGAGTTCTGAACATACATCAAGATAGATAAATCAATAACATGAGAGATCTTAGAATCCACAACACAATCCACCCATACTTTGTCCACAAAAGCCTTTATGAAACCAAACATCAACCTAATCCAGGACATGCTCTCGACCATGACAGTGACAATGTTAATGAAAATGTTAATGTGAACATTTCAATTCTAAAATATGGAACAAAATTGATGGAATGACAAAGCTTTCCAAAGGATGGAAGCTCACCACTTCATCGTTGACGAACTGAATCTCCTAATTCTGCACAAGGGTAAAAAAAGTGTCTTCGAACCCTACAATATGAAAAAATATAGCGTCTTAGGACGGTTAGAAGGATGAGCGCTAGCATGTAACTCAGGATAAGAGATAAAGTAATACAATTCAAAAATCAATCCAAACATAATGTACATGTTTACATACATATAAATATACATATATACATAATGTTGGGGTAGGGAACAAGTTTTAATCATGAACTTTAAAACCATTAACTTAGATTGTGGATCTCTAGCCATCATAAAAATACCCACGAGCTATATGGGTCTAACTCCTTCCACCGAAAGGGCCATAGTGTGTATTAGCCGCAGGAACTGGAGAAATTTCAGAAGAGCCAGGGAGTCCATCGTACCCCAGCCATACCAAATGTATAAATAGTGTGAACTATGCATATGGTCATAAAGACCTCCATTCCAACAAATGTGGTTTCCAGTATCTGTCCCCCTGCGGCCTCCACCTTCCATGGTGAGCTACATAACCCACTTTAATCCTAATTAAAACATTTACACATAACTAATACATTAACCAACAACCATCCATTAAGGAATTCACTGTTGGTAACTTCATACCAATTGAACTGCAAGTCAAGTCAGCCATCCCATTCTAATTATCCACCAACTTGAGGGAATCTACAACCCCTAAAACTCCAATTTAAAATCATGTCATTCCTACTAGGGCCTTTTAAAGGCATTTATAGTCCTATAACCTTTTATTCAATGCATTAGTTCAGAAAAAAGAAGGCAAAACCATATTTCAAGCCAATTATGCAAGTGGGTTGAGGTGATTAGCAATTCCAAGACCAAAAATCCATTTAATTAGGGGAATCCATGACCCCCGTTCCATTACCAATACCTATGCACCCAAATGAGTTCACAAACCATCCAATAAAATCATGAATAATCCATAGTAACCATGGGAAAAACATTTAAAAAAATTACCATCCAAAACCTTTAATCGTTTATTTAAAACCAAACATTATAACCATGGAAAAATCTAGCAATTGCATGTTATAATGAAAATACAAGTTAAGGGAAAGAGATACATGCCTGAGACACCGAGAATTTTGAAAAGGAAATTACCCTTTGAGCCCTAGATGACCACCCTCTTAAAAACCATATTTTTTCTTGACTAGGATTTTGAGAGAAAAGAGAAGCGTAATTTATTGGGTAATAATGGGTTATGGATCCCTTAGGTTGTTTTATGTCATGGGTTATAATTGGGGATGAGAGGAAATAATTTCTTTACTTAAATATGTAGGAAAATAGTGCCCATTCATTACGGGTCACGTCACGAATGGCTACGAGTCAAAGCCTGGACTCATAATCTGGGATGACTCTTAGACCCCCTTTACTGGTTTGGTCATGAGTCTTACCCTATGACTCGTGACCTCACCTTATAACTTGTAGGGGTCTAGTCGTGACGTCAACAGAAACTTGGGCATTCCTCACTGGTTTGCCTACGACTTAAGCCCTATGACTCATAATGAGTCTTCACAACTCATTAGGTGAGTCATTACCTAGGCAGTAAGCACTAAAGTTAAGAAAGTTTCAGAGGTCAAAAATATGGGGTGCCATAGTAAGGTAGTGGTTTTCCTTCTTGCATTAATACACCACTTATGCCAACACTCGACATCACATTCAATCTCAAAAGCTTTGCCAAAGTTGGGTGATTTGAGTATGGGTGAGGAGCTCAACATTGATTTGAAGTCTTTAAAGGACTTTTTTGTTCATCACCCCATAATAAAGGTACATTAGTTTTTACTAAATCGATTAATAGAGAAGGAATTGAACTAAAACCTTTCATAAATCATTGGTAATAAATTGCCAACCCACAGATACTTTATACCTTAGCTGTATTGGTTAGAGTCAACCAATATTTGATGGACTCTAATTTCTTTTCATCAACCACTATACCATTTTCACTAAACACAAAACCTAACAAGACAACTTTCTCAACACCTAATAAACACTTCTTAAGATTAGTAAAAAGCCTCTCTTGTAGTAAGACATCAAATAATTATTTTAGATGGATCACTAGATCTTTAATGGTCTTACAATATACAAATATTTCATCAAAATAAAACTCTACTAACTTATTAATGAATGTCTTGAGAACATGGTTTATCAACCTCATGAAAATGATTAGAGCATTGATCAAGCCAAAGAGCATTACAAGCCACTCCTACAATCCAAATTTTGTATTGAAACCCGTTTTCCACTCATCACCAAGTTTTATGAAAATTTGATGGTACCCACTTTGAAGTTTAATCTTTGAGAATAAACTCGAGGAATTCAATTTATCTACCATGTCATCAATTCTAGGAATTAGATGCCTATACTTTATGGTAATCCTATTCACGACTCTATAATAAATGCACATCATCCAAGTGTCATCTTTGTATGGAACAAGGACTTACACTTTATTTGATCAACCCCTTTTCATAAATCTCTTCCTCTTGCTTTTGTAGTTCCTTAGTCTCTTCCGGACAACTCGGAATATATGAACCTAAAATAAAATTAATTTGGTGCTTAATCCTCCTTAAGGGTGGTAATCCCTTGCTAATATCCTTCATAAATAGATCAACGTCGTCATGCAAAAGAGAATAAATAATACTATGCAAAGTTATAATATCTTGGTTGGCATAAAACAAAAGCTTGGTGCTGACAAGGCACATTAGAAAGCATTCCTCTTCCATGCCCTTGAGACACTTGCTTGGCTTGGCTAGCATACATATGTTCTACTTAGTCTTATCCAAGTCATATCCTCAAAGCCTCTAAATAATAACAATCATTAGAGCTGTTAATACGGGTCGCCTATCCTATCTGAGTTAGGCCACATGGTTTTGCAGTTTGGTAGGATACGTTGGGATGGTCCATCAATATGACAGGACAAAAAGTATCAATCCCAACCCATTACACTATGCCCTATGGGCCTCCATAGTCCAGCCCACTTTTTAAAATATATTATTCTTATAATCTTAATTTAAATTTTAGAATGTTAATGATACATGACCTAATTACGTAATTAAAAACTACAACTATGATATGAGTATGAAGATAAAGATAACAAAAATGTAGTACGATAGATACAATGAAAGGAATTGAAAGAAAATAAAGTGTATATCAAACCCTAAACCCTTAAACAATATCCAAAACAAAGCACCTAGTTCTTACGTAGACCTCAAATGAATCAATTTCCAAGTAACCCACATTTCTAAACAAGGTATAAACAAAAGATAATCCAAGCTTTCCCACACTCTCAATAGAGCTTACATTAATAATTCATCAAAAGCTATCAAATGAAATGTCTAAGACATCTATTTATAGTATTTACCTTTGCATAAATAGCCTATTACAAAAATAACCCAAAAATGGCTATTTTATATATAACCCACAAGGTCTCTCTTTATTCATTGTGTCAAGTCTTTCCTCGGCTCCAAGCTATCTTTCAAACATAACATTGTTTAATTAGGAGCTTAAAATGGTCCTCCAAGCACATTCATGGATCATTAGGGCGACTATTCTTGGACCTTTTAATGTTGGCCTTGAGTTGTGTGATAAAAAGCGTTGACACCTATTTGACTTGTATTATCCTCCCCTTCTTGAAAAGGATTCGACATCAAATCCAAACCTTATAAAACCAATGAAAGGACGAACAAATAAGATATCCTCATGGCATGAGGGTTGGAGTTAGCACAATCAATCATGGCATTATGACAAGGTTGAACACACTTAAGATATAACCAAGTATCAAAATGATCCATCAAGAGTGTATAAACCCATAATATAAAAGCTACTTGGTCATTGAAGAGAATTTGGACAAGGGTAAAGTCTAGACAAACCATGGTAATCAATCAACTATTCATGAAGAGTTACATGGGTTCCTAGTCTAAATAAGCGCATAACCCTTATATCTTTATTGGAAACCCTTCCCTTACACAACTTGGGTCTCTCAAGTAGATTAGAAATCTTTAAGAAAGGCTCTCTATAATAAGGATGAATTCCAACAATAACTACCATGGATTGATTGTCATCTTGACCATGCACTCAGTGGTGTGAAGAAGAATCACCAAATTCTAAATAATCACTGAGTTCAAATGGGTAGAGTGGCCAAAGATAAGGGCTTAGGCAACTCTTCTCTCCCCCAATATTACCACCAATAAAAGGAGTTATACCCCTAATATTATCAAAGGGAAAAGGAGGGTCACTACTATTCGATTGACCAATATTTTTAACATCCTCACTCAGTTAAGGTTCATTAACCACAACACAAACATCCTCAAGTGGTGTACCAGGTTCACACATGAGTTTTCCCATATTATTTCCATAAGACAATGTACCATCACTCATCACAGTGGCTTCAACACTAGATGAACACAAATCGATCTTACTAGAAGAGTTAATTTTGTTATCATAAGGATCAACTAGTGTATCCATGCTTCAAGTTGTACATTATCATCATGAAGTAAAGAGACTTTAGGCTCACTTAAAGATATACAATCTTTCATACTTATTTGGCTACTAGCCTCATTAACTAGAGTGCAAGCGTTAGTTTGATAACTTTGTAGTTCAGTTGGAGCACGTCCATTGGAGTAAATTTAAAAGTTTGGTGGATTGTGAAGGGTGGAGTTACGAAAGCTTAGAATCATGTTATCCATACTTCTTGAGAGAGATCCCATTTAGCTATTCATAGCATCAAGCTTTCCCATGATAGAACTAACCCAACTAGGCATAATAACTTCCTCGGCCATTGTACCTACCAAAAGGAATACTAAACAAAAACAAAAACAACAAATAAGTCAGAGTTATGAATTCAAACTCACAAGCTCTCAAAGTTCACACCCTTGGTTGTTCACTCAATTGGCGTTGCAGGCATTAATAAGTCATTTATACTCCAATGAGAATGCTTGGTACCAATTATGCCTTGAGGTTGGAATAGATCCTTGTTTGAAATGACTCAAACAAAAATATGTGCAAACTTGATTCAAGAACTAACAACTAATTCAAAATAGAAAATCTTGGAAAAAGTAGGACAACGAAAGAAAAAGGACTCAAGAACTAATCAATCAACTTAGTAGACGAGTTACAAGTTGATGAGTAGTTTAAGAATTAAAGAAGATATTTAAGAATCAAGAAATTGAGACCAAGAATCAAACCTTGAGCAATGGATTTTTTAATGTGTTGAGATGTGTTTTATAAGTTGAATTGATGTTGAAGAAGTGTTGAAATGCTTTTGAGGTGTATTTGGGGTTGCCTTGGATTGATGGGGGATACGTTGGGTCTACTGAAGTACGTGGGTGTAGGTGGGATACAGCTTAGGCCCTTGGCTACTGCCTTGAGGTACGGCCGCAGATCAAAGGTAGACCAGGTGCACCTTGGGAGTAGATGCAAGGCAGATTGGCCGCCTCCTCTATCTTGAATGGGCACTTCTAAATGGTCCTCCCTTGTATTCTCTTGTGGAATATCCTTAGTATCCTATTAGATGCCTTAATAAAAACACCTTTTCACCACTTTTCTTCCCTTTTTGAATCAAACACCACCTTTACATAAGAATTCAAGATGAAGATTTGAATCTTCCACAAGAACACCAAGACTTCAAAAACCTCTAACTCTTGAACCAATGATCGGAATGCGATGAAATTCTTACTCGAGGCTCTTTTCAACCTTATAAACACATTCCACTTGTCATTTTGTCCAAATTCACAACCAATTTTTCCAGATTTTCGTTTCTTCATCACTTTCTTCAAGTTCAAGCTCTTAACGATGGTATCTAACTCAATTTGACTTTGATTAAGCTCAAATTTGAATCCTAGACTCCTATAGTGTTAGAGAATACAAATATATCACTAGAAATGCAAGAAAACATGAAATCAAAAACTTAAATTTTTACCAAGGGCTAAAAACGTGAAAAGTACTTTTTTGGATTTTCAAATTTGACTTCTTTTTTTTGTGGATTTTCAAGACAACAAACCCAACTTCGTGTGAATGAAATCAAGATTGCATTTGATACCAAATGATACACGAACTAACTACAAAATCAAAAAATACAACTATGATACGAGTACAAAGATAAAGATAGAATGGAAAGGTAGTAAGATAGACATAATGAAAGGAATTGAAAGCAAATAAAGGGTATATCAAACCCTGAACCCTTAATAAATAAAGCACCTAAATCATATGTAGACCTCAAGGGAAATGATTCCCAAGCAACCCACATTTCTAAACAAGGTATCAACACAAGCTAATCCAAGCTTGCCTCACACTCTCAATAGAGTTTACATTCATAATTCATCAAAAGCTATCAAATGAAATTTCTAAGGCATTTATTTATAGTATTTACCTATGCATAAATAGCCTATTACAAAAATAGCCCAAAAGTGGCTATTTTGGAAATAACCCACAAGGGCTCTCTTAATTCTTTGTGTCATCGCTTTCCCTGGCTCCAAGATATCTTCCAAACACGACATTGTTTAATTAGTAGCTTGAAGACGGTCCTCCAAGCTCATTCTTGGATCCTTAGGACGATCATGTCTTGGACCTATTTATGTTGGTCTCGAGTTGTATGATAAAAAACGTTGAAGCCCATTTGACTTGTATTAGTTAATTACATAAATATTTAAAATATAATTTTACATGAAGTTACTACTTGTTAATCAAGTTTCAAATTTACAAAAAATTCCTAATAATACGTGAAATTGAATGCCTTTTGACACCGAATTCAAATCAAATAGAGATGTTTAAAACAAACAAAATAGTTAATGAGTAATAATATAACTAGCTAAATAGAAATATTAACCTAATTTTTTTTTAATTGATCATAATAAAACACAAAGAAATGTTAATATTTAGTCCATTAAAAGTGAAAATGAACTCTTAATAAAACTCTAATGACACTTATGGTGTGTTCAACATCGCCACATCATCTTCATCAAACATATTTAATTCCTTAAAAAAATTTATATTTATACTTTAATTATTTGCATAATTTATAGACATAATTAATATTTAAATATATATATATATATGATGTGCCAAATAGATTTTGAGTTTGGACTCATTTTTAAACTCTTAGTACTCTATTCTATTTTTTTAATTATTTTTTATTTGGTCTATGGGCCAACCCAACCCATATTACTCATGATCCACAGTCCAGCTGGCTTATTAGGGCTGGGCTAAAAATCCAATTCATAAATGGGATGAAAAAATCATAGCCCAACTATATCAAATTATAGGCTAGGCCGGCCCAACCTAACGGGTTGGCCCTTATTGACAATCTACCAATCATCAACCTATGTTGGGACATGCCCTCGATAATAGCCAAAATGAACCCAAAAAGGAAATATTCTATGACATAATGAACAAGGAAGTAATGAGCCTTTTGAAAGAAAGAGGCTCAGCACTTCAAGCTAACACATAAACAACTCAAGAATCACTTTTCTATGTGCAGGAAAAGTAGAAGTGCCTTCAGAACCTGTATCATGTGGGGATACATCATCCGGAGATGGTTAGTAGGGTAAGCACTAGTATGTAACTCGAGAATTAAGGGTAAAATAATACCAAGACAAAATCCAAATCAAACCATGCATACATCATCATATAAATACATAAGTAACATGCCGATATAGGGAACACGGTTTAGCATGATAGTAAAATATTATCGTGGACTATGTAGCTCAACCGTTATAAATAGACACACACGAGATATATGGGTTCATCTCCTCTACTAAAAGAGTCATGTGCATGTTATCTGCATGAACTGGAGATATCAAGAAAGACCAGGGAATGCCCCAACCCTATATCAATCCTAGATACAAATACATCAATAGTATGAGCCATGCATAAGTTCATCAAGACCAATCCTCACATTAGCAAATATGAGTTTCCAGAACAAGTCATTTGAGACTCACACTTTTATGGCTTAGCTACATAACCTCCATTAAGCCTAATTAAAACAAGTTTTACATAACCCATCTATTAACCAAGGAATTATACATTATTGCGCACCATAGGTATCATCATACCATTTAGTTTGTAAGCTCATAATTATGCAATTACAGTTCTATTAACTTGGGGGAATGCCTCGACCTTCTTTAGTTCTTTAAGTTAAATTAGAGAAATGCCTCGACCTCCCTTAGTTTATCAAATTAAATTTAGGGAATTCCTTTACCCTCTTTGTTCATTAAATGAAAACATAGACAAAAATGGCTTTCAAGATCTATGTTCATTATTTATGCAATGCAATAATATAGGTGAGTAAGTCAGACCAAGTGGCATTTCCATAATTCAAAGCCATTTACAAAAGTAGGTTGAGGGAACACAATTGTTCAAAACAAATTTCCAAGTTTAAAACATCATTTTGGGGTTATACCTCAACTCCCATTCTGATTTCCAAAGCCATGCACCTTATTTGTTTAAAAACATTTAATTCAAAGAATGAATAACTCATGAAAATGATGGGAAGACAATTTAGGGAACAACCATTCAAAAACACTCAACATATATCAATATCCATATTAAAATCCATACAAATAAACCATTTAAAATATATGCTTTTTATAAAATAACATTTGCAGAAGAGTAACATGCCTGTGATATCAAGATTTATGAAGAGAAATCAACTATTGGAAGCTCTAGATGCTAATTACTTAAAACCCTATCTTGACATTGCCTTAGGGATTTGAGGGAGTGTTTATTATTAATAAAGGTTGTAAATAATGGCCCCTGAGGTATTTTATGTATGTGGGATGTAAGGAAGGAAGGAGGAAAATATCCAAAGTGCTCTTCATTACAAGCTGAAAGATTATCGCCAGTGACTATGAGTCATTATATGACTCATAAAGACTAACTACGACTCGTGGAAACATGGTGTGTCTACAATATTGAACTACAACTTAGACCATACGGCCCGTCAAGTGACCCTATAAGTCGTAGGGTCCAAGTCATAACCACAGAACCATAGGGGTAACACACTAGCCACCCTATGTTTAGCGTCTTACGACTCGAATAGAGTCACTATGAATAATTAGGCACGACTCATAGCCAAGACAAAAACAAAGAAAATCTTCATTGTTCACCATATGACTAGGGTCCTACGACTCATATAGACATATTACGCCTCTTAGGGAAAGTCATAGTCTGAAAAGTAAGCTCAAAGGTCAAGAAATTTTCAAGGGACACAATCTGGGGTATTACAAAATATTATGGTTGACATAGTACCTCCTTGTGTCTTCTCACTTACTTTGGAATTTTAATCATGCTTGACTTGAGTATCTTGACGAAAACCCTTTGGTTGCCCATTAGAATAAGTCGCCTTCCATTATCTCTACTCTTGTCTAATATGGAAGTGGACGTACTCCTAGCCTTGTAAGATCTTTCTTATTTCAAATACGCCTCTACTTTTGAGGCATCACAAATGGAATTTTCAAGAGTATCATAGTTTTTAAGATTCAAAGGCTTCAAAATATCATACCTCATATTTTCCACAAATAAAATCTCCATATATTCCAAGCTTTATTCAAGTTTAAACTTTATTCTCAAGTTTTTAAACTCAATATAATATTCTTCCACCCTCTAGGAACCTTGCCTAAACATATACACCTTCCTGTGCACTTCTTGGTAGTAGTTTATAGTGAGGTTCCTCATCTCCGTAAGTATAATCAATTCTGGCCACTTAGGTAACTCATAGTTGTGATGACTCTTCATTTCCTGCCTCATGGACTCCAACCAAGTAGATGCATACCCTTCGAATTACATGAGATAATAATTCACATTGAAAGTTTCTAAGATATTTTTTCTTAGAAATATCCACTCACCTTGAATTTTCCATTTCAAGAACAAACTAGGGTCACTACTTTCCTTGAACCTTGGAAGCATGACCTTGATAGTGTTCAAGCCTTGATATTGATCATTCCTTTCCCTAAACCAATATCCTCTACTTCCCTTCTTATAACCTTTATATCCTATCCTATCTCTTTTATTTCCTATATTATCTCCTCTATCACTATATTCTTGACCATTCATGATTTGGTTCTACCTTATATCCAGAGGCTGGACTCCTTCCCTTGGTACACCATAACAACTCCCACCTCCATGAAATCACATAAGTATGCATTATATGTATTTTGGTGTGGAGTTTGGTATCAGATTTAGTTTCTTAATAAGGATTTATTCTCTTGTGGAGGATGATAGGGTTGTGTAGGGATAAGGTGTAGGTTGTCTAGGAAAATTTAGAGTATTATTTGTTTAGAAGATAGCTTGTTCGAAGTTTTGAGTTTGATTTGGTGGGGGTTAACATAATTTGTGAGCTTTCTCGGAGTAATGGTGGTTGATTGAATCAGTGCCTATCTTTCCCCCTCAAATTCTAGTTGAATTGATTTACCTTTGTCCACTCATGCAAACCTTACGTCCATCCCTCCCATTCTTTCATTTATTTTTGCTCTCATTTTATTCATATCCACACTCATTTTTGTTATTATTATGGTGAGGTGGGTAATGGTCTCCATGATATGATTTGAGCCTTCCCCACTTGCAATTGTTTTCGACTTAGTACATAAACAAAATTCAGAAAACAATATAAGTAGAAAAAGCCTCACATCGCTCATATGTAAGCACTCAACTCAGCTTCTAAAGCGTCATCTTAAATTTTTGCAGTGAACTTGTTTTGCTCGATCAATTCAAGATCACCTATCATTTATGGTGGAGTGGATTATTGTGACTCATGATAAAAAAAAATGACTCGATTGAAGTTAAAAGGAATTGAATTAAGAAGTTAGTATAAAAAAATCTGACAAAAAATAACTAAGTAAGAAAAGTCAAAAAAGTACTTGGCTTTATTAATTTGATGAATTAAAGAAGTGATTTGATGTACTTAAAATAGTCCAAGAATAGTTAAATAAGTTAATTACTTGTTAATATTTGATAAATCAAGAGGAATAAAGTGTAGAAAAAAGAACCATGGAGTTTAGACACTTGGAAAAGTTTTTAGGTCCCAAAATTTAGGAATCTACAAAAAAAGGAAGTGTTGAAAAAAGAGTCAAAAGCTCCCTGAATCTATGTATCACGCACCTTGTAGGCGCTGGGGGAAAGTTGGTTGTTACTGACATAGAAGTGTGGCTAGTCTCGTGCTACTTTGGTGCTGATATGGAGGGGTTGACTAGTTAGCTATTAAGGTTGAATTTTTTAAAAAATATTTTTTTTTCAAATTTCCACAAGTGGAACCACTAACACTTTGACCATCTTTGATTAGAAATTTTTTGGATCAAAGTTTACTTTCTACTTTCTTCTTCAAGAACAAGATAAAGATGCTCAAGAACACAAGAAGAAACGCCAATCTTCAATAGTCCATAACTCCTTCATTTTTGCTCAAAATCTAACAAAATTTTTGCCCACACACTCCTTTCAACACTGCTAGCAAGCTTCAATAATTATTATCCTTCAATTCCAAGCCATAAATACAACAATTTTTCAAAATTAACAAAGTTTCAAAAGCTTCAAACCCTTCAATGGTAACTTCACTTCTACACTTTCAAATCACATGAAATTCGAGATCTAAGCTCAAAAAAGACTAAGAAATATATATCTAGTGTCAAAAACATCAAATCAAAATAAAAAATTTTCTAGATTTTTCTGAGATTTTTAGATGATTTCTTTTATATTTTTGAAGTGATCAAAATCCCAAAATTTAGATTTGTGAAAGCAAACATAAACCTAGGCTCTTGATATCAAAATAATTAGAATCAAAGAAGGAAGAACAATAAATAAACAAAACAAATAAAAGGGGATATGTGGGTTAATACCTAAGCTATTGAAATTATGGGCAACAAGGGTATAAAACCCTCGCCTCCTAATTGATTTCAACAACTAAAACATAAACCACAGTTTGAAAACTTAAAAGAAAACTTGAACTATGAATTGGTAATCCTTCAACAATCAAACAAAAATAAGCTCACTAACAATTACAAGATTCAACCCACCAATTACCCACTAAATTCCTAAAGGAATTTTCTAATAGAAACAATGATTTTCAAATTTGAATATTCATCAAAATTTACCACACCAAAATAAAAGAAATCCCATTTATACTAATGAAAAATAAGGGGACATCACTTTTTAAAATATTGCCCATAATGAGGCAAGAGCCTTGTTTAGTTATATTCATATGGATTCTTGAATTTAAGAAGTATCCACTTGCACAAATGGCTCCTTATCCTCCCCTTGTTCACTTTGGTTGATCTTCTACACATTGTATGTCTTACTTTGGTATCCTTAAAACTGCTCCAAAGCTTTCTTTCTCGCAAACATTGTTCGTAGGTCTTTAAGATCTTTCCTTTGCTATGCGTGAATGATTTTGAAGGGTAATCCATGCCATCCATGATAGTTTAAAATTATTATAGACTCTTCTAGTTATAATAGACTCGCCAATTGGTATAGAAACTTCAATGGCTTAACTAGTGATTTTGGTGTTCTTTTGATCTTTCAAGCAATCATTGGGGAGACATATTATAATTTAGAGCTATATTAAATTAATTCATATACATTATGTGAAAAGATAGACAATGTACCTATAACCATATAAAAAAAAGCCTCTAAATTTTGCCAACTCGCTAGGTAATAAGTGTGATTCTCAATATTGCTAGAACTAGCTACTCCTCTAACACCTCGACCACGACTATTAGGTACCTGCTGACCACTTTATAAGAAATGAACAAGTGATGATGATGTAATATTCAGTACAGTAGGTAATGCCATATCACCTGTGCCTTTTTTTGTGCAATCTCTCATTACGTGTCCCTGTGTACCACAGTAATTATAAGTATATGTACCAAAACAATATGCACCTAAATGATTCCTCCCATATTATTTATAAGGTTGTGTAAGAAGTCTTGATTGAATTGTATTTCCCTACTCTTGGCACTTGTCTACTTATGAACCTTAACTTTTACTTCTTTGCACAATTTGATTTTCCCTAGACCCCTGGAACTGAGATGGAGCACTTGTTATAGAGTATGAAGATAGTGGTCTAGGCTTTCCACTAAAAAACCAAGGCTATAAATGACTTTAAGATGGCTAAAACTATTCCATAGATCTGGTCCAGATGGAGTGCCCTTTTTCTTGCTCTTGTTTCCTTCTTTGCCTTTGATTCTCTATTTTTATGTAAAATCCTACATTTTTTCTATATCTATGTCTTTATTCAAAGTAGTAATCATACAATTTCCATCCAGATATGAATATAATCGATCCATATATTGATGAACTTTATCCTCCATAGTTTCCATAACATTAAGAGCATACTTGCACAATGAATCAAATTGGAGTCTATATTCCCTTATGCTTATATTACCTTGGTGAATATTTAAAAATAATCAGTAAGATCTTAGAAAATCTCAAATAGAAGGTAGTGGTCAAGAAATGAAGCTTTGAACTCTTCTCAACTAGCTGAAGGTGCACCTATACCCCTAGATTTTTTCCAAGATTCATACCAAAATATAGTCACCCTCTTTAATGTATATATTGCTAGCTCAACTATCTCTTTACCCGATTCATTCATAATATCCAAATCCCTTTGAATTTGATTAATAAGGTCTTATGGATTTTTTAAGGATCCGACCTGATTAATGGGAGGTCTTATTTGAGGAAATCTTATGTCTATAGACTAGTTTCTCTATCTATACCACTAGCACCCGTAGTTAGACCAGCTTGTCCTTGACCTTGTGCAACAACTATACATGAATACCCCAAAAATCCAAACCAATGCTAGCATCATGTTTTAATCTCATGCATAGTACATTATCATTCTTGATAGTTTTATGAGTTAGTTTGAGGTATATTAAGGCCCCAAATAACTCTCATCTATTAGACAAATCAAAATAATCCTTACAGATTGAAATTTTGATAAGAATGTTTCTTTAGTCAACTTCAAACAAGCATATATTTTGATATATTGAGAATTTTCCAGATCAAGACAAACCAAGTTGTAGGAAATTAAATTATCTTTCCAACAATACCAATTTTTCCCAAATCCAATGGTCGATTGAGAAGTTATGGAGATTTTAGTGAGAGCAGTAGAACACTGCGATAAGTATCGCATCACGGTGAAGGACAAATTAGAAATTGTCCAATTTCCAGTGTAGCACCACAATGGCGCCGCATCACACCAAGGTGCAATTTCACAATCGTCCATTTTCCAGTGATGCACCACGATGACACCGCGTCGTGCCAAGGTCAAATTTTGCACTCATCATTGGACTACACTTATAGTGAAATTGTAGTGACTCACCACGTTAGCATTGTGTCGCGGTGATGATCAAAATTAGGAATTTCAATGACAAAAATTAAAATTCTCCAAGGGCAGTTTGGTCTTTTTCTCATGACCTCAATCCATGAAAAATGCGGGATTTAAGCCCCAATAGCTTAGTAGGTCATTATTTTATTAAATTTCTCCCAAATCAACTGTAGTCTCTTTCAATAACAAACCCTAGCCCTCAAGATTCAATGTCAAATCTCAATAATTCACCGTCAATCCTCACAAATTTATTAACCAAGGTATGTTAAGTGTTCATCCATGGGTTCTTTTCACCCATGGAGCCCAAGTATCCAATTTTAAATTCAAGGATGTGATTATTACAAGTTATTGTGATTTTAAATTGTGATTTTAACCATGAATCCCCATGAATCTTTATTCTATACCATGTTTACATAAAATTATTGTTGTTATTAAACCCCACATGTTTTAATATTGTTGTTCATTGATTTAAACTCATAATTGGTGATGTTGGTGTTTAAATTATGCTATTTATCTAAGCTTTAAACTATTCCCATGCTTAGATTAAACTATGAATATCAAATGTTTGATGAAATTCCTTCAAGAATGAATTTTGAATGAATGCTTTCATATTATGTCTCCAAAGTTTTACTACTATTTTACTATTATTACTATCAAGTCCTGGTGGTTATGAATATCCAAAAACTTAGTTTCTTACTTAGCCTCAATATCTTTAGATTAGTTTCAGACATGTTATAAGCAATATCAGTTCAGTCAGTTATCATGATTAGTTAAATTTAGAACGGTTCAGTATTCTGAGTTAGTTCAGTTGGTAGTAGATTTTAGCACCGAGTGAGTGCCGGGATGATGACTTTCCCATCAGTTAGGCAGAGTCATTAGTAGCATTCTCTATACTCTAGAACTACATAGCCAGCATAGGATTTAAGGAATCACCCGTCAGTTCAGGCTTGACTACCTTCTAGGGTTCACCCGTCAGTTTAGGCTTGACACCCTTAGTCCTTTGGGATAGTACATCAGTGGATCCACAGAGACAGTGTTAGTATCTATGGCACAGTACTGACACCCTTCAAACTGAGGTTATAGGTTGGACCTCAAAATTTGCTCATTGGGGCATGTCGGTTGGATGATACCTCCCACAGTCTCAGTCCAGTAATCAACTCAGTAATACAGTTTTAGTTGCATGACCATAGTATAAGGATATCAGTTATTTAGTTATTAGATTTTTGTATTTTAATTTACAGATTATACTCAGAACATGTTTTATGCTTGGTCATACATCCTCGGTATTTACAAATTTCATGTATTCTATTTAGTATGTCATGCTATACATATTCAGACAGTTATTACTCATGTTCATGAAACCATGCATATCAGCCTACCACATTTGCATGCCAGTACATTCAAAGTACTGATCACATACTCTTTTCTTGAGCTATGATGTATCATATCATAGGTTCGGATGCTCAGTTCCCGGTTTGTGCATAGACCTTCCAGGTTATCAGCTACAACAGTTGTGAGTCCTTATATTTCAAGGACAGACTATATTTATTTTCATTATTTCAGTTCATTGTTTAGTTGGATTTAGTTGGGGCCTGTCCCATCAACTCTCATTTAATTTAGAGGCTTTCAAATATTTTAGACAGTTAGACAATTCTCAGAATTCAGTTGTCATTGTCAGATATTTTATGAGTATTATAAGTTATGTGTATAGATTTTATCAATTTTATTACATAAAACCTTATGGAATTCCTCAGATAAATTATGCATATGACCTTTTGTTATCAGTTTTACTAAGTGTTCATAGCAGGTACCAGCTCATGGGTTAGCTTGTAGTCTCTCGGGACTGTAAGCACCGTGTGGCACCCAGGGTGTACTCTCGGGGTGTCATAATAAATGTTAGAAATTGCACCACATTTCTTAAATCTTGTTCAATAACATTACTAGGTGATTCTAGGGGTACTTCTCTTCTTCTTAGGTCTTTTGGTGATAGAGGAGTAAAAGAAATCTGTGATGCAAACTCATTTTGAGCCTCACATTGATTAGTTGTCTAGGTGGTGACTTGAGATAATGCTCAACTTACACGTCAATTAAGTGAAAGGTGATCATCGTCAATTAAGTACAAGGTGTCGTCATCAATATATTTACCCAACTTTGGAGTCGGGGTCAAATCCATGAGGAACAATGTGAGTAGAGATCAAATTAATTTGAAATGATATTTACAAGTTAAATTAAAAAAAATGGTACAAAAATATAAAATGAGGGAGGTGAGTTCCTACACTAATGTTTTTTATTGGGATTTTCTAGTATAAATTCGGGGCCATGAATAATTAGAGTTTTAACAATCATGCACGGATCTTGGGATTATGCATTACTAAGGGAGTGACATGCGGGAGTTAGTCATAAACATTTATTTAGTAAGTCAAATATGGGTAGGCTTGGTTATAGATTTTGATGCAAGTCTTTCAACAAAACACCAAACTTTCACCCATTAACTTTCATGCCCACATCTTCTATCTTCTTAAATTTCTCTCTGAATTCTTTATTTATAATAGTTGATTCCTCCTTTGTCGTTGCTGTCAATTCCAATATACGTTGAAGTATTGCTTCAATGCCACTACTTTCTGTACTTTATTCCTCTCTTTCTTGATCAAAAGATCTATTAAAATCATAAGAAGAACTAGAAACCGGGTTAGCATAATGGGGGGAGGGGTTATTTGGGCAATGGTTCTGATGTCCATCTTGACTACCACATAAGGAACAATCACTCTCCCTAGAGGGTTGATATGGTGCACACATCTCTTTATGGGGAGCATATCTACAATATCACCGAAAGTGAGGTCTACCATAATATGGACATGGGTCATCGAGGTATGGATTCTGATACATGTCAAATAGCTGCCTTAGAAATTGATGACTTCATTCAAAGTCAATACATAAAGAATCAAGCTTTGGTTATATGGAGGGCACGGAATCATACTTGCGGCTATCATCTTGAGCACACCATTAAACAAACCCGAGTGTGGTTGAAGACTTAAGGACTCTAAGGTTTAGGCCACACTTGGTGGTTCAAGGTTTGGGTTCCCTTTATTAAGGGTATTTTGGTCACATATACTTGAGGGCATTTTGGTCATTTATACTTATCTAAATGACACTCCATGGATTCCCCACCTCATTAAGGGCATTGGAGTTATTTTTTCTTTCTTTTCTAATATACTATATATAGTCTCTTTTAGGTCTTTTCTCATTAGTTTATGAATGATGATATTTTGAGATATTGAAAATCTTCTCTCTTGAGAATAGAACACCTTAGTGTAGTTCTTAGTTAGGGCTTTGACTAGACATTGTAGTTTAGGGCTTGGAAAAGCCAATATTATTATTTGCTTTGAAATGGTGGATCTTGAGGTGAGTTGATTCCCTTGGCAGTCACCGTAAGAGTGTGGAGTCAATTGTTATATTCATTAGGTGTTAGTTTTGAAATACACGTGGTTCTTAATCTTGTAATAATCCATATCTCACTAACTATCCTTGTAATTCTTGCATCCTTATATGTGTTTGTGTTCTTGTAATCCAAACCTGTGATATGTTGCTCTTTTTCCATTGTTGTTGTTCATTATCTTTTTGTTGTTAATATAGTTTCGTTGGCTGCAATAGGTGTTGAACACCTTGTTATCTTCTCATTCTTGTTCTAGTTAGTAAATCTGAGGTGGTCTCCAAAGGTCTTTGGCTACTTGTAGTTTGTGGACTATTTTTGGATTGTGATTTCATGATTACCTTGTCTTTCTTGTATCATTTGTGATATTGAGGTGATTTGATTCACTTGGAGGTCACCGTAAGAGTGTGGGGTTGATTGTTAGATTCATTAGGGGTTAGTGTAGAAATACACTTGGTTCTAAATCTTGTAATAATCCATATCTCACTAACTATCCTTTTAATTCTTGTATTCGTGTATGTGTTTGTGTTCTTGTAATCCAAACCCGTGACTTGTTGTTCTTGTTCCATTATTGTTGTTCATCATCTTGTTGTTGTTAATCTAGTTTGGTTAGCTGCAATAGGTGTTGAACACCTTGTAATCTTCTCATTCTTGTTCTAGTTAGTGAATTCGAGAGTGGTCTCTAAAGGTCCTTGGCTACTTAGAGTTTGTGGATTATTTTTGGAGTGTGATTTCATGATTCCCTTGTATTTCTTGTATCATTTGGTATAAGATAAAGGATTGATTTTATTCCAACAAAATCAATCTTGATCTTGTTAACTCAAAAATCACAAAAAAGGATGTGTGAAAAAACCGAAAACCCAACAAGAAATAGTCTACCCCATATTTGGTGTCTAGGCTAAAATTTGTATCTTTGATTTAGGATATTTTTATGAGTTTTGATTTTTTTTCTAGTGTTATACCCTTTTTCACTAACACTAAAGGAGTCAAGATTCTTATTTTGAGCCATTTTTGAGTTGATCTTGAACTTTGATGGTTGCTGGTTTTTTAGGATTGATGGCTTAAAAGTGAGTTGTTGATGTTTTTTGTTGAGTATGTGTTTTGAAAATGTGTTGTTGTTTTTGTGGAGCTCAATGTGAGCTTAAATAAATAAAAATCATTCAATTTGGAGCTTATTTGGTTTGGTTTCCATTCTGGAATGTTCTTATTGTTCTTCATGTATTGTTGAGCAAGAACATTCAAAAGGGAGTGGTTTGAACTAAAAGGGTGAACAAAGGAGTGTGATTCTGTGTTTGTATTGAAAGATACAATCCCAAGACATTCAAAAAGGAAAGGGGACAAAAGGGCTTTCAAAAGTCTTGTTTATCAAAAAGGAGTAAGAGCTTATTCCAAGACTAACAAAAGAGGAAATAGCCAACAACCTTTCAAAAAGGCGTCTTTCCAAAAAGGTGAAAGGAAGTTAAACCTTTTTGAAATTGAAAAAGAGGCTCCAAGTATTGTTGTTTCCCTCCCAAAGCTGATTTTCACCATTCCAAATTAAAATTTGACCAATCTAAATTGCAAACTGCCACATCACCAAACTTCCACGTCATCAACCTCCAAAAAAAACAACCTTAGTCACAAAATTTCAGATTCTTAGTTTCTTGTTGTTGATTCCTAGGTTCGTTTGTTGACTCTAATAACTAATCGACAAACTAGTACTCCTCTACTAGATTGTAAGTTAGTTTTTGTGTTCATTTCTTTTGTGTCATCATTATTTGTGTACTTTTCTCATTTTTAACTCGTAGTAACTTCTTTGTTTCAAGTTCGTAAGTAAATTTTGTTTTTATGTCTTGAGTCGATCAAACAAGAATCCATTTCGGCTGCCAAGTAGAATTGACATCCTATTAACTGCTGGAGTATAAGCAACTTTCAATATTCACCGCTCCAATTGTGAGAATCACAAAGGTGAGTGTATACGAGTGTTGGTGAGGAGCTTTTACTACTAATATTGTTTGTTCATTATGTAGGTATAAAGGTGATATAATGGGAATATGTCTTCGATAACCAGAGATTATTGTGACTACAACATGAGAGATGAAAGATTGAGAGGAGTAAGGGTGTGCAAGGTGGTAATCGAAAGTAGAAAAAAGAGAAGTTGTGTGGAGCGAAGTGAGGGGATTGCCACCAAACCGAGCTAACATTGTTTGTCCTACTATTTCTAAGGACATTTGTGTAGGTACCGACATGGAAAGTGAAAGAGAGAAATGTCAATTTTCTGCCTAATCTTGTGGAGGACCTTCACAACACGTCAAAGGAGAGCCTACTCAAGAATGTCAAGGTAAAATAGCTAACTCTTACAATTTGGTGCGTGTGAATGATAATTGTGTGGCTAATAGCCCTTTGAGTATGAGTTGTAGCTTACTTACTTGTGAGTCTAATGATTCTTTGCCTCTTGTTGATGATGTACATGTTTTGAGTGTGAATACACTAGTTTCTCCTATTGATGATGAAATTGTCTTTTCTTGTAAGAGCAATTTATGTCCACCTTGTATTGAAGCCAATATGTTGAACGAAAGTACATCATCTTGTGTAATTGGTGTTGATCAACTTATGTATGAAACTTGCCCACCACTTGAGGTTATGTGTGATGTGCTTAACAGAACTCAAGTGAGTGAAGTATTTGAAAATGTTGGTTAACAAAATGGTAGTGAACCCAAGAGCTATTCTTGGGATACTCTTGTACTTGAAATCTCTTTGAAACTTGATATTGATATTTTAGAGAGTGATAAACATTTTTGTTCTGAATCTACCCGTGAAATAGATCATGCTCTCTTTAGGTATAATATCTTGTTTGAAGATTATATAAGCACTCCTAATAGACCTAGTGGTGAAAATGATAGTATAGCTTGCCTTGGAAGGTATAGCCTATATGCTAACCCACTATGGTGTGACAACATTCCTCCTAAAGATGGAAATCTCTTCTTGGAAGATGAGAGTACTCTTAAGGGTAATGAATGTGTGGTCTTGGAAACTCCTCCTTTTACTTTGTGTGACTTTATTGTTGAGAGTAATCATGGTGATGATTGGGAAACTAGTAGTGAGTACATATATGAAGGCACCTTAGTAGAAGTTGACTTGAGTGATACCTTTTTTTACTCTCTATTTGCTTTGGATGATATGTATGATATTGTGGAGAGTATGACATTTAGTTTGAATGGAGACCACGGTAAAGGGGAGTGTTGTCTAGACCCGTGTCTATGTCCACTCTTCTGGTTTGACCCCGATGCCAAATGTAGAAATGGTGATGTTGGTGCACCTAAATTGTCACTTGGTCTACATGACAAGCAAAGTGTCACTCTTGGTGAATCCCATAACAAGATTCTTTGTACATCTTTCATTGAGTTTTTAATATTTCATTCAAAGGATCCTTGGTTATACTTCAAGTATGTGTCTCCTTGGCGTGATAATGTTTATTATTGTGCTAACCCAAACCCTCATGCCATAAGGATGTTGTGATTGTTTGTCCTTACTCTAGTTTTTCTAGGTACGGATTTAAGGTCAAATCATTTTCAAGAAGGGGAGGATGATACAAGCCAAATAGTTGCCTTAGCTTTCGATGACATCATTCAAAGCCACTATGTGAAGAATCAAAATTTAGTCACATGGAGGGCACGAGATCATACTTGGAGTGGTCGTCTTGAGCATGCCATTAAACAAACCTGAGTGTGAAAGATTGCTTGGAGCCTTTAAGACTTGAGGACTCTCGGGTTTGGTCCACACTTGGTGGTTTATGATTTTGGTTCCCTTTATTAAGGGCATTTTTCTAACTTAGCCTTGAGGGCATTTTGGTTATTTATACTTGTCTAAATGACACTCCATGGCCGCCCTACCTCATTAAGGGCATTGCAGTCATTTTATCTTTCTTTTTAATATACTATAGAAAGTCTTTTTTAGGTATTTTCTCATTAGTTTATGAATGATTATATTTTGAGACATTGAAAATCCTCTCTCTTGAGATTAGAACACCTTAGTTGTATCTTAGTTAGGTCTTGGAATAGCCATTACAGTTTAGGGGTTAGAAAAGTTAATATTGTTCTTTGCTTGGAAATGGTGGATCTTGAGGTAAGTTGATTCCCTTGGTGGTCACCGTAGGAGTGTGGGGTTGATTGTTACATTCTTTAGGGGTTAGTGTTGAGATACACTTTGTTCTTAATCTTGTAATAATCCACATCTCACTAACTATCCTTTTAATTCTTGTATCCGTGTATGTGTTTGTGTTCTTTTAATCCAAACTCGTGACTTGTTGTTCTTGTTCCATTGTTGTTGTTCATCATCTTATTGTTGTTAATCTAGTTTGGTTGGATGCAATAGGTGTTGAACACCTTGTTATATTCTCATTCTTGTTCTAGTTAGTGAATCCGAGAGTGATCACCAAAGGTCCTTGGCCACTTGTAGTTTGTGGGCTGTTTTTGGAGTGTGATTTTGTGATTCCCTTGTGTTTCTTGTAACAAACTCCCAACCACCAAATCCACATTCATTCCATGATTCCATATTAAGAAATAAGCAAAACTAAAAATCTATCTAAAATAAGAAACAAAAGAAAATAACTAACAAATATTTACAAGATCTAATTAAAGAAAATAAGCTAAAATTCCAAATTAACTCAATACACCAAATTGCTCCTCGGCAATGACCCCATTTTTGATAACGCTCAACTTCCATGTCAATTAACTGCAAGGCAGTCGTCATTAATATATTTACCCAACTTTTGAGTCGGGGTCGAATCCACGAGGAACAATGTCAGTGGTGATCAAATTAATTTGAAATGATAGTTACAAGTTAAATTCAAACAAATGGTACAAAAAGATAAAATGAGGGTGACTTCCTACACTAATGTTTCTTTTTGGGATTTTCTAGTATGAATTCGAGGCTACGAATAATTAGAGTTTTAACAATTATTCATGAATCTTGGGATCATGCATTACTAAGGGAGTGACATGCAGGAGTTATTCATCAGCATTGATGTAGTAAGTCAAATATGGGTAGGCTTGGTTATTGATTTTGATGCTAGTCTTTAAACAAAACACAAAACTTTCACCCATTTATCCTTTCGAATACCTAATGGATGTGTTCAATAATTAGAAACCACAACCTCAATCAAGGCATCCCTAGTTCTAGGATGACACCTATGGCATAGTTAACCTCACATTCACCCTTATGTCTACGATAGTGAAAATTTAGCAAACTATACGCATAATTGTCTATCATTGCTTTGGTCCCCATATCCCTTTTTCAAGGATGATATGGATTCCTAAAGTTCACCCAAAACCCTTATTTCAAACATGGTATTGAACTTTCTAGAGCTTGGAGCTTTCACTCATCAAACCCATGTGGGTATTTGTAGCTTTCACCCATCAAATCCCAACCATTACAGCACAACAATAATATAACCCATAAACATGAACTACCAAATAGATTCTAAAAATCACAACCCACACAAACTTTAATCCCTATTCACACATAACCCCAAGAGGGAGATTTGCTACACATAAGATGAACAAGCATAGATATACCCATAATCTCCATTGAATCAAAGTTGTAGAAGATCTAAGCGAATGTTACTTCAAAATTGGATCTCCCACAATATCAATAATGGAAGTGAGCAAATCTTCAACTTAGAAAGACTCCAATATATTCTTCACCTAAAATTTACACAATATTTTCTTCTCCAAAAATGGAGGCTACAAAGTCTTAAGCAAAAACCTAGAAAAATTAGGGAAGAAGTAACGTGATGGAATGAATGATACATGAAATTAGGGTTTGAGTCTTTTTGTTCAAATTGGGACCAGCATGTACAATTATAGTTTTACTCTTGGGATGAACATTTCTGCCAAGTCACGATTGCATAAGTCTGGCTGCGACCACAGCTACGAGACTGTGATTAACTTTCATGGTCGTGGTTGATTGACTATCTTGACTGACTGCGATCGCGGCCAATGGACCGCAACTACGGAAACTAAGGCTATTTCACTATAGGTCTTCAACTACTCTTTTTCTTCTACCTTTTGATCCTTTTTGTAGCTCCAATCCACACTTTTTCATCTCATCACCTTTGTGCCTGGAAAATATGGATATTAGTGCATTCAATCACAATTATGTCTAACTTATTCATTCAAAGCAAGGTAAGGTGCACAACTAAT
This sequence comes from Capsicum pubescens, assembly GCA_030864215.1. Taxonomy (NCBI): domain Eukaryota; kingdom Viridiplantae; phylum Streptophyta; class Magnoliopsida; order Solanales; family Solanaceae; genus Capsicum; species Capsicum pubescens. Next base: position 129,257,382 of record CM061543.1, read on the forward strand.
GAGTGCAAATGAGTGGTAAAATCACCACTCATCAACTTGCTACTTCATTCTCCGACACCTATATCTACTTACTTATATTTATTCTTGCTCCTTTTATAATCAACATCTTCTCTATATTGATGAAAAAATTTAAAGTCAAATACAATTCAACCTACAGCATTGGCTCTATCTCATGGTCTAAGAAATGAATAAAAAAAACAACTGCTTAATATCCCATAGCCTCTTTCTTATAGAGGTGGTGAACAACACACCCATAAAGAACACTCTAGATTGACATAGCTTTGAAGACTCCCTAGGATGGCCTACTTTAATACTACTTTTCTCACACCTCAAATTCCATCGAGATGGACAAGCACCCAAGACCCTAAAGACTTGATAAACCAAACTTATAACCTATGCTTACCATACATATAACTATGATAATTGTGAATCTTTGATAAATATTAAAAGCAACAGCAATAAAATACCAACATAGATAGGCCCAAACCACATATACATGACTTCGCCATTGGATCCACAACTCTTATGAGACTAAACACATCTGAACTTTATTCCTTAGTCTGCAAAGCCTTTATAAGATCGAAAACTTAGTGTAGGATAGAATAGACACCTCCTTACAAAAATATTGTACAATACCAAAATGCATAAAATAGAAACTCGATAAAGCATCAAATCAACTTCAAGTGCACCATTCATAGCTAAGTGTCCAGTGCTCCCACTAAGGAGGTCTAGTAGCTGGAGAATCTATACCTGTGGCTTGAAACATGGTGTCCTCCATGAGGAACATCAGTATGAAAGAATGTACATAATATATAAGTCATAATAACCACAGGTAAGATAAGAGCTCAAAAAAATTAGATATAAATGTATAACTATATAGATAAGGATAAAACACCACTTTTAATTATATTTGTGGAATCAAGTACATTACATCTTTTACTTTACTTTATTCTTCTTTTCTTTACAAACTTGTAAGCATATGATACAAATGACAAGCTTATCAGTGGTTAAAGAGTATATGGTCATATTAATATAAAAATTGAGATTGCTAAGTATTTCTTTTACCCCTAGGATACTATAATACCCTGAGTCTTTATGTTCTAAATCTCTCAAAATATAGCCTACGAAGTTAGCATTGCGATGCTTCAAGCCTTGTCTTAATGTGATGTCGTGGCAAAAAGTTATGGATGATTTCTTTTAATGGTTTGATTCAATTTTATGATTATGACTCAAGGTAACGAGTCGTAACCACTCATGACAAGTCATCACGAGTGAGTTATAGTCACTCTAGCGGATTTCTCAACTATTGCCTAGAAACTAAGACTCCTCACTATGACCCGTAATCATTGGCTGTGAGTTGTATGAAAGTATTCATAGTCACAATAGTATGTAATCCAAAAATTCAACCCAGTGGTTATGAATCTAGCATACTACTCTGTAATGCCCTAAGTCTGCACCCCAGACGTCATACGATGCTTACGACCATAAAGGACCATAAGCTAACCCATGAATGGTACCTGTTGTGAGCATTGTATAATAATACTAAAATAATGCGGAAAATAGACTGAAATACCATAAGGTTCATAATCTGATTACTGATAAAGAATAACAACTGTAATAACATCTGATAAACTAAACACTGTCTGAACTAGTCCAGTCTAAAAATACTCTAACTGAACTATCTGAAAGTGGAGTTGATGGAACAAGCCCCCAATTAACTCCGACTAATGAAATATTGAAGCTATTGTAATGCTGAAACAAAAGCATATCCTCGAAAGATGAGGACTCACTATTAAACCTGCTGCTAACTAAATTTGTCTAAGTGTGGTCGGGAACCTAAGCGTTCGAACCTATGATATAAGATATCATAGTGCAAAGAAAAAGTATGCTTCAGTACATGGAATGTACTGGTATGCTAGATGAGGTAAGGCTGAATGCAAGGGTTCATATACTTGAACAATAACTGACTGAATGATATGAAATAACTGGGTATGAGTACATGGATAACTGAAACTTCTGTAAAATACTGAGTATGCAATACTGTACATATACATGAATACTATATCTGAGCTTTTACTGAAGTGGAAAACTGATTTCTGATACTGAGTAACGGATATCTGAGATTGCTAGTAACCAAATTACTAATAACTGAGTGATTGTGTCTGATAGTCATGATTCTATAGAACTGAACTAAGTTCTATACTGATATTGAAACTAAAACTGTGGGAAGTAATCATCTAACCAACATTCCCTAAAAATGATAACTGGGGTCCAACCTGTAACCCCAATTGGAAGGGTGACAATACCGTGCCACGGGTAAAGACAACTGAAGATTTACCCTCATCTGGAAGGTACTCTAATGAGAATGGTGGTACCCTCAACTGGAAGGATAAAATACCTCATCAACCCTTAATTGGCAAGTTGATGTCTCAACCTATGTTGGCTATGTAGTTCTGGAACGCAAGGACTGCTTCTAAGGATTACACCCTCTACTGGCAGGTGATCCCCCATCCTTGGGTTCACTCGGTGCTAAATCCTACTCCCAAATGAATAGACCATGGACTAATTTCTAGAATGTACTAGATTTGACTGAACTATTACTGATCGTGTTGACTGACTGAACTGGACTGAGTTCACTGAGTTCTATAACTGACTGAGTACTACTACTCTAGGACATGACTAAGACTATTCTATAACTATTGTAGCTCTAGGTAAATAGCTATATTGTCGGGTATTAGGTTCCCCCAAGACTCGATAGCATAAAAAGTAAGGCATAGCATGATCTTGAAAAGCATAACAAGGTTCACTTGTTCATAAATCATTATTAGAGATATTTTATCAAACACTTATAGGGAATAATCTTGTACATATGCTAGCATGTCATGATTTCACCATTTAATTTGCATGGACATTCCATCAAACACATAGGGAGCATAACTTAATGCATATAATCATAGACAATATGTAAATGTTGTAAGTACAACACCTAAACTTGCTAATTCAAAGTTCATAACATAGGAATAACACAATTCAATATACATACTATTTCAGTTTCATGGAATATACCATTAATCATGGATTGAAACTCAATTAATGTCATGAACATCAATACAATCCAATTTCAAGAATGTAAATCATGAATCAATAATCTTGTAGATTTAAAAATGGATTCTTGGAATCTATGGGTGAAAGGAACCAATAGATGAATACCTAACATACTTGAGAAGATTAATTCTTGAAGGTTCTTGGAGAGATTCTTGAGCTTTGTTCTTGATTCTTGAAACTAGGGTTTTTCCCTTTTGAGAGAGAATGATTTAATTTAGGGAAAAATTGGGTGAATAATGGTATAACTAGGCTAATTAGGGGTTAATTACGTATTTAGAGTGACTAGGGTGAGGGAAATAGGACTTAAAATCCCTTGGTATTAAGAACTCATAATTGACTAAAAAATACCGATTTTGGCACCTAGCACAATGCGGTACAATCACATCGGGATACTGGAAAATGGAAAACTGGGAACTGGACTGATGGTGCAATGCGATGAAATCGCATAGTCACACTGGAAAATGACAATTTGAAAATTGGTTAGTGGCACGACGCGGTGGGATTGCGATGTCTCACTAGATTTTGACAATTACCATTTGCGCACTCTCCCTGACGCGGTGAAGTACTAGGTGGTACACTGTTTTACTAAGAATGTTATAACTCTTCACCCGGGTACCGGATTTGGGCGAATTTTATACTGTTGGAAAGTTGACTGAATTTCCTACACATTAGTAAGCTCTAAACTAAACAATACTGAGTATTTTAAGAATGTTATATATATAAATACTCATGTACTTAGAGTTAAATTAAGCTAGGGAAATATGGGGTATTACAATATCTCTCCCTTGGGATCATTTATCCTCGAATGAGATTGATTAAGCTGAGGAACACTGATAGACTGAGCTTACACATTGAACATGCACAACTGAAGAATGATTACATGGCTGAAATCACTGATAAGCTGAGTTTTTTATTCTAAACGTGCATATCTAATGCATGAGTACATGGTTGACTTGATTCATGAATGCATGATTGAATATGCAACGGTAACGGATACCAAGTTTATAGCTATAACTGAATAGGGAACTGAGCAAAGATAAGGAAGATTGTTACCTCAAGCTAAATCTGAGTTTACAGCGATAAGGTGAGGATACTTGGTATGTATGTATGCTTGTACTTCCCAAGTATCTCCCTCAAAGGAGTGATTCCTCCAAAGAACTTTTACCAAGGGAACTTCTTTGTTCCTCAGTCTGCGAATCTGATGATCGAGGATTTAGAATAAAACCTCTTCAAAAGAGAGATCATTCTGAATGTCTACACCCTCTAATGGAACTATGACTACTGGGTCATCAATGCATTTCTTTAGCTAGGAGACATGGAATACTGGGTGTACTGAGGATAGATCTGAAGGAAACTCAAGCTCGTAAACTACCTTTTTGAAATGTCTGAGAATTCTGTAAGGACCAACATAACAAGGATTGAGTTTTCCGTCCTTACCAAAACTCTTCACCCTCTTTATGGGAGAGATTTTTAAAAATACAAAATTGTAGATCTCAAACTCTAGATCTTTTCTCCTCACATCTGCATATGATTTCTATCGGCTCTGGGTGTCGCTAAGACTTTCTCTGATCAACTGAACCTTCTCTAAGGAATTAAATACTAAGTCAGGCCCTATAAATATAGCTTCACCTAACTTAAACCTACCAATTAGATATCTACATCTCCTACCATGAAGAGTCTCATACAAAGCCATCTGAATACTGGAAAATATCTATTATTATATGTGAATTCAATCAAAGGCAAACGGTCGTCCCAACTACCTTTAAAATAAATCACGCGTGCTTTTAACTTATCTTATAAAGTCTAAATGGTTCTCTCTTCTTGACCATATGTCTGAGGGTGAAAAGTTGTACTGAGGTGAACTTGAGTACCAAGACCCTTTTGGAATGCTTTCCAGAAGTGAGATGTAAATTTGGTACCTCTATCTTAGATAATGGATATTGGGACTCTGTGCATCCTTTCTAACTCTCTGATATAGAGTTTGGTGTATTCCTCAGTTGAATAAGAAGTATGAACTAGTAAGAAATAAACGGATTTGGCCATCCTATCTATGATAACCCAAATTGAATCATGTTGATGACGAGTACGAGGCAAAATCGTCACAAAGTCCATGTTCACTTCTTCCAATTTCCATGTGGGAATAATAAACTCCTACATGGAACCACTAGGCTTCTGGTGCTCAATCTTAACCTTCTAACATGTAGATCACTTAGCTACAAACTCTACAATCTCCATCTTCATCCCACTACACCAATAGATCTCCCACAAATTGCGGTTTATCTTAGTGGCCCCTAGATGAATAGAGTAACGCACACCATACACTTCTGCAAGAATTCATTGCCTCAAGTCGTCTACACCTGATACACATAATCGACCCTAGCAAAAAAAACACACCATCTACCCCTTGGGAGAAAACCTCTACTTTTTTATCTTTGACTGACTTCTTCAGCTTAACTAGACTGGGATCTCTGTCCTGCTTTTCCTTCACTTCAAAAAACAGAGATGATTCTAAACTATTCTGCACCCATACACTACCCTCTGCTGAATCGACTAAGTGGATACCTAGTTGGGCAAGATGATGAACTTCCTGAGATAACTTATTCTTACCACTCTCAATATGAGCAACACTACCCATAGACAACCTACAAAGAGCATCAGCCACTACATTGGCCTTGCTCGGATGGTAAAGAGCACTCATGTCATAATTTTTCACCAACTCTAATTATCTTATCTGATGCAAATTCAAATCTTTTTGAGAAAACACATACTGCAAGCTTTTGTGATATATGAACACATCAACATGCACACCAAACAAATAGTGCCTCCAGATCTTTAAGGTAAATACTACAGCTGCTAGCTGAAGATCATGGGTAGGGTAATTCTTCTCATGGGGATTAAGCTGTCTAGAGGCATAGGCTACAACCTTACCTTTCTTCATAAGGACATAACCCAAACCTACTCTGAAGGCATCACAGTATACAACAAACCCATCTGAACAATCTGGTAGAGTCAAAACTCAAGTTGGAGTGAGTCGAGTCTTCAACTTCTGAAAACTCTTCTCACAAGAATCTGACCACTGTAAATTAACTTTCTTTTTAGTCAATCTGTACATGGGGGATGCGATAGATAAAAACTCTTTAACAAACCGATGGTAATAGCCAGCTAAACCCAAGAAACTCCTGATATCTGATGGAGAAATAGGTCTAGGCTAATTTCTCACTGCTTTGGTCTTTTGAGGATCAACTCTAATGCCATTAATAGAAATAATATGACCAAGGAATGCTACTGACCTTAGAAAAAATTTGCACTTACTAAATTTGACAAACAACTGATGGGCTCTAAGAGTCTGAAGTATGATTCTGAGGTGATCTGTGTGATTATTCTTGCTACGGGATTAAACAACAAGGTCATTGATGAAGACTATAATGAACATGTCCAAGTACTGCTTGAACACGCGATTCATCAAGTCTATGAAGGCTGCTGGGGCATTTGTAAGACCAAAGAACATGACTAGGAATTCGAAGTGACCATATCGGGTTTGGAAAGCTGTTTTTGGAATGTCACATTTTCTGACTCTAAGTTGATGATAGCCTAATCTGAGGTCTATCTTAGAAAAGTAACTGGCACCCTGAATTTGGTCAACCAAGTCATCAATTCTAGGAGGTGGATATTTATTCTTGACTGTGACTTTGTTCAACTGACAGTAGTCTATACACATTCAGAGTGAACCATCTTTCTTACGCACAAATAATACTATTACTCCCCATGGGGAAACGTTGGGTTTAATTAACCCCTTATTTAAAAGTCCCTTTAACTACTCTTTCAACTCTTTGATTTCGGCTGGAGACATTTTCTATGGCAGAATAGAAATAGGCTGAGTATCTAGAAAAAGGTCTATTTCGAAGTCAATTCCCTTTCTAGACAAACTCTAGGAAGATCTTTGGGAAATATATCTAAGAGTTCATTCACTACTAGAACTAACTCAAGACTATGAGTCTCTGAACTTGAGTCTTTGACTTGCACAAGATGATAACACAACTATTGTTATGCACGTTGAGTTTCCTGCACATAGGAAACAACTATGCACATTGAGTTTCCTACAAGAAGCTGAGCTAGTTTCTCTTTTGTTGTTTTGTTGTTATATATGTGTCCTACAAGTTTCTCGTTTAGTTTTATCTTTGTTATTCTGCTATGTCAAGAAGTTTGGTGACATTTTCTTTCTTAGAATGGGGCAAATAAACTTGGTGGTTTTTTCAAGAATGAGGAAAAGAAACTTGGTATGTATATATTCTTTTGGTTTGATGCTATGTACGTTGGTCTAATTCTAAACCTGAAATTCTGTATAGGCTCTTAAAAAAGGTTGAGATCCAACTCCAAGTGAGTTACATTTTCACGTCCATACATATAATCATGCTGGAAAATCTTTTGTTGGTGAGCGTTTTCGACTTCTACGTGTAAGTCCATAGTTTATATCTAATGATATGATACTCTTCTCTTATTTTTCTTTTGTTTTGACATGAACTTGAGTCTATATTAATAACTCCACTTGTTACAGGAAAAGTATGAAGAAATTATATGGGAAAAATTACAATGTGAATCTGAAATTGATAAATTGGAAACATATTATGAAGCTTCGAGAGGAGCAAATAAGAATAGATTATTTGGTCTTGAGTATGAAGCTAACAGTTACTATAGGAAAAAACTTTATGCCTGCGATGCCTCCTCATCATCAGTACCACCTTCGATTTCTTTACCGACAACAAATTTGGAAGAGTTTGTGAAGCAATTGATTCCGGCACTTACTACTCATTTTCTTTCGGTAGTTATTGAGTGTGTTGGTGGTATTAGAGTAAAAGAAGGGGCCATGCTTGATCCTCCTCCTACTAATGATGATGATGATGATTATGTTGATTCCTAGCTTTATAGTATTTGTAGTCCTTGATCATTGCATTATCTTTTGATAGACTATTTTGTGTGGAAGAACAAAACATTTATGTACGTAGTAACAAATTCTAATTTTGATAAATATTGGTTTGACATTAGTTTATGTTTGACAAAATATTAGAAATTGTGGGTTTTGGGACACAATTATTATGCATTTTGATATTTATATGAATATTGGTTGTTTTAATTATTCTATAATTTAGGTGTTTCAATTATTTTCCTATAAATTATTAGCGATAAAAATTTTGCGATTAATATTTGTTGTTTCTACTAAAAAACTTTAGCGATGGATAAATTTGGTCGCTACTCAGTTGACCAAACCATGTTAAAATGGAGAAGCGATAAAATATTCAGTCATAAATTTAACCACGATGAAAATGGATTTGGGGAATAGCAACGCTATAGAAATGGACTAATTCATTGATAAAAACAAAAATAGAAATTATTTTTTGCTAAGGGGTCAAAAATTTGCAATGGAAATCAATATTTGGTCGCTTTGAGGCTAGCAACGAGCAATCTGTCGCTATTTCTATTTAGCGACGGAATTTTATATGATAGCAACGAAAAGTGCGTGTCACTAAACACAGTTATTTTTGTAGTGATAGACCATCAAAAGAATTAGTGTATAAAGCTTGATGCATGCATTAGAATAGAAAAAAAAAGGTGAAAAGACTTTGAGTAAATCAAAAGAGACAAAGTAGGTAAAGCAACAAAAGAAAAAGAAGTGGCCCAATAAGCAAAGAGCGATGAGAATTTGATGTAGAAGTTCAAGGAGGGTATAGCCTTATTGTCCAAAATTATTATCCTACCCTACCCTAAGCCTACATTAAAATATCAAAAAGACCTTTATGATTTCCAACCAAGCGTGGTCATTATATTGACAATTGAAAATAGGGGCAAGCCTATGGCATGATACTTGTAACATGGAGAATTTCTTGAGAGAGCGAGTGATTGCACCTAATTTTCCTTGTTGTGTAAGTGGTAACTAGGTGTGTAAAACTTCCTTTTTTGTGAAGGGGAATGTTATTTAATTAAGGAGGGTGATTTTTTCATCTTACACACAATGAGATGAGTGGATGTATGACACGATTAAAGTCATTTTGTGAGTCACTTCTAGTGTTAGTAATTGTCAAATAGTCGCTCCCCAAGATCCATTGCATACTTCGCCACTCCATTTTATGATGAGGGGCATTGTTAATACTTTTCTATCCATGTGTGAAAAGCTTTTTATGGTAGCAACCAAGTTGAAGTTTTCATGGTCATTGGGAACATAAATAAGGGCACGCATAAAAAAAGTCTCATGGTAAGAGGTAGTGTTGCATGAGGACAAACAAATGTCTAAGTGGGGGGGGTGATGATGAGTGGTAATTCTACCACTCATTCATACAAATTATACACATACACTACTATGTTTTGTATTGAAAAATGAGGCATTATCCGGATTAAGTGCAGTAACACCCACATTTTGCAGGTATGAAGTGAAGAAGCTCAACATATGAGGAATGGAGCTAAAAGGGAAGAAAATGGAAGAAAAAAGAGTGCAGCTAGAAACCTGAAGCAGTCAGCCTTGGTTACCACAACCACGTTCCTCAGACCATGATCGCCATTAATCCAGGTGGTCATCAAAGCATGGTAGCGAAACCTAACCATAGTCGCGGTCAAACACACGTGATCGCGGATTAGCGGGAACTGGCCAACGACAGAATTGTAAAATGTCATTGACGAATCCCAAATCATATATATGCAAAAACATTTTCTTCTTTGGGGATTTCTTATCTCATTGTTGACACCTAATTTTTTCCCTCCACGACTAAATTTAATGCAGAGTTTCTTTGATTTTCAAATAAAATCACAACAACTGCTTTAGCCAAATAGATGCACTTTAAACTATTTATTTGGGTTAATTTCATTATTTAAGTAATGATTATACATTTTTGTATTCACATATACGAGATCGTATAAATTTTGTTACTTAAATGAATACGTTTATTAAAATTGAAATCTTATTTAGATTGAGCTTGAAAATAACTTTAAAAGAATAAAATCTTGATTCAAGTATAATTTGTTCTTGAAAATTATTTACGCGGAAAATATTTGTTGGGTTTTTATTAAATCAAGAAGCTCGAGATTAAACAAGGTGTTAATTCATATCGAATTTCGATTTGATTTGGTCAATTTATTAAATTTGACTCTAATTGAAATCAAATTGGCCCCATTGAAATGCAATTGACCAATTGGTATTTAATTTGGCTAGAATTTAAATTTAATGGCCTAAATTCTAATCCAAAATCCTAATCCTAATTCTCAAAACCCTTCTACTTAGTTGACCCGAATTTAAACGCAATACCTAGGCCAAAAAATCAACCCCAATTTCGGCCTAACAGCTTCACAAGACCCAACCAATTAGCCTTTTTTCTTCTAATTAAACCAAGCAGCCCATTTCTTTTTCTTTCAAATGTTGCTAACCCATACCAACCCAATTGCTAGGCCCAAAATAATAAAACGACCCGGCCCACCATCAATAAATCCCCATTTCTCCTTTAATCAGCAAGAACAACCGATCTCCAACGTATAAAATATCCAAAAATAGCATACAACTCCAGCAAACCAACAACCATAACCCGAATCCAGCTCTATCCCACCGTTCAACGCCAACCCAGCTTCGTTTGAGTCGACCCGACCCTGACCCATGCGGCTTTGCAATGAAATTAGTTGAATCTTCTAGAATATGGTGATTTGGCTCATTGCAACATCTATATTCTGCAAATTTCAGGATAACTTGTACGAATTCATACATATTTGGCAAATTTTTGTTGGTTCTTGGGAAAATTATCCATTACCCCCAATGGTTGTTGTCTATTTTTTAAAATCCGTGCATGAAAATCTAAATAGGGGGTACAATTTGTTATGATCCTCATCTTTTTAATTTCAAAAAATTAACCCTCAATTACCTTCTATAAGTTGCCCTCTTTAGAGCAAGAAAGGGGGTTCGAGAATCTTGGGTGGGAAAATTTGGGGTTTTTAGAAAAACTGAGAGTTGAAAGGGGTTAGAAAAAAAAAAAGAAATCCTTCGAGAAAAACTCAATCCTTTAGTAGGAAGAGTGTTTTTGAAAGTTGGTCAGTTGATGAGAGCTGCGATTTGATGGTGATGACGTTCTCAGGTGGTGGCTTAAGTCTGACACTAACTCGTTATCCCGTTTTGCTGCCCCGAGAGAGGTAAATATCCCTTTCCTCATTTAATTTTATCTGTATATTTATTCTTCATCTCTTTTCTCTATAGAGATAGTTATTTATTTGAATGATAAACATGAGGTTTGTTGTGAGGGTTGTGTGGTTGCTTGAATAATGTAGAGGTCTGTTGTACGATGGTGATAACTTTTCTTAAATGCCTAATTCTTTGCTCAAGGCTTCATCTCTGTTAGTCTCAGTTTTTATTTTTCATTAGGATGTTGGACCTCATATTGGTTTGATGTTATCTGATTTTGTTCACAAGCCTAAAGTTAGAAATTGTAGGGGCGTATTCAAGAAAGTGGCATGCTGTTCTTTGTTCCCGTGTTCAATAATGCTGAAAGTTTCTTTTTTTTTCTTGTAGGAATTATGTTAATCTCAGTTCTTATGTTTTCTTGGTTTTTCTTTGGTCTGCTTATAAATTTCTCGCATTAAGTTTGAACTTTCCCATTGTTTCTATCCGTTATAGCAAATAAGAACCCCATATGAATCCTCGATTATCTTCCATCTTGTGGTCTAAAATGAGTAGCTAAAAGGATAAAGAAGGAAGATGTATACATAAGATATTTGTGTGGGATCCTTTACGAATTTGTTATCGATAACCCGATTTTGATCAAAAATCATGTTCTGTTATAGCTTATGTCAAGTCAAAATTTCTCAGTTTGTTTTCTATGTCATCTCTTTCCGTCTTTCTAAATTTTGTCTTTTGTTTTCATTAATATCTTGATCATTTGCCTAAAAGATATCAAAATTTGCTTTTGAGATAGTATAACTCGCTGAAATTCTCTCACTTTCTCTCGAAAAAAGCTGCATACAAAATTATGTTGGTTGGTTGGTATCTCCTGTTGGGGTTTAGTTTATTCTTGTTGTTGAATACTAGATAAGGATACAGAGAAACTACATTATTTCATCTTGCCTGTTGTCGCCCTTCTGTGCAATTATGTTATGTTGATGTCAACTAGCTTGATCACCTTTGGGTTATATGGACTAACTCATCAAAGAGCACAATGTTGGTTGTTTTGTTTCCTTTATCTAGTTGTGAATTGAGCTAAAAAATTTATTGTTCTCCCTATCCGAACACTAGTACGTGCCTCGTTTACAGATTGGTTTCGTCTCTTTGATACTGCATACATTCAGTCCATACAAATATTTTTGGATTCCTAACATCCAAGGAAGTAGTGAACTAGATGATGCATAAGTTTGATTCAATTTAGGATTCCTTAATGATCTCTTGAATTTGGGTTCAATATAATCTTTCAAGGAGAGAAATAGGCTAGTTCAAAGCTATGATTGTTTGTCTTAAGTGCTAAATCTGAAAGTTTTTACCTTTACTGTATGTCGATGCTTTATTAAAGGGATTTCTCTAAAGTGTGCATTTACCTTTAATTTCTTTTAGAACAGACTGTGTCTTTATTATGTGATTTGAATTAGTTTTCTTTTGATTAATCATCAATGCCTGAGTGTCCAAATAAAGGGGACTCTATTTGGATCTTTTATTAGGCCTAGAAGAATATATTTTGAATAATAAGAATGTATTTCTGAAAGAAAAATGTGTAATATTATTTACGAGATCCTTGCAATCTATTTTGATTTCTTGTTGAATAATATTCCTGGATCTAATCATGTGTTGCTCTTTCTTAAGTTTAAAAGGGCCTTACTAATTCTCTACTTTTTTGTTTTGCATGAACCCTCGTGGTTGAGTCCAATGGACTCAATTTCTTTGAGCATTTCCCTCGTGGCCCATAGAGTCCTACCACCTCTATTGATTCCTTCAAAAAAAGCCTAAATATCGATCCTATAGTGTGTCGGATAGAAGGAATCGGAAGAAGAAGGACGGGTTGAAATCCATCTTTGAAGCGGCGAAGGAGACTTGAAAGTATCATTGTTTTGTTTATTTATCCATTGTCTTCATTATTTATTTATTTATATTTTATTTGTTTAGTTACTTATTTATTCATTCATTTGGGCCTCGAAGCCAAAGTTGTACTTAATACAGGTGGAGCGAATTTTGAGCCAAAAAGGCTCAAAAATTAGATTAGGACAGGTGAAATGGGTCGAAAGCCCAATTAGACTAGGACAGGTCTCATGGATTTGGGACCAATAGCCTAAATCCCATACTTTCTCCCCTTCCTCTTTTGCTTTACGCTTGTTTGCCTTATGTGTTTTGTGAATCTAGTTAAATCCTTAGTCAACTCGCTAAAAACTGGTTTCACATAAACACCAAAATATTCCTAAAATCACTTTTCTTTTCAAAAATCAACTTTTTCAAGGTTAATGAAAGACGATTTTCAAACAGTCTGGATAACCGCAAGTTAGCAGACGTTTTAGGGGCCTAACACCTTCCTAAAACGTTTATTTGAACCACTTACTTAGAATCTCTTAACTTAAATGATTTTCCTGATTTGGATCATTTGAAGTAACTCTCTAAGGGTTTCTTAATTCCTTTTCAAAATAAAGTGGCGACTCTTCATAAGTCAAAATTTCTCCGCAAAACACTCATAATATAGTTTTTAATTCTAAGCCTGAAATCCTAATTGGACAAGTGTGTAATCAACTTTAGAGGCTCAAATTTCTTAGTTTCTTGTTGAAGAATGAATGCTTTGGTTGAACCACATGGTATATCTCTTTTTACTTTCTTCATGAGTAGTTAAATAATTTAGTCTTGGGATTATGTTAAACTAGAGTGTGATTATGTATGGGTATTGTTGTGTTTGCATGGATTTTAGTTGTTGAGTATAGATTTTACCATTTCTTAAGCTTATGTGTTGGAATTTGATGGATCAAAACTCCAAATATCCAAATGGGTTTGATGGATGAAAGCTCTAAGATCTAGAAACCCTTTGTCTTCCTCAAAAGAGGGATTTAGGTAAATATTAGGTAACCCATAACATCCTCGAAAGAGGGTTATAGGGGGACAAAACAACGGTGAACAACTAAGCCTATGGTTTACTACCCTTTGCAATATTAGAAATAAGTGTTTAGGGAGTGTAAATCATGTTAAGAGAATCATCCTAGAAATAGGGATGCTTGTTTGAGGTTTTGGGTGGCTATATAAACTCCACACTTATTGGGTGTTAGAAAGGGCTAATAGGTAAAATCATTGGGGTTTTGTCGAAAGATTTACCCCAACGATCTTCGACCTAGACTATCCATTAATTAACAACTAAATCCCATGATAAACCATCATTGTCCCATATGGTTCACCTCTAAGGAGATATAATCCCAAGATTTCTCCAAATCTTAATTCAAACCAAAGATAGCATTCACCACGTACTTGTTGAAGTTTGTGTGAAGAATTTTCAAACAAATTCCCTCATTTACTTATACATGTTGTTTCAATTAGCATTCTGGCTAACCTTATAGTAACTTAAGTACCCATAGGTTAGAAGTCTATAGCATTCACTCCTTGAGATTCAACCTCAATTCACATTAGGTTACTTGACAACGACCGTCTCACCCCTTAATTATGGGAGTGAGTTGAGTGTTATCAGATACCTTGTTCAGATCATGCCTAAGCGTTCTTTGCTCCTTAATTTTATTAGAACTTCTTAGAAAAGTGTTTAAGAAATAGTCCAATTGAGTATAAACTTCCAGTATGATTTAGTCTGTACAACCAACAATTCAGTTTAGCAATCAAATAGATAAGCTCCTATGGTTTTCCATCTTTCCATCTAGTCTTACTATCTAAAGTTTCATGAGTATGGCTATTCCATGAGGTAAAATATTTGCATCCATGAAAATTACAAATTCAACTCAGTCCATGAATCATGCACCAGTTTCAAATTCAGATATTAAGTCATGATTCAGCTGTAAGTGTTTCGCACATCATCTCAACCTTTCCTTAGTATTTTAGCCAAGTTAGTATTATTCGGGGATGAATAATCCCAAGGGAGAGATATTATAATACCCTAAGTTTACATGTTCTAAACCTCTCAAAAGATAGCCCACGAAGTTAGCTTTTTAATGCTTTAAGCCTTGTCTTAATATGATGTCGTGGCAAGAAGATATGGAAGATTTCCCTTAATGGCCTAATAAACTATTATGAATATGACTCAAGGTAACGAGTCGTAACCACTCATGACAAGTCATCACGAGTGAGTCTTTGTTACTATAGTGGATTCCTCATCTATATCCAAGTAGCTAAGACTCCTCACTAAGACCCATAATAAGTGTCTACGAGTCGTATGAAAGGATTCGTAGTCAAAATAGAATGTAAAAAAAAAATTCAACCCAGTGGTTATGAGTCCAGCATATGACTTGTATCCACACATTATGAGTAGTTATGCGGACTCATATCCTGACCAGTAAAGGATCCAAGAATCAATACTCATGTTTTGGTAGTTTCACAAGTGGCTTATTCATATAATAAGTCCCCAAATAGCTCCAAGCTTGTAGACATGTCAAAACATTCCTTAGAGATTAAGTTCTTGGGATGGATATAACTATAGTCATATACCAACGAGCATAACTTTGGTTATACAAAGAATTTTTGGGCCCAATACCCACCAACAAATAGATAATTGAACTAGCTTTCCAACTATATCAATTTTGTCTTAATCTGATATTAGGGTGAAAAGTTATAAGCAAACTACTAAAGCACTATCAAAGCTACCCAGATTACAACTCGTAATGTCTCCTTACGGATCCTTAGAAAGGATTCATAAGCTGGGTAGTAGAGTCTTAAATAGGGCTTTTGATTAAGACTCAATTCACTACTCGTAGATAGAGCTTACGAGTCGTGACCTATGTTCTTGGGACTACTTCCAAATGATTTCCATAAGGTTCCTAAGGGTTTTTGGTCTTTTCCCACTATTTTAACCCCAAAACTACATCGTTTAAGCCATGTAAAACATTATAAAAATCCAAAACAACCCTAAATAGCTCATTCTCAATACAACACCAAAATTTCTCTATTAACAAGTGGTTCCCTCTTCCTCACAAGCTCTCAAGAACACCAAAACAAGGGTTTCTCTCAACAATTCTTTTCAAGGGTTCCCAACTCAAATATTCCTTTAAGAAATCAATAAGTCCAGGTATGTGGGGTTTTTAAAAAGGATACTCTTTCATCCTTTTGCCCAAAAAACTTGATCTTTAAATATGAATTTACATGTTTTAATTAGGGTTCATACCCAAATTCTCACCTTCTTGAAGTATAACATTATCATGTGATTGAAGGAATTATGTGCATAAGAGTTTTCATCTATTCATGTTTTGAATTGCAAGATTTCTATTATAATCTGAATATCATTATTTTGAATTGAATTTTGATGAAAGATTTAATTGCAAGTATTAAGCATGACATTTTGATATAAATTCTATAAAAGAAAGTATGAATTTCAAGGCTTAAGCATAATCACTGATCTTACAAGAAATGTAATCTTTAAGCTTCAATTATATTTATTACAATATGATTAAAATTCAGCTTGATCTTTTGATATAAGATAAGACATGAAATCCACATGAAATCCACAAGTGCTCCTTCTGATTATGATTTAAGTAAAGAGAAGCATAACTAGTTTTCAGTTTATAAACTCTTATGCTATTTTAAGGTGAATTTCTTAAGTATGAGCCTATATATATATATATATATATATATATATTGGGAGTAGTTTTTAACACAGAAAAGAAAATATGGATGGGCGTATCATAAATTCCTGGAACTACGAGCCATCATACGTTTAAATCCCAATACGAGTTAAGTTCAGTGATTACTTAAGTTAAGGTTCTATTATGATGGCAAGGGCAGGATAGATCTCCCCAACGTGGGTAAGACGTTGGATTCCATGATATCTCACATAGTTTATGTCAGTTATAAGAATCTACCACAAGAAAGAGTAAAATTAATGATTTTAGAAACTAAGTTTAATGACTTACTAAGCTTATTAATTATGCTTTACTATTTATGTTTTCATGATCTTTCAGCTTCCAGTTTTATTCATGTCCAAGGTGAGTCCTTTACACTTAGCATTCATGATTTGAAAGTATATGCAGCTTTTGTTTTACTTATGCATTTGCCCCCATATACTCAGTACATTCCAAAGTACTAACCACATATATGCTTTTGTGGCTACATTTCTTTATAATGTAGGTATCAGATGTAGCTCACACACCAGGGTTAGACAGTTCTCAGTATTCATCCAGAAGGTGATGAGTTCTCTTATTTTGAGTATTCTTATATTTTATTTTGATTATTCTTTTGTATTTATTAGGGATAGTTAGGGTTCATGTATCGACAACCTATATTCAGTATTAGTAGAGGCTTCATAGGTGGTTATTCAGATTTGATGTATTTATTTTTATTTTTATTTTGTATAACTAAAGTGTAAATGTCTTTACTAGTTTTGTATTGAACATATTCAGCAAAGACATCTCTTTCACTTATCTCTTTCGTATTTTTGTATCTTACTCATTTACTCACGAGTTATGTCAGTATCATGGGTTAGCTTTGGATCATTTGTTTTTTAATCACTGTGTGACGTCCAGGGGATAGTCTCGGGGCATTACAGATACCACCTGTAATATTAGAATCAACCCATGCTAGGTATTCTTTACACCCCTGGGATACCACCCAAGAATATACATATTCACCTTAGATTATTCATTTTATCTTTTAGGTTATTATTTTGGTGGTCATGACATTATCAAATTTTCAATTTTTGACTAGTTGTAAAGGACATACAAATATGCACTTAGGTTGCATTTATTTTTTTAAGATTTAAACGTCAAAATCTGAATGTACATCTGAATGATTAAGATATTGTCTTTAGATCTGAAAACTGAATGATTAAGACTGTTTGTTTTTCAACATCTGAATGTGTAAGAAAATTTATTTGTATATTTAATAAAATAAAAAATACGATTCAAATAAAAACTAATTATATATCAGAAAAGTATATAATTTAATACAACAAAATTACTATTTGATTGAAAAAAATATTTATGTTTGTTAGTTAGAGTGGAGATGGTTTATAATGGTAGTTACGGTGACAATGACTAATGTTAGTGATTAGTAATGTTAGTGGTGATGGTTGGTATTGTAGTGACTGTTATGATGGTAGCAGTTGATAGTGGTGGTGCTAGTTGTGATGTGATGTTGCTTGATATTAGTAGTTGGAGTGTTGATTGTGATGGATGAAAAATGAACACATTATGGCTGACGATGTGTTTGTGCTAGTTGGATATGTTGTTAGTTGTAATGGTGGATATGGTTATTAGTAGAGATAAATTGTAGTGATGATAGTGATTAAAGTGATGGTAGAGGTGGTGTTACTAGTGACAATGGTGATGGCCGTTGAAGAATGTGTGGAGGTTGTGATGTATTAGTAGTATTTAGCAGTGGTGCTAGTTGTGATATATGAGTTGGTCGATAGTAGGGATTGATCGGTAGTGGTTGATGATGGTGTTGTTGTTAACGGTGGTGGTGGCGGTAAATATAATTAGAAAAATAAAGGTAGTAGGTGTGGTAGTGGTCGCTAATAGTGGTTGGTAGTGATATTTTTTGTGGTGGTTGTGATGGTGGTGGTACGTGGTGGTTGACAATGATGGCGGTAACATAGGTGGTGACTGATGATTATGAATAGAGTGGCGGTGAATATTATCCAATACCAAAATATCTCTTCCGATCTATTAAGACTTGATTCTAGATCTGAATGATTAAGACCTATTCAGGCCTATAAAGAGCTAAAATATTAATAAAAAACAAATACACTTAATGATCTGAAGTTGGAACCATTCAGATTCAAACCTCCATTAAGTACAAACAAATGAGCCCTTAATGTAGTAAAAATGATGTAGGAACAAACAACAATAGTAATATAACACTTAGGAGTTTAAATAACACAATGAACCTTATTTGACTAAGAGAAGAACTCCACATCTTCTTTTTGAAACCACCACTTTCATACTAGAAGTGTAAAGGTATAGATCTAATCACAAACAAATTTTGAGTATTTTAACTCACTAAGGAGTGGGGACAAGACCATTGGCTAAATTATCAATGGTGTACTACTTCTAACTATCTCTTACTAGGAAGAAAACTTAGAAAGCTTACTATGTGACACATGTTATTAGATTTCATGCCAAAGAACATAGAATTGAATGGGCTTGCATACCTTACTATACAACTCCAATAATAACCCAAATTAATCTCTTATCCTTTGAATTACTTATCAATAATAAATTAACTAGTAAAAATAGTATTAGTAGTTAACCCCAACACATTTGTTCTACATAACATCACCTAAATAGTAGTCGGGTAATAAGTCCACAATTTATCAAATCAAGGGCGTGTTCTTTTAACCCTTTCTCTTTTAATAACATTTGTACAACACACAGATTCATATAAGATCCAAGGAGACTTATTTGGATTCATAATATGCATAAAACAGTTTATAAAGCATGATAGGCAACAAAACTTCTACAACATTTAATTAAATGGTGTAACATTATAACTTCTTTTATATGTAAATATTAACTACTTACATCTCTTTTAATAAAAAACAAGCTTTACCTAACATACACACATAAAACGACTCCTAATACAGTCCCAAAATCCTTCCATCACATTAAGGAATTAATCACTCAAGGATTCCAATCACCACCCCATTATTTCTTGACAAAAACAAACATGGAGATCTCCATTTAGTCTTCTTTATAAGGAGTAGCAAGAAATGTGAAGTATCCTTGCCGTAATCTTGGGAATTTATTTTCTAAATTTTCACTTCTTTCAAGATCTTGAATAACCAAAGGATCTGAGGCAGCTAACATGGAGGCAATGTAGTCCTATACTTTTAAGCATAACAAACATGATTTTCTAGTTTTCAATAGAAGAATAAAGCTAAAAATATAAGAATTTTCACTTCCTTATCTTGTAAGGATGAGGTAAATCTCCAAATATCTAATGAAATTATAGGGCTGTTGTAGAAACTAAGAGAGACAAATATATAAATCTCAAGAATTTGAGTCTTTTTCTTTAAGTTAAAATGGGTAGAATGACCAATTTTTAATCCCGTAAAAGGGACCATCTCTTGGAAACTTTTGTTACCCATTTTTGTCCATAAAGTACCAAGTATTTGATTTACTTACTTGGCCATTGAACTTGTCCCTTGATGGACTGAAGCTTGTAGGGCCTTGGCTATATATCTTTCACATTTTCTTCCAATTATCGTGGGATAGAATTAATTCAAGTAGGTGGTGGTGTACTTTTACCAATAAGCTGGTCAAAAGAGTGTTAGTAGGTGATGCACCTACTTAGTTCTTAGGTTGTTCAATAAGTCAAAGTAGGTGATGCACCTACTTTTCACCTACTAGCTTAATTTAAGTCATTCAATCAGCTCAATTATTTATTCTATAATCCAAGTCTTAACCTCTTAAACGTGATAGACTTGACCACTTTAAATCTTAAGGTAGAATACTACCTTACTATCTCATATTTAAATACTTTTGTCGGGGTTAACTTGGATGTATACATGCTAAAACATTAAGGTTTTTATAATTTCTTTAAATCTATTTTAAACCATGACTAATCACTTAAGAAACATGGTTCTTTAACTATACAAAAAGGCTACATTAATTTCCAGATAATATAACAAGTACACGCAAATACGGGAAGTTACATTTTAGTCCTATCCTTACTTTCGGTCTAAGATACTCTTATTTCATGAGAGGTAATTTCCGTCAAGAGGTCCCTCATGTTCAACTCTAAGTCGTTCCTATTATATGAGATCAAATTAGCATACTAAAATGCTTAGACCATGTAATAATTCTTATTTGGATATCTCTTACGGACCATGCCCTCGATTCATTCCCCCTAATGTTATTAGAACCTCTAATAAGGTGCATTGAAGGTAACACATATTCCTTTATCTATGACTAATAGAAATTTCATGTCATTATCTATCACTGTGTCATTCTACATATACATTTATGCCAAGATTTCTTCAATCAAGTCCTTATAGCTAGCAATTCAGTTTAGAGATCAAACAGACATTTTCATCATTTCCTATCCTTCCTACTAGTCGTACTCTCTTGAGTTCGTATTGTGGCTATTTTATGCGAGCTTGTATATGTATTCATGTTGTGTGTAAATACAGTTGCCTTATTCCCAACCTAAAATTAATTCAAGATAACAATTTCCTCCTTATTACTTCTCTTAATCTAATTTCACTCAGTTGTTCACATGTCTTACTATGCATTTATAAATTCAGTCTAATATATGTTTTAGTTAGAGACTCAGTTATTGTATCAGTATTCAGCTCTCAAAAATCATTTTTGAGATTGCAACCTTTTCTCTCTCCTTCCGGCTTAGTTGGTCTTCATTAGAGGATGAATGATCCCTAGGAGGAGATATTATAACACCCCAAAAATAAAATCTAAGATCAAAACCAATCTTTAAGCATATATAGAACCAAACTCAATGATTTGATGGTATGAAAAATGAGCTATGATAGCGCTCAAATTATACTATTAAAGTACAGTGATCATTGTAAATATATTTTCTTACCCAACAAGATTTGGAGTCGTATCAATAGTAAACAAGAGCGTGAGCTTCACTCTCAAGTGTTACAAGTTATTCCAGGTTTTCAAGCAATGTCAAAATTAAACATGAAAGTAAAATTGGGGGGAGGGGGTTGTGTTTGAACAATTTCTAATAACAAGTTAAAAGTGTCAATGATTGGTTTTGAAATCTAAATGCTATAAGGTTGTAATCAAGTAAGTTAAAGCAGTTGGAATAATATATCCTTGATACTGATTTAATGCAGGTGTAAGTGAGAGAATACATGTAAGAGACGATTGTTAGTGATGATTTGGCATGGTTTTTGCTAATGGAAGTGATTTCTCTATCCATAACCATATTTTGCATGGGCTTACCTCAACCACCCAAATATCTATATTACCAAACAATCGTAGTCCTTGAAATTGGTAAGCAATCTCTAGAATTACTACTTAAATAAGTACATCTCAAGTATCATTAACTGGATCTCATCACCCTTATTACCTTTTTCAGGAAACAAAAGTTATCCAAGTATAGAGTTAGTTTGCAACCTCAATCTTTAAGTTATAACATAGTTAACATACAAATGAATTCAAAGGTAAATAATTAGTACCTACATGCAATCAATACTTAATCATGCATAACCCCAAGTATGGAAATTATCTATGCATAGCGAAGGATAAAGAAATTATACCAAATATTCATCCATGTTTGCCAATAAATTCAAAGATTTCGAGAAAAATCTAATTTTTGAGCTAAACGTATCAAGATCCAAGACTAGGGTTTGATTACAAGCTTAAACAATTACCAAATTCACATAAGATGGGATTCTAATGGACAAAAGAAGTTTAAATAAATTCAGAGGAATTGAGAAACTTAATTATAGAATTTTCACTGCGTGAAAAATCGACTGAGTAGAGTACATCACCGAACAGGTTGATGATTCATCGAATTGCATCTAGTTTGTTGATTTGTCAACAATTTATGCTCTAAGGGTAGGCTTATATTCCTTTTGTTGATTCAAGTCTTGGTCCGCCAATCAACTCGGCGATGCATCGATATGTTCTTGGCATCACATTTTGCTTCTTTTTTTTCTAGCCTTTTTCTGTAAGATTTTGCGATAGAGATGTCAATTTGGCAATCCACTAATCATTTTGGTGATGCGCCAAAGTGTCCTTTTTATGTCTTTTTGTGATTTTTATTACTATCTTTCATCTTTTTTCCTCTTTTCACTTTGTTTTTCTAGGGTACTTACTTCTAATCCTTTACCAAAAATCAAAACAAAATAAGATTAAAAACTCTTAACTTTAGTATTGAGGACATGTTTTTTCTCAATTTTTAGGGTAAATGAATAGAAATTAACCAACTCATCAACATCCCCAACTTGAATCTTTACTCGTTCTTGAGTAAATCAATGCACTCATAAGAAAGCTACCAACAACTACAAATAGTACAAACTGGGAGCTTAGATACATACTTTATTTGTGAACACACTTTTTCCCTCATGATTTTATAAACCAAGGCCTAGTTTTCCTATCAAGATCTCAATTTGTCAACAACCATCATCAAACATTGTCTAAATATTTCCATGCCAAGAACATGCTCGTAGAATTCAACTGAGATTTAAGAATTCTAAAATATCACAATAATCAACTCACATAAAGAAGTCCCTTCCCTCAAACTCGATTGTTGAAAATTCTAGGGACTATAAAATTAACTCACTCTCCAAAACAAGATCAAGAACACAAGTACCACACCCTAGGCTTTCCGATAAGCTCCATTCAACCACATCAAAGTGTTCAAAATCGAAGATCGCCTAGGTTTTAGTTTGGCTTGTAGCATTGGCAAAGGGATAAGGAAGGAAAGATTAAAGTTATAGTGACTCTACCTCTCAAAGCATCTAGAGAGACCTCCATTCACCTATTTTCCCAAGGTCTTCTATTTATAAAGCTTTTAGGACCAATCTTTCACAACCTTTTTCAAAATATTTCCTCCTTCTATCATTTTAAAATTTAAATAACTACACATATTTGCAATAATAACAATGTCGTACATTTTATATATTTACATATTTGTGTCAACCATGATACAAGGATAAAAGGAAGGGAATGTTTGCGGTCCACATATTTAAGAGCTATCGAGCACAGTCACATTACGAGGTCTCCTCCACCACCAACTAAGAATTTTGTCCTAAGTTTGTCTTTTACCTCACCTAGACACTTTGAGGAGGTTTGGTTCAAGAGAGAGATTTGAGAGAATGGGTTTTGGCTTGTGATAAGGTTATTCAAGAAAATAGGTTCCAAGTCTAAACGGGAGACAAAATTGGCCACTCTACTTACCAATAGAGGGTTTAATTTGGGTCACAAAGAGTGTTTTACTCTCAATTAATGGCCTAAGATCATATCTCCAATCTCACATGCTCTTTATTTTCAAAATAAAGCAATAAGGCATGTTTTAGGCAACCTTGATGCATAAGATCGAATTAAAACCTTTCCCTCACATGGTATGTAATCACATACTCAAAGTAATATTCCTCAATTATCATCCCACATTTATATAACATATCAAAGAAGGTATTTAAGTAGCCAAAATAAGATGAGAGCTTTCAAAAAATAAGAAACTAACTAGCTTAACTAGACCCATTGAAATTTTTTAAAGATGGGCATACTTTTAAAAAAGTTGAAATACACATCACAATTAAAAACTGTGCATGTGAAAAATCTACCTAAGTATACTATTTAAGTCAAAGTGTTCTATTGCTAGTACACTTCCCTCTAGAAAGTGCATGGTAAAATGAATTTTTATTTTCAAAGGAATTAAAACTATGGAACTAAAACTACTAATCCAAAAATTGAAATAAAAATCATAATGAGAACACAAAGAAATAAAAACTACACATCCATCTCGAATAAAATCCAAAATTCCTACACATAAAATGGAATCCAAAGCACTAATATCTAATTATTACAACCCAAATAAAAATAAAATGAGTCTCCTAATAAAAAAGTATCTAGTATAAGAACCATATAACAGTATCTACGTAACCAAAACAAGAGAGCCAATATTACAGATCTAAAAAAATAACCTTCTTACCCTCAACTAAAATATATGCATTTTCCTAAATGCAATAGGACATATAAAGTAAATATAAATAGAGTGAGGGTCCCCTTGAATGCGGATAAGCCTAAGGTGGTAACTGGCTCACTGATATGGCCATTGTATGGGCATCAGTGCCTATCTTATCATATGCCGAATCAGAGAGATCGTGTACAACTGAGGTATCCATAGCGGCAACTGAACGAGAGGTCCCAATTGGTGAAGTCTCGCTAATTTATCTCTCCATATAAATAATGATTATAAAATCCTCGATCTCCTACCTATCAACTTTCTCTAATACATGTAGGTCAACCTAGATACCAATCTGGCCCTCATCCTTAAAGAAACCATCTATCTCAGCACTTTCTAATGCTTCATCTAAAGCACAGTCTAAATCCTCCACCCCTTCTTCTTAATCAATGGAACAATCTCACTAATATATACATGCTATAGTCTAGTGTCTCTAATAAAACCTATAAGAGAAGTCATATCAGGGAATTGGATCTCATCAACATGCCTTCGAAGGAAAGCTAACTTGACCTATATGGTAGTAACAACCTCGAATGGAATAGACTAATGAGGTGATCGCAACTCATCCAGCTCCTTCCTAAAATGCTTCAAAGTCTCCCTA
The DNA here is from genome assembly GCA_030864215.1 of Capsicum pubescens. NCBI lineage: Eukaryota > Viridiplantae > Streptophyta > Magnoliopsida > Solanales > Solanaceae > Capsicum > Capsicum pubescens. The sequence continues at coordinate 129,282,878 of CM061543.1, forward strand.
ATGTTATGAATCTTCTCACATACTAGGTCTATAGTAACTTTTAACGCACTAGCAATTATACCCGAAATATCTCTTTCGAGCATGGCTAACCTAGCATCTCCTACATAGTCTGACTGACCCATCCTACTAATGTCAACCTGTGTTAATAGGGCTCTCGAGAAACCCACAATAGTGGAAAGTTGAGGAGTGGGGCCACTAGGTATAGGTGGCTGCGCAGATGGACTTATAGTTGGGGCAGTAATTGCGAGAGTAGGAGTACACTCAAGAGCGGTGGAATATGGAACATACATAGGAGTGATATGGATGGCACCACTATTAGCTGAAGTCAAATCAATCACTAGGGCACCTTTTTTTCTTGTTCCTAACCTCGTCAACCAACTCTATCCACATAATGTCAACCGTAGAAACTAGGGTGTACTCAAAATCCCTCTTCTTATTGAATGAAACTTTCGCACAACATAACTCAATAATCAAGTAAGGGAAATCCAAGGAAGTGTACTTCTGCTAAGCCTAGCTAGAAGTGTCTGGGACTATGAGCGGTCCCAAATTTATATCTTTTGTAGCAATTATCGAATCAAGAAGAATTTCCTAGAGGCTCACTAAAAGGTACTGATTCTTAGACCAAGATATTGCTAAACACGAAGCTCAAACAATACCTAGCCTCTAAATGTCTAATTTATGAATTTAGATTATGGGATCAAGCTACTTGGGCGAGACATCACATATATAAGGGACCAACCAAGCCCACACATTATTACTCGTATCTTTCACTTGAGCTGGAAAGTAATGTTCATTAATATTCTTACATCCAAACTCTTTATTAATGGTAGGAAATTGCATTTACCCCTCTTATTTTTACAACATCCTTTGTCAATTTAAGAACTCTTCTTTTTTTTAAGCAACAATTCCCCATACGCAACAGAAAAATTCTATAATATTATTATCCATGTAGGACTTAGGTGGTATAGTAAATACCTAAATAAACATGGTTTTGGAGTGCTAAAAGAACCTGAGGATGATTTCTCTCTTGACCATGCAAGCTCAGATGTTGCTTTTCTATGATAATACACTGATGTTACACCTTGATATAGTTCAAGACATGTCCTCCTTGAAGGTGAAAAAGGGCACTACTGTAGGGGTAGAAGGCTGCTCAATTCTATTCTTGTTGGCTAGAGTTTCCTCCAAAATGTAGAAAGGCTTATGACTCTGTGTGGTGTTTTCCTCTTTTGAGGAATTGAGGTTTTTCCTCTCAAAGTTTGAGCTATTTGTAAATTTCTCCTTAGAAGAAATAAGGGCCTTAGATTTGCCCTCATCTGCTCAATTCCTCCTATACAAATTTCTGATAGATTCCCTTGCAAAGATAGTCACCCCCTTACAAGACTTGAGCAAAGAGTAGGAGATTTGGGCTACTTTTTTTATACATGCTTCATCCTAGGCATCTTTTCATATAAGAGTAGCAATGGGCTTGGACCGTGTTATGAAATCATCATAATTTTTAAAACATAGGTTTGCATCGTCGAGCAAATTAGAGCATCACCAAAAATATCAATGATGCAAATGATTGTCACTAAAATAAATAAAAAATCAAGTGTACAAGTCAGTGAAGGGAAATGTAAAATTGGTGACATGCTAAAGGATTCAGCGACACTCCTTGAGCATCGCCGGTTCTCTAGGCAATTCAATAATTTACAACTAAGTTAGCCAATCATTCGATAATATTCAATAATACAGAGAACTTTGGTGGTGCATCACATAGTTTGGAGCATCACTAAGGTTCTCAACCTATCATTGAATTTTCATCTCCCATTCACGACCCTTCGTCTTCAGTTGTAATTTTTTTCAACTTATCGACCATAGATACTCAAACTTCCCCATGTATCAATATGCAAATGACCATACAATGATTATTCCTTTAATAATAATGTTGCCCAATCTATAATTGGGTAAAATAAGTCAAATTAAAAACAACCCACAGCAATTACAAACTAATTTTACTCAAACTTATTACAAAATCACTTAAAACTCATGCCAATGATTCCCATTTTTAATAATTATGCATTAATCATAAATCATAACTTTACAATATCCAAATATGCAAAAATAAAATGAATAAATTTAGGCAATGCAACATGAATTAAACATAAAAAAGTATTATGAACACTCTATTATCAACAATTATAACCACTACTATCAACAAAAACAAACTCTAACATGTAAGTTTTGTGGAAAAAATATTGAAGATCTTCAAGAACAAGGACCTATGGTGCATATGTGGTTGTAGAATTTTAATTCAAAGAATTAAAATATGTGTTTGTGTATTTGTTGATGAAGTGAGAGAGTGAAAAGAGAGAAGAAAATAAGGAAAATAAAAAGAGTTTGAATAAATACCAAGGGTCAATAGGTAATAGAAAATCAAAGGTCAAGAAATTCAAACCATCATTTCAGAAACTGCTCAAGTAGACATAACTTCTCCATCGCTGATTACATCAATGATGCGCCGATGGGGAGCTCAATCATCGAATGTAATAGTATGTTAGACCCTTTGTTATCATTTGTAGGAGCAAATTTATTTATGGGCATGTGTCTCTGAACACAATGGCGATGCACCAATTTGTACCCTCCATCACCAACTAAAGCATATCATGTTAAGTTAGAAACCCCTCGGTGAGGGACTTCAGTGATACGCCAATTTCCCAAATTTATTTTCTTCGACTTGATATTTACCAATTTCCCCAAACTTATACTCTATCATTCACCTGTACATATTAATAAACATTATTTAAAAGAGCATATATAAACTTGAGTTTTCCTCCAAAGAAGTGCATTAGTTATCATCATGGCACAAAGTTGTCCTTTATTTATCAAGCATCATTGAGGTACATAATCTCTAAGTAATTTGCCTTTAGGAGAAACTTATGGTGATGCTTAACTCATTTCCCATTAATGGTAAATTGGATCCCTGATAGGGGAACGGCCATAAAGATGGATGAGTGAGAGAGTGTGTTGACTCGAGACTTGGAGTGTACAAGTGAAGTTTGAAGAAGGACGTTGGACATCCCAAAACCTACACTCCGAGGGAACCTAGTTCTTGACTTTCATTAAGGGAAAGAAGGACTTTTACACATCAGGACATTACACTCAAGAGGTTCCTCAACTTAAGCATCATTAAGGGCATTGTGGTCTTTTGATGCCTCTTTTTTACACTCTATAGGAGCACCCTTCATTAAGGGTATTTTGGTCTTTGAATGTAATAACTATATATAGACAATTAGGCTTCTATTTTTCATTAGATTTTGATGAATATTGAAGATTTTTTCTCTCTTTGAGAGTGTATCTCCTTTAGTGTAGGGCTTGGAAAATCCATAATTGAAACTAGGGTTATCTTGAGTGTGGATTCACTTGAGTTGACAATAAGCTTAGAAACGTTAGTGCTTTGGGGTGCTTCGAGTCCATTTTGTGTCAACGTAAGAGAGTGGTGCTGCCTTTGTGGATTGTAGAGGGTTTTGGTGTTTGATACACACCTTAGCTCCTATAATTTGTAAAAGTTTATGTCTCACTAACTATCCTTTAAGTTTATGCATTTTCTCTTCTTTGTTTTGCTAAGTCTGAATGTGTCTTTGTTTGTTCTTCTTCATCTCATCTTCTTCTCTTTAGTTGTGTTGTTATTTTTGGATTTTAGGTTTGTTCCCTTATCATTTGGTATCAAGAGCAAGGTTTGATTTTGTTTCAACAAAATCAATCTTAGGATTGTTATCTTGAAAATAAAAAAAAAGTAAAAAAAAAGAAAAAAGAAAAAAGATATTGTTCACTTTTGTAGGATTTGTCAATTTTTGAGACTTGATTTTTATGTGTTTTGTGTGTTTCTAGTGTTAGATCCTTATTTCTAACACTAGAAGAAGTGTAGAAAATAAAAAATCTTACAAAAAAGTTGTTAATCCCGTTTTTGTGTTTGGGCAGATTTTTGAAACTTAGATCCACATTGTTTTTATGTGTTGTGTGTGTTTCTAGTGCTAAATCCTTGTTCCCTAACACTAATAGAGTCTAGATCTAAGATTTGAGCTAGATCCGAGTTGTTTTGAACCTTCCACCATTGTTGAACTTATGTTTGAAGGTTTTGGAGAGTGGATCTCATGTGGATTATTGTGGTTGTGATGATTTGGAGCTGATTTTGTGATATTTGTGCTTAGCTTGGCAAAGGGACCTTAGATCTTCAAGAAAATTTCAATTTGGAGGTCATTTGCCTTGTGGTAAAATGTTTGGTCAACTCTTGAATATTTTTATTTTTCTTCATCGTCTTCATATATTGTTGGAGAAAAATATTCAAAAAGGGGTGTTTGATCTTGAAAAAGGAGGGAAAAGAGTGTACTACTTGTTCAAGAAAATTTTGAAGCACCTTCCTAGTCATCCAAAAGAAAGAAAACAACAAAAGAGAAGGAATAATCAAGTACAATTGAAAGTACAAGGGGGGACCATTTCAATTCAAATTTATTTGAGCTTGAAAAAAGCTTGAAACCTTGTGTTTTCTCCTCCAAAAACCAAAATTACACTCCCTTGGTTGAAGATTGGACAAAACACAACTTGAAAAACAAAAAAGTTTGCAAATTTGATGTCCAACCACAAGCTACCACATCACCACTTTGGGACAACTAAATTTTGAGCTCAAATCTTGATTTCTTGGTTTCTATTCTTGATTCTTAGCTGCATTTTTATTGATTCTAGTACTAACTGACAAACTAGTAATTGTCTACTAGGTTTGAGTTAGTTTTCAGATATTGAGAGAATACTCTTTAGATTGTAATTTTAGTCTTTCTTTAGCTTAGTGAATCCAAAACTTGAGGGTTTTATGCAAGTGAGGTGTTCTTCACTTGTGTTGATCAATTGGCAAGAAAGGTGTAGTTGAGGAATGTGAATTCCTTTGGTCCACCTAAGAGTGTGGTTTGAACTAATGTTGGTGAGGTGTGTTTTAGTGTTTGATACACATTCTTATGCTAATCATTGGTGTTGGTGAGGGTCTCATTACCTATCCTTTTCAATTCATGCATTTCTACTTCATCTCTCTTCTTCTTTGTGTTGTTTTCCTTGTCTTGTTCAAGTTTAGTTGCTTATTTTGTATTTCCTATTTAGATTTCATACCAATCCCAAATCATTCGCTAGTTCAAGTGATTCATTAGGAAAATAATTCACCACTTTGGAGGGACTCGACCACCTCATTTTGAGTTAATCTGGGAACAAATTATACATTGAGTTGAACAACAATACACTATCACCCATCTTGAACTGTCATTTAGAAGAATCTTGGTGTCATTCCATCTCTATATCCTTTCCTTTTAGAGAGTAGAAATTTCATAGGCCTTCAAACAAAACTCATCCATAACATGAAATTGGTCTACCCTCAATTTGGAAGAATCCTTCCAATCCACATTTAACCTTTATAAGGCTCACAATGCCTTATGTTTGAGTTCCATAGAAAGGTGGCAAGATTTTACAAACATTAACTGATAAGGAGAAATGAAAATAAAGGACTTGAATGAAGTCCTATAAGTCCACAAAACATTATCAAGTTTTTGGGCACAATCCATTCTACTTGCATTTATAGACTTTGCCAAAATCTCTTTTATTTCTTAATTTGATACTTTCACCAACCCATTGGATTAAGGATGGTATAGGGATTCAACATTATGCGCAACCCCATATTTCATAAGCAAAGACCCAAATAATTGATTGAAAAAATAAGATTCTTCATCACTTACAATACCATGAGGGTGCCAAATCAGGTTAAAACATTCTTCTTCAAGAATTGAGTAACACTTTTAGCTTTATGGTATGGCAATGCAATGACTTCAATCAACTATAAAAACATAATCAACTAATACCAAGATGTAATGGTTTATACAAAATAAAAAAAAGGTCCCATGAAGTCCAACCTTATATATTAAATAACTCAACACCAATGCTTAGTTGAAAGGGAATCTTATGTTGCCTCATGATCCCTCCTTGCCGTTGACATTGCTCACATGTCCTCTCTAGTTCATGTGTATCATGATACAGTGTCATCCAACAATAATCCACTTTGTATAACTTTTGCAGCTATATGCACACTGCTATGATGGCCTTTAACTGGTGACAAGTGACATGCATCAAGAATAGGTTGCATTTCTCTCTCCATAACACACCATTGAATTACTCCATCCGAACACTTTTTAAATATGTAAGGCTCATCCCAATAGTACCATTTCATGTCATGGAGAAATTTCTTCTTTTGGTGGAACTTTAGGTCCTTGGGGAGAGCCATGCCCACTATATAGTTTGCAAAATCAACATACCAAGGCACCACCTTCTCTAACATAACCATCATAAGTTCATCTAGAAACTCCTCATTGATCTCAAATTCATTATTACACACCTTATTTTATTCAAGATGAGACAAGTGGTCATCCACTTGATTTTCATATCGCTTTCAAACTTGAACTTTGAAGTCAAACTCTTGTAAAAGTAAGATCCACCTAACCAGTATCAATTTTGATTCTTTCTTGTCCATCAAAAAACAAAGAGTTGCATGATCCGTGTGCACAACCACCTTTCTACCTTGAAAATAGGCATGAAATTTAATGGAAGCATGGACCACGGCAAACAACACTTGTTGCGTCATTGTATAATTGTGTTGGTCATTATTTAATGACTTCCTAGTATAATAGATAGGGTGAAAAAGTTTATTCTTCCTTTAAACTAACGTTGCACCCAATGCCAACCCACTTTCATCACATATCAGTTCAAAAAGCAATGCATAATTCAAAGCCACTATGTTAGGGGCCAACACAAGCTTTTCTTTGATATAATTGAAAACCTTTATATAATCACCATCATAGTCAAATTTAGCCTCTTTTTCAAGAATCTTACAAAAATGTTGCATGATTTTTTATAATTCCTTGAAAAAGTGTCTATAAAAGTTGACATGCCCAAGAAAACTTCTAACCCCCTTTATGGAGTTTAAATAGGGTAACTTAGCAATAACTTCAAACTTTGCTTGGTCAACTTGAATGCCCCGCCCTAAGATTTTGTGCATGAGTATAATACCTTCTTTGACCATGAAATGGAACTTTTCCCAATTTAATACTAGATTTGTTTCTATACAACACTCAAGGACTTTACCTAAGTACTTAAGACAAGTATCAAATGAGTCACAAAAAGTGGAGAAGTCATCCATGAACCTTCCATGGTATCCTCAACCATATTTTAAAATATAGACAACTTACACCTTTGAAAGGTGGAGGGTGCATTGCATAGTCCAAAGGCATGCATTTGAAGGAAAAAGTCCCATAAGGGCATATAAATATGGTTTTATCTTGATCTTTATAAGAAATGCAAATTTCATTATATCTGGAGTACCCATTGAGAAAATATTACCACCCAGGCCTGGAGAATCGATCTAGCATTTGGTCCATAAATGGCATAGGGAAGTGATCTATTTCAGTACAAAAACTCAATTTACAATAATACATACACACCCTCCAACCCATAACCAGACGGACGGGTGCAAGATCATTATTTTCATCTAAGACTACCATTATACCACCTTTCTTAGGAATACATTTGATTAGACTCACCCACATACTATTCAAAATTGGGTACAAACATCTGCATTAAGCCATTTAATAATTTGTTTCTTGAACACCTTTTACATTGGTGGGTTTGTTGGTGTTCCAAACTAGGCACCTGATCAATCTCCAATTTAATTTAAGGATATAAATCTCAAGAGCTATCCCCATGATGTCCACTATGGTCCATCCTATGGATCAGATATGCGTCCTTAATATAGATCTTATGGCCTCCACTTGCCAAGGTTTGCAATAATGATAAGCAAAGAATTACCTTTATTTAACAAGATTTACCTAAGATGAGAAGGCAATTTATTTAACTCAAGTTGAAGGGGTTCAACTGCTAAGTATTGAGTGTTTGGCAAGAGGTGTTCCTCAATTTTTCAAGTCGAGGTACAACTTACATGAGTTCTTAGTATAAGACCCTAGACTTGTCAATGATGCAACCACATCATCATATACCTTAACTTCATCCCTACCGTGGTTCCACAATACCTCAACTAATATATCACTGATGGAATCATTTTCAATAGAATTAGTTACTTTAATATCAATCATGTCGTTAATCAAGATCACTTTTAAATGCCAAGGTTGTTTCAAAGACTTTCACAAATTGAAGGAAACCTCTTCATTGTTCACCTAGAATTTCATTTCTCTGCACTCAACATCAACCAATACCAAATAGGTAGCGAAGATTGGCTACAAAGAATAATGGGGACCTCATGGTTAATTTTACAATCCAAGATCACAAAATTTACCAAAAAATGAATCAATCTACTTTGACATTTAAAGAATATAACACAACTACGGGATTCTTTATAGAGCGATTGACCATTAAAAATCTCATTGTGGTTGGCTTTGGAGAACCTAAACCTAGATTATGAAACCTGACCAATGATATCAAATTAATACTTGCCCTAAGATCACTTAGAGATTTTTAAAATTTGTACCCCCCGAAAGTGTATGGGTTAGTGAATGCTTATGGATTTTCTTTCTTTACCACCTTTTGGCTAGTCATCATCACAATATAATTGTGCATTGCCTTAATTATTTTATAATCAATAACTCACTTTTTTGTTACGGGATCCTTCAAAAATTTAGCATACCCGGGCATCTTTTGTTGGCATCAAGTAATGGAATATTTACTGATAGGTTGCTAAACTTTTAAAGGAGATTCTTAAACTTTGAGTCATATTATATCTTTTTTAGACTTTGAGAAAATTGTGGAGGAATTTTAATTTGAGGATTTGAGACAACCAAGCCTTTATTTATCTTTGACACATTATTTTCCACCACTCGTGGTTCTTAATTTTTACTCTTCTCTTTTTCAATTCTCGATTTCTCCAAACTAGGCCCATTTGGCATAGTAACCTTTTAATTTTGACTATCAAGCTGCTTTTACTTCCTACTTACTTGTTCATTTACTTCCTTGTTATTAGGGTCTTCAACATGATAAAAAATATTATTTTCTGGAGTTTTTTCAACTCATAGTGACAATTTCCATGACATGATCTTCATTCATTGGATTTGCTACAGTTTCACAAGGAAGTCCCCCTTTTTGTCTTGCATTCAAGTGGGAAGAAATTTTATCCAATTGGATATCATGGTATTTGATTGATTCTGATTGTAAAATAATTATTTAATTTAGTTATGAAAAGTTTATTTTCATCTATCTTAGCATCTTATCACTTCCTTCAACCACCATAAGGATGCACGCAAGAATATCTTCACTTTTATACTTTTTTAGATCAATAAAGGTCGTGTATTTATCTTTCACTAGATCATGTGGAGGGATATACCTATCATTCTTATGATTCCTTTCTCCCTAATCAAAGTCTTGATCTTTTTTGTTATCTCTCCAATCTCTATATCGATCAGGATCTTTCCATTCATATTCCTTCCAATCACAGCACCATTTCTTCCAACCATAGTTCCTACCTTGACTTTGATAGATCGGTTGGGAACCATTTGTTTGGTTTGAAATGAATCAAATTTCTTCATCAAGAGACTCCACATAATCATCTTCATATGCTTTGGTTCCTTTATAAGCAATGGCATTAACCATTTTTGAAGTTGCTCCCATCACATGTTTGGCAAGGTGATTGTAACACCATGTATTTTGCGTGTACTTATTCTATTTATATGGAATATGGTATAGCCTTATGGTATAGGTAACAAACGAGATTTGTGATGCGATTGTTGATGGTGTAGATGGAGTTCTATATTCTGCTCGTACCTTTTAATAGGACACGACCAAGTTAACATTAATACAACTATTCCACATGGAATAGTAAGCTGGTATTTCAATCTAAAGTTTAAAGTGACCAACTATATACAAGTTTTAAGTTAGATTAAATGGATTGATAACTGAAAATGGAATATTTTTTTGAGGTGCTTGCTTGAATTAATTAAGCTAGTAGGTGAGTTACCTACTTGAGTTACATGAGCAAAGTTAATGGACCAAGTCCATAGATTAGATTTAGGCCTTTATTAGTATACTTATTTGGGCCCAAATTAAGTAAAAGAGGAAGGAAATAGAGAAATGCCTAATAACTTAAATCCTCTAAGGCCCAATATAATTGATCCTAATAAAGTATCAAGCAAGTAGGTGCATCACTAACTTTGACCTTTTGAGCAGCTTGATCTCCTTAAGTAGGTGCATCACCTACTTGGACCCATTTGACCAATTTGAGGTCTAAAAAAAATCCAAGTAGATATCCAAAATATGGCCTTCAAAAGTCTAAGTTGTTGGACATTTTCCTTAATTCCTAAGTCACAAAAAGGATTATATTTCACAAATTCTATCTACTTTCTCTAAAACAACAATAAGCAACCCTATATTTCTTTCTAGGGTTCTTGAAGAAACACTAACCTTTGTAGGCCAAGGTAAGTAAAAACACTTAAGGTTTATATTAATTCTTCCATAGAAGATTAGGAAAATATGTAATTCATGCTTAATTCTAAGTCTATGACCGAATATAAAGCAAGCTAACTTCTCAGTTTTTCCTTGTTATTAAGAGACTTTTCTTTTCTTCTTTGGTTTAATGGGCGAAGGAAAGTTCAAGTTCTTGGAGATTTTAAGTTATAAGGATAATTGAAGAAGATTATGGTAAGGTGACTGCTCCATTTTGTCCTCCTTATATATGAATTTGGGAAAGAATTATGGATGTTTTGTTATTGAGAACTCAACGGATGATGAGTTCCATATTTGATTGCTACAATAAAAGGGATTTGGGGCTGTTTTGTGGACTATTTTGTGTGCATTTTTTGGGGACTTCCAGGTTGATGTTGAGGAAAAGTTTGGTTAGTTCGTATTGAAATATAGAAGAAAGGTGTGGTGGTGCACCACCAAATTAATTATTGCATATATTTATTGCCCATGTTGTTTTGTATATCATTTGGATGGAAAAATAAAGAAAAGTTGTTTCGGAGGATCTTATAAGAATATGTATGATATGTAGATTTAATTAGAGGAGAAAAGGGTTATAATAACACCCTTAATTGATAAATTGGCTTACTGCCCGGCTACTATTTTGGTGACGTTAAGTAGCCCAAATATGTCGGTTGGCTAATAATATTAGTTTACCATATATTTTACCGTAGATAAGTATTCTAAAAGGAGGGAAGTCAAGTTGGGTTAGTATCGGAGTTATACAACCAAGTATGTAAGGCTACTCTATGTCGTATTCTTGGGGCATAAAATACAACACTTGTGGTGAAAAGTAAGCTTCTAAAGTTTTCCCATAGTAAATGATACCTAGTATCAAAACATGATCTCCCATCTAGCTAACGACCTTTTTCCCACTCCCCAACATGTTAAAATACCTCACCAGATGCTTATTATCAAGGTTGTTTTTTTACATTCACTATCAAGTCTCAAGAGTTATCCTTTAAGTCAAATAAGACTCGTATGTTATTTTCAGCTCCTAAATATTTCATTCACGTACAATCTGCTCCATACAACTTTATCATTGAATTAAGTGCTTATTAACATGTCTCTTATTAGTAGATTATTGTTCAACGATACCAAAATATTATGACCACCAAAGTAACAATCTCAAAGGCTAAATAAACGAAGTAACACAAATTTGTAATAAAAAAGCTCAGGGGTATAAGCCTAGCATGGGCCGATCCCGATACCTTTATATGTGGGTGGCATCTCAGGGGTGTAAGCCTAGAATGGGCCAATCCAAATGTTTATATATAGAGGGCAGCTCAAGGGCGTAAGCCTAGCATGGATCGATCCTGATTTGTTTATTTACCACTGATCAGCTCATCATTTGTATCATATAGCTTACAAATATTATAAAGTAAGAAACATAAAATAAAGAAATAAATGTTATGTACATGACCCTACAAGTGTATATAAAGGTGGTCTACTAGCACTATTTGTACACTTGTATCTGATTTCCAATGAACTCTAATATCATGTGTGGTTAATTTCATCCTTACATATTCTCGTACTAACACCCCTTATGGGGGAACTGTATTTCATATTGCAGGCATAGGTGCTTTAGCAAATACAACTTCTCAGTAGGAGCCCAGGATATCCAGCGACTATTGGTGAGCTCCAGATTTATTTGGGGCTTTTCGAGTCTGGTTTATATATTTTGGTATAGTATAACATTTAAGAATATGGCGGGGGTTTGTCCCGACCTTAACTAAGTGTTTATGTTTCTTTTAGAGGCTTTGTATACCAACATAAAGTTAAACACGATAGTGTATTGATGATAGGCGAATTTACCCGCCTATATCAATATATTTTGCCCATATTTTAGCCTAGTTTTGAGAACAAATTATATATTTCATGCACTTTTAGTCCTTTTTCCTGTAAATGAGCTAACGAACATGATTAGTAAAGTTTCAGGTATAAATGATGCAGAATTCAGCATTTTATGGCTTACTTGACGCAAAAGAAAGCTCACAAAGGAAGGGAAGGGAGTTTACACGCCTAAGGACCAAAACTGCTGCATGGAAAATCTGTCCCGGGCTAAAACAGCAATTCTGAAGACTTTGGGGACTTACAGACACAAAGCTGGATTTTGACAATGATACATTAACCTAGTACAATTAGGTTATGTATTTCATTATTTTATGTGGATTATGATAATGTTACCTTAACCTAGTACATTTGGGTTAAGGATTTCATTAGTCTAGTAGGATTTGGTTATTTATTTCATTAGCTTAGTAGGATTAGGATACGGGTATTATAAATACCCTATCATGCTAGAGATTTTGGAACATCTTCTTAACAACAAATCTTACATTCATCATTCAACAATTAATTTTCTTCCATCCCTCTCATCTTCCACTACAAACACTTCTAATCTACTCTTCTATTCTTAAACTCCACAACAAGAGAATCGTTACTTGCTAAGGAATCACGCCTCACACCTATCACTTGATCTACACGCCATTACTCAATATCGTGATATAATAACAATGTCAATCGTGATTTCCTTCGCATTCATGTGTAACTAAACTTCTCTGTTGGGGTTATGGAAGCCGAATGAGTTACTATCTATTGCTGTGAGTTTGTGAGTTCGAGACACGTATATTGCTTATATCATTATTCTCTTCATCTTAAATCTACATTCTTTGCGGTTGCAAACGCAAGAATACGCCAGTCTAACATTTAACTTGTTCGAGAGAAAAGTTATTTGTCTGGAAAAGAGATAATGTCAAGGTAGTAGGACACCCTTTCCTACTAAAAAGCTAGTGTCGTAACTGGACTAACCTCTTGGAGAATTCGTACCGTTAGACACGCTTTAAGCTCGAGAGAGTTAAAGTGAAATAGTCCTTGTTTAGGTCGAGAGACGCTTGGAGTTACCATAGACTACAATCCTCTATAAGCAATTGCATGTCAGAATTCTACACACTCATAGCCAATAGAGACGTATACCTCAGAAGGTGGACATAACCCCAACACTTCAATTCTCATTGTTTACAACCAACTTAACAATCTCTCTCTTTTTACTTTATTATTTTCAGCCTTTGTTTACATTACTTGCAAAATAAGAATCCCCCCTTCTTACGAGGCTTGCACCAAAAGTTTAGTAATTTTACTTACTTGTTGGCCAAGCTATTCCCTGTGGGATCGACACCCAACCCAGGTTGGGTTCTATATTTGCTAATGACCGCTTTACACTCAAACGAGAGCTGTAGATTGAGCGTTATCAAAAATTAGCGCCGTTTCCGGGGAATACAAGTGTCAATTAAGTTCGTGAAAATTACTAGACCCTTTGGTCAAAGATTCTCGTACTTTTACTTTTAGTTTTTGTTTTTGTCTACTGCAGGTTTTTATTTTAGTGCATGCCCCATACTCGAAGTTCTGGTCAACCGTTATTACCAATCAATACTGAACCACAACGCATTGGTAGAATGGAAGCACAAGCTGAAATCGCAAGGATGGCTGCTCAACAGGAACAAGCAAGATTGGCTGCCCTTGCCGCAACCCAGGTTCAACAACAGAACATTGATAACCCTGCACGAGCACCAAATCCTGACGATGAGGATTTAGGTGATGACGAGTTACTAAACCCTAGGCGTGATGTTGAAATCATAACACCTGCCAACAGAAGAGGTCGACAAGCTCGGTATAGACATGATCACCAACCTATGCAGCCAGCCTTCGACGACGATGATGATGATCTTGATGGTGCCGGAGCCACTGGAGCTATAATTCCACCACCATTAGCGCCCGGAGCCAAGTTCAACATCACAAGCACCATGATTCAGTTATTGAAACTCAAGGGATTGTTTGGTGGACTAGCAGGCGATGATCCGAATATGCATCTCATCAACTTTATTTCTACATGTAAGTCTTTTGACAATCCTGGTGTTGGTCAGAATGCAATTCGATTACGTCTATTTCCATTGTCTCTGTCTGGGGAGGCAACACTATGGTTGAATGGGCTGACTCCTGATTCTATTACAAATTGGAGGCAATTAAGAGACGCTTTCCTAGAAAGATTCTTTCCGCCATCCAAAAGAGCACAATTGAGAGATGAAATCAGCAACTTTCGTCAGCTTCCCACTGAAGCTCTTCATGAAACATGGGAGAGGTTCAAGACAAAGCTAGCGAGGTGTCCAAACCATCATATGACTAATGTTCACCTAATGGAGATACTATACAGAGCCTTGAATTCAATAACTAAACCAGTGGTGGATAATGCGGCTGGAGGATCATTTATGGACCTCACCTTTGGTCAAGCAAGCAATATGCTAGATCGCATGACGAAACAAAGTAGAGCTTGGTATACCAGGGATTTCGAGGTAGCAAGCCCCACTTTATCTATAGGCATGACTGCAGACCAAAGAAGAAGACAAGAAGAACGTGATCAAGATATGACGCACATGAAAACACAGATGGATCTTCTTACAAAGCATTTATTATCAGGGAAGACCGAAAAAGTGAAAGTTGTGGCGCTAAAAGGAAGAGACGAATCTGATTCGGAAGAAGAGGCCAACTACTTGAACAATCAGGGGGGTTTCCGAGGGAATACCCAAGGAAACCAAGGTCGGAACTATTATGATAAATCTGGAAGCAAAGACCAAGGTAGTTGGAATAAAAACAATGAAAAGAGTGGTTTGTACGTTCCCCCTGGTAGACGTGATACCACCACATCTAATTCTGGAAGTATGGAAGACATGATGGCTAAATTATTGAAAGGAGTGGAAGCAACGAGCGCGGGAGTTACTGAGGTAATTAATGATTTGTCCTCCATGAAACAACTAGTTGATTCTCATTCCACTTCAATCAAGCAAATAGAGCAGCAACTGAGCCAACTTTCAGCAGCACTCAATCAAAGAAAGGCTGGCACTTTACCTAGCGATACTGTGCAAAACCCAAGGAATGATGGGTCATGCATGGCCATCACTACCAGAAGTGGTAAGGTGCTGGAACCTTCAGAAAAAGGCAAGCAAGTGGTTGACGAAGTTGCGGACATGGATGATAACGTAAAAGGAGAAGATGCCGCAACAACCAGTCCTGATGTCAAGGATGTCACGCCCAGTGACGTGCAACCTAAAAAAATGGAAAAACGGAAGCAAGAGGAGAAGAAAGCCATGGAGATAACACTTCCATACCCACCACCACCTTTTCCCTAAAGATTGAAGAAGGTGGCGGATGATACTAAGTTCAGCAAATTTATGACTATGTTGAAGCAGCTGACCATTAATGTTCCATTGGTAGAGGCACTTGAACAAATGCCTGGGTATGCGAAGTTTATGAAAGATCTTTTGACTAAGAAGAGGGCAGCAAGTTATGAGCTGAAGGATGATGTGCATCATTGTAGTGCAATTGCTACCCGATCGATAGTTCAGAAGAAGGCCGACCCCGGAGCTTTCACTATTCCTTACACCGTTGGACCTTTGGATTTTGCCAAAGCATTATGTGATTTAGGATCCAACATCAATTTGATGCCATTATCTATCTATAAAAAGTTGGGGTTGGGTGATCCTACACCAACTAATATGAGGCTTGTTATGGCGGATAGGTCGGTAAAACGACCGGTTGGTATTCTATGCGATGTCTTGGTAAAGGTTTTTTCATTTATCTTTCCAGAAGACTTTGTCATCTTAGATTGTGAAGCAGATTCAGAGGTTCCCATAATCGTGGGACGCCCTTTCCTTGCTACAGGAAGTGTGCTCATTGGTTTGAGAGCTAACGAGCTTTCATTCCGAATAAATGATGAAGTGGTTCGCTTTGATGTTTGCAAATCAATGAAGCAACCTAAAGATCCAAGTGTATTTTTGGTGGCTGATGTTTTCTTTGATGATCCGAAAGAATTACTTAAAGAAGAGCAAATTATTGCTGACCCTTTGGCGGTTGTGCTCATGAATGAAGAGAGTAAGGATGCTGAAAATCGCAAAGAAGCTATTGGTGCTTTATCAGGATTAGGGACATATCGCTATGCTCCCAAGAAGCTGGACCTTGATATCCAAAATCGACCCACACCACCAGCGAAGACTTCCCTTGAAGAGCCACCAATGCTAGAATCGAAAGAGCTCCCCGATTATCTAAGGTATGTGTTCTTGGAAAGTATAAAGATACTTCCGGTGAGTGTGGATGATTTAAGTAAACAACACGTATACACTCTCATTTCTGCTCTGAAGAGATACATAAGAGCTATGGGTTGGACTATTGATGATATAATTGGTATCACTCCTACAAGTAAGCCTCATTGTCGTCTGAATCCATTCAGAAAATGATCCACCATCTATCTCGACGAAGTCTAAGTACTCGAGGTAACTATGTCAAGCCACGACAATAAAAAAGGCTCTAGATGGGAGGCAACCCATCGTTTTATCGTTTTATCATTCTTTTTTACTTGTTTTGCTTTTGATAATGAAAATCCAAAAATAAGAGTCGTGCCACGACCAAAACTAAGGCGCTTGGTGGGAGGCAACCCATCATACTAATCGTTTTCATTTGTTTGAGCGAATATAGGTGCAAGAAGTAGTCAACGAGGAGATTGATTTCAATTGACGATTTGGACGCATTGTATGGTAAAGTTGGTAAGTTAGGAAGGGTGATGCATAAGGCTATGGATTGAGCCTTTCTCACGCCAAAATAGGCTTCGAGGAAGGCTAGGCCTTGGTAAAACTAGGCCACGAACGATGCACAACCTATCCTATAGCCTAAGGTCTCGGAATCTAGTGTGCTATACACTATGCGCCGCCTATTCCTAGGTATGCTTTTGACTATGCGCCGCCTATGCTATGGCATTTGGTCTCAGTATCTCATATGCCATAGACTATGCGGCGCATATGTCTACAAATGCCATATACTATGCGGCGCATATGTCCCATTATGCCATAGACAATGCGCCGCATATGTAATTGATATGCCGAGTATTATGCGCCGCATATGTAGGATTTTTGTCTCCAAAACCGATTGTAAATGAGTCATAACCCGACCCATACTCTTCCTATATAAAGGGGACTTAGTTTTATAACACAACCACAATAGAAAATACCCTAAAGGCGCCGCATACTCTTCCAAATCTTCTCAAAATTTTCTTCTTTTGCTCTTCCAATTCACAAAACCATCTCCACAAGTTTCAAGCAAGTAAGTACTCTCTTATTCTTCATTTATTTCTCGTAAGTACTACGTTTCTATGGCTATTATGAATTGCTAAATTATATAAGATTGTTGGTGATGTTCATGTGTTTGGATTGTTGTTGCAAAATCATGTGAGTGAACATATACGTAGGAAAATCTTAACTTGTTTCCGACTTGAAATTGATTTTGATGCATTGTTATACTACTTGCGGAATTGCTATAGTCATGAACATTGCATACTCTTGTCACTTGAATACTTACATGTTGGGATGTCTCGCTCATCGGAATAAGACTTATAGTTGCCTATCGACATAAGGAGATTGTGATTATTGATAGAAACTATACCATGATGTAATCCCTATGTAGAAGTCCTGATATACCTAACATGAAAGTATTGCAAAGATTGCAAGAAGTGTTACATATCTGAATTTCTTGTTGGAATATAGCCCCTAAAACGTATCTCGATGAAGTCTAAGTAATCGACCACTTTCACTTCACTAGTCTGTACCAACAAACTAAGTGTGGAGCAAGAAAAGAGGCCGCAAGGAGCAAGGAGAACCCTCTTCGCTGCAAATACCTCGACTCACTCTTGGAATTAAGTGGGATACTTATGAGGAACTTCTAAGAATGACGACTCTGACGATGATTCCGATGCAAAAGGTATGACCCCCGACATTGAGGACGAGTCCGACTGACCAGGTTCTTCGTATTTATTTTCCACTGAGGACAGTGTCCCGACTAAATGTGGGGTGGTGGTATTGCATGCTATACTTCTCTACTCGCATCTATGTTTGCTTGCTTTGTTTTTGTTTTATTTTTTTTTTCATTTTTTTAGTAGTAAATTTTTTCTAGCTTCGCATGAGATTATTTTGATAGGCAGCATGAGATTATAACAAGAGTATGTGCTACAATTGTGACTATTGAGACGTTTAGGCTCTAGTTGTGACTCATTATGTGATATTGTGTGGTTCAATTCCTTCACTTGTTGGGTCGAGAGTCTATATTACTTCCAAGCAAGTCGACCATGTGCCTTGTGTGTGTGAGATAATCATATATTCTATGTGTGTGGCTGATGCTAGAACTTGCCTGGTATGTATGCAAAGCGAAAATAAAGAGTGTAAGTTTAGGATATGATTTAGGCATTTCTTTGGCAACCTATATTTTTTTACCTTCAGTTTTACCTACCCATGGACATCATCCTAGTTAAACCCTTTTGAGCCTTTAGCCTATTTTATTTGACAACCTTGTATGTAAGCCTAATCCATTTTTTTCAAGACCGTAATTTGATCCAAACTCCTAAGTGCTTTAAAGTGAAAAAGTTATGTGACAACATAAGAGGAAATTGGGTGAGTATGATGCTATAAATTGTAATGGTGCTTGAATGTGTTATGAAAAAGAAAGTGCTATCATAAGAGGTATGTTATGAAAAGAAAAAGGAAAAGAAAGCTGAAAAGTGAGTTATGTTTAAAATCGAAAAACAAAAGAGGAGAAAAAGAGCGGTAGAATAAAAGAAAGTAGAAAGGTTGTTAGAAAGAAAAGTGTTAATGATACAATGTGATGTATTTAAGCGCTTAGGAACATAGTCACTATTCTGGCCAGAAATAGCTGATCCTACCCGTCCCTTAGCCTACATTACAACCATCAAAAGACCTATTTGATCCTAAGCTTAGCACTCTGACATTTAGTGGAGCATTACACTAAGGGCAAGCCTATGGTCATCAGTTGCTTCATATGAATTCTTTGTGAGAGCGAGAGCAAGGATATTTTGATACCCATGTTTGAAAAATATGCTATACTTGTGAGTGATTATGGGTAATATATTGTGAGACACACATGGTTGATGAGTTTTGGGTAGTCGTGTATGATTCTTTGTACCTTAACCTTTGAATATGAGTTGACCACCATCACGAGTCTATGCTAGAGGTTAAACTGTTTCTACTAACGATCCCAAAACTACTCTTTGTTGATAATTGTTGTGCTTGTCTTGACGAATATTTTGTGTTGTTGCTGTGAAACCCTAAGTTGATGTTTAGAGGGACATGATATTTTGTTCGAGGACGAACAAAGCCTTAAGTGTGGGGTGTTGATGATAGGCGAATTTACACGCCTATATCAATATATTTTGCCCATATTTTAGCCTAGTTTTGAGAACAAATTATATATTTCATGCACTTTTAGTCCTTTTTCCTGTAAATGAGCTAACGAACATGATTAGTAAAGTTTCAGGTATAAATGATGCAGAATTCAGCATTTTATGGCTTACTTGATGCAAAAGAAAGCTCACGGCGGAAGGGAAGGGAGTTTACACGCCTAAGGACCAAAACTGCTGCATGGAAAATCTGTCCCGAGCTAAAACAGCAATTCTGAAGACTTTGGGGACTTACAGACACAAAGCTGGATTTTGACAATGATACATTAACCTAGTACAATTAGGTTATGTATTTAATTATTTTATGTGGATTATGATAATGTTACCTTAACCTAGTACATTTGGGTTAAGGATTTCATTAGTCTAGTAGGATTTGGTTATTTATTTCATTAGCTTAGTAGGATTAGGATACGGGTATTATAAATACCCTATCATGCTAGAGATTTTGGAACATCTTCTTAACAACAAATCTTACATTCATCATTCAACAATTAATTTTCTTCCATCCCTCTCATCTTCCACTACAAACACTTCTAATCTACTCTTCTATTCTTAAACTCCACAATAAGAGAATCGTTACTTGCTAAGGAATCACGCCTCACACCTATCACTTGATCTACACGCCATTACTCAATATCGTGATATAATAACAATGTCAATCGTGATTTCCTTCGCATTCATGGGTAACTAAACTTCTCTGTTGGGGTTATGGAAGCCGAATGAGTTACTATCTATTGCTGTGAGTTTGTGAGTTCGAGACACGTATATTGCTTATATCATTATTCTCTTCATCTTAAATCTACATTCTTTGCGGTTGCAAACGCAAGAATACGCCAGTCTAATATTTAACTTGTTCGAGAGAAAAGTTATTTGTCTGGAAAAGAGATAATGTCAAGGTAGTAGGACACCCTTTACTACTAAAAAAGCTAGTGTCGTAACTGGACTAACCTCTTGGAGAATTTATACCGTTAGACATGCTTTAAGCTCGAGAGAGTTAAAGTGAAA
Organism: Capsicum pubescens; assembly: GCA_030864215.1. Classification (NCBI taxonomy): domain Eukaryota; kingdom Viridiplantae; phylum Streptophyta; class Magnoliopsida; order Solanales; family Solanaceae; genus Capsicum; species Capsicum pubescens. The sequence continues at coordinate 129,303,693 of CM061543.1, forward strand.
TAGTCCTTGTTTAGGTCGAGAGACGCTTGGAGTTACCATCGACTACAATCCTCTATAAGCAATTGCATGTCAGAATTCTACACACTCATAGCCAATAGAGACGTATACCTCAGAAGGTGGACATAACCCCAACGCTTCAATTCTCATTGTTTACAACCAACGTAACAATCTCTCTCTTTTTACTTTATTATTTTCAGCTTTTGTTTACATTACTTGCAAAACAAGAATCCCCCCTTCCTACGAGACTTGCACCAAAAGTTTAGTAATTTTACTTACTTGTTGGCCAAGCTATTCCCTGTGGGATCGACACCCAATCCAGGTTGGGTTCTATATTTTCTAACGACCGCTTTACACTCAAACGAGAGCTGTAGATTGAGCGTTATCATGTATTATCTTTTAGATGATATGGCCCCAACGACCAAGTCTTATATATATAGTTTTTGGCTTGTTGTTTTTTTCTCATCAATGCATTATATCTATGTATTGCAAAACCTTTGGTTATTATAGTTACATGCATGAGAAGTAAAAGGTTATGGATTGATTCTCTCGGGCCTTCACGGCTATGGGTGCCAGTCCACCCCAATAGTATTTGAGGCGTGACAAAAGTGGTATCAGAGTAGATCATCCTAGGGAGTTTACAAAGCTTTGTCTACATAGATTATTACTTATGGGTGTGTTGTGCACCACAACTATAAATAGGAGGCTATGGTACATTTAGGGGTTGTCTCTTTTTCTTCACTTATAAGATCGTGCAATAGAGCCCGAGTAGTAATTGAAGTAATATTTAACCATTGAATCTATTTTTTTCCTCTTATTATAGTAAAGATGTCGGTTACAAGAAGGAGTAAGAATATAGGCAAGTGAATAGATGTGGCTATTGGAGAAGGGACTAGTAAGTCACCACCTAGGCAAGTTAATAAAGGGGAGGCTCAAGTCGAGTTTGTATCATAAACTTCTTATACTCCTCTATCTCAAGTAGATTTAAGAAGGGGAAGAACAACATACTTAGAACCACATATTAATTCTACTGAAAAAGATCTAAGGAATGCGGTGAAATTGTTGGCTTGTATAGTTGCTGGACAAGCCCAAGGACAAACCATTCCAACCATAGTTCCATGGTGTAGATAGGGCAGCTATCCTACGGACGTAAGATTTTCTTAAGTTGGATCCTTCCATATTCACTGAATCAGATCTTAATGAAGACTCACATAACTTTATTTATCAAATCCAAAGGGCTCTATATGTCATACATGTATCGGGTAAAGAGGCAGTTGAGTTAGCAACATAGATTCAAAAGGAAGGCTATATTTTGGTATGGAGATTAGAAATAATCTAGGGATATCGATGCACCTTCAGCTACTTGGAAAGAGTTCAAAGAGGTATTTCTTGATTATTACCTTCCATTTGAGATTTGAGAGGCCCGTGCGGATCAGTTCTTAAATCTTTACCAAGGGAATATGAGTGTGAGGGAGTACAACTTCTATTTTAACTCTTTAGCTAGGTATGCTCCTAATATTGTAGCTACTATGGATGATAGAGTTCATTGATATGTGGATAGATTAAATCCATATCTAGTTAGATATTGTACTATTACTGCCTTAAACAAAAACATGGATATAGCAAGGATACAAGCTTTTGCATAAAAAATAGAGGATCATAGGAAAAGAAGAAGAACATAATAATTGGAAAGAGGGCATTCTAAGAGGGCCAGATCTACGAGCAGTTTATGGCGTCCCAAGGAGAGTTTAGAACTCAATTTTCTAATAAACCACCTAGGCCATTATCTTTCTTTCTGGAGCTAGATCTCCATTATAGTTTTAAGGTTCTAAGGTAATCAATTTGGGAAAATAAGTGAGAGTCCGAGTTCACGATCAATGGGGTATCAGGAGCAAGGGAGTATGAGCTAATTAAGGCCTCCTCGGCATCCATGTAAACAATGTGTAAAGCTTCATTTGGTTGCACATCGATTTGGAACAAATGATTGCTTTTGGTATGGCACACCGGGGTATATAATGAGAGAAACCCCTCAAAGGGATAGGTGGTATGGCATAACCTACTGGATCAGCCATTGAACATCATCATTGGTTCCTTCTTTAGGTAGGGGTATAAAGTCTATAGGTCATTGTAGAGGTTCTAAAGGAGAATCTAGCTCTAGTGAAGTTTAGAATCATACATATACTCTAGCGAAATGACAAAATTTAGAGACTTCCCAGATGTGGTAACAGGTACATTGTCCATCTTTTCACATAATGTATATGCATTAGTTGATCTGAGTTCTACATTATCATATGTCACTCCATTGGTTTCTGGAAAGTTCAATAGAACACCACAATTACTAGTTAATCCATTTGAAGTATCTACATCGGTTGGTGAATCTATTATAGCTAGGATAGTGTTTCAAAATTGTATAATAACTATTTTTGGTCATGATATAATGGCTAATATTATTGAGTTAGAGATGGTAGATTTTGATGTTATAATAGGTATGGACTGGTTGGCTTCTTGTTATGCCACAGTAGATTGCCAACCTAAGAGGGTGTATTTCCATTTTCTAAGAAAGGGAGTCCTTTAATGGAGGGGTAACATTGGTGCGCCAAGAGGTAAATTTATTTCTTGTTTTATGGAAAATAGGATGATTTTCATGGGTTACATATATCATCTAGTTAGAGTGAAGGATACAGATGCGGATCCGCCAACTCTTCAAACTATTCGAATGGTAAATGAACTTCCTGATGTATTTCTGAAGATCTTCCAGGTTTGCCTCCAGAATGAAAAGTTGCATTTGATATTGATGTGATACCAGGTACTCTACCAATCTCAATTTATTTGTATAGAATGGCCCCGATAGAATTACAAGAGTTGAAAAAGCAATTAAAAGACTTGCTAGAGAAAGGATTCATAAGTCCTAGTATGTCTCCTTGGGGCGGACCAGTGTTATTTGTGCGTAAGAAATATGGCTCATTGAGAATGTGTATTGACTACCAGGAACTGAATAAGGTGATTGTTAAGAATAAATATCACCTTCCAAGAATTGATGATTTATTTGATCAATTACAAGGCACCAAGTGTTTCTCAAAGATTGATTTGAGGTCGGTTTACCACCAAGTAATGTTCAAGGAGAATGATATACCCAAGACAACTTTTTGAACACGATATTGTCATTACGAGTTTCTAGTCATGTCCTTTGGTCTAACTAATTTACCCGTAGCTATTATGGATTTGATGAATAGGGTGTTCAAGCCATTATTAGATGTGTTTTTATAGATGATATTTTGGTTTATTCGAGATCAAAGGAGGACCGTGCCAGTCACTTACGATAGGTGTTACGGATTCTTTGTGATCGTAAGCTATATGCAAAGTTCTCTAAATGTGATTTTTGGTTACAATCGGTGGCGTTCTTAGGTCATATTGTATCTACTGAAAGAATAAAGGTTTGATACTCAAAAGATAGAAGCTGTGAAGAACTGTCCAAGACCTACAATACATACAGAGATTCATAGTTTTCTTGGGTTGGCAGGTTATTATAGATGGTTTTTTGAAGGATTTTCTTCAATTTATGCACCTTTAACAAAGCTAACACATAAGGCATCCAAGTTTTAATGGAATGACGCATGTGAAAGGAGTTGACTTGTACACTTATCTTTGTACTTCCAGAAGGCACAAAAGGGTATGCAGTATATTGTGATGCTTCAAGAATTGGTTTAGGATGTGTGTTGATGCAGCTTGTAAAGTAGTAGCATATGTTTCAAGACAATTGTGGCCACATAATAAGAATTATCCAACGCATGATCTTGAGCTCGCAACGGTTATATTTTCCTTAAAAATATCGCACCACTACCTGTATGGGATTCATGTTGACATATATACTGAACACAGGAGCTGGCAATATATCTTAGCCAAAAGGATCTAAACTTGAGGCAGCGAAGAAGGCTTGAACTATTAAAAGACTATGGTGGTGATATCTTGTATCATCCGAGGAAAATAAATGTGGTATTTGATGTGTTAAGTCATAAGGCTATGGTTCCGTCTATAGCAATAGAAGGGGTGACTTTAACATCTACACTAATTCACCAATTTAGGGGTTCGCCCTCTTGACACTCCAAATGAAGGGCTTATTGTGCATAATGCAGCAGAATCTTCATTAGTAGCTGAAGTGAAAGAGAAGCAATATGCAAATCCTATTCTGCTAAAGCTTAAGGAGAATGTACAATATGTTATTACCAAGGCATTTGGTCTTATGCAAGCGGGAGTACTTCGGTGCCAAACCAGATTGTGTGTGCCTACTGTAGATTGACTAAGAAAGAGGATTTTGAAAAAGGCACATCATTCAAGGCATTGCATCCATCTGGGGTCAGTTAAAATGTATCAATATTTGAAATAAATGTATTGGTAGGGTGACATGAAGAAGAACATTGCAGAATTTGTAGCCCAATGTCCAAATTTTCAAAGAGTTAAAGTAGAGAACCAAAAGCCCGGGGTTATATACAATGTATAGATCTTCTAATCTGGAAATGGGACATAATCAACATGGATTTTGTCACTAGTTTGACTCATACATCTTGAATGTTTGATTTCATATGGGTAATAGTTGAAAGGCTTACCAAATCAGCACACTTCCTACCGGTTAGGACCTCTTACATAATTGAAGAGTATGCAAAATTGTATATTAAAGAGATAGTTCGGCTACATGCTATGCTAATCTTTATTATATCAGTTCGAGGAGCTCAATTTACTGCAAATTTTTGGAAATTTTTTCAGAGAAATTTGGGAACATAAGTGAATCTAAGAACAACTTTTCACCCACAATCAGATGGATAGGTAGAATGTACCATCCAAACACTTGAAGATATCCTATGAGCTTGTGTATTAGACTTTAAAGGTAGTTGGATGATCATGTACCTCTTATCGAGTTCTCCTATAATAGTAGCTATCATACAAGTATCAAAATGGTACCATATAAAGCTTTGTATAGAAGAAAGTGTAGATCACCAATGGGATGGTTTGAAGTTGGTGAAGCTACCTTGTTCGGGATAAATCTTTTTCACAAAGTTATGTAATAGGTTAAGGTTATTCATTATTAGTTGGAGATAGCCCAATGTTGACACAAATCATATGCAGATATTAGATGAAGGGGGCTGGAGTTTGCTATTGCTGATTGGGTATTCTTGAAAGTGTCACCAAGAAAGGGTTAATGAGATTTGGTATGAAAGGAAAACTAAGTCCACGTTATATAGGCCTTAGTAATATTATTCAAAGTTTTATCCAAGGTGGCATGATTTTACAAATATTAACTGATAGGGAGACATGAAAATAAAGGACTTGAAGGTAGTTCTGTAAGTCCACAAAGCATTATCAAGTTTTTGGGCCCAATCCATTCTACTTGCATTTATAGACTTTGCCAAAATCTCCTTTATTTCTTAATTTGATACTTCCACTAGCCCATTGGATTAAGGATGGTATAGGGATTCAACCTCATGCGTAACCCTATATTTCATAAGCAAAGACCCAAATGATTGATTGCAAAAATAATATTCTTCATCACTTACAATAGCATGAGGGTGCCAAATCAAGTGAAAACATTCTTCTTCAAGAATTATGTAACATTTTAAGCTTTATTGTATGGAAATTCAATGAATTTAACCAACTTAGAAACATAATCAACTAATACCAAGATGTAATAGTTTATACAAAATCAAAAAAGGGCCCATGAAGTCAAACCCTATATCTTAAACAACTCAGCACCAATGCTTAGTTCAAAGGGAATCGCATGTTGCCTCGTGATCCCTCCTTGCCATTGACATTGCTCACATGTCCTAACTAGTTCATGTGTATCATAATACAGTGTCATCCAACAATAATCCACTTTGTAGAACTTTTGCAGCTATATGCACAGCGCTATGATGGCCTTTAACTTGTGCCAGTGACATGCATCAAGAATAGGTTGCATTTCTCCATCCATAAAACACCATTGAAATACTCCATCCGAACACTTTTTAAATATGTAAGGCTTATCCCAATAGTACCATTTTATGTCAATGAGAAATTTTTTATTTTGGTTGAACTTTAGGTCCTTGGGGAGTGCCATGCCCACTATATAATTTGCAAAATAAACATACCAAGGCACCACCTTCTTCAACGTAACCATCATCAGTTCATCTAGAAACTTCTCATTGATCTCAAATTCATTATTACACACCTTATTTTATTCAAGATGAGATAAGTGGTCATCCACTTGATTTTTATATCGCTTTCAAACTTGAACTTTTAAGTCAAACTCTTGTAGAAGTAAGATCTGCCTAATCAGTATCAGTTTTGATCAATTCTTGTCCATAAAAAAACAATGAATTGCATGATCCGTGTGCACAACCACATTTATACCTTGAAAATAGGCATGAAATTTATTGGAAGCATGGACCACAACAAGTAACACTTGTCGCATCATAGTATAATTGTGTTGGGCATTATTTAATGACTTGCTAGCATAATAGATAGGGTGAAAAAGTTTATCCTTCCTTTGAACTAACATCACACCCAATGCGAACCCACTTGCATCACACATCAGTTCAAAAAGCAATGCATAACTCAAAGCCACAATGTTAGGGGCCAACACAAGCTTTTCTTTGATATAATTGAAAACTCTTATATAATCATCATCATAGTCAAATTTAGCCTCTTTTTTCAAGAATCTTACACAAATGTTTCATGATTTTTAATAAGACCTTGAAAAAGTGTCTACAAAAGTTGATATGCCCAAGAAAACTTCTAACTCCCTTTATGGAGATCAAATAGGGTAACTTTCCAATAACCTCAGCCTCTGCTTGGTCAACTTAAATGACCCGCCCCAAGATTTTGTGCATGAGTATAATTCCTTCTTTGACCATGAAATGGAACTTTTCCCAATTCAATACTAGATTTGTTTATATACAAGACTCAAGGACTTTACCTAAGTGCTCAAGACAGGTGTCAAATGAGTCACAAAAATGGAGAATTCATCCATGAACCTTCCATAGTATCCTCAACCATATTTGAATATATAGACAACTTACACCTTTTAAAGGTGGAGGGTGGATTGCATAGTCCAAAAAGCATGCATTTGAAGGTAAAGGGCCCATAATGGTATATAAATGTGGTTTTATCTTGATCTTTATAAGAAATTCAAATTTTATTATATCTGGAGTACCCATTGAGAAAATATTACCACCCAGGCCTAGCCAACCGATCTAGAATTTGGTCCATAAATAACATAGAAAAATGATCTATTTTAGTCCAAAAGCTCAATTTATAATAATCCATACATAACCTCCAACCCATAACCAGAAGAACGGGTGCAAGATCATTAATTTTATCTAAGACTACCATTATACCACCCTTCTTAGAAATACATTGGATTAGACTCACCCATATACTATTCAAAATTGGTCACACAACATCTGCATTAAGCCATTTAATAATTTGCTTCTTGAACGCCTTTTGCATTGGTGGGTTTGTTGGTGTTCCACACTAGGCACCTGATCAATATCCAATTTAATTTAAGGATATAAATCTCAAGAGCCATCCCCATGATGTCCACTGTGGTCCATCCTATGGCTCAGATATGCTTCCTTAATATAGATCTTATGGCCTCCACTTGACAAGGTTTAAAATAATGATAAGCAAAGAATTACCTTTACCTAACAAGATTTACCTAAGATGAGAAGGCAATGTATTTAACTCAAGTTGAGGGAGTTCAACTGCTAAGTATTGAGTGTTTGGTAACAGGTGTTCCATGATTTTTCAAGTCGAGGTCCAACTTACATGAGTCCTTAGTAAAAGACCCTAGACTTGTCAATGATGCAACCACCTCATCATATACCTTAACTTCATCACTATCGACCTTCTATAAGACCTCAACTAATATATCACTCATGGAATTATTTTCAATTGAATAGTTACTTTAATATCAATCATGTCGTTAATCAAGATCACGTTCAAATGCAAAGGTTGTTTCAAAGACTTGCACAAATTGAAGGAAAACACTTCATTGTTCACCCAAAATTTTATTTATCTACACTCAACATCAACCAATAGCCAATAGGTAGCGAAGATTGGCCTTCAAAGAATAATGGGGACCTCATGGTTAATTTTACAATCCAAGATCACAAAATATACCAAAAAATGAATCAATCCACCTTCACATGTAAAGCATATAACATAACTACGGGATTCTTTATAGAGAAATCGACCATCAAAAGTCTCATTGTGATTGGCTTTGGAGAACCTAAACCTAGATTATGATACCTGACCAATGACATCAAATTAATACTTTCCCTAAGATCACTTAGAGATTTTTGAATTTTGTACCCTCTGAAAGTTTATGGGTTAGTGAATGCTTATGGATTTTCTTTCTTCACAACCTTTTGTCTAGTCATTATCACAATATAATTGTGCATTGCCTCAATTATTTTATAATCAATGACTCACTTTTTTGTTACAGAATCCTTCATAAATTTAGTATACCCGGGCATCTCTTGTTGGCCTCAAGCAATGGACTATTTATTGATAGGTTGCTAAACTTTTAACGGAGATTCTTAAACTTTGAGTCGTCTTATATCTTTTTGAGACTTTGAGAAAATGGTGGAGGAATTTTAATTTGTTGAATTGAGACAACCAAGCCTTTATTTGTCTTTGACACATTATTTTCAACCACTAATTTTTACTCTTCTCTTCTTCAATTCTCAGCTTCTCCAAACTAGGCTCTATTGGCATAGTAACCTTTTTATTTGGCATATCTAGCTGCTTCTACTTCCTATTTACTTTTTCATCTACTTCCTTGTTGTTAGGGTTTTCAACATGATCAAAAATATCATTACCTAGAGTTTTTTCAACTCATAGTAACAATTGCCATGACATGATCATCATTCTTTGGATTTGCTATAGTTTCACAAGGAAGTCCCCCTTTTTGTCTTGCATTCAAGTGGGAAGAAATTTTGTCCAATTAGATATAATGGTATTTGATTGATTCTGATTGTGAAATAATGATTTAATTGAGTTATGAAAATTTGCTTTTAATCTATCTTAGCATCTTATCATTTCCTTCAAACCCCATAAGGATGCGCGCAAGCACATCTTCAATTTTTTACTTTTCTAGATCAATAAAGGTCGTGTCTTTACCTTTCACAAGATCATGTGGAGGGATATACCTATCATGATCATGATGCCTTTCTACCTAATCAAATTCTTGAGCTCTTTTGTTATCTCTCCAATCTCTATATCGATCACAATATTTCCATTCATACTCCTTCTAATCACGGTACCTTTTCTTCCAACCTTAGGTCCTACCTTAACTTTGATAGATAGGTTGGGAACCCTTTGTTTGGTTTGAAATGAATCAGATTTCTTCATCAAGAGACTCCACATAATCATCTTCATATGCTTTGGTTCCTTTAGAAGCAATGTCATTAACCATTTTTGGAGCCGCTCCCATCACATATTTGGCAAGGTGATTGTAACACTCTGTATTTTGCATATACTTGTTCTATTTATATGGAACATGGTAAATACTTGAGGTATAGTTAACAAATGAGCTTTGTTATGCGAGTTTTGATGGTGTAGATGGAGTTCTAGATATTGCCCGTACCTTTTAATATGATGCGACCAAGTTAACATTAATACAACTATTTCACTTGGAATAGTAACCGGTATTTGAATCTAAAGTTTAAAGTGACCAACTGTATACAAGTTTTAAGTTAGATGAAAGGGAATGAGAACTGAAAATGGAGTATTTTGTTGAGGTTCTTGCTTGACTTAATTAATCTAGTAGGTGATTTACCTACTTGAGTTACATGAGCAAAGTTAAAGGACCAAGTCCTTGATCAGATTTAGGCCTTTATTAGTATACTTATTTGGGCCCAAATTATGTAAAAGAGAAAGGAAATAGAGAATGCCTAATAACTTAAATCTGCCAAGGATAAATATAATTAATCCCAATAAAGTATCAAGAACTTAGGTGCATCACCAACTTTGACCTTTTGAGCAGCTTGATCTCCTTAAGTAGGTGCATCACCTACTTGGACCCATTTGACCGATTTGAGGTTCAAAAAGAAGCCAAGTAGATAGCTAGAATATGGACTTTAAAAGTCTAAGTTGCTGGTCATTTCCTTAATTCCTAAGTCACAAAAAGGATTATATTTCACAAATTCTATCTACTTTCTCTAAAACAACAAGAAGCAACCCTATATTTCTTTCTAGGGTTCTTCAAGAAACTCCAAACTTTGTAGGCCAAGGTAAGTAAAAACACTTAAAGTTTATCTTAATTATCCCATAGAATATTAGGAAAACATGTAATTCATGCTTAATTCTAAGTCTATAACCGAATATAAAGCAAGCAAACTTCTCAGTTTTTCCTTGTTATTAAGAGACTTTTCTTTTCTTTTTTTGTTTAAAGTGCGAAGAAAAGTTCAAGTTCTTGGAAAGTTTAAGTTAAAGAAAAGTTGTTTCGGAGGATCTTATAAGAATATGTATGATATGTATATTTAATTGGAGGAGAAAAGGGTTATAATAACACCCTTAATTGATAAATTAAGGGCTTAATGCTCGGCTACTGTTTTGGTGTCGTTAAGTATCCCAAATGTGTCGGTTGGTTGATAATATTAGTTTACCATATATTTTACTGTAGATAAGTAATCTAAGAGGTGGGAAGTCAAGTTGGGTTAGTATTGGAGTTATACAACCAGGTATGTAAGGCTACTCTATGTCGTATTCTTGGGGCATAAAATACAACACTTATGGTGCAAAGTAAGCTTCTAAAGATTTCCCATAGTACATGATACCTAGTAGCAGTACATGATCTCCCATCTATCTAACGACATTTTTCCCGCTCCCCAACATATTAAAATACCTCACTAGATTCTTATTATCAAGTTTGTTTTTTTACATTCGCTATCAAGTCTCAAGAGTTCTCTTTTAAGCCAAATAAGACTCGTAAGTTATTTTCAGCTCCTAAATATTTCATTCACGTACAATATGCTCCATACCACTTTTTCATTGAATTAAGTATTTATTCACATGTCTCTTATTAGTAGATTATTGTTCAAAGGTAACAAGATGTTATGACAACCAAAGTAACAATCTTAATAGGTTAAATAAACTAACACAAATTTGTATTAAAGAAGCTCAGAGGTATAAACCTAGCCTGGGCCGATCCAGATACCTTTATATGTGGGTGGAAACTCATAGGTGTAAGCCTAGAATGAGCCAATCCAAATGTTTATATATGGATGGCAGCTCTGGGGCGTAAGCCTAGCATGGGCCGATCCCAATTTTTCTATTTACCTCTGATCAACTCATCATTTGTATCATATGGCTTACAAATATTATTAAGTAAGAAACATAAAATGAAGAAATGAATGTAATGTACTTGACCCTACAAGTATATATAAAGGTGGTCTACTAGCACGATTTGTACACTTGTATCTGATTTCCATTGATCTCTAATATCATGTGTGGTTACTTTCAGCCTTACATATTTTCGTACTAACACCCCTTTTAGGGGACCTATATTTCATGCTGCAGGCATAGATGCTTTAGCAAATACTATCAGCGACTATTGGTGAGCTCCAAATTTATTTGGGGCTTTTCGAGTCTGGTTTATATATTTATGTATTCTACAACATTTAAGAGTATGGTGAGGGTTTGTCCCAACCTTAACTAAGTGTCTATGTATCTTTTAGAGGCTTTGTAGACCAACGTAAAGTTAAACATGATAGTGTCTTATCTTTTAGATGATGTATGCCCAACGATAAGTTTTGTATATATAGTTTTGGGCTTTTTATTTATTTCTCATCAATGCATTATATCTATGTATTGCAAAACCTTTGGTTATTATAGTTAGATGCATGAAAAGTACAAGGTTATGGATTAATTCTCTCGGGCCTTCATGGCTACGGGTGCCAGTCCGCCCCAATAGGATTTGAGGAATGACAAAAGTGGTATCAAAGTAGATCGTCCTAGGGAGTTTACAAAGCTGTATCTACGTAGATTATTTCTTATGGGTGTTTTGTGCACCACATCTATAAATAGGAGGCTATGGTACATTTAAGGTTTGTCTCTTTTTCTTCATATCTTAGATCGTGCAATAGAGCCCGAGTAGTTATTGAAGTCATATTTAACCATTGACTCTATTTTTTTCCACTTATTACAGTAGAGATGTTAGTTACAAGAAGGAGTAAGAATATAGGTAAGCGAATAGATATGGTTATCGGAGAAGGGACTAGAAAGTCACCACCTAGGCAAGTTAATCATAGGGAGGCTCAAGTCGAGTTTGTATTACAAACTCCTTATACTCCTCTATCTCAAGTAGATTAAAGAAAGGGAAGAACAATATACTTAGAACCACATATTAATGCTACTAAACAAGATCTAAGGAATGTGGTGAAATTATTGGCTCGTACAGTTACTGGACAAGCCCAAGGACAAACCATTCTGACCATAGTTCCATGGTGTAGATAGGGCAGCTAGCCTACAGACGCAGGATTTTTTTAAGTTGGATCCTCCCACATTCCCCGGATCATATCTTAATGAAGACCTACATAACATTATTGATCAAATCCAAAGGTCTCTAGATTTCATACATATATCGGGTAAAGAGACAGTTGAGTTAGCAATATATAGATTCAAAAGGAAGGCTATATTTTGGTATGTAGACTAGAAATAATCTAGGGGTATCGATGAACCTTTAACTACTTGGAAAGAGTTTAAAGAGGCATTTCTTGATCAATACCTTACATTTGAGATACGAGAGGCCCGTGCGGATCAATTTTTAAATCTTCACCAAGGGAATATGAGTGTGAGGGTGTACAACCTCTAGTTTAACTCTTTGGCTAGGTATGTTCCTAATATTGTAGCTACTATGGATGCTAGAGTTCATTGATATGTGGATAGATTGTATCCATATATAGTTAGAGATTGTACTATTGCTGCCTTGAACAAACACATGGATATGGAAAGGATACAAGCTTTTGCATAAAAAAATATAGGATCAAAGGCAAAGAAGAAGAACACAATGATTAGAAAGAGGGTATTCTAAGAGGGCCAAATCTATGAGGCAGTTTATGGCATCCCAGGGAGAGTTTAGACCTTGATTTTCTAATACACCACCTATGCCATTATCTTCTTTTCTGGAGCTAGATGTCCATCATAGTTTCAAGGTTACAAGGGTAATCAATTTGGGAAAACAATTAAGAGTCAGAGTTCACGATTAATGGGGTATTAAGACCAAGGGAGTATGAGCTAATTAAGGCCTCTTCAGCAGCCATGTAAAGAATGTGTAAAGCTTGATTTTGGTGCACATTAGTTTGGGACAAATGATTGCTTTTGGTATGGCACACCGGGGCATATGATGAGAGAATGACCTCAAAGGGATAGGTGGTATGGAATTCCTAATGGATCAGCCATTGCACATCATTATTGGTTCCTTCTTTAGGTAGGGGTGTACAGCCTATAGGTCATGGTATAGGTGCTAACGGAGAAACTAGCTTTAGTGGAGTTTAGAATCGTACATATGCTCTAGCGAAACAACAAAATTCAGAGACTTCCCAGATGTGGTAATAGGTACATTGTCCATCTTTTCACATAATGTATATGCATTAGTTGATCCGATTTCTACATTATCATATATCACTCCATTGGTTTCTGCAAAGTTCAAAAGAACACCAGAATTACAAGTTAATCCATTTGAAGTATCTACATCGGTTGGTGAATCTATTATAGCTAGGATAGTGTATCAAAACTGTATAATAACTATTTGTGGTCATGATATAATGGTTGATCTTATTGAGTTAGAGATGGTAAATTTTGATGTTATAATGGGTATGGACTAGTTGGCTTCTTGTTATGCCACAGTAGATTGCCAAACTAAGAGGGTGTATTTTTATTTTCCAAGAAAGACAGTACTTGAATGGAGGGATAATATTGGTGTGCCAAGAGGCAAATTTATTTCTTGTTTGATGGAAAATAGGATGATTTCCATGGGTTACATATATCATCTAGTGGTAAATGAATTTCCCGATGTATTTCCTAATGATCTTCCAGGTTTTCCTCCAGAACGAGAAATAGCATTAAGTATGGATGTGATTCCAGGTACTCAACTAATCTCAATTATTTTGTATAGAATGGCCCCGATAGAATTACAAGAGTTGAAAAATCAATTAAAAGACTTTCTAGAGAAAGGATTCATAAGTCCTAGTATGTCTCCTTGGGGCACACCAGTGTTATTTGTGTGTAAGACATATGGCTCATTGAGAATGTGTATTGACTACCAGCAACTGAATAAGGTGACTATTAAGAATAAATATCCCCTTCCAAGAATTGATGATTTATTTGATCAGTTACAAGGCACCAAATATTTCTCAAAGATTTATTTGAGGTCGGGTTACAACCAAGTAAGGGTCTAACAGAATGATATTTCCAAGATAGCTTTTCGAACATGGTATGGTCATTATGAGTTTCTTGTCATGTCCTTTGGGCTAACTAATTCACCCGTAGTTTTTATGGATTTGATGGATAGGGTGTTTAAGCCATTCTTAGATGTGTTTGTTATAGTCTTTATAGATGATATTCTAGTTTATTCGAGATCAAAGGAGGACCATGCCATTCGCTTATGATAGATTTTATAGATTCTTTGGGATCGCAATCTATTTGCAAAGTTCTCTAAATGTGAGTTTTGGTTATAATCTGTGGCGTTCTTGGGTCATATCATATCTAGTGAGGGAATAAAGGTTTGATACTCAAAAGATAAAAGTTGTGAAGAACTATCCAAGACCTACAATGCATATAGAGATTCATAGATTCCTTGGGTTGGTTGGTTAATTATAGATAGTTTGTTGAAGGATTTTCTTCCATTTCTGCACCTTTAACAAATCTAACATATAAAGCATCCAAGTTTTGATGTAATGACGCATGTGAAAGGATTTTCCAAGATCTGAAGAATAAGTTGACTTCTACACTTATTTTGGTACTTCCAGAAGGCACAGAAGGGTATGCAGTAAATTGTGATGCTTCAAGAATTAGTTTAGGATGTGTTTTGATGCTTCTTAATAAAGTAGTAGCATATGCCTTAAGACAATTGCGGCCACATGAGAAGAATTATCCAACGCATGATCTTCAGCCCACAGTGGTTATATTTTTCTTAAAGATATGGCACCACTACCTGTATGGCATTTATGTTTACATATATACTGACCACAAGAGCTTCCAATATATCTAAGACAAAAGAATCTAAACTTGTGACAGCGAAGGAGGCTTGAACTATTAAAAGACTATGATGCTAATATCTTGTATCATCCCAGGAAAGCAAATGTGGTAGCTGATGCATTAATTCATAAGGCTATGGTGCCGTATATAGAAAGATAAGGGATGACTTTAATATCTACACCAATTATCCAATTTGGGGGTTCGCCTTCTTGACACTCCAAATGAAGGTCTTATTGTGCATAATGCAGTAGAATAAGGGTCTCTAACTGAAATAAGGAATATCACAAGGTATTCTATTTACAATAAAGCTCAACACAATCAGGAAAAAAAGAGCTCAGAAGAGTATCAATAACCTCGGGTACTAATCCATAACCAGGCTTCCACGACTATGAGAAAATATCCATGCCATAATATAACCGGCTAGTTCACATAAGCAATAACCTAATCGTGACTCTTAAGATTTGAAAGAATTATTAATCATTCAGTAAATAGTAAACATAACGTATACGTAATACTCCTCCTTAAGAACGATTGGTATATGCACTAAATAATTATACTAATGATAGAATATGCATATAATTAAATTAATGCAAGGATAATCTACTACTGTCTACCACCAAAGTTCTGTAACATACCAAGTATGTAAACCTTCTTCAGCTCATCGTCTCACAAGGAAAGACCTATGGACATTGCCTTTTCCGCATGTGGTTCCTACACAGAGGGTACCACAAGGGACTCGAGATATCTATATATACTACATGGTCTCAAAACAGGACTTCCAATAACCAATAGATAATAATAACTCTTTCTAATGAGTGCCAGAGATAAAAAAGTATAATAAGTGCTAGAACTTGAACTGAGGCTACCTAAGATAAAATCCATAAAATACTGGTGCCAGAGATTGAATTTGGGACCAAAAATATAGGATAATGTAGAAAGGGTCGAGATCTCCCACGATCGACATGACTAAGTAGTGATAAAAGAGTGGATCGAGATGGTACTGGCATCCACTTCAGTCTGAGATTTCAAAGAAACATTTTTTAAGTTAAGAGATCATAAAATCAATAATAAAAGTGTTACAACTTCTATTTAAAAATCAATTTTAAAAGTGAAAAAGTTTGAATAAATCCCTTTATGGAAAACAATAGAAAAATCAAGGTTTGGATTGGAATAATACCAATAAATAAGCATAAATGCGTCAAAAATATTTGCATGTGTCACGATCCAAAAATCAAGGGTCATGATGACACTTATCGCGGCAAGCCTTGACAAGTAAGCCTATCACCCAAACAGATATAAATTGTGAAATCAATACCAAAATCCAAGGCAAGGCTTTTAGAATAAAGTTGGACCACATAAATATGATAAAAAAGGAAACACATAACAAAAAAATACCATACAATAGCCCTAAATCTAGTGTCATAGTGTAAGAACTACTAAATACATTTCGAATACCAAAAGATACAATAATAGACCAGATGGATCATAATATGTCTATAAATACAAAAAAGACACGATAGGAAGAAGTTGTAGATCAACTCCGAGAGCATAGATCGACCTTTACCTCGAATAGACACCAAATACTGCCTGAATCAGCTATCATGCGACACACTCATAACTGGATCTGCACCAAAAGGGCACATTAGGGGTGAGTACAATCCGTTTGTACTTAATAGGTATCATAGGATTTCCGAGCAAAGTAGAAAATAAAGCATATAAAATACACATTATGGATACGTCACTTATAATCAGAAATATCCCAAATAGAAGCCCGCATCGTCTCTATTAATAGTTCTATAATAGACACATACACCATATGTATATACAAGAAAGAAGAACAAATATACATGTATACCAAATACAAGTATAAGTAAGAAGTAAAAGTAGATAGATATCACATCAAGGACTACACCACAGAATAAACACATTATACGAGATACAATGAAGATGATGATAATGTGATGATGATGTGATGCTCGAGGTTGTTACACAACCTTCGTATACAACTACTCAGCTATTCTCCTGAGGTAGGACCCATGAGGGGTTTATCAATCCATATACAATCCAATATCTAATACTAATATCCATGATTCCTCTTCGGCATATCTCTCGGTAGAGAGCTATAAGGATGTCACAAGCTAGTGTTCCTAGTATTTCCACAGTGGTTCAAATGTTTCACAAGTGTATATGGTATGAAAATACAAATGCTCACAACGAACGAGAATGAGAAATTCTAAAGCCAACCAATATACCAACCATGTGAGCCAAAATCCACCCAATGAGCCAACAATCCATGAATCCAATGTATTCATATGCCAATTTAGTGAAATACACAAAAATATGCCATCGATACCATATAAATTCCATTTTAAGATTTTCACCAGAAAGATACCACCCAATATACATGCATAAGGTCACCAACACATACAAGACCCCACAAGGTCGCACATAGTAAACAAATGTCTCAATACCATAAAATAACAACAACATAGGCCCCCACACGAGCACAAGACAATATTAATATCTATTTCCATGATTGATAGTGCCACACCCATGACATGATTTTATACCAATATTAACTACCCATCCAGTCTAAAGAAAGTTAAACCATATCCTACCTGAAATGCTAAAACTGGTACAATCAAGCCTTCAACATCAAGCTTCATCCTCACTAATGGACCCTAAATTGACTAAAACAAAAAAAATATAGAATCTACTCATTAAAAAAAAGCCAACAATACCTATATTGTCCATTTTCGGGTCAAGGTCAAATAGAAACCTAGAAATGGGTTTTCAAAAAAGAAGGGTAAAACTAGAATTTTTGTTCAAAAATATATTTTCCAAGATTAAAGGAACTCATAGAAGAATACCTAAGTGAAAACAGATTGAAATAGAGGGTTATATTGAGAAAATACAAATTTAGGCTTTCCAGGCCAAAATCGCCAAATTTTGCTTTTCGAATTCAAGTTTTAATGAGATTTAAATGATAATAATCAAAGAAATATAATTGAAATAGGGATTTGGAGCTTACCCAAGCTTAAAGATGAAAGAAATTACCCAAAAATTGAAACCCTAACCTCTAAGTACCAAACATAGTGAAAGAAATAGAGAAAAAGATTATATATATGGGTACCAGGTCCATTAATGTGGTCCAATGGCCGCTTTGGCGGTCACTACTAAAGTAGTCAAGTATCACTTTAGCGGTATCCTCCAATATGTGCTAGTCTGCTATGAGATATAAAAGCAGTAGAACCACACCAATAATGTAACCAACCTCAAATCAACGTTTTGAATTTGTTGGTGTAGTATGTTTTGCCATCCGATGGACATATCAATAAATGTTGACGAAAGTCAGCTATAAAACCTTTACAACTACCAAAAACCACAATCTCACATAATTCACACCAAAATGCATTGGGAAACATGCCAATCATCCTCACGCCCTAAGAATATCAGAATGCAATCACGAGGAGGGGTAAAATAATCAAATCACACAAAAATGAATCATTCATAAAAATCACCAAAACTCAAGTTATTACATTATCCACTACCAAGAATCTAGTTCATCCTCAAACTAAAGGTAAGAGAAATACATAAATAAAAAAAAGTGGAGGATAACTGTCACGTATATCAAACTCAACCTCCAAAAGAGACTCATCTACATGTTGATGTCTCCACTAGACTTTAACTACTGGAATAACTCTAAAACGCAAGCGTCTCACATCCATAGCTAAAAGGGAGATGGGCTCCTCAACAAAATATAATCTCTCCTCTAATTGGACTATAATAATGAATGATATGAGGCTCTTTCCGTATGTAACGCCGAAGCATAGAAACATAAAAACTAGATGAAAAATTGATCAATTTGAGGGCAATGCTAACTTATAAGCTACACCCCCAATAGTCTGAAGAATCTTAAAAGGTCCAATATACCTGGGGCTAATCTTTCTCCTCTTCCTAAAAATCATCACGCTTTTTATGTTCGACACATGAAGGAAGACTCAGTCACCAACACTAAATCTCAAGGCATGAAGTCTACGATCCGCATAACACTTCTGCCTACTCTAAGCCACTTGTAGTCTATCTGGAATGATCTAAATCTATCCAGCCACTCACGTAGCTAGTTCGTAACTTGAGATTTAATCTTAGAAACCTTAAACCAACACACTAGAGAGCGACAATGACTGTTATACATAGCCTCAAAAAGAGCCATCTCAATACTGGAATGGTACCTATTATTATACTCAAACTCCACCAAAGCTAGATACTTCTCCCACTAAACACTAACATCCATTATAGAAGCACAAAATATATCCTCCAAACCCTGAATAGCCCACTCCAACTGACCGTTAGTCTGGGGTGAAAAGTTGTACTAAGATCAACTCAGGTACCCAAATCCTCCTAAAAAGTCTTCAAAAAGTGAGATGCAAACATTGAACCTCAATCTGAGATGATAGACATTAACATATGATGATGATGAACTATCTCACAAACATCGATATGAGCTAACCTCTTAGCACTTAAAAAGACCTAAATCAAAATAAAATAAGCAAATTTGGTCAATTAATCCACGATGACTCAAACACTATCAGAACTATGTTAACTGCGAAGAACCCAGTCATGAAGTCCATAGTGATCCATTCCCATTTCCATTTGGGAATGGGTAACCTCTGAATCAACCCACCAAACCTCAAATGCTCGACCTTCACCTACTGGAAACATAGGCAGTGGGATACAAAATTTGCTAAATCATTCCTTATATGTCCACCAGTAATATTATCTCAAATCATGATACATCTTAGTAACTCCTATATAGATGGAATACAGGGAACAATGAGCCTCCTCCAAAATTAATCTAATCTAATCACCACCCCCGAAACACAAACTCATTCTCTGATCCACAACATACTATCTGAATCAAGCAAGACTTTCTAAGCCTTTCTAATCAACACCTTATCCCAAATCACCCTCAATCTAATATGATCAAACTGGTGAGCTAGAATCTTCTCCATCAAGGGATACCTAGCCTAAAAAAAAGCCAAAATATACCTAGGTGTCAAAATATCAAGCCTAACTATTTGGTTACAAAAGACTAAACCTCTAAGGACAAAGGCCTTTCCTAGGTCAAAATATACACCAAGCTACCCATACTAGTCGACGTTTGGCTCAAGGCATCCATAACCATATTAGCCTTGCTCAAACAATAGAGAATAGTCAAGTTATAATCCTTAAGATACTTAAGCCAATAGTGCTTCCTCATATCAAGATCTCGCTGGGTGAAGAAATACTAAAGGCTATGATAATTCGAGAACTTTGAAGCATAGTCCATAAATGCTCCTCATCGTTATCCTTACTCATGGAATAAACCAAGATATCATCTATAAATATAATGACAAAAGAGTTGAGATATAATTAAAATGCTAATTCATCAACTCCATGAATGAGGCTGGTACATTAGCCAGCCCAAAGGACTTAATTAAGAATTGATAATGACCATACCGAGTCTAAAAATCTTTCTTCAGGATATCCAAAGCTCTAATCCTCAACTGGTGATACCCAGACCTTAAATCAATCTTTAAAAATAATAACACACCTTGAATTTGATCAAATAAATCATCAATATGATGAAAAGGATACTTATTCTTAATAATCACCTTGTTCAACTACCAAAATCAATACACATACATATAGCCCCATCATTTTTCTTTACAAAAAAAATAGGCATACCTCAAGGTGATACACTAGGTCAGATAAATCCCTTATCCGACAAATCCTTTAATTTGTAAGCTCTGTTGGGGCCATTATACAAGAAGGAATAGAAATAGGCTTGGTGATTGGCTTAACATTAATATCAAAGTTGATAGCACGATCTAGAGGTACAAGGAAAATTTATAAGGAAAACATCAATTAACTCATAAATAGTACAAATAAAGAGATAAATAAGCACTAGTGTCACAAATCTAAGAAAAATATGACAAACATTCCCTCTTAACCAAGTAATGAGCCTATTGGAAAGATAACCCTCTCTTAGGACTCGAATGAAGTACACCCCTCCAAACTATACTTGGCACACCTGGTAAAGCTAAGGTCATGGTCTTAGTATAACAATCTAAAATAATATGATAAGGTGCTATCCAATCTATACCTAAGGTAACATCAAAGTCTACCATATCTAGGACAAACATATCCACCCAAGTCTTATGCCCAACGAAAGTCACAACACAAGATCGGTGCACCTGATCCACCACTAAAGAGTCTTCACAGGGGTAGATATATGGATAGGGATGGAAAGAGGCTCACTAGAAGAATCAAAACCAAAAGAAAAATATGCAGACACATAGGATAAACTCAATCGTAGAACAAATAACACAAATACAGATATAAAACAAATAGGGATGATACTTGATGATCGCATTAAAAGCCTCCATCTCTGGTATAACAAGAATATAATAGCACTATCCATGACCACTACTTGACTGAGTATCCCCAAAACCACAACCACGGGCACCACTACCTCTGCTACATACACTGCAAAGACCTTTCAGGTTATTTTTTATATTTTTGCTCATTTTTACCATTTTGTGTTTCTTATAGCTGCCTCAAGTTATTTATGACTTGATGGAATTAACAGTTCAATTACTGGGCAGTTCATTTGGTTTTTAAAGCCAATCCTATATTTTTAAGCCTTCACTAGTTCAAATTGGCTACCAGCCAAAATTTTTAGTTAAACGACGTCGTATGCCAATTCTAACAATTCCAATAACTTTAAAATATTGATTTTAGGTTTGGTGGATCCCTGTCTTAGGTTTCAAGGCTCCCAAACTCATTTTGGTTAATTGGTCAAAAGTTAAGAAAAATGGCAAGTGGTGTAGGACCAACTTCTTAGCGAAACAACCTCGGATGAGAATTTTAAATGTGCCATTGAGGCTAAAATATTGAATTTGATATAGAAGCATAGTACATTTGCATATATAAGATTTTGAATGAGTCTCGAGGAGTTGGCAGAGACTTGGAATTTCTTCAAGTCTCAGCTGGTGAAAGTGTATCGCTTTAGTGATGCCTTTGATCACTTAAGTGATCTGCCAAACCCCGATAAGTATCGCTTAAGTGATACATTTTGTCACTTAAAATAATATCTTGACAACATGGGCACCATTGCATAAGTGATACTTATGCCATGTAGGCGACAATTGTTTAGGCAGCCAGATATCACGTAAGCGACAGACATTCTAGAGTATAATTATTGCTTAAGCAGCTAGATGTTTGCTTAAGTGATACCCGTGCACCTGGGACAAGTATAAATACCCACTTAGCCTAAATTTTCACCATTTTCATCCATTCTCTAGAATCTTAAACCTTAAAAAGTGGGAGTTCTTGGGAGAATAAATTGTGGGTGATTGTGGATCTTTAGTATCATTAATATATACAATTTCCCATTAAATTTGTGGTAAAATTCTATTATTTTCATGTTGATTTCTCCATACTTAACACAATTCAAATTAACTCTGGAGCTTTGGATATGATGCTTATAGATCTTGGGGTGATTAACAACTCTTTAGTTCTACCAAAAGGTGATAATTGGATGAAGAACCTATAAGTAAGGTCAAGGGACATTAAAGAGTGCAAGACAGGAATTAAAAACCCTTATGAGTTTAAAGAAGTGCAAGATGGGGATTAAAAACCCTTAAAAGGGATATGCACTCCATCTATTTTGGGGATGAACTAGACCTGATCTAGTAGATCAAAAGTAGGTCAATGAAGTCAACTTTGCCCTTGGGATACACCTCAGATGTGCCCCATATTCTCCAGAAGTGCTACAAGCTTGCTGCTTTGATATTTGCCTTAAAATTGGTCACTTTTGGGCCCAAATGTGTAATAATTAGTCCTAGACAATAAATAGGAGTTTTTTTCCATTTTAGGGTAGTTTTTGATGAATTATGAATGTATACTCTTTTGAGAGTGTAAGGTAATCTTGGATTAACTTGTGCTGATACTTCGTTTAGAGATGTGGGTTGCTTGGGTATTGATTCCCTTAAGGTTTATGTAAGAGTTAGGTGCTTTGAGTGACATTGAATAGAGTATCAGGGGTTTAATATGTCCTTAGTTTGCTATCCATTCATTCATTGTGTTTATCTATTACTTGATTTTCATCTATTCTTTATCTTTTATTTTCATAATGTAGTTAGTTTTTGATTCAATAATTTGTATGTTATCATTTGATAACAGAGATGAACTTTATTTCATTTCCACAAAGTCAATCTTGGGTTTGTTATCTCAAAAATTAAAAGATAAATTTATTAAAAATGTTTTTTAAGAAAACCCCTAAATTGCTTTTGTATTTTCGAGTCTTTATTGTTGTTTCTACATTAGATTTAGTTCATCTAGTGATATTTAGGTTGAAACTTTTGATTATCTTGTGTGTATGGAGGAACCCACCATTGTTGAGCTTGAAGTTCGAATAAGTGGTTCTTAGATCTAAATTTTTTGGTTGATATTTAAGATTGAAAAGGTTGAAAAAGTTTTCCCATTATTGAGAGAAGCTTAGGGTTAAAAGTTGATGCAATTTGAAGTAGATTCGGAATTTCATCATTGTTGTGTTCTTGAATATTTAAGAAAATAAAAGTGGGATTCAAAATCTGGAATTTTTGGTGATTTATTGAAGGATAATGATGGTTGTAATGTGTTCCTTATGTTGAAAGGAGCTTACGGTCAAAATTTTGTGAAATTCCGAGCCAAAACAAAGAAGTTGTGCATTTTGCATTTTCAAAATTATTTATGGTGTTCTTGAGAAGATTAATATTTTCAAGTTGGATCTTCATAAAAAAGTTGTTGTTGATCATAAAAATAGAAATAAAAAGTGTACAAAAGTATTAGTACAAAACACCTTTTGAAGATCCAAAAGAATTTTCCAACAAGATGACAAAAGGGGGGACCCTTTGGAAGTACAAGCGGTACAATGCAAACTTTTTTTTGGTTGATCTCCTATGAAATGACCTTGAGCTTCAGTATCAGCCCAAAAGCATCTCAAATCAGTAGCTTATGTGTTGGAGATGCCCCCCAATGTGTTAGATCTGCTCTCTATCCGCTTTAGCTTGTTGCAAGCGTAGTCACTTATTTCAACACCATTTTTACAAGGTTCTATCAATCTAATTTTATTTCTTGAATCTTAACTTCATATTTTTATTTGTAAACACTAATTTACAACTAATAACTCATTTATTAGTTGGTTAATTAGTTTTTGAGTCTGATTCCTTTCTTGTCCGTTCTTGTGTGCTTTTCTTTTTTATTTTTGTTGTTCTTTATTGATTCAAGTACTTTAATTTCTTTTGATTTTTGTCTTTTCAATTTCAAACAATAATCCATTTAGACAACAGGCCACAATTGGTACCAAGTATTCTCTTTGGAGTGTAAATGATCTATCAACGCTTGCGATGCTAATTGAGAGACAAAACAAAGATGTGAACTTTTAGAGCATGTGAGGTTGATTTCTTAACTTTAACTTATTTGTTGTTTTTGTTCTTGTTTAGTATTTCTTTTATTGGATACAATGACACGGGAACATGATAACCAAAGTACTATGGGAGAGAACATGGAAGTTTTAATGGCGGCCATAATGAGTGTGAATCAAGATGTAAATCAAAGATTGGAATTGATGGATTGATGAATGAAAGGCATGGAAATCTCTCTTTCAAAGAGGATGGATAACAGGATCGATCATCTAAACTTCCCTCACTCCACCTTTCAAAATCTACCAAAATTACAAGCTTTCTTGAGTAGGCATGCTCAAAATACCTTCCCTAAACTACCCTAAACTCTACTAAACCAAGGTTAACCTAATCAAGTTGAGGATGAAGGGGAAGAGAAAGCTAAGAATGGGGAGAATAAATTGGCTCAATAAGGAGAGTTGTATGAGAATATTGAGGAAAGGGTTGAATTGAATGAGACAGACAAGGAACATATGGAACTTGTAAGACCTAAGCCTTTGTTACATGCTAACCATGGAACTCACATTTTTACGAGTACCAATACTTCTCTCTTGAAAGTTCATGAGCCAATGCTTCTGAAGGAGGATTCAAATAAAGCCTCTCAAAGGAATAAGTTTGAAGGCTAAGGTGAGTTCTTATTCAAGGACTCTAAGGTTTATGAAGGCTTGACTCCAAGGAAGAACCTAGTCAAACTCCTATAGGTCGATGGATAATTTATGACAAGGGGTGAAGAATCTAAACCCATGAATTAAAAGAAGGGGTTAGCTCCTAAGGAAATTTGTACAAAAAGGCAAAAGGATCAAGCCTTTTGGTCCAAGTTGATGCATTGGAGGGAAGGTCGTCATAAAACACCTATGGAGGATAAGAGAAAAAGTTTAAGGTCTCACTTTCAAGCTATGTACCTACCCCCTCCTATTTCTAGTGACCATTGTAGGTATGATGACATCTTTATCATATTGTATCGACCTTGGAAATTAATTGATATCATGTCTAAAACATAAGAATATTAGTGTATTTAAGATTCCTTTATGGTGCTTTCCTTTTGTAGTTGAATTTTGTGGGTCATGAAATCGAGATTCCTAATATATTTGTGGTTTTAGGAAAAGTCCTTGGTGTGTACTGGTTGTACAATTTGTATTTCCTAATCCTTGCCACACTTGTGTGGTTGGATGAGTTGAGGTAATAGAAAGGACTCTTAGGAGCACGCTCAATTCCATGAAAAGAAGTCACCCAACTTCTTAGGTATACCATTTGGCTTGGAGTGAATTGGTTTCTCGTAGATCCTCTAATTCCTCCATTAGCATGATTTCATTGATGAATACACTATGTGTGGGAAGTTGCTTGAAAGGAAAAGATGTAATATGCTTAAATTGTCTTGTCTTATCTTCTTGAATACTTATGATTGAGGGTAATTTTGATGAGAATGGTCTCTTTAACTCTTTTATTTTCTATCTTTTTCTTATGATAATATCCATGTTAGTGTTGAAAATACATTTGGTGTGAACGTGGGTTGTCCTTAGAGAAAGGTTGATGTGCATCCTAATGTATTGAATCCATCCTTGGTTGTTCTAACTTCTAGTGACTTAATTACTAGCTTTCTTGAGTACCTTGCTACTCTTAAGTATGGAAAAACCATGTAGGAGACTAAGCTTCTTAATACCTTTCTTTACTACCTCTTTGTATTTGATGACATCAAAGTTAATGTTGGATTTGTTTTAGATAGAGGTAGGAGTTTTTGGTTATGGACTTAGGTAAAATAATAAAACACTTATGTCATACGACTTTGGTCATTTCCATGTTTCATAAGGCATTTTTTAGCCAACACCTTTGTGTAGTGTATGATGAATTTGTTTTATTGATAACAAAGGATCATTGGTTGTATGTCAAATATGTATCTACTTGGCATGGATGTGTTTATCTTAACCCTTGTGTTAAGACTCATTCTCCGAGGATGTGTTTGTTGTGTGTTTTCTCTTGTGCCTTAAGGTTGTAGATTCTAGGACGAATCTTTTTCAAGAAGGAGAGAATGATACAATCCTAATTTCCTCTGAAGCTTTGGATAGGATAATTTTGGATCTTGAGGTTCTTGACAACTCCTTGGTGTTATCAAAAGGTGCTAATTCGATAAAGATTACCTACGACGAGGATCAAGGGATGTTGAAGAGGCCTTGGAAGTACAAGACAACTTAAAAGCCCTTGGAAGAAACATGCACCCCATCTACTTTGGGGTTGGTTAGACCTTCTATAGTAGATCAATAGAAGGTCCAAATAGTCCACTATGCCCTGGGATGTACCTGAGATGTGCCCCATATGCTCCAAAAATTGTAGAAGAGGGTTTCTTTGATATTTTCCTTAAATTAGGTCACTTTTGGTCCCAAATGTGTAATAATTAGCCTTAGACATTAAATAGGAGCTTTTCTTTCATTTAGGATAGTTTTATGAATTATGAATGTATATTCTTTTGAGAGTGTGAGGTAATCTTGGATTAGCTTGTGTTGATAGTTCATTTATAAATATGGGTTACTTCGGAATCAATTCTCTTGAGGTCTACATAAGATTTAGGTTCTTTGTGTGATATTTAATAGATGATTTGGGATTTAATATACCCTTAGTTTTCTATCCATTCATTCATTGTGTCTATCTATTACTTTTTTTTCATTTATCCTTTATTTTTCGTTTTTGTATCATAGTTAGTTTTCAGTTTCGTAGGTTGTACATTATCAATACTTTTGCTAAATACCCAAAAGCTTGGTGGCTTAGTTTTATCACCATTATAGCTCAAAATCCAACTATTTTTAGGGTAAATGTTCCTTAAGCATAGAGGGACATTGTGTTTGTTTCAACTATGCCATTTCATAAATGGGCCTTATATGGGATTTTTACATTATTTTTGACCCAAAACACAATAGTGTAATATGGGTATCATTGTTCTCATTTTGATTAGTAGATCATAATTTTGATAGCATGGCACCTTGTGGAAGCTTATCAGAATGGGAAATCAATGATTTAGTGGATTTTTAGGCTTTTCATTGATGTCCAGGTAGGCTAGGTTTACCCTCTTCATAGATTAAGCTATCTCGTAGTATGCTTATGATATTATGCTACATATGGGGTGGGATTTATGTGTTGGAAGTATGAATTAGAATATTCAGTTTAGTTGGATAGTTTAGGCTATCTTAAAATTGTAGACTTGGAGTAATTAGCGTAGTTATTTATGTCTTAGGGGAATTGGTCTTCATGGTTCATGTTTAGTATGGAAATGCCTTAATTTCTCAATCTAGGTAAAATTGATTTACTCATTCATGTTTAGGGTGGAATTGTCCTTAGCTACTAGTTGCTATTGTTTTAGGTAGAATTGTCTTAATTTTTCATGTTTGGAAAGGATTACTATCTTAGGGGTATTTATGGCTTACTTGACATCTAGAAATGAACTTAGATACCTTATCCTAGTCTGGGGTAGAAGTTGCCTAAAATTGATTTTGGGGATTATAGTGGGCTCCTCCAACCTACCTTAGGCCATGACTAGGGTTAGCCTTGTAGACTTACTTATGCATTATATACTATAATTAATGATTGGTTTGACACTTGAGGAGGTTGAATATATTTATTGAGTATGTTAGTTGAATATTGAAAGATTTATGTTAATTCCAGTTATTGCTACCGATATTGCTTTTATATATGATTAATGACATGATTTGTAGATATGATATGGCTTATATGTACATGATTACTGATATGGATTCGGAATATAATTAATAATATCACCTACCAACATGCTTAATTATATTGATATCGGCATGATTTATAATTAATGGCTCATATATATTATATGGCTATAGATATGATATATCTTATGGATGATAGATATGATATGGCTCATCGATATGGTATAGGTTATAGAAATGGATAAGGGCTTATAGATATGGTTTGTAGTTATGGTTACGATTATTAAAATAACTTATGATTATGATTATTGACATGGCTTATGGGCATGATGATACGATTCAAAAACGAAAACAAGAATCTAACTAGGGGAACTAAGGATAATCAATTAGAGATATAAGATAGATTGACATATGACAATAGAATAAATCAAGAACTAATGAGTGTTTCAAACTCAAAAACCCTTAATCTAGTATATTCAAGTACCAAGTCTCTTACGTGGATCAAGAGGAATTCGATGCCCTCAAAACCCCCATTTCTAAACAAACATTCAATACAAGTTCATCAATCACACTCTCAAGAGAAAAATTCATTCAATTTTCAAAAGAAGCTAATGAAAATAACCCTAGGAGTTTCTATTTATAGTATAAAAAAAGGTCTAAAGTTGACCTTCTCCAAAGGAAATTAAAGCCCATGAAATAGTGGTTCTGCCTTATTGGGAGGACCCATGCAATGGTCAGTCAAGTAGGTGACTGACCGTCCCTTCTTCAGTCGCACCAAGATAGTGGGTAACTACCTTGCACAATTTGGGACACTCATGGAACAATTGGTTAAGATGGTAACTGATCGTCCCTCTACTCGTTATAAAAGGAAATAGGCATTCTTCTTTTCTTGGCCTCCCTTCTCATTTCTCAATATATAGTAGACTTTGGATGTCATAAAAACAAGATCCTTGCTTGTAAATTTTGTAGTTCTCGAGCTTGAATTCTAGTAATCAAACTTGAAGAAATTGAAGGAGTCCTTGAGGTGCTCTGAATCATATCATCCTCTTCATCTTGAAAAGGATTTTTCCTAAAATCCATTGAGGCATCATCTTCTAGTACATTAAGGGGTGAGATATCACATATGTTAAAGGTGTTGTGCACTTTGTAATAGGAAAGAAGAACAATATTGTAAGCATTATCATTTATCCTCTTAAGCACTTGGAAGGGGCCATCTCCTTGTGGCATCAACTTAGATTTCTTTTGTGTCGGGGAACGTTCCTTCCGAAGATATACCCATACCAAATAACCTGGTTCAAGAACAAGTCCTCTTTTCCCTTTGTTCACCATTTTCACTACTTCTTGATTCTTTTTTCAAGGTGAGGCCTCCCCTTTTCATGGTGTGTCACGACCCGAGACTACCCCCTAGTCGTAACACGGTGCTTAGAACCACAAGTAATCCCAAGCTAACCCATGTACTGGCATTCTACTTGATAACTGATTATATACTTATATAAACACTAAATAACTGAGAAGAAGCATAATCATTGTAAAGTACACTATTTTGATACATAGTTGTTTAAAGTTAACAACACTGAAATCTAAATGAATGATAAATTGAAAACTACATACATAAACTCTGATTGACAATTTATGAAACCTCTATTAATACTGACTATAGGTAGTTGGGAAATGCCTCCAACTATCCCAAATCAATACATACTAATAAGAAAAATACAATACAAGTACTTAAACTAACTTGATTCCTCAAAATAAAAGAACTCATTCCATACTGGCTGGAAGCTACAATCTGTTTGACCTTGGTGTGTGGGCTACATTTGGTACCTATATCATGAAGGAAGCCACAAAAACATATATGTGGTCAGTACTTTTGAATGAACTAATTATGTGAAACATGAACTAATCATAAAACTACTTAAAAAATGCTTTCAAACTAAAGACATAAGCTATCTACTGAAGTATGCATTTAAGTCATAGTTGTACGTAACAACAATAAGACTTATTAAAATTTCTATATTATGAGATGAAAACATTCTATAAACTAGAAAATAGTAGAAACATGAGTACCATCAGTAAATGTCAAGTTAAAGCCAAATAGACTGTAAAACCATACTAAGGATCATGTATGAATACTGAGCATGAATGCATGAACATGTAAAACGAATCCAAGACCAAGTGAAGCATGTGCTAAAATAATCTGTAAAACTGAATATCTGAATAAATGATAAACTGAACACCTGGTCATCCAAACCTAAACTGGTATAATCTGAGTACTTTACTAATACTGTGAGAACTAACTACAACCGACATTCCCCAACCTGAGCTAATTAAGGTCCAACCGTAACCCCAGTTAGGAGGATGATGGTAGCTTTCCAGGGGTACCGACACATAGATGACAATGTAGATCCATAAGACTGATTTCCCGAAGGACGAGAAGGTCATGATTCTACTGACAAAGGACCCCTTATAATCTATAGTGGCACCATAGGTCTAGAACTTAAGGACTACTACTAACGACTCATGCCTAACTGACAGGGAAGATTCCTTCCCTACATTCACTTGGTGCTAAGTGTTATTCCTAATGGAATGACACTAGTATTATTATTGTTTTAACATGATATGATACTGTACTAATAAGTGCTCAGCATGAACATGATTATCTGAATATGATAATAAAACCATAGTCTGACTGACTTATTACTAGAAAACGGACTCATGTAAAAACACATAGGTATTGGTTGTTCATAACCCTCTAGTATTGAGTGATACTTGAATAAAATAACACCATTTAATACACTATAAGGAAATTCATGATTCAAATAACCTAAAACATCATGCAATTCAATAAACTGGTGAAATTCATGAATTTGAATATGGGAATGTTTTAAACTTGGGAGGACAACATGTTCACATGGTTTAGTTCATGAATTGGTAAATTGATATGGTGACAACTGAATAAGTTTTGAGTGATTGAAATTCAAAGCATGTAGTAACATAATTCACATGGGGAAACATATTAGCATGGCATGAATTCAAAACTACTATGAAAACATGAATTAAATTCATAATTAACATGGATATTTTCATAGAAGAGGATAAAAGTTTCATACTTGAATAAAAAAAAATTTTAGGACTCAATGAGTAGAAGGAACCCATTGATGAATACCCCACATAGCTGGATGTAGAAGCCTTAGATAAATTTCTTGGGATTGAACTTGAACTTGAAGAACCTTAGTTGGATTTGGGGAGAAAGGAATCACCTCTTTTTTCTCTATGATGAATGATTTCTGAGTTATGATAGGTTAGGGAAATATTTATGCTTGATAACTATTATTTTGGAGGGTGATATGATGTAGTTTTAGGAACAAAAAACCCCTTAGAAACTATCTTGAAGTCACCTGGAAGAAGTATCCATGACTTAAGTCATGACTCGTAAGCTTAGGATACGAGTTGTGACTTGAGTCATAGTCAAAAACCCATTTTCAGTCTTTATTGCCCAGATTACGATCCTTCCTAACGGCCCGTAATGAGACATTATGAGTCATAGTCTGGGCAGGTTTGATAGTGATTCAATATTTTGCCCATAACATTTTACCCCGATACTGGATTAAGGAAAATTTGTATCATTGGAAAGATAATTCAACTATGTATATGTTGGTGGGTCTTGATCTAAAAAATTCTCAGTATACCAGAAGTTATGTTCGTTTGAAGATAACTATAGTTGTATACATCCCAAGAATTTAATTTCTAAGGGATGTTTTGACTTTTCTATAAGCTAGGAGCTATTTAAGGTTTTAATATATATCTAAGTCACTAATAAGACCGACAAAACATAAAGATCGATTATTGGATCCTTTACTGGTTAGGCTACGGGCCACACAAAAATTCGTATGTTTCCATCCCCCCCCCTTAATTTCGTTCAAGCATCTCTCCAGTTCAAGTGTGGACAAAACAAGAAGTTGGGAAATTGAAAAATTTTGAAAGTAACGTCTAATCATAAGCTGCCACATCATCACTTTGGTGACCAAATGAATTAAGTTCAAATTTAGATTTCCTAGTTTCTTATTATTGTTTCTAGTTTCAATTTTTTTGGTTCTATCACTAATTAACAACTAGTAAGTAGCTACTAGTTTGGTAATTAGTTTAGAGCTCGTTTGTTTCGTGTCTATGATTTTGTGTTCTTTTATTATTTTTAATTCGTAGTAATTTGTTGGTTCAAGTCCGTACATCATTTTTATTTGATTCATATCAAATAAAAATCGATTCCGGACCAATGCATATTCACAACTCAATTCACTTGCCAAGTATTGCCAAATATTCAACACTTGTGAGACTAAGTGTGAGGTGAGATTCGAGTGAGAGTGTGGTGAGGCTTTATTGAACTAACATGTTTGATTCATTTTGTAGGTGTCGTCATTGCTATTTTTTTTGTGTCTTGCTTCTTGCTAGGTACTTACTCAAGGAAACCATGGGTTTAAGTGCACAATCCATTGGGAATGACATTGGTAGAGCTATCTTGGTTTGAATTGAGGCTCTTATCCTTGACTTGAGAAAAGAGATCAAGATGGTACGAATGGGAATAGAATCCATAAAGGGTGGAATAACTAGAATAAATTTGGGTTTGGATAGACTATGTCCACCAAAACCTCTACAAAATCTCATGCCACAAATCCAAATACATTACTAACCAAATCCAATGCCTCCTCCCCAAGATCCTCTAAAGAGAAATCATCCCATACAACTAAGAGAAAAGATGGTGATAGAATCCGAGGGTGTTGAGGTCAGTTTTCAAGATGGAGAGAAGCTTGATGTTGAGATACAAGAAGAGTGTGAAGAAAAGAAGGAAAGTGAAAGGGAAACTGTGAAGTAGAAAAGGGAAAGAAATGCTTGATTGCGGATCTTGTCCACAAAGGACCCTTGTTACTCACTAACCCAAGTGCTAGAATTTTGCCTAGCATTGATTCTTCTCATGTTCAGGTTCAAGAACATACATTATCAAAGAACAATCCAAAAGGAGTTCCACACACAAACATGGTTGATGAGTCAATGAAACCCTTGGCCGAAAGTTCTAATCTTGGGATAAGTGATGAAAAAATGAATCCAAGGGGAAATCTTGACATATTCCATTGTGATGTGGGTCATGAGGTATTCCATGGTAAAAAATAAAGTGAAGAAAACACTTCTCATGATCTACAAGGTAAAAAAGCTAATTTCTACACTCTTAGAAACTTGAATTATTGTGATGTGGCAAGTAGTAGCCAAAGTGGTGTAGTTTCAGATTGGATTAGTTAAGAAGTGTATGAATCTCCATTTTGTGATACTCTTTGTGTTGATAGGTTGCATAAGGACCCAACTCTTGTTGTGAGTATGCAAGCACTAGTTTATCCTTTAGATGACAAAATTAATTTTTTTCGTAAGAATGATTTGTGTCCATCTAGTGCTAGCACTAATAACTTCAATAAGGTTCCACTACCATGTGAAGAGAGTATTCACACACTACATGAACCTCTTGTAGATAATAGAACCTTGGGTGATGTCTTCACACTTAATTCCTTCCTATACTACCTCTTTACCTATGATGATAACCATGTTAATTTTGAATTGGTATTATGTAGAGGTAGTAAGTTTGGTGGCTTGTTTCCTTGCTTGAATGATGATGATTGTGACTTTGGTAGACTAGTGAAGGGAGTGGGTCACCTTGGATTAACCCCTTGTATTATCCTCCCATATGACCCCAGAATATTTTTGAGTTGTGGAAGGTGTATATTCGGTTCATGCTCAATTCCTTTTGATGTTTATGACATCAACTTCTTTATACCCTTTTATGCAAAGCTTTTCATGTCAAATTTTAAAGATATGTGGGTGTATGTCAAGTGTGAGAAACCATGGGTTGATGATATGAGTGTGGTACTAATACTAACCCTCCTACCAAGAGGATTGTGTGCTTGTTTTGCTCTCTCTTTGGTTTTGGAAGATCTGAATTTGAGCTCTTTGGTTTTGAAAGATCTGAATTTGAGGACAAATTCCTTTCAAGATGGAGAGGATGATACAAGCATGAGGATCACCAAGAGCACAAGATATTGTCCAAGGTTCAAGCTTCGTAATCGGCAAGCAATTAAAGTCCTTTTTGGAGCATTTTGAAGCGTTGTTCAAGAGAAGAAAAGGAGGAGGACTTATACACTCAATAGGCGCCTCAAGTGAAGGAAATTGAAGACATTTTGCACTACAAAGTAACACTCAAGAGGTGCCCCAATTCCCTCCCTCATTAAGGGTGTTTTTGACATTTACTAGGTAATAGTATAAATAGACATTTTATCATCCATTCTCATTAGTTTTTGAAGAATATTGAAAGATTACTCTTTAGAGTGTAGTTCTTAGTCTTATTTTAGTGTAGAAACTGAAACTTGAGTGTTTTAATGCAATTGAATGGATTTTCATTTGTGTTGAACATTTGGCAAGAAAGGTGTGATTGAGGGAGTGTGAATTCCTTTAGTTCACCTAAGAGTGAGTTTTGATATTACATTGGTGAGCTGTGTTTGAAGGTCTGATACACCTTCTTGTGCTAATCATTGGTGGAAGTGAGGATCTCTCTATCTTTACATTTATGCAATCTTCTTCTTCATCCCCTTTCTATGTGTGGTTTTCTTTGTCTTGTGGTTGCTGATTTTTATCTCTTGAGTCCTTAATTTTGTTTTTAGTGGTTTATTTATGTATCACACTCTTAGAACATAAACTCGGCCCCTAATCCTCAAAACACCATTGAAATCAAGTGAGGCTTCGGTAGCCTCGCCAGTTGACACATTATCCCCAATCAACCTCAACCAAACATCATCAAACTGATGAGCTCAAATCTTCTCCATCAAAGAATACCTAGCCTCCTAAAATGCCAAAACACTCCCATGTGTCGAAATATAA
Source organism: Capsicum pubescens (assembly GCA_030864215.1). Taxonomy (NCBI): domain Eukaryota; kingdom Viridiplantae; phylum Streptophyta; class Magnoliopsida; order Solanales; family Solanaceae; genus Capsicum; species Capsicum pubescens. The sequence continues at coordinate 129,338,986 of CM061543.1, forward strand.
TGACTAACTATCCGGTTAGCCAAAGATTGAACCTCCAAGTCCAAAGGCCTCTCCTAGGTCAAAAGCGGTACCAAGCTATGCATGCTAGTCGACTGTTGGCTTAAGGCATCTGTGACCATATAGGCTTGCTTGGATGATAGAGAATAGTCAAGTCATAATCCTCAAGAAACTCATGCCAATGACACGGCCTCATATTAAGATCCTATTGGGTGAAGAAGTACTAAAGGCTATGATGATCTGAGAAAATCTTACAATGGACTCCATACAAGTAGTACCTTCACTACTTCAAAGCAAAAACAACCACGCACAACTCCAAATCATAGGTAGGGTAATTTTTCTCATGGGGCTTCAATGAATGAGAAGCATACGCAATCAACTTACCCTCCTGCATGAACACAACACCTAAATCTACACCTAGAGCATCACAAAAGATGGAAAAATCCATGCCCTTCTTTGCCAAAGTCAATATGGGAGCCGAAGACAACAAATCCTAGAGTTTTTGAAAGCTAGCCTCATAAACATCAAACCACTGAAAGGAAATATTCTTATGAGTCAACTTAGTCAATGGAGGTGCAATGGATGAGAAACCCTTAACAAAGCGTTGATAATGACTTGCCAAGCCAACAAAAATTTAAATCTCGATGGGTGAAGTAGGTCTAGATGAATCACGAACCCTATAATCATAGATGGATCAACCATAATACCATCCTTAGTTACTATATGACCCGAGAAAGAAACATACTCCAATAAAAAATCATACTTGGAGAACTTGACATACAATTTCTTATCCCTCAATACCTGAAGCACAATCTGTAAATGCTTCACATGATTATCCTCACTCTTGGAATAAACCAAGATATCATCTATAATTATACGGTCATCAACTCCATAAACCCTACTGGGGTATTAGTCAACCCAAAGAACATGACCAAGAACTTATAATGGCCAAATCCAGTCTGAAAAGCTGTCTTCAGAATATCTGAAGCTCTAATACTCAACAGGTGATACCCAGACCTTAAATTAATCTTCAAAAGCCCCGCAACACCATGAAGTTGGTCAAATAGATCATTAATATGAGAAAATGGATACGTATTCTTAACTGTAACCTTTTTCAACAACCGATAATCATTGCACATATGCATAAAACCATCATTATTCATCATAAACAAGACAAGCACACCCCAAGGCGATACACTAGGTTAGATAAATCTCTTTTCCAACAGCTCCTGTAATTGATCCTTTAATTCTTTTAATTCAGAAGGGGCCATCCTATAAGATGGAATCGAAATAGTCTTGGTGCCTGGCTCAACATCAATAGAAAAATCAATATCATGATCTAAAGTCATACTAGGAAAATATATAGGAAACTTCTCTATGAACTCATGAATAACACAAACTAAATCCAAAGAAAGAGGTAAAATAAAACTAGTACCACAAATATAAGCCAACTAAGATAAACATCCCCTCTATGAGCCTGAACATAATATATAATCTTCTTAGGACCTAAATGAAGCGCTTCCTTCCAAGCTATCCTTAGCACACCCAGTGAATTTAAAGGCACGGTCTTAGTAAGACAATCTAGGAAAGCTTGACAAGGATCTAACCAATCCATACCCCAAAATCATCAAAATCCACTATATCTAATACAAGAAAATCTACCTAAGTCTCTCTCCCAACCAAAGTCACAATACCAGACTGATACACTTGATCTAACACTAAATAATCTCCTACTAGAGTAAATACTTGAATAGGCATGGCAGGAGGCTCACTAACAGAATCAAAATCAGAAGTAAAATATGCAGACACAGAAAATAGTTAGTCCCAAATCAAGTAACACAGAAGAAGATCTTAAATAAATGGGGATGATAACTTTGATCAAAGAATTAGAATCCTTTGCCTCTATTTTGGATTGTATATCAAAGCACTGTCCACGACTACCAATTGGCGGAGTATACCTATGCCACCACCATGGGCTCCACTACCTCTACCTCTCGTACCTTGGTAGAATCCCCACATCTTATGGCTTAAATAGGAGTAGCCCTAATTATACAAAAGGGATAATCCTTAGACAGAAGGACAATCTTATCACACAAAAACCAACCTCTACGAAATGACTGAATATGAGAAGGTACCACTAGGCCCGGGCGACCACCCTAAATTACTGGACTAAAAGATTCACCTCTAAAACTTTGCAAGGCCGCCAGTACTGGCCTACAATGATAACTACGAGAACCTCTGAAATCTCTACCTCAAGAAATCTAACCTTTGATCTCACAAAAATGGCACCTTTATGGTGCCTTCCTTAGATGCTCAAAGAATACCCTCAGTTATCTTAGCATGATCCACTATGATTCATAATGATGCTTTAAATACAACCATCTAAGATGTAGCCAACTGAAGAGAGACATCCAAACCCTTAACAAACTTTCATATCTTCTTAGAATCAATGGAAATACTGGCATAAAAATATCTGGACAAGGCATGGAAGCTTACTTCATACTCTAAAACAATCATAGACCCCTACTCTAGGTAATCAAACTCACCTCTCATCTGATACCTTAGACTGTAGGCACAAATCTCTCCAGAAAGGCATCGGTGAATTAATCCCAATTCATCTCTAGGGAATCAAGAGGTCTACAACAAAAAAACAACTTCCATTAAACTCTTGCACAATCTCTAAACTGATAAATAGTATAAGCAACCCCATGCAACTCAAGCAAACCCAAATTATGCAACTTCTTTTGAAAATTAATCAGGAACTCATAGGCATCCTCGTCCACAACACCATTGAATCTCGGAGGAACCAAACTAGTAAATCTCTCAAACCTTTTCTAATCCTTTAAAGACATAACTATACTCACAGCAATAAGAGGCATAGTGAATCTTGTAGGCTGACATCCCATCTGGGAGATAACATAGAGAAAGGTTGAACCCCTGATCTCTGAACATCATACTCAAATTTGGCAAAAATAGAGGAATGGTATTCAGGGTTTGAGGAGTACATAAAATAAAAAAAAAGTAGAACTGGAGGATCCATACTAAGAACTGGATGAACACCCATCATAACCCAAGGAGAACTTTCTAAATGGGTTAGCAAATGCACTAACATCCCCTTCAAAATTCAGGGAGACAAACTCTAAGGAACTAAAACTGAACCTACACCCCTAATATGCTCAATATGTGGATTAGGGGAGAGTCTCCTAGCACTCCTCTTAGACTGGAATGATCCATGAATCATCCACTACCTCGAGTTCATCCACGACTCAAGGATCACCATCTAGTGAAGGATCTATATCTCTACTCTCATGGGACCGAGTCAACATCATCTGCATAGAAAGAGTGAAACATAACTCAGAACACAAGGTATGAAAGAAATTTATATGTAACGAACAAACAGAGGGAAATTTTCCTAAGACATCCCATATCCTCTCAAAGATATACATACGTCCATGTACCAAATTGAGACTCTATTATACGTCATGTTCTTACACTATTGAAACCAATGAACTTGTCTTTGATACTAATTTATCACAACCCAAAAATAAGGATCACAATGACACTCGTTTTAGCGAACCTTGACAAGTAAGTCTATTACACAAACTGATATAAAATAGGAAAATGATAGAAATAAACCCAATGCTAAACTTCTAGAATAAAACCAAAAAATATAGTTATAGCATAAAAGCAGAACGTACAACCAAAGATATTATACCAAACTCCCAAAACTTGTTGTCAATAGTGTAAGAACTACTAATACAATCCATGACTCAAATACTTTAGAATATCAAATAGGAATAATATCTATATTCAAATACTAGTAAAGACATAAACTAATACAAAAAGACAGAAGTGGATTGCTTATGCATGAAAGTACAACATCTACCTAGAATAACTCTGAAGACGCCTAAAAATCAAGCCATATGAGATGCACCTGCACCAAAATCTGCACTAAAAGGGCATGATAGGGATGAGTATAGTCCACTTATACTTAGTAAGGTACATAGGCTGTAATGCCCTATATTTTTTCTAGCTTAAATTTGTTCCTAGAATGTTAAGAGATAGCTTCCAAAATTAATAATATTTATTCCATATTGAATTTTCCAGATTTAAACCTTCCATTATATGGGAAATTAAATAAGATATCCATCGATTCCAAATTTTCCCAATTTCGACACTCGGTGAAGAAGTTAGGGCATTTTTAGCAAAGTAGTGTGCCACCTGGGCACTCACTGCGTCGTGGTGGATGCCAAAATGGAAATTGTCAAATTCCATTGGCCCTCCGCTAAATCCCCACATTATGAAGAGGTCCAATTTCCCATTTATAAATATCCAATATCCCAATGCGATAGTGGCGCATCGCGCCAATGGCCAAATTAGCATTCCAAAGGGGCACCGCGATGGGGGAACACCACGAAGAATGCCTTGTTCCTAATTGTCCTATTTCTAGTGATCCACCACGATAGTGGCGTATTACGGTGGCCTACCAGTTTGGAAAATATTACTTTTCCAGTTTCGTTGAAATATTATAAGGGATATTTTCGTCAATTCCCAAGGCCCCAAATCCGTCTAAAACATAAGATTAAACATATTCAAGGCACTTTATGCCCAAATTCATCCATTCTCTCTCAAATCAAAGCCCTAGAGCTCCAAAGATTCTTCTTCAAGAAATCAAAATCCTCCATAGTTTCTCCAAGAAAGCTTAAGATTGAGGATTTCCAAGACAAGATAATCAAGAACTCAATAGGAATCCAAAATTCAATATTTCTTCATCTAATCATCTATCAAGGTATGTGGGGTTTATGAACAAGGACCCTCTTTCATCCTTGTGCCCAAAACCAAGTTTTAATTACAAATTCATATGATTTTGAGTGATTATACATGATATTTTAATTAGGGTTTAGACCCATTATTGCTATTTTTATGATTTTAAGATTTCAAGTGTTTTAGAAGATGAATTACATGTCTATTTTAATATTTTCAGGCTTATTGCAGTAATTTCCAGATATTGAGATGAATTATAATTGTTTTCATTATCAAGCATGATTATTATGATTTTTTGACATTAGTTTGATGCATGGGTTATTAAGCCTAAGTATATATGTCAATATTTCAAGAATGATGATTCTTTAAGCATCCTATTATCAGTTAATTTATAGATTCTAAATAAAGCTTTGATCTTTTGATCCTCAGTTTAGCTATGGAATCCACTTTAAAGCTTTATTATAGATTACAGAATTCAGATCAACTTTATTTATTGATTTAATCATATAGAAGCATAATTGGTTTCAGATAAACCCTTATGCTAGTTTTTAAAGTAGATTTCCAACAGAATGAGAAAACAGAAATAAAAGGGAGTAGTACTTATCACCGAGCGAGAAGTATGGGATTAGCATGCCCTATATTGCACAAAACTACGTAGCCAACGTAGGTATAAATTATCAGATTATTCCCATTCCAATATGGTCCAATATGGATGACAAATTAAGCTTGTGATTGATCACATGGACAATAGGTTATACTCTCTGGCAAGAGTATGAAACCTCTCCCCATCGTGAGATTTTCCTCTTAGGGGAATAAGACATTGGACTCCATGATAGATCATATGGTTTATGTTGGCTAAGAGAACCTCCCTGCTTGTTAAAGAAAAAGATTTACAGAAAACCTTTTAGAAAAAACTAAGTGTTAAGGCTCACAAATTCATTCAGATTATACTTTACACAAAGATAACAGTCACAGATTTTAGCTTTCAGATTTTAGATATAGACGTGAGTCCTTTTTACACTTAGATAGCATGATTTATAGACAGAACATTCAGTTCAACTTTTAGAACTAAATGTTATGACTCACTAGATTTATAAAGTATTATTTGCTATTCATGATTTCAGATTTTAGTATTTCAGATATTCCAACATATGTGAGTCATTTACATTTAGCATGTATTGTTTTATAAATTATGATGATGAGATAATGTTTTACTTATGTATTTCACCCCCACATACCCAGTACATCCTTAAAGTACTAATTCACATATATGTCTATGTGCTACATTGTCTCATAATGTAGGTTTAGGTGCTCAGTATCAGCAGCATGAGTAGTTCGAGCATCTCTATCTACATCCTACAGTTGGTGAGTCCACATAGTTCAGGGACTTGTTCATTCAGATTTTTTGGCTTATTAGTTTTATATAATTTAGTATTCTTTTCAGACGGTTTGAGTTAGCTGGGGGTTTGTCCCACTGACTCTCTAGTTATTAGTAGTAGAGGCTTGTCAGACTACTAGTTTTGATCTACCTTATTCAGTATTGAGATTTCATACATTGTTTCATATATTATATTCGGACAGCTTTCTGTATTTAGTAAGAGTTCTATGTCTATATTTCCTTTATTATGAGATTTAGATTTAGTAGCAGGCAAATAGGGTTAGCTTAAGGCCACTTGTAGTCTTGAGCACCATGTGATGTCTTGGGATCAGATTTTAGGGCGTTACATAGGCCGACTAAGCAAAGTATAAAATAAAGTATACAAAAGATACACACTAAGGGCACATCACCAGCAATAAAAAATTATCCCACAATGGTAGCCCACACTGCTTGAACTAACAGTTCTATAAAATCCATATATAATACAACAAAGCACTAGAAAATAATACAAGTATACATTTATACCACATATAAGCAAAGGAAAGGGGAACAACATATACGAGAACATCAAGTATTAGTAAGGAAAGATAGAACAATGGATAGGTAACAATTCAAATAGAATAAACAATCATATCACAATCCTAATAAGGTAAATACAATAAGAATGATGATGATGATGTACTTCAAAAGGTTGTTGCACAACCTTGAGGCCATCGCACAACCTCTAAGACCATTGCACAATCTCTATATACATATATGGATTCCAAATCTAAGGCCCATGGGGTATTCGTCAACCCATATCAAAATTGTATATCATATCTCCTCCATTGCACATACCTCGAGGAGGGTTTTCTAAGTTGTCACATTTTCTGTCATAAAAGGTGTTGCTAGTATTTCTCAATATTTCCACGATGGTACTATTATTTCATGAATGAGTATGAGGATGCAATGCTAACAACCAACCACGATGAGTATTTCCATAGCCAACAAATATACCATCATGTGAGCTAAATATCCACTCATTATTTCTAACAATTCATGAAATCTAACATGATTCATATGCCAAAACTGTATAAATACATCACAATACACAATTGGTACCACAATAAGATTTTCGTCAAATAAAACATAATTATTCTCATGTATACAAGTTATCAACATCACATAGGACCCCACATAGTCTCACATAGCACATGGTATACCTGATCCCCCAATTTCATCAAATATAGGCCCACAAATAGGCACAACACAATAAGATAGACATTTTTCATAGTTATTTACCATACCCTTAACATGCATTTTGTATTGATATTATCTACCCATCCTAGTCTGAATGAAGTAACGCTATAACATAACTCGAATACAAAAAAAATAGGACAAAACCTCCAACCCCAAAGCCTCACTCCTGGAAAATGGTCCCAAAATAAACTAAGATATTAAAATATAGAATCTATGCATCAAAACAAAGCCAATGATACCATATTGCCTCATTTTAAGTCGGGGTCAAAATGGACCCCTGAAATGGTTTTTTTAAAAAGAGCAAAATCATAACCTTGTTCTGAAAACATGTTCCTCAAATATTTTGAAGATTACAGTCGAAAACGCAAGTAAAAATGAGTTAAAACAAGGTCCAAATTGTTGAAAACTATTTTTAAACTTTATCGGAAAAAATCTTCAAAACCTATTTGAAAATCAAGAATCAAAGTTATTTTGAAGATAAAATTTTGTGGAAACTAATAATTATAGGATTAGAAACTCATTCAAGTGAAAAAAGAGTGAAGTTAGGGTTTAAATTGGAGAAATACCATTTTTAGGCCTTACGGGCCAAAATCCCCAAATTTCATACTTTAATCCAAGTTTAAAACAAGAATTTGATGTTAAAGACGGATGAAATTAGTAGAAATGAGTGTAATGGAGCTTACCCAAGCTATGAAATGGAGAAAGTGGCTCAAAACCACAAAAACCTAAGCTCCAAGTCTTAAAAATAGTTTAAAATGGCAAAAATATGGTATATATATACCTGACTATCTCGATCTCGAAAGGGGTGTCATGATCACATCACTATTTCTTTTTCCCAATACCAGTCGCGACATAAGGCACATGATTTTGGGTGCACCAGCTGAGGGCTTGGTGAATTTCCAAGTCTGTGTGGGCCCCTTCAAATTCATCCAAAATTCCGAGAACGAAAACATACTATACTACTCTATTAAATTCAATGCTCCGAACTCAACGACTATAATAGATTTTTGAAAAAAAATGTCATTTTCACAAAGTTTTCCCCCCAAAACCCAAAATAACAACTTTCCAGACTGAGGGTAAAAATTAGATTTAAAATCCATAAAAGCATACAAACCATGTTTCCACCCTAAAATCGATGTTCCAAATCTGTTTGTGCAGTTCGTTCTACCATCTGTTGCACAGATTTAAAGATAATAATTGAAGTCCACTATAGGGATCTCAAATTCTCCAAAAACCCCAATATCATATAACCGACACCAAAATACATTGGGAACCATGCCAATTACCCCCCCCCCCCCCACACCCCCACACCCACCCAAAATACCACAATAAAACTATGGGGAGGGGTAAAATAGTCAAATCATACAAAAACACACATTTCACTTACTCATCAAAATTTAGGTCCTTACAAAGATCTTATCATTGGAGTTTGGAACAAGGATAGGAATTTAGACTTCTTATCATATTTTTCTTCCTTAGTGGATTGTTCTATATTATATTTCTTCCATTACAATTTAATGGAGGCTATCTCTTTTGTCCTTAATTTCCAGACCTAGCAATTAAGGATGACAACGAGAACTTGTTGAAATGATAGGTCCTTGGTTAATTCACTATATTTAAAGGGAACAATGAAGAATGGATCTCCCATAAATTTATGTAAAATGGACACTTGAAATCACAGACCTCCTAAACAACTTTCTATGGGGGTGTGTTTGGATGGGCTTTTTTAAGTGACTTTAAAGCTAAAAGCCAAAAGTAGGTAACAACCTACTTTTGGATTTTGGAGTTTTTAAATACTTTTTAAGCCTAAAGTAAAGTGCTTAAAAGAAATTTTTATATTTCCTAAACACTTTCAAAAATAAAAAAGTGCTTAAAAGCCAAAATCACTTAAAATAAGCCAATCCAATCACCCATTTTATAATTTATAAGGCCTGACATACCGATGGCTCAAATTTTCTCTATTTTTTAAATAGCATGATTCTTTTAATAGGTGAGTATTATATGAACATATAGCTATTAATGAAAATTGTAAAGTTTTGTGTCGCACATTTGGATAGGGCATTATTGTTAAGGGTTGTGCTAAAATTCATTTATATGCCCAACCTTTTCTAACCATGATACTCACTTCATCAAGACAAAGGAGAACTTTATCCCAAAATGTTAAATACTTGAATCAATAACCACAAAGATTCATATAATAATGGAAAAATATGTTACTAGAGTGTATGATACATAAGCAAATTTGCAAAATAAGGGGCATTTAACATATCGACTTGTGAACCTAAAAGTTGTAACACCCTAAAAATCTAAGCTTCAGATTATAACCATGATTCAAAAGTATGTAAGATAAAACTTAATATTTTGATAGTATTTGAAGTGATTTATACATGTATTAAGGGAACAAGTGATTCACAACTAATAGTTAAGTCAAAACCTCCCTTATCAATTGATTTCTCATGAAGTATCTTGTTACAGTCAACTTTAAATGAGCACAACTCTTTTATTCAGATATATTTTTGTCTATATAACCACAAGTAATAGCTAATTGTATTATATTTCCAACACATCCAGTTTTTCCTTAATCCAATATTTGAGTAAAAAGTTATGGCCATTTTACTGAAGCCCTATCAAAGCTGTCAGTGACATAGACTCAAAACACTATGAGTTTCTAAGAGACACTACAAGTCATAGTCAGACCCTAAAAGTCATCAGTTGACTCATAGTGACTACAGATAGAAGTGAAAAATAAGTCCCAGATGATGAATCAAGAGACGACTCATCCCAAGACCCTACTAATCGTCATTAAAATTTTTAGAACTAATACCAACAATTTTTTTAGATGATTTTAAAGGGTTGTTTGGTCTTTAACAACTCTTTTATTGCCAAAAATTATAAACCTGTTAGAAGATAAATACGTATATTTGATTACCCCAAATCCATAATTATTTTCCCCAAACTTATTCTAAGTCTGAAAATAAAGCAATTCTGCTCTCAAGCAAGCCTAAGCCTAGGTTTTTTATCAAAGTTGAATTCCCAAGGCTTCTATATTAGATTTCATCAGTCCAGGTATGTTGGTATTAAAAAAGGAATTTCTTTCACCCTTATGCCCAAAATCTAGTTTTAAAATATGAATTTAATTTATAATTTCTATAAAATCATGATCAAGCGTTAGTACCCAATTATTCCAAATTAATTCAATTCTATGATGTTATTCTATTATTATAGTTCCCATTCAAAGTTATTATGCATGATTTTCATGTCTTTAACTTAATTAGTTTAATATGTGATTGATTATGCATGTTTTATAGATTTCACCCCTTTCATAATAAATTATGCATGACTTAGTGGATTTCAATCTATATTAGTTTACATTCCATATATTCCTATAAAATACTTATAGACTTGTAAATTTATTGCTCCTCGGTATATTGATGTTCATTATTTTGGACTTGTGTTATGAAATTTCCCTTTTTCCTGCTGAGTACTAAATTTGCCATTATTACTTGCATTCTTCAGAAATGGCAGTTTATGAACACCCGATGACCTAGAATAACATGCATTGTCAGTCAAACACTCAGTCCTTTAATTTTCATGATTTAGAGTGCTTTTCGATAAAGAACTTATCTTCTAGTCCTATGTCAGAAAACTAATGGTTATGCTATTAATTATGCTTGAAATTATGATGTTTGATTATATGATCACTTATGTTATTGATTTCACCATCGACTATGATGATGTGGCTATGGGTTTGAGAATGAATATTATGATAATATTTATATTGATACTCGGCAAGGCCAGAGGATGATTATGATAAAACATTAATACCCAACAAGGCTGGAGGATGATTATGATGAAATATTGAGACCCGATAAGGCCATAGAATTATAATGATATATTGATACCTGATAAGGCCTGATAATAATTATGATGATATATTGAAACCAGGAAAGTCCAGAGGTGATTATGATGATATATTAATACCCGACAAGGTCGAATGATAATGATATTGATGTTCCTATGTGTATATTTATCGGTCCAAGTCCGACTATGTCCTATATATGGCTATTATGTATATATAAATACTTATTCATAGTTGGTATGATGTTGTCATGACCCAAACAAGGGCCTTGTCATAATAGGCATACCAAGTCCAACCAGGATCAGGGACTACCCCTGCTACCCAATCCAACCTCCAAATATGCATGCCCTGAGTCGGATAATCTCCGAACGTATAACAAGATAACATTTAATTCGATACCCGACTCTGAGATAGGTCTATAACCGTGACCAACCCAAATGAGTCCAACCACCCAATGCCAACCAACAACTATGACCAAACCAATATAAAAAGCAAGTTCTTATCCATCACATAAAATAAAATGATGGAATAATCATAAATATAATCCGATGGTATCAGCCCAAAAAATACCAAAACTAAGGCTGAAACCAATACAGAAACAACCTATTCTAATCCATAGTAGACACATAAAGACTAACCAAAAGAAAAATAATATTCGTTTTATACATGCCCCCAACTACAGCTAAAACTAATATCCATAAAATGACTAAAGTATGTAAAAACACCGATCACATTAAATGAAGCCTTACAGAATATGGAAGCTCACCACTTTAATCCAACCAAGCTGATCCCAAATTCAAGAACTATGCAGGAGAAGTAGAATCGACGATTCTTAAATTGCGTGGGGATACAGCCGCCCAAAGATGGGTTAGTGGGTGAACCTAGCATGAACTCAAGATGAGGATAAAATAATGTCATTTAGTAAAATCAAGTAAACCAACCATATAGATAAAACCATACATAGATATATATAAATATATATATATATAACCATGCCGGGAAAAAGGGTCGGGTTTTGCATGCCTTTAAAACCATTAACCTAGGTATATGCAGCTTAACCATCCTGAAACCACCCACGGTCTATATTAGTCCAGTATAACCCCCTGAATGGGCCCTGATGCATATAACTGAACGAACCATAGAGACCATAAGAGTAGGGGATTCCTGATTACCTTTCGCTCTCCAGATACATATATGTAGTATAGCTAGAGTATTCCCATGTACCTCATAGTATCATATATGATCGTTATGACCAACCCTCATGTTGGCGAACATGAGTTTGCAGTTGTAAGACCCCACAAAATCCTAAGCTCAACTTAGTCTTTAAAGCTTGCTAAGGGGTTCTAGACTTAGAAAATTCTAGCTAAGTGTTCAGACTTAGTATTATTTTGGCCTTCTTGAGTTGAAAACTCTATTTCACGGCCTCTATGGCCTTAAATTATAAATATTTAGGTTGATTCATGATCAGGAATGGCAGTAGGTGACCCATACGAGTTTCACATTTTTTGGACCTGGTGTGAACCACATTTGGGAATCCAAAATAGTGAATCAACGCGATCTCATCGCGGCACAGTGGCCATCACGTCGATCAATATTTTTCCTTGGCTCCCAGTGGAAATTTCTAGTGAACCAACGTGGAATCGATTCGGTTCATTGGCCATCGCGTTGATTCCAATGAAGCGGAGCGTCGGTCTGCTCGTCAATAGTCCAGTGTTTAGTAAGTAAAAAGTCGTGCGCTCAGAGGTATTAGGGTATTTTTTCCACCCCTATTCATCCCTAAAACGCGAGATTCAACCTATATTGAGAAAAATATACTCACTTTCTCTCAAATTGCTCAAGAAAAAAAACCCTGGGGATTTAATTTCCAAGCCAAGGCTCAAGGTTTCACTATCTTTCTTCAAGAATTTAGCAACCAAGGTATGTTAAGAGTTCATCCAAGGGTTCTTTCCACCCTTGGAATCCAAGAAACTCTTTTAAACTTCAAGTAGCTTGATTTCATGCTTTCCATAATTTGGATTCAAGTGTATTATGATTATAATGTTTATTGGATTTCTATTACATGATTAAGTGTAAGATTTATGTAAAAACAACTCGTACTCAGATCTAAGTTAAGTTACTATGTCTTAGATTAAGTAAAGGAAAAAACCAAACCATATGACCCATAACTAACCATACGGCTCATACCCACTAAGTCATACCCATTCCATAAACCAATCCAACTTACCAACCAATAATGGTTAGCATAGGACCAGGAGCATACCAACTATACCCCATCATACGACAGGTACCCACGAGTCATATGATGTTTATAATCTAGAAATATATGAAATTTTATAAGGGTCCAAACCTAAGGTATTCCAGTCTCCCTCACTAGGATTAGTCATACTCAAATGAAATATAAGTGTAATAATACCCATACTTTTCCTAGGTTGAATTTTTTCCCCAAGAATGTTAGAAACTTTCTTTGAAAGATGAATACACTTTTATATATCTGATATTTTACATATTTTCACTTTTTTTCAAGTGGAAAATTTGATAAGCTTTCCATCAATATCAAATTCGCCTGAATCTGACACCCGGGCGAAGAGTTAGAAACTTTTTAGTGAGACAGTGTATCACCTGAGCCATCAGCGCATCGCGGAGCCAGCTTAAATGGAAATTGTCAATTTATAGTATTTCTTCAAGATAGTTGTGCATCACGCCAAACTTCCAGGTCTGAAACAAGCTGGCAATGTGATAGCTCCGCATTGCGCCACCAAGTGGATTCCCAATTGTCCAGTTCAAGTGACTTGGCGCGATATTGGCGAGTCGCACCAAGGATGAAAATTGGTAAATTTTCACAAGAATTAAAATACGTGTCCTAGGGTTAAAAGTGTCAATTTACCTACCCTATATAAGCTCAAAAATATGGATTTGAGCCTCTATTACACCAAAATATACTCTATTCTCTCAAAATCCTCTCAAGAACACATTAGGGTTTTTCATAGAAGATTAAAGTTCAAGAATTTCCTCCATCAATCTTTGTGTATTTATGAACCAAGGTATGTGTAGTGTTCATTCATGGACTCTTTCCATCTATGAAGCCCAAGAATCTCTTTTCCATCTTCAAGTTTATGGATTTCTTTTTAAGTGTCATGTTGGGTTTGTTTTGTTCATGTTGAGAATGATTAATTGAATTCTAATCCATGTTGGGTGATCAATTTTATGTGGAATTGATTAGTATAGAAGTATATTCATGTGAACTTATGATTAAACCCTATAATGATGAAATTAAAATTGAAACATGATGTCTAATTGTTGTACAATGTTGTTTACATATACTATGCCTACCATATGTTTGATTGAATGCCTATATGAAAGAAAAGTGCCCAACTAGTGATGTGTGAGCATATGCTAACATATTTGAGGCTTTTAACTCTAAATAATTGCAAGGTCTTGAGCAACTTTAGTTATTTTTGATAAGTTTTTGTTTGATTTTGCAGTTTAAGCTGATATGATACAGAACCAACATGAAATGGAGAAAAGAAGTTGAAATTTGAAGAAATCTAAAGAAAAGTGTAGCTGACGACATTTGTGATAAGTTGTCAGACCTGTGATAAGAATCAGGTTGGTCATCATCAGTAGATAGAGAATTGTCCTAAAGTGGAAGTTGTGATGACATTTTGTGATAAGCCGTCAAGGGTCTGATAAGTTAATAAGTTTGTCGTCAGCCTTAAATAGGGAATGAGTTCTAGCTGATAGAATCGACGACATTTTTTGATAGGCCATCATAATGGTGATAAGTCATCAAGAATGCCATCAGACTTAGGCAGGACATGAGAATTGGAGCAAAAGTGTGACGACATTTCTGATAAGTCGTCACAATCCTGATAAGCCATCAGAAGTTGCCGTTAACCTAAGACAGGACTAGTGCAGATTTGAAGAAGACATGATGACATTCTTGATAAGTCATCAGGATCCTGATAAAGCATCACCAATAGTCATCGTCTATTTCGAGAAAAAGCTATAACCTTGATTTTGTTTCCTTATTTAGGGTAAACTATTTAAAGCTTTGTTTTAGGTTTTTCTAGGAAGAAATTATTGTTGAATTATCATTATTATTACAGAAAAGGTCGACACCTTAAGTTTGAGACTGTATTTTTTGATATTTTCTCTCTTTACTTCTTGACCTTAACAATACAACTATTTTTTGAGAGATTCTTATCAGTATTTAGGGATTTTTCCTTTATGATCTAATCTGCCATTCACTAGTTATTATTTATCTCTGTAAGTTTATCTTTCAAATCATGAATTCAATTATGTGTTCCGTTCGTTACATCATGAGTGTCTAAACTCCATTAACTTGAGTTATGGGATCTAGGGTTAGGTCTTGCTGAGGTGCTAAGTATTCAAGATTCAAAAGGTGGTAGAATTTCTTGATAATTCTAAAATTTTAAAATACGTCTGTTGGTTACAAAAGTAGACAAACCTTCTTTGATTTGCTTGAGAAAGAAATCAAATACAGTAGGAAGTGAATTATCAATAGGGACTCAGAAATTCTTTATTTAATAATCAACGTTGTAATAAGGTTGGTTAACCTGAGGTAAAATCTGGGCAGTAAATAGAAATTCCCTAAGTCCGAGAGGATTAGGGAATTAAACACTTAAGTATGTCGAGAGACATTTAAGAATAACATCAAAAAAGATAGCTTGTTATCCTACCCACAGTGAGAATATTGAATCACTTTTAGCATCTGTCATGTACCTGAAGCCTTAGTGAACATAATTATGGTTATTTCATAAACTATTGATTTACAAACACCCAAAGTAAAGTGACAAACAACAACTTGTTAAACCTAAACCCCCCATTTCAGGAAATATTAAACTATCAGTGGATTAAATCGCAAACAACTTGAGTTCACACTATATTTCCTGTGGGATTCAACCCCAACCTAGTTGGATTTTACATTGAAAATGATCGCTTACACCCATTCAAGAGTGTAATTTTAGCGTTATAAAAAATGGCGTCATTGCCGGGGAATAAGGTTGTAAGCTAAAGTTTGTATGCGCTAATTGACTGTTAGTTAAGTTTCCTAGATTTATGTTTATTTATTGTTTTTATTTATTTTTAGGACTTTATAGTGTATGCCAAGCATCAGATTTTTCGGAGAAACATTATTATCACTAAATTTGAAACCACAACGAATTTGAAAAATGGAAGAACAGTAAGAGACTGATAGACTGGCAGCCTTAGCTAGAGCTAAGGTGAATGTGAAAAATGTCAAGCAACACGCACGACATCCAAACCCTAAGGATGAAGATTTGGGGGAGGAGGAGTTATTAAACCCTGGTATCCTAAGGCGTGCAGAGCAGATAGCTGCACAAGTGCCACGTAATGTTAACCAAAATCGTCCATTCCAAAGAAGACACGAGTACCAGTCGGTCCAGTAAGATCTGAATGATGATAATGATGGCATTGGCGGGGAAGGTGCAACGGGTGCAATTATTACTCCACCATTGGCACCTGGAGATAAGTTCAACATTACGAATACTATGATCCAACTCCTCAATCTGAAGGGGTTGTTTGGTGGCCTTCCTGGGGATGATCCGAACCTACATCTGGTGAATTTTATCACCATTTGCAAATCTTTTGATAACCCAGGAGTGGTCCAGAACACTATCCGATTATGGTTGTTCTCATTGTCTCTTTCTAGGGAGGCAACATTATGGCTGAATAAGCTTACGCCTAATTCCATCACCCACTGGAGGCAATTGAAAGAAGCATTCATAGAATGGTTTTTTCCACCCTCCAGGAGTGTACAGTTGAGGGACAAGATCAGCAATTTTAGACAGCTTTCTACTGAAGCTTTGCATGATACTTGGGAGAGATTCAAGAATAAGCTAACACAGTGTCCGAACCATAATATGATGGACCTACACTTGATGTAGACTTTATATAGGGACCTTAACTCTGTAACAAAGCTGATTATAGATAATGCTTCTAGTGGTTCATTTATTGATCTATCTTTTCAAAATACCTCAGATATACTAAATAGGATGACCAAACAGAGTCGGGCTTGCCATTCTAAGGAGTCTGTGGTAGCAAGCCCCACTGTTTCTGTTGGTATATCTACTGAAAAATATAGGAGAGATAAGGTACGAGATCAAGACATAGCCCATCTAAAGACTCAGATGGACTTGCTTACCAAGCACCTATTGTCAGGAAAGATTGAGAAAGTGAAAGATGTAATGTCTCAAGACTGAGTGGATGTAGAGCTTAAAGAAGAGGCGAATTATGTTAATAATTAGGGGGGTTTCTAAGGAAATAACCAAGGGAATCAAGGTAGGAACATTTATGACAAGCCTGGTTATAAAGACAGGGAGCAAAGATAAAAGAGAAGACCTTGACAGCGAGGAAGAAAGAAGAGTGAAAAAGAAGGCAAAATAGAAGGCCAAAAAGAAGAGTTGAAAAAAGACAAAATAGAGTCCCTAGTGGAAAATGAGATATGGGAGGAGGCTTTGAATACCAGGGATACAGGTTCCTCATCTAGAAGATCCCTTACCACTGCAAGGCTAGAAGCTCTCGATGGGGAGAAGGTAGCAGATGATAAAGCAGCAGGGTCAGAAACCTATGAACCTCGGGATTGATCTATTCCAGGTATACTCTAACCCTTAGTTTATCTTTATTTTTAATTTTAAGTTGAGGGTGTAGGGTAGGATATTATTGTAACAATTTTTGGTAGATAATTATGAGTAATATAGGTACTTAAGGCAGTTAGCTTATTTTGTGACTTTTGAGCACCTCTCCATTGATCTGAGTTTATAATTGTGTGAATTGCATTTATCTGTGACTGTGGTGCATCTTTTTGTGGCATTAGTCTGGCAACTTGACAATTTTTGCTGAACAAATTGCATGAATCAGATAAGTAGTACTATGTGATGTACTTTTGTGCCATGTGTGTGTGAGGTGTTACTCAGCTTCTGCTGTGTGCCCAATCTAGAACTTACCCTATTAGTCATGCCTAGGTTGTAGGATAGGGGTTAGGAAATGATCATAGGCCATTTTTTAATTGTAACCCACTTTCAACCTAAATGACATTCTCAATGTGAATAATATCCCTTGATCCCTGATTTGAGCCTATATGCCTGTTTTTTTTAGTTAAACATCTCACCTTCCCATTTACCTCATAATGAACCTATTTTGGCCCTGGTCCTCCTTGGATACTTTGCACCTTGACTTAGGAAAACAACCTAAGTTAAAGTTGGATAATATAGGGGTGCGTGATGCAAAATGAGCATGAAGAGAGGTAGAATAAGAGAAAAGAATAAAAAGTTGGGTGTGGTGAAAAAGGAATAAGAAAAGAGAAAGTGGTGTTAAAGATGATGAAAAGATAATATGATGATTGAAAAGACCACATCTATCTTGAGCATGTGTGATCAATAAAAAAAGAGGAAGAAAAAAAGGTTGAGAAGTGAAACCCTAAGAGTTTAGTGTACTTTCAAGGAGGCATAGTCACTCTAAGATATCCATGAATATCATGACATCCCCTAGCCTACATTACAAGCCTAAAAAATGCCCTAAAGTAATCCTAACTGACCTATCTGAAGAATTGGGTACTGACTATAAGGGTAAGCCTATGGCATTTGACATGCAGTGTTTGGAACTTCATTATGACAGTGAGACTTGTGATTATCCCTATGTTTATGTATGTGAATTCTGATATGAGTGAAAAAGGGATTTCTTTATTGTGAGGGAACATTGGGTATGTTGCTAAGACATTGAATTGTTTAGATAGTATGATCTTGGTATGGTATAATTATTATTGCTGAATTTTTGTCGTATCTTGATGATTTTAAGTTGCATGGTTGTTCTTCAAAATATCAACAGTGAGTTTAAAATTGACTAAACTTGGAGATGGTGAAATTATTCTGAACTAATATGAGTAATTAGTTGCCAAATTGTACTTTGTATTCTCTTAGTTATGTGTTGGTTGCTTGAGGACAAGCAATTTTTTTAAGTTAAAGGTGTTGATGTGTGAGCATATGCTAACACATCTGAGGCTTTTAACTCTAAATAATTGCAAAGACTTGAGCAACTTTAGTTATTTTTGATTAATTTATGTTTGATTTTGGTAGTTTAAGCTGATATAATAGAGAACCAACATGAAATGAAGCAAAGAAGTTGAAATTTGAATAAATCTAAAGACAAGTGTTGTTGACAACATTTGTGCTAAGTCGTAAGCCCTGTGATAAGCTATCAGGTTTGTCATCATAAGTAGACAAAGAATTGGCGTAAAGTGGAAGTTGTGATGACATTTTGTGATAAGCCGTCAAGGGTCTGATAAGTTATCAAGTTTGTCATCACCCTTAAACAGGGAATGAGTTCTTGCTGGTAGAATCGATGAGATTTTGTGATTTTCCATCATAATGGTGATAAGTCATCAGGAATGCCGTCAGACTTAGGCAGGACATGAGAATTGGAGCAAAAGTGTGACAACATTTCTGATAAGTGGTCACAGTCCTAATAAGTCGTCAGAAGTTGCTGTCAACCTAAGATAGGACTAATGCATATTTGAAGACGACCTGACGACATTCTTGATAAGTCGTCAGGATCCTGATAAGGCATCATCAATAGTCGTCGTCTATTCTGAGAAAAAGTTGTAACTTTGATTTTGTTTCCTTATTTAGGGTAAACTATTTAAAACTTTGTTTTAGGGTTTTCTAGGAAGAAATTATTGTTGAATTATCATTATTATTCTTGACAAGGTCGACACCTTGAGTTTGGGACAACATATTTTGATATTTTCTCTCTTTACTTCTTGACTTAGCAACACAACTATTTTTTGAGAGATTATTATCAGTAATTTAGGATTTTTCCTTTGTGATCTAATCTATGATTCACTAGTTATTATTCATCTCTGTAAGCTTATCTTTCAAATCATTAATTCAATTATGTGTTTCGTCCATTACATTATGAGTGGCTAAACTCCATTAACCTGAGTTAAGGGATATAGGGTTAGGTCTTGATGAGGTGATAAGTATTCAAGATTCAAAACATGGTAGAATTTATTGATAATTTTGAAATTTTAATTAACATCTGTTGGTTGCAAACAGTAGACACACCTTCTTTGATTTGCTTGAGAAAGAAATCAAATATAGTAGGAAGTGAATTATCAGTAGGGACTCGGAAATACATCATTTAATAATCAATGTTATAACAAGGTTGGTTAACCTGAGGTAAAATCCGGGCATAAAATAGAAATTCCCTAAGATCGAGAGGATTAGGGAATTAAACTCTTAAGTATGTCGAGAGACATTTAAGCATAACATTGAGAAAGATAGCTTGTTATCCTACCCACAGTGAGAATCTTGAATCACTTTTAGCATCTGTCATGTACCGGAAGCCCTAGTGAACATAATTCTGGTTATTTCATAAGCTCTTGATTTACAAACACCTAAAGTAACAGACAAACAACTTGTTAAACCTAAACCCCCTATTTCAGGAAACATTAAAATACCAGTGGATTAAATCGCAAACAACTCGAGTTCACACCATAATCCCTGTGGGATTCGACCCCAACATAGTTGGGTTTTATAGTGACAACGATCGCTTACACCCATTTAAGAGTTTAATTTGAGCGTTATCAACTAGCATGATATTATGAAATCCCCATTTAAGTAGAAGTTTATGCATATCACATGTTTGATGAAGTTCATAAATAAATGAATTATGAATTGTGTTGTTGGTCATGTGTTCAAGTAAGTCATATTATGTTAGTTTCTTTCCATCGAGTATTGGTGGTACTTGTACCTGAAAACTTAGTTGTGTGCCTAAAGCCATGTCATGTTTTCACAATACTCTCAGACAAGTCATGGTCCATAGAACTCAGTCAGTCAAGTGACTTAGGAAATCTCAGTAATCTCAGTAGTTCAGTAACCTCCGTGATCTTAGTATTCCCAGTAAGTCTCAATAACTTCAGTATTCTCAGTCAGTCCTCAGATCTCAGTAGAATTTCGTCGGTTAATGGAACTCAGTAAATTTAGTTTTAGCTCCACTAAATGATACCATCAGTTAATTAGTTAAGTTCAGTTAAATCAGTTCAGCTTAGTTAATCAGTTCAGTGTCTATTCAGTTGGGAGTAGGATTCAGCATCGAGTGAACCCAAGGTTGGGGACTCACCTATTATTCAGTGGAGGGTGTGATCCTTAGAAGAAATCCTTGTGTTCCAGAACTATATATCCAGTGTAGGTTAAGATACACCTTACGCATTTAGGGATATGTATATATACATCTTATTTAGGTTACCTACTAGGAGTGGTTGATGGAAGAGCTCCCTATCAGCAAGGGTATACTCACAACAGGTGTTTACCCGTGGCATGGTATTGACACCCTTCCATTTGGGGTTACAGGTTGGAACCTACCTGTTAATTTCTAGAGCATGTCGATTAGATGATTACATAGTACCAGACAAGTTCTTCATTATCAGAACTGTCAGAAATAGTTATTCATGTATCAGTAACATAGTATCAGTCCCTCAGTATTTAGTAATACAGTATCAGTCTTTCTTACTTATTAGCGACTCAGGGGTTAATATCAGTAGACTCAGTATTCAGTCCTATCACGATCTCAGTTACAGTTACGTAGTCATGTATTTATTCTTACGTTCATATAAGTCAGTTAGTTAGTATTGTTCATGCATATAAATCATTTGCATTCAACCTACCTCACTTGCATACCAGTACATTTAAAGTACTGACACATTTGTGATATGGGGTCTTATACCATAGGTTTAGAAGTACGAGCTCCAGAGCATCAGTAGTATCCCAGTTCAGCAGTCAGAGTCAGCTCTGAGTCCTCATCCTTCGAGGACATGATGATTACATTACTATTTTAGCTTTCAGCTTAATTCAGTTTTCGAAGTTAGTTAGGGACATGTCCCATCAACTCCTTATTTAGAAAGTTTAGAGGCTTTCAGAATATAGAATGCCAGATAGTTACTTTACAATTTTTTGGTATTTATTGTACTATTTTCAGACATTGTTTTATCAGATGCTTATTCCGTCTTGAACCTTATGTCCTTACAGCTTTTACGTATTCCACATAATTTTAGTATATTATTCAGTGCTTAGTTATAGATATCAGTCATGGGTTAGCTTATGGTATGTCGGGGTCATAGGCACCATGTAGTATTCTAGGTACAAGATTCGAGGCGTTACAAACTTGGTATCAGAGCCTAAGGTTCAATAGTGTCCTAGGAAGTCTGAAAAGCCGCATCTAGTAGAGTCGTGTACATGCGTGTGTCGTGCACCACACTTATGTACAGGTGCCTATGAGATGTTTTAGTAACAGTTTCCCTTCTTTCAGTATTCATGTCATTCCAGTGAGCGTAGGCTCAAAGTTAAACTCAGTCTAATCTGTTTTTCCTTTCGTTTACAGATCATGCCTCCCAAAAGGGCTAGCAAAGGGGGAAATGGAAATCAGTCAGAACGTTAGCCCATATAGCCAGATCCTCTGGATGATCATGTCTCTCATGCAGAATTCAAGTCTGCATTCACTACTCTAGCTAGTTCAGTCCCAGCCAAGAATGAACGGCCAGCTACTATTCCAGCCAATCCAGTGGCAAATTTTGCTGCAGTCAGGATTTGGTACTTCACCCGAATGAATGCGCCTCTATTCACCGGTTCCAAGTCTGAAGAGGATCCACAGAAGTTCCCTGATCAGGTTTAGAAAGTCACAGATATCATGGGAGTGACTTCCAGTGAGAGCGTAGAGTTAGCCACCAATCAGCTACAAGATGTAGAACATACATGGTATAAATAGTGAAAGGTAGACATGGGTACAGATACAGAGCACATAGAGTAGGAAGAGTTCTCTATAACTTTGTTAGATAGGTTCTTTTCTATAGAGAAGAAGGAGGCTAAAGTGTTAGAGTTCATCAATCTCAGACAAGGTACAATGATCATAAAAGAATACTCCCTCAAGTTTATTTATTTAGCCGGGTACACTCCTCATGTAGTAACAGATAGCAGATCCAGAATGAGTAAATTTGTGTCAAGGGTATCAAGTAGAGTAGTTAAGAAATGTAGGAATGTGATGTTGATTGGTGACATGGATATATCTTGGCTTATGATATATGTCCAACAGATGGAGGAGAAGAAGATTAAGAAGAAGGAGAGAGAAAATAACAGAGCGAGAAAATATAGTTATAGTTTTGCACAGCATGGGTCACAGGGTGGTAACTGTTCTCAGTTGTATCAGAAATATTCAACCCCAGTTTACTCTTCAACTAGTGCCTCAGTACCAAAGTTCATAAATGATCGTAGAAATGGGGCATAAGGATCCAAGGCTTAGAATAGTAAGAGCAGGATTCTTACTCATCTATTTTGCATAGAGTATGGCAAGTATCATAAGGGTTTGTGTAGAGCCAGCAGTGGTGTATGTTTTAGATGTGGTGAGTTAGGTCACAAGGTCAGATACTTCCCACAGTCAGGTTATTAGAGTCATCTCCGCTCATAATTTTAGTTCGGTCGCCCGAATCTGCAGTGTGCCAATTCCTGCGCCATCAGTGGGCAATGCCCAAGCAGACTCTATGCACTTCGGTCTTGGCAGAATCAGGAAAATCCTCCTGATGTAGTCACGGGTATGTTATAGATATCTCATTTACATGTTCATGCTTCTTCATATTCATGAGTTCCTTTTTCTTTTGAAACCTTGCATAGAAGTTAAACCATGGGGTCAAAAGTCAAGCCTTCAGATTCTAGTTATAGTTCCAGTATGTGTAGGTAGTCACTAAGGAAAGATGATTCCCAATCTACTCTTATCTCAGTGCAATTGTTTTATACCACAGTCATCACCTTACCTACGCATTTTTCACACACTTCCTATAGGATCGTATACGTGTCAAATTCCTAGCAGGACGGGTTCCAACACCCTTAGTAGTACGAGCCATGTTCAATGAACTCGGAAATTTCAGACTTAAGTCATCTAGCTCATGACTCAGGCACCCATGTCATGTTTTACCATATGTTCAGTCCATATAATTCATGCTCTACTCCTAGTGATCAGTCAGGCTCAGATTACGTCATGTATACCTCCAGTTTAAATCTCTTGATAAATCTATAATGTTGGTACTCTGTTCCTCAGTCCTTAGTCGATTGTTGAGGTTGATATAGTATTTATTTAAGCATAGGATCCTTGCCTATGTCAATATTTCCCCAAGTAGTTATCAATACCTAGTCTCAGTACTTAAATATCAGTCTAAACCTTAATTATCAGAACCCAACATTCAGCTCCAGTAAGAATCTCAGTTATAGTTTTAGTTATAATACCAACTTCAGTTCAGTAATTAGATTAGAAACTCATTTCAGTTCCAGACTTTCTTGAACATTTCTATAGGTATCAATCAATCAGTTAGTAGTGTTTTAGCACCTTAGACTACAGAATGTTTCCAAACTATGATATACATCTAGCCTTGCATTCTTGAGGTGATGCATCTTTGCTCATTCATTCTCAGTTACCTCACGTTATCCAATCAATCATTATCTCCTATGCATAATGTTTTACAGCCTTAGTCCAGTTATTCGGATTAAGTACAAACCAATCTCTCATACCCAATATTCAGCTATCAGTTATCCAGTTCATTAGATAAGTCAGTATATTTACGCATTCATGCTCAGCACCTCGTAAATCTTTTAGTAGTCTCAGTTGCATTGAATGAAGCTTAGTTGCTTTATCTTAGATGATGTATTAGCCTCAAGTTTTAGATATCAGATAATCAATCACGATTCAGATACTAGGTGCCTTGCACATTGCCTTTGTTTCCCCTCAGTAGCTCAGCCAAGACAGTATTCCTTGAGGGATCTAGTGTCCCAAGTGAGAGATATGCTATGATCCCCCAAATCTTTATAACATAAGAGTCCCATTCTCTTCTCACAAAATGAATCTATATTGAAGTAGGTTATACTCATAAGTTGACCCTCAAGTTGGAATATCAGTCATGAGCCATTTCTTTAAGGGCTCGGATCAGTTGATGAAATTCAGTTTATATGCCATATTTCAGCCTGAGTCATGTTCTCAGGTCCCCGTTCATGCATACTTTTAGCATAATCATGGGGTCATCAGTGACTTTCAGTCACGTAATAGTTTTCTTAAACATACTCAGTTCCATGTTCAAATTACCATTACAAACTTGATATTCAGTTCATGCTCAGATCCCCATTACAAACTTGGTAGTAAGAACTCTTGCATATTCAGTCATGCTTTCATATACCAGTTTAGTTATGTAATCATGCATCAGACATGCATTCTGACTGAGAGAAATTCAATTCATCAGAACATTCAGTCATCTATTCATAAGTCAATTATCCATGCATCAGATATGAATGAATTCAGCTTATCAGTCATGCATCAAACATGCACGTTCAGTATGTTTCATTCAGATATTTAGTCATGAGATCATGTTTCAGTTATTCATGTTCATTATGTACATCAGTTCATATTGTTTCCTCTCACTCAGTCTCATTCGAGGATGAATGTTCTCAAGGGGAAAATATTGTAATACCCGTACTTTTGCTAAACTGAATTTTTTCCTCAAGAATGTTAGAAGCTTTCTTTGAAAGATTAATCCACTTTTATGGATGTGATGATGCATTTTGGGAATTACTTGTCTTCCTTATGGAATCAGGAGAGAAATAAAAATGAGAGAGTCTTATTGGTGAAAACCCTCACGGGAACCGTAAGGCGATGGTAAGTTGAGAGAAATAAAAATAAGAGTCTTATTGGTGAAAAAACCTCATGGACACCATAAGGCAATGGTGAGCTGAGAGAAAGAAACAGGTTTGTTGGCGAAAACCCTTCAAGGTACTTTTAGCCGAATGAGGTTTCCGAGTGAATTTGGCAACTCAACAATAATTGGTAGAAGTTTGAATGGAAAGATCAGGCATTTTAATCCAAAATACATGACATAATCATTAGAATTGACTGTCTTTTCTAGATAAATTTTCATTTCTTTATTTTAAATGGGGACATTCATTGTCTTTTCTTTCTTCTCTTTATTTTTATTTCATTTTCTTGATTCAGTTGTCCTAATAAAAGTCATTGTCATTTTTCTTTTCTTGTCTTTGAGTCAAGTCCGTGTCAAAATAAGAAAAAAAATATTTCAAAACTGGCTACCAACTTCTTTAATTGCACAAAGCAAGACAAAAGCTAGCACATAAAAGAGACATGATTGTGAGCCAAAAAAGGGCATGCAGAAAGTTTTATCAATAGAGAAGTCAGGGAACTCATGAAAATACCAAGGTTCAAAGGGTATATCTGAGAAGCATGGCAAAGAAGAGATACTTGTTTGTTTAGTCACTCTTAATAATCTGAGATCAGGTCAATGAAACAGCTAGTCAATGACATATTCTAATGGTTGGAAGCAATGTTAAATGTGATGAGGGAAAGAGCGATTGCCACGAAAGCTAAAGGCACAAACCATCCACCATATTTTTAAACTCACAAGTGTTCTTTGATGAAACAGGAAATATATTACCTTCAAAGAAAGGAATTCAGAGAATAATTATCAAGGGCTACAATGCCTCACTTTTACAAATGCAGGAAGCAATATTGCTGCACAGGTTTGATAATCAAATCATGGTAAAAATTCATCATCTTATATCCCTCGGAGACACACTTTCTTCTCTAGGGAATTCAGTTTTCATTTTCTGGGTGATACACTTCTTAAATTGAACATTCACTCCTAGAAGACGTACCTTTTAGTCAAGTTATTCACCTTGACTATTAGAAGACGTACCTTCTGGTCAATTCATTCCCTTTAATTCCAATAAGACGTACCTTTTAGTCGAGTAATTCCCCTTGACCCCTAGAAGATGTACCTTTTAGTCGATCGTTCCTTTGATTCCTATAAGATGAACCTTTTAGTCGAGTCATTCCCCTTGACCCCTAGAATATGTACCTTTTAGTCGAGTCATTCCCCTTAATTCCTATAAGACGTACCTTTTAGTCTATTCATTTCCTTTGATTCCTATAAGACGTACCTTTTAGTCGAGTCATCCCCTTTGATTCCTATCAGACGTACCTTTTAGTCAAGTCATTCCTTGACCCCTATAAGACGTACCTTTTAGTCGAGTCATTCTCTTTGATTCCTATAAGATGTACCTTTTAGTCGAGTCATCCCCTTTGATTCCTATAAGACGTACCTTTTAGTCGAGTCATTCCTTGATCCCTAAAAGACGTACCTTTTAGTTGACTCACTCCCTTTGATTCCTATAAGACATATATTTTAGTCGAGTTATTCCCCTTCACCTCTAGAAGACTACCTTTTAGTCGAGTCATTTCCTTTGATTCTTATAAGACGTACCTTTTAGTCGATTCATTCCCCTTGACCCCTAGAAGACGTACCTTTTAGTCGAGTCATTTCTTTGATTCCTATAAGACGTAAATTTTAGTCGAGTCATTCCCCTTGACCCCTATAAGACATACCCTTTAATTGAGTCATTCCCTATGATTCCTATAAGACGTATCTTTTAGTTGAGTCATTCCCCTTGACCCCAAGAAGACGTATCTTTTAGTTGAGTCATTCCTTGACCCCTAGAATATGTACCTTTTAGTCGACTCATTCACCTTGATTCCTATAAGACTTACCATTTAGTCGAGTCATCCCTCTTGATTCCTATAACACATACATTTTAGTCGATTCATTCCCCTTGATTCCTATACGACATACCTTTTAGTCGAGTTATTTCCTTTGATTCCTATAAGACGTACCTTTTAGTAGAGTCATATCCTTTGATTCATATAAGACATACTTTTTAGTCGAATCATTCCAATTAACTTATTGAAGATGCATTTATTTGGGTGGGATAATTTTCTTTTTAGTTTTGATGTGATTTTAGGAGCCTGCCTGAAGAACTGGGATAATACATGGAAAGTCAAGCAACAAGGTGAAGCAGTTGAAAAGAAAGCAGCAAGAGGAAGAAAATTGAATGTCAACAGTTGAAAAATGTCAAGTAAGGAACCCGCCTGAAGAACAGGGTGAAGAAATTGAAAGGCAAGCAACAAGTTGAAGAAATTGTTAGTCAGGAGCCCACCTGAAGAACAGAGTGAAGAAATTGAAAGTCAAGCAACAAGTTAAAGAAATTGTTAGTCAGGAGCCCGCCTGAAGAACAGGGTGATTAAGTAGCGAGTCAGGAGTCAAGGAAAGCTGCATAGATAGATTTTTTATAATTTCATTTATGTTTTAGCTTATAATGTTCATTTCTGATGTAGTAACAGAGCCACGGACTGGAACCTCGATGGAACCTCATTCGACTCTCCAACTAGGTTGTCCTTCTTCCTTCTATTTCTTTCCATGAATAATGGTCGGGTCAAAATTTGATCTCGTTGCCTACTTCTTTGTCTGAAAACACTTCGTGTTTTCATTCAAAGGGGACATGATGTAGACACCTAATTTTGTCCCTCCCTGATAGCACATTTACCATTTTACCTCCGTTTTACTGCTTTTCCTCACCCGTATGATTATATCCCATAAAAATACAAAAAAATAGAAACCTTAACAAAATTCCTAACGAATCTTATCCTAACCAACTCACCCTACCCCACCTACCCTATACCCTACCCTCACTACCCCATCCACGTAACCCCCTCACATTTCTTCTTCACAAACGAAAATAAGAACAATATATATACACACTCACTGATACAGTGAAAGGGGGGCAACAAAAACACACCATTCCCTTCTTTCTTCTCAACCAACACACAATAACAACACACACCTCACTATTTTCACACAAAAAAACTCACATTTCATTCTTCCATTCTTGAAGAACAACACAACAACACTAGACCAATTTCACCATTAGCACACAATCTCAATTCTCACATTGAATTTCATACTACAATCATCAATATATACACAAAAACTTCACATACACCGTTGAAGACACCCACCATCGCACTACCATACATACACATATAGTGAGATCAAGAACAGATAAGAGAGAAAAACAAAGGGAGTGACACTTCGATTAGAGATTCCGTCCAGACCCAACCAAAACCGACCCTCATCGTCGATTCCACCAGAGAATAATCCACGAACTCCAAAACCTCCCCTATTTTTTTGGTTCTTTTCAGTAAAATCTAGCTGGGAAACATCGTTTTCATTCACTACACAATATGCCAGAGCTCCAGTGAGGCACTGACGGCGACCCTATTCCGATTCCACTGGAGTTTACTATGATTGGTTCGAAAATCTAAGATTTAGGAGTTCTGATTAAGGTTTTCCATTGTTTTTGAATCTATTTGGGTTGCAATTCCTTGATACTGAAGCTGGGTTTGTTCGAGTTGAGGACGGTTAATCGATCGAGGTTTCCGGGTCTGGTTCCATCACCCAATTGCATAATTTGCTCAATAAAGCTGACTTGAGGTCACATTCTATCTCGTTCTCAATTTGATTACATTATATATGCGTGATTGGTTAGTGTAAATCATGATATAAATACTTGGGTGATATCAATTTGTTGGTTTGGTTTCGTTGACAATGATTGTGGATTGTTAAAGTGGTGATTGTGAATTATTGGAATTTTGAGAATTAATTTAGGGGTGAGAATTAAAAACTTGATATAATTGGTGAATTTTGGTTAGTTTGATTCATTGGGTGTTTGACTTGAAATGGATGTTAATTGAACTTGTTAGTATCATAATACACTGATTGGTTTAGGCAAACATAGGTTGGGTAGGCAAAGTTTAGAATTTGTGGCTTTGGGTTGAATGTTGGAAATTTTGTGGAATGTTTGAAATTTTGTTGAATAGTTTGGTTTTATCGCACTAAAATTGTATTAAAATGCTCGGGGAATGCCTCAAGGGATTTGTATTGATTTATCTAGGGAATGCCTCGAAGGACGTTCGTGATGAAGGCCCGAGGCGTTGGGTGGAGCTTAGTCTAGGACTAGTATAGAATAGGATTTATATTTTTCACAAGTTTTCTATTTTGGACTGTATAATTGGACTAGGCATGATTATTTTGGTTCTGGATTGTTATTTTGTTTGTTTGATTGATTGTTTTATGTGTTTTGTATGGTTTATACATTCGTAGCATCAAATTAGCTGATATGCTCTACCAAGAGACCATGGTCAAACCACGGGTTTGAGGGGTGTCTAACACCTTCCCCTCGGTCAACAGAATTTCTTAATCGGAATCTCCATTCGCGGATCAATTTTAGAGTCAAAAATAGTTTTGAAAAGGATTTTCAAAGGTGACTTGGCACACCCGATTTATGCCAAGTGGTGACTCTGAGTTTTAAATGTAAATAATCCTTTTCAAAACAATCTTCATTTTTTGTCACTTAATAATAAAAACCATTTCAAACTTAAAGCCGAATCATTTTTGGAGTTAAAAAAGGGTGTGACAAATCATATAATCAATGAAATCATGAAAATATCCATAAAACCATGTTTTTATATAGAATTAACAATGAGGAAATAGAAAATGACTTAAACCACGATGATGATGGAAATAAATCACCAAGCAAAGCCCCAAATCAATCCTCTAGTTGAAACCCTAGCTTCCCTTACGCAAAAGCTTTTGAGAGAATTATAGAGTGTTTAGAAGACTTTTCTAAGTGTTAATGAATGGAATAATAGGGTAAATAACCTTCCAGGTAGGTTAGAAGTTGTGGGACCTTATTAGGATAAGTGGGGAAATGTCCAGAATACCCCCACTTAAGGTGCACAAAATCCCATCATAGGGATATGACTGACCTTCACCAGTCATACCCTTCCAATACCAGTGGTAACTTGTACTCATATTCTAGCCTCAAACTTTGGATCAAACACTATCCTATATACTATTCATCCAACCAAGTCGTATCAAAATCATATAATCCGTACCTCTGGCATATTTAAAAATAAGGAGGATTTAGACTTTGTTCGCCATACAAGTCCTAGGTATGACTCGTATCATATCTTATGAATCATGGTGATCCACTCATACTCAAAGCTAACCTAATTAACAAATTCTAAGACTAAGGAACAAAAAAATCCATAACCACCAATACGATTTGAATCCCTAAGTCGTACTTATTCAAGTAACCAAAATCCATCCCACCAACCAACACTGGTCAACATACGACTAGACCATACTATCCATACCCCCAATATATGGCTCGTGCCCTTGAGTCGTATTTGCTCCACATACTAGAATTCTAGGGAATTTTTTAGGGTCTAGAAACTAGGGTGTTTCACTTTTTTCTAGTATGGTTGAAGTTAGGTGTAGTGATCACTAAGATATGGTTCTATTCTTATTGAAAGGGAAGAACAACTCTCCCCAATGTGGGTAAGATGTTGGATTCCATTGTAGCTCACATAGTTTATGTTAGTTAGAAGAATCTTCCATAAGGAAGATTAAAGGCAAAGATTTTAAGAAACTAAGCGGTATGACTCACTAAGTTATTCATATGCTTTATTATTTATGATTTACGATCTTCCAGTCTTAAGTTTTACTCAAGTCCTTTGTTATTTATTTATATTTAGCAGGCACAATTTGAAAGCTTATATATGTATATTCAGTATTTTTTTACTTATGTATTCAACTCCATATTCTCAGTACATTCCAAAAGTACTAATCCACATATACATCTATGTGCTACTTTGTCTTATAATGCAGGTTTTGGTGCCAGTTTCAGCAACACAATAAACTTCAGCGTCATTACATGCATTTATAATCATGGTGAGTACTCATAGTTTGAGGGCCCAGTTTATTAGATTCCCTTTATGGATGATAGTTTTTATACATTTGATTTCAGTTTTATGTTTGGGCCAGCTGGGTCCTGTCCTAGTGGCTCTCTAGTTATTAGTAAAGGCTTGTCTAATAGTGGATATTTATGTTTAAGTTCCAGATATTTTTGTAATGATTTCCAAGTTAAAGATTCACTTTAAGTTTTGGTCATGTTATGGAATTTTGCCTAGTAAAGTGTCTTATGTGACAACTAGTTAGTTTTAATAAATGACTATGACTAGAATACTAGAGTCTAGTAAATTAGTTTGTGGACCTTACTTGCCTAAAATATGGAAACTAGTCCTTAAGGTTGTGACATGCCTAATGATGATGGGCTTAGTATTGTATGATGAATAACTAGGTTGACTTCTAATATGTAATATCGTGGTGGCTTAATTGATGATTTCTATATTGAGAGTACTAACTAGAAAATAGCATTTTGATAGATAAATAATTGATAGTAGTGGTAACCTGTAGCTTTTCCCTATGGAATGGCTGGTAACTATAAGACTTGTAACCTTGTGGCTTACGAAAATAGAGGTTAACTAGTGTAGACTTCACATGGAGTTTATTGTCAATTTAGAGGATGAGTAAATATATGATTATACTATAACCATATTGGTTTCATTATGATTACATTACAAAATAAAAATTGGAAGTGGATCTCGATAATAAGCCATTGTGGGGTTGTGCTACCCATGGCTTCAGCATTTGTATAGTAGTTGTGCTTTATGGTATTATATTTAATCTTTTGGTATACTCTCCGGTGGTATGGGACGCCGTGATGAGTTCTTTGTATTGCATTCTTTTGTGTACTTCCCGGCGGTATGGGATGTCGAGGTAAGTTCTGGTGTTTGTGTTCTAAGGATGGTTAATGTTGTTTATGATTCATAAATGACTTGTTATCATACACGTGACTTTACGCTTCCGAAATGGTACTTAGATGGTATTGTGATTTTGGGTATATTGTTATAGTGTGTCATGCTATTGCCTTAGTAGCATAGTTATTGATACAGTGATATAAAAAAGATTAAGTTTTGATCCTATACTTAACTTTAAGATTATTTTCTTACCTTTTATAATCTTTATATTATAATTTAGCTTAATCTGCAGATGATGCCTACTGAGTACCCATGTTTTGGAACTCATATTACACTTCTGTACCTTTTTGGTGTAGACACAAGTCTAGTTGTTGTTGTTGAGCAATTTCGTGTCGCGTTTACTATCTGGAGACAAGATGTGCTCTTAGAGTTTGAGTTTCCCTCTTTCCCCTCTATCTTTACTTGTCTTTTTATTCTGAGACAAAAGTATGACATTATTTAAAACATTTGAGACTTGTAGTTGTAAATTCTATTGTTAAGTCTAGATGCTCTATTACTAATTCTATTAGGTCATGGGATTGGTATTGAATATCAGTTGTTTTAGTTGTGAAATGTTATTGTTTATGTTGTATTCATATATAGGGTCCGTGTTGGATATTTCTACTGAGGTAACCCATTACATTAGCTTCGTGTTATGGTATCAACTTACCTACCAGTGGGATGGCATAGGTTTCATCATGACTTAGAATTCGGGTCATGACAAATTGGTATCAGAGCCTAGGTTTCACTAATATTATTGGTACAAGAGCAAGTTTCTAAAAGAGTCCTGCGGATTTGAACGTTGACGTATATTTCCTATCATTGAGAGGATATGGGATATTCTTAGTAGTCCTTCACTTGTTTTATTCTTATCGTCCTAAGAGTCTGAGTTGGTTTGTAGGATACTTTGTTGACTTTAATCTTTCAAAAATGCTCAGGAAATGTTCTTCAGTGATACGTGAGGAGGGTCCCGAGACTCAGACTCGTGATTTATCCCAGTTAGGGATCAGGGTGTACCTCTTCAGGATCATTTTCCTGCACCCGAGCCAGAGACACCACCTAAGCCACTGGTGGTCCAGGGACCAGCCTAGGCTCTGTAAGGATGCTTTGATTCAGCTTTTGGGTATTGTTTATAGTTTATAGTTTACCAAAGTAGGAGTGCACCCTATAGCTGAAGCTCCTCGAGTTGATTTTTCTCCTATTTTGGTTGTTCTTCAGCTGATAATTTTTCATCAAGTTGTGACCCAGTATGCTATATCTACTAAGGAGCAGAAGATACTAGGTAAGTTCTTGAGGATGGCTCCACCTTGATTTGTCGGTGCTTCAAGAGAGGATGCATTTTAGTTTTTGACTGCTTGTAAGGATAGGCTTCGTGGTTTAGGCCTTGTTAAGACTCATGGTGTGGACTACACCACATTTCTGTTGGACTTGTCTACTAGACACTGGTGGAAGGGTTTTATGAGTTCTAGACCAGTTAGATCTTTCCCTCTCTCTTGTGCTTAGTTCTCTGATATATTCTTGGAGAAGTTCATACCGCGTAGCCTTAGAGATTGTTTGAGAGATCAGTTATCTAGGTTGGAGCAGGGTTCTATGATAGTTACTGAATATGAGGCTTATTTCCATAAGTTAGCTAGACATGTGACTTCTATATTGGATTTTGAGTATGAAAGAGTTCACTGCTTTGTGAGAGGATTGAGACTTCTCTTGAAATGGCTACTCAGAGTTTAGTTACTACAGGTAGGACCTTTGCCGAGGTTGCAGATCATGCTAGGGTAATGGAGGACATACAGTGAGAGGGACATGATAAAAGGCCTATGTTTTAGGGCAGATTTAGAGAGAGTCATAGTAGTTCCTAATTCAGAGGTGATATTTCTTATGCTGGACATCCTCTATATCTATCTGTCCAGCCTCAAAGTCAACTAGTTTAGGTATCTCTACAGACCACAAACGAGGATTAGCTTATTTCCAGTGGATGCCCTAGTAAGGGATCCGTCTATGAGAGGTTCATCTGTAGGCCATGATTGGTGTGGTAGCTGTGCCAGATTAGCTAGATATACAAGTTCTAGTTCTCCCCATGAATCTTGTTTTACTTATGGACTTCCTGATTATTTCTCTGGAGAGTGCCCTAGTCTTGAGGTGATAATTATTTAAACCCAGGGAGATACTCCTATTAGAGCGGTTTATCCCTCAGGTTAGGGTGGTACGCGAGGTCGTAAAGGTGGTACTCAATTAGGAAAGAAAGGTGGTCGTTCAGGTGCCTAGATAGGTGGAAGGCGTGGTCATTTGTATGCAATACCTTCAAGGCCTAAGGTAAAGACTACGGATGTTCTAGTAACAAGTGCAATTACGGTAAGCTTCAAGTTGGATCATGTTTTATTTGATCTTGGATCCACCTTATTGTTATTTATTTGCTTATTATGCACAACAGTTGGAGTTGACTGGTTATTTATTACTTGTGCCATTGCGTGTATCTACTCTCGTAGGTTATTCTTTAGTAGTGGATTGGGTATTCAGATAATGTATTATAATAGTTAGAGATGTCGATACTTATGCTGATCTTATTATTCTGGAAATGTTTGATTTTGATGTGATTCTGGGCATGGACTTTTTATCCCATTATCATGTGGCCATGGATTTTTTTTCCAAGATCGTTACCCTAGCTATACTCGGCATACCCCCAGTCATATAGTAGGGAGCGATTAGTCATGAGCCAACGGGGATTATTTCTTATGTTTGTGCTAGACGCCTTATATCAAGGGGTTGCACGTCTTATCTTGCCTATTTATATGATACCCATGTAGAGAGTCTGACACTTGTCTCTGTTCCTATTGTGCGTGAGTTTCCTAATGTGTTTCCTGATGATCTTCCTAGTATCCCTCCTGGATATAAAATTTAGTTTACTATTGACCTTGAGCCTAGTACCCATCCTATTTCTATGGCACCTTATCACATGGCTCTCGCAGAGATTAAGGAGCTGAACTCTTAGCTCCAGTATCTTTTTGGAAAAGGGTTCATTAGACCAAGTGAGTTGAGCTTTAAAAAGTTTAAGGATTGTCTCACCTAATCCCAAGTGTCAGTTCTTCCAGTTGAGGGTGAGGGATTTACTGTGTTTTGTGATGCTTCTGGTGTTGGTCTTGGGTGTGCTTTGATCCAGTGGGGCTGTGTTATTTCCTATGCTTCTAGACAGCTGAAGGTGCATGAGCACAACTACCCCACTCATGATTTGGAGTTGACAGCGATAGTTTTTATGCTCAAGATTTAGAGGCATTACTTGTATGGTTTGCATTCTAAGATTTTCACCAATCATCATAGCCTTCAACATCTTATGACCCATCAAGATCTTAATGCTCACTAGCGTAGGTGGATGGAGTTTCTAAAGAATTACAATATGTCCATCTTGTATCATCTGGGTAAGGCTAATGTGGTGGAGGATGCCTTGAGTTGCAAGGCAGTGAGCATAGGTAGTTTGGATTGTATTTCAGTTTCTCAGAGGCCCTTGGCACAGGACACCCAGTCCATGGCCAAATTGAGGGTTCACCTAGATATTTCAGATCCTGCGAGGGTCTTGGCTTGTATGAAGGCGAGGTTCTCCTTGTTTGAGAAGATTGATGACCATCAGTTTGAGGATAGTAAATTGTTCTTTCTCCTTGATCGAGTAGTAAGTGATGAGTCTGGAAGACATAGCATGGATTCTGAGGGTATCTTGAGATTTCAGGGTTATATTTATGTTCCTTGACTTGATGATTTGATTTCGTCAATTCTGTATGAGGCTCAAAGTTCTAGATATTCTATTCATCCCTGTACAACCAATATGTATAGAGATCTAAGGTAGTTGTACTTATGGGATGGTATGAAGAACGATGTGGCAGAATTTATGGCTCATTGCCTATGTTGTCATCAGGTTAATGCCGAGCATTAGTGACTGAGTAGATTGACTTGTGATTGTCCATTCTCGAGTAGAAATGGGAAAGAATTACCATGGACTTCATTAGTGGATTGCCTCGGACTTCCCGTGGTCACGATGGTATTTGGGTTATTATGGATCACTTGACCAAGTTAGCGCACTTCATTCCTATTCAGATGACCTTCAGTGCTGAGAGATTAGCCCAGATTTATGTATGGGAGATAGTTCATTTGAATGGGGTCCTTGTGTCTATTATATCAAATCATGGTTCTGTGTTTACTTTGAGGTTTTGGAGAGCATTTCAGGGAGAGTTGGGTACTCGAGTAGATTTTAGTACAGCCTTTTATCCACAGATGGATGGTCAGTTCGAGCAGACTATTTGGGTTCTTGAGGATATGCTCTGTGCTTTTGTTATGGACATTGAAGGTCAGTGGAATCAACACTTAGTATTAACAGAGTTTGCCTACAATAATAGGTATAATTAAAGTATTGAGATTGCACCTTATGAGGTGTTGTATGATAGGTAGTGTTATTCCCCCATAGGATGGTTTGAGACATTCAAGGTTATATCCTATGGTACAGACTTAATTTACACCTCGTTGGATAGAGTCAGGGTGATTCAAGATAGACTGAGAACAACCCTGAGTAGGCAGAAGACCTATGCCAACCATAGACGCTGTGCCATCAGATTCGAAGTTGGTGACCATGTGTTCCTTCGTATTTCACCTATGAGAGGTGTGATGAGATTTGGGAAAAGGGATAAGGTTATCCCTCTCTAGATTGGCATTTTGATATTCCCTAAGTATTTGGTGAGGTGGCCTATGAGTTGGCGTTACCTCAAGACATTGTTGCTATTCATCCAGTTTTTCTTGTCTCTATGTTGCAGAAATATATTCTTGATCCTTTTCATGTGCTTAGATGGGACTCGATCAAGTTTGATGAGTAGTTGTCCTTTGTGGAGGAGCCCATGCTTGTTTTGGCTAGTGATGTGAGGCGACTACGTACCAGGGAGATTCTGGAAGTCAAGGTCTAGTAGAGGCATCACCCAATAGAGGAAGTTACTTGGGAGATCGAGAGTGAGATGCGGGCCCAGTATCCTCACTTGTTCGAGACTTCAGGTACTTTCTTGACTTTAACTTTTGGGGACAAAATTTCCTTAGTGGTGGATATTGTAATGACCCTTTAGGTCATAATCTATATTCTTGCCTCTTTCAACTGATAGAGATTCTCTATAGCTTTACCAAGTCATTAGTGACTTACAGGGACCGATAGTTCGATTACTTGGTGGTTCGTTTGGTTCCTCAAACCACTTCCTCAATTGGAAGGCTTTGTTGGTCTTAATTGACCACTAAGCGAAAACATTGGTAAAACAACCTTCTATGCAAAATTTAACTTCTCCAATGCATCCAAAACATCAAAAATTATTTGTTTGAGATGTACCCCGGATTCATCTCAAGGCATTGACCGAAGCTTAGAACCAAGTTCCAAGCTTCAGCCATGCCTAGTGTTGATCAAGATGTCATGACCGTGATGGTCAAGGCGCAGCTGCGGTGCGGAAACCGCGGCTAGGTAGAGGGCGCGAATGCGCTACCCAAGGCCTGAGCAAAGCCTATTTAAGTATTGTCTTTGACGAGATTTTGGTCTTTTATGCCTCCTTGTTAAACCTTAAACCCTAATATAGTGTAAAAACATCTAAGTAAGTCTTGTGGGTTGAATTGTAGCTTAAACAACTTGTCAAATTGATTCTTGCTACAATCTAAGGTAAAATCTTTTATCGTTTAGTATTGATTTCATGATTTCTTGACTCAGAACCCCTAAATCATTGACACTCAAGTGTAGCCCTAAAATTGATTGATTGACTCAAATTGCTTGAGAGTTATGACTCCCTAAAGGTAGTAGAACAATGGGTTTATTTTGGAAACTCATTTTCCAAAGGTGAAACCACTTGAGATTTTGGTGTTATCTTGAACATATGGCATAATGGTGCCATAATGGGTATTATTAATCTTGTTGTAATGTTTAGATTGTATTGTTGATAGCTTTGCTCGTGGAGGAAGGAGCTTCAACAAAAGGAAAGGAAAAACTGGTTGGTTCGTGAGTTGTTTGGACTCAAGGTAGGTTAGGCTTACTTGTAGTTAGATTTAGCTTGATTGTAGTATAATTGTTTATATCTTGTGATATTGTAAGGGGTTTAGATAATAAATTATTGACACACTTTTCTTTAATTCTAGCACATTCTTTGCCCAAATCAGTCCGTCAAATGACCATGTTATCCTAAAAATGCAACATTTAACACGTAGGGATGGTTTAAAGGTGAGTCTCCTACAAAGGACCAAGTGGGCCCCGCTAGGTCTCAATATGATGCACATAAGAATGACCTAAAGGCTGACCTACATCGTGGTTCACCAACAAGGCTGTTTGGGGGAGCGTATTGTCAATAGTGGTTGCGATAGCTTCCCACCCACTCCATACGTTCGACGGCTCCCCCTCCTAAAATAAGGATGACTCAACTAGAGTTCGTGTACACGACGTGCACTCCGGGACTTGTTGCAGAAAGAATTGACTCAGGTTATGCAAATGATGCCAGATATAAAGTGGTAACACATAAAGAAAAATTGTAAACAAAGAGCACGTAAGCGCACAATAGTGATAAAACAAGAACACAAATGATAACACAAACAATGTTCATACACCCATAATGTCAAACAACGCTGATACAACTCCAAAAATAAGCTTGAATTCTGAAAAATCCCCAACAGAGTCGCCAGAGCTGTCACACACCTTTTTAACTCAAAAAAAGATTCAGCTTTAAATTTGAAAGGGTTTTTATTATTAAGTGACAAAAAATAAAGATTGTTTCGAAAAAGATTATTTATGTTTAAAACTCAGTTGCCATTTGGCATAAATCAGGTGTTCCAAGTCACCTTTGAAAATCCTTTTTCAAAACTATTTTTGACTCTAAAACTGATCCGCGAACAGACATTCCGATTAAGGAATTCTGTTGACCGAGGGGAAGGTATTAGGCACCCCACGATCCCGTGGTTTGACCAAGGTTGCATGGTGGAGAATATCGGCTAATTTGATGCTATGAATTTATAAACTACACAAAACATATATAACAATCAATCAAACAAACAAAACAACAATCCAAAACCAAAATAATAATGCCCAGTCCAATTATACAGTCCAAAATAGAAAACTTTCGAAAAATATAAATCCTATTCTATACTAGTCCTAGACTAAGCTCCAACCAACGCCTCGGGCCTTCTTCAACCAATCAACATATCATGATACTACTAAGTTAAATTAACATTCATTTCAAGTCAAACAACAAATGAATCAAACTAACCAAAATTCACCAATTATATAAAGTTTTCAATTCTCACCCCCAAATTAATTCTCAGAATTCCAACAATTCACAATTACCACTTTAACAATACATAATCATTGTCAACAAAAACAAACAAATAAATCAATATCAACTAAGTATTTAAATCATGCTTTACACAAACCAATCACGCATATATAATGAAATCAAAATGAGAACGAGATAGAATTAAACCTCAAGTCGAGCTTTATTGTGCAAATTATTCTATTGGGTGATGAACCGTACCCAAAAACCTCAATCGACTATCCCATCTCAACTCAAACAAACCCAGCTTCAGTATCAAGGAATTACAACCTAAATAGATTCAAAACCAATGGAAAACCTTCATTAAAACTACCAAATCTCAGATTTTCAAACCAATTATAGCGAACTCCGGTGGAATTTGAATAGGGTAACTGTTAGTGCCTCATCGGAGCTCCGAGAGATTGTGCAGTCAATGAAAATGATGTTTCTCGACCAAATTTTGATGAAAAGAACTAGAAAATTGGGGCAGTTTTGGAGTTCATGGTTTATTCTCTGGTGGAATTGATAATGAGGGTCGGTTTTAGTTGGGTCAGACCGGAATCTCTAATCAAAGTGCCACTCCCTTTGTTTTTCTCTCTTCTCCGTTCCCGATCTCATTGTATGTACGTGTATGGTAGTGCGATGGTGGGTGTCTTCTCAAGTGTATGTGAAGTTTTTGTGTATGTATTGATGACTTTATTGATGATTGTAATGTGTGTGTCATTGTGAGAATTGAGATTGTGTGCCAATGGTGAAGTAGGTCTAGTGTTGCTGTATTGTTCTTCAAGAATGAAAGAACAAAATGAGAGGTTTTTTTGTGAAAATCATGAGGTATGTGTTGTTATTGTGTGTTGGTTGAGAAGAAAGAAGGGAATGGCATATTTTTTTGCCCCCTTTCACTGTATCAGTGAGTGTGTATATATTGTTCTTATTTTCCTTTGTGAAGAAGAAATATGAGGGGGTTACGTGGATGGCGTAGTGGGGGTAAGGTATAGGGTAGGTGGGATAGGGTGAGTTTGTTAGGATAAGATTTGTTAGGAATTTTTTTAAGGGTTCTATTTTTTTGCATTTTTATGAGATATA
Source organism: Capsicum pubescens (assembly GCA_030864215.1). NCBI lineage: Eukaryota > Viridiplantae > Streptophyta > Magnoliopsida > Solanales > Solanaceae > Capsicum > Capsicum pubescens. The sequence continues at coordinate 129,380,213 of CM061543.1, forward strand.
ATCATACGGGTGAGGACACGCAGTAAGACGGAGGTAAAATGGTAAAAGTGCTATCGGGGAGGGACAAAATTAGGTGTCTAAATGATTTTGGTTTTCAAATAAGAATTGAGGTTTTGATATTAAATGGTTGGCTATAGTTTTTTATGGTTTTAATTATGCTTTTATATTCATTAATTGTGGTTTTGGATATTTAGATTGCGTGGGATTAGTTTAATGGTAATTGGAATTGGTTTTGATCATATTGTGCCCCCAGTGTGTTTCACAAAATGCTTATAAAGATATGCTTATTGCATTGACTACTTTAATAGAATTTTGTCTTATTTTAAAACTTGGTAAAGGAATTATGCATGGTTTAAATGGCTTGAAATGGTAAATGGATAATGGTTATACTTGAGGGGTACATGGAATCTCCCAAGTGATTTAATATGGTAAATAGAAGGGCACTTGAAAGTCCCCTTAACCTATATATGGTTGGCTATGGATAGTACTTACAATTATGGTCGGTATGATGATACCACTACTAAATGGACTTGGTTAATAAATGAAAAATGGATTGTTTGGTTTCTTCATAATTTTTTTAATAAGGAAATAATGGCAGGATATGTAGCAAAGTCATGGAGGGTGGAGGTCCCTGGGGGGAAAAATTGGAAATTCATATTTTCCAATATGAGGTTGGTCCTGGTGACCATGTGCATTATGTCACACTATATTATTTGGGATGTACTAGTCATCCCAGGTTTTCTTCTTTAGTAGCGTGTCTATACTCACTGGTTCACTTATAGAAGGCGGAGATAAACCCATATAGCCCATGGGTAGTTTAGGATGACAAAGCTACATAGCCCAGGTAAATGTTTTGAATTCATGCTAAACCCGATCCCTTTTCCTGGCATAGTTATATATATATATGTATGGTCATATGCATATGGATGGTTTTACTTTGTTTTATAAATGGCATTATTTTATCCTTATCCTGATATCATGCTAGCGTTCACCCGCTAATCCATCTACTGGCAATTGTATACTCATGCTATGCAAGAACCTACCATTCTACTCCTCCTATATAATGGTTGAGATGGGGAAAACAATTGGACTGAAGTGGTGAGCTTCCATCCTTTTGGAAGGCTCCATTTCATGTTATGGATATTTCTAGACATTTTAATTTTATTTTTGATATTAGTTTTGTCCATGGTTGGGGGCATGTCCCAATCGGATTTTATTACTTTTTTGGTTAGAGGCTTTGTGGTAATTCTATGTGTTTGACTGGGCGGGATCCATATTGGTGTAGCTTTGGCATTGGAATAAATTAAATGGTTGACATCATTGGATATAATTTCTCACTATTCCATCATATTTTATTTTGGGTTAAATTATATTATGTTTTGGAACATATTTGGTTATGGACTATTTATATCCCTTGTTTTGATATCAGTTGGTATGGTTGGATTATTGGTATTGGATGGTTAGACTCGGTTGGGTTGGTCACGATTGTGATCTTATACCAGAGTTTTTTTATGAGTTGTTGCACTATCTTGCTACATGCTCAAATTTCATATAACTCAGGTCAGGCGGTTGGAGATTAGGTTGGGTAACAGAGGTGTCTCTAGTCCCGGTTGGACTTGGGATGTCTATTATGATAAGGCCCCGATTGGGTTGCGTCAAGATTGTATCATAGCCTAAGTTCATGGTCATGTGGGAGTCCATAAAACGATGTCAAGTAGAGTCTCTTTTAGTGGTGTGTAGCGTGCCACACTCATAAGGGAGAGTCTACAAGGGATTTAGGAATATTTTACTTTCTTGGTATTCTATTTTCAAGCTTGGAGTCTTAGTCCTGGAATCTTCTCTAATCCTTGTATGTTCGCCTTTAGATCATGCCTCGTATATCTTAAACATAAGGAAATTCTTCTATTCCATCTGGAGGAATACTGAAGGGGTGCATCCTACTTCTGGGGTTCATCTCTGATCTCACGGTCCTATCCCTGATAATTCTAGAGTTCTAAGGGTTACTACTAGTCCTCCCCAAGGCGAGGTGACTAATGCATAATTCCATTAATTTATTCATATTATTTCCCAGATGGTCGTTGCTCAGGTTGAGCGGGTTGCGACTGGTGCTTTGTCTACTGAGGCCACAAAGGTTGGCTAATTTATGAAGATGAATCCCCCCAATTTTTCTAGAGTGAAGGTGGAGGAGGATCCATAGGGCTTCTTAGATAAAATGGAAAAGACATTTTAGGTAATACAGGCTACCAATGTGGAAGGGGTAAACTTTGTAGCTTATCATCTTAAAAATATTGCATATCAGTTGTATGAAGAGTGGGATAGGGATAGGGGTGATGTGGAAGAATCAGTCTTGTGGGGTACTTTTTCTAAGGCCTTCTAAGAATGATTCTTTCCCCGAGAGTTGACAGAAGCAAAGATGGAGGAGTTTGTTAACGTCAAGTAAGAGAGGATGTCTGTCAAGGAATATGCCTTGAAGTTTCACTAATTGTCAAGGTATGTTTCTAATTTAGTTGCTGACATGCGAGCAAGAATGAGAAAGTTCGCTTCTAGGTTTAATTGGAATTTGATTTTGGAGAGCAAGACTATCTTTTTTATTAAAGATATGGACATCTCTAGGTTAACTATTCATATGCACCAAGTTGATAATGAAAAGAGGAAGCATGTAGAGTTTAGAGATAGACAGGGTAGGAGGATCAGGTTTTCAGACCATGGATGTTCTCAGTCTCAAGGTGTTCGAGATGGTAGAAAATGGCAGAAAAATAAGTTGGGGAGTTATGGTTCCTACTTTTCTACTAGTACTCCTTACATGTAAGGCAACATGCATCATCATGGTCGTGTCAATTTCCGAGCACAGGATGCCCAATATCAGGCAAGCAGAGGTCGGTCAGTTTTTTCATACCCTTCTTGTCAGTTATGTGGTCCTCCTCATCGCGGTTATTGGGGTGAAGGAAAGGATAAATTCTTCAAGTTTGGTCAGGCCGGTCATCGACTCAAGGATTGTTTGGTTAATAAGGTTTCTACGGGGGCACATAATTTTCCTATGTCTTCATTTTTTGCTCCTACACCTGGTGGTCAGGCATCTACTTTTGTTACTTCTCCTGGTTCTAGTTTTAGTCGAAATAGGTTGTATGTTTTAGCATCCAGACAGGAATCTTAGGCATCACTTGATGTCGTTACTGGTACATTATAGATTTTCTTTCGTGATATGTATTATTTTCTTTCTTCGGGATCCACTCTCTCCTATATGACTCCTTATGTGACTATATCTTTTTATTTCATTCTAAAAGTTATTTTGGATCCCTTTTCTATTTCTATCCTAGTTGATGACTCAGTTTTTTCTAAGAGAGTCTATAGGGGATGTGTATTATCTATTGGTGGAAAGCATACCCTGGTGGATCTATTTGAGTTAGCTATAGAGGATTTTGATATTATTCTGGGTATGGATTAGTTACATTCTTGCTATGCATCATTGGATTGATGTACCCATAGGGTTATCTTTAGATTCCCTAGTGAACTGGTTATAGGATGGGAGGATGGTTCTTTATCTCCTACCAATATATTTACTTCTTCTCTTTAAGCTCAGAGGTTAATGTCTAAAGGTTGTCTTTATCAATTGGTTTGGGTTAAAGATTCTAACTAAGAAGCTCCTTCTTTCCAGTCAGTTCTAGTGGTTAATGAGTTTCCAGAGGTCTTTTTGGATAATTTTCCTAGTGTTCCTCTGGATAGGGAAATACAGTTTGGTATTGACTTGGTTCTGGACACTCATCCAATTTTGATTCCTCCATATAGAACTGATTCAAGCATTAAGAGCACAAGGATTACAAGGTCTTGTCAAAGGTTCAAGCTTCAGAATGGCAAGTGCTTGAAGACCCTTTTTGGAACCACTATAAAGCCTTGTTCAAGTTAAAAGAGGAGGAAGGGTTCTACACTTCATAGGATCCTAATTCAAGATCTTTCATTAAGGGAAATATTGTCTTTTATGGCTCTCTTTTACACTCCAAAAGAGCACCCTTCATTAAGGGTATTTTAGTATTTGTTATGTAATAGTATAATAGACGTTTAGCTTCTATTTTCCTTAGCTTTGAAGAATTGGTTGAGTTAAACAAAAATTGTATTTTCTTTCCTTAGTGTAGGTCTTGGAAAAGCCATCTTAGTGTAGGTCTTGGAAAAGACATTGAAACTAGGGTCATCTTTGAGTGTGGAATCACTCTTGTTGACCTTTTTGGCAAGAAAGGTTGGGTGCTTGAGGAGTTGATCCCTTTGTCTCAACCTAAGAGTGTGTCTTGGTGTTTGATACAGACCTTGGTGCTATTCATTTGTGTAGGTGTATGTCTCACTATCTATCATTTACACTTATGAACTTTTCGTTTGTTTCTTGTTGAATCTGTGTGTTCTCTTCTTCATCTACTCGTCTTCTAGTTGCTGATTTTTGGTCCCGCAGGAGTAATTTCGTGATTAGTAGTTTATTTTTGTATCATTTAGTATCAAATCCATGTATTAGAGTTGTTCCCACAACTCTAAGTCTTGGATCTAAAAAATCTCCACAAAAAAGAGTCTAGAGTCAAAAAATACAAAAAAAAAGTGTTGAGTCTTGTGTGTTTGTTAGTAGATCCAAATTTCACAACTTATATTTACTAATTTTTAGCTTGTTTTGATAGTTTCTAGTCTTAGATTCTTGTTCTCTAGCACTTAAAGAGTCTAGATCTAAGTTTAGAACAAGATTTGGTTGTGTTTGAGCTAGATCCACCATGGTTATGGCGTGTTGAAGCTTTTTTTGAAGAGCGTAATGTTTGATCTTGTGATATTATGGGTATTTGTGGATGATTTTGTGTTCGTTGTGCTTTTCTTGGCAAAAGGAACCTAGATCTAAAAGAAAATTTGAATCTGGGGTTCATTTGCCTAGTGGTCAAACTGTGGTCAACTCTTGAATATTCATCTTGTTCATCCACCATCTTCAAATCTTGTTGAAGAAGAATATTCAAGTAGCTTGTTTGATCCAAAAGGGAGAAGAAAGAGAGTGTACTAAGTGTTTGTACAAGAATATTCCCTAGCATATTCTAAGTCTTCCAAAAAGGAAAAGGGGGCAAGGGGACAAGCTAGTACAATTGAAAGTACACTTGAGGGGACCAATCCATTTTGAATTCATTTGAAGCTCCAAAAAAGGCTTCAAACCTTCATTTTTTCTCTAAAACCGAAATTCTTCTTCCCTAAAGGAGTGTTTGGCCAAAAACAAGAATTTGGAAGTTGAAATTTTTTGAAAAGTGATGCCCAATTACAAGTTGCCACATCATCACTTATCTAAATGACCAAATTTAGTTCTTAACTAGATTTCTAAGTTTCTATTTGTTGTTTTTGAGTTTATTCTACCACTAATTATCAAACTAGTAACTTCCTACTAGGTTGATAATTAGTCTTGAGTCTGTTTGTTCGTGTCTTCGCTTTTTGTGTGCTTTTCTCATTTTTTTAAGTCCTAGTAATTTTTTGGTTCAAGTCCGCACATCATTTTGATTTGAGTCATATCAAACCAAAAACGATTCCAAGCCAAAGTAGATTCATTACTCATTCACTTGCCAAGTACATGCCAAGATATCAACATTTGTGAGACCAAATGTGAGGTAAGAACCGAGTGTAAGAGTGGTGAGGCTTTCTTTTGAACTACCTTGTTTGTTCATTTTGTAGGTTTTCCTTAGCTGTTTTTACTTGTTCTTAGGTACTTGAATCATGGAGCCCGAGGGTTGAAGCACTCATTCACTTGGAAATGATGTCTTGGGAGTCTTGTTGGCTCGGTTTGATGCCTTATCCCATGACTTGAAGGGTGAGTTTGAACTATGAGAGGAGACTTGGATTCAATGAAGGGTTATGTGGGATCAATGAAGGGTGACGTGATTAGAATAAAAGCGGGAGTTGATAGACTATGTCCGCCAGAGCCTCTACAAAATCGAAACTATCAAATCAAAAGAACCTATCACTACATAAAATCCAATGCCTCCTATCCACAAGTTATAATCCAAGAAGAATAAGGCCAAGCCTCAAGATGGAAATAAAATTGATAGCAAGGTACAAGAAGAATATAAAGAAAAAAGGAAAAGAGAAGGAGAACCCGAGGCTAGAATAGATGAAGTAGGAAGGGAAAAGTTACCATTGATTATGGGTCTTCCCCACAAAGGACCCTTATTACTCACTCACCCAAATACTAGAATTTTGCCTAGTATTTTCTCTTCTTATGTGTAGGTTCAAGATCCTAGAAGTCCCAAGGAGAAGCCTAAGAAAGTTTCCTCCAAACCCTTGGCCGAAAGTCCCAATTTTGGGATAAGTGATGAAGAAGTGAGACCAAAGGGAAACCTTGACATATTTCCTTTAATGTGGAGCATGAAGGCTGCCATAACGCAAACCCAAGTAAATAACACACTTACCATGATCTACAAGGTAACAAAGCTATCTTCTACACTCCTATAAACTTGAATTATTGTGATGTGGCTAGTAGTGGCCAAAGTGGTGTAGTTTCGGATTTGATTAGTGAAGATGTGTGTGAATATTCCTTTTGTGATACTCTTGTTGTTGTTAGGTTTCATAAGGACCAAACTCTTATTGTGAGTATGCAAGCACTAGTTGATCCTTTAGATGACAAAATTGATTCTTTTTGTAAGAATGATTTGTGTCCATCTAGTCCTAGCATTTATAACTTGAATAACGTTCCCTTATTAAGATACAAGAGTATTCACACACTAGATGAACCTTGTGAAAAGGAGTCTATGTTGGTATGTGAGTTGCCAACAACTAGTGAGGCTGTGAATAATGATAAACTTACTCACGAATGTAGTCCACTACTTGAGCATGTGTGTGGTGTGTTTGGTAAGTCTCAAGTTAGTGATAATGTTGATAGAGTTGATCATGGGATTGTAAATGATTCGTTTAGCATGTTGTATGATGAAATCCATATTGATAACTTTGCTCAAAGAAACCAAGAAAAGGTTCAATCGGGTGAAGGTGACCTTGAATTGCTTGAATATTTAGAAAACCCGAATTGTGAGTGTACTTGTGAAAATATTTTTGTGTGTGATCCCTTTGCTGCTCATGGTGATTTAAATCTATTGGGGATTACTATCTTAAAATATAAAGTGGTACATTCTTAGAAATGCCAGCTACTTCTTCTTTGTGTGTTTCCTATGTTGAGCATTCTAGTGGTGATGAACATGGAACAAGTGAGTACTTGCATAAGGGCACCATAGTTAAAGTTGATTTGTGCGAAAACATTCTATACTCTTTATATGGCTTTGATGATGTGTATCCTATTGTAGAGAGTATGCCTTTTAGATTGGGTGAAGCCTATGGGGAAAAAGAGTGTTGTCTAGATCCATGTCTAAGTCCACTCTTTCCATTTGACCCCGGTGCCAAATGTGGGTATGATGATGTTGGCACACCCAACTTGTTGCTTGGTCTACATGACAAGAAAAGTATTATTCTTTAAAACCAGAGGGCAAAAATGTCATTGTCTTTTTGGGATAATGCTTCTAAATGTGCATCCTTGCTTGAAACACATGTGATTGAATTGACTGAATCCCAACTTGTGTATGCCAAGTTGATTGTTTGTTTGGAAAAAAGAAGTTAAATATGCTTAATTATCTTAATTCCATTCTTGTGTGCCTCATGTGCTATATATTTTGGACCAAGTGACCCTCTTGTAGATAATAGTACCTTAGGTGATGTCTTCATACTTGATTCCTTCCTATACTACCTCTTTACCTATGATGATAACAATGTTAGTTTTAAATGTGTATTGTGCAGAGGTAGTAAGTTTGGTGGCTAGTTTCCTTCTTTGAATGATAATGATATGTGGGTGAGGTGGACCTTAAGATCAATAGTGGAACCATATTTGATGAGGTCCTTTGTAAAGGTAAAGAAACAAATGTATCTTATGGTTCCTAAGCCAAAGGTAGTCTTACCTTTTAGGTATAGTAAAACCATTAAGACTATTGTAGTTTTTGTATCTCTTGATATTTGCCAAAACCACCTCCTTTGTGCCATTCATGCTAAGCTATTAATGTCACACACAAAGGACGCGTGGATGTATGTCAAATGAGAACAACCTTGGGTTGTTGATATATGTGATGGTATTGGGTTGCACTCCTCTTTCCTTGATGTCTATCTTAGCCAAGTCCTTTGTCATTCTTGTAGTAAGTGTTTAATGATCATAACAAAGGATTGTTGGTTGTTTTTCAAAAGTGTACCTCTTTGGCATGGTTATATAATTTGTGGTACTAATGCCAGCCCTCCTAATATGAGGATTATGTACTTGTTTCCTTTCTATGTGGTTTATTTCAAGGTCTGAATTTAAGGACAAATTCCTTTCAAGATGGAGAAGATGATACAAGTATAACGAGCACAAGGATTACAAGGTCTTGTCAAAGGTTCAAACTTTGGAATTGCAAGTGCTTGAAGACCCTTTTTGGAACCATTACAAAGCCTTGTTCAAGTTAAAAGATGAGGAGGGGTTCTACACTCCATAGGATCCTAATTCAAGGGATTTCATTAAGGACAATATTGTCTTTGATGTCTCTCTTTTACACTGCAAAGTAAAACCATTCATTAAGGGTATTTTAGTCTTTGTTATGTTATAGTATAATAGACATTTTAGCTTCTATTTTCCTTAGTTTTGAAGAATTGATTGAGTGAAACTCAAATTGTATTTTCTTTCCTTACTGTAGGGCTTGGAAAAGCCATCTTAGTGTAGGTCTTGGAAAAGACATTGAAACTAGGGTCATTTTTTAGTGTGGAATCACTCTTCTTGACATTTTGGAAAGAAATTTTGGGTGCTTAAGGAGTTGATCCCTTTGTTTCCTCCTAAGAGTGTGGTGTTATCCTCTATTGGTGTTGTGTGTCTTGGTGTTTGATACACACCTTGGTGCTATTCATTGGTGTAGGTGTATGTCTCACTATCTATCCTTTACATTTATGCACTTTTCTTTTGTTTCTTGTTAAATTCGTTTGTTCTCTTCTTCATTTACTCTTCTTCTAGTTGCTGATTTTTGGTCCCTTAGAAGTAATTTCGTGTTTAGTAGTTTATTTTTGTATCAAGAACGGCTTTGACTAAGTTGCGGGAACTCAAGGAGCAAGCAACTTAAGGATCTTCTGGTTAAGGGGTTTATTCATTCTAGTGTATCCCCATGGGATGCACCGGTGTTGTTTGTGCGCAAGAATGACGGTTACCTTTGGATATGCATTAAAAATAGATAGTTGAACAAGGTGACAGTCAAGAATAAGTATCTTCTTCCTAGGATAGATGATTTGTTCGACCAGTTGCAAGGTGCAAAGTTCTTTTCTGAGATAGATATTCGTTCTGGGTACCATCAACTAAAGATTAGTAAGGTGGATATTTGTAAGATGACTTTTTGTACTCGGCATGGGCACTTTGAGTTCTTGGTAATGTCATTTGGGTTTACTAATTCTCCAGCGGCGTTTATGGATCTAATGAACATAGTTTTCGTCTGTATTTGGATCTCTTTGTTATTGTGTTTATTGATGACATTCTGGTCTATTCAATGAGTGAGGTGGATCATGATAATCACCTCCGTGTGGTGTTGCAGACCTTAAAGAAACAATAGTTGTATGCCATGTTCTCCAAATGTGAGTTTTGGTTGAATGCTGTAACTTTTTTGGGTCATATTATTTCTAGTGAAGGGATCATGGTTGATCCACAAAAGGTTGTTATGGTTAAGAGGTGGACTTGACCCACGGTTCCTTCCGACATTCGAAGTTTCTTGGGTTTAGCCGGGTAATATAGGCGGTTTGTGGAAAGCTTCTTATCGATAGCTGCTTCTTTGGCTAAGTTAACTAAGAAGAAGGTCAAGTTTTCTTGGTCAGAATCTTGTGAAAGGAGTTTTGAGAAGTTAAAGAATAAGTTAACTTCGACTCCAATTTTGACTTTGTCAGAAGGCAGTGATGGGTTCGTGGTTTATTGTGATGTATGTCGGGTAGGGCTTGGTTGTGTTTAGATACAGCATTGGAAGGTGATTTCCTATGCTTCCAGGAAGTTGAAATTGCATGAGAGGAATTATACTACTAACAATTTGGAGCTATTGGCGATTGTGTTTTCTTTGAAAATATGGAGGCATTATCTTTATGGTGTTCACATGGATATCTTTTCTGATCATAAGAGTCTATCATGTGTGTTCACTCAGAGGGATATTAACCTCAGGTAGAGGAGATGTCTTTGTCACGCCTCAAATCCTATTGGGGCGGACAGGCACTCGTGGCCGTGAAGGCCCGATAGAACCAATTCATAACCTTGTACTTCTCATGCATGTAACTATAATAACCAAAGGTTTTGCCATACATAGATATAATGCATTGATGAGAAAATAAACGACAAGCCCAAAACTATAAATTCCAGACTTAGTCACTGGGCCATAATATCTAAGGGACAAGACACAATCATCCTTAACTTTACATTGTTCTACAAAGCATCTAAAAGATGCATAGACACTTATTAAGGTTGGGACAAACCCTCGCCTTAATCTTAACTACAGTACAATACTAAAATATATAACACTAACTCGAAAAGCCCCGAATCAACCTGGAACTCACCAATAGCTGCTGGATATCCTGGGTTTCTACTAAGAAGGTGTATTAGCTGTAGCACCTATGCCTGCAGCATGAAATATAGGTCCCCCCATAAGGGGTGTTAGTACTAAAATATATACTGAATATGTAAGGATTAAAGTAACCACACATGATATAGGAGCTCAATGGAAATTAGACACAAGTGTACGAATAGTGCTAGTAGACCACCTTTATATATACTTGTAGGGTCAGGTACATTACATTATTTTTACTTTTCTTACTGCATTATCTTTGTAAGATATATGATACAAATGACCAGTTGGTCAGTTGTAAATAGACAAAGCAGGATCAGCGTATGCTAGGCTTATGCCCCTGAGATGCCACCCATATATAAACATTGGTATTGGACCATGCTAGGCTTATGTCCCTGAGTTGAGACCTACATATAAAGTTATCGGGATCGGCTCATGCTAGGCTTATACCCCTGAGCTACCAAACATTTAGTTCATATTTGTGTTACTTAGTTTATTTAGACTTTAAGATTGTTACTTTGGTGGTCACAAAATTATGGTACCTTGAAATAATAATCTACCAATAAGAGATATATAAATGGGCACTTAATTCAACAACATCGACGTAGGGAGCTATTGACACACAAATGAAGTGTTTAGGAGCTAAAAATAGCACATGGATCTTATTTGACTAAACAGAGAACTCCTAAAATTTCTTAGTGAAACTATATGTTCAGGCTTAATAATAAGAATGTATTTATGTTTTTTAACATACTAGAGAGTGGAAACAAGGTCATTGGCTACATGGGATACCATATGCTTCTATTATGTATCACTTACTATAGGATAACTTTGGAAGCTTAAATGATGGGACAAGTGTCCGATTTCATGCAAAAGAGTGCAAAATAGAGTATACTTTACATACCTGGTCATATAACCCTGATGTAAACCCAATTTAATATCCCTCCTTTTGGATTGCTTATATATAGTTAAATATATGGTAAATCTATTATTAGTAGCTAACCGACACATTGGTCTACTTAACTTCACCAAAATAGTAGCCGGGCGGTAACCCTTAATTTATCAATCAAGGGTGTTATTTTAACTCATTTCTCCTCCAATTACATCCACATACCATACTGACTCGTATAAGATTTCTCAAAACAACTTTGGCTTCATTACCCCCTCCAAACAATACACAAAATAGATTGGGTAATAAACATATAGAACAATTAGCTTGGTGGTGTACTACCACACCCTTCTTCTATATTTCAATACAAACTAGTCACACCTTTTCTAAAAATAAACCCGATAGTCTCCTACATATATACATGAAATAGTCTACAAAAAATCCACAACTTACCTTTTTCGCAACAACCAAATACCAAACTCATCCTCCCTTAAGTTCTCTATAACAACACATCCATAGTTCTTTCCCAAATTCATCGATAAGGAAGAGAAAATGGAGTAGTCACCTTACCTTAATTTTCTGGAACTTGTCCTTTTAATTTGAACTCTTCAAGAACTTCAACTTTCCTTCACACTTTAAAAAAAAAAAAAATTAGAGAAGTCTCATAATAACAAAGAAAAGTGAGCTGGTAGCTTATTTTATATTCTGCCATAAATTTACAATTACGCATTTATAGCATGTTTTCCTAATCTTCAATGAAACAATTAAGATAAACCTTAAGTGTTTACACTTACCTTGGCTTGAAAAGGTTGGGGTTTCTTTAACAACCCTAGAAAGAAAAATAGGGTTGCTCTTTGTTGTTTTAGACAAAGTGGTGAGAATTTGTGTAATATAATATTTTTTATGAGTTAGAAATGAAGGAAAATGACGAGAAACTTGGACTTATTAAGGCCCTATTTTTTCCACCTATTTAGTTGCATTTTGGACCTCAAAATTGGTCAAATTGATCCAAGTAGGTGATGCACCTACTTAAGGAGTTCAAGCTGCTCAAAAGGTCAAAGTAGGTGATGCAACTACTTACTTAATTTCTTAGTTGGGCTTTGGCAGATTTATGTATTGGGTCTTTTCTCTAGTTTTTTCCTCTTTTACTTTGTTTGAGCCCAACTGACTACATTAATATAGGTCCAAATGTGATCCATAGCCTTGAGCCCGTTAACTTGGTTCAAATAGCTCAAGTAGGTGACCTACCTACTAGATTAGTAAAGGCAAGCAACCACCTCAACAAATTAATCCATTTTCAGCCCCTAATCCCTTTAATATAACTTAAAACAAGTATAGACTTGGTCAATTTAAACATTAGATTCAAATACTGGCTTATGATTTCCAACTATATAACTCTATCGATATTAACTTGGTCGCGTCGTATTAAAATGTACGGGCAGTATTTAAAATCCCATGTACACCATCAGTATTTATATAACAATTCTCCATTATCTATGCCACATAACTATATCAAGTTACATATAAGTAGAACATGTACATACAAAATATGTGGTGTTACATCCTTCCCCCCTTAAGAACATTCGTCCTAGAATGTTAGCACTTTGGACTTTCTCTTCGTATCCAAATAAAAAAGTTCAAGCCTAAGTTAATATTTCATTATCACACAGTACATATATATTATAGTTACTTGTTATTGTTCCAATTCAGCATCTTGGACTTTTTCTTCGTATCCAAATAAATGGGGGTACTTGGATCTCTTTCCTTCTTCTGTTTCCCATGCGATATCTTATACTTGATGTTTTATCCAAATTACTTTCACAGAATATATTTCCTTATTTCTTAACCTTTTGACTTGTCGATCAAGAATAGCAATAGGTATATTTTTATATGTGAGATTTTCCATAACTTGTACATCTTCAATAAGAGTAATATGAGATGGATCTTTGATGCACTTTCGAAGCATTGAGACATTGAACACTGGATGGACAATTGAAAGCTCTTGGGGTCATTCTAACTCATATCTAACTTGTCCAAAACTTTAAATAATTTTATACGTGGACTTAGTTTTTCTTTCTTACCAAAGCTCAATACCACTTTCACTGGTGACGCTTTCAAAATTACCCAATCACCGATAGCTAACTCTATCCCCTTTCTTCTAATATCCACATATGATTTGTGTCGACTTTGGGTTGTCTCCAGTCATTGCTGAATCACCTTAACCTTTTCCATTGCTTGATGAGAAAGATCTCTCCTGAACAAGGTAGTTTAACCTACTTCAAACCATCTAATTGGTGATCTATACTTTCTTCCATACAAAGTTTCATATGGTGATATTTTACTACTTAAATGATAGCTATTGTTGTAAGTGAACTCGATAAGAGGTAGATGATAATCCCAACTTCTTTTAAAATCTAATATACAATCTCGTAGCATATCTTAATGTGTTTGGATAGTACGTTCTGCTTGCCTATCTGTTTTAGGGTGAAAAGTTGTACTTAAATTAAATTGTGTTCCAAAATTTCTCTGAAAGGACTTCCAAAAATTTACAGTAAATTGAGCTTCCCGATTTGATATAATATAGATTGGAATCTGTGTAGCTGAACTATCTCTTTAATATATAGTTTTGCATACTCTTCAACTGTGTAAGTGGTATTAACCGGCAAAAAGTATGGTGATTTGGTAAACCTATCAACTATTACCCATATGGAATCGAACTTTTGAGATGTACAAGGAAAACTAGTGACAAAATCCATGTTGATCATGTCCCACTTCCATATTGGAAGATCTATGCATTTCATATAACCCCTAGTCTTTTAGTGCTCTACTTTAACTCTTATACAATTTGGACATTCGGCTACAAATTTTGCAATGTTCTTCTTCATGTCACCCTAATAATATATTCCTTTCAAATCATGATATATTTTAGTTGACCCCGGATCGATGGAATACCTTGAATGATATGCCTCTATCATAATCCTCTTTCTTAGCCAATCTACATTAGGCACATACAATGTATTTTGGTACCAAAGTACTCCTTTTTGCGTAAGCTCAAATGCCTTTATCATACAACATTTTACAGTCTCCATAATCTATAATAGAATGGGATCTGCATATTGCTTCTCTTTTACTTCAGCTACTAATGAAGATTCTGCTGCATTATGCACAATAAGCCCTTCATCTTGAGTTTCAAGAAGGCGAACCCCCAAATTATCTAGTTGTGTAGATATTTAGTCATCCCATATCTTTTTATAGATGGCACCATAACCTTATGACTTAACGTATTACCTACCACATTTGCTTTCCTCGGATGATACAAAATATCAACATCATAGTCTTTTAATAGTTCAAGCCACCTTTGTTGTCTCAAGTTTAGATCCTTTTGGCATAAGATATATTACAAGCTCTAGTGGTGAGTATATATGTCAACATGAATCTCATAAAGGTAGTGGTTCCATATCTATAAGGTAAATATAACCACTACTAACTCAAGATCATGCATTGGATAATTCTTCTCATGTGCCCGCAGTAGTCTTGAGGCATATGTTATTACTTTACCATGTTGCATCAACACACATCCTAAGATAATTCTTAAAGCATCATAATAAACTGCATACCTTTTTGTGCCTTCTGGAAGTACCAATATGGGTGTAGAAGTCAACTTATTCTTTAGATCTTGGAAACTCCTTTCACATGCATTGTTCCATTGAAACTTAGACGCTTTGTTTGTTAGCTTTGGTAAAGTTGACAAAATTAAAGAAAAACCATAAAAAAACCTCCTATAATACCCTGTCAACCCAAGGAAACAATGAACCTCCATAGGCATTATAGGTCTTGGCCAGTTCTTCATAGCGTCTATCATTTGAGTAACAACATTTATTCCTTCATTATATACAATACGACCCAAAAATGCCATAGATTTTAACCAAAACTCACATTTAGAGAACTTTGCATATAACTTACGATCATAAATAATCTGTAACACCTATCGTAAATGGTTGGCATGATCCTCTTATAATCTTGAAAAAATAAGAATATCATCTATAAAAACCATCACGAACACATCTAAGAATGGCTTGAACACCATATTCATCAAATCCATAAAAGTTGTGGGTGCATTAGTTAGCCAAATGACATGACTAGAAACTCGTAATGACTATACCGTGTTTGAAACGATTTCTTGGGTATATCCTTCTCTTTGACCCTCACTTGGTGGTAAACTGACCTTAAATCAATCTTTGAGAAACACTTGGTGCCTTCTAATTGATCAAATAAGTCATCAATTCTTGGAAGGGGATATTTGTTCTTAATAGTCACCTTATTTAGTTGTTGGTAGTCAATACACATTCTCAATGAGCCATCTTTCTTATCCACAAATAACACTGGTGCACCCCAAGAGGACATACTAGGCCTTATGAATCCTTTCTTTAGCAAATCATTTAATTGTTCTTTCAACTTCCTTAATTCTACCGGGGCCATTCTATATAGAGGAATTGAGATTGGTAGAGTACCTGAAATATCATCAATACCAAACTCTACTTCTTGTTCTAGAGGAAAATATAGAATATCTTTAGGAAATACATCAAGAAATTCATTTACCACTGAAATAGTTTGAAGAGTTGGTGGCTCCGTATCCTTATCCTTCAATCTAACTATATGGTATATTAACCCTTTGAAATCAACCTTTTTCATTAAAATAACAAATAAATTTACCACTTGGCACACCAATATTACCCCTTCATTCAAGGACTGTCTCTCTTGGAAAATAGAAATACACCCTCGTAGTTCGACAATCTACTGTGGTATAACAAGAAGACAACTAATCCATACCCATTATAGCATCAAAATCTACCATTTCTAACTCAACCAGTCAACCATTGTATCACAACTACAAATAGTTATTATACAGTTTTGATACATTCTCCTAGATATAATAGATTCACCAATTGGTGTAGATACTTCAAATGGTTTAACTAGTAATTTTGGTGTTCTTTTGAACTTTTCAGCAACCAATAAAGTGACATACGATACTGTAGAACCCGGATGAATTAGTTAATATACATTATGTGAAAATACTGATAATGTACAAGTAACCACATCTGGAGAAGCCTCTAAATTTTATCGATCCGCTAGAGTATATGTACGATTCTGAACCCTACTAGAACTAGATTCTCCTTTAACACCTCTACCATGACCTATAGCCTATTAATACCTACATAAAAAAGGCAGTGATGATGATGATACAATGGATGATCCATAAGGTCGTGCCATACCACCCATGGCCCTTTGTGGGTATTCTCTCGTCATATGCCCCAACGTACAACACCAAAAGCAAGCATTTTTCCCAAACGGACATGCACCAAAATTAATCTTTCCATATTTTTTGCATGGCTATCGATGAGGCCTTAATTGGGTCATAATCCTTTGCTCTTGACACCCCATTTTTTTTTAAATCTGACTCTCACTTCTTTGACCAAATTAATTGCCCCTGGACCCTTGAAATCGCGATGGATTACTAGATAAAGATATAGCCTAGGTGGTCTATTAGAAAATTGAGGCCTAAACTCTCTTGGGTATTCTATAAACTCCCCAGTAGATCTAGCCCTCTTGGAAAACCCCCTTTTTGTTTCTTGTGTCCTTCTTCTTTTTCTCTAATACTTTATTTTTTAGGAAAAAACTTGTATCCTTTCTATATCTATGTATTTATTCAAAGCATCAATAGTTCAATATCTAACTAGATATAGATCCAATATATTCTCATATCAATGAATTCTATCATCCATAGTAGCTACTATATTAGGAGCATAACTAGAAAAAGAGTTAAACCGGAGGCTGAACTCCCTCACGCTCATATTCCCTTGGAGAAGATTCAGGAACTGATTTGCATGAGACTCTCGAATCTCAAATGGAAGTTAATGATCAATAAATTCCTCTTTGAACTCTTTCGAAGTAGTTGATGGTGCATCGATACCCCTAGATCATTTCCAATTTTCATACCAAAATATAGCCTTCCTTTTGAATCTATATGCTTCTAGCTCAACTGTCTGTTTACCCGACACATGAATGCCATCTAGAGCCCTTTGTATTTGATCAATAAATTCTGGTGGGTCTTTATTAAGATCTAATCCGGTGAATGTGGGAGGATCCAATTTAAGGAAATCCTGCGATAGTAGGCTAGTTGCCCTTTCTGCACCATTGGAACCTGTAACTAGAATAGTTTTTCCTTGAGCTTGTCCAGTAACTATGTGGGTCAACAATTATACCACATTTATTAGATCTTGCTCAGTATATTTAATAGGTGGTTCTGAGGATGTTGTTCTTCTCTCCCTTAGCTCTTATGGAGATAGAGGAGTAGAAGAAGTTTATGATACAAACTCAACTTGAGCCTCACTATGATTAGCTTGTCTAGGTGGTGACTTGTTGGTCCATTCTTCAGCAACCACGTCTAATATTTCACCTATATTCTTACTCCTTCTTCTAAATAAAATCTTTACTATTATGAGAAAAAATTGATTCAATAAATACATATGACTTCACCTATGACTTGGGCTCTATTGCACGATCTAAAATGTGAAGAAAAAGAGACAACCCCTAAATATCCCATAGCCTCCTGTTTATAGATATGGTGCAAAACACACCTATAAGAAAGACTCTACATAGACACGGCTTTGTAAACTCCCTAGGACAACCTGATCTAATACCACTTTTGTTACGCCTCAAATCCTATTGGGGCGGACAAGCACCCATAGACGTGAAGGCCTGAGAGAACTAATCCATAAACTTGTACTTCTCATACATATAACTATAATAACCAAAGTTTTTTCCATACATAGATATAATGCATTGATAAGAAAATAAACGACAAGCCCAAAACTATATATACCAGACTTGGCCATTGGGGCCATAATATCTAAGGGACAAGAAACTATCATGCTTAACTTTACATTGGTCTACAAAGCCTCAAAAAGATACATAGACACTTATTTAAAGTCAGGACAAACCCCCGCATTACTCTCAACTATTGTACAATACAAAAATATATAAAACTGACTCGAAAAGCCCCGAATCAACTTGGAGCTCACCAATAGCCCCTGGATATACTGGGATCCTATTGAGAAGGTGTATTAGCTGAAGAATTTATGCCTGCAACATAAAATATAGGTCTCCCCATGAGGGGCTTCAGTACAAAAATATTCACTGAACATGTAAGGCTGAAAGTAACTACACATGATATAGGAGCTCAATGGAAATCAGATACAAGTGTACAAATAGTAATACTAGACCACCTTTATATATACTTTTAGGTTCAGGTACTTTACATTATTTTCTTTATTTTTACCGTTCTTACTTCATAATCTTTGTAAGCCATATGATACAAATGACCAGCTAATCAGTGGTACATAGACAAATTGGGATTGACCCATGATAGGCTTACACCCCTGAGATGCCACCCACATATAAACATTGGAATTGGACCATGCTAGACTTATGATGATCTATCACACATATATAAAAGCATCGGTATTGTCCCATGTTAGGCTTATGCCCCTGAGATACCACCCGTTAAATTCAGATTTGCGTTACTTAGTTTATTTAGCCTTTGAGATTAGTACTTTAGTGGTCAAAATATTATAGTACCTTGAAAAATAATCTATTAATAAGAGATATGTAAATAGGCACTTACTTCAAAAATAATGAGGTAGGGAGTTTTTGGCACACAAATGAAGTTGTTAGGAGATGAAAATAGCACATGGGTCTTATTTGACTAAACGGAGAACTCCTAAAATTTCTTAGTGAAAATAGACATGCAGGCTTAATAATAAGAATTTATCAAGGTGTTTTAACATGTTCGAGAGTAGGAACAAGGTCATTGGCTACATGGGATATCATATGCTGCCATTATGTATCACTTGCTATTGGATAACTTTGGAAGCTTACGTGATGGGACAGTGTCCGATTTCATGCCAAAGAGTGCAAAATAGAGTATGCCTGACATACCTAGGGATATAACTCCAACGAAAACCCAATTTAATTTCTCGCCTTTGGGATTTCTTATCTACAATAAATTATATGGTAAAACTAGTATTAGTAACTAACTAACACGTTGAGCTACTTAACTTTACAAAATTAGTAGCCGGGTAGTAAGCCCTTAATTTATCAATAAAGGGTGTTATTTTAACCCTTTTCTCCTCCAATTACATCCACATACTAAACTGACTCTTACAAGATTTCATGAAATAACTTTGGCTTCATTACCCTCTCCAAACAATACACAAAACATATGAGGCAATAAATATATATAACAATTATCTCGGTGGTGTACCACCACATCTTTCTTCTATATTTCAATACAAACTAGTCACACCTTTTCAAAATATCAACCCAATAGTCTCCAACATATATACATGAAACAGTCTACAAAACAGACCCAACTTACCTTGGTCGCAACAACCAAATACAAAACTCATCCTCTCTTGAGTTATCAATAACAACACATCCATAATTCTTTCCCAAATTCATCTATAAGGAGGACAAATTGGAGTAGTCACCTTACCTCAATTTTCTGCAACTTGTCCTTTTAATTTGAATTCTTCTAGAACTTCAACTTTCCTTCATACTTTAAATTAAGGAAGAAAAGAGATGTCTCTTAATAACAAAAAAAATGAGCAGGTAGCTTGTTTTATATTCTACCATATATTTATAATTAAGAATTTATCTCATGTTTTCCTAATCTTCCATGAAAAAATTAAGCTAAACCTTAAGTGTTTTTACTTACCCTGACTTGCAAAGTTTGGGGTTTCTTTAAGAACCCTAGAAAGAAAAATAGGGTTGTTCCTTTTGTTTTATAGAAAGGAGAGAGAATTTGTGAAATATAATCCTTTTTATGACTTACAAATGAAGGAAAATGACCATAAAATTGTCCTTAAAAAGGCCGTATTTTGTCCACCTATTTAGCTATATTTTGGACCTTAAAATTTGTTAAATTGGTCCAAGTAGGTGATGCACCTACTAAAGGACTTCAAGATGCTCAAAAGGTCAAAGTAGGTGATGTACCTATTTACTTAATTTCTTAGTTAGGCTTTGGCAGATTTATGTATTAGGACTTTTCTCTATTTTCTTCCTCTTTTACTTAGTTTGAGTCCAAATGAGTACATTAATATAGTCCCAAATCTTATCCAAAGCCTTGATCTAATTAACTTGGTCCAAATGGCTCAAGTAGCGGACCCACCTACTAGCTTCATTAAGTCATGTAAGCACCTCAACAAATAAATCCATTTTTAACCTATAATCCCTTTAATCTAACTTAAAACTTGTATACACTTGGTTACTTTAAACTTTAGATTCAAAAGCCGGCTTACGATTTCAAATTAAATAGTTATATTGATATTGAAACGTACGGGCAGTACTTAGAACCCCATGTTTACCATCAATACTTATATAAAAAATCCCCTCTATAATCTATACCACATGGCTATATCAAGTTCCATATAAGTAGAACATGTACATATAAAATACGGGATATTACAGGCTTGAGCTTCTCAAGGACTATAATATAATTCTTCACTACCACCTAGGTAAGGATGACATTGTTATTGGTGATCTTAGTAGGTTATCCATGGGGAATTTGGTTTATGTACATAAAGAAAAATAAGAATTGGTGATGGATATTCACCACTTAGCTAATCTTAGAGTTTGCTTCTTGGACTCCAAGGATAGTGGTGGGGTGGTTCAAGAAGTGGTTCGACTGTCTCTTGGTGTAGAGATTAAGCAAAAACAAGTTCTAGACCCTATCTTGATGAAAATCAAGAGTGACATTGGTTGGCAAAAGACATTAGTATTTGAGATCGGCGGTGATGGTACTTTATGGTACTAAGGGATGTTATGTGATCCTGATGTCATTGGTTCGCGACAAAGGATTTTAGATGAGGTGCATGATTCGCTCTATGTTGTTAATCCTGTATTGACTAAGATTTATCATGATCTCAAATAGATCTATTAGTGGAATTGTATGAAGAGAGATGTGGCTAATTTTAAAGCCAAGTGCATAATATGTCAACAGGTTAAGGTTAAGCGCATGACGCTAGGAAAGTTATATCAAGAAATTTATTTGCCCAAGTGGAAATAGAAAGTGATAAATACGGACTTTTTTACCAATCTTGCTCGATCACGGAATCAAGATGATTCAATTTGGGTCATCGTGGATAGTATGACTAAGTCTACGCTCTTTTTGCCTATATGAACTACCTTCTGGTGGAGGATTATGCAAAGTTGTATCTTTAGAAAATTGTAAAGCTTCATAGGGTACATGGTTTAATTATTTTTTATCATAGCACACAATTTACATCTCACTTCTGGTGATCTTTCCAGAAAGGGTTTGGGACTAAGGTTAGTTTGAAAACTGATTATACTGAAGGATATACTTAGGTATTGTGTGATTGATTATGGTGGAAATTGGGTTGAGCATCTACCTTTGGTGGAGTTTTCTTACAACAATAGTTATCATTCTAGTAGTTGTATGGCCTCTTTTGAGGCATTAATGGTAGTAGGTGTAAGTATTCAATTGGCTGGTTTGAGCTTGGTGAGGCAGACATGTTTGGTCCTGACTTGGTTTACCAGGATATGGAGAAGGTGAAGGTGATTTTGGAGAGGCGTAAGTCTTCCCAAAGTTGCCAAAAATCCTACACGGATGTCAGGCGTAGAGACTTAGAGTTTGAGGTTGTGATAAGCTTTTCCTTAAGGTATCTCCTATAAATGGAGTTGTGTGTTTATGTAAGAAGGGGAAGCTCATTCCCTGGTATGTTGATCTTTATAAGGTATTGTAGAGAATTAGTAATGTTGCTTATAAGCTGGACTTCCCTTCTATCTTGAGCTTGGTTCATCTGGTCTTTCATGTCTCCATGTTGAGGAAGTGCATTGGTGATCCTTCTTCAATTGTTCCTTTGTAAGGATTGGCTTTATTTTATGAAGAGGTCCCAATTGAGATCATGGATAAGAAGGTTTATTGGTTGTGGACCAAGGATGTGTCTTTGATTAAGGTTCTTTGGCAAACCATAAGATGGATAAATCTACATAGGAAGCAGGGGAGGACATGAAGTCCAAATATCCGCATTTGTTTTTTGCTCTTGGGATTCATGTGGAAAGTATGTGTTCTTCACATATCTTTATTTATAGAGTTTGTTTAAGGAAAGATTAATATCTTTTCCTCTTTGTTTTCAAACTTTGTTTATAATTGGAAATATATTTGATAATGCAGATGACTCATGCGTGTGGTTACCCCTACCTTGTCAATCATTTGGGGATGAATGTTCCTAGTGGGGGAGACTGAAACACCCTAGTTTCTAGATGCTAAAAAATTTCCTGGAATTCTGGTCTCTGAACCCAATTTAACTCGAGGGTATGAGTTGTATGTTAGGGTATGAATGGTATGGTCTAGTTGTATGCTGACTAGTGTTGGTTGGCGGGATGGATTTTGGTTATTGGAATGGGTACGGCTTAGGGGTACGAGTCGTATTTGTGATTACGGATCATTTGGTTCCTTAACTTAATCTTAGATTTTATTACTTAGGTTAGATCTAAGTACGAGTGGCTCACCGTGAGATGTAAGATAGGGTATGAATCGTACCCAGGACTCGTATGGTGGACAATGTCTAAATTTTTCTTGGATTTAAATGCCAAGGATACGGATGAAGGGTACAGATTATATGCTTTGGATACGATTTGGTTGGATGAATTGTATGCGGGACAATTTTTGATCCAAAGGTTGAGGCTAGAAAACTAGTAGAGGGTACCACTCGTATTGTAAGGGTATGACTCATGAGGGTCAGTCGTATCCCTATGGTGGGATTTTTCACAACTTAAGTGGGGGTATTCTAGATATTTCCCCACTTATCCTAATAGGGTCCCATGACTTCTAAACTATTTGGAAGGTTATTTACCCTATTATTCCAAACATTAACACTTAGAAAATTCTTCTAAACACTCCATAATTCTCTCAAAACCTTTTGGGTAGAGGAAGCTAGGGTTTCAACTAGAGGATTTATTTGGGGCTTGTCTTGGTTATTTTGTTCCATCGTCATCTTGGTTTAATGGATGTTCTCTTCCTTCATTGTGAATTCTATCTAAAAACATGGTTTTATGGATGTTTTCATGATTTCATTGATTGTATGATTTTAGTTTTCAAATATTAATTGGGGGTTTTGATATTAAATTGTTGGTTATGGTTTTAATTATGCTTCTATAAATATTAATGGTGGTTTTGGATAATTGGATTGTATGTGAATGGTTTGATGGTAATTAGAATTGGTTTTGGTCATATTATGCCCCTAATCTGTTTCACAAAATGCTTATAAAGAAATGTTCATTACATTGACTACTTTAATGGAACTCTTGCTTGTTTTAAAACTTAGTAAAGGAATTATGCATGGTTTAAATGGATTGGAATGGTAAATGGCTAATGGTAATGCTTGAGGGGTACATGGAATCCCCCAAGTGGTTTAATAAGGTAAATGGAAGGGCACTTGAAAGTCCCCTTAACCTATATGTGGTTGGCTACGGATAGTACTTGCAAGTATGATTGGTATGAAGATACCACCATTAAATTGCCTTAGTTAATAAATGGTAAATGGATTGGTTGGTCACTTGTTAATGGTTTCTATTGGGAAATAATGGCAGGATGTGTAGCAATGTCATGGAAGGTGGAGGCCCCTGGGGGACCAAAACTGGAAACTCATATTTGCCGATATGAGGTTGGTCTTGGTGACCGTGTGTATGATGTCATACTACATTTTGAGGGATGTACTAGTCATCCCAGGTTTTCTTCCCTGGTCGTGCGGCTACACATACTGGGGCCTTTCAGCATGGTGAGCTAAACCCATATATCCCATGCGTGGTTTAAGACGACAAAGCTATACAACCCAGTTAAAGGTTTTAAATGCATGCTAAACCCGATCCCTTTCCCTGGCATGGTTATATATATACATATATATATTTATGATTATGTGCATATGGATGGTTTTACTTGGTTTTATAAATGTCATTCTTTTATCTTTATCTTGAGATCGTGCTAGCGTTTACTTGCTAACCCATCTACTGGCTGTTGTATACCCACTCTATACAGGAACCAGTTGTTCTACTCCTCCTGCATAGTGATTGACTTGGGGACAACACTTGGACTAAAGTGGTGAACTTTCATCCTTTCGAAAGGCTCTATTTCATGTTATGGATATTTCTAGACACTTTGATTTTATTTTGGATATTGGTTTTGGCCATGGTTAGGGGGCATGTCTCAATAAGATTTTATTACTTTTTTATTAGAGGCTTTGTGGTACTTTTATAGGTTAGAATGGATGGGGTCGGTATTGGTGTCATCCTTGCCATTGGAATAAGTTGAAGGGCTGACATCATTGGACTCAATTTCTCACAGTTCCATCATATTTTATTATGTGTTTTATTATATTGAGTTTTGGAACTTCTTTTGTTATGGTCTAGTTTATGGCCTTTATTTTGGTATCTGTTGGTATGGTTGGATTGTTGATATGGTATGGTTGGACTCGATTGGGTCAGTCACAATTGTCATCTTATCCCAAAGTTTTCATGTGAGCTATTGCACTATCTTGCAAAATGCTTGAACTTCGGCCAACTCAGGAAAGGCGATTGGAGGTTGGGTTGGGTAATGGGAGTGGTCTCTAGTCCCAGTCGGACTTAGGACGCACATTACAACAAGGCCCTCGGTCGGGCCGCATAAAAAAGCTAAACCTACGTTGGCTTGTAGTTTTCGACAACTTTGGACACACTCATCCACATCCCATCTCAGTGGTAAATACCACTCCAATAATACATATATGCTCATACTGAAAAAAAATCTATCTTAAAATAGCATAAGGGTTTATATACTGAAAACCAGTTATGCCCTTCTTTCTTTGAATCATAATCAGGATAAACAATTGTGGAATTCATATCTTGTATTAGGATCAAGAGATCAATCTTTGCTTTAAATCATAGTACAAACTTATTAATGGAGCTTAAGAGCATAATCTTCTTTTAAACTCATTACTTGTACTTAAGACTTACAATACATGCTTAAATTCTTAGAAATTCATTATAAAACTTCATACTCAATAATCATCTTTAAATACTTCAACAATTCCAGTCAGAATAAGGAAATTCAAACCATAATATGAATCTTATAAATCAAAACATGGATGTAATTAAATTTTGATGCATTTAAAGCCTTTAATCTCATGGAAATATCACAATTCAAGAATATGGCTATTTGAGTAGTAACCCTAATTCAAAATAAAGAAATTAAATCTTAAAAACCATGTCTTTTGAGCATAAGGATGAAAGAAAATCCTTGTTCATAAAGCCCACATACCTTAAAGTTCTTGGCTTTGTGAAGTAAACTTGACCTTTGAGACTTGGGAGATGTCTTGGGGAAGAAACCCTAATCTTGTTGTTGAAGATAGTAGGAGAGATTTTGTGGTGTTTAATCGATGGAAAAGAGAGGAAACGTAATACCTCTTGGGGTTAAAAGTCGTACGTTGGGAGTTATAAGGGGTAAAAGACTAAAAATCCCCTTAACTTAACTTCTCAAAATTTACTCGCCAATTCTTATGAGTTGATCATATGACTCATATGCAATTGTACGACTAGGCATCATAAATCGTAAGATGGAAAAAATCAAAAAAGAGTGTAAAATGATTAGACTATGAGTTGATCATATGACTCGTATATTCATTATATGACACTTAGCACCCTACACATATCTTGGATAGTATCTCAAGGAGTCTACACTGATGAACTTATGACTTGGCTTCATATGACTCGTACCCTTATTGATAACTCCTAGGGTCAAGTCGTATCTTTAATAGGAGGGATGAGTCGTATAATGGACTTGTATATTGTAATACGACTAAAATACAAGTCAAAAAATCAACTCGTATATTGTAATACGACTCAAGGGATGAGTCATATGATGGATAGAAAACTTTTAGACATAGGGTATTACAGCCTTCCTCAACTCTTGCAGAAAGAAACGATCAAGGAAAGCACTAGAGAAATCATCCCATAAAGTGGACTCAGCATCATCACACCTAGACTGGTCCCACTCCTCATACCATTGGTATGCCACATCCTTCGACATCAGTAGAATGCATCACACAAAAGATCTTTTCTATCTCATCAATGAAATTTTAAATATCTTCCCCCACTTTAGAACCTATAAAGGTGGAGGACTGAATCTCATAAATTGTCCAACTATAGTGGCATAGGAGGATTGAGCAAATAAAACAACCCGCTCATCCTGGTAGGCCACCTAACTGCATAAACAAATTAATTGATTGGCGAAACTCAGTATCAGACACATCAACTCGAGGT
The DNA here is from genome assembly GCA_030864215.1 of Capsicum pubescens. Taxonomy (NCBI): domain Eukaryota; kingdom Viridiplantae; phylum Streptophyta; class Magnoliopsida; order Solanales; family Solanaceae; genus Capsicum; species Capsicum pubescens. The sequence continues at coordinate 129,407,066 of CM061543.1, forward strand.
GCCTGAGGAGGGATAGGTGAATCAGTGGAGCTCTGTTAGGGAAATCAAATGCAGTGACCCTAGACCAAGTCTGAATTTCTAAAGTAGGACAAGCTCCATCCACGTTGTCCTCAAATGGGATAGAAGTGTTTCCTCAAATATAAGATCTTCTTGGAGGCATGATCTGAAAGGAAAACAAGCGGGAATTAGAGAGATTCCAGACCTTAGACTTGATAGTTCTAAATAGAACAAAAAGAAAAGTAAAGCATTCATAAATGCCTCATAGTTTATCCATTATAAGTGTGGTGCCCTACATACCCTTAAATGAGACTCTACTTTACACGACTTTGTTATCACCCAATGACACCAAACCTAGGCTCTGATACCATCTTTTTAACCACCCAAACTAAGTCTTGGCCATGACGGGTATCTTAAGTCCACCGGGTACCGAAGACCACCCTTGAACACCTAACCAAACAGCACAATATCCCTAATGTCAAATGAACTCTGAACATATAATAACATAGCATAATAATAAGTTCAATGATATTTAAATCATGTCTATAACAGACAACCATCGACCGGCCAAAACAACCAACCAACACCACCCAAGTCCACAATAATTATGCAAATTCTTCTAACACAAGAACCAAAAACCAGTTTTATCTGGGACATATCCCTGACTTCGACATATTACAATGGAAATGAAAATGATAATATTAATAATAATAAAACTCTTAACTCTAGTCAATGATAAGAACTCATGAAATGCCTAAATCTTCAAAAGTATGAAAGCTCACCACTTCACCACAACGAATCGACGAACAGAGTCGATCAACCTAACTTTGTGTAGGAAAAGTAGAAGTAATTCTGGTGCCTGCATCACATGGGGATACAACATCCCGAGATTGTTAGTAAGGTGAACACTAATATGTAACTTGGGAATAAGGATAACAAAATGACATGATCAACAGTTTCAAATCATTCAAATCTGTTACACACAATCAGATTCATATATATATATATATATATATCAATTACCGGGATAAGAAACAAGGTTTAACATGTGCTTTAAAACTTTAGCCTGGGTCATGTAGCTCAACAATTAAAACATACAAGGCACCCATGGGTTCTTGGGACAAGCTCTCCCCCAATTAATAGGGCCCCAATGCATGTGGCCGTACGAACCATAAGGTATACATATGCACTATGGTTGACTCAAACCTCCCAGCATATCAAGGTGATACAAGTACTAAATCATGTAATATAATCTGGGGGATCAAACGTCCCAATCATATAATAGTAATATTAAGGAGAACTCAAACCTTTCGTCGTATAGACCCCCGCATCGGTAACCATAATTCCAAGGGTCCTCAGGACCACCACTTTCAAAACTCAGCTACACAACCCTTGTTAAATCCCAATTAAAACAATTATGACATATTCCCATTCATTGAACCATGTTTCACATTAAGGCATATATAGTTAGAATTGCCATACCAACTACACTTGTATGGTAATATCAACATGACACACTAATTATCTTAACTTGGGGAAATTCACAACCTTCTTGGTTCAATTCTTTATTAGCTTGGGGAATTCTATCACCCTATAAAGTTAAATTTAAAATTATAATGTAATATCTTAAGAATAGTTCAAATTTCCACATTTCTTATAATTAAAACCAATTTCATAATATGGGGTTAGGGTAATAACCACTTTAAAAGTCACAAGTTTTGGAAAAATTTCAATTGTCTAGTTCATCCACCTTACCTATGCACCCACGAGTTCAAAACCATGTTTAAAGCAAGACAAATCATATGCAAACCATGGGGAAACATTGTTCAACAACAAGCATTCAAAACCCTCAACTCTTTATTCAAAACCAACATAAATATCTCATGAACAATGCATTAAAATATCTACTTTTAAAAAATTAACAATGAGGGAAGAGTAACATATCTGAAATACCAAGTTTCACGGAAAGGATTCAAAGCTTAAGCCCCTGGATTACCTACTTCTTGGAAAGCCTAAGTATGACTTGTTGAGAGAATTTAAGAGAGTTTTGAAAGTGTTTGAAAAAGATAACAATGCTAATGGGGTTTCCAATAGGATTTTAGGTCATAGGTTACAATTGGGGTAGAGGAAAATGTCCAAAGTGCCCTTAATGAAAAGATTAAAAAATGTTGAAAGTGACTAGGAGTCACCATACGACTCATATAGACTCATTACGTCTCTTCAACATGATTCGTAGCCAAGGCAGACCAACCGTAGACCCATAATGGTTTGGCTAAGATTCATACCACCGACTCGTAACCACTTCTCGTAATAAAGTAACTAAAATTTGGGATATCACACTGGACATCCTACGACTGGGACATAACAACTCGTCATGAGTCTTTATGACTCGTGCCCTCAAGTCGTAATAAAGACAATGTCATGGGCCAAACATTCGGGACAACTTACGACTTGGTTCTTACCACCTATAAGATGTCTTGCTGGCTAGTTGAGTTCCACTCATACTCAGAGTAGAATACTATGCCACATGTTCTGATTAAGTTACGACTGAGTCCCTACTACCCGTCAAAGCTCCCTACAACTTGTTAGAGGAGTCGTAATCAGGACAATGAGAATAAAATCTAGAAATTTTCAAGGACCAAAAAGTTAGGGCATTACAATTCTTAACCATGTCTTTGATGATAGGATACCGTCTTCACTGTTATTCAATACTAGGATAGGCATCCTCTTCAAGCCCAATTTTAGGCATAATAATATAATTTTTGGTACCTCATATATCAAATATTAACCGCCTTAGAGGTTTTATGTTATTATAAATCATTCTTAAAACCTTCTCAACCTGCACAACAGTAAAAAAAGAAATAGATTTAAAGGTAGTTTGTTATTATAATCTAAAAAAACATATTTTAAATGAGACGGTAAAGTTTTATGTTTAATAACTGATGCCTCATCAATTGATGACTTTAGCTTTTTCTTCTAGAAGGTCTTTTATATCTTCTAATGTAGAATTCCTCTCACATATGCATAAGTGTCTTTCATGTAGAGAAACTATTACACCTTATCTTAAATCTAGCTCTCACCAGAACTCTAACAAATCATTTAAAGATAGGAAATATTCTAATTCACATTTAGTCAAGTACGGGAATCCTTCAAAGATCCCTATTAGTTCTTTATAGTAAGCAGGCAGCCTTGTGGCCATTACTATGTTAAATTTCCCCTTCTTTTGTCCAATAATGAATGATAATTGACCAAACTTCACTTGAATCACTGCATCAATTGTAGCTCAAAATCCCCTCCCAATAATAATAGGAACTTCTTTGTTAGCCTTATAGTAAAAAATAACAAAGTCTACGAGCACAATAAATAACCCACCTTCACTAAGACGTCTTTCATGATTCAACAACAAATGACTTTTAAATTTGTCCATTACTCTTTCTTTATAATCATTCAACAACTTTAGATCTTGAAATCTTATTTAGGTAATCATTTCATAGGGGTTCTACACTTGGCTCTTTTCCACTTCTCGAAGTAACTACGTTTATTATTTTTATAGTTCTGCCCTAAGGTGTGGTAGTCAGTAGTTCTAACTATTATTTTAAGTTTATGATGGATCATTTCATTCCAATATTCATCTGAGAATTTGTTGGCGGAGTTTTTTGTTGATGGGTCATAAACTAATTCAATGTGTCTTCTAGAGAACTATTTAAGTGTGTAGTGCTTACTCTTGGTTTCACCCCATGAAAAGTTTGAGTGGTTGTTTTTACCCTAATTTGTCTGCCTTACATAATAAATAGATTCAGGATTTTGAGAAAATCTTGAGTAAGCATGGTTTCCATAACTTTTTAATAAGTTGTCCTATCTCCTTGAGTATGTTGTGTATTATTAGTGTTTGGAACCATCAAACGTCATTCTACTACGTAACATAACTTACTAAGGACTACTCGTATGACTGTTGTATCACTAACCACAACTTTATCCAACTTTTCCAAATTGTGTGGATATTATGTTGGATTCTTGATAACCACTACATCCTTCAAACACGAGGTGTGAAAATGTTATCTATTATTTTAGAGCTTTTAGATAAAATATTGCGTTGAGTAGTGGCATCTAAGAAATACTTAAGAGTATGGCCTCAATCCTTAAATAAATTCAAGCCGAATGATCTCATTGGGCTACTGGTGATATAAACACTCTCATTGATAACCATTTTATCTTTACAAAGAAGTAGGAAGAGAGTAATCATATTTCAACACAAAACTTGCTCCCATACTGCAATGTTGTTTTGTTCTTCTAGAGGAGAAAAAACTATCAAGAAACATTTCAGAAAAAGTATCCCAATTTTTAATAGACCTTTAAGGGTCATCTTTCAACCACTTCCCTGCTTCTCCAATAACAAAGAAGAAAAATAACATCTACTAAAATTTATTTTTAAAGCAAATGTTATTAGTAAAAGTATAGACTCGGCAATCAACTGTTGTAGGTTCTTATTTGGGTCATGTATGATTTACCCATATACTGATAAGATTTCTGCACTAAATTTTCCATGTCCTCTTTCAACTTAAAGTTTCCTATGATATTTAGCTTAATGATTTCTTTGGAAGTATTTTGCTGATTCATCTTCAAAAAGTTCGACATAGAAATATGTATTGAAGCATGTGGCTGGACTATAACTTTATCTACTTCCTCGTTTAATGTTTTTAGGTAGTCATCCATTACTCTCAACTCTCTGAAAGAGATAGGGGGGTGCGGATTAGGTGCGTAGATTCAACTAGATAATAAATACGTAGGTATTTATTTTTATTGATTGGAATAATTTTCATTTTTATCTTCTTGACTTAAGATGTTTTATTAATTCATATTCTAGATTAGATATTATCGTAATTAAATTATCTAGTGTTTTAGGATCCTCGTTCTTAATATGTAACCTTTTGTATTCTATGTATAAATTATATAGTTGGGTTTCTATTTCTTTTAATGGTTTATTCTTTTCGTAAGATGTATCCATTAATTTGTTTAGTTTATTATTTTATCCTATTGAAATTTTAGCAATTTCTGTGTAGTATTTTATTCTAACCTTGTTATATTCAATGCGTAGATTTATATTTTTTATTTGACTAATTAGTATTTGTTGTTCATGTATAACTAATTTTTCATCTGCATTAAATAATTTTGAATACGTATTAAATAAATTATTACTTGTATCTTTCTTTTCTAAGGTTAATTTTATTTTAAGTAATCTTTCTTCTAGTTGTCTTTTCTCTATTTCAAGTAGATTTCTGTAATTAACTTCTTCATATATCCAATTTTGCCTTTCTCTAATTTTCTTTATATATTCTAACATCTTTTCATCTGAATAATATCCATCTGGGTAATTATCTAGGTATAACTGTGCTATCCAATTCATAATTTCAATTTCATAGTCTAATACTTTTTCTAATATTATTCTCTTAATATCTATAATTTCTATATCTCTAAGTATATATAAGATTAAGACTTTAAGATTATCTATCATTTAAAATTGACTAAATATTTTATTATAATATTTTGTAGTTGTTTGTTTTACGCTTAGTAGTTCTTGTATATTTTTATTAAGAAATTCTATGTAATTTAGCATGGTAAGTAATTATAAGAGTAGTTAGGTAGGTATGGTATATAATTTACTCTAGTCATGTAATATTTACCAAATGCTTTTTCTAATATGATTTTTCTTATATCTGCAACATCTATGTTTCTAAGTGCATACAAAATAAGTATCTTAAATTTATCTACCATCACATCAGATAAATAATTATTCATTTTCATAAAATTGCTTTTTTTCAAAATATTCCCTTCAATCATGTTCATAACAAAATATGGTCATCTTAGATTACTATATACTAGATTATTCTTAAATAACATGTTCTTCGGTCACTATTAGCATGGTAATCTGGATATTTTCCCTTAAACAGCGCCTCTACTCTAGTTACTCCCCACCACGGCTTCTTGCCTTATTGGTTTCACCTTTAGGATGGCATAGTTCTTAGGGATTTTTCTCCGTTTTCACTTTGCTAATAAACTTCTTAACATATTATTCTTCGAATAATTCTACTATAAAGTAACTAACATGAATCTATTTTATCATACCATGATTGTTGGGAATTATGAATTTAGCTATTCATAATCATAAATAAATATACGTGTTTGGGTAGGTTTGATATTTCTGAGCTTTGTTCCTCCATAGATTTTTCCATTGAAATATACCTGTTTTTTAATAACTAAGAAAAAATATTTGTTGTGGAATGGAGAGAGTATTTGCTTCAACGCATGAAGGCTTGCTTTGCAATGCTTTCTGCCTTCTCTGTTTATAAAACGAAAGAAAGAACTTTACATTTGTTTACACGTTTTTTAAATATCTACTAAAAGAAAAGAAGTCAAAAAGCCTATAAGGCTAAAAAAACTACCTAGGGCCTAAAAAGTCTACAAAGTCCTAAAAAGTCTACACTACATTTAATGTTTTACAATAACTTTAAAGAATTATACGTAAATGAAATCTGTACAATATCTTGTCTCCGCTGATTTTGTCGTATCTGTTATATCTCCATTATTGCTTCTTATCTTATCTTCCAGTTGTCGCTCTTATGTTCTTCTTTATTCGAGTTGAACTTCTGGTACAATATTATCTTCTCCATTACATTTTGAACATTGATGGTCTGGATATTTATGTCCGATTAACTTGCAATATCTGGTTAATAGTTCTTCCGAAATAAATTTTTCTTTAATGGCTCTGGCGATAGGTTTTTTCTCTGGATTGAGTAAGGTCAAAATCCATTGCCTTACGTCTTCCATATCTGCTTCTCGTAGCTCCTTTGAATTCGAGTATATTATTACATTACCTCTTGAATAATAGCTCCATATGGGATTTCTGTTGCGATAATTGTTTGCTAATTCTTGAAGAATCGTAGATAGTCCAATAATTCTTTTATTTGCATAAAAATTTGGTATCTCAATTCTAGGTATTTCTGGTTGTCGAGTAATATCTTCTGGTATAATCATATCTCGGGTCATTCCTATCTTTACAACTTGTATAGGTGATTTAACTTCATCATACAATATCTCTGCTGGTGCCGTATAAAATTTTATAAAAAATAGGTTACCTTTGGTTATTCTTTTAAAAATGCTAAATGAATCATATATTTCTGGTATAGTGGATATTTCATATCCGTCTTGGGTATATACGGTGCTAAGTAGTCCATATTCGTAACATGTTTTAACTAGACCAGGTTTGGTTTTGGGCAAAGCAATTAGCTTATTGTATCCGGTTAGCTTTTGGGTTATGTAATTTGTATGTGGTTCTTGGACGTTTATAGCTCTGGGGTTGGTATTTAAGAGGGTTTGTATTTTGTAAATATTTTCTATGTATGTTCGGGCTGTATAGTTGTAGGTCTTTTTGTCTTGGTTTAGACTTTCTCGATATGTGGTAATTTGTGGGGGTATAAACATAGGATCTTTTGGTGTATTTGGAATAAATGGTTTATCAAATAGCTTGTTTAGGTTCATATTTGTAGTATTTCTCCTAACTCCTTTGCTTGTACCTGCAGAAGTAGATTGATAAATGTTATGGGTTTTATGGAGTATCCCAACGTCTCCTTCTAGCTCTGGAATTTTAATGCCTTCCGATCGACATAGCTCTGCACACTGCTAAGTTAGCTGATTTGTAGCTATAGACTTCAGTTTATCTTCATTAGTCTTTAGCTTTTCTATCTCATTACCCATACTATCCACTTTTATTAAAAGCGTAGTTAGGGTGTTGAGTATTTTTTCTAGAGTATCTTCTTCTATGATATCAGTCTGTGTAGCTTTGTCTTGATATGTAATCTGCAATAACATTTTTGTTAGTACTGATCACTTCTATTATAAATGTGAAATTTAATATATTTAAAACTAGTCTCCGAATCTCTTTTGTTGTAACTGAATTTTGTATTTTCTTTGTTAGCCACCAGCGTACTTGTGTATTATCTGTTCGCACAATAAATTTGTTATATACAATATATGGCTCAAACGCTAACAAACATTTATATAATGAACATAATTCTTTCCTATTTATTTCCCATTTTATTTCTGTCTCGTTGAACGTACCTGAGTAGTATCTACAATGGTGTTCTATTTTTTCTGTTTCATATCTATATTTACGTACTCCTCCGTAACTATATTCACTAGCATCTGCTTCTACTATATATATGAATTTTCTATTTTCATCTGGAAATTGTAATTTTGGTAATTCTTTACAAAGTAATTTTATTTTTTGAACTTGTTTTTTATCTTCTTCGTTATAATTATATTCTACATCCTTTTTTAATTTTTTTCTGTAGTGGTTTTAAGTTTTCTGCTAATTTTGGAATATATTCTCTTACTTGGTTTACTAATCCTAAAAATGATTGTATTTCTTTTTCGTATCTAATTCTTCTTTCGAATTTATTATTTTTTGTACTATATGTTGTTGCATTTTTACTCCACTTTTATCTATTTGTATTCCTAAAAATTCTATCTGATTTTTCATAATTTCAGCTTTCTTTTTACTTAAACTTATTCCCAATTTTTCTATTATATCCGTAAATTGTTCCAATAATTTTAAATGTTCTTCTTTGGTCTTTGTATATAATAGTATATCGTCTATATATACTATACAATTAGGTAGTTGTTTAAAATAACTATCCATAAAATGTTGATATCTACCTGGTGCATTTTTATATCCAAATGGTAATATATTCCATTCATAAAATCCTTGTGGTACCGTAAATGCGGTTAATTCCTTAGATTCTTCTTCTAACTTTAGATGGTAAAATCCTGATTTACAATCAAATTTACTAAAATAATTATATCCTTGTAGATGTCTTATTTTTAATATCTTATTTGGTATTGGGTAATTATAAGTTATTGTTTTTGCATTTAAATTTCTATAATCAATAACCATTCTATTTTTTCCTCTTTTTTGTTCACTATGTTTATTTAATATAAATGTTGGGCTATTATGTTTACTATTACTTTTTTGTATATATTGTTTTTCTAATAATTCTTCTATATGCATTTTAAATTCTTTTAAATCATCAAAATTATATGTTAATGGTTTATGGGTTATTATGCTATTTTTATCTATTAATTCAATTTTTATAGTAGTTTTATGTTTTTCCCATCCTTTTAATGGATCTTCACTATATAATTGTTCTAATTTTTTCTTAATTATTTCTATCTTATTTATTGAAAATATAGTTGTTTCTGTTTTATTTATCGAAAATACTACTAGCTCTATTGTATCTTCAGTATTCTTTATATTTTCGAACTTTTGTGTAATTTTTTCACTTCCTTTTATCCAATCAGTTTTCTTCCTTATTTTATTATTAACTCTTTTTGCTCTTATTTTCTGTTTACATGGTGTTGTAAACCACCAATCTGTTCTAGTTATTATATATGGGTATAATTTATCTAAAAACGGCATTCCTAAAAGTATATCTTTTAATGTTAGTTCATAATTATAAATTTCTTCTATTGTTAATATTTTGTCCCATACTTGTGTTTTTACATTCTTAGCTTTGTAAGTAATTAAGCTTCCTTCGTTATTAAATCCTTTAACTATTATTGGTGTTTTTAATTTATCCCATTTACTTTCTGGTAAGCAATTATATCTACATAAATTAGCTTCTGCTCCTGTGTCTATCATAGGCGTATAATATCTACTGTAATATCCTTCTACTAGTATCTTCATTAATACATATAGTTTCATTTTATGTTAAAGCTCTTCTTAAGAATAATTTCTCTCTGTTATATGTTATAGTTAATTGTGTATGTTCTATATTATATGGTTTTACTTGTTCTAGCCATTTTATTCCTAATATTATGTCTGTTTTTTGCATTTCTTCTTTTACTTCAAATTCTATTTTTATTTTTCTTATTCCTATTATTATTTCTTTTTCTGCTATATTTTTAGTATTTATTAAACTTCTTGGTAGATCTGGGCATATATTATTGTCCGTTTTTATTTCCTCATTTTTTACTAGATATTTTGCTATATAATTTTCTTCTTGTCCTGTATTTAAGAGTATTAAATATTCTTTTTCATTTACCTTTCCTGTTATGTAATATTGGTTTGAATTATCCATTGAACTTGTTTCATAACTTATTCTTTTTGATGAGCTTGATGATTCCGGTTTATCATAAGCTGTTCTTTTTGTTGTACTTATTCTGTCATTTATTATTTCTAGATTTTCTTCTACATCTATGTCTCTATAGCTATAATCATTATAATCTATTGTTTTTACAAATTGTTCGAATGAGCTATCTATTTGTATCTTGTTAATCTTATTTTTTCCTGTTATTTTATGTTTTGTTGTTAATACATATAAATTTTTGCATCTTGCTGTAAATATTTTACTTCCTAGGGTTAATTCTATTCCTGATATCTACCAATATAATACTAGTGATTTATCTATATTTCTATCTGTTATTGTTACTGAATAATTTGCACTTATTATAAATTTAAATTTTTGGTATATTAAATTTCCTTTTATGGCAGTTGTTATACTTTTTTCTATAGGTTTTATAATTCTATCATCTGCTAAATATAATTCTATTGGTGTATCTATTCCTTCTCTAAAACATGCTTTTATTAATATTTCTGTACCTCCAAGGTGTACATATTTTATTGGGTCTCTACTTTTTATATCGTTTATCTCTTTATTAATTATTCTTTTTGTTACTAGCGGTATACTAGTTTTACCTTTTGCATATCTACAGTCTATTACATGTTCTTTTTGACTTACTACATAATATTCTTCCTTTTTTCTAGTAAATATATTTTTTATTGTTGGTATTTTAAATATTTTTTCTACACTTAAGTCTAACTCTTTTCCTTTTATTTCATCAAATACATTGTTATAAAATATTATTTTTTGATCTGTTCCTTCGTCATTTAAATATTCTTCTTTTTATATATTTTTATATCTTCTTCAGTCATTTAATTCGTCTAATTCACTATCTATTTCGTTATCTGTTTCATTCTCTGAAATTTCATATATAATGTCTTCACTTTCTAATTCGTAATCTATGTAATCTATCTGCATATATTCTGTGTTTTTTATTTTTATTTCTGATATTTGTTTATTTTTTGGGTTTTTAGGTAATTTACAATCTCTAGCTAAATGTCCTATCTTTCCGCAATTATAACAAGTACATTCCTTTATAGATTTCTTTTTCCTATATGGTCTTTTATGTTTATAGTTTTTTACATAATATCTTTTTCTTGGTTTCTTATACTTATATTTTGATTTTTTGTATTTCTTATATTTCTTATGTCTTTTTCTTTTCTTATAATATCTTTCTTCGCATCCAAATTGAGGTGTTATCTTGTCTTTGCAACATGCTAAATTTCTTATTAATGTTTTTTCCATTTTTATTTCTTCTCTGTATTTTTCACATAGGTTTCTATACCATTGTTGTAAAAATTTTATTCTTGCTCCCAGAGTATCTACTATTTTTGTTTCATCCCAACTTTTTTTATTATTTTTGAACTAAATGGTTCAGGTAATTTATTAAAATATAATTTTCTTATTTCCTTACTTTCTTCTATATTATATGCTCCTTTATAATAATATTCTTTAAATGCGCAAGTATATTCATCTATGTAGCACATGTTACATATTGCTAATTTTAACATTAAATTCCTATTTATATCTTTCTCTTCATTTTGTTCTTCTTCTGTTGTTGTCATGCTACTAAATTCGTCTTTTATAGTTGTTTCATACTTTTTTAATAATTCTATAGGTGTTAATTTTGTTAATATTGTTCCTTCTGTGGGTTTGTCAGTTCTTAATATTCTTTTACTATTTTCAATTAGATTTAAAAACTATAATTTCACTGTTCCTATTAGTGTTCTTTCTATATATTCTGGTGCATCTATTACACTTATATTATTATCTAATAATTATTTTGTCATATATCCTATCCATAATTGTATCATTTTTTCTGTATCTATTACACAATCTAAGTCTAAAAAGTTATAATTTTAATTAACTATTTGTTTTGGTGTCCATTTGTCATATTCATTCTTTATATTATATCTTTTAAACTTATTCTTATAATATGTAGGTTTCTTTATTTCTGATGTACTAGGTATTATATTTTGGTCTCCTTTTTTATCAAGAATATTTATTTCTGTGTTGATATTTTCTAAATTTTCTTCATTAATTACTTCTTGTTTTTCATTGATTTCTAAATTTTTTGTATTTGTTAATATTTCTGTATATGTTTCACTATCTTCTGAATCATAATTGTTTGTTTCTTCAACATCTATATTATTTATTTCTAATTCCTTGTTTTTTATTTCTTTATTGTCTATTTCTAGTTTTTCTTTAAATTGATTTATCTCGTTTAATAATTTTTGTTCTTTATCTTTTTCTTCTTTTTCTTTCTGTCTTTTTTCATACAGATCTTTTAACATTTGTAATTCTTTTTCTAATTCAGCAATCCTACTATTTTTAGTTTCTTCTGTTTTTCGTATTTTTTCTGTAGTTTGTTGTTTTATTTTTTCTATTTCCTTTTTTATATCTATTTCTTCGTTTTCTCTTTCTATTCTTACCATAGCTGTCAATTTATCTTCTAATTTTAATTCTTTTTTTTCTAACATTAAATATAAATGTTCACCTATTTTATTATATCTTCTTCCTAGATTAGAAAATACTATTCTTATTTTTAATCCTTCATGATTTTCATATATTTTTTCGTCTATTATAAATTCTTCTTTGTTCATTTTATTGTAAATAGTTCATGTTGATATATATATTCTAAACTATCTATTTGTGATTCTAAATTTGATATTTCATCTTTTTGTGCATTTATTGAGTTTTTACTAACTTCGACAAATATATTATAATTTAATCTTTCTATTCTTATTTTTAATTCTTTACGTTTTTCAGAAATAGTTTGTTTTAGTTCTTTGTATTTCTGTATTTTATTCATTTTAACCGTATTTATAGTATTTTGGTGGATATCTAAATCTAATTTTATCATAATTAGGTGGTATATGTCTCATTCTTCTAGATTTTAAATGGATTATTAATTTTGCTTCAATACTAGATATTAAGGTAATTAGGTAAGCTAATCTTTGTGGGTTTTCTTTTGTCTTATTTAGACTTATATATTCTGAATAATTACTAATTAAAGTTTCTTTTATTTTTCTAAAAGCTTCTCTGTTTTTAAATGGTCTTCTCATAATTAATATTGATACCAATTATTGTCAAGTAAATCCAATCTAAATTCATAAACACGTAAATTTAAACATGTATACTACTTCTGTATTTTTTAAATAACTGGACTTTGATACCATTGATAGGGGGGTGCGGATTAGGTGCGTAGATTCAACTAGATAATAAATACGTAAAGTTCAACTCGATTAAAGAAGAACATAAGAGCGACAGCTGGAAGATAAGATAAGAAGCAATAATGGAGATATCGCAGATACGACAAAATCAGCGGAGACAAGATATTGAACACATTTCATTTACGTATAATTCTTTAAAATTATTGTAAAACATTAAATGTAGTGTAGACTTTTTAGGACTTTGTAGACTTTTTAGGCCCTAGGTAGCTTTTTAGCCTTATAGGCTTTTTGACTTCTTTTCTTTTAGTAGACATTTAAAAAACGTGTAAACAAATGTAAAGTTCTTTCTTTCGTTTTATAAATAGAGAAGGCAGGAGGTATTGCAAAGCAAGCCTTCATGCGTTGAAGCAAATACTCTCTCAAGTCCACAACAAATATTTTGCTCAGTTAATTAAAAAACAGGTATATTTCAATGGAAAAATCTATGGAGGAACAAAGCTCAGAAATATCAAACCTACCCGAATAAAAATAAATACCTACGTATTTATTATCTAGTTGAATCTACGCACCTAATCCGCACCCCCTATCAATGGTATCAGAGCCCAGTTATTTAAAAAATACAGAAGTAGTATACATGTTTAAATTTACGTGTTTATGAATTTAGATTGAATTTACTTGACAATAATTGGTATCAATATTGATTATGAGAAGACCATTTAAAAACAGAGAAGCTTTTAGAAAAATAAAAGAAACTTTAATTAGTAATTATTCAGAATATATAAGTCTAAATAAAACAAAAGAAAACCCACAAAGATTAGCTTACCTAATTACCTTAGTATCTAGTATTGAAGCAAAATTAATAATCCATTTAAAATCTAGAAGAATGAGACATATACCACCTAATTATGATAAAATTAGATTTAGATATCCGCCAAAATACTATAAATATGGTTAAAATGAATAAAATACAGAAATACAAAGAACTAAAACAAACTATTTCTGAAAAACGTAAAGAATTAAGAATAAGAATAGAAAGATTAAATTATAATATATTTGTCGGAGTTAGTAAAAACTCAATAAATGCACAAAAAGATGAAATATCAAATTTAGAATCACAAATAGATAGTTTAGAATAAATACATCAACATGAACTATTTACAATAAAATGAACAAAGAAGAATCTATAATAGACGAAAAAATATATGAAAATCATGAAGGATTAAAAATAAGAATAGTATTTTCTAATCTAGGAAGAAGATATAAGAAAATAGGCGAACATTTATATTTAATGTTAGAAAAAGAAGAATTAAAATTAGAAGATAAATTGACAGCTATGGTAAGAATAGAAAGAGAAAACGAAGAAATAGATAGAAAAAAGGAAATAGAAAAAATAAAACAACAAACTACAGAAGAAATACGAAAAATAGAAGAAACTAAAAATAGTAGGATTGCTGAATTAGAAAAAGAATTACAAATGTTAAAAGATCTGTATGAAAAAAGACAGAAAGAAAAAGAAGAAAAAGATAAAGAACAAAAATTATTAAACGAGATAAATCAATTTAAAGAAAAACTAGAAATAGACAATAAAGAAATAAAAAACAAGGAATTAGAAATAAATAATATAGATGTTGAAGAAACAGACAATTATGATTCGGAAGATAGTGAAACATATACAGAAATATTAACAAATACAAAAAATTTAGAAATCAATGAAAAACAAGAAGTAATTAATGAAGAAAATTTAGAAAATATCAACACAGAAATAAATACTCTTGATAAAAAAGGAGATCAAAATATAATACCTAGTACATCAGAAATAAGGAAACCTACATATTATAAGAATAAGTTTAAAAGATATAATATAAAGAATGAATATGACAAATGGACACCAAAACAAATAGTTAATAAAAATTATAACTTTTTAGACTTAGATTGTGTAATAGATACAGAAAAAACGATACAATTATGGATAGGATATATGACAAAACAATTATTAGATAATAATATAAGTGTAACAGATGTACCAGAATATATAGAAAGAACACTAATAGGAACAGTGAAATTATGGTTTTTAAATCTAACTGAAAATAGTAAAAGAATATTAAGAACTGACAAACCCACAGAAGGAACAATATTAACACCCATAGAATTATTAAAAAAATATGAAACAGCTATAAAAGACGAATTTAGTAGCATGACAACAACAGAAGAAGAACAAAATGAAGAGAAAGATATAAATAGGAATTTAATGTTAAAATTAGCAATATGTAATATGTGCTACATAGATGAATATACTTGCGCATTTAAATAATATTATTATAAAGGAGCATATAATATAGAAGAAAGTAAAGAAATAAGAAAATTATATTTTAATAAATTACCTGAACCATTTAGTTCAAAAATAATAAAAAGTTGGGATGAAACAAAAATAGTAGATACTCTAGGAGCAAGAATAAAATTTTTACAACAATGGTATAGAAACCTATGTGAAAAATACAGAGAAGAAATAAAAATGAAAAAAACATTAATAAGAAATTTAGCATGTTGCAAAGACAAGATAGCACCTCAATTTGGATGCGAAGAAAGATATTATAAGAAAAGAAAAAGACATAAGAAATATAAGAAATACAAAAAATCAAAATATAAGTATAAGAAACCAAGAAAAAGATATTATGTAAAAAACTATAAACATAAAACACCATATAGGAAAAAGAAATCTATAAAGTTATGTACTTGTTGTAATTGCGGAAAGATAGGACATTTAGCTAGAGATTGTAAATTACCTAAAAACCCAAAAAATAAACAAATGTCAGAAATAAAAATAGAAAACACAGAATATATGCAGATAGATTACATAGATTACGAATTAGAAAGTGAAGACAGTATATATGAAATTTCAGAGAATGAAACAGATAACGAAATAGATAGTGAATTAGACGAATTAAATGACTGAAGAAGATATAAAAATATTAACAAAAGAAGAATATTTAAATGACGAAGGAACAGATCAAAAAATAATATTTGATAACAATGTATTTGATGAAATAAAAGGAAAAGAGTTAGACTTAAGTGTAGAAAAAATATTTAAAATACCAACAATAAAAAATATATTTACTAGAAAAAAGGAAATATATTATGTAGTAAGCCAAAAAGAACATGTAATAGACTGTAGATATGCAAAAGGTAAAGCTAGTATACCACTAGTAACAAAAAGAATAATTAATAAAGAGATAAACGATATAAAAAGTAGAGACCCAATAAAATATGTACACCTTGGAGGTACAGAAATATTAATAAAAGCATGTTTTAGAGAAGGAATAGATACACCAATAGAATTATATTTAGCAGATGATAGAATTATAAAACCTATAGAAAAAAGTATAACAACTGCCATAAAAGGAAATTTAATATACCAAAAATTTAAATTTATAATAAGTGCGAATTATTCAGTAGCAGTAACAGATAGAAATATAGATAAATCACTAGTATTATATTGGAAGATATCAGGAATAGAATTAACCCCAGGAAGTAAAATATTTACAGCAAGATGCAAAAATTTATATGTATTAACAACAAAACATAAAATAACAGGAAAAAATAAGATTAACAAGATACAAATAGATAGCCCATTCGAACAATTTGTAAAAACAATAGATTATAATGATTATAGCTATAGAGACATAGATGTAGAAGAAAATCTAGAAATAATAAATGACAGAATAAGTACAACAAAAAGAACAGCTTATGATAAACCGGAATCATCAAGCTCATAAAAAAGAATAAGTTATGAAACAAGTTCAATGGATAATTCAAACCAATATTACATAACAGGAAAGGTAAATGAAAAAGAATATTTAATACTCTTAAATACAGGACAAAAAGAAAATTATATAGCAAAATATCTAGTAAAAAATGAGGAAATAAAAACGGACAATAATATATGCCCAGATCTACCAAGAAGTTTAATAAATACTAAAAATATTGCAGAAAAAGAAATAATAATAGGAATAAGAAAAATAAAAATAGAATTTGAAGTAAAAGAAGAAATGCAAAAAACAGACATAATATTAGGAATAAAATGGCTAGAACAAGTAAAACCATATAATATAGAACATACACAATTAACTATAACATATAACAGAGAGAAATTATTCTTAAGAAGAGCTTTAACATAAAATGAAAATATATGTATTAATGAAGATAGTAGTAGAAGGATATTACAGTAGATATTATACGCCTATGATAGACACAGGAGCAGAAACTAATTTATGTAGATATAATTGCTTACCAGAAAGTAAATGGGATAAATTAAAAACACCAATAATAGTTAAAGGATTTAATAACGAAGGAAGCTTAATTACTTACAAAGCTAAGAATGTAAAAACACTAGTATGGGATAAAAAACTAACAATAGAAGAAATTTATAATTATGAACTAACATCAAAAGATATACTTTTAGTAATGCCGTTTCTAGATAAATTATACCCACATATAATAACTAGAATAGATTGGTGGTTTACAACACCATGTAAACAGAAAGTAAGAGCAAAAAGAGTTAATGATAAAATAAGAAAGAAAACTGATTGGATAAAAGGAAGTGAAAAAATTACACAAAAGTTAGAAAATATAAAAAATACTGAAGATACAATAGAACTAGTCGTATTTTCGATAAATAAAACAGAAATAACTATATTTTCAATAAATAAGATAAAAATAATTAAGAGAAAATTAGAACAATTATATAGTGAAGATCCATTAAAAGGATGGGAAAGACATAAAACCATTATAAAAATTGAATTAATAGATAAAAATAAAATAATAACTCAGAAACCATTAACATATAATTTTGATGATTTAAAAGAATTTAAAATGCATATAGATGAATTATTAGAAAAACAATATATACAAAAAAGTAATAGTAAACATAATAGCCCAGCATTTATAGTAAATAAACATAGTGAACAAAAAAGAGGAAAAAGTAGAATGGTTATAGATTATAGAAATTTAAATGCAAAAACAATGACTTATAATTACCCAATACCAAATAAAATATTAAAAATAAGACAAATACAAGGATATAATTATTTTAGTAAATTTGATTGCAAATCAGAATTTTACCATCTAAAGTTAGAAGAAGAATCTAAGGAATTAACCGCATTTACGGTACCACAAGGATTTTATGAATGGAATGTATTACCATTTGGATATAAAAATGCACCAGGTAGATATCAACATTTTATGGATAGTTATTTTAAACAACTACCTAATTGTATAGTATATATAGACGATATACTATTATATACAAAGACCAAAGAAGAACATTTAAAATTATTGGAACAATTTACGGATATAATAGAAAAATCGGGAATAAGTTTAAGTAAAAAGAAAGCTGAAATTATGAAAAATCAGATAGAATTTTTAGGAATACAAATAGATAAAAGTGGAGTAAAAATGCAACAACATATAGTACAAAAAATAATAAATTCGAAAGAAGAATTAGATACGAAAAAGAAATTACAATCATTTTTAGGATTAGTAAACCAAGTAAGAGAATATATTCCAAAATTAGCAGAAAACTTAAAACCACTACAAAAAAAATTAAAAAAGGATGTAGAATATAATTATAACGAAGAAGATAAAAAACAAGTTCAAAAAATAAAATTACTTTGTAAAGAATTACCAAAATTATAATTTCCAGATGAAAATAGAAAATTCATATATATAGTAGAAGCAGATGCTAGTGAATATAGTTACGGAGGAGTACTTAAATATAGATATGAAACAGAAAAAATAGAACACCATTGTAGATACTACTCAGGTACGTTCAACGAGACAGAAATAAAATGGGAAATAAATAGAAAAGAATTATGTTCATTATATAAATGTTTGTTAGCGTTTGAGCCATATATTGTATATAACAAGTTTATTGTACGAACAGATAATACACAGGTATGTTGGTGGCTAACAAAGAAAATACAAAATTCAGTTACAACAAAAGAAATTCGGAGACTAGTTTTAAATATATTAAATTTCACATTTATAATAGAAGTGATCAGTACTAACAAAAATGTTATTGCAGATTACATATCAAGACAAAGCTACACAGACTGATATAATAGAAGAAGATACTCTAGAAAAAATACTCAACACCCTAACTATGCTTTCAATAAAAGTGGACAGTATGGATAATGAGATAGAAAAGCTAAGACTAATGAAGATAAACTGAAGTCTATAGCTACAAATCAGCTAACTCAGCAGTGTGTAGAGCTATGTCGATCGGAAGACATTAAAATTCCAGAGCTAGAAGGAGACGTTAGGATACTCCATAAAACCCATAACATTTATCAATCTACTTCTGCAGGTACAAGCAAAGGAGTTAGGAGAAATACTACAAATATGAACTTAAACAAGCTATTTGATAAACCATTTATTCCAAATACACCAAAAGATCCTATGTTTATACCCCCACAAATTACCACATACCGAGAAAGTCTAAACCAAGACAAAAAGACCTACAACTATACAGCCCGAACATACATAGAAAATATTTACAAAATACAAACCCTCTTAAATACCAACCCCAGAGCTATAAATGTCCAAGAACCACATACAAATTACATAACCCAAAAGCTAACCGGATACAATAAGCTAATTGCTTTGCCCAAAACCAAACCTGGTCTAGTTAAAACATGTTACGAATATGGACTACTTAGCACCGTATATACCCAAGACGGATATGAAATATCCACTATACCAGAAATATATGATTCATTTAGCATTTTTAAAAGAATAACCAAAGGTAACCTATTTTTTATAAAATTTTATACGGCACCAACAGAGATATTGTATGATGAAGTTAAATCACCTATACAAGTTGTAAAGATAGGAATGACCCGAGATATGATTATACCAGAAGATATTACTCGACAACCAGAAATACCTAGAATTGAGATACCAAATTTTTATGGAAATAAAAGAATTATTGGACTATCTACGATTCTTCAAGAATTAGCAAACAATTATCGCAATAGAAATCCCATATGGAGCTATTATTCAAGAGGTAATATAATAATATACTCGAATTCAAAGGAGCTACGAGAAGCAGATATGAAAGACGTAAGGCAATGGATTTTGACCTTACTCAATCCAGAGAAAAAACCTATCGCCAGAGCCATTAAAGAAAAATTTATTTCGGAAGAACTATTAACCAGATATTGCAAGTTAATCGGACATAAATATCCAGACCATCAATGTTCAAAATGTAATGAAGAAGATAATATTGTACCAGAAGTTCAACTCGAATAAAGAAGAACATAAGAGCGACAGCTGGAAGATAAGATAAGAAGCAATAATGGAGATATAGCAGATACGACAAAATCAGCGGAGACAAGACACTGTACAGATTTCATTTACGTATAATTCTTTAAAATTATTGTAAAACATTAAATGTAGTGTAGACTTTTTAGGACTTTGTAGTCTTTTTAGGCCCTAGGTAGCTTTTTTGCCTTATAGGCTTTTTAACTTCTTTTCTTTTAGTAGACATTTAAAAAACGTGTAAACAAATGTAAAGTTCTTTCTTTCGTTTTATAAATAGAGAAGGCAGAAGGCATTGCAAAGCAAGCCTTCATGCGTTGAAGCAAATACTCTCTCCATTGCACAACAAATATTTTTTCTTAGTTATTAAAAAACAGGTATATTTCAATGGAAAAATCTATGGAGGAACAAAGCTCAGAAATATCAAACCTACCCGAACAGGTATATTTATTTATGATTATGAATAGCTAAATTCATAATTTCCAACAATCATGGTATGATAAAATATTGATAAAATAAATTCATGTTAGTTACTTTATAGTAGAATTATTCGAAGAATAATATGTTAAGAAGTTTATTAGCAAAGTGGAAACGGAGAAAAATCCCTAAGAACTATGTCATCCTAAAGGTGAAACCAATGAGGCAAGAAGCCGTGGTGGGGAGTAACCAGAGTAGAGGCGCTGTTTAAGAGAAAATATCCAGATTACCATGCTAATAGTGACCGAAGAACATGTTATTTAAGAATAATCTAGTATATAGTAATCTAAGATGACTATATTTTGTTATGTACGTGGTTGAAGGGAATATTTTGAAAGAAAAAAGCAATTTTATGAAAATGAATAATTATTTATCTGATGTGATGGTAGATAAATTTAAAATACTTATTTTGTATGCACTTAAAGATATAAAAGTAGTAGATATAAGAAAAATCATATTAGAAAAAGCATTTGGTAAATATTACATGACTAGAGTAAATTATATACCATACCTACCTAACTACTCTTATAAATACTTACCATGCTAAATTACATAGAATTTCTTAATAAAAATATACAAGAACTACTAAGCCAATGGGAAATAAGGTACTATCTTGACTACTAGTGTAAGGATGTACTAACCATTAATATATGATGAACAAAAACAAAACAACCATGTAAAATCTGAATAATTCAATAAAACACAATATAGTATCAACTCTAACCATTCGTCATCAATGACACCAAGAAAATATTTTGACCAAATGCAGATGAAAGTGTACATAGTCTAACAAGTAATACAAGACCTGATATTCTAGGTATTACTCCCATAGGTTATTGAGGAATTGATAACAAATTGAATTTCTATCTAACTATCCAGCGGGAAAACAAAAAATATAGTTTGATTGAGAGATTACTAACTACTAAAATAATTCATAGTTTAGAACATTAAAATGATTATAGGTTGTTTTATGACATCACATTTGTTTAATGATCCATGATTGTGATATTTTGACAATAAAGTTGAGTTTATCAGATAATTAGTTTGAATGATTCCCTAAGTTATTAGTTGTAAGCTTATATTTATGATCTTGAGCGTATTGCCAAAGAAACTTTATGTCTACTTGACTATTCCTAACATCTACATTTCAGTAGTCTTCGATCGATAGTGAAGTGCATGTGATTTCATTTTTATATTAACTAAGCAAGTCTAATGGGTATATTCCTATCCATATAAAAAAATTGATTCCCCTTCCCAGTAATGTTCATTACCAATCCCTACCTTCCCCTATTCTAAACATAAATTTGATGTTCCTCATTAAAACCATGTCCCTTATATCGTTTAGATGTGATCAAGTGTAAGACCCCGCAAGTCCTAGTCATTTCAATCCTATATAGCATGTCAAAAGAGGTCCCAGACTTAGAAAAAAGTTTAGCCAAGTGTTGAGACTTAGCCTCATTTTTGGCCTCGATATTTCAATGGCATCAATTACGATCATTCCGGCCTTAGATTGTCGATTTTTAAATTGATTCATGATTAGGGATGTCAATAGGTCATCTTGGGTGAGTTGGGGAATTTTCGAACGTCATTTAAGTCACGTTTGGATGACCAAAACATCAAGCCAATGCAATCTCAATGCGTTGCATTGTCTATTGTGTCTTACCCATCGATGCGACGCGTCGGTGATAGCGTTGACCCCATAGACGCGGTCCATCGCCTATTGCGTCACTGGGCCAATTTTGCAAATTAACTTACGAGTTTTCAAGGGAATGTAGGTCCTTTTTCCCACACCCAATTCTGTGAAAATACAAAATTAAGCTCCCAAAAGGGAAAAATACATTCATTCTTCACAAATCCTCTCAAGAACAAAACCCTAGGTTCATTAAGTTCAAGTCCAAGTTCTAAGAAATCCCCAACAATCTTCATGATATCAACAATCAAGGTATGTTAGGTGCTCATCCCTACTATGTTGATTGATGTAATTCCCATGTTAAAACCCTTGAAACTACAAGTTTATGTTTTAATCATGATGTTTTTATGTTGTTCATTATCATGTGCATTAATTATATGCCCCAAGTGTTTGATAGAATGTCCGTGTGAATTGAATAGTGTAGTAATGACATGTAATCATGTGTTCTCATTCATGTACATGTTCATTACTTAGAAGTGTTTGACAAAATGTCTCAGTGAATGAATTGTGAACAATTGACTATTGCTATGTTTTCAAGAGTTGCTATGTTTTATCTATTGTGCTATCGAGTCCTGGGAGTATTTATTCCCCGAAAACTAGTTGTTTACTTAGTTATAGTAGTTATAGAATAGTCCTAGTAAAGGTCAAGAATAGTAGTACTCAATCATTTAGCAAACTTAGTGAACTCAGTTCAGTTCAGTCAGTCAACACGATCAGTGTCAGTTCAGTCAAGCCTAGTACAATCTAGAGATCAGTTCAGCGTCGATTCAGTTGGGAGTAGGATTCAGCATCGAGCGAACCTAGGGATGGGGTTTGACCCCTAGTATCAGTCCCTCTGTTAAAGAACTATATAGCCAACGTAGGGTAAGTCGTCCTCCTACTAGGATAGGGTTGACGCTATCATATATATATATTTTATGAGTCTTCTTGCCAAATTAGGGTTGACCCAACATTATTAGTATCCCATGACAAGGTGCTAACACCCTTCCATCTTGCTTCACAGGTTGGATCCCAAATCATTCTATATCGGAGTATGTCGGTTAGATGAATTCTCCCATAGTTACAGTTTCAGTCTCAGTATTCAGTAAAGAACTCAGTCAGTTCTACACAACCATAGCTATCAGTTAACAGTTACTCAGCCATCAGAATTAAGTACTCAATTTCAGTATAATCTCAGATACATGATATATAACTACATGCAAAGTACTGCATGTTTAGTGTATTCAACAATTACAGTTTTGCATGTACACTCAGTCAGTTACTTCATGATGTTCATTTAGTCAGTTATCATCTCATGCATATGAACCCATGTATATCATCCTTACCTCACTTAGCATACCTGTACATTCCACGTGCTGACGCATACTCTATTTTGCACTATGATGTCTCATATCATAGGTTCAGACGCACGAGTTCCTAATCATACTTAGCAACTCAGGATATCAGCGAAAGATTCAGTAGAGAGTCCTCATCCATCGAGGATATTATTTTATTTCATCATTTCAGCATATCTAGTATGTTCAGTAGTTGGAGTTAGTTGGGGGACTTATCCCATCAACTACACATTCAGACAATTAGAGGCATTCAGACTAGATTACTTCAGACAAATGTTCAATTTTATTTTGTATTATTATCAATATTCAATATTTGTTTTACAGTTTATGAACCTTACGACATTTTCTGCCTAACTTCCTCATATATGTTCAGTATTATTAATCAGTGCTCATAGCAGGTGTCATTCATGGGTTAGCTTGTGATCCTTTGGGGTCGTAGGCGCACCATGTGATGTCCAGGGTGTAGACATGGGGCATTACATCAAGCTACCAAATAATTAAGCACAAAAAAAATAAAATCTTTTAAATTGAAAAACGAATCAAACTGCATTATCATTCAAAGATCAACAACCACAACCCTAGATTCTACGAGTTTAGCTACTCATCAACTAATTACAAGCTAAAGAGTTCATAAATAGACATAAAGTTGATCACTAAATGTAGTAAAAGGGAAGAAAAACCTTGTTGGAGATGTTCTTCCCAATCAACATGTATTTTACTCTTCTTATACTTGGTTAATCCGCATGTAAATGACTAAACTAGTATATAGCGTTTTAAGGGGTTCAAAGTCAAATTTGGGTCACTTGGGTCAAACCAACCCAAATTGGGATGGATATGTACTACGGCAACACCTTGGACCACACCACAGTGCATTTGGATAGTCTCCTTGCCTACAAGCCTGGGAACTCCCATTTTGTAATGTATGAAAACTTAGGGAATTACCTAAGGCAATTTTGTAGTGCTTTTTTTTTTTTTACTTTTTCGTTGTGTTTTACTCCTGTTAAGATCCCATGTTGATATACCATAAACATGCTCCAGATCATCATCCTTTGCACTCACACAAACTTTAAAGCTAAATTATCACTCTAAGGGGTCGTTTGGTTGATTGTATAAGAACAATATAGAATATAGTGTATTAGTTATGGTATTAGATATGCTGATATTTTTTCTTATACATCATTTAGTTTGATGTATTAGAAATAATATATCTTACATAATTTCTATAAAAGAAATGTTTGTTTACAAAAATACCCTTTTATGAGTTTGTACACTTTTTTTTGCAACAAAGTACTTTTGCCATCTCAAACATAATTATTATTGTTGATCTAGTATATAGAGGTTTAGGATTAATTACATGACCTTCATCTTTGCATATTAAATTTTACACTGATGAATTAATACAGTTGAAACACAAATATAATACAAGATGTAAAATTAAGGAATAGGCTCATAAATTATTTTTAAATCTTTTTAAAGACCCTCGAAGCAAAGAAAAAATATGTTGGAGTTATTTAAACCAACTATTTATTGTTGTATATTAAAATGGTGGGAAAAGGAATTGTGAAATATTTTGAGAAAATTCATTTTTATAAATTAAAATGGTTGGAAAAGGAATGGTGAAATATTTTGAGAGGGAAATTGAGTAGTATTAAGGTCCTTTAATAAGTTAATGCGTATGTTTAAAGTCTTTGTATTACTAATAGATAGAAAATGATGTGTATTATTAATACACACCTCAATACACAATAAAGTGTATAACTAAGCTGCATTAGCTATACATAGGTAAAAAGATGTACAAAACAAAGTACTATTAGTAAACATTAATCAATGTACGCATTATATTTTTCAATACACTCTATCAAACGACCCCTAATATATTTCAATTTTGTGCTAAATCCTTTGTTTTCCATCCTACAAACAAAGACAGCTTGCCTATGCGTATTTCATATAGGTAAGCTCAAAATTATATTAAAAAGCATAATTTTAGGCAAAGTATAGTATAAAATCATTAATTATAGCCTCACATCAATGTTCACCACATTTAATTTGCATTAAAATACGAAGAAAAGAACGTGTATAATATTGTAAGGGCCACTACTTCTTTATTTAAAATTACTTTTTTACTAACAATTTTATCTCATATTTTTTAAAAACAACCAAGATGATGCATTTTTAGTCAAACCACAGGTGCAGACTACATCAAAATGATGCAACATAATGAGTAATTGTTGAAACTTTGAAGGTTGCACCACACTGCGAGGGACTAGATTCCTTAAAGTTAGTCACAGACAATCAAATAGTAAATCAATAGGTAAACAACACTTTACAAGAATTATAAATAACACAATAATTTAACGTGAAAACCTCCTTGCTCAAAGGAGGAAAAAATAGTTTGCCCTCACAAGCACTTTAAAAATCCACTATAATCAACCTCTTGATTACAGACTCGATTTGACCTAACTCTAGGTTTCACCTGTTTTTAATAACTCTACTACAAGGCTACCTTCACAACTCTGTCAAGAACTCTCTTTCACATTGATTAGCTCTAACCAATATCTCACTTAGGTAACTCTACCTAAGCACTCTCAAGAAATAAGGAAAAGAACATTAATCTTATAACACGAGTAATTCCATTAAAGGCTCAAACATAACTCAACAATTCTCAATATTTCAGCACTCACAAAAAAATACGAACTTGAACAATATTTCCAAGTAGAGTTTTCGCCAATTTTTGTTTGAATAAATGGATGGTAAAATCTACATAATTGAGAAGCATTCTTTTCCTTTTATAGAGGAATGATGATTTGGGCAGAAATCTAATTGGGCCAGGTGTCCTGATGTGTACAATCTCACTTGCACAGTTTGTTACACTAGAAAACAAAACTGTGTAGTACAATGACAGTTGTATTGTATTCATGAAGACTCAGGGACCTGGTACCTTGTTATTATCTATTCACCATTAGCAATTTGAAGACCCAGGAACCTGGTCCCTTGCTATTAGTTGATCATCATCGAAAAAAGATTTGGAAATTTTCTCCCTTTTTGATGATGACAAACCAACTAGAGATTTTGAGCATCAAAGTCATTCACCTTATACAGTTTGAGAGATTACCACTACAGTCAGTGAATGTTCCCCCTAACATTATGCACCTTGCTTCCCCTATCAATAAGCCATCATGATTCACCAACATTCTTCCCCTATCAATATGCCTTTCAAATTCACTGTACCTAGTCCCTAACACATCATACACCACATACCTTACCTGATCCCTACTACGTAAATGTAATATTCCTCGTTTTTTCCATTATTAAAAAGAGATAACAGTAAACCCAGAGTAAAATAAGCACAGGTTAGAAACTATGTCATGAAGAACAACTTTAACATAAAGTGGAGATAGATAAAATACACAAACAAAGATTCATTCATATGTAAAAGGTAAGAATCATTTCAGTGCATAATTTCAATGTTCTAGAGAAAATTCCAAAAGAATCAAGAAACATTAATAGTTGAAGGACTTGGGAAGAGGATTTGGAGAAGTAAAGCTAAGTTATTATTCAAATGCCTAATCTCTACATTAAAGTTAAGAACCTCATCAATTAGAGTGAAACTCTCTTCTTCACTGCAACATTTTTAGTAGTAAGCTCTTCAGAGGTACTTGAGTTCTTATGAGAAAGATTTTGAATTGTCATGTGCAAGTGATTGATCTTTGCATCCTTAGTAGCTATGTTGAATTTCAACTCCTCTATTATTTTTTTGAGCCCACCTTAAGAGATGTACCATAATGTTTTTTCACACACTCAGTTTTGGCTAGAGTCTACATATAAAATAGTTGTAGCATAGTTCCAGGAGTTCTATTTTTATAGATAATACCAAAATGATCAAAAACTTAGTTTAACTAGTAACCATAAGCCATACCATGTTTTCAATTTTCCCATCAACAACTTTATGTATGTTCTCCATCATTAAATCAGGTAAACTAATAAACTCAACGCTTCTAAGAAACTCCATCTTATACAAATCATTAGTTAAAGCTATGTTCTTCTTTTGTGATTCGGGTAGAATTACTTTGTTAATAAAATCAAAGACTAATTATAACTCTCTCTTGAGTGATTTCCTATTTACTTCAGCCACAGTGTTTTCTTTAACCTTTGATGCTTTTGCAAAAAACTCTGTTAAGGTTATTTCTTTAAGAAAGTCCTTACAACAATAATAGGAACATCCAGAATTGTCCCAAGCAATGCAACATCAAGATTCAGCCTTTTCCCTTGAACTACAACAATCATCCTTAGTCTGTCTTCAGAAAAATCCAATATGAAATAGAATTCCCTGACTTTTTGATCAAAGACTGTAGGAATAGGTCCTTCCATAAGATAGAGCCATCCTTGATGTTTA
The DNA here is from genome assembly GCA_030864215.1 of Capsicum pubescens. Classification (NCBI taxonomy): domain Eukaryota; kingdom Viridiplantae; phylum Streptophyta; class Magnoliopsida; order Solanales; family Solanaceae; genus Capsicum; species Capsicum pubescens. The sequence goes on from CM061543.1 coordinate 129,435,619, forward strand.
ACTAGCTCAACTAATTCCATCATGTTTGGTTCTTTTAACATACTTGAGTCAAATATCCTCTCAATTAACACTTTTTTATTTTTCAAGAATCTGTTTCGCATATCTTTAGGCACAACCTTTAGTTCTTTCTCCAAATTTCCCTTTTTAGAAACACTAATGGGTTCTCTTGCAGTTATTTTCATATTCTTTGGACCAGGTCCTTCAAAAATCTACTGCTTCTCAGTAGAACTACTAGACTTCTCTTCATGGTTTATTGTTATTTTACCAAGATTTTATTCCGTAGGACCAAACACTCTCATTCTTGGACTATTTGATAGAAATATGAGATTTTTAGCAACCCAGGAATCATCCATTAATATGCTACTAGAAATATTATGAGATTTTTAGGATGATTCTTCACCAACAAGTTGAGTAAAGAAAGAGTTTGGCTTTGGACGAGTAGGAGAAGAAAGGTATTTTTCAAGAAGAATTGAGAGAGAATTTTCACCTATGCTAAGCTCAGAGTCCTTTGAAAGACAAGAGAATGGGGGATTTGCAGCCATTTTGAACTCCTTTTCATAGGAGAGTTATTTTTTACTAGATTATTCTTTTTGACAAAAGAAAAACTGGAAACAATGAGATTCAAAGTAGTAAATAAGCACAAGGAGGGGTTTTTGTGAGAATGTGAAGTGACCTATTTCAAATTTGGGGCAACTCATCCTTCGTTTTAAAATATGAAAATTTTCTAAAATAGAAAGAGATGGACGCAAGATTTTCTAACAGAATAAAAAAATGAACATTCACAATACTAACTTGAGAGATGGGACCATGTCCCTCTCCTTTTTGAGTGAAACCTCAACTTAATGCTTATCACATTTATCTTCCTGTAAAGTTGTTACCATGAGTGTATAAGTTCAAAGGTATGGTACTGAGTTAGAACAATAGGTACATACTTTACAAAGGATACCTGTCTCCTGATCATAACTATTTTTAGGGAGAAAAACTAATTCATCCAGTATGTAAGGTTATTTTGATCAACCTCAGCCTCATCCTATTTTTCACAAATTGTTCCTTGTGAAGAGCCTTAGTAAATATGTCAACTATTTGATCTTCAGTCTTGCAAAACTTCATGCAAATAGCTTCCTTCTCAAAATTGTCTCTTAGATTAATGTGCTTGGTCCTCTTTTGCTGCACTGGATTGTTGTACATGTTGAGATCACTTGTGTTGTCACACATCAGTGGGATAGTGTTTGAGATAATCCCAAAGTCCTTCAGTTGTTTCTTGATCTATAGCAATTTAGCACAACAAGAATTTGCATCCACATACTCAGCTTCTGCAGTAGATAAAACAATTAAATTCTGTTTCTTAGAACGCCATGATATTAAGAAACAACCCAAAAAATGAGCCATCTTTGAGGTACATTTCCTATCTCCCAAATATATAGCATAATAAGGATCAAAATACCTAAAAGACCAAAACTTCATCCAAAAGTATAATTTAGGACCAGGTCCTCTGTACCTTTCAGGTACCTGAGAATTGTTTTGTATTTTTCAAATGAGACTCTTTTGGACAGGCCTTAAATCTTGCACACATTTCGATAAAAACATAATATCTAGCCTGTTTGCACTAAGATGTAGTAACGATCCAATATTCCCTCTGTACATGGTCTCACTAACTGAAGGACCAAATTCATCATCATCCATATTGGAACTCATTCCAATTGGAGTCTCAATAGGCTCGGCAACTCACATGTTGTATTTTTCAGTAACTACTTGATGTACTTTTCTTGAAAATCTTTGTCCCTTGAGAAGTTTTCTTGATCTGTAAACCTAGGAAGAAACTCAGTTCTCCCATCATTCTTATTTTAAATTCATTCCCCATTATCTTTGAAAACCCTTCACTCATGGATTAAGAAATCTCTCCAAAAATAATATCATCAATATATATCTAAACAATTAGTAAGCTGCAACCTATGGACTTTAAAAAGAGAGTATTGTCAAATTTTTTCATCTTAAAGCTATTTCAATAAGAAACTTTAAAAGTCTCTCATACCAAGCCCTAGGAGATTGCTTCTACATATAGAGAGCTTTTTCCTATTTGAGTAAATGATGGGGAAAATCTACATCTTCAAAACCTGGAGGTTGTTTGACGTAGACTTCTTCCTTTAAGTATCCATTTAAAAATAAACTATTGGCATCCATTTTAAAGAGTTTAAACCCCATAAGGGCATCATAAGCAATAAGAATCTTTATAGCCTCTATCCTTGCTAGAGGGGAAAATGTCTCATCATAATTATTCCTTCCTCCTAGTTATACCCTTGAACTACCAACCTTACATTGTTTTTGTTGGTAGTTCCTTGTTCATCCTGCTTGTTTCTATACACCCTCTTAGTCCCAATGATTATTCTATCAATAGATTTAGGGACTAGGTGCTAGAGTTTACTTCTCTTAAATTGCTTAATCTTCTCTTGCATTGTACTAATCCAGTCAGTATCTTTTTGAGCTCCTTTCACATTTTAGGCTAAATTTGGGACAGGAATGCTGAGAATGCCATGGAATTTCCAACTTGAGATCTTGTTTAGACTCCTAATTCTAAAGGTGTAGTCAGATTCTTAAGTGGATGAGAAGATTTATTCTCCAATTTGACCTTCTGAGATTAGTTCTACTGGGACCAGGTTCTTGAGGAGTTTGGCTAGATCATTCCTATTGTTCTTCAACATTAGCTAGATTCTACGACTGACATCCATGATCACCATCATTTTTTTAAATATCATATTCATTATTTACCTCTTAACCATCATCTTCACGAATATCAACCCTATCAATAGGAATGACTCTTCAATTTCTGATTATTTACCATCACCTGGATTTATTAGCTTTACTGACTCATCAAAGGCCACATACACACTTTCTGCAACACACAAGGTTCTTTTGTTGAAAACTTTGTATGATTTTCTTATTGAAGAATAGCCCACAAAAATTACTTCATCACTTTTAAAGTCAAAGTTTCCTAGATCATTCTTTTCATTTTTTAGAACAAAGCATTTGCACCCAAAATGTATTAAGTAGTTAGGATTAGGCTTTCTATTAAGCATAAGATCATATGGGGTCTTGTTCAGGAATGATCTAATCACACATTGTTTATAGTTTCAGACCAAAAGTTCTTTAAAATCCCACTATTAATCAACATGGTCCTAGTAATCTCTATGTGGGTTCTGTTCTTTCTTTCAACTACTTCATTTTAGGGAGGAGTCCATGGAGCAGAGAAGTTACATCTGATTCAATTTTAAGCATTAAATCCTACAACTTGGAAATTCTCAAATTTAGTTCCATGATCAGATCTAAATTGAGCAGTCTTACAATTCAGTTGTACTTGGATTTGCTTGGCAAAAGTGACCAGAACCTCATAGGTTTTATTTATTGTTCTCAATAACATTTTCCAGGTGAACCTTTAGCAGTCATCAACAACCACAAATACATAATTCTTTCCTCATCTACTTTGGACTTTAACAGGTCTACATAAATTCATATGTAGCATCTTTAGTGGTCTAGAAGTACTCACCTATTTCTTAAGCTTAAAGGAAGACCTGATTTGCTTTCCTTTAACACAGGTATTACAAACCTTTTAGTTAGGAAATTTTAGATTTGGCATGCTACATATAAGGTCCCTTGAAATCAAATTGTTTAGCAAAGAGGAACTTACATGTCCTACTGTGCCATAAATCAGCAACTTCACGTTGAAAACTTAAGCCAATTAGTTTCCCATTAGCCACAGACTCTAAATTAGCCATATACATATTCTTAATTCTTTTATCTTTGAGGATAACTTTCTTAGATTTCAAGCTTGACACACTACATCCATCAGCTGAAAATTTGACCTACCTTTGTCACAAATTTGAGAAACACATAGAAAATTATACTTGAGGCCCTTCACATAGTACACATCTTCTATTTCTTGATCAGATAATTTTCCAATCTTTCCCACACCATGAATATTTACCTTTTTTTATTTATAAAGAGACATCTCCACTTTGAAGTGTCTTCAGAGAAAGAAAATAGTTAGTCCTCCATGTCATATACTTTGAACATCTACTATCCATGAACTATTTCTAACTGCATTTTTCTTCTCCTACTTTATTTTCTTATTTATCTTCAGTGTTTACAATGAGAGAAAATGTAATACCCTATACTTTTCCTAGCTAATTTCATCTCAAAAATGTCTAGCATTAGCTACTAAATTGAATGATGGTTATTCCAAGGGAAATTTTCAAGATTTTCACTTTTTGTCATGTGGAAAATTCAATAAGCTTCCATTGATATAACATTTTCCCGAATCTGATAACCGGTTCAGAAGTTATGACTATTCCAAGACCCATCATAAAACAACACCATATTAGTCATTGGCGTGTCATTCCATAAGAGGAAATGACATTTGGAAAATTCCATTAGGGGTCTGCAATTATGGCGCGTCGCGCCAGGTCCCAAATTTAGAATTGTCTTTTTCCAGTGTCTTAGCGTGATTTTCTCTGCATCGCTCCAAAGTTCCAGGTCACAAAAGAAGGGGCAATGCGATGGCTCCGTGTCGCACCATCCCTCAGTTTCTTAATTGTCAAATTCCAGTGACACGGCGTGATAGCACCGCGTCACCCTGGGGTTCAATTTAGGAAATTTTTACTGAAATTACAAGACGCATCCTGGGTTAAAAAGATCGATTTCCCACCTATATTTAAGCCCTTTAACACGTGATTCAGCCACTTTTAACCCTAAATAAGATCTCTTCTCTCAAAAATCTTTCAAGAACTAGCTAGGGTTTTCATAGAAGATCCAATTCCAAGAAAGTTTCCTCTATCAATCTTCACGAAATCATGAACTAAGGTAGGCATAGTGTTCATTCATGGACTCCTTTTTTCCATGAAGCCCAAGAATCTCTTTTCTAAATTTATGTTTATGGATTTCTCTATGAATTTCATGTTGGGTTTGTTTTGTTTATGTTGAGAATGATCAATTGAATTCAAATCCATGTTGGGTGATCAATTTTATGTGGAATTGATTTGTATAGATGTATATTCATGTGAACCTATAAATAAACCGTAGATGATGAAATTAGAGATGCATCATGATCATTAATTATTGTATAATGTTATCTACATGTGCTATGCCTACCATGTGTTTGATTAAATGGCTAGATAAAGGAACAATGCCCAACTAGTATGATATCATGAAATCCCCATGTATGTACAAGTTATGCCTATCACATGTTTTGATGGAATGCTTCTATAAATAAATTATGGATTATGATGTTAGTTATATGTTCAAGTTAGTTATGCTTGGTTAGTTTTCCTTCCATTAAGTCTTGGGGGTACTTGTACCCAAAATATTAGCTGTGTGCCTAGAGCCATGTCATGTTTCCACGATACTCTTAGTCAAGCTATGAATCCTTAGACATAAGAAAGTCTTATGACTCAAGAAATCTCCATGATCTCATGAAATCAGTCAGTTGTCAGATATCAGTAATATTCCATCAGTCAACGGAATTCAGTACCTTAGTGCATGTTTAGTTCAGTAAATCATGTTCAGTGTCTATTCAGATGGGAGTAGAAATTAGCACCGAGTGAACCCAAGAATAGGAACTCACCTGTTATATGAGGGTGTGATTCTTAGAAGCAATCTTTGCATTCCAGAACTATGTAGCCAGCATAAGTCGAGACATTATAGCCTGCTATATGAGGGTAGATAAGGTGGATTAGCCTGCTATATGAGGGTTCCCACTGTTCTTACTAAAGTTACCTATTATATTAGGGTCACTCACATGTTGTCCTTACCAGTGGCATGGTATTGACTCCTTTCTAATCAGGGCATAGATTGGACCCCAATTCTGTTAAAATGCATCATTTGGGGCATGTCGGTTAGATAACTACTTCCCACAGTTTCATGTTATAGAATCAGGACTATCAGATACATTCAATAAGTCTCATTAATAGAAATCAGATAGTTCTTTAAATTTCAGGACTGTCAGATACAATCAACTTAGATATAGTATGAAACTCAGATAGTTCCATCAGATTCAGGATTGTCATATACAATCACTCATGTTATCAGTTATATTCAGATTCAGTAATCATGTTATCACAAGATTAGTGTCAGTTGTTATATCCAATGTATGTAGTCTCACGCTCATAATAGTTAGTAAGTTATTATTATTGTTCATGCATATGAACCCCATCTATTCAGCCTACCTCACATGCATACCAGTACATTCAAAGTACTGACGCATTTGCGCTATGGTGTCTTATACCATAGGTTCAAAAACTCGAGCTCTAGATTAGCAGTAGTTTCTAATTTTAGCCGTCAGAGTTAGAAGTGAGTCCTTATCATTTTAGGATATGATTATTCCCTATTATCTCATTAATTATTTTATTAGTTGGAGTTAGTTGGGTACATGTCCCATCAGTACCTTACCCAAACAATTTAGTCAGTTAGAGGCTTTCTAGACTATCATGTTTCAGACTTCAGTATGCTTAGTTTTATTTTGGGTATTCTATTACCCCACACAGATGTTATAGTATTTAGATTATGTTCAATTTTGAACCTTACGGCCTTTCAGTTTATGTTTCCATATTATTCAGTATTTTATGCAGTATATAGGAACAAATATCAGTCATGGGTTAGCTTATGGTTTTTTGGGGTCATGAGCACCGAGTAGCTTTTTAGGTAACAGATTTGGGGCATTCCAAACTTGGTATCAGAGCCTAAGGTTCAATTGAGGCCTATGAAGTCAGAATGTCGTATCTAGTAGAGTCTTGTACATGTGTGTGTTGCGTGCCACATTTATGTACAACAGGATATAAGATGTTTTAGGAACCGTTTCCCCTCTTTCAGTATTCTTGTCGTGCCAGTGAGAATAATCTCGAGTCAATATCTCAGCCTCATAAAAGAAGATACGGAAACCAGTCAACCCCTCAGCCCGAAAATCCTTTGGGCGATCATGTTTCTCATGCAGAGTTTTGAGCTACATTCACTACTCTTGCTAACTGGATTGCTTCTCAGAATGAACGACCAGCTGTTATTCTGGCCAACCCAGTGGCCAATTTAGCCGCAGCTAGGATTCGAGACTTCAACCGAATGAATACTCCATCCTTCTTTTGGTCTAAGATAGATGAAGACCCTCAGGAATTCCTATATCAGGTGCATAAGGTGACTGGCATAATGAGAGTTACATCTAGTGAGAGTGTTGAGCTAGCTGCATATCAGTTGCAGGATGTTGCTCATATTTAGTTAAACCAGTGGAAGTTAGAGAGGGAAGACGATGAAGGGTCAGTAGAGTGGGAGGAGTTTTCTACAACGTTGTGGTTGTAGATAGCAGGGCAAGGATTAGTAAGTTCGTCTCAGGGGTAAATGATAGCATGGTTAATGAGTGTTAATCTACCATGATGAATAGTGACATGACTTTATCCAGGCTTATGACTCATGATCAACAAGTAGATAAGCAGAAGATTAAGATGAGGGAAAAGCAGAATAAGAGAGCAAAGACAGGTAGTTTCAACTTTGCTCAGCCTAAGTCAAAAAAAGGAAACCGTTTAAAGTTTTGACCCAAGTCGTCAGTTCTTGCTCCTTCTTTAGCTAGTACTCCAATTTCTAAGTTCAGAGAGGGTAACAAAGATAGAGCGCCAGGATCTAAGTCCCAAGGAAGTGTTAGCAGTACCTGCACTTATCCTCTTTGCCAGACTTGGGGAAACACCATCAAGGTATTTGTAGAGCTGGTTGTGGTATTTGTTTTGGATATGGTAGGCCAGGCTACAGAGTTAGAGACTGTCCTTATACAACTCTTCAGGGTCAATAAAATCGCTTCTCAGCTCTGTCTGGTCTCCCAAATCAGCAGGTTGCCACCTCCAATGCTATTAATGGGAAATGCCTAAATCATCTCTATGCTCTTCAGTCCCAACAAAATTAGGAAAATTGTACTGATGTGGTTACTGGTATGTTATAGATCTTTCATGTGCATGTTTACACTTTTCTAGATCTAGGAGCTTCTTTGTCTTTTGTCACTCCTTATATAGCAGTACATTTCGGAATCATTCCCAAAATCCTAGCAGAGCACTTTTCAGTTTCTACCCCAGTAGGTAAAACTATCATAACCCGGCGGGTATACAGGAACTGCCCCGTTATGATATTTAGAATGTCACTTCAGTAGAATTAGTTGAATTAAAGATGACTGATTTTACCGTCATTCTCGGCATGGATTGTCTTCATTCCTGCTATGTCATAGTCGACTGCATAAACAGAATAGTCCAGTTTTAGTTCCCAAATAAACTTGTCCTTGAGTGAAAGGCTAGTGTATCCACTTTCAGGGGTCAACTTATTTCCTACCTTCGGCCAAGGAAAATAATATCTAAAGGATGTCTCTATCACTTATTTGAGTTAAGAAAACTAGTTCCAAAAATCTTAGCATTGAATTAGGTCCTGTTGTAGGAAAATATTCAGATGTCTTTCCCGAAGATCTTCCAGGAATTCCTCCCAAAAGGGAAATAGACTTCGGTATTGATCTTCTTTAAAATACTCAGCCTATCTCTAATCTTCCATGAAGAATGGCACCATCAGAACTCAAGGAACTGAAAGAACAATTGAAAGATCTCTTAGATATGGGATTCATCAGGCCCGACATTTCCCCGTGGGGCACTCCAGTATTTTTTGTGCGTAAGAAAGACGGTTCTCTTAGGATGTGTGTAGACTACCATCAACTCAATAAGGTCACGGTCAAGAACAAGTATCCTATTCCCAGAATCGATGACTTGTTTGACCAACTTTAGGGTACCAGTTATTTCTCTATGATAGACCACAGATCCGGCTATCATCAACTCAGAGTTAGAGAATGTGACATTCCTAAAATAGATTTCCACACCCGGTATGGTCACTTCGAATTCTTAGTTATGTTATTTGGTCTTACCAATGCCCAGTCGCGTTCATGGACTTGATGAACTGTGTGTTCAAGCAATACTTGGACATGTTTGTTGTAGTCTTCATAGATGATATTCTGTTCTATTCCCGCAGTGAGCAAGATCATGTAGGCCATCTAAGAATACTACTTCATACTCTCAGAGATCATCAGTTGTTTTCCAAATTCAGTAAGAGCAAATTTTGGCTAAGGTCATTAGCAGTCCTTGGTCACATTATTTCCGGTGATGGCATTAGAGTAGATCCTCAAAAGACCAAAGCAGTAAGAAACTGGTCTCACCCTATCTCTCCATCAGATATTAGGAGTTTATTGGGTTTTCCTAGCTATTACAGATGGTTTGTTGAGTGATTTTCTTCTATTGCATCCCCTATGTCCATATTGACTCAAAAGAAAGTCAAGTTTCAGTGGTCAGATCCTTACGGGAAGTGTTTTTAGGAGTTGAAGACTCGAATCACCTCAGCTCCAGTCTTATCTCTCCCAAATAGTTCAAATGGGTTCTTAGTGTATTGTGATACATCCAAAGTAGGTTTGGGTTGTTTCCTCATGCAGCATGGTAAGGTCATAGCCTACTCCTCCAGACAGCTTAAGCCCCATGAGAAGAATTATCCTACTCATGATCTTCAGTTAGTAGCCGTAGTATTTTCTTTGAAGATTTGGAGGTATTATCTATAATGTGTTCATGTAGATGTCTTCACATATCTTAAGAGTCTTCAGTATGTCTTTTCTCGGAAAGATCTCAATCTTCGTCAGAGAAGGTGGTTAGAGCTCTTAAAAGATTATGACATGAGTTTTCTCTATCATGTGGGCAAGGCCAACGTAGTGGCCAACGCTCTTAGTAGACTATCTATGGGTAGTTTTTCTCATGTTTAGGACAGTAAGAAAAAGTTAGCTCAGGAAGTAAATCAGCTTGCCAACTAGGCATTTGCTTAGTCGATACAAAATATGGTGATATATGGGTTCAGAGTAGTTCAGAATCATCACTAGTTTCTGAGGTGAAAGAAAACCAAGATAGAGATCCCAGCCTTGCCAAGTTGAAATAGTTAGTCCATGATCAGAAAGTAGAGGCTTTCCCCTAAGGGGGAGTTGGTATTCTTCGTTGTCAGGGTCGTCTCTGTGTTCCAGAATTAGTTGACATAAGGCAGTGAATTCTTGTAGAAGTGCATGGTGCCCATTACTCTAATCATCCTGGGGCCACAAAGATGTACTATGACTTACTGGAGATCTATTGGTGGAGTGGGATGAAGAGAGACGTTGCAGAGTTATGACTAAGTGCTCTACGTGTCAGCAGGTTAAGATAGAGCATCAGAAGCCTAGTGGCTCCATACAGGAGTTCAGCATTCTTACTTAGAAGTGGGAAGTTGTGAAAATGAACTTCGTGATGGGTTTTCCCTAAACTCATCATCAGCATCATTCAATCTGGTTCATTGTAGATAGAATGACCAAATCAGCTCATTTCCTTCCAGTTCATACCTCTTATTTAGTCGAGGATTATGCCAAACTCTACATCAAGGAGTTGGTCAGATTGCATAATGTTTCTCTATCTATTATCTCAGATAGAAAGAGATGGTCAAGCTGAAAGAATGATTCAGACATCAGAAGATATGTTAAGGGAGTGTACAATCAATTTTAAGGGAAGTTGGGATGACCACTTACCTTTGATTGAGTTTGCATACAACAACAACTATCATTCCAGTATTCATATGGCTTAATTTGAAGTTCTCTATGGAAGGAGATGTTGATCTCCAACTGGTTGGTTTGAAGTTAGTGAGGCCTCATTCATAAGTCCTGACTTGGTATTTGATGCTTTAGAAAAAGTCTAGTTGATTAGAGAAAGACTCCAGGCTGCTATGAGCCGACAAAAGTCTTATGCAGATGTTCATAGAAAAGATCTTGAGTTTGAGATTGGTGACTATGTATATCTAAAGATCTATCCCATGAAGGCAGTAAAGCAGTTTGGAAAGAAAGGTAAACTCAGTCCCCGATATGTCTTTCCCTTCAAGATTCTCAGTCGATTTGGAAAGGTAACTTATGAGCTTTAATTGCCTTCAGATCTAGCCTCAGTTCATCTAGTCTTTCATGTCTCTTTGCTCAAGAAGTGCATAGGTGACCTATTAGTTGTAGTCCCTATTTTGAGCATTGATGTTCAGAACACTCTCTCTTATGAAGAGATTCCAGTTGAAATCTTAGACTATAATACTCGTAGATTGAGGAACAGAGAAGTTCCTCTAGTTAAAGTTCTTTGGCGAAATCAGTGCGTTGGGAAGCAGTGGCCGACATGCGTACCAAGTTTCTCACCTCTTCTTCGCTAACTCAGATCAAGCTCAAAGTAATAGTTCTCCATAATCTTACTCAGTTTTATGTTCGGTGTTCATCACAAACTTGGTATGCACATTTATGCTCATGTTCCAATTAGAAGCTTAGTATCTAGTACCATTGCATATTCAGTCATGCATTCATTAATCAGTTACACATTCATCAGATATGCATGTTCAGTATTATATGTTCAGCTTGTCTGTCATGTCAGTCATGATATCATGTTCCAGTTATTCATGTTCAGTATGTACATCAATTTTCTTTTCTCCACTCTCAGTCAGTTTTATTTGTGGTCGAATGTTCTCAAGGGGGAGATATTGTAATACCCCATACTTTTCCTAGATAATTTCTTCTAAAAAATGTCTAGCATTATCTACTAAATTGAATGATGGTTATTCCATGTGGAATATTCAAGATTTTTACTTTTCATCATGTGGGAAATTTAATAAGCTTTCCATCGATATAAGATTTGCCCGAATCCGATAACCGAGTCAGAAGTTACGACTATTTCAAGTTCCCATCGTAAAACAACACCATATTAATCAATGGAGCGCCACGCCACAAGTGGAAATGACATTTGGAAAATTCCATTAGGGGTCCGCGATTATGGAGCATCATGCCAGGTCCCAAATTATGAATTGTCCTTTTCCAGTGTCTTAGCGCGATTTCCTCCGCATTGCGCCAAAGTTCCAGGTCACAAAAGAAGGGGCAACGCAATGGCTTCATGTCGCGCCATCCCTCAGTTTCCCAATTGTCAAATTCCAGTGACATGGCGCGATAGTGCCGTGTCACTCCAAGGTTTCAATTTGGGAAATTTTTATTGAAATTACAAGACGTGTCCAGGGTTAAAAGGGTCAATTTCCCACCCCTATTTAAGCACTTTAACACGTGATTCAACCACTTTTCACACAAAATACACCCTCTTCTCTCAAAAATCTCTCAATAATAAGCGAGGGATTTCATAGAAGATCCAATTATGAGAAATTTTCCTCCATCAATCTTTAGGAAATCATGAACTAAGGTATGCGTAGTGTTCATTCATGGACTCCTTTCGTCCATGAAACCCAAGAATCTTTTTTCTAAGTTTATACTTATGAATTTCATATTGGGTTTGTTTTTTTATGTTGAGAATAATTAATTGAATTCAAATCCATGTTGGGTGATCAATTTTATGTGGAATTGATTTGTATAGATGTATATTCATGTGAACCTATAAATAAACCCTAGATGATGAAATTAGAGATGAATCATGATCATTAATTGCTGTATAATGTTGTCTACATGTTCTATGCCTACCGTGTGTTTGATTAAATGCCTAGATGAACGAATAATTCCCAACAAGTATAATATCATGAAATCCCCATGTATGTACAAGTAATGCCTATCACATGTTTTGATTGAATGCTTCTATAAATATATTATGTATTATGATGTTAGTTATATGTTAAAGTGAGTTATGCTTGGTCAGTTTTCCTTACATCGAGTCCTAGGGGTACTTGTACCCATAATATTAGCTATGTTCCTAGAGCCATTTCATGTTTCAACGATACTCTCAGTCAAGCTATGAATCCTTAGACATCAGACAGTCTTATGACTCAGAAAATCTCCATGATCTCATGAACTTAGTCAGTTGTCAGATATCAGTAATATTTCTCCAGTCAACGGAATTCAGTAACTCAATAGATGTTTAGCTCAGTAAATCATGTTTAGTATCTATTAAGATAAGAGTAGAAATTAGCACCGAGCAAATCCAAGAATGGGAACTCACCTGTTATATGAGGGTGTGATTCCTAGAAGCAATCGTTGTATTCCAGAACTATGTAGCCAGCATAAGTGTAGACATCATAGCCTGCTATATAAGGGTAGATGAGGTGGGTTAGCCTGCTATATGAGGGTTCCCATTGTTCTCACTAGAGTTACTTGTTATATTAGGGTCGCTCACATGTTGTTCTTACCAGTGGCGCGGTATTGACACTCTTCCAATTAGGGCATAGATTGGACCCCAATTCTGTTAAAATGCATCATTTGGGGAATGTCAGTTAGATAACTACTTCCCAGAGTTTCATGTTACAGAATCAGGACAGTCAGAGAAAGTCAATCAGTCTCATTAATAGAACTTAATAGTTCTTCATATTTCAGGACTATCAGATACAGCCAACTCAAATACAATACGAAACTCAGATAGTTCCATCAGTTTGAGGACTTTCATATACAATTACTCATGTTATCGGTTATATTCAAATTCAGTAATCATGTTATCACAGTATTAGTGTCAGTTGTTATGTCCCATACATGTAGTCTCTTGCTCATGATAGTTAGTAAGTTATTATTATTGTTCATGAATATAAACCCCATGTATTCATCCTACCTCACATGCATACCATTACATTCAAAGTACTGACGCATTTACACTATGGTGTCTTATACCATAGGTTCAGAAACCCGAGCTCCAGATTATCAGTAGATTCCAGTTTCAGCAATCAGAGTTAAAAGTGTGTCCTTATCATTCAAGGACATGATTATTCCCTATTATCTCATTAATTAGTTTATTAGGTGGAGTTAGTCAGGGACATATCCCATCAACTCCTTACCCATACTGTTCAGTCAGTTAGAAGCTTTACAGACTATCATGTTTCGGAATTCAGTATGTTCATTTTTGTTTTGGGTATTCTATTACCCCACACAGATGTTATAGTATTCAGATTATGTTCATTTTTGAACCTTCCGTCCTTTCAGTTTATGTTTCCATATTATTCTGTATTTCATGTAGTATATAGGAACATATATCAGTCATGGGTTAGCTTGCGGTTCTTCGGGGTCATGAGCACCGTGTAGAATTCTGGGTATCAGATTTGGGGCGTTACAAACTTGGTATCAGAGCCTAAGGTTCAATAGAGTCCTAGGAAGTCTGAATGCCGCATCTAGTAGAGTCTAGTATATGGGTGTGTTGCGCACCACATTTATGTACAGGAGGCTATATGATATTATAGAAATAGTTTCCCCTCTTTTAGTATTCATGTCGTGCCATTGAGCATAATCTTGAGTCAATATCTCAGCCTCCTAAAAGAAGAAACGGAAACCAGTCAACCCCTCAGCCCGAATATCCTTTGGACAATCATGTTTCTCATGCATAGTTCTGAACTACATTCACTACTCTTGCTAACTCAGTTGCTACTCAGAATGAAAGACTAGCTGTCGTTCCACCCAACCCAGTAGCCAGTTCAGTCGCAACTAGGATTTGGGACTTCACCCAAATGAATCCTCCATTATTTTCAGGTCTAAGACAGATGAGTACCCTCAGGAATTCCTAGATCAGGTGTAGAGGGTCACAGACATAATGGGGGTTACATCTAGTGAGAGTGCTGAGCTAGCTGCATATCAGTTGCAGGATATTTCTCACACTTGGTTCAAGCAGTAGAAGTCAGAAAGGGAATATGATACAAGGCCAGTTTAGTGGGAGGAGTTTGCTTAAGCATTCCTTGATAGATTCTTTCCCTCAGAGCTTAGAGAAGATAAGGTGCTAGAATTCATCAACTTCAGGTAGGGCAATATAACAGTGAAAGAGTATTCTCTTATGTTTACTCAATTAGACAAATATGCCCATCATGTGGTTACAGATAGCAGGGAAAGGATGAGTAAGTTCATTTCAGGGGTGAATGATTGCATGGTAAATGAGTGTAGATCCACCATGCTAAATAGTGACATGACTTTATCCAGGCTCATGACTCATGCTTAGTAGGTAGAGGATCAAAAGATTAAGCTGAGGGAGAAGTAAAATAAGACAACAAAGACAGGTAGTTTTAACTTTGCTCAGCATAAGTCAAAAGAAGGAAACCGTTCTCAGTTTTGACCTAAGTGATCAGTTCCAGCTCCTTCTTTACCTAGTTCTCCAGTTCCTACATTCAGAGAGGGAAACAAACATAGAGCACCAGGCTTTAAGTCCCAGGGCAGTGTTAGTAGTACCCACACTTATCCTCTTTGCCAGACTTGTGGAAAGCACCATCAAGGTTATTGTAGAGATGGCAACGGTATTTTTTTCGGATGTGGCAAGCCAGGCCACAGAGTCAGAGACTGTCCTCAGCCAGTTCCTCAAGGTCAATAGAATCTCTCCTTGGCTCTGTCTAATTTCCCAAATTAGCAGGGGCCACCTCCAGTGCTACTAATGGGCAATGCCCAAATCGTCTCTATGATCTTTAGTCCCAACAAAATTAGGAAAATTCTCCTGATGTGGTTACTGGTATGTTACAGATCTTTCATGTGCATGTTTACACTTTACTTGATCTAGGAGCCTCTTTATCTTTTGTCACTCCTTATATAGCAGTCCATTTCATAATTAGTCCTGAAATCCTAGTAGAGCCCTTTTCAGTCTCTACCCCAGTGGGTAAAACTATCATAGCTCGACGGGTATACTGGAACTACCCGGTTATGATATTTCAGAAAGTCACTTCAGCAGACTTAGTTGAATTAGAGATGACTGATTTTGACATCATTATCGGCATGGATTGGCTTTATTTCTTCTATTCCACTACATAAATAGAATAGTCTAGTTTTAGTTCCCAAATGAACCTATCCTTGAGTTGAAGGGTAGTGTATCCGCTTTCAGGGGTCAGTTTGTTTCCAACCTTCGGGCTAAGAAAATGATATCTAAAGGATGTGTCTATCATCTTGTTCTAGTTAAGAAAACTAGTTCCAAAACTCTTAGTCTTGAATCACTTCCAGTTGTAGGTGAATATTCAGATGTCTTTTCTGAAGATTTTCCCGGAATTCCTCCCAAAAGGGAAATAAACTTCGTAATTGATCTTCTTTCAAATACTCAGCATATCACTATTCTGCCATACAAAATGGCATTATCAAAACTCAAAGAACTAAAAGAACAATTGAAGGATCTCTTAGATATGGGATTCATCAGGCCCAGCATTTCCTCGGGGGTGGTCCAGTATTATTCGTGCGTAAGAAAGACGATTCTCTTAGGATGTGTGTAGACTACCGTCAAGTCAATAAGATCAAGGTAAAGAAAAAGTATCCACTTCCTAGAATTAATGACTTTTTCTACAACCTTCAGGGTGCCAGTTATTTCTCTAAGATAGACCTCAGATCTAGCTATAATCAGCTAAGAGTCAGAGAATGTGACATTCCAAAAACTGCTTTCCGCACCCGGTATGGTAACTTCCAATACTTAGTTCTATCATTTGGTTTTCCCAATTCCCCAGCCACTTTCATAGACTTGTTGAACCGTGTGTTCAAACAGTACATGGACATGTTTGTCAAAATCTTCATAAATGATATTCTGGTCTATTCCCGCAGTGAGCGAGATCATACAGGACATCTCAGAATAGTACTTCAGACTCTCAGAGATCATCAGTTTTTTTCCAAATTTAGTAAGAGAGAATTTTGGCTAAGGTCATTAGCAGTCCTTGGTCACATTATTTTCGGTGATGGCATTAGAGTAGATCCTCAAAAGATCAAAGCAGTAAGAAAATAGCCTCGCCCTATCTCTCTATTAGATATTAGGAGTTTCTTGGGTTTGGCTAGCGATTGCAGATGGTTTGTTTAAGTATTTTATTCTATTGAATCCCCTATGTCCAGATTGACTAAAAAAGTTAAGTTTCAGTGGTCAGATCCTTGCGAGTAGAGTTTTTAGGAGTTGAAGACTCGACTCACCTCAGCTCCAGTCTTAGCTCTCCCATATGGTTTAAATAGGTTTGTAGTATATTGTGATTCATCTAGAGTAGGATTGGGTTGTGTCCTCATGCAGCATGGTAAGGTCATAGCCTACGCCTCCAGACAGGTTAAGCCCCATGAGAAGAATTATCCTACTCATGATGTTGAGTTAACAACCGTACTATTTTCCTTAAAGATTTGGAGGCATTATCTAGAAGGTGTTCATGTAGATGTCTTCAAAGATCTTAAGAGTCTTCAGTATGCCTTTTCTTAGAAAGATCTAAATCTTCATCAGAGAAGGTAGTTAGAACTCTTGAAAGATTATGACATGAGTTTCCTCTATTATGTGGGTAAGGCTAATGTAGGGGCCAAAGCTCTTAGTAGACTATCCATCGGTAGTGTTTCTCATGTTTAGGACAGTGAGAAGAAGTTAGTTCAGGAAGTAAATCAGCTTGCCAAACTAGGCATTCACTTAGTCGATACAGAAAAGGGTGATATATGGGTTCAGAGTAGTTCAAAATCATCTCTTGTTTCTGAGGTGAAAGAAAACCGAGATAGAGATCCCAGCCTTGTCAAGTTGAAATAGTCAGTCCAGGATCAGAAATTAGAGGATTTCTCCCAAGGGGGAGATGGTATTCTTCGTTGTCAGGGTCGTCTCTGTGTTCTAAGCGTAGATGATATCAGGTTGCGAATTCTTGTTGAAGTGCATGGTGCGCATTACTCTATTTATCCAGGTTCGACAATGATGTACTGCGACTTGCGGGAGATCTATTGGTGGAGTGGGATAAAGAGAGACATTGCAGAGTTATGACTAAGTGCTCTATATGTCAGCAGGTTAAGATAGAGCATCATAAGCCTAGTGGGTCCATGCAGGAGTTCAGTATTCCTACTTGTAAGTGGGAAGTTGTGAAAATGGACTTCATGATGGGTTTTCCTCGAACTCATCATCAACATGATTCAGTCTAGGTTTTTGTAGACAGAATGACCAAATCATCTCATTTCCTTCCAGTTCATACCTCTATTTAGCCGAGGATTACGCCAAACTCTAAATCAAGAAGTTTGTCAGATTGCATGGTCTTTCGCTATCTATTATCTCAGACAGAGATAGATGGTCAAGATGAAAGGACAATTCATACGTCAGAAGACATTCTAAGGGTGTGTGCAAATAATTTCAAGAAAAGTTGGAATGACAACTTACCTTTGATTGAATTTGTATACAACAACAACTATTATTCTAGTATTCAGATGGCTCCATTTGAAGTTCTCTATGGTAGGAAATGTAGATCTCCAATTGGTTGGTTCAAATTTAGTTAGTCCTCATTCATAGGTCCTGACTTGGTATTCGATGCTTTAGAAAAAGTCCAGTTGATTAGAGAAAGACTCCAGGTTTCTCTGAGCTGACAGAATTCTTATACAGATGTTCGTAGAAAAGATCTTGAGTTTGAGATTGATGAATATATCTATCTAAAGATACATCCCATGAAAGGAGTGAAGCGGTTCGACAATAAAGGTAACCTCAGTCCCCAATATGTCGGTCCCTTCAAGATTCTCAGTCGATTCGGCAAGCTAGCTTATGAGATTGAATTGCCTTCAGATCTAGCCTCAGCTCATCCAGTCTTCTGTGCCTCTTTGCTCAAGAAGTGCATAGGTGACCCATCAGTTGTAGTCCCTATTCAGAACATTGATGTTCAGAACACTCTCTCTTATGAAGAGATTCCAGTAGAAATCTTAGACTATAATACGCGTAGATTAAGGAACAAAGAAGTCCCTCTAGTTAAGGTTCTTTGGCAAAATCACTCCGTTGAGGGAGATACTTGGGAAGCAGTGGCAGACATGCATACCAAGTATCCTTACCTCTTCTTAGGCAACTTAGATAAAGCTTAAGGTAACAGTTCTCCATAAGCTTACTGAGTTTCATATTCGGTGTTCATCACAAACTTGGTATACAGCTTCATGCTCATGTTCCCATTAGAAACTTGGTATCAAGTACCATTGTATATTCAGTCATGCACTGATGTATCAGTTCAGTTATGTAATTATACATCAGACGTACATTCTCATTGTGAGAAACTTAGTTCTTCAGAACACTTAGTCATGCATTCATGAATCAGTTACACATGCATCAGATATGCATTTTCAGTATTATATGTTCAGCTTGTCAGTCATATTAGTCATGAGATCATGTTCAGTATTATATGTTCAGTATGTACATCAGTTTTCTTTTCTCCCCTCTCAGTTAGACTCATTCGAGGACGGAGGTTCTTATGGGGGAGATATTGTAATACCCATAATTTTCCTAGCTAATTTTATCTAAAATATTTCTAGCATTATTTACTAAATTGAATGATGAGTAATCAATGGGGACTTTTAAATATTTTCACTTTTTGTTATGTGGGAAATTTAATAACCTTTCCATCGATATAAGATTCGCCCGAATCCGATAATCGGGTCAGAAGTTATGACTATTTCAAGGTTCCATTGGTAAACAACACCATATTAATCAGTGGCGCGCCATGCCACAAGAGGAAATGACATTTGGAAAATTCCATTAGGGGTCCGCGATTTTGGCTTGTAGCGCCAAGGCCCAAATTTAGAATTGTCCTTTTCCAGTGTCTTAGCGCAATTTCCTTTCATAGCACCAAAGTTACAGGTCACAAAAGAAGGGGCAAAGGGATGTCTCTGCATTGCGCCATCCCTCATCTTCCCAATTGTCAAATTCCAGTGACACGGCGTGATACCACCGCTTACTCCAGGGGTTCAATTTGCTAAATTTTTACTGAAATTACAAGATACGTCCAGGGTTAAAAGGGTCAATTTCCCACCCCTATTTAGGCCCTTTAACACGTGATTCAACCACTTTTCACACAAAATACACTCTCTTTTCTTAAAAATCTCTCAAGAACAAGCTAGGGTTTCCATAGAAGATCCAATTTCAAGAAAGTTTGCTCCGTCAATCTTCACGAAATCATGAACTAAGGTATGTATAGAGTTCATTCATGGACTCCTTTCGTCCATGAAGCCCAAGAATCTCTTTTCTAAGTTTATGTTTATGGATTTCTTTATGAATTTCATGTTGGGTTTATTTTGTTTATGTTGAGAATGATCAATTGAATTCAAATCCATGTTGGGTGATCAATTTTATGTGGAATTGATTTGTATAGATGTATATTCATGTGAACCTATAAATAAACCCTAGATGATGAAATTAGAGATGAATCATGATCATTAATTGTTGTATAATGTTGTCTACATGTGCTATGCCTACCGTGTGTTTGATTGAATGCCTAGATGAAGGAACAATGACCAACTAGTATGATATCATGAAATCCCTATGTATGTACACATTATGCCTATCATATGTTTTGATGGAATACTTCTTTAAATATATTATGGATTATGATGTTAGTTATATGTTCAAGTGAGTTATAGTCGGTTAGTTTTCCTTCCATCGAGTCTTGGGGGTACTAGTACCTGAAATATTAGCTGTGTGCCTAGAGCCATGTCATGTTTCCATGATGACCTCTGTCAAGCTATGAATCCTTAGACATCAGAAAGTATTATGACTCAGGAAATCTCCATGATCTCATGAACTCTGTCAGTTGTCAGATATTAGTAATATTCCATCAGTCAATGGAATTCAGTAACTCGATCCATGTTCAGTTTAGTAAATCATGTTTAGTGTTTATTCATATGGGAGTAGAAATTAGCACCGAGTTAACCCAAGAATGGGAACTCACCTGTTATAAGAGGGTGTGATTCTTAGAAGGAATCCTTGCATTCCAGATATATGTATCCAGCATAGGTCGAGATATCATAGCATACTATATGAGGGTAGATAAGGTGGCTTAGCCTGCTATATGAGGGTTCCCACTTTTTCACTAGAGTTACCTATTATATTAGGGTCACTCACATGTTGTCCTTACCAGTGGAACGGTATTGACAACCATCTAATCAGGGCATAGATTGGACCCTAATTCAGCCAAAAGGCATCATTTTGGGCATGCCGGTTAGATAACTACTTCCCACAGCTTTATGTTACAGAATCAGGAATGTTAGATATAGTCAATCAGTCTCATTAATAGAACTTAGATAGTTCTTCGGATTTCAACACTGTCAGATACAATAAACTCAGATACAGTATGAAACTCAGATAGTTCCATCAGATTCAGGGCTGTCATATATAATCACTTATGTTATCAGTTATATTCAAATTCAGTAATCATGTTATCATAGTATTACTGTCAGTTGTTATGTCCCATACATGTTGTATCATGCTCATGATAGTTAGTAAGTTATTATTATTGTTCATACATATGAACCCCATAAATCAGCCTACCTCACATGCATACCAGTACATTCAAATTACTGACGCATTTGCACTATGGTGTCTTATACCATAGGTTCAGAAACTTGAGCTCCAGATTTGCAGTAGATTCCAGTTTCAGCAGTCTAAATTAGAAGTGAGTCCTTATCATTCAAGGACATAATTATTCCCTATTATCTCATTAATAGTTTATTAGTTGAAGTTAGTTGGGGACATGTCCCATCAACTCCTTACCTAGATAGTTCAGTCAGTTAGAGGCTTTCTAGACTATTATGTTTCAAACTTCAGTATGTTTAGTTTTGTTTTGGGTATTCTATTACCCCACAAAGATGTTAAGTATTCAGATTATGTTCAGTTTTTGAACCTTATGGCCTTTCAGTTCATGTTTCCACATTATTCAGTATTTTGCAGTATACAGGAACAAATATAAGTCATGGGTTAGCTTATGATTCTTCGGGGTCCTGACCATAGTGTAGCCTTCCGGGTATCAGATTTGGGGCATTACAAACTTAGTATCAGAGCCTAAGGTTCAATAGAGTCCTAGGATATCTGAATGCCGCATCTAGTAGAGTCTTGTACATGGGTGTGTTGTGCGCCACATTTATGTGTAGGAGGCTATATGATGTTTTAGGAACAATTTCCCCTCTTTCAGTATTCATGTCTTTCTAGTGAGCATAATCTCGAGTCAATATCTCATCCTCCTAAAAGAAGAAACAGAAACAAGTCAATCACTCAGCCCGAAGATCCTTTGGGCGATCATGTTTCTCATGCAGAGTTCCGAGATGAATTTGCTACTTTTGCTAAGTCAGCTACTTCTCAGAATGAATAACCAGCTATCATTCTGACCAACCCAGTGGCCAATTCATCCAAATCTAGGATTTGGGACTTCACCCGAATGAATCCTCCATCCTTTTTTGGGTCTAAGACAGATGAGGACCCTTAGGAATTCCTAGATCAGGCGCAGAAGGTGACAAATATAATGGGGGTTATAACTAGTGAGAGTTCTAAGATAGCTGCATATTAGTTGCAAGATATTGTTCACACTTAGTTCAAGAAGTGGAAGTTAGAGAGGGAAAATGATCAAGGGTCAGTTGACTGGGAGGAGTTTGCTTCAGTGTTCCTTGATAGATTCTTTCCCCTAGAGCTTAGAGAAGCTAAGGTGCTAGAATTCATCAACCTCAGGTAGGGAAATATGACAGTGAAAGAGTATTCTCTTATGTTTACTCAATTATCCAGATATGCCCCTCATGTGGTTGCAGATAGCAGGGCAAGGATGTGCAAGTTTGTTTCAAGGGTAAATGATAGTGTCGTTAATGAGTGTAGATTTGTCATGCTGAATAGTAACATGACTTTATCCAGACTCAAGACTCATGCTCAGCAGGTAAAGGACCAGAAGATTAAGATGAGGGAAAAGCAGAATAAGAGAGCAAAGATAGGTAGTTTTAACTTTGCTCAACCTAAGTCAAAAGGAGGAAACCATTCTTAGTTTTAACCCAAGTCATCAGTACCAGCTCCTTCTTTAGTCAGTGCTCCAGTTCCTAAGTTCAGTGAGTGTAACAAAGATAGAGCTCCAGGCTTTAAGTCCCAGGGCAGTGTTAGTAGTACCCACACTTATCCTCTTTTCCAGACTTGTGGCAAGCACCATCAAGGTATTTGTAGAGCTGGCATTGGTATTTGTTTCGGATATGGCAAGCCAGGCCACAGAGTCAGAGACTGTCCTCAGCCAGGTACTCATGGTCAATATAATCGCTCCTTATCTCCATCCAGTAGTCCAAATCAGCAGGGTGCCACCTCCAGTGCTACTAATGGGTAATGCCCAAATCGTCTCTATGTTTTTCAGTCACAACAAAATTAGGAAAATTCTCCTGATGTGGTTACTGGTACGTTACAGATCTTTCATGTGCATGTTTACACTTTGATAAATCTAGGAGATTCTTTGTCTTTTGTCACTCCTTATATAGCAGTCCATTTCAGATTCAGTCCCAAAATCATAGCAGAGGCCTTTTCAGTCTCTACCCCAGTGGGTAAAACCATCATAATCCGATGGGTATACATGAACTTCTCGGTTATGATATTTTAGAAAGTCACTTCAACAGACTTAGTCAAATTAGAGATGACTGATTTTGACGTCATTCTCGGCATGGATTGGCTTTATTCCTGCTATGCCACAATCGACTGCACAAATAGAATAGTTTAGTTTTAGTTCCCAAATGAACCTTTTCTTGAGTGGAAGGGTAGTGTATCCGCTTTCAGGGGTCAACTTGTTTCCTACCTCCGGGTAAGGAAAATGATATTTAAAGGATGTGTCTACCATTTTGTTCGATTTAAGGAAACTAGTTCTGAAACTCCCAACCTTGAATTAGTTCCAATTATAGATGAATATTCAGATATTTTTTCTGAAGATCTTCCAGGAATTCCTCTTGAAAGGGAAATAGACATCGGTATTGATCCTCTTCCAAATACTCAGTCTATTTTTTTCTGCCATACAGAATAGGACCAGCAGAACTCATAGTACTAAAAGAACAATTGAAGGATCTCTTAGATAACGGATTCATCAGTCCCAGCATTCCCCGTGGGGTGCTCTAGTATTATTCGTGCGTAAGAAAAATGGTTCTCTTTGGATGTGTGTAGACTACCATCAACTCAATAAGGTCACAGTCAAGAACAAGTATCCTCTTCCCAGAATCGATGACTTGTTTGACCAACTTCAAGGTGCCAGTTATTTCTCTAAGATAGACCTCAAATCTAGCTATCATCAGCTCAGAGTCAGAGAATACGACATTCCAAAAACAGCTTTCCATACCAGGTATGGTCACTTCAAATTCTTAGTTATGTCATTATGTTTTACCAATACCCCAACCGCTTTTATGAACTTGATGAACCGTGTGTTCAAGTAGTACTTGGTGATGTTTGTCATAGTCTTCATATATGATATTCTGGTCTATTCCCATAGTGAGTGATATCATGCAGGCCAACTCAGAATAGTACTTCAGACTCTCAGAGATCATCAATTATTTACCAAATTCAGTAAGAGCGAATTTTGGTAAAGGTAATTAGCAGTCCTTGGTCACATCATTTCCGATGATGGCATTAGAGTAGGTCCTTAAAAGACCGAAGCAGTAAGAAACTGGCATTACCCTATCTCTCCATCAACTATTAGGAGTTTCTTGGGTTTGTCTAGCTATTAAAAATGGTTTGTTGAGGGATTTTCTTCTATTGCATCCCCTATGTCCAGATTGACTTAAACAAATATCACGTTTCAGGGGTCAGATCCTTGTGAGAAGAGTTTTAGGAGTTGAAGACTCGACTCTCCTCAGCTCCATTCTTAGCTCTCCCAGATGGTTCAGATGGGTTCGTAGTGTATTGTGATGCATCCAGAGTAGGTTTGGGTTGTGTCCTCATGTAGCATGGTAAGGTCATAGCCTACGCCTCCAGACAACTTAAGCCTCATAAGAATAATTATCCTATTCATTATCTTGAGTTAGCAGCCATAGTATTTTCCTTGAAGATTTAGAGCTCTTGAAAGATTATGACATGAGTGTCCTCTATCATTCGGGAAAGGCTAACGTATTAGCCAATACTCTCAGTAGACTATCCATAGGTAGTGATTCTCATGTTGAGGACAGTAAGAAGAAGTTAGCTCAGGAAGTAAATCAGCTTGCCAGACTAGGCATTCGCTTAGTTGATATAGAAAAGGGTGATATATGGGTTCAGACTATTTAAGAATCATCTCTAGTTTCTGAGGTAAAAGAAAGACAAAATAGATATCCCAGCCTTGTCAAGTTGAAAGAGTCAATCCAGGATCAGAAAGTACAGGCTTTCTCCCAAGGAGTAGATGATGTTCTTCATTGTCAGGGTCATCCCTGTGTTCCAGATGTAGATGACATAAGGCAGTGAATTCTTATAGAAGCGCATGATGCGTGTTACTCTATTCATCCAGGGGCCACAAAAATATACCATGACTTGCGGGAGATCTATTGGTAGAGTGGGATAAAGAGAGACATTGCAGAGTTGTCACTAAGTTCTCTATATTTTAGCAAGTTAAGATAGAGAATCAAAAGCCTAGTAGGTCCATGCAGGAGTTCAGTATAGCTACTTGGAAGTGGGAAGTTGTGAACATGGACTTCATGATGGGTTTGCCTCGAACTAGTCATCAGGATAATTCAGTCTGGGTCATTGCAGACAGAATGACCAAATTAGCTCATTTCCTTCTAGTTTATACCTTTTATTTAGCCGAGCATTACGCCAGACTCTACATCAATGAGTTGGTCAGATTGTATGGTGTTTCGCTATTTATTATCTCAGACAGAGATAGATGGTCAAGCTGAAAGGATGATTCATACGTCAGAAGATATGCTAAGGGCGTGTGGAATCAATTTCAAGGGAAGTTAGGATGACCACTTACCTTTGATTGATTTTTCATACAACAAAAACTATCACTCCAGTATTCAAATGGCTCCATTTGATGTTCTGTATGGTAGGAGATGTAGATCTCTAATTGGATGGTTTGAAGTTAGTGAGGCCTCATCTTTTGCAGATGTTCGTAGAAAAGATCTTGAGTTTGATATTGGTGACTACGTCTATCTAAAGATCTCTCCCATGAAGGGAGTGAAGCGGTTCAGCAAGAAAGGGAAACTCAGTCCCTGATATATTGGTCCCTTCAAGATACTCAGTTGATTCGTTAAGGTAGCTTATGAGCTTGAATAGCCTTCAAATCTTTCCTTAGTTCATACAGTCTTTCATGACTCTTTTCTCAAGAAGTTGATAGGTGACCCATCAATTGTAGTCCCTATTCAGAGTATTGATGTTCAGAACACTCTCTTATGATGAGATTTCAGTTAAAATCTTAGACTATCATACTCGTAGATTGAGGAACAAAGAAGTCCCTCTAGTTAAGGGAGATACTTAGGAAGTAGTGGCAGATATGCATACCAAGTATCCTCACCTCTTCTTCGCCAACTCAGATCAAGCTCAAGATAACTGTTCTCCATAAGCTTACTCAGTTTCATGTTTGGTGTTCATCACAAACTTGGTACGCAGCTTCATACTGATGTTCCCATTAGAAACTTGGTATCAAGTACCATTGCATATTCAATCATGCAGTCATGTATCAGTTCAGGTATGTAATTATACATCAGATATGCATTCTCATAGTGAGAAACTTAGCTCTTCAGAACACTCAGTCATGCATTCATGAATCAGTTACACATGCATCAAATATGCATATTCAATATTATATGTTCAGCTTGTTAGTCATGTCAGTCATGAGATCATGTTCCAGTTATTCATATTTAGTATGTACATCAGTTGTCTTTTCTCCTCTCTCAGTCAGTATTATTCAAGGATGAATGTTCTCAACAGGGAGATATTGTAATACCCCATACTTTTCCTAGATAATTTCATCTAAAAAATGTCTAGCATTAGCTACTAAATTAAATTATGGTTATTCCATGGGGAATTTTCAAGATTTTAACTTTTTTTCATGTGGTAAATTCAATTAGCTTTCCATCGATATAAGATTCGCCTGAATCCGATAACCGGGTTAGAAGTTACAACTATTTCAAGTTCCCGTCCTAAAACAACACTATATTAGTCAGTGGCACACCGCGCCACAAAAGGAAATGACATTTCAAAAATTCCATTAGGGTTCCGCGATTATGGAACATTGCGCCAGGGCCTAAGTTTAGAATTGTCCTTTTCTAGTGTCTTAGTGCAATTTCCTCCGCATTGCGCCAACGTTCCAGGTCACAAAAGATGGGGCAACGCGATGGATCCGCATTGCGCCATCCCTCAGTTTCCCAATTGTCATATTCCAGTGACACGGCGCGACAACGCCGCGTCTCGCCAGGGGTTCAATTCGGGAAATTATTACTGAAATTACAAGACGCGTCCAGGATTAAAAGGGTCAATTTCCCAACACTATTTAAGCTCTTTAACATGTGATTCAACTATTTTTCACCCAAAATAAGCTCTCTTCTCTCAAAAACCTCTCAAGAACAAGCCAGGGTTTTCATAGAAGATCCAATTCCAAGAAAGTTTCCTCTGTCAATCTTCACGAAATTATGAAATAAGGTATGCATAATATTCATTCATGGACTCCTTTTTTCCATGAAGCCCAAGAATCTCTTTTCTAAGTTAATGTTTATGGATTTATTTATGAATTTCATGTTGGGTTTGTTTAGTTTATGTTGAGAATGATCAATTGAATTCAAATCCATATTGCGTGATCAATTTTATGTGGAAATTCTTTGTATAGATGTATATTCATGTGAACCTATAAATAAACCCTAGATGATGAAATTAGAGATGAATCATGATCATTAATTGTTGTATAATGTTGTCTACATGTACTATGCCTACCGTGTGTTTGATTAAATCCCTAGAAAAGGAACAATGACCAACTAGTATGATATCATGAAATCCCCATGTATGTACAAGTTATGCCTATCACATGTTTTGATGGAATGCTTCTATAAATAAATTATGGATTATGATGTTAGTTATAAGTTCAAGTGAGTTATGGTTGTTCAGTTTTCCTTCCATTGAGTCTTGGGGGTACTTGTAGCCAAAATATTAGCTGTGTGCCTAGAGACATGTCATGTTTCCTCGATACTCTCAGTCAAGCTATGAATCCTTAGACTTCAGACAATCTTATGTCTCAGGAAATCTCCATGATCTTATGAACTCAGTCAGTTGTTAGATATTTTTAATATTTCGTCAGTCAACATAATTCAGTAACTCAATCCATGTTCAGTTCAATCAACCATGTTCAATGTCTATTTAGATGGGAGTAGAAATTCGCACCGAGCGAACCCAAGTATAGGAACTCACCTATTATATGAGGATGCGATTCTTAGAAGCAATCCTTGTGTTCCAGAACTATGTAGCCAGCATAGGTTGAGACATCATAGCCTGTTATCCTTAGAAGCAATCCTTGCATTCCAGAACTCACGCTCATGATAGTTATTCTGTTATTATTATTTTTCATGCATATGAATCCCATGCATTTAGCCTATCTTACATGTATACCAGTACATTCAAAGTACTGATACATTTGCGCTATGGTGTCTTATACCATAGGTTTAGAAACTCAAGCTCCAGATCAACAATAGAATCTAGTTTCAGCAGACAGAGTTAGAAGTGAGTCCTCATCATTCGAGGACATGCTTATTCCCTATTATCTCATTAGTTAGTTTATTAGTTGGTGTTAGTTGGGGACATGCCCCAGCAGCTCCTTACCCAGACATTTCAGTCAGTTAGAGGCTTTCTAGACTATCATGTTTCAGACTTCAATATGTTTAGTTTTGTTTTGGGTATTCTATTACCCTACACAGATGTTGTAGTATTTAGATTATGTTCAGTTTTGAATCTTACGGCCTTTCAGTTAATGTTTCTGTATTATTCAGTATTTTATGCAGTTACAGGTACCAATATCAATCATGGGTTAGCTTGTGGTTCTTTGGGATCATGAGCACCGTGTAGCATTCCTGGTATCAGATTTGGGGCATTATAGAAAATAGTTAATCATAGGTAAATTCATATTCCTCCACAGCCAGCATTGACACCTCTTTGGCCTTCTCAACTTCATCATAATCACTGGAGGAATCTCCCCATACTACTAGAGCCTGCTTCACTTCATATTCTATTTCCACTTTTCTTCTTGATTTTATAGGGACCTGGTCCTTGTTCTTTCCGTTGTCACTTCCAATCTTGAGATATTCCTGATAATTCATTCTATACATTGAACAACCCTTAATGAAATGCTCAGAACTTCCACATTTGTGACAAACTTCAACATTGCCACCTTTTTTGCTGCTACTTCCTCTTTTTTGAAACTAACCACTTTTCTTCATAACTCTAATAATTTTTTTACCAAATAGGAAACAACAGTGTCTTCTTTATATGAATCAGATTTTGAAGCAATCAGTGCCAGAGATTTTTCCCCTTTTGCTTCCTTCTTCTGTTGTCCTTGCTGCTTCTTAAGCTCATAAGTATTTATATTACCAATGAGTTCATTAATAGTGAGAGTCTTCAGGTTTCTTTTCTTAATAATAGCATCCACTGTTCTTTCACAGGACTTAGAAAGAATACCTAGGATTTTTCTCACTTTCTCATACAAGGGAATCACTTGTCCTAAGCAGTGTAGCTCATTTGTGATATAAGTGAATCTTGTACGCATTTTTTGAATGGTAACTCTTTCTTTCATGATGAAGATTTCATGCTGATTAGTCAGCATGTCAACTTTAGAATATTTCATATCAATTGTTCCCTAATAAGCAGTCTACAGGGAATCCCATATTATTTTAGCATTTTCACATGCAGAAATCCTATTATACTTATCAGGTCCTATGAAACAGACAAACAGTTTCTTTGGCTTTTAATTATTCTCAACTTTCTTTCGATCTTGATCAGCAAACTCTCTCCTATTTTTGACAACCATCTTTGTTATGTCTCCTTATTTTATTTCTTTAACAGGAACATGAGGACCATCAAGTACTATATCTATCAGATCACTATCCTCAACCATAATGAAGTAAAACATCCTAGTTTTCTACCACCCATATTACTGGCCAAAAAATGGGGGTGGTCTAGTGGCAAATTGCCCTTTTTCTAGATTAGGTTGAGCAGTTATGTTTAATAAATTACTCTACGTATGAACCTTTTAGAGTAACCTAGACTTAGACAAATTATTGAAACGTGAAAGGTTGTACCACAAAACGAGGGACCAGGTCCCTTGAAGTTAGTCACGGTCAATCAAATAGTAAAGAAGCAGGTAAACAACACTTTATAGGAATAATATAGATCACTACAATTTAACGTGGAAACCTCCTTGCTCAAGGAAGGAAATAACACAACTTTCTCTCACCGAAACTTCAAGAATCCACTTTAATCAACCTCTTGATTATAGACTCGATTTGAACTAACTCTAGGTTCTACCTGCTTCTAATAACTCTACTATAAGCCTACCTTGACAACTTTGACAACAACTCTCTTTGATATTGATTAGCTTTAACTAATATCTCACTTAGGTTTCTCTATCTAAGTACTCTCAATAAAGAAAGAAAAGGACACTACTCTTATAACACAAGTAATTCTATTACTGACTCAAACATAACTCAAGAACACTCAATATTTTAGCACTCACAGAAATTATGAACTTGAGCAATGTTTCCATGATAAGTTTTCACCAATTTTTGCTTGAATAATTTGATTAAAAAAATACTTAATTGATAATTATTCTTTTCCTTTTATAGTAGAATAATGATTAGGATAGAAACTTGATTGGGCCAGGAGTCCTGATAGGTACAAGCTCACTTGCATTGTTTGTTACACTAGAAGACAAAACTGAACAGTACAGTGACAGTTGAACTGCATTCTTGAAGACTCAGGGACTTGGTCCCGTGTTGTTGGCTGCTCACCATCAAAACAAGTAATAGCAATTTGAAGACCCAGGAACCTATCCCCTTGATGTCAGTTTATCATCAATAAAATAAGATATAACGGTAACTTTTTCTTTGCTGCAAACTAGGATATTATTCGATGAGAAATATCAATTCTTTGGATGTTTATTGTGAGGATCAACTTCAACCACAATCAAACCACATCCTTATTAAAAGGCATGTGTGTTTTACCTTTTATTTTTCAATTTTAGCTTCAAATCAAAGATAATGCTTGAAATCTTGGTAGAAGAAATATCCACCGCTTTAAAATTTAAGTGACATATAATAAACGTTATAGACATTATGTCCATGTAAATAATTATTTATGAATGTGAAGGGACATGCATTTATGATATAAATAGTTACAAGTCTCTTTTCCACAATTAATTTATTTTTTACTCATCCTAAGCCTAAAGGTTATCTTAGCATAAAAGATTATCTTTCCAACCAATTGAGTCAAAGTACAAGAAGCTATATTTCCTATGTTTTTGGATATGTATCCGAGCTTTTTGATGCAAGCAGATCTTAATAAATGCCATTTATTGTCAACCCATGGGTAGGTAAGGCACGCCTTAGCCCAGAATGACAAGTAAATGGTCTAATTGGTGAAAGGTATAATAAATAAAAAAATTGAGCATAAAATAAGATTGTAAGTGATAAAATATAAGCACAATGACATATATATAAATATATATATAAATATATATATATATATATACATACATACATAAATATATATATATACATACATTTATAAATTAAGAAGGGAGAGAAAGAGAGAAAAGAAATATCCCATGACTTAGTAATGTCGTTTCAAGAGCTGCTAAATGTTTAATAATAAGAGTACTAATAGTATCCAATATACATGTAATCTCAAAAACTAAAGACTGTACAAAAGTAAAAAAAGGAGAAAGAACCAACTCCAGATATAAAAGCTCACCCTATCTCCGAACATAGAGAATAAGATCGATAGAATGTTAGTAGCGGCATCTAGTACTAGTATCTGCATTAGAAAAATATGTAAGAGTGTAATATAAGTACTAATATAATGGGTACTCAGTAAGCATCATCGAGCGACTATGCTAAATCATAATAAAAACATAATAAGATGCAAGAATATAAACTGAAATTAGGGATAAAGGGGAAAATCTAAAGTAATACTTTGGATGACAGATAATAAATAACGAGGTCTATAAAGTCAAACAAATAAAAGTTAAGTGTAGTCTAACTAATCCACCATAAGCCCATAAAGCACACAAAAGAGAGATAATCCAACCAATCTCCACAAGAATGATGGATGCAATGAAGAGTGAACCACTTACAACAATAAGAATTATAAAGAAATTGACAATTAAACTCATACCTATGAACCCATTTCTTACCATAACCACAAGACGCAAATTAGATCTTAACATTATAAGTGGACAATAAATGCTAGGCTCAAAGAAGTATTTAATATCATATATATTAGACTCATAATGAGAATTTAGTATCATCTATATAGGACTCAAATTGACCATTTTGTACCATAAGTGAATAGTAAGTGTTGGACTCGAATCTATCTTTAAAATAAGTATAAGGGAACAAGTTTTGTTATGATTTGAAAAGATGTAAAAATTATCCTATGACTCAAGAATATATGTATGTCTATTAAATAAATCCTTGTAGGTCTACATGGAGATATTTAGGAAATTTGATCTCAAAAAGGCCAGTAGGCCCTACTACTAACCCCAAAGTCCATACTAAGGTAATTATTACCTAAAACTAGACCAAGGCTTCCAGGTTGTATTTCAAGGTTTAAGATAAGTCCAACTAAGTCCAAAGGCAATAGTTTTACTGAAGGAAAAGAGGAATGGGTCATTTCTAACTAAAAATAACTCTCTAACCGACTAAATATTCCAAATTTCATAAAACATGCAACCAAGCCATAACTTCCAACCCAAATTAGCATAATACTATACTAATACCATATTAAAGTTCAATATATGAGGAATGTAATCCTAGCGTACCTGGATGCAGATGAAGCCCAAAAAAAGTCCACTAAATTGGAGTTTTTCCATATCATGAAACTCCTCATGATGTCATGCTATCAAAATAATTATCTACATATTGATATGAGAATAACAATACCCATATTGTATACAAATATTTTGGGTCAAAACATGAGCTAAAAATCCCATGCAAAGATCATATGCGGAATCACAACTTTTAAACTACCAAAATGTTCCCCTCAGCTCAAGGATCTTTTGCCCTCAAAATAGGTGAAATTTGAGCACAAATACTCCCTCAAATAATCCCACAAATAATTATGGATTTGGTTTTAAATTAGAGAATTATTTTAGAAATTAATGAAAACTTATGGAAATTTTGATGAGAAAATGATACCAACAAATTCTCTAACTCATCGCGAGTACCTAATGGTCAAGCTCCACAACTCCGTAACTCTCTAGGATTTTAATAGAGATTAGAGTTGAAACAAATGAAGGAAAAAATTGTTCCACAATATAAAATATTTCCAGAGGTCCCTTTATCATGAATGTGTGGACCCATCGTGATTGCGGACCACGAACCAGTATACCCTTTTTGATTGCAATAACCAGTACACGATTAGTGATAGTATTTACCTTGGCCTTCACCACACGAACAAGGGCCTCGCGATTGAGAAAGTTATTTTTGGCCTACACAAAATTAAGCTTACACCAACATATTTGTCTAAGTGTCAATTCTTTAATCAAACCCTCGAGATCAATTTGGAATCCCGTGAATGCATACAACTATGCTACCTTAAAAAATTTAACATTTCAGAATTATGACACCATCAAAATTTCTATCTGAGGTTATTTTATAGAAATAAGGGAACCCAAATCATACCTGTAATAATAATATCAAAAAACTCTACCTCAAACCTACAAAGTAGAACATACAAATGACCACACCCACTACCTGGATGAGTGTCTGACTGAACAGCTTCCCTACCTACCTAAGTAACTCCTTAAGAAACCTGAAGACCACCCATGATAACTTACATACCACCTCTAGCTAGGGTAAATACTATCTTAATTAACTAAGCACTCTAAGAAGCAGAATAACTGCCCCACATTATGGATACTCTCTAGAATAATGGATGATGACCCCACAATCATAGCATGCCTAAGGCACTCTACTTTCACTAAAAAATATGGCTAATACAAAATAGCCACTTCGATTAGAAAATCCATAATATGGGCCTCTCAAAGACTAGCGACTACTCGGAATAGGGTAATCACATTATGTCCCTCATTAGTAATCTAAAGTGAAGAATGAACGGTCCTACTAGTCTCAGAAATATACCTAATATCATTTTCTTCTCAAAATACATAGCAGGCTAGGTGGCTACTGGCTAAGTAACTACCGGTGCCGGAGGGCCCTCAACTCTAGGAGTTTTAGTTATAGGCTATAACCCTACATTTTTACCAGTCTAATATACAGAATGAACACCATCAAATGGTGCATTATAAAGTAAACCCAATAACTAAACCAAATTATCTTTAAACAATGAATAAGAAACAAACCATAGTAGAACTTAGGCTACCCCTTCTCCCACCAATGGTTTATACGACAGAATCTCTATCTTGGGTGCAATAAAAGGATTTAGTGAAGTCTCCTTGTCCAGAACCATATTTGTGGATACTGATCTTGTGTTACCTCAGCCCCTAGGTCAGGCACGACCTCTAAAATGAGCCCTGTTTGTAGATTAGTGATACCAAACACCCCAAAGAACACATGAAAATTGGCACAAAATAGTGCACAAAAGTTGACAGAACCCGAGGACCAAATGGAATCAAACTCTCAAGTGACAAGATTCAAGGTGTTCAACATTTATTTTCAGACAATCCAAACTACGTTAATAAATAATAAGATGAAGAACACAATAATCTATCAACAACAAATAAGACACGTCTCAACAACACAAGAATATAAATATGTACAAGAAAGTAAGATAGATAACTTGGCATAAAATGCATAAAAACTTATGAACCAAAATGTGTATTAAAAATTAAGACCCAAAGTCTTCACACAAATAACACCATGTTCTCATGGGACCTCAAGGGAATTGGATTTCCCAAGCAACCACTATTTCTAAGATTGTGATCAACTCAAGTGTTGTCCACACTTGCCACAAGGAATCCACCTTGCAAGACACTCTCTTGATCTCTCAAAACATGTCCTCTAAGTCTAAGAAAAATAACCTAATAAAGGTTCTATTTATAAGCTCGGTTGAATTATTACAAAAGAGCCAAAAGTCCCTTAATGAGACCTTACAAAGGGGTTTCCTTGGAGTGTTCTTTCTTGGATGGTTTTTGATTGAAGGATTCTTTATTCACACTTCAAAGCTTGTTCTTTTGGATGGGCAGACCCACATGCTCGGGTCTTCACATCTTGGCTTCTATCACATCCTCAGTGCTAAGATGCCTCTTTGACCCATATTATCCTCCCATCTTTGGAAAGGATTCATCCTCGAATCCAAATTTTGTAAAATAATAGGGGACACAAGACAACACACATTTCTCATAGCACGAGGGTTAACGTTAGCATAATAAACCATAGAAGGAATGTAAAGAGGTGCAATCATACCTTTGGAGCAAGGACTAGAGCTTTCTCCCGTCTTGGAATTATGCACCATGTTAGGGCCGAACTTGGTGAGTAACAAATGCTCGGTTGTGCACCAAGGCTATCCCGAGATGTCCCACATTCAAAATATTGTGCTTTCTTCTTCATAAGTGTAAAGCATGCAACCTCACCTTCTTTGGGATAAACATCTTCATAAATGTCTTTCATCATCAACCCGCAAGGCACATAAATATCCTTTTTTTCTCCAACCACTTTGATTTCACCCTCATTATCATCAACCTCTTGAGGGGTTTCCTTACTAACATTTTGTATGGTCACTTTACTCCTAACAAAGTAAGGATCACCCTCCACTAACATAATATTACTTTAGTTGGGTCATTCACTAGACTTATGATCCCAATCTTGAGATTTAAAATAAACAATTCCCTTAGAATTAGGAGTAGAAGAGGTATTACCTTCAAGTCGTGGTGGGTACTTTTGGATGGCCCTATCAACCAGCTTCTTCTCAAAGGATTTGTAGTCATCCTTGCTCTTGTGCCACCCGAAAGCTTTTTTTGCTTTATTGTTCCTTTTAACCTCAATAGCCACTTCAAGAAGATCCTCACTTCGATTAAACTTGTGGACAACTAATTGAGAGACAATTTCATAGCATAAGCCGCCTTTGAACCAAGCCAAGTAATGATTGGGAGGTTCAACAATATCAAGACGAAGAATCAAGTTTTGAAAGTCCTCACGACACTCCTCCACACTTCTATCACCTTGCTGGAAGTTGTAGAGCTTTGTTAATTGATCTTTCTTGAATATTTCCGTAACATACCTCTCTCTCATAAGTGCTTTCAATTCATTCTAGTCCTGAAGGTCAAGATTACCATTTCTTGCCCTTTGCAACTATTTGGTCTCCCACCAAGTAGAGGCATACCCTTCTAATTGAGCAATAACATGGGCAGCCTTTTTGTGAGGATATAACTCATTGAGTTGAAAGATCCAATTGCATTGTAACTCCCAATAAAGATAGATAAAAAGGTCACCAGTTCCCATGAAAGTAGGGAGAGCAATTTTAATGGAATTTAGACCCGTATCTCTACCCATATTTCCTATGTGGTCCCCGAAACCTTCTTGAGCATGATGAAGTTATCCTATATTGCCTCTACCCTGAGGATGCATTCCAAACCTTCCCCTATGGACCCTATTCTCTCCACCATAACCCCTTCTTCTATTTCTCACAAACTCCGTAAAAAGATCTACTTTATCTAACTCCTCTCCTCCATAAGGACCCTCACCTTTTTTATTATCAATTTTGATTTAGTGGTTTTGGTTTAGTGGTGCTCTTGGCATTTCAAGTGGGTCTTGGTTTTTGGGAGCTTCTTGATGGACTTGGTTTTGATTTTTTGGATAAGTAGGGATTTGGTTGAGGGATGGAATGGTCTAGGTGGGTTGAGAATTTGATGAAGTGTATCCGGAGTTATAGTCGATGATGCATTGGTAGCATGGCCACTAGTCGAGGCATGGTAGTGTTTAGGACTTGAATGGTTGGAATTTAAACAAATTTCCAAGGTGTCCATTCTCCATGAAAAGGATCATTCTATCCCGTCCACATTCCCATCCATCTTTGCCATTGCACTTTCACGAGATTCAAATTGACTATCGATGGCATCAAGCCTTGCAACGATGGATTTAACCCAACAAGGCATATCACCTTCATATCCATTGTACCTATCAAGAGTCACTAAAAAAAACAAATACAACAAACACGTTAAAGGTTAGTAAAAACTAGTCCACAAAATGTCTCAAAATAGTCCGCAAACTCTCCAGCTCACACTTTTGAAACGTTTACTCTATTGGTCTCACAATAGTTGATAACCTGCTTATACTCCAATGAGGTCACTTGGTTCCAATTGTGGCTCGAGGTAAGAGTAGATTCTTGTTTGAAATGACACACACAAAAAATTAATGTACGAACTTGAACCAAAAAGAAACTACGATTCAAAAAACTAGAAAAGCACAAAAAAACAACGCTAACACGAAGAACATACTCAAAAACTAATTTACAACTAAGTAGGTATTTACTAGTTGTCAATTAGTATATGAGTCAAGAAAACTAGAAAACAATAGAAAGAAGAAAGTGAAACTAGGAAATCCAATGTTCTTGAGCTCTTTGATGATGTGGCACTGAACTATTGGACATTGTAATGTTGTTGGAGTTGAAATTTTTTTTGTTTCAAGAAACTAGTTGATCAATTTAATTTATGGAAAAAGAGATTTTCCGCCAATGTATGGGGCAAAAAAGGTCTAGACTCCACTTTAAGATTCATCAAGTCTTTCACCTACTTGCACCAAATTGGCAAAACAACGTTTTTGGATGTCTTATCCCCTTTCCCCTTTTGGAAACCTTGGAAAGTGTTTTACTTCTTTTTGGTAGCTACACTTTTTGGAAGTCTTTGGTCTTCTTTACTACTTTGGTGTTGTCTTGAAAATGGTTTAAGACAAACAAAAGTCCCACTCTTCCATTTCTCTTTCCAAGATCAACAACAACCTCTTGACAATATATCACAAGAACACAAGATGAACACTAACAACAACAACAACAAAACCATCAACTTAAAACAACCACACAACTTGAACTTAGCTCAAGAAATTTGATCTTAGACTCAATAAGTGTTGAGGAGAAACAAACCAGAAACAAGAAACAAGGTAAGACTAAAAAACACACCTAGATCTAGATAACAATTTTGGCCCAACACAACAACAACGTGAACACTTCTCGGCCAATACACCAAAAGGTAGACACCTTCTTCTCCTTTTTTTTATTTTTTGACTAAGGGAGCCCAAGATTGGTAGTGTAGGAATACAACCAGACTTAGATATTATACCAATAGAACCAAACACCCCAAATAACACACTAAAATCGGCACAAAATAGTCCACAAAAGTTGACACAACCCGGGGACCAAATGGAATCCAACTCTCGGGTGAGAACAAGCACAAGAATGAAAAGATTCAAGGTGTTCAACACCTATTTTCAGCCAATCCAAACTAAGTTACCCAATAATATGATGAAGAACACAACAATGTAGCAACAACAAACAAGACATGACTCAACAACACAAGAACACAAACGGGTACAAGAAAGTAAGATAGATAACTTAACATACAATGCATAAACCTTATGAACCAAAATGTGTATTAAACATTAAGACGCAAAGTCTTCACATAAATAACACCAAGTTCTTACGGACCTCAAGGGAATTGGACTTCCCAAGAAACCACCGTTCCTAAGATTGTTATCAATACAAGTGGTCCACACCTTCCTCAAGGAATCCACCTTTCAAGACACTCTCTTGAGCTCTCAAAATATGTCATCTAAGTCTAAGAGAAATAACCTAATAAAGGATCTATTTATAAGCTAGGTTAACTTATTGCAAAAAAAACTAAAAGACACTTAATGAGCCCTTACAAAGGGGTAGCCTTGGAGTGTTCTTTCATTGACGGTTTTGGAGTGTTGGAGGCTTCCTTCACATTTAAAAGCTTCTTCCTTTGGATGGGCAGCCACACATGCTCAGGTCTTCATGTCTTGTCTTCTATCACGTCCTCGACTGCTAAGATACCTCTTTGACCCATATCGGTTAGGGATCCAAAATCATTGCACCTTGCATCATAACGATTTGTGAAAAAGTGAAACAATGTGAATTTTACAAACAAATATAGACTCAATGCACAAAATGAATGGAAAATTGAATTCTCTTAAACATGTCTTAAGCTCTAAAATATAAGAAACATATGCCATCTTTCCAATCTGCACGACTCTACTAGATACTTGCTTATGTAAAAATAATACTAGTGAACCTAGGCTCTCATATCAATTTGTCATGAACAAACTTTGTGAGTCATGATGGCCTAAACTTGCCACATCCCAATTTCTCAAGTCATGATGGTGCCTACCTTAATCCACTAGTAGGAAAGCCAAGCCATAGCCTAGAATAATAGGTAATGGTCAAACCAGAAGAAACTAGAAAAGAAATAATATATAACGATGGCAACAATAATAAATAAGTGAAAACCAAGAAGAAAACACCTATAGTATATCAAAACAAGAGGAGGAAAAAGGACCAAACATACAGATAGATCTCTCCCAAGACTTGGTAAGGTCAGTACCAGAGCCACTACTAAAAGATACTTAGAGAACTAGGCAGAATATAAAATATACATAGCATATACAAGTAGTCTCGAGTACAAAAGACTAAACTAGATTAGATAGAGAAAATCAACCTCGGAAAATAGTAAGCTTACCCTGCTACAACCAGTACCGAAAGATAGGAACCACGTTATCGTCGGCTTCTAGTGCCCAAATATGCATCATGAAAAAGATGTAGAAGTGTAGTATGAGTAACAAAGCAACGGGTATTCAGTAGGAATCATCGGCCGACTGAGCTCAATACAGAAAAGGTATAACTATAATGCAAGGGTGTAATCTAAGTCAACAGTTAATAAGGATAGAAAGGTAAACAACTACAAAGCTATGCCAATTCGGTAAGGGATAAATGTAAACAATATATAAAATAAGTAATGCAGTAATTACAGACAAAGTAAACATGACCTAATAGGGCCCCCATAAGCCCGCTAGGCATATTAAAGAAGATAATTAATCAAACCATATCCCTATAAGCCAGTGGGACACACAAGAAGTAATAAAAATAAACCAAAATAATTTGTAACCGAACTGATCCTAAGAAATTATAGTAGTCATCCAAATGTGAACTAGAGTTGAACCGACACCAATGGGTAGTAACGAGAGGCCAGCACAAGACTCAAAACATTAGTGATAGATAATAAAAAAAGGACACGTGCCGAATTCAAACCGTACATAGTGGGTAATAATTAGAGGCCACTTAAATAACATACAAAGAACTCATAATCAGATGCCGGACTTGAACAGGAACTCAACAAAACCACAACCATAATTAGATGACGTACTCAAACTGAAACTCAAAGTAACCACAACCATAATAACATTACGGACTCAAATTGGAACTAAAACCATAATTAGATGTCGTACTCATAGTAACCATACCAACTATAATATTAAAGTCCATACAATACCAAAACAATGTCAACATGCTACCAAAATTCAAAATCACTGACAGAAATAAAGTATATACTGAACCTGAACATAAGCTAAAATACCTCTAATTACCGTGCACATGTCTTAATTTAAAAAGGGAAAATTTAAGGGTTTGTAATTTAATTCAACGTCCTAAAGTGATAGACCCTATATTATATTGGAAGACAAAATATAAAATTTACTAGGATGAGGTCCTCATTCGGATAAATAGGGCATATTATTATATATCCAATGGTGCGCAACTATAATTAATTATCCAATACTTGAATAATAGTACACAATTTCAGTAAATAAGCTCAAGTTAATTGTAGGGTAAGACTAGCCTCCCTGAATGCCAAAGAAAAAATGTCTTTTCGTGAAGCCTATGTCTTTGTGCGAAGCCTGCTAACAGTGCCTCTAGAACCCGATCTTGAATAACTTGTAGTACATATCGCTTTTCTTCCAAGAGTTCTCATGTAAATTCATGCATATTTAAGTGTAAAGTAACAAGCAATATTTACGATAACAGGCTCGAAAAAATCTCAAAGTAATAGAAAGAAAACAATGTTGTAAAGGCACATATATAAGTATATAACTATTGTCCAATAATTATAACATTAAATACATTATCTAGGCTTATGACTTGGACTAGATTAGGAGATAACATGACATTTAACAACCACTAATCTACAAAGCAAAGTTGTTATCCACCTTTTCTTCTTGCACATGGAAGAACATCACTACAAATTATTTTTATTTTCTAATATTAAGTTTGTATTCAGATATTGCGTAGGTTCGTGATTAAATAATTACAATGTTTTGAACATACTATAATTAGTAGAAAATTATTTATAGTAAAACCTCTAATACATAATAGTAATATGTTAACATATC
Source organism: Capsicum pubescens (assembly GCA_030864215.1). NCBI lineage: Eukaryota > Viridiplantae > Streptophyta > Magnoliopsida > Solanales > Solanaceae > Capsicum > Capsicum pubescens. The sequence goes on from CM061543.1 coordinate 129,476,891, forward strand.
TAAACTTACTATCTCCGCTTAAAATGTCAATAGACTATAAAGACCGATTATGAGTAATATAAATATAGCATAATGTAATAAATTTTATCTTTATTAAAGATATTTTAAAGGTTGACAAATTGTATTTCTACCAAATGCCAATTTAAATTAAAAATTCCATAATATATTAGACATTGCAAAAATTCTAAAACATACCTCCTGGGAGCCGAACTATCAGTCCCAACAAGTCATAAATAACTTGGGTCAGTTATAGGAAATCTCCGAATACCAAAAATGTATGAACATACAGACAAATGACCATGAGGGTCATTACAACATCTACCTCTAAAAGGACTTTCATCTGTGAAAGTTTAGCAGAACGACATACCTAAGAGCTCAAACAAGTAGTGATATTGGGTGCACATATCACTCCTGGGAGGGAGAACAGGTAGGTCAGTCAAAACCATATTAAGAAACTCGTGAACCATATGGATCGAGTTAAGCGATGGACTCCTAGCACTAACATCCCAAACATAAACTAGAAATGAATCACAACCCATCAATATCCGTCACCTATCCTAATGTAAGAAATAATCCCTATTAATGCACAACTAGTAAATCCCTACCACATAACCAGGGCAAGGAAAGTCTTAAGTACCGGTCCTATCAAAACAATAGAAGATCGCATGATAAGGAGATACTAATCCATGCCTACATTCACATCAAAATCTGTAATATCTAAGACAATAAGATCAACATGAGTACCAAACTCCTGAACGATCACCAAACATGATATTTATACCCAATCCATTATTAAAGAATCACCCACAGTGGTATATATATGTAATGGAACTGATGAAAACTTTGAACATTAACTCAACCCCAATGCAAAATAATCATAAACATATGAAAATGTAGAATCGGGATCAAACTAAGAAAAAAATGGCTGATAGCATAAAACAATCTTACCTGTTATCAAAGCATCTGAAGCCTCACCCTCAAATCTAGATTGGGTGCCTATCCGACTACCGCTAGAACCCTATGAACCATCCCCACGACCTTGCGCATCACCCCTACCTAATAGCCTCTCTAACCTAATTTGTCGTATAATAAAAAAAGACTCAACCATCCTACATTAAGGACACTTACGGGTGAAGTGAACAATAACCCCACCGCCATAATATGCCCCGAGCACCCTACTCTGTCTTAAAGATCCAGGATCCTGAAATGGCTTTCCTGACTCAACGATCCTGTCTGAACACACCTCTGAGGCTGGCTGCTACTCTAACCACTGGGATTACTAAAACTAGGTTGACCCCTATCTAGTATCTGAAGCGATGCCTAGACTGACTGACTAGGTTGACCCTGATGCTGAAAAGGCTGTTGTTGGGGGTACCTACCATGAAATCCTTTTGTGAATTATGAATTGTTGAAGATGTCGTGGTAATATAGTCTCTTATCGTTGCCCCTTTGGGCATCGAAATCCATCTCCTCTATAGAATAAGCATGCTTAACTATCTCAGAAAAAGACTTCACTGAAGTCACCAAACTCTATGTAGACTTACAAAGTGATAATCTCAATCCCCTGACAAAGAATTTAATCTGTATTTACTCAATAGGCAGAATCATAGTGGCGTGTTTGGCTTAATCATAGAATCTTTCCTCATTCTCAGCCACAATCATAGAACCCTATCTCAGTGCTATAGACTCATCTCAAAGATGCTCACACATGTTGTGAGGCATAAACTTCCTTAAGAAATCCTCAGAGAACTGAGTCCAAGTTACTGGTGGAGATCCATCTGTCCTGGAATAAAGATAACCTCTCCACCTCCTCCTCGCTGTCGTGTCTAACTGATAGGCAACAAAGTCCACTCCATGCAGCTTAACCAACCCTAAATTCCATAACCACTCCTCGTAACTTAATAGAAACTCAGTAGAATCCTCTCCTGGGGTCCCAGCAAACCTGGGTGGTTTCAATCTCAAAAATCAGCCAAACATTTTCTACTTCTATGAAGACATAACTGGCTGGGCTACTGTCGGCTGTAGGACTTCTGGTGCTGGCGGAACATCTACCCTAGGTGCCGCTGCCATAAGCTATTCTCCTAAAACAACTACACTTTGTACTTCTGGCTGAGTTCTCTCAGTCAGTGGACTCCCAACTAACCCCAATAACAATACTAATGCATGCCAAAGAATCGAAGAAGATATAAAGCTGGGGGAGCCTAGGATACCCCCTGGCCTACCTACTGTTGTGGAAGAATACCTGGTGCTCTCTCAGTCCCTGGATCTATAATTGGATCAAGTAATGGATTAGTGGTCTGATCTTGAACTGGGGATACTACTCTATCCTGCCCCCGACCTCTAGGTCGACCTTAATCCATAATCAGAACTCTAGAAGCCGATATGGGGTCCTGATCCCCAACTCTCGAACCTTGAATCCTAGCCATCTATGTAAATTGTGAAATAATGATAATTATAACAAACTCAGACCCAACGCATGAATATGGATCTGGAAAATAAGATTGTTCCCTAAAGATGCTCTGTAGCCTCCCTAAGATAGGATACAAACATCTTTATGACGATCTACGGGACTATATAAAACATCAACTCTAGTAACTATAATACTAATGAAACCTAAGCTCAGATACCAAGCTATCATGACCCAATTTCTTGAGTTGTGATGGCGCTACCTAAACCCACCAGTAGGCAAGCCAAGCCATAGCCTGAAATAATAGGTAATGGGCTAAAAGGCAGAAATTGGAAAAGAAATCATATATAATGATGGAAACAATAATAAATAAGTGAAAACCAAGAAGAAAACACCTATGGTATATCAAACTAAGAGGAGGAAAAAGAACCAAACATACAAACTAATCGATTCCAAGACCTGGTAAGTTTAGTACTAGAGAAACTACTAAAAGATACCTAGAGTACTGAAAAAAATCTAAAATAAACATAGCATATACAAGTAGTCTCAAGTAAAAAATACTAAACTGGAGTAGATTGGAGAGCATTATCCCCGAACAACAGTAAGCTCACGTTGCTCCAAACCAGTACTGAAAGGTAATAAACACATCAAAGTCGACTATTAGTGCCCAGATCTGCATCAGGAAAAAGATGTAGAAGTGTAGTATGAGTACCAAAGTAGTGGGTACTCAGTAGGCCTCATAGGACGACTGAGCTCAAGACAGAAAAGGAATAACTATAATGTAAATGTGTAATTTAAGTCAATAATAAATAAGGACAGAAAGGTAAACAACTACAAAGCTATGCCAATGCGGCAAGGGATAAGTGTAAGTGATACTAAAAATAAGTAATGCAATAATTATAGACAAAGGAAACATAACCTAAATGGCTCCTCATAATCCCGCTAGGCACATTGAAGAAGATAATTAAACTAACCATACCCTCATAAGACTATGGGACACACAAAAAGTAATAAAAATAAACATAAATTATTGTGTCTGAACTGATCCCGAGAAATCTTAGTAGTCTTCAAGATATGAACCAGACTTGAATAGGCCCCAATGGGTAGTAATCAGAGGAAAAACACTGGACTCAAACCAGTAGTAATAGATAAAAACAAGAGGACACTTCACGGATTCAAACCTAATATAGTGGGTAATAATGAGGGGCCACTTATATAATATACAACAAAACTCATAATCTGATGCCGAACTAGAATCGGAACTCAGTGAAACCACAATCATAATTAGATGCTAGACTCTAATCAGAATTCAAAAGAACCATAACCATAATAAGATGTGGGACTCGAATCGGAACCCATAGTAACCACAACCATAATTAGATGTCGGACTCACACTGAAACTCATAATAACCATACTGATTGTAATATTAAAGTCCAAACCATACCATAAAAATGTCAATGTGGTACCAAAGCTCATAATCACTGACAGAAATAAATTATATACTATACCTAAATAGAAGTTAAAATACGTCTAATCACCGTACACATGTCATAATTTAAAAGGGGCAAATTCAAGGGCTTGCAATTTAATTCCATGTCCTAATTGATAGTTGATATATTATATTGGAAGACAAAATACACAAATTTACTAGGATGGGGTCCTAATCTAGATAAATAAGGCATGTTATATATATATATCTAATGATACGCAACTATAATTACTTATCCAATAAAAGCATATAGTACACAATATTAGTAAATAATCTCAATGTAAAAGTAGGGTAATCCTAGCCTACCTGAATGCTGAGGCAAAAATATCTTTTCGCGAAGCCTATGTCTTTATGCAAAGCCTTTGAATAGTGCCACTAGAACCCGAGCTTGAATAGCTTGTTGTAAATATTTACTTTTCTTCCCAGAGTCCTCATGTAAATTTATGAATATAGAAGTGTATAGTAACAAGAAACATATAATATAACAAGCTCCAAAAACCTCAATGTAATAGAAAGAAAACAATGTGGTAGATGCACATAAATAGGTAAAAAACAATTGTCCAACAATTATAACATTAAATATGTTATCTAGGATTATGACTTGGACTAGATTAGGAGATAATGTGACATGTAGTAACGACTAATCTACAAACCAAAGTTGCTGTCCACCTTTACTTCTTGCACGTGGAAGGGCATCACTACAACTTATTTATATTTTCTCATATTACGTATATATTCGGATATTGCGTAGGTTCCTAATAAAATAATTACAATGTTTTGAACATACTATCATTAATAGAAAATTATTTATTATAAAACCACTATTACATAACTGTAATTGGTTAACATATTTAAATTTGCTATCTCCGCTTAGAAGATCAATAGACTATATAAAATGATTATGAGTAGTATAAATATAGCATAACGTAATAAATTTTGCCAATATCAAAAATATTTTAAAAGGGTGACAAATTGTATTTCTACCAAATGCCAATTTAAATTTAATATTCCATAAAATATTAGATATTACAAAAATTTTGAAGCACACCTCCTGGGAGCCGAACTATCAGTCCCAGCAAGTCATAAATAATTTGGGATGGTTAAAGAAAATCTCTAGATAGTAAAAATGTATGAAAATATAAACAAATAACCATGAGGGTCATTACAACATCTACTACTAAAAGGACTTTTGTTCGCGAAAGTAAAGAAGAAGGACATACCTGAGGGCTTATGGGAGTGAGGCCAAGAAGGTTGGTCGAAACCACATCAGGAAAATCGCAAACCACAGAGACAGAGTCAAGAAATGGACTCTTAGCACTAACATCCCAAACATAAATTAGAAATGAATCATAACTCCTCAATATCCTCACCAATCCTAATATAAGAAATAATCCCTATTAGCGCACGACTAATAGGGCCCTACCACACAATCGGGGCAAGAAAAGGCTTAAGTACAAGTCCTAACAAAATAATAGAAGACCGAATGATAAGGAGATAACTAATACATGCCTACATTCACATCAAAATCAAAAATATCTAGGACAATGAGCTCAACATAAATACCAAACTCCCGAACAATCACTAAACACGATCTTTATACCCGATTCACTACTAAAGAATCACCTAAAGTGGTAGCTATATGTAATGGAACATATGAAGACTTCGAACATAAACTTATCCCTAATGCAAAATAAGCATAAACATATGAGAATGTAGAATTAGGATCAATCAAAGGAAAAACTGGCTGATGGCATAAAATAATTTTAGCCATGATCAAAGAATCTGAAGCCTAATCCTTATATCTACCTTATACAACATAAAAATGACCCCATCCACCACTAGAGTGGGTGCCTATTCGAATACATTTAGAACCCTGAGTACCATCCCTACGACTCTATGCATCACCCCAACCTAATAATGGCACTTACCTAACTGGTTATGCATTCAAAACTGAAGTCTCAACCATCCTATGTTGAGGACACTTATGTACAAAGTGACCAACAACCCCATAGACATAACATGCCCTGGTCACCCTGCTCTATCTTGAATATCCAATGAATTTTGAATGGCTACCCTGACTCGACGATCCTGAATAAATACTCCTCTATGGTTGGCTACTGCTCTGACCACTGTAACTACTAAAACTAGGCTAACCCCTATCTGATATCAAAAGCAATACCTAGACTGGCTGACTAGGTTGACCCTGATTTTGAGAAGGTTGTTGTTGGGGGTACCTACCATGAAATCCTCTTATGAACTATGAGTTGTTGTAGCTACCCTAGTAATATGGTCTCTTATCATTGCCCCCATGGGCTTTATGGTCTATTTTCTCTATAGAATAAGTATGCTCATCTATCTAAAAAACTTACTTGAAGTCACCCAACTCTATGTTTCCCTACAAACTGATAATCTTAATCCCTTGACAAAGAGTTTAATCTACATTTACAATGTAAGCACAATCATAGTGGAATGTGTGGCTAAATTATGGAATCTTGCCTTATTCTCAGCCACAGAGATAGAACCCTATCTCAGTGCAGTAAACTCACCTCGAAGATGCTCACGCATGCTGTGAGGCATATACTTCCCTAAGAAAGCCTTGGAGAAATGAGTCCAAGACACTGGTAGAGATCCATCTATCCTGGAATCAAGATAACCTCTCCACCACCGTCTCACCATTGTATCTAATTAATAGGACACAAAGTACACTCCTCATGCCTAAATCAACCGCAAATTCTCCTCACAACTTGATAAAAAATCATAAGCATCCTATCCTGGGGTCCCAATATTCTAGGGTAGTTTCAATATCAAAAATTTGCCTAACATCTTCTGTTTCCTTTGAAGACATAATTTGCTGGGCTACTGCCGGCTGTGGGACTACTGGTGTTGGCAGAACATCTACCCTAAGTGTTGCTGCCTTAGGATATGCTCCTATATCAACTCCACTCTATGCTGTTGGTTGAGATTTCTTAGTCGGCGGACTACCAACTAACCCCAATAACTGTACCAATGCATCCTGAAGAATCGATAAAGATATAAAGCTGGGTAAAGCCTGCGCTGCCCCCTGGCCTACCTACTATTGTGGTAGAATACCTGGAGCTCTCTTAGTCCCCGGAGCTATAATAAGATCAGTTAATGGATACCTAGTCTTATCTTGAATTGGGGATATGGCTCTATCTGCCCCGACCTCTAGGTTGACCTCCACCCATAATCAAAATTCTAGAAGTGAAACTGGGGCCCTGATCCTCAGCTCTTGAACCTCGCATCCTAGACATCTATGTAAATAGTGAACTAATAAAAGTTATGACCAACTAAGACCCAACAAATGAAGATTTATTAAGAAAATGAAATTGTTCCCTAAAAATGCATTGTAGACTCCCGAAGATAGGATACAGAAGTCTCCATGCTGATCCACAGGACTCTACAAAACATTGTCTCCAGTAACAACAATATTAGTGAAACCTAAGCTTAGATACCAAGCTTTCAAGACCTAATTTCTCAAGTCATAATGGCGCCTACCTTGACCCACCAGTAGACAAGCCAAGCCATAGCTCAGAATAATAGATAATGGGCTAATAAGAAGAAATATAAAAGAAATCATATATAATGATGGCAACAATAATAAATAAGTAAAAAACAAGAAAAAACACCTATAGTATATCAAAACGAGAAGAGAAAAAAGGACCAAATATATAGATGAATCTCTCCCAAGACCTTGTAAGGTTAGTACTAGAGCAACTACTAAAAGATACCTAGAGTACTGAACAGAATTGAAAATATATAAAATATATACAAGAAGTCTCGAGAACAAAAGACTAAACTCGAGTAGATAGAGAAGGATCATCCTTGGATGACAGTAATTTCACCCTTCTCCAAACCACTACTAAAAGGGAGAAACCACATCAACGTCGATTGCTAGTACCCAAATATGTATTAGGAAAAAGATGCAGAAGTGTTGTATGAGTACCAAATCAATAGGTACTCAGTAGGCATCATCCACCAACTGAACACATCTACATAAACATCGTATATATAATGCCTCCAAATCTTCAAGGAAAATACTACGGCGGTTAACTCAAGATAATGAGTAGGATAATTATTCTCATGGGGTTTAAGCTGTCTGGAGGCATAGGATATGAACTTACCATGTTGCATGAGGACACAACCCAAACCTACTCTGGATACATCATAATATACTATAAACCCATCTGAACCATCTGGAAGAGCTAGAACTAGAGCTGAGGTGAGTAGAGTCTTCAACTCCTGAAAACTCTTCTTGCAAGGATCTGACCACTGAAACTTGACTTTATTCTAAGTTAATATGTACATAGGGGATGCAATAGAAGAAAATACTCAACAAACCATCTATAATAGACAGCCAAACCCAAGAAACTCCTGATATCTGATGGAGAGATAGGGTAAGGCCAATTTCTTATTGCTTTGGTCTTTTAAGGATCTACTCTAATGCCATCACTAGAAATGATATGGCCAAGGAATGCTACTGACCTTATCTAAAATTCGCACTTACTGAATTTGGTGAATAGCTGATGATCTCTAAGAGTCTGAAGTATGATTCTGAGATGGTCTCCATGATCACGCTCACTATGAGAATAGACCAGAATATCATCTATCAAGACTAAGAAAAACATATCCAAGTACTACTTGAACACATGGTTCATCTGGTCCATGAAATCTACAGGGGAATTAGTAAGACCAAAGGACATAACTAGAAACTCGAAGTGACCATACCGAGTATGAAAAGCTATTTTTGAAATGCCACATTCTCTGACTCTGAGCGGATAATAGCCGGATCTGAGGTTTATCTTAGAGAAATAACTGGCACTCTGAAGTTGGTCAAAAAAGTCATCAATTCTGGGAAGAAGATACTTGTTCTTGACCGTGACTTTATTGAACTGATGGTAATCAATACAAATTCTAAGAGAACCGTATTTCTTGTGCATGAATAAAACTAGTGCACCCCATAGGGACATGCTAGGACTGATGAATCCCTTATCTAAGAGATTTTTCAACTACTCTTTCAGTTCTTTGAGTTCTACTAGTGCCATTCTATATGGAAGAATAGATATAGGCTGAGTATCTGGAAGAAGATAAATGCCGAAGTCTATTTCCCTTTTGGGAGGAATTCCTGAAAGATCATTGGGAAAGGCATCTGAATATTCATTCACTATTGGGAATGATTCAAGACTGGGAGTTTTGGAACTAGTGTCCTTAAATCAAACAAGATGATAGACACATCCTTTAGATATCATTTTACGTGCCTAAAGGTAGGAAACAAACTAACCTATGAAAGCGGATACACTACCCTTCTACTTTAGGATGGATTTATTTGGAAACTGAAACTGAACTATTCTATTTCTGCAGTAAACTGTGGTATAGCAGGAATGAAGCCAATCCATGCCAAGAATGACTTCAAAATCAGTCATCTCTAATTTAACTAAGTCTGCTGAAGTGACTTTCTGAGATATCATAATTGGGCAGTTCCTGTATACCCTCCGAGCTATGATGGTTTTACCCACTGGGGTAGAAACTGAAAAGGGCTCTGCTAGAATTTTAGGACTGACTCCAAAATCAACTGCAATATAGGGAGTAACAAAAGAAAAAAAAGCACCTGGATCTAGCAAATAATAAATATCCACATGAAAGCTTTGTAACATACCAGTAAACATATTAGGAGAATCTTCATGATCTTTCTAGGATTGAAGAGAATATAGTCTGTTTGGGCGTTGCCCACTAGTAGCACTGGAGGTCGTACCCTGCTGATTCGGGTGATGAGACTACGCTAAGGAACAATTCTGTTGACCCTGTGGACCTGACAGTGGACAATCTCTAAGTTTGTGGACTAGCTTGGCACACCTGAAATAGGTATAACTACCAGCTCTATAAGTACCCTGATGGTTCTTGCCATAAGTTATACAAAGGGTATAGGTGCGAGCACTGCTAACACTGCCCTGAGACATAGAGCCTGGCGCTCTATCTCTGAACTAAGGCATAAGAGAACTAGCTAAAGAAGGATCTAGAACTGAGGACTTAGGACGAAACTGAGAACGGTTTTCTCCTTCTGATTTAGGCTGAGAAAAGTTGAAACTACCTGTCGTTGCTCTTTTATTCTACTTCCCCCTTATCTTAACCTTCTAAACCTGATCAAGAAAGTCCTGAGGGTCCCCATCTAACTTAGACCCGATAAAGGATGAAGGATTCATTCAGGTGAAGTCCCGAATCTTGGCTGCAGCTAAATTGGCCATTGGGTTAGCCAAAATGATAGCTGGTCATTCATTTTGAGCAGCAACTGACTGATTAAGATTAGTGAATGTAGAACTGAACTCTGCATGAGAAACGTGTTTGTCCAAGGGATCTTCTTGGACAGGCTGGGTTCTTCTCTTGGGAGGCATGTTCTGAAATGAAGAGAAGAAGCGGGTTAGACTGAGAGACTAATGTGATATTATGCTCACTGGAATGGCATGAATATTGAAAGAAGGGAAACTGTTCCTAAAATATCTTATAGCCTCCTGCATATAAATGTAGCATGCAACACACCCATGCACAAGACTCTACTAGATGCGGCTTTCAGACTTCCTAGGACTTTATTGAACTTGGCTCTGATACCAAGTTTGTAACGCCCAAAATCTGGTACCTTGAATGCTACACTATGCTCATGACCCTGAAGGACCACAAGCTAACCCATGAGCGATATCTGTATCTGTATCTGTATACTGCATAATATACTGTATAATATGTAAAAATGAACTAAAAGTCCATAAGGTTCAAAATTGTAACATAATTGATAAAAATATAACATATGGATGGGGTATGAAATACCCAAAATAACCAAAATAACTGTCTAAACATGATCGACTTGAAAGCCTCTAACTGACTGAACGGTCTGAATAAGGATTTGATGGGACATGTCCCCAACTAACTCCAACTAATAAATAAATTAATGAGATAATAAAGTAATGATCAGGTTCTTGAAATATAAGGACTCACTTCTAGCTCTGACTGCTGAGACTAGAATCTCCTGATGCTCGGGAGCTCGTGTCTCTGAACCTATGGTAAAGACACCATAGCGTAAATGCGTTAGTACTTTGAATGTACTGGTATGCATATGAGGTAGGATGAATGCATGGGGTTCATATGCATGAACAATGCTGGCTAACTGACTAATATGAATGTGAGAATATATACATTCATACGTAGTAACTATATCTGAAATTGTGATAACATGAGTTTACTGCTAACTAACATGACTACTGTTTGAGTTCTGATAACTGATAACATGAGTGACTATATCTGACAGTCCTGAATCTGATGGAACTAGTTGAGTTTTGTACTGTATCTGAGTTGACTGTATCTGACAGTCCAAATCTGTAAAATAAAATTGTGAGAAATAGTCATCTAACTGACATGCCCCAAATAACGTATTATAACTGAATTGGGGTCAAATCTATACCCTAATTAGAAGGATGTCAATACCAAGCCACTGGTAAGAACAACATATGAGTGACCCTCGACTAGTAGGTTACTCTAATAAGAATGGTGGGAAACCTCAACTAGCTGGTTAAGCCACCTCATCTACCCTCAACTAGATGGTAAATCCATCTCATCTACCCTAAACTAGTAGGTATGATGTCTCAACCTATGGTGGCTACGTAGTTCTGGAATGCAAGGATTACTTCTAAGAATCACACCCTCTACTAGCAGGTGATTTCCCATCCTTGGGCTTACTCAGTGCTAATATCTACTCCAATTTGAATAGACACTGAACATGATTAACTAATTTGAACATAGACTGAGTTTACTAAATTCTGTTAACTGATGGAATGCTACTAATATCTGGCAACTGACTGAGTTCGTGAGATTACCAAGGTTACTGAATTACTGAGCTTTCCTAAGTCACATGACTGATTAAGTTCTATGGATCATGGCTTGAATGAGGATATCGTGAAAACATGACACTAGCTCTAGGCATACATCTAAATTGTTGGGTACAAGTACCCGCAGGACTCGATGGAAAGAAACTAACAAAGCATGATTTTCTTGAATACATGAACAACATCGCAATCCATAATTTATTTATTTAGGCAATTCATCAAACATGTGATATGCATATGATTGTACATAAATGGGGATTCATAAGATCATACTAGTTAGGCATTTTTTTCTTTCACATAGGCATTTAATCAAACACATTGTAGCAATAGTATATGTAGACAATATTATATAACAAATAAACATCATGATTTAACTTTAATTTCATCATCTAAGGGTTTAATCATAGGTCAACATGAATCTACCTTTATACTAATCAATTCCACATGAAATTGATCACCCAACATGAATTAGAATTCAATTGGTCATTATTAACATGAACAAAAGCAACCCAACATGAAATTCATAAAGAAATCTATACAATTTAACTTTAAAAAGAGATTCTTAGGCTTCATGGATGAAAGGATTCCATGAATGAAACCTATGCATACCTAGATTGAATTTCTTGAAGTTATTGAACTTAAAGAATTTGAATCTCTTAGTTCTTGAAGAAGATTTGAAATTTGTTCTTGGGGATTAATCTTTGAGAGAAAACCCTAATTTTGTTGTTGTAGATGGATAATGAGTATTTTAGCTTTGGTTGGATATAACTAGGTATATAAAAGGGTGGTAAAATACTAAAAAGACCCTTTAAAAATAGCTTTAAAATAATTGAACGGAACATGTGATGGTGGGTATGATGGTCCGTCGCTGGGTCGACGGTCCGTCGGACTGACCATCACACTGGGACCAGAATTAAAACTTACTGCCTTGGTACGATGGTGTGGTATGATGGTCCGTCGTTGGGTCGATGGTTCATTGGTCCTGATAGTCACTTCTAGGCAAAATAGGGCCTCACTATTTTCCTTATGATGGCCTGAGCGACGATCCATCGCTAGTTCGACAGTGCGTCAGCCTGGGACATCGATCTAGGGCAGAAGGTAGCCACACTTCCTCGCTGAGACATTCATGGGCGACGGTCCGCCATCCTCACCGTTGCACCTGGGCGGTTTTACTGCCTTCTATATTTTGGCCATAACTTTCTTTTTCGATGTCCGATTTTGATGAAATTTGTATAAGAATACCCCATGTACAAAAGTGGATTCATCTTTCAAAGAAAGATCTTAACATTCTAGAGATAATTTCAAGCTAGGAAAAAGTACGGGGTATTACACGCTTCAACTGCTAATCATATTTGGTCATTGTATCCCTATGTGATGTAGGGACTAGTCATACTATCACACCTCCTACTTAGTGACTTGGATTTGGTTACAGCTTGTGCTGACATGAAGTGTTGGGCTTCCATACTTAGGAAGGCTCCATTTTTACTTTTAGTTGCTTATGTCTTTATTGGTTTAGATTTGGATATTGGTTTTTGCTATGGTCGGGGGAATGTCGCAACCGCATATTATTTGATGTTTTAGAGGCTTTGTATGGAAAAATTGTGGAATTGGGTATGTTATGGAACAAATATGGATTTAGTTATTATTCTATGGCTATAGATTTGGTTTGGTCGGTTAACTTGGTTGGGTTGGTCTTTGTTATAGACCTACCACAAAGTTATTTATATTCTAAATGATCTTCATCTTATTATATGTTAAGAATTCTTCCGACTCAGGGTATATGTTAGTTGGTTGGATTTGGTATCGAGGGTGATCTTCGGTACATGTTGGAATTGAGATTCCCATTACGACAGGGCCCTGGTTCGGGTCGTGTTAGCTCAAGCCTCATCTGATGTTCTATAGATGGTGTAAAGTCTTTCTTCAACTAGATATTGTATGTACAAATGCCCGATGGAAAGCCTACAATGTCGGCAATTATCCACCTATAGCTCTCTTATACCTTTTTAATATTGATATAAGTGTTTCAACCCGATTCTCCACTATGTCAGCTGCAATAATCACTGTTAATGTATTTCCTTCTTCCAAAATTACATATCGAAGATAACCTAGTAACTCTTTCAACTCCAACATAGGTTGTTCTTCAATAGATTGTTTAGTAGGGGGTGTTGGTCTATTTTTCAAACCCAAACTATCTTCTTTGAAGTGTATGAGTGTGAACTCACTCCAGCAAAAGAACAAACTGTTTGATCATTTTCTTCAATTCTCTCGCTATCAAAGTTCATCATCACTGCTTCTAAGGTTCAAGAACAAACTTTTCTTCAACAAGAACCACTAGATCGACCTCATTAATAACATCTATAACAAAGACTACATTCATCTTCCTCAATTGCTTTATAGTCTTACAAACATCAAATTGATTTCTTAACTATTAAGTCTAAACTTTAACTCATTTCTCTCAATATCCACTAGTAATCTCTCATTGACCAAAAATGAGCTATGCATGACTATGGCCACTTTAAAATCCACTTTGCAATAAAGATTCATGATGTCTGTGGAAAATATAAAAATTTCTATTTTCACTAGCACATCATAGAGAATAACAATCGGTCTCTTCACTAAATGATATTCCATCAACAAGCATATTGATGTTAGCTTTGGAGTTCCTAAACCCAACTATCGATAAATTACTAGTGGCATGAGGTTGATACTTGCTCCTAAGTCACTCCGTCCTTTATCAAATCTAAAGGCTCCAATCATACATGGTATAGTAAATGCTCCTAGATCATATTTCTTTTGCACTAGTGATTTCATTACAACGATACTTCAATGATCAAGACTAGCCATCGGATGATGGCTGATTCTTGTTTTCTTCGTAGCTAGATCCTTCATAAATTTAGTATATCCCAATATTTGTTCTAAAGCCTCAACAAATGGTACATTCACTGATAGTTGTATGAACATAACCACGAACTTGTTAAATTTACCATACTTTGGATTTTTTTCACCCTATTTGGGAATGGAGGTGGTGTACTAAGAATTTTTATTAGAGGTACTTCTGACTCCTTTCTTTTTTCCTGCCCCAAATCATTACCAGTATTCCCTTAAGATTGTTGCTCTAAATATGCACCCTTCTCTGCTAGCTTCTCAAACTCAGTTGGTCTAACATTTTTCACATAATCATCTAACATAATATCATCAACCAGTGGGTGGATTATTAGACGTGGTTCCAGTAACATTCTACTATTTTTAGTGGATACAACCAAACATGTACCATCATTCAATAGATTTTAAATTGTATTATTAGGTATTGTTCCATCTTTTTTTAATTGAAAGCGGTTGATAATTTGTTTATTTAATGTTCCAAATTCCTAATAGAGGTAGAATCAAAACAACCAATTTTTTCATGGTTGATATATCACCCCATATTTCTATGACACCTGCATCAGTCGAATCCACCCATTTAAGAAACTTAGACATCATGTCTTCCATAAACTTCTTCATGAAATCATTAGTCACAATGTTGTAGCTACCAGGTGGCACGTATAATACATATTTTTCACATTTGTTCTTCTAGTTTCATAGATCATGATCTTTATAATAAGTTTTTTCATAATAATTCTCTTTTTGATAGTTTTGACCTTATTTTCTATAGCCAATCGACCTACAAACCCCTGGGTTTTTCAAGTAGTTTGCCTCCTCTTCAGAATCTGATTCAGCCATCCTACTATTAGACCCAACTACTTTGATCATTTCCACATCACCTAAAAGAAAATATTTAGTGACCATATCCATTAACCATATCCTGGTCACGTTCTTCTTCTCTTTAGTGTTGCTCTACCAACATCCCAACTGAATAATTGTTGCTTTCTACCTTAGATTCCCTTGATTGGTAAACTCTACTTGACTTCATTAGACCATCCAAGATTTAAGTTGCCTTAGTAAAGGTACAATCCATGAAAAATACTCCACCTGTATTATTCATAATTGTATTTTTGTTTGAGTTAAAAGCCCTATAAAATGTCTCCATTAAGTGTTCATCAGCCAACTTATGATTTGGGCACTAAATTAATTTCTTCTTAAATCTCATCCATTTATAGTGAAGGGACTAATTAGGAATTTGTGTAAAGTTATTGATTTCATCCCTGAACTGTAATATCCTTGATGGCGAAAGGAACCTTTCTAGGAAAGTTCCTTTTAGTTGCCTCCAGTTTGTTATAGAATTGGGTGCCAGTTTAGTCAGCCACAAAGTTGCCTCCAAAAATAACAATAGTGGAGACAACCTTATAGTAATAGGATTTTATCCTACTCATAATGATACAAGCATAAAGAGAACAAGGATTACAAGGCCTTCCCAAGGAGCAAAGCCAAGGAGTTGTAACGTCTTCAAGCTATGTTCATGCAAATGGAGGCTTGTGATAGTATAATTTCATCAACCAAAGAAAGGTATTTGTTAAAGTGTGAAGAAGAGATTTAAATACACTTAAAGGCAGCCTTTAATACACTCCAAAGGAGCCTCAACTTAGGGATATTATGGTCTTTTAAGACTCCCTTTTTACACTCCAAGGAGCACCTTTCATTAAGGGTAATTAAGACATTTTCTTGTAATAGTATAAATAGATCTTTAGCTACCATTTTTTTTATTATTTTTGATGAAATTATTGAGTGAAACTCAAATTGTAAATTCTTTCTTAGTCTAGGGATTGGAAAAGCCATCTTAGTGTAGATCTTGGAAAAGACATTGAAACTAGGGTGATCATTGAGTGTGGAATCACTCTTGTTGACATTTTGGCAAGAAAGATTGTGTGCTTGAGGAGTTGATCCCTTTGTATCCACCTAATAGTGTGGTGTTATCCTCCATTGGTGTTGTGTGTCTTGGTGTTTGATAAACACCTTGGTGCTATTCATTGGTGTAGGTGTATGTCTCACTACTATCCTTTTACATTTATGCAATTTTCTCTTCTTTTGTGTTCAATCCGTGTGTTCTCTTCTTCATCTTATTCTTCTTCTAGTTGCTGATTTTTGCTTATTTATTCTTAAATTTTTGCTATTAGTTTAGTTTTTTTATCATTTGTTATAAAGAGCAATGTATTAGAGTTGTTCCCACAACTCTAAGCCTTGGATCGAAGAAAATCTCACAAAAAAAGAGTCAAATTCAAAGAAAAATCACAAAAAAAGATAGATCTTGTTTTGTTTGTTGTAAATCCGAAATTTGTGTGTTAGATCTACTCATTTTTAGTTTGTTTTGGTAGTTTATAGTGCTAAATTATTGTTCGCTAACACTTAAAGGGTCTAGATCTAAGTTTAGGGCAAAGTTTGGTTGAATTTGAGCTAGATCCACCATTGTTGTGCCTTGTTTGAAGCTTTTGAGGTGGGATCTTGTTTTTGATCATCTTGTTTGTGGAATTTTTTGTCTGATCTTATGTTGGTTGTGTTTTTCTCGGCCTAAGGAACCTAGATCTAAAAGAAAATTTAAATTTGGGGTTCATTTGATAGAGGGTGAAACTTTGGTCAACTCTTAAATATTCATCTTGTTCTTCAACCATTATCATAAATTGTTGGGAAAGAATATTCAAGAGGTACATTTGATCCAAAAAGGTGAAGGAGAGAGGGTGTACTAGTTGGTAAAGGCAATTTCCAAGAAGCTTCCTAGTCTAGCCAAAAGTAGAAAACAACAAAGACAAAGGGAATCTTTAAGTACAAATCAAGTGCAAAGGGGGGGGGGGGCATTGTTTTTTACCTTTAATTTTCCCTCCTAAATGAAATTCTTCTTCTCCTAAAGAGTGTTTGGCCGAGTCCTAAAGTTTGGAATTAAAATTATTTTGCAAAATCAAAAACCAACCACATTATACTATGTCATCACTAGTTGATCAACATAATTAAGCTCTAAACTATATTTCTTAGTTTCTTATTTTTTATTCTAGTTTCTTGTGTGTTAAACTCTATCACTAATTAGTAAACTAGTAACTACCTACTAGGTTGAGAATTAGTTTTGAGTCTGTTTGTTCGTGTCTTCGATTTTTGTATACTTTTCTCATTTTAATTCATAGTATTTTGTTGGTTCAAGTCCATGCATCATTTTATTTGAGTCATATCAAACAAAAATCTATCCCGGGACAAAGTAGATTCACCACTCATTCAATTTCCAAGTATTGCCAAGTTTTCAACACTTGTGAGACCAAGTGTTAGGTGAGATCTGAGAGTGAGTGTGGTGAGATTATTGAACTAACTTGTGTGCTTGTTTTGTAGGTTTTTGATTATTTGTTAGGTACTTACTCATGGAACCCATAGGTTCAAGTGCACAATCCATTGGTAATGATATTAGTGGGCTCATCATGGCTCAACTTGATGCCATGAAATGAAAGATGGCAAGAATGGGTTTAGATTTGGGAGAAATAGGGGACATATAAGAGATATGAAGGGTTATGTGTGATCAATAAGGGGTGATGTGAATAAAATAAAAGCGGGGATTGATAGACTATGTCCACGAAAACCTCCACAAGTTAAAATCCCTCAAAATAAAAGATTCTACACTTCCCTAAATACAAGGCCACCAACCCAAATCCATTCTCAATCAAAAATAATATCTTCTCTCCAAATTACTCTAAACCAAGACCCCTCAATCTAAGTAGAAAATAAGGGAGAGTTAAATCCCAAGGAGAATGAGGTGATGCCTCAAGATGGAGAGAAAATGAATGGTGAGGTACAAGAAGGATGTGAAAATAGAAGGGAAAAGATAAGGGAAACTATGTCTAGTAAAACTGGAAGGGGAAATAAATGCTTGATTGTAGATCTTGTCCAAAAAGAATCTGTAAGAACCCATAAAATTCTCTCATAGTCTGAGACTTAGAGCGTGTTCAGTAAAGTGTTAATCTGGCCCTAAAAGGTTGAGCAATGTCTTCCCAAGTGAATAGTATTTTGAACCGTGTATAGTTTCCCTAATATCAATTTTTTTCATGTAGAGCATTAAATAAGATTTTCATCGATACTAAGTTCTCCCAAATCCGACACTTGAGCAAAGAGTTAAAGCTATTTTAGTGAGACAGTGTACCATATGGAACTTTAGCGCGTCGCAGAGCCAACCAAAATGGCAATTGTCAAATTCCAGTATACCTCCGCAATTATGGCGCATCCCATCAATGCTTAATTTTATAGTTGTGAATTTCTAGTACACTAGCGTGATTCCACCATGGTGAGGTGCCTTTCCAGTTCACAATCAAGGTGGCAACGGGATTTCCACAGTGTCACACCTCCAACCAGTTGCCCAATTGTCTAGTTTCCAGTGAGATGGCGTGATTCCACTGCGTCATGCCAACATGTGAAATTGGGATTTTCAGATTCCATTTTTAAATTTCAAGAACCAATTGGTAATTTCCTAAAGCCCCAAACCAGTCTATATATGGGATCTATACCATAAATAACAAAAATACTTCATTATTCATCAAATTTTCCCCCAAATCCAAGTATTTTCTCTCTCAAGAGGTCAAGAACCCTAGCCAAGAAATCAAGAACGAGCCTAAGAATTTTTTCAAGAACCTTCAAGAAAGAGTCTTCTAATGTATGCAGATGTTGATTCTTGGGTCCCTTTCATCCAATAATCTCAAGAACAATTTTTTAAATTCAAAGATCTTATATTTATGAGTTTTCATGATTCATGTGAATTGAAATTGAAGTTCATGTTATTATTGAGTTTGAATTCATGTTTTGTTTGCAAAGTTTCAAGCTTGATCCTAGTATATGATATTCATGTGATGTTCATGATAAACTCTGTTCAAGTTGCATGTTAGGTGGTGTGTTTATGTCAATTAAGTGTAGAAATTGTGAATAACCAAAG
The DNA here is from genome assembly GCA_030864215.1 of Capsicum pubescens. Classification (NCBI taxonomy): domain Eukaryota; kingdom Viridiplantae; phylum Streptophyta; class Magnoliopsida; order Solanales; family Solanaceae; genus Capsicum; species Capsicum pubescens. The sequence goes on from CM061543.1 coordinate 129,496,505, forward strand.
CATGCTCCCCATATGTTTGATAAAATGCTTATGTGAAAGAATTAAAGCCATTATAGAATGTAGACTAGAAATCCCAAATTGTGTGCAAACCCATGCATGCCAAGTGTTTGTTGAAAAGCCTTAGTGAATGAATTGTGATATGATAGCATGAAATTACCCAATTATGTGCTTTTTGATATATGCTAAGACTTTAATACATGTTGAGTGTTTGATGTAAGACCTTGTTAAATGGAGTATGAGCCAATAGCATGTCTCCCTATACTATCACATGTTTATGATTGCTAAATACTTGAAGAGATGCTTTAGTGATTGTGAAGGTGAATGAATATCCATGGTCTTGATTATTCAAGAATGGTTATATTTTACTTTTATGTTATCGAGTCTTGGGGGTATTTATACCTGAAAAATTAGCTGCAGTCTAGAGCCTGTGTCAGTTTTCTCGATAATCTCAGATAATCCATGATTCTAAGAACTCAGTGAGTCATAGAACTCTATACTCTCATAAAGATACAAAACTTAAGAAATCTCAGAAATCTCAGTAATCTCAGTATCTCTAGTATTCTATCCTCAGTTCAGTACTCAGCTAAGATCTAGTAGTAATCAAGTATTTAGTTCGGAACTCAATTTCATGCAGTCCGATAATGAGATTCAGTAGTATTCCATCAGATATGGAACCAAGTGAATTCAGCGTAACTCAGTCAGTTCATTCGAGAAATATGATCAGTAACAAATTCAGCTCAGTTTAAGTTTAGTTTAGAATAATTTTATAGTCTTTCAGTTGGGAGTAGGATCTAGCACTGACAAAGTGCAAAGATAGCAGTTCCTTGTTAGCAAGTCAGAGTCATTAGGATGAATCCCTGAACTCCAGAGGTGCGTAGCTAGCGCAGGAGCAGGATTCACCCGTCAAAATAAGGCTTGACTATTATACTATCTTAGTCTCGACTTCCTGTGAGGGTTACCCATTAGAGAGACTTAAATAGAGTAGAGGTATTTACTTGTGGAACGATATTGACACCTTTCTAGCTGGGGTTACAGGTTGGACCCCACCAGTTTAGATTCGGGGCATGTCAGTTAAGTGAGAACCCCCATTGTTGTAAATTTAGTATCAACCTTCAGAGTAGAAAATAGAAATTAGGACTGTCAAATACAGTCACCTATATTAGTTAGGAACCCAGAGAGTTCCATTTATTCATGGACCACCCGCTAGATAGGCATGTTCTCACGTAAAGTTATTTAGAATTAGTATTATCAGATCCAGAGATCATCCGTTATATAGGCTTAATCTCAGTCTCAGATTTAGTTGAGTAATATCATTATTAGATACAGAGATCACCTGTTAGATTGGCTTGATCTTAGTCTCAAATTCAGTTGAGTAATCTCATTATAAGATTCAGAGATCTTCCGCTAGATAGGTTTGATCTCAAAAATAATCTTTTCTTATCATTGTTAGTAGATTCAGGGATCATCCGCTAGAGAGGTTTAATCTCAGATTCAGACAGTCGAGAGTAGTAAGCTCAACTTTCAGTCATTGATATGAGTAGATTCAGTTAATCAGCTTCAGTATCATCAGTTTCTGAGATCACTCACTGATGGGACTGATCTCAATTTTAGTACTCAATTTTCTAAATCAGAAGATTCAGTTGTTTAGTATTTCAGTATAAGTAGTGAGTTTAGATGTTAGTAAAGCAGTATCCGAGTTTCAGTATTTTGAGTTGCGATGTTTTCAGTTATGGTTTGTGCATTCATGGATATATCCTCATTCAGCATTCTCATGATTATTCAGTTAAGTAATTATTCATGCATAAGCCCTTGGATTTAGCCTTACCTCATCTTCGTACTCTGTATATTCCCATACAGATGCATTTGTGCTATGGTGTTTTATTTGACACCATAGATTTAGAGGCACGAGATCCAGAGTACCCGTAGTAGCTCAGTCCCAGTCAGCAACACTAGACGTCGCAGTGAGTCCTCTTTATTTGAGGGTGATCCTTATTTTATTATCGTATTAGATTTAGTTTATTTTCTGTAGATGTATTTAGTTGGGGACATATTTCATCAACTCCACAGTTCAGACAGTTTAGAGGCTTTTCGGACAGATGTATCAGTATTCAATTTTCAGTTTTGAGTATTTTAGACATTTTGAACCTTATGGCCAGTTTTTGCCAGTTTTCCGCATTTATTACAAATATTATACAGTGCTGAGGTATAAATATCAATAGAGGGTTAGCTTGTAGTCCTTCAGTATCATGAGCACCGTGTGACATTCCGGTTCCAAAAAATTGGGTCATTACAGAATCCTTGTTACTCACTAACCCAAATACTAGCATTTTTCCTAGTATTTTCTCTTCTCATGTGCAAGTTTAAGACCCTAGAAGTCCCGATGAGAAACCCAAGGAAGTTCCCTTCAAGCCCTTGGCCGAAAGTCCAAATTTTGGGATAAGTGATGAAAAAATGAGTCCAAAGGGAAACCTTGACATATACCCTTGTAATATGGAGAATGAAGGCTTCCCTGATGCAAAACCAAGTGAAGAAAACACTTCCCATGATCTACAAGGTAACAAAACTATCTTCTACACCCCTAGAAACTTGAATATCTGTGATGTGTCTAGTAGTGGAAAAATTGGTATAGTTTCGGATATGCTTAGAATAAAAGTTTATAAATCTTCCTTTTGTGATACTCTTGGTGTTTTTAGGTTGCATAAGGACAAAACTCTTGTTGTAAATACGCAAGCACTAGTTGATCCTTTAGATGACAAAATCAATTCTTTTCGTAACAATGATTTGTGTCCATCTAGTGCTAGCACTTATAACTTGAATAAGATTCCATTACCAAGTGAAAAGATTATTCATACACTAGTTGACCCTTATGAAAACAAAGGCGAGTCTACGTTGGTATGTGAGTTGCCAACAACTAGTGAGGGTGTGCAAAATGATCAATCAGGTGGAGTTGACTTTGAATTGCTAGAATGTTTAGGAGACTCGAATTGTGATTGTACTTGTGAAAATAGGTTTGATTGTGATATCTTTGCTTCCCGTTATGGGTTGAATATGTGTGTGGGATACTCTCTTGAAAGAGAAGGTGGTATTTGTTTAGGTATTCCATCTACTTCTTCTTTATGAATTTCCTATGATGATCTTGAAACTAGTGAGTTCATGCATAAGGACACCAAAGTTGAAGTTAACTTGTGTTCACCTCTCTCTAACCTCTTTTCTCTCATGACATTTCCAATAGTGATAGAGAGGGTATGCTTAACTTTGTGGATGGAACCTTAGTGGAAAATGAGAGTGGCCGAGACTTAAGCCTTTGGTTAATTCTTCCATTTGACCCTGGTTATTTATTGGGTTGTGGAAATTGCAACACAACCAACTTAGTACTTGGTAAATATAACAAGCATAGTCTTATTATGGATGTTGGAATCCTTCCCTATGATGAAAAGTCTTTTTTGGGGGTATACAACCCACTTGATAGACCCAAGTTGTGCATGGGAGGAATTTCCATCAATGTTAAGTGCTCAATAAAGAAGGGGAGTATTAAAAAGAGTCAAGAGAGCTCATCCTTGAGATATTCCATTCTTGACCAAGATATCACTACTTATAGGTCAAAAAGAGAGTTCACTCTTAAAAACACTTTAGATAAACTCTATTTTGTGATGCACTTTTTTATGACTTGGTTGTGATGAGAGACCCCTTTCTCAAAGGTGGTTTCATGATTTAGGACCCAAAGGAAAATGTGTCATTGAATCTTGGGGGTATTCCTTATACATGTGCATCCTTGTTTGACACACTTGTGCTTAAGTTGCTTGAATCTCAACTTGTGGATGCCAAGTTTATGTTTCATTTGAAAGGAAGGAGTCGTATGAGTTTAAATGAGTTGATTCCATCCTTATATGATAAGTCTTCTGAATCCATTAGCATTCTTATAGATGATAAAATCTTGGATTATTTATTTACACTTAATGCATTCCTATACTACCTCTTTCCTTATGATGATATCCATGCTAGTCTTAGATTTGTTTTATGTAGGGGCAGGACATTTGTTTATTTGTCGACTTGGAGTTATAATGCTATATGGCTTTTGTGAAACTTTGTAGTTTTCTGATCTCTTGATGTTTGCCTTAGCCCTGTCCTTTGTGATGCTTTTGGAAGGTGTTTCATGATAATAACAAAGGATAATTGGTTGTACTCCAAAAGTGTACCCCCTTGGCATGATTACATAACCTGTGGTGCTAATGCTAACCCTCATACCATGAGGATTATGTGCTTGTTCTGTTTTCTCTTTGGTGTTGCTAGATGTGTATTTGAGGACAAATTCCTTCAAGATTGAGAGGATGATATAGGCATAAAGAGCAAAAGGATTACAAAGCCTTCACCAGGAGCCAAGCCAAAGTGTTGCAACGTCCTCAACCTTTGTTCATGCAAATGGAGGCTTGTGAGAGTCTAATGGCATCAACCAAAGGAGGGTATTTGCTAAACCATGAAGAAGAGCTTTGTATACACTCCAAGGTAGCCTTGAATACACTCCAAAGGTGCCTCAACTTAGGGATACTATGGTCTTTTGAGACTCCCTTTTTACACTCCAAAGGAGCACCCTCCATTAAGGGTATTTTAGACATTGTCTTATAATTGTATAAATAGATCTTTAGCTTCCATTTTACATTAGTTTTGATGAGTTGATTGAGTGAAACTCAAATTGTATTTTCTTTATTAGTGTAGGGCTTGGAAAATCCATCTTAGTGAAGGTCTTGGAAAAAACATTGAAACTAGGGTCATCATTGAGTGTGGAATCACTTTTGTTGACATTTTGGAAAGAAAGGTTGGGTGCTTGAGGAGTTGATACCTTTGTGTCCACCTAAGAGTGTGGTGTTATCCTCCATTGGTGTTGTGTGTCTTGGTATTTGATACACACCTTGGTGATATTCATTGGTGTAGGTGTATGTCTCACTACTATCCTTTTACATTTATGCACTTTTCTCTTCTTTTGTGTTCAATCCGCGTGTTCTCTTCTTCATCTACTCTTCTTCTAGTTTCTGATTTTTGCTTCTTTAGTCTTAAATTTCGGTTATTAGGTTAGTTTTTTTATCACACAAGATAGTCGAATGACTTATAGATGTTGACAAAACTCACCAAGTGCATATTAGGATCAACAACGGGTAGTCCACCAAACAACACTTTCAAATTAAGAAACTGAATCATCATGCGATTAATGCTAAACATCACCCCAAGATCCAACGGAGGTGGCATAATTTCATATTAGGATCAACAACGGGTAGTCCACCAAACAACACTTTCAAATTAAGAAACTGAATCATCATGCGATTAATGCTAAACATCACCCCAAGATCCAACGGAGGTGGCATAATTTCTCCAGTAGTACTAACTCCATCAAAATCAGCTTTATCGGTATCTAAGGCAAATTGTACCACGGCTGTGGGCGCCCTTTGCCTTGTATTTGCTGATTTTTTTTCATTGGTGTGATATTATCAACATATCACCTGTTCATTAGGTTAACCAACTCTTCATCTCCAAGATTCTCTTCATCCACATTCGACCCATGTTCGGATGATACAAAATAGACTAAGAACACGTGAAATTGGGATGAAGAACACAAAAACTAGCAAACACACAGAGCGAAAATAACTCACTAGAAGGGAGATGAAGAAGAAGATTGAATAAATGTAAAGATAGATAATGAAACATAAGAAACCTTAATGATTAGCACCTAATTGTGTATCAAGCAACTATAAACACTTCACCATGGATGGATAACACTTAATTCTTAGGTGGACACAAAGGAATTCACCTTCTCAAGCACCCACCTTTCTTGCCAATTTGTCAACACAAGTGAAATCCATCAATTGTGTTAACCCTAATTTCAGTTTCTCTCTCTTAAGGAGAAAGAGAATACTACAAGCTAAGACTACTATTACAATCTAAAAATTCACTCAATTTATTATCTCAAAACTAATGAAAATAGAAGGATACTTGTCTATTTATACTATTAAATAACAAATGTCAAAAATACCCTTAATGAAGAGTTCTCCTTTGGAGTGTAAAAAGAAGTCATTAAAAGACAAGAATGCCCTTAATGAAAGGAGCCTATGGAGTTCAAGATCCCTCCTCATTTCTTTATTTGAACAAGACTTCAAAAAGGCTCCAAAATGTCTTCAATCTGCATCTTGAACCTTTGATAATACCTTGTACCTTTTTGTGATCTTCATTCTTGTTTCATCCTCTTCATCTTGAAAGGAATTTGTCCTCAAATTTTTATCTTGCAAAACCAAAGAGAGAAAAAAACAAGAAGATAATCATCTCGGTAGAAGGGTTAACATTAGTACCACAATTTCATCATCACTCCAATATGGTTCGCATTTACCATACATCCATGCATCCTTCGTGTTTGATATGAAAAGCTTGGCATAAAGGATACAAAGAAAGTGAAAGACATCAACATAAAAAGATAAACGGCATGACCCAAAATCACAACTTCCACATCTCCAAAGTATTCTATGGTCAATGGTAAGTAGTAAGCAAGGGTCTAGGTCGAGGTTAGACATTTCTTTTACAACACATCCATGTTCACAACTACCAGAAGTAATCACCCTTAAGAGAAAGTTATCATTCAAGATTAAAGGGTTGTGGGCTAAAAATCCCCTCCTAGGAACAAGCACACCTTTATTCGCAAGTTTGCCAAACACATTATCATAATTAACAAGACTAGTAGAACGGTTTTCATCACACAAGCTCAGCATGTCCAATATCATGGTCAATATTACAAGAATGAACACTAACTTGAGGTTTTTGAATCACATCACTCATATGATCAAGTAGCAAACTATCCTTAAGAGAAAATTGACCAATATGTGCGACAAGAGAACTACTAAGGAAGGATTCATGTCTTTCTACACTATGTAAACCTGAAATCATATCACCTTGACTACTAATAGAAACATCACAATACTTTAAGATTAAGGGAGTGTAGAGTATACCAATTTCACCTTGATTTTGACTAGGTCAACCCACTTTTTTTTACAATGGCCAACTAGCGTGTGAATACTCTTGTCAGTTGGTAATGGAACATAATTCAAGTGCTAGAACTAGATGGACACAAATCGTTCTTATGAAAAGAATCAATTTTGTTATCAAAATGATTAACTAGTGCTTGCATATTCACAACAAGAGATTGGTCCTTATGAAACCTAACAACACCAAGAGTATCACAAAAGAAAGATTCACACACTTCTTTACTAAGAAAATATGAAACTACACCACTTTGGCCACTATTAGCCACATCACAACATCTTAAATTCAAGAAAGTGTAGAGTGTAGATTTGTTACCTTGTAGATCATTGGAAGTGTGTTATTCACTTGTTTTTACATTATTTAAGCCTTTATGCTCCACATTACAAGGGAATATGTCAAGTTTTCTCTTTGGACTAACTTCTTCATCACTTATCCCAAAATTAGGACTTTCGGCCAAGGGCTTGAAGGGAACTTCCTGGGATTCTCCTTGGACCTTCTAGGGTCTTGAACCTGCACATGACAAGATAAAATTCTAGGAAAAATATTATTATTTGGGTTAGTGAGTAATAAGGATTCTTTATGGACAAGATCCATAATTAAACATTTATTTCCCCTTCCAACTTCACTACCCATGGTTTCCCTTTCCCTTGCCCTATTTTCTCCACACTCTTCTTGTACCTCACCATCCATTTTCTCTCCATATTGAGGCTTGAACTCATTCTCTTTGGATTCAAACTTATGGAGAGGAGGTATTGGATTTGGTTTATGCATGTTTCAAAAAGTTCTTTGAAAGATTTAGAGAGCTGCACATTAATTTACCTCTTTTACATGTTTTGCAGGAAATGACCAAGTACACAAAGTAATTGAGGGACGTGGTTTCTAATAAATTTAAGTTGAAGGATGCTGAGAAAGTAGAACTAACTAAGGAGTGTAGCTTTGTAGTGACTCAAAAGATGCCCAAAATGCTTAAGGACCCTAGGAAGTTCACTTTCCCCATTCAAATTAGTACCAGTGAGATGGTCCATCCACTTAGTGATTTAGGGTCTAGTATCAAATTGATCCCCATCTCTTTGTTCTATACTTTGTTCTTGCGAAAGCCTAGACTGAGATCTATGCTACTACAGCTGGCAAACAGGACCATAGCCTGTCTTGAAGGAGTCATAAAGGATGTTCTAAGTAAGGTTAGTAAGTTTATAATTCCTACTGACTTTATTTCTTTAGGTTTTCAGGCAGATGAACAGGTGCCAATCATCTTTGGATGTCCATTCTTAGAGACGGGAAGAGCTTTAATAGATGTGAGAAAGGACAGTCTCAAAATGAGGTTGGAGGATAAAGAGATAGTATTTAAAGTGTAAAAATGGCTTAGCACACTATACCATTACAAAAACCTATGTATTATTACTATAATTGAAAGGGATAAGTGTGGAGTGAAAGAGATGGTTCCATAAAATACCTCTTCGACTTTTCTCATTGAGCAGCATAACCCACAACCACTTAAGCCCAACATGATGTAGATTGATGAGCCTGAAAAGGATATGTTTGAAAAAGTTATTAACCTTGAGAGTTCATACTCAAGAGTTCAAAAAAAAAAGAAGATGGCCTCAAAGTGTTAGGAAAAAAGATGGAGAAATGATGATGAGTCATGGTTGGGTTGTGTCGCGATACTAAATTAGGAGTTTCTTGGGAGGCAACCCAAGTTAAGTAGGTATGTTTTAGTTTTAGTATTTTTAGTTTTTACTTCACGTATTTTATGTTTTGTTGAGTCAAGGTTGATGGGAAGTTTAAAAAACAAAAAACCTGAGCTAAGGAGCATGGCGAAGACTAAGTGTGGGGTCCCCAAACCCTCTTAATGATAAAAGATGATAATAGATAGTCCTAAAGGACTCAGTGAGTATTTCTATCTCTACCTTTGAAAGTATACTTTGGGTACAAAGTAGATTTTTAAGTGTGAGGTGGGGAAATTCTCATTTTTAGGGTAAGATGTTTTTGTTGGTGCAATATTTGATTGCATGATGAAAGTTTTTTTGTTTTAAAAGAAGGTTGATTATGTGAATTACTACTTATTATACTCCTAGGCTCATGTTAATGAATCTTGTACTTGTTGGCTTAATGTTGAATTCATGATATTGTTTGGTTAAGAGTCAATGATGATCATGCTTTAGTTGAACATGTTGCACATGTGTGTGAGGTTGTTGTATATTCTTTGTTATACTTGATGTCTAGAACTTTCCTGGTGTATATGCAAAGAGAAATAAAAAGTGTGGGCTTAGGATATGATATAAGCATTCCTTTGATATCATTGTTTCATACCCTCTTTTACCCACCCTTGTGCATAATCCTAGTTAAACCCGCATTGAGCCTTTAGGTTTTTCTTTGGCTTCCACATTATGTAGCTTAATCCCTTCTTCGATAGACCTTAATTTGATCCAATGCTCCTAACCTCTTTAGTTGAAATTTAATTAAGTTAGGGAGTTTGAAATTCAAGAAGGAAAGGTGAAATTGAAGACCCTAAGTGTTAGCTATTGGTGTTAAAAAAAGTGATATGTGTAGTTGTCGGGAGTTGAGTAATGACAAAAATGAAAATTTATTCTAATTGAATATGTTGTGCATAGAATACTTCCACCATAGTGTTTGTGAAATAAGCTTAATGAGATGGGGTGAAAAATAAAAAGTAATGTGGGAGACAAAAGTGGTGTAATTTGGTTGTTAGAGGTGAGTTAATTTTAAAAATATGATGTATTAGAGCACATAGGGAATATAGTCACTATTAAGACAAAATAGTTCCTACCCATCACTTAGCCTACATTATAACCCTTAAAGACATATTTGATCATAAGCTTCATCATTCTGATATTAGCGGAGTACTACACTAAGGGTAAGGAATTGTTCATTATGTGTAACTTGTGAATTCCTAGAGAGAGTGAGAGTAACTTGATTCTTATACCCATTGTGTTATAAATTGCATTTATGTGAGTAATTATGGGTAACTCTTTTGTTGCGAGGGCATATGTTTGATGAATGTGGATGAGTTGTAGGATGTCTTTTATTAAGAAATATGCATGAGTTTGCCAACTTTGTGAGTCAATTCTCGAGGCTAGGATGCATAAGTAGTGTTCTTGAACTATCAATTGTGTACATAACATGCTAAGTGTAGAAACTTTCATTTTGTATAGTAATTATAGTACTAGATTGAGTTTATTGAATGTAGTATAAGTGTAGAGTCTCCTTAGTTTATTATTCTTAGAGTTAAGAGTTGTTCGAGGACGAATAAGGCTTTAAGTGTTGGGTACTGATGTTGGTTGTATTTATGCATTTTAGTGTTATTATCCTAGCTTATTTATCTTTATTTTGAGGAAAATTTATGTGTTTTCCGTGTTGATGATGATATATATAATCATCCAAGGTTTTGGTAAGTGATTATATTGTTTAAATGTGTTTTCTAACAAGTTTGGGTTTAAAACAATCATTCAGAGTCTAGACGAGAAAATTAGTTTTACTAGCTTGAGCTAGTTGCCGTTCTAGTTGATCCTGATGGATTATAAAGTGTACAGTGAGTTTCTTATGATTTGAAAGATTTATTATGTGTGGAACAACTTGTATTTAGTGTGCAAATTTCAATTGAAATGATCCAAGAGTCAACAATAAGTTAAAGCATAAAGTGGTCGAGACTAGTTCTTCGTTTGAGATGCTAGCTTGTAGTTCTTGACATTGTGTTGTCTTGAACTCTAATGTGTGGTGTTGAATCAAGTAGTATTCTTTAGTATTTGAAGTATATTTTATTTTGATGTTTACCAAGCTGGATTTCAAAGATAAATAAGACCATAAAGCAAGGATGGACGATGAACACTTAGACAAAATTTTGGAAGCAATTTCTAGTGAGGGTATGAAGATAAGTACGAGATGCCCCCTATATCCCAGAGTTATTAGGACCACAAATCCTACCTTGTAGATGTAAAATGGTTCCCGTGTCACCCTTGCTAGTCCAGTCCTCCCAAGCCTGTGACTCCCCTATTCCTATACGTCCTAGGCTTCTTTCTACTATAAATACACACTTTAAACACTTTGTTAATCACTTTTGGATGTCTTGGAGCATTGAGAGTGGCTGATAAAAAAGTATTTAGTATTTTATTCTTTAATTTTGTCTTTAGAATTGATTTGATTATGTATTCCATTAGTTGGATCATTATTATGTCAATTTATGGCTTAACACCCCCTTTCCGAGGTTAAAGACAAGATCATGACCACAATCATTTTGAATTTATTTCATTTGATTTTCATATCATATTTGGTTTTTTGTTTTGTCCTTGTGTGAACTATTTTAAGGAGTATCTAACCTTATAATACATATATTATCAATCTTGTGATTTCGGGAGGGGGAATAGGAAGATAGAACATGGGGATAAGCAAACTAAGGTTCTTATTCTTTTATAAAATAAGGAATTTGAATTAGTGTCTAGGACATGGATATATCTAGAAGCCTTTCTTGGTTCACATGTAGGATGATAGCTTTATGCATCTAATTGGATTATTACATCCTTGCTCAATTATGTAGTTGTAATGTCTAAGTTGGGAAGACGATTAAAGGTTGGTCCACCATGATCATGCGATAAATCCTACGAATTAACAATCAAGATAAGTGATTTAACAAATGAAGTTCAATAGTGTACTATGATTTTTCGAAGTACTTTAACCCTGGGATTACACACTGTTTACTTTATTTTTAGTTTACCAATCATAAACTCTTTTTGTTTTCCTTGCATCAAGTTAATCTCAATAAGTGAACTAAAATTTGAAAAGTTGTTGGAACTAGTCCCTGTGGGATGGATATTTGGCTTTCTTTAAGGCCACTATATTACTTGGTATACCACGTGCTCTTGTATGTGCGCAACAAGTTTTTGGCACCGTTGTCGGCGACTTATAAATTTGCAACTGTTTTATTTTTAGTTTAGCTCTTTAGATTTCTTTGGTTCTTTATGCTTGCTCTTGGTTTTGTAATTGAAAGAAATAGGTTTTTAGGATAGTAAACTGGAAAGGGATAGGGAATTGGTTTAACCAAGTCCCAAACCCGAGCTACACTTTAATCAGTGAAAGAGATAAGAAATTCTTCTCCCCTATGTTCCGCAAATAGAAGAAGATAATGATAATCATGCTCTCATGGTTGAAGAAAAAGTAGCCCGCAAAATAGTTCATGAAGAGGCAATAGCACTTCTAGAAAATTTGACCTCTTCTTTGAAGAAATTGGCTTTTGTAGGTAATTTTGAGGTAAAACAGAATATGGTGCACCTTCTGATCAGCTGTGGATAGTTTACCGGGCTTTCACATGAAGATTCACGTGTCCACATGTATAACTTTCTGGAGATCAGTGACACATTCATCCCTATGGGGGTGTCAACAGATTATGTAAGGATGACACTATTCCCTTTTTCACTATTGGGGGAAGCAAAGAAGTTGTTGAATGATAAGTAGGCAAATTAAATCATGACATGGGATGACTTAGCCCTGAAATTCCTCATCCGATTATTTATCTATTACAAGAGTACGAAACTTTGCAGTAAGATTGTGTGCTTCAAACAAAAGCTAGACGAGAATTTATATCAATCTTTGGAGCGGTTCAAATCTCTTCTTCGGGACTATCTACATCATCAATAGTCAATGAGGCATTAGCTCATACTTTTGTAGAGACACTTGACTATAACATAAATTTTTTGCTAGATTCAGCTGCAGCTGGTCTAGCTTTGGAGTTAACGTATGATGAGTTGTATACTTTGTTGAACCGCATTGCTCAAGGGAATACAGAGTGACATTCAAACTCAAGGAATTCTAAAAAAAATATTGTAGGTTTACCGGAGGTGGAACAATTTAATGCTATATCCACTTAGATTTCTGCATTGCAAAATTAGATAAACAACATAAATTTTGGGGTTACATAGCCTGCAGCCACAGTTAATGCAATTCAACAAGCAATAGGTTGGTGTGAAGTTAGTGGTAATAGTGTCCATTCTGCAGTTATGTGTGCAATAAATCCTAAGTCGGTGATGTTGTAATACCCGTGCTTATTCCTAGCTAGATATCATCTCAAGGATGCTAGTACTTTCTTTGAAATAAAAATATATATTTTTATCCATAGTGTTTATGAGATTTCTACTTTTTATCATGTGGGAAATTGAGTTAGCTTTCTAACGATACCAATTTTGTCCAAATCCGACACCAGACGAGGAAGTTATTGATGTTTTACTCAGAACTGATCAAAACTCCTAGGTGCGACGTCCAAGTTGACGGACCGCCAAAAAAGTGATGGACCACCACTTTGATCATCATAGCCAAGGTATTAGGGACACGTTCTGGATAAGGATTGACGGACGAGTTGAAGGACCGTCAGATTTTTGACGAAAAGTCATCCAGGCAGTCAACTGTTATCCAGTGAACCCAATTTATGGTCCACGTACGATGGTCGAAATAATGGACCATCAAGTTCCTGATGGACCGTCAGTCGGGTCGTCACATGCCACGTTCAGTTTACTTCCAGGCAATTTTAACAGGGGTATTTTGGTCACTTACTACTCGCCTATATATACCCAGATTAGTCTGAATTTAGCCATTTTTGCTCATTAGTATTTCACATACAAAAATTATGGTTTCTCTCTAAATTTAATCTCTAAGAACAAGACCCAATCTTCTTCAAAAATCAAAGGATTTGAAATCCTTCAAGTTAAAAAACATATAGAACCTTGAGTCAGGTATGCATAGTGTCATCTATGGATCCATTTTTTTCATAGAGATCAAGAACCATGTTTTAAACATTATTTTGTGATTTTCTTGTTGTGATATGAGCATGTACATGTTGATGATTGTTGGTTAAGTTTCAAGATGATATCTAAAGGTGTTTTCATAAAGTATATGTATTTGTTAGTGGAAACCCATGATCCTTATGTGGTTTAATATGGTGAAATTCATGAACACACTTAGGCTAAAAGAATGGATGCAAAGTGTTTGATAATATGCCTAGATGATAAAATTCATGTCCTATGTTTTAATAGTGCTTAAATGACAAGTCCATGCTCTATGCTTTACGATTTCCCATGAATTCCATGTGAGTGATATGCGTTGTTGTTGTCATATGGATTGACTATGCTATCGAAGCTATGCAAGTATATAACTATTGTATGAATTTCACTTCCATGTATAAGATGTTGAGAACTAAGCTTAGTGTGAAATCCCCTACTCATGATATGGTAAATTGTGGACTCTACTCTTACGATCAAGTCAGTCATGTGTGCCAGTTTCCTTTAATTGAGTCCTGGGGGTACTTGTACCTGAAAAATCTAGTTGTGTACCTAGAGCCATGTCATGTTATCATGATAATCTCAGTCAAGCCATGATCTATAGAACTCAGTCAGGCATGTGACTCAAGAGACCTCAGAAATCTCATAATCATATTTAATTCTAAATAGTAGCACTAATCCTTCAGTCAACGAAAGTCAGTTACTTAGTCCATGTACCGTCATTTAAATCACATTCAGTCTCTTCAGATGGGAGTAGAAGTTAGCACCGAGTAAACCCAAGAATGGGAACTCACCTGTCGGTTTAGGGTGTGATTCTTAGTAATCATCCTTGGGTTCCAGAAATACGTAGCCAACGTAGGTTGATACATCTTAACCTGTCAGATTAGGGTTGATGAGGTGGCTTAATCCATCAGTTTAGGGGTACCACCATTCTCATTTTGAGTACCTTCCACATAAGGGCCACTCACAGCTATTCTTACTAGGGGCATGGTATTGACACCCTTCCAGTCGAGGCAGAGATTGGACCCCAACTTAGCTAAATGTGTTGTTGGGGAATGTCGGAAAAACAACTACCTCCCACAGTTTCAGTCCCAATCTCAGTAAAAGAACTCAGATAGTTCTTCAGATTTATGTATATCAGGACTGTCAGATATAGTCAATTCAGTTACAGAATGGAACACAAATAGTTTCATTAGATTCAACACTGTCAGACACAGTCATCTATGTTATCAGAATTTTAGTATTTTTTATGCTAGATATCAGTAGATCATGTATTAGTGTCCATATCTAGATATCACAAAATCACGATCTCAGTTACTATGTATGCATGCTTTCACTCATACGTTCATATCAATTAGTTAGTCAGCATCGTTCATGCATGTAAACCTTTTTTGCATTTAACCTACCTCACTCGTATACTCAGTACTCTAAGTTATTCTGACATATTTGCGCTATGGTTCTTTCTTTCATGTTACACCATAGGTTCACAGATACGAGCCACAGATCAGCAGTAGCAGTAGCATTCCAGTCGCAGAGTTGCAGTGAGTTCTCATCCATTCGAGGATGATATTATTTATTTCATTTATTATTTCAGTTCAGTTTTTCTAGATGGAGTTAGTTGGAGACATGTTCCTTCAACTCCTTATTTAGACATGTTATGATTTGTCAGATATTCTATGCAGTTGAACCTTATGTCCTATTGTTTATGTTTTCCATATTATTACATTATATATTATAGTACACAAGTATAAATATCATTCATGGGTTGGATTGTGGTCCTTCGGGGTCATAAGCACCGTGTATCACTCCGGTTCAGAAAGATCGAGGCATCACAAACTTGGTATAAGAGCCTATGGTTCAATAGAGTCCTAGGAAGTCTGAAAGCCACATCTAGTAGAGTCTTGTGCATGGGTGTGTTGCACGCCACATTTATGTGCAAGAGGCTATAAGATGTTTTAGGAATAGTTTCCCTTCTTTCGGTATTCATATCATGCTAGTGAGCATAATCTCATGTTAAACTCTCAGTCTAATCCGCTTTTCTCTTATTTCAGAATAGGCCTCTAAAGAGAAGAAACCATCCAGCTCCTGAGCCCGAAGATCCTTTGGGCGAACAAGTTTCTCATGCGGAGTTTAGGGCCGCATTCACCACACTTGCTCAGTCTGTGGCTGCCCAAAATGAATGGACACAAGTTATTCCAGCCAATACAGTGGCCAACTCAACCACAACTAAGATTCGGGACTTCACGCGAATGAACCCTCCATCTTTCTTTGGATCTAAGTCTGTTGAAGACCCTCAGGAATTCATTGACCAAGTCAAAAAGGTCATAAACATCATGGGATTTACTTCTTGTCTGAGTGTCGAGTTAGCATCATACCAGTTACAAGATGTTGCTCACACTTGTTACAAATAGTGGAAGTCTGAGAGGTTAGAGGATGCAGGTCCTATAGAGTGGGAGGAATTTGTCATGACTTTCTTATATAGATTCTTTCCCCAAGAGCTGAGAGAGGCAAAGGTTCTAGAGTTCATCAACCTCAGGTAGGGAAATATGACAGTTAAGGAGTATTCTCTCAGATTTACTTAGCTAGCCAGATATGCCCCTCATGTGGTTACAGACAACATGGCTAAGATGAGCAAGTTCGTGTCAGGGGATAGTGAAAGAGTAGTAAATGAGTGTAGGTCTTCGATGCTGAACAGTGCTATGACTTTAGTCAGTCTCATGACTCATTCTCAACAAATATAGGAGAAAAATATTAGGACTATGTAGAGGCAGACGAAGAAAGCAACGTTAGGAAGTTTCAATTTTGCTCAACCAAAATCAGAGGGAGAAAATCATTTGTAGTTTTATCCTAAGCCAGCAATTCCAGCTTTTTTCTTTTGCCAGTGCCCTAATTCTGAAATTCAGAGACAGCATTAGAGATCGAACACCAGTCTCTAAGTCTCAGGGCAGTGACAGTAGTGCCCAAACTAATCCTCTGTGTCAGACTTATAGTAAGAACCATAAGAGTACCTGTAGAGCTGGTAGCGATGTTTGTTTCGATTGTGGAAAGCAAGGCCACAGGATTAGAGAGCGTCCACAGTCAGGTCTATAGGTTCAGCAGAATCGCTCCACAGCCCAGTTCGATCGCCCAAATCAGCAGGGTGCCGCTTCCAGTGCTACTAGTGGGCAACGTCCAAACAGACTCTATGCTCTTCAGACCCGATAGGATCAGGAAAATTCTCCTGATGTCATTACTAGTACATTACAGATTTTCCATGTTTATGTTTACGCTTTGCTATATCCAGGTGCATCATTGTCTTTTATTACTCCTTATATAGCAGGCGATTGCGGAATCAGTCCTGAAATTTTAGCAGAGCACTTTTCATTCTTTACCCCAGTGAGTAAAACCATCATAGCTCTGCGGGTATACAAGCACTGCCCGGTTATGATATTTCAGAAAGCCACATCAGCAGATTTAGTCGAGTTAGAGATGACTAATTTTGATGTCACTCTCAGAATGGATCGACTTCATTCCTGAATGCCACAGTCAACTGCAGAACCAGGGTAGTTCATTTTCAGTTCCCGAATGAACCCATCCTAGAGTGAAAGGGTAGTACGTTATTATTCAGGGTTCAGCATAATTCCTACCAGCGGGTAAGGAAAATGATTTATAAAGGGTGTGTGTATCATCTCATGCATATTAAAGATTCCAGTTCTGAATCTCCTAGTCTTGAATCAGTCCAAGTTGTAAAGGAGTATTTAGACGTGTTTCCCAAAAATCTTCCAGGCATTCCTCCCGAAAGGGAAATAGACTTCGACATTGACCTTATTCTAGATACTCAGCCTATTTCTATTCCGCCATACAAAATGGCACCAAAAAAACTCAAGAAACTAAAAGATCAGTTGAAGGATCTCTTAGATAAGGGATTCATCAGGACCAATGTTTCTCCATGGGGTGCACCATACTTATTCATGCGCAAGAAAGACGGTTCTCTCAGGATGTGTATTGATTACCGTCAGCTCAACAAAGTTACAGTCAGGAACAAGTATCCTCTTCCCAGAATAGATGACTTGTTTGACCAACTTCAGGGTGCTAGTTATTTCTCCAAAATAAACCTCAGATCAAGATACCATCAGCTCAGAGTTAAAAAATGTGACATCCCAAAGATAGCTTTTGTACTCGATATGGTCACTTTGAATTTCTAGTTATGTCCTTTGGTCTTACCAATGCCCCAGCTGCTTACATGGACTTGATGAACCGTGTGTTCAAGCAGTACTTGGACATGTTCGCCATAGTCTTCATAGATGATATCCAAGTCTATTCCCTCATAGAGCGTGATCATTCAGACCATCTGAGGATTTTTCTTCAGACTCTCAGAGATCACCAACTATTAGCCAAATTTAGTAAGTATGAGTTTTATATAAGATATGTAGAATTCCTTTTCCATATTGTTTTCGGTGATGGCATTAAAGTAGATCCTCAGAAGATCGAAACGGTAATAACCTGGCCTGGCCTCGTCTCTCTATCAGATATCAGGAGTTTCTTGAGATTGGCTGGCTATTACAGATGGTTTGTCAAGGGATTTTCTTCTATTGCATCCCCATGTCCATATTGACTTAGAATAAGGTCAAATTTTAGTGGTCAGATCCTTTTGAGAAGAGTTTTCTAGAGTTGAAGACTCGACTTACCTCAGCTCCAGTTCTAGCTCTTTCAGATGGTTCAGATGGGTTCGTGGTATCTTGTGATACGTCCAGAGTGGGTTTAGGTTGTTTCCTCATACAGCATGGTAAGGTCATAGCCTACGCCTCCAGACAGTTAAGGCCCCATGAGAAGAATTATCCTACTCATGATCTTGAGTTAGCAGACGTAGTATTTTCCTTAAAGATTTTGAGGAATTATCTAAACAGAGTTCATGTAGATATCTTCATGGATCATAAGAGTCTACAATATGTCTTTTCTCAGAAAGATCTCAATCTTCATCAGAGAATGTGGTTAGAGATTTTGAAAGATTATGACATGAGTGTCTTTTACCATCCAGGCAAGGCTAACGTTATGGACGATGCTCTTAGTAGAATCTCCATGGGTAGTGTTTCTCACATCGAGGACAACAAGAAGAAGATAGCTCAGGAAATCTATCAGCTCATCAGTCTTGGTGTTCTCTTAGTTGATTCTTTGGAGGGTGGTGTATGTGTTCAAAGTAGTTCAGAGTCATCTCTAGTCTCTGAGGTGAAAGAAAAGCAAGATAGGGATCCTAGCCTTGTCAAGCTAAAAGAGTCAGTTCAAAATCAGAGAGTAGTGGTTTTCTCCCAACGAGGAGATGGGATTCTTCATTATCAGGGTCATCTGTGCATTCTAGGTGTAGATGACTTAAAGCAATGGATTCTTGCAGAAGTACATGGTGTGCGATACTCTATTCATCCAGTGTCCCCTAAGATGTACCGCGACCTGTGGGAAATCTATTAATGGAGTGGGATGAAGAGAGATGTTTCAGAGTTTGTGGCTAAGTGCTATACATGTTAGCAAGTTAAGATAGAGCATCAGAAGCCTAGTGGACCTATGCAGGAGTTCACCATTCCTTCTTGGAAGTGGGTAGAAGTGAACATGTACTTCATGATGGGTTTGCCTTGAACTCATCATCAACACGATTCGGTTTGGGTTATTATTGACAGGCTGACCAAGTAAGCTCATTTCCTTCGAGTTCATACCTCTTATTCAATCGAGGATAATGCCAAAATCAATATCAAGGAGTTGGTCAGATTACACGGTGTTCCATTATCTATTATTTTAGACATAGCGACCCAGTTCACCTGTCACTTATGGAAAGCAATCTAAAAGGGTCTTGGTACCCAAGTCCATCTTAGTACAACCTTTTATCCTCAGACAGAAGGTCAAGTAGAAAGTACCATTCAGACTATTGAAGAATTCTATGGGTGTGCACAATTGATTTCAAGGAAAGTTGGGATGACCACTTGTCTTTGATTGAGTTTGCATACTACAATAGCTATCATTCCAGTGTTAAAATAGCTCCATTTGAAGCTCTCTATGGAAAGAGGTGTACATATCCAATTGGTTGGTTTGAAGTTAGTGAACCCTCAGTCATAGGTACTGACTTGGTTTTCTATGCCTTAGAGAAAGTTCAGTTGATCAGAGAGAGACTTCGGGCTGCTTAGAGTCAATAGAAGTCTTATGCTGATGTTTGTAAAAAGAGTCCCGAGTTCGAGGTCGATGACTATGTCTATCTCAAGATCTCTCCCATGAAAAGAGTGAAGGGGTTCGTCAAGAAAGGGACACTCATTCCCCACTATGTCGGTCCCTTCAGGATTCTCAGTCGTTTAGGAAAGGTAGCTTATGAGCTCTAATTGCCTTTAGATTTAGCCTCAGTTTATCCAATCTTCCATGTATCCTTTCTCAAGAAGTGCGTAGGTGACCTAGCAGTTGAAGTCCCATTTCAGAGAGTTGATGTTCAGAACAGTCTCTCTTATGGAAAGATTCCAGTCAAAATCTTATACAATCAAACTAGTTGATTGAGGAACAAAGAGGTCCCTCTAGTTAAGATTCTTTGGTGAAATCAGTTCATCGAGGGAGCTACTTGGGAAGCAGAAACATATATGCGTACCAAGTATCCTTACCTCTTCTCCGCCGATTCAGATCAAGCTCAAGGTAATAGTTCTCCTTAATCTTATTCAATTTCATATTCATGATTCCCATTATAAAAGTGGTATCTACTACCATTTCATACTCCTTCATGCTTTATGTATCAGTTCAGTTATAAAATCATGCATCAGCTATGCATTCCCGTCTTGAAAAACTCAATTTATCAGAACACTCAGTTGTCAATGCATTAGATGTTCATGAGTTTAGTATATTTAGCATGTCATTCATGAAGTCATGTCTCACTCACTCATGTTCAATTCATGTTCATTTATTATTCTACCTCTTAGTCAGTCTCATTCGAGGACGAATGTTCTCAAAGGGGTGATATTGTAATACCTGTGCTTATTCCTAGCTAGATATAATCTCAAGGATGCTAGTACTTTCTTTGAAATGCAAATCTATTTTGGTACCTGTGGTATTTATGAAATTTCTACTTTCTATCACTTGGGAAATTGAGTTAGCTTTCTAAGGATACAAATTTTCTCCAAATCCGACACCAGACTAGGAAGTTATAGATATTTTACTTTGAACTGACCAAAATGCCCAGGTGCAACGTCCATGTTGATGGACCGCCAAACAAGTCATGTAAAGACACTTTGACCATCATAGCCAAGGCAGTAGGGCCCCATTCTTGATAAGGATTGACGGGTGAGTTGACCGACCGTCAGATTTTTGACGGACAGTCATCCAGGCCATCAGCTATTATCCAGTGAACCCCATTTCTTGTCCACGTATGACGGTCAAAATTACTGACAGTCAAGTTCCTGACGGACCACCAATCGGGTCTTCACAAGCCACGTTCAGTTTACTTATAGGTCATTTTAACAGGGGTATTTTGGTCACTTACCACTCGCCTATATATACCCAGATTAGTCTGAATTCACCCATTTTTGCTCATTATTATTTCACAAACCAAAACTAGTGTTTCTCTCTAAATTTAATCTCTAAGAAAAAGACCCAATGTTCTTCAAAAGTCAAAGGATTTCAAATCCTTCAAGTTCAAAAACATCAAAAACCTTGAGTCAGGTATGCGTAGTGTTCATCTATGGATCCATTTCGTTCTTAGAGCTCAAGAACCATGTTTTAAATATTATTTTGTGATTGTCTTTTTGTGATATGAGCATGTACATGTTGATGATTGTTGGCTAAGTTTCAAGATGATATTTAAAGGTGTTTTCATGAAGTAGATGTGTTTATTAGTTGAAACCCATGGTCCTTATGTGGCTTAATATGGTGAAATTCATGAACACACTTAGGCTAAAAGAATGGATGCAAAGTGTTTGATAATATGCCTACATGATATAATTCATGTCCCATGATTTAATAGTGCTTAAATGAAAATTCCATGCTCTATGCTTTATGATTTCCCATGAATTCCATGTGAGTAATATACGTTGTTGTTGTGATATGGATTGACCATGATATCAAAGCTATGCAATTATATACATATTTTATGAATTTCCCTTCCATGTATAAGATGTTGAGAACTATGCTTAGTGTGAAATCGCCTACTCATGATATGGTAAATTGTGGACTTTACTCTTACAATCAAGTCAGTCATGTGTGTCAGTTTCCTTCCATTGAGTCTTGGGGGTACTTGTACCCAAAAATATAGGTTTGTACCTAGATCCATGTCATGTTATCATGATAATCTCAGTCATGCCATGATCTATAGAACTCAGTCGGGCATGTGACTCAAGAAACCTTAGAAATCTCATGATCTCTGTTAATTCTCAAATAGTAGCACAGATCCGTCATTCGATGGAAGTCAATTACTCAGTCCATGTATCGTCTGTGAAATCACGTTTAGTCTTCAGATGGTAGTAGAAGTTAGCAACGAATCAACCGAAGGATGGGAACTCACCTGTCAGTTTAGGGTGTGATTCTTAGTAATTATCCTTGTGTTGCATAACTACGTAGCCAACGTAGGTTGAGATATCTTTACCTATATGATTAGGGTTGATGAGATGGCTTAATCAATTAGTTTAGGGTTCCCACTGTTCTCATTTTGAGTACTTTCCAGATAAGGGTCACTCTCCGCTGTCCTTACCAGTGGCGCGGTATTGACACCTTTCCAGTCGGGGTAGAGATTAGACCCCAACTTAGCTATATGCATTATTGGGGCATGTCGGTCAAATAACTACCTCCCACAGTTTTAGTCCCAGTCTTAGTAAAAGAATTCATATAGTTCTTTAGATTTCAGTATATCAGGACTGTCAGATACTATCAATTGAATTACAGACTAGAACACAGATAGTTTTATTAGATTTAGGACTGCTAGACACAGTCATCAATGTTATCAGAATTTCATTATTGGTCATGCTAGCTATCAATAGATCATGTATTAGTGTACATATCTAGATATCACAAAATCATAATCTCAGTTACTACGTATAAGTGTTTACACTCTTACGTTCATATAAGTTAGTCAGTTAGCACCGTTCATTCATGTAAACCCTATTTGCATTTAGCCTACCTCACTCGTATACTCAGTACTCCCACTTGTACTGATGCATTTGCACTATGGTGCTTTCTTTCATATTACACCATAAGTTCACAGATACGAGCTACAGATCAGCAGTAGCAGTAGCATTCCATTCGCAGAGTTGCAGTAAGTCCTCATCCATTCAAGGACAATGTTATATATTTCATTTATTAATTCAGTTCAATTTTTCTAGAAGGAGTTAGTTGGAGACGTGTTTTTCAACTCTTTATTCAGACAACATTTAGAGGCTTTCAGATTTGATTCAGATTTCAGTTGTTTGGGGGATTCGTTACCCTATATGGATGTTATGATTTGTCCGATATTCTATGAAGTTGAACTTTATGGCCTATTTTTCATGTTTTTTACATTATTAAATCATACATTGCAGTACACAGGTATAGATATCAGTCATGGGTTGGCTTGTGGTCCTTCGGGATCATAAGCACCGTGTAACACTCCAGTTCATAAAAATTGGGGCGTTACAAACTTGGTATTAAAGCCTAAGGTTCAATAGAGTCCTAGGAAGTCTAAAAGCCGCATCTAGTAGAGTCTTGTGCATGAGTGTGTTGCGCGCCACATTTATGTACAAGAGGCTATAAGATGTTTTAGGAACAGTTTCCCTTCTTTCGGTATTCATATTGTGCTAGTGAGCATAATCTCAAGTTAAACCAGCAGTCTAATCCATTTTTCTCTTATTTTAGAATATACCACCAAAGAGAAGAAACCAGCCAGCTCCTGAGCCCGAAGATCCTTTGGGCGAACATGATTCTCATGCAGAGTTTAGGGACGCATTCACCATACTTGCTCAGTCTGTGGATGCCCAAAATAAACGACCACCAGTTATTCCATCCAATCTAGTGGCCAACTCAGCCGCAACTAGGATTTAGAGCTTCACCCTAATGAACCCTCCATCTTTCTTTGGGTTTATGTTTGATGTAGACCCTCCAGAATTCATTAACCAAGTCTAGAAGGTCATAGACATCATGGGAGTTACTTCTTGTTAGAGTGACAAGTTAGCCTCATATCAGTTACAGGATATTGCTGATACTTAGTATGAATAGTTGAAGTCCAAGAGGTTAGAGGATGCAGGTCCTGTAGAGTGGGAGGAATTTGTCATGACATTCTTAGACAGATTCTTTGCCCAAGAGCTGAGGGAGGAAAAAGTTCTAGTATTAATCACCCTCAGGTAGGGAAATATGATGGTTAAGGAGTATTCTCTCAAATTTGCTCAGCTAGCCAGATATGCCCCTCATGTGGTTGCAGACAACATGGCTAAGATGAGCAATTTCGAGTTAGTGGTGAATGATAGTGTGGTAAATGAGTCTAGGTATGCAATGCTGAACAGTGATATGACTTTATCCAGGATCATGAATCATGCTCACCAAAAGAGAAGAAGAACATTAGGACTAGAGCGAGGCAGACCAAGAGAGCAAGGTCATGCAGTTTCAGTTTTGCTCAACCAAAATTAGAGGGAGGAAACCGTTCGCTGTTTTTTCCTAAGCTAGCAATTCTATCTCCTTTCTTCTCCAGTTCCTCAATGCCGAAATTGAAAAATGGCAATAGAGAATGATCACCAGGCTCTAAGTCATAGGGTAGTGTCAGCCGTGCCCGAACTAATCCCTTATGTCAAACTTGTGGTTAGAACCACAAGGGTACCTATAGACCTAGTAGCGATGTTTGTTTCGGTTGTGGAAAGCTAGGCCACAATATTAGAGAGTGTCCGCAGTCAGGTCTACAGGGTCAGCAGAATTGCCTCACAGCCTAGTCCGATCGCCCAAATCACTAGGGTGCCGCTTCTAGTGCTACTAGTGGGCAACGCCCTAACAGAATCTATGCTATTCAGACCCAATAGGATCAAGAAAATTCTCCTGATGTTGTTACTTTTATGTCACAGATTTTCCATGTTTATGTTTACGCTTTGCTAGATCCAGGTGCATCCTTATCTTTTATTACTCCTTATATAGAAAGCGATTTTGAAATAAGTCCTAAAATTTTAGCAGAGAACTTTTAAGTCTATACCCTAGTGGGTAAAACCATCAAATCTCGGTGGGTATACAGGCACTGCCCGGTTATGATATTTTAGAAAGCCATATCAACAGATTTAGTCGAGTTAGAGATAATTGATTTTGATGTCATTCTCGGCATGGATTGGCTTCATTCCTGCTATGCCACAGTCGACTGTAGAACCAGGGTTGTTCAATTTTATTTCTCGAATGAGCTCGTCCTGGAGTGGAAGGGTAGTACTTCATCATCCAGGGGTCAGCTTGTTTCCTACCTGCAGGCAAGGAAAATGATTTCTAAGGGGTGTGTAAATCATCTCGTGTATATTAAAGATTCCAGTTCTGAATCTCCTAGTCTTGAATCAATCCTAGTTGTAAAGGGGTATTTATACATGTTTCCCAAAGATCTTCCAGGAATTCCTCCCGAAAGGGAAATAGACTTTGGCATGGACCTTATTCTAGATACTGAGCCTATTTCTATTTTGCCATACAAAATGGAACAAATAGAACTCAAAGAACTAAAAGATTAGTTGAAGGATCTCTTAGATAAGGGATTCATCAGGCCCAGCATATATCCCCATGGGGTGCACCAGTTTTATTCCTACGCAAGAAAGACAGTTCTCTCAGGATATGTATTGATTACCATCATCTCAACAATGTTACAGTCAAGAACAAGTATCCTCTTCCCAGAATAGATGACTTGTTTGACCAACTTTAGGGTGCCAGTTATTTCATAAAAATAGACTTCAGATCAGGCTACCATCAGCTCAGAGTTAGAGAATGTGACATCCCGAAGACAACTCTCCATACTCGGTATGGTCACTTCTAGTTTTTTGTTATGTCCTTTGGTCTTACCAATTCCCCAGCCACTTTTATGGACTTGATGAATCATGTGTTAAAGAAGTACTTGAACATGTTCATCATAGTCTTCATAGATGATATCCTGGTCTATTCACGCACAGAGCGTGATCATTCAGACCATCTTAGGATTATTCATCAGACTCTCATAGATCAC
This sequence comes from Capsicum pubescens, assembly GCA_030864215.1. NCBI lineage: Eukaryota > Viridiplantae > Streptophyta > Magnoliopsida > Solanales > Solanaceae > Capsicum > Capsicum pubescens. The sequence goes on from CM061543.1 coordinate 129,522,440, forward strand.
CAGCTATTTGCCAAATTCAGTAAGTGCGAGTTTTGGCTAAGATCAGTAGAATTCCTTGGCCATATTATTTATGGCAATGTCATTAGAGTAGATCCTCAGAAGCTCGAAGCGGTAAGAACCTGGCCTGGCCCCGTCTCTCCATCAGATATCAGGAGTTTCTTGGGATTGGCTAGCTATTACAGATGGTTTTTCGAGGGATTTTATTCTATTTCATCCCCCACGTTTAGATTGACTTAGAAAAAGGTCAAATTTTAGTGGTCAGATCCTTGTGAGAAGAGTTTTCAAGAGCTAAAGACTCGACTAACCTCAGCTCCAGTTCTAGCTCTTCCAGCTTCTTTAGATGGGTTTGTGGTATATTGTGTTGTGTCCATAGTGGGTTTAGGGTGTGTCCTCATGAAGAATTGTAGGGTCATAGACTACGCCTCCAGACAGTTAAAACCCCATGAGAAGAATTATCCTACTCATGATCTTGAGTTAACAGCTGTAGTAGTTGCCTTAATGATTTGGAGGCATTATCAATACAGAGTTCATGTAGATATCTTCATGTATCATAAGAGTCTCCAGTATGCCTTTTCTCAGAAAGATCTCAATCTTCATCAGATAAGTTGGTTAGATCTTTTAAAAGATTATGACATGAGTGTCCTTTACCATCCGAGAAAGGCCAACGTTATGGCCGACGCTCTCAGTAGACTCTATAAGGGTAGTTTTTCTCACGTCAAGGACAACAAGAAAAAGATAGCTTAGGAAATTCATCAACTCTCCAGACTAGGTATTCGCTTAGTCGATTCTTTGGAGGGTGGTATATGTGTTCAGAGTAGTTTAGAGTCATCTCTAGTATCCAAGGTGAAAGAAAAGAAAGACAAGGATCCTAGCCTTGTCAAGATAAAAGAGTCAGTTAAGAATCTGAGTGTAGAGGTTTTCTCCCAAGGGGGAGATGGGGTTCTTCATTGTCAGGGTCGTTTATGTGTTCCAGGTGTAGATGACTTAAAGAACTGGATTCTTGCAGAAGCGCATGGTGCGTGATACTCTATTCATCCAGGGTCCACTAAGATGTACCCCGACTTACGGGAAATCTATTGGTGGAGTGGGATAAAGAGAGATGTTGCAGAGTTTGTGGCTAAAATATTTATATCTCAGCAAGTTAAGATAGAGCATCAGAAGCCTAGTGGACCCATGCAGGAGTTCACCATTCCTTCTTGGAAGTTGGAAGAAGTGAACATGGACTTTGTGATAGGTTTTCCTCGAACTCGTCCTCAACACGATTTAGTTTGGGTTATTGCAGACAGGATGACCAAGTCAGCACATTTCCTTCCAGTTCATACCTCTTATTCAGTCGAGGATAATGCCAAACTCTATATCATGGAGTTGGTTAGATTACATGGTATTCCATTATCTATTATTTTAGATAGAGGTACCCAGTTCACCTCTCACTTATGGAAAGAATTCAAAAAGGGTCTTGGTACCTAAGTCCATCTTAGTATATCCTTTCATCCTCAGACAGATGGTCAAGTAGAAAAGACCATTCAAACACTTGAAGATATGCTTAGGGCATGTGCAATTGATTTCAATTGAAGTTGGGATGACCATTTTCCATTGATTTAGTTTTCATACAACAATAGCTATCATTCTAGTATTAAAATGGCTCCATTCGTAGCTCTCTATGGTAGGAGGTGTAGATCTCCAATTGGTTAGTTTGAAGTTATTGAGGCCTCAGTCATAGGTACTGACTTGGTTTTTGATGCCTTAGATAAAGTTCAGTTGATCAGAGAGAGACTCTGGGATACTTAGAGCCGACATAAGTTTTATGCTGATGTTCGTAGAAAGGATCTCGAGTTCAAGGTCGATGACTATGTATATATCAAGATCTCTCCCATTAAAAGAGTGAAGAGGTTCGGCAAGAAAGGGAAACTCAGTCCCCACTATGTCGGTCCCTTAAGGATTCTCAATCATTCAGGCAAGGTAGATTATGAGCTCAAATTGCCTTCAGATTTAGCCTCAGTTCATTCCGTCTTCCATGTATCCTTGCTCAAGAAGTACATAGGTGACCTAGCAGTTGTAGTCCCTATTCAGAGAGTTGATGTTCAGAATAGTCTCTCTTATGAAGAGATTTCAATCTAAATCTTAGACTATTAGACTCGTTGATTGAGGAACAAAAAGGTCCCTCTAGTTAAGGTTCTTTGGCGAAATCAGTCCATCGAGGGAGATAATTGGGAAGCAGAAGCAGATATGCGTACCAAGTATCCTTACCTCTTTTCCGTATATTCAGATCAAGCTCAAGGTAATAGTTCGCCATAAGCTTATTTAGTTTCAACTTCATGATTCCCATTATGAATGTGGTATCTACTACCATTTCATACTTTGTCATGCATTCATGTATCAGTTCATTTATAAAATCATGCATCAGCTATGCATTCTCGTCTTGAGAAACTCAGTTTATCAGAACACTCAGTTTTCCATGCATTAGATGTGCATGAGTTTAGTATATTTAGCATGTCCGTCATGAAGTCTGTCTCAGTCACTCATGGTCAGTTCATGTTCATTTATTATTTCCCTCTTAGTCAGTCTCATATGAGGATGAATGGTCTTAAGAGGGAGATATTGTAATACCCGTGCTTATTCCTAGCTAGTAATCATCTCAAGGATGCTAGTACTTGCTTTGAAATACATATCTATTTTTGTAATTGTGGTATTTATGAGATTTATACTTTCTATCACATGGGAAATTGAGTTAGCTTTCTAACGATACCAATTTTTTCCAAATCCGTCATCAGACCAGGAAGTTATGGATGTTTTACTCATAACTGACCGACATGCCTAGGTGTGACGTCCAAGTTGACAGACCGCCAAACAAGTGACAGACCGCCACTTTGACTGTCACAGCCAAGGAAGCAGGGCCACATTTTGGATAAGGATTGATGGACGAGTTGACGGACTATCAGATTTAGGATGGATAGTCATCCAGGCCGTCAACACTTATCCAGTAGACACCATTTCTGGTCCATGTATGACTGTCAAAATAATGGACCGTCAAGTTCCTGACGGGCCATTATTTGGGTCTTCACATGCCACGTTCAGTTTACTTCTAGGACGTTTTAACAGTGGTATTTTGGTCACTTACCACTCGCCTATATATACCCAGATTAGTCTGAATTCAGCTATTTTTGCTCATTATTATATCACAAACAAAAACTAGGGTTTCTCTTAAATTAAATCTACAAGAACAAGACCCAATCTTCTTCAAAAATCAAAGGATTTCAAATCCTTCAAGTTCAAAAACATCAAGAACCTTCAGTCAGGTATGCGTAGTGTTCATCTATAGATCCATTTCGTTCATAGAGATCAAGAACAATGTTTTAAATATTATTTTATAATTGTCTTTTGGTGATATGAGCATGTACATGTTGATTATTGTTGGTTAAGTTTTAAGATGATACCTAAAGGTGTTTTCACAAAGTATATATGTTTGTTAGTGGAAACCCATGATCTTTATGTGGTTAAATATGGTGAAATTTATGAACATACATGTTGTGATATGGATTGACCTTGATACTGAAGCTATGCACGTATATACATATTGTATGAATTTCCCTTCCATGTATAAGATGTTGAGAACTATGCTTAGTGTGAAATCCCCTACTCATTATATGGTAAATTGTGGACTCTACTCTGACGATCAAGTCAGTCATGTGTGTCAGTTTCCTTCCATTGAGTCCTGGGGGTACTTGTACCCAAAAAATATATTTTTGTACCAAGAGCCATGTCATGTTATCATGATAATATCAGTCATGCCATGATCTATAGAACTCAGTCGGACATGTGACTAAGGAAACCTCAGAAATCTGATGATCTCAGTTAATTCTCAAATAGTAGCACTAATCCTTTAATCAACGGAAGTCAGTTACTCAGTCTATAGACCGTCAGTTAAATCACGTTAAGTCTCTTCAGATGGGAGAAAAATTTAGCACCAAGTGAACCCAAGGAAGAGAACTCACCTATCAGTTTAGGGTGTGATTCTTAGTAATAATCCTTGTTCTCCAGAACTACGTAGCCAGCGTAGGTTAAGATATCTTAACCTATCAGATTAGGGTTGATGAGGTGGCTTAATCTATTAGTTTAGGTTTCCTACCGTTCTCATTTTGAGTACCTTCCAGATAAGGGTCCCTCACAGTTGTCCTTACCAGTGGCGCGGTATTGACACCCTTCCAGTTGGGGCAGAGATTGGACCCCAACTAAGCTATATGCGTTATTGGGGCATGTCGGTCAAACAACTACCTCCCACAGTCTCAGTCCTAGTCTCAGTAAAAGAACTTATATAGTTATTCATATTTTAGTATATCAGGACTGTCAGATACAGTCAATTCAGTTACAGAACGGAACACTGATAGTTTCATTAGATTCAGGACTGTCAGACACAGTCATCTATGTTATTAGAATTTCAGTATTTGTCAAGATAGATATAGTAGATCATGTATTAGTGTCCATATATAGATATCACAAAATCACGATCTTAGTTACTATGTATGCATGTTTGCACTCTTACATTTATATCAGTTAGTTAGTTAGCTTCATTCATCCATGTAAACCCTTTTTGCATTTAGCCTACCTCACTCGTATACTCAGTACTCCTAGTTGTTCTAACGCATTTGCGCTATGGTGCTTTCTTTTACATTACACCATAGGTTCACAGATACGAGCTACAAATCAACAGTAGCAGTAGCATTCAAGTCGCAGAGTTGTAGTGAGTCCTCATCCATTCGAGGATGATATTATTTATTTTATTTATTATTTCAGTTAAGTTTTGCTAGACGAAGTTAGTTGGAGACATGTTCCTCCAACTCCTTATTCAGACTATATTTAGAGGCTTTCAAATATGTGATTCAGATTTCAGTTGTTTTGGGTATTCGTTACCCCATATGGATGTTATGATTTGTCAGATATGCTATGAAGTTAAACCTTATGGCCTATTGTTCATGTTTTCCACATTATTACATCGTATATTGTAGTACACAGGTTTAAATACCAGTCATGGGTTGGATTATGGTTCTTCGATGCCATGAGCACAGTGTAGCACTCCAGTCTAGAAAAATCGAGGCATTAAAAACTTGGTATCAGAGCCTAAGGTTCAATAGTGTCCTAGGAAGTCTGAAAGTCGCATCTAGTAGTGTGTTGTGTATGGGTATGTTATGCACCACATTTATGTGTAAGATGCTATAAGATGTTTTAGGAACAGTTTCCCTTCTTTTGGTGATCATATCGTGCTAGTGAGCATAATCTCAAGTTAAACTTTAAGTCTAATCCATTCTTCTCTTATTTCAGAATATGCCTCCAAAGAGAAGAAACCAGCCAGCTCCTGAGCCCGAAGATCCTTAGGGAGAACATGTTTCTCATGTGGAGTTTAGGGCCGCATTCACCACACTTGCTCAGTATGTGGCTGCCCAAAATGAACAGTGACCAGTTATTCCAGCCAATCCAGTGGCCAACTCAGCCTCAGCTAGGATTTGGGACTTTACCCAAACGAACCCTCCATCTTTCTTTGGGTCTAAGTTTGATGAAGACCCTCAGTAATTCATTGACCAAGTCCAGAAGTTCATAGACATCATAGGAGTTACTTTTTGTCGGAGTGCTGAGTTAGGCTTATACCAGTTATAGGATATTGCTCACACTTGGTACAAACACTAGAAGTCTGAGAGGTTAGAAGATGCAGGTCCTATTAAGTGGGAGGAATTTTTCATAACTTTCTTAGAAAGATTCTTTCCCTAAGAGATGAGGGAGGCAAAAGTTCTAGAGTTCATCAACTTCAGGAAGGGAAATATGATGGTTAAGGAGTATTCTCTCAGATTTACTCAGCTAGCCAGATATGCCCCTTATGTTGTTGCAGACAACAAGGATAAGATGAGCAAGTTCGTGTTAGTGGTGAATGATTGTGTGGTAAATGAGTGTAGCTCTGTGATACTGAATAGTGATATGACTTTAGCCAGGCTCATGATCAACCAAAATCATAGGGAGGAAACTGTTTGCAGTTTTTTCCTTAGCCAAAAATTACCGCTCCTTCTTTCGCTAGTGCCCCAATGCTGAAATTCAAAGATGGCAACAGAGATTGAGTACCAGTCTCTATGTCTCAGGGCAGTGTCAGTAGTGCCCGAACTAATCCTTTATGTCAGACTTATGGTAAGAACCACAAGGGTACTTGTAGATATGGTAGTGATGATTGTTACGATTATGGAAAGCCAGGCCACAAGATTAGAGAGTGTCCGTAGTTAGGTCTACAGGGTCAGCAGAATACCTCCACAACCTAGTCCGGTTTCCCAAATCAGCTGGGTGCCGCATCCAGTGCTACTAGTGGGCAACTCCCAAACACACTCTATGCTCTTCAGACCCGACAGGATCAGGAGAATTCTTCTAATGTCGTTGCTGGTACGTTACAGATTATCCATGTTTATATTATGCATTGCAAGATCTAGGTGCATCCTTGTCTTTTGTTACTCCTTATATAGCAGGCGATTTCGAAATCAGTCCTAAAATTTTAGTAGAGACCTTTTCAGTCTCTACCACAGTGGGTAAAACCATCATAGCTCGGTGGGTATACAGGCACTACCCGGTTATGATATTTCAGAAAGCCACATCAGCAGATTTAGTCTAGTTAGAGATGACCTATTTTGATGTCATTCTCGGCATGGATTGGCTTCATTCCTGCTATGCCACAGTTGACTACAGAACTTGGGTAGTTAAGTTTTAGTTCCCGAATGAGCTTGTCCTAGAGTGGAAGGGTAGTACTTCATTATTCAGGGGTCATCTTATTTCCTACCTGTGAGCAAGGAAACTTATTTCTAAGGGGTGTGTGTATCATCTAATGCATATTAATGATTCTAGTTCTGAATCTCCTAGTCTTGAATAAGATCTAGTTGTAAAAGAGTATTTCTACATATTTCCTAAAGATCTTCTAGGAATTCCTCTCGAAAGGGAAATATACTTTGGCATTGACCTTATTCCAGATACTCAACCTATTTTAATTCCGCTATACAAAATGGCACCAGCAGAACTCAAAGAACTAAAGGATCTGTTGAAAGATCTCTTAGATAAGGGATTCATCAGGCCCAGTGTATCCCCATGGGGTTCACCAGTCTTATTAGTGTGCAAGAAAGATGGTTCTCACAGGATGTGTATTGATTACCGTCATCTCAATAAATTTACAGTCAAAAACAAGTATCCTCTTCCCATAATAGATGACTTGTTTGACCAACTTCAAGGTGCCAGTTATTTCTCCAAAATAGACCTCAGATCAGGGTACCATCAGCTCAGAGTTAGAGAATATGACATCCCAAAGACAACTTTCCGTACTCGGTATGGTCACTTCGAGTTTCTAGTTTTGTCCATTGGTCTTACCAATACCCCAGCCGCTTTCATGGACCGGATGAATCGTATGTTCAAGAAGTTCTTGGACATGTTTGTCACAGTCTTCATAGATGATATCTTGGTCTATTCCCGTACAGACCGTGATCATTCAGACCATCTCAGGATTGTTCTTCAGACTCTCAGAGATCACCAGCTATTCGCCAAATTTAGTAAGTATGAGTTTGGAAAAGATCAATAGCATTTCTTTGCCTTATTATTTCCGGTGATGGCATTACAGTAGATCCTCAGAAGACCGAAGTGGTAATAACCTGACCTCACCCTATCTCTCCATTAGATATTAGGAGTTTCTAGTGATTGGTTGGTTATTACAGATGGTTTTTCGAGGGCTTTTCTTCTATTGCATCCCTCAAGTCCAGATTGACTCAGAAGAAGGTCAAATTTCAGTGATCATATACTTATGTGAAGAGTTTTAAAGAGTTGAACACTCGACTAACCTCAACTCTAATTCTAGCTCTTCTAGATAGTTCAGATGGATTTGTGGTATATTGTGATGCATCCAGAGTGGGTTTATGTTGTGTCCTCATAAATCATGGTAAGATCATAGCCTACGCCTCCAGATAGTTAAAGTACCATAAGAAGAATTATCCTACTCATGATCTTGAGTTAGCAACCATAGTATTTGCCTTAAATATTTGGAGGCATTATCTATATGGAATTTATGTATATATCTTCACGGATCATAAGAGTCTCCAGTATGTCTTTTCTCAGAAAGATCTCAATCTTTATCAGAGAAGGTGGTTAGAGTTTTTGAAAGATTATTATATGAGTGTCCTTTACCATCCGGGAAAGGACAATATTATGGACGACGCTCTTAGTAGACTCTCTATGGGTAGTGTTTCTCACGACTAGGAAAACAAGAAGAAGATAGCTCAGGAAATCCACCAGCTCGCCATACTAGGTATTTTCTTAGACAATTTTTTGGAGGGTGGTGTATTTGTTCATACTAGTTTAGAGTCATCTCTAGTTTCCGAGGTGAAAGAAAAGAAAGACAAGGATCCTAGCCTTGTCAAGCTAAAAGAGTTATTGCAGAATCAGAGAGTAGAGATTTTCTCCCAAGGAGTAGAAGGGGTTCTACATTGTCAGGGTCATCTGTGCGTTCCACGTATAGATAACTTAAAGAAGTGGATTCTTGCAGAAGCGCATGGTGCGCGATACTCTATTCATCCAGGGTCCACTAAGATGTACCGCGACCTACGGGAAATCTATTGGTGGAGTGGTATGAAGATTGATTTGCAGAGTTAGTGGATAAGTTCTATACATGTTAGCAAGTTAAGATAGAGCATTAGAAGCCCAGTGGACCCATGCAGGAGTTCACCATTCCTTCTTGGAAGTGGGAAGAAGTAAATATGGACTTCATGACGGGTTTGCCTCGAACTCATTATCAACACGATGCAGTTTGTTTTATAGTAGACAAGATTACCAAGTCAGCTCATTTCCTTCCAGTTCATACATCTTATTCAGCTGAGGATTATGCCAAACTCTATATCAAGGAGTTGGTCAGCTTACACGGTGTTCCATTATCAATTATTTTAGACAGAGGTACCTAGTTCACTTCTCACGTCTGGAAAGTATTCCAAAAGGGTCTTGGTACCCTAGTCCATCTCAGTACATCCTTTCATCCTCAGACAAATGGTCAAGCAGAAAGGACCATTCTGATACTTGAATATATGCTAAGGGCGTGTGCAATTGATTTAAAGGGAAGTTGGGATGACCACTTGCCTTTGATTGAGTTTGCATACAACAATAGCTATCATTCTACTATTAAAATGGCTCCATTTGAAGTTTTCTATGGCAGGAGGTGTAGATCTCTAATTGGTTGGTTTGAAGTTAGTGAAGCCTCAGTCATAGGTCCTGACTTGGTTTTCTACGCCTTAGAGAAAGTTCAGTTGATCAGAGAGAGACTTCAGGCTGCTCAGAGTCAATAGAAGTCTTATGTTAGTGTTCATAGAAAGTATCTCGAGTTTGAGGTCGATGACTATGTCTATCTCAAGATCTTTCCCATGAAGGGAGTGAAGAGGTTCGGAAAGAAAGGGAAACTCAGTCCCTGCTGTGTCGGTCCCTTCAGGATTCTCAGTCGCTTAGGCAAGGTATCTTATGATCTCAAATTTCCTTATGATTTAACCTCAGTTCATCCAGTGTTCCATGTATCCTTGCTCAAGAAGAGCGTAGGTAACCTAGCAGTTGTAGTCCCTATTCAGAGAGTTGATGTTCAGAATAGTCTCTCTTATGAAGAGATTCCAGTCAAAATCATAGACTATCAGACCCGTCGATTGAGGAACAAAGAGGTACCTCTAGTTAAGGTTCTTTAGAAAAATTAGTCTGTCGAGGGAGCTACTTGGGAAGCAGAAGCAGGTATGCGTACCAAGTATCCTTACCTCTTCTCCGCTGATTCAGATCAAGCTCAAGGTAATAGGTTATCTTAATATTATTCAGTTTCATATTCATTATTCCCATTATAGACATGGTATATACTACTATTTCATACTCTATCATGCATTCATGTATCAGTTCAGTTATAAAATCATGCATCAGCTATGCATTCTTGTCTTGAGAAACTCAGTTTATCAGAACACCCAGTTAGCCATGCATCAGATGTGCATGAGTTCAGTATATTTAGCATGTCAGTCATGAAGTCTGTCTCAGTCACTCATGTTCAGTTCATATTCATTTATTATTTTCCCTCTTAGTCAGTCTCATTCGAGAATGAATGATCTCAAGGGGGAGATATTGTAATACCCGTGCTTATTCCTAGCTAGAAATCATCTCAAGGATGCTAGTACTTGCTTTGAAATATAAATCTATTTTTGTACCCATGGTATTTATGATATTTCTACTTTCTATCATGTGGGAAATTGAGTTAGCTTCCTAACAATACAAATTTTGTTCAAATTCGACCCCAACCGAGGAAGTTATGGATGTTTTACTCAGAACTGACCGAAACGCCAAGGTGCGACGTCCAAGTTGACGGACCGCCAAACAAGTGATGAACCGCCACTTTGACCATCATAGACAAGGAAGTAGGTCCACGTTCAGGATATGTATTGACGGACGAGTTGATGAACCATTAGATTTTTGATGGACCGTCATCCAGGCCGTCAACTCTTATTCGGTGAACCCCATTTTTGATCCACGTATGATGGTCGAAATGAAGGACCTTCAGTTGGGTCTTCAAACGCCACATTTAGTTTACTCCTAGTCCATTTTAACAGGGGTATTTTTGTCACTTACCACTCACCTATATATACCCAGATTAGTTTGAATTCAGCCATTTTTACTCATTATTATTTCACAAACAAAAACTAGGGTTTCTCTCTAAATTTAATCTCCAAGAACTAGACCCAATCTTCTTCAAAAATCAAATGATTTCAAATCCTTCAAGTTTAAACACGTCAAACCTTGAGTCAGGTATGCGTAGTGTTCATCTATGGATCCATTTCATTTATAGATCTCAAGAACCACGCTTTAAATATTATTTTGTGATTGTTTTGTTGTGATATGAGTATGTACATGTTGATGATTGTTGGTTAAGTTTCAAGATGATATATAAAGGTGTTTTCATAAAGTATATGTGTTTATTTGTTGAAACCCATGATCCTTATGTTGTTTAATATGGTTAAATTCATGAACACACTTAGGCTAAAAGAATGCATGCAAAGTGTTTGATAATATGCCTAGATAATATAGATCATGTCCCATTATTTAATAGTTCTTAAATGACAAGCCCATGCTCTATGCTTTACGATTTCCCATGAATTCCATGTGAGTGATATGCGTTGTTGTTGTGATATGGATTGACCATGATATCGAAGCTATGCACGTATATACATATTGTATGAATTTCCCTTCCATGTATAAGATGTTGAGAACTATGCTTAGTATGAAATCCCCTACTCATTATATGGTAAATTGTGGACTCTACTCTTACGATCAAGTCAGTCATGTGTGTCAGTTTCCTTCCATTGAGTCCTGGGGGTACTTGTAACCAAAAAATATAGTTGTGTACCTAGAGCCATGTCATGTTACCACCATAATCTCAGTCAATCCGTGATCTATAGAACTCAGTCGGGAATGTGACTTAGGAAACCTCAGAAATCTCATGATCTCAGTTAATTCTCAAATAGTAGCACTAATTCGTTAGTCAACGGAAGTCACTTAATCAGTCTATGTACCGTCATTTAAATCACGTTCAGTCTCTTAAGATGGGACTAGAAGTTAGCACCGAGTCAACCCAAGGATGGGAACTCACCTGTTAGTTTAGGGTATGATTCTTAGCAATCATCCTTGTGTTCCAGAACTATGTAGCCAGCGTAGATTGAGACATCTTAACCTGTCAAATTAGGGTTGATGAAGTGGATTAATTCATCAGTTTAGGTTTTCCACCATTCTTATTTTGAGTACCTTCCTGATAAGGGTCACTCACAGCTATCCTTACCAGTGGCGCAGTATTGACACCCTTCTAGTTGAGGCAGAGATTGGACCCTAACTTAGCTATATGCATTATTGGGGCATGTAATTCAAACAACTACCTCCCATAATTTTAGTCCCAGTATTAGTAAAAGAACTCAGATAGTTCGTCAGATTTTAGTATATCAAGACTATCAGATACAGTCAATTTAGTTACAGAACGGAACACAGATAGTTCCATTAGATTCAGGACTATCAGACACAGTTATCTATGTTATCAGAATTTTAGTATTGGTCATGCTAGATATCAGTAGATCATATATTAGTGTCCAGATCTAGATATCACAAAATCATGATCTCAGTTACTAGGTATGCATGTTTGCACTCTTACGTTCATATCAGGTTGTAAGTTAGCATCGTTCAGGCATGTAAACCCTTTTTGTGTTTAGCCTACCTCACTCGTATACTCAGTACTCCCAATTATACTGACGCATTTGTGCTATGGCACTTTCTTTCATGTTACACCATAGGTTCACAGATTCGAGCTATAGATCAGTAGTAGCAGTAGCATTCCAGTCGTAGAATTGCAGTGACTCCTCATCCATTCGAGAACGATATTATTTATTTCATTTATTATTTTAGTTCAGTTTTGCTAAACGGAGTTAGTTGGAGACATGTTCCTTTAACTCCTTATTCAGATAGTATTTTGAGGCTTTCAGATTTAGCTCATATTTGATTCAGATTTAAGTTATTTTGGGTATTCGTAACCCCATATGGATGTTATGATTTGTTAGATATTCTATGCAGTTGAACCATATGGCCTATTGTTTATGTTTTTTGCTTTATTACATCATACATTGTAGTACACAGATATAGATATCAGTCATGGGTTGGCTTGTGGTCCTTCGGGGTCATAAGCACCGTGTAGCACTCCAGTTCAAAAAAATCAGGGTGTTATAGATTTATGTGGGTAATGTTCATAGGAAGAATAATAGGAACACCTACAATCTGAAGTGGAATACTCAATCACTAAATCAACTATGGAACGCCTAACAACAGTAGCTTCAACAACCACAAGGTGAAGGGAATTAGGCCACAAATAGCAATATAGAAGAGATACTGAAATAGGTGTTAGCTTATCAAACACAAATGGAAGAGGATATAAAGGGTCAGTGGGAAGACTGAAGACGCAGCAGGGGATTACAAGGAACTTAGAGTGGCAATTGGGACAACTACAATAGATACTAAATACCAAGCCTCAAGTTGGTTTGCCAAGTGATACTAGACCTCCTAAATATGTCATGGAAATCTCTTTGAGCAGTGGTAAATAGATTAATAAAGAACCTCCAAAGTCAACAAAAGAGGTAGATGTAGAGAAAACTCCTAAACCGGTAAACAACAATGTTGCTGAAAACTCTAGGAAGTTTCAGTACCCAAAAACAATAGTTGCTGAACAGGTGAAGGAGAGTCCACTACTACCTTTCCAAAAAGCGTTGAGAAAAACAAAGGAGGATACATGGTTCAAGAAGTTCTTTGACACGTTCAGATAGATGCACATTAATTTACCTTTTTATAAATATTTTGCTGGGAATGCCCAAGTACGCTAAGTACTTGAGGGACGTGGTTGCTAATAAAGTAATGATGTAGGATGCAGAGAAAATATCACTCACTGAGGTATGTAGCTTTGTGATGACTTAAAAGATGCCCAAAAAGCTTAAGGACCCTGGGAAGATCACTCTCCCCATTCAAATTGGAAACAACGAGGTGGTCTATGCAAATAGTGATTTAGGGGAAATTATCAACTTGATGAACCTTTCTTTGTTTAATACTTTGGGCTTGGTAAAGTTTGAACCGAGATCTGTTCTACTGCAGCTGGCAAATGATACCATCTCCTGTCCTGAAGAAGTCATAAAGGATGCTCTCATTAAGGTTGGTAAGAATATTATTCCTTCTAACTTTATTATTTTAGATTTTCAAGAAGATAAAAATGTGCCGATCATCTCTGCACATCCATTCTCAGTGAAGGGATGAGCTTTGATAAATGTGAGAGAGGTCACACTCACAATAAGGCTGGAGAATGAAGAGATGGTTTTTAAAGTGTACAAACCTCTTAGCACACTATCCATTTACAAATAGTCATGCATGATTACTGTTATTGATGGGGATAAGTGTGGGGTGGTGGAGATGGTTCCGCAAAAAACCTCTTTAGACTTTGTCATTGAGCAGCCTAAGCTACAACCACTTATGCCCGACATGATGTAGATTGATGAGACTAAAAAGGCTATTATTGAAAAAGCTATTGACCTTGATAGTTCACACTCAAGAGGTCAATAATGAATAAGATGATGGACTCTAAGTGTGAGGAAAAGGATGAAGGAATGTGGATGAGTCATAGTTAGGTCGTGTCGCGACACTAAATCAGTCGCAGCTTGGGAGGCAACCCTAGTTAAGTAGGTATGTTTTAATTTTAGTATTTTTAGTTTATAATTCACGTTGTTTTTGTTTTTTTGAGTCACATGTCGATGGGAAGTGTGAGTATCAAAAAACCTGAGCTAAGAAGCATGTCGAAGACTAAGTGTGGTATCCCCAAACCCTCTTAACAATAATGGATGCTACTATCTAGGCCTAGAGGAATTATGGAGTATTTCCATATTTACCTTTTAAAGTATACTTTGGAGAAAAAGTAGATTTTGAAGTATGGGGTGGGGAAATTCCAATTTTTAGGGTAAATTTAAAATTTTTACGTTAGGAATAAGTAAGATGTTCTTGTTGGTTCTATATTTGATTGCATGATTCAAGTATTTTGGTTGTAAAGACATGTTTATTTCATGAACTAATAATTATTAGACTCCTAGTCTTATAATTATGACTTTTGTACTTGTTGGCTTAATGTTGAAATCATACTATTATTTGGTTATGAGTCTATGATGATCCTTCTTTAGTTAAACATGTGCCACATGTCTGATGTTGTCGTATATTCCTATTATAATTGTTGTCTAGAACTTTCCTTATATGTATACAAATATAAATAAAAAGTGTGGTTTTAGGAGATGATGTAAGTATTCCTTTGATAGCCTTGTTTCATACCCTCTTTTACCTTCCCTTCTACATAATCCTATTTAAACCCCTATTGAGCCTTTTGCATTTTCTTTGGCTATCTCTTTTTGTAGCTTAATCCCTTCTTTGATAGACCTTAATTTGATCCAAACTCCCAATCACTTTAATTAAAATCTAATTAAGTTAAGGCGTTTGAAATTAAAGATGGAAAAGGTGAAATTGAAGCCCCTACGTGTTAGCTATTGGTGTTCTAAAAAGTGATATGTGAGGTGGTTGGGATTTGAATAATGATAAGAATAAAAATTTGTTCAAATTTAATAAGTTGTTCGTGGAATATTCCTACCATAGTGTTTTTGAAATGAGCTTAATGGGATGGTGTAAAAAACAAAAAGTAACAAGGTAGACAAAAGTGGTGTAATTTGGTCGTTAGAGGTTAGTTAATTGTAAAAATGTGATGTATTAAAGATCTTAGAGAAGATACTCACTATTAAGCCAAAATAGTTCCTACCCATCCCAGAGCCTACATTACAACCCTTAAAGACCTATTTGATCATATGCTTCATCATTCAGATATTATTTGAGTACTACACTAAGGGCAAGCAAACTGTTCATTATGTGTAACTTGTGAATTCCTTGTGAGAGTAAGAGTAACTTGATTCATGCACCCATTGTGTTATAAATTGCATTTATGTGAGTCATTATGCCCCAAACACCAATGTTTAGAAGCCAGTTGTCAACGCTAGTGAAATCCATACTAGATGTTAACCCTAGTTACAATTATGGGTTTTCAAATCTCTACACTACAAAAACTCTCTCTCAAGAGAATTTTCTTTCAACAACATTCAATAACTAAGGAAATAAAGACCTAATACTAGTCTATTTATAGACTTATTACAAACTAAATTGAAAGGTACAAAAATCCCTTAATGAAGCCAGCAAAAGAATATCCGTTGAAGTGTATGTAGGGGACACTTTTGTTTTTCCAAATACCTCTTCATACTTCAACTTGTACACTTCCTCGTCTTGATTCCATGCATGCTCACGTACATCCATCTTCATGATCAAACCCGTATCACTTATTTAGCCTTTTTCTAGGACAATTCATGTGATTTATGTGTTTATGATGATATAAATAATCATATAAGTGTTTAATTATGTTTTTATAATGTTTAAAGGGATTTTCAAACAAGTTTGGGTTCAAATTGATCATTTAGAGTCTAGACGAGAAAACTAGTTTTAGTAGCTTGAGCTAGTTGTCGTTCTAGTTGATATTGATGGATTATAATATTTTTTGTGTGTTCCTTATTATTTTAATGTGTGATTATGTTTTTTAAAATTTGTTTATGGTGTGCAAAGTTCAATTGTAATGATCCAAGAGTCAACAACAAGTTAAAGCATAAAGTTGTCGAGACAAGTGCTTCGTTTGAGTTAATAACTGGTAGTTCTTGATGTTGTGTTGTGTTGAATTCTAATGTGTGGTTTTTTATAATTTAGTATTCTTAAGGAGTTTATTTGGATTATATATTCATGTTTAAAAAGTAGGAATTCAAAGAAAAGTAACACCACAAGGCAAGGATGGACAATGATAACTTTGTCAAAATTTTGGAAGCAATTTCCAGTGAGGGAATGAATATAATCCCATGATCATGGTGATCTAAGGCTCATGCATCCTTCCTTAGAGAGGTGCAATGGTGACCGCAATGCCTCTTCCAGTCCAATACTCCCAAGCCAGCGACTCCCCTATTCCTACATGGGCTAGGCTTCTTTCTACTATAAACACACTTTAAACACTTTGTTAATAACTTTTGGATTTCTTGGAGAATTGAAAGGGGATGATAAACACTTTATTAGGGTTTTTATTCTTTCACTTCAGATTTTTAATTGATTTGATTATGTATTCCATTAGTTGGATCATGATTAGGTCGATTACTGGCTAAATGCCCCCTTTCTGGGGTTAAAGACAAGATCATTACTACTATCAATTTAAATTGATTTCGTTTGATTTTCTTATCATATTTGGTTTATTTTTTATCCTTTTTTGAACTATTTTAATGAGTATCTAACCTTAGAATACATAAATTGTCAACCTTGTCATCTTGAGAGGGGGAATAGGAATATAGAATGTGGGGATGAGCAAAGTAAGACTCTTATTCTTTTATGAAATAAGGCATTCAAATTAGCATCTCGGATAGGGATGTACCTAGAAGACTTGCTTGGTTCGCATGTAGGATAATAGCTTTATACATGTAATCGGATTATACATCCCTACTCTATGATGTAGTTCTAATGTCAAAGTTAGTTAGACGATTAGAGGTCGGGAGACCATGATCATGCGATAAACCCTACGAATCAACAACCAAGATAAGTGATTTAACGAATGAAGTTCAATAGCGTCGTATGATTGTTTGAAGTACTTTAACCCTGGGCTTTATTCTATTGATGGTGTTTAGTCTTTTACTTTATACATTGTTTACTTTATTTTTTTGTTGACCAATCACAAACTCTTTTTGGTTACCTTGCATCAAGTTAATCTCAATAAGTGAACTAGAATTTGAATAGTTCTTAGAACTAGTCCCTATGGGATTGATATTCACCTTTATTTGAGTCCACTATATTACTTGGTAGACCACATACATATGCGCGTGCGCAATAGCCTACCAATACTTTTTTTTGTATAGTATTTTTGTTGTATGCCTATTTTCTTAATTTTCTTATCTTCTACAAGATTAGCCTATTACTTACTGTTCAGGGAAATGGTTTGGATTTCCCACTGGTGTGTTTTAGTAGGAGCCATCATGAATCTAGAAATTGGTTCATGACAGTTAAGTATCAATCCTTTGTTTAGTGGTATTCTTTTACGGGTACAAATGACTATTCGAGTCTTGTGTATTCGTATAATGATGTTTGTATCATATTTTTAGCAGGCTTTATAGTATTCTTAGGGAAATTTCACCCTTTTTGTTTTTTTTCATTCATTTGGTCTATATTTATTGTATATTCTTGTTTCTTTTGATTCTTTTATAGATGGATAAGATATAAATAATGGAAGCCAGTGATTGGGACCCCAAGAATTCCATTGGAGCACCAATTAGAGGTCAAGTTTTTCCTAGAGGTTGTGGTCTAGGAAATGTTATATCCCCAGCTTGAGATTAGGCGAAGAAGCCTTCAACAGATATTATTATGGATCTCGAGCCAGATATAAAAATCAAGGTTCAACTACTATAACAATAGGTGAGAAGAGGGTGCCCCTAGCCTCTTCAATATTTATATCTTCTTTAGTTCTCTGGAATACTTTGGTTCAACTATTAGGATTGGTAAGTGGTCTACCAATATATGGGGCTCAGATAGTAGCCTATCATGGTATTAGTTTACGTGTGTAATTTCTAGCAGTGAATCCCAGAGTAAATGGTAAATGTTTAGGAGAATAGTTGATAGTAGTGGTTCATAGAGTAAAAGTCCAACCTAAAATGGTAGTTAAATAGCCAATAATATCCCAGTCATTTATGACTATGATAAGCAAAAAATATTAGGCCAATCTCTGAGATTTTCTCCTCCAAAGCTTTTAGAGGACCCAAGCAAGGATGTATTTTAGTTTTAAACTAGTTTTGGGGAGAGGCTGCATAATTTGGGCTTTGTAGAGGCATATTTTTTAATTTAATGGGAAAATAAAAAGTTGTGGGGGGGATATATTAAATCTAGGCTAGTTGGATCTCCCCCATGACATGGACTTAGTTCTCTAAGGCTTTCTTGGTGAAGTATATACCACGTAGCCTTTGTAATCATCTAAGAGATTAGTTTACACATTGGAGTAGGGTTTTATTATTATGGTAGAAAATGAGTTGAGGTTGCATGAGTTGTTTAGGCATGACACAATGATTCTACTAATTGAGTATAAGTAGATTTAGTGATCTATCAGAAGGTTTAAACTTTCACTTTGCTGGGCTTCTAAGAGTCTAGTTGTTATAGGTAGATATTTATGGATATTTCTAACTATTTACAAATAATGGATAAGATTCATCATGAGGTCTTAGGGGAAAGCAATAAAAGGACAAGGTAATAGTATAGTTATAGTGGGATCTTCACCAGTCTACAATTTAGAGGAAGAGGTTTTAGAAGTAGGTAAACCCAACACAAGTCCTAGAGTATCAAGGTCAATCTATTACTTCTATTTACGTAGTACTTTAAATTTTAGATAAGGGTTTGCTTCATTATAGTAAGTACAACAGGTAGAGCGGTGCTCAACCTTCGAAAGGTGTACATTAAGGGTCTTTAGGCTAAGATAGACATTAAAGATTAGCTAGACCTTCTCGAAAGAGCAGAGTGCACATGGTTTTTTATGATTATGGAGTTGTAGGATACTTTCCTAGATATTTTCCCTAATTAATGACATTTGAGATTTTAACATAGAGTGCCAAATTGAAAGATCAGTTCTACCTCCACTTGGGAGTGAGGCACAGGGTTGCAAGGGTGGTTTGTTGTGTTATATAAGATTTCCTAGGGAAGGTCAGATAAGTGGTCGAGCAGGTAGCTAGGACGAAGGTGGACAAGCTTACTTATATTTCATTCTTAGTAGGTTGAAGTCTGTGGCTTAGGATGCTATGATCATAAGTAGGATTTTACTATATCATTTGTTAATTTTTATTTTATTTTATCTAGGCTCCATATATTCATATGTTTCTACTTATTATGCACCATGATGGAGGTTGTCTTAGGACCATTATCTAGGACATTAAATATAGCTACTCACTTGATTGATTTTTTTAGTAGTGGATCGAGTATTTAGATTATGTATTATGACTTTTTAAGAGTATGATACTCAATCTAACATTGTTGTGCAAGACATAGTTGATTTTGATGTAATTCAGGGTATGAAAAAATTATCCCCCTATAATGTGGTCTTGGATTTCTCTTCTAATGCCTTTACATTATCCATGCCTAGCATACCCCTAATATTCTGGCAAGGTTCTTTTGGACTCACGCAAATTCAAATATTTCTTATAATTGGGCTACGAGATTAATAATGAGGTTTTGTGAGTCATACCTTGCTAATATCTGAGATTTTAGAATATAGTATCCCTCATTTTATTTTGCTAATATAGTCCATAACTTTCCTAATGATTATCCTATTGATTTACTTGGACTTCCTCCTAAGCATGATATAAGGTTTGCTATTTACCCCGATCCAAGATCCCAAGCTATTTCTATGACACCTTAATGTATGGCTCATACTGATCTCAAGGAGCTAAATACTCAACTTTAGGATCTTTTGGATAAGAGTAATATCAGTGTGAGTTTATTACTTTAGGGTAATCCTTTATTTTTGTAAAGAAGAAGGATAGTACTATGCATATGTGTATCATTACTCATAGCTAAATAAGTTGATAGTGAAGAATAACTATCATATTCCATATATCAATAATTTTTTGACCATCTTCATGGTGCAACGATATTTTCTAAAATTGATTTGAGGTAGGGCAACTATCAATTGAGGATTCAGGCGATGGACATCCCTAAGACACCCTTTATGACATGTTATGTCAATTATGACTTCCTGGTAATTTCTTTTGGGCAGACCAATGCCCCAACAACATTCATATTAATGGACTTGATGAACTATATTTTCAGGCCATTTTTTGACTCATTAGCCATTATATTTATTGATCATATCCTTCTCTATTGAAATAGCAAAGAGAAGAACAAGCAATATTTAGGGACTATTCTCCACACATTAAGAAATCACAGGTTTTATGCCAAATTCTCAAACAACGATCTTTGACTTAAGTCTATATATTTCATGGAAACATGCTGGACAAGGATGGTTTTATTTTGGACTCGGTGAAGATTACAACTATTTCTTATAGGGCTAGGCATACATCTCTAATTGAGTTTTTTAGTTTTATTAGGTTGGTAGTCTAATACATGTAATTTTCTTGATATTTTCTAGTATTACAACACTGATGGATAGATTGATTAGGAAGGAGGTTCCATTTTAGTGATCTAATAGTTTTGAGATGGGATTTAATAAGCTCAATGACATGCTCACTTCTTCTCCTATTTTAACTTTTTAAATTGACAAAATTGGGTTTACTATTTATAATGATGCTTTTGATAATGGTTTGTAGTGTGTTCTAATAAAGTAGGGCTAAGTGGTTGTAGATGAATTAAGGCAACTTAAGGTATCTAAGCGCAATCACCCAGCTCATGACTTAGAGTTGGCAGTGGTAGTTTTTTTCTTAAGTTTGGAGGCGTTACTTTTATAGTGTTCACTATGATATTTTCATTGGCCATTGCAGTCTTCGGTATTATAACCTAAAGGTATGTTTATTCGTGATAACTTAGGTGGATGGAGTTGCTAAAAGACTATGACCTCCCAAGTCTATACCATTCAATAAAGAAAAATATGGCAGTAGATACCTTGATCTAGAATATAGTGAGTATGCTGCAACTTGATATTGCAAATCCTAGAAGGATTTTTGCTACTATTGAGAATAGGACTACCTTGTTAGAGTATATTTAGGGCTTGAAGTTTGAGGACAATAGGCTTTGTGGCATGCTAGATTAAGTGTTGAGTGGTATGTTTGAGGGACTACCTTAGATTCTAAGGTTATTGACCTTGAGAGTTCATACTTAAGAGGTCAAAAAAGAATAAGAATATAGACTCCAAGTATGAGGAAAAGGATAAAGGAATGAATATGAGTCGTAGTTGGGTTGTGTCGCGACACTAAATTAGGCATTGCTTGGGAAACAACCAAAGTTAAGTTGGTTATTTTTAGTTTTAGTATTATTAGTTTTTACTTCATGTTGTTTTTCTTTTGTTGAGTCATAGTTTGATAGAAAGTCTAAGTACAAAAAACCTAAGCTAAGGAGCATATCAAAGACTAAGTGTGGGGTCCTCAGACCCTTTTAATGATAAAAAATGCTACTATGTAGGCCTAGAGGCCTAAGGGAGTATTTCTATCTCTACTTTTCAAAGTATACCTTGGGGACAAAGTATATTTTTAAGTGTGGTATGGGGAAATTACTGATAAATTTAAAATTTTAAGACGTTTTTATAGTTGATATATTTGATTGCATGATGCAAGTGTTTTGGTTGTAAAAGCATGTTTATTGTGTGAATTACTACATATTAGACTCCTAGGCTTATGATTATGACTCTTATACTTGTTGGCTTAATGTTTAATTCATGTTATTATTTGGTTAAGAGTTTATGATGATTCTAATTGAGTTGAACATGTGCCATGTGTGTGTGAGGTTGTTGTATATTCCTTGTTATACTTTGTGTCTATAACTTTCCTGGTGTGTATGCAAATCAAAATAAAGATTGTGGGTTTAGGAGATCATATAGGCATTCCTTTGATAGCCTTGTTTCATACCCTCTTTTACCTGCCATTGTGCATAATCCTAGTTAAACCCTCATTGAGCCTTTAGCTTTTTCTTTAGCAAACTCATTGTGTAGCTTAATCCTTTATTTAATATACCTTAATTTGATCCAAAGCTCCTAATCATTTTGGTTGAAATCTTATTATGTTAAGGAGATTGAAATTCAAGAAGGAAAAGGTGAAATTAAAGCCCCCAAGTGTTCAAAAATGTGATATGTGTAGTGGTTAGGAGTTGAGTAATGAAAAGAATGAAAATTTGTTCAAATTGAATAAGTTGTGCAAAGAATACTCCCACCATAGTGTTTGTGAAATAAGCTTAATGAGATGGGGTGAAAAACAAAAAGAAATGAGGTAGACAAAAGTGGTATGATTTTGTTGTTAGAGGTGAGTTAATTGTAAAAATGGGATGTATTAAATTGCTTATGGAAGATAGTCACTATTAAGACAAAATAGTTCCTACTAATAGTATTATTGTGTGATTATGTGTGGAAAAACTTATTTGGAGTGTTCAAGATTCAATTATATCATTCCTAGAGTCAAAACCAAGTTAAAGATCAAGAAGGGAAAAACTAGTTCTTAACTTAAGTTTCTAGTTCTTGGTCCTTGATGTTATGTTGTTTTGAGATTAATACATGGTAGTATAGAGTATTTTGAAAGAGTTTTAGAAGGGGAATATGTGAATTTTTTGTATGGTAGATAGAGCAGGGGAGTGTAGAGGACCCCAAATTCAGACTTAGAAACTACGATTATAGGCCCCGTTCCTCTGCGATCGTGGTGGCTGTATGTCCATGATCACGGTGGCCACATGTCCGTGATTACGGTTAATTTTGTTTAAATAACCATCCGACTTTCATTTCCCCCACACTTCCTCCTTAACTTTTCTCTTAAAATTGCACCCAAGGTTTCATAATTTTTGTTCAATACAAGGTGTTCATTGTATCATCCATGTATCCAACACTACAGTATGTATTTTAACTCCCTTTAATTGTATGTTTTGTTGGCCTAAAATTTGTAATTTGGGAATATGCCTGAAATAGTATTTTTAACTAGAAATCTATTCTTGAATATGATTGTCTGTGTGGTAGGCTATTGTAGTTGGTGTAAACACTTATGGGGAAGTGTTGAGTACCCTCAAGTTAGCCTAATTGGATAGAATTTGCATGTGGACCATGTGTTTGATTAAATTCTCTAACGAATTCATTGTCGATTTCTTCATGATTTTGAGACCACAATCAAACATCTACAACCTAAGTTTCATGAACATAATGATTAATTGATTGTTTAAAACATAAATTGGTGTTGGATTTGGGTATTTTGTGCTGTCAAAAATTTAGTCATAATTGGTCTTAGATACTGTGATCGAGGTCGCGATTGCCTCATGTGAGAGCAGTTTCCAACCTAGAACAACAGTTTTGCACGCCCATTTTTAAACTCAAACCCACTATGACACCGCCCCCTGAGTTTACCTGATTAACGTAGCATGGTTTTGGTGTGAAAATACTAATGATGGTCCTTGTTGTGTTGCTTATAGCTACTCAACCAAAAAATAAGAGATTTTGACAATTTCCATTTCACGTCTCAAAAATGTCACAACCTCTACGATAGTGACCTACCAAAGATTAAGCTACTTCTGGAAAGCCGTATTTATATGGACAAGGTACTAGAAAAATTATCAATCATACTAGGCTCGTTGCTACAGGGTGCATATGCTTTGTCCTGGATCCCTGTTTTGCCAATGAGAAATGGGTGTGAGATTTCTTGACTAATCTTAGCATAGTCTTTTCTCAAACCCAATGATGAAGATTAGGGGAAAGGAGGTGCACTTCAGAGCAGAGTAGATAATGACATATATATGCTCCCAGATGCAAATATGTCTCAGTTCCAAGTTAAGGGTTGTGATCCAGGGACCTGGATGGATAGCATATTGTGCCTTGTCAAAGAGGTTCCCTATACTGCCACCAATAAAAGAATATCCATGAATGACTTCACAGCAAAGGCCAATATTTGGTTGAATATAATCTGTAGACGAGTTTTTCCATGCACATATATGACTGTTGTAATAGATATGCAAGCTCAGATTGTTTCTTGTATCTTATCTAGCATTACTCTAAATTTGGTCTAGATAGGGACTTTGAAATGGAGGCATTTCAAGAGTCAGGGTGTTACACTTCTTCTCTTTCCTTCTCTTAATGCTAAGCTATGTAGAAAGGCCATAGTAGAGGAGTATCTAGCTGATACCTGGGTGCAACCAAACCCCAGCATCTTTCCACTTAAAATTTGGGGTGAGGGTTCACCTTGTCAAAGCAAAAAGAAAAAGATTGACTTAGGCAAGTCGACCCAGGAAGAAAAAGTCTCCCGTAGACTTTCCTTGACAAATCCTTTTAAGAGATCTCAAGGAAAATATGAGTGATTAAAGAGTTGGTGTCCAAGTTACCTCATGGACCAGGGGAATACTCCACTGCCCGCCATTCCTATGTAGCTTGGTTGGATTATGAAGTGTACCTAGAGGAACAGAAGAATTAAGGGGCCGCCATTACAAGACTAGAAAGATCCTATTAAGCATTGTCAGTCACACAGTGGCCTCAAGGAGTCACATGAGAAGATGGTGAAGAGAGAGAAGAAGAGAGATAAATTTTCACCAAGATTTGGAGAAGGATGAAGGGCATCTTTAAGGTTCTCAAACCTAAGGAGCGGCTGACTTCACCGATAGTTGAGAGTGATGATGAGGCCCCAACACATTGGTCCAATGCTGAGGATAATGGAGCCGATGTAGAGTCTTAGAGAGATAGCAGCTCATGATCCATACACAAGGTTCACATCGTTCTCCCCTTTTATTTGTTACATGATTATATAGTGAGGACACTACAAGATATTAGTTGAGGGTGTATTCTCCGTGTCTGCTTTCTATTTTGTGAAGTGATTGGTGATAGTGAGACATTCCTAGATGTTTTATGTTTTTATTGTAGATGTTTTATGTTGACTTGGATATTTTTTTTTTCGTTTTTGAGTTTTAATTTTTGGGTACTCAGATAGTGCACACGTTTCATGGAATATATGCTAGTTTTTTTTTAGTTATCATTTTATTTTAATCATGAATATAGTTCAGTCTATGTATAATGTTTCAAATTTAGTTATTAAATCATGATTCAACTCTCAAGTATTCAGTACATAATCTCAATTTTCCTAGTATCATAGTTTAAACAGTTTCATTTGAGGGAGAATGATTTCGAGGGGGAGATAATGTAATACCCCATAAGATTCTAAACACATTTCTAGCCATTAGTTACACGTGTACTAGGTTCCGATGCATTAATTTCACATGAAGTAAAAAAGACACATCCATTTAAGACCCCAAGATTTTAAAGATTTTATTTTGGCCTTCCCGAGATTGAAACATCTATTTTTGTGTTAAAATGTGTTATGGGATGTTAATAGGGCCATTGAGGAGAGTTTCAGAATTTTTAGAATAAGGTTTGGGGTGTTTTTGGTCCTTGAAGGTAGAATGCCTCCGCGATTTGGGCGTGTCACTAACGCAGGACCTCCGCAATATGCGGTATGTCAGGAAAGTTAACCTCCGCAATACAAGACATCTCATGGAGGTTTCCCCCGGCGATATACGACATTTTATGGTGGTTTTATTTCACGATACACTTAGTGTCACTGAAATATAAATGTTAAGTATGAATTTAATCCATGTTCTCTTACTAGTTTTGAACTCAAGCCATGCCCATATGTTTCCCTATTTGAATTATGTTATTACACGCTTTGAATTTAAATCACCCATATTATATTGGGTTGAAACTATTTTAATTTTCCAATTTATGAATTAATCTATGTGAACATATTGTCCTCTCAAGTTTATTATATTCCCATATTCAAATTCACGGATTTTGTCAGTTTAGTGAAATGTAATATGGTTTTGGTCTTTGAAACATGCATTTCCTTATAGCATTTTTAATGATGATATTGTATTTAAAGTATCATTCTGTGCTGGAGGGTTATGAACATCCGATACCATATGTCTTTGCATGTTTCTGTTTTTAAGTAACAAGTCAGTCAGATCATGATTTATTATCATATTCAGATTAGCATGTTCATTATCAACACTTAGCAGTACAATACCATATCATGTTAAACAAATAATAACACCAGTGTCATTCAGTTGGGAGTAACACTTACCAATGAGTGAACGTAGGGATGCTGACTCCCCTGTCAGTAAGGCATGAGTCGTTAGTAGCAGTCCCTATGTTCTAAACCTACGACGTGACCCTAGATTATGAGGTGTCCCCCATTAGTAGAGCTATTCCATCCTCGTCCTTCAAGACATTATCCTTGTGGATCCACATCATTAGTCATGTATTATCACCCCTAGTAAAGTACCAACAGCCTTCTAACTAGGTTATATGTTGGACCCCGATATCTCAGATTAGGGCATGTCGATTGTGGTTAGCTCCCAGAGTCTCAGTAAAGTATTTAGATTATATAAAATAAAGTTTGCATGGCCAAGTGTATAGTTTATCAATATTCAATTGTTCAGCTTTAGATATTATTTCAGTTCATGTTTTACTTGGCCTTGCATTCTTTTTACATGGTTATGCATCCATGTTCAGTGTGCATATGTAT
The DNA here is from genome assembly GCA_030864215.1 of Capsicum pubescens. Taxonomy (NCBI): domain Eukaryota; kingdom Viridiplantae; phylum Streptophyta; class Magnoliopsida; order Solanales; family Solanaceae; genus Capsicum; species Capsicum pubescens. The sequence continues at coordinate 129,549,316 of CM061543.1, forward strand.
TTTAGTTGTCCCTACCTCAGGTACCAGTATATTCAAAGTACTGATTGCATACTCTTTATTGCACTATATTGTCTTGTAATGGTTCGGACGCTCAGTTCCCTTATCGACCTTAGTCAGGTCATTACATCTTAGCTGCAGTAGTGATGAGTCCTTATGCATTGACAATAGGTTATTTTCAGTTAATTTTAGCATTTTGCATTATCTCAAACAACCGAAGTTAGTTGGGGGCTTTTCCTATCAACACCTTATGTTTTAGAGGCTTTCAGATGGACAAAGTTGTATTTAGTTTTATCTTTAGTTAAAACATGTTGAGTGATGTTTCAGTAATCGATTTTCATATTATTTCTATTAGCTTAGCTTCTACACATGATACATTATTATTATTAATTTATCTAGTACTCAAAGTAGGTACCAGATCATAGGTTAGATTAGGGTAACTTGTGGTCTTAAGCATCGTGTTATGACTAGTGGGTAATCTTGGGTCATGACAAATCATGAAAAAAGTATAGACAAGATCAAAATATATCTTGGTAGAGGTATATATTTAATAAAACTATGGACCAGAATCTATCTCGACCAAATTACTAAAACATCATTTTTAGTCTCAATGGATCATAAGTTATTCATTGAGATGGTATGATTCCCTTTACAAAAGAATCCATTTTAAATGTTAAAAGTGGGAATTCCTTTTTTGGAAAAATAATAGTAAAACCATACTATTAGTTGGAATCATACCATTTACTATTTTAGTGAACATGAATGTACCAAATAGATACATGTCATCACCAGTATCCAAACAATATGATTATTAGCTTTTAAATGTATATTGACTATATTCATGTCCTTTACAAGGATAAACCACTTCATAGAATCCAACCAATATCATAATCACGGTCTTGGGCCTAATTATTTATATCTGGCATAGCCATAGCATAATTATCTGGGAAAAACCATCATAATCCACCGAGTATCATGTTAAACATCATGTTAAAGGTTCATTAGTCTCAACTATACCTAATATTCAAGCAACCTAGGGTAAAAACAACCTAGAAGCATAATAAGTATTTTACCTTACGGGTCAATTACCCTTCAAGCCTGCAAAATCATAAATTAGTCTAGTTCACGGTGTTCAATCCATAATCAAAACCTAACATCCATATATAATATGAAACATATCAAATACACTACTCATAAAGAAGAGTAAATAGAATCCAACATCAATGACCAACTAAAATCCTTGAATCGTCCATAAATAGTCTGCTTCTGCTCAACAATCTCAAAATGTGGCTATGCAATCAAAATAGAAATCTACACATTATTATGAGTAAAAAAATATTAATATAACTAAATCAAGGGTCGGGTCAAGAAAGGTCCCACAGGGCCCACAAACAGAATAAAAAATTAAATCTATCATAATCCCTCAAAGGACAAGGAATTATGTGCTCAAAATTTGAGTACAAATAGACCACAAATCAAGTCACAAATCAACCCTTAATGTTTAGGGATTCAAGACCTCATTTATAAGGATCTTACCATAAATTAGGATGGAAATGGAAGGGAAAATTAATGGGAAATGACCAAGCAGAACAAGGCCAGCTTACCTTAGTTTCTATGGATAATTTCTCATTTTTTCCTTATTTTGAGCTCCTTAGTGTGAAAATGGTGGAAGAAATAATCGATAATAAAGTGGGATGATGGAATTAAAAGGTATACAAGTGCTTCTAAAGAGCACACCTAGGTGCTAAAGTGTCTACCAATAAAGCGTCATCTTTATTTCTTTAGTGAACTAGTAGCAAGTTGCTTGCCGCTAAAGAGGCCCCAATAGAGTTAATGTGGGCACCACTTTTGTAGCCATTGGCACTAAAGTGCACCATCTCCAATGGGTTAGGACTTCTAGAGTATCCCAATAGGCACTTAAGCAGTCCTATCAGGTCCATGAACCAGATGCTACAAAGTCTAGAATAGACTTTGACCAGGTGGTCGAGACTTTTTTGGAACCCTATGCAGGTAAAAGAAACTATGCGACCATATCAAATTTTTCTCTTTGGACTCAATGGAAACCTAGAACTTTTTATCCAAGATTATTTCAACTAAATGTATGGCCCACACCTATAGTTCAATTATTCACATAATTTGCCAAATAGCCCAAAATGAGTCTGCATGCCTCGATACCTAAAACAAGGGTCCGCCTAGGCTAAAATAATGTTCTAGAGATGATGGAATTATTGTAATTCTCACATAAGGTTATATACTAAATGTTTTGGGCCAAGTCCAAATCTTAAATACCAAAAGATCCAAAATAGGGCAATGGGCCTAAAATTGAAATAAACTTTCTAATAAGCAAATTGTTAGTTCCCACAAATCATAAATGACATGTAGTTGTTGTGGAAAGGTTTGAAATACTGGAGTTGCATGCAAATCAATGAAATAACCTAGAGGGTTATTACACTTTGGTATTTGGAAAAGTATTTATTTTAGATTTTGAATTGTATTTCAGATATTTACCTTTGCGATCCTATTTTTCTTTATTATTTACCTTATTTTGTTATTATTTTTCTTTTATTGTCGGGCATACCTATCAAGGTTTGATTGAGATAGTGATATCATAACCTTAAACTCTGGGTCATGACACTCTAGCCCATATAATTAGTGCCCTAGGTATAATTTACCTATCAAGAATGACATGCGATGACAAGGAATGTAGATATTATCCCAATTCTCAAGAAAAGAAAACTATATTGATTAAGGTTTCATGAAGGATGATGCCCTAATTAGTGGTTAAGATGTCCATCTTGGTGATTGAAAAGAAACTATTTTCTTTGCTTGAGATAAGTGTAGTGGTAGTTTAGTTTTTTGCCATTTATTATGCAATTTAGGCTTTGTTTTATTTTGTCAAACCCTCTAATTCTTTTTTTTTGTTTTTTTGTTTTTTTGACAAGTCCTATTGTAGTTTCTCATTGTTTGGGTTATTACAGTGTTGTAACCAAGAGTTTAGTCTTTTTGTGTAAAAGCATATTTAACTTATTGAAGTACAATTCTCTATTATGAGTTATATTGAACCATTCTACTTCTCTCACATTGTGTACATATCTATTTTTTATTTAGTTTTAGTGACATGATATCCATGAAAAATAGTTTTCCAAATTTTAAAATCATATTGCCACAAAATAAATACACAGAACAAAGTTTAATATAGGTGGGAAAAATTTGTGATAAGGATAGAGAACTAAACCATATTAGAGAATATCAATTTGTAGTAGTTCGATAAGCTAAACCAAATCCTTTGATATTGAAGAAGCTTAAGGTGATAATCTAAATTGAAATATGCCACTTATTATGAAGAACATATTTCCTAAATCAATATTTTTAAGGACAATCATAAATGAAAAGTGGCATACATATTCATGTATTTAGATGTTGTGATTTTCACTCATGATTCTTAAGTGAATAATTGCATGTACCATTTATAAAAATTGAGTGATGATGATATTTTATTCTTCTATAAAAAATTTTGTTGTGCATCATTAATGTAATGACCCTTCTAGTCATTTTATCTGTTTCTGTAAAATTTGGGTTCTCGAGAAGTTCATTTGGGTATACTATTTTGGAACTTTTAGAGTTGTGACATTGGTTTTGACCAAAACTTCTTATAAATGTACCCGGATGAGAATTCATACCATTTTGTTAGTTGTGGAATGTGGATTTTAGGATAAGAGGACACTTGTACCATGTGCCGAGTCTTCTAGGCTCATTTTGGGTTGTTAGGTGGATTTTGGTAAAAATGAAACAAAGGGTGTGGGACCCAAATTTTGTCAAAATGATTTCAGATGATAATTTTTATAGTTTGTTGAGTCCATAATGCAAAATTTTATCGGGTAACATAGTTCATTTGCGTTCACGGGGTTCCAAATGAATTTTGAGCATTTCATCACAGTCTATTATGACTTGGGTTTTTGCTGGTGAAACAACACCTTGTGTAGGCCACCATTCTTCTTCTGCTTCATGAGTAATTGACCGTATTCTAGAAGGGCTATGTCTTGGACCTTCAAGATTGCAAGACTTCTCTCACGTTCACGATCAAGGGACATTCCAGCCCGATCTAGTCTATTCTTCACACTCTAAAGGACTTCTCTAGTTCCTCATTGTGTTCGTGTCTCTTTCCCTGCATTAGTAATGAAAAATTTTCCTATGCTTAAAAATGGCAGTTAAAGTCCTTGCAATCACGATGAGAAACACTATCCCTATATATTGTCGTCTTTCTAAAAATCCATTATTTTCTAAATATTTTCCCCATTATTTCACTTGTAAGATAAAGAATGTGTGTGAAATCATTAATTGTAGTTGGGAATGAGAATAGGACGTTGAGGTGATCATTTTGCATTAGTATCTTCGTTAATTTTTTGCCTAAATTGTTTTTTAATTATTTATTTTACTCTATTTTTGATAGCTCTTGGGTTGTTTGGATCCTCAATTGAGACTACATTTGTGCTCAGTTGTGAGAATTCATTCCATGTTCTTTCAGGGACCTTATGATGGATTCAATTTCTAAATTTCAGTAGTCGGCCTGATGAGTGGTGTATTTATCACTCATTTACACTCAAAATTCATGCACACTACTAAAGTATGAATGAATAAATGAGACATATTTGGGATTAAATGCACTAATTTTGACATTTTGTAGACATACAAGTTATGAGATACAAAGATGTATATTTGAGCTAAAGAGGATCGAAAAGAAGGAAAGAAGTGTAGCTGAAGGACCTGAAACATGAATCAGCCTCAGTTATCACAATCGTTGTCGGGGGGCCAAGATCGCAGCCAGTCAAACTAGGTCAAAGCACCGCGATTACTGTGACATTACCATAGTCGTGGTAGCTATAATCACGGTCAAGTGGCAGCGGCCACGGCAACATAGGATTATGCCCAGCGGCAGAGATGTTAATGCACATAGCCGACCCCCAATTTCTCAATAAGGGCTCAAAATCCCTTATTCATAGGGGCATCTATCATCTATCCATCATCAAGATGTTAGTTTTGTTGAAGGGTTTTATAATTCTTCTTGGAGCTTTGAGTTTAAAATTATACTAATCTTTATCTAAGACTAAATTAGTGTAACTCTCAAGTGAAGAATTGGTAAATCTCATTGAGTATTTGTGGAACTTAATGTGTGGTTTGAAATCCCTTTAATTTTCTTGAATCTATTTGTTCAAAATATTTATCTATTCTTGCTTATTGTGTTTATGATTTGCTAGATCTTCCTCTTGGGATTATGCTTGAGTAGGGTGTAAGTGTGTGTGGGTTGTTATTATTAGCTATAATTCTTATTTAGCATTGCTTTGTTTCATTACTAGTTGGTTTAATTAGTTGGGATTTGAGGGTAACGGCCCTAAATACCCAAAAGAAGTTTATGGGTTAAACCCCAAACTCTTGAAAGCTCTTACCATCCTTGAAAGAGGTGATTGGGTGAACTCTTAGAACCCATATCATCCTCAAAATAAGGATATGGGAAAGAAAGTAGTAGTGGACAATGGATGGATGTAATTTGCTAATTTTCACTATCGTAGACATAAGAGTCAATGAGTAATATCCTTTAGGTTTTGTTGACAAACTACCCTCAAGTGCCTTCGACATAGCCTTCCACTTTCCAGTCTTTAGATAAGATTTGTAGTTAATTTTTATGTACCCACGTATTAGTTACCTTTATTAAAGCATAGCCCAAAGATCCACTCCTAATTGAATACACTCTAATTATTCTTAGTCACAAATTAATCCTTTAGAAGCCCAAGAATTGTCTTACTCTTTTGAAAAAATTCAAAATCCCCAAAAATATTTGTCTAATATATTTAAATTTTGCAAGTTTCTTTACTTTTGAACTTATTTAATCGCCACTCATATTGTTTCTCGTGGATTTGACCCCGACTCCAAGTTGGGTAATTATATTGGGAATGATTGCCTTGCACTTAAATTGATGTATATGTTGAGTGTTATCAAAAATGGCTCTGATGCTGGGGACTATTTTGGAGTATTCAGTTAGTTTTAAATTCCACTTACTTGCTTGGATTCAGACTTGTAAATATTTGATTGTGATTTTCTTTTGTTTCTTACGTTTTGTAGATCTTTGTTTTTGTTTTTTGTTACTATGGCATCTTGGGATGAATATGAGTTTTGTGATTGGAAATCTTTTCTTGATGATCCATGTGCATATTGCAATGAACCCCCCTTTTGACGAGATTGGAGATAAGCTCCCCGGAAAGAGATGTGGGCACAATCTCGATCCTATTGGGAGTATGATTGTCTTTGTGTAGTGGTCGGGATGGACATTGGAGTGATTGACCAAATGCCCCCTCCCCTCATTATTCTAACAAAAATGCTCGTTCTTCTTATGAGTTTGATATATCTCTTAATTTTAAAAAGGAAGAACAATATGGCGAATACAATGGTGTTAAAGCAATGCTTCAAACTTTCTTGGAACTAACAACTACATTAGAGGAGGACATGCATGACTTGCACCAATCCATGGAATCATTTAGAAATGAGTGAAAAATAAGAAAAAATTGGTGAAGAGGTTGATCTTTCAAATACCATGAGTATACTCACTCTTCCAAATGAGCTTGACATGGAGCAATTCTTGGTGATTTCCCAACCAACTGAACCTAATATTGTTAAAGATTCCGAAATTAAATAAATAGTACTAGAATATAAAGAAGAATCCAAGAAAACCTCTTATGAAATCTCTAGTCCATTTTGGGGTAAAGATGCTAATAGGGATACGATTCCTGAAGTAAGGGATAGACCTCATTCTAAACATTTTTCAACAATGTTCTTAGAGGATGTGATGAAAGTCCACCTTCCCAAGAAAATGATGGATTTTTGGGAGAAAGAGAACCATCCTTACATTTTAGGGTTTGACGTTCCAAAAGAGCATATGGAAGCCCCACTCTCAAAGGCCAAGGAGCTCAACTACTAATATTCAACTAGTGGCCTGTTGATATTCCACCTTAACACAAGAAGATGAATCATAAATTTAATATAAAAGAGGGTAAAAGGTTTAAGTATTCAAAGTGGTAAGATAGAAGTCACATTGCAACAGCCATAATATCTATCACATTTCATCTTGGAAGATTGAATCTTCTGTCCTACCACCGCTTAATGCATAGTGAGTGAAAATTAGGACAGAGATTCAAATCCTCTAAGTGGAGACATTAGTGATAGTTAGAGGTGTGTGTCATGCTAAGACATTAAAATTTGGCACTCAATAGGAAGAAACCCATTATTCTCTGAAGGTGTCCCATATCCTTACTTTTTATCTTGGTAGTGTAGATTTTAAATTTTCTCATTGCTTAAGACAAGCATATGTGTCACTATAAAGTGTTTTGAATGTGTTTGAGAAGGGGAAAGTGTAAATTTTTTTATGGTGGACTGAGCATGGGAGTGTATAGGAGCCCAAATTTGGCCTTAAATACCTCAATCGTAGGCCCCATGACTCCATGATCATAGTGTCCACATGTCTGCGATCACAGATCTCGTATCACAATCACAATAAAGTCTATTTCAATGACCATCCGACTTCCATTTCCTCAAATCTCCCTCCTCAACTTTTCTCTCAAAATTATACCCAAGATTCAATATTTTTTGGTCAATCCAAGGTGTTCATTGCATCATCTTTGCACCCTACACTACGATATGTGTTCTAACACCCTATAATTGCACGTTTTGTTGGCCTAAAATTTGTACTTTTGTAATAAACCTAAACTTGTGTTTTCAACTAGAAATCAATTCTTGAATACGATTGTCTATGTGGTAGGCTATTGTAGCTTGTCTACATACTGACGGGGAAGTCTTGAGTACCCAAAAATTGGCCTAAATAGGATAGAATTTTCATGTGTGCCATGTGTTTTATTAAATGCTCTAACGGATTCATTATCAATTTTGTCATGATTCAAAGATCACAATCAAACACCTACGACCTAAGTTTCATGAAAATAATGATTTATTGATTGTTTGAAACATTAATTGGGGTTGGAATCGGGTATTTTGTGTTGTCAAAAAATAAGTTAGAATTGGTCTTAGATACCGCGATCACGATCATCGGGTCTGCGATCGCGGTGAAGGGTCCGAGATCACCACATCTGAGAACAATTTCTAGCTTTGACCAAAAATTTTGCATGCCCATTTTTTAGCTCAAAACCCACTATGACACTGCCTTAGAGTTTATCTGATTAACATAGCATGGTTTCAGTGTAAAAATACTAATGATGGTCCTTGTTGTGTTTCCTATAGGTACTCAGCCAAAAAATGGGAGATTGTGATCATATCCACTTCATGGATACAAAATGCCACTGCCTCTACAACAGTGACCTCCAAAAGAATAAGCTACTCCCAAAAAGGGGTATTTGTATAGAAAAGATATCGGAGAAATTACTGGCATTTCATACTAGGCTCGCTGCTACCGGATGGATATGCTTTTTCCCAAACCATGTTTTTCCAATGAACAATGGGTGCAAGAATTTGCACTAATCTTAGTGTAGTCTCCCTCTCAAACACAATAATAAATATTAGAGAAAAGGAGGTGCACTTCAGAGTGGAGAAGATAAATAACATATATTATTCTCCCATATGCAGACATGGCTTAGTTTCAAGAAAAAGGTTGTGAGTCAGGGACCTTGATGCCTATAATACCATGACCTGGCAAAGAGGTTCCCTAGTCTTCAATAAAGAGAGGAATCTCCATGAATGACTTTACAACAGAGGTCGTGATTTGGTTAAATAACATCCACAGTCGAGTTTTTCCATGCACAAAAATGATTATTGTCACAAATATGCTAGCTTAGATGGTGGCCTGCATCTTATCTAGCATTACTCTGAATGTGGGCCAGATTATGACTATAGAATAGAGGCATTTCAAGAGTCAGAGTAGTACACTTTTTCTCTTTCCCTCCCTTATTGCTAAGTTGTGAAGGAGTGTCGGGGTAGAGAAGTATCTAGCAGATACCTGGTGCGACCAAATCCCTACATCTTTCCACTTAACATTTGGGGTGATGGTGCTCCTGGTCAAAGAAAAAAGAGAACGATCAACATAGAGAAGTCAACCCAGAAGGACACAGACTACTGTAGACCTTTCTCGGTAAAACCTCTTCTATGAGATCTCAGGGAAGATGCGAGTGATCAAGGAGTTGGTGTCCAAGTTGCCTCAGGTACTAGGGGAATCCTTCACTACCCGCCATTCCTATGTAGCTCGATCGAATAATAAAGTGTAATTAGAGGACTAGAAGATGCCGGAATCCACCATTGCCAAAATAGGAATAACCTATTCAACATTGGTATAATCATACAGGGATCTCAAGGAGTCACACGAGAAGATAGTGAATAAAGAGTAGAAGAGAGATAAATTTTTCACCATTATATGGAATGAGGTGAAGGGCATCTTCAAGATTCTCAAACCCAAGGAGAGGTTTCCTTCATCGAGAGTTGAGAGTGATGAGAAGGACATAGTTGAGTGTTCTAGTGCCGAGGATGATAGATCCAATGTAGAGTCTAAGAGAGATAAAGATCATGATGCAAACACTGGGAGTAAATCTTTTTCCCACTTTTTTGGTTACGTGATTGTGCTGTGAGGACACTGCAAGCTATTAGTTAGGGGTGTATTTTGTGTGTCTGCATTCTATTTTTTTCATGTGATTGGTGATAGTAAGACATTCCTGGATGTTTTATGTTTTTATTTATGGATGTTTTGTGAATGTTTTAGGTTGACTTGGATATTTTTGTTTTGTTTTTGAGTTGTAATTTTTGGGTACTTGGATAGTACCTATGTTTCATGGAATACATGCTATCTTGTTTTTAGTTTTTGTTGTATTTTTTTTTATTGATATCCAATGAAAATTTCCCTATGATAGATTGAGTAATGACATTCCTAATGGAAAATTATCATGGATGGGTTTTGAGTTAGGTATGTAGGGGATGTCTGAGTACCCGTAGCATCGAAGCTATAAATGCAAGGGAAGTCTGAGTACCTGTGACATGTTCAATTTGTGATTATGCTTATACCTATGCAAAGTCTGAGTAGCCACATCATTTACCTGTGTAAAAGCCATAATGTTAGACGAAAGCTTATGTTGGTACCATAATTAGATAATTGTGTGTTCTGCAAATATAAAGCAAATATCCCCATCCATCCAAATTTTTTTTTCAAAAATCAGGGCATGAACGTGAGCGGCCTTATATCAATATTTTTTCTCTTTTTGTGACTCTAGATTTTTACTCATACAAATTGGTAGATACTCCATTCTTCTCTCTGGCGGGAGGGTCTATTGAGCCTATTTTGCAAATTTGGATGCCATGTGTGGTGAGCTTATTTGTACAAATCTCATGTGTAGTTGTACTATCTAGAACTTTCCCATTACTCTCTCAAGGCTAATTTTGATTGTACTTGGTTAGTGAGATGATCCTAGGTCATTTTTGTGACATTGGAAGTCCACTTTAGCCTAAAATCCCTACCCTTACATAGATATTATCCCTAGTCACCCACTTCGAGCCTTTGGACCTTTCTTTGACAAACACATTATAAGCTATGAACCTTTCATTTCTTATCCCTTTTTTGAACCTATCATCCTTGAACATAAAAATGTAACTTGAGAGTAAAAGCCAAAGTTGGGTGTGGTGAAGAATTAGAAGAGGTAACTTTGGGCCACAAAGTTCTAAGTGAATGACTAAGATATTAAGAATTGCGAACAAATGGATAAAAAAAAATAAAGGATCCAACAAAGGAAAGAAAAGCACAAAGTGTTCAAGAAAATGAAATAAAAAGAAAAGGGGTGAATCAAGGAAATAAAAGTAGGCACATGTGTAAAGAGTGAAAATAAAAGAAGTGTCCCATAATTAAAAGTTTTATACAATAGGGTGAGGCAGATGTTCAAAGAGAGTATATCTATGTTGTTCCTGAATGATATCCTACCATTCCCCAAACCCAAATTACAAGCTCAAAAAGCCCTTCGATATCTCCCACAAAGTTTATTCATTGTAGTGGCGATTGAAAAATAGGTGAAAGCCTATAACATGGTACTTGTTAGCATTGAAAGTCTTTAGAAGAGAGGGGTTTTTGCACTTAAATCCCTTATTGGGTATTTGGTAACTTGGTGTATGGGATTTTCCTTTTCGTAAGGAGGTATGTAAAATGTTTAGGTTGAAGATTTTGTCATCTCCCAAAAAATGAGGCTAAAGGAGTATATTATAGTTGAGGTTAAAGGTGAGTCACTTCTAGAGTATTAGTGATTGTCACATAGTTTCTCTTTGAAGTCTTTTGCACCTTTGAATATTGTATTTCATGTTGAGAGAGGTTATGAGAATAACTATGCCCATGTTTGAAGAGTTACTTGTGGTAGTAACAAATCTTGAAGTCATTTCAATCGTTGCATTATGGAATTTAGGCATACATGTGCATTGTCTCATGGTAAGAGATATTTTTACTTTAGGGCAAGCAAAGCTTTAAGTTGGGGGTGTTTATTAGTGGTGAATTTACCACTCATTTGCACTCAACATTCATGCATACAACTATGATTTGAATGAATAAATGAGACATATTTGGGATTAAATGCACTAATTTCCTTATTTTGCAGGCATACAAGTTATGAGATAGAAAGATATGGATTTGAGCCAAAAAGGATTGAAAAATAGGAAAAAAGTACAGCTGAAGGACATAAAGTAGGATTCAACCTCAGTTATCGCGATTGCAGTTGGTGGTCCGCGATCGTGGCCAGTCAAAATAGGTTAATAAACTATGTTCGTATTAACATTACCACGGTTAAGGTAGCTGCGATCGCGGTCAAGTGGCATCAATCACAAAAACATAGGATTATGCCCAGTGGCAGAGATGTAAATCCACACAGCCGACCCCTAATTTCTCAATAAGGGCTCAAAACCCTTATTCATAGGGCCATCCATCATCTATCCATCATTAAGAAGTTGGTTTCGTAATTATTCTTGGAGCTTGGATTTTAAACTTGTACTAATCCTTATCTAAGAATACGTTAGAGTAACTTCTAAGTGAAGATTTCTTAAATTCCATTGAGTATTTGTAGAACTTAAAGTGTGGTTTGAAATCACTTTATTTTTCATGAATCTATTTGATGGAAATCTTGGTCTATTGTTGATTATTGTCTTTATGACTTGCCAACTTTTCTCTTTGGGTTAAGTTTGAATAGGGTGTAAGTGTGTATGGGTTGTGATTATTAGCTATAGTTCTTAGTTAATATTGTTGGGTTTTACTACTACATGGTTTAATTAATTGGGATTTGAGGGTGACGACCCGAAATACCCTAAATAGGTTTGTAGGTGAAAACCCTAAACTCTTGAAAGCTCACACCATCCTTTAAAGAGGGGTTTGGATGAGCTCTTTGAACCTATATCATCCTTGAAAAAGGGATATAGGTGACAAAGGAGTAGTGGAAAATGGATGGATGTGGTTTACTGATTTCACTATCTTAGACATAAAGGTGGTTCGAAAGTTGACTACATCTTTGACATATTATAAGAAATAGGGATTCCCAATTGAGGTAATAGGTGGGTGTAATTGACACAATTGATATGTACTTGAACGAGTCAACGAGTAATATCCTTGTGGCTTTGTTGACAAACTAACCTCAAGGACCTTCGACCTAGCCAACCACATTACATGCCTTGGCAAAGATTTGTAGTTGATTTTCATGTACCCACACATTAGGTACCTCTACTAAAGAATATCCTCAATATCCACTCCTAATTTATTACAGTTTCATTATTCTTAGTCTCAAATTAGTCCTTTAGATGCCCAAGAATTTTCTTACACTTTTTAAAACATTAAAAATCCCCCAAAATATTTGTATAATATATTTGAATTTAGAAAGTAACTTTAATTTCAAACTTATTTAATCTCTACTTCCATTGTTCTCCGTGGATTTGACCCCGACTCAAAGTTGGCTAATTATATTGACAACGACCGCCTTGCACTTAAATTGATGTGTAAGTTGAGCGTTATCAGGGCCCATGGGTCTATTCATGACCTAATTTTTGGCATAAAGCTTTAAATTTCAATATGAGTCTTTTTTACTCATATTAAAATATGTAGATTATGAATTTGATAGTGCATTGGAATTTAGTGGATGAGAAGTTATGGATGGTTCAAGACTGTTGTTTGGCTAAAGTGAGGGCTATAATATACTTTTCTATATGGTATTATATAATTTATATATTGTATGCTAGGTAGGGTCCCTAGGATAGGTTTATAGATAGTGTATCTTGATTGAACTTTATAAGGTTATTAAGAGTAAAATTATGAATTGAACATTAATCTTTAATACCCTCTATAGTTATGGGACTCTAGTATGCTTAATTATAGATTTGTTTGACCTGAGGATGACATGAAGGATTCTGTAGTATAAGTTTTATTGCATAATTTAGTAACTTGGATGATATACCTAGATTAGATCTTCCTAGTAGCTTGATGGTCGTACTTAGTCTTTTGAGTTATACTTTAATTATCCTATTCTTACATTGTCTATCGTTGTTTTAGTTATGAGACCTGTTGGACACAAGGTTAGTACTTCATTCATTAAAAGGATATGGTTTAGCTTCTAGATACTTATGTTTGTATTTTATGGATACTGGTAATGGCATGCATATATTTAGACATATTTACTCTTATTTTAGAGGCATGACTCCAACTAAAACCTTGATTTTACTACTGTTTTCAAAGAATGGATTTATTCCCACTCCATGACTTTAAGATGATTCATTAAGTTGAAGTCGTATCACCGATAGTATTGACGTATGATCTTTTAGGCTAAAATTATAACTTTGACAACATAGCCTGAGGTAGATTTTAATCCACTCCTGATCAGTTATTCTTTCACTACCATTTGTACCTTTAGTCGAGGGATGTCTTGTCCTTTTCTATATTAGTCTACCAATTTATTCTTGAGTGTGATCTTGTTCAATGAATTTCCACATTTCTAGTTATTTAGCCTCAGTTCGAGTCCGAGAACTTATTATACTCTTATTTCTCTTTGGTATTGAATAAATAATATTTATTATGATTGGTTATTGGAATTCCTTATTTTGGACTAGGTAGTATATATGGATATTTTGTGTTCCTTGTAGGATCCTTTGATTGGGAACAACATTCTAGAAGAGGTCATTGTAATGCCCCAAAACTACAACCCTTTACATAACATGGTGCCTTTAACCACGAGTGATCAAAAGCTAACTCATGGTACTGGAATAGTGCATGAAAAACTAAAGAAACATAAATAAGAGCTAAACTTACTTAGTGGAAGCTTAATAATAACATAAAATAATTCAATACATCACTATTAAAAAGATTACAACCACTATAATTTGAAATAAAGGGAAACTGAAACTAAATACAACTACTCTAACTAACTATCTGTGAAGCCTCTACAAATAATGACTATAGATGACCACCAATGACCTTAATCAATACATGTGAATAGAAATAAAATACTAGGACTATAAACTGAATTGAGTCCTCAAAATAAGAGAACTCATTCCAAACTAACTAGAAGTTGTGATCTGCCTGACCATAATTTTTTGAGCTACAACCGATACCTACATTATGAAACAATGTAGCCACAGAAACATAAATATATATATATATATACATGGGTCTGTATGATAGAATGAACTTAGCACAGGGGAATCCACATGCAATGTATAAGTAAAATACAAGTAATAAATAATGAAAAGAGTAGAAACATGTTGGCAAGTATAAATGATTTACAATTGTACATGAATGACTGGAACATGTACGAGTTGACATGATAAGGAAATATGAATGACTTTGCATTCTACCCATTTACTATCTTATAAATTATGTATAAAACTTGGGTATACTAGTAAATAAAAAAGACTCACGTAAAAAAAGAAGTAAAATAGAAAACATAATGAGAACTAGCATGATTCTAAAACATGATAATAATTATGTAGTGACTCATTATATAGATAGTTAAAATCTTGTGACACAAAACACATGAACTAACGTGGAGTCCGATGTATACACCCCATCAAGAGGACCCACTATACCTTGCAAGGGTATAAAGGCATAGTGAGTGATCACTTATCTGATCCCATTTCAAAATTCATAATACCTATGATTGCTCATTGTTTTTAGGACTAGAATATAGTAAACCCTCACCCAATCGGTGTTATATACTACTTCAAAATCATACTAATGCTCAGCATATATAAAATTCATCATGTAAAGAAGTATAAAAGCAATTTAAAGTAAACTAATGATTGTAGTCCTGTCATGCTAAAATTAGTCATGCTTCTTTATAGTTTCAAAGATCATTGATGGCATATCATAATGTTATACTACATGATATTTAAGCCATACCTAACTGTCATACTAAACATGAATCACATACTTGAAAATCATGGGATCAAAATAAACTAAGACCATTAGGTCAAATTAGGTCAAACTTATCTAATTCATGCTAAATCTTTAAATTCATATAATCTTTTGTAATTCGTGCTAATTTTTGTTATAAAATGGCCCCAAGTCTAGTAAAATTATGCCAAACTATGCAAATTTTATGTAAACTACACTTTATCAGGTACATGCTTAAAAGTCATGATTGCTCATGCTAAATCATACTAGGTTATGCTAAATGATATTAAAAACATGAAAATACTTGTAAATTATAATCATGTCAGGCATTTGCTTGAAATTTGGGCTAAATCATGTCAAAGGGAAGAACTTCTTTTCATTTTATGCTTTAAAGCATGGAATCATACTAAGTGGATGTAATTTTTGAAAATTCCAAAGGTTCAATATCAACTCATAAGGATTTTATGAACATTCCATCATATCTTAAATGTGGGTTTGAAAACATGTTAATAAGAATAGAATTAAACCATGATAGTTCATGAATATTGCCAAGTACGTAGGAAAACTCATAAATTAAACATGAGAATTTATACTAAAAGCTTTGAGGTTAAACCTTAATATAAGTTTAAGAAATTTATCGAATGTAAAAACTTCAGTTTGGGCACAAGGATGAAATAATTATCCTTGTTAAAGCCCCACATACCTAGTCTTGTTGATTTCATCAAGGAAAGCTTGAATCTAGAGTCTTGGATGTTTAAATTTTGAGAGAAAACCCTTAGTTTGATTTCTTGAAAGTGGAGAGGAGAAAGAATGTTTGTTTAATCTTAATGTGCTGAGGGAAATAGGGGTATAATATGTTATGGGAGATTTTAGGACTTAATATACACATTTACCCTTGCCAGAACTAAAGAAAAATAATGTTTTTAACATCTAAAGACCACCCGACGTGCACACCAGCAACCAAGTCATTTTAACTTTGTGGCACACCTCTAACATATCAAAATGGCTCTATGTCATGCTGATATCATGAACCACTACTATTTTGGGGTATTCATCTTATGCTACTCAATGTGGTACATACCCTCTCTAATAAATTGATCATAATATTTTACTCTAAAATTGGATTAATATAAAATTAGTTTCCTTGGAAAGAAGAGTAAAATGTCATGACTAGAAACATGGTCTGGCCGTGATGGGTATCTAAAGTCCTACATGGATGGAATATCACTCCCTTGATCCAACCAAACCAAACACAACATCCCCTAAGGTTGGGTGAATTTCGAACATAAAAAAAGATAGTGTGCAATTATCTTAAGAAAAATTAAAACATATTTATAACTGATGACCGGTGATGGGCCAAACAACTACTAACACCACCTAATAATCATAGTAATCCAAACAAAAACCTTCCAAAAACGAACCGAAATTGAATATCAATGAAATATCGTGAGTTGTCCACTACTATAGCCAAAAAAAAATCTAAACAGCCTGAGACATAAGAGGCTAAAACATGAAATATTGACTTCCGATGTATAGAAGCTCACCACTTTAAAGTCAACTCATGAGTTGATCCCAAATCCTAATCACTGAGAAGCGGGAGTAGAAGTATGACCAATTCTTGCATTGTGTGGGGATACTGCGTTCGTAGACAGTTAGTGGTTGGAGAACTAGCATGATACTCAAGGATAAAAATAACATAATTACATGGTTAATAGTTCAAAATCATTATAAATCAATGCACATAATCAAATGTACATACATATATATTACTTGCTGGGATAGGGAACAAGGCTTAACCTGCATTTTAAAACTTTAACCTAGATTGTGTAGTTCAACTATCATAACATGTAACTAGGGGATTTATAGGCCCCAAATCTCACCCCCTAGTCATGCCCCAGTGCGTGTAGCCGCACAAACTGGAGAATAATCTCATATATATGCACATGGGACTCAAACCTCCCAATCACAAAATAAGGTGACTTAAGCACTTGATCATGTCATGATTTATTGGGGGACTCAAATCTCCCTAATTATGTAATAATAATGAGGAGGACTCGAACCTCCCTGGTCACATTGACCCCCATGTCAGCAAATATGGTTTGCAAGTATCGGTCACTCGGACCTCCACTTTCATGACTCAGCTATACAACCTACTATTAAAGCTCAATTAAAATTTTTATCACACAATCTCAATCATTAAACAATAGTACACATTTAGGCATAAACTGTTGGTATCATCATACCAACTACATTTGAGGAAATGCACAACCCCCTTGGTTCAATTTTAAAAATTCCCACATTTATCTTAATTAAAAACCAATTTCACATTATGGCATTAGGGTCCTAACAACTTCAGAAGTCACATGTTTTTGAAAATCACAATTCCCTAGTTCATTTACCCTACCCATGCACCCACACGTTTAAACCCATAATTAAATCATGAAAAATTATATGTAAACCTTTGGAAAACATTGTTCAGCAACAAACATTCAAAACCCTCTACCCTTGTTATAAAACCAACATGAATATGTCATGAACAATACATTAAAACATATTCTTTTAATAGATTAACAAAGAGGAAAGAGTAACATTCCTTAAGCACCAAGAAATTTTGAGAGATATAGACCCTTGAGACCTTAGATGACCAACTTGATGAATTCCTAGCTTGACTTGCTTAAGGGAATTCAGAGAACCTTTTGGATTGTTTGAGAAGTTACTTAGATTTGTTTCTATGTGCTAGTGACATTCTAAGTGTGTTATAATACATGAATTTTAATTTGGATAAGAGGGGAAATATGTAGAATTCCCTTAACATAAAAGTTAGAAAAGTGCCTCCATTGACTATGGGTCAATCGGTGACTCATATCCACTCCTTATGACTAGGGTCACCTGACTCGTCAAGACACATTATGAATCGTCAGGTGAGTCATTGCCAGGGTAGAAAGTTTAGAACTCAGAAAGTGTTTGAGGGACAAAAACCCGATGAGTTACATACTCCCACTTAAGGATCATTCAACCTCGAATGATAGGACAAGGAATTTATTAGAACGATTTTAATACACATACCACTACTCTTACCATTAACAAATATAGAAAAATAATGAATACAAGGAAATCACCATTTCCTTTGACAAAGTCAGAAAATAAAGATGTTAAGGAATACACATACCTTAAGAATGATTATCGAAAATGGGAAACAAGAATGGATACTTGGACTCTATGTCCTCCTTGGATTCCCACGTATCTACCTCAACCTTTTGGTTACTCCAAAGAACCTCTACTAATGGAAAATCCTTGGTCTGGAATCGTTGGACTTGTAATCCAAAATCTCAATCGGGACTTCATCGCAAGACAAGAAATCTGAAATACTCACCTATTACAAAGGAACAACCGTTGATGGATCACCCACATACTTTCTAAACATATATACATGAACTACTAGATGAATGGAGTTGAAAGTACTGGGCAACTCTAATTCATATATGACATTACCAACTTACTCTAAAACTACGTACGGACCAAAATAACAATAATTGAGTTTCCCCTTCATACCTAATTACATCGCTCCCTTCATAAGGGATACCTTCAGAAACACCTAATCACTAATACTTAACTTCAACACCTTAAATCCGCGTGCTTTTGGTGACTTTGTGTGGCCTTAAGTTTATCTTGAATATCCTTCACCTTTGCTATAGCTTGGTGAACTAAATAAATGACAAACAACTTATTCTCACCAACCTTAAACCACCCAATAGAAGACCTAAACCTACTACCATATAAGGCCTTAAATAGAGTCATACCAATACTAGAGTAAGAATTATTATTGTAGGCAAATTCTATGAGAAACAGGTGGTTATCAAAACCACCGCCAAAATCAAATACAAAAGCTCAAAACATATCTTCCAAGACCTCAATCATCTTTTTTGATTGCCCATCCATCTATGAGTGGAATACGGTACTAATGGTCACCTTAGTACCCAAACCTCGCTGGAACAACTTATAAAAGTGAGATAAGAACTGAGTACCCCAATAAGTTATGATTGAAACTAGAGTACCCTGAAACTTTATGATCTCTTCAACAAACGACTTCGCATAATCCCCAGAAGAGAAATTAGTTCTCATTAGATAGAAGTGAGCAGACTTAGTCATCCTATCCACTATGACCCAAATTTAATCAAATTGCTGGCATGATTGTAAGACCGATAACCAAATCCATGTTAATTATCTCCCATTTTACATAGATAGTTTAATTTCTTGAGTTAACCCAATAGGACTCAAGTGTTCTACCTTTACTTTCTGACACACCATGCACTAAGCCACAAAATTGGCCACATACCGCATCAAATTATTCCACCAATAAATCTCTTTAAGATCATGATAAATTTTTGTTTAACTAGGATTAGTAGTATAACGTAACTCGTGAGATTCACCAAAATTCTACCTCACAAAACATCAACATCGAGACACATAATATTTCTTGGTCCCTCAAGATACCATCACCACCAATCTTTAAAACCATCACTATCTGCCTACTTAAATCATTGTTGATTTGCATCAGGATAGGATTCAACACTTGCTTCTCCTTTACTTCTGCACCAAGTGATGAACTATGATGAGTGTTGAATTTACCATTTATTTGCACTAAATATTCATGCACATTACTATGTTTTGAATGAACAAGTGATTTATTTTTGTGAATGAATGCACTAATATCCATATTTTACAGGAATACAAGTGATGAGATAAAAAGATGTGGATTGAAGCTAAAAGAGAGCAAAAATAAGAGGAAACGTGCATAACTGGAGACCCTGCACAAATCAAGCTCAGTTATCATAATCACAGTACACAGATTATGATTTCGATTAGTTAAGAATTAGTCATTTACTACGATCGTATGGACCCTATATGGTCATAGTAGCCACAATAATGGCTAAGGTGATGTGATTGTGGCAGTGCTGGATTTTTCCTAGAGGCGAACATATAATTTCACAGATCCATTTCCAAACCCCTAAAAGGATCTCAAACCCTATCTCTTAATTATCATTCTATAATTCCCAATTATTGGAATTTTTTTTTAGTACTTATTTTCCATTTTTAGAGAATAAATATTATATTAATATTGGGTGAAGAACAAATTGGAGTAGTTGCTAAGTGGAGGATTAGCAAACTCCGATTGAATATTTGTTTAAGCTCAAAGAGTGAAGTGACATTTACTTAGACTTTCATAAATCAAATCAATAGAGTTTTTGAGTATTTCTTTGCTTATTTATCTTAGGAGTAGCTAGTTCTTCCTCTTGGGTTATGTATGAATTAGGTAAAAGTGTGTGTTGGTTGTTATTGTTAATTTTAATTAGTAGTTCAAGTTGATGGATTTTGCAAATGCTTGATGATAACATGGAATTTGTTGGTGAAAGCCTCAAATTTACAAACCCACAAATCATCCTTGATAAAGAGATGTTGGCAACCTAGATCATTTAACTATCCTTGAAAGAGGGGTTGTAGGTGACATAAGCATTTGTAAACAATTTCTTAAATTGTTGTTGTTCAATTTTAAATATCTTAGAAATAAGAATAAATTGTGGAAAAGATGTGTATCAGGCACCATCATATAAATAGGGATGCCTAAAATGAGATTTTATTACCAATAGTTGAGCATACACAGTTGGTATTTGAAAAAATAAGTTGGTGATAGTTTTGCACTTCATCAAAAGGCTTGTACCAAAACCCCTAACCGAGCCTACCCTCGCATGATTTACTAAATAAGAAGTTGATTGCTTGCACCCATGTACTAGCTTCCCCTAGAATGACATAACCCCAAGTTCCATGCCGAACTGATTATACTCTAATTAATTAGAGCCCTAAATTAGTACTTGAAAAACTCAAATAGAAATATTAGTTATGATATATTTCAAACCCCCTTCCACTATTTTTATATTCTTGTACTCTAGGTTTGAATTTAGAAAGTATCCATTATTTCGAGCTGATTTGATTTCCACTCACATTGTTCCTCGTGGATTTGATCACCAATCAAAGTTGGGTAAATATATTGATGACGACTGCCAATCACTTAAATTGGCGTATAAGTTTAGAGTTATAAAAAATGGTTCCATTGTCGAGAACAATTTTCCGTATTAAGTTAGTTTGGAATATTAGCTTACTTGCTTGAATTCAAACTTGTAAATCTTTGTTTGTAATTTTTTTTTATATCTTATGTCAGGTAGATTTTTGTTTTTATTTCCTTTACACTATGGCAACCTGGGATAAATATAATTTTTGTTGTTGAAAATCCTATTTTGACAATCCATGTCCATATTGTGACGTACCTCACTGTTAGAGAGACTGTAGATACGCTACCTAGGGAGAGATGGAATCACCATCTCGATCATATTGGGAATACAATTATTCTTTATGTAAAGGTCATGATGGACATTAGAGTGATTTTCCAAATGCTCCCTCCCCTTATTATGCTAACCTAAATGCTAGTTCTTCTTATACGTTTGATCGGTCTCATGATAAAATCAATAAAGAATAACATGCTGGGTATAATAGTTTTGAAGAAATTCTTCAAACTATTTTTGATCGGGTAACTACAATAGGGTAGAATATGCACCACTTGGATCAATCCAATAAAGTATTTGGAAGGGAGACTGCCAAGATAAAGGAAATAGACAAGGAAATAATTCTGGTAAATGCCATCATCTTGCCCACTTCCAAGGAGAATGTTAATCAAGAAGAGAAACCAAGCTATGTCATTTATAGTAAGCTTAGAAGTGGAGAGTCCTTGTTGAATCACAATCAATCGAACAAAATATTATGAAAGATTCCATAATCAAAGAAATTGTACTAGTGTCAAAAAAAGAATCAAGAAAATTCCTTATGAAAACTCTAGTCCATTTTGGGGTGAAGATATCAATAGGAATGCCATTTTGGAATTAAGGGATAGACCTCATTAGCACCATTTTTCAACATTATGCTTGTTGGATTTTATTAAAGTCCATCTACCCAAGTAAATGATAGATTATTGGGAGAAGGTGCTCCATCCCAACTTTTTGGAGTTTGATGTTCCAAATAAGTACATGAGAACCCAACACTTAAAGTCCAAGGATCTCAAATTCCAACATTCAACTAATAACCTATCGATGTTCCAACAATTTCCCTAGGAGCCAAATAAAAAATTTGATGTGAATTTGGGTAAAAGGTTCAAGTCTTCAAAGTGGCGAGATAGAAGCCACATTACCATTTCACCCTTTCTATCATGTTTCATCTTAGAAGATATAAATATTTTTTCCCTCTGTCGCTCAATTCATAGTGAGCGAATGTTGGGATGGATATTCAAATCTTCTAAGTAGAAACACAAGTGGTAGTGGGAATGATATTTTGCCACCGAAGATGGGATGCAACCCATCACACTATGAAAGTGGAAAATATTCTTTTATTTTTGCATGATAGAGTAGATATTATTTGTGTTTATGCATAATTCATGAAGTTATGGTGTTATGAGGAGCGTTGATTGAAATGGAAAAATGAAAGGTGTTAAATTATTGTGTTTTGAATTGAGTAGAGGATTGCAGAGGACCTAAAAATTAGTCTCAGGTACCATGATCATGGCTCGTTTCACAAAATCACGGTCCATATCATCGCGATTGCGGTAGTTGAGTTTTTGTAATCACAGAAATATCACCGTGATCATGGTCAATGCAGTTTAAAAGATTATTTGACAGCCACTTCTTCCCCACATACCCTTTTAAAATTCTCTTTAAACTCATTTAAAATTAATTTTGTGTCAGTATGCAAAGTGCAATTCAATTCATTTTCATTATCAACCTCTTTATGTGGTCTCAACTTCCTCATTTTTATGTTTGTTTTAGGCTTGAAACTTGTTTTTAGGAGTAGGCCTGAAATAGTGTTTCTAATGCTAAATGCATGTATATTTGTGGTTATGTTTAGTTATTATAGTTGGTGTACACATCAATGGTGAAGTCTTGAGCAATCAAATTTGGGCCTAAATAGTATATGATTAGTGTGTGCACCATGTGTTTATTTGAATGCTCCAACAAACTCATTGTAGATTTCTTCATATTTCATGAGCACAATTAAGCACTTAGTATTTAATTTTCATGAGCATGAAAAGCTATGGGTTGATTGGAACTCATTTTGGAGTTAAAATCTAGTGTTTTGGTGATATTGCAGAAACTATTGAAATGAGTCTCAATTACTGTGATCACGTTCAAGGATCCGCGATCGCTATAACAAACACTAGTTTTTTGCTAACACAAAAATTTTGCATTCCTATTTCTCACCCATAGACTTATGACGTCATTTCCACACAGGATTATCTGATTAATCTAGCATGAATTTGGTGTGAGAATACTAATGATGATCTGAATTATGTTGCCTATAGGTACTTATCCATAAAAATAGGTAACACACCCAAGACCGTGGCCTTGCATAATTTTTAAGTTTTGGACATTCTTTCCATGATTTGACTCATGGTACTAGTCTTACCCTTCGATACGACTTAGTGACCCCTCACTCATATTTTAGGAAGTGTTGTAGGGGTTGCACACTACCTAAGATATGAGTTAAACTCTCCATGGTCGTGTCTTTGGGTACGAGTTATACCATTGCAAGTCCAATGGTTTCATAAGTGTTGTCATAATGAAACTATCTTGGGTACGGGTCAGGGTACAGTTTTGGATACCATTCATACCCTTGGGAATGAGTCATGTGTGTTTGGTTGTACCTTGGCCAGTGCCTTGGTCCTTAGTGGGGCCTAGGGTATGAGTTGGAGGTACTACTCGTACCCTAGGGTATGGTTTAGTGAGAAAGTCGTACCCTCATGCGGGTTGGGACTTTAATTTTTAAGTTGAGGGATTTATAGAAATTTCCACCCCAAACCTGTTATGTCCTTTGTTTTGGCCCATAGTATTTTCCTGGAATTTCATTCTTTAGTCTCAATACGACTTTAGGGTTTGAGTCGTATGTTGGGGTACGAGTGGTATGGTCCTATCATATTCTGACCATTATTGGTTGGTGGGATGGATGGGTTATTGGAATAAATATGACTTGGGGGATAAGATTTGTATGGTTGTCTACGAGTCTTATCTAGTACTCATATAGGGGATAATATTCTATTCTTTTAGTATTCTATTCTACCTGGGATAGAAATAGAAGGTACGAATCATATGCTTTGGATCCCATTTAGTTATGTGAGTTGTATGTTGGACATTGTTGGGTCCAGGTGTTGGGGTATGATACGAGTATTGGTTACTAGTCGTATCGAAAGGGTACGATTTGTATGGTTCAGTCGTATCCCGGTGAAGGGATTTTTATTCAACTTAAGTGGGGGGAATATGGATATTTCCTTACTTACCCTAATAGGATCCCATGACTTCTAGCCTATTTAGGAGGCTATTAACTTTATTACATTACTCTTACACATTTAGAAAATATTCCTAAACACTTCATAATTATCTCAAGAGTTTTTGGAGCAAGAAATCTAGGGTTTCATCTTGAGGACGAATTTGGGGCTTTCTTTGGTGATTTCTTCTATTTATTCTTTGATTTAAGGCCTATTCTCATCCCTCATTGATATTTCTAACTAAAGGCATAATTTTACTATTGGTTTTCATGACTTTATTGTTGAATGCTTTTGGTCTTTCAATATGATTTGGGAGTTTTGTTTATGAATGGTTAGTTATGGTTTCCCTTGGTTTTAATTGTTCGTTTCCATGCATTAATGGTTGTTTTGGTTAATTGGATTATATGGGAATGGTTGTTGATAATTGGAATTAATTTTAGAAATATATTATGCCCCCAATGTGTTTGACAAAATTCTTATAAAGATATGTCCATTGAATTGACTTCTTTTAAATGATACTCTTGTTTGTTTTAAATTTGGTAAAGGATTTATGCATAGATTACATGGTTTGGAAAGGTAAATGACTAAATGGTTACGCTTGTGGGTTATGGATTCCCTCAAGTGGATTTAATATGGTAATTGGAAGGGCACCTAACGTATCCTATACCTATATGTTGTTGTTTATGGATAGTACTTGCAAGTAGAGTTGGTATGACGATACCACCACTAAATGGCCTTGGTTAATAAATGGTAAATGGATTGTTTGGAAATAGTTTTTGATTAATCATTAAAGGGGGAGGTATAGCTAAGTCGTGGAAGGTGGAGGTCCTACGGGGACCGAAACCTGAAACTCATATTTATCGGTATGAGGTTAGTCTTAGTGGACCATTTGTAAGATATCACATCTCATATTGGGGGATGTACTAGTCATACCAACAAGATATTTCCTTAGTCATGCGGCTACACGCCTTGGGGCCCTTTAAATAGGGGGAGCTAAACCTATATTGCCCATAGGTGCTTTAGGATGACAATGTTATACAACCCAGGTGATGCTTTAAATGTATGATAAACCCACTTCTCTTTCCCGACACTTATATATGTATGGTTGTATGCATTATTTATGGTTTTATTTGGTTTTATAAATGGCATTATTTTATCCTTAACTTGAGTTCATGCTAGCGATCACTTACTAACCCATCTGTTGGCAGTTCTATCCCACACTATGTAGGAACCGACCATTCTATTTCTCTTATTTAGCATACTGAATCAATATCATTATTTAAACTGAAGTAGTGAGCTTCTATCCTTTTGAAAGGCTCCATTTGATGTTATGGACATCTTTGGGCATTTTTACTTTATTATGGATATTGGTTTTTTCCATGATTTGGGGTATATCCCAACTGGATATTATTACTCTTTTGGATAGAGACTTTGTGGTATTTCTGGGGGTTGGTATGGTTGGGATTTGTATTGGAATCATCCTTGGCATTGGAATA
This sequence comes from Capsicum pubescens, assembly GCA_030864215.1. Classification (NCBI taxonomy): domain Eukaryota; kingdom Viridiplantae; phylum Streptophyta; class Magnoliopsida; order Solanales; family Solanaceae; genus Capsicum; species Capsicum pubescens. Next base: position 129,575,552 of record CM061543.1, read on the forward strand.
AGATGGGAGGATAGCATTATCGAATATGATTTCTCACTGTTCCATCATATCACATTTTGGGATTGATTATCATATTATGTTTGGGTATTCCTTTTAGTTACAACCTAGTTTGTGGCCCTTGGTTTGGTTTCGTATGGTTGGATGGTTTGTTTGGTATGGCTAGACTCAATTGGATAGGTTACGTTTGTGACCATATCCCAAAGTTTTCATGAGATAATTTACACTATCTTGTTATATGATCAAAATTCAGCCCATCTAAGGCTAGATATAGGTGGTTGGATTGGGTAACAGGGGTCGGTCCATGATCTTAGATGGACTTAGGATTCCCATTACGTTTAGGCCCTGGTTCAGGTTGTGATGAAACCCTTAAGTTACCTCACTATATAAATAATCTTAGCCTTTCATAACACTCATTATGTGTGTCAAACATACCAAATACACTCTCTAACTCATTGTTGAAGATTAGAGGCTAGGGTTTCTCAAGTGTTCATCTCGAGGAAAGAAGGGATTCAAGTCTTTTTTATGAATCATATTGTATAAGACATGTATCTCTTCCTTATTTTTATTTCAAAATATCATGTGTTTTAAATAATGATTTTGATTTTTAAATGGTGGTTTTGAAATGAAATGTTGAAGGTTTTGATTCATAGTGTTGGGCATTGTTTACTCTTTCTTTAATTTATGTTTATATATGGTTTTAGTGATGTTTCACACATGTGGGTGCTTGTTGAAAGTGGTTTAACAAGTAGGTCAAAAGAATCCCTAAGTGTGATGATTTCAACTTTGTTTTGGGTATTGAAAAAAGTGTTCCCTCAAGGTATTTATGAATTAACTAGTCATATATTAATGGTATAATGAACTATGGTGTTTATCTAGTTAATATGAATGAGATCATACTTTTATATATGAATATGAATGCTTGGTAAATGTTTGGTAAGGGACTTGTTGTCCATGTAATGAGTTAATGAATGTCCTTGATAGTTGGTTGGCTAGATTGTTTATAGCCCTTAAACATGAACTTGAATTGTGTGTAAATTAAAGAGTAGTATACGATTGCTAATGAGGAATGAATGGTTTGTAAGGGTTTTGATGACCATAAGTTGAATTGAATGATGAATTGAATCAAGGCATTGTCCTATTAAAGTGTTTGATGGATAGAGTGGTTCCATGAAGACCTTGTGGTCACTTATGAAGTTGATTTGGTTAAATGAGTTAGAGTCCCCATCTATTTAACTGAATTATCATTAATATACGTGTAAAATAGGTTAGATTCCAAATGTCAACTAGTAATGATTATATCAGATTGTGGTTCAGGTCCACTTACCTTATAAGGTGTGTTGGTTTGTGTTTACGTCCACTTACTATATAAGGTGTGTCGATTTGTGGTTCGGGTCTTCAAACCATCTAAGGTGTGTCAGTTTTTAGTTCAGGTCCACTTACTATATAAGGTCTGTCAGTTTGTGGTTTGGGTCCACTTACCATTAAGGTGTGTCAGTTTGTGGTTTAGGTCCACTTACCATATAAGGTGTGTCATTTTGTGTTTTTGGTCCACTTATCATATAAGAAGTGTCGGTTTATAGTTTGGGTCCACTTACCATGGTTGGTGGTTCAGGTCCACTTACTATATGAGATGTGTCGGTTGTTGTTCGGGTCTACTCACCATGTGTAATACCCCAAGAATCCCAACCGATAGTAGAATCATGCTTCAAGCTCATGAGAAATAAGTTATAGTGATTTGGTAGTTTTATGATCAAGTTAGATGTATATTAAGGCCACAAATACATCCTAGCTATTAAACAAATCAAAACATCCCTTAACGATTGAAGTCGTGAGAAAGATATCATTATAGTCAACTTCAAACTAGTATATCTTTTGTTATACTATGAATTTTTGAGCTCATAACCAACCAATACATAGATAATTGAATTAGCTTTTCAACGATACAAATTTCACCAAAATATGGTATCGGAGTAAAAAGTTATGGCCGTTTTACTGAGAGCTATCTGAGATGCCTAAGAGCGACAGACAAGCTGACAGACCATCAAGTCAGCGATGGACCATCTCTTTGGCCATAGTAACTGAGGTAGTAAGGCCATTTTCTGGGCCAAAATTGATGGTTGGAGTGACGGTCAGTCACCAGAGTGACGGTCTGTCACCCAAACTAACAATTTTATCCGAAATAGCGCTGAAACAACATTTTAAATCCATAATATCAAATTAGGGTTTCCTCTCAAAGATAATCCTTAAGAACAAGATCCAAATCCTTCTTCAAGAAACCAAGAAATTCGAGTTCTTCAAGTCCAAGAACTTCTAGAAACTCACAATCAAGGTATGTCATGTGTTGATTCATGGGTCCCTTTCACCCATAAATCTTAAGAATCTCTTTTTAAAATCCATGATTTGTATATTGATGAATGTTCATGATTTAAATTGAATTGAAATTTGTGTTCATAATGTTGTGGGGTTTTGATTCATGTTTTAAATTACATATTCCAATAATTGACCCTAGTATCTGAAGATTTGAATATTAACCATGATAAAACCCCTTCAATTTACAAGTTGATTAATGTATCCATGAATATAAGATGTGTTGATCATTGTATAACCACAACATGCTCCCCATATGTTTGATTAAATACCTATGTGAAAGAAAAGTGTCATACTAGTATAATAATATGTAATCCCCATTCATGTACAAGTTCATGCATGACAAGTGTTTGATGAAATGTCTTAATCAATGAAATATGGATTGTTGATGTTAGTCATGTATTCAAGAAAGTCATGGTTTGTTAGTTTCTTTCCATCGAGTCCTGGGGGTACTTTTACCTTAAAATTTAGCTTTATGCCTAGAGCCAGTGTCATGTTTTCATGATACTCTCAGTCAAGCCATGATCTATAGAACCCAATCAGTCATGTGACTCAGGCAAACCCAAAAATCTCCAAAAATCTCAGTAATCTCAGTAGTTCAGTAATCTCACTGATCTCAGTACTCAGTAATCTCGGTAACCTCAGTATTCCCAGTAAATCTGTGTAACTTCTGTACTCTCAGTCAGTCCTCAGATCTCAATATTATTTCGTTAGTCAACGGAACTTAGTGAACTCAGTTTAGCTCCGCTAAACAATACCATTAGTATCAGTTTAGTTCGGTTAATCAGCTCAGTGTCTATTCAGTTGGGAGTAGGATTCAGCATCGAGTGAACCCAAGGATAGGGACTCTCCTATTATTCAGTGGAGGGTGTGATCCTTAGAAGCAATCCTTATGTTTCAGAACTACGTAGCCAGCGTAGGTTGAGATGCACCCTATGCGTTTAGGGAATTATACATCTCAATTGGGTTACCTACTAGGAGGGGTTGACGGAAGATCTCCCTGTCATAGAGGGTATACTCACAGCTAGTCTTTACCCGTGGCATGGTATTAGCACATTTCCAGTGGGGGCACAGGTTGGACCCTACCGGTTTAGTTTTGGGGCATGTACGTTAGATGATTAGCTCCCATAATCTTAGTTACATAATTTGTACTGTCAGATACAATCATTTACTCTCAGTAATAGAACTTAGATAATTCTACAGAATTTAGGGCTGTCAGATACAGTCATCTTATAATAGTGTGGAACTCAACTAGTTCCATCAGAAACTAGACTGTCAGGTACAGTAGCCCAATATCAATTATTTCAGTTATATAGTTATCAGTATCTCATGTGATCAATACTCATACTCAGTAACCATGTTATCATGATAATAGTTACAGTTATTAGGTATTCATGCATGTATTCTCACATTCATATTATTCAATCAGTTAGTATAGATCATGCATGTAAACCATTTGCATTTACCCTACCTCACATGCATACCAGTTCATTCAAAGTACTAACATATTTATGCTATGGTGTCTAATACCATAAGTTCAAAAGCACGAGCTCTAGAGCATCAGTAGCATTCTAGTCTCCGCAGTCAGAGTTAGTAGTGAGTCCTCATCTTTCAAGGACATGATCATTTCTTTATTATCTCATTAATTAGTTATTAGTTGAGTTAGTTGGGGACATGTCCCATCATCTCCTTATTCATACAGTTATATTTTAGAGGTTTTTTTAGACTACAGTATGTTTAGAAATTTTTGTTTTGGGCATTTATACCCCATCCCAGATGTTATATTTTATCGGATATTATGTTACAGTTTGAATCTTATGGCCTTTCAGTTCATATTTCTGCATTATATAGTATATCATGCATTATTCAGGCAAAAATATCAGTCATGGATTAGCTTGTGTTCCTTCAGGGTCATGACCATCGTATAGTGTTTCGGGTAATAGATTCGAGGCGTTACAAACTTGGTATTAGAGCCTATGGTTCAATAGAGTCCTAGGAAGTCTGAAAGCCACATCTAGTAGAGTCTTGTGCATGGGTGTTTTGTTCACTACACTTATGTACAGGAGGCTAAGATTTGTTTTAGGAATAGTTTCCCTTATTTTAGTATTCATGTCGTGCTAGTGAGCATAAGATCCAGTTAAACTCTCAGTCTAATCTATTTCTTCCCTTCGTTTACAAATCAAGCCTCCCAAAAGGGCTAGCGAAGGGGGAAATAAAAATCAGTCAGCACCTCAGCCCATACAGCCAGGTCATCTGGATGAGCACATCTATCATGCAGAATTTGGGACTGCATTCACTACTCTAGCTCATTCAGTCACAACTCATAATAAATAGCCAGCCAGTATTCTGGCCAACAAATGGGCCAATGATACTGCATCCAGGATTCGGGACTCTACCCGAATGAATCCTCCTCTATTCACCAGTTCTAAGTTTGAAGAGTATCCACAAGAGTTCCTAGACATGGTTTAGAAAGTCACAGACATCATAGGAGACTTCTAGTGAGAGAATAGAATTAGCCACCTATCAGATACAAGATATAGCCCATACATGGTATAAGCAGTGGAAGTTAGACAGGGGTACAGATGCAGAGCCCATAGAGTGGGAAGAGTTTCCTATGACCTTCTTGGATAGATTCTTTCCCCTAGAGAAGAAGGAAGCCAAAGTATTAGAGTTCATTAATCTCATATAAGGAACCATGAGTGTGAAAGAATACTCTCTTAAGTTCACTCAGTTAGCCAGGTATGCTCCCCATGTAGTAGCAGATAGCAGATCCAGAATGAGTAAGTTTATGTCAGGGGCATCAGGTAGAGTGGTTAAGAAGTGCTGGAATGCAATGTTTATTAGTGATATAGACATATCTAGGATTATGGTGTATGCCCAATAGATGGAGAAACAGAAGCTTAAGAATAAGAAGAGAGAAAATAAGAGAGCAAGAATAGGTAGTTATAGTTTTTCTCAGCCAGGGTTGCAGGGTGGTAACCGTTCTCAGCATAGTCAAAAAATTTCAGTACCAGTTCCCCCCTCAGCAAGTACACCATGCTCCAAGGACCAGGGTAGTGGGAGAAGGATTTTTACTCATCCATTTTACAAAGAATGTGGTAAGTATCATAAGGGGGTGTGTAGAGCCGACAATAATATGTGTTTCGAATAAGGCAAAGTAGGTCACAAAATCAAAGATTATCCTAAACCCAGTCCTCGAACTCAGCATGGTCGTTCTTTAGCTCATTCCGGTCGCCCAAAATGACACAGTGCCTATTACGGTGCTATCAGTAGGCGGCGCCCAAATAGATTCTTTGCACTTTGGTCTCGACAAATTCAGGAAAGTCCTCCTGATGCAGTTACTGGTATATTATAGATCCCTCATTTATATGTTCACGCTTCTTCAGATTCATGAGTTTCTTTTCTTTTGAAACCTTGAATAGCAATTAAACTTTGGGGGTCAGAAAGTCAAGCTTTCAAATTCTAGTTACAGTTCCAGTATGTGTAGATAATCAGTAAGGGAAGACAATTCCTGACCCATTCCTGCTTTAGTGAAAAGTTTATTACTATAGTCATCATGATATTTACGTATGTTACACATTTTAGTTCCATGAATACAACTTGTATCCACATGCTTCTCATAGAATAGTGTGTATTTCAAGTTTCTAGTATGAGAAATTCTAGTTCACTCAGCATTACAAATCATGTCCCACGAACTCAAAAATTTCAGACTCAGGTCATGCAGCTCAAGAATCATGTTCCACCCTAGTGCTTAGCCAAACTCAGCTTATGTAAGATATACTCTCAGTTTAGATTCCTTAATAAATCTTTAATGTTGATGTTCTATCCCTCAATCCTCGATTACAACATCAGTTTAGTAATTGATATTCTATAAAGGACTCAGATATTCCTACGGGACCATGGCTATCCATTATCAGTTACTTAGCTATTAGGATTCAATAATTTAGTATCGGTATCAGAATTAGTAACTAGCATTCGATACCTGTATAAGTCTCAATTACAGACTTAGTTACTGTCTCTACTATAGTCTTAGTTATAATGCCAGCTTCCATTCAGTAATCAGATCAGAAACTCAGTTCAGTTCCAGAATTGCTTGACCAAACACTACAACTATCAATTACTTAGTCAGTAGTATTTTAGTACGTCAGTCTGTAGAATATATCCAAATCATGCTAGATTCATAGCCTTGCATTCTTGAGGTGATATAGTTTTTCTCATTTATGCTCAGTTACCTCATGTTATCCAGTCAATCATTACCTCCTATGCATAATATTCTACAGCCTTAGTCCAGTTATTCAGAGTAAGTACAAACTAGTCTCGCATGCCCAATATTCAACTATTAGTTATTCAGTTAATTTGATAAGTCAGTATGTTTGTGCATTCGTGCTCAATGCCCATGTGAATCTTTTCAGTAGTCTCAGTTGTAGTGCAAGAATCTTAGTCATTTCATCTTAAATGGTGTTCGTAGGTATTAACCCATATTACTGAATTTTAGCTAGGCAATGATTTTTTCTAATCAGTTGTCTTGTTCAGACCATGCCAATATTTCCTTATGCCCATAAGCCATGAGCGCTCTATAGAAAGAGTGTTAAGGAAAGGCTCCTATCGACTATAGGTTTTCAGCATGTGTTAGTCTCATACAGACAAGTTTGTAAAGTTTGGTTTCCTATCTTTCCATCTATTCTCTCTAGCCAAAATCTCATGAATAAAACTATTAAAAGATTAACCAATCATGTAGATGCAAGCTCATCTCAGTTTATGTATCAAGACTCAATTTCAAATCTTAAATAATCAGTCAATAATCAGTTCCTAGGTGCCTTGTGCATCACCTTAGTTACCCTCAGTAGCTCAGCCAAGTCAGTTTTCCTAAAGGGACCTAGTGTCCCAAGGGAGAGATATGCTATAATCCCCCGAACTTTCATGACTTAAGAATCCCACTCTCTTTTCTCAAAATGGATCCAGATTGGAGTAGCGGGTACTTATAAGTTGACTCCCAAGTTCCAATCTCAGTTGTAGGCCATGTATTTAAGGACTCAGTTTAGTTCACAAAATTTAGTTTATGTATCATGTTTCAGTCTCAGTCATGTTCTTAGGTTCCCACTCATGCATACTTCTAGCATAATCATGGGTTCATCAGTTCTTTTTAGTGTACGAAAAAGTTTTCTTGAACTTACTCAGTTCAATGTTAAAATTACCATTACAAACATGGTATTCAGTTCATGCTCAGATATCCATTACAAACTTGGTACTAAGTACTCTTGCATATTCAGTCATGCATTCATATATCTATTCAGTCATGTAATTATGCATCAAATATGCATTCTTATTTTGAGAAAAAAAAACTCAGTTCATCATGACACTCAGTCATGCATTCATGAATCAGTTACACATGCATCAGATATGCATGTTCGGTATGATATATTTAGTTACTAGTCATGTCAGTCATGAGATCATGTTCCAGTCATTCATATTTAGTATGTACGTTAGTTTTTTTTTCCTCTCTCACTGAGTCTCATTCGAGGATGAATGTTATCAAGGGGGAGATATAGTAATACCTCGAGAATCCCAATCGATAGTAGAACCATGCTTCAAGATCATAATAAATAAATTATAGTGATTTAGTAGTTTTATGATAAAGTTATATGTACATTAATGCCTCAAATACATCCTAGCTATTAGACGAATCAAAACATCTCTTACCGATTAAATTTGTGAGAAAGATATTATCATAGTCAACTTCAAACTAGTATATCTTTTGTTATACTATTAATTTTTAAGCTCATGACCCACAAAGAAATATATAATTGAATTATTTTTCCAATAAAATAAATTTCGCCAAAATCCGATAGCAGAGTAAAAAGTTATGGTCATTTTACTGAGAGCTATCTGAGCTGCCCAGGAGTGACGGGCAAGCTGATGGACCATCAAGTCAGCAATGGACCGTCACTTTGGAAGTCGAAACTGAGTTATTAAGGCCGTTTTATGTCCTAAATCTAACGTTGGTGTGACGGTCAGTCACCAGAGTGACGGTCTGTCAGCAAGACCAACAATTTTGTCTGAAACTGTACTGAAACAACATTTTATAAGGCTTTTTGGGTCTCTTTCCACATTTTTAACCCCTAATTACATCAAATGGAAGTACATAACTCCTCATTCATCCATAACATCAAATTAGGATTTTCTCTCAAAGATAATCCTTAAGAACAAGATCTAAATCCTTCTTCAAGAAACCAAGAAATTCGAGTTTTACAAGTCCAAGAACTTCTAGAAACTCACAATCAAGGTATGTCATGTGTTGATTCATGGTTCCCTTTCACCCATAAAGCTCAAGAATCTCTTTTCAAAATTCAAGATTTGTATATTGATGAATGTTCATGATTTAAATTTAATTGAAATTCATGTTCATGATGTTGTGGGGTTTTGATTCTTGTTTTAAATTACATATTCCAATAATTGACCATAGTATATGAAGATTTGCATAATAACCATGATAAACCCCCTTCAATTTACAAGTTGATTAATTTATCCATAATTATTAGATGTGTTGATGATTGTATAACTACAACATGCTCCCCATGTGTTTGATTAAATACCTATACGAAAGAAAAGAATCATACAAGTATAATAATATGTAATCCCCATTCATGTACAACTTTATGCGTGTCAAGAGTTTGATGAAATGTCTTAATCAATGAACTATGGATTGTTCATATTAGTCGAGTATTCAAGAAAGTCATGCTTTGTCAGTTTCTTTCCATCGAGTCTGGGGATACTTGTACCCGACAATTTAGCTATGTGCCTAGAGCCAGTGTTATGTTTTTTCTGATACTCTCAATCTATCCATGATCCATAAAACACAGTCAGACATGTGACTCAGGAAAACCCAAAAATCTCAGAAAATTTCAGTAATCTCAGTAGTTCAATGATCTCAGTGATCTCAGTATTTAGTAATCTCAGTAACCTTAGTATTCCCAGTAAATCTCAGTAACTTTCGTACTCTCAGTCAGTCCTCAGATCTCAGTAGCATTCGGTAAGTACACAAAACTTAATGAACTGAGTGTAGCTCCACTAAACAATACCATTAGTATTAGTTCAGTTCAGTTAATGAGTTCAGTGTCTATTCAGTTGGGAGTAGGATTCAGAACCGAGTGAACCTAAGGATGGGGACTCACCTGTTATTCAGTGGAGGGTGTGATCCTTAGAAGCAATCCTTGTGTTCCAGAACTACATAGCCAACGTAGGTTGATATGTTCCCTAAGAGTTTAGGGACTTATACATCTCATTTGGGTTACCTACCAGGAGGGGTTGACGAAAGACCTCCCTTTCAGAGAGGGTATACTCATAGCTAGTCTTAACCTATGGCACAATATTAATACCCGTCCACCTGGGGTTACAGGTTGGACCCAACCGGTTCAGTTTTGAGTCATGTCGGTTAGATGATTACCTCTCACAGTTTCAGTTATAGAATCAGGACTATCAGATACAATCATTCAGTCTTAGTAATAGAACTCAGATAGTTCTACAGAATTCTGGACTGTTAGACACAGTTATTTCAGAATAGTGTAGAACTTAGCTAGTTCCATCAGAAACTAGACTGTCAGTTACAATAGATCAGTATCAGTTATTTCAGTAATACAGTTATCAGTATCTTATGTTATCATTACTCCGACTTAATAATCATGTTATCACGACCCTAGTTATAGTTATTATGTATTCATGCGTGTATTTTCATGTTCATATTATTCAGTTAGTAAATATAGATCATGCATGTAAACTCTTTGCATTCATCCTACCTCACATTTATTCTAGTACATTCAAAGTATTGACGCATTTGCGCGATGGTGCCTTATACCATAGGTTCATAAGCACGAGCTCCAGAGCATCAGTAGCATTCTGGTCTCTCCAGTTAGAGTTAGCAATGAGTCCTTATCTTTCAAGAAAATGATCATTTCTTTATTATCTCATTAATTAGTTAATTAGTTGGAGTTAGTTGGGGATATGTCCCATCATCTCCTAATTCAAACATTTATGTTTTAGAGTCTTTTCAGACTACAGTATGTTTAGACAGTTTTGTTTTGGGCATTTATACCCCATCCCAGATGTTTTATTCTATCAGATATGTTACAGTTTGAACCTTATGGCCTTTCAGTTCATGTTTTTGCATTATTCAGTGTATCATCCAGTATTCAGGAACAAATATCAGTCATGGGTTAGCTTCTGGTCGTTCGGGGTCATGAGCACTGTGTAGCATTCTATTTACCAGATTCGGGGTGTTACACCATGTAAGATGTGTTGTTTTGTGGTTCATGTCCACTTACCAAATAAAATATGATGGCTTGAGGTACGGGTCCTCTTGTCTAATATAACAGAGAAGTTTAGCATTATAAATTATATGGGTGGAAGGGTCACAGTTCTTCATTCCATATCTTATGAATGCATGCTTTAAGAATGAATGTTATGACTTGTTCCACAATTAGGCATACTATATAAATTTATGTACATGTATCTTCATATATGCATATACTATTGTAAATGTGATTGTGTAAGATGGTGTGACTTGGATTTGAACAAAATGCACATTTTATCCTTATTCTTGAGTTACTTGCTAGAGCTCAAACCAATAACAATCTCTGGATGCTTGTCCCTACGCCACATAGAGGACGAAACTTCTTCTTCTCATCCTGTGTAGTGACCAAGTATTTGGGCGGATCATGTGTTGACTTTGAAGTTGTGATCTTTAATTCTTTGGAAGGCATATATTTTTTAGTCCTTTACTTTATGTCATAAAATTGTTTTTAGACTCGATGTTTGCTATTATTGGGGGGCATATCCCTATATGATTTTAGACATTAAATTTGTAAAGGCTTTATGGATGACTGAGGACTTGGGTATTATGGGTTAATATATTGATGTAAATATTTTGATTAAACTCTTCTTTTGCTATGATTATTGGTATTGTTTTTTCTCTTTTGTATGTGTTCGGAGTACATTCGACACTTATGATCAAAGGTAATGGATAGGTTTGGTTAATGAGGCGATCTCCAGTCCTAGTTGGGCTTGGGATTTCCCCTATGACATGGCCAGGTTTTAGGTCTAGCCAATTTGGTATCAGATCCTAGGTTCTTGGTCAGTTGGGAGTCCACAAAGTCGTGTCAAGTAGTGTCTCTTTTATGGTTGTGTAGCATGCCACACTAATAAGAGAGGTGCTATGAGACATTTAAGAATGTTTTCCTTTCTTATGTTTCAATCTCGAGCTATAGAGTCTAAAGTGTTGGATTTCTCTAATTTTTTTTTCTTATCTTTCAGATCATGCCTCCAAGGAGATCTGATACTCAAGCAAACCCTTCTGTCCTGACTGAGGTCCTTATGGATAGAGGTCATCTAACTTATGGGATCAAGACTCAAGCTAGAGCTGTGACATATGACCATCCTCATGGGATCCCACCTGTCCCTACTAAACTTTCTTATGAGAATGACACTCCTCCTCTGTCACCTCAGGGGAATGCTACTAATGCTGAGTTCCATCGCTCTATTACTTTTTTGACTCTATTGGTAGATTTTTAATTTAGGTGTGGTGTTCCTTTTTCTCTATTCTCTTAGGCCACCAGGGTTGTCCAATTCATAAGGTGGAACCCTCTTATGTTTATGGGTGTAAAGGTTGAAGAAGATCCTCAAAGTTTTATTGATGAAATAAAGAAGATCTTCTGGACTATGCATGCATCAAAAGTTAAAGATGATTAGTTTGTATTTTATCAATTAAAAGATATGGCGTACCAATGATAAAAAGAGTGGGAGATGTCTAGGGGTGTCAATGCTAGTGCCATTATGCGGGACGATTTCTATAATGCCTTTTTAGATTGATTCTTTCCTTAAGAGTTGAGGGAAGCAAAAACGGAAGAGTTTGTGAATTTGAGGCAAGGTAGGGTGTCTGTTAAGGAGTATGCCTTGAAATTTCATTATTTGTTCAGGTATACCCCTGAGATGGTTTCTAGCATGAGAGCTTGTATCCCTAAGTATGTTTCGGGACTATTTCCTGAATTAGTCCTTATGAGTAAGGAGACTTTGCTGATTAATGAGATAGATATCTCTAGGTTAGTTGTGTACATGCAACTAGTGGAGGAACAAAAATGGAAATAGGTTGAGATTAATAAGATGCAAATTAAGGGGTCTCGGTTTTCTAAGCTAAGTAGAGACAAACAATCTAGTGGTAAGTTATCCTTAAGGATGAATTGAGTGAGAAGTATTTCTCAAGCCAGTTGGGCCCAATCAGTGCCGACCAACCCTTCTTATAGATTCGATGGTCAGCATCATCATGGTGAATGTGAGAATAGGAGGAACATGTGTTTTAGATGGTGTCAGAATAGGCACCTAGTGCAAGAACACCCTTCTTGAATGGATGCTTGGGCTAATAAGGCCCCTATTGCTACTTCATCTACTCCTGCACCTAAGGTTGATCTTTCTACATCTTCTTCTGTGTTTTGTACCGACACTAGCCATAGTCGATTATAAGTGCTTACTACCTACTAGGAGTCCGAGGCGTCTCCAGATATTGTTATAGGTATGTTGAAACTCTTAATAAGTGATGTGTATGTTCTATTTATTACAAGTCCCCTCTCTCTTATGTGAACTCATTTCTAGTTATGTATTTCAATTTGATTCCAAAATTATTTCAAACTCCTTTTCTAATTTTGTAAAGAGTCTATAAGTGGTGTGTGGTAGATGTGGTATTTAATAAACTCTTGTTGCTTTAATAGAATCAGATATATTTGATTTTAATGTTATTTTATGAATGGATTGGTTTCAATGGTGCTATGCTTCCTTATATTGTCAGACCCGTAAGGTCATGATTAAATTCCCTAGTGAGCCCGTCATTGTAAGGTAGCAAAGTTCTTTAGTGCCTAAAAAGGTATTTGTATCATTTTGTCTAAGTTAAAGACTCTAACTCGGGAGGTCTTTCATTTAAGTTCATTCAAGTAGTTAATGAATGTCTGAAGGCTCCCCTTGGTGACCTTACTAGCATCCCGATGGGGATATTGAGTTGTTGGTTGGTCTTATTTCAGACACTTGTTCAATTTCAATTCCCTCATTTTAAAAGGCTTTCGGTGGGGTGTTTTTGTTCTTGTATGAATGAGAGGGATGGTTATCTCCGAGAAAGAATAGGGTACCGGTAGGTAAATAAGGAATTTGGGGTGTCCTCCTTATGGGGTGGACTATGTATATGTATAGTCTACATGGCATTCTTTGTTGAGTACTGTTCAAGGATTTATGTAAGAAGTAAAGAATTGGTTGTGAGGTGTCAATGGGAAAGTATAAGTTGAATTGGACTTTCCCTCTTACATGAGCCACATTCTTCCGGTTTCCATGTTTCGTTATTTAGAAAGTATATAGATGATCCTTCGTTGGTTGTTTCCCTCAGAGGGTGTTGGTATTTTTTACTCTTTATCCTATGAGGAGGTCCCAGTATGGATCTTAGGTTTGAAATTTTGAGGATAGCAAATGAAAGAGGTGGCTTCGGTGAAGGTTCTATAGAGAAACCAAAAGTCTGAGGAAGCTACTTGGGAGGTGGAATAGGACATAAAGTCCAAGTATCCGCATTTTTCCTCAATCATGGAAACTTATGCTTGACATGTGTGTTGGTGTTCTTGACTTGAGTTATGTCCTTGTTATTCAAGGGGGTTCAAGTCCCTAAATTTTGAAATAAACGAGTATCCTTGAGGGATAATGGATTAAGTCCCAAAGTCAATGGAACGAATGGTTAATCAGTGGTGATCTTGGCATGTGCCTTTACCTTGTTGTGTACCTTTGTTTTCTAATTTGATAAAAGGGGGTTAAATTGATATTTGTTACTACGTTAACTAATAATTGTTCTTTCCTTACCCAACATTCAAGGATGAATGATCCTAAGTGGGAGAGAATTAAACACCCACGACCTTGGCCTTGCAAATATTTTTGAGTTTTGGACATTCTGTCCATGATACGACTTAGGATACTAATCGTACCTTTGGATACGAATGATATGACTTAGTTACCCCTCACTCATTTCCTAGGAAGTATGGTGGGGATTATACATTGTCTAAAATATGAGTTAGCCTCTCCATGGTCGTACCTTTAGGTACGAGACGTACCATGCCAATTCGTATGGAGTCTTAGGTGTTGTTATGATGAAACTATCTTTGGTACGGGTCAGGGCACAATTTGGGGTACCATTCATACCCTTGGGTACAAATCATGTGTTTATGTTCGTACCTTGGTCAGTGTAGTTGATCTAAGAATAAGCTATAAAACCGAAACTACAACTAAAGAAAGGAGAGAAGTAGAGATGATGACACTATAAGCAACACACATTCAGATTCAACACACAAACACAAAATAAGAACAAGAAAGTAAAGATAGATAGTGAGATATAACAATCACAATACCTAAGGAACTATGGCATATATTATACACCAAAACCCAATTAATCTTGAAATTGGAACACCACACTCTTAGGTTGACTCAATAGGGATTCAAACACCTCAAGCACCAACTTTTCTACGCCAAATTATCAACAAAAGTGATTCCACACTCACGCCAACCCTAATTTTAGTTTCCACTCTTAAGGAGAAGAAAGAAAGTCTACCATGTGATATTCACTTAATAATTCATCAAAACTAATGAAAAGTAAAGGACAAATTGTCTATTCAAAGTTATTATACAAAAGAACCAAATTTTCCTTAATGAAAGACCTTGAATAGGCTCCTGTTGGGTGTTGATGTTAAAGTGTAAAAGTCCTCATTAACCTTCAAGTTAGACGCCTATGGAGGGTAAAGCCCCATTCTTCTCTTTTCAACTTGTGCCAATCTTTTGAGTTGGTTCAAAGGCCTTCACAACCTTCCTTCTTCTTGGATATGTCTCAAGTATGGATTCTTGTACTTGTTCCCCTTTTGTATCCATATCATCAACTCCATCTTGGAATGAATTTGACCTCAAATTCACACCTTGTAAAATCAAAGAAAGGACACAAAAATACAAAATCCTCATGGCATGAGGGTTAGGGTTAGTGCAGCAAATACTATGATCATGCCAAGGGCGTACAAATTTGGAATACAACCAGAAATCCTTTGTTTTTATCATGAAATTCTTAGTACAAATATCACAAGGTACATGGCTAAGGTCACCATCAAGTAATAATGAATACAAACTGAGACAATCCCTTCCCCTCCCCATTAGTACACCTAGATCAAATGTGAGAAGTATCCTAGGGAATATGCCGAGGATACTCATTCCTTTCACTAGATTATCATACTCACAATCACACAAGACATATGCCTTTAAGATAAAACTAACATTCAAGAATAAAGGATTGTGGTCAAGAAGTGATTTGTCAAGAACAAACATGAAATTATTCACAACATTTCCATACAAATGATCACTATGAACAAGGATAATATAAAGGTTTTCACCACACAAGAAGTTCAAAGGATCATGTCCATTATCATGATCAACACTATAGGCATCAACACTAACTTGAGAATTTTCAATAACACCATTCATATGCTCAAGTAGTGAGATACATTTAAGAGTAAATTGATCATCATACACATCAAGAGTACCTTCAAAGAATGATTCATGTACTTCTCTACTAGGCAAACCAAAAACTACACCAATTTGGCCACTACTAGCCACATCATAATAATTCAAGTTTCTAGGAGTGTAGACTATAGTATTGTTACCTTTTAGATAATAGGAAGTGTGTTTTTATCTTTTTTTGTAATCATGGAATCCTTCATGCTCCACATCACAAGAGAATATTTCAATATATCTGCTTGGATTCATTTCTTCATCACTTGTCCCAAGATTAGAACTTTCGGCTAAGGAATCGATTAGATAATCATTCATGGTTTTGGGAGGAACTTTTTTTGTATTCTCCTTTGGACATTTATGACCTTAAACCTGCACATAAGAAGAGTAAATACTAGGCAAAATGCTAGTATTTAGGTTAGTGAGTAACAAGGGCCCTTTGTGGGAAAGTCCCCCAATCAAGTGTTTCTTTCCATCTTTTTGCATTGTTTTCTCCCTTTCTTCTCCTTCCTTACACTCTGATTCCCCTTCTCTTTTCCTCTTCCCTTTATCCCTCAACTTTCTCACTTGTTGGTGGATTTAATTCACTTTAGATGGTGAAAGAGAATGAAGAGTGAACCTTTAACCTTTGAGTTCAAGAGTGTATCTATTAGTCCTCCCATTATGCTTAGTGAAAAAATAAAATTGCCACACCCTACCCAAAAATAAGTGACATGCTTGCATAAGGATTACATCACATAATACTTTATCTTGATAATTCCCTACTTTGAACCTAATCACGCATTGCCGAGTGACCATAAACTCACCAAAAACATTCAACCATTGAAGCTTATAAGGATTCAAGTAAGTGGTAGTAGGTAGTTTTAAGTAGTCAACCATGGTGACACTAGAGATGTTAACACAACGCCCACTATCTATGATCATGGATCACACACTTCTCTTAATAAGACACCTGGTATGAATGAGATTCTCTCTTTGACTTGGATCATCCAAGGCCTCAGTAAACATGGCTCTCCTCACCACATATTTAGGTATTTCATATTTACCATCATGTGGTCAAGTATTCTCCTCACTACCCTCTTCTTGAGTTTTGATTTCTACATTTTTTCTATCTTGAGGGTTGTCATCATTCTCACCTGGTTCAATTCCCACCTCTTCTCTAAGAAAGTATAACTTTCCTTCCCTAAGGATCCTATTTCTTTGATTTTGATACTCAGTAACCTTGTGTCTCAACCCCTGACATTTAAAGTATTGAAATCTCTTACAATTGGATGTAGAAGACTTGTTACCTTCAAGTTTTGGAGGATACTTTGCGGAAGCCTTATTGTCGGGTTCTTTAGCATTAGATGGAGTCAATTTCTTATTCTTAGGCCAACACAAGGTTTATGGATGGTTTTTGGACCTCTGGGTAGCATTGTCATTGATCTCTTTCTCAACTTCTAGGGCTGCTTTGAAGATACTATCAATTGTTTCAAACTTATGAAGAGTAAGGCGTAAAGATTTGTCCTTTTTCAACACAACTTTGCAGCGTATGACATCATGTTGGAATTGTTCACACCGGTGGTTAAGCTTCAAAATTAGTTGTTCAAACTCATCATAATACGCCATGGCACACTTGATACCTTTCCTTAAGTTGTATAGCTTGGCAAGGAGCT
Source organism: Capsicum pubescens (assembly GCA_030864215.1). Lineage (NCBI taxonomy): Eukaryota > Viridiplantae > Streptophyta > Magnoliopsida > Solanales > Solanaceae > Capsicum > Capsicum pubescens. The sequence goes on from CM061543.1 coordinate 129,593,134, forward strand.
CATGCCAATAAAGCTCTGGAACATATCTTTCCCTCTAAGCCTCTTCAACATTTCCCAAGGGGGAGGTTGACCACCTATCATTACATTCCCAAACCTTTTTTTGTAATCCCACTAAGTGTTTGCATAGTCCTCAAAGTGAGCTATAACATTACGAATTTTCTTCTCTTCGGACAAATCATTAACTTGGAAAAACTTCTCACAAGAAGACTCCCAAGCTAATTACACCTTGGGATCACTTTCACCTTTCAAAATAGGAATGCCACCCTTGATTGAATTTATGCCCACCTCACGGGTTTATTGAGAATTCCCTTGGCCATGTATTCCTTCATTCCCTCGGAATCCACCATGATGCCCTATTTGATCATACCTTGTCCTTATTTATTCCTCAATTAAGTAGTCATTATTAGGAATAACATAACCCTCTTGTTCCCCTTTACCATAGTTTTCAATTTGGATTGTGTGGTTTCAGCTTAATGGAGCTTAAAGGGGAGGCAATGGATTTGGTTGATTGTGTTGTCTTTGGTTTTGGGGTGCTTGGACTTGTGGAGGGTAAGGTATTTGGTCAAGTGGATTTGGAATTTGGTAGTTTGGATTTGGTGGTGGATTTTGGTTTCCAAGACTCATGGTGGACATTTCAGCGTTCATTGATTCTACTTCGGTTTGCACCATCTTTATCTCATTTCTCATTTCAAGGCTTAGAAACTCAAGCCGAGAAAAGATAGCTCCTCCAATATAATTTACCAATGATTCTGGGGTTGAACTCTTGGGTTCTATCTCCAATATTCCTAGAAAAAACAAATAAACCTACAAAATGAACAAACAAGTTAGTCCAAATAACCTCACCACTCTTACTCTTGAATTCTTACCTCACACTTGGTTTCAAAAGTGTTGAAAATTCGGCTTGTACTTCATGAGTGATTGAGTGATGAAACTACTTTTGCCTCATTTGATTTGACTCAAAGAAAATTTACTTTCGGACTTGAACCAATAATATACTGCGAGTTACAAAATGAGAAAAACACAAAAAGAATGTTAACATGAAATAAAGGACCCTAAACTAATTCATAACCTAGTACATAGTTACTAGTTTACCAATTAGTGATAGAATCAACACAAAGTAACTAGAAACAACAAACTAAAACTAGGAAATCAAAATTTGAGCTCAATTCGATTGTTCACAAAATTGATGATGTGGCACCTTGTGATTGGACGTCAACTTGTAAAATTTTTTGAACTTTCAATTTTGTGTCTCGGCCAAAAAATCAATAAATTGAGTCTGTTTTGGTTCTGGGAGGTGAAAATATAAGGTTTGGAGCCTTTTTCAAGTTCAAATGAATTTGAAATTGGAATGGTCCCCCCCCTTGTACTTTCAATTGTACTTGAAGATTCCCTTTGTGTTTGTTGTTTTCTTCTTTTGGAAAGACTAGGAAACCTCTTGGAAATTGATTTTAACAAATAGTACACTCTCTTTCCTCCATTTTCAAGATCAAACAAGCACTTTTGAATATTCTTCTTTAACAAGATATGAAGATTAAGAAGAATAACATGAATATTCAAGAGTTGTCCAAGGTTTGACCACAAGGCAAATGACTTTCAAATTCTAATTTTCTTTTAGATCTAGGTTCCCTTTGCCAAGCCAAGAATAACAAAAAAAAATCAACAACAAAACTCCACAAATACCACAATACATACGAGATCCCACCTGTAAAAGCTTCAAACACAATTTCATCAATGGTGGAATGCTAAAAAATAACTCGATCTTGCTCAAAACTTAGATCTAGACTCTTTTCGTGCTAGTGAACCAGGATCTAGCACTAGAAACTATCAAACCAAACAAAAATTTATTAGATCTAAGTTGTATGTTTCGGATATACTATCAAACACAAGACTCACAATTTTTTTTATGATTTTTTAACTTTAACACTTTTTGTGTGATGATTTTCTATAAGGTAACAACAATCCAAGGCTTAGAGTTGTAGGAACAACCCTAAAACGTGGGTCTTGATACCTAATTTTATGTGAAAATAAGATAAAACCAAAACTACCACTAAATAAAGGAGATGAAGTAGAGATGATGACACTACAAGCAACACACCTTCGGATTCAACACACAAACAGAAAATAAGAACATGAATGTAAAGATAGATTATGAGACATAACAATCACAATACCTAAGGAACTAAGATGTATATTAAACACCAAATACCACTTAATCTTGAAATTGGAACACCACACTCTTAGGTTGACACAAAAGGGATTCAAACACCTCAAGCACTAACCTTTCTAAGCCAAATTGTCAACAAGAGTGATTCCACACTCAAGACGACCCTAATTCCATTTTCCAGTCTTAAGAAGAAGAAATAAAGTCTACAACATGAGATTCATACAATAATTAATCAAAACTAATGAAAAGTAAAGGCCTAATTGTCTATTTATAGTTATTACACAACAAGACCAAATTGCCCTTAATGAAAGCCCTTGAATAGGCGCCTCTTAAGAGTTAATATTAAAGTGTAAAAGACAATAATACCCTTAAATTTAGGTGACTATGGAGTGTAAATCACCCTTCTTCTCTTTTAAACTTGTGCCAATCTTTTAAGTTTGGTAAAAGGCCTTCACACCCTTCATTCTTCTTGGATATGTCTCAAGTATGGCTTTTTGTACTCGTACCCCTTTTATATTTGTATCATTAGGGGTCCTTGGTGAGGCCTAGGATATGAGTTAGGGTAGAACACGTACTCTAGGGTATAGTTTGGTCAGGGAGTCGTACCCTCCTACAGGTTGGGTTTTCAGCTTTCAAGCTAATGGCCTTATGAACATTTCCCACCACTATACCTTTATGTCCCCTCAATATATAAGTCATCTTAGCCTATCATAACACTCATTTGGTCGGTAAAACATACCAAATACACTCTCTAACTCACTCTTAAAGATTGGAGGCTGGGGTTTCTCAAGTTTTCATCTAGAGGCAAGAAGGGTGTCAAGTCCTTCTTGTGAATCATCTTTTATAAGACGTGTATCTCTTCCCTCATTTTTATTTTAAAATATCATGTGTTTTAAAGAATGATTTTTACTTGTAAATGGTGGTTTTGAAATAACATGTTGAATGTTTTAAAGCATAGTGATAGATATTGTTTACTCTTGCTTATACATATTTTTAGCGATGGATTGCACATGTGGGTGCTTGTTTATCGTGGTTTATAAAATGGGACATGATAAACCCTAAGTTTTATGATTTCTACTTTAGTTTTTGTATTGATAAAAGTGTTCCCTCAAGGTGTTTGTGAAAATGACTAAGAGAATTAACTAGTCACATGTTATGTTATATTGAAATATGGTGTTTGTCAAGTGAATATGAAAGAGATAAGATGTTGATATATGAATACGAATGCTTGGTAAATGGTAAGTAAAGGACTTGATCTCAATGTAATAAATTAATGAATGTCCTTGGTAGTTGGTTAGCTGGATGAATTATAGCCCCTAAACATAAATTTCAATTGTAAGGGAACTAAAGCATGGTATAATATTGTTAAAGAGGAATGAATGGTTTGTAAGGGTCTTTATGACCATAAGTTTAATTGAATGATGAATTGAATCAAGGCGTTGGCCTATTAAAGTGTTTGACGGATAAAGTAGTTCTATGAAGAGCTTGTGGTCACTTATGAAGTTGATTTGGTTAAGAGTTAGAGTCCCAATGTGTTGAATTGAATGGGTGTTAATATATGTGTAAAAGGGGTTAGAGTAAAAATATTGAATATTAATGATTATTTTAACTCGAAGTTCGGGTCCACTTACAATATATGGTGTGCCAGTTTGTAGTTCGGGTGCACATACCATAAAAAGGTGTGTCGGTTTGGGGTTCAAGTCCATGTAATGACCCAAAATCACCTCTCGGGACGTCACATGGTGCTTAAGGCTACATGAGCCCCAAGCTAACCCCTTGATCCTGTTTCTGCTAATAACCCTCATTTCAAGATGAAATAATTCAAACACTAGCATCTTTATATCATATAAAAGGAAATATAGAGAAAATGCTCAGTCCAAACGACCACAATACTGGAAACATCAACACAACCACAATTTGATAACAAGTCTGACAAAGCCTCTACTAATCCATGAACTAGAGAGCCGTTGGGACAGTTTCCCAACTGACTCAAAATGAACCGGAAATAACAACATAGTCTCTCAAAATATGGAGATGTTTGAATATAGGTCCTCAAACCATGAGGACTCACCACTATAGAAATGTAGATGGAGGTACTCGAAAATCACTGACGAGGTTGGGACTGCGCACGTGAACCTACATTATAAGACAATGTAGCACATAGACGCATATGTAGATCAGCACTTGAGAATGTACTGAGTATGTGGGGGAGCATGCATTTATATAAAACAACATCAATACTCCTTAATCAAATCATTCATGTAATAAGTAATGACTCACATAGCTTGAATAAGTATAAAATGCAAAGCTCATGAATCATGTAAAATGGAACATGTAACACAATCTCGTGAGTCATTATACTTTCAACTTTGAAATTTGTACTCTTCTCTTATTCTCATTACTCAAGGCTAAAGGAAACTTTAAGCAATACTTTCAACTCATGCATATGTCTTATGGAGGGTAAAACTTCTTCAATGCTCAAGAACTCATAACTCTTTTGAACTCAAACACTTGGAATTCAAAATCATATAACTTTAGAACATACTTGAAGGCATTTGATTCACGTTAGGAAAATATCTCATTTCAAGCTTTAGGGAAAAATACTCATATCAAGGGAAAGTATTTTATTTTTAAAGGAAAATATCTTATCTTAAAGCTTTAGTTTTAAGGGAAAATATTCTATCTCAATGGAAAGTACTTTAGTTTAGAGAGCTTCTCTTAACTGACATAAACCATGCGAGCTACATGGAGTCCAACATTTTGTCCTCTTAAGAAAGAGACCTCACATTGGGAAGAGGCATCATACTCTTGCCAAGGAGTGTAACCTCAATTCAGTGATCACTTATCTCAGCCTCGGGCCCAATATCTCGGCCTTAGGCCAAACAATACTCTGGGCCTTAGGACCATCCTACGATGGCACATAGTTCTGGGGTAAGAAACTGTGGTAACTTACCCAACTCGGATCTAAATACTACTCCCTTTAGTTTATCTCACTCATCTCATGAAAATCCACTTTAGTATAATCTCATGGTTCAATAATAACCAAATAATCAAATAGGTAATCTCATGTAATAGGCTGGATTACAAAACTCAATAACCATTAGGTCAAAACATTTCCCAACAATCTCAGAATACACAAATCATGGTTGCTTATAGCACAAGAGTTCATAAAATATCAAGTCTCAAGTAGGGCTTAATAACCCGTAATTCAATATTAAGTTAAAACTCATCAAAAGCATAATAGATAGCATATAGATTCATAACTCATGTAGAAATCTGGAAATTTCAGAAATTTATCTCAAAATCTCAACATACTCATATACTTCAATATCTCTAACATTTCAACTATTAACTTCTCAAGGATTAAAATCATGGGATATAGGCCCAGCTGCAATTTCTCAAGAAAACATGTACAAATTATGCCATTAGATTCTCAATTCAAGAAAAACATCAAAAGCTTGCAACCAATAACAATAGGTGAAGAAACCTAATTCAATTTCATTAAAATCTCATAAATTGTAGAGAATTGTAGTTTAAATAAGCTTTTGGGAACAAGGGTGAAAGGATTACCCTTGTTCAAAACCCCACATACCTTGAATTAGAAGCTTTGGATGAACTCTCTCTTTTGGAACACTATTCGTACTCTTGAATGAGGGTTCTTGCAGCCCTTGACTTGGGAACCTTGAATCTTGACTCAATTTAGAAAATCTATGGTGAATTTTTGAGATTCTTGGAAGAGGTTTTGGATACTTAGGGTTCTTGTTGAGAGAAAAATTGAGAAAAAATTTATAGAATGCTTGTAAATGACTTCAATTTGGTGTTTGCATGGTTTAAGAGGATTGGAACAAAATCCATAATGCCCTTTTTAACTTCTGTATGAAGCTGGAAAAATTAAACTGGGAACCCGATTTTTTGGGCCACCGCAACGCGCCACTAACGCGGTTGCTCACTGAAAATTCACAAATGGGAATCTAGGAGTCACCGCGACGTGGAGCCATCGCATTGTACCACTGGTTGGGACCTGGAACTTTAGCGCGATGCATCACAATCGCGCTAGGCCACTGTAAATTGACTATTGGGAAATTGGGGTCCTCTGCGATGTGCCACTATCGCGGAGTTCCACTGGAATTTGACAATTGTAAAATAGACCCTCTCCGTGACGCGCCAAGAACTAAAATGACGTTGTTTTACGTCTAGTACTTAAATTCGTCATAACTTCTTACTCGGATATCGGATTTGGGCGAATCTTATATCGACGGAAATCTTATCAAATTTCCCATGTGATAAAAAATCAAAATTAGGAAAATTCTATATGGTTAAGACGATACTCGCTTAGAAATTCTCTTCTCAATATTTTAGGACAGGAACTACACTTCACATCACACGCTATATGGCTTAGACTATGAGGGAACATTGTGGGGTCTTATAATATCTCCCTCTTGGAAACATTCGTCCTCTAATGTCGCTAGTTAGACTAGGAATACAGGAAAACCAGAGTACACATAGCTGAAGAATTTTTTTTTGCTAAACGACTCAAAATCTCTCTAAACTCTTGAATACCTCAGAAAGTCCAAGAACTCATTCAAAAATAGATACATAGCTGAACTTTAGATTAGAAGGGCTGAATTAAGGAAGAATAATACCTTCAGATTGATCTGAACTCGCAGAAAAGAGGTGCGGGTATTTGACTCGCATGTCTGTTTCTACCTCCCAAGTAGCGCCCTCAACTGACTGATTCTACCACAAAACTTTTACCAAGGGAACTTCTTTGTTCATTAGTCTGCAGATCTGAAAATCTAGGATCTCAACAAAGGAAAGAGTGTTTTGAATATCAGAACTCTCTGAGGGATCTACTACAACAGAATAACCAATATGCTTTTTAACCAGAGATATGAAAAACAGGTTGAACAACTCATAACTCTACGAGAAACTCAACCACATAGGCTACTTTACCAACATGGCTCAAGACTCTATACGGTCCAACATAACGGGGAGTAAGCTTTCCCTTTTTACCAAATCTCTTCACCCCTTTCATGGGTGAAATTTCCAAGTAAACCAAATCACCCACTTCAAACTCAAGATCTCTTCTCCTCACATCGGCATATGACTTTTGACGACTCTGAGCTATCTTTAAGCCCTCTCTAATCAACTTAACTTTCTCCATATCTTCAAATACTGCATCAGTCCCAATCACGGCAGCTTCACTCACTTCAAACCAAACTATGGGTGATCTACATCTTCTACCATACAAGGCCTCAAATAGTGCCTTCCCAATGCTAGCATGGTAACTATTGTTATAGGCGAACTCTGTCTTCTAGGGTTTGAATGGTCCTCTCAGCCTAACCATCTGTCTGCGAATGAAAAGTGGAACTCAAAAGAACTTGGGTACCAAAACCCTGCTGAAAAGTCCACCAAAATTGAGAAGTTAATTGAGTTCTGCTATCCGAAATGATAGATGAGGGAACTCTGTGCATCCTGACTAATTCCCGAAGATACAAGCTAGCATAATCCTCAACTTTATAAGACGTATGCACGGGTAAGAAATATGCAGACTTAGTCAGCCTGTCTACAACACCCAAATAGAATCTTGATGACGACGCGAAAGAGGCAACCCGGTTACGAATTCCAAATTAACCACCTGCTACTTCCAAGTGGGTATAACAAACTCTTTCATCACACTACTAGATCTTTGGTGCTCTATCTTAAATTGTTGGCACCTTCACACTTTGCTATGAATTCAACTATATCCTTCTCCATACTATTCCACCAAAAGATTTACCATAAGTGTCAGTACATCTTGGTAGTGCCGGGATGAATAGAATACATCGCGCCATATGCTTCAGCCATAATCCTCTACCTCAGATCATCAACACACATAACACATAATATACCTTTCTATCGTAACACACCATCTCCCCCTTGGGTGAAAACCCCTACCTTTTGGTCATTAACTGCCTCTTTTAGTCTGACCAAACTAGGATCTCTAGCTTGCTTCTCCTTCACTTTCAAAACTAAAGAGGATTCGAAACTACTTTGCACCAAAGTACTCCCCTCGACTGAATCAAGTAACCTAACACCCAATTTAGCTAAATAATGCACATCCTGTGCTAACTCTTTCTTACCTTCCTCTACATGAGCAACACTACCCATAGACAATTTGCTAAGCGTATCCGCCACTACGTTGGCCTTGCCCGGGTGATACAACACACTCATATCATAGTCTTTTAACAACTCCAACAACCTCCTTTGCCTATGATTCAACTCTCTCTGAGTAAACAGATACTACAGGATCTTATGATCCCTAAACACATCAACATGAACACCATAAAGATAGTGTCTCCAGATTTTCAAAGCCAAGACCACAACAGCTAACTCAAGATCATAGGTTGGGTAATTCTTCTCATGCGGCTTTAAGTGTCTATGGGCATAGGCTATAACCTTACCTCTTTGTATTAACACATAACCCAATCTAATTCTAGAGGCATCATAATACACCACAAAACCATCTGTACCATCAGGCAAAGTCAACACAGGGGATGAACTAAGTCGAGTCTCCAACTCCTGAAAACTCTTATCACAGGAATCTGAACACTGGAACTTAAATTTCTTTTGGGTCAATCGAGTTATGGGAGATACAATAGAGGAGAAACCTTCAACAAAGCAGTGGTAGTATACTGCTAAACCCAAGAAACGTCTTATATCAGATGCAGAGAGAGGTCTAGGCCAGTTTCTTACAGCTTCAGTCTTTTTGGGATCAACTCTAATACCTTCGACTGAAATAACATGACCCAGAAAGGCTACAGACCTTATCCAAAATTCACACTTTCTAAATTTCACGAATAGCTGGTAACCTCTAAGAGTTTGCAAGACCATTCTAAGGTGATCTGTATGATCATAGTCATTGCGTGAGTATACAAGGATGTCATCTATGAAGACAATGACAAACATATCAAGATATGGCTTGAACAATCAATTCATGAGGTACATGAAGGAGGCTGGGGCATTGGTTAGCCCAAAAAACATGACTAGAAATTCAAAGTGACCATAGAGGGTTCAGAAGGTTGTCTTTAGAATATCACAGTCCCTCACTTTAAGTTGATGATAGCCGGATCTAAGGTCTATCTTAGAGAAATAACTTTCACCTTGCAACTGATCAAACAGGTCATCAATTTTTGATAGAAGATACTTATTTTTTACTGTGACCTAGTTAAGTTGACGATAGTCAATACACATACGCAAAGAACCATCTTTCTTTTGCACGAATAAAATAGGTGTGCCCCAAGGAGAAATACTGGGCCTTATGAAATCTTTTTCTAAAAGATCTTTCAGTTGCTCTTTCAACTGCTTATGCTCAGCAGGTTCCATAAGCCATGGCATAATAGAAATAGGCTGAGTATCGGGAAGAAGGTCAATCCTAAATTCTATCTCTCTATCAGGAGGTACCCTTGGGAGATATTCTAGAAAAACATCTAGAAACTCATTAACAAAATCAACTGACTGAATAGTTAGAGCCTCAAACTTAGTGTCTTTGACTCTAACTAACTGATAGATGTAGCCTTTGGATATTTCTGGCTTTGACATAGGAGATAAAATGACTCTTGGGAGATACCGAACTCCCGGACCACTCAAAAGCTGGTTCATCAGGAAACTGAAACTTGACCACATGGGTACGATAGTTTATAGATGCATAACAAGAATGAAGCAAATCCATACCCATAATAAGGTTAAAATCCACCATGTCTAACACCATTAAATCCGTAAGTATGACTCTATGAAGAACCATAATAAGACAATGTATATACACTTGTTTAGCAACAACTAACGCCCCTACAGAGGTGGAGACTAGCAAAGGCTCAAGAATCTTTTTGGGACTCATTTTGAAATTCACATCTACAAGTGGGGTCACATAAGAGAGACTTGAACCGAGGTCGAACAACACGTAAATATCAAAACAAAAGACGCGGAGCATACCAGTAACAACATCAGGAGAGTCCTCATACTCTTGATGGGATGGTAAGGCATAGAGTCTGTTCTGGCACTGACCGCCAGCAGTGCTAGATGAAGCGCCCTAAACAGGGGCGGGACGGGGTGCAGAAGATGTTGCATTAGTATCATGTGACTGAGGTTGGGCATCTCTGTTCCCCTGTCTAGAAAGAGGACAATCTCTAAGTCTATGGACCTGTTTCCCACAACCAAAACAACCTCTCAGATCAATAAAATACTCACCGGGATGATCCCTACCATACTTAGCACAAGAAGGATAACGGGGCCTGTTACCAACATTGTTCTGCAACCTAGACATAAAGGATCTTCCTCTTGCTCCTGCCTGCTTCTAGGTGCGGGAGCACTAGCTGATGAAAGCGCTGGCATAGACGGATGCCTCTGAAACAGAGGGTGGTTTCCTCTATGAAACCAAGGTTGGCTATACTCATCTTGCTTAGATCTATCCCTCTTGTTACCCCTCACTCAATTTCTATCCCTAATTTATCCACGTCTATCTGCTGTGCATGCAACATAAACCTATCCTGATCCATATCCCTATGCAGCATCGAAGTCCTAAACTCCTTCAGTACTAACCCAGAAACACCGGTCATGAAATTGCACATACTAGCTCGGGTATCAGAAATCAAATCAGGAGCATACTTGGCCAACTAGTTGAACTTCAAACAGTACTCCTTAAAAGTCATGGAGCCCTGCCTCAAGTTCATAAACTCCTCAATCTTTCCTTCCATCCTTCCAAGTGGAAAGAACTTGACCAAGAATGCATCTTGGAACACCTTCCAAGCCATAAGAGCAACATCCTCACCTCTGCCCTTCCTCCACGATACAACCCAGTCATAAGTTATGTCCTTCAACCTGTAAGATGCCAACTCAACACTTTCTTTATTAGAAACATACTTCACCTACGTGATCACCTCTTCAAGGTAAAACTATGGTTCCTTACCTGTCTTAGACCCATAAAACTCTGGCGGATTCATCTGCATGAAATCACAGATTCTAGATGAGGCTACATCACCTCCCTGTTGATTAGAAACTGTGGCCTGGTTATTGGCCCGAACATTGGTTGTGACTACTTGGGCTAACACTTAAAACGCTGCCCAAAACTCAGCATAAGACACCATCTTATTCAAAGAATCAACAGGTGGGGGTTACTCATCATTGTTTCTTGGTTATTCGCTCTACGAAGAGGATGTTTTTGAAAATAAAAGAGCACAAATTATTAGACGAGAGGGAAAACTATAGGCACGATTGAATCTGAAAGAAAAAACAACTTTTTTCCAAAATTTCTTGTAGCCTCTTGCTTAGAGATATGGAGTGCTACACACCAATGATAAAGACTCTTCTCAACGCGGCTTGTCAGACTCCCTAGGACTACTTTAAAACCTTAGGCTCTGATAACAAGTTTGTAACGACCCGATATCATCTCACAGGACGTCACATGGTGCTTAAGGCTATAAGTAGCCCCAAGGTAACCCTTTAAACCTATTTCTACTATTACTACTCATTTCAAGATTAAATAATTCAAATACTAGCATCATTATATCATATGAAAGGAAATACGGAGAAAATGCTCGGTCCAAATGACCACAATACTGGAAACCTCAAAACAACCACAATTTGTAACTAGTCTGAAAAAGCCTCTATTAGTCCATGAACTAGAGAGTCATTGGGACAGGTTCCCAACTGACTCGAAATGAACTTGAAATTACAACATAGTCTCTCAAAATATGGAGATATCTGAATATAGGTCCTCGAACCATGAGGATTCACCACTGTAGAAATTAGATAGAGGTACTTAGAAATCACTGACAAGGTTAGGAATGAACAACTGAACCTACATTATAAGACAATGTAGCACATAGACGTATATGTGGATCTGTATTTGAGAATTTACTGAGTATTTGGGGGTGCATGCATTTACATAAAACAACATCAATACTCTTTAATCAAATCATTCATGTAATTAGTAATGACTCACATGGCTTGAATAAGTATAAAATGTGAAGCTCATGAATCATGTAAAATGGAACATGTAACACAATCTCGTGAGTCATTATACTTTTAACTTTGAAATTTGTACTCTTCTCTTATTCTCATTACTCAAGGCTAAAGGAAACTTTGTGCAATACTTTCAACTCATGTATATGTATCATGGAGAGTAAAACTTCTTCAATGCTCAAGAACTCATAGCTCTTTTGAACTACAATACTTGGAATTCGAAATCATATAACTTTGGAAAATACTTAAAGGCATTTCATTCACGTTAGGAAAATATCTCATTTCAAGCTTTAGGGAAAAATACTCATATCAATGGAAAGTATTTTAGTTTTAACTGAAAATATCTTATCTTAAAGCTTTTGTTTTAAGGAAAAATATTCTATCTCAATGGAAAATACTTTATTTACGGAGTTTCTCTTAACAAACATTAACCATGCGAGCTACATGGAGTCCCACATTTTGTCCTCTTAAGAAAGAGACCTCACGTTGGGGAGAGGCGTCATACTCTTACCAAGGAGTATAACCTCAATTTATTGATAACTTATCTTGGCATTGGGCCCAATATCTCGGCCTTAGTCCTAACAATCATCTTGTCCTTAGGCCCAACCTACGGTGACACGTAGTTCTGGGGTAAGAAACCAAGGTAACATACCTCACTCGGTGCTAAATACTACTCTATTTAGTTTATCTCGCTCATCTCATGAATATCCACTTTACAATAATCTCATCGTTGAATAAGAACCCAATAATCAAATCAATAATCTCAAAAACTCAGTAACCATTAGGTCAAAACATTTCCCAACATGCTCTGAATACTCAAATCATGGGTGCTTATAGCACAAGAGTTCATAAAATCTCAAGTCTCAAGTAGGGATTAATAACCGATAATTCAATCTCAAGTTAAAACTCATCAAAAGCATAATAGATAGCATATAGATTCATAACACATGTAGAAATCTGGAAATTTCAGCAATTTATCTCAAAATTTCAACATACTCATATACTTCAATATCTCAAACATTTCAACTATTAACTTCTAAAGGATTAAAATCATGGGGTATAGACCCAACTACAATTTCTCAAGAAAACATGTAAAAATCATGTCATTAGACTTTCAATTCAAGGGAAAAATCCAAAGCTTGCAACCAATAACAATGGGTGAAATCCCCCAATTAAATTTCATGTAACATCTCATAAATTGCAGAGAATTGTAGTTTAAATAAGCTTTTGGGTACAAGGGTAAAAGGATTACCCTTGTTCAAAACCACACATACCTTGAATTAGAAGATTTGGATGAACTCTCGCTTTTGGTACTCTATTAGTACTCTTGAATGAGGGTTCTTGAAGCCTTTGATTTGGGAACCTTGAATATTGACTCAATTTAGAAAATCTATGGTAGATTCTTTAGATTCTTGGAAGATGTTTTTGATACTTAGGGTTCTTGTTGAGAGAAAACTTGAGAAAAACTTCATAGAATTCTTGTAAATGACTTCAATTTGGTGTTTGCATGGTTTAAGAGGCTTGGAAAAAAGTCCAAAATACCCTTTTTAACTTTGGTACGAAGCTGAAAAATTTGAACTGGGAACCCAATTTTATGGCCCACCCCGACGCGCCACTAACATGGTGGATCACTGGAAATTCACAAATGGGAATCTAGGAGTCACCGCGACGCGGAGCCATCGCGTTGACCCACTGGTTGGGACTTGGAACTTCAGCGCGATGCATCACAATAGGGCTAGGCCACTGGAAATTGACTTTTGAGAAATTGGGGTCCTCCGCGACACGCCACTATCTTAGAGTTCCACTGGAATTTGACAATTATAAAATAGACCCTCTTTGTGATGCACCAAACACTAAAATAATATTGTTTTATGACTTGGACTTAAATTAGCCAAAACTTCTTATCCGGGTATCGCATTTGGGAAAATCTTATATCGACAAAAAGATTATCAAATTTCCCATGTGATAAAAAGTCAAAATTAGTGAAATTCTATATGGTTAACATTATACTCACTTAGGAAGTCTCTTCTCAATCTTTTAGGGTCAGAATTACACTTCACATGACATGCTCTAAGGCTCAGACTATGAGGGAACTTTGCGGGGTCTTACAATATCTCCCCATTGGAGACATTCGTCCTCGAATGTCGCTAGTTAGACTAGTAACATAGGAAAAATAGAGTACACATAGCTTAAGAAATTTTCTTTGCTAAACAACTCAAAATCTCTCTAAACTCTTAAATACCTAAAAAATTGTAAAAACTCATGCAAGTTTATATACATAGCTGAACTTTAGATTAGATGGGCTGAATTAAGGAAGAATAATACCTTCAAATTGATCTGAACTCATGGAAAAGAGGTGCGGGTATTTGACTCGCATGTCTGCTTCTGCCTCCCAAGTAGCGCCTTCAACTGAATGGTTCCGCCCCAAAACTTTAACAAAGGGAACTACTTTGTTCCTTAGTCTACAAATCTAAAAATCTAGGATCTCAATAGGAATCACATCGAAGGAAAGACTGTTCTAAATATTAGTACACTCTGAGGGATCTACTACAACAGAATCACCAATATGTTTTTTATGCATGGAGACATGAAAAACACGTTGAACAACTGACAACTCTGCGGGCAACTCAACCTCATAGGATACTTTACCAACACAGATCAAGACTCTGTACGGGCCGTCATAATGGGGACTAAGCTTTCCATTTTTACCAAACCTCTTCACCCCTTTCGTGGGTGAAATCTTCAAGTACACCAAATCACCCACTTCAAACTCAAGATCTCTTCTCCTCACATCGATGTATGACTTTTGACGACTCTGAGCTATCTTTAACCTCTCTCTAATCATCTTAATTTTCTCCATAGCTTCAAACACTACATCAGGCCCAATCACGGCAGCTTCACCCACATCAAACCAACCTATGGGTGATCTACATCTTCTACCATACTAGGCCTTAAATGGTGCCTTCCCGATTCTAGTATGGTAACTATTGTTATAGGCGAACTATCAATGGAAATTGCTCATCCCAACTACCTTTGAAATCAAGAGAACACACCCTCAACATATCTTCTAGGGTCTGAATGGTCCTCTCAGCTTGACCATCTGCCTGCAGATGAAAAGTGGAACTAAAAAAAACTTGGGTACCAAGGCTCTGCTGAAACACCTTCCAAAACTGAGAAGTAAATTGAGTGTCCCTATCCAAAATGATAGATGAGGGAACTCCATGCTGCCTGACTAACTCCCGGATATACAATCTAGTATAATCCTTAGCTGTATAAGACATATGCACGGGCAAGAAATGCGCGAACTTAGTCAGCCTATGTACAACAACCCAAATAGAATAATGATGACAACGTGAAAGAGGCAACCCAGTTACGAGGTCCATATTCACCACCTCCACCTTCCAAGTGGGTATAATAAACACTTGCATCACACCACCAGGTATTCCTTAACCTATTGGTACGTTGCACACTTTGCTATGAATTCGGCTATATACTTCTTCATACCATTCCACCAATATATTTCTTGCAAGTCTTGGTATATCTTGGTAGTGTCGGGATGAATAGAATACTGTGTGCCATGCGCTTCAGCCATAATCCTCTGCCTCAGATCATAAACACATGGAACACATAATCTACCTTACAATCTCAACACACCATCTCCCCCTTGGGAGAAAACCTCTACCTTTTGGTCCTTAACTACCTCATTTAGTCTGACCAAACTAAGATCTCTATCTCGGTTCTCCTTTACTTCCAAAACTAAATAGGATTCGGAACTACTTTGCACAAAAGTACTCCTCTCGGATGAATCACGCAACCAAATACCCAATCTAGCCAGACAATGCATTTTACAAGCTAACTCTTTCTTACTTTCCTCTACATGAGCAACACTACCCATAGACAATCTGCTAAGAATATCCACCACTACGTTGGCCTTGCCTGGGTGATACGACACACTCATATCATAGTCCTTTTACAACTCCAACCAACTCCTCTACCTAAGACTCAAATCCCTCTCAGTTAACACATACTACAGACTCTTATGATCGGTAAACACATCAACATGAACACCATAAAGATAGTGTCTCCAGATTTTCAAAGCCAAGGCCATAGCAGCTAACTCAAGATCATGGGTTGGGTAATTTTTCTCATGCGGCTTTAACTGTCTAAACGCATAGGCTATAACCTTACCTCTTTTCATTAACACACAACCCAAACCAACTCTAGAGGGATCACAATACACCACAAAACCATCTGTACCATCCGGCAAAGTCAACACAGGGGCTGAAGTAAGTCGAGTCTACAATTCCTAAAAACTCTTCTCAAAGGAATCTGGCCACTGGAACTTAACTTTCTTTTGGGTCAACCGGGTCATGGGAGACACAATAGAGGATAAACCTTCAACAAAACGGTGGTATTATCCCGCTAAACCTAAGAAACTTGAAATATCAGATATAGAGATAGGTCTAGGATAATTTCTTATAGATTTTGTCTTTTGGGGATAAACTCTAATACCTTCGGCTGAAACAACATGACCCAGAAAG
This sequence comes from Capsicum pubescens, assembly GCA_030864215.1. Lineage (NCBI taxonomy): Eukaryota > Viridiplantae > Streptophyta > Magnoliopsida > Solanales > Solanaceae > Capsicum > Capsicum pubescens. The sequence continues at coordinate 129,609,838 of CM061543.1, forward strand.
GCTACAGACCTTAGCCAAAATTCATACTTACTGAATTTGGCAAAAAACTGGTGACCTATAAGAGTTTCCATGACCATTCTAAGGTGATCTGTATGATCATACTCACTAGGGTAGTATACAAGGATGTCATCTATGAAGAAAATGACAAATATATTAAGATATGGCTTCAATACTCGATTCATGAGGTCTAGGAAGGAAGCTGGGGAATTGGTTATCCCGAAAGACATGACTAGAAATTCAAAGTGACCATAGCAGGTTCAAAAGGCTATCTTTGGAATATCACATTCCCTCACTTTAAGTTGATGATAACCGGATATAAGGGCTATCGCTGAGAAATAACTTGTTCCTTGCAACAGATCAAATAGGTCATCAATTCTCGGAAGAGAATACTTATTTTTGACTGTGACCTTGTTAAGCTAATGATAGTCAATGCACATACGCAAAGAACCATCTTTCTTTCACACGAATAAAACAGATGTGCCCTAAGGAGAAATACTAGGACTTACGAAACATTTGGCTAAAAGATCTTTGATTTTCTCTTTCAACTCCTTGAGCTCAATAGGTACCATTCGGTATGGAGAAATAGAACTAGGTCGAGTATCGGGAAAAAGGTCTATCCCAAATTTAGTACTCTTCGGAGATCTTATGGACAAACATCTGGAAACTCATTAACAATATCAACTGACAAAATAGATAGAGCCTCGGACTAAGTATCTTTGAATCTAACTAAGTGATAGATGTAACCTTCGGATATTAGCTTTCTGGCTTTGAGATAGGAGATAAAATGACTCTTGGGAGATATCGAACTCTTGGAACACTCAAAAGCTGGTTCATCAGGAAACTGAAACTTGACCACATGGGTATGACAGTCAATAGACGCATAAAAAGAATGAAGTCAATCCATACCCAGAATAAGTTCAAAATCCACTATGTCTAACTCTATTAAAATTATAAGTATGACTCTATGAAGAATAGTAATAGGATAATCTATATACAATTATTTAGCAACAACTGATTCCCTACGGGGGTGGAGACTAGGAATGGACCAAGAATCTTTTTGGGACTCATTTTGAAATTCGCAGCTACAAGAGGGGTCACATGAGAGAGACTTGACCCGAGGTTCAACAACATATAAACATAAAAAAAAAGATGTGGAGCATACCAGTAACAACATCGGGAGAATCCTCCTACTCTTGATGGTATGGTAAGGCATAGAATCTGTTTTAGCGCTGACCGCCAGCAGTGCTAGATAAAGGTCCCTGAGCAGGGGCGGGACGGGGTGAAGGAGCTATTGCACTAGTAGCCTGTGCCTGAGGTCATGCATCTATGTTCCCATGTATAGCATGAGGACAATCTCTAAGTCTTTGGCCCTATTTTCCACAACCAAAACAACCCCTCAGAACAACAAAAAACTCACCGGGATGATCCCTACCACACTTAGCACAAGGAGGATAACTGGGCCTATTACCAATAGTATTCTGTGACCTAGACTTAAAGGATCTACCCTCTTTCTCCTGCCTCTTTCTAGGTACGAGAGCATTAGCTGATGAAGGCACTGGCATAGACGGACGCCTCTAAAATTGAGGGCGGTTGCCTCCATGGAACCTAGGATGGCTATACTCATGCTGCTCAGATCTAGCCCCCTTGTTATCCCTTACTCGATCTCTCTCCCTAATCTTATCTACCTCTATCTGCTGGGAATGCATCATCAACCTAGCCAGATCCATATCCCTATGTAGCATCGCTACCCTATACTCCTTCAGTACTAACCTAGAAACACCTGTACAAACTTGTTTAAACTAGCCTAGGTATCAGAAGTCAAATCTGGAGCATACTTGGCCAACTGGTTGAACTTCAAGCAGTACTCCTTAACAGTCATGGAGCCCTGCCTCAAGTTCATAAACTCCTCAATATTTTCTTTCATCATCTCAAGCAAAAAGAACTTGTCCAAGAATACATCTTGGAATATCTTCCAAGTCATAGGAGCAGTATCTTCACCTCTGCCCTTCCTCCATGATACAACCCAGTCATAAGATATGTCTTTCAACCTGTAAGACTCCAACTCAACACTTTTATCCTAAAAAACATGCATCACCTTTGTGATTTTTCTCACCTCCTTAAGGTACAACTGTGTGTCCTCACCCGCCTTAGACCCATAAAACTCTAGTGGATTCATCCACATAAAATTGTGGATTCCAGCCACAACTACATCACCTCCCTGTTGATTAGCAACTGCGGCTTGTTTATTGTCTCGAACATTGGTGGTGACTACTTGGGCTAATGCCTGAAAGGCTGCCCGAAACTCAACATAAGACACCATCTCATTCAAAGGGTCAATGGGTGGGGGTTACTCATCATTGTTTCTGCGGACATTCCCTCTTCGAAGAGGCATTTTTTGAAAATTGAAAAGCATAAATTTTTAGATAAGAGGGACAACTGTAGGCACGATAGAATATGAAAGAAGAAATAACTTTTTCCAAAAATATCTTGTAGCCTCTTACTCATAGATGTGGCGCGCTCACACCGATGATTAAGACTCTACTCAATGCGGCTTGTCAGACTCCTTAGGACTCCATTAAAATGTTAGGCTCTGATACCAAGTTTATAGTGACCTAAAATCATATCCCAGGACGTCACACGGTGCTTAAGGCTACAAGTCACCCCAAGCTAACCCATTGAGACTGTTTCTACTAATAACACTCATTTCAAGATGAAATAATTCAAACACTAGTATCATTATAACATATGAAAGAAAATGCTCAGTCCAAATGACCACAATACTAGAAACCTCAACACAACCATAATCTGATAACTAGTCTAACAAACCCTCTACTAATCCATGAACTAGAGAGTCATTGGGACAGGTTCCCAACTGACTCGAAATAAACTGGAAATAACAACATAATCTGTCCAAATATAGAGATGTCTGAATATAGGTCCTCAAACCATAGTGACTCACCACTTTAGGAATGTAAATAGAGATACTTAAAAATTATTGACGAGGTTGGAACTGAGCAACTGAACCTACATTATAAGAAAATGTAGCACATAAACGTATATGTGGATCAACACTTATGAATGTACTGAGTATGTAGGGGTGCATGTATTTATATAAAACAAGATCAATACTCTTTAATCAAATCTTGCATTTAATAAGTAATGACCGACATGGCTTAAATAAGTATAAATTACAAATATCATGAATTATGTAAAATGGAACATGTAACACAATCTCGTGAGTCATTATACTTTCAGCTTTGAAATTTGTACTCTTCTCTTATTGTCATTACTCAAGGCTAAAGGAAACTTTAAGCAATAATTTCAACTCATGCATATGTCTCATGGAGAGTAAATGTAACACCTCAAATCCTATTGGGGCGGACTGGCACCCGTAACCGAGGAGGCCCGGGAGAACCAACTCATAACCTTATACTTCCCATGCATACCTCTATGACAACCCGAAATTCAGACAACATCATGTCGCATATAAAAGAAAATAATCACTTGTATAAGCTTGAAAATGCATATATATGTATATATAATACTTGGCTGTTGGAGCCATCACGTCTACTAACAAAACACCACCTTGACTGTACATTAGGTCTACAAACCCTCTAAACAATACACAGAGTTTAACTAAGGTCGGGACGCACCCCGCCATATAACTAACTTCTATACAATACCAAAAGTGACTGGATATGACATGGAAATCCCCGAAGCAAAACTGGAGCTCACCAAAAGCAGCTGGATATCCTGGCTCCTACTTATGTGGTGTATGAGCTGAGATACCTATGCCTGCAGCATGAAATGCAGCTCCCCCGTGGGGGACGTTAGTACGAAATATGTACTAAGTATGTAAAGCAGTAGATAATCACATATGATATAGGAGCTCAATAGAAATCATAAACAAGTGAATAAATAGTAATAGGAGTGGACCACACTTACAAGAAGTTGTGACAACCTGTACATTGTATTTATTCAATCACTTTACCTTCGCTCTTATCATCTTTGTAATCATTACTATACTATACTGTAACCATTAGGCTGCCTCCAGTACATATCAACTGCGATCGACCCATGATAGGCTTATGCCCCTGGGATACCACCCATAAACACATAAATAGGGATCGACCCATGATAGGCTTATGCCCCTGGGATACCACCCGATAAGAGAGAACATCACTTATTTCAATTAATCTTTGAGATTGTTATTTCGGTCGCCACCACATTTTTGATACTTTGAAACGATGATACATCAACAAGAGACATATAAATACACCATCAATGCAATATCAATGAAGTAAGAACTCATTGGCACATCAATGAGGTGATTTGGAGTCATCAATGCCATAATAATGAAGTAGGAACTTGTTGGTATATCAATGAAATATTTTGGAGTCATTAATAGCACATGGATCTTGTTTGAGTAACCGGATACCTTCTGACATACATTAGTGCAATAAACATGTAAAATTTGGAAACCAAGTAAGTATTGGAATGTCTTGACATCTTGTAGGGTGGAAATAAGTTCATTGGTAACGTAGGACATCATACAAAACCATTATGGATCACATGTTACTGAATAACTTTGGAAACTTTCTTAATAGAAAAATTGTTCACTTTCATGCCAAAGATATGGTATAGAGTATGCTTTACATACCTGACTGTCAACCTTCAATACTAGTCCCAAAGGGACTTCTCGACTTTTCGGATTACTTATCTACAATGATCATATATATCAATCTAGTATTAGCGACCAAACGTCACAATTCAATTATTTGAATTCACCAAACTAGTGGTTAAGTAGTACGCCTTAATTACACCATAAAGGGTGTCACTTTAACCCTATTATACTCCAATTACATTCACATGCCATGCATATTCATACAACATCCTCCAATATCAAGTTTGGATTCATTTATCCTTCCAACCAATCCATTAAACCAAATTGAGCCATAGACATAAATAATCATCAATTCAATAGTATATCACCATATTACCTTCCATAACTCAATTACCATATCCACCTTACACAATTCAATACAACCAAACCATGAAAAATAGTCCATAACCTTATTTTCATCACCTTTCAATAACAACCAATACATATAATCCTCTATCACACATATACATATGGAAGAAAACAAAGTCAAACAATATCCATACCTTAGAATTCACCTCTTGATTATGCAATCCTGTTTTCACAAATAATAGGTGCCGTTCGAAGCTCTCGAGATGACAAACGCAGTTATCGGATTACTTTGGAATTTCTACGGTTGAATCAAAAGTAATTTAAATGTCAAATTTGGCTAGGGTTTTTTCATTATCAATGATTGATGATGAAAATGAGTTTTTGAACTCATATACATATATATATACACATATTCCCGTCCATAATATAATAGGGAATGGCCAAAATGCCTTTAAAATTTAAATAATGTCAAATCTGTCCTTTGGTGGACAGTTTTGTTAAGATAAAGTAGATCGCCCATAACTCTTTGCTCCGATATTGTATTTGGGTGAAATTTGTATATTTGGAAATATAACTCAAATATCTTTCATTTCATATAAATTAGGCCACCCAGCTAGTCCTGTAAAAGGAGTTATGGTCGTTTGAAGTTGACCCTAAAATCTGTTTTGATAGGCTGAAGTAAAACGAGTATAACTCCTTACTCAGATGTTGGATTTGTATGAAACCAATTGCATTGGAAAGAAGACTCAAAGATATTTCTTTTAATAGGTCGCATCTCTCCCAGTTCATTATATTAAGGGATTTATGATCATTCTATGTTGACCCAAAAATTTTGCTAGCCTCAGTAGTTTGTGTGCAGGAAATTTTCCTGTACATTTACTATTCCCAAATATCCCAGCCACCGTTTTATAGTTTCGAACGTGCTTGATTATATCCGAAACCTATCCATTTTTGGAAATCTTTATATCGTTGGAAAGATTATTCAATAACCTTCTCATGGAACCATCGACGGGCAAATTCCGATATAAATAAAATAAAAAAATTAATTCCATATAAATAAGACCAATACACGTACTTGAATACGCCAATACATGTACTTGAATATGGGGTGTTACATACTTACCCCCTTTAGGACATTCGTCCTCGAATGTTAGCATAGTTATTCAACCGAAATAAGTTCAAGTCCATCATTAACATTCACATCATCACATATATACTATGCATATATAAAAAAAACTTACCTGTTAATGTTCTAACTCTGTTTCTTGTACTTCCTCTTCATCTTTGAACAAATGAGGGTACTTAGATTTCATTGCTTCCTAAGCTTCCCATTAATCTCTTCCCTTTGACGATTTCTCCAACGTACTTTCACCGATGCTATCTCTTTATTTCTCATCTTCTTAACTTGGCGATCTACAATAGCAATAGGCACTTCCTCATAGGTAAGATCTTCCGCAACTTGCACATCCTCAGTATAAGTGATATGTGATGGATCTCCGATTCACTTTTGAAGCATTGACATATGAAATACCGGATGTACTGATGAGAGCTCTTGGGGTAGCTCTAATTCATATGCAACTTGTCCAAACCTTGGAGTGATCTTATATGGGCCTATATAACGTGGACTCAACTTCCCTTTCTTGCCAAATCTCATTACCCCTTTTATTGGTGATACCTTCAAAAATACCCAATCACCTATAGAAAACTCTAGTCCTCTCCTTCTACTATCCGCATATGACTTGTGTCGACTTTTGGCTGTTTTCAGTCGTTGCTGAATTACTTTAACCTTCTCTATGGCTTGATAAACAAGATCCGGTCCGAACAAAAGAGTTTCACCCACTTCGAAACATCCTATTGGTGATCTACACTTCCTTCCATATAAAGCTTTATATGGTGCCATTTCGATACTTGAATGATAGCTATTATTGTAGGCAAACTCAATAAGAGGTAAATGATCATCCCAGTTGCCCTTAAAGTCTATTACATAAGCTCGTAGCATATCTTCAAGTGTTTGGATGGTACGTTCTGCTTGTCCATCTGTTTGAGGGTGAAAAGATGTACTCAACTTCATTTGTGTTCTCAAACACCTCTGAAAAGACTTCCAAAAGTTTGTGGTAAATTGGGTTCCCCGATCTGATATAATAAAGATTGGCACTCCATGTAATCGGACTATCTCTTTAATGTATAGCTTCACATACTCTTCAACTGTGTAAGTGGTCCTAACTGGTAGGAAATGTGCGGATTTGGTAAGCCTATCAACAATCACCCATATAGAATCAAACTTCCGGGATGTACGAGGCAAACCAATAATGAAATCCATGTTGATCATGTCCCACTTCCAGCTTGTAAGATCAATGCATTGCCTATAACCTCCGGGTTTTTGGTGCTCAACTTTAACTCTTTGACAATTTGGACATTCAGCTACAAATTCTGCAATGCTCTTCTTCATGTCATTCCACCAATACATATCTTTCAAATCTTGATACATTTTGGTTGATCCTGGATGAATGGAATACCTTGAAAAATGTGTCTCTGTCATAATCTTCTTTCTTAGCCTGTCTACATCCGTCACACACAATCGGTTTTGGCACTGAAGTACTCCTTCTCACGTAAGCTCAAATGCCTTGGTCGTACCACTCTGAACGTTCTTCTTAAGCTGTAATATAATAGGATCTGCGTATTGCTTCTCTTTCACTTTAGCTACTAATGAAGATTCCGCAGCATTATTTACGATAAGCCATTTATTCGGAGTTTCAAGAAAGCGAACTCCCAAACTAGCTAACTGGTGAATATCTTTAATCATCCCTTACCTTTATATAGGCTCCATCATAGCCTTACGACTTAATGCATCATCTACCATATTTTCTTTCCCTGGATGGTACAAGATATCAACATCGTAGTCCTTTAATAGTTCAAGCCATCTCCACTACCTTAAATTTAGATCCTTCTGATTAAAAATATATTGCAAGATCTTATGTTCAGTGTATATATCAACATGAACCCCATATAAGTAGTGGCGTCATATCTTTAAAGCAAAAATAACTGCTGCCAGCTCAAGATCGTGTGTAGGATAATTTTTCTCATGTGGCCGCAATTATCTAGAAGCATATGCTATTACTTTACCATTCTACATCAATGCACATCCTAAACCAATTCTGGAAGCATCACAATACACTGTATACCCTTCGGTGCCTTCTGGAAGTACCAACACGGGTGTAGAAATCAACTTGTTCTTTAAATCTTGAAAACTCTTCTCACATGCATCATTCCATTGGAATTTAGATGCTTTATGGGTTAGCTTAGTTAAGGGTGATGAAATGGAAGAAAAGCCTTAAACAAACCTTCTATAATAACCGGCCAACCCGAGAAAACTATGAATCTCCATAGGCGTTGTGGGCCTTGGCCAGTTCTTCATAGCTTTTATCTTTTGAGCATCAACCTTTATCCCTTCACTAGATACAATATGACCCAAAAATGCCACCGACTTTAACCAAAACTCACATTTAGAGAACTTTGCATAAAGCTTACAATCACGAAGAGTCTGCAATGCCTGTCTTAAGTGATTGGCATGGTCCTCTTTTTATCTAGAATAAACTAGAATATCATCTATAAAAACTATCACAAATACATCCAGGAATGGCTTAAACACCCTATTCATCAAATCCATAAAAGCTGCGGGTGTATTTGTTAGCCCAAATTACACAACTAGAAACTCATAATGACCATACCGTGTTCGGAAAGCTGTCTCGGGTATATCCTTCTCTTTGACCCTCATTTGGTGGTAACCTGACCTCAAATCAATCTTAGAAAAGCGTTTGGCACCCTGTAACTGATCAAATAAATCATCAATTCTTGGGAGAGGGTATTTATTCTTAATAGTCACCTTATTCAATTGCTGATAATCAATACACATCCTCAGCGAGCCATCCTTTTTGCACACAAATAACACTCGTGCTCCCCAGGGGGACATACTAGGCCTTATGAATCCCTTCTCTAGAAAATCTTTCAATTGCTCTTTCAATTCTCGTAATTCTGCTGGGGCAATTCTATACGGAGGAATGGAGATTGGTTGGGTGCCTGGTATTACATCAATACCAAACTCTACTTCTCGTTCAGGAGGCAAACCTGGAAGATCTTCAGGAAATACATCAGAAAATTCATTTACCACCGGAATAGCGTGAAGAGTTGGTGGCTCCGCTTTTGTATCCCTTACTCTAACTAAATGATATATGTATCCCTTGGAAATCATTCTTCTTGCCTTAAAATAAGAAATAAATCTACCTCTTGGCGCGCTAATTTCACCTTTCCATTCAAGGACTGATTCATTTGGAAAATGGAAATATACCTTTTTCATGCAGCAATCAATTGTGGCATAACAAGACGCCAACCAGTCCATACCCATTATAACATCAAAATCTACCATTTCTAACTCTACAAGATCAGCCATCGTATCACGACCACAAAAAGTTACTATGCAGTTTCGATAAACCCTTCTAGCTATAATAGATTCCCCAACCGGTGTGGACACTTCAAATGGCTTAACTAACAGTTCGGGTATTCTTTTGAACTTTCCAGCAACCAATGGAGTAACATAAGATAATGTAGAACCAAGATCAATTAAGGCATATAAATCAAATGAAAAGATAGACAACGTACCCGTATACACATCTGGGGAAGCCTCTAAATTCTGTCGATCCGCTAGAGCATACGTACGATTTTAAGCCCCGCTAGAACTCATGGCTCCTCTATCACCTCTAACACGACCCATTGGTTGTGCCCCCTTCCTGAATAAGGCATTGATGATGATGATGCAACAAATGACCCCGTAGGTCGTGCCATACCCCCTATGCCCCTTCGTGGGCATTCTCTCATCATATGCCCCGACATACCACACCAAAAGCAAACATTGGTCCCCAGCCGACATGCGCCCAAATGATACCTTCCACATTTATTGCATGGCTCTCGAGGAGATCTCGATTGGCTCATATTCCCTTGACCTTGATACCCTACTATCCACGAACTCTGACTCTCACTTCTGTGCCCATATTGATTTCCTCTGGACCCTTGGAACTGTGGTGGGGTACTAGCTGCAGAATAAAAAGATAATGGCCTAGGTGGTCTAGCAGAAAACTGTGGTCTGAACCCTCCTTGGGATGCCATGAACTACCCTATAGATCTGGCCCTCTTGGAATATCCTCTTTCTAATTCCTGTGTTCTTCTCCTCAGCCTCTGATCTTCCATTTTATGTGCAAAATCTTGGATCCTCGCTATGTCCATATCTTTGTTCAAAGCGGCAATAGTACAATCTCTAACCAGATATGGATCCAGCCTATCCACATATTGATGAACTCTGTCATCCATAGTAGCTACAACATTAGGAGCATATCTCGACAAGGAATTAAATCGAAGACTGTACTCCCTCACGCTCATATTCCCCTGATGAAGATTTAAAAACTGATCTGCATGGGCCTGACAAATCTTGAATGGAAGATAATGATCAAGAAATGCCTCTTTGAACTCTTTCCAAGTATCTGGGGGTGCATAAATAACCCTAGATCATTTCCAGTCCTCGTACCAATATATAGCCTTCCCTTTAAATCTATACGCCGCTAACTCCACTGTCTCTCTACCCGTTACATGCATAACATCTAAGGCCCTTTGAATTTGATCAATAAAGTCCTGTGGGTCCTCATTAAGACCTGATCCAATAAAAGTGGGAGGATCCATCTGAAGAAAATCCTGTGTTCGAAGGCTAGCCGCCCTATCTGTACCACTAGGACCCGTGGTAGGAATGGCTTGCCCAGTAACTATACGAGTCAAAAGTTGCACTGTATTTCTAAGATCTTGATCAACAACATTAATAGGTGGCTCTGGGGATATAGTTCTCCTCCCCCTTATTTCATCCAGATTGGAAGAAGTTTCTGATGCATGCTCAGTTGGAGCCTCACTTTGATTAGCTGGTATAGTGGGTGACTTACTAGTCCCCTCTCCGGCAGCCACATCTACTTGCTTACCGGTGTTCTTGTTTCTGGTAACCGGCATCATTTCTATAATAAGAGAAACAAATGGATTCAGTGGTCAACTATGACTTCATATACAATATAGGATCTATCGCACGATCTAAGACATGAAGAAAAGAAACAATTTCTGAATGTCCATAGCCTCCTGTTTATAGATGCAGTGCACGACATACCAATAAACAACACTCTACGTAGACATGGCTTAGTAGACTCACTAGGACAAACTTCTCTGATACCACTTTTGTCACGCCTCAAATCCTATTGGGGCGGACTGGCACTCGTAACCAAGGAGGCCCGAGAGAACCAGCTCATAACTTTATACTTCCCATACATACCTCTATGACAAACCGAAATTCGGACAGCCTCATGACACATATAAAAGGAAATAATCACTTGTATAAGCTCGAAAACACATATATATGTATATACAATACTTGGCCGTTGGAGCCATCACGCCTACTAAAAAAATATCACCTTGACTGTACATTAGGTCTACAAAGCCTCTAAATAATACATAGAGTTTAACTAAGGTCGGGACGCACCCCGCCATATAACTAACTTCTATACAATACCAAAAGTGACTGGATATGACACGGAAATCCCCAAAGAAAAACTGGAGCTCACCAAAAGCAACTGGATATCCTGGCTCCTACTTGTGCGGTGTATGAGATGAGGTACCTGTGCCTGCACCATGAAATGCAGGTCCCCCGTGGGGGACGTCAGTACGAAATATGTACTAAGTATGTAAAGCTGTTGATAATCACATATGATATAGCAACTCAATAGAAATCAGAAACAAGTGAATAAATTGTAATAGGAGTGGACCACACTTACTAGAAGTTGTGAAAACCTGTACATTGTATTTATTCAATAACTTTACCTTCTCTCTTATCATCTTTGTAATCATTACTGTATTGTACTGTGACCATTAGGCTTCCTCCAGTACATATCAATTGGGATCGACCCATGATAGGCTTATGCCCCTGGGATACCACCCATAAAAACATAAATAGGGATCGACCCATGATAGGCTTATGCCCCTGGGATACCACCCGATAAGAGAGAACTTCCATCACTTAGTTCAATTAATCTATGAGATTGTTATTTCGGTCGCCACTGCATTTTAGATACTTTGAAACAATGATACATCAATAAGAGACATATAAATAGACCATCAATGCAATATCAATGAATTAAGAACTCATTGGCACATCAATGAGGTGTTTTGGAGTCATCAATACCATAACAATGAAGTAGGAACTTTTTGGTATATCAATGAAACGTTTTGGAGTCATTAATATCACATGGATCTTGTTTGAGTAACCGGATACCTTCTGACATACATTAGTGCAATAAACATGTAAGATTTGAAAAACAAGTAAGTATCGAAATGTCTTGACATCTTGTAGGGTGGAAATAAGTTCATTGGTAACGTAGGACATCTTACAAAACCATTATGGATCACATGTTACTGAATAACTTTGGAAACTTTCTTAATAGAACAATTGTTCACTTTCATGAAAAAGATATGGTATAGATTATGCTTTACATACCTGACTGTCAACCTTCAATACTAGTCCCAAATGGACTTCTCATCTTTTCGGATTACTTATCTACAATGAACATATATAGCAATCTAGTATTAGCGACCAAACGTCACAATTCAATTATTTGAATTCACCAAACTAGTGGTTAAGTATTAAGCCTTAATTACACCATAAAGGGTGTCACTTTAACCCTCTTATACTCCAATTACATTCACATGCCATGCATATTCATACAACATCCTCCAATATTAAGTTTGGATTCATTTATCCTTCCAACCAATCCATTAAACCAAATTGAGCCATAGACATAAATAATCATCAATTCAATAGTATATCACCATATCCACCTTCCATAACTCAATTACCATATCCACCTTCCACAATTCAATACAACCAAACTATGCAAAATAGTCCATAACCCTATTTTCAACACCTTTCAATAACAACCAATACATATAATCCTCTATCACACATATACATATGGAAGAGAACAAAGAAAAACAATATTCATACCTTAGAATTCACCTATTTATTATGCAATCCTATTTTCACAAATAATAGGTGTTGTTCGAAGCTCTCGAGATGACAAACGCAGTTATCGGATTACTTTGGAATTTCTACGGTTGAATCAAAAGTAATTTAAAGGTCAAATTTGGCTAGGGTTTGTTCTTTCTCAATAATTGATGATGAAAATGAGTTTTTGAACTCATATACATGTATATATACACATATTCTCATCCATAATATAATAGGGAATGCCCAAAATGCCTTTAAAATTTAAATAATGTCAAATCTGTCCTTTGGTGGACTGTTTTGTTAAGTTAAAGTAGATCGATCATAACCCTTTTCTCCGATATCAGATATGGGTGAAATTGCTATCGTTGGAAAGATAACTCAAAGGGATTTTATTTCATATAAAGTAGGACACTCAGTTCGTCCTGTAAAAGGAGTTATGGTCGTTTGAAGTTGACCCTAAAAATCTATTTTGATAGGCTGAAGTAAAACGAGTATAACTCCTTACTCAGATGTTTGATTTGGATGAAACCAATTGCAATGGAAAGAAGACTCAAAGATATTTATTTTCATAGGTTACATATCTCCCAGTTCATTATATTAAGGGAGTTATGATCATTCGAAGTTGACCCAAAAATTTTGCTAGCCTCAGTAGTTTGTGTGCAGGAAATTTTCCTGCACATTTACTATTCCCAAATTTCCCGGCCACCGTTTTATAGTTTCGAACGTGCTCGATTATATCCGAAACCAATCCGTTTTTCAAAATATTTATATCGTTGTAAAGAGTATTCAATAACCTTCGCATGGAACCATCGACGGGCAAATTCCTGTATAAATAAAATAAAAAAATTAATTCCATATAAATAAAACCAATACACGTACTTGAATACTCCAATACATGTACTTGAATATGGGGTGTTACAGTAAACTTGTTCAATGCTCAGGAACTGATAACTCTTTTGAACTCAAATATTTGAAATTCGAAATCATATAACTTTGGAACACAATTAAAGACATTTCATTCAGGTTAGGAAAATATCTCATTTCAAGATTTTGGGAAAAATACTCATATCAAGGGAAAGTATTTTAGTTTTAAATGAAAATATCTTATCTTAAAGCTTTAGTTTAAGGGAAAATATTATATCTCAAAAGAAAATACTTTAGTTGAGGGAGTTTCTTTTAACCGACATAAACCATGCGAGCTATATGGAGTCCAATGTTTTGCCCTCCAAAGGAAGAGACCTAACATTGGGGAGAGTGTCATACTCTTACCAAGGAGTATAACCTCAATTCAGCGATCACTTATCTCAGCCTCGAGCCCAATATCTCGGCCTTAGGCCCAACCTATTGTGGCATATATTTCTGGGGTAAGAAACCGTGGAAACTTACCCAACTCGGTGCTAAATACTACTCCCTTTAGTTTATCTCGCTCATCACATGAAAATCTACTTTACAATAATCTCATGGTTCAATAAGAACCCAATAATCAAATTTGTAATCTCATGTAGTAGAGTGCATTTCAAAATTCAATAACCATTAGGTCAAAACATTTCCCAACAATCTCAGAATACTCAAATCATGGGTGCTTATAGCATAAGAGTTCATAAAATCTCAAGTATCAAGTAGGGCTTAGTAACCCATAATTCAATCTCAAGTTAAAACTCATCAAAAGCATAATAAATAGCATATAGATTCATAACTCATGTAGAAATCTAGAAATTTCAGCAATTTGTCTCAAAATCTCAACATACTCATATACTTCAATATCTAAAACATTTCAACTATTAACTTCTCAAGGATTAAAATCATGGGGGTATAAACACAGCTGCAATTTCTCAGGAAAACATGTAAAAAGCATTCCATTAGACTCTCAATTCAATGGAAACATCAAAAGATTGCAACCAATAACAATGGGTGAAAACCCCCAATTTAATTTCATGTAAAATCTCATAAATTGGAGAGAATTATATTTTAAATAAGCTTTTGGGAACAAGGGTGAAAGGATTACCCATGTTCAAAACCCCACATACCTTGAATTAGAAGCTTTGGATGAACTCTTGCTTTAGGAACTCTATTCGTACTCTTGAATGAGGGTTCTTGAAGCCCTTGAATTGGGAACCTTGAATCTTGACTCAATTTCAAAAATTTATGGTCTATTCTTGAGATTCTTGGAGGAGGTTTTGTATACTTACGGTTCTCGTTGAGAGAAAGCCTGAGAAAAACTTCATAGAATGCTTGTAAATGACTTCAATTTAGTGTTTGTACGGTTTAAGAGGCTTGGAAAAAAGTCTATTATACACTTTTTAACTTTTGTACGAAGCTGGAAAAATTGAACTGCGAACCCAATTTTATGTGCCTCCGCGACGCGCCACTATCGCGGTGACTCACTGTAAATTGGAAAATAGGAATCTAGGAGTCACCGTGATGCAGAGCCATCACGTTATCCCACTGGTTGGGACGTAGAACTTTAGTGCGATGCATCACAATTGCGCTTGCCCTCTGGAAATTTACTATTGAGAAGTTGGGGTCCTCCGCGATGCACCACTATCGCGGAGTTCCACTGGAATTTGAAAATTCTTAAATAGACCCTCTCCGCGATGCGCCAAGTACTAAAATGATGTTGTTTTATGACTCAGAATTAAATTAGCCATAAATTCTTACAAGGGTATCAAATTTGGGTGAATCTTATATCGATGGAAAACTTATCAAATTTCCCATATGATAAAAAGTTGAAATTAGGGAAATTCTATTTGGTTTATAAGATACTCACTTAGGAAGTCTCTTCTCAATCTTTTAGGGCTGAAATTATACTTCACTTGACACGCTCTAAATGTCAGACTACGAGGGAACTTTGCGGGGTCTTACAGTCCACTTATCATATAAGGTGTACCCATTTGTGCTTTAGTTCCACTTACAATATAAGGTGTGTTGGATTGTGGTTTGGTTCCACTTACCATATAAGGTATGTCAGTTTGTGGTTTGGGTCCACTTACCATATAAGGTGTGCCAGTTTGTGGTTCGGGTCTATGTATTAAATAAAGTGTGTTAGTTTGTTGTTCTAGTCCACTTACTATGGTTTGTTGTTCGAGTACACTTACTATGGTTTGTTGTTTGGGTCCACTTATTATATGACATGTGTTGGTTAAAGTTTGAGTCCACTCACCATATAAGATGTGTTGGTTTGTAGTTTTGGTCCACTCACCATATAAAATGTGATGGCTTGAGGTTCAGGTCATCTTTTCTAATGTAACAGAGAAGTTCAATGTTCTAAATTATAAGGGTAAAAGGGTGGAAGTCCTTCACTCCATGCCTTATTAATGAAAGCTTTAAGAAGAAATGTTATGACTTGTTGCATGATTTGGCATACTATATAACTATATGTATATGCATAATTATATATGCCTATACTATTTTAAACGTTATTTTGACTTGGATTTGAACAAAATGCACTATTTTATCCTTATCCTGGAGTTACATTTTAGCACTCTAACCACTAACCATATCAGGACACTATGTCCTTATGTAAATAGGGGTCGAAGCTTCTTCTTCTCTTCCTGTGCAATGAATAAGTATTCGAGTAGATCATATGTTAAATTTGAAGTGGTTAGCTTTCATTCTTGGGAAGGCATACATTTTTTGGTCCTTTACTTTATGTGACAGATTTGTAATTTGGACTCGATGTTGACTATTGTTGGACACATGTCCCGACATATTTTTAGACATCAGATTTATAGAGGCTTTATGGATGACTGAGGACTTGGGTATATTGGGTTAATATATTGATGTAAATGGCTTGATTAGACTCTTCTTTTGCTATGATCAATGGTATTGCTTTCGGTTCTTTGTATGTGTTTGGAGTTTATCCGATACTTGTGGTCGAAGGTGATGGTTAGGTTGGGTTAATGGGGTCATATTCGATCTTAGTTGGGCTTGAGATTTCCCATACAACATAGCTTAATTTTGGTCAATGTCAATGGGAGACTAAGACCACATTCATTTCATTTCTCTAGAATGTCACAACCTCTACTATAGTGACCTCCGAAGGACCAAGGTGCTAGAGAAACATCAAGAATTCTTTAGCATGCTTGCTTCTACCTTGTTGATATGCTTTGAACCATACCCCTTTCTTTCTAATAGCACTGGGAAAGAGAGTTCTAAGTAAATCATAGCATAGTTTCCCTCTCAAACCCAATGATGAAGATTCAGGGAAAAGAGGTATATTTTGGAGGGGACAAGTTGAACGAGGTATATGTGCACTCAAATATGGTTATGGATGCGTTCCATGCGAAGGGATGTGATCCTAGGACTTAGATGGCTAGCATACCATTCCTGAAAGAGTAGTCTCATGGGATGCCACCAAAAGAGGAATTTCCATGCATGACTTCATAGAAGAGGCCAAAATTTAGTTAAACATTATTTGTAGCCAAGTTTCTCCTTGCACAGATATGAATTCTACCATTGATTTTAAAGCTCGCATGGTAGCCTTTATCATGTTTGGTATTTCTCTAAACATGGTCTAGATTGTGCTTGAATAATAGAGCCATTTCAAGATTTAGGGTGGTACAGTTCTTCCCTTTCCTTCCTTTATTACTAATTATGCTAGAAGGACCAAGTGGAGGAGTATATCATAGATACCTAGGTGAAACCAAACCCCCATATCTCTCTACTCAAAATCAGGGATAAGGGTGCACCTGGCCAAAGAAAAAAGAGAAAGGTTGACTTGGACAAGTCAACAACTGTGGAGTCTAAATCATGTATACCATCCGTTATTGGGACTCTGAAAGACATTTTTTTGGACATTAGTGTCATTAGGGAGATGGTTTTAGGATTCCCTCAAGGTATAGGAGAGCCCTTTAAAGGTGTCATTCTTATGTGTCCCGTTCAGACTATAAGATGTATTAGGAGGAGCAGAAAAGGCAGGATGCCACAATTATTAGGATTGGGAGGGAATATTTAGCGCTGGCATAGTCTCACATAGATATTTAAGCCTCAAACAATAAGATGAAGAGAAGGGAGAAGAAGGGAGACAAGTTCTTCAGAAAAATGTGCAAAGGGGTCAAGGGTATGCGGAAGTTCATGAATCCTCATGACAAGCTACATTCTCCCATAGTTGAGACTAATGGCGAGGCACCTGGTGAGTGGTCAAATGCTAATACTGGTGGAGATGATACAGAGTATGCCAGAGAGAGAATTTCCTGAGTCTATTTTATAGAGAACTCCTATCTCTTATTTTGTGCTTTATTGATCATGTAGTAGGACAGTGCAAGATTTTTTTAGTTAAGGGTGCCTAGCCCTGGATTTATATTGTTTTGATGTATTTCTAGATTTCTGGACTTTTTTGACATTGGGGATGATTTTTATTTAATTTTTGCATTGCTACATTTTGGCACTTTGATAGTTCCCACATTTCATGGATTAGTCATTTTGTTTTTTTCTTTAAGATTATCTATTTTACTTTAGTTTTATTTTGATTATGGTGAAGTCTAAAAAGCTTTTCCCTATGATGGATTGATTGATGACATTCTTAAGGTAAAAGAATTTTGGTTGGGTTTTGAGCCATAGTTGTAGGGGAAGTCTGAGTACCCATAGCATTGAGATCATAAATGAAAAGAAAGTCTGAGTACAGTGGCGTTGTGGATTTTGGATTGCATGCATGCGATTGGCAAAATCTAAGTATCCATATGGTTGGTTTTCCCATATTGAGCAAAAATATGAGACAAAGGATTGGGTTATTGCCATGATTAACAAATTTTTTGTGGTGCAATGGAAAAGGAAACACCCCCTCCATTAAATTTTTTCCAAAAATTAAGGGCATGGACGTGAGCAACCTTGTACCAAAACCTTTTCTCTTTTTGTGACTCCAAAATTGGTGGCTTTTAAATATCGTTAGACACTCCATTTTTTCTCTCTAACATGATGGGCAATTGAACCTCCTTAGCGAGTCCACATACGCTGAGCAGTGAGTTTATTTATCTAAATTTCATGTATATTTATGTCATCTAGAACTTACCCCATTAGTCTCTAAAGGCTAAATTGTGAGTTTATTTTTTTGGTGAGATGATCTTAGGCCATCTTTGTGACATTAGAAGCCCACTTAGCCTAAAAATCCTACCCATTCATAGATGTTATCCCTTGTCACCCACTTTGAGCCTTTAAACATTTCTTTGGCAAACATATTACAACCTGTGATCAATCTAAATTTATCCCTCTTTTGAACCATACCATCCTTGAACTTAAAAATGTAACCTGAGGATAAAAGTCTAAGTTGGGGGTGGTGAATATTGAATGAAGTAACTTTGGACCATAAATTTTTTAGTGATCTCCTACATGCTTAAGCATTGAAAAAAATTAATAGAAGAAGAAAGGACCCAACTAAGGAAAGAATTGCATGAAATTTTCAAGAAAAAGAAATGAATGAAAATAGGTGAAACAAGGAAGGTAAAGTAGGCATATTTGTAAAAGAAATGAAGTGGCCCATAGTGAAAAGTGGATTAAATAAGTGTGATGTAGATGTTCAAGGAGGGAATAAGCCATGATTGTTACTAAATGATATCCTACCCTACCCCGAACCTATATTACAAGCTCGAAAAGTCCTTTGAGATCTCCAACTATTTATATTCATTGTAGTGGCAATTAAAAATAGGGGCAAGACTATGGTATGACACTTGTTAGCATAGAGAGTTCTTATGAGGGATAGAGTTTTGTACATAAATTCCTTGTTGCATATTTGGTAGCTTGGTGTGCAAAATTTTTTCATTGTGTGAGGAGGCATGTGAACAAGTTGAGGTAGATGATTTTGTCATCGTCCGAGAAATGAGGTAAAAAGATTATAGTGTAGCCAAAAAAGTAAGTCACTTCTAGAGTGTTGGTGATTGTTGTAGTTTCCCTCTTTGAAGTCTTTTGCATCCTTGAATATTTCTTTTATGCTGAGGAATGTTGGGAGAATAGCTTTGCCCATGTTTGAAGAGCAACTTGTGGTAGTTACTAAGATTGAAGTCATTGTAATCATTGGGTAATAGAAGTTGGGCAATACATGTGCATAGTCTCATTGTAAGAGGTAGTGTTTCTTAAGGACAAGCAAAGATTTAAGTTTGGGTGTTGATGAGTGGTGAATTTATCACTCATTTACACTAAATATTCATGCACCTTACCATGTTTTGAATAATCAAGTGAGACATATTTGTGAATGAATGAACTAATGTCTATGTTTTACAGACACACATGTGATTATATCTAAAGATGTGGATTTGAGCTAAAAGAGATTAAAAATGAGAGGAAAATTACACAGCTGAAGGCCCTACACAGATCAAGTTTATTTATAATGATGGCAGTCTGAGGGCCGCAATCGCGGTCAGTCAAGAATTGGTCATCTACTATGATACCATGACCCTATTGTAGTCGTGGTAGCCGTAATCACGACCAAACTGATGCGATTACAGCAGCATGGGATTTTGCCCAGGGGCAGACATGTAATTTCAGTGATGCATTCCCAAACCTCTAAAAGAAGGTAAAACCCTATCTCTTGATTATCATTCTACAATTCCCAATTATTGGAACTTTGTTTTAGTTTTTAGTTCCATTCTTGGAGAGTAATTATTGTATTAATTTTGGATGAAGAACACATTGGAGTAGCTTATAAGTGGAGTATTATAAAACTCCCATTGAAGATTTGTTTAAGCTCAAAGTATGAATTAACATTCATTTAGTCTTTCATAAATCAAATCAATGGATATTTTGGGTATTTCCTTACTTATTTATCTTATAAGTAGCTAGTTCTACTCTTGGGGTTATGTATGAATAGGGTTAAGTGCGTGTGGTTTGTTATTGGTATATTAAATTAGTATTTCATGTTGATGTATTTTTCAAATACTTGATGATAGCATGGAAGTTGTTGGTGAAAGCCTCAAATTTCCTAACCCCCACATCATCCATGACAAAGGGATGTTGGCAGTGTAGATCCTTCAACTATCCTTGATAGAGGGGTTGTAGGTGATATAAGCATTTGTGAAAAATTACTTAGATTGTAGTTGTTCCCTTTTTGTTATCTTAGATATAAGGATAAATTGTGTAAAGTCTATGTCGTAGGCATTAACATAGAAATACAGATGCCTTAATTGAGGTTTGGTTTCCAATAGTTAAGCAAACCCACTTTGTATTCAAAAGAATTAGTAGGTGATAGTTTGGTACTTCATCAAAAGGCTTGTACCAAAACCCCTAACTAAGCCTACCCTCACAGGATTAACTAAATGTGAAGTTAATTGGTTGTACCGACGTACCAGCTTCCCATACTAAGACATAACCCCAAGATCCGTGCCTAACTGATTACACTCTAATTATTCCTAGCCCCAAAATAGTATTTGTAAAACCCAAAAAGAAATATTAGTTGTGATACCTTTCACCCCTCCTCACTAATTTTTACATTCTGGTAGTCTAGGTTTGAATTTAGCAAGTAACCGTTATTTTGAGCTAACTTGATTGCAACTCGCATTGTTCCTCATGGATTCAACCCCGACTTAATATTGGGTAAATATATTAACGGCAACCTTCTTGCACTTAAATTAACATGTAAATTGAGCATTATCAACCTTTCCACCTCTTGAACAACCATACCACCATCCCCGAAATACAAGAGACGAATTCCTAGATTAGCCATACTATGAATCTACTTCACCAAATTTTGATTCTCCTCATTCACATGAGATAAGGTTCGCATGGACAACATACTAAAAGCATCATCAACCACATTATCTTTATATTGATGATAGTGAAGACTCATGTCAAAGTCCTTTAGCAACTCAACCCACATTTTTTGCCTGAGATTTAATTTTTTCAGGGTGAACACGAATTGTAGGCTCTTATGATCATAATAAATATCAACATGGACCCTATAAAAATAATGTCACCAGATCTTTAATGTGAACACCATTGATAATAATTCTAAATTGTGGGTCAGATATTTTTTCTCATGAACTTTCAACTGCCTAGAAGTATAAGAAACAACCTTTCCATACTGCATCAAGACGCAACCCTACCCGGGATACATCATAATAGAAAACAAAAGCATCAGTGCCCTCAGGTAGAGTCAAGACCGGAGTTGAAGTAAACTTATCCTTCAACTTCTTGAAACTAATCCACAAGTAATAGACAAGAAGAATTTTACCTTTTTCTGAGTCAACTTAGTCAATGGGCCAGCTATAGAGAGATGCTCTCTACAAACCTTCTATAGTAGCCGACTAAACCCAAGAAACTCTAAATATCAAATGGAGTCATGGGTCTGGGCCACTTTTTAACAACTGCAACCTTTTGTGGATCTTCTATGATCCCTTCACTAGAAACAACATGACCCAAATAAGTTACAACATTCAACCAGAACTCACACTCAGAAAACATTGCATATAAATATTGATCCTTTAGGGCCTGCAACACAAGGCAGAGGTGATCGACATAATCTTCCTTACTCTTTGAATACAAAAAAAACTCATCAATAAATACAATGGTAAACAAGTCCAAGAACTGATGGAGAAACCACATTCATAAGATCCATAAATGCGATCGGGGCATATGTGAAACCAAAGGACATCACCAAAAACTCAAAATGACCATACCGCGATGGAAAGAAAGTCTTGGGGATATTTGCCTTCCCAATCTTCAACAGATGGTACCCAAACAGAAGATCAATCTTGTATAAAAACATAGCAACATATAGCTGATCAAAGAGATCATCAACCCTCAGAAGTGGATACTTATTCTTTATGGTTACTTTATTCAATTAGTGGTAATCAATACAAATCTAAAGGAAACCCTCTTTTTTGTGAATGAATAAGGCCCCACAGTGACATACTAGGGTAGATAAAACCCTTGTTAAAAAGATCTTTCAAGTGCTCCTTGCATTCCTTCAACTCAGTCTAAGCCATTCTGTAAGAAGGAATAGAAATAGGATGAGTGTCCGAAAGAAGATCAATCCCAAAATGAATCCCAAAACCTATAGTGTCATGTATTTTATAGGACATAGGATTCCCTAAACCCTCATTCCCCTCAAGTTTCAAGATACTACTCCCAAAATCATACATGTAATGACCCTTCAAGTCATTAACCATATTCTTTCTTTCTTTCTTTGATAGAGCTTCTCCATAGCTGTCCCAAGTAATTAATGACTTTCGGGGACCAATAGTTTAGTTACCTAATGGCCCATTTGGGTTTTAGAACCCTTTTTCTTAATTGGAAGTTTTCATTGGTCCGAATTGACCACTAAGGAAAACTTTAGTAAAATGGCCTCATATGTGAAATTCAACTTCGCTAATGCGTTTGAAACATAAAAAACTATGGGGTTTCATATTTTAATTGTTTGAAACAGACTTCGAATGCATCCCAATGCATTGGCCCAAGATTAGAACCAAGTTCCAAGCATCAGCCATGCATGCCATGCACCGAGGTGCCACAATCACAGTGAAAGAGGTACGAACACAATGCTGCAATTATGGTGACATGGGGGTCATGATCGCATAATAAGAGGGATAGGTGGTCAATATTTATGAGCTATTTTTCATGAATTTTGGCCATTTTATGCCTTTCTCTAAACCTATAAAACCTAATGAAGTGTAAAACCTTCTATATGTGTATTGTGGGTTGAATTGGAGCTTAAACAACCTATGTGATTTATTATTTCAACAATCTAAGGTATGGATTCCACTAATTTCATATTGATTTCATGGTTTCTTGAGTCAAAACCCCTTAATCATTGTGGATCACATATAGGCCCTAAATTGAGTGATTGACTCATAGTACTTGAGGGTTTTAACTCCCTAAAGATAGTTAGGTTATAGGTTGGTCTTGGAAACTCCTTTGCAAAGGTGAAACCCAATTGTGATTTTGATGTCCATTTGAAACCCTAGGCACAATGGTCCCATAATAAGTATGGTCATTCCTATTATAATGCTTAAATTGTATTGTCGATATCATTACTTGTGGAAGAGGAATCTTCTCATAAAGGAAAGGAAAAGCTCATTTGTTCGTGAGTTTCTTGGATTCAAGGTAGGTTAGGCTTACATGTAGACTAGATTAAGGTTTTTTGTAATGTAATTATTGATATTTTGCGAGATTAGGAAGGGAATTTAGATGATAGTTTATTAAATAGTGAACTTGGGATTTATTGATTTCTATAGAATATTAATTTGTATGTTAAGATATTTGACACTTAGTCTAGGACCTTGGTTAACTTATTTGAGGTCTCATTTCAAGTGTGAGAAAACTATAGTTGTTCTAAGTAGACATGAATGGTATACTTTTGTATCCTCAGGTGTATTTTGACCTATATAATGCCTAGATAGGAGATGACCTTGGGGTTTGATTGACTTAGGAAGGATACTTGAAGAGACTTTCCCTATAGACTTGGAATGGATTCACAAGACGTTTTGGTGAGGTATATATGACCTAGATTAATTCTGGGTAGAAGCTAGACTTGTGTTAGTAAGCTTGGCATTCTCAAGACATAGAAGTGGGACTTGACCCATCTTAATCTTGAACTAGGTAAATACTTAGTGACCTAGATACGTGGTGATTATCTAAAGTATATATATAGGAGTTATGATGGTTGAAATCAATTATCGGATTATCTTGTGATCACGACTTGAATAATCTTATTAGATAATTATTGTTCATATCTTGTAAGCACTCATGCTCTTGGTTAAGCTCGTATTATGTGAGAAGCTTATTAGTAAGGTGAAATGATGAGTGTTATCCTACATCCCTACTTCTTTATCTTTTAACTTTTGTGTATGCTTATTAGTTTGGCTATGCATGTGGATGTATGTTTTTTTATTGGGAGACTTATGATGTTATGATGATGCTCTATGAATCCAGAGGAATATGTTGTATTATGATGATGCCCGATGAATTCGTAGGAATATGTGATATTATGATGATGCCCGGTGAATCCGGAGGAATATGTTGATATTATGATGATGCAAAGTGAATTTGGAGGATTATGTTATATTATGATGATGCTCGATGAATCTGGAAGAATAAGTTGACATTAAGATTATGCCCAGTGAATTCGGAGAAATATGTGATATTATGATGATGCTTGGTGAATTCGGAGGGATATGTGATATTATGATGATTCCCAATGAGTTCAGAGGAATATATTGATGTTGCGATGATGCTCGGTGAATTAGGAAATGGTAAGAACATTATGATGACCTGTGGGGCAAATTTACTTATATGTATTGATATTTTTAAGGTTAGGCCGTATGGGGACAACTACCTATGGGCTCGAGATCTGAGGTCTCACTTGGTATATTGTTATTCAATTCTTATTCCAAATAACTATATAAGAGGTGTTACCCTTGTTGATGCTAAATTAGTAACTAGAGGAAATTTATGCCTAATATTGAGTTAAGACTTACTGGTATGAAGAATCCTGCATAGAATCAAGGGCTAACCTAATATATATCCTCGACTTAAATATAAGGCTATGTTATGAGTTCTTACCTAGTAATGTGGCTTATTTGACAACTAGTTACTTCTAAAATATATGATTACTCTTTGGAGTTTAGAAACCTAGAAACAAGTTGGTGGACTGTACTTGATTAAAATATTGAAAAATAGTCCTTAAGGTCGTGACATGCTTAGTGATGATGGACCTAGTATTGCATGATGGTTAGTTAAATTATGTTCTCATATGTGAGGTTATGATGGCTTAATTGATAACTCATATTATGAAGATGCTAGCTAAAGAATGGCCTTATGATAGGTGAATAACCTATAATATGGGTGGCTTGTAGTTTTCCCAAATTCGATGGCTATTAATGATAAGACTACTAATATATTGACTTTTAGAAAGAAGGCTAACTAGTAGCGATTTCACGTGGTGTTTATCAATGAATTATAGAATTAATGACTACAAGCCTATGCTATGACAATGTTGCATTCTTGACGTTAAATTGTTATATGGGTATTTCGAAGTGTATATTGGTATGATCCATGGAAGGGTTGAGCTACCTATGGTTTCAGTCAATTGATCGAAAAGTTGTGCTTTATTGTATTATCAGTTGTATTCTTTTGGTGTACTTTCTAATTTTATGGGACACCGTGATGAGTTCTTATTTGATATTCTTTTATGTACTCTCTGGTGGTATGAGATGCAGTTATGTTTTCTTTGTTGTGCTCTCTTTTATGTACTTCCCGGCTGTATAGGACATTGTGGTAAGTTCTTATGCTTTATGTTCTAAGGATGGTTGATGATGATTTTTCTAAGTAGATATTTTTCTATTGTATTTATAGCTTTACACTTTTTAAATGATAATCAGTTGTTATTGTGATTATGGGGTAAATTGAGATAGTATGTAATGTTATTGCTTTTGGAGTATAGTTGTCGTTAAAGTGGTATCAAAGCAGATTGAGGTTCGATCATATCCCTTGACTTTAAGATTATTGTCTTATTTTATATCATCTTTACACTATATTTAAGCTCAGTTGGTCGATGATCCCTACTGAATACATATATTTTGGTACTCACACTACACTTTTATACCTTTTTGGTGAAGATCAAGGTTCTAGTTTCCGCCATTGAGCTACTTCATGTGAGTAGACAATTCAGAGATAGGGTGACCTCTTAGAGATCAAGTTGTCCTCTTCCCCTCTATCCTTATTTGTATTTTGCTTTCAAGACAAATATATGAAATTATTTAAGACATTTTAGATTCTGAGATTGTAAATTCCTCTTGTCAAGTTTAGAAGCTCTTGAATTAATATTATAAGGTCATGGGATTTTTTTTTTAATATCAATTGTACTTAGGTTTAAAGTATTATTGTTATATATTGTGTTCACATATAGGGTCTATGTGGGATGTTCTTACCAAGGTAACCCATTTTAATAGCTCCAGGTTACGGTATCGGCTTACCTACTAGGGGGAAGTGGTAGGTGCCATCTTGACTCAGAAGTTGGGTCATGACAAATTGGTATCAGAGCCTACGTTTCACCAATATTATTGATACAAGATCAAGTGTCTAATAGAGTCCTGTGGATCAATGTTGACGTCCATTTCCTATCTTCGGAAGGCTATGGGACATTCTTAGAAGTCTTTTACTTATTTCATTCACGTCGAGCTACGAGTCTGAGTTGGTTTATTGGACATTCCATTGACTTTACTCTTTTGCAGATGCCAAGAACTCATGCTTCAGTGATACATGAGGTAGGTCCTGAGACCTAGACTCATGATTTGTCCCTAGTTAAGGACCAGGGTATACCTCCCCATACGCTATTCAATCACCCAATCCAGAGACTCTACCACCTTAGCTAGTGCTTAGCTAGGGATTACCCAAGCTCCATCAAAATTTATTCCATCTTCTTTGCTTAAAGATTCTTTGGTTGTGTTGTTGAGTTTTGTTGATGGGTCACAGACTACTAGAGAAGGAGTGCAGCTTGCAGCTGCAGGTCCTAGAGTTGAGGTTCCTCCTATTCTAGATATTATTCAGCTAGTTGGGACTAACCTATTATGTCTACTGAGGAGCAAAAGACGCTGGGTAGGTTCTTGAGGTTGCCTCTGCCTAGATTTGTTGGAGCTCCTAGAAAGGTTGCATTTGAGTTCTTGAATGCTTGTGTTGATAGGCTTCATGGATTAGGCCTTGTGGAGGATCGTGGTGTGTACTACACCACATTTCAGTTGGACTTGTCTACTTGACACTGCTGGAACAGTTTTATGAGTTCTAGACCAGTTATATCTTCCCCTCTTTCTTAAGCTCAGTTCTCTGAGATATTCTTAGAGAAGTTCATACCATGTATCCTTAGATATTTCTTGAGGGATCAGTTCTCTAGATGGGAGCAGGTTTCTATGCTAGTCGCTGAGTATGAGGCTCATTTCCATAAGTTGGCTAGGCATGCGACTACTATCTTGGATACAGAGTATAAAAGGGTTCGCTGGTTTGTGAGACTATTACGACTTTCTATTAGGATGGCTACTCAAAGTTTAATTGTTGTTGGTCAGCCCTTTGCTGAGGTTGTTGATCATGCTTGGGTGATGGAGGACATATAGAGTGAGGGCCATGATAAAAGGCCTAAGTATCAGGGAAGATTTGGTGTAAGCCATTGTAGTTCCTAGTTTAGAGGTGGTATTTCTTAGGCTGAACATCCTTCACGTCTAATTTTTTCAGCCTCAGAGTCGACCAATTCAGGTAGCTCTCCAGAAAGATGATGGGGATCAGTTTATTTCTAGTGAGCAACCTAGTAAGGGCGGTGATAATTCTATGAGAGGTTCATGTGTATGCCATGCAAGGCATGGAAGTTATGCTAAATCAACTAGTTATGTGAGTTCTATTTCTTCTTGTGAGTCATGTTTTACTTGTGGACTTTCTGGTCATTTCTCTAAAGAGTGCCCTAGTTGTCAAACGATGGTTGTTTTAGCCTAGGGAGCTATTCCCATTAGGAAAGTTCCCCTTTCAGGTAGGGGTGGTGCACGAGGTCGTAGAGGTGGTTATTAGGGAACTTAGGGTGGTACCTGCTAGGCCCAAGGCTGAGACTTTGGATGCTATAGTTATAGGTGTGCTTTTGACATATCGCAAGTCAACTCTTGCTTTATTTGATCCTGGATCGACTTATTCTTATATATCTGTTCATTATACACCATGGTTGGAGTTGACTAGTGATTTATTATCTATGCCATTGCATGTATATACTCTTGTAGGTGATTCTTTAGTAGTGGATTGTGTATTCAGATCATGTGTCGTGACTGTTGGTGATGTTGATACTTATGCTGATCTTATTATTCTGGATATGCTGGATTTTGATGTGATTCTTGTCATGGACTAGTTAACCTGCTATCATGTAGTCATGGATTATTTTACCAAGACTTTTACCTTAGCCATGCCAGGCATATCCCCAGTCGTATAGCAGGGAGCGATTAGTTGTGAGCCGACAGGGATTATTTCTTATATTTGTGCGAAACGACTTATGTCGAGAGGCTGCGAGTCTTATCTTGCTTATGTATGTGATACCTGTGTAGAGAGACTGACACTTGAATTTTTCCTATTATGTATGAGTTTCCTGATGATCTTCCTAGTACTACCCCTGACCATGAAATTGAGTTTGCTATGACCTTGAGCCTAGTAATAGACCTATTTCTATGGCACCCTATCATATGGCTCCTGTAGAGCTTAAGGATCTGAACTGTGACCTTCACAATCATCAGGGGTTCATTAAACTGAGTGTGTCCCCATGGGGAGCCCCTATTTTGTTTGTAAAGAAGAAAGATGGGTCAATACGGATGTTTATAGATTATTCGCAACATAATAATGTGACAGTGAAGAATCATTATCCTATGCCTCGAATTGATTATTGGGCGCAACTATTTTCTAAGAGAGATTTAAGGTCCAGTTATCCTCAGTTGAGGATTCGGGCTGAGGATATCCCGAAGACAGCCTTTAGGACCTGTTATGGTCATTATGAGTTTTTGGTGATGTCTTTTGGGTTGACTAATGTTCCATCCACATTTATGGACTTGAAGAATTATGTGTTTAGACCTTATCTAGACTCCTTTGTTATAGTGTTCATTGATGATATCCTTGTGTATTCGAGGAGTACTGAGAAGCATGCACATCATTTGAGAGTTGTGCTCTAAGTTTTAAGAGAGCATGTGCTCTTTTTAAAGTTCTATAAGTGTGAGTTTTTGCTTGAGTCAATATTTTTTATCGGACACGTGGTGTCCAAGATGGTTATTATGGTAGGCCTGACAAAGATTTCAATTATTCGTGATTAGTCTAGGCCTACTATCAAACTGAGGTTTGCAGTTTTATTGGTTTTGTTGGTTATTATAAGCATTTTGTTGAGAGCTTTGCTACCTTATCAGCCCCTATGACTAATTTTACTCAAAAGTAAGTTCCTTTTTGATGGTCCAAAGAATGTGAGTCGAGCTTTGGAAAGCTTATGGATTATCTCAGTTAAGCCCCAGTGTTGGCTCTTCCTATTGAGGGTGAGGGATTCATAGTGTTTTGTGATGCTTCTAGTGTTGGTCTCGATTGTGTTTTGATATAATAGGGTTATGTTATTGCTTATGCTTCTAGAAAGCTTAAGGTGCATGAGTGTAACTACCCTACTCATGATTTAGAGTTGGTGGCGGTAGTTTTTGCAATCAAGATTTGGAGGAATTATTTGTATAGCATGCGTTGTGAGATTTTCACCGATCATCGTAGTCTTCAACATCTTATGACTCAGCAAGAGCTTAATGCTCGCCAGCGTAGATTGATATAGTTTCTAAAGGACTATGATATCTCTATCTTGTACTATCCGGGTAAGGCTAATATGGCGGCGGATGCCTTGAGTCGTAAGACGGTGAGTATGGGTAGTTTGGTATGTATATTAGTTTCTCAGAGTCCATTGGTATTGGACATTTAGTCCCAAGCCAATTTGATGGTTTTCCTTGATATCTCAGATCCGACGAGAGTTTTAGATCATGTAGAGGCGAGGTCCTCCCTATTTGAGCAAATTTTTGATCGTTAGCTTGAGGTTGATAAGTTATGCCTTCTACTTTATTGGGTATTGAGCAGTGAGTCTACGAGAAACACTGTGAATTTTGAGGGTATCTTGAGATTTCAGGGTCATATTTGTGTTCCCCGACTTGATGATTTTATTCGGTCTATTCTGCATGAGGCTCACAGTTTTAGATATTCTATTCATCTCAGTTTAGACAAGATGTATAGAGATTTGTGGTAGTTGTATTGGTGGGATGGTATGAAGAGAGATGTGGCAGACTTCATAGCCTATTGCTTTATTGTCAGTAGGTTAAGGCCGAGCATCAGCGTCTCGGTGGATTGACCCAGAGATTGCCCATTCTTGAGTGGAAATAGAAAAGGATCACCATGGACATCAATAATGGTTTGCCTCGTACTACCCGTGGTCAAGATGGTATCTGGGTTTTCATGGATCATTTGACCAAGTTGGCACATTTTATTTCTATTCAAATACCTTAAGTTCCGAGAGATTAGCCCACATTTATGTTTGGGAGATAGTTTGTTTGTATGGGATTCCTGTGCCTATCATATCAGATTGTAGTTTTGTGTTTACTTCGAGGGTTAGGAGTGCATTTCAGGAAGAGTTGGGAACTCGAGTCGATTTGAGTACAACCATTCATCTGCATATGGATGGTCAGTTTGAGCAGACTATTTAGGTGCTTGATGATATGATCTAAGCTTGAGTTATGGACTTTGGAGTTTAGTGGGATCAACACTTAGATTTTGCAGAGTTCGCCTATAACAACAATTATCATTCGAGTATTGAGATGGCCCCTTTTGAGGCATTGTATAATAGGAGGTGTCATTCTCCTATAAGATTGTTTGAGATATCCGAGGTTAGTCCTTGTCGTACAGATGTGCTTCAAGACTTGTTGGATAGAGTCAGGGTGATTTGGGATAGGCTGAGAGCAGTCCAGTGAAAGAAGAAGGTCTATGCCGACCATAGACTCTTTGCCTTGAGATTTAGAGTGGGAGATCTTGTTTTTCTTTAAGTTTTGCCTATGAGAGATGTTATGAGGTTTGGAAGGAAGGGTAAGCTTATCCCTCGCTATATTAGGCCTTTTGTGATTCTATGTGTGGTTGGCGAGGTAGACTATGAGTTGGCTCTACCTCTAGACCTTGTTGTTGTCCTATACGGTTCTCCATGTCAGTATGTTGCGGAAGTATATTTTGGATCCTTCTCATAGGCTTAGATGGGACTCGGTCCAGTTGGATGATCAGTAAACCTTAGTGGAGGATCCCGTGCTTATTTTGGCTAGTGATGTGAGGCGATTGTATACTAGGTAGATTCTAGTTGTCAAGGTTCAATAGTGGCATCGCCCTATAGAGAAAGCTACTTAGGAGATCAAGAGTGAGATGTGGGCCCAGTATCCTCTCTTGTTCAAGACTTTGGGTACTTGCTTGTCTTAACATTTTGGGATGAAAGTTCCTTAGTAGTGGATCTTGTATTGACCCTTCAGATCATTATTTATATTCTTGCTTGCTTCCTATGATAGAGCTTCTCCATAGCCATCCCAAGTCATTAAAGACTTGCGGGCAACGATAGTTTGGTTACCTGATGGTCTATTTGGGTTTTAGAACCCCTTTTCACAATTTGAAGTCTTCATTGGTCCAAACTGACCACTCAGCAAAAACTTTAGTAAAATAGCCTCATATGTGAAATCCAACTTCGCCAACGCATCCAGAACGTCAAAAAGTATGGGGTTTAATATCTTATTTTTTTGAAACGGACCCCAAACGCATCCTCAGACATTGATCGATGCTCGAAACCAAATTCCAAGATTGAGCCATGAATGGCATGCACCAAGGTACCGCACCCGCGGCGAAGGAGTTGCGACCACAAGGCCGCAACTGCAGTGATACGGGGGTTGTGACAGCACTACTAGAGGGCTTGGTGGTCCTTATTTAAGGGCTATCTTGGACGGATTTTAACTATTTTTTGCCTCTATCTAAACCTAGAAACCCTAATGGAGTTTATAACCTTGTAAGTGTGTGTTGTGGGTTGAATCGGTGCTTAAACAACTTGTGTGATTGATTCTTTCTACAATCTAAGGTAATGATTCCTCTAATTTGGTATTGATTTCATGGTTTCTTAACTCAAAAACAATAAATCATTTTGGGTCAATTGTAGCCCCAAAATTGAGTAATTAACACAAATTACTTGAGGGTTTTATCTCCGTAAAAATAGTTTGGTTATGGGTTGGTCTTCGAAACTCCTTTCCAAGGGTGAAACCCAATTAGGGTTTTGGTGTCCATTTAAAACCCATGGCACAATGGTGCGATAATTGATTTGTTCATTCTTGTGGTAATGCTTAAATTGTATTGTTGATAGCATTGCTTATGGAAGAGGAAACTTCTCGAAAAGGAAAGGAAAAACTCATTTGTTCATGAGTTACTTGGATTCAAGGTAGGTTAGGCTTGCCCGTAGACTAGATTAAGCTTGTTTGTAATGTAATTATAGGTATTTAATGAGATCGGGCTAGGAATTCAGACGATAGTTGATTAAATGGTGAACTTTAGATTTATTGATTGATATAGACTATTAATTTGTAAGGTGTGATATTTGACCCTTAGTCTAGGACCTTGGTTAACTTATTTGTGGTCTCATGGATAGTGTAAGAACACTATAGTTGTTCTAAGAAGTAACGAAAGGTATACTTTTGTATCCTTAGGTGTGTTTTAACCTATATAATGCCTAGATAGGAGATGACCTTGGTGTTTGATTGACTTAGGAAGGATTCTTAAAGAGAATTTCCCTATTGACCGTGAAACGATTGGTAAGCCCTTATGGTGAGGTATAGATGACCTCACTTAATTCTGGGTAGAAACTAGACTTGTGTTAGTAAGTTTGGCATTCTCGGGACTAAGAAGTGGAACTTGACCTACCTTAAACTTGAACTAGGTAAATTCTTAGTGACCTTGATACATAGTGATTGTCTAAACTATATACATATAGGAGTTGTGATGGTTGAACTTAATTATCGAATTATCTTGTGATCATGACTTGAATAATCTTGTTAGGTAATTATTGTGCATGTCTTGTAAATAGTCATGCTCTTGTTTATGCTCATATAATGTGAGAAGTTTATTAGTAAGGTGAAATGGTGAGTGTTATCCTACATCACTACTTCTTTATTTTGTGAACTTTTGTGTATTCTTATTGGTTTGGAGATGCATGTGGATGTATGTTGTTGTATTGAGAGACTTGTGATGTTATGATGATGCCCGATGATTTCAGAGGAATAAGTTGATATTATGATGATGCCCGATGATTTCGGAGGAATATGTTGATATTATGATGATGCCCGGTGAATCTGGAGGAATATGTGATATTATGATGATGCCCGATGAATCTGGAGGAATATTTTGATATTATGATGATGCCCGGTGAATCCGAAGGAATATGTGTTATTTTAATGATGCCCGGTGAATTTGGAGGAATATTTTGATATTATGATGATGTACGGTGAATCCAGAGGAATATGTGATATTATGATGATGCCCAGTGAATCTGAAGGGATTGTGATATTATGATGATGCCCGGTGAATCCTGAGGAATATGGTGATATTGCGATGATGCCCGGTGAATCAAGAAGAGGTAAGAACATTATGCTGACATATAGGGAAAATTTACTTATATGCATTGATATTTGTAAGGTTAGGCCGTGTGGGACAAACTGCCTATGGGCTCAAGATTTGAGGTATGTCTTGGTATATTGCTATTCATTTCTAGTTCCAAATCACTATATAAGAGGTGTGACCCTTGTTGATGCTAAATTAGTGACTAGAGGAAATTTATGACTAATATTGAGTTAAGACTTAGTGATATGAAGAATCTTGCATAGAATTAAGGGCTAACCTAATATATATCGTTGACTTGAATATCAGGTTATATTATGAATTCCTTCCTAGTAAGGTGGCTTATGTGACTACTAGTTATTTCTAAAATATATGATTACTATTTGGAGGTTAGAAACCTAGTAACAAATTGGCGGACTTTACTTGATTAAAATATGGAAAAATAGTCCTTAAGGTTGTTACATGCTTAGTGATGATGGACCTAGTTTTGCATGATGGTTAGTTAAATTATCTTCTAATATGTGATGTTGAGATGGCTTAATTAATAACTCATATCATGAAGATTATAGCTAATGAATGGTCTTAAGATAGGTGAATAACCTATAATATGGGTGGCTTGTAGTTTTCCCCAATTTGATGTCTAGTTGTGATAGGACTCGTTATATATTGACTTATAGAAAATAAGGCTAACTAGTATCGACTTCAAGCGGTGTTTATCAATGGATTATCGGATTAATGACTACATGCCTATAATATGCCAATGTTGTATTCTTGATGTTAAATTGCGGTATGGGTATTTGGAAGTTTATTTTGGTAAAAATCCATGGCGGGGTTGAGCTACCCACGGTTTTGGTCAATTGATGGAAAAGTTGTGCTTTATTGTATTATTAGTTGTTTAATTTGGTGTACTCTCTAGTGGTATGGGAGACCGTGATGAGTTCTTGTTTCTAAAGCATTGCAGTATAATCACAAATTCTGTTTGGATATGAGATTTCAGACAAGCTATGAAGTTCACATACGAAACTAAGAATTTTAGATCAAAATAGTGGCTTCTTATGTTTACAAATTTATCATCTTATATGTCTATTTTAAGGTGAACTTCATAGATACTGTACGAGCAGTAGTATTGTCACGACCCGATTTCTGAGTCATGATGGCATCTACCATATTCCACCGGTAGGTAAGCCAATACCGTAACCCGGAGCTATTGCAATTGGTTACCTTGGTAAGAACATCCAACATGCAACCTATATGTGAACACAATATATAACAACAACACTTCACAACTAAGTACACCCAATATTTAAACATAAATCCCACGACCTGATAGTATTAATACAAGAGCTTCTAAATTTAACAAGAGAAATTTACAATCTCAGTATGTAAAATATATTAAATAATCTCATATATTTGTCTCTAAAGCAAAAGACAAATAAGGATAGTGGGGAAAGGGGGCAACTCATCACGGAGCCCATACCATCTCAAACTAGTAAATTTGAAATTATTGTAAATTGAATACTCAATTCTCAAATTGCAATCTTTTATCAACTCATGGAAACATTATATCAAAATATCATAATTCAATGCATGATATCACTTTTGTAGATAAACTTAAATAATCATGGAAATCATATAACTTTACTGGTAAACAAACTGAATCATGCTTAAAATTATGTACATTTATCAACTTATGAATTCTCATATCAAAATACTGAAACTCATCTCATAATATCAATTTTGTGGATAAAAACATAAGTAAACATGAAATCTTGTGTTAAATAAAGAGAAACTCATGAGGAAACATCAAAATCTCAAAGCATATGAAAAGTAGGTATTAACCCTAGTAATCATTATTTAAAACCATCTAAACACTCAACTTTTGGGTACAAGGATGAAATGTTATCCTTATTCAAATCCCACATACTTGGACTTAGTGAATTTCTTGAGGGAAACTTGAATTGGGACCTTGTAAGCTTGAATTTTTGTGAAAACTCTTGTTTTGTGTCCATGAGGGTTTTTGGGTGAAGAAAGATCAGATGATTGAAGTTATAAGGGTGGGAATTATGTTTATTATGTTTAAAAAATACTGAGTACATTCTTGGACACTCCTTTCATATATCATTCATAACTTTCTCTAGCTTTAACAATCAGTGTCACATGCTTACAATCTTGTTGGCAAGCCTACCTGCTTTACTAAAAACACAATCTGCCC
Organism: Capsicum pubescens; assembly: GCA_030864215.1. Taxonomy (NCBI): domain Eukaryota; kingdom Viridiplantae; phylum Streptophyta; class Magnoliopsida; order Solanales; family Solanaceae; genus Capsicum; species Capsicum pubescens. The sequence continues at coordinate 129,646,183 of CM061543.1, forward strand.
TTTTCTTCGTAGTTTTCTAATATCACACTCTAAATTAATATTTTTCCCTAAGCCATGAGAATAAATATTATACCAAACGACTCAACATTCTCAACCTATAAATCCAAACTTAGCTATTAAGAAGACCATATACTATATAACTAGCCTTCTTTACACTTATAAACTCAATGATAATATCTAAGCACACACGACACTTAATAGCCTTAGAAATAATCCAACCACATATTACCTTGAGTATGCCTCTACATCATGCCTACCCCATCATACTTAACTATGAATGGATAAACTTAAATATACTATTTCAATCTTATGAGCTTACCTTTCATATACTAGCAGCACTAACCTAAGCAGTCATTATTTCCACCCTGATGATCATCAACTATTCAAACCTAGTTTCTAGTTGAAGACATGATTAACAACTCAACTTTACATCCTATTATTGCTTGGTAGTTGGATATAAAAAAAATATCAAGAAACACTAGTCGACTAGGACTTCATAATAGAGATAATTAATAAAAATCTTATGGTTTATATTATTTTACTATAATCCATTAGCATATCCTCTTTGCATACATCACTGCTACTTATCTATCCATACATCTATATATATTCCTAGACTACAAGCAACAAACAATTTCCTTTTCACCACCACAAGGGGAAGCCTATATTAATAATCCTTAACCACCAAAACATTCATTAATAACCTATACTTTCCTAACACAATAAAATACCATCAAAAACTCCTCTCCTACTTCATGCATATGCTAAGTCACATTAACTAATAATTTTTTCACTACCTTTCATAATGAAGTCTACAGCACACTCACTACCTAAATTTAACACCCAAAATCATATTAACTCAACACTAACTAAATAGCATGGATAGATCCATTTATATATTTTTATCTAATTGTTATCCCTACCTTTTTTTTCTACATTTCTAAATCCATACTCCCAACTCTAAGGATGTTCTACTACTTCTAAATCATAACACTCTAAGTTACATATCCCTCAATGAAAACTACATTTAACAATATAAATATATACTCTCTTCTCTCATGAATGATATATGTAATGAAGGTCTACGGAGAAATGTAATGACCCTTCGAGTCATTTTTCTTAATTTTGCTTACTTTGCCCATTAGAGCTATTCTATATCTGTCCCAAGTTATTTATGACTTACTTTAATTGATAGTTTTATCACCAAGCAGTTCATTTGGTTTTTAGAACTCTTTCCTAATTTTGAAATTTTCACTAGTTCTAAATGGCCACTAAGATAAAACATCTCTAAAAGAATGTTCGATGCAAATTCTAACTATGGGAGTAGCTCTAAAATATCAAGTTTAGGTTGGGTAGACCTTTGGTTTGGGTCCTGCTACACCCAAACCATTTTTGACCTAATAGTCGGAAAATTGATAAATTGGAAATTTGGGTGTGAGGGATACATTTGGTTAAAATGACCATGGATTGACAATCCAACATTCCCAATGCATATGGAATGTTGAAATTAGCATGGCACCATATTTTATTTTCTCGTATTAGATTTCAGATGTATCCAGAGGCATTGGCCAAAACTCGAATTATTCTAAGTTTCAGTTGTCATCTGGTGTAGCAAAGGTACCGTGATTGCAGAGGCTATAGAACGATCACGGTTCTAAAATTCCTAATTGATGTCCTGTGAAGGGGTATTTAAAATCCCCTTTGGGCCAATAATTGGCCATTTCAATCTTATCGTGGGTTCCATAAACCCTAATAGAGTGTGTAGTCCCCAAATTGAGTCTTGGGTGTTGATTGGGAACTTGAATAACTTTTATATTAATGATTAACATCAAATATAAGGTATGAATCCTTCATTATTAGTGTTGAATTCTTGATTATTTGACCCAAAATCCCAAATGGCTTAAGGCTTGATTTTAGCCCAAATATGATTGATTTGTACTAATTTCTTAAGGGATATGACTCCCTAGTGGTATTTGAACATTGGGTTGGTCTTGAAACTCATTTTCCATAAGTTGGACCCACTTGGGGTTTTTGGTATCGTTTTTGAACCGATGCACGATGGTGGAATATGAGTATTTATATTCTTATAATACTGCATAAATTGTGTTTTTGATAGCATGGCTTATTAAAGAAGCTTCGAGGAAAGAGAAAGCAAAGATTGTTGGTTAATAAGCTATACTTGGATTTTAGGTAGGTTAGGATTACTTATTAGTAGATTGAGCTTTATTATAGTATGAATTTTATATCTTGATAAGATTGGGTTGGGTTTTAGGTGTTGAAATTGTAGATAGTAAAGTAGGCATTAGTTGGACCATTTAGGCTATTGACCTCATAGAGTGTGGTACTTGACTTATAGTCTAGAACCTTAGTTATTTGGACTTGTTATCATATGAATAGTATGAGAATGCTATAGTTTCTATATATAGATGGGAGTGACCTGTTCACTCATATCAAATAGTAGGTTTAACTTAGTTATACATATTTGTGGATATTTTTCCTAGTAGCTTTGGTGGAGAAAGAGTAATACCGGAGGAAGGATTTCACCATAAGACTAGTGTGGAATGATAAACCTGTAAGACATGATGTATAGGGATTAGCTTAGTTTCAGGTACAGGTTATACTTGAAGAGGAATTTGGGTTATTAGATGCGAAACTTGACCCACCTTAAGCTTCGATTATGCACTTTCATAAGTGACCTAGATACTTGTTAAATACTTAGAATATGCCTTTGGTAATAATATGGGTTACCCGGTAAATAACTTATTCATGATGTTAGTATTGGTAATGATGTGCATGATATGTTACTAGATTATTGGTAATGCGTGGATAGCAATGAATTGTCTTATAAATTGAACACATGACTATGATATCACTTACTTCATTGAATAAATTACCATGTGAGCCTTGGATATTGTTAGTATTCATATTATTTTCGAGTATAGTGGCTAAGCTAATGTGATACTAAAAATTCTCTTGTGCTAATGATGTGAATCATGCTAATAAAGAGGGGCTCTAGTAGGTGTCACTATGGATTTTATTGGTAATAATAATGATTATGTTAAGACCGGTAACGTATTGAGTGTTCATATTATATGAATATACTTATTCATGCTCCTTGTGAAATATTATGTTGAGAATGAATGATGAGGTACAATGGCATATCTTCCCCTACTTCTCTTCCACCTTATCACTCATAGGAATTATATTTACTATTTATTGGATTTATTTATATATGTATATGTATATATATATATTGATGTATTGATGGTGCTCAGTTATTGTGGATGTTATATTTATATTGTGATGATGTCTGATAAGTCTGGAGGATATATTTATGATATGATGATGTTCGGTGATTCCAGAGAATTTATTAAGGTTGTGATAATGCCTGGTAAGTACGAAGGATATATTGATGATACGATGATGCTCGGTGATTTTGGAGCATATATTGATTATATGATGATGCTCGGGGATCCCAAAGGATATATGATATTATGACGATACCTAGTAAGCCTGGAAGATATAATGAGGTTATATATAGTAAGCATGCATATATATGTGTGTGTGTGTGTATTCATTTGTGATGATGCTTTTATATGTTCTTCAAGGTATGATGTTATTCTTTGGATATTAGTTATAATTCCTCGATAATAATCACTCACAAAGTGGTGTAGTTCTTACTAATATTGAATAGTGAGTAGGAGTAGGTTTTGCTGAATAATGTATTTGGATAAGTTGGTGATGGAATATTGTGTGGTTATTGAATATTCATCTAGTGAGTTTAAATAGCATTGGATAAATGGATTATTTAAGGAATATGGCTTATTAATGTTAGTTATGTGGCAACTAGTTGTCTGTTAAGTGACTATTCTATTTATGGCTTGAAGTCTAGAATACTAGTTAGTGAACCTTGTTTTCTTGAAATGTGGTAACCAGAAATTATGATAGTTACGTATCTAACGATGACAATAGGTTAGCATGGGTGATGATTAATGGTATTTATGACTAAGGTATGATGTCGATTAGCCATTAGTCAAGGACTTGTATATCAATGATTCTAGTTACTAAAATAATTTAATGGTTATATATATAAGAGTATAATAGAAATTAGTGGCCTTTTCTAGATGGAGATTAGTGCTATTATGAGTATTAGAAATGGATATTGCTTAGATGTGTCTATGGTCTAGAAATGAATCTTGACTAGATGGTGAACGTTGGTCATTTAGTGAATGATGGTTAATTTCTATCTCGTGAATAAAGATTATGTAAAGAATAAGTTAGGATAATAGCTTGAGGTCCTTTGATTACTATCAAATTAGTAGTTAAAAATGAGTATTGATTAGTTTATAAGTAGTGTGTAGATGAGTACATCAACAAGATAGTTTTCTAAGTGGTGATATGATTAGGGTTATGAGTACTTTGGTAAATGTTATTCAATTGTGGTAATTGATGAGGATTATGAATGTTGAAAATGACTGTTGGTAGTAAATATCGAAAACCATGGATAATGAAAAGCTATCTATATATCTATATACATTGATAATTTGATATTTGATGAACCCTTCGACGATATGGGACGCCGTTATCGGTTCTTTACTTTATGTTCTTTTGGGTGTACTCCCCGGTGATATAGGACTCCATTGTGAGTTCTTTTAATTTATGCTCTAATGGATTTATGTTCATTAGCTTGGTTCTTATGCAGTTGTTATGGTATTAGTGTTTCATTACGCTTTCGAATTGATTACCCATTATATATGACAATATTGGCATGTATTTATATCAAATGTCATGTTATTGTTCTAGTTGATCATTTATTTTATTAAGTGATGATGGAGAGATTCAAGTTTGATTTCGTGTACATGACTTAGAGATATTATCTTGATTTATATCATAATTTATCTCAGTTGGCCGATGATGCCTACTATGTACCTATTGTTTTTGTACTCATACTATTCGTTTGTACCTTTTTGGTGTAGACCTGAGTACTAACTGTCAACATTGAGTTGAGTTCATTCAGTGTTGATCTTTCGAAGACAGAGTGAGCTCTTTGAGTTTCAAGCCGCTTGTTTCCCTCTATCTTTCTTTGGTATTTTGTATTAGAGATGAATGTATTGACTATTTTAGACTTATGATTGTATTTCCTATTGTAAAACTTAAATTCTCTTGTACTGATATTACTAGGTTGTGGGATTGGTATCCATATTTTGACTGTCTTCTTTTAGTGGAATACTGTTGATTATAATTGTATTCTTGTACTTAGGCCCAGATGGGTATTTCTATCGAAGTAACCCATTTCCTTAGCTCTAAGTTACGGTGTTGGCTTACCTACTTGTGGGATTTAGTAGGTGCCATAATGACTCATAAATTAGGTCATGATAAATTGGTATCAGAGCCTAGGTTTCATCAAAATTATTGGTACAAGATCAAGTGTCTAATAGAGTCCTGCCGATTGGAAAGTTGACATCCATTTCCTATATCCAGGAGGCTATGGGACATTCTTAGTAGTTCTTCAGTTTATTCACTCATATCATGCTAAGAGTCTGAGTTGTTTTGTAAGATATTTTCTTAATTTCACTCTTTCATAGATGCCTCGGAGATGTGCTATAGCTATGCATGAGGAGGATCCCTAAACTAAGACCAAGGATCCTACTCTTTTACATGGACAACCTTGTGATATGTCCCAAGTTTGGGATTAGGATGGGCCACCTCCTTAAAACCCTATTCCTACACCTAAGTCAGAGATTTCTCCATTACAACCAGTGGTGGGACCAACCCAGGATCCACCAGGTTATATTCCCTATTTTTTACTCAGAGACGCATTGATTCAACTGTTGGGTATTATTAGTGGTGCATCATTTCGGGATTCATGACCATAGGGGAAGGAGTGCAACCTGCAGTTGTAGCCCCTGGAGTTAAGGTTTTTGTTATATTGGCAGTTGTTCAGTCGATGGTTGTTCAGTCAGTTGTCACCCAACCTACTATGTCTGATTAGGAGTATAAGATCCTTGGTATATTTTTAAGGTTGGCACTACATAACTTTTTTAATCCTCTTAGGGAGGATGCATTTTAGTTTCTTATTACTTGCGAGGATATTCTTTGTGGATTAGGGCTGGTTGAAACTTGTAGTGTGGATTACACCATATTTCAATTGCATTTGTCTACTCGACACTGGTGGAGAGGTTTTATGAGTTCTAGGACAGAAGGATCTTCTCCCTTATCATGGACTCAGTTCACCGAGATATTCTTAGAGAAGTATATATTGTGCAACCTTAGAGATCAACAGAGGGATTTTTTATCTAGATTAGAACAAGGTTCTATGTCCATTGCAGAGTATGAGGATAGTTTTCATAAGTTAGCCAGGCATGAAACTACTGTTATGGACACTAAGCATGAGAAAGTTCTCTTCTTTGTTAGATGATTAAGGCTCCATATTTGGATAAGTACTCAGAGTCTAGTTGTTGCAGGTAGGACCTTTGCAAAGCTTTTAGATCAAACTACAGTAATGAAGGACATGCATCATAAGTGTTGTGATAAGAGGCCGAAATACCAAAGCAGATTTGGTGGGAGCCATAGCAGTTACCAAATCAGATGTGGTAGTTCTCATATTTGGTATCCTCTTTGTCCCTTATTTCAACCTTAGAGTAAGACTAGTCAACCATATTAGGCAACTATTTAGACTACTAATAGAGGTTAGTTTGGTACTACTAGTTGCCCTAGTAAGGGCATTGATCAGTCCTTTAGAGGTTAGTTTATAGGTCATGCTAGATGTTGTGGTTACACCGAATAAACTAAATTTTTGAGTTCTGGTGCTGCTTGTGACTCTTGTTTTCCTTATAGGCTTCCTGGTTATTTCTTGTGAGATTGCCCTAGTCATGGGGAGATATTTATTTTGTCTTGGGTGCTACCCCTATTAGAATGGTTTATCCTTCAAGTAGAGATGTTTCATGAGGTTGCAGCTGTGGTTATTAGGGTTTACGAGGTAGTACTCTGGCAGGCAAAAAAGGAGGTTGGTTAGGTGCCCATCCAAGTGGTGAGTGTGGTCAGTTATATGTAGTGCCTGCTAGGCCTGAAGTTGAGACTTTGGGTGTTGTAGTTATAGGTATAATTTTAGTGTCCTGCAATTTGGCTCTTACTTTATTTGATCTGGGATCCACTTATTATTATATATCTACTTATTATCCTCCATGGTGGAATTGACTAGTGATTTATTATCAATGTCATAACATGAATCTACTCCCATGGGTGATTTTTTAGTAATGGATCAAGTATTTAGATTATATGTTGTGACAGTTAGAGATGTTGATACTTATACTGATCTTATTATTCTAGAAATACTAGATTTTGATGTGATTCTAGGCATGGACTAGTTATCCCACTATCATGAGGTCATGGATTTTTTTTCAAGACCGTTACCTTAGCCATGCCTGGCGTACCCCCAGTTGTGTGGCAGAGAGACGTTAGCCGTAAGCCGATGGGGCTTATTTCTTATGTTTGTGCTAGGAGAATTATATCGAGGGGTTGTCAGTCTTATCTTGCTCATATATGTGATACTCATGTAGAGAGTATATCCTTTTACTTTATTCTTATTATTTTTTAGTTTCATGATGTTTTCCCTATTGACCTACCTGGTATTACCCCTGACAGTGAGATTGAGTTTCCTATTAACCTCGAGCCTTGTACTCGACCTATTTCTATTGAACCTTACTAAATGTATATTGCCGAGATTAAGGTGATGAATTCTTAGCTTTGGGAACTTCTTGGTAAGGATTTTATTAGGCCGAGTGTGTTTCTATATTTACTATAGACAGGTTAATAAGGTGATGGTAAAGAGTTTTTATCCTATGCCTTACATAAATTATTTGTTCAACATGCTTCAGGGTGCAACCTTATTTTCTAATATTGATTTGAGGTTCAGTTATCATCAGTTGAGGATTCGAGCTGAGGATTTACCAAAGATGGATTTCAGGACCCAATATGGTCATTAATAATTTTTGTGGGTTTCTTTTGTGGTGACTAATGCCCTAGCTGTGTTCATGGATTTGATGAACTGAGTGTTTAGACCCTATCTAGACTCCTTCATTATAGTGTTCATTAATTACATTCTTGTAAATTTGAGGAGTAGTGAGAGGCATATGCAACGTTCGAGGATAGTGCTCCATATTTTGAGAGATCATGTGCTTTTTTCCAAGTTCTCTAAGTGTGAGTTTTTTCTTGAATTTGTATCATTCCTTTTAAATATAGTATCTAAAGTCGGTATATGATGGACCAGACTAAGATTGCAGTGATTCGTGATTTGGCTAGGCCTACAGCTCTATCAGTGGTTTACAGTTTCATTGGTTTGGCCGATTATTATAGGCTCTTTGTTGAGAGATTTGCTACTATTTCATCACTAATAATTTGATTTACTCATAAAGAAGTTCCTTTATGATGTCCCAAAGAGTGTGAGTTGAGCTTTACATTGCTCAAGGATTGTCTTACTACAGCTCCAGTATTAGCTCTTCTTATCGAGAATGAGAGATTCACTATGTTTTGTGATACTTTGAGTGTTGGTCTTGGTTGTGTTTTGATGCAGTAGAGTCAAGTCATTGTTTATTCTTCTAGACAGCTTAAAGTACATGAGCACAACTACCCCACTTATGATTATAAAGTGGCAACAATAGTTTTCGTGTTTAAGATTTTGAGGTATTACTTGTATGGAGTGGATTCTGACATTTTCACTGATCATTGCACCCTTCAACATCTTATGACCCAGTGAGAGATTAAGTCTAGCCAACAAAGATGGATATAGTTCCTACAGGACTATGATATTTCCATCTTGTATCATTCAATTAAGAAAAATGTGGTATACAATGCCTTGAGTCGCAAGGTAGTGAGTATACGTATCTTTGCATGTATATTATTTCCTCAAAGTCCTATGGTACGAGAAATTTATTCCTTAGAAGATTTGATAGTTCACCTTGATATTTCAGATCCTGTAAGTATTTTGGCTTGTATGGAGGTGAGATCCTCCTTATTCGAGTAGATTCATGATCGTCAGTATGAGTATAACAAGCTATGGTTCCTCTGTGACTAGATAGTTAGTCTAGGAGGCACATCATTAATTTTGAGGGTATTTTGATATTTTAAGGGTCGTATTTATGCTCCTCGGCTTGATGACTTGATTCAATAGATTATTCATAAGGCTCACATCTCTAGATATTCTATTCATCCTTGTACAACTAAGTTGTTTAGAGATTTGAGGCAGCAGTACCGTTGGGATGGTATGAAGAGAGATGTCAAAAAATTTATGGATTGTTTCCTATGTTGCAAGCAGATTAAGGCTGAGTATCAGCGTCCAGAAGGATTGACTCGTAGATCGCCCATTCTTAAGTAGAAATGGGAATGAATTACTATAGACTTCATTAGTGGTTTGGCTCGTACTTTCGATGGTCATGATGGTATTTTGGTTATTGTAGATCATTTGACCAAGTCAGAATATTTTATTTTGATTCAGATAACCTTCCATGTTGAAAGATTAGCTGACATTTATGTGCGGAAGATAGTTCGTTTGCATGGAGTTCCCATTTCTGTCATATTAGACTTTAGTTCTATATTCGCTTTGTGATTTTAGGGAGCATTCTAGGAGGAGTTGGGTACTCGAGTGGTTTTAAGTATAGATTTTCACCCGTAGATAGATGGTCAGCCCGAATGGACTATTTAGGTGTTTGAGGATGTGCTCTAAGCCTATATTTTGGATTTATGAGGATTGTGGGATCAACACTTAGCATTGGAAAAATTTGCATACAACATCAACTATCATTATAGTATTGATATGGTGACATAGGAGGTTCTGTATGGAAGTAGATTTCCTTATTCGATAGGATGGTTTAAGACCTCTAAGGTGAGACCTTGAGGTATGGATTTGCCTTAGGACTCATTGGATAGAGTAAGGGTAAATTAGGATAGGTTGAGAGCAACTAGAGTAGGTAGAAGGACTATGCACACTGTAGGCTCTGTGCATTGAGATTCAAAGTTTGTAACCATGAGTTCTTTCATGTTTTACCCATGAGGGGTGTGATGAGGTTTGAAAAGAACGGCAAGCTCAAACCTTGATATATTGGTCCTTTTGATATTTTCTGCGCAGTTGGTAAGGTGGACTATGAGTTTGATTTGTCTCTAGGTTTTATTGTTGTTCATCTTATTTTTCATGTCTCTATGTTGTAAAAGTATATGTCTGATCCATCTCATGTGCTTAGATGGGACTCAGTCCAGTTAGATGAGCAGTGGACCTTTGTGAAGGAACGCATGCTTATTTTGGTTAGTGATATGAGGCAGTTGCATACTAGAGAGATTCCTATAGTTAAGGTTCAGTGGAAGCACAACCAAATGAAGGAGGCCACTTAGGAGATCTAGAGTGAGATACGGTCCCATTATTCTCACCAATTCAAGACTTCTGGTAATTTCTTTATCTTTAAATTTCAAAGACAAAAGTTCCTTAGTAGTGGATGTTGTAATGACCCTTCGGGTCATTTTTCATGATTCCATTTGTTTTCACTGTTAGATCTTTTCCATATTTGTCCTATTTCATTTATGACTTGCTGGAATTGATATTTTGATCACCGAGCAATTCATTTGTTTTTTAGAACCATTTCCCTGATCCTAAGTCTTCACTATTTCTAAGTGGCCATAGAGAGAAAATTTCAGTAAAACAATGTTGACTGCAAATTTTGACTACTCCAGTAGCTCCAGAATATAATAGCTAGGTTGGGTAGACCTTTGGTTTTGGTCCTGCTACACCCGAACTCATTTCGACCAATAGGTTAGAAAATTAATAAATTGGAAATTTTAGTATGGGCCCCACATTTGGCCGAAACGACCTCAAATGGAAAATTTGAATTCGCCAATGTGTCCAAAATGTTAAAATCAGTGTGGTTGCATATTCATTTCCACGTATTGGATTACAGATGAATCCCAACGCATTGGCCAAAACTTGAAATATATTCTTTATTTCATCTGTCATCTGGTGTAGAAAAGGTACTTCAACAACCATAGGGGTTGTATTGCAATCTTGATGTTGTGATCGCGGCCCGTATTTTTCATGATTTCCTGAACCGAGGGCCTGGGAAGGGGTATTTAAAAGTCCTTTTTGTTAGCGAATTGGTCATTTCTCTCTTGTCTTGCTTTCCATAAGCCCTAATAGAGTGTGTAGTCCCCAAATTGAGTCTTGGGTGTTGATTGGGTACTTGAATAACTTGCATATTCATGATTAAAATCAAATTTAAGGTATGAATCCTTCATTATTAGTGTTGAATTCTTGATTATTTGACCCAAAACCCCAAATGGATTGAGCCATGATTTTATCTAAAATGTGCTAGATTTTCACCAATTTTTTAGGGATATAACTCCCTAGTGGTATTTGAACTGGGTTGGTCTGGAAAATTAATTTTCGATATGTAGGACCCATTTGGGAGTGTTTGGTGTCATTTTGGACCTGACGCACAATGGTGCAATATAGGTATTGATATTCTCATAATAGAGCATAGATTGTATTTTTGATAACTTGTCTCATTGAAGAAGCTTGGAGGAAAGAGAAAGAGAAGATTATAGGTTCATAAGCTATATTTGGATATGAGGTAGGTTAGGCTTACTTATTATTAGATTGAGCTGTATTATAGTATGACTTTGATATCCTTAGAAGATTGGGTGCGGTTTTAGGTGTTGAAATGGTAGATGGTAAAGTTGGGATTAGTTGGACCATTTAGACTATTGAACTCATAGAGTGTGGTACATAACTTATAGTCTAGAACATTGGTTAGATTGACTTGTTATCTCATGAATAACATGAGAATGCTTAGGGCTATCGCTTCTCATAATAGCTCATTAAAGAAGAAATATACAAAACACTGGCACTGACATATCAAATGAAAGGAAATACGAAGGTAATACTCGGTCCAAACGACCACAATACTGGAAATCTCAATAGAACCACAGTCAGATAACTAGTCAGACAAAGCCTCTACTACTCTATGAACTCGAGAGACGTTGCGAGAGGTCCCCAGCTGACTCAAACGAACTGAAAGTAATAATATAAACACTCGAATACTGAAATGTCTGAAGATATGTCCTCGAACCTTGAGGACTCACCAGTGTAGAAATGTAGATGAAGGTACTCGGGAATCACTAACGAGGCTGGGACTGAGCACATGAACCTAATTATAAGACAATGTAGCAAATAGATGTATATGTGGATCAGTACTTGGGAATGTACTGAGTATATGGGGGTGTATGCATTTACAAAAAACAATATCAATACTCTTTAATCAAATCATGCATGCAAATAGAAATGACTCACATGGCTTGAATAAGTCTAAAATGTAAAGCTCATAAATCATGTAGAATGAAGCACGTAACACAAATCTTGTGAGTCATTATACTTTGGCTTTAAAATCTGTGCCCTCCTCTTTTTCTCATTACTCATAGGATGAGTAAGCTTTAAGCAATACTTTAAACTCATGCATATATCTCATGGAGAATAAAATATCTTTATTGCTCAAGAACTTGTAACTCTTTTAAACTAAAACACTTGAAATTCGGAATCATATGACTTTGGTTTAAAAAGAATTGATGATCAACTATTGTTAGTAGAGAAAACAACCTCCTTCTTTGGAAAAATACTCAAAATTAATTCGTTCACTTTAGAAAATATCTCATCTCAAAGCTTTAGGGAAAATATTCTATCTCAATGAAAAATACTTTAGTTTAGGGATGTTCTCTTAACTGACATAAACCATACGAGCTACATAGAGTCAAACGTTTTGTCCTCCTAAGGAAGAAACCTCACATTGGGGAGAGGCATCATAATCTTGTCAAGGAGTACAACCTCAACTCAATGATCACTTATCTTGGCCTTGGGCCCAATCATCTCGGCCTCAGGCCCAAAATATCAAACATATGGTGGCATGTAGTTCTAGGGTAAGAAACTGTGGTAACTACCAAACTCGATGCTAATTAGTACTCCCTTTAGTATATATCGCTCATCTCATGGAAATCCACTTTCAAAATAATCTTATGGTTCATAACAACCCAATAATCAAATCTTTAATCTCATGTGGTAGAGTGGATTTCAAAACTCTATGACAATTAGGTCAAAACATTTCTCAATAATCTGAAAATACTCAAATTATAGGTGCTTATAGCACAATAGTTCATAAAATTGCAAGTCTTAAGTAGGTCTTAATGACCCATAATTCCATCTCAAGTTAAAACTCATCATAATGTGTAATAGATAGCATATATATTCCTAATTCATGTAGAAATCTGGAAGTTACAGCAATTTGTCTCAAAATATCAACATACTCATATACTTCAATTTCTAGAACATTGAAACTCTTAAATTCTCAAAGAGTAACAACATAGGGTATAAACCCAGCTTAAATTTCTTAAAAAACACGTAAAACCATGTTATTTGACTTTCAATTCATGGTAAACCTCAATATATTGCAATCAATAACAATGGGTGAAAAGCCCTAATTCAATATCATGTAAAATCTCATAGATTGCAGAAAATTATAGTTTAAATAAGCCTTTGGCACAACGGTGAAAGGATTACCCTTGTTCAAAACCCCACATACCTTAGACTATGAAATTGGATGAATAATCTTTCTTCAAAATCTTCTTCTTACTCTTGAGATAGGGTTCTTGCAACCCTTGAAGTTGGGGAACTTAAATCTCAACTCAATTTGTAAAATCTATGGTGAGTTCTTGGATTTCTTGTAGAAGGGTTTTAGATTTGATCTTGAGGGAGAAACCCTAGCTCTCTTGTATTTTGGAAGATGATTGAAGTCATTTGCTTCATTTGGAATATATCTGGTTGATAAAAGAGTGAAAAAGACGAAAAAGTCCCTTTTAAAAATGACTTAAAATACTGAATGGGGGCTGCAACGGTCCGTCGCTAGCCTGACGGTCCATCGCACATCAGTTAGAAAAAGAACACATTGCCTAGATGTGATGGTTTCAGGTATGGTCCGTCGTAAACTCGATGGTCCATTGGATCATTCGTCGCACGTTGGCCAGGATGAGGACACACAGCCTCAGCGGCGACGGTCTCAGCGACTGTCCGTCGCAGTCTTGACGGTCCATCATCCTAGCCGTCCCACTTTGGCCAGAAAAAAGAGTTACTGCCTTGGTTGCAATAGTCTGGGCGATGGTCCATCGTACACTCGAGGGTCCATCAACCTATCTGTCACACCTGGGTGGTTCCGACAACTCTCAGTAAAACGGATATAACTTTCCACCCCGATGCCGGATTTGGACGAAATTGGTATCGTTGGAAAGATCATTCAATTCTCTACACTATAGGAAGTAATTTTTAGGAAAATTCAACAAGATTCAGACACTAATCACTTGGGAAGTCTTTTCTCAATCTTTTAGTAACAATTACACTTCACTTGACACGCTCAAGGCTCAAACTACAAGGGAACTTTGCGGGGTCTTACAATATCTCCCCCTTGGAAACATTCATCCTCGAATGTCGCTAGTTAGACTAGGAACACAGAAAAATAGAGTACACATAGCAGAAGCAATTTTCTAAATGGGCTCAAAATCTTTCTAAACTCTTGAATACCTCAGAAATTGCAACAACTCATGCAAGAATAGATATATAGCTCAACTTTAGATTAGAAGGCTGAATTAAGGATGAATAATACCTTCGGATTGATCTGAACTCGCAGAAAAGAGGTGCGGGTATTTGGCTCGCATATCAACTTCTGCCTCCTAAGTAGCACCCTCAACTGATTGGTTCCGCCACAACACTTTGACCAATGGAACCTCTTCATTCCTCAGTCTACGGATCCAAAAATCTAGGACCTCAACAGGAATCTCATCAAAGGAAAGATTGTTCTGAATATCAACACTCTCTAAAGGGTCTACTACAACGGAATCACCAATATGCTTCTTAAGAATAGAGATATGAAACACAAGATGAACGGCTGAAAACTCCACAAGTAACTCAACCTCATAGTCTACTTTCCCAACACGGCTCAAAACTCTATACGGGCCAACATAACGGGGACTCAGCTTTCCCTTCTTACCAAACCTCTTCGCACCTTTCATGAGTAAAATCTTCAAGTATTCCAAATCACCCACTTCAAACTCAAGATCTCTTCTCCTCACATCGACATATGACTTTGGAAGACTCTGAGCTATTTTTAACCTCTCTCTAATTGACTTAACTTTCTCCATGGATTTAAACATTACATCAGGCCCAGTCAAGGTAGTTTCACCCACTTTAAACCAACCTATAGGTGATCTACATGTTCTACCATACAAGGCCTCAAATGGTTCCATCCCGATGCTAGCACGGTAACTATTATTATATGCAAACTCTATCAATGGCAAATGCTCATCCCAACTACCTTTGAAATCAAGAACACACGCCCTCAACATATCTTTTAGGGCCTGAATGGTACTCTCAGCCTGACCATCTGTCTACGGATGAAAAGTAGAACTTAAATGAACTTGGGTACCAAGACCCTACTGAAATGCCCTCCAAAACTGAGAAGTAAATTGAGTACCCTATCTAAAATTATAGGCGCGGGAACTCCGTGCAGCTTGACTAACTCCCGAATATACAATCTAGCATAATCCTCAGCTGTATAAGATATATTCATGGGAAAGAAGTGCGCGAACTTAGTCAGCCTGTCTACAATAACCCAAATAGAATCATGATGACGACGCAAAAGAGGTAACCCGATCACCAAGTCATATTCACCACCACCCACTTCCAAGTGGGTATACCAAAATCTTGCATCACACCACCAGGTCTTTGGTACTCTACCTTAACCTATTGGCACGTTGCACACATCGCTACAAACTCATCTATAGACCCTCTCCGCGATGCGCAAATCACTAAAATGATGCTATTTTACGACTAGGACTTAAATTAGCCATAACTTCTTACCCGGGTATCGGATTAGGGTGAATCTTATATCGATAGAAAACTTATCAAATTTCCCATGTGATAAAAATTTGAAATTAGGGAAATTCTATATGGTTAACATGATACTCACTTAGGAAGTTTCTTCTCAATCTTTCAGGGCCGGAATTACACGCTCTAAGACTCAGACTATGACAGAACTTTGCGGGATCTTACAATATCTCCCCCTTGGAAACATTCGTCCTAGAATGTTGCTAGTTAGACTAGGAACACAGGAAAAATAAAGTACACATAGTTGAAGAATTTTTTTTCTAAACGACTCAAATCTCTCTAAACTCTTGAATACCTTAGAAGTTGTAAGAACTCATGCAACAACAGATACATAGCTAAACTTTAGATTAGAAGGGATGAATTAAGTAAAAATAATACCTTCAAATTGATCTAAACTGGCATAAACGAGGTGCGGTTATTTGACTCGCATGTCTTCTTCTGCCTCCCAAGTTGCGCCCTGAACTGACTAGTTCCTCCACAAAACTTTGACCAAGGGAACTTCTTTGTTGCTTAGTTTACGGATCTAAAAATCTAAGATTTCAGCAGGAATCTCATCAAGGGAAAGAGTGTTCTGAATATCAGCACTCTCTGAGGGATCTACTACAACAGAATCACCAATATTCTTTTTAAGCACGGAGACATGAAAAACAGGATGAACAGCTGACAACTCTGCGGGCAACTCAACCTCATAGGATACTTTACCAACATGGCTCAAGACTCTATACGGACCAACATAATGGGGACTAAGTTTTCCCTTTTTACCAGTTCTCTCCACCCCTTTCATGGGTCAAATCTTCAAGTACACCAAATTGCCCACTTTAAACTCAAGATCTCTTCTCCTCACATCGACATATGACTTTTGATGACTCTGAGCTATCTTTAACCTCTATCTAATCAACTTATCTTTCTCCATAGCTTCAAATACTTCTTCAGGACCATTCACGAAAGCTTCATCCACTTCAAACCAACCTCTGGGTGATCTACATCTTCTATCATACAAGGCCTCAAATGGTGTCTTCCAGATTCTAGTATGGTATCTATTGTAATAGGCGAACTATCAATGGAAATTACTCATCCCAACTACCGTTGAAATCAAGAGCACACTCCCTCAACATATCTTATAGGGTCTGAATAGTCCTCTCAGCCTGACCATCTGTCTGCGAATTAAAAATGAAACTCAAAAGAACAGGGGTACCAAGATCCTGCTGAAATGCCCTCCAAAACTAAAAAGTAAATTGAGTGCCCCTATCCGAAATGATAGATGAGGGAACTCCGTACAGCCTGACTAATTCCCGGATATACAATATAGCATAATCCTCAGCTGTATAAGACGTATGCATTGGTAAGAAATGCGTGGACTTTGTCAGCCAGTCTACAACAACCCAAATATAATCATAATAATGACGTGAATGAGGCAACCCGGTTACGAAGTCCATATTCACCACCTGTCATTTCCAAGTGGGTATAAAAAACTCTTACATGACACCACTAGGTCTTTGGTTCTCTACCTTAACCTGTTGGCACATTGCACACTTAGCTACGAATTTAGCTATATCCTTCATCATACCATTCCACTAATAGATTTCCCGCAAGACTCGATACATATTGGTAGTACCGAGATGAATAGAATACCGTGCGTCATGCGCTTTACCTATAATTCTCTCCCTTAAATTATCAACACATGAAACACACAATCTACCTTGTAATCTCAATACATCATCTCCTCCTTGGGAGAAAACCTCTACATTTTGGTGCTTAACTACCTCCTTCAGTCTGACCAAACTAGGATCTTTATCTTGCTTCTCCTTCACTTCCAAAACTAAAGAGGATTCAGAACTACTTTGCAACAAAGTACTCCCCTCGGATGAATCGAGCAAGCTAACACCGAATCTAGCCAGAAAATTCACATCGCGAGCTAACTTTTTCTTACCTTCCTCTACAGGAGCAATACTACCCAAAGACAATCTGCTAAGTGCATCCGCCACTATGTTAGCTTTGCCTGGGTGATACAATACACGCATATCATAGTTTATTAACAACTCCGACCACCTTCTTCGCCTAAGATTCAACTCCTTCAGAGTAAACACATACTGTAAGATCTTATGATCAGTAAGCATATCAACATGAACACCATAAAGATAGTGTCTCCATACTTTCAAAGCCAAGACCACAGCATCTAACTCAAGATCATGGGTTGGGTAATTCTTCTCATGCGGCTTTAAATGTCTAGAGGCATAGGCTATAATCTTACTTCTTTGCATTAACACATAACCCAAACCAATTCTAGAGGTATCACAATACACCATAAAACCATCTGTGTCATTAGGAAAAGTCAACACAGGGGATGAAGTAAGTCGAGTCTTTAACTCCTGAATACTCTTCTCATAGGAATTTGACCACTGGAACTTAACTTTTAGTTTGGTCAACTGGGTCATATGAGACGCAATAGAGGAAAAACCTTCAATAAAACGGTGGTAGTATCCCTCTTAACCCAAGAAAATTCTAATATCAGATGGAGGGATAGGTCTAGGCTGATTTCTTACAGCTTCTATCTTTTGGGGATTAACTCTAATACCTTCGGTTGAAACAACATGACCCAGAAAGGCTACAGACCTTAGCCAAAATTCACACTTACTCAATTTGGCGAATAACTGGTGACCTCTTAGAGTTTGAAGACCATTCTAAGGTGATTTCCATGATCATGCTAACATAGGGAGTATACAAAGATGTCATCTATGAAGACAATGAAAAACATATCAAGATATGGCTTGAACACTCGATTCATGAGGTCCATAAAGGTGGCTGGGGCATTGGTTATCCCGAAAAACATGACTAAAAATTCAAAGTGACCATAGCGGGTTCGGAAGGCTATCTTTGGAATATCACATTCCCTTACTTTAAGTTAATGATAGTCAGATCTAAGGTCTATCTTGGAGAAATAACTTGCACCTTGCAACTAATCAAATAGGTCATCAATTCTTGGAAGAGGATACTTATTTTTGACTGTCACCTTGTTAAGTTGACGATAGTCAATGCACATACGCAAAGAACCGTCTTTCTTTCACACGAATAAAATAGGTGCGCCCCAAGGAGAAATACTGGGCCTTATGAAACCTTTGTCTAAAAGATCTTTGAGTTTATCTTTCAACTCCTTATGCTCAGTAGGTTCCATACAGTATGGCGTAATAGAAATAGGCTGAGTATCGGGAAGAAGGTCAATCCCAAATTCTATCTCTCTAACGGGAGGTACCCCTAGGAGATATTCTAGAAAAATATATAGAAACTCATTTACAATATCAAATGATTGAGTTCTTGGAGCCTCGGACTTAGTTTCTTTGACTCTAACTAAGTAATAGATATAACCTTTGGATATTAGCTTCCTGGCTTTAAGATAGGAGATAAAATGACTCCTGGGAGATACCGAAATCTCGGACCACATAAAAGATAGTTCATCAGGAAACTAAAAGTTGACCACACGGGTACAACATTCTATTTATACATAACAAGAATGAAACCAATCCATACCAAGAATAAGGTCAAAATCCACCATGTATTGCTCTATCAAATCTGTATGTATAACTCTATGGAGAACAACAACAGAACAATTTATATACACTTGTTTAGCAACAACTGAAGCCCATACGAGGGTGGAGACTAGGAAAGGATCAAGAATATTTTTGAGACTCATTTTGAAATTCACAGCTACAAGTGAGGTCATATAAGAGAGACTTAACCCGGGGTCCAACAATACATAAACATCAAAACAAAAGACGCAAAGCATACAAGTAATAACATCAGGAGAGTCCTCCTACTCCTGATGGGATGGTAAGGTATAGAATCTATTCTAGCGCTAACCACCAGCAGTGCTAGATGAAGCACCCTAAACAAGGGCGGGACGTGATGCAAGAACTGTTGCACTAGTAGCCTTTGCCTGAGGTCGGGCATCTCTATTCCCCTGTCTAGCATGAGGACAATCACCAATTCTGTGGACCTATTTTCCATAACCAAAACAACTCCTCAGAACTACAAAACACTCACCGGGATGATCCCTATCACACTTATCACAAGAAAGATAACGGATCCTGTTACCAACACTATTCTGCAACCTAGACATAAAGGATCTGCCCCCTAGCTTCTTCCTACTTCTAGGTGTAGGAGCACTAGCTGATGAAGGAGACAGCATAGACGGATGCCTCTAAAACTGAGGGCGGTTCCCTCCATAGAACCTAGGCTGTCTATACTCATGCTCCTCAGATCTAGCCCTCTTGTTACCCCTCACTCGATCTCTCTCCCTAATATTATTTGCCTCTATCTGCTGGGTATACATCATCAAACTAGCTAGATCCATATCTCTATACAGCATCGCAGTCCTACACTCCTTCAGTACTAACCCATAAACACCGGTCACAATCTTGCTCATACTAGCCCGAGTATCAAAAATCAAATTAAGAGCATACTTGGCCAACTAATTAAACATTAAACAGTACTCCTTAACAGTCATGGAGCCCTGCCTCAAGTTCATAAACTCCTCAATCTTTGTTTCTCTCATTTCAAGCAGAAAGAACTTGTCCAAGAATGCATCTTCGACTACCTACCAAGTCATAGGAGTAGCATCCTCACCTCTGCCCTTTCTCCATGATACAACCCAGTCATAAGCTATGTCCTTCAACCTGTAAGATGCCAACTTAACACTTTCTTCCTCTGAAACATGCATCACCTGCGTGATCACCTCCTCAAGGTACAATTGTGGGTCCTCACCTGCCTTAGACCCATAAAACTCTGGAAGATTCATTCACATGAAATCATTGATTCTAGACGTGGCTACATCACCTCCCTACTGATTAGCAACTGCGGCCTAGTAATTGTCCCGAACATTGGCGGTTACTGCTTAGGCTAACACCTTAAAGTCTGCCCGAAACTTAGTATGAGACACCATCTCAATCAAAGGGTCAACAGGCGGGGGTTGCTCATCATTGTTTCTGCGGGCATTCACTCTTTGAAGAGGCATTTTCTGAAAATATTAGAGCATGAATTATTAGACGAGAGGGACAACTGTAGTCACGATAGAATCTGAAAGAAGAAACAATTTTTTCCTAAAATGACTTATAGCCTATTGCTCATAGATGTGGTGTACTACATACCGATGAACAAGACTCTACTCAAGGCGGATTGTCAGACTCCCTAGGACTTCTTTAAAACCTTAGGCTTTGAAAACAAGTTAGTAACAACCCGAAATCATCTCCCGGGATGTCACATGGTGCTTAAGGCTACAAGTAGCCCCAAGCTAATCCTTTGAGCATGTTTCTACTAATAACACTCATTTAAAGATGAAATAATTCAAACACAAGAATCATTATTTGATATGAAAAGAAATACGGAGAAAATACTTGGTCCAAACGACCAAAATACTGGAAACCTCAACACAACCACAATCTGATAACTAGTCTGACAAAGCCTCTACTAATCTATGAACTAGAGAGTCATTGGGACAGGTTCCCAACTAACTCAAAATGAACTGAAAATAACAATATAGTTCTCAAAATATGGAGATGTCTGAATATATGTCCTCAAACCATGAGGATTCACCACTGTAGGAATATAGATAGAGGTACTCAAAAATCACTGACGAGGTGGGACTGAGCAACTGAACCTACATTATAAGACAATGTAGCACATAGACGTATATGTGGATCAGCACTTGAGGATGTACTGAGTATGTGGGGGTGCATGCATTTATATAAAACAACATCACTACTCTTTAATCAAATAATGCATGTAATAAGTAATGACTCACATGGCCTGAATAAGTATAAAATATGAAGCTCATGAATCATCTAAAATGGAACATGTAACATAATCTCGTGAGTCATTATACTTTCAGCTTTGAAATTTGTACTCTTCTCTTATTCTCATTACTCAAGGCTAAAGGAAACTTTATGCAATACTTTTAACTTATGTATATGTCTCATGGAGAGTAAAAATTCTTCAATGCTCAAGAACTCATAACTCTTTTGAACTCAAATACTTGGAATTCGAAATCATATAACTTTGGAACATACTTGAAGGCATTTCATTCACGTTAGGAAAATATCTCATTTCAAGCTTTAGGGAAAAATACTCATATCGAGGGAAAGTATTTTAGTTTTAACGAAAAATATCTTATCTTAAAGCATTAGTTTTAAGGGAAAATATTCTATCTCAATGGAAAATACTTTAGTTTAGGGAGTTTCTCTTAACCGACATTAACCATGAGAGATACATGGAGTCCAACGTTTTGTCCTCCTAAGGAAGAGACCTCACATTGGGGAGAGGCGTCACACTCATACCAAGGAGTATAACCTCAATTCAGTGATCACTTATCTTGGCATCGGGCCCAATATCTCGACCTTAGGCCCACAATCATCTCGACCTTAGGCTCAACCTACGGTGGCACATAGTTTTGGGGTAAGAAACCGTGGTAACTTACCCAACTCGGTGCTAACTACTACTCCATTTAGTTTATCTCGCTCATCTCATGAAAATCCACTTTACAATAATCTCATGGTTCAATAAGAACCCAATAATCAAATTTGTAATCTCGTGTAGTAGAGTGGATTTAAAAACTCAATAACCATTAGGTCAAAACATTTCCCAACAATCTTAGAATACTAAAATCATGGGTGCTTATAGCATAAGATTTCATAAAATCTTAAGTCTCAAGTAGGGCTTAATAACCCATAATTCAATCTCAAGTTAAAACTCATCAAAAGCATAATAGATAGCATATAGATTCATAACTCATGTAGAAATCTTGAAATTTCAGCAATTTGTCTCAAAATCTCAGCATACTCATATATTTCAATATCTCAAATATTTCAACTATTAACTTCTCAAGGATTAAAATCATGGGGTATAGACCCAGCTGCAATTTCACAAGAAAACATGTAAGAATCATGCCATTAGACTCTCAATTCAAGGGAAAAATCAAAAGCTTGCAACCAATAACAATGGGTAAAAACCCCCAATTCAATTTCATGTAAAATCTTATAAATTGCAGAGAATTATAGTTTAATAAGCTTTTGAGCACAAGGGTGAAAGGATTACCCTTGTTCAAATCACACATACCTTGAATTAGAAGCTTTGGATGAACTCTAGCTTTTGGTACTCTATTTATACTCTTGAATGAGCGTTCTTGAAGCCCTTGACTTGGGAACCTTAAATCTTGACTCAACTTAGAAGATGTATGGTAGATTCTTGAGATTCTTGGAAGAGGTTTTGGATACTTAGGGTTCTTGTTGAGAGAAAACTTGAGAAAAACTTCATAGAATGCTTTTAAAAGACTTCAATTTGGTGTTTGCACGGTTTAAGAGGCGTGGAAAAAAGTCCAAAAAGCCCTTTTTAACTTCTGTACGAAGATGGAAAAATTGAACTGGGAACCAGATTTTATGGGCCACCGCGATGCGCCACTAACGCGGTGGCTCACTGAAAATTGACAAATGGGAATCTGATAGTCACCGCGATGCGAAGCCATCGCGTTGTCCCACTTGTTGGGACCTGAAACTTCAGCGCGATGGGTCACAATCATGATGGGCGACTGGAAATTCACTATTGAGAAATTGGGGTCCTCCGCGATGCGCCACTATCACAGAGTTCTACTGGAATTTAATAATTGTGAAATAGACACTCTTTGTGATGCGCCAAGCACTAAAATGACGTTGTTTTATGACTAGGACTTAAATTATCCATAATTCTTACCCGGGTATCGGATTTGAGCGAATCTTATATCGACGGAAACCTTATCAAATTTCCCATGTGATAAAAAGTCGAAATTAGGCAAATTCTATATGGTTATCACAATACTCACTTAGTAAGTCTCTACTCAATATTTTAGGGTCAGAATTACACTTTACTTGACATGCTCTAAGGCTCAGACTATGAGGGAACTTTGCGGGGTCTTACAATATCTACCCCTTGTAAAAATTCATCCTCGAATGTCGTTAGTTAGACTAGGAATGCAGGAAAAATAGAGTACACATAGGTGAAGAAATTTTTTTTGCTAAACGACTAAAAATCTCTCTAAAATCTTGTTTACCTCAGAAATTGCAAGAACTCATGCAAGAATAGATAAATAGCAGAAATTTAGATTAGAAGGGATGAATTAAGGAAGGATAATACCTTCATATTGATCTGAACTCTCGGAAAAGAGGTATGGGTATTTGACTCGCATGTCTACTTCTGCCTCCCAAGTAGCGCCCTCAACTGACTGGTTCCGCCATAAAACTTTGACCAAGGGAACTTCATTGTTCCTTAGTCTACGGATCTGAAAATTTAGGATCCCAACAGAAATCTCATCGAAGGAAAGACTATTCTGAATATCAGCACTCTTTGAGGGATCTACTACAACAGAATCACCAATATGCTTTTTAAGCATGAGACACAAAAAACAGGATGAAGAGCTGACAACTCTGTGGGCAACTCAACCTCATAGGGTACTTTACCAACACAGATCAAGACTCTATACTAGCCAACATAATGGGGTCTAAGCTTTCCATTATTACCAAACGTCTTCACCCCTTTCATGGGTGAAATCTTCAAGTAAACCATATCACCAACTTCAAACTCAAGATCTATTCTCCTCACATCAGCATATGACTTTTGATGATTCTGAGCTGACTTTAACCTTTCTCTAATCAACTTAACTTTCTCCATAGCTTCAAATACTGCATCAAGCCTAAGCACGACAACTTCACCCACTTCAAGCTAACCTTTGGGTGATCTACATCTTCTACCATATAAGGCATCAAATGGTGGCTTCCCGATGCTAGCATGGTAATTATTGTTATAGGCAAACTCTATCAATGGCAATTGCTCATCCCAACTACCTTTGTAATAAAAAACATATGCCCTCAACATATCTTCTAGGTTCTGAATGGTCCTCTCAGGCTGACCATCTGTCTACGGATGAAAAGAAAAACTCAAAAGAACTTGGGTATGAAGACCCTGCTAAAATGCCCTCCAAAATTGAGAAGTAAATTGAGTGCCCCTAGCTGAAATGGTACACGAGGGAACTCCGTGTATCCTGACAAACTCCCGGATATACAATCTAGCATAATCCTCATCTTTATAAGATGTATGAACTTGCAAGAAATGCCCGAACTTAGTCAGCCTGACTACAACAACCCAAATAGAATAATGATGATGACGCGAAAGAGGCAATCGAGTTACAAAGTCCATATTCACGACCTACCACTTCCAAGTGGGTATAACAAACTCTTGCATCACACCACCAGGTCTTTGGTGCTATACCTTAACCAGTTGGCACGTTGCACCCTATGTTACAAATTCAGCTATATCCTTCTTCATACCATTCCACCAATAGATTTCTCACAAGTCTCGATACATCTTGGTAGTGTCGGGATGAATAAAATACCGCTCGCCATGCGCTTCAACCATAATACTCTACCTCAAATCATCAATACTCGGAACACATAATCTACCTTGCAATCTCAACACACCATCTCCCCCTTGAGAGAAAACCTATACCTTTTGGTCATTAACTGTCTCCTTCAGTCTGACCAAACTAGGATCTCTATCTTGGTTCTCCTTAACTTCCAAAATTAAAGAGGATTCGGAACTACTTTGCACCAAAGTACTCCCCTCGGTTGAATCAACCAACCAAACACCCAATCTTGCCAGACAATGCATATCGTGAGCTAAGTCTTTCTTACCTTCCTCTACATGAGCAACACTACCCATAGACAATCAATTAAGCGTATCCACCACTATGTTGGCCTTGCCCGGGTGATACAACACACTCATATTATAGTCTTTTTACCACTACAACCACCTCCTCTGCCTAAGATTCAACTCCCTCTAAGTAAACACATACTGCAGGATCTTAAGATCAGTAAACATATCAACATAATTACCATGAAGATAGTGTCTCCAGATTTTCAAAGCCAAGACCACAGCAGCTAAATCAATATCATGGGTTGGGTAATTCTTCTCATGCAGATTTAATTGTCTAGAGGCATAGGCTATAATCTTACCTCTTTGTATTAACACACAACCCAAACCAATTCTAGAGGTATCACAATACACCATAAAACTATTTGTACCATCAGGCAAAGTCAACACAGAGGTTGAAGTAAGTCGAGTCTTTAACTCCTGAAAACTCTTCTCACAGGAATCTGACCACTGAAACTTAACTTTTTTTTGGGTCAACTGGGTCATAGGAGACACAATAGACAAGAAACCTTCAACAAAATAGCGGTACTAGCTCACTAAACCTAAGAAAATTTGAATATCAGACGGAGAGATAGGTATAGGTCAATTTCTTACAACTTTTGTCTTTTGGGGATCAACTCTAATACCTTCTGCTGAAACAACATGACCCAAAAAGGCTACAGACCTTAGCCAAAATTCACACTTATTGAATTTGGTGAATAACTGGTGACCTCTATGAGTTTGCAAAACTATTCTAAGGTAATCTGCATGATCATACTCACTGCGGGAGTATACAAGGATGTCATCTATGAAGACAATGACAAAAATATCAAGATATGGCTTAAACACTCGATTCATGAGGTTCATGAAGGCGGCTGGGGTATTGATTATCCTGAAAGAAATGACTAGAAATTCAAAGTGACCATAGCAGGTTCGAAAGGTTGTATTTGGAATATCACAGTACCTCACTTTAAGTTGATGATAGCCGAATCTAAGGTCTATCTTTGAGAAATAACTTGCACCTTGAAACTGATCAAACAGGTCATCACTTCTCAGAAGAGGATACTTATTTTTGACTGTGAACTTATTAAGTTGACGATAGTCAATGCACATACACAAAGAACCATCTTTCTTTCACATAAATACAACAGGTGCGCCCCAAGGAGAAATATTGGGCCTTATGAAACCTTTGTCTAAAAGATCTTTGAGTTGCTCTTTCAACTCCTTAAGCTTAGCTGGTGCCATACGGTATTGTGGAGTAGAAATGGGATAACTGTCAGGAAGAAGGTCAATCCCAAAATCTATCTCTGTATCGGGAGGTACCCCTGGGAGATATTTTGGAAAAACATCAGGAAACTCATTAAAAATATTGACTGAATGAATAGTTGGAGCCTCGAACTTATTGTCTTTGACTCTAAATAGGTGATAGAGGCAACCTTTGGATATTAGCTTTCTAGCTTTAAGATAGGAGATTAAATGACTCTTGGAAGATACCGAACTCCCGGACCACTCAAAAACTGGTTCATTAGGAAACCAAAACTTGACCACATGGGTACGACAGTCTATAGATGCGTAATAAGAATGAAGCCAATCTATACCCAGAATAAGGTCAAAATCTACCATGTCTAAATCTATCAAATCAACAAGTATGACTCCATCAAGGACAATAATAGGAAAATCTCTATACACTTGTTTAGCAACAAATGACTCCCCTACTGGTGTGGAGACTAGGAAAGGCTCAGGAATCTTTTTGGGACTCATTTTAAAATTCACAGCTACAAGTGGGGTCATATAGGAGAGACTTGACCTGGGGTCCAACAACACATAAACATAAAAAAAAGACACGGAGCATACCAGTAATAACATCGGGAGAGACCTCCTACTCTTAATGGGATGGTAAGACATAGAATCTATTTTGGTGCTGACCGCCAGTAGTGCTAGATGAAGCACCCTGAATAGGGGTGGAACTAGGGACATAAGCTGGTGTACTAGTAGTATGTTCCTTAGGTCACGCATCTTTAGTCCCCTAACTTGCATGCGGACAATCTACGTCTGTGGCCCTGCTTACCACAACCAAAAAAAACCTTAAGTCTGCAAACACTCACCGGGATGATCCCTACCACACATAGCACAAGGTGGATAACGGGGACTATTACCAATACTATTTGCGGCCTAGACATAAAAGACCTTCTCCCTTGATCCTGCCTGCCTCTAGGTGTGGGAGCACTAATTGATGAAGGCTCTGGAATAAATGGACGTCTCTAAAATTGAGGGTGGTTCCCTCCATGAAACCTAGGTTGGCTATACTCATCCTGCTCAGATCTATCCCTCTTGTTACCCCTCACTCTCTCTCTCTAATATTATCCACCTTTATCTATTGTGTATGTGTCATCAACCTAGACAGATCCATATTCTTATACAGCATCGCTGTCCTACACTCTTTCAGCACCAAACAAGAAACACCTGTCATGAACTTGCTCATACTATCTCGTGTGTCAGAAATCAAATCAAGAGCATACTTGGCCAACTGGTTGAACTTCAAGAAGTACTCCTTAATAGTTATGAAGCCCGGCCTCAAGTTCATAAACTCCTCAACCTTTGTTTCCTTCATCTCAAATGGAAAGAACTTGTCCAAGAATGCATCTTGGAACACCTGCCAAATCATAGAAACTACATCCTCACCTCTACCATTCCTCAATTACACAACCCAGTCATAAGCTATGTCCTTCAACCTGTAAGACACTAACTCAACCCTTTCTTTCTCAGAAACATGCATCACCTGCATGATCTTTCTTACCGCCTCAAGGTACAACTTTGGGTCCTCACCTGACTTGGACCCATAAAACTCTGGAAAATCCATCCGCATAAAATCATAGATCTTAGAAGCTGGTACATCACCTCCATACTAATTTGCAATTGCCGCCTAGTTATTGGCCCGAACATTAGTGTTGACTGCTGGGGATAAAGCCTGAAAGGCCACTCAAAACATAGTATGAGACACAGTCTCATTCAAAGGATCAACAGGTAGGGGTTTCTTATCATCATTTCCATGGGCATTTTCTCTTTAGAGAGGATTTTCTAAAATAAGAGAGCACAAATTATTAGATGAGAGGGACAACTATAGGCACGATAGAATCTGAAAGAAGAAATAACTTTTTCCTAAAATGTCTTGTAGTCTCTTGCTCATAGATGTGGCACGCTACACACCGATGATCAAGACACTACTCAACATTGCTTGTCAGACTCCCTAGGACTCCTTTAAAACCTAGCTCTGATACCAAGTTTTTAATGACCCAAAATCACCTCCCGGGACGTCACACAGTGCTTAGGGCTACAAAAATCCCCAAGCTAACCCTTTGAGCCAATTACTTCTCACAATAGCTCATTCAAGAAGAAATATACAAAACATTAGCACTGTCATATAAAATAAAAGTAAATATGAAGGTAATACTTGGTCCAAATGACCACAATACTAGAAATCTAAACACAACCACAGTCTGATAACTAGTCTGACAAAACCTCTACTACTCTATGAACTCGAGAGCTATTGGGACAGGTCCCCAACTGACTCAAACTGAATTGAAAGTAATAACATAAACACTTAAATAGTGAAATGTCTGAAGATAGGTCCTCGAACCATGAGGACTCACCACTGTAGAAATATACACAAAGGTACTCGAGAATCACTTACGAGGCTGGGATTGAGCACCTGAACCTACATTATAAGACAATGTAGCATATAAACGTATATGTGGATCAACACTTGGGAATGTATTGAGTATATAGGGGTGTATGTATTTACATAAAACAATATCAATAATCTTTAATCAAATCATGCATGCAAATAGGAATGACTTACATGGCTTGAATAAGTCTAAAATATAAAGCTCAAAAATCATGTAGAATGAAGCATGTAAAACAAATCTCTTGAGTCATTATACTTTGGATTTAAAATTTATGCCCTCCTCTTATTATCATTACTTATAGGATGAAGGAAACTTTAAACAATACTTTCAACTCATGCATATATCTCATGGAGAGTAAAACTTCTTTATTGCTCAAGAACTTATAACTCTTTTGAACTCAAACACTTGGAACTCAGAATCATATAACTTTTGTTTGGAAAAAAATGATGATCAACTTTTATTAGTAGAGAAAACTACTTCCTTCTTTGGAAAAATACTCAAAAGAAATTCTTTCACTTTAGAAAATATCACATCTCAAAGCTTTAGGGTAAATATTCTATCTCAATGGAAAATATTTTAGTTTATGGAGGTTCTCTTAACCGACATAAACCATGCAAACTACATGGAGTGCAATATCTTGTCCTCCTAAGAAAGAAACCTCATGTTGGGGAGAGGTGTCATACTCTTTCCAAGGAGTTTAACCTCAACTCAATGATTACTTATATCGGCCTTGGGCCCAATCATCTCATCCTCAGGCCAAAAATATCAAACATATGGTGGCACGTAGTTCTAAGGTAAGAAATCGTGGTAACTACCCAACTAGGTGCTAAATACTACTCCCTTTAGTTTATCTCACTCATCTCATGGAAATCCACTTTGAAAATAATCTCATGGTTCATAAGAACCCAACAATCAAATTTTTAATCTCATGTGGTAGAGTGGATTTCAAAACTCCATGACCATTGGGTCAGAAAATTTGTCAATAATCTCAAAATACTCAAATAATGGGTGCTTATAGAATAATAGTTCATAAAATTGCAAGTCTTATGTTGGGCTTACTGACCCATAATTCAATCTCAAGTTAAAACTCATCATAATGCATAACAGATAGCATATAGATACCTAATTTATGTATAAATCTGGAAGTTACAACAATTTGTCTCAAAATATCAACATACTCATATACTTCAATTTATGGAACACTGAAACTCTTAAATTCTCAATGAGTAACAACATAAGGTATAAACCATGCTTTAATTTCTTAAGAAAATATGCAAAATCATGCTATTTGACTTTCAATTCATAGGAAACATCAAAATATTGCAATAAATAACGATGGGTGAAAACCTGTAATTCAATATAATGTAAAATCTCATTGATTGTAGAAAATTATAGTTTAAATAAGCCTTTGGGCACAAGAGTAAAAGGATTACCCTTTTTCAAAACCCCACATACCTTAGATTATGAAATTAGATGAACAAGATTTCTTCAAACTCTTTTTCTTTCTGTTAAGAGAGGGTTCTTGCAACCCCTGAACTTGGGGAACATAAATCTCAACTCAATTTGTAGAATCCATGGTGAGTTCTTATATTTCTTGGAGAAGGGTTTTAGATTTGATCTTGAGGAAGAAACCCTAGCTCTCATGTGTTTTGGATGATGAATGAAGTCATTTACTTTTCTTGGAATATATCTGGTTGATAAAAGAGTGGAAAAAACTAAAAAGTCTCTTTTAAAAATGACTTAAAATACTAAACAGGGGCTACAACGGTCGAAGCGATGGTCCGTCGCTAGCCTGGCGGTCCGTTGGATCGTCCATCGTACGTTGGTCAAAGAAAGAACACACTACCTTAATGTGACAGTCTCAGCGATGTTCTGTCGTAAACTCAATAGTCTGTCAGATCATCCATCGCAACATTGCCAGGATGAGGCCATACTGCCTCAGCGACGATGGTCTCAGCGACTGTCCATCGCAGTCTTGATGGTATGTGGTCCTGGACATCGCACTTGGGCTAGAAAATGGAGTTATTTCCTTTGTTGCGATGGTTTGTTGCACACTCGATGGTCTGTCATCCTATCCGTCGCACCTGGGCAGTTCTGATAACTCTCGATAAAACGTCCATAACTTCCCACCCAGATGACGAATTTGGATGAAATTGGTATCATTGGGAAGCTAATTCAATTATCTACACTATAGGAACTGATTTTCAGTAAAATTCAACAAGATTAAAATACTAATCACTGGGAAGTCTTTTCTCAATCTTTTAGGGACGGAATTACACTTCACTTGACACGCTCAAGGCTCAAACTACAAGGGAACTTTGCGGGTTTTTACAATGCTTTAGTTGATATAGCTATACCTGAGTGACCTTATCTCTCATATCAAATAGTAATTTGACTTTAGTTATACATAGTTGTGGAGATTTTTCCTAGTATCTTGGGTGGAATAAGAGTAATAGTGGAGGAAGGATTTCACTATAGGACTAGTATGGAATGATAAACCTTTATGAAAATATTTAAAGGTCTTAGCTTAGTTTCAGGTAGAAATTATACTTGATGAGTAATTGGGGTTATTA
Source organism: Capsicum pubescens (assembly GCA_030864215.1). Taxonomy (NCBI): domain Eukaryota; kingdom Viridiplantae; phylum Streptophyta; class Magnoliopsida; order Solanales; family Solanaceae; genus Capsicum; species Capsicum pubescens. The sequence goes on from CM061543.1 coordinate 129,678,111, forward strand.
AAAGTAGGACTTGGCCCACCTTAATCTTGGACTATGTAGTTTCATAAGTTACCTAGATACTTGTTAAATTCTTAGAACATACCTTTGGTAATAGGATGGTTAATCCACGTAAATGGCTTATTCATTATGTTGGTATTGGTAATGATGTGCATGATTGGTTGCTAGATTATTGGTAATTCGTGGATAACAATGAATTGTCTTATAAATTGAACACATGACAATGCTATCACTTACTTCATTGATTAAATTACCATATGATCCTTGGATATTGTTATTACTCATAATATATTCAAGTATGGTGGCTAAACTAATGTGATGCTAAAAATCCTGTCGTGCAAATGATGTGAATCATACTAATAAAGAGGGGATTTAGAAGGTGTAACTATGGCTTGTATTTGAAATACTACTAATTATGTTAAGACCGGTAAAATATTGAGTGTTCATATCATATGAATATAGTTATTCATGATCCTTGTGATATATTGTGTTGAGAATGAATAATGAGGTACGATGGCATGTCTTCCTCTACTTATCTTTCACCATATCCCCCATGGAGCTTTTATTTAATAATGATTTGATTAATATATAGTACATATATATATATATATTGATGGTATGATGATGCCTGGTGATTTCAGAGGATGTATTTAGGTTATGATGATGTCGGGTAAGTCTGAAGGATATATTGATTATATGATGATTCTCAGTGATTCTGGACAATATATAGATGAAATGATGATGCCCGGTGATCTCAGAGGATATATTGATATTATGATTATACCCGGCAAGCCCAGAAAATATAATGAGGTTATATATGGTAAGCTTGCATATATATATTTATGTTTACGTGTGATGATGTTTTTATATGATTGAATCCGTATGTTCTTGAAGGTATGATATTATTCTTTGGATATCGGTACTAATCACTAGCCAAGTGGTGTAGTTCTTTCTAGTGTTGAATAATAAGTAGGAGTAGTTTATGCCGAATAATGTATTGGGAAAAGTTAGTAATGGTATATTGTATGGTAATTAAGGATTCACCTAGTAAATTTAAATAGCATTGGATAAATGGATTCATTAAGGAATATGTATTATTAAAGTGATTGTGTTGTAACTATCCGTCTATTAAGTAACTATTCTACTTGATGGCTTGAAGTCTAGAATTCTAGTTAGTGAACCTTGTTTGGGAGAAATGTGGTAACTAGCAATTGTGGTTGTTATGTGGCTAATGATGATAATAGATTAGCATGGGTGATGATTAATGATATTGATGACTATGTTATGATGTTGATTATCTATTAATCGAGGACTTGAATATTAATGATGCTAGATACTAAAAGATGTTAATGGTTAGATATATAAGTGTAATGGAAATTAGTGGCCTTTTCTAGATGGTGATTAGTGCTATTATGTTGATTAGAAATGGATATTGTTTAGATGTGCCTATGGTCTTGTAGTGAATCTTGACTCGATGTCGAACGTTGGTTATTTAGTGAATGTTGTTTAGGTACCATCCCATGTATAAAGATTATGTATAGAATTGATTCGGCTAATAAATTGAGGTCTTTTGATAACTAGTGAATTAATAGTTACTAATGAGTATTGATTAGTTGATAAGTAGTGCGTGGATCGAGTATATCGATGAGAATCATAAGTGAGAGCAATTGATAAAATTTTTTACATATAATATATGAAAAAACATGGGCACACTTTAAAAACTTTGAAACATTTCTTTGAATCCACGACTCACTCTTTATCTTATTTGTAAACTAGATGGTATACTCTATAATCTATAATTCCACGGGCAATATGGAATTTGCCTTTGACTCGCGGCCAAGCCTCCACTCCAAGTTTTCCGTAAGGATTGGAGTATCTATAAGAGGAGACATACAAGACCACAAAGCATGGTGCCATGATCCCCAATCAAATCAACATGTCATGTCAGTGCACAAGAATATATAGCATGGCTCCTAACCATAGTTCCAAATTGAAAAGACATGAATCAAGGTACACAAGACCACAAAGCATGGTACCAAAACCCCATGTAAAAAAATAACAATTTATAGAATTGAGTCTTACAACTCCTACTTTATTTGGGTAACCATCTAACTCTCTATAAGCCCATTTTTAAGCTTTTCTAGACATGCATCTTTCTTAATTCAAAATCTGAGAAAATTTTGTATTTTATTTTGTTCTGAATTTTCTATGGAATTTATTTGTTTAGTATTGTCATACAAAGACTTGTAAATCATATCTATATGCCATACATTATCATGTTACAGTCTTTTCTTTCAAAACAATGTGTTTAGACCACCAAACTATTCAAATAGTATAAGAGGATGCATATAGTGAAATTCATGAAAACTTAGGCAACGATCCTCAATTTCAATTCACAAACACGTGGTGGTCAAGTATCTTGTAACAAATAATGAAATCTCTATAAATCCTCCCTTTTAGTAATTTAATTAAGAAAATCCCCTCTCTTTAAGTCATCACCAAAACCAAGTCAACAAACTATAGTAAAGACATTTAGATCATGTTTTTCAATGTGCAATAGAATAATTCATAACAAGAGAGGGAGTATAAATCTTTATTCTCTCCGTTCAATTTTCAAAACTCAAACCACATGTATACATATATATAAGAACAAAATCAAATTTAAGGGGGAAGGGCTCAAGACCAAAACATTATTATCAAGAATGATTCACACTACATAATTGTAACTGTAAATTCAAAACCCTTTGTAAATTCATGATTTCTCAACATTTAAACATTATTAAAATGGTTTCACCATGCCCATGAAGTTTAGGAAAAGCCCATGTACCTTAGTTTATGTAGTTTAAACCCCACGTACCTTAGATTACTTAGTTGAAAGAGTAGAATTCGAATCTTGATTTGTTTCGTGGAAATCTTAGACATAAGAGTTTGATTCTTGATCTTGAAGGAAACCCTAGTTTCTATGTTGTTCTTAAGAGTGAAGATGATTGAGATGTGTTAAAAACTGATAAAAGATGGATTATAACGCTTACAGTATTATTTAATTCATTTGATAGTTTTTACGGTTAGAAAGAGATAAAAATACCCCTAATGAAACCCAAGAAGTCGCAAAAATTCTTCAGTTGACGACCAAGGTTGACCGCCCGTCACTCAGGTGATAGCTCATCACCTAGGTCGTCACTTTTGGGCTGGATTTTACCACTTACTGTCCTAGGATGACGAGTAGGACTGATGTGTCATCGCTTTGGTCACAGCCCATCAACTTTGTCGTCACCTAGTTTATAAGTCGTCTACTTCGTCGTCACATTTTGGCAGATAGACACTTTGAAGTAAAATGAGCATAACTTCCTACTCTGATATCGGATTAAAGTGAAACCGATGGCGTTGGAAAGAAGACTCAAACAACTTTCATTTGATATACAGTAGTCCCTCTAAATCATTATGTACAAGATGTTATGGTCGATGGAATTTTACCCAAGTTTAGACATTCACCAAAACTTAATTGAAAGGAATGTTTTCAACTCGTCTTTGAGTTGGGGGATTTTTTTGACCTCAATTCAAAGTCAAAGGTATTCACAAACTATTGGATTGATCATATCACAAATATCAACAAAGATTCATTGGGTTGGGGTCTATACACGTAAGAACGATGATTTAAATTCTAGCCCAAAATTATGGGGTGTTACATTATCTCCCCTTTGGGATCATTCATCTCCGAATGATGGGTAGGGACTTGTTGAAGCTCTAAAGATATGGAATAAGGAACTTAACCTCGCATTGAACATTTTTTTCCTCAACAAATCATGCAAAGTCATCAAAAGATCTTCATGATAACCCCTAGTAAATCACGTAAACATGAAACATGAGGTAATGAAACTTTATATAGGGATGACCTTGCACATAAGTTCTATGAATAATTAACATCACAACCTAAGGCATAAGTTTATTTGGTGATCATAGGCCCTATATACATTGGTACTAATCATTAAATAAGATTTTTGATGTAGTCAGAATTTAGAAGCATTCTCCACCTTACAAGATACAACGAACGGACCTTAAATTTAGAGATACTTTTTATCTATGCCCCAACATTAATCAACATACTTCATCATTTCCAACTTACAATTCTCCCATAACACATATAACCACAACAATTTGTGTCTCGCCGTATAACACTTCTATGTTAAAGCCTAATTCGGAGGAAAGAGGTGCTAGCTTTAGCTATGGCACCCTGTATTCTATACGTCATTAAGTAAATAACTTCACCTTTTCACCACCATCAAACACACTCGAGTTTTAAATCAAGGAGCACCAACCACATAACCCATTGGTTTGCGTTTCCATCAATCACAACATTCAAGCCTATCATTACTGCTCCCACTTCATGGATCTCCCCACTAAGACATGCCAATTCAATCATTCTCACTAAGATTTTCACCACATAACTCCTTCTTTACTATTTCACGTAATGAAAGTTCATCTCCTTCTCCCACCTTCTCCTATAGCCTTATCTTAAGAAATCACATAAAAAATTTCACCTTGAAGAACATCTAATCTCCCACATAACAAATTACTATGCTTCCACAACCACCACCATACCAATATACGGATGGTATTGAGGGACCTAAGCATAAACATCATGAAAGGAAGTAACATTTGTCAGACCACAACTTATACTTATTGCACTACTAAAGGAGAAACATGAGGTGAAGATATGATAGAATAGACATGAAGTTCTTCACATATAAAGTGTCCGGATCATAAGTAAAGATTTATTCGGTACGATTACATCACAACATGGTTTCCTTAGGATAGACCACAATGAGAAACATGGATGCACATATCATGGCATATATGGAATAAAGTCAAAATTTATGTAGTTAACAACTCAGACAAGGATTGCCACTTGAAGCTATTCATCCTCATTTAAAGAATTGAAATTTTCCATGAGTTAGTATAAACTTTATCACTTTGGCTAATTCCAACATAAAATTATTCCGTGACATATAGAAACATATTTTCATAGGACTAAGCATGTTGTGAGACATAGATTTGGATCAGGAGTAACATAACATATGGCTTGGATACTTGGAATATTGTATCACTGAGGGATATTATTGCTTCTTGTTTGGAGATTGGAAGATGACGTGAGTTAAATAGAGAGATCAAACTTTAGACATAGGCAAGACTTGAATACATAAGACATTAGTAGATGACTATTCAATTTGAAGTAGGAGGAGCTTGCTTGAATAGGAATTGATTTATCATGATTCTTACTTGAAACTTGACACCACAAGAAAATTTAGGAACTACTTTAATTCATCATCTCCCCCTTAGATCAAAGTCACACTCCTAGACATACGGACATAACCTCACATTAAAAATTATAGCCACAACTCTCAAAACAAAAGAGAAATCACCATATAATTAGACTCTAAACTCTCCCTAATGAACTATACTTTGAAGGCCCCGCTTTCTGAAAAAGCTACACATAACTTTCGCTAGCCTCTATAGCCATCACTCTACAACTCCCACTCTCATAAGCGTATGCATCCACACTCCTTATCACAAAGGGGTTTTAGGATACTGATGAACACAACTCCCCTTAATAATTTTGATATAAAGACACTAAATTCTTTCTAAGACAGCCCTCCAGGAATACTAATCGAAACTTCCTCCAACTCCCAAATTCATCAACTTACAACTTACATTTTCATGGGCATAGACACCCACTCTTCTAAACACTTACACTCCATCTCCAATTCCTTAGAATACAATCATTACACCTCTAATCACATAACTTACCACTTAACAAAATCTGTAAAACTATACAAAAGCACACATTGCCAACCCATATCTCCTCAATTCAACTATAAAGAACACAATACGACAAATTCCTGGACTTCTCCATACTATAAGATTCAAGAACAAAATATAGGTATGCGTGGCACTCGTAAATATCACACTTTATCTAACAACATGCAACCTCAGGGATTAACTTATTCCTATATACTCACGTTCATATCCACTTAATGATTCAACCATAATTTATCATTTTAACACTAGTCCTCATGTACATAAATATCACAATTATGCATTTCTTTTTCCACAAGTTTCCAACCTAAGCTATTTCACTCCTCACGTCAAGCCTACTAATTCATTACCAAAAAACTTACATTACTAATCTTAAGCTACTATTCTTTTTACCACTACCCACATCTCAAGTTCAAGCCTATAGTCTAAATCAATTATATACCATCGATAAAGCATGCCACATACTATACTAGTCCATCAAATTGGGGAATTTCACTAAACTACTACCTACAATGACGTCATATCCATGACATTACTACTATACATCAAAATCCACTACATACCTTCGCATAAAAGTCACCCTCACTTTGACTGCTAAACTTGACACTTCATGTGACCAATCTTCTAGACCATCTCACTACCAATAGGTCATGACACTTTAACATGTCCTACTACTCGAGTGGAAATATATTTCCAATATTTTTCTACACATCATTACCCTTATTTATGACATCTGCAACAAGAATTTTTAAAAGGGGGAGAATATACTTCGTATCTCAGGCTGAAAGCACGATTTCATCAGGATAAAGGTATACACTCGATCAATATACCTTGAACCACAAATGGACTCAACTTAAGTCCTTGTTCTATCTCATAACTTTATCGATAAATTGATTTGAGAGAACCACATCGCTGGGGGAGCTAGCTCTCATTAAATTAGGGCATGACTCCTCTCAAGTCCTTGTACCGCCTCGACAATGAGGCATGACCCATTAAATTAGAGAAAAGGAAGGAATTTGGATAACTTTCTTATGGATGACACTATAGCATGAACTAGAGTATTAAAAAATAAGAAACAACTCCTAAATGCTTGGTAGCCTCCTAATTATAAGTGTGGTGCATAACACACCCATAATCAAGACTCTACTAGACACGATTTCAAAGACACCCTGGGACCATGAACCGTGCTCTGATACCAACTTTGTCACGACCCAAATCAAGGTCTCAGACTCGATGGACATCCCGAACTGTGAAGGCCCGAGAGCCCTTCTCTGACTGGCAGTCATACACATAATTCATATATTATATGGAAAATATGGATAAACCTGGAAAGAAGGAAACATGGTCATTATTTTATTTCAACTTAACAAAAAGATGATGAGTTCATGAGATATTAAAAAACACCTGACACTAGTCTGCGAAATCTCTAACAACTCAAAAACACTATTGTCTGAATACTGGGACAAGGCCCTCAATCGAACCATAAACCATAATAAAATATCAATGTAAAATCAGCATGTTCTTCCGAAATAAGGAAGGCCCACTAACTACAAACTTTGGACAACCTAATCTACCTCTTAGTTGGACCCCGAGATTGTCTCAGATCCTGAAATATAGAGGGTCAATACAGATGTACTGGTATGGTGAGCAATCAAAAATAATTTATTTATATTTAACATAAGAGAGAGAAATTGATAAAATATTTTACATATAATATATGAAAACACATGGGCATACTTTAAACACTTTGAAACATTTCTTTGAATCCATGACTCAATCTTTATCTTACTTCTAAGCTAGATGGTACACCCTACAATCTGTAAATCCATGAGCTATATGGAATCCACCCTTGACTCAGCAGCTAAGCCTCTACTCTATGTTTTCCACAAGGATAAGAGTATCTATAAGGGGAGAAGGAAAGACCACACAGCATGGTGCCATGACCCCCAAACAAATCAACATGTCGTGGTAGTGGACAAGACCACATAGCATGGCTCCTAACCATAGTCTCAAATTGGGAAGACATGAATCAAGGTACATAAGACCACAAAGCATGGTACCATAACCCCGTGTTGGCAAATCACGACTTCTAGCATTGAGTCTTTCAACATGTACTTTCTTCAAGTAACCATCTTTCTCTTTTTAAGACTATTTTTAACCTTTTCTAGACATGTATCTTTTTGAATTCAAAATTTGTGAAAAATATGTATTTTATTCTATTCTGAATCTACTATAGCATTCGTTTGTTTGGTATCGTCATACCAGGACTTGCAAGTCATATCTCTAATCTATACATTATCATGTTACAGTCTTCTCTTTAATAAGATTATGTTTAGAATGCCAAACTATTCAAATAGTATAAGAAGATGCGTATGGTGAAATTCATGAAAACTTAGGCAAAGATCCTCAATTTCAATTCACAAACATGTGGTGGTCAAGTATCTTATAACAAATAATGAAATCTCTTTAAATTATCCCTTTCATTTATGTAATTAAGAAAAATCCCTCTCTTACATTCATCACCAAAACCAAGTCAACAAACAATAGTAAAGACATTTAGATCATGTTTCTCAATATGAAATCGAATAATTCATAACAAGAGAGGGAGTATAAATCTTCATGCTCTCAATTCAATTTTCAAAAATCAAACCACATGTATACACATATATGAACAAAATCAAATTTAAGAGTGAAGGCCTCAAGACAAAAACATTATTATCAAGAACGGTTCATAATGCATAATGGAAAATATAATTCAGAACACTTTTAAATTCATGATTTCACAATGTTTAAACATTATTAAAATGATTTCTCCATGCCCATGTAATTTAGAAAAACCCAACATACCTTAAATTACTTAGTTTAAAGAATAGAAACCAAATCTTGATTTGTTTCTTGGAAATCTTGGACTTAGAATTTGATTCTTAATCTTGAAGGAAACCCTAGTTTCTATCTTGTTCTTTAGAGTAGAGAGGATTGAGATGTGTTTAAAACTGATAAAAGATGGATTATAATGCTTAGGGTATGATTTAAATTAGTGTTATAGGTTTTAGGGTGAGAAAAAGACCAAAATACCCCTAAAGAAACCCATGAAGTCTTAGAAATTCTTCATTTAACTACCAAGGTTAATGGCCCATTACTGGGGTGATGGCTCGTCACCTAGGTCATCAATTTTGGGATAAATTTTACCACTTACTTCCCTAGCTTGATGACTAGGGAAAATGTGTCGTCACTTAGTTGATGGCCCATCAACTTGGTCGTCACCTTGTTGATAAGTCGTAAACTTCATCATCACATTTTGGCAGACAGACACATCAAAGTAAAATGAGCATAACTTTCTACTACGATTTTGAATTAAGGTGAAACTGATGGCGTTGGAAAGAAGACTAAAAGAACTTTCATTCGATATACAATAGATCCTCTAAAACGTTATATAAAAGAAGTTATGGTTGATAGAAATTGACCCAAGTTCAAAGGTTCACCAAATCATAATCGATAGGAAAGTTTTCAACTCGTCTTTGAATAGAGGATTTTTGTGACCTCAATTGATAGTCAAAGATATTCACATACTATAGAATTTATCATAACACATATATCAATAAAGAATCATTGGGTTCAGGTCTATACGCGTAGGAACGACGGTTTAAATTCGAGCCCAAAAATGCAGGGTGTTACAGCAAATCTCTATATTTCCTCAATCATCATCAATGTCACTTTATCAACAAGGGTATATATGTAGGTAACATGATTATTATAAAATATAAGACACTAATCTAGTCCATTAGAACAAGGGAAGAACCATAAGCGTTATAATTAGTAATGGCCTACAAGTAACCTATTCAGTGGCCCACCATAAGCGTAAAGAAAGTTTATTACTAACTTGACCCATAGAGAATCCATGGTTTAAATTATAACATGGTCATGGGATCCTTTATTAGCATAAACAATAGCTCATTATGGTATTATTTATAACTGTAGTTAATTAAGCCATGAACATTATTTCTATTGGTATGACCATAGTTTATTACCAAGGTTAGCCTACATGATTCCAAAGGAGTATTTCCTAGGTGTTTAATAAACGTCTAACGTCTTAAAGAGAACTACATCAATCTAAACTTAAGTGGATCAAGAACTTCTTTCTAATTCCCCAAATAAATTCTATGTCCAACTTCTACCCAGGACTAGGAAAAGGTATCTACATCAACTCCTAGATGTATAGTGAGCCACCAATAATCCTAAGGTAAAGGTGTTCACCAAACACTAACCCTACTCAGCGATAGTAACTAAGACACTTCCATTAATGTAAGCAACTTTGGTCAACTTACCCACAACATGAGTGACAAGGTCACTCCCATCTAGATAAAGTAACTAGAAAATCCTAATGCTAACCATGAGACATGAAGTCAAATTCACCAAGATTTAAGCCTACAAGCCAAACATTCAAATCTATGAGTTCAGGAGTCCTAAATGATTCAACTAAACCCAAGTATCACCTTTCAACATCCCAACGCCTAAAACCCATCCTAGTATGACAAGATATCATAATTATAGTATAAGATAGCTCAATCTAATAAGGAAGAAGCCTAACCTACCTCAATCCAAGTAAAGCTCACACACCGCTAAACCTTCACTTTACTCTTCCGAGAAGCTTCTTCAAGGTGCCAAATTATCAAAAACACAATCTACACATTATATAGAGAATATTGATACCAATATTGCACCATTATGCTTCAGGTCTAAGAAATGACACCAAAAATCCCAAGTAGGTTCCACTTATAGAAAACATATTTTTGAGGTCAATACAATTTTAATACACCTTCAAGGAATCATAACCCTCAAGAAATAGGTGAAGAATAAGATTATTTAAAGCTAAATCAAGCCCCAAAACTATTTCGGGTTTTGGTCAAGAATTCAAGATATTCAAACATGAAATGGAAAGATACATACCTCAAATCTGATGTTAATCATGAAAATATATGTTAATTAAGCTCCCAAGACACTCCCGAGACTCAATATCAGTTTAGCAAACCATTTTAGGGTTTCTTAGTCTAAAGGAATAGTGAAAAGTGCCCTAAACACAGCCTAAAGGGCCTTTAAATACCCATCCCAGGAAAAGAGATATTGTTATCATGCACCATGGACTGTGATCTCCAATGTGCAATCTTCATGGACCTTACCACAATTGACATAGCTCAATCATAATGATCCTCGCGCGATCACCATTGCACCAGAAACATGGAAATGTTTCATGTTTTTGACGACACCTCTGATCCATCTAAAATCTGATATATATATATAAAAATAAGTATGTAAACACACTAAATTTTATGTTCTGGATGCGTTGGCGAAGTATGATTTTCCATCCGAGGTCGTTTCCTCCAAATGTGGGTCCCACACCTAAACTTCCAATTTATCAACTTTTCAACCAGTAGTTCAAAATGATCTCGGGTACATTGGCACCCAAACAAAAGGTCTACCTAGCCTAAAATCAATAGTCCAGAGCTACTATAGTAGTCAGAATTTATATCCAAGATTGTTTTACTGATGTTTTTTCCTGGTGGCATTGGAACCACCGAAGACTACTAAATAGGGAATTGACTCTAAACACCAAATGAACTTCCTAGTAACCAAGTTGTTAGTTCCATCAAGTCATAAATAACTCGAGTAAGCTATAGAAAGGCTCTAATGAAAAAAATAATAGGAAATACAAAAAATAACTTGAAGGGTCATTACAATATCCACTACTAAAGGAAATTTTGTCATGAAAATTTAAAGATGAGAAAATACCTGAAGTCTCAAAGAGGTGATGATACTAGTCTTGCATCTCACTCTCGATCACTAATTTGGGATCCTCCACTAGGCAGTGCCTCTACTGCACCACAACTATAGGAATCTCCCGTGCACAACCGCCTTACATCACTCTCCAAAATAAGCATAGGCTCTTCCACAAAGGCCGAATACTCATATAGCTGGAATAATTCCCATCAAAGCACATGGGATAGATTAGTAGTATACCGCTCCAACATAGCGACATAGAAAACCAAATGGAAAACAGCAAAATCCGAAGGTAAAACTAACCCATAAGCTACCTTACCAACTGCATGCAGAATCTCAAAAGGGCTAATATATCGAGGACTGAGCCTACCCTTCCTCCCAAATCTCACACTTCATAGCCTATACACAGAGGAATACATGGTCACCAACTCCAAATCTTAAGGAATGAAGCCAATGATTTTCATAGGCCTTCTACCTACTTTGGGATACTCTTATTCTATCATGAATCACCCTGACTCTATCCAATGAGTCATGACTCAAATCTGTACCATGGGGCCTCACCTCGGAAGTCTTGAACCACCCAACAAGAGAATGATATCTCCTACCATACAAATCCTTAAAATGTATCATCACTTAATTAAGAACTGTTGTTATATGTGAACTTTACCAAGGCTACGTATTGATCCCTCTGGTCTCCAAAATCCATAACAAGCACGAAGCATATCCTCAAGTACTTGAATAGTCTGCTCGAACTGACCATCGGTCTGTAGGTGAAAGGTTGTACTCAAATCCACTTGAGTACCTATCTCCTCTTGAAATGCTCTCTAAACCTCGAAGTGAACATAGAGCCACTATCTAAAATAATAAACATGGGCACCCCATTCAAAAGGACCATCTCCCAAACATAGATATGGGTTAATCGCTCAGCACAGAAGGTCATATGAATAGCAATGAAAAGAGTTGACTTAGTCAAACAATCCACAATTACCCAAATACTATCGAAAGCATGGGAGGTATGAGGCAACCCACTAATGAAGCCTATAGTAATATGTCCCCATTTCCACTCAAGAATAGAGAACCTCTGAGTCAATTTACCAGGACATTGATGCTCTGCCTTTACCTGCTAACTTTGCAAGCAATGAACTACAAATTTTGCCGCATCTCTCTTCATGCCACCCCAATAATAATGTAACCTAAAATCTTTATACATCTTGGTTATACCAAGATAAATGGAATACCTAAAGTTGTGAGTCTCATGCAGAATTGACTAAATCAAATCATAAAACTGAGGAACTCAAATGCATCCATCAAACCTCAAAATACCCTTAGAATCAATAGTGTGCCTCTCAGACTCACCACTAGACACCTGATCATGAAGAAAGCAAAGCTTGCCATCCACATACTGACGATCATGAATCTTCTCAAATAGTGAGGGCCTCACCTCCACACTAGCCAAGATCCTCCAAGGATCTAAAATATCAAGGAGAACAATCAAATTGGCATGGGATTAAATGTCCCATGCCAAAGGCCTCCAATAAACTAATATGCAAGCAAACTACCCATACTCATTGCCTTGTGACTCAAGGCATCAGCACCACATTCGCCTTACTCATGCTGTAATATCAAAATATCTTACTTCTTTAGCAACTCCATCTATATATATTATCGAGAATTAAGATCTTGATGGGTCATGAGATGTTGAAGGCTACGATGATCGGTGAAAATCTCACAATGCACACTATAGAGATAGTGCCTCCAAATCTTGAGTGCAAAAACTACCACTGCTAACTCAAAATCATAAGTGGGGTAGTTGTGCTCATGCACCATAAGTTGTCTAGAAGCATAAGTAATTACACGACCCTACTGTATCAAATTAAAATCTAGATTAACTCCAAAATTATCAGAGAACATGGTGATTCCTCACTCTCAACAGAAAGAGCTAGAACGGAAGCTGAAGTAAGAAAATCAATGAGCTTCGTAAAGCTAGACTCATACTTCTCAGACCATAAGAAAAACAACCTCCTTCCAAGTCAATCTTGTCTCAGGAGCTAAAATAGTAGCAAAGCCCTCAACGAAGCGTCTATAATAGCTGTCAAATCAATGATGCTACCAACCTCAATATGAGATGTGGATCTAGTCAAATCACAAATTGCCCTTGTAGGTTGGGTCTACCATAATACATTTCTTACATACCACATGTCCAAGGAATAACACAACCCAAACTGAGGCCCTGTCATAATAGGCATCTCAAGTCCAAGCGGGATCGGAAACCACCACCATAACCCAATCTAAAAGTCCAACATATATCCTGCATTAAATGAATTTCAAACATATAACAATGTAACATATTCAATAATGTAGCGACTTTGGGAGAAGTCTATATCCGAGACCAGTCCGACCAAGTCATTCCATCCAATAACCAACCAACTAAACCAAACACGATAACTCAATGTATTTAATATATAAATTGCAACCGTACCATACCCAATTCCATAATTGTCCATATAAAGTCTCTAAACCAAACAAAAGATTACCTTGTTGGGATATGCCCCCAACTATAGCCAAAAACCAAAGTCTATGGAAAGACAAAAGTAAGTAGAGTAATCCATGACATGAAATGGATGCCTTTAACTATGAAAGCTCACTACTTTAATCCAACGCTGATTGTTCCCAAATTTGATCAACGAGTAGGAGTAGTATGGTCGGTTCCTACATTGCGTGGGGATACAGCCACCCGAAGATGGGTTAGCGGATGAACGCTAGCAACTACTTAGGATAAGGATATAATAATGCCAACTTTTAAAACAAAGTAAACCAACCATATTCATTCACAACCCCATCTCTCTCTCTATATATATATATTTATCGATGCCAGGAAAGGGAACCGAGTGTAGCATGCCTTTAAAACCATTAAACTGGTATGTGTAGTGTAACTGTCATAATCCACCCATGAACTATATGGGTCCAGTTTCAACCCCTAAATGAAACTTGATGCATGCAGCCGCTCGAACCGAAGATATTATAGGAGTAGGGGATTCCCTGTACCCTTCGCTCTCCATGATACATATATATATGAGTGTTATGGGATTCTCGTATACCCCTCAAGTATAGGGTCACCATGCCCAATCCTCATGTTGACAAACATAATTTTTTAGTGTTTGTCCATTAGACTCACACCTTCACAGTTAGATATCACACCCCACCATTAATGCTCAAATAAAACCATTAACACATATTCAAACTATCATTCCATTTATTATTAACCAAGGCTATCATTATTGGTATCATCATATTGACTATAGCTTGCAAGTAATGTCTTTAGCCAACCTTAAGGGATTCCCAAGTACCCCATAGGTTATATTATCAAGTTTACTTGGAGTATTCATATGTACCCCGTAAGTACATCATTATTAGGCTTTCTTGAAGGATTCCCGTATACCCTATACGTATATCATTATTAATCTTTGCTTGGGGGATTCCCTTGTAACTAACAAGACGTTTACCATTCAAACTATTTTAGCCATTCAAAACCATTCAAACCAATACAAAAACATTTAAAACAATGCAAAACCCATATAAACTAATTTAGGGTTCCATTACCAAACCATACCATGCAATAGCTTTAATGAATGTTCAATAATAGAGTAAAACATTCTCATAGACATTTATCAAACATGTTGAGGGCATACCATTTACCAAGACCAAAACGAAAGCATAAACCATCATATATTGGGTTACCCATGAACCATTTATTAAACCACAACCAACGACCACCGACATGTGCAAACTATAACAAAAAATTTGAAAATATAGTTTAAGCCAATAGTAAACAATACCCATCGATATGCATCAAAACCTTCAACATTGGTTTTCAAAACCACCATTTATGATCAACAATAAGTATATAAAACACATTAAAACTTGCTTTCAGCTGGAAATAACAATGAGGGAGGAGTAACTTTCCTTATACAAGGTGATTCAAGAATAAACTTGATCTTTAGCCTCTAGATGAACACCTCTTGAAACCCTAGCCTCCAATCTTTAAGAGAGAATCAAAGAGTGTTTTTTGGAATGTTTTGATCTTCTAATGAGTGTTATGAGAGGACACAACATGATATATAACATGGGGACCTATGGTTTTTAGGATGGGAAATGTGCAGACTAACCTCAGCTTAAAAGCTGAAAACTAACTCCTAAGAGGGTACGACCATCCTCTAGTTGTACCTTAGGGTATGAGTGGCACCCTAAATCATACCCTAGACCCTACCATGGTCCCCCATAATGACCATCATACAGCCACCTAGGGCCAGATCGTACCTTTGACAGATTCAACTAGACCAATTTTTGGCCATCATACGACTTGGCATCATATACCTTGTATCCTACCATACGACTAGTATGATGCTTAGTCATATCTTGGACAGAATCCAACCCGAGACACACTACCTAACATATGAGAGAGGGTCCATAGTGATACCCTAGCATATGACTTTATGTATGAGTCGTACCTTGCCCAGAATGCCCATAACTCAAGAAATTTTTGAAGGGCCAAGATTTAGGGTTTTTTATTCTCCCCCACTTAGGATCATTCATCCTTAAATGATGGGTAAATTCAAGCATAAGCACGAGATAATACATTAAAACACCTCAAACTTCCCTCTAACAAAATTAGAAGATCAAGACATAAATCAAGCTGAGAAAATCATCACATACTCCAGGAATGATTTACACCCCAAAAACATTATTTTGACTTTCACCTAAGTTAGAGAACAAACACTAAAGGAAATCCACCCTTCCTTTAACCAAGTTAGAAAAAAATATGTGATAAAGAACACATAACTTACACATGATTTTCTGGAATGAAGAATTAACGCAGGTACTTAGACTCAATGTCCTCCTCTGCATCCTAAATGGCTTCCTCAGACTCTTGGTTCCACCATAGAACCTTCACCAAAGCCACAACTTTTGTTCATACCCGGCAAACATACCAACCCAGGATCCTCACCGGGACCTCTTTAGGATAAAAAGTCTGAGTTACCAATATCACCGAAAGTAAACAACCAACAAAGGACCACCCATACCTTACCTCAACACCAACACATGGAATCCCAGATGAATGGAACTCATGCTAGAGGGCAAGTCCAATTCATCTTAGAATCTCCTCAAGACATATCACTATGAGATCTTGAATTTAACCATACACTACTTCGATGTTCAAGCCTATCCATTGATAAAAGAAGATTACTTAGGCTACCGGGCTCTACTCCTTATATCCACCCAAAATGCAACTCCCCTTCCATTACTATAACCAAGCATCATAAGCCATTAAGATTCTCAAGTACCCAACACAACAATTCGTACATCTATCAACCACAATATTCAAGCCTACCTTTTCTATACCAGCAGTATGATCTATCCTTACAAAGGTTTAGCAACCTCTATAATCTATCACAAGGATTTTTTCCTTTTCTAACCATTCCTCATGACAACAACCTTACCTCACCCTCCAGAACCTTAGATCTAGTAATCACCTCTTACTCTTCCCCACTTAGGTACTTCTACCTCTCCTCTATTTTGAAACATCACTGCACCTCCAAAACAAATACCATCCTAACATAAGAAGGGTCATTAAGGAAATAAAATACAAGAATCATTTATGCCACCTAAGCGAGATCCCCAAAAAGGGACATGGAACTATAGGCACGAGGTTCTCTATAGCAACTACCTAAGTCACTAGAGAGGATCCATCCCGACACAACACACCATAGAAGGAGTCCTTGCGACTGGACAATGAACAAAAAACAACCGCATATACCATGAGTAGTGCAATGTAAAGTCAAGATTCATATCTAGGGAGCAAGAAAAATGCAAAATGCAAACCTTAGACATAAGAGCCATAAGAATGCATGGAACACTAGGAGAGTGATCTCTTAACTGAGATAAGTGAGAATGGCTAGAATATGCACCCCAACCTTCCCTTGGAGTCCACCTCTAAAAGAAAATCAAAGATTAACCCTCGACCTTCACCTTACAATATCTATAAACACAATACTCTTCTCCAAAGGGTATTATGAAGGATCATCACTAGGGATGCCTGGTTCTCCTATACCTAAACCTCATTTATCTAAATCCCACATAGACCCTAGTATAGCTATACAAACACCACGCTCTAACCCATTCAATAACTTAACCCCCAATCCATCGGTCCAACCTGAACCTCTAGCCCAAATATCACAACTTTCCCACTATTGTATTCCCCAAGCCATCAACCTCACCCCTTCCGCACCTCATCCAACCTACAAATCTAACCCCCATAATTCTCGCATTGTTATCCCCGATCTAAGATACCCCTTTATCAAAATCAACATATAGGCTTAATCCTAGTAGTTTTCAACCACCATGCACAACTAACAAAGTACCTTATATAGACTATATATATATGGTCTACCCCAAAAGGAGTCACTCCGAAACTCTTACTCACCCACCAACAACCTATGCATTCCCATGGAAAACCATCTCTCTTATACATAAAGAAAGGAAACACTCCATGGATAATCACTACGATGAGTGAAACCTTTTTCTAAGGGGGTTCTTTAATGGTCCATTAAGCCCCTTTAGCTCAACCAAAACCATTCTATAAACAAAGAATAAAATTTTTGATAAGTATCCAAAAAAAGGCCATTCCACAACTCAATCTCTCCACTCGAAAGACACCATGAGGGTCATTAAGAAGACCTTGGGAAATTTACTCACCACCAAACCCAAATAGAAATAAAGAACTTTTGAGTTAGAATTATTAGCTTGGACCAAAGAATAATAGAAACACCCCTTTGAAGATTAATCTCCGAGATTTAAGATATGATATAACCTTCCCCTTGATAGCCAAAGAACTATCTTCCTATCCCATAACTGACTCACCAAGAAGCCCAAAGAAAACCTTATGAGTCTGACAGTCTAATGATGATTAGCACGAGTGTAACCAATCCATTCCTAAAATGAAACCAAAATCTTCCTAGTCAAATAAATCTATGAAAGCCCCTTTACTACCAACAAATGCCATACACGCCCTATAAACCCTATTAACAATCACCGAGTCACCTACCGGGGGTAGAAATAGAAATAATATCCAAAATAACCTTGGGACCAAAACCAAAATACACCACCACAAATAGGGTAATATAAGAGAGAGGGGACCCTGGACCTAGTAGATAATACAAATCACATGGAAATAGTTTGCAATATAACAGTGTTAGTATTAGAAGATACCTCAAACTTATGAGGGATAGTAACAGCATTGAGATGATCTTGACCAGTGTTGAAGCCAGAAATGGCACCTCTTTATGCAAGAGCTAGAGAAGTGGCAACCGACATTCTATTTTCCTAAGGAGCAATCATTATGGGATATGCCCGTTGTATATGACCCAATTAACCATAATTAAAATAATGATTCCACCCTCCCTCGCAACAATCATATTTCCACCGACCACCAAACCTATAAGGAGACTAGGATGATGTGAACTGGGCCCTACTGATCAGAGATTCGGCACCTTATGCCCTAAAAATATTACCAATCTGAAAACTTTTGTCTCCTGATGGCTTCGGGTAGGGAGCATTAGCCATAGACGAGGAGTTAGGACCCAACCAATCCTTACTCTTGGACCACTTACCAATATACTATTAACCTCCCCTTTGTTAGAAAAACTGTGACCTCTTAATTTGCCTATTTTCCAACCTTGCCTTATTCTTCCTCCTACTAATAAAACCAAACTAGCATGACAGAGTTGCCACTATCAGGGTCAATAGATGAATAAAATGACAAAACTCGGCATTAGTAACCTCTCCTTCGGGTAACTGAGCATGAATGCCACCTTTCGAAGTAGGGTCAATAGAGACCAGTGGAACACCATAGGGAAAATAAAAAACTGTGATCCTTGATTGGGTCTGTGCCTCATGAGTTGGACGAGATCCATCCATGTCGTCCTCAAGTAGGACATAAGAGTTTCCATGAACTTTAGATCATTGAGAAGACATGATCTAAAAAGGTGAACCAAAGAAGATTTAGGCAAGAGTTCAAGACCTTAGACTCTATAGCCCGAAAATAGAAAAACAAGAAAGAGAAACATTCCTAAATTCCTCATAGCCTCCTGATTATAAGTATGGTGCAAAACACACCCATAAGCAAGACTCTACTTGACCTGGCTTTGTAGACACCCCATGACACCAATACCTAGGCTTTGATACCAACTTGGTACAACTATCGTAATGGGCATCTCAAGCTTAATTGGGACCGGAGACTACCCCCGTAACCCAATCCAACTAGCCAACATATATCCTTTGTTGAATGAATTATAAGCATATAAAAATGACATATTCAATAATGTAACGACTTTAGGAAAAGTCTATATCAAAGACCAACCCGACTAGGTCAATCCATCCAATAACCAATAAACTAAACCAAACTCGATAACTCAATATATGTAATATATAAATCATAACCATTCAATTCCCATGTCCACAATTTTCCATACAAAGCCTCTAAACCAAACCAAAGAGTATTTAGTCGGGACATGCCCCAAACCATAGCCAAAAACCAAAATCCATAGAAAGAAAAAATGAAGTAAAGTAATCCATGGCATGAAATAGATGCCTTTCAAACTATGGAAGCTCGCCACTTCAATCTAATATCGATTGATCCTGAATTCGATCAATGAGCAGGAAGAGTAGTATGGTCAATTCCTGCATCGCGTGGGGATATAGCCACCCGAAGACAGATTAGCGGATGAATGCCAACAAGTACTTAGGATAATGATAAAATAATGACAACCTTTTAAACCAAGTAAACCAACCAGATGTATTTACAACCATATATATATATATGTATGTATCTATGCTGGGAAAGGGATACTACAAGAAAAGTACTTATTACCTGGGGATTTTCATAGGGATAATATGGTAAAATCCTCAAGTAATTTGATTACATGCAGATTTTCTTACCAATTATAATCCAAAGGAAATACCTTCATAGGTAATTATTACCTGTTGATTTATAAAATTCCTAGGTAATTTAGCTGCAAAAATAAATCCGCAGGTACGTTATTTGCAGATTTATTTGCAGTTAACTATCAATATTTTTAATGAATTATTTCATAAAATTTCATAAAAAAGGATTTTACCTGTGGATTTCCACAAAAAAATTCACAAATTATTCCCCAAGAAGATTCCCAAGTAAATCCATAGGTAATTTAGCTGCGGAAATAAATCCGCAGGTACGTTATTTGCGATTAACTATCAAAATTTTGCATTATTTTTTGGTAAAATTTCATAAAAAGGGATTTTACTTGTACATTTTCATGAAAAAATTCACAAATTATTCCCCACGAATTATTTTGCAAGAAAATTCGTATGAAATGCCCCAAGTAAATCCGCAAGAACAATTTTTTTCAAGAAAATTTTCATGAATATTTAGCATGTACATCCCCATGAAAATTCCCAAATAATAATTCACACATAAATTACTAAAAATATTTCACAATTAATCAAAAATCTATTCAAAACCTTCAATAATTCTCAAAAAAATTATTCAATACAAGTCTAATGTAAATCATTACAGCTAACAAAAAAATATAATTTAAAACATCCACATCAATAATGTATGATTGTTAAATGGTCCAAAACAAAATATTTCAAACTTGAATCCTTAATTAAACTACCAACAATCAAGGTCAGAATCACTTTCATCTATGTTATCAAGATTAGGATCACTTTCATTCACGTCGTTAGAGTCATCTTCACTTTTATCCTTTGGTTGTCTTCTTGAGATGGGCGTTCATCATTTAACAAATTCTTTAACTTCCAACAGTCGACCAAGACCTCTCCACCACAAGAGGCCGCTTATACTAAATTGCATAATGCTACAACAAAATACATAGAAGACAAATGACAAGATTAGAGTTGCAATAGGAAAAAGGCAAATACAGAAAGAGTATTGGCAACAATGTAGTAAAACAATAGAAATATCTATTTCAATAAAAATCTTGTTATTCTCTTACATTAGTTGGACATAAAATAAAAGAGTGGGGTTGATATTTTAATTTTATGTTTCTATACTTAACCATTTTCAAGTAACGAATTCACATTTCAAGTAACTACACTTGACCATTTTCAAGTCACTACTACACACTTCAAGTCGCTACACAACCAGTTTCAAATAACTAAGTCACATTGCAAGTCACTACTCTTAAAACATTTTCAAATCACTAGTACACATTTCAAATCACTACACTTAGCTATTTTCAATTAACTAATTCACATTTCAAGTCACTATACTTAATCATTTTCAAGTAACTATACTTATTATTTTCAAGTTATTAGTACACATTTCAAGTGACTAAACTTAATCATTTTCAAGTTATTAGTAAACATTTCAAGTAACTACACTTAACCATTTTCAAGTCAGAAGTTCACAATTTCAAATAACTACACTTAATCATTTTCAAGTCACTACACTTAATAATTTTCAAATAGATAATTAATTGACATTTCAAGTCATTATACTTGACAATTTTCAACTAACTACACCTAACCATTTTCAACTCTCTAGCACACATTTCAAGTCACTAGTACACATTTCAAATAACTAATTCACATTGCAAAGCACTATACTTAATCATTTTCAAGTCACTAGTACACATTTCAAATCACTACACTTAACCATTTTTAAATAATTAATTCACATTTCAAGTCACTATACTTAACCATTTTCAAGTAACTACTTCACATTTCAAATAACTATACTTAACCATTTCCAAGTGACTACTTCACATTTCAAATAACTATGCTTAACCATTTTCAAGTCACTACTTCAAATTTCAAGTAACTATACTTAACCATTTTCAAGTCACTACACTTAATCATTCATTTCAAGACACTATACTTAACCACTTTCAAGTAAATATACTTAACCATTTTCAAGTCACTAGTACACATTTCAAGTAACTATACTTAACTATTTTCAAGAAACTACACTTAACTATTTTCAAGTCACTATTACACATTTCAACTCACTACACTTAATCATTTTAAAGTCACTAGTATACATTTCAAGTCACTACACTTAATTAATTTCAAGTCACTAGTACATATTTCAAGACACTACACATTTCAAGTAACTATACATTATTATTTTCAAGTTATTAGTACACATTTCAATTGACTACACTTAACCATTTTCAAGTCACAAGTTCACAATTTTAATTAATCACACTTAATCATTTTCAAGTCACAAGTTCGCAATTTCAAGTACCTACACATAATCATTTTCAAGTCTCTAGTACACATTTCAAGTCACTACACTCAAGCCATTTTCAAATAGCTAATTGACATTTTAAATAACTATACTTAAATATTTTCAAGTCACTACAGTTAACCATTTTCAACTCACTAGTACACATTTCAAGTGACTACACTTGACTATTTTCAAGTAACTAATCGCTACACTTAACCATTTTCAAGTCACTAGTACACATTTTCAATCACTACACGTAATCATTTTCAACTAACTAATTCAAATTTCAAGTCATTATCCTTAACCCTTTTTAAGTTCATCTTTTATGAAGCTAACCAATGAAACAATTGGACTTCTAGGAAATATAAGAGCACTAGAACTTAGAAATAAACATCTGGAAAATAAAAAAAAGTTAATGATGCCTAAAATTCCTTTTTTACTTGATGTATCAGAAGTCTAATAACCAAAAAGCAGGGCAAAAAAACAACTCAAAAACATATCAAGAGAAATCTCAGCAGTTTAATTTGGAGGGTTATTTACAAAAAACAAAAAAAAACTAGCTTAATCCAACAAAACAAAAAGGCCACAAATCAAAGAAATTATTTCATTATAATTCAGAAATTTTGACTGCACTACTAATTCAAAAAGTAGTGCAGTCAAAATTTCTGAATTATAATGAAATAATTTCTTTGATTTGTCGCCTTTTTGTTTTGTTTGATTAAGCTATTTTTTTTTTGTAAATAGACCTCTAAATTAAAGTGCTGAGATTTCTCTTGATCTTTTTTTGAGTTGTTTTTTCGCCCTGCTTTTTTGTTATTAGACTTATGATACATCAAGTAAAAAAGGAATTTTAGGCGTGATTAAGTTTTTTTGATTTTCTAGATGGTTGGTAGCTCATCGGTCGAGGCGTTGAGATGGTTTGATGATGAGGGTGTTGACGACGGTGAAGCAACACTAGTGGTACCGAGGTTGTCGACCGGTTGATAATTGCATCCACCGGCGGTTATGCCTAGAGAGAGAAAGGGAGACAAGATAGACAGAGCTGACAGAGATGCGGCTATTTTTGTTGAGAATAAGAGATTAGGGTTTCTTTGATGTATAAAGGAAAGTAAGAATGAGAGGATCTCAGTTGTTGGATCATTTTTTATCAATGGATGAGAATAAAATTATTTAAAAAGGGGTCAGAAAATAAAATTAATGTTAGTTTAGTTAAAATTAACATTAATTGAGTACAAGATGGCTAGAATTTAAATATATTAGAAAAATTGTTTTAAGTTTGGCTAGTATTTAATAAATATAATAAGGTGTCGCTATTAAAAATAGACAGTGCATGTAGAATTAAGATTATGTAAAAAAACATGTTACAAAAGTGTCGTTAACAATTTAAAATAAATTAGTTACAAAATTTAAAAATAATAAGAATAATTATAATAATAATGAAAACTAGACAATGTATTTATAAATTGTGAGTGTGCATATTTACAAAAGATGATTTAAGTAAGAAAATTATGTAAAATATTATATTTAAATTAATAAATTGTAAAAAATGATAATAAATATTAATAAAAATAATTTTTAAATATTTAAATCATTAATGTGACACGTCGTTATTAAGGTAGAGGTGTTAGTTAATCTTGAATTACTTATCCGCCACTGATGCCCATTAATTTCTCGATCTCAATAACGAGTCAAGCTAAGATTGATGATTAGCTCAAATACTTCTTTGATATCATATTCAGCTCGTGTGAGCTTTACAAGTATTTTTAAAATTGAGTCAAACTAAGGTTTATTTAGATCGAATTAATATCAATTCTGATTAAAATTGATATTAATTGAATAAGAATTACGCTAGACATTACATAAGTTGGGAAAATTGAATTGACTTAGGTTGCTATTTAATAAATGTAGGAAAGATGTAATATTATTTTAATAATAATAATAATAATAATAGACAATGTTTGTAAATTATGAGCATGTATAATTGAAAAAATGATTTAATAAATATTAGCAAAATTATGTAAAATATTATATAATGTAAAAAATAAAAATATAAAAATAAATTGTATATTTTGAAATCATGAATTCGACATGTTAATATTTATTTGATATCAAAATAATGCGTAGAAAATATCAACATTTAAAATTAATAATTTTGCTAAAATAACAGCCTAAGAGGGGTATCGGGAGGTCAAAATTGGGTGTCAACACAATTAACTCGATTTATTCCCACAAATTGGGGTCTGTAGAGGATACAGTGTATGCATACCTTACTGCTAAGGAAGATAGGTTGTTTCCAATAGACCTTTGGTTCAAGAAAAATAGTTTGAACCTGTCCAATTTCAAAAAAAAATATTTGTGAAAATTGATTTGATATTGGTCGTTGATCAAATATGATGAACGATTGAGATTAGAATTGAGGAGATGAGTCAAATTGGGAATACATATTGGGTTAAAAAAATTGAATTGAGTATTTTGATTGAGTCAAATTAAACTCAATTGACACAAATTGAGTACAAAATGGCTAGAATTTAAATAAATTAGGAAAATTGAATTGAATTAGGTTGATATTTAATAAATAGAGTAACTATATAAAACTATTATTATAAATAAATATAATAATAATAAATAAATATTAATCAATGTCTAAGATCTAAAGATTAAGAATTTGGTTTAAAAATTTAATGAAATTTGAAATTGAGTTCAATTGGACACAATTTGGTCTAGAATTGTAATAAATTGGATAAAATTAGGCTAAAATTGTTACAGATTGGCAAAATCAGACGAGAAAATAAATAAATTGTAAAATTAAATTGACTAAGGTGGAGAATTAATACAATAATAATAATAGTAAAATAAATTATTCTCAGATTAGTTATGAATAAATTGTGTAACTAAAAATAAGACACATAATATGTTACTTTAAAATCAACAATAACGATAATTCAGAATAGACACCTATAAATTATGAATACAAAATTATGAATAAAAAAAACTAACCTCTGATTTAGAATATCTCTCAAACAATTGAAACTTTGATTCCGGGTCTTCTCCTTGTCTTCTTAAAGAAAATTAATTTTGGTTTTGATTTTTTTATTTTCGGATCGATTTTGATTTTTAATTTTAGAAATTTGGTTAAAAAGGTTCAGTTTTTTAATTTTTTTTAAAAAATTGGTTAAATCAAAAAACAAAAATTATATAAATAATATATATATTTTATTATACATATAAATTTTATGTTTGTATATATATATATACTATATATTCAGTATAAATGATATATACCGAATATATTTATCCCACTTAAAGTTGTCCCGCTTACAAACAAACATCCTGGGAGTCTAACATTGCCACTACATCATCCTCTTGCCTCAAGTAACAAAATATGCATTCTATATACTCCGTCTTGGACCTACTCAACCTGAACCCCTTCGACTCAAGGGTTTGCCTCCAAACCTCTAATTCATCGTTCATGCCCCTCCGTGTCTCATCAATCAGCACTGCATCATCCGCAAATAGCATACACCAAGGTACCTCACCTTGATTACTCTATGTCAACACGTCCATCACCAATGCAAATAGGAACTGACTAAGAGTGGTTGAACGGAGATTGAAGAGGGTTATGTCTGTTTTGGAAAATCAGTTTGGATTTATGCCTGGTTTCTCAACGACAGAGGAAATCCATTTGGTGAGGAGATTGGTGGAGCAGTATAGTGAAAGGAAGAGGGACTTACACTTGGTGTTCATCGACCTAGAAAAGGCATATGATAAAGTCCCGAGGGAGGTTCTTTAGAGTTGCTTAGAGGTTAGAGGGGTCCTGGTGGAGTACATCAGAGTTATTAAGGACATAGACAACGGAGGGAAGACCAGGGTGAGGACGGCGGAAGGAGACTCAGAACACTTTCTGATTGAGACAGGATTGCATCAAGGATCGACTCTTAGTTCGTTCCTATTTGCATTGGTGATGGACGTGTTGAAGAGGAGTATCCAAGGGGAGGTGCCTTGGTGTATGCTATTTGCAAATAATGTAGTGCTGATTGATGAGACACGGAGGGGCGTGATCAACAAATTAGAGGTTTGGAGGCACCCTTGAGTTAAAAAGGTTCAGCTTAAGTAGGTCCAAGATGGAGTATTTAGAATGCAAGTTTAGTGACTTGAGGCAGGAGGACGATGTAGTGGTGAGGTTAGACTCCCAAAATATTTGTAAGAGGGATATGTTTAAGTATCTTGGGTCTATGATCTAGAAGAATGGTGATATTGATGAGAATGTCACCAATCGCATTGGAGCAGGTTGGATGAAGTGGAGGCTCACCTCGGGAGTGTTTTTTTATAAGAAAGTGCCCCTTAAGCTCAAAGGCAAATTCTTTAGAGTGTCAGTCCATTCGGTCATGTTGTATGGAGCGGAGTGTTGGCCAGTCAAGCACTCGAACATCCATAAATTGAAGGTGGCAGAAATGAGGATGTTATATTAGATGTGTGGGCTTATTAGAGGGGATAGGATTAGGAATGAGATTATCTGGGAGAATATGAGAGTGGTATCGGTGGAGGAAAAGATGCAGGAAGGAGGGTTAAGATGGCTTGGATATGTGATGAGGAGGGACGCGGATGCCCCAGTTCGTAGGTATGAGAGGCTAGCACTAGATATCTTGAGGAGGAGTAGAGGCAGGCCAAAGAAATACCAGAGGGAGGTGATCAGATATAACATGGAGCAGCTACAGCTTACTGAGGACATAACCCTACATAGGAAGGTTTGGAGGTCGCGGATAAGGGTAGAAGGCTAGCGGGAGGGTGTGGGTTGTAGCTAGTCAGCAGGAGAGATCTTATGTAGCCCGGTTAGTAATTCTAGGACTGTGTTCATAAGTGTCTATGGATGTGAGTATTTGTTACTTATACGTGGGTGTCCCATTCATAATTTCTCAGTTGTTATTTTCTTATTTCGTGTTGTACTATCTCTCATATTTTCGTATTGCTTTGATTTACTTTTTATTATTCCTTATGCCTACTTCTATTATGTAATCCATCTCCTAGTCTATGATTTTTTATCTTGAGCCGGGGGTCTATCGAAAACAACCTTTGTACTTCTTCGGAGATAGCGGTATGGACTGCGTACATCTTACTCTCCCCAGACCCCACTTTGTGGGAACACACTGGGTTTGTTGTTGTTGTTGTTGTATTCAGTATAATTAATAATTTTTCGTTGTTTCATTTTATTTCATCCTTGTTGAGTTATTTATATTTGAAAATGAAAAATAGGTTTAAAAAAATTATTTTTTTCTAAAAAAACTCATCAATTCTTAAATGCTCGATCATGACAAAGAAAAACTCACTACTTTAATCTTCAAAATCAAAATAAAATTTGAAATAACTAAACTGGATTTAAAGAAATCAAATCAAATCAAATTTATTTTTATTTGATTACGGCTGTCATTTTCATCATTCCGAAAATCAAAAAACCAAACTATTATTAAATAAACAAATAAAAAAAACAGAATGCCCACCCCTTATCTCATCATATATAGTTTCAAAATAATATAGTACGATGCCTTACAAATATATTTAAATTAACCAATAGAAAAATACGCTATATTTGAGCCTGAGTCGTTCTTCGCCCTATCTTAGGCAAACAAAATTTCACCTCTTTAATTTTTTGGTGATAACATAATGAGTCAAGCTAAGGTTTATTCAGCTCGAATACATCTGTGATACCATCTATATCAACAAACTAATTTTAATTTCTTGAGTATCTTTTCCTTCATTATACGTGTCCACCGATTTAATGTCTAATTTCTTTTTATTTTATGTTTTTCATTCTTCAAGTTTATTCTTTTCCTATTTAAATTTTTCAAGTCATAAAAATCCTATGTAAATCCCCAAGAAATAATTTCATCTAAATTTGTTGCAACATAATCCCCCAATAATTATCCAAGTAATAATTTCATAAGTAAATCCCCAAAAATAATTCAGCTAAATTTGTAGCAACACAATCCCTCAATAATGTCCCAAGTAATAATTTTGCAAATAAATCACTAAGAATAAATCTCTAGCAAAATTCACAGCACAAAATCACCAAATAATTTTTCAGGTAATAAAATCCATTACATAAATTTTTACCAAAATATCTCTACGTAAATTCATAGGATAAATTACCTGGGGATTTTTCTATGAATCTAAAATATATATATTTTTTCATATACCTATAGATTTACCTAGAGATAAAATACAAGCCGATACATTTCCCCAAGTAATGCCGCAAGTAATAATTTCATAGGTAAATCCCAAGAATAAATCCCCAGCAAAATTCGCAACACAAAATTCCCAAATAATTTTTCAGGTAATAAAATCTATTATATAAATTTTCACAAAAATATCTCTTCGTAAATCCATAGGATAAATTACCTGGGTTTTTTTCTATGAATTTAAAAATATATATATTTGTCCATATACCTGCGGATTTACCTAGAGATAAAATACCCATCGATAAATTTCCTCAAGTAATGTCGCAAGTAATAATTTTGATGGTAAATCCCCAAGAATAAATCCCCAGCAAAATTCGCAGCACAAAATCTCCAAATAATTATCCAGGTAATAAAATCCATTACATAATTATTCATCAAAATATCTCTACGTAAATCCGTAGGATAAATTACTAGGGGATTTTCCTATGGATTTAAAAAATATATATATTTGTCCATATACCTGCGGATTTAGCTAGAGATAAAATACCCGCGATATATTTTCCCAGGTAATGTCACAAGTACGAAATTTGCACAATATGGCGCAAAATTTACCTGTGAAATTTGTTGCAAATATATAGTTCACAGGTAATATATTTTAATATTGACAACTTTAGTATTTTCATAGGTAAATCCGCATGTATTTTCTATGATATTATTCCCTAGGTAAATCCCCATGTAATTTACATTTTTCTAGTAGTGGGAACCGGGTTTAGCATTCCTTTAAATCCATTAACCTGTGTAAGTGTAGCGTAACTGTCATAATCCATCTAGTCGTACCATAGGGTACGATTCGTACTCTAACTCTTACCCTAGATCCCACCTTGTTCCCCCATAGTGACCATCATACGACCACCTAGGGATAGATCATACCTTAGGGTAAGAATGCTACCCTAAAACGTACCTTGGACAGATTCAACTAGACCAAACTTTGTCCATCATACGACTTGGCATCATATACCTCGTATACTACTATACTATTAGTATGATGATTAGTCATATCATGGATAGAAACCAACCTAAGACACACTGACTAACATACGATAAAGGGGCCATAGTCATACCCTAGCATATGACTTGTATGTATGAGTCGTACCTTGCATAGAATGCCCAAACTCGAGAAATTTTTCAAGGGCTAAGGTTTAGGGTGTTTCCAGAAATGTCACTGACTCTAGACAAAAGTAAGACTTGGAGAACATGGAAAAAATTAAATGATCTATCAAACTTTGGAGAAAGATCATCAAAAGCTACACATGCTCCTAATTACTCCTGAAATACACAACGATGTCATAAATGAACACAATCACAAAGGAATCCAAATAAGGCATGAATAATTGGTTCATCAAATCCATGAACGTGGTTGGGGCATTAGTCAACCAAATGGACATCATTATGAACTCATACTAAACATATCAGGTCTTGAAAGTTGTGTTTGGGATATCCTCAGCCTGAATCCTCAACTGATGTTAAACCAGACCTCAAATAAATCATAGAAAATATCTATGGACCTGAAGTTGGTCAAACAAGTCATCAATGGGAGACATAAGATAATGTTTCTTTTCCATAACCTTTTTAAGATGCCTATAATCAATGCACATTTGCATAGAACCATACTTCTTCTTTACAAAAAATATAGGAACTCCTCACAAGGACACACTCGGTCTAATAAAACCTTTACCAAAAAGGTCCTAAAGCTGAGAATTTACATCCTTAGGCTCAATAGGAGACATGCAATAAGGTTTCATAGAAATAGGTCGGGTGTTAGGCTTGAGGTTAATACCAAACTCAATCTCATGGAGATGGGGAATACTAGGGCTGTCGGTAGGGAACACATCAGGAAACTCATAAATAATACGAACAAAGCCAAGTGATGGACTCTCTACATGATTATCACAAATATAAGAAAAATAATACTTCCAACCTCTCAAAATAAGTCTCATATAACGAACATAAGAGATAATACCTATCGTCTCACAGCTAACTACTCCTGTAATACCCCATATTTTCGTGATAAAATTCTAACCGTCGATCTTACAAGTCTAAGCTCTAATCCAAATGAGTTGAATTTGAATACAATTTTCATGATCATTATCCTAGTCTATGGAGTATTTTAGATGTAAAAAATGTTCATAGCAATGACCTAGAACAAAGTTGAGCTAAGACTAATTGATTCATCCAAAGCTTGATATTCGATTCTATAAGGGTCAAAAAAACGTGTATATATCATAATATACATGGAATTTTTCATCCAAAGACCTATAAAATTTTAGATAATTGAATTATCTTTCCAACGATACCAATTTTGCAAAAATCTTATACCCGAGCGAAGAGTTATGCCCATTTTCGTGAGAGGCAGTAAGGGTGTGCATGGGCAATGCGCCGCCCAATCAAATGTGTGCGATTGGAAGTGCGAGGCACACTTAAATGTGTGCCATAAGTGTCCGACGAACACCTTAAGGTCTTCCATGGGTTTTGCACCGCATACCTCACTTCTAAGTGCCAAAAACACCCCTATATATGTCTATAACACAGGATTTAACCCCAATTATCCAAAATCCTTTCACTTTCATCAAAAAATTAGTCATGAAACTCCATTAGCATTTCAACTTGAGAACCCAAATAAATTAAAAACTAACCGTAGCTTTTCTATAAGTTTTGGATATTCGGAATCCTTATTCCGAGGGCTACACAAAGCACATAACAATCTTGTGAATAGTCTGTTGGAGTAGAAAGTTCACTCTAAGGCTTCAATTTTGAGGTATGTGAGGTTTTTCAACAAGAACACTTTTTCGTTCTTGTGCCTAAAAGTACTTTCTTTTACGAAGTTATGGATTTCATATGTTTTACTATGATTTTGAAGCATGAACTTATATCCTATGTTGATTATCACTAAATTATGATATTTTTGATATTTTAGAAGTGGAATTATATCAGAATGATGATATTTTGTTCCTTATAACTGAATTTTCAAGATTTTAAAGGGATTTATATATGTTTATGATGTAAAGATTCAATCTTGATAAGTTTTAATGTGATATTGAGACATGAGTTTTGAACTCTATTTGAGATTGTTTTTATTGATAAATCATGTGTTATAAACACCTTGAGTTTGAATGATTTGAGAGGATGAAGAATCTTTGGCCTTTCGGTCGTAAAAAGGGGTGTTTTTGAACCCGAGATGAGAAAAGAAATTCACTTTTACTAATTATTATGAAAAGGGTAGCAAGATGGATCTCGTTGTGAATTGTTGAACTGTTTATTAGTAGATTTTATTTTGAAAAGATCTGAGATAAGTACGGGAGTAGTCTTTAGCACCAAGCGAGAGGTATAGCTATTTTGGTACTTCCCTAGAACTGCGTCTCCCCGTAGGATGTGAGCCTGAGGCTGATGTATATAGTGATCACTAGTGTTTGGATAGATGATGTAAGGCCCTACTCCGATAGAAAGGAATATGGCGACTCTCCTCAACGTAGGTAGAACGTTGGACTCCATGTAGCTCACATGGTTTATGTCGGTTGGAAGAGACTCCAGTGTGTGTGTGTATTCTTCTATCTGATATGAAAATATAATTACTTGAATGATTGAGTTTGAGAAAGTCATTGTTTTCATAAGATTTAAAGACTATATATTCTAAAGAGATTTTTCAAGAGATTTGATTGCTTTGATGAATTGGAATTGAGTTGAAAGTGAATTGAGATTTATATGATGTCTCACGCATTTTACTTTACATATATTACTCATCCATACTTATAATAATTTTAATCGAGCTATGTGAGTCACTTATTGTAGCATGCATGTTTTCTGTGAATACTTATGATGTATGATTTCTGAAATTTGCATACACCCCCATATACTCGGTCCATGTTCTATGGTACTGACCCACGTATTCATACGTGGGATACATTTTCCTTATAATGTAGGTTCAGGTGCTCAGTTCTAGACTTGATCGAGATTCTTCGAGCATATTGATCCACATTTCCTGCAGTGGTGAGTCCTCATGATCCGAGGACTAGTTATTTAGATTTCCTCATTTACTTTGAGTTGTTCAGTTTATCTCATGAGTTCGGGTAAGTTGGGGTCTATCCCAATGGCTCATTGACATACAGTTTAGTAGAGGCTTGTCAGGCTAGACTGTCAGATTGATCAGATTTATCAGAGATGTATTTTGTTACTTTCCGTATTTCATTCGTATTGCAGTATGACATTATTGATGATGTCCAGATTCTTTGATTATAAAGATGTTGAGATAAGTGTTGAATGGTAGAAAAATGGCTTAAAGGGTTAGCTTGGGGCTACTTGTAGCCTTAAGCACCGTGTGACGCTTCGGGACCCATTTTTGGGGCGTTACAAACTTGGTATTAAAGCATAAGGTTTAAGGAGTCCTAGGGAGTCTAACAATCCACATTAAGTAGAGTCTTGATCATCGGTGTGTAGCGCGCCACATCTATGAGCAAGAGGCTACGAGATATTTTAGGAAAAACGATATTTTCTTTCTTTCAGAAGTTCATCATGCTTACCGTGTCTCTCTCTGCTATTGATTCATTCTCTTTTCTTTCAGAATATGCCTCCTCGCTGAGCTAGAAGAGATAACACTGGTCAGCAACCTCAGCTTGTTGAACCACTGAATGAAAATGTATCCCATGCCAAATTCCGGGAAGCCTTTCTGGATCTGGCCCAAGCTATTACTGCGAATGGTCAGGCCAACCTGGCCCCGGTTCCACAATAGTAGGGAGGTGATTCAGCTGTTGCTAGGATTCATGATTTTATGCGGATGAATCTGCCAGAATTTTATATGCCCAGGCCAGAGGAGGATCCACAGTTGTACTTAGAGGAGGTAAGAAAAATCACCCAGGTGATGCATGTTTCTGAGGAGCATAGTGTGGATTTGGCATCATATCGGTTGAAAGACCTTGCTTATGATAGGGTTGTTTCTTAGAGGAAGGGTAAAGGTGAGGATGCCACCCCTATGACTTGGTAGGAGTTCCATGATGCATTCCTGGATAAGTTTTTCCCTTTGGAGATGAGAGAGGCGAAGGTGGAGGTGTTCATGAACTTATGGCAGGGCTCTATGACTATTAAAGAGTACTGCTTGAAGTTTAATTAGTTGGCCAAATATGCTCCTAACTTAGTAGCTAATAACCGAGCCAGTATGAGTAAATTTGTGATAGGAGTGTTGAGCTATATTGTTAAAGAGTGTAGATCTGCTATGCTTAATAGTGATATGAACCTTTCCCAACTGATGACACATGCCTAACAGATTTATGAAGACAAGACCAAGGAGAGGGATAGAATGAGGGGGAATAAGAGATCTAGGTCCGAGAAGCACGAACATGGTCAGACTAGATCGCAGGGAAAGGACCGCCCTCAATTTTAGAATTATTCCTCAGCACCAATATCATCGTCATCTAGCACCCCCACACCTAGGGGTAGGCAGGATAATAGTAGAAGGTCATATGTATCTAGGTCCCAGTTTATTATTGGTAGTAAGCCAAATTATCCTCCGTGTACCCAGTGTGGTAAGGTCATTCAGGTGAGTGTTGGGGAGTGAATAGAGGTTGCTTTGGGTGTGGTGACATGGGTCATAAACTCAGGGAGTGTCCACATGCCAGGCAAGGGCATCGTGATAATCTCCCTCAGACTCAGACTGCTAGTGCCCCAGTTCAGGTGACTCGCCCAGCCCCAGCTCAGGACGTCTCTCCTAGAACCACTAGCGGTCAGCGCCAGAACTTGTTTTATGCTTTACCATCTCGCTAAGAGATGGAGGACTCTCCCAATGTTGTCACTGGTATGCTCCGTATATTTCAGTCTGATGTTTATGCATTGTTGGACCAAGGTTCCAGTTTTTCATATGTTACACCTCTGGTTGCTGTGAATTTTGAAATGAGTCATGAAAATCTTCCTGAGCCTATCCTAGTTTCTACCCCAGTGGGTGAGTCAATTATTGCCCGAAAAGTGTATAGAAAGTGCCATGTTACAGTCCTTCATAGAGTTATATTTGCTGATCTGGTTGAGTTAGACATGGTGGACTTTGATGTCATTTTGGGTATGGACTGGCTTCATTCTTGTTATGCCTCTATTGATTGTCGTACCCGAGTATTCAAGTTTCAGCTTCCTAATGAGCCTGTGTTTGAGTGGTCTGGGAGTTCTGTGTCTCCCAAGAGTCATTTTATCTCATATCTCAAAGCCAGAAAACTTATTTCCAAGGGGTGCATTTATCATTTGGTTAGAGTCAAGGACACTAAGTCTAAGACTCCAACTCTCCAATCAGTTAGCATTTTCAATGAGTTTCCCGATGTATTTTCGGAAGATCTCCTTGGGATACCTCCTGATAAAGAGATAGAGTTTGGGATCGATCTTCTTCCTGATACTTAGCCCATTTTTATTCCTCCTTACCGTATGGCACCTGCAGAACTTAAGGATTTGAAGGAGCAACTTAAAGATCTATTAAATGATAAGGGTTTCATAAGGCCCAGTGTTTCTCCTTGGGTTGCTCCTGTTTTATTTGTGAGAAAGAAAGATGGTTCTTTGTGTATGTGCATTGACTATTGTCAGCTAAATAAAGTCACTATAAAAAATAAGTATCCCCTCCCGAGAATTGATGACCTGTTTGACCAGTTGTAAGGTGCAAGCTATTTTTCCAAGATAGACCTTAGATTCGGCTATCACCAACTCAAAGTAAGGGAGTGTGACATCCCAAAAATAGTCTTCCGAACTCACTATGGTCATTTTGAGTTTCTTTTTATGTCCTTCGGGTTGACAAATGCCCCAGCATCTTTCATAGACCTCATGAATCGAGTGTTCAGGAAATATCTTGATATGTTTGTCATTGTATTCATAGAAGATATCCTTGTATACTCCCGTAGTGAGAATGAACATGTAGATCATCTTCGAATCATCTTGGAAACCGTTAAAAACCACCAATTATTTGCCAAATTCAGCAAGTGTGATTTTTGGTTAAGGTCAGTTGCTTTTCTGAGTCATATCATTCTTCCGAGGGTATTAAAGTTGATCCCCAAAAGACCGAAGCTGTTAGAAACTAGCCTATACCTATCTCTCGGATCGACATTAAAAGTTTCTTGGGTCTAGCTGGCTATTACCGCCGTTTTGTTGAAGGTTTCTCCTCTATAGCATCTCCCATGACGAGGTTGACCCAAAAGAAAGTGAAGTTCTTGTGGTCCAATTCTTGTGAGAAGAGTTTTCAGGAGTTGAAGACTCGAATCATTTTAGCCCCTTTTTTGACTTTGCCTGAGGGAGTTGATGGTTTTTTGGTATACTGTGATGGTTCTAGAGTTGGTTTGGGTTGTGTACTGATGTAGAAGGGTAAAGTTATAGATTATGCTTCTATACAGTTAAAACCCCATGAGAAGAATTACCCCACCCATGATCTCGAGTTAGTTGTTGTTGTGTTTGCTCTAAATATCTGGATACACTATTTGTATGGTGTTCATGTTAATGTTTTCACTGATCATAAGAGTCTATAGTATCTATTTACCCAGAAAGAGTTTAACCTTAGGTAGAGAAGGTGGTTAGATCTTTTAAATGTTTATGACATGAGTGTGTTATACCATCCAGGCAAGGCCAATATGGTGGTGGATGCCCTTAGCAGGGTGTCTATGGGTAGTGTTTCGCATGTTGAAGAGGGTAAGAAAAAGGTTGCTCATAATGTGCACCGTTTGGCTAGACTGGGGGTTAGGTTGTTTGACTCTGCTGAAGGTAGTATAGGGGTTCAGAGTAGTTCCGAATCCTCCTTAGTTTTGGAAGTGAAGGAGAAGCAAGAGTTAGATGCTAGTTTGGTCAGACTGAAGGAGTCAGTCAAGGACGAAAAGGTGGAGGTTTTCTCCCAAGGGAGAGATGGTGTGTTGAAATTACAGGATAGATTATGTGTTCCAAATGTTGTTGATCTGAGACAGAGAATCATGGATGAAGCGCACAGGGTGCGGTATTCTATTCATCAGAATAGGTAAATTAATGTCAATAATAAAGAGCAAGCCCCACGTAGGCTAAAGTAAAGGACAAGACCCACAAGGGATAAAGTAAAGTACAAGCCCCATAAGGGATAAAGTAAATAACATAAAAGAAGTAAGAAGAGCATACCTCCATATTTCCTCATTCTTCATCAATGTCACATTATCAACAAGTGTATATGGATAAGTGACAAACTATTATAAGATATAATCCACTAATATAATCTATTAGAACAAGAGCACAACCATAAATATTATAATACATAATTTCCTAGAAGTAACCTATTCATTGGCCCACTATTAGCATAAATAAAGTTTATCACTTACTTGAGGAATAACATATCCATGGTTTAAATTATAACATGGTGATGGGATCCTTTAATATCATAAACAATAGATCATTGTGGTATCACTAATAATTGAAGTCAATTTGCCCATGAACATTAGTTCTTTTTGCATCACCATAGTTTACAACCAAGGTTAGCCTACATGCTTTCAAGGAAGAATTTCCTAGGCATTTAATAAGTGTCTGAGGTCTTCATAAGAACTACATCAATCCAAACTTAAGGTGTATCAAGAACATCTTTCTAATTCCCCAATTACGTTCTAAGTCCAAATTCTACTCGGAATTAGGCTAAGAAATATAGATCAACTCCTAGGTGTATAGAAATCCACCAATAGTCCTATGGTTAAGGTCTATCCAAAACACTACACCTAACTCAACCATAATAAAAAAAACTTCCATTAATATAAGAAACTAGGGTCAACTTACCCATAACATGAGTGACAAGGTTACTCCCATCTATCTAAAGTAATGTAACGTCCCGAGTCTATACCCCGAATGCTACACAGTGCTCATAATACCATAGAACCACAAGGTAACCCTTGATTGGTACCTACTGCAATAACTGAATAATCATATGGTAAATTTATGGATAATAGGTAGAAAACTGGACATAAGGTTCAACACTATAAATAATATTGAATATGGTATCACAATACCAAAACTGAACATCAATACGCAAAGGAAAAACATGCGTCAGTACTTTGAATGTACTGGTATGCTTAGTGAGGTAGGCTAAAATGCATGGGTTCGTATGCATGAATAATACTAACTGAATATCATGAGTATGACTGAATGAGAGTACATGCATGAATATGTAAACTGTACTGAGATCATAATAACATTGAATACTAGATTACTGGTAACTGAATAACTGTATCTGACAGTCTTGTTTCTGTGGAAGTATATTGAGTCCCGTAGTGAGATGAGTGACTATGTCTAACAATCCTGAATCTGTGAAACTTAACTGAGTTCCAGACTGAGACTGAATCTGAAACTGAGACTATGGGAAGTAATCATCTAACCGACATGCCGCTCTCTAACTGATTTGGGGTCCAACCTATCACCCCAGTTAAAAAGATGTTAATATCATACCAGGGGCAAGGACAAGTGCTGAGTCACCCTTATCTGGTAGGTACTTTGGACGAGAATGGTGGTACCATCAATTGGCAGGTGGATCACCTCATCAGCTCTCAACTAGTAGGTTGATGTTTCAACCTACGCTGGCTACATAATTCTGGAATGGAAGGACTACTTCTAAGGATTACACTCTCTACTGGTAGGTGAGTCCCCATCCTTGGGTTCACTCAGTGCTGAATCCTACTCCCAACTGAGTAGACACTAGACTGAATTCTAAACTGTACTGGGTTAGACTGAACTGTTACCAATTGTACTGTTTAACTGAACTGAATTGGACTGATTCTGAGTTCACTGAGTTTTCCTACGTTCTGTAACTAACTGAATTCTACTGATTAAGACATGACTAATTCTACTCTATGAATGACCATGGCTTTAGATAAACAGCTAAATTATTGGGTAGTAAATAACCCCAGGACTCAAAACCATAAACTTAAAAGACATGGCATAATCTTGAGACATGGTAATTAACTACTTAGTCATCATTCATTCATTTGGGCATTCAAGCAAACACTTGCATGACATGAACTTCCATATATGATAACATGATATAATTTTGCTATTCCACTCACATGGACAATTCATTAAATACTTGTGGGGGCATAATATATGCACATAATACTAAAACAACATATAGGCATCGTGATTCAATTCAAATTACATAGTTTCAAGAGTTTCAACAAGAATTCACATGATAATGCACACATATCAATTAACTCTACATTAATCTTGTAGTAAATCATGAAATAAAAACCCAATTAAGTAATAATCATGAATACACTTTAATTCAAATCATGGAAATCATGAAATCACTCTACATGAACTTTAAAAGAGTTTCTTGGACTCCAAGGTTGGAAGGAACCCTTGGATAAACACTTCACATACCTTAGTTGGTGAATTCTGGAAATTTAATGATGGAATCTAGAGACTTGAATTTGAATTTAATTCACCTAGGGTTTTTGTTCTTGAGCAATTTGTGAAAGAATAATTATATTTTACTACAGGAGGGCTAAATTTTGTGTTATGGGGTCTGAAGGGCGTGAGAAAAAGATTTAATTGACCCTGAGGATGCGCAGGCTGATGCATCGCGTTGTTGGCATCAATGGGATAGCCAACGCGCCACGTAGAGACCACATTGATTCACTAGAAATTGCATTGAGCTAAGGTAAAAATTATCTATCGATGCGAGGGATGACGCGACGCGTGAATATCACGTCGACTCACTATTTTGGTCATTTGACCATGATCTAAACGAGGTATGAAAATCCAAAACTTGTTCAGAAACACCTATTGACATTCCTGATCATGAATTAACTCAAATATCAATATTTAATGGACGTAAAGGTTGCGAAATAAGATTGCCAACATTCGAAGGCTAAAATAATAATAAGTCTAAATACGTAGCTAGAATTTTCTAAGTATGGGATCCCTTAGCAAGCTTAAAAGGACTGAATTAAGCTAAGAATTTTGCGGGGTCTTACAAAATGTCACCCATGGGAACATTCATCCTCGAATGAGACTGACTAAACTGAGAGGACTGGTAGACTAAACTTACTTATTGAACATGAACATCTGAAACATGATTATCTTATTTTCATTACTGACATACTGAATTTCATACTAAACATGCATATCTAATGCATGAGAACATGACTGAACTGACTCCTAAATATAAGACGGAACATGCAATGGTAACTGATACCAAGTTAGTAATGGAAAATCTGAGCATGAAACTGAATAAGCTTAAGGAAGACTATTACCTTGAGCTGAATTTAAGTTTTCAGAGAAGAGGTGAGGATACTTGGTTTGCATATCTACTTCTGCTTCCCAAGTAGATCCCTCAACGGACTGATGTTGCCAAAGAACTTTGACTAGAGGGACTTATTTGTTCCTCAGTCTGCAAATCTGATAATAAAGGATTTCGACTGGAATCTCTTTGTAAGAGAGGTTGTTCTGAATATCTATGCCCTCTATGGGGACTACAGCTGATGGTTCACCTATACATTTCTTTCGGAAGGAGACATGAAACACTGGATGGACTAAAAATAGATATGAAGGCAACTCATACTCATAAACTATCTTTCAAAAATAGATGATAATTCAGTAAGGATCGGTATTTTGGGGACTGAACTTCCACTTCTTTACAAAACACTTTACTTCTTTCATAAGAGATATTTTTAAGTACATACAGTCACCAATCTCGAACCCGAGATCCTTTTTGTGCACATCTGCATATGATTTCTATCAGCTCTGAGTTATCTTAAGCCTTTCCATGATCAGCTAAACTTTTTCTAAGGTGTCAAATACAAAGTCAGGCCCTACCACTGCGACCTCACCCATATCTAACCAACCAATAGGAGATCTACACCTCCTCCCATAAAGCACCTCAAACGGAGCCATCTGAATACTAGAATGATAGTTTTTGTTGTATGCAAAATCAATCAAAAGTGGTTATCCTAACTACCTTTAAAATCTATCACACATGTCGTAGCATATCCTCTAAAGTCTGAATGGTCCTTTCTGCTTGACCATCTTTCTGAGGGTGAAAAGTTGTACTGAGGTGAACTCGGGTACCAAGACCCTTTTGGAATGCTCTCCAGAAATAAGAGGTGAACTAGGTACCTTTATCTGAGATGATAGACAATGGAATGTCGTGTAATCTGACCAACTCCCTAATATATATTTTAGCGTAATCCTCAGCTAAGTAAGAGGTATGGACTAGTAGGAAATGACCTAATTTGGTCATCATTTCTATAATGAATCAAACTAAATCATGCTGACGACGAGTACGAGCCAAATCCATCACAAAGTCCATGTTCATTTCTTCCCATTTCCAGGTGGAAATGCTGAACTCCTGCATGGACCCACTAGGATTCTGATGCTCAATCTTAACTTGTTGACATATTGAGAACTTAGCCACAAACTTTGCAATATCCATCTTCATCCCACTCCACCAATAGATCTCTTATAAATCATGGTACATCTTAGTGGGCATTGGGTGAATAGAGTACTGCGTACCATGCATTTCTACAAGAATTTGCTGCCTCAAGTCATCTACGCCTGGCTCACATAGTCAACCCTGACAACACAAAACACCTCCCCCTTGGGAGAAAACCTCTACCTT
Organism: Capsicum pubescens; assembly: GCA_030864215.1. Classification (NCBI taxonomy): domain Eukaryota; kingdom Viridiplantae; phylum Streptophyta; class Magnoliopsida; order Solanales; family Solanaceae; genus Capsicum; species Capsicum pubescens. The sequence continues at coordinate 129,719,779 of CM061543.1, forward strand.
CTGATCTCTGACTGATTCTTTCAACTTGACTAGACTGGGATCCCTATCCTGCTTTTCCTTCACTTTGGAAACTAGGGATGATTCTGAACTACTTTGCACCCATACACTACCTTCTGCTGAATCGACTAAGCGGACACCCAGTCGGGCTAGCTGATGGACTTTTTGAGCTAAATTTTTTCTTACTATCCTCGACATGAGTAATACTACCCATAGATAATCTACTGATAGAGTCAGCCACTATATTGGCCTTGCCCGGATGATACAGGACACTCATATCATAATATTTCAACAACTCTAACCATCTTCTCTAGTGGAGTTTTAGGTATTTTTGAGAAAATACATAGTTCAGGCACTTGTGGTCTGTAAACATATCCACATGAACTCCAAACAAATAGTGCCTCCAAATTTTTTATGCAAACACTACTGCTGCTAGCTCAAGATCATGAGTAGGGTAGTTATTTTTATGGGGTTTAAGATGCCTAAAGGAATAGTCTATGACCTTACCTCTCTTTATCAGAACACACCCCAATCCAATTCTTAAGGCATCACAATACACCACAAAGCCATCTAAACTATCTAGTAAAGTCAAAACTGGAGTTGTAGTGAGTCAAGTCTTCAACTCCCAAAAACTCTTCTTACAAGAATCTGAACTCTGGAACTTGACTTTCTTCTGAGTCAATCTAGACATGAGGGATGAAATAGATGAAAATCCCTCAACAAACTGTCGGTAATATGATCTAAAGGATAGATGAGTCTGGGCTAATTTCTAACTACATGGGTCTTTTGGGGATCAACTCTAATGCTATCGCCGGAAATGATATAGGCGAGGAAAGATAATGACCTTAGCCAAAATTCACACTTACTAAATTTTGCAAATAACTAATGATTTCTGAGAGTCTATAATAATATTCTAAGATGGTCTGTATGATCATGTTCCCTGCGGGAGTAGATGAGAATGTCATCCATGAAAACTATGTCAAACATGTCCAAGTACTTCTTGAACACATGGTTCATCAAGTCCATGAAGGCTGTTGGAGCATTGTCAAGACCAAAGGACATGAATAAGAATTCAAAGTGAACATACAAAGTTTTGAAAGATGTTTTTTGAATGTTACAGTCCCTGACTCTGAGCTGGTGATAGCCTGATCTGAGGCCTATCTTAGAGAAATAACTGGCACCTTAAAGTTGGTAAAAAAGTCATCAATTCTAGTAAGTGCATACTTGTTCTTGACCGTGACTTTATTTAACTGATGGTAGTCAATACATATTCTGAGGGAACTATCTTTCTTACGTACGAATAAAACTAGTGCACCTCACAGAGACACACTAGGCCTGATGAATCCCTTATCTAGGACATCCTTTAATTATTCTTTTAATTCTCTATGTTCTACTAGAGATATTCTTTATGGCGGGATAGATATGGGCTGAGTATCTGGAAGAATACCGATTCCAAAATTAATTTCCCTTTTAGGAGGAACTCCAGGAAGTTCTTCGAGAAAAACATCTAGGAATTCACATGCCACTGACACTGACTCAAGAGTAGGGGTTTCTTAATTAGATTCCTGGACTCGAACGAGATGGTAGACACATCCCTTAGATATCATTTTTCTATCCCAAAGGTAAGAAATAAGCTGACCCCTAAGTAATGAAGTACTACCCCACCCCTCTAGGATGGGTTTGTTTGGAAACTGAAATTGGACAATTCTGTTTCTGCAATCGACTGAGGCATAGAAGGATTGAAGCTAATCCATGTCGAGAATGACATCAAAATCAATCATCTCTAATTTTACTAAATCTGTTGTAGTGATTTTCTGAGATATCATAATCGGGCAGTTATTGTATACCCACATGGCTATGATAGATTTACCCGTAGGGGTAGAGACTAAGAAAGGTTCTCCTAGAATTTCAGGACTGACTCCGAAATTAACTATTATATATGGTGTAACAAAGGACAAAGAATCTCCCGAATCTATCAAAGTATAAACATGCAAATGGAAAACTTATACGTACTAATGACCACATCAGGAGAACTCTCCTGATATTGTCGGTACTGAAGAGCAAAAAGTCTATTTGGGTGCTTCCCACTGGTGGCATTGGAAGTGGTACCCTGCTGATTCAGGTGACCAGAATGAGCTGGGGGATGATTATTCTGACCTTGAGAACCTGACTAGGGATAATATCTGACTCTGTGTCCTGACTTTCCACACCCAAAATATACATCACTACCCACTCTACAGACACCTTAGTAGTTTATGCCATACTTCTAACAAAGAGGATTGGTTAGGGCACTGCTAACACTGGCCTGGGGTTTAGGTCAAAGTGACCTATCCCTATTGCTGTCTCTGAATTTTGGTACAGTAGTGCTAGATGAGGACGGAGCTTGAACTGAGGATTTTGAGTAGAACTAAGAATGATTTTCACCCTCTAACTTAGGCTAAGCAAAGTAAAAACTACCTGTTCTCTCTCTCTTATTCTCCCTCTCCTTTTATTTATTATTAGCCTCCTCTACCTGCTGAGCATGGACTATGAGCCTAGATATGTCCATCTCCTTAATAAGAATTACGGTCCTACACTCTTTGACTACGCTACTAGACACCCCTGACACAAACTTACTCATTTGGGATCTGTTATCTTCCACCATATGAGGAGCATATCTAGCTAATTGAGTAAAGTTAAGAGAATACTCTTTCACTATCATATTTCACTGCATCAGATTGATAAATTCCAACACCTTCGCTTTCCTCTACTCCAGTGGGAAGAACCTATCCAGAAAATTAGTGGAACACTCCTCTGAATTTATGGGCCATACATCTATAGCTCTCTCTGCTTTCCAATGTTTAAACCATGAGTGAGCCATATCCTGCAACTGATATGTGGCCAACTCAGTGCTCTCAATTGGAGTAACCCTTATAATATTAGTAACCTTATGCACCTAATCAAGAAATTCCCGAGGGTCCTCATCTTACTTATACCTGATAAACGATAGAGGGTTCATTTGGGTGAGGTCCTAAATCATAGAAACAATAATATTGGCCACTCGATTAGAGGAAATAGCAACTGGGCATTTATTCTAGGCTGCCACAGAATGAGCTAGAATGGTGAAGGCTGCTCTGAAATCAATGTTGGAGACGTGTTCGTCAAGTGGATCTGGCTGGATGGGATGGGTTTTGGCTGGTCTCCTATTCCTCTTTCCTTAGTCCTCTCTGGAGGTATGTTTTTGTAAACAAAAGAGAAAGGATTAGACTGAGAGTTTAACTAGAGCTTTTGCTCACTCGCACGATATGAATCCTGAAAGAAGGCTAACTTTTCCTATAACATCTCGTAGCCTCTTGTCCATAAATGTGGCATGCAACACACCCATGCATAAGACTCTACTAGATGCGTCTTTCCAACTTTGTAGAACTCTATTAAAGCTTAGGATCTGATACCAAGTTTGTAACACCCCGAGATTGTACCCCAGACACTACACGGTGCTTATAATCCTGAAGGACCACAAGATAGCACATGATTGGTACCTACTGCAATAACTTAATAATAATATGGTAAATATATGCAAAATAGGTGGAAAACTATCCATAAGATTCAATACTATAAATAATACTAAATATGGTATCACAATACCAAAACTAAACATCAATACTGAAAACTAAACAACTGTCAAAAAATACTCTATTCTAAAAAGCCTCTAAACTTTCTGAACTGTGGAGTTGATGGGACACGTCCCAAACTAACTCCGACTACTAAAAATGAACTGCAATGCTTAAATAAATAATCACATCCTTGAACTATGAAGACTTACCACTACCTTTGTATGTTAAGAGTCTGAACTGCTAAGGGTGCTTAGGAGCCTGTGCGTCTGAACCTATGATATAAGACATTATAGCGCACAAGAAATGCATGCGTCGGTACTTTAAATGTACTGGTATGCTCAATAAGGTAGGCTGAAATGTATGGGTTCATATGCCCAAATAATACTAACTGAATATCATTAGTATGACTGAATGAGAGTACATGCATGAATATGTAAACTCTACAGATATCGTAATAACACTGAATACGGGATTACTGGTGACTGAATGACTGTATCTAACAATCTTTATTCTATGGAACAATACTGAGTCTCGTACTGAGCTAAGTGACTGTGTCTGATAGTCCTGAATCAGTGGAACTAAACTGAGTTCATACTAAGACTGAATCTCAAACTGAGACTGTGAAAAGTAATCATCTAACCCATATGCCCCTTCTCTAACTGATTTAGGGTCCAACCAGTAACCCTAGTTGGAAGGGTGTCAATATCATGCCACAGGAAAGGACAAGTGCTAAGTCACCCTCATCTGGCAGGTACTCTAAACGAGAATGGTGGTACCCACAACTAAAAGGTAGATCACCTCATCAACGCTCAAATGGCAGGTTGATGTCTCAACCTACGCTCGATATGTAGTTATGGAATGCAGGACTGCTTCTAAGGATTACACCTTCTACTGGCAGGTGAGTCCCCATCCTTGGGTTTACTTAGTTCTGAATCCTACTCCCAACAGAATAGACACTTGACTGAATTCTAAATTATACTAGGCTGGACTAAACTGTTACTGATCATACTATATAACTCAACAGAAATGATTTTACTGAACTGAACTAGACTGATTCTGAGTTCACTAAGTTTTCATATGTTCTGTAACTGACTGAATTCTATTGATCAATAGATGACGGATTCTACTCTGTGATTGATCATGACTCTAGATAAGGATCTAAATTATCAGGTATTAAATACCCTAGGACTCAATAGAATAAACTTAAAAAACATAAAAAAAATCTAGAGACATGGTAATTAACTACTTAGTCATCATTCATTCATTTCGGCATTCAAGCAAACACTAGCATGACATGAACTTGCATACATAGTAACATGATATAATTTCATTGTTCCACTCACATGGATAATTTATTAAATACTTGTGGGGCATAATATATGCACATAATACTAAAACAACATGTGGGCATCATAATTCAATTCCAATTACATAATTCCAAGATTTTCAACATGAGTTCACATGATAAAGCACACATATCAATTCACTCTAAATGAATCTTGTATTAAATCTTGAAATAGAAACCCAATTAAGTAATAATCATGAATAAACTTTAATTCAAATCATGGAAATCATGAAATCACTCTACATGAACTTTAAAAGAGTTTCTTGGACTCCAAGGATGGAAGGAACCTTTGGATGAAGACTTCACATAACTTAGTTGGTGAATTCTGGAAAATTAATGGTGCAATCTTGATCCTTGAATTTGAATTTAATTCACTTAGGGTTTTTGTTCTTGAGCAATTTGTGAAAGAATCATTATATTTTGCTAAAACAGGGCTAAATTTCATGTTATGGGTGCTGAAGGTCGTGAGAAAAAGACTTAATTAACCCTATGGACGCGACCTTTTAATTACAAAAAAATTGAATCATCGACGCGTAGTCTGACACGCCGTGTCATTGGCATTGATGTAATAGCCAACGTGCCGTGTTGAGTCCATGTCAATTCACTGGAAATTGAACTAAGATGAGGGAAAAATATTTGTCGACGCAGACAATGCGTCGCGTTAAGATCTCGTCGACTTAATTTTTTTGTCATTCAAACAGATCTAAACGAGGTCTAAAAAATTCAAAATTTGTCCAAAAACACTTATTGACATTCCTAATCATGAATTAACTCAAATATCAACATTTAATGGACGTAAAGGTTGCGAAATAAGATTGACAACTTTTGAAGGCTAAAATAACACTAAGTCTGAATACTTAGCTAGAATTTTATAAGTATGGGACCCCTTAGCAAGCTTAAAAGGACTGAATTAAGCTAAGAATTTTGTGGGGCCTTACTAGTAACTAGATCATTTACATGCTAATGATGAGTCATGACGTCAAATTCACTAAGATTCAAGCCTATAAGCCAAATATTCCAATAGTTCAAGAGTCCTAAATGATTCAACTAAACACAAGTCTTACCATTCAAAATTCTAACTCCTAAAACCATCCCAATCTGAAAAGATATCACAATTATACTGCAACATAGTTCAATATAACAAGGAACAAGCCTAACCTACCTCAAATCTAAAGAAAGCTCACGTACTGCTAAACCTTTGATTTTACCTTCTGAGAAGCTTTTTAAAGATGCCATGCTATCAGAAACGTAATCTACACATTATAATGAGAACATTGACACCCATGTTGAACCATTGTCTTTCAGGTCCAAAAATGACACTAAAACCCCCAAGTGGGTCCCATTTATGGAAAACACATTTTTGAGGTCAATCAAATATTCTCATACTATCCAGGAATCATAACCTTCAAGAAATGGGTAAAAACTAAGATTATTTGGGGATAAATTAAGCCCCAAAACTATTTGGGGTTTTGGTCAAGAATTCAAGAAATGCAAGCACGAAATAGAAGGATTCATACCTCAAATCTGATGCTAATCACAAAAAATGCATGTTAACTAAGCTCCAAAGACTGAATATGACTTTAACACACCATTTTAGGGTTTCTTAGTCTCAAGAAAGAGTAAAAACTGCCCTAAATGTGACGTAAAGAGCTATCAAATACCCATCCCAGGCAAAGAGATACCGCTATCCACACCATGGGTTGTGATCACTATTTTACAATCATCATGGGCCTTGTCGTGATTTCCATAGCGTGATCATCGTGATCATTTTACTATCTCTATTGCACCAGAAACTTGAAAAATTTCCAAGTTGTCGATGACAACTTGGGATCCATTCAAAGTCTGCTATATACAAATGAACTATGTAACCACACTAAATTCAAAATTTCAGACGCGTTGGAAAAGTTAGATTTTCCATTTGATATCGTTTAGACAAAATATGGATCCCACACCTAATATTCCAATTTTTAAACTTTTCAACCGATAGGTAAAAATGAGCTTGTCTTCATTGGTGAAACACCTAGGCTTTGGACTCATAGAAAAACTCCCTTGTTTGAGGATTCTGGACTAGGTACGACTTAAGGTACCAATAATACCCTTGGAATACGACTTTGTGATCCCTCTCATATCCTAGGTAGTATGGTGGGGGTTACACATTATCCAAGATATTACTTATCCTTACCATAGTTGTATATTAAGGTATGAGTCATACCAATCCAAGTTATATAGAGTGTTTGTTTTGATCTAGAGTGGACTATTTTGGGTACGGGTTAAGTGTATGGTTTAGGGTACCATTCATACCCTTGGGTATGATTCAAGGGTGTGTGGTCATACCTTGGTAAGGGTAGGAGTCCTTGTGAAGTCCTAAGGTACAATATAGGGTTCCACTTATACCCTAGTAAGTTGTGCCCACCTGGGAAGTCACTTGTTAGCTTTTAAGACAAGGTCTTTATGGATATTTCCAACCCCAAAACCCTTAAGTACCCTAACTATATAATTTCTTTTCAACTCCTAAACATTCATTTAGAAGATCGAAACATTCCAAAAATATATTTTATACTTCTCAAAATAAGGATGGACGCTAGGGTTCCAAGTGGTGTTCATCTAGAGAAAAATAAGAGTCAGGTTTCTTTGTGGATCATTTTTTTAAGGCATGTGAATCATTCTCTTGTTATTAAACTAAAAAAAATGTATTTAAAACATTGATTAACACTTGTAAATCATGACTTTAAAATCAAATGTTAAGGGTTTTGATGCCTAGTAATAAGTAATATTTGTTCTTTCTTAGACTTGTGTTTATTCATAATATTGGTGATTATTTGCATATGTATGTTCTTTTTTTGTGGTTTAACTAATGGGTCCTTATAAACCCTAATACAGATAATTTATACTTTGACTTTAGCCTTGGTAATGGTATGCCCATAAGTTGTTTTGAAAATATCTAAGATAAATGTCTAGTCACATGTTGATAATTTTTTGATTGTTTTGATGGACAAAAAGGAGTTAAAGTCCCTAAACATGAAATTGAAGTTTGTTGAACTAAAGTGTGGTATAAGATTGCCAATTAGGAATGAATGGTTTATAAGGGCCTTGATGACCACAAATTGAATAAAACAATGAATTGAATTAATGCATTGTCCTATTAAAGTGTTTGTTTGATAAAAGGTTCCGTGAATACCTCGTGGTCATATATATATATGGTGATGAATCGGTTAAATGGGCTAGAGTCCCTAGATATTGAAGTGAATTAATGTAAATGTATGGGCAAAGGGTTAGAGTCCCAATGTAGACTAATGATAGTCATAGTGGTTGGTGGTTAATGTTCCTTATTTACTAAATTTTCTTATTGTTAAAGTCCCTTGCCTACTAAAGTGGCTTGTGGTTAAAGTACCTTGCCTACTAAAGAAGCTTGTGGTTAAAGTCCCTTTCTTACTAAAGTGGCTTGTGGTTAAAGTCTCTTGCCTACTAAAATGTCTTGAGGATAGAGTCCCTTTCCTAAATATGGTGTCTTATGGTTAGAGTCTCTTTTCTAATACGTCTTGTGGTTAGAGTCCCTTGCCCAGCGAAATGACTTGTGGTTAAAGTCCCTTGCCTAATAAAAATATATATGGTTAATGTCCCTTGTTTAATAAGAGATGTTTAAATCAATATGTGAGAAAGGATTGAGTCCTCCTCTTCATGACACATGATTGGATGCATTAAGAATGCTTGTTAAATCATTTTTCCTTTAGCACGCCATGAATATGTTATATATATATAAATTTATAAATGCATGCCCATAAATGTAAATATGGTTAAATATGATTATTTGACTTAATTTTGAGTGATGACTTTATTTTATCCTTATACTTGAGTTATATGCTAGTATTCCAACCACTGACATCTCCAAATGCTATGCCCCCGCACAACATAGGGGCCGAAGCTTCATCTTTTTTTCCTGAGCAATGACAGGTGTTTGGGTGGTTTATGTATTGACATTGAAGTGGTTAGCTTCCATTTTTTGGAATGAATGCATTTCATAGTCTTTTATCTTTTATTGTAGACATATTTAGACTTGGTTTTGTTATTGTCAGGGACTTTTCCCGACATATATATATATGGAAATTGGATTTGTATAGAGGCATTATGGATGACTGGTTACTTAGGTATGCTAGTTAGCATGTTGTTTTAAGTGAAATGTTTAGACATTATCTAATTTAAGATATTAGTTTTGCTACCAATAACTTGATTTATGGTGAAAGTTCATTCGACACTTGTGGATTGATATGATGGTTAGGTTGGGTTGATGAGGAAATCTCTAAATCATGTTGGGCTTGAGATTCCCTTACAATAGGACCTGGTTTTGGGTTGTGTCAAATTAGTATCAGAGCTAGTTCATGGTCAGTTGGGTTTCAGCAAAGACATGTCAAGTAGAGTTGGTGTGTTGCATACCATGCTTATAAAAAGGAGGCTATGAAACATTTAGGAATGTTTCCCTTTCTTGTATTTCAATCTTGAACTATAGAATCTAAGGTCATCGATTCCTTTGATTTCTATTTGCTTATCTTTTAGCTTATGCCTCCAAGGAGATTTGATACTCAGGAAAACTCTTCTGTCCCAACTGAGGGCCCTATGGACAGAGCTTGTCCAATTTTTAGGGTCCATACCCGAGTTAGGGATTTAGTATCTGTCTATGCTCATGGGGTTCCACCATCCCCACTAATCCTACTTATGAAAGTGACACTCCTACTCAGTCATCACATAGGGATACTTTTAATGCTGAGTTTTGTCGCTCCATTAATCTCTTGACTTAATTGGTAGTATCTCAATAAGAGTGTGGTTCTCTGACTGTCATTTTTTCTGAAGCCACAAGAGTTGGCCAATTTATGAGGTTTATCCATCATATATTCATAGGTACCAAGGTAGAGGAGGATCATCAAGGCTTCATTGATGAAATAGAGAAGATCTTTTGGATCATGTATGCTTCAGAGTTTGAGGCTATTAAGTTTACTCACTACCAATTGAAGGATATAGAATACCAATGGTATGAAGGGTAGGAATTGTCTAGAGGTGTGGATGCTAGTTCTTCCGTATGGGAAGATTTCTCTAAGGCTTTATTGGACTGCCTCTTTCCTTAAGTGTTAAGAAAAGTAAAAGCGGAAGATTTTGTGAACTTGAAGTGAGTGAGGATATCTTCCAAGAAGTATGCCTTGAAATACCATAAGTTTTCTAGGTATGCTCTTAAGATTGTTCTTAGCATGATGGCTAAAATGCATAAGTTTGTTTTGGGATTGTCCCATAAGTTGGTGCTTAAGAGCAAGGCGGCTTTGTTGATCAAATACTTGGACATATCTAGGTTGTTCATGTATATGCAACAAGTGGAGGAAGAGAAAAAGAGACATACTGAGTTTAGCAAAAGACAAGTGAAAAAATTTAGACCTTCTGAGTGATGTGGTCAAGACGGTTGAAAGTGGTCAAGAAAGAAGTAGGGCAGTTTGGGTTCTTTCCCTCGACTAGTCTCCTTACCCAAAGTCATCAGGTGATTATAGGTCTCAGTGTTGTGGTTGGTTTTGAGTACCGAGTGACCAATCTTAGACTAGTGGGTCTCAGTCGGCTCCATCCTATACACTTTATACATTTTGTGGTCAGCATCCTCTTGTTAGTGTTTGAAGGGGAGAAATAAATGGTTTATATGTGGTCTGATTGGGAACATGTAGTAATAGTGCCCCTCTCTAGTGGCTTGTTGGGCCAATAGGGCCCCTATATCTACTTTATCTACTCCTGCATAGAAAGGTGTTATTTCTGCATGTGCTTCTATTTCTGGCACTGGTGCTAGCCAAAATTATCTTTATGTACTTGCTACTCACAAGGATTCTAAGGTTTCTCCCAATGTTGAAACTTTTATCCCGTGATGTGTACTATTTGATTGATCTAAGGTCTACTATTTCTTATGTAACACTATTTGTAGCTGTGCATCTTGGTTTTGGTCCTGAGAGTCTGTCAGTTTCTTTTTCTATTTCTACCCCAATATAAGAATTTATGGTTGTTAAAATGGTATATGGGAGGTGTGTGGCATCCGTTAGTGGTAAATAAACTCTTGTAGACTTGATAGAGTGGACATGATTAATTTTGTTGTTATTTTGGGGATTAATTTGTTGCACTTGTGCTATGCTTCCTTAGATTGTAAGACATGTGGTGTCATGTTTAAATTCTCTATTGAGCCAGTAATTTTATTAGAAGGGGGTTACTTAGTGCCTAAGTGGATATTCATTCCGCATCTTAAGGCCTAAATGTTGATCTTAAAATGGTGTTTGTATCATTTGGTCCTAGTTAATGATTTTTAATCAGAAGGTTTTCCTCTAGAATTCATTCCTTCGGTTAATTAGTTTCCTGATGTCCTCCCGATGACCTTCCCGATATTATTCCTAATAGGGAAATCAATTTTTGGATTGATATTGTTCTGGACACTCATCCATTTTCCATCCCCCTTTATAAAATGGCTCCGGCGAAGCTAAAAGAGCATAAAGAGATATTAAAGGACCTCTTGGATAAAGGTTTCATCCATACTTGTGTGTCTCATTGGGGTGCTCCCATGTTGTTTGTTCATAAGAAGGGTGGTTCCCTTTGTACGTGCATTGATTATAGTTTGTTGAACAAAGTGACCATAAAGAATAAGTATCCTCTTCCTAGGATCGATGATTTGTTTGATCAGCTTTAAGGAGCAAAATATTTTTCTAAGATTGATCTTAGGTTGGGTTATCATCAACTAAAGATTAGGAAGTGGATAACATTAAGACCGCCTTTAGAACCTAATATGGTAAATATGAGTTTGTAGTTATGTTCTTTGGGTTGACCAATGACCCCACGACTTTCATGGATTTGATAAATAGGATCTTCTGTCCGTTCTTGGACTTGTTTTTCATTGTCTTCATTGATGATATCTTGTTCTATTCAAAGAGTAAGGAGGATCTTATCGATAACCTCCGTGCCATGTTACAAACTTTAAAAGATCATCTTTTGTTTGCAAAGTTTTCAAAGTATCTATTTTGGTTGAAGGCTTTGACTTTCCTTTGTTATATTACCTCTAGTGAAGGGGTTAGGGTAGATCCTCAAAAGGTTGTGGTGGTTAAGAAGTGGCCTAAACCTGCAACTCCAATCGTTATTTGGAGCTTCTTCATTCTATCTGGTTACTATAGGATATTTGTGGAGAGTTCTTTTACTATAGCTTCCTCATTGAATAAGTTGACCCAGAAAAGGTCAATTTCTTATAGTCGGATACTTGTAAGGGTAGTTTTGAGAATTTGAAAGATAAATTGACTTCGTCTTTGATTTTGACTTTGTTCTAAGGTAATGATGGTTTCATAGTATATTGTGATGCTTCTTGTATTGGGATTGGTTATGTATTGATGCAACATGGTAGGGTAGTGGCTTATGTTTCTAGGCAATTGAAAGTTTATTAGAAGAACTACCCTACTCATGAATTGGGATTATTAGTCATGGTTTTTTCGTTGAAGATTTGGCGACATTATATCTATGGGGTTTATGTTGACATCTTTTCCTATTGTAAGAGTCTTTAGTATGCGTTTATGTAGAAAGAGTTGAATCCTAGACAAAAGAGGTGACTCGAGTTGTTGAAAGACTGATATAAGTCTCCATTAGCGTCCGAGCAAAGCTAATATAGTTGTCGATACTCTTAGTAGGTTGTCCATGGGAAGCTTAACCCATGTAGATGATGATAAGCGGGAATTGGTGAAAGATATTCACCATTTAGCTAATCTTGGAGTTTGTCTCACAGACTCGGAGAATAGTGTTGTATTTGTGCATCCGATATCACAGTCATCCCTGGTTGTTGAGATAAAGGAAAAGCAAATATTAGGTCTCCATTTGATAAAGATCTATAATAATATGGGTCAACAAAAGATTATTGGCTTTGTGATTGAAGTACCAAGGTAGGCTATGTTTTCCCAATGTCGATGGGTTGAGGAAAAGTATCATGGGCAAGGCCCGTGGATCTCGTAATGCTATTCATCCTGGTTCTACAAAAATGTAACAGTCATAAGGAGTTCTATTGGTGGAGTAATACAAAACACCAATTGAAAGGGTGCCATTAGTGTACCACAAGTAAAGACAAGCTGAAGATTAACCCTTTACTGTCAGGTTCCCTAAACGAGAATGGTGGTACACTCTACTGGCAGGTGGAGCACCTCATCAACCCTTAACTGGTAGGTTTGATGTATCAACCTATGCTAACTACGTAGTTCTGGAAAGCAAGGATTTCTTTTAAGTATCATACCCTCTACTGGTATGTGAGTCCCCATCCTTAGGTTCACTCGGTGCTAAATCCTACTCCCAACTGAAAGACACTGAACTGAGTATACTGAACTAGACTAGACTGATGCTGAGATTTCTGAGATTTCCTAAGTTCTGTAACTGACTGAATTCTACTGAGTTCTATAATGGACAGAGAGTAATATTGATTATGACATGACTGATACTATTTTGCAACTGACACTGGCTCTAAGTAACAGCTAGATTCTTAGTTATTAAATATCCCCAGGCCTCGATAGCATGAAATGTAAACAAAAGCATAATCTTGAATAACATAACAATGTTCACTTGGTCAAAATCCATTCATAGGGATATTTTATCAAGCACTTGTGATGCATTAACTTGTACATAGATGGGGAACACATGTTAGCATGCTATAATGGCATTACTTCATTCTCATAGTAAATTTATCAAACACATGGGAAGCATACTTGGTTCATTTAATCATAAACACATAGAGTTAACTTGGTTACAACAATCAACATGCAAATTGAAGGGATTATCATAAATATCATGTAATTCAACCCATACTAGAATCAATTATTGGAACTTGTAATCTAAATCATGGATTAAAACTCAAACAACATCATGAATCATGAAGTCAATCTAATAAAAACATGGAAATCATAAATCATAAATCTTGTATCTTAAAAAAAGGTTTCTTGGGATCCATTGAAGGTAAGGATCCATGGATGAACATCTAACATACCTTAATTTGTGAGATTCTTGGAGTTCCTGGAGAGATTCTTAGGACTAACCTTGATTATTGAGAGATAGGGTTTGTTTTCTTGAGAGAGAAATACGTCTTGATTTTGGGGGAAAGTGAATAATGAAGGGTTTTACACATTTTTAGGACTTAAATCCCACATTTGGATGGAATAAAATCATGGGAAAATACTATTTTAACCCTAGGCGCAAGGTTAATTTATCATGAAATTTTCCCGATTGGGACCCCTGACGCGACGTGGCGCAACCGAAAAATTACAACTGGGAAATTGCACTGTGGCGTGACACGGTGGTATCACGTTGCCACTTTTTTTGTGAACTGAAAGTGCACCGCGACACAGTGGAATCGTATTGGTACACTAAAAAATGACAATTATGAACTGGGTCTATGGCGTAACGCGCCAATATCGTAGAGTAACACTCGAAATAGACAGTTTCTATTTTTACACACTCCACGATGCGCTGCTGGCCTGAATGATGATGTTTAAAGACTGAAACTTAAAATTGCCATAACTTCTTACCCGGTTGTCGAATTTAGGTAAATTTTATGTCGTTGGAAAATTAATTGAATTTTCTATGCAATAGCAGGCTCTAATCTAAAAATTACTGAGTATTACAAAAACTTTATTTAGGATAACCCATGTAGTGAGGGTTAATCTAGGCTAGGGAAATATGGGATATTACAATATATTCCCCTTGGGAATATTCATCCTCTAATGTGGCTAGTTAAGCTGGGAGAGTACGGACAGAGTAAGCTTACGTACTGAACTAGACAGGTACAACTGAAGCATTATTACATGACTAGTCTGATAGACTAAACTTATATACTGCACATGCATATCTGATGCATGAATACATGGCTAATAATAATATATGAAATACATGACTAACATGAGGATGATATGAGATTATAACTGATACCAAGTTGTAATGGTACTGAACATGGGACTGAGTAGGTTTAAGAAAGACTATGATGATGTATGAGACATCATCTAACTGAAAAATGACTGAATGATTTCGACACACTACTGAGGCCTAAAAAACATAAGGCATTAACTGAACTTCACAGGCTATTTAGAGTATATCATGAGTCATGAGAACTGAGAATACTGGGAAACATGAATATGTGTGTCATGCACTGAATGACCTGAGTTTGGAATTTCTGAACTTATGGAACCTGATTCGTACTACAGACTGAAGTGAACTACAACTAGTTATACTAGGAGCTATAAGCATGCATGGTTTTTTATAATGTGCACGAATATGATCTATGATCATAGAGCTGACATGTAAGGCATGAGTACTAACATTACTACTAAAATTTGAAATCTTGACTTGGTTACTTTTTCAACCATCTCCCCTTAGCATAAAGCCATCATTCTAAAGTTGTGAACCACTGGATCAATGATTTTAAACCGAGCTGTCACTACCTTACTCTAAAGTATGGGGTATAACAATACTTACTTATAAATACTAAAAAAATTCTGAAGGACTGCACCTGATAACGAAAGGACTACTACTAGTACTTTCTTCTGATACATACTTCTTAGCTTTCTATATCCCCAACAATCATTATATAAAAACATCAACACCGATAAATCTTAGAATTCTCACTCTTTTTTCTACTAGATCAATCTTTAATGATTCAAACTTAGATTCTAACTCATATCATGGATATCCGCAAATCTTTAATAAATGTACTACTTTAATCATAGCCTGCAAGTATAACATCCATAACATATATTTCAAATCAACAAACTTAAGTTCTTGCATATACTACTTCAAGCCTACTAATTGACCTTTCATACAACTAGCCCCAAGAAATATAATCTGCTAAAATTCAGTTAATACTATCCCCATTTTACTGTTGCAAAACCCCTGGGTCCTTGCTTTAAACTCTAGGTCATATGCTATCATAGGATTCTTAGGAGGGATCAAAAAGAACACCTGACTTAGTAAGATGCACTATTTTTCATGAATCATGGGATCCAAAAGAACACCTGACTTAGTTAGATGCACTATTTTTCATGAATCATGAGTGAAATCTTTCTTACTCATAAGGGCGCTGATGGGATAATTTTAAGCCTGCATAAAATCCTATATCTGTCTGTAAGAAATTGCTTGAGAAATATCTATTTGTAAGGATTGATCGCTCTTCATTGTTTCTGTTACCTTGAAAACAATGCAGGGCTAGCAAAAATAGAGCAAGATAAGAATATGTATAACTTTCTTTGAGAACCTTTCTATAACATGATCTGAGACATGAATGGGGGGAAACTTTTCCTAAAACATCTCATAGACTCTTGTCCGTAAGTGTGGCACGCTAAACACCCATGCACAAGACTCTACGCGATGCGTCTTTTCAGACTCCCTAAGACATTATTGAACCTTAGGTTCTGATACCAAGTTTTTAACAACCCGAGACTAACCCCTAGTCATCACATGATGCTTTCGATCCCAAAGGACAACAAGCTAACCCAAGAATGATATCTGCTGTGAGCACTAAACAGTAATACTAAAATAATTCTAGAATAATAGGCTGAAATGCCATAAGGTTCTAACATATAAAATACTGATAATGAATAATATCATCTGAATCTGAAATACTGTCTGAATCTAGTCTGAAAAGCCTCTAACTAAATCTGTCTAAAAGTGGAGTTGATCGGACAATCCCTCAACTAACTCCATCTACTAAAATACTGCTAATCTAAAGTACTAAAATAAAAGCATATCCTTGATAGATGAGGAATCACTACCAAATCTGCTACTGATGGCTGAATCTGGCTAAGCGCGATCAGGAACCTGAGGGTCCGAACCAATGATATGAAACATCATAGCGCAAGAAACGGGTATGCAATCAGTATGTGGGAATATACTGGTATACTAAATGAGGTAAGGCTGAATGCAGGGGTTCATATGCATGAACAATAACTAACTAAATGATATGTAAGAGCTGGATTAGCATACATAGAGGATCTTTAACTATTGAACATATTATGCATACTATAACTAAGAATATTAGAACTGAATTTGATATCTTATATCTGAATATACTGATAATCTAAGATGACTTATAATCTATATTACTGATAACTGAGTGACTATATTTGACAGTTTTGATTCTGTAGAACTAAAGTGAGTTCTAAACTGAAGACTACAACCAAAACTAAAACTGTGGGTGGTAATCATCTAACTGACATACCCCAATCAGAACTAATAGAGGTCTAATATGTAACCCCAATTAGAAGAGTGCTAGTACCGTTCCACGGGTAAAGACAAGATGAAGAATAACCCTTTACTGGAAGGTTCCCTAAACGAGAATGGTGGTACCCTCTGCTGGCAGGTAAAGCATCTTATCAACCTTCAACTGGCAAGTTTGATGTACCAACCTCTTCTAGATACATAGTTCTGGAATGCAAGGATTTCTTCTAAGGATCACACCCTCTGCGGGCAGGTGATCCCCCATCCTTGGGTTCATTCAGTGTTGAATCCAACTAACTATCAACTGAAAGACACTGAATTGATTATACTGAATTGGACTACACTGATTCTGAGATTGTTCAGTTTTCCTAAGTTCTATAACTGATTGAATTCAACTGATATCTCTAACGGACTAAAAGCACTATAGATCGTGACATAACTAATACTATTCTGCAACTGAGACTGGCTCTAAGTAACAACTAGATTGTTGGGTATTAAATATCCCCAGGACTCAATAGCATGAAAAAGTAAAGAAAAACATAATCTTGAATAACATATCAATGTTCATTTGGTCATAATCCATTCATAGACATTTCTTCAAACACTTATGATGAATTAACTTTATGTATAGGTAATAAATGTTAGCACTCTATAATGGCATTACTTCATTCTCATCGACAATTTATCAAACACATGGGAAACATACTTGGTTCATTAAATCATAAGTACTTATAGTTAACATGGTTACAATAATCAACTTGCAAATTGAAGGGTTTATCATAAATATCATGCCATTTAACCCAAACTAGAATCAATTCTTGGAACTTGTAATCTAAATCATGGATTAAAACTCAAACAACATCATGAATCATGAAGTCAATCTAATTCAAACTTGGAAATCATAAATAATAAATCTCATATCATAAAAAAAAGATTCTTGGGCTCAATGGAAAGTAAGGATCCGTGGATGAACATCTAACATACCTTAATTCGTTAGATTCTTGGAGTTCTTAGAGAGATTTTTAGGATTGGCCTTGATTCTTGAGACCTAGGATTTGTTTTATTGAGAGATAAATAACTTTTGATTTTGTGGGAAAGTGAATAATGAAGATTTTTATGCGTTTTGGGGCTTAAATCCCACATCTAGATGGAATAAAATTATGGGAAAAGACTATTTTAACCCTGGGCGTAACTTTATTTTTTCATGAAATTTTCCCAATCTTGACCCCTAGCGTGATGGGGAACTATCGTGTCGTGTCACTGGAAAGTGCACCACGACGCAGTAGAATCGCGTTGGTACACTAGAAATTGACAATTGTGAATTGGGTATATGGGGAAATGCACCAATTTCACGAAGAAACATTGGAAATAGACAATTGCTATTTTGACACACTCCACGTTGCGCTACTTGCCTGAATGACGATGTTTAACGACTGAAACTTAAAATCGCCTTAACTTCTTACCCGATTGTCAGATTTAGGTGAATTTTATATCGTTGGATAGCTAATTGAATTTCCTATATAATGGTAGGCTCTAATCTGAAAATTACTGAGTATTCCAAAAAATTTATTTAGGATAACCCATGTACTGAGGGTTAATTTAGGCAAGAAAAATACGAGGTATTACACTTGTAACGTAGGCTTGGGGATGGTTTGTTATCTTTTCAGATTCATTTAGTGACTAAGCCTTATGAACAATACACGCTTATCAAGGTCCACTACTTTTGACTTCTTTTATTTCCACCCTTATGTCTCCTTTTTTTCTTTTAAGCCCATTCTACTTGGGCCAGCGTGGATTTCTAGAACTTATTTTTCTTATTCCTTTTCTTTTGCTAAATATTGCACATTTCCTTGTTTTCATTTCATCATACCTTCCCGTTTTCAGCTATATTTCTCCTACCTATTATCTTTATACTCATTTTCCTCTTACGCACCCCTATAATAGCCTCCCTCAATATAGGCGATTTTCTTGAGTTGAGGTGCATAGTATCCACTGAAGGACCAGGGCAACATAGGTTTATTGTAATTTAAATGGGAAGATGATAGGTGTAACAATAAAAATTGGTCTATAAAGGCTCAACTATTTGGATCTAGGGGATTTATTCCTCTGGTTATGGCAATTTAGTCTTAAATGAAATCATGCAACAATGGCCTATGATCATGTTCTACTTAACCATCCTAGAATTAGGTAAAAAGCAATCGAGAAAGTTCTAGATTCCAGCATTATCGGGAATTCAATAAACTTAACACACTTGCACAAGGCTACTCTACTAGGTACTAGTTATCCAACTATGCAATTTTTTTGTCCTGAACTGTACTATCCCTAATCCTAATGCCATGATAAGATACTTGACAGTTTCACACAAATATACAAATCAGACAATTACTTAAACAAAATTTTTGAGGGGGTTCAACATTTGCAATATTTTTTATTCTTTTCAGCACAAAGTTAACACCACTTTTCACAATACCATTTCAAAAATCAGCAGTGTTTGATTACAAAGGAAAAATCAAAACAAAATCAAAATCTTTAAATACATCAGAAATTTTTCAAAATCCATCAATCATAATCAAAAATAATTTTTTTTGCGTAGGCGCACTGATCTATTCCCTATCTCATCTGCCCGCATCAACCTGCAAGTTATAACAATCTTTTAATTTTAGGAACATCTGAAAATTATTAAACTGCTCCCCAAAGTTCTTGAAATAACCCAACCCAAAACTGAAGAATGTTACACTGTCCCCAGTGCTATACAAATAAAATAGTGTAAGGATAAGAGTCATACCTAGGCGCTCAAGATGCCATAGCATCAACATCAGAACGTGGGACCTCAGATTGGGTCCCAGTCTTATCAGCTACCATCACAATTATTGAGACTTCATCAATAGTAGTCAGGGTCACAACAGCTCCTTCAGTATCAGTAATTGGAGCTCTCGATCCACCAGCTCCCATGGTCATCTCCTTAAATCACATTTCTTGATCAACCTCATCCTAGATTCTCTCGAGTTTGTCTTCTTCTTAACTACTTTAGCTTCTCTCTTCTTTCTCTTTCTTTAATCTCTGGTCTTATCAACCTGTACAACTGCTGAATCTTCCCAAATATTAGGTACATCGACTGTTGGAATCACAGTCTCTATAACTAGCTTAGCAACAAACGATCTCTCATACTACTCAGTGACCATCTTCTTAATCTTAGCAATCTTTGCTCAGACATCAACAACATTGGACATTTTTCTAATACCTAACTGTCGAGTAATCCTTAACTCAAATACATCTAAGCACCCTTGGACTCACCTATCCTGTGCCTCAAACTATCGATCCATCTAACTTTGTACTCCGCCCTCCATATGGCCTACCTTTGTAGTGAACATAACCAGTTGGGTAACAATCTCTGTCCAAGCAACCTCAAAAATCATTATAACACCGAGAGTCATGCCCCGTGGGATAGGTAGCACAGACTAGTCTGGCGGTGGGGAACTGGAAGTACCCGTTGCATCTGTGGGTGTAGCCTTAGTCTGTGCACCTGTCTCAGTAGCCTCATCTAGAGAAAGGGCATCTATCTATTCATATTGCAGAAGCACACCCGCCATAGCATCTACAGCATGTCACATAAGTTAGGCCAGAGAGTTTATCATATCATGAATTAGCGCGATATCAAACGTCTTCTTGGCCTCAATCATCTCATAAATCTCGGGTATCTCTACAACTCCCACTGCCATGCAGATCTAAGTAATCATACAGGGATAGGTCAATAGTGCCTTTTGACCCCCAACTTCCCTATCTTTTATCTCTCGATCCAGGAACTTACCGATATTGAATTCATAGATGAATGTAAAACCATCTATCATGAATGCCCAAACTAGGCTGAAGAGATCATCTCTAGTAGTCGGACACAGCTTGTGTAGGGCTAGTGTCCACGAAGCTTTACCCTCAAAGTTGAGGTACCCTTCTTGATCTATTGTGAATATATGAAACCACCTTCTACCCAAATAACTCACACTTCATTTAAAGCTATACTCTCTACAATCCATATAAATATTACCAACTTTTCATCAGTACCTAATGACCATTTAGTTATCTTCCATATCTCTGCCATTCAGTAGTCTATCTGAGTTGTGTTGGCTAGGGCTTTATATTTTGGCCCATATAGAAATCTTCTTATAGTTCGGGGAGAGATATTAACTCAAACTCCTCTAAACATGAGGGATGTGATAGTCTTACCTCCTTTTCATTAGTGTCCCTGTGGATATTACAGGTAAAGTTCTTTTTTATATGCGGCATAGAACTCACGAACTAGTACCTCATTGTATATACCCGATGCTCTTATCATCTAGTCAAAACCATAGTTACGGAAGCATTTTTCAAACTCTAGTAATTTATTCATCCCATAGTGGTCATTATCTTTTATTGATATAGAACTCTTTTTATATTACTTCCCGGTAGACAAAACATCCCCGTGTTAAATATTTCCTGCATGTCGGGTACACTCATCGTTCAACAATGGGAAACAGAGCCGGAGACAATGCGAGTGAAGGGTACTTTATGTCTACCTAGGGCCCCTAAGATTCATCTAAACTCTCTTTTGTTGAACTAGATTCAGCCTCATCATCATCATCATGAACAGGCTGAGGTATATATTGAGGAGATACAGTTTCATCTTTCTTTTTGGTCCCTTTGGTGGTGGTGTTTCAGACTCTTAGGTAACGACCATCTTCCCCTTTTTATTAGATGCTTCCTTTCTTTTATGAACAACTTTCATTGATGTGGTTCCATCATATTCTTCTCCACTACTTTCCGACCAGCTTTTGGAGAAGCTGGTTTCTTCACTTTCGATCAGTTTTTGTTTGGACACTTTCTTAGCACTTGGTTTGGAGGATGAAGCATTCTTTGGATGCATTGTGACTTCAAATACTCTATCACTAGTAACTAAGAAAATAAAAAAAATAAAAATATAAAATGCAAGTTCAATGTGCTTAGTCTGAGTTGGGTACGAGTGGTGGGTACTAATCGTACCCATCGGATACAACTCGTATAATCAAGTCATATTTTAGACAGTGCATGACCTTTTTTCACTGGTCTGCTTATGAATCCTCCTTACCAGTCATATCGAATAGGTACGACTCATGACCAATAGTCGTAAGAAAGTCAAAAACATTAATTTTAATTTTAACTCTTCCCAGGTGGGTACGACTAGTGTACATGAGTCATCTGTTCTGGATATGGTTCCTAGGTTGAGTTGTATCTATTCAAAAAATTTGAATTTATTAGACTTGCCTATTTTCAGTGGGTACAAGTCTCATTATGACTCTCATACTGGTGAGTATGAGTCGTAAGGATTCTCATATTTATTGTAAAATAAAACTCTAACTTCAACATTTGACTCCAATGAAAATTCCCAAATTACCCACGACAAATTTTCAGCTATATCAAACACTTAAACATAGACATCAAAATCCTTTCCTAAACCCTAAGTCTACCCCTATTTCAAAATTTCATCAAAAATATCACAGCTAGGGTACCAACAAATCAAGAAATATAGAAATTCTACTTCGATAGAGTTTACAATAACACATACTACTCATTTCAACTTGCAAAATGGCAAAGAATTAGTTGAGAAATTTACGTGGTCAGTTGAGTAGTAGATTTCAATTTTGATCTTTTTTTGCCTTAAATTTGAGTCAATCCCACATGAATTGACCATTTTGAGGTTTTTGGTAGTTAATTCAAGTTGAAAACAAGTTGATTTTGTGGTTTGAACTTCAATATTGGGGTTAATTTTATATGGGTACGAGTTAGAATTGTCGAGTGACCGACCATGTATATTTTTCCTCTTTTAATCATAGGTCTGGGTTGGGTAACCTGAGAGTTGACCAAGTAAAATTAGGTACGATTGGTGTATACAAATCATACCCAGACTTATGGGTCAATTATTTGACTTGTATAGCCTAGGACTTACCTATGTTCTTGAGTGGATACGATTCTCAGTTATGAACCGTACCCAAACTGATACGAGTCAAAGAGGCATATTAACACTTGAGGACATGATTGGAAACCAATACGAAAAGAATCGAGCTTTGGGGGTTTCCTAATAAAGATAAAAATCTTTGAAGTGTGAAGAAGGCCTTCTAACACTCCGAAGCCATCCAAGAGCACACTCCAAGGCAACCCCTTTGTAATGGGCTCATTAATGGCCTTTTGGTAATTTGTGTAATAAGTAGTCAAGACTATAAATAGAATATTTTAGGTCACTTCTCCAAAACTTTGAAGATATATTTTGAGAGCTCTTGCGAGAGTCTTGAAAGTGTGGATTTCACTTATGAGAAGTGTGGAATCACTTGTGTTGGTACGTATCATAGAAATGGTGGTTGCTTGGGAATTCCAATTACCTTGAGGTCCCGTAATAAATTGGTGCTATATTATATGAATTCTTTGGTATTTGCGTTTGATACACAATTAGGTTCATATTGTTTTTGCATTTTTATGTTAAGTTATTTATCTTTACTTTCGTGTAATCTTGTAGTCGTTTGTTTCTTGTTATTGTAAACCATGAGTTGTTATTATTGTTCATTTTGTTATTCATCTTGTTGTTGTTTATCTATTTTGTGGTGGATGTTAGGTTGTGAAATACACCTTGTTCATCTCGTGTGATTCTTGTTGTTGTTGGTAGAGGCTAGGTCTCAAAAGGGTCCTTGGTTTCCTTTCCTTTTGTGGACTATTTTGGTGTTATTTCTTGAGTTGGATAGATGATTTGGTATCATTTCGTATTAGATCTAAGGCTGATTTTTTCCGACAATATCAATCTTTGTCTTGGTAAGTTTAAAATTAAAAAAAAGAAAGGTATTCTTGAGTTGGTTGTTATTGGCCGTGAAAGTTTATGTTCTTATTGTTTTGGCTGAGATTTGAGTCATAGATCTTGGTGTTTTTTTATGTGTTTTGGTAGTTTCTTCTGTTAGACTCTTTATTACTAGAACTTCTTGAGTCTAAATCTAAGATTTTAAGCTAAGTTTCTAGTTGTGTTGTAGTGGTTGTGGATGGTTCTTGTTGTTGTTGTTGTTGTTGTTGTTTTAGTTCGTGATGTTCATCTTGTTATGTTGAAGAAGTAGCTTCAAAATGGTTGTTTGATCTTGAAAATAAGATAAATAAGAGTAGACTTCTTTTTAGTCTTGGAAACATTTCCAATGCATCATCAAGATAGTAAAGGAACAAGGGACTTCCAAAAAGTATAGCTTCCAATAATGTTTAAGACCACTTTTCAAAATTGTCCAAAAGAATAAAGGAGACAAGACTACCAAAAAGGTTGTCTTGCAAAAAGAGTGAAAGTAGGTCAAGACCTTTTTGAATCTTGAAAAGGGAGTCTATGTTCTTGTTTGTCCACCCTATAGCCGCAACTTTTTCTCCCACTTGAATAATTGAACAACTAAGTTTTGGAACAAAAAAAAATTTCAACTCCAACGACCAATAGTTGACTGTCACGTCGTCATAAGCTCAAGTATTTGGAATTCCTAGATTCTCTTCTTTGTTTCCATTAGTTCCAATTTTGTTAATTCTCATACTAATTAGCAAACTAGTAAATACCTACTAGGTTGTAAATTAGTTTTTGAATACGTTCTTCGTGTTAACGTTATTTTTGGGATTTTCTCATTTATGAATCGTATCCCTTATTGATTCAAGTTTGGAAAACATTTCTTGAGTCATTTCAAACAAAAATCTACTCCGACCTCGAGCCACAATTGGGACAAGGTCACCTCATTAGAGTATAAACGGGTTATCAACACTTATGAGACCAATTGAGTGATTCTTCAAAGGTGTAAGCTTGATAGTGGGAGGCTGATTTTTTTTACTAATCTTTAACGTGTTTACTATTTTGTGTTATTTTTTTAGTGCTTCTTGATAGGTACAATGGTGGATGGGTTAAATCAATCATCATAAGGTTTGATGCCATAGATAGCCGATTTGAATCTCATGAAGGTGCAATGGAAAGGATTGAAGGGAATTTGGAAGAGATGGAATGTTCTTTTTCAAGGAGAATAAACACCTTGGAAGTTCATTTAGATTCCAACCATTCAAGTCCTAAATACTACCATGCCCCAACTAGTGGACATGCTACCAATGCCTCCCCGACCATAACTTTGGATACACTTCACCAAATGTTCAATCCACCTAAACAAGTGCAAGAACCCATAAACCAAGTTCCTACTTATCCAAATTATTTAAACCAAGTCCACTAAGAAACTCCCTAAATCTGATACCCCCTTGAAATGCTGAGAGCACCACTAAATCGAAACCAACCAATCTAAATTAATGATGTAGAAGGTGAGGGTCCTTATAGAGGTAAGAGTTAGATAATGTGGTTCTTTTGTGGAGTTCATGAGAAATAAAATAGTAGCCCATGGCGGAGGGCATAGGGGCTATAGGGGAAGGTTTGGACCAACTCTTCATGATAGAGGCAATTTGGGATACCATCTTCATGTTTAAAATGGTTTAGGTGACCAGGGAGGAAAGGTGGGTTGATACATGGGTCTTACCTCCATCAATGTCACTCTTCTTATCTTTAAACGAACTAGTGATCCATCTTTCTATAATGATTAGGAACTACAATGCAATCGGATTTTCCAACTCAATAAGTTAAGTCCCCATAAGAAAGTTGAACATGACATTGCTCAACTTGAGGATACACATCTACTTGGTGGGAGACAAAATAGTTGCAAAGAGAAATGAATAGTTATTTTGATCTTCTGGATTAGGATGAATTGAAGGACCTCATGAAAGAGAGATATGTTGCGCAGAGGTACAGGTAAGAGCAATTAACAAGGCTCTACAATTCGAGACAAGGAGATAGAAGTATGGAGGAGTACTATGATGAGTTTCAAAAAATGATTCTTCATCTCAATATTGTTGAACCTCCAAACCATTTCTTGGATCGGTTCAAATGTGGATTGTACTATGAAATTATTTATCAACTAGTTTTCCACAAGTTTGATAGAATTGAGGACCTCGTGGAAGCGATCATTGAGGTTGAAAGAGACAATGATGCTAAGAAGACCCTCAGATTGAACAAGAATAAAGATTCCTACAAATCCATTGAGAAGAAACCCATTAATAGGGCCAGCCTATGGTACCCACCATGGATTGAAGGCAATACATCTTCTACTCCTAATTTTAAGGGTATTATTTGTTTCAAATGTCAAGGTAGGGGTCACGAGGCTAGTGAATGCCCCAACGAAAGGAAAGTTGTGTTGGTGGAGGGTGATCCTTACTTTTTTGGGGGTAAAGTGACCCTAAATAATGGTAGTGAGGATATCCCTCAAAAGTATGATGACAATGAGGGTAAAACCAAATTGGTATGAGAAGAAGGGGATATTTATGAGCCTTGTGGGTTAATGATGAAAGATCTTAATGAAGATGTTTGGCCTGAAAAAGGTGAGGTCACAAACTTTAACCTTATGATGAGGAAGGCCTCCATTGGTGAAGGTGAGGTATCTCGGGTTCATGAGGAAGAACTTGGTGTAAAATCCATACATTTGTTATTCACCACATTTGGCACTAGCATTGTGCCAAGTCCCAAGCTGAGAGAAAGCTCAAGTCCTTGCTCCAAAGGTGTGATCCTACCCTCTTTTGTTTCTTGTCACCCTTACATGGATAGAAAAGTTATTTCTTCTATAGTGAATTTGGGTTTTTGTGATTGGAAGGATATCTTACTCCCTAAGACCCTTTGGCATGAGATGTGTGTGCAACCTTTGTTTGATGCTATAGTTGATTGTGCTAACATTAACCCTCTTTATTTGAGGAATATGTGTTTTCTTGTCTCCCCTATTATTTTGAAATGTTGGGATTTGAGGTTGAATACATTTCAAGAAGGGGAGAATGATAAGAGTCAAAGAGGCATCTTAACTCTCCAGGACATAATTGGAATCCAATACTAAGAGACTCAAGATTTGGGGTTTTCCCTACCAAGAGAATAATCTTTTAAGTTTTAAGAAGTCTTTCTAACACTCTAAAGCCATCCAAGAGTAAACTCTAAGGCCGCCCCTTTGTAATGGGCTCATTATGGGCCTTTTGGTCATTTGTGTAATAATTAGTCAAGACTATAAATAGAACATTTTAGGTCATTTGTCCACAACTTTGATGATATATTTTGATAGATCTTGAGAGAGTCTTGCAAGTGTGGATTTCACTTGTGAAAAGTGTGGAATCACTTGTGTTGGTAACTAGCTTCTAAAAAGTGGTTGCTTGAGAATTCCAATTCCTTTGAGGTTCAATAAGAACTTGGTTTTTTCTTGTATGAATTCTTGGGTCTTTGTGTTTTATACAAACTTAGGTTCATAGTTTTTATACATTTTTATGTCAAGTTACCTATCTTTACTTTCTTGTAATGTTGTAGTCGTTTGTTTCTTGTTATTGCAAACCATGAGTTGTTGTTATTGTTAATCTTGTTCTTTAACTTATTTTTGTTAATCTAGTTTGTTGTGTCTGTTTTGGTGTGAAATAAAACGTGTTCATCTCATGTTATTCTTTTTGTAGTTCGCCAAGGCTAGGTCTCAAAAGGGTCCTCGATTTCCTTCCCTTTGGTGGACTGTTTGGGCGTTATTTGTTGTATTCCGTAGATCATTTGGTTTCACAAATGATATGACTCGTATTGGGAATCATATTTATTCTAGATACTTATACCTACTTATGATTTTTCACCCATGTCAATATAACTCATTCTCACCAGTCGTACCGTATAGATACAACTCGTAAAGAGTTCATATGATAACTTCTTTACTTCTCTAATTTTTTTATGCATTCTTTAATTCCAACACATTAAACAAACACATTAACCTATAACTAAAATAAGTAAAAAAAACTTGTGTTTCCTCCCACTCAATGCTTGATTTAACATTGCGGCATGACGTGGCTAAGTTGGATACTCAGATTTCACCAACTAGCCTCATGGGTTGCTTCCCATGCAGTGCTTGATTTAACATCACGGCGTAATGCAATTTCCTTGATTACTAAGAATTTATCAAGGTCAATGTCAGCTAATTCTTTCACCTCTTCTATATTTCCCATATAGTTCTTTACTCGTTGTCCATTTACCTTTAATAGGGTTGCACCCTCCTTCTTTAATTCTAAAGCATCATAGGGATAAACCCTTGTTACCGTTAATGGACCATGCCATATTGAATTTATCTTACATGGAAACAAATTAAGCATTGAATTGTATAGTATCACTTGGTCACCTTTTTCAGAAACCCTCTTCTCAATCATGCGGTCGTGATGCAACTTCATCTTCTATTTATAAATTTCTGAACTTTTATATGCCCGAAGCTGGAATTCATCCAACTAATTAATGTTATTCAACCTTGAGTTGGCTGTTTCCTTCCACTCTAAATTCAGCTTCTTAAATGCCTACATTGCCTTATACTATAGCTCAATAGGTAAATGGCAAGCCTTTCCATACACCAGCTGATAAGGTGAAGCACCTATGAGGGTTTTGTAAGCTGTGTGGTAGGCCTAAAATGTGTCATCTAACTTTCTTGCCCAATGAGTCCTATTGGCATTCGCAGTATTCAATATGGACTTGATTCTCTATTGGACACTTCAACTTGTTCACTAGTCTGCGGATGATAAGGTGTTTCCACCTTGTGATTCACTCCATATTTGTCAAGTAGACTCTAGAATATGTAATTGCAAAAATGTAACCCTCTGTCACTAATTATGGATGTGGCATACTAATCAATATAAGATGTTCTTCCTAAGAAATGTGGTGAAACTCCTTTCTTCATTATTAGGAATCTCAATTTCTTTCACCCAGTTCAAAACATAGTCAACATACACAAGTATGTACGTCATGCCACACAAACTTATCAACGGTACCATGAAATCTATGCCCCAAACATCAAACACTTCCAATTCCAAAAGAGGGGTCACAGGTAATTCATGTGTTCTAGTAATTGTACCTTGTTGATGGCATTGATCACAGGCTGCAGCATAGTCATGAACATTTTTGTATATGGTCAGCCAATAGTATCCGCATTGCAAGATCTTATGAGTTGTGTGGGCCCCTCCAGGATAACCCCCAACAGGCGATCAATGACAAGCTTCAAGTATTTTAATCATCTCCACTTTAGGTATACATCTGTGAATGATTCCATCTACACAAATTTTTAAAAGATAAGGGTCAACCTAGAAAAATTTTCTTACCTCATGCATGAACTTCTTCCTTTGCTGATATGAAATATCTTTTGGGATTAGATCCCTTTATAAGTAGTTTGTGTAATCTAAAAACCATTGAATTAAAACTTGGGAAGCTGCCAATATCTATTCATCTGGAAAACTGTCATCAATCTCCAATCCCTTAACAACCTTCTACATAGCTTCCTCTTATAGTCTAGACAAGTGATCCGCAACTTGATTTTATATGCCTTTTTTTTCTTTCACCTCAAAATCAAATTCTTGGAATAGTAGCATCCAACGAATATGGCTCAAGTTTGCATCCTTCTTAGCCATTAAGTACCGCAATGCCGTGTGGTCTGTGTGCACAATCACTTTTTCCCGATCAAGTTAGATCTAAACTTTCAAAGGCAGAAACCACTTCCAATAACTATTTCTCCATCACGATATAGTTATTTTGAGCAGGATTTAGTGCCTTACTATCATAGTAGATGGGATAAAGGATCTGTTCTTTTCTTTGTCCTAGTACAACCCCTAATGCTAATCCATTAGCATCACACATAATTTTGAAAGGTGAAGACCAATCAGGAGATACAATGATGAGAGAAGACACTAACTTATCTTTTAGGATTTCAAAAGACATCTTAAATGCATCATAAAAATCAAATTTTACCTCCTTCTCGAGAAGCTTGGAGAGTGGAATAGAAATTTTCGAGAAGACCTTGATAAATCGCATATAAAAACTTGCATCGCCTAGAAAACTTCAAATTCCATTTATAAAAATTAGATAAGATAATTTTCCAATCACTTTTATCGTCGCTCGATCAACCTCTATGCCTCACTTTGAAATTTTGTGCCTATGCATGATTCCTTCTTTGACCATGAGATGGCACTTATCCTAATTACACACCAAGTTATATTTTTCACACCTTTGTAGAGCCTTTGCCAAGTTAATAAGCCAGTCATCAAAAGAATCACCAACAACTAAAAAATCATCCATAAAAACTTCTATAGTGTCTTCAATCATATCAGAGAAAAATAGATGTCATACATCTCTGAAATATGACTGGAGCATTGTATAGACCAAATGACATTCATTTGAATGCAAAGGTCCCATAAGGAAATGTAAAGGTAGTCTTCTCTTAGTCCTCAAGCACAGTAGTGATCTGATTAAAAAATGAGTATCCATCAAGAATACAATACCATACTCTGCCTGCTAATCGGTGCAGCATTTGATCCATGAACGAAATTGGAAAATAGTCCTTCTGAGTCCATGCATTGATCTACCATTAATCCATGCACACTCTTCATCCAATGACTGATATCATGGGCACTATCTCATTCTTATCATTAGGTACAACAGTTATTTCACACTTCTTTGGTACGCATTGAACCAGACAAACCCACTTGCTATTAGCAATGAGAAATACTACACCATCATTCAACCATTTGCGGATCTCTTTCTTAACCATCTCCTACATAGGAGGATTGAGTCGATACATATGTTCAATAGATAAAGAACAATTCAGCTCAAGCTAAATTTTCTGAGTGCATAAACTAGGAAGAATACCCACAATATATGCAATGGACCATCCAATGTCCCTCTTGAAATTATGCAAAACTGACAATAATGCTTCTACCTCTGATTGGCGTAGATTAGTTGCAATAATTATCTATAAAGTATTATTGGCCCCTCAAAATGCATATTATAAGTGGGATGGGAGGTCTTTCAACTCTAACACTGGTGGTTCATTAATGGATGAGAGAGCAGTTGGAGTAGTTTGATTCTTTAAATCTTGATCAAGCTTCTTTGTTATAACCATCACCATGCAATGCATCCATTAACTCCATATACTCTTCGATACCTTCAGAGTCAAAATTCATAATCATAGCCGCAAGAGCTTCGACACCTAGCCTCTCTTCAAAAGGAACAATATCAAAACCATCATCCCATAGAGTAACTGTATTAATATTATGTAAGGAATATATCTCCTCATCATCAACATCAATCACAGACACCACTCTCAATTTATCAGGCTACTTCATAGATTTGCATAGGTTGAATGTCCCCATTTATCATTGAGTTGCAGCATTATATGTCCTTTCTCCAGATCAACCAGCATCCTACCTATAGCAAAATATGTTCTTCCAAAAATAATTAGGACTTGAAATTCCACTTCACAATATAATGTAACAAAATCAGTAGGAAATATAAATGAAGAAACTTTTACCAAAACATCATAAAGGGTACCAACAGGATTGTTCACTGTCTTATTCGCCATTACTATTCTCATGGTAGATTTTTGGGGAGCTCCAAACCCCAACTGTTTGAATAAAACAATGGTCATGAGGTTGATTCTAGCCCATAAATCACATAATACTCATGTGAAGTTGAAATACCCAATAGTTTACGGTATTGTGAAAGCACCAGGGTTCTCCTTCTTCTCTACCAAAGATCTAGTGATTATAGCACTGTAATGATGAATATTTTCAATAGTTTCCTAACTAACTGACCTTTTCTTGGTTATCATATCCTTCAAGAATCAAGCATATCCTTGAATTTGCTCTAATGCCTTTACAAGTAGTATGTTAAAAGTTAACTCTTTTAATATTAACAAAAAAATTTGATACTTACCTTCTTCTTGTTTCTTTCTCAGTCCTTTTGGATAGGGAGGAAATGGTCTTTTAATGGACTTCATCATAGGCTCTGTAGCCTTTTCTTCTACATCATTCAGCTTTTTGCTGCTCCGAATATCAACTAGCTCACCTTCACTCTTCTGCTTATCGGTTGTGGGTACATGTGGATTTGTTGTAACCATACCACTCTGAGTGGTAATGGCATGGCATTGACTGTCATTTCTGGGATCTACCATGTATTGCTTAGAAGAGTGTCAGATTGTCTCTGATTTACTGTGGTTGACATCTAACAAAACTGTTTTTCCAATTGCTTGAATGTTGTGGCATGTGACAACTTTTTAGTTCAATCCTGACAGATCAACTTTAATATCCTTCAAGAAATTATCTTTACTCTCCTATCCTTTGACTAGCTAGGATAAAAGTACCTCCATTCTAGACTCTGTATCTCGATTACCTAGTGGAATAAATTTTTCACTCTTTTCCTTATAGTCATCCTTACATTACCAATCACTATATCTGTCTCTACTCCTATATCTATATCTATCATTATAATAGTTCCAACCTTAATTCCCTTAAACTTGGGCTCAAAAATCTTCTAATCTACGATCAAGATAATTTGCCTCTTCTTCAAATTCGATCTCAAATGGTTTGGAGGTAGACCCCTGTGCCACTTCTGCATTCACTTTCTCAGCACTCATTGATACAAATTATTTCATAAGTAACCCAATATCTATGAAAAGTTGTGCAACCTCTTGAGCTACCATGTCATTCACTGCTCCATACGTATTTGTTTTTGTGATAGTATATGCGCCACCACCATGTTCTGAAACTCAAGTATGCCATCCTCTATTGGAAACCAAAATACCGTCTAGTATTTCTTGTACAGCTTCCTAGTGAAGACGTATAAATTATCCTCTTGAAAGAGTATCTATCATATATCTTGAACTACCATTCAATGATTGATAAAAAATGTCAAATAAGTTAATCCTCTAATTCTATGATTTGTCACCACTCTAAACTTCTTCTTGAATTGAAACCATGCCTTATACATAGACTATGTAGGTAGCTATCTAAAATTATAAATCTCATCCTTCAACTGTAGCATCCGTGCAAGAGGGAAGAATCTACTCAAAAACTATGTCTTCAACTCATGCCATGTGGTGATAGATCCTCTTAGAAGCTCCCCTAACCATAACAATGCTTCTCCAGTCAAATAAAATAGAAACAACCTCAATGTTAATGCATCTTGATTAACCCTTGGAGTATTATAATTTGTGCATATCCAGAGAAAATTGCATGTTTGCATCATCCTTAGAAGCTCCCAAAAATATACCTTTCAGATTCAACAATTGGGCTATAGCACTAGTAATATCAAACTTCACATTAGGGGATAATGGAGGAGGAACAATGGTTCCAGACTCTGTAGGCTTAACATAACCCAGATCATCTTCATTTTCCTCATATGGGTCTAAGTGTTGATATGCTAGAACAAATGGAGACCTTCCTCTCTAAACTCGATGATCAATAACTTATCTCAGTCGTACCAGTCCTCCTTGTTGATCTACTACCACCTCTGCAGCAAGTATGTCTTGCTTCTCTATATTTTTGTTTCAACAATTGTTATGTCGGTAAGTCTGCAATATTCTATGGATCTAATAAAGCACACAGGAGTGCCGTATTTGGGTCCAAAGGTGGGGGATCTTGAACCCCTTTATGAATTTTTCCTAACATCCCTCTTGGTGTTTTAAAGATTTTCTATGGTTCTAGATCAAACGGGAGTAAGGGATTGCATGTACTCCTAGTACATGGCATACACCAGTGTATGCCAAAGCAAAAATAGTAAATAAAGACTTGAGAGATTCACCAATTCAATTCACTATTAAATTGTCATCCCTAGAAACGGCACAGAAATTTGATTTTGCCCAAAATTGCACCTCAAATAAAAGTATAATATGGTCGATTACAAATATAGTAACCCAACCAGGTTAGGGTCGATCCCACCGGGAAAATGTGAATAGTTTCTTTCCTTGATGTAATCCACAAGCAGTGCAGAAAAGTAAATAAGGGGATTTTGTTATCAACTGCAGATAGTAAACAATTCTTGAGTGCTTTTGAGTTATAATATATATGAGATGAATGCTAGGTCTGTGTTCAACTTGGCTTCTGAACTGCATAAATTTCTTATGATCAACCCAATAATTATGTTGTTCTACATGCAAATCCTACAAAATAAGTATTATACACTGCTGGGTAATCTAGAAGATAAATTTAACCCCTTCACTTGGTTAGCATTTCAGGGTGTATCCATGTTGCCCCTTTCTATGGCCTCAGTTATACTTGTCGGGGTAGGATTAATTAATAAGTTGGAAAGCTTGGATATCGCATACCAAATCTCTATTTTAATCTTTATTACCTAATTGCAAGCTTCTAAGTTATCAAATAGATGCAAATATAGGCAATCTCAAGTGTCTATAGAAGCTATGAGTTTAATTATTGTGAAGAAGAATTAATATACATGAAAAAACCCTAGAAAAATTGAGTCTCGCACTTCCTCTACTTAGCTAATCCGCCATAGTTTCCACTACTTTAGCCATACTTTTGCAATAAACCATTATCAATGAAGAACACATAAAATCAATTGCACAAGAATAAGATGAATAAACTCTAAAGTTTTTAATTGAATAAACCTTAATATCTTAAGAAATAATGTAGTAATAAGTAATAGTGCATAAAAGAATGTTGCAATGCATTACTTAATAAAATATAAACCCTAAAGTATTTATAGTATCTCAAAATAACATACAGATCCTATTAAAAATTAGAAAGGTAAAGTTAAGTCAACAGTAATTACGACTCAGTCTTCACTCGTATCCTCAACTTATGAGTCATACCCTGTCCTATCATATCTATTCTATTGATTGATCTTCCCAAGTCTTCAACTCTCTATTCAGCATATAATATCTCTATACGAATCATACCTGAGTGTACGATTCGTGTCCTTAACTCGTATCTACTTGGGACATTAGTCTTTTCAAGTATTAAACACTAGGTTGTATATGGGATCTCTATACGAGTTGTACTTAGTATTTCGACTCA
Source organism: Capsicum pubescens (assembly GCA_030864215.1). Classification (NCBI taxonomy): domain Eukaryota; kingdom Viridiplantae; phylum Streptophyta; class Magnoliopsida; order Solanales; family Solanaceae; genus Capsicum; species Capsicum pubescens. Next base: position 129,754,837 of record CM061543.1, read on the forward strand.
TATACTCTTGGCACTTCACCTCTTGGATAGTATCTTACATTCTATTATGCTCATGACTTCAGCAAATGACTCATATTATTTCTCACAGCTTACATGCTTGAGTCATAGCTTCTTCATATTTGGCTCCTTGATTTGTCTTTTGGTTCTGTTACACATACAATTCAGCATATGAGTCATATTGAATGCTTACGACTCAGGTGCTGACTCATATATTGATCAAAGTTTGTCTTTTTCAAGTCTTGTTCTTCTCTTTTAGTTCAAATTCTATTGTAGACCTATTTTACCTACAATTCACACCAAAGTACATCATATCCAACAAAACATACTAAGTTCACGCATAAATTCATGGTTTTAAGCATTTAAAGTTTCGTGTTTCCACACCACATCAATTTTGTTACCGTTCTTCCCCGGTCTTAGAATCAATGCGATTCTATTTGGGTCATTATGGATAGAATGACCAAGTCCACTCACTTCATGCCCACGAGGACTAATTACTTGGCGAAAGATTATTCTATGTTATGTATTGCGGAGATTGTGAAATTACTTGGTGATTTAGTTTCTATTATTTCAGATCTTGGTACTCCATTATCATCTTACTTTTTGAAGTCACTTCAAAAAGGTTTGGGAACTATGGTGTGCCTAAGTACTATTTTCCACCCGCAGACGGATAGATAAGCAGAGAGGATCAACCAAACCTTGGATGATATGTTGTCTGCTTATTTGATTAATTATGATGGTAGTTGGTATGACTACTTATCATTTTTTAATTTGCCTATAATAATAGTTACCATTCTAGCATTGGTATGGCTCCTTCTGAGATATTGTATGGAAGGAGATGTCGTCCTCCTATTGGGTGGTACGAAGTTGGTAAGGGTAAGTTTCTTTGCCCTGATTTGGTTCACCAAGCCTTAGGGAAGGAGAAGGTAATTCAAGATAGATTGAAAATGGTTCAAAGACATCTAAAGTCCTATGCAGATATGAGGCATAGGGATTTTGAGTTTAGTAGTGATGATTGGGTATTCTTAAATGTGTCTCTTACGAAGGGAGTAATGCATTTTGGTAAAAAGTGGAAGCTTAGTCCCTGGTGTGTTGGTCCCTACATGATTTTTGAAAGGGTTGGCAATGTTTCCTATGAGTTGGAGAGCCCTTTTAGTTTGAACTCCATCCACTCAGTTTTCCATGTCTCTATGTTGCAAAAATTTATGGGTCATCCTTCATTGGTAGTTCTTTTGGAGGGTGTTGGTGATTTAGACTCTTTGTCCTATGAGAACATCTCGGTGAGGATCTTATATCATCAAGTTCACCTATTGAAAGTAAAATGGATGGTTTTTGTGTAGGTTTTATAGAGGAACCAAAATTCGAGGAAGCTACTTTGGAGGTGGAGGAGGACATGAAGTCCAAGTATCCACATTTGTTTTCCACCCCAAAAACTCATGATTTAGGTATGTGTTAATCTTCTTTATTTGATTTATGTATTTGGTAGACAATGAGTTCAAGTCCTTAAGTTTTGAATTGAACAAGTGTCTTTGATAGATAATGGGTTTCAGTCCATAGTCAATGAAATAAATGATTGATTGATAATGATCATGGCATGTGCCTTATCCTTATTGTACATCCTGATTTTTGGTTTAGTTAAGGGTTAGTGATGTGTAATAATGTATTAATTCGTGTTTATACTTGCCTTACCCATCATTCGAGTATGAATTATCCAAGTGGGGGAGAGTTGAAACACCTATGCTTTGGACCCATAGAAAACCTCCATTGTTTGAGGATTTTAGACTAGGTATGACTTAGGGTACCAATCGTACCCTTGGAATATGACTTTTTGACCTCTCGTATCCTAGGAAGTATGGTGGGGGTTACACACTATCCTATATACATCTTATCATCCCTATGGTCATATATTAAGGTACGAGTTGTATCAAGCATAGTCGTATGGAGTATTGCTTCTGATCTAGAGTGGACTATTTTTGGAACGAGTTAAGTGCATGGTTTAGGGTGCCATTTCTACCATTGGGTATGAGTCAAGGGTGTGTGGTCATACCTTGGTTAGTGTAGGAGTCCTTGTTATGGTCTAGGGTACGAGTTAGGGTATAACTCATACCCTAGGATACGATGGAGTTAGTTAGTCATACCCACCTGAGAAATCACTTTTCAGCTTGTAAAACAAGGGCTTTATGGCCATTTTCCACTCCAATACCCTTAAGTACCCTCACTATATAATGTCTTTTGACCTCCTAAACATTCAATTGGAAGATCAAAACATTCCAAAAACATATTTTATATTTCTCACAAAAAGATTAGAGGCTAGGGTTCTAAGGGGTGTTCATCTAGTGGAAAAGAGGAGTCAAGTTTCTTGGTCGATTATTTTGTTTTAGGAATTTGAATCTTTCCCTTGTTATTATCTCAAAACCCATGTATTTTACACATGGATTAACACTTGTAAATTATGATTTTGAAATGAAATATTAAGGGTTTTGATGCCTAGCAATGAGTAATATTTATTCTAGATTAGACTTGTGCTTATACATAATATTGGTGATGATTTTCATATGTGGGTGATTATTTTTTTAGTTTAACAAATGGGTCTTAAGAAACCCTAATAATGATGATTTCTACTTTGATTTTGGCTGTGGTAAATCATGCCTACAAGGTGTTTATGAAAATGCCTAGTCAGATGTTGTTAATGTTTTGAGCTAGGGAAATGTCCCAATAGGTGTGAATGGTTGATAGATTGTACTGAAAAGCATTTCTAGCCATTTTATTAGTTAATGTATGACCTTATTGGTTTGATGTCTAAAAAGGGGTTAAAGTTCCTAAACATGAAATTAAAGTGTGTTGAACTAAAGTGTGGTATAAGATTGCCAATTAGGCAAGAATGGTTTTTAGTGGTCTTGATGACCATAAATTTAATTTAAAGATAAATTGAATTTAGGCATTGGCCTATTAATGTGTATGTTTGATAAAAGATGCTACGAAGACTTCATGGTCTTATATAAATGATGATGAATTGGGTAAATGGGCTAGAGTCCCTAGGTTTGGAAGTGAATGAATGTTAATGTATGGACAAAGGGTTAGGTACCCAATGTCAACTAATGATAGTTGTGATGGCTTGTGGTTAAAGTACTTTGTCTACTAAAGTGGCTTGTGGTTAAAGTCCCTTGTCTACTAAAGTGGCTTGAGGTTAAAGTACCTTGCCTACTAAAGTAGCATGTGATTAAAGTCTCTTGCCTACTAAAGTGGCTTGTTGTTAGAGTACCTTTCCTAAATATGCCGGCTTATGGTTAGAGTCCCTTATCTAATACGAGTTGTGGTTAGAGTCCCTTTCCTAGATAAACACCTTGTGGTTAAAGTCCCTTGCTTAGTGAAAATCTATTTGGTTAAAGTCCTTTGCTTAATAAGAGACGTTTGAATCTAAAATTGTGGAAGGTCGGAGTCCTCCACTTCGTGACTCATGATTGGATGCATCAAGAATGCTTATTAAGTCTTATTTTCTTTGGTTCACTATGAATAAGTTATATATATATACATGCATGCCCATGATTGTGAATATGGTTAAATATGATTATTTGACTTGATTTTTAATGATGACTTTATTTTATCCTTATCATTGAGTTACATGCTAGCGTTCCAAACGCTAACCATCTCTGCATGTTATCTCCCCATGCGACATATGGGCTGGGGCATCTTCTTCTCTTCCTGCGGAATGACAAGTGTTCGAGCGATTTGTGTGTTTATATTAAAGTGGTGAGCTTTCATTTTTTAGAAGGCATACAGTTTATAGTATCTTATCTTTGGTCGTAGATATATTTAGACTTGGTTTGTCTAATGTTAAGGGATTTTCTTGACATATATATAGACATCGAATTTGTATAGAGGTATTATAGATGATTGTGGACTTGGGTATGTTGGTTAGCATGTTGATGTAAATAAAATACTTCAACATTTCTAAGTTATGATATTAGTTTTGCTTCTTTTATGTTAATTTATGGTCGGAGTTCATTCGACACTTGTGGATTGATGTGATGGTTTGGTTGGGTTGACGGGGCGATCTCTGGCTCATATTAGTCTTGGGATACCCATACGATAGGGCTTAGTTTTGGGTCATGTCAGTTGGGACCTAAACTAAAGATATACCTAGCCTAAAATCAATATTCTAGAGCTGTAGGAATTTGCATTCGAGATTGTTTTGGTAAAGTTTTTGCCTGTGGCTATTTGGAACCATCAAAGACTTCTAAACAAGGGATTAACTTCAAAATCCAAACAAACTACCTGGTAACCAAACTGTCAATTCTAATAATTCATAAATTAATTAGGATTGCTTTAGAAAGGGTCTAACTATTAAAATAATAGAAATATAGAAAATTACCTGAATGTTAATTACATCAGCGCCTATCTTTACTTTGCCCAAGGAAGGCATGGGTTTTACCATCTTTTGTGATGCTTTTGGTATTGGATTAGGTGTTGTCTTGAATCAGAAGGGTAAGGTAATTGTGTATGATTCTCGTCAGTTGAATCCCCATGAGAGTAATTACCCTACCCATGATTTAGAGTTGTGTGCGGTGGTTTTTGCTTTTAAATTATGGAGGAACTACTTGTATGAAGTCCACTGTAAGATTTTCTTAGATCATCATAGCCTTCAGTATTTCTTCGCCCAATGAGATCTTAATATAAGGTAGCACCATTGGCTTGAGTTTCTTAAGGATTATAACTTGAATATTTTTTATCATCTGAGCAAGGCTAATGTGGTTGTCAATGCCTTGATTCAAAAGTCAACGAGCTTAGGTAGCTTGGTGCATCTTTTTAGCTAGGGTAGACCTTTGTTTTTACAGGTTGAGTCATTGTCTACCATATTTTTAGGCTTGTTGTTTTGACACCTTGGTGTATTTTAGAATTTGTTGATGCTAGGTCTTTCTTGATGGAGTAAATTCAAGCTCATTAGTTTGATGATGTTTGATTGAGAGTAATTCAAGATAAGGTATTGAGTGAAGATGTAAAGGAAACCTCACTTGATTTTGATGGTGCTTTAAGGATTCGTGGTTGAGTTTGTGTGCCTAGAGTAGGCGTTGGATTAGATTGATTTTTAAGGAGGCTTATTGTTCCAGGTATTCCATCTATCCAAGAGTGACTAAGATGTATTAGGATTTTAGACAACATTACTAGTAGGGTGGCATGAGAAAAGAGGTAGCAGTTTTTTAGATCATTGCTTGTGTTACTTGTAGGTAAAATCTTCTCGAGTGGAAATATGAACAAATAACTATAGACTTTGTGATTGAAAAGCCTCATTCTTCTTGTGGTTATGATAGTGTTTGGGTCATTGTGGATCACTTGACAAAATCTACTCATTTTATTTTGGTTTAGGTCTCCTTCATTATTGAGAGGTTGGCCCTATATATATTCGTGAGATAGTTCATTTTTATGGTATGCTAGTGTCTATCATCCCAAATTGAGGTTCGATATTTACATCTCACATTTGAAATACTTTTTAGGAGGAATTGGGTAACCCGGTTGATCTTAGCATAACTTTCTACATCTAGATTGATAGTTGATTGGAGTGGACTATTTAGATTTTAGAGGATATGTTTTACACTTGTGTTATATACTTTTGAGGTAAATGGGAGAAACATCTAGCTTTGGTAGAGTTGTGCATAATAATAACTACCATTCCAGTATTGATATGCCTTTTTAAAAACTTTGTATGGAAGGCATTACCACTCTCCAGTTGCTTTGTTTGAGGTTTCTGAGATTATACATTAAGGTATGGACTTGCTTTGTGAGTCTTTGGATAAAATTTAGATCATTCAGGATAGACTTTTAGCGGCTCAGAGTAGGCAAAAGTGTTATGTGGATTGTAGACTTTGTGCCTTGAGATTTAGTGTTGGTGATCGTGTCTTCCATCGTGTGTCACCTATAAAGTGTGTGATGAGGTTTGGGTAGAGGGGCAAGCTTAGCCCTAGGTGTATTAGATGTTTTGAGATCCTTTAGACTATTGGAGAAGTGGCTTATTACCTAGCATTACCTCTAGATTTATAAGTTGTTCATAAATTTTTTCATGTTTCTATGCTTCAACATTACATTTCATGTGAGTTTTATGTCATTCATTAGGATTCAGTCTAATTAGGTCAGTGATTGTCTTTTTTGAGAAGCTTGTCTCCATCTTAGCTAGAGATGTGAGATGATTGCATTTATAGTTATTCCCGTGGTTAAGGTCTAATGGTGATATCTACATGTAGATTATTCTACTTAGGAGGTCAAGTATGATATGCGTCGTAGGTATCCCCAACTTTTTGCTGATTCAGGTATTTTCATTGCCTTTAAATTAAGAACGAACTAGATTTTTAGTGGTGGATGATGTAATGATTTAATTTTTGATGATTTTGTGAAATAATCATTTCAATGTGATTTGACCATTTTACCTATCCCCATGGTTGCATTATGATATTTATGTGGTGTAGGGATGATTGCATCATTTCCAATGTATTTTAGTGTGATTAATGCGAGTTTGTTGGTTTTGGTGTCTTAAAAAACCTTCTTGTTAGCTTCAATCGACACTTATTAATCTATGTATCCCATGGAAAAATGGACTGTGCCAGTAGATTCAAAATATTGATTTTAGATTTGGAACATAGTTGGTATAGTTTTATGTCTTTTATGTCTTATTTCGATCCTTTGTTTAAAAAGTGGTAAAAATTGGTCTCGACGGTCAATTTGGTGAAAATAACGACTTTTTAAAAATTTGATATTGCCATTAAATCCGGAAGGTAGATTTTGGGTTATGTAACATCCCAAAAATGGGTCTCGAGACGTCACACGGTGCTTAGGATCATAAGTGATCCCAAGCTAACCCTTCTACTAGTATACTTACAAGCAACTGGATAAAATACATAAATCTGGAAAAAAAATCAGCGGAAACATAAAACTTTACTGAACTTGATCAACACAAATCTGGATTTACAAGATTACAACTTTGCTTTTGCAAACAAAACTGAAATTAAATTCATTAACACTGTTGATTGTCTATGAAGCCTCTACTAGTATTAAATATAGGTAGCCATGTCATGACTCCCAACTATCCCAACTCAATACGACTGAATAAAGAAAATACAATACTTCTCAAACTATATGACTGACTTAAGCCATAGAATCAAAAGGACTCATCACCTGCTGACTGGAAGCTGTGAACTGACTGAATATGGTATATGAGCTACAACTTGTACCTACATTATGAGACAATGTAGCACATAGACATATATATGGATTAGTACTTTGATGATGTACTAAGTATATGGGGGTGTATGCATTTACATAAACAATATCATTACTCATTATAAAATCATGCATGCTGACATAAATGACTCACATAGCTTGAATAAAAATCTGAAATATAAATCTTATAAATCATGAATAATGAAACATGTAGTATAAATATCGTGAGTCATTTCACTTGCTTCTAAAATCTATATTATCCTCTTATTCTCACAACTTGTAAGCTAGATTAAATATAAAACTCATTATGTATAGTAAACTCTTTAGCTCAATACTTTAAATCCATAAAACTGTTTCAAGAGTGGGGGACATCTTTGGGAGGTTCTTCTAACCGACATAAACCATGTGAGCGAGATGGAGCCCACGCTAGGGAGAGCTGTTCAACCCTTGCCATCGAAATAGAACCTCAACTCTAGTGATCACTATCTTGGCCTCAGGCCCATAAATTTCAATCCTACGGGGGCATGTAGTTCTGTGGAAGTATGATGTGCTAAACCCACACTTATCGCTTAATGCTAAATACAACTCCCGTCCTCAAGATCAGAATTTTTCGGTAATCCACCTAAAAATAACTCAAGGGTCTATAGTGAAGACAAAATTATAATTCTCTTAGCTTTAAATAATAAAGACTGAATAATGTGGATTCTTATCTTAACTCAGGTTTAAAAGCAATCTTTCTTTAAAATCAAAGTACTTGTTGATTGAATCATACTAACAACATACTCTTCAAGAAACATCAAAACTCATACTTGGTTTAAAACTTATACTCATGCTCAAATAATCTCAGTTACATAATAAAGCTGAAATCTTGATATCAATCTTGGAAACATCAAATCAATACGAGGATGTGCGACTCATAGCATAATTTCTCAACTCATGTCATAAATTATTGAAATAATCATGCAATTGAAGACTTGAAAAACTCGTAATCTCATAATCTCAAAATAAAGTAATTTGGGTATAAACCCGCTTGGAAAAATATGAAATTCTTTAATAAAAATCAACAATTTGAGCTCAAGAACGAAAAGAGTGTTCTTGTTCAAACGCCACATACCTTAGATTGTGAACTTAACGAATTGGCTTGCTTTTGAGATGCTACTTGTACTTTTGAATAAGGGTTCTTGGAATTCTTGCACTAAGAACTTGGAATCTTGGCTCAATTTGTAGAATGAATGGAGAAATCTTGAGTTTCTTGGAGGAGAAGTATGATGAACTAGGATTTTTGTTTTGAAGAGAATGAGGATTAGAGCATAAAGTGCTTTGTTATGTTTTTGGTCGGATTAGGGTATAGGGTAATTAACCAAAATACCCCCCATTAACTCTTAAAAAACTCGAAAAAGGAAATATTTGCGAACTAAGCGGCCACCGCAATGTGCCACTATCGCGGTGGCTCACTAGAAATCGACCACTGGGAACTGGGAAGACTCCTCAACACGGAGCCATCGTGGTACCCGTTTGGAATGCCATTTTGGTACCTGGCGTGAAATGATAATATCACACTAGCCTACTGGAAACTAACAATTGTGATATTACTCCTCTCTGAAATATGCTAAGGGTCTAAATGGCATTGTTTTACAACTGGAACTTGAATTATCCATAACTTCTTGCCCGGTTATCGGATTTGTGTGAATCTTATATCGTTGGAAAGCTAATTGAATTTCCCACATGATAAAAATTCAAATTTAGGAAAATTCTATATGATTTAAACATTACTTACTTTGGAATTCATTCCTCAATCTTATGGAGACAAAATTAGGCTTAAGAAAAGTTTGGGGTATTACAATTCTCCCCCTTGGGAACATTCATCCTTGAATATGGCTAGCTAGGCTAAGAATATAGAGGAAAACTGAGGGTGCATAGCTGAAATAACTTGCTAAACTGATTCTACCTCATTCTAAACCTTTGAGTACTTCTGTGAGTGCACGAACTTATAATAAGAATAACAATATAGCTGAATCTTTGATTAGGAAAGAGATGAATAATGGCAGACTATTACCTTCGACTGAACTTGTCTTTACTTATCGTAAGGAGTTGATTCATGCTGAGAGTTTAGAACTTTCTTGATGTGTTCAGGGTGCGATCGTACTTATAGATTGCAAAGTGAGAGTTTATGCAGTCATAAATCATGAGAAAATGAAGCTAAGATTACACAATGGGTATTCCACTGTCTGAGCTGGAATACTTGGAAAACAAAAATTGTTTAGTGAATAGTTACGCACTGAATCATGACTAGATATCTGAATTCTGAAATTGATACCTGATATATATACAGAGCTGAATTCACAACTTTTCATGGGTGCGAACAACTATTTAGTGGAATGATCGTAATTATGAAACTTCAGGTAGTAAGACCAAACTAGTTTGGAAAATGGAAAACTATAGAGATCTATCCATCTGATTGTTAAACTGGATTATTTGCTATCCAAACTGAATCATACTAGATACTTATACTAAAGTGGAGGATTTCATCAACCCCCCTCCCTAGGGAGTTCTAACGATATGAGGGAGAAAAGAACTTTGGGCATGATCTGAAAAAGTCATCTGAATAAGAGATTACAATATTTCTACGACTCCATAGCTTGGAACATAGATCCCTATGAATCATAGACTGGGATATAATTTACGGGCCTTAGGCAACTCAATACCTTACTAGCAAGCTTAGACATACTTCTAAAATATTTTCTCAACTATTCCTTTCCCTTAAAGACCATACTCATTGATTCATCATCTAATTCTCACATGGTCGTTGATATTTCCATCTACTTATGTTCTAAACTGAACTAAACTCCCTCACCATCTTCAAGACTAACACACAATCACAGGATACACCACATAACACTGTAATACTAGTCTAAACCATAATTCAACACACCATGCACTTCACAACTTCTCATCTCATGCAAAATTTTCATTACCACTCTAACAACCACATTCAACCTCGTACTAGACATTTACTAACGCGCAGTGCATTCATCCAGACATATACAAACATGTTGTTCAAGCGTACTTCTATAATCACATATGCACTTCTAAGCACACTCTCATAAAACACCCTAGTCACAACCTTCAAACCTCTATCAAGAACAATTTACATGCACCACTCTTAAGAAGATATACATAATATATTCTGAACTGACCAGGTCATATACAAAAACTTCACTCAATATTTCTTCAGACTCATAGAATTACATAAAGCAAGCATACAACCATCTTCCCCAACATGACACATTTACTCTATCCTATCTACACAACTGCTCATCATCACTAGTTTTGACCTGAGAAAATTATGACTGAAAGGTTAGAACACGAGGACCTATAGCATGAAGGGATACTATGCGTAACTTGGGCACTCATCTGAGGCCTGAGGAATAGAGCATTCAACATCAAGAACTTATCGAAGAGGTCTAACTCGAGGACATGCATGATATAAATCTGAATTTCACTACTCATTAAGTATATTGCTTGAGCACTTGAACTTAACATTCCGTAAAGCTTGAGTACATGAGTCATGAGCTGCATAACCCATATTTGGAGTTCATAACTTATGAAATGTGATTCCAGCTGCTGAAAGAACTGGAACTCCTCCTTTTGGGAACTAGGAGAGTACATAATTCTATATCATATTCATGAACATGAATTAAGATCATAGAACTAACACGTAAGGCATGAGTAGGTATTGGGATAACTGAAAATGTTGAAATAAGATTGTATCAAGCATCAATCTTTCTCACAGCTATTCTACAACTTACTAGTACAACTACTAGAATCTCAAAGCTTGACTTGGTTACTCATTCTATCATCTCCCTCTTAGATTTAAGCCATCATTCTAAGTTTGTGAACAACTATATTAACACTAACCTAAACTGCACTCTCTTTGCTCTAGAGTCTGGGATATAATTAATACACAAGAAGCCAAACTTACCCTGAAGGACTATATCTTAACGTATATCATATAAAGCTAATACTTATTTCTAAGATTTGACTCTTAAACTTCTGTGACCCCAAAAGTCATTATATAACTACTTAAACACTCACCAACTTAGATTTTTAACACTTGACACAAATATCATTATCCTTTAATAAACCACGCTACTCCCTTCATACTTTGCTAACATCAAATACTATCATATCTCCAATATTACATTTTCTCTTAACTAAAGGAATCAAGATCATACCAACAAGGCTCTATACTATGAATCAAAACTACTTAACTTAGCTATTAAGAACATCATATACTATACAACTAGATCCTTCCTCTTAGCAACTCAACGGTACTACTAACCACACAACACTTAATAAATTTTGAAAATAGTGGAGCCCTATATCACCTTGGGCACACCTCAACATCATACTTACAAAATCATACTTATTCATGAATAGCTGGACTCAAACACTTGCATCCACTATTAAAGCCTATTTGATCACTTCCCTATAACTAGTACCATTAACCAAGAAATCGTCAATCCTCCTTCATGACCACCAATCATTCAAAATTAATGTCGAGCGGTCAACATGATTTACAACCTCACCTCATACACAATTCTCACTTGGAAACTATAAAACAAGACATCAAGAAAAACTAGCCCACTCAAACCTAATAACAACAATAATCGATCATAATCACATGGCCTCTCTTATTCATAATCCATTAACATATCCTCCGTCCACACATTATTACTATATACCTATCTATAAACCTAAACTTCTTTCACAGCTCTATAGGTTTCAACTAAACTCCTTCTTGCAATCTCCGGGAGCCCTAAATTAACAACGCTCAACCACCAAGCTCTTTCATTAATAACCTCTACTTTTCTAGAATAACAAAGTCTGTCAACAACTCTTTTCATACTTCAAGCAAACAATAATTCACCTCAACTAATAAGTCCTTCTCTACCTTCTACTAAGCTAACACACAAGGACATATCACTTCATTACAAACTCAATCATATGCAAAAAGGTTCGGCTATACATATATTCAATAAATCGCACTTACGACCCTTCTTGTCAATACACCTCTACCCCCCAGTTCCATACAACACAAAAATAGAAAGCTGAACAACAAGTTGCGAGTGAATTGAAATATGCCTAACATGACTTCGCTAGACTTTGATTTTTGGCTTTTTAACAAGAAAATGATATGAATAACAAGGAAACTTTGCTAGTGAATATAAAGATCCCCCGCACGACTTCTCTAGACTTTGATTTTTTGTGTTTTGAACAAGAAAATGAGATGAATAACAAGGAAACTATGCTAGTGAATTGAAAGATCCCCACACGGCTTCACTAGACTTTTAATTCTTACAACACAATGATAATAAGTTTACAAGATATAGAAACTTGGAACATAATATTTAATGATCTTAGAATACACATCTTACTCTGTCTTAACTGAATGACTCATTAGAATGAGGGCATAACTTTAAACATGAGGGGCTTATAACACACTAGAGGTCTGGTCCCCTCTCAAGCTGCTTCATAAGACTTCTGAAACTTCTTGCTAGCAAGTCTGAGAGCATTATTAGGGGAGGAAATTGGAACTTGCCGATCATGTTACCTCATAAATAGTAGATACATAGAGAAGTATAGATTATCGTTATGGAATCTGAGGAGGAATCTGAAAGCATATCTTACTTGGTCTTAGTGCATGATTTTTATGAACATGAATAAACCTCTTCAAACTTTGTAATTTAAAAGCACTAATGGGATACTTTCTAGTCCACTTAAAATTTAATAACTATCTGTAGAGATTATCTGAGAAAACTTTATCAGTAAAGACATAAGCTTGACTATTTCTAATACCTTAAAAATAAGGCAGAGATGGCCTGAATAGAGTAAGATAAAAATATGTATAAGTTTCATAGAGAACCTTTCTATAGCATGATCTGATACCTAAAAGAATGGAAACATATCCTAAATGCCTCATAGCCTCTCGAAGAAAAGTACAAACATCCCTGTACCATTCCGCAAGAATCTACTAGATAGGGCTTCACAGACCACTAGGAAACTTAAAATATGTGCTCTGATACCAAGTATGTAATGCCCCAAAAATGGGTCTCGAGAAATCACGCGGTGCTTAAGGTTACAAGTGATCCCAAGCTAACCCTTCTACTAGCATACTTACAATAAACTGAATAAATTATATAAATCTGGAAAAAATCAGCGAAAATGTAAAACTTTTCTAAACTTGATAAATACAAATCTGAATTTACAAGATTGCAACACTGCTTTTGCAAACAAAACTGAAATTAAATTCATTAACACTGCTGACTGTCTATGAAGCCTCTACTAGTACTGACTATAGGTAGCCGAGTCATGAATCCCAATTATCCCAACTCAATACGACTGAATAACGAAAATACATTACTTCTCAAGCTGTATGACTGACTCAAACCCTTGAATCCAACGGACTCATCACCTATTGACTGGAAGCTGCGAACTTACTGAATATGGTCTATGCACTACAACTTGTACCTACATTATAAGAGAATGTAACACATAGACATATATGTGGATCAGTACTTTAGGGATGTACTGAGTATATGGGGTGTATGGATTTACATAAAAAGTATCATTACTCTTTATAAAATCATGCATGCCGACATAAATGACTCATATAGCTTGAATAAAAATCTGAAATATAAATCTCATAAATCATGAATGATGAAACATGTAGTATAAAAATCGTGAGCCATTTCACTTACTTATAAAATCTGTATTCTCCTATTATTCTCACAACTTGTAAGCTAGATGAAATCTGAAACTCATTCTATATAGTAAACTCTTTAGCTCAATACTTTAAATCCATAAAACTATTTTGAGAGTGGCGGACATCTTTGGGAGGTTCTTATAAATGACATAAACCATGTGATCTACATAGAGTCCAACATCTCGTCCACTTTGGGGAGAGCTGTTCTAGCCTTGCCATCATAATAGAACCTCAATTCTAGTGATCACTATCTCAGCCTCAGGCTCATAAATCTCAATCCTACAGGGGCACGTAGTTTTGGGGAAATAGGATACGCTAAACCCATACTTCCTGCTCGGTTCTAAATACTACTCCCGTACTCAAGTTTAGAATTTTTAGGAAATTCACCTCAAAATAACACAAGTGTCTATAGTGAAGACCAAATTATAATTCTCTTAGCTTTAAATCATAAAGACTGAATAATGTAGATTCCTGTCTTAACTTGGGCTTAAAAGCAATCTTTCTTTAAAATCAAAGTACTTGTTGACTGAATCATACCAAACAACATACTCTTCATGAAACATCGAAATTCATACTTAATTTTAAACTTGTACTCATGCTCAAATAATCTAAGTTTCATAATAAAGCATAAATCATGACATCAATCTTGGAAACATTAAATCAATTGGGTGATTTGCAACTCATAGCATAATTTCTCAACTCATGTCATAAAATAGTGAAATAATCATGCAATTCAAGACTTGAACAACTCGTAATCTCATAATCTCAAAATAAAGTAATTTGGGTATAAACCCTCTTGCAAAAATATGAAATACTTTAATAAAAATAAATAATTTGAGCACAAGAATGAAATGAGTGTTCTTATTCAAACCCCACATAACTTAGATTGTGAACTTCATGAATTGGCTTGCTTTTGAGATGCTACTTGTACTCTTGAATGAGGTTTCTTGGAATTCTTGCACTAAGAACTTGGAATCTTGGCTCAAACTGGAGAATGAATGGAGAAATCTTGAGTTTCTCGGAGGAGAATTATGATAAACTAGGGTTTTTGTTTTGAAGAGAATGCAGATTAGGGCATAAAGTGCTTTGTTATATTTTTGGATGGATTGGGGGTAGGGTAATTGACGAAAATACCCCCCTTTAACTCTTAATGAACTGGAAAAATAAAATATTTACAAACTAAGAAGCCACCGCAATGCGCCACTATCGCGGTGGCTAACTAGAAATCGACTACTGGGAACTGGGCAGACTCCATGACGCGAAGCCATCATAGTGCGCCTTTGGAAGGCCATTTTAGCACCTGGCATGATGCTCTAATATCGTGCTAGGCTATTGGAAATTGACAATTTGGATATTAATCCTTTCCGCGATGCGCTATGGGTCTGAATAACAGTGTTTTACGACTGGAACTTCAATTAGCCATAACTTCTTACCAGATTATCGGATTTGGGTGAATTTTATATCGTTGGAATGCTAATTAAATTTTCCACACTAAAAAAGCCAAAATTAGGAAAATTCTATACGATTAAAACATTACTCACTTTTGAAGTCATTCCTCAATCTCATAGAGATGAAATTAGGATTGAGGAATGTTCAGGGTATTTCAATATCTCCACCTTGGGTATATTCATCCTCAAATGTATCTAGCTAGGCTAAGAATACAGAGGAAAACTGATAGTGCACAACTGAAATAACTTCCTAAACTGATTCTACCTCATTCTAAACCTTTGAGTACTTCTGTGAGTGCACGAACTTATAATAAGAATAACTATATGGTTGAATCTTTGATTAGGAAGGAGCTGAATGATTGAAGACTATTACCTTCGACTAAACTTGTCTTTACTTATCGTAAGGAGCTGATTCATGCTAAGAGTTTAGAACTTGCTTGATGTACTCAGGGTGCGATCCTACTTATAGATTGTGAAGTGATAGTTTATGCAGGAATAAATCATGAGAAAACAAGGCTATGATTACACAATGGGGTTACCTGTCTGAGCAGGAACACTTGGAAAATGAAGATCGTTCAGTAAATACTTATGCACTGAATCATGACTAGATATCTGAATTCTGAAACTGATGCCTAATACATATACTGACCTGAATTAGAAAATTTTCATTGGTGCAAAGAACTATTTACTGGAATTACCGTACTTATGAAACTTCAGGTAGTAAGACCAGACTAGTTCGAAAAATGGAAAACTATAGAAATCTATCCGTTTGATTGTTAAACTGGACTGCTGGCTATCTAAACTGAATCATACTAGATACTCATACTCAAGTGGAGGATTTCATCAACACCCCTGTAGGGAGTTCTAATGATATGAGGGAGCAAAGAACTTTGGACATGATCGGAAATGAGGTATCGAAATAAGAGATTACAATATTTCAACGACTCTATATCTTGGAACATAGACCCCTTTGAATCATAGACTGGGATAGAATTTTTGGGCCTTAGGAAACACAACACCTTACTAGAATTTTTGGGCCTTAGGCAACACAACACCTTACTAGCAAGCTTAGACATGCTTGTAAAATATTCTTTCATCTTTCTCTTTTCCTTAAAGACCATACTCATTGATTTATCTTCTAATTCTCACATGGCCATTGATATTTCCATCTACTCATGTTCTAAATTGAACTAAATTCCCTCACCATTTTCAAGCCTAACCCACAATCACAGGATACACCACATAACACTGTAATACTAGTATGAACCATAATTCAACACACCATGCACTTCACAACTTCTCATCTTATGAAAAATTATCATTACCACTCTAACAACCACATTCAACCTCATACTAGACATTTAATAACGTGCAGTGTATTCATCTAGATATATATAAACATGATGTTTAAGCCTACTTCTATAGCCATATTTTCACTTCTAAATACACTCTCATAAAACACCCTTGTCACAACCTACTAACATCTATCAAGAACAACTTCCATGCACCACTTTTAAGAAGACATACATAATATATTTTGAACTGACCAGGTAATATAAAAAAACTTTACTCAATATTTCTTCAGACACATAGAATTAAATAAAGCAAGGATAAAACCATCTTCCCCAAAATTAAACATTTACTCTCTCCTATCTACACAATTGCTTATCATAACTATTTTTAACCTAAGGAAAAGGTCACTAAAAGGTTAGAACACAAGGACTTATTGCATGAAGGGATACCATAAGTAACTTGGGCACTCATCTAAGGCATGAGGAATAGAGCATTTAACATCATGAACTTATCGAAGAGGTCTAACCCGAGGATATGCATGATATAACTCTAAATTTCGCTTCTCATTAAAAGTATTGCTTCAGCACTTGAACTGAACATACTGTATAGCTTGAGTACCTGAGTCTTGAGTTGCATGACCCAGATTTGGAGTTCATAACTTAGGGTATGTGATTCCAACTGCTGAAAGAACTAGAACTCCTCCTTTTGGGAACTAGGAGAGTACATAATTCTCTATCATATTCATGAACATGGTTAAGATCATGAAACTAACACGTAAGTCATGAGTAGGTATTGAGGCAACTGAAAATACTGAAATAAGATTGGATCAAGCATCAATCATTCTCACTGTTATTCTACAACCTACTGGTACAGCTACTAGAATCTCAAAGCTTGACTTGGTTACTAATTCTATCATCTCCCCTTAGCTTTAAGCCATCACTCTAAGTTTGTGAAGCACTATATTAACTCTAATCTAAACTGCACTCACTTTTCTCTAGAGTCTGGGATATAATTAATACAGAGGAAACCAAACTTACCCTAAAGGACGATATCTTCACGTATATTACTTAAAGCTAATACTTCTTTCTAAGATTTGACTCTAAAATTTCTGTGACCCCAAAAGTCATCATGTAACATCTCAAACACTCACCAACTTTTATTTTTAACACTTGACACATATATCATCTTCCTTTAATAAACCACGCTACTCCCTTCGTACTATGCTAACATCACATACTATCACATGTCCAAAATTACATTTTCTCTAAACTATAGGAATCAAGATCATACCAATAAGGCTCAATACTATGAATCAAAACTCCTTAACTTAGCTATTAAGAACATCATATACTATACAACTAGTATCGTTTCTCTTAGAAACTCATTAGTACTACTAACCACACAACACTAAATAAATTTCAAAAATAGTGGAGGCCTCTATCACCTTGGGCATACATGAACATCATACCAACAAAATCGTACTTATTTACGAATAGCTAGACTTAAGAACTTGCATCTATTGTTCAAACCTATTCGATCACTTCCCTATAACTAGTACCATTAACCAAGAAATCATCAATCCTACTTCATGACCACCAATTGTTCAAACTTTATGTGTGGTGCTCAAAATGATTTACAACCTCACCTCACACACAATTCTCACTTGAAAACTATAAAAAAAGATATCAAGAAACACTTGCCCACTCAAACCTCATAACAACAATAATTGATCGTAATCATATGGCCTATAATCACAATTCATTAACACACCCTCCATCTAGACATCATTACTATATACCTATCTATACACCTAAACTTCTTTCACAGCTCTATAGGTTTCAACTAAACTCCTTCTTGCAATCTCAGGGAACCCTAAATAAATAATGCTCATCTACCAAGATCTTTCATCAATAACCTATACTTTTCTAGAACAACAAACTCCATCAACAACTCTTTTCATACTTCAAGCATAAAACAATTTACCTCAACTCGTAAATCCTTCTCTACCTTCTACTAAACTAACACACAAGGATATATCACTTCATTACTAACTCAATCATATGCAAAAAGATTCGGCGGCTATACATCTATTCAATAAATCATACTTACTACCCTTCTTGTCAATATACCTCTAAACCCCCATTTCCAACCAACACAAGAATGTCAAGGTGAACAACAAGTTGCTAGTGAATTAAAATAGGACTCACACGGCTTCACTAGACTTTGATTTTTGTGTTTTGAACAAGAAAATAAGATGAATAACAGGGAAACTATGCAAGTGAGTCGAAAGAGCCCCACACGACTTCACTAGACTTTGGATTTTGTGTTTAGAAGAAGAAAATAAGATGAATAACAAGGCAACTATGCTAGTTAATCAAAAGAGCCCCACTCAGCTTCACTAGACTTTTAGGTTTAATTACACAATGATAACAAGATTACAAGAGTTAGAAACATGGTTCATAATATTCATTTATCTAAGAATACATATCTTACTCTATCTTAACTGAATAACTCATCAGAATGAGGGCATAACTTTAAACTTGAGGGGCTTATAACACACTAGAAGGCCCCTCTCAAGCCGCTTCATGAGACTTCTGAAACTTCTTGCTAGCAAGTTTGATACCATTATTAGGGGAAGAAATTGGAACTTGCTAATCATGTAACCTCAAGAATAGTACTTAGATAGAGAAGTATAGATTATTGTTATGGAATCTGAGGAGAAATCTGAAAGCACATCTGACTTGGGCTTAGTGTATGATTTTTATGAACATGAATAAAGCTGTTCAACCTTTGGAATTTAAAAGCTCTCATGGGATACTTTCTAGTCTACTTAAAATTCCATAACTATCTATAGAGACTATCTGAGAAAGTTTTATCAATAAAGAATTAAGCTTGACTATATCTAATACCTTTAAAATAAGGCAGAGATGGCCTGAATAGAGTAAGATAAAAATCTGTATAAGTTTCTTAGAGAACCTTTCGATAGCATGATCTAAGACTTGAAAGAATGGAAACATTTTCTAAATGACTCGTAGCCTCTCGAAGAAAAGTACAGACTTCTCCGTAAAATTCCACAAGACTCTACTAGACACGTCTTCACATACTCCCTAGGACACTTGAACTCTGTGCTCTAATACCAAGTTTGTAATGCCCCAAAAATGGGCCCCGAGATGTCACATGGTGCTTAGGATCACCAGTGATCCAAAGATAACCCTTCTACAGGCATACTTATAATCAACTGAATAAATTACTTAAATCTGGAAAAAAAATCAGCGGAAACATAAAACTTTTCTGAACTTGATCAATACAAATCAAAATTTACAAGATTACAACTCTGCTTTTGCAAATAAAACTGAAATTAAATTTATTAACACTACTAACTGTCTATGAAGCCTCTACGAGTACTGACTATAGGTAATCGGGTTATGACTCCTAACTATCCCAACTCAATACGACTGCATAAAGAAAATGCAATACCTATAGAACTGTATGACTGGCTCAAGGCCTTGAATCAAAAGGACTCATCACCTGCTGACTGAAAGCTGTGAACTGACTGAATATGGTATATGTGCTACAAGTTGTACCTACATTATGAGACAATGTAGCACATAGACATATATGTGGATAATTACTTTGAGGATATACTGAGTATATGGGGTGTATACATTTACATAAACAATATCATTACTCTTTATAAAATCATATATGCTGACATAAATGACTCACATAGCTTGAATAAAAATCTAAAATATAAATCTCATAAATCATGAATAATGAAACATGTATAACTCTCGTGAGTCATTTCACTTGCTTCTAAAATCTATATTCTCCTCTTATTCTCACAACTTGTAAGCTATATGAAATTTGAAACTTATTCTATATAGTAAACTCTTTAGCTCAATACTTTAAATCCATAAAACTGTTTCAAGATTGGGGGACATCTTTAGGAGGTTCTTCTAACCGGCATAAACCATGTGAACTACATAGAGTCCAACATCCTTCCCATATTGGGGAGAGTTATTCTACCCTTTGCATCAGAATAGAACCTCAACTCTAGTGATCACTATCTCGGCATTGAGCCCATAAATCTCAATCCTATGAGGGCACGTAGTTCTAGAGAAGTAGGATGCGCTAAACCTACACTTCTGACTCGGTTCTAAATAGTACTCCCATACTCAAGCTCAGAATATTTAGGAAATCCACCTCAAAATAACTCAAGGGTCTATAGTGAAAACATAATTATAATTCTCTTAGCTTTAAATCATAAAGACAAAATAATATGAATTCATATCTTAACTCAGGCTTAAAAGCAATCTTTCTTTAAAATCAAAGTAGTTGTTGATTGAATCATACTAAACAACATACTCTTCAAAAAACATCAAAACTCATAGTTAGTTTAAAACTTACACTCATGCTCAAATAATCTCAGTTTCATAGTAAATCTTAAATCATGACATCAATCTTGAAAACATCAAATCAATACGAGGATATGCAAATCATAGAATAATTTCTCAACTCATGTCATAAAATAGTGAAATAATCATGCAATTTTAAGACTTGAAGAACTCGTAATCTCATGATCTCAAAATAAAGTAATTTGGGTATAAACCCGCTTACAAAAATATGAAATTCTTTAATAAAAATCAACAATTTGGTGACAAGAACGAAAGGAGTGTTCTTGTTCAATCTCCACATATCTTAGATTGTGACCTTAACCAATAGGCTTGCTTTTGAGATGCTACTTGTACTCTTTAATGAGGGTTCTTGGAATTCTCATACTAAGAACTTGGAATCTTTGCTAAATTTGGAAAATGAATGGAGAAATCCTGAGTTTCTTGGAGGAGAAGTATGATGAACTAGGGTTTTTGTTTTGAAGATAATGAGGATTAGGGAATAAAGTGCTTTGTTATATTTTTTAATGAATTGGGGGTAGGGTAATTGACCAAAATAGCTCCCTTTAACCCTTAACGAACTGGAAAAATGAAATATTTTCAAACTAAGCGGCCACCACGATGTGCCACTATCGAAGTGGCTCAATGAAAATTGACCACTGGGAAACTGGGCAGACTCCTCTACGTGGAGCCATCACGGTGCCCCTTTGAAATGCCATTTTTGCACCTGGTGCAACACGTCAATATCACGCTAGGCTACTAAAAACTGAAAATTGGGATATTACTCCTCTCCGTGACATGCTAAGGGTTTGAATGATGGTATTTTACAACTGTAACTTCAATTATCCATAACTTCTTGCCTGGTTATTGGATTTGGGTGAATCTTATATCATTGTAAAGATAATTCAATTTCCCACACGATAAAAATTTAAAATTATAAAAATTCTATATGATTTAAACATTACTCACTTTGTAAGTCATTCCTCAATCTTATAGAGACGAAATTAGGCTTAAGGAAAGTTTGGGGTATTATATATTAGTAGTGGGGTTGGTTGGATTTCATGGCCGTTAGATCACATTTTGAACCTTGGATTGGAAAAATATAAATATGGTCCTTGGGATCAATTTGGTAATAATGACCTTTTTGTAAAATTGATGATTCCATTTAATGATTCAATTTTGCGGTAATGACCTTTTTGTAAATTTGATGATTCTATTGGATCATGTTCAAGGGTTTCAAATGAGTTTCGAGGGTCAAAACAAGTTTTGAAGATTGTTTATACTGGTGTAAGTGCTAAAGTGGTTGGTCAATCACTTTAGCAGGGATGGTTAAAACCAAAATTAATGCCATTTCATATTTTTGACATTTTTGGAGCTAGGAAGCTCCGATTTTGATGAATTTTGATGCATTTTTCTCGTATAATCTTTGTCCATCAATTTAGAACTGTATTTCTCCCATTTAGAAAGAACTTTTATTTTATTTTTCGAGATTTCTATCAATGTTGAGAATCATAATCCTATTTTCACCATTAGTGGGGCTTGGGACTTGGACTTGGATAATTCAAAGGTATTTTTGACATTTCTTCCATGGGTAAGTTTCTAATCTTACAATTATCATTTTCCCTCAAAATTGTATCTTTAAAAACCTTCAAATTCTTTATTTCAAAATGGGTTTTGTGGGTTTTTTTATGGTAAACCTTGAAAATTGTTTTCCTTTGAATTGAACTTCGTTTTAAACTCATTTTTTCATGGGTTTTCAGTTGTAGACTTCTATGATAGGGAACATGTTTCTGAAATAAAACTAGAATTTTACCCTTTTTTTGAAAACTCGTTTGGAGGCCTGTTTTGATCCCAACTTAAAAATAGGCAATATGGGTATCATTGACTTTTAGTTGATGCATAGATTTTGTACTTGTATATTTTAGTTGATTTTGGATCCATTTGTGAGGAGAAAGCTTCATATTAAAGGCTTTTTGGATCAATTTTTTATATTTGAGGTAGGTTATGGCTTTACTTTTTTTAGATTGGACTGGGTGGTAAATATTGGTGTAAAATCATGTTATGGGTATGGGAACTGATCATGAAATGATTTTAGTATTATGGTGTACCTGTTTGGGGTTTTATGTTGATGTTATTTGGTGGTTTTGAAATATTATTTTCTATGTGTGACCATGTGGGGTTGTATATTATGTGGTTGTCCTAGAGTATGTTTATTTGATTGTATCTGTTTATAGAAAAATCCTAAATTTGTAATTATGTGGTAACAATGGGATATTATTGTGTATTTTAGTCTATTGGCGTATCGATTACATTAGATTTATGGATGGTTGGCATATTGAGTGGATTTTGGCTTATATGGTTAATATATTAGTTTGATTGGGAAATTCTCATTCTGGTTGGTTGTGAGCATGACATCCGCATATCATATGTTTTCAAGAGACGTTAGTGAAACCATAGAAATGCTAGAAACACTGGTTTTTTTGAAAAAAATATAACATATTTAAAAACCCTTTTGTCGATGTATATATTAGAGGGGAATTGTGATATTGGATTGGTATTAGTTATTGGGTTGTATATGGGTTGAGAACACTTTATGGGTCCTACCTTGGGAGCAAATCTCTATAGGTGTATATGGAGGTTATGCGACAACCTTGGGAATATCATCAACATAATTTATGCACCTACTTTTATTGTATGATATGCTTGATTGATGTCTCATTTCACACATATATTCATGAAGCATTGGTACCATCATGGAAATACTGGTTTTTTCGGAAAGAAATATGACACTTTAATTACCCGCTATCGATGTATGTGCCAAAGAGGATTTACGGATATTGGTATTCTATATTAGATTGTATATGGGTTGATGAACCCAATTTGGGTCCTACCTTTGAAGAACAGGTCGGTCGGTTTATACTGAGGTTGATGGTGTATCCGGATGTTGTATGAAAATCTCATGTATCATATCATTATCATCCTTATGATCATTATCATCTTCATCATCATCTTCATTGTAATTTACACTTTGTGTACATTTTGTGCTATATTTGCATTCCTGATGTGATATCTTTGTATTTGTACCTTTTGATATATTTAATTTGATGTCTTCCCGTCGTATTTACTTCTTGCACTTGTATTTTTGTATTTGTATATTTTGTATAATTATTATTGGAAATAGTGTAGACTACATTTGGGACATTTTCTGATTCCAGGTGACGTGCGCATAGTGTGTATTTTATATGCTTTATTTTTTGCTTTTCTCAGTCAGCCTATGATACTTATTAAGTACAAGTGGATCGTATTGACCCCTATTGTTCCATTTTGCTGCAGATCCAAATAGGAGTACACCGTATGATAGCCGATTTAGGCAATATCTAGAGTATATTTGAGGTAGCAATCAATCTATGCTTTTGTAGAGATCTACTGCCTCTTCTTATCTATTTCATCTCTTGTTTTGTATTTTTAGATACATTATGATCCTTTTGGTCTATGATTATATCTTTGACATTCAAGATGTATTTAGTAATTCTTACAATATGATACCAGGCTTTAAGATATTGTATGGTATCTTTTATTTTGTACTTTTGCTACTATTATATTTGTGTGGTTTAGTTTTATTCTAGAATCTTTGCCATGGGTTTTGGTGTTGATTTCTCATTTCATATCAATTTGGGTGATAGGCTTACTTGTCAAAGCTTGCCGCTGCAAATAATATCATGACCCTTGATTTTTGAGTCTTAACACCCTTGTAGGACCCTTAATCTGATGAACCATAGCATCGGAGAAGGTGTATGCACTTGTGTTGGATATGGAACTTGGTTTACCCTGCATTACCTAATTTTTACCTTGAATTTGTTCATTCATATACATCACCTATCACTAATATGAGTGTTTCTTATTTGTACCTACCGATCTCATATGACAGCTAGTTAGGTTATGTTTATTGTTCTGTACCTTCTAGACTTATAGGGGGCAGTTAGGTTGTTGTTTTTCTAGTCTTATCCAATATTTTTGCTATCTGATTATTATGGTGTAGCTCATGGCAGTGTGGATATTCCATATACTAGATTCTTTGGTATGACTTTTTGTCTTATTCTCCTTTAGCATTACAAATCATGGTATTAGATTCCCTTGATGCTATATTAATTTATGAAGGATACTTGGTGCATACCACTTTTATCAATTTAGCTTAATGAGATTTTTATAGTGATTTAGGTTGTTAGGCTAGCTCCCCCAGGTTCGTACCTTTGTTTTTACCCTCTTGTACAATATTGTCATATATTTATTTTTTCTTTAGCTGCTCTTTTTTATATCAACGTCCTTATTTGTACTATTATTACATATCTCTTTCTTCATACTATTATTCATTGTTTAGCTATTTATTGCATAGAAATATCATCCCTAGTTATTGGTAGAGTGTGTTAGTTCATCACTACCTCTTTATTATCCTTATTTTGTTTTTATTCTTACTTAGCTACTTGTAATTTAAATTATTACCTAATGTTGTTTTCTATACTTGCATTAACTTTGGAGCTTAGTCGGTTGATGCTTACTAAGTACTCAATCTTTAGTACTTATAGTATACTTCATACTTCTACACCCAGTAGATCATAGTATGAGTTCTCACTACTGACATATGCATCCTATGGATCTATCATAGATCAGTGATATAAGGTAACCTCCTAGCATCTAGAGTTGTTCCTTCTCTCCCTCTGTTTCTTGACTAATCTTTATATTGCATTTTAGAAAAAGTTATATATATATATATATATTTATAATTTTACTCTCCTTATACTCTTTTTTACTTATGGATCTTGTATGGCACTCACCAGGTCTTGGGGAATATTTGTTTTTTCTAGTCATCCTCTCCCTTTAGTTATCTTTGATTATCTTTTCACTTATTAGCCGGTTACTCGTTGTTCTGGGCCATGGGTTTCTTACCTAATGGTGGGTTATAGTATGTGTCATCATGACCTAAGAAATCAGGTCGTGACATCCTTCCATTTTCACATCCAAAACTTTCTAGTTTTCATGAATCTAATTTCATAGTTAGGGTTTATAAATCAACTTCCAACACCGCCATTTTTATTATCAAATTGGCATGATTTCATGAAGTATGTACTCTTGATTTTTAAGTTTATGACTGTTGTATTTCTTTTTATGTTTAGCAAGGTTTTCTTGTTTGCCTTTTGATTATTGAAATAATCTTGTATATTGTTCTTAAAATTTATCTTTTAACATATGAAATTTAGAGCCTTTATGTCATTACGAAAGCTATTTGTAGAATCTCCAAGTTATTCATGTTTTAGTAAATTTTCCCATGATTTAAGATTTGAACATGCTTTGAAAGATATGTTTTAAAAGGAGATTTCAGCATAAGATTTTAGAAAGAAAGATAGTAACTTCATCTCACAGATTTAAGCATAGTCTCATAGCAAGATATGTTTTCAAAAGTTATATTGAGTAAGACTCCTGATAAGCTTATATATAAGTTTAATAGATATGTTCTAGGACATAATAATAATATATTTTAATAGGATTATTTAGCACTAGGCGGATGCTAGTTTAGAAAACCCAAATCCCAGAACAAGGTGCCACCATAGGATTATATTTCCCCGCAATGTTGGATGATTTTATTCTAAACGTCTCACTTCATGGATCTACATAAAGATAGATAGATCTTATTCCCTGGTAAGGTATTGTAAGACCCCGCAAAATTCCTAAGCTTAATTCAGTCCTTTAAGTTTGTCAATGGGGGTCCCAGACTTAGAAAATTCTAACTAAGTTCCTAAACTTAGCCTATTTTTGGCCTTCAAAAGTTGAAAATCTTATTTCTCCACCTTAACATCCTTTAATGGTCCATATTTTTGTTAATTCATTATCAGGGAGGTCAATAGGTGTTCTCAGATAAGTTTTGGATTTTTCGGACCTCGTTTAGACCACATTTGGTGTCCTAAAACAGTGGACCAATGCAGTCTTGGTGCATTGTGTCTCCTATTAAATTGTTTAACATTGTTCCAGGTTGCCAGAGCCAAAAGTACCGTGGCTTGGTGCGATCATGGCTCGACATGTCGACTATCGGGTCGATGGCATCGACGCGCTGTGCCGATAATAGCGTCGATGCCCAGTTTCAGTCATTAAATGTCCGAATTTTTAAGGGAAAAAGTTTCAACTTCCCATCCTTATATAAACCCAATAACACGTGATTAAACCATATTTCACCCAAAATATAGTGTTTCTCTCAAGTTTTTCTCAAGAACAAGTTAGGGTTTTCAATTGGGGATTCAAATTCATTACTCAAATTCAAGAATCTCTCTGTCAATCTTCTTATTATAAAGAACTAAGGTATGCCAAGTGTTTATCCATGGGTTTCTTTCATCCATGAAGCCCAAGAATTAAGTTTTAAATAATGAATTATGATATTTATGTTATGGATTGATTATGTGCATGTGGTTGTTGTTGTATGATTCCCAAGTTGAAATCTTTATTTGTTTTTATGAAACTATTTTAGCATGCGAGTTGAAAACTATGAACTTAATTGGTTATTATGTGTTAATTTGATGATTATGCCTATTCCCTAAAAGGTGCAGGTAAGGTTTTGACAAAATTCCTAAGATAATATAAATTTTGCATTATGGCTCAATTGTGACTCAAGTGATAAATGTATGCTTTACCCTTATGACCAAGAATGACTTCCATGATATTGTGTACATTTTGAATGTTTTATTAGAAATTTCATTAGATTAGGTTGATGAAAGTATGACATGTTTATATGAAGTCCTATCCATGTACAACATTATGATAACCATGTGCTTCATCCAATCCCCAAATTATTGTATTATGAATTGTTGATATTGGTCATGTGTTCAAGAAATGTTATGTCCTTTCAATTGCATGTTATCGAGTCCTGGGGGTACTTGTACTAGACAATTTAGGTGTGGGCCTAGAGCCAGTGTCAGTTTTCACGATATCCTCAATCAAGCCCTGTTCAGTAGAATTCAGTCAGTTATATGACTCAAGAAAACTCAGTAAATTTAGTATCTACCAGTCTAGTCCTACTCAGTAACCTTAGTAAATCTCAGTAATCTTAGTGATCTTTGTAATCTCAGTCAATTATCAGATCTCCATAGTATTCCGCCAGTCAACAAAATTTAGTGAACTCAGTTCTAATCAGTTAAATAATATGATTAGTCACATTCCAGTTCAGTTTAAATCAGTTCACTATCTCTTCAGTTGGGAGTTGGATTCAGCACTAAGTGAACCCAAGGATGAGGGATCACCTATCAGTCAGTAGAGGCGGTGATCCTTAGAAGCAATCCTTGCTTTCCAGAACTACATAGCCAGTGTAGGTTAAGATGTACCCTACAAGTTTAAGGATTATACACCTCATTTGAGTTTTCCTACTAGGAGGGGTTGACAGAAGAGATCCCTGTCAGATAGGGTTTACTTACAGCTTGTCTTTACCCGTGGCACGGTACTGACTCCCTTCCAGCTAGGGTTACAGGTTGGAACCCACTAGTTCAGCTTTGGGGCATGTCGGTTAGATGATTACTTCCCACAGTATTAGTCTCAGTCTTAGTCTCAGTCTCAGTCTCAGTCTCAGTAGTAGAACTCAGTTCAGTTCTACAGATTCAGGACTGTCAGATACAATCGCTTAGCTTAGTATGAAACTCAGCTAGTTCCATCTGAATTAGGACTATTAGACACAGTCACTCATTTAATAGTATATTAATTATACAAAACTTATGTTATCAGTATTCAGTTTCAGGACTGTCAGATACAGTCTATCAGACCAGTTCTTCATAATCAGAAATGTCAAAAATAGTCATCCCTTTATCAGTAATATGACATCAGTTTCTCAGTACTCAATAGACTCAGTCACTCCGTATCCTAGTATTAGCACTCAGATATTAGTAAATCCACGTTATCAGAATTTATAAGTCAGTGTTATCACGATCTTAGTTATAATTATGTATTCATGTATGTATTCTCATGTTCATGTTATTCAGTCAGTTAGTATTGTCCATGCATATGAACCATTGCATTCAGCCTACCTCACTTGCATACCAGTACATTCAATCGTACTGACGCATTGCGGTATGGTGTTTTATACTATAAGTTCAGAAGCACGCACTCTAGAGCCTCAGTAGCATTCCAATTTCGGCAGTCAGAGTCAGCAATAATTCCTCATTATTCGAGGATGTTATCCTTTGATTATTTTATTCTTTTAGTACTTATTTTATTTCAATATTTGGAGTTAGTTGGGGACATGTCCTATCACCTCCCTATTCAGACAATTTAGAGGCTTTCATACAATAGTATGTTCAGATAGTTATTTCAGTTGTTTTGGTATTATTATACCATATTTTTAGTTATGTATCAGTATTAAACCTTATGTCCTTTCAGTTCATCTTTCTGCATTTATGATATTACTATTATTATTCAGTGCTCAGTTACAGATATCAGACATGGGTTATCTTGTGGTCCTTCAGGATTATGAGCACCGTGTAACATTTTGGGTACCAGATTCGGAGCGTTACAGGTATGGGTCATCCCTCTCTAAAGATTGTAGGTTGGTGAATCATGAGCTCATATGGTGAATGGTTATAAGAAACTCCAACATAAAGAACCTCATATTTTATATATTAAATTTAGTTTACTCTATATGAAATATAGATATGATTATTCTCTTTTAGATATGCAGCTTCAGATAAAATTCGATTTTAGTTATACAAATTTGTTACTTCATGACATTATTTGTGAATGAGCTTTTACTCTAATTTCAGCTATAATGCTTTTCTTCAAATTTTCCCTACCTAAAAGTATTTACTTTGCTTTATAATCTATTGATGGTAATTTATGATTCCATATAGTATGATTTCAGATATATACTACATAAAGAGTTTTCATTTGGTTTTAGCTAAACTTATTCTCGGTTTTATTATTATGTCTATCAAATATCATTTTGACTCTTTTGATATATTTATGTCATAATTATGATTTTTGTTATTTTGTATCATTCCTACATTATGATAAATCTCTACTACACTCTAGAAATGCATGCAGTCATTGATAATATTTTACCCAACTTAGAGTTGGGTCGAATCCACAGGGAATGAAGGAGATAGTTTCACCCTCAAATTTCACAAGTGACTATGATTTCAATAAAGTATAATGGGGGATTTGTTCAATCGATTTCTTGTTCAAGTAGTTTATTTTGAACCTTAATTTTTAAAAATGTGATCTTAAGTGTATGATCAAGAGTAAAAGTTACAAGGGCTTATGCTCTCATGAGTGCAAATATAAGCACAGGTAAACAATAATTCGCCTAATTTTAAAAAATTGGCATGGATAGGCTATGTCAATCTTTCAATAAAACATTGAAGTTTCATATGTGTGTTCTTCAGAACACCTCACATAGGTTCCACAGAAATATCTCAATTAGTAGCATTACGATTAAGATCTACTATTAAATGACAAAATCAAGTTATTGTAAATCACTTCTCCCCACCCTAATCCCTTTTGTTAAGGATGAAAAGGGTTCTAAGAAAAACTAATGTTTCAACCTCTAATATTAGGTTAAAATATGGGGTAGTAACTAAATCCATAATGAATCTTTGATAAACTAGGATAATGGGTACTACCCACACACAAATCACAATCCAATCATACATAACCCCAAGTTGTGGAATTTATCCACTCATAACTATAAAAGAAAAAGACATACCTCTATTCTCATTAAATTTTGCCACAGAATCCAATATCCTTAAGATAAATTCCAAATTCTATGTAATAAATAAAGCATAAGTAGTAAATCATCCTCTTAGAGTTTCAATTACAAGCTTCAGATCACAAAATTTGACAAAAGATAGAGTTTCATTGAGGAAAAATCCCTTTTATAGCTAAAATATGCATAACATGTATTTATGAAAATGCCATCATCACTAGTATATGCTAGCAAACATGCCAGCATATGTGGCCATGTGTGTATATAAATGGGTGTACATGTAAACTTGTAGCCTTTTCTAGATGTTCTAGTCTGCTACATGATCCTTTGATATATTGGCGCACATGCCCAAGTGTGGCTGCATGTGTCGCCTTAAGTTCTTATAGGTTCCAATCCCTCCCACCCCCGACATATGTGGGCGTATGGCAAGATGTTGGAGTATATGACCACACAAATCCGAGTTTTCCTTCCATGAGTCATTCGAAGTTCTTTTCTTTACTCATGCACTCTTCTTGACTCAGAAAGCTAGATCAATCTCAAATTTATAAACTTTCTACAACAATAAGCGTTTTACATCGAATATGCATCAAATCCAAGAAAAAAAGTCAATAATTCAAGCTCAAAGAGACTAAAAAGGTGGGAAAATGCCAACATATCAATCTAACCTCCCCCTCCCAAAAAACATAAACTATTGTCTTCCCTCAACAAATTAAGGACCTATCAAACAACAAAGAGGTATTAATCATGACTCCAAAGTAAACACAACACATTAAGTTATACGACTAAGATCATAAATTTTAATCGGTTCTGATAACAAGTCATGTCAAACAAGCAATCACGACTTCTCCTTCCAAGATACAAATCATTATATTTCAAAGGCAGAGGACATTAAAAAGTAAGAAGATAAAAAAAACAAGGTTTTTCTCATGTCCTGGCACTAGACCTTCAAAAATTACTTCAAATTCACTTTGTGTCTTGTCTTGCTCGTTTTTATCAAATAGAAAGTAAGTCATCACTAATTAAAAGTATGTGCACCATTCATAAGTAAGAGTTTGTTCCACTCACATAATATAATGTAATCATAGAGATAGACATAGAGAGAATTCTCGCTGACTTTGACAAAGAAATTCAAGTACAATAAGTAGAACCATAAGCTTGTCATTTGTGTCATTCACCACAAATGTTAACATACAGGGTTTGACATCACCAAGGAATTGTGGGAGTTGTTGTAGGTTAGGATTAAGAAAGGAAATTTATGGATTATGTGACCTGAGAATGACCTTGAACACAATCACTTAGACAAATTCTAAAGCCTAATTTTTGCACATTCTCTACCGTATTCACCCTCTTTTCTTTTCTTTTATTTACCCAAAACCCTTGTCATCCCCTTTTCTAATCACACTTTTGATCTATTTATGTTAATTTATTTTTTCAATTCTTTCATGATATTTTCTCTTAGCTAGTCATTTATGCACACTTTTCACATACTTATCCATTTATTCATTTTATTATCCATAGGCTAGGATCTTTGTTTTTATTTTTTAGCTTATATCTTGTTTCATGAAGAATTATTTGATACAACTAAGGATACAATTATCATAACAAGTATTACACTTCCCCCTAAACTTAAGCTTTGGTACTAATATGTTATTATCAAAACTATGCAGTTATAACTTAGGCATTTGCCTACACTGGCTAACAATAGAAAAATATTACACATTCAAGAAGGTTGGTTAAGAAGAGAGGGGTTATTTAAAATAGTATTGTTTAACAGTATGGTTATCATAAAGAATGAATAAAATTGAAACATATTCAAATGGGTTTGACTAGGGACATGTTAAGATGAGATTTAGGCTATGTGGGGGTCCAAAGAAGGCCTCTAGTCATCTCCAAACTTAGTGTGGCCTATGATTTTGGTGTGGATATACTAAAGAAAAGTTTTAGACTGCAATCTATGCACGAGAAATGAGTAAAAACCTCACCACACTCATGAAATAGAAAACTAGTCTTCCAAAAATTTGAGCAAAAAAACTTGACAAACTACTTAGAATCAGAAACTCTTCTTTTGTGAAGAAAGACCCAAAATTGAATGTATATATCATGATTCAAGAGAATGCTTGAAAATTATTTTCTCTATTATTTTCAAAGTTCATTTTGCTTTTCAACAATCATTTTTCTTTCCCATGAAAAAAAAAATTTGGAGGTACCTTTCAAACTCTACAACCCAGTCACTTGACTCTAACTCTAAAAGATGGGTAGTTCCCTTCAAAACATGTCATGTTCTATCTATTATAGGTAAATTTCACTTGGTTCAATAAGGAAAATGAAAACATGCTTCTTGGGAAAGAATCAAGTTTTGAAGAAAATCCTTGGAGTTTATTTGACACGTATTTACAAAAGGAAAATAAAATGATATGCTCTTCCGATATAAACATCACTCAAAATCAATAGAAAGAAAATAAAAATTTGTATAGGACTTTGAATGATATAACAAGCTCATAATATGATACTGACAAGGTCTAACAAAATGTAAATCAAAATAAGAGCCCCACTAGGAAAATGTCAAGAGTACAACATAAAGATAAGCCCGACAAAGGAAATGTCAATATCAAGAGATTATATCAAATGAAAAGTAGTATTACAAGGAAATAATAAAATTTCAGGAATATAATTTCCACCCCAACTAAAGAATGTTGATTATACCCAATGAAATCAATAGAGAATGATAGGATGAAGGAGTAAGAACTCAGTAAGGTGCACTAAGCACGTGTATCTGTGTCATGAGTGTTTTATAATTGATCATTATCTAAAGTTTGAGGAGCCTCTTCAACTGGGCTTGTATGACAGTAGTCGAACTGACATAATAATCCTAAAGAGGCTATAAACTAAAACTATCACCAACCTATCTGTTATGATGATCATATAATGACAACTCTATGGAATACCAAATCTGTTCAAGCACCTCAGTCAACCCCGTACCTAAGTCATCTCTTAGCTAATCTCTCGATCGTGCTCCCAAATAAATTAGCAAATAGTAGAATAAGGTGAAGATCAACCTAAGATAGTTTTATTTGGACATCACCCAAAGTAAAGGAAGGTTGTACCAAATAAAACTCCTTCTAAAGGATAGTAATATCAAAACATAGTGTAGCAACTCCCACACTATCATCTCTCTCCTTAATTGTTGTTAATCTTTGC
Source organism: Capsicum pubescens (assembly GCA_030864215.1). NCBI lineage: Eukaryota > Viridiplantae > Streptophyta > Magnoliopsida > Solanales > Solanaceae > Capsicum > Capsicum pubescens. Next base: position 129,788,869 of record CM061543.1, read on the forward strand.
TCATAGTCCTGTACTGAGAACGTATCATCTGAGTGTGTTGGGTATTAACACTCTTCTCAATGGCAAGCTACGTGAACTTAGGTATAGAAATGACAAGATGATCTAGAGTACTATTGTTTGTAAAGGTCATGCATATGACCTTAGAAAAATCAACAATTGAACTCTCTCTAGAAGGTGATTATGTAGTAGAAAAGGCTATGAGGCTGAGTAGGTAGAGAAATATACTATGTAGTGGTCAAAAGTGGTAGTGTAAGAGGTGGATAGACTATCTAAGTAGTGCCACTAGAATCTTGTGGTGCATCTAATATAAAACAGCCCACAAAACTCAAGAAGAACACCAAGACAGCAACAACAACACAAGATAACAAGAGGAATAACAAAACAAGTAACAAGAACCAACGGTTTTCACTAAAACAAGAACAAACTAGTACATAAAAGTAAAGATAGATAGTGAGACATACACTATTACAAGACCAAAGAAGACAAGGATATCCCAAATCCAAGTAAACCCTAAGACTTTCAGTAGTAACACCACACTCCTACGAAGACACAAGAGGGAATCCACCACTCAAGCACCAACGTTTCTAGACAATTTTGCAATACAAGTGAGTACCACACTTGTTCTTGCCCTAGTTTCGGTTACAACTCAATCTCTCTCTAGAGAATAGTCTTTTAATATCATTCAACAACTAAGTATTAAATTCCTAATATTAGACTTCTTATAGTCTTATTACAAATAAAAGTGAAATGACCAAAAAGCCCTCAATGAAAGAGAAACAAAAGGTGCTCTTGGAGTGTATGATAGGGGCGACTCTGGAGTGTTCCAAAGCCCTCTTTACACTTCAACTTGTACACTCCCTTGGTTGGATTCAATACACACTCAAATGAGTCCATTGTAATGACCATGCCCGTATCATCCTCTCCATCTTGAGAGGAATTTGACCTCAAATTCATGGCTTTATCTTTTTTAACAAAGCACTTCTCATGCACCATCCTACGGCCAAACATTCTCTCCATATTCTTTATTTTGCATCTGAGTTACTTCTTGAACTGTATCTTGAGGTTTTTCATCAATCTCATCCAATTCAAATCCTACCTCTTCTCCGAGATAGTATAATTTTCCCTCCCTAAGGATCACATTTCTCTGATTTGGGCACTCACTAGTCTTGTGTCACCGCTCTTGACATTTGAAGAATTAAATCCCTTTAGGATAAGAGGAGGGATTTATTTTAACTTCATTTCTTTGAGGATACTTTTTGGCAGCCTTGGTCTCAGTTTGGATATCCCTGGTCTCAAGTTTCTCAATATTGAATGAGTAATTTGAGACCTTGTGCCAACCCGGGGGAGATTGTCCCTAGAATTTGTAATATGACCTTTCCTTGATCTCCCTTTCAACCTCTAATGCCTCTTGGAATATGACATCTATAGTGTCAAACTTATGAAGGTCCATGTGTGTTGAGATATCTTTGTTCAAGCTGACCTTGAAGCATACAATGTCATGACTCACTTGCTCTCCTCGATGATCAAGATTCAACATAAATTGTTGGAACTCATCATATTAAGCCATGACACTTTTGTTACCTTGCCTCAAGTTGTACAACTTGACAAGGATCTCATACCTATAAGACTCAGGCAAGTACCTTTACCTCATAAGGTTCTTTAATCTAAATAAAGGAGAGGGTTGACCCTCAATCAACTCATGTCTAAACTGCTTAACATACTCCCACCACGTATTAGCATACCCTTCAAATTGAGCCATAGCATAGAAACTCTTCTTTTATTCAGTCATATCATTAAGTTGGAATATCTTGACACAAGATGACTCAAATCCAAGATAGGCTTTGGGATCACTCTCACCCTTGAAAATGGGAAGGCTCATTTTGATGGAATTGAGACCCATATATCAATCTTGGTGGTTGGTTCTTTGTTGGTCCCATTGACTACCTCTCTCTCGTTGATCTTTGTATCCCCTTTGATCCAAATAGCCTAAAGGAAGGCTAAAACACGAAATTGACACGCAAAGGCAAAAATCAGCAAGCACACAAAAGGAAAAACAACACACTTAGAAGAAAAGAGATAAGGAAGAGATGCATAAAGTAAAGATAGTAGAGAGACCCTCACTTCCAACAATGAAAAGAACTAGAAGGTGTATAAAACCTTCAAACATACATCACCAATGTAATATCAAACCTCACTCTTAGGTGAACCAAAGTAATTCACACTCCCTCAATCACACCTTTCTTGCCAAATGTTCAACACAAATGAAAATCCATTCAATTGCATTAAAACACTCAAGTTTCGATTTCTACACTAAACTAAGACTAAGAACTACACTCTAAAGAGTATTCTTTCAATATTAATCAAAAACTAATGAAAAGAGAAGTAAAATGGTCTATTTATACTATTACATTCAATTGACAAAAAATGCCCTTAATGAGGGCTTAAAGGAGGCGCCTCTTGAGTGTAAAATGTCTTAAATACCCTTCATTTGAGGTGCCTCTTGAATGTATAAGTTCCCCTCCTTCCTTCTCTTGATCAAGGCTTCAAAATACTCCAAAAGTCTTCAATTTCTTTCTAATTCCGAAGCCTTGAACCTTTGACCATGCCTTGTATTCTTTTTGTGCCCTTCATGCTTGTATCATCCTCTCCATATTGAAAGGAATTTGTCCTTAAATTTTCACCTTTCAAAACCAAAGAGAGAATAAAAAAATCACACAATTCTCTTAGTAAGAGAGTTAGCATTAGCACCACAATTATATCATCACTCCAAGGTGGTTCATACTTAACATACATCCATGTATCCTTGGTATTTGGCATGAAAAGCTTGGCATAAAGGATACAAATTAAGTGAATGGCATCAACATCAAAATGTAATGAACATGACCCGAAACTACAACTTTCACATCTTAAAAGTATTCTGGGGTCAAATGGGAGTAGAAGGCAAGGGGTTAATCCGAGGTGATCCACTCCTTTCACTGGGCTACCAAACTCACAATTATCATTATTCAAACAAGGAAACCAGACACCAAACTTACTACCTCTACATAATACCAATTCAAAATTAACATATTTATCATCATAGGCAAAGAGGTAGTATAGGAAGGAATCATGTGTTCTAACAGCACCCAAGGTGCTATCAACTACAAGAGGGTAACTTGGTCCAAAAAATATAACACATAAGGAATACAAGGATGGAATTAAATTAGTTAAGCACATATGACTTCTTCCCCTCAAGTAAAACATAAAATTGGTATCCATAAGTTGGGATTCATTTAATTCAAGCAAAAGTGTGTCAATAAAGGGTGCATATTTAGAAGAATTATCCTAAGACGACAATGACACATTAACCCTTGAATTTTCAAGAATAATACTTGGCTTGTCATGTAGACCAAGAAACAAGTTGGGTTTGCCAGCATCATCATATCCATATTTAGCACCGGGGTCAAATGGAAAGAGTGGCCTTAGACATAGATCTAGATAACACTCTTTTCCCCCAGAGGCTTCGCCCAATCTAAAAGACATACTCACTTTAATAGCATACATATCATCAAAGACAAATAAAGAGTATAGAAAAGTGTCATACAAATCAAATTCAACTATGGTGCCCTTATGCAAGTACTTACTAGTTCCAAATTCATCACCACTAGGATGCTCAACATAGGAAACACACAAAGGAGAAATAGATGGAATTTCTAAGCATGTACCACTTTCTATTTTAATAGAGTAATCCCCGCATATATATCAATAACCATGAGCAGAAAAGTGATCACAGACAAAAACATGTTTAGAAGAACAGTCACAATTTGGGTTTTGCTAAAATTCAAGCAATTCAAGGTCAACTCCACCCGATTGATCATTTTTCACACCCTCACTTGTGGTTGGAAACTCACATACCAATGTAGACTAACCATGGATTTCACCAGGGTCAACTAGTGTGTAAATACTCTTGTCACTTGGTAATGGAACCTTATTCAAGTTATAAGTGCTAGCACTAGATGGACACAAATCAATTCTTTTTTGTAAGCATGAACTAGTTCTTGCATACTCACAAAAAGAGTTTGGTCCTTATGCAACCCAACAAAACCAAGAGTATCACAAAAGGAAGATTCACACATTTCTTCACTAAGAAAATCTGAAACTACACTACTTTGGCCACTACTAGCCATATCACAACAATTCAAGTTTCTAGAGGTGTAAAAGATAGCTTTATTACCTTGTAGATCATGGGGAGTGTGTTCCTCACTTGGTTTTCCATCATGGAAGCCATCATGATCCACATTACAAGGTAATATGTAAATGTTTTCCTTTGGACTCACTTCTTCATCACTTATCCCAAAAGTTGGATTTAGTGCATGAAGCATTTGGCGTATATCTTTAATGAAGCTATCACAACTGGCATTAATGCGATAAATCATGGCATTAAAATTATTGGAAGCAATGGTACCTAAAAGAAAGAAAAAAACCTACAAAATGAACAAAAAAGTTAGTTCAAATATCCTTACCAACTCTCTCACCCTCGGATCTTACCTCACACTTGGTCTCACAAATGTTGAATACTTGGCAATACTTGGCAAATGAATTGAGTGGTGAATATGACATGTCCCGGAGTTGATTTTTGTTTGATATGAATCAAATAAAATGACGTACGGAATCAAACCAATAAACTACTATGAATTCAAAAATGAGAAAAGCACACCAAAAATTGAAAACGCGAAACAAACAAACTCTAATCTAATTACCAAACTAGTATGTAGTTACTAGCTTTCTAATTAGTGATAGAACCAACAAAATTGAAACTAGAAAAACAGATTATAAACTAGAAAATCTACCTAAGAACTCAATTTGTTCATTTACTAAGTCGTGACGTGGCAACAATTGATTGGACGTTGAGTTTTCAAAATTTTCAATCAAAAATTTCCAAGTTTTTGCCTAACTCCTTAGGGAATAAGCGAAAAATTCTTTGGGAGGGAAAAACAACAATTTTATAGCCCTTGTCAAGCTCCAATTTGAATTCAAAAATAATGGTCCCCCCCTTTGTACTTGGATTGTACTTGCATTTGAACTTTGATTATTCCTTTGTTTCTTTTTCTTTTGGATGACAATGAATATGCCAAGGAATATTATTTCACAAACACCAAGTACACTCTCTTTATTCTGTTTTTTTGGATCAAACACCTTCGTTGAGCATTCTTATTCAAAAAGATTGGATGAATATAGAAAAACAAGATGAATATTCAAGGGTTGACCAATATTTGACCTTCACTCAAATGAACTTTAACCTTTAATTTTTTTTGTAGATCTAGGTTCATTAGGCCAAGATGAACTCAAATATTAACAAAACAACAACAACCAATATCCACAAGGTCAAAACCCACACGGATCTAAAGCTTAGAAGCTTCAACACGCCATATCCATGGAGTTCGTAGCTCAAAATTGCCCAAATCTTGTTCCTAGAGTATATTTAGACTCCCTAGGTGCTAGGTAACAAGAATCTAGCACAAGAAACTTTCAAAACAAAACAAAAATGTGTAGATATAGTGTTCAATTTTCGGATCTACAACATAACACAACTAGACACCTTTTTTTTGAGATTTTCGAATTTTTTTCTCTTTTTGGTTGAGATTTTCTAAATATGAACACTAAAACCAAGATTTAGGGATGTTGGAACAACCCCAACCAAGGATTTAATACCAAATGATATCCTAAAGGAAGGCTAAAACACGAAATTGACACTTAAAGGCAAAAATCAGCAAGAACACAAAAGGAAAAACAACACACTTAGAAGAAAAGAGATGAAGAAGAGATGCAAAAAGTAAAGATAGTTGAGACACCCTCACATCCACCAATGAATATCACTAGAAGGTGTATCAAACCTTCAAATACATATCACAAATGTAATATCAAACCTCACTCTTAGGTGAACCAAAGGAATTCACACTCCCTCAATCACACCTTTATTTCCAAATGTTCAATACAAATGAAAATCCATTTAGTTGCATTAAAACACTCAAGTTTCGGTTTCTACACTAAACTAAGAGTAAGAACTACACTCTAAAGAGTATACTTTCGATATTCATCAAAAATTAATGAAAAGAGAAAAAAAATGGTCTATTTATACTATTATATTCAATAGATAAAAAATGCCTTTAATGAGGGCTTAAAGGAGGCGCCTCTTGAGTGTCAATTTTGGAGTGTAAAATTTCTTCAATAACCATCTTTTGAGGTACCTCTTGAATTTATAAGTTCCCCTTCTTCCTTATATTGACCAAGGCTTCAAAATACTCTAAAAGTCTTCAATTGCTTTCAAATTCTGAAGCCTTGAACCTTTGACCATGCCTTGTATTCTTTTAGTGCCCTTAATTCTTGTATCATATCCCTACGTCTTCCACTCATTTCTTTTTCCATCACGTTAAGCATCATCATAGGATTCATATCCTTCATGTTTCTCTCTACCATATTCCTCTACATGGACTTGTTAATTTTGGTAAAATGGAGCTTGGAAGGAAGGAGTTTTATTTGGTAAGGGTTGAGGCCTTTGGTTAAGTGGATCTTGGATGGGAGAGTTTGGGTTTAGTTGAAATATTTGGCTTCCAAGTCCTTCTTGTTGGACTTGATCGAATTATGGGGGAAGTGGACTATTTAGGTCTCGATTTTGAGGGTAATTAGTAGATTAGCTTTTGACATTTTGTGGTGGTTTTGGAGGATTGAATATTTAATGTAAATTTTTGAGGGCAATGGTGGTAGAAGTTTTTTGGTCATGTCCACTTGAGGAAACATGGTGTTGAAGAGTAGAAGCACAAGAGTTCCTTCAACTCTCCACACGATCCAACCTCTCACCCAATAATGACACATCTATTTGCACCTTTACTATGCTTCGGTTGAGATCCTCAATCCCAGCTAAGATAGTACTAAGAACATTTTTATCCACAGTTTAGTAGGTTCTTCCCTCGGTTTACAATGTACCTAAGAAATTACCATAAAAACAACATACAAGTTAGGTGTAAAAGTAAGATCCTTACACGCTCCACTCTTTGGATACTTCACACTTGGTCCCACAAGTATTGTAAGTTGACTTGTACTACGTGAGGTATTGAGTGGTAAACATGAATCAAACAAAGATAAAAGACACACAAGGAATGCAGAAAAGAAGAAACAGAGACTAAGAAGTCAACAAGGGAGACTAAGAAAACAAGAATCAAAACTAAGAAACCAAATTTTTTAACGTAAAATTATTGTGTTGTCCGAAACAGGTGACAAGGCATCCTTGAATTCGTTTCAGATTTTTAAAATTATTGTTTTTCCAACTTTGAATTTTGTTCAACATTCAACTTGTGGAAGAGTAAAACCAGTTTTAGAAAGAAAGATAACAAGTTTGTAGCCTTTTTCACATTAAAAAAAAGGCTGACTAGGTTAGGGGTTCTGATACTAGTTCTTCAACAAAGCACTATCACTCATGGAAACTTTCGATTACCTTATGGGTGTGGAAAATATTTCATCCAAAACCTCAATTGGTCATCCCTATTTCTAGGAAGATGCCCTAATTTTGAAAATTCTCAATCCACCCTTATTTCTAAGATAATAAACAGGGAATAAGCTACATCTAACTATTGTACACTAATCTTTGTAACTGAGAATGCTCAAACTACACTCTTGAATAGGTGTAAGAAATTGTTGTTAATATAAAACCCAACTAGGTTGGGGTCAAATCCCATAGGGAATAGGGTGTAAACTTTGATTTGTTTACGAAATACTTTACTGGTAGTTTACTGTTTTCGAAAATAGGGGTTTAAGTTTCACAGAGTGTTAATTGTCACTTTCAATATTTTGGTGTTTGTAAACAAGAAAAATGGGAGACCAGAGTTATGTTCACCATGGGTTTTGTGAATTGACAGTTACAAGGTAATGCTTAAGACTCTTGAAATAAGTAGAAACAACAGAATATCCCTAACGATGATGCTATCTCACTTATCTCTCGACCTCACCAGGCAATTTATTATCTAATTCACTCAAACATAGATAACTTATCTATTTCCAATAGGATTTTATCTCAGGTAGATTAATCCAGTTACAACATCAATTATTAAACAGAAGGTTGGTAGCTTCCGAGTCCCTGTTGATAATTCACGTCCTCTAGTTTATTTCTCTGTTAAAAGCAAATAAGCCTAAGGAATAACCTATTGTTTGCAACCAATATATTCAAGTTAAAGAAACATAATTTTAAGATGTCCTACTACTCTTTGAATACTTTAAATACCTATCATCATTTCAAACCCTAATCCATGGATCCCATAACTCGGGCTAATTGAATTAGCCGCTCATGATTTGATGAATGAAATAACAAGTTGGATTCATGATAATATGGATAAACTTACTGATGGATGAAACCCACTAAGTATTTCTTCAATTCAATCACAAGATAAAAACCCATAATAGTTCATAAGTGTTTTGCAAGAAAACAAGAAAAATATCTGATGAAAAAGATAAAGAAATTTTACGTGCCACCCTCCGAGTTAACTGTCTGATAGCTTCTCAATCATAAAAATCCCAAAAAAGATCATTCAAAAAACCTAAAACAAGTCTTTAAATAGTTAATTCTAAATAAGGAATCAAAAATTAAGATTTCAATTTTCTCTTCAAAATAGTCGACGGTGATCTTGATGTCGTGTCAGACGTCTGACAACGTGTGCAAGATATCGTCAAAGATTCCAGTGAATTTTTATCTTCTGAGTTTTCTGATGGCAAATATGATGACGTGTTAATTAAGTGACGGCGAATGAAAAATGTCATCACATCTTAATCGGAAATCATCATGTTCTGCTTTGAGTTGAAGGAAATTTTGATGCCTTATCACAGTTGTGACGGCGCTTCAAAAAGGTCATCACATGTCACTTCAATTCTTCAGATTCTGTCTATGCTTGGCGGTGACTTTGACAGCCTTTCACATATCTGACGGTACTTCAGAAAACTTCCGCTTATTTGTACCAGATTCTAACTAATTTGTTATTCTTTCCCTTTGTTTCCTCCCCCATCACTCATATCTGCATTAACACAATAAAAACAATCAAAACTAACAAGAGTTGCTTAACACTTTGCAATTATTCTGAGTTAAAAGCCTCAAATATGTTAGCATCTGCTCACACATCAACACCCTCAACTTAAACAATTGCTTGTCCTCAAGCAACCAAAACATAACTAGGAGTATACAAAGTACAATTTGGCAGCTAACTACTCTTATCAGGTCAAAATACATACACCATTTACATGATCAATCAAAGTACAATCAACTGTGTCTAGTATTTGAAAATGACCATGTAACTCACAAGTATCTAGATATGGAAAAAATATCATCTATAACAACCTAGCACATACCCAAATTACATTATCCAAACAAAACAGTTATTACCAACATACCTAGTGTGCCCTCACAACAAAGAAATCCCTTTTTTCACTCAGATTCACATGTATAGACATAGGGATGAACATAAGACTCTCTCTCAGAATGAAGTTCCAACATTGCGCATTAAATTCCATAGTCTTTCCCTTATAGTCAGTACCTAAGTCTTTATACAAGTCAGTTAGGATCATTATAGGGATTTTCTTAATCTTGTAACATAGGCTAGGGGCTGGTATGATATTCATGGGTATTTCATAGTGACTACACCTTCTTGGTACTATATTCAATCTTGGGGTTTCAACTTTTGACCTTCTTTTCCTCCCTCTTTTATTTGTCAAGCTTGCTTAAGATGGGTGCTGTCTGTTCAAGCATTAGATTAACTCTTTCAGTTTTCTCTTTTCCTATTTTCTTTGTCACTGCACCCAACTTGTGATTCATTTTCCTTCTTTTACCTCTCTTCATACTCATATTGCATCACGCACCCCTATAGTAGCCACCCTTAACTTAGGTTATTTGCCTAAGTCAAGGTGGACAGTGTCCAAGGAGGGCCAGGGCCAAAACAGGTCCATTGTGAAGTAATGGGAAGGTGAAAGGTGTATAACAAAGAACTAGGCTATTTAGGCTAAAAAAGGAATCAAGGGATATTATTCACAATTGGGTGGTCATTTAAGCTAAAATGGGTTAACATGCAAAAACGGCCTATGATCCTTTCCTAATGCCTATCCTATGACTATGGCATGACTAACTTGGAAAGTTCTGGATTTAACGCCATGAATTTCCATGAATTTGCTAAATTCTTTGTTATCTGCTTTCTTCCTCAATCTCTGAGGAAAGGGAGGTTGTGGTCTTGGTATTTCTTTCAATACCACTTCCCCTTCCTTTTTGTCTTCTTTCTCTGAAATATCAACAAAACCATCCAGTTTCTCAGACTCCACCGGATTTCTTCCTTCTGATTCATCAATACTTACCTCATTCCCCACAGATTTGCCCACTGGAGGGCAACATAACATCTTACCACTTTGAGTGGTAATCTCCATACAAGAGCCATCAGTCTTTGGTATTTGAACCATATCACTAGGTAAAGTACCAGCTTTTCTCTGGTTTAGTGTAGCAGAGAGTTGGCTAATCTGTTGCTCCAACTACTTAATAGAAGTAGAGTGTGAGCTAACAAACTGACTGAGGGTAGAAAACTCACTTTTCATAGTAGTTACCCCAGAGTTGGTAGCTTCAACTCCCTTTAACAGCTTTTTCATCATGTCCTCCATGGACATCTTGCCAAAACTAGTTGTTGTAGTATCCCGACTTCCAAGAGGAACACACAAACAACTCCTATCATTATTTTTTCTCCAGTGTCCCTGCTCCCTATCTTTATAATCAGGCTTGTTATAGAAAGTCCAACCTTGGTTCCCTTGGCTATTACCTTGAAAACCCCTCTGATTACTCACATAGTTTGCCTCCACATCAGCACCTGTAGAAACAGTACCCTGAGATTCCACACTTTAACTATTTCAGTCTTAACAGATAACAAGTGCTTGGCTAGCAAGTCCATCTGCGTCTTCAAATAGTCCATGTACTGATCTCGCTCCTCATCCCTTCTATGCTGCTTCGCAGTTATACCACCAACAACATTTGGCCTAGTCACCACAGAATCCCTAGTGTGCCAAGCCTGACTCTTTTTGGTAATTCTATTCAGCATCTCAGAAACATCTAGCAAAAGAGAGATCAATGAATGAACCACCTGTAGCGCTGCCAACAATTGGCTTTATCATAGAGTTGAAAGCTCGGTAAAAAGTATCCATCAAGTCCAAGTCCATCATGTTATGGTTCGCACATTGTGCAAGTTTCTTCTTAAATCTTTCCCATTTTTTGTGTAATGCTTCAGTCGGGAGTTGTCTGAAGTTACTAATTTCATCCCTCAACTGCACCCTTCTGGAAGGTGGAAAAAACCGTTCTAGGAACGCATCTTTCAACTATCTCCGGTTTATTGTAGAATCAGGTTCTAGTTCATTCAACCACATTGTTGTCTCTCCAAATAGAGACAACGGAAACAACCTCAACCTGATTGCATTTTGGCTCACTCCTGGATTTTCAAAGGATTTTCAAATGGTGATGAAGTTCACTAAATTCATGTTGGATCATCGCCAGGAAATTCTTTAAATAACCTCTTTAGATTCAGGAGTTGGACCATGGTACTTGTTATGCTGAATTTTTCACCTGGTGCCAACGGTGGAGGAATGATAGCACCCGTTGCACCAGCTCTGTCCATTCCTTTATCATATTTATCAGAATCATATTAAGTAGGCTGCTGACCATATCTTCCTTGTAGTGGATGGTTTATATTGATGTTTCTCTACACTGGTGCAGCTACTTGCTCAAATATCCTTGATTTTTGTGTATTCAGCAATTCTTCATCACCCAAGTCTTTATCATCAGGGTTTCGGTGACGTGCTTATTGACCTAAATTCTTTACATTCACCTGAACCCTGGCCAGAGCAACTAGTATCTCTGTTTTACTGTTGTTCAACCATTCTCCGTATCAGTTGAGGTTCTGAGTTGATTGGTAATAGCGATTCTCCAGAACTTCTTGTTTTTGGCATAAACAACACAACACATAAAATAGAAAAAAAAACAAATAAACATAAATCAAGGAAACTTAACTATCATTAAATTTTTTTGCACAAACTTTTAGTCTACAATCGTATTCCCTGGCAACGGCGCCATTTTTGCTAACACTCAAACTACACTTTTGAATGGGTGTAAGCGATCGTTGTCAATATAAAACCCAACTAGGTTGGGATCGAATCCCACAGGGAATAGGGTGTGAACTTTGATTTGTTTATGAAATACTTTACTGGTAGTTTACTGTTTCCAAAAATGGTGGTTTAAGTTTCACAGAGAGTCAATTGTCACTTTTAATATTTTAGTGTTTGTAACCAAGATAAATTGGACACCAGAGTTATGTTAACCATGGGTTTGGGGAATTGACAAATACTAGGTAATGCTTAAGACTCTTGAAGTAAGTAGAAACAACAGAATATCCCTGACGACGATACTATCTAACTTATCTCTCGACCTCACCAGACAATCTATTATCTAATTCTCTCAAAATTAGATAACTTATCTATTTCCAATAGGATTTTATCTCAGGTAGTTTAATCCAGTTACGACATCAATCATTAAATAAAAGGTTGTTAGCTTCCGAGTCCCTGTTGATAATTCACGCCCTCTAGTTTATTTCTCTGTTAAAAGCAAATAAGCCTAAGGCATAACCTATTGTTTGCAACCAATATATTCAAGTTAATTAAATAGAATTTCAAGATGTCCTACTACTCTTTAAATCATTTAAATACCTAGCATCATATCAAACCCTAATCTATTGATCCCATAACTTGGGCTAATGGAATTAGCCACTCCTTATTTGATGAACGAAATAACAAGTTGGATTCATGATAATATGGATAAACTTACTGATGGATGAAACCCACTAAGTATTTCTTCAATTCAATCACAAGATAAAAACCCAAAATAGTTGATAAGTGTTTTGCAAGATAACAAGAAAAATATCTGATGAAAATGATGAATCAATTTTACGTGCCACCCTCTGAGTTAATTGTCTGATATCTTCTCAATCATAAAAATCCCAAAAAAGATCGTTCAAAAACCCTAAAACAAGTCTTTAAATAGTTAATTCTAAATAATGAAAGAAAAATTAAGATTTTAGTTTTCTCTTTGAAATAGTCGATGGTGATCTTGATGGCGAGTCAGATGTCTGACGACTTGTGAAAGATATCATCAAAGATTCCAATGAATTTTTATCTTCTGAGTCTTCTGATGGCAAATCTGACAGCGTATCAATTAAGTGACAGCGCGTGAAAAATGTCATCACATCTTTATTGGAAATCATCATGTTCTGCTTCGAGTTGATGACAATTTTGATGCCTTATCACAGTTGTGATGGCACTTCAAAAAGGTCATCACACGTCACTTAAATTCTTCAGATTCTATCTACGCTTGACAGTGACTTTGAAAACCTTTCAGATATCTGACGGTGCTTCAAAAATGTCATCAGCTTTACTTCCGCTTATTTGCACCAGATTCTAACTGATTTGTTCTTATTTCCTTTTATTTCCTCCCCTATCACTCACATCTGCATTAACATAATAAAAACAATCAAAACTAACAAAAGTTGCTTAAGACTTTGCAATTATTCCAAGTTAAAAGCCTCAAATGTGTTAGCATCTGCTCACACATCAGTAACCTATATCCCTCTTTCAAGGATGATATAGGATGCATAAGTATACTCTTATCCCTCTTTCAAAGATGATGGGAGATTTTTATAATTTGGGGTTTTCACCCACAAATTCTCATTAAACAAACAAGCATTAGTGAAACCCAACATCATTAACCAAGAATCTACACTAATAATCAAAACCCACAGATATTTCCACCCTATTTCAACACAATCCCAAGATAGATATTTACCTACTCGTGAATTTTAAGGAAAGAAATATACCAAAAGGATCATTCAATGCTTCCATTCAAGATACAATCAAGAATATTCTCCTATGTAACTTAAATTATAACTAAACTCAATTGGAAAACTAAGAACTATATTCTTTCCAAAATAGTAGAGTTTTACAAAGAAAAAAACTTCAAAATCTAGTTGGTGATATCCAAAAAATGAAAAGATAAGAAAAAAGGGAAAAAAGAGAGATAAATTTTTCCCGCGCATGTGGAAAGGGGTAAAGTTCTTGTGGAAAGTCCTAAAACCTTGAGATAGACTTCACTCTCCTGGAGAATATTTGGATGATGATATTCCTGCTATATGGTCAGATGATGATGAGTTGAGATCAAATGATGCAAAGGATGATGTGAATTCTGAGAGTGAAGAAAGTTCTTGATGCGAATACAGGGAGCCCCTTTTACTCTTTCTATGCTTTCATAATTATGTAGTGAGGACATTTTAAGGTTTTAGTTGGGGGTTCTTGTCTCTGCATTCATTTGATATTTGATTCTTCTATCTGTATGATTTGGATATTTATTTGGATGTTGTTATCTTAATTTTGATTGTTTAACTTTATATTTACTGGGTTGAATATTGGGAACCTCGGTGCCTATATTTTATTGATTAGTCACTTTTATTTTTTAGTTTGAGCTTTTTATTTTGTTTTAATAATAATGTTAGATGAGCCTTTCCCTATGATAAATTGAGTGACGACATTATTAAGGGAAAATCATCGTGTTTTTGGATTTTTTGTGCTATAGATATAGGGAATGTATGTCATGGTATTATATATTTTGGATTGACCTTAGTCCTATGGTGAAGTCTGAGTAGCCATATGGTTTTCCCTTGTGAGAGCCAAAATAGGAGATTATGGATTAATTTGGTGCTAATGATAGCCAATCTTATGTGCTGAAATGTGAAACAAGCATCCCCCTCAGTCCAAATTCTTTTATATAAAAATAAAGGGCATGGATGTGAATGATTTTGTAACAACACTTTACCTCTTTTTGTGATTCCAAAGTCTTTAGTTGGTAGTGTATGGTCAATAACTCCTTTTGTCCCTAGTAGAAAATACAATTCATCCTCCTTGAAAAGATTGAATGTCATGTGTGGTGAGCTTAGTTATTTAATTATCATTCTTACTTTCGTCATCTATAACTTGTCCCATCAGTCACTCAAAGCTATTTTGATTACACATGGTTGGTGAAATGATCTTAGGCCTTCTTTGTGAACATGGGAACCCACATTAGCCTAAAAAAGCCTACCTGTACATAGATAGTATCCCTTGTCACCCATTTCGAGCCTTTGAACATATCTTTGGCAACCACATAATAGGCCATGAGTCATTTGTATGTTATCCTTGTTTTAAATCGTACTCTCATTGGACTTGAGAATACAACTTAAGGCTAAAAGCCTAAGTTAGGGCTGGTGAATCTGGGAAGAGGTAACCTTGGGCCACGGTATTGTAAGTAAGTGCCTAAAAGATAAATAATGAGAACAAAGGAATAAGAAAAAAAGAAAGGGATCAACAAAATAAATAAAAGCATGAGATTGTGCAAAAGAAAGAGAAGTATAGAAAATACTTTCATTAAATGGGTGATAAAAATGTGGAAAGAGTAGGCACATAAGTGAATTGAGAATAAATAAAGTGGCCCATGCTCCAAAGTTTGGTTAAATACTATAATTTGTAAAGTTCAAGGAGGGTGTAGTCACTTTGATCCCAAATATTTATCCTACTCTTTGCCAAGACTATATTACAAGCTTGAAAAAGTCCTTCGAGATCTCCAACCATGCGTCTTTGAGTTATTGGTAATTGAATATAAGGGAAAGCATATGTCATGATACTTGTATGCATTGCGAGATTATTTTTGGGATTTAATACTTAAACTTTATTCCCTTGTTGTGTGATAGATACTATAGTGTGTTGGGACTTTATTTCTTAAGAAGACATGTAGACTAATTGAGGCGGGTGATGTTGTCATCTTCTGAAGATGAGGCAAATAAGTGTAGTTGAGTCGGTATTAATAAAGAGTAACTTCTATAGAGTTAGTAGTTGTTGGCTGTTTTTTCTTAAAAGTCTTTTGTATCCTTGAAAATATGATTAATTTTGAGGGGAGTTTTATGAATAGTTTTTCCCATTCTTGAGGGATAATTGGTGGAACTACTCGAGTTTAAAATTATTGTGAGCATTTGGTTGTACTAATGGGATTATAATTGAGCAGTCTCATTGAGTGTAGAATAGTGTTTCTTAAGGACCAACAAAGTTTAAAGTTGAGGGTGTTAATGAGTGGCATATTTGCCAATTATTTATATAAAAATTTGAGTACATTATGATGAAATAATTATGTATATGAGGCTACTTATCTATTAAAATGAACTAATTTCTAGAGTTGGTGATCTTGCAGAAAACCTGATGAAATCGAGTTGATATGAAGATAGAAAAGATAAAATGGGAGAAAGAGTAACCGAAGATAAAATTTAGGACAAGGAGTCGACCCTCAAGTTTCACAATCGTGGTCTGAGGATTGCGATCATGACCAATCAATAAATCAACAAGAAGGTGATCGTGATTGGAAGATCACAATCGTGGGAGTTGTGAACGCAGTCAAGGGATATCGATTGCGGTGGCACGAAAAAGCTACAGGGGTAGAATGGGAATTTTATAGAGCAGAATCCCAAATATCAAAAGGAAAAAAGGCTTGAACAATTGAGCCATCGTTTAACTATTTTTTCCAATTTTGAGGAGGGAGAAAACATTTCAATTTTGGAAAAGTAAAATTGTTAGTCAATTTCCATGAGATTTTTACTTGTAATTTGAGAGTGATGTTTGGATCATTCTTGCTTTGTTTTTCAATGGATGCATTGAATGCCAACTTGGGTATATCTCTTTTCTCCAATTTCATGAGTAGCTAAATTTGTATCTTGGAGTTATTTTTAATTAGGTGGTTAACATTGTATTGGTGTTAATTGTTAGTCCAAATAACTAGTTAAGGAGGTTGGGTTTTGCTATTACTCTAGGTTAAAATTGAGCATTGGGGGTGAAAACCGCAAATTACTTGGATCCCATATCATACTAGAGAGAAGGATATGGGTGATGAGTAATAGTGAATTGCACTTTGAATTAGCTTCTCTTAAAGTGTTATCTTAGAAATAGGGATGTTGTGTGGATTTGTTATGTTCATAAGCATCATCTTTGAAATAAATATGCTAGTATAAGGCATTGGATTGATGATTTTGACACGTTCATGAGGTATTTGAAATAATCGATGAGAGAAATTTAGTGTTTTGTTTAAAGACTAATGCTAATACCCTAAATCTAGCCTACCCAAACCATTAACTAAAACTTATACTAACCTTTAATTACCCATACATAAATGACCCTTAAGGTAGCATAACCCTAAGGTCTCTCTTAATTTGATTTACTAGTCACTTCTTAAATCCTTAATTAGTGTTACTGTGTGACTTTTCTTAACAAAGATTTACATCAAACCCCACCAATTCTACTTTAATGTCTTGTTTTAGTTGTGCATTATGGGTTAACTCCTAGTTAAATCTCAACACACAAAAGGTGTTGAAAGCTAGTTTGCACTATTTGTGGATACGACCCCGACTCAAGTTGGGTCATATTGACGACGACCGCCTTACATCAAAATAATGGTGTAAGTTGAGCGTTAGCATAAACCCGCATTACCTCGGCACTAAATACAACTCCCAAACCATAATAGTGCTCATAATATATAAACTTAACAATAAAGGAAGCATGTAGGTTTATGCGTTTGAAAAAACCAATCATTCTTCGGGTTCTAAATCATGCTCATAAATAACTATGAATATTTCATACCATATCTGAGACCATAAGATCAAAAAATGAGATTGTAACCATGTTGTAATAATTTGTAGTCTGTACTAGTAGGTTTGAACTTCTTGTAAACTAAGTGAATCATGCTAAAATGATATATATTTACCAAATCATGGAATTTCATATCAAAATGCTAAAAAACTTAGTTTATAATATCAATTATGTGAGTAGAAACATAATACAATTTCATTTTAAAAAAAGTTTAAGTCAAAAGGAAGTATTAGAATTTCAAAAGCATTGAAAGTGGGTATGAACACTAATCATCAAAATTCATAATTTCATGTAAAAATTAAGCTTTTTTGCACAAGTACAAAAGGTAATCCTTGTTCGAACCCCACATACTGAACTTCCCAAATTTCCTAAAGGAAACTTGAAGGTAGAGTGCTTGAGATGGAATGTTAAGAGGAACCTTGCTTTTTGTGTTCTTGAGAGCTTAAGAGAAGTGGAAATGGAGAATTTATTATGGGTTGAGGAAAATACACATTAGAATAGGTTGTAGGAATATTCACGATGTAAAAGACCAAATTATCCTAAAACACACAAAAATGGGAATTTGGCATTGCTGTGGCCACTGGCGTGGTATGCCCTTATTGCACCAAGCCAGTGGAATGGGACACCTTTATCATGGAAACCATAAGGAATGGCATTCCCTTATTACACCAGGCTACTGATTTCCCCATCAAGGTGTGGCTTGCGTCTGTGGCATGGCCTAAGTGTAGATCCTTACAGTTTCAGAGTTCCGTTAGTCCCCAAAACTCATCTCAAAAATTTTAAAACACTTCTTAATGGTCCCATAAAACATTCCTAACCATCATTCAACCTTAAAAATACATTAAAATACTTGGTATCCATCAAAATAAATTCCTCGAACTCATAGGATATAACATTATCTCCCTCATGGGATCTTTCATCCTCGAATGAAGGTTTGGAAGAGGGAAGTGAAAACATTTATCTCGAGGGTGTGTTAGGATAAGGTTTGAAACCTCACATTCTATACAACTAGAACTAGCTTACTCTAAGAACATACATACAACTGAAATAACTGACTATATAAGAGCTTTATTGGTTGCACTAATATAAATAAGAATATCCATGAGAAGAATAGATTTGATGGGAATTCTTACCTCAAGATGACTCAGTGGTAGGATCAAATAGATGAGAATATCAATTCTTCATGTCTACTTCTACTTCCCACATTGTTCCATCAACTGACTTGTTCCTGCATAAAACTTTCACTGAATTCACTTCCTTATTCCTTGACCTTCGAAGCTGACGGTCATGAATCTTAATTGGAACCTCCTTATAGGACAAAATATCTATAATACCCCATACTATTCTTAGCTCAGTTCAGCTATTAGTTTCATGTATAAGGGGCTTAAATCCTTAAAAATTTACTTAGTGTTGGGGACAGTTATTTTTAAGGCCTTTTAATTTCGAGGATTTTTAAACTAGTCTTCCTAACCTCGAGATATTGGTTTTTTAGTTAATTTATTTTCAAGGGTGTAAGAATCATGTCTTGAAGAAGTTTCAAATTTTTTAAATGAGGATTGGGTCACGATTGGATCACGAATCCAACAAGTCACCGTGATAGCGCCGCATCGCAGTGCTATTCCCATTGGCACATATACCACATCGTAGTGAGCAAAATGCACCACTAAGATTAGACCGCATCATGGTGAGCATTCTAAATGTAGTTTTGAATTTAATTTCTTAAAGGGAAATTATGTTATTCCCCTTAATGCAATTCATCATGCAACGACTTATATCATCAGTTAGGGCGTTATTTGCCCCTCTTCCTTAATTTTCCTCTTAAGATAACCCTCTTCATCTACCAAGAGCATCAATTCAATTACTTTCTCTCCAAGAAAAACAATAATTCAAGTTCCCAAATCCAAGAACCTTCTAGAAAGCATCAAGATTGGTGCTTCTCTTCAAAGATTAAGGGTTTAAGGTATGTGTGATTCTCATCCATGGGCCCTTTTCACCCATGGAGTCCAAGAATCCCTTTTGGATCTTAAATCATGAGTTTTACATGTTTAAGTTGAACTTTCTCCATGGATATCTTGATAGTTTGATTTCAAGTTATGATTATAAGTGTTTCCAAGTGTAATGAGCCATTACATGTTTTGAATATTGAAATTTTCACATTTAAATGCCTAATTGAAGATTTTAATATTGTAACTATGTTATTATCGCATGGTTTACCCATTCTTATGCTTAAGTTTATGAATCTCAGGTGTTTGATGAATTGCCTAAGATTGAGTTTTGAACAATGAGTCCCTATTATGGTTTTTAAAGTTTTACATGGCATTACTATTACTTCATTCAGTGCTGGGGGTTATAAACACCTGATACCTAATTGTTTGTATAATTTCAGTATCCTTAGAATGATATCAGATAAACCATAAATATTGTCATTCAGTGAGTCATTATAATTTGTTATTTACTTAATTAAACTTATTTCTGTCCAGTAATCAATTTCATTCAGTTGGGAGTAGGATTCAACACCAAGCAAACCCAGGGATGGGGACATTCCTGCCAGTTTAGGGTGTGACCCTTAGTAGCAATCCCTAAGTTACAGAACTATATAACCAGCGTATGATTGAAATATCTTCCTACAAATTTAGGGTTGACATATGTCTCATGCTCCTCCCAGTACAGGGTGACTCTATAGTTCTTTAGGATGCTAGTTTAGTGGATCCAAGTAGCCAGTGTTAGTACCCGTGGCATGGTACCGACACCCTTCCAATTGGGGTTATAGGTTGGACCCCAATTAGGTCAGATTGGGGTATGTCGATTAGATGATACCTCCCATAGTCTCAGTGTAGTATTCAGAATAGAATTCAATTCAGACATCCTTGACCAAAGAATTCAAATTACCTGTTATTTAGTTATCAAATTTCTATATTTTCGTTTATAAATTATTTCAAAAATATTATATTCTTAGGCTTGCATTCTCAAATAATTTAGTTTCTCATGCATTCATGATATGTTGTCTCTTGTTATTCAGTTAGTACTTATTTTATATGGACGATATCTCACGTATATCAGCCTAACCTTATCTCATATACCAGTACATTCAAAGTACATATCACATACTCGTCTTTGTGCTATGATGTCTTATATAATAGGTTCGAATAAAATATTTCCTAACCACGCTTAGACAGTTCAGCATTACAGCAGCAACAGTAGTAGTGAGTCCCCATCCTTAGAGGATAAGTTTATCTTTAATTCTATTATTTTAGCATTTTTTTACCTTGTAAGATGGGGATTTTTTCCATAAACTCCATAGTCAGTCTAAGAGGCTTTTTCAGACATTCAGATAGTCAGTTAGTTTATCAGTCGTATTAGACGTGTTTTAATATTTTTCACAGAAGTTACAGACTTATGATTAAACCATATTTTTAGTATTGTGATTGGTCTTATCTTATTATTCTATCTTCTGCATATATGTTTTATTACCAATTTATTCAGTGCTCACAGTAGGTACCAGCTCATAGGTTAGCTTGTGGTCACTTGTGATCATAAGCATAATTGTCGTGAATAGGCGGTAGCCTCGGGCCATGATAAAACTTGGTATCAGAGCCTAAGGTTTTATAGTAACCTAGGGAGTGTAAAATCCAAATTGAGTAGAGTTTTGTGCATAGGTGTGAAGCACACCAAACTTATAGACAAGAGGCTAAAAGATATTTCAGGAAAATTTTCCCTTTTTTTCCAGTATTCATGTCAAGCGACTGAGCATGAGCTCTATTTAAAATCTCCTTCTAAGTCATTGTTCATTCTGATTATAGACCATGCCTCCTACAAGAAAGAACAGAAGAAGGGATAGGGACCATCCCGCACCTTCGCCTGTTAAAGAAGATCCTCTGAATGACCATGTCTCTCACACCAAGTTCAGAGCTATTTTCACTGCCTTAGATCATTTAGTAGTGGCTCAAAACAATCACCAGGTTGTTTCCCCAGCAAATCTAATGGAAAATACAATTGCATCTAGGTTCTGAGATTTTATGTGAATAAATCCCCCTTTGTTTTATGATCCAAGTTTGAGGAGAATCTGTGAGAGTGTCTTGATTTGCTTAAGATAGTGATCGATATTATGGGTGTCACTTCGTGTGAGAGTGCATAATTGGTTGCTTATCAGTTGAAGGATATAGCTCATACCTGGTTTAAGCAGTTGAAGAAGGATAGGGGTATTGAGGCAGGGCCTATAGAATGGGAGGAGTTTTCCATGACGTTCTTAGATAGGTTCTTTCTACTAGAGTCGAGGGAATCTAAGGTACAGGATTTTATAAATTTAAAGTAAGGTGTTGTGAGTGTCAAGGAGTACTCACTTAAGTTTACTTAGTAGGCAAGTTATGCTCCTAATGTGGTGGATAACAACAGGTTTCGAATGAGTAAGTTTGTTACTTGCATAGCTGATAGTGTAGTCAAGGAGTGTAGGACTTCCATGTTAATTAAGGAGATTGACTTATCTAATCTTATTATTCATGCTCAGCAGATTGAGAAGGAGAAGATTAAGGATAAAGAAAGAGAGAATAAGAGGTCTAGGAAAGGTATTTTCAATTTTTTGTTGCCAAGGTCAGAGGGTGTTAACTGCCTTCAATTCTGTCAGAAATTTTTAGCTCTAGCACCACCTTCAGCTAGTGCGCCAGTGCCTAAATTCAGTAATGACAGTCGGGAAATAGCACTAGTCTCTAAGTCTTAAGGTAGTGTGAACAATGGTCGCACTAATCCACTTTACTAAAAATATGGTAGAAATCATCAAGGTCTGTGTAGGGATGGCAGTGATGTGTGCTATGGATATGGATAGCTAGGACACAAAGTTAGAGAATATCCAAAGGTTGGTCAGCAGATTCAGCACAGTCGCCCTCCAGTTCCAGTCGGTCGCCCTACTCAGCAGGGTGCCACATCTAGTCCAACCAATAGGCAGTGTCAGAATATATTGTATGCACTCCATTCCCGATTGGATCAGAAAAGTTTTCTTGCTGTAATTATGGGTGCGTTACAGGTCTTTCATTTTTATGTGTATGTTTTATTAAACCCCGAAGCCTCACTATCTTTTATAACCCCATATATAGCTGTTAATTTCTATGTCAGTCCCAAAACACTAGTAGAACCCTTTTTAATATCTACCCCTGGGTAAGTCTATCATAGACAGACAGGTATATAGAAATTACCCTGTTACAGTATCCCAGAAAATCACTTTAGTTGATCTTCTGGAGTTAGAGATGACAAATTTTGATGTCATTCTTTGCGTGGATTGGCTCCACTCATGTTGTGCTTCAGTTGACTGCAAAAATAGAGTCGTTCGGTTTCAGTTTCCAAATGGACCAGTTATTGAATTGAGGGGTATTACTTTAGCGCTTAGGGGTCAGATTGTGTCATATCTTAGGACAAGAAAGATGATATCTAAGGGGTATTTTTACCCACTTTTTTGAGTCAAAGACTCTAGTTTTGAGATCCCTAGTCTTGAGTCAATTTCAATAGTAAAGGAATTTCCAGATGTGTTCCCTGAAGATCTTCCTGGAGTTCCTCCAAAAAAACAAATTGACTTCAATATAGATCTCCTTGCAAATACCTATCCTATCTCTATTCCTCTCTATAGAATGGCTCTATCCGAGCTTAGGGAGTTGAAAAAATAGTTGAAATATCTCTTAGATAAGGGATTTATCATGCCCTATGTTTCGCCATTAGGAACACCTATCCTTTTTGTGCGTAAGAAAGACAGTTCTCTCTGAATTTCCAACGATTACCATCAGTTGAACAAAGTCACCATCAAGAAAAAATATCCACTCCCCAGTATTAATCACTTATTTAACCAACTTCAGGGTGATAGTCATTTCTCTAAGATAGACCTCAGATCCGGCTATCATCCTTTAAGAGCCAGAGAATGTAGCATTCCAAAAAAAAACCTTCAAAACTGGTATGGTCACTTTAAATTTTTAGTTATGTCTTTTGGACTAACGAATGCCCCTGCAACTTTTATGCACTTGATGAATCGTGTGTTCAAGCAATACTTGGACATGTTTGTCATAGTCTTTATTGAAGATATTCTTGTCTATTCCCATAGTGAAAGTGATCATACAGACCATCTCAAAATTGTATTGTAGACTCTTAGAGCCCATTAGTTATTCAAAAAATTAAGTAAGTGCAAATTTTGGCTAAGCTTAGTATCTTTCCTTAGCAATATTAATTCTGGTGATGGCATTAGAGTTAACCCCCAAAAGACTGAAGTAGTGCGAAACTGGCCCAAACCTATCTCTTCATTAAATATTATGAGTTTCTTGGGTTTGGATGGCTATTACAGATGATTTGTTAAAGGGTTCTTGTCTATTGCAATCCCCATGTCTCAATTGACTCAGAATAAAGTCAAGTTTCAGTGGTTAGATTCTTGTGAATGGAGTTCTCAGGAGTTGAAGACTCGACACACCTCAACCCCAGTCTTGACTCTGCCAGATGGTTCAAATGGGTTTGTTATTTACTGTGATGCTTCTAGAGTTAGTCTTGATTGTATTTTGATGAAGAGAGGTAAGGTCATAGCCTATGACTCTAGACAACATAAACCCCATGAAATTAATTATCCTACCCATAATCTTGAGTTAGCAACTGTTGTTTTTGCTTTGAAAATATGGAGGCATTATCTTTATGGGGTTTATGTTGATGTGTTCGCGGATCACAAAAGTTTGCAGTATGTGATTTCTCAGAAGGATTTAAATCTTCGTTAGAGAAGGTTTCTTGAGTTGTTAAAATATTATGATATGAGTGTGTTGTATTATCCGAGCAAAGCCAATGTAGTGACAGATTCCCTTAGTAGATTGTCTATGGGTAGTATTTCTCATGTTGAGAATGATAAGAGAAAATTAGTCAGAGAGTTTCATCAGTTTTCTAGATTAGGTGTTCGGTTGGTTGATTCAGCTGAGGGTAGTGTATGACTTCATAATGGTTCAGAATCTTCTTAGGTTTCCAAATTGAAAGAAAAGAAGGATAGGGTTTCTAGTTTTGTTAAGTTGAAAGAATTGGTTAGAGATCAGAAGGTAGAGGTTTTTTTCCCAAGAGAGAGATAGTGTGTTGTAATGTCAGGGTATCCTATGTGTGTCATGTGTTGATGGTTTGAGACTGCATATGTTCAGGATAGGTTTTCTGACAAAGAAATCCCATTTGAGATCCTTAATCGTCAGATTCGTAGACTAAGAAACAAAGAAGTTCATTGCTCAAAGTTATTAGGCAGAAGCAGTCCATTGAGGGAGCCACTTAGGAAGCAAAAACAGATATGCGTACTAAGTAACCCTATCTTTTCTCCACAAACTAAGACTCATCTTAAGGTAATAGTTCTCCTTAGATTGTTTTTTTTTCCATTATCAGTTTTAGATATATAATTATTCTCATGTCATTACATGCATTCATGAAATAGGTTCAGTTCATGTATCAGGTTTTAGACTCAGTCATGAAATCATGTTTCTATTTATGCATGTTCAGTATATTATATCAGTTTTCCAAGTATTCTTAGCTTAACCAGTCTCATTCAAGGATGAATTTTCTCAAGTGGGAGATATTGTAATACCCCTTACTATTCTTAGCTTAGTTCAACTATTAATTGCATGCATAAGGGGTTGAAAGCTTGAAAATTTCATTAAGTGTTAGGGACTTAGACATTTGGAAGGCCTCTTAACTTCGAGGATTTTTAAATTGGTCTTCCCAACCCCAAGATATGGGTTTTTGAGTTATGTTATATTCAGGCGTGAAAGAAGCACGTCTCAGAGAAGTTTCAAATTTTTTGGACGAGGACTGGGTCACATTTGGATAAAAAATCCAGCAAGTCACTGTGATAGCACCACATCGTGGTGCTATTCCTATGGACACGTACACTGCATTATAGTGAGAAAAATGCACCAACACGATTAAACTGTGTTGCGGTGAGCATGCTAAATGCAGTTATGAATTTAATTGCCTGAAGGGAAATTGTGTGTTTTCTCCTCAATCCAATTCATCATATCATGACTTATATCATCAAATAGGTAATTATTTTCCCCTCTTCATTAATTCTTCTCTCAAGAAAACCCTTTTCATCTCCCAAGGGCATCAATTCAATTACTTTCTCTCGAAGAAAACAATGAATTCAAGTTCCCAAATCCAATAACCTTTAAGAAAGAAGAAAGATTTGTGATTCTCTTCGAGGATTAAGGATTTAAGGTATGTGTGATGTTCATCCATGGTCCCTTTTCACCCATGGAGTCCAAGAATCCCATTTTTTTCTTAAATCATGAGTTTTACATGTTTAATTTAAACTATGCCCATGGATATCTTTATAGTTTGATTTCAACTTATGATCATAAGTGTTTCCAAGTGGAATGATCCATTACATGTTTTGAATATTTAAATATTCATATTTAAATCCCTAATTAAAGATTTTATTATTATAACTATGTTATTATCGCATGTTTTATATGGCATTACTATTACTCCATTTAGTGCTGGTGGGTAATGAATAACCGATATCTAGTTGTTTATATAATATCAGTTTCCTCATATTGAATTTAGATAAACCATGAATATTTTCATTCAGTTAGTTATTATGATCAGTTGTTTTCTCAGCTGAATTTAGTTGAGTCCAGTAATTAGTGTCATTCAGTTGGGAGTAGGATTCGACACCAAGCACATCCTGGGATAAGGGCATTCCTTCCAGTTTAGGGTGTGACCCTAAGTAGCAATCCCTGAGTTACAGGACTATGTAGCCAATATAGGTTTGAGATGTCTTCCTTCCAGTTAAGGGTTGACACATATCTCATGAGTTATCCTGCCTATATAGGGCGACTCATTAGTCCTTTGGGATACCAGTTTAGTGGATCCACACAACCAATTGGGTTATTGGTTGGACCTCGATTAGGTCAGATTGGGGCATGTCGGTTAGATAATACCTCCCATAGTCTCAGTAAAGTATTCAGAATAGAATTCAATTCAGGTTTACTTCACCAAACTATTCATATTACCAATTATTCAGTTATCAAAATTTCAGTATTTTAGTTTACAAATTATTTCAGGAATATTATATACTTAGTCTTACATTCTTATATAATTCGGTTCCTCATGCATTTTTGATTTGTTGTCTCTGGCTATTCAATTATTACTTATCTCATATGCACGGTACCTCATGTATATCTGCCTAACCTCATCTCATATACTAGTATATTTCAAAGTACTGATCACATACTCTTCTTTTCTCTATGATGTCTTATATCATAGGTTCGAGTGAACAATTTCCTAACCGCGCTTAGACAGTTTAACGTTACAGCAACAACAGTAATGGTGAGTCCTCATCCTTCGAGGACAAGTTTATTTTTCATTCGATAATTTTAGTATTTATTTTACCTAGTTAGTTGGAGTTAGTTGGGGGGTTTTCCCATCAACTCCACAGTTATTCTTAGAGGATTTTCCAATATTCAGATAGTCAGTTAGTTTTTCAGTCTTATCAATCCTGTTTCAATATTTTTTGCAGATGTTGTAGAGTTGTTATTGAACCACATTTTGAGTATTTATATTGGTTTTACCTTATTAGTTTATTTTCTGTGTACATGTTTTATTAACAGTTTAATTAGTACTCATATTTGGTAGCAGCTCATGGGTTAGATTGTAGTCACTTGTGACCATAAGCTTTCTTGTCGTGAGTAGGGGGTAGCCTCGGGTCATGAAAATATCTTTCTCTTGGATAGTTCCTATGGTCACTATCAAGGATGGGTCTCTAATACATTTCTTCAACATATACATATGGAAAACTGGGTGAACGACAGTTAACTTTGACAGAAAATCTAGCTTGTAAGCGATATCTCTATTGCACCTTAAGATTTCATATGGACCATAGTCCCGAGAACTAAGCTTTCTTTTATTTCCAAACTCCATCATTCCTTAAATGGGTGACTTTCAGAAACACCTAATCACATATAGCAAACTATAGTTGTCTAATCCTAACACTTACATACTATTTCTGACAACTTTGAATGATTTTCAACCTCTCACGAATTAGATAATCTATCTCTATCACTTTGAGGATAGAGTTTGTCCAAATAAAGGAATCCTCGTATAGCTCAAACCACCCTAAAAAAGATCTATATCTATGCCCAATAAAACATCAAACAGAGTAATCTAAATACTAGCATGGTAATTATTATGATAGGAATACTTAGTTAGAGATAGATTATCATCCCAATTCCCTTTGACGTTAATCACATAATCTCTTAAAATATCTTCTAGAGTTTGGATAGTTCACTCGTCCTGCCTGTCTTTTTAAGGGTGGATAGCATTACTAAAATTTGACTTTGTACCAAGGACCTTCTTAAATGATTTCCAAAATTGAGAAGTAAACTGAGTACCTCCATCTAAGATGATGGATAAAAAAATCTCATGGAGTCTTACCAACTAAATTACATATAATTTAGCATAATATACAGTAATGTCAGAGATTTTGACTAGAAAGAAATGTGTTAATTTGTCCATTCGATCCACTATGACCCAAATCAAATCATGTTGATGCCTTGTACGAGGAAGTCTTGTAAAAAAATCAATATTGCTAACCTCCCACTTCCAAGATTAGATGTAAATATCCTAAATCATACCTCGTGGTCTTTCATGCTCAACTTTCACTTTCTAAAAATGGGACACTTAGCCACAAACTCTGTAATGTCTTACTCTATATC
Source organism: Capsicum pubescens (assembly GCA_030864215.1). Lineage (NCBI taxonomy): Eukaryota > Viridiplantae > Streptophyta > Magnoliopsida > Solanales > Solanaceae > Capsicum > Capsicum pubescens. Next base: position 129,817,314 of record CM061543.1, read on the forward strand.
ATTCCATTAGTAGACTTTATGTAGATTGTGGTACATCTTGGTAGAACTAGGGTAAATTAAATAATTAGAAATATGAGCTTTTGCAAATATCCATACTCTTAACCCATCAACATTGGGAACACAATACGACCCTAATAATAAAGAAGAACATCTCCCTCTTAGGATAAAACCTCTAGTTTTTTTATGAACTGCATCAATTAACTGACTAAGCATAGGATCATGACTTTATTTATCATGCACAGAAAAGTATACGTGGTCCACCCAACTAATATAGTGTACTTAATAAAGCGAAGTACCTATCCCACAGTATTAAGAAACTATTTAATTTTAGTTCAACTATTTAGATTCAATTAGTACAAACTTAACCACGAGAGTTTCAAAGTTATAACTAACAATAATATAAAATAATGCAGTAAATAAAAGTTCTTGGACAATAAATGGAGAAAAAACCAGGGTCAAGTCACTGTGAACAATAATACTAGGTTATACAACTTCATTGGTTAGGTTTGTTATCTTAGTTGTTGGTTCACGGGATCAATGATAGAACTTTAGCCTTTCGAGCCTCTAATTGGTTATATAAATTAGCTCCCGCAACTACATCATTGAGAGGGTATGCGAGAACTAAGTTAAGCACTTTCGTAATCATCCTGTACTAGAACCAAATAGGGCACTTAATTAGAAACTTGAATTGTTGTGATGTGGCTAGTAGTGGCCAATTTGGTGTATTTTCGTATTTTCCTAGTGTAGAAGTACATGAATCCTTCCTTGGAAGTTCTCTTGGTTTGTATGATGATTATTTCACTCTTAAATGTAGTTCACTACTTGAGCATATGAATGGAGTGATTGAAATTTCTAAAGTTATTGTTGATGTCTATAGTGTTGATCATGATAATGGACATAATTCTCTGAACTTCTTGTGCGGTGAAAACCTTGCTATTATACTTGTTCATAGTGACCATGTGCATGGAAAAGTTATGAATAATAATATGTTTGTTCTTGAGGGAAGACTTCTAGACCACAATCTCTTATTTTTAATGTTAGTCTCCTCTTAAAGGAAAATGTCTGGGGTAATTGTGAGTATGACCCTCAAGTAAAAGAAATGAGTATCCTCATATTATATCCTTGGCTACTTCATCTATTTGATCTCAGAACATTAGTGGGGTGGGGAAGGTCTTGTCTGGCTTGTATTCATTTTGCCTAGATGTTTACCTTATCTTTGTCCATTGTAATGATCATACTAAGTGTTTTATGGTTTAAACAAAGGATTTCTTGTTGTATTTCAAAAGTGTACCCCCTTGGCGTGATTATCTAAATTGTTACACCAACCCTAAACCTCATGCCATGAGGATGTTGTATTTGTGTGTACTTTCTTTGGTTTTGCAAGTTGTGAATTTATGGACAAATTCCTTTCAATATGGAGAGGATGATATCGATACAAAAAGGGTAAAAGTACAAGAAGCCATAATTGAGACATATCAAAGAAGAGAGAAGGGTGTGAAAGCCTTTGCAATAGAGTGGCACAACTTGAAAATAGAAGAAGGAGCATTATACTCCATAGGCGTCTTATTTGAAGAGGTATTGTGGACTTTTACACTTCAACATCAACACTCCTAGTGATATTCATCTCCTAATTTAATTATGGACTTCTTACACTCCAAAACAACACTGAAGAGGCGCCATTCATTAAATCCAAATAAACAAGGCGCCATTTATGAAGATAGAGGCTTGCGAGAGTATTGTGCATTCATCCAAGGGAGTGTACTTGCTGAAATGTGAAGAGGGACCTTGAATATACTCCAAGTCATCCTTAGATACACTCTAAAGGCACCTCAATTTAGGGTCATTGTGGTCTGTTGAGATTCCTCTTATACACTATAATGGAGCATCCTTCATTAAGGGTATTTTAGTCTTTGTGTGTAATAACTATAAATAGACAATTAGGCCCTTACTTTTAATGAGTTTTGATGAATTGATTGACTGATACTCATATTGTAGTTTTCATAATGTAGGGCTTGTAAAATCTATTGAAACTAGGGTTAGCATTAGTGAGGTTTTCACTTGTGTTGACATTTTGGCAAGAAAGGTAGGTACTTGAGGATATTGAATCCCTTTGTGTACACTTAAGAGTGTGGTTTTATATTCATTGGTTGTGTGTGTCTTGGTGTTCGATACACATCTTGGTGTTATCCATTAGTGAAGATCTATGTATCACTACTATCCTTTATATTTTTGTATCTTTTTTGTGTTTGTGTATTTAAATTTGATTGTGTGTTTACATTCTAGTGTCTTGTCTTCATCTTCTTCTCCTCTTCTTAGTGTGTTTTTGGTTTATTAGGTTAGATCTTGTATAAGTACGTTCCATCGTGTGTAGCAACCTGAAGACTCTAAAAATTGCCTATCATTACGACCCTCTCAGGGGCCGTACGTACAATTTATGACCCGTAAGTGGGTCCATAAGTGACCAATGACCTATTTTTATTTGTTCATTTTAGTTATAATTTATTTTTTTGATGTATTCTATAAATACTCTTTTGATGTTTTTTATCAGTTTACACACTTTTTACATTTACAAAGATTTATAGATTCTAAGATTAAGCATAGAATCCTTTGTTCTTGATTATTTTGTTGATTGTTAATTTGAAACTTTGTGTTTTATTCTTAAATTGTTTTAAGATTAAGATTATGCTTTCTTTTATTAATTCTATGGATAATCTTACAAGCATGAGAGGCTAAACAACTGAACTAGAATTGTGGGAACACTAGAAGCATACCACTGTAGATGAAGTGTAAGATCTTTATAAATCAGTGTTTATGAATGTATTGTGATCTTCTTTGATTTGTATGCTTTCTTAACTGTAGTAGAGGTTAAGAACTTGCATGTATTTTATATCATCTTCACAAGAGAGGTTCATATTAGGAAATGAAGATTATAATAGAAATTTAATGCTGCCAACCATCATCTAGTTAACTTGACACCCAAAAGGAGATAGTTAATCTGGTATCAAAGACAAGGGTTAGTAAGGGAACACTCTGATACTCACTCGGTGAAGAGTGAAATTCACCAAAGGCATTTACAAGATAGTTGGTAACATATATCTTGTGTGATTCTACATGCAGAGCATTGAGTTAATTGGATAGTGCACGAAGTATATAGAGGTAGGAATCTAAGGGGAATACTATGCTAGCATTCATCTCACATTGATTTCAACTAAAGTGAATAAGACTTGTTACTACTTTCTTATTTTCACACCAAAAACCTCCATTTTCTTTGTTGTATTATTTTGGCTACTTCAACAAATTTGTGAGAAACATTCGACATATTCTCTTTGGGTTCGACCATAACCTCTATTGTTTTAATAAATTTGATGTTGACTGTAGTATTTATTTGGAGGTATAGCTTGGGAAATATCAAATTTTGGCACCGATGTCAGGGTATAGGGTTATGGATTGATTGATTAAAGTTGCTAAGGATGTTGCATTTTACTTTTCTTTTTTTATGGTGTGCGCAGGTGTATTCCCAGTATTAGGAGTCAAGTCAATCCCTTGATACCACTTGATCCAAAGCTTGAAAGAACAATACTACAAAATCATAAGATGTCGGAACATGGTCATGAAGCTCATCATGAGAGGATTTGAGATAATCCAATTAACTTGCCTTCTGCACCTCTGCACGATGTTCAAAACATAGTTGTGAAAATCACTGTCCTATTACTAGCAGAAGTAAATAGAAGAATGGAAAATAAGGTTGACCGCCATGCATTTCAAGATGAAAGACAGAGGTAGGAAGCACAACATAGAACAGAACTCAAAAAAAATAGAAAAGAAAGAGATCAAATACACCCAACTTTTTAGTATTTACCAACCTATGATGATTTGAAGGATGACTTGGGTTATGTTGAGTCCATAGAAATAGGATCCATCATTTTTCCTGAATTTCCCCCGAGGGTGAAGTTTGATATTATAAGTGTGATTAAGCTGCTCAACCTTAAGGATGGTTTTATGGGTTTGTCAGCTGATGATGCAAACATGCACATCATGAATTTTGTGGCAATATGCACTTCATATAATTTACCTGGGTTGGGTTAGGAAGCTTTGAGACTCAGTTTGTTCCCATTATCTTGATCTAGTGGCAAAACATTATGGCTAAGGGAATTTCCTTATGGATCCATCTCTTATTGGAATGACTTGCAAAAATAGTTCTTGGACCAATTCTTCTTGCCTTCCAGGATACTGTAGTTGAAGGATGAGATTTATAATTTAAAGAAATTGTAGTCTGAACAACTATATGAGCCATGCTTGAGGCTTAAGAAGAAGTTGAGGATGGTGCCCAACCATAGGATTGTAGGGAGAAATTTTCATTAGATATTCTATCAAGCCCTGAATGGTAGTTACAAAGATATTGTAGATACTATTAAAAGTGGAGATTTCATGAGCCTGCATTGAGAGGTAGCATCGAATATCTTAAATTAGGTCTCTCTTACCAATCGAGGGTGGCATACTCAAGAGTTAGAAAGAGGAATTGGTACTTATTGTATTGGTGTTTCTAGGATGCAAATAATCATAGATGATATAGTAGATCAAGAAGTTTCATAGATGAGAACGGAGATTGGTTACTTAAGAATCAATTTAAAGCGATGAATTCTGAAAAGGTAAATATTATAGGCACATAAGGTAAAGCTCCTAGGGAATGTTATTCTTATATTAATGATGAGTCAAAGTATCTAGATAGAGAGTTAGTAGTTTTTGAAGACAAGGGCCAAGGGTTTACACAAGACACTTGGAACTTAAGGAAAATGAATCAAGGTCAAAACTATTATAGGTAATCATATATGGATCTGAGCAGAGAGAAAGATGGTGAGTAAAGGCATAAAGATGATTACAATGATAAGAGTAGTGCATATGTTCTATTGGTGAACTATGACACTAATTCAAGAATGGTGGCATTTCATAATTGCAATGCCCTGTATTTCTCTAAATCAGTTTAACTCTTAGTATATTAGTATTCCTATATAAAAAAATTTAAATACTTATAATTTTCCTTGTTAAGACCTGCCATTGTGTAGGAAATCAGTCAGCTTTCAAATGATATAAAATTTGCCAAAATACAATAACCGGGAGAGAAGTTAGAGCATGTTTTGTAAAGCAGTGTGCCAACGGGAACATCATCGCATCGTGGAGCAGTGCTAGTTCTCAATTGTCATTTTCCATTGAAACTAAGCGATAATGGCATATTGCGCCAAGGCCCATTTTCAAAATTATCCTTTTCCAGTGTGACTCCGCGATCATGGACCATTGTGCCGATGTGCCATTTCAAATCCTATGAGGCACCGCAATTGCACCGCATCGCACCAAGGATCTAGTTCCTAGCTATCCCTTTTCTAGTGGCTCACCGCGATGCCACCGCATCGCGGTGAAGCCAAAAATTTAGATTTTCAATTTTAAGTTCCGAGCTTTTAAGTCATTCCAGGGGTATTTGAGTCTTTTTTCATGACCCTAATCAGTGCTAAATACAAGATTTATGCCCTAAATAGCCTATTACATTACTATTCACTCAATTTATCCTAAATCAAATTATTTCCTTTTATGAAGGGCAAAAGACTAGCTTCAAGAAGCAAGAATAAATATCCAAAAATCTTTCAAGAAACTTTAAGAACTCATATTCTCATGTATTTTAGGTATTCATTCATGGGTTCCTTTCACCCATGGAGTCCAAGAACCCTATTTTTAAAATACAAGTTTCAGATTCATGATTTCCATGCTTGAATTAGATTGAATTCATGTTCATGATATTAATTGGGATTTTATTCCATGATTTATTACAAGTCTTATGAATTATGTGATCTTCAGGTTGAACTCTTGAATTACAAGTTGAATGTAGTATAAATGGTATTATTATATGTTTATTGCTATATGAAGAAAGCATGCCCCCAAGTGATTGATAAAATGCTTATGTGAATTGACTAAATGACAAGTTCATGTATATCAAGTGTTTTGACAAAATTTCTAAATGAATACATTATTAACAAGAAAATATTATTATGCTTTCAAGATCATGTTGTGCTTTATTTTAAATGCTATTGAGTGTTGAAGGTATGCTATACCCAAAAATCTAGTTGTTTACCTAGAGCACAGTAGTTACTAAATAGTCTCAGTAATATCACGATCAGTAGTACTTAGTTAGTTACAGAACTTAGTGAAACTCAGTATCTATCTAGTTCAACTTAGTATAGTAATCAGTGTCTTTAGTTGGGAGTAGGATTGAGCTCCAAGTGAACCCAAGGATGGGGGATGCCTGCCAGTAGAGGGTGTGATCCTTAGAGGCAGTCGTTGTATTCCAGAACTATGTAGTTATCATAGGTTGAGATATCAACTTTCTAGTTGAGGGTTGATAAAGTGTTTTAACTGCCAGTTAAGGGTACCCCCATTCTCGTTCAGGGTACCTACCAGATTAGGGTGATTTTTATCTTGTCTTTACCCATGGCATGGTACTAACAGCTTTCCAACTGGGGTTATAGGTTGGACCCTAATTATCTTATTTCGGGCATGTCGGTTACATGATTACCTCCCACAGTTTTAATTTCAGTCTCAGTATAGAACTTAGTTCAGTTCTACAGAATTAGGACTGTCAGACACAGTCAATAAGAATCAGAAACTCAATTATCAGAAATTAATTCTCCAAGTTAGTAAAAGGTCAAATACAACATATGTGTATATGCGCAGTATTGCATACTCAGTATTTACGGTAGGTTCAGTTATCCAGGTACTCTTATTCAGTTTCTACATATCATTCAGTCAGTTATTGTTCATGTATATGAACCCTTGCATTCAGCCTTACCTTATCTATCATAGCAGTACATTCCACATTATGACGCATACTTTCTCTTTGCGCTATGATGTCTCATATCATAGGTTTAGACGCTCAGGTTCCTGACAACGCTTAGACAAATTTAGTCACTTGTAGCAGATTTAGTAGTGAGTCCTTATCTATCAAGGATATAATTTATTTCAGTATTTCAATAGCTTTAGTATCTCAGTAGTTGTAGTTAGTTGGGGGCTAGTCCCATCAATTCTACTTTAACATAGTTCAGTTAAAGGCTTTTCAAACTAGACTAGTTCAGACAATATTCTATTTTCAGATAATATTGTCAGATGTTATAATTATCAGTATTCCAATTATTAAACTTATGGACTTTAAGCCTAGGTTTTGTGTTATTATAGTATAATTATTCAGTACACATAGCAGGTATCAGTTATGGGTTAGCTTGTGGTCCTTCGGGGTCGTAAGAACCATGTGGCATCCGGGGTATAGACTCGGGGCATTACATGAATAGGTTGGTTAAGGTTTTAAAGAATCAAGAGAGTTTCTTAAGGAGATTAAGGTATCCATTTCAAGTTTAATCCAAAAAGTGAAATTGCATGCTTCTGCAATCAAGCAACTTGAGTAGAAATTTTGTTGAATGTCTTCTACTTTGAATCATCGATAACCTGGTAACCTTCCAAGTAATATTGTACAAAATCTAATGAATAATATTCACTATTTGGACATCACCACTCAGAGTTGAAAGGCTACTGTTGATCCCCATATGTCTGTAGTTAATGAGGTTCATGATGAAGTTTTTTATGTTGATTATTCACCAAAAATGGAACATGAAAAGTTGATGACTAGTTGTAAGTGATCATAAAAATTGACATGTGTTGATTAAAGAGTTGAGAAGGATAAAAGAAAGGGAAATGAAGTAGAGCCTATATTGAAGACCATTGTACGGCTTTCCCTAACTTTTCCTTAGAGATTGAAGAAGAAGCAAGAGGAAAGAGTGTATCAAATGTTCATGTCCATGTTGAAGGAACTTTTATTAATATTCCTCTTATGGAAGCATTAAAGAAGATGCTAGGTTATGCAAAGTTGATGAAAGATTTGGTTACTAAGAGGCGGACGGTGACTTTTGAGCCAATAGATAATATGTATCAATGTAGTGTTATTTCTTGTCGATCTTTAGTTGAGAAAAAAGAGGACCGAGGAGCCTTTAATATTCCATGTACTATTGGGTCTTTCAACCTTTCTTGAATTTCATATGATTTGGGAGCTAGTATCAGTCTGATGACATTGGTAGTGCACACGCAATTAAGGTTGGGGACACATTAACCGACATCTATGAGGTTATTGATGGCTGACCGCACTTTGAAGAAATCGATTGGTATATTATGTGATTTTTTGGTAAATATGGCGTCCTTCATATTTCCGAATGATTTTATTATCCTTGACTATGAGGTGGATTTTAAAGTACTTATTATTTTAGGAAGGCCTTTCCTAGCTATGGGTAGGGCATTGGTTGACATGTAGATGGGGCTGACATTGTGAGTCAGACTCAATGACGAACAAATGACTTTTAATTTGGGACAATCAATACGGAAGCCAAAGGATATATGGGTGATGTTTGTGATAGACACTATTGATCATGATACATTGACTGTCCCTATTGTGGAAAGACTTAGGATTGTGGCAATAGTGGCAATTATCATAAACTTTAACAGTGATGGTATCAATGAATATGGTGAGATGGTGAGCACATTGTATGGTAGATTTTCTTATTCTTATGCTCCAAAAAGTAAGATCTAAACTTTTAAAATAGAGTTACTCTATCAGCTCAACTATCTATTGAGGAGCCATTTATCTTCGAATTGAAAGCCCTCCCGACTCCCTAGCGATATACATTTTGAGGGGGGACAATATCTTATCTATCATTATATTTTTGGATTTATTGGATTCATAAGTTCAAGTTTTGATTTCAGTCTTTCAGATATTTAAGAGGGCCATCGGATGTACTATTGCAAACATTGTGGGTATTCAACCTGTGATTTGTTCTCAAAAAATTCAACTTGAACTTGATTGTGTTCCCAATATCGAGCACCAATGTCATTTGAACCCACCTATGTAAGAGGTGGTGAATAAAGAGATCATAAATTTTTTATCTATGGGTGTGGTTTACCCTATTGTAAATAACAAGTAGGTCAGCCTGATTTAATGTGTACGTAAGAAGGGTGCGATCACTATGGTCCCAAATGAGAAGAATGAGTTGGTGACCATGATATTGGTTACTAGATGGAGAATGTATATAGACTATAGAAAGTTTATCACTTGAACTCAAAAGGACCAATTTCGTATGCCATTTATGGATCAAATGCTAGATAAACTGTCGGCAAGGGTTGACTATTTTCTTGATGGTTATTTGGGGTACAATAAGATTTCCATTGCCCTCAAAGACCAAGAGAAGACTATTTTAACTTTCCCATATGGTACTTTGCATTGAAAAGGATGTCGTTTGGACTGTGCAATGCTCCTACCACTTTTCAGTATTGTATGGTGTTGATATTTTTTGATATGGTGGAGGGCTCTATTAAAGTCTTTATAGATGACTTTTTGGTTGATGGGGACTCTTTTGATGACTGTTTGGCCTATTTTGCCAATTCACTTTAGAGATGTGAGGAGTGTAACCTGGTTTTGAATTCGTAAAGTGCTACTTTATGGTTAAGTAAGGAATTATTCTCAGACACAAGATTTCAAAAAGAGGTATTGAGGTTGATAAGCAAATAAAAGGGTGATTGAAAAACTACCTCCTTTGATTTTAGTCAAAGGTATCAGAAGTTTCTTGGGTCATGTTGGGTTTAGGAGTTTCATCAAGGAATTATCTAAAATTTCTAATTCATTATTCAAGCTTTTAGATAAAAAGGTGAAGCTCATGTTAGATGATGCTAGTCTAAAATCCTTTGAGTGCCTTAATAAGCAGTTGATCTCGTCTCCTATTATTGTGTCTCTTGATTGGTCCGTACCTATTGAGGTGATGTGTGATACTGGTGGTGTGTCATTGGGAGTTGTCCTAGGACAATGATATGAGAAGATCCTTCACCCAATATACTATGCAAATAAAGCATTAAACCCCATGTATACAAATTATACAATCACTGATCCAGAGTTACTCGCGGTGGTTTTACTTTTGAGAAATTCTAGTCCTATTTTATAGCAACCAAAGTCATTGTTCATACCGACAATGTATCATTGAGGTATCTGATGCCAAAGAAAGATGCTAACTCGAGGTTGATTCATTGGGTACTCTTATTGCAAGAATTTGAACTTGAGGTGAAAGATCGGAAAGGCATTACAAACCAGTTGCAAATCAGTTACCTCGCCTCTAGGATAAAGTAATGCTGAAATTAGGATATAATCTTGAGATAGATGATACTTTTCCAGATAAGAAGGTTTTGGCAGCATCTCAAGACTTAATCTGTTGGTTTGCGTATTTTGCCAACATCATGAAAAGTGATTTGTCCTAGTCGATTTATCATTCCAGCAGCGGATGCAGTTCTGGCATAAGGTGAGGAAGTCTTTTTGAGATGAGCCTTATCTTTTTTAAAAAAAATTGTGCATATGGAGTTATTGGGAGATGTATTACTGAGGTGGAGATAATGAGTATCGTTGATGCTTTTCATTCATCGCCAGTTGGGGGTCATTATGCTGGTACCTATATAGCCCATAAAATTCCATAGTATGGATACTATTGTCTGACTAACTACAATGATAGTCCTGATTTTGCTCAAGCCTATGATCTCTGTCAATGGCAAGGTAATATTTCATGAAAATATGAACTCCCCTTGAAACGTATCTTGGAATTGGAGTTGTTTGATGTGGCAGAAATTGATTTCATGGGTCTATTTGTGAGAACTTATAGGATGAGGTATATACTGGTGGCAGTTGACTATGTTTTGTAAATAGGTGGAGACATTTGTTCTTCCGAACAATGAGGGTAGAAGTGTCACCAGATTTTTAAAGAAAAATATCTTTTCTCTATATGGCACTTCACATGTTATTATTAGTGATGGTGGTTCCCAATTCTGTAATCATCTTTTTAAGTCCCTACTTGAAAAATACGGTGTGAAGCAAAAGGTGGAAACACCTTACCATCCACAAATGAGTAGGAAGGTTGAGGTCTCTAATTATAAGACAAAGTCCATATTGGCGATGGCTGCGAATGCTGAAGCACGAATGAGGACTGATATGCGGGTTGAGATGATGTAGTTCACAAGTGAGTTGCATGCCTTGACTAATACCTTTGGGGGCCGAGTGCGTGTATGATTTATTGCAATATATATTTTGAATCTATCTGGGATTTGGGAGGAGAGAGCCACCTAATGCAATGAGGTTTACTTTTTTTGTAGAAAGTTATGTTCTATTCATTCCCCCAAATATCCCCTTATTCACACAATCATTGCCTCTACGTTGTCTATAAGGTTTGATTTGTTTGTTAAGGAGGATACGGTCATGAATGTTGGGACCAAGAAGGGTCGAGAGGATATCTTCAGGACCCCACCATACTGTATGATAATGCCCTAAAAGATCTTCGACCACCTCTTGTTGTTTCACCACAACATGCCCCTGAAGAGGGCGAGTCTGTCATGACCCAATTTCTCAGGTCATGATGGTGCCTACTATAACCCACCAGAAAGTAAGACAACCCATAGTCTAGAACTATTAATAACGAACTATCTAGAGAGATAAAGGAAAAATATGGGATAAGTTTAATAAAAGGCTAACATACATAAGATAATCCCAAAATTTCGTGAAATCGCTATAAGAGCTTCTAGTGTGATAAGAATAAAAAATAAAGTACCAAGGGAATTACACTGATACAAATCATCTCCCAATACAACATAGAGACTAGTCTAGTACATAAGAGGGAGGAAAGTAATACTCCAAATGTTAGGAGATCACTCTATGTCTCCGAACCATGGCTGCTCCACACGACACATGTAGTACTGGTGATAACCCATACTATGATCTGCAGGATGAAAAATAATAGTATGAGTACCAAATACGTGGTACTCAGTAGTCAACTGAAGACTGAGATCCAAAGATAATAGAGATATATACAACATATAAAAAAATAGAGGATAATCCCAAGTGTCCTGGAACCATATAATAAAGCTTGTGAGATAGCAAGGGTAAACTATCCTACTTATATCCAAGAACTAACATAATAAGGCTAAGGAAGTATTAAGGATGAACTGTCCTATTCCATCTATACTCAATAATCTCAACACTATTCCATATATCATCAGCCAATATACGAATAAAGAGCAAAAGAATGATATATAACAGTATACAAGGCCAAAAAGGCAATATACATTTTGAATAAATAAAGAAAGGAAGGGATATACAGTAATACCATTGCTACATATAGCTATATATATATATACATATAAGGTCAACTCGGAGTACAACCTAAATTGTCAGACTATCAATTTTAAAACCTTATAATCATGCCAGGAACTAGTGCTAGTATACTCAGCGTTTCTAATTCATATGTCTGATCATGAGGTATCAAGCATAATAATGTAATCATCAGATAAAAAAAGTCAGAATCATACCTCGAGTCTCAACACCAAATCATTAACAAAGCTTCCATAAATTAGTCATAATAATATTAAATTTAACTGCAATGACAACATGGGTAAATGACTATCTCGAACAACCAATACCTAACCAAGCCATCCAAGAACCCCCATCGCCCATGCTTAAAAGGTTCAATCAACATACAACTTACCAAAAGTCATACTCATCACCCATAGTTAAGCAACCCCTCATATGGCTAATATATATAGGCACATACTGGTGATAAGAAATAAACATGCAAGAATGGATGCCAAGATACAATCCATAACATCATAAACAATCACAAACACTATAAGTAACCCAATGTATAACCTCACATCATCTATATCATAATCATTATCCAGACTCAAACAAGTAAATATATAATCAATTGATGAACTCAAACCAATAAATATATAATGAATAGCTGGACTCGAACCACTAAACATATAAGAAATACCCTTAATATCATAAATTCCATCAATATTATCAATCATCAGGTTTTATCCTGAATTTATATCATTAATACCATCATAATTCTCCTTCCCATACCGGAGAGATATGTATATAGATATATAATAGGTGCACAAAATTAAGCTATGGCTAAAAAGAGTGTAAATTCATAAGTTAATTACCTGAGGTAAGCTTCGAGACTAAATTAATATAATGGTGTAGAAATGGGTCAGAATCTCTCATGACCGGAGTAAATAGTAGTACCAAAATCTTAGACAAAATTTTTTGAGGTCTAGTCTTTAAAACATCATTTCCAATCTCTTTACATATAGGTTATTCATTTAGATGATGTAATTAGTAGTATGAAGGAATCCATTTTTAAGGTTAAAAGTGGGCTTTAAACCCTATTTAGGAAAAATTATAATAAAAATATATTTTAGTTTGAATTATATCATTTATCGATTAATGGTCATGAATGTACCGAATCTATGAAGGACATCACCATTATTAAAATAATGGAAACATAAGCATCAATATAGCTATAAACTACAACCACATTCTTTACAAGGGTAAACACTTCCCGAATGTCCAACCAATATCATAACAAGGCTTTAGGCCCAATAATCATTCTGGAATAATTACAACATCGTAATCACAACCTTAGGCCCACATACATATTTGGAACCCATATCAGTAATTATATTTGTAATCCATCTCATATCTATAAGCCATAGCATATCTATGAGGCATATCATATCTCAAAGACATATCGTATACATAAGTAATATCTTATACATAGGCTATAAATCATATATAAGGCATATTGTACCTATAAGTCATCTCATATCTATAGGACATATATCATAATCCAAGGAAAATCCATCACTATGCATCAAGCCACGTAGTACCCTTATACCAAAGGCTCAAAGTCTCAACTATGCCTAAACTCCATAAATATGTCCATAAGGCTAACACAAGTCTTGGCCTAAGGTGGGATGGTGGAACCCACTTCTAATCCTCAAAATTCATATTTAGATAATTTCTACCTTGGACTATACTAAGTCATCTAAATTGAATTCTAGATGTTACATAAGTAATAATCAATCCAAAGATAGGAATTTAACCTAGAGCATGAGCAATTAAGTCAACTCCACCTGAATTATAATTTCAAGATAGCCTAAATAAGGTTAATCATACTAACCATACTTCCAACACTTAAAATATATTATAAATCTAGAATTATATCATAACCATTATATAAATTATCTCAATGTATGAAAAAGACAATAGGGTCCTGGAAATATAACAAGTATTTCACCTTACGGGTCAAATCCCTTATCTAATCCCCGAACATCAACAATCAAGACTAAGTCATAGTATCCTACCCATAATCAATATTATCATTCACATTCATATTCAATATATTAACCACATCATCTTGTGAAGAATAGTAGACAGAAGCCTACCTCAAAGCCGAACAATAAATCCTTGAATCGTCAAAAAAATATTTGTCATTACTCCATGATCTTGAAATTTCATCACACTATAAAAATTGTAATCTATTCTTTAGTAGGATCAAGAAAAGAACCATATTTTCACATAAAATATCCAGTTAAATTTCAGGTCAAGAATGGGCCTACGAGGCATACTAATTAAATCCAAAATTAAAATCATCATGAGGCCCTAAATAGGGTAAGGGATGTCTACTCAAAATTTGATCACAAATATGAAAATATGCACATCATAAATTTTTGGGGATATGCACTTCATATAATTTATCTAGGGTGGGTTAGGAAGCTTTGAGACTCAGGTTGTTCCCATTATCTTGATCTAGTGGAAAAATATTATGGCTAGGGGAATTACCTTGTAGATCCATCACTAATTGGAATGACTTGCAAAAATAGTTCTTGGACCAATTTTTCCTTTCTTCCAGGATGCTGTAGTTGAAGGATTTAATTTATAATTTAAATAAATTGCAGTCTGAACAACTATATGAGGCATGGTTAAGGTTTAAGAAGAACTTGATGATGGTGCCCAATCATAGGATTGTATGGAAAAATTTTCATTAGATATTCTATCAAGCCCTGAATGGTAGGTACAAAGTTGTTGTAGATACTATTACTAGTGGAGAGTTCATAAGCCTGCATTGAGAGGTAGCATAAAAAAATTTAAATTGGGTCTCTCTTACTAATCGAGGGTGGCATACTCGACAGTCAGAAAGAGGCATTGGTACTTATTCTATTGGTTCTTCTAGGGAGAAAATAATCATAGACAATATAGTGGCTCAAGAAGTTTCATAGCTGAGGACGGAGATTTGGTTACTTAAGAAACAATTTGAAGAGATGAATTCTGAAAGGTAAATATTATAGGCACATAAGGTAAAGTTACTAGGTAATGTTATTCTAATATTAATGATGAGTCAAAGTATATAGATAGAGAGTTAGTGGGTTTCCATGACAAGGGCCAAGGGTCTACATAAGACACTTGAAATTTAAGGAAAAGGAATCAAGGTCGAAATTATTATAGGTACAAATATATGGATCAGAACAGAGAGAAAGATGGTTAGTAAAGGCATAAGGATGGTTACAAGGAAAAGAGTAGTGCATATGTTCTATTGGGGAACTATGATACTAATTCAAGAATGGTGGCATTGCATAATTGCAATACCCTGTATTTATCTAGCTTATTTTAACTCTTAGTAAATGAGTATTCCTATATAAAAAAATTTAAATACTTAAAATTTTCCTTTTTAAGACCTGCAATTGCGTAGAAAATTCAGTCAGCTTTCCAACGATATAAAATCCTCCTAAATACTATAAGAGGGTGAGAAGTTATAGCATATTTTGTAAAGCAATATGCCAACTGGAACATCATCGCATCGTGGAGCAGTGCTAGTTCACAATAGGCATTTTCTAGTAAAACTACGCGATAATGGCGCATTGCGCCAAAGCCCATTTTCAAAATTATCCATTTCTAGTGTGACTCCGTGACCATGGCGTATTGCACTGCTGTGCCATTTCACATCCAATGAGGCACCACGATTGCACCCCATCGTACCAAGGTCCCAGTTCTTAGTTGTCCCTTTTCTAGTGGCTCACTGCGATGCCACCGCGTCGCAGTGAAGCCAAAAATTAGGATTTTTACTTTTAAGTTCTGAGATTTGAAGTCATTCCAGGGGTATTTGAGTCTTTTTTCACGACCCTAATCATTCCTAAATACAAGATTTATGCCTTAAATAGCCTATTACATCACTATTCACACAATTTATCCTAAATTAAATTATTCTCTCTTATGAAGGGCAAAACACTAGCTTCAAGAAGCAAGAATAAATCTCCAGAAATCTTTCAAAAAACTTTAAGAACTCATCTTCTCATATATTTTAGGTGTTCATTCATGTGTTCCTTTCACCCATGAAGTCCAAGAACCCTATTTTTAAAATACAAGTTTCAGATTCATGATTTTCATGCTTGAATTAGATTAGATTTATGTTCATGGTATTAATTGGGATTTAATTCCATGATTTATTTCAAGTATCATTATTTATGTGATCTTCATGTTGAACTCTTGAATTATAAGTTGAATGTAGAAGCAATGGTATACTTATATGTTTATTGCTATATGAAGTAAGCATGCCCCCAAGTGATTGATAAAATACTAATGTGAATAGACTAGTGAAAACATGACGTTATTATGAGGATCCTTTCATGTAGAAGTTCATGTATATCAAGTGTTTTGACAAAATGTCTAAATGAATGCTTTGTTAACAAAAAAATATTATTATGCTTTCAAGATCATATTATGCTTTATTTTAAATGCTATCGAGTCCTGAAGGTACGCTATACCCAAAAATCTAGTTGTTTACCTAGAGCATAGTAGTTACAGAATAGACTCAGCAATATACAATCAGTAGTACTCTGTCAGTTACAGAACTCAGTGAAACTAAGTATCGGTACAGTTCAGCTAAGTAGAGTAATCAGTGTCTTATGTTGGGAGTAGGATTCAACACTGAGTGAACCCAAGGATGGGGGATACCTTCCAGTAGATGGTGTGATCCTTAGAAGAAGTCCTTGTATTCCAGAACTACGTAGCTATCATAGTTTGAGATATCAACTTGCCAGTTGAGGGTTGATAAAGTGTTTTACTTGCCAGTTGAGGGCACCACCATTCTCATTTAGGGCACCTACCAGATGAGGGTGATTCTTCAGCTTGTCGTTACCCGTGGCATGGTACTAGCACCTTTCCAACTGGGGTTATAGGTTAGACCCCAGTTATTTTATTTGGGGCATGTTGGTTAGATGATTACCCCTCAAAGTTTCAGTTTCAATCTCAGTATAGAACTCAGTTCAGTTCTACTGAATTGGGATTGTCAGACACAGTCAATAAGTATCAGAAACTCAATTATCAGAAATTAATAATTCGCTTCAGTAAAAACTCAGATACAACATATATGTATATGCGCAGTATTACATTCTCAGTATTTACAGCAGGTTTAGTTATCCATGTACTCTTATTTAGTTTCTTCATATCATTCAGTCAGTTATTATTCATGTATATGAATGCTTCCATTCATCCTCACCTTATCTATCATACCAGTATATTCCACGTACTGACGCATACTTTTTCTTTGCTCTATGATGTCTCATATCATAGGTTCAGATGCTCAGGTTCCTGACAGCACTTAGATAGATTCATTCAGTAGTCGCAGATTCAATAGTGAGTCCTTATCTATCGAGGATATACTTTATTTTAGTATTTTAGTAGCTTTAGTATCTTAGTAGTTAGAGTTATTTGGGGGCTTGTCCCATCAACTCCACTTTCAGATAGTTCAGTTAGAGACTTTTCAAACTAGACTAGTTCAGACAATATTTAGTTATCAGATAATATTGTCAGATGTTATTATTATCAGTATTCAGATTATGAACCTTATGGCCTTTCATCCTAGGTCTTGCATTATTACAGTATTATTATTCAGTGCTCACAACAGGTATCAGTTATGGGTTAGCTTGTGGTCCTTGTGGTCATAAGCACCATGAGGCATTCGGGGTATAGACTCAGGGCATTACCTTAATAGGTTGGTTAAGGGTTTAGAGAATCAAGATAGTTTTGTTAAGGAGATTAAGGTAACCATTTCAGGTTTGATCCAAAAAGTGAAAGTCCATGCTTCTGGGATCAAGCAACTTAAGTAACAATTTTGTTGAATGTCTACTACTTTGAATCATCGATAACCTGGTAACCTTCCAAGTAATATTGTACAAAATCTAATGAATAATATTCACTATTTGGACATCACCACTCAGAGTTGAAAGGCTACTATTGATCCCCCTATGTCTGTAGTTGATGAGGTTCATGATGAAGTTTTTTATGTTAATTATTCACCAAAAATGGAACATGAAAATTTGATGACTAGTTGTAAGTGATCATAAAAATTGACATGTGTTGATTAAAGAGTTGAGAAGGATAAAAGAAAGGGAAATGAAGTAGAGCCTATATTGAAGACCATTGTACGACCTTCCCTAACTTTTCCTTAGAGATTGAAGAAGAAGCAAGAGGAAGGAGTGTATCAAATGTTCATGTCCATGTTGAAGGAACTTTTATTAATATTCCTCTTATGGAAGCATTAAAGAAGATGCCAGGTTATGCAAAGTTGATGAAAGATTTGGTTACTAAGAGGCGGACGGTGAATTTTGAGCCAATAGATAATATGTATCAATGTAGTGTTATTTCTTGTCGATCTTTAGTTGAGAAAAAAGAGGACCGAGGAGCCTTTAATATTCCATGTACTATTAGGTCTTTCAACTTTTCTTGAATTTCATGTGATTTGGGAGCTAGTATCAATCTGATGTCGTTGTAGTGTACAAGCAATTAAGGTTAGGGACAACTAAACCGACATCTATGAGGTTATGATGGCTAACCGCACTATGAAGAAATCGATTAGTATATTATGTGATTTTTCGGTAAAGGTGGTGTCCTTCATATTTCCAACTGATTTTACTATCCTTGATTGTGAGGTGGATTTTAAAGTACCTATTATCTTAGGAAGGCCTTTCCTAGATATGTGTAGGGCATTGGTTGACATGTAGATGGGGCTGACATTGTGGGTCAAACTCAATGACGAACAAATGACTTTTAATTTATGTCAATCAATATGGAAGCCAAAGGATATGTGGGTGGTGTTTGTGATAGCCACTATTGATAATGATACATTTATTGTCCCTATTACGGAAAGACTTGGGATTGTGGCATAGTGACAATTATCATAAACATTGACAATGATTGTAACGATGAATATGGTGAGATGGTGATCTCATTGTATGGTAGGTTTTCTTTTTCTTATGCTCCAAAAAAGATAGATCTCAACTTTACGAATAGAGTTACTCCATCAGCTCAACTATCTATTAAGGAGCCATTTGTCTTGGAATTAAAGTCCCTCCCATTTCACTAGCGATATACATTTTAAGGGGTGACAATACCTTATCTGTCATTATATTTTTTGATTATTTGGATTCACAAGGTCAAGTGTTGAGTTTAGTCTTGTGAATATTTAAGAGGGCTATCGAATGGACTATTGCAGACATTATGGGTATTCCACCTGGGATTTGTACTCATAAAATTCAACCTGAACTTGATTGTGTTCCCAACATCGAGCAGCAGTGTCATTTGAACCCACCTATGCAAGAGGTGGAGAAGAAATATATCATAAATTTTTTAGATATGGGTGTGGTTTACCCTATTGAAAATTGCAAGTGGGTCAGCCAGATTTAATGTGTACGTAAGAAGGGTGGGATCACTATGGTCCTAAATGAGAAGAATGGGTTGGTGACCATGAGATTGGTTACTGGATGGAGAATATACATGGACTATAGAAATTTTATCACTTGGACTCAAAAGGACCAATTTCATATGCCATTTATTGATCAAATGCTAGATAAACTTATCGGTAAGGGTTGAGTATTTTGTTGATGGTTATTCGGGGTACAATAAGATTTCCATTACCCTCGAAGACCAAGAGAAGACTATTTTAACTTTCCCATATGGTACTTTTCATTGAAAAGGATATCGTTTTGACTGTCCAATGCTCCTACCACATTCCAGTGTTGTATGGTATTGATATTTTTTGATAAGGTAGAGCACACTATAAAGGTCTTTATAGATGACTTTCGGTTGTTGGGGACTCTTTTGATGGCTATTTGGCCTATTTGTCCAATGCACTTCAGATATGTGAGGAGTACAACCTGGTTTTGAATTGGTAAAGTGCTACTTTATGGTTAAGTAAGGAATTATTCTCGGACATAAGATTTTGAAAAGGGGTATTGAGGTTGATAAGAAAATACAGAAGTGATTGAAAAACTACCTCCTGTGATTTTAGTCAAAGGTATCAGAAGTTTCTTGGGTCATGTTTGGTTAAGGAGTTTTATCAAGGAATTCTCTAAAATTGCTAATTCATTATTCAAGATTTTAGATAAGAAGGTGAAGCTCATCTTAGATGATGCTAGTCTTAAAGCCTTTGAGTACCTTAATAAGAAGTTGATCTCGGCTCTTATTATTGTGTCTCTTGATTGGTCCACACCTTTTGAGGTAATGTGTGATATTGGTAGTGTGGACTTGGGAGTTGTCCTAGGACAACGATATGATAAGATGCTTCACGCCATATGCTATGCCAGTAAAGCATTAAACACTACATAAACAAATTTTACAATCACTGAGCCAGAGTTACTAGCGGTGGTTTTAGTTTTGAGAAATTCCAGTCCTATTTCATAGTGACCAAAGTAATTGTTCATACTGACAATGCAACATTGAGGTATCTGATGCCAAAGAAAGATGTTAACCCAAGCTTGATTCATTGGGTACTCTTATTGAAAGAATTTGACCTTGAGGTGAAAGACCGAAAAGGCACTGCAAACCAGTTGCAAATCACTTATCTCGCCTCGAGGATAAAGTAATGCAAAAATTAGGAAATAATCTTGAGATATATGATACTTTTCTAGATATACAGGTCCTGGCAGCTGCTCAAGACTTAATCCCTTGGTTTGTGGATTTTGCCAACATCATATGTAGTTGATACATAGAGGCACACTGATATAGTTGTTGGCGCCTCCTCTAGCAGAGCGCACCTCCTACTATTCCACCACCTCTTGTTGCTGCACCACTACATTCCTAGAAGAGGGAAAGTATGTCATAACCCAATTTCTTGGTCATGATGCTGCCTACTATAACCCACCAGTAACTAAGACAACACGTAGTCTAGAACTACTAGTAATGAACTACCTAGAGAGAAAAAGGAAAGAATATGGGATAAGTGTAATAAAAGGCTAACATACATAAGATAATCCCAAAATCTGGTGAAATCAGTATAAGAGCTTCAAGTGTAATAATAATAAAAAATAAAGTACCAAGGGAATTACAGTGATTCAACTCATCTCTAAATATAGCATAGAGACTTGTCTAGTACATAAGAGAGAGGAAAGTAATACTCCAAATGTTAGGGGATCACTCTATGTCTCCGAACCATGGCTGATCTACGTGACACACGTAGTACTGGTGATAACCCATACTATGATCTGCAGGATATAAAAGTGAAGTATGAGTACCAAACACACAGTACTCAGTAGTCAACTGTCAACTGAGATCCAAAGATAATGTAGATATATACAACATATAAAAAAATATAGGTTAATCCATAGTGTCTAGGAACCATATAAAAAAGCCTGTGAGATAGTAAGGGTAAAATATCCTACTCATATAAAATAACTAAAATAATAAGTCTAAGAAAATATTAAGGATGAACTATCCTATTCCATCGATATTTAGTAAGCTAAACACTATTCCAAATATCATCGGCCAATATACGAATAAATAGCGATTGAATGATATATAACAGTATACAAAGCCAAAAAAACAATATATATTTTTAATAAATAAAGGAAGGAAGGGATATACAGTAATACCATAGCTACATATAGCTATATATATATATACATATAAGGTCAACTCGAAGTGTCACCTAAATTGTCACACTAGCATTTTTAGGACCATATAATCATACCAGGAACTAGTGCTAGTATACTCAGCGTTTCTAATTCATATGTCTGATCATATGGTATCAAGGATAATAATGTAATCATCTGATAAAAAGAGTCAGAATCATACCTCGAGTCTCAATACTGAATCATTAATAAAGCTACCATAAATTAGTCATAATAATAGTAATATTAATTACAATGACAACATGAGTAAACAACTATCTCGAACAACCAATACCTAACCGAGCCATCCACGAACCCCCATCATCCAAGCTTAAAAGGTTCAATCAACATACAACTTACCACAAGTCATACTCATCACCCATAGCTATATAACCTCTCATATGGGTAATATATATAGGGACATACTAGTGATAGGAAATGCACATGCAAGAATGAATGGCAAGATACAATCCATAACATCATAAACAATCACAAACACTATAAGTAACCCAATGTATAACCTCACATCATCTATATCATAATCATTATCCAGACTCAAACAAGTAAATATATAATCAATTGATGAACTCAAACCAATAAATATATAATGAATAGCTGGACTCGAACCACTAAACATATAAGAAATACCCTTAATATCATAAATGCCATCAATATTATCAATCATCAGGTTTTATCCTGAATTTATATCATTAATACCATCATAATTCTCCTTCCCATACCGGAGAGATATGTATATATATATAATAGGTGCACAAAATTAAGCTATGGCTAAAAAGAGTGTAAATTCATAAGTTAATTACCCGAGGTAAGCTTCGAGACTAAATTAATATAATGGTGTAGAAATGGGTCAGAATCTCTCATGACCGGAGTAAATAGTAGTACCAAAATCTTAGACAAAATTTTTTGAGGTCTAGTCTTTAAAACATCATTTCCAATCTCTTTACATATAGGTTATTCATTTAGATGATGCAATTAGTAGTATGAAGGAATCCATTTTTAAGGTTAAAAGTGGGCTTTAAACCCTATTTAGGAAAAATTATAATAAAAATATATTTTAGTTTGAATTATATCATTTATTGATTAATGGTCATGAATGTACCGAATCTATGAAGGACATCACCATTATTAAAATAATAGAAACATAAGCATCAATATAGCTATAAACTACAACCACATTCTTTACAAGGGTAAACACTTCCCGAATGTCCAACCAATATCATAACAAGGCTTTAGGCCCAATAATCATTCTGGAATAATTACAACATCGTAATCACAACCATAGGCCCATATACATATTTGGAACCCATATCAGTAATTATATTTGTAATCCATCTCATATATATAAGCCATATCATATCTATGAGGCATATCATATCTCAAAGACATATCGTATACATAAGGCATATATATCCATAGGCTATAAATCATATTTGTAAGGCATATTGTACCTATAATTTATCTCATATCTATAGGCCATATATCATAATCCAAAGAAAAATCATCACCATGCGTCCAGCCCCGTAGTACCCTTATACAAAAGTGTCAAAGTCTCAACTATGCCTAAAGTCCATAAATATGTCCATAAGGCTAACACAAGTCTTGGCCTAAGATGGGATGGAGGAACCCACTTCTAATCCTCAAAATCCATATTTAGATAATTTCTACCTTGGACTATACTAAGGAATATATATTGACTTCTAGATGGTACATAAGCCATAATCAATCCAAAGAAAGGAATTTAACCTAGAGCATGAGCAATTATGTCAACTCCACCTAAATTATAATTTCAAGATAGCCCAAATAAGGTTAATCATTCTAACCATGATTCCAACACTTAAACTATATTCTAAATCTAGAATTATATCATAACCATTATACAAATTAGCTCAATGTTTGAAGAAGATAATAGGATCTTAGAAATATAACAAGTATTTCACCTTACGGGTCAAATCCCTCATCTAATCCTCGAACATCAACAATCAAGACTATGTCATGGTGTCCTACCCATAATCAATATTATAATTCACATTTATATGCAATATATAAACCACATAATCTCGTGAAGAAGAGTATATAGAAGCCTACCTCAAAACCGAACCGCAAATCCTTGAATCCTCAACAAAATGTTTGTCATTACTCCATGATCTTGAAATTTCATCGCACTATCAAAATTGTAATCTATTCTTCAGTAGGATGAATAAAAGAACCATATTTCCACATAACATATTGGGTCAAATTTCAGGACAAGAGTGAGCCTACGAGGCACAATAATTAAATCCAAAATTAAAATCATCCTGAGGCCCCAAAAGAGTATGGGATGTCTGCTCAAAAGTTGATCACAAATATTCTATATGTATTTTTGATGATCAAAACATAAACTACAAGGTACTAAGTCCCTGGACACATAAGGTACTATACCTCTGGCGCGTGTCATCTGCACAGTTTTGTCCTCTTGTGTAACAAACTTGTAGGTGCTATTTTGTACTGACTTGGACAGATGGTCCAATGATCTTTCATATTAAATCATCACTCAACTATACAAGGGAAAGGATGAATCTTCATCAAATGTTTTTTTCAAATTCAAAAGAGCAAAAAGAGAGGCAGCAAAACCCCATTTTAAAACTGATCAAGTTCCCTACTTTTTGAGTGCTTAAATTGAACTTGTTTTTGAGTGAGTAATAATTTGTAACCAAACTACTCATGATTATAAGATTAGTTTTTTATTATATTGAGAGATCTTCTTAGGAAGAGTTGCCTAATATTGAGACTTATTAGAGTTAATCAGTATAGAGGGTCCTTGGTAAAATTATCAAGATTAGCTTATAGTAAAGTTGCTATAAGTGAAAAGAACCTAGAGATAGGATAAAATATAGACTATAATCAGAAGGTTGATTAAAGTGGATTTCCCTGGTGCTTGTGAGGACAAGCCATGGTTTTTCCCTTTCTGGTTTTCCATGTAAAAATCTGGTGTCCTTACTTTCCTATACTGCCTTTGTTTTTGTACCTTATAATTTTTTTATGCTTCATCTCTAGTGATTAACTCTAAGGGACCTGGTCCCTCACTATGTGGTGCTACCCCCAAGGGTTCTAATAATTAGTATCAGAGTCAGGTTTACTCTAAAAGGTTCATACCTAGAGTGTTCTAGTTGTCATGTCTATTATAACTGAACTTGGGATGGAAAGAAAAGAAACAAGAAGAAAGACATTGTTGATCTTGAAGGCTTTAGAATCTAACCTTGGTAAAGAAGACACTGAAGTTGCGCTTCTAGCAAAGAATATTATTAGGGCTATAAAAATGGTTGGTCAGCTTAGAAAATAAAAAAGCAAGAAGGAAAGATGTAGTTAGCGGTATAATAAAAAAGTTATTGGTTGCATGTGAAGATTCCTTAAATAAATATGAGAAAGACAAGGGGAATGGAGATGGGTTCTTTCTGAAATATAGTGAGAAGAGGATAATCTCAGTTTTATGTATCTCTCTAATAGTCACTACTAAAGATAGAATAAAATGTGATAGAAAAAGAGAATGACAACTAAAATAGTTTTATGGATAGTGGATATTCTAGGCACCTGACTAGGAGGGTTGGTTGTTTTCTCACACTCAAGGCACAACAAGAGGGAGGTGTGTCCTTTGGAAATGGAAAAAAGGGTTATATCCAAGGTGTTGTAAAAATTAGAAAATTACCTCATCTTGGAATAGAAGATGTCTACTATATAAATGGGATAAAGTATAGTCTTATATGTGTATCTCAAATCTGTGAAAAAGGAAATGAGGTAAAATTCTTATTGATGGATGCACTGCATCAAGCATGAAATTTGTAAAAATTATTCTCAAATCCAAAGGGATTAATATAATGTGTGTAACTGATCTGGAGTCTGTGGTTGATATGGGAATTAAAGTGTTTGACTGGACAAAGTGAAGATGCAAATTTTTGCTATAGAAAACTAGGACATGTGAGTTCCTCCTTGTCAAACAAGATGATTAAAAGGGACCTGGTCCGTGGCTTACCAAAGATTAAATTCCTATACAATAAAGTCTGCGGTGCATGTTTTAAAGGTAAAAATACCAGATCCTCTTTCCTCTTTCAAATTGAAGAAGCAAGTAAGTACTTCCAGACCCCTCGAAATACTTCACATTGATTTATGTGGACCCATCATAGTCCAAAGTAAAGGAGGGAAGAAATATGTGTTGTTTATTATAGATGACTATTCCAGGTTTACCTGGACAATATTTATAAGAACCAAGGATGAAACATATGGTTTTTTATGGGTTTTGCCAAGAAAATCCAAGTGAGGTTAAATTTCAAAATTGCTGAATTTAGGTCTGCTCATGGGACTTAATTTGAGAATTCTCAAGTTGATGAATTCTATACTGAGCATGGAAAAAATCACACCTTTTCTTCTCCAGAACTCTACAACAAAATGGAGTTGTTGAAAGGAAAAACAAAACTCTCATAGAGATTGCAAGTACTATTCTAATTGATAGTGTTATACCAAAGAATTTTTGGGCTGAAGTAATGAATACTGGTTGTTATGTGACTAACAGGTGTTTGATTAGATCAATTCTTAATAAAACTCCATCTTAGCCGTTATTCAATAAAAAACCTAGGATAGACCATTTTAGACCTTTGAGATGCAAATGTTTTGTACTAAACAATAGGAAAATAGAATTGGGAAAATTTGATTCCAAGAGTGATGAAGCTTTTTTTTAGGCTAATCCTAAACTAGAAGACTACATAGTGTTTAATAAAAGAACTCTGTGTGTTGAAGAAAGTATTCATGCGATCATTAATGAGTCAGGAAGTCAAATGAACACTAAAGATAATGAAAGCTCAAAATAAGAAGAACTCATTCCTATTCAAAGGGATGTTATTACTGAAGATGATGATCAAGGGAACAATGATGCAGATCAGATTGATGACAATAATGATAATCTAGGAAGAAGAACAACTATAGGCATCCAGTCAAAACTCACAGGGACCTGGTCCCAGTGGTATCAATATCAAATGGCAAAATTAGAGACAAAAGTCCTCTCACCCCCTTGAGAACCAAACCACACCCTTTAAAATAGGAGACCAAACAAAAGCTCAAGCCATGAATGTTATGGCATTCTTAGCCTTCTTATCTCAAATTAAGCCTAAGAATGTAAAAGAGACCTTGAAATATGCTTACTGGATTAATCCAATGCAAGAAGAACTAGATTAATTTGAATGAAAAAAAGTATAGGATGTGATACCCAGGCCTATTGACAGAAAAATTATTAGTACCAAATGGGTGTACAAAAATAAGCAAGATAAAAATTGAACTATCAACAGAAATAAGGCAAGGTTGGTTGTTCAAGGTTATTACCAGGAAAAAGGGATTGACTATGATAAGACCTTTTCCCTTGTAGCAAGAATAAAGGCAATCAGAATTCTTGTTGCATTTTTTGCATACATGGGATTCAAACTATTTCATATGGATGTCAAAAGTACCTTCCTGAATGGAAATCTAAAATAACAAAATATTTGTCCAATAGCCTCTAGATTTTAAAGATGTACATTTTCCTAATCATGTACTTAAATTGGACAAAGTTATTTATGGGTTGAAGCAAGCACCAAGGTCCTGGTATGAGAAACTCCCAAAGTTTCTCCCCAGAATTGGCTTCAAAAGAGAAAAAGTAGACAATAATCAATTCTTAAAAACCAGATGTAGTAGTCTATTGATTGTTCAAATATATTTTGATCACATAATATTTGGAGCTACTTATGAATGCATATGTGAAGAATTTTTGAATCTAATGGGAAGTGTATTTTAAATGAGTATGATGGGTGAATTAAGCTTCTTTCTAGGTCTCTAAATTAAGCAAATTTCTCAAAAGACAATAATTTGTCATGAGAAATACATTAAGGATCTACCAAAGAAGAATAACATGGGAGATGCCAGACTAATAGAAACCTCTATTGGAACCAACTCAAAATTGGAGAATGATGAGTTGGTCCTTCAGTGAATGTAATAATGTATAGAGGGATTATTGGTTCCTTTCTACACTCACTGCAAGTAGTTCAAACATTTATTTTAGTGTAGGAATGTGTGCTAGATTTCAAACATACCAAAATGAGTCCCATCTAAAAATTGCAAAAAGAATTCTTAGGTATCTGAAGGGGATAGGAGACCTGGTCCTATACTATCCATCAGGAATATTTTTTGACTTAGTGGGCTATGTTGATGTTGTCTATGTTGGATATTAAGTAGATAGAAAAAGCATTTTAGGAATGGCACATTTTCTTGGCTCATCCTTAATTTTTTATGGTTTGAAGAAGCAAAATTCAATTGCTCTATCTACTATTGAGGATGAATATGTTGCTGCAACTTCTTGTTCTGCATAACTGCTATAGATCTAGTAGTAGTTGAAAGACTTTGGTATTGTCTTTGACACCATCCCTCGAATGTGTGACAACACAAGTTCTCTAAACATGGACAAGAATCTGGTGCAACATAAAAGGACTAAGCATATTGATGTGATTCATCACTTTCTAAGAGACAATGTTGACAAAGGGGCAATCTACATAAGGTTCTACATGGCTGAGGACAAGATAGAAGATATATTTACTAAGGCACTTCACAAGGAATAATTTGTTAAGAACAGGTTGAGGTTGGGCTTGAGTAAAATGACCTAATCTACCATGTGAATCAGCTGTTCTCCACAAAATTAGTTATGATTGGGAGATAGGTATCCTTGGCAAAGTAGGTAGTTTTTATTCTAACTTAGTATCATTCCTATGTAGGTATACACCTATGGGAACAACCTTAAAAAAATAGATAAAGTATGCACTAATGTGAGAAATTACTCAAAGAAAGAGAAGTACGTGGTCCCATCTCTCAGGTTAGTATCAAGAATATGCACATTGTTCTTCTTGTTCAATTAGAAAAGGCCACATTCTGTCTCCCCATGTTCATAAAACTTTTCTAAGTATAACTAAAATCTATTTCATCTCTGAACTAACCCCATGAACCCTTCTCCACTTAGATATTTAGATCATCCAAAGACAAATCCTTTTCTTCACTTACTCTAAAATTAAAAAAAAACTTCTATTAAAAGGCACCATATTTTTATGGACCCAGTCCCAAGAAGAAGAAAATCATGATGATAATCCTAGCAGAGCTTGGAAAAGATAAAAAACAAAAGACAAATGCTAGAAAAATAAAAAATTGATAACTGCTATTGCAAAATCAAAAAAGTGATGAACTCTAAATAAGGCTTCTGTCCTTAGATGGACTCATGTTTCCAAACCTTTTCTAATAATCCTTAACTTTTTCCAAATTTCTGTGGGTTTTTTATGGAACTTTATATTGAATTATTTCACTAAAATGATACAAGAATGTGTTCTTACTTTGGTGCTCTTTATCTGGATCTATCTAATATATGTTCTTCATGTTAGTATTGCCCTAGTAGACATGAGTTAACTAACGTTTTCTTACTACTAATATTGGTTTACTGTTAATCCTTTTAAATGATGCTAAAAAGGGGAATACTAAGTTCATGTAGTAGGGATCAGGCAGGACCAGGAATTGATTTATAGACTTTAATGGTATAATAAATAGTGGAATAAATGTTGAATAGATTAATAAGGAGATGAACATGGATAATGATAGGGAGAATTAGGCAATGTGCTAAGTGAATGATAAGGCACAGTGACAGGGGGAGAAGAGTTTTATCTTCAAGTGGTAATCAGACTGATTAAATGTAATGAATGTGCACTAATGCAAAAATTGTATGGTTTAGTTTGTCATCATAAAAGTAAGGGAAAATTTCTATATGTAGTTTTGATGATGAGCAGCTAAACCGCAAGGGACTAGGTCCCTAGACATGCAAGGTACAGTAAAGCTGGCATGTGTCATCTGCATATTTCTTTCTTCTTGTGTAAAAAATTCTCAAGTGCTATTATTTACTAACATGGATAGATGGTCCAATGATTATTCAATCCTAATCATGTAATACTTAGTGTATGGAAGCCATTGTCCAATTTACAACCCTTTCCCTTGAGTCATGCATACTTTATATGAGTCGTAATAGTGAATTGTACACATGTAAGAGTGCGTGATGTTTGTTCTATTCAAGTATTAGTTGAACCTAGAAGTCATCAATAATCGTATGATTCATATGAAGGGAAGTTGTGAGTTCATCAGTGTAGGCTTTTAGTATTCTATCTAAGCTACGAGTGGAGGGATAGAAGTTGTATTGTGATGTTACTAGTCGTAGGTTTTGAATTTTATGTTGATCAGTGTATACCATCTTAATTCTGCCAAGGTTACACGTAATGAGGCTCACTCGTACCTTCACCATACAAGTTGTATAGGGGACTCGTGAAGACTGACAACCAAATTTTGTAATGTTCAGTAAAAAGGCTTTTTGATCTTTTTCCTTTTATAACTCTAACACATGACCTATAACACCTAAAAGATGTTATTTTCCTCTATTTCTTAACCAATTAACAACATCATCTCACTTTCCATCATCAAGAACATCAAGATTAGGGTTCCTCACACAAATTAATCTTTCAAGTAACAAGGTTCAAAATCACTTCATAAGCCAAAAAATTTCAGGTATGTGGGGTTTATGAACAAGGTTACTCTTCCAACCTTTTTCCTAAAGTGCATGATTTTGAGATTTAACATTTTTGTTTTAAATTTAGGTTAATACCCAAATAATCATATTCTTGAAGTATGATACTACTATATGATTGAAAGCTTTATGTGTAACAAGGTTTACATATATTTATATTTTGACTCATGAGATTTTTATTGTGATTTGAATTTCATTATCCTAACTAGTATATTGTGAAAGATTTCAAGCTCATTATTGAGCATAATATTTTGTTATGAATTTCAATGAAACAAAACATGAATTCCCTTTCCTAAGTGTAAGTATTGAGTTTACAAGAAGTTTATGCTCTTAAGTCCCATTGTAATGTGTTATAACATAATTTAAAGAAAAGATTGATGTTTTGTTCTAAAGATAATACATGGAATGAACAACCATACATCTTGATTATGATATAAAGTAAAGAAAAGCATTACTGGTTATTATTCAATAAACCCTTATGCTATTTTAGGGTGGATTTCTTAAGTATGAGCATATAAGTATTTTGGAAATAGTATTTAGCATCGAGAAGGGAATGCGGATGAGTGTATCCTAAATTCTCGAAAAGTATTAGCCACCGTAGGTTAAGCTTTTTCCAAATATGGATGAAGTTCAGTGATTACTTAAGTTAAGGTTCTATTCTGATGGCAAGGATAGGATAGCTCTCCCCAACATAGGTATGATGTTGGAGTCCATCGTAGCTCACATAGTTTATGTCGGTTAGAAGAACTTCCTATAAGAAAGAATAAAAGTAAGGACTTTAAAATATGTCTCACTAAGTCCATTCATATGCATTATTATTCATATTTTATGATCTTGCAGTCCTTTAATTTATTCAAGCTTAAGGTGAGACATTTACGCTTATCATGCATTGTTTGAAAGTTATGTTATATGTTCAGTTATTGTTTTACTTATTCATTCACCGCTAAATTCTTAGTACATTCAAGAGGTACTGACCAATATATATGTATATGTGCTACATTGTCTTATAATATAGGTTTTGCTGCTTGTTTCCAACAACACAATTGACTACGAACATCATCACCTACATCCAAACTTTTGTTGAGTTCTCATTATCCAAGTACCCAACTTATAAGACTTCTTTTTAGTCAAGAAAGTATTTTAGTTATTTGATTTCAGTTTAGGTTAGGGTTGGCTGGGGTCTGTCCCAGTGGCACTTTAGTCAGCAATAGAGGCTTGTCATACTTGTTTGTTTTAAGATCAAAGGTTTTATTTAAGATTTCTAAAGTTAATGATTTACATTAAAACGTGTAATGGTTTACCTTAAGTTTCTATTTATGGTAGTTTATTTTCCAAGTGAGTTTAAAGCTAAATTGATATCATGGGTTAGCTCATGGCTATTTGTAGTCTTGAGCATCGTGTGAAGTCCAGGGGTAATTTAAGGTAATTAAAATTTTTGTATTAGAGCCTAAGGTTTTAAAGAGTCCTAAGGAGATAGACAATCTACGTTATATAGAGTTCTGATCATGAATTTGAAGCGCGCCATATTTATGAGCGAGAGGCTATGAAATATGTTAGCAATCATCATTTCCTTCATGATCTATCATGCTTAGATTTGTCTCTATCTGCCTTAACTCATGCTCTTACGCGATAGAATATGCCTCCTCGCCGAGCCAAAGCATGCAAAAATAGTGATCAACCATCACTGCATGCAGACCCTCTGACTGAGAATGTATCTCATGCTGAATTTCTAACTGTCTTTCAAGCAATAACCAAAGTGGTGAATACCAATGGTAAGGGAAACCAACTAGCAGCGGTCCCACATCATCAAAATGGTAATTTAGTTGAACCAAGGATTTGGGACTTCATACGGATGAATCTATCTCAGTTTTATGGATCAAGGGTGGATGAGGTTCCTAAACTCTTTATTGATGAGGTGGGAAAGATTACTCAAATTTTGCATGTTACTGAAGAGAGAAGTGCATAGTTGGCATCTTATAGGCTTAAGGATATTTCTTATGATTGGATCGTTATGTGGAAGGAATATAGGGGTGATAATGCAGCTCATATGAGTTGGCAGGTGTTTTAGAATTCTTTTCTGGATTGGTTCTATTTGCGTGAGATAAGGTAGGCTAAGGTGGAGGAATTCTTGAACCTGAGTCAGGGCTCTATGATAGTAAAGAAGTACAACCTTAAGTTCACTCAGTTGTCTAAGTATGCTCTCGAGTTATTATCTGAGTCTAGAGCTCGTATAAGTAAGTTTGTTATTTGGGTATCTAATTTGGTGGTCAAGAAGTGTAGGACTTCCATTATTATTAGAGACATCGATATTAATCGGCTTAAGACTCATGCTTAATAGATTGAGGTAAAAATTTAAAAGAAAGAGAGAAGAGAAACAAAAGAGCTAGGACAAGATAGTTTGAGTTTAGTTAGTCAAGGTTTGGAGTGGGAAACTATTCCTAGTTTCAGGGTCATTTATCAGTGCCTGCACCATCTTTATCCAGTGCCCCTAAACCTAGGACCCGACGAGAATAGTAGGACTGGACTTCAAATTCTAGGTCTCAAAACAGTGTTGTTAGGAGGCCCAGTTACCCGACATATATAAAGTATGGCAGGACCCATCCTGGTGAAAGTTTGATGGGAAAATAAGGTAGCTATCGTTATGGAAAGTTAGGCCACATAATCAGAGAAGTTTTGCATGCTATGTAGGGAAGCAAGGATATTCGTCCTCAGACTCAGGTTATGAATGCAGCAGCTTAGTCAGGCCACCCAGTTCCTCTACAGGGTACATCATCTAGTACCGGTGGTAATCAGTGCCAGAATTTGTTTTATACTTTACTACCTCATCAATATCAGGAGAGTTCACCAGATTCTCTTACTGGTATGCATTGTTCCTATCACCTTCATGTATATGTATTGTTAGACCTGGGATCAAATCTCTTTATTTTAACTCCATTAGTTGCTGTAAATTTTGGAGTAGATCCTAAAAACCTCTCCAAGCCCTTCTTAGTTTCTACCCTAGTAAATGAATCAGTTATTGTTAGGCGAGTCTATAGGGAGTGTCCTATCACCTTCCTTTATAAGATCATACTAGCAGGCCAAATAAATATATATATGGTCTATTTTGATGTTAACTTAGGCATAGATTGGCTCCATTCATGCTATGGATTAATAGATTATCGTACCCAAAGGGTTAAGTTTCAGTTTCGTGATGAAGCAATTTTCAAATAGGAGGGTAGTTCTGTGTCTCCCAAAGGTTGTTTAATCTCTTAACTTAAGTCCAGAAAGTTAATATCAAAAGGGTGTATTTATAATTTCATTTGAGACAAAGATACTAAGTCTGAAGCCCCAATAGTTCAATCAGTATATGTAGTCAATGAGTTCCTGAAGGTTTTCTTAAGATCTGCCAGGTGTACCTCCAGACAGAGAAACAACATTTAGTATTGATCTTCTTCCTGATATACAACCAATTTCTATCCCTCTATATTGTAAGGATATGACTGATCTTAAAGAGTTAAAGGAGAAACTTAAGGACCTCTTAGATAAAGGTTTCATCAGACCTAGTGTCTCTCCGAGGGGCACTGTAGTCCTTTTTATACAAAAAAAAGGTGGCAGTCTCAGAATGTGTATAGATTACAAATAGTTAAATATGGTTACCATCAACAACAAATATTTTATTCCTAGAATCAAAGATTTTTTCGATCAACTTCAGGGTGCCTGGTTGTTCTCCATGATTAACCGTAGGTTTAGATACCATCAGTTGAAAATTAGGGAGCATGACATTCTAAAACAACTTTCATAGCAAGGTATGACCATTTTGAGTTTGTGGTTATACTTAGACATAGTCATACCTTTTTCTGGAAGTTGTTTTGGACATGGAGTAAATGGTGGTAGAATAAAGGTGTCCGTCTCAAAATGTATAATGCTTGAAGACCCTGTTCATCAAATCCATAAAGGCTGTAGGGAAATTTCAGAATAGGGTTTTCAAGCATTACTTAGACATGTTTATCTTTGTATTTATAGATGACATACTGGTGTATTCCAGGAGTAGGGAGGAATATACAAACTATTTAAGAATAGTACTGCAGACCCTCAAGGACCGTTAATTATATGCAAAGTTTGGGGTATGTCATTTCAAGGGCTGCTATTTGTGTAGATCATCAGAAGACTAATATAGTGAAGCACTAGCCTAGACCCTTCACTCTATCTGATATCAGGAGCTTTTTGTGTTTAGCTAGGTATAATAGAAGATTTTTTTAGGGGTTTTCCTCTATAGTCGTACCATTGACTAAGATGACCAAAAAAAAGTAAAGTATATATGATGGAATAAGTGTGAGAAGAGTTTCCAAGAGTTGAAGGATAGATTGACTTTGGATCTAATGTTAGCTTTACCGGAGGGGTTAGACAGATTTGTGGTGTACTGTGTTGATTCTAGTATTGGGCTCGCTTACTTTTTGATGTAGAGTGGGAGAGTGATAGACTATGCCTCTACGCAACTTAAGGATCATGAAAAGATTTACCCAACTCATGATTTGGAGTTCTTTTTGTGGTATTTGCCTTGAAAATTTTGAGACATTACCTTTATGGTGTGCATGTTGATGTTTTCATCGACCATAAGAGTCTTTATTACATATTTTCTCAAAGGGAGCTGAATCTTTGTCAGAGAAAGTGGTTGGAATTTCTGAAATACTATGACATAAATGTACTCTATCATTC
Organism: Capsicum pubescens; assembly: GCA_030864215.1. Classification (NCBI taxonomy): domain Eukaryota; kingdom Viridiplantae; phylum Streptophyta; class Magnoliopsida; order Solanales; family Solanaceae; genus Capsicum; species Capsicum pubescens. The sequence goes on from CM061543.1 coordinate 129,852,472, forward strand.
AGGAAAGGCCAACATGTTGGCAGATGCACTAAGTAGGCTGACATGGGTAGTGTGTCTTATGTGATGAAGGAAGGGAGAGAGTTGGTTAAACAGGTACATAGATTGGCCTATTTGGTAGTACATTTTCTTGACACTTATGATGGAGGAGGAGTAGTTAGAATGGTTCAGAATCATCTTTTGTAGTAGAAGTGAAGGAGAAACAGTGAAATGACCCCATACTTAACCAAATATTGGAAGCATTCCACATCAGATGGTCGAGGTTTTCTCCTAAGGGGGAGATGTATGTACTTCTCTATCGAGATAGGCTTTGTTTTTTTAATGTAGATGGGCTAAGGGAAGGATACTAACCAAGGTTCATGGTTTGAGGTATTCAATTCATCCGGGTGCTACTAAGATGTATCGTAATTTACCAGAAATTTATTGATAGAATGGTATCAAGAAGGACATAGATTAGTTTGTAGCCATGTGTACCAATTGCCAACAAGTTAAAGTTGAACATCAGAGATCGGGTGGTACGTTACAAGAGATTAATATCCTAACTTGGAAGTGGGAAGTAGTGAATATGAATTTCATCACAGGGTTGCCTTGCACAAGTCGTCAACATGATTTGATTTGGATTATAATTGACTGAATGAGGAAATCAGCCCATTTCCTACATGCCAAGATTGACATTCGACCGAGATACCGTCATTTGAAAGTTAGGGAGCCAGATATTCCGAAAACAACTTTCTAAACAACGTATGGCCATTTTGTGTTTGTGGTTATGTCGTTTGGACTAACAAATTCCCCTTCAACTTTTTTGGATTTGATGAACAAGGTATTAAGGCAGTACTTAGACATATTTGTCATTGTCTTTATAGATGACATACTAGTGAATTCCTGGAGTAAGGAGGAACATGCAGACCATTTGAGAATAGTGTTGCAGGCCCTCAAGGATCGTCAATTATATGAGAAGTTTGGTAAATGTGAATTTTGGTAGAAATCTGATAACTTCCTTGGGCATGTCATTTCAGGGGCTAGTAGTCATATAGATCCTCAGAAGACTAATGCACTGAATCACTGGCCTAGACCAATCACTAAATCCGATATCAGGAGCTTTTTATGTTTGGCTGGGTATCATCGCGACCCCGAGGTGTGAGGTTGCACTATCTCTTCCCTGCCACACAGATCGCAATAGCGACAAGCTTATGGCGATCAGACTATCTCCCTGCTAAGGGTACTGCGGTCGCAACCATATCAGTTGACAACTGAAAATTAGAAGCTTTTAAAAGTTTCTTTCAAATCCTCGAGATTCACTAGAATCCTGTATATGCAAACAAATAATGAAATCACACTAAATTCGGCATTCCAACTCAATAGCACAATCAGATTTTCCATTTGAGGTCATTTCGACCAAACGTAAAGCCCACACCTATAATTCTATTTTTCACAAAATTTGCCCAATAGCCCAAAACGAGTACGGAAGCCCCTGGACCTGAACCAAGGGTTCCCCTAGCCTAAAATCGATGTGCCAAAGCTGTTAGAACTATTGAAATTCTTGTCTGATGTCATCTACAAGGAGTTTTGGTCTAAGACCAAATCCTAAACAACAAAAACTCCAAAATAGGGAAATGAGCCTAAAATCCAAATGGATTGTTCGATCACCAAACCAATAGTTCCGTCAATCATAAAAGACCTACAGCCGCTGCGGGAAGGCTCAAAACACCAAAGATGCATGCAAACCAAGGAAATGACCTGGAGGGCCATTACAATATCCACTACTAAAAAGTCTTTCATCCGCAAAAGTCAATGGATAGAAAGATCTTAAAAGCTTGAAAACATAAGGTACTGGGCCCGCATACTTCAAACATGTCTTCCATAATAACCTGTATGAAGAGTGGACACTTCAAAGGGATTTCACCATACGTATCTTTTTTCCAACCAGATCTCTCACTTTACTTCCAAACAGCCAAAGCTCAATCATCAACCACCAACTGACCTCCAACTGAATCAAGGAAGGTTGATGCATGGAAATTCGAACAACAACACAATGTTACCATCTCGATACTCATACAAATGAATCAACGGCTCACACAAGAAAAAAGCAAATTGAGGCATGAGTCATAAAACTGACTCTATATCAAAACATAATCTTCTTTTATCGTTCCACACCTTCCCCACACCAAATCACGAGAAAAATAACCCGAGTCTCGTCTGCGCAGGAAGATTATAGAAAATTCGAAGAACTGAGGTTGATCTACTGAAAGTCCATAAGACAAACATGAGCATAAGCTTACAAAGCGCTATCCGGGAACACAACTGGAGCCAACCAGGATCAACAATATACAAATGCTACAACTGGTAACAAAAATCCAGGGGTCTGGAGCATAACTGCTCGCCACTCGATGATCCGCTCCATGATGTCCCATCAACTGAGAATGAAACTATGTTGAATCCCACTTAAACATACTACTCACACTGCGTACATCATCTGAAAATATCAACTCTAATGCCACAAACTAGAAATTGAACCAAGAAACTCAAGATAATGAATTTCCAATTTATCAACCCAAAAAGCAATCACAGGAAAGACCACATGCCTCTAACTCAATAATACACTTTAGACAAGAACCATATCACAGTATGGAAAAAGCATCCAATGACATATTAATAACAAGGGCAAACCATCAACCCAAAAAATCTGAGAAATTACTCCAGGATATCTCAAAATCAATATCAAACGACAATCTGGAAATGAAATAGCCACAAGAGAAGAACAAATTCAAAAATAGTCAAGCTCAAAAGGGGGTACATAGGGAAGGATATCAAATTGAAAAACCTTCAAAACCTATAAGACAAGTCTAAGAATCCTAAACTCAAGAACGAGCAATATAACCAAATTGCCAACTCTAGAACCATAAGAAAATAATAGAAGGACAACTTACCTTTGATACCATAGTACATTCCCAATAAATATAGCATAGCTAACCAAGGGAACAACGACCAATCCTCACCTCGCAATTGATTTTTTTTTATCAAATTGGGCCATAGCTGCTCAAGCCATAAATAAGAACCACAAATAATAGAATTCTAACTAAAGAACACTAGTCTAAGCAACTACCAAATGACGATCAATTATATCAGATAATAGCAATAACAATAGTAATATAAACATCAATATAATGAATAGGCGTCACCAAAATAAGAATCAATAGAAAAAACCACTCAAGGGTCACAATAAGGCCAATATGCCAAGGTAAATGGGGTTCAAACCCAAATGTGATACCCACAAGGAGAAAATATCAATACAGATCTACTCCATCCACTACTAAAAGAAATAAACCACAAAAGAAGAAATATAATCATAATCAATAACAAGGTACAATCCAACCTACATGAACTTATCAAGGCATATAATCATCAATGGGTACAAAGACACCAGTACACTCAAATAAAAATGTTAAATAGGAAAAATATAAGCACATCTATAATGGTGAAATATACAATCTCATGCTTGATGGGTCTATGGGAGAAGGAATCTAAATGGGTCCAAACTCAGACAAACCGACTAAATCATCAACTGAGGTACCAAGAGCACTATCACTAACTGAAGGTGCCAAAATCATCTTGAAGATGATCTGAATAAGATAAATAACTAGTAATCCCAAATCAAGGACATTCTGTAGACCAATGACCGATCTCTCTATAGTCATAAAAAAACTCCTGACACCCTAACCTGGAGAGAAACGCGAACTAGCCCAAATGGATAGCCAACAAATATTAAGAGCATTCTCTACTACTGTGATCATCCTTCCCATAGCCAAGCCTACCTCAAGAACTCTAGGATGGTAGGGAATACAAACTAACTCTCTATGAACAAGTAGATCATATCTGGGGCACTCTCTAGGCTAATATCCCATCTCACCATAACAAAAACAAGCTCCTAAAATACTCTACGATGTGTCCCATATGATCTAGAACAACCTTCATGGCCTGAAGAACTATACTAAAGAATCTACAAGTCCAACAAGAACTCTTCCTACTATGACCACCATGACTAATCTTAGAACCACTCATAGTCTGAAATACAACCTGCATAGGGCGAATGGATTGTAAGTAAAGCTGACCTTAACCCAGTGGATCCTCACTCCAATATGAAATACCAATAGCACTATAAAGATGGCATGTCCTCTTGAAACCAAATCCATAAGTCTTAATTCATACTCTCTGTATGGACCTCATATAATCAATAACCTGAGAGAAGGAATACCCAACTTCTATCAAGTGCTCTAGTTCAAAATGGAGTGGAAATGCTAATCCTCTAATAATTCTACACATCATGTCCTACTCAGAATAATATAGCTTAGAAATATACCAGGCCCATTAAATAACCCAATCTTGTACTCTAAAACTAACAAAGAGCCGTAATTAACACTAATAAATCCAACTCTGAATAGAGAACTGCTTGATGAACTAGATAATATCCTTAACTATGTGGGTCTACAAAAGACTCTGGATCACTCATGTTGAACCTCAAAAGACTGAAGTAGTCACATTGTATACTGGAGCCTGAGTTGCCAAATCCTTTAGCTGACACTGAAAATGTTTGATATCAATCCCTGACTCTCTTCTATGATGTTGCATTTAAATTGGAGATGCATATTGAAGATCATCCGCATCTATCGACAACCTCACATTGTCCATTAAGAATATAATAGAGTCAAGAATATGCTTGAGGCTCATAACAACATGGACACATGACTAGGAGTCAAGAAATGAATTTCCTAAGAATACCTTATAGCCTTTCGAAGATAGGTTATGGACATCTCTACACCAATTCGAAAGACTACTAAACACAAATCTCTTGTACCAACACACCAGTGAACCTGGCTCTGGTACCATTTTTTTTCAACCTAATTTCTCTCGTCATGATGGCGCCTACTATAAACCACTAGTAGTCAAGCAAACCTATAGTTCAGAACTACTAGTAACACACTACCAAGAGAGATAAAGGAAAAAAAGAAAAATAAGTGTAATAAAAGGCTAACATACATATGATAATCCAAAAATATAGTGAAATAAGAACAAGAGCTTCTAGTAAAATAAGAAAACAAAATGAAGTACCAAGGGAATTACACTAATACAACTTATCTATAAAGAAAACATAGAGACTAGTCTAGTACATAAGAGGGAGAAATATATTACTCTAAATGTTGTGAGCTGACTCTGTCTTAAAACCATGGTTGCTCTGCACGATGCATGCAACACCATCAATAACCCATATTGTGATTTATAGGCAGCAAGAGTGTAGTCTGAGTACCAAACACGTGGTACTTAATAGGCAACTACCGACAAATATATACAATTTATAAAAAGAAAGAGAGTCTAATCCCAAATGTCCAAAAACCATATAATAAAGCCAAAGATATAGTAAGGGTAAACTATCTAGCTCATGTAAAATATCTAACATAATAAGTCTAAGTAAGTATTAAGGATGAACTATCCTATTCCATCCATACTCAGGAATCTCAACTCTATACCATATATCACATTCTAATATACGAATAAAGGGAGAAAAAAGTTCATATAATTGTCAACAAAGCCCAGGAATAAATATACAATATGAATAAAGAAAGAAATGGAGAGATATATAGTAATACCATAGCCATATATAGCTAGATATCCATATGCATACATAGATATATATGTATTTATACATACATAAACAAGGTCAACTCAAAGTACATCCTAATTAATTATATTAGCAGTTTTATGACCTCATAATCATAGGAGGAATAAGTTCTAGTATACTCAAGGTTTCTAACTCATACATCTAATCATAAAGTAATCATGTATAATAATGTAATCGTCAGATAAAAAAGCCAAAATCATACTTTGAGTCTCAATACTTGATTATTAACAAAGTTTCCACAAATTTTTCATATAAATAATCATAACAATAGCAATGACAATGCGAGTAACCAATTAGTTCGGACAACAAATACCTATCTGAGCCTTCCACGAGCCCCCATTGCCCTAGGCTCAGAAGGTTCAATCAATATACAACACACCATATGTCATACTCATCACCCATACCTATGCATCCCCAAATAAGGTTGATAGATATAGGCACATACTGTGATAGGAAATGTCCATGAAAGAATGAATGACAAAGATACAATCTATAACATCATAACCAACTAAAATACCATAAGTATCCCAATGTATAAGATCATATAATCTATATCATAATCAATAGACGGACTTAAATTGGTAAATATATAATCAATAGTAAAACTTGAATCGTTAAATATAAAATCAATAGCAAGACTTGAATAGGTAATATATAAGCAAAGCCCTCAATAACATAAATGTCACCAATATTATCAATGTCATCAATCATTGGGTTTTACCCTAAATTGATATCATCAATACCATCATCATCCTCCACCCTTTACCAGAGAGATGTCTATATAGATATAGAATAGGTGCAAAAACATAAGCCATGGATGAAAAGAGTGCAAATCCATAATTTTATTATCTGGGGTAAACTATAGGACTAAATCATAAAGGTATAGAAATATGTCAAAATCTCTAACGACCAGATAAACAGTTGTATCAAAATCTTAGACCAAAATTTCTCTTGATCATATCTTTAAAATATCACTTTCAATATCTTTACATATAGGTTTCTCATTAAGATGGTGCAATATTATTATGGATGAATCCATTTTTAAGGTGAAAGGTGGGCTTTAAACCCTATTTAGGAAAATAATAATAAAATCATATTTTCATTAGAATCATATCATTTACCAATTTAATTATCATGAATGTACCAAATATATGCATGTCATCGCTACTATTCAAATAATATAATCATAAGCATTAATCTATCTAGAATCTACAATAACATCCTTTATAACGGTAAACACTTCCCAAATGTCCAATTGACATTATAACATAGCCTTGGGTGTAATAATGTGTATGAAATAATTACAACATGATAATCATGACCTTAGGCCTACATACTTATCCAAAACCTATATGAATAATCATATTTGTAAGCCATCTCGTATCTATAAGCCATAGCATATCTATTAGGCTTATCGTATCTCTAAGCCATATCATATCCATAAGGCATATCATATCCATAGGCTATAAGGAATATCTTACATATAACGCATCTCATATCAATATGCCATATATTATAATTGATGTATTGTTTGGTTGCATGGCATATTCGATGATTAAAATAGTGAAATTATGCATTAACTTAGGCCGTTTCATCAGATATATTGTGTGTTTTGTACTAATTCCTTGTAAATTTGGTCGAAAGTGGTGCTTTATTGTAAAGAGCATAAATTAGTTCAGAGAAAGTGAAGTACTAGCTAGGAAATGAGTCATGAAGTCATATTATGACTCATTGCAAAAACTGCAATGTGAACAACGACTAAAGTTGAGTTCTAGGAGTACGGTAATCAGTGACCACAACTCATAAGGTGATACTATGAGTCATCCAGTGATTTCATACTGTGAACAATGATGAAATTCCTTAGGATTGATGCTCCAGTGGTGATGAGTGAATACCACGAGTCATGAGGATTGACTACGACTCGTGGTGAGGAACCACAATGATAAAAGAATCAATAGCCTTGAAAGCAAAATGATACTGGAGTGATTTTGACTAGAAGCATATAACTTATAAGGCCACATAACGAGTCTTGACTATTGAATATAGAAAAAAGCTACGACAACAAGCAACGAGTAATGACCAGTCCTAACGACTCGTTGCCAGAGGCATAACCAATGCCGACACAGTGTTTCTAGTTTGTTTTAAGTAGGTTTCCTTTATGATTTTGATATACTATAAATATGCTTAGGTTATTCTTTTATTATGTTATACACTTTTGATAATTTTTTCATACATTAGCTTCTAGCTACCCTATAGTTTTGTTCTTGGGATTTGGGTTTCGTAATCAATTAGAGATTTTTTATTTTATTCTTTTCATTCTTGTGTAATTAATTCAATGTTTTATTCTTTGAATTGTATGGATTATTTCATAACTATGAGTTGTTAAATTCCTTAACTAGGGTTATAAGAACACTAGCAAATTAACAACATAGGGGAAGTAGGAGATTCATCTATTTTTCTATGACTATATGTATTGTGATCTTCTTTAAATTAATTGTATCCTTATATACTATAGAAGCTTGGGAATTGCCTATATTAAAGATCATCCTCACAAAGGAGTTCGAGATATGAAAAATAAGGCTACAACAGAGATTAGAGTCTATCACCCCATGTCTAATCAACTTGATACTCAAAAGGTAATAGTGTACTGGGTCAAGTATAATGTATAGAAAGGAGACATCCTTAGACTCAAATGTTCAAGGGTGAGATTTATCAATGCATTCACAAAACAGTTGATAATACATATCTTGTCAGACTTTGCATGCTTAGAAGTATAATAAGGTGAATTAAAGAATAAACTTATAAAGTTGGGAAACCAGGGGGAAGACTGTCCTAGTTTTCATCATTTATTGGTTATAACTTCAAGAACTCAAATTCGTCTACTTGTTACTATTGACTTTAAAATCCCCTAATCACTTTTCTGCACGACCAGGATTTCATTATGTTTGAGAGATAATTCCATGCATTCCCTATGGGTTCGACACCAGCCTGGTTTGGGTTACTATATTTGATATTAACAAAAGCATACTTTATTGGAGTTTAGTTTTGGGCGACATCAAATTTTGGTGCCTTTGCTGGGGAATACGGTGTTAAGTTATTCATTGGATTTTGTAAATTTTTGTATTTTTATTTTCTATTTTTAGTTGGGTATATGTTAGTGTATGCCTAACACTAGGATTAGAGGCAATACCTTTCTTCCATTGAATCTTGAATTAGAAAGAATGCTACAGAGGAATCGTACCATGATAGAACTAATATGTGTAGGAAATTTAGAATGGGTTTGGGATGACCCACATGCAGTACGTCTCTCTTCTCTAGGTGATCTAAAGAATATTGTAGGTTTATAGATGGAAAAGATATTAGTAGAAGTTGCTAACTTGAGAAGGGAGGCCAAGGAAGTTGGGTTGGCTCTGCAAGTAGAGCTAGTCTGGCCAAGATCGGCAGTTGAACATCGAGTAGTACTTGACGCTAATCATTATAGAGTACAAAGTGGAAGAGTTATATTGATACCAGTATATAATTATCTACCACCATATGATGAAGATGTGGATATGGGATATGTTAAGCTTGCTGAGGCAAGAGCTATTATTAAGTTTGATATCACCAGTTAAATTATCCAGCTATTGAGTGTAAAAGGTGTATTTTTGGGGTCATTGACAGATGATGCAAACATCCATCTTACAACTTTTACTAGAATATGCACTTAGTATACCATTTCGAGGGTGGATTAGGAAGCATTGAGATTGAGGTTTTTCTCATTTTCGTTGACTGGTGAAGCATCCTTGTTGTTGGGGGGACTTTCTAAAGGCTCAATCAAAATTTCGAACGATTTGAATAAATTGTTTTTGAACCATTTCTTTCCTCCTTCCAGGGTGCTATAGCTAAAAGATGAGATTTACAACTTCCAACAGTTGCCTATTGAGTCCATGTATAAGAAGTTAAGCATGGTACCTAGTCATCTTATTCTAAGGTCTTATTTTATTGAGATATTCTATGGATCTCTGACTATAAATTCTAGATCAATATCATACATAATATCTGGAGGTTCATTTATGCGTCTTCATTAGGAGATGACACAAGAAATGCTAGATGAGATCTTTGTCACTAACTATGGATGCACACTTGGGAGGCTGATAAGGGTGCAGGTACATATGCCATTGTATCTACTAGTGACTATAGAATTGGTGATGATTTGGTAGCATTAGAAGTTGTACAGCTCATAACGGAGATTGGGTTGCTTACAAAAGAATTTGCAATGATGAATTCTAAAAAGGTGAACTAGTAGGGCACTGGGTTCTGCTTCTAGGTCTTGTAAGTCTAATGCGGATGAGGAAGCTAAGTATTAGGATTGATAAGTGGTGGGTTTTTGAGCCAAGGTACAAGGAAACCAAGGTCGAAACTACTATAGTGATAGATACCAAGATAGAAGAAGAGAGAAAGATCATGATTAGAGGCATAAAAATGACTATATAGAGAAGAGTGAATGATATGTTACATTGGACAGTTGAGATACCAAGTCGAGAATGGAAGAAATATTGTCCAAGCTAGTGAAAGGCTAAGAGAGTCGGGAGATCTACCTTAAAAAAATTATGGTGGACATATCAGGATTGAGCCAAAAAGTTGAGTCACATTCCACTGAGATAAAACAAGTCGAGTGAAAGTTTGGCCAAATGTTAGCCATATCAAACTAGAGACAGTCTGGTATTCTTCATAGTAATACAGTACAAAATCCAAAAACTGATAGTCATTGTTATGTTATTACCACTCAGAGTCGTAGAACCATCATGGATCCTTCTATGCCTTTTACAGAAGAGACACGAAATGATGGTGATGGTATAGATATTGATGCTACTCCTATAGTAGAATCTAAAAAATTGATAGGTGTTGACCATTATGGTAATAAGGATAAGAGAAGCGAAAGTCTAATGAGTTGGTGTTGAGGACTATTCCAAGATCTTCACCACTTTTTCCTCTAAGGCTAAAAAAGAAACAAGAGTAAGGTAAATATCAAAAGTTCCTATCGATGTGTACAAAACTATCTATTAATACTAACCTTATTGAGGCATTGGATCAATTGCCTGGCTATGCAAAATTCACGAAAGACTTGGTAACTAAGAAGTTGATGGGGAGTTTTGAGCTGCTAACAATGTGCATCATTGTAGTGTTGTTGACTTTAAATTGTTAGGAGAGAAGACGGAGGACCCAAGAACCTTTACTATTCCATGCACTATCAGGTCCTTTAACTTTGCTTTGGCCTTATATGATGGGAGCCAACTTTAATCTGATGCCACTGTTGGTTTATAAGTAGTTGAGATCGGGGGTACCCAAACCAACATTAATGAGATTGTTGATGACTGATTGCATGATTAAGAAAATGGTTGGTATTCTTTGTGATATGTTGGTGAATGTATCATCCTTTATATTTTTAGCTAATTTCATTATTCTTAACTGTAAAGTAGACTTCCAAGTCTCTATCATCCTAGGTAGACCCTTACTAGCTACAGGAAGGGCATTGGTTGATATGGAATTGGGATAGATAAAGTTTAGACTAAATGATGAGAAAGTGATTTTTAATGTGTGCCAGATGATGAAGCAACGTAATGGTATACGTGTAGTATCCATAATAGACACCATTGATACTGATGTCAATGTTGTGATTATGCCCATTAAAGAAAGACTTAAATTTGAGGCGTTAGCAACGGTGATTATGAACTTCGATGGTGATGGGATTGAAGAATCTAATGAGATAGTGAGCTCTTTTTATGGGAGAGGTTCTTAAACTTATTCTCCAAAGAAGCTTGATCTAGATTTGAAAAATAGAACCACTCTTTAAGCTCTACTACCTATTGAAGATCCATCATTTTTGGAGTTCAAGTCCCTCCTATCCCACTTATGCTATAAATTCTTGGGAGAAGACAATACCTTGCTGGTGATTATTTCAGCTTACTTAGAGGAGACAGACGTGAAGGCATTGATATCAATTTTGCAGAGATTTAATAGAGCTATTGGATGGACCATTTCAGATATTGTGGGCATTCCACCAGGTATTTGTACCCACAAAATACAACTTAAGCCAAAAAATATTCCCAGTACTAAGCATCATTGGAGGTTGAATCCTCCTATGTCAGAGGTTATGAAGGAAGAAATTATCAAGTGGTTTGATACTGGAGTAGCTTACCCCATTAATGATAGCATTTAGGTTAGCCCTATTTAGTTTATTCCTAGAAAGGGTGGAATCACTGTAGTTCCCAATGAGAAGAATGAACTTGTCCCCAAGAGATCGATTACAAGATGGTGAATATGTATGGACTATAGAAAGATGAATACATGAACTCAAAAAGACCATTTTCCTATGTTGTTTATGTATCATATTCTAGCAGGTGGGGGTTGGTATTATTTTCTTGATAGGTATTTAGGAAACAATCAAATCACGATTGCTTCCAAATATAAAGAAAAGATGACCTTTACTTGCCCCTATGGAAATTTTGTGTGTAAAAGGATTCCATCTGATCTATGCAATGCTCCCGCCACTTTTCAGGATGTACGATATTGATATTCTTTGACATGGTGGAAGATACTATTGAGGTGTTCATGGATGACTTTTCTATGGTTGGGGAGTCTTTTAATGATCATTTAGCCAACTAGTCCAATGCTCTCCACAGGTGTGAGGAATGCAAATTAGTATTGAATTGGGATAAGTTTCATTCAATGGCAAAAGAAAGTATTGCACTCAGGCACAAGATCTCAAAAAGGTGCATTGAGGCAGATAAAGCAAAAATTAAATTTATTGAGAAGTTGCCACCTCCAGTTTCGGTGAAGGGTATTCAGATTTTTTAGGCCATGTTGGTTTTCACAGGCATTTTATAAAAGACTTATCAAAGATTGCAAATCCTCTATGTATACTTCTTGAGAAAGAGGTGAAGTTTGATTTTGATGATGCATGTATGAAGGCCTTTGAGTGCCTGAAGGAGCGGTTAGTATCAACCCCTATAATTGTGAATCCTAACTAGTCTTTACCATTGAGATCATGTGCAATGCGAGCAATTTGGCCTTGGCTATTTTCGTAGGCAAAAGGAGAGAAAAGATCCTACACCATATTTATTATGCCAGTAAGGCATTGAACCCTACACAAACGAACTGCACTGTTACTGACTAAGAGTTGCTTGCAATGGTTTTCTCTTTTGAGAAATTTTGAACCTATTTTATTGGTACTAAAGTCATATTCCATACTCATCATACACCCTTGAGATACCTAATGGCAAAGAAATATGCAAAGCTGAGATTGATTCGTTGGGTTCTCCTGCTGCAAAAGTTTTATTTCGTGGTCAAGTACCAAAAAGTTATCAAAAACCATGTTGCAGATCACTTGTCTTGACATGAAGAAGAAGTAATGCAAAAATTAGGGGATGGGATTGAAATTGATGATACTTTTCTAGAAGAGCAGATTTTCGCAGCATCACAAGAATTAAACCCCTGGTTTGCTCATTTTACAAACTACTTGGCAAGTGATTTTGTTCCAAAAGACTTGTCCTTTCAGTAGCACAATACATTTATGCATGGGGTAAGGAAGTTATTCTAGGACGAGTCTTATCTATTCAAGATTTGTGAAGATTGTATGATTCATAGATGCATCCCGAAGGTAGAGATGATGAGTGTTCTTGATACTTATCATTCTTGACCTATTGGGGGTCACGATGGAGTAACCCGCATAGGCCATCAAATCTTGAAATTTGGGTAATAATGGACTACAATATAAAAGGATTCTCACAATGGTATGAACTCCCTTTGACCCATATTCTTGAGTTAAAGCTATTTTCTATATGGGGAACTGACTTCATGGATTCGTTCATGAGCTCCTATGGTATGAAATATACTTTAGTAGTGGTGGACTATGTATCAAAATTTGTTGAAGTGGTTGCGCTCCCTAATAATAAAGGTAGAAGTGTCACTACCTTTCTGATAAAACACATATTTTATCGATTTAGCACTTCACGGAAAATAATTAGTGATGGTGGGTCATATTTCTGTAATCATCTGTTCAAGAATCTGCTTGAAAAATATGGTGTGAATAACAAGGTTTCCAAACTTTACCATCCTCAGATGAGCTAAGAGGTTGAGGTTTCCAATAGAGAGATCAAATCTGTATTGCCGAAGACTGTGCATATCAACAGGACTGATTGGTCAGGAAAGTTGGATGATGCATTGTGGGCATATCGGACAACTTACAAAAAAACCCATAAATTCCTCTACATATCAACTTGTGTATGGCATGGCATGATACTTTCTTGTTCAACTTGATAACAAGGCACTATAGGTGTTGAAAAAGATAAATTTTGAGAGGCATGATGCAACGAAGTTGAGGATGAGCAAGGCGAATGTGTTGGATGAGTTTCAACTTTGGGCTTATGAGAGTTTTTCTCTATGAAATGATTTGGATGAGTTTTGACTTCGGGCTTATGAGAGTTTCCTGGAAAGTTGAAGTTTAGGTGGTATTGACCATTCTTTTTGGTGAGGGTGTTCCCATATGGTGTTGTTGAGGTGAAGTGTGATGGTGAAGCCCCATTCAAGGTGAATGGACAAAAGTTGAAGAACTACACGGGAAACACTAAGGAAGTGAATGTGAATGATGATTTGACCTACGGTGAAGTTTGAGTAACCAAGGCAACTGTGTCGTGTTGCTATGTTAAATCAGGTACTGCATGGGCAGTAACCCATTGGGCTGGTTGGTGAATTCTGAGTATACAACCTAGCCACATTGTACTGTGATGTTAAATCAAGTGTTATGTGGGAGGACACCCATTTTTTGTACTTATTTGATTATAGGCTAACTTGTGTGTTTAGTGTACAAGGATGGGTATTGTAGGAATAAACAAAAAATTTTTATGGTGCCAGGACAAATGACGCACCTCATGAGTTGTAATCAGACCTCATGATCCATGACTAAGAGTTTTAGGAAGCTTGGACTCAAGCCACAACTAGGTATTTGGTCTTTGGAATCATCACGACTCTCACAACAAGTCGTGATCACTCTATACGACTCACATGTTGAGTCGTGATGACTGGAGACATAGGTAAGTTTCCTTCATTATAGAGGGAGTCTACAACCCATAACCTAAAGGAATGATTCATAGTCAAGACTCTTGACTGGGCCCAACATCACGGGCCTACCGGTTTACCCGATCTGTTCCATTTGGTTTAAATAAGGGAATTTAATTTAAACGATCGATATTTCAATTTTTTTACAATTGTGACTCCCTCTATTATCATAAATTAATCCTTAAACACCTAAACAAACTCCAAAAGATGTCCCAATCATCAAACCTAAGATTTTCACGAACCCAAACAAAGTTGTCTCTCAAAGCACGAGGGTTCAATTCTACAACAAAGGTTTTCTTTTAAAGGATCCAAAGCATCAAGTTAAGTAAGTGTAGGATTTAATTTCTTAATTTATTAGGATTAAAGATAAATATTCTTAAGAATAGCACGATTTCCTTGTTAAGTTATATGTCCTGAAAGTTAAAACACTAGTGTTTTTGAAAATAAACATAGAAATTAGGTATAACTTGAAATTTTGTGTCTAAAAAAAATAATGTTGGGATGTACTAGGAGTTGTATGAATCTAGCATAAGAATGAGAATGCATATTGTTGTGTTGGGAATGTGAAATATAAATCCAACCCCTTGAATACCCATGTATTAGAGGTCTCAGGGCTTGTAAGGACTCGTAAGATCACCTATCGAGTCGTTACATGACTCATTACCACTAGGAGTATGGATGCTAAAGGGAGATGTGTTCTTCTCACATTAAGACTCATGTCATGAGTCATAGTCATACTATAATAAACGAACAATAAACACCCATACACACTAACATCCTATTAAAGAACAACCCCAAGACAAGAATTTATCTACTCATGATATTGGAGAAAAGAGATATACCCAAGTTAATATTCAATGCTTCCATTGAGAATCAAAGCAAGACTAATCCATACCTCAATTAAAAATTCAACTAAAACTCTCTTGATAATTTACTACACTTTTTCTTTTCCAAAAATAGGAATAGTTTTTCTCTCTCAAAATTGAAAATTAGTTGAAGATGCCTATATCATGCAAACATTTTGCCCTTTTAAGATTTGGAATCCAGCTCTGTAAAATTCTCATTTTGTCCTTAAAGTTATTCTGCACCATTGTGATTAGGCTATTTTCACCATATTCGCGACTCCTACGATCGAGGTAGTCACCTAACAATCATTAAGGTTTGTCTTGGTTGTGTATCATGATCGCGACCCTCAGGCCACGATTGTGGTACTTGAGGGTCGATCCCAGGTCCTGATTTTCAGCTTGTGCAAGCACTTTGGTTTTCTTCTTCCTTTTTCAGCTTTGGTTCAACTTTTTTCATCCTAATACCTGCAAACATACACAACATGGAATTTATTGCATTTCAACAAAGAATTAGCCCCATGTATACAATTATTTTATCGTACTGTGCACGAATTTGGATATAGATGAATGGCAAATTTCCACTTATCAAAGCCCCCAACTTAAAACTTTGCTTGTCCTTAAGAAACACTACTCCACATTCAATTAGACTACTCAATTATTATCCCATTCATACAACCTAATGATCACAATGACTCCAAACTCGATTAACACCACCAATTAGCCCTCAAATATGGGAAAAGCTATTCACACAACTACTCTCAAAATTAAGCACACTTTCGATGATGCAAAAAGCTTTTAAGAATAACCAAGCAACAACCACTAACACTCTAGAAGTGAACTTCTATCAATAGTGACTCAACTATACTTTTTTACCTTATTTTCAGAAGATGACACTTTAACCCACCTCAATTAGTCCACATACCTCCTCACAAAGGGAAGTCCCATGTCATGACCTAAATCAGGGCTTGGCTATGATGGTCATCCCAAGTACACTGTGTATTGGAGACCTCCCCTGAGCCTATTCCAATACAAATAAGAACACCTAGTAGAGGATGCACATCTATATAAGACAAATGTAATAAGAGATCAAAGAAGGTTATATAAAGGATCAACTTCTGAAACATACACCATACCCAGGACCACAGTATTCATAAAGCCTCTAACAAAAATCGAGTACAAATAAAGTGTTGGGACATGCCCCTTATAATATCCAAGATAAGAGTAAAGAAAAGTATGTGACATAAGGATACCAAATCATGGAATGGGGTCTTCCGAAGTAATGAAGATTATCACTCAAGTATAACTCATGAGTTGTCCCATAATCACCTAATCATTGTACAAGAGGAGAAGTAGTATGACCATTTCTTTCATCGCATGGTGATACAGCGTCTAAATATGGTTAGCAGTTGGAGCGCTAGCATGTAACTCAGGGATAAAGGAACAAATAATGACATTGATAAAATCTCATGCATACCATCAAATGAAAATACACATATATATATACATGTCGGTAAAGAGAACAAGTCTTAGCATGAACTTTTGAAACTTTAACTTGGACTACGTAGCTTTGCTGTCCTAAAGGCATCCACGGGCTATATGGGTTCAGATCTCTCTACTGAGAGGGCTTCAGTGAATGTTAGCCACATGAAACAGAGGTATCAAGGAAGACCAAGAAATTCCCTGACCCTACATCAATCTAAGATACAAATATATATCAATAGTGTAAACTATGCACATAGGTCATCAAGACCAAACCTCATGTTAGCAAACACGAGTTTCCAGTACAATTTATCCAAGACCCATAACTTCATGGTTTTTCTACATAACCCCCATTAAACCCAAATTAAAATAAGTTTCACATAACCTATTTATTAATCAATGAACAAACCTTTAAGGAACACACATGGGTATCATCATACCCTTACATTTGAAATCTTACCTTTATGACATAACAATTATGTTTAATTTGGGGGAATACCTCAACCCCTTTTTGTTTATTTAATCAAGTATCGGGGAATGCCTCAACCCTTTTTTTTCATTAAATCAAGTATTGGGTAATTCCACGACCCCCTTTGTTTGTTAAATCAAAACATAGCCAACAAGGTTTTTAAAATACATGTTCATTGTTTAACCTTTTTAGTCCATGCAAGGTGGGTAAGTCAAACCAAGTGACAAAATCATATTCATTGATAATTTTACAAATATGATGAGGGCACATAATTTCTAAACCTATAAATCAAGCACACCCCATCAAATTGGGGCTTAACCTTGACCATTCTATTTAATTCCATTACCATGCATGCCACTAAGTTTAATCCTAAGTAAAATGTGAATGTTGCATAAATAACCATGGAAAAATCAATTAAGAAACCAGCTAAGTCAAAAGCCCTCAACAATGTCAAAACCCACATCAAAATTATGTATTTATAATCAATCAATGCCATTACAAAAATATAAATTCAAGGGAAAGAGATACATGCCTTAATTACTAAGAAAATTAAGAAAGACAAGTCCCTTGGGACACTAGATGACCACCTTCTTGAACCCTAGTGTTTGACTTAAAAATGGGGATCTGAGAGAGGATTTTTACGAGTGAAATAATTGATGCTATGTAATGAAAACTGATGGAAATAGGTTAATATAGTGTTTAGGGATCGCGTTTAAGTGAAAGGACTTTAATACCCCTCCTCCTGCATCAACAAAACCAAAAATTACCAAATTTAAAGCATTGGCATGTCGAGGAGGGTAATCTCTATGATAAGATCTACGTTGCACTGCTATCATAGACCCTTACTGCCTTCTCACAAAAAATTTCATAACTTTTTTCTCGGGTATTATATTAACGCGAAATTTGATGCGTTGGAAAGAGGACACATTTATCTATAATTTGGTGGGTTTTTAGACTTAAAATTCCACATATTCCAGAAGTCATATATGTTCAAAGATGACCTTGGTAGAATCGAATTCCAGAATTTGGTCGATAATTAAAGTTCTTAACTCCATATCACTCTAAGTATTTACTTTGAATATTCCCCTGAAAGGAACTTTTCACACTAGGATAATGATCACAAAACTTGTATTTATATATAAATAATTGTATTTAAGTTTATACACATAGAAACAATGGTTCAAATATTAGGCCAAAAATATGGGGTGTAACATTATCTCCCGCTTGAAATCATTCATCCTCGAATGATGGATAGGAACCTTTAAGCTTTAGAAGTATGGAACAAAGTATGTAACTGTACATTGAGAATATTCCAACATAAGAGATCAATCTAGTACAAAGGGTAAAAGTTCTAAAGCTTCTTACACCATGTTATAAAATACAAATAACTAAAAAAAATTCTAGGTCCGTGTCATGGACCTTATCGCGGTGGTCCAGCCTCCGTGTCATGGACCTTATCGCGGTGGTCCAGCCTCCGTGTCGCGGACCCTATTACAGATCACAACCTCCATGTCGTGGAGGCTAGTCTTTGTGATAGCCTCCATGGCATGCCCATCTCATGGAGGTTTGCTGCCTTCGGGGTCTAAAATCACCTGCAACCCTGTGGGAAAATTTCAAAAATCTTTTGAATTACCCTTTTAACACCCCCGAACACAATTTAAGTCAAAAATCAATAGTTCAAGCACGGGAAGGTCAAAAATAAAATGATGAAAACTTTAAGGGTATTATTCTAATAGAGCTTAAATATCGCAATATTTTCCAACTACAATTTTAGCTACTCGTACCAAATTTCACCATTTCAATCTTACAATTCCCCAACAAAATAGATTACTGCTAGATCTAGAGTCTAACTATACATTGCTTCCATATTTAAACCTGACCTAAAGTTAAAAGACATTAACTTAATCTATAGGGCTCTATGTTTCACATCTATCTAAGAATACTACTTCATCCTATCACCGTAGTCAAACAACATCATATCTTATTAAGAGTACTCACCACTTAACACAATGACTTGTGTATCTATATATCACAACATTCAAGCTTATCTTTACTACACTGTCATGACAAAAACCAGGGCTTGGACATGATGGATATCTCAAGCCCCACATGGACTGTAGATCACCCCTTCACCTACCCTAATCAACATAACAACCTTAAGGGTTAGATAAATTCTGAACACATAACAAGAAAACACATAAGGAAACTAATAACAATTCATTAAGTGTCTATACCATCCACCGGTAATAGGAAAACCATCCGTCACCCAGAACGACTAACAAAACCATCCAAGTCCATAGTAGTCCAACAAAGCCTTTACAAAACTAAAATATCAAAAAAATGTCAGCACATGCCCCCGACAATAGTCAAAACCAATATCTAAGGAGATAGCCTGTAATGACCTGAGACTATCCCCTAGTCGTTACACGGTGCCCATGACCTCGAAGGACCACAAGATAACCCTTTCCTATTATCTATAACATGAACACTGCATAATATCTGAAAATAAATGCAGAAAAATAGGCAGAAATAAGCCATAAGGTTCAACACATCTATAAACACTCAAAACTGAAAAACTAAATACTAATACATCTATCCAAAAAGCCTCTAACTATATGAACTATGGATTTGATGGGACATGTCCCCAAATAACTCCGTCAACTGAAAATAAATGAAGTCTGATGCAATAATAATACAAGGATCATCCTCGAATAAAGAGGACTCATTTCTATGTCTACTGCTACTGACTAGGACTGAACTACTAAGGGAACTCTGGATCATGTGCCTTTGGACCTATGGTGTCAAATAAAACACCATAGCGCAAATGCGTCAGTATGGGAATATACCGAGTATGCAGATGAGGTAAGGCTAAATACAAGGGCTCATGCATGAACAGTCACATAACTAAATAATCATGAGAGAACCGAATGAGAACACATACAAGAATGCACAAACCATAATCACAATCATCACAACCCTAGATACTGAAACTCAAACACCGCTTTACTATCATCTGAACTCGCAACTAACACTGAGATACTGAATTACTGAATCATCTGATATTGATAACTGATTAATTGAATATACTCATATAAATACTGAATTCTGAGTTCACTGCTCTCGACTAACAAAATCGGAGATCAACCTCTATGTAACAGATAACTTTGAAATCTATTATCAATGATAAGAAAATGATCATGTTCAAATCTGATAACAAGAATTCTCAACAGAATCTGAGACTGAGATCAAGCCTATCTATCGGGAGATCTATGGATCCAATACAAGAATACTCAACTAAATCTTATACTGAGATCAAGCCTATCTATCGGGAGATCTCTGGATCTGATAAGAAGAATGCTCAAAAGGATCTGAAACTGAGATCAAGCCTATCTATTGGGAGATCTTTGGATCTGATAATAAGAATAATCAACAGGATGTGAGACTGAGATCATGCCTATCTATTAAGAGATTTCTGGATCCGATAACAAGAATACTCAACAGGATCTGAGACTGAGATCAAGCCTATCTATCGGGAGATCTCTAGATCTGATAACAAATAACTGTATATGAGACCAAGCCTATCTAATGGATGGTCATGAATTAATTGAACTATCTGATCTCCTTACTGAGATAGATGATTGTACCTTACAGTCCTGATTTCTAAAGTTTGATGCTGAAATTTTAACTGTGGGAAGTAGTTACTTAACCGACATACCCCGACCTCCCATAGATGGGGTGTAACTTGTAACCCCATCTGGAAGCGTGTCAATACTGTGCCACAGTTAAAGACCTCTTTGTTCAAGCCTCTCTAATGGATGACCCTCGCAGGAAGTCAACCTAAGGAAATATAATAGTTAAGCCTCTCTAACGGTGATAGCCTCTACTGATGGGGACTCCTGCATCCGGCACTGGCTATGCAGTTCTGGAGTTTAGGGATTTCTCCTAGCGACTCAGCTTCTCTCTAACAGGGAGTTTCTATCCCTTCCCTTACTCGATGCTAGATCCTACTCCCAACAGAATAATTCTGATCTAAATTTTCAACTAAACACAAACTAAACTAAATTTAATACTGATCACATTCCTCAATTGATATGACTGAGTTAAGATGAATTCAAATGGTTTCGTATATGATGGAATACTATTGAATCATGGTAACTGACTGACGATACAAAGTTTGAATAGATTACTTGGTTACTGCCGAGGTCGAAACTGAACACTTGAATATAACTAGATTTGAGATAAGTACAGTGCTGAGGCTAGATTACTAGTAATATGGGGATTAGAAAGATTACTGACATTACTAAGATTTCTTAAGTTTTGTATCTGTCTGAGGATACAGAGTTCTATAATTCATTGAGTTTTGAAAATCATGGCTTGGTTGGTATTATCATGAAAATTGACACAGGCTCTAGACAACAACTAAATTGTTAGGTATAAATACCCCCAGGACTCGATAACACAAAAGTAAGATATAACCATTCTTGATTAGTAATAACCACGGACCTTCACTCATCATCACAATCACCAAAGAATCTCTTCAAGCATTTAGGAATCATAACCATTTATTCACCATCACAATTACTAAGGTATCACTTCAAGTATTTAGGAATCACAACCATATATTCACCATCACAATCACTTCAAGCATTTAAGAATCACAACCATATACTCACCATCACAATCACTAAGGCATCACTTCAAGAAATTAGGAATCATAGACATATAATAGCGTAGGGGAAACATGTTACTAGATCATACTCTATTCAACAAGGTCTTACATCAAGTACTTCATACATATATTAGTCTTGGCATGTACTGGATAGCACATGATTGGGGATTCTTCATACTATCATGTCACAACTTACTCGTCAAGTACTTTGCATGTATTAGAGGCTTAGCATGTATAAAATAGCACGTAATTAGGGAATTTCCTACTATCATGTCTCAACTAATTAACTAAGGCCTTTAAACAAACACTAGGCATGCATGGGTCTACTCCTAATTGGGGATTCCATCCTATCATAGCACAATTTATTCACTAAGGCATTCATCAACCACTAGGCATGCATGGGTTGCACCTAATTGGCAATTTCATTCTATCATACGACAATTCATTCATTAAGGCATTTCAACAAACACTTGGTGTAGATGAACTTGCACACAATTGGGGTTTTCTAATCAACATGCTATAATGGCCCTAATTCTTCACATAAGCATTTTATCAAACATATGGGGAGCATGCTTTGCTTATTCAACTATTTCCATACTTAATTGGCATGAACACATCATCTAACAAGAAACCTGAAGAGGATTTATCATGAACATCACATGAATTCTACATACTATGGTAAAAACTTGAAAACCTTGTAAACAAACATGAATCACAACTCAATAATAGCTGGAACATCAATTTCATTTCATATGAATCATGAACAACTCATAAACATAAAATATTTTAGATTTAGAAAAGGGTACTTGATCTTTCTTGGATGAAAGGAACCCAAGAATCAACATCTACATACCTTGGGGAAACTATTTTCTTGAAAGTTCTTGGAGAGATTCTTGATTCTTCTTGATTTTTCTTGATCTTTATTGATTTTTCTTAAAGAAGAAATAAGGGTTTTTATTTTGTAAAACCCTAGTCTTGATGTTGATGATGGGAAATGAGGCTGAGAGCCTTTTATCAGGTATATATAGGGGCTGAAGAAGAGTGTAAAAAGACAAAAAATCCCTTGGAATTAAACTGAAAAATCTCAATTGTATATGCTGGCACGACGCGCCATAATCGTGCCAATTCACTGGAAATTGGACAATTGAGAAACTGCATGATGGCGTGATGTGGTGAAAATCGTGTTGCATCCTTGGTTGCGAACTGGAAATGTACCGCGATGTAGTGAAATCACGCTGGTGCACTAGAAATTGACAATTCTGAAATTAAGCCTTGGCGCGATGCGCCATAATCATGGAGGCTCACTGGATTTGGACAATTGCCATTTTGGCTGGCTCCATCATGCGCTAAATTTCCAGGTGGCACACTATCTCACTAAAATAGCTCTAACTCTTTTCTCGAGTTTTGGATTTGGGCTAATTTGGTATCGACAGAAAGCTTACTCAATGCACTATATGACAAAAAGTTAATATTAGGGAAATTCTATATGGTTCAAATTATTTCACACTTGGGAAGACACTTCTCAAACTTTTGGGACCAAATTTTTGATTCACTGAACATGCTCTAAGGCTCAGACTAGGAGAGATTTTTTGGGGTGTTACATAGTCAAAACATTATGAGAAAATTATTATATAAAATAGGGTCCTCCGAAGGATGAAATCCCACCACTTTGATCTGACTTGCTAGCTAATCCTGAATCTAAGTTACTGAGAAGGAGATGTGAAGTATGGACAGTTCCTATATCAGATGGAGATACAATATCTGAAGATGGTTAGAAGTTAGAGTGCTAGCATTTAACTCAGGGATAGTGGAACAAAATAATGCCATGATAATAGTTCAAAACAAGCACAACATCCAAAGCATAATATCACATGAAATACCTATGCATATATATAAATGTAATATCATATGTAGGGGTAAGGAACAAGGCTTAAAATGAACTTCAGAAACCTTAACTTGGGTTGTGTTGCATAATCGTCATAGACCAAGGCACCCACGAGCTATATGGGCCCAACTCTTCCCTAGATAGAAAGGCCTCCAGTGCGTGTAGCCATATGAACCAGAGATCAATATCCATATATGCCTTTATAGAGGAATCAAAACTTCCGGCATAATCAAGGTGACATAAGCACCAATGTATAAAATATGGAGGACTCGAACCTCCCATTCATATATTCATTTGGGGGACTCAAACCTACTAGTCATATCGACAATTGCACCATCTAGCACAGTTTCCAGTGTTAGTTCTTCTAACTCCACTTTCACGGCCTGGCTACACATACCAATTTAAAGTCCAATTTAAACATTCATTACACATACATAACCATTAATTCAATTAGTTACCAAAGGTATCCAGTTGGTATCGTCATACCAACCCCAGTTGCAAGTGTCAACATGTGATAACCATTATTAATCAACTTGAGACTCGAACCTATTATCGATACAAATACATTTATTCAATTCAACATTTAGAGACTCGAACCCCTTTAGGTTTCAAATAAATTTATGGCCAACAAGGCTTTCATAAAACCATTTGCCAATCATTAAGATTCTTATGCCAATGCCTTAGTTCAACACATAATTCAACATATGACAAGATCATTCTCATTGAAAATTTCATAAATAGGTTGAGGGAATACCATTATCAAAATTAAAAACCACAAAATTTAGGATTAAACATGACCCCTTAGTTAAACAACAATTCCCATGTACGCACATGTGGAAAACTATTATTAAAATATTCATAATCATAAATTAAATCATAAGAAGCAATACCCAACAATATTCATTCAAACCCTCAACCTTGATTTTTAAAACCACCATTAATGACTCATGAACAATATTTTAAACATATGTTTTTAGTAAACTAACTATGAGGAAAGATTCACATGCCTTTTAACACCCCATAGCATTCCCGTCTTGATACCACACTTAGTAGCATGCATGGGTAACTTACAACATGAAAATTTCTTTAAGTGTTAAAAAGAACTGAGTCATATTTTGATCCCTTATTTCAACAATTTTTAAATTGACCTTTCCGACCCTGAGACGTTGAATTTTTAGTTGATTCATAGTCAGGGTGTAAAGCGGTTATCTCGAGGGAGTTTTGGATTTTTTAGATGAGGTGTAAGTCATGTTTGGATTCCCAAAATAGTAGGTCACTGTAATTTCATTGCGTTGTGGTGCCTATAGGGGTGGCTCATTTGGCGCATCGCGGTGAGGACCTAATTCGGGTTTTAGTTATGAATTTTAACTCTGAGGGGCAATGTTGTCTTTTTCCTATAGTCCCTAGTCGTGATAACAAAATATTTAAGAATCATTAGGGCAATATACGCCCAAAACTACTTAAATTATCTCCCAACCTTAAATCCTTCCCAAAGATTAAGAATCCATCCTTTAAGTTCAAGATTTCCAAGAAACAAATCAAGATTCGAATTCTATTCTACCAACTACAAAATCTAAGATAGGTGGGCGTATTCTAAACCCCATGGGCATTGATTTTTTTGGTTTTTAACTTTTTTTAAAGGATATATATATATATATATATATATATATATATTTTGTATGAAATTGTTTCAAGATCATTGATAATCTTGTGTTGACTTTATAACATCATGATAAAATGTTGCAAAAATTATGGTATAAAGCTCTAAACTTGAATTGTTTTTGTATGACCATGATGATGATTAGATTGTGAACTTAAATGAGAGCATGGAATATGTAATGCCCTCTTCTACTATGAAATTGTATTAATTTTACATATTGAGAATGGGTTACGCAAATAGTTAAATGTTTAAGCCTGTTATGTATACATTGAAATATTTTTATGAGATAATGGAAGAGTGATTTACTTATTTTATGATGATCATGATTCCTATTTAGAATGGCATAAAAGTAATTAAAAAGTGTGACCACCGTAGAATAAGTATTGAGAATGATTTAGTTTTTCAACTGTTTTGCAATATGAATTTTTGTTCAAATGGTAGTATTTTTGGGAGGTCAATAAACATCTTTTGAAATAAGATAAGAGAAATAGAGATGCTATGACATGCTTGAAAGACTAGGTATGATGATACCCTATTTTGATGTGCCTAAAGATATGAAGAAAGAAGAGACTTTTCAAAGAATATATGATTTAAAGAATTAAAAATTAGGCTTAAGAGAGTTAGATGGTTACCCGAAGAAGGCACAAGTTAGATGACTTATTCCCCAAAAATTATGATTTGCCGACATGGGTTCATGTTACTCGAAAGGGAGATTGTAGGCTGGCGACGGTCCTGCGGCATACTAGATAAGCAAATGTTCCAACCCTTGCGGAAAACATGTTGTAGGTCTTGACCGCCAAGTCAAGGGAGGATTCCATATAGCCCGTGGAGTAGTAGAGTTGTAGGTGTACCATCTAGCTCAAAAGTAAGATAAAGAGTAGAGTCATAAATTAAAGAAAGTGTTTTTAAAAGAGTCAGATAATACCCATATGTTTTCAACTATTTTAAGATAACATGTGGTTTATGAAATGCTCTTACCTACGTTTCTATAAATACATATTTTGTTTTGGATTGCTCTGCGTACCAGTATATTTGTATTGACCCCCTATATTTCAAAATATGAGGCTCAGTCCCAGGGTCCCACTAAGTCATATATTTGTCCAATAAAAGTGCACAGTTGGTGAGCCTACCTTATTTTGAAAGTCCTATTTTTAGAATATTTTGATTTTATTTTTGTTTAGGGTACTTCTGGGGGCCTTGTCCCAGTTTTAGACAAATGTTATTTTTTTTAAATTGTTATAGATTTTGCAGACTAGTGTTATAGATACTGTTAGATGTTTATGAAGTTTATTTCATATTGTTCAGTAAATTAAGTAATTGACTGTGTTTCTATTTTGCTATATTTTTCCATATTTCTTTATATTGTAAGAATGTTGTGCATGACTACCGAATAGAAAAGGTCTCGCAGGCCTTCATGGTTTGGGGTGATCATCATGGCCATGTTCTCGAATCATTTCATGACAAAATTGGTATCAAAGCATGGTTCATGGTCCTAGGGTATCTGCAAAATTGTGTCAAGTAGAGTCTTGCTTATGGGTGGGTTGTGCACCACACTTATAATCAGCAGGCTACCGGGTATTTAGGAGTTATTTCTTAATCCTTCATACTCTAGTTTGTGCTATATCATCGTCCGTAAGAAAGTTATCCAAATTTTCTTCCTTGTTTAATTTCATGGGCCATGCCTCATTATAGAGCCGATACAAGTCTAAGAGTCTAGCTCCCCCAGTGATGTGGTTCTCTCTGATTAAATTATCCATAAGGTGATGAGATAGAACAAGGACTTTAGAAGAGTCCATTAGTGATTAAAGGTGTATTGATTTGAGTGTATACCTTTATACTTTTCAGCTTGAGGTACGAAGTGTATTCAGTCACCCTTTCAAAATTCTGGTTGTAGATGTCATAAATAAGGGTAATGATGTGTAGCAGAATATTAGAATTGTATTTATACCTGAGTAGTAGTATATGTTAAAGTGTCATGATCTATGGGTAGTGAGATGGTCCAGAAGTTGGTGACATGAAGTCACAAGGTTAGAAGTCAGAATGAGGGTGCCTTTGCATAAATAAGTAGTTTTAGTTGTATAAACCTTTGATTGAGGGGTAGTTTTTCCTTTTATGGTAGTTGGTTAATGTTATAGAAAGGTTTATAGATTGTGTTGTAGTCTTTGAAGGAATTTTTTGGCTATGATTATTATTATTTCAAAATAGGGAAGGATCTCAAAATAGATAGTTATGGTGGTTGTAGAAATTAGTTATAGGTTGTGAATGGAAAGGGGTAGACTAGTCAATATGTTATAGGTAAAACTCATTAGTGTTTATAGAATTTGGTGTTATTGATAATGTATACAGGGTAAGTAGACTTAATGTGAGAAGGTATGTAGTGGATTTTGAGGTGTAGTACTGATGTCATGGAGATGATGTGATTGTAAGTAGTAGTTAAGTTAAATTCCCTAACTTGATAGACTAGTTTATTATGTGGCATGCTTTATCGGTGGTATATGATTTATTGTAGATAATAGGCTTGAACTTGATATGTTGATATTGGTAAAAGTATTGTAGCTTAAGATTAGTGATGTATGTGTTGTAGGAATGAATTAGTAGGCTTGATGTGAGGTGTGAAATAGCTTAGGTTGGCAACTTGTGGAAAAAGTAGCATATAATTGTGATATTTATGTACATGAGGACTAGTTTTAAAATAAAGAATTGTGGTTGAGTCATTTATTGTATAAGAGCGTGAGTATATAAGAATAAGTTGAACCCAGAGGTAGCATGTTGTTAGATAAAGTGTGATGTGTACGAGTGCCATGTGTACCTAGATTTTGTTCTCAAATATCCTAGTATGGAGAAGACTAAGGATTTTTTGTGTGATGTTCTTTAGAGATGAATGGAGGAAATATAAGTAGGCAGTATGTGCCTTTGGCATAGTCTTAATTTTTTTTTAATGATATAAGTTATGTAATTAATGGTCTAATGTTAGACTATTATGTAGTGGAGAGTGAATTTTTATGTGATAAGAAGTTAGGATTGGTATGCTCATGAGACTGCGATTTTTATGTTGATTGCTATAGAGGATTGCAAAAATTAAGAGTAGCATACTTGGAAAGCAATGCCTTTAGAGTATAGTTAAAAAGGGGAAGTTTAGCATTTATGTGTATGGTGTTACCCCATTGTGTTGACTGTTGTGCTTGTAAAATTTAATGAGAACATATTTCCTTAAGTTTAGGATTATGACTTTGATCTAACGGGGAGATGATGAATTAAAGTAGTTCCCACATTTTCTTTTGGTGTCAAGTTTCAAGTAAGAATCATGATAAAAATCAATTCCTATGCAAGTAAGCTCCTCCTACTCCAATTTAAGAGGTAATTCTGCCAAAGTCATATGTATTCAAGTATTGCCTATATCTAAGGTTTGAGATCTCTATGTAACTCATGTCATGTTCCGATCTCTGAACTAGAAGCAATAACATCCCTCAGCAATCCAGTATTCTAGATATTCAAGCTCTATGTTATGTTGGTCTTGATCCATAAAAATTCATGTCTCTCAAAATGCTTGGTTCTAAGAGACTATTCTTCCTAAATGTTATTGATTCATTTTATGTCTGGATTACCCAAAATGATAAAGTTGTGCAATTTTATGACTATTTCATCTCTGAAAATGAGAAGTGGTAGCTTCGAGTAGAAGTCATTGTCTCAAACATTGACTTCATTAATACCAAACTTATTTTATACAACTTATGATGTAAGAACTTATGTTTCTTACTATGTTATGTCCTAAGGACTAATTCTATGTTGTGTTTATGCCAGAGCATCTCTCTATTTATGATCAATACACTTGATATATGAAGCACTTCGTGATTATATCGCATCTTTACCTCATGTCCCTCCTTGAGTATTGCAATAAGTATATGTTATAATCAAAAAGTGATACTCTTTTTTATGATGCATATGCTCGGGTCCCTCAATGACCCTTCGAATGATAGAATGATAGTGGTTATGGAAGAGTAGTAGTGACTTAGTAAGTGGGAGTAGATTTTCTTTAAGGTGAAAATTTTTATGTGATTTCTTGAGCTAAGGATATAGGAGAAGGGGGAATAATGAGATGAACTTTCTTTATGTGAAATAGTAGGGAGGAGATATGTGGAAAAAAATCCTTTGTGAGAAGGATTGAATTTTTTTGTCTTAGTGGGGAAATCCATGAAGTGGGTATAGTAACAATAGGGTCGAATGATATGATTGATTAAAATGAAAGACAATGTGTTATGTGGGTGAGACTCCTTGATTTGAGACCCTAGGGTGTTTGATGATAGTGATAAGGTGAGGTAATAGTCTAAAAGGGATGTAGAGCATAGGTTCTCATAGCTTAAACTAGCACTTCTTTTATCAGAGTTAGGCTTCAACCTAGAAGTACTCTGCAGTGGGACTCAAACTCTTGTGTTTAGATGTGTGATGGAAGAAATGTAAGACGAAAAGGACGAAGTATGTCATTTAAGGTTGGGGCATAGTCGAGTAGTGTCTTTAATTCTAAGTATATTCATTGTATCATGAAAGGTGGAGAATGCTTCTAATCTTATGTTTCACTAAAACCTTATTTCATGATTATTACCGATGTAAATCAGGCATATGATCACCAAATAAAGTCATACCCCATGTTGTGATGATAAAGATCCCTTGAACTCATGTACAGGGTCATCTTTATGTCAATTTTTATTCTCTCACGCTTCATACTTACACGTTTCACTAGGGGTCATCATGAAACTCGTTTAATGTCTTCACATATTGTGTTGAGAAAAAAATGTTCTATTTAAGATTACATTCTTTATTCTACACTTTTAGAGATTCAACAAGTTCCGAGTCATTATTCCTGGATGAATGATCCAAAGGGGAAAATAATGTAACACCCCATAGCATTCCCGTCTTGATACCACACTTAGTAGCATGCATGGGTAACTTACAACCTGAAAATTTCTGTAAGTGTTAAAAAGGACAGTCATATTTTGAGCCCTTAACTTCAATGATTTTTAAATTGACCTTCCCGACCCTGAGACCTAGATTTTTGAGTTGATTCATGTTCAGGCATATAAAGGGGATATCTCGGGGGAGTTTCGGAATTTTCGAAGGAGGTTTGAGCCATATTTGGATTCCCAAAATGGTAGGTCACCGCGATTACGGTACGTCGCGGTGCCTATAGTGGTGGCACACTTGGCGTGTCACGGTGAGGCCCTAATTCGGGTTTTAGTTGCGAATTTAACTGCGAGGGGCAGTGTTGTCTTTTCCCTATAGTCTCTAGTCATGATAAGTGAAGATTTAAGCATCATTACGGCAATATACGCCCAAAACTACTCAAATTATCTCCCAAAAAAACCCAACTCCTCCCCCAAGAT
Organism: Capsicum pubescens; assembly: GCA_030864215.1. Classification (NCBI taxonomy): domain Eukaryota; kingdom Viridiplantae; phylum Streptophyta; class Magnoliopsida; order Solanales; family Solanaceae; genus Capsicum; species Capsicum pubescens. The sequence continues at coordinate 129,883,624 of CM061543.1, forward strand.
CAAGAATCCATCCTTTAAGTTCAAAATTTCCAAGAAACAAATCAAGATTCGAATTCTATTCTTTGAACTACAAAATCTAATGCACATGGGACTCTCTTGAACCCCATGGGCATTGAGTTTTGGTTTTCAACTTTGTTTTAAAGGATATATATATGTATATATGAAATTGTTTCAAGATCATTGATAAACTTGTGTTGAAATTACTACATCATGATGAAGTATTGCAAAAATTATGGTATGAAGCCCTAAAATTTAATTATTTTTGTGTGACCATGATGATGAGTAGATTGTGAACTTAAATGAGAGAATGGGATATGTATTTGCCTCTTTTGCTATGAAATTGTATTGATTTTACATATTGCGAATGGGTTATGCAAATTGGTAAATGTTTGATCCTGTTTTGTATACATTGAACTATTTTCATGAGATAATGGAAGAGTGATTTACTTGTTTTACGATGATCATTATTCCTATTAAGAATGACTTAAAAGTGATTGAAAAGGGTGACCACCGTATAATATGTATTGATAAAGGTTTGGTTTTTCAACTGTTTAGAAATATGAAGTTTTGATTAAATGGTATAGTTTTTGGGTGGTCAATAAACATCTTTTGAAATAAGATAAGGGCAATAGAGATGTTATGACATGACTTGCAAGTCTGGGTATTACAATACCCTATTTTGCTGTGCTAGAACATATTAAGAAGAAACTTTTCAAAAAATATGGTTTAAAGAATAAAAATTGGGCTTAAGAGAGATGATGGTTACCCGAAAAAGGCATGAGTCAGACGACTCAATGCCCAAAAAATGTGACTTTCCGACATAGATTCATGTTACCCAAAAGGGAGATTGTATGCTAGTGATGGCCCTGTTGCTTAGTAGTTAAGAAGATACTCCAACCCTTGCAACAAACTTGGGTTGGGGGCTTAGCCGCTGAGTCAAGGGAGGATTCCATATATCCCGTGGAATAGTAGAGTTGTAGGGTGTACAATCTAGCTCAGAAGTAAGATAAAGAGTAGATTCATAAATTGCAGAATGTGTTTTTAAAAGATTCAGATTATGACCATGTGTTTTCAACTGTTTTAAGATAACATGTGATTTATGAAATACTCTCACCTACGTTTCTATTAATTTATACTTTGTATTGGATTGCTTTGCATACCAGTACATTTATATTGACCCACTATATTTCAAGTTATAAGGCTCAATCCCAGGGTCCCGCTAAGTCGTAGATTTATCCAACAGAAGTGTGCAGTTGGTGAGCCTCCCTTATTTCGGAAGGCCTGTTTTTAGAACATTGTCTTTTTATTTTGGTTTTGGATCCAACTGGGGGCCTTGTCCAAGTTTTAGACAGATGTTTGCTTTTTTAAAATTCTTAGAGATTTCGCAGACTGGTGTTATAGATGTTGTTAGATGTTTATGGATTTTATTTTGTATTGTTCAGTGAATTAAGAGATCGACCATGTTTCCGTTTTGTTAAATTTTTATGCATTCCTTTATATTGAAAGAACGTTGAGCAGGATTACCGAATAGAAAAGGGAGCTCGGGCCTTCTTGGTTTGGAGTGCTCATCGCGGCCAGGGTCTCGGCTCAGGTCATGACATTCCTGAGTTACAAAGATTCACAAAGATAATTTTTATCCTTATGCCCTTAGATGACCACTTGAAGAAACCCTAGCCCAATCATTCTTGAGAGGTTTGAGAGAGAGTTTAGAGAGTGTTTTGATATTGTAAAATGTATAATGCATGACCATACGAAGTTATAAGACTTGGGGTCTTAAGGGCTTTTGGTGGGAAATTTCCAAAGTACCCCCAGCTTAATTTTGTATAAACTTGCCTTTGTTTATGAGTCAAGCCATTAACTCATCACCACAACTTATGACTCGTGAGGAGTGTCTCATAACCAGGACAAAACTTGGATAATAACACATTGATTTGGTTATGACTTGGGCTCGCTATACGACTTGTATGGTGAGTCGTTAGCAGGACGGTGAGCTCAAGGCTCGAGAAAATTTCAAGGGCCAAAGTCTGGGGCTTTTCAATCTCCCCCCTTAGGATCATTCATCCTTGAATGATGGGCCATGGAAAAAAAAACACGATTAAACCCCAAACATCACTACTCTTACATTGAAGACAAAAAACAAAATACCAAGGAGATTTTTCAATCTACCCTCAACAAAGACAGATATCAAAGATGCCAACAAAATCAATCTTTCCTTTAACAAAGACAGAAAACAAGAAAGTTAAGAACACACATATCTCAAGCACAAATTTCAAGGATAGGGAATAGGAACAGATACATGGACTTTATGTCTTCCTCGGCTTCCCAAGAAGCTTACTCAAATTTTTGGTTCCGCCATAGAAACTTCACTAAAGCCATGTCTTTCGTTAACAATGCTGAACTTTCTTATCCAAGATCCTAACTTGGACCTCATCATAGGACAAGGAATCTGAAATACCAATGTTCTCAAAGGGAACAACCAACGAAGGGTCACCCATGCATTTCTGCAACATGGACACATGAAATACCGGATGAGTGGAACTCATGCTAGAGGGAAAATCCAACTCATATGAAACATTACCAACCCTTCTCAAAACCAAGTACGAGCCAACATACCGAGAATTGAGCTTCCCATTTTTCCCAAACCGCATCACTCACTTCATGGGAGACACCTTCAAGAACACCCAATCTCCAACTTCAAATTCCAAGTCTCTTCACCTCATGTTTGCATAGGACTTTTGGTTACTTTGGGCCATCTTAAGCCTATTCGAATCACCTTTACCTTCTCCATAGCTTGCTAAACAAAATTCGGGCCAAACATCTTCGCTTCACCAACCTCAAACCACCCAATAGGGGATAGAAACCTCCTACCATACAATTACTCAAACGGGGCCATACCAATGCTAGAATGGTAACTATTGTTATAGTCAAATTCAATGAGAGGAAAATAGTCGAACCAACTACCACTAAAGTCAATTACACAGGATTGCAACATATCTTCCACAGTCTGAATAGTTCTTTCTACTTGCCCATCCAACTACGAGTGAAAGGCGGTACTAAGTCTCACTTTGGACCCAAACCATGCTGAAATAAGCACCATAAATGCCATGAGAACTAAGTACCATGATCCAAAATGACTTAAACAGGCGCACAATACAACTTTACAACTTTTCGAAGGAACAACTTCGTATAATCCTCAACTGAATAATTAGTATTCGCTGGAAAAAAGTGAGCAGACTTAGTCATCCTATCCATGATAACCGAGATAGTCACACTGGTTTTGAGACCGCAGAAGACCTGTAACAAAATCCATATTAATCATCTCTCATTTCCATACCGGCAGTTTAATCTCTTTGATTAGCCCACCAAGACTTATGTGCTCCACCTTCACTTATTGACACCCCATACACTTAACCAAAAAGTTGGTTGCATCTTGCTTCATATTATTCCACTAATACATATCCTTAAGATCATGATACATCTTTATTGAATTGGGATGAACTATATACCGTGATTCATGGGCCTCGAATAAAATCCTTCCTGACAACCCGTCAACATCAGGAACACACTGCCTCCCTTGGTAACTCAAGATACCATCACCACCGATCTCGAAGGCCATCACCTTCTGCTTACCCATATCATCCTTCATTTTCATCAAAAAGGGGTCTAATACCTGTTTCTCCTTTATTTCCAAACCAAGAGATAATTATGCCACCTAGTTCACAAACACACAACCATCCTTAGAGTACAAGAGACGAACCCCCAAGTTAGCCAAAAGGTGAAAATCCTTCATTAATTCCCACTTATCCTTATCCAAATGCAACAAGCTACCCATTGACAACCTCTTAAGAGCATCAACAACCACATTAGCTTTACCTGGGTGGTATTAAAGGCTCATATCATAGTCCTTTAGCAACTAAAGCCACCTTATTTTCCTGAGATAAAGCTCATTCTGAGTGAACACATACTGTAGGCTTTTATGATAAGAAAAAATATCAACATTAACCCCATACAGATAATAATGCCAAATTTTCAATGTGAACACCATAGACAATAGCACCAAGTCATGAGTCGAATAATTCTTCTCATGAACCTTTAACTGCCTAGAGGAATAAGAAAACACCTTGCCACGCTATATTAAAACACAACCCAAACAAACCTAAGATGTTTCACAATAGACAACGAAACCCTCGGTGCCTTCAGGCAGAGTCAAGACCGTAGCTAAAGTCAACTTATATTTTTGCTTCTCAAAAATGCCCTCGCAAGCATCATACCACAAGAACTTTACATTCTTCTGAGTCAACTTGGTCAATGGAGAAACAATAGAAGAATAAATTTCCACGTACCTATGATAATAACCTGCTAAACCCAAAAAGCTCCAGATATCAGTTGGAGTTATAGGTTTAGGGTACTTCTTAACCACAATAACTTTCTGAGGATCCACCATGATCCCTTCACTAGACACACATGACCCAGAATTATAAAAACGTTCAACTAAAATTCACATTTAGAGAACTTAGCATACAACTACTAATGTTTTAAGGTTTGCAACACCAGCCAGAGGTGATCTACATGATCCTCCTTACTCTTAGAGTACAATAAGATTTCATCAATGAAGACAATTCTCAACAAATCTAAAATATAATGAAAAACCATATTCATCAAGTCCATGAATGTCGTAGTGTGATTGGTCAAGCAAAACGACATCACCAAGAACTCAAAATGCCCATATTAGGTACAAAAAGTTGTCTTAGGGATATCCACTTCCCCAATCTTTAATTGATGATACCTAGACCTAATATCGATTCGAGAGAAGAATTTCTCACCCTGATGTTTATCAAATTGATCATCAATTCTCAAATGTTGGTAATAATTCTTTGCTATCACCTTGTTCAGTTGTCGATAATCAATGAATATATGAAGGGAATCGTCCTTCTTACATACAAACAAGATAGGTCCACCCCACAGGGACACACTAGGATTGATGAAACCCTTGTCTAAGAGATCCTTCAACTGCTTCTTGAGTTCTTTCAACTCAGCTGGAGCCATTCTATGTAGGGGGACAGAAATAGGACGAGTGTCTGGAACAAGATCAATATATAAATCAATCTCACTATTGGGAGGACACCAGGAAGATCATCAAGGAACATTTTAATAAACTCATTTACCATAGGAACAGAATGTACTGAAGGACCCTCAATGTTTAAATCTATAACTCAGATGAGCTGATAGAGAAAACCTTTGAAAATTATCTTTCGGGCTCTAAGATATGATATGAACCTTCCTTTATGCACTAGAGAACTTCCATCCCATTCAAGAATTGGTTCATTAGGAAATTTAAACATGACCTTATAGGTCTGATAGTCTATAAAAGCATAGCATGAGTACAACCAATCTATCCCTAATATGAAATCAAAATCAACCATGTCTAACTTAGTCAGATCTACCAAAGTCTATCTACTACCCACAGACACCACAAAACCCTTATAGACTTTCCTAGCAACCATAGAGTCACCCATTATGGTAGAAATTGAAAAAGGGTCCGAAACACACTCAGGACCAAAATCAAAATACATATCCACAAATAGGGTCACACAAGAGTGAATTGACCCTGGATCAAGTAAATAGTACACATCACGAGAAAAGAGTTTCAACATACCAGTAATGATACCGGGAGATGCCTTTGAGTCCTAACGAAAATTAAGAGCATATAAGCGATTCCAACAAGTGTTGGTACCAGAATCAGAGGCAGCGCCCTTCCATACAGGAGATGATAAAGAGGAAATAGAAACCTTATTGTCCCTATAAGCAATCCTAGAACGACAATCACACTGCATATGTCCAATATGACAACAAGTAAAATATTGGTTTCTCCCTTTCTTATATTATCCATGGTGCGGCTAACTATAAAATCTGCAAAAAGGATATGATGGAGAAGATTGAGCCCCACATTCCTAAGATTGGGCACCTTGTGCCCTGTATCCCCCTCATGCTGAGAAAAACAATCATTCGACGGATTTGGGTAAAGAGTACTAGTTGTAGAGAAAGAACCAGAACTGCCCCACTTCTTCCTAGGCCACTTTCCCCCATCTCTACCACTATACTATTGGCCTCTACCCTACTAAAAAATCTAAATTTCTTACTCTGGCTCTCACCAATCTCATCTCGCTTCTTCTTTTCTTCCTCAACCTACTGCATATAGATCAAAACCCAAGAAATATCCATATCCTTGTTCAATAAGGCAACCTTACTATCAAGAATCAACTCACGAGATAAACCCAAAGCAAATATACTCATTCTAGCTCGCATGCTAGATACCAACTCACGAGCATACCTAGACACCTGATAGAATTTCAATTCATACTCCTTGATCAATATCCTGTCTTATCTCAGATTAACAAATTCATCTGTTTTTGCCTCCCTCATCTCCTAAGGAAAAAAAGCTATCCAAAAAGGCACTAGAAAAGTCATCCCACAGTGTAGAGTCAACATTATTTCCCCTGGACTATCTCACTCCTCATAGCATTGGTTTTCCATATACTTCAATTAATATGAAGCAAACGCCATACCTTCAATATCTGAATCATGCATAATCTAGAAGATCTGCTCCATATCATCAATAAAAGATTAAGGATCCTCCTCAACTATAACACCAATAAAAGTTAGAGGACTCAACCTTATGAAGTGGCCAACCCTTGTGGCCTCAGAAGATAAAGTACTATGCTCGGATTGAAAAGCTACCAGTTAAGCCAATATATGAATATACTGATTAAACTTAACATTTTTCACATCAGCCTGGGGGATTCAATGAGGGATAGATCATGTCTGAACCCCATAAGCAGGGTGTGTCCCATCAATATTATCACTAAGTGGAATAGAGGAGTTCCCATGAGATTCAGATCATCTCCTCTGAGGCATGGTATAAAAAAATGGGCAAACAGGAATTAGAGGAATCCAAGACCTTAGACTCCACAGCTTGAAACAGAAAAACAAAAAAGGGATATATTCCTAAATTTCTTATCGCCTCTTTCTTAAAAGTTTGGTGTCCTACACACCTATAAAATAAACTCTACTTTACACGGCTTTGTGAACACCCAATTGACTATAAATCAAGGCTCTGATACCACTTTTGTCATGACCTAACCCAGGGCCTGGTCGTGATGGTTATCTTAAGTCCTACATGGACTAGAGTTCACCCCTTCACCTAACCTAATTAGCACAACAACCTCAAGTATCGGTTGTATTCCGAACACATTACAATATAACACATAAAGAAACTAATAACATTTCATTAAGTATCTATCTCTTCCACTAGTAATCGAACAACTATCCATCACTAAGAAAAATTAAGTAATAATAATTCATTAAGTGTCTATACCATCCACTAGTAACCGGACAATTGTCCATCACCTAGAATAACTAAACAAACCACCCAAGTCCATAGTAGTCCAATAAAGCCTCTATAAAACCAGAGTTTTAAGGAAATATTGGGACATGCCCCCGACAAAAGACAAAACCAATATCCAAAGAGATAGTCAAAACATAAAGAGAAAACTATTATATGGAATGGGGTCTTACAAAGGATGGAAGCTCGCCATTAGCTAATCCTGAATCCAAGTCACAGAGCAGGAGATATGGAAGTATGGCCAGTTCCTGCATTATATGGTGATACAACATCTGAAGATAGTTAGCGGTTGGACAGATAACATGTAACTCAGGGATAGAGAAACAAAATAATTCCATGATAATAGTTCAAACCAGAAAAACATCCAAATCATAATATCATACAAAATACTTATGCATATATATAATATAATATCACATGCTGAGGTAGGGGAAAAGACTTAGAATGAACTTTAAAAACCTTAACTAGGGATATGTAGCTTAACCATCATATAACAAAGCACCCACGGGGTATATGGTCCTAGCTCTCCCCTAGCCGGAAGGGCCTCAGTGCATGTAGCCACACAAATCAGAGAATATCAATATCCATATATGCCTTTATGGGGGACTCGATCTCTCTGCATATTCAAGGTGACTTAAAAACCAATGTATACAATATAGGGGACTTGAACCTCCCATTCAATTATTAATTTGTGGGACTCGAACCTCCCAATCGTATAGACACTCACCCCAGCTAGGGAGGTTTCCAGTGTTAGTCCTTGAGGCTCCACTTTCACGGCCTAACTACATATTCTTTTTTAAAGCCTAATTAGAACATTCATTACACATACATAACAATTAATCCAAGTACGTACCAAAGGCATCCTGTTGGTATCATTATACCAAACCCACTTGCAAACATACAACATGTTATAACCATTATTAATCAACTTGAGACTCAAACCCATTTTCTAAACAAGGACATCAATTCAAATCAACGTTTAGGGACTCAAACCCCTTTAGTGTTTTAAATAAATTTATGGCCAACAAGGCTTTCATAAAACCATTTTACAATCACTAACATTCTTAGGCTAATGCCTTAGTTCAACATATAAATCAACATGTGACAAGATCATTCTCATTGACAATTTAACAAACAGGTTGAGGGCATACCATTATCAAAACCAAATCCATCAAATTTAGGGTTAAACATGACCCTTTAGTTAAACCATAATTCCCATGCACCCACATGTGCAAAACAATTATTAAAACATGCATAATCATAATTAAATCATCAGAAGCAATACCCAAAAATATTCACTCAAGCCCTCAAACTTGGTTTTCAAAACCACTATTAATGACCCATGAACAATGTTTTAAACGTGTAACTTTTAGTGAACTAACAGTAAGGGAAGAGTCACATGGCTAAGTTACAACGATTTAAGGAGAAAATTTTGATCCTTCATCCCTTAGATGGCCACTTGAAGAAACCCTAGCCCAATCTTTCTTAAGAAGATTGAGAGATAGTTTAAAGAGTGTTTTGATCTGTTAATATGTATAACGGATGACCAAAGGGTGTTATAAGATATAGGGTCTTAGGGCTTTGGGTGGGAAATGTCCAAAGTACCCAAACCTTAGATCTATAAAAACCCACCTTTGTTTCCGATTCAAGCCATTGACTCATCACCACAACTTACAACTCGTGAGGATTCTCTCATAACAATGATAGAACTTGTCTACTAACATACTGATTTGGTTATGATTTGGGTCCCTAGACCCGTAACCACACCATACGAATCGTATGGTTGGTCGTAAATAGGATGTTGATCTCAAGGCTCAAGGAAATTTCAATGGCCAAAGACTGGGCATTTCATACACCCACTTTACAAATCTCCCCATAAAAAATCCAAAAACCTTAACCATTTTCACAAATATTTTCATCATATATTCCCCTTCTAACTATTCCATATAACAAAAGTTTTATCTCACTATTTCTGCTTCACCTATAACCTTAGTTAAAATAGCCAAACTAAAATTTTTAACGTAAAGATCAACAAGTCTCTAATCTAAAACATTAATATGCTTTCATATCCACTACCATCCTGACATAAAGAGAGTACTGTAGGAATTATAGTACCTGTATTGGAAATGAGAGTAACATTTTTCAAATACAACATATATTTTTTGCAATACTCAAGGTGGGTTCTATGATGCTACATATAATCAAATAAGCACAAAGGACTCCTCACATCAAAAAACTTATGTCATAATTAGATGGCCAAACATAGATATAGGTCTTATAGAGAACCAGAAACTTATGCATAAACATCAATTGAATACAGGGGATGTTGGTAGAATTGCCTCTTAAACCAGAATAGGAGGAATTTACTACAATAAGAATATATTTATCATGAATCACCCCTAAACTCACCAGCATAAGAAAATTTAAGATTGGCATCTTCCCCTTATCTCAAAGGTCACTGTCCTAAACTTGAAATTATATCCCCTCATTAAATCTATATGCACAACACTCCGCACAATTGGGAGGGGTATCACTATGCACAAAAACACAAACTTCCCTCAACAGCTTTAATATAAGGACACTAAATTCTTTCTAGGGCATCCCCTTCAGAGATACTAACCATAACTTCCTCAACTCCAAAGTCATCGCCTTATAACTAACATTATTATGGGCATAAAAATTTACTCTTCTAAAAATTCAACACTCTATTTTTAACACCTTAGAATACTAGAATTACACCTCTAATATCATAACCATAATTAAACAAAATTTTAAAACTCTTCCAAGGGTTCATATAGTCTATCCTGCATAATCCACATAACAACTCCCTAGACTTCTCCATACAAAGAAGCTTAAGATCATAAGCTTGGCATACATGGCACTCATAACTCAAGACCGAGCACAATTTATTCTTATAACTTAAGACCTTATCCATCTAATGATTTAGCTACCATTTCTACTTCAACACTACCTCATGCATATATCATAATTACATACTCCAATATTTCATAAGTCATCAACCTACGCTCTTTCACACAATATATCAAACCTACTAATTCACTCCCATGAATCTTGCATCACTATCCTTGAGCTAGCATTCGTATCACCACAATTAACATCTAAAGTTCAAACTTAATGTCTAGCAATAATCATGGACCACAAATAAAATATCCCGCATAATATACTAATCCACCAAATAGATAAAGCCACCTAAATTCCTTATTTAACTCAACTATGAACCACAAGAACATCCTTCCTGACCATATTACTATCACACCTTACTATTCCTCACATGTATCCTCACATACCAAACATACTTACAACAACTTGAGAAAAAAATCAAGGGATCCTTAATGTATTCAAACTACCTAATAAGGATAGTCGATCATAATCTTATTGCCTAACCCCATTATGGTCTATAGAATATTCACCTCCTTACATTACATCCATTTGCCTATGCATACACCCCGACTATCTATAAGATTCTGTAAGCACCACCGTGTCCCATTTTACTATGACCTCCACAACTGAAAGATAAATTCATATATCATTAGCCTATCAATCCTTCCATCTACAATCTATGATTTATTTCACTACTACCATATCTAGTACTCATAAGCTAATTCTCATTCCAACTAAAGACACTAATTGTGCAAATAACAAATCTATTTTATCTACTACCATAAAGGTATATTACTGTCCTAACACCATAAGAGTATACCAACCCCAAAATCTCATATAAAGTTCATGCAATTAAAACTATCTCTTTTTTACTAAAAAGTTACTCTCACTTCTACTCCTGAAGATAAGACCTCATATCACTAACCATAGGATCACCTTGCTAATCATAGGTCATAATAACCCAATTTATACTATCTCTAAGATAGAAATACTATCCTAATATTTGGATAAGTATTTTTTCCTTAAGAGAGATGTGTGCAAAAAAGTATTTTGTAACAACCCAAAATTACCTCCTGGGACGTCACACGGTGCTTAGGGCTACAAGTAGCCCCAAACTAACCCTTTGAGCCTATCACTTCTCATAATAACTCATTCAAGAAGGAATACACAAAACACTGGCACTATCATATCAAATGAAAGGGAGTACGAAGGTAATACTCGGTCCAAACAACCACAATACTAGAAATCTCAACACAACCATAGTCTGATAACTAGTCTGGCAATACCTCTACTATTCCATGAACTCGAGAGCCATTAGGACCCCAACTGACTCAAACTAAACTGAAAGTAATGACATAAGAACTCAAGTATTGAAATATCTGAAGATAGACCCTCGAACCATGAGGACTCACCACTGGAGAAATATAGACAAAAGTACTCAGGAATCACTAATGAGGCTGGGACTTAGCACTTGAACCTACATTATAAGACAATATAACACATAGACGTATATGAGGATCAACACTTGGGAATGTACTGAGTAAATGGGGGGTATGCATTTACATAAAACATTATGAATACTCTTTAATCAAATGATGCAAGCAAATAGAAATGACTCACGTGGCTTGAATAAGTCTAAAATGTAAAACTCATAAATCATGTAGAATAAATCATGTAACACAAATCTTGTGAGTCATTATACTTTGGCTTTAAAATTTATGCTCTCCTCTTATTCTCGTTACTCATAGTATGAAGGAATCCTTAAACAATACTTTCAACTTATGAATATATCTCATAGAGAGTAAAACTTCTTTAGTGCTAAAAAATTTATATCTTTTTTGAACTCAAACACTTGGAACTCAGAATCATATGACTTTGTTTTAAAAACTGGTGGTCAACTCTTATTAGTAGAGAAACCTACTTCCTTCTTTTGAAAACACTCAAAAGTAATTTGTTTACATTAGAAAATATCTCATCTCAAATGTTTAGGGGAAATATTCTATCTCAATAGAAAATACTTTAGTTTAGGGAGGTTCTTTGAACCGACATAAACTATGCGAGCTACATGGAGTTCAACATCTTATCCTTCTAAGGATGAAACCTCACGTTTGAGAAAGGCATCATACTGCCAAAGAGTATAACCTCAACTCAGTGATCACTTATCTCAGCCTCGGGCCCTATCATCTCGGCCTCAGGCCCAAAATCTCAAACCTACGGTGGCATATAGTTCTGGGGGAAAAACCGTGGTAATTTATCCAACTCGGTGATAAATACTACTCCCTTTAGTTTATCTCGATCATCTCATGGAAATCCACTTTCAAAATAAGCTCATGGTTCATAAGAAACCAACAATCAAATCTATAATATCATGTGGTAGAGTGGATTACAAAACACTATGACCATTAGGTCAAAACATTTCTCAATAATCTCAAAATACTCAAATCATGGGTGCTTATAGCACAAAAGTTCATAAAATTACAAGTATCAAGTAGAGATTAATGACCCATAATTCAATCTCAAGTTAAAACTCATCAAAATGCATCCTAGATAACATATAGATTCATATATCATATAGAAATCTAGAATTTACAGTAATTTAGCTCATAATCTCAACATACTCATATACTTCAATCTTTAAAACATTTCAACTATTAACTTCTCAAGGATTAAAATCATGAGCTATAAACCCAGCTGGAATTTATCAAGAAAACATGTAAAAATTATGCCATTAGACTCTCAATTCATAGGGAAACATCAAAAGTTTGCAAATAATAACAATGGGTGAAAACTCCCAATTCAATTTCATGTAAAATCTCATAAATTGCAGAAAATTGTAGTATAAATAAGCCTTTGGGCACAAGGGTGAAAGGATTACCCTTGTTCAAAACCCCACATACCTTTGACTATGAAATTGGATGAACAAAATTGGTTCAACTCTTATTCTTACTCTTGAGAGAGGGTTCTTGTAACTCTTGAACTAGGGGAACTTAAATCTCAACTCAATTTGTAGAATCTATGGTGAGTTCTTGAATTTCTTGGAGAAGGGTTTTAGATTTGATCTTTAGGGACAAACCCTAGCTCTCTTGTATTTTGGATGATGAATAAAGCCATTTACTTAATTTAGAATATATCAGGGTATAAAAGAGTTGAAAGACCGAAAAGCCCTTTTATAAATGAGTTAAACATACTGAATGGGGGTTGCAACGGTCGGAGCAACGGTCCGTCGCTAGCCTGACGGTCCATCGTATCATCTTGTCAGACTGGGTTAGCTGGGGTCTTTCGCAATGGCTCTTTAGTCAGTAGTAGATTCTTGTCAGACTATGTATGTTTTAATATCAAAGTGTTAGTCTAAGATGTCAATGTTAAATACTTTCATTAAGTTATGAAATCGTTTACCTTTAATTTCTATATATGTTAATTCACTTTTAATGTGGGTTTAAAGCTATATAGATATCATGGGTCAGCTTAAGGCTATTCGTAGTCTTGAGCACCATGTGATGTCTAGGGGGTACTTCAGGGGTGTTACAAGCACTAGCATGTAACTAAGGTATAAGGTAAGAAATAATGTCATAGATGATAATTTAAAACTAGTCAAATCTCATGCATACCATCAAATTAAAATACATATATATATTACATGCTGGGAAAGGGAACAAGGCTTAGTATGATCTTTAAAAACTTTAACATGGACAGTGAAGCTTTTCCGTCCTAAAGGAACCCACGAGTTATATGGGTTGAGCTCCCCTTGTTGAAAGGGATCAGGTGCATATTAGCCGCATAAACCAGAAGTATCAAGGAAGACTAGGGAATGCCCTGACCCCATGTCAATTCTATGTTCATTGTTTAACCTTTCTAAGCAAAGAAATTACATAGGTGGTCAAGTCAAACCAAGTGACAAAATCATATTCATTGATAATTTCACGTAGAGGTTGAGGGTACATAATTTTCAAAGCCTTATATCAAGCCAAAATCATCAAATTGGGGATTAACCATGACCCCTCCATTTAATACAATTCCCATGCATTGCACAAAGTTCAAAATCATAAGTAAAACATGAAGTTTGCACAAATAACCATGGAAAAATCAATCAAGTGTAACGCCCCAAAAATGGGTCCCAACACGTCACATGGTGCTTAGGGTCACAAGTGACCCCAAGCTAACCCTTCTACTGGTAAACTCATAAGCAACTGAATAAAATGCATAAATTTGTACAATATCAGTAGAAGATGACTCTTTTCTGAATTTGATCAATACAAAACTTAATTCACATGATTATAACTCTACTTTTACAAAGAAAACCGAAACTGAATACATTAACTCTACTGACTGTTTATAAAGCCTCTACTAATGGTGACTATTGATATCAAGGACACGACCCCAACTATAACTAATCGATACATAAGAATAACAAAGTAAAGGACAATAGTAAATCTAACTGAAATCCCCGAAATAGGAGGATTCATCATCTACTGGCTGGAATCTGCAACTATCTAATTTTGACTACACATACTACAACTTGTACCAACATTATGAGACAATGTAGCACATAGACATATATGTGGATCAACACTTTGAGGATGTACTGTCTACACTGGGGTGCAATGCAATAAGTAAACAATATCATCAATCTTTATAGAAAATCTGTATGCTGATATAAATGACTCACATAGCTTGAGTAAAACCTGAAATATGATTGTCATAAATTATGTATAATGACGCATATAGTAAAAATCTCGTGAGTCATTCTATTTACTTCTAAAATCTGTATTCTCCATCTTATTCTCAATAATTGAAGGCTAAAGGAACTTTAAACAATTCTTTCAAACTCATACTTTTATCACATGAAGAGTAAAACTTCTTTGAAACTCAAGGACTCAGGACTCTGTGAAACTTTAAGACTTGGGAACTCTGTGACTCTTGGAATTACATAACTATGGACACTCGGGAGTTTCTGCTAACCGGCATAAACCATGTGAGCTATATGGAGTCCAACATCTTATCCTCCTAAGAAAGAAACCTCACATTGGGGAGAAGCTTCATACTCTTGCCAGGGAGTATAACCTCAACTCAGTGATCACTATCTTGGCCTCATGCCCATAAATCTCAATCCTATGGTGGCACGTAGTTCTAGGGTATGAAACCTTGGAATCATACCCAACTCGATGCTAAATACTACTCCCATACTCAGCTCAGAACTCTTAGGAAATCCACCTCAGATAACTCAAGGGTCTATACTGAATACCTAAAATGTATTACTATTTACTTTAATGGAACATCAATTTGGATTCCAACTCTCTTAGAACCAGAAGGTCAAATATTTCTCAATAATCTCAAAGTACTCAAATCATAGGTACTTATAGCACAGAAGTTAATAAAATTGCAATTCTAAAGTAGGGATTAGTGGCCCATAGTTCAATCTCAAGTTAAGACTCATCACTTGTTCTTAGGACTCAAAATGTATAGCTTTAATGCATCAAAATCGTATTTAAACTTCATGCTCAACCATCATCTTAAAAAGCTTACAATCATCTCAATCAAGATATTGGAAAAATAACTCATAATATGAATCTCATGATTTCAACAACTCAAAATTCATGATTTGATAACAAAACATTCATAATCATCTTAAAATCTGGAAAATTCAGAAATAGGCACGAAAATATAAACAAAGTCAGGTAATTCAACTTTTAAACCATGGGAAATCACATAATCTTGCAAATAATGGTAATGGGTATAAATCCTAACTTGATGTTCATGGAAATAATAGTAAAATTCAGAAATTTATATGTTAAAAGAAGTTTTTGGCCACAAGAATGCAAGGATTGTTCTTGTTCAAACCCCAAATACCTTAGATTGATAAACTTGGATGAACAACATGATTTTGAGATGTTATTGGAACTCTTGAATGAGGGTTCTTGACATTTTTTAATTGGGGGTCTTGAATCTTGACTCAATTTATAAAAACTATGGTGAATTCTTGAGTTTCTTGGAAGAGTATTGGATGCTTAAGATCTTTGTTTTGAAGAGAATGAGGATTTAGGGCATAAAGAGCTTTGTAATATGATAGATTTTATGTTTTGGACGGATTGGGGGTAGGATAATTGTCCAAAATACCCCCCTTTTAACCCTTGACTAAACTGGAAGCCCAATTTTATAGGCCACCGTGACACGCCACTATCGCGGTGGCTCACTGAAAATTGACTAATAGGAATATAAGGGTCACTGCGATGCAGAGCCATAGCATTGTCCCACTTGTTGGGACCTGAAAATTCAGCGTGATGCACCACAATCGCGCTAGGCTACTGGAAACTGAAAATTGGGATATTACTCCTCTCCATGATGTGTTAAGGGTCTAAAAGACAGTGTTTTATTATAGGAATTTCAATTAGCTATAACTTTTTGCCCGATTATCGTATTTGGGTAAATCTTATACCGTTGGAAAGATAATTCAATATCCCACACGATAAAAAGTCAATTTTAGGAGAATTCTATATGATTTAAATATTAATCACTTTGGAAGTCATTCCTCAATCTTATAGAGATGAAATTCAGATAAAGGAAAGTTCAGGGTATTACAATATCTCCTCTTTGGGAATATTCATCCTCGAATGTGTTTAACTAGGCTAAGAATACAAAGGAAAACCAAGGGTGCACATCTTGACATAACTTGCTTAACTGATTCTACCTCATTCTAAACCTTTGAGTACGTTTGTGAGTGCATGAACTTATAATAAGAATAACTATATAGCTAAATCTTTGATTAGAAAGGAGATGAATGAAAGAAGACTATTACCTTCGACTGAACTTGTCTTTACTTATCGTAAGGAGTTGACTCAAGCTGAGAGTTTAGAACTTGCTTGATGTGCTCATGGTGCGATCGTACATATAGATTGCAAAGTGATATTTTATGCAGGAATAAATCATGATAAAATGAGGCTAAGATTATACAATAGGTATTACACTGTCTGAGCTGGAACACTGGGAAAACGAAGATCTTTCCGCGAATACTTATGAACTGAATCATGACTAGATATCCAAATTCTGAAACTGATGCCTGATACATATACTGAGATGAATTCGCAAATTTTCATGGGTGCGAACAACTATTTACTAGAATTAACGTACTTATGAAACTTCAGGTAGTGAGAGCAGACTAGTTCGGAAAATGGAAAACTATAGAAATCTATTCGTTAGATTGGTAAACTGGACTGCTGGGTATCCAAACTGAATCATACTAGATACTCATACTCAAGTAGAGGATTTCATTAACACCCTCCTAGGGAGTTCTAATAATATGAGGGAGCAGAGAACTTTGGGCATGATCTAAAAAAGGCATCTGAATAAGAGATTGCAATATTTCTACGACTCTATAGCTTGGAACATAGACCTCGTTGAATCATAGACAGGGATAGAATTTTTGGGCGTTAGGCGATGCAATACCTTACTAGCAAGCTTAGACATACTTCTAAAATATTCTCTCAACTATTTCTTTCCCTTAAAGACCAAACTCATTGATTCATCTTCTAATTCTCACATGGTCGTTGATATTTCCATCTACTCATGTCTAAACTGAACTAAATTCCCTCAACGTCTTCAAGCCTAACCCAAAATCATAGGATATAGCATATAATACTAGTCTGAACCGCAATTCAACACACCCTGCACTTCACAACTTCTCATCTCATGCAAAATTCTCATTACTACATCTAACAACCACATTTAACCTCGTACTAGACATTTACTAACGTGCAGTACATTCATCCAAATATATGCAAACATGATGTTCAAGCCTACGTTCTATTCTACAACTAAAAATACTAAACGAAAATACTAAACAAAGATTGGGTCAAGCATCAATCTTTCTCACAGCTATTCTACAACTTACTGGCACATCTACTAGAATATGAAAGCTTGACTCAGTTACTCCTTCTATTATATTCCCCTTAGATTTAAGCCATCACTCTAAGTCTGTGAACCACTATATACACTCTAGTCTAAACTGAAATCACTTTACTCTAGAGTCTGGGAAATAATAATACAATGAAACTAAACTTACCCAGAAGGACTTTATCTTCACGTACATCACCTAAACCTAATACTTCTTTCTAAGATTTGACTCTTAAACTTCTGTGACCCCAAAAGTCATCATATAATACCTTAATGCTTACTAACTTTGAATCTACATGAGTATCCCCATAGTAGGAGTGCACACCATCTAATGCTTTAACTCTTATTTCTATTAGCTGAATCTTCAAACTTTCATACTTATATTTCTAATGCTTAACATAGATACTTCAAAACCTTGACGGACCATACTACTTCAGTGATAGCCTACCCATATCACGCCTGTAAACTTATATTTCTAAACCATGAGAAGCAAAATTATATTTAAAAAGTCTCAACATCTTTAATCATAATCATAACTCCTTAACTTAGCTATCAAGAATATCATTCGTTATCTAACTAGTCGTTATCCAACTGGCATCTCTACGGTACTACTAACTACACCACATGCAATGATCCTCAAAACTAATACTGCCCTATAGCATCTTGGGCATACTTCTACATCATACATACAACATCAGACTCGATTACAAATCAAATAAACTTAAGCTCTTGTATATACTATTCAAGCCTACTAGATCACTTCCCTATAACTAGTACCATTAACCAAGAAATCATCACATCCACCTTCATGACCACCAATTATTCAAACTTAATGTCTAGCGCTCAATGTGATTTACAGCCCCACCTCACCCATAATTCTCACTTAGAAACTATGAAACAAAACCTCAAGAAATACTAGCCCACTCAAACCTCATAACAAAAATAATCGATCATAATCATATGGCCTATCTTAATCACAATCCGTTAACACATCCTCCGTCTATACATCATTACTATATACCTATCTATACACTTAAACTTTTTTCATACCTCTATAAGTTACAACTAAAATCCTTCTTGCAATCTCAGGAAACCTTAAATTAACAATGCTCATCCATCAATTTCTTTCATCAATAACCAATACTTTTCTAGAACAACAATTTTCATCAACAACTCTTTTCATACTTCAAGCAAACAAAAATTCACCTCAACTAATAACTCCTTCTCTATCTTCTACTAAACTAACATACATGGACATATCACTTTATCATTAACTCAATCATATGCAAAAAGATTCGTCTATACATATATTTAATAAATTACACTTACCACCCTTCTTGTAAATACACCTCTAAACCCCCAGTTCCAACAAGGTGAACAACAAGTTTCTAGTGAACCAAAATAGGCCTCGCATGGCTTCACTTGACTTTGAATTTCAATAATACAATTATAACAAGATTACAAGAGATGGAAACTTGACGCACAATATTCAATGATCTAAGAATACACATCATACTCTATCTTAACTGAATGTCTCATAAGAATGAGGATAAAACTTTAAACATGAGGGGCTTATAACACACTAGAAGGCCCATTCTCTAGCCGCTTTGTGAGACTTCTGAAACATCTTACTAGCAATTCTGAGAGCATTATTAGGGAAGGAACTGAAATTTGCTTATCATGTTATCTCAAGAATAATACAAGGATAATAAAGTATAGATTTACATTATGGATTTTGAGAAGGAATCTGAAAGCACCTCTGACTTGGGCTTAGTGTATGACTTTCCAAAACATGAATAAAACACTTCAATCTTTGAAACTCAAAAGCACTGATGGGATACTTTCTAGCTCGCTTACAATCCCATAATTATTTGTAGAGACTATTTGAGAAACCTTTATCAGTAAAGACTTAAGCTTGACTATTTCTGATACCTTGAAAATAAGGCAGAGATGGCCTGAATAGAGTAAGATAAAAATCTGTATAAGTTTCTTTAAGAATCTTTATATAGTATGATTTGAGACTTAAAAGAATGAAAACATTTCCTAAATGCCTCATAGCCTCTCGAAGAAAAGTACAGACATCTTCGTACCATTCCGCAAGACTCTACTAGACATGGTTTTATAGACACCCTAGGACACTTGAACTCTATGCTCTGATACCAAGTTTGTAACACCCCAAAAATGGGTCCCGAGATGTCACACAGTGCTTAGGGTCACAAGTTACTCCAAGCTAATCCTTCTACTGGCAAACTCATAAGAAACTGAATAAAATGCATAAATTTGTACAATATCAACGAAAGATGACTTTTTTCTGAATCTGATCAATACAAAACTGAATTCACATGATTATAACTCTGCTTTTACAAAGAAAACTAAAATTGAATACATTAACTATATTGATTGTCTATGAAGCCTCTACTAATACTGATTATAGATAGCAAGGATGTGACACCAACTATCACTAATCAATACATAAGAATAAGAAAGTAAAGAATAATAGCAAATCTAACTGAAGTCTAAAAAATAAAAGGACTCATCATCTGCTGGCAGGAATATGCAACTGTCAGATTTTGACTGCACATACTACTACTTGTACGTATATTATGAGATAATGTAGCACATAGACATATATGCGGATCAACACTTTGATGATGTACTGAGTATATGGGGGTGCAATGCAATAAATAAACAATATCATCAATCTTTATAGAAAATGTGTGCTGATATAAATGACTCACATAGCTTGAGTAAAACTGAAATCTGAATCTCATAAATTCTACTTAATGAAGCATATAGTACAAATCTCGTGAGTCATTCTATTTACTTCTAAAATATGTATTCTCCATCTTATTCTCAATACTTGAAGGCTAAAGGAACTTTAAACAATGCTTTTAAACTCATGGAGAATAAAACTTCTTTAAAACTCAAGGACTCAGGACTCTTTAAAACTTGAAGACTAGGGAACTCCGTGACTCTTGGAATTATATAACTTTGGACACTTGGGAGTTTATTTTAACCGACATAAACCATGTGAGCTATATGAAGTCCAATGTCTTGTACTCCTAAGGAAGAAACCTCACGTTGGGGAGAGGTGTATACTCTTGCCAAGGAGTACAACCTCAACTCAGTGATCACTATCTCGGCCTCGGGCCTATAAATTTTAGTCCTATAGTGGAAAGTAGTTTTGGGGTATGAAACCTCAGAATCATACCCAACTCGGTGCTAACTAAAACTCCCATACTCAACTCAGAACTCTTAGGAAATCCACCTCAGATAACTTAAGGGTCTATACTGAAGAACAAAATGTATTACTATTTTCTCTAATGGAACATCAATGTGGATTCCAACTCTCTTAGGACCAAAAAGTTCAAATATTTTTCAAAAATCCCAAAGTACTCAAATCATAGGTCTTATAGCACAAAATTTCATAAAATTGCAATTCTGAAGCAGGACTTAGTGGCTCATAGTTCAATCTTAAGTTAAGACTCATCACTCGTACTTAGGACTCAAAATGTAAAGTTTTAATTCATCAAAATCATATTTAAACTTCATGCTCAACCATCATCTTAAAAAGCTTGCAATCATCTCAATCAAGATATTGGAAAAATAACTGATAATATGAATCTCATGATTTCAACATCTCAAAATTCATGCTTTGATAAAAAAACATTCATAATTATCTTAAAATCTGGAAAATTCAGATATAGGCACGTAAATATAAACAAAATCATGTAATTCAACTTTTAAACCATGGGAAATCACATAATCTTGCAAATAATGGTAATGGGTATAAACCCTAACTTTATGTTCATGGATATCATAGTAAAATTCAAAAATTTATGTCTTAAAAGAAGTTTTTGGGCACAAGAATGCAAGGATTATTCTATTTCAAATCCCACATACCTTAGATTGATAAACTAGGATGAACAACTTGCTTTTGAGATGTTATAGGAACTCTTGAATGACTGTTCTTGAAGCTTTTGAATTGGGGGTCTTGAATCTTGACTCAATTTGTAAAACCTATGGTGAACTCTTGAGTTTCTTGGAAGAGGATTGGATGCTTAGGGTTTTTATTTTTAAGAGAATGAGGATTTAGGGCATAAAGAGCTTTGTTATACGATAGATTATGTTTTAGATGGATTGGGGGTAGGATAATTGTCCAAAATACCCCCCTTTAACCCTTGACAAAACTGAAAAAATATAATTAGAAGCTCGATTTTATGGGCCACCGTGATACGCCACTATCGCGGTGGCTCACTTGAAATTGACAAATGGGAATCTGAGGGTCACCTCGATGCGGAGCCATAGCGTTATCCCACTGGTTGGAACCTGAAACTTCAGCGTGATGCGCTACAATCGCGATAGGCTACTGAAAACTGACAATTGGGATATTATTCCTCCCCGCGACGCTCTAAGGCTCTGAATGACGGTGTTTTATGACAGGAACTTCAATTTGCCATAACTTCTTGCCCAATTATCGAATTTGGGCAAATATTATATCATTGCAAAGATAATTCAATTTCCCACATTATAAAAAGTCAATTTTAGGATAATTATATGTGATTTAAAAATTACTCACTTTGGAAGTCATTTGTCAATCTTATAGAGACAAAATTAGGCTTAAGGAAAGTTTGGGGTAGTATATTAAGAAACTAATCAAGTCTAATTCCCTCAATAATGTCAAAACCCACATCAAAACCATGCATTTATAATCAATCAATGACATTACAAAAATATAAATTCAAGAGAAATAGCCACATGACTTAATTACCAAGAAACTTGAATAAGACAACACACTTGGGACCCTAGATGACCACCTCCTTGAACCCTAGCCTTGACTTGAAAAGGGGGATTTGAGAGAGTTAAATTATTCATGCTATTCCCTGAAAACTGATGGAAATAAGTTAATATAGTGTTTAGGTGTCGTTTTAAGTGTAAGGACTTTAATAGCCTTCCTCCCACGTCAAAAAAACAAAAAAATACCGAATTTAAAGCATCGGTGCATTGCTAGGGTAATAACTGTGTTAAGCTCCACATCGAGCTGCTATCACAGACCCAAAATGCCTCCTCAAGAAAATGCTCATAACTTTTCGCTCGGGTATCGGATTAAGGCAAACTTAGATGTGCTGGAAAGAGGACACATTGATCTATAATTTCCTAGGTCTTGAGCCTAAATATTCCACATATTCCATAAATTATACAGGTTCAAAGTTAACCGTAGTAGAATTGAATTCCAAAATTTGGTCGATAATGAAAGTTCTTAACTCCACATCACTCTAAGTGTTTACTTCGAACATTATTCCTCTTGATGAGCTAGCGTTGTGCTGGAAAATTTAAGGCTTTCAACTCAAAATAATTATAAGTTCTTGAGTAACTATTGTTATTTTTTATTATATTTCATGTGATATTACAGGGAAGTCGATATGTATGAAAACCTATGGTAACCTCGTCAAGAAGGATAATTTTTCATTAAAGTAGATGTTAAGAGTGTTGTTGATGACTTTTATGATAAGTCATCAATAGTGTGGTAAGTCATCATCAGAGGGCATCAACTATAAGCAGTATACAAGGATTGGAAAGAAATGTTGATGACTCGATCTGATAAGTCGTCAACTGAGGTTGTCAGTTGTAGGCAACAAGTAAGGATTTGGAAGAGTTGTTGACGACTTGGTCTAATAAGTTGTCAATTATCTGATAAGTTGTCAGAGTTGGTCGTCAGTTATGGTGCGAACAATCTAGAATTTGAAATTCAAAATCTGAAGATCATGAGTATTAATAGAAAATTTTTAGATTTTTTATAGGCATCTTGATCTTATTGAAAATAACTATTTTTATATTTTGGCTTTTGTCAAATTTGGTTTTGAATTATCTTTGAATTATTATTGTGTTTTTTTGGAATCTTGTTTGAATTTGAAGGAAGAACAATCTTCAATTTTCATGTTTTGTAAGTTAACTACTTTTGAATTATGGATCTAATGCATGCTATTTCTGTCTATCTCATGAGGAATGAAATTCCATAACCGGAGTTTTGGGATCTATGAGTGTTGCTTTATGAATTCTATAGTTGGCTAAGATTTGAATGATTGTGGGTACTACTTGATATTTCTTTTGTAATGAATTTTGTCTGTTGGTTGCAAAGAATAGATTTAGCCTTACATTGGTTTGCTTGAACTAAGAAATCAATTAAAGGAAGAAAATTATCAACAGGGATTTGGAAACATTAAATTTCTATCTAATGGTTAATGCTTTAACAATATTAATCTTTTTGAGATAAAATAGTTTAAACATATGGATTTCCTAAGTTTAAGAGAATTAGGTAATCAAGCATCTAACTAGATTAGAAGATCTTTAGATCAATCATCGATAGTGATAGTCTGTAGTTCCCTACATGTCATGAGAATCTTCGGTTGCAACTATTGATCAACATATAACAATATTTATAATGAACAAAACTCTAGTTTTATTTCATAATTAATTTGAAATATTGAAACATTGACTTTGGATTACTAAAACAAAGTGAGCAGTAACATTTGTTTGAATTCTAAAAAACCCCCATTTACAGGAAACTATTAGCTATTAGTCGATTAAATCATAAATAGTCTTGATTAACACCATATTTCCTATAGGATTCGACCCCAACCTAGTTGGGTTATATGTTTGATGACAACCGCTTACTCTTTCAGAAGAGACGTGTAATTTGGGCATATCAAATTTTGGCATCTTTGCTGGGAATACGATTGTTAATTAAGCATATCTGTGATAATTTATTTATAGTTAAGTTTCTTAATTTTAGTTTTATTTGTTGTTTTTAATTTTTATAGGTTCTTTGTTGTATATACCATAAACCAAAAGGTCAGGAGAACTATTATTACCTTTCAATCCATAACCTCACCTTATTGGGAAAATGGGTGACCAATAAGAAGCTGAGAGATTAGCCACTTTGGCTAATGTACAACTCAATCAGCAAAATATTGATAACCCTGGTCGAGTGGTAAATACAGATGATGATGACCTGGGGATGATAATCAGATTGATCTTACAAATAGGAGGCGTGCTGAGAATGTAGTTGCACCAGTGAATCAAAATTGGCCAATTAGAGGAAGAGCAAACCGCCAACCTGATGTGTAGTTTTCATTGGATGAGGAGGAGATATTGATTTGGATAAAGCTGGTTCTACAGGAGAAATTATTCCACAACCATTAGCACTGAGTGTCAAGTTCAACATCACAAGCACTATGATCCAGCTGTTAAATCTCAAAGGGTTGTTTGGTGGACTTCCAGGGGATGATCTGAATATGCATTTGGTGAATTTTATCAATAGATGTAAATCTGTTGACAACCCTGGAGTTAGGAAGAATATGATTCATCTACGGTTATTTACATTGTCCTTTTCTGGGGAGGCAACACTGTGGTTGAATGAGTTACCTCTCGATTCTATAACAAACTAGAGGCACTTGCAAGGAGCTTTCCTAGAAAAGTTCTTTCCCCCTTCCAGGATGTTATAGTTGAGGGATAAGATTAGAAACTTCAGGCAGTTACCGAATGAAGATCTTCATGAGATATGGACGAGATTTAACAAGAAGCTAACGCAGTTCCCTAATTACAAGGTGACTGACTATCATTTGATGGAAACATTCTACAGGGCTTTAAACTCTATCACTAAATCAACTGTGGACAATGTCGTAGGGGGAGCATTCACGGACCTTACTTTTAGTAAGGCAGCAGAGATGCTGGAATGAATGACTAAGACAAGTAGATCTTGGTATACTAGGGATTCTGTGGTAGTATGTAATATTAAGACTAGCAGGATAATAGATGAAAAACACATGAGAGAAGAGGAACGTGACTCGGATATGGCACATATAAAGACCATGATGGATTTTCTCACAAAGCATTTACTATCTGGGAAGACATTAAAGGTAAAAGTTGTTAGGTCGCAAACTAGGGGAGCTGAATCAGATTTTGAGAAAGAGGCAAATTACTTGAATAATCAGGGGTGGTTTCGAGGTAATAGCCCAAGGAATCCATGTCATAATTATTATGAAAAAGTTGGTTATAGGGACCATGATCAAGGTTATTGGAAAAATAAGAATGACAGGAGTGGATTGTATATACCTCTTGGAAATTATGACAATGTTTCTTCTAGTTTTATCAAAATATCAATAGAGGATATGATGGTCAAGTTATTGAAAGGAGTGATGTCAACTAACATTGGACTGACATAAATGAAGAGTGACTTATCATCCATGAGCTAGTTAGTTGACTGACATTTAACTTCTATTAAGAAACTGGTGAAGTATATGACTAAGTTATCCACGTCTTTCCACCAGAGAAAGAGTGGAACATTGCCAAGTGACATGGTGTAAAATCCGTTTAATGATAATTCTTTCATGGATATTACCGCTAGAAGTGGTAAAGTGTTACCTAGCCGGTCTGTGGGCAAACCTATTATGAACAATGTGGTGGAATTAGATTTAAAAATAGAATAAGAACATCCAGGGGAGTCTGAGAAGATAGAGATTGATAAGGTTCCATCAAAATAGAAGTAGGTCGATGAGTCATAGAAAGACAAGGGGAAGGAAGGAGAGACAGTGTTAACAGAATATCAAAAATACCTTCTTTATTCTCTCACAGATTGCAGAAGAAGGAAGATGACATGAAATTTAGAAATTTTATGTCAATGCTAAAGCAATTGACTATCAATGTGCCTTTTGTATAGGTGCCAGAACAAATGTCAGGCTATACTATGTTCATGAAGGATATTGTGACTAAGAAGCAAACTGTGATCTACGAGCCGGTGAAAAATCTTCACTATCGTAGTGCTATTTCTACAAGATTTTTGGTGCCAAAAAAGTTGATCCGAGACATTCATTATCCCGTCTACTATTGGATCACTTATATTTGCCAAGGCCTTTTTTTATCTGGTAGAAAGTATTGTTTTAATTCTATTGGCATGTTCAAAAAGCTGGGGTTGGGGATCCTACACCTACCAACATACGGCTTTTGATATCGAATAGATCTATGAAAAGGACAATTGGGATTGTTTATGACGTGCTCGTGAAAGTGGCTACTTTTATCTTTCCGACAGACTTTGTACTCTTAGATTGTGAGATAGAATTTGAGGTACCTATTATCTAGACATTCTTAGCTATTGGGAGTGTATTGATTAATTTGTAGACAAATGAGATGAAATTTAGGCTCAATGATAAGGTGGTCAGTTTTGACGTTTTCCAATCGATGAAGCAACAAAGGGAGATAAGTGTGTTCTTCATCAATATATTTTATGAAGATGAGCAAAAGGTACCAATTGTGGAGCAATTTATTGTGGAGACATTGGTTGTAGTATTAATGAACTTCAATAGTGAGGAGTCAAAGAATATGATGAAATTGTATATGTACTAACAGGAATGGGGTCATACTCTTATGCCCCTATGAAGCTGGATTTGTACCTTAAAAATCATCCAACACCACCAGCCAAACCTTTAATTGAGAGCCACCAGCATTGGAACTGAAAGAGCTACCAGGCCATTTGCAGTATATGTTTCTGGGTAGTGGAAACACCTTACCAGTTATTATCGCAGCAGACTTGGGAGAGCAACAGGCTAAGGCCTTTATTTTTGTGCGTAGGAGATACAAAAGGGCTATCAGATGCATGATAGCAGATATTATTGGTATTCCATCAGGCATTTGCTCACACAAAATCCAACTTAAGGAAGAATTCATGTTGACCATTAAGCATCAGCGTAGACTAAACCCACCTATGCAAGAAGTGGTAAAAAAGGAGATTGTAAAGTGGCTCTATGCAAGAGTAGTGTACCCAATCTCTGACAGTAAGTGGATGAGTCCAGTACAATGCGTACCTAAGAAACAGGCATGACTATGGTTGCTAATGATGAGAACGAGTTGATTTCATTTAGGCCAGTGACTAGACAGCTTGTTTGCAGGGACTACCAGAAGTTGAAATCATGGACATTAAAGGATCACTTTCCAATGCCCTTCATGGATCAAATGCTTGATCGCTTGGTAGGAAGGGGTCGGTATTGCTTTTTGGATGGATATTCGATATACAAACAGACTTCTATAGCCCTAGAAGATCAGGAGAAAATAACATATACATTCCCATATGGAATGTTTGCATCCAAGCAAATGCCGTTTGGTTTATGCAATGCACGAGCCAATTCCAAAGGTTCATGATGTCAATTTTCTCCGACATAGTGGAAGACACTTTATAAGTGGTCATGGATAATTTATCTATAGTGGGTGATTCATTTGAGTTATATTTGGTGAATTTGAGTAAAGCACTATAAAGATGTGAAAAATTAAATCTCGTGCTGAACAGGGAGAAATGCCACTTCATAGTGAAGGAAGGCATTGTGTTTGGACATAGAATTTCAGAAAAGGGGATTGAGGTTGATCGGGCCAAGGTAGAAGTGATTAGGAAACTACCCCCTCCTATATCAGTGAAGGGAGTCCGTATTTTTCTGGGTTATGCTGTATTCTACTGTCGATTTATTAAAGACTTCTCCATAATTGAAAACCCACTTACCAAACTGTTGAAGAAATAGACCAAATTTGTGTTCAATGATAATAGTATGAAGGCATTTCAATGCCTTAAGGAGAAGTTGGTTTCTTCCCCAATTATAGTTGCTCCCGATTGGTCTAGGCCATTAGAAATAATGTGTGATCCAAGTGGAGTAGCACTTTGATCTGTACTTGGATAGAAGAAGGAGAAACATTTTCACCCCATTATTGCGCGAGAAAAGCATTGAATGGGGCATAGAAAAATTATACTATCACTGAGAAGGAGCTTCTAGCTGTTGTATAGGCTATTGAGAAATTTTGGTCATACTTATTGGGAACCAAGGTGGTGGTTCATACAGACCACGCTGCTTTGAGATACTTAATGGTGAAGAAGGATGCAAAACCAAGGCTGATTAGATGGGTATTATTTCTGGTGAAATTAGACTTTGAGGTCAAAGATAGAAAAGGGTGTGAAAATTAAGTTTGCAAACCACCTATCCAGGAAAAAGGGAAATTAGATCACTGCTGAAAACCTTGATATTGATGATGGTTTTTTGGATAAATAGATTCTAGCAGTTGCACTATAAATGGTGCCTTGGTACGCAGACTTCACCAACTTTATGGTGATTGATATTATCCTGGATAATCTTTCTTTTCATCAGAAAAAGAAATTTCTCCATGATGCCAAGAGATACTTCTAGGATGATCCATAGTTAACTAGGCATTATACTGACAATATTTATCAGAAGGTTCATCTCAAAAGTTGATCTTCTAGGTATTTTGGAGAACTGCCATGCATCCCCAGTTGGGGGATATCATGCAGGTGATCATACGAAAAGAAAGGTGTTGCAAAGTGATTATTATTAGCCAACCCTATTTAAGGATGTGTATGAATTTGTAGAGAGATGTGACCCGTACCAAAGACAGGGTTTGATCTCGAAGAATCATGAGATTCCTATGGCAAATATGTTGGAAGTTGAACTATTTGACGTCTAGGGTACTGATTTCATAGGTCTATTTGTGAGCTCCTTCGGGCTGAAGTATATCTTAGTGGCTATGGAATACATGTCCAAATGGTTTGAGGTTATTTCTTTGGATGATAATGAAGGTAAAAGAGTGGAGTCGTTCCTTAAGAAGAATATCTTCTCCCGCTTTGGGGTACCACGTGCAGTTATAAACGACGGGGGATCCCACTTCTGTAACAAAATATTTCAGGATGCATTATTGAAATATGATGGTAAACAGCATAAGGTATCCACTTCATACCACCCATAAACTAATGGAAAAATGAAAGTCTGAAATTGGGAGATAAAAGCAATGTTGTCTAAGACGGTGAATGGGAGTAGAAGGGACTGGCCTCGAAATCTCAATGATGCTTTGTGGGCATATCGGACTACTTTCAAGACACCCATTAGGATATCACCAAATCAGTTAGTCTATGGCAAAGCATGGCATCTTCTAGTTGAGCTGAAGAAGAAGTCTTGGTTGGATCTTAAATGACTAAAAATAGACTAGAAAGAAGCATCCAAGTTAAGGTTGGGATAATTGAATGAGATGGAAGAATTCCATCTTAGAGCTTATGAAAGAGTTGACCGATATAACGAGAAGATGAAGAATTACTATGATCAAAGAATTGAGAAGCGAGAATTTTGTGTTGGTGATTGGGTTCTATTATTCAATTCTCGACTTTAGATCTTTCTGGGCAAATTTAAATCCAGATGATCGGGGCCTTTCAAAGTGCGGCAAGTATTTCCATCGGATGTAGTGGAACTGAAAAGTAAAGATGGGAGTCTATTTAAAGTTAATGGGAAAAGAATCAAGAATTATGTTGTCCCAATGGATGAAGTGAAGTTGTTGTCTACAGTTTTTCTTGAAGAAATTTGAGTAGTTGAGACAACCAAGTCATGTCGCGACAGTAAATTAGACGCTATTGGGAGGTAACCCAAATTTTCATGTTGTAAGTACATTATTTGTTTTAAATTTTGATTTTTAAAGAATAAGTTGTTCAGATGTGGAGGAATAAAGTTAGAATCAAAGTTGTTGATGGAAAGGAATTGACAAAAAAAGTTGATAGGTTATCTACTTGTTGACGACCTACCACTTGAAGTCGTCGATTCAAAGCAAAGGGGATCTCATACACTGGATTGAGATACAACCAAGTTGATAAGTTATCTATAAGTTGATGACTTATCACTTGACATCATCAACTCAAACAAAAATTGGGCATATTCTGGATAAGGGTGATGACATGGCTGATAAGCCATCACCAAAGTGATGGGCTGTCACCAAAGTGACGGACCGTCACACCTTGTCATCAACTGAACCAAAATTCAGCAACATTCTTGTAACACCCCGAGAGTACACCCTGGGTTTCACACGCTGCTTACACTCCTGAAGAACAAAAATCTAACCCATGAGCTGGTACCTATTGTGAGCATTGGGTTAAACTGATAATGACATAACATATGTAGAATTTAACTGAGGAATTCCATAAGGTTGTAAGTCATAAATCAAATAAAATCTGTAAGGAATAACTGATAATACTGATAAAACATCTGACAGTAACAACTAAAATCTGAGAAACTAACTAACTGTCTAAAATAGTTTTAAAATCCTCTACTGACTGACTGAGGAGCTAATGGGGAAAGCCCCAAACTAACTCCGACTGAATGGAAATGACTAAAACTTAAAATGTAATCTAAGATAAATAAATCATATCCTCGAAATATGAGGACTTACCACTGCTATGGCTGATAAACTGGAAAATCTATACACGATCCAAGAACTGAGCGTTCGAACCTATGATATGATACATCATAGCGCAAGAAAAGAGTATGTGATCAGTAATTTTAATGTACTGGTATACTAAATTAGGTAGGATGATATGCATGGTTTCATGAACATGAATAATAATTGTCTAAATATATATATAACATAAAATATTGAATAGAGTGTATTAAATCTGTAAATACTGAGAATGTGTGAAATTTGTAAATACTGAGGATGCATGACCAAGAATATAATATGTTCTGAATAAAATCTGTGAATACTGAAATATTGAAATTTGATAACTAAATCACTAATATCTGCATGCTATGGTCAAACAACTGAAACTGAATTACTGAGTTGATTACTAGATTGATTGTAGAGCTATCATCTAACCGACATGCCCCAATGATCATGTTTGGGGTCCAACCTGTAACCCCAGTTGGAAGGGTGTTAGTACCATGCCACGATTACTAATACTATCTATGTGGATACACTATACTGATGTAGTGTCTCGAAGGACTAAGTGTGTCAAGCATAAACTGACAAGTGACCCCTACAAGGAAGTCAAGCCAAAACTGATGGGTGACTCCTCATATCCTATGCTAGCTACATAGTTCTAATGTACAGGGACTGCTACTAATGACTCTGCCTAGCTTATGGGGAAGCCACCATCCCTTCACTCTCTCTATGCTAAATTCTACTCTCAACTGAACTTACTTAAAATATTGAACTGTTCTAAGTTTAACTGATTCTGATGACTGGCTGAACTGATAATGCTCATAACATATTCAAAACTATTTTGAAGATACTAATACTAGGTAAAAAACTATATTTTTGGGTATTCATAACCTCCGGGACTCAATAGCAATAATAGTAAAAAAATACTTAAGCTTGGTGACATAACATGAAAGCTTTTATCAAATATTCATTCTTATAGGAATTTTATCAAACACTTGATATTCATAGTTTAATCTAATCATGGGAATAGTATGAAACTTGGAGTAATAGCATGATTTCGACCTCAAGAACCCTTAATCATGATTTAAATCAGTGAATAACAACATTAGAACATATGGGGTCTGATAAACAACATCAATTTCATGAAAACATGGTATAGAACTGCAATTCATGGGAATTCATGGTTAAAATCACAATTTAAAATCATCATAACATGTAAAGATCACAACTTTAAATTTAAATAAGGATACTTGTACTCCATGGGTGGAAGGAACCCATGGATGAACACTTAACTTACCTGGGTTAATGAATTCGTGAGAATTGATGGTGAATTCTTGAGATTTGATCTTGAATTTTGAAGGCTAAGGTTTTCTCTTAAGAGAGAATACTCTTTGTTTGAGAGAAGTTGCATAAAATAATGAATAAGTAGGATTTTAGGGCATTAATTTCATATTTTGGACGGATTAGGATAATAGAAAAAGACCAAACCGTCTATGAAATAATTAAACATTTTCATCAGTGGAATCCCATTTTTGGGCTTTACCATGACGTGGTGGCATTTTGGCAAGCCACTGGAGTTTTCCTAAAATTGTATTCCATGGATAAGTGCAAAAATGTACTATGACATGGCATGGTGGAATCGCATTGCGTCACTAGAAATTGACAAGTGCAAACTGGCACTCTGGTGTTAAGCGGTGTTATTGCATTGTGTCACTAGAATAAGACAACTTTGAAATGGCAATTTGGCATGATGCGGTGCCAATTTTGGAGCCTCACTGGAAAGCGACAATTGAGAAATGGCACATCAGCGCGATGTGCTGCTCGTATTGATCTACTGCTTTCACTAATGTTCCATAAGTTCTAACCTGAGAATCGGATTTGAGCGAAATTGGTATCGTTGTAAAGATAATTCAATTTCTTACTATTTATTGCATCTTGAGCTCGAAAATTCTGAGTATAGAAAAATATATTCTTGTTTAATGTTGACTAAAGCAACATTCTTATAAAAAATTCAATCAATAAGCATATTTTGAATCGTCTAATAGCTGGGAGTTATTTGTGGCATTATTTGTCGGTGTTCATATAGATGTGTTCATAGATCATAAGAGCCTTAAGTATGTATTCTCTCAGAAATATTTTAACCTCCATCAAATAAGGTGGTTAGAGATCTTAAAAGACTATGACATGAGTGTCCTTTATCATCCGGGCAAGGCTAATGTAGTGGCCGACACTCTAAGCAGACTGTCTATGGGTAGTGTTGCTCCTATTGAAAATAGTAAGAAGAAGTTAGCTTAGGAAGTCCATCAGCTTGCTAGACTAGGTGTTTTCTTAGTCGATACAGTAGAGGGTGATATATGGGTTCAAAGTAGTTCAGAATCATCTCTAGTTTCCGAGGTGAAAGAAAAGCAGGATAGAGATCCCCGCTATGTCAAGTTGAAAGAGTCAGTCAAGGACCAGAAAGTAGAGGTTTTCTCCCAAGTGGGAGATGATGTTTTGCATTATTACGGTCGTCTTTGCATGCCAGGTGTAGATGACTTGAGGAAACGAATTCTTGCAGAAACGCAAGGTGCGTGCTACTCTATTCATCCAGGGGCGAATAAGATATACCGCAACTTGAGGGAGATCTATTGGTGGAGTGGGATGAAGAGAGATATCGCAGAGTTTGTGGCTAAGTTCTCTACATGTTAGTAGGTTAAAATAGAGTATAAGAAGCCTAGTGGGTCTATACAGGATTTCACTATTCCTACTTAGAAGTGGGAAGAAGTGAACATGGATTTTGTGATGGGTTTGCCTCATACTCGTCATCAACATGATTCAGTTTGGGTCATTGTAGATAGGATGGCCAAATCAACTCATTTTCTTCAGTTCATACCTCTTATTCAGCCAAGGATTATGCCAAACTCTACATTAGAGAGTTGGTCAGATTGCACGGTGTTCTGCTATCTATTATCTCAGACAGGGTGCCCAGTTCACCTCTTATTTCTGGAAAGCATTCCAAAAGGGTCTTGGTACCCTAGTTCATATCAGTACAGCCTTTCATCCTTAGACATATGGTCAAGCGGAAAGTACCATTAAGACATTAGAAGATATTATACGGGTGTGTGCTATTGATTTCAAGGTTAGTTGGGATGACCACTTGCCTTTGATTGAGTTTTCATACAACAACAACTATCATTCCAGTATTCGGATGGCTCCATTTGAAGATCTCAATGATCGATGATACAGATCTCCAGACGGTTGGTTTGAAGTTAGTGAGGTCTCATTTATAGGGTCTGACTTAGTATTCGATGCCTTAGAAAAAGTCCAGTTGATCACAGAAAGACTCTGGGCTGATCAGAACCGCGAAAAGTCTTATGTAGATGTGCGCAGAAAGGATATCGAGTTCGAGATAGGTGATTATGTCTATCTAAAGACCTCTCCTGTGAAGGGAATGAAGTGGTTCGGCATGAAGAGAACGTTCAGTCCCTGATATGTCGGTAAATTCAAAATTCTCAGTCGTTTCAGCAAGGTAGCTTATGAGCTCGAGTTGCCTTCAGTTTAAGCCTCAGTTCATCTAGTCTTCCAAGTCTCCTTGCTCAAGAAGTGCATAGGTGACCCAGCAATTATAGTCCCTATTTAGAGCATATATGTTTAGAATAACCTATCTTATGAATAGATTCCAGTTGAAATCTTAGACTATCAGACTTGCAGACTGAGAAACAAGGAAATCCCTCTAGTCAAAGTTCTTTGGCGGAATCAGTCCATTGAGGGAGCTACTTGGGAAGAAGAAGCAGATATGCGAACAAAGTATCCTCAACTCTTCTCCTCTAACTCAGACTCAGCTCAAGGTAACAATTTTGCTTAAGCTTTTCAGTTTCATGCTCAGATTTTAGTTACAAGCTCGGTATCCAGTCAATGTTCAAAATTCCATTATAAACTTGGTATTGATTACCATTTCATATTTAGTCATCCATTCTTTATTATTTGAATTATATAATCATGCATCAGATATGTATTCTCATTGAGACAAACTCAGTTCATCAGAACACTCAGTCATGCATTCATGAATCAGTTATACATGCATCAGGTATGCATTTTTAGTATGATATATTCAGTTTATCAGTCATGTTAGTCATGGGATCATGATTCAGTTGTTCATGTTTATTATGTACGTCATTTTATCTTTCTCCCCTGTCAATAAATCTCATTCGAGGATGAATGTTCTCAATGGGGAGATATTTTAAGACCCCATAAAATTCTTAAGCTTAATTCAGTTCTTTAAGCTTGACAAGGGGTCCCAGATTTAGAAAATTATAGCTAAGTTTCAAGACTTAGTTTATTTTAGTCTTCAAAAGTTGGCAATCTTAATTCGCGACCTCATTTTCCTTTTATGGTTTTTTTTTATTTATTCATGATCAGGAAGGTCAATAGGTTTTCCCAGACAAGTTTTGGATTTTTCAAAACATGTTTAGATCATGTTTGGAGCCTTAAAATAGTGAACCATCGCAATCTTGGTCCGCCGCGTCGCCAATCGCATTGGTCAACATTTATTTAGGTGGTCAGAGCAATAACTTCTGAGGCTCGATGTATCATGGTGCAACGTGTTGCTTATCGAGTCGTAGCCCTCAATGCATCGCATCACTTATAGCGTCGGTACCCAGTTTTTTTTAGTCATTAAATGACCACTTCCTTAAGGGTAAAAGGGTCAATTTACCCTCCAATATAATCCCAAAAACACGTAATTCAGCTATTTTTCACCCAAATTATAATTGTCTCTCTCAAAGTCCATCAAGAACAAGCTTAGGGTTTTCAACTGTGGATCCAAATTTCAAGAATTTCACTGTTAGTTTTAAGAATCTTCCATCAAAGATACGCATAGTATTCATTCATGGATTTCTTTAATCCATAGAGTTCAAGAATCAAGTTTTAAATCATGTATTTTGAATATTTTGTTGTGGGTAGATTATCTTCATGAGATTATGATTATATGATTCCCAAGTTGGAAACTTTATGTGTTTTTATGAATCTAGGTTGGTATGTAAGTTGAAATCCATGAATTGAGTTGGTTATAATGTTAAATTAGATAATTATGCCTATACCCTAAGTTGTGAAAGCAAGGTGTTTGATAAAATACCTAAGAGGATAGAAATTATGTATTATAGCTCAATTGTGATCCAAATGACAAATGCATGCTTTAACCTTATGTTCAAAATGAATTTCATGCTAATCTTATGTATTGAAATGGTTCGTTGGATTGCTCATGAGTTAGCCTTATGAAATTATGCCATGTATACATGCTATCCTATCCATGTACCAAGCTATGATAATCAAATGCCAATGAAAAATCCCCAACTTATTGTATTATGGATTGTTGATGTAGATCATGTAATAAAAAATGTCATACCTTGTCACTTTCCTTTTATCGAGTCATGGGGGTACTTGTACTCAAAAATTTAGGTGTGGGCCTAGATACAGTGTCATGTTTTCAAGATACTCTTAGTCAAGCCATGATCTATAGAACTCAGTCAGTCATGTGACTCAGGAAAACTTAGTAAACTCAGTAATTCCAGAAACCTCAGAAAGCTCAGTAATTCAGTAATCTCAGTAGTATCCCGTCAGTTAAAGAAAATTAATGAACTCATTCTAGTTCAGTTTAAATAATCATGTTCAATGTTTATTCAGATAAGAGTAGGATTCAGCACCGAGGGAACCCAAGGATGGGAACTTACCTGCTAGTTGAGGGTGTGATTCTTAGGAGCAATCCTAGCATTCTAGAACTATGTAGCCAGCGTAGGTTGAGACATAAACATATTAGTCGAGGGTTGATGAGTTGGCTTAACCTGTCAGATGAAGGTCCCACCATTCTCATTAGAGTACCTTCCAGATGAGGGTTACTCATAGCTTGTCTTTACCAGAGGCGCAATATTGACAGCGTTCCAGGGGTTACAGATTGGACCCTAATTCAGTTGTATTGTTTTATTTGGGGAATGCCGGTTAAATGACTACTTCTCAAAGTTACAACCTCAGTCTCAATCTCAGTAACAGAACTCAGATAGTTTTTCAGAATCTAGGACTATCAGATACAGTTAACTTATAACAGTACAAAACTCCGTTAGTTCTATCAGAACCTAGACTATCAGATATAATCACTCAGTATCAGTTATATAAGTTATATGTAACTTATTTTATCATTAATCATACTCAGTAGTCAGTATCATCATGAATTCAGCTACAGTCACTTATTCATGCATGTACTCTCACATTCATATTTTACAGTCGGTTAGCATAGTTCATTCTTATAAACCCCTTGCATTCATCCTACCTCACTTGCATACCAGTACATTCAATTGAACTAATGCATTTGTGCTATGGTGATTTATACCATAGGTTCAGAAGTACGAGCTCCAGAGCATCCTTAGTAGATCAGACGTTCAACACCCAGACTAGCAGTGATTCCTCATTATTCAAGAATAGCATGATTATTTTATTACATTATTATTTCAATAGTCCGAAGTTAGTTTGGGACATATCCAATAAACTCCACAGATTTTAGACAGTTTAAAGGCTTCTAGACTACAGTATGTTCAGGTAGTTTTGTTTCAATTTGTTTTGGTATTGATATACCGTACTTTCAGATGTTATGTTTTATCAGTTTTGAAACTTATGGGCTTTCAACCTTTAATTCCACATTTATACAATATATTATGAAGTGTTCAGGTACAGATATCAGTCATGGGTAAGCTTGTGTTCCTTTGAGGTCATGAGAATCGTGTAGCATTTCGGGTACCAGATTCGGGGTGTTACAATAACCTACCCATGTGATCGATCATAAGCTAAGTCTTTAATCCATATAGAAATGGGAATAATCTGATAATCTGTACCTACGTTGGCTACGTAGTTCTGTGGATGTAGGATGCGCTAAATCCACACTTCTCGCTTGGTGCTAAATACTACTTCTTTTTTATTTTCTAACCTCATTCTATTGGAAATCCACTTTCAAACAGCATAAGGGTTTATATAAAACCAATTATGCATTTATCTAATAAAATCTATGAATAAAGATGACCTAAATTCTGTAATCTATAATAATCTGTAAAGTGGATTCCATAGCTACACTGAGGATAAAAAGATCAAAGCTTTTTCTGAAAATTTGTAATAATCTGCTCATCAGATGCTTAAAGCATCATTTTTCATGAATTAATAATATTCAATCTTGGGTTAATAACCCATGCTTTAAATCTCATGTCAAAACATCATAATAAATCATGCTCAAATATGAGAACAATGATAATTCATCTCAAAATATGTAAATTACTATAATAGGCACGAAAATATGAAAATAGGCATGCAATTCTTCCTCTAAAATACTTGAAATATCAAAATCTTGCAATGAGCAATAATATTTATGAACCCTAATTTCAAATTCATGTATAAACATTCAAAATTATATGAACTTGTAAAATAAAACTAGTTTTGGGCACAAGCATGAAATGAGTATCCTTGTTCATAAACCCCAAATATATTAATTGATTCTTAGATAAAGAAACATTGAATTTTGGGTTCCTATTAAGTTCTTGCTGATGGGTTCTTGATTAACTTTCTTTTGAAATCCTTAATTTGGAGCTTTCTTGGAGAATCTATGGAGGATTGTGATTTTTGTTGAAGAAGCTTTTGGTTTCTAGGGTTTTGCTTTTGAAGAGTATGATGAATAATGAGCATAATAGGCTTAGGATATGATTAATCTTGTGTTTAGACGGATTAGGGGCTTGGGAATTGTCCAAAATACCCTTTTAAAATGCCTAAATGAAGATGAAAAAACGTAACTGGGTCCCAATTTAATGGGTCACTGCGACGCACCACTACTGCGTTGGCTCACTAAAAATTGATGACTAGAAAATTGGGGACCTCCGCAATGTGGAGCTATCGTGTTATCCCACTGGATTTTGACAATTGGGACTTGGAACTTCAATGCAATGTGCCAACATTGCGGTGCCCTATAGGAATGCCATTTTGGCCTTTGGTGTGATGCACCACTATAGTGTTGGACTATTGGAAATTGATAAATAAGAAAATAAATCTCTCCGCGATGCGTCTAAATTGGTGAGTCTCACTGGAAATTGAAAATTATGACTTTACGCTTCTCCGCGATGTGCTAAGGTCCCAAATCATGGTTTCTTATGACTGGAACTTAAAATAGCCATAACTTCTTACTCGGTTATCGGATTTAGGCAAATTTTATATTGTTGGAAAATTTATTCAATTTACCACACAATGGGAGGCCTAAATCTGAAGAATTCTACATGAAATAATTAATATTCACTTTCGAAGATCTCCCTTAACATTCTAGGGACGAATCCAAGCTAAGAAAAGTTTGGGGTATTATAATAAAGTAATTCAGTCATGCGAACCAACTTAAATCTATATAACTAAATGTTGCTCATGAACAATTCTTTTTTGTCAATTTCATCATTGTTTGGGAAAGATATGAACTTTGATTGAGTAAAAAAATCAGTTGCACCTACAAATCTTCAAGTTGTATTGAATCAAATTTGGGTGAAGTACCTTGTTGAAAACCAAAAATTAGGTTTAAGAAGTTAGAAATTGATTAATAAAATTCAAATTCCATCCTTAAAATCAAGATGAATGAGTTTGTGAAATCGAGTTGGCTGATCAATAGGTTGATAAGCCATCACTTAAGTGATGATATATCAAACCAAGTCGTCAATCAAAGTGAAAAAAGTCTGAGGATTTTGTTTTAAGTTGATGATATGGCTAATAAACCATCACTTAAGTGATGACTTATCATATCAAGTCATCAGCTGAGTTGAAAAATTATTACATTCTGTCTTAGGCTGACGACATAGATAATAAGCTATCACTTAAGTAACGACTTATCAGACCAAGCCGTCAATTGTTAATCTAAAGTGAGTTGATTCTGTCTATAGCTGATGACATGGATGATAAGTCATCATCTAAATGATGAATTATCAACCAAGTCGTCACACATATGCTCAACCATTCTGATTAAATCTTTTATGCTTACTCATTCTTTGGTACTAAATGACTCTTTTGCCTTGATGCAGATGTAATCATGCCACCAAAAGGGAAATAAAATAAGGAAAGTAAGAAAGTGACCAAAGATAACTTGAATTGAAGACTTTTTAATAAGATTAAAAGTGAACAAGAAGAGTCACAACTTTAATGATGCAGTACAAGGCAAAGCCTCAGGATAGCAGAACCTCCGTACCATCCTGAAAAGAAAGTTATTTAGGAAGTACCCTCTGAAGAAGAAGACTCTTCTTTCCCTAAAGAACCCTCTTCAGAATAAGCTAATTCTGTGCACCCTTCTTTTGAGCAACCAATGGAAGAAGACACTCAGACAAGGGAAGATGTCATAAAAAGTAAGAATTCGGGCATTAGATATAGTGTACGGTGAAAAGTTAAAAGAGCAAAGAAAATCTATCATGGGGGGTTGATAGCAACACAAAGATGGAGCCTTAAGAGACATATATGTGAAGAGATAAAAATCATCACACTGGACTGAGCAAGTACCCATTGCTAGAGAGAGCATTTGGAGAGTATGCTAGCATGGACAACAATGGAAGGAGATACATATTTCCCAATATTAGTAAGGGAATTTTACGCCAACTACCGGGATTCATTAGAGAACTTATGAAAAAATTGAGATAAAGCTACAAATAAATCAAACGTGAATCACATACTGATGAGGGGTGTGATGGTGGACTTATCTAATTGTACAATCAACCGGTTTCTACATGGTTCAAACTTTATTCCTCCAATCACCTTACATGAATTCTATCATAGGATAGCGAATAGGGAAAACCAACACCCTTGGTTAACATAGGTTATGGCTAATAGGGAGCCTGAATGGTTTCATTATCAAAGCGCAAGGATCTTTAAGGCATCAATGACTCAGGAGGTAAGATTTTGGTGTAGAGTAGTATGGTGTAGACTGATGCCGATAGCAGGAGATAACATTATAGGTGAGGACAGAGAAGATTTGGTAGATAGTCTATTGTCCAACCTCTCCTTGAACTTCGGGGAAATTATTGCTAATGAGAAAAATATTTGGGCAACACTACCAAATACAGCATACCCATTCCCTTATCTAATCACAAAATTATGTGGAGCATCCCTTGTGCTAATCATCACAAGATTAAACAAAGAGGTCCATCCCAAGAAAACTCACAATCCCATCAGGTTTGATGAGAGTGAGCCAATATTAGTCCTAGAAAAAATAGCAGAGGTAGAGAGTGACATGATCATATCAAAGAAAGTATAGACACCTTTCACTGCTATAGGTTACACTTAAAATATGCATATTTAAGCACCAGAGTTAGTTAAAGATACTTTTTTTATGGGTGATGCACCTGCGCCAGAAAGATAAGAAAATATAGTGGTTGCAGCACTGGTATCTGTGTATGCTTTGACTCTTCAAAATTTCAAGAAGCTGGTGAAGCAGGTAAAAAGGTTCAAGGATCAATTGAGGTTGTTCTGTAATAAGTTCGAGTAAGCTATTAACAGGAAAATCTAGTAAACCATTGTACCTTTTTGACTCTCCATGGACGTATTGATGAAATGGAGCATCGGGTGAATGAGAGGTTGAAAGAAATTTCGGTACCTATCTTTGAACATTTGATGCAGCCTTGAAAAGGGCTAAATCTAACATAATATCCTTACAAAGCCACCATCTTGTGATACTCTCAAAACTTACTATTGAAGAATCTGAATAAGAAGAACATTGTTTGACATCACAGGGAAACCGATGGATAAAAAGGACAAAGGCAAAAGAAAAAAGTGACAATGATGAACAAAGGAGACTTGAGAAGGGAGAAAAGAAGAGATAAGACAAGAAAATATTGAAGGAAGCTTTGAAGAAGTCAAAAGTAGAGGGTAAGCCACTTGAAAAATTATTGAGATCCTAAGTTGTGGGAGCTTGCTAGTGGATCTCATAAGATTGTTGCGGAGTTCTTCACTCCACCAATAACTACGGTAGATGCATCAGCTCATCCTGATGAAACTGGTAAGATTATCCCTACTGATGATACAGCAGCACAGTCAGCAGATCATGATACACGTGCTTAATGCACAACAGGTATTTCTTTACCCTTATTATTATATCTTTATAGTTGTGCATTGAGGATAGTGCATGATTTTGTTTGTAGGGATGGGGGTACTTGTAACCTCACGGGTATGTTGTCTGTGTTCT
Organism: Capsicum pubescens; assembly: GCA_030864215.1. NCBI lineage: Eukaryota > Viridiplantae > Streptophyta > Magnoliopsida > Solanales > Solanaceae > Capsicum > Capsicum pubescens. Next base: position 129,926,271 of record CM061543.1, read on the forward strand.
ATACGCTTTAGAGCTACCTAGAGAACCAACATGTTTAGGTTTGTTTGTTTGTTTTTGCTTATTTGTAATTATGTGTTATGTATGCATGATGAGTAGCATCTAACTGAGTAGAAAGTGTTTAATGGTGATCTAAAAATGGTGAAAATTATGTCCACAGGAAAATATTTTTTTCTATAAAAGTATGCAAATGTGGCATTCCCTTTTTTATCTTGAGTATTGATTGAGTATTTAGTAATTTCCACACAAATTCCATGACATAAGAGAGTGAGATTTTTCCATGAATATGTTCTTATAGTGTGCATACATGTATAACTTGCCTAAAGCATTCCATTAGGGTCTCAAATAGTCAGTTGAGAAGTGATTGTAGGCCATTATTGAATAGGGAACCATCTAGCCAATATAATCAATGTGTAGGAATATATTCCATTTTGATCCCCTTTTGAGCAAATAAAATACTTTATTTGTTTTAACAACTTGACAACCTTAAAGTCTTTTTTTAGCCAGTTCTCTCTTTGGACATATTACACATCAATTCAGGCAAATCACCTAAGTTGTGGGTGGCTACACTAAAAAGGGTTGATGAGATGCAAATGTTATTATGAAAATTGATGAATGTTTTAAAAGTAGTATAAAAACTTATAGATATAAATATGTATATAGTGAATAAATGGTGACAAGTGGGATTGCTAAGAATGATATGAAAAGTGAGTGGGGGTTGAATGGGAAGAAGTAAATGATTATAGCCAAGTGTTGTAAGTGATCCAAGAGAGGCTAAGTTTCTAATCCTATATCGACCTTCACAAAACTAAAACCTACGTTTCAAGCTGAGAAAGCCCTGTAGTGATCTTTGTTTGACTATTACATGAACAAAACAAAATGGTGAACGCAAGCTTATGGAATTGTAGACACAAAATTTGAACCTTTATTCTGAGAGTGAGCACTTTAATGTATAGTTCCTGTAAATATAAAGAAATATGTAGAGTTGGGAAATTCTTTCTGCTGTGTGAGGGCATGTGAATGGTTGTGGAACTTACTAAACATTTGATTGAATACTTTAAGTTTAAGTAGTAGTTTGTGTGTTTGAAATTTAAAGATGATATGGAATCTTGGTGTTGTTTAGCAGAAAAAAATTACATTTTTCTTCATGGGTACAAAATAAAAGAACCAATGCTACTATTTACATTGATGCTCTTGTTGTGTGCATAATACTGTGTTAGTTGCTTGAGGACAAGCAAGTTTTTTAAGTTGAGGGTGTTGATGTGCTAGCATTGTTCTAGAACATTTAAGTTTTTTAACTCAAAATAATTGTAAGTTCTTTAGTAACTATTGTTGTTTTTTATTATATTTCATGTGATATTACATGGAAGTCGAGATGCATGAAAATGTATGATAACCACATCAAGACGGATAATTATTGATTGAAGTAGATGTGACGAATGTAGTTGATGACTTGTCTAATAAGTCATCAACTGTGCGATAATTCGTCAGTAGAAGGCGTCAGCTGTAGGAAGTATACAAGGATTGGAAAGAAATGTTAACAACTTGGTATGATAAGTCATCAACTATTTGATAAGCCGTCAAATAAGGTCACCAGCTATAGGCAACAAGCAAGGATTTGGAAGAGTTGTTAACGATTTTGTCTAATAAGTCATCAACTATATGATAAGCCGTCAGAGTTGGTCGTCAGCTATGGTGCGAACAATCTAGAATTTGAAATTCAAAATCTGAAGATTATGAGTATAAATAGTAAATTCTTAGGTTTTATGGGCATCTTAAACTTATTGACAAGAACAATTTTTATATTTTGATTTTCTCAAGTTTGGTTTCGAATTATCTTTGAATTATTATTGTGGTTTTTGGGATTCTTGTTTGAATTTGAAGGAAGAACAATCTTTAATTTCTATCTTTTGTAAGTTAACTACTTTTGAATTATGGATCTAATGCATGTTATTTCTTTCTATCTCATGAGGAACTATATCCCATAACCAAAGTTGTAGGATCTATGAGTGTTGCTTTATGAATTATATAGTTGGCTAAGATTTGAATGACTGTGGGTACTACTTGATAATTCTTTTGTAATGAGTTTTTTCTGTTGGTTGGAAACAATATATTAAGCCTTACATTGGTTTTCTTGAACTAAGAAATCAATTAAAGGAAGGGAATTATCAACGAGGATTTGGAAACATTAAATTTCTATCTAATGGTTAATTCTTTATCAATATTAATCAACTTGCGATGAAATCAGTTTAAACATATAGATTTCCTAAGTTTGAGAGAATTAGGTAATCAAGCATCTAACTAGGTTGGATGACATTTAGATCAATCATCGATAGTTATAGTTTTTAGTTCCCTACATGTCATGAGAATCCTCTGTTGCAACTATTGTTCAACATATAGCACTATTCATAGTGAACACAACTCTGGTTTACTTCACATTAATTTGAAATATTGAAACATTAACTTTGGATTACTAAAACAAAGTGAACAGTAACATTTGTTTGAATTCTGAAAAAAAACCCATTTACGTGAAACTATTAGCTATTAGTCGATTAAATCCTAAATAGTCTTGATTAATAGCATATTCCCTATGGGATTCGACCCCAACCTAGTTGAGTTATATATTTGCCGATGACTGCTTACTATCTCATAAGAGACTTGTAAATTGGGCGTATCACCCCTCAAAGGCACTTTTAACACTAGGATAATGATCATGACACTTATATTTATATATAAATAATTGGATTCGAATTTATACCTATAGAAACAATAGTTCAAATTTTAGGCTAAAATTCCAGGGTGTTACATCCCAACGCACCATAGTATCTATTATGCAACAAGGGACTAAACTGCAAGCACTCCTTATCACAAAGAATATCTTAATACAAATAATTATCATGCCATATTCTTGACCTTATTTTCAATTCCCACTAACTGGAAGATACTTAGTTGGAGATCTCGAAGGACTTTTTCAAGCATGTAATGTTGGCTTGGGAAAGGGTAGGATAAACATTTGGGATCAAAGTGACTAAGCCCTCTTTGAACTCTACATAACACACTATTCGATTAAACTTTGGATCATGGGAAACTTCATTATTTTCAACTCACACATGTGCCTATTTTTACTACCTTAATTCACCCATCTTTTGAATACATTTTCTTCTCATCACTTTCTTTTTACAATTCATGCATTTCTTTCTTTTGTTGAATCATGTATGTTTCCTATTCATTTGTTCTCATTGTTTGTCTCTTAGGAACTCACTTACAATACTGTGGCCTAAAGTTACCTCTCCCAAGATTCACCACCCTCAACTTAGGCTTTTAGCCTCAAGTTGCACTTTCAAGTTCAAGGAGCGTAAGGTTAAAAAGAGGGATAAAATTCAAATGGCTCATCAATTATAATGTGGTTACCAAAGAAAGGTTCAAAGTCTCAATGTGGGTTACCAGGGATACAATTTATACGGGTGGGCTTTTTAGGCTAAAATAGATTTCCATATTCACAAAGAAGGCACAAGATCATTTCACCCTCCATGCGTAATAAAGATTATCTTTGAGAGACAAATGTGGCAAGTTCTAGATGACATTAGTAAGCATGGGAATTAAATGACTAAGATCGCCGCACATGGCATGCAAACTATTCAAGGAGGCTCAATTGCATTTTATACTAGAGACAAAAGGACATATTTACCATGCACTACCAACTAAAGACTTTGGATTCACAAAAAGAGGTAAAGTGTTGCTATAGTACCATTCACGTCCATGCCTTTGATTTTTACAAAAATTTTCTGGATAGGGGGTGTTTATTTTTCCTTTCACCATGCAAAAATGGTTATTGTTGGCACCAAATCAAGTCGTCATCTCACTTTTCAAATCTCACAAGGGAAAACCATATGGCTAGTCAGACTTCACCATAGGCATAAGGGCAATCCCAAATCTACAATGCCATGGGCCCTCTATGGCTCAAAAACCAAAAACACAATAATTTTCCCTTAAGAATGTTGTCAGTCAAACTATCATAGGGAAAGGCTCACCTAAGATTAATATTAAAAAACATAAAAATCTAAGAATAGAAACAAATCAAAAAATAAAAATAGGTGACTAATACATCAAATATAGGTAGCACCAGGTTGCCCAATAGTACAACCCAAATAAAAATAGCATCATCCAAATAAACATAAAAATATCCAAATAACATAGAACGAATAAATATCAAATGAAATACATAGATGGGAACCCCCAACTAAAAGGTTGCAGTGTCCTCACTGCATATTAATAAAGCATAAAAATAGTAAAAAGGGCTCTCAGCAACCACATCAAGTATGGTGTCACTCATCGTTTCTTCATCATCATTTCCTACCTCAATAGTAGTCGGCTCCTCATCATCTGACCATGAAGCGGGGACCTCATCATTTGAATCTGCTCTTAGGAAAGGAAGTCTATCTCTGGGCTTTAGGACTTTCCACAGGCCCTTTACCCCTTTCCACATATGGGTGAAAAATTTATCTCTCTTCTTTTCCCTTTGTATCATTTTATCATGAGACTCCCGATGTGACTATTCTAAAACAAGAGTAGACACTCTCAATCCTAGAGATGATGGAACCCTACTCCTTTTGGTTTACCAATGACAGCCCATAGTCAGTTTATACAACATAAAAGTGGTGAGTGGCAGAAGGCCCTCCTGGTCCCATGGGCAGTCCAGACACAAGATCCTTGATTGCTCTCATATCACTTAAGATCTCATTAAACAACCCTATTGTGGATGGCCTGCATGAGCCCATTTCATCATCTATCAACTTTCCCAAGTTAATTTTCCTCTTCTTGCTCTTTCCAAGTATGACTTTACCTACCCTATATCTTAAGAGGGTAAATGGGATTCTTGAGGTGTACCTAAGTATCCCGTGGTACTACTCAACCCCGACTCTCTTTCATAATTTTGTGATCAAGGAAGGAAACATGTGTTGGGATCCACCTCTATTCTTTAAATGCCTCATATATACAGCGTAATACACCCAACATTCGAATGAAGGTTGTTAAAGATATACGTAACCATTTGAGCTCACGTATCCAGAACATAGGTTATGTTAGTTCTTGTGGAAACCCATCTACAAATGATAACTAACCAGATCTGAGCCTCAGTCGTGAAAGTACGCAACGATATCCCCATATTCATAGTAGCCCATGAGACCTCTCTTCTAGGATACAACTTCTCCACTAGCAAGCTATTTGGCTCACAACTGTTTACCACAAACTATGTCATGTCAGAATTTGGCAGCCCATATATGTTGTTGGTCTTCACAGCCCTAATGTGGACTACCTTCCCCTATATTCTTACAACTGGGTCAGAGAAAGATATTATGCTGAGGTTTGTGTAGAACTCCCTACTTCAATGTTCATTTTTTTGGCATAGATTCGGGGCAAAGCATCTCCACCTGGTGGCTACCATTCTATTATAAAAAGCTGGGAGCTTCTCCGACACCTCATCCAAACATATGCCATGCTTCGGCAGTAGCTTTATCTTAGGTGATTCTACATAATATAGGGTTTTTCATTCATGTGCCATGAATCGAGTTTGATCATAGTCATTATTCTTCATAATGACTTGAAAGCAACACAAAGTATTAGCAAACAACATCACTATATGAAAACTATGCTATATGACTTAGTTAAGCTTGAGAGATAATTCCTTGGCAAAATTTGGACTGAAAATGGAAATTCAAAATTTTGGTCCTAGCTGATATACTTCTCTCAAATATCGCAATCATGCTTCCACGATCGTGGGTCACTGGACTGCAATCGTGATACCATAATCCCAATCGAGTGGCCATGATTTCGATACCTAGGGCTATTGGAATAAAACGATCATGTACAATACTTCAGTTTTCTATACGAAATTGTGTTCCTAACCAATAGATGGCACTAAAACAATAAACACAATTGCTAAACACTCAATTATTCCCTTAAAATCTGGAAAAAATACCAAGCAACTCATTTTGGTATTTCACACATAGTGTACACGTGCTATTACTATCAATTTTAAACAATTTTGGATACTCAAGACTTCCTCAATAGTGAACACACCAAACAAACTCAATTTATCTCAAGATTAAGCATACAAACCATAATTTTAGGCCATTTCCCTTAGCATGTATTCTAGACCCCATAAATATGCATGCAAGAGGAGAATTAGGTAACATACAAGATAAGGAGATACAAAGGGGATGTTGTGAACTTTTGGATGCTCTTAACACAAGTAAAAATGGGCGCAATTGTGAGTAATTTAAAAAAGTGCACAGAAAACTATTTAGGGTGAATGTTCATTTTAAAAGCTGACTGGACCATGATCCCAACCAAAGTACCACAATCGCAATGACATGGTGAACACAATTGCAATTATATAGTGACCGCAATCACAAAAATCTAGGCTTGATTCAACTCTCCTATTTTAGTTGCTCAGTTTCTCACTCTATTCCACAACACTTCCCGTTACTCAATTTGTCAAACATACCTTATAGCACCATAATTTTATGAATTAATAAAAAAGAAAATGAAAACTACTCTAACAATAAAATTTAAAAGATATGAGCCACTTTCGTGGCATCTATGGGTTACCGTCATCCAACGCCTAATTTAGTGTTATGGTACGACGTCCTTTAATATTTATGTTGGGTCTTTGAGTTAGATGACCCAACCTCCTCTACTTAATCAATAACATTAATAACCAAGACTATTTGTAACCTATTTTGTTGCTTCTTGGTTTTGCATACCCAAAATAAGACTCTACCACCATGCACTTAGAATATTATTTCTCCATACTCTATATCCACTAGCGCTCTTCTAGTTGTCAAGAAAGGTCTCCCAATGATTATGGATATTTCATTGTTTATTTCATAAATAATCATAAAAAAATACACCGGGATAAGGAAATTATCCACTTTTACCACTACATTATATCACTGTAATCGATTTCTAGATCAAGTGACCCATCATCAATAATCTCATAGTGGTGGGTATAGGAGAAACAAGGGATTGTTAAAATATATTAGGCTATCATCATCCAATATAATATGGAACTCATGCCTCAAACCTAATGGCGGTGATTTAAAAAACTCTCTACGTGTATTGGAGAATGGCTACTACCTCCAGGGGAAATCATCCACCGTATGAAACTATGAAACATAAGGAGGTAGAAGAAGAGAAACAATAATGAGTGGAACCAAAATATGTAGATCTATTAAATACAAAACCATACGTGCATGAAAATAATAAGGTCCCTCCTAAACCAGTAATAATGGTGAATGGCGTGCCAACAGTGATGTGGAAATCATCTTAAGTAAAAGCATTGATATTACAAGAGAATCTACAGTATATAGTCATTGGTAAGTTCTCTTATGGCATTCCAGAGATCAATGTATTGCAAAAAATTATCCCTAATCATTGTGGTATAAAAGGATAATATACAATAGGGGTAATGGATTTAAGACATATTCTAATTAGATTTGATCTATTAGAAGATTATGTAAATTAGTTATTGTTAGTAGCTATTTTTATTAAGGTCAATGATGTGTATTAGAAAATGAGGACTCTCAAATGGGACCCTTGGTTCAAACCCGATGTTGAAACAGCAATAAATATTGTATGAATCTCCATGCCAGACATACCACCAAACTTCTTTGCCAAAGAAGCAATCTTTTCAATTACTTCGGTAATTGGAAAGCCTTTAATGGTGTACATAGCGACAAAAAACCACACAACACCAATCTCTGCTAGAGTGAATATTGAAGTAAAACTTGTGGCTAAGTTACCTCAAAGGGTAAAGATCAATGAAGAAGATGATACAAGTGGAAAGATAAAGTCAAAGTGGATCAGTATCCAGTACGACCATAAGCCTAAGTACTTTCAGGAATGTTGTTTACAATGTCATGATGAAAACTCAAGATGGAATATTCTTTTGGAAATATATGATAAGATCCATGAGAAAAAAGGAAGAAAAGAGTATGGTAAAGAGAAGGAACAACAACAGGAACAACAAAAGGAACAAGGCAAAAAACTAGCAACACAAGAGAACAACAACAACCAATGTCTACTAAGGAAGAACAAGTACAAGAAAGATATAGACATATAGATGGGGAGATAGGTAAAAGGACTGATGATATTCAGATGTCAAGTACATTTGATGCTCTAAATCAAGAACAAAAAAAAATCAAAAGGAATCTTCCAACATGTAGCAGAATGAAAACACCAAAGATTAGGTGAACAAAAGATTTGGCAAAGGAGAAATAGGAGTGCAACTAATACGTGGTACTAATCAACAACAACAAAAGAGCAATAGAAAAGAAAGTGAAGGGAAAGAGGAAGCAACAATAAAAGTATAGAACAATAAAGAAGAATCTCATCAAGGTCAAATCCACAGTCAGGGGAGGCATTTTAAAATCATACTAAAGTAGAGAAGAGTAAAATAATAGATTTAGCTCTAGTAAAATATGACAGTACAGACAAGAAGGAGCTAATAATGGAAGGTGTAGTACCAATTGCAGTGGATATAGGTAATCTATTGGAGATGGTTAATAGTAAAAATGCTGATTTGGATGAGGAAAACATGGTAGATAATATGGAAAATTCCATAATTGGTGGGGATTTATCACCAGAACAAGCTCAGTCTTTGAATCAAAAGCATTGAAAAAATAGAAGAAGAATAAAAAGGTTAGTGCAAGAAAAATGTAGACAAGGAGTCACATGCTGAAATCATTATCAAAATGAATGCATTAATTTGGAATATCAGATCAGTTAACACACAAAAAACATTCACAAGATTGATTACAATGGATAGAAGGTTTTATTTTGTCTTTATAGGCTTAATGGAACTTTTTTAGAAGAGTTATGATATAGAGGAGTATAAAAGGAGGTTGGGGATGCAGCATATAGTGATGAATTGCTCAGGCTAAATATGGGCTTTCATGGATAATTTTATTTAATATACCATAGTAAGGGATGAAGAACAGCAAATTACACTCAAGTTGGAGAACCAAATTGTTGGGGTAGAGGTGTTTCCCACATTAGTATATGCAAAATGCTCTCAAAATGAAAGGTTAATGTTGCAGAATTTATTAGGGAGATTTCCAACAACATGCAACGCCCTTGGTTAGTAGGGGGTGATTTTAATGTGATCAGAAGTAAGGAGGAAAAACTTTATGGATTACAAGTCACAGTGGATGAGACTAATGACTTTAATCATTATATCAACATGCGCAATCTGGAAGACTGTGATTTCAAAGGAAGCAAGTTTACATGGTAGAATGGAAGAGTTAATGAAGAGTGTATATTTAAAAAGATTGACAAAGTACTAGTTAAAGAAAAATGCAGAAATTATTCCCAGTCTTGGAATTTGAAAATCTAGTAAGGAGTGGATCTAACCATGCTCCAATATTGATGCAGTTTAGCAAATCAAGTGACCTACTGATCAGACCATTCAAATTTCTTAACTTTTTGTTGAAGGAAAGGTCCTTTTTAGATGTTATTAAGGGAAGTTGGAATACTGAATGTGAAGGAAATCCCTTTATAAAATTCCACCAAAAGCTGAAGAAAACAAAGGTTGCACTGACTAAATGGAGTAAGCAAACTTTAGGAAATATTTTCCAAGAGATTGCCACATTGGAGGAGGTAATTAAGGTAACAGAACAACAATTTGAGATGTATCCATCAGGTATTAATAGATCTGGTTAATCATAGGCTCAAGCACAACTTATAACTTAGCTAAAAATAGAGGAGGAGTATTAGAGGCAGAAGGCTAGTTTTGAATGGTTTAAAGATGGAGAGAAGAATACTAATTTTTTTCATACTGTAGTCAAAGGGAGAAGGTCCAGATTAAAGATAAATAGAATTCAAGATGCAGAGGGGATCTAATTGGACAAACAGGATGAAATAACTGAAGCAGTAGAAATTTTATTTAAAAAGCAATTTGAAAAGAAAAATAATGCAAAAGACTTTTCAATGCAAGATGAATTACAAAAGTTAGTCACTGGTGCTCGAAATGATGACTAGAAGAAAATTCCAACATTGGAGGAAGTTCAGAAAGCAGTCATGGGTTTAAACAGGAATAGTGCTGGAGGTCCTGATGGCATGACTGGTTCATTTTTCCAGGATGCATGAAGTATTATCTCAAATGATCTACACTAGATGGTCATAGCTTTTTTCTGTGGTCATGATCTTCCAAAATTTATCACTCATACTAATTTGGTTTTACTTCAAAGGAGATTAGTGGTAAATACTTTCTCAGATCTAAGACCAATAGCCCTTAGTAATTTTGTGAATAAAATCTTCTCTAGAATTATTCATGAAAGAATTAAGGGTATTCTTCCTCACATAGTATTTGAAGAACAAACTAGTTTTGTGAAAGGAAAGAGCATAACTGAAAATATCTTAGTGGTTCAAGAGATTGTATTTGAGATTAGAAAAAGGGGTAAAACTCCAAATATAGTGATTAAGATGGATATGATGAAGGCATATGATTGGGTATAATGGTTGTTCATCGCCAAAGTTCTGAGAAAAGTAGGATTTTGTGAACATTTGATAGATATAGTTTTCAGGTTATTGGCAAATAACTGGTACTTAATTATGTTGAATAGACAACCAAAGGGTTTCTTTAAATCCACTAGAGGCCTTAAACAAGGTGACCCCTTGTCAACTACTCTATTTATTATTGTAGAAGAGGTTTTATCTAGGAGCTTGAAGAAACTCTTTTTTAACAAGGAGTTCAGACTTTTTGGGATGCCTAGGGGAAGTCCTAAAATCAACCATATGGCCTTTGAAGATGAAGTGATAATTCTTTATAAGGCAGAACTAAGTACTTTGCAGCTGGTGACTTCTACACTGGAAAAATATAAAAGTGTTTCAGGGCAAAAAATTAATAAGGAAAAAATTGCCATCTATTTACACTATAGTGTTTCAAATGGAGTAGTAGCGATGGCAGAAGTTGCTACAGGAATTTTAAGACAACTATTTCCTTTCAATTACTTGGGATGTCCTATATTCTACATGAGGAAGAAGAAAGTGTACTATCAGTATATCATGAATAAAATTAGTTCCAAGTTGCAATACTGCAAAGGAAAAATGTTGTCATATGGTGGTAGAGCAGTCCTCATCAAGAATGTTCTACAAAGTATACCTATACATTGTCTATCAGTGATGAATCCTCCTATGAATGTCCTTAATACTATTCAGAAGACAATTGCAAAAAATTTCTTGAGTAGTATTATAGGAGCGAGAAGAAGACATTGGGTATCTTTGACATCTATGTGTCTACCAGAAGCTGAAGGAGGATTGGGTTTTAGAAGGTAGCAGGATGTATCCACATCTTTCTTCTGTAAGATGTGGTGTAATTTTAGAACACAGAAGTCTATATAGAGTGATTATTTGATGAACAAGTATTGCAGGAAGTATTATCCTAAGGAAGTTGAGTAAAAAGTAGGTTGTGGTTCTCAAGTTTGGAAAAAGATACTGCAATTAAGGGAATTAATAGACCATCTCATCATTTGGCAAGTTAGGAGAGGGGATTCTCATTTATGGTATGATAATTAGAGTGGTCTAGGGAATATGTACACTATCATTAAACAAAGTTATGAATGTGATGAGAGGTATTAATGGGTGAAGGACTTAATGACTAATGGTAGCTGGAATGAAGAAGTTTTTATAAGTATGTTTGCAGATAATATTGTGGAACATATGCTAAACAAAGTAAGGATATGGGGAATAACTGACCAACAAGATAAGCTAATTTGGAGTTTAGAGGAAAGAGAAACTGTCAATAATTATTGTAAAGATAGCTCTGTGTAAATGGCTGGACCATAAATTCCATCATTACTCCCACATTTTTCACTGTCTAGACCATTCATGATAATCACTCATATATTATATGGTTGCACAAAACCAATTCAACTCATTTTATTCAAAAAAAAAACAAAAAAAAATATCTTCTCAATTTCACCAAATATGGAACAAAAATTTTCAAAATTCAATTTCTATATAGTAGCAATGCCTTATCCAAGAAGAGGCCATGTAAATCCCACGATGAATTTCTGCAAAATCATAGTAGCAAAATATCCCAACATATTCATCACGTTCATTGTCACTGAAGAGTGGCACAACTTCATCATTTGGGAAAAATTACCAGAAAACATCAAATATGCAACAATCCCTAACGCTATTCCATTCGAAGTTGGTCGGGCTAATGATTTTCTTTGATTTTTCAAAGCTACTTTAACTAAGCTGGAAGGTCCAGTTGAGAAATTGGTTGATGAGATTTTGATGAATCCAAGTGTTATAGTATATGATACGTATTTAAGTTGGTTTATTGGATTGGGTAATAGGAAGAATATTCCAGTGGCTTCTTTTTTTACTATGTCGGCAGTTGTGTTTTACATTTCTTATCACATTGATCTTCTTTCTCAGAATGGGCATTATAGTGCCATAGAATTATGTAAGGTAGAAGGGAGAACCCAATGACTTTTATAAGCAATTATGGATAAAAGGGATGTCTTTCAAAATTGTCTTCTTTATGTGGAGAATGTGGAAGGGAAGGATCTCAGTGGATGATACAGTTAGAAGATGGGTTATTCATGGTCCTTCCAAGTATTGGTGTTGTCAAAACCCATCATAAGAGACCATAGCACATGTGCTATTTAGATAATTTTTAGCCAACAGGACCTAGTCCTACTTTTCTTCTTTTGTAGGAATAAACATACAAGGAAGGAGCCTACGAGAGACAATTTATGCTTGGTGAAATGAACAAGTAAACAAAGAGAGAAAGCATACTTCAGAACTATATTAGCAATCATAATGTGGGAACTATGGAGGAGAAGAAATAACAAAAAGCATGAAGGAAAGGAAGTCAGCATGCATAGACTGATATTCAATGTTACAAGACAGCTAAGGATGCTACTTTATGTGAGAAAACCAATGTTGGAATTTGTCACGGATTGGCGAATTATATTATATCAACTAAGTTAGCTTAATACTAGAGTCACAACCAAGGTTGTAGTTTGGGAATTCCTAGAACATGGTTGGTATAAATATAACACAGATGGTACATCTAAAAGGAATCTAGGGAGAAGTTCATGGACTTTTTGTTTAAGGGATGAAAAGGGAGATCTAATGCATACAGAAGGAGAAACTATAGAAGACACAGATAACATCATAGCAAAAATAGAAGCTATTATGCATGAAGCTCATTATTGTATTCAATCAGGAAAAGACAAGATTATCATACAGACTGATTCATTAGAAATGCAGAAGTTCTTAAATCAAGAATGGGAAACATCATGGATGTTTGTAGATATAGTAAATAGAATAAAGATGCTATTACAACACAAGCAAGTACAAATTAGTCACATATTCAGAGAAGGCAACCAACTTACAGAATACTTAGCTAACTTAGCATTTGAAAAGAAACAGTTCAATTTTACAACATTCAACCAGCTACCAAGTACAGGTAAATGATTTATAACAGTGAAAAGTACCAATGTCCTTATTTGAGGTTAAGAGTAGCAAAATGCTAATAGGACTGGAAAGGATACAATAAATTTTATCACTAACAACATATATACAAATAGGAAAGCTGAACAAAAAAGTAAAAATACTAGTTTGCTTGTCTACACGAGCTAACAGAAAGGGAATCTCAGTAGATCAGGGGTCACCAAGTCATATCAAATTCAAGAAGCTAAATTTCTTGTTCCTCTTTAACTATCCATGGGTCCGGGCATCCCAGTATCTCTATCCCAACTGTATCTATATATGGACAAAAAAAAGGGTCATGCTTAAAATACAGGTCTTACAAGTTCATAAAAGCATCTTACTTACAAGAAGAAGGTGTCAAGTTTCAGAAGATGAGACATAAAGTTTTAGCACCAAAAAACAATAAAAGCATACTAAAGATTTCACTTGAAACACAAATGAAGAAGGAATCACAACAAGATCTCAGTGAGATGGTGATTTCCACAAGAAGAAATAAAGAAGCAAACTCACTCATACAAGTTGGAATCATCCATATGGAGCAACAAAGGTAAGGTGTTTATCACCCATAGTTGAAGAAGAACAAATCAGAGATTGGTGAAGCTAAGCATGTTGAAGGAGGTGGAGGAAAGAAAAGATCAACTTTTCTGATGAATTTGAAAACACTACTTAATTTATTTGGGTATGTTGAATTGGGTCAAGAAATTGGATCAGTCCAAGTGTATTTAATTGGGTCAAAAATCTTAACGGTATTGTTTTGGTCTTTTGACATTCCCCCACATTGATTCAAAATTGTATATATATGTATGCTTGTGTTTTAAGGTTGATGATTTAATTGAGAGCATGACTTATGTAAAATCCCTCTCTTGTTTTTATTTTTCTTTACTTATCATATGCTATAGATGTTTAGAATACATCCTTGAAAAGCATGTTTTAAAATAACTTGAGTTGTGTTATGATTGGATTAAGATTTGGAATTAAAAAGAGAGGGTAGTTGTGTTGATAAATGTTGAAAATATTCATATAATGAAAGAGTGCATGATTTTTCCAAAAGCACATGACCACCATATGTTTAAAGGATTCTTGCATAGTTTTGATTTATGATTCAGAATATGCAATCTCTTATACTATTTGCATGTTTGGGTGATTTGAACTATGTTTTAATGAAAGATCATGCTTATTGTACTATGGATTAGAAATAGGACTTGGAAGTCTTGGTGTGACAACATAATTTCAGATTATGCCATGATAATTCAGAATAAAATAGAATGCATGTTTCAATCAGACCTTTCAGATGTTGAAACTAGGAAAATGCATGATTAAGAACAGGATAAAATTTGGCATAAAGAGATATTAGGTGATTCCCCAAAGAGGGAATAAGTTCAGGTAACTCATTGCCCAAAACCATGATTTGACGATTCGGGTATATTATATTACGTTGGCCTAGTGTCGTGTGGCGTATCAGAATCAAAAACTCCAACCCTTTTGGCACACTTGGGTTGGGGGCTTCCCCATCGAGTCAATGACAGATTTCATACCACCCATGGAATATCAGAATTGTAGGGAAGTGCCACCTAACTCAGAAGTAATACAAAGAACAGATAGTGCATTGAAAAGAATGAGTTATGATTTTAAGAAAGTGCCCGTGTGTTTTGAGAACTGTTTATGCATGATGTTTTAACAAATTACTCTCCACTATTTTATTTATATAAAAGTTTTATTTTTGATTACTTTGCGTACCAATACATCTGTATTGACCTCTTTCCTCTCTCCGAGATCTGAGGCTCAGTCTAGGGGTCCAAAAAAGTAATAGATTTTATCAAACAGAGTTCCAGTGCCCAGTTGGTGAGCCTTCTTTATTCCAGAAGGCCTGTTTACTTTCATAAAACTATTATTAGTTATGGTTTTGATATACTTGGGGCCTTGTCCCAGTTTCAGATAGTTGTCAGATTTTTATGTAGTAGAGATTTCCCAGATTGCGCAGATGTTCTTTAGATGTAGTTGATTTATAGTTTCCATACTTATGATGAATTCAGAATTGGCCATGTTTCCATAGCTAATTATGTTTCTGCATCTTCTTTTACTATAAGAATATTGTGCATGATTACCAGATAGAGAAGGGCATTCCGGGCCTTCATAGTTTGGGATGTCCATCACGGCCAGGCCCTAGTTCAGGTCGTGATAAACTTGGTATCATAGCATGGTTCATAGTCCCAAGGTGTCTTCAAAATTTTGTCGGGTAGAGTCTTGTGTATGGTCCTTTAGCGTGCCATACTTATAAGCAAGAGGCTACTGGTCATTTAGGGATGTTTCCTCTCTTTGTTATTTAGTTCGTGCTTTAGAGTCCGAGATATAATTATCCCTTAATCAGTGATCTATCATATTTCAAAAAATAGTCATGTCTCCTCATCATTCAAAAAACCAGGAAACTCAGGATGATGAAGTTCGCCCCACCCATATGATGAGGACCCAAAATAGACCGCACACCCTAAAACCTGTTTCTACTTCAGGAGTACCTCCAGTCCTGACAAGTCTTCCTCGAGATCCAAGGACAAATGTTAATCGTCCTCAGTCTTCTCAGAGTGACATATCGAATAGAGAATTTAGTCAATCCATTCACATACTTGCACGGATGGTAGCTGCACAGACTTAAAGGTCGGAGGATACTGGCTCTGCATCTGTTACTTCAGAGGCTACTAGGGTAGGCCAGTTTACGAGGATGAACCCACCCAAATTTTTTAGAACTAAGGTAGAAGAGGACCCACAGGAGTTCGTGGATAAAATAGAGAAGATTTTTAGAGTAATGCATGTGGATCAGGTGGAAGGGGTTGAGTTAGCAGCGGACTAACATAAAGATGTAGCTAACAAATGGTATAATGAGTGGGAAAAGATGAAGGGTGAGAGTGTTGAGCCCACAGTTTGGGGCAAATTTATGGAATCTTTCCTTGAGTAGTTCTTTCCTTGAGTAGTTCTTTCCTCTAGAGTTGAGGGAAGCCAAGGCAGAGGAATTTATGAATCTTAAATAGGGGAAAATGAGTGTCCAGGAGTACACTCTGAATTTTAACCAACTGGCTCGTTATGCACCAGAAATGAAAAGTAATATTAGAGCCCGAATGAAGAAGTTTGTATCCGGCCTTTCCAATGATCTAGATCTTTAATGCCAAGGGGAGATGCTAAATAGGTATATGGACTTTGCTACGCTGTCAGTCCACATGCAGTAGGTAGAAGAGAAGAAGAAAAAAATTGGCGAATCTAGAGAAAAGGACAGGTAGACAAAGAGAGCCAGAACAGCGGATCAGAACCACAGTCAGCCATAGAGTGGTAACTGGGGTAGTAAATGGAAAAAGAAGAAGTTTTGGAGCAACGCACAGTCTGCAGCCAGCGCCCCAGTGCCCAGACCCCAAGTTGATAGACGATCTCAGAGTTTTAGACTAATCTTAGCCCCAGAGCTTAGGAAACTAAGTCCCAGGGCAGTGTGGCTGAGCAGCACCATACTTTTCCACGGTGCGAGACTTGCGGTAAGCATCATCCAGGAAGGTGTCAGCCAGGTGCATTTGTGTGTTATTGTTATGGTCAGATGGGTCACTTTCAGAGGGATTGTCCATCTGCTAGGAAGAATATTGGTGGGACAAAATCTCAAGCAAATTTCTCCGCACCACCACCGACTCAGAAGGGTACCACATCAGTTATCGGGAGCGGTCACAACCGAATATATGCTTTGATCAACCGCCAGGAGGCGGAAGCCTCACTAGATATTGTCACCGGTACGTTACAAATCTTTTACGGTGATGTATATGTGTTTCTTGATCCCGGATCTACCTTATCTTATGTGACCCCATATGTGGCTATTGGTTTTGGGTTTGAGCCTGATGTGATTGCTCAACCTTTTACTGTTTCCACTCTGGTGGGTGATTCTGTTGTGGTTAGAAGGGTGTATAAAAATTATGTTGTTTCTATTCTTAGTAAGGATACTATGGCAGACCTTATAGATCTTGATATGGTTGTTTTTAATGCTATCCTAGGGATGGACTGGCTCTATCTGTGTTATGCCACACTAGATTATAGAACCCAAAAGGTTACCTTTTCTTTTCCGAATGGGCCAGCAATATAGTGGGAAGAGCACTCTTTAGCACCTAGAAGGCACTTCATATCTTTCCTTAGATCCTGTAAACTTATCTCCAAGGGTTGTTTGTATCTTCTTACTCAGGTTAAAGATATTTATGCCGAAATTCTTCCTCTTCAGTATGTCCCTATAGTAAATAAATTCTCAGAAGTTTTTCCAGATGATCTCCAAAGAATACCGCCTGATAGGGAGATAGATTTTGGAATTGATGTGTTGCCAGATAACCATCTTATTTCTATTCTGCCATATAGAATGGCTCTTGCAGATCTAAAATAGCTGAAAGAATAGCTAAACAATCTCCTTCATAAAGGTTTTATCAGACCTAGTGTTTTTCCCTAGGGTTCACCTGTACTCTTCGTGCAAAACAAAGATGGTTCCCTACATATGTGCATAGATTACCGTCAGCTGAATAAGGTCACTGTTAAGAATAAATATCCTTTTCCTAGGATTGATGACCTCTTTGATCAAATTCAGGGTACTAAGTATTTTTCTAAAATAGACCTTCGTTCGGGATATCATCAGTTGAAAGTTAGGGAGTCATACATTCCTAAAATAGCTTTTCGAACCAGATATGGTCATTATGAATTCTTAGTCATGTCCTTCGGGTTGACTAATGCTCCTACAACTTTCATGGATCTAATGAATAGGGTCTTTCATCAGTTTTTAGACTTATTTGTCATAGTGTTCATTGATGATATCTTGATTTATTCCAAAAGTGAGGAGGACCATGCCAATCACCTCTGAATTATCCTCCAGACTCTCAAACATAATAGGTTGTATGCAAAGTTCTCCAAGTGTGAATTCTGGTTAAATGTCATTGCTTTCTTGGGGTATATTTTGTCTAGTGAGGGAATAAAGGTTGATCCCCAAAAGGTTGAAGCAGTGAGGAAGTATCCCAAACCCACGACTCCAACTGACATTCAGAGCTTCTTGGGTTTGGCATGTTATTACAGAAGGTTCGTATAGATTTTTTCTTCCATAGTGGCACCACTTACTAAGTTGACTCAGAAAAAGGTGAAGTTTTTATAATCTGACTCTTGTGAGAATAGTTTTGAGAAGTTAAAAGACAAGTTAACTATTGCTCCTGTTTTGACTCTTTTGGAGGGTACATAAGGTTTTTTTGTATACTGTGATGTGTCCCGAGTGAGACTTGGGTGTGTTCTTATGTAGCACGATAAGGTAGTGGCTTATGCATCTAGGCAGTTAAAGGTGCCTGAGAAAATCTACCCTACTCATGACTTAGAGTTAGCGGTTGTGGTTTTTGCACTTAAGATTTAGCGGAACTATTTGTATGGGGTACACGTTGATATTTTCACCGACCACAAGAGTTTACAGTATGTTTTCTCGTAGAAAGAATTGAATCTTAGGCAAAGGCGCTGGATGGAATTCCTAAAAGACTATGACATAAGCCTGCACTATCATCTGGGCAAGGTAAATGTGGTAGGTTACGCCCTTAGAAGGTTATCAATGGGCAGCCTTTCTCATGTGGGGAGAGAAAAGAGGGAGATGGTGAAGGATATTCACCGACATACAAATCTAAGAGTGCGACTTTTAGATTCCGAAGATGGGGGAATGGTTGTTCATGAGATATCTAAATCTTTCCTTTGTACAGAAGTTTAGGAGAAGCAGGTTGAAGATCCCATCTTGATGAAGATCAAGAAATATGTGGGTCAACAAAAGGTGATGTCCTTTGAAATTGGTAGTGATGGTATTTTGAGATACTAGGGTAGGTTGTTTGTGCCAGATATTGATGGTTTGCTGAAGAGAATCCTTGACGAAGCTCACACTTTGAGGTACGTTGTTCACCCAGGCTCTACTAAGATGTACCATGATCTAAAATCTATATATTGGTGGAATAATATGAAGAATGATGTGGGTAACTATGTTGCCAATTGTTTGAATTGTCAACAAGTTAAAGTGGAAAATATGAGGCCAGGTGGTTCTTCCCAAGAGATAGCCTTACCCTTGTGGAAGTGGGATATGATTAATATGGACTTATTTACAGGACTTCTGAGGTCCTGAAATAAGTATTATTCCATTTGGGTGATTGTAGATAGGCTGACCAAGTCAACTCACTTATTACCTGTCAGGACTAATTATTCGGGAAAGGATTATGCCAAGCTTTTCATTGCATAAATAGTTCGTTTGCATGGGGCACCCGTGTCCATCATATCTGACCGAGGTACACAGTTTTCTTCACAGTTTTGGAGATCGTTTCATAAGGATTTAGGTACCCAAGTGAATTTGAGCACATCTTTACACCCTCAGATAGACGGGCAAGCTGAGTGCATCATCCATACCCTTGATGATATGTTGAGGGCCTGCGTGATTGATTTTAAATATAGTTGGGTAGAGCACTTTCCATTGATAGAGTTCGCATATAATAACAGTTTCCATTCCAGTATTAAGATGGCACCATTTGAGGAATTGTATGGGAGAAGATGTAGGTCTCCAATAGGATGGTATGAAGTAGGTGAGATGCAGATATTTGGGCCTGATTTTGTTCATCAGGCAATGGAGAATGTGAAAGTCATTAGAGAAAGACTTAAGATAGCTCAGAGTCATCATAAATCCTACGCCGATATTACGAGAAGAGATCTAGAGTTTGAGGTTGGAGATTGGGTATTTCTCAAGGTTTCTCCCATGAAGGAAGTCATGCAATTTGGAAGAAAGGTAAGGTGAGTCCTCGCTATATAGGACTATATCATATTCTTAGAAGGATAAGTGGAGTTGCGTATGAGTTAGAATTGGCAGCTAGTTTGGGTTCTGTTCATCCGGTATTTCATATATCTATGTTGAAGAAGTATATAGGAAACCATTCTTTAGTATTGCCTATCAAAGAAATCAAAGTGATAGAATCCTTGTCCTATGAAGAAGAGCCTGTAGAAATTTTGGATCACCAAGTTAGAAGATTGAGAAATAAAGAGGTAGCCTTAGTTAAAGTGTTATGGAGAAACCATAAAATTGAAGAAGCAACTTAGGAATCAGAAGTTGACATGAGAGCTAGATATCCAAACCTATTTGATCCAATGGATGACGAAATGGAAGGTACAATCCTTGCATTATTCTTTATATGCCTTAATATGGTTGAAATTATGCTTGTATGTGTCCTGCGTCAACATTCGGGGACGAATGTTCCCAAGGGGGGAATATCATAATGCCCCAAAGTTTTTCCTAGCAAAATTATTGTCCCTAAAGTATCAAGGATTTGATTCTAGAATGATTATTACTTATTTTCCTATGGAATTTCTTATATTTCAACTTTTCATTACGTAGATGATCAAATAAATTTTCCATCGACATAAGATTCTTCCAAAATGGACACTCGGTGAAGGAGTTATGGTTAATTTAAGTCCTCATCGTAAAACACCATCATTCCTGTCCTTGGCGCATCGCGGAGAGGATTTAAATGACGATAGTCAATTTCTAGTGAGACTCCACGATGGTTACGCATCGCGAAATGGGCCAAATTCCCCTTCATCAATTTCCAGTGAGCCACCACGATCGTGGCGCGTCGCGGTAGCCCATGAAATTGGGCTCCCAGTTACATTTAATACCCATTTCATTAAGGGTATTTGGGGTATTTTCCAACCCCTTAACATCTTGAACATAGGATTTAATCTCTATTACACCAAAATACACCTACTCTCACCAAAATCCATCAAGAACTCTCCCTAGGGTTTCAAACAAGAATCCCAAATAACTCAAGATTTAACCATTGAATTTTGAAACAAATTGGAGATTTGGAATCCCTAAGTCGTACGAATCAAGGAGCATCCTTTTATTTCTTAAATAGAGGTACGCGGGGTTTTCCTAAAATCTCATGGGCATAGAAATCATGATTTTAAGAAAGGGATTTTCAGATTTATGAATACATTCATGTTTTAGAAATCTTGACGGTATTGTTTTGGTCTTTTGACCTTCCCCCACATTGATTCAAAATTGTATATATATGTATGCTTGTTTTTTAAGGTTGATGATTTAATTAAGAGCATGACTTATGTAAAATCCCTCTCTTGTTTTTATTTTTCTGTACTTATCATATGTTATAGATGTTTAGAATACATCCTTGAAAAGCATGGTTTAAAATGACTTGAGTTGTGTTATGATTGGATTAAGATTTGGAATTAAAAAGAGAGGGTAGTTGTGTTGATAAATGTTGAAAATATTCATATAATGAAAGAGTGCATGATTTTTCCAAAAGCACATGACCACCATATGTTTAAAGGATTCTTGCATAGTTTTGATTTATGATTCAGAATATGCAATCTCTTATACTATTTGCATGTTTGGGTGATTTGAACTATGTTTTAATGAAAGATCATGCTTATTGTACTATGGATTAGAAATAGGACTTGGAAGTCTTGGTGTGACAACATAATTTCAGATTATGCCATGATAATTCAGAATAAAATAGAATGCATGTTTCAATCAGACCTTTCAGATGTTGAAACTAGGAAAATGCATGATTAAGAACAGGATAAAATTTGGCATAAAGAGATATTAGGTGATTCCCCAAAGAGGGAATAAGTTCAGGTAACTCATTGCCCAAAACCATGATTTGACGATTCGGGTATATTATATTACGTTGGCCTAGTGTCGTGTGGCGTATCAGAATCAAAAACTCCAACCCTTTTGGCACACTTGGGTTGGGGGCTTCCCCATCGAGTCAATGACAGATTTCATACCACCCATGGAATATCAGAATTGTAGGGAAGTGCCACCTAACTCAGAAGTAATACAAAGAACAGATAGTGCATTGAAAAGAATGAGTTATGATTTTAAGAAAGTGCCCGTGTGTTTTGAGAACTGTTTATGCATGATGTTTTAACAAATTACTCTCCACTATTTTATTTATATAAAAGTTTTATTTTTGATTACTTTGCGTACCAATACATCTGTATTGACCTCTTTCCTCTCTCCGAGATCTGAGGCTCAGTCTAGGGGTCCAAAAAAGTAATAGATTTTATCAAACAGAGTTCCAGTGCCCAGTTGGTGAGCCTTCTTTATTCCAGAAGGCCTGTTTACTTTCATAAAACTATTATTAGTTATGGTTTTGATATACTGGGGGCCTTGTCCCAGTTTCAGATAGTTGTCAGATTTTTATGTAGTAGAGATTTCCCAGATTGCGCAGATGTTCTTTAGATGTAGTTGATTTATAGTTTCCATACTTATGATGAATTCAGAATTGGCCATGTTTCCATAGCTAATTATGTTTCTGCATCTTCTTTTACTATAAGAATATTGTGCATGATTACCAGATAGAGAAGGGCATTCCGGGCCTTCATAAAAATCTCTACTACATCCTCAGTTTTGAACTTTTTTGGATCCACCAATCTTGATTCTTTATCTTTGACACGATCATAAGGGGGAACATAACTATAATAACCTCTCTCTTTGTCCCTCCAATCATGATATCTATACTTTTATCTATCACGCTAATTACAATCTCATTCTTGATTAGTCCAACCTTGATTCCCTTCATGTGCTTGACTCTCGAATAGACCTTTCATTTGTAAATGTGGAGCATGACACTCGTGACATAGAACACCGTATTTTCCTCTATGCCCCATATCATAAAGATGATCCTCTTCCTTGGGTTTTACATTAAATGAACCTTCATTTGTCCTATTATGTCAATTGGTGTTGGATTACTATGAAAAACACCTAACAAAACAAAAACAAAAAACAAGGTAAACAAAAACACTACGGGTAAACCCAAAGTGACTAACAACACCACACAAGAAGAAATTGAGTTTCACTCCCCAGAGATGGCACTATTTTAGACAATTCTTAAGTTACACTATTATTTTGATGCAAGGCGGTCATCGTTAAGATAAACTTAACAAGTGCCGGAGCCGTGTCCACAAAGAGTGCAAACTTATTTTCTAAACCTATGTTTGTTGAGTGTTAACTAGGATTCAACCCATAATGTAAAATTAAAATAGACCATTAAATCAAATGGAGGGGTTATAAACGAGAACTTTGTTGACAAAATCACACTATGAAACTAATGTAGGAGCAAACAAGTGATGAGTAAAGCCAATAGAGAGAGTTCTTGGGGTTATGTAGTCCTAGGGGTAATCCATGTACGTGTAATCAAAAGGTAGTCCCAATTTTTGTTAACAAATTTTTGGTAGGCTAGGTATAAGGGTTTTAGTGCTAGTATTTCAACGAAACATAATTTTATTCGTAGGTTCATTTGAATACCTCATGAATATGATAAATTGTAACGCCATGAGTCTATACCCTGGACGTCACACGGTGATTACGACCCTGAAAAGGCACAATCTAACCCATTACTGGTACCTATTGTGAGCACTGAATAATAATCATGAAAACATATGTGGAAGAAAATTGAAAAATGCTATAAGGTTCTCAAGACACTGTAATAATAACTGAGTATACTAATGATAACATCTGAAAATTGAATAACTAACTAAGCTAGTCTGAAGTCTCGAGTTTTCTGAATATGGAGTTGATGGGACAAACCCCCAACTAACTCTGAACTAAAATAAATACTTAAATAATAAAATAAATAATCTATGTCCTTAAAATATGAGGACTCACCACTATAACTGTTGTTGATAGCCTAAGCTGCTAAGTACGGTCTGGAACCTGAGCATCTGAATCTATGATAGGAGATATCATAGCACAAAGAGAGAGATGGTGTCAGTATATAGAATGTACTGGTATGATAGATAAAGTGAGGCTAATATGTATGGGATCATATGTATTAACAATAACTGAATAAGAGTACACAGGGAACTGAAACTACGGTAAACACTATGTATGTAATACTGTGCATATACATATATACATGTCATGTATCTGAGATTATACTGTAACTGAGTATTGAGTTCTCTTTGTTTAATAACAAATAACTGAGTAATTGATATCTGACAGTCATGGTTCTGTAGAACAAGACTGAGTTTTATTTTGAAGACTGAAACTGAGATTGTGGGAGTGTTTATTTAACCGACATGCCCAGATGTAAACTGATTTAGGGTCCAAGTTGTGGCCCTAGTTGGAAGGGTGTTAGCACCTTTCCATGGGATAATAACAAATTTTATGTCAACTCTAGTTTGGAAGGAAGACTCATGAAATATATATATATATATATGATAGTGTCAACCCTAGTCTTGCAGGAGGACAACATACCCTATGATGGCTACGTAGTTTTGTAACTCAGGGATTTCTTCTAAGGGTCAAACCCTAGGATGACAGAAATGCCTCCATCCTTGGGTTCGCTCAGTGCTGGAGCCTACTCCTATCTGAAATGACATAGGAACTGATCATTACTAGATTGGCTTGATTGAACTCACATTGATCGTGAAGACTAACTAAATACTTCTTTCTTGACCTTATTGAGACGATTCTGTAACTACTATGATTTAAATAAACAGCTAGAGTTTGGGTTTTAAAACCACCCAGGACTCGATAGCATAAATAGTAAAACATAGCACAATCTTAAAGCATAACAACTATTAATTTAGTCAGAATTCATTCATTGAGACATTTTATCAAAAACTTGGGGAGCATGACTATTTCACATAATAATAAACGCATGTAAACATCATGGCTACAATATTCAACTTGCAAATTGCATGGGTTTTAACATGAGAATTCACTTAACTCAGCATTCATGCTAATTGGTTTATAGGAAACATGTGGTAAATCTTGAATTGAAACCCATAAAACAAAACATACATGACCTCAAACTAATTCAAGCATGTAAATCATGAATATGAAAAACTTGTATTTTGAAAAAGGGTTCTTGAACTCTAAGGGTGAAAGGAACCCAAGGATGAACACCTAACATACCTGGGCAATTGGATTCTTGAAGTTTCTTGGTAGTGTTCTTGAGATTTTTTCTTTATTCTTGAGGGTTAGGGTTTTCTATTTGAGAGAGAATGTTCTTGGTTTGGGGAAAATTTGAATAAACAATGACTAAATCTTCTTTTACGGATTAATTAACATTTTTTAGACTTATTAGGGATGCTGAAAATACCAAATTACCACTGGAAAAAATTAAAATTTTCATCGCTGGAATCCCAATTTTTACCATCGGTACGATGCGGTGAAATCGCATCGGGCCACTGGAAACTGACAATCCCCATTTTGTCTAATGGAGCGATGTGCTTCCATCGCGTTATCACTGGAAAATGACAATCCTTAACTGTAACTTTACCACAACGTGGTGCCATTGCAATGTCTCATTGAAAAATGCCAATTAGGAACTGGGACTTCACTGCAATGTGGTACTATAGAGGTAATTCACTAGAAACTGACGAGTGTCATTTGGCCTGTCAACGTGACGCGGTGCTGCTCGTATTGTGCTATTATTTTTATTAAATGTGCCATAACTTCTCACCCGAGTATCATATTTGGGAAAAATTTGTATCATTGGAAAGATAATTCAATTTCCTATAACTTAGTGGGTCTTGAGCTGGAAAATTCTTAGTAGAGAAAAAGTTATGCTGGTTTGAAGTAGACTAAAGCAATATTCTTATCGAAAGCTCAATCGATATGGGATATTTTGATTCATCAAATCGCTGGGAGTTATTTGGAACCTTAATGTACATCTATAAACTACCAAATAACTATAATATACTACACGTGAGCTTGAAACATGACTCTAGCATTGGTTTGAATTTTTAGGGTATTACATATCTCCCCCTTGGGAACATTCATCTTCGAATGAGACTGGTAAAGGTAGAAGCACTGAGGGACAAATATTACATGTTGAATTACGTGATTACATGACTGAATCTGAACATGACACATAACTGAACTAGTTTTGTGAATGCATGATTGACATGAGAGTGATATGCAGCTGAAACTGAGCACAAAAAAGATAAATTCTAAGCAGATTATTACCTTAAGCTGAGTCTGAGTTTGCAGAGAAATGGTCAGGATACTTGGTCTGCATATCTTCTTTTGCTTCCAAAGTATCTCCTTCAATGGATTGATTCCACCAAAGAACTTTGACTAGGGGAACTTGTTTGTTCCTTAGTCTATGATCTTGTCGATCAAGAATTTCAACTGGAATTTCCTCGTAGGAAAGACTGTTCTGAATATCTACGATTTCTAAGGGAATAACTATAGCTAGGACGCTGGTACACTTCTTTAACAAGGAAGTATGCAATACTGGGTGCACTGAGGCTAAGTCTGCAGGCAACTCAAGCTCATAAGCCACCATTCTGAAACGACTCAAAATCCTATAAGGGCCAACATATCAGGGACTAAGCTTCCCCTTCTTACCAAAGCTCTTCACTCCCTTCATGGGAGAGATCTTCAAATACACAAAATCACCAACCTTAAGTTCAAGATCTTTCCTTCTTACATCTGCATATGATTTTTGTCGGATCTGGGCTGCCTTAAGCCACTCCCTAATCAACTGAACTTTCTCTAAAGAATCAAACACCAAGTCAGGCTCTACTAGCGTGGTTTATCCTATTTCAAAGCAACCAACTCGAGATCAACATCTCCTTCCATATAGAGCCTCAAATGGAGCCATTTGAATACTGGAATGATAGTTGTTATTATACTTTAACTCAATCAAAGGTAAGTGATCATCCATACTGCCCTTATAGTCGACTACACATTCTTTCAATATATCCTTAAGGGTCTGAATGGTCCTTTCTTCTTGACTATTTGTCTGAGGGTGGAGGGATATACTGAGGTGAACTTGGGTACCAAGACCCTTTTGAAAATCTTTCCAAAAGTGAGAGGTAAACTGAGTACTTCTATCTAAATTAATGTATAACAAAACACTGAGCAACCTAACCAACTCTCTGAGATAGAGCTTGGCATAGTCCTCAACAGAATAAGAAGTATGGACTTCCAAGAAATTAGCAAATTTGGTCATTCTGTCCACAATGACCCAAATTGAATCATGTTGCTTACGAGTATGAGACAAACCAGTTAAAAAATCTATGTTCACTTCTTCCCACTTCCAAGTGGGAATACTGAACTCCTGCATAGACCCACTTAGCTTCTGATGTTCAATCTTAACCTACAACATATGGGGCACTTAGCTACAAACTCTGGAATATCTCTCTTTATTCCACTCTACCAATAGATTTCCTACAAATTGCAGTACATCTTCATGGCCCCTGGATGAATAGAGTAACGTGCACCATGCACTTCTATAATAATTCGCTGCCTCAACTCATCAACAGATATGACATATAGCCTACCCTGGAAATGCAACACACCATCTCCCCCTTGGGAGAAAACCTCTTCCTTCTGATCTTTGACTGAATCTTTTAGCTTCACTAGACTAGGATCCCTATCATACATTTCTTTCACTTCAGCAACCAAGGATGGTTTCAAACTATTTTGAACCCAAACAATACCCTCAGCAGAATCAACCAAATGAATACCTAATCTGGCAAGCTGATGAACTTCTTACACTAACGTCTTCTTATTGCCCTCGACATGAGCAACACTGCCCATAGATAATCTACTTAGGGCATCTGCTACTACATTGGCCTTGCTCAGGGGGTACAAAATATTCATATCATAATCTTTCAAAAATTCTAACCATCTCCTCTGGTGCAGATTCAAATCCTTCTATGAAAATATATACTACAAACTTTTGTGATCTGTGAACACATTAACATGCACCCCATACAAATAGTGCCTCCAAATCTTTAAGGAAAACACAATGGCTTCTAACTCAAGATCATGGTTAGGATAATACTTTTTATGGGGCTTAAGCTGTCTAGAGGCATAGGCCACAACTTTACCCTTTTGTATCAAAAAACATCCCAATGCAACTCTGGAAGAATCATGGTACACAACAAACCCATCTGAATCATTTGGCAATGTCAAAGTTGGGGTTGTAGTAAGTTGAGTCTTCAACTCCTGAAAACCTTTCTCATAAGAATCTGACCACTGAAAGTTAACTTTCTTCTGAGTCAATCTGGACATAGGGGATGGAATAGAGGAGAATACTTTAACAAACTATCGATAATAGCTAGCCAAACCCAAGAAACTTCTGATATATAATGAAGATATGGGTCTCGGCAAGTTTCTTACCTCTTTGGTCTTTTGAGGATCCACTCTAATGCCATCACCGAATATAATATGGCCAAGAAAAGCTACGGATTTTAGCCAGAATTTGCACTTACTAAATTTAGCGAATAATTGATGGGCTTTAAGAGTCTATAATACTATTTTGAGGTGGTTCGCTTGTTATGGGAGTAGACATGAATGTCATCAATGAATACTACGACGAACATATCTAAGTACTTCTTGAACACTTGGTTCATCAAGTCCATGAATTCCGCTGGAGCATTAGTGAGACTGAAGGACATGACTAGAAACTCAAAGTGAGCATACCGAGTTCTAAAAGTTGTTTTTGAAATGTCATATTCTCTGACTCTGAGATAATGATAGCCGGATCTGAGGTCTATCATAGAGAAATAACTGGCACCCTGAAGTTGGTTGAACAAGTCGTCAATTCTGGGAAGTGGATAGTTTTTTTTGATTGTGACTTTGTTCAACTGACGGTAGTTGATACACATCCTATGAGAATCATCTTTCTTTCGCACGAATAGAACTGGTGAACCCCATGGGGAAACACTGGACCTAAAGAATCCCTTATCTAGGAGATCTTTTAATTGTTCCTTTAATTTTCTAAGTTCATCTAGAGTCATTTTGTATGTCGGAAAAGATATAGGCTGAGTATCTGGAAGAAGATCTTTTCCAAAGTTAATATCCCTTTCGGGAGAAACTCTGGGAAGATCTTCAGGGAACACATCTAGAAATTCCCTCATTACTGAAACAAATTGAAGATTAAGAGTCTTAGAATTTGAGTCTTTGACTCGGAAAATATGGTAAATACACCCCTTGGATATCATTCTTCTCGCTCTGAGGTTTGAAACAAATTGACCCTTAGGTGTTGTGGTACTACCCCTTCATTCAAGGACTGGTTCATTTAGAAACTAAAAATGAACTACTCTATTTCTACAATCAACTGAAGCATAGTATGAATGGATCCAATCCATGTCGATAATGACATCAAAATCCATCATCTCTATCTCTACAAGATCTGCTGAAGTAACTTTCTGAGACACCATAATCGGACAGTTCCTGTATACCCTCGGGCTATGATAGACTTACCTACTGGGGTAGAGACTGAGAAAGGTTCTACTAAGGTTTCGATATTGACTCTGAAGTTGACAGTTATATAAGGAGTTACAAAGGACAAAGAAGCTCATCGATCTAATAAAGCATAAATATTTAAATAATAAACTTGTAATGTACCAGTGACCACATCAGGAGAACTTTCCTAGGGGATGATTATGTTGACTTTATGAACCCACCTAAGGACACTCCCTGATTCTATGGCCTGGCTTACCACACTCGAAACATACATCGCTGCCAGCTCTATAGATACCCTAATGGTTTCTTCCATATTTCTGGAAAAGAGGATTTGTTCGAGCACTTCTAAGACTACCCTGAGATTTAGAGACTGGCGCCCTATTCTTATTACTATTTCTGAATTTAGGAACCAAGGCATTGGCTGAGGACAGAGATAGGACTAAAGATTTTAGGTGGAACTTAGGATGATTACCACCCTCTGATTTAGGCTAAATAAAGTTCAAGCCACATGTTCTAGCCCTCTTGTTTTCCCTCTCTTTCTTCTTAGTCTTTTGTTCCTTAATCTGTTGACCATGGACCTTCAATATAGATAAGTCCATCTCCTTAATCAGTATTGTGGTTCTACACTCCTTGACCACACTGTAAAACACACCGAACATGAATTTACTCATCTTAGATCTACTATTAGCTACCAAATGAGGAGCATATCTGGACAACTGAGTAAACTTGAGAGAATACTCCTTCACTGCCATGCTGCCATGCTTCAAGTTAATAAACTCTAAAACCTTGGCTTCACTCAACTCCAGTGGTTAGAACCTATCTAGAAAGGAATTAGCAAACTCCTTCCATTCAATGGGCCCTGCATCTGCACCTCTATCCACTTATCACTACGTAAACCATGTATGAGCTATATATTGTAACTGATAGGCATC
Source organism: Capsicum pubescens (assembly GCA_030864215.1). Classification (NCBI taxonomy): domain Eukaryota; kingdom Viridiplantae; phylum Streptophyta; class Magnoliopsida; order Solanales; family Solanaceae; genus Capsicum; species Capsicum pubescens. The sequence continues at coordinate 129,956,940 of CM061543.1, forward strand.
TAACTCAGCACTCTTACTAGTAGTTACCCCCATAATGTATGTTACCTTTTGCACCATGTCAAGGAATTCCTGTGGGTCCTCTGTAGAATTAGACTATGAAAATAAAGATGGGTTCATTCGAGTGAAGTCCTAAATTCTAGCCGCAGCAGTATTGGCCACTGGGTTGGCTGGAATAGTGGCTGGCTAGATATTCTACGCCGCTATAGAGTAAGGTAGAGTAGTGAATGCATCTCTAAACCCTGTATGAGAAAAATGCTCATTCAGGGAATGTTTTTTAAAAGGTCGAGGTGCTGGATGGTTTTGCAGATCTTTTTTCGTTAGTCTTTCTGGGATTCATGTTCTGTAAATGGAAGAGCAAGTTAAATTAGATAGAGAGTTTAACTTGAGATAATGCTCGCTCATATGATATGAACACTAAAATAGGGAAACTTTTCTTAAATGCCTCGTAGCCTCTTGCCTATAAGTGTGGCGCGCTACATACCCATACATAAGACTCTACTTAACGCAGCTTTCAGACTTCCTAGGACTCTTTAGAATCTTAGGCTCTGATACAAAGTTTGTAATGCTTATTACCCCAAAAACTAACAAGCTAACACATGACTGGTACCTGTTAGGAGCACTGAATAATAATCCTAAAAACATATGCGGAAGAAATCTGAAAAATGCCATAAGGTTCTCAAAATACTGTAAAAATAACTGAGTATACTGATGATAACATTTGAAAACTGAATAGCTGACTAAGATAGTCTAAAACCCTCTAACTATTTGAATATAGAGTTGATGGTACAAACCTCTAACTAACTCTGAATTAAAATAAGTACTGAAGTACTAAAATAAATAAACTCTATCCTTGAAATGTAAGGACTCACCACTCTAACTATTGCTGATAGCCTGAGCTAATAATTATGGTCAGGAATCAAAGCATTTGAACCTATGATATGAGACATCATAGCATAAAGAGAGAGTATACATTAGTACATGGAATTTACTGGTATGCTAGATGAGGTAAGGCTAATATTCATAGGCATATATGCATGAATAATAACTAAATAAGAGTAAATAGGGAACTGAAACTGTGATAAACACTGAGTATATAATACTATGCATATACATATATACATGTCATGTATCTGAGATTATACTATAATTGAGTACTGAGTTCTGTTTACTGAATAACTAATATTTGATAGCCATAGTTCTGTAGAAATGGACTGAGTTCTATACTGAAGACTAAAAGTAAGACTATGGGAGTATTCATATAATTGACATACCCCGATGTAAACTGATTTGATGTCAAACCTGTGACCCCAGTTGGGAAGGAGTTAGAACCTTGCCACAAGATACTAACAAATATTGTGTCAACCCTAATCTAGCAGGAAGACTTAGAATATATATATATATATATATATTTATATATATATATATATATATATATATTATTGTGTCAACCCTAGTCTGGCAGGAGCCGGCTACGTAGTTTTGTAACTCAGGGATTGCTACTAGGGTTCAAATCCTAGGCTCATAGGAATGCCCCCATCTCTGGGTTTGCTCGATTTTGAATCTTACTCCCAACTAAAATGGCATAGGAACTGATCATTACTGGACTGGCTTGACTAAACTCACACTGATCGTGAAGAGTAATTGAATACTACTTTCTTGACCTCGCTGAGATGATTCTGTAACTACTGTGATCTAAGTAAATATCTAGATTTTGGGTATAAAATACCCCCAGGACTCGATAGCATAAATAGTAAAACATAGCACAATCTTGAAGCATAATAGCTAGTCACTTTGTCATAATTCATTCATTGAGGCATTATATCAAACACTTGGGGAGCATGACTATTTCACATAATAATATACACATGTAAACATCATGGATACAACATTCGACTTCCAAATTTCATGGGTTTTAACATGAGAATTCACTAACTCAACATACATGCTAATTTATTTACAAGAAATATATGGTAAATCCTGAATTGAAACCCATACAACAAAATATACATGAACATAAACTAATTCAAACATGTAAATCATGAATATGAAAAACTTGTATATTTAAAAAAGGTTCTTGAACTTCAAGGGTGAAAGGAACCCATGGATGAACATCTAACATACCTGGGTAATTGGATTCTTGAAGATTCTTGTAGTGTTCTTAAGATTTGTTCTTGATTCTTGAGGGCTAGGGTTTTCTATTTGAGAGAGAATATTCTTGATTTGGGGAAAATTTTAATATACAATGACTAAATCAACTTTTAGGGACTAATTATCTTGTTTTAGACTAATTAGGGTGCTAAAAAGACCAAATTACCCTTAGAAAGAATAAAATTTTCTTTGTCAAAATCTCAATTTTACCTCAGACGCGATATGGTGAAAATGCATTGGGCCACTGGAAACTGATAATCCTATTTTGTCCAACATCATAACGCGGTGCCACCGCATTGCACCACTGGAAAATGACAATTCTGAACTGGAACTTTATCGCGATGCAGCGCCATCGCAGTGTCTCACTAGAAAATGCCAATTGGGAACTAGGACTTTACCGCAATGCGGTACAATCATGGTGATTCACTGGAAACTAATGAGTTCCATTTGGCCTATCACCGAGATATGGTGATTCACTGGAAACCGATGAGTACTATTTGGCCTGTCACCGCAACGCAGTGCTGCTCGTATCGAGCTACTAATTTTACTAAATATGCCATAACTTCTCACCCGAGTATCGAATTTGGGAAAAATTGTTATCGTTAGAAAGCTAATTGAATTTCCTATAACTTGGTGGGTCTTGAGCTAGAAAAATCTGAGTAGAAAAAAAGTTATGCTCATTTGAAGTTTACTAAAGCAATATTCATATCGAAAGCTCAATTGGTATGGTATATTTTGATTCATCAAATAGGTAGAAGTTATTTGGGACCTTAGTATATATCAAACTAACTCATAAAACTACAAACGAACCATAATGTACTACACATTATCTTAAAACATGAATCTAGCATTGGTTTGGGTTTTTGGGGTATTACATAAATTTGTTAACCCGATGCCTCAACTTGTCATCCCTATTTCTAAGATAATGCCTATGAACATAACAATTTCACATAACATCCTTATTTCTAAGATAATTCTATGGAAGAAGCTAAAATCAATTTGTTTTTCACCTTTACTCGGCACCCACATCCCTCTTTGAAAGATGATATGGGATCCAAGGCAATTAGGGTTTTCTCCCACAATTATCAATTCAAAAATAAAATAGTAGTAAAACCAAACATCATCAACTACCAATTAAGACTAACAATTAACCCCCATACACACTAACACTCTATTTAAGATTAACCCCAATACAAGAATTTAGCTACTCATGATATTAGAGAAAAGAGATATACCCCTTCCATTGACTATTAAAGAAAGATTAATACACTCTTCAATCACCAATTCAACTAAAACTCTCTTCAGAATTCACTACACTTGTTCTTTGCCAAAAATAGGAATAGTTTTTCTCTCTCAGAATTTATAATTAGTTGAAAGATACCTCTATTTTGCAATGGTTTTTACCTTTTAAGATCTGGGATTCAACTTGGTATAATTCCTATCTACCCTTGAAGTGATTTTGCTCCATTATGATCGCATAATTTTAACCCCATTCACGACTCCTGCGATCGTTGTAGTCACCTCACAATTTCTGAGGTTAGACTTAGTAATGGATTGCAATCACTACCCTCAGGCCATGATTGTAGTACCTAAGGGTTGATACCTGGTCTTGATTTTTAACCTGTGCAAGCACTTTGATCTTTTTTTTCCCTTTTTAGCTTCGCTTCAACTCTTTTTTATCCTATTACCTGCAAACATGCACACCAGGGAATATACTATATTTTAATAAAGAATTAGCCTCATATATACAATCATTTCATCATAGTGTACATGAATTTGGATATTGATGAATGGAAAATTTTTCTACTCATCAATGACCAACACAGCGCCGTAAACTCAACCCCAGGAAAACCCCAGAGGGCATTTATCTGGAGAGAAAGATGACTACTACAGGCATGTCTGAGATACCTCCATTTGATGCCCAGTTCAGAAAATACAACTTTGAATGGATGACTAGAGCCCTAGGACAGTACAGTGCGACTTTGGTACATGAGTTTTATGTTGCATACCGAATGGAGCTAAGAAGATTAAATCCTCAGGGGAGGAAATATAAGGCTACAACCTATTGTTATACTTGGTAATTTGAGGTGTTTAGGTTAACATCTCAAATCAAACTACTTGAAGAGTTTTGAATTGACCAGAGTTCTTACCTCCGGCCAACACATTAGAGGTTGATTTTTGGGTTGATGATATACGGAAAGTAAAGGTGAAGAAGATGGAATTAGAGGATAAGTGTATTTATTGTAGATAGATAGTCGAGAGCATTATTATGGATAGGGATATGGCTCCCTAGGTAGTTGGAGGTGTTGGCAGCCCATGGTCAATCACAAAGGGCAACCTAAACTTTAAGGACAAAACTTGGTGGACCCTGGTATGAAACAAATTGAGTCCCACCTTAGGGGAAAATGTATTGAGTTTAGAAAAAGAATCCTTAGTCACGGTTATTATGGTACGCAATGAGATAAATGTAACCAAATAAATAGCTAAAAAGATCAAAGATCGGGAAATAAAAAGTGACACGGTCATGTCTTTTTCTTGTTTATTGACATAGTTATGCTTGGATGTAGGAGTACAAGAACTCCCAAATGTTGATCAGTTTATTAGTCCATGCACCATTACAGATTTGGGTTTGATGAGAGATGATTCTAACCCCATATCTAAGATGGCTATGTTGGGAGCTACTTTGATTGCAGAGGCATATGAGGTCGCAGGTCATGAAGTAAATATTAAGGGTTCAGGACATGGGTGAAACCCCTATAGAGAATGCCAGTTCGAGCCACAGACCTCAGCTGATACAAGAGTGATACAAGCTAAATGGCCAAAATAGTTTTTTATTACATTATGTAAGGCCAACTAATAGAGAATCAAATTATCGTCACACTGAAGACATAAGAGCATGCATGGTTAGACCATTTTGGGCACTCAATGAATCAATGCCATGTGTGGAAGGTTGCTTGGGAACTTTCCTTGATGAGGCACCCGAGACACCTAAGTGTTGAAGAATAATTGTGAAGGCCAAAATAGCACAAGGTATTGCACATATATTGAAGTGTGAAGAGGAAGACACTCCACGACCGCCCCTTCTTAAAGGGTGATTTGGTCATTTTATGCATTTTCTTTACACTCTATAGGAGCCCCTTTTCATTAAGGATATTTTGGTCTTCGATGTAATAAGTTATAAATAAACTCTTTATGCTTATTTTCTCAATAGTTTTAAATGATATCGAAAGACAATTCTCTTGAGAGAGAGTGTTTGTAGTGTAGGGATAAGAAAAGCCTTAATTGTAACTAGGGTAACAATAGTTGTGGAATCAGTTGGGTTGCAAATCGGCTTAGAAATGTTGGTTCATTGGGGAAGATTGTGTCCCTTTTGTATCTACTATATATCTTAGTGGGTTTTAGTGTTTGATACGTACTTTAGTTCCTAAGGTTTGTAATAGCTTATGTCTCACTATCTATCTTTTATTTTATGCATTAGTTTGTGTTTTGCCTCTTTATCCCATTATGTTTGCTTCTTGTCTTAGTGTTCTCGGATTTCATCTTTTTTAGGCTTATTTTCACCTTTATAGTTTGTTTCCTTATCATTTGGTATCAAGAGCCACGTTTTAGGGTTGTTACTACAACTCTAAGTGTTGGATTGTTGTTACCTTGAAGAAAATCAACACAAAAAGAGTGTAGTGTTCCCATTTTTGTGTTTGGGAAGAATTTTAGATCTTAGATCTACTTTGTTTTTGTGTTTTTTGTTAGTTTATAGTGCTAGATTCTTGGTCGCTATCACTAAAAGAGTCTAGATCTAAGATTTGAGAAAGATCCAGTTTGTTTTGCACATTCCACCATTGCTAAACTTGTGTTTGAAGCTTTTAAAGGGTGAATCTCGTGTGGTTTTATGTGGTTGTGACGTTTTTGAAGTGGTTTTGTGATATTTGTGCTTGTCTTGGAAAAAATACCTTAGATCTTCAAGAAAATATAAATTTGGAGGTTATTTATCTTGTGGTCAAACGTTGGACAACTCTTGAATATTCTTGTTGTTCTTCCTCATCTTCATATCTTGTTAGAGAAGAATATTAAAAAGGGGGTATTTGATCATGAAAAGGAAGGAAATAGAGTGTAGTACTTGTTCAAGGAAATTTCCAAGCACTTTCCTAGTAATCCAAAAGAAAGAAAACACCAAAAGGCAAGGAATAATCAAGTGCAAGTGCAAGTACAATTGAAAGTACAAGGAGGGACCATTTCAATTCAAATTTATTTGAAGCATGAAAAAGGCTCCAAACCTTGGATTTTCCCCATCAAAATTTTTTCTACACTCCCTTGGTTGAAGATTGGCCAAAACACAGCTTGAAGAACAAATGTTTTTTTGCAAAATTGACATCCAACTATAATCTGCCACATCTCCACTTTAGGACAACCAAAATTTAAGCTCAAATCTTGATTTATTAGTTTCTAATTCTTATTTCTAGATTGTATTTTGTTAATTCTAGTGCTAATTGACAAACCAGTGATTATCCACTAGGTTGTGAATAAGTTTTTGAGTCCTTTCATTCGTGTTTTCATTCTTTGTGTGCTATTTTCATTTTGAATTCATTGTGTTTTGTTGGTTCTAGTCCGAACAAGATTTGATTAAGTCATTCAAGCAAAAATCTAGTCCAAGAAAAAATAAACTCATCCCTCAATCACTCACGAAGTACAAGCCGACTTTTAACAATTATGAGGCCACGTGTAAGGTAAAATACGAGAGTGACAGTGTGTTGAGGTTATTTTGGACGGACTTATTTATTGGTTTTTTAGTTTTTTTCATTTCTTTTAGGTACATTGAAATTGGAACATGAGGCTATAACCTCCCAAACCTTGGGAAAAGATATTGCTAATGCAATCTTAGGTCAACTTGAGTCCATTAACTGTGATATAAAGATGATACAAATGGATATTGGATAGATGAAAGGGGATATGTCATCAATTAAAGGATGTGTGACTACTTTGAAAGGAAGGATGGAATGTTTGGAAGGTCAAAATAACTCCAATCACTCCACTCCTCAAAACTACCAAGATTTCTCAAGTGATGAAGGGATGATTCAAGGGAAAAGTTTTAACAAACTCTGGTGTGATGAGAGCTTCCCAAAGGATCAAGTGGCCTGCCATGTCTTACACACACCAAGGTGAATACTATAACTCATTAGAGTAACAAGGTAAAAATGTTATTTCTTACACTCCTACAAACTTAGAATGTTCTGATGTGACTAGTAGTAGCCAAGTAAATGTAGTTGTTGGTTTGCCTAGAGGAGAATGGAATGAATCTTCCTTTTGTGATACTTTTGGAATTGTTAGGCTGCATGAAGACCAAACTCTTATTGTAAGTACACAAACACTTGTTGATCCTTTAGATGACAAAATTGATACTTCTTGTAAGAATTATTTATGTCCATATAGTGCTAGCACTTATAACTTGAATAAGGTCCTATTATCAAGTGATAAGGGTATTGACACACTAGTAGACGCTTGTGAAAAACAAGGTGAGTCTACATTGGCATGTAAGTTGCCAAAAACTAGTGAGGGTGTGTACGAATATCTTGAGAATAAAAGTGATTTATTGAACATATTGTGTGGTGAAAGCATTGAGTATTTGTTTTGTTCATAGAAATCATGTAAATGGAAATGTTGTAAAGAATGGCATACATCTTTTTGAGGGAGGACTTTTAGGCCGTAACTCTTTATCCTTGAATAGTTGTCTTCTTTAAAAATATGTTGTGTGTGATTGTGGGAATGACCCTTTAGGGGAGAAAAAGAATAACCTCGTCTTAGGTCCTTGGCCACTTCTCCCATTTGATCCCGGTGCCCTTCTTTGTAACTTGGTTTTGATTGAAAACCCCATTCTTAAAGGTGGTTTCATGGTTGAGGACCCTAAGGTAAATGTGCCATTGCCTCTTTGGGGTATTGGTTATATACTTACATCCATGTTTGACACATTTGTACTTAAGTTATGTGAACCACAACTTGTGGATGCCAAATTGAATTCTTATTTTGGTGGAGTCCAAGGTTGTTAAAGACTTCTTGTCACCTTCGTAGGGTCGAACACTTTGAAGTATCTTGTGGGACTCTTGGGAGCATGCTTTTCTTCATTAATAAAGGGAAACAAAATTCTTGGGAAAACTACTTCTCTTGGATTAGTTTGTTGCATAGTAGTTTCCTTATTCTCCCTAATTGCATGGCTCCATTGATGAAATTCCTTCCCTTACAAAGTTTTTTGAATAGGAGAGGTCTTATGAACTTAATGTGTCTCATTATTTCTTTGTGTGTTCCTATTTGTGAATACATCTTTGAAGAGGATAGTGTCCTTAGTACCTTTCTCTGTTATCTTTATGCATATGATGATATTCATAATCTTGTTGAATCTACATCGTATGTTGGCATGAATTTCCTAAAGGAAATAACTTGTATATGCTTAAATGCTTTGATTTCATCCTTGTGTACATCACATGATAAGTCTTTTGATCCAAATTGCATTTATATAGAAAGTAGCACCTTGGATAATACCTTTACATTAGATTCCTTTCTATACTACCTCTTGCTTATGATGACATCCATGATAGTTTTGGATTGGTTTTATGTAGAGGTAGGATATTTATTAGTTGGTCCACTTGTTTGAGTGTGGACTTTAACTTTAATTGAGTCACCACTCTTGATCTGGTCTTTTGAAGTGGTGTTGAAGCAATTGTGTCTTATGGCTCATAAGGTAAAGGTAATCCTACCTTTGGTATCTAGTGATGCCATTATAACCATTATGGTTTCTTTTCCTCTTTGTGATTTCCTTAACCAATTTCTTTGTGCATTCTTCAATATATTTCTAATGCTTAATACGAAGGATCCTTGGTTATATTTCAAGCGTGTACCACCTTGGCATGATGATGTTATTTGTTTTACTAACCCTAACTCTCATGCCATGAGAATGTTGTGCTTGTTTTTTTCTCTTTGGTTTTGCAAGGTATAGATTCGAGGTGGAATCCTTTTCAAGAAGGGGAGGATGATACGAGCCAAATGGCCAAAATAGGTTTTGATGACATTATGTAAGGCCAACACATAGAGAATCCGATTATGGTCACACTGAGGACACAAGAGCATGCATGGATAGACCATTTTGGGCACTCAATGAAGCAATACCGTGTGTGGAAGGTTTCTTGGGAACTTATCTTGATGAGGTACCCGAGAGACCTCAGTGTTGAAGAATAATTGTGAAGGACAAAATAGCACAAGGGATTGCACATATATTGAACTGTGAAGAGGAAGACTGCCATGACATGTAACGACCCGATTTGTTGAAGCAGAATGCTACACTGTGCACATGACCCCGAAGGACCACAAGCTAACCCATGACTGATATTTGTACCTGTATACTACATAAGATAACATAATAATGTGGAAACATGCACTGAAAGTCCATAAGGTTCAATACTTAACATAACTAAATAATGTAAAATCTTTGTGGGGTAATAGAATACCCAAAACAAAACTGAAGTCTAAAACATGATAGTGTGTATCTAGTTTGCATCTAGTCTGAAGCCTTTACTGTCTGAAGAATCTGAATAAGTACTTGATGGGACATGTCCCCAACTAACTCCAACTAATAAGCTAATCAATTAGATAATAGAAAATCATTATGTCCTCGAAGGATGAGGACTCACTTCTACTCTGGCTGTTGAATCTGGAATCTACTGTTGATATGGACTCGTGTCTTTGAACCTATGGTGTAACGTAAAAAGAAAGCACCATAGTGTGAGTGCGTTAGTACATATGTACCGAGTATACATGTGAGGTAGGCTATATGCAAGGGTTTGCATGCATGATCAATACTAACTGACTGTCTAACACTAATGTGAGAATGCTTACATAAATACTCAACTGTATCTGACAACATGATAACATGATAATGATACCGTGGTAGCATGACTACTAAGTCTGGACATTGATAATATGACATAACTGATGACATGAATAACTGTATCTGAATATAACTGATAACATGGGTAACTGTAGCTGACAGTCCTGAATCTGATGGAACTATCTGAGTTCTGTATTATATCTGAGAATCCAAAAATCTGAAGAACTATCTTAGTTCTATTACTGAGACTAATTGACTATATCTGACAGTCCTGATTCTGTAACATGAAACTGTGGGAAGTAGTATCTAACTGATATGCCCCAAATGTACTATAATAGCTGAGCTAGGGTCCAATCTATGCCCTGATTGGAAAGGTGTCAACACCGTGCCACTGGTAAGGACAACATGTGAGTAACCCTCATATAATAGGTAACTCTAGAGAGAATGGTGGGAACCCTCACATTACAGGTTAAGCCACCTCATTTACCCTCATATAGCAGGCGACGATGTCTCAACCTATGCTAGCTACATAGTTCTGGAATGTAAGGATTGCTTCTAGGAATCTCACCCTCATATAACAGGTGAGTCCCCATCCTTGGGTTCACTCGGTGCTAATTCCTACTCCCATATTAATGGACACTGAACATGATTAACTGAACTGAACTGAGCATGGACTGAGTTACTGAATTTTTGTGGCTGACGAAATACTACTAATATCTGATAACTGACTTAGTCATGAGATCATGGAGATTTTTCCTAAGTAATAAGACTATCTGAAGTATAAGAGTTCATAGCTTGACTAAGAGTATCGTGAAAACATGACATAGATCTAGGCACACAGCTAATATTTCGGGTACAAGTACCCCCAGGACTCGATGGAAGGAAACTGACATAACTTGATATTCTTGAATACATGATAATTACCACAATACATTTATTGAAGCATTTCATCAAACGTCTAATAGTCATAAGCTTGTACATTTATGGGGATTTTCATGATATCATGCTAGTTAGGAAAGTTTCCTTCATCTAGGCATTTTATCAAACTTATGGCAGGCATAGTACATGTAAACATCATGGTATAGCAATTAAACATCATGGTTCAATTCCAATTTCATCATACAAGGTTTTAATCATGAGATTTCTTAAATCTTTATCTATACTAATCAACCCGCATGGAATTTATCATCAAATCATGGAATAGAAATCAATTCCTCATTTATCAACATGAAAGAGAACATACAAAGCATAAACACATGAAGAAAATCCATAACTTGTAGTTGAAAAGGGATTCTTGGACTTCATGGATGAAAGGAGATAATGAATGAACACTATTCATACCATAGATCATTATTTTGTGAAGATTGATGGTGAAACCTTCTTGAAATTGGACCTTCTATGAAAACTCTAGCTTGAGTTCCTGAGAGTATCTGAGGAAAACATCAATATTTTGGATGAATTAGGGAAAAATCCTGTGTTTGGAAGCTTATATTGGGGGGGGGGGAATTGAACCTTTTAACCCTGGACATGTAATTTAATTTTCAGTAAAATTTCCCGAATTGGGCCCTTAGCGCGAGGGGCTTTATCGCTTCGTGTCACTGGAAATTGACAATTGGGAAACTGCACAGTGATGTGACTCAGAGCTATCGCGTTGCCACCTTATCTTTGACCTGGAAGTTTGGCGTGATGCACCATCATCGTGGAGAAACATTGGAAATTGACAATTGCCATTTGAGCTATCTCCGCGACATGCTGAAGGCTTAGGTCAAACACTGTCTTACTAAAAATGCTCCAACTCTTTGCTCGGTTGTCGGATTTGGGCAAATTATATATCGATGGAAAGATTATTCAATTTCTAACGTGATATGAAGTGAAAATTATGGAAATAACACATTTATTAGAATAAGTTATTATTTCAAAGTAAGTTCTAACATCCTTGAGATGATTTTCAAGCTATGAAAAACACGTGTATTACAATATCTCCCCCTTGAGAACATTTTTCCTTGAATGAGACTGACGGAGAGGGTAAAAAATGGGATGAACATGATCTCATGACGGATGTGAATGACAAGCTGAACATAACATACTGAACATGCATATCTGATGCATGCGTAACTGATTCATAAATGTATAACTGAAATTTCTGAAGAACTAAGTTTTCTCACAATGAGAATGCATGTTTGATGCATAACTATATAACTAATATGATACATGAATGAATGACTGAATATGTTGTGGTACTTGATACCAAGATTATCATGGTATCCTAAGTTAGTGATGCACACTAATCATGAAACTGAGTAAGCGTAAAGAGAACTATTACATTGAGCTTGATATAAGTTAGTGGGGGAAAGGTGAGGATACTTAGTATGCATATATGCTTCTGATTCCCAAGTAGCTCCCTCGATAGACTGATTTCGCCAAAAAACTTTAACTAGAGGAACTTCTTTATTCCTCAATCTACGAGTATGATAGTCTGAGACTTCAACTGGAATCTCTTCATAAGAGAGGCTGTTCTGAACATATATGCTCTGAATAAGGACTACGACTGATAGTTCACCTATACACTTCTTGAGAAAAGAGACATGGAAGACTAGAAGAACTGAGGCTAAATCTGAAGGCAATTCGAGATCATAGGCTACCTTGCCGGATCGACTGAGAATCTTGAAAGGAACGATATATCGGAGAATGAGTTTTCCCTTCTTGTTGAATCTCTTCACTCCCTTCATAGGAGAGATCTTGAGGTATACATAGTCACCAATCTCAAACTAGAGATCCTTTCTAAGAATATTTGCATAAGACTTCTGTCGGCTCTGAGCAGCCCGAAGTCTTTCTCTAATTAACTGAACTTTCTCTAAGGCGTCGAATACTAAGTCAGGACCTATGACTGAGGCCTCACTAACTTTGAACAAACCAATTGGAGATCTAAATCTCCTACCAGAGAGAGCTTCGAATAAAGCCATATGAATACTGGAATGATAGTTGTTGTTGAATGCAAACTCAATCAAAGGCAAGTGGTCATCCCAACTTCCCTTGAAATCAATTGCACATGCCCTTAGCATATATTCTAATGTCTGTATAGTTATTTCTACTTGACCATCTTTCTGAGGATGGAAGGTTGTACTGAGATGAACTTGGGTACCAAGACCCTTTTGGAATACTTTCCAAAAATAAGAGGTGAACTGGGTATCTTTGTTTGAGATAATAGACAACAGAACATCGTGCAATCTGACCAGCTCCTTGATGTTGATCTTTGCATAATCTTCGGTTGAATAAGAGGTATGAACTGGAAGAAAAAATGTTGATTTGGTCATTCTGTCTACAATGACCCAGACTGAATCATGCTGACAATGAGTTCGAGGCAAACCCATCATGAAGTCCATGTTTACAACTTCCCACTTCCAAGTAGGAATACTAAAATCCTGCATAGGACCACAAGGCTTCTGATGCTCTATCTTAACTTGCTGACATGTAGAGCACTTAGCCATAAATGTTGCAATATCTCTCTTCATCCCATACCACTAATAGATCTCCCACAAGTTTCGGTACATCTTAGTGGCCCCTGGATGAATAGAGTAACGCGCACCATGTGCTTCTACAAGAATTTACTGCCTTATGTCATCTACACCTGGAACACATAGACGACCCTGACAACGGAGGATGCCATCTCCCCCTTGGGAGAAAACCTCAACTTTATGATTTTGAACTGACTCTTTTAGCTTGAAAAGGCTAGGATCCTTATCTTACTTTTCATTCACCTCGAAAACTGGAGATGATTTTGAACTACTTTGAACACATACACCACCTTCTGAAAAATTGACTAAGTGAACGCCTAGTCTAGCAAGATGGTGTACTTCTTGAGCTAACTTCTTCTTACTATCCTCAATATAAGAAACACTACCCATAGAGAGTCTACTGAGAGCGTCGGCCACTACATTGGCCTTGCCCGGATGATACAAGGCACTCATGTAATAATATTTCAAGATCTCTAACCACCTTCTCTGACGAAGATTGAGATCTTTTTGAGAAAAGACATACTGAAGGATCTTATGATCTTTGAATACATCTACATGAACTCTGTAAAGATAATGCCTCCAAATCTTTCAGACAAATACTACGGTTGCTAACTCAAGGTCATGAGTAGGATAATTCTTCTCATAGGGTTTAAGCTATCTGGAGACGTAGGCTATGACCTTACTATGTTGTATGAGGAAACAACCTAAACCCACTCTATATACATAACAATATAATATGAAACCATCTGAACCGTATGGTAATGCTAGAACTGGAGCTGAGGTGACTCGAGTCTTCCATTCTTGAAAACTCTTCTCGCATGAATTTTACTACTGAAACTTGACCTTCTTTTGAGTCAATCTGAAAATAGGAGATGCAATAGAATAAAATCCCTCAACAAACCATTTGTAATAGCCAACCAAACAAAAGAAACTTCTGATATCAGATAGAGAAATAGGGCGAGGCTAGTTTCTTACTGCTTTGGTCTTTTGAGGATCAACTCTAATGCCATTAGCGGAAACAATATAGCTAAGGAATGATATTAATCTTATCCAAACTCGCACTTACTGAATTTGGCAAATAACTGATGATTTTTTTAGAGTATGGAGTATTATTTTGAAATGGTCTGTATGATCTCGCTCAGTATGGGAATAGACCAGAATATCATCTATGAAGAATATGATGAACATGTCCAAGTACTGTTTGAACACGCGATTCATCAAGTCCATAAAAACGGTGGGGCATTAGTAAGACCAAATGACATGACTAGAAATTCAAATTGACTATACCGCGTACGTAAATCTATTTTTTGGATGTCACATTCTCTAACTCTGAGCTGATAATAGCCGGATCTTAGGTCTATCTTAGAGAAATAACTGTCACCCTAAAGTTGGTCAAACAAGTCATCGATTCTGGGAAGAGAATACTTGTTCTTGACCGTGACCTTATTGAGTTGACAGTCATCAATGCACATTCTGAGTGAACTATCTTTCTTGTGCATGAATAAGACTGGTGCGCCCCGTGGGGAAACACTAGGTCTGATGAATCCCTTATCTAAGAGATCCTTCAACTGTTTTTCAGTTCCTTGAGTTTTGATGGTTCCATTATGTATGGAAGAATAGAGATAGGCTGAGTGTCTGAAAGAAGATTAATACCAAAGTCTATTTTCCTTTCGAGAGGAATTCTTGGAAGATCTTCAAGAAAGATATCTGAATATTCATTTACTACTGGGACTAATTCAAGACTGGGATCCTTGGAACTAGAATCTCTAACATGAACTAGATGATAAACACATACCTTAGATATTATTTTCCTTGCCTGAAGGTAGGAAATAAGTTAACCCCTGAACACTGAAGTACTACCCCTCCACTCAAGGACGGGTTCATTTGGGAACTGAAACCAAACTATTCTATTTCTACAGTCGACTGTGGCATAGAATGAATGAAGCCAATCCATGCCGAGAATGACATCAAAATCAGTTATCTCTAACTCAATTAAATTTGCTGACGTGACTTTCTGAAATATCATAAATGGGTTGTTCATGTATACCTGCCGGGCTATGATGGTTTTACACATTGACGTAGAGACTAAGAAGGGCTCTGCTAGAATTTCGGGACTGATTCCAAAATCAACTGCTATATAAAGAGTAACAAAAGACAAAGAAGTTCCTGGATCTGGCACAACATAAACATGCACATGAAAGATCTATAACATACCAGTAACTATATCAGGAGAACTTTCCTGATTATGTCGAGTCTAAAGAGCAGAGAGACAATTTGGGTATTGCTCGCTAGTAGAACTGTAAGTGGCACCCTACTGATTTGGGTGACCGGACTGAGCTGAAAAGCGATTCTATTGACCCTGAGGACCTGGCTGCGGACAGTCCCTAACTCTATGTCCTGGCTTGGCTCAACCAAAACAAATTCCACTACCTTCTCTACACATACCCTGATGGTGCTTACTATAAGTCTAGCAAAGAGGATAGGTGCGGGCACTACTAATACTACCCTAGGTCTTAGAGCCTGGAGCTCTATCTTTGTTACCCTCTCTAAACTTAGGATCTGGAGAAATGGCTTTAGAGAGAGCTAGAACTGATGACTTAGGACTAAATTGAGAACGATTTTCTCCTTCTGATTTAGGCTGAGCGAAGTTGAAACTGCCTGTCTTCGCTCTCTTATTTTGCTTTTCCCTTTGCTTAATTTTCTGCTCTTCTATCTGCTGAGCATGGGTCATAAGTCTAGCTAAGTTCATATCACTGTTCAGCATAGCAGATTTGCACTCATTAACCATGCTATTGTTCACCCCTGAAGCGAACTTACTCATCTTGGATCTATTGTGTGCAACCACTTGAGGGGCATACCTGGCTAATTGAGTAAACTTAAAAGAATACTCTTTCACTGTCATATTTCCCTACCTGAGGTTGATGAACTCTAGAACCTTGGCTTCTCTAAGCTCTTGGGGAAATAATTTGTCTAAGAATGTAGTGACAAACTCCTCCCACTCTATAGGACCTGCATCATCTTAACTTTCGGACTTCCACTGTTTTAACCGAGCATGAGCCACATCCTGCAACTGGTATGTATCTAGCTCATCACTCTCAACAGTAGTCACCCCATGTCATCTGTCACTTTCTGAACTTGAACTAAGAATTCCTGAGGGTATTCATCTACCTTAGACCCAAGGAAGGTTGGAGGATTCATTCGGGTGAAGTCCCGAATTCTAGCTGCAGCTGAGTTGGCCACTGGGTTAGCCGGAATAACTATTGGCCATTCATTATGAGCAGCGACTGATTGACCAAGAGTGGTACATGCGGTCCTGAACTCCACATAAGAAACATGATCGCCTAAAGGTTCTTCGGGCTGAGGGGTTGAATGATTTCCGTTTCTTCTTTTCGGATGCATGTTTAGTAGAAGAAAGAGAGAAATAGATTAGACTGAGAGACTGACTTGTGATTATTTTCACAGGAACAACATGAATACTAAAAGAAGGGAAACTATTCTTAAAACATCTCATAGCCTCCTGCACATAAATATGGCATGCAATACACCCATGTACAAGACTTTACTAGATGCATCTTTTAGACTTCCTAGGAATCTATTGAACCTTAGGCTCTGATACAAAGTTTGTAATGACCCGATTTGCTGAACTGGAATGCTACACGGTGCTTATGACCCCCAAGGACCACAAGATAACCCATGACTGATATCTGTACCTATATACTACATAAGATAATATAAAAATGTGAAAACATGCACTAAAAGTCCATAAGATTCAATACTGAACATAACTGAATAACGTAACATCTTTGTGGGGTAATAGAATACCCAAAACAAAATTGAAGTCTAAAACATGATATTCTGTATCTTGTCTGTATCTAGTCTGAAATCCTCTACTGTCTAAAGAATTTGAATAAGGAGTTGATGGGATATGTCCCCAACTAACTCCAACTAATAAGCTAATTAATGAGATAATAAAAAATAATTATGTCCTCGAAGGATGAGGACTCACTTCTACTCTGACTGCTAAATCTGGAATCTACTGCTGATCTGGAACTCGTGTCTCTGAACCTATGGTGTAATATAAAAAGAAAGAACCATAGAGCTAATACGTCAGTACATATGTACTGAGTATACATGTGATGTAGGATATATGCAAGGGTTTGCATGCATGATCAATAATAACTAACTTTCTAACATAAACGTGAGAATGAATACATAAATATGCAACTGTAACTGACAACGTGATAACATGATATTGATACCATGGTAGCATGACTACTGAATCTGGATACTGATAACATGACATAACTGATAACATGAACAACTGTATCTGAATATAACTGATAATATGGGTGACTGTAGCTGACAGTCCTGAATCTGATGGAACTATCTGAGTTTCATACTGTATCTGAGTTAACTGTATCGGCAGTCCTGAAATCTAAAGAACTATCTGAGTTCTATTACTAAGGCTGATTGACTGTATCTGACAGTCCTAATTTTGTAACATGAAACTGTGTGAAGTAGGATCTAACCAACATGCCCTAAATATTCTATAATAGCTGAGCTAGGGTCCAATCTATGCCCTGATTGGAAGGGTATCAATACCGCGCCACTCGTAAGGACAATATGTGAGTTACCCTTATATAACAGTTAACTCTAGAGAGAATGGTGGGAACCCTCATATAACAGGTTAAGCCACCTCATCTACCATCATATAGCTATCTATGATATCTCAACCTATGTTGGCTACATAGTTCTGGAACGCAAGGATTTCTTCTAGGAATCACACCCTCGTATAACAGGTGAGTACCCATCCTTGGGTTCACTTGGTGCTAATTCCTACTCTCATATAAATAGACACTAAACATGATTTACTGAACTAAACTGAGCATGGACTGAGTTACAAAATTTTTGTGGCAGATAAAATACTACTGATATCTGACAACTAACTGAGTCATGAGATCATGGAGATTTTTCCTGATTCATAAGACTATCTGAAGTCTAAGAGTTCCTATCTTGACTGAGAGTATCGTGAAAACATGACATGGATCTAGGCACACAGCTAATATTTTGGGTACAAGTACCCCTAGGACACGATGGAAGGAAACTGACATGACTTGATAATCTTGAATACATGTTAATCACCACAATTCATTTATTGAAGCATTTCTTCAAACGTCTAATTGGCAAAATCTTGTACATTTATTGGGATTTTCATGATATCATACTAGATAGGCAAATTTCCTTCATCTAGGCATTTTATCAAGCATATGGCAGGCATAGTACATGTAAACATCATGGTATAGCAATTAAACATCATGGTTCAATTCCAATTTCATCATACAAGGTTTTAGTCATGAGATTTCATAAATCTTTATATATACTAATCAACCCGCATAGAATTTATCATCAAATAATGGAATAGAAATCAATTCCTCATTTATCAACATGAAAGAGAACATACAAAGCATGAACATATGAAGAAAATCCATAACTTGTAGTTGAAAAGGGATTCTTGGACTTTTTGAAAGAAAGGAGACCATGAATGAAAACTATGCATACCTTAGATCATGAATTCATTAAAATTGATGGTGAAACCTTCTTGAAATTGGACCTTCTATGAAAACCCTAGCTTGAGTTCTTAAAAGTATTTGAGAAAAACATCAATATTTTGGATGAATAAAAGCAAAACCCCATATTTGGAATCTTATATAGGGGGGGCGGAGGGGAATCGACCCTTTTAACCCTAGACATGTAATTTAATTTTTGGTAAAATTTCTCAAATTGGGCCCTTGGCGCAACGTGGCGTTATCGCGTCGTGTCATTGTAAATTGACAATTGGGAAACTACATGGTGGCGCGACGTGTAGCTATCGTGTTACCACCTTGTCTACGACCTATAAGTTTGACTCGATGCACCAGCATCATGGAGCAACACTTAAAATTGACAATTGCCATTTGAGCTATCTCTGCGACGCGCTGAAGGCTCAGGTCAAACACTGTCTCACTAAAAAGGCTCTAACAATTCGCCCGGGTGTCGGATTTGGGTGAATTATATATTGATGGAAATCTTATTCAATTTACCATGTGATGGGAAGTGAAAATTATGGAAATAACATGTTCATAAGAATAAATTATTATTTCAAAGCAAGTTCTAACATCCTTGAAATGATTTTTAAGCTAAGAAAAAGCACGGGTATTACATGACCGTACCTTATTGAAGTGTGATTTGTTCATTTTATTCCTTTTATTTACACTCCATATGAGCCTATTTTCATTAAGCGTGATTTGGTTATTTTATGTAATAAGCTATAAATAGACTTTTTAGGCTTATTTTGTCATTAATTTTGAAGGATATTGAAAAATAATTCTCTTGAGAGAAAGTGTTTGTAGTGTGGGTCTTGGAAATCCATAATTGTAACTACGAAAACCATAGGTGTGGAAGTAGCTACAAATAGGCGTAGAAATATTGGTGCTTTGGGGAAGATTGAGTCCCTTTTTTATCAACGTAAGAGTGTGATGTTGCTATTGTGGATCTTAGTGGGTTTTAGTGTTTGATACATACTTTAGTTCTTAAGGTTTTTAATAGTTTATGTCTTACTATCTATCTTTTATTTTATCCATTAGTTTGTGTTTTGCCTCTTTATCCGATTATTTTTGCTTCTTTTCTTACTGTTCTCAGTTTTTATATCTTTTTAGGATTATTTTCATATTTATATTTTTAATCCTTATCATTTGGTATCAAGATCCACATTTTAGGGTATTTCCTACAACTCTAAGTCTTGCATTGTTGTTAACTTGAAGAAAATCAACACAAAAAGAGTGTCAAAAATCGAAAATCAAAAAAATATTTGTTGTTCACAGTTTTATGTTTGGGAAGAAATTTAGATCTTAGATCTACTTTGTTTTTTGTGTTTTGTTAGTTTATAGTGCTATATTCTTGGTCCCTAGAACTAAAAGAGTCTAGCTTTAAGATTTGAGCAAGATCTATGTTGTTTTGCACATTCCACCATTGTTAAACTTATGTTTGAAGCTTTTAGAGGGTGGATCTCGTGTGGTTTTATGTGGTTATGGACTTTTTGATGTGGTTTTGGGATATTTGTGCTTTTCTTGGCAAAGGGACCTTAGATCTTCCAGAAAATTTAAATTTGGAGGTCATTTGCCTTGTGATCAAACGTTGGTCAAATCTTGAATATTCTTTTTATTCTTCCTCATCTTCATATCATATTGGAGACGAATATTCAAAAAAGGGGTGTTTGATCTTGAAAAAGGGAGAACAAAGAGTGTAGTACTTATTCAAGGAAATTTCCAAGAACCTTCCTAGTCATCGAAAAGAAAGAAAACAACAAAAGTGAAGGAATAATCAAGTGCAAGTACAATTGAAAGTACAAGGGGGAACAATTTCAATTCAAATTCAATTGAAGCTTGAAAAAGGCTCCAAAACATGGATTTTCCCCATCAAAATTGTTTCTACACTCCCTTGGGTGATGATTGGCCGAAATACAAATTGAAAAACAAAATATTTTTGCAAAATTGAAGTCCAACCACAAGCTGCCACATCACAACTTTGGGATAATCAAAATTTAAGATCAAATCTTGATTTCTTAGCTTCTAATTCTTGTTTCAAGGTTATATTTTGTTGATTTAGTGCTAACTGATAAACTAGTGATTATCCACTAGGTTGTGAATTAGTTTTTGAGTCCTTTCTTTCATGTTGTTAGTCTTTGTGTGGTTTCTTTATTTTGAATTCGTTATGTTTTGTTGGTTAAAGTCCAAAAAAGATTTCCTTGAGTCATTCAAACAAAAGTCTACTGAGGGCAAAAGTAGACTCATCCCTCAATCACTCATGAAGTATAAGCTGACTTTCAACACTTGTGAGGCCAAGTGTGATTTAAGATCTGAGAGTGAGTATGGAGAGGTTATTTTGGACTAACTTGTTTATTGTTTTGTAAGTTTTTTTTTCTTTTACGTACATTGACTATGGAACCCAAGGATACAACCTCCCAAACCTTGGGAAACGATGTTGCTAGTGCAATCTTGGCTCAACTTGAGTCCATTAAACATGATATTAACATGATACAAATGGATATTAGATCAATTAAAGGGGATATGTCATCAATGAAAGGAAGTGTGACTACTTTGAAAGAAAGGATGGAATGTTTGGAAGGTCAAAAGAACTCTAATCACTCCACTCCTCAAAACTATCATGCTTCCTCAAGTGATGAAGGGATGATTCAAGGAAAAAGTTTCAACAAACTCCCTTGTGATGAGAGTTTCCCTATGGATCAAGTGGACTACCATGACAAAAAACAAGGTGAAGACCATAACTCATGTGAGTTACAAGGTAAAAATACTATCTCCTACACTCCTACAAACATAGAATATTATGATATGGCTAGTAGTAGCCAAGTGGATGCAATTGTTAGTTTTCAAAGAAGAGAATGGAATAAATCTTCCCTTTGTGATACTCTTGGATTTCTTAGGCTGCATGAACACCAAACTCTTGTTGTAAATATGAAAGCACTATTTGATCCTTTAGATTACAAAATTTATTCTTCTCGTAAGAATAATTTGTGTCCATCTAGTGCTAGCACTTATAACTTTAATAAGGTCCTATTGTCAAGTGAAAAAAGTATTCACACACTAGTAGACCCTTGTGAAAACCAAGGTGAGTCTATGTTGGCATGTAAGTTTCCAACAACTATTGAGGGTGTGTATGAAGATCTTAAGAATGAAAGTGATTCTTTGAACATATTGTGTGGTGAAAGATTTGCTATTAGTTTTGTTCATAGAAATCATATAAATGGAAATATTGTGAAAAATGGCATATATCTTTTTGAGGGAGGACTTTTAGGCCGTAACTCCTTATCCTTTAATAGTTGTCTTCTTTAAAAAAATGTCGTGTGTGATTATGGGAATGATCCTCTAGGGGACAAAAAGAATAACCTCATATTAGATCCTTGGCCACTTCTCCCATTTGATCCCGGTGCCCTTCTTTATAACTTGGTTTTAATTGAAAACCCCATTCTCAAAGGTGGTTTCATGGTTGAGGACCCTAAGGCAAATGTGCCATTTCCTATTTGGGGTATTGGTTATATACTTACATCCATGTTTGACACATTTGTACTTAAGTTATGTGAACCACAACTTATGGATGCCAAGTTGAATTCATGTTTGTGGGAGAGTCCAATGATGTTAAAGACTTCTTTTCACCTTCGTAGGGTTGGACACTGAAGTATTTTGTGGGACTCTTGGGAGCATTCTTCCCTTCATTAATAATGAGAAACAAAATTCTTGGGAAAACTACTTGTCTTGGATTGGTTTGTTGCATAGTAGTTTCCCTGTTCTCCCTAATTGCATGACTCCATTGATGAAATTCCTTCCCTCGAGAAGTTAGTTGAAAAGGTGAGGTCTTATTACTTACCGTGTCTTTTTCTCTCATTGTGTGTTCCTATTTGTGAATACATCTTTGATGAGGATAGTGTCCTTAGTACCTTTCTCCATTACCTTTATGCATATGAAGATATTCATAATCTTGTTGAATCTACATCGTATGTTGGCTTGAATTGCCTAAAAGGAAAAACTTATTTGTGATTAAATGCTTTGATTTCATCCCTGTGTACATCACGTGCTAAGTATTTTGAGACAAATGGCATTCTTATAGATGGTAGCACCTTGGATAATACCTTTATATTTGATTTATTTCTATACTACCTCTTGCTTATGATAACATCCATGATAGTTTTGGATTACCTTTATGTAGAAGTAGGATATTTGTTGGTTGATCCACTTATTTGAGTGACATTGTTATATGTTTTCATGGACTTTAACTTCAATTGAGTCACCAGTCCTGATGTGGTCTTTTGAAGAGGTGATGAAACAATTGTGTCTTATGGCTTATAAGGTAAAGGTAATCTTACCTTTTGTATCTAATGATTCCATTATGACCATTATGGTTTCCTTACCTCTTGGTGATTTCCTTATCCAATTCCTTTGTCCATTCTTTAATATATTTCTAATGTTTAACACGAAGGATCCTTAGTTATATTTCAAGTGTGTACCACCTTGGTATGATAATGTTATATGTTGTACCAACCCTAAATCTCATGACATAAGGATGTTGTACTTGTTTTTCCTTTCTTTGTTTTTGCAATGTGTGAATTTGAGGTCAAATCCTTTTGAAGAAAGGGAGGATGATACGAGCCAAATGGCCAAAATCACTTTTGATGACATTATGTATGTCCAACATATATAGAATCAAGTTGTGGTCACACTGAGAACACAAGAGCATGCATGGATAGACCATTTTGGGCACTCAATTGAGGAATGTCGTGTGTGGAAGGTTGCTTGTGACCTTGTCCTGATGAGTCACCCGAGAGACCCAAGTATTGAAGAAATATTGTGAAGGATAAATTATCACAAGGGATTGCACATATATTGAAGTTTGAAGAGGAAGATACTCCATGACTGCCCCCTTCTTGAAAGGTGATTTGGTCATTTTATGCCTTTTCTTTAAACTTCATAGGAGCCTGTTTTCATTAAGGGTGTTTTGGTATTTGATGTAATAAGTTACAAATAGACTCTTTAGGCTTATTTTCTCATTAGTTTTGAATTATATTGAATGTCAATTATCTTGAGTGAATGTTTGTAGTGTAGGGATTGGAAAAGCCATAATTATAACTAGGGCAACCAAAGGTATGGAATCAATTGGGGTGCAAATCGTCTTAGAAACGTTGGTGCTTTGGGGAAGATTTAGTCCCTTTTGTGTTAACGTAAGAGTGTGGTGTTTCTATTGTGGATATTAGTGGGTTTTAGTGTTTCATACACACTTTAGTTTCTAAAGTTTGTAACAGTTTATGTCTCGCTATCTATCTTTCATTTTATGCGTTAGTTTGTGTTTTGCCTCTTTATTCGATTACGTTTGCTTCTTGTTTTTGTGTTTTAGCTTTTTACCTCTTTTTAGGGTTATTTTCATATTTATAGTTTTATTCCTTATCAAGTATGCACCTCCCAAACATAGCCTCCACCACCTACCAGGGCATACAAACTATTTGCATCTAGATTATTTCTCGTTGGTTATGCTTGGTGCCCCTATTATTCTTATCTGAGGTGAGGAGGAGATTGGGAATAATGGAGACAAAAGTGAGGCTGATTTAAAATGGATTTAAGTAATGGGTAGACATATGGTTAAAAGATGAGATGAGGATGCTACAGACATAATTTAGCTGGTTCAAGCAGTGGATCAACCGGCAATTAAAGGGGATCCAGATCCCAAATTTTGTAGCATACAGGCTGAGCTCTATAAGGCTATTAAGGAGCTATATAAGATACCATTTTCATCCATGCCCATTATATAAGAGGTACACGGGGAGGAAGAGATCCATGATATTTGGGGTGTTAGAGATTCAACCATTGCGGCTGATGGTGATATAGGTGAGAGTAGAAGGAAGAAAAATAAGAAAGAGAGGTTATGAGATGACGGTAGTAGTTGATAGTTCCTGACCTACTAATGTTACTGATCTGAGTAGTAGTGTATCTCTACCACTAGAGCCATAATTTATTGCACCAACCACAATTGGTGCCACTTTTGACGCTAGATTTCCTGCCCCTGTTGGGTCCAATGACACTGAGAGTGGGGCCCATCCTAAGGCCCCCATATTGATGATGTTTGAGCTGTATCCTAGAACATCTAGGTATGTTTTGTCCCCTTGTTTTTAGTTTATACATACACTAGGGAAAGTGCATGACATATAGTTGGGGTGGGGGTGTACCACTTAGACATTGCGAGTTTACTGTTGTCGTGTTTCTTTTCCCATCAGTTGAGATTTGAATGCTAAACTAGCATGTCTAGTTTTATTTAATTGTGTGCTTTGATTTGTGTTCATTTCTTGTAATGTCTTGCGTGATGTGTAACTAGGAAAAAAATGTGTACCTAAGGTAGTTGACATGTTTTGAGAAAATTATGCTAAATTTTTTTGAGAAAATGATACCCCTCCTACAATTTTGACAACTGTGTGATTTGTTTTTACGTGTAACTGTTGAGAATCTAGTAATGTCATTTGAATTAGGGTTGTAATAATTGTGGTGAACAACTGCATGAACTAGATAGATAGTGACTAGTGATGTGACCCTATACAATATGTGTGAGAAGTGCTACCTAATTCACTATATGTATCCAATGAAGAACTTGCTCGATTTCTCATGCCTAGGTTATAGGGTTGTCATTTAGGAAAATCATGGCCATTTTTTATTACTCCACTTTAGCCTAAACTTACCAACCAAATGAAATGTGAATCCCTTGATCCCGATTATGAGTTGAATAGACCTATTCTTTTGTTCATACTAGTTCACCTTCCCATGTTAAACTGAAATGAACCTATTTTGGCCCTGGTCCTCCTTGGACACTGTGCACCTCAACTCAAGAAAATTGCCTTAGTTGAGGGTGGCTATCATAAGGGTGTGTAGTATTAAGCGGGAATGAAGAAATGTTATAGATTAAAAAAGTGAGTAAGTTTGGGCATGGTAGAAATAAAAAAAGAAAAAAAAGTGAAAAAGAAAAGCAAAAAGAAAGCACACCCTGCCTGAATAAGCAAGAAATATAATAAAAAGGGAGAAATAAGGGAAGAATGAAAGAAAAGTTGGAAAAATAGTGGACTCAAAAATAATCATAGTGTCAAAGAGTCTAAGTCAATAAAAAATCCTCAAATCTACCATACCATCCCCAAGCCTACGTTACAAACATAACAAAGTCCGATAGTGATCCTAACCCGACTATTCGAAAACTCAGGTAAAGAGCATAGGGGCAAGCCTATGGCATTCAGTATACACTAATTAGAACTTATTTGAGAGTGTGAACGTCCCTACATAAATATATTGACTAATTAAGTAATAGGGACTTCATTGACTGTGACGGTGCATGGATTGTGTAGTTAGATTGCTTATCTGTCCAGGTAGTGTACTTTGGATATGCCTAGTTGTTCGTTAATAATGTAATGACAATACTTTATTCTTGTGTGTCACATTATTGTACCTAATCAATACACAATTGAGTTTGAAAAAGTTAAAAATAGGAGTAGGTAACGTGGTTTGAGTAATGATTGATAAGTCGACTTCCAAAGATATCTTAGGATCTTCCCAGTTAAGCATTCTCTATTTTTTTTTTATGTTTCTGCCTGAGGACATGAAAACTTTCTAAGTTGAGGGTGTTGATGTTTCATGGTTTCATGGAATATTCGATGCTTAAAATGGTGAAATTACACTTTTACTTAGGTCGTTTTGTCGGATATGATGTGTGTTTTATATGTATTGCAGCTAAATTAGCCTGGAAGTGGTGCTTGATTGCAAAGAGGATGAAAAAGGTTAGAAAATTAAAGTAATGGCCAGGCAACGAGTCATGAAGTCACATTATGACTTGTAGACAAAATTATAATGTGAACAATGTCCAAAGCTGCATTCTAAAAGAAAAGTAATAAGTGACCGCGACTCATTAGGTGATACTATAAGTCGTGTTATAAAGTCATACTATGAACAGTGATGAAAGTCTTGAGGATTGATGCTCCAGTGGACGCGAATGAAGACAACGGGTTGTAAATACTGACTACTACTCGTAGTGAGGAACTTTAATAATAACAAACTCAAGAGTGCTAAAGGTGAAAAACTACTGGACTAACTTCGACTAGCAGCCTATGAATCGTCAGGACACATTACGAGTCATGATCACTGAATATAGAAAAGATCTACAACAATAGGCAACGAGTCATGACAAGTCCTAAAAACTCATTTCCAAAGACGTAACCAATGCCAACATAGTTTTTCTAATTTGTTTTAACTAGGTTTCCTTTATAATTTTTGGATACTATAAATACCCTTGGGTTATTATTTTATTATGTTACGCACTCTTGATATATTTTCACATATATTGTCTTCTTGCTACTAGATATTTTTGTTCTTGGGTTTTTGGTTTTGTAATCAATTAGAGATTTTGGATTTTATTCTTTTCATTCTTGTCAATTAATTCTATATTTTCTTCATTGAATTCCATGGATTATTGCATAACTATGAGCGGATAAATTTCTTGACTAGGGTTTTGGGATCCCTGGAGGATTAACAACGTAGAGAAAGTTGGAGATTCATCTATTTTGTTGTGACTATATGTATCGTGATCTTCTTCAAATTAATTGTATCCTT
This sequence comes from Capsicum pubescens, assembly GCA_030864215.1. NCBI lineage: Eukaryota > Viridiplantae > Streptophyta > Magnoliopsida > Solanales > Solanaceae > Capsicum > Capsicum pubescens. The sequence continues at coordinate 129,984,656 of CM061543.1, forward strand.
AACTACTGCAGAAGCTTGGGAATTACTTGTATTCGAGATCATCCTTATAATGGAGTTTGAGATTTGGAAAAATAGGTTACGATAGTGATTCAAGTCTATCAACCCTCTTCTAATAAACTTAAGACTCAAAAGGCAATAGTTGAAAATTGGTCAAGGATAAGGGGAAGAAAAGAGATGATCTGAGACTCAAAAGGTGAAGGGTGAGATTTATCAATGTGTTCACAAGATGGTTGATAACACATACCTTGCATACTTAGCAGTGGGATAGTTCAAATGAAAACAATAAACTTATAAAGTTAGGAACCGGGGGGAACATAGTCCTAGTGTCCATCTTCTATTATTTACAACCTTAAGCACTCAAGTACAGCTACTTGTTACTGTTGACTTTCAAATCCCCTCATTTACTTTTCTGCACTGCCCATGATTTCATCAAGTTTCAGAGAGAATTCCATGCATTCCCTGTGGGTTCGACCCTAACCTTATTTGGGTTACTATATTTGGCATCTACCACAACATGTCTCTTGGAGGTTAGTTTTGGGTGATATCAATAATCCAGGGAAAATCCATCACAATTCTTTAAGTGACAAAGTAACCTTATACCAAAGTCTCAATAGTTTCAACTATGCCTAACATCCATAGATAAGTCCATAAGGCTAACATAAGTCTTGGCTTAAGGTGGGCCAGAGGAACCCACTTCTAATCCTCAAAATCCATATTTAGAAAATTTCTACCTCAGACTAGGCTAAGGTATCTAAATTGAATTTTATATGGCACATAATCCGTAATCAATCCTAAGATAGGAATTTCACCTAGAGCATTAGCAATTAAGTCAACTCAACCTAAATTATGATTTCAAGATCACTAAAATAGCCGAACTAAGTTAAATCATGCCAACCACACTTCCAACACTTAAAATATATCCCAAATCTAGCATTATATCATAATAATTCTATGAATTTTCTCAATCTATGAAGAAGACAACCGGATACTAGAAATTTAACAAGTATTTCACCTTATGGGTCAAATCCCTCATCTAATCCCCAAACTTCAATAATCAAAACTAAGTCATGGTGCCCTACCCATAATCAATCTTAGCATTCACATTCACATGAAATATATAAACAATGTAATCTTGTGAAGAAGAGTAGACAGAAGTCTACCTCAAAGCCAAATCGCAAATCCTTGAATCATCAACAAAATAACCGTCTTCACTCCATTATCTCAACATTTTATCATGTTATCAAAATAATAATATATGTATCATTAGGAGTAAAACAAGACCAATATTTCCATATAACAAGTTGGGTTAAATGTCGGGTCACAAACTGCCTGTGGACCCTGTGAATGGAATTCAAAATTAAAATCTTCACGTGGTCCCTCAAAGGGTAAGGAATGTGTCCTCAAAAGTTAAGCATAAATGAAACACAAATCTAGTTTCAAATCAACTCTTAAAGTATAGGAGTTCAAAGCCCTAATTTCTAAGAATTTATCAAGAAATTGAAGGAAATTTACCATGAAGTCAAAGGAAAATCACAGGATAATGGATAACCAAGCTCCCTAAATTATCTACAAGCTTCAAACCCACTTAATATCACTCTAGGTTTTTTTTCTCTCAATAAATGGATGAAAATGAGCAAAATCGGGCAAAAGGGGTCTATTTATACTTACTCCATGTACTCGAGAGTCGCTATCGTGACCCCGAGGTATGCGATCGCACTAACTCTATGTTGCCATATAGGTCGCAATCATGACATAATTATGGAAATTTCACTATCTCCCTATCAAGGGTAATGCGATCATGACCCTTGGATGGCAATCACAATCACATCAATTGACAGCTAAAACTTGGAAGTTTTTCCAAGTTCCTGTCAAGTCCTCAAGATTCATTTAGAACCCCATATACACTAAAAATCTATGAAGCAATACCAAATTCAATGTTTTGGACTAAATGGTCCTCTTAGCCTAAAATTAATGATTCAGAGCTACTAATACTGTCAGAATTCTCATATGATATTATCCACTAGGAGTTTTATTCCGAGACCAAATCTTAAATAGGAAAAACTCCAAAATAGGGAAACAAGCCTAAAATCCAAGCGAACTGTTCGATCACCTAACCTACAATTTTATCATCAAGTCCAAAATGACCTATAGCCATTGTTAGAAGGCTTAAAAATATTGTATAGGCATTCAAATCGAGGAAATGACTGGGAGGGTCATTACAGAGTCTAAAACAGACACCTAGAGCATACTAGGTTATCCTTTCTCCTTGTGTTGGATGGTAGTTATGCACTAGGGACAGTGCATCATCTATAGTTGGGATAGAGGTGTACCAAACCTGAGGTTTTTTCTTGCCATGTTTTTTTTCCCATTAGTTGCGCTATTATAGTCGAACTGGCACATTTAGGTTGTATTATTTTTTGTGTTGTATATGTGTTATATTTTATTTATGCTTAACTAGGAAAAAAGTGAACCTTAGGGAAGTTGATGCAGTTTAATTATGTCCAACCATTTTCTAAAAAATGATATCATTCCAAAAGTTTGTTTTAAAACTGTGTGATGTTCTTATATGTATTATCACTGTGAATATTGTTATGGAATTAGGAATCAGGGACAAAATAATCATATCTATCACTTGCATGAACCGAAAAGGTAGTAGTTGTTAACATGACCCATTACTATATGTGTGTGACATTACTTACCTAGTTCCCTTTATGCATTTAATCAAAAAATTTCTCGATTAGTCTTGCCTAGGTGGTAGGATAGTTAATTAGGAAAGGATCATAGTTCGTTTTGATTTAGTCCTCTCTTAGCCAAAATGACCACCCATGGGTGAAAAAGTATCCCTAGACCCCCGTTTTGAACCTGCACAGACTTAAGTTCTTGTTTTTGCCTTTTCACCTTCCCAGTTTAATTACAATGAACCTATTTTGTCCCTGGTCCCTCTTTTTACAATGTGCACCTTAACTTAGGAAAATCGCCTAAACCGAAGGTGGATATAATAGGGGTGCATAGTTAAAAATTAGGTATGAAGAGGGGATTGAATAAGAGAAAAGAAAGTAGAGTTGGGTGTGGTAAAAATAAAAAAATAAAAAGAAAGAAAGAAGTGAAAAATAAAAAAAACAAAATAAACTACACCCAACCTGAATAAGCAATAAAAGAGAAAAAAAAAAGAAATAAAGGAGAAACAAAAGAAAATTTATGATTGAGAAATGAAACCCAAACATAATTGTAGTGTCAAGGAGGTTCAGTCACTAATTACTAAATATACCATACCAGTCCCCAAGCCTACATTACAAGTTGATTAAAGTCATATTATGATCCTTGTCTGACTGTCTAAAAAACTATGGTAAAGGAAATAAGGGCAACCCTATGGTATTTTATGCATATTGATTGGAACTTTTTTTGTAAGTTTGAGTGTCTCATTATGGTCCCTGCATTGACATGCATGATTATACTATAAGAGTGGGGCTTCTTTGTTATAAGGGTAAATGGGTTGTGTTTATAGTTGCTTATTTGTTCGGGTGGTGTAATTTGTGTATCCTTTTGGTTATTTGTTGCTAATGTAATGTCATAGCTTGATTCCTTTGTGTTGCATTTTTTAGATACATAGATCCATATAGTTGGTTTTGAAAAGTTAAAAATAGGATAGGTTGATGTTTTAGAGCTTAAATTAAGTTGATTGTTGTAGGTACCTTAGGTTTATAACACCTCAAATTTTGGTCTCTGGATTATTTCTAAAATTTTAACCTCACTGCCCAGACTACGACTCTCCATATATGTCATAGGAAGTATTGACAGGTCTTATGGACCCAATCATTTCCTGGCAAATGTGTTGACCCAGAGAATTTTCCATGACTCCAAGGGGTTACGAGTTGTAAAGACTCAGAATAAGTCGTATAGTGTCTTCCATAGATTAAACAGTGTGATATCCAATTATTTCTACTTTTATAATGAACCATGCGAGTGATAATAATTGAGTACGAGTCGTATGGTATAACTCGTAGACAAGTCAGTATTGGTGATCATGGGCATTTTCCAGACTACAAGTGGGACCTTACAAGTCGTAAAGTGACCCTACGAGTCATAAGGTTACCCGTAGCAACTGGGCAGTCAATTTTAATTTTTTTCATTAAGGGCTTCTGGTCAATTCCTATTTTCCCTAAGACCCCATAACCATAAAGCACTCAAGGGAGTTATTTCTCATTGATAACACAATCAAAACCACTCTCTAAACTCTCCATGGTCAAGATACTTAGGGGTTCCATTAAATTGGTCATCTAAGGGCACAAGGGTTGATTTCTCTTAATAAATTTTGGTATTTCAGGCATGTTACTCTTCCCCCAAAGTTAATTTATTAAAAGCATGTGTTTTATATAGTTTAAATTATATAGATTTGAATGTGGGTTTTATTATGGTTGAGGGTATTGACTTGGTTGATTATTAATTTATTTTATCTTGATTTGTCATGCATTGTTCATGCTTTATTAATGGTTTTGAACTTATGGGATACATGGTCATGGTGAATAAACTAAGGGGTCATGGTTTCCTTCAAATTGATGTTTTGAAATTGGAATTGGTTTTAATTTATGGTATTCTCTCAACCCACTTATGTAAATAGCTTTGAATTGTGAAATTATCACTTGGTTTGATTTACTTATATATGTTGTTGCATTTCACAATTGATTAAACAATTAACATAGATTTTTGAAAGCCTTGTTGTCTATGATTTAATTTAATGAACAAATGGGATCGAGGTATTCCCCCAAGCTAATATAATTTTTATGGCATAGAAATAAGCTTACAAGTATTACGGTATGACGATAGCCATGGTATGCCTTAACAGTTGGTACTTTAGTTAGTAAAAAAGTTATGCTAAACTTCTTTAAATTAGTCTTAATGGGGGTTATGTACCAAAGCCGTAAAGGTGTGGGTCTCGGATGACTTCTACTTGAAATGCATATTTGTCGATGTGAGGTTTGGTCTTGATAACTGTGGGCATGGGTCACGCTTTATATATCTATATTTGGGATGGGTAGTTTCCTTAATAGCTTTAGATTTCCCTTAGTTTTCATTAGTTCGTGCGTCTAACATGCATTGGGCCTTTTCATTAGGGGGAGTTGAACCCATATAGCCCAAGGGTGCCTTTTATGATGGTTAAGCTACATTGTCCAAGATATTGTTTTACTTCATGCTAAACTTTGTTCTCTATCCCAAAATACTATCTATGTATTTATATGATGGTGTTCATATTGTTTTTAATTGTATTTGACTTGGCATTATTTTATCCCCTATCCCTAATTTACGTGGTAGTGCTCAAACTATTAACTATCTCCAGACATTGTATTCCTATGTGATATAGGCACCAAAGGTACTTCTACTTTTCTCATGTAGTTTTATGTGGACTGGCTCAGTTCGATGGGCGTTATGGTGAAGTGGTGAGTTTTTATTCTACAAAAGACTTGGTCATTTCATTAGTTTCCTATCATAGACTTTACTTCTGAGTTATTTTGGCTATTGTCAGGGGCATGTCCCAACACTTTGTTAAGTTTGGTTTTGTTAGAATATTTTGTGTATTATTGTGGAGTTATATATTAGTGTTGGTTGTTTCATTTGATTAACGATTGTCAGTTATAGAAATATATTCAATTTCTTGAACTTATCTTATTCTTTCTTATTATATGTTTGGATTTCAGCCCCTGCTAGGTGTTATGATCTGTTTGTCTAGGCTAAGGGGTGGTCTCGGGTCCTCGATGGACTTAAAATATCCGTAATGGCCAGACCCTGATTTGGGCATGGCAAGGTTAGTATCAGAGCCTATGTTTGGTATCATTGGGTGTCCACAAAGCCATGTCAAGTAGAGTATCTTTTATGGGTGTGTAGCACACCACACATATAAAGGAGAGGTTACAAGACATTTTGGAATGTTTCCATTTCTTGTGATCTACTTTCGGGCTTTAGAGTCTAGGGTATTGAAATATCCTCTAATTCCTATTTATTTTCTTTTTAGAGCATACCTCCTAGAAGATCTAATAATCTTGGAAACTCATCTGTCCTGCTTGAGGATAATATGGATGGGGCTCGTCCTTCTCAAGGATTTTAGATATGGCCTAGGGTCACTTCTTTTGATTTTCCTCATAGGGTTCCACGAATCCCCACTAATCTTTCTCTTACGGGTGATACTCATGCACAGTCATCTCTAGGAGATATTGTTAATGTTGAGTTCTACCATTATATTCATCTATTGACCCAGTTAGTGAAATCTCAGTCACGTCAGTTGGGTCCTATTGGTGTTGCTGTGAGTTCTTCTAATGCCACTAAAGTTGGCTAGTTTATGAGGATGAATTCCCTGACCTTTACTTGTTCTAAGGTTGAGAAGGATTCTAAAGGGTTCATAGATGAGATGGAAAAGATTTTTCATGTGATGCATGCTTCTAACTATGAAGGTATGGTGTTCCCTGCATACCAGTTTAAGAAAGTGGTGTATCTGTGGTATGGGGAGTGGGACCAGTCTAGGGGAGATGATACAGAGTTGGCTTGATAGGAAGATTTCTCTGGTGCTTTTCTTGATTGCTTATTTCCTCAGGAGTAAAGGGTGGTGAAGGCTAAGGAGTTCATGAATTTGAATAAAGGCAAGATGACTATTAAGGAGTATTCCTTGAAGTTTTACTGGTTATCCCATTATGCTCATGAACTAGTATCTAGTATGAGGGATAAGATAAGGAAGTGGCTTTGATTTATCTTGAGACTTGGTGTTGTAGTGTAAGGTCATCTTGCTGAATAATGACATGGACATCTCTAGTCTTGTGGTATGTTTGCAACAAGTAGAGGATGAGAAAAAAAAGTAGGCAGATATTGGGGAGTGGTAGAGTAAGAGATCTTGGTTTTTTTAGTAGGGTGGTGGCCAGAAAAATAGTGGAAAGGATGGCAGGCAGTGGTCTAAGAAGAAGTTAGGGAATTCTGGTTCATATTCTATGGCTAGTGCTCCTTATCCTAATCCATCAGACGATCCCCTTTTTTAGATAAATAGTTGACTTAAGGCCTAAGGTTCCCAATCCCAAGACAGTGGGGCCCAATCAACTCCATCCCATCCGTCTTATAGATTTTTTGGACAGTTGCACTTGTCTTTTGTAATTAGGGGAGGAATAAGTTGACACAAACCAACTCGGGGACTTGTGTAATGGGCATCCCAATTCCGACCTGGACCAAGAACTACCTCTGATACCCAACCCAACCATCCAAACTCATTCCCTGAGTCGGATGAATTCCAAACATATAAAAGATAGCATATTTGCACAAATCCAGACTCTGGGATAGGTCTATGACCGCGACCGACCCAAACGAGTCCAATCGTCCGAAACCCTACCAATAACCATGCCAAAACCAAATAAATAACCAATTATGAATCCATGACATAATATAGTAGGATGGAACAATCATAAATATAGTTCTATGGTATCATCCCTAATACCAATGTCAATACTAAGGCTGACACCAATACCGTTCCCGTCCATTCCAACCCATAGTAGTCACTAAATCCTCTATCTAAAAGAAAAACAATATCCGATTGGGACATGCCCCCAACCATAGTCAAAACCAATATCCATAAAATATCCAAAGTATGTAAATACATCCATAATATGAAATGGAACCTTCCATAATATGGAAGCTCATCACTTCAATCTAATAGCTGATGCCAAATTCGATCACTAAGTAGGAGGAGTAGAATGGATGGTTCCTACTTTGTGTGGGATACATCCACCCAAAGATGGATTAGTGGTTGAATGCTAGCATGACTTTAGTATAAGGATAAATTAATGTCATCCAGTAAAGCAAATTAAACAAACATTATGCACACAACCATTGATATATATATGTACAACCATGTCGGGTAAGGGAGTCAGATTTAGCATGCCTTTAAAATAATTAACATGGGTATGTGTATCTTAACCATCCTAGAACCACCCACGGGCTACATGGATCTAGTGTAACCCCCTAAATAGGCCTCTATGCATGTAGCTGCATGAACCAGAGATACCATAAGAGTAGGGAATTCTTGAGTACCCTTCGCTCTCCATAATATGTATATACAGTGTACGTAGAGAATTCCTATGTACTTCGTAGTATCATTTATGGACTCTATAATGAACCCTCATGTCAGATAACATAAGTTTTTGGTGTTCGTCCATTAGACTCACACCTTAACGGTTAGCTATCATACCCCGCCATTAGTGCCTAATTAAAACCATTACCATCAAACCAATCCCTTATTCCATTATTATTAAACTAAGGCTATGAGTAGTGGTATTTTCATGCAGACTATAGCTTGTAAACAATTTTCTTAACCAACTTTTTTATGTGAAGGGATTCCCATGTACCTATATGTTACATTATCAAGTCAACTTGAGGGAATTTCATGTACCCAACAATTATCCCATTATTAAGTTTGCTTGGGAGAATCCCATGTACCCCGTAAGTTATTCATTAACATGTCTACTTGGGGGATTCCCTTGTACACCACAAGGAAGTTTAATTAACAATAAACATGGCCGCCAAACCTTACTATTTAAACTATTCCAAACCATTTATACAAGTTAGAATTCCATTACCAAACCATACCTTGCAATAGTTCCATTGAAAGTTCAATAATATAGTAAAAGCATTATCATAGTCATTTTATCAAACATGTTGGGGGCATATTGCTCCCAAAACAAAATCTAGTTACCAATTTATCATTCCATGTAACCAATTGTCCAAACCACCATTAAAGCATGTAAAACATAATTAAAATATAGGAAAACCATAACCAAACATTAATACCAAAACCCCAATATATATTTGAAAACCCCAAAACCATACAAGAATCATGCATAAAATATTGTATAAAATATTCCTTTAGTTGGAACTAACAATGAGGAAGGAGTACATGCCTTAGATTATGAAGATGATGGAAGAAAATCACTCATACAAGCCCCAAATTGATCCTCTAGATGAAACCCTAGCCTTTCTTTACCCAAGTGCCTTAGAGAGAATTAGAGAGTATTTATAAGAGTTTGAGATTAGAATAATAGGGTAAATGATATCCCAATAGATATATAAGCCAAGGGGACTTAAGTGGTCAAGTGGGCAAATATCCAGATCACCCTAACTTAACTAACTAAAGTTCCCATCGCGTGGTATCACTACCTATACCAGTTGTAGCCCCAATACAAGTGTGACCCACCACTCTTACCCTAGGCCTCCCCCTTTAGACCCAAAAGTGTCCACCATACAACTTACCCAACCCAAGTCATACACAACCATAAGATCAGTACCCATAAACTGTATCCCTGGTAAATTAGAATTAAAGAAAGTTTGAACATTGTCTACCATACAAATCATTGGTACAACATGTATATCTTATGGCTTATGGTGAGCCACTAATACTTAGATCCAAGTTAAGTTACTAAGTCTTAGATTAAGTAAAGGAAAATCCCAAACCATACGACCTATTACAAACTATATGACTTGTACCCATTCTAGAAACCAATCTAACCCACCAACCATCACTGGTTAGCATACGACCAAGATCATACCAACCTTACCCTATTATATGACTGGTACCCACAAGTTATATAATGTCCAAAATCCACAAATCTAGGAGATTTTCTAAGGGTCCAAACTCAGGGTATTTCATAAGTGTTTTAAATGCAACCATCTTGGACACTTTAAGAGGAACTATCCTTCAAGCGATGTTTCTATGGGGGATAATAAGGTACCAATTGTTGCTTCTTCTGCTTCCACTCAAAGGGTGCTACTTTAGGCTCCAACACTAGTCAAAATCTTTTGTATGCTCTTGACACCCGACAGGATTCTAAGGCATCTTCTGGTGTTGTTAATGGTATGATAAAATTCTTCTCTCATGATATATATTGTCTAATTGATCTCGGGTCTACTCTCTGTTATGTGACCCTTTATGTGTCTATTCATTTTATTTTTGGTCTTGAGTGTATTTTGGATCTTTTTTCTATGTCCACCTCGGTGGGTGACTCTATTATGGCAAGGAGAGTCTATAGAGATTGTGTATTAACTACCTATGGTATAAAGACATTAGTGGATCTGATAGAGTTGATATGATTTTAGGGATGGATTGGTTGCACTCATGCTCTATATCTCTTGATTACCAAACCTGAAAGGTCATTTTCCAATTCCCAAATGAGCCAGTGATTAGGTGGGAAGTTAGTTCCCTAGTGCCTAAGGAAAGGTTCATTTCTTATCTTAGATCATGGAAATTAGTTTCTAGGGGGTGTCTCTACTATTTAGTGAATGTTAAGGATTCTAGATTCAAAGGTCATTCAATTCAATTAGTCCCTATGGTATGTGAGTTTCCCAAGATATTTCCTAATGATCTTCTTGGTGTTCCTCCCAATAGGGAAATCTATTTTGGGATTGATCTTCTTTTGGACATTTATCCTATTTCTATCCCTTCTTACAGAATGGCTTTGACTGAGTTAAAAGAAATTAAGAAGTAGTTGAAAAATCTTCTAAATAAGGGTTTTATTACCCTAGTGTTTTTATTGGGGTGATTCATTTCTTTTCGTGCATAAGAAGGATGGGTCCCTTCGGATGTGTATAGATTACTGCCAATTGAATAGGGTGACCTTTAAGAATATGTATCCAGTTCCTAGGATAGATGACCTTTTTCACCAGCTTCAGGGTATTAAGTACTTTTCAAAAATTATTCTTTAGTCAAGTTACCATCAATTGAATATTAGGGAAGTGGATATCCCTAAGACTGCCTTCCAAATTTGGTATGGTTATTTTGAGTTTTTGGTGATGTCTTTTGGTTGGACTAATGCCCTAACGACATTTATGGATCTTATAAATCGGGTATTCCATCAGTTCTTTTATTTTTTATGATTGTGTTTATTAATGATATTTTGGTGTATTCTAAGAGTGAGGTAGATTATGTTTATCACCTTCACATAGTGTTGCGGACCCTTAAAGACCAATAGTTGTTTGCAAAGTTTTCAAAGTGTGAGTTCTTATTGAATGTTCTGACCTATCTAGTTCATGTTATTTATAGTGAAGGGATCATAGTTGATCCACATAAAGTTATGATTGTTAAGAAATGGCCTAGACCTACGACTCCAACAGATATTTAGAGTTTCTTAGGTTTATCTGGTTATTATCAAAGATTTGTGGAAAATTTCTCTTCTATTGCTGCCCCATTAACTAAATTGACTTAAATTAAGGTGAAGTTCTTATGGATGGATGCTTAAGAGGGTAGTTTGAGAAGTTGAAAGATAAGTTAACTTTGGCTTCTATTTTAACCCTACCCGAGGGTACCGTTGGTTTTGTTGTTTGTTGTGATGTGTCTCGGGTGGGATGGGGTTTTGTGTTGATTTAGCATGGTAAGGTAGTTACTTATGCTTCTAGGAAATTTAAGATGCATGAGAAGAACTATTCAACTCATGATTTAGAATTATTGGTTGTGGACTTTGCTTTGAAGACTTGGCATCTCTATTTGTATGGGGTTTATGTTGACATCTTCTCAGACCATAAGATTTTGCAATATATGTTTACTAAAAAGAAATTAAATCTCAGACAGAGGAGATGGCTTGAATTGCTCATGGACTATGATATGATTCTTCATTATCATATAGGTAAGGCTAATGTTGTTTTTTATGCTCTTAGCAGGTTATCTATAGGAAGATTGTCTTACATTGATGAGTAAAAGTGAGAATTAGTGAAGTATATTCACTGGTTGACTAGTATTGAGTTTATCTCTTTGACTCTAAGAATGGTGGTATTTTTGTGCAAGGGGTGTTGAAGCCATCTCTCTATGCTGAGGTAAAAGAGAAATAGGTCTTGGAACTTATCTTGATGTAGATCAAGGATGATGTGAGTCACTAGAAGGTGATGTATTTTGAGTTTGGTGGTCCTGGTATCTTAAGGTACCAAGGCAGGTTATGTGTTTTCGATATTGATGAGCTTTAACAGAGGATGTTGGCTGAGGCTCTTACGTTGAGGTACACCGTTCATCCTGATTCTGTAAAGATTTATCATGACTTAAGAGAAGTTTATTGGTGGAATAACACGAAGATGGATGTGGCAAACTTTGTGGCTAAGTGTTTGATATATCAACAAGTGAAGGTTGAGAACTTAAGTTCTGGTGGTTTTCTGCAAGAAATTGAGTTGCCTGTATAGAAATGAGAAGTTCTTAATATGGATTTCATTAATGGTCTTCCATGGTCTCACCATCACATTGATTCAATTTGGGAAATTGTGGATAGGATGACTAAGTCCGCTCACTTTCTGCTAGTGAAAACTAACTTTTTGGTAAAGGATTATGCTAAGCTTTTCATTGAGGAGATCGTAAAGTTTCATGGTGTTCCAGTTTCCATTATATCTAATCAAGGTATTTAGTTTTTGTCTCACTTTTGTTGTTCCTTTCAGAGAGGTTTGGGAACCAAGGTGAATGTTAGCACTGCCTTCTACCTGCGGATGGATGGACAAACGGAGAGGACAATACAGACTTTGGAGGATATGCTAAGGTCTTGCGTGATCAATTTTGGTGATAGTTGGGTTGACCATTTTCCTCTTGTTAAGTTTGCATATAATAATAGTTATCACTCGAGTAATAGGATGGCTTCTTTTGAAGCTTTGTTTGGTAGGAGATGTATGCCTCCTATTGGGTGGTTTGGGTTGGTGAGAATAGGTTTTATGATCCTGACTTGGTTCACCAAGCTATGGAGAAGGTGAACGAGATTCGGGATAGTCTTAAGACTGCCTAAAGTCGCTAAAAGTCCTATGAGAATATAAGACAATGGGACTTGGAGTTTGATGTGAATGATTTGGTGTTCTTGAAGATGTCTCCTATGAATAGAGTTAGGTGGGTCGGAAAGAAGAAGGTTAGTCCTCGTTATGTGGGTCCATATCGTATTTTGAGATGAGTGGGAAATATGCCTTATGAGTTGTAATTGCCTTTGAGTTTGGGTTCTATTCATCTAGTCTTCCATGTGTCGATGTTGAAAAGGTATGTGGACGATCCTTCCTTGGTTGTTCCATTGGAATGTGTTGGTATCTAAGATTCTTTATCTTATAAAAATGTTTTGATTAAGATTTTAGATCAGCAAGTCTGCTGGTTGTGAGCGATGGATGTGTCTTCGATAAAGGTTCTATGGAGGAACCTAAAGCGTTAAAAAGCTACTTGGGAAGTCAAAGAGGATATGAACTCTGAATTCCATTCTTGTTTCACGCTTCGAATAAACAAGCTTTAGGTGTGTGTATTCCTTAACATCTTTGTTTTCTGACTTTGTTAAAGAAAATTATGATTTCTCTGATATATTTGTTTTTTATCTTTGTTAAAGGTAAGTGTGTAAGTGCTCTATGTTAAATAGTTCAAATAAATGCCTTATGTCTTTATTCAGTGATGAATGATCTGAAGTGAGGGAGAATATAACTCCCTGGATTTTGGACCCTGGGAGATTTCTAAAATTTTATCCTCACTTCCTAAACTATGACTTTCCACATAAGTTGTAGGGAGTCTTGAAAGGTCTTATGGACCCAATAGTATCCGGGCCAATATGTTTTCTAGGAGTTTCTACTATGACTACGACCAGGGGTTACGAGTTGTATGGTATATTCTGTAGCCTAATTAGTGTGATGCCCAATTGTTTCTTCTTTGACAACGACTGGACCAAGTGAGTCATAATGGCTGAGTACAAGTTGTATGGAAATACTCATAGTGAAGTTAGTGGTGGTGATCATGGACACTGTCCAGACTACGAGTGGTACCTTACGAGTTGTAAGATCACCTTATGAATCATAAGGTGACCCTACGAGTCGTAAAGTAACCCGTAGTGACTGGAGCCATCAATTTTTAGTATATTCATTAAGGGAATTCTAGTTAATTCCCCTTTTCCCTTACTTAGACCCCACGAACATAAAGAACTAAAGGAGGTTATTTCTCATTGATAACACAATCAAAAAAACTCTCAAACTCTCCAAACTCTTGGTGTGCCATGGTCTTATGACACTTGCGATGCTCAATACCAGAAAATATGCAAGTACTTAGGTATGTTTTGTTAGATATGATGTGTTTTTGTGTTTATGTTGTTCGAAACTAGGTTTAGTAGCTTAAAGGAAGAAAAAGAGTTTAAAATTTCAGAAGGGCTTACTTACGAGCCCATTTATGGGTCGTATATAGCATATACGGCTACCGTAAGTGGCCATGTAAGTGTCGGAGGGACTAAGTTCTGAGAATTTGAAAGTTTAGTTTGGGTCTGACATTGACAAAGGACCACTTACGACACGTAAGTACCACTTATGTCATTGTAAGTGCCAACGTAGGTATCAGAGATTGAAAGTTCTGAGGTTTTAATAGTTAAAGAGTTGTTTGATAGTTATGATGAGGTCACTTGTGGGAACTCTGGCCGAATAAGAAGCAGGGGAAGTGTGATATCCTTCTAACTCAGTGTTTACGCATGTATTGTGATCTTCTTTGATTTGTATGCTTTCTTAACTATTGCAGAGGTTAAGAACTTGTTTGTATTTGAGATCATATTCACAAGAGAGGTTGAGATTAAGAAAAGGAGATTACAACAAAAATTCGAGGCTACCTTCCCTCGTCTAGCTAACTTGACACCCAAAAGAAAATAGTTAATCTGGGATCAAAGACAAGGGGTATTACGGTAACACTATAAGACTCACAATGTGAAGAGGTCACCAAAGGCATTCACAAGATGATTAGTGATACATATCTTGTCTGATTTTACATGTAAGGCATTGAGTTTATTGGATTGATCATAACAACACTACGGAAATAGAAAGCCAGGAGGGACACTGTCTTAGGATTCATCTCAGATTAATTTCAATTGAAGCGAATAAGACTTGTTACTATTTTCTTATTTTTATAGCAAAGCCCCTTATTTACTCTGCTGCACTTTTTGGATACTTCAAAAGATTCATGAGAGACATTCAGCCTATTCCCTGTGGGTTTGACCCCAATCTTTATTGGTTTACTATATTTGACATCGACCATATTATATTTCTTTGGAGTTATTGCTTGGGTGACATCAGTTCGATAAGCCCAAAGAGTATCATCTAATTTTCTTGCCCAATATATACGTCTTATGTTGACAGTTTTCTCTAAGATTTAATTGATTTCTCAATTGGAAACTTCAACTTTTTCATTTGTTTGAGGATGGTACGGGGTAGCCACCTTATGCTTCACCCCATACTTATCAAGTAAAGTACGAAGCACTCTATTACAGAAGTGAGAACCTTCATTACTAAGTATTGCTTGGGAAGTAAACCCAAACTTTGTAAAGTTGTATTTATTCGAGAAGAATGTGATACTCTTGCTCTTATTGTTCAACAAAGAAATTGCTTTCACCCATTTTGACATGAATAAATTTCTTTCACCCATTTTAACACATAATCCACATGCACCAAAATATACTTATTAACATTCAAACATACAAAGGTCCCCATAAAGTCGATGACCCACACATCAAATAACTCAACTTTGAGATTAGGCTTCAAAGGCATCTTATTCCTTCTCAAAATACCTTATTCCATCTGGCATTAAGTACATTTTTAACAAAATCATAAGAATCTCATGCAGTCCAATAAAACCCACTTTGAAGGACTTTAGAAGTTATTCTCAAACCATCATGATGTCCATATAATGGAGATGAATGGAAATACTAAAAAATGTCCCAAGTCTCCAATCCATTACACACCTATGGATTAATCAGTCCGCTGAGGCTTCATCCTAATAATACTTCTTTACATCCGGGAGGAATATTTTCTTTTGATAATAATTTTTATCATCGTGGAGCAAACCACATACCACATAATCCACATCATTCATATAACATGGATCTACACTACCTAAAAGTGTCTTGATTAGTTTGTTGGGAAATGTTTCATCAATCTCAATTTCAACCAACTTCTTATTACTGGACTCAAGGCGGGATTGATGATCCACCACTTAGTTTTCACAACCTTTTAGATCCTTAACTTCAAAATCAAACTCTTGAAGGAGAAAAATCCACTTAATAAACCTAGGTTTGACTTCCTTTTTATCCATTAAATATCAAAGAGCCACAAGTTTGGTATGCACAACAACCTTCGTACCCAAAAAAAAGGCCCAAAATATTTTAAATTCATAGACTATGACAGTTAATTCTTACTCATGAACTATATAATTACATTATACATCATTCAATGACTTAGTAGCATAATACACTGGATGAAAAATGTGTGTTTCCTTTGGCCTAAGATGGCACCCAATGCCAAACCACTTGCATCACACATTAATTCAAATAGTAGTGCCTAATTTGAGGCCATACTAATAGGATCCGAAACAAGTTGATCCATGAGACATTTGAATGCTCTCACATAATCACCATCAAATTCAAACCTTCTTCCTTTTTTAAAATACTACACATTGGATAAGTGATCTGGGGGGAGTCTTTGATGAAACGTCTATAGAAATCAACATGCCCAAGAAAACTATGAACACCTTTCACAAATATGGGAGAGGGTAACTTGGAAATAACTTCAAATTTTTCTTGGTCTACTTTAATACCTTGACCCAAAATCTTTTGTCCAAGAACAACGGTCTCCTTTACTAAAAAATGACACTTCTCCCAATTCTACACAAGATTGGTTTCAACATATTGCTTGAGTACTTTACTCAAGTATTCAAGAAATAATTCAATAGAATCACCCACAATTGAAAATCATCCATATAAACCTCCATAGTATCTTTCACCATAGCTGAAATGATTATTAGTTTGCACCATTGAAAAGTGGCGAGTGCATTGAATAACCCAATGGTCATGCGGTTGAAAGAAAAGGTACTAGATGGATTTGTTAAGGTAGTCTTCTCTTGATCCTTAGGTGTAATGAGAATATTACTCTATCCAAAGTATCTATCTAAGAAACAATACCAACCCTGACCCACCAAATGATCAACATTTGATCCATGAATGGCATGGGGAAGTGGTCTTTTCTTCATTCGAGAGTTCAATTTCTGGTAGTCCATGGATACTCTCTAGCCAATAATTGTTCTCATGGGGATAAGCTTATTTTTTCCATTAGTAACCACCATGATTCCTCCTTTCTTAGGGATGCATTAAATTGGGCTTGCCCATGTGATAAACAAAATAAGATATACAACACCCACATCTAACCATTTGATTATCTCTTGCATTGGAGGATTACCATCATTGGTTCTCAACACTCGGTATATAATTGAGCTCAAACTTTATCTTGTGAGTGCTACTGATAGAAGTAATCCTGATGATATCCTTAATAGTCCACCATTTGGCTTAAACAAATTTTCTCACTACTGACTTCAAAGCTTCTACTTTCCATAGTAACAAATCTCCCACAATAATAATAGGTAAGAGGTTGTCTTCCCACAAGAAAACATAATAAAGGTACGGAGGATATATTTTAATATCAAGTTGAGGTGGTTCTAAAATTAAGGGCTTAGTGGGACGGTTGATCTTTTAAATCAAGGTCCAACTTGCAAGGGTTCTTGGTGTAGGAGACAAAACCTTTCAAAGATGTCACTACTTCATCACATTCTTCAATCTCCTCGCTCCAAAGGTTCCACAAAGCTCCTTCCAAAGGATCACTAACAAAATCTATTTCCATAGCATTAGTCGCTTCATCATTAATCATGTTACATAATTTGTAAGTCCATAGGTTGCTTCACGGACTTGCACATGTTAAATGAAACCTTCTCATTATTTACTCAAAATTTGATTTCACCATGCTCAGCATTGACTAAAGCCCATCTGTTAGCCAAGAATGGCCTAGCAAGAATGATAGGGACCTCAAGGTCAATTTCACAATCTAAGATCACAAATTCAATTAAAAAAGTAAAATGGTCCACCTTCAAAAATACATCATATAACACTTCTATGGTATTCTTTATAGAACGGTCTACAATTAAAAGCCTCATTGTAATGGGCTTAAGTTCTCCCAAACCTAACTTTCAAAATACTGCCAATAGAACTACATTAATACTCGCCCCGAGATCACATAAAGTTTTTCAAAATATGTATACCCCAATGGTACATGGTATGGTTAATGCTCTTAGATCCTTTTTTCACAACCATAATTCCAGACATTGTTGCACTATAATTTTGTGTCACTTTAATTATTTCAAAATCCATGACTCGCTTCTTTATTACCAATTCCTTCATGAATTCAGCATATTGGCATTTCTTATAAGGCTTCTAACAAAAGAATTTTTGCTAATAGGTTTCTAAATTTTGAGAGGAACTTCTTGAACCTTGTATCATCTTCTTTCTCCTTGATCATTTAAGAAATAGTAAAGTCATTTAGATTTTCCTCTAGTTTTGAGGCATCATTATTAACTACATGTAATATCTCTTCACTTTCAACCTTCTCCTATACATCTCTTAGCTTCTCAACAAATAAGAATTTCATCACTGGACTTATCAAGTAACTGTCTTTTTTTGCTTGTTTTTTCTTCAATACTTCTCTAATTGAGGTTATTATTAAGATTCACAATATCATAATCAATAGACTTGCCACTAAGTGACAATTGTCATGATATAAGTATCATTTTTTGGATTTGCCACTATGTCACTAGGTAAGCCAATGTTTTGCATTATTTGCAGATGAACTGAGATTTAGGCCAACTGTGTTTCACGTTTCTTAATGGAGGCTAAACATTAGGTCATCATTTGACTGAGCAACAAAAATTTATTCTTCATCTCTTTTAACATCTTGTCACTTTTCTCAACTCTCATAAGGATACGATGAAGAACTTTTTCTTTCTTATAATGTTACAGTTCCATGGTGGTAGACTTTTGACTTTTTCCTATTATAAGGAGGAATGTATCTATCATGGTCACATTCTTTGTCTCTCTAACTGTGATCCTTATCTCTTTCCTTATCCCTCCAATCTCTATAAGGATCTTGATCTTTCTAATCACGACCCTTTTAATCATGAAACATTTTCTTCCAACCTTAATTCCCACTTTATCTTTGATAGGTAGGTCAGGAACTCCCTTTTTAATTTGATAAGTAGAAAATTTATTTATTAAGTGACTCTGCATCATCATCTTTATACTTTCTAGTTCTCTTTGAACTATGACATTGACAATATTTGGAGATGTCCCCATGACATGTTACATGAGAAAATCTAATTGTGTTATCACCTTGGCTGTGTTTTTATATCTCTTCTCATCTTTCTTCCTTTCTCTTGGCTACAAAAGATGCTTAGGAATCCCCTATGGCAACCTCAATATCTTTTGTGTGATATTCCATATTTTTCTTTGTCACTTGGTCCAACTACCCCAAAGAAACTCTAAAAATTTAGTTAATTATAGATCCTCTAGTGGAATTATCCACTACCATCTTTTCCAATTGATTCAATGCTCTACAAAAATTTGGATAAGCATTTTATCATGCACTTCATGGTTTGGACATTGTAGAAACTTCTCATTGAACCTTAACCATGTTTTATGCAATAGATCACCACTCAATTGTCAAAAGTTTGTGATTTCATCCCTTAATTAGAGCATATGGGATGGTTGAAAGAAAAAATTTAGAAAAGCCTCTGTCAACTCAACCTAAGAGCCCACAAGTAATTCTCATAACCATAAAATTGCATCACCCATCAATGGCAATGGAAATAGCCTCAACTAAATGGTCTCTTATGATATATGATCAATGTCTAATAGGAGGAAACATATATAATTTTCTTAAAATAGTGGTTTACATCCTCGTGTGGTTGACCACCAAATAGGACCTTCATTTGGAGTAAGTGGAGAATCACACTTATAACATACAATACTCTATTACTCTCAGCGAGTATGATGTAAATTTAACTTTCTCTTCCAGCATACCCTAGGTGATATTCCTTCTCAAGGTGTCCATCAAAGGAAGCAGTGTGTTGTAACACCTCGAGTCTATACCTCAGATTCTACACGGTGTTTATAATCTCGAAGAACCACAAGCTAACCCATTACTGATACCTACTACAATAACCAAATAATAATATTATAGTATGCAGAAATTAGGCGGAAAACATGCCATAAGGTTCAATACTAGAATAAAACTAAATACGGTATAACAAATACCAAATCTGATACATTTGTCTCAAAATACTCTAGTTTGAAAAAGCCGCTAAATTGTCTGAAATATGGAGTTGATGGGATAAGTCCCCAGCTAACTCCGAACTACTGAAATAAGTTGAACTACTAAAATAATATTCATATGCTCGAACTAAAAGGACTCACCACAAACTCTGTCAGCTGAATATCTGAACTGCTAAGTATAATCAGGAGCCCGTGCGTCTGAACCTATGATATAAGCATCATAGCACAAAGAAAGGTATATGTCAGTACTTTGAATGTACTGGTATACAAAGTGAGGTTGGCTGAAATGCATGGGTTCATATGCATGAACAACACTGACTAAATGACATAAATATAACTGAATGAGAGTACATGCATGAATACGTAAATTGTAACTAAGATTGGGGTAATAATGAATATTGAATTTGAATACTGATTAACTGATATCTGAGTTTACTGATGCGGCACTACTGATAATTGAATGACTGTATCTGATAGTCCTAATTCTATGAAGCTGTACTGAGTTCCGTACTAAACTGAGTGGTTGTATCTGACACACCTAAATCTATAGAACTGAAATGAGTTCTATAATAGAGACTGAATCTGAAATTGAGACTGTAGGAGATAGTCATCTAACCAATATGCCCTTTTTTGAATAGATTGGGTTCCAACCTATCACCCCAGTTTAAAGGGTGTCAGTACAGTGCCATGGGTAATGACAAGTCAGTTAATCCTCTCTGATAGGAAGCTCTTTCGTCAACCCTCACTAGCAGGAAAACTCGTACGAGATGTATCAAGTATATCTCAACATATGATGGCTACATTGTTCTATAATGCAAGGATTGCTACTAAGGGTCAAAACGTCTGCTGGCAGGAATGCCCCTATCCCTGGATTCGCTCGGTGCTGAATCCTACTCCCAATTGAATAGACACTGAACTGACTCCTAGTTCATACTAGGCTTGACTGAACTATTACTGATTATACTGTCTAACTGTACTGAACTGAGTTCACTGAGTTCCGTTGACTGACGGAATACTACTAAATTTTGTTAATTTAATGAATTGATTGAGGCTTGAACTGAATATAGAACTGGACTGGACTGATACTGAGTCTACTAAGTTTTTCCTAAGTTCGGTAACTTACAGAAAGTACTATTGATCATGACATGACTGATGATACTGACCATGGCTCTAGGTAATAAGCTTAATTATTGGGTATTAAATACCCCCAGGACTCGATAGCATAAATTTTAAGACATGGCACAATCTTATAACATGATAAATAACTACTTGATCATCATTCATTCATTGGAACATTCTGGTAAACACTTACTTGACATGAACTTGAATACATGCTAACATGATATAATTTTATTATTTAATTCTCATGAATAACTCATCAAATACTTGGAAGGCATTATATATGGACATAGTACTAATCAACACATGAGCATCACAATTTCAAGGCTTTAACAAGAATCCACATGATACTACATACATAATAGTTGTTTTTACATTAATCTTCACTTAATCATGGAATATAAATCCAATCAACATTATAATCCTGAATACATTTGAATCCAAATCAGGGAAAGCATGAAATCAAGCTAATTGAAGTTTAAGAAAGTGTCTTGGACTCTAAGGGTGGAATGAACCCTTGGATCAACACTTGACATACCTTGGGTGCTAAATTCTTGAAGAAAAATGGTGAAACCTTGAGCCTTGGCTTTTAAATTAAATCACCTTGAGTTTTTTTTCTTGAGCAATTTGAGAGAAAGTAAGTATATTTTGCTCAATGAGGGCTGAATCTTGTGTTTTAGGGATGAATAGGGGTGGGGAAAAGACCCTAATACCCCTGAGGATGCGGCTTTTTAATTATTAAAAAACAAACTATCGATGCACAAACTGACGCGCCGTGTTGTTGGCATCAACGTGATGGCCAACTTGTCGGATCGAGTCCGTATCAGTTCACTAGAATTTTCCACTAGGTGCTAAAAAAAATATTAATTGATGCAATGGATGATGCGTTGCATTTAGATTGCATTGATACACTATTTTGGGTTCCTAGACATGTGTCAAATGAGGTTCGAAAAATTTGAAACTCGTCCGGGAACACCTACTGATATTCCTGATCATGAATCAATCTAAAGATCGATCTTGTAAGGTCATAAGAGTCATGAAATAGAGTCTCCAACTTACGAAGGCTAAAATAATACAAAGTCTAAATACTTAGCTAGAATTTTCTAAGTCTGGGACCCCTTAGCAAACTTAAAAGACTGAGTTGAGATTAGAATTTTGTACAGTCTTACAATATCTCCCCCTTGGGAACATTCATCCTCGAATGAGACTGATTAAACTGAGAACAATGATAGGCTGGATTTATACACTAGACATGCACAACTGAAGCATGATTTCATGACTGAAACTATTGATATATTGAATTATCATACTAATCATGCATAGCTGATGCATGAGTACATAGCTGAACATGATTCATGAATACATGACTAGGATTACTGATAAGCTGGGCTTATATATCAGGCATGCATGTCTTATACATGAGTACATGACTGAACCGATTCATGAATACATGACTGAATATGCACTGGTAATCGATACCAAGTTTATAACTGTAATTGAATATGGACTAAGCTAATCTAAGAAAGACTATTACCTTAAGATGAGAGTACTGATGAACCTGAGATCATTTACTAAACATGATTGGGAACATAAGAACATAACTATGACTAAAATAGGATACAAGATCTGAATATCATGACTGAACTGAGCCCTTAAATACATGGCTTATGGATGAGATTAGAACTTGAGGGTGCACCTATGAGTTCCCACTACTCCAAACTGGATTAGTTACGTAAAGAAAAGATGGAAGGTTTAGTTCATGAAATTTTGGGGGGATTATAGTACATCTTCCCTTGGGACATTATTTCCACTGAAGAATGTTGACTTGGATGAGATACTGAGGAAAAACTGAGATAAAGCACAGGGCACTTACGAACTGAATCATGACTATATATAGGGGATTTGAAACTGAGGCTTGATACCTGGACTGAGCTGAACTCGCAACCACAGGGTTTCTCGATTTTGGAATAGTTACTTTTATGAGACTTCAGATAACTTGACTAGATGGAAGGATGGGAAATCTAACCATACGAACATTGTCTGCCTAACTACTAAACTGAATTACTAGTTTTACAGACTAACTTTTACTAAAACTTATATTCGACTGGAGCCTTTCTTTGACACTCTTTCTATAGAGTTCTAGTGGCTTTAGGGAGCAAGGAGTCTTGGCATGGCTGAATAAAATAGTTGAATAAGAAAATCGCATCCTTGCTAAAATTTTATAATATGAGTTGGGGCCTACGAAACATTATCTAAGATGAAGTGGCAAGGCCATATGCACTGCAACTAAAAATTATCAATCTTAGACATATCCCTTGAATACCCTCTCAACTATACTCTCTAGCTTAGTATAACACATTACCTGAGACTACTGAAAATATTCACATGGGTGTTGAGCACGAGTGCATAAACATACTAACTTATCTAATTATCTAAATGGATGATAGTTGAATACTTGGTCATGTAATATTGAACTACTCTTAGTCTGAACAACTGGATTGGAACTGTAGGGTATTATACTTATGGGGTAAGGACTGACTATGTAGCAGGAGATAATTGATCTTGAATTCATGGAAACTTTACTATTTGAGAATGCAAGATGAAACGTATAGCATGATTCTAAAATATTTTGTAAACTGAGGTACTGAAATACTGATAACTGAATAATTAATAACTGTATGCTTGGTCAAGCAAACCTAAAACTGAACTATGTTTCTGATCTTATTACTGGACTAAGACTGTGAATGAGGTTGTAACTAAAATGGTAACTGAGACTGTACTGGGTTTTGATAGCTATGTGATAGGGACTGACATAAATTAAGGATTTGAATAGACACTCACACTCTGCATTTTCTCAACTTCTTATCTTATGAAAAATTCTGATTTTCCTCCATTCATATACTAAATACGACTTCCTGCTAGCCATTTGCTTGCACACTTACCTGACATTCAAGCCTATCTTCATAACTATGGTCTCGTGTAAAACATGTATACAATTTCTCATCACTACATCATTTCATAAAGAGAGTTCACTGAAGGTTTAAAACATGAGGAACTAAAGTATGAATAAATAATATACCAAACTCGATACTTACCGAGGCTTTAGGAATAGAATGTCAATATCATCGATGCACCAAAAAACCTAAACTGAGAATATGTGTGAAATAATTTGAAATTAACTGATCATTAGGGGTATAACATGGGTCATGGGAACTGAACATACTGTAAAGCATGACATGAGTACCTGAGTCATGAGCTGCATAACCTGAGTCTGGAGTTTTTGTATTCACAGAACATGATTTGTAACACTGAGTTAACTTGAATTCCTTATATTAGGAACTATAAGCATGCATAATTGCTAATGTGCATGAGTATGTGCTATGATCATAGCATTGACATGTAAGACATGAATAGATATCATGGTAACAGATGGGTTTTGAGAGTGTGGAATATGATTTTGAGATGATCTGCGTGATCATTCTCGCTACGGGAATAAACAAGAGTGTCATTGTTGAAGGCTACAATGAACATGTCCAAGTACTGCTTGAACACACAGTTCATCAAGTCCATGAAAGCTGCTGGGGAATTCGTAAGAACAAACGACATGAATAAGAATTTAAAATGACCATACTGAGTTCTAAAAACTGTCTTCGGAATGTCACAGTCTCTGACTCTAAGCTGATGATATCCTGATCTAATGTCTATTTTAGAAAAGTAACTGAAACCCTGAAGTTGGTAAAATAAGTCATCGATTTGGGGAAGTGGATACTTGTTATTAATCATGACTTTATTTAGCTGACGGTAGTCTATACACATTTTAAAAAGACTATATTTCTTATGCATGAATAGAACTGGTGCACCCCATGGGGACATACTGGGTCTAATGAATCCCTTATCTAGGAGATTTTCCAAGTGTTCTTTTAATTCTTTGAGTTATGCGGGAGCCATTCAGTATGGAGGGATAAAGATAAGATGAGTATCTGGAAGAAGGTCTATTCAAAAGTCGATTTCCCTTTTGGGAGGATCTCCGGGGAGATCTTCAGGAAATGCATCTGGGAATTCACATACTAGTGACACTGATTCAAGATTAGGGGGTTCTGAACAAGAGTCCTGAACTCAAACGAGATGGTAGACATATCCCTTAGATATCATTTTTCTTTCCCTAAAGTAAGAAACAAGTTGACCCCTAAGTATTAAAGTACTACCCCTCCACTCAAGTACGGGTTCATTCAGAAACTAAAACTAGACAATTTTATTTCTGCAGTTGTAATATGTTGTACTTTTTCCTAGATAATTTCATCTTAAGAATGTCTAGTATTATCTTCTAAATTAAATGATGGTTATTCCATGAGGAATTCTCAATATTTTCCCTTTTTGTCACGTGGGAAATTCAATAATCTTTCCATCGATATAAGATTCACCCAAATCCGATAACCGGGTCAGATGTTACGACTAATTAAAGTTCCCATTGTAAAACAGCGCCATATTAGTCAGTGGAACACCGTACCACAAGAGGAAATGGCATTTGCAAATTCCAGTGGGGCTTCACAATTATGGCAAATCGCGCCAGGGCCCAAATTTAGAATTGTTCTTTTCCAGTGTATTAGCGTGATTTCCTCCGTGTCGCGCCAAAGTTCCAGGTCACAAAAGAAGGGGCAACGCGATGGCTATGCATCACTCCATCCCTCAGTTTCCCAATTGTAAAATTCTAGTGCCACGGCGCGATAGCGCCGAGTCGCGCTAGGGGTCAGTTCAGAAAAATTTTACATAAATTAAATAATGTGTCCAGGGTTAAAAGGGTCAACTTCCCACTCCTATTTAATCCCTTTAACACGTGATTCAGCCACTTTTCACCCAAAATATACTAGTTTCTCTCAAGTTTCTCTCAAGAACAAGCTAGGGTTTTCATAGAATATACAATTCCTAGAAAGTTTCACCGTAAATCTTCACGTAATCACGAACTAAGGTATGCATAGTGTTCATTCATGGACTCCTTTCATCCATGAAGTCCATGAATCCCTTTTCCAACTTCAAGTTATGGATTTTCTTTATGATTTCATGATTGGGTTGTTCTTGTTCATATTGATAAATGAGAAATTGAATTCTACTCCATGTTGGGTGATAATTTCTATGTGGTTTTAATTATTATAGCTATAGATTCATGCAAACCTATGACTAAACCCTTGAATGAAGAAATTAGAATGTGACCATCATGATTAATTGTTGTACAATGATGTTTACATATACCATGCCTACAATATGTTTGATTTAATGTCTAAATGAAGGAAAAGTGCCTAACTAGTATGTTGTCATAAAATCCCCATGTATGTACAAGCTTATGCCTATCACATGTTTGATGAAATGCTTCAGTATATGCATTATAGTGATTATTATGTATTCAAACAAGTCATGCTTTATCAGTTTCCTTCTATCGAGTCCTAGGGGTACTTGTACCCAAAATATTAGTTGTGTGCCTAGAGCCATGTCACATTTTCATGAAACTCTAAGTCAAGCTACGATCCTTAGACTTCAGACAGTCTTATGACTCAGGAAATCTCCATGATCTCATGAACTCAGTCAGTTAACAGATATCAGTAGTATTCCGTCAGTCAATGGAATTCAGTTAACTCAGTCCATGTTCATTTCAGTAAATCATGTTCAGTGTCTATTTAGATGGGATTAGAAATTAGCACCGAGTAAACTCAAGGATGGGAACTCACCTATTATATGAGGGTGTGATTCTTATAAGTAATCCTGGCATTCCAAAACTATGTATCCAGCATAGGGTGAGACATCATAGCCTGCTATATGAGGGTAGATGAGGTGGCTTAACCTGTTATATGAGGGTTCCCACCATTCTTACTAGAGTTACCTCTTATATGAGGGTTACTCACATGTTGTCCTTACCAGTGGCGTGGTAATGACACCCTTCAAATCATGGAACATATTGGACCCTATCTCAGCTATTATAGCGCATATGGGGCATGTCGGTTATATAACTACTTCCCACAGTTTCAGTATCAGTCTCAGTAAAAGAACTCAAATGGTTCTTCAAAATTTAGGACTGTTAGATATAGTCAACTCAAATACAGTACGGAACTCATATAGTTCCATCATATTTAGGACTATCAGATAGAGTCATTCATGTTATCAGTTATCAAAATTCATTCATTAGTTATGTTAGTCATCAGCATACTCATGTTATCATGATTTCAGATATACTTACTATGTATGCATGCATGTATTCTCACATTCATATTAGTTAGTTAGCCAGTATTGTTCATGTATATGAACCCTATGTATTCAGCCTACCTCACATACGTACTAGTACATTCAAATTACTGATGCATTTGCGCTATGGTGTCTTATACCATAGGTTTAGAGAAATGAGCTCCAGATCATTAATAGATTCCAGATATCAGCAGTCAGAGTTAGCAATGGATCCTCATCCTTAAAGGACATGATTATTTCCCTATTATATCGTTAATTAGTTTATTAGTTGGAGTTAGTTGGGGACATGTCCTATCATCTCCTTACTCAGACAGTTCAGTCAGTTAGAGGCTTTCTAGACTATCATGTTTCATACTTCAGTATATTCAGTTTTGTTTTGGGTATTCTATTACCCCACACAGATGTTATATCATTTAGATCATGTTTAGTATTGAACCTTATGGCCTTTCAGTGCATTTTTTCACATTATTATGTCATATTATGCAGTGTACAGGTACAGATACCAGTCATGGGTTAACTTGTGGTCCTTCGGGGTCATGAGCACCGTGTAGTGTTTTGGGTATCATATTGGGGCATTACAAACTTGGTATCAGAGCTTAAGGTTAATAGAGTCCTAGGAAGTCTGAAAGTCATATCTAATATAGTCTTGTACATGGGTATGTTGCGCACCACATTTATGTGCAAAAGGCTATAAGATGTTTTAGGAACAGTTTCCCCTCTTTCAGTATTCATGTCATGCCAGTGAGTATAATCTCAAGTCAATCTCTCAGTATAATCTATTTCCCTCTTTCTTCTACAGAACATGCCTCCTAAAAGAAGAAAGGAAAATCAGCCATCCCCTCAGCCCAAAGATCCTTTGGGCGTTCATGTTTCTCTTGTGGAGTTCAGGGATGTATTTACTATTCTTGCTCAGTTAGTTTCCACTCAAAACAAATGGCCAGAAGTTATTCCAGCCAACCCAGTGGCCAATTCAACCATAGCTAGGATTTGGGACTTCACCCGAAAGAATCCTTCGTCCTTCCTCGGATCTAAGGTAGATGAGGAACCTCAGGAATTCCTAGATTAAGTGAAGAAGGTTATAGACATAATGGGGGTTATGTCTAGTAATAGTGTTGAGCTAGCTGCATATCAGTTGCAGGATGTTTCTTACACTTGGTTCAAGCAGTGGAAGTCAGAGAGGGCAGACGATGCAGGGTCAGTTGAGTAGGAGGAGTTTGCTTCAGCGTTCCTTAATAGATTATTTTCCCTAGAGCTTAGAGAATCTAAGGTTATAGAATTCATTAACCTCAGGCAGGTATTCTCTTAAGTTTACTCAATTATCCAGATATGCCCCTCATGTGGTTGCAGATAGCAGGGCTAGGATGAGTAAGTTTATCTCAGGAGTAAATAATAGCATGGTTAACGAGTGTAGATCCTCTATGTTGAATAGTAACATGACTTTAGCCAGGCTCATGACTCATGCTCAGCAGATAGAGGAGTAGAAGGTTAAGTAGAGGGAGAAGTAGAATAAGAGAGCTAGGATAGGTAGCTTTAATTTTAGTTAGCCTAAGTCAAAGAGAGGCAATCGCTCTCAGATTCGTGCTAAGTCATCAGTTCCAGCTCATTATTCAACCAGTGCTCCAGTTCCTAAGTTTAGAGAGGGAAACAAAGATAGAGTACCAGGCTCTAAGTTCCAGGGCAGTGTTAGCAGTTCCCGCACTTATCCTCTTTGCCAGACTTATGGCAAGCACCATCAGGGTATTTGCAGAGTTGGCAGTGGTATTAGTTTTGGATGTGGCAAGCCAGGCCACAGAGTTAGAGACTGTCTTCATCCAGGTCCTTAGGGTCAACAGAATCGCTCCTTAACTCAGTCCTATCGCCCAAATCAGCAAAGTCCCACCTACAATGCTACTAGTGGGCAATGGCCAAATCATCTATATTCTCTCCAGTCCTAGCAAGATTAGAAAAATTCTCCTAATAGTGTTTCTGGTTTATTACAGATCTTTTATGTGCATGTTTACGCTTTGCTAGATCTAGGATCTTCTTTGTCTTTTATCACTCCTTTATAGCAGGAAATTTAGGAATTAGTCCCTAGATCCTAGCAGATCCCTTTTCAGTCTCTACCCTAATGGGTAAAACCATTATAGCCCGACGGGTATACAGGAAATGCCCGATTATGATATTTCAGAAAGTCACTTCAGCAGACTTAGTCAAATTAGAGATGACTGATTTTAACATCATTCTCGGCATGGATTGGCTTCATTCCTGCTATGCCATAGTCGAGTGTAGAAATAGAATAGTCCAGTTTCAGTTCCCAAATGAACCCATCCTTGAGTGGAAGGGTAGTGCATCCGTTTATAGGGGTCAGCTTGTTTCCTACCTTCGAGCAAGGAAAATGATATCTAAAGGATGTGTCTATCATCTTGTTCGAGTTAGGGACACTATTTCTGAAACTCCTAACCTTGAATTATTTCTAGTTATAGGTAAATACTCAAATGTATTTCCCAAAGATCTTCCAGGAATTTCTCCCAAAAGGGAAATAGACTTCACTATTGATCTTCTTCCAAATACTCAGCCTATATCTATTCGACCATACAGAATGGCACCAGCAAAACTCAGAGAACTAAAAGAACAATTCCAGGATCTCTTAGATAAGGGATTCATCAGGCCAAGCATTTCCCCGTGGGGCTCCCCAGTATTATTCATGCGCAAGAAAGACGGTTCTATTAGGATATGTGTAGACTACCATCAACTCAATAAGGTCACGGTCAAGAACAAGTATACTCTTCCCAGAATCGATGACTTATTTGACCAACTTTAGGGTGCCAGTTATTTCTCTAAGATAGAACTCAGATCTGGCTATCATCAGCTCAGGGTCAGAGAATGTGACATTCTAAAAATAGTTTTCTGTACTCGGTATGGTCACTTCAAAATCCTAGTCATGTCATTTCATCTTACCAATGCCCCAGCCGCTCTCATAGACTTGATGAACCGTGTGTTCAAGTAGTACTTGGACATTTCATCTTAGTTTTCATAGATGATATCCTGGTCTATTCCCGCAGTGAGCGCGATCATGTAGACCATCTCAGAATAGTACTTTAGACTCTAAGAAATCATCAGTTGTTTACCAAATTCAATAAGTTCGAATTTTGGCTAAGGTTAGTAGGATTCCTTAGTCACATCATTTCCGATGATGGCTTTAGAGTAGATCCTCAAAAGATCGAAGCAGTAAGAAACTGGCCTCACCCTATCTCTCCATCAGATATCAGGAATTTCTTGGGTTTGGTCGGCTATGACAGATGATTTTTTGAGGGATTTTCTTCTATTGCATCCCCTATGTCCAGATTGACTCAGAAAAAAGTCAAGTTTCAGTGGTCAGATCCTTGCGAGAAGAGTTTTTAGGAGTTGAAGACTTAACTCACCTCTTCTCCAGTCTTAGCTCTCCCAGATAGTTCAGATGGGTTCATAGTTTATTGAGATGAATCCATATTGGGTCTAGGTTGTGTCCTTATGCAACATAGTAAGGTCATAGCCTATGCCTCCAGACAACTTAAACCCCATGAGAGGAATTATCCTACTCATGATCTTGAGTTAGTAGCCATAGTCTTTGCCTTGAAGATTTGGCGGCATTATCTCTTCGGAGTTCATGTAGATGTTTTCACAGATCATAAGAGTCTTCAGTATGTCTTTTCTCACAAAGATCTCAATCTTCGTCAGAGAGGTGGTTAGAGATCTTGAAATATTATGAAATGAGTGTCTTTTATCATCTAGGCAAGGCCAACGTAGTGGCCAATTCTCTCAGTAGTCTATCCATGGGTAGTGTTTCTCATGTTGAGGACAGTAAGAAGAAGTTAGCTCAGGAAGTCCATCAGCTTGCCAGACTAGGCATTCACTTAGTCGATACAGATAAGGGTGATATATTGGTTCAAAGTAGTTCAGAATCATCTTTAGTTTGTGAGGTAAAAGAAAAGCAAGATAGAGATCCCAGCCTTGTCAAGTTGATAGAGTCAGTTCAGGATTAGAAAATAGAGGTTTTCTCCCAAGAGGGAGATAGTTTTCTTCGTTGTCAGGGTCATCTCTGTGTTCTAAGTGTAGATGACTTAAGGTAGTGAATTTTTACAGAAGCGCATGGTGCATGCCACAAAGATGTACCATGACTTACAGGAAATTTATTAGTGGAGTGGAATGAAGAGAGACATTGCAAAAATTTTGGCTAAGTTTTCTACATGTCAGCAGGTTAAGATAGGGCATCAAAAGCCTAGTAGGTCCATGTAGGAGTTCAGTATTCCTACTTGGAAGTGGGAAGTTGTGAATATGGACTTCATGATGGGTTTGCCTCGAACTCGTCATCAGCATAATTTAGTCTGGGTCATTGTAGATAGAATGACCAAATCAGCTCATTTCCTTCTAGTTCATACCTCTTATTCAACTGAGGATTATGCCAAACTCTACACCAAAGAGTTGATCAGATTGCACAGTGTTCTGTTGTCCATTATCTCAAAAAGAGGTACCCAGTTCCCCTCTTATTTCTGGAAAGCATTCTAAAAGGGTCTTGGTACCCAAGTTCACCTTAGTATAGCCTTTCATCCTCAGAAAGATGGTCAAGTAGAAAGGACCATTCATACTTTAGAAGATATGCTAAGGGTGTGTGCAATTGATTTCAAAGGGAGTTGGGATGACCACTTGCCTTTGATTGAGTTTGCATACAATAATAGCTATCATTCCAGTATTCTGATAGGTCCATTCGAAGCTCTCTATAGTAGGAGATGTAGATCTCTAATTGGTTGGTTCAAAGTTAGTGAGACCTCAGTCTTAGGTCCTGACTTGGTATTCGGCGCCTTATAAAAAGTCCAATTGATTAGAGAAAGACTTTGTACTGCTTAGAGTCGACATAAGTCTTATGTCGATATTCGTAGAAAAGCTCTTGAGTTTGATATTGTGATCATGTCTATCTAAAGATCTCTCCCATGAAAGGAGTGAAGAGATTCAACAAGAAAGGAAAGCTCTGTCCCCGATATGTCGGTCCCTTCAAGATTCTCAATCGCTTTGGCAAGGTAGCCTATGACCTTAAATTACCTTCAGATCTAGACTCAGTTCATCCAGTCTTTTATGTATCTTTGCTCAAAAAGTGCATAGATGACCCATCAGTTGTAGTCCTTATTTAGAGCATTGGTGTTCAGAACACTCTCTCTTATGAAGAGATTCCAATCAAAATTTTAGACTATCAGACTCGTAGATTGAGGAACAAAGAAGTCCCTCTAGTTAAAGTTATTTGGCAAAATCAGTCCATCGAGGGAGATACATGGGAAGTAGAGGCAGACATACATACCCAGTATCCTCACCTCTTCTTTTCCAACTCATATCAAGCTCAAGGTAACAGTTTTCCTTAAGCTTACTCAGTTTCATGTTCAGTGTTCATCACAAACTTGGTATTTAGTTTCATGTTCATGTTCCCATTATAAACTTGGTATCAATTACCATTGCATATTCATTCATACACTTATGTATCACTTTAGTTATATAATTATGCATCAGACATGCATTCTCATTGTGAGAAACTTAGTTCTTACATTCATGAATCAGTTACACATGCATCACATATGCATATTTAGTATTATATGTTGATCTTGTCAGTCATGTCAGTCGTGAAATCATGTTTCAATTATTCATGTTCAGTTTGTATGTTAGTTGTCTTTTCTACCCTCTCAGTCAGTCTCATTTGAGGACGAATGTTCTCAAGGGGGAGATATTGTAACACCCCATACTTTTTCCTAGCTAATTTCATCTCAATAATGTCTAGTATTATATTCTAAATTGAATGATGGTTATTCTATGAGGAGTTCTTAAGATTTTCCTTTTTTTTCATGTGGGAAATTCAATAAGCTTTTCATCGATATAAGATTTGCCCAAATCTGATAACCGGGTCAGAAGTTACGACTATTTCAAGTTCCCATCGTGAAAAGGCGCCATATTAGTCTGTGGCGCACTGCGCCACAAGAGGAAATGGAATTTGGAAAATTACAGTAGGGGTCCGCAATTCTAGTGTGTCACGCCAGGGCCCAAATTTATAATTGTCCTTTTCCAGTGTCTTAGCGCGATTTCCTCCGCGTCGCGCCAATGTTCCTGGTCGCAAAAGAAAGGGCAACGCGATGGCTCCGTGTCGTTCCATCCCTCAGTTTCCCAGTTGTCAAATTAAAGTGACATGGCACGATAGCACCGCATTGCGCCAGGGGTTCAATTAGGAAAACTTTTACTAAAATTAAATGGCGTGTCCAGAGTTAAAAGGGTCAACTTCCCACCACTATTTAAGCCCTTTAACACGTAATTCAGCCATTTTTCACCTAAAATATACTAGTTTCTCTCTAGTTTCTCTCAAGAATAAGCTAGGGTTTTCATAGAAGATCCAACTACAAGAAAGTTTCACCGTAAATCTTCATGAAATCACGAACTAAGGTATGCATAGTGTTCATTCATGGACTCCTTTCGTCTATGAAGTCCAACAATACCTTTCCCAACTTCAAGTTATGGATTTTCTTTATGATTTAATGAGTGGGTTGTTCTTGTTCATGTTGATAAATGAGAAATTTAATTCTACTCCATGTTGGGTGATAATTTCTATGTGGTTTTAATTATTATAGATATAGATTCATTCAAATCTATGACTAAACTCTTGAATGATGAAATTAGAATGTGACCATGATGATTAATTGTTGTACAATGATGTTTACATGTACTATGCCTACAATATATTTGATTTAATGACTAAATGAAGGAAAAGTGCCTAACTAGCATATTGTCATGAAATCCCCATGTATGTACAAGCTTATGCCTATCACATGTTTGATGATATACTTCAGTAAATGCATTAAGGTGATTATTATGTATTCAAGCAAGTCATGCTTTTAGTATTCACGGAACATGATTCGTAACAATAAGTGCACTTGAACTCCTTATACTAGGAACTGTAAGCGTGCATGATTGCTAACATGAATGATTATGGGCTATGATCATAGAGCTAACATGTAAGACATGAATAGATATCATGATAACTTATGGGTTTTGAGAGTCTAGAATATGATTCTGAGATGATCTGTGTGATCATTCTCGCTATGAAAATAGATAAGAGTGTCATTGCTGAAGGCTATGATGAACATGTCCAAGTACTGTTTGAACACACGGTTCATCAAGTCTATGATAGTTGATGGGAATTGGTAAGACCAAACAACATGACTAAGAATTTGAAGTGACCATACCGAGTTCTGAAAGCTATCTTCAGAATGTCACAGTCTCTGACTCTAAGATGATGATAGCCTAATTTGAGGTCTATCATAGAAAATTAACTGGCCCCTTAAAGTTGGTCAAACAAGTCATCGATACTGGGAAGTGAATACTTGTTCTTGATCGTGACTTTATTTAGCTGACGGTAGTCTATACTCATTCTGAGAAAATTGTCTTTCTTATGCACGAATCGAACTGGTGCACCCCACGAGGACACACTGGGTCTAATGAATCCCATATCTAGGACATCTTTCAATTGTTATTTTAATTCTTTGAGTTTTGTTGGAGCCATTTAGTATAGCGGGATAAAGATAGGCTTGGTATCTGGAAGAAGGTCTATTTCAAAGTCGATTTCCCTTTCAGGAGGAACTCCGGGGAGATCTTCGGGAAACACATCTGGGAATTCATATGCTACTGACAATAATTCAAGATTAGGGGGTTATGAACTAAAGTCTTGGACTCGAACAAGATGGTAGACACATCCCTTAGATATCATTTTTCTTGCCCTTAGGTAAGAAACAAGATGACCCCTAAGTGTTGAAGTACTACCCCTCCACTCAAGGACAGGTTTATTCGGAAACTAAAATTAGACAATTTTATTTCTATAGTCGACTGAGGCATACCAGGAATAAATCCAATCCATGCTGAGAATGACATCAAAATCAGTCATCTCTAATTTGATTAAGTTTGCTGAACTGACTTTCTGAGATACCATAACCGGCGCCGAGCTATGATAGATTTACCCACTGGGGTAGAGACTGAGAAAGGTTCTACTAGGATTTCAGGACTGACTCTGAAGTCAACAGCTATATAAGGAGTAACAAAGAACAAAGAAGCTCCTGGGTCTAGCAAAGCATAAACATATAAATGAGAAACTTATATCGTACCAGTGACCACATCGGAGAACTTTCCTGATCCTATCGGGACTGAAGTTTATAGAGTCTGTTTGGGTGATGCTCACTAGTGGCACTGGGTGCGGCACCCTGCTAATTTGGGCGACCGGACTGAGCTGGGGGACGGTTATGCTGACTCTCAGAACCTTCCTAAGGACACTGTCTGACCCTGTGGCCTGGCTTGCCACATCCTAAACACACATCATTGTCATCTCTATAGATACCCTGGTGGTTTCTGCCACACTTCTAACAAAGGGGATTGGTTCGGCCACTCTTTGGCCTATATGTTCTGTCCCTCTTATTCTTTCTCTTCTTTTTCCTACGCCTCTCCTCCTTACTCTGCAGAGCATGAGCCATAAGCCTAGATAGGATAACAGCCAGCTAATTGTTTAGAGCAACTATTGAATGAGCTAGGATGGTGAAAGAAACTCTAAAATCAGCGTGAGAAACATGCTCATTCAGGGGATCTACCATAACGTGCGGAGAGACTGACTGGTTTTCATTACTTCTTTCATTATCTTCTCTGGAAATCATGTTCTTAAAGCATGAGGAAGAGATTAATTAGACTGAAAGTTTAACTTGAGCTCATGCTCACTCGCACTGCATGATTACTAAAAAAAGGGACACTTTTCCTAAAACACCTCGCAGCCTCTTATCCATATATGTGGCGCGCTACACAACCATGCACAATATTCTAATAGATGCAGATTTTAGATGTCCTAGGTCTCTGTTTAATCTTAGCCTCTTATACTAAGTTTGTAATGCCCCGAGTCTGTACCCCAAACACTACATGGTGCTCATAATCCCGAAGGACCACAAGCTAACTCATGACTGGTACCTACTGTAATAACCAAATAATAATACTGTAGTATAAAGATATTAGGTGAAAAATATGCCATAAGGTTCAATACTATAATAAAACTAAATACGGTATGATAAATACCAAATCTGATACATCTTTCTAAAAATACTCTAGTCTGAAAAAACCTCTAAACTGTCTGAAATATGGAGTTGATAGGACAAGTCCCCAACTAACTCCAAACTACTAAAATAAGTTGAACAACTAAAATAATCATCATTTTCTCAAACGAAAAGGACTCACTGCTAACTCTGTCAGCTGAATATCTGAACTGCTAAGTATGATCGGGAGCTCGCACGTTTGGATATATGATATAAAACATCATAGCACAAAGAAAGGTATGTGTCAGTACTTTGAAATTACTGGTGTGCAAAGTGAGGTAGGCTAAAATACATGGGCTCATATGCATGAACAACACTGACTGAATGACATGAATATAACTGAATGAGAATACATGCATGAATACATAAATTGTAACTGAGATTGGGGTAACACTGAATACTAAATCTGAATACTGATTAACTGATATCAAAGTTTAGTGATACTGCACTACTGATATCTAAATAACTGTATCTGACAGTCCTAATTCTGCAAAATTGTGTTGAGTTTTATACTAA
Source organism: Capsicum pubescens (assembly GCA_030864215.1). Classification (NCBI taxonomy): domain Eukaryota; kingdom Viridiplantae; phylum Streptophyta; class Magnoliopsida; order Solanales; family Solanaceae; genus Capsicum; species Capsicum pubescens. The sequence goes on from CM061543.1 coordinate 130,021,764, forward strand.
ACTAGTGGTTGTATCTGACAGTCCTTAATCTGCAGAACTGAACTGAGTTCTATTCTAAGACTGAATTAGAAACTGAGATTGTGGGAGATAATCATCTAACTGACATTCCCCTTTCTAAATTGATTGAGCTCCAACTTGTAACCCCAGTTGAATGACAATCAGTACTGTGCCATGGGTAAAGACAAGTTGTGAGTTAACCCTCTCTGACAGAAAGCTCTTTTGTCAACCCTTGCTGGCAGAAAACTCGTATGAGATGTATCAATCCTAATCTGGAAGGAGGATATCTCAACCTATGCTGGCTACATAATTCTGTAATATAGAGATTGTTACTAAGGGTCTAACCCTCTACTGGTAGGAATGCCCCCATCCCTGGTTCGCTTGATGCTAAATCCTACTCCTAACTGAATAAACACTAAAATGACTCCTACTTCATACTAGGCTTGACTGAACTATTACTGACTATACTGTCTAACTGAACTGAACTGAGTTCATTGAGTTCACTAAGTTTCGCTATCTGACGGAATACTACTGAATCCTGTTAACTGGATGATTTTACTGAGGCTTGAACTGAATACTGAACTGGACTAGATTGATACTGAGTCTACTGAGTTTTTCCTAAGTTTTGTAACTGACTAAGAGTACTACTGATCGTGACATGACTAATACTATCCTGAGACTAACCATGGCTCTAGGTAATTAGATAAATTATCAAGTATTAAAAAACCCCAGGATTCGATAGCATAAATTATAAGGCATGGCACAATCTTAAAACATGATAAATAACTACTTGATCATCATTTATTCATTGGGAAATTCTGGCAAACACTTGCATGACATTAACTTGAATACATCCTAACATGATATAATTTCATTATTTAATTCTCATGAACAACTCATCAAATACTTGGAAGGAATTGTATATGTACATAGTACTAATCAACACATGAGCATCACAATTTCAAGGCTTTAACATGAATTCATATGATACTACATACATAATAGTTTTTTTTACATAAATCTTGCGCTTAGTCGTGGAATAGAAATCCAATCAACATTATAATCCTGAAAACACTTGAATCCAAATCATGGAAAGAATGAAATCAAGCTACTTGAAGTTTAAAAGAGTTTCTTGGATACCACGGGTGGAAGGAACCCTTGGATGAACACTTGACATACCATGATTGGTAAATTCTTGAAGAAAAATGGTGAAATCTTGAGCCTTGGCTTTGAAATTAAATCACCTAGGGTTCTTATTTTTGAGCAATTTGAGATAAAGTAAGTATATTTTGCTCAATAAGGGCTGAATATCGTGTTTTAGTGCTGAATAGGGGTGCGGAAAAGACCCTAATAACCCCAAGGACACGGCTTTTAAATTACTGAAAACCAAACTATCGATGCATAGACCAATATGTTGCATCTTTGGCATTGATGCAATGGCCAATGCACTGCATCGAGTCTGCGTCAGTTCACAAGAATTTTCCACTGGGATCTAACAAAAATACTAATCGACGCAATGGAAGATGCGTTGCATCGAGATTGCATTGATACACTATTTTAGGTTCCTAGACATGTGTCAAACAACGTCTAAAAAATTTGAATCTCATCTGGGAACACCTACTGCTATTCTTGATCATGAATAAATCTAAAGATCAATACTTTAAGGTCATAAGAGTCGTGAAATAGAGTTTCCAACTTACGAAGGCTAAAACAATACTAAGTCTTAATACTTAGCAAGAATTTTCTAAGTCTAGGACCCATTAGTAAGCTTAAAAGACTGAGTTGAGCTTAAGATTTTGTGGGGTCTTACATGTCTCTACCATGTTGACTCAGTATGTGAAGACTTATATTATAATCTAAATAAGACAAAAATAAAAAATACCATAAATTTGTTTCATAGACAACAATACCATTTTTTATAATGCTCAAATACTCTCTAAGAAAGTATGATCGTTAATAATATATTTACCCAACTTAGAGTCAGGGTTGAATCCATAAGGAATAAAGGAGATAGCTTTACTCTCAGGTGTCATAGGTGACTATGAGTTGGTGTGCAATCTTCATAAAGTAAATAGAGGTACTTTCAATCAATTCTTGTTTAAGTAGTTAATTTTGAACTTAAATTTGCAAAAATAAGATCTAAAGTGTATAATTAAGTGTAAAAATTACATGGTAGTATGCTCTCATAAGTGCGAGTATAAGCATGGGTAAACACTAATTTTCCAAATTTAAACTAATTATCATGGATAGGCTAAGTTATATGTTTCAACATTCAATAAAACATTGGAATTTTATGTGTGGATTCTTTCAAATACCTCACACATCTTTCTTTATAACCAACCAAATACCTCAATAAGTTGCCTTAAATCTAATTCACTATTGAATGATAAAATCAAGTAATTGTCCATCACTACTCCTCACCCTATAACATTTTTTATAATGCTCAAATACGCACTAAGAATGTACATGGTTGTTAACATATATTTATCCAACTTAGAGTCAAGGTTGAATCCACAAGGAATGAAAGTGGTAGCTTCACTCTTAGGTGTCACAAATGACTGTGAGTTTGTATGAAATATTATAAATAATACAATACAGTAAAATAGGGGGTATTTTTAATTGATTCTAGTTTAAGTGGTTAATTTTAAACTTAAATTTGAAAAAATAAGATCTAAACTTATAATCAAGGGTAAGAGTTAGTTAGGGTTATGCTCTCATGAGTGCAAATATAAGCATGTGTAAACACCAATTTGACTAATTTCAACTAATTGACATGGATAGGCTAAGTTATAGGTCTCAACGACAATATTTCAATAAAAAGTTGGGATTTCATATGTGGGTTCTTTTGAACACCTCACACATGTTCCTTTGAAACCAACAAAATACCTCAATTAGTATCCATTATCTAATATCACTATTAAATGATAAAATCAAGTTATTTTCCATCACTAATCCTCACCCTTATCCTCTTTGTCAAGGATAATAAGGGTTCTAAGCAAAACTAGAGTTAGCAACCTCTAATCTTAGGTTAAACATAAGGTAGTGACTAAATTCACAACAAATCTTTGATTATATAGGAAAATGGGTAATACCCTCACAAAAATCACAACTCAATCATGCCTAACCCTAATTTGGGAAATTTAGCTACACATAACTAGAAAGAAAAAAAGATATACCTATATTCTTATTAAATTCTGGCGTAGAATGCAAAATCCCCAATAAAAGTTCCAAATTCTAAGTAATAAATCAAGCATAAGTACTAAAATCCCCCTCTTAGGTTTTTAATTACAAACTTTGGATCTCAAAATTTGACAAAAGATGGAGTTTCAAATCTGAAAAAAATCTCTTTTATAGATAAAAAATATGTAAAAAATATTTACAAAAATTGCCACCGTATCTAGCATATATTGGCTCACATTCCAGTTTATGTGGCCATTTGCGCATACTGGTGGCTATGCATATCAACGTGTAGCCTTTTCTAGAAGTATTGGTTTGCCAATGCGCGCTTGACATAGTGATGCACATACCCAGGTGTGGGCATATATAGCCATGTATGTTAGGGAAGCTTGTTCAATTCTTGTGGATGGTGAGATGGTCCCTCATTTGTGTGGGTATACGGCAAAATGCTAGATCATATGACCATACCAATCCTTGTGTTCCTTCTATGTGTCATCCTAAGTCCTTTTTCTTTATTCTTACACACTTCATGACCAGAAAAGCTAGCTTATTCTCAAATTTATAAACTTTCGACACAAGTGAGCAGTTTACATTGGATATGCATTGAATCAAAGAAAAGAAGACAATAATTCAAGCTAAAAGAGACTAAAAAGTGGTCAAAAGACAACTTATATTTTACTCAGCACATTCAGACGTACTGATGGCATGCCTCTTCTACCTATATTTTCATATGATGTAGATTCAGGTGCTCATTCTCATGCTCATGGATATTTTGGATTATAGCTTCTAGTCAGCATATGAAGAGTTATCCTTATTCAAGAACTCCAGTCAGCTAGAAGTCATTGCAATTTATTCAGTTCTTATATATTGCATAAAGATAACTGGGGTCATGACACACCTAACTATGGGTAGTGTTAGTAGAGGCTCCATAGGCATTTAATTAGAATTAATGTTTTTTATTCCTATTTTTTTCATAATACGGTCATTCAAATAATTTTTAGCTAGTGATATATTGAACAAGTTAGCTTATGATTTTGCTTCTGGATAGTGTTTTTCTATTTTAAATATTTCTACTTAGCTACTCATTAATTATACGAGTATCAATGGTTAGCATGGTAGTACTTGTTATTCTAAACACTGTGTTATGTACTAAGTGTTTATCGAGTCATGACAACTTTTTGGTCCACTCTAGATTACTAACCACCAACCTATTTACAAAATTACTAATTCATCATAGTTTTTATCCGTGATTCTCCACCTTAGATAAATTGAGAAAAAATCTAGAGTTAATATCAAAAGTTTTAATAAAATTATTTTCTAAGACTTCCTTGGTTGAACAATTATAAGGAAAAAATCAACAATAACATCTTAAATCCTTCCTATGTTTGGGGTATGCCTTATCTTTCTTTCTATTTGAACCTCCAAAGTCTCATTTCCAATGTCAGCCATTTTCCAATATGGAATTACCTTGAAATTAATTTTTGGGCTAAGTCAACCTATGAACTAATAGAGTTTGGTTGCTCAACTTTAAGTCATCTTTTTTTCTCCCTTAGAAATGTAATTGGAATAAGGTAAGCTTTGCATAGTTTTATATGACTTCCTCTATGATGTATGTAGATGAAATCTCAAAAAAGTTTTTAAGGTTCACTTGTGGGTCTTCATATGATAAACTTGTTAATTTCCCACTCAGAAGCAATAGCAACACCATATTTTGTTTCATCTCCCATCTTTTTATTATTAATGATTGAAAATACTAGTAGTTATATTAACAATAAGTTGGACTACCACTTCACTGATTACGATTGGTGTTTGTGGTGGGTGTTACTCCATTTTATCCACCATTATTATGGGTGACTACCTCCCTTGTTTTTGCTATAAGGATTACTCCCAAACTATCTATGGAGAGATTTTATAGGTTTTAGTTGGGTCTTATTCAGTTTTGAAATGGTCTGCTTCATTATTAAAAGTTAACACAATCCTATAAATTCAATAACATGACTAAGATCAAGTTTTTATAACTTGAAAAAAAATAGCCAAAAATTGAACTTTTGAATACTTTAAGTCCTCAATAATAGTGCCAAAAACTTTTTGTCTCCCAACATACATGCAAGTGTACATGATCGCAAGTAATAAAGTGATTGTAACCAGTTGCATAGCCGATCCCTCATGGTATTAATTTTTGATAAGATAAATAGTCTACTATCATTGTATTAAGAACAAGTGTTATCTGACTAAAGAGTTGTGTGATTTCATTATTTTCATAATAAAAGTAAATCAAACTTGGAAATTTGAGAGTTTGTTGATATAGTAGTAAAATTATATGGTTATGGTGTTTGCATAATAACATCATAATGTATGTATTATGTTTAATCATTATTAAGACATCTATTAATATACTGATAATAGAAATATTTTTATAGTCATATGATCTCACAATACTATAACCACCTACCTGGATTAGCCTTCTAACTACATGATTGAGTAGGGATTATCAAACTAATTTAAATAGAAATAAGTTGTCATCCCATATTTGATACAAGTAGAGCGATCTAAGTACGTCTCAATCCTCGAAACTAACTTGTTCAAAGGCTAACGTTACCCCCCCCTCTTAATCAATATTCTATTTATAGTTTTCATCTCTTGGGTTTCCCTAGAAATTATCAATTTTCCTACTAGTCTTTAAGTATAAAAATAGTAAGCATAAAATTAAGAGAACAAAACATAATAGTAGATTCTGAGAAAAAAGGCTCCACATATATTTTGATGTTCATACTTGTGGCCACAACCTTATATTAAGGGGCCTTTAATCGATCATAATATAATAACAAAGCAAAAAGAGTGTTATATCAATCAATGATGTTTAGTAAAAAAGTTTAGGAGAGAATCCTAGTTATGATAAAGCTTTGTGCTTTGCTCGACATCTAACTTATCTTAACTACGAAAACATACATTAAATAACCAATGAGGGTATTTATAATATTTTAAAACACCTTAATGGACTCGTTCAAATAGGACCAAGGAAAGAGGAGAAAAATTGTATTCGCACACTGTTTGTTGTGTGAACTTTGTTTGCCCACCCTTGAGATCGAATTTTTAGTCCCCACATGCTCACCATGGGAATTATCTCTTCTAGGTATAAATTTCATAGAGGGTGTATTTTTTACCCTCTTTTACGTTAGATCCCATACTATGATCTTCTGATTTTACTCTAGACGTCAATTTGGGACTTTTTGCTTTAGGAGCCTTACTTAGTCTCTTTTTTACTTCTCTCATCAATACAACATTGAAAGCCTTTCATTATGTATCTATTGTAATGACCATTTCAATCATTATTTATGAGCCTTATGTTAGAAGTCCCATGTTAAAATTTTTCCTAAATTTGAAGTTATAAACTTTAGGATAGGCTAGTTTCTAATAAAATCATAGTGAGGTGTGGCCGAAAAAACTCTTCAAATTATTTGGGAAATCTTAGCAGTATTTGAAATGATTTTTGGTTAGCTAAGACGATAAGGAACCCATAGGTATTTACCAAATCAAATTTAGGTATGTAGAACTCCCAGAATTGATCTTTCCTTAAAGGGCATTGATTAGAATATACCGAGTTTAAGGTGTGTAGCAAAAATAGCAATTTTTGGTCAAAATTGGACATTTATCCCATCGACGCTTCTATAGAAGCATACATGTTATGATGTTGTTATAGCAGATATTTTCTGCTATAGCGATGGTCAAACCTAGTCAATGCTCGTTATAGCGGTAGGTGCTGGCATAGTGATACCGCTATTGCAGTGAAAGCCATAAATTTATTTAAATATTTCCCCAAAATAATTTATTTTTCTCAAACTCATCTTGTGGCAAAAAAAGGGCAATTTGGGGTGTTTTCCACTAGATTTCCTTTGTTTGGCTTTGTTAAGGTAAGGATTTCTTCCTCGTTAACTAGAATTGATATTTAAACCTTAGAATTTCTAATTTATAGAGCTTGGGGAGGGTTATAGGGCTAATTTTAGTTTTTTCTGGTGCAAGGGAGAAAAATAATGTTATAATTTAATGGGTTTTGATTATAACGTGTAATTTATCCTTGTAATTCATTAATTCACTAATGAATTCATGGAATTGGTAGTGTTAGGGAAGCCATTGAACAAAATGGAAATGATCATGACCTTGATCTTAGGAGTTAGGTGTGAGTTTTAATTCCCAACATTAGAGGCCATTTCATTAATTATGCTTTTATATGCATGTTCTAGACCAAGAGCAAGAGAAAATTATATGAAAGGACTAATCTCCGACATAGAGGAGTTATTTAGCTTAGTTTAAGGTAGGTGATGGTATAGTAGTTTAAATTAAATTTTGTGTTATATGTGCATGTTAACTACTTAGCATTGTGGGTTGTTAGTGCATGTTGTTTGGTATGGTTAATGCAAATAATTTTATGTTATTGTATGATTTTAACCTACCTTATTGCTAAATATGGAATGTTTAGATAGTTGGAGAACTTTCATGAGTTTATGGAGAAACAAGGTCGGAAAATACTTGCGGATGGGATTTAGTACATAGATAGAAATGTTCTCCTATAGGTCATAGCTAGAAGGTGGATGTTTTACCCATAACATGTATGTACAAGGGTCCGGTAAGTTTGATTATTTCATGAGTGAATCGGGAAATATATTTTATGCTTGATAGTTATTTACATGTCTTGACTAGGCTTGACTGAAGGTGACCTGGTAATAGTTTGTTGACTTGTTAGTTTTAATGCACAAACTGTTTATTTCCTGCTTGTTATGTGAAGTGTATGTTGGTTTGAGAATAGATTAACTTGATGTATGATAAGTTGGAAAATTTACAAATTATTGGCATTTTTTAAGTTTGAATTACCATGTTTATCCATTGATTTGAGGTAATTCTCATATTATAATGCGTATTTGATCAGGTAAGGATTGAAAATGAGATTGATCTAGCTATACAAGCCGATTAGAGTGCAAAAAGTGAAGAAAATAAGCTTAAAAGTTTATTTGGACAAGTTGGGAGCCACTTGTGCATGCACATGCTTGACCTGCATATGCAGGTTTCTCAATTTAAGCATATAGTGGCTCCAACAAATCTAAACTGCATGCAGGTCACCTACATGCGTTGGCACCTATGCCAGCAGGTGACCAATTAGGTGGCATTTCTATAAATTTTGCGAAACATGAATTTAGAGCATAAAAGGGGGGTTTCATCTCTAGAACTCCATCTCTGTACTTTTTGATGCTTGAAATATAAGAGTGAAACTTTAAGTGTGAAATTAGTGACTTTCTCATATATTTTATTGAATTCAAATCTTCATATTGTATTAATTTGTGATTCAATGGAACAATGGGCTAGGAATTTGGGTAAATTTCCACTTTTTTCCTCTATGCATAGCTAATTTCTTTGCTAGGGTTATGCATTAATAAGTTGTGATTATTGTATAGGTGTTTTTTATTTGTCTTTCTAATAAGCTAATTAACATGGGATTTACTCTCATTCTATGTTTTAATTGATAATTAGAGGTTACAATCTCTAGTTTATCATCCTTGACAAAGGGGATGAGGGTGAGGAATGGGTGTGAACAATAACTTGATTTACATCATTTAATAATATATCTTTGATGTAAGGATACTAGTTGAGTCCATACATTTCTCAAATAGCTACACTTATGAGGTGTACGAAAGAACCCATTTATGAGAGTTTGGTGTTTTATTGAAAAATTGACACTAAATACCTATAATCTAGCCTACCCATAACTGTTAGCTAAATCTAGACAAATGTTCAATTACCATGTATAAAGCCACACTTTCTATAGCATAACCCCAAGTCTCATTCTAAATTATATTTCAACTCTAGTTATTTTAACTTTGAATTTGCATTCGTAATATGACAAAATTGTTAACTCTAAAGTGTTCAATACAAAAACCCCTATTTTATTTTCTTATTTGATTTACACCGCACACTTAAGACTGAAATATGTGTTCTCATTCCCTGGGTATGGACCCTAACTCTTGTTGGGTTAACTATATTGATGATGGCGATTGCTTATACCTTAGGGTATAATTTGAGTGTCATTAAATTTTTTCACCGTCGTTAGCGAGTGAAGCATAGTTTTCATTATTTTAGTGTTACTAGTCACTTTGAATTTTTCTTAGTGTTTATTTTACATTATTTGTTTTTTTGTTCTTTCTCACGTAACAACCATAGTCTACATGATACCATGAGCAAACATGGTATTAATACAAGTACTTTTGATAGGCATCTCGAGGATGATGACCACCTCAGAGATGCAGGCTGAGCTAGAGTTATTTGTATACCACCGATGGCCGGTAATGGAGTCTTTCACATTACTAGAGTAATACTTTATTTTCTAAAAATGAAGGGATTGTTTGGGGGTTAACCCCATGAAGACGCCAACTTACATTTGAAAATTTTCATTGATATGTGTCTTTTATTTGATATCGGCCACATATATCAAGAATCAATCTACTTGCATCTTTTCCCATTCTCATTGATGGGAGAATTGGTCTTATGGTTGAGGGAGTTTCCTCTGGGATGAACCACTTCAGATGTTGAACTAATGGAAGAATTCTTGGATTGGTTCTTTCCTCCATCATGGATGTTAGAACTAAGGGATGAAATCACTAAATTTGGCCAACTTAATGGTAAACCATTACATGAGGCTTGGAAATGATTTAACAAAAAGCTATTACAATGCCCAAATCATGAGGTTTGGATAAAATACTTCTCCAAATATTCAATAGGGCATTGGACCAATTGAACAAGATGGGAGCTGATAATGTGGTCGGAGGATCTATTATAAAATAATCTATGGTGCTGCAGTGACTTTACTAGATCAAGTGACCAAGCAAAGTTAAGGTTGGCATATAAAAGATACTGAGGTGGACATGGGGGATCCCTATACATATTTTGTAAGTTAAGAACAAGGAAAAATAATGAAGATCAAGATGAGAATATGGATTAAGTGATACTCAACTAGATTTTCTCACCAAGCATGTAATGGAGGATCCTCCAAATATGGTCAATGTCATTGCTTATAAGAGTGTTGAAGCTTATGATGATTATGATGATGGTGATGATGTGAAATCTCTTGATGAGGAAATTCAGTTTATGTCGAACCAAATGGGGGTTCCCTCACTACCTATCAAAGGCAAAGAGGGAAGCAAGGTTGGAAGGATAGGGATCAGGAATAGAAGAATCATAAATAGAAATACCATGATTGGAAGGACCGTGATCATGATAAAGATTGGCATGATAAATATTACGATAGAGAGCGTGATTGGAAATATAAAGATAGATGCCATGATCGGTACCTTCCTCAAAAGGTAAAGAGATAAGCTCAATTTATTAAGAGAGGATTAAGTGTGAAGATGTCCTTTCTCGTATCTTTATAGGTGTTGAAGGATGTGATTGTATGTTGAGAGAGATGAAGAGTGATTTTTCACAACTGAATCAAGCAGTTACCCCTCATTCGGCCTTTAACAAGCAACTTGAATCTCAATTGGGCTAAATCTTAGCTCATCTTAATGCAAGGCCAAAAGTGGAGTACCTAATGGTGGATAATTCAAAAATTGATGTTCACATCATGGCAATTGTCACTAGGAGTGGTCTAACTCTTAGTAAGATTTTGTTAATATTAATGAAGACTCCAATTAAAGGGGAAGTGATAAACAAGCCAATGGAAAGAGAAAGCGGCTAGAAAATTCAAATAATGATATTCCAAAGCTTAATGAGCTAATTATTGGAAAGTAGAGAGTGGCTAATGAAATTATTTAAAATGAAGAAGCACCACAAGTGGTTGTCTATAATGCTACAAAATTGGAAGATACTCCATTTATCTCAATGCCTTAAATCAAAATTCCTCCTCCATTTCAACAAAGACTCAAGAATAAGAAAGATAATACCAATCTCAAGAAATTCCTAGCCAAATTTAGCAAACTAATCAGTGAATATACCATTGTTGGAAGCTTTACATGAGATGCCTATGTATGCTAAATTCATGAAGGACTTGGACACAAATAAATGAAGCATGGATTTTGAAACTATTGAGTTTAACACAATTGTTGTGCCATAATGTCTATCACAATGGTTGTGGCAAAGAAATATCGAGGTGCATTAACTATTCCTTGCCCGATTGGGGTGTACAAATTACAAAAAACATTATGTAATCTTGGGAAAAGTACTAATTTTATGCCTGTAATGACCCTTTAGGTCATTTTCCATATTCTTGCTTGCTTCCTCTGATAAAGCTTCTCCATAGCCTTCCCAAGTAATTGATGACTTGTGGTGACCAATAGTTTGATTACCTAACGGTTTGTTTGGGTTTTAGAATCCTTTTTTTCAATTTGAAGTCTTTGTTGGTCCTAATTGACCACTAAGAGAAAAATTTAGTAAATAGCCTAGTATACAAAATTTGACTTCTCCAATGCGTCTGGAACATCGAAATCTATGGGGTTTCATATTATTTGTTCAAACTAGACCCCGAAAGCATCCAAGGCATTGGCTGAAGCTCGGAACCAAGTTCTAAGCTTCAGCCATCAGCCATGCATAGCATGCGCTTAGGTACCGCTACCGTGGCTAAAGAGGTACGACCATAAGACCGCAATCGTGGTGACATGAGGGCGGCGACCGCACCATCAGAGGTCTAGGTGGTCCATATTTAAATGTTTTCTTGCATGAATTTTGGCCATTTTTTGCCTCCCTCTTTACCTAGAAACCCTAATGGAGAGTAAAACCTTCTAAGTGTATGTTGTGGGTTGAATTGGAGCTTAAACAACTTATGTGATTGATTCTTGCTATAATCTAAGGTAAGAATTCCTCTAATTTAGTATTGATTTCATGGTTTCTTGACTCAAAACCCCAAAATCATTGTGAGTCAATTGTATCCCCAAAATTAAGTGATTGACTCAAGTTACTTAAGGGTTTTAACTCTTTAATGATATTTAGGCTATGGGTTGATCTTGGAAACTCCTTTCCAAGGGTGAAACCTAATTGGGGTTTTGGTGTCCATTTGAAACCCATGGCACAACGGTGCTATAATGGGTATTGTTATTCCTGTTGTAATGCTTAGATTGTATTTTTTATAGCATTTCTTGTGGAATAGGAAGCTTCGTAAAAATAAAAGAAAAAGCTCATTTGATCATGAGTTGCTTGGATCAAGGTTGGTTGGGCTTACACGTAGACAAGATTGAGCTTATTTATACCGTAATTATTGATATCTTTTGAGATTAGGTGGGGAATTTAGACGATAGTTCATTAAATGTTGAACTTGGGATTTATTGATTAGTTTAGAATATTAATTTGTAAGGTATGATATTTGACCCTTAGTCTAGGACCTTGGTTAACTTATTTGTGGTCTCATGACTAGTGTGAGAACACTATAGTTGTTCTAAGTAGACTTGAATGGTATACTTCTCTATCCTTAGAAGTGTATTGACCTGTATAATGCCTATATAGGAGATGACCTTGGTGTTGGGTTGACTTAGGAAGGAGTTTTGAAGAGACTTACCCTATGGACCTAGAAAGGATTGGTAAGCCCTTGTGGTGAGCTATAAATAACTTAGCCTAATTTCGGGTAAAAGCTAGACTTTTGTAAGAAAAGCTTTTAATTTCTAGGGGATTTAGAAGTGGGACTTGACCCACCTTAAGCTCGAACTAAGTAAATGCTTAGCAGCCTAGATAGGTGGTAATTGCCTAAATTATATATACGTAAGGGTTGTGATGGTTGAACTCAATTTATCAGATTATCTTGTGATCATGATTGAATAATCTCGTTAAGTGATTATTGTGCATGTCTTGTAAATACTCATGCTTTTTTATACTCACATTACGTATGAAGCTTATTAGTAAGGTTAAAGGGAAAGTGTTGTCCTACATCTCTACTCCCTTATATTATGAACCCTTGTGTATGTTTATTATTCCGACTATGCATATGGATGTATGTTACTGTATTGGGAGATATGTAATATTATGATGATGCCCGATTCGAGTTCGGAGGAAATAGTGATATTATGATGATGCCCGGTCAGTTTGAAGGAATATGTGCTATTATGATGATGCCCAGTAAATCCAGAGGAATATGTTGATCTTATAATGATGCTTGATAAATTCAGATGAATATATTTATCTTATGATGATGCCCGGTGAATTCGAAAGAGGTAAGAACATTATGATGCTGTGTGGGTCAAATTTACTTATATGCATTGATAATTGTAAAGTTAGGCCATGTGGGGACAACGTCTTATGTGCTTATGATATGAGGTCTTTGTTGATATATTGCTATTCATTTCTTGTTCCAAATCTCTAAATGAAAGGTGTGACCCTTGTTGATGCTAAATTGGTAACTGGAGGAAACCTATACCCAATATTGAGTTAAGGCTTAGTGGTGTGATTAATCTTGCATAGAATGAAGGGCTAACCTAATATATATATCCTTGACTTTAATAAGAGGTTGTATTATGAAATCTTGAAAAGTAATGTGGCTTATGTGATAACTAGTTACTTCTAAAATATATGATTTCTATTTGGTGGCTAAAAACCTAGTAAACTAGTTGGTGAACTTTACTTGATTAAAAATAGAAATTAGTTCTTAAGGTTGTGACATGCTTAGTGATGATGGACCTAGTATTGCATCGTAGTTAGTTAAATTATCTTCTAATATGTGCGGTTGAGATGGCTTAATTGATAACTCATGTCATAAAGATGCTAGCTAAAGAATGGCCTTACGATAGATGAATAACCTATAATATGGGTAGCTTGTAGTTTTCCCCAATTTGATGGCTAGTAATGATAAGACTTGTATTCTATTGATCCATGAAAGGATAAGGATAACTAGTATCGACCTTATGCGGTGTCTATCAATGAATTATTGAATTAATGACTCTATTCCTATGCTATGACAATGTTGCCTTCTTTATGTAAATTGTGGTATGGGTATTTGGAAGTGAATTTCGGTAATAAGCTATGGTGGGATTGAGCTACCCGTGGTTTTGGTCAATTGATGGAATACTTGTGCTTTATTTTAGTATTGGTTGTATTCTTTTGGTGTACTCTCCGGTGGTATGGACGTCGTGATGAGTTCTTGTTTGATATTCTTTTGTATACTCTTCGGTGGTATGGGACGCCGTGATGAGTTCTTTGTTGTGCTCTCTTTTGTGTACTTCCCGACGGTATGGGACGTCGTGGTAAGTTCTTATGCTTGTTGTTTTAAAGATAGTTGATGATGATTATGGAAAGTAGATGCTTTGCTATTGTGTATATGGATTTATGCTTTCGAGATGATATTCGATTGTTATAGTAATTATGGAATATTTTGAGATAGTGTGTCATGTTATTGCTTTAGTAGTATAGATATTGCTACAATGGTATCAAAGCACATTCAGGTTCAATCCTATCCCTAAACTTTAAGGTTATTGTCTTACTTTATATCATCTTTACATTATATTTAAGCTCAGTTCGCCGATAATGCCTATTGAGTACCCATGTTTTGGTACTCATACTACACTTTTGTACCTTTTTAGTGCAGACCCAGGTTCTAGTTATCGCCGTTGAGCTAGTTTATGTGAGTTGACTATTCGGAGATAAGGTGAGCTTTTTGAGATCGAGTTGCCCTCTTTCTCCTCTATCCTTATTTGTCTTTTACTTTCGAGACAAATGAATGAGATTATTTAAGATATTTTAGATTCTGAGATTGTAAATTCCTCTTGTCAAGTTTAGAAGGTCTTGTATTAATACTATAAGGTCATGGGATTTGTGTTTTAATATATGTTATCCTTAGTTGTGAAATGTTGTTTTTATATATTGTGTTCAAATATAGGGTCCATGTTGGACGTTCTTACCAAGGTAACCCATTGCAATAGCTTTGGGTTACGATACTGGCTTACCTATCAGTGGGATTTGGTAGGTGCTATCATGACCCCAATTGGGGTAGTGACAAATTGGTATTTGAGCCTAGGTTTCATTGATTTATTGATACAAGAACAAGTGTCTAATAGATTCTTATAGATCAAAATGTTGATGTCCATTTCCTATCTTCGAAAAGCTATAAGACATTCTTAGGAGTCCTTCACTTATTTTATTCACATCGTGCTAAGATTTTGAGTTAGTTTGTAGAACTTCTATAACTTTACTCTTTGGCAGATGCCCTGGACCTATGCTTCAGTGATATGCAAGGTGGTTCCTAAGACCCAGACTTGTGAGTTGTCCTAAGTTAGGGACTAGGGTGTACCTCCCCCAGATTCTATTCCAGCACTCAAGCCAGAGACTCCACCACCTCAACCAATGGTGGGCCAGGGACCAGCCTAGGTTCCACCAAGATTCATTCGCTCTTCTTTGCTTAGAGATACTTTGGTCTAGTTGTTAAGTTTTGTTGATGGTTCGTAAACTACTGGAGCAGGAGTACAACCTGCAGCTGCATCTCCTAGAGTTGAGGTTCCTCCTATTCTGGTAGTTATTCAGCCAGTTGGGACCAAGATTGTTATGTGTATTGAGGAGAAAAAAATGTTGGGTAGATTCTTGAGGTTTGCTTTGCCTAGATTTGTTATGCTCTTGGAGAGGATGCATTTGAGTTCTTGACTCCTTGTGAGGATAGGCTTCCTGGATTAGGCCTTGTGGAGACTCGTGGTGTAGAATACACCTTATTACTGTTGGACTTATCCACTAGACACTGGTGGAAGGGTTTTATGAGTTCGAGATCGGTTAGATCTTCCCCTCTCTCTTGGGCTTAGTTCTCCAAGATGTTCTTGGAGAAGTTTATTCCTTGTAGCCTTAGAGATTTTTTAAGGGATCAATTCTCTAGATTGGATCAGGGTTCTATGACAGTCGCTGAGTATGAGTCTCGTTTCCATGACTTGGCTAGGCATGTGACTTCTATCTTGGAAATGGAGTATGAGAGGGTTCGTTGATTCCTGTGAGGATTGAGACTTTCTATTAGGATGGCTACTTAGAGTTTTGTTATTGCTGGTAGGACCTTTGCTGAGGTAGTTAATCATTCTAGGGTGATAGAGGACATGCGGCATGAGGGTCGTGATAAGAGGCCTAAGTATTAGGGCAATTTGGTGGGAGCCATAGTAGTTCTTGGTTTAGAGGTGGTATTTCTTATGTTGGACATCCACCGCATCTATTTTTCAGCCTAAGAGTCGACCAATTTAGGCAGCTCTTCAGACAGTTGATGGGGATTAGTTTATTTCTAATAGGCACCCTAGTAAGGGTAGCGATCAGTCTATGAGAAGTTCATCTATGGGCTATGCTAGGCATGGAAATTATGCCGGATTAGCTGGTTATGTGAGTTCTAGATCTCCTCGTGAGCTGTGTTTTTCTTTTGGACTCCCTGGTTATTTCTCTAGAGAGTGACCTAGTCATGGAGCGATGGTTGTTTCAACCCACTAAGTTACTCTAATTAGGGCAGTTCTCCCTTAAGGTAGGGGTGGTGCACAAGGTCGTAGAGGCGGTTACCAGGGTGCTTGAGGTGATACTAAGGCAGATAGGGCAGGTGGTCCTTCAGGTGCCTAGCCAAGTGGACAGCGTGGTTAGTTGTATATAGTTCCTTCGAGGCCCGAGGCTGAGACTTTGAATACTGTAGTTACAGGTGAGATTATGATATGCTGTAAGTCAGTTTTTGCTGTATTTTATCCTCGATCCACTTATTCTTATATTTTTGCTTATTATACACCATGGTTGGAGTTGACTAGTGATTTATTATCTATGTCATTGCATGTATCTACTCTCGTAGGTGATTCTTTAGTAGTAGATTAGGTATTCAGATCATGTGTCATGACAGTTAGTGATGTTGATACTTGTGTTGATCTATTTATTCTTGATATGATGGAATTTTGATATGATTCTGGGTATGGATGGGTTATCTCACTATCACGCGGTCATGGATTATTTTTCCAAGACCGTTACCCTAGCCATGCCCAGCATACCCCCAGTTGTATGGCAGGGAGCGATTAGTCGCGAGCTAATAGGAATTATTTTTTATGTTTATGCTAGATGACTTATGTCGAGAGGCTGCGAGTCTTATCTTGCTTATGAATGTGATACCCGTGTAGAGGCTCCGACACTTAACTCTGTTCCTATTGTGTATGAGTTTCCTGATGTGTTTCTTGATGATCTGCCTGGAATCCCTCCTGACCGTGAGATTAAGTTTATTGTTACCTTGAGCCTGGTACTTGACCTATTTTTATGGAACCATATTGATGATTTGTATGACCAGCTTCAGGGTGCAGCGGTAATCTCTTAGATAGATTTGAGGTCCGGTTATCATTAGTTGAGGATTTAGGCTGATGATATCCCAAAGACATCCTTTAGGACCCATTATGGTCACTATGAGTTCTTGGTGATTCCTTTTGGGTTCATTAATGCTCCAGCTGTGTTTATGGACTTGACAAACCGTATGTTCAGACCTTATCTAGATTCCTTTGTCATAGTGTTCATTGATGATATCCTTATGTCGAGGAGTAATGAGGATCATGCGCAATATTTGAGGGTTGTGCTCTAGGTTTTGAGAATGTATGTTTTATTCGCCAAGTTCTCTAAGTGTGAGTTTTGGCTTGAGTCGGTATCTTTTCTCAGACATGTGGTATCCAAGGTGGGTATTATGGTAGACTTGGCTAAGATTTTAGTGATTCGTGATTGGATGTAACCATATGGATGGTTGACTGCCGAATGTACTTTGTATCCTCTTGGTTGTGTTTTAGATTCTTGAGGACGTGCAATTGTTTTAAGTTAAGGGTGTTGATGTGTGATCAGATGCTAACACATTTGAGGATTTTAACTAAGAATAATTGTAAATTCTTAAGCAACTTTTATCATTTTTGATTGTTTTCTGTTTGATATTACAGTAAAAGTCAAGATGCAAGAGAAATAGCAATAATAGTAAAAGAGTTAATTTCTGAGCAAGTAGAGAGGGAAGTATAGCTGACGACTTTTCTGATAAGTTGTCAGCCTTGTGATAAGCTATCAAAGTTGTCGTAATCCATGGACAGAGAATGGGCTTTAGCTGGAATTCATGACGACATCTATGATAGGCCGTCAGAAGTGTGATAAGCCGTCAAGCTCATCGTTAGGCTTAGATAGAGAATGGGCTTCATCTGGAATTCATGACGACATCTGTGATAGGCCGTCAGAAGTATGATAAGCGATCAGGCTCATCGTTAGGCTTAGGCAGTGAATGGGCTTTAGCTAGAATTCATGACAACATTTGTGATTGGCCGTCAGAAGTATGATAAACCGTCAGGATCATTGTTAGGCTTAGGCAGGGAATGGAATTTGATGTGAAGAAGAGACGACAATTCTAATAAGTCATCACATGTCTGATAAGCCATCACGTCTCATCTTCATCCTAAGGCAGAGATTTTCAAAAGTAAAGAAAAGCTTACTAAATTCCTAATAAGTCGTCAGACTTTTGATAAGCCATCATACACGTCGTCGACTGTCCGAGAAAATACTATGATCTATCATTTTGTTTCCATAATTAGGCTGAAGTATTTAAAAAATATGTTAGAGTTTTCTAATAAGAGGGGGGTGGAACATCTTGAATTTAGAGGAATGGAAAAGACACCTCTTTTGGGGGGCTCAAAACTTAAAATTCAATTTCAACGCTTTGATTTGGTTGTGGGAATTTTCTCTTGAACTTAGAAGAGAATCAACTTCAGATTTCATCTTTTGTAATTTAATTACTTTGAATGATGATTATAATTGTTGCTATCTCTTTCTTTCTCATGTGGAACTCAAACCCACAACTAGGGTTGTGGGATCTACGATTATTCCCTTATGGATTTAATAGTTGGTTAGGATTTGAGTGATTGTGGGGACATTTTGATAATTCCTTTGTTATGATTGTTATTTATTGGTTGCAAATAATAAATCCCGCCTTATATTGATTTGCTTGAACTTAGAAATAAACTAAAGGTAGTGAATTATCAAAAAGGATTTGGGAAGGTTAAGCTCTTATCTAATGATTAATGTTGTAACAAGATTAATCAACTCCCTATCTCTATTACCATCCCTGAACTTAAAAGTTGGAGCACTAGCTGATGAAGGAGGTGGAACTGATGACTTAGGATGAAACTGAGAATGGTTTACTGCTTCTGATTTGGGATGAGCAAATTTGAAACTACCTGTCTTTGCTCTCTTATTCTGCTTCTCTCTTATCTTAATCTTCTACTCTTCTATCTGTTGAGCATGATTCATGAGCCTGGCTAAAGTCATGTCACTATTCAACATTGCAGATCTGCACTCATTAACCACACTATCATTCACCCCAGAAACAAACTCATCTTGGCCCTGCAATCTGCAACAACATGAGGAGCATAACTGGCTAATTGAGTAAACTTAAGAGAATACTCTTTCACCATCATGTTGGCCTTCCTGAGGTTGATAAATTCTAACACCTTAGCTTCTCTCAGCTCTAGAGGAATGAATCTATCTAAGAATGTGGTGACAAACTCCTCCCACTCTATGGACCATGTATCAACTGACCTCTCTGACTTCTACTGTTTGTACTAAGTGTGAACAACATCCTGCAACTTATATGCAGCTAGCTCAGCACTCTCAATAGTTGACACCCCCATAATGTTAGTAACCTTCTGAACCTGATTAATGGATTCCTTAGGGTCCTCATCTATCTTAGACCTGAGAAAGGATAAAGGATTCATTTGGGTAAAATCCTGAATACTGGCTACAGCTGAATTGCCCACTGGGTTGGTCGGAAAGACAGTTGGTCGTTCATTCTGAGCAGCAACTGACTGAGTAATAGTAGTGAATGCAGCTCTGAACTCTGCATGAGAAACATGTTCTCCCAAAGGTTCTTCGAGCTGAGAGGCTGACTGATTCCCATTTCTTCTATTAGGAGGCATGTTCTATAGAAGAAAGAGAGAAACAGATTAGACTGAGAGATTAGCTTGAGATTATGCTCACTGGCACGACATGAATATTGAAAGAAGTGAAACTATTCATAAAACATCTTATAGCCTCCTGCACATAAATGTGGCATGCAACACACCCATGTACAAGACTCTACTAGATGTAGCTTTCAGACTTCCTGGGACTCTATTGAACCTTAGGCTCTGATACTAAGTTTGTAACGCCCTGAATATGGTACCCAGAATGCTACACGGTGATCATAACCCCGAAGGACCACAAGCTAACCCATGACTGGTATCTGTACCTGTACACTACATAGCATACTATATATAATACAGAAATAAAGACTGAAAGGCCATAAGGTTCAAAAATGAGACATAGTATCTGATAAAATATAACATCTGGGTGGGGTATGAAATACCCAAAACAACTGAAATAAACTGTCTAAACATACTGTAGTCTGAAAAGTCTCTAACTGACTGAACTATCTGACTAAGGAGTTGATGGGACATGTCCCCAACTAACTCCAACTACAGAAATAAACTAAGTAATGAAATAATAAAGGAATGATCATGTCCTCAAAAGATGAGGACTCACTGCTAACTCTGACTGCTACTAATGCTCTGGAGCTCATGCTTTTGTACCTATGGTATAAAACACCA
Organism: Capsicum pubescens; assembly: GCA_030864215.1. Taxonomy (NCBI): domain Eukaryota; kingdom Viridiplantae; phylum Streptophyta; class Magnoliopsida; order Solanales; family Solanaceae; genus Capsicum; species Capsicum pubescens. The sequence continues at coordinate 130,042,487 of CM061543.1, forward strand.
AACCGTAAATGCGTCAATACGATTGAATGTACTGGTATGCATGTGAGGTTGGTTGAATGTAAAAGGTTCACATGCATGAACTATACTAACTGACTGGATGACATTAATGTGAGAATACATGCATGAATACATAATAACTATAACTGGGGTCGTGATATCATGATTATTGAGTTTGAGTACTAATAACATGAGATATTGATAACTGTATAACTGAAATAATTTCTACTGAGCACTTGTATCTGACAATCTAGTTTTTGACGGAACCATCTGAGTTTCATTCTATTCTGAGGTGACTGTATCTGACAGTCCTGAATTCTATTGAACTATTTGAGTTCTATTACTGAGACTAAATGTTTGTATCTGACATTCCTGATTCTATACTGAAACTATGGGAAGTAGTCATATAACCAACATGCCCCTAATACGCCATTATGGCTGAGGTTGGGTCTAATCTGTAACCACAATTAGAATGATGTCAATACCGCGCCACTGGTAAACACAAGCTATGGGTGACCCTCATCTAATAATGTCCCCAAAAGAGAATGGTGGGATCCTCATCTGACAGTATTTATCCACCTCATCAACCCTCATCTGACAGTGTTGATGTCTCAACCTATGCTGGCTACATAGTTCTGGAACACAACGATGACTTCTAAGAATTACACCCTCATCTGATAGTGTGTGTTCTCATTCTTGGGTTCACTCGGTGCTAATTCCTACTCCCATTTGAATAGACACTAAACATGGATTACTGAACTGAACTGGACAAAATTAGCTAAGTTTCGTTGACTGACAGAATAGTACTGAGTTTACAAGATTACTGAGTTTTTCTAAGTCACGTGACTGATTGAGTTCTATGAATCATGGCTTGACTGAGGATATCATGTAAACATGACACTAGCTCTTGGCAAATAAGTATACTTTTTGGGTACAAGTACCCCCAGTACTCGATGGGAAGAAACTGAAAAAGCATGACTTTCTTGAATACATGACCATCATCACAATCCATAATACAATAAGTTGGAGATTTCATGAAGTACAAGTTCTAAAGCACCACAATGGCTACACATATATCCACAATTCATTGACTAAGACATTTCATCAAACACTTGACATGCATAAACTTGTACATGAATAGGGATTTCATATTATTATACTAGTATGGCACTTTTACTTCACATAGGTATTTAATCAGACACATGGGGTGCATACTTTGGTTATACCATCATCAATGCATCTAATTGTCATGGTTGCATAAATAAATTTTCAAATTCGAAGGGTTTATCATGATTATTATGCAAATCACCACATAGTAAGGTCAATCATTGGAATATGTAATTTAAAACATGAATCAAAACCCCATAATAACATGAGCATGAATTTCAATTCAATTTAAATCATGATCATTCATCAATATACAAATCTTGGATTTTGAAAAGAGGTTCTTGAGCTTCATGGGTGAAAGATATCCATAAATCAACACATGACATACCTGGGTTGTGAGTTTCTTGAAGTTCTTGGACTTGAAGAACTTGAATCTCTTAGTTTCTTGAAGAAGATTTGGATCTTGTTTCTTAGGGATTATCTTTGAGAGAAACCCCTAATTTGATATTGTAAATAGATAATGAACTTATGAGGCTTGATCTAATATTATTAGGTATTAGAAAAGGGTGGTAAAAGCCCAAAAAACCCTTTTTAAAAAATGACTTAAAATAGCTGAATAAAATATGCGATGGTAGGTAAGATGTTCCATCATTGGGTCGATGGTCCGTCGGTCTTAACCATCGCACCTAGGCAGAATAGGGGTTCATTGCCTCTCCTACGATGGGTTAGGCAATGGTCTGTCGCTATCTCGATGGTCCGTTGGCCTGAGCCGTCGCTCAGGCAGACTGAGGTCTCACTGTCTCCGTTGTGACAGCTTGGGCGATGGTCCATCGCTACATCAATGGTATGTCGGCTCTCACCTTTGCACCTGGGCAGTTTTGACTGCTTTCTGTATTATGGCCATAACTTTCTACCCTTATACCAGATTTTGAAAAATAGGTATCAATGGAAAGCTTATTCAATCTCTCACTCACCAAAAAGTGCAAATCTAAAAAAATTTCACGTGTACAAAAGTGGATTCATCTTTCAAAGTAAGTTTCTAACATTCTTGGAATGATTTCAAGCTAGGTAAAAGTATGGGTTATTACACTGGCACTCTTTCATTTGCCTTAGAATCCAAAACAATAAAGTCGGCAGGAATAATAAACTGACCAACCTTGATGATAACATCCTCTATGATTCCTTTATGATGGGATAGGGTCTGGTTTGCGAATTGAAGTATCACAGTGCTCGATCTTGATTTTCCTAGTCCCAACTTGTTAAACAATGATAGGGGCATCAAGTTGATACTCTCCCCCAAATCACTCAGTGCATAGACCACCTAACTATTACCAATTTGAATAGGAAGGGTGAATCTCCATAGATCTTTGATCTTTTAAGGCATCTTCTGCATCACAACAGCCTTTCACTCTTTAGTAAGTGCTACTGTCTCGACATCCTGCAGCTTAACTTTGTTAGTTACCACATCCTCCAAGTAATTAGTGTACTTAGGCATTCCCTACAAAACATCTAAAAGAGAAAGGTTAATGTGAAGCTCTCTGAATGTGTCAAAGAATTTTTTGAATCATGTGTCCTTCTTTCCCTTTATATGCTTCTGTGGGAAAGGTAATGGTGGTCTCTCCTTTACCTGTTCTTCAACTTTTATTTTTGAGTACTCAGACTTTCTCAAATTTTCAACAACTCTGTCATATACCTATTTCGGAACCAAATCAGCATCTTCCTCCTTAGTTTTCTTTGGAGGTTCTTTATTGAGCTCCTTACCACTCCTTAAAGTGATTTTCATTAATTGTTTAGGATTTTCAGTATCACTTGGCAAACCACCTTGATGCCTGGTAATTTACGTTGCTGCTATCTGACCTATCTACAACTCCAAGCTCTTTGTAACTTCTTGTTTCTTCTTCACATATGCTTGTTTGCTCTTTATATATGGTGCCAATTGTGGTTTAGCAGCTAAAATTTGTTTTAGCATCTCATCCATATTGTTAGTGGCTTGATTTACTTGAGCCTATGGTTGCTAAAACTATCGTTATTGGGCGTTCTGTTGTTGATTTGGTGTCTGATTCTGCCACTTTAGATTGTATGTCTTCCCATAATTCATACTTTGAACATTACCCACAAACATCACCGACTTTGGATTGGCAGCACACATAGACACAGAATGAAAACTATTGCCATAAATCTCGCACCAAGAACCTGTTTGCTAAATTGCATTGATTATTGTTGTAGGATGTGTAACCCCCAATTACATATTGTTGAACTGAGTGTTTAACTAATTTTGTAATGCAGCAATATAGGCAAATATAGCAGTAAATTGGTCCACCTCCAACCACCTACAACCATCTTTGTAGCACTTCTTAAGTCAGAATGCCACTAAGGATTTCCTTGTGTAATTTGATTCAACAAGGTATACAGCTCATCATACGTCAATTCCAAAGCTTGACCACCTTCAGCTAAATCTTGAAAAATTTTCATGTTGTGATCAAGTGCCTCAACAAAAGTGTGACCTAATACCTTATTAGACTGGTGATGATATGGACAATCCCAAACAAGAGCTTTGAACCTCTCCCAATCATGATATAAGTTCTCATCTGGATTCTGTTTGAAACACATAATCTCACTGCACAATCTTACAGTCTGGCCAGATGGAAAAAATTAAATGAGGAATTTTTGGGCTAAGTCATCCCATGTTGTGATTGAACTTTTTGGCTAGGTGTTCAACCACTTCTTAGCTTCCCCCAATTAGGAACAGTGTCAGCCTAACATAATTAGTTGACACACCCATGGAGATGAATGTGCCACTGATCTCAAGAAATTTCCTCAGATGGACTTGTGGATCTTCATATGAAAGCCCCATAAACTATCCATTACTGATCAAAAGATGCACCATGTTTAGTTTCAGCTCAAAGTTACCTCCAGCAGTCGATTTCTGAAAATAGGAGGTCAAATTTATCGAAAGTGGGATTGCCACTTCTCAAAAAGTATTGTGGGCTAGTTGACCTTCATCTATTAGGGTAGGATTGTCTTATTCCTCTTGAAATTATGGGATACGAGGAGAAGGATTACTTCTCTCCTTCATTGATGGAAGCGTTTCTCGGGATCAGGGCTTAGTTCAATCAATTCCCTATCCCTTGCCATCTTATTAGCCTTTCAACCTATTTCCTGAAAATTCAATCCCAAGACCAAGTGTAAAGAACCAAAGAAATCTAAAAAGTAAAACTAAGACAAAAATAGTTGCCAATTTACAAGTCCCCGACAACGGCGCCAAAACCTTGTTGCACCTGAGAACACACGTAAGTGTACGTGGTCTCACTAATTAATAAAGTGGCCTTAAATAAAACCTAATATCGATCCCTCAGAGATTTTTTTTAACAACTATTAAATTCCAGTTCAACTATTGAGATTAATCAGTGCAAACATAACAAAAAGTGTTTTGATTGTTTATAACTTAAAGTAAAGTAAGTAATGCGTTAAAGTAAAGACTGTGGACAAAAAGGGGATGAAAACCCAGGTTTAAAGCACTATGAACAATCATACTACACTATTGAACTTCATTAATTAGATTACTTTTCTTTGTTGTTGATTCGCAGGGTTTATCGTATGATCATGGTCTCCCCAGGTCTACCGCCTACCAAACTTGGACATTACAACTACATCATTGAGCGGGGATGAAATAATCCAATTGGATGCATGAAGCTATCATAATACATGTGAAATAATCAAGGATTCTAGGTATAGCCTTATCCTATTATCTAATTCAAATTCCTTATTTCATAAAGGAATAAGAACCTTACTCTACTTAACCCCACATTCTATCTTCCTATTCCCCCTCCCGAGTTCACAAGGTCGATAATATATAAATTCTAAGGGTTGTGAATCCTTAAAATAGGTATAAAAAGTATAAACAAACGACCAAATATGATAAAAAAAATCCAAAAAAAATCAATTCAAAGTGAAAGTAAACATATTCTTTGCCTTAACCCCGGAAATGGGGTGTTTAGCCACTAATAGACATAACCGTAATCCAAATAAATGAATACATGAAATAATCCATTCAAAAGCTATAGTAAAAAGAAATAAACACTAAAATAAGTGTTTATAATTCCCTCTCCAAGTCCAAAGACGTCCAAAAGTCATTTGCAAAGTGTACAAGTCGTGTATTTATAGTAGAGGACTTTTGCCAGCTTGGGAATAAAAGGTGTACCGCGATCCCTAATCCATGGGAGTGAGTGAAATGTCATGGGCCACATTCCTATGGATTGGTTGGCACGTCACAGGATTTATTTCATGGTATCAAGTGGTGCATCACGGTCTCAACGCGAGGGCTCGCTGGAATTCACCAATTTGACGTCCAACCTTTGTCTTGCACTTGTACGTCCATACCAAGCTTCATAGTGTTGTTTCCACTTGATTTTCTACTTTTGTATCATCCAAATATCATTAAAATCAACTCACCAAGAATTATACATCATCATACACCATGGATTATATATTACAACAGCAAACAATCCATAACGATGAACTAGAAACCCAAGCTAAGAACTAGTTTCATCCACTTTGATCTTTTACTTCACTCGGACTCTTACATTGATTCAATATCCCTTTGAAAATTATAAAAAAGTTGTTCCACACATAAATACATAGTAAAATCCTTAGCAACTCATTAAAAACATTATATTCCATCGAGATAGACTAGATCAACACCTAGCTCCAGCTAGTAGCACTAGTTTTCTCGTTTGAACTCTAAGTAACCAATTCAAATACAAACTTGTTTGGAAAACACCTTGAACATTGTAATAAAATTCATAAGAACTTATAATATTATTTATATCATCATCAACACATTAAGTACACAAGAATTTCTCAAAACAAGGTTAAATAAGCTAGGATAACAACACTAAAGTGCATAAAACCACCTCAGATACAAAGTAATTGGATTTCAGTAATTATTCAGTCAGTTTTATAGATTATTCATGTTATTAAGATAATGTCAGTACATGATATACTTGGTCTTCCATCCTCTGTTTTACATGTTCATGTTCTCATGCTCAGAATCCATACATGATCGTCAGTTCAGTTTTAAAACATGTCCAGCTTTACATCAGATTTACATACAGTGTTCATGTTTCTACCGTTTCCCATCTTATAGAATTATTTTTATATTATGAACTTATAAATTTCACTATGACTTACTGTTTTCATGTACAACCATGTTTTAAATTCATGTTTCAATAAATATCTTATATCCTCAGTTCTAAAGCATGATTTAAATATTTTCATGATTTAGTGTGTGTTTCCATATACTTAGTACATTCCAACATACTGACCATATATATGTATTTATAGCTAAATTCCTTCATAATGTAGATACTAGATATAGTTCACCCACCAGGTTCAGACAGTTCTTAACATTCAGACAGCAGGTAATGAGTTTCTTATTTTGGGAACTCTAGTCCATTGCAGTTCCTATGTTGTATTTTGATTATCCATATGTATTTATTAGAGGTAGTTGGAAGAATGTCCTATCTATCTATAGTCAGTATAGTAGAGGCTTCATCGATGGTCAGTCAGAGTCATTATATGTAATTCAAGTTTTTTCTTAAGATTTATCATGTTGTAAACTTTATAATATTACATTCATTCAGATTTTCTCATGATTAAGCCTCCACTCGGCAATTTTAGCTTGTATATACATTTTAAATTAATTGATAAAGAATCATGATAGTACATGGGTTAGCTTGGGATCACTTGTAGTTCTAAGCACCGTGTTACAACTAGGGGGTAGCCTCGGGTCGTGACATCTTCACCGATATGTATTCTACTTTCCATCCATCATGTTATAATCAAAAACTAGTACGGGAATTATAATTTTCATATGTTGCCCGCCATAACCAACATAAATACAAGCCACCAATAGCAAATCAACCATTCCTTCTAAGTATGCTAGTTGATGGATTTGACGTTCCATGCACCGCCTCAAAAATTACTCAAATTTACTTTGCTTGTGAGTGGGATTTTAGGGTTGAGAGCAAGAAGTGGATGCTTAAAGGTTATGATTACTTTCCTTGGCCTGCCCAGGCATTGCAAAAGGACTCCTTTCATGGGCAATAACATTGGGAAAATTAAAAGGCAGGAACTTTCCATCCAAGCTAATGTAAGACCCCGCAAAATTCTAAACTTGACTCAGTCCTTTAAAGCCTACTAAGGGGTCCCATATTTAGAAAATTCAGCTAAGTATTTATACTTAGAGTCATTTTAGCCTTCATAGTTTGTCAATCCTAGTTCACGACCTTCCCGACCTTATTTTGTCAATTTTCAACTTGATTTATGATCAGGGTCACTTATAGTCTATCTCGAATGAGTTTTGAGTTTTTTCAACTAGCGTAAGGGCGAGTTTAGATGCTAAAAATAGTAAGGGGTCGTGATGTCCCCGCATTGCGAGGCCCAGTTAACCCATCTTGGGATCGTATCATGATAGGTAGTCAACCCAAGTAAGGTTCACGATGCGAGGGGCCCAGTTTAGCAAATTTTAGTTATGGGTTATAGGGGTAAATGGGTCAATTTCCTCACCCTTATTCAGCCTTAACACAAAATTAATCAGCCTATAGGGCAAAATCTCATTCTTTCTCTCAAACTCTCTCAAGAACAAGCATTAGGATTCTCAATTAAGGATTCAAATCTCAATAATTCTGCCATTAATATTCTCAAAAATAAGCATAAAGGTATGTGAAGTGTTCATTCAAGGTCCCTTTCACCCTTGGAGTTCAAGAAACCCTTTTTAAAATCTTAAATCATGATTTCCATGTTGTGGTTTGTTTGTATTCAAGTTAATCTTGTTGTATGATTCCCAAGATGATGTCTTTAATGAATTTCATGAATTTATGTTAGCATGTGGGTTGAAATCTTTGAAATTGAAATGATTACTGTAGCCATGATGTATTGAATTATTATTCATGATCAAGTATAATGTGATGTCTCCCATGTGTTTTCCAAAATGCGTAAGTGAATTAATTGTGCAATTTGATCCATTGTTGATCTTAATTATGAACTCATGAAAGAACTACATGTCTAAAGGACTCCCATGTTAAAGATATGCCTTGAAGGTGTTTGTTGAAATGCCTATGTGAATTGTTAGTGTACTTATGACATGATAGCATATATCCCTATGCATGTACAAGTTCAATATTTACAAGTGTTTGATGAAATGCCTCAGAAAGTGAATTATGAACATGTGGCTATTGTTGTGCCTTCAAGATTTATGTTACGTTTTACTCTTTACGCTATCGAGTCCTGGGGGTATTTAATACCCGACAATTTAGCTATATACCTAGAGCTAATGTCAGTTATAGAATAGTCTTAGTCAGGTCACGATCAGTTATACTTTTAGTCAATTCCAGAATCTAGGAAAAACTCAGTAAACTCAGTACTATTTCAGTCCAGTTCAATAACAGTTCAGTCAAGCCTAGTATAAACTAGGAAATCCGTTCAGTGTTTATTCAGTTGGGAGTAGTATTTAGCACCCAGTAAACCCAAGGATGGGGACTCACCTGCCAGTTGAAGGTATGACTCTTAGAAGCAATGCTTGCATTCCAAAACTACGTAGCCAGCATAGGTTGAGACATCAAACCTGCCAGTCGAGGGTTGATGAGGTGTTTTAACCTATCAGTTGAGGGTTCCACCATTCTTATTAGAGTACCTACCAAATGAGGGTATCTCTTCAGTTGTCTTTACTCGTGGCACAGTACTGGCACCCTTCCAACTGGGGTTACAGGTTGGACCCTAAAATCTATTTAGAAAAAGGGGCATGTCGGTTTGATGATTACCTCCCACAGTCTCAGTTTCAGATTTAGTCTTAGATCAGAACTCAGTATAGTTCTACAGACTTTAAGACTATTAGATACAATCATCCAAATAATCAATAATATAGTATTAGTAAACGCATATATTAGTAAATTAGTATTCAGACTCAGTATTCGGTATCATCATGATTTCAGTTATAATCTATATATTCATGCATGCACTCCCATTCAGTCATATCCATGTTATTCAATTAGTATTGTTCATGCATCATGAACCCATGCATTTTAGCCTACCTCACTAATCATACCAGTATATTCAAAGTACTGACGTATGGTTTTTGCGCTATGATGTCTTATATCACAGGTTCAGACACACGGGCCCCAAAGCATCCTCAATTGTATAGCTCTCAGCAGAAAGCGTAGTGCTGAGTCCTCATATTTTGAGGACATGATTAATTCTAGCATTTTAGTTATTTCAGCAGTCAGTCAAAGTTAGTTGAGGACTTGTCCTATCAACTCCATATTTCAGACAGTTTAGAGGTTTATCAGACTAGAGTATTTTCAGATAGTTGTTCAGTTTTAGCACTGATGTTTAGTTTTGGTATTGTGATACCATATTTAGTGTTATTTATAGTATTGAACCTTATGGATAGTTTTCTACCTAATTTCCGCATATTTTAATATTATTGTTACTCAGTTATTACAACAGGTACCAGTCATGGGTTAGCTTGTGGTCCTTCGAGATTATGAGAACCGTGTAGCATTCAGGGTACAGACTCGGGGTATTACAAACTTGGTATCAGAGCCTAAGATTCAACAGAGTCCTAGGAAGTCTGAAACCTGTATCTAGTAGAGTCTTGTGCATGGGTGTGTAATGCACCACACTTATGGACAGGAGGCTATGAGATGCCTTACCCTTTTTTCAGTATCCATGTCATGTGAGTGAGCATGAACTCCAGTTAAACTCTCTATCTAATCCAAGTTTCTCTTCCGTTTATAGAATTGGCCTTCTAAAAGAACTAAGGGAAGAGGAACGGGAGACCAGCAAGAACCTCAGCCCATCCAGCAAGATCCACTGGACGAACACGTCTCCCATGCTAAGTTCAGAATAGCTTTCACCACCCTAGCTCATGTTGTAGCACCCCAGAATGAGTTCTCAGCTATTGTTTCGGACAACCCAGTGACCAACACAGTGGCTTCCAAGATTTGATATTTCACCCAAATGAACCCTCCATCTTTCATCGGGTCTAAGTCAGATAAGGACCCTCAGGAATTTATTGATCAAGTGCAGAAAGTTACGGATGTTATGGGGGTAATGGATAGGGAGATCTCTGAGCTAGCTACATATTAGTTGCAGAATGTGTCTGACTCATGGATCAAACAATGGAAAGCAGAAAGGGCCACAGACACAGGGTCATAGAATGGGAGGAGTTTGACACTTCTTTTCTGGATAGGCTCTTCCCGCAGGAGTTAAGAGAAGCAAAGGTTTTAGAATTTATCAATCTGAAGCAGGGAAGTATGATGGTGAAAGAGTATTCTCTAAAGTTTACTTAATTATCCAGATATGCTCCTCACGTGGTAGCAGATAGCAGGTCTAAGATGAGCAAGTTTGTGTCAGGAGTAAATGATATTGTGGTTAAGAAGTGTAGAACTGCGATGCTGATTAGTTAAATGGATTTTTCCATACTAATGGTCCATTCTCAATAGATCGAAAAGCAAAAGAATAAGGAGAGAGAGGCAGAACAAGAGGGCTAGAACAGGTAGTTTTAACTTGGCTCAGCCTAAGTCAGATGGTGGGAATCATTCTAAGTTCCGCCTGAAATCTTCAGTTCTAGCCCCTTCCTCAGCTAGTTCTCTAGTACCAAAATTCAGAGATGGCAACAGAGATAGGGCATCAGGCCCTAAACCTAAGGGTAGTGTTAGAAGTGCCCAAACGAATCCTCTCTGCCAGTAGTGTAGAAAAAACCATTATGGTGTCTGCATAGCAGGAAGTGATATATGTTTCAGGTATAGTAATCCAAGCCATAGAGTCATAGATTGTCCCTAGTTAGGTTCCCAGGGTCAGCGTAACCGTCCTCTAGCTCAATCCGATCGCTCGAATCAACATGGATCCTCATCCAGTGCCACCAGTGGAAAGTGCCCAAATAGACTCTATGTTATTTAGTCCTGACATGATCAGGAAAGTTATCCTAATATGGTAACTGGTACGTTACAAGTTTATCATTTGCACGTTTACGCTTTGCTAGATCCAGGAGCTTCCTTGTCCTTTGTTACTCTTTATATAGCTGTCAATTTTAGAGTCAGTCCCGAAATTATAGTAGAGCCTTTCTCAGTCACTACCCCAGTGGGTAAATCTATCATAGCCAGGCGGGTATACCGGAACTGCTCGATTATGATATCTCAGAAAATCACTTCAGCAGATTTAGTCGAATTAGAGATGACTGATTTTGATGTCATTATTGTCATGGATTGGCTTCATTTTTGTTATGCCTCAGTCGACTGCAGAAACAGAATTGTCCAATTTCAATTTTTGAATGAGCCCGTCCTAAAGTGGAGGGGTAGTACTTCAGTACTTAGGGGTCAGCTTATTTCTTACCTTCGAGATAGAAAAATGATATCTAAGGGATGTGTCTACCATCTCGTTCGAGTTCAAGACTCTAGTTCAGAAACCCCGACTCTTAAGTCAGTGTTGGTAACATGTGAATTCCCAGATGTGTTTCCCAAAGATCTTTCCGGAGTTCCTCCCGATAGGGAAATTGATTTCAGAATTGATCTCCTTCCAGATACTTAACCTAACTCTATTCTGCCATACAGAATGGCTCTAGCAGAACTCAGAGAATTAAAAGAGCAGTTAAAGGATCTCTTTGATAAGGGATTCATCAGACCCAGTGTGTCCCCATGGGGCGTACCAGTTCTATTTGTGCGAAAGAAAGACGGTTCTCTCAAAATGTGCATTGACTATCGTCAGTTAAACAAAGTTACGGTCAATAACAAGTATCCACTTCCCAGAATTGATGACTTGTTTGACCAACTTTAGGGTGCCAGGTATTTCTCTAAGATAGACCTCAGATCGGGCTATCATCATCTCAGAGTCTGGGAATGTGAAATCCTAAAAACATCCTTGAGAACTCTATATGGTCACTTTGAATTCTTAGTCATGTCCATTGGTCTTACCAATGCCCCAGTATCTTTCATGGACTTGATGAACCATGTGTTCAAGCAGTACTTGGACATATTTTTCATAGTCTTCATAGATGATATCCTTGTTTACTCCTGTAGTGAACATGATCATGCAGACCATCTCAAAATAGTATTGAAGATTCTCAAAAACGACCAGCTATTCACCAAATTCAGTAAGTGCAAATTTTGGCTAAGGTCAGTATCTTTCCTCATCCATATAGTTTCCAGTGATAGCATTAGAGTTGATCCCCTAAAGACTGAAGCAGTGAGAAACTAGACCAGACTCATCTCTCCATCAAATATTAGGAGTTTCTTGGGTTTGGCTGGCTATTACTGATGGTTTTTTGAGGGATTTTCATCTATTGCATCCCCTATGTCTAGATTGACTCAAAAAGGTCAAATTCCAGTGGTCGGATTCTTGTGAGAAGAGTTTCCAGGAGTTGAAGACTAGACTCACTACAACTCTAGTTTAACCCTACCAGATAGTTCAAATGGCTTTGTTGTGTACTGTGATGCACCCAAAGTAGTTTTGGGTTGTGTCCTCGTATAGAGAGGTAAGGTCATAGCCTATGCCTCTAGAAAGCTTAAACCCCACGAGAAGAACTATCCTACTCACAATTATGAGAACTATCCTACTCACAATCATGAGTTAGCAGCATTAGTTTTTTCCTTAAAGATTTTGAGGCATTACTTATTTGGGGTGCACGTTGATGTGTTCACAGACCATAAGAGATTGTAGTATATGTTCTCCCAGAAAGATCTTAACCTCCATCAGAGAAGGTGGTTAGAGTTGTTGAAAGATTATGGTATGAGTGTGTTATACTATCCGGGCAAGGCCAATATAGAAGTTGATGCTCTCAGTAGGATTTCTATGGGTAGTATTGCTCATGTTGAGGACAGTAAGAACAAGTTAGCTCAGGAAGTTCAACAGCTTACCCAACTAGGTGTTCTCTTAGTCGACTCAGGAGAAGGTAGTATGTGCATTTAGAATAGTTTAGAATCATCTCTAGTTTCCAAAGTAAAGGAAAAACAGGATAGAGATCCCAGTTTAGTTAAGTTGAAAGAGGAAGTCAGCGATCAGAAGGTAGAGGTTTTCTCCCAAGAAGAAGATGGTGTATTGCATTGTCAGGGTCATTTATGTGTGCCAAGTGTAGATGACTTGAGGCAGCGAATTCTTGCAGAGGTGCGTGGTGCGTGTTACTCTATTCATCCAGGGGCCACGAAGATGTACCATGATTTGAGGGAAATCTATTAGTGGAGTGGGATGAAATGAGACATTGCAGAGTTTGTATCTAGGTTCTCTACATGTCAGTAGGTTAAGATTGAGCATCATAAACCTAGTGGATCCATACAGGAGTTTAGCTTTCCTACTTGGAAGTGGGAAGAAGTGAACATGGACTTTGTGGCAGGTTTGCCTCGTACTCGTCATCAGCATGATTCAGTTTGGATCTTTGTAGACAGGATAACCAAATCAGCTCATTTCCTACCAGTCTATACCTTTTATTCAGTCAAAGATTATGCCAAACTCTATATTAGGGAGTTAGTCAGATTGCACGATGTTTCATTGTCCATTGTCTTAGATAGAGGTACCCAGTTCACCTCTCATTTTTGGAAGGCATTCCAAAAGGGTCTTGGTACCCGAGTTCACCTCAGTACAACCTTTCAACCTCAGACAGATGGTCAAGCAGAAAGGACCATTCAGACTTTAGAGGATATTCTGCGAGTATGTGTGATAGACTTTAAAGGTAGTTGGGATGACCACTTTCCTTTGATTAAATTCACATATAACAACAGCTATTATTATAGTATTTGGATGGCTCCATTTGAGGTAGTTTATGGGAGGAGATGTAGATCTCCCATTGGTTGGTTTGAACCGGGTGAGTCCGCAGTGGAAGGTCTTGGCCTGGTATTTGATGACTTAAAAAAATTTCAGTTGATCAGAGAAAGGCTTAAGATAGCTCAGAGCCAACAGAAATCGTATGCAGACGTGTGCAGAAAGGATCTCGAGTTTGAGATCGGTGACTATGTGTACTTGAAAATCTCTCCCATGAAGGAAGTAAAGATATTTGTCAAGAAGGGGAAGCTCGGTCCCCGATATATCGGTCCTTACTGAATTCTAAGTCATTTTGGAAAGGTATCTTACGAGCTTGAGTCGCCTTCAGATCTATCTTCAGTCCATCTAGTGTTTCATGTCTCCTTTCTAAAAAAATGCATAGGTGACCCATCAGCTGTAGTCCCCATAGAGGGCATAGATGTTCAGAATAGCCTCTCTTACGAAGAGATTCTAGTCAAAATCCTTGACTATCAGATTCGCAGAATGAGGAACAAAGAAATCCCTCTAGTCAAAGTTCTTTGGTGGAATCAGTCCGTTGAAGGAGCTACTTAGGAAGCAAAAGCATATATGCAGACCAAGTATCCTCACCTCCTCTCCGCAAACTCAGACTCAGCTCAAGGTAACAGTTTTCCTTAAAAACTTACTCAGTTTCATGCTCAGATTTTTCATTACAAACTTGGTATCAGTCACCATTGCATATTCTGTCATATGTTCATGAGTCATATCAGTCATGTATTCATGCATAAAATATGCATGTTCAATATGAGATTCAGTATGTCAGTAATGCCAGTCAAATACTCATGTTTCAAGTGTTCATGTTCAGTAAGTTTAGTCTACCAGTATTCTCAGCTTAGTAAGTCTCATTGGAGGACGAATGTTCCCAAGGGGGAGATATTGTAAGACTCCGCAAAATTCTAAGCTTGACTCAGTCCTTTAAAGACTACTAAGGGGTCCCAGACTTAGAAAATTCAGCTAAGTATTTATACATAGAGTCATTTTAGCCTTTGTAGTTTGGCAATCCTAGTTCATGACCTTCCCGACCTTATTTTTTCAATTTTCAAATTGATTCATTATTAGGGTCACTTATTGTAAGACCCCTCAAATTTCTCTCGTAGTCTGAGCCTTAGAGCGTATCAAGTGAAGCATAAATTCGGTCCAAGAAGATTGATAAGTGTCTTCCCAAGTGAGAAATATTTTGAATCATGTTGAATTTTCCTAATCCAACATTTAATAAGCATTGAATAAGCTTTCTGTCGATACCAAATTCGCCCAAATCCGACACTCGAGCGAAGAGTTAGAGCCATTTTAATGAGATAGTATGCCACCTGGCACTTTAGCATGTCGCGGAGCCAGCCAAAATGGCAATCTTCAAAATTTAATGAGCTTCCATGATTATGGTGAGTCACGCCAAGGTTTAATTTTAGAATTGTCAATTTCCAGTGCACCAACGCAATTCCACCGAGTCACGGTGCCTTTCTAGTTCACAACCAAGGTGGCAACACGATTTCCACCACATGGCGCCATCAAGCAGTTTCTTGATTGTCCAATTTCCAGTGAGTTGGCGCGATTATGGCGCGTTGCGCCAGCATGTAAAATCAGGATTTTTTAGTTTAATTCCAGAGGCAAAAAGGGTCATTCTGCTACCCCTATATATACTCCTAAAATGGGATTTGGACTCAATTCACCCAAAATATCATTATTTTCTCTCAATTCTCCTCAAGAACAAGAGCTAGGGTTCCTAAATCAAGACCCCAATCATCAAGATTCCTCCGTTAACTTTTCAAGAATCAAGAAACTAAGGTATGTAGATGTTGATTCTTGGGTCCCTTCATCCAAAAATCTCAAGAACCCTTTTTCAAAAATTCAAAGATTTTATGTTTATGAGTTTCCATGGTTCATGTGAGTTGAAACTGATGTTCATGATATTATTAAGTTTTGATTCATGGTTGTTTGTAAGGTTTTGAAGCTTTAACCCTAGTATGTGATACCCATGTGATGTTCATGACAAACCCTCTTCAAGTTGATTGTTAAGTGATGTGTTCATGTCAATTATGTGTAGAAATTTCTAAATAAGCAAAGCATGCTCCCCATATGCTTGATAAAATTCTTATGTGAATGAATTAGAGACATTATAGCATGTTGACTAGAAATTCCCAATTGTGTGTAATCCTATGTATGCCAAGTGTTTGTAGAAAAACATTAGTGAATGAATTATGGCATGATAGCATGAAATTCCCCAATTATGTGCTCCTTGATACATGCTAAGTGTTTGATGAATGAATTGTAACATGATAGCATGAATTTCCATAATTATGTGTTCTCCGGTACATGCCAAGACTTAAATATGTGTGAAGTACTTGATGCAAGGCCTTGTTGAATGGAGTATGATCCAATAGCATGTCCCCCTATGTTATTACATGTTTAGGATTCCTAAATGCTTGAAGTGATGCCTTAGTGATTGTGATGGTGAATGATTTTCCATGGTCTTGATTATTCAAGAATGGTTATGTTTTACTTTTATGTTATCGAGTCCTAGGGGTATTTATACATAACAATTTAGCTGTTGTCTAGAGCCCGTGTCAGTTTTCATGATAATTCCAGTCGATCCATGATTCTCAGAACTCAATGAGTTGTAGAACTCTATATTCTCAGACAGATACAACACTTAAGAAATCTCAGTAATCTCTATAATCGTCGTAATCTCAATATCGCTAGTAATCTAGCCTCAGTTCTGTACCCAGCTCAGATCTAGTAGTATTCAAGTGTTCAGTTCTAGCCTCTGTAGTAATCGAGTACTCTATTCAAAGCTCAGTGTCATTTAGTCAAATAACGAGATTCAGTAGTATTCCATCAGATACAGAACTAAGTGAATTCAGCTTAACTTAGTCAGATCATTCGAGAAACATGATCTGTATCAAATTCAGCTTAGTTTGTGTTCAGTTAAGAATTAGCTTAGAGTCTTTCAGTTGGGAGTAGGAGCTAGCATCGAGCGAGGGAAGGGATGGTGGCTCCCCATCAGAGAGGCAGAGTCGTTAGGAGCAATCACTGAACTCCAGAACTGCGTAGCCAGTGCAGGATGCTGGAGTCACCCGTCAGGAAAGGCTAGTCACCCATCAAATAGGCTTGACTATTATATTGCCTTAGGCTTGACTTCCTGTGAGGGTCACCCATCAGATAGGCTTGACCAGAGAGGTATTTACCCATGGCACGGTATTGATACCCTTCCAGCTGGGGTTATAGGTTGGACCCCACCAGTTGAGATTTGAGATATGTTATTTAAGTGACTACTTCCCACAGTTGTAGTTTCAGTATCAATCTTCAGAAATCTAGACTGTCAGATACAGTCATCTATCTCAGCGAGAAACTTATATAGTTTCATTGATTTATGGACCACCCATCAGATAGGCTTGGTTCCATATAAATTTATTCAGTATCAGATCTAGATATCACCTATCAGATAGGATTGATCTCATTCTCATAATCAGTTGAGTAATCTCATTATCAGATCTAGAGATCACCCGTCAAATAGGCTTGATCTCAGTCTCATATTCAGTCAATTAATCTCATTGTCATATCTAGAGATGACCCGTCAGATAGGCTTAATCTCAGTCTCAGATTCAATTGAGTATTCTTGTTATCAGATCTAGAGATCACTCGTCATATAGGCTTGATCTCAGTCTCAGATTCAGTTGAGTATTCTTGTTATCAGATTTAGAGATCACCCATCATATAGGCTTGATCTCAGTCTCAGATTCAGTTGAGTATTCTTATTATCAGATCTAGAGATTATCCATCAAATCAGCTTGATCTCAGTCTCAGATTTAGTTGAGTATTCTTGTTATCAGATTCGAATGTGATCATTTCTTATCATTGATAGTAGACTGCAAAATCATCTGTTAGAGAGGTTTAATCTTCGATGTAGTTAGTTGACAGTAGAAAGATCTGAATTCAATCATTGATGTGAGTATATTCAGTTAATCAACTTTGGTATCCTCAGATTCCAAGATCACTCACTAGATGAGACTGATGTCACCTCAGTACTCATTTTTCAGTATCAGATGATTCAGTTATTCAGTATCTCAGTATTAGTAGTGAGTTCAGATTTCAGTAATACAGTACCCGAGTTTCAGTACTCAGAGTCGTGATGATTGTGATTATGGTTTGTGCATTCATGCATGTGTTCTCATTCAGTACTCTCATGATTATTCAGTTAAGTAATTGTTCATGCATAAACCCTTGCATTTAGCCTTACCTCATCTGCATACTCGGTACATTCTCGTACTAACGCATTTGCACTATGGTGTTTTATTTGACACCATAGGTTTAGAGGCACGAGATCCAGAGTACCCTTAGCAGTTTAGTCCCAATCAGCAGCAGTAGACGTAGAAGTGAGTCCTCTTCATTCGAGGATGATCCTTTTATCATTTTTGTATTAGATTTTGTTTGTTTTCAGTAGACAGAGTTAGTTGGGGACATATCCCATCAACTTCACAGTTCAGATAGTTTAGAGGCTTTTCAGAAAGATGTATCGGTATTCAGTTTTAAATTTTTAGTATTTTAGATGTTTTGAACCATATGGTTAGTTTCTGCATTTATTATCTATATATTATATAGCGTCCAGGTACAGATATTAGTAGAGGTTTAGCTTGTGGTCCTTCGGGATCATGAGCACCGTGTGATATTTTAGCTCTAGAAAATTAGGTCATTACACTTGTAGGCCATCTTGAGTGAGTTTCAAGTTTTACCGACTAGCGTAAGGGTGAGTTTGGATGCTAAAAATAGTAAGGGGTCATGATGGCCCTGCGTTGTGAGGCCAGTCAACCCAGATAGGGGTCGTGTCGTGATAGGTAGTCAACCCAAGTAGGGGTTGTGACGTGAGGGGCAGCCCAATTCAGCAAATTTCAGTTATGGGTTATGAGGGTAATTGGGCCAATTTCCCCACCCTTCTCCAGCCTTAACATGAAATTGATTAGTCTATAAGGTAAATAACCCCATTCTTTCTCTCAAACTCTCTCAAGAACAAGCAATAGGGTTTTCAATTCAAGATTCAAATCTCAAGAATTCTACCATCAATTTTCTCAAAAATAAGCAGAAAGGTATGTGAAGTGTTCATTCAAGGGGCCTTTCACCCTTGGAGTTCAAGAAACCTTTTTTAAAATATTAAATCATGATTTCCATGTTATGGGTTGTTTGTATTCTTGTTAATCTTGTTGTGTGATTCCCAAGATAACGTCTTTAATAAATTTCATGAATTTATGTTAGCATGTGGGTTGAAATCTTTGAAATTGAAGTGATTAATATATCCATGATGTATTGAATTATTATTCTTGCCCAAGTATAATGTGATGCCTCCCATGTGTTTGCCTAAATTCCTAAGTGAATTAATTGTGCAATTTGATCCATTGTTGATCTTAATTATGAACTCATGAAAAAACTACATGTCTAAAGGACTCCCATGTTAAAGTTATGCCTTGAAGGTGTTTGTCAAAAGGCCTATGCGAATTGTTAGTGTACTTATGACATGATAGCATGCATCCCTATACATGTACAAGTTCAAGATTTAAAAGTTTTTGATGAAATCCCTTAGAAAGTGAATTATGAATATGTGGCCATGTTGTGCCTTCACGATTTATGTTACGTTTTACTCTTTATGCTATTGAGTCCTGGGGGTTATTTAATACCCGATAATTTAGTTGTATACCTAGAGACAGTGTTAGTTACAAAATAGTCTCAGTTAGGTCACGATCAGTTATACTTTTAGTCAGTTCCAGAATCCAAGAAAAACTCAGTAAACTCAGTACTATCTCAGTCTAGTTCAGTAACAGTTCAGTTAATCCTAGTATGAAATAGGAAATTAGTTCAGTGTCTATTTAATTGGGAGTAGGATTCAGCACCGACTGAATCCAAGGATCGGGACTCACCTGCCAGTAGACGGTATGACTCTTAAAAGCAATCATTCCATTCTAGAACTACGTAGCCAGCATAGGTTGAGACATCAAACCACCCAGTCAAGGGTTGATGAGGTGTTTTAACCTGTCAATTGAGGGTTCCACAATTCTTATTAGAGTACTGTAACACCCCCATACCTTCAAACACATATTTGATTAAGTGAATTTGACAAAAAATTGTTAAAACTCGAGATAGTAATAAAATTCATGTATTCTGCATATACTGGTTCTAGTCATATGGCACTTTATGTAACCTCTTATGTAGGCTAAGTACCAAGTCACTTAAAAGACTAGTAATGGTTTAAACTAGATTAGGAGGTTACTACAATGCCCAAAAATTTCAGCATGTGTTTGGCCAAGTTAACTCGATAGAAGTATTTAAACATGAGATAGTAAGATGGTATTCTATCTAAAGGTTTATAATGGCCAAGTATATATATAAGAGTTAAGTTAAAAAGCAAATGGGCTAAGATTTAAAATATGGAATAAAATAAGTGAGTTGCTTGCTTGACTTTAATTAAGCAAGTAGGTGAAAAGTAGGTGAATCACCTACTTTGACTTATTGACCAACCTAAGAACCAAGTAGGTGCATCACCTACAAAGACTATTTTGATAAGTGTATGGGCCAAAGTACAACCATCACCTACTTGACAAATCTGGACCAAATAAGAATGAGGAGAATGGGTAGCCCAAAACCCCCAATCTGCAAGGCCCAATACTATTAAGCCCAACAAGGCCAAAGACCATTAAGAGGCATAAATTAAGGCCAAGTAGGTGTGTCAACTACTTTTTCATTTGACAATCTTAAAAATGGCTAAGTATGTGCATCACTTACTTGATCAAAATATGGCTGAAATGGGAAAAAAGAGGTGGTTAAGGCAGCCCCTTTTTAAGGTCTAAGACCAGCACTTTCTCTTTATTTTTCTCTTATCAAATTTCAGATTCTATTATTTCTCTCTCTAACTCTCTCTTAGCTTCATATAGCAGCCCTAAAATCCTTTAGGGTTCCTAGAAATTCATCCTCTTTTCAAGCCAAATATAGGATAGATTCTTTTCCTCCAAGGTGGTTACCCACTCTCTTTAACTCTCCAATGTGTTTTATCTTATTTTATTGGTCCAAGTTTAAAGGAAAAGATTATGTCCTTGAAGGAGTAAAAGTTATAAATCATAAATTTCAAATTAATGGTAAAGTTATTGCCCATTCTTTACCCTTCCTTATATACAAATTTGGTGGAGAATTTTGTAGGTCTTTTGTCATGAACTTGTGGGCTGGTTATTGAAATCCCTGAATATAATGTATTCTTGTTATGTTACCGGATGTTTTGGGCTATTTAGGAGATATTTTGGATGTGTCTATTGGGTGACAGTTTGGTTGACTTTGAAAAGTGACATTGGTAGTTATATGTAAGAATGGAAGGAGTTGGTGGTGATACAACACATAATTGGGGTTTATGGGAGCTTATTTTCTATCTCATTTTGTTGTACCATTTGTATGTATTTTGAAGCCCAAGAAGTATCGAGGGATCTTTTATGAAGATCATATAGTATATAGATATGAATAGAGGAGAAGGGTATGGAAGAGCATTCTTGATTTAAGGAATTAGGGGCTACTGCCCGGTTAGTATTTCGGTGAGATCAAGTAGTTCATAATTGATTGATTAGCTACTAATACTATTTTTTACCGCTCATTTCATTGTAGATTAATAATCTGAAGGGGAGAAGGTTGAGTCATAATATTTATGTTGTACAACAAGGTATGTAAGGATTTTCGATTCAATATTCTTTGGCATGAAATCTTATTCTTTTGTTACTGCCAATAAGGGGATCTTCTAAGTGATACTCATGGTAAGATATACATATTGATGATTTACAATCTCATTGTAGTTAATGATCTCCTTCCTACTACCCATGGTTTCACAAATGTGTCAAAGTACTTCTACATGTCTTCATTATCCTATATCGGTGTGTTTGTACTTCCAAGTACTAATACGATAAAGGTACTCTAAGAAGCAAGTTTTGTGGGTCATACTCTAAGTAAAATGAGGTTAATTGAGTCAATACGACCCTACATTACACATGTTATGAGTATTTATATGTTGGGGAAGTATTCTGTCCAATATATATTTTGCATATGTTCTTATATAGAATGTGCACTTATCCCTAATATGGATCTGTCGTGGTCTCACAAATATGTTTTGTAAGTCCATATGTAATCATTGCTCTATTCTTCCTAATTATACTTCCAAGTATTGGTATAACAAAGTTATTCTAAATAAGAAGTTCTATGAGCTACCCTAGGTCAAATGAGGTTCATCTTGTCGGATGAGTTCTTAAATTGTTCCATTGTATAGTTTAGATATCCTAAATTGTTATGTATATCCTATGTTAAATCTGTCCATGCGCTTTATTGGTTCCCATGTTTATGTAACCCCCTTCATTCGATATCATTTACTAGTTATTTTACCAGCATATCATTGAATTAAGTCAATATCTCGTGGCTTGATAAGTGAAATGTCCCCACTTAATATGTGTTTCAATTTGATCCATCAAACACTTATTGTATCACATAAACTCCTAAGTTTATGTTAGTGTTACAGTTGATTTCTGTGTCATTGTTACTACCTTAAGTCCATAATTACATGTCTCCTACTATGGTTGGTTGTCTCAAAGCTAACACTATGACCACCAAAATAACAATCTAAAAGATTAAAGAACTGACATAAATAAATATACTTATATATGGGTGGTAGCTCAGGGTCAAAAGCCTAGCATGGGCCGATCCTAATTCATGGATTTATGGGTGGTATCCCAGGGGTGGAAGGAACACCTAGCATGGCTCGATCATATTATCGGGTGGCATCCCAGGGGTGAAAGAAAATCCTAACATGGTCGATCCCGATTGGTGTATTGTTGAGGAACGTATCCCATGGGCATAATGTCTAGCATAGGTCATCCTCTTTTACCACTGATCAGCTGGTCACTTGTATCATATATTAACAAAGTTAATAAAGGTAAGAAGATCAAGTAAAGAAAGGAATGTAATGTACACGATTCCACAAGTATAAGCGAAGGTGGTCTTTTATCATTATCTATACATTTGAACCTGATTTTTCATTTGAGCTCATGTTTTACATATGGTTATTTTATACCTTACATATTCAGTACATTCTCTCATACTAACGTCCCTAATGGGGTACACTGTGTTTTATGTCGCAGGTATAGGTACTCCAGCTATAATAGATCTCCCCAATAAAAGTGTAGGATATTCAGCGTCTTGTGGTGAGCTCCAGGTTGATTCGGAGCTTTGTCGAGTTTGTAGCATGCATTTTTGTATTGTATTAGTTAAGTGTATGGCGGGGTCCTTTCCCAACGTAAGCTAAGTTTTCCATCTCTTAGAGGCTTTGTAGACTAATGTTAAAGTAAAGTGCAGTGGGGTCTTGTCTTTTGGTATTAGAGGGTTCATGGGCCAAGTTAGGCATGCCCATTTTATGCCTACGTATGTTGATATTTTATTTGAGCATCTTTCTTATACTTTTCATGGTCTTAGGATTATCATAGTTATATGTATGGTAAGCATAGGTAATAAGTTTGATCTCTCGGTCCGTTAAGGCATCAGGTGCATGTCCGTCTCATTAGTTTTTATGCATGAAAGAAGTGGTATCAGAGTAGGTCATCCTAGGGAGTCTACAAAGCCATGTCCAGTAGATCCTTACTTATGAATGTGTTATGTGCAACATTTATAATTAGGGGGCTCCTTGGACATTTTGGAAATGTCTCTTCTTTTGTAATCTAAATCGTATGATAGAGCTAACTTCAAAACTAAAAACCCATTCATACTATGGTCTACCATCATACAGGTTATGCCTATTATGGCTAATATCAAATATTGTAAATAGCTAAGGCTTGTATTTCTTATAAGGCAATCTCCAGAGAAAGGTCTCATGTTATTAAAAGTTAGAGAAAAGCTTGTTGAGGTTTCTACATTACTTGCATCGACATCCATATTTGCACCTTTTGTATTATGTTAATTCATTGGAGTGGGCTATAATAAGATTATGTATATGCTATAAAGTAAATAGTTACCGAGTCGTAGAGATGGGTAGCGGCATTTCCCTATGTATAGCCTCTTAGAAGGATGTGAATAATTCATGGGACCAAAATTTCCTCAAACATGACTCTTCAGTGGTCATAGGAATCCTATAGAGGACATTTAGTACTTTGTCAGTAATATATATGGAATCTTTAGGCATATATTGGCTATAAAGGTGGTTGAACTAGCTTTAAGTTAGTTAAAAAATATGGCAATAGTATAGTTCGGTAGGTGAACCTCAAATGGTGTTAGTTATAGATTAGTTGGCTGATAGAGCCCATATGCTCATTCATAATCTCGGGTATGTTAGTAGTTGGAGTTGTTGATATGTACATATGACAACTCTAAATTGGTTAAAACATGTGATGTTTTATGTGGTTAGAAAACTCATAGGATAGTTGTTCAATTGTTTCATGTAAAAAAGTATATGTATAATAATATTGTCTTGTTGTGATGTATATTTTAGTTATAGAAGAAAATGTGACTAAAGATTTAGGTTGAAAATGTTAAGGGGTTAGATATAAGTTATGATATGCTAGAATATTCAAATTAAGGGAAGGCTCTATGTTAGTCAATCACTAGTACAATTGTATTTGGCTAGATGATATAAAGGATAACGACATTTTTATACCATAGAATGGAGAGATGAGTTGGTAAAGTTCCCTAATATTATAGGAAGATGACATGTAGGTGATGTAGGTTTTACCCTTATTATAGAGGATGCTTATAAAGCATATGTTATTAAAAGGAGATATTGATGACTCAATCTTAACCATTTTTAAGGGCACACCAAAAGCACTCCCTAAACAATGTCTTAAACTTTTATTAGATAGATAAATCAATTTAGTATCGATGTGAATTTTGGTACCCATTTTTAATAGCTACGTCAACAAAGTAGGCAATCAAAAAATCACCTCAATTTGGTACCCTAGGGGTGAACATGCATTTTTTGTATAAAGATCATTTATTGTGTATATGCATGTTGGGGTCAAATATATAAAGCTACTGTGAGGTTCATTTGATGTATGCCCATAGTAGAGCATTTGTATGATATACCAGTTGTTCTTATTAGTTCCTTTGCTTGTAAAGAGGATGGAGCATTTTTACTTGTTATACTATTATGGTGAATCAGTTAGCATGGACAACCTAACTTGTTAAGACAAAGTGGCTATTCCTTATGTGCTACAAAAATCAAAACATGTGCTAACATTATGTGTAATTAGTAGTGTGTAAAAGATCATTGATTATGGTGCCCTCAAAATTCATTTGTTCATTTGCTTATTTGATCCTTAATAAGGAATCAAACATCAAGTGTATTGTTTATTACCAGCCTGTAACAAAGACATAGTTAGCCTCAATCGCCACTACTATAGACATATTTATAGGGCTCTCTACCTTTGTTCCAATGGTTGGATATACTCAGAAAGCTGCCTGGTTTAAATGGTCGGAACACTTGTGAGAAAATTCTCAAAAGCTAAGAGACAACATGGGAAATCAATTGCATATGTTCTAAGGTAAGGAACACATACAGAACCACCCCACCCATAATTTAAACTAGTGGCGGTGTTCTTACACTTAATATATGGCAAAGAGGTTCTACAGGATGTCCCTAGTTTTTGAAGGTTGCATGTCTTATATCTAATCTATTTGTAGGTCGTATGCCCTTTAGGGGTAATTTTATACATGTTACATATAATACTGAAAAACACTTTCATGTAGGTGTTATTTGCTTCATAAAACTCACTTGTTACCATATGTTTTATAGGATGTTGTTCTATTTAATCAATCACTTGGTACAAATAACTTGTCTGTATACTATATTTCCAGGATTGGGATTCATAAATATGTTAATAGATTCTTGATCTATATCTTTCATTATGTGTGATATAAATTACTATCTCATATGCTATAGGAAATATAGATTACTTTATACGTATCACAAGTCATATGTCTAGATGCTACGTGCTTCATATTTCATATTCCTTTTATTATGTGACCACATATCTAGTTCACTTGTTTATATGTAATACACCTCTTAAGCTTTAGGTCCTTCCGCTCATATGTTATGTGCTTACCTAGTCCATTCTCTCAATGTGTTTTACAATCCACTTGGTCATGTACTTTAATTTTGTAATTTATCTAATTCATGTTCCCACATGCTACATGTATTATAGTTTCAGTTTCTTATGTGCTACCTAGTTCACATGCCCATGTATTAGAGATTGTACAACTTACTTGTATATCAATCCTACATCCCAATAGCTAAAATATCTATGTGTAGTATACCTCGTACACATTTATTCATATGCTAAACGCACTTTCTTGTAATTTATTATTCATATATAAGGTGATCTATGTGCCCTCTTGCTTATGTTTTATAGACTTTATGTGATTTATTTGTTCTTATATTATATGACCCTCCGTGCCTGGAAAGTTAAGTATTAAACATGTTGGGATGAAGTTCGCCCATATTATGATGAAGTGAGGATTTGACAGAAAAGGTTAAGAATCTAGTAAGTGTTAGCATGAACTATACCCATAGAAAGATGGATAAACAAAATGACGTACTTGTAGCCTCCATCTGAGTATTATGAAGGAGTCAAAGCATTAAAAGGCTACATGGAAATAGGGTGACCCCATTAAGTCTAAGTATTCATATTTGTTTGAAGAACCTATATGTTATGTGTCTTTCTCAAACAATCTATAAGTCTCGTATGCAGATTCACTTGTTCATAGGTTTAATAGCGCATTAGTCAACTTGCTGCCCCCTTGCCCACATGCCATATGTTTGGACGTATAGTTCATACTGTAATTCTCGAGTTCTAGGTATTTCACCTCAGCCTAGTGGAAAAAGAGCGGGAAAAGAAAGGTAAGTTATGATGTACATAATTTTTATCACTTGATTATATACTCAAGAGGAGCCTTATTGTTTAGTTGATTATTTCATATACTTTACTAACTAAAATGCCCAATGAGGTTTATTTATACATGCTTCTGATCAGTTGACACATTTTGGATAGTTGTGTTTACAAAGGAAACCCTTGCAAAAATTTTGGAAAAAAATCCAAAGTTATGCTTGTTTTGAGCAATACCCCTCATTCGAGGACGAATGATCCAAAGGAGGGAATGATGTAACACCCCATACCTTCCAACACATATACGATTAAGTGAATTTGACAAAAAATTATTTAAACTCAAGATAGTAATGTAATGCCCATATTCTGTGTATACTAGTTCTAGTCATATGGCACTTGATTTAATCTCTTATGTGGGCTAGGTACCAAGTCTCTTAGAAGACTAGTAATGGTTTAAACTAGATTAGGAGGTTACTACAATGCCCATACATTTCAGCATGTGTTTGCCCAATTTAACTCGATGGAAGTATTTAAACATGAGATAGTAAGGTGGTATTCTATCTTAAGGTTTATAGTGGCCAAGTATATATATAAGAGTAAAGTTAAAAAGCAAATAGGCTAAGATTTAAAATATGGAATAAAATAAGTGAGTTGCTTGCTTGACTTTAATTAAGCTAGTAGGTGACAAGTAGGTGAATCGCCTACTTTGACTTAACGACCAACCTAAGAACCAAGTAGGTGCATCACCTACTAAGACTTTTTTGATAAGTGTATGGGCCAAAGTACAACCAATACCTACTTAACAAATCTGACCCAAATAAGAATGAGGAGAATGGGCATCCCAAACCCCCCAATCTGCAAGGCCCAATATTATTAACCCCAATATGGCCAAAGTCCATTAAGAGGCATAAATTAAGGCCAAGTAGGTGTGTCACCTACTTTGGCATTTAACCAGCTTAAAAATTGCTAAGTAGGTTCATCACTTACTTGATCAAAATGTGGCTGAAATTAAAAAAAAAAGGCTGTTAAGGCAGCCCCTTTTTAAGGTCTAAGACCAGCACTTTCTCTTCAATTTTCTCTTATAAAATTTGAGATTCTATTATTTCTCTCTCAAACTCTCTCTTAGCTTCATATAGTAGCCCTAAAATCCTTTAGGGTTCCTGGAAATTCATCTTTTTTCAAGCCAAGTGTAGGATAGATTCTTTTCCTCTAAGCTGGTTGCCCACTCTTTTAAACTCTCCAATGTGTTTTATCTTATTTTATTGGTCCAAGTTTGAAGGAAAGATTATGTTCTTGAAGGAGTAAAATTTAAAAATCATAAATTTCAAATAAAAGGTAAAGTTACTGCCCATTCTTTACCCTTCCTAATATACAAATTTGGTGGAGAATTCTATAGGTCTTTTGTCATGAACATGTGGGTTGGTTATTAAAATCCTAAATTCAATATATTCTTGTTATGTTACCGGATGTTTTGGGCTATTTAGGAGCTGTTTTGGATGTGTATATTGGGGGACAGTTTGGTTAACTTTGAAAAGTGACATTGGTAGTTATATGTAAGTATGGAAGGAGTTGGTGGTGATACACCACATAATTGGGGTTTATGGGAGCTTATTTCCTATTTCATTTTGCTGTACTATTTGTATGTGTTTTGAAGCCCAAGAAGTATCGAGGGATCTTTTACGAAAATCATATAGTATATAGATGTGATTAGAGGGGAAAGGGTGGAAGAGCATACTTGATTTGAGGAATTAGGAGCTACTGCCCAGTTAGTATTTCAATGAGATCAAGTAGTTCCTAATTGATTAATTAGCTACTAATATTATTTTTTACCACTCATTTCATTGTAGATTAATAATCTGAAGGGTAGAAGGTTAAGTCATAATATTTGTGGTGTACAACAAGGTATGTAAGGCTTTTCGATTTAATATTCTTTGGCATGAAATCTTATTCTTTAGTTACTACCAATAACGGGAGTTTCTAAGTGATACTCATAGTAAGAGATCATATTGATGATGTACAATCTCAATGTAGTTAATCATCTCCTTCCTACTACCCATGGTTTCACAAATGTGTCAAAGTACTTCTACATGTCTTCATTATCCTGTATCGGTGTGTTTGTACTTCCAAGTACTATTACGATAAAGTTACTCTAAGTGGAAAGTTTCGTGGGTCATACTCTAAGTAAAACGAGGTTCATTGAGTCAATACGACCCTACATTACACTTGTTATGAGTATTTATATGTTGGAGGCATATTCTGTCCAATATATATTTTGCACATGTCCTTATATAGAATGTGCACTTGTCCCTAATATGGATCTTCCATGGTCTCACAAATATGTTTTGTAAGTCCATATGTATTCATTGCTCTATACTTTCTAATTATACTTCTATGTATTGGCATGACAAAGTTATTCTAAGTAAAAAGTTCTATGAGCTACCCTAGGTCAAATGAGGTTCATCTTGTCCGATGAGTTCTTAAATTGTTCCACTGAATAGTTTAGATGTCCTAACTTGTGATGTATATTGGTCCTATCTTAAATCTGTCCATGCGCTTTATTGGTTCCCATGTTCATGTAACCCCTTTCATTCAATATCATTTACTAGGTATTTTACCATCATATCATTGAATTAAGTCCATATCTCATGGCTTGATAAGTGAAATGTCTACACTTGATATGTGTTTCAGTTTGAGCTATCAAACACTTATTGTGTCACATAAACTCCTAAGTATTACATTGGTGCTACAGTTGATTTTCGTGTCATTGTTACTACCTTAAGTCCATAATCACATGTCTCATACTATGGTTGGTTGTCCCAAAGATAACACTATGACCACCAAAATAACAATCTAAAAGATTAAAGAACTGACGTAAAGTAAATATACTTATATGTGGGTGGTAGCTCAGGGGTAAAATCCTATCATGGGTCGATCCTAATTCATGGATTTATCGGTGGTATCCCAAGGGTGTAAGGAACACCTA
This sequence comes from Capsicum pubescens, assembly GCA_030864215.1. Taxonomy (NCBI): domain Eukaryota; kingdom Viridiplantae; phylum Streptophyta; class Magnoliopsida; order Solanales; family Solanaceae; genus Capsicum; species Capsicum pubescens. The sequence goes on from CM061543.1 coordinate 130,072,277, forward strand.
GCATGGGTCGATCCCATTATCGGGTGGTATCCCAGGGGTGAAAGGAAAGCCTAGCATGGGTCGATCCCGATTTATGTATTGATGAGGAATGATCCAAGGTGCATAATGCCTAGCATGGGTCATCTTTTTTTACCACTGATTAGCTGGTCACTTGTATCACATATTAACAAAGTTAATAAAGCAAAGCATAGCAAGTAAAGAAAGGAATGTAATGTACACGATTCCACAAGTATAAGCGAAGGTGGTCTTCTATCATTATCTATACATTTGAACCTGATTTTTTATTTGAGCTCATATTTTACATATTGTTATTTTATGAATTACATATTCAGAATATTCTCTCGTACTGAAGTCCCTAATGGGGCACACTGTGTTTTATGTCGCGGGTATTGGTACTCCATCTATAATAGATCTCCCCAATAAAAGTGCAGGATATTTAGCGGCTTGTGGTGAGCTCCAGGTTGATTCGAATCTTTGCCGAGTTGTAGCATGCATTTTTGTATTGTATTTGTTAATTTTATGGCGGATTCCTATCCCGACCTAAGCTAAGTTTTCCATCTCTTAGAGGATTTGTAGACTAATGTTAAAGTAAAGTGCAGTGGGGTCTTGTCTTTTTGTATTCGAGGGTTCATTGGCCAAGTTTTCCATGCCCATTTTATGCCTACGTATGTTGATATTTTATTTGAGAATCTTTATTATACTTGTCATGGTCATAGGATTATCTTAGTTACAGATACGGTAAGCATAGGTAATAAGTTTGTTCTCTCGGCCCGTTAGGACATTGGGTGCATGTCCATCTCATTTGTTTTGAGGCGTGACAAGTACCTTCCAAATGAGGGTATCTCTTCAGTTGTCTTTACCTATGGCACGGTACTGGCACCCTTCCAACTGGGGTTACAGGTTGGACCCCAAAATCTATTTAGAAAAAGAGGTGCATATCGGTTAGATGATTACCTCCTACAGTCTCAATTTCAGATTCAGTCTCACATCCGAACTCAGTATAGTTCTACGGACTTCAGGACTATCAGGTATGGTCATCTGGATAATTAGTAATACAGTATCTATAAACTCAAATATCAGTAAATTAGTATTCAAACTCAGTATTCAGTATTATCATGATTTTAGTTACAGTCTACGTATTCATGCTTGCACTCCCATTTAGTTATATCCATATTATTCAGTTAGTATTATTCATGCATCATGAACCCATGCATTTCAGCCTACCTCACTGAGCATACCAGTATATTCAAAGTACTGATGTATTCTTTTTACGCTATGATGTCTTATATCATAGGTTCGGACGCATGGGCCCTAGAGCATCCTCAGTAGTACAGCTCTCAGCAGACAGTGTAGTGGTGAGTCCTCATATTTTGAGGAAACGATTATTTCTAGCATTTCAGTTATTTCAGCAGTCAGTCGAAGTTAGTTGGGGACTTGTCCCATCAACTCCATATATCAGACAGTTTAGAGGCTTATCAGACTAGAGTATTTTCAGACAGTTGTTCAGTTTCAGCATTAATGTTCAATTTTGGTATTGTGATACCATATTCAGTATTATTTATAGTATTAAACCTTATGTCCAGTTTTCTTCTTAATTTCTTCATATTTCAGTATTATTGTTATTCAGTTATTACAGCAGGTACCATTCATGGATTAGTTTATGGTCCTTTAGGATTAAGAGCATTTTGTAGTATCCAGGGTATAGACTCAGGGCGTTACAGCTAAACATTGGATTGGATCTGTAAGTAACTACTTCCTTCCTTCAAAAAATGATAAAGTTTTCACTATTGAGTGGACTATTATTATGGTTTGCATCCCGGATAAAATTGTACTTAATTCGGGTGAATTAATTGCTGAAATGATAAGTTGAGGTCAAAGAAATTGGGTACTCTATTGTCATTTCCCTCTCTTATATTATTTCTTTTCTTTAAGAATAACGTACCAATCTTCTCCAAAATCAACTGGAGGATTAAATGCACTGAGGTGATTAACATCAATCATAGCCAAGATTATAGTAATCCCGCGGGGATTAAGAGGAAATCCTCAGAGTCGTTTAATCCTTTATGGGAAAGTTTCCTAGTTTAGAGGAGGTGATACCCTTTCAGTTCTTTCACCTTCTTCGGATACCCCGCATACTTCTAGTTTTACTTCTCTGGTGGTCGATCCTCTTCATGCACCACTTCCTTCGAGCATGACCCTCACGGTCAACTCAACCACCTCACTTATCCATGATTAATTTTTCCAAGGTCACTTCTATGACTTTGGTAGCCGATATCCCTCAATTTATTCTGACTGCTATTGAACAGAGTCTTGTAACTCTTTGAGTTCGAATGGCAAAGTATGAGCGGAGGGATGTGTTTGGTTGGAAGTGTTTGGCCGGCTTCCTGTTATCGGTTATAAACATATCTTTGATTCTATGAACTTATCTTGTGTTATCTTATTATATAATCATAATTCAATCATTATTAGGTGGTGTATGGTGTTTGGTTAAGTTCAGGGGGCGTTTTTCTGTCTATGATGGATTGGAGATGCCCGTCATGGACAGTCCCTCATTTGGGTCATGACAAAGTTGTTATCAAAGCTTAGGTTTGGTGTCATTGGGTGTCCACAAAGTCATGTCAATTAGAGTCTTTTTTATGGATGTGTACCACACCGTACTTATGATGGAGAGTCTATGAGGCATTTAGGAATGTTTCCCTTTCTTGTTGTTCTATTTAGAGCTATAGAGTCGAAGGTCTTGAAATCTCCTCTAATCTCGTATGTTCATGTTTCAGATCATACCTCCCAAAAGATCTGATGCTCATGGAAACTCTTCTATCTTATTTGAGTACAATATGGATGGATCTTATCCCATTAAAGGAGTTCAAAACTAGTCTACGGTCGCTGATTTTGATTGCCCTAGTGGAGTTCCCCCTAGGCCTCCATGGGCTCCTCAAGATGGCATGTCTAATGGTGAGTTTTTTCAGTCAATTCATATTCTTACTCTGTTGGTGGCCTCTTAAACTGATTATGTTACTTCTGTTGCTCCATCTTTTATGGTCACTAGAGTTGGCTAATTTATGAGGTTGAGTCCTCTAACTTTCACTGGATCCAAAGTTGAGGAAGATCCTTAAAATTTTATTGATGAGATAGAAAATATTATATGTATGATGCATGCTACTGGTGTGGAGGGTAAGGATTTCGCTGCCTATTAGTTAAAATATGTAGTGTATCAATGGTATGAGGAATGGGATCAGTCTAGGGGTGATGATGCAAAGTCTGCTTTGTGGGACGGCTTCTCTAATGCTTTTCTTAATCACTTCTTTCCTCAGGAGTTGAGGGAGTCAAAGTCTAAGGAATTCATGAACTTAAAGCAAGGCAGGATGACAGTAAAAGAGTATACCTTGAAATTTTATCAGCTTTCGTGAAATGCTCCAAAATTGGTGTCTACCATGAGGGCTAGAATGAGGAAGTTTGCTTTTGGGTTGTCCCATGAATTGATATTGGAGAGTAGGGTCTCCTTGTTGAACAAGGACATGGACATCTCTAGACTCTTGGTGTATATACAATAAGATGAAGAGGAAAAAAAAAAGTAAGAGAAGATAAGCGAAAGGTAGAGTAAGAAGTTTTGCTATTCGTATAAGTGTGGAGGTCAGCAGCAGAGTGGTAGAGATGGTGGAAATTGGTCTAAGAAGAAGTAGGACAATTCTGGTACCTTATCTACAGCTAATGCTCTTTATCTGAAGTCGTTAGGTGATCGTCATTTTTAAAATTGTGTTGGTCCCAAGGCGTAGGGTGATTAGCCATAGGCTAGTGGGGTTCAGTCAGCTCCATCATATCCTCATATAGATTTTGTGGTCATGTGCACCGTGGTGTTTGTGAAGAAGAGAGGAACAAGTGTTTTTAATATGGTCAAATTGGTATATATAGAGGGATTGTCCTTACGGGGTTGCTTCTGGGGAAAATGAGATCCTTTTTTCTACCTCATCAACACCTGCACCGAAGGGTGCTACTTCTGTTTGTGGCTTTGGTACTGGTCAGAACTATCGTACACTCTTTCCACTTATTAGGATTTTGAGGCATCGTCCAATGTTGTTACTGATATGCTCAAACTTTTCTCTCATGATGTATATTATCTACTTAATCTCGGGTTTACCCTCTCTTAGTGACCCCTTATGTGGCTATTCATTTTGGCTTTGATTCGGAGTGTATTCTGCACCCCTTCTCTGTGTCCACCACGGTGGATGACTCTATTATGACTAGAAGGGTCTATAGGGGTTGTGTGATGTCTATCAATGGTAGGGAGACGTTGGTGGATCTAATAGAGTTGGACGTGTTAGAATCTGACATGATTTTTAGGATGGATTAGTTACATTCGTGCTATGCGTCTCTTAATTATCAGACCCGAGGGGTCAGTTTTAACTTCCGTAAGGAACCGGTGATTGAATGGGAAGGTAGTTCCCTAGCTCCTAAGTAAAGATCCGTTTTGTATATTTGACACGGCCCAAACTGAGGTCTTGTCGTAATGGGCATCTCAAGAGCAACTGAGATCAGAGACCACCCCCAAAACCCAATACAGCCAACAAACATATACCTTGAGTCAGATGAATTTCGATCATATAATAAGATAACACGTTTAACAATGTGATGACTTTGGGATAAGTCCATAGCTGAGACCAACCCAACCAAGTCAATTCGTCTAATAACCAACCAACCAAACCATAACCAATAATCCAATGTACATAATACATATAAATCATAATCATTCCATACCCAAGTCCACAGTTGTCCATACAAAGCATCTAAACCAAACCAAAGAGTATCTAGTCGGGACATACCCCCGGCCATAGCCAAAAACAAAAGTCTAAAAGAAGACAATAATATGTAAAGTAATACATGACATAAAAAACATGCCTTATAAACTATGGAAGCTCACTACTTCAAGCCAACACCGACTGTTCCCAAATTCGATCAATGAGCAAGAGGAGTAGTATGGCCGATTCCTGCATCGTGTGGGGGTACAGCCGCCCAAAGATGGGTTAGCTGGTGAATGCTAGAATGAACTCAGGATAAGGATAAAATAATGTTAACTTTTAAAATCAAGTAAGCCATATATAAAATCCATGTTTGGAAAAGGAATCGGGTTCAGCATGCCTTTAAAAACATTAACTTGGGTATGTGTAGCTTAATCATCATAATCCACCCACGAGCTATATGGGTCCAATGTCACCCCCTGGACGGGCCCCGATATATTTAGCCACATGAACCATAGGAGTAGGGGATTCTCGTGTACCCTTCGCTCTCCATGATACATATATACAAGTTTTAGGGGATTCTCGTGTACCCCTAAAGCATAGGGTCTCCATGCCTAATACTCATGTCAGCAAACATGAGTTTCTAGTGTCTGTCCTTTGGACTCATACCTTCACAATTAGTTATCACACCCTGCCATTATTGACCGATTAAAATTGTTACCACATAACCAAACCACCATTTTATTTATTATTAACCAAGGCTATCATTAGTGGTATCGTCATACCGACTATAGCTTGCAAGCAATGTCTTTAACCAAACCTTAGGGGATTCCCATGTACCCCATAGGTTACATTATTAAGCTTAGTTGGGCGATTCCCATGTACCCCACAATACTTTTATCATTCAAACCAATTTCATTATTTATTCACTTAGGTGATTCCCATGTACCATGCAATAGTATCAATAAAAGTTCAATAATATAGTAAAAAAATTCCCATAGGCATTTTATCAAACATGTTGATGACATACCTTTAACAAGACCAAAACCAAAGTATAAACCATCAGGTTTAGGGTTAACCATGACCCATTTGTTAAACCATAACCAAAAAGCACCCACATGTGCAAACCATCACAAAAAACGTGTGAAAACATAGTTTAAATCAAGAGTAAACAATATTCATCAATAAGCATCAAACCCTCAACATTGATATTCCAAAACCGCCATTTATGATTCATAACCAAGGTTTAAAACACAGTAAATCATGACTTTAGTTGGAACTAGCAATGAGGGAGGAGTACATGCCTTATAAAAGAAGATTCATGAAAGGAAATTTGACTCTTGAGCCCTTTGAAGAACACTTGTAGAAACCCTAACCCCCAACTTCAAAAGAGAGTTAGAGAGTGTTTTTGAAGTGTTTTAATATTCCAATGAGGGTTATGAGAGGCTAAAATAAGTTATATAACATGGGTACATAAGGTTTTGGGGTGGGAAATATCTGAAAAGCCCTCAGCTTAAAAGTTGAAAACTAACTGCTATGAGGGTACGACTAACCCATCTAAACTATACCCTAGGGTACGAGTGGTACCCTAACTCATACCCTAAACCTCTCCTTGGTCCCCCATACTGACCATCATATGACCACCGAGGTCTAACTCGTACTTGAGGGTACGAATGGTACCCAAAACCATACCTTGGATAGATTCAACTAGGCTAGTCAATAAGCATCATACACTTCGTATCCTACCATACAACTAGTATGATGCCTAGTTGTATCTTGGACAGAAACCAACACAAAACTCACTTCCTAACATACAAAAGAGGGACAAAAAGTCATACCATAGCATACGACTCGTATGCTTCAAGTCACACCTTGTCCAAAGTACTCAACTTAGGAAATTTTTCTAAGGGTCCAAGTTTACAGTTTTTCAATCTTAGAGCTCGAAAGTTAATTTCTAAGGGTGTCTCTATCACTTAGTTCATGTTAAGAATTCTAGATTCGAAGGTCCTTCTTTATATTTTGTGGTTGTGGTCTGTGAGTTTCCTGAGATGTTCCCTAATGATCTACCCGGGGTTCTTCCCGATAGGGAAATTGATTTTGGGATTGATCTTCTTTCGAGCACTCATCCTATTTCTATCCCTCCCTAAAGAATGGCTCCGACTGAGTTGAATGAATTCATAGAGCAGTTGAAAGATCTTCTAGCTTAGGGTTTTATTCACCCTAGTGTTTCTTCTTAGGATATTTTGGTTCTCTTTGTGCGTAAGAAGGATAGGTCCCTTCAAATGTGTATAGATTAATGCCAATTAAATAAAGTGACGGTGAAGAATAAGTATCTGCTTCCTAGGATTGATGATCTCTTCAATCATCTTCAGGGTGCTAAGTGTTTCTCCAAGATTGATCTTTGGTTGGGTTACCATCAATTGAAGATTAGAGAAGTAGATATCCCTAAGACTGTCTTTCAAACCCGATATGGTCTTTTTGAGTTTTTGGTGATGTCCTTTGGTTTGACTAATGCCTTGGCAGCATTTATGGACCTCATGAATTGAGTATTCCATCAGTTCTTAGATTTGTTTGTAGTTATGTCTATATATGATATCTTGGTGTATTCTAAGAGTGGGGTGGATCATGTCGATTATCTCCACCTTGTGTTTCAAACCTTAAAAGATCAGCGGTTGTATGTGAAATTCATAACGTGTGAGTTCTGGTTGAATGTTGTGACCTATCTGGGTCATGTTATTTCTAGTGAAAGGATCATGGTAGACCATATAATGTTTTGGTGGTGAAAAAGTGGCCTAGACCCACGACTCCAACCAATATTTGGAGTTTCTTGGGTTTAGTCGATTATTATTGGAGGTTTGTGAAAAGTTTATCTTCTATTTTTACCCCATTGACTAAGTTGACTCAGAAGAAGGTAGAGTTCTTGTGGTATGATGCTTGTGAGGGTAGTTTTGAGAATTTAAAGAATAAATTAACTTTGGCTTAGGTCTTGACTATACCTGAGGGAACTGACGATTTTGTTTTCTATTATAATGTGTCCCAGCTGGGATTGGGTTGTGTGTTCATGCAGTATGGAAAGGTGGTTTCCTATGCTTCTAGGCAGTTGTAAATTCATGAGAAGAATTATCCAACTCATAATTTGGAATTATTAGTTGTGGTGTTTACATTAAAGATCTGGCGACATTATTTGTATGGGATCCATGTTGATATTTATTCAGATTTGGAGCTTATCTCATGTGGACAAGGAGAAGTGGAATTTGGTGAAGGACATTCACCATTTGGCTAATCTTGGATTCTATCCCATGAATTCCAAGGATGGTAGTGTGATTGTTCAAGAGATGGTGAAGTCATCTCTTGGTGCGGGGATGAAGGAGAAATAGGTTTTGGATCCTATCTTGATGCAGATTAAGGATGAGGTGGGTCACCAGAAAGTGATGGCTTTTAAGATTAGTGGTGATGGTATCTTGAGGTGCTAAGGTAGATTATGTGTTCCCAATTTTAATAGGTTGCGAGGAAGAATTTTGGCAGAGGCTCATGAGTTGCGTTATACGGTTCATACTGGTTCGACAAAAATGTATCATGATCTTAAAGAGATTTATTGGTGGAATAACATGAAGTGGGATGTGGCTAATTTTATGGCTATGTGCATGGTGTGTCGGCAAGTGAAGTTAGAGCACTTGAGGCCCGGTGGGTTGACTCAATAGATTGAGCTGCCGATTGGAAATAGAAATAATTAATATGGATTTTTTTACCAGCCTTCTGCGATCTCACCAGCAATTTGATTCAATTTGAGTCATCGCGGATAGAATGACTAAGTCTGCGCACTACTTGCTAGTAAGGACTAATTTCTCTTCTAAGGATTATGCCAAGTTGTTCATTGAGGAGATCGAGAAGTTCCATGGTGCTCCAATTTCTATCATTTCTAATTGTGGTACCCAATTCTCATCTCACTTTTAGAGGTCATTCAAGCAAGGTTTGGGGACTAAGGTAGCTCTTAGTATTTCTTTCCACCCGCAGACGAATGGTCAAGCAGAAAGGACAATCAGACCTTGGAAGATATACTTAGGTCTTGTGTATTTGATTTTGGTGGTAATTGGGTTGATCACTTGCCTCTCATAGAGTTTGCATATAATAATAGTTATCACTCTAGCATTGGTTGGCTTCATTTAAGGCTTTGTATGGTAGGAGGTGTAGGTCTCCTATTGGGTGGTTTGATGTTTGTTAAAATAGGTTATTCGACCCTGATTTGGTTCACCAATCCATGGAGAAGGTGAAGGTGATTCAGGATAGTATTAAGACCACCAAACGTCCTACGCAAATGTGAGATGAAGGGAGTTGGAGTTTAAGGTTGGTGACTGGGTATTCTTAAAGGTGTCTTCTATGAAGGGTGTGATGCAGTTTAGGAAGAAGGGGATGCTCAGTCCCTATTATATTGGTCCGTATTTGGCTTTGAAGAGGGTTGGCAGTGTTGTGTATGAATTGGAGTTGCCTTTTAGTTTGAGTTTCATTCATCCGATCTTCCATGTTTTGATATTGAGGAAGTGCGTGGGTGATCCTTCGTTGGTTGTTCCTTTAGAAGGTTTGGGCATTTTGAATTCCTTGTCATATGAGGAAGTTCTAGTCGAGATCTTAGATCAGCAATTCCATCGATTGCGGATGAAGTACGTGTCTTCGGTAAAGGTTCTTTGGAGGAACCAAAAGTTTGAGGAAGCTACTTGGGAAGCCGAGGAGGACATGAAGTCCAAGTATCCATTTCTATTTCTTATTTTGGAAAATGGTGCTTAAGGTATATGTGAGATCTTAACATCTTCATTTTCTATTTTTGTTAAAGGTAAGTGTAGGAGTGTTTCTACATTAAATTATGTTAACGTATGCCTTGAACCATCATTCGAGGATGAATGATCTTAAGGGGGAGAATGTAACATCCCGGATTTTGGTTCTTAAAATTTCTAAAAAATTTATCCCCATTGTCCTGACTGCGACTCACCCTAAGAATCATAGGGTGTCTTAATGGGCCATATGACCCTATGATGATAGGCGGATTTACACGCCTATATCAATATATTTTAGCCTAGTTTTGAGAACAAATTATATATTTCATGCACTTTTAGTCCTTTTTCCTGTAAGAGAGCTAACGAACATGATTAGTAAAGTTTCAGGTATAAATGATGCAAAAATCAGCATTTTATGGCTTACTTGACGCAAAAGAAAGCTCACAAAGGAAGGGAAGAAAGTTTACACGCCTAAGGACCAAAACTGCTGCATGGAAAATCTGTTCCGGGCTAAAACAGTATTTCTGAAGACTTTGGGGACTTACAGACACAAAGCTGGATTTTGACAATGATACATTAACCTAGTACAATTAGGTTATGTATTTCATTAGTTTATGTGGATTATGATAATGTTACCTTAACCTAGTACATTTGGGTTAAGGATTTCATTAGTCTAGTAGGATTTGGTTATTTATTTCATTAGCTTAGTAGGAGTAGGATATGGATATTATAAATACCCTATCATGCTAGAGATTTTAGAGAATAAGAAGGGAGGAAGGAGGGAGAACACAATACTTCCTTCCATCCCTCTCATCTTCTATCACCTTCTTACATCTTCTATCATCTTTATACACCTTCTTACCTGCTAATCATCTTTCTACAACTCTTCTAATCTTTCCATCAATTCTATTTTCGTCTATTCTTCTATTCTTAAATTCCGCAACAAGAGAAACGTTACTCTGCAAGAAATCACACCTAACGCCTACCACTCTTGTGCTACACGAAATTGATCATTATTGTGGTATAATAACAATGTCAATTGTGGTTTTCTTCGCATTCATGGGTAACTAAACTTCTCTGTTGGGGTTATGGAAGCCGAATGAGTTACTATCTATTGCTGTGAGTTTGTGAGTTCGAGACACGTATATTACTTATATCATTATTCTCTTCATCTTAATCTACATTCTTTGCGGTTGCAAACGCAAGAATACGCCAGTCTAACATTTAACTTGTTCGAGAGAAAAGTTATTTGTCTGGAAAAGAGATAATGTCAAGGTAGTAGGACACCCTTTCCTATTAAAAAGCTAGTGCCGTAACTGGACTAACCTCTTGGAGAATTCGTACCGTTAGACACGCTTTAAGCTCGAGAGAGTTAAAGTGAAATAGTCCTTGTTTAGGTCGAGAGACGCTTGGATTTACCATCGACTACAATCCTCTATAAGCAATTGCATGTCAGAATTCTACACACTCATAGCCAATAGAGACGTATACCTCAGAAGGTGGATATAACCCCAACGCCTCAATTCTCATTGTTTACAACTTACGTAACAATCTTTCTCTTTTACTTTGCTATTTTCAGCTTTTATTTAATTGTTTTGGTGACACATTACAATCCCCCCTTTTTACGAGACTTGCACCAAAAGTTTAGTAATCTTGCTTACTTGTTGGCCAAGCTATTCCCTGTGGGATCGACACCCAACCCAGGTTGGGTTCTATATTTGCTAACGACCGCTTTACACTCCTACGAGAGCTGTAGATTGAGCGTTATCAAAAATTGGCGCCGCTGCCGGGGAATACAAGTGTCAATTAAGTTCGTGAAAATTACTAGACCCTTTGGTCAAAGATTCTCGTACTTTTACTTTTAATTTTTGTTTTTGTCTACTGCAGGTTTTTATTTTAGTGCATGCCCCATACTCGAAGTTCTGGTCAACCGTTATTACCAATCAATCCTGAACCACAACGCATTGGTAGAATGGAAGCACAAGCTAAAATCGCAAGGATGGCTGCTCAACAGGAACAAGCAAGATTGGTTGCCCTTGCCGCAGCCCAGGTTCAACAGCAGAACATTGATAACCCTGCACGAGCACCAAATCCTGACGATGAGGATCTAGGTGATGACGAGCTACTAAACCCTAGGCATGCCGCTGAGATCGCAACACCTGCCAACAGAAGAGATCATCAAGCTAGGTTTAGGCCTGAACGCCAAGCTATGCAGCCAGCTTTCGACGATGATGATGATGATCTTGATGGTGCCGGAGCCATTGGAGTTATAATTCCACCACCATTAGCGCCCGGAGCCAAGTTCAACATCACAAGCACCATGATTCAGTTATTGCAACTCAAGGGATTGTTTGGTGGACTAGCAGGCGATGATCCGAATATGCATCTCATCAACTTTATTTCTACATGCAAGTCATTTGACAATCCTGGAGTTGGTCAGAATGCAATTCGGTTACGCTTATTTCCATTGTCTCTGTCTGGGGAGGCAACTCTATGGTTGAATGGGCTGACTCCTGATTCTATTACAAATTGGAGGCAATTGAGAGACGCTTTCCTAGAAAGATTCTTTCCGTCATCCAAAAGGGCACAATTGAGAGATGAAATCAGCAACTTTCGTCAGCTTCCCACTGAAGCTCTTCATGAAACATGGGAGAGGTTCAAGACAAAGCTAGCGTGATGCCCAAACCATCACATGACTAATGTTTACCTAATGGAGATACTTTATAGAGCCTTGAATTCAATAACTAAATCAGTGGTGGATAATGCGGCTGGAGGATCATTTATGGACCTCATCTTTGGTCAAGCAAGCAATATGCTAGATCGCATGACGAAACAAAGTAGAGCTTGGCATACTAGGGATTCTGAGGTAGCAAGCTCCACTTTATCTATTGGCCTGACCACAGAGCAGAGGCGTAGACAAGAGGAACGTGATCAAGATATGGCGCACATGAAAACACAGATGGATCTTCTTACAAAGCATTTATTATCAGGGAAGACCGAAAAAGTGAAAGCTGTGGCGCTAAAAGGAAGAGACGAATCTGATTCGGAAGAAGAGGCCAACTACTTGAACAATCAGGGGGGTTTCCGTGGGAATACCCAAGGAAACCAAGGTCGGAACTATTATGATAATTCTGGAAACAAGGACCAAGGTAGTTGGAGAAAAAACAATGAAAATAATGGTGTATATGTTCCCCCTGGTAGACGTGATACCACCACATCTAATTCTGGAAGTATGGAAGACATGATGGCTAAATTATTGAAAGGATTGGAAGCAACAAGCGAGGGAGTTACTGAGGTAATTAATGATTTGTCCTCCATGAAACAACTAGTTGATTCTTATTCCACTTCAATCAAGCAAATAGAGCAGCAATTGAGCCAACTGTCAGCAACACTCAATCAAAGAAAGGTTGGCACTCTACCTAGCAATACTGCACAAAACCCAAGGAATGATGGGTCATGCATGGCCATCACTACCAGAAGCGGTAAGGTGCTGGAACCTTCAGCAAAAGGCAAGCAAGTGGTTGACGAAGTAGCGGACATGGATGATAACGCAAAAGGAGAAGATGCCGCAACAACCAGTCCTGACGTCAAGGATGTCACGCCCAGTGACGTGCAACCTGAAAAAATGGAAAAATGGATGCAAGAGGAGAAGAAAGCCATGGAGAGAACACTTCCATACCCACCACCACCTTTTCCCTAAAGATTGAAGAAGGTGGCGGATGATACGAAGTTCAGCAAATTCATGACTATGTTAAAGCAGCTGACCATTAATGTTCCATTGGTGGAAGCACTTGAACAAATGCCTGGGTATGCGAAATTCATGAAGGTCCTGTTGACAAAGAAGCGGGCAGTAAGCTATGAGCCAACAGATAATATTCATCATTGCAGTGCAATTGCCACAAGGTCCTTAGTACAGAAGAAGGCAGACCCTGGTGCTTTCACTATTCCTTGCACGGTTGGATCTATGAATTTTGCTAAGGCATTGTGCGATCTGGGTGCTAGCATCAATTTGATGCCACTATCTGTCTACAAGAAGTTGGGGTTAGGCGATCCGACACCAACCAATATGAGGCTCGTGATGGCTAATAGGTTGGTAAAACGACCTGTGGGTATCTTGAATGATGTGTTGGTGAAGGTTTCTTCCTTCATCTTTCCTGCAGACTTTGTGATTTTGGATTGCGAGGTGGATTCTGAAGTTCCCATAATCTTGGGACGTCCTTTCCTTGCAACAGGAAGTGTGCTTATTGACATGAGAGATAATAAGCTTTTATTTCGAATGAATGACAAAGTGATTCGTTTTGATTTGTGCAAAGCGATGAAGCAGCCAAAAGATATGGATGTGTTCTCTGTAGATGATGTTTATTATGAAGATAAGAAAGCATTATCTGTAGAGAAACAGCTTACTGTTGAGCCATTGTCTGCTGCGCTGCTGAAGGTTGAGCATGAGGACGATGAAGATTATGAAGAACTTATGGGTGCTCTAACAGAAATAGAGTCCTATTCCCATACTCCTAAGCAACCGAACCGTGATCTTAAGAATCAACCTTCACCTACAGCGAAGACTTCCCTTGAAGAGCCACCAATGCTAGAATCGAAAGAGCTCCCCGATTATCTAAGGTATGTGTTCTTGGAAAGTATAAAAATACTTCCGGTGAGTGCGGATGATTTAAGTAAAGAGCACGTAGAGGCTCTCATCTCTACTCTGAAGAGATACATGAGAGCTATGGGATGGACTATTGATGATATAATTGGTACCCCTCCCACAGGTAAGCCTCATTGTCGTCTAAATCCTTTCAGAAAATGATCCACCATTTACCTCGACGAAGTCTGAGTACTCGAGGTAACTATGTCGTGCCGCGACAATAAATCAAGCGCTAGATGGGAGGCAACCCATCGTTTATCGTTTATCGTTTTTCATTTTTCATTTCGCTCTAGTACTTGTTTTGATTTTGATAAATGAAAAATCCAAAAATAAGAGTCGTGCCACGACCAAAACTAAGGCGCTTGGTGGGAGGCAACCCATCGTACTAATCGTTTTCATTTGTTTGAGAGAATATAGGTGCAAGAAGTAGTCAACGAGGAGATTGATTTCAATTGACGATTTGGACGCATTGTATGGTAAAGTTGGTAAGTTAGGAAGGGTGATGCATAAGGCTATGGATTGAGCCTTTCTCACGCCAAAATAGTCTTCGAGGAAGGCTAGGCCTTGGTAAAACTAGGCCACGAATGATGCACAACCTATCCTATAGCCTAAGGTCTCGTAATCTAGTGTGTTATACACTATGCACCGCCTATTCCTAGGTATGCTTTTGACTATGCGCCGCCTATGCTATGGCATTTGGTCTCAGTATCTCATATGCCATAGACTATGCGGCGCATATGTCTCATTATGCCATAGACAATGCGCTGCATATGTCTCATTATGCCATAGACAATGCGCCGCATATGTCTACAAATGCCATAGACTATGCGGCGCATATGTCCCATTATGCCATAGACAATGCGCCGCATATGTAGCATTTTTGTCTCCAAAACCGATTGTAAATGGGGCAAAACCCGACCCATTCTCTTCCTATATAAAGGAGACTTAGTCTTGAAACACAAACACATTGAAAACTTGACCTAGGCGCCGCATATACTCTCCAAATCATCTCAAAACTTTTCTTTTTGCTCTCCCACTTCACAAGAACATCTCCAAAGGCTTCAATCACGTAAGTACTCTATTGTTCTTCATCTATTTTTCGTAAGTGCTACGTTGCTATGTCTATTATGAATTGCTACATCTTGAAAAAATATTGGTGATGTTAATGTGTTTGAATTATTGATACAAAACCAAGTGAGTGAACATGAACGTTAGGATACTCTTAACTTGTTTCCAACTAGAAATTGATTTTGATGCATTGTTATACTGCTTGCGGAATTGCTATAGTCATGAACATTGCATGCTCTTGTCACTTGAATACTTACATGTTGGGATGTCTCGCTCATCGGAATAAGACTTATAGTTGCCTACCGACATAGGAGATTGTGATTATTGATAGAAACTATACCATGATGTAATCCCTATGAAGAAGTCTTGATATACCTAACATGAAAGTATTGCAAAGATTGCAAGAAGTGTTACATATCTGAATTTCTTGTTGGAATATAGCCCCTAAAACGTATGTCGATGAAGTCTGAGTAATCGACCACTTTCACTTCACTAGTCTGTACCAATAAACTAAGTGTGGGGTGGTGCCACTACTGCTTGTTTATAGATTGTATCCATCGAGATGATGCTAACATGAACATTTTTTTTAAGTCTCAGGTACAATGGCACCCAAAGCAAGACCACTTCACAAAAAGGCAAGAAAAGAGGCCGAAAAGAGCAAGGAGAACCCTCCTCGCTGCAAATACCTCGACTCACTCTTGGAATTAAGTGGGATACTTATGAGGAACTTCTGAGAATGACGACTCTGATGATGATTCCGATGCAAAGGGTATGACCCCCGACATTGAGGACGAGTCCGACTGACCAGGTTCTTCGTATTTATTCTCCACTGAGGACAGTGTCCCGACTAAGTGTGGGGTGGTGGTATAGCATGCTATACTTCTCTACTCGCATCTATGTTTGTTTGCTTTGTTGTTGTTTCATTTTTATAGTAGTAAATTTTTTCTAGCTTCGCATGAAATTATTTTGATAGGCAGCATGAGATTATAACAAGAGTATGTGCTACAATTGTGACTATTGAGACGTTTAGGCTCTAGTTGTGACTCATTATGTGATATTGTGATTCAATTCCTTCACTTGTTGGGTCGAGAGTCTATACTACTCCCAATCAAGTCGACCATGTGCCTTGTGTGTGTGAGATAATAGTATATTCTATGTATGTGGCTGATGCTAGAACTTGCCTGGTATGTATGCAAAGCGAAAATAAGGAGTGTAAGTTTAGGATATGATTTAGGCATTTCTTTGGCAACCTATACATGTTTACCTTCAGTTTTACCTACCCATGGACATCATCCTAGTTAACCCGTTTGAGCCTTTAGCCTATTTCTTTGACGACCTTGTATGTAAGCCTAATCCATTTCTTTCAAGACCGTAATTTGATCCCAAAATCCCTAAGTGCTTTAAAGTGAAAAAGTCATGTGACAAAATAAAAGGAAATTGGGTGAGTATAATGCTATAAATTAGAATGGTTCTTGAATGTGTTATGAAAAAGAAAAAAAAATGCTATCATAAGAGGTATGTTGTGAAAAGAAAAAGGAAAAGAAAGCTGAAAAGTGAGTTGCGCTTAAAATTGAAAAAAGAGGAGAACAAGGGTGGTAGAAAAAAGAAAGAAGAAAGGTTGAAAGAAAAAAGTGTCAATGATACAAAGTGATGTATTAAAGCGCTTAGGAACCTAGTCACTATTCTTGGCCAAAATAGTCCTACCCGTCCCTTAGCCTACATTACAACCATCAAAAGACCTACTTGATCCTAATCTTAACATTCCAACATTTAGTAGAGTATTACATTAAGGGCAAGCCTATGGTCATCAGTCGCTACATATGAACTCTTTGTGAGAGTGAGAGAAAGGACATTTTGATACCCAAGTTTGAAAAATATGCTATATTTGTGAGTGATTATGGGTACTATATTGTGAGACACACATGGTTGATGAGTTTTGGATAGTTGTATATGATTCCATGCACCTTAACGTTTGCATGCGAGTCGATCACCATCACGAGTCTATGCTAGAGGTTAAACTGTTTCTACTTATAATCGGAAAGCTACTCTTTGTTGATAATTGTTGTGCTTGTCTTGAAGAATGTTTTGTGTTGTTGCTGTAAAAACCCTAAGTTGATGTTTAGAAGGACATAATATGTTGTTCGAGGACGAACAAAGCTCTAAGTGTGGGGTGTTGATGATAGGCGGATTTACACGCCTATATCAATATATTTTGCCCATATTTTAGCCTAGTTTTGAGAACAAATTATATATTTCATGCACTTTTAGTCCTTTTTCCTGTAAGAGAGCTAACGAACATGATTAGTAAAGTTTCAGGTATAAATGATGCAAAAATCAGCATTTTATGGCTTACTTGACGCAAAAGAAAGCTCACAAAGGAAGGGAAGAAAGTTTACACGCCTAAGGACCAAAACTGCTGCATGGAAAATCTGTCCCGGGCTAAAACAGCATTTCTGAAGACTTTGGGGACTTACAGACACAAAGCTGGATTTTGACAATGATACATTAACCTAGTAAAATTAGGTTATGTATTTCATTATTTTATGTGGATTATGATAATGTTACCTTAACCTAGTACATTTGGGTTAAGGATTTCATTAGTCTAGTAGGATTTGGTTATTTATTTCATTAGCTTAGTAGGAGTAGGATATGGGTATTATAAATACCCTATCATGCTAGAGATTTTAGAGAATAAGAAGGGAGGAAGGAGGGAGAACACAATACTTCCTTCCATCCCTCTCATCTTCTATCACCTTCTTACATCTTCTATCATCTTTATACACCTTCTTACCTGCTAATCATCTTTCTACAACTCTTCTAATCTTTCCATCAATTCTATTTTCGTCTATTCTTCTATTCTTAAATTCCGCAACAAGAGAAACGTTACTCTGCAAGAAATCACACCTAACGCCTACCACTCTTGTGCTACACGAAATTGATCATTATTGTGGTATAATAACAATGTCAATTGTGGTTTTCTTCGCATTCATGGGTAACTAAACTTCTCTGTTGGGGTTATGGAAGCCGAATGAGTTACTATCTATTACTGTGAGTTTGTGAGTTCGAGACACGTATATTACTTATATCATTATTCTCTTCATCTTAATCTACATTCTTTGCGGTTGCAAACGCAAGAATACGCCAGTCTAACATTTAACTTGTTCGAGAGAAAAGTTATTTGTCTGGAAAAGAGATAATGTCAAGGTAGTAGGACACCCTTTCCTATTAAAAAGCTAGTGCCGTAACTGGACTAACCTCTTGGAGAATTCGTACCGTTAGACACGCTTTAAGCTCGAGAGAGTTAAAGTGAAATAGTCCTTGTTTAGGTCGAGAGACGCTTGGATTTACCATCGACTACAATCCTCTATAAGCAATTGCATGTCAGAATTCTACACACTCATAGACAATAGAGACGTATACCTCAGAAGGTGGATATAACCCCAACGCCTCAATTCTCATTGTTTACAACTTACGTAACAATCTTTCTCTTTTACTTTGCTATTTTCAGCTTTTATTTAATTGTTTTGGTGACACATTACAATCCCCCCTTTTTACGAGACTTGCACCAAAAGTTTAGTAATCTTGCTTACTTGTTGGCCAAGCTATTCCCTGTGGGATCGACACCCAACCCAGGTTGGGTTCTATATTTGCTAACGACCGCTTTACACTCCTACGAGAGCTGTAGATTGAGCGTTATCACCCTAGTCATAGGGTGTCCAGTAAATGGTGCTTAAGTTGTTCTCATGAGTACGACTTACGAACACGAGCCATAAAGACTCCTGACGAGTTGTTGGACTAAAATCGTAACCTAAATAGTGTGTGTGGCTAAGTTCTACTCTGAGTATGAGTAGCTCACTATGATTCGTGAGGACTCATTATGAGTTATTTTGTGCAAATCGTAGGACGTCTAGTGTTTACCCCAATTGGTTTTTTTGTTGACTATGACTGGACCCCACGAGTTATAGGGTCCCATTACGAGCCACGGTATATGAGTCGTAAGTCCAACAGTGTGTGTGCCTGGTGACACTATCTTGACAATGATTCGTAGAGATGAGTCATAATGAGTCGTTATGAGAAATATAATGACTGGCAGTTTATTTTTGTAACTTTTAAAATGGGGATATTTTAGACATTTCCCTTTATCCAAATAATAACCCACGACCTATAAACATACTTAGGGCTCTATTTTTATCGATAAACCACTCCAAACATTCTTTCTTGTCTCTTAAGTCTCTCAAGAATCCATACTTAGGGTTTCCAAGAAGTAGGTCATCCAAGGACTGAAGAGTTGGATTCTCTCCATAATCTTGGATATTTCAGGCATGTTACTTTTCCCAAATTGCTAATTTGTTTAAAGTATATGTTTTAAAGTGTTGTCCATATGATATTGATGATGGTTTTGAAACATAGGTTGAGGATTTTGAATGTTTGTTGTTAACAACGTTTCACAGGGTTTACCTATGACTATTCATGCTTTAATTATGGTTTAGAATATGTGGGATGCATGGGTATGGTGAAAAAATGAGGGTAATTGTTATTTTCCCCAACTTGTGACTTTTGAAATGGTAATGACATCAGCCTCATATCGTGAAATCGGTTTTGAATATGAAAAGTGTGCATATTGAACTACTCTTGAACTATTGGATAATGTGAAAAGGCAATGAAGCATAATGATTTTCAATTGAACCTTATGGGGTTGTGCAATTGCCCAAGCTAATGCATAATTGAACCAAAGGGGCTATGAATTTCCCCAACTAATAGAATTATTTTGGCATATTGATGTTACCTTGCAAGTGTAGTTGGTATTACTATACCAACAATGTATGCCAAATGTGTATCATAGTTCAATGAATGGGAATGTGCGATAAATGATTTAATTGGGCTTTAATGAGGGTTGTGTAGCTGAGTCATAAAAGTGGAGGTCCTGAGGAACCAATACTGGAAACTGCGATTATCGACGCGGGGGTCTACATGACCGGGTGGTTCGAGTCCTCCTTTGTTATTATCACATGATTGGGAGGTTTGAGTTCCCCATATTACATTGTGTGATTGGGTGCTTCAGTCAGCTTGGTATACCGGGATGTTCGAGTCCCCTGTGGTGTATACGTACATCCTCTGGTTCACACAGCTACACATACTAGGCCCTTCCAGCTGGGAAAGAGTTGGGCCCATATAGCCCGTGGGTGACTTCTTATGTTATAACAGTTGAGCTACACAATCCAGACTAAAGTTTTAAAGTGCATGATAAGCCTCGTTCCCTATCTCGACATGTGATATATATACATTTGATTGTGTAACTGTTGATTACAATATTATGTTATCCTTATTTCTGAGTTACATACTAGTACTCATCCCACTAACCATCTTCGAACGTTGTATCCCCATGCGATGTAAGCACCAGAGATACCTCTACTTTTCCTGCACATATGGATCAGCTTGATTCGTCGGTTCATTGTGGTAAAGTGGTGAGCTTCCATTCTATGAAAGATTTAGAAATTTCATTAGTTCTTATCAAATTAGGATTGAGAGTAGTCATTATTATTAACGTTATCATTTTCATTGTCAAAGTCGGGAACATGTCCCGACCAAGACTGGTTTTTGGTTTTTTTTGCATAGAGGCTTTGTCGGATTACTGTGGAATTGGGCGATGTTGGTTGGATGTATTTGGTCGATTTTTGGTTATCGATTATAGATATATCTTTTATTCTATGAACTTATTTTGCGTTATCTTGTTATATGTTTGGAATTCAGACATTGTTGAGCGGCGTATGATATTTGGTTAGGTTTAGGAGGTGATCTCCAATCCATGGTGAATTGGAGATTCTCGTCACGGCTAGGCCCTAGTTCGGGTCGTGACAAAGTTGTTATCAGAGACTAGGTTTGGTGTCATTAGGTGTCCACAAAATTATGTCAAGTGGAGTCTTTTTTATAGTTATGTAGCATGCCGCACTTATAATGGAGAGGCTACAAGGCATTTAGGAATGTTTCCCTTTCTGGCTATTCTATTTTGAGATATAGAGTCTAAGGTCTTGAAATCTCCTCTAATCTCCGTATGTTCGCTTTTCAAATCATACCTCCCAAAAGATCTGAAGCTCGTGGAAACTCGTTTATCTGATCAGAGGACAATGTGGATGGAGCTTGTCTCATTCAAGGAGTTCAGAACCGGTTTAGGGTCACTGCTCTGATTTCCTTAGTGGAGTTCTCCCAGTTCCCCATAGCCCTCCTCGGGCACCTCAAGTTGGCGTGTCTAATGTTGAGTTTCGCCAGTCAATTCATTTGCTTACTTAGTTGGTGGCCCCTCAAACTGAGTGTGTTGCTTCTGTTGCTCCATCTTTTGAGGTCACTAGAGTTGGCTATTTTATGAGGTTGAGTTCTCCCGACTTTCACTGGTTTCTAAGTTGAAGGAGATCCTCAAAATTTTATTGATGAGATAGAAAAGATTTTCCGTGCGATGCATGCTACTGATGTGAAATGTGTAGATTTTGCTTCCCATCAGTTGAAGGATGTGGCGTATCAGTGGTCTGAGGAATGGGATCAGTCTAGGGGTGATGATGTTGAGTCCTCTTTGTGGGACGACTTCTCTAGTGCTTTTTTATCATTTTTTTTCTCAGGAGTTGAGGGAGGCGAAGGCTGAGGAATTCATTAACTTGAAGCAAAGTAGGATGACAGGAAAGGTGTATGCCTTGAAGTTTCATCAGCTGCCAAGATATGCTCCAAAATTGGTGTCTAGCATGAGGGCTAGAATAAGGAAATTTGGTTTTGGGTTGTCTTCTGAATTAATCTTGGAGAGCAAGGTCGCCTTGTTGATCAAAGACATGGACATCTCTAGACTTCTGGTGTATATGAATCAAGTGGAAGAAGAAAAGAAGGAGCAGACAGAAATGAGTGAAAGGCAGAACATGAAGTTTCAGTATTCGAATCAGGATAGAGGTCAGCAGCAGAGTGGTAGAGACGGTGGAAAATGGTATAAGAAGAAGTGGGACAATTCTGGTTCCTACTCTATGACTAGTTCTCCTTATCCAAAGTCGTCGGGTGATCAACGTTTTTAAAAAAGTATTGGTCCCAGGGCGTAGGGTGCTCAGCCATACACTAGTGGAGCTCAGTCATCTCCATCATATCCCTTTATAGATTTTGTGGTCAGATGCACCATGGTGTTTGTGAAGAAGGGAGAAACAAGTGTTTTAAATATGGTCAGATTGGTTATAAAGGGATTGTCCTTCTAGGGTTGCTTCTGGGTAAATAAGATCCATGTTGCTACCTCATCGGCTCCTGCTGATACGCCCAAATTACACCTCTCTTACGAGAGAGTAAGAGGTCGTTGTCAAATATATAACCCAACTAGGTTGGGGTCGAACCCCACAAGGAATATGGTGCTAATTAAGTTGTGTGCAGATTAGTTGACTTTTAATCGTTCGTTTCCGTAAAATAAATAGGGGGATTTGATTCAGTTCACAAATTAATGGTTTCAGTTTAACAAGATGAAATATGTGTAGTAGTATTTGAATTCAGCGAAATAGCAAGCTAGGGTTATGTCCACCTTGTAGTTTTCAATTAGTCAAGTTTCTTAATTTTACGTTTAAGAGAGTTGGTTTGGAATTTTAGCCTACTTGCTTGAATTCAAACTTGTAAATATTTTTTTTAGTTTTCTTTTATTTCTTGTGTTAGGTAGATTTTTATTTTAGTTTACTTATTACTATGGCATCGTGGAATGAACATGAGCTTGGTGGTTGGAAATCTTATCCTGATGATCCATGTCCATATTATGATGGACCTCACTTTTGGTAAGATTGTAGATATGCTCCGCGGAGAGAGATATGTGCACCATCTCCATCCTACCGGGAGTATGATTGTTCTTTATGTGGTGGTCAAGATGGACATTGGAGTGATTTCCCTAATGCCCCCTCCCCCCGTTGCGCTAACCTAAATTCTAGTTCTTCTTTTGAGTTTGACAGGTCTTATGGTCAAGAAAAGGAAGAACGAAGCACCGGAAGGAGTGGCATTGAAGCTATGTTTCAACGAATATTGGATCTCCAGGAAGAAACATACGATATCGTATGTGATATGCATCAAGGCATAAGGCCAATCGTTCATAAGGAGATGGATATAGAGGTCAATCATTCAAAGCACTCTTCTACAATATACGTAGATGATATCTTATCTGTGGAATCATTTAACATAATGGAAGAGTGTGAAGATGAGGAGATAGAACCCTATATTGATGTTGAGCAATCCTCAGTGACTTCCCAACCAGCTGAACCAACCATGAGAGATGATGCCATGATTAAGGACTTGGTGCTAAAGGCAAAAGAAGAAACAAAGAAAATCTCTAATAAAGACTCTAGCCCAATTCGAAGAGAAGATGTCGAGAATGTGAGTAAAAGTGAATGTGTAGTAGATAGTGTAAATTTTGAAGTAGAATTAGTTGAACCTCAATCGAAGTATTTTTCCACATTATGTTTGGATGATATCTTGTCCGTGGAATCATCTAAAATAGTGGAAGAGTGTGAAGATGAGGACCAAGAATCCTATATTTTTTATTTTACACTTGATAAGCAACATAAAAACACACCTCACTTTAAGACCGAGTTGTTTACCATGCATCATCTATTACTCGACTTCTTAATTTCTGCACCACCCCCATATGAGCGAGGCAAAAAGATGGATGCGATGTTGGGGGTGAAATTCATATCCTCAAGGTGGAGGAAAAAGTTGATTGGGTCGTACCGCGACACTAAATTAGGTGCTTGGTGGGAGGCAACCCATCCTTCTAATCATTTTGTTGTTTTTGATTAAGTGTAGGTGTATGAAATACTAAGGAAGTGATTGGTACCAAATTTGGTTTGAAATTGAGCCATGTCAACGGTGGTAAGTTTAGGAGTGATGGAAACATTACAGGTAAGTTGGAGTGGTCAAGTGTGTAAGGCTTAAGTATGATTCGTGTTAGAGTCGTGCCCCGATTTATATTATTCAGCCCCAAAAAGTTTTGCGGTGCAACTTTATTTTGTGACTTTCAATGAGGTCTGTGGTGGTATCGTAGGGGTGCGGGGGCGAAGGCCCCACGGTATGGACCTTTCCCACTGCCTCATATGGAAAATATTAGGCATAGTGTCCGATTTTAAGTGTACAATAGGACGTGGCGATCGATTTTACTTGGACCATGGTATGGGCATCACTTAACATGCTGCCTAAGTACATTGCTCAAACACAAGTGAAACGAGTGGCATTTATGCGCCGCACACCTTGATGTGTGCGATCAAGAATGCATCACACAACCAGTCGCACATATTCACTGGTCCAGGTCTGCCATACCATCTGCAACGCACACTTTGATGTGTGCTATAATATATGTGTCGCACTCTTTAGCATGTGCGATAACCTTTGCGTCGCACACCTCTCCGCATATGCTCACTGCCTCAAGTATGCGATACCCTATGCGCCGCACTCTTAAAGTTGTGCGATAGGGTATGTGTCGCATACCTCTTCGCAGATACCCACTGTATCAAGTGTGTGATATATTATGCGACGCACACTTAGTCCAAACAACATAAATCCGAGCTTAAATTGGGTTAACCTAACCCAAATTTCATCTTTTAAACAGCCATAGCACCGTAAATCCCCAAATTTTTTCTTATTTCACCACAAAACCATGCCTTCAACATACTCTTTGTCCCACAAACTCCTTACCACTTTCAAAACCCAAGAACATCGACTCACTTTCTTCAATCTTTCATCTTCAAGGTAAGTGTTCTTTTCTTAATCCTTAGGTGTTGTGACTTTATGCTGTAGTTATTAATTGATCGCTTGAGGATTATGAATTAAATTCTTGCCATGGCTATGTTGTGAAAGTGATGGTGTTTTGCATATCTTGATATGGTTGAAAGTGAAGGGTATGATTTTGTTCAAAAAGTGTTTCATTGAAATAGACTTGGGGAAATTTAAGTGATTGAATTGTATTGTGACTAACGTGGTGCACCATGTCAAAGTGTATGTCAGGAAAGTCTGAGTACCCGATAATAACACTTAATTGGTTGATATTAACAAATTAAGTGTGGGGTGGTGACTTCACCACCCTCATCTTAATTATAGTTAGTTTAATTATGTGTGGCTGACGTGGATAATAGGATGAATACAGGAAAAATGGCTCCAATGATGATCTCCATGCAAGTGGTATGACTCCTAATGTGGATGAGAAGTACTACTAGCCAGATTCTTTATCTTGTTATTTGCACTAGGGAAAGTGTTGAGCTTAAGTGTAGGGTGGTTGGTTACTTTGCTACTTGTTTTGTAAGAAAATAGGACCTTCTCCTTAGTATACTTCTGGATAGGATTAGTTATTTTGTATAATTAGGTGCTATTCTCGATGATGAATGGATGACAACCATCTTAAGAGAAATGTAGTCTTTTAATTACATGTAACTGCTCTTGTGGATCACATGACATTATAACATAAGTATGTGATGGATCATTACGTTTGAAACACTCAGGCTCTAGTTGTGACTCTTGTTGTGATTGTTGGTTTTAATTGAATTCATGTAATTGTTCGGTCGAGAATCTATAATGCTCCTAATTGAGATGACCATGTGCCATGAGTGTGTAAGACTGTTGTATATTCCTTATTGCAATTGATGCTAGAACTTGCTTGATGTGTATGCAAAGCGAAATAAAGATTGTGAGTTTAGGAGATGATTTAGGCATTTCTTCGATAGCCACTGTTCATACCTTCTTTTGACCTACCTTTGTACATTATCTTAGCTAGCCCCGTTGAGCCTTTAGCTTGTTCTTTTGTTATCCTCATATGTAGCCTAATTCGTTCTTTAATAGACTATAATTTGATCCAAAAAGCTTCTAAGCGCTTTAATGTAAAATCAATTAGAGGAAAAAGGCGAAATTGATGCCCCAAAGTCTAGTTATTAGCGTGTGAAATTGATGTGGTTGGGAGTAGCAAAAATTGTTGAAAAAGTTATAAATTTTATCCCGGACATGTTACAATGAACCTGTTTTGGCCCTGGTCCTTCTTGGACATTGTCCACCTCAACTAAGGCAAATCGCTTAAGTTGAGAGTGGTTATTATAGGGGTGCGTAACATGAAAAAGGTGCAAAAAAAAAATATTTGAAAGGGTTGCATACTCCCACCATAGTGTTATTAATTAAGCTTAACGAGTTGGGGTGAAAAACAAATCTATGAAGATAGCAGAAGTGGAAATTGGTTGTTAGAGATTAGTCTTAATTGCATAATGTAGTGTATTAAAGCGTTTAGGGAAGATAGTCACTATTTCTAGCCAAAATAGTTCCTACCCATCCTTTAGCCTGCATTACAACCCGTAAAAGACCTATTTGATCCTAATCTTAGCATTCTGATATTAGTGGAGTATTAAACTAAGGGCAAGTATATGGTCATCAGTTGTAATTTGAGAATTTTTTGTGAGAGTGAGCGCAACTTGATTCTTGTTCCCATTTTGTTAGAAATTGCATGATTATGAGTGATTATGGGTAACTTTCTTGTTGTGAGGGCACATGGTTGATGAAGGTTGGGTAATTTATATGATTTCTATGCTTAAATGACATACATGAAATTTCCAACTTAATGAGTCTATTCTTGAGGGTAGGTTGTCTCTAGTAATGATTCCTGAATCTACTTCTTGTTCATAATTATTGTGTGAGCCTATTTGAACATCTTGTCTTCCTTTGTGGGTGCTAAGAATTGTTTAGTATGCATAAATGGATATGTTGTTCGAGGACGAACAAAGCTTTAAGTGTGGGGTGGTGATCTTGGGTGTATTTATACGCCTAAGCACCATAACTTATCCATATTTTAGCTAAGTTTAGAGAACAAAGTGCCTAGTTTCTTGTGTTTTTACTCTACTTTTATGTAATTGAGCTAACCAATGTGATTAGCATGATTTCAGATATTAATGAGGTAGATAAAGACATTATGGGACTATGGAATGTGGATGGCATATGACACAAGAGAGAGTAGCAATCTAGACCAAATGTGGCGCCTAGCAACTATGTCTAAGACTACTTTGTCATTTATAATTAGTTCAGGGACTTAGAAGGCAATTATTAGAGAAAAGATTATTAAAAGGCTTAATGCTGAATTTTTACGGATAATTAATTATTCTGTATTAGTTTTTGAAGAGGGAGAGTGGCGGCTTAGCTTGGATAGAGAGAAAAACGTTTTTCTCTTGTTTTCACTATTCGCACACCAAGATCGTCTTCTAGTTTTTGGTATGATGAATATTTTTATTGTGATTTTCGTTTTATTTATGAGTAGCTAAGTTTATTAGTTAGGGTTATGGAAGCCTTGTAGCATACAATCTATCACTTTGGGTTTTGAATTCATTATGCATTGATTTGCTTATATCATACTCTCTTCGCTTATCTTGAATTCTCGTGGTTGCAAACATAGAGGATATGCCTTAAAACGCAACTTGTTCGAAAGAAAGGTTGATGTTCGGAAAAGAGAGTAGTGACAAGAAAATAGGATTACCAACCCCAATTTCATAAGTTAATGCCTTGGAGATTTCGTATTGTTTTTGGTAAACGTTTTTTATTCGAGAGAACTAAAGTGAATTAGTCCTTGATGGTTGAGAAACACTAGGATTATGTTATTAAATACAATACGTTTCTCTGTAAGCACGATGCATGTATGAATTCATAAAGCCCATAATTAGAAAGTATTGAAAACTACAAGGTGGACATAACCCTAGCTTATAAACTTAGCTACTCATGAATAAAACAAAAATCACAACAGAAATATTCATCATACCAAAAACTAGAAGACGATCTTGGTGTGCGAATAGTGAAAACAAGAGAAAAACTTTTTTCTCTCTCTCCAAGCTAAGCACCACTCTCCCTCTTCAAAAACTAATAAAGAATAATTAATTATCTGTAAAAATTCAGCATTAAGCCTTTTAATAATCTTTTCTCTTATAATTGCCTTCTAAGTCCCTGAACTAATTATAAATGACAAAGTAGTCTTGGACATAGTTGCTAGGCGCCACATTTGGTCCAGATTGCTATTCTCTCTTGTGTCATATGCCATCCGTATTTCATAGTCCCATAATGTCTTCATCTACCTCATTAATACCTGAAATCAAGCTAATCACATCGGTTAGCTCAATTACATAGAAGTAGAGTAAAAACACAAGAAACTAGGCACTTTGTTCTCTAAACTTAGCTAAAATATGGATAAGTTATGGTTCTTAGGCGTCCAAGATCACCTGCACCAAAGGGTGCTACTTCTGTTCCTAGCTTTGGCGCTGGTCGAAACCGTCTGTATGTTCTTGCCAATCATTGGGATTCTAAGCCGTCCCCCGATGTTGTTACTGGTATGCTCAAACTTTTCTCTCGTGTTATCTATTATCTACTTAATCCCGGGTCTACCCTCTCTTATGTGACCCCTTATGTGGCTATTCATTTTGGTTTTGATCCTGAGTGTATTCCGCATCCCTTCTATGTGTCCACCCCGATAGGTGACTCCATTGTGGCTAGAAGGGTCTATAGGAGTTGTGTGATGTCTGTCAGTGGTAGGGGGACCTTGGTGGATCTGATAGAGTTAGACATGTTAGACTTTGATGTGATGTTGGGGATGGACTGGTTGCATTCGTGTTATACATCTCGTGATTGTCAGACCCGAAGGTTCAGTTTCCACTAACCTAAGGATCCGGTGATTGAATGGGAAGGTAGTTCCTTAGTGCCTAAGGGAACATTCATTTCGTATCTTAGAGCCTGGAAGTTGATTTCTAACGGTGTCTATATCATTTAGTGCATAACAGATCTAGATTCAAAGGTCCTTCTTTACATTTTGTCGCTGTGGTCTGTGAGTTTCCCGAGGTGTTCCCTGATGATCTTCGTAGTGTTCCTCCCGATAGGAAAATTGATTTTGGGATTGACCTTCTTCCTGGCACTCGTCCTATTTTTATCCCTCCCTATATAATGGCTTTGACTGAGTTGAAAGAATTGAAGGGGCAGTTGAAAGATCTTTTAGATAAGGATTTTATTCTCCCTAGTGTTTTTCCTTCGGGTGCTTCGATTCTCTTTGTGCATAAGATGGATGTGTATAGATTACCACTAGTTGAATAAGGTGACAGTGAAGAATAAGTATTCATTTCCTAGGATCGATGCTCTCTTTGATCATCTTCAGGGTGCTAAGTGTTTCTCTAAGATTGATCTTCGACCGGGTTACCATCAGTTGAAGATTAGGGAAGTGAATATCCGTAAGACTGTCTTTCGAACCCGGTGCGGTTATTTTGAGTATTTGGTGATGCCCTTTGGTTTGACTAATGCCCCAACAACTTTATGGACCTCATGAGTCGAGTATTCTGTCAGTTCTTGGATTTGTTCATGATTGTATTTATAGTGATATCTTGGTGTATTCCAAGAATGAGGCGAATCATGCCGATCACATCCGCCTTATGTTGCAAACCTTGA
Source organism: Capsicum pubescens (assembly GCA_030864215.1). Lineage (NCBI taxonomy): Eukaryota > Viridiplantae > Streptophyta > Magnoliopsida > Solanales > Solanaceae > Capsicum > Capsicum pubescens. Next base: position 130,101,922 of record CM061543.1, read on the forward strand.
AAGATCAGCAGTTGTATGCGAAATTCACAAAGTGTGAGTTCTGGTTGAATGTTGTGACCTCTCTAGGTCATGTTGTTTCTAGTGAAAGGATCATGATAGATCCACAAAAAGTTGCAGTGGAGAAGAAGTGGCCTAAACCTACGACTACAACCGACATTTGAAGCTTCTTAGGTTTAGCCGGTTATTATAGGAGGTTTATGGAAAGTTTCTATTCTATTATTGCCTCATTGACTAAGTTGACTTAGAAGAAGGTGAAGTTCTTATGGTCTGATGCTTGTGAGGATAGTTTCGAGAAGTTGAAGGATAAATTGACTTCGGCTCCAATCTTGACTTTACTTAAAGATACTAATGGTCTTGTTGTTTATTGTGATGTGTCTCGGGTGGGATTGGATTGCGTGTTCATGCACCATAACAAAATGGTTGTATATGATTATGAGGATGATAAAAGGGTGATTCAAATTCAATTTGGGGGGGGGGGGATGACATGCTAGAACTGGTCAAGAAAAGTGTATGCTTGATTGTCTAATCATATGCTTGTGAGACAACACATGTGCGTGAAAACAAAGTCAAATAACCTAGCTCGTAGAACTCGAACTGAAATTAGACAAATAAGGGGTCGTGGATGGCTAAAGGTTAGAAAATCTCATAAAAGAACTTAACAAGTGAACAACGAAAGTTGTGCGTTTAAGGGAAACAAGGAAAACAAATGAAGGTGAATAAGGTGGAAATGTTGAAAGACTTGGGGATGTAAGTGATTACGTCTAGGGAGGTTTTATAATCACTTGATCCATACATTACTTCTCGCACCTTAACCTTCATCTGCACCTCAAACTTGGTAAGTCTACATTAGTGACGAACAACATGAAGGGCATGTCTATGATTCTAGTTGTTGTACTTGAATTTCTTTGTGAGAGTGAGCGAAAATTCTTTCAATATTTGTGCTCCTTTGAAATTAAAATGTCTTGTGTGAGTGGAGTTAAACAACTTGAGAAGCATTTTTTATGCAAAAATTTTATTTAGATACTATCTTCATCCTTGCGTCGTTGAAATGCTCATCTTGAAAAAACTTTGATTTACTACTTGTCATTTCAGTAGAAATGGATAAGATATATTTAAAAAAAAATAAAAAATTAAAAACAAACAAACAGTGAGGAGGGGCTGTATATCCTACCAAAAATACCTCAATTGCCGTCCCCTAACTCAATACTATCATTACAAATTAATAATTAAGAATATATACTTACAACAACAAAATTTAGAGAGGATATTCCAATATCATCCCCGGGAGCAAAATGCTACTCTGTTGATCTCACAGAGGGCAGTAACATCAGTCCTAGGGAACACCAAATGTAAAAGAGGGACTGAAGAGGGTGTGATAACTGCGTTGATTTTGTCAAAAGCTCTTTTAACTTCGAATGGTGATGGCACATTATACCATTGTACATACCAAGAAAGAAGAGTAGAGGCTCTTCTCCCACAATCTTCAGTTGGCCATCTTCCAGACTTGATGTACGTAGAAAAGTCCTGAAATTCCAAAGATGAACTAAGGATCTTCTCCACCCACTTCTTTACTGAACCAAGAAAAGTTGATTGTACGATTCCCTCCTTTGAACTTGTTGATCTTTTACTAAGCAAACCATTATTGTAGGCCAGTGCTATCTGTACAGGCAGAATGGAATACAATAATCCATTAAAGATGGATATCAAGGATATTAATAAAAAAGGTAATATGCAGCTTAGAAGGAAAGTCCTCAGCATCAGTAAAGCATAAGTTCAATCAGGAGACCAGATCAAGAAGCATTCACTTTTAAGGGTACAATTGTTAAAATTGGTCTTGGGCCTAACTCACACTCCAAAAAGCTAGCTCATGAGGAGGAGAATTGCCCAAGCCTTATAAAGAGACTACCCATCTTATTAACCACCAATGTGGGACTTTCTTTTCAATCTTTTAACACCCCACCTCACGGCCCAGACCTCAACTGGGATATCAATTCGGGGGCCCAACATTGGGTGAGAATGGGCTCTGCTCTGATACCATGTTAAAATTGATCTTGGGCCTAACTCACACCCCAAAAGTTAGCTCATGAGGAGGAGGATTGCCCAAACCTATAAAGAGACCACCCATCTCATTAACCACCAATGTGGGACTTTCTTTTCAATCTTTTAACACCAATCTAATTGCCACAATAAAATCTTCTCTGAGTAACTTGTGTTGGATAAGTTTTACAGTACTTCACAGGGATGAACTGATAAACTTGAAGAACATATGAGGTCTTTACAGTGTTGGAAATGCTAATGGTCATTGACCAATGGTACGATATAAACTAGCCAAAATAGGCTCACCTGTCTTTTTAGGAAAGAAGAACATAATCATCCGTCTTTTTGACTTTTCATAAAGAGGAAATAATGAAGTTAAAGATGGTATTAGGGCTTTATGGTTAGAAATATTTATTATTCATTAATGGTTATCATGTTTTGGTACCAAATCTAAGTCCACATACTCTGCAACTCGCAAATAAATGACTTCACGCATGTAACCAAACAATTTGTCTTCTGAATCTTATTCAGAGTGTACAGAAATCTCAAAGATCTGCCATTATTATACTTTCATCTGCTTAGCAAATGGAAAAAGAATTGGCCCATACAAAAAGTTGAACGTAAATAAAGAAATCCTTCTGATAGTGATCATATTAACTTTAAAAATTTACGAAGATAGCAAGCCCACACACTAAGCAGGTAGTTAAAAGAGAATTTTGAATCTGAAACAAGATCACTTTTAAAAAAATCCATAGATTCGGCCAGCTAATCAAGTATAAAACAAACAGATACCTTCAGACTTGAGATGAAGAGTGTGTCCTGTAAATTGCTGGAACTACTAGTAACCCGATCAACCATGGAACCAATAGTTGTGTATAGCGACAGATAAACCTGCAGATTTTCCAAAAGTTAAATGACTGCCTCCAAATACTAATATTAGCTTCTGAACAAGGAGAACAAGTAACACAATCTTCATAAGAAGCAACTAAAGACCCTAAGTTTTAAACGTCAATTACGACTAATCACGACCCTAGCAGCTTGATTAAGGTATCCCCAAGGTGTAAACAGAATCACATGAAGGTGGTGAATTACTGACGACATGATAATATACCAGTGTTATGGTTTGGAAGTGGTTTAGGCTGATAAAAGAGCAAGGAACGAGATGTGAGGTTAAAAAGAAGAACATGATATAGGGCTATCTTGGGATCCCCTCATGTCACGGGAGGTGCCACTGCCAAGAACATGAGAAAGGAGAGTTACAGCCATCACCAGCCCGTCACAAGACTCAGGCCTGGGTCACCGAAGTGAGCTTGCGATTGGAGCTCATCACGAGAAAGTGAGGCCTGGGAGAAGAGTTTACAAGGACAATGGAAGTTGTCAGTGTTGCAAGGAAATCATGAGAAGTACCCAAGGCAGACTCAAGGGGCTTGCAAGAGGCAACACTGGGCTATAAATACCAGTCAATCAGGGAAAGATATTCCAGATACAGTTTGAAGGGCTTTGGGCTCCTTGGGAGGGATTCAACCAAGGCATCAAATATACCGACAAGTTGAGTCATAATGATACTTTGGGTTTGCTTTCACTCCATAAATGTGGTACTCCTTCCGTTTCAATTCATGTGAACCTATTTGATTCGGCACAAAATTTAAGGAAAAAAAAACAAGACTTTTGGAGCTTCTGGTCTTAAACACGCCAAAACATGTGTGGCTATATGACTTTTGAAAGTATGGTCCTAAACATGCCATAACTTTTGTGTGGCTATAAAAGTTTCTCATTTAGGAAAAAATAAAAAGTTTCGATTAAATTGTTTCCAAATTTAGAAAAGGACCATGTTTTTTTAGGCATACTAAAAGGGAAATAGGTTACATGAACTGAAACAGAAGTAGTGAGAGGGACAAATTCCATAAGGTGAAATGGTAAAAAGCCTTACTTCCAAAACACTAAGGAGGTCTAGGAATCAAGGATATGGTTCTGCACATCAAATGCCTACTCATGAGATGGTTATGGAGATATACACAGGAAGAGCAGGTTTAATGGGAGGAGGTTGTCAATGCAAAGCATGGGGTACACAGTCATTGGTGCATCATACTTTCAAGAGCACCTCATGGGTTGGAGTCAGTGTTACAAAAGCAAATATCTCAAAAAAAACTCTAAGGTCCTTCGGGGTTTTAAGTGCAAAGGGCACAAAAAGAATGGGCTTTAATGAAAAAGGCACAAATGGAGAAAAATGCAAGTATAGTGTAGTTCAAGATTAATAATCATAAGCATGAATGGACACAGAAATTGAAAACAATTTATGATAAAGTGAACATCAATTGTTTAGTCTCGCATCTTCAGAATTGCACTCATTAGCAAGGAGAAGTATGCCCAGGAGTGGGTATTAATGAACGTTGGTTGGTTTGTTGGAAAATTGATAAATAGTTGAGGGCACTAATTGAGTATTTTAATGATCAAAATAGCATAAATAGTCAAGTTAATATAAAGGATTGTATTGACGAACCTAGATTAAATCTAAGGTAAGTTGAGATCTACCTTGCTTAAAGGTGGTTCCCATGTCTAAAATGTTTATGGAACTGTTTCGCAAGAGAATGCAGGTTCGGGGAGCCAATATGCATGATCAATGTTTATGAAAAAATAATCTTTTAAGGTGCTATATGGTGTTATGATGAAATATTTACTAGAAAGAACCATGTTTTCTATGATAATGGTACTATATGTCAATGTTTCATAAAGTAATTCTGCTTATGCTTTCAACTATGATTGCAATGATATTGTGCTATGAATATGATGAAACTAATGGTTTCACCTATGACTATGATCATGTATACAAACTTATGCCATGTTTTAACTCTTGAAATGATTCAATGAGGGCATAAGAGGCAGACATAATTGAAGAGTATTAAGAAAGGGTCACAAAGCCAAAACATTAAACATTGATTACATAGACCATGATTGTGAAATACTTAGACACACAAAAAAGGGTAAAAGGAGCTATATTTTATAAAGAAATGTTTTAGTAGTATTCTTAAATAAGAGGATATTTGATTTCCAAAAAGGTGGTGATGCTTATCAAAATCACACGTTGGGATCATAGTTTTGACCATTTCTAAATGGCAACTATGTTCTATTACCAAGAAATGGTGAGATTACATAATTTTTGAAGTATGGTATTAAAGCAAGACCATCCAACTGATGTATACATGATCCACTCTTCTAATTTCTATGTAAGTGTCTACACTAACTCCCAAAAATTGTAAGGTTATGTTTTGATAAAGTAAGAATAGTGTTAGAACAGTATTATGTATTACATCCGAAAGAATTTCAATATATTGTCTACACATAGGGATCAGTGTAATAACTAGTTTACGCAACTTAATAATATTTTCCAAGTCATTATTTCTCACATGGTATCAGCGCACTGGTGAGAAACATCCGGAAAAGAAAATACAGTCACTGTGACATTTGCAGCAACTATACCACTTATTCGCATCGTCGTTTTTCCTTTGGTGTAGTGTAAAAACCAACACTACCACACAATCTGTCGGTCGACACAACTTTCATCGCCCGAAGATCAAACCCTAGTAAGATTTTCCAGCAAGCGACCCTGCACATATTGCCAAAGGCTAGGGTTTCGACAAGCAAGTAAAGTCACGGGCCGTGCATGAGATGATTATTCAGCCCTTTTTCAAGTCAGTTCTTTTTATGTCAAGGTTGCCTATTGATTCTGACCATGACCCACAATTTTTTCTGGAAAATAGTCGCCAGGAAATTGTTTTCTGGCAATACAACATTGTTCTGATTTTCGATTTTGTTCCTCTTCAGTTGAGGTCGTGTGGACCTTTCAAGCACTTCGTACCAGTTTGCAGAAGATTTCGATAGCCAAATTTGGCTTTTAGTGCAATCAGATCTATTTTACCGAAAATATGTGTTTTCTGACAGTGTTTCAGATCTTTCTTTCCATTATTTGTCGATAACTCTCTCCAATCCAACCATGTCACTTGGAGTTGATGCTTTTATTCCCAAAAATATGGGAGTTGGAAATTCAAGTCTTATGATTACTTCATAACCCTTAATGAGGTTACTAGAAAATCGAACATCACAGTCTATGAAGAATTGACAAGGAGGAGGTTATTTTGGAGGATCTCAACCCAAGGGTAGTTATTGTAGTAGGCATGGACACCTGGACATACATGTGTGGTATGTTGTTCTCTGCATAGTCGACTACCCAAGAATGCTCATGCTTCTCAGTTTGACACTACAAGTTTACTTATCCGAAGAGGAACATACTGAGTTTTTTAAGTATCATTCAAGTAAGTAGGCATCACGTAGCCTCAGCTGCACATCAGACATCTTATCAGACTGTTGTTTCTCATGTTTTAAGATACTTCAGCTTTCAATTTATTTCAGTCTTTTGGTGAGTCTACTTGCACTTAGCATGCATGTTTTAAGATTATGTATGAAATCAGTTTAACTTATTGCATTCATTCCCACTTGCACAGTACATTCCAAAGTACTGATCCACATATATGTCTATGTGCTACATTGTCTCATAATATAGGTAGCAGTTGTAGCACACACATCATAATCAGACAGTTTGCAGCTTCCAGCCAGCAGGTGATGAGTTCTCCTAGTTTGAGAATCTCCAGTCAGATGTCATTTTGCAGCTTCCAGCCAGCAGGTGATGAGTTCTCCTAGTTTGAGAATCTCCAGTCAGATGTCGTTCATGTACTCAATTTTAATTATTCATATGTATTGATTAGTGGTAGTTGGAGGCATGTCCCAACTATCTATAGTTAGTATAGTAGAGGCTTCATAGACAGTTAGTCAAAGTCACTCATGTTATTTAAGTTCCTCTTTCAGATTTATTGTGTTGTAAACCTTTTTAGTATCACATGTATTCCAGTTTTCTTACGACAACAAATTTAGTTCATATAATTAATTTAATTTAAATGCTCAAGTATCATGCCAGTTCATGGAGTAGCTTGGGATTACTTATGGTTCTAAGCACCGTGTTACAAATAGGGGGCAGTCTCGGGTCGTGACAGCTTCCATCCATAAGTCTACAAGTGAAGCACTCTCTCATCGAGAATGGCGATAGACTATGATCGACGAGATGTCTGATTTAAAAACTAGTGGTTCTTAGGAGTTTGCTCCTCTTCCCTTAGGTAAATGTATTGCTGGTTATTGTTGGGTTTATGCAATCAAAGTTGGCTCGGAAGGCTCGCTTTTAGCCAAAGGTATACTTAGATATTGAGCTTAATTACAGCGATACTTTTTTTATGTGTGTGGCTAAAGTGGCATTTTCCTGTCTTTCCTATCTATAGCCATGATCATCGTTTTCCATTAGCCTCTTCGTTAGTTAGACATTAAGAATGTTTTTCTCCACAATGACCATAACGAATAAGTCTACATGAAGCAACCACTTAGTTTTGTTTCGGAAGGGAGTCCAGTAGCCTTGTATGTTGATATTGCAAGTCACTCTATGGCCTAAAACTTCTCCTCGAGCCTAGTCTGGAAGTTCAGCACAATAATTTAGGACCTTAGCATAACTTGTATTGAAGGTGATCACTCTTTTACTTTAACGACATTTTGCTCTACATTTGTTTATTTATTTGGTGGTTTATGTTGACGATATCGTTATCATCCGTAATGATCAAGATGGTAAGACAATATCACTTATTTAAAGCAACATTTTAGGACTAAAGACTTCGGCAGATCGAAGTATTTTTTCGTTATCGAGGTTGATCAGTCCAGATCAGGTAAACGAAAATATGCCTTAAATATTCTTGAAGAGACAAGAATGATAGTATGCATACTCATTGACACGTATTGATCCGAATAAACTCCTGCCAAATTAGGGGGATCCACTCAATGATCGTGGAAGATAAAAGTGGTTGGTTGGTAAGTTGAATTATCTCACATTAACTAGACCAAATATTTCTTTTCCTGTGAGTGTTGCAAGTTAGGCTATGGATTCTCCATACGATAGTTATTGGGATGTAGTTGTCTGCATCTGTGACATATAAAGTCATCTCCATGCAAAGGACTACAATTCCAGGATTGAGGATCGAGGAAATGAGCAGATAGTTGGATATGCAAACGTTGATTGAACAGGCTTACCTTCTAATAGATATTCTATATCCGGATACTGTGTTTTATTAGGATTTAATTTAGTGTTATGGAAGAGTAAAAACGAAGTGTGGTTGCTCGCTTGGGTGTAAAAGTAGAATATTGAGATGGTTGTCGTAACAAGTGAGCTATTTTGGATTAAACAAGTGTTCAGAGAACTAAAATTTGGGGAAATCAAACAGATATAACTTTTATCTGATAACCATGAGACAATTAATATCGCATCGAATCTCGTATATTATGAGAGGACTAAGCACATTGAGGTTGACTATCACTTTGTCAAAGAAAAATTGTAAGACCCCGCAAAATTCTCTCGTAGTCTGAGCCTTATAGCGCGTCAAGTGAAGCGTAAATCCGGTCCTAAAAGATTGAGAAGTGCCTTCCCAAGTGAGAAATATTTTGAACCATGTAGAATTTCCCTAATGTCGACTTTTTGTCATGTAAAGCATTGAATAAGCTTCCCATCGATACCAATTTCGTCAAAATCCGGCATCGGACGAGGAAGTTATGGCCGTTTTACTCAAAGCAGTCGGAACCGCCCAGGTGCGACGGTCGGGTTGACGGACCGTCGAGCTTGCGACGGACTGTAGCCCAGCCCATCGCAACCAAGGCAGTGACTCCCTTTTCTGGCCCAAGTGCGACGGTCAGGACGACGGACTGTCGCTGGGACCGTCGCGCTGAGGCAGTGTGGCCTCATATTGACCAACATGCGACGGACGATCCGATGGACCGTCGGGTTTGCGACGGACCGTCGCTGAGACCATCGCATCAAGGCAGTGTGTTCTTTTTCCGACCGCTGTGCAACAGACGATCCGACGGACCGTCAATTCGACCGTCGCAAACCCCGTTCAGCATTTTTAACTCAATTTTAAAAGGGTTTTTTGTCATTTTCCCACTCTTTTCAACCTCTATTTATATCCGATCAAGGCTCATAACTTCATTTCTCATCTTCAACATCAAAAACTAGGGTTTCCTACAAATTAAAACCCTTCTTCCTTCTTCAAGAAAAATCAAGAGAAATCAAGAAATCAAGAATCTCTCCAAGAGCCTTCAAGAAAGAGTTTCCTAAGGTATGCAGATGTTGATTCTTGGGTCCCTTTCATCCAAGAAGCTCAAGAACCCTTTTCTAAATTTCAAAGATCTTATGTTTATGAGTTTTCATGATTCATATGAGTTGAAATTGATGTTCATGCTATTATTGAGTTCTGATTCATGTTTGTTTACAAGGTTATCAAGCTTTGACCCTAGTATGTGATATTCATGTAATGTTCATGATAAACCCTCTTCAAGTTGCTTGTCAAGTGATGTGCTTATGTCAATTAAGTGTAGAAATTGTTGAATAAGCAAAGCATGCTCCCCATATGTTTGATAAAATACTTATGTGAAGGAATTAGAGCCATTATAGCATGTTGACTAGAAATCCCCAATTGTGTGCAAGCCTATGCATGCCAAGTGTTTGTTGAAAAGCTTTAGTGAATGAATTGTGACATGATAGCATGAAATTCCCCAATTATGTGCTCTCTGATACATGCTAAGGCTTTAATCCATGCTAAGTGTATGATGCAAGACCTTGTTGAATGGAGTATGAGCCAATAGCATGTCTCCCTATACTATCACATGTTTATCATTTCTAAATGCTTGAATAGATGTTTTAGTGGTTGTGATGGTGAATGAATGTCCATGGTCTTGATAATTCAAGAATGGTTATGCTTTACTTTTATGTTATCGAGTCCTGGGGGTATTTCTACCCGACAATTTAGCTGCACTCTAGAGCCTCAGTTCAGTACACAACTCAGATCTAGTAGTATTTGCGCTATGGTGTTTTATTTGACACCATAGGTTCAAAGGCACGAGATCCAGAGTACCCTTAGCAGCTCAGTCTCAGTCAACAGCGGTAGACATAGCAGTGAGTCCTCTTCAGTCGAGGATGATCCTTATTTTTTTTATTATTGCATCAGACTTAGTTTATTTTTAGACGGAGTTAGTTGGGAACATGTCCCATCAACTCTACAGCTCAGACAGTTTAGAGGCTTTTCGGACAGATGTATCAGTATTCAGTTTTAAATTTTGAGTATTTTTAGATGTTTGAACCTTATGGCCAGTTTCCACATTTATTATCTATATTACGCAGTGTCCAGGTACAAATATCAGTAGAGGGTTAGCTTGTGATCCTTCGGGATCATAAGCACCGTGTGACGTCCCGGTTCCAGAAAATGGGGTCGTTACAAAAATACTCCAGGAAATATAGTTATAAAATTTGTGAAATCGAGTGATCGACTTGCAAATATTTCACTAAATCCTTCACATGCACTTGTATAAGTTACACAAGATATTAATGGTTGTTTTTAATTATTGTAATTTATAATACTTTTTATTCTATTCCAATTTAAGTGACACTGATATAATTTCTAGAGTCAGCCAAATATTTTATATCTTTTAAATTTTTAAGTTGTTAATTATTTGATTTATAAGGTTTTTTATAAAAAATTGCAATAAAACTTTCTCCATCCCAGTTTATGTAGCACACATAAAATTTCGATAATCAATCAAATTTTTCTATATTAAGTTTTAATATTGTTATTTACAATACATTTTACCTCATTTTCAAATAACATTTGTTACTTTATGTCTTCCTCTGTCTCATCCCAATTTATGTGGCACTAATATAATTTCAATAATCAATCAAATTTTTTATGTTGACATATCATTTTGTGTTTATTTTACTTTTTTGAAGAAATATTATTAATTGTCAATGCTTAGGTGACCAACAACAACACCATACCTAGTGTATTCCCCAATAATTAATTAGGAGTAATATAGGTAAATCACAATTGAAGCAGTAAAGCGGACATGTCTTAAATAACTCATAATAACTTATTAGAAGTGATATAGCAAAACCACTATAAATTAAAAATAGGTATGAAAAAGATTTAAGCGGATCTCTCATAAGACATCACGTTAATTTAAAACATCAATAGTTAATTTATCATTTTTTTTATTTATTTTACCTTTTTATTAAATATTATTAATTTTTTTAATATACACATAACTTATAATAATTAATTAGGGATGAAATAGTAAAATTATGATTGAGGCAGCTGAAGCAGACATATCATAAATATTTATTTTACTTTTTATTAAATATTATTAATTTTTCAATACGTAAATGACATAATAATTAATTAGGCATGAGATGGTAAAATCACGGAGGAAGCAGGCATGACAACCATCTCCTGCTTCCCTTCACTCTTCTATATATAGAATGTGTAATAAGACCGCAACATATGACTTATATACATCAGCTTGAGGGGAATGTTATAGTATCCTAATGCAAAAAGATTTGTAATGTATTGTCTATAAATAGGCTCAGTTTAATAATAAGTTTACGCATCTTAGTAATATTTTTCGAGTCTTTATTTCTCACAGATATGAAGGATATGATATGTTACACAATATGTTGGAATCTCATAAACGTGATAACATATTATTAGATAATTTTAGGACATGTTTTATGTTGATTATACAATCACTTAAGCATGATTTTCCTCAAGTCTCATCCCACCTTTTGATGCGAGTCAATGACACTAAGTATGATTATATTCACACCCGAGGGCGATGTCATTGTTTTTCTATTACATATAGTTGCGCCCAAAGTTGGTGACACAAGCTCTAAATTTTTCAGGTACCGGTGTGTATCTAGAGGTCACTTCGTTCTTTAAATTTTAAGATTCGAAGGTACAAATCCAGGTACAGATACAGGTGTTAGGATTCAGCTAAAAATAGAGTTACTTTTCTAATTATGAAACAATGTGTAGAAAATTTACAAGGTCCTTCAAGGAGAAAATATATTGATCAAAAGGAAAATCCAAAAAGGGCATAGGAATTACTGTATACAAGTTATTCTATTTTCATCAATTTCCCCTTATTTAAGTTTTGATTACAGAAGTCATAGGTACTTGTCCCGAATTTCTCCGTTGGTTTTGGTGATAATACCCAATATCGATTGACCAAATCCGGTACGTGTCCACACATCCACACTAATGTCATGTTGACACCGGTGCAACACTAAAAATGAAGAGCCTCTGGATGTGCCCCATGCATAGTATATTTTTGTACATCATAGAGGTTCCATGACATTATTGTAGGTGGCCTAGAGTCTAGACATGAGTCCCTTATGAAATTTTCATTTTGTAATGATTTTCAAATATTCTATGATTGCGAACCATAGGTTAGATTTTCATGATTATGATGAGGCTGATAAGCCTTATGTTATATTAAGCTTTATATACATGATGCCTGCATTACTATGAAAAGGATAATAAGTCTAGATGGTTAGCTCCATGAAAAGTGTTAAGATTAGTGCCTCAAAAGCTGTAGATTAGTTGTACCAGCTATTGTAATTCAAAATATAACATTAAAGTAGGATTTAAATTTAGCTAAATAAGGCTGCAATCTTGCAGAATCGGATTTATTACCTTTGTTGATCTTTAGGCCATAATTGTTAGAGATAATGGTAGCTTATTTTACTCCTTTTATTGAGCTTTTCAGTTATGATCTTACGTATAAATGTGGCAGTGATCAATGAAACTTCACAATGCTTTCTGCTCTTTCTTTTCTTTGTTAAATATTTGTTTTTCTCTCCAAAAAATTGGTATCAGAGCCTTGCCAACTTGAGGGACCTGTGAGAAGAGAGTGAATAAACAAAAACACAAGTTCTTTCTATATACTCAGTCATTAAACTGTTATCTTAAATAGTTTATAGAAAATGAATTCTGAAACAAGCTTTCTAATTCCACTTGTCTTCAATGGTGAGAATTATCAAGCTTGGGCAATTAGAATGATGGTTCATCTTGAAACATTAGATCTCTAGGAAGCAGTAGAAGAGGACTATGAAATAACTCCTCTTGGAGCTAATCCAACAGTGAATCAGATGAAACATCACAAAGAGAGAAAGACAAAGAAAGTCAAAGCCAAAGCATGCCTTTTCTCTGTAGTATCTCCTTCAATTCTTACAAGACAAATGAAGTCCGCTGCAGAAATTTGGGAGTATCTCGAAAAGGATTACCAAGGAAATGAAAGAGTGCAGAATATGCACTTGATGAATCTGATTCGGGAATTTGAAATGAAGAGAATGAAAGAACCAGAAACTATAAAAGATTATGCCGATCAACAACTCGACTTAGCCAACAAGGTGAGATTGTTTGGTAAGGATTTTACTAATGAAAGAATTGTTCAAAAAAATCTTGTCACACTTCTTGAGAAATATGAAGCCACAATCTCTTCTTTAGAGAATTCTAAGGATCTGTCAAGCATTACCTTGCCAGAACTTGTTAAAGCTTTGCAGGCATTGGAGCAAAGGAGAATAATGAGGAAAGAAGGTTCTGTTGAAGGTGCTTTTCAAGCTAAATCACAAAACAATTCATACGAGGGAAAGAAAAAGAACCAGAAGCAAAGGCAAGGCAATAGTTACAACAATCAGGGGGAAGTAATCCACCCTGCCCTCATTGCAAAAAGACAAATCACTCTCAACAGAAATGTTAGTGGAGACCAAATGTCAAGTGCAACAAATGTGGTCAACTGGGTCATGTGGAAAGGGTATACAAGTCACAAACGCAATAAGAAGAAGCCAAGGGTGCTGTAAATCAATATGAAGAAGAGCAACTATTTGTAGCAACTTGTTTTGCTAGCAAAAGCACTTCTGAAAATTGATTGATTGATAGCGGATGCACAAATCATATGACCAGTGATCAAGAGCTCTTTAAAGAGCTAGATAGATCTGTTATTTCCAAAGTCAAAATTGGAAATGGAGAATGTCTTGACGCAAAAGGCAAAGGAACAATTGCAATTCAAAGCTCTACAGGTTTGAAACTTATAACTGATGTTTTCTTTGTTCCTAATCTTGATCAAAACCTCTTAAGTGCTGGGCAGCTACTTGAAAATAGTTTCAAAGTGTTGTTTGATGAAAAAGCATGTGTCATCAGGGATTCGGATAATAAGGAGATGTTCAAGGTCAAGATGAGAGTAAGGAGTTTTTCCTTGAATCTATTGGACGATGAGCAAACAACAGTTGTCAAGTTGGAAAAAGATTTCGAGTTATGGCACAAAAGACTCGGACATTATCATCATGATGTCATACTCTTCATGAAAGAAAATCAACTAGCAAAAGGTCTCCCGAGCCTTGAGAAAAATCTGCCTACTTGTGAAGCTTGTCGGTATGGGAAGCAAACAAGGCTTTCTTTTCAGAATTCATCATGGAGGCCAAAGAATAACCTGCAACTTGTTAACACGGATGTAGGAGGACCTCTGAAAACACCATCTTTAAAGGGCAGTAAGTACTATATTGCCTTTATCGATGATTGTTCCAGATATTCTTGGATTTATTTTTTGAATTTTAAATTTGAGGTAGCTAATGTATTCTGGAAATTTAAAGCTTTTGTGGAAAATCAGAGTGGTTGCAGAATTCAGGCAATAAGAACAGACAATGGAACCGAATATACTTCAGAAAAGTTCAACAACTTTTGTAATAAAGCAGGCATCGAGCATCAACTAACGGCACCCTATACTCCTCACCAAAACAGAGTAGTGGAAAGGAAAAATAGGACGCTAATGGAGATGACAAGGTGTTTGCACCATGAGAAAGAGCTGCCAAAGAAATTTTAGGCTGAAGCTGCCAATACCGCAGTATTTCTGCTAAACAGATTGCCAACTAAGGCTCTGCAAAAGAAGACACCATTTGAGGCTTGGTTTGGTTACAAACCTTTGTTAACAAATCTGAAAATATTTGATTTTCTTTGTTTTTCTTATGCTCCTCGGGTTGTTTTTTTAGTTTTGGTTCTGGAATATTCTTTTGTTGTTGAAAAAAAGCGAGATGTTGTGGCTCAATCTACAGCTGAAGCAGAATACATTGCAGCTGCTTTAGCTGTGAATCAAGCCCTTTGGATTCGGAAGCTGCTGGAAGATTTGTACATGGAACAAAAGAAGAGTACCGAAATCCTTGTGGATAATGAAGATGCAATTTCAACTGCAAATAATCCTGTTTCTCATGGAAAGACAACATTTCAAGATCGAGCTTTATTTATTGAGGGAGGTGCAAAAGAATGGAGACATAAACATGGTGCACTGCAGAACTGATTTTCAGAATGCTGACATTTTAACTAAGTCTCTACCTAGAGCAAGATTCAAGTTTCTCATAGAAAGACTTGGTGTTACTGCTCTTAAGTCAAGGAGGAGTGTTAAGATTAGTGTCTCAAAAGCTATAGATTAGTTGTACCAATTGCTGTAATTCAAAATACAGCATTAAAGTAGGATTTAAATTTAGCTAAATAAGGCTGCAATCTTGCAGAATTGGATTTATTACATTTGCTGATCTTTAGGCCATAATTGTTAGAGATAATGGTAGCTTATTTTACTCCTTTTATTGAGCTTTTTCAGTTATGATCTTATATATAAATGTGGCAGTGATCAATGAAACTTCACAAAGCTTTCTGCTCATTCTTTTCTTTGTTAAAGATCTGTTTTCGCTCCAACAAAAAGTTTTAACACATCAGGCGTCAATCACACATGCACCTAGAATTGGGGTGTAACAACTACTTCAATATTCAGTAGATAACATTTTTCTTAACAGGTTAGAACAAATGTTCAAGAAAGTTTTTCCATGGCAACTACACAACTGCATGGCTCAAAAACGCAGCATTTACTGTCCATCATTTAAGAATATTTTTTTTATGTAGGTAAAAATCATTTGCATGATGAATCATCCATCACCTGTAATAGGGCTGGCCTGTCCTTGCTTACACACTCAAATAGCACTTGTAAGCAAAATTCTGGGAAGTCAATGTCAGATCTGCAAATGTGCAATACAGTCTTTACTATCAACTCATAAGTACAATCAGAAGACAAGAATTTCAGCAGGATGTTAGACATACTATCAACTCATAAGTACAATCAGAAGACAAGAATTTCAGCAGGATGTTAGACAATCTTGATACATTCCAATCTTGGAGACTAATCTGTCATTATCTGGCAAGAAAGTTTGATAGGATTTCACACAATTTTGCAATATTCGCATCAAAAACGAATTTTTCACACAATCTTTTTATATCATTTAGTTAGTTACTAACAAATGAATTAGTAAATACATGCAAATAGTCCCTTCTTTTCAAATTGAGCATAAGCATTCAAGAGGGAAACATGAGCTTCTGATACTGAGTAGATTATGAAATGGATTGCCCTAAGAGGGTCAAAAACTGTGCCCATAGAACTTTGATATGTGTTCATGCAGGAAAGTGAAGAAGTGGAGCACGTGAGATTTCATATAATATTATCGTAAGCTCTCACACTTAACATGGACATTAATTTGGAACAGGACAACCAAATATCAAAGTCGTGTGAAATGGAATCTTGAAAAAAAATGAACAGTTTGTTGAAAGAAAATCGGATGGAGAAGTAGAAAACAGAGAGAGTAACAGCAGTGGATAGCAACTTACATTTGCAAAAAAGCAATCATAATTCACCGAGATAAATAACACAATTTACATGGAATATACAGATCTATCAAGTTTAGACTAAGCTGTTCCTTTTCCACATCCACACTAACTGAAGGAAAACCAAGCATAAGGAATAAGTGAGGATATAGTTAAGAACAAAATTACTCAACTATATCATGACATTTTAGGAATGGGCATAGAGTAATTGGAACAAACTAAAAGCACATCCTCTTTTATTAAGTCACAAAAAAATAGTACAAAACAAACATGACAGTGAGTTTGTTTAAAAAAGCCAGATTACAGCTTCAAATATACATGGGTTGTCTTCATTCACTCAAAAAGATAGACAACCAAAAGGACCATTATGTCAGTCAATAAGGAAAACAAAAAGATGCAGTGTCTGAAGAACAACAAGAAGCAAAATATCAACATTGTTGGCAGGTAGAATTAGACGCAACCAGGAACCTAAAGCTCCCAGCTGAGCTTTTGAGGAGTTAGAAATGGAGGGTGTTCAGGCGAAAAAAAAATCCAATCAAACCGACAACCAACTCAAACTAAAAGAAAGAACCAAATATTTTTGGTTTAATTTGGTTTTGATTTTAATTTTAAAACCCGACAAATACTAGTTTGGTTTTGGTTTTGTGAGAAATTAAGAAAAGATTATTATTGAATTGTGGTGTATCTAAATTATTATATGGAGACTCTATTTATTGACACTATATCAGACTCCTTTTCCAACTAGGACACTAACATTACAATCCTTTTTCAAGTACGATTCTATATACTATTCTTATTCCTACTCATAGTCTAACAATCCCCCTCAAGCAGGTGCATATAAGTCATATGTACATAGCTTGTT
The DNA here is from genome assembly GCA_030864215.1 of Capsicum pubescens. Lineage (NCBI taxonomy): Eukaryota > Viridiplantae > Streptophyta > Magnoliopsida > Solanales > Solanaceae > Capsicum > Capsicum pubescens. The sequence continues at coordinate 130,119,433 of CM061543.1, forward strand.
ACAAATATAATTAATATGAGGACAAGTAAGGGACTTGGTGAAAGTATCTGCAAGTTGATCACTCGATCTCACAAATTTTGTAACAATATCTCTGAAAAGTTTCTTCCCTTTCACAAAATGACAATCAATCTCAATGTGCTTAGTCCTCTCATGAAATATCAGATTCGATGCGATATGAAGAGCCGCTTGGTTATCACATACAAGTTATATTTCACTGATTTCTCCAAATTTTAACTCTCTCAACAACTGTTTAATATATCCTTGATCCTCGAAAAGTAGTCTTTTACTTGCACTTGAGTTAATATATCGCACAATGCGAATAACTACATCCCGAGGACCTCTGTTGCTCGGACTCTTCAAAATGTCTAGGGGTGCGTAAGGATTCGACACGGGTGCGTTAACATTTTTAGAGTGTCCGAGCAACTTAGCCGATGACTATCTCAGGGAGAATCCATAAACTGACTTACAACACTCACAGGATAGAAAATGTCAAATCTGATCACTGTGAAATAATTCAACTTACAAACTAGACGTTTATATCTTCCAGGAACATTGAGTTGCTCCCCCTATCCTTGCAGGAGTTTAGTATTTAGATCCATAGGAGTGTCAATAGGTTTACATCTCATCATTCTTGTCTCCTCGAGAATGTCTAAGGCATACCTGCATTGCGTAATAACAATACCTGATCCAGACTTAGCAACTTCAATACCTATAAAGTATTTGATCCTCAAAATCTGATATATATAAGACCTCAGACATATCAGGATGATCAGGATCTGAGGAAGATGTAAAGTAAGGTTGAAACACAAAGAATGTGACATCAGCTGACATAAGGTACTGACGAAGATCAGGTGAATAACAACGATACCCCTTTTGTACTCGAGAATAACCAAGAAAGACACATTTGAGAGCACGAGGGGATTAATTTATTTTTCCCTAGTAAAGTTTATGAACAAAACATGCACCCCAAAGACACGAGGGGGAAGAGAGTATAGAGGTGACTGAGGAAACAATACAAAATAAAGAATTTGATTTTGAATGGAAGATGAAGGCATCCAAATAATTAAAGGAAAAATACTACAAAATGTCCATTGAGTTAAGTTTCTTACACAAAAAATAACACACTTATCATCATTGATCAAAAATGGCCTTTCGAGCCATGTTGTTTCAATAAAATAGTCGGTCAGCCAATGTATTTACATCAAAAATAGTCATCGGCCACTTGCAATTCCTAATCCTGTTTTGTTGTTTTCCATTATCTGTAATTTGGCCATTTGCCTATCTTATTTCTAATATAAAAAAAAAACTTTTTCATTGTTTAAAATTTTTTTCGCTACTCTTTTTTCAAAATCTTCTTTCTTTTCTAATTATTTCACTTCTTTTATGGATGCTTTATTATTTTTGTTTATACTTTTATTTATTAAGGTGGAAATGCATAATAGTCAAATAAATATCGATATTGATACATTACATAATTGTTTAACAAAATATCTATTCATGATTATACCCTATTCATAAAATGTCAATATATTACAATCTATTTATATGATATAGATATACGTCTACACAATATTGATACACGTTTGTACACCATTTACATAATTTCGACACATTATATAACTATTTATACAATATCGATACACGTTTATACACATTTATACAATATTGATATATTACATAGACACTACATAATTATTTGTACATCATATATACTTGTTTATACATCATTCATATAATATCAATACACGTTTATAAATTATTTATACAATATCAATATATTACATATACACTACATAACTATTTATGCAATATCAATATATTACATATACACTATATAACTATTTGTACATCATATATACAAGCTTATACATCATTTATACAATATTGATACATGAAAAAAGTTGTACGAAAAAAGCTTGAAAAAAAAAAATGAACAACTTTTTTTTAATTTAAAAAAACAACAAATGAAGATTTAAAAAAAAAAAAAATAGGGCTGAGAAAAAAGAGAAAATGGTCTAATTGTCATTTTAGGTGATAATGACCATTTTAAGTAATAAACAAATTCTTGGCTATTTTTGTTGTAAATTATTGACTTTTTGTATATAAATGAAATTTTTCCTTAATTAAATAGCAAGAAGTGATAACAGCATCGCCCAAAAAATGCAACAAAACATGAGATTAAATGAGAAGGGTGCAAGCAGTCTCGATAAGGTGCCTATTCTTCCACTCTCCTACGCCATTCTGTTGAGGGGTATATAAACAAGAAGTCTGATGAATAATTCCTTGATGAGTCATAAATTGTTGAAACTGGGAGGGCATATATTCTAAGGCGTTGTCAGTACAAAAGGTACGAATAGAGATACCGAATTGATTTTGTATTTCAGAAAAATAACTCTTAAATATATGAAAAAATTCAGATCTTTCATTAAGAAAATCCAAGTACATCTTAAATAATCATCAATGGAGTTAACAAAATAACAAAACCCTAAGGTTGAACTGGTTTTGCAGGGACCCCATATATCAGAGTGAACTAAGGAAAAAAAAGACTGCACACAATTCTCAATACTACGTTAAAAGGTAGTTCGAGTGTGTTTCCTAAGTTGGCACACTCACAATCTAATGTGGATAGAATAGACAAACTAGACACCATCTTTAGTAACTTGAACAAACTAGGATGTCCCAAATATTTGTGAATTAAGTTCGAAGAATCAATAACTAGGCAAGCTATGAAGGAGTTAAGAAAGTTAAGGTAGTAAAGGCTGTGTGATTCATATCTTACACCAGTTGTTTTTCCCATACTACAGTCATGCATGATGAAAGAGTCCTCAAGAAATAATATGCCACATTTTAAGGCACGAGTAAAATGACTGACCGATGCAAGATTAAAATGACAATCAAGGACATGAAGAACAAAATTTAAAGTGACAGGGGATAAGGGATTAGCTTGTCCAACTCCTTTTGCTTTGGTTTCGTTACCATTGGCTAAAGTGACAATTTGGAAGAGACTATGAATAAACAATATTCGATAGAAGTAATTAATCACCGGAAACAAGATCATAAGTGCCAAAGTCCACAAACAATGATCCAAAGGTAGGAGATGGTGCAATTGAGGCTACAAGTAGAGATATCTGCATGCTTGCTTCATACCGAAGCTACTCATTATATTTCTTTTTAGATAAATACACCCATTAATTACTAGTAGTGTTAGACTAAGCAACATGAGCATCTTTAGGTTGTCAATCATGCAAAGAATAGCATATTTCATGCGTATGTCCAAGCCTATTACAATAACTACACTTAGGTTGAGAATAGCATATGTCACGACTGTGTCCAAGCCTTTTACAATAACTACACCTAGGTCGAGACCTTCCAAAAGGACCTTCCCCTCATCGATTCTTAATGAATTGTGATATTTGATTTTTCTGATATCCTCATTAAGGATTCAGACTTGATCATAAGACTAAACCAAGCAAAAAATTAGGAAATATGTTGCCGGAATCTGGGTAAAAAGGTCTTCAGTCGTCGGAATCTGAAAATAAAATGTTCTGGTGCACTACAATTAAATCTGATAGCCGAAACTTGATCGGAATCAAGAAATAACTATATGGCAGCCTCGAATTGAAGAGGCGACCCTGATGGAAAGAAAACTTGTTAAAAAAAAAGGTAAGAAATTGCCTCACGCACCGGCATGTGAATCTGACGTGTTCATCGTAGAACTACTTCCGACGACACTTGAGGGTGTTACACCGATTTTCGGCAATCCTAACTGGGGTTTTGTCTCCAGGAAAATTCAAACTTGGTTATGGGTTTATTTTCTAAAGAAAAAAAAAAAGCACAGAGGTAAAAGGTTAGGTCACGAAAAAATTCACAATGACGCCAATTTCACTGAAATGAGGCACAAGGATACTTTTCTCACCAATGCTCTAATACCATCTAAGAAATATAAGAAAAAATATTATTGAATTGTTGTATATCTAATTATTAAATTGAGATTTATTTATAGACACTATATTAGACTCTTTTTTCAACAAGGACACTGATATTACAATTCTTTTTCAAGTAGGATTCAATATATTATTCCTGTTCCAACTCATATTCCAACAAGTTTTAAACAAAAATAACCAAAAAAAGTCTAACCAAACAGACTTTACAAATACCTATTTAAAAGTTATAATTACACATATATTATATATTTATATCATCATGGCCAAACACATCGACAGACCCTCAACTTGGCACGATCTTTCACTTTGGCACCTAACGTGGACGTTGTTCATTTTAAGAACTCAAACCAACTACAAACGGTGTCATTTTGGCACCTTTCGCTAAGATGGCAAAGTGAGTGTTCTACACTTGCATTTTTGGCGTGTGACAACCCTATTTTAGCCCTTTTTTATTTAACTTGTCTTAAAATATGTGTATGATAAAATAAAAAAACTAATAAAATTGAGTTCCTAATTCAAAAACAAAGAGTACAATATTGTATCAATATGATAATTAACTTTAAAAGAATATTATTAAAATACAATTTGGTCTGCAAAGATTCACTTCCAAGCACCCATCCTGTAAAGTATTTATGTTTTCTTCCAAGAAACTACCAATGGCATTTATGTTTTCTTCCGTTAATTAATTTTTTAATTGAACACTAACCTCCACCTTCTCCATATTCTTTTAGTCGTATGTCTGAAATTGTGAAGCTATTCGGATCTATCATCCTTAGAGAATGAAGATGACGTTGTGAGGGAACACTGGCGGATTTATCATTATTGGAATATTCAACCTCCATTAATGAAGGTTAAACTCAAAGAAAGTTGGGTGGGGAAGATGTTATGGAGACTTCTTTGTAATTATTTGGTAACAAATCATGTGTCATTAATTTATTAAACACTTTTCCATGTGTTTTGGTCTTTCAAAATAAATTTTGAGTGTAAATAATGATGTGGCGATTTAAAATGAGTTGGCACAAACCAATCGATCGTTTAATCCATGTTGGAAGCGAGTGCAATCCTCGAGCCAGAGCTGGTGCCGAAAGGTGCCAAAATGACACAGTTTGTAGCGGTTTAGGTGCTTAAAATGAACAACGTCCACTTTAGGTGCCAAAGTGAAAGATCATACTAAGTTGAGGGGTCTGTCTATATGTTTGGCCTACCTTTGTTTTGCAAATGACATAGTTCTGATTAACGAGATGCACGACCGATTTAACGGTAAGCTAGAGGTTTGGAGATAAATCAGGAGTCTAAAGGATTTAGATTGAGTAGGACCAAGACAAAACACTTGAAGTGCAAGTTCAGTGTCGTAAGCATGAGGCAGATATGAAAGTGAGGCTCGATACATAGGTCATCCAAAATAGAAAAAGTCTTGTGATATAAGAAGTTGTACAAAGTGGTAGTTAGGACAACTATGTTGTATGGGGTGAAACGTTGGTTGGTCAAGAACCCTCGCGTTCAGAAGTTGAAAGTTGCAGAAATAAAAATGTTGTGATGGATGTGTGGACATACTACGAGAGATCGGATTAGAAATGAGGATACCTACGACAAGGTGGGATTACACTTCACTGGAAGGCAAGATGTGAGAAGCGAGACTGAGATGATTCGGACATGTGAAAAGATGTCTAGATACCCCAGTGCAGAGGTGTAAGAGAAAAGTTATTGATAATTTCAATAGAGATAAAAGATAGACCAACAGGACATAGCACAAGATTATTTTAACCCTCCACAAACCACACCCCAACGTTGTTACAATGTTTCTAGTCGTCCATCCACCATCCATAATACCATATTTATCCACTACCACCCTCCCTCCAAAAAACATGTCCTTCATCCCAAATCTCCAGATCCATTTTCTAACAAAACTTTATTGTACACCTGGAGATCTTTCACTCCAAGCCCTGCCCATCCCTTTGAAGAAGTAATAACTCTCCAATTCAGAAGATGAAATTTCTTAGAACACGTTTGGTATGAGGGATAAAGAAAATAGTCCTGGGATAATTATCCCATGTTTGGTATGAGGCATTACCGAGTCCCAAGATTATTTTATCCTACCATTTGCACTAGAATATTCCCATGGGATGTCCCTACTTGTCCCATTCGGCGCACCAAAGACCCCTAGTGCCTTCCGCTGCTGAGTCCCATAGGAAGTTACACTGAAGTGTTTCCAATCGTTCAATCACTCTGTCAGGGCCTGCAAAAAGGACATGAAATATGTAGGAATACTAGAAAAGTGCTCTTAATCAAAACTTATTTTCCTCCTTTCGACCGGTACCTCTTCTCTATCCTGCTAGTCATTTCTCGACTCTCTAACCACAAAATTTCCCACTGCGAGAACTTTATTAGAAAGTCCTAAAGGTAGTCTCAAATATGTAATAGGTAGATTACCAACCTTGCAATTTAACACTTGCGTAATCTCCTAAATATTATCTACTGCTCCTACGATGTGACTTCACATTTACTAAGATTGATCATTAAACCTGATACCGACTAAACCTAGAAACGAATCTGTCTCAAAAAATCTAACTAGGACACATTCACATCATAAAAAACCCCAAGTATCATCTGCAAGCAACAGAAAAGTAAAGGTCATGTTACGTTGCCCTCTAAATTAAGTATCAAAGCCCTTCAAGAGACCTCCACTGCTCTATCCATCATCTTGCTCAAAGCTTCCATAACCAAAATGAATAACATCGGAGATAAAGGATCCCCTTGTCTCAAGCCTCTCGAAATCCCCAAAGAAACCACAGAGACTTCCATTTACCAATACAGAGAATCTAGCAAGAGAAATGCAAATCTTGATCCATCTCCTCCAATTATCTCCAAAGCCCATCTTCATCATAATGTAATTCAATAAATCCTAGTTGACATGACTATAAGCTTTCTCAAGATCTAGCTTACACAAAATTCATGGTTTACCTTTCTTCTTCCAGGAATCAACCACCTTATGTGCCACCAAATTTGCATCAAGTATTCGTCTTCCTTCAACAAAAGCATTCTAAGAAGAGGACAATATCTTGTCCAAGACCTTCTTAAGTCTGTTAGCACCTTAGAAATAATTTTGTAAATGTTTCCTACTCGACTAATGACAACAACAATAACACACCCAGTGTATTCCCACATAGTGGGGTCTGAGAAGGGTAGGGGTTTAGGAAAGGTAAAGTGTACGCAGTCCACACCACTACCTCTGAAGAAGTAGAGAGGTTGTTTTCAATAGTACCCCGGCTCAGGACAAAAAGACAGTAAACAAAAGCGTATTAAAACATAAAACAAGATGAGATAACAGAAACAGGACACCCACAGAGTAGTACTATACACTATCTAACCGAAAGCACACACTTCCCTAAACCCTCCGAACAAGAAACTCCAACCTACGTGCACAACCCTATGACTACTAGCATGGCTACACCAAAGTAAGCCTATCTACTAGCTAAGGCTCACTCCCACGAACTAGCACTCTAACCTAATTCGTGTCCTCCATACCTTCCTATCTAGGGCCATATCCTTAGATGTATCTGCTTCATGTCATGTCTAATCACCTCCTTCCAGTATTTCTTCGGCCGACCTCTACCCTGCCTAAAACCATCCATAGCTGACCTCTCACACCTACGAACTTAGCATCAGTGCCCCTCCTCATCACATACCCAAACTATCTCAACCACACTTCCAGCTTCTTGTCCTCCACAGAAGTCGCCCTAACCTTCTCCCGAATAGTCTAATTCCTAAACATATATCCCCTAGTAAGTCCACATATCCAACATAACATCCTTATTTCCATCACCTTCAATATTTGGATGTGAGAGTTCTTGACTTGCAAACACTGCGCACCATACAACATGGTCGGACGGACTGTCACTCTATAGAATTTGCCTTTAAGCTTAGGAGACACCTTCTTATCACACAAAAATCCCGAGGCGATCCTCTATTTCATCCACCCTACCCCAATACAGTGAGTGACATCCTCGTCAATCTCTCCATTCCCATGAATCATAGAATAAAGATAGTTGAGTGACATCTTGCTCAATCTCTCCATTCCCCTAAATCATAGACCTAAGATACTTAAAATTATCTCTTACGAATAACCTGGGAATCCAACTTAACTACCACATCGTCCTCATGCATCAAATCACTGAACTTGCATTCCAAGTAATCCATCTTTGTCCTGCTCAACCTGAACTCTTTAGACTCCAGGGTTTGTTGTCAAACCTCTAATTTATCATTAACACCTCCCCGAGTCTCATCAATCAAAACTACATCATCCGCAAAAAGCATATACCAAGGCACCTCTCCTTGAATACAGGAGAATACGCCACGTCAAAATATCCATCACCAAGGCATATAAAACAAACTAAGAATTGATCTCTGGTGCAACCCTATCAAAACAAGGAAATGCTCTGAATCTCCTCCCACCGTCCTCACTCGAGTCTTCGCTCTATCGTACATGTCCTTAATCGATCCAATGTACGCCACAAGGACACCTCTAGCCTCCAAGCACCTCCAATAAACCTCATTAGGGACTTTGTCGTGCACCTTCTCCAGGTCGATGAGCACCATGTGTAAGTCCCTCTTCATCTCCCTATACTACTACACTAGTCTCCGCACAAAGTGAATTACCTCTGTCATTGAGTGGTCTGGCATAAATCCAAACTGACTCAAAAAAATAAACGTGATCTTCCTCAACCTCTGCTCGACCACCCTCTCTCATATCTTCACAGTGTGACTCAACTTTATACCCCTCTAGTTGTTGCTACTTTGATTGTCACCCTTGTTCTTGTATAAAGGAATCATCGTACTCCATATCCAAGCCTCAGGCATCTTTGCAGTCCTAAAAATGTTGCTAAACAATTCGGTCAACCACCCTAAACCTGCCACGCCAGTGTACCTCCAAAAATCCACCAGCATCTCGTCAAGCCCCATCGCCCTACCCTTACGCATCCTATGAATAGCCTCTTTGACCACCTCAACCGTTATACATCTACAATAACCATAATCAGGACTAAGAAGTCTATATAATTCTTTATACTCATTGCCAGTGTTCAGGGAAGCGTGATGCAGAAAAAAGTGATAAGGCTCCGCATCACGCATTACGCAAAGCGTGAAGCAAAGCGAGCGTATAATAGAAGTGAAGCAGTGAAGAAGAAGTCGCAGCATTGGTAGTCGCATAGTGAAGAAGAAGTCAAAGCAATGGACTTCAAAGTTAACCTTGGAAAATTGCAGGAGTAGTAGTCACTACATAGACTCTTTTTATTTAATTTAAAATTGATCCTAAAAATAAAATCAACACGAAGTGACTCTTTTTTTAATTTAAAATTGACCCTAAAAATAAAATCAACATGATGCGCTCGTATCAGCTACACATAGCGAGGGGGGCTCGCATCGCCTCGAATCATTGCATTATGCAACAATGCAAGCACATTCCTGAACAATGCTCGGCGCCCTTCATTCTTTAGCACAATGGTGATGAAAGAAGCATTCAAACCTTTCTTAAACTCTCCACTTTCGAACCACTAGTTCCAGAGGCTTATTACCTATACAACCCTACACCATTTCCCACACCTAATCTTCCCCTATAGCCCTTTCCAACCACTCCCCCATCCCTATCTGACTAAAAGTTAGCCCCCACCCAGTTGGTCTCCATGCGACTTCTTCTTTAAACAAAAAAAGTTCATAAGAACCCTACAATAGCACCCTTCACATCTTCCTCCCCCTCAAATACCACTCTATTCACATTTAAAGACAATGAAATTACTCTTATTTGCTACCACCACACTATGAATGAGTTTTATATTTGAATCTCTACTTTCAACTTGTAATGACGCTTCAGGTCATTTTCCATATTTCCGCTTATTTTCGCTGTTAGAGCTTCTCCATAGCTACCCCAAGTCATTTATGACTTGCTGGAACTGAAAGTTTGATTCGTTTGATTTTTAGAGTCATTTCCCTGTTTGGAAGTCTTCGTTGGTTCCAAATGGCCACCGAACAAGATCATCAGTCAAACGACCTCAAATGCAAATTGTGACTGCTCCAGCAACTCTGGAATATCGATTTTACGCTAAATGGACATTTGGTTCGGGTACCGAGGCACCCGAGCTCATTTTGACCTATTGATCGGAAAGTTAAGAAATTGGAAATTGGGTGTGGGACCCACATTTCGTCGAAACGACCTCGAACGAAAATTTCAACAACCCCATTGAGTCTGGAACGTCAAATTTGGTGTGGTTACATAGTACATTTGTGTATACGAGATTCCAAACGAATCCCGAGCACTCGGTTGAAGTCCATTTCGAACTTGGAATAATTTGGTGCATCAAGTTTCTGGTGCACCGCGATAGCAACTCTCGGGACCGTGATCGCATCTCGCTGGAGCAGGCCTAGATACCGCAATCACGACCGTGTGGCAGCGAAAAGATATCGCGATCGTGATAGCCCGGGTCACGATAGCGGAACCCAAGGGTCTGGGTTGGGTATAAATAGACCCTTTATTCCGCGATTTTAGTCATTTCTCATCCATTTCTTAAGAGCTTAAACCCTAAAGAGTTAGATTAAGTGGGATTTAGACTTTTGGGTGATTGGAAAGCTTGATTAACACTTGTTTACATGATTATCTTCCGATTTGAGGTAAGAATTCACCCTTTCCTTGGTGGATTTTATTGATTTCTTGATCAAAACCCCAAAATCTTGAGGGCTTGATTTTAGCCTCAATTTAGCTTGGATTTCACCCATTTTTTAGGGTAATGATTCCTTGAGCATGTGAGAAAGTTGGGTTGGTTTAAAAAAGCGATTTCAGTAAGTGAGACCCACATGGGATTTTTGTGTGATTTTTTGGACCCGAAGCACTATGGTGCAACATGGGTATCATTATTCTCGTATTGGTGAGTAGAATGTGTTTATGATAGCTTGGCATCTTGCGGAAGCTTCTCGAAAGGAAAAATAGTGGTTTAGCGGATCATTGAGCTTTATTGGTTTCAAGGTAGGCGAGGTTTATCCCTTGTTAGATTGAGCTAATTCATAGTATGTTTATGATATTGTATTAGATTTGGGATGGGTTGTAGGTGTTGGATCGGTGAATTGAAATGCTTGGGTTAGTTGGACCGTTAGGCTAATCGGAAACTGTAAATTAGGCATAATTGACCTAGTTGCTCATGTTTTAGGTAAATTTCCTATTTTGGGCATAATTGAGGCTTGCTTAACATCTAAAAGTGGAATTAGATATCTTAAGCCTAGTTTGGGTAGAATTTGCCTAAAATGGGACTTCAAAGATTAGAAGTGGACCCTTGACCCACCATAGGCTAAGACACATGTTAACTTGTGAAGACCTTTAAACGCTTGTTAGACTCTTGAAAATGCTTATTGAGGTAATATTGAGAAACTTTGATACTTGGCGTTTATGTTGGTTAATGTGAAGGTTGATGCCTATTAATTATGCTATTATTTATGTTATTGATGATATATTTATCGGTTCAAGTCCGGCTATTGGTGATATATTTACCAGTTCGAGTTTGGCTATTGATGATATCTTTACTAGTTCAAGTTTGGCTATTGATGATATATTTACCGGTTCGAGTCTGGCTATTGATGATATATTTGCCGGTTCAAGTCAGGCTATTGATTATATGTATCGGTTCAAGTCCGGCTATTGATTATACACACCGGTTCGAGTCCGGATACACATAATATGCTAAGATGAAATACTTGTTATGATATAATGATATCGGGGTGTGACATCGAAAATAGCAATTTGGCTAAGTTTGAAAATGAGGAAATGGTTATAATGTGGTAAAATATGAAAGGATTCTAGTGAAATAATGACTAGTTGATAAAGGATGATTTATCGACACAAGAGAATTAATGTTACGTGGTAGTTAGTTGATAAGTGTTAACTTATTTACAAATGATGAATATGGTAAATGATGTTCATTGTGAGGCACGACTTGGATGAATTCCAATGGTATTATGAGAGTTGATAAATGACGGTGGTGGGATATGATATCTTGTTTGTACCTTCCAACCTTATGGGGCCTTGCGATGGGTTATTTACTTTTCCGCATTAATTGGCGTATGTGAGCCAATTTTGTAGTCATGATTGTATGCGTTGATGTTTTATGTTATGTTATAATGATATTCGGGTTATTTACTTATTCATGTATAGTAATGTTGGAGATATTCCAGGTTCGTTTCCTTACCTTGACTTAGATATGTTATCTTGCATTTTATCATACTTACATCATGATTTAGTCTAGTCGGCCGATGATGCCTACTGAGTGCCCGTTGTTTTGGTACTCGTGCTACATTTTTGTACCTTTTTGAAGCAAATCCGAGTAATAGTTGTTGTCGTTGATTCGTGTTCGTGCGGTGTTGATATCCGGAGATAGGGTGAGCTCCTAGAGTCCGAGTCGCCCATTTCCTTTGATCATTCTATATTCAGTCTTTAGTTTCAAGATAGATGTATTGACTATTTTAGATTCTTGGTTGTATTATTATACTAGATGCTCTTGTACTGGGTCTACCAGGTCGTGAGATGGTATTTATGTAGTGAATACCTTAAAACTATATCTTTTGTTTTGCTTATTTATTTTGTTGTATTACCTATTTGGCCCATTTTGGGGCATTTCCACCAAGTTAACCCATTGCGCTTAGCTCCGGGTTACGATTCAACTTACCTACTAAGAGGATTTAGTAGGTGCCATCATGACTCGTAAATCGGGTTGTGACACAAACACAATGCCCTAAATTTTTGTCTCAAACTAGTTTCTTAAGCGACTGCTAGAGCGGCAATCTCAGTCTTCGCATTTACCTTCCTTATACTCTCCCTCTCTTCTAACCCTCTCACCCCTTCTATATGCCCTATTTCCACACCTCATTTATTAACTCCCTCGTCTTAACTTCAACCCTCACAAACACCTCCTTGTTCCACCTCCTTATATTGTCTTTCAATAATTTCAACTTGCTAGCAAGTCGAAAAGAAGGTGTGCTAGAAACTTCATACCCATTCCACCACTCACTCATTTATCCACAAAATCTGGTGCTCTGAGCCACATGTTCTCAAATCAGAACAGAATGCGCAAACACCTCCTTCTACTCCCCATCTAGTAAGATAGGCGTACGATCTGAGGTAACTCTAAGTAATGGGACTTGCAATACATCGGGGACCAGCTCTTCCCAATCAGTGGACACTAAGAATCTCTCATCACTAGATTTGATGTGGAATCACCTACTATGGCCCAAGTAAAATTTGCCCCAATAAAAGGAAGATCAATAAGGCACTTGTCATCAATAAACACCGAGAACTCATTCATCGCCCTGGAGATTACCCTCCTATCCACCCTCCCTTTTGGAAATCTTATAATGTTAAAATCCTATCTTAACACCCAAGAGACCTCCCATCCTGCCATAATAATGGACATCTCTTCCCAAAAACATTCCTTGCTTCCCTCCTCTACTGGGTCATACAGCCCCCCCCAAACCCCATTTTCCCCACTATCCATTATTTTAACCCACACTGCTAACATGAACTCCCCCTGCTTACCTCCACCACCTCCACTTTTCTGTCATCCCAAAAACTATAATACCCCCTACATTTCCTAGTGCCAGAAACTAAGCATATTTCAACCATCTAACTCCACTTTTCTATCATCCCAAAAACTATAATACCCCCTACATTCCCTAATGCCAGAAACTAAGCATATTTCAACCATCTAACTCCCCCCACCCCCTCCACCCAAAGACTTCTCACCACTGCATTTGTCATCGCCTCCATTTTAGTCTCTTGAAGGCACAAGAGATACGCACCCCATTCCCTAATTCCCATTTTGATAATGGCCATCTTGTTCGGGTCATTCATCTATCTCACATTTCAAGAAATAATTTTAACTTCCATAATCAACATATTTACCCTCACCCCCAATCCTCCTATCTCCCATACTCCCACTCTTGCTCCTACTCTCTCCTATGATACACAAACAAGTTACCTTCACCCACCCTTCCCCAAACTCCTTTCCCTATTATATACTCCCTCTGTTCCTTTTTGGTTGTCATGATAAAACTTTGCACAACCATTAAGAAAAATTAACTACGAGTGTAATTCTAGAATAATTAATGCTAAGGGGAAATTTGAAAAAAGGTAATTAATTCTCTATTGATTTTTTAAATTGACAAGTATTTTGGAACAACTATTTTATCATACATGACAACTGAAAAGGTACCGAGGGAATATATATTTATATTTATATATGAGAATTTTAAAATTTTATACTACATCTTTAGTCTTTTGCATTCTTGTCCTATAGTCTAGTTCTGTACCTTCATAATTTATAGTAATTTTGTTTTTTTGCCTTTACATTCTAGTTTGATTTATAGTCTTTATTTTGATAAATTCAAACTTTGTTTCATGTTAAAAGTAAATTGTCTTTAATTGTTCATCATTGTTAAATTCTACTAACATCAAAATATCTTGGAAGTGACATCTTTTCTTAAAGAATAATTGGCAAAGTCGTGTTATGGTGGACTGTAGTAATTGGAATATATGTTTGTTAAAATATGTCACATATTTATTAAAAATGATAAAAAACCAAAAAATCCAACAAAGACCGAACCGACGAAAAACCGACTTAGTTGGCTTGGTTTGGCTTGGTTTGGTTCTAACATATGAAAAATCGACTTAATAGGTTTGGTTTTCTTTTAGAGGATAATCTATCAAACCAAACCATGAACACCCTTAGGCTGCATTTGTTTTCATTAAGATTAAGACGACTTAATCTGAATGATTAAGATGTTCTTTCTAGTTATGAACACTCTGAATGATTAAGACCGTTTGTTTTTCAACATCTGGATGTGCATAATTATTTTTCAAAATTAATAAACATAATCAAAAAGAAAAAAGCTACGGTCTCAACTTTAAACCCTAGCATCCAACACAGGCATATAGAAAGTTCCCTAATGGCCCTTCTTTCCACTTCACGGTTGTTTTCCATGGAACTATCTTTAGTGATACATCGAAAGTGATTTTTCTATGTTGCCTTTCGATTATACGTATTTATTGTCCAATGAAGGTGTTATTGGGAAGAAGAAACAGTTGACAATGAAAGTTGATATAAGGAACTGAAAAGAATGGTTGTGGCCATATTTTTGATTTCGAATACAAAAGCTGTTCTTGTGTCATCTATGTTAAAGATCAGATATAGGTTAATTGTTCTCATTGATCCGACGACAAATGATAGAAGTAAATTGAAAATGCATGTTAGGAAATCCTTTGCAATGAATGATGTGCTTATGCAGGGAGATGAGTTGGAGAAGAAAGAAACTTCTATAATAATAAAAATTTAATGTTAAAAGAAAATAAAAGAGCAAGATTCTGAATGATTTTTGACTCGGTTTTAGATCTGACTGAATCAGATGTATTAAGATGCATTAAGTGGCTAGATCTTACAACAAACAAATACACTTAATGGGCTGAAATCAGAGTGAGTCAGATTCATAACTCCAACAACTGCAAAGAAATGAGGCCTTAGATAGAAGACTAAGAAACATATATAGCAGGATTCATGGTAAAGAACCCATATGACTGTTCTGTGATTCATGCTAAAGAACCCATATGACTGTTCTATGTCCAACCTTCACAAAAAAGAAAAAAAAAAAAACTCTCCCTTATCCTGTTTTATAACAGTTAAAACACAATCCAGCAAAGCTAGTCTTAAGTCTTACCTATCCAGGTTCAACAGCCAGGCTGGATCAGGATTGATAAATGTTCATGGGAATGAGACAGAACAACAATTTCTTTAATCACAGTTTTCTAGGGTGATTTATCTTGTAACTTGGAAAAAATATTTCCCCCCCTACTTGAATTTTAAGTAGCTTTCTTGGTTTATTAAACACTACATTCTGTTAGATTCAGAACAATTTCTAGTTTTCATGCCTAATGATATTTTATTTTTAATTGTGGGATCCATCTGTAGGACTCGGTCACACAAAAATGTCAGAACGAGGAACTAAGAAAAAAGAAAATTCAAAACACTAGACGAGTACATACTGAGTCAGGAAAATAACCACTATAGTATTGACTTGAGAATCGGCAATGAATGTACGGGCACTTGCCTGCTATTCCAGTTAGGGTCACAGCAGAGCTGGGCAAACGAAATTAAGCTTGGGTTAGACGAGAAAGTTCTGATCAACTGATCTACCAAGTCACCATCTTGACAATTTCTACTCGCAGCTGAAGCTCTCAAACGTGTCAAACCAAACACCTATATAAAAGCAAAGATAACTTGATTTAACAATTATACTTGACAAAGAAGAGTTGAATCTTGGTAAATGAGAACCAACCTTGTGCATTGCTCGTGACAGCAGTGACTGACACCCCGCAGGATCATCGACATAGGAACATGCTCCAACCTTTCTCTTGACATAGAGAATACCAGACCTAAGCACATCACCCTTCTCCCCTGAGCTCCATGGTTTTTCTGTAAAAGAGTTGCGGATAATATTAAACAAGAAAAGTTTTTAGACTCAATGTCCAACTAGATGAAGTGAAAACCAATGTCAACTTTACCCTCAGGAATGTGATTGATGACTTGAGACCAGTATCGAGGACCGCAAACACGAACAGCCTTAAACTATAATGCCCAATAGGAAAAAATTTGGCTTCACCTTAAGTTTCAGGTGTCCAATAATCTTAAATTACAGCATAATTTGCTTGTACAGAAGACCAGAACTTACAACAGCACGTTCTGGAAGAATGCATGGGGTAACCTCGTAAAAACTCGTTTCTGCATACTGTTCTGTCTCTCGAACAGTAACTTCTAACGGACAATAGACAGGTAAACCACTGTCCACATCAACTGTCTGAACACAGCGAGCTTCTGTTGCAAGAACATACAAATGCCGAAAAGCCTGTACTGATGCAAATTTGAATTACACAAGTATTTGCTGATAAATCACCGAAAATGGAATGGAAAGAAGAAAATACAAATCACAATGATAGTATAAGATGTTTATTTAGAATATTAACCAAAATCAAAGACATCTTATGAGATCAAAGAATGAAAGATCAACACAGTACTATAAAGGAGATTCCACAAACAGGGAAAAGGAAATAGTCAACAACAGGACAATTTGAAACAGGGAAACCAATATAAAACAACAACATACCCAGTGTATTCCCACAAAGTAGGGTCTGGGGAGGGTAAAGTTTACCAGTCCACATCACTACCTTAGATGAAAACAGAGAAACCAATATGTTGAATAATTTCAATTTTGGCATAACTAGCATCAATTAAATCTAGAAAGGCGAGTTTCAAGATAAGTGAACTTCAAATCAGTTTAAAGGTGGCAACAGACCGGAGTTTTTTCGTTCCAGTCCGGTTCCGGTAACGCAACGGTACCGGTTGCAACCGGTACATCTGGAACCGGTGCGGAGCAAATTAATTTTCCAGTAATTCCGGTTCCGGCGCCGACCAGACTGTTTAGACCATATGAAATTTTTTTTTTTTTAATCGTTTGGCAAATGACAACAGCTCTTTTAGGGCAAGGGAATTTTAGCTGGGGGGGAGAGCAACAGCTATTTTGTGCGCCCTCCCTCCCCCAATTACCCCCTTAAAATTTCCACTATAAATACCCTTTTATATCTATTCTTTTTTCTCACAAATATTCTCAATTTCTCATACTCTCTCTTAATATTTATAGTTATTGTATTAGTTGGAGTTGAAGATTTTTTGAAAATATTACAAGCTTCAATTATCACCTTTTAATTCCGACATTTGGTATAGGTCTGCTTTTACGCAGACGTTCGGTATATTCATTCCAACTTTAATCCCTTTTTATTTACTTTAATATCTATATTTTTATTTTTTAGTATTTATATTTGTTTACTTACATTAATTTTTTGATTTATAATATTTATATTGCTTGCTTTAATATTTTAATTATATTTAAATTTAATTATGGATGCCCATAAAAATAGTACTGGTAAAAAAACAATCTTTGGTAAAGTTTTTCGTAGAAATAAAAAAAATAGTGCTACTACTAGTCCAAAACTGCCTAGATTTAGTGAAACTTCTTTATCAAAACCTGATGGTTTTAGTGTTAGTACCGGTATGGAATAAGACCATGAGACCCTAAATAGGCTTTATGATAATTTTTGAGGAAGACTTACCGGAAGAAGATGACATAGAAGAACAAGAATACCCCTACCCCTACTAGTCCGCTTACGGAATTACCGAAAGACGGTGAAGAACTTCCCCCTTTACCGAAATTGAAAATGGCTTTTGAAAAAAAAAAAAACATTGATGATGCATGTGTTATGTTGAGATGAGCACCGTCCGGCGTTTTAACTTTGGCATTGAATGTCTAAGTAATATATTTGCAGTAATCCCGCTAAAAGTCCTTACAGAAAAATGTAAAAGGAAAAGAGTGGCTTTGAAATCCTTAATAACTCATCTTCTTCCACCTTACCTCACCTCAGTACGCGCTCCGAAAAGAGCCTCGCCAATGCCATTAAAAACTCTGCTACAAACCTGAGTTATATTTTCCTCTACTAAAGTATTCACTACTGCATTCATTTACCTGAAGGTGGCACCGATTGTCATTAGGTCCAGTTGGCAATCGCGGATATAGTGTTATTAGTAAAGCAGCAATAGAACTTTTGCTAGTCGAAAAAGTCTGCATTCCACCCCCAATAAACAAGAAACCAATAGCTAAGCTTACCTGAAACAGTTTCCAAAACAATCATGAGAAAGATGATCATTGAATCCACAATAACTTTTGCATCTTAATGCAAATAATTTGAATGAACAAGTACAGACGGCAGATTCACCAATGTTATCAGATGCTCGTGAATCTTTAACGAACATGTTCGAGAAATGTTTTGCTCTTGTTGGCACCCAAGAGTGTGGCCTAGTGGTCAATGAAGTAGTTTGAGAACCTGGAGTCTCAAGTTCAAATCCCAGCAGAGGTGATTCTTCCCACCTATCCTAGCCTTGGTGGACAAAGTTACCTTGCTGGTGGGAGGTGCCAGGTATCCCGTGGATTTAGTTGAGGTGTGCGAAAGCTGCCCCGGACATCATGGTTATAAAAAAAAATTGTTTATTCTTGTTGAAAGAAAATGGCTTATGATTAGAGCTGACAATATGGGCCAGCACAACTCAAACGGGCTAAGCCCATGTGGGCTTTGAAACTTGACGAGCCAGGCCGGGCTAACCCATCATTTTGATAAGCCTTAATACAACCACCCCAACCCATCTCTGTGTGTGGCCCGCCAGGCCATCGGTCCACTTTCTTTATAAAAAAATATTTTTCACAATATTTAAATTTAAATTATAATCTAAAAAAGTTAACATATAAATCTACAAGACAATATTATATGATAATGCTATCCAAGACTCAAACTAAAATTAAATTATCTCAATCACACTTATTAAGCACCAATTCTCCAATATTTTCAATTGTTAGTAATGTCCGCTACATATGAAATTTTCATATTGGATTGTTGGTTCAATACAATTTTAGATGCTTATGATGTCTCTTATGTTTAATAGGTCTTACTACAAGTTTGATGATTTATAATGGCTTCAAGTAAAGATCTGATTGTAGCCTTAGATATTAAATACTCCCTCCATCCCAAATTGAGTTGCACATTGATTAAGAAAAATAATTAATAACATGGCTAGTTTACCATAGTACCCCTATTAAATGATGTTTACATTTTAATTTGAAGAAAAAGTAATTAATGCAAAGGGTAAAACAAGAAAAAAAACACTCTCTTCTTGATTAATGAAAAAAGAAAAGTAAAATGAGAAATCAAATTAGGTAATTTGAGACGAAGGGAGTATAAAATAATTTGTAAATGCATTTTTACTACTTTGATCTTTAGACTTTGCAATATGGATATATGATGAGTTATACAAACTTTGAGTTTGACTCTTTTCTTGTGATGGTTAGTACTCTATCTCATTTTCATTTATCAATTTTTAATTAACTATTTTTTATTGGACCCACGGGCTGGCCCAACCTAGGCCAACGGGCTTACTTGGACCTAACCCGGCCTATCAAATCACAGGCTGGACTAGTCCTACCTAGCAAGCCAAGACCATATTCACAGCTCTATTTATGGTATCGTTCCTTTTCTTTTCAAGGAAATTTCATGAGTAATCCACAATATTTTGTTGGTGGATCACAGACATTTCTGTGATCTCCCGTGGTACTTGGTCAGCAACCAGTGCCCTAAACAGGTGATTCAAGAACTTATTGTAAATGACAATACACTTACAGCCATCTGATTACCGAAGCTCAAGTGCCCATCTGCTGAATTTCGACCACGCAAATATTTTAACAACTTGAATGTTTGCAGGTGTCCAGACCCAGCCATAACCTGCACAAGTAGGATTTCTGAATAAAGCCTAGCCATAAACTTAATCAGTTTGCACTTACGCAGATAAGTACCAACCACACATAGAGAGAGAACAATTAGGTGAAGACATGTCTCCAATGAGCCACGATCAATATATCTAGACAGTCCTTTTGGAAATGCACCACTTGAGACAGATCCAGGCTTTATCTGCAGGATTAGAGGTAAACGTGTTACAGCATTATAAATATGAATTGGCACAATGAGGTGAAGAACAAACCTCATTAAGGAAGTATAGAGCATATCTGTAGAGCAGCTCTTGTAAATTTCCATCTCTACTACCAGCATATCTTAACCCTGCAAGAATTATAGCATGCATATTAAGAATAACAAAAAATACAATATCCAACAGATCTGATGATGAATCAAATGCAATTCACTCACCTCAGGCATAGGAGCATTAGTATAATAAACATAAAAAGCTCTCTAAAAGACAAATGAGTCAATAAAAATATGCCTGGAATCTGATGCATTTCATATGGCATGAATTAAGCATCTTCTGACATCAAAAGAGCCAACAGAAAATTCATTTCCACGATAAATGAGGTGATGGTGTTAAGCTCAAAACAACAATTGTCAGTGTTCTGCCAGCATTTGGCATATTCAAGAAAATCTAGCGCCAAAAAACCTCATACATAATATCTCACTCTCGTCTCTATCTGTCAAAGGACTAGTAGATTACTGATGAACCATTCTGAGAATAATGCTAAGGGCAACTCAAAAGGGAGACAATGACATAGGTAAACCTTGTCAAGAAATGGAACTTAGGCTTAACTCAACCCCAAAAGCTAGCTCATAAAGTGAAGATTGACTAAAACCATTTAAGGAGGCAAACAACCCCATCCCATACAATGTAGGCTCTAGAGGATACCCACTCTCCACTCTCACACCTAGCACTGCACATCTAAAGCATGGACAACATAACATTGGGATCCACCATTATGCAAACCAAAAATTAGGATGGGTTTGGCTCTAATATAATATGAAGAAATGAACCTTGAACCTAGCTCAACCCCAAAAGTTCGTTCTTGAGGTGAAGATTGTCCACAAACACAAACGGAGGCGAACAACCTCATTCTACACAAATGTGGGACTCTAACAAACCTCTTGCTAGTTTACTGATCATTGCCTGCAACTGATTTCATTGTTCCTTGTTCACTTTCATCGTCTGAATTTAGTTCCTGGATCTATATAGAATCTCCCAAAACCCCTCGTCTGAATTTAGTTCCTGGATCTATATTGAACCTCCCAACTCCCCTCGTCTGAATTTAGTTTTTGGATCTATATAGAATCTCCCCACTCCCCTCCCAAAATCGGCACTAACATTTTGATGTAAGTACCACATCTGATTGCACATTTTGGTATGTAGAATTGGTTAGGTGCTATTTACTTGTCATGCTTTTGCATCACTACAAATCGTTTGGCTAAAATTTTTCGAGTGCAAGTAGTTTTCGTTGAGAATATAATTAAGTAAATAAAAATGTGCCCTCTAAGAACTTAAGTTTTCAGATGAGATGATCCCACACTTCAGCATAGTATTAAAGAATTATTCAAGTCATCTAAGAACAATTTTTTAGCATGAAAATTGGATCCATAAAACCAGCAACTCGTGGAACTGAGTTGAGTAGCGCCCCGACGGCCGATAAATCAACAACTTCTGCTAGTAAAGGCACTACTCTGCCTATTCCAACCATGGGCAACCAGAATCATTCAACAAGTGGTAATTCCCATTCAACAGTACCAAGGTATGCAAGAACGGATTTTTCTTCTTATCGCGGTACCGATGACCCATTAATTTGGGCACATCATTGAGAACAATTTTTTGAAAATCAACACACAATCGAAGCAGAAAAGGTTGGAGTGGTTGGGTTTCACATGTTGGGAGAAGCACAGACGAGCGAAGGTCCCAATGAGGTAGGAATTTCAAAAACATGGTCTCTAGTGATTTGGACCTCCTGAAAGTAGCAACCTGGTGGGTGAATTGGTCACGCTTTGGCAAACTAGTACAGTTGAAGCTTATCAACGTCAGTTTCAAGAAAAGTTGGTCGGGGCTAATGAGCTTATTCCAAAACACTTGCACATGGGAATATTTATATAGAATTGGATAATTCAATCAGAATGGACATGCAACTACTCAAAACACCTGACTTATCGGCAGCTATGAGTTTAGCTTGGGCTTTTGAACAGAAACAACAATTGCAGAAAGTCAATAATATGGCAAGGTGGCATGGTGGTCTGAAACAAGCATAAGCAGAATAGTAAACTCAGCAAAGTCTACTACTAGTTTAGTTGGTTCATCTTTCTCAACTAGTACCATACAGGCAACCAAACCCCTTTTGTCACGCGATTAACTCGGGCAGAAATGGCGGAGAGAAGAGCTAAGGGATTATGCTATAATTGTGATGAACAATATTCAGCCACTCACCAGTGCAAACAACTTTGGAATTGGATGATTCAACTGATGAGATAATACCAAAAGTTCGGGAGGACTACCCGAAAATTTCTTAACATGCTATTACAGGTCAAAGACAAGCACAGACTATGCAGCTGCCTGCAATTATTAACGGACAACACATGCTCAGTCTTACTGATTCTAAAAGTACCCATAACTAACTTTATAAGTTCTACTGTTGATAGTCGATTACTCCTTAATATTTTCTCCTAGCACAACATTAGAATCTCCACTGCTAATGGAGAGAAGGTTCCCTGTTTAGGGGTCTACACATAAGGGTAACAATTTTCATTGATGACCATTGCTTATTGTAGATTTTTACGTTATTCCTTTGGACGGATTTGATATTGTTTTGGGAGTTAAGTGGTTACAGACCTTGGGTCCTATACTTTGGGATTTTGCAGAACTTATTATGAGTTTTTCGCTAGAAGGTAAATCAATTTTGCTTCAGGGACAACAACAGTTTTGTGAGAAGTTTATGCATCTGTTAGGAAAGGCAACTACGGACGAGCAACGATTAAAATACTTTTGACCGAGTTCGATGATTTGTTCCAGGAACCTATGAGTTTACCATTATTGAGAAAATGTGACCACCGCATCAGTTTGCTGCCCGGGATAACCCATGTAGTTGTTCATCCTTGTCAATACCCTCAGCGACAAAAAGATGAGATTGAGAAGCAATGTAACCAGATGTTGCAGCAAGGATTTATACGACCAAGCAAGTCCCCTTTTTCTTCAACTGTGTTATTAGTATCCAAGTAAGATGGATCTTGGCGCCTTTGTATTGATTATCGTGAATTGAATGCTAAAACAATAAAAGACAAGTTCCTAGTTCCAATAGTGGACGAGTTACACGGGGCCAAGTTCTTTACTAAATTGCATTTGAAGTCTGGATACTATCAAGTCCGTATGTCTCCAGCAGAAGTGGAAAAGACAGCCTTTCAAACACATCATCGGCACTTCGAGTTCCTTGTCATGCCATTTGGGCTCACTAATGCCCCATCCACTTTTCAAGCTTTAATGAATGAGGTCTTTCATGAGTACTTACGCCAATTTGTGTTGGTTTTCTTAGAAGATATCTTAATTTAAAGTAGTAGTAGGAAGATTTGGTTCACGTAAGAAACGTGTTTCTGTTATTGCGTACGCATCGACTATATCTAAAATGATCTAAATGTTGCTTTGGTACAACTCAAGTAGCTTATTTGGGGCATATTATTTCAGCTACAAGTGTGGAGGTAGATAGGAGCAAAGTGCAAGCAATTTTAGACTTGGCCTCAACCACAGTCAATTACCTCTCTTGGTAGATTCTTGGGATTGGTGGGTTACTACCGCAAATTTATTCGTGACTACAGACAATTTGACAGCACTTTTGACTAGTTTACTCAAGAAAAACTCCTTCTAGTGGAACGACTCGACCCTAGCTACATTCCAAAAGCTTCAGCAAGCACTATCCTCTGCTTCAATACTAGGGTTGCCCGACTTTAATATGAATTTCATTGTAGAATGAGCTGCTTCAAGAGGTGGTGTAGGAGCTGTTTTGCAAGAGGGCGGTCAGCCCATAGTATTTTTCAGCAAACAGTTGGCAGTTCATTGCCAAAAATTAGTTGCATATGAAAGGGAGCGGATTGGCCTTGCTAAAGCAGTTCAGCATTGGTGGCCATACTTATGGGGGAACCCCTTTCTTATCTGAAAGGATCATTACAGCCAGAAATACTTGCTAGAACAACAGCTTACTACACCCCCTCAACACTGGTTGAGCAAACTCATGGGCGGTGTACGAGGTTGGTTATCTTAATAAAGTTGTGGATGCTTTATCGAGAACTACACCTGAGGACCCTTCTTTGAATGCTATTAGCTACCATCGTAGCACATTACTAGACACCATTTGTGAGGAGCTTACGAGATCATCAGAACTATCGGGTTTGTGTGAAAAGGTCAAGCTAGGAGACTTGAGTTCAGACAAGCTGGCTACTTTTGTTTAAAGATCGCATATACATTTTACAGAATTCCCATTTGCTACCTACTGTACTATACGCCTATCATGATAGTGCGCATGGCAGGATACACAACCTTGCACTGAATTCGTGGGGATTTTTACTGGAAAGGTATGAAAACTGACATTGCCACATGCCGCTGCCTGCCCGGTGTGTCAACGCAATAAATCAGAACATTTAAGTCTTGCAGGATTAAAACAACCTCTACAGCTATTAGGGCAGACATCTTAATGGATTTTATTGATGGCTTACTCAAGTTTTGGGGAAAGTCGGTCTTGTTTATAGTAGTGGATCGGTTCTCGAAATATGCTCATTTCATGCCATTGGCTCAACTGTACACGACTGCACAGGCGATTCAAGTATTTTTTGAGCAAATTGTTCGCTTACATGGGATACCGAAAACTATTACGCACTTTTTGGAACTTTTTTGCTTGAATGGTGCTAAATTACAATTTTCCTCTGCTTACCGCCGACAAACAAATGGTCGGACGAAGGTCGTTAACCGTATTGTCCATGGGCAAAATTTGTTACAACACATCTTTTCTTTCAGCATTGCAAACAACAATCCAGATTGTTTATTGTCTTGACCCACCTCGTTTGCTTTCATATGTACCAGGGACAAGTTGGGTAGAAGTTGTTAAGAGTGCATTGTTGGATTGTGATAACATTTTGGGTGATATCTGGAATCGGTTACAGGAAGCCCAACAACGAATAAAGGAATATTATGATAAAGGTCATCGTGATGTAGAATTTTCTCCAGGGACACTTTTGTGGCTTTGTTTACATCCCTATAGACAGTGCTCCACTCGATTGAGTATTTACAATGAGTTGTCTCTTAAATTTTATGGTCCATTTCTGATATTACGTCGAATTGGACACGTTGCATATGAGCTAGATTTGCCAAGTGATAGTTGAATCCATAACGTTTTTCATGTTTCCCTTTTAAAGGTATTCAAAGGTGCCATCTATTACAAAGCTATCACCACATGAGGATTGCCGAGTAGTTCCTCTCCCTGCTGCAGTCATTAGAGCTCGTGTCAATAGTGGTACAAAGGAGATTCTTATACAATGGTCAGGTATGCCAGAGATGAAGCAACATGGGAGGATGTAGACTCTTTTCGACATGTTTATCCATCGTTCGAGCTTGAGGACAAGCTCTTTCAACATGAGGGGTGGTAATGTTGTGGATGCGTTTGTGGGCAAGGCATATGCCCACAGGAAGGACAATTAAATTAAGAGATTAGTTTTATTATTAGTAGCTTTATTTATTATTATAAAATAGGATTTATGTAAGTTGTCATTATTAGTCTAGAATATGGTTTTGTGTTTCCTAGTTTCATAAGGCCTAGGCTTCCTATTTGTTGCAATAAAGACTCCTGTTTAAGGAGATATTTGATGAACAAAAGCTTACGCAAAATTACAACCAGCATCAAGAGATCAGAGTTCTCTCCCACTGAACTCTAAGGTTTCAACCTTCCTTTAACGAGCTAAATTTATATAGCAAATATCTTTAAACAAAATAGGTCGTTCTAGGAATTATAACAAAAGCAGGGAATATATACATATATATATATACATACATATATATATATACATACATATATATATAAACATACATATATATATACATATATATATATATATACATATATATATATATACACACACACACATACATATATATATATATAACAGAGACTTCAGCCCGGTGACGTGGTGCAATTATAAACGAGGAGGAATAGTATTTATGATTTTTTACAAATTTTTAACAATTAATTCCATTTAACTTTAAATAATAAAATACTATGATGACCTTCCAAGTCATATATTGCATCTTCGTGCTTTTTCTGCATTTAGAGCTTTCCTATAGCTGCCCTGACAGTTCATTACCGAGCAGTTCGTTTGATTTTAATTACATCTGTAACAAGCTAGGTACATATTACTTGTATGCACCAGCTTGAGGGGGAGCGTTAGAATATGAGTAGGAATGGGAAGGTATACAAAATCCTACATGAAAAAGGATCGTAATGTAGTGTCTATAAATAGGCTCTCAATGTAATTATGTAGATACACAATTCAATAACATTTTTCTCCATTATTTCTCACATTTACATTCACCTCTTTAGGAGTTGCAAATTTTCTTTATCTCACATTTACCATATGGCTGCTGACTTCTTAACTAATTTGGGAGAATGTAGAAGGTCTCAAATTATCTCTCATGAGAACTCCCTTCCTGTATGTTTATAGGTTATTATTAACTTGAGCAAACAACAGGGTATCCCAAACTATTACGCCAAGGAAGAACTATTTTTTGCTAAATGATGTGAATTCATGAATCTAAGATCTTTTGTGCAGTCTTCTTTTATAGTCAAATTGTACCAGTGTATGTAGATCTTTTTTATGCAGCATCTATTTCCAATGAATCCCTATCATTATAACAGTCATAATGGAGTCCAAAATGTATGCCCTCTTCCGTGTACAATTTTTCGATAACTGATAGGTCGGGGTTCAGCCATAACCCCCACTGCATTGGTGAACACTTTAATATTTGAAAATTTTGAAGGATCGATTATAAGCTTAGTGAGGTTATCTGTGGCTGCATAAAGCGCGGGTCCATTACCTAGTAATAAAATAAAACAGTTACATTTATGCCTTATTTTCACCCTTCTTCCTGCGATTATAGACCTCAGTAACAGCAGGTTTAACACGCTCCCACACCAAACTCAATGCAACCTTCCTTAGCAGTGATTTTATATGAACTCTCCACTCATATTACTCGACACATTTTAATAAGATAGGTGGTGAAGAGCTATTTTTGACTGACATATTATGATTGCAATGGTTGAAGAAAGTATTAAATCCATCGTTGGTACTGCATTCAAATTCTTAAATACTACTGATTCCATTGTTGGTAATGCATTAAAATTCACAATTCCAAACCATTTAAAGCATTGTTATGTATATTAGTTTGTAAAACTGTTGGATATCAAGAATTTCATGTCTGGCTTAAAATGGATGAAAGTACCACATAGCAACTTAACTAGAAGCTGGAGTTCAACAGACGAGGTAATAGCTGTCGTCTAGAACTTAGGCTTACCAAGAGAAATGCAGGCACCGACTACTATGTGAACATATGCCTGAACAAATGCATCAACATTTATCTCATCTGGGTCACTCATGGTATCACCAAGGCCTTTAACACCATTTTGAATAACCTCCGGAATTTGAGATTGAATCCATTCTTCAGATGCATGAACTCTAGAGGAAATTAAACCATAGTTAAACCTGAGAAGCAACTTATAAATGTCATTGCTGATTGGAAAATGTTGGGAGTATGTTTTACCTGCTCCACATTATCAAATTCCGAGCAATGACACGGAGCATTATAAAATCAGGTCGAACATAGTGTAAATCAAAATGTGTCTGCGGGACAGATAACCTAGAATAAACCAACTCTGATTCTGTCTGCAATAGATTGAGAGCAAAATTAATGATGAGAAGAAAGTTGTCTAGGAGGTTATCTCTAAGGAAGAAGTAATCTTATGTCTAAAATTACCTTCAAAAACATAAGAGCAATGGCAATGGTAGCTCCAGGTGCAGTAACATCAACATTGATTGCAGTGCCGTCCATTATCTGCAAGAGAAATGGTACAGTTTCGGATGATTGGTACCTATCTGTAAGTCAGATACGAAGAGCAGTAATATAATATCTGTGAAGCAATAAGACGACCTGACCTGTCCTGCACTCTGATTAAGTTCATCAATAGATGGAACAAAAAAATGGAACCTCTCCTGAAGATCAATTTGGAGAATTTATTCAAAGAAAGTGAGAACATTACTTTAGTGGTAAATCATAATTTTGGAATCTCAATGCATAAAACAGGAGACAAATTCTGCAAGCATGTACATTTTGAGGTTCCTTGCTGCCGATGTACTGGAATAACCGATCAACCAAAGAGTCCACGGAGCCAGGAGCATCTTCTCCACGACCTTCAGTTTTATTAAAAAAAAATACTTAGAAACAGATATTAGCCATAATAATGCATGTGAACAATCAATCATACCCAAAGAAACCAATCCCAGTGAAAACCCAGCTGCAACTGCATATCCCTCCCTTTCAAGCACATTATCTCCTCCACTCCTACGACCAATTTCACCCTGCAAACTGGTTATCAGTGGTTGAATTCATGAAAAGCATGCATAAAACTTGGATAAACACTATTTTACAATTTTGGTCTAACACGAAACCATCGGCTCCATGATAGCAAGATCAGCATGGAGTATGGACAAGTGCTAGCAAATGGACGGGGCAGATCGGATATGGGCAGGTTGAAAATGGGTTAGACAAAAAGTAGAAAGTATCTGACCTGCCCATACTGGGTAGTGGTCAAATTTGGGTTGAATAAACGGATAACTGGATACTTCTGTCCATGATTTTACAAGATCAAAATTTTGATTGCAACACATTTTAAACAAATGCTGAATATAAAAATATTTGAGCGCAATAACACGGATAACTTTTCCAAAAGCAATTCTAGGATTTAAAATTGCTCTCTGTCCACTGAAACAAAATCGACTTATTAAAGGTTAACTCGTGAACTTTGGATTGATCTCAGACATTACAATGCTGATATTTTCTTTTTAAAATAAAATTATATGCTTAGAAACTATTAAACATTCTTAGAATGCACGGTATCTCAGTCTTCTTCCCATGTTTAGTCCTCGTAAACTGTATTTGATCAGCTAATCCATTTTATAAAGCGGGTTATCGAAATTGATCCATATTTGATCTGCTCTTTAAAAAATCAATTATCCAACCTCTTTTTATCTGGTCAGGTCGGACGGATACTCTAATATTTTATCCATTTTGCTAGCACTAGTATGGACTATCTATAATGATTTAGGGATCGTTTGGCAGGATGTATTACAGAAAATAATGCATGTATTAGTGATGGTATTATTTAATCCTTTGTTTGGTAGAACTTTCAGCCTATGTATAACTAATACACGTATTAGTTATACACCCTATTCAATATTATAAGGTGTATAACTAATGCATAGCAAATCATAGTATTAGTTATACAAGGGTTATCGATACATGCATAAGTATGGTTTAAGACAGAACTACCCTTAATGCACCAAACCAAAGAGTGATAATAAATAATCTCAATATAACTAATCCCAGCATTACTAACACATCCTACTCAATAATATTCTTATACACTCCACCAAATTTTGTTAGCCTCCAATGACAAACTAATGAGTGGATCTATGCAGAATTTTGGAGGACTGCTGAACGAAGCAAATAAGGAAGCCGGCTCCAGAAATAGAAGGACATCAAATCAAAATCCGCGACATCCAAGCGAATCAATCAAAACAAAAACAATCAGAAGGAAAATCTCGATCCCGGAAATGCAGCAGATCAGATCAATCACAATGTAAAAGGAAGAAAAGATCACAAACAAACTTGGAAAAGCATCAATCATTACAAAGAACAAAAGAAAGAAAAGATCACAGACATATATGATATGGACGTGAGTAAAAGCCGTATATGAACATATCATACGGCTACATTCATCAATCAAGGAATCAATTCAAATCCTTGATTGAGAAGAAATCTCTTGAGTTTCCTTACGAAGAGTAGCAGCCGAAGACTATAAAAGAAGAAGACTAAAGATGGACAAGAGTTGCGCAACTTCAAGAAAAATATCAAAGTGTCTCAATCTTAGTCTCACAAAGCTTTGTAACACAATTGTTGTATAAAGAGTAGGATCGAGTCAACATTGTAACACAAACAGAAGTTGTGTCACAAGATCTGAAGAACAAAATAAGTCTTCGGAATTTATTTTCCATCATTGTACTCGAGCCCGACATTGAACGATCTAAGGAAACATTGATACTCAAAAGGACTGGAAGTAGGCACCACATTGGTGTTCCAAACCAGGATAAATCTCTGCGTCTGTACTTTACGTTTGATTATTTACTTGCTTAATTACTTCAAATCTACTCTGTATTGTGAAGTGTACTGATCATCAAGCGAGTCGACTGTGAGGAGCCAGTAGTCGACTCACAGAAAATTCTCAATTCAGCCCCCCTCTTGAATTTTAATTGGTATCAGAGCAGGTCTCACCAACAGTGTTGCTTAACCACAAGTGAGCAAAGATCAAATGGCAAATTATCAAATTCCCGGTGCTCTTCTTCAAGATGGTAACTCCACAAGACCACCGTACTTCAATGAACAGCACTACTCTTAACGGAAGAACAGATTCAGAATCTTTGTCCAATCAAATGACTTCCAAGCCTGGGTTGTCATCAAAAAGGGTCCAAAGCCAATTCCAGGACGCAAAGAGAAGCAAAAGGACAAAGACAAGGAATCTAGCAGTATTGACATAGAAGACCTTGAAAGTTTCGAGGTCACCAAAGAACAACAAGAGGTAATCCAAACTAATGCACGTGCTATAAGTTTACTTCTTCGTGCAGTTAGTTGATATGAATCAAGCTACGGAATGCACCAAAACAATCCACAAATTCAAATGGAATCCGAGGACCAAAGAGACCAAGTCTCGGCCAACTCCAACAACACAAGAATACAAGATAACAAGATAACAAGGTGTACTAACACCAAAACAGCAACAATACGTGAAGAACATTAACAAGATACAAACAACCCATAGATTTGAGATTACAAGAACACAAACAAGAACACGATTACGAGAAAGAAAGACAGATAGTATGACATAGATTATTACAATGACTAAGAACTAAGGTGTGTATCAAACACCAAAACCCATAATAAATGTAATAACAACACCTACACTCTTACGGAGACCTCAAGGGAACCGAAATCCCCAAAAAACCACCGTTTCTAAGCTAGTTACCAACAGAAGTGATGTCCACACTTGTCACATGTGAAATCCACACTTGAAAGACTCTCTCAAGAGCACTCAAAATATATCATCAAAGTTATGGACAAATGACCTAAACGGTTCTATTTATAGTCTAGGTTAAACTTATTACACAAAAAGACCAAAAGGCCCTTAATGAGCCCATCACAAAGGGCGGCCTTGGAGTGTGCTATTTGGACAGCTTTGGAGTGTAGAAGGCCTCTTTCACACTTCAAAGCGTGTTCTCTTGGTTGGGCAGCCCCACAAGCTCGAGTCTTTATGTATTGGCTTCCAATCATGTCCTCTAGTGCTAAGATGCCTCTTTGACCCGTATCATCGTGGAGAAGAATACGACAAAATATCAACTTGCAAAACTGCAAAAGAAATGTGGGACAAATTGGAGGTAACCTATGAAGGAACTACCAAAGTCAAGAAGTCAAAGATTGCTGCCCTGGTCAATGAATACGAGCTGTTCAAAATGGAAGAGAATGAGAACATTGAAATAATATTTGCCAGATTCAGCAAGATCGTATGCGAACTGAAATCACTAGAGATGATCTATCCACATAGCCTGCAAGTCCAGAAGCTGGTCCGAAGTAGGATCTTCACAACATGGCACCTTAGCGACTTTGGCGGCTTGGCCAGTTACTCAAGATTCTCGATTATTCCATTTTCTCATGTCAGT
This sequence comes from Capsicum pubescens, assembly GCA_030864215.1. Classification (NCBI taxonomy): domain Eukaryota; kingdom Viridiplantae; phylum Streptophyta; class Magnoliopsida; order Solanales; family Solanaceae; genus Capsicum; species Capsicum pubescens. Next base: position 130,151,830 of record CM061543.1, read on the forward strand.
AATGTACAGAGGCCAAATTGGATCATTTTCGTCTCGGGACCTTTTACTTTTTTTCATCATGTGGGAGTTAGAATTAATTCCTGTTTATCTACTTCTAGCCATGTATATGATGAACTACGAGGTAACCTCTATGAACGAAATTATATCAACAGGTACCATAAGGAGGAAAAGAAGAAATCAGTAGCCTTCAACGCTGCTCCAACATAAGAAGAGGACATTTTGAAAGATGTCAATAGTGAAGGAATAGCCCTCATTAATTGTGAAGTAAGGCAGATCATGAGACAGAGATCCCAAGGAGCCAAAAATAATGACTACTGGAAACGGTGATCGTTGTTATCACTGTGGAAGGCCTGCCCACTTCAAACAAAACTGTCCAGAATTTAGAAGAAGAACATCTAAGAAGAATCAAAATTTAGGAGCCTGGAGTGATGAAGATGAAACCGAAGAAAAAATAGAAGCCGCCAATATGTGCTTCATGGCAATAGGTGAATCTAGTGAGGTAAGACTACACAGTTGTCATAATTGTAATATTCTTAAATCTAATTTGAATATGATAACTAACGAGCTTCAAAAAGTTATAGATAAATATAACAAACTCGCTCAAAAGAAGAAGAGTTGTGAATCTCGATTTAAATGAAAACTCGAAGAGGAACAAAGAAGTTATCAAATAGAAATCAAAACATGTCAAATTGAAGTTGACTTACTTCTTAAAGAACTTGATGATGTAAAAATAAAATTAAACAGTTTTAAGAGATCACCAAGTCACAGTTTCGTGAGATCAAACTCCTTTAAAAACAATTCAAGTTCCTCATCAGAATCGTTTAAATCAGCCAAGACCTCCTTCTCCTCTCGAGGACCTGTCTGTTTTATCGATGGACAGAGAGGGCACAAATCCTATAGCTACAACCATAAACCAAAAGTGTATGGGTTTGGAAACCCAAAGGAAACACGTCTAACCCGCAAGGACCCAAGACCATTTGGGTTCCTAAACAAAATTAATCTGCAAAACAGGTCTGCAAGAGCTATAAGAAAGGAATGTGGGTCAATGATAGCGGATGTTCCAGACACATGACCGGAAAGAAAACGAGTTTTTCTACTCTAAAGAAAATAGATGGGGGATCAGTCAGATTCGTGACAATGCTAGACGCAACATCATTGAAGTCGGCTTAGTAAAACTCAGTTCATCATGTGAATTCACTGAAGTATATCTAGTAGACGGCCTTAAACACAATCTGCTTAGCATCAGTCAGTTGTGTGACGCCGGATTCGGAGTCTTCTTCAAAGCTGAAAACTGCCCAATCAAACACGACAAAAGAAACATCTCTCTCATCAGTAAACGCGTTGATAATATTTATGTCTTTAATAGTACTGACTTTGCTACCATAACTTGCCTCACTGTGCAAACCAATAATACTTAGTTGTGGCACAGAAAGCTTGGGCATGCTAGTATGCATATCATTGAGAAGTTGTCCAGACTGGAATTGGTGAAGGGTCTACCAAAACTCAAGTTTGAAAAGGATTCCATTTGTGATGCCTGCCAATTGGGTAAACAGCCCCGGACATCATTCAAAGTCAAATACATTGTCTCTACCACCAAACCTCTTTGAAAAATCCACATGGATCTGTTTGGTCCCACCAAGACCACAAGCATTGGTAGAAAGAGATATGTTTTCGTTATAGTTGATGATTACTCACGTTTTACTTGGGTAATATTTCTTTCTCACAAAAATATGGCTTTCACAAACTTTGAGATTTTTTATAGAAAGGTACAGAGAGAAACTGGACACCTCATTACTTACATTCATAGTGATCACAGAAGAGAATTTAAAAACAAGGCGTTTGAGGAGTATAATGCTCAGAAGGAATATTCTCAGAACTTCTCTTCACCTCGGCCTCCTCAGCAAAATGGTGTAGTGGAGCGAAAGAATCGGTCCCTCCAGGAAACTGCCAAGACCATGCTGTTAGAACATAATCTCCCGGATCACTTTTGGGCAGAAGCAGTGAGCACAGCATATCATATCATCAACAGATGCTTGATCAGACCTATTCTAATGAAAACGCCTTATGAACTCTGGAGAGGAAAGAAGCTCAACATTAGGTACTTCCATCCGTCACTCTTTCCCTTACACTTTTTTAGCTTCCACTCATTTATCTTTTCCAACAATCGCATACTTCCCCCCACTCCACCTCTAGTTCTCCTAACCGTCCTCTCATCTTCATATCTGCCCCCTTTAAAATTCACCTTCCACTCTCTCCCATGACCAGAACCCATTCAATGGCGACCATGACCAAAGCTCTTCCCAAATCCCTCCCTTACAGCCCTGTTCTTCTCTCCGAGTTATCTGATGACAGTTCAACGGACTCTCATTCAACTCTCATCAAGAGACGTCATCCTAATCCCAGTCCAGCCCCCTCCGCCAAGAAACCTCGTCCAAGCCCTCTGCTCTCCCTCCAAAGGACATGCATAAGTTTTGGACACGCTCTCACACAGACAAATTCTTTGCCTTTAAAGGTCGCTCCATTGTACCCGATCGTAGTATCAATCTCCGTCAATTAAAAGACTGCTTCTGTAATATCAATCACTTCTTTAAGTTTCAAGAATTGTCACTTGTCTTTCATCTCTGTGGACTTTTGGTCTATGAGGATCCAGTTCGCATGTTTTATGCGAATCTTCGCCGCTCACCTGATAGTGGTGAACTCGAGACTCTTGTGTTTAACACGAGAATCATTGTGAATGATTTTCTGTCCGAGAATGCCTTTGATACTAAGTTCTCTGTTTTATGAATGGTGACTGGCCCGATGATTTTGAGGCTAGCTTTGAAGAAGCCGAGAAATTTCTATCAGACACTGACTCTACTTCGACCAGTTTTGGCCCCCTATCCCTCTGTTTCAAGTTTCACATTATGGCTCACATAATTGCTACTACAATGATTCCCTGAAAAGGATCTCTGAGCAATATCATCGATCGAGATGTTTTTGTACTGTACTGTTTGGTTAAGAAAATCAAAATCAATTGGGCAACATGGACCTATAAGTACATGCTTGAAAGTGCATCTGATGCTCATACCTCTGCCAGTTTACCGTATGGCCTGCTCATTAATCGGATTCTTCAATATTACTCCATTGATCTATCTGCTTACACCCCAGTGGAGGTCGTTGCCACTTATGATTCCAAGACGTTTGCAAGTATGGGGTATGTCCTGGTTAAAGAGGAACGGTGCAAGAAGGATTCTGCTCGGGCAAGGTCGGAACTTCCCAAGGTAAGCAAATCTTCTCTAACCCTATGATGCCTGTTTTGAAAGACCTGGAGGAGATTAAGGATTGGTTCAAGGAGATCGAGGATAGTGTTGCGCTGTTGAAAGAGTCAACTTCTAAACTTCTAGACCTCGGGCAAAGTACAAACACAGACATAGGCGTGGTTAGGTCGGCTCTTGATGGGTTCAAACAGGAAGGTATAAAATTGTTCACTCGGATGAATGATGATCTAGCTATCTCCGTCCAGAATTCCTATTCCTCCTTCAAAAACATTGAAAAATCATATCACACCTTCTGTCATAACATGCATAATACTCTGACCTACTTTCTCAAGAAGCGGTGAACAATGATGACTCTTTTTTTGTGTTTTATTCAAAAGGGGATCATGTCCCTTGTGTTGATGGGTTGTAAGATGATTTGTTACACAGTATTTGCTTCACTATTTTGCTCTGCCTAGTTAATAGACCATGTATATCTTTTTGTCTACTATTTCATTTTTTTATTATGCCAAAAAGGAGAGAAAGACAGGAACATAGGAAATGCCTACCAGTCAAGGGGAGCAAGTCGACTAACGATAAATGATAGTCGACCAATACTCAAGATATATGTACCAGTCAGAGGGAGCTTGACAGACAGGGAAGTCAACTGAGGTATACAGTCGTTTATCAATATAAAAAAGGGGGAGATTGTTAGCCTCCTAAGTTCACGTTTTAATAATGACAAACTAATGATTGGATCTTTGCAGTATTTTAGAGGACTGCTGAATGAAGCAAATAAGGAAGCCGGATCTAGAAATAGAAAGACATCAAATCAAGATACGTGGCATCCAAGCGAATCAATCAAAACGAAAACAATCAGAAGGAAAATCTCGATCCCGAAAATGCAGCAGCTCAGATCAATAACAACGAAGTAAAAGGAAGAAAAGATCACAAACAAACTTGGAAGAGCATCAATCACTACAAAGAACAAAAGGAAGAAAAGATCACGGATATATCTGATATGGACGTGAGTAAAAGCCATATATGGACATATCTGATATAGACATATCATACAGACATTCCTCAATAAAGGAATCAATTCAAATCCTTGATTGAGAAGAAATCTCTTGGGTTTCCTTACGAAGAGTAGCAGCCGAAGACTAAAAGAAGAAGACTAAAGATGGACAAGAGTTACGCAACTTCAAGAAGAATATCAAAGTGTCTCAATCTTAGTCTCACAAAGCTTTGTAACTTTTAGTTTACAATTGTTGTATAAAGAGTAGGATCGAGCCAACTTTGTAACACAAACTGAAGCTGTTTCACAAGAATTGAAGAACAAAATGTCTTCGGAACTTATTTTCCATCATTGTACTCTAGCCCGACATTGAACGATCAAACCCAAGGGGACTAGAAGTAGGCACCACATTGATGTTCCGAACCAGGATAAATCTCTGTCTTTTACTTTACATTCGATTATTTACTTGCATAATTATTTCAAATCTAATCTGTTTTGTGAAGTGTACTGATCTGCAGGCAAGTCGACTGTGAGGAGCCAGTAGTCGATTCACAGAAAATTGTCAATTTAACCCCTCCCCCCACTCTTGAATTTCAAATTTCACTTTAATGCCAGAACTACAAAGTAACAACAACAACAACATACCCAGTGTATTCCCACAAAGTGGGTTCTGGGAAGTTTAAGTGTACGCAGCCCAGCCAGAACTACTAAGTAGATACAAATAAATCTGCTATTTCCCTACACTAACTCCGAGAGGAACAAATTTACTTTAGATGAATTGTCCCAATATTCCAATTAGCTTTCAGCAGCCTCCGTTCCTAACTAAGATTGAGAACAACAAAAGTAAAATAATGCACCAGACATAAGCACTCAAGTTTCACATATTCGAACAAGGGGAACAGTTTTACTCATCCTGACATATCGAAACCAACTACCCAATAATACATAGTGATTATTAAACACTTGATCAACATATGATCCAAGAAACCTCCAGAAGAGTATAATCCTCCAAGGTTTAGAGCAAGTACCAGAAGAATTTGCATTGTTTGGGGATGTGCCGATCCCTCATATAGAATCCCGACAGAAAGGAGAGCTGCTGACTGAAAAAACAATCCAATTGCAAGAACAATCATTCTTCAAGACAAAGATTCTTCATTAAAGAGGCAGGTTATTTGCCAAAAGAAACAGTAAAGTAAACATCACTCTAAAGCAAGTACATGGAGGAGGGAAACACAGACCTTTAACTCTTCTAAAGAAAAAATAGTTGGCAAAAAGAAATAAGAACAAAAACATATCGGAGTAAATATCATGGCTAATTTGAACGTATCTTAAGCCCCTGATTTGCTAGCAAGCATGTAGTTATAGCAAGAAAAATTCCAGGGGTCAAATAGGAAAGTATTCTAGACCAAAATGATAAAATTAAGAGAGAAGTAACAGTACAGCACTTTGTCAAACAAACCTAGTGTTGACTAGTTTGCTTGCTGTAGAAGTTCTAATTAATTTGTTGTAATTACTGTAATTGATTTCCTTCCGGAGATTAGTCATAGGACATTTTGTATAAATACCTTTGCTCATGGGATGTAAACACATACTGAAATAGAAATAAGACTTCTTCTTTCTCAAATTCTATACTTATACTGAAGTATTAGTAGAACAAAAGTAAAATGACCAATATGAACTGATAAATCCACATAATTTAACCTTTTTTACAGATTCACAACGTATACTGCAATTACCTGCAACAAGGTTGGCAATTCCAATTCCGGGAAGGAAGATGGATGACGGGATGGTATATGAACATAGAGAGACTGCATGGAGATCACCATAAATTCTTGATTCATTAGAAAGAAAAGGAGAAATACACATCAATGGCAAATCAATAAATTGCAACTAGAATAGATTACTAAACTGATAATGTGGATAACGCACCCAACAATAAAGAGATGTTTGAATACCATACTAATTGTTAAGTAGATAATATCTTTCAGTAACTGACAAGGGCAGATTTGGAGTGCTCAAACTGAAAAAGAATGTTGAGATACAAGAATCAGAGCTACACTAACTCAGGTTAGCAACTACAGTTCTGCAATTTTATATCTGCATATATTAAGAGACACTGTACTTTGTATAATCATTAAGAGGCATCCTCCTACACTTCTAAAAGTAAAACAATCTGGCAGCAGACAGTTATATGTTGTGGAGAACAACAAATGAAATGTAAGGAAGCTTGTTCAGAAAATTTCGGCCATAATAGGTCCAGGGCAAAAGCAAGCTGAAAGTTATTAGGGGCTTTAAGATCAATCAAGAACTTCATGCAGTACTTCTGTTAACTTCATTTGCATGGGTACTTCCACGAGACTTTTATCAGCTACAACGGTCCAATTACCCCCCCTCCCCCCAACAAACCAAAAGAGATTTCAAAAACAGCAATCAGACATGTGCATACCCATATTGACAGCTCCTAAATGGTACTTCTTTGTCCCAATTAATGTGGCACACCTTCCTTTTTAGTCCATTCCAAAAAGAATATCATCGTTTTTATAATTAGAAACAATTTAACTTTAAAATTCCTTTTTAAAGTTAATAAAATGATTTATAGCCACAAAAAAGGTCAAGAAGCGCTTTAGACCACAATGGGGCATTCAGTTCTTCAATTCGGTTCTTTAGAACTTCGGTTTGGTTCTTTATTTGTGCATACGAAATGTCAATCAAAAATTAGTTTGGTTCGGTTATTCTAATTCCGTTAGTTTAGGTCTAGGTTGGGTTTGGTTCTGTATTTGTGCATACGAAATGCCAATCCAAAATTAGTTTGGTTCGGTTATTCTAATTCATTTAGTTTAGGTCTAGGTTCGGTTACATGCCAAATAAATTTAATTCGGTAGTTGTGATCACACTTCAGAGATGTAATATCTACCAATTAAGTGTGTTAACTATAAATGAATGAGAACTGAAATGACTATACAAAAAAATAAAAGGCAATGCTGGTAATATCTCCTATCAATGCATATTTGAACAGGAACTTCACATAGAAAAATATTACTATTTCATTAGGGGAAAAAAGCCCCTTCTCATACAAATATTTTGATACGCCCATTGAGCTGTAGTATTTACTATTTATGAACGTATTTTAAGTACATATTTGATGGTGAATCATTGTTTCCTCCTGGAGTTTGACTCTAGAGCAGTTGCAGAAGAAGTGATTTTTGGTGACTGGAGATGGAAGTTTTGTGATATCAATGGAATCCAGCCAGACTATCTTGGAGAAGTGTTGACTTGGTTCCAGGGTTTAAAATTAACCTCAGCAAATGTGAGATCATACCCGCAGGTGTAGTGGATAAAATGGACATGATTTCCCAAGTTGTGTAGCGCAGGGCAGGGAACTTCCCTACACCGTACCTAGGATTACCTCTTGGCACGTCAAACAAGGAACACACCGTTTGGAATCTGGTCATTCAGAGGGTAGAAAAGAGGTTGGCATAAAAGATACTTGTCCAAAGTTGGCAAAGAAGGGCCTACTAAGAGCATGCTATCGAGCATCCCTACATATTACATGTTCCTGTTCAATGCACCTTCCTTGCTTATAGGTAAGTAGGAGAGGTTGCAAAGAGATTTTCTTTGGGATGTGATGGATGCAGCAAAGAAGTTTCACACAGTCAATTAAGACCGTGACATCTCCTAACCAGTGAGGAGGACTTGGGGTTACAGACTAGAAGACGTTTAACAAATCACTTCGTGGTAAATGGTTGTGGAGATTTGGGGTGGACGGAGAAGCTTTATGGTGAGGGATGATAGAGGAAAAATATGGAGAAATGGAAGGGGGATGGAGAGTAAATGTGATCACCATACCTTTCGAGTACGGTGTGTGGAGGAATATAATGAAGGGTGGGATGCTTTCAATGATATCATTACATTTAGGGTTGGGGATTAGAGCAAAGTTAGTTTTTGGGGGCGAAAGTGGCGTGAAAGTTTGGTGCTCGAGGATGAATTCTAGTGTTGTATAGGGTCTCATGCCAAAGGGAATTATCTATTCAGCAAGGGGGACACGAGGGGGTGAGACTTTTTGGCATTTGAGGTTCCTGTTGGCTCTAATAGAGATGAGTTCGAGAAGAACGCAGAGAGGTTTTTTTTTTTTGTAAAGCTATATGTTTTATTGAGCATCAACTCCTCCTTAAATAGTGCTATTACAACTAAAAATAGATTAACTTACCATAAAAGAAAACCTATTTGCTACCAAAAATAATAACTAATCAGTCTCCTACAACAAATAGGAATCCCAGTTTGACTAGGAATTGCATGTAAAAATGCTAGATAAAAAAAAAAACAAATAACGTGCATTATTCCTTAAAGCAAGTTTTAACACTCCTCCTTGCTTTAGGAATTGCAAAATTTTGGTATTCTGTCTTGGGATCTCCACACTTGATAACCGAAAGTGACCTTGCGAATAAATCTGCAAATTCATCTTTTGGCTTGTGGTGAACTAAATTCACTTCTCATCTTGAATGCAACCCTTGACTATTAAATCCTTTAGGCATGTCTTCCTTCTTCGTTTGCATCTTAAATTTGAATTTACCCATTTTATTTTTCTGAAACATAGATAACTCCTCCCTTGTCCTTTAAACCTAAAAGGTTCACATATTGCTTGTGCTTTTTCAATTAGAGGATCATCTTCTAATTTTTTTAGCCTATGATCTGTGTCATGTTCTACAGAAACATCTTCCATTGGATCAAATGAGAAATGTTTACCTCTCATCTTAATGTTTACAATTTCTTTTCCAGCACCATCATTGATGAAGCAATGTTTATCCTCAAAGGATACTTTGTATCCTTTTTCTACCAACTGGCATGTACTCAACAAGTTTTGATCAATACTAGGTACATAAAGAACATCTGAAATTGCGTTACTACCTGAACTTGTTTTGATGACAATAATTCATCTTCCTTCAACAAGAATCTGGTCACCATTTTTGATCCTAACTATGGATATTTCAGTAGGTTAGAATTCTTTAAACAAACTCTTGTTATAAGTCATGTGGTTGGTGCAACCGCTGTCAATCAACCAAAATTTTGCTGAAACCTTACTTGAGATACATATTGCAATAAAAAGATGGTCCTCTTCTTCTTCTCCATTGACCATACGTGCACCTACTTCATGGTTCTCAAATTTTCTTTTGTAAATAACTGCTTCATGGCCAAGTTGATTGCACTTGCTGCACTTTGCGTCTGGACTTTTCCAACATCTGTATGATGGATGACCCATTTTTCCACAATGCTCACAAGGTGGGTAATTTTTTATATTTTTACCCCTTCTTTGAGTTTTGTGGTTAGCTATTAAGGCTCCTTCAATATACCATCTTGCCTCATAACCATCTTGCCTCATAAGTTTTCTTTATTCCGATGCCTGAAAAGAATTTAACAATTCAGCCAAGGTAATATTGGACAAATTTTGTATATTTTCCAAGGTAGTTATACATGTTTCATATCTTTCGGGCACTGTAACAAGAATTTTTTCAACAATTCTTGAATCTTTAAATTCAGTGCCTAGTAATCTTACCTTGTTAACAATGCCAAGTAATCTATCTGAGTAGACTTTCACTATCTCGGAGTCTTTCATTCTCTTCAATTCGAACTTTCTAATTAAATTCAGTACTTGCATTCCTCGAATTCCTTTATCTCTATCATATTCTTTCTTCAAATAATCTCAAATTTCTTTTGGTGATGTGAGAGACATAATTCTTGTAAAAATAGTTGTCGAAATAGAAGCAAACAGAGTCGCCTTCGCCTTGGACTTCGTGGTTTACTTTTCCTTGTGACTCTTGATTTGGGCTATGGTGGGATTATTTGGCAGCGGATTAATTTCATAATCTTCTTCCACAACTTCCCATAGATCAAGAGCCACCAAGTAAGTTTTCATTCTCATAACCCATAATTGATAATTTTCACCATAAAAAACGGATGGAGTCATTCGTGAAAAACTATTTTTAGAATCCATCTCTTCACCCACAGGTCCCTCAAGAAAAATAGCTCTAGATACCAATTGTTGTTTTTAATAGAGATGAGTTAGAGAAGAACGCCGAGAGTTTTTTTTTTTTGTAAAGCTATATGTTTTGTTTATCATCAACTCCTCCTTAAATAGTGCTATTACAATTAAAAATAAATTAAATTTACCATAAAAGAAAACCTATTTGCTATAAAAAATAATAACCAATCAGTCTCCTACAACAAATAGGAATCCCAATTTGACTAGGAGTTGTATGTAAAAAAGCTAGATAAAAACAAAAAACAAATCACGTGCATTATTCCTTAAAGCAACTTTTAACAGCTCCAGAGGAATTTCCAGGATTAAGAGTTGACTGAGCTTCAGAGATTGCTAAATTTTCTCCGAAAGCAATGCAAGTCAATCAATATACCCAATGCTTTGAGTTGGGAGTTGGGAATAACAAATTATTTTCAATCAAGTCCTATGAGAAGCTTCAGTGGGGGTGAAGGATAGTTTTTCATATGGTGTGGTATGATAACCAAAGGTGCTGAGGAAGGTATGCTTCTTCACGTGGTTAGCTACTAGCAGGGGTGATTTTGATGGCCAAGAGAAGCGAAAGGTTGTCTATGTGAGTTGGTATTCCTATGTAAGGAGGCCGGTGAGGTTATGGACCATATTCTGTTACATTGTAAATTAGCGACGAGGTTATGGGAGGATATGTTCACATGGTTTAGAGTCACTTGGGTGTACCAAAATTCACGAGGGAGTTGATGTCAGAGAGAGTGGAGCTAGGAGAAGAAGGCATAAGGCATGGAGTGTTACTACTCTTGCTCTAATGTGGGTTATTTGGAAAAAAGGAAGCGAGAGAGCTTCTGAAGGGGTGGAGATGAGGTTTATTCAATTGAAGAGTAGTCTCTGATCCCCTATTTTTTAGTGTACCCATGTAGTTTCTGTTTGTGTAAAGGACTCAATGTTTTTTGGAGAGAGTCAGAGAACCATATTTTGTAGGTTTCTCCTTTTCTAGTATATCTCTTGTATACAACCATGTTGGTCTTGTTATTATCAATGAAAACTTAACTTAAACAAAAACAAAGGTTAGAAGGTGAGTCTATTCTTGAGTTATAATGCATTAACTTTGTATTACGCTAGATCTAATTGTTAGCTATGTTGATTGGTATCTCTCTTCTGATATGATGGTATAATTGATAAGGAACTATTATAATAGCTAGGAGCAGTATTGCAACATAATCTTATTGTAAGAGAGATTTTCTGACTATTAGTATGAGAAACGTAATGTTTGTTGCAAGTATGAGGATTGTGCACCTCAAGTAAAAGGGTCAGCTACATAACATCTGTGAGAAATATAGGACAAATATTTTAGAATTGTTGTCTCTACATTAATACATTGAGACCCTGACATTACATTTCAATCCTTTTCCAAGTAGGACACTACATTACAATCCTTTTTCAAGTAGGATTCTATATACTATTCTTATTCCTACTCATATTCTTACACTCCTGATACGAGAGTAATCTACGATGACGAGAACCAACACAAACACTAAAGAAACAACGAAATTGACAAACGGAAAGTAAAAGGATAAAAAGGATAGATGATAGAAAGATAGACACAAGAAGATAACAAAAGGACAACCAAAGGGTGTATCAAACCCAAAGACCTCCCTTATTGATTACCTACGAGCACCTAGCTCTTACGTTGACCAAAAGGGGATCGGATCTCCCTTACAACCACCGTTTCTAAACAAGGTTCAACAATGGCTTTTCCAAGCACTCAACACTCCCGATGGAGTTTTCATGAATTCATCATCATCATTAAACAAAACTAACTAAGGAAATAAGCCTAGCTACCAAGTATTTATAATTTGGCTAAATATTACATAATTAGGGCCCACAAGTGACCCAAATGCAAGAAAAGGCCCACTAAGGGCTATTTTGACCCGCTCTTGAAATGCTAGAGCGGATTAAAGGCGGATCCAAAGCGCCTTGGGTGCATGTCCCTTCCAAGGGGTTTTTGAGCCCCGTTTTGCACTCTTTCAACCTCGTCAAAGTCCTTTGACCCTCTTCAATGGTAATCTTCATCCATGTGGCATCTTTTAATAGCAATAAAGAGTTATCAAGCACCTCGAGCATCATACGTATCCCATCCAAAGGTCCGAAGGCAATTTGGCTTGTAACATCCTCCCCTTCTTGAAAAGGATTAGACATCAAATCCAAACCTTCCAAAACCAAAGGAAGGACAAACAAATACAACATCCTCATGACATGAGGGTTAGGGTTAGCACAAATAATCATAGCATCATGCTACGGTGGCACACACTTAAGATATCTTTTATTTTAATCATGAAAAGCTTATTGAAAAGGTTGCAAAGGATTTGGCTATGACAAATATTAAGAGATAAGGAAACCACAAAGGACATAATGGCATCAACAAGCCAAGAAGGTAAGACTACATTCATCTTAGGAGCCATAAGACACAATTGCTTCATTATCTCTTCAAGAGACCACATCGAAAATGGTACCATCAATGGTTCATCAATCCACAATATGGGGTCAAAGATGTGAATGACCCATAAAGCATTTTTATTCAACCAAGTGGGCCAACCAACTAGTTTCCTACCCCAATAAGACAATTCCAAGACTAGTATGGACATCATCATAGGCAAAGAGGTAGTATAAAAAGGAATCAAGCATAAATTCATCATCCAAGGTGCTATTATTTATAAGAATGTCGTTTGGCTTAAAAGATTAGGCACATAATGCACGCAAGGATGGAATCAAAAAATTTAAGCTCAAAGAACTTTTCCCTTTCAAACAACTTCCTTTGAGAAAGGGGTCATCAATGTTACACAAATGATGAAAAAGGGTATCACATAAATGAGGTTCAACAAGAGTGCTTTCAAAAGAAGATACTCTTTGACCTACAAGTAATGAAACCTTGGTCAAGAATGGAAAAACACCATGGTGAACTCTCTTGGATCTTTTCATTGCTCCCTTTCTTTAAAGAGCTCTCATCTTTGTTAAAGATCTTTCCCTTACACAATATGGGTCCATCAAGTGGATTATGAATCCCCAAGAAAGACTTTCTATCATAGGGAAGGATACCAACATCCTCATTCGAACTTTGCTTATCATTTTGACCAAACACCAAATCGGGTGTATAATAATCACCACATCCAAATTTGTCACTAGGGTCAAATGGATAGACTGGCCATAGACAAGGGTATAGACTACACTCTTTTCCCCCAAAGTTATCACCAAAACAAAAGGACATTCTCTACACTAATATAAGCATCTTCAAAAGAAAATAGAGAGTAAAGAAAGGTATCATGCAAATAGATTTCATCTAAGGTTTCATCAAGAACATGCCCAATAACATTATCAAAGGTATGTTCAAGAATTAGAACAATCAAAAAAGAGTAGGCAATGGGTACACAAAGATCACCTTTCAATCTTTCACATTCTTTTCCCTTAAGAGTACTCTCATCTTCCTAGAAGAGATTTCCATCTTCAGGAGGAATGTTATCACACCACAGTGAGTTGTTATATAGAATATAGCCCTCAAGATGAGCTACATCATCAACATTATCCACACCACTAAGTAATTCACTAGGAGTGATTTTATCATCTTCAAACAAGATATTGTACTTAAAGAGAGAAAGAGCATTCCTTGAAAAGGAATTAGAACATTAAGTTCACTCTCAAAAAGACAACTATCAAGAGTCAAAGATGTGTCAAACACATGGTTATCCTATGAGTCAAACAAGCAATAGGTTCTTCAATAAAGGACATGCTCAAAAGGTCAATCCTATTCATTGGATTAACATTTTCAACATCATCACTCACTTGAGGTTAATTAATCTCATCATGCACATCCTCAAGTGGTGGGCTAGTTTCACACACAAGTTGATCAAGATAATGTACAATCATTTATCACAATGGCTTCAACACTAGGCGAACACAAATTAATCTCGCAAAAAGAGTCAATTCGGTCATCAATAGGATCAACAAGTGTATCCACACTCACAACATTTACATTATCATCAAGAGGTAAAGAATCATGACACTCACACATAGGTAAGCTGATACTCATACTCAATGGCCTACTAGCCACACAATCATCATTCACATGTACTAAAGTGTAAGAGTTAGCTATGTTACCTTGAAGTTCTTGAGAATATTCTTCTTTACCTTGGTGTGAAGGTCTTCCACAAGCTTTGGAAGCATCTAAGATTTCCCTTGTCAAATCTTCAAAGGACATCTTCTCTTTTGGTATGTGTTCTCCACCGTTTGCCATGTCGGCACCTACACATGTCCTTATTAAAAGAAGGACAAACAATGTTAGCTCGATTTGGTGGCAACACCCTCACTTCACTTCTCTCAACCTCTCATTTTTCCTCTCTTAGGTTGCCACCTTGCACTCCCTTACTCCTCTGAATCTTTTGTCTCTCGTTTTCATTAGGCTTGAAGTGATCACATCTTTTTGAGATTTGGGAAGTACGGGTGGAAAGAGATGATTTCCCCATTGGTCCATTACCTTTGTAGGCCAATTTTGCACATTCGAAACTCTATGCCTTGCAAACCAATTGTTGCCCAAGCTTAGATGTCCATGTTCCAAGGGAAAGATGTCACATCACACCTCCTCATAGTACTCACATAAGGTGAAGGAAACCTTCACTCTCTCGAAAACTTTATACCCTTCTAAGAAGTATGGAACAAGTAGAGGCTCTAGAGGTATCCCAAGATGGTCAACCATGGGTGGGATGATGTAGTTTCTATAGCACCAATCATCTAGCACAAGAAGGCATCCCGGAACCACACAAATGCTTACCTTTCCGAAGTGAACGTTTCTTCTTGGATCAACATTGTAAAGCTTTGTATACCCCATTGGTACATGGGCACTCCTCATGAGTCCTTTCAAGGAACTCCATGTTCGCCCGAACTTTCTTATGAGTTCCCACCACAACAGTGTTAGACCTTGAATATGTTTAAGGGCACACGTAGCTCTTTCGACTTCGCTCATATCATAATCCTCGAAGATCCTTTCACACTCAGTCCCAATCAAAATAATCTTTGGGACCCAAGTCTCTTATAAAGATAGAAAGAGTAGGAAGATCTTGACTCCTACCATGCCCTCTATTTTTACCTTGGTTCCTGTTTCCATGTGTTTAGGCACTAGGATAAGAAGAATAAGATGTAGTACCCCTAAGCTTTGGAGATGCACTCTCTTTCATTCCCATGGAGCAACCTCTACTATAGTTAGTATAACCATTCGCATTGATTCGACCTTGATAAGAAGTACTACAAGACGGGGAATACGAAACTTCACAATCCTCACGTACATTCTCACCATGATCCTCATAAGATTTGTAAATGAATGGTTTATACCTTACATCACCTCTATGGTCGGAGTGGGAAGTGTAATACTCCTCACATGCCCCATCTTCCTTATGAGAACTTTCACATGGCTCTTCATCATCTCCACACTCACTACAAGAATTAGGGTCATCATTCATCTCACATTCTCCTTCGAAATTGTAGCCTTCATTTACATACATCTCTTGATCATGGCTATATTCATAGCCCCCATAATCTCCATCTTCTTCGTAGCCATATCTATCTTCACTACAATCATAGTCATCTATGTTGTAGTCACAATTATCCGAGGCTATCGAAGACATATTTCCTTATATCACCTTGTACCTACAAAATGAACAAATATGATTAGTAGTAAAGCACCTCACCAACACTCGTAAGAATCTCACCTTTGTAATCCTCACAATTGGAGCAGCAAATGTTGAAAGTCGCTAAATACTCGATGATAAATAAGGTGTCAATCTCTACTTGCGGCCCGAGTGGTTTCTTGTTTGAACGACTCAAAGAAAAAAGAACTATTTAGGAACTTCAATCAAAAAGTTGCAACGAAATAAAAACTAGATGACCAAGTACAAACACTTTTTCACTACTTTTTTCCTTCATTTTGGATCAAACACCCAAATTTTCTAAAAAATTCAACTTGAAGATAGCAATTTCTTCAAGAACACACCAAGAACATCAATCTTACTCACTTTTTCTTGGAAGCTCGGAATGAGTTGAAATTTTGAACAAAAGCACTTTTCAACGTTCTAAACACATTCCAAACATCATTTTGCCCAAATTCCTCACCCAACACTTCAAATCTTGCAACCAACTTCAATATCTTCAATCCAAGCTTCCAATAAGGATAAAACACTCAAATAAGCTCATATTTGGCTCAAATTTGATTTATAGACTCATAGTGTTAGAGAACACAAATCCAACACCAGAAACACAAAAAAAAAAATCAAAAACTCAAAATTTGAACTAAGAACAAAAACGTGAATAGTGACTTATTTAGAGATTTTTGATTTTTTCACCACTTTTTAGTTGATTTTCAAGATAACAAACCCAAGATTGACTTTGTAGGAACAAAATCAAGCTCGACTCTGATACCAAATGATACGAGAGTAATCTACGATGACGAGAACAAACACAAACACTAAAGAAATAACAAAATAGACAAATGGAAAGTAAAAGGATAAAAATGATAGATGGTAGAAAGATAGACACAAGAAGATAACAAAAGGGCAACCAAAGGGTGTTATCAAATCCAAAGACCTCCCTTATTGATTACCTACGAGCACCTAGCTATTATGTTGACCGAAAGAGGGAACGAATCTCCCTTACAACCACCATTTCTAAACAAGGTTCAACATTGGCTTTTCCAAGCACTCAACACTCCCAATGGAGTTTTCATGAATTCATCACCATCATCATTAAACAAAACAATGGAAATAAGCCTAGCTACCAAGTATCTATACTTTGGATAAATATTACATAATTAGGGCCCACAAGTAACCCAAATGCAAGAAAAGGCCCACTAGGGGTTGTTTTGATCCGCTCTTGAAACGTTAGAGCAGAACATAGGCGGATCCAAAGCGCCTTGGGCGCATGTCCCTTAAAGGGCCTTTCGAGCCCCGTTTTGCACTCTTTCGACCTCGTCAAAGTCCTTTGACCCTCCTTAATGGTAATTTTCATCCATGTGGCATCTTTTAAAAGCAATTAGGAGTCATCAAGCACCTCGAGCATCATACATATCCCATCCAAAGGTCCGGAGGCAATTTGGCTTGTATCAACTTCCCCTCAAGCTGGTGTATACAAGTCATATGTACCAAGTTTGTTACATATGTACTTAATATGATGATCGGTGAGAGACTTAGTGAATATATCTGCAAGTTGATCATTCAACTTCATAAATTTTGTACATATCTCCTAAGAGTATCTTTTCTCAAACAAAGTGACAATCAATCTCAATGTGTTTAGCCCTCTTATGATGAACTTAGGTAATCAATGATGAGACTCTTAACCCATCTCATGACAAAAGTGATGCTTGATTTTTTGATCTCATCATTAAAAGGTCAGACTTAAACATAGGACTAAACCGAAAATCAGAGATGATCTAACCGAACATAAGACTGAACCACCGAAAAGAATGAGAGAGGTATGACAGATCTCACTGGAAAACTGACAAAGGTCGTCGGATTAGGGTTCCAATGAACTAAATCCATAACAAAACTAAAGGAAAGGCTTGCAGGACTGGGCGAACCTATCATAAAAGAAAATGCTCAAAAAATTGGTTCCAGAACAGTGTTAAAGTCGTCATATTATTAGATTTGACAACTGAAAGTGGTCAAAATTTGAGAAAAATTATACGGGTAAGGTTGGAATGATGGCACAACTCTACCGGAAAAGAGAAATTATACAGGTAGGGTCCGAATGATGGCATGACCTGGCTGAAAAAGAGAAATTATATCGGTAGATTTGAATGATGGTGCGACCCCACGCGAATCAAATCTGAGAAGTCACTGAAAAGACGCACATAATTACACAAATCAAATCCGTGAAGTCATCAGAAAGACGCACACTGCTATGCAACTCAGATATGAGAAAGTAGTCACTGAAAAGATGCACGGCGGCCCAAATTTTGCAAACATGATCATTGGCCAG
This sequence comes from Capsicum pubescens, assembly GCA_030864215.1. Taxonomy (NCBI): domain Eukaryota; kingdom Viridiplantae; phylum Streptophyta; class Magnoliopsida; order Solanales; family Solanaceae; genus Capsicum; species Capsicum pubescens. The sequence continues at coordinate 130,170,098 of CM061543.1, forward strand.
ACAGGTTGCATATATGGGTGATAGCCGCCCGCTGGCAACGGAAGCTCTTTGACTCTCTATCAAGATCGTAGAGGCTCTGATACCATGTGAGAAATATAGGAGAAAACATTATTGAATTGTTGTACCTCTATTATTACATTGACCCTATTTATAGAAACTATATTTCAATCCTTTTCCAAGTAGGACACAACATTACAATCCTTTTCCAAGTAGGATTCTATATACTTTTTCTATTCCTACTCATATGCTAACAATATCATTATACTCGAAGAAGCATTTAAGATTGACTTTTTGATCTACACGACCTCACAGGTTCTAAACTTTGTGGTAGCAGATGTTAAGCAGTATGTATGCAGGTCCTGCAAATGGAATATGCACTTTTAAATTACTTGAAGTTTGAAATAACATCTCCAACAGATGGATTTTTTCGAAGGTTGTTGCTAAATATTTAACATTACTCAGTAATTCCTTTTAATAAATAATCTAGACATTGATACCTAAAAATATATTACAGTAAGTATCATCATGCAGCTCAATAACATAATGAAGTAGTTTCTTCACCATAAAGTTTGCTCATCGACTATTCTTCTTGTACATATTCTGTCTAAAACAAGATAGTGACCAAAAAGTAAAATAGTCAAAAAGTAAAATACAAATCTAAAGAAAAAATATATTCAAAGTCTCAGGCAGCAGCATCAAAAACTTGATCAGGTCCACACTTTTTTTTTAATTGTTTGTTGAAGAGGAGGCAAAACTCATTCAACATTAAATTTATGTAGTGCAAGGGAAATTTGACTTCGTACCAAAGTTGATGTTAGAATGAGTAGGAACAGGAATATATAGAGAATCCTACTTGGAAAAGGATTGCAGTGTCAGTGTCCTAGTTGAAAAAGAAGTATAATGTAATGTCTATAAATAAAGTCTCAATGTATTAATTTAGATACAACAAGTCAATAATATTCTTCACCTATATTTCTCACATGGTATCAAAGCCTCTATGATCTAGGTAGAGAATCAAAGAGCTTCCACTGCCAGCAGGCGGCTATAGCCCATATATGCCGCCTGTTTGGCCATAACCCATATATGTCGCCCGTATGACCAATGATCATGTTACCAAAAGATTGTGCCATCATGCTTCTTTCTGGTTACTATCTCATATCTTTGTGTAGCATCGTGCATCTTTCCGGCGACTACTTTTTCATATCTATTTTTCGTAGCACCGTGCATCTTTCAGGTGACTACTTTCTCATATATGATTTGCATAACACCTTGCGTCTTTCTGGTGAATCCTCAGATCTAATTTGCGTAGTTTTGTGCGTCTCTCAGGTGACTTCTCAGATATGATTTATTAGGGTCATGCTATTATTCCGAACCTATCCATATAATTTCTCTTTTTCGGCAGGGTTGTATCGTCATTCCGACCCCACCCATATAATTTCTCTTTTACAATAGGGTTGTGCTGTCATCCCAACCCTATCCCATATAATTTCTTTCTCCGTAGGGTCGTGTCATCATTCCGAGCTGACTTATATAACTTTTTCTCAGATTGTGACCACTTTTCAGCCGTCAAATCTATTAATCCGATGTGTGAGCATGTTCCGACCAATTTTTCAGTGAATTTCATATTCAAGATCTACTCATCTCTTAAATTCGAGATGACTCATATATTTTATACTCGTTAGGCAATTTTCCATCGATAAATCGACTTTTCGGCGACGTCTACTACTTTTTCGACCACTGTTCAGTTTGTTCCTTTTCAACTGAGATCTCCTAGACGTACAAAGCAGTTCTTACCAGTTTTCTTGAAGATATCATAGCCAAGCCCCTCACAGGTCCTCGTATTAATTACATCTATAACAAACTAGGTACTTATGACTTGTATGCACCAGCTTGAGGGGGAGTGTTAGAATATAAGTAGAAATAGGAATATATATAGAATCCTACTTGGAAAAGAATGTAGTGTCAGTGTCCTAGTTGGAAAAGGAGTCTAATGAAGTGTATATAATAGGTTCTCAATGTAATAATTCAGATACAACAATTCAATAATATTTTTCACCTATATTTCTCATAGTTGTTGAAATAGTTCTCTTTGCTCTAAGGGGTCATTTGGTTGGGGACAAGTTATCTTAGGATAATTAATCCCAGAATTAATTACCCACCATGTATATCGGATAACTTATCCCATCACTATGGCATAAATGGTGGGATAAATAATATCGGCACTAACTAATACCTCCAACCAAATGCAAGATAAAATAATCCTGCATTGTATCTCAGTACTAATTATACTTTATATCTCACACCAAACGACTCCTAAGGTTATAGTTAATCTAGTTTTGTATGAGTAATGGTCGACTTTGTTCCAACAGCTGCCATACATAAGATCCTGATCGCCTTCCTCTTAGTGTAACACTGTTATATTTTAGTGTAACATTTCATGTACAAACTTTTCATATCAGTCTAAGTTGCACAGACTCTTCACTTTCAATGCCATACCCGTGTCGAATTCTCCAAAAATACACTACTTTGAGAGAATCCGACATGCAGTCGTTGTCATTTTTGAAGAGTCCGAGCAACATAGATATCAGTTAGATTGTAAGGATGGCCTGGTGCACTAAAGCTCCCACTATGTGTGGGGTCCGATGAAGGGTAAGACTACAAGGGTCTATTGTACGCAGCCTCGCGTTACATTTCTGCAAAGAGTTGATTCCACAGTTATATCTTTTTTGGGTTAATAATTTACATATGTTAACTCAGAAAGAAGTTGATGCGTATGTACTGGTTTTACAGGCACACAAAGAAACGACTACAAAAAGGCAGCCTCATAGCTTCATAGCTTCAGGAGAGAACTTTATCAGCCAAATGAATTTTGTTTGAGGTATTATGCTATCCTGCCCCAATTTGTGGGATTATACAATTGTATTATGCTATCCTATTTTCGAGCTCAAAATGTAGTGATTTCTATCGTGGAAATAACGGGCTACCTTTCAGGTGCCATCAGCTCAAAATGTAGTGATTTCGACAGCGGAAGTAACGGGTAACCTTTCAGGTGCAATCCATTATGTCTTAAAATGCATAGGCTAAAGTAAACTAAAAAGACTTTTAATACAAGCTTTTAGGATTAGGATATTTGAAGCAGTAGACTTGCAAAATTATAGTTAAAAAAAATTGCAAAGGCAGGTTTGCTTCCCATGCCAAATGGTGAAAACAAACAAGATCCTTTTATAACTTGATAGGAGTGAAAAGAGACGGTAATCCATTGGCTGACCTAATATGCAATTCCTTACTTTCTTTAATGAGAGTACTCCCATTGTACTCGCACTGTAAAGATGTTGCTTATGAAAAATTGTACAATAAACATTCAATCTTTAAGGTTTAAGCATTACACATGATAACGGATTAGTGATTAAGGAACATCTTTTGATATATCAAATAGTAAGAGGCATGTTTTATGATATCATGATAAAGCATTACAACTAATAAACTTATCAATACTAGATTCCAGTTGCAATATTAGTGGCAAAAGGTATAAAATGATATTAGATGGTCAAATTAGAAATTGACTAAAAAAGGTATGGAATTATCAATCCAATTGTATATTATGTCTTCTTCATTTCAGGGAGATGAATTATATTGAACAATAAAATAGATAAGACTATTCATTGTATATAGCAGAGTGTTGGCCAGTCAAGAACTTCCACGTTCAGAAGATGAAAGATGTAGAGATGAGGATGCTAAGGTGGATGTGTGTGAACACTAGGAGAGATAAGATTAGGTATGAAGATATCCGGGACAAGGTAACAGTGGCTTGATGAGGACAAGTTGCGAGAAACGAAGCTGAGATGGTCTAAGCATGTGCAGAGAAGATGCATGGATGGCCCAGTAAAGAGATGCGAGAGGATGGTTATGGTTTTAGGAGAGGTAGAGGCAGGCCGAAGAAGTATTGGGGAGCTATATTGCTCAGACTTTTCAAAAATGTCATCGGGTGCATGTCGGATCCTTCAAAAGTAGGGCATTTTTGAAGGGTCCGACACGGGTGCGACAACGTTTTTTGAGAGTCCGAGCAACTTAGTTGGAGAGAGATATTCGACAGGACATGACACAGCTTCAGCTTGCTGAGGACATAACCTTAGATAAGACGTTATGGAGGACACAGATTAGGGTAGAAGGTTAGTTAGATAGTTAAGTGTTGCTTGTTTATCCTTCTGTACTATTAGTCGGAGTATTACTCTTGAGTTTGGTTACTATATGTTGTTTTTTGTACTTCGCTTATCGTATTATCTTATTATGATTACTGTTCAGGATGGTTTTGAATGTTGTCTATAGTAATTTGACATGGCTGCTTCATTTACGTTATTTCTTTTTTTGTACCGTCTTTTCCTTGAGCTGAGGCTCTATAGGAAGCAGCCTCTTTACCTCCAAGGTAGGGGTAAGGTCATGCACTCTTTCCTCCACAGACCCCACTTTGCAAGATTACACTGAATACATTGTTGTTGTAATAAAATAGATAGGACTATTTTGAAAGATACTTGTGAGCTGATTGTGCCTTTTTGTCTAGCACAGCCAATTAAGCCTTTCTTCAGCTAAAGCAACAAGGAGAGGATTGGGGAAAATTGCAGCATTTTCTAGGTAAATTAATCTTGACGACAAAGATTCTGGTGTCTTCCTCCTAATTAAGCACATTTTAATGTGTAACAAACGTGTATGCCAATTTGTATTAAAATAAAATTTAAAAAAAAAATATACTAGGCAGCCTTGCATAGCACGGGCACTACCATCTAGTAATCAAAATATGCATAGGTCGTGAAGCGACTAGCTCCTAATTAGATGAACAGAGACCAGAAGGAGAATAAGTCCTCTTCAGCAGTTGATATTCACAGAAGGTGGAGAAAAGAAAGACGAACGGAATGGAGAAGAAAATATTCCTTACCTTTGAGATTGCTGGCTGCATAGTTCCCCTGTATGATGCTGCAAGGCCAAGCATCAATCCAACGGTTGTACTTTCATGTTCCTACAAAATGTCTGATATATTAATAATTCGTTAAACTGCACCTATTTTACTACATATGCTAATCCACTCTCAAACTTATCGTTGTAATATACTTGAAAGGATTTTGAAACCTCAGTACAGTCACTCAAACAAACATGACAAGGTTTGATGCCACAAAAAATCCTTTCACTCAGACAAGTGGAGAACTTCAACTATGTAGGCTGCAATTATCCTTCCAACCTTCATGATCATACAAATAAATTCTACTTTGCGTAATTGCATAGCATTCTAGCTTCAATACAAGTCGACAGTATGTAATAACTACTTTAGTAACTTAGTAACTGTACATTTTTCTCCTTTTTCCCATAGGAGCAAGGGGAATTATATTTCACATGACATATGCAGTATAAATAGAAGAACGATGAGTAAAATGTGTTGAATCTGAAAAAGAATAGAAAATCATAATCATGGTCAGGAGGAGAAAGCACTTGTGTAAAACACGATCGGTCCTGAAAGAATAAACAACCTGAGAATAATATTGGTATATATCCGTTATAGTTAGGACGCGAAGATGTCCATGCAATCCTAAAGCAAGTAGTAGTCCAGCATGAACAACAGTGGGCTCTTCGGGTTTGTTATATAATATCCATGTTCTTGACATTTTTCCCTGCGGAAGCACAGGACAATGCATCAAAACGTGAGGAAGTAGCATCAAATAAGAAAATGGAAATTAGAGAAGTATCTAAAATAAGACACTGGATAACAACAGTGGGATGAAGCTACATGAAAATAGATAAAACCGAACCTGAGGTGGAGCAAGCCTTAATCCAGCAGCAACTGCATTATGAAACTCAGGCCAAGATTTGAGTTCTTGAACATTTCTAACATTTGGATCTAAGTTAACCTAAACAAGAAAAAGAGGCGAGACTTACACAAAAAGAATTTTACAAACGCATAACTGTTGCAAGGCAATCATGGACCTGGGGAGGAGCATATTGGTGGTTATGGTAATGCTCACAAGTGCGTTTTCCAACAAATATAATAATGCTGAAATGTGGGAATGCCAGAGAAAAATGTACCACCTTTTTTTTTTTTTTTTTGGCAAAAAAACTACAGAACATCATAAAAAGGAACAAACTTCAAGGATAAAAAGCATTCACCAAGATCATGTGACCATCTACATTCAATAAGTAAAACATCAACCTGGCTCCTATCAATTATCTGAAGACTAACCTGCTACTTCAAAGAAATACATAAACAACAACATACCCAGTATAGTCCCACAAATGGGGATTTAAAGAAATACATACATAGATGGAAATAGATGTCCACTAGAATTTGTCTAGACATACCGTTGCATTTTGCTGTGAAGGCAGCCGACCTGCCAAGATAAGCTTGGGAACCGTGAGTGCCTGCAGATGTTAAAACAACTTCCTTACAACACCACAGGGACCAACTGCTATATTGTGAATCAAAGACTACACTAAGCTATTTCAGTTGTAGAAGACAGTAAAAGATGGTACCTCCGTCAAGAGAGTGCAGGTTGTAGAAAGAGTAAATGCACCGCGGCCAAAGGGAAGGGCTGTAGTCCTTTGAGCAAGCTGCCATAATTGAGCCTTAAGAAAAGAGAGAGAGAATCAATGTGACAGACAAACACTTGCAGATGTATATGAGGTGTAAAGGATACAGTGATGCACATGGTCATCAATGTTAACAGTGTACTGTGTCTCTGGTTAATCTATTCAAGGTTCTTCTTTTATCTTTCTACATTTGTCTTTACCACAGGCAAGTCAGCTGCAGTTTAAAGTTTTTATTTCCTCCTTAAGAGGCATTTAGAGCTGCAATAAAAGCTGATCGCACCAAAATGTGGATAATCAATGCCTCTACTTGTTTGTTCTCTTTTTTCCCCAATCAGTTAGCTGGCTTTCCAACACCTACCAAATCGATGTGTGACCTTAAATGTAAATTCTGTTTATCAGTAATTAAACAAAAAAATGAACAGTGTATGGACATGTAAGTTACAAGGTTAAGAGGTGAACAGTGGTTGAAAACCAACAAGAAGAGAACAAGTGGCACATGTCGACAATTTTAAGGGAAAACAACTATTATTACATAGCATTGGGGACGACAGGTAGTGTTGTCTTTCGTTCTGGAAATAACATGCAGCACATACCAAATTATTGAAACAGTATACCTGTTGGAGATCCTGATCTGACGCAGTTGGATTAACAGGTGTTTGAATAACAACAGGCCTAGCAGAGCATAGAAGACGTCTAACCTATAAATCAAAATCATTGTTTAAAGATAGAAAATAAGATAAGCACATAACACAACTGCAGCACTTGACTATACTAGGAACTTTCTGATGAATGCATAGATCAGGTATGCTCAAGAGACAAAGTTAATAGTCTATTAAATCATTGACAAGATTGGATCATCAAGTACATACCAGGGTTTTCACACCAGAATATTGATCAGAAATTAAACTAAGATGGACTACAAATGAATATTTATCAGTAATTTATAGTTTCGAAGCTTCATAATAAACCAAGCACCACAGGCCAACCAGACCAAAAGATACTGATCCAGACTGCACGACAAGTTAGGAGCCAAAGACAAAAAACAGAAGAAAACATCGTTATTTTATAAAACAAATGCTAGTTACCATTTTGAACAAGCAGGTTCAGCTTTGCCCATCAAAATGACACAACTACTTGTTCCTATTTAGTATCCCTGGCCCACAGCAGTCCAAACAACAATAAATAAAAAACAACCGCATAAATGTCAAAACACCTGATAAGTACAAGTAGGTTTTCTTAGACGAAACTCTCAGAACTAGAATGGGAGGATTTCAGCTCCTTTACAAGCATACGGTTTTACTCAAAGACTATGCTCCTCGGACCCTTCAAAAATACCACTGCACCCCTGTTGAATCCTCCAAAGAGATGTTATTTGTGGAGGATCCAACATGCGTGTGGAAGCATTTTGAAGTATCCATGCAACACAGCTCACAGATATGGACTAGGAACACGGGAAAGAGGAAAGAATATTATCTTCACCATCAAGTCATTCTAAAACAGCTTTCTGGAGTGGGAAAAAGGGAGCTTCTGGAGTGGGAAAAAGGGAGCTTTCTTACTTTGACCATTTGGATTCAGAGATAACCAAGAAAGGGATTTTTTTGTATGGATGCATGGAGAGCCACCAATACTGCAGAAAATAAGAGGAAAAGAAGGAAAATATATGCAAGCAGGTGCTTTATGTGCAAAGCATGATAATAGTCAATCATTTGTTACAGCATTATCCTGTTGCACACAAGTTCTGGCGTAGAGAGTGGATAGGTTTGGAGCAATCGGTAATGTCAAGTACGGTAAAGGTGTTGATGTCAGGAAGGGAACTCATCAGAAGGAGAGCATGGAGGCAGCATCCCTAGCGGTCATGTGCATACTATGGAGGGAAGGAACGCAGAGAAGTTTGAGGGATGGAAAGTTCTTCTGTACATATTTAGAGGAATATTTTGTTTTCAGTATATCTTTGCACCTTTGCAATTCAGGTTAGTACTGACGATATGATGTTGTTTGAATAGAGAATCGTGTCATTTTGTAAGATTCTCTACGCAGTATACATTTTGTTTGCATTTTTCTCCCCATCATTTAATAAAATTATTGCCTGTATCAGAACATAATCGGGGCAAAGGAAAATAATTCACATCCTAGCCTTAAGTGTTTACTATGTGGTGCTTTCCTTAAGACTTTTCAGGTATGACCTAAAGAATGTTGTAAATGAGCAAAAGATTTGATTGTGAAATATCAATTTTTTCTTATATAAAGTAGTTATTGGAGCTGCATATGTTTGGTAAAGAGTAATCACAAATTAAGCACAGCAAGGGAGGTGATACGAGTCAAGGGGGCACCATACGTAAAGACTCAAGCTTGAGATGCCTAACCCGAGCGCAAGCATTGAAATGTGAAGGAGGCCTTCAAACACTCCAAAGCCGTCCCAAGTCTACACTCCAAGGCCACCCCTTTTGTTGCTCTCATTAAGGGTCTTTTGGTCATTTTAGGTAATAAGTTTAGCCAAAACTATAAGTAGCTTCATTTCAAGGTTGTTGTCTTTAACCTTGATATTATATTTTGAGAATACTCTTAAAGAGTGTCTTTGCAAGTGTGAATTCACTTGTGACAAGTGTGGATTCACTTGTGACAAGTGTGGATTCACTTGTGGCCGAACGTGGAATCGTTTGGTGTTAGTTACTCATTTATAAACGGAGGTTGCTTGGGGATTCCGGTTCCCTTGAGGTCTTTGTAAGAGTGTGGTGTTGATATTGTGGGTCTTAGGGGTTCTAGTGTTTGATACACACTTTAGTTCCTAAAGCTTGTAATATTGTATGTCTCACTATCTATCTTTATATTATTGTTGTTGTTATCTTGTGTTCTCAGTTTAGTGTTGTTGTGTTCATCTGGTTTCTTGTGTTTTGTTGGCTGGTTTGTATCATTTGGTATCAAAGTAAGGCTTGATTTTGTTCCAACAAAATCACTCTTAGGATTGTTGCCTAGAAAATCCGAAAATCTCACAAAAATAGTTGTTCTCGTGTTGTGTCTTGGCTGAAACTATAGTTCTCTTGTGTTGTGTCTTGGCCGAAAGTTTGAACTTAGATCTAGGGGTCTTTTATGTGTTTTGATTGTTTCTAGTGTTAGATTCTTCTTCACTAACACTATTTGTGTTTAGATCTAAATTCTTGAGCTTGAAAAACGTGTTTTGTTGATGTTGTTGAAGATTGGTGGCTTGAAGAGGTGTAGTTAATGTTTGTTGTTGAAGATTTGAGGTTGAACATGTGTTGTTGATGTTGGAGGGCCCAACGTGAACCTTAGAACTCTAAGTTCAAAAGTTGTGTTCTTGGTGTTCTTCACCATCTTCATAACTTGTTGAAGAAAAAGTGGTGCTTTGATCTTAAAATAAGGTGGACAAAAAGACTTGTTGCCCAAAGAGAGAAAGGGGACTTTCCAAGACTAACAAAAGAGGAAAGACCCAAGAACCCTTCAAAAAGGTGCCTTACCAAAAAGGTGTTAAGACAAGTCAAACCTTTTTTAATGTAAAAAAGGCTCCAAAGCTTGTTATTGTTCCCTCCAAAACCGATTTCTCTCTTCCAACTTGAAGATTGACCAAGTCTAAATTGAAAACAAGAAAAAAAAATTAAAAAAATTCCAACCAACCAAAGGCTGCCACGTCGCTAAATCCGTACAACTCATGTCTTAAGCTCAAAATTTTGGATTCTTAGTTTCGTTTCTTTGTTTCTTTTGTTGCATTGTTTGATTCTAATACTAATTTAGCAACTAGTAATCATCTACTAGGGTGTGAATTAGTTGTTTGAGTCCATTTCTTTCGTGTTACCTTCCTGTGTGCTTTTATCTTTTTGTAATTCATTGTAGTTTCTTGATTCAAGTACGTACATATTTTCTTTGAGTCGTTTCAAACAAGAATCTGTTCTGACCTTAAGCTGCAATTGGAACCGAGTAACCTCATTGGAGTATAAACGGGATACCAATACTTACAACTCCAATTGAGTGACATTTCAAAGGTGTGAGCTTGAGAGTCTGTGAGGCTGATTTTTGCTAACCTTGACTTGTTGTTGTTTGTGTTTAGTTTAGCATTTCTTGTTAAGTACAATGGCACCGGAAGATGATGATCAAGGTGTTTCGGGAGAGGTAAATATGGATGCTTTAATGGCGGCCATAATGGGTGTGAAACATGATCTTAGTAGTCGAATAGAGAGGATGGAAGGAAGAAAGGAAGGGTTGGAAGGTTCTCTTTCAAGGAGAATGGACACCTTGGAAGTTCGTCTAGACTCCACTCACTCAAGTCCTAAAAACTACCATGCCCCATCTAGTGGACATGCTCCCCACACCTCCCCTACTATAACTCCGAAAACACTTCGCCAAATGTTCAATCCACCTAGACAAGTACATGAACCCATCAACCAAGTCCCTACTTCTCCAAACAACCGAAACCAAATCCACCAAGACGCTCCACAAAACCAAGAAATGCCGAGAGTCCCTCTTAACCGAAACCAACTAATCCAAATTGATGATGTGGAAGGTGGGGGTTCTTATGGAGGTGAGAAGTTAGATGAAGTGGCTCTCTTTGCGGAATTTGTGCGCAATAGAAGAGGTGCTCAAGGAGGAGGACATAGGGGCCGATGGGGAAGGTTTGGTCCGGTTCCTCATGATAGAGGCAACTTGGGACACCGCCCTCAAGTTCAAGAAGGTCTTCAAGCGGATCAAGGGGGAAATGTGGGTAGAGACGGGTCTCAACTCAATCAAGAGCACTCTTTCTTCTTTCAAGGGAACTAGTGATCCATTTATCTACCTTGATTGGGAAATACTATGCAATCGGATTTTCCAACTCAATACACTCCCGTAATGTGGCAGCAAAAGATTGAAACTGAGCTACAAATTTGCATGTTAAAGTATAGGAACCTATCTCTAGAATCTCCCTCTTCCAGACTCTACTATCCCATGACATAATAACCCCCCCCTCTTGTGCCACTAGCCTCCAACTGAGCATGTCTAATCCACCTGCTCGCACCCCCACCCCACACACACAAAGCACCCCCACCCCACACACACAAAAAAAAGACATTGTTTGACAATTTCAAAAATATCGGCCTCTAATTTGGTTTCCTGGAGGCAAGTGATTCAGCCTTCCAATCCGCCACCAAAACCAAACTATGCACGATCCTCCTTTTATCCCTATTGTTCAAACCCCTCACATTCCAGGTGTTAGAATATGAGTAAGAATAGAAATAACATATAGAATCTTCTTGGAAAAGGATTGTAATGTAGTGCCCTATTTGGCAAAGGATTGGAATGTAATATCTATAAATAAGGTCTCAGTGTGATCATGTAAATACAACAATTCAATAGTATTTTTCTCTTATATTTTATCACATGGTATCAGAGTCTCTATGATCTTGTTAGAGAATCAAAGAGCTTTCGTTGTTGGCAGCGGCTATAAAACCATATATGTCGCCCGTCTGGCAAATGATCATGTTAGAAAAAGATGGGCCACCATGCTTCTTCCCAATGACTACTTTTCTCATATCTGATTTGTGTAGCACCGTGCATCTCTCCGAACTATTTCTCATATTTAATTTGAGCAGTACATTACATCTTTCCGACTAATTTCTCATATCGAATTGAATAGCACCGTACATCTTTCCGGTGACGCCTCAGATTTGATTTGCGTAGGGTCATGCCATTATCTCAACCCTACCCATATAGTTTCTCTTTTTCAGTAGGGTCGAGCCATCATTCCGACCCTACTCATATAATTTCTCTTTTCCAGTAAAGTAGTATTGTCATTCCGACCATATCCCATATAATTTCTCTTTATCAATCAGGTCGGGTCATCATTCCGACCCAACCTATAGAATTTTTTCCCAGATTGTGACCATTTTTCAGCTGTCAAATCTACTAATACAGCGCGTGAGCATGTTCCGATCAGTTTTTCGGACTTTCTTGTTCAAGAACTACTCATCTCTTGATTTCGAAGTGATCCATATATTTTATACCAGCTTTCGACAATTTTCCAACGACAAATCGACTTTCCAGCAACATTTACTACTTTTTTCAACCACTTTCCAGCAACAAATCGACTTTCCAGCAAGATTTACTACTTTTCCGACTACTTTTTCAGACTGTTCCTTTGCATCTTAGGCCTTCTAAACGTCCAAAGCAGTTCATACCAGTTTTCTTGCAGATATCTTCACCAAATCCCTCACTATCCTCGAGATAACTACATCTATAACAACTTAATACATATGTCTTGTATGCACCAGCTTGAGAGGGAGTGTTAGTATATGAGTAGGTATAGGAATAGCATATTGAATTCTACTTGAAAAGGACTGTAATATAGTGTCCCATTTGAAAAAGGATTGGAATGTAATGTCTATAATAAAGCCATCAATATGGGCCAAGTCCGTGGGCCGGCCTGGCCCAGTCTGTAATTTGATAAGGCTGGGCTACGATTTTTATATCCCGTTTGAGAACAGGGCTTTTTAGCCCATCCTGTATAAGCTCATTGGCTCGTAGGGCTTGAGCAATATGGGCTAGGTTGACCCGTGGGCCAAACAAAAAATGATTAAAAAATAGAATAAAGTACTAAGAATTAAAAAAGAGTCCAAACTCAAAGTCTATTTGGACTATCATAGATATTTAAATATTAAATATGTTTATAAGACATATAAATAATTAAAATACTAAATTTTTTAAGGAATCAAATATGTTTGATGAAGATAATGTGGCGATGATGAACACGCTATAACTCATAAGTGCCATGAGATTTTTTTTTCTTTGAGGAGTTCATTTTCACTTTTAATGGACTAAATATTGACATTTCTTTGTGTTTTATTGTGATCAATTTAAACAAAAATAGGTTAATATTATTATTTAGCTAGTTATATTATTACTCATTAACAGTTTTGTTTGTTTTTCAATATCTCTATTTGGTTTGAATTTTGTGTCAAAAGTTATTTAATTTCACAGATAGTTTGAATTTTTTTTTGTAAATTTGAGACTTGATTAACAAGTAGTAATCTAATGTAATATTATATTGTACATATTTATGTAATTAACAATTTAAAATTTAAATTAAGATTATAAAAATAATTTTTAAATCACAAATAAATTAAAATTTTCAAAAGTGGGTCATTTCCCTTTAAAAAAAAACTTATACTATATTTAATTAAAAAGAAGACTTGAAAAGGCCAGTTAACAAAGAATCCCAGGGATCAGCTGGATGGTCTAAGGAGGACATTTCTTTGGAAAGGAATCAGTGGACAGAAATCTCATTTGTGATATGGGCAAAGTTCTTATTGCCTAAGGAACAAGGTGGCTTGGGTGTCAGAGACTTTAGCAAGCACAACAAAAGCCTACTTGTATAGTGGTGGTGGAGATATGGCAAACGAGCATCAAACCTTTGGAAAGAAGTGGTTCATGCTACATAAGGAAAATTGGATAATTGGTGTGCCAAAAAGAGTAGAACCCTTCATGGAGTTGGTCCATGGAAGCATATTAACAATCTGAAGGATGATTTCTTTAAAGTATCATTTAAGGTTGGAAATGGCATTGTATAGAAAATTGGGTGGACTTTGTGGAGAATCAGCTTTGTAGATTCTTTACCTTTTGGTTTATCCATTGTATGCGGCATCTCGGCCTTGTTTATGAATGATATACATTTACCTTGTCAAAAAAAAAGGTTGGAAATGCCTCTACTATCAAGTTTTGGAAGGATAAATGGGTGATAAATCGGGCCCTCTAAGACTCACCCCAGGCTGTGCCTAAAAGGCTCCTCAGCAGCTGAAAACAAGGCACGCAACATCTGGGATAGTCATTTCAGGACAAACAAGATTTGGAGCTAGGGAAACTTACTTGTTAGTATAAACTACTGGAATATTTCTCAATGAATCTTCAAGTTTCGTACAGCTTAAGATGGGGAGACTCAAGCAAAGGGACTTATATAGTGAAAGCAGGTTACAATCACATTAATGCAGCTGATGGAATGACTGATCTTTCGCCTTGGAAAATGGTTTTGGAAGACAAAACAACCCCCAAAAGTTAAATGCTTCACTTGGACCGCCCTTCATAATGCCATTGTAACTCAAGATAATTTCAAGAAAAAAGGTTTTCAGGTGGTGAGCAGGTGCTTCATGTGTCACCACAATATAAAGACAGTAAACCACCTGCTGTTGCACTGTCCTGTGGCAGCTGACCTTTGGCTTACGTTTCTATCAGTTTCTGGAATCAGCTGGACAACCCCCTCTCAATTCAAATGAAGCCGTTGAAAGGTGGAGTTTGTGGAAAGTGGATAAATCCATCAAGAAGATCTGGCAAATGATCCCAGCTTGTATTTTTTGGTGTTCAAGGACAGAGAGGAACAGAAGATGTTTTGATGGGACTCCTAACTTCTCTCTTAATTTCATTTGTTTGACGAATATTTTTAGTTGGAGCAACCTTTCCACCCTAAATGGTCCTATTCCCCCTTTTAGATTTTATCAGCTCCCTCTCAGTGGCTTAGCAGACTTGAGTTTTTGCTTCTCCATTTAACTCCCCGGTTCATACTAAGTTTTTGCACTACCTGGAGTTCTCACCATTTGATTATGAAATCTGTTTGCATCTTCTTGATGCTTATTATTTATTAATACAAAACTCACTTCATCCAAATAGAGGACAGCACACAGTAGTCAAGCTCATCAATACAAAACTGACGTGACAGTCGGGTTTCCATAACAAAATGAATGTGGATTGACTCTTGACAAGAGTAATTGGATAGCCACCAGTTCAGGCAAGTATGACACTATCATCAGGTAACTCATGGATAGCTCTCCTAAAAGCGAGGCAGGGTTGTATCCACTACAAACAGTGCCTGCAAACATCTATTTCCGGTCATGCACAAAATCAATAAGCTAACCTCATTCAATCGCAGATCACGACCATAACGCAACTGGATGCCAGAGTTGAAAATATGCTCCATACCATCAGCCACATATCCCACAACAGAATCTACATCCTCTAGCTTGTTATCTCCTGACTGTATTGTGTCAGATATTGAGGACAGAATTGTCACCGGATGCAGGTTCAACATGTAAGGAGTGGACATACATGTCATATTTACACTCAAATGGGACTCAAGCTCCACAGATTTTCTTGAATATGCTAAGCATGAGAAAGCCAAATCCTCCCGGCCAAGAAGAACATATGCAGCAGCAGGCCAATCCATTGGAGGAGAGTCACGGCATTTATCCAATGCCTGAATAAAAAAGAAGATCTTGAGTGCATGGAAACATCTGGGTACAATTTTAATGTGAACTGATGCAATTAAAAGAAGAAGATTGTACATCCATTAAGGGTACAAAGACATCATTATACCCTTGCAGCCATATTTGTGTGTTCAAGTGAATAGATCAGAATATCCAAACACTTTCTTATTTTAGATAGGAAATTGGATTTAAACTTCTTTTAGCTCTTCACTTACATCTCGCAGAGGAAGAGAGACTCCAGCAGGTAACAAGTCTAACTGCTGCAGACCTACTCTTTCTCCAACCATTGACAAGACAGTAAGTTCCTCCGGAGTATTATACGATCCAGATGCAACAGCACAAGAAACACCAGACGATAACCTCTTCCCTAAAAGCTCAGCGCCGCATAACAGGCTATAGAACGATACAATTTTCCTTCCCCAGTTGACAACAGAACTTCCATCTCTGAAGATCAAAGATGGGAGATGACTAATACTAGCAGAACTGCACCCATGCTTCAAGCAGGACTCAAGCCACCTAAATAAACTAGGCGGAATTCTCTTGGAAGATGAGGTCAGAGATACTTCATGGACTTTTGAGAGGCAAGGAAAGTCACGTATATAATGATCCAGGTAGCAATCTTCACGCAGGAAAGCTGCAATATCACATAATAGAACCACCAGAAGACCCAAATCTCTGCATTAAGTACATTAAGTGCATAATATGAGATAATGGAACCGCAGTATGCAAAGGAATTTTACAAATGCATCAAGGGAACTTTTTTTTAATCAGTCAAATCAAGAAAACTGCAGAGGTCAATGTGTTAATTCAGTAAAAAAATTGCTTATATGGAACGGAAGAGCTCATTGATATACAAATATATGTTAAACCATTAACACCAAGTCCTAAACACAGTGCCGATTCATTGGCAAGTGATATACTTTACCCACTAGAAACTCAATATCCCTACCCTGGTAGAGGGAGATGGGTTATAAAGTCAATCATATGACATTAATAAGTTTCCAACTGAAACAAACTGGGTTCTGATTCAAAATTATCCAGACAACTATCGACCTTAGAGTTGCAATCCGACGAGACCAGAAGATATATGACGCATTTGACCATTACAAATTCACTATTGTCCGGAAAATTATTTCACTTTATTTGAAAACCAGTGTTTGGCAATGAAAATTCCAAATACAAATTGAAGTTGTATTTGGAATTTGGAAAACAACTAAAACCTTGTTTTCACTTTTGTACTTATCAAAAAAATACATTTAAATTCTAAATATTTATTGCAAAAAAAACTATGGGCAAACACATCTCCAACTCCAACTTTGAAAATTCCAAAAATAGTGAAGTTATTTTTGGTTTCATGGCCAAACGTGTACATAAACTCATGCACAACTTGCTACTTCGTTTTCTTTTTCTTTTTCCTTATGGATTCTCTGAGGTAACATTAGCTATCTGCAGGCAATATAGGTAGGAATCGGGACCTCAGGTAAGGTTCTTCTAAGTTCAGCAAATAGATCATATTTACAGCAAACAGCTCTCATCTCTAGAGATTCCTGCAAGTTTACTTTTTAGGAATACCTGGTTATTGGATAGGAAATAACATCGGAAGTAAATGAAAAAACAAATGACTCCGCAGAAAACCCAAACAACCTATGACACGTCACACCATCTTCTGTTTTTTTCTTTTTTCCTAATTATTTGCAAGAGCAATGCCGATCACTTTCTATGGCATCTGGTCAAACCGTAGCACCAGAACAATGATGAAATTGTGAAAAAAGCATAAGCAGTTTCATAATTAAAATACTTCTACTCAGAGATAATAATTTACAAGTTTTTGGCTTAACTTCGGTGGCAGATAAGCTAAAACTCTAGCCACAGTGTCCTCCACCAGCCACTCAATTCACGAACCAACATTAAAAAAAAAAAATCTGATTTAGAAATACAAAGAAAGTTAAATCGGCAGAAGTGCTCAAACCTTTCTCGGTATTCAACATTCATCCTATCCAACTTAAATGATGATACAAATATCTTGACATTGGTCGCAGTTGAATTATATTTCACAGACATCAATCTGATATTATAAAGGCTCCACCAAATATTTTCAATGTTTCCATTTTATGCATCCTAATAAGGGCTCCAACTTTCAGTTAATTGTATAAAAATATATCAAAGAGGGTTTTGGTGTTATTTCTTATGGGGTGAACAGAAAGATCTACAACATGCACAGTGAGAAGGGGCATCACAGTTCACTATCTATAATTACAATAGTTTGGAGAAAGAAAGGGGGCTGGAATTTAACAGTAGATGTGAACGGTCAGATATAGAAAACATCCTATACAAGGTCAAATGTGAGAAGATAAGCTGGAATTGATTCCTCTCTTTCCCTCTGCCTCTTTCAGGTAGAACAACATTGTTTTGATAAACATAGAACGTGTAGTAGGCTGTACATATGAAAAATTAACTTCCAAATTTGGTTTCCTTATACTTGAAATATGTTTTTCCCGTACGATTCTGTCCTTTGCAGAGAGGGAGCAAACTGCCACTTAGCAATGATACTTGTTAAGAGGCATAAATAAGTAGTGTTAACGACCCAGACGAAAAATGAACATAGAAGATGGTTTAGCATGACCAATGAGCTGATGAAACAGTAGGAAAGTTACCGTTTACGGAGATTGTCTAGTTTCAAACTTTCGTATACAGTATGCAGTGTATCTAGGGTCTCCGCCACTAATTCAGTATATAATGAATTTCCAGCAGTCTCTGATGTACCCATGGAAGATACAGGTGAATACAATCCCTGACGATCAATTGAAATTTCTGAAAATCCAGATATTGGATAACTTTTGTTGTATTGCTTATGATATCTGCTGTTAATAAGAAATTCCCATGAAGAGCATGGAACAGAATCTGAAAGTTTTTCAGAAGTATGATCAGATTCTTTGAATATTCGTGTTATTACACTTTGAAAGGTTTCCCACTCAGAATCAGCAGTCATATCAGTCCCATTTAGATATGTTTGATCTCCATTGAGCCAAAGGAGAACAAGAAAGTGATTATACAACGTAGAGTTGAGCCCCTCAGCCATTGCAGTGATACAATCATTTGCCAAGGATGATGATGGATTGCGTCGCCAAGTGCATCGGTAAATCTGAAGTACCAAAAGAAAGAAGGGAATCATAATTCCATCCAGGTCAGAAACTCAACAGACCTATATCAGACTACATATGGTTAAAGAAACAGATTGAGGATAACAAGTTAAAGCAGACTGTCTCCACCCCACCCCCAACCCCCCTCCCAATCTGGAACATCAATTAAAACCTAGCACAATTACTACTGTATTTTGCACCTTTTCCTCAACATTTTCTTCTGATGTGAGATTTTGAGTTAGTGATAACAGGTAATCTTCACAAACATCTCTGTCTTATGATCATCAAGACCAACAGTCAATTACAGTATCTTTGGAGGACATTAACACTGGACAACAATTTGCTTTTACAGGGGTTTATGGTCCATGTAATAGAAAGCTGAGGAGAACTCTATGGAAGGAACTAGCTGCTATTAATGGTATTATTTCACAACCATGGGCTGTTGGAGGAGATTTCAATGTGATAGGTTTGTGGAGGAAAAACCTGGAGTGGCCAGAAATACCAAATCAATTAGAGAACTCTCAAATACTATTAATGAGCTTGAATTAATAGATTTTCCTCTTCATGGTGGTGATTTTACGTGCTTCAAGACTGGACAGGTTTCTTATTTCAGGGAGGTGGGATGAGCATTTCAAATGCATCAAACAAAGAGTTCTTCCCAGAACCACCTCAGATCACTGTCCAATTATTTTAGAATGTGGTGCAACAACAACAACAACAACATACCCAGTTTATTCCCACATAGTGGAGTCTGAGGAAGGTAGAGTGTACGCAGACCATACCACTACCCCAGGTGAAGTAGAGAGGTTGTTTCCGATAGACCCCCGGTTTATATTTTAGAATGTGGTGATTGGGGAAAAAGAAAAGGATACTTCAAGTTTGAGAACATGTGATTTGAACATAAAGAATTCATTGATTTGATCAAAAACTGGTGTGATTCGGATGCAGTTGTAGCAGAACCTGATGTGATCCTTGCAAGAAAATTGGTTTTGCTTAAAGAAGACCTGAAAAAGTGGAACAGAGAGGTGTATGGAAAGTTGGAAGAAAGAAAAAATAAAGCTTAAGTTACACTGGAGCAGCGAGACCATAATAGACGGAATATTTCTCTTGAACACCAAGCAGAATTTGAGGCAGAAAGGGTATCAATCAAGGAAAAGATGGAAGAGGTGGCCAAGGCGGAAGAAATCTCTTGGAGACAGAAGTCTTGATGCTTGTGGATAAAACATGGAGATAAAAATACTAAATTCTTTCATAAGCAGGCCAATGCTCCCAAAAGATTTAATAGCATTGATAAATTAGTTATTGGAGAAGAGCTAGTAGAGGATGAGCAGAACATTAAAGTCCATATCTTGGACTTCCATAAAAATCTGTTCAGTGAATCAGAATCTTGGAGACCCAACTGGGAGGATGATAGTGTTAAGAGGTTGTCGAATAAAGAAAAGGAATGGATAGAAAGGCCTTTCACGATGGAGGAACTGGAAGAGGTTATAAAAACTTTCAAAGGAAAAAAGGCTCCTGGACCTGATGGATTTAACCTGTTTTTCTTTCAAAAATGTTGGAGTATTGTTAAAATGGATATTTGGAGAGCAGTGGATGCTTTTTACAAGAAGGGATATTTTGTCAAGAGCTTGAATTCTATATTCATTACTCTAATCCCTAAAAAGAAAGGAGCGGTGGAGGTCAAAGATTTCAGACCTATTAGCCTTTTGGAGAGTGTATACAAAATGATATTAAAGCTTCTGGAAGAAAGACTTAAGAAAGTTATCAATAACTTGATCTCTCCCAATCAAAATGCTTTTATCGAAGGAAGGCAAATTATTAATGCTACAACGATAGCTAATGAAAGTCTTGATAATTTGATAAGAAGGAAGAAAATAGAGGTGGCGCGTAAGTTGGATTTAGAAAAGGCATACAATCATGTCAATTGGTAGTGTCTATTGAATCTTCTGAGGCAGATAAACTTGCGTGAGAAATGGACAGAATGGATCAGATTTTGCATCTCAACGGTGAGATTTTCCATCATAATCAATGGTAACCCTCAAGGTTATTTCAGCTCTTACAGAGGCCTGAAACAAGGGGGTCCCTTGTCTCCTTGTCTATTTGTTCTAGTAATGGAAATTCTCTGTACAATGTTAAGGAAAGCAGAATGCTTGGGTTGGTTAAAAGGTCTAAAGACAGGTAGAAATGATCAGGAAGGCATGATGCTTAATCATATTCTTTATGCAGATGATTCTCTTCTATTTTGTGAGGCTGATAGAGATCAAATTTCGTATAGGGGTTCTGTCATGTTTTGAGGCAGTCACTGGCTTGAAAATTAATCTGGCTAAGAGCAACATCTTTAGTATTAATGCTGATGATTGTGTTGAAAAGCTGGCAGACATTTTAGGGTGTAAAGGTGATAAATTTCCCACTACTTATTTGGGGCTTCCATTAGGGGTGAAGAGAAAGGACAAAAGCATCTGGGAAGGAGTTATTGATCGTTGTAATAAGAAGCTGACTCCTTGGAAAAAACAACATTTGTCATTGGGGAAGGCTTACCTTGATTAATAGTTTCCTGGATGGAATGCCTATATATATGATGTCTCTATTTAAAATGTCGGTAGAAGTTAAAAAGAAGTTGGACACCATTAGTAGACAATTCTCATGGAATGGAAATGCACATACGAGGAAAATTCATTTGGTGAAGTGGCAGGTGGTCATTGGAGATAAGAAATCTGGGTTTCGGTATGAAGAATCTGAAAATGCACAATAGAAGCCTACTTTTTAAATGGCAATGGAGTAATAGTCAAAGAAGTGTTGGTAAAAAATGTTAGATGCAATAAATGGTGAAAAAGAGGGATGGAAACAAAATCCTTCACAATTGAACGTTTGTGAAGGAATGTGGAGAAAAATAAGTGAAGAATGGGATGAGTTCTTACAATATGCAAGGCTGGAGGTTGGCAATGGTGCCAGAATTAAATTCTGGACTGATACTTGGTGTGGAGACGAAAGTTTTAAAAGCAGATTTTCATATTTGTTTAGATGTGCTTTGAACAAAGAGGGTCCCGTTATAAATTTCTATCCAGTTTCAGGCTGGCATATTACTTTCAGGAGAAACTTGAATGATTGGGAAGTAGAGAGTTTCTGCCAACTAATGCAACAATTGAACACATGCTTAATAGATAGGGACAAAGCAGACACATTAGTTTGGGTCAATAACAGGGATAAATTATTTTCAGTCAAAAGTTGTTATAAAATGTTGTTAAAACAGAATAATCAAGGGATTCCAAACTGGCGGTGGAAAATGATCTGGAGAACTAAGGCACCCTTAAAAGCAACCTGCTTTGGTTGGTTAGCAGCCAGGGATGCTTGTTTAACCAAAAATAATCTGCAAAGGAGATGATATTCCATGTGCAACAGATATTTTCTTTGTAACAGGGAGCTGGAAATGGTTGAGCATTTGTTTCTTCATTGTAGATTCTCAAGACAATGCTGGGAATTGTTTCTGATCATGATGGGTGTGCCCCTCGTTATACCACAGAAGATCAGCAGTCTGTTGGAAGTTTGGTAAGCTCAAAGGGTAAAAGAGAAGTATGAAACAAATATGGAAGACTATTCCCATTTGTATATTTTAAATTGTGTGGCTGGAAAGGAACAAGACATGCTTTGAGGGGAAAAGACCACAGATTGCTAGCGTAATGTATCAAAACCTTATTTTTTTTGGTGTTATTGCAGTACTGTAGATAAGATGAACCAATATTTGGATTTTCTGAATTTTTTAGGGGGTAATATGTAGTATGTATGTGGAGATGTTGTAGCTTTGTCTTGTACTTGGCCTTGTACCATCTTGGTACCTTCTAAATAAAAAGTTTTACCCATCAAAAAAAAAAAAAAAACATCTGTTTCATATGGCCTTACTTTTACACTTTCCCCTGTGAGGGCTTTAAAAGCACTAGAGCATTAACGGTAGATTCATATCCCTACTAATGTGGGACACTTAATTTACTGTATACATTACTGCCCAGTGCACTAAAGCTCCCGCTACGCGCAGGATCCGGAGAAGGGCCCCACCACAAGGGTGTATTGTACGCAGCCTTACCTTGCATTTCTGCCAGAGGCTGCTTCCGAGGCTTGAACCTGTGACCTCCTGATCACAGGCAGCAACTTTACGAGTAACTTCAAGGCTCCCCCCTTCAACAATCTAACAAACAATATAACTAAAATCTGTATGAAACTTCGCAATGGGTAGAAGGTGTCAGAAGCGGAAATCGGGCAAAGAATCTTGTTTCTCTGTTTCATATGGGTAGGGTGGGAATGATGGCATGACCCCACATAAATTAGATCTGAGGAGTCACCGGAAAGACGTAGGAAAACGACGTAAATTAGATCTGAGGAGTCACCAGAAAGATGCACGGTGCTATGCAACTCATATATGAGAAAGTAGTCTGGAAAGATGCACGGTGCTACGCAAATCATCAGATATGAGAAAATAGTCACCAAAAAGAAGCACGGTTCTAAGAAAAATAGATATGAAAAAGTAGTCACCGGACAGATGTATGGTGCTACGCAAGGATATGAGAAAATAGTCACTAGAAAGATACACAATGAGTCAGTGACCCAAATTTTGGTAACATAATCATTGGCCAGACGGGCGGCATTTATGGATTATAGCCACCCGCCAGCAACGGAAACTCTTTGATTCTTTACCAAGATCGTGGAAGCTCTGATACCATGTGAAAAAAACATAAGAGAAGAATATTATTGAATTGTTGTTACTACATTATTACATTGAGGCCCTATTTATAGACACTACATTCCAATCCTTTTCCTAATAGGACACTACATTATAATCCCTTTCCAAGTAGGATTCTATATGTTATTTCTATTCCTACTCATATTGTAACACACCTTATCATGTTAGATGGAAGCAGAGGAAGACGGATGAGACCTCCTTTCAGATTTGAAAACATATGACTAAGCATGCCAAACTTTGCGAATAGAGTGGCGGGTCATTGGAGGAGTTACTCAGTGGAGGGGATTCCTTGTTATAGGCTAGCAAAAAAGTTGAAATTGCTTAAAAAAGACATAAGGGTGTGGAATAAAGAGGTGTTTGGGAGGGTAGAAGTGAAAATGAGGGAGATGACAAATGACTTAAGAGAGATAGAGAAGGTGGAAGCTGGGCGTGAGTTAGAGGAAAGGAAGAGGGAAACGAATGAGAGGTTGAAAAAGGAACTAGCTGAGTTAGCCTTGGCTAAGAAGTTAGCGGAGGCAAAATCGAGGGCATTGTGGTTGGAGGAAGGGGACTCGAATACTAAATTTTTTCTTAGGGTAGCAATTGTTAATAGGAGAAGAAACTTCATTGAGCCGATGGAGTTAAACGGGGTTGTGCATATGGGGAGGAGGATGCAGAGGGAGCAATTGTAGAGTTTTACAAACGGTTGTTTAAAGAGGAAGCGATTTGGTGGCCTAAACTGGTGGATTTAGAGTTTAATCACACTGGTGGGGAGGAGTGTGTGTGGTTAGAAAGGGAAATTTAGGAATAGGAAGCAAAAAAGGCAGTAGAATGTTGCGCAGGTCAAAAAGCTCCGGGGCCTGATGGTTTCTATTTGGCTTTTTTCCAGCATCGCTGGAGCAAGGTCAAAAATAAGGTGATGGATACTATTGTTGAGTTTCAGGAAAGATATGATTTTGAAAAAAGTTTGAATGTTTCGTTCATCGTCATCATCCCTAAGCAGGACGGAGCCTCAAGCATGAAAGACTATAGGCCTATTAATCTAGTGGGAAGCATCTATACGATCATCTCTAAAGTGTTTTCCATAAGGCATAAGAAGGTGCCAAACGAGACTATATCTATTTCACGGAATGCTTTTGTGGAGGGTAGACAGATTTAGGATGCATTTTTGGTGGCGAATGAAGCGGTGGATTCAAGTAGAAAGCAAAGTGTACCAAGTGTATTGTGAAAGCTAGATATGAATTGGAGTTTCCTAGATGCCATTATGCCACAAAAGGGATTTGGGAGAAATGGAGAAATGGATTTATTGCATCTCTTTAGTTAGATATTCTGTTTTGGTGAATGGCAATCCTTGCGGATGTTATTATGCTACAAATGGGATTGAGGAGAAATGGAGAAAATAGATTTATTGCATCTCTTTAGTGAGATATTCAGTTTTTGTGAATGGCAATCCTTGCGGTTTTTATGGTGCTCGAGGGGTTTGAGACAAGGGGACTCTCTATCTCCCATGTTGTTCATCCTAATAATGGAACTATTGAGCGGGATGATGCGTAAAGCGGTCATGGGAGGTTTCATAAAGGGTTTCAGTGTTGTGGTTGAGGTGTTGGAACAATTTTAGTTTCTCACTTATTGTTTGCAGATGATACTTTGGTCTTTTGCGATGCAGATAGGACCCAACTGGATTATTTAGGCCAAGTCCTCACTTGGTTTCAGGTGGCGTCAAGCCTTAAAATTAATATGAGGAAGTGCGGGATCATTCTAGTAGGAGAGGTGGGTGACACTGACTCTGGCTCATGTTTTGAATTATAGAGTTGGGGCCCTACCTACTACCTACCTTGGATTACTGTTAGGTGCTTCGAACAAGAATGTTACAATTTGGAATCTGATTATTCAAAGGGTTAAAAAAGAAATTAGCAGGGTGGTAGAAGAGGTATTTGTCCAAATGTGGAAGAGTACTTTATCGAGCATCCCTACTAATTACATATCTTTGTTTGATGCTCCAGCTTAGGTCTCAGAAAAGTTGGAAAAGATCCAAAGATATTTTCTTTGGGATGCGACGGATGGAACAAGGAAGTTTCATCAGGTAAAATGGAAACTGTCAAGTTTCCTAAAAATGGGAGGGCTTGGCATTAAAAACTTAAAGGTGTTTAACAAAGCTTTGTTGGGTAAGTAGCTTTGGAGGTTTGGGGTGGAGGAGAATGCTTTCTGGAGAGAAGCAATAGTTGATAAATACGAGGTTATAAAAGGAGAATGGCGAGCTAGAGACGTGACTATGCCTTTCGGGTGTGGTTTGTGGAGGAATATTTTGAAAGGGATGGGATGATTTCAAAGTAAACATCTCATTCAAGGTAGGAGATGGGAGGCGGACATAGGTGGTGTGGAGACAATTTATTGAAAGATGACTTCTTGAGCCTACGCAGAATTTCTAGTCAAAGAAACTTGATAATACAACAAATTAGGGGGACACAAGGTGGAGAGATTTTATGGGATTTTAGATTTAGGGGGGACTTCCACGACTGAGGGGTAACTGAGTTTCAAAAATTGTTAGACGTACTCCATAAACAAGTCATAACAGTAGATAACCCTGATGCTTTGTGGTGGGATGTGGGGATGAATGGTATGTTCTCAGTCAAGTCTTATTATGAGAAACTTTTGGTTAGAGAGGTTGATATTTTCCCTTTAACACTGTTTGGATACCAAAGGTACCGAGGAAGGTGTGTTTTTTCATTTGGCTAGCTACTCGAGGGGTGATCTTGACGGCGAAAACCTTAGAAAGTGAAAGGTTGGTTGTATCAGTTGATGTTATATGTGCAAGAAAACGGGCGAGGGCATGAATCATCTACTTCTTCATTGTGATTTTACCAATGTTTCATGAACTTTTCAAAAATGTCAACGGCCGCATACCGGATTCTCCAAAAGTAGTGTATTTTTGGAGAATCCGACACGGGTGCGACATTGAAAATGAAGAGTCCGCGCAACTTAGCATTAGATATAAGGTTATGGTGGGATATGTTTAGTTGGTTTGACACTTCATGGAATATGCCAAGAACTGTGAAAGAATTGACGGTTAGTTGGAAGAACGGGAGAAGGAGGAGAAGACGCAAGGCGTGGAACGTGGTTTTACTCGCGTTGATGTGGGTGGTGTGGGAAGAGAGGAATAGGAGAGACTTTGAGGGGGACCAATCTAGCTTTTCGAAGTTGAGGAGTCACCTTCGATCCCTTATTTTCTTTTGGTGCACCCATAGAATTCCAAGTTGTATAGGAGATTGGGTGGAGTTTGAAGAGAGTCATTTATTATTGTAGATTCTTTAACTTTTGGTATACCCCTTGTATACGACCAGCTTTTTGGCTATTTTTTGAATGAAAATACGTTTACCTGATAAAAACAATTGAGTTGAAGATAATTCAAAAACAGCGGACAAATGAAGAAACATGTCCAATAGTGATAACTTGGTGCCACCATAGGCCATGAAAAGAGAAGGTAGATTGGAATGCCAACAACCGTTAATTATATTGAATTTACCAGATATAAACATTTTGGGAACGTCCACTTGTCACCTCTCAGTGGCACTTGTCCCAACTCCAACTCACCGCTTCATTGATAGGCCTATTCTTCATTACCTTTTTGGTTTAGTGGACCTGTTAGTCATAAATAGTTGTAATTCCTAACCATACTTCACCTTAATTGTTATTTGAACAAGTGGGATGATTAGGCCAAAGTGGTTGGTGAGGAAGTAATTTCTTCTAGTTATGCTATGTCCTAAAAGTGAAATTTCCCTGAAAGTGACATTTCCCTAAGTTTGCAGTGGAAAGCTACATCTCTTATTTTTATCCTGTTCCATTCAAACACACTGTAGTCCCTAAGAAATGCTGCTTCAATATGACAGCCTGTAGCAAATAAAAATACACATATCAATCTTCACCTCGATGATTGCGGAAACATAGAAAGACATTCTTAACTGAAAGATACAATCAAAAGCTACCACATATAGTAGCTTGTTAGCTGTCAGAAAGAAAAATTTACAACTCTACTCTTGTTTTTCAATAGCATGAAGTTCTCAGTGCTTATCTTTTGCAAAGATCATTTCATAATTTTATGTATTTAGTGACCATCCTAGTCATCTAATGCTCACGGAATTAAAGACAACACGGTAAACCTGAAACAGACTCACGATCTCATCATCTGATGCTTGTCCCATGACTGGCAACAGTCACAAATGGGACACAACCGTCACAGTGAGGAATTTACTTACTTTAGCAAAAATACAAAAGCCAAATAAAGTCAGCAGTCATACCCGTCCACTGTTCACAATTACATTGATACGCTCCTCAACAGCATCTGCTAACCCAACAATTTTAGGATCATGCAAAACCTGATCTTTGCCAAGGTGAGACAACTTGAACCTACAAAGGCATTGCTTCCCGCACTGCAATTTTAAAAGGTAACATATCATAATTCAGGAGGAAATCAAGCATCACCTAAAAGGCAAAAGTGATGTGTCAAGGTGATGACATCTTTCCACAAACTTGGAAAATACAACAACATTCCCTGTATAATCGCATAAAGTGGGTTTGAGGAGGATAAAGTGTCCACAGACCTTAACTCCACCTCAGATGTACATGAACATAGAAATAAACTTCCAAATATGGAAATGGTGTAAAAAAAAAGAGTGATATGAAGAAGTCTAATATTTTTAGCACAATGTGGATGATCATAGGAGTTCTCTTTCCTATGCTGAGTTCTTTAAAATATATCAAAACCACAGGAGGACATGTTCACATTGGATCAGTATGAACCTGAAAATGTTGTAATATTATACTCATGGCCTACATTCATGTGAACATTGAGGCAAGATAAAGGTGAAATTTCCTCAAGAAGCCCATGCGTACAACAACAATATACCCAGTGTATTCACGCAAAGTGAGGTCTAGGGAGGGTAAAGTGTACGCAGTCCATACCATTACCTCAGAATGAAGTAGAGAGGTTGTTTCTGATGGACCCTCGGCTCGGGACAAAATAGTATAAAAGGACATAATAAAACAAAAAGAATAGAATAACACACCAATAGATCATAATAGAAACAAGACACCAACACTTTAGTACTATAAACTATCTACCCGAAATCACAAACATCACTAAAACACCACGAACAAGAAATTACAAGGCACACGCCTAGAACTACGACTACTGGCATGGCTACAAACTAAGCATCTCACCCTACTAGCAAGGACGCACTCTCACATACTAATCCTCTACCCTAATTCGCGTCCTCCACACCTTCCTATCTAGGTCAGTAAGCTGTAGCCACTCTATGTTATGTCTAATCACCTCCCTCCAATAATTCTTCAGCCAAGAAGCAGCTCATGGGTTTCATGAAAAATATACCATGACGATCTATTCATGAAAAATATACCATGACGATCTATGTCAACAACAGCAACAACAAACCCAGTGAAATCCTACAAGTGAGGCCTAGGGAGGGTAAAGTGGACACATTTTATTTTTTTTATAAAAGTAATATTGTATTCTTCAGCATTAAGGAGATGTTGGCTACCATCAAAACAGATTTACAGTTGGCTTATAGCTAGAGCAAAAACTTGCTACACCAAAAAAAACAACAAGGATTTTACAAAATCTAAAAATTGTCGAGCATCCTCTATGCCTTCCTCTTTACACCAAAAAAAGAAAGTCCTCATGCAGTTCCATTTAATTTTCTGAACTGATTCAGCAGTATTCTCAAAGCATCTCTTGTTTCTTTCTTTCCAAATTGTCCACCATATGCAAGGGGGATCATATTCCACCACTTCTTCTGGCTTTTACTCCCTCCTCTCTTAGTCCAGCAACTTAGAAGGTCAACAATATGTTCTGGCATGGTCCATCTAGTTTGTGTCAAGTTCAAGAATAATGCCCACAATTGGGAAGTTATTTTGCAATGCAGAAACAAATGACTATTTGTTTCATTACAAAGGGAGCACCAAGATGCTAAATGGAAACCTCTTCTTTGAAATTTTTCATGGGTGAGACAGGCCCTTCTAGCGAATAGCCATGAAAAACATCTAACCTTGACTGGTACCTGGTTCTTCCAAATCTTCCCCCAAGGGCCACTAATTTTCCCTGGTAAAGCTTGCAATTTCCTTTTGTATAACCTGTTTACTGAAATTTTTCCATCGTTGTTGTGCCTCCATCTTACTAAGTCAGCTTCCAAATTTATGCCCTTAAAATCGTTTAGGGTCTGCAGCAGATCAGCTACTCTTCCAATTTCCCAGTCATTCAAGAGTCTTTCTAAAGCTCAGATTCCATCCTTGAAGATACCATATTTCGTTAACCATTGCATTTGGATTGGTACTAAGAATGAACAGATCAGGATAGGAAGCCATTAGAGGTTCCTGACCAATCCATAGTTCTTTCCAAAACTTAATTCTGGTTCCGGTGCCTACTTTGAAAGTGATATCCCTGACCAACTGACTCCACAAACTCCTAATTGTTCTCTAATCTGAAACCCCGTAGGTAGTGTTGACAGGATTTGAGCACCGCTACTCATTCTGACCATATTTGCTAACAATCACTTCCCTCCAAAGAGCTTGCTCCTCATTCCCAAATCTCCACAACCACTTGCTTAACAGACAATTGTTTTGCAACCTCAAATTTCTTATGCCAAGACCTCTATTACTTTTGCTCAGTTGAGCAGTTTGCCACTTTAATCACTAAAACATACATTTTATAAAGTGTATGCATACCTTACCACTACCTCGGAAAGGTAGAGGTTGTTTCTGAAAGACCGTCGACTCAAGTGCAGCAAATCCAGGTACAAAGAAAAAGGAAACAATAAAGAAAATATAGCAACAAACAAGGGAACAATGTAAAGTCTATGAGAAAAGCAACAAACTAGTGTGATAGTCAAACACCATAAACAACAGACTATGATAGATAGTACAAGCAGGGATTAGCTCCACTTCAACAACTGAGGCTAAGTCCTAAACTACCATACCATAGTTAGTACACAACACCCACAAGCGTAAACCCTCGAAAAGCAAGATACTACACCTACCCGGCTAACCTTATACCCTAATACATGTCCTCCACACCCTCCTGTGTAGGTCATGTCCTCGATAATCTGAAGTTGTGCCATGATGATCTATCTGAAGCATGAAAATATTAGGATAACTAAACAAGTACTAATGTTACTTACATGCCACAAATTTGTAAATTTTGGCAGGAACATAAGGAAAAAGAAAAGGAGAATAAAAAAAATGGTCTATTTTGCTCCCACTTTAAACCTGCTCCACATTGACTCTAACCAATAAACTTAAAAAAGAGAATGGATTTTCTCTTAAGCTCATATTTCAAGAGAAGAAATTGATCGATGAGTTCCAATAGGGTATCTAAGTATGTTTCTTCGAGGTTGGGAGTTCAGCCTTCATCTATGTTACTTCCCCTCCCCGATAGGGAATCGGCCAGCTAGACTTATTTTGCTTGATCCTAATATGACAGAGGAGGAGGCCATTAAAAAAGACAGACACGATTCTCTAGAGACCGCATTTGTCGATAAGCAGAGACGTGCATCTATAGCTGAAGGTCTCCGTGAATATCAATCAATCATCTAAGCCTCAATAATTTAGTTGGGCATCAGCTATATGATCAATCATTTGCTAAGTTATTTGGACACAGGTGTGAATCTAGAGGTTGGATCCTTCATGATTTAAATTTTAAGATTCAGGGGTACGGATTGCACCCAAGGGTCTCAATTAAGTGAAACCCTTCATGATTTAAATTTTAAGATTTAGGGGTACGGATCGCTCCCATGGGTGTCAATGAAATGGGTTGATAACCTAAGGTCTCAGGTTAAAATTTCCAACAAAGGCAACAAACACTAGGTGATTCTTCCCATCTGTCACAGTCTTAGTGGACAAAGTTACTTGATATCTGTTGCTAGTCAGAGGCAGCAAGTATCCCGTGGATGTGGTCGAGGTGCGCGAAAGGTGGCCCAAACAACATGGCTATCAAAAAAGGATTTAAGGGTAAGGATCCAGATATGGATACAGTGAGGGCATTTGACTAGAGATAATTCAAATACCTAAAATTAGAATTATAAATATATGCTTAAATTATGGTGGGACTATTTTGAAGAAAGCCATGCACGAATCTTTGAGAGCAGATTCGAATCTGTAATTATATTTAAGAACAAATGCATCTCCATATCTCTTTTTGGTGTATCATGGCTGTTGCAAATGATATAGAGGCCATGATACACTTCGTGAGTTTATTGCACATTCAATGGTGATTCTAACCTGTAAATATCTACAATTCACCTTCTGGTGCGGACGTTTTAATACAGTTTCTTTTAACGATTAAAAACCATATATGCCTAAATAATAATTTCACCTTAACTTGTTTTTGAGAAAAAATAATTTCACCTAACTTTTGTTTTGATATCTTTTTTTGGTTTTGATTTCTGAAATCATTATATCTGCCTCGAATTTCTCTATTGTTTTTGGTCAAGGTACTCAAAATTGATTGACCATATTCTGTATGGATTCCACGCCCACACCTTTATCGAGTCAACACGAGTGCGGCATTTAAAGTAAAGGGTCTACAGCAATACTCAAGAATGTGCTCACATTGTCGCATAATGCGATGATGCAAATCGATGTGAGCCCCTCTCGTTGTGTGCGGTTGATGCGAGCCAACCTTACAGAAGTGGACACATCACAAAATGTGAGATGCGAGTGCATCATGTTGATTTTATTTTTAAGGTCAATTTTAAATTTTAAAAAAAAAGAGTCGTTTCATATTGATATTATGGTTTAAGGAGGAATACTTCAAGCTTACATAACAAAGGAAAGAAGTTACTACTTCAAGCCGAGTTAAGGGAAATGGGGAAGATGATGAAGTTGAAGATGACGAGCAATATGATGATAATGAAGAAATACAAGATTTAAAAAATCTTGATGAAGTAGATGAGCTTAAGAAAAACAAAAATTAGATGTTGAAACATTATTAATATAGATTTGGTTTTTCTTCTTTTTATTAGTTTGTTTTGCTATTTTGTTAAAATGTTTTACTACAGTGGTCTATGTTGTTTTGGAGGTCTATTTCACAGTAGGTGTTTCGGTGATCAAACTTTTGATTTTGTTGTTCAATTTAATCTTTTGCTTATATATATATTGTTTTTAGTTGTTTTGCTCTTTTCAGTTCTGTCTTACTATTTGGATGCTCTATTTAGTCTTTTTATTAAAATTGCGCTTCACTTCAAAGATGCGCTCGCATAGCTTCACGTTTCGCATAATGCGTGATACGGAAGCCTTGTCGCTTTTTTCCGCATCACCCTTCCTTGAAGGGTGGTCTGCACAACATAATTATTTGTATCCATTGTACTCTATTCAAGTCTATTTCATTCCAATGCTAGCACAAAATTGAGTTGAAAGTTTCTCTTACGATTAAGTTTACGTATAAGTATCTACTAAGGTCAACTTCAAATAAGCATTCCTCCTTGAATATGAAAAGTTACGTGACCCAATATCCACCGAATTAAAGGTTTTAAAATCATTTTTTCCAACGCCAACAACCGTTAGTCAATCCGAGTCTGGAGCAAAAAATTTACGAGCATTTTAGTGAGGCACTCACTGTCCAAAGGGCGTGATGGTGGTTGTGCCACAGGGCTAAATACGCACAATGGAGGACTCACGGACTCCATACCGCGCGATCAGCCTTGCACTGGGAAATTTCTCCCTAACTCGACATAATTAAGGGTACTTTGGTCCTTGCACTTTTGTGAAACCACCCAATCCAACTTCTTAAGTTCCTCAAAATATAACGCAAGCAAAATATCAGCAGTTTTCCCTCATTCTTCCTCCCAATAATCCAAGACACATGAAGTCTTTCAAAAGCAAAGCATAGGGTTTCAAGCAAGCTTCATTCAAGTTTTTGTCCTTTTCCGAGTATGTAAGGCTAAACTTCAATGAGGGAGCCCGTTCTTCCCAACAACCAAGTACAACTTCAATTTAGTTCATGAAGCAAGTTAGGGTTTTGTGAATTTGAATTCTTACCATCTAGTCCTTTATCTCTTGATACAATTCCTTAAATACTACATGAACATTAATAGAAATTTCATAAATTTGAAGTGTCTTTCCCTTAAATTGATCCTTACTACATGTCTATTGATTCTACCTATAAACTTTATGAACTTACTTTATGATGTTGAAAGTCTATCCCATGTTTTTTTGTGAGAAATATAGGAGAAAATATTATTGAATTGGTATATCTACATTATTACACTGAGACTATTTATAGACACTACATTCCAATCCTTTTCCTAGTTGAACACTACATTACAATCTTTTTCCACGTAGGATTCTATATATTATTCATGTTTCTGCTCACATTCTAACACCCCCTCAAGCTTGTGCATATATATAAGTTACATATATCAAGTTTGTTACAGATGTCATTTACGAGGACCAGTGAGGGACTTGGTGAAGATATCTGCAAGAAAACTGATAAGGACTGCTTTGGACATCTAGGTGACTTCAATTAAAAAGGAACAAACTGAAAAATTACTGAAAACCAATATAAAATATATGGGTCATCTCAAAATCAAAAGACTAATAGATCTTGAACAAGAAAGTCGTCGAAAAACTGATCGGAACAGGCTCATGCGCTAGTATGTGGAGGAGAGTGGAAGGTCGATTCACTGTGGCAATGGTTTGGGTTTGGTCGCATGGTGGTGTTAGTTTTCACAACACCGACGAAAAGTGAAACTATATAAATCAGATCGGAGGAGTCACCAGAAAAACGCAAAAAACTACGTATATCAAATCTTAGGAGTCACCAAAAAGATGCACGGTGCTATGCAACTCAGATATGAGAAAGTAGCTTGGAAAGATACATGGTGCTATGCAAATCAAATATAAGAAAAAAGTCACTGAAAAGGTGCACGGTGCTAGCAAATCAGATATGAGAAAGTAGTCACCAAAAAGAAGCACGGCGCTAAGCAAATTAGATATGAGAAAGTAGTCACCAGAAAGAAATACGGTGCTACACAATATGAGAAAGTAGTCACCAAATTAGTTATGAGAAATGACTCGAAAAAAGCATAGTGCCACAACTTTTGCTAACATGATCATTAGCTAGATGGGCCACATATATGGGTAATAGCCACCCACCGACAGCAGAAGCTCTTTGATTCACTACCAAAATCATAGAGACTTTGATACTGTTGCTCTACGGAATATAGAGAAGAAGAAGAAGAAAACAGACGTTTGAGGATAAAAATATTCTACTTGTTTATTCATCCACATCTGAGAATATAAATAGACAAAAGACTCCTATTCTATTTCTAACTAGGAAACTAATAAAATCCTATTCTATCTTCAACTAGGATACTAATAAAATCCTATTCTATCTCAACTAAATAACTAAATTTCAGAAATAAAATTACTAAACCAAAAAGAAAAATAACAGCAAATAACTCAATACTTCAACACTCCTACTTGAGATGTTTGCTGGTAACTCCAAGTTGTTCACAAGAGTTTCAAATCTGAATTTGGGAAGAGCTTTGGTAAATATATCAGCGAGTTGATCCTCCGAACAATAATGGACAAACTTGATTTCCTTATTTTTCTCAGCTTCTCTAATGGCATGAAACTGGACAAGAATATGCTTTGTTTTACTATGCTGAGCTGGGTTTTCTGCAATTGCAATTGCCGAAGTGTTATCACACTTGATCTTAGTTGCAACTTATGATTCCATTCCAAGATCCTTCAGAATTTTCCTCAACCAAATAGCTTGATTTGCTGCCGTTGACGCTGCTACATACTCTGCCTCTGCAGTGGATTGTGCCACTATCTCTTGCTTTTTTGAATTCCAAGAAAATACACCAGAACCCAAGGAAAAAGTGTAGCCAGTAGTGCTCTTCATATCGTCAATATGTCCGACCCAATCACTATCAACAAAGCCTAGCAAAACACCTTTTTCAACTGATCTAAAACATATTCCGAGTTGTACAGTACCTTTTAAGTACCTAAGCACTCTTTTCGCAGCAGCAAAATGCATGTCACTGGGACTTTGCATAAATCTTGAAAGCAAACTAGTGGCATACATTAAATCAGGCCTTGAAGCCGTTAAGTACAAGAGACTTCCAATCAAACTTCTATATAATGAAGCGTCACACTTCTCTGCTCCGTTTTCTTTTGAGAATTTTGTATTCAAAACCAATGGTGTAGGAACAGGTTTACAATTTTGCATTCTGAACTTTTTCAGAATCTCCAAAGCGTACTTATGTTGATTGAGAAAAATTCCAGATTTTGATTGGTATACTTCCAGCCCCAAAAAATACTTCATCTCTCCCAAATTTGACATTTCAAACTATTTCTCCATTTTCACTTTAAACTTCTGCAGCTCTTCCTTATCACTACATGTAACAAGCAAATCGTCAACATATAGAGAAACAATTAATGAGCCATCATTAGGGAGTGTTTTCACATAAGTGTAGCATCATTGTCACTTTTTTGTAAACCTTGGTTGTATAATTGAGCATCGATTCTGCTATACCAAGCCCTTGGAGCCTGCTTCAACCTATATAAAGCCTTTTGAAGCTTATACACCTTACTTTCACTTCCTCGAACCACAAAACCTTCGAGTTGATCTACATAAATTTCCTCTTCTAGGAAGCCGTTCAAGAAGGCAAATTTGACATCTAAATGCTAGATTTTCCACTTCATATGTGTTGCTAATGCAATCAAAATTCTGATGGTGTCCATCCTTGCAACAGGTGCAAAAGTATCCGAGTAATCAACTCCAAGCTGTTGAGAATAACCTTTAACGACCAACCTTGCTTTGTGCTTGTTGATAGATCCATCTGCATTTAGTGTCACTTTGTACACCCATTTAACTCCAATAACTTGCTTATTTTCAAGTTTGTCAACAAGTTTCCATATCTCATTCTTTTCAATCAAGGCAATTTCCTCCTCCATCGCTTGCTTCCATTCTTCAACCTTACAGGCAGCTTGAAAGTTTGAAGGTTCCAGGACAACAAGATTACATCTTTCATAAATTTCAGCCAATGGTCTGGTGCCTCTAACAGCAAAATGTTCATCTTTCTCTGTTTCCAAGTCTTCGCTTGAATCTTGAAGAGTAGGTTCTACAACCATTACTATCTTTCTGACTTGAGATATATTCCAATCCCAATAAGCATCTTCATCCACCTTCACATCTAGACTTACAAACACTTTCCCAGATTCAATATTGTAGATTCTATAGCCTTTTGAGATAGAGCTATAACCAACAGAAATTCCTTTTTCAGCTTTTTCATCAAGTTTACTACGTTTGACAGCTGGTACATGAGTATAACAGAAAGAACCAAACACCTTTAGATGCCCAATTGATGGTTTTGTGTCATTCCAAGCTTTAACTGGTGTCATAACAGAAACAAACAAACACCTTTAGATGCCCAATTGATGGTTTTGTGTCATTCCAAGCTTCAACTGGTGTCATTTCATCCACAGCCCTTGTTGGCAGTCTATTTTGCAGATAATCTGATGTGTTTACCGCCACCGCCCAAAAAGACTTCGGCAACTTTTTTTCAAAAATCATGCACCTAGCTGTCTCAAGAACATACCGATTTTTTCTTTCAAAAACTCCATTTTGCTGGGGTGAGTAAGTGACTGTAAGTTGATGCTCAATTCCCATATCATCACAAAACAAATGAAATTCTCTTGAAGTATACTCCTTCCCATTGTCTGTTCGAAGAGTTTTCAACAAGCATCCACTTTGAGTTTCACAAAAAGCTTTAAACTTCTTAAAAACTGCAAACACTTCAAGCTTTTGCTTAATAAAATATACCTAGGTCATTCGAGTAAAATCGTCTATACAAAGAATAAAATACTTGCAGTCATTGATTGAAGGAGTTTTCATCGGTTCACAAATATCAAAATGAACAAATTGTAACTTCTTGCTCTCCATGTTGCTGACTTTGGAAAAGGCAATTTGTGTTGCTTTCCGAGTTGACAACTTTCACACACATCTGAACATAACTCAATTTCAAGCAAGTCCTTCACTAAATCATGTTTTTTAGCATATTGTATAGATTTCAAGTTATAATGGCCAAGTCTTTTGTGTCATAATTTTGAATCCTGCTCACATCTACTACTTCGACAAACTTGCTCTATTATTGAGTTCCAATTCAAAGGAAAACTTCTTTTTATCATTTCAACCGTAATCACTTCTTGGCCGCTAGATTCGGAAACAACACATTTTTTGTCTTTGAACAGTAACATATAATCTAGTTCTAGCATTTGACCAACACTCAGTAGATTTTGGTCAAGATCAGATACCAACAAAACATCTTGAATAAATTTAGTACCTTTGGGAGCTTCAATTGCCACTGTTCCTTTACCAACAATCTCCAACTTGGTTTTATCGGCCAACTTGACACTACCTTTGGCAGATTCCAACTTCGTAAAATATTCTTGTTTGCTAGTCATGTGTTGAGTGCAACCACTGTCAAGAAACCAAGTGTTTTCATCATTCAATCTTGTTGCTGCCCGAGCCGTAAACACAAACTCCTCCTGTTCTTCAACTTCCGAAACGTTGGCTTTTTGAGTTTGTAGGTTGTTCTCCTTCTTCACTCTGCAAAACCTTTCAATATGACCAAGCTTATTGCAATATCTACACTGGAGAGGTGGTTTCTTCCCCTTAAACTAACAATCATCCTCTTTATGATTGATTTTTCTGCATTACTTGCATGGAGGGAAGTTTTCTTTCTTGACTCCATTGCGAGAATCGCCTTGATTTTTTCTACTAGAATTAGTAGAAGTTTCTAGGATTTTACCTTCCTTTTGCATCTGCATCTTCCCTTTGAACTTGGCTTGAAGAGCAGTTTCAGTAGCTTTTTCTAGCCTTAAGGATCTTCTTTGCTCTTGAGCTTGAAGAGCATGTACAAATTCTGAAGGTGACGGTTTTGTGAGATCTTTCGAATCTTCGAGTAAGGAGATCTTTGCTTCAAATCTTTCCGGCAAACTCACAAGAACCTTTTCCACGATTCTTGAATCTGTAAGCTTTCTCCCATAAGTCTGATTTGGTTTACAACCTTCATCAACTTGTTGGAGAATTCTTCAATAGTTTCTGAATCCTTCATTCTGAGAATTTCAAACTCTCATCTCAGATTTATCACTTTTATTTGCCTTATCTTGTCACTTCCGTGAAATTCTTCTTTCAACTTGTCCCAAGCCTCCTTTGCAGTCTCACTCGCCATAACTCTCGCGAAAATTACTTTCGAAAGTGTTGATTGTATGCAAGAGAGAGCTTTAAAGTTTTTTGAAACCTTTTCTCTGTGATTCTTAATTTGCGCCATAGTAGGATTATTTGGCAAAGGATTTACCTCTCCTCCAACCTCTACCACTTCCCACAAATCATATGCTCGCAAGTATGTTCTCATCTTGAAAGCCTAAATTGGATAATTCTCACCAGAAAAAATTGGGGGTGAAGGAATTGGGAAATTGTTGGAAGCCATAACAATATTGACTTTTACGCAGGGTTATTTTTGGGGGTCTTCTCTCTCACAGATCCCTCAAGAACCTGGCCTTGATATTGTTGTTCTACAAATACAGAGAAGAAGAAGGAAACAGACGTTTGAGGATAAAAATATTCTACTTGTTTATTCATCCACATTTGAGAATATAAATAGACAAAAGACTCATATTCTATTTCTAATTAGAAAACTAATAAAATCCTATTCTATCTTCAACTAGGATACTAATAAAATCCTATTCTATCTCAACTAAATAACTGAATTTCAGAAATAAAATTACTAAACCAAAAAGAAAAATAACAGCAAATAACTCAATACTTCAACAGATACCATGTGAGAAATATAGGAGAAAATATTATTGAATTATTTTATCTAAATTATTACACTGAGACCCTATTTATAGATACTACATTCCAATCCTTTTCCAAGTTGAACACTACATTCCAATCTTTTTCCAAGTTGAACCACTACATTCCAAACCTTTTCCAAGTTGAACACTACATTCCAATCCTTTTCCAAGTTGAACACTACATTCCAATCCTTTTCCAAGTTGAACACTACATTCCAATCTTTTTCCAAGTAGGATTCTATATACTATTCATGTTCCTACTCATATTCTAACATTTTTACCGAATTGTTATTATTTTCCATGAACATTGGTTTATAGAGAAGAATGTCTTGAAAAGAGAAGAATGTTTTTGTATCCTAAAAGTCCAGTGTAGCATGATTTATAACGATTTAAAGCCAAGGTTCACTAGCAATATGTTTCAAATAAGGGGGAGCCGAGGATCACCAAGAGTATGTTGCCATGATATGATTTTTGAGTTGAGGCTCCAAACATGTTTCAGCTTATGTTTAGAACTTATAGTGTGATTGTTACTCGTTTCGCAAGCAAGAGACTCCTCTTTTAGTCCGAGGGCTCAGTATGGACCCATAGTTTCATGTTTCGTTCTATACCTCGGCAAGGTATAGGAAGGATCTCCCCAACGTTTATAAGAAACTCTCCAGATAGAAAAATTATTTATTTTTCTAATAGTATGAATTTGGTCGAGGGAACAAGTTTATAAAGAGTTTTTATGATGCATTGCATATAGTTTATTTATATATTTCTGATATCCAGCTATTCAGTTTCAGTTACACAATTTGCTAGATACTCAGTTTTCAGCTTTAAGAAACGGTTCTAAAAATGTTTTACTTCCAGTTCCTTATGATTAGTATTCAGTTTAGCCCTCTTTTCAAACACTCAGTTCAATTTATGATTCAGATAATCAGGACACTTCCATCTTATCATTCAGTTATTTCATGATCTTGATTACATATTATAACTGTCTCAGTAAATAAAATTTTATTTTATTTTATAACAAAAGTCCAGCTCATGATTTAGTTTCCGCTTATCTTTCAATACACGTTTTAGTATCATGCCAGGCGAAGGGTATGCTCAAACCAGCAATTGGGCCAGGTGCCAGTCGTGTCCAGAGCCTAGGCTTAGGTTTTATGGAGAAAACATTATGAATTTTTCTTAGTGACAATCGAGGATTTTATGGACAATACGAATTATACATTTCTAGACAATATTATGCTTATGCATTTTATGTTATGGATTATATAAATGCATGTTGGTAGGAAATATTATTTATGTCCTAAATAATGAAAGGAGTTCACATATTACTTTAGTTTAGATTAATATCTTGTTTTTTATCAATTTCATTTGGAGATACATGAATTTAATAACTTAATGTATTTACAGGACATAAGTTGAGATAAATTAGGATAAAGAAGTTGTCTTAAATTATTTTTATGATTAATTATTTGATAAATAATATTTCAATCAATTAAGGGCAGTTGAAATAATATTTTAATATTTCAAGCAGAAGCAGAAGCAGAAGCAGAAGCAGAAGGAGAAGTAGAAGTAGAAATAGGTTAAGAGTTGATCCCTGGTGCAAACCCATCACGACCGGAAAGTGATCTGAGTATCCTCTCACTATTTGGATATGTCGCATCAGTGCATCTATCACTAGGGAAAATAAAAATAGAAATAGGCTAAGAGTTGATACCTGGTGCAAACACATCACAACGGAAAAGTGATCCAAGTCTCCTCACTATCATCCTTAATCGAGTCTTGGCTCCATCATACATGTCCTTAATTGATAATAAATAATCTAGCACGTGCTTATTTAAGGCAAAGTTAGAACCCCTCCCTTACAAAAACAAAAAAAGGGTTCCTACAGTGTTTAGCATTTTCATATCGCATAACTTTTCCACCAGGGGTGGATCTTTATGTAAGGGATGGGGTGACATAACACCCGCAAACTTTTGTTGAGACATTGCGTATACATGTATATATAGAACAAATTGTATAGATAGCATAAGTGGCACTTGAAATAACAAAAGTCTTAAGGTGCCACCGGCGAAGTGTCAAGTTGCACACCATGGTGGCAGGAATTTGAGTCCAGCTTGACACACTTCGTCTTATAAAAGCTATAGTTTGTTGCATTTAGGACAACTACAATTCAAAGACGGATTTCTCCTTTGTTTCTTCTCTTTTTCTTTAATTTTTTTTGTTAATTAGTTCCGACTAATTTGTTCTCTGATTTTATTAACTTATTTTTGAATCTTTTCCTCCTTTTCCTTCAATATTGAACATAAAAATATCAAGGTCGCTTTCTTTCCCACCAACCTACTCTCTACTCTTCAAAAAGAAATCGGCATGTCTTGCTTTTCCCATTCCTTCGATGATTTATCAATAGATGATAGAAAATTATTATTTTCTCCAAGAGCACCACTTTAGTAAATCTATTTGTCGAAACCAAAAAATTAGAAATCTTTGAATAAGTTATTGTTTTGATCAAGGATTAAAAAAAAAATTCAGATCTTTTGGTAGAAGGATGATTGTATTCACTTTTGAGTGAGCCAATTTGATACAAGAAACACAAAGGAAGCACGAAACACACACCAAAATCAGTCCACAAGTTCAAGAAAATCGTGGACCTCTTTGGTGACTACTCTCGGATTCAAGAACACAACAAGAATGCAAGATACTAAGGTGTTTTTACACCTATGGCAGCCAACAACCCAAACTACATTAACCACAATAAAAATGAACAACAAGATTAAAACAACAAGAAGTCACGGGTTACATTAATAATGACAAGAACCAAAATTACAATGAACAAAAGATAGAAAGACAGACCAATAGATGGTATAATCTTAAGAACCCAAGAGCATATTCCACTCTTGGACCCTTAACACCACACTCAACAAAGACCTAACACTTACACTTGACACAAGAGAGGCGTCCACCACCCAAGCACCAAGGTATCAAGCTAAATGCAACACACAAGTGATTCCACACTTGTATATGGCCCTAGTTACAATTGGTCTCTCTCACTCTAAGAGATGGTTCTTTCTTTAACATTCAACAACTAAAGAACTAGAAACCCTATAATGTTTCATTTATATTACATTACAAAATAAGAGACAAAAGACTAAAGGGCCCTTTCATTAATGGGCTCCAAATCGCCCATTAAGTGCACTTTAGAGGCAGGTTTGGGCCTTCTTCACACTTGGGCTTGTGCACCCTTTTAGGTGATCTTCAAAATACTCAAAAAGTGTCTAAGGTTATGATCGTACTCGTATCACAATTTTCTTGGAAAATGGTGAGCTGAAAAATATCTCTAGGCTTGCTTATGTTTCAAGGTTCAGAGTGCTTACTAGTATTAAGTTTTTGCTTTCGATTTCTAATTATGTATAGATAACAAGCCTCTTTTTCTTGTACAAAAAAACATACACCAATTGAAATTTTATGCTTTTCTCTAAGTTACATAATTACTACGTAAACTTTATCCTCTATCGGTATGTCCATATAAACCAAAAAGACAAATGACCCAAATCGAAACCCAAATAGATCAAACCGACTACATGCATCCACTATTTGGACTATGCAAATTGTAATACATCAACATTAAAAAGTTGTGGCACCTGGAACCTCCAACTCCTACATTTCAACCATCTTATTTTATTATATGTGATACATCATTAATCACATCATTCTCCTAAAAGACTAAATATTGGCACCAAATTTCGTCAAA
Organism: Capsicum pubescens; assembly: GCA_030864215.1. Taxonomy (NCBI): domain Eukaryota; kingdom Viridiplantae; phylum Streptophyta; class Magnoliopsida; order Solanales; family Solanaceae; genus Capsicum; species Capsicum pubescens. The sequence continues at coordinate 130,213,367 of CM061543.1, forward strand.
TCTATCATGTAATTAATTGAAAACCTGGCCAAGAAATCTGAAATTGTCTGCATTAAGATACTACACCTTCATTCTTTTCTTCTTTTTTTCAATGACCCCGGCCGTCCGGGTCAGCTTTTGTGCACTGGACTAATTCCTTCATCTCTTTATAGTGGCTAAATTTATAGTGCATATGTTCTCTCTTAGTTCTACTTATTCTAAAACCATTGTTCAGGAATGCGCTTGCATTGTCGCATAATACGATGATTCGAAGCGATGCGAACCCCCCTTGTGTGTAGCTGATGCGAGCGCATCATGTTGATTTTATTTTTAGGGTCAATTTTAAATTAAAAAAAGAGTCACTTCGTGTTGATTTTATATTTAGGGTCAATTTTAAATTTAAAAAAAAAAAGTCTATTGCGGTGACTACCACTGTAGCAATTTTCTACGGTTAACTTTGAAGTCCACTATTGCGACTTCTTCCGTGTGCAACTACCACTACTGTGACTTCTTCAATGCTTCGCTCCAATTATGCGCTCACATCGCTTCACCCTTTGCATAATACTTGATGCGGAGCCTTGCAACTTTTTTCCGCATCACGCTTCCCTGAACACTGTCTAAAACTCTTGTTTTGGTACATATGACATGTATGCACCAGCTTGAGGGGGGTGTTAGAATATGAGTGGGAACAGGAATAACATATAGAGTACTTCTTGGAAAAGGATTATAGTGTAGTAGTCTCCTAGTTGAAAAAGGATTGTAATGTCGTGTCTATAAATAACGCTTCTGTAATAATGTAGACACACAATTCAATAATAATATTTTTTCCATTATTTATCACATGGTATCAGAGTCTCTACAATCTTAGTAGAGAATCAAAGAGCTAACACTGCCGGCGCGAGACTATAACCCATATATATTGCTCGTCTGGCCAATGATCATGTTAGCAAAAGCTAGGCCACCATACTTCTTTCCCATGGCTTCTCATATCTAATTTGCGTAGCACTGTGCATATTTTCAAGACTACTTTCTCATATCTAATTTGTGTAACACCATGCATCCTTTCAGTGACTACTTTTCCATATCTGATTTACGGTAGCACCATGCATCCTTTCAGTGACTACTTTCCCATATCTGATTTACAGTAGCACCATGCATCCTTTCAGTGACTATTTTCTCATATCTGATTTGGTAGCACCGCGCATCTCTCCGAACTACTTCTCATATTTAATTTGCAGAGCGTCGCGCATCTTTTAAGGCTACTTTCTCATATCTAAATTGCATTGCACCGTGTGTTTTTCTGGTGACTCCTCAGATTTGATTTGCGTAGTTCCGTGTGTCTTTTTAGTGACTCCTAAGGTCGTGCCATCATTCCAACCCTACCTATATAAGTTTTCTTTTTCAGTAGGATCGTGTCATCATTCCGACCCTATCCATATAATTTTTCTCAAATTTTGACCCTTTTTTTGCCGTCAAATCTAATCATCCTGCACGTGAACATATTTCAACCAATATTTCTGGTGACTTTCTTGTTCAAGATTTACTCATCTCTTGATTTTGAGATGACCCATATATTTTATACCAATTTCTGGCAATATTCCAGCAACAAGTCGTCTTCTCAACGACGTTTACAACTTTTCTGACCACTTTTTTCGTTTTTTCCTTTTTAACTGGGATCTCCAAGACGTCCAGAGTAGTCCTTACCAGTTTTGTTGTAGATATCTTCACCAAATCCCTTACTGATCCTCGTATTAATCACATCCATAACAAGCTTGGTACATATGACATGTATGCCCCAGCTTGAGGGGAGTGTTAGAATATGAGTAGAAATAGAAATCTCGGCACATATGACATGTATGCACTAGCTTGAGGGAGAGTGTTAGAATATAAGTAGGAATAGGAATCACATATATAGTACCGCTTGAAAAAGGATTGCAATGTAGTGTCCTAGTTGAAAAAGGATTATAGTGTAGTAGTCTCCTAGTTGGAAAAGGATTGTAATGTCGTGTCTATAAATAGCGTCTCAATGTAATAATGTAGTTACAACAATTCAATAATATCTTTCTCTAATAGTTCTCACAACTCTAACACGGGTGTTTTCCACAATTCAAACTTTTGGTTTACTCCTTGTTAGTTTCACAAATTAACACAATATCCTTTGCAAATAGCATACACCTATTATTGATTATCTCATTTGTTACTATGGGAAAGAAGTAGCTCAAGGAAGATCCTTGGTGTAAACTCGTGGTTACCGGAAACTTCCCCTATACCTATCTCCTCAGTGTTCTCACACTTGTAATCGCTCCTTCATATGTATCCTTTATGCAATGAATGAGAAGAAAATATCTTTTCATCCAAATCTCAAGTTGTTTACCTGTATGACCTCTAGTAGTGTATTTGACAATGCAAACTATTTACATTTTCTCCTTCACTAACTTCTACTTTTCCCTCTGTCCCATCTAATCTTAATTCTTCATCACAAGTGATGAACATTATTAAGTTATACCAAATGTCAACAAGAAAGAAATCAAAAAAACCACAGTTCCTAACAAATCATGCAAAAATTTAAAAGGAAAAAGGAGTTTAGAGAGCAAAACAATGTGTAGCCAAAGAACTTGTGTGGAGAAGATAACAGAACAGTAGCGTTTAGCACACAAAGAAATAACTTTTGCAAAGTAGAGTCACCAATATCTTCAGCCAGAAGCAAAGTGAACACAGAGAGGGTAGACATATTCCTGATGCAAATATTCTAGGATGCATCAAATGGAAGTCCTCACTTTGACAGGGAAGACGAGAGGAATGAAGTCATGGGGTAGACTTTGTATTCTACTAGCAGGGCAAGTTATGTAAGATAGCCATAGAACTTACATATAGAAGAAGAGTGTTTTTTGACGTCAGCACAACAATGTCCACAAATGGAAGTCCACACACTTTAACTCTGTAGAATAGAATTGGCAGTCAAGACACAAAAGTAGTAACATAGCTACAGAAAACCAAAATATATAGTAAAAACTAACCCTGGTCGAGTAACAACAACTGGCGCTGCAGCAACTGCTGGTATGCTCCAACTCATGTCAGGCTTAATATCATAGATAACTTTGGTATTTTTTTCTACAGTATGAAGCTGCAGAGACAACAGCTTGTTTTGCTCTTGAAGTAGAAAGCAAATAATGGGTGATGCATCATCAGCAGTTGCTAGAAACACCTGAGAGAATTACATGAGGCTCTAAACGACAAGCACATAAGGACATAGATATATGAAATCATTCATGGAGATATGATTATAAACTTGGGAGTTATGACACCTAAATACTGTAGTTCACCTATATTATTTTATGCTATGACAACCAGAAAACCCTGAATTGTGCTCATCTTGGAGAGTAATGCCCTGTCACGCAGAATAGTAAATATTGAGATTGCATTAAGCTAAGGTTGCAGTAGTTTGATGTCCCTGAGGAAAAAGTCCATTGCAATGGTGTTAGTGAAAAACAGTAGAGGCTATGGGCTAGTTTTCAACGACTCAACTAAGGATTTGAATACCAAGATTCCACTTGTTTTCCAAAGTTTCCCTGGCCAGGACCAGGCCCCATGACATTTCTTCACGAGCTAGCCTCTCATCAAACCTACAGTAGTTTCTATTTAGACACCAATGACCTTTTTATAAGTTCAGAATGATATGCCAAACTACGACACTCAAGGATCCTTTTTTTGGGGATCAAATGAAACATTTCTTGATGATGACAGCGCTATTATGACGTATACAAGACACTTGAGGATCGTTTACAAAGCTTCCATCTGTTCTACGTCAAAAGTTACCCTTATCAATATATGTTTGACGAATAAGTCAATAATTGTTGTAATAGTTACCACTACGTAATAGCTTTCTAATAATAATCACATAAAGTCGGATATAGATATCATAAGTTTGTCACAATAAATTGTAGCAACTTTTTTTTGATCACCTGATGCTGAGGTTCTTAGCATTTCAACTAGAACTCCAGATTAGATCACTATATTCATTGTGGACCCTCAAGGGCAGTCTTCTGAAAACATAATTGGAACTATAAAATGTATATGCATAATTCACTAAATTTATTTCCCAACTAGGACGGTAGAGCAAGACGTATGACATTCTTTTCATCAAGCAACAAGAATCAATAATAATCAGCACCTTAGTAGCAGCTTCTTGTGAACCCTTCCCTTGCCATATTCTCCGAAATGAAAATTGCTTCGTTAGCACTCCAAGGGGAACACCAGGAAATCTAGAATTTCCCATTTCAATGTTAGAGTTGATAGTTTCAACAACCCATAAAGAATGCTGAAGCTTAGCTGCACAGTAATTCAGAGACAATGAATGCACTCTGTTATCTCTTTTGTCAACCAGCAAGGAAATGACAATCTAACAGTTATTTAAAAATACATAGGAACAACCTTTGTTGTATGATGCCATTAGGGGGACACAATCTCCGGTCCAAATGGTCCTTTCATCAAATTCTTTGTTCAAGTTTAATCTTCCCCTCTCCTCAATATAGGTTGGCTGTGATACAATAGAAGAAGTACACTATCAAATTCGAATCAAAACTGGGAGGAAAATTCTACCTCTTCAGCTGACAAATGGAAAATACAAGTGGATTACAGTATAATATTACCAAAACCAAGGATAAGAAATAGAAAAGGATAGACTATAAAACAAAACAAGCAAAACAATAGATACAGAGGGGGGCAAAAGAAAGCATCATGTCTACCTGAGGTTCTTCCAGTGGATCCTTTAATATCAGATGTGAGGACATTGAAGACCCATCTCCCTTGAGAGTAAAATCTAAACCAAGTACAGCAGTACAATTCTGCTGAGTACTAACTTCCCTTTTTGAACGGATTGTATCACGAGCACTTAAAAGTGGGCTCAAAGACGAAAATTGGATATGCGCTTGTGAGCTCCCTTCAGGTGCCTGTTGGAGGAGTAACCCATATGGAAGAGGCCATATGGAGGTGATGCTACGAGGAAGAGGTACGGATGTTACTTCACCTACAATGCAAGGCACTCAACCATTGTATGTTTTCTCTAACAACCGATTGCAATGGTAAAACAACAGGAACTCACTTGGACAAAATGAGGAAAAATTAAATACTAAAAAGTTTGCCATGGGTCTAGTGATTGAAAATTCTAAAAGAAAAAACATATAGCCCATTTTGGCCTCCTCTGTACTCAGCTATTCTTTAAGTTGCCAAAGAGCCTCATTTCTACCAGAAAGACTTGTCTACACAACTTTAGAGAAGAAAACTAATTATTTGCCAACAATAGGTCAAATATCAACTAAATACGAAATCTGTCCCTCTGATGCACTAAACTCCACTTCCAGATACAGTTCTAAACCAATTTTGTGTATAATCCTGTTAACACATCCCAAAGAGGTGGCTGTAAGGGAGCCACCACCAATTTGTTTCATTGTGTTTCAATTATGACCCATAAAAGAAGGCAGGCCTATCAACTCCGATCACAAAATCTCGCATTGGTACACATGTAAAAGCATATGGTATTTGAACATGATGAGAACTTCAAAAGGGAGCACGTCAATCAATTCCCTTAATGAAGCACATCAATCTAGACGCTTATCGACACTAGGTGTTCAATAAATTTCGAATGTTAATTTTTCAATGCCAAAGTTCTACGGATATCCTTAAATAAAAAGAAAAAAAAGGAAGGAAGGAAAACAAGGAAATGGTGAAAGGTTTTCCATGGACAAGTAAATCAACTTTATTTTTTATGGGACAAGTAAATCAACTTTTTCATTCAAAGGAATAACTATATATACAATGAGACTGCTTAATATGTGGAAAGAAGCTCCACTAAAATAGAATATGCAGCAGTAAAACTGGTTCAATCACCTGATGTATCATAAATTGACAAACTATCACACTGTAGAATGCACAGAACAGTGTCTGAAGTATCGCCCATCTGGCACCAGCATGCCTAAAATACCATTTAAAGTTAATTATACATCCACCTAGAAAACTGGAAAGAATGCACGTGACAAATGATTTAGACGAAGTAATGAATGAAACTTCATCAAAAGATAAGTAATTAATGAAAATCGTAAATCAAGTTCCATATATGTGAGACATGCCATAAGCTAAGCACAACACAAAAATGGAGGAGGGGAGGACCTGCCAGAGCAAGAAATGAACGAGAATAAAATTGGAGAATTCTACAAGGGCATGTAAATTTGTGTGGAACCACATATCAGCCATACAGAAGAGCTGCAAATGTTAATTAGAACCCAAACAGCACAGATTCATCTCAACAGTCTAAGCAAGTCAGGCATTCGCATATTTATTGTGCATTGACAGTGTATTTGAAGTAAGAATATTAATAGTTGCAGATGAGATGGAAACATCTCGATACGATTCAAATGGCCGCCTTAGCTTTTAATGACATCATTCGAAGTCAGTACGTGGGGCATCAAGCTTTGGTCGCATTAAGGAAACGGGATCCTACATGGAGGGGCCGATTTGAGTACACCAAAAAGCAATCCCACGTGTGAAAGATTGCTTGGAGCATTGAAGATTGAGGACTCACGGTTTTGGGCCTTCATTAAGGACATTTTGGTTACTTAGCCTTGTCCAAGTAACACTCCATGACCACCCCTTTTCATTAAGGGTATTGTGGTCATTTTGTTACGTAATAAGTTAGACTATAAATAGGTTCTATTAGTTCATTTGCTAGTTAGTTTATGAAAGATGAAAGATTGAAACACTCGAAATCCTCTCTCTTGAGAGTATACCACCTTAGTATAGTCTTAGTTAGGACTTGGAAAAGTCATCCTTAGTATAGGGCTTGGAAAAGACAATATTGTTCTTTGCTTGGAAACGGTGGATCTTGAGGTGAGTCGATTACCTTGGCGGTCACCGTAAGAGAGTGGTTTTGACTATTGCATTCATTAGGGGTTAATGTTGAAATACACTTGGTTCTTAATCTTGTAATAATCTTGGTCTCACTATCTATCCTTTCATTATTCTGCAAATCCGTGTGTTTTTGTGTTTGTCATCTTGTATCCCTTTGTGTTGCTTGTTCTTCTCACGTTTTGTGGACTGTTTTGGCATCTTGGTGGACTGATTCGTATCATTTGGTATCAGAGCCATCATTGATTTCGTTCGCACGAGATCAATCTTGGGTTTGTTCACTCAAAAATAAAATAAAAAGTGTTGAAAATCTGAAAAATTCAAAAATAGTAATCTGTCCACGTTTTTGTGTTTAGGCCGAAATTTGAAGCCTAGTTTTCTTGTGATTTTTGTGTGTTTTGTGCGTTCTAGTGTTAGATCGTTGTTTCCTAACATTAGAAGAGGTGTCCAAGGTCGAAAATCTCACAGAAAGAAGTTATTCTACGGGTTCGGTGTCTTGGCCGAAGTGTTGTTGTTGTTTGGCCGAATTTGTGTCTAGATTTAGGTGTTGTTTTGATTGTCTTTGTTGTTTCTTGTGTTGGTTTTCTTTCTCTCTAACACTACTTGAGTCTAACCCAAGTTCTTGAGCAAAAAAAAATTGCAAGTTGTTGTGGGAAGAATGGACGGTTTTGTTGTTGTTGTTGAAGTTCTTGTGTTGTGTTGAAGAAGTCTTGTAAAAGGTTGTTGTTTGATCCAAATTCAAAGGGAAGAGAGTGTGGGTTTTTGTTAGTCTTGAAACAACTTTCAAGACATTACCAAAGGGGTAAAAAATAAAAGACCTCTCAAAAGTCTTCATACCAAAAGGAAGTTCATTTTTCTAGACAAGCCAAAAGAGGAAAGGGGGACAAGACCTCTAAAAGGTTGTCTTGCCAAAAAGGTGAAAGTTGGTCAAGGTTTGAATTTTGAAAAAAAAAAGGGCTTAAAGTCTTGTTTGTTAACCTACCAAAACTGAAATTCCCCCATCTTTGTGAAATTTGAACAACCAAAATTGTGGAAAAAATAAATTTCAATTTCAACAATATTTTTTTTTTTGTCCATCGACCAGTAGTCGAGTGCTATGTCATCAATAGCTCAAGAACGTTGGAATTCTTAGTTTCACTTTTTTTATTCTATTGGTTTCCATTTTGTTGGTTCTCATACTAATTAGCAAACTAGTAAATACCTACTAGATTGTAGATTAGTTTTTGAGTACGTTTTCTTTCGTGTTAAGCGTTGTATTTTATGCTTTTCTCGTTTATAAGTCGTAGTATTTTCTTTGTTTCAAGTTCGTAAGTAAATTTTATTTTTTTGTCTTGAGTCGTTCAAAGAAGAATCCATTCCGGCCGCCAAGTAGAATTGACATCCTATTGACTATCGGAGTATAAGCAACTTTCAATATTTGCCGCTCCAATTGTGAGAATCACAAAGGTGGGTGTATACGAGTGTTTGTGAGGAGCTTTTACTACTAATCTTGTTTGTTCATTGTGTAGGTACAAAGGTGATATAAGGGGAACATATCTTCGATAGCCGGGGATTATTTTGACTACAACATGGGAGACTATGATTGTAGTGAGGGGTTTTATGGCTACGAAGTTGAGGGAGATTGCGGAGGCTATGAAAATAGTCATGATCAAAACTTGGGCAGATTTGAGAGTTACGGTTTTGAGGGGGGAAATGAGGTGAATGGAGTACCTAGTGCTTATGGTGAATTTGGAGATGATGTAGGACCTCGTGATGGATCTTATGATGACGTTGGGGCATGTGAGGAGTCTTACACTTCTCACTCTAAACCTAGATTTGGTGTTAGGTATAACCCTTTCGTTCGTAAAGTTTATGAGAGCTATGATGAGAGTACACGTGAGGAGTGTGAAGATTCATAGTCTCCACCTTGTAGTACTTATAATCAAGGTCGATGTAGTGTAAATGGTTATACTAGCTCTAGTGGAGGTTGTCTAACGAGAAGAAGAGGGTATGCATCTCCAAAACCGAGAGGTACTCATGTGCTTTACAATGTTGATCCGAGAAGGAGTGTACACTCCGGAAAGGTGACCATTTGCGGGATACCGGGATGCCTCGTTGTGTTAAATGATATGTACTATAGAAACTACATCGTTCCATCCATGGTTGACTACTTGGGGTTATTTTGCGAGCCTTTACTTGTTCCATACTTCTTGGACGGGTTTAAGGTTACCAAGAGGGTCAAAGTTGTCTTCTCCCGATTTGAATACCATGAGGAGGTGTGGTGCGATATTCTTCCATTAACATACCGGCATGTATGCTTAGGTGCCGATTGGTTTGCACAACATAGAGTTCCAAATGTACAAAATTGGCCAAATGTTGTAAGAGACCGGTGGGGAAATCACCTCGTGACATACATGCTACCTGAGCTGCAAAGAGAAGTGGATACTTACTCCAATCCGAATGCTTATGCGAGACAAAATATTGAGAGTAAAGGTATGCAAGGTGGTAATCCGAGAGTGGAAAAAGGAGAGGTTGTGTGGAGCGAAGTGAGGGGATTGCCACCAAACCGAGCTAACATTGTTTGTCCTTTAATTTCTAAGGGCATTTGTGTAGGTACCGACATGGAAAGTGAAGGAGAGCAATGCCGAAGTGAAGTTGCTGCCCAAGCTTGTAGAGGTCCTTCACAATACGGCAAAGGAGAGTCGACTCAAGAACTTCAAGGTAAAATAGCTAACTCTTACACTTTTGTGCATGTAAATGATAATTGTGTGGCTAGTAGCCCATTGAGTGTGAGTAGTAGCTTACTTACTTGTGAGTTTAATGATTCTTTATCTTTTGTTGATGATGTACATGTTGTGAGTGTGGATACACTAGTTGATCCTATTGATGACCAAATTGACTCTTCTTGTAAGATCAATTTATGTCCACCTAGTGTTGAAGCCTATATGTTGAACGGAAGTACATTGTCTTGTGTAATTGGTGTTGATCAACCTATTTGTGAAAATTGTCCACCACTTAAGTATGTGTGTGATGTGATTAATCAAACTCAAGTAAGTGAAGTATTTGAAAAAGTTGGTCAACAAAAGGGGAGTGAACCCGAGAGCTATTCTTGGGACAATCTTGTGCTTGAAGCCGCTTTGAAACTTGATATTGATCTCTTAGAGAGTGAGGAACTTACTTGTTCCAAATCTGCTCGTGGGTTGGATCATGTACTCTTTAGGTATAATGTCTTGTTTGAAAATGATATAAACACTCCTAATGAGCCTAGTGGTGGAAAAGATGGTATAGCTTACCTTGGAGGCTATAGCCTATATGTTAACCCACTATGGTGTGATAACATTCCTCCTAACGATGAAAATCTCTTCTTGGAAGATGAAAGTACTCTTAAGGGTAAGGAATGTGTAGTCTTGGAAGTTATTCCTTCTTCTACTTTGTGTGACTTTATTGTTGAGAGTACTCATAGTGATGATTGGGAAACTAGTAGTGAGTACACACATGAGGGCACCTTAGTAGAAGTCGACTTGAGTGATACTTTTCTCTACTCTATTTTCTTTCGATGATATGTATGTTATTGTAGAGAGTGTGTCATTTAGTTTGGATGGAGACCACGGGAAAGGGGAGTGTTGTCTAGACTCGTGTATATGGCCACTCTTCCCGTTTGACCCCGGTGCCAAATATGGAAATGGTGATGTTGGTGTACCCAACTTGTTGCTTGGTCTACATGACAAGAAAAGTGTCACTCTTGGTGAATCCCATAACCAAATCCTTCGTATATTTTTCATTGAGTTTTTAATATTTCATTCAAAGGATCCTTGGTTATATTCTAAATATGTGCAACCTTGGCATGTTGAGGTGATTTGTCGTTCTTACCCTAACCCTCATGCCATAAGGAGTTTGTATTTGTGTGTCCTTTCTTTGGTTTTGCAAGGTTTGGATTCGAGGTCGAATCCTTTTCAAGAAGGGGAGGATGATACGATTCAAATGGCCGTCTTAGCTTTCAATGACATCATTCGAAGTTAGTACGTAGGGCATCAAGCTTTGGTCGCATTAAGGAAACGGGATCCTACATGGAGGGGCCGATTTGAGTACACCAAAGAGCAATCCCATGTGTGAAAGATTGCTTGGAGCATTGAAGATTGAGGACTCACGGTTTTGGGCCTTCATTAAGGACATTTTGGTTACTTAGCCTTGTCCAAGTAACACTCCATGACCACCCCTTTTCATTAAGGGTGTTGTGGTCATTTTGTTACGTAATAAGTTAGACTATAAATAGGTTCTATTAGTTCATTTGCTAGTTAGTTTATGAAAGATGAAAGATTGAAACACTTGAAATCCTCTCTCTTGAGAGTATACCACCTTAGTATAGTCTTAGTTAGGACTTGGAAAAGTCATCCTTAGTATAGGGCTTGGAAAAGACAATATTGTTCTTTGCTTGGAAACGGTGGATCTTGAGGTGAGTTGATTACCTTGGCGGTCACCGTAAGAGAGTGGTTTTGACTATTGCATTCATTAGGGGTTAATGTTGAAATACACTTGGTTCTTAATCTTGTAATAATCTTAGTCTCACTATCTATCCTTTCATTATTTTGCAAATCCGTGTGTTTTTGTGTTTGTCATCTTGTATCCCTTTGTGTTGCTTGTTCTTCTCACGTTCTGTGGACTGTTTTGGCATCTTGGTGGACTGATTCGTATCACATCTTCATTCAGATGGCTCAAAATTTATTTTCAGTTAAGTTAGCCATGACTTGAGCTAGCTTTGCTGATTCACCGAGCAATAAGTGTTACTTACACTCAGCTAAGACAGAACTAACTTGTAAGCTACGTTCATGTGTATGCTTAATGGTAGAGTGAGTTTTTATAATTGCAGAGTTACCTTTATCACTGCGGAGGGTAATGTGAACCTCTTATAGACTCGCAAACCAATGCTCCATATTATCCTGTAATCATGTTATGGAATACAAGTAAGCCAAATTTACATTTTGATATTCGCAGAAGAAGAAATTGGGAACTTTGACTATCTTGATGGCAAATTGGTAAACTTGAACAGCAATTGATTTGAAGGGAAAAGATCGAGATATTTGCAATTTTCTTTAGTCCAGTTCTGTAAATATGTGATTAAGAAAGAGAAAAACTGAAATTCTTAAGGGATATTTTCTTCATAAAAAAATACCTATTCCCTCTTATAAAAAGCTCATGATCGCTCCGGTCACTTGATGGCGATGGAAGATCGAGCTCATCCGCTTCATCTCTTTGTTTGGTCACTTGTGGACTGAACAGGAAGTAACGATAATCAGCGACGCAAGTATCAGAAGGTTTGCCATCAAGAGCTTCCGCAATCAAGCCAAAGGGCTTGAATTCACCCAGAACAGTAAGTTCACGAGCACCAACAGAACCCATTTTCCTTGGGAACGAATGGAGATTATTCTCCCTTGGCTCTCTCCCGCTCTTTTTCTGTTCTTTTTTTTATATATATATTTCGCGACTGAGTAAGCATAGCCGACTCATAAACCCTAAATCTTAACCCCCGACTCACTTTCATGGCGCCATTTTAAACTTGGAAAAAGGATCAAAAATACTTATCACTGTTACTTATTTTATTTGGTTAATTTTATCCTTTGTAATATTATGGGTCAGTTTTACCCTGATGTTAGTGAAGTTAATAAGTAGCCGTTTGGCTATGAAAAAAATTTATTTTTTTGGAAAAAAAAAATTTATTTTTTTGGAAAAATTAATTTACTTTGGTGAAAATGGTATGTGTTTGGCTATGAGATTCCAAATACAATTCAGGAATTGTATTTGGAAAAGTGAAACAAGTTTTATTTATTTTCACTCATAATTCTCTCACAAAATTTCAAAAAATAATTTTAATTTATATTCATGGTCAAACACAACTCGAACTCCAAAAAATTATAATTTTTATGGCCAAACGGGACCTAAATATACCTTTCAATTTAACAAATTTCTCCAAATGAATTAAAATTAACCAATTTTTTAAAAATAACTCAAACCACTCTTTAACCCGATCTTATCCTTATAATTAAACAAACCCACAAAAACATACCCAATCCCCATCCCCCCTCCTTCAATCGGTGATCACGGTATGAAGTAACAAAAACAACACAAACCTTTGGTATATCATCAAGCTTGGGTTTTAACGATAGATAATTTAACCTGTCATCATATGGTGTCAGTGGAAGACTCATTAGCACTCATATGAAAAGAAAAAATAGAGAAATAAGAAACGGAGAAATGAAATTAAAAAAAAAAAGGTTTTTAGATATTGGAGCAAGTTTGGTCGTCTTCTTCCTTCGACCTACAAGTGGAAGCCACCATTGATGGAGCTTCAATGACTCTAATAGAGAAAAGAAAATAAAAAATGAGAGCAAAATTTTTGATTTCATTAGCTTGTATGAAGTCTTGAGTACTGATTCAATAGTTGTTGATCATTTCTAGGCTTAAAAGTATCTAAAGTGCAAAGGAGTTCAAAGATTGCTGCTGTTGATTAATTCAAATGGCAAGACAATATTAATCAAAAACTAAGTTGTGGTGTTTTTTTTGTTGTTGTTGATTTAGAGACCAATTGTGCATAACAATATTAGTCTCATTTGCCTGAACGAAATGAAACACCATTGAAAACCATTTAGACTCCACTAAAGTTTTGAACCTTAGATTTCGATTTTTCGCAAACAAATTTCATTTTAAGTTGGTATTTTTCAAAAGATTGAAAACATCTTGTGAAATCATATATTAAATGATAATTTAGTAAATGATTAATTGGGTTTGGAGTAAAATTTCAGTTGTTGATTGAAGGAAGAAGTCCACCATAGCCTGATTTAGATTTTATTTTAGTGGTTTGGGTCGGGTTAATGAATGGTTCGGATTATCTTATAGAAATTGAATAATTTTAATCTATTTGGGGGAATCTATCAAATTGAGGGACATATTTGTTGACTTCACTGCCATCTTGGGGTAAAATTAGCGTTATAGTATAACAAAGGGTAAAGTTAATCAATAAATATATGTAGAAGGGTACTTTTGACCATTTTTCCTTTAATTTTTAATGTTGGTTTTAAGGAAAGATGTATTTTCCTTTTTTTTGTTAGTAACTAGTTTAGTGTACATGTTTTGTACATGTGCCTCATATCAATCAGTGAAATTATATAAGGAGAACAAAATTATTTTTAAACAACTATGTTTTTTGGGTATTCGTAACCCCCAAGACTCGATTGTAGTAATAGTAAAATAGTACTAATCTTTAAGGACATAACATGGGAGCATTTATTTAAATCGACTCTTGTAGGCATTTTATCAAACACTTGATATGCATGGTGTACACTAAGCATGGAAATAGTTTAAAGCTTGTAGTAAAGGTACAATTTCAACACTAATATAACAAATCATGAATTAAATTAATGGATAACAACATTTAAACATGCGGAGTGTAATCATCAACATCAATTCATAGAAACATCATATAGGACAAGATTCATGTAATTTCATGGTTAAAATCATAATTCAAAATCATAATAACTTGAAAAGATCATAACTTTGTATTTAAATTGGATACTTGGGCTCCATGGGTGAAAAGGGACCCATGAATGAACACTTAACATACCTGGGTGATGAATTCTTGAGGTTTCTAGGTATAATCCTTGAAATTTGATCTTGAATTGAAGGCTAGGGCTTGCTAATTGAGAGAGAATGATTTTATTTAGGGGAAAAGTTAATAAAGAATAGGTTTAAAAATGTTTTTAGGGATTAAATCCCATATTTGGGCGTATTAAAATCATGGAAAAAGACTAGTTTAACCCTGGATGAAACTTTTAATTTTCGTCAAAATTTTCAGACCTGGGCCCTTAGCGCGTGCGGCGCTATCGCACCGTGTCACTAGAAATAGACAATTGGGAACTGAGGGCTTGGCGCGATGCGATGAAATTTCGGAGCTTCACTGGAAAAGGATAATTTTGAAAATGCTACTTGGCGCGACGCGCCATGATTGCGATGAAGCATTGGATTTTGACAATTGCCATTTGGCATGCCTCCGAGACACGTTAATGTTCCAGGTGGTACACTGTCTTACAAAAATGGCTCTAACTCTTCATCGAGTATCGAATTTGGGCGAACTTTATATCATTGGAAAGCTGGCTGAATTTCCTACGCAATGGTATGCTCTAAACTGAAAAATACTGAGTATTTAGTAAAATCTATATAGGATAACTATTGTACAAACTGCAATCATATTTCTACCCTAATTATTATTCCACTATAAAAGAAAAAGAATGCTCCTCAATTGGTGAGTTTTTGCAAGATCAAAATATGAAAGAGAGAGAGAGAGGTGAAAACTCATCTTTATAATATTTCTCAAGCTTTTGATTTCTTTATATACTGAAAGAGTGAGTGTTCTTGAGTCAAGTTATGATATATAACTAAATTACTCATGTTATACGATTAATGCTTTCTTTTCTTTCATGAGGGTGCTTTAGTAGAGTTACCCAGGTTAGATACTGGTTAACATTAATCAATATCAAAAAGAGTTCTTGACAGAGTTGTCAAGGTGAGCTTGTAGTAGAGTTATTATTAGCAGGTAGCTGTAACACCCCGAGTCTGTACTCTGGACGTCACACAGTTCTTACAACCCCGAAGGATCCTAAGCTAACCCATGACTGGTACCTACTGTGAGCACTGAATAATAATAATAACAAAAATATATGTGAAAGTATAACTGAAAATGCATAAGGTTCTCAAAATACTAAAATAAATACTGAGTGTAACTGATAATAACATCTGAAAACTGAAAACTGACTGTGCTAGTCTGAAAGCCTCTAACTGTCTGAATATGGAGTTGATGGGACAAACCCCCACTAACTCCGACTGAAATAACCACTGAGCTAACGAAAATACTGATATAGATAAACTCTATCCTCAAAATTTGAGGATTCTCCACTGAATCTGCTGTTGATAGCCTGAGCTGCTAAGTATGGTCAGGACCTTGAGCGTCCGAACCTATGATATGAGACATCATAGCACAAAGAAAGAGTATGCGTTAGTACGTAAAATATACTGGTATGATAAGTGAGGTAGGCTGATATACATGGGTTCATATGCATGAGATGATAATTGACTAAATAAACATCATAATGTAACTGGATGATAGTACATGTAAAACTATAACTAATGAACATGGGTAATATGCAATACTGCGCATATATTGTCTAACTAAATTAGATTGAAATTGAAGTACTGAGTTCTGATAACTGAGTACTGATAATTGAGAGTTTATACTGGAACTAAAGTACTAAATTCTGATGGCTAAGTAACTGATAATTGATAGCCATGGTTCTGTAGAAATGTCTGAGTTCTTCTACTGAATACTGAGACTGAAACTGTAACTGTGAGAGTGTTCATCTAACCGACATACCCTGGTTATAAACTGAGTTGGGTCCAACCTGTGACCCCAGTTAGAAGGGTGTTAGCAACTTACCAAAGGATACTAACAATACTGGGTCAACCGTAATCTGGCAGAAAGACTGTTGAAATATATATATGATTACGTCAACCCTAGTCTGGCAGGGGGATATCTTACCCTACACTGGCTACGTAGTTCTGTAATGCAAGGACTGCTACTAAGGGTAAAACCTTCTACTGGCAGGAATTCCACCATCCCTGGGTTCGCTCGGTGATGAATCTTACTCCCAACTGAATCGACACTGAACTGATCACTAGAATGCACTAGGCTTGACTGAACTGGCACTGATCGTGTTGACTGACTAAACTGGACTGAGTTCTGTCACTGACTGAGTACTGTGGTTTTTGACATTTACTGGGACTATTCTATAACTACTGCAACTAAGTAAACAAATAGTTTTTGGGTAATAAATACCCCCAGGACTCGATAGTATCAATAATAAAGCATGACAAATCTTGAAAGAATAGCAATAGTCAATTGTTCATAATTTATTCATTGAGGCATTTAGTCAAACACTTGGAGGTTATGAACTTGTACATGAATGAGAACACATGCTAACATGTCATGTTTACACTATTTAATTGTAATGTCCGGAGTCTGTACCCCGGACACTACATGATTCTTACGACCCCGAAGGACCACAAGCTAACCCATGACTGATATTTGCTGTGAGCACTAAATAGTAATACTAAAATAAATGCAGAATTAGACTGAATTTCCATAAGGTTCAAAATCTAAATACTGATAAATAATAACATCTGGTAAAAACATTGAAAACTAAACACTATCTGAACTAGTCTAGTCTGAAAGCCTCTAACTGAACTGTCTGAATATGTAGTTGATGAGACAAGCCCCCAACTAACTCCAACTAATACAATACTAAAACTACTGAATTGTTGAAATAAAAGCATATCTTGATAGATGAGGACTCACTGCTAAATCTGCGACTGCTGACAGGATCTGTCTAAGCACAGTCGGGAACCTGAGAGTCCAAACCTATGATATGAGACATCATAGCGCAAAAAAAAGTATGCGTCAGTACGTGGAATGTACTGGTATGATAGATGAGGTAAAATTGAATGTAAGATTTCATATGTATGAACAGTAACTGACTGAATGATATAGAGTAACCAAATATAAGAGTGCATGGATCACTAAAACTATTGTAAATACTGATTATGTAATACTGTGCGCACACACATATATATATATACTGTATCTGATCTTTTTTGAAGCTAAGTACTGAGTTTTGATAATTGAATAACTGATATCTGAAGTTACTAGTAACTGAATTACTGATACTGAGTGACTGTGTCTGACAGACCTGATTTTGCAGAACTGAACTGAGTTTTAAACTGAGACTGAAATTGAGACTGTGGGAGGTAATCATCTAAACGACATACCCCAAAGCTGAGCTGAAAGGGGTCCAACCTGGGACCCCAGTTGGAAGGGTGCTAATACCATGCCATGGGTACTAACACTGGAAAACTAGGATGCCAAGCCTAACTAACGGGTGACACCTGGGCGGAGTCAAGCCTAATCTAACGGGTGACCCCTGGGAGGTAGTTAAGCCTAGTCTGACGGGTGACTTCTCATCCTGCGTTGTCTATGCAGTTTTGGAGTACAGGGACTGCTACTAATGACTCTGCCTCTCTGATGGGGAAACCGTCATCCCTGCACTCGCTCGGTGCTAAGTCCTACTCCCAACTGAAAGACACTGACTATTAAACTGAACTGGACTGATACCGAGCTTCGCTGAGTTTGGAAACTGACTGAGTTTATTGAATTCTGTTAACGGACTGAGTACAACTGATCGTGACATGACTGATACTATTCTGTAACTACTGTACCTCTTGATAAATAATTAGGTTTTTGGGTATTAAATACCCCAGGACTCGATAGCATGAAAAGTAAAACATAACATGATCTTGAAAAGCATAACAATGTTTACTTGTTCATAATTCATCCATAGAGACATTTTATCTAACACTTGCAAGGCATAAGCTTGTACATGATTGGGACCACATGATGACATGTCATGATTCCACTATTTACTTCACATAGGCAATTTAGTAAGCACTTGGGGAGCATGGATTATCTTCATGATAATGGACAACACATAAACATCATGATACATTAATCAGTTTGTAAATTCAAGGGTTTATTATGATAATCACATATTCATCTTACATGCTATTCAATTTTCATGAAACTTGCAATCAAATCATGGATTGAAACCTAACTAATATCATGAACGTGAATTCAATCTAATTCAAACATGGAAATCATGAATCTGAGATCTTGTATGCTTAAAAAGGGTTTTTGGACTTCATGGGTGAAAGGAACCCATGAATGAATACCTAACATACCTGAATCTTATGGATTCTTGAAGTTCTTGAAGGATTTCTTGAGAATTAGTCTTGATTCTTGAAGCTAGGGTTTTTACCTCTTGAGAGATAATGATTTATTTCTTGAGAGAAGTGAGCAAATAATGATATATTAGGTTATTTAGGGGTAAATGACGTGTTAAAGTCTGATTTGGGGTCATGGAAAAATACCCAATTACCACTGGAAAAGATTTAAATATCATCACTGAAAACCCGATTTAGGCACCTGGCGCGACACGGCGCTGTCGCGCAGTGTCACTGGAAACTGATAATTGCAAACTGGGCCATCAATGAGATGCGGTGAAATCGTGGAGCAACACTGGATAGGAATATGACCCTTAGCGCGACACGCCAGGATCGCATTGGAACAGTGGAAAATGACAATGATGAACTGGGCTTATGGCGTGACGCGGTGGTATCGCGGAGCTTTACTGGAAATTGCCAAATGCCATTTGTCTTGGCTCCACGACGCTCTGAAGTGCCAGTTGGCACACTGTTTTACAAAATATGCTATAACTCTTCGCCTGGGTATCAGATTTGGGCTAATTTTATATCACTGGAAAGCTGACTGAATTTCCTACGCATTGGTGAGCTCTAAATTGAAAAATACTGAGTATTTAAATTTTTTTATATAGAATAACTCATGTACTGAAAGTTAAATTAAGCTAGAGAAATACGGGGTATTACATCAATTCACATGGACATTCTATCAAATACATGGGGAGCATGATGGTGATACATGAAGAATAACATATAAGGCATCATAACTTCAACATATAATATTAAAAATTCAAGGGTTTTGACATGAGATATTCACAATTCAACACACATGCTAACATAATTTCATTGAATCTCATAAAAGATCTTATCTTGAAAGCCATACAACAACACAAACATGAGCATAATTCAATTCATAGCATGGTAATCATAATTTAAGTTTTAAAAAGGGTTCTTGAACTCCAAGGGTGGAAGGAAACCCAAGGATGAACACCTAACATACCTTAATTGTTAATTTCGTGAAGATTGTGGTGAGTTTTTGAGACTTGATTCTTGAGCTTGATGAAAGTAGGGCTTGTTTTTTAGAGGATTTTGTGAAAAAGATGAGTAATTATGTTATTTGGGGCTTTAATCCCGTGTTATGGACCTATTGGGTGTAGGGAAAATGGCCCATTTTCCCTTAAAAATGCGGGACAGAACTGCAAAAATTATACAAACCAGACTGGGCAGGGCACCGCGGGTTCTGGAGCGCCGCTCTGGGTAGGGCGCCTCAGGCTAATCACCCTGATCCACTGTTTTGGAGTTTCAAACACACCCTTACGTTTGTTCAAAAATTTCGAAACTTACCCGAGGTGTACTATTGACTTCCCAGATCATGAATCAACTTAAAAACTAACTTTCTGATGTCGGGAAGGTCGTAAATATATTCGTCAAAGTTTGAGAGCTTTAGAAATGGCTAAGTCCTAACACTTAGTAAAATATTCTAATCTTGGACCCCTTTCTACATGGAAGAATGAGCTGAAATGAACCTAGGATCTTACGGGGTCTTACAGTGGAACCTAGAGTTAGGTTCAAATCGAGTCTGCAATCAAGAGGTTAATTATAGTGGATTCTTGATGTTCTTGTTAGGGCAAGCCGTGGTTTTTCCTCCCTTGAGCAACGAGGTTTCCACGTTAAAAATTCTAGTGTTCTTTAATTTCCAGCAAAGATTCTAGAATTCTACTGCTTCACTATTTAATTGCCTGTAGCTGACTTCCAGGGACCGGGTCCCTCACAGTGTTGTGCAGCTCCCCACGTTTCATCAGAGATCATTCTAATCTATAAGAAAAAGAATAGTAATACTCTGAATGCCAAGAGCTCACCCTAAATATCCAACCCATAGCTATTCTGTATGATGCACACAACAACGACGAGAACCCGTACTATGATCTGTAGGCTGCAGAATTATAGTATGAGTACCAACACGAGGTACTGAGTAAGTAATTACCGATTGAGCTTCAAAGATAATGCAAATATAAATAACATGCAAGCAAAAATGTAAACTGCAACCAAATATCAAAGAGCTAACAAAATAAAACTAGGGAGGCAATAAGGATGAAGTATTCTATTCTAGTGGTACTCAGGCACTAAAGCACTATACCGTAAACCGCTGGCCAATATACAAATAAAGAAGAATGATATATAGTAGTATACAAGGCTGAGGAATGGATATACAACATGAATAAACAAAGGAAGAGAGGAATACACAGTAATACTATAGCTAGTTACTTATATATATGTGTGCGTGTGTAAACAAGACTAACTCAGAGGTACAACCTAAGTTATTCATACTAACATCTTAAGGCCTCCTAATCATAGTAGGAAATAGTGTTGACATAATCAGGTTCCTTAATGAAAATGTGAAAACATGAGATATTTATCCATAATATAATAACTGTAAGAGAAAAAAACCAGAATCAGACCTCCGACCTCAATATGAATGCATAATCAACCTGACATTAACTAACCATAATAATAATAAAATATCGACTAGTTCGACAAATAATACCTTAACCAGGCCCCATAACTCAAAAGGTTCAATCAGTACACAACACATAACTAATAATACTCAGAACCTATACCTACGTTCCCCCTATAAGGCTGATAAATATAGACACCAAACAATATACTGGTGATAAGCAATGCGCATGCAAGAATGAATGCAAAGTAAATATATAATACCATAACCGATCTAAGTGCCATAACATAACCAAGTGTATACACCTCCTCCAGCTCGACGGCTCACAAAGGTAGGACATATGGCGATCTCTCTTCTTGGCATAATGACTCACAGATGAAGGGCCCATAGGGGGTTTGTGAGTACCCATATACAAGGAACGGACGTGATCTAGGATTTCTAATTATCATCACAATCATCAATCTACCCCGTTCAGTATTAGAGAGATGTATATATAATAAATGCACAGACTCAAACCATTGCTAAAATAGTGTAAATCTGTAAATCCATTGCCCGAGATCAACTCTGGGACTAAATCATCATAGGTGTATAGAAAGGATCAGAGTCTCTCTCTACCAAAGTAAATAGTAGTGGTAAAACCATTGATCGAAATCTATCTCGGTCAGATTTCTAAAACATCAATTTTTAGTTTAACAACTCATAAATCATCCATTAAGGTGGTATGATTCCCTTTATGAAAGAATCCGTTTAAAAATAAAAAGTTGTAATAAATCTATTTTTAGAAAAATAGTAGTATAATCATCTTTTAGTTGAAATCATATCATTAAGTGAGTATGAAGGTACCGAATCTATGTATGTCATCACCAGTATCCAAACACTATAATTATAAGCATCTAAACATCCATAGAATACAACTACCTCTTTTACAATGATGATCACTCACCTAGAGTCCAATTAATATCGTTATCATGACCTTGGGCCCAATACTATACAACCAGCATAACCATACTGTTATCTGAAAAATCGCCATAAACCACTGAGTCAAGTAGTAAACTTATACTAAAGTGGTTCTTAGCCTCAACTCTGTCTAACATACTAGTAACCTAGGGTAATAGGATCCTATAGGCATAACAGGTATTTCATCTTAAGGGTCTATTCACCCTTCTATCCTCCAAACTCATAATTTAGGCTAAGTCATGGTATTCTAACCATAATCACACCTATAATCACATCATAACATTCTTACCTAACATGCAATATGTATAATATACTATGTCATGAAGAACAGTAGATAAAAATCTACCTCAATACTGAATCACAAATCCTTGAATCGCCCACAAATTGTCTGTCTTTGCTCCATGATCTGGAAATATCATCACACTTTTAAAATAGTAATCAACATATTATTACGAGCAAAATGAGACCTATATTGCCATAAAAGGGCTAGGTTGGAATTTGGGTCATGAACGAGCCCGCAGGACCCATAAATAGAATCCAAAATTGAATCTGTCATGCGGACCCTCGAAGGGTTAGGAATGTGTACTCAAAAGTCGAGCACGAATAGTGCATAAATTGGGTTCCAAATCACCCCCTAAGTTCTAAGGGTTTTAAGACCTAATTTCAAAGAATTTACCATGAAACAGGGTGGAAATTGAACAAAAAATTAATGGCAAACGACCAAGGAGCATTAGGCTAGCTTACCCTAGCTTTAGTGGATGATTTCCCACTTTTGTCTTTTATCAAACTTTTAAAATAGTGTAGAAATGATGGAGAAAATGATGGGAATTTCAAGTTAAGAATGGGATTTAAAATTCCCAAAGTTCTGCTTAAGTGGTCACCCAGTCACTTAAGTGACAACCGCTTATGCGGCTCCTCAACTGCTAAACAGTCTGGCACGAGGCGCGGGTATCGCTAAAGCAATGCCTAGGCCACTAAAGTTGTGTCCGCCAAAGCAGATATTGTTCGCTTAAGCAACCCTTTGCCAAATAGCCAAGGTCGTTAAAGTGACGATCGCTTAAGTAGCCAAATGGCCGTTTAAGTGATTGTATCTGCAACCTGATGCATCAGATTTTCTAAGACCAAATTAGACTTTGACTGGTGCTAGGGATTCATTTGAAACCCTACGCATATAAATGAACTATGCTACCATACCAAATTCGACATTTCAGACTCAATGGAACCATTGAAACTATCATCCAAGATTGTTTCGATGAAATGTAGGGCCCATACATATAGTTCTACTTCTTATATAATCCACCCAATAGGCCAAAACAAGCCTTAAAGCCTTGGGACCTGAACCAAGGGTCCCCCTAGCCTAATATCAATATTCTAGAGCTGATGACACTATTGGAATTCTCATATGAGGTTGTCTACTAGGAGTTTTGGTCTGAGACCAATTATTTAACAATGAAAGCTCTAAAATAAGGAAATGATCCTAAAACCCAAATGAACAGTACGATAACCAAATTGAAGTTCCAGCAAGTCATAAATGACCCCTAACCATTGTGGAAAGGCTCGAAGCATTGGAAATGCACTTAAATAAAAAAATGACTTAAAGTATCATTGTAATATCCACTACTAAAAGGACTTTTATTCGTGAATATTGATGGTTAGGAGGAGCACGAATACTCGAAGGGATAAGGCATTAGGCCCATATGCTCCGAGCATGACTCCCAGATAACCTTTACGAAGAGATAACCCTTCACGAGGTCTTGGCATAGGTTTCTCTTTTTCAACCAACTTTGTTTCTTCACTTCTTAAGTAACCAAAATTCAACCTCAACCACCAACTGAACCGAGAAAGGCTGATACACGCAAATCTAAACCACAACACATTAATACCACCCTGATACCAGCCCAACCTAGCAAAAACCCTTCCAAGATACTGGCAAACCAAGGCATGAACCATGCAGCTAATTCCAATAATATCCAAATATAACCTTCTTTTGCCTTTCCAAACCGCTATCCACTCTAAACTACGAAAAAAATGTTCGAGTCCTGTTCGCACAACTCCATCGCACTAACCTCAAAGAACTGAAGTTGGTCCTTTGAAAATCCACAATAGCAAGCATGATAATAAGCCCATAAAGTGCTATCTAGGCACACAATAGAGATGCCCAATATCGTCAATCTATACTAATGCTACAACTGGTCTGGATGACTCTCAAAACTGACGGTTGGGAGTTCTAAGCACAATTACTCACCACTGAACGATCCTCTTCAGGATGTCCTATCAACCAAGGATAAAGATGTGTTAAATCCAACTTGAGCATACTACTCCTACTGAATTAACCATCCAAAATCCCGACGAAAATTAAAAATTAAGGTTCAGGGTGGGAGAAACCACCCTCAAGTGCCAACGGGTCACCATCCCAACATCAATCAACCACAATCCACCAAAACTGAAGAAGACCGAATAGATTGCTGAAGAGTAGGCTTAGCCAACCATAAGTGAAACCCCAACTAAGACAAATCTGAAAATAAAGGCTATACCCAAACTCTATAGCTCCCAACTAAAATCTCAACACCAAGGTTGAACTCTCAATCTCAACTATCCAAACTACTCTTTTAGATGGGTAAGCATACACTCTCCAAATCTACCACAACCCTCAAGCCGTTATTCCAAGAAGTCAAATCCAAACTAAGGAACAAGTCTAAATTAAGGGCAAATACCCATCTCACCCCCACTATCCAAGATCAGGCATATCCCTACTGGATCATACTAGAATTAAAGTCAAAATATAGCTAAAAACAAAATCACAATGGAGGATTAACCATAGACTGAAAGCATAGTAATTAACTCTATATCTAACGGAGGGCCTGAATCATCAAAGCATACCAAAGAACTTACAAAGGCTTCAAATAGTGCTAGTAATAGCCAAAACTCTAGCAACTCAGAGATTTGCAACCTTAGCCTAAAATTGGTCAATCTAATACTCTCTCTGAGATAAAACCATCCCATAAAACCACATCATAATATAAATAAAGTATAGGACAGATAGAGTACTGGTCACAGGAAAGATCACCTATCTTTACCCCTCTTATTTCTATTAGAATAAGAACCACACCATGATATAAATAAAGTATACTACTCCACTCCAATACCAAGATCAACTATCACTAGGAGACGAACCCAAGAAGCCTAAAAGAAACGTCCATAACCTCTCGACATTCACATCAAAACACTATTATGTGATAAACTAGCCAAATTAGAAGAACGAATTCCAAATTAGTCAACCTAAAAAATGGGTTGTATATTGATAAGGAAAACTAATACTAGTATCTCAGCAAACAGATAGCAAACCCTAGAATCTCTAACTCAGAAACAGACAATAAAACCAAATTTCCAACTCTAGAACCACAACAAAACCATAAAAGTCCAACTTACGTCTACTGGTATAACACACTCAATAGTTGACCCAACATTGCCAAACAAAGAGGAAAACGACCAATATCACCTTGTTACAAGATAGAAATCATCCAACCAAGCTAGCCACCTATGATAACGACCAAGGATTATAAGAAAGAGAATTTTTACTAGATAATACTAGTCTACCCATCTATCAAGCATGTATCTATCAACATCAAACAATGGCAATAACAACAACAACAATATAAACATCAGTAAAAGGATTAGGTGGTACTAAAAATAAAAATCAACAGCAAGTACCACTCTAGGGCCACAAGGAGGCTAATTTGTCAAGGTAAATAAGACTTGAACCCAAATAGTACACCTCCAGATAAATATCATGTTGATCCATCCTGTCCACTACTAAAAGAAATTATCTACGGGCGTATTCATATTGTAGAACCCTAGATTTTTGGTCCTTGAAAATTTCTTAACTTTTGAGCCTACTTTCCAAGTAACGACTCACTTTATGAGTTGTAAGGTGTCTATATGGGTCGTAAAGCCCAATCATAGTGTGCCCAGTAAAGACTGACCTCGTTTTTGCCTTGATTATGACTAGACGTAATGAGTTGTATAGACTATTTATGATTCATTGTGTGCTTTCATAAGCAACCTAGTAAAGGTGCCTAAGTCATTACGACTAAGACCTTATGAGTCATAAGGTCAGTGTATGAGTCGTATAGTAAACTCATAGGGTCAATAGTTTGGATGCCCTAGACAATGTCTTTACTACGAGTCGAGGGAATGACTCATAGCTAGTCGTTACGAGTTGTAAGGTGACCCATAACTACTAGGCGGTAACTTTTAACATAATGAAGAGGGGATATTTTGGTCGATTCCCTCTGTCCCCACTTAGACCCCACGTCTGTAAAATACCTAAAAGGGATTATTGTCAACACTTTGACATATCAAATGCATTCTTAAACTCTCTAAAATTCCCCCTTCAAAGAAAAGACTAGGGTTTTAAGAAATTGGTCATTTAGGGCTCTAAGGGTGCTTTTTTCTTTAAATTTCTTGGGGATTAAGACATGTATCTCTCTCCCTAAACTTATGTTTTCATAATTGTAGGAATTGTTTTAAAATATTCACATGGTTTTCATGTTGGGTTTTGAATGATGGGTTGGGGTTTTTGGATATAATTTATTTAAATGCTTTTTCCCTTTTTTATTATGGAATAATTATATTTGAATTAAAGATTTGTAAACTCATAGGGGTGCATAGGAATTGTGAATGAAATAAGGATACAAATATTCCCTAATTTTTAAACAATGGAACTAGGGGTATAAGGATTCCCCAAAATAATTGGATTTTAGTATTGAAATTGATAAGAACCTCAAACCACTCGCATAATTAGTTTTGGAATATGAATAATCATTTTTCTTGGCCTATTTTCTTAAAACTAATGCACTGCATAAATGGATAACAGAATAAATGCATAAATGAAAACCTTATGGGGTACCAGAATTCCCCCAAGTGAATAATTTTTTTGAAAACCTTGTGGGGTACAAGGATTTCCCTAAGTGAATTACTTTCTTGAAAACCTTGTGGGGGTACTAGGAATCCCCAAGTTAATTGTAATAATGGAGTTCAGGAGTAGACGGATTCCCCCAAGTTATGGCTTAATGATATTCACTTGTAAGCTTTAGTCGGTATGGAGATGCCATTTCTTAATGCCTTAATAATTAACTCCTTGAAGTAATAGAGGGGTTATGTATTAAATATTTTAATTGGGCTTAAAGGGGGTTGGGTAGCTAGCTGTAAAGGTAGAGGTCCCGAAGGGGCCGACACTGGAAACTCATGTTTGTCGACGTGAGCGTTGATCTTAATGACTGTGCGCTTATGTCACACTATATATACCTTTATCATAGATGGCGTAGGGTACGAAGATTCCCTATCTTTCTATGATAACTTTGATACGTGCGGATAACATACACTAAGGCCCGACCAGAGGGAGACAATTGGACCCATATAGGCCGTGGGTAGTTTTATGATGATCAAGCTACGTAGTCCGGGCTAATGTTTTAAAGTTCACATTAAACCTTATTTCCTCTCCCAAAATCTTATAAATATATTATATATATCTATATCTATATGCATGTATGTGTACATGGACATTGATTTTGGATTGGTTTTGGAATGATGACATTATATTATCCCCTTATCCCTGAGTTACATGATAGAGCTCAACCTGCTAACCGTCTTTGGACACTGTATCCCCATATGATGTACGACATAGAGACACTTCCAATTTTCCTACACAGTGCTAGGATTTTAGGGTTATCAGCAGTCAACTTGAAGTGTTGATCATCCTTATTCTGAAAGGTTGTTACTTATTTGTTTATCTTTTATCGTAGACTTATCTTTGGACTTATTTTGGCTATCATCGGAGGTATGTCTCAACATTAGTTTGATTCGGTTTTTTCATAGAGTCTTTGTGAATTACCGTGGATTAAGAGTTGTTGGTTGGACATCTCTAAGTAATTTGACTTACCTGATTTCCTATCTTGTTATATGTTTGAAATTCATCCGTTGCTCGATATGTTATTTTTCAATTTGGCCAGGTAAGGGGTGATCTTTTGTTTTCTATGGATTTGAGATACCCATTACGGCCAACCCCTAGTTTGGGTCATGATAAAGTTGGTATCAGAGCCTAGATTTATGGTTAATTGGGTATCTACAAAGCTGTGTCAAGTAGAGTCTCTTTTATGGTTGTGTAGCGCACTACCCTTATTAGGGAGAGGCTACGGGGTATTTAGTAATACTTCTCTTTCTTGTGTTCTATTTTTGGGCTATAGAGTCTAAGGTCATGAAAACTCTCTAACTGTCGATTAATCGTATTTCATATCTTGCCTCCTCAAATATCTGATGCTTGTAGAGACTTCTCCATCCCGCTTGATGACAATGTGGATGGAATTCATCCTACTTATGGTGTATGGATTCAATCTAGGGTCCCTAATTTTAAATGCCCTCGTAGAGTTCCACCGGTCCCTATGATTCTTCTTTAGCTAGTGACACTCATGCTCAGTCACCTTAAGGAGATAATTTTAATATCGAGTTTCGCCATTCTATTAATCTAATAACCAAGATAGTATCCTCTCTATCATGCTAGTTTGGTCTTGTTAGTAGAAGAATACATAGGGCAAAAGTGAGGGATAAATAGAGTAAGAATTTTAGATATTCAGAGTAGGGTGGGGGCCAATAATATAATGGTAGACATATGAACAAGGGATTAAGTAGGGGAATTAGTGGAGTTCCCATGCGATTATCGGTGCTCCTTATTCTTGGTCTTCTGCTGATCATCGTTTTTGGGCCAACAGTGGGTTTGGGGCACAGGGTGCCTAGTCTCAGACCAGTTGAACTCAGTCAGCCCCACCCTATTCTTCTTGTCAGTTTTGTTGTCAGTTGAATCATGGTTTTTATAGCAAGGGGATGAGTAAGTTCTTTATGTGTGGTTAGCTTGGTCACATATGGCGAGAGTGTCCTTCAAGTGTTGCTACTAGGTCTAATAATGTTGTGGTTGCCACATCATTATCTCCCGCACCACAGGGTTCTACTTCTGGTACTGACACTAGACGAAACTGTCTTTATGCTCTTACTACTCATTAGGAATCTAAGGCATCTCCTGATATTGTCACTGGTACGTTAAAGATCTTCCCTCGTGATATGTGCAGTTTACTTGATCTGAGGTCTACTCTTTATTATGTAGCCCCTTATGTGGCTATTCATTTTGGTTTTGGTCCAGAGTATATTTTTGACCTTTTCCTGTATCTAAATCTACCCCGATAGGCCACTCTATTATGGCAAAAAGGGTCTGTAGGGGTGGTGTGGTATCTATATGTAGTAGGGAGACCTTGGTAGACTTGATAAAGTTGGATATAGTTGATTTTGATGTTATCTTAGGGATGGGTTAGCTCCATTCATCTTATGCCTCTCTAGATTATTGGACCCGTAAGGTTATTTTCAAATTTCCTAATTAGCCGATTATAGAATGGGAAGGTTCATTTCTTATCTTAGAACCCAAAAGTTGATCTCCAATGAGAGTCTTTATCATTTAGTTTGGGTTAAATATTCTAACTCGAAGGGTTCTACTTTGCAATCTGTTCCGTGGCTAATGAATTTTTGGAGGTCTTTTGTAATGATCTTCCTGGTATTCCTCCCAATAGGGAAATAAACTTTGGCATTGATCTTCTCCTGTATACCCTTCCTATCTCTGTCCCTCCTTTTAGAATGGCTCCGGTCAAGTTTAAAGGACTTAAGGAGTATTTGAAAGATTTTTTTTATAAGAGTTTTGTCTGCCCTAGCGTTTCTCTATGGGGTGCTTCTGTGTTTTTCTTCCGTAAGAAAGATAGGCCTCTTCGGATGTATATAGACTATCGATAATTGGATAAGAAATTTAGGGTAACCTTTCTATTGGGTCGGCTAGAATATTATGCGGGGTACTTTTTTAGTAGTGTATGATTATTGCCAGACGCCAAGTTTGAACCTTAGTATTTATTAAGGTGAAAATAATGTTAGCTTGAGGGATGCGAGAATTGCGAGAGTAAGTTGGTGGGTTTGATGGGATGTGTGGAAGAGGTTAGGTTAAGAACTTGGGAAATATTGGAGTGGGTAATTGTGATGTATACCCAAAGTTTAGTGTTAGGGCGATGAATTGGGGTTAAGTCATTTGGTAAATAAGAGCATTAGGTTTATAAGAATACTTTAGACCTAGGTAGTATCTCGTTAGATAAGGTTTTAAGTATTCAAGTGCCTGGTGTACCTAGTATATGTATATGTTAATACCTCCTTAGAGCGGAGTGTTGTGCTTATCGACTTAATGAGATGGTGATCTAAGGCTGATCTTAAATTTTTCTCCTGGCGCTGAGCTTTAGGGAGGAGACATGGTAAATCTACTCCTATTTTAGCAATTTCCTCCTATTTCGATTAAGTGGGCATTCTACTAATGTCGTATGTATTCTATAGTGCCCATGTCTAAGGTTCGCGTTCTCTATACCGCGTATGTCCACACTCCAACCAATAATGTTTCTCAAGAATTAGAGCTCCCAAGTGCTCAAGCTCTATGTTATGATGCTCATGATCCATAAATTCATGTCCCACATTATGCTTAGATTGAAGAAGTAATAGTTTTAAGCGGAAATCCTTGCCTTATTTCTTGAATATATATAAATCTCAGCTTTATGTTGTATGACCATAGTATATGCACTGGCATTCCTCACCGTGCCCGGTCTGAAGGACTCATGCTATGTTATGATTATTCTGGAGCGACCCTCTATTTTTGATCTGGATAGTTTTGATAACGCTCAAACTACAGCTCTTGTAAGAGTGTAAGCGGTCGTTGTCAAATATAGAACCCAACTGGGTTGGGTGTCGAATCCCACAGGGAATACTTGGTCACTAAGTATACAACGATTAGTAGACTGTTGATCGAAAATTCTATGAAAAAAGGGGGATTTAATTGTAGCGTGAATTAAGAGTATCAAAGTAACAAAGAAAAACGGAATGTTTAGTAGGTTTTAATCAATGAGAATTGTAAGTTAGGGTTATGTCCACCTTATGAGTTTTACGTATCTATTAACTATGAGTTATGCGGAATTCAGACATGCATGCACTTATAGAGATTCGTATTCTATGGTAAATCCTAGCGTCTTTCGACCATCAAGGATTATCTCACTTTAACTCTTTCGAGCTTAAAGCGTATAACTAATGGTACGAATTCTCCAAGAGGTTAATCCAGTTACGACACTAACTTTTAAACAGGGGTTGGTAGCACTATTTCCTTGTCATTCTCTCTTTTCCAGACATGTAACTTTTCTTTCGAACAAGTTAATGCTATACTGGCGTATTCTATATGTTTGCAACCACAAGAATTCAATTAAGATGAAGAGAGTGATGATATAAGCAGCATACGTATCAAGAATTCACAAACTCATAGCAATAGATAGTATATCATAGGGCTTCCATAACCCTAACAGAGAAGTTTAGCTACTCATGAGTGCAACGGAAATCACAATAGATATAATCATCATACCACAACTTAGAATAATCTTGGCGATGGAAGTGATATGGCGTCAAAAGGCTCTCAAACGTTTTGCCCTAGCCGTTCTTCTCAAGAGAGCCGAGTTCTCTGTGTTAGACTTACAGAATATTGTAACGTGAATTAGGATCAAAAGTCGAATGAATAATTGATAGTGAATGAAAAGCTTTGAATTAATGAATGAGTGAATGCGGAAAAATTCAGCAAAATAGGGTTTTTATAACATCCTTGTCCTAGTCCTACTGAAATAGGATTTTTATCCTTGTCCTAGTCCTACTGGGTTACTGTATCCTTGTCGTAATCCTACTAAGTTACTGCTGATCCCCCAAGTCTTTAGAAATGCTTTTTTTGCCCGGGACAAGTTCTCCATGCATCACTTTCAGTCCACAAGCTTCCAGAAGCTGCCTTCCTTCTTACGTGAAGTTTCTTTTGGCGTCCAACAGTCCATAAAATGCTGAAATCTTCATCATTGATTCCTGAAAACTTGCTAATCACGTTGGTTATCTCACTTACAGGAAAAAGGACTAAAAGTGCAGGAATTATATATTTTGTCCTTAAAACTTAGCTAAAATATGGGTAAAGTATAGTACTTTAGGCGTGTAAATACGCCCAACATCAACACCCCACACTTAAAGCTTTTTTCGTCCTCGGACAATATATCATGTCCATATAAACATCTACTTAGGGTTTCACAGTAACAACACAAAATATTCATCAAGACATGCACAACAATTATTAACAAAGAGTAGTTTTCTAATCATTTCTAGAAACAATTCAACCTCCAACATAGACTCGTGATGATGGTTAATTCGTATTCAAAAGTTAAGGCACAACGAATTATACAAGACTACCCAAAACTCATCAACCATGTGTGTCTCACATAAGATATTACCCATAATCACTCACAAGTATTGCATTTTTCAGAACATGGGTATAAGCTTCTCCTTGCTCTCACTCTCACAAAGAATTCATATGTTGCAACTGATGACCATAGGCTTGCCCTTAGTGTAATGCTCTACTAATATCAGAATCTTAAGCTTAGGATCAATTAGGTCTTTTACAGGTTGTAATGTAGGCTAAGGGACGGGTAGGACTATTTTGGCCAGAAATAGTGACTATGTTCCTAAGCGCTTTAATACATCACATTATGCCATTAACACTCTCTTTTAATCAACCCTTCTATCTTTCTTTCATCTATCACCCTTTTTCACCTATTTTGCCATTCAAGCATAACTATCTTTTTATTTAATCATAAACATAATTTATCTTTTTGTTTTTTTATTTTTTTATTTTTTATAACACACCTCTATGATAGCCACTTTTTTTTTCATAACAAATTCAAGTACCATTACACTCTAAGGCATCACTCTCACCCAATTTCCTCTTATTTTGTCACATGATTTTATAATTTAAAGAGCTTAGAAATTTGGATCAAATTATGGTCTTGAAAAAAATGGATTAGGCTACATATGAGGCTGTCAAAGAAAATAGCTAATAGTGTCAAAGGGGGTTAACTAAGATAATGTCCACGGGTAGGTAAAAAGAAGGTTAACAATCACAGGCTGCCAAAGAAATGCCTAAATCATCTCCTAAACTCACACTCTTTATTTATCTTTACACACACACCAGGCAAGTTCTAGCATCAGTCACAACACATAATATACTATCATCTCACACACACAAGGCACATGGTCGACTTTATTAGGAGCAGTATAGACTCTTGACCCAACAGATGAATGAATTAAACCACACAATTATCACACAGTGAGTCACATGTAGAGCCTAAATGTCTCAATAGTAATGATTTAGCACAAACTCTTGTTATACTACCATGCCGTCTATCAGAACAATTTCATGCAAAATCTAAAAAAATTAAAATTAAACTAACTAATTACGACTAATTAAAACAAACAAGAACTAGAATAAATGCAAATGCAGACAAAGAAGTATAGCATACAAATACCAGCACCCCACACTTAGACGGGACACACTGCCCTCAGTGGAAAATAAATAAGAAGAACCTGGTTAGTCGGACTCCTCCTCTATGTCTGGGGTCATACCCCCTGCATCGAAATCATCATCAGAGTCGTCGTCATCAGAGTTCTCCTCCACGTCGGAGTTTGGCATTCGTCGATCATCATCGGTTGGCATGTCGTCATCAAGAGGTTCCTCAAAATATACACCTACTCCACACATAGCCCTCGCATGCTCATTCAATGGGTAGTCATAATCCAACTGTTGGAGCTCTGCAGCAGTTGGAACACGACCCCCGCTCATCATGGTAAACTTCATCATGCCATATAAATGGCGGGAGAAGCTTTCGTCGCGAGCATATCTTTCTGCAGTGGTTAGGTTGACGCCATGCATGGATTCAACATCTTTAACCTTTCTGAGGTCAACCTTCTTCGGGTTGTGTGGAAGATTATGTTCTACAGGATCCTCTTCGATGTCCTCCTTCCTCAATATCGCAGTCAACTGATTGCCAAAGCTGAAGTGGGACCTCTTGTGCAGCCTGGCCTTACGCATTGAAGATCGAATAATCGCCCTAATGTTGATGGGGATGTTCGTCATCAAAGAGTACACCAAGCACACTCTATCAGGTGTGATCTTTGTGTACTGTGACCCTGAAATCAGGCAATAATTGACTATCCGCAACCATATCCGAGCTTCTCTGTTCAAAGAGGCATACGAGAAGGTATTGTGCCGACCGGTATCCTTGTGACGACTCCACCGTGCCATTGATCTTGTTTCGCATAGTGTGTGTCTGATTTCCATGTATGGAGGTCTGCGATAAAGCTCCTTGAGCGGTGATGGATCCACAGATGGAAGACCCAGAAAAGAGTTGAAGAACTCCGCATTCAGTTGCAAGACTTGGCCCCGAATCTTCACTTCACTTTCGGTAGTCTTTGGGGACCAATTGGCATAGAATTCTCACGTTAGATCAAGATTGCATTCTCCCATATCTTGGAAAATGAAATCAAGATGTAGCGCCATGATTTTATCCAAAATGCGGGGTTCTTTCTTTGCTAGGCTCTCCTTTTGTATCAACTCTACATGAACATATTTTTTTACTTTATTGTTCTTGTACCACTCCTTTCCTTCCTTATCTAGGACCCATTTTATCCCGTACATGCGTCGAGGTATTTGCAGCGAGGAGGATTCACCTTGCTCTTTTCGTCCCCTTTTCTGGCCTTTTTGTGAAGTGGTTATTTTTTATTTTCCTTGTCTTGCTTTTGGTGCCATTGATTGTACCTGAGATTAAAATAATAGTCATGTTAGCTTCATCTTGGTGGATACAGTCAACAAACAAGCAGTAGAGGCACCACCCCACACTTAATTTGTTGTGACAAATTGATTAAGTGAACGATGTCAATTACTCAGACTTCATTGCCATACATTTAGGTGTTATGTTCCAACAATATATTCAGCGCAGTCATACTTTTCTTGTCATCTTCACTATCCTTTTCAATTCTTTTTCATGTACTCTTAACTATGTTTTCATGTTTGGACTAATGCATCTCTTTGAACAAAACTACTACATAGATATCGTATCAATTTATGGCTTAGAAATAATCACAACATCTCATGTTTGTAGTTAACCATGCTTTTAATCTCAATGGACAAGTCTTTCAAACATACAAGCTTTCGAGTTACAAGATTATGCAATTTATCTTAACCATGTCGATTCCGCAAAAGTATGACAGTGTATCAAAATCAAATTCAGGTTGGAACCAAGTCTAGAACACCTATACGTATTCTTTCACTCACTTAGTTGTATCACAACAAGTCAACCACATTCAAATCACCAACACTACTTCAAGATTTAACAACTTATTATAGGCGTAGTATTGTAATACTTACGGAATATAAAAGAAGAGCAAAGAAGTACTTACTTAGTTGATGGACTTGGAAGATATTCTTGCAAAGTTAAAAGAGCAAAAAGAAAATTTTTGAGAGATTTTGGAGAGGTATGCGGCGCTTAGGTTGAATTTGCAATGCATTTTTGTTCTAAGACTAAGGTTCTATTTATAGGTCAAGCTTGGGTCGGGTTTTGACCCATTTGGAATCGGATTAGGAGACCAAAAAGTGAGCATAGGCGGCGCCTAATGCTTTGCCTATGCTTGGCATAGGCGGCGCCTTTTGCAAAGCCTATTTGAGCATAGGCGGCGCCTATGCTATGGCATTGTTAGGCATAGGCGGCGCCTATGCCATGGCATTCTAGATTCAGAGACAAAAGGCTTTTGCATAGGCGGCGCCTATGCTATGGCATTGTTAGGCATTGGCGGCGCCTATGCCATGGCATTCTAGATTCAGAGACAAAAAGCTTTTGCATAGGCGGCGCCTATGCTATGGCATTGTTAGGCATAGGCCATAGCATAGGCCTTGCCTTGTTCGTTGCCTAGATTTTCATAGGCAATGCCTAACTCATAGCCTTTTGCTTCTTCATTCCCAACTTACCACCTTCAACATGCAATACTTCCAAATCAAAATTTGAAACCAATTTCCTCCTTTACACCTCTTGCACCTACACTTATTCAAAAACAACAAAACGAATGATGGGTTGCCTCCCACCAAGCGCCTTAGTTTTGGTCGTGGCTCGACAAAATCCTAGGAAAACAAAAACAACAAAAACAATTAAAAACGATGGGTTGCCTCCCACCAAGCGCTTGATTTATTATCGCGGCACGACATAGTTACCTCGAGTACTTAGATTTCGTCGAGATAGATGGTGGCCATGCATTTTATCGAGTCAAGAGGACCGATATATGGTTTTACTCGTTGGCTATTCACCTTAAAGACAACACCATTATTGTCTTCTAGGTCAACTACTCCAGACGAGTAGACTTGGCTAATTTTGTATGGACCAGACTATTTGGACCTTAACTTCCCTGGGAATATCTTCAGTCTGTAATTGAAAAGAACTACCATATCACCCTTTTGAAAGTTTCGTTGAACAGTCCGTTGATCATGATACTTTTTGATCCGCTCCTTGTAGAAGTCTGATCTTTCATACGCATGTAGACGGAATTCATCCATCTCGTTCAGCTGCTCCAATCTCATATTCATGGCATCATCCCAATTCAAATTCAATCGCTTCAACGCCCATAATGCTTTATGCTCGAGCTCAATGGGCAAGTGACAAGCCTTTCCATAAACTAGTTGGTACGGGGACATGCCAATTGGCATTTTGAATACAGTCCTATAAGCCCATAGTGCATCGTCCAGCTTTTGAGACCAATCCTTCCTATTAGCGTTTACAGTCTTAGCAAGGATCTGCTTGATCTCTCGATTAGAAACCTCTACCTGTCCACTAGTTTATGGGTGATAAGGCATGGCTACCTTATGTTACTTGACCCCATATTTCACCAACACGGATTTGAACAGCTTGTTGCAAAAGTGTAATCCTCCATCGCTTATGATGGTATGTGGTACCCCAAAACGAGAGAAAATATTTCTCTTCAAGAATGCTACAACACGTTTTCCTTCATTATCGGCCAACGCTACTGCTTCGACCCATTTGGATACATAGTCGACAACAACTAGGATATATTTCATCCCAAACGAATTTACGAATGGGCCCATGAAATCAATACCCCACAGATCAAACAACTCTACTTTGAGAATTTTTGACATGGGCATCTCATGGGGCTTCGAAATCGTGCCTTGTCTCTGACATTGGTCACATCTTCTCACAAATTCGTAGGCATATCTAAATATCGAAGGCCAATAATAGCTGCTTTGCAATACCTTCCTTGTTGTTCGACCACCTGCATGGTGTCCCCCAACTTGGGAAGCATGACTTGCTTCCAAGATACTCGGCACTTCCACATGAGATATGCATCGCCTGATAACACCATCCACGCATCGTCGAAACAAATATGGCTCATCCCAGAAGTAGTGTTTTACATCATGCATGAACTTCCTCTTTTGATGAAAAGACAGATGTGCAGGTATCACATTACTTACCACATAGTTTGCAAAGTCTGCGTACCATGGTAATTCTTCCACCATCGTGGCTAGGATCTCTTCATCGGGGAATGCATCATTAATCTCAAGATCGGGTTGCGCTGTGTGCTCATTCTCAAGTCTAGATAGGTGATCAGCCAATTGGTTTTCGCAACCTCTTCTATCTTTTACCTCGAAATCAAATTCTTGCAGTAATAACACCCATCGAATTAGCCTCGGCTTTGCATCCTTCTTCGTTATTAGGTATCTCAGGGCTGCATGATCGGTATGAACCACCACTTTAGTCCCCAACAGGTAGGCACGAAACTTTTCAAAAGCATAAACAACTGCTAGAAGCTCTTGTTCCGTGACAGTATAGTTCTTCTGGGCTCCGTTAAAGACCTTGCTCGCGTAGTAGATTGGATGAAATAACTTTTCTCTTCTCTGGCCAAGTACAGAACCCAAAGCTACTCCACTTGCATCACACATAACTTCAAATGGTAGGGACCAATCAGGTGCAACAATGATAGGAGCTTCAATTAGCTTCCCTTTGAGGCATTCGAATGCCTTCAAGCAATCTTCACCGAAGTCGAACTTTGCATCCTTCTCCAAAAGTTTGCATAACGGACTAGCAATCTTGGAAAAGTCTTTAATGAACCTTCGATAAAAGCCTGCATGCCCGAGGAAACTACGAACTCTCTTTACAGATATTGGAGGTGGTAGTTTCTCGATGACTTCAATTTTAGCTCGATCCACCTCAATTCCTCTTTCAAAAATTTTATGCCCAAGAACAATACCTTCTTTAACCATAAAGTGGCACTTCTTCCAATTTAGCACCAAGTTGAATTCGACACATCTCTGTAACACCATACTTAGGTTCTCCAAGCACGATTCAAACGACTCACCCATAACTGAAAAATCGTCCATGAATACCTCCAAGGTGTCTTCAACCATATCAGAAAAAATGGACATCATACAACGCTGAAAAGTGGCGGGTGCGTTACATAGCCCAAATGGCATACGTTTGAAGGCAAACGTACCATATGGGCATGTAAACGTTGTCTTCTCTTGGTTTTCGAGAGAAATACAGATCTGATTATAGCCAGAATAACCATCTAAGAAGCAAAACCATCCTTTCCCTGCCAATCGATCAAGTATTTGGTGCATGAATGGCATTGGGAAGTGATCCTTAAGCGTCCATGAATTCAGCTTCCGGTAGTCCATGCATACTCTCCACCCTGTGACAGGTCTGAGTGGAATTAACTCATTCCTTTCGTTTGCAACTACTGTCATGCCCCTTTTCTTGGGCACACACTGCACCGGACTCACCCATTTACTGTCAGAGATTGGATACACTACCCCTGCATCTAACCACTTAATAATTTCTTTCTTCACCACCTTTTTCATAGGTGGATTCAAACGTCTTTGATGCTCAATAGTGGGTATGCAATTTTCTTCAAGCTGAATCTTGTGCATACATATCCCAGGCGGAATACCAATAATATCAACGATGGTCCAACCGATGGCTCTCATATATTTCCTTAGAACAACAATGAGAGCTGCAACTTGCTGCTCACCTAAGTCAGCCGCCACAATAACCGGGAGGGTGTTTCCACTTCCCAAGAATGCGTACTTTAGATGACTGGGTAGCTCCTTCAATTCTAACATTGGTGGCTCTTCAATGGATGGTTTAGCTGGTGGTGTAGGCCGATTTTTGAGATCGAGGTCCAGCTTCTTGGGAGCATAAGGATACGACCCTATTCCTGTTAGAGCACAAATAGTTTCTTCATAATTTTCAGCATCCTCCCGCTCAATATTCATAAGCACAGCCGCCAATGGGTCAACAATAAGCTGCTCCTCTACAGATAATTCTTTCTCATCATCAAAATAAACATCAGCTACCGAGAACACGTTCAGATCTTTGGGTTGCTTCATTGATTTGCATACATCAAAGCGGACTACTTCGTCATTCATCCAGAATAAAAGCTCATTCACTCTTAAATCAATAAGCACACTCCCTGTTGCAAGGAAAGGGCGCCCCAAGATTATGGGAACTTCAGAGTCCACCTCACAGTCCAGAATAACGAAGTCTGCCGGAAAGATGAATGAAAAAACCTTCACTAATACATCATATAAAATACCAACAGGTCATTTTACCGACCTATCTGCCATCACTAGCCTCATATTGGTTGGAGTAGGATCACCCAACCCCAACTTTCTGTAAATAGATAGCGGCATCAAATTGATGCTGGCTCCTAAATCGCATAATGCCTTGGCAAAATTCAAAGATCCGACAGTGCAAGGAATAGTGAAGGCACCAGGGTCAGCCTTCTTCTGAACTAGTGATCTGGTAGCGATTGCACTGCAATGATTAACAGTATCCATCAACTCATAACTTGCTGCCCGCTTGTTTGTCAAAAGATCCTTCATAAATTTTGCGTACCCAGGCATTTGTTCCAGTGCCTCGACCAAAGGAACATTAATAGTTAGCTGCTTCAACATAGTCATAAACTTATTGAACCTGGTATCGTCAACTTTCTTCTTCAATCTCTGAGGAAAAGGTGGTGGTGGAAGGGGAATAGTTTTCTCCACCGCTTCCTTTTCATCTTGCTTCAGTTCGGCGATCTTTTCAGGCTGTGGATGTTGAGAGGTGACGTCACGAACAATCTCATCAGCTGCTTCGGCATCTTTTGGTTCTGCAATGTTCTCATTATCTTCTATATCATCAACCACCTGCTTGCCTTTGGATGGATTTTCCAACACTTTACCACTTTGGGTGGTGATAGCCATACACGATCTATCATTCCTTGGATTTTGCACTGTGTCGCTAGGTAGTGTTCTAGCTTTTCTTTGATTTAATGCCGCTGAAAGTTGACTCAACTGCTGCTCTTGTTGCTTTATTGTAGTAGAATGCGAGTCAACCAATTGATTTATTGAAGACAAATCATTCTTCACCTCATTCACTCCCGTATTAGTTGCCTCTACTCCCTTCAATAGCTTCGTCATCATATCTTCCATCGACATCTTCCCATAGCCAGACGCCACAGCCTCACGATTTCCAGGAGGAACATACAAACCACTCCTGTCAGTCTTATTCTTCCAACCACCTTGATCGCGGTCGTTGTATCCAGATTTATCATAATAGTTTTGACCCTGGTTTCCTTGGGCATTTCCTCGGAAACCCCCCTAATTATTCAAGTAGTTAGCTTCTTTCTCAGAATCCGATTCGTCTCTTCCTTTTGACGCAACCGCTTTTACTTTTTCGGTCTTCCCTGATAATAAATGCTTGGTAAGAAGATCCATTTGCGTTTTCATGTGAGCCATATCTTGGTCACGTTCCTCTTGTCTACGCCTCTGCTCTGCAGTCAAGCCAATAGATACGGTAGAGCTTGCTACCTCAGAATCCCTGGTATGCCAAACTATACTCTGTTTTGTCATACGATCTAGCATATCACTTGCCTCAAGAAAAGTAAGGTCCATGAATGACCCACCTGCAGCATTATCAACCACTGGTTTTGTCACTGAGTTCAAAGCCCTGTATAATATCTCCATTAAGTGGATATTCGTCATCTGATGGTTTGGGC
Organism: Capsicum pubescens; assembly: GCA_030864215.1. NCBI lineage: Eukaryota > Viridiplantae > Streptophyta > Magnoliopsida > Solanales > Solanaceae > Capsicum > Capsicum pubescens. The sequence continues at coordinate 130,254,504 of CM061543.1, forward strand.
ACCGCATAAGCTTCTTCTTGAACCTCTCCCATGTTTCGTGGAGAGCTTCAGTTGGAAGCTGTCGAAAATTGCTGATCTCATCCCGTAATTGGGCTCTCTTGGATGGCGGAAAGAATCTTTCTAGGAAAGCGTCTTTCAGTTGCCTCCAATTAGTAATAGAATCAGGAGTTAGCCCGTTCAACCATAGAGTTGCCTCCCTAGACAGAGACAATGGAAATAAGCGCAGCCGAATTGCATTCTGCCCAACTCCTGGATTGTCAAACGACTTGCATGTTGAAATAAAGTTGATCAGATACATATTCGGATCATCTCCTGCGAGTCTACCAAATAACCCCTTGAGCTGCAATAACTGAATCATGTTGCTAGTGATATTGAACTTAGCTCCTGGTGCCAAGGGCGGAGGAATAATATCCCCTGTGGCACCAGCTCCATCAAGATCGTCATCATCATTATCAAAAGGGGCCTGCACAGCTCGGCGGTCAGGTCTCATTCTAGCTTGACGATCTCTCTTGTTCACAGGCGCTGCCACCTCATCTGCACGCCGTGGATTAAGTAACTCATCATCACCCAGGTCCTCATCATCAAGAATTGTTGCCCGACCTGGTTTATCAATATTCTGTTGATGCACTTGAGCAGCTGCCAGTGCAGCTAGTCTAGCCTGCTCCTGTTGAGCCGCCCTTCTGTCAATGTCACGTTGTGCATCCATTCTGCCAATAAGTTGAGGTTCAGGATTTATGGGTAATAATGGCTGACCAGAACTACGAGTATTTGACATGCACTCAACAGAACCTGCAGAAAACAAAAACAACAACTAAAAGTAAAATACGAGAATCTTTGACCAAAGGGTCTAGTAATTATCATAAACTTAGTTGACAATCGTATTCCCCGGCAACGGCGCCAAAATTTGATAACGCTCAAACTACAGCTCTCGTAAGAGTGTAAGCGGTCGTTGTCAACTATAGAACCCAACTGGGTTGGGTGTCGAATCCCACAGGGAATACTTGGTCACTAAGTATGCAACGATTAGTAGACTGTTGATCGAAAATTCTACGAAAAAGGGGGGATTTAATTGTAGTGTGAATTAAGAGTATCAAAGTAACAAAAAAAATGGAATGTTTAGTAGGTTTTAATCAATGAGAATTGTAAGTTAGGGTTATGTCCACCTTATGAGTTTTACGTATCTATTAACTATGAGTTATGCGGAATTCAGACATGCATGCACTTATAGAGATTCGTATTCTATGGTAAATCCTAGCGTCTTTCGACCATCAAGGATTATCTCACTTTAACTCTTTCGAGCTTAAAGCGTATAACTAATGGTACGAATTCTCCAAGAGGTTAATCCAGTTACGACACTAACTTTTAAACAGGGGTTGGTAACCCTATTTCCTTGTCATTCTCTCTTTTCCAGACATGTAACTTTTCTTTCGAACAAGTTAATGCTATACTGGCGTATTCTATATGTTTGCAACCACAAGAATTCAATTAAGATGAAGAGAGTAATGATATAAGCAACATACGTATCAAGAATTCACAAACTCATAGCAATAGATAGTATATCATAGGGCTTCCATAACCCTAACAGAGAAGTTTAGCTACTCATGAGTGCAACGGAAATCACAATAGATATAATCATCATACCACAACTTAGAATAATCTTGGCGATGGAAGTGATATGGCGTCAAAAGGCTCTCAAACGTTTTGCCCTAGCCATTCTTCTCAAGAGAGCCGAGTTCTCTGTGTTAGACTTACAGAATATTGTAACGTGAATTAGGAGAAAAAGTCGAATGAATAATTGATAGTGAATGAAAAGCTTTGAATTAATGAATGAGTGAATGCTGAAAAATTCAGCAAAATAGGGTTTTTATAACATCCTTGTCCTAGTCCTACTGAAATAGGGTTTTTATCCTTGTCCTAGTCCTACTGGGTTACTGTATCCTTGTCGTAATCCTACTAAGTTACTGCTGACCCCCCAAGTCTTTAGAAATGCTGTTTTTGCCCGGGATAAGTTCTCCATGCATCACTTTCAGTCCACAAGCTTCCAGAAGCTGCCTTTCTTCTTACGTGAAGTTTCCTTTGGCGTCCAACAGTCCATAAAATGCTGAAATCTTCATCATTTATTCCTGAAAACTTGCTAATCACGTTGGTTATCTCACTTACAGGAAAAAGGACTAAAAGTGCAAGAATTATATATTTTGTCCTTAAAACTTAGCTAAAATATGGGTAAAGTATAGTACTTTAGGCGTGTAAATACGCCCAACATCAATAGTTTCTATGAAATATTTTGTGCCTATAGTACCATATCTCTTTTCACGGGCCTCATTTTGAGTAGTACGACTAATAGGGGTCATAATTGAGACGTAACCCTCCCATCCTTGATGTTTGTACTCTAGTTCCACAGTGATCCTCCTTTTGGTAATATGGGAATGGCTATAGAAGTGTAGTACTTCTATAAATAGGGGAGTGGATGTTCTCTGATGTGAAAATTTTAGGAGTGACTACTCGGGATAATGCCATAGATGAAGATAGAAGAGTAAGACGAACTTTCTTTATGTGAGATTGTTAAGAAGGGTATATGCGGTGAAACCCTTGAGCTAGTAAGAAAAGTTGGGGTAGTATTATTAGAGGTATGTGAATTATAGGGTCCCATAGCCTACGCTAGCACTTTTAATTCCGAGTTAGGTTTTAATATGAAAGGAATATGCAGTTATACTCAGGCCCACTTAGTTAAGTATTTCATGGGGGAATCATAATATTGAAATGGTGAAGTGATGAAAACATATTCGAGAAATGTGGCTCTATTTAAGGGCTATTAGATGTGCTATTTGAAGTGGAGAATGTTTCTATTCTATTCTTATGTCTCGTGAGAATCCCTTTTTGTGTCTTTTATCAATATCTCATAAAACTAATGCCCTAGCTCATATCTATGTCCTGTCTCATTATCGCATGATTCGTGCTTATAGTATGTGTTTTCCTTACCATCTTTGTTTTCTGACTTACTTAAAGGAAGTTGTGGTTGTGTTTCTATTTGGTATTCCTTCTAATGGGTGCCTTGACTCATTATTTAAGGACGAATGCTCCTAAGGGGGGAGAATGTAACACGCTAGATTTTTTATCCTTGAAAAATTCTTGACTTTTGAGCCTACTACCCAAGTAATGACTCACCTTACGAGTCGTAAGGTGTCTGTACGAGTTGTAGAGCCCAATCATAATGTTCCCAGTAAAGACTGACCTAGATTTTGCCTTAATTACGAATAAACATAATGAGTCGTATGGACACTTTATGAGTCGTTGTGTTCTTCCGCAAACAACCTAGTGTAGGCACCCAGGTCATTACGGCTAGGACCTTATGAGTTATAAAGTCTATGTACGAGTCGTATAGTGAACTGTAGGGTCAACAGTTTGGATGCATTGAGTATTGTGTCAACTATGAGTCAAGGGAATGACTCGTAGCTAGTTGTTACAAGTCGTAGGGTGACCTGTAACGACTAGGCGGTAACTTTCAGTATAATGAAATGGGGGCATTTTGTTTAATTCCCTCTTTCCCCACTTAGGCCCCTGTCCATTAAACACCAAAAAGGGATTATTTTCAACTCTTTGACATATCAAACACACTCTTAAATTCTCTCAAATTCCCCACTCAAAAACATGGCTAGGGTTTCAAAAAATTGGTCATCTAGGGCTCTAAGGGTGGTTTCTTCTTCAAATTTCTGTGAGATTAAGGCATGTATCTCTCCCCTTAAACTTGTGTTTTCATCATTGCATAGTTGGTTTTTGAATGTGAACAATCATTTGGCTTGGCCTATTTTTCTTAAGACTAATGCATTGCATAAATGGCTAACAGATGAGAATAATCTTGAAAACCTTATGGGGTACAAGGATTCCCCTAAGTGAATGATTTTCTTGAAAACTTTTGATGGTACAAGGATTCCCCCAAGTGAATGATTTTCTTGAAACCTTGTGGGGTACTAGGAATCCCCTAAGCTAATTTTAATGATAGAGTCTGGTGGTACAATGATTCCCCCAAGTTATGGTTTAATGACATTCACTTGCAAGCTTTAGTTGGTATGACGATACCACTTCATAATGCCTTAATAACCGACTCCTTAAATTAATTGATGGTTTATGTGTTAAATGTTTTAATTGGACTTAAAGGGCTGTGTATATAGCCGTGAATGTGGAGGTCCCTAGGGGGCCGACACTAGAAACTAACGTTTTTCGACGTGAGGGTTGGTCTTGATGTCCGTATGCTTATGATATACTCTATATACCTTCATCATGGATGGAGTGGGGTATTAGGATTCCCCGTCCTTCTATGATATCTTCGGTACGTGCGACTAACATGCACTGGGGCCCGACTAGGGGGAGAAAACTGGACCCATATATGTTGTGGGTAGTTTTATGACGATCAAGATACTCAGTCCAGGCTAATGTTTTAAAGTTCATGCTCAACATTGTTCTTTGTCCCAACATCTTATTAATATATATATATGTTTATGCATCTATGTGTACATGCAATTGATTTTGGAATGATGGCATTATTTTATCCTCTTATCCCTAAGTTACATATTAGTGCTAAACCCGCTAACTGTCTCCAAACGTTGTATCCCCACGCGATGCAGGACACAAAGACACTTCTAGTTTTCCAGCGCAGTGATAGGATTTTTGGGTTATCAGTAGTCAACTTAAAGTGGTGATCCTCTTTCTTTCGGAAGATCGTTACTTCTTGGATTATCTTTTATCTCAAACTTTTCTTTGGACTTGTTTTGGCTATTATTGGGGGCATGTCCCGACATTGGTTTTATTCATTTTTGTCATAGAGTCTTTGTGGATTACTATGGATTGAGAGTCGTTAGTTAGAGATCTCTAAGTAATTTGAGTTATCTGATTTCCTATCTTTTTATATGTTCGGAATTCATCCATTGCTAGTTATGTTGTGTTTCAATTTGGCCATGCAAGGTATTGAGTTAGTGGGGGTGAATGCATAAGTAAAATAATAACTACGTTTACATATATACTTTCAAATGATGCATGCTAAGTGTAAATGACTCACCTTGATCTTGAAATAAACAAAAAAAAACTAAAGAATCATAAACATTAATAATGAAGCATAAGGATAAATTTTGTGAGCCATTACACTTAGTTTCACGAACCTTTACTTTTTATTCTTTCATTGGGATATTCTTCTAACCGACAAAAACCATTTGAGCTACCATGGAGTCCAATGTCTTACCCACGTTAGCGAGAGTTGTTCTACTATTGCCATCAAAATAGAATCTTAATCTTAAGTGATCACTAAACTTCATCCATATTGGGAAAAATCTTAACCTATGGTGGCTTGTAGTATCTAGGAATTTAGGATACGCTCATCTGCATTCCTTTCTCGATGCTAAATACTACTCCAAGAATACTTATATGCTCATACTATAGGAAATCCTCCTTAAATTAGTATGAGGGTATTATAGAGTGAAAACCTATTATGCTTCTCTTTACTTTAAATCATAATCAATATGAACAAATGTGGATTCCATATCTCATCTTAAGATCAATCTTTTCTTTGAATCATAGAATAAACTTATCAATGAAACTTAAGAGTATAATCTTCTTGTAAACTCAATACTTGTACTTAGGACTTATGGTATATGCTTAAATTCTTAGAAATTCATAACAAGACTTCATGCTAAATAATCATCTTGAAATACCAATTCCAGTCAAGATAATGAAATTTAAATCACAATATGAATCTTATAATCAAAGGATGAATGTATATAAATCTTGATGCACTTAAAGCCTCTAATCTCATAGTAATATCACAATTCAAGATTATGGCTATTTGGGTATGAACCCTAATTCATAATAAAGAAATTCAATCTTAATAATCATGTACTTTGGGCAACAGGATAAAAGAATAACCTTGTTCATAAACCCTACATACTTGTAGTTTCTTGACTTGTCAAGAAAGTTTGAATCTTGGGACTTGAAGGATGAACTTGTGAGAGAATCCCTAATCTTGATGTTCTTGAAGATGAGAGGACGTAAGTGTTGTTATTTGATTGGAAGGAGTTGGAAAATAACGACTCTTTGAGGGTTATTGGTCATGGATTGGAAATTATAAGAGAGGAAAAGACCAAAAAGACCTTAGCTAAACTTTACAGAAAAAGGTCGACAGTCTTCACTAGTCCACCATACGACTCGTATCGAAGGATACAACTAGGCTCTTCAACTCATAAGCTTAATAGACTCAACGAGTCCACGCACTCATCAACATACGAGTTGTACTTTTGACTAGAATCATCTTCATACGGCTCTTAACTCCCTACTCGTAACTTAGATAGAATCTTAGAGAGTCTATACTGATGAACTCGTAACTCCATCAGGTCTGCTTCAGCTTTCCAAGTAGCCTCTTCAACCAATTGGTTTCTTGAAAGAACTTTTACTGATGCTACTTCTTTATTCCTTAGCCTTTGTACTGGTCTATCAAGTATATCTAGAGGAACCTCCTCATACATTAAGTTATCCTTGAACCCAATACTCTCTAGGGGAACTACTAAGGATGGATTCCCAATACACTTCTTAATCAATGAAACATAGAACACAGGATGAACTACAGCTAACTCTGACGGAAGATTCAATTCCTATGAAACCTCTCCTACACGCCTCACTATCTTATAGGACCAACAAATCACGGACTCAACTTCCCTTTCTTCCAAAATCTCATTATCCCCTTAATAGGCGATAATTTAAGAATACCCAATCACCTATATCAAACTTGAGCTCTCTCCTCTAATATTAGCATATGATTTTTAATGGCTTTGAGCAGTTTTCAATCTCTCACGAATCAACTAAACCTTCACCATAGATTTAAAAACAGAATCTATCCCAATTAAAGTTGCTATACCATTCTTAAACCGTCTTATAGGTGACCTACACCCACACCCATACAATGCTTACAATGGAGCCATCTGAATACTAGCATGATAACTATTATTATAAGAGTACTCAATCAACGGTAAATGGTCATCCCAGATTCCTTTAAAAGATAAAACACATGCCCTCAACATATCTTCTAATGTCTAAATTATCCGCTCAGCCTGACCATCGGTCTATGGATAAAATGCAATACTAGCCTTTATACCAAGGCCCTTCTGAAAAGACTGCCAAAACTATAAAGTAAATTGCGTGCCTCTGTCTGAAATAATGGATAAGGGTTTCCCATTAAGCCTTACTAACTCATGGACATACATCATGGCATAATCCTACGTGGTATCTAAAGTGTTGAACGGTAGGAAATGAGTTGACTTAGTCATTTGATCCACAATGACCCAAATCAAGTCATGCTGAATTTTTGCATGAGTCAAACCTGTTATGAAATCCATATTCAATTTTTCCCACTTCCAAGTAGGGATACTAATATCTTTCATCATACCACCTGGCCTTTAGTGTTCAACTTTAACTTACTGACAGTTGTGTAATACCCCAAAGTTTCCTAACTAATTTTGTCCCAAGAATGTCTAGTATTATCTTCTAAATTAAATGATGTTTATTCCATGGGGAGAAGTTATGACTATTTTAAGTTCCCATCGTAAAACAGCGCCATATTAGTCAGTTGCGCGCCGCACCACAAGATAAAATGGCAATTGTCCTTTTCCCAATGACCCAGCGCGATTTCTCCGCGTCGCACCAAACTTTCAGGTCACAAACGAAGTGGAAACATAATGGCTCCGCGTCACGCCATCCCTCAATTTCCCAATTGTCAAATTCCAGTGAAACGGTGCGATAGCGCCATGTCGCGCTAGGGGTCCATCTCGGTAAATTTTCACCAATTTAAAAGATGCATCCAGGGTTAAAAAGGCCGATTTCCCACTCCTATTTAAGCCCTTTAACAAGAGATTTAGCTATTTGGAACCTAAAATAAACTAGTTTCTCTTAATTTTCTCTCAAGAATAAGCTAGGGTTTCAATTAGGGATTCAATTTCAAGAAAGTCTCTCCGTCAATCTTCACTAAACCAAGAACTAAGGTATGCGTTGTATTGATTTATGGATTCCTTTCATCCATAAAACTCAAGAACCCTATTTCAAATTGCAAATCATGATATTTATGTTATGGGTTGATTGTAACCATGTTTATCTTGTTATATGATTCCCAAGTTGGAATATTTATGTGTTTTTCATGAAACTACATTAGCAAGTGAGTGAAATCCATAAATTGATTTATTCATAATGTGTCAATTTGATGATTAAGCCTATGCCCTATAGGTGCATGCAATGTGTTTGGTGAAATGCCCAGGAAGATAGAAATTATGTACTATAGCTAAATTGTGGTCCAAAATGACTTCCATGTTATTCTTATGTGCTGAAATTTGTTTGTTGGATTGCTCATGAGTCAGCCTTATGAAATTATGCTATGTATACATGCTATATTATTCATGTACCAAGATATGATAATCAAATGTCCATGAAATATCTCCAATTATTATATTATGGATTGTTGATGATTGGTCATGCATTCAAGAATGTCATGCCTTGTCAGTTTTCTTCCATCGAGTCCTAGGGGTACTTGTACCCAAAAAATATAGTTGTGTGCCTAGAGTCAGGGACATGTTTCATGATATCCTCAGTCAAGCCATGATCTATAGAACTCAGTCAGTCATATGACTCAGGAAATCTCAGTAATTCAGTAATCTCAGTACTATCTGTCAGACAATGGAATTTAGTTAATTCAGTTCAGTAATTCATGTTCAGTGTCTATTCAGATGGGAGTAGGAATTAGCACCGAGTGAACCCAAGAATGGGAACACACACTGTCAGATGAGGGTGTGATTCTTAAAAGTCATCCTTGTGTTCCAGAACTATGTATCTAGCATAGGTTGAGTCATCAACACTGTCAGATGAGGATTGATGAGGTGGATAAGCACTGTCAGATGAGGGCCCCACCATTTTCTTTTAGGGATACTATTAGATGAGGGTCACTCACAGTTTGTCCTTGTCTGTGACGCGGTATTGATACCCTTCCAATTGGGGTTACAGGTTGGATCCCAACTCAGCCATATGGCATATTAGGGGTATGTCAGTTAGATAACTACTTCCCACAGTTTCAATTACAGAATTCAGGACTGTCAGATACAATCAACTCTTAACAGTATGTAACTCAGCTAGTTCCATCAAATTCAAGACTATCAGATACAGTCACTCATGTTATCAGTTATAACATTCATCAGAACTCAGTTATCAGTCATGTTAGTTATCAATAAACGCATGCTATCATGATCTCAGATACAATTACAATGTGTTCATGCATGTATTCTCATGTTCATATTAGTCAGTTAGCCTGTATTGTTCATGCATATAAACCCCATGCATTTAACCTACCTCACATGCATACCAGTACATTCAAAGTACTGAAGCATTTGCGCTATGGTATTTTATATCATAGGTTCCAAAGCACGAGATCTAGAGCATCAGTAGATTCTAGATATCAACAGTCAGTTAGCATTGAGTCCTCATCCTTCGAGGACATGATTATTTCTTTATTATCTCTTAATTAATTTATTAGTTGGAGTCAATTGGGGACCTGTCCCATCAACTCCTTATTCAGACAGTTCAGTCAATTAGAGGTTTTTCAGACTAGTGTGTTCAGACAGTTATTTCAGTATTTTGGGTATTTCATACCCCATCCATATGTTATGATTTATCAGTTATGTTACAAATTTGAACCTTATGGCCTTTCAGTTCATGTTTCCACATTTATTTAGTATATCATGCAGTATACAAGTACAAATATCAGTCATGGGCTAGCTTGTGGTCCTTCAGGGTCATGAGCACCGTGTAGCATTCCGGGTACCAGATTCAGGGCGTTACAAGTTGGTACACTTTTTTATGGACTCGACTAAGTCCCACTTAATACTTTCAACTAATAAATTTCTCGTAATTCGTGATACATCTTAGTAGTACCCAGATGTATCTCAAACCACGAGCCTCTGCTAGTATCCTTTCCCTCAACCTATCTACATAGGGAACACATAGTCGGCCTTGATAATAAAGTACACCATCTACCTCTTGGGAGAAAACCTCAACCTTCTACTGTTGTACTATCTCCAATATCTGGATAAGTATGGGATCATTTCTTTGTTTCTCTTTCACTTCCTGTACCAAAGATGATTTCGAACTATTCTGAACTACTCCTCCCCCATCTTTAGTATTGAGCAAGCATACTCCCAAACGAGCCAACTTATGCACTTCTTTAGCCAAATCCTATTGTTCCTTCTTCACATAAGACACACTACCCATAGACAACCTACATAACATGTCTGCCACTATGTTGGCCTTACCAGGATGATAGAGTACATTCATGTCGTAATCCTTCAATGAATCCAGCCACCTTCTTTATTGAAAATTCAACTCCCTTTGAGAAAATACATACTGATGTCTTTTATGGTCAATGAAAACATCAACATGTACGCCATAAAGGTAGTGCCTCCAAATTATTAAAGCAAAAACCACAACAGCTAACTCTAAATCGTGAGTTGGGTAATTTTTTTTATGATCCTTAAGTTGACTAGAGGCATAAGCTATAAGTCTCCCATTTTTCATCAACACCCAACCTAACACAACTCTTGAAGAATAACAATACATTACGAACCCATCTAACCCTTCTAGTAAGGCTAACACTCATGCCGAAGTCAATCTATCTTTCAACTCATGAAAACTCTTCTCACATATCCGACCATATAAAACTTCAGCTTCTTTTGGGTCAGTTTTGTCAATGGTGCGTCTATAGAGGAGAATCCTTCTATAAATCTTCTATAATACCCAGATAAACCCAAAAAGCTGTAAATATAAGATAGAGTGATGGGTTTAGGCCAGTCATTCACTGCATTAGTTTTCTATGGATCTATTCCAACCAAAACTCACATTTACCAAACTTCGCACATAATTGACGATCCATGAGGGTCTGCAGTACTATTATCAAATGGTCTACATGCTCTTTCTCACTTCAGGAATACACCAGTATGTCATCGATAAAAAAATTACAAATATATCCAAGTACTGCTTGAAGACCATGTTCATCAAATCCATAAAGGTTGCAGGAGCATTTGTCAGTCCAAACAACATAACCACAAACTCAAAATGGCCATACCTTATTTGAAAAGCTGTTTTTGGAATTTCTTTTTCCCGGACTTTCAGCTGCTAGTATCTCAACCTAAGGTCAATCTTGCAAAACCACTTGGCACCCTGAAGTAGGTCAAACAAATCATAGATTCTAGGAATGGAATACTTGCTCTTGATGGTAACCTTGTTTAGTTGTCTATAGACTATACATATTTTGAGAGTACCATCTTTCTTACGCACAAATAAGATTGGAGCGCCCCACAGAGAGACACTGGGCCAAATGAAATCTTCATTTAAGAGGTCGTTAAGCTACTCTTTTAACTCTTTGAGCTCATCTAGATCCATATAATATGGAGGAATAGAGATGGGCTAAGTGTCGGGAAGTAAATTAATACCAAATTCTATTTCTTAATCTGGAGGTACCCCTGGCAGATCTTTGAGGAAAACCTTGAGAAACTCATTAACTATAGAAGACTGGTTGAACTGTTGGGGCTTCAGACTTAGTATCTTTGACTCAAACTAAATGATAAATACATCTTTTTGACATTAAATTTTTGGCCTTTAGGTAAGATATGAAACGACCTTTATGAGACACAGAACTACCCTCCGACTCGAAAACTACCTATTTAGGAAATTGAAACTTCACCACATGGGTGCGACAATTTATTGATGCATAGCATGAATGGTGCCAATCCATGCCTAGAATGACATCGGAATATACTGTCTCTAACTCTATTAGGTGCATTAGTATGATATTATGGAGGATGGTAATAGGACACTTCTTATACACTCACTTGAAACAACTGAATCACCCACTAGGGAGGAAACTGAGAAGAGCTTAGAAAAATTTTCAGGACCTACCCCAAAATTTACAACAACCAATGGAGTTACTTATCAGATATTTTATCTCGGGTCTAACAACAATATACATCAAGTTGAAAAGAATGAATTTTATCATGCTCCTGATGGGATGGTAAAGCATAGAACCAATTTTGGCACTAAATTTCACCAGTCCTAGAAGATGTGCCCTATAGAAGAACTGGGAGACCTGGCTGAGCTGTTAGATAAGTAGCTTGAGTCTGAGGATGAACATTTCTACTTTCCTACTAAGAATATGGACACTCATTGATCTTGTGGACCAACTTTCCATAGTTGTATCAACTCTCTTTTCCCATCAACCACTCACCGGGATGGGTTCTACCCTACTTTGCACACGTCAGATGACTAGGCCTCCCAACTATATTGTTCTGAGACATGGAATTTAAAGTCCTGCCCCACTGCTCCTTCCTAGTTTTGGGTGTAGGGGCAGTGGTTGAGGATGGCGTAGGCACTGATGAATGACCCTAAAATTGTGAACGGCTTCCCCCTTCAAACTTTGGCTGACTATAATCAAACTATCCAGTTCTAGCCCTCTTGTTTCTCTTCTCTCTTTTCTTCATTTTTTTGCCTCAATTTGTTGAGCATGTGTCATCAACCTAGTAATATCCATATCCCCAATAAGTATGGTAGTCCTACACTCCTTGACCACCAAGTTAGACACCCCAGTAACAAACTTACTCATACAAGCTCTAGAGTCGGATAATAACTCGGGATCATACTTAGATAACTAAATGAATTAAGTTAGTACTCCTTTACTGTCATAGAACCTTGCCTCAGTTTTATGAACTCCTCCACCTTAGCCTTCCTCATCTCACACGGAAATAACTTTTCTAAAAAAGCATTTTGAAATACCTGCCAACTCATAGGAACTGCATTCTCACCCCTATTTTACTTCTACATAACAACCCACTCATAAGCAACGTTCTTCAGCCTATAGGATGCCAAATCTATACTTTTATCTTCAGTAACATGTATAATATGAGTAATTTTTCTTAACTCATTAACAATGAGTTGAGGACTGTCATCCACCTTTAACCCATGGAACTCAGGAGGATTCATCCTCATAAAATCCAGAATTCTGGTTGCAGCTAAGTTACCATTTTGCTAAAATGGAACCGCTGCCTGTTGGTTGCCCTGAACATTAGCATTTACAGCTTGGGCCAACACTTGAAAGGCAACCTAAAATTCAGCATGATAGACATTCTCATTTAGAGGGTCGGCATGAAATGGTATTTTATCACCATTTAAGCTAGCTTTGGCTCAGGGAGTAGGCATATTCTGTCATGTGAAAGCACGAAATAAGGCAGATAAAGACAATTATAAGCATGCTAGATCATGAAAGAAATAATGATTCCTAAATTGTTCTGTAGCCGCTTGCTCATAAATATGGCGTGCTTTACATCCATGATCAAGACTCTACGTAACGTGTCTTGTCCGACTCTCTGGCACTCCTTAAAACATTAGGCTCTAATACCAAGTCTGTAATGCCCAGAAGGTACCCTGTAGACGTTACACGGTGCTTAAGACTATGAAAATACCTAAGCTAACCCATGATATCTACTAAGATCCTAAGTGCTTTAATTGAAAAATAATAATTGAGAAAGGAGTTTGAGAAATTAAAGAAGAAAAAAGTGAAATTGAGGCCCCCCAAGGTAATAGTTATTGGTGTTTATAATTGATGTGTGATGGTTGGGAGTGATATAAATGGTGTTAGAAATATTTCCATGATTGTAGAAAAGGAAAAAAATTAAATCTTGAAGGAATAAACAATACGCCCACTATGTGTTTATGAAAATGCTTAAAAGAGATGGGCAAAAACAAAAGATATGGGAGAATGAAAAAATGTAATTTGGTTGTTGAATATTGGTTTTAAATGTATAATGTAGTGTATTAAAGCTCTTAGAGAGGTTAGTCACTATTCCCAAATAGTTCCTACCCGTCCCTTAGCCTACATTACAACCCGGAAAAGTCCTAAATGATCCTAAGCTTTACATTCTAATATTAGTGGAGCATTACACTAAGGGAAAGCCTATGGTTCATTATGTGTAATTTGTGAATTGTTTTTGAGAGTGAGCATAACTTCTTTAGTATACTCATTGTGTTCTAAATTTGCATTATTATGAGTGATTATGGGTAACTCTCTTGTTGTGAGGGACACATGTTAGATGAATGAGAGTGAATTATATGATATCTTTAATTGAGCAATGTGCATGAGTTTTCCACTTGTGGAGTCCATTCTTGAGGCTAGGATGTTTTAGAAGTAGGATTCTTGAGCGTTCAATTATGTATAACATGCTTAGTGTTGTAAACTTGCATTCTGTGTAGTCATTGTTGTGCTAACTTAAATTTATTACATGTAGTAGAAGTGTGGAGTATCTTCGCCTCTTGATGTTTATAGTTAAGAGTTGTTCGAGGATGAACTAGGCTTTAAGTGTGGGGTAGTGATGTTGGGTATATTTGTGCATTCTAGTGCTACTATTCTAGTCTATTTAGCCTTGAGGATCATTCATGTGATTAATGGGTTGAGAATGATATAAATAATCATTTATGTGTCCAAGTATGTGTTTATTATTTTTAATGGTGGTTTCACATGAGTTTTGATTCAAATTGATCATTTAGAAGTCAACCGAGAAAACTAGTGTAACTAGCTTGAGCTAAGTGTTTGTTTAGTCTATTGTGTTAGGTTCTAATGTGTTTAGTTGAGTTCCTAAGGTTGTAATTATGTATTTATATGTAAAAAAACTTGTGGATAATGTTCGTTAAGGTCATTCACTCGATTCCCTCGGTGGCTCTGCTACCGATGGATCAAGATATGCTGCCTGCCTATCATGCCAAAGGCGCTGCTGGTGGATATGCCAAAGATGTCCTGGCTCTGAACCGGGTACTTGAAATGCTAAAGGCAAGGTTCAATTGGATCAAGACAAGAGTAAAAAAAATAAGCTTAAGCTTAATGTGAATTTAGCTCATGCTTAACTCGTGTTTCTATTACACTGTTGAAGATGTTGTGTTGTTTTGAGCTTTAAATTGTTGTGTTTAATGATATATGATGTTTTTAAATGGACTATGAGAATATATTAAGGATATAAAAGCTTTAAATCAAGTGTAAACAACTCAAAAAGGCTTGGAATGGATCACAAAAGCACAATACACAACTTGAAGTGATTTTGGACACCTGAAATGTCTTGGGAGAGTGCAGGCACATGGAGAGTACTCTTAGCACGTAAGACCCATCAATGGATTTATAAGGGTCTCAAAATGGTGACCCACTATGTCGCGGTGGTAATAGCGGTGAAGTAGGCACCGCGACGCGGTGTAATCGTGAGGAGATATTGGATTTTGGTAGATTTTTGACAATTGCAAATTGGCATGTCACCGCGATGCGGTGGCCACAAAAGCAGAAAAAAGTGCCTTGCTGAACAAGTATTACGTGGAAATCAAATCCCAATGGGTTTATGACTCGTCTACTATAAATATAACATGTTAAAGCACGTTTTAATCATCTTGGAACACCCTAGATCACTTGGGACATCATTGGAGGCTATCACAACTTATTTTTAGGTTTTATCATTCTTTAATCTAGTTTTTTGTATGGTTTGTATCATCACTCCAAGGTATTGGATGATGAATATTTCCATTCAAGGCTAAACTCGCTTTCCGGGGTTAAGGCCAAGATCATGAATACTTTCGTTTTGAATTAATTTCATTTAATTTGGTTATCATTATTGGTTGTTTGTTTATTCTTAATTTAACTATTTTAAGGATTAGATACCGTTAGAAACATCTATTGTCAACCTTTTGATCTCGTAAGAGGGAATATGGAGATAGAATGTAGGAATAAATAAAGTATGATTTTTATTCTTTTATTAAATAAAGAATTTGAATTAGCGTCTAGGACAGGGATGTACTTAGATGCCTTACTTGATTCAACGTAGGATGATAGTTTTAAAATACTTAATTAAATTATTACATCCCCGTTCAATGATGTAGTTGTAATGTCTATATTAGGTAAATGATTAGAGGTCGGGAGACCATGATCGTGCAATTAACCCTATGAATCAACAACAAAGATAAGTGAATTAACGAATGAATTTCAATAGCGTAGTATGATTGTTCTTAAGATTAACCCTGGGTTTCTATCCATTGATTGTCCTAAGTCGTTACTTTTCCGCATTAGTTTAGTTTACTTTTAAATTACAATTCTAAAAGTTTATTTGCTACTCTCCTCAATTAGTTAAACTAGAATTCGATAGTCGGCAAATGCAAGTCCCTGAGAGATCGATACTTGGGCTTTCTTGAAATCACTTTACTACTTGATAAGATCACGTACACTTGCGTGTACGCTTGGGCGCTATCAAGTTTTTGGCGCTGTTGTCAGGGACTTGTAATTAGGAAACTATCTTATTTTTAGTTTTTCTATATTGAGTTGTAAATATTTTTTGCTTAGGTTATTTTTATTTTCTTTTATTTCTCTTTTTATCACACTTCTTGATATGTCTGCCTGGGATAGATGGTTTTTAAGTGATGACGATTCTTATTGTTTTTGTGAGGGACCATATCAAGCAACTTTTTGTCCAAATTTTGATGGAAGTGCATGGACAGGACCTTCACAATATGATATGGATACTGTTCTATCTGTGGAGAAGACTGCAACTTAGTGTTTGGTTTGTGGTCAAAGTGGATATACTGCAGCTATGTGTGCTGTCAATCCCAATTCAGAATTATTTGTGGGCTATGTTGAAAGGCAAAATTATATAAACCACTACAATCAAATGGTTTAGATTCAGCCACAAATTCAATCATGGAACAACCAACAGCAATTTCAGCAGCAACAACAAAACATGCATGCCCCAACTCAAACTAGCAACTTAGAAGAGATTTTGATACAACTTTTAGTGTCTCAAATGTAGTTTTTGGTAGACATAAACCACTATCAAGAGACTACAGAGAAATTAGATAATAAGCAAGAGGTAGATAAAGAGTTGACTCCCCAACCGATTATAGAGAAAGTTATTGATAATTCAAGGAAGTCTGAGTACTCGAAAACTAAATTTGTTGAGTAGGTTGAGGAGATACCACTAACACTATGTCTACAAATGCTAAGTAAAGAAAAATATGAGGAGGATATTAGCCAATTTGTTGAGCAAACATAAGAATCGTAGCCACGCAGTGTCATCTTTCTCTTGAGACTAAATTTGAGAAGGTGAATAAAAGTGAGGGTGTTGAAGATAGTGTAAATTTTGAAGTGGGATTGGTTGGTCCTCACTCAAAGTACTTTTATACATTATGTTTAGATGATGTCTTGTCTATGAAATCATTTAAAATAGTGGAAGAATGTGAAGATGAGGAAAAAGAATCCTATATTCTTGATTTTACACCAGACAAGCAACATAAAAACACGCCTCACTTTAAGGCCGAGCGTTTTACTATGCACATTCCGTTACTCCGTTTCTTATTCCTTGTATCACCTCTCTATGATCGGGGAAAAAAGGTGGATGCGATATTGTAGATGAAATTCATATCCTCAAAGTGGAGGAAAAAGTTGATATGGGTCATGCCGCAATACCTGCTTGGGAGGCAACCCAAGTTAATTAGGTATTTTTTTCCCAGTTTTTTAAGTTTTTATTTCACGTAGTTTTTGTTTTTGATTGAGTCACAAGTTAATGGAAAGTCTGAGTACCATAAACTTGAGCTAAGGAGCATGACAAAGACGGAGTATGGGGTCCCATGGATCTCCTTTATGTGTAAAAGATGCTACTAGCTAGACCTAGATGCCTCAGGGAGTGTTTTTATCTCTTTTATTAAATTCACTTTGGGGACAAAGTAGATTTTTAAGTGTGGGGTGGGGAAATTCCTAATTTTTGGCTCAATTTATTTTTTTTTGATGTGAGATATTCTTGTTGGTGCTATTTTTTATTACATAGTGAAAGTTTTTTTAGTTGTATAAGCATGTTGATTGATGTAAATTTATACTTTTGAGACTCCTAAACTCATGTTTATGACTCTAGTATTTGTGGCTTAAATTTGAATTCATGATATTGTTTAGTTGGGAGTCTATGATGATCCTATTGAGTTGAGCATGTGCCATGTGCATGTGAGAATTTTGTATATTCCTTGTTGCATGTGATGTCTAGAACTTGCTCGGTTTATGTGTAAAGCAAAATAAAGAGTGTGGGTTTAGGAGATGATTTAGGCATTTCTTTATAACCTTGTTTTATACATTCTATTTGTCCTACCCATTGTGCATTATCTTAGTTAACCCCGTTAAGCCTTTAGATTTTTCTTTGGTAGCTTCATATGCAGCCCAATCCTCTTCTTTAATAGACCATAATCTGATCCAAAAGCTCCTAAGTGCTTTAATTGAAAAAAAATAATTGAGAAAGGATTTTGAGAAATCGAAGAAGAAAAAGATAAAATTGAAGCCCCAAGGTAATAGTTATTGGTGTTTATAATTGATGTGTGATGGATGGGAGTGATATAAATGGTGTTAGAAATATTCCCATGATTGTAGAAAAAGAAAAAAGTTGAATCTTGAAGGAATAAACAATACGTCCACCATGTGTTTGTAAAAATGCTTAAAAGAGATGGGGTAAAAACAAAAGATATGGGAGGATGAAAAAGTGTAATTTGGTTGTTGAAGATTGGTTTTAAATGTATAATATTGTGTAGTAAAGCGCTTAGAGAGGTTAGTCATTATTCCTAAATAGTTCCTACCCGTCCCTTAGCCTACATTACAACCCGAAAAAGTCCTAATTGATACTAAGCTTTACATTTTAATATTAGTGGAGTATTACACTAAGAAAAAGCCTATGGTTCATTATGTGTAATTTGTGAATTCTTTTTGAGAGTAAGCGTAACTTGATTTGTATACCCATTGTATTCTAAATTTGCATTATTATGAGTGATTATGGGTAACTCTCTTGTTGTGAGGGGCAACTATTTGATGAATGGGGGTGAATTGTATGATGTCTTTAATTGAGCAATATGCATGAGTTTTCCTCTTGTGGGGTCCATTCTTGAGGCTAGGATGTTCTAGAAGTAGGATTCTTGAGCTTTCAATTAGGTATAACATGCTTAGTATTGTAAACTTGCATTCCGTGTAGTCATTGTAGTACTAGCTTAAATTTCTTGCATGTAGTAGAAGTGTGGAGTCTCTTCAGCTCATGGTTTTTATATTTAGCAGTTGTTCGAGGACGAATAAGGCTTTAAGTGTGGGGTGGTGATGTTGGGTGTATTTATGCATTCTAGCTCTACTATTCTAGCCTATTTAGCCTTATTTTGAGGATAATTCATGTTATTAATGGGTTGACAATGATATAAATAAGAATTTATGTGTCCAATTATGTGTTTACAATGTGTAATGGTGGTTTCACATGAGTTTTGATTCAAATTGATCATTTAGAAGTCAACCGGGAAAACTAGTGTAACTAGCTTGAGCTAGGTGTTTGTCTAGTCTATCGTGTTGGGTTCTAATGTGTTTTAATGATTTTCTAAGGTTTTTATTATGTATTTATATGTGAAACAACTTTTGGATAATGTTCTAGGGTCAATTGGATCAAGACAAGAGTCAAAATAATAAGCTTAAGCTTAATGTGAATTTAGCCTATGCTTAGCTCGTGTTTCTAGTTCATTGTTGAAGATGTTGTATTGTTTTGAGCTCTAAATTGTTGTTTTTAATGATATAGGATGCTTTTTGAATTTACTATCATTATATATTAAGGATATAAAAGCTTCAAATAATGTGAAAACAACTAAAAAAGACTTGGAATGGATCACGGAAGCACAATGCACAACTTGAATTAATTTTGGACACCTAAAATGTCTTGGGCGAGTGCAGGCTCGTGTGGAGTCCACTTGGCGCGTGCAACCCATAAATGGATTCAGAAGTGGCTCAAAATGGTGATGCACCACGTCAAGGTGGTAATAGCGGTGAAAGAGGCACGCGACGCGGTATGATCTCTATGAGATACTGGATTTTGACAGATTTTTGACAATTGCGAATTGGCATGTCACTGCGATGTGGTGGCCATCAAAAGCGGAAAAAAGTGCCTTTCTGAAAAAGTATTATGTGGAAATCAAATCCAAATGGGTTTATGACTCCTCTACTATAAATATAACATGTTAAATCACGTTTTAATCATCTTGGGACATCTTAGAACACCCTAGATCACTTGGGACATCATTGGAGGCTACCACAACTTCTTTTTAGATTTTATCATTCTTTAATTTAGTTTTTTGTATGGTTTGTATCATCACATCAAGAGATTGGATGATATATATTTCCATTCAAGGCTAAACTTCCTTTCCGGGGTTAAGGCCAAGATCATGAATACTTTCGTTTTGAATTAATTTCGTTTAATTTACTTTGTTTATTTATTCTTAATTTAACTATTTTATGGATTAGCTACCCTTAGAATACATCAATTGTCAAACTTTTCATCTTGGGATAGGGAATAGGGAGATAGAACGTGAGAATAAATAAAGTATGATTTTTATTCTTTTATTAAATAAAGAATTTGAATTAGCGTCTAGGATAGGGATGTACTTAGATGACTTACTTGCTTCAATGTAGGATGCTAGCTTTAAAACACTTAATTGGATTATTACATCCCCACTCAACGATGTAGTTGTAATGTCTATATTAGGTAAATGATTAGAGGTCGGGAGACCATGATCATGCAATTAACCCTATGAATCAACAACCGAGATAAGCGAATTAACGAATGAAGTTCAATAGCGTAATATGATTGTTCTTAAGATTTAACCTTGGGTTTCAATCCATTGATTGTCCTAAGTCATTACTTTCCCGCATTAGTTTAATTTATTTTTAAATTACAATTCTAAAAGTCTATTGGCTACTCTCTTCAATTAATTAAACTAGAATTGGATAGCCGGCGAACGCAAGTCCTTGATAGATCGATACTTGGGATTTCTTGAATACTTGATAAGACCACGTACACTCGCGTGTGTGCTTTGGCGATGTCAAGAACCACTGGGATTGAACCCAACTGATCCAAAACTAACTAGAAATCACATAACTATAACACTTCAAACAACGAACAGAAATCTGAGAAACTGGGTCCTCATACTATAAGGACTCACCAAAAGTCAAGATGTAGATGACAATGCTTGTAGCCAATTGTGTTGTTGTCAACGAGCACCAAAACCTACATTATAGGACAATGTAGCACGAAAACATATATGTGAGTCAGTACTTCTGGAATGTACTGAGTATGTGGGGTGAATGCATAAGTAAAACAATAATTTGTATATATGTATACTTTCAAATGATGCATGCAAAGTGTAAATGACTCACCATGAGCTTGAAATAAAAAAATTACTGAATCCTAAACATGAATAATGAAGCATAAGGATAAATTTTGTTAGCCATAACAATTAGTTTCTAGAATCTTTTCTTTTTGTTGTATCTTTGAGAGATTTTTCTAACTGACATAGGCCATGTGAGCTACCATGGAGTCCAATGTATTACCCACGTTAGGGAGAGTTTTCCTACCCTTTCCATCAGAATAGAACCTTAATCTTAAGTAATTACTGAACTTTATCCATATTGGGAAAGGCTTAACCTACGATGGCTTGTAGTTTCTAGGAATTTAGGATACGCTCATCCGCATTCCTTTCTCGATGCTAAATAATACACCCATAATACTTATATGCTCATACTTTAGGTTATCCACCTTAAATTAGCATAAGGGTTTTATAGAGTAAAAATCAGTTATGCTTCTCTTTACTTTAAATCATAATCAAGATAAACAAATGTGGATTACATATCTCACCTTAAGATCAAAAGATCAATCTTTGCTTTGAATCATAGAATAAACTTATCAATGAAGCTTAAGAGCATAATCTTCTTGTAAACTCAATACTTGAACTTAGGACTTATAGTATATGCTTAAATTCTTAGAAATTCATGACAAGACTTCATGCTCAATAATCATCTTAAAATACTTCAACTATTCCAGTTAAGATAATAAAATTTAAATCACAATATGAATCTTATAATCAATGGATGAATGTATATAAATCTTGATGCACTTAAATCCTTTATTCTCATAGTAATATCACAATTCAAGAATATGGCTATTTGGATATGAACCCTAATTCATAATAAGGAAATTCAATCTTTAAGACCATGTACTTTGGGCATAATAATGAAAGAATAACCTTGTTCATAAACCCCACAAACTTATAGTTTCTTGACTTGTGAAGAAAGTTTTAATCCTGGTACTTGAAGGATGAACTTATGAGAGAAACCCTAATCTTGATGTTCTTAAAGATGAGAGGATGTAAGTGTTGTTATTAAGTTGTAAAGAGTTGGAAAATAATGCCTCTTTGATGGTTATTGGTCGTGGATGGGAAGTTATTACAGAGGAAAAGACCCAAAATCCCTTAGCTAAACTTTACAGAAAAAGTTCATCAATTTTTACTAGTCCGCCATATAAATCATATGGAAGGAACGATTAGGCTCTTTAACTCATAAGCTTAACAGATTCAAAGAAGACACATACTGGTCAACATACGAGTTCCACTTATGACTAGTATCATCTTTATATGACTCTTAACTCCCTACTCATAACTTGGACAGAATCTTAGGGATTCTATACTGATGAACTTATGATTTACCATCATACTACTCATACCCTACTTGATGACTTCTAGGGGTCATATCGTACCCACAATAGAAGGTTCACCATGTCACACTATCTTAAATATGACTACAATATATGACTACTAGGGGTCATATCATACCCACAACAGAATGTCACCATGCCATACTATCTTGAATATGACTACAACATACCACTCATATGTTGTATGTACGACTCTGTAATACCCATGCTTTTTCTTAGCTCAAAAATCATCTCATGGATGTTAGAACTTTCTTTGAAATAAGAATTTATTCTTATACATGTGGTATTTCAATAATTTTCACTTCCTATCACGTGGGAAATTGAATAAGATTTCCATCGATATATAATTCGCCCAAATCCAACACCCGGACAAAGAGTTAAAGCCTTTTTAGTGAGATAGTGTTTAACCTGAGCCTTCAGCACGTCGCGGAGATAGCTCAAATGACAATTATCAATTTCTAGTGTTGCTCTACGATGCTGGCGCATCGCGCCAAACTTTCAAGTCATAGACAAGGTGGAAACGTGATAGCTCCGCGTCACGCCACAATGTAGTTTTCCAATTGTCAATTTCCAGTGACACGACGCGATAACGTCGCATCGCGCTAAGTGCCCAATTCGGGAAATTTTCCTGAAAATTAAATTACGTGTCCAGGGTTAAAAGGGTTAATTTTCCCCCCTCATATAAGCTTCCAAACATGGGATTTATCCCTTATTCATCCAAAATATTGATGTTTTTCTCAAATACTCTCAAGAACTCAAGCTAGGGTTTTCATAGAAAGAAGGTCCAATTTCAAGAAGGTTTCACCATCAATCTTCATGAAGTCAGGATCTAAGGTATGCATAGTGTTCATTCATGGGCTCCTTTCATCCATGAAGTCCAAGAATCCCTTTTCAACTATAAGTTATGGATTTTCTTCATGTGTTCATGCTTTGTATGTTCTTTTTCATATTGATAAATGGGTAATTGATTTCTATTCTACTATTCGATGATAAATTCCATACGGGTTGATTAGTATAGATAAATATTTATGAAATCTCATGACTAAAACCTTGTATGATGAAATTGGAATTGAACCATGATGTTTAATTGCTATACCATGATGTTTACATATACTATGCCTGCCATATGTTTGATAAAATGCCTAGATAAAGGAAATTTTCCTAACTAGCATGATATCATGAAAATCCCCATAAATGTACAAGCTTATGCCTATTAGACGTTTGATGAAATGCTTCAATAAACGTATTGTGGTGATTATCATATATTCAAGAATATCAAGTCATGTCAGTTTCCTTCTATCGAGTCCTAGGGGTACTTGTACCCAAAATATTAGATGTGTGTCTAGATCCATGTCATGTTTTCATGATACTCTCAGTCAAGCTAAGAACTCTTAGACTTCAGATAGTCTTATAACTCAGGAAAAATCTCCATGATCTCATGACTCAGTCAGTTGTCAGGTATTAGTAGTATTTCGTCAGCCACGAAAATTTAGTAACTCAGTCCATGCTTAGTTCGGTTCAGTAAATCATGTTCAGTGTCCATTCAGATGGGATAGGAATTATCATCGAGTGAACCCAAGGATGGGGACTCACCTATTATACGAGGGTGTGATTCCTAGAAGTAATCCTTGCATTCCAGAACTATGTAGCCAGCATAGGTTGAGACATCGTAGCCTGCTATATGAGGGTAGATGAGGTGGCTTAACCTGTTATGTGAGGGTTCCCATCGTTCTCGCTAGAGTTACCTTTTATATGAGGGTTACTCACATGTTGTCCTTACCAGTGGCGCGGTATTGACACCCTTCCAATCAGGGCATAGATTGGACCCCAGCTCAGCTATTATAGCATATTTGAGGCATGTTGGTTAGATACTTGTTCCCATAGTTTCATGTTATAAAATCAAGACTATCAGATACAGTCAATCAGTCTCAGTAATAGAACTCAGATAGTTCTTCAGATTTCAGGACTGTCAGATACAGTCAACTTAGATACAGTACGAAACTCAGATAGTTCCATCAGATTCAGGACTGTTAGCTACATTCACCCATGTTATCAGTTATATTCAGATACAGTCATTCATGTTATCAGTTATGTTATGTTATCAGTATCCAGACTCAGTAGTCATGCTACCACGGTATTAGTATCATGTTATCACATTATCAATTACAGTTGCATATTTGTGTATGCATTCTCACATTCATGTTAGATAGTCGGTTAGTATTGATCATGCATGCAAACCTTTGCATATAGCCTACCTCACATGTATACTTGGTACATATGTACTGACGCATTCGCGCTATGGTTCTTTCTTTTTACGTTACACCATAGGTTCAGAGACACGAGTTCCATATCAATAGTAGATTCCAGATTCAGTAGTCAGAGTAGAAGTGAGTCCTCATCCTTCGAGGACATAATGATTTTCTATTATCTCATTGATTAGATTATTAGTTGGAGTTAGTTGGGGACATATCCCATCAACTTCTTATTCAAATTCTTCAGACAGTAGAGGCTTTCAGACTAGATGCAGACTAGATATAGACTATCATGTTTTAGACTTCAGTTTTGTTTTGGGTATTCTATTACCCTACACAGATGTTACGTTATTCAGTTATGTTCAGTATTGAACCTTATGGCCTTTCAGTGCATGTTTCTGCATTATTATGTTATCTTATGCAGTATATAGGTACAAATATCAGTCATGGGTTAGCTTGTGGTCTTTCGGGGTCATGAGCACCGTGTAGAATTTTGGTTCAACAAATCGGGTCATTACAGACTCAAGAGAATAGTCATATGATGCACAAAAACTTCCAGACACGGGGTATTACAAATGTGCATCGTGTTAAGCAGTACATGGGAAGCATAGAGGAGTTGAAAGAGTATGATAATGTTAGACTTGGAAAAATTTTAGTTGCTATGGAGCTAAATCGTGCCGTAAGGTTAAATCAAGTGCTACGTGGGAGGCAACTAATAGGCTTGTTGGTGAATTCTGAGTACCCAACATATACACGTCATGTCGTGATGTTAAATCAAGCACTGCTTGGGAGGCAACCTAAGGTTTTAGAGTTCACTTTGTTTATATTTTTCCAGTTAAAATCATGGAGAAACACCTAGAGAATGATAAGAATTCAAAATTTCAGACAAGTCCAGGTAAGTGGACCTACGACCCTACTTGATGAGTGATAAATTTATCACTTATTTACATCCAAATTCATGCACACTATTATGATTTAAGGGTATGAATGAGACAACTTTGTTATTTGAATGCACTATTTCCATATTTAGTAGGTATACAGGTGTTGATAAGAAGTGAAGTGAAATTGAGCTTAAAAGAGATCAACAAGAGAAGAAAAGTGCAAAAGCTGGAAAACCCTATGCAACAGGTGGTCTCAGTTACCACAATCGTATTCTGAGGCTCTCAATCATGGTCAGTCAATAATAGTCAAAACCTGTGATCGTGGTAGATTATACGCAATCGCATAGCTGCGATTGTGATACGTTTGGTGCAATCATGATGGTGCG
Source organism: Capsicum pubescens (assembly GCA_030864215.1). Taxonomy (NCBI): domain Eukaryota; kingdom Viridiplantae; phylum Streptophyta; class Magnoliopsida; order Solanales; family Solanaceae; genus Capsicum; species Capsicum pubescens. The sequence goes on from CM061543.1 coordinate 130,280,657, forward strand.
GGTTATGGCCCAAAGACAAAAATGTAATTGTGCATAGATGGTTCAAAATCTAAAAGGGGCAAAAATCCCTTCACTTGGGATTATCTTGAACTAAAAAAAAGAGTTTTAGCTTTGAAAAAATTGTACAACTTTTGGGAAAGAATCTTGTTTTTAAATTTTCAAGTTTATTTAGGTTGTAATTGTAGTGAAATGGAAGAATATTCTTATTTTTAATCTTTAGTGGAAAATTTGGATGATCAATTTGGTATATTCTCTTTATTTAACTTCATGAGTAGCTAAATACATTTCTTAGGATTATGTTGAAATCGGGTGCAAATATATATAGGTTGTGATATATTGGTGTAGATTCTTAGTTCTTGATGATTGGTTTTACTAATGATTGTTTGGTTGAATTGGGATTTGTGGGTGAAAATCCTAAATCCCCAAAATGGAGTTTGTGGGTGAAAATACCAAATTCCCATAAACCACACATCATCCTTAAAAGAGGGATGCGAATATATTTTTGGAGCCAATACAATCATTGAAAGAGTTGTATGGGTGACAAGGCATTAGTGAACAATATGTAGATGTAGTTTATTTCTCTTTTCAATATCTTAGAAATAGGAGTGGATTGAGAATTACCTAAATCTTGGGCATCTTCCTAGAAATAGGGGATGCCCACTTGATGTATTAGGTAGATTTTGATTGCCACATCTATGATGTTTCTGAAAGGGTCCATGGATGATGATCTTGAGTTTTTTCTTGACAAACTTGCCTCACAAACTCCTAAATCAGCCTACCCATGTAGTTGGTGACTAGAATTTGCACTCAATTATCATGAACTGATGCATTATTTGCCTCTAGAAAGACATAATTCCAAGGCTTGCCTCATATTGAAATCGCAATCACAATTGTTGCCTTTAGCTTGTTAGATTAAACAGACTTTGGTAAAATCACTTTCCAAATCAACTTCCCCTCAAACCATTTTATTTCATGTATTTTACCTTTTTTTACACTACAAGCTTACACTTAGAAGACATCAATACCTATAGGTTTTGAGGACTAGACTCACTCCTCGAGGATTTGATCTCAACATAAGTTGATCTTTATTGACAATGATCATCCTATATACAAACTTTGGTATAGGTGAGCGTAATAAAAAAGGCATCATTTCTGGGAAGTTAGACATAGTTTTCACTTGTACGGTGTTGGTTGAAGCTTTGGGTATACCCTTGGTGATTTTGATTTACTTTGTTAGTTATTTTTGTTTCTTTATAGATGATAATTGTTTTTTCTAAATTACCATGTTCCAAGAGGTACTCATCAACAATCCATTATATGAACATGTTGAAACTATGAATTATCTTGGTAATTAAGAGCATGATAGAGCTATTTGAATTCCCCCCACTAGGGAAAATGACGTATTTAATGTCACAATCATCATGCTCTAATTGCTTCAAATGAAAGGCCTATTCAGGGGGCGAGCTCATGAAGACCCCAGTTTGCATTTGAAGAACTTTTTATAAGTGTGTACCCCCTTTGATATTGCCTACATCATGCAAAAATCTATCTGGTTACGCCTCTTCCCATTTTCTCTAGCGGGTGAGGTGGTATTGTGGCTACGATCTCTTCCAGACGGGTCCATCACCTCATGGGTCAAGCTTATCCAAGATTTCTTGAATCAATACTTCCCACCTTCAAAGATGTTACAATTACAGGACAAAATCATTTATTTTTGTCAATTCCATAGGGAGCCATGGTATGAAGCTTGGGGAGATTTAAGGAGAATCTTTTGAAATGACCCAACCATGGGATATCGGAGAATATTCTTCTCTAAATCTTCTATAGGGAATTGGAAAAAATCAACAAATCTATAGTGGACAATACTTATGATGGATCATTTATTAATTCATCGTATGGGGTTACATTAAAGGTATTAGATTAGCTGGCTAGTTTGGCTAGAGGTTGGCACATAAAGGATGCTGAGGTAGACGTTGGGGATCCATCCTCATACTTTGTGTGTAAATATGGAAGATTTAAAGAGGAGGAAATATATGCAAACATGATCAAGGTAGTGTCACACCTTGAACTTCCTACGAAACATATGTTGGGAGCCTCAATTGAAAGAGTCAATATTATAGGGATGTTAAGGCATGTGGAAATATGGAAGAAGATATTCTTGATGACAATATGAGTTTGTTTCCTAAGTATTCGGAGGGTTCCTACATTGACTCTCAAGGGAAAAATGGGAATCAAGGTCGGAACAATGAAAACCAAAGCATGCCGCGATGCAAAAAAGAGGGGTACATTAATAAGGATATTTTGGCTTGAATCTTGATTGTTGTTGAAGGGACCAATAAGATAGTGAAATAAATGAGAAATGATTTCTCCAATCTACATCAAATGGTTGAGTCTCATTCAACCGCCATCCAATAACTAGAGGAAAAATTAAAGCAAATATCAGTGCACCTCATAGAGAGGCAAAATGAAAAAATGTCGAGCAGGATGGTAACAAATGCTATTGTTACTCGAAATGGAAAAAGTTTTGGCAATGGCATGGATCTTGATGATAATCCCAATGAAAGATCAAATTATGAGCAAACAAATGCAAAGATAAAATGATCTAATAATGATGAGTCAAGGCCAAGTGAGGTTATAGTTGCAGATTCAAAGATAAAAGAATGTCAAATTGTCTCCATGACACCAATCACTATTTCTCCTCTTTTTCCTCAATGGTTCATTAAAAAATGGGAAAATACAAAGTTCAAAAAATTTCTTGATAAATTTAGAACCCTTTTCATCAATATTCCTTTAATAGAGGCCTTGCAAGATATATTAGGATTATGAAGGATTTGGTCTCTAAGAAGCAACTTGTGGAGGATGAGACAATAGAAATAATTCATCATTCTAGTGCCATTATGTCAAGCACGACAGAATAAAAGAGAAAAGACCCTATTGCTTTCACAATTCTATGTACCATTGTAATGTTCAAGTTTACAAAAGCCTTGTGTGACCTCAAGGCAAGTGTATATTTAATACCATATTTCACAAGCTCGAATTGAGGAAACCACAACCTACCACGATGAAATTTCTCATGGACGACCGATCCATCAAGAAGCCTGTGGGAATAATTCATGATGTGCTAGTTAAAGTTGACTAGTTCATGTTCCTAGCTGATTTTGTGATCCTTGATTGTGATTTGGACCATGAAGTTCCTATTATTATCAAAAGGCCATTCTTAGCCACCGAGAAAGCTTTGGTGGATGTAGAGTGCGGCGAGATAAAGTTTTGCCTAAATAATGAAGAGGTTTCCTTCAATGCATGCAAGTTCATGAAGAAACTAATGGACTTACAAGTAATTTTGATGATTGATTTCATTGATAGTGAGGTAATGAATTATGTCGATGTGAATTTGGTGAATTATCCATTGGTAGGGGTTTTGTAGAATTGTGAAAGGGAGGAAGTGAAAATACTTGATGAAGTGGTTGCATCTTTAATGGGACTTTGATATTATACAAAGAACTCGATAAATTTGGACCTTAACCTTCAAAACTGTGAGAGCCCACCTGCAAAGCCATCCATTCTTAATCCACCCAAAATAGAGTTGAAGCCACTACCGCCCCATCTTAAATATGTGTTCTTGGGGGATGGAGACACTTTACCTATCATTATTGCAAGTGATATAGATCCCTATCAAGCGGAAGCATTGAAGTTGGTAGTGAAAAAGTTAATCCGAGCCATTGGATGGATAATTGTGGATATCATTAGAATAGCCCCTAACATTTGTTCAAAAATATCAAGCTAGAACAAGATCATGTGCCAAGTGTGGAACATTAAAGGAGGATTAATCAACCCATGCAAGAGGTGGTGAAGAAGGAAATTTTAAAATGGCTTGACGCAGAGTAATCTATCCAATCTCTGGTAGCAGTTGGGTGAGTCCGATGCAATGTGTTCTAAAGAAAGGTGGCATTACGATAGTTGATAATGAAAAGAAAGACCTTATTCCTGTTCAACCGATCACGAGGTTATGGGCAGGCATGGACTACTGAAACTTTAATTCTTATACCGAAAAAGACGAATTCTCTATGCCCTATATGGACAAAATGCTATATAGGTTAGTCTGGCTGAGATGGTATTGCTTTCTAGATGGTTATTTGGGGTATAATCAAATTTGTATTGCCCCAAAAGACCAAGATAATACAACTTTCACTTGACTCTATGGTACATTTACATTCAAGCGGATGCCCTTTGGGTTGTGCATTTTATCGATAACTTTTTAACATTGCATGTTATCAATATTTGCAGATATGGTTGAGGATTTGATGGAAGTCATCATGGCAAATTTCTCGATGGTGGGAAACTCATATGAGTCGTGTCTTGAGCGTCTAAGCAAGGTACTTAAGAGATGTGTGGTAACCAACCTTGTCCTCAATAGGGAGAAATGCCATTTCATGGTCAAAGAGGGTATTGTTTTAGGCCACAAGATCTCAGGGAAGGGTATAGAAGTTGATCAAGCTAAGGTAGAGGTAATTTCCAAGTTACCACCCTTGTTTTCGTAAAGGATGTTTGGAGTTTCCTTGGGCATGTCGGGTTCTAGCGACAATTTATTAGGGATTTCTACAAAATAGCTCAGCTAATGTGCAAGCTCCTTGAAAATAAAGAAAAATTTAATTTTGATGATGCATGCTTGAAGTCCTTTAATTGTCTCAAGGATTTGCTTATATCGGCTCCCATTATTATGGCCCCAGATTGGTTATCCCCACTTAAAGTGATGTGTGATGCAAATGGGATTACATTAGGTGTGGCGTTGTATTAACACAATAAAAAGCTATTTTATCCTCTCTATTATGTGTGCAAGACTTGAATGATGCTCAACGTGACTACACCATTACCGAGCAAGAATTATTGGCGGTTGTATATACTTTTGAGAAATTTTATGCCTACTTATTAGTCATAAAAGTGGTGGTGCACACAGATTATGTCGCGCTTAAATACCTCATGGCAAAGAAGGAAGCTAAGCCATGCCTAATTAGATAGATATTGTTTTTGCAAGAGTTTGATTTTGAGGTAAAGGATCAAAAGGGTTGCAAAAATCAAGTGGTCGACCATATTTTACTTCATAATGGTAATCATGAAAATCATGGGGAAATAGAGATTGATGATACTTTTCCTGATGATTTAGTCATGTGAATTTCAGGAAAAGTCATGCTATGATATGTCGACTATGCTAATTATGTGGCGAGTGGGGTACACCCTGAGGAGCTTAGCTATCATAAAAAAAAGTAGTTCTTGTTCGATGTAAAAAATATTTTTGGGTTAAACCCTTATTATTTTGGGAGTATATAGATGGTGTGATTAGGCGTTGTGCTATGGAAGTTAAAATAAAGGATATCCTTAAAGCATGCCTGATCTGAGGTTGATTTATGCACCTTAGTATTTTTATCCTAGCTTATTTAGCTTTGTTTTAAGGACTTCTCGTGTGCTTAATGCGTTAATGAGGAGATAATTGAGCATATAAGTGTTTAATTACTTTATTACAATGTTCATGGTGTCTTTCAAACAAGTTTAAACTTAATTTGTCCACTTAGAGTTCAAACGAGAAAACTATTGCTACTAGCTTGAGCTAGGTATTGTTCTAGTCTATCGTGATGGATTATAATGTGTGTGATGAGTTACTAAGTGTTTGATTGTTTAATTATGTGTGGAAAAATTTGGCATAATGTTCAAAGTGCAATTGAATCAATCCAAGAGTCAAAACTAAGTAAAGACCAAAGTGGACGAAACTAGTTCTTAGCTTGAGTTTTTAGTTCATCGTTATGGATTATTTGTTATTTTGAGCTCTAATATAGGTGTTTGATGTTATAGGATTCTTGGTGAGTTGATTTTTATGATATATGGATGATGAACAATCTGTAATTTAAGTGGCAACAACACCACAAGGCTTGCGATTGAAAGGAAAATGCACAAGACAAAGTTAAACGTCAAAGGGGAGTTTACAGAGAGCCCTTGGGATAGAGGCGCATCGCGAACCCCATTCCCATGGACTAGTTGGTGAGTATCAACCCCTACTCCCATGAAATGGGTGGTGCGTCGTGCAAACCAGTCCAAAGGACTTCCCAACGCACCGCGAGCCTTATTTCCTAGCCGGCAAAATTCTCCTATGATAAATACAACACTTGTACACATTGTAATTCACTTTTGGACGTCTTGGAGTTTTGGAGAGGGGATGATAAACTCTTAAAATAGGGTTTTTAATTCTTTTCTTTAGTTTCTGTATGGATTATATTATGTGTTCAATGATTTAGATTACAATTATGTCCATTAGCGGCTAAACGCCTCCTTTCCGGGGTTAAGGGAAAGAATATGTTTACTATTGCTTGGAATTGAGTATGTTTTGATTGATTATCATATTTGGTTGTTTATTTATCCTTATTTTCACTATTTTAAGGATTCTCAACCCTTAGAATACATATATTGTCGACTTTGTGAGCCGGGAGGGGGAATAAGAAGATAGAATGTAGGGATAGATAGAGAAAGGTTCTTATTCTTTTATAAAATAAGGAATTTGAATTAGTGACTAGGATAGGGATATACCTAGAAGCCTTTATTGGTTCACATGTAGGATGACATATTAATGCATCTAATTGGATTATTACATCCTCGCTCAATGATATAATTGTAATGTCCAATTAGGTAGAAGGTTAGAGATTTGGAGACCATGATGATATGATAAACCCTACGAATCAACAACCAAGATAAGTAATCCAACTAATGAAGTTAAACAGCTTAGTATGATTGTTCTTAGTTCTTTAACCCCAGGTTTTCATCCGTTGATTGTCCAGAGTCTTTACTTTCCGCATTATCTTAGTTTACTTTTAATGACAAACTTTCAAAAATCTTTTATTACGTTGCACTAATTAATCTCAATAGTTAAACTAGAATTGTATAGTTATTTAACATAAGTATCTGAGGGTAGATATTCAGTTTTATTTAAGGCCACTGTATTACTTGGTGAGACCACGTACACTTGCGTGTACACTTGGGTGCAATCAATGTCATTCCTTACCTTACGACAGTTATCTTGGGGGGATTTGAACCACTGAAATAATTTTTCAATGTGGGTATTATTGGCCCACCATCCATAGGGATGCCATTGAATGGGCAAAAATATGTCATCAATGTCAAATGCAAGGTGGCCTCTCGAGGAGACAAGAAATACCCCTTAGATTGAATCTTGAATTTGAACTCTTTGACGTGTGGGGAATGGATTTTATAGGCATTTTGTGAGATCCTTTGGAAACAAATATATATTGGTGGTGGTGGATTATGTTTCTAAATGGGTAGAAGCTATGGCAATTCTGAATAATAAGCAAAAGCATTACTTTCTTTTTGAAGAAATACATTTTTACACGGTTCAAAATACCGCATGCCATCATTAGTGATAGAGGCTAACATTTTTTGCAATCAGGTATTTGGGGTCCTCCTTAAAAAATATAGGGTGAAGCATAAGGTTGCTACCCCATACCACTCTCAAACAAGTGGCCAAATCAAAGTTTCCAATTGAGAAATCAAAGCCATACTCGAGAAGACTGTGAAATTAGGCGGAACTAATTGGGCTAGACAGCTTGATGAGGCACTTTGGGTGTATAGAATGGCCTAAAAAACCTCGATAGGTATGTATCCCTACCAATTAGTGTTTGGGAATGCATGGAACTTGTCCATCGAGCTTGAGCATAAAGCCTTATGGTCCTTGAGGAGGCTAAACATGAATTGGGAAGAAGATTCTGAGCAAGGGTCTCTAAACATCACGAGTTTGAGGATTTTTGACACAAGGCTTATAAGAGTTCCACATTGTATAAGGAGAAAATGAAGAAATAGCATGATGCTAAAATACTAAGGCGAGAATTTTGTGTCGGTGAGAGTGTACTCCTTTTTAATACTCATTTGAAACTCTTTGTGAGAAAGCTTCGTACTAAATGGTCGGGCCTCTTTGTGATTTCAAATGTTTACCCTATCAGTTCCATTGAATTGGAAGATCAAGAAAAAATAGGTTTGTAGTAAATGGCCAAAGGGTGAAACACTACTATGTGGGTGGTCCCAGGGTGGACAAGGTGGAGTTTGTACATTTCAAAGATCCTACATGGTGAGAAAAGAGAGTCGTGTTGTGATATTAAATTATGCACTTGATGGGAGGCAACCCATCCTTTACACAATTATTTTGGTTTTTTGTATGTTTTGTAGGTGTCTTGACAAAAACTAACAATCCAGAAAAATAGGGGGAAAATAGAGCTGGAAAATTGAAGTTGTGCAGGAAAACAGAGCAAAAATAGGGGAAATCAACCTCAGATACAGCGGTCGCAGTATCCCAAGGAAAATTATGTTGCTGATTAAGGGAGTCCTTCTTAACTCTTATACTTTTTTTATCTGCTACAATGAGGACACTTTAAGTCTTTAAGCTAGGGAGGCTACATGTGTGTTTGGGCCTCGAAATTTAAAAGTCTCACCCCAATCATAGAGATTGTTGTGTTTTTTGTGATTGATATCAGATGATCATTTCCTTATGATAGATTGAGTGATGATATTCTTAAGGAAAAATCATTATGATTGGGTTTTAAGACATGGATGCAGGGGAAGTCTGGGTACCTGTAGCATCGGAGCTATAAATGCAAGGGAAATCAAAGTACCAATGACATTTTTGGATTTGGGACAACCCTTATACCTATGGTAAAGTCTGAGTAGCCACAAGGTTTTCCCTCATGAAAGCAGAAATGTGAGACAACGGTTTGGTTTGGTGCCATAATTAGAAAATTGAGTGTGGTGAAAATACGAAGCAACCATCCCCTCCATCCAAAATTTTTTGAAAACCAAGGTCATGTACGTGAATAATTTAGTAACAATACTTTACCTCTTTTTGTGACTCCAAAGTCTTTAGTTCATAGAAATTGGTAAATACTCTCTTTTATGTCTAGTAGGAAGTGTAATCGAGCCTCCTTGAAAAGTTTGCATGCCATATGCGATGAGCATATTTTGTCTAACTCTCATAAATATTTGTATAATCTAGAACTTGCTCTATTATTCTCTCAAGGCTAATTGTGATTGTACTTGGTTGGTGAAATGATCTTAGGCCTTCTTTGAGGAAATAGGAACCCACTTTAGCCTAAATAGATTATCCATACATAGAATAGTATCCTTATTTACCCGTTTTGAGTCTTCAAGCCTTTCTTTGGCAACCACATTACAAGCCTTGAACCATTCAAAGTTTCCCTTCTCTTGAACCCTACCCTCCTTGAACTCAGAAATGAAAATTGAGGCCAAATGCCTAAGTTAGGGGTGGTAAGTTTGAAAGGGATGACCTTGGACCATGATAATGTAAGTAGATGCCTATGATTCTTAGCAAATAAAGAAAAGTGAAAAAGTGAAAAATAAAGGAATTATCAAATAAAGGAATTATCAAATGAAGGAATAGCATGAGATTGCAAAAGAATTAGTTAAAAAGAAAATGCTTTCAATGAATTGGGTAAATCAACATGGAAAAGGTAGGCATGGGTGAATTTTGAAAACAAAAGAAGTGGTCCATGGTCAAATATTGGGTTACAATAGTGTGATGTAGATGTTCAAGGAGGATGTAGTACTTTGTTCCTAAATGATACCATACCCTTTCCCCCAACCTACATTACATGCTCAAAAAGTCCTTTGAGATCTCTAACCAAGTGTAGTCATTGTAGTGACAATTGAAAATAAGGGAAAGTTTATGGTATGACACTTGTTAGCATTGAGAGAGTCTTTTTGAGAGAGAGTGTTTTGCACTAACATCCCTCGTTGCATATTTGATAATTTGATGTGTGAAATTTCCTTATTGTGAAGCGGCATGAAAATGAATTGAGGTAGGTGAAATTGTCATTTTCACAAAAAAAAGGCAAAGAAGTATAGTTGAGTTGTTTTTTATAGGGAGTCACCTTAAGAGAGTTGGTGAGTGTTGTGTTATTGTTCATCAAATTATTGTGTTTCATGTTGAGGGGAGTCATGAGAATATCTTTTCCCATGTTGAGAGCTACTTGTTGTTCTAATCAAGTTGAAAGTCATTGTGATTATTTGGTTGTGTTTGGTCTTAAATTTGCATTGTCTCATAGAGTAAGAAAGTAGTGTTGCTTAAGGACACGCAAAGGTTCAATTTATGGGTGTTGATGAGTGGTAAATTTACCTCTTATTTATATCCAAATTCGTGCATACTATTATGATTTAAAGATATGAATAAGACAAATTTGTTATTTGAATGCACCACATTTTGTAGGTGGTATACAAGTGATGAGAAGTAAAGAATTGGAATTGAGATTACAAGATATCAACAAGAGAAGAGAAGTGAAAAATCTAGAAAACCCTACACAGGAGGTGGTCTCAGTTACCGCGATCGTGGTTTGAGGCCTGCGATTGCGGTCAGTCAATAATAGTCCGAACTTGCGATCGTAGCAGATTCAATGCAATCACATAACTACTATCGCGTTCCTTTTGGTAAGATTGCAATAGTGCGAGTTATGGCCCAGGGATAAAAGTGTAATTGCGCATAGCTGGTTCAAAATCTAAAAAGCGCGAAAATCCCTTCACTTGGGGTTGACATGAACTAAAAATTGAGAGTTTTAGCTTTGAAAAAATCCTACAACTTTTGGGCAAGATTCTTGTGTTTAATTTTCAAGTTTATTTAGTTGTAATTGGTGTGAAATTGAAGAATATTCTTATTTTACATCTTCAATGGAAACTTTGGATGATCAATTTGGTATATTCTCTTCATTTAACTTCATGAGTAGCTAAATACATTTCTAGGGATTATGTTAAAATAGGGTGCAAATATGTATGGGTTGTGATGTATTAGTGTAGATTCTTAGTTGTTGATGATGGGTTTTACTAATGCTTTTTTGGTTGAATTGGGATTTGTGGGTGAAAAAACCAAGTCTCCAAAATAGAGTTTGTAGGTGAAAATCCCAAATTTCCAGAAACCTCACATCATCCTTGAAAGAGGGATGTCAGTATATTTTTGGAGCCAATACATTCCTTGAAAGAGGTGTATGGGTGACAAGGCATAAGTGAACAATATGTAGATGTAGTTTATTTCTCTTTTCACTGTCTTAGAAATAGGGTGGATTAAGAATTAGCTAAATCTTGGGCATCTTCCTAGAAATAGGGGATGCCCAATTGAGGTATTAGGTAGATTTGATTGCCACATCTATGATGTATCCGAAAGGTTCCATAGATGATGATCTTGAGGTTTTTGTTAAAAAACTTGCCTCACGAACTCCTAACATAGCCTACCCATGTAGTTGATGAAAATAATTTGCACTTAATTATCATGAACCCCTGCATTATTTTCCTTTAGGAAGACATAATCCCAAGGCTTGCCTCATATTGAAATCGCAATCACAATTGTCGCCTTTAACTTGCTAGTTTAAATAGACTTTGGTTAAATCACTTTCCAAACCAATCCTCCCCTCCCATTTTATTTCATGCATTTTACTTTGTTTACACTGTGGGCATACATTTAGAAGCCATCAACACCTATAGGTTTTGAGAACACCTATACCCTTGCCTCAACTACTTACGGAGTTGTAGGTCCAACCCATGACATGTAAGTTGATTCATGAAAATCAGAAGAAAATTTTGGATCTCTGAACTTCAACCTACAGACCCTACCTACAACCCATAAGTACTACCTACGGCCCCGTAGGCAGGGTCATAGGAATCAGAACTCATTTAATTATTGTAGAACAAACCTAGGACCCCTACCTCTAGGGGTGTAGTAACTACCTATATCCCATAGGTAGGGTCGTAGGTAGGGTCAATGTTGGACCTAAATTTTTTAAATTTTTATGGGTTGGACCCTTTAGACCCAACCTGATCTAGAATGCCCTACCTACAAAACCCTAGATTCGACCATTTTAGTCCCTAAACTCATTAGTTGCACTCTCCCTCTTAAATTCAAACTCTTAACCTCCCTTTCAAATGTTTAAAAGGCAAAAACTACTTCACATCACCACACTTGAATGCATTACACAAAGAAGTTAAGGCGAAGGAATTTTTCATCTTTATCTTTTACATTCACTCGCTCAAGGTAAGCTTTTCTTGGTTCCATTTAGTTTGAAAAATTTGTACTTGAACATTGAAATTTATATTACACTTGGAATGAAATTGAAATTACTAAACTCTCATAATTCTTACAATATTTGGAGCCTAAAAATGGTGGAAATTTTTTTTCATGATTTTTGGTTTGGGAAGCCTATAATTACATTAAAAGTGAAAGTAAAAGTTGATTAAACTAAATAATGTGGAAATACCTATGGAAATTGAAATGATGAAGTTGATTAACTCAAATAATGTGGAAATACCTATGGAAATTGAAGTGTTGTATGTAGTAGGTATTGAATTTGGTTTGAAAATTGAAAATATATTTGTGTTGGATGAGAATTTTGGGAAAAAGTTGAAATACCCTCAGCTTGAACGCACAAACCTTACCTACAAGCATGTAAGTTATACCTACAAGTCCATAGGTGGCCATAGAGCTGACAGACTTAAAGCCCTGAAGGTTTTAGGGCTTTGTTTACTACTTGCAGCCCCGTAGGGAAGGGTCGTAGGTAGCGTCTAAGCCAGAATGTTAATTTTCTTCTCAGTTCTTATTCCAGTATTGTGTTTCAATCACTAACAACTCTTTTTACAGGTACTATGGCTCCAAAGGCTACACTGAAAAAGGAACCGTCCAAATTGAGAGATGAGTTTTCTAGCAGAGTTGATCTGCTTAGAAGTGCCCTATAAGTGAGGACAGTGCACCCTAGACCCTACACCATACTAGGGGCTATGTACATAGGCATGTTGTAGCCATGGAAACCACTCAACTAGGCTCTCAATTGGCACCAACAACTATTCAATCAGGTTCTTAGCCCACACCAACACAGGCCCATAGTTGGGGCCCCAAAATTCACCTGTTTATTTTATACAAAATGGGCCCCAAATGATGGAAACCATGAATATACCACCACACTTTTCTATTTATCCCCGGTATGAGGAGGGGGAATGAGTTGGTTCCGGTTCTGGTGAGGAGGAGGATTCAGCCGGCCCCAAGTCTTAGGAGAGGTCAGAGTCTGCATCCAGTACTAGTTCAGGAGATAGTGAGTAGATACACCCTAGTTTGATGAGGGTGTTGATGCAAATTAGGTTACTTAGGAGGTTTCTTCTTTAGCTCAGGGTACTCAAGTTGTTTCCATATTAGCATTTATTGCCTAGGAGTCAAAGTCCACACACGTATCTGCAGTCCCACTTACTTAGGTTATTCTAAGATGGTATGTGAAGGTCATAGAAAGTATTTATGAAAAATAAAACATTATTAATTAGCAAGGTAGACTGTGGCCCCGTATTATGGAGGATACTCAAATTGAGTTGGTTGCTTTAAAAAGTGATACAAACCTACAGGTTGTATTCAAGAGGTATCGACTTAGTTGGATGGATCAACCGGTAGGATCTTATTACTCAAAGATTGTTTGAGATTTCTATGCTTTATATGCATCATCTATATATTTGACCACCCCAGCTGAGAGGAAAGGGTTAGACCAGCTCCCACTGACACATATACTAGTCAGGGGGTTTGGGTTGACATTTCAAAGAAGACCATTTATTATTTCTTGTTTGGGTCAGAGTTTAAAGGACTAGCTACCATGGTTGAGTCTGATTATCAGTTATGACTGGTAAGGACTATGTGTACTATGAGAGACGCCAAGCAAAGATAGCAGAGAAGATACTTGGCTAGATAGGTAGCTGAGCAGATTGCTGAGTTGGGTTTTGATGCCCCTTGGGTAGAGGGAAAATAGAGATTAACAAGGCTTCCCTACCCTTTTACAGAGTTGTTTCGATGGACAATAGTGAGGCATTATTTGAGTTCGATATTTATGGACAACATGCTCACTTGGGATAGAGCGGTACTAATTTCCTGCCTCATAGCTGGCTATGATATTAATTTGCTGAGGTGGATCTGTACTGAGATTTATGTGAAGAACATATGGAAGTTCACTATTATTTCCATCCCATGCTTGATATAGAGGTTATGTGATGAGGCATGGGTACCAGGTACTCCAGAGATTGATCATCGGGTGGAGGTTACCCGCATGGCTGACATTGGCTTAATTAAGGATGGTGCCAACCCGATCACACTATATAGAGCATAGCCAGTTACTTCTTTGAGCGCAGCCTGCTTTGAAGGGCCTTATATGTTGGCTGAACAGGTTGAGAGGCCAACACGAGTTGGGGATATTTATATGAACATTCAGCAGGGAGAGACTACGACTACTACAGGTAATGAGGGGGTTTACGGGCACTTCAGCACCAGCTTTGGATTTTACTTTTCCCCCTCGCCCACCATTTTCAGGTTTGGTTAGTGCACCTCAGGAGTTTTTACAGTAGTTGGTGCATCAATAGTAGTTGGTTGATTGCCAGACACAAACATAGACCTAGTTGGCAACATTATTTGGTCAGATTTATCCATGGGTTAGGACCACATTAGAGGCTATTGAGGGTAGAGTTGATGGAAAGATGTTGGCCGCTATAGAGTGGTTTATGAAAGAGCTACATAGGTGGATTGAAAATTTTGAAACCTATATGGAAGCACAACTTTGCGAGGTTTGGGTGCCTAATTTGTCAAACCTTCGTGTTGAGGTGGCTACATTAAGATCTGAGGTGCATTTGTTAGATGAGGTCTACATTCCAGTTGTCTCTCTGGTGATTCCTTCTTTCACACAGTCGCTTCCAAGACTTCCACCTATGGTTTTTGATTTATTTATTGAGGATGATGAATCCCCGCCTGTGGGGGCTAAGAGAAGAAGTGAAGAGGAAGAGTTAGGTAACTCCGAGGAGTTTTAGTGGGTCTTAAAAAAGGTTGACACAGAGTTGAGGATTTACCTTACAGTTGATGAGAGAAAGCGTGTTGAGATGGCATTGGGCGCCTCTTCTATTCATGCACCACCACCACCTCCTGGCAATGAGCCACGTGATGCCCTAGATTGTGGTGATTCAGCTTCATACACCTAGAATATCCCAGGTATGGTCTCTACACCCTTTTGTTATTTAGTTTCTAGTATGCACCAAAGTTAGTGCATCAACTTTTAGTTGGGGGTGGGGTGTACCACAACCAAGGGTTTTTATTATTGTCTTTCTTTTCTCGTCATCTACATTATCTTAGTTAAAACTGGCATGTTTATGTATTATTATGTGTTTTTTATATTTAATTAGAAGAAAATGAGGAACCTAAGTGTAGTTGACATATTTTTTTTTTGTTTTTAAGTTTTTAAAAAATATGATATCCCTCAAAAAAATTTGTGAACTGTGTGAGTAAATATATGTGTGGCCATTGTGTGAATCTTGTTATGGCATTAGTATGGCATTAGTATTAGGGATAAAATAATCGAAGCTTAGAATTACATGAACTAGATATGTAGTAGTTGATAATATAACCTTGTACCATGTAGGTGAGGAATTTAACTAGTTCACTTTGCGCATTTAATCCAAAACATACCCGGATAGTCTTGCCTAAGTTGTAGGATAGTTGGTTAGGACATATTCATAGGTCATGTTTGAATAAGTCCTCTCTTAGCCTAAAAGATCGACCAAATGAGAATAAGTTATCCCTTGATCCTTAATTTGAGCCTAAATTGACCTATTTTCTTGTTTTCACCTTTTTACCTTCCCGTTTAATTACAATAAACTTGTTTTAGTGTTGGTCCCTCCATGGACACTGTGCACCTCAATTCAAGAAAATTGCCTAAGTTAGGGTGGCTATCATAGGGGTGCGTAGTTGAAAGTAATCATGAAGAAGGGTGTTTAAACAAAAAGAAAAAATAAAGTAGGGTTGGGTATGGTAAAAATGAAAAGAAAAAGATAAAGAATGAATGAAAAATGAAAAAAAGAAGAAGTAGATAAATGAAAAAGAAAGAAGAAACCACACCCAATTTGAATAAGCAATAAAGGAGAAAAAAGGGAGAAATAAAAGATGCATGGTTGAGATATGGAATCAAGAATGTAAGTGTAATGTCAAGGAGGGTGATTCACTATATCCCAAATGTACTATACCTGCCCCCAAGACTATAAGCCTAGAAAAGTCCTATACTGATCCTAGTCCAATTATCCGAAAAACTAAGGTATAGAAAATAAGGGAAAGACTATGATATTTTATGCACATCGTTGTAACTTGTTTGAGAGCGTGAGTGTCTTGACATAGTCCCTGCATTGACATGCATTATTATATTATGAGAAATAGGACTTCTTACTGTGAGGGTACATGAGTTACATTGTTAACTACTTATCTATTCGGGTAGTGTAAATTGCATAAACACCTGGTTGTTTGTTGCTAATATAATGTCATCACTTGATTCCTTTGCGGCATACTATTGTGCTACATGAATCAATATAGTGGTTTTGAAAGTTGGAAATAGGAAGGGTAAGTAATTTGAGCCAAAGTGAGTTGCTTGTCGTAGGTGCCTTAGGTTTCTTTTACTTAAGCATCATATTTTTATGTTATGTGTTACTTATCAGAGGAAATACAAACGTTCTAAATTAAGGGTATTGATGTGTCATGGTTTCATGGCATACTCAATGCTTAAAACCAAAAAATTATGCAGGTACTTAGGTATTTTTGTTAGATGTGATGTGTTTTTGTGTTGGTTTTACAGGAAAATAGGGTTCAAAGCAAAGAATAAGCATAAAGTGATGAAAAGTAGTAGGAAGGCTACCTATAAGCCCTACCTACGGGTCGTAGGTAGTACCTACAGGGTTCTAGGTTGGGTCCGTAGGTTGCTTTCCTGAGTTTCTGAAAGTTGACACTAATCTCTAATTCCTACGAATATTACCTACTAGTCGTAGGTAGTACCTACAACCCTGTAGATACCCCTCATAAATAGATGTTTTAAAAGATGAAGATCTCTCTAATTCCTACGAACCTACCTATGGACCGTAGATACTACAAATGGACCGTAAGTTGGGTCATAGGTTGGTGCTGACTCTGATTTCCTACTTTGTTTAAGATAGTTTTTTAGGGTTTCTAATGTATCTATAAATACCCATTGGATGTTTCATTATTATTTTACGCACTTTATACACTTATTATATTATTTTGAGTTCTGAGATACACTTTTGATCTTGGAATTCTTATTCTTAGTTTTTAGAGTTTGATATTATTTGAGATTTTGGTTTTCATTCTTAATATATGTGAGATCATTCATATGCTTTCAATTATGAATTCTATGTGTGTTCTTACAATCATGAGCAGTTAAACCCCATAACTAGGGTTGTGGGAACCGTGATAGATTAATAAAGTAGAAGAAGTGCAAATTCATTCTAAATTGGTGTTCTTGCATGTATTGTGATTTTCTTCTCTTTGACTTCTTTATTAATGGTTGTAAATGTTAGGAACTAATATGTATTCGATACTAACTTGATAAAGAAGTAGAGATCGCAAAAAGGAGATCACAACAGTAATTTGAAGTTACTAAGCTTCATCTAATTAACTTAAGACCGAGAGGAGATAGTTAATCTGGGATCTAGAAAAGGGTTAGTAAAGTGACACTCTGATACTGAGAGGAGATGAGTGAAATTCACCCAAATCAAGGTCGAGAGACATTTAGGTTATACATAACATGTTGGATTCTGCATGCAAGACACCGATATAATTTGAGGAGCACGATAAGTCTCTGGAGTTAAGAAGTCAGGGGGAACATAATCCTAGTGATCATCTCATATTGAAAACCTAAATTGTGAAATAATTGTTACTAGTACTACAGTTATTACAAGCCCTCGTCCCCCCATTTTCTTTCTGCACTTTCCAGCTACAGCAGCAATATCGTGATAGATTTTGTCCTATTCCCTGCAGGATCAACCCCAACCTTGTTGGGTTTTATATTTGACAAGCGATCGCATTATACTTTTTAGAATGTGTTATTTGGAAACTTTAGATACCACCAATAAATACATTGAGTAGGATTTACCCATGTATGCATTTACCCCTGGAAAACCACCCATAAATACATTGATTCACTATATCTTGTGTTTTAATCTTTGAGATTGTTCTTTTGGTGGTCATAACATTTTTGAGATTTTGATGTATAGACATATGAACGATATACTTGGAGAAGTAACAATGATCTAGGAAATAAATAAACATCAATGTAATAACTAAGAACTCATACGGCACAATGAACATTTAGATTTTTCAAATAGAAGCAAATGTACTATCAAGTGGAAGCATATGACCCCTAAAATAAAGAGGCAGAGACTATATAATATGATACAATATTTGAATAATTAGTAGACTATGTTAAATGAAAGTATGAATAAACATGTGAACTAATGAGGCACATGGACAAATTCAAATTAAGAACAATTGTGCATTCCTTAAGGACATAAAATGTATACTATGCAGAATGTGTATCCAATATATGAACGCTTGTAAAATGAGTAATGTAGGATCTTATTGACCCAACGAACCTCATTTGACTTAGAGGATAACTTATGAAACTTTCTATTTAGAGTACCTTGTTATAATAGTACTTGAAAGTATAGACACGCCAGTATAGGATAATGAACATATATAAGTGATTTGACACATTTGTGAAATGATGAGCCATATGAAGAAGTTCATTTACTACATTAGAGATTGTACAACATCGGTATGCATCTTTTATCATGAGGATTACTTTAAAATATTATTTTATTGGTACACAGAATATGTCCACTCCAAAGAATATGAAATTGAATAACCTTACATACCTCGAGTCCCAATTCGTGTAGTTTATGAAGTGTAAACCTGTATTTTAATGTGATGATATTCATCTACAAAAAAATGTCAAGTAATAAGGCTAATATTATTAGCTAACCAACCAACTCAGATATTTCAACTCATCAAAATAATAGTCATACAGTAAGCTGTAATTCTTCTAATTAAGGGTGTTCTTTTACACATGCCACCCGCTATAGTTATTTACATGAAATGAACATCCCATGAGGTCCCCCATTACTCTTGGGGCTTTATAATATACATAAATAATAAGCAAGTTTGTAATAGGCAGCAAGCTCACACAATTTTTAAATTGACCTGCATATTGCCATTCTAGTCAATTCTTCCTTGATACGACATCAATTGTCCTTTCCCAAAATTACCCAAGTTACCCTAACACAAAACATATAGGCAACCCCTAAACAGTCTTAAAAGTCTTTAAAACTAAATAAAAATATTAAAGTCAGGGCTTCCAGTCACTATTCCATAAGTTCTTAACAATAACAAGTATAAAATGCTCCATCCAAACATATACATAAAGAGAGATGAAATTAGGGCCGTAATCTTACACTTATTTCTGAAAATTTATTATCTTAACATGTTCTCCTTCAATATTTTAATCTTTTCTTAAAGTTAAACCAATAAAAAGAGAAATGGAACCGTAAAGTTTGGAGAAAAAGATTTTTCCTAAACATCAAACACATAGTACTTGATTTTCATCACTTTTCTAGTAGAATTAAACCAAGACCATAATTATTTTCACTTTTCTTTGCTTGAAGAGAGTAGGGATTCCTCAAAAACCCTAGGAAAATTTTGTGGCAGTTATTTCATTTTGAGAGAGAGAAATATCTAAGTTTGAGAGACTTAAAATTTAAATGAGGGAAATGCGATATCTGCACCAGATCCTTAGCCTTTAAAGGCCTCTTTGTTATCTCTTTCTCCTCTTTATTTTCAGTCATAATTTGTCCCCCGCATTGCTAAGTAGGTGATGCACCTACGTGGTCATTTTAATTACTTTACTGAGATTGGACAAATTAGGCCTTGGACTGTCCATTCTTCTTATTTTCCTTTTTCTTTTACGAGAAATTACATTGGATGACCCCCTTAGTGGGTGGCTTTGTGTTTTTATCCCTCATAAGAAAATTCTTTAAAAAAACTAATCTTTCTTCCTTTTTATGTATAGAACAAGTACATTTTTGTCTCTCTACACCTGAAATATTTTTACCATTTTCATGCTCGTTTGTCCATCACCTTCTTTTTTTGCGTCTATTTTATTCTTCCTTGATTTTTATTTTTTATTTACTATTTTTTCTTGTTCTAATTCACTTGTTTCAACCTTTATTTTTTTTAATTTTTAATTTTTAATTTTTATTCTCATTTTTCTTTATTTCTCAAACATTATTTATTTTTTAGTTTTTTTCTTTAATTCATTTGTCTCAATCTTTATTCTTCTTTTATTTTTTGTTTATTCTTTTCTCATTGTCTTAAACTTTATTTTTCATCTCATTTTTAATCAACTACTATTTTTTAATCTTCTTATTTTTTTGTTTTTTCGTTTTCTTTTTTATTACCGTTTATTTTTTTCTTCTCTTTTTTTCTTTCTTCTCAGTCTTTATTTTTTTCTTTCTCTTTTTTTTTTCAACTTCTATTATATTTTTCTAATGAATAAAAAGTTGGATATTCTGCAAAAAGGATCTTTGCTAATGAACAGAAAGTTGCAAAATCTGCAAAAAGGATCTTCTTTTCTTGACACCAAAGTAAACTTAAGAACATGACTTGTCGTTTGTCCTTTAGGATAAATCTTGCCTCAAAGTCAAGATATAGAAAACCTCATAAACTAAGACACAATGTGGTAGTGTTAAGTCTTGCTCGTCGGGCATAACTTATTATTTGAAAATTCTTGAACTAAGTCTTGTATCTAAGGCAAAAGTTACATAGTATCTCATAAATTAAGACATAATGAAGTAGTGTTAACTCTTGTGCATGAGGAGTAACTTATTTTTTGGGGAGGTTCTTGGGCTAAATCTAGTTTTAGAAGCAAGACTTATAGAGCATCTCATAAATCAAGACACAATGTGGTAGTGCCAACTCTTGCCCATTGGGGCATAACTTGTAGTTTTCCTTGGGTTAAGTCTTTTCTCTAATGTAAGAGTTATAAAATATCTCATAAATCAAGATATAATGTGACAGTTTTAAATTTTACCCATATGGTGTAACGTGTTGTTTAAAAGTCCTTGGGTTAAGTCTTGTTTCTAAATCTAGTTATAGAAAATCTCATAAATCAAGACACGGCGTGGTAATGCCAAGTATTGCCCATGGGGACGTAACTTGTTGTTTAAAAGTTATTGGGCTAAATCTTGTCTCTGAAGAAAGAGTTATACAACATCTCATAAATCAAGACATGATGTGATAGTTTCAGCTCTTGCTCATGGAGTGTAACATGTTGTTTGATAGTTCTTAGTCTAAGCCTTGCCTCTAAGGCTGGAGTTATTGAGCATCTCATAAATCAATACACAATGTGATAGTGTCAACTCTTGCCCATGGGGAAAACTTGCAGTTTGAAAGTCTTTAGTCTAAGTCGTGCTTCAAAGTCAAGAGTTGTAAAGCATTTCATAAATCAAGACATAATGGGGCAATTTCAACTCTATCCCATAAGGCATATCTTGTTTTTGGAATTCCTTGGTCTAAATCTTGTCTCTAAGGCAAGAATTATAGAGCATCTCATAATTCAAAACTCAGTGTGGTAGTGTCAACTTTTGCCCACGGGGTGTAACTTTTGTTTGAAAGTTTTTAGGCTAATTCTTGCCTCTAAGGCAAGAGTTATAGAACATCTCATAAATCAAAATGCAATGTTGTAGTGTCAACTCTTGCCCATGGAGTGTAACTTATGTCTGAAATCCCTTGGTCTAAGTCTTGTCACTAAGCAAGAGTTATAGAGCATATCATAAATTAATACATAATGTGGTGGTGCCAACTCTTGCCCGCATGGCATAACATAACTTGTTTATTTGAAAGTCATTGGGGAAAGCCTTGCCTCTAAAGAAAGAGTTATAGAGAAACACATAAGTCAAAACATAATGTGATAGTGTCAAATCTTGACCATGGACGTAACATGTTGTTTGAAAGTCCTTGAGTTAAGTCTTGTCTCTAAGGCAAGAGTAATAGAATATCTCATAAATCAATACATAATATGGTCGTATCAATGCTTCATCCAAGCGTACACGCAAGTATACGTGGTCTCACCAAGTAATTCAATGGCCTTAAATAAAGCCAAATATCGATCCCTCAGAGACTTGTGTTGACAACTATCCTATTCTAGTTCACTATTGAGATTTAATTGTTGTGAAAGTAAATAAAAGAGTTTTTGAGTTCTAAACTAAAAGTAAAGTAAACAGTGCAAAAAAGTAAGTGCTTGGACGATCAATGGAGACAAAACCAGGGTTAAGGCTCTACGAACAATCATACTACGCTATTGAACTTCATTAGTTAGATTACTTATCTTGGTTATTGATTCACAGGGCTTTATCATATTATCATGATCTCCCAACTTCTAATCTTCTACCTAACTGGACATTACAACTATATCATTGAGCGGGGATTCGATAATCCAATTTGATGCATTAAGATGTCATCCTATAGTTGAACCAAACAAGGCTTCTAGCTATATCCATATCCTAGACGCTAATTCAAATTCCTAGTTTTATAAATGAATAAGAACCTTGCTCTATTTATCTTAATGTTCTATCCTCTTATTCCCCTTCTCGGGCTCACAAGATGACAATAGATGTATTTTAAGGGTCGAGAATCCTTAAAATAGTTATAAAAATTATAATTAAAACACCAAATAAGATAATCAATCAAAACCAAATCAATTCAAAGCAATAGTAATCATGTTCTAGGTTTTAACCCCGAAAAGGGGGCTTTCAGCTACTAATGGACATAACAGTAATCAAGATTAATGAATACATGATAAAATCCATAAATAATCTATAGTAAAGAAAGAAAAAAAATATTTGATGTGTTTTCCAGCCCCTCTCCAAGCTTCAAAGACGTCCAAGGTGTTATGCAATGTGTTTAAGTGTCCTATTTATAGGAGGAGGATTTTGACTGTGTTGGGAACAAGGTGTGCACCACGAGCCTCACTCCTTGGGAATTGGGTTTGAACTGTGATCCTCACTCCCTGGGAATATTGTGTGCACCGTGAGAATCACTCCCTGGGAATAGGGTGTGCCCCGCGAGGGTATTCCCATACCCTGACTGGAATTTTCTTTTGACGTCTCAACTTGTCTTAAGCATTTATCCTTCCATCCCAAGCCTTGAGGTGTTATTTCCACTTGATTTGCATCTTTTTAATCATCCATGTATTATAATAATCAACTCACCAAGCATCTTATAGAATCAAACGCCGCGTATCAGAAATCAAAACAACACAACATCCAAGACGACGAACTAGAAACTTAAGCTAAGAACTAGTTTTGCGCTCTTTGATCTTTAACTTCTTGTTTGAATATAAGCTTGATTCAATTGAATCTTGAACACTATAAACAATTTTTTCCAAACATAATTATACAACAATAACTTTAGGAACTCATTATACACATTAGAATTCATCGAGATCAACTAGACAAACACCTAGCTTAAGCTAGTAACACTAGTTTTCTCATTTTCACTCTTAGTGACCAATTTAAGTACAAACTTGTTTGAAAGACACCTTAAACATTATAATCAAATACTTAAAAACTTATATTCTCAATTATATTATTGTTAACACATTAAGCACACAAGTTGTCCTTAAAACAAGGCTAAATAAGTTCGAATAACAACACTGAGGTGCATAAATCTACCTCAGATAACTACCCTACACTTAAAGCCTTGTTCGTCCTTGAACCACTCTTTACTATAAGCACCATAATCAGAAGAGACTCTACACTTCTACTACAATCAAGACACTCAAACTAGTACTACAATGACTACACAGAATTCTACACTAAGCATGTTACATACATAATTGATAGTTCAAAAATACTACTCCAAAATATCCTAGCCTCAAGAATTGATTCACCTAGTTGGCAAACTCATGGATATTTTTGAATCATAGACATAATACAAATCACCTAACTATCATCAAAGGTGTTCCCTCACCACAAGAAAGTTACTCATAATCAGTCACATAAATACAATGTATAACAGAATGGGTACAAGAATCAGATTACGCTCACTCTCACAAGGAATTCACAAGTTACAGAAAATGAACCATATGCTTTTCCTTAGTGTAGTACTTCACTAATATCAGAATGTTAAAGATCAGGATCAAATAGGTCTTTAAGGGTTGTAATATAGTGCCAAGAATAGTGACTATCTTCCCTAAGCGCTTCAATACACACACTATACAATCAACTCACCTTTAACAACTCATTTCCACTACTTTTATCGACCCCTATATTTTGCTTTGCCCCATCTCATTAAGATTATTCACATACATTATAGTGGGAGTATTTTCTATTCATTCATGATTCAATTTTTCCCTTCTTCACACCCACTTTACGTTATGCACCCTTATGATAGCCACCCTTAACTTAAGCGATTTGCCTTAGTTGAGGTGCATAACGTCCAAGGAGGATCAGGGCCAAAACAGGTTCATTGTAACACAACTGGGCTAAAATGGGAATTTCTTTAGATCCCATCCACAACACATAAATTCCACACACCAATAACTATTACTTTGGGCCTTCACTTTTACCTTTCTCCTATGTGAATTCAAACTCCTTAACTCAATTAATTTTTACACTAAAGCGCTTAGGAGCTTTGGATCAAATTAAGGTCAATTAAAGAAAGGCATACAGGCTACATATAAGGTTGCCAAAGAAAATAAGCTAAAGTCTCAATGGGGTTAACAAGGATTATGCACAAGGGTAGGTAATAAAAAATGGTATGAAACATGGCTATCAAAGAAATACCTATGTCATCTCTTAAAGCCACACTTTTTATTTTGCTATGCATACACACCGGGCAAGTTCTAGACATCACATTCAACAAGGAATACACAAAATCTCACACACACCTAGCACATCCTCAACTTAAGTAGGATCCTCATAGACTCTCAACCAAATAATCATATGAATTCAATCATTAAGCCAACAATTACAAGAGTCATAATAATGAGCCTAGGCGTCTAAAAACCAGTAATTCACAAAATAAACATGCTCTTTACAACCAAAACACTTGCATCATGCAATCAAATATAGCACCAAAAGGAATATCCCACTTATTCCTAACATAAAAAAATAAAATTACTCCTAAAAATTGGAATTTCCCCACCCCACACTTAAAAATCTACTTTGTCCCCAAAGTATACTTAAAAGTAGAGATAGAAATACACCCTGGGGCCTTTAGGCCTAGCTAGTAGAATTTTTTTGCATTAAGGGGGTCCGGGGACCCCATACTTAATCTTCGCCATGTTCCTTAGCTCAGGTTTTCTGGTACTCAGACTTTCCATCAACCTATGACTCAACAAAAACAAAAAATAGTGAAATAAAAACTAAGATACTAAGAATAAAACATACCTTAACTTGGGTTACCTCCAAAGTAGCGCCTGATTTAGTGTCGCGGCACGACACAATCTATAACTCATCCTTTTCCTCCTACTTTGAGACCATTTTTTTTATTCATTTCTTACCTCTTGAGTGTGAACTCTCAAGGTCAATAGCTTTCTCAACAAAAGCCTTTTTAGGCTCATCAAACTACATTATTTCGAGCTGGGGTATTTTGTGGCTTGGGCAGCTCAATGAAGAAGTCTGAAGAGATCTTTGCTGGACTAAAATCCACCACCCCAAACTTATCCCTTTCAGTCACTGTAATCATACGCAAATCTTTGTAGTGGGATAGTATGTTGAGTGGTTTGTAAACTTTGAAAACTGCCACTTCATCATCCAGACGCATTGTGAGTATGCCTCTCTCAGATCTATCAATGTTTCTCCCATCGCTACGAATGGATGTCCCAAGATGACTGGAACTCATTCATATGCCTAAAAATCTAAAACAATAAAATCAACAGGAATAATAAACTTACCAACCTTGATGAGCACATCCTCTATGATTCCTTCAGGACGAGCTAGGGTCTGGTCTACCAATTGGAGTATCATAGAGCTTGGTCTTGGCTTCCTAAAGCCCAAAGTGTTGAACAAGTAGAGGGACATCAAATTGATGATTTACCCCAAATCACTAAGTATGTAGACCACCTCACTGTTGCTAATTTGAATAGGGAGCATAAAACTCCCAGGATCTTTGAGCTTTTTAGGCTTCTTATGGTTCACCACAGAACTACACTACTCAATGAGAACTACTGTCTTGATATCCTTCAGCTTAACTTTGTTAGTGACCAAATTCTTCAAGTACTTAGTGTACTTGGGCATTCCCTACAAAATATCTAATAGAGGAAGATTAATGTGAAACTCTCTGAATGCCTCAAAGAACTTCTGGAAGAATGCATCCTCATTTACTTTTCTCAACCTCTGTGGGAAAGGTGATAGTGGTCTCTCCTTCACCTATTTAGCAACTTTGGTTTTCGAGTGCTCAGACTTTCTCAAATTTTTAGTAACTTTATCATCTACCTGTTGAGGAACCAACTCTGCATCTACCTCCTTAGTTGTCTTTGGAGGTTCTTTATTAAGCTATTTACTATTTCTCAAAGTGATTACCATTACTTGTTTTGGAGGTTCAGTATCACTTGGCAAACCTGCATGAGGCCTGGCATTTTGTGCCTGTTGCATTTGCCCAACCTGCATCTCCAAGTTCTTTGTAATCATCTGCTGACTCTTCATATCCACTGCCAACTGTGTTTGAGAAGCTATAATTTATTTCAGCGTCTCTTCCATATTGCTAGTTTGAGTCATGGCATGATTGCTTTGAACCTGTTGTTGCTGAAACTATTGTTGTTGGTTGTTCCATGATGGAATCAGTGGCTGAGTCTGCCACTTTTGATTATAGGCATTCCCATAATTTGGCCTTTGAGCATTGCCTAGAATCATTACTAACTTAGGATTTGCACCACACATGGCTGCAGAATGACCACTATTGCCACAAACCTCACACCGAGTATTTATCTGATAACTTGCATTAGTTGTGGATGCAGGCTTTGTAACCCCCAATTTTATATTGCTGAGTTGAGTAGTTAACTGATTCTGTAGTATAGCAGCCTGAGCTGATATAGCAGTAAATTATCCCACCTCCAACACACCCGCAACCTTCTTTGAAGCACTTCTTGAGTCAGCATGCCACTCAGGATTCCCTCATTGGACAAGGTGTATAGCTCATCATACATCAATTTCAATGCTTGACCACCTACAGTTTAATAAAGGAAATTTTTTGTGTTGTGATCAAGTTCCTCAACAAAAGTTTGAGGTAGTACCTCATTGGACTGTTGATGATATGGTCAGTCCCAAAGAAGAGCTTTGAACCTCTCCCACACATGATATAAGTTCTCATCTAGCCTCTGTTTGAAGCTCACAATCTCACTGTATAGTATCGTAGTCTTACCAAATAGAAAGAATTGGATATGGAATTTTTGGGCTAAGTCATCCCAGGTTGTGATTGAACTTGACGGATCAGCGTTCAACCACTTTTTTGCCTCCCCCAATAGTGAAAAGGGGAAAAGTGTCAGCCTAACATAGTCGGTTGACACACCCATAGGGATGAATATGTCACTGATCTCCAAGAAATTCCCTAGGTAGACTTATTGATCTTCATGTGAAAGCCCCATAAACTGTCCACTGCTGATTAAAAGCCGCACCATATTCTGTTTTATCTCAAAGTTACCTCCAATAGTTGGTTTCTGAAAAAGGGAATTTGTCGGAAGTGGGATTTCTACTTCGAAAACTGTTTTGCGAGATGCCATATCTTCATCCATGAGATAAGGTTGTCTTGTTCCTCTTGAACTTGATGGATACGGTGCAGAAGGATTATTTCTCTCCTCAATTGGTAAAAGCATTGCTTGGGTTCGGGGCTTGGTACAACCAATTCTCTATCCCTTTCCAGCTTACTAGTCTGCAAACTTGTTTCCTGTAAATTGAATACCAAGACCAAGTGTAAAACACCAAAGAAATCTAATAAGTAAAACTAAAACTAAAATAGTTATCAATTTACATGTTTCCGACAACGGCGCCCAAGTGTACACGCAAGTGTACGTGGTCTCACCAAGTAATACAATACCCTTAAATAAAGCCAAATATCAATCCCTCAGAGACTTTTATTGACACTTATCCTATTTTATCTCACTATAAATAAACAACCAAATATCATAAGTAATTAAAACCAAATCAATTCAAAGCAATAGTAATCATGTTCTTGGCCTTAACCCCGAAAATGGGGCTTTTAACTGCTAATGGATATAACCATGATCAAAATCAATTACTACATGATAAAATCCATAAATAATCTAGAGTAAAGAAAGAAAACCCTATTTAAAGTGTTTTCCAGCCCCTCTCCATGCTTCAAAAACGTCCAAGGTATTTTGCAATATGTTTAAGTGTCCTATTTATAGGAGGAGGATTTTGACCGTGTAGGGAACAAGGTGTGTACAGCGACCCTTACTACCTGGGAATAGGGTGTGCGCCATGAGACTCACTGCCTCATAATATGGTATGCGCCGCGAGGCTATTCCCATACCCTCACTAGAATTTTCTTTTGACATCTCAACTTGTCTTAAGCATTTGTCCTTCCATTCCAAGTCTTGCGGTGTTATTTTCACTTGATTTCCAGCTTTTTTACTATCCATATATCATCATAATCAACTCACCAAGCATCTTATTTCATCAAACACCACGGATTAGAGCTCAAAATAATACAACATCCAAGACGAACTAGAAACTTAAGCTAAGAACTAGTTTTGTGCTCTTTGATCTTTAACTTCTTGGTTGACTCTAAGCTTGATTCAAATGAACCTTAAACACTATAAACAAGTTTTCTACTCATAATAACACAATAATAAACTTAGGAACTTATTATACACATTAGAATTCATCGAGATCAACTAAACAAACACCTAGCTCAAATTAGTAACACTAGTTTTCTTGTTTTCACTCTTAGTGACCAATTTAAGTACAAACTTATTTGAAAGACACCTTAAACATTGTAATCAAATACATAAACACATAGATGCTCAATTATATCATTGTTAACACATTATGCACACAAGTTGTCCTCAAAACAAGGCTAAATAAGCTCGGATAACAACACTGATGTGCATAAATCCACCTCATATCAATCAACTTTTGTCCATGGGGCGTAACTTGTTCTTTGAAAGGAATCGAAGAAAAGTGAAGAAAAAAGAAAAAAATAAAGGTTGATGAAATTAATTAAAATAAAAAAATCAAATAAAATAAACAAGAGAAAAAGAAAAAACTAGATGTTGAGTGAAGGAAAAGAAAAAAATGAACGAAAAAAAAGGTTGAGAAAAAAAAAGAAATTGAAGAAAAAACAGCACAAAATAAAAAATAATTTAGAAATAAAGGTTGAGAAAAAATGAAAAAAAAAAAGAAATAATAAAATCAAAGAAAAATAAGAAAGAGAAAAATTTAAAAATATATATAAAAAAGTTGAGAGAAGAAAAAGAAATAAGTAAAGGTTGAGACAAATAAAATAAAATAAAAAACTAGAAGTTAAAAGATAAATGAGCATGGAGAAATGTTTGAAAATATTTGATATATAAAGGAAAAATATATTTTTTCTTGATACATAAAAAAGAAGGAAGATTAATTTTGTAGTACTTTTGTTATGACAAAAAAAAAATAAAGTCACCCACTATGGGAGTCATTTATGTAGTTTACCCTTCCTTTTCTTTCATATAATATAGACCACAAATAGGTCCATTAGTATTCTAAGAAGGTGATGCACCTACTTGGTCCTTTTAACTTGGTCAAATAGTCTAATAGACTATTAGGAATTGCTTTTTTTCTCCAAAAAAATTACTTTTTTTAAGAATAAATACTTTTTTTGAAAAGAAAGGTGTCTGGTAACTTGCAAAAGTACTTTGAAAAAGAAGCGAAAGCAGTTTTTCTGCTTCTGGGAAGAATTAGAAAGTTTCTGCTTTTCAAAAAAAGCAAAAGCAAAAGTAGAAAATTATATTTTTCATGACAAAATGACACGACTTGAACCAGGGCCTAGTCGTGTTGGGTGCCTCAAGTCCAATCGGGACCGTATACCACCCCCAATACACAACCATAACCGCCTTGTACCCTATGTCAGATGAACTCCAAGCATATAACAAGATAAAACAATTATACACAAAGACAATAATAGAATCCATAACCAACCAAAAATACAATCAAATATCCAACCAGTGTTAATACCAATACCATGTCTAACACTAATACCAACACCACCCATGCCCATAGTAGTCACACAAAGCCTCTAACGAAAAATAAAAAAATATCTGATCGTGACATGCCTCCGACCATAGACAAAACCAAAGTCCAAGAATTAATCAAAAGTATGAAAAGATATCCATATCATGAAAGGGAGTCTTCCAGAGTATCAAAACTCACCACATCAATCTGACATAAATGTTGTCCCTAAATCCAATCACTAAGAAGAAGGAGTCGCATAGATGATTCCTGCATAGCGTGGGGATACAACGCCCAAAGATGGGTTAGCGGGTGAACGGTAGCATGTACTCAGGAATAAGGATTAAATAATGTCATCATTCAAAACCAAAGAAAATAACCATATGCAATCACATACATATACATATATACCATGTCGAAAAAGGGAACCGAGTTTAGCATGCATTAAAATCTTTAACTTGGGTTGTGTAGCTTGACCGTCCTAAAATCACTTACGATGATATAATCCAAATGACCTCCGGATTGCTAGAGAGGATGCTTATGGGTCAAGTGATACTTGATGACTTCTTAAGAGATATCAAAAGGCGTCCATTGGATGATTATGATAACCAAGGAGACTCAAGGGATATTAGAGAGGGCAATGGAAGACCAAACGAGGCTAGAAGGCCCCCAAAAAAAGAAATGTGCCCCATCCACTTTGGATGTGCACCCAACCAATTCTAGATTCACTAGAGTAGATCAAAACAACCCACTACACCTTGAAATGTGCCTCATGTGTGCCCCATATGCTCAAGCAAGTTCCTAATGGTCTTTTATGTGTTTGTCTTTCCTAAATGAGTCACTTTTGGGCCCATATGATGTAATAACCTAGACTAGACTATAAATAAGACTTCTTTTTATTTTAGTAGGTAGTTTATGTTGAATTATGAATTTGAACACTTGTGAGAGTGTAAGGCAGCGTGGATTCGCTTGTGTTTATCTTTTATTTAGAAACGTGGGTTGCTTGGGAATCGATTCCCTTGAGGTTTATGTAAGATTTAGGTTCTTTGTTTGATTTAAATTATTGAGGGTTTAGGGTTTGATACACCCTTTATTTGCTTTCAATTTCTTGCATTGTGTCTATCTTATTGCTTTTCTATCTATCTTTAGCTTTCGTATTCATATCGTAGTTTAGTTTTTGATTCTGTATTTTGTTTGGATATCATTTGGTATCAGATCTGATCTTAGAATCATTTCCAAGATTCTAGTCTTGGGTTTCGCTATCTCAAAAATCAACAAAAAAGAGAGTCAAAAATAAAAAATCCCCAAAAGGTACTATTCACATTTTAGTCCTAATATAAAAAATTTTAATTTTTGATATTAATTTTTTTTGTGTGTTTCTAGTGTTAGATTTGTGTTGTCTAGCACTATAGGAGTCTAAGGTTCAAATCTGAGTTTAATCGGAGTCCATTTGAGTGTTCTATCCTTGTTGGATTAGGTTGAAGAAGTTTGATGTGAATTGAAAATCTAGAATTTTTGGTTGTGAAATTGAACAAAATGATGTTTGGAATGTGTTTATAAGGTTGAAAAGAGCCTTGATTCAAAATTTCATCGCATTCCGATCATTGGTTCAAGAGTTAGAGCATTTTGAAGTTTTGGTGTTCTTGAGTGTTCTTGAGGAAAATTCATATCTTCATCTTGAATTCTTAGCAAAAGGTGGTGTTTGATTCAAAAATAAGGAAGAAAAGTTTGGAAAAAGTATTTTTACAAAAGCATACAAGAAGATTCCACAAGAGAGTACAAAGAGGGGACCATTTAAATGGAAATTTTGGCCAAACACAAAGGGAGAGGCAGCCAATCTGCCTTGCATCTGCTCCCAAGGTGCGCCTGGTCTGCCCTTGACCTGTGGCCGCACTTTACGGAAGTATCAAAGGCCCCAACCTACTTCCAAGTTTCCTAGTACCTACGTCCCAACTGCTGGAGCAGGCTTCCCAAGTTTATCAACACTTTCCAACATCAATTAAAGTCTTAAAACATATCTCAACATCTTTAAAATTCCATTGCTCAAGGTTTGATTCTTATTTTCCATTTCTTGATTCTTAAATCTCTTCTTTGATTCTTAATTACTCATCAACTAGTAACTTCTCTATTAAGTTGGTTGATAGTTCTTGAGTCCTTTTATTTCATCGGCCCACTTTTGTTTCAAGATTTTATCTTTTGAATTAATTGTTAGTTCTTGAATCTAGTCCGTACATATTTTCTTTGAGTCGTTTTAAACAAGGATCTATTCTGACCTCAAGCCACAATTGGTACCAAGCTTTCTCATTGGAGTATAAGCGATCTATCAATGCTTGCGATGCCAATTAAGAGATGAACTAAAGGTGGAAACTTTGAGAGCTTGTGGGTTGATTTCTTAACCTTTAACGTGTTTTTTTTTGTTTTAGTATTGTTTTTATATAGATACCATGGCATCGGGAGAAGGTAGCCTAAGAGCTTCGGGAGAGAAAAACATGGAAAATGGCCATAATGAATGTGAAACAAGATGTAAATCAAAGAATGGAAAGCATGGAAAGTTCACTCTCAAGAAGGATGGACACCTTAGAAGTCCGTCTAAACTTCACCACATCCACTCCTCAAAAGTATCATGCTTCCTCTAGTGTACATCCCCTATAACCCCAATTCAATCAATCAATCAATCAATCCCATCAAGAAGCTCCACAAAACCCAAACCAACCACCTCAAATCTTGGCTAACCCAAATCAACCAATCCAAATTAAGGATGAGAGAGGTGAGAAACCTTATAGAAGAGGTAAAGAGTTCGATGAAGTGGCTCTCTATGCGGAATTTGTACAAACTAGAAGAGGAGCTAACGGGGGAGGACATAGAGGACGAGGAGGAATATTTGGTTTGGTTCCACATGAAAGAGGAAACTTTAGAAATCGTCCCCAAGTAAAAAAAAGATCACCAATGGGATCAAGGAGGTAATATGGGTCAAAACACGAGTCTTAACTCAATCAAGATCACTCTTCCTACCTTTAAAGGAACTAGTGATTCATCTATCTACCTTTATTGGGAGATACAATACAATAGTATCTTCAAACTCAATGAGTTAACCGAACACAAGAAATCCACCCACGCAATTTCTCAACTTGAAGGGTATGCTTCTACTTGGTGGGAGATAAAAAAAGTACAAAGAGAAAGAAATGGTAATCCCGACCTTCCGTATTGGAATGAATTGAAGGCATTAATGAGAGATAGGTATGTTATAGAAAGGTTCAAGCAAGAGCTATTAACAAAACTCTACAATTTGAGACAAAGAGGTAGAGGTGTGGAAGACCATTATGAGGAGTTTCAAAACTTGATCCTTCGACTTGAGATTGTTCAACCCCCAAATAATTGTATGACCCGATTCAAAGGTGGTCTAGATTATAAAGTTGCTTCTCAACTAGTTGTCCATAAGTTTGACCAAATAGAAGATCTTGTTGAAGTGGCCATTGAGGTTGAAAGGAACAACAATGCCAAGAAGTCCTTTAATAAAGGTTATAATTCTTCTACTTTATCTGGATGGAACAAGAACAATGATTTCAACAAGCCCATTGATAAGGCAATACAAAGATATCCACTAAGTAATGAAGGTAATCCATCTTCTAATCCCAATTCTAAAGGTATTACTTACTTTTAAATGTCAAAGTTGGGGTCATAAGGCTAGTGAATATCCCAACCAAAGGAACATAGTATTAGTGAATGGTAATCCTTACTTTGTTGGATATATGGTGACCAAAAATGATGGTGGTGAGGAAAGACCTCAAGAGGACAATGACCTTAGAAGTAAAGGGGAATTAGCAGAAGTTAAAGGGGACTTTAATATACCTTGTGGATTAATAATGAAAG
Organism: Capsicum pubescens; assembly: GCA_030864215.1. Classification (NCBI taxonomy): domain Eukaryota; kingdom Viridiplantae; phylum Streptophyta; class Magnoliopsida; order Solanales; family Solanaceae; genus Capsicum; species Capsicum pubescens. The sequence continues at coordinate 130,314,641 of CM061543.1, forward strand.
TTCCCAATGAAGATGTCTGGCCTGAAGAAGGAGAGGCCTTGAATCTTAGCCTCATGATGAGGAATGATATGAATGGTGAAGGTGAGGAGCTTTAGGATCAAGAAAGAGAGCTTAGTGATAAACCCAAGCCCTTGTTATTCACTACATTTTGGAACAAGCATTGTGCCAACTTCCAAGTTGATGCACAAGAGAATCAGTCCACATGGTGCAAGTTTAGAAGGCAAGCTCAAGTTTTTTCTCCAAAGGTATGTACCTACCCCCTCTTATTTCTAGATTTCCTTGGAATCATGATGACATTTACCCTAGAGTAGATGATATTACAATGATATTTGAATTAAAATCCTACCTAGATGGTGTTGATGTCTCTTGGAATGACTTGAATATGCATAAAATGTGTGGCTATTTCTTGGAACGTTGTTCGAGTAAAAGAAATGTGAGGTGCTTAAGTTGTTTTTTCTTACCGTCATATGATCTTGTTCTTGGTAAAACCTTAAGTAATCGTAACTCTTGTAATTCTATTTTCTTCGTTTGTGAACATAACCATGTTGGTTCTAAGTATGTCTTATGTGTAAACATGGTTTCTTCTGAACGGAAGGGTAATCTAAACCCTAATGATCCCTTAATTCTACCCTTAGTGGTTCCAACATGTAATGATTTATTAGGTAACGTTCTTAATGGAACCAACTTAGGAGAATTTGTTGATGCTAATTATAGCCAACTCTTTTGCACTTTAAATGTTGACTTCTCTTCTATTGTCTTGAAGGATGTTTGGTTATATGTGAAATGAGTGTCTCCTTGGCATGGATGTTTTGATTTTAACCCATGTGCTAACCCTTATGCCTTAAGGAAAAATTGGTTGTGTTTTGTTCTCTTGTTTTTAAAGGGTGTAGATTCGAGGAAGAATCTTCTTCAAGAAGGGAAGGATGATACAATCCAAATGGCCTCCAGATTGCTAAAAAGGATGCTTATGGGTCAAGTGACACTTGATGACTTCTTGAGAGATATCAAAAGGCACCCATTGGATGATTATGATGACCAAGAAGACTCAAGGGACATTAGAGAGGCCTGTAAAAGACCAAATGGGGCTAGAAAGCCCCCAAAAGAAGAGATATGCCCTATCCGCTTTGGATGTGCGCCCAATCCGCTCTAGATCTGCTAGAGCGATCAAAACAACCCACTATACCTTGGAATGTGCCCCATGTGCGCCCCATATGGTCAAGCAAGTGCCTAATGGGATTTTATGTGTTTGTCTTTCCTAAATGGGTCACTTTTGGGCCCATATGATGTAATAACCTAGCCTAGACTATAAATATGACTTCTTTTCATTTTAGTAGGTAGTTTATGTTGAATTATGAATTTAAACACTTGTGAGAGTGTGAGTCAAGCATGGATTCGCTTGTATTGATCTTTTGTTTAGAAATGTGGGTTGCTTGGGAATCGATTCCCTTGAGGTCTACGTAAGATTTAGGTGCATTGTTAGATTTAATTGATTGGGGTTTTAGGGTTTGATACACTCTTTATTTGCTTTCAATTCCTTGCATTGTGTCTATCTTATTGATTTTCTATCTATCTTTAGCTTTTGTATTTCTATCATAGTTTAGTTTTTGATTTCATATTTTGTTAGTGTACCACACGGGCTATATGGGTCCAGTGTTACCCCCTGAACGGACACCAGTGCGTGTAGCTGCACGAACCAGAGATATCATGGGGGTAGGGGATTCCCATGTACCCTTCGCCCTCCATGATACATATATACGAGTATAAACTTAGGGGATTCCCGTGTACCCCACAAGTATATGGTCACCAAGACCAACCCTCATGTCGTCAAACATAAGTTTCCAGCGTTCATCCATTGAACTCACACCTTCACGGTTAGCTATCATAACCCGCCATTAATGCCCAATTAAAACCTTTAGCACATAACCAAACTACCAATTACAGAGTTAATTACCAAGGTATTTTAAAGTGGTATCGTCATACCGACTATAGCTTGCAAGTAATGTCATTCACTAATTCTTCAGGGATTCCCATGTACCCCATAGGAATTTCAATCAATCAAAACCATGGCCACCAAGGCCTTTCCAAATCATTTAGTTCAATCAAACAATTTAGGGTTCCATTACTATATTATGCAATGCAAGATTTTCAATAAAAGTCAAACTATATGACAAAAATATTCTCATTAATATTTTAACAAACATGTTGAGAGCATAGAGTTTTCCAAAACTCAAGAACCAAGAACCAATTAGCCATTCCCATGCAACCATATGTTCAAACCAATATTATAATATCAAAAACTATAAATAGAACCTGGGAAAACATCATCCACCCATTAATAACCAGAACCCCAAAAATATGTTTCAAAACCACACAAACTCACAACAATTCCATGAAAACCATTAGGTAAACATGCTTTTAGTTTGAACTAACAATGAGGTAGGATTAACATGCCTTAGACAACAAGGAACGGAGAGAAACCACCCTTGAGAGCCTTAATTGGCCACCTTGAGGAAACCCTAGCCACTTTTTTAACCAAGAGCTTGAGAGAGATATAAAAGTGATTTGAAAGTGTTTGACTTGGGAATTATAGGTTAATAAATTTCCAAGAGTGTTTTAAGTCGTGGGGTCAAAAAAATTAAGAGGGAAAATGTCCATAATACCTCTAACTTAAACTGTAAAAATTCTCGAATGTGGGTACTGTTTGGACCCCTCACTCATACCCACATCATACGAGTGGTACCCTCCACTCCTATGTTGATCAGAATATTGGACATCACATTCTGTCTAACTTATGACTCATTAGCTTAAATCATACCCTACCATACGACTAGTACCCTCAAATCGTACCCTAACCAAAAAAATCTAGGTTAGACACTGGACAACATACAGCTTGGACCCTACTTCTCGTACCATTCACATACGACTCGTATGAATTCTTTTCATACCAAGAATAGAACATGGACTACATCACACAAAGCCAATATACGACTAGGGTCCCTAGACCCGTACCCATAACATACAACTAGTATTGTGAGTCGTATGATCCACAGAAGGCTGAAACCCGAGAAATTTTACAATGACCAAAATCCAGGGTGTTTCAATTCTCCCCTACTTGGATCATTTATCCTCGAATAATGGAATAAGGCAGCACTAGGACGATTAAACCCAAAAACACCCTATGCTTACCTTTTACCAAGTTAGAAAATAAAGATACCAAGCAAGTCAATTTTTTCTTTAACAAAGTTTGAAAACAAAGACGTTATGAAGAACACAAACCTTTTGTATGAATTTTTTGAGCAGAAATAGGAATGGATACTTGGACTTCATGTCCTCTTCAACTTCCTATGTAGCCTCTTCAACCTTGTGGTTCCTCTATAGAACTTTCACCGAGGTCACGTCCTTGGTATGTAACCAATGAACCTGACGATCCAAGATCTCAATAGGGATCTCGTCATAATATAGGAAATCTGAAATGCCAATATCCTTGATAGGCACAATTTGAGATGGATCACCAATACACTTTCTTAACATAAAGACATGGAACACTGGGTGAATGGAGCTCAAAATAGAAGACAATTCCAACTCCTATGTAACATTACCAACCCTTCTAAAAATCATATAACGACCCACATATCAGAGGCTGAGTTTTCCCTTCTTCCTAAATCGCATCACTCCTTTTTGGGAGACACCTTCAAGAACACCCTATCTTCTACCTCAAACTCCAAATACCTTTGCCTTACATCCTCATAGGACTTTAGGCGACGCTGGGCAGCCTTAATACTACCCCAAATCACTAGTGCCTTTTTCATAGCCCTGCGAACCAAGTATGGGCAAAACATATCCGTCTCACCAAGATTGAACCACCCAATAAAAGACCTACACCTTCTACCATACAAGGATTTTAATGAAGCCATCCCTATGCTAGAGTGGTATCTATTGTTGCAAGCAAACTCCACAAAAGGTAAGTGCTCAACCTAACTACCACCATAGTTAATCACACAAGCCCAAAACATATCCTACAATGTCTGAATAGTCATTTCTACTTTCCCATCCAACTGCGAGTGAAAAACAGTACTAAGACTAACCTTACTCCCCAAACCTTTATGGAATGACCGCTTAAAGTGAGATGAAAATTGTGTACCATGATCGGAGATAATAGAAACAGGTACTCCATGTAACTTCACTATCTCTTGGAGGTACAACCTTGCATAATCCTCAACCGAGATGTTAGTCCTTATTGGTAAAAAATGAGCCAACTTTGTCATACTATCCACGATGATCCAAACTGAATTAAATTAATTCTGAGATCGAGGGAGATCGATAAAAAAACCCATGTTGATCACTTCCCACTTCCATTTAGGCTGCTCAATTTCTTGATACAATTCTCCGGGCCTCATGTGCTCAACTTTTACTTATCGGCACACCATGTATTTGGCCATAAAATTAGCCACATACCTCTTTATATTATTCCACCAATATATCTCCTTAAGGACATGATACATTTCGTCGAACCAAAATGAACAACATAGCATGACTCATGCACCTCAGCCAAGATCTTATCACGCAAATCATCTACATCAGGAACACATAACATCCCTTGGTACCGCAAAGTACCATCACCACTAATCTCAAAGGCCATCACCTTCTGCCCATCAACGCCACCCTTTATCCTCATCGACACCAGATCTAATACATGTTTCTCTTTAATTTTAGTACCAAGAGCGGACTGTGCCACTTTCTAAATGAACACACCACCATCCTCGGAATCCAAAAGACAAGCTCCATGGTTAGCCAAACGGTGAATGTCCTTCATCAACTCCCGTTTCTCCTTATCCACATGAGCTATACTCCTCATGGATAACCTGCTAAGAGCATTAGCAACCACGTTAGCATTACCTGAGGGATAGTAAAGACTCATGTCATAATCCATGAGAAGCTCAAGCCATTTTCTTTGCCTGAGGTTAAGTTCATTCTAAGTAAACACATATTGCAGGCTCTTATGATCAAAAAAGATATCTATATGCACTCCATACAAATAGTGATGCTAGATTTTATATGCGAATACCACAACCAACAGTTCTAAGTCATGAGTCAGACAATTCCTCTCATGCACCTTTAACTACCTAGGAGCATAAGCTATCACCTTTCCATGTTGTATTAGCACGCAACCAAGTCCCACACGGGATGCATTAAGTAGACCACAAACACATCATTTTCCTCAGGCAAAATCAAGGCCGGAGCCAAAGCTAGCTTATCCTTAAGCTTTTAAAACTCCCCTCACAAGCATCAGACCATAAGAACTTTACTTTCTTCTAAGCCAATTTAGTCAACGGGGCATCTATAGTCGAAAAACTTTCCACAAACCTCCTACAATAACTAGCTAAATCTAAGAAGCTCTGAATATCAGTTGGAGTCGTAGGTATAGGCCACTTCTTCACCACTGCAACCTTCTACGGATCTACCATGATCCCTTTACTAGAAATAATATGACCCAAAAAAGTGACAGCATTCAAGAAGAATTCATATTTCAAAAAATTTGGCACACAACTGTTGCTCCTTCAAGGTCTTCAATACAATATGTTGTTGATTAGCATGATCCACCTCACTCTTCGAGTACACCAGAATATCATCTATGAAAACAATGACGAACAATTCAAAAAATTAATAGAAGACCTTATTCATCAAATCTATGAATGCCGCCACTTGGGCATTGGTCAACCCAAAAGTCATAACCAGAAACTCAAAATGCCCATATCGGGTTCAAAAGGCAGTCTTAAGGATATCCACCTCCCTAATCTGTAACTGATGATACCCTGATCGAAGATCAATTTTGGAGAAAAACTTAGCACCCTGCAAGTGATCAAACAAATCATTTATCCTTGAAAGAGGATACTATTCTTTATTGTTACCTTGTTCAACTGCCGGGTAATAAATGCACATCCAAAGGGAACCATCCTTCTTACTCACGAATAGCACCAGTGCACCCCACGGGGATACACTAGGACAAATAAAACCCTTATCTAAAAGATCCTTGAGTTACTCCATAAACTCCTTCAACTCAACTGGAGCTATTCTATATGGAGGAATAGAGACTAGACGAGTTCCCAGAATAAGATCAATCCGAAACTCAATCTCTCTATCAGGAGGAACACCAGGAAGGACATCAGGGAAGACCTCAGGAAATTCATTCGCCACCAGAATAGAATGCAAAAAAGAACCATCCGAGTTAGAATCATTAAACCAAACTAGATGATAGAGACATCCCTTGGAGCTTAATATCTGAGCTCTAAGATATGATATGAACTTCCCTTTAGGAGCTAGGTAACAACCCTCCCACTTAATAACCAGCTCATTAGGAAATTTAAAGACAACCTTATAGGTCTAACAGTCTAGAGATTATAGCACAAGTGCAAGCAATCCATCCCTAATATGACATCAAATTCCATCATATCTAATTCAAATAGATCCATCAAAGTTTCTTTACTACAAACAGATACCACACACCCCCTATAGACCCTTCTAGTAATCACAAAGTCACCAACCGGGGTATAAATAGAAAGAGGGTCCAAAACATTCTTTAGACCAAAACCAAATTGTACAACCACAAATAAGGTCATAAGAGAGAGAGGACCCCAGATCAAGTAAATAGTACACATCTCGAGAAAAGAGTTTAAACATACTAGTCACAACATCAGGTGATGCCTCAAACTCCTGTCAGGTAGTAAGAGCACAAAAGAATTTTCGACCAGTGTCGAAACTAGATGGTGCACCCTTTGGTGCCGGAGCTGATGAAGAAGCATCTGGAACCTCGTTCACCCCCAAAGAAACCTTACCAACAGGATAGTTTCTAAGCATATGCCTTGGCTGACCACAGTTAAAGCACCTATCCCTTCTCTCATCACAAAAACCTCGATGTAATCTACCACAAAACCTGCATAGAAGATATGATGAAGCTGACTGGGTCCCACTATCCTGAGATTGGGCATCCTGTGCCCTAAAGTTGTCACCATCATGGAAACGCCTACCACCCAGCGGCTTTGGGTATAGAGCACTAACCGTCGAGTAAGACCCAGAATTGCCCCACTTTTTTTGGGATACTACTACCCCTACTACTCTACTGTTGTCCATCACCCTGCTCAAAGAACCTAAACTTCTTGCACTTCCTCTCCTCTATTTCAGCCTGCTTCTTTTTCACTTCTTCTGCCTGTTTCATGTACACAACCAACCTGGAGATATCCATGTCCTTGATCAACAAGGTAGCCTTAATCTCTACTACCAACTCTCTGGACAACCCTGAAGCGAACTTCCTTATTCTAGACTTCATGCTAGAAACCATCTCCGGAGTATACTGGGCCAACTGTTAAAACTTCAAGGTATACTCTTTGACTGACATCTTATCCAGATTTAAATTAACAAACTTTTCAGTCTTCACTTCCCTCAACTCCTGAGAAAATAAGTGGTCTGAAAAAGCAACAAATAATTCCTTTCACAGAGATGACTCAGCATTGTCGCCTCTTATCTGTTCCCATTTCTTGTACCATTGGTACGTCTTATCCTTCAGTTGATAGGTAAAAAACTCCATGCCCTCCATATTCATTGCATGCATTACATGAAAGATCTTTTCTATTAAATCCAAGAAACCTTGAGGATCCTCCTCAACCGTAACACCCGTAAAGGTTGGATGATTACCTCATGAACTGGCTAACCCTTATGGCCTCAGAAGATAGAGTAACAGGAATACCATGCTTAAACTGAGTAGCTACCAACTATTCCAACATGTGAATAGACTGATGAAACTCAGCGTTCGTCACTTCAGCCTAAGGAGTTTGAGATGGAATAGAGGGAACCAGTGGAACTCCAGGATGACAATCAAGAACTGGACCCCTAGAATGGGTCTAGACCCCACAAGTAGAACGGGTCTCATTAGCATTTCCCTCAGTTAGGACAGAGAAGTTTCCATGAGATTCAGATCGTCGAAGAGGCATGATTTAAAAAACAAACAAACAGGAATTAGAGAAGAATTCAGGACCTTAGACTCTACAACTTGAAAATAAAACACAAGAAAGAGAAACATTCCTAAATTCCTTATAGCCTCTCCCTTATGAGTGTGGTACGCTACACACCCTTAAAAAAGACTCTAATCGACACGACTTTGTGGATTCCCAAGTGACCATGAACCTAGGGCTTGATAACAATCTGACATGACCCAAACCGGGGCCTAGTTGTGTCGGGTGTCTCATGTCCAATTGGGACTGAAGACCACCCCCAATACCCAACCATATCCTCCCTGTACCCTATGTCAGATGAACTCCGAACATATAACAAAATAAAATAATTATACTCAAAGACAATAATATAATCCATAACCATAACTAACCAAAACTACAATCAAATATCCAACCTATGTCAACCCCCATGCCAATACTAATACTAAGGTTGACACCAATACTGACACCGCCCATGCCTATAGTAGTCACACAAAGCCTCTAACCAAAAATAATAATATTCGATCGGGACATACCCCCAACCATAGCAAAAACCAAAGTCTAAGAAATAATCAAAAGTATGAAAAGATATCTATACCATGAAATGGAGTCTTTCGAATTATGGAAGCTCACCACTTCAGTCTGACATAAATGTATTCTCCAAATCCAATCACGAGCAAAAGGAGTAGTATGGTTGGTTCCTGCATTATTTCGGGATACAACACTCAAAAATGGGTTAGCGGGTGAGTGCTAGCATATACTCAGGAATAAGGATAAAATAATGCCATCATTCAAAACCAAAATAAATAACCATATGCAATCACATTTATCAACATACATACCGTTTTGGGAAAGGGAACCAAGTTTAGCATGCATTTAAATCTTTAACCTAGGTTATGTATATTGACCATCATAAAGACATCCACGGGCTATATAGGTCCAGTGTTACCTCTTGAACGGACACCAGTGAGTGTAGCTGCACGAACTAGAGATATCATGGGGGTAGGGGATTCCCATGTGCCCTTCGCCCTCTATGATACATATATATGAGTATAAACTTAGGAGATTCTAGTGTACACCACAAGTATATGGTCACCAAGACCAACCCTCATGTCGGCAAACATGATTTTCCAGCGTTCGTCCATTGGACTTAGCTATCATAACTCACCATTATTGCTCAATTAAAACCTTTAGCACATAACCAAATCGCCAATTACAGAGTTAATTACCAAGGCATTATAAAGTGGTATCGTTATACCAACTATAGCTTGCAAACAATGTCATTTGCCAATCTTTAGAGGATTCCCACGTACCCCATAGGAATTCCAATCAATCAAAACCATTGCCACCAAGGCCTTTCCAAATTATTTACTTCAATGAAAGCATTTAGGGTTCCATTATCATATTATGCAATGCAAGATTTTCAATCTAAATCAAACTATGTGATAAAAACATTCTTATTGGAATTTTAACAAATATGTTGAGGACATAGAGTTTTCCAAAACTCAAGAACCAAGAACCAGTTAACCATTCCCATGCAACCAAATGTCCAAACCAACATTATAACATGAAAAACCATATATAGAACATGGGAAAACATCATCCAACCATTAATAACAAAAAACCCCAACATATATTTCAAAATCACACAAACCTAAAATAATGCCATCAAAATCATTAAGTAAAATATGTTTTTAGTTTGATCTAACAATGAGGTAGGAGTAACATGCCACAGAAAAAAAGAAGAAGAGAAACCACCCTTGAGAGCCTTAATTGACCACCTTGAGAAAACCCTAGCCTCTTTTTGAACCAAGAGATTAAGAGAGATTTAAGAGTGATTTGAGAGTGTTTGACTAGGGAATAGTATGTTAAGTAAGTCCCAAGAGTGTTTTAAGTTATGGGGTGAAAAGAAATTAAGAGGATAAATGTCCAGACTGCCCCAACTTAAACTATAAAAATTTCCACGGGTGGGTATGGTTTGGACCCCTCACTCGTACCCACATCATACGAGTGGTACCCACCACTCGTATATTGATTAGAATGTTGGATATCATATTCTGTCAAACTTATGACTCATTAGCCTAAATCATACCCTACCATACGATTAGTACCCTCAAACCGCACCCTTAGCAGAAAACATCAAGGCTAGACACTGGACAATATATGGCTTGTACCCTACTTTTCGTATCATTCGCATATGACTCGTATGGATTATTTTCGTACCAAGAACAGAGTATATCCAATATCACACTGTCAAACATACAATCAGGGTCCCTAGACCCATACCCACACCATACGACTAGTATAGTGAATCGTATGATCAACTGAAGGCTACCAGGAAATTTTGCAAGGACTTGAACCCAGGGTGTTTCACAAAAATCCCTATCACTTACACACACACACACACACACACACATATATATATATATATATCTTAAAAGTTTGATTTTAAAATTTAATTCTTCACATTTATATCATAATTCTTTATTTCATTATATGATTTATATATTAGTATTTATTTTTCACTCATTTTATTAAAATAAAATTGAAAATATCATTGATGATGATGATCGAAGACTATATAACTCCTTATTTTTCTTGTTATTAATGATAATAAATGACAGACGAATCACATTGCATGATCAAATGGTATTTTGATAGTACTTTTAAAAATATTTCTTGAAACTTTAATTTTAAATAAATAATTAATGAAAAGTAACATATTTGTTACCTCGTGGTGAATTTTTTAATATGTTGTGATTTTAATTTATTGAATAATTTTTAAATTTATTTTTGTTTGATGTTTTTAAGTAATGTTTAAATTATTTATGCAAATATTTCATCATTTAATATTTTTATGTATCTATGCATATAAATTTTGATTGAAAATTTTATAGTAAGTACTTTTTAATTAATTAAAAATATTATAATTTATATTTAAAATAAATTTTCTCTATAAAATAATTTTAGTTAAAAGTCTATTGATATATGTCCTTTTATCATTTGTCTCTTAAAAGAACTTCTTGAAAAAGATTATCCAAATATAATTTAGTTATCAAAAGCACTTTTTTCAAATGGATTTAACAAACACAAATTATTATTTTGCAGAAGCAAAAAACTATTTTATAAAAGTTTTTCTCATAGAAGCAGTTTTCTAACAACAATCCCAAAAGGACTCTAAGTAGGTGATATATCTACTTGTCATCTACTAGCTTGATATAATAAAACAAGAACCTCACTAATTTATCCCATTTTTCAAATCTTAATCCAATTACTTTAACTTAATAATAATATACACTTGGCCACCTTAAACTTTAAGATCAACTGCCACCTTTTACTATCTTGAGTTTAAATATTTTTGTTGAGTTCATATAATCATATATGTGTTGGAAGGTACAAAAAGTTACAATAATTGACATCTCTATTTATAGAGAACATAAGCAGTTGAAATTAGTGTTGGGCATATTTTGATTCGGCATAATATATAAATATGCCCTTTAACTTGCCCTCAAACCACATCTATGACCTCCAACTTTAAGTGTGTATAAGCAGACACTTAAACTTGTATAAAGTTAAAGAAATAGACACACACGTCCTATGTGGCATAATACAAGTAGGATAACATGTAGGATAAGAATTGGTCATGTAGGATGTCAGATAAGACATATGTCTCTACTTGTTCAACTTTATATAAGTTTAAAAGTCTACTTGTGCACACTCAAATTTGGAGGTCATAGATGTGATCTGAAGTCAAGTTAAAGGGCATATTTAAGTATTATGCCTTTTGGTTCAAACCAAGAAAATCAAAAAACCAAACCAAAATTTAATTTTGGTTTCAGTTTTTCGAATCGATTTTAATTTCAAATTATAGAAATTCGATAAAACGATTCAGTTATTAATTTTTTTAAAAAAAGTTGATTGAATCAAAAAATCAAAATTACACAAATAATATATATATGTATATATATATATATATATTACAAATATTCAATATAAATAGAATATATAATAAGTAACCCAAACCGTCAAACATCGTACGAGTTATGTCCCTAACCCTAAGTGTTTATTTCAACACTGTTTGTTGTCTTATTTCAGCCTTTCAGCGGCGCCTCGAAGAGACGAGACAATGAGTGTCGAGTTTCCGACTACAATTATATATTATGTTAAACTTATGGCTATTTCATTTTATTTCATGCGAGTTGAATTATTTATATTTGAAAATAAAAAATTATTTTTCTAGAAAAATTACCAGTTTTAAATGCCTAGTTATGACAAAGAAAGGCTCTCTACTTTAATCTTCAAAATCAAATTAAAAAACTGAAATAACCAAATCAAATTTGGAGAAACTGAACAAAACTAAATTTATTTCGGTTTGGTTACTATTTTCATTTTCGTCATTTCAAAAACTAAAAGATCAAACCGATATTAAACAATCAAACTGAACAAACCGAATGCCCACTCCTAAATGAAATATAGACAGTTGGGAAGAATTGAGATTGTGCCCACTATTCAAAATTAATTTGTCAAATATCCACTTAATTTCTTTTCTATTTAATTTTCAGAATTAGGGTCTAAAAAGTAGAAAAAGTGGGGTCCACACGTGGATCAAGGGGCCTTTTCATTATTTTTAAAATTTTAATAAACTAATCCTAACACCCTCCACTTCTTCTAATATTAAATAAAACCCCTTCTCTCTCTCCTCTTCAACTTCTCAACTCCCGCTACTCCCAAGAATTTTCTTCCAAATGCCATTTTGTATTTTCCTTCTTCACCAGCGGCAAAGGAATCATTTTTGCATTGTAAGGTAAGTTAAAATCAAGCTTCGATTATTTGTAGATCCATTTTATCAATTTTTATTGTTAACCATTTTGTAGTGATGTAGTATAGAATATTTTTTTCAAATGGGATTGATTAAATAGTTAAAATATTAGAATTTTATAGGTAATTAGTTTGATTCCATAGAAATAATTTAGTTTTGATTCGGCAGTTTCGATAGAATTTTTTATCGATCATGGTGTTGAATTTTGAAATTTATGTTAAGAAGTTTTATTTTAGTTCTGGTTTTTTTAGCACTGTAGTGTTGAATGGTGGGATAATTGTTAATTTATGACCTATTTTGGCTATTTGAATCAAGCAATAACCTATTTTTGTATGTAGACTTGTGGTCTATAAATTAACAATGCCCTAGAATGAAATAAATTTTTAGGTTTATGAAATTATTTTAAAAGATGATTGATTAAATAGTGAAAATTGAAAAATTAATAGCTAATTAGTTTGATTTGTAGCAATATTTGAGTTTTGATACTGCACGTTTGATTAAAATTTTTTTGTTCATCACGTTGTTGGATTTTGGTTCAGTTCTGGTATTTTTGTGTAGTGAACTGTTAAATGATGGGGTAATTCTTAGTTATTTTAGCTTTTTTATTTGAGCATTGAATTATTTCTGTTAGTAGACTCGTGGTCTATGAATTGACAATGGCAGAATTATTTTTAGGTGTAGATTGTGTTAATATATGGGTAAGTTGGTGTTAAACGCAGAGTTTGTACCACGTCTGGTTCTGCATCTAGCAATAGAGAAAGAAGAAATGAAGCAGATGAAAATGCCTCTAAAAGGAAGAAAACTGAAGCGAAAGAGTCAAAATAATATTCGGAGACCATAAAGGAGATAAATAGATATGTCAATGAGTCTAGTGATGATATTGTTGAGTGTAGTGGTAGTGATGATAGTGAAGGGAGTGAGGGTAGTGAAAAAAGTAGTGTTAATGGAGATAATGATCCCTTGTCCTTGTTATTTTGTTCAAGGTACATTTTTGTAGAGCGGTATGAACTTCGAACTTTAATGAATGAGGTTGGATCTTTCCTGGTGAAAGATATTGGTTAGATCAATGGAGGATGCATATCAAGAATTTAAGAAAATTTTTGTTGACCAAGATTTGAAGAAAAGATTCAAGCAGTCCTGTTTTGGACACCTGAGAAACATGCCATAACATCTTAAGTTCAATGGGCAGATGGTTCATTATTTATTGTTGCGATGTGTTAAGAACAATAAGATGCGTCATGAGATATGATTTTGTGTGAACAATAAGCCTGCTTGTTTTGGCTTACAAAAATACCCCAGTTAATCAAAACTGAAGAAGGTATTAGAGAAGGGGGGGCACTTTTGCTTTAAGGTGATGAAAAATAAAAACATTACGGGGGCCAACTTGTTATAGTTGATTAGAGGGAATAAGCTAAACGAGGAGCAGAATTTTAAGTGTTGTTTACTATGGTTCTTGCATACCATGTTGCTTGCAAAAGATTCGACGAAGGTTGTCGACACAAAACTGATTCGGATGGTGGATTCTTTGAGTTTCTTCGAGATTTATCTATGGGGAAAAGAGACATTTCAATTGACCATGGATTATCTAAAGAAGAAAAGTGACCTAAATAAGCAGAGGGAAGTATTTGATGAGAAGCAAAAGGCATCCTATGCTCTATTCAGATTTCTTTGGGCATTCATGGTATCTACCATCAACCCTTTAGTCAGTTTATCATAGATTTTTTTTTTTATACTCTGTCATAGACTCTGAGTCATTTTTCACTACTTTATTGATTATATATTTGGATCTACAAGGCCTTTCCTCATCTTAGAAAATTTATTGAAAAATCAATGAAGCGGCCCTTTCCTATTCCCCAATCCTCAGATGGCACACTACAAAAAGTGACAAGATAATCAAAGGCGACCCATTCAAATATAAAGAAAAAGTTATCGAGGTATGAACTTATATTTTATTATGAAATAATACTACTTTTGTATTGAATGTTATGTAATTATTAATTAATTTTGTAGAACGTGCACCCGTACATCATTACTACTGTTCATGAGATGAAGATAGATTGCATGGTTATGTTTAAGCCATATATAGAGAAGGTGAAAAATAACTTCCTTGATGTCTTAAAAAAGAATTTACAAGGGGTGATTGTCCTTGTTTTAAATGGGGATAGTAATGATGACGGATATTTGGGTGGTAACCCCATTTGGAGTATGCATTGGTGATGATTCTTCTTTGAGTACCTCAAAATTTATAGTGGACACCTCTGTCGATAGGGATCTTTATAAGCGTGTTGCTATGATCAAGGAAACCATGTTGGATATTGTTGCTTATAACAAAGAAAGAAGACTGGAGAAAAAAGAAAAGAATGAGCAACAACCTAAGTGAAGTAACTTCATTTAATAATTGATATAGTTAATGAATTTTCAGCTGTAAATATTAGTAACACTTCAAAATATGATACAGTGCATGTGGGACTTCGTGAAGTGAAGAGGAATGAAGAGGAAGGGTAAAAGAGTAAAATGGATGAGTTCCACTATTGTGGTAGAAGAGGCAAAAGAAGAAGAAAAGAAGGATGAATAAGAAGAAGAAGAAGAAATGGAAGAAGATAAGAGTGAAAAAAAAATCAAAAAAGAAGCAGCAACAGATAAAAAAGAGAAAGGTGAGAAACAAGAAGAATTTGAAAAAGAAGCAACAGAAGAAAAAGGTAAGAAAGAAGCAGCAACAGAAGAAGAAGAAGAAGAAGAAGAAGGTAAGAAAGAAGAAGATGATGAGAAAGAAGCAGCAGGTGAAGAACAAAAAAATTGAGAAAGAAGCAGCAACAGATGCTGAAAAAAGAGAAGAAGAAGTTGGTAAGAATATTGAAGAATTAGGCAAAACAGCTAAAGATGGAAAGAAAGAAGCGGAAGACAAAGAAGAAGGAGAAGACAAAAAAGATGAGCAGAAAAAAGAAAAAGAAAAGACAGGCAAAAAAAATGTGGTCATGGATATCGTTGATTTCATCAATGATAATATTTGTGATGATGAGGAAAAAGATATTTGAATGTTAATATTGTTAATGTTTAAGACTTTTTTTTAATTTGATAAACAAAAGAGTTGAATAATCGTCGAAATAATATGACAAATATTTTTTTATTTTATGAAAGTTGTGAGAATTCTGCAATGAATCTATTTTTATCAAATTGTATTATTGCAGGAAATCTGAATATGCATTGTGTTGTCATAACTTATACAATGTATGATTGACATCATAGAATACATAATTAATCTTTCGTATACTGCTAACATAGTCTATCATTACCATGCTACTCGATTTTAAGTTGATGTGGAGTTTGATCAACTATGATTCTATGAAAACCAGTATTAACATTCTAGAAAAATAGAATTATTTTTATTTATTCAACCTAACTGCATCCATGTTACACCTTTTCAAACAACGGATACTAGCTTTATAACACATAACATCATTTTTAGGTCATTCTCTCTTTCTTCGGCTAAAACCAATTTTTGTTTTAGTTGATCCCTCTCTATTTGGGTGTCTTGTAGCAATACCTTCAAGTGATCCCTCTGCGCTTTGGCTTCTTTGAACAAAATCATGAGAAAATCTCTATTTTCTTCATATTCTCGGAGCCTTTGTAGTATATTAAATTCTGCCATGTCATATAAATTTGATGTCTCATGTCTCGAACTCAATGTTGATGGACTATTTGGAGGTGATACCTCATCAAGCCATTTAAAAAATGAGCATGCGCCATTATCCTAGGAAAAAATAATTACATAATGATTTACTTAATTTTGAAAAAGAACACACACAACTCACCTTCACAATTGCACAGTTATAAAATTTCCAACCTGGATTTGAGTCCGTGCGTGACGTCCTCAAGACAGCCACATTTCTACAATAAAAAATTGGAGTCTTTTTAGAATTGGATGTTTAAGATGCTTGAGACATTGTAGAATTTTAAAATAAAAATAAAGTGGATAAAATAAAATAATATGAGATAGAGGACTTTATATGTGAAGTAAAAAGAAGTGTTAACATTGAAGGAGTACAAAATTAGCCCTTTGTTACTCGGAATAGTAATTGTGTTTTTTGAACTGTTGGTGACACTTAATAGGCTGTCATCGATCATGACCTATGTCAATCCTCAATGAGATGTAAGAGTCTACCATATACACTTATAATTGGTGGACCCTTAATAATATATTTAAAAAGAAAATAATTAAGTAAAAAATATACTTGTGCTTTCAGGGTTCATCGATTCACTTGGTCTACCTTAGACTTAAACTATAGGTCGTGCATAGATTGCTCTCTGAATTATTGGAAGATCTCGTAGATCTATGAACATGGTTATAAACTCTCACTAGCATATTATTTTAAAAATAATAATAATAATAAATATAGTGTAAAATTCTACACATATGAAGGAGTTTAAACAAGTCACATTATCATATTAGAGCTTATACAAATTAGGGATGGTGATTTAAGGAGTATGTGATGGGTAGTGGTTGAACAAACAATATCCTTAGAGTAATGTTTGTCAAAGCACAAGTATGTTTTGAGGATATTGATTGTATTGGATGACTACCCATCCACATACTCCTTCAATCACCACCCCCAAGTTAAAAAAATATGTGTATGGGTAGTGGTTGAACAATCAACATCCTCAAAACATACTTGTGTTTTGACAAACATTACTTTGAGGATGTTGATTGTTAAACCACTACCCATCCACATAATCCTTCAATCACCACTCCCAATTTGTGTAAGCTCTAACAAGATCATGTGACTTGTTTAAACTCCTTCATATGTGTAGAATCCCATAATTTATTTATTTTTTATTTAATTATTCATTTTTAAACAACATCCAAGTGAGGGTCTATAACCATGTACATAGATCTATGTGATCTACCATTGATCTTGAGATCAATCCATACATTACCTACAGTGTAAGTCTATGGTAGACCAAGTGAATCGATGGACCCTCAAGGCACAAATATATTTTTTATTTAATTATTTTATTTTTAAACATATTATTGGGGGTCCATCAATTATGGGTATCTATGGTAGACCTTTATATCTCGTTGAGGATTAACATAGGTCATGATCGATAACAGTCTATTAAGTGTCACCAACAATTCAAGGCAACCTATAGTTGTATTCATTGAACAAGCAATAAAATTTTTAAAAGTTGGTTGTGCAAAATCCCACCATTCATACAAGAGAATAACCAACACAAAGCAAAAATCATAAAAAAGAGGGCAAACAAAATTTACAAACTGAAATATTTACTCCCTCTGTTTAAAAAAGAATGACCTACTTTTCTTTTTAATATTTCAAAAAGAATGACCCCTTTCCTTTTTTAGAACCTTTTTAAATTTAAATTTCTATGTGAAATGTTTAACATCATAAAATTGAAGGGCATTTTGATACATTTGATATATCTTTAATTTAAGACCACAAAATTTAAAAGTCTTCTTTATTTTCTTAAACTTTGTACTAAATCAAACTAGGTCATTCTTTTTTAAATGGAGGGAGTACATTTATATTGTTCATTGACAAACATACATTTAATATCAAAACCAGCAAAATAGGTAAAAAAGAAGAAGCTTTCTTCAAACAAGAATCAAAACTAAGAAAGCTTCTATGCAATGAACAAATACAAAAACTGAAACAAAAATAAAAACTTAAAACTAAATTAGGGAGATAGTGGATGGGTGATGTAATCGGTGCCTTCCATTTTGAGCCTTTCTAGAATTCCCTTTAAGAAACGAGCAATTCGACGGAGTTCACGCTCTAAGTAAATGTGGTTTTTACCTAGCCCATGAAAGAGTGAGTCAAAGTTGTTCCTGAGGAGAAGGAGATCATAGTGCCGTGGGAAAAATCTTCTGATCGGACGTAGGAGTATCCTTCTCGGAGGCATGATTTTTTGTTGAAGAAGAAGAGGTTTTTGAACTTTTTGGTTTAGGTAGAAGTGAATGGTTACATAGAAATTATCACTATACTTATAGACTCATAGAAGGTGGTGTTTCATATTCCCAACCAATGATCAGTCGACGTGTGTGGGAATAGAAAAAAATTAGGTTACATAGACCACCAGTTTTTATGTGAATAGATGTGTTTGCAGCTTTTAATTAATTGAGAATAGGAAACGATGGTTCACTGCATCGATTGGAGTGATATGGCGGTAAAAAAACCTACATAATGTGTTTGATGAGTAATCAGATATTAATTAACAATTCTTTAATAGACCGAGTAACAAATATATCATAGATTGATGTGGTCTACCATAGAAAAGGCATATAGTCGATTACAACTGAACATTAAATTCTATAGAAATTCAGGGGTCCCCCAAAACATGGCTTTTACAAATAAATAAAAAGGCCTATCTAAATGTTAACGCGCTTGACTCTCTTCCTTCCAAGTTTGGGATTGTAGGAGGTAGAACAATCTTCGTGTCTTGCAATTCATATGACCAGTCCATTCGGACTCTAGATGGACAATGTTAATAGCTTCAGAGTATGCAAGGAGGTAAGTTTTAATTTTCTAAATAGGCAAAAAGTACTCATAGATGGAATTACCATAACCTTCTCCATCGCCATAGTTTGATCGCAAAGCAGCCATCACATGTTCGTACGACATTTTCATCAAGTCATATTTCATACAAAAACAACTTCTCTCCAAGAGATTGACCTTGGAAGTAACACTACTGCTGAACACGGTGAATTGGTCGAGATCCCCATTCTTATTAGTCACATACAAGGAATCGCTCACGCTCTTATTACCCCTTAAGATCTTTTCCGCACAAGGCACAAATTTATTGTTTGAACTACCGACAAATGCATGCCACTCCCTGAAATTTTCACCAAATTTTTTAGCAATTGAATTGAATATGTACGACACGGGGTACTTTCATTCATCTGCCAACACTGAGTTGAGTGATGCAATGATGTTTGTGGTCATCACATTGTACCTATTGCCCGGGAAGTGTGCTCTACTCCACTTCTCAAAACCAAACATATTTTCAAGGATATGTGCTATCTCGAGGTATTTATCCTTGAATTTCACAAAATGCTTGCTACACTCATTAAAATAATACGCCTTTGTCGAGGCATAGAATAGATAAAGATGCTCTCCACAGTGTTGATTTACACAAAGATTTTCAGGAAGGTGCCTCATGCAAAGTCCATGATGCGCACGATTGTAAACACGGAAGAAGGCATTGGCAATGCTAATGTGCCTATCGGAGATCACACATAATTCTGGATCATCTTCTACTATAGACTTCAATTTCTCAAAGAAGAAGGTCCAAGAAGCATCGTTCTCTTTATCCACAACACAAAAGGCAATTGGATGGATATGATTTTTGGTGTCCTGTGCAACGGCATTCAGCAACACACTCTCGTACTTTCCATAAAAATGTGTTCCATCAAAGGTAATTACCTTTATCATGTGGGAATATCCCCATATACAAGATCCAAAATCTAAAAAGTAGTTCACAAATGATCCATTCATCTTCTTAACCATGATAGAATAAGACGAACCGAGATTCAATAACTCAACTATGTGGGAAAAAGCTGGCAAGCAAGAATATTCTTGCTTCAGTGTCCCACAAACAATGTTCTTCACAATTACACTTCCTTTCCAACACATCCAATAGCTTGTATTGCAATGCATCTCCCTAAACACAATCCTCTGAATTTCTCTTAGGCTTGGACCCTTACCATCATGAAAATAATTTATGCATAGTGAAGCAATGATCTAGGATGAGATTTTCTTATTCCTGCCCGTGGCGTGTTCAATACTGCATGTGTGGAACCCAACATACTTGTATATCCAAAAATTTTCCAAGCATTCACACTTCTTTGCCCGCAACAACCAGTTGCAACCATGAGATACAATTTCACCTTCAACAATTTCGTACAACTCTTTTTCGTAGTATAATAAAAAATACCTCAATGATGCTCCGTCTAGTTACATTTTTAGCTCTTTCTTGTTGGTGAATGTTTGATCACAATAGAAATTAGTTCCATCGGCGAATGAATGACTTGGTTGTAATCCCGTTCCACAATCATTTTTAATATTTTGTGAGTTTAATGAATTGTATTACATATCCATAGAATCATCTTCTATATTCATTAGATGATTTCTATTGTTCTTATAATCGTTTAAATCATCTTCGACTAATGGGCGCCGAGGTGGGGGTGGTGATGAATTCAACGGTTCTTCAAAGGGCCTCTCAACTATATTTATCCTTAAAATAGGTATAAATCCATCGGCACCAACATCCATCATGTAGAAGGACACAGGTCTGTCATTATTTATGATTGTAGGATGCACCTTTTCCATCATTGTATTAGATAACTAATCACCACGTCGCTCGGCTTGTAATCTAAATCCCCACTCTCTATTATGCTAGCAATCAAGCCGTCGTATGAACCATTATGGAGAATGGCAATGGGAAATGTCACCTTAGTAAAAGATTTCCATTTCCAACATTTGGGAGTCTCCTCTCATTCTCCCATGAAAGCACCAGAAATCAAAACATACTCTGCAATAGACATCCTAGAATTAAGCTTTAGTCGGTCGTCGATTATGTTTTTGGTATATGTTGGGTATATGAACAGTCGATGACTGGTCAATGACTGGATAGATATTCATACAAAATTGTGAAATTGCAAATATTACTTCTAATCAAGGATCGTTGGATTTATGGAATAGAGAAACGAAGTTGGAGTCGCCTGAGTTACTGTAATGTACTTTCTAAAGAGGTTTTGAGTAATGTGAGTGATTTAAAAGCTTTTTAATAATGGTGGAAAGTGTGTTTAAGAAGATAGAAAACAAATGGGATAATAATGGATGCAATGGACAATATTATGATGTTTATGGAGTGATTTTGAGCTTATCGTCAAAAAATAATGCCGGAATCGTGCATGAATAGGAGATTTTGGAGGAAAATGGAAGCTTCCATTTTAAGATTTTGGAGATTTTTTTAAATTATTTTTGGAAAGATATTTTATATATAATTGTGGATGAAGGAGGGGGATAAAATGTATTATTAGAAACTTGTGTGTTGGATTTGTTAACTTGAAAAAAAGAGATGATGTCATAAAAAGTGGATATCTGACAAATTTTTCAAGACTTGTGTCTAAATCACAAAGAAAGTTTCAAAAGTGGATATATGACAAACTTGCCCTGACAGTTAGTAGGAAAGGTCGCGTTTCTTTACAGAATTGCAAAACAAACACACATCTTAGTTATTTCAACGGTAGTTCCCAAATAATTTTACTAGCGGTACATTTTCAAGACTCGCATCATTTTCAAGTATTTTTGTGGTTTGGTGGTAATACCCACTCTTGTATCTCAACAGTAGTAACTAGTGAGTACCCAAAATATTTCAGCCATGGTACCCAACTGTTTATTCCCTGTAATTACTCCAATTATTACAAACTATATAACAAGCAATGCATAAGTTCTAATGCATGCGATTTGCATTGTTAAAGACATAATTGTTCCCCAAAATCTTTTTTACATTATTTGGGAAGGATAATTATGTAAATAAATAATTATTTTAAAAATTATGTCATATTATTTTTAATACAACAAATCCAACCATCGACATAACTAATGCCAACATAGTTATACCAACATTACATACATAAGCATTATTAATATACTTTGTTTAACACTTTTCTTAGACATTCCACCACCAAGCGACCTTAGTTTATAGAGTATTTGACCGATATCATCTCTATTGTTTCTCTCAAACTTTAACTGCATCCTCATTTTATTTCACTTGATTGAAAACATCCCTTAAGTTTCTTAAGCTTCACCAAAACCAACCCTCTGTTAGGTTCTCTGTTAGATACTAATGGTGCGTGATGTTTCCCACGAGAATTCAAATCTGCCCTCCTCCATTAAAGAACCAACAATGAGGAACATGATAGAAAAGGTTTCTGGAATAAAAAAAAACAGTTGTAGTGGAACACAACTCCCACCTTCTTCATTAAAAATGTCACACATTTCTCGATACGACATGAATAAAATACATTGAATAAGAGAAAATTGATACTTTTTAATAACAAACACTCCATTTGTTCACAATCCTAGAGAAAAATAATTTCTCGATTTGATTTTGCCATTCTCTCTATTATTTTCTTTTACTAAAAAGTTTTTAAAAGAATTTGCTTTCAAGAAAGAGACTTAGAACCAATTTAAGAAAAAAATACTCACTTTCTTTCAAAATAAGTGTCGTTCTACCTCCTTTCATGTTCATTACAAAAATAATCAATGCACCATATTATTTATCAAGCTACCCCTATTTATCAGATATTTTTAAGAATTGAGCACTATTCAGAAGAAGTAGTTCTTTAATACAAAAATATAATCGGAAATAATTATGATTTTTTGTCTTGAATGCATAAAATGATACTTATTTTGATATTTTTTTGTTATATTAGGACGGAGGGGGTAGTACATATATGGTAAAACAACAAATACTAAAACTCAAAAAATGAAGTTAGATACGCTAACAAATACTAAAACTCAAAAATGAAGTTTGATACGTCAAACAGAATAAGAAGATCAATTCAGATCTTCATATGTGATTAGTCTTTATACGAAGTATTAAAAGTTGAAGGTATGGTAATAAAGTTTAGAAATGGAAGATCCTATAAAGACCCCCTAGGAAATGAACCTCGACTATAACCAGTACACTGTGCTCACTCCGCTGAAACTGCCGGATCCAACCTTGACGGGAACCGCCCAAGTTGGAGAAAGCCCTATTTCTCCACCTACATTCAAGAGTATTCTCCTGGAAAAACAAACAGATCTCAATGGCTCCTATCATGAAGAAGAGGAAATACTAGAAGAGTCCGATGAACAGGGCGAATATTCCATTAACTTGTCGGATCAAGATAAAGAATGAATCTGCCACCTATGGAAGTTAACAGTGATTGTTAAATTAATGGGGAAAAGGTTATCGCATCAATTCCTCAGATAAAAAATCACGGAGTTGTGGAAAC
Organism: Capsicum pubescens; assembly: GCA_030864215.1. Taxonomy (NCBI): domain Eukaryota; kingdom Viridiplantae; phylum Streptophyta; class Magnoliopsida; order Solanales; family Solanaceae; genus Capsicum; species Capsicum pubescens. The sequence goes on from CM061543.1 coordinate 130,338,462, forward strand.
CCCCCAAAAATCTTGTACTTATTAATTTGGGTCTTGATTTTTACATAGCCAAGTTAAAAAAAGAAGCCAACTGGAGCAGAGCTCTCCACGATGAAGCTTAGTTCATAGATGGAGGGTTCCTGCTAATCACCCACTGGGAACCAAACTTTGTCCCTCAAAATTCACAGATCCTGCATACGGCCATCTAGATATGCATACCTCAGCTACCCACCGAGTTCTTCGACAAAAAGATCTTGGAACATATTAGTCAGAATATGGGTAAGCTCTTAAAGATAGATTCATGCACATCGGCAACCCTAAGGGGTAGATATGCACGAATCTGCATCCAGGTACCTCTTGGCCGGCCTGTTAAGAAATCAGTAAAAATTGGAAATCACAGCCAGGAGGTGGAATACGAGGGACTAAGAATATTGTACACGGGTTGTGGTCACCTGGGTCACACACTAAATATATATACCCAGATCCCAGCGCCTCAACACCCATAAGAATCAGGATCCTTGACTTCAACAGCACCTCAAGTTCCTCCCCCCCCCAACGAACATATGGAAAGTGGTGACATTCTCCAAGAGGAGACAGAGTAGAAGCTCCACAGTAAGCGCACAAGCCAATGTACCTATCCAGGTAAAATTATTTGAAAAAATATCAGGTAAGTTCGTCAACCCTGCTACCCCCTACCCCGTAATACTAATAGGATTGAGAAGAAGAAAAGCCAAAGTAACAACGACAAAAAAGGGGTCAAAACCACCCCAGTAGCCTCTGAGAAAAAATCTTATTGTTTAATGCATTAGAAGGCCTCCCAAAATCACAAACATAACTTGAATAGGGCCCCACAACATTTCCTCCACCTCACCCATAAGGAGGCTTTGTCAACCCTTGGGAAAGATCTCATCATCACTTCAACTCAGAACATCCCTAACTCAAGGGATGTTCAGAGTGCCACTGTAGTTGATATACCATGTATCTAAAAACTCAACTTCAAGCATTAATGTTCAATCCTGCAAAGATTTATGCTATACTCATAGCCCTTTGGCTAAGGACAAGACCATGAGGGTCTCATCCATTAACTCCCCTCAAACTTACCACTATTTTTTTACTAAAAATGGTAATCCTCAACCACCATACATTGCTACTACTATTAGTAACAATGGAACACTCCAACCACCAAACAACAACTCCAAAAACACCCATCTTTCTAGTGACAGCCCCACTACCATCGGACCACATACCCAATTCCTAGCTGGAACTTCTGCTCCAGGACTTCCCACTGACCTTGAATGCCAACATAGGGGATCAACCACTGGTCCTGCTGCTCCAGGACCCTTAGTACCTAGTAAATGTACTGAAAAAGGCAATTGACCACTCTGTTCACCAATTGGGGAACCAACTATGGTTAAAAATAGAACTCTAAGCTCAATTGATGAAGAGCTCAGTATGTCTCTCTACTAAAGACCACAATCACCTTCTACACCACCTATTCCAAAGTTTTCCTTTCTTCCCAACCTAACCCTCCAATGAATCTGTATTGAGCCCATCTTTTATCCCTTAAAACCAAATGGGACAACTCCTCCACCAGTAATTATCTCCACAACCAGTGGTGATGGAAGGAGACCCGAAAGAGGGAGAAAACTCAAACTTAGGAGCTCTGACTCAATACAACAAGGATCTGGAGGACCTTCTGGAAATCCTTGGGGACTAAAAGCCAAAATCCTTTCTCTTGGAACACATATTCCAGAAAGAGTTCAAATAGCCATTAAGAGACACCATTATTGTAGTCTGTCCCTGGACATTGAGGAAATTCTCCATCAATCTGAGGAACAAAATGGACAATATCTTCCAGCTGTCCAGATAACCAACTCCACTCCCAACTCTAGGAAGGGGAAGTACCCAAGCTTTCCTACACAACTGTCCCACACGAACCTCGTTATTAAGTTCATACTCTGGAATGTAAGTGGGACAAACAACGCCACTTTCGAAAGATAATACACCTCTTTTGTGAACATCCTTAAACCCTCTAAGTTAGTCATTTTAGAGACTAGAATGGTTGAGCACAAAAGCATTACCCTTGAACTAGTCTTTGACAACCAAATCCAATATCCTGATGTGGGTAGATCTGGAGGGATAGTCATCATGTGGAGGGACAATAACCTCAAGCTTGAGGATATCTCCATCTCTCAGCAAGCCATCCATGCAGTAGTCAAGGTACTCTCCTACTCTCATTCTTGGCTATTTTATCTATTTATGCTAGTATTGACTTTAACACTAGAACTACCCTTTCGGACAACTTGATTAACATGTCCTATACTCACCACTCTGAGTGGTTCTTGGAAGGAGACTTCAATGAAGTCCTCTAAGTAAAGAAAAAGTATAGGGGGTAATTCTATTAATAGTAGAAGAGCGAACCTCTTCTGGGACTATCTTAATAAATATGAGATGTTAAATATAGGGTACAAAGGTATCAAGTACACCTGGACTAATAAAAGGTATAGAAATAGGCAGCACCTAATCCTGGAATGGCTAGATAGTTGTCTTGCTAATGACCAGTGGATCAAAGTACCCAGATGCTAGTATTACCCACTTACCCCTACTCACTCCGACCATTGTCCTTTACTAGTCAACCTCTCTAGAGATAGCAATACTAACTCTGAAAGACCCTTTAGGATGGAGCCCATATGGTGCAGGCATCCGACCTTTGAAAATATGGTCCTCTCTTTTTTCGACCCTTCAAACACCATCCTCAAGGCAATTACTGATCTCCAGGAAAACTTCATGAAATGTAATAGACACAAATTTGGAAACATCTTTCATAATATGAAGAAAATCTTGGCCAGAATTAAGGGTATCTAAAACTCTTCTTACTACCCTTATAGCTCCTTTCTGCAGAACCTAGAAACTGAGCTTGTCCTTGAGTATGACAAACTTTTAAGGTGTGAGGAAGATTTCTGGAAAACTAAGTCTAGAATTAACTGATTAACCTAGGGTGACTCTAACATTAAGTTTTTCCATGCCTCCACTCTTACCAGGAGAAGGAAGAACAAAATTCTTTCCTTAAAAGATGATGTTCGTACATGGATTACTAAACACACCCAAATTAGTAACCATATTACCATCTTCTTCAAAGATCTTTACACTACTGACCATCTCTCATCCCCCAGTAATCTTCACTCTTACCCTCATCATCCCTATTTCCCCATCCTAGAGAACTTAGATATCACTGTGCTAAGCTCTCTCTTCAGAGACTCTGAAATAAGACTGGCCATCAAATCTTTCAAACCACTTAAATCCCCATGACCTAATAGAATCCACCCTCTCTTTTACCAAAAATAATGGCACATTGTGGGTGAGAAGGTTACTACCTTCTACAAACAAACCTTCTAAAGGAGCAGAATGGGCCCTTCCATAAATGAAACCTTCTTATGCCTTATCCCAAAATGTGCTAATGCTTGTCAAATAAAGAACTTTAGACCCATTGGACTTTTCAATACCTTGTACAAGCTGGTGACAAAAATAATTGTTAACAGGATCAAATCCTTACTCCCAAAAATAATTGGTTCTAGCCAACTTAGCTTCCTAACCAACAGAAGGGCTTCTGACAATGCAATTATTATACAGGAATTCATTACTCATTTTATCAAAATAAAAGGAAAACAAGGTAACATAATCCTTAAGATTGACTTGGAAAAAGCCTTTGACAATCTTGAATGGTCTTTCATCAAAGATACCCTCTTGTACTTTAAATTCCCTCCATCTATCACCAGTCTAATTATGTCTTGTGTTTCTTCTTCCTCTATCCCCGTAGTCATCAATGGCTCTAGAACCACTAAGTTCAACCTCTCTAGAGGTATTAGGAAGGGAGATATCATGTCCCCTTACGTCTTCATTCTTTGCATAAAAAGGCTCTCCAGAGACACAACCAAAAAAACAAATAATAAAGTATGGAATCCTATTAGCATCTCCATTCAGGGCCCCAAAATATCCCACCTTTTCTTTGCTGATGACCTAACTCTATTATCTAAAGTAAGCCTGGAAGACTATCAAACCATTAACTCTACTCTTGCTGAGTTTTGTCAGCAATTTGGCCAAAAACTCAATAATTCCAAGTCCAAGTTTTTTTTCTTCAAACTGTAATGATGTCACATCCTCCACCTGTTCCAGTATTCTTACCATCAATAGTTGTAACAACTTTGAAAAGTATTTGGGCTACCCCATCTTTAGCAAGAGGCCTGTTGATAGTGATTTTTAATTCATTATTGACAACATACAGGCCAGACTGACTGGTTGGAAATCTAAAATGATTAACAAGGCTGGTCGAATCGTCCTTGCTAAATCCACTCAGCAGTATTCCCTCTCATGTCATGCAGTAAATAAAGCTTCTCCAAAAAGTCACTTCCACCATCAACCAAATCCAATGAAACTTTATTTGGGGAACCACTGCTGATAAGAAAAAAATCCATCTTCTTAATTGGGAGAGAATTACTACACCCAAAAAGGAGGGTGGTCTTGGCCTCCAAAAAGCTGAGCTCGGGAATAAAGCTCTACATGCTAGCCTTTCCTGTAGAATGTACAATAATACCTAATCTACTTGGGCAAAAGTGTTGTACTATAAGTATTGCAATTCCCACACTTCCCATCCCACTAAAAGAATCACTTCCATAACTTGGAGTTGCATTAAAGAAGGTTGGATGAACTGTAGCACACACTATAGATGGATTGTCCATAAGGGTAATAGAGTTCAGTTCTTTTGGGATAAATGGATCCCAAATCACCCCTCCATTAGAAGTCTCCTTGAAGGCCCCTTGAATAAAGGGGAGGAACAATTAAGAATAAATGCCATCCACAATAATGGAGAATTGAGTCTTGAAGACCTCTCATTTATCCTTCCTCAGTCCCTTCTTAATATTTTAAAGAATAGCTATATTCCTCAGCTAAGTAGTGTTGAGGATAAGCTTATTTAGGATGCTTCTCCTGATGGTAACTTCTTCCTCAACGGTGTCTACCAGACTCTTAATTCTAGAAAAGAAGACCCCAATGTCAACCATGACTTTTGTTGGGTTTGGAAGCTCCACACACCCCATAAAATAAAAAATTTCTTTGGCTCCTCCTTCACAAGAGACTTCCTACTGGCAGTTACCTCTACCACATTAACCTAAATGTGTCTCCCATGTGTAAACATTGTCAAACCATCAGTGAAGATATAACACATATTTTCTTCACTTGTCCTAAAGCTATCTCCTCTGGAATAACCTAATTCTCCAAAGCTCTTCCATTGCTACATGGGATCACAATAACATTAGTGCTGACAATTGGATACCTGAAAAGCTCTTAAAGGAAAAGATTTCAATCGTTTATGCTCTTAGGAATCCTTTCTACCTTTGTAATATTTGGCTAGCTAGAAATGAATACCTCTTTAAAGACAAAGAGACTAAGATCCTTGTTGAACACACCATAGATTTATCCATAGAATATGCCATGCTTGTAGATACAAAAAAAAACCATTCAAACCCTTCGATAACCATCTACCTTAAGTAGGAACCCCCCATCCAGGGCACGTATAAGCTCAACACTGATACAAGTGTAACTACTTTGGACAAGGTAGAATGGGAGGAGTTTTTAGGAACCACAAAAGAAAGTGGATTATACGATATGCAAGAAACCTTCCCCATGTTAGTTTTTCCCATGCTGAACTTCTGGCAATCCTCGAAGGCTTAAGACTGATTGTTACTAGAAATCTAACTCTCCTGGAGATTAACTGCGATTCCAACACTGCTTTGAACATGATTTTTATTAACAACTCTGTATATTGTGATGTAATCCTTGAGTACAGGTACTTATTGCAGATGTTGGGAGCACCAGTCATGAAGCATACCTACCGGGAGCAAAATAGAGTTGTTGATGCACTGGTAAAGATAGGAAATGGAGACCACCTATTAGCCAACTGCAGATTTTGAGTGATCCTCCGATGTATGTAGTTGCATCCTTGGCAGCGGATATTGTAGAAAACACCTTACCTAGGACAGTTAAAAGTTGTAATTTGAACTCTTCTAGCTTTGTACAAGCCCAAACTGTCTCAAGGGCTCCTTTTGAACCTACTGTTCCTACTACGCATGTAGAATATTAATTCTATATATGAATATCATCTCCTAACCCCCCCCCCTCTAAAAAAAAAGTTGAAGGCAGGGTTGGAGCTTTCCATTCGGGAGTTAGTCCATGTATGCCTTCATAAGTAACTCAAAGATTTGTTAGTGAGGATAGCCTAATTAGGTTATGCAACAAGAAAATAACTAAGATTCTTGGCGGAGAACCTGAGGTTCAGCTTTGAGGTGTGACTGGTTAAATCGATCGTTAGAAAGTAATGAGATTTGAATTACAAGGTTTCAGTGGAGAAATTAAAGCAGCACAGGGAAGAGGACTTTGAAGATACAGAGGATGCCGAGTGAAATTGAGTAACTGCTTCCATGACCAAGCTGGGTTCTTGATGTTGAATAAAAATACTTCAACGATGATTTAAAAAAAAAATGCCACGACTTTTATCTTTTAATGGAGAGAGGGAAACCAACTCATGCGACAAATGGATCAACACTAATACTAACAGAAAACTTAACGAAAGGATGTTTTTTGGATAATTTTTGAAAACTTGGAGGATGTTTTCAGTTAGCTGAAATAAAATAAGGATGTGGTTAAAGCTTGAGTGAAACAATAAGGATGATATTAATCAAAAAATCTTAATTTATATCATTGTACCCCGCCAACGGATAATAAAATTATTTTAAACCTTTAAAGTTTAATGTTCATAAGTTCAATTGAAACCTCATACAATTTACTAGTATTTTTTTAGTTAAAATATATATTTTTCGCTCATCAGTCAAGCATCGAAAAACCTTATCCAAACAAGTATTTCCACAACTTTTTCAAAAACAGTGTCAAAAACAATTATTATTCATAAAAAGTAAAATAAAATGCTAATTGGGCACTCTGGTCATTTGAATTGAAACTATGACAATTTGAAATGTGGGCCTAACCATTAGACTATCTCTACTTTGATTAAGAATTATTTTTCGATTAAACAGGTTGAAGTGAAGATTGACTTGGACTCATTTAAACTCAATATAAAAATGAGTTGGAATTTAATAGGTTAAAATTTATCCAATAATAAATTATTTTGAACTCAACCCATTAAATATTGAACGAATTCGGTAGGTCAACTCCAATAATAAATTATCTTGAACTCAACCCATTAAATATTAGGTGGATTGGGCAGATCAACTCAATTTGGGTTCATTTTGACACCCCTAGTATTGAACAAAATTCTTAAAATGTTAAAACGACAAATAGTTATTCCATCCATTCATTTTTAATTGCTCTCCTCATTTTTCGTGAGTCAATTTGATTAAGTTTTAAAATTTAATTAAATTAGATTAATTTAATTTTAAAAAAAAATAAAATTTAGATATTCAAAATCTACATGAAAAGTATTATAAATTACAATTTTTTTCAATTTAATTAAGAAATACATCTTAAAATGTTATTCAAAGTTTATATCGTTTGACTAAAAAAACAGAGCAATTGAAAAGGAGTGGAAGGAGTAAACTGTTGCCGGTATATTCAATTGAGTGCACTGAAAGTTTGGCATCATTTACAATTGTGGCATTCATCTTTCAAGTGCGACCAATCACATTCTTGATCTGTAAGTGTCGGACGAGTTCAACCAAGTCTTGAGGTCATCAAAGCTTTTGGTTTTGAAAGCAGTTTTTGGCCTTCGTTCACACTAACTGATGAAACAAAGTCATTAAGCTTATCGGTTGCATCATCAAGACAGTCTCTTCAACCAATTCTCCAGTGGCGAAGACACTGAAAACCTAACTTTTCAAAAATCAAACTGACGACCGACCAAATAACCCAAAAACCAAAAGCACAGAGAATCAAATTAATGTGGATGGTTACGGTTTACATTCCACCTTTTTACCCCTCCTTCGTATTGGAACTAAATGCCCAACAACTCCATTCTCTTTAAGCTGATTTCAAAATTACGTTCTCCATTACGTTTTACTCAATGAAGGGAAGGGGAAAACTGTTCACAAACTATATAGATGCCAGAATTCCAAGATAACAAGACAAGAAATATATATATATATAAAACAACATACCCAACATAAACCCACAAAGTGGAGTCTGAAGAGGGTAGAGTATAACCAGACTTTACCCACTTTGAGGTAGAGAGGATGTTTCCGATAGACCCTCAGATCAAAATATAAACAGACCAAAGCAATATATATAGAGAACGAAATAGCTGAAATACAGAAATTCAGGGCAAAATATTATAGAGAATCTTACAAATCACCCTAAACAAAAGTCATACCCTTAAGTGTAAAAGAAAACACAGATAATAACTAAACTCAGATGAAAGCAGAGCTACAAAAGCGTATTTCGACTAATAGTATAGAAGAATAACTGAGAGAATGCTCAACTATCTAACATAATCATCAGTCGGAAACAAATATACTCCTGCTCTCCTATTGCTGATCTCTGCTGGCAGTCCAAAGTTCAAACAAGATCGCAATAAACCTTATTTGTTGCAATAAGTTGCAGAAATACCGAAACATCAGTTGAAACAATAGGAGATTTGCTTAAATTTGATAGAAGTAGCAAGCAATAGCCCGAAGACTAGCATAGATGTAGCATACTAGTTAACTAGTAAGTAAACAATAGCACAGCTGACTAGATCAATCTATTAGGCCAGTCTTATATGCACTTGCTAATAGTCTACTAATAATACGAGGCCCATAATCTCAGATAGCCCATTCTAATATCCAAATTTACCCAAACAACAATGGCAAAATACAAATGGAAAGTAAAATTCTATCTTTCTCCTTCAAGCAGCAGCTCCCTCTTGCAGCAGCATCTGGTCGAAATGCCAGACACCTGAATTACAACCAAAGAGATAGATGTTAAATAACAGGGGGGGGGGGGGGGGGGGGGTTGTTATATAAATATGAAGATAATCTAAGTGTAGTGCTTGGTGTATTGATTTTTTTTGGAAAGGGAGTGTGTGCGGGTTGTTTATTTCAAGAATAGGCTGGACCAACCAGCTGTACCCTTTTCCGTTATAAGTAGGAAAGAGAGGTGCATGATCTCGCGAATTACTTCTGTATAAATTCAGAAATTATATGTAAGAACCATAGCATTTCGCGATTCATTGGTAAATCGATTTTGATTCTCTATTAACCAATAATGTGGAACTATTAACATGGTTAAAACAAACTGTTTGAAGTCTAGACGCAGCATGGTACTCTTTCTACCACTATGTTAATATAGAGGTGGTTTCAAAATAAATATTTTATCGATATAAGATACTCATATTGAGAAAATTATTTTAACCGCTTATTGTAAATTGTAAAAACGGGGATTTTACCCCCTTTATCTAATGCTGAATCGACGACCTATTCTAAGTAAGAAGGGCTTTTTGGATTTGAAAAAAAAAAAAAAAAACAACTTTGCTGACAAAATGAACAAATGCAATCTTTAAATGGGATAGGTAATCCTACCATGTCCTTGGCCAACTCTTCTCAACTGAGAAACATATTCTGAGATCTTCTTGATAGCTTCCACCTAACATTAGTAAAGCAAAAACTTGAATTTCTGCTACAAATGGATTTAAGATTTAATCTCAAAATCTTTTAACATATAGCATTATTTCTGCATAAAAGTATAACTATCACCTGTTCTCCCAAGAACTCACTTTCAACAAAATCAGCCAATTGCACATCATTGTTTCGTGAAGCTACCTGTTTTTAAGAGTTTAGCTACGTCAATTAAAAAACTAAAAGTGGCAGATTCTAAAAAAGGCATGTAGAGCTGGTCACACTTCAAAGTTTGTCATTTTTATAACAAAAACCTAAACAACTATCGTCCCTACATCAAAATGTATAGTATGGCAGAGGAACTCACAGCATGCACGTTTAGAAGTTTTTCATTCGTCAACTTCTCCAGGGACAGGGCGAGCTCCATTGCTACAACGAAAATTAAACAAGAAAAAGGTGGCAATTAAATTTAAGTCAGAGTCTGTAAAAATGTAACAAAAGTAGTGTTTACTAGCCTTTCAAATTCACGAGAAGGGTAATAGAATTAAACAGTAGTTAATAGGGATCTTAGTGTACAGAACCATCACAATAAATATGCACCTAACTCCATTTAATTTCCAAGATGAGTACGGCTCAATTAACAGAAAAGAGAGGAACACGGTGGTCGTTGAAACAAGCAATCCATTTCCAATATATTGATAGAGAACCATTTATATTTGGCAGCAAGGTAGATTCAAGTCTATATAAAAACTTCCAAATTAAAACTTACAACTACTCTATCCGTCCCTATTAAGTTGTTCCTAAAACTAGTTATCCCAAATTACTTGTCAATTTACAAAACCAAGAGAGAATTAATCAACTTGTTCCAATTTTAGGCCAAACCCATCGACAGCCCCCTCAACTTGACACCACTTTCACTTTGACACCTCAAGTGGACGTTGTTCACTTTTGACACCTCGTAGAAAGAAAAATGTGTCACTTTGACACCTTTTGTTGATTCATAAAAAAGAATGTATCACACTCGCTTATGGGCACGTGGCAGGGGTATTTTCGTAGTTTCTTCTCTTTCTTCTCTTTCTTCTCTTTCTTCTCTTTCTTCTCTTTCTTCTCTTTCTTCTCTCTTTCAACCCATTAATTTTTCACTATTTTTTTTCCTTTCTTAAAACATCCATATACTCATGTTTAGCTAATCTCATCAAAAAACCAGCTGGAAAAAAAAAACAATTTTTCCTTGTGACCCGACCTGTTTACCCATTTTCAGCTATGTTAGCTATCTTCCTCAACAACCCAGCTAAAAAAAATAAAAAAGAACCATTTTTGATGAAATTGAAGTTGTTGGTATGGTGGAATTTAGTAGGTACTATTATATATAATGTCTTTAGAGTGACGAATTTGGAAACTTTTTATCTGATGTATCCTTTCATATTCTGTTCAGCTGTATTGTTGCAAGCAAACGAAGTTGTTTCAGTTGTTGTACCAAATACTGGTTGCTATGCTATGGATAACAACAATTGCATTCACGATTTTGTATCCTTTGAAACTCTTGCTTGTCGATTCAGTGAGAACGGGCAAAAATATGCAAAATTGACTACTTGAAGAAGGTGAATTGTACAGCAATTGTAGATGAAATTGAGTAGACAAAATCAAGTTGAAGTTTTTGAAAATGATTCAGGTGATTTAACCGGTGATAAAATAGTTGGAGTGGTGCGAGTTCAATCAACAAAATCGACCAACTTCTGAGCAGATACGTGTTGAAAAAAATTGGAGAAGATGATTTGGCAGGTAGGTGGGTTGGAAGGGGGGTGAGGGTATTTGGAGAAGAAGATGATTTAATAATTTAAATTAATTATTTAAAATTTATTTTGGAGAAAAATGACAAGTATCGGCATACTATTTGTCACTTTACACGTCTGCAGCGCGTGTAATACATGTTAGGGTTTTTGCCTTGATTTTCTTACCAAAATTAAGTTTTTACTTTTTCGTGGAAGAAAAATAAAAGTAACCATAATTACTTTTACTTTTCTTGAAAGGAAAAGATAGAACTTTTCCATATTTTGCTAACCTCTTTCTAATAAGAAGAAAGGTTTTAGACATCTATAAATAAAAGAACCCCTTCTCATCAATAACATTCACAATGTAGTCTTTAAGGAGTCTTGTTTAGAGAGAGATTTTCTCTCAATTAATTTTTATGTTTTTTTATTTAGGTTTTTAAATATTTAGGCCAATTGGCCAAATCATATGCAATAATATATTTTTAGTATTATATTTTTTTTGTCATCTAAATTATCATCTCAATGATTTGCAATTTTAAGCTTCCGCATGACGGCCTCGATTTCGAACCCAACAAGTGATATCAGAGCCTATGGTTCAATGATCCGATGGTTCAGATTGAGGACATGTTGAGAACAAAGTAGCAATAAATTTGATGATAATGAACATATATGTCCAAAAACTACATGTGGAGATGATTGTCAATCATATTTTCAATAATCCTGTTATTACATATTTGAAAAGAAAGCTTACTTTTAACTCTATAAAGGACTCCAATATTTTTAGCCCGAAAGGGCTTATATATTTTTAACCCAAAAAGCTTCAATTTTTAAAGCATGTCAAACAGCAGTGATATATGAAGAATATGTAAAGAACGAATATTATGCACAAGAAGGAGGATCAAGAATATTTTGCAGAAAATCAAGCCAAAAAGGAGATTTGTTAGGGTTTTTGCCCTGATTTTCTTACCAAAATTAAGTTTTATTTTTTGTTGAAAGAAAAATAAAAGTAACCATAGTTACTTTTTCCTGAAAAGAAAATATAAAACTATTTCATATTTGGCTAATCTCTTTCTAAGAGGAAAGGTTTTGGACATCTATAAATACAAGAACCCCTTCTCATGTCATAACACAATAGCATCCACAATATAGTCTTTAAAGAGTTTTGCTTAGAGAGAGTTTTTCTCTCAATTGATTTTTATATTTTTTTATTTAGATTTTTTTTAATATTTAGGACAATTGGCCAAATCATATGCAACAATATGTTTTTAGTATTATATTTTTTTGTAATTTAAATTATCATCTCACTTATTTGCAATTTTAAACTTCTGCATGACGCCCTCTCGATTTCGAATCCAACAATACTCGCGCATTGTATATTTTTGCTAATTCAGCAAAAAGTGTCTCAGTGACACATTTTTCTTTCTTTGAGGTGTCAAAAGTGAACAACGTCCACTTGAGATGCCAAAGTGAAAGATGGTACCAATTGAGAAGGCTGTCAATGGGTTTGGCCCCAATTTTACCCTTATATAGTTCTTTTTGGAAGTCTAAAACAATTAATTTGTAAAGTTCCAAAAAGATTTCTTAAGTAATCAATTTTACACTTCTTTAATGATTTTTAAAGGGCATGTGAAGTAAAAAGTAGAAAATTAATATGGGACGGAGGGAGTAGGAGAAATGTGGCCAAACTTACCATATAATGCATCCCCCTTCTCAGCATGATCAAACTCCGTTAGTGGCATCAAGATAGACTGCAGCTTCACCTTCCCACCGCGCTTGTTCTAGAAATAACAAACACACACACAAAAAAAAAGTTAAATTAGAAACCATAACCCAGCCTTAAAACGATGACAAAAAGCAAAAAAATACTAGTTCATTATAACAGCGAATCATCAAACACCTGGTATTCCATAAATTTCTCAGCGTGTTCCCTTTCCTCTTCACTAGATTCCTTGAAAAACCTACAGTCAAGAAATCAATAACTCAGAATACAACACCATCTAACAAAGGAAGAAATTCAAAATTTGGAGAGGGTTTCTGTAAAATTACTTGGCGAGACCCTTGAGAGCAACGTTGTCTCGATCGAAATAGGCAAACATGGCATGATAAACGTAGGAAACATTGTATTCCACACTGGAAGTGTAAAAATAATCACAGATTTAACCCTATAGACTTAAAATATGCATTTAAAACACACAAAAAAAAAATATTAAAGGAAGGACCCACTTGATCTGTTCATTAATAGCGGCTTCGCAGTCATCGGAGTACTTCTGGCGAGCAAGAGAGGCTTGGGGAACAGTGGGTACAAGCATAAGCTCTCTCTTCAACTCCTCAAAAGGCTCAAAGACAACACCGGTCAAGGGTTTGTGGTTGGTGGCCTTTGAAGCACAAACCATGAAGCCCTTTCCACTTTTGGCAGAAAAACTCTTCAGGCAAAAGAGATTTTCCCCATGGGTAGGGCTGTTCAACAAAGAAAAAGCTGGTGCCACCTTGAGAAGCATGGTGCAAATTAGGGTTATGTGAAACAGAGGAGGAGAGGGAGAAAATTCAGTGTGTGGTGGTTATGACTGATGATAGGAAGGGGAAATGAACCCTATACATATACAAAAAGCTGAGTGGACTGCAGACCATTAGGACCGTTGGATGGATTGACAAGTGGATGGACGTGATTGATTCACGGGTAGAAGCGCGTGGTTGCCTTGTGCCATATCTGAAGATGCCCCTGCTCGACAATTGCAGCAAAAACGTTCATTTCCCAAAAGACAAAAACGAATAGTTGTTGCAACTTTTAGAATGATTAATTATCTCCCTTGTATATCTATAATTTATATTTATATTTATAATATATTAAAAGTATAAACTTTTTATTTTTAAAGATTTTTTTTCACTATTTTATTCAGTTAATTATTTTTATTATATTAACTAAATTTCTAAAATATATGAGACTTTTAAAATATATGTAAGGAGAATTAATTAATATTTTTTTTTTATACTAATTAATTGAAAAAATACTCCTAAAATAAAACTTTATTAAGGAAATACTTCTATAAATAAATCACTAGCAGACTAATTTCATTAATATTGTTGAAATCATCATAAATAAAATCAAAGTGTTGATCGTTTATTTTACCGAATAGTTGGATCGAGTAGAAGGCGCAAGCACATTCTCTTCAATGTGAATTTCCTTCTTCTTAGCTTCCTCTTTTTGTATGCTCAGTTGTTAATGTAAATACAATTTTCAATACACGGTGCAAGTTCAAACTCTGTATTTGTTTAAAGAAATTCATTTAATATGTAGGAATAAATTATTGCAATTCCTAACTTACGGTTGACTTTGAAGGATTTCATATATAAATGTTAGATTTAATTATATTGTTTTGATGTCTTTATTACTGTATTATTTTATTTTAATTTAGAGGTGGTAGATGAATGTCGATCAGTTTTGAAGAATTTTTTTAGGTAAAGATTAGGTTTAATTGTATTGTCTTAATATCTCTATTAGTTATTATTTTGTGGTAGTTTACAGGTCGTAAATGAATATCGATCGGCTTTAGGAAATTTTTGTGTATAAAGTTTAAATATAATTGTATTATTTTGATATTTTTTTTATCGTATTATTTTGTACAGTATGTAGGTGGTAGATAAATGTTGGTAGACTTTGAAGAATTTTTTTAGGTAAAAGTTAAGTTTAATTGTATTGCTTTGATATCTCAGATTTTAGAAATTCTTTGGTGTAAAATTAGGTATAGTTATATTATTTTGATATCTCTATTATTGTATTATTTTGTTATAGTTAACAGGTGGTAGATGAGTTTCAGACGCTTTGAGAAATTTTTTGTGTAAACGTATCGTATTGTTTTGTTGCAGTTTACAGGTAGCAAATGAATATCGATTGGCTTTGAGATTTTTTTTCGATAAGGGTTAGGTTTAATTAAATAAATTTTCCATCTTTACATATTCAAAAGATGTTGAACTTAATTATTGTATTCATTTTTATTATTTAAACAAATTTTCTATTTAGTATAACATTTGAACTCATTAAAGTGAGGTACACGCGCGAGACGCGTACACCTAAACTAGTATATTTATAAAAGCAAAATTAAACAAGAGAAGATGCCAAATGGCAACATATTAAAATAACCATGTGGCAGTCTTTTGGATAAAATTAAAAAATATTTTAAGACAAAATTAAAAATATTGTAATAGTAGTAATATAATATTGTCTCTTTTATAATTTAGATAGATAGATAGATAGATAGATAGATAGATAGATAGATAGATAGATAGATAGATAGATAGATAGATAGATAGATAGATAGATAGATAGATAGATAGATAGATAGATAGATAGATAGATAGATAGATAGATAGATAGATAGATAGATAGATAGATAGATAGATAGATAGATAGATAGATAGATAGATAGATAGATAGATAGATAGATAGATAGATAGATAGATAGATAGATAGATAGATAGATAGATAGATAGATAGATAGATAGATAGATAGATAGATAGATAGATAGATAGATAGATAGATAGATAGATAGATAGATAGATAGATAGATAGATAGATAGATAGATAGATAGATAGATAGATAGATAGATAGATAGATAGATAGATAGATAGATAGATAGATAGATAGATAGATAGATAGATAGATAGATAGATAGATAGATAGATAGATAGATAGATAGATAGATAGATAGATAGATAGATAGATAGATAGATAGATAGATAGATAGATAGATAGATAGATAGATAGATAGATAGATAGATAGATAGATAGATAGATAGATAGATAGATAGATAGATAGATAGATAGATAGATAGATAGATAGATAGATAGATAGATAGATAGATAGATAGATAGATAGATAGATAGATAGATAGATAGATAGATAGATAGATAGATAGATAGATAGATAGATAGATAGATAGATAGATAGATAGATAGATAGAGTTTATTTAATAATATAATAATAGTAGTAGTAATACACAAGTTGTATTGCTTTTAATTTAAAATAAAACGTGGTAATTTTTAGGACAAAGTTTGATAGTACGTTAATTAAAAAAATCAATAAAGAAGTATTAAATATTTGTATTTAAAAATATTAAGATTGTAGAAGCATTAAAAAAATTCATATCTTAAAGTTTGGAACGCATAGTTGAAAAGTACCAAATAAATTCTAACTATTTTAAAATAAACTAAAACAAGACAAATGCCAAGTGACAACATATTAAAATAGTCACATGACAGTTTTTAGGACAAAATTAAAAAAATATTGTAAGACAAAGTTAAAAATATTGTAATAAAAATTTTGAATTGAAAGATTAAGTATTTGAATTTGAAATATATTATCTTAATAGCTAGAAACTCATAATTGAAGAATTCTAATAGCTATTACTATTTCAAATTTGTCTCTTTTATAATTTAAATATTATATATTTATATATATATAGAGAGAGAGAGAGAGATAGAGAGAGAAAGAGAGTTTATTTAATAATAATATGATGATGATAATAATAATAATAATAATAATAATAAGTAATACTACTACTACTACTAATTACTACTACTACTACTACTACTACTACTACTAGTAGTAGTAGTAGTAGTAGTAGACCTAAAACGTGCATCTTGAACTGTGTTCTGAAGGGACCGCATCTTCAACGTGCATCAACACATTTTGACCTAAAACAAACACATAGACCCTCCATGTATCATTTAAGGCTTCTGAAGAAAGTGTTCTGAAGGGCTTCTAAAATGCCACAACTTTGAAGGTAGTGTTCCTGATCGAGCTCACAAGAGACGAGAAACTCTTTACCAACTTTGAAGAGGGCAACGACCAGCTTGAATACAGAATCAACAAGCTCCGGCAAGCTTGAAAATTATCGAGATTCACATACTACAACAAGCATTTGATCTTCTCTAAGGAATGTTGAAAGCATGTCAAGGCAAGAAAACACAATCAATTATAACCATATTGCTAAGGAAACAATTATACTCTATTTGCCTTTCAATCCCGTTTGTGGTTCCGGTCAGGTCAACGACAGTGGACCTGATCGAAAACACAAACAAGAAGACATGGGATGAAATTTAAAATTCAGAAATTTATTGCCTTCGCTTAGTTTCCTTATTTGGCAGTTGCTGTTGGCATAAGTTTTCTAGACTTGTTGTACATCATTTCTACCCTCGATGCCCATGAGGCTTCTTTGTTGGTCTTCTCCTATTTTCTATCTAAGTGATAATCCCGACCACGCAGCTCCCTAGCAAAGTGTCCATCTGCATTGTTTTTCTTTCAGAGACACAACAAATGAAATTACATTACCGGATACACTTTCATATTTGCACTTGATTCAGATCTCACTTGATTCAGATCTCGCATCTGTTAAGATAATTCCACCGGCTAGATTCATTAGAAGTTACTTTCTGCCCTATGTCTCTTTTTTAATTAGCTCTCAGATGATATAGTCTTCCATCAACCACCCATTTTCCTTCGAAAGCATTCTCCTACCGCATATTCTGGTATAAAATCATCACCCCGAGCGAGCAACCCCGCCATATAAATTTTGGCTAGGGCAATAAATATATTGATTTTTCGTTCTTATTAGATGCAGTGCTAATCTTTGAAGGCCCTCTAAGGGTCCAATGCACCCTAAAAGTTAGTCCAATCGCTATTGAATCTCTTTACAATGACAAAAAAATTAGATCCCTTCACAATGCTTGACAAATAAACATGAGCAATAACCAATATTAAATCTTAACAGGCTATCAAAACCATATTCATGGTCCCTCAGCCTTATCAGTTCGGACCTACCAAACTTAACTGTAAAATTGCAGACATCTTGTTTGAATGATCTATGACTAATCAGTAAAAACATCATTCAAAAAAATTAGTGCACTCTATGTGTGTTTCCATGATAACATTATCAGTAATACATACCTCCCACATATGAAGTGGTTCCATCTACAAGCAGCTTATTCCTCCGATCCTATCTTTACTGCAGCCTCTTGAGATAGTCCGTCAAAAGTTGATCAACTGTCAGTTCCTTATATCTACAAAGAAGAGGAAAAAAATTAATGTCATAAAAAGAACATTGTCCATCTGTTGCATCAGATGTGGAGTCTGTTGCAACAGATGTGGAGTCTATTGCAACAGATGTGGAGTCTGTTGCAACAGATGTGGAGTCTGATAGAATACATCAGACCAGCCTTTCTGGTGGTTTTATTTGTTCCAACAGTTTCTCTATCTGTTGCAACATCAACAACAACATAAACATCAACAAAAAAGAAACAACATTTGTTCCAACAACATCATCAACAACAAAGAAGCAACATTCTTTATGCCAGAACCATCAACAACACCACACGTTCCAACAACGCCAACCTCACCAACAACATCAATAACTGCATCAACAATAATGAAACAAACAAAATACATATAAAAAAATGATACTTCCAACAAGGCTTTTAAACTTCTCCCAACAGATGACTTTTTTCTCAAATTGTAATGAAAATTCTCGAATTATTTATTCAACACTTACAAGTTCCTTAATTTTTTTTAATAAATATGATATGGGTAAATAGTAATTAAATAAAAAAATAGATATAAATAACATGCAAAGAAGAAGACGAGAATGAAAGAGCAATAATGAACCATACCTTAATATCAAAAAATGGATCAAAACAGAAATTTAAGTCGAGGAAAGATATGGAAGAAAACAATGAGAGTTGAATAAAATAAACTGCAGTTGAAGGAAGAGATGAGATAATTTCTATAAATGTATTGTGTACGTAGACGTGGTGGTTTTCAATATTCATTAATTAATATTCATTAATTTCATTAATAATTTGAGGGGCACGAGGAAGACTAAGACTACTGACATTGAAAAGACAAGACAAGATTGCTCAATAAACTCACTTTTGAGATATCCAAGAAACATTTTTTACCACCTTTAGTAGTAAGTACTACTACTTGATATTATCTACTCAGACCAGAAGCTTCTTGCTTTAAAATTAAAAGAGATAAAAAGATTTTCAAACAAATATGTCATCTATTGCAACATATATAAATATCTGTTTAGAAATTCGAACAACTCAGTTATCTATTACAACAGATATAAATATCTGTTTAAAAATCCCAAAAGCTCAGTCATCTGTGACAATAGATGAAAATGTTTATTTGATAATTAATAAAATCAGATATGTCATCTGTTACAACAGATATAAATATTTTTTTAAAAATTTCCAACAGCTCAGTCATCTGTCACAACAGATGCAAATATCTATTTGATAATTAAATTAGATATGTCATCTGTTGCAACATATATGTACCTGTTTGAAAATTTTCAACAGCTTAGTCGTTTGTTGCAACAGATTTCATAGCAATTGATTTAGGTGGAACTAGGGATGAATGAATGAGCTCGCAGGGTCAACTACAAATCCAATTGAGTCTTTGCAATTGCATGGCCTTGGTATTGCGTTCATACCGACCCGAGTCGTCGATCGATCACTCTGAGTTGAAATGAGTTCTCATCAACTCAATGTTAGGATAGTGATAGTACCTAAGTTGATTTAGGTGGAACTATGGATGAATGAGTGAGCTCGCAGGGTCAACTACAAATCCAATCGAGTCTTTGTAATTGCATGACGTTGGTATTGCATTTATCCCGACCCGAGTCATCGATCGATTACTCTGAGTTAAAATGAGTTCTCATCAACTCAATGTTAGGATAGTGATAGTACCTAAGTTGATTTAGGTGGAACTAGGGATGAATGAGTGAGCTCGCAGGGTTAACTACAAATCCAATCGAGTCTTTGTAATTGCATGGCGTTGGTATTGCATTTATCCCGACCCGAGTCGTCGATCGATCACTCTGAGTTGCAATGAGTTCTCATCAACTCAATGTTAGGATAGTGATAGTACCTAAGTTAATTTAGGTGGAACTAGGGATGAATGAGTAAGCTCGCAGGGTCAACTACAAATCCAATCGAGTCTTTGCAATTACATGACGGTGGTATTGCGTTCATCCCGACCTGAGTCATCAATCGATCACTCAAAGTTGAAATGAGTTCTCATCAACTCAATGTTAGGATAGTAATAGTACCTAAGTTGATTTAGGTGGAACTAGGGATGAATGAGTGAGTTCGCAGGCTCAACTATAAATCCAAACGAGTCTTTGCAATTGCATGGCGTTGGTATTGCGTTCATCCCAACCTGAGTCATTAATCGATCACTCTGAGTTGAAATAAGTTCTCATCAACTCAATGTTAGGATAGTGATAGTACCTAAGTTGATTTAGGTGGAACTAGGGATGAATGAATGAGCTCGCAGGGTCAACTACAAATCCAATCGAGTCTTTGCAATTGCATGGCGCTGGTATTACGTTCATCCCGACCCGAGTCGTCGATCGATCACTCTGAGTAGAAATGAGTTCTCATCAACTCAATGTTTTAAAAACTATATCTTTTAAAAAATTTAAAATTAATTAAGATCAATTCGAACCAAATTAGCAATTTCAAAACTTGTCATTCTTTTCCAAAATTACAAATCAACCCATACAAATCATCCATTTGCGCAAAAAACTTTTCATTTTAAATATTAAGTTCTCGATCTTCTCTCTCTCTCTCTTGGGGAGTCCTCTCTCTCTCAACAATACAAACAATACAAACAACAACTACTCAACATATTGCTTAACCTTTTAAAACAGGTCAATTTTCTTCCCATTTACGACTATATATAGTTGTTTTTTTGACTTTATTCCCGCTTGTATCCATTTTTTTCTCTATCTTCGCATGTAACAGAGTTTGAGAAGAGTTTAACATTTATTTTTTATTCTAAAAAATAGGGCTTTTTAGTTAATGATAAAAAAAAACTTTTAGTTGTATTAACTTCGAGAATGGGTTAACAATTTTGAGTTTTGATGCTTAAAAAGTAGGAAGCACCCCAGAAAACCCTAGTTTTTCTCTCAGTGTTTTGTTGACTGTCGTGGTATTATTGGATGGTGTTTGTGGTGTTGTTGGTGGCTATTGTTGGTGGTGTTGGTATTTGTGTTTTTTGGCGGTGATGTCGATGGTCTTAGTATTGGTATTGGTGGCATTGGTGGTGGTCTTGGTGGCATTGGTCGTGGCATTAGTTGTGGTGGTGGTGGTCCATCTGTTGCAACGGGTAGAAATCTGTTGGGAGATATTAAATAGGTTTTCAAATAGATTCCCCATCTGTTCCAACTGATGGGTTATTCGTTGGAGTATTTTCTTGTAATGTGGCAGAGAATAATTTATTAAAATTTCTCCACCTGTTGCAACAGGTGGAATATCTGTGGGAAGATATTAAATAGGTCTTCAAAAAGATTCGGGTTCCCTATCTGTTCCATCTGATGGGTTGTCCGTTGGAGTATTTTTTTTGGTTATGTGGTAAGAATAATTTATTGAAATTTATCTCACCTTTTAAAAAAAAATTATACAGACATCAAATGCAATGTATTTTTTGTTTTTCTTTTGTTTGTAGTTAAAAAATGTCTTCCAAAAGAAAAGAAACAGAAAATAGAGAAAGTGGATCAACTTTCGATCACCAAACAAAAAAGGCTAGAGTACAGATAGATTCGGAGAAACTTCCAGAACAATCTCAGTCAGGGCAAAATGAAGCCGAGGAAAGTGATAACTACTCCTCACCAATGGGGCGTGAAATAATATCGAAATTCCAGCATGATTCTGTAAAACCATTAGTATTGACAAGTTTCGAGTTGCGATTCGAGTTGCGATGCCGATGAATAATCCTAATGCAGTATTTGGTGATCTTGTACTTAAATGCCAGTTGGGGAAACCTTTTGACGAACTTAGGAGTATTATGAAGAAGGAAAACATAGATGAACTTTTTAAGAAGAGCTGCTTTGCACACTTTCTTGAGCTGTATGGGCCCCGCTCTCTCCGTTTCCCAATGATCATGGTATATGGCCTTCTTAAGTGCAGGATCATGTATGCGGGGGATGATGGAGGTCTAAAGAAGGGCAAAAATAAAATGGATGGAGTCTGGATCAACTACTATGGCATGACGGTTTGTTTTGGATTGAAAGAGTTTGCCATTGTGACGGGATTGAGATGCGATCGTCCAGAAGAACCTGCCATCAAGAAAATACCCCACAAAGGGTCCAACAAACGAAAGGTAAAAAAAGATGGGTTGTTAGGCATTGTTGGACCTAGCTACAAAGTGAAGGATTTGATAGCGGATCTCAAGAATAAAGACATGCCAAAGCACTACAGGGAGAAATTGTGCTTAGTTTGGTTTGTCCATTCCGTTTTATTGGCAAGAGACGTCAAGAAAGTCATAGAACGTGATTTGTTGGCGCTTGCTGATGATTTTGGGAGATTCAACGACTATCCCTGGGGCTATGATAGTTACTACTTAACTGTCAAATATTTACTGAAAGAGCTAAAGCCAAAGACGACCACATTATACGGCTTTCCTTGGGCTTTCATGGTAAAATTGATCACTATTTTTACTTATTCATTAATTTATATTGAATATACTTGTGACTTTTTTTGCTTGCTTCCTGTTTACAATTTTAGGCTTGGGCATGTGAAGCCATTCCTCCCCTTCGAAAGCATTTCACGGATTACCCGGATAAGGTTTCTCATCCAAGGATCCTTAGGTGGTTGGCTGCAGTAGAGAGCAGTAAAAAAATATTAATGAGGCTGATCTCTTTAAACCTCCGGATGATGCAGTACATCTTCTTTCAATTAAAATAATTTGCCTCAAAGAAAGATATTGAAACAGATGTTCCATCTGTTGCAAGAGATTACCCGTTAACTGCAACTGGTTCAATGGGTAATCTGTTGTAAAAGACGATCCATATTTTGCAACAGAATAATTAACAGATGGGTATTCTGATGCAATATATTATCAATCTGTTTCAACATACAGATCAACTGTTGCGGTAGCTAGATCGTCTGTTGCATAAGTTGGCTGTGTTAACATAACCCGAGCCCCATGTAACCCAACTGACTGTAAATTATTATTATATGATTTAAATTCCTCTTATTGTTTTTTATAGGTTGCACATCTTTGGATCGTGCCTACCATTGATGAGCTGGGGATGACTTCTTTTCTTACTCTGGGTCTTGTTGATACAAAAGAAGACCCAACGGTGGAGTTAATAAAGAATAAATTGGATGGAGCAATATCCTTAAGAAGAGCAGTTAGGCAAGGTCAGTCTAATGTTGAAGCTCTTCACGACCTAACTCAAACTGCAACAGATCCGGGTGCTTCTTCTGGGGGTGTTGCTGGTGGAGTTGTTTGTGATGGTAGCAGCCATCCTGCTTCTGCTTCTGCTGCCAGTCGTGATTATGAGCATGTTGGTGCTCAGCAAAAAATAAATATGTTTGAAAATACCCCTTGCACAGGTCCTACCTCTCACCCCTACACCGATCCCTCCCACCCTTATAGTGGTCCCTCTCACCCCTCCCCACCCTCATGTTCTCATTGTAAATGCAAAGTGTGCAAGGACAGAGAGGATAAACTCCTCGACAAGCTAGAGGCTATTGCTGAAGCTGTTGAGGAGTTAAAATCCAGGAGGGGTGTCATACCATCCAATGAGGTGAGGGATCCATGCACTCCTACAGTGGAGGTTAGGAGGAAGAGAATAAAAATTAGACAAATTCTCTCCATTCTGAAATCTACAAAAAATGCAACTCCCCCCGCTCCAATAGTTGTTGAAGTTCAGGGGCCGCCGAAGAAGGTGGACATATTTGTGGCACTTGGCAAGGAGAAGAAGAAGGAGCTGGAAGAATTCATCAAGATGAAGGTTAAAAAAAAATACACCATGCATTCATTTGCCGCCAAAGACTTCTGGAATATGAAAAATATATGCGTGTGGTACGAGGACAAGGTAGGTTTACTTTTGCTAACCTACCCTTCCAATCTACTCCATGAAGAAGAATCTACGCAACAGATATGTAATCTGTTGCAACATCTTGGTATTCTGTTGCAACATAATACACATCTGTTGCATAAGTTGCGTTGGCTGGGTAATCTGTGAACTGATTCATAGAACCCTCTGCATCGGATTCTTTCCACTGTGTTTTTATTCTTTACAATTACTAACCTATTTAAAAATTTTCTTCTTATACCACAGTATGTTGATGAAATTCTCTGCCTCATAAGGGACAGACAATTAACGTCGTACCCAGATGCTTATGATGCTGCTGATAGGATAATGGACCTCAACTTCTACAATAATTTCAAAGATAGGTACGCTAATCTTCGTAATCTAGCTGATTCCGGTGGCCTGGGATTTGATCAGTTAGTTTCTACATTCCAATGGGATGAAGAAGTAATTAAATATGTTAGAGGGAAGAGGCCATATCCACACGGCAAGAGCTGGACCAAGACAAAGAAAATCCTTGCAGTCATAAACGTGGATGTTACCCATTTTCTCACTGTTGAGATACTACTATACGAGGAAAAGATTAAGGTTTATGACTGCAACTTACTTGTGTTCAGCGAGAAGATATTTTTAACCCACATGCAGCCACTCTTGAAATTGTTGCCCAAGTTGTTGATGCAGAGTAAACTTATGGATCATTTGCCGGCTGAAGTCTTGGCGAAGGAATCATGGGTTTTTAAAGGTCAAAATAAGAATATCCATCTCCCAAAAATACAATCGGTGCATCGTGCGGGCCGTACTCGCTTGCATATATGGAGTGTTTGCTGACCGACACACAAATGATCGGTGTGTGCGACACCGTTATGGGAAAAATGCAATGGGTATGGGTGTATGGGGTACGAACTAAATAGTTGGAGCCCGTGTTTAAAAAAGAACATGTACAAAGACAGAGACGAACACGATAATAAATTTTCATTTCAAGCCAATTCACTATACATATAGGGGCAATAATTTTTATGTCTGGCAAAGTTGAATTTTTATAATGCAATAGATTTTATATCTGTCGTAATAGATATAGTACCTGTTGTGACAGATTGATTATCTGTTGGAATAGGTTGGTCATCTATTGCGTTATGCAGATGTTCCCCATCTGTTTGTCGCAACAAATTTACGATCTGTTGCAACATTTAACTTATCTATTGTAACTGATCGGTAATCTATTGTAGCAAATAAAAAAAGTAGGAAGACCTGTTATATAATTTCCAGCAGATGACCTATATGTTGTATCTCATGTTGCAACATATGTCTAAATCTGTCTGATAAGATATGTCGTCTGTTGCAGCAGATGTATTATCTGTTGCGATATTTAAATCTAGTACTCCATTTCAATTAACATGTTCAAAACTCAGAATTAATTATATTCATAGACAGAATAAAATAAATTAAAGCCTTCAGAAATTACATGAAATAAAATAACTCAACAAATAAATGAAATGTAAAAAAATCATTATGAGTACAAATGATCTACTCTACAAATAAAACAACAAGTTAAACCAAGGAGAATAGGTTATTACATTGACAGAATTGAGCTATAAAGATCTAATCAATATGGACAAGTTATTCTTCATCCAGTGCTATGGAATTCGGCTTTGGTCGTCGTGGATCTTTAACGTTAGTTGCGTACGGCTTCTGAGCTTTCGCTTCTCTATATTTCCATAAAAGACCACCATATCTTTTGCGGAGTAATCCGACATCAATTCCATCATTTGGTACTTGTAATCCATCACTCAAATACTCGGCATAGGCGACAACAAAAGAACCTCAATCACTGCGTTATAAAAAATAGATAATCCATATCTTGCAGTTCATGCAAACGTTGTGAAATTTGTGAAATGAAACTAAATCATGACACTTAAACTTACAGGCTACCAATAGTTTTTTTAGCAATTCCGTCAGCATATTGTACATCAAATGGATTAGCCATTTTATCCCGGTATGCTTCAATCATCGACCAATCAGTACGAACCTTTTGATCCAAAAAGCCACTCATATCAAGGTAAGTAGGTAATATTTTGGCCAACTTTTGTATCTCAGACGATGGACTGGAACGTCTTCTTCGCGACATCGAGTCATAAACTCGGATGCGCCTCTCTTTTAGAACGACGACAGCCAACACCCAATGGAATTCATCACCATAATTGATTGGGATGTACACTTTGTTGACCAAATGCCAAGGTAAGCCAGCCGGAATGCTAAAACCTTTGATGATGTTGATTGCTATTCCTCATTTCGGGAAACTTTCGGCTGCTGTTGACAATACCTATCGTAGGCATTATTGATGTAAACTTTGTACAAATAATTGCCTGTTGTGTATCTGTATTGTTCTTGTGTTTGCAACTTGGCCTTCTTTCAGAGGTAGTAAAAAATGATATCGATGTGCTGTACATATTATCAAACATTTTGGATTACGTGACAAAAAAATCAATATGTAGATGTAATTAAATAAAGTATTAATTAATAGTAATATGTATGGCCTTTAAACCTCATCATTCCAGCAAGTTTGGGGCTGTGACATCAAATAGAACCAATTCTTCATTCCGGGATGTGCAACAACAAAGTCAAACATATCAAAACCAAGACTTGATTCGTTTACTTTGTAGCGCTCATCATTTTGTTTTCTACATGATAATTTATATGTGTTAATGTCAGGTTCTTACAACAAGAATTGTATAAACCAATATCCATAAAATTGATTTATGTACCTGCCGGCATGATGCTTTAACAGCCCATCGGCAATCCATTCTGAATAGTTGTTGATCAACTATATTAGTTTTTTTGGAGCCTCGTCCGAGATGTTAAACCCTTCAAACGGGTAATTCTTTCGTTCTCCCAAACTGATAGGCTCCACTTTTTCTTCATCTTTGAAAGCAGTTGATGGATTATCAACTGTCATATTATGCTCTTCGGCAGTAGCTGTGACATCCACCTGGAAAGCCAGAATTGTCAATGCTAAGTAGAAATAAACAACAGATTTTCCATCTATTGCAATAGATGATTCTTATGTTGTATCAGATGGATTATCTGTTGGGACAAATTCGAATAGGTAAATCAGAGCAGTACGATAATTTCGAACAGATGACCCATCTGTTGCAACATAAGACTCATATATTGAAACAAATAACGAATCTGATGCAACAAGTTAGACAACAGTTGCAACAAATGTATACATCTGTTTGATAATTTTCAGCAGATGTATCATCTGTTGAAACAGATATGTGTTTGTTTATTTTTTGAAATAGATGATGTACATTCACCTTCTTCAGCTAATTCTGCTCTTCTGTGGCCCTTGCACACTGAACATCGATGCAAGACAAAGACAAAGGTGTTGCAATATTGCTTTTTTTTATGATTGATGATGCCTTGAAAGTGTCTTTCCTTCTTCTCTTAGCCGCCTTGATCTCTAGTGGAGTGTCTGGATATGAAATTCTCTTTGATGGAATGACACCCCTCTTAGATGTCATTTCCTTTACAGAAGCAGTTAGTGCATTAATAGTATTAATCACTCCATCATGTTTCGCCTTGCTGTCTTGACATTTTCATGAAGAACATTCGCTAGATGCGGCAAAATCAGGAGAAAAATTTGTATAACCATTATGATCATAATCATAATGGCTTGTTATTTCAAAAACTATAAGAGGAGCATCATTAGCCCTACCCTCCAAAATTATTTTTCTTGTGATGGTTGTTGCTCCAAACAATTCCATTTTTATTCCATCAATGACCTTAGGGTCCGATAAAGTTTGCACATACCGTAAAGTAAGAAAAAATGGCATCTTCAACTCTCGGTTGGTCGTAACAAGTCATGGATGGACAATCTAAAATAAATCAGTACATATATTAAGAATGATGATGAAATCATTTAATCATTAATTGAAACAAAAACTTGATTAGAATTGGACTTACTGCTTCCTTGGGGGGGGTTGAAAAGATAAAAAAAAATTGCATTTTTATCTGTTTTGGTTGACAACCATCTCAGAATTCTTGGACAAGAAACTTCTTCCTGGTAGTTCACTTGTTGTCTCAAATAAGGAATGACTTCAAATGCCCAAGCCTATAACATAACGCCAATAAATCAAAAGCATTATTGAATAAAAAAATGATGAATCATATCATGATAAAAGAAATATTTACCATGAAGGTCCATGGAAAACCATATAAGTTGACTGTTTTTGGCGTTAACGGAGTCAACAAATATTTGACAGTCATTTAAAGCTTTCATAACCCCAAAGATAGATGTTAAATGCCTCAAGATCCTCGGAGAGATTTATTAAACCGAGGCTTATGTTGTTGTTAACGTCTCTCGCCCAAAGAACATTATGTACAAACCAAACCAAGCACAATGATTGCTTGTGCTTCTTTGAAAGTCCTTTACCTTTCAACGCTTCAATCAGATTTTTATTTTTGAAGCTTGGACCAACAATGGACACCAAGTCATCACGATCACTCGACTTGCCTTTTTCTTTTTTGGGTGTGCGGAGTGCGTTTTTTTGGGTCAGAGTAGGTATAACTTGAAAAGGAGAAGGAAGATAATATTTTAGTCCGGTAACTATGGCAAACTCCTCCCAACCAAAACAAATAGGCATGCCACAGTAATTTATCCACACCTCATCCATCTTATCTTTGTTTTCATACGTAAACCTGCACTTAAGAATATCATATACCATTTTCATCTAGAAATGAGCATTGTTGTCCTCCAACAAATCAAGATATTTCCCAAAGCAGTTTTTCCTGAAATAAGAATCCAATTTTTGTTCTCGAAGTATTTTTCTGAAGGCGTCGAAAGATTTTCCCATGACTGACTTAATCACGAGATCACCCATTAAATCTTTGGCACCATCGCACTGCATTCTCACAGGGTAACGATCAATGCTGAAGGTTTTGACCAACTCTTCGACGAAAGGGCTATTAGCATTTGAATCATCTTTTTTGAAAGATTCCTCCTCCCCGTGTTTATTATCTTCTGCTCCTGATTGAGATAATGCTTGTAAAGCAAGCTCATAGAGTGGTGGATATAGCTGAGCTGCTGCACTTGTTCCTTTACTTGGACCTTATTCAGTTTCTTTTATTTTGGGAGCCATATTATCTTAAATTAACAGGAACATAACATAGATTATAATTGATTAATACATAACAGTAATATAACAGTTCCAACAGACAACTAATCTGTTGAACCAGGTATGTTATCTGTTACAACATATAACCGACCTGTTACAACGGATGAGTAATACATGGGAACCATAAAAATAGCACTATCTGTTACACTTGGTATTTTATTTGATGCAACACATAACTGACCCGTTGCAACGGATGAGTAATCCATTGGAAATAATAAAAATAGATCACTAATCTATTGCACCAGGTATTTTATCTGTTACAACATATAATCGACCTGTTGCAATAGATGAGTAAACCGTTGGAAAGAATAAAAATAGATCACTAATTTGTTGCACCAAGTATGTTATCTGTTGCAACAGATAACCGACCTGTATGAGTAAATCGTTGGAAAGAATAAAAACAGTCCTAATCCATTGTAAAATGAAGAGTAAACCATTGGAAAGAATAAAAATAGATCACTAATCAGTTATCTGTTGGATCAATATTGTTTAGATTTCTTACAAATAGAAGAGTCGTCTGTCGCAACAGATGAATGATCTATTAGATTATTCACCTGTTGCATCAGATTTTTAATCTGTTGCATCAGATTTTAAAATGAAGAGTAAACCGTTGGAAAGAAGAAAAACAGATCACTAATCAGTTATCTGTTGGATCAATATTGTTTAGATTTCTTCCAAACAGAAGAGTCGTCTATCGCAACAGATGGATGATCTGTTAGATTGTTCACCTGTTGTATAAGATTTTCATAGTTGCATCAAATTTTTAATTTGTTGATTCAGATTTTCATCTGCTGCATTATATGTTTCATCTATTACATCAGATGTTTTAACTGTTGCAATACCATTTCTACCAATACAAACAACAAATCAACCCAGCAACACCAATATATCACACACACACATACACACTAAGAACATCAACTGTGATAAAAAATTGCCAATAAATTCGAATTAACAGTACGACAACGAGAAGAAGAAATGCAAAAAATCCAGAAATTAGGGTTTTATTCAGTCCACATTTCAATACCAGAAGAGTAGTTGGCTCAAGTTCCTCTGTTTCTTCATAATTTTTTACCTGTGAAAAAAGAAATGGGAGGATGAAGAACTCAAAGTTGTTGTCACCGGAGAAGTATTCATGTCGATTGATGGTTGAAAGTAAAAAAGAAACTCGCCCGACTATTTATCGCCGGAGGTTGAAGGAAGAAATTTTGCAGAACTGTTGGTTGGGAGAAGCTGGAGAGAGAGAGTGGTTGATTAGAATTGAAGAGGGGTGTGGGTTGGGTTGATTTGTATTTTTGAAAAGATTAAAAAGTTTTGAAAATATTAATCAAGTCCACAATTAACTTAATCAAGTTTCCTAATGATGTTTGACCCTATCTGTTGGTCAATGTCACCAATCCTTCATTCAAGACTTAAAAGACACCTTTCCTTCAATTTTCTCAACTTAGATGAGTATATCCCAAATTTAGGTAGATCAAATTGAAAAAAATAATTAGTGATTGATATTATATAAGTTTTCAAGAGTAGAGATATATTTAGACAATGAAAGTCAAATTTGAAAAAAAAAATATTGGCAAGAAATTTCTATCGAGTTTATTTAAGTAGAAAATATTAATTTAAAGACGACACATTTTAAAATATATATTTGATTGTACAAAACACATCTAATGCATGTGGATATCTAGGGTTGAAATCAATTTGACACCACTTATATTCTCAAGTCTTTTTTTAATTATAATAATAATAATAATAATAATAATAATCACAATAATAAAAGAGAAAGTTTAGCATATGATTAAGCTAAGTAACAACACGATAGAAAATGTAAATCGAGTTGGGTTGTGGGGTGAGTGGGAAGGAATTGAACTAATTAAGTAATATGCATATTACTATTTATAAATTCTAAATGAAAGAGATGGGGGACGGTAGAATAAAAATGTAAATGTTGTTGACAATCTGAACTCCTCAAATTGCAAAAAATATAATAAAAAAGATATGAAACATGAAAGTTTTTTTGCAATTACATGATTATTTTTACTCATATAGATTTGATTAAAGATGGGGAAAGAAACAATATTAACAATCTAATATCTTTAAATTACGAGTAATATAATAAAGAAAAATATGAAACATAAAGTTGTTTACAATTGCATGATTATCTTTTCTAATAGATTTGGTTAGAGATAATGGGTGATTGGATTGGGTAGGAGTGGAGAAGGGGGGAGGCGTGTGGGGGCGAGAGGGTTAGAATTTATCATTTTGAAAAAAACAAATGAAGGGCGGGGGTGGGGGCGTGGAGATGGAGATGAAGGCAGGGGAAGGGGTGGGAACCAACAAGGGTTATGGTGGAATGTAAGTACTTCTTCATCCTTAACTAGAAGTCTCGAGTTCGAGCCTCCTTGGGTACAAAGTAACATTTTTTAGGAAGCATTTTACCTCATAATGTGGGACATTCTGACGCGACTTCAAATGTAATTGGGCTCGTGAACACTGAATATCTAATGAATAATAAAAAAAAAAGGTAAGGAGGTAGATTTTTTTCCTCCACATTTTATTGAGAAATAACATAATAGTTGAACTTTTTTTAAGGTAAAATGATTTAACATGCTCGAAAGAGACATTTCAATATAAAATGATTAGAAATATTACTTTAATATTATCTGTGCATCGCACAAGTACGCATACTAGTTCTTTTTAAAACAAATTTCAAAAACTGTTTGGAACTTTTTTTTTTTTTTAATAAACATATTTTTTGTAAGATTTCCTAAATAATTTACACAAGCTAGTAGGGTTGTGCAAATTTACAGTTAAATTAATAACCCCAACTGATAATTAAGTTATTGAATTATTGATGTAACAATGTGATTATTGATTTATTGTCTCTATCTCTAAGTTATTAGGTTACTAGGAAAAATATCCGCGCTTCACGCGGTTAGAAAATATATTTTTCTTTACAGTTATGAAAGAAAGAAATATTTTTTATGTATACAAATAAAGGTAAATATATTTGTTGGATAATAAAATTCTCGCGACCGAAAATAAATATCCGAGACAAGAAAAATACTGCAACAATCGATTTATTGATTTCAACGTGAGTGTTACAATCTCTATGAATCCTCTGATTCACCTTTTCAACTATAAATTCAAGGGCTTCGAGCTTGAACTTGAACTTGAACATGAACTTGAACTTGAACTTGATCGATTTGATCTTGACTTGTGCTTGAATCCAAGGGCTTGGTAGCTTGTTCTTGAATCTTGAACTTGATTTGAGGACTTGATGAATTTAATCTCGACTTGTACTTGAATTCAAGGGCCTTTGAGCTTGTTCTTGAATCTTGTGCTCTTGATCTTGAAGCTTGAACTTGTTCTTGAATCTTGAACTCTTGATCTTGAAGCTTGATGAACTGATCTTGAATTCTTGAATTTGTAGAGAAATCTGTTGCGTTTGATCTACGAGTTCTCTCTTGCTTCTTGCTAGAATTGTTGGTGCCTTTTCTAAATTATGAGGCCCCTATTTATAGTTGTAGGAAGTAAAGAGTCATGATAAATATGAACTTTCTTTGACCAATCAGATTTAAGTGACGTGGTCTTGATAAATATGAACTTCCTTTGACTAGTTCATAGGGATGACTACTTGTCCCCTCTATAAGAAAAGATAACTTTATGGTAATCTTATGGTGTATAGGGATGACTACTCGTCCCCACTATAAGAAAGGTAACTTTATGGTAATCTTACAATGCATAGGGATGACTACTCATCCCCTCCATAAGAAAGGTAACTTTATGGTAATCTTACGACGCATAGGGATAACTACTCGTCCCCGCCATAAGAAAGGTAACTTTATGATAATCTTATGGTGAATAGGGATGACTACTCGTCCCCACCATAATAAAGGTAACTTTATGGTAATCTTATGGCGCATAGAGATGACTTAGTTAAGATTCTTTTGTACCTATTGTTGTACGCCATAGATTTAACCCTTTTTCTTTTCTTTGCAGTTTGAAAAGATGGTAATTTTCAGACACTACACCTCCTCTTTCACCAAATCCAAGTATCTTATAGTCAAAATTAAATGTGGGGCCCAACAGACTCGACTTTTGACTCACACTCCATTGACTGGTCGGTATACAAGTTCGTGGCCTTCTTTCAAGAACCCATTTTCCATGATGAATTAGACTTCGATATAAACCCCTAGTTCCGATAAATCATTCAAGTTGTTCTCTCTTCAAGCGCTGGATCATCATCACGCAAATATCACAACTCCACTCCCAAGCTTGGGTCATCGTATAGCTTTAGGAGAGATACGTTGGGGAGCTGCGATAACACTTGAGGGAGAGTATCATCACATTCCTAGGTATTGGGAGTGGATAGAAGATATACTTGGTAGGATCCAAGAAACTCTGAGAAAGGTACAAATTTATGATGCCATTTATGCATCACTTTTTACTTATGATCGTAACTCAGACATATTCTAAGAATTTTGTGAAGCTTGGTTCCCCAAGACAAATACACTTCTCACGTCTGTTGGGGAATTATCTATTTCTTCATGGGATTTGCATATTCTTGGAGGCTTACCGATTCAGGGTATTCTTTATGAAGAAGTAGTGTCTGAGGCCAAAGAACTTACAGTATTAGATGCAAAGAAGGTAAGGTATGTTTCCCGAACTTATGAGTACTTATTTGCGGCCTTTCATAATCTGCAAGATGCTAGCCAAGAAGTATCATTTAGTGATTGGATAATATTTGGTATAAGAAACCTTCAAAGTACGACCCTGCTCCACCAAGGCAGGAAAAGAAATTTGCTCGCCCTGAATTAACACACAACTCTAGCGGCGTTTTTCCTGATACACTAAGATGGTCATATGCTGAGAGAAGGTATTCTTTGACCTTGGGGTTAACAGCGACAAAAAATGATACATATTTGACAGCTTTCTTGTCTTGTTGGTTGTGCGCTTTTGTTTTTCCAAGTATGAAAGGTGACTTCATTCGCCCTGGGACTTTCAAGATAGCATGCATGATGGAAAGTGGGCGGATGGTTGATGATAGGCGTATTTACACGCCTAAAGTACTATAATTTACCCATATTTTAGCTAAGTTTTGAGGACAAAATATATAATTCATGCACTTTTAGTCCTTTTTCCTGTAAGTGAGCTAACAAACGTGATTAGCAAGTTTTCAGGTATAAATGATGAAGATTTCAGCATTTTATGGATAATTTGACGCCCAAGGAAGCTTCACGAAGTAAGGAAAGGAGAGCTTGGATGCCTAGGGACTAAAAGTGACGCATGGAAAACCTGTCCCGGGCAAAAACAATATTTCTAAAGACTTTGGGGATCAGCAGTAACTTAGTAGGATTAGGATAATGATGCAGTAACCTAGTACGACTAGGACAAGTAATGCAGTAGCTTAGTAGGAATAAGATATGGGTGTTATAAATACCCTATTTTGCTGGAGATTTTTATTGTTCCCATCCATCCACCATCCATCCATCAAAACAATTCTCCACCACCCTCATCCCTATTCTATCCTTCCCTTTTTTCTTCATTAATTTATTGTTGACATTATTTTTCATATATTCTACTTTTAATTTTTACAACAAGATAAAAGCTATTTGCAAGGAATTCACGTGAGATTTTTATGATGATAATGTCTATTGTGTTTTCCGTTGCACTCATGCATAGCTAAACTTCTCTGTTGGGGTTATGGAAGCCTTATGAGATACTATCTATTGCTATGATTTTGTGAATTCTTGACACGTATGCTGCTTATATCATTACTCTCTTCATCTTAATCTAAGTTCTTGTGGTTGCAAACACATAGAATACGCCAGTATAGCATTAACTTGTTCGAAAGAAAAGTTATATGTCTGGAAAAGAGATAATGTCAAGGTAATAGGGCACCAACCCCTGTTAAAAAGTTAGTGCCGTAACTGGATTAACCTCTTGGAGAATTTGTACCGTTAGATACGCTTTAAGCTCGAAAGAGTTAAAGTGAAATAATGCTTGATGGTCGAAAGACGCCTGAATTTACCATATAATACAATTCTCTATAAGCACATGCATGTCTGAATTCCGCATAACTCATAGCCAATAGAGACGTATAACTCATAAGGTGGATATAACCCCAACTCTCAATTCTCATTGGTTAAACATCTTACTAAACATTCTTTCTTTTTACTTTGCTATTTTCCGTTTTCACTTTGTTACATTATTGCACGTTACAATCCCCCCTTTTACGAAACTTTCACCAAAAGTCTATTAATCTTTGCTTACTTAGTGACCAAGTATTCCCTGTGGGATTCGACACCCAACCCAGTTGGGTTCTATATTTGACAACGACCGCTTACACTCTTACGAGAGCTGTAGTTTGAGCGTTATCAAATATTGCCGGAGTGGTAAAGTGTTGGAAAATCCATCCAAGGACAAGCAAGTGGTTGATGATATATCGGATAATGTTATTAATGCAGAATGTGAAGAGGCCGAAGAAGCTGAAGAGTGTGTTCATGACGTCACCCCTAGACGTTTGCAGCCTGAAAAGATTGATAGTCGGAAGCAAGATAAAAAGGAAGTGGTGGAGAAAACAATTCCCCTTCCACCACCATATTTTCCGTAGAGACTGAAGAAGAAAGCTGATGATACCAGGTTCAGTAAATTCATGACTATGTTGAAGCAGCTGACTATTAATGTTCTTTGGTCGAGGCACTGGAAAAAATGCCTGGGTATGCTAAATTCATGAAGGACCTTTTGACAAAGAAGCGGGCAGTAAGCTATGAGCCGATAGATAATATTCATCATTGCAGTGCAATTGCCACAAGGTCCTTAGTACAGAAGAAGGCAGACCCTGGTGCTTTCACTATTCCTTGCACGGCTGAATCTATGAATTTTGCTAAGGCATTGTGCGATTTGGGAGCTAGCATCAATTTGATGCCACTATCTGTCTACAGAAAGTTGGGGTTGGGCGACCCTACACCAACCAATATGCGGCTTGTGATGGCAGATAGGTAGGTAAAACAACCTGTGGGTATCTTGAATGATGTGTTGGTGAAGGTTTCCACCTTCATCTTTCCTGCAGACTTTATGATTTTGGATTGCGAGGTGGATTCTGAAGTTCCCATAATCTTGGGACGTCCTTTCCTTGCAACAGGAAGTGTGCTTATTGACATGAGAGCTAATGAGCTTTTATTTCGGTTGAATGACGAAGTGGTCCGCTTTGATATATGCAAAGCAATGAAGCAGCCCAGCGATATAAATGTGTTCTCCGTAGCTGATGTTCATTATGAGGATAAGAAAGCATTATCTGTAGAGAAACAGTTTACTGTTGAGCCATTATCTGCTGCGCTGCTGAATGTTGAGCATGAGGAAGATGAAGATTATAAAGAAACTATGTGTGCTCTAACAGAAATAGGGTCCTATTCTCATACTCCTAAGCAGCCGGACCTTGATCTTAAGAATCAACCGTCACCAACAGCGAAGACTTCCATTGAAGAGCCCCCTGTTCTAGAATCGAAAGAGCTCCCCAATTATCTAAGGTATGCGTTCTTGGGAAGTGGAAATACACTTCCGGTGAGTGTGGCGGATGATTTAAGTGAACAGCACGTAGAGGCTCTCATCTCTGCTCTGAAGAGATACAAGAGAGTTATGGGTTGGACTATTGATGATATAATTGGTATCCCTCCTGGGATATGTATGCACAAGAGTCATATCAAAGAAGATTGCATGCCTACAAGTAAGCATCAGCGTCGTCTGAATCCATTCAGAAAATGATGCCTCATCTATCTCAATGAAGTCTAAGTAATCGAGATAGCTATGTCGTGCCGCGACAATAAATCGAGCGCTTGGTGGGAGGCAACCCATCGTTTTTAATTGTTTTGTTTTCTTAAGATTTTGTCGAGCCACGACCAAAACTAAGGCGCTTGGTGAGAGGCAACCCATCGTTCTAATCGTTTTTGTTGTTTTTGAGTAAGTGTAGGTGCAAGAGGTGTAAAGGAGGAGATTGGTTTCAAATTTTGATTTGGAAGTATTGCATGTTGAAGGTGGTAAGTTAGGAATGAAGAAGCAAAAGGCTATGGGTTAGGCATTGCCTATGAAAATATAGGCAAAGAACAAGGAAAGGCCTATGTAAATATAGGCCACGAACAAGGCATGGCCTATGCTATGGCCTAAGCTCTCAGATTCTAGAGTGCCATAGCATAGGCGCCGCTTATGCAAAGGCATTTTGTCTCTGAATCTAGTATGCCATAGCATAGGCGCCGCCTATGCTTAACAATGCCATAGCATAGGCGCCGCCTATGCCAAGCATAGGCAAAGCATTAGGCGCCGCCTATGGTCACTTTTGGTCTCCAAATCCGATTCCAAATGGGTCAAAACCCGACCCAATCTTGTCCTATAAATAGAACCTTAGTCTTAGAACAAAAATACATTGCAACATCACCCTAGGCGCCGCCTACCTCTCCAAAATCTCTCAAAAACTTTCCTTTTGCTCTTTTACTTTGCAAGAACATCTTCCGAGGCCATCAACCAAGTAAGTACTTCTTTGTTCTTCTTTTATATTCCGTAAGTACTACACTACTACGCCTATAATGAATTGTTAAATCTTGAAGTAGTATTGGTGATTTGAATGTGGTTAATTTGTTGTGATACATCTCGTTGAGTGAAAGAATACGTGTGGGTGTTCTTGATTTTGTTCCGACTTGTATTTGATTGTTATACACTGTGATACTTTTGCGGAGTCGACATGGTGAAGTTAATTGCATAATCTTCAAAATTGAATGCTTGAATGTTTGAATGACTCGTTCATCGAGATAAAGATCATGATTGAATACAAGCATGAGACGTTGTGATTATTTCTATGCCATAACTTGATACGATCTCTATGAAGTAGTCTTGTTCAAAAAGTGCATTAGTCCAAACATGAAAGTATGATCAAGATTACATGAAATAGAGTTGGAAAAGATAGTTAAGACGACATGAAAGTATGACTGTACTGAACATATGGTTGGAACATATCGCCCAAATGTATGACGATGAAGTCTGAGTAGTCGACATCACTCACTTAATTAGTCTGTGCCAACAACTTAAGTGTGGGGTGGTGCCATTACTGTGTGTTTATCAATTGAATCTTCTGAGATGAAGCTAACATGACTCTATTAGGATCTCAGGTAGAATGGCCTCAAAAGGACGACAAGAAAAACAAAAAGTATCCACCTCACAGAAAGGTTAGGAAAGTGGAAGAAAAGAGCAAGATGAATCCTCCTCGCTACAAATACCTCAACGCACTTTTGGATCAAGTGGGGTACAATTTGAGGAAACTCTGAGGATGACGACTCTGATGATGATTCCGACGCAGCGGGTATTACCCCAGACATAGAGGAGGAGTCCGACTAACCAGGTTCTTCTTATTTATTTTCCACTGAAGGCAGTATGTCCCATCTAAGTGTAGGGTGCTGGTATTTGTATGCTTTACTTCTTTATCTGCATTTACATCTATCTATGTTTGTTTGTTTTGTTTGTTAGTAGTTAAATTTTTTAAATTTTTTTTAACTTTGCATGAAATTGTTCTAAGGGGCAGCATGGTATTATAACAAGAGTTTGTGCTAAAATCATTACTATTGAGATGTTTAGGCTCTAATTGTGACTCACTATGTGATAATTGTGTGGTTCAGTTCCTTCATCTGTTGGGTCAAGAGTCTATACTACTCCCAATAAAGTCGACCATGTGCCTTGTGTGTGTGAGGATATAGTATATTCTGTGTTTGTGGATGATGCTAGAACTTGCCTGGTGTGTGTGTGAAGCGAAATAAAGAGTGTGAGTTTAGGAGATGATTTAGGCATTTCTTTGGCAACCTGTAATTGTTTACCTTCGTTTTACCTACCCGTGGACATTATCCTAGTCAACCCTTTTGAGCCTTTAAGCCTATTTTCTTTGACAGCCTCATATGTAAGCCTAATCCATTTTTTTCAAGACCATAATTTGATCCAAATTCCTAAGCGCTTTAAATTCTAAAGTCATGTGACAAAATAAGAGGAAATTGGATGAGTGTGATGCCTTAGAATGTATTGGTGCTTGAATTCGTTATGAAAAAAATTGCTATCATAGAGGTGTATTATGAAAAGAAAAATGAAAAGAAAACTAAAAAGTTAGTTATGTTTAAAATTGAAAAACAAAAGAGGTGAGAAGGGGTGGTAGATTAAAAGAAAGTAGAAAGGTTGTTCAAAAGAGAGTGTTAAATGGCATAATGTGATGTATTAAAGCGCTTAGGAACATAGTCACTATTTCTGGCCAAAATAGTCCTACCCGTCTCTTAGCCTACATTACAACCTGTAGAAGACCTATTTGATCCTAAGATTAGCATTCTGATATTTAGTGGAGCATTACACTAAGGGCAAGCCTATGGTCATCAGTTGCAGCATATGAATTCTTTGTGAGAGCGAGAGCAAGGATAATCATATACCCATGCTTCGATAGATGAAAATACTTGTGAGTGATTATGGGTGATATATTGTGAGACACACATGGTTGATGAGTTTTGGGTAGTTGTGTATGATTCTTTGTGCCTTAACTTTTGAATACGAATTAGCCATCATTACGAGTCTATGTTAGAGGTTAAATTATTTCTAGTAGTGATCAGAAAACTACTCTTTGTTAATGATTGTCGTGCCTGTCTTGATGAATATTTTGTGTTGTTACTGTGAAACCCTAAGTAGATGTTTAGATGGACATGATATTTTGTTCGAGGACGAACAAAGCTTTAAGTGTGGGGTGTTGATGATAGGCGTATTTACACGCCTAAAGTACTATAATTTACCCATATTTTAGCTAAGTTTTGAGGACAAAATATATAATTCATGCACTTTTAGTCCTTTTTCCTGTA
The DNA here is from genome assembly GCA_030864215.1 of Capsicum pubescens. Classification (NCBI taxonomy): domain Eukaryota; kingdom Viridiplantae; phylum Streptophyta; class Magnoliopsida; order Solanales; family Solanaceae; genus Capsicum; species Capsicum pubescens. The sequence goes on from CM061543.1 coordinate 130,378,738, forward strand.
AGTGAGCTAACAAACGTGATTAGCAAGTTTTCAGGTATAAATGATGAAGATTTCAGCATTTTATGGATAACTTGACGCCCAAGGAAGCTTCACGAAAGAAGGAAAGGAGAGCTTGGACGCCTAGGGACTAAAAGTGACGTATGGAAAACCTGTCCTGGGAAAAAACAACATTTCTAAAGACTTTGGGGATCAACAGTAACTTAGTAGGATTAGGATAATGATGCAGTAACCTAGTAGGCCTAGGATACGTAATGCAGTAGGTTAGTAGGAATAGGCTATGGGTGTTATAAATACCCTATTTTGCTGGAGATTTTTATTATTCTCATCCATCCATCAAAACAATTCTCCACCACCCTCATCCCTATTCTATCCTTCCCCTTTTTCTTCATTAATTCATTGTTGACATTATTTTTCATATATTCGACTTTTAATTTTTACAACAAGAGAAAAGCTATTTGCAAGGAATTTACGTGAGATTTTTATGATGATAATGTCTATTGTGTTTTCCGTTGCACTCATGCGTAGCTAAACTTCTCTGTTGGGGTTATGGAAGCCTTATGAGATACTATCTATTGCTATGATTTTGTGAATTCTTGACACGTATGCTGCTTATATCATTACTCTCTTCATCTTAATCTAAGTTCTTGTGGTTGCAAACACATAGAATACGCCAGTATAGCATTAACTTGTTCGAAAGAAAAGTTATATGTCTGGAAAAGAGATAATGTCAAGGTAATAGGGCACCAACCCCTGTTAAAAAGTTAGTGCCGTAACTGGATTAACCTCTTGGAGAATTTGTACCGTTAGATATGCTTTAAGCTCGAAAGAGTTAAAGTGAAATAATCCTTGATGGTCGAAAGACGCTTGAATTTACCATAGAATACAATTCTCTATAAGCACATACATGTCTGAATTCCGCATAACTCATAGCCAATAGAGACGTATAACTCATAAGGTGGATATAACCCCAACTCTCAATTATCATTGGTTAAACATCTTACTAAACATTCTTTCTTTTTACTTTGCTATTTTCCGTTTTCACTTTGTTACATTATTGCACGTTACAATCCCCCCTTTTACGAAACTTTCACCAAAAGTCTATTAATCTTTGCTTACTTAGTGACCAAGTATTCTCTGTGGGATTCGACACCCAACCCAGTTGGGTTCTATATTTGACAACGACCGCTTACACTCTTATGAGAGCTGTAGTTTGAGTGTTATCAATGGTCGGCCTTGCAATACCGGTATTAGCTAGCATTTATAGTGGACTAAACAAGATATCTTCTTCAGTGCAACTCGATCAAATCAAGGTTTGTTTTCCTATTCACTATGTGTATGGTTGGATTGCTTATTATTTCAGGACTCATTATCCATTTGCCAGAGGGCCGTCCATTCCTACTATGATTGTATACTCCGAAGAGGGCGGTGCAAAGTATTTTGACAAAAATGATGCAAAAAAGTATATCCATAGTAGGGAGAGCGCGGTTTGGACTTCTACCATATAGGACAAAATGCACCCTTACTTTTATGTGGATACTGAGAATGACCCAGCATTGGAGATGAGCTACTTTATAAGTATTCGTTTCAGATTTCTCACACTTAGATGCAGAAACTCATTTATCATTGAGCCATATAGTCCACACCGCTTCAGTCGACAGTTTGGATTTTATTAAAATATTTCGGGCATCATGAAGAATGATATTCGCACTACCTCTTTAGAAAAAGGACTAACATTTTGGAGGATTTGCACATTGAGCCTATCATCCTCATGAGCAACTTTTCCTTTAATTTTACCTAATGTAGGCGAGTTCTTCGGAATCGACTATCAGACTTGGTGGAAAAAGACTCATGGGGATTTCCTTGGTCATCACCTACAAACTTTGATGAACATTACTGGGTTGACTACCACCACATATTTGGAGAATTCTGATGAAGTGCCCATAAATAAGGCCCTTATTACTGATGTTCCTCCTTCTTTGGATACCAGGCTGTCAAATCCACATGAAAATAAGAGATATCACATGCCTCCGATGGTATACGATGGCAAGACTTCTACTCAACTCTAAAAGGTTTCCCCAAGATGAAAGTGAGAGTAGTAGTAGAGACCGTTACTAGAAAACAGTAAAGGTATATTTCGACGATGTGAGAGGTACTAGTCTACCGGTGATTGAAATTTGTGATGTCCTGGATAATACTTTGAGGGCTATATCAGCTCTTATCGAGGAGGTATGGTTAAGACATCTATTTTACCGAGTGTATCTTAATTACCCCTCTTTTTTATTAATCTTTTTTCTGTTCTTATGCAGTCGACTAATGTTACAGCCTTGCAGCGTGAAGGGTTACATGATAGTGATGAGTCTGTATCTGGTCTAGATCTAATGGAACCACCTTCTATAGCTAAAATGGGAGAAGGGACAACTTCTATTTCTTGTAACAAGGTTAAAATAACCTTGGATTCTGAATCTAACATTTGTAAGCCCTCAATAGTTGTTATGTTAGTGTTTGATGGAAATGAGGTTGTCCTAGATGCTAAGAAAAACTATATCTCCTCTTGTTGGACCGTAATTCAAGGCAAGCTTTCAAAGTGCGATGTTGATTGCGCTTCTTCCCTTAAAGATGAAGTCCAAGTAATCATCAAGGAGATGGATTGTAAGGACATGGATATTTCCCCATTTAGAAAATTGATGCATGACTCCTTTGACCTTTCTACTTCATATGACCAAGCACGATCGATGCTTCATGATATGAATGAGAAAACCACAAGAGCAGAATTATTCTTTATAGCAGGGGAACGCCTCTCAAATGCCATGCTTGAAGAGGACGAGAAGGTTAGAGCAACATCCTTCATTTAACAATAACTATAGAATATAAAGAAGAAGATAAAAAAATTATGTATAAAGGCGCAGGCCTTAGAGAGTCTTTTAGAGAAAGCTGAGAATGAAGCCAAATAAGTAAGTCTAGATGCTTCTGTTGCAGCCAAAGAATTTGATGCAAGCTTTGGCGCAGACTTATCAAATGGTGTAGATTAGAAGAAAGAGCGTCTGGAGGCTATGCACCAAGACTTAATCAATTACAAGTTATGTCTAGATTAGACTTAAGAGATGTTTTCTTTTCTTCAAACTTTCTTGTCGCTTTATTTTAGCCTTTTATTGAGTAGTTGGATCTATTAGTTGTAATATAAACTCCTCTTTATATTGCACATTTCTCTTAATATTCCTTTTGAATTTCAACTTCACGAATTGTTTGCTTATTTTGATTTGCTTATGTTGTAGTACTAGACTTGAAACTTCAGTATGGAATCCTTAAAGATTAAGACTTTTGACTTGCAAACTTTATAATTGTATGGTTGGCAGATCTAAGCTGCAAACTGCAGGCTTTGGGTGTTCCAATTCCTATTAGAGAACTTCTTTTCTTCTTAGTGGGTTGCCCCCATTGAACCATAAGTATTTAGCATAAGTCAAAGACTTAATTGAGATGCATGTAGGTTTGACTTTCATACGGCGGATCAAGCAGGGACATGTATTTTTTGACACTCATGTAACTGAACTCAGAATAAATTTCCAAGCGCCTACGTACCTCAATGAAGAGGATCAAGTTATAATGTAGTTCTGAGTGAGTGTTTTTTTTGTTATTTTTTTTCGTCCTAACTTTTTTCTGGGCCATCTCTTTTGAGGTTGTCAACCTAGCAGACATTTTTTTTAGCCGTACTCAGTTTATACTCTTGCGAGCTAGGAGTATCATCTTTCTTTAAGGATAGTACTTCTTCAAGAACTTGGCGTTCATAGGGCCAATCTTTATGCCATCTGCATCAACAAGCTTGTAAGCACTATTTGAATATACTTCTTGTATGACATATAGTCCATCCCATTTGGGGTGAATTTGCCCCCAGATTTATGAGACGTAATAATGGGCCTTCTTATTGCAAGGACTTGATCTCCAACTTGGAAGCACCTCAAGCGAACCCTTTTGTTGAAAGAACGAGATAGTCGGGCTTGATAATATTCAAGATTTTGTTGAGCCTCCAGCCTCTTCTCATCAAGTGCTTCTAACTCCGCAAGACGCAACTTTGCATTTTCTTCATCGGTAAGCCTTTCTTGAATAGCCATTCTTAAAGAAGGTATTTAATGCTCAAGTGGAAGGACTGCTTCAACTCTAAAAGCAAGTGAGTATGGGGTTGTTTGTGTCGGTGTACGGTAAGTTATCCTATACGCCCATAAAGCTTTTTCCATTCGCTTAAGCCAATCTCATTTGGATTTGGAGACGACTTTCTTTAACAAGTTGCATAAGGTCTTATTGAATGCTTCAACTAGACCATTTGCTGCAGCATGGTACATAGAAGACTTGCGCTACATGAAACCAAAGAGATCATAAATTTTGTTCATCATCTTGTTGTTAAATGGATTTTCATTGTTAGTTATTATGTACTGAGGAATTCCAAAACGGTAGATGATATGCACTCGGATGAAGTTTGCAATATTTTCTTTCTTTAATTCCTTGAGAGCATCAGCTTCATCCCACTTTGAGAAGTAATCTATCGCGGCCAAGATGTATAAGTGTCCACTAGAAGATTTTGGTAGTGGACCAACAACATCTATTCCCCAAGCATTGAATGGACAAGATGCTACCATTGGGTGTAATACTTTGGGAGGTTGATGTATGAAATTCACATGAAATTGACAAGCTTTGCATCTTCTAACATAGTCCAAGCAATCTTTCACCATCGTTGGCCAATAATACCCTATTAATGTGAAAATAAAGCCTCTCTCCATACTTATGAGATCCACAAACTCTCAAGTGTGCTTTTTACATTGCTTGAATTGTCTCTTATTCCCCCCCAAACATCGCAAGAGTACTCCCTTAAATGATCTTTTATATCACATGTCTTTGTAGTAAAGGAAGTGAGGTACAGGACGACGGATGTCAATCCTTCTTTGTGGATCTTCTGGAAGTATTCCATAACACAAGAAGTCAATGATATGTTGTCGCCAATCTTCCTTTATAGCTTCGGACACGAAGACGAGGTATTCAACCTTACTTTTTACATCTTCATCCTCATTTGATGGCGGTACTACCCATTCTTGGCGGATAGTAACTCTGTCTGATTCAGAAGAGTTAGAGTTGAGGCCAAAGCAGCTAGGGCATCAAATTGATTATTTTCTTTCCTTGGAATATGTTAGAGGCTTACTTCTCCAAGTTATCCCATCAACTTCTGTGCATAATCATGATATGGTCTTAACTCAGGCTTCCTGACTTCATAGCTTTCCAAAAGCTGCTTGATCACCAATTGGGAGTCACCAAAGACTTGTAATTATAGTTGTTTCATGTAGAAAACCATCTCAAGTCCGAGTATTAGCGCTTGATATTTAGCAACATTATTGGAGTAATGATTCATCAAGGTAAAAGAGTAGGGGATGGCCTCTTCTTGTGGAGTGACAAACACTACGCCAACACCAACTCTCTTGATGTGCAGCACTGTCAAAGTACATCTTCCATAGGGATCTAACTTCAACATCCATTGCATCTTCATCAAGAAGTTCACCGCTCAGTTTCCAGTCATCAGGTATTGGGTGATCTTCCAAGAAGTCAGCCAATACTTGTCCTTTTACAGCCTTTTGGGGAACGTACACAATCTCAAACTGTTGAAATTGAAGGTACCATCTTGCAAGTCAGTCACTAAGGACTAGTTTTGCCATTACAAACTTGATCAACTTTGTCCTAGACACAAAACAGACAACATGAGCCTGAAAGTAGTGTTTCATCTTTTGAATTGAGAAAGCTAATGCCAAGCATAACTTTTCGATATGATAATACTTTATCTCATTTGGTGTCATCATTCTGCTCAGATAGTAAAGAGAGTTTTCTTTGCCTTCACTATTTTCTTGAGCCAACAGTGCTCCAACTGACCTTTCTTGTGCGACGATATAGAGTATCAATGGCTTTTCAGGTGTGGGTGCCTCAAGAACTGGTGGCTTCATTAAGTATGATTTGATACTCTCGAAGGCCTTGTTACAAGATTGGTCCCATTCAAAAGGGGTATCCTTCTTCATAAGATGGCTAATAGTTGACATTTTTCGGCTAGGTTTGAGATTAACCTCCTTAAATATGCTAGCTTTTCTAATAGACTTTTTAATTCGTCAATGTTTCGAGGCTTGGGCATCTTCAAAATTGCATCAACCTTGGCTTGATCAATTTCAATTCCTCGGTATCGTACAATGAAGCCAAGAAACTTTCTGGAAGTAACTCCAAAGGCACACTTCAACGAATTCATCCTAAGTTGATATCTTCAAAGTAACTCGAACACCATTCTTAGGTCTTTTAAGTGGTCGTCTCTCTTTCTTGACTTCACCACTATATCATCCACGTAGCATTCAATATTTTTATAGAGGAGGCCATCAAAGATATTTTTCATAGCCCTTTGATAAGCGGTGCCAACGTTCTTCAAGCCAAAAGACATCACCTTATAGCAATAAATACCTTTAAGCGTACGAAATATAGTGAGTTCTTTATCTCTTGGTGCAATGTGGATTTGATTATAGCCAGAAAAACCTTCCATGAAGGACATTACCTCATAACTAGTGGTGGCATCAATCATCAACTCTGGTATGAGGATTGGAAAGTCATCCTTAGGGAAGGCGTTGTTGAGATCTCAAAAGTCGACACAAACTTGAATTTGGCCATTCTTCTTCCGTACTGGAATAATACTTGAAATCCATGTGGGGTATCTGACTTCGCGAATAAATCCAGCTTCAATGAGTTTGTTAACTTTATTTTCAATCAATGGAACCAACTCTGGCCTAAAGCGCCTTTGGGCTTGGTTAATAGGACGAGCCCCATTCTTGACTGCCAACTGATGGACTGCTACTTTTGGATCTAAGCCAGACATTTTCTTATAACTCCAAGTGAAGAAATCCATATATTCTTTGAGTATATCCATATAAGTAATTTCCTCCTCTATTTCTAGAACACACTCAGGTAAGTTGGTCTTGGGTCTTCATCGGTTCCAAGATTAACTTTCTTCAAGGGATATATTGTGGCCTTCACTCCTTCTTCAAGTTGAGATGGAGCATCTCCAACATCTTCCTCTTCTTGAGGATCATCGTTATTGATGGATATGTGGTGACACCAGAAAGTATCTTCTATTTCTTTATCAACCTTCATTTGAGATGAGGCCTCGTTCTAATTTTGGGTTGTAACATGATATGAAGATCCAAATCTTTCTTTATCTTCCTCATGCTTCTTGGTATAAACAACCGTATGAGCCTTAGCTTTTAACACCTCATTGCATCAAACCTCCAGTTTTGTCTGCCGCCTCATTCTAGAAGAAATCAAACTTCAGAAATCCTTCTGAAATTTTAGTGAAGAGTGCATCATCAATTTTTGATGACTTTTTTTATGCTTGTTTCCTTTCTTCTTATTTAGAGGATCCAAGTCGGTCAAAGACAGAAGGCGTTTTGTTGGATGTAGCAGAATCCTCTTTTACAGTGATATGGTTACTAACCGCCCTTCTTATAAGGATGCAAATTGGAGGTGGCTACGTGTATCTTAGGCCTTCACGTGCCTTCCTTGTTGTATCTTCCGATGAAAGTTTACCTAATCTTGATGGCTCATTAGGATTTTATCTAGCCTTTACAAATAACTTGTATGTATTTGGATCGAGGCCCTCTTTTGTAGCTTCGTAGGGAGTATCATATCTTGTGGAAGATTTTGAGCCACAGACTCTCCAAGTAGCCTTGAGGATGGATTTATTGCGTCAATCTTCCTGATAGGTAAAGTTATCCCCTATAGCATATTATCTTGGGCATCGGATGGGTGATCTTTCTCTTTTTTACCTTTAGTACATAGCGAAGAACAAGAGTTGCCTTTTTTTCATAGGTGCAATGGTTTCTTTATTTGAAGTGGAAAGAGGCTTCTTGGTGGCAATATTTTTTACAGTCACCACGATCGTATTGGCTGCAAGATCATCACATTTGATCTTAGTGACATCGTCAACGCTTTTTGTATTCACAACATATTTCTTTAAGTAGAATTTTGCATCGGCAAAGTGTGACTCAGCTTCAGTGAATGGCTTATCATCAGCAACTATCTTTCTTTCCACTCCACCTTCGAGTACTTCAAGCATTGATAGTAAGAGGCTGAGATAATTTTGTTCTCGTGTACCCAAGGCCTCCCAATCAATATATTATATGAAGTCTTGGCATCTATCACATGCATCAACACACTTGATCAAAAATTATCCATATGAATCTCCGACTTGAAGAATTTTATGGTTCTTTGCCCCCTTGGTTGAAGCCTTGGATCATTATACGAATTTCGTCCAGTTCGTCAGCAGTGATGCCAAGTTTTTTCATCGTGCAGATAGAAAGGATGTTAACTCCATATCTCTCGTCTATCAAGATTCTATTAATCTTCTTTCCTAGAATTTGACCCGTCATGCATAAGGGACAGTTGTGTAGGGCCTCTCCAAGAAGAAGATCGTTATTTGTGAATGTGATTTTTGTATCACGAACATGTGCCTGTTGGCCAAGAGGTTCAACAATCGGTTCAGAGGATGAAGTAACTTCTATGAGTATATTTTCACCCTTTGCCCTCTCTTTGGCAGTATTAAAATAAGATGTTTCAAGGTTGACTTGAGTAGTCTTTACACGGAACCAACTTGGTAAGAATTCCTCCAAAGTCACTGGTATTGAGGTTTTTGGAGGTGAAGCTCCATTACCCTTGTCTTTTTTGGAAGCTCGATCATCCTTTATTTTATTGATTTCCTTACCATCCTCCTCTCTGTTGGTGTACTCATCTTCTTGCGTCTGCGCCTGGTTACTAGAGTCCAACCTTCATCATCGCCTTCACCAACTGAAAACTTGGCATGCTCTAATATTCTCTCATTATGCTCTTTAACATATATTTAGATCGGATCGAGCGAGCCAAAAGTGATAGAGATTTAATGAGAACTAGACGTCTCATCATCGAGGAAGATTTTCTTCTCATTTTCTAATTGCATAACTTTGTCCTTAAAGACATAATACTTTTCCAGAGGGTGACCCACAAGTCTATGATACATGCAATAATTTGGGTCATTAGTCCTTCCAGCTTGGTCGGGACGCTTCATCTCTGGTAAATCAATGAGCTTATGCTCAAGAAGTTCATAAAAAATCTCGACAACATTAGAATCAAGGAAAGGGTACTCCTTTTCTTGCATCTCTTTTAAAGTTAACTTCTGATTTGGACGTGGTCGAAAAATAGTCTTCATGCTTTACTTTTTGCTCACCTTCGTGGTAACCTTCACAGGAGACACATCGATATTCATGGATTCTTTGTTATTATTTTTAGGGACAAACTTACCCCATTTTTTGTCTTTCTGCTTATCATTTCCCCTTCGAGGGTCATGGATAGGCGCTCCTCCCTTTTCAGCAGAAGACATGCTCAACTCTATGTCGTGAGCACGAGTAACTAACTCTTCAAAGGATTTTGGTTTAATTCCTTGCAAGATGTAGAGAAGCTCCCAATGCATTCCTTGGACACACATCTCTATTACAGAAGCTTCACTGAGCCTATCTTTGCAGTTTAGGCTCACATTTCTCCATCAATTGATGAAGTCAATGACTGGATCGTCCTTTCTTTGCCTAGTATTTGTGAGCTCTACCATGCTCACCGTACGCCTTGTGCTGTAAAAGCGATTCAGGAACTCATGCTCCAATTCTCCCAACTATCGATGGAGTTTACCAATCGAAGGCGTTTTCCTTTAGGAAATGAATAAATTATTTGACAAGATAGTCACTGTAAGTTCTATCATTGTTACATGTCTCAACAAAGTGTGCAACATGCTATTTTGGGTTCCATTCTCCCTCAAATTGTTGAAATTTAGGGGGTTAATAGCCATCAGGCATTTTGAGGCTATCTATTCTCGTAGTGTAGGGCTTGGCATACGTAAGGGAAGACTTGGTGACAACATCATACTTGTCTTTGAGGGTCCCTTCAATAAATTCTTTCAATTGTCCAATCGGGATCATTCCCTCAGAAGAAACTTGTACCTCTTTAGTCGGTGGTGTTTGATTCAGAGGATGTTCTGTCTCATAAACCTCTTGAGCTTTAATCGGTGTATGGATAAACTCTCCATCTATCAAGACCTCCAACTTATCCACTATCTTATCAATCTAAGCATCTTAATTCTGAACATATTTGGTCAGTCCCTCAATTACCTTTGTCAGATTTGCAAACTGCTCCTCCATAGATGAGGCATCAGTTACCATTGCTTTCATGATCACTGGAGACGTTGGAGAGTAACACGGATTGTCGCATAAGTTTATCTTTGAAGTGCTCATCTTATGCGGTGTAAGTGGAGATGACGTATTTGTTGAACGACCAACGCTCTTTGCGCCAGCGTCTTTGGAACCAGAATGCTCAAGTAGAGATAGAGTCTTCTTAAGAAATTCTACCACACTACTTCCTCCTTTCAAAGCACTTGCATTGGACATCGTTCCTTTTGAGGTTGAAGATCCAAAAATTGGAGTTGGCACGGACGACACTAGATGTATTTGTTGTCCTAACAAGCCTATCTTGCTCTCTGTGACAACTCCCAAGATTTCGAAAGTAATACCAAGGATGCTTTCTACTTCAGTAGAGAACTTTGAATCAGCAGCCTTAGAAGCAGTTGATTGAGAGTTGATCTTCTTGGAATTCATTTTGTTATTCTTAAACTTTAAAGTATGAAAAGTTGAGATACGAGGTAGAGATCGTCCCACTGGGTGTGCCAGAATTTGTTGGACGATAAAATTCTCGCGACCAAAAATAATAATCGAGACAAGAAAAATACTGTAACAATCGATTTATTGATTTCAACGTGACTGTTACAATCTCTACAAATCCTCTGATTCGCCTTTTCAACTATAAATTCAAGGGCTTCGAGCTTGATCTTGAACTTGAACTTGATGGATTTTATCTTGACTTGTGCTTGAATCCAAGGGCTTGATAGCTTGTTCTTGAATCTTGTGGTCTTGATCTTGAACTTGATTTGAGGAGTTGATGAACTTTATCTCAACTTGTACTTGAATTCAAGGGCCTTTGAGCTTGTTCTTCAATCTTGTAGTCTTGATCTTGAAGCTTGAACTCTTGATCTTGAATCTTGAACTTGTTCTTGAATCTTGAACTCTTGATCTTGAAGCTTGACGAACTGATCTTGAATTCTTGAATTTGTAGAGAAATCTACTGTGTTTGATCCACGAGCTCTCTCTTGCTTCTTGCTAGAATTGTTGGTGCCTTTTCTTAATTATGAGACCCCTATTTATAGTTGTAGGAAGTAAAGAGTCATGATAAATATGAACTTCCTTTGACCAATTAGATTTAAGTGACATGGTCTTGATAAATATGAACTTCCTTTGACCAATTAGATTTAAGTGACATTAATCCACAATATTATTTGAAACTAATATATTTTAAATTTAATATTACCTGAATTTTGTACGGATAAAATTTTATTGCTTACAACATTATGTCTACATTTAGTTTAAAGCATTTATTTCTACGAGAAAGAGAAAAGTTTATGATGTTGTAAATGCATAAATAAAAAAATCTAAATGCTAGTAATAAATATAAAAATAGTAGATTTACTAAAATTTTAAAAAACAATATGAAGAGACAAAGGAAAATAAAGGGGAATAAAAATATAGCGTATGTTGTTAGCTTGCTATTCATTTACACCAAAATGATATATAATAGTTGATGCTTGCTTTTCATTTTTTATGCCATGTAATTGTGAAGTCATTTACATTTGAAGTGAATATGAGATTTATTATAAATTTAATTCTATTAAATAAATGCTATATATATCCACATTTCATGGGCTACCATAGTTTTCCATGCCAACTACTATACATTAACTTCATAAGGAATTAATTTTCGCAACAAATACGAATAAGCTAGTTGATGACTTTTTAGCTTTCTAATTGAATACAAATGGGTTATTCTTAATTTTCAATTATATTTAATATTCTGTAAATTCTTAAGATGAAATTTATGCCTTTTAAAATTAGGAAAATGACCAAAAATAAACAAAAAAAGATAAATAATAAGGGAAGTCATAGAGAGGTCATTCTCTCTCTCTTTATATATATATATATATATATATATATATATATATATATATATATATATATATATATATATATATATATATATATATATATAAATCGGTGAAATTATTGGTTTATTATCCTTTTTTTTTTGTAATATATACATATAGATAATATACTTTCGTACTGTCACGACCTAAAAATGAAGGTCATGATGACAATTATCGCGGCATACCTTGACAAGTAAGCCTATCACCCAAACCAATACAAAAAGAGAAAAAGACAGAAATATTCCAATGTAAGGCTTCTAGAACGAAGCCGAACCATATAAGTAATCATAACAATGCGGAAAGAACTTATCCAAAATACTAATCATGCCCCAAATCAAGTGTCAATAGTGTAAGAACTACTAATATAATCCAAAAGTCAAATACATCCGAAAAATAACCACAAAGGAATAATATCTGTCTCTGAATACTAATAAAGACATAACTACTGTAGAAAGATAGAGTTGAACTTCGGACGCATGAATGTCCAACCGCTACCTTGGAAGCTCCAACAATCGTTCGAGTCAATCAAGCTGAGGTGTACTCGAGCTAGGACCTCACCGAAAGGGCACAGTAGGCATGAGTACAATCCACTTGTACTCAGTAGGTATCATAGGGAGACCAAGCAAAGTAGAAATTAAAGCATACAAAATATACACTAAGGGCACGCCACCTGCAATCAGAAAATATCCCACCACGGTAGCCCACACCGCTTGCACTAACAGTTCTAATATATATTGCAACATCACACCAAGATAGAACAAAAGTACGTATTATATCACGTATAAAAAGAACAAGAGGGAACATGCATTTACAAGATCATCAAATACAAGTAAAAGGAGATACGATAAATACATAGATGACAAGTCAATATGGAAATACAACACACCATACCACAATGAAGTAAGTTCAATGTATTATGATAATGATGATGATGATGATGCACGAGGTCGGTGCACAACCTCCGAGATCGTCGCACAATTCGCGTATACACCTACGGAGGCAAGCCTCCCAACGCAGGACCCATGGGGGGTTTGTTAACCCATATATAGTCCACATCTATCATATTTTTTTCCCAAAACATCCCTCATAAAGGTTTTATAGGTGTTTTCAGTATTTCTCAGATGTTGCTACGGTGGTACCAATGTTTCATGAATAAGTATGATATGAAGATATAATGCTCACAACCAATCATAATGAGTATTTCCACAACCAACTACATGATATGTTTCCACAACCAACCATATGATATATTTCCATAACCAACCACAATGATACAGTTCCACAACTACGTGAGCCAATATCCACTCATTATTTTTGTTTCATCCATGAATTTCCACATGTCTCGTATGCCAATAAAGTGAATATAATCACAATATGCCAATGGTACCACATTAAGAATTTTAACAACACAATACAATTATTTACATGTATTCAAGGCTATCAGTATCACATAGGACCCCACACGGTCACTCATATCATATAATATCTCAATTTTGATAATTATATCACATATAGGCCCTCATACGGGCACAAAACATAGATAGATATTTTTCATGATTAGTCCTCACCTTTAACATGTATCTTTTACCATCATTTACTACCCAGCCTAGTCTGAAAGAGTTAAACCATAGCCTACCTCAAAAGCCAAAATCGGTCCACTACACTTCGAACCTATGACCTTACTTTTCACGAAAATATCGAACTCTACTAAAAATATCAAATATAGAATGTACGCATCAAAACAAAACCAACGACACCCATATTGACTACTTTTGGTTCGGGGTCAAAACGGACCCCCGGAACGGATTTCAAAAAAAGAAGAGAAAAATAAGAACTTTACTTCAAAAATATGTTCTCCATATTTTTAGGAACCTACAGATGATAACCCAAGTTAAATTTAGTCAAAACAAGGTTCAAATTGAAGAAAACCAATTTTTAAGCTTTATCGTGTAAAATCTTTGAAATCCGGGTTAAAATCAAGAATCGAAGTTGTTTTGAAGATTAAATTGATGAAAAACTAGTAATTATATGATAAAAATATTATTAAAGTGAAAAGGAGTGAAAATGGGGTTTAAAATCAAGCCTAAGATTTTTGGGGTTTTGAGAAATTAATTAAGGAATTACTAAGAAAATGGTGAATTCTTACCTTAAATCCGTAATAAAATCAAGAAATAAATGTTAATATAGCTTTCCAAGCTCACACAAGCTTCATTTTTAAGCTCCTACGCTATTTTGGGGTTTAACTCTCAAGAGGCAAGATGAAAAATGAGCAAAATAGTCCAAAAAGAAAAAAATCTGCTATATATATAGCAGAAAATCTGCACCAACATTTTTTTTTAAAGTCCAACTCACACTTTGATGGGTGCTCGGAATTCGTTCGGAGTCCGATATATGCAAATGAACTATGTAGACATACTAAATTCAATGTTCCAGATGCGATGGCGATATTATATTTTCAAAAAAAATATCGTTTTCACAAAGTTGACCCCAAAAATTTGAAATCTCAATTTTCCAAACCGAGGGTCGAAATGAGTTTTAAAAGCCGTAAAATCGTACCAACTATGTTAACACCCTAAAATTGACATTCTGGATCTGCTGGAGAAGTCGAATTTTCCATCCGAGGTCGTTTCAATCAAATGTGGATCCCACACCCATATTTTTAATTTTCCAACTTTTCGATCAATAGGTCGAAATGAGCTCGGGTGCATCGGGACCCAAACCAAAGGTCTACCTAGCCTAAAATTAATATTTTGGAGCTGCTGGAGCAGTATGTTCGGCCATCCATCGCACGGATCAAAAGATATCCTCATAAGTCTAAAATAAAGCTCTCAAAGCCATCAAAAACCACAATATCGCATAAATGATACCAAAATGCATCGAAAAACATTTCAATCAATCTCACACCCCAAAAATACCATAATACAACTACGGAGAGGGATAAAATAGTCAAATCACATAAAATCATAAATTTCACATAATTCATCAAATTTTTAGGTCATTACACGTACATGGTTGTTTTATTGGGGAGAACTGATTTTGCATGTTACAATTTTTTAGTATCTTTTTTAGTTTTACAGACTTTTTATAAGAGATCTTCATTTTTATACATAAGATACCCTCATTCTAACGCATAAGAGTTTTTTAAAAAATTACATTTACTCATATTTTATTTAATATACATTTAATATATTTGGTAAATTAGAATATGATTCTTTTCGTTAATTTAAGATGAAAAGATTAAATGAAAAACTTTTTCTTAAAAAAGGCAACAAAATAAGAAAAGTAATATGATGTAATACCCTTAATTAATAGAACATAAATCTTGCTCACAATTGAACCTGTATGGGGTAAATAATTCACAAATCTTTGCAAATATTTACCTCTAATTTTTACTTCATCTTTTGTCAATATTTTTGTAATTGCTTTGTCCTAATTTTTTCCTAAAACCAGTAAATTAAAATTCACATTTTACTCCAAATTTTATCCCAACATCTTCTTCCACTTTCTTTTTATATTCTTTTACCATCCCAATACTTCCATATATACATCCTTTAAATTTATTAAATGCTTATTATATAAAGGATTCCTAAAAAAATGAAGAAAAGGAGTAGGAGAATATAACCCTCATAAACTCTTTTATATATACTTTATTGTATACATACAATACAAAGCAAAAATTGTTTAATACACTCTCTTTTGCGTTCCTATGAACTTATTTCTAATTTCCTCGACATACTTTCAATAATCAAAATGTCTTCTTCATCCTCATATTTCCTCATCAGAACTTTTATCATCAATATCTCTTTTTCATCATCGTATTTATCTATTTACTTTGAAGCAAGGCACATCAGAGGCGAACCTTGGTAAATATGGTAAATCTCATGTACAATATTTTTCTCTCTTATATTCTTTCTAATCCTTTCAAAAAGATTTTGTGCTTCAAACCAAATGCTATTTAGTGTTGTATTAATAGGTTTGAAGTTTTTCTTTTTATTTAATTGGTGCAATTAAATTTAAGTTGTAACTTTTTATGGAGAAGAAACAAACGTAGGTATTAAAAAGGGATGATAATGTTAGTGATGCATTGAATATCACGAGAATGTGGAGGTGAATAATTTTTCTTTTCTATCAATGTTTCTGAAGGTGAAGAGAGGTTGTCGATGTGTAAACGAAATTAATGATATTCTTAATTATAAGGAATGAAATAAATAAGATGTATTCAAATTTTAATAGATTTTCTAGACATTTATATATGGAAAAAAGTCAAAAATTGAGAAACAAGATAAATAACAATAGAGGTCATAGAGAGGTGTCACATCAGCAGGATCATGTTTCTCCTTTATATATATATATTGATTGATTTGATTTTTGATTTGACCATTATTTTAGTCGGTGAGCCAATAACCCAATAATAATTAATTAATTACATCACAGTTTTACCCTACAATATATAGGATTCGTTTGGCCATACAAAAAATTATATCACTTTATTTAAAAAATAGAAAAGGGACAAATATACTCTCGGACTATGATAAATAGTATGTATGTATACTTCATCATACTTTGGGTACACATATACTCATACCGTTAATGAAATAGTAAGTATATGCCCCTCACACTAGCAGTAGGGGTATATCCGTACCCAAAGTATGATGACGGGTATATTTGTAAAATTTATCATAGTTATGGGGTATATTTGTCTCTTTTTCATTATACATTTTTTCATCCCAAGTAGTTAAATCAAACTCACAACTGACCTAATAAAACCATCACCCGACACAGTCTTAATTATACCTAAGAGACGCATATTTATCAAACGCATTTTTCCCATCCCTATAATAATACACCCACAATAGAGTAACTATTAGAGTTTTTGCCCTGATTTTTTTTACCAAATTTAAATTTTACTTTTCTTAGAAGGAAAATAAAAGTAATACCACAATTACTTTTACTTTTTCTGAAAGGAAAATATAAAACTTTTCTATATTTGGCTAACCTCTTTCTTGAAGGAAAGATTTTGGACCTTTGTAAATAGAAGATCCCTCTCACTCAACAACACAATTACATCCACAATGTAGTTGTTTAAGAGTATTTGTTTAGGGAGAGATTCTCTTCCAATAGGTTTTATTTTTTTCCAGTATTAGTTTTTCATATGTAGGTCATTTGACCACATCATATTAATGACATGTTTTTAGTATATTTTCTTTGTCATCTGAATTATCGTCTTTATGCTTTGCAAATTTTTAGCTTCCGCATGACGCCCTCTCGATTTTGAACCTAACAAGTAGTATCAGAGCCTACGGTTTAAAGGTCCAGTGGTTTGGTGAAACGAGGTTGAAGACACATTCAAAGTGGTTCAAATCAATTTGTAATCAATTTCATGATAATGAGAATTTTTGTCTAACTACATGTGGAGAACAAGTTTCAATTATTTTTTTTCAACATTCATGTTGCTGTATCCTTAAAAATAAAGATAAAATATTAGGTTTTAACCCATTTTAATCATAATATTTTAAATCTTATTTTTAACCATGACAAGCAGCAGTGATGAAGATTATGTGAAGAAGGTGAATCAAGTTTTGTTAAGAAAATCAAGCCAAAAGGAGATACTTGTTAGGGTTTTGCCTTGATTTCCTTGGCAAATTTAAATTTAATTTTTTTAGAAGAAAAATAAAAGTAATACCCCAATTACTTTTACTTTTTATATTACTTTTATTTTCTGAAAGAAAAACATAAAACTTTTCCATCTTTGACTAACCTCTTTTTGAAGGAAAGGTTTTGGACCTCTATAAATTGAAGATCCTTTTTCTCATGCAATAACACAATAACATCTACAAGATAGTCGTTTAAGAGTCTTTATTTAGGGAAATATTTTCTCCCAATAGATTTTATAGTTTTTCAATATTAATTTTTCATATGTAGGCTGTTTGACCAAATCATATTAATATTATGTTTTTAGTATGATCTCTTTGTCATCTGAATTATCGTCTTTATGGCTTGAAAATTTTAAGTTTTCGCATGACGTCCTCTCGATTTCAAACCTAATAGTAACACCCACTACGAATAACAAAAATCTTTTTCTAATTTTCCATTAACAACACCAACAACAATACACCAACAATAACATAATACAACGAACAATAACTAATTACACCATCTTTTACATTTCAATTGAAAAAATACACCCACAAATTTCACCCCACTACTATCAATTTCAGAAGAAAAAAAGATTAACCCATAACACCCCTAAACAACACTATATAAACTGAACCCCTCACATTTTAATTTCCAACGAAATCCTGTTGAGAAAACACTATCCACCAGCGGTCAACAACACATAGCCATCATTTTCGTCGAACCGAGAATACCCAACTAACGAACCATTGCCGTACCCCTAGTTCCGGCCACATTTGGCCTAATCTCCCCTCCCTCCAATCCGTAAACACCAATTAATAGCAACAACCAATCAATGCAATTTGATTGAAGTCCACGTTTAAGAGAAAACAGAGGAAGTATCGAATTTGAAATAAAAAATAAAGATCGGATCGAGTTAATTTGAAATTGGGTTCGATTTATTGGATCGGATAGAGGGTTTGAGTTAATTATTTGAAATAAAAAATAAAATAGAAAAGGGATAAATATACCTTTGAACTATGATAAATGTACGTATATACCCTCAGTCATAATTTGGGTACCCATATGCTTTTACCGTGAGAGGTATATAAGTACCATTTACGGTAGGGACATATGTGTACCCAAAATATAATGAAGGCTATATACATACCATTTGTCATAGTTCAAGGATATATTTATCTTTTTTCCGTTTGAAAAATAATGTTTGACCATGAAAAGTTCAAATACAACTTCTAGTTGTTTTGAAAATTGGAAACAATCAAAACTTTATTTTTTATTTTTTCATTTCTTTTCAAAAAAAATTGTAATTTTTTATTTTCATAAAATAACCTAACTTAAATTATATTGCATGTTCAAGTCACATTTTATATTATTTTATAAAATACATTTGAATAAATATTTATTATAAAAATTATGATCAAACGCAACTACAACTCTAACTTTCAAAATTTCTAAAGAAAGTGAAATTGTTTTTGATTGCCATGGTCAAACACCTACATAAAGTATCTTAGCATAAAGATAAATAGGCTGTAGATGAAAGTGAAGATAAATAGGCTGTAGATGAAAGTGAAGGGAACGTTACTCAAATCCTAATTTTTTTGTGTGAGATCTTAATAGTTAACTCAATAATCGAATCATAAGGATCAATAACTTATCAATTGATATCTTAACAGTTCTTTAACGATTTAGCATGTTTACAAAACAATAATTTATAAGTAGAATCTATAACTTTTAAAATCGAATGGATAGATACCAACCCTAATTTCACATTAGTTATTTTTCAGGTTGCCAAATTTCAAAATGTGGAGAAAAGTTGGAAATCTTCCCACAATTGTAGCTCTTTCCTATTCTTTTCATTTATTTATTTTGCGTATTGTCATAATTTTGTGATCCAATTTTTCTCTTATCTTCTTGATTGGATTTAAAAGTTTGCAGGCGAATTATATTTGGCAAACAAGTATCCTTAAATGCCTCATTCTGAATTTATATTTTTCTATTAACGGAAAAGGTAAAGAAATACTTCTTTCCAGTATTTTCAATTTTGATTTAAAAATAAACTACCTTCTTAATTTTGAATAATAGACATTTTCTTTTCTTTATTCTATTTTTTCTTTTAAACTCTATTTTACCCTTACAAGATTAATCTTTATTTTTCTTTCATGCTTTAAAATCATGATATTTTTTAGCCTTAAATTTGCATAGAAAATTTTCTTTAGAAAAAGCATATATTATTTTCAATACGAAAAAAGAAAAGTGAGAAACATTAATTTAATTCTCCCTTCGTTCATTTTTATTTTTCAATTATTTCCAAAATGGATTTCAATGTTTACTCTTTACTTTTGACATATCAAGGAAAAAAAATCCGCTAATAACACTTAACATTAATTACTTATTCTTCAACTGATTTTACAATTATATAGCCTATTTGGCCCAAGCTTCTAAAATCTGCTTACTTGAAAAATGCTTTTCAAAAAAATATTTTTGGTGAGAAGCAACTTGTATTTGATTAATAAATTTACAAAGCACTTTTGAGCAACAATTAGTGTTTGATCAAACTTTGTAAAAGTGATTTTAAATTTATTTTTCTTAAAAGTGCTTTTAAATGTATTCTTCTTTAAAGTGTTTTTAAATGTATTTTTCTTAAACGTGATTTTTCAAAAAAATACTTTTAAGAAAAAGCTATTTCTTTTTTTAGCTTGTGATACTTTTTTTTTTGTACTCCCAGGAATGAAGGTCTATTAACACCACTTAAAAAGGCTAAAGATCATCTATCAACACCACTTAAAAAGGCTGAAGATCAAGGTCAAATTCGAGGGCTAAGTTTGAACAGAAATGGGTTGACAGTTTCACATCTACTTTTTGCAGACGATTCCTTAATATTCTATTTTGCTAATAGCCAGAGTGCGATGACTGTTGTTGACACATTAAGTATATATGCTAATTGTTCTGGCCAAGTAATTAATGTAGATAAATTTGCTATTTATTTTACCAAAAATACTTTAGAGGCGGAAAAAGAAGATATTTTTTAATACTGGGTCAAAATCAGGGTAATCAAATGAGTATGTACCAAGTTACCTGCAAGATAGAAAGAACTAAAAAGAATATATTAAATTTTAATAAAGATAGAATGCGAGCAAAAATTGAAGGATGAAAAAGGAGCCTTTTTAAATCTGATAGGAAAAGAGGTCATGTTAAAGGCCGTTTTAACCGCGATATTCACGTATGCTTTAGCTTGTTTTCAACTCCTTGAGGAATTATGTAAGGAAATAATTTTCATACGTCCAAAATTCTGGTGGAGTCAAAGTAATGAGAAAAAGGAAATTTATTTTGAGAGATGAAACAAACTTTGTGAACCAAAAACACTGTGGGGTATTAGGCTTTAGAAATATTAAAGCTTTTAATAAGGCTATATTGGCTAAAATGGCTTGGAGAATTCTGCTAATTTTCGAGTTACTTTCGTGGAAAATTTAAAAAAATAAGCATTTTCTAAATGTTTTTTTCATGAATGTTACAACATCTTCATAAGCATCTTGAATTTGAAAAAATATTGTTTGGGGTCGAGAATTGTTAGAAAAAGGGCTTCATTGACACTCTTTTTTACCAAAAAGATTTCATTTTAAGTTTGAAAAGGGTTTTATTATTAAGTGACAAAAGAAAATAATTTGTTCTGAAAAGGACTTTAAATAATCAAAATTCAGAGTCGCTACTTGGCATAATCTGGTGTGCCAGTCACCTTTGGAAAACTCTTTTCAAAATAATTTGACTCTTTCAAAACTGGTCAGTGAACAGAGATTCCAATTAAGGAATTCTGTTGACCGAGGTGAAGGTGTTAGGCACCCCTCGATCACGTGGTTCGATCACGGTCGCTTCGTGGAGTATATCGGCAGTACGACACTATGAAATGCATAAACCAAACAAAACACACACTACACAAAACAAATAATCAAACAACCAAAACTCCAAAATAGTATCTAGTCTAATTTATTACAAACCAAAATTAAAAAATCCTGAAATTAAAACCTAAACTATTCTAACTATCCTACACGATGCTTTAACCGATGCCTCAGGACTTGATCATGATTGGTTTTTCGAGTATAAAAGTATCATGGTGCATTCCCCAGTAACAAGTATAATTTTTCTCGGGGCATTCCTCGGCCAAATGAGTACAAGGAATTTAGATGCGATGAAATAATGGTTATTCAACACATTCAAACGTTTAACGATCCACAATTCCTAAAATTTGCCTACCCAACCTAGCATTTGCCTACTAGTTTCGACCTAAAACATGATATTATCAAATAAATTCAATGCCTATTTCTCATCAAACAATCATCAATGAGTCAACCCCAACTAATCACATTCATTTTTATCAATTTTTAATTCTTACCCCAAATCCATTCTCAACCACATCATTAACCTATTTCAATATATAATCTACCAATCAAGCCATGACAATTAGACAAACCCAAATACACCATATTAAATTATATCATCAATCACCAAGAATCATGCAAATCACGACATCAACACGTCATATTATGATAACATAGGAAAAAAGATAGAGTTGAAGGATTGGACCTCAATTAAAGCCATTAACATGCCAAGATACACCATTAGCATACAAAACCGCATCCGGAAACCACGATTTGAACCTCAACGAACAAACACGACATTGGAATAACCCAATATATTTTGATTATTTTTTAGGAATTTCGGTGGTGGTGTGACCGCAACAGCCTACTAGGTTGTTGTTGCACCTCATCGGAGCTTCGATGAGTTTTGAAAGTGATAGAAGAACATTTGGATTGTAGGATCAGGTCACGGGATTCAGTGTTTATGGATGGAACCAATGGTCTATTGGTTTAAAAAGTTGGGACGGCGGAGGATGATGTCGTTTTAGGGTTTTACGGTGGGTTTCCAGTGAAACTTCATCGAAAAAAGTGAAATAACTTCCAACTTTTCCCTATATTTTCCCTCTTCCATCTCTCGTCTATTTTTTGTCAGTTTTTCTTTATTCTTCTACTTTTTTTTTCTCTGTCTCCGATATCACCCCCTTTATACTGCATGTAATCATGAATCGGTGTGTAGGCCGTGTGTTGTATTGCTGTGTATTCCCTGAGAGTCTTTTCTGAGAGTGACTGACTGTATATATCAGTGTATGTATATGCGTATCTCTTTTCTATTGAGAGTGCACTATGTGTGTATATAAATATGTGTATGGATGGAAAAATAGGGCCCCGAGATGAATTCTGTTAGGTGGTAAAAAATATGATTAATGAGAGAGTGTGGTCTACTGAACTGCGATCGCAGTTGTGCTCTGTGATCGTGGTTGTGCTCCACGATCGCTTTATGTTGATCATTTTTACTGACTGCGATTACAGCCGCGATAACTAAGCACCGCATCGCGGTAACTGAGGCTAAACTTCTTCAGGTCTCCAGTTGCACTCCTTTTGCTTCCATTTGATCCCTTTTTAGCTCCAATCTACATTTTTTCACCTTCTCAACTATATACCTGCAAAATGCGGATATTAGTGCATTTAAATCATGATGATGCCTTATTTTCTTATGCAAAACATGATAGTGTGCATGAATGTTTGGTGCAAATAAGTGGTAAAATCACTACTCATCAACTGGTAGGAGTGGGGTAAGGGTAGGTTGTTATTTTTGTTATGGATTTGTTCAGAATTGGTTATTTTTGTTCTTTTGTGAAAAAATTATCACCCGGAGTAGGGTGTATGGTAAGGAGAGGTAAAATGGATAAAATTAACTTTTGGAGGGACAAAATTACATGTCTACATTATGGCCTTCTTTGGATGTAAACACAAGGTATTTTCAGATAAAGAAGTAGACAGCGAGTTAGAATTTTGTCCCGACCATTATTCAAAAGAGGGAAATAGAAGGAAGAAGGGCATCTAAGTCTTGATTTTGGGCATTCTACCTATCTCAAGTTATGTGAGAGTCAAGTGATATGCCCAAATTACACCTCTCTTACGAGATAGTAAGCAACCGCTGTCAAATATAGAATCCAACTGGGTTGGGTGTCGAATCCCACAGGGAATACTGTGTTCACTAAGTATTATGTCTGTTATTAGACTGTTGATCTAAGATTCCTGAGTAAAAGGGGGTTTGGATATGTTAACAATATTCTTTTGTATTTGTATCACACAAGGTCTAGCTAATGAGAGTTAATGTAGATATAATTTCAATGAGAATGAATTAACTAGAGTTATGCTCACCAAGATGTTCAAACAGTTAGGGTTGTGAGTTTGTGCTCGAATTCTAACTTATGTATTCAATTGTAAGAATTATTGAATTCTAAGAATTACCCACGTGTTTCTCAACCTAATGAGTGTTTCACCCTTTACTTCTCTCAAACTTAAAGTATTCATGCATTATTTAATAACACTCTCAAGAGGGTTGATCCTATTAAGGCATCAACCCGTTAACCCAAAGGGTAAACCTATGGAGTTCATGTGAATCACTTCTTTTCCCAACATCCACTTTCTTGTCAGACAAGTGGTGTTCATGGGTTCACTTCTCAAGTTTGCAACCAAGAAATGTCATTTTAATGAAGAAAGATTCATGCAATTTCGATAGATGTTAGAAGTTAAATCGATTCACAACCCCAAAATAGTTCTCTACATCAAGGCTCCCATAACCCTAGTTATGGGAGTTTAGCTACTCATCTCCATATAAGAAACAAAGAGATATTGATGTTCATAAATATCTTTAAGAGAGTACTTACAAAAGTCACAATATTGTTCTTCTCAATCTTCAAGTGAAAATATAAAGACTAATAATCAGATCTCAATCTCTAGATTCAAATCTCAATGAAAAATGTTACACAACTCTCAATAGAAGAGAAAGTATGAAACTCCTCTCTCAAAAGATTAGGAATAAACCCTAATACTTGGTATTTATATGATTCCAGAATTGGGGTTTTAAAATTCAAACTCAGATTTTCCGCTTTGTGATCGACGGGTCAAATGATGATTTGTCGCAGGGCCGACGGTCCGTCGTCTAGACCATCGCTGGGCTCCATAAGTTTATGTTCTATTTCTGGTCAATGGTTTGGGCTGAAGGTTCATCGCGGGGCCAATGGTCCATCGCCTGAAACGTCGCATGACATCCAATTTTTCTTTATTCTATTTCTTGGCGACGGTTTGGGTCGACGGTTCGTCGCAGAGTCGATGGTCCATCGCCTGGACCGTCGCAGGCTGTCCAGTGTCACTGTCTTCTATTTCTGGGCGATGGTTTATTTTTCCTTCGTTTTGCCCAGCTTATCCAAGTTATCCTTCATACTTAGTTCGTATCCTGAAAACACTAAAATACACTGTTAAATGTAACAACAGTTACTTGAAAACACACAATTATCCTAAGAAAGAGGCCTAAAATGTTCCGTCAAAAGCCGGAACATCAACACCCTCAACTTAAGGAAATTGCTTGTCCTCATGAAACTCAACACCAAGATATATATACGAACAACATCATGACGGGCACTCAACATTCATATCAACACATCTATACAATCATTCAACTGTCTATTCGGCTAAGTGCTCTAACACATAAGGATCTATAACTGGCATCAACTACTACTCAACATATTTATGGCCACAAATATAATACCCCAAAGGAATAAGCAGTCTACGGATAACTGTCGTGCCCTTACAGCCAATGAAGTCCACCTTTACTTATATATAATCAATATGTGGACAAAACTAATGCTCTCTCTCTCAGAATAGAAGTTGCAAACATAGTGAACACCCATAGGCTTGCCCATATCATCTAATGTTCTCTCATTATTTACTCGCCAAGATCAAGTAGGACTTGCTAAGGTTATAATGAGGTTTTAGGCTTGGTGAGAGTTATTCATTTAGGTACGTTACTAAAAGTACACAACTTCACTCTCTTCACCCTTTTCGTTAGCTACTCACCAGAATTAAAGTTCCTTTCACTTATTCACAATCAATATTATCTATCTCCCCCTTGTCATAACCCAATTTTTTTTTTAACTACAGCATTAACTACCCTCAACTTATGCTGATGCAGAAACTTGAGGTGCACAATATCTATTTAGATAGCTAACTAGACCAGGGTCGGATGCTACCTCTCAAATCAATTTTAACTCAGCCTCCCCGGGCTGCCAACAATCCACAGTAGCCACCTTCAACTTAGGCAATTTGCCTGAGTTAAAGTGCACAATGTCCAAAATTGGACCAGGGCCAAAGCTAACTGCTAACACCTTCTAGAGAGTGAATCACTATTTATTTGGGTAGAACAAACATGAACAAGGCTCAACAGAGTTTCAACGGAAATAATTTTTTTTGGTGGGTCATTATTTTGTCTAAACGAACTAACAAACATGGAGGCCTACTATCCTGTCTTATTAAGTCAAAAATAACACAACAACAAATGAACTGGGAAAGTTCTGGGTGTAGCATCTGTATAAGAACTATACAAACACTCACACACACAAGCACTAAGTTAATTCCAATTCTACGAACTCATGAGATTCGTACCATATGGCTATAATCACTTACACTCGTATGCCAGTTTCAGAGTCATAGATGGTAACGTAACACTTTTACCAATAGTAAAGGAGAATTAATTATATAACAAATGTACACAAACACTTTGCCGCAGTCACTTATCATTCACATATATAAACTGATGCTAACATAAACATCATTTTTATTTGATGAAATAACATTACCAACAGATACTTTTACCAACAGAAAAGAGAAATTTCAAATGATAAGGAATGATAATACAATAATTTAATAACAACCTAACATGCCGATTCTCCTAGATATCATATGGAAAGAAAAGAATATCGGTAATACAACCCCCATAGTACAAGAACATCCCCACCCCCACAGAAAATGATGCGTTATCCTCAATGCATATAATTGAATTGCAAAAGAAGGGAAATACTTGTAGTGCCGCTTATTCATCTGAGGTATCTGTGATATGCGGTAAGGTTCTGGTGTCCTCACCAGGTGAAATATTGAACCTCATGGTGGTGCGAGTGCTCACAATCTCTCCTTTCAGAATCGTATGTACCACATCTCTTGCCAGATCTATAGGTTTGCCTCCTAGCTGGGGCTGAACTGGTAATCATTCCAGCTGCTTCGTTTTCTACTTTTTTTCCTTCTTCTCTCTTCATCTCTCCTAGATCTTTTTCTTGCTTTCTTTATATTATGTTGCTCTTGTTCCATTGGTGTCATGGCTTCGAACCTCTTTCTTTTGGTGGCTTTTCTTGCAGCTTTCTCAGCCCTTTTATCTATTTCATCTGCTTTCTTACCCTTATCCTTTATTGGTCTCCCCATTAAGCCCACAAGACCTTTGTCTTCATCACTTTTGATCTGGACTAGATCAAATATAGGCTGCTGTTGCTACTAATTTATCTTGTCTACATCAACCTAGATTTGTCTAACCTCCTCAATTAATTTTGCAAAATTTGGAATGTATATGGCATCCAGCTTCTAGTTGATTCGCCCCTCCATGTTGTCCATTATTAGCTGCATGTTCCTGAAAGGCCTCACTGCTTCTTCCATAATTCTTTCAATTAAAGGTTTGAAATTTCCCCCCCATACAACCAACTTTTTCTCAAACCTCTTCTGTGCTTGGACTAAAGGGAATTCTGATGACTCAAGAATTGGTGTCGACTGAGTTTGTTGAGCTTGAGTTCTGTTGACTTCACATGTCGAACTTTGAGTCATCCCTACTCTTTTCAAAATTCTGCTTGTGTATCTCCTGGATCACATTATCTATTCTACTGATCAAAGACACTTTGCCTGCTTGCACAATTCTGTAATAAGGCATGGAAAT
This sequence comes from Capsicum pubescens, assembly GCA_030864215.1. Classification (NCBI taxonomy): domain Eukaryota; kingdom Viridiplantae; phylum Streptophyta; class Magnoliopsida; order Solanales; family Solanaceae; genus Capsicum; species Capsicum pubescens. The sequence goes on from CM061543.1 coordinate 130,406,315, forward strand.
GGCAGTGCAGTTTGAGTCTTGTGAGCGCGGTAAAATAACTCATCAGAAATAATGTGGCCAAAATCTACCGTCAATCTCTCAATCAAAGCAACAATAATTACAGCTCTAGTGAGTTCTAGGTGGTCATCCCCGCCTGTTGGCATCAACCTCAGCCTCACAATTACCCACCAAAACTTAGCCCTAAAGCTTAGGGATGACTTGGATATCTTTTCACCGGGATTATACAGCCAAGTAGGCTCTCCTATATCTGTAAATATTCTGGATAGCCATGGATTTTGGTGAGTTTGCATGAACAACCGATGCTCCAAGTTCGGTATTGCTCCTGGTATCTGATATTCAGCCCCAAACAAGAATCTGTTCAACGTACGCTCTGAGATGTCTATGCTAACTCTACAAATAGGAACTGTGTCCAGCTTGTTCATGTCAGCAACTGACTTACTTGGGGGACAATTCTTCTCCAGTAATGCCAAGTAATTGGCAAAAAATTCACGTACCATGTTTGGTTGGTAGAGTCCAAGTGGTCTGCTCATCCATGCCAACTCATATTCATTGAATCGACGTTGAAGTTATGGGTACTCAGGCAAGTTTGTTGTCACAATCTGATGTTCTTAAAAAATGGACCTCTTTATGGCTACCCTGTCTGTTGGTGCCAACCCTTTGTAGAAATGCTCTCGAGCACCTCAACTTGCCATCTTATAGCACTTGTGGATCCTTACGTCGAACCTAATTCGGGTCCCCTTATTCTAGATTCTCTTCTTGGATGGGGTTAGATACTTTAACCCCTTCCCCAACTGGACTTGAAATTGAGCTGCTACTGCTACTACTGTTATCCTTCTCTTCAGATTAGGAGGATGAAGAAATAACTTAACGATTATGCCAGGTGTTGAGTGCCGGGGCATCTGCATCTTGTGCTAGCCCTTGTCTAGCCCCTTGGCCTCTACCTCTACCTCTGGTAGTTGGTAATTTGTTTGCCATGATACCTGCAAGTGAAATGTTTATTAGTTCGTAGACTTAAACCAGAAGACAGGAAAAATTATTGACCAGCGATGGTTAGGGCGACGGTCTGTCGACCCAAACCATCGGGGTCATTCCAGTAACACTGATTATGAGAAAGTACGACAACTTCATGCGATGGATCATCGGGTGTCCGACGGTCCGTTGATCAAGCCGTTGCCTGCATTTTTTAGTTTCAAGCCTCATTTTGGCATTTTGTTGAACACTTTGCATACACTTCTTTTAAGAACGATTTTCATAGAATAATTATTGATAATACATCACCATATTTAACCATTTTTGGTCCATAGGCTACTCAGACTTCTTCCAGGACAGTGTATGCTAGGTTTCAACTCAAATCAATACCACACAATACCAAAAATAGAAGAGAATTAGTTTACTTGATTGTATTCACCTATGTTAATTCTTATCATATTAAAGAAAAATAGAGAGTGAAAGGAAATTCATACCTTATTATTGCAGTAATGGGTTACTTCTCTGACTTTGCACAATGAACTCTGAACAACAGATGATTATTTATTTTAGTGAAAATAACTTTGTTGGCTTGTGATAAATAAAAAAAAAGGAGAAATGGACTTTAAATAGCTGAGAAAGGGAAAATGGAGAGTTATAAGAGAGAATGAAAGGGTTCAGGTACGTTGAATAGTTGGGGAGTTACTTAACCATTTCAAATTATCATTTAAACCACCCCCTTGAATTACATAAGAATGAAAAATTTGGCTATTTAAATTAATTCAACCCGACCCGCTAAAATTGGGCTTCATGTGACGGTTCAATCAATGATCAGTTGCATGTGCGACATTTTGTCGGTCAATCCCGTCATCCTTTTCCAGTGACTTACCTGGAGACATAATGGCGACGGTTTAAGTGATGGTCCATCGTTCAACCCGTCACTACTCTTCCAGTAAATTGGGTTCTGGACTTTGTTGCGACAGTTACCATGACAGTCTGTCGAGTCACCGACGGTCTGTTGGGTTACCCGTCAATCACCCCAAACTTTCTCAGCTTTTGTTTTCCTACACTGTCAGACCTGTAGATTTACACAAACTCTTCAGCTTGTACAAAACAACAAAGCAAACACCAAAATAACTTTAACTAGTGCTTTACTTCAATACACTATGGGTTGCCTCCCACTAGTGCCTGATTTATTATCGTGGCACGACTCAGTTATCTCGATTACTCAGACTTCATCGAGATAGACAGTACCAATACTCTTTATCGAGTCCATTGGACTAATATACAGTTTCACACGTTGCCCATTTACCTTGAAGACACTTCCGTCTTCATTTTCAAGTTCCACTACTCTAGATAAGTAGACTTGACTCACTTTAAATGGGACGGACCATTTAGATTTGAGCTTACCTGGAAACAGTTTGAGTCTAGAGTTGAATAGAAGCCCCATGTCACCCCTCTGGAAATCCCACTTTTCAATCCTGCGGTCGTGGTACTTCTTTATTCTTTCCTTGTATAGATCAGCTCGATCATAAACTCTAAGATGGAACTCGTCCATCTCATTTAGTTGCCCCAGTCTCATATTCGCTGCCTCATTCCAATTCAAGTTAAGCCACTTTAGTGCCCACAATGTTTTATGCTCTAGCTCAATCGAAAAATGACACGCCTTGCCATAAACCAATTGGTATGGGGATATGCCAATAGGTGTCTTGAAAGCCATGCGATATGCCCATAAGGCATCGTCCAACTTTATTGACCAATCCTTCTGGATAGCATTTACAGTCTTGGGAATGATAGCTTTGATTTCTCGATTAAAGATTTCTACCTGTCCACTGGTTTATGGGTGGTATGGTGTAGCTACTTTATACTACTTAACTCCATATTTTTCCAAAGTAGCTCTGAATATTTTGTTGCAAAAGTGTGATCCTCCATCGCTGATAATGGTACGTGGTACCCCAAAGCGAGAGAAGATATTTTCCTCAAGAATGAAATAACTCTCTTCCCTTTATTATCTACTAGAGCCACTGCCTCAACCAATTTTGACATGTAGTTAACGACCACCAATATGTACTTCATCCCAAATGAGCTCACGAAGGGCCCCATGAAATCAATGCCCCAAACATCAAATAATTCTACCTCTAGCATTTTAGATATTGGCATCTCATGGTGCTTTGATATAAACCCTTGTCTTTGACATTGGTCACATCTCTTCACGAACTCGTAGGCATCTTTGAACAAAGAGGGCCAATAGTAGCCACTCTGAAGCACTTTTCTTGCAGTTCGATCACTTGCACGGTGACCTCCAACTAGGGAAGAATGACTCGCTTCCAGTATATTCAACATATCTACTTCTGGGATGCACAGTCTAATAATGCCATCTGCATATCGCCGAAAAAGATATGAATCATCCCAGAAGTAATGGGTTATATCATGGAGAAAATTTTTCCTTTGATGAAAGAAAAAATTCTCTTGTATTACCTCGCTCACCACATAATTTGCAAAATCAGCATACCAAGGTATTTTCTACATAACAGAAACCAAGATTTCCTCATCTGGAAATGCATCATTGATCTCAAATTCATCTCTAACTACTTGTTCATCTTCCAGTCTGGATAGATGATCTGTAACTTAGTTTTTGCAACCCTTTCTATCTTTAACTTCAAAGTCAAATTCTTGAAGTAGCAACACCCATCTGATTAACCTTGGTTTTGCATCTTTTTTTGCCATCAAATATCTCAAGGATGCGTGGTCAGTATGGACCACCACCTTGGTTCCTAGAAAATAAGCCCAAAATTTCTCAAAAGCATAGACTACTGCAAGAAGTTCCTGTTCTGTGACGGTGTAGTTCTTTTGATCTCCATTCAGTGCTTTACTGGCATAATAAATTAGATAAAACAATTTGTATTTCTTTTGTCCCATCACAACTCCAAGGGTAACACCGCTTGCATCACACATGATCTCAAACGGTTTTGACCAATCTGGTGCAACAATAATAGGAGCATCAACCAGCTTCTCTTTAAGGCATTCAAATACCTTTAAGCAATCATCATTAAAGGAGAATTTGACTTCCTTCTCCAAAAGTTTTCAAAGGGGATTTGTAATCTTTGAGAATTCCTTTATGAACCTCCTATAGAAGCCAACATGACCAAGGAAACTTCGTACCCCCTTCACTGAAATCGGCGGTGGAAGCTTCTCTATAACCTTAACTTTAGCTCGATCAACTTCAATCCTCTTTGCTGAAATTTGTGACCGAGAACAATGCCCTCCTTCACCATGAAGTGGCATTTCTCCCAATTAAGCACAAGATTGTACTCCTCACACTGCTGCAAGGCCCTACTCAGATTCAGCAAGCAAAGCTCAAAAGAATCACTGACAACCGAGAAATCATCCATAAACACCTCTAAGGTACCTTCAACCATATCAGAGAATATCGACATCATGCACTGCTGAAAAGTGGTAGGTGCATTACACAACCCGAAAGGCATCCTCTTGAAAGAAAATATGCCATATGGGCATGTAAATGTTGTCTTCTCCTGATATTCAGGAGAAATAAAAATCTGGTTGTAACCAGAATACCCATGTAAGAAGTAGTACCAACCTCTTCCCACTAATTGATCAAGCATCTGATCCATGAAAGGCATGGAGAAGTAATCCTTCAGTGTCCAAGAGTTGAGTTTTCTATAATCCATGAACACCATCCACCCAGTAACAGGCCTGAGTGGGATCAACTCATTCTTCTTATTAGCCACAATTGTCATGCCTTCTTTCTTGGGCACGCACTGAATATGACTTACCTACTTACTATTTGAGATGGATATACCACTCCTACATCTAGCCACTTGATGATTTATTTCTTCACCACCTCTTGCATAGGTGGGTTTAGACGATGCTGATGCTCAATAGTTGGGATATAATCCTTCTCCAGCTGGATTTTATGTATGCATATACCAGGAGGAATATCGATAATGTCTAAAATCATCTAACCAATAGCCCTCTTATATCTCTTAAGAACAGAAATGAGGGCTTCTACCTGCTGTTCACCTAAGTCAGCCGCAATAATAACATGTAGCGTATCCCCACTGCCCAGGAACATATACCTCAAATGACCAGGCAACTCTTTCAGCTCCAGAGTAGGTGGATCTTCAATAGACGGCTTAGCTGGTGGACTTGGATGATTTTTCAAGTCCAAATCCAGTTTCTTGGATGTATAAGAATAAGATCCCATGCCTGTCAGACCACAGACAGTCTCCTCATGATCTTCAATACTATCTTGATCAAAATTCATTAATACAACAGCTTAAGTCTCAACAATAAATTTTTCCTCTATAGGTACTTCCTAATCCTCCTTATAATACACATCCACAATAGAAAATATGCTCAAAACTTTATACTGTTTCATGGACTGGCACACATCAAGTCGAACTACTTTATCATTCAACCTGAATAGTAGCTTGTTTTTCTTTATATCAATAAGTACACTTTCGGTTGTGAGGAAAGGTCTACCCAAGATTATAGTCACCTCCAAGTCCACATCGCAATCGAGAATGCAAAATCAGCGGGAAATATGAAACTGTCCACCTTCACTAATACGTCATATAAAATCCCTATGGGCCACTTCACAGACCTATCTGCCATAACTAATCTCATGTTTGTGGGAGTAGGATCCCCCAAACCCAGTTTTTTATACACAGCAAGCGATATCAAGTTTATACTGGCTCCCAAATCACATAAAGCTTTAGCAAAATCAAGAAGCCCAATAGTGCATGGGATAGTAAATGCTCTCGGGTCGGCCTTCATTTGCACCAGTGACCTTATGGAAATAGCACCACAATGATAGAGATTGTCCAGCATCTTATAACTAACTGTACTCTTCTTCGTAACAAGGTCTTTCATGAACTTTACATACCCGGGCATTTGCTCCAATGCCTCTACCAATGGCAAGTTGATTGTCAACTACTTTAGCATGGCCATAAACTTTACAAACTTTGTGTCTTTAGCCTTTTTTTCAATTGATGGGGAAACATAGGAGGTGGTTTTAGGAGTGTAGTAACCACCACTTCAGTCTCCTTTCCCTTTCTTTTCTTCAACTCATCAACTTGCCGATGGTTGGATGGTGTATTATCAATAACTTCATCTAGTTTTTCAGACTCCACTGGATAAGTTTCATCATGCTCAATATCCTATGCAATCACAGCTTTGCCCACAGACGGTCCTGGTAAAACCTTGCCACTCCGTGTGATAATTTCCATGAGGGAGCCATTATTTTGAGAATTTTGAACTGTATCACTTGGAAAAGTGCTGCTTTTTCTCTGATTTAGTGCTACCGAGAGTTGGCTCATCTGGTGCTCCAGCTGCTTGATAGAAGTAGAGTGTTAGTTTACTAACTGACTCATGGAAGACAAATCACTCTTCATAGTAGTCACCCCAGAGTTGGTAGTCTCAACTTCCTTTAATAATTTCTCCATTATGTCCTTAATGGAAATTTTGCCAGAGCTAGTTGTAGCATTATCTCTGTTTTTAGGTGGTACATATAGTCCACTCCTATCATTTTTGCTCTTCCAGTTCCCTTGATCTCTATCCTTGTAACCATCTTTATCGTAATAGTTCTGACCTTTATTTCCTTGGCTACTTCCTTAAAACCCCTCTGATTATTTAGATAGTTTGCCTCTTTTTACGAATTAGAATTAGCTCTTCCCTGACAGCGGCGCCAAAATTTGATACGCCTAAATTACACCCCTTTATGAGAGACTAAGCGGTCGCTGTCAAATATAGAACCCAACTGGGTTGGGTGTCAAATTCCACTAGGAATACTGTGTTCACTAAGTATTGTGACTGTTATTAGACTGTTGATCTAAGATTCCTGAGTAAAAGGGGGTTTGGATAGGTTAACAATATTCTTACGTATTTGTATCACACAAGGTCAAGCTAATGAGAGTTAATGTAGATGTAATTTCAATGAGAATGAATTAACTAGAGTTATGCTCACCAAGATGTTCAAACAGTTAGGGTTGCGAGTTTGTGCTTAAATTCTAACTTATGTATTCAATTGCAAGAATTATTGAATTCTAAGAATTACCCACGTGTTTCTTAACCTAATGAGTGTTTCACTCTTTACTTCTCTCGAACTTGAAGGATTCATGCATTATTCAATAATACTCTTATGAGGGTTGATCCTGTTAAGGTATCAACCCGTTAACCCAAAGGGTAAACCTATGGAGTTCATATGAATCACTTCTTTTCCCAATATCCACTTTTTTATCAGACAAGTGGTGTTCATGGGCTCACTTTTCATGTTTGCAACCAAGAGATGTCAATATAATAAAGAAATATTCATCCAATTTCGATAGATGTTAGAAGTCAAACTGATTCACAACACCTAAATAGTTCTCTACATCAAGGCTCCCATAACCCTAGTTATGGGAGTTTAGCTACTTATCTCTATATAAGAAATCAAAGAGATATTGATGTTCATAAATAGCTTCAAGAGAGTACTTACAAAAGTCACAATATTATTCTTCTCAATCTTCAAGTGAAAATATAAAGACTGATAATCAGATCTCAATCTCTAGATTCAAATCTCAATGAAAAATGTTACACAACTCTTAATAGAAGAGAAAGTATGAAACTCCTCTCTCAAAAGATTAGGAATAAACCCTAATACTTGGTATTTATATGATTCCAGAACTGGGGTTTTAAAATTCAAACTCTGATTTTCTGCTTCATGATTAACGGGTAAATCGACGGGTAAATCGTCTACACCGTTGCTGGGCTTTAGTGAGTTTATGTTCTATTTCTGGTCGACGATTTGGGCCGACGGTTTGTTACGGGGCTGACGGTCCATCGCCTAGACCGTCGCATGATATCCAGTTTTTCTTCATTCTATTTCTTGGCGACGGTTTGGGTTGATGGTTCATCGCAGAGTCGATGGTCCGTCGCCTGGACCATCGTATTATATTTAGTGTCATTGTCTTCTGAATGAGCACGACGTTATGGACTTTAAAAGAATGAAAATTTGCATAGAGTTGCCACCTAATTTGTAAAGAAAATAAGGAAACATATTGAAGTATTAACATGCGATTAATGTTTTTAGTCTGCAAAAAACCAATTGAGATTCTAGGTAAGGGTTCAAGTTATTCCAAAGGGAAAGGGTTAGGCATCCTTCAAAATCCACAAGTGTGGTACCCGGCTAGACTAAATTTTTCAAAGAGGGAGGAGGTATAAAAAATAATGAAGAAGTGTATGAATTAAATATAAAATAATATAAATGTTTAAAATTATGAAAAGATGTATTTATATTAAATATATAAATAAAACATGCTATTATAAAAAATATAAAAGATATGTATAAAAATACATGTGAAAAGAAAAGTATTTTATGTTGTGTGAAAGAAAGAATATCTTGATATGTCATAAAGAGAAAGAGAAAACTAATGTTCTTTTTTTGATTAAAGTTTATGAAAATGTAAAGATTTACTTTAACAAAAATATCACAATGTTTAAGATGTCAAAGTATGTAAACTAATTTGATTAATTTAATTTATTAGTGTAAACATTAACGACCTAAGTTTGCATAAACACGAGGTGAAGTTGTACAAAGAAAATTCCGCCCAACACTCCAAAAATAAAGTTTTCACTATAATAATATTTGTACAAATATAAAAATACAATACAAAATTAAAAGGGCCTCTTTGAATGCAACTCTCGACGAGTAATCCAAATAACCTGTATAAACACTTGTAAAAATGTTAGTAACGAATAAATAATAGTCAAAATAAATTGAACAAGTATGTGTGTATATAAATATTTAAAAAGATATTTTTTTGTTAAAAAGGGGGCTCAGATAAAGTCATGACTGCGAAATGGTTTCTCGATTAATTGGCCGTCCTAAATCATTTTGCTATGAAGTGGTTGCTCAATTAATTGGCCGTCCTAAATCGTCTTGTCAAAAGCTGAATTGTAAAATCTTGTATTGTTATAAAGTTGCATCATCGCCCAAAATATTTATTTTATTACATATTTGTACACGTAAAGTCCATCTTTTTTTTTTACGGAGGCCTCAAATTAATAATAATTTTTCATCGGCCATTGTATTGATACTTGATATGAATAAATAAACTTGAGAAAAATAAAGTCCGTCTTTGTAATGGGGTGGCCTCAAGTATCCGACGGAGAGATAATGTCATTGGCCAACCATTTATTTTTGATGTAAATAAGTAAACTTTGAGAAATAAAATTCCGTCTTTTGTCACGGGGTGGCCTCAAATATCTGACGGAGAGATAATGTCATTGGCCAAGTATTTATTTTGATATAAAATAGAAATCTTTTGAAAATAAAATCCGTCATTTGTAATGGAGTGGCCTCAAGTATCCGACGAATAGATATTTTCATCGGCCAAATAATTAATGGTATTTAATAACAATGAAAAATAACGAAAAATTAACAAAGTCATTGAACGCATATCAAAATCATACATAGCAATTCAAACGATTATCAATGATTAAAATAATAAAATGACAAAATGACAAAAAGTCAAAGTTAATGAATAAAATGATGTAGCCATGACGAAGTAATTGAAAATAATAAAAATAGAGTAAAATTCCTAATTGTATAATAGAGTAATGTAATAAAATAGAAATAATAGTTCAAACATGATTGAAAAATGTGAACATTCACTGAGAAGTGACAATAACCATCATTAACCATTCATAAACAAAGAAATACGAAAATAAATTCACATAAAATATCAATCAACAAAACCCTTAAAAATATAACGAAAATTGATGGAAATGGATAAAGAAAAGAAAGTCACTGGGACACAAAGTTTCGGCAATGAACAACAAGAAAATATGAATAGCAACAACAACACTTGAGAATTATATATATATATATATATATATATATATATATATATATATATATATATATATAAATGTAACCAACATAATCCCTAGTAAAAATGGTGGAATTTTACCAAAATAGGGATTAACAATTTATTTTATTTTATGTGTATATGTGTGTTTTTTGTGTGTTTGAGAGAGACAAAAAGGAAAAAAATTTTGTGTGTATTTGTTTACTCTTGAGAGAGGGGAGAAAGAAGAATATAATGTGTGTGTGATTAAAAAATGTGCATATGCATTTGTGTATTTTTGGGAGAGAAAATAAAAAATAAGGAAAGATTTTTTCTTGTATTTTTTTTGTGTATGTATTTGAGAGAGAGAAAAAATATGTGTGGGTGTATGAAAATGTGTGTGTAGAGAAAAAAGATGAATAAAATTTTCTTCCATCCTTGCCTATTTATAATAAAATTGGACACTCCTATTATCCAATGGATAAAGGGGTGTCCCCTCCTTTTAAAATAACACATGCTTTAGTTCTTAAGATATTGACCGAAGGATGTTCATCCTTTTGACCAATGGATAGAGTTATTGTCCAAAGGATAGTGTCATTGAGTGGTCATTATCAGATGTGACAAGAAAACACTAAGTGGTCATTGTTGGACGTTACAAGACATTATTGTGTAGTCATTGTCGGATGTGATAAGACATCGAATTATTATACTGCAATAAAAAAATTGATCCGACTCAGCGTTTGCGGACTGTAAAATATAAATGTTGAATGAAAAAATGTAAAGAATATTAAAATTATTAAAATATAATTAATTTAAAAATACTGTAAAATATATATATATATATAACGTCATATCGTGTACATGTGCGGGTGATTGTAAAATGTTAAGAACAATAATGAATTGATAAAAATCCCAAAATTAGAAAAATTATTAATAAATTATAAAAAATAAAAATATGACAAAAAATTGATTAAAATCCTAAAGAAAGGATAATGATCAACAATTTATCAAACAATTGTAAAAAGATGTGAAAATTATGCTTCGTGCCCTTTAACGAATAAAAAGCCTGAAGACGTTAATTTTAGGCACAGAGAGAAAAAATTGGGTGTCAAAAGTTGCCCCTTTTCATTTGAGGACGATGTAGAAGTCTTCAAATGAAAATGTTGACGTGTAGCCAATTTTGCTCGACAAAAATGATTTGAAGAAAATTTGATCGAACTCCAATTTAAAGTTACCTACATACCTCGAGTTGTATGAGGATTAGGTCAATGTAGTTCAAAAAAATTTAAGCAAATCGTCCTGTTGTTAAGGGTGAGAGATCATGCGAAATAATTATCGGGAGAAGGACTAATTGGAAACAAAAGTGTTCATCTATTTTCGATGCCTCTTTTAAAATTGCCCCTGTGAGATGCTGGAGACGCAAGATTGTGTACTTGCTGGGGAGAAAGAATGATTGCGGTTGTGAGGATCGAACTCTGCACAGAGCTTCTTAAATATCTCGAGTGTTACAAGAATCAGGTCACTATAATTCGAATCATAACAATATCAAAATTTGCCTCAGTGTAGAGTTATGGTGACACTGGGTTCCTTTAAGGATGACAACAATGATTTTAACATGAATGGAATGAATATGGGTGCTTGTTCCAAAATTGACTGTTTGGGTAGCTGAAAATGAGTAGATGTCGGATAACAATATTTGCTGGGGACTTTGAGCGAAAAAGAGATTGCAAATTTTCAAAGATTGCCCCAGTATCGGATTAAGAAGACATTGAGTAATGATACTAAGAATTATAAAAATGAGAGTTTTGGGTCGAGTTGAGTTGAGTTTCTTTGTCAAAATTCCTGACGCAACTAGGGATCCCTGACATTCCACTAGCTTGCCCCAGTTTGCTGCTAAGAGGATAGTTCCACGTTGTACTGCATGTTCTAGTATTGCCTCTATTTTAGAAGGCAATTCGCCCGGCGAGGTGATAACTGAAATGTAAATAGCCTCCGTCGGCGAGCAGTAATTGAAATATAAATATCCTCCATCGGCTGAGCAGTTGATGAAATATAAATAGCCTCCGTCGGCCAAAATTTAAATAGCCTCCGTCGGCTGAGCAATTGCTGAAATGTAAATAGCCTCCGTCGGCTGAAATGTAAATAGCCTCCGCTGGCTGAAATGTAAATAGCCTCTGCCGGTTGAAATGTAAATAGCCTCCACCGGCTGAAATATAAATAGCCTCCGTCGGCTGAAATGCTTGTTGAAGAAGTGAAAGTTGCATTATATGACCTATTATTGGGGGAGGGCGTGCCCTGTCCTATTGTTCGGGGAGAACTTGCCCTGTCCTATTGTTCGGGGCGAACTTGCCCTGTCCTATTGTTCAGGGCGAACTGCCCTGTTCTATTGTTCGGGGCGGACTACCCTGTCCTATTATTTGGGGCGGACTGCCCTGTCTTGTTGTTCGGGGTGGATTGCCCTGTGTTATGTTAGAGTTTTGTGAACATCTATTAGTATGTGATGACCGAGTCTTAATGGGGATATCCCTTTAATGCGACCTGCAAAAAAATCAAGAAATTTCTTTTAGAGTTAGAAAGTATTAGCGAATGAATTGATAAAACCTAGCTTCCTGGCTTGTGATAGAGATGTGATGTTGAGTTTCTGATGTAATGTTGTAAGATACTTGACACATGCCTCCTTGAGCATTATTATGACCTGCAAGATTCGAGAAGATTCTTTAGTGTCTTGGAATAATTATGGATAAATTGATGAACATGGATTCTTAGATTGTGATGGTGAGGCAGTATTTAGGCTTCCAAGATGTTTGAACCTTTGTTGTAGCGATGTTGTATCTGCGCTCAAAGAAAATTTCTTAGTTTGGGGAGGGGATGTTGATTTTGTGTTGATCGAGAACTTAGCCTAGCAACTATTCCATCTTTCGATAATCGGTAATCTATTCAGGATTTGGAGTAGTGACACTTCCTAACTCCACATAATGTGCTTATACTAGTATGTATTCTGGTGGGAACTTTCTTCATCTTGATCTTCGCTTTTGGACTTCCATCAAAGTGACGTGGTTGTTGTGGCTTGAGATGATAAATGAAATTTGAAAAGATGTAAAAGATTATGTTGTTGATATGACCGATCCTGACTTAAGCTGCCTACATATCCTAGAATAGGAATCAAGTCAAAACATAGTTTTGTGTGAGGGGAATCAAGAAAAATTTGGCCACATGGGTGGGTATGTGGAGAATGGTAAGGTTGATAATCATGAGATTTCTTTGGAAAGCTCATTTGGCCATTTGCTGAAGCAGTGCCTCTTATGTATGAGTCTTCAACATCTTATGGCTTTTTCTTGTGCTAACGATTAACATCAAAGAATTTCTTAATTTGAGTGATGCTTTTGTAAGTTGTTGGAGTCGATCAAGCATTGAGATTTGCATCTCAATGTCGGTTCCTTCATGTCATGGTTTTAAGAGGAAGAGTAGTGAACGCATTGTATAAGCTACCTTCATATGTAGTCTCGCTGACTTGCGTTTTGATGAAAGCAAGAGGCTTAGGTACATGCGTGAGTCTTCTCTGCGTAAACTCTAAATATTTCTTGGGCGCCTTATTGATAGTCTCCTTATCTTATGGGCGTCTTTGTATATGAACTCTTTTTGGGTCCACTACAGTCGTCCTTTTGTGTATCTGTTTGAAAAGAAATAACTTCCAACAACAGACATAACAACCGTTTTGGTTGTTGCATAATCATTTGCCAGTTGAAAATGTCTTCAAAGTGGGGTGCCCCTTTTGGACACCGACGACACTTTATGCAGAAGGGTTCCTGCGATCGTGTAATCTTGTTTTGATGTGGTACCCCTTTTGAGTCACCCATATTGCTTGTGGAATGATGACCTCTTTGGTTATTGCCAATAATTCTTCACATACGATCTCAGATAAGTCTTGCGCATCTTTGTATCAATACGACTTATGGATTCCTCTTGAATCGTCAATCTTTGGATTATCTTGCGCATTATTTGATGTTGGATACGAGGCGACTTATAGATGTCCTTTGAATTACTAGCCTTTAGGTAATCCTGCACATTATTTGACTTTGGATAAGAGACGACTTACAGATATCCCTCCAATCGCTAGCTTTCAGGTGTTCCTGCATATCTTCCGACCTTGGACACAATATAACTTATAGATATCTCTCAAATTGTTAGTCCTTGGGTAATCCTGCACATAATCGATCCTGGATATGACGCGGCTTATAGAGAACCCTTGGACGTATCAATTTGATAATCTCACATATTCTCAGGTAAGGATTTAGTTTCGACTTATGGATAACCTTCAGACTATCAATTTTTGGGTAACCTATCATACTATTCGGTTAGGATGTTATTGCGACTTATGGATGAACTATGGCCTATCAACTCAGAGATAATCTTGCACACTATCTTATTTCAAATAATATGACTTATGGATGATCCTCAAATTGTCAATTTCAAGAAAATCTCATATGTCGTTCGCTTTCAGATAGCTACTTAAAGACGTATCTCTGAATCATATGCTTCATAGGAATTCAGATGCTGATTCATAAGATGATGATATATCCTCGACGCTAGCATATGCTATCTCGCGTGTCAACAGATATTGAATGCTGATATCCTCGATTGATGTATTAGTCATAATCCAAGCTTGAATGCTTTTGAGCATATTTTGGAAATCCTTTTTGGAATTGTAGGTATAGATTATTTTTCCTCGTCCCGAGAATTTTCTTTTGGCTCTTTCATAAGCATGTGCCACCCGAAGATTTGGTTGACCTTCTTATGACTGACATAACGAGTGTTCGATCCTGTGCTGATCGTCGATGTGATTTCAGTGCATTTGGATTGATAGTATCTTTTAACAATATTTGTAGAGAAGATCTTTGGTTAAGTGGTGGGAGTGTCTTTGGTATTGTCCCTTGGTGCATTTCTTTGATATTATAGATAAGTTGTCCCCTGTTGATATCTTGCAACTTTTGTGATGACTTGCGTTGTTTGGTACAAATCAACCTTGGTCGTAACATTTCCAAGTTGAATGTCCTAGGCTTCATTGATTTTTGAAGCATTCATCAAAAGTTTGCCCCAGTCTCTTGGAGAGATTTTCTCAATGATTCTTCGCTGCGTATCTTGGGATAGTCTTGATGGATCGTTTTGGGTTTTCTGGATACCGTCCATTCAAGTTTCGGTCGTCCTTAGAGAAAATAGATTTTTGTATTATGAAGGGATAGAGCCTTATATAGGCTGCCTACGTATCCCGCTGAGGGAAATCAGGTCACACGTAGTTCCAATTACAAAAGGGATTAATGATTCTACTTAAGTACGACCAAACCCGATGAGGATTGACTATGTATCTCACCATGAGAAATCAGGTCATAACGTAGTTCTGTTACATGATAATTAGAGGAGATCCTATACCTTCAAATATAGGACTCTATTTATTGTCTCTGAGTCGATCAACTTGGATTTGTCTATATCGTATTCCCACTAAAGTTAGCGCTTCTCTGTAAAGTGGCTTATATGAAGGCCTCGCTGGCTCGATGTGGAGGATAGTGTTTCTCACGTCATATACACTCCTCTATTTTCATGATTGGGCACCGAATCATTATTTGCATTTGATTGATCTTCGACACATTGGATTGCCCCGGCCTTGATCAAGCACTCAATTCTATGCCTTAACCTATTACAATCTCCAGTATCGTGCCCCGAAACTCCAGAGTGGAAAGCATATCGCTTTCTTTCATCGAACCATTTAGGTAATGGATTAGGAATCTTCGCCAACTCCGTTCGCAATAAATTTACAGCTTTCAGTCTCTCAAAAAGTATCAATGGTTCAATAAATTGAGTGCAGCTTCGATTGCGCTTACCCTTCGAATTTTGTCTTAGCGCAAAAGGTGTCAGATTTTGATAAACTGACAATTGGATTGGTACGCATGGTTGTGGTGGATTTTGGTATGTGGGAGCTTGGGGTTGAAGGTAATTTTGTTGGATATTATAGGCATGATGAAATGTATGATTCGATATTTGCATCAGTTCATTATCAGGACTTTGAAGTGATTGGGATGATTCAGGTATTGAATGGTCTGGTATCATAACAAATATTTCTTCATTCTTCTCCTTGGCTCCTTCGATGGACTCTAACTGAGTGGACCTGCTCGAGTTATTTTCCGACTTAATCTTTCGAGAGTTAATTTCCTTTTCTATAAAATTCCCCATTTTGACACAATCAGTAAACTTCTGCCCCAATGTGGACATTATCCTTTCAAAATAGACACCCTTTTGACTGCGGATAAAATACTTCGTTAATTCACTTACGTCCATTGGTGGTTGAACCTTTTCCTCCTTAGACCTCCATCGCCGAGCATATTCCTGGAAGGATTCAGAGGACTTCTTTTGTATATTGATGAGGGAAAGTTGATCAGGTACAATTTTTGTATTAAACTTGAAACGATTCATAAAGTCTTCAGCCATGTCACTCTATTTACGCCAATGACGAGGGTCTTGTTTGGTGTACCAAGCGAGAGCCTTACCAGACAAAATTCTAATGAACAACTTCATTATGAGCTTCTCATTTGTCCCAATTCTTACCAATTTATCACAATACACTCTTAAATGAGTATGAAAATCCCCGATTCCATCAAACAAGTCAAACTTAGGTGGCTTGAACCCGATTGGAAAATCAACATCTGGATAGATATATAAATCTTCGTAGTCCAAATGATTACTGACTTAAGTTTCTTGGAGGTGTTTCATCGCTCTCTTTAGATTACGAAGCTCATTTACAATTTTGTCATTCCCCTCTTTTTGTCCTTGTACTTATCGGAAGCTTACCTTTCGCAGGCACAACGAAAATGGGTGTCTCAGTCACGCACATTGGAGAAATATATTGTTCTTGAAAGGTAGCGTAATTTGTTCGTTGAATATCACGAGCAGATGTGATAATATTTGGATGTGGGTTGCAATGAGGAAATTTATGAGAGGTGATGAATGTGAACGGGGATGAGGGATTTGTTAAACCAACAGTCATTGTGGGAGGTTGTACTACCGATAGCATTTAGGTATTGGAGTTTCCAGCGATAAAAAATTAGAAGGGCGCGGTAGAGTAGCCGTGGATGGATGTGTGGGATCCTTTCCTTGGTGTAGTTCTCCTCTTAACATCTCGAGTTGTTGCTCCAAAAGAAGCATACGTTCATTATCTTGTCTTTTGAAAATTCCTAATACGTTTGCCAGCGTTGGAACACTTCTGGTCGGGTCGACGGTATTGGTGTTCATTATATAGCTTAAGTCATCTAGTTCTATCGATCAACACAATCAACCTCTATCGAGGAATAATGCAAACACAAATGAAAGTTCAAGAGTTAGTTTATGTCGATGGACAAGCACATTCAGACAACGTCGAGTAAGCGTATCTTATATTGTGGAGCCTCATTTTGCCGGAGGTAGGCCTTCGTCCAAATAAACTGATATAGATGAATCTAGAGTTTGATACATTTTGGATTCAGAACAATTTTAATTTTTCTTGAAGAGGGAATGTATCCAACAAGGGCGGCTAAAAAAGGTCTATATAGTCGATAAGAATTGATAGAAGCAGGCTAAAAAGATGCCTTTAAAAGAGTGAGTATCTCAAGTCTCGTTATTGATGAATGAGGATCTTATGGTAGAGATATCGAATGGAGGAAAAGTATCGACAATGCCTCACGCTTATTGGCTGGAAAGAGTTAGAAGTGGGTGGAGATGAATAATATTCCACATTCATTGTTTTGAAGAAAGGTGTCAAATAATTGTAGAGTTTTGAATAATATCCTACGTCCGTTGACTAGAAAAAAGAATCAAACATTGGAAGAATGCTTGACTACATTCCACTCGAGTTTGGATAAAAAAAGAAAAAGTTAGACGTAGGTGGAGTTTTTAGTGACATTCCTATCTACGGACTTGAAGAGAAAGTCAAACGAAAGCAAAGCATTTTTAGAACACTCGACTTTCATGGACTCTGAGAAAGATATTTGTGGAGCGGAGTTTTAACAACACTTTGTATTCGTGAAAATGGTTTCAAATATTGGCGAGTTTGGGTAATACTTTATGTCTATTGACGTGAAAATGATTTCGAATGAAGGAAGAGTAAAAGAAGGCCAATTTGATTGTTCTGAATCCATTAATGTTCGATTTTTGGATTATCTGAATCAGTTCTAACACAAAATATGTCATAAAGGTTTCATAACCTTCTGCCGAAAGGGTGGCTTCCTAGTTGCGAAGACGATACCTTGGACCGTCCCGCCTAGGGTATATGCAATATGACCTATTACTAGAGTAGGATTTTTCCCTAAATGTTCAAGAGTGGGACCGAATATTTGCGAGAAGATGCACTAACCTA
This sequence comes from Capsicum pubescens, assembly GCA_030864215.1. Taxonomy (NCBI): domain Eukaryota; kingdom Viridiplantae; phylum Streptophyta; class Magnoliopsida; order Solanales; family Solanaceae; genus Capsicum; species Capsicum pubescens. The sequence goes on from CM061543.1 coordinate 130,424,510, forward strand.
ACTGCACCGAGTCTAAAACTAAGGAATCCAAAGAAGGTTCGGAGGAGTGCAGTACACCCCTCGCGTGTACCACAGTGTGTGAAATGTGTACGACCAAAGACTCGATAGAAAAATGCAAGTGATAAAGCAGTAACAAGTAGTGTTATTCAAACAAATAAGGAATGCAAGTTTGGATTTGGCTTGTGTCCTTTCACACATAGCAGGATATAAAAATATGTAAAACAAATAACATAATAAAGCATAAAAATTCTAAACTAAGCATGATAAAAAAAATGTAAAGAATTTATGAGCAAATTCACATAATTTGCAGTGTAATAATAGGTAAAGAATTTAATCATATACAAAAAATGTAAAAATACCTCCCTCAATTGAAAATTTAGTCGATCATGGTTAGAACGTCTCCTCGTCCCCAGTAGAGTCTCCATTCTGTCATACCCTATTTTTACCTGAGGTTAAAACGAGCACGACATTATGGACTCTAAAAGAAATAAAATTTGCACAGAGTCGCCACCTAATTTTTAAAGAAAATAAGGAAACCTATTGAAGTATTACCATGCGATTAATATTTTTAGTCTGCGAAAAACCAATTGAGATTCTAGGTAAGGGTTCAAGTTATTCCAAAGGGAAGGGGTTAGGCATCCTTCAGAATCCACAAGTGTGGTATCCGGCTAGACTAAATTTTTTAAAGAGGGAGGAGGTATAAAAAATAATGTAGAAGTGTATGTATTAAATATAAAATAATATAAATGTTTAAAATTATGAAAAGATGTATGTATATTAAATATATAAATAAAACATGTTATTATAAAAAATGTAAAAGATATGTATAAAAATACATGTGAAAAGAAAAGTATTTTATGTTGTGTGAAAGAAAGTATATCTTGATATGTCATGAAGAGAAAGAGAAAAATAATGTTCTTTGTTTGATTAAAGTTTATGAAAAAGTAAAGATTTACTTTAAAAAAAATATCACAATGTTTAAGATGTCAAAGTATGTAAACTAATTTGATTAATTTAATTTATTAGTGTAAACATTAACGACCTAAGTTTGCATAAACACGAGGTGAAGTTGTATAAAGAAAATTCCGCCCAACACTCCAAAAATAAAGTTTTCACTATAATAACATTTGTACAAATATAAAAATACAATACAAAATTAAAAGTGACTCTTTGAATGCAACTCTCGACGAGTAATCTAAATAACCTGTATAAACACTTGTAAAAATGTTAGTAACGAATAAATAATAGTCAAAATAAATTGAAAAATTATGTGAGTATATAAATATTTAAAAAGATATTTTTTTGTTAAAAAGTGGGCTCAGATAAAGTCATGACTGCGAAATGGTTGCTCAATTAATTGGCCGTCCTAAATCGGTTTGCTACGAAGTGGTTGCTCAATTAATTGGCCGTCCTAAATCGTTTTGTCAAAATCTGAATTGTAAAATCTTGTATTGTTATAAAGTTTCATCATCGCCCAAAATATTTATTTTATTACGTATTTGTACACGTAAAGTCCGTCTTTTGTTTACGGAGGCCTCAAATTAATAATAGTTTTTCATCAGCCATTGTATTGATACTTGATATGAATAAATAAACTTGAGAAAAATAAAGTCCGTCTTTGTAATGGGGTGGCCTTAAGTATCCGACAGAGAGATAATGTCATTGGCCAAGCATTTATTTTTGATGTAAATAAGTAAACTTTGAGAAATAAAAATCCGTCTTTTGTCACGGGGTGGCCTCAAGTATCCGACGGAGAGATAATGTAATTGACCAAGCATTTATTTTGATATAAAATAGTAATCTTTTGAAAATAAAATCCGTCATTTGTAATAGAGTGGCCTCAAGTATCCGACGGATAGATATTTTCATCGGCCAAATAATTAATGGTATTTAATAACAATGAAAAATGACGAAAAATTAATAAAGTCACTGAACACATATCAAAATCATACATAGAAATTCAAACGATTATCAATGATTAAAATAATAAAATAACAAAAAGGTCAAAGTTAATGAATAAAATGATGTATCCATGACGAAGTAATTGAAAATAACAAAAATAGAGTAAAATTTCTAACTATATAACAGAGTAATGTAATAAAATAGAAATAATAGTTCAAACATGATTGAAAAATGTGAACATTCACTGAGAAGTGACAATAACCATCATTAAGCATTCATAAATAAGGAAATACGAAAATAAATTCACATAAAATATCAATCAACAAAACCCTTAAAAATATAACGAAGATTGATGGAAATGGATAAAGGAAAGAAAGTCACTGGGACACAAAGTTTCGGCCATGAACAATAAGAAAACATGAATAGCAACAACAACACTTGAGAATTATATATATATATATATATATATATATATATATATATATATATAACCAACATAATCCCTAGTAAAAATGGTGGAATTTCACCAAAATAGGGAGCAACAATTTATTTTATTTTATGTGTATATGTGTGGTTTTTGTGTGTTTGAGAGAGAAAAAAAGGAGAAAAAATTTGTGTGTATTTGTTTATTTTTGAGAGAGGGGAGAAGGAAGAATATAATGTATGTGTGATTAAAAAATGTGCATATGCATTTGTGTATTTTTGGGAGAGAAAATGAAAAATAAGAAAAGATTTTTTCTTGTATTTTTTTTGTGTATGTATTTGAGAGAGAGAAAAAATATGTGTGGGTGTATGAAAATGTGTGTGTAGAGAAAAAAGATGAATAAAATTGTCTTCCATCCTTGCCTATTTATAATAAAATTGGACACTCCTATTATCCAATGGATAAAGGGGTGTCCCCTCTTTTTATAATAGCACATCCTTTAGTTCTTAAGATATTGACCAAAGGATGCTCATCCTTTTGACCAATGGATAGAGTTATTGCCCAAAGGGTAGTGTCATTGAGTGGTCATTGTCAGATGTGACAAGACAACACTAAGTGGTCATTGTCGGACGTGACAAAACATTATTATGTAGTCGTTGTCGGATGTGATAAGACATCGAATTATTATACTGCACAAAAATAATTGATTCGACTCAGCGTTTGCGGACTGTAAAATATAGATGTTGAACGAAGAAATGTAAAGAATATTAAAATTATTAAAATATAATTAATTTAAAAATACTGTAAAATATATATATATATATATATATATATATATATATATATATATATAACCTCATGTCGTGCACATGTGCGGGTGATTGTAAAATGTTAAGAACGATAATGAATTGATAAAAATCCTAAAATTAGAAAAATTATTAATAAATTATAAAAAATAAAAATATGACAAAAAAATGATTAAAATCCTAAAGAAAGGATAATGATCAATAATTTATCAAACAATTGTAAAAAGATGTGAAAATTATGCTTCGTGCCCTTTAACAAACAAAAAGCCTGAAGACGTTAATTTTAGGCACGGAGAGAAAAAAATTGGGTGTCAACATCTTCTATTTTTGGGTGATGGTTCATTTTTCCTTCGTTTTGCCCAGCTTATCCAAGTTATCCTTCACACTCAGTTTGTATCCTAAAAACACTAAAATACACTGTTAAATGCAATAATAGCACTTGAAAACACACAATTATCCTTAGAAAGAGGCCTAAAATGTTCCGTCAAAAGCTGGAACATCATTAAGTCATATGTAGTTCCAAGATTGACAAGGAGAGGGATTATACCAAGTTAGAGAGTCGAATGAGGTCCTATCGAGGTTTCGGTCCGCGACTCTGTCATTGCATCAAGATGAAAATTACAAGTTAAAAGATAAATGAAATTATAAAAGTCCTATCTATGCAGCATCTCTCAATTCTTGTCTTGGGTCTTCAATGATTTCTCAAGTGATACAATATCTGCTTTTCTTTGGGTTGATTTTAGATAGATACTTTCTCCATACAATATCAGGTTTTGGAGATTAACTCAAAATTGACCATGTTCTGTCGGTGGAACTTCTAATTTTTAACCTAAATTTGAAAATCCTCACCCTATTCTTCAGTTGGGCTCTTGACTTACAATTTATTCACCTTGTTGCTTAACTTTCAATTTCTTTACTCTGTTGCTTGACTTTTTAATTTCTTCAACCTGTTCTCCGAGAGAGCTCCCAACTTGTAATTTCATCACCCTGTTCTTCAGGCGGGCTCCTGATTTTTAATTTCCTCACTCTATTCTTCGAATTAGATCCCGACTTGCAATTTCATCACCATATTCTTCGGGCGGGCTCCCGATTTGCAATTTCTTCACTCTATTCTTTGAGCGAGCTCCAGACTTACAATTTCATCACCTCGTTCTTCAGACGGGCTCCTGACTTGCAATTTCTACACTCTGTTCTTCGAGTGAGCTCCCGACTTGAAATTTCATCACCCTATTCTTCGGGCAAGCTCCTGACTTTTAATTTTCTCACTCTAATCTCCAGGCGAGCTCTCGACTTATAATTTTATCACCCTATTCTTCGGATGGGCTCCTAATTTGCAATTTCTTTACTCTATTCTCCGGGCGAGCTCCCAACTTTAAATTTCATTACCCTGTTCTTCAGGCGGGCTCTTGACTTGCAATTTTCTCACTCTATTCTACGGGCGAGCTCCTGACTTGTAATTTCATCACCCTGTTCTTTAGGCGGGATCCTAACTTTCTATTTACTCACTCTTTTCTCCAGGCAATCTCTTGACTTACAATTTCATCATCCTATTCTTCGGGCAGGCTCCCAAGTTGCAATTTCTTCACTTTGTTCTCTGGGATAGCCCTCGACTTGCAATTTTATCAGCCTGTTCTTCAGGCGGTCTCCTGACTTGCAATTTCCTCACTCTGTTCTCCGGGCAAGCTCCCGACTTATAATTTCATCATCCCATTCTTTAGGTGGGCTCCCGACTTTCAATTTCCTCACTCTGTTTACTGGGCGAGCTCCTGACTTGCAATTTCATCACCCTATTCTTTAAGCGGGTTCTCGAGTTGTAATTTTTTCACTCTGTTCTTTGGGCGAGCTCCCAACTTGAAATTTCATCACCTTGTTCTTCAGGCGGGCTCCTGACTTATAATTTCTTCATCATGTTCTTTGGGCGAACTCCTGACTTGCAATTTCCTCATTCTGTTCTTCAGGCGGGCTCCTGACTTGCAATTTCATCACGCTATTTTTCAGGCGGGCTCCTGACTTTAAAATTAAAACTAGAACAAAAATTATCCCAATAAAGAATATGATAAAGAAAGATTCCATTTTCTAAAACAACAAGGTCTCATTTTCTAGGAGGGTCCTAATGTGAAGTTCCAAATAATAGGAATTTAACTTTTTTCCCCAGTTAATCATCAAAACAACTTTTGTGAGTATTAAACCCAATCACAACTACTTGCAAGCATGCATAATGCAAAGACGAGTCAAGACTTTGGTCAATAAATGCACCTCTTGCGGATAAACTTGAATGGCCAAGACCAAAAAGTCTGTCTCTTAAGATTAAAAATGAGATATTCTAACGAAAAATTACATCTTTAGGATTAAAAACTTATATTAGGAAGTGCACCTCCTAGTCATGAGATATGAAAGACCCAAATTAGAGAGTGTGTCTCTTAGGGGTACACGATGATGAGTTTTACCATAATTGTGATTACCAAACCTGTACAATAACACTGCTTTTTGCATTTGTAGAAACGAGGAATTACACCTCTGAATACTTGCACTTTGAAGCCTTTGAATTGAAGGTATCAAGTGTCCTTGTTTCATACAAAGAAAACTTGTGAGTTTAAAACAAGGTGGTTAGATTGTGGCTTTGGCTTTTGAGGTAATTGCTATTGCACTTGTGACATTTAATCTTGCTTCCAACTAATGGCACTTCACTGTCTTGCTGCACTATTTAAAACTCAGATTTTTATGAGTGACTCTGAAACAAACACAGTATCTCGGTTCTGCTATGTTTCTCAGATAAACTCCTTAAACCTTGGTATTTCCACGAATCCCCCAAACTTGTCCATTGACAAAACTTTCTACATGCCTTGTTTCGACTTACAATCATGTTTCTTTCATAGACTGACCTTTTGTCTTGATTTGTACAATTGAGAGGTTGGTAATAAGTTTTGAAATCCTTTCTCACTTGTTTTGATATGGACTTGACTCAAAGACCCGAGAACAATAATTTTTGTTCGAATAATAGACTCAAAAGGACATAAATAGAAATAAAGAGAAGAAAGAAAATGCAATGTTTGTCCCTTTTTGAAAATAAAGAAAAGAAAAATTTATCTAAAAATAACAATCAATTCTAATGATTATGCCATGCATTTTTAGATTTAGCTGCCTGGTCTTTTCATCCAGACTTTCCACCAATTGTTGTTGAACTAATAGCCCTAAAACTGAGTTGCTTCCTTAGGTCAATTGCACTTATAGACCTCATTCGACTAATGACACCTTGAAGGATTTTCGCCAACAAACCTCTCTTATTTTTCTTTCTCTTAGTTCACCATTGCGCTATGGCGTCCGTGAGGATTTTCACCAATGAGGCTATCTTATTTTCATTTCTCTCAATCTTAGTGTATGTGATGATTTTTTTCAATGAGACTCTCTCATTTTCATTTCTTTAAGCTCACCACTGTCTTGCGGTGTTCATGAGAATTTTCACCAATAAGACTCTATGAGACTTTCTTATTTTCATTTCTCTTAACTTATAATCATCTTACGGTGACCGTGAGGCTTCTCATTTTTATTTCTCTTAACTTACAATCATATTATGTTACTCATGAGGGTTTTTATCAGTAAGACTCTCATTTTTATCTCTCTCAACTTACCATTGCCTTACGGTGCCCGTGAGAGTTTTCATCAATAAGACTCTCATTTCTATTTCTCTCCTAATTCTTTATGCTAAGGAAGACATGTAGTTCTCAAAATGCATCATTATATCCATTGCATTTTTAGCCTTAAAATCCTCAAATATTGATCTATAGGTCTTTATTTTGGTTGTAACTTTTCTTTTGAATAAGGTTAGAAGAAAGGATGACATGCGGTCCAAATGACACTTGAAGTGGGGTCGGACTTACAACTTTTGGAATTAACTCAAATAATGTAAAATAACTCATACCCCAGTTACTTTTGACTAGGTAATTTCCACTTGTTTATTTGGTTGGACCAAACCCAGAGTAGGGATGCCTGCGTATCTCACACTCGAAAGAGGAGAATCAGCTCAAACGTAGTTTCGGCAACTTGTTCTTTTTCTTGATTCTGTTTTTTTTCTTCTCGTTTTTGGACTTTTTTTTTATCTTTGGGACCCTTTTAAACTCTATTGTTCTTGACACTCTTCTTTTTCTTTCTTTTTGACACACTTTTTTAAAAACTTTTCTGACTCTGTTTTTTGTACTCAACACTTTTTTTGAATTTTGCTGACTCTATCTTAATTCTAAAAGAGGGGTATGAAAGAAAATAGAACTAAAGCTCAAACGAGGTAAAGAAAGGATGACACAATATTTGGATAGCAGAATGAAATGCCTTCGCCATATCAATCCTTAAATATGCAAGTACATATCATGCAATATGAAAGTGAAAGATGAAGATCATGTGTGTTATTCTTACAACACTAAATTTAACTGAGCCTATGTGTCACTACTTCTTCTGTCCTTGTCCAGCATACAACTCCACCTTTGTTGTACTTCCCTCACATTGAACGACCCATGATTTCGTGGGACTGATTTTCTTTATGTTTCTCTTGATATATGATCGTGCTTCCACTGTTTGACCTAATTGAGATATATCTTTGAATTGATGACCAAGTTATTCTTGTGATTCTAAAATATAATTGCCTTAGTTTTTAAAGAAGGCTTCAACATGGTCACCAAGTGTCTCAACACTCTACCTATTTTCTCAGATGCTTCTTTTTTCTAACTTCAGCCTTCTGATTCAATGTTTCATGATTAAACTTAATTTTAAGATCTATCTAAAAATTCCACAAACATGTTATAACACTAGAACTAACATAACATGTATAGTGTAAAGAAGACAACTAAATAACTTAAAATAAGACAAAACAACAAGGGACACCATATTTTAATAAAGGAAAGATAGAAGGTTTTAAATAAAGACAACAAAGAAACCAAACAAGACAGATTCTGAACTACAACCCTGAGATAATTTGGAAAACAGAAAGGAAAACAAAACAAACTACCAATAATCCTTCCTGATAAGGAGAGGAGTGACTTTCCAATTATGGAGCTTAACATCTCGGCCACTGATTTGCACATCACCATGACTAGAGCTTTCACCACTATTAATGTTCTGCACCATAATTGATTTATCTTGAATCATATTTTCTATTTCTATTTTCAAAGAACGATAATCTTTAATACTGTGACCCTGAACATCAAAATGATATGCACATCGTACATTAGGATCAAAACTTCTTGAATGCGGGTCAGGAGTATACCCAAGGAGAGGACTGAACAACCCATTTATACTAATATCTAGAACAGAATGGCATACTATTCTCCAATTGGCGTGAAACTATCCCTAGGCTTTTGCCTCTTTTCATTATTTAACTTGGATCGAACATCAGGACTAAAGGGATTTGATATATTTGTGGAGTTATAGGATGACTCTAAGGAGCTGATGCGTGCCATTGTGAGTAAGAAGGGGGTTAAACATATGGATGTGTGCTAAATACTGGTTATGAAGGCAGGAAAATGAAGTTAATGGATTTTGGGAGTCACTATATAGATCTTGGGTATGAACTGGGGATTGAGACCGAGAGTAACGATGACATGGCCTTCTTTGACGTGCCCGTTGTCCAACTACAATAGCAACTGTGTCTTCCTCATTCTTCTTCCCTCCAGTTTCCCTTAATTGATTGGAATATCATCCTATTTTTTTGCGGAATACTTATGTCTATCATGCTCCTCTAATTTTGATATCTCATGGCTTGGAAAAGGTTAACACTTGAAGACATGCCCCAATTTTTATATGAAACATCTTCGTCACCTGCAAGTCCCAGGGAGCTTTTCATAATATTTTCTACATTTTTCATTTTTCTAACCATTTTCTCTGGCTCTTCTGGCAAACCAGGCTTCTTGGTAAGAAATTTTGGTGGTCCAGTTAAATTAAATGTAGGCTCAGGAGTATAGCAATGATCATCAAGAGTATTGAACATAGACTTATTAGCAGATCTAGAAAGCACAACCGTTTGACGGATAGATATGGAAGCCTTAGTAAAGGGTTGAGCAATAAAATCACAAATGATATGCGGTATTGTGAATGTAGTAGGCTTATACTGAGGAGCTAGAGAAAGAGTGGTGGAAGTATTGGGATACAGTCGATGTAGAAAAAATTCTGAGGCATGCTGTGGTGCATCAACAACAGTAGGTACCTGACTTTGCAATTATGATGGAAAACTCAAGGTATTTGCAGGGTCAATAGTGGCAAATGGAGGAGGAGGCAGCCCCCTGGCCCAAGCTTGATACATTTCCATCATTTGTTGCCTTAGTCTCAAAATATCTTCCCTTAAACTCTCATTTTCCTGACTCTTTGTTTGATCCACGATGTCACTCTCTATATCCTTGTTGGACACAACTAACCCTTCTTTGGATTTGGTGTGATGTGGAAGACCAACCAAAATGACACAAACCAACCACCTTAAACTAACTGAATAATAGATAGCAAATGCGTTAGAGTTCAACACTTTCTCTCAAAATCATTTTCTTTTCTTTTCTTTTGGAAAGATCACCGGACCCAAAAAGGGCGCCTACATATCTCACTCTCTTGAGAGGAGAATTAGGTGTGCGTAGTTCGTGAAGTTTGACCACAAAATGGTTAGTCAGACTCTTTTTCCTTTTCTTGAAACTTTAAAATAAAAGAAAATAACAAAGTGTCAAAAGAATTGATGAAAATCTTCTTGAATTTTTCAAGTTTAAATCTCCTATGCAAAGAATGAAACCTGTGATTACCAAGATTTTTTTTTTGTATTTTTCATATGGAGAAATGCATAACTTAGCTAATCTATTACCAAATGAATTCTTCTTTTTTTTTCCAAAAGATATTTACATAATTTTTTTGGATGAAGCCTAATATATCAAAAAATCTTTTTGTATTTTTCAGACGAAGCAACACATGCATATAACTAATCTAAAATGAAGAGAATGTTTTTTATCCTTTTTCTTTTATCATTATTTTCAAAAGACGCTGACAAAAAGTCTTTTTGAATTTTCAATTATAAATTTCATCCCAAAATGAAACTTATGGCTATTAAGGAAAATCATTTTGTATTCTTCTTTTCATGGCATATATGAAACACCTACTCTAAATGAAGAGTGAAAAAAATTATTTTTGGACTTTTTAAATCAGATCACCGAACCCTAGAAGGGCTGCCTTCGTATCCCACTCTCCAGAGAGGAGAATCAGGTGTGTGTAGTTCATCCAAATTGGATAATTAAACAATAACAGACAGACTGAACCACGACTTGAGAGACACGACTAAGATACACGATGAAAACGTTCATAAAATCTTTTTTGAGTTTTCAATTTGACAACACTTCACATAAAAATGACCCCAATAACTATGAGAGATTTTTTTTTTTTGGTATTTTCCTTATATGAAATGTACAAAATTTATACCATATTTTATTGCTTTTTTCTTTTATAAAAAGTTCCTATTAAAAAAAACTTTTTGAAATATTCGAATTATGAATGCTTGTTAAAGAGAACAAAAGGAAAATCTTTTTGATGTTTTTTGAGAAAATGAGTACAGAAGGTAAAAAATCTTTTTGAATTTTTGGATTGTAGAAAACAAAAGTCATAAAAATTCCTTAAAACTACGAGTCTTTTTTTTTTCTTTGCCTAAACACACTCTCCTTTAATTCAGGCCCATGCTTTACCCAAATAAGTCCATCAAATGACCCTGTTATCCTCAAAGATGCAATAATTAACATGTAGGAATGATTTTAAGGTGAGTCTCCTATAAAGGACCAAGTGGGTCCCACTAGGTTTCAATATGATGCAGATAAGCATGACCTAGAGGCTGACATAGGCTAGGGTCCACTAATAAGGTTGTTCTGGAGAGCGTATGATCGATAGTGACCGCGAGAGTTTTCCACCCACTCCATACGTCCAATGGCTCCCCCTTCTAAAATAAAGGTGACTCAACTATAGTTCGTGTACACAACGTGTACTCTGGGACTTGTTGCGAAAGAAGTGACTTAGGGTAATACATATGATGCCAGATATAAAGCAATAACTCATAAGAAAAACTCTAAATACAGAGCATATAGGTAATCAATAATAATAAAACGATAACACATACAACAACACAAACAAAATGTCTATACACCTATAGTGTCAAACTAAGATGATACAACTCAAAATAAAGCCTGAATTCTAAAAAAAGTCCCCAGCAAAGTCGCCAGAGCTGTCACACCCCTTTTTACCAAAAAGATTTCATTTTAAGTTTGAAAAGGGTTTTATTATTAAGTGATAAAAGAAAATAATTTGTTCTGAAAATGACTTTTAACAATAAAAATTCAGAGTCGCCACTTGGCATAATCTAGTGTGCCAATTCACCTTTTAAAATTCTTTTTCAAAATGATTTTTGACTCTTTCAAAACTGGTTAGCGAACAGAGATTTCGGTTAAGGAATTCTGTTGATCGAGGGGAAGGTGTTAGGAACCCCTCGGTACTGTGTTTCAATCACGGTTGCTTCATGGAGTATATTGTCTAGTACAACACTATGAAATACGTAAACCAAACAAAACACACAACACACAAAACAAATATCGAACAATCAAAACTCCAAAGTAGTATCTAATCCAATTTATTAAAAACCAAAATTAAAAAATTCTGAAATTAAAACCTAAACTATTCTAACTTTCCTACACGATGCTTTATCCAATGCATCAGGCCTTGGTCACGATCGATCTTCTGAGTACAAAGTATCGCGGGGCATTCCCCGATAACAAATAAAATTTTCCTCGAGGAATTCCCAATCCAAATGAGTACAAGGAATTTAGATGCGATTAAATAATGGTCATTCAACACATTCAAATGTTCAATGATCCACAATTCCTAAATTTGTCTACCCAACCTAGCAGTTTCCTACTAGTTTTGACCTAAAACATGATATTATCAAATTTAACAAATTCAATGCCTATTTCACATCAAACAATCATCAACGAGTCAACCCCAACTAATCACATTCATTTTTATTAATTTTGAATTCTCACCCCAAATTCATTCTCAACCACGTGATTAACCTATTTCAATATAAAATCCACCAATTAAGCCACAACAACTAGACAAACCCAAATATACCATCAAATATTATATCATCAATCACCATGAATCATGCAAATCATGACATCAACATGTCATATTAAGATAAAATAGGGAAAGAGATAGAGTTGAAGGATTGGACCTCAATTGAAGCCATTAACATGCCATGCTACACCATTAAAATACCGAACCACATTCGGAAACCACGATTCAAACCTCAATGGACAAACCCGATGTCGGAACAACACAATCCATTTTGATTATTTTTTAGGGATTTTGGAAGGGGTGTGACCGCACCAACCCACTGGGTTGTTGTTGCACCTCACCAGAGCTCTGGCAAGCTCAGAAAGTGATAAAAGAACGTCGGGATTGTAGGATTGGGTCACGAGCTTTGGTGTTTGTGTCTGGATTCGATGGTTTATTGGTTTAAGAAGTTGTGATGGTAGAGTATGATATTTTTTTGGGGTTTTAAGGTGGGTTTTCGATGAAACTTCACCAAAAAAAATGAAACAACTTCCAGCTTTACCCTCTGTTTTCACTCTTCCCGCTCCCGTCTATTTTTTGTCAATTTCTCTCTATTCTTCTACTGGTTTTTTCTCTTCTTCTCCAATCTCGTCCCCCTCTATACTTTGTGTAAGCGTGAATCGGTGTGTGGGCTGTTTGTTGTATTATTGTGTATTTCCTGAGCGTCTTTTTTGTGAGTGATTGTATATATTAGTGTATATGTGTGAGTAACTCTTTTTTGTTGTGAGTGCACTATGTGTGTATATAGCTATGCATATGGATGGAAAAATAGGGCCCCGAGATAAATTTTGTTAGTGTGGTAAAAAATATAATTAAGGAGAGTGTCTGGGGCATGTGGGTAGGGGTGGGGTAGGGGTAGGTTGTTATTTTTGTTGTGGATTTGTTGAGAGTTGGTTATTTTTGTTATTTTGTGGAAAATTTATCACCCATAGTAGGATGTATGATAAGGTGATGTAAGATGGATAAAATTGACTTTTGGAGGGACAAAATTACGTGCCTACAGTTGGTACCACTGAGAAAATTTATGTTTGGAAGATATATGGCTTTCAAATGCTACTTGATTCAGACCACACAAAATAATTGCTTCTGGAAATTCAAATTTAAAGGTGTTTGATCTAATTAACGTTGATTCTCAAGCTTGGAAGATGAATAAATTGAATAAACTTTTTTATTTGAATGATGTGAACGCTATTTTGACTATTCCTTTATCTGCCACAACTTTCAAGGATAAATTAATTTGGAACTTTACAAAATCCGATACTTATGAAGTTAGATCAAGTTATAATCTGGCAAAGATTATGAGTAAGCAGTGGAATAGTAAAGGTAACATTACGCAATCCAGTAGTCATGCTTTTCCTAAAGCTTTTTTAAAATCTTTTACGGGCAATGAAAATAAAAAATAAATATATACATTTTTGAAAAAGGTATGTTCTTAATACCTTACCAGGGAACAATATTATTAGAAAACAAATTACTCATGTGAGCACTGTTTGTAAGAGATGTGGTCTAGAAGATGAAATTATGAAACCGTCACAACCCAAAAATCAAGGGTCATCATGGCACTTGTCGCGACAAGCCTTGACAAGTAAGACTATCACCCAAATTGATATAACAAGGGAAATCAATATCTAAAATCTAATACAAGGCTTCTAGAGCAAAGTCGATCCACACAAACATGATAAAAGAGGAAATATAATCAAAGATACCAAACCAAATCTCAAAATCTGATGTCATAGTGTAATAACCACTAATACAACTCAAAGTCAGAATATACATAGAATATCCAAAATGGAACAAAATCTATCTCTGAATATAATAAAACATAGCCTAGATAAGTAAAAGTAGTGGCTAACTCCGGATGCATAGATCAACCACTACCTCGAATAGAATCCAAATGCCGCCTGAATCAACTATTCGTGCGATGCACTCATACCTGGATCTGCTCTGAAAGGGCACAATAGGGATGAGTATGGTCCACTTGTACTCAATAGGTATCATAGACTGATTGAGTCAAGTAGAAAATAATTCATATAAACACAAACTATGGGCACGTCCCCTGCAATCAGAAAATGTCCCAAATGATAGCCCACACCATCTCGACTAACAATTCTACTATATGCACATATAACAAATACTGGTACAAAAAAACGTAGATATACACATATAGAAGGTACATGTGGGAAAATGAATACAAATAGACAGATATTGCATCAAGAATAGAAATACAACACAAAATAAACATAATATATAAATATGGGGTGAAATGAAGAAGAAGAAGATGATGATGATGCACGAGGTCATCGCACAATCTTCGTATATACCTACCTAGCTCTGCTCCCAGGTAGGACCCATGGGAGGTTCGTCAACCCTCACCTACCGAGCTCTGCTCCTAGGTAGGACTCATGGGGGGTTCATTAATCCATATACAATTAATATTCATAACTCTTCTCCAAGACAATATGCATAACTCCTCTATGGAACATACATCGGTATAGGGCTTTTTAAAGATGTCACCTTTTCTGTCAGAAAAACCCAGTATTTCCATAGTGGTACCAATGTTTCATGAATGAGTATGATATGCGGATATAATGCTCAAAACCAACCAAAATGAGAGTTTCAAATATCCAACCAATATATTAACCATATGAGCCAAAATCCACTTAAGTCCACAACCATCCATGATTCAATATAGTCCATAAACCATCAAGAGAAATATTCAAGAAAAAGATCATTGATACCGCATAAATCCCAAAATATAGGATTTTTCTACCAAAAAGTGTACAACCAAACATATATCAATATTAGGCCAACAAAATCATACAAGACCCCACACGATTGCACATAGCAAATAATGTCTCAAAACCACTAAATATTATCCAAATATCCCCTCGAACAAGCACATGAATCATGTAAAAACATTTTTCATGACACAACCCCATACCCATAGCATGCTTTTACATTATTATTAACTAACCAACCCAGTCCGAAGAAAGTTAAGCTATAACCTACCTTGAATGCCAAAATTAGAACAAATAAGCCTTTATCACTGAGATTTCACCTTATGCATGTACCTAAAAATTAGCTAAAACACACAAATATGGAATTTATTCATCAAAACAAAACCAACAATACCAATATTGCCCACTTCTGAATTAGGGTAAAAAAGGACCCTCAAAATGGGTTTTTGAAAAATAAGGGTAATATTGGAATCTAAAAATATATTTTCCAAGATTAAAATATCTCATAGTAGAAAATCCAAGTGAAAACAAGGTGAATTTGGTGTTTGAATCAAAGAAATGCTAATTTGGGCCTTTTGGGCCAAAATTCCTAAATTTCACCTTTAAATCCGAGTTTAAATAAGATTTAAATGATAAAATCTAATAAAAGTAGTTGACATAGGAGTTTGGAGCTTACCCAAGCTTAAAAACAGAAAAAAATATCCAAAATCTCCATCGCCAGGCTCCAAGTCTCAAAATGGTGAAGAAAAATTGAGAAAAGAATTATTTATACCTAGATGCTAGGTGCCGCTAAAGTGGTCAAGTGGACGCTTTAGAGGTCACCGCTAAAGAAGTCAAGTACCGCTTTAGAGGTATTCTCTTAGCATGCCAGTCTTCTAAAGCGAACAAGGGTCGCTTTAGCGCTCTCCGCAAAAGCAAATGAGGGACGCTAAAGTGGATGAGGGCTGCTTAAGTGGATGAGGGATGCTAAAGTGCCCATAACCAACTGGTAGAAGGCTAGAAAAGAAGCCAAGTGGTGCTTTAGCGTCTGCCACTAAAGCGGACAAAGTGGTTCTTTAGCAGCTGCATGAGCTGTGGAGACTTAAAATATGTCAAGTCTCTGCGAACCCCTCGGAATTCATATGAAATATCGAGAACACAAACAAATTATAATACTCTATCAAATTTGATGCTCCTGATTAAATGGCGATATCAGATTTTAGAAAAATATTATTTTCACAGCATTGACCCTCGAGATCTATTTTCATAACTTTTTAAATAGAGGGTCAAAATGAGATATAGAAGCCATACAATCACACCAACTATGCTAACAACCTAAAATCGACATTCCAAATTTGCCGGTGTAGTCTATTTTGCAATCCAATGTAAAAAATAAAAGGTTGTGACCGAAGTCAACTAGTAAGTCTTTAAGACCATCAAAAATCACAATCTCGCACAAATCACATCAAAATGCATTAAAAATCATACCAAACATTCCTACACCCCAGAAACACCACAATGCAACCATGGAGAGACATTAAATGGTCAAATCACACAAAAATAAATATTTTACATTTATCACCAAAAAATTAGGTCATTACAGAAACACATATATTTTAAATGTCATGGTTCTCAAAAAATTTGAAAATGAGTCCCGTTAATTATAGTGAACTTGATAATATTTTTGACTTCTCATTGTGGTGGAATGAAAAAGTTACTATGGCAAACAATTATTCTAATTCTGCTAGTATTCTTAAAGTGAGCACTGAATAATAATACTGAAATAAATACGAAAAATTGGCTGAAATGCCATAAGGTTCAAAATCTGTAAAAACTAATAATGAATATCAACTGATAATAGTAATCTATAAAATTGGATACTGTCTGAAAGTCTAGTCTGAAAAGCCTCTAAACTGAACTGTCTGAATGTGGAGTTGATGGGACAATCCCCCAACTAACTCCATCTACTGAAATACTTCATCTACCGAGAAAATAAAATAATAAAATATCCTCTATAGATAAGGAATCACTATTAACTCTGACACTGCTGGCTGAATTTGAATCTGTCTATGCACGGTTGGGAACCTGAGCATTCGAACTTATGAAATGAGACATCATAACGCAAATAAAGAGTATGCGTCAATACGTGGAATATAATGGTATGCTAGATGAGGTAAGGCTGAATGCAAGGGTTCATATGCATGAACAATGACTGACTTAATGATAGAGAGTAACTGAACATGAGAGTACATAGATAACTAATATTGTTGTAAAAAATGAGTATGTACTACTATAAATATAAATAAATACTGTGACTGAGCTTGTTTGAAGCTAAGTTTTGAGCTCTGATATTGAGTAACTGATATCTGAAGTTACTGATAACTGAGTTACTAATACTAATTGACTGTATCTGATAGTCCTGATTCTACAGAACTAAACTAAGTTCTATTCTAGACACTAAAACTGAAACTATAACTGTGGAAGGTAATCATCTAACCGACATGCCCCAAATAAGATAACTGAGTTGGGGTCTAATCCGTGACCCTAGTTGGAAGGGTATCAGTACTGTGCCATGGGTAAAGACATTGAAGAGTCACCCTCTACTGGCAGGTGCCCTAAAAGAGAACGTTGGTACCCTCTACTGGTAGGTGAAGTGACTCATCAACCCTCAACTAGCAGGTTGATGTCTCAACCTAGGTTGGATACGTAGTTCTAGAATGCAAGGATTGCTTCTAAGTATCACATCCTCTACTGGTAGGTGAGCCCCCATCCTTTGGTTCACTTGGTGCTGAATCCTACTCCAAACTGAAAGACGCTGAACTGAGTATACTGAACTAGACTGGATTGATACTAAGTTTATTGAGTTTTCCTGAGTTCTGTCACTGACTGAGTTCTACTAAGTTCTGTAAATAATTGGATTCTACTGATTGGGACATGGCAAATACTATTCTGTAACTGACACTGGCTCTAGGTACACAGCTAAATTATCGGGTATTAAATACCCCAGGACTCGATAGCATAATAGTAAATCATGGCACAATCTTGAAATCATAATATTGTCTACTTAACCACAATCCACTCATAGGGGAATTTCATCAAACACTTGTAATGCATTAACTTGTACATGAATGAGGAATACATGCTATCATGTTATAATGACACTATTTCATTCACATAGGCATTTGATCAAACATATGGGGAGCATGCTTGGTTATACAATAATCAACACATATAGTTATCATGGTTACATCAATCAACTTGTAAATTGAAGGGTTTATCATGAAGATCTTATAATTCAACACATATAATGATTAATTGCATGAAAACATGTAATTTATTCATGGACTGAGAGCCAATAATAACATGAGCATGAATTCAATTTAATTTCAAGCATGTAATTCATAAATCAACAATTTTGTAGTTTTAAAAATGGATTCGTGGACTCTATGGGTGAAAGGAACCCATAGATGAACACCTAACATACCTGAATTGATAATTTCTTGGAGTTCTTGGTGAGTTTCTTGAGTTTGTTCTTGATTTCTTGAGAGCTAGAGTTTATTAATTAAGTGAGAATGATTTAATTTGGGGGAAAATTGAGTGAATAATGGTATATGTAGGTTAATTAGGGGTAATTTACTTGTTAAAGGCTCACTTGGGTCATGGAAAAGTACCCAATTACCCCTGGGAAAGATTTAAAAATCATCACTGGAAAAACCCCATTTGGGCACTAGGCGCGATGCTCCACTATTGCGTTGGGCCACTAGAAACTGACAACTTGTAAAATACATGGTGGGGTGATGCGGTGGTATCGTGTTGCCACACTGGATGAATCTAGGAAGCTCACCACGACGCGATGGGATCACGTTGGTTCACTGGAAATTGACAATTATAAAAAAGCTGCTTGGCGTGATGCGTTAATATCATGATGGAACACTGAAAAGTGACCATTTCCATTTGGCTGGCCTCCGCGACGCGTTGATGGCCAAATTGGCACACTATCATACTAAATTAGCTATAACTCGTCGCCCGGGTATGACTGAATTTCCTATGTATTGGCAGTCTTTAAACTAAAAAGATACTGATTATTTCAAGAATTTCATATAGGTTTACCCATGTAATGAGGGTTAATTTAAGTTAGGGAAATACAGGGTATTACAATATCTCCCCCTTGGGAACATTCATCCTCAAATGAGACTGATTAAGCTGAGAAACACTTATAGACTAAGTATACACACTAAACATGCACACTGAAGCATAACTACTTGGCTGAACTACTGACAAGCTGAGTTCTTATACTGAACTTTCATATCTGATGCATGGAATACATGACTGAAGCTACTGATATGCTGAATTTTTATACTGAACATATATATCTGATGCATGAGTACATGTTTGAACTGATTCATAAATGCATGACTGAATATACAACGGTAACTGATACTAAGATTGTAACCGTAACTGAGTATGGAGTTGAGTAAAGCTAAGAAAGAGTGTTACCTTAAGCTGGATCTGAATTTGCGGAGAAGAGGTGAGGATACTTGGTTCGTATATCTTTTTCTGCTTCCCAAGTAGCTCCCTCAACGGACTGATTTCGCCGAAGAACTTTGACTAAGGGAACTTTTTTGTTCCTCAGTGTGCAAATCTAATGATCGAGGATTTGGACTAGAACTTCTTCAAAAGAGAGATCATTCCGAATATCTATGCCCTTTAAGGGTACTATGACTGCTGGGTCACCAATGCATTTCTTTAGCATGGAGACATGGAATACTGGGTGTACTGAAGCTAGATTTGAAGGCAACTCGAGCTCATAAGCTACCTTTTCGAAAAGACTAAGAATTCTGTAAGGACCGACATATCGAGGACTGAGGTTTTCCTTATCAAACCTCTTTACCCCCTTAATGGGAGAGATTTTCAAGAACAAAAAATCACTGATCTCAAACTCAAGATACTTTCTCCTCATATCTGGATACGATTTCTGTCAGCTCTGGTCAGCCCTAAGCCTTTCTCTGATTAGCTAAACTTTCTCTAAGGCATTAAACACTAAGTCAGACCCTACTACTGCTGCCTCACCTACCTTGAACCAACCAATTAGAGATCTATATATCCTACCGTAGAGAGCCTCAAATGGAGCTATCTAAATGTTGGAGTGATAGCTGTTATTGTATGCATATTCGATCAAAGTCAAGTGGTCATACCAACTACCCTTAAAATCGACAACACATGCTCTTAGAATATCATTTAGAGTCTGAATGGTCCTTTCTGCTTGACCATTTGTCTAAGGGTGGAAGGCTATCCTGAGGTGGACTTGGGTACCAAGACCCTTTTGGAATACTTTCCAGAAATAAGAGGTAAACTGGGTACCTCTATCTGAGATGATGGATATAGGTTCTCCATATAACTTGACCAACTCTATGATATAGAGTTTGGCATAGTCCTCGGCTGAATAGGAAGTATGAATGTTAAGAAATAAGCTGATTTGTTCATCCTATCTATGATAACCCAAATAGAATCATGCTGATGACGAGTATGAGGCAAACCTGTCATAAAGTCCATGTTCACTTCTTCCCATTTCCATGTAGGGATACTAAACTCCTGCATGGACCCACTAGGCTTTTGGTTCTCAATCTTAACCTGCTGACATGTAGAGCACTTAGCTACAAACTCTGCAATATCCCTCTTCATCCCACCCCACCAATAGATCTCCCACAAATTGTGGTACATCTTAGTTGTCCCTGGACAAATAGTGTATCGCGCACCATGCACTTCTGCAAGAATTCATTGCCTCAAGTCATCTACACCTGGCATAATAAACAACCCTGGCAATGCAACACACCATCTCCCCTTTTGGAGAAAACCTCTATTTTCTGATTTCTGACTGACTCTTTCAACTTAACAAGACTGGGATCTTTATCCTACTTTTCCTTCACTTCGGAAACTAGAGATGATTCTGAACTATTCTACACCCATACACTACCCTCTGCTGAATCGACTAAGCAGACAGCTAGTTGGGCAAGCTGATGAACTTCCTAGTCTAATTTTTTGTTATCATTCTCAACATAAGCAACACTACCCATAGATAATCTACTAAGAGCATCAACCACTACACTGGCCTTTCCCGGGTGATACAGAACACACATATCATAATCTTTTAATAATTCTAACTACCCTCTCTGACGTAAATTTAAATATTTCTAAGATAAAACATATTAAAGGCTTTTGTGATCTATGAACACATTAACATGCACCCCATACAAGTAATGCCTCCAAATCTGTAAGGCAAATACTACAGTTGCTAACTCGAGAACATGAGTCGGGTAATTCTTATCATGGGGCTTAAGCTGTCGGGAGACATAAGCTTTAACTTTACCTCTCTGCATAAGGACACAACCCAAACCTACTCTAAATGTATCACAGTACACAACAAACCCATCTAAACCATATGGTAGAGTCAAAACTGGGGCTGAGGTGAGTCAAGTCTTCAACACCTGAAAACTCTTCTCGCAGGAATATGACCACTGAAATTGGACTTTTTTTGAGTCAATATAGACATGGGGGACACAGTAGATGAAAACCCTTCAACAAGCCGATGATAATATCCAGCCAAACCCAAGAAACTCCTGATATCTGATGGAGAGATGGGTCTAGGCCAGATTCTCACTGCCTCGTTCTTTTGAGGGTCAACTCTAATGCCATCACCGAAAATAATATGACCAAGGAATTCTACTGAACTTAGCCAAAATTTGTACTTACTGAATTTGGCAAACAAATAATGAGTTCTGGGAGTCTGAAGTATGATTCTGAGATGATCTTCGTGATCATTCTCACTACGGGAATAGATAAGAATGTCAGTTATAAAGACTAAAATGAACATGTCCAAGTACTTCTTGAACACGCGATTCATTAAGTCCATGAAAGCTGCTAGGGCATTAGTAAGACAAAAGGACATGACTAGAAACTCGAAGAGACCATACTGGGTTTTGAAAGCTATTTTTAGAATGTCACATTCTCTGACTCTGAGCTAATAATAGCCTTATCTAAGGTCTATCTTAGAAAATTAACTAGCACCCTGAAGTTGGTCAAACAAGTCATCGATTCTGGGAAGTGGATATTTATTCTTGATGGTGACTTTGTTCAACTGACAGTAATCTATACACATTCTAAGAGAACTATTTTTCTTACGCATGAATAAGACTAGTGCACCCCACGGGGAAATGCTGGGTCTGATGAATCCCTTATCTAGGAGATCCTTCAACTGCTCTTTTAACTCTTTGAGTTCTGCTGGTTCCAATTCTGTATGGAGGAATAGATATGGACAGAGTATCTGGAAAAAGGTTTATTTCCCTAATGGGAGAAATTATGGGAAGATCTTCGGGAAATACATTTGAGAATTCATTTACTATTAGAACTGACTCAAGAATTGGAATTTTTGAGTTAGAGTCTTTGAATCTCACAAGATGGTAGACACATCCCTTGGATATCATTTTTCTCGCTCTAAGGTATGAAATCAACTGAAGCGCTGTGGTACTACCCCTCCATTCAAGGACTGGTTTATTTGGAAACTGAAAATGAACTATTCTATTTTTGCATTCAACTGAGGCATAGCATGAATGGAGCCAATCTATGCCGAGAATGACATCAAAATTTGCCCTCTCTATCTCTACTAAGTCTGCTAAAGTAACTTTCTGAGATACCATAACCGGATAGTTCCTGTATACCCATTTGGATATGATAGATTTACCTACTAGGGTGGAAATTGAGAAAGGCTCTGCTAGAATTTCTAAACTGACTCCAAAGTTAAGGCTATATAAGGAGTTACAAAAGATAAAGAAGCTCCTGGATATAGCAAGGCATAAATATATAAATGGAAGATCTGTAATATACCAGTGACCATATCAAGAGAATTTTACTGATCTTGTCTAGACTAAAGTGCATAAAGCCTGTTTGGGCATTCCCCACTGGTGGCACTGGAAGCGACACCATACCGATTAGGGTGATCTGACTGAGCTGACGGATGATTATACTGACCCTGAGAACCAACTGAGGACAATCTCTGACTCTGTGGCTTGGCTTTCCATACCCAAAATAAACATCACTGCTAGCTCTGCAGATACCCTGATGGTTTCTGCCACATGTCTGGCAAAGAAGGTTTGTTCGAGCACTGCTGACACTACCTTGAGATTTAGAGCCTGGCACCATATCTTTGTTACTATTTCTGAACTTAGGTACTGGAGAACTGGCTGAGGATAGAGTTGGAATTGAAGATTTCGGGTGAAACTAGTAACGGTTACCATTCTTTGACTTAGGCTGATTGAAATTGAAGCTACCTATTCTAGCTCTCTTATTCTGCCCCTCTCTTTCTATTCTTATCCTTTTTTATCTACTAAGCATGGATTATAAGCCTGGATATATCCATCTCCTAAATCAATATCATAGTTCTAATCTCTTTAACCACACTATATAATATCCCAGATACGAACTTACTCATTCTGGACCTACTGTCTGCTACTACATGAGGAGCATACATGGCTAACTGAGTAAACTTGAGGGAATACTCTTTCAAATTTATACTACCCTACCTGAGATTAATGAACTCTAACACCTTGGCTTCTCTCAGATCTAAGGGAAATAATCTCTTTAGGAAAGTAGTAGCAAACTCTTCCCACTCTATGGGCTCTACATCTGTGCCCCTGTCTACCTTCCACTTGTTAAACCACATATGAGCTACATGTTGTAACTGATAGGCAACTAATTCAGCACTCTCACTAGAAGTCACTCCCATAATATCTATGACTTTCTGAACCTGATCGAGGAACTCCTGTAGATCATCTTCTGGATTGGATCCTGAGAATAGGGGAGGATTCATTCGGGTGAAGTCCCGAATCTTGACTGCAGCAGTATTGGACACTGGGTTGGCCTAAACAGTAGTTGGCTATTTATTTTGAGTTATTACGGAATTGGTTAAAGTAGTGAATGCAGCTCTGAATTTTGCATGAGAGACATGCTCGTCCAGGGGATCTGCCTGAACGGGATGAGGTGCTGACTGATTTTTAGTTCTCCTTTCGTTAGTATTTTTGAGAGGCATGTTTTGTGTATAAAAGAAAAAAATGGATTAGACTGAGAGTTTAACTTGAGCTCATGCTCACTCTCATGACATGAATACTGAAAGAAGGGAAACTTTTCCTAAGACATCTCATAGCCTCTTGTCCATAAGTGTGGCGCACTACACACCCATGCACAAAACTCTACTTGATGCAACTTTCAAACTCCCTAGGACTCTGTTGAACCTTAGGCTTTGATACCAAGTTTGTGATGCCCCGAGTCTGTACCCCGGTTGCTACATGGTGCTTACGATCTTGGAGGACCACAAGCTAACCAATGACTGATATCTGTTGTGAGCACTAAATAATAATACTGAAATAATTAAGGAAAATAAGCTAAAATTCCATAAGGTTCAAAATCTATAAATACTGATAAAGAATATCAACTGATAATAGTAATCTGTAAAACTAAATACTTTCTGAAAGTCTAGTCTGAAAAGCCTCTAAACTGAACTATCTGAATGTGGAGTTGATGTGACAATCCCCCAACTAACTCCATGTACTGAAATAATGCATCTACTAAGAAACTAAAATAATAAAATATCCTCGATAGATGAGGACTCACTATTAACTCTGACACTATTGGCTGAATCTGATTCTTTCTATGTGCGATCGGGAACCTGAGCATCTGAACCTATGATATGAGACATCATAGCACAAAGAAAGAGTATGTTTCTGTACGTGAAATGTACTGGTATGCTAGATGAGGTAAGGCTGAATCCAAAGGTTCATATGCATGAACAATGGCTGATTGAATAATATAGAGTAACTGAACTTGAGAGTACATGGATAACTGATACTGCTGTAAAAACTGAGTATGCACTTCTGTGCATACAAAAAAATACTGTGACTGAGCTTGTTTGAAGCTAAGTCCTGAGTTCTGATAATGAGTAACTAATATCTAAAGTTACTGATAACAAAGTTATTGATACTGAGTGACTGTATCTGACAGTCCTGATTCTGTAGAATTGAACTGAGTTTTATTCTGGAGATTAAAACAAAAACTGTAACCGTGGAAGGTTATCATCTAACTAACATGTCCCAAATAAGATAACTGAGTTGGGGTCCAACCTGTGACCCAGTTGGAAGGGTGTCAGTACCGTGCCATGGGTAAAGACATTGAAGAGTCACCCTCTACTGGCAGGTGCCCTAAATGAGAATGGTGGTACCCTCTACTGGTAGGTGAAGCACCTCATCAACCCTCAACTGGTAGGTTAATGTTTGAACCTATGCTGGCTGCATAGTTCTGGAATGCAAGGATTACTTCTAAGGATCATACCCTCTACTGGCAGGTGAGCCCCCATCCTTGGCTTCACTCGGTGCTAAATCCTACTCCCAACTGAAAGACAATAAACTGAGTATATTGAACTAGAATGGAATGATACTGAGTTTACTGAGTTTTTTTGAGTTCTGTAACTGACTAAGTTCTATTGAGTTATGTAACTGACTGCATTCTACTGATTGGGAGATGACTTATACTATTCTTTATCTGACACTGGCTCTAGGTACAAAACTAAATTGTCGAGTATTAAATACCCCAGGACTCGATAGCATAAAAGTAAATCATGGCACAATCTTGAAAACATAATAAAGGCTACTTGACCACAATCCACTCATAGGGGCATTTCATCAAACACTTGTAATGCATTAACTTGTACCTGAATGGGGAATACATGCAATCATGTTCTAATGACACTATTTCATTCACATAGGCATTTTATCAAACACATGGGGAGTATTCTTAGGTTATACAATAATCAACACATATAATTATCATGGTTACATCAATCAACTTGCTAATTGAAGGGTTTATCACGAAGATCATGTAATTCAACATATATAATGATTAATTTCATGAAAGCTTGTAATTTAATCATGGACTGAGACCCAACAATAACATGAACATGAATTCAATTCAATTTCAAGCATGTAATTCATAAATCAACAATCTTGTAGTTTTAAAAATAGATTCATGGACTCTATGGGTGAAAGGAACCCATAGATAAACACCTAACATACCTGCAGTGATAATTTCTTGGAGTTCTTGGTGAGTTTCTTGAGCTTTGTTCTTGATTTCTTGAGAGCTAGGGTTTGCTAATTGAGATATAATGATTTAATTTGGGGGAAAATTGAGTGAATAAAGGTATATCTAGGTTAATTTGGGGTAATTTACGTGTTAAAGGCTTACTTGGGTCATGGAAAAGTACCCAATTACCCCTGGGAATAATTTAAAAATCATCACTAGAAAAATCGATTTCGGCACCTGGTGTGACACGCCACTATTGCGTCGGGCCACTGGAAATTGACAACTAAAAAAATACACGGTGGCGCGATGTGGTGGTATTGCGTTGCCACACTGGATGCGACCTGAAAGCTCATCGCGATGTAGTGGCATCGTGTTGGTACACTAGAAATTGACAATTATGTATAGGCTACTTGGCGCGATACGCCAATATAATGATGGAACATTGGAAAGTGACCATTTCCATTTGGCTGGCCTCCGCGACGCATTGATGGCCAAAATTGCACACTGTCATACTAAATTGGCTATACCTCTTCGCCAGGGTATCGTATTTGGGAGAACTTTATGTCATTGGAAAGATGACTGAATTTCCTATGCATTGGCAGGCTCTAAACTGAAAAATACAGTGTATTTCAAAAATTTTATGTAGGGTAACCCATGTACTGAGGGTTAATTCAAGTTAGGGAAATACGAGGTATTACAGTTTTATTGGGAAAAATGATCTCCCATCCTTACTAGATTGCCCCTTAAACCTCAGTACTTCCTTCTTTTTAGAATTGTTTGCTTTTATTGACTTGACACTTTCATTAAGAAAATATTTATTATGGGTTTATTTTATCAAATTAGCCTTATTGATTAAGTTTTGAATATATAAAATTAAGTATATGCACTTTTTGTAGTCACTTAATGATAGGGGTAGTATACAAAGAACATAACAAAATTCTCTTGATTTCATAAATAAGACAATTAGATTGAAATAAATATTTTTAGAAAGTGGGCCAACTAAAACAAAATGTTTGGTGTATAATTTTTTGAAGGAAAACGATTGTGTAAGGTTTCTTTCCCTTACAACTAACTAACTTTTTAAATACTTAAACAATAGTGATGTAACATAAGTGGACGTGGTACATTTTAATTCATAGAGATTATTTGATGCTTAAAATAAAGGTGCTTTTGTCACGAAACTACAATTTCATTTTTAATGGGCCCATCTGGCAGTCAATGTTTGGTCCCCTCAACGATAATTCTTCTACCATATCTCTTAAGTATCGTATTCATAAACTCATCACTTAATTTAGAAACTGGTGATAACGATTTCTTGTCTCCGCTTTTGATAAATTCAAGATTTTAATTCACCCTTATCAAAAGTTTAGTTTGTTTAATTTAACAAAGTTTCTATCTTTATTACTTGTTGTTCATTTATTAAAGGTAAAAGACATTAAATCCACTCCATGTTGTGTTCAAAATTGGTAGGGCATCATACGGAAGCTAATAGTTTCAAACCATAGGATGATAACATCAAACACATTGCCAAACCCCTCAATTTGGTACAGACTTTCACTTTGGCACCTAAAGTGGACGTTGTTCATATTAAACACCTAAACCAGCCACCAACTATGTCATTTTTATACCTTTTTCATAGCTGGCACGGTGTGTGTATTTTACTCATCAAAGGCACGTAGAAAGCCTTTTTTGACTGATGTGGTATCCAAGTTGGCCCCCCCAATAATACTATTAACCCACTCCCATTAATTTATACCTTTTTCCTCATTTTTAGCCACTATTTTTCTAAGTCTTAAGCTTCTTCAGTGGTGAAAAGTGTTGAGAAAGATTTTAGAGTTTGGTAGGTATCTCTATGTAGATTAGATTTACTTTGATGGTTAACTTGATACTAAATTTTGTACCAACGGTTAGGCTCAAAATTTGCATGAGCAAATCACATCCGTAAACTTTGTTACAACAGTTAACTTGGTGCTCCATTTTACTAAAGTGAAATGGAGTTCAAGCTTAAAAAAGGAGTTTCAAGCTTTGCTCTTTCCATTTTAGATTTGAAAAAGAAAATCATACACCCATTTTACAATTGAAATGGGAAAGGAGTAGGTGGGTGCTGCAAAATAAGAATTTGGTGGTGTTGGAGAAGACAATTGTAGAGGTGGTGTTAGAGAAGACGATTTATTGGGGGGGGCAGATGATTTTAAGGGTAGGAGTGTTGGAGAAGAAGACCTGGGGTGGGGGGTGGGTGTTAGGTGCCAAATGTCATTGATTCATTGACTATTTTCAACCAAATTAGTTATTTAAAATTTATTTTGGAGAGGAATTGCAAATTTCTATATTTAATTCGTCGCTTTACACGTCATCAAGCGAGTGGAACACACATTATATTTTTATTGATTATGCAAAAGGTGCCAAAATAACACAACAAAACACTGGTTTAGGTGTTTAAAATGAACGTCCACTCTGTGTTGATAAAGTTAAGGGACTTGGTAAAGTGTTTGGTCTTTACTAAAGGGAAAAGACAATAAATCCACTCTGTGTTGGGTTCGAAATTGGTAGGACGTCATGCGAAAGCTAATAGTTACAAACTATTGGACGATAATTCAGATGACAAAGAAACATACTAAAAAGACATATTATTGATATGGTTGGGTCAATTGGCAAACATATTAAAAACTAATTAAAAAGACATATAATCTAGTTGGAGAAAATCTCCCCTTAAATAAGACTCTTAAAAGAATACATTGTGGATGTTATTATATTTTGATATGAGAAGAGAGGTTGTCTATTTATAGAGGTACAAAACCTTACTACAAGAAGAGGTTAGCCAAATGCGAAAGAGAATTATATTTTCGTTTAAGAAAAAGTAAAAGTAATTATGGTAATACTTTAAATTTCCTTTAATAGAAAATTAAAACTCAAATTTGGTAAGAAAATCAGGACAAAAATCCTAACAAATCTCCCCCATTTGTCTTGATTTTCTTGACAAAACTTAATCCACACCTTTTTTATATGCATTATCTTCGTTCTTCACATTATCTTCATATCCGCTGTTTGATGTGCTAAAAAACAGAGCCTTTTGGTTTAAAAACATATGAGCCCTTTCGGGTTAAAAACATTGGAGCCCTTTACAAGGTTAAAATGAGCTTTATTTTTAAATATGTAATAATAAGATTTTTTAAAATATGATTGATAATAATTCCACATGTAGTTTTTTTAGACTTTTTTTTTTTTACTAATAAATAACCTTCATTATTGTCAAGTTGACTACAACTTTGATCTTAATTTATCCTTAATTTGAACTATCGACCATTGAACCATAGTCTCTAAAATCACTTGTTGGTTCGAAATTGATAGGACGTTATGCGAAAGATAATTATTGCAAATCATAGGATGATAATTTATTTGACAAAGAAAAACATACAAAAAAAAGATATACTATTGATATAGTTCTACTAATTGGCCTACATATTAAAAACTAATTCAAAAGACATATAATCTAGTAGGTAAAATGTCACGACCCGAACCAGGGCCTGATTGTGACGGGTACCTCAAGTCCCACGTGGACCGGAGATCACCCCTTGCGCCTAACCAAACCAAATACAACATTCCCCAATGTCGAATGAATTCCAAAAATATAACAAGATAGCGTGTGACAAGCTTAAGGAAATTCAAAACAAGTCCATAACCACCGACCGATGACCGAACAAACAATCGATCGACACCACCCAATATCCATAGTAGTCCAAACAAAGCTCTACCAATACTGAATATCAATAAAGTATCGGGACATGCCCCCGACTACAGACAAAATAAGTCTAAACAATCTCTGACATAAGAGACCAAAACATGAAATGTAGACTCCTGATGTATAGAATATCACCACTTCAATGTCAACTCACGAGCTGATTCAGAATCCTAATCACTAAGCAGGAGAAGTAGAAGTATGATTAGTTCCTGCATTACGTGGGGATACAATATTCAAAAATGGCTAGCGGGGTGAACACTAGCATGTAACTCAGGGATAAGGATGACATAATGTCATGATCAGCAGTTCAAAATCATTCAAAACCAATGGACATAATCAAATGCATATACATATATACTTCACATACCGGGATAGGGATCAAGGCTTAACATGCACTTTAAAACTTTAGCCTGGATTATGTAGCTCAACCGTCTTAACATGTACCCATGGTCTATATGGGCCCCAACTCTCACCCCCTGGTAAGACCCAGTGCGTGTAGCCATACGAACCAGATAATAATCTCATATATATGTACGGGGGACTTGAACCTCCCTATCATAGACCAAGGTTACTTAAGCACCCAATTATGAAATATGTATGGGGGACTCAAACCTCCCAATCATGTAAAAATAATGAGGGGGACTCGAACCTCCCTAGTCAATTAGACTCCCGCGCCGGCAAATGCGGTTTCTAGTAGCTATCTCTCAGACCTCCACTTTCACGACTTAGCTACACAACCCCTATTAAAGCCTAATTAAAACATTTAACATACAATCCCATTCATTGATCCACAATACACACTTAGGCATAAATTATTAGAATCGCCATACCAACTACACTTGCAAGATAAAAACAACATGCCAAGACAATTACATCACTTTGGGGGAGTTCACAACCCCCTCAGTTCAATTTTATAAATTCCCACATTTCTCATAATTAAAACCAATTTCACAATATGGGGTTGGGGTCATAACCACTTTAAAAGTCACAAGGTTTGGGGAAAATCACAATTCCTTAGTTCATTCACCATACCCATGCACCTACAAGTTCAAACCATAATTAAAGCATGAATAATCATTTGTAAACCATGGGAAAACATTGTTCAACTACAAGCATTCAAAACCCCCAACCTTTGTTTCAAAACCAACATCAATATTTCATGAACAATACTTTAAAACATATACTTTTAACAAATTAACAATGAGGGAAGAGTAACATGCCTGAAATACCAAGTTTTATGGAAAGAATCCAACCTTTGAGCCCTTGGATGACCTAATTCTTGAAAACCCTAAGTATGGCTGCTTGAGAGAATAGGAAGATCCTTTGAAGAGTTTGAGTATGTTAAGAATAAGATATAACCCCCTTTAAGTGCTTTATGGATGTGGGGTTTTAATTGGGTGAGGGGGGAGATTGTCCAAAATGCCCTTAAATTAAAATATGGAATTTTAGTCGTCAGTGAATATGGGTCACTATATGACTCGTATCGACTCATTACGAATCATCACCCTGAGTCATAACCAAGAAAGTTCCCAGGACATCCACACACTATTGACTCTATGATTGATTTGGTACCACTCGTCATGGGACCCCACGACTCGTAGGGTCCAGTCGTGGTAAACACAAAACCCATTTGGGTAAACAATGGACACCCTATGATTTACACCTAATGACTCGTAACAAGTCCTTATGACTCATAGTGAGCCACTCTACTCAGAGTAGAACTTAGCTACTTAATTTCTAATTTGGTTACAATTCGATCCGAACAACTCATCGTGGGTCTTTACAACTCGTGTCCCCAAGTCATACCCAAGACAGTAGCTCAAACATTATTCACTAGACACCTTACGACTAGGGTCACTTGACCCATCAAGACACCCTACAGCTCGTAGGGTGAGTCATAGTCAGGATAGTGAGGACAAAATTTTAGAAAATTTTCAAAGACCAAAACCCGGGATGTTACATGAAACTTCCTCCTAAATAAGACTCTTAAATGACTATACTATGAATGCCATTATGTTTTGATATAAGAAGACAGGTTGTCTATTTATAGAGGTACAAAATCTTTCCTTCAAGAAAAAAGCTAGACAAATATGGAAGATAATTATATTTTTCTTCCAGGAACATTTATGGTAATACTTTGACTTTCCTTCAACAGAAAATTAAAACTCAAATTTAGTAAGAAAATCAGGGCAAAAATCCAAACACTCTGAACTTGTCTCGGAAAGTCACTGACACACTTAAACTATTGTCGCGACCTAATATACATCTATATATGCAAAAGTGAATTTATTTCTTAAAAGTATTTTGTGCTCGCGCCACATCATCACCATGTTATCGCTACATCAAATACAATGTCAATTTTTTTTTTAAATATTCATGTCACCCTAATTGCTTTTTGTTTTTCATAAAAACACCACCAAACCCACCATTAAATTACTGCCATTGCCGTCAAATCCATTTCTCCACCACAATAATTTTTAAGAACCCACCATAGATTTTATTACTGGAATCACAACACAACTACTGGCATCACAAAAATTGTAAACAACCACCATAAATTTAACATCCACCACTAAAATTTCCATCAAAGTCATAATATAACCATTGTAACCATAAAAAAGTACAAGAAACCACCACAAATTTAATACCCATCGTAAAATCCAGCATCAATATTGCACCACCACCACCAGATCCTACATCATGGACTTTTTTGCCATTGTTGACCTTGGCAAGTTGTCTAAACTGTAAATCCTCTCTTTCCCTTTCATTGTTATTCAAGTTATGAAATTTTTCACATATAATACCATTGCAAAATTCAAGCCTTTATCCTAGGCTAGGACTGCTCCTAATGCCACGCCGTTAACATCACATATAGTCTTAAAAGACATGGACCAATCAGGTGATAGAATAATAGGGGTTGAAATCAACTTCTCTTTCAAGCACTCAAATTCCTTCACACATACTTCACGAAACACTTACTTCTCCAACAATTTGTACAAGAGATGTGCAATTTTTGAGAAATTCTTGATGAATCTATGATAGAATCCTGCATAACCCAAAAAACTTCACATATCTTTCACAGAAATTGATAGAGGTAATTTTTTAATCACCTCAATATTTGCCTTGTAAACTTCAATACCTTTCTTTGAAATCTTGTGGCCAAGAACTATTCCTTCTTTCATCATAAAATGAAACTTTTTCTAATTTAGGACCATGTTGCAATCCTCATATCTCCTTAAGATACTAGCAAGATAGCCAAGCAATATTCAGAAGAGTTACCAAAAACTGAAGTCATCCATTAATACCTTAATAATGTCCTCTACCATGTCAGAAAAAATGAACAACATGTAATATTGAAAAGTTGCTGGTGCATTACACAGACCAAAAGGAAGTCTCTTGAAAGTAAAGTAACCATAGGGATAAGTGGTAGTGGTATTCTCTTGAAGAAATGGTGAAAACCTTTAATAAAACAATGTCATCCTCTACCAACAAGATGGTTTAACATCTAATCCATAAAAAACACCAAAAAATAATCTTTCTCAGTCCATGCATTTAATTTTTAATAGCCCATGTGTACACCTACTCAATGACTGAAATTATAGGAATAAGATCATTCTAATAATTTAGAACCACAATGATTTCGCCCTTTAGGCACACATTGGATCGGGGTCACCCATTTGCTATTGGCAATTGGGTAAATCACCCCACAATCCAACTACTTGATGATTTCATTCTTCACTACCTCTTGCATAATTGGATTCAATCTTCATTGATGCTCAATACTAGGCACATAATTCGGCTTAACTTTGATTTTTTTTTGTTCAAATCCCAGGAGAAATCTCAATGATATCAACAATATGGACCTCTGCTTTTGCAACACAAATACCAATGCCTCAACTTGCCAATCTACCAAATTAGTTGTAATAATATCCTACAAAGTATTGTTGGCTCCCAAAAATACATAAGAAAGATGTAATGAAAGAGCCTTGATCTCTAAGACTGGTGGTTCCTTAATAAAAGAAGGCTTACCTAGTGAGGTCACTCTACTCTTCAAATTAAGATCAAACTTCTTTGCTATAAAATTATGTGAACCCCTACCATCAAGCGTGCTTACCATCTACTCATATCCATTAATATCATCACCCTTAAAGTTCATAATGACTATTGTAAGTACTTCAAATCCAAGCCCTTCCTCAATAGGGGATACTAAAGCATCCTTCTCGACTGTATCAATCACAGAAAGTGCACACACATCCTTTGGCTACTTTATGGAATGACATATATTAGAAGTCACATGTTCGTCATTCAATTTAAACGTTATCTACCTAAACTCTATATCAATTAATTTATGTCCATTTATGAGGAATGGTCTAAATAAAATAATGGGAACCTCAAAGTCTACGTCACATTAAAGTATGATAAAATCATTTAGAAAGATGAAGAATGGAAAGCCTCATTGATACATCACACAAAAGCCACACGAGATTTTTTATAGTTTGATCCGCTATGAGAAGTCTTATCGATGTTGGTTTGGGAGACCCCAACTCCAATTGACTGTACACTACTAGCGACATCAAATTAATGCTCGCACTTAAGTCATGCAATGATTTTGCAAAGTTGAAAAACCTAACAGTGCATGAAATCTTAAAAGATCCATGATCTTCCTTCTTCTCTACCAAAAAGTAAAGAACTATAGCACTAATGTGGGATGTTCACCAATGACTCTTTCAATATGGAGATAAATTTATGATACTTTCCTTGTTCTGCCTTTTTCTTCAATCTTCGAGGAAAAGAAGTAGGAGGTCATGGAATGGGAGTCCATACTTATGGGACCTCTTTTGTTTCCCTTTTTTGCCTTAGCCTTTTTTAGTAACTAGAGGATTTTCAACCATGCTCTCATAAATTTTTAGATTTGGATACTTTCTCATCATCGAAAAGTACTGGCTCAACCTCATTCTCAACAACCATGAGCATAGGTGGATCTATGATTATCTTTCTGTTCCTAGTAGTAATGGCCAATAAATGTCGATCATTTTTTAGATTTTGGATGTTGTTGCTCGAAAGTATAACCTGATGATGTTGATTTTATATGATGGATATCTAACTAAACTTTTTCTTAAGCTTCTTGATGGCAGTAGTATGTGACTTGACCTTTTGACTCATGTCTAAAATATCTGCTTCCAATTTCTAGAGGCACTTATCGTATTTCTCTACCCCTTTCAATACCTTAGCAAACATGTCCTCTATCCTCAAATTGATTAATAACATCTTGATCCTTGGTGGAACACATACGTCATTTCTATCCTTTAGTCATCCTTTCTCCTCCAATCACCATCTCTTCCTCTACTCCTTTCTCTAAACCTAAACCTGCTGTAGTTGTTGTCCTTATAGTAGTTCCAACCTTGATTCCTTTCCCTAGAGTTCTAATTGTCTTGATTAGACCCTTGATGGTATGACCCAATTTCTCAGGTCATGATGGCACCTACTATAACCCACCAGTAGGTAAGCCAACCCATAGTTTAGAACTACTAGTAACAGACTACTAATATAAATGAAGGAAAATTGCAGAATAAATGTAGTGAAAAAGGATAAATTACACATGATAGACCCAAAACCAGGTTGAATCAGTGTAAGAGCTTCTAATGTAATAAGATTACAAAATGAAGTAATAAATGAATATACTGATACAACCCATCTCTAAAAACAACATAGAGATTAGTCTAGTACATAGGAAGAAGAAAGTAATACTCTGCACGACGCACACAACAACAATGAGAACCCTAACTATGATCCTGCAGAAGTGTAGTATGAGTACCAAACACATGGTACTCATTAGGCAACTACCGACTTATCTCCAAAGATTATACAAATATGAATGAAATACAAGCAGGAATGTAAACTACACCTAAATATAAAGTAAACTAACATAGTAAGGCTAAGAAGGCAATAAGGATAAGCTAATAAGCTATCTTATTCTAGCCATACTTAGAAACCTAAGTACTATACTGTATATCACTGGACCTTATACAAATAAAGAGCAAATAAAGGATATATAATAATATATAAGGCCAAGGAATGAATATACAACATGAACACAAGAAGGAAGGAGGGATATAAGGTAATACCATAACTATATATATAAATGTATGTACATAAACAAGGCAAACCCAAAGGTACAACTTGAAGTAGTCATACTAGCATCATAAGGCCTCCTAATCATAGTAGGAACTAGTACTAACATAATCAGGACTTCTAATCCATACATCAAAAAATAAGATAATTATTCATAATAAAGCAACCATAATGAAAGGAATTAGAATCACACCTCGAATCTTAGTACCGGTCCAGTAATTAACCTGTATGAACTAACCATAATGATAACACAATACAGTAACCGGCTAGCCCGGACAAACAATACCTAAACCGGGACCCATAACCCAAAAGTTCCAATCAGCACACAACTCACTGAATGAATTACTCATCAACTGTACCTATACAACCCTTTATTAGGCTGATAGATATAAGTGCATACTGGTGATAGGCAATGCACATGCAAAGATTAATGCAAAGTATAATCCATACTACTATAACTAAACTAAGTACCATAATGTAACCCAATGTATACACCTCCTCAAGCTCAAAGGATCGCAAAAGCAGTACCTATAATAGCCTCTCTTCTCCATCACTATGGCCCACGAATGAAAGGGCCCTTAGGGGATTTAGGAGTATCCATATACACCGACCAAGTCCTGATCTAGGATTTCCAATAACCATCATCATTATTAATCTACTATGTCTAGTACCAGAGATGTATATGGATATACAAACTTGAACCGTGGCTAAAAGACTCTGCAAATATATAAATTCGTTGGTCAGGGGAAATTTTGGGGCTGTATCATCATAGGAGTATTAAAAAGGTCGAAATCTCTCTTGACTGAGGTATATAGTAGTAGTTATATTGCGGACAAGAATCTATATTGTTTATATCTCTAAAACATCATTTTTAGTCCGAAAAGTCCATAAATCATTTATTAAGGTGGTACAATTCCTGTTATAAAGGAATTCATTTTAAAAGTGAAAAATAGGATTAAATCCCTTCTTTGGAAAGCAGTAGTAAAACCAAAATTTTAGTTGGAATCTTACCATTAAGTGATCGTGAATGTACCCAATCTATGCATGCCATGACCAACATTCAAATAATACTATTATAAGAGTCTAAACATTAATAAACTAAACCATACCCTTTACAAGGGTAAATCACTCGCCCGAAATCCAACTAATATCACAATCTCGGCCTTGGGCCCAATAATACATAACCGACATAATCATATCACAATCTGAGAAACCATCATATTTCATAAACTAAAGTAGTAATCCTTATGCTAAAGGGTTATTAACCTCAACTATATCCAAACATACTAGCAACCTAGGGTAATATAATCCTAAAATCATAGAGAATATTTTACCCTAATGGGTTGATTCACCCTTTTATCCTCAAACTCATATATTAGTCTAAGTCATGGTTTTCTACCCATCATGGTTTTCTACCCATAATTACATCCTAACATCCCCATCGACATGCAATGTATATACTATACTATCTCATGAAGAAGAGTAGACAGAAGCCTACCTCAATACTGAATTGAAATCCTTGAATTGCCCATAAATTGTCCGCCTCTGCTCTATGATCCCAAAATGCCGTCACGCTATCAAAATAGTAACCTACACAATGTTAGGAGTAAAATGAGACCTACATTGCTATATTCTAGACGAGCCTAAAAACGAACCTCAAAAATAGGTTCAACAATAAAAGGGGTAAAATCATAATTTTATATTTGAAAAATGTTCCCATACTCATAGGAGTCTACAATTAAAAACCCATGCAAAAATGAGTTAAAAACGAGGTTCAAATCAATGAAAAACCATTTTCAAGCTTTACCAGCAAAAAAACCCAAAACCTATTTAGAAATTAAGAATTTGAAGTTGTTTTGAAGATAAAACCAAGAGGAAATGATAATTATAAGATTAGAAACTTACCCATGGCATAAATTTTGAAAACTCCTTTGAAATTTCCCAAATTCGAGCTCCCCAAACCCCAAAATAATGAAAATGGTGTTTTGATTCTCAACTTGCGTGAAAATAACGAAAAATAAAATAGTTCTTGAAATATGAGGAAAATAGAGTTCTAAATTGATAGACAATGATTATAGGAGAAAAACACATTGAAAATAATCAAAATTGGAGCTTCCTAGCTCCCAAAATGTCATAAATACGAAAAGGGTTTGGTTTGGGTCTAATACTCACCGATGACTGCTAAAACAATACTTGGACAGCTAAATTGGTCTGATTATAATGTAAAAGTACCACTAAAGCGGTCATATGATTGCTTTGGCGGTCGATCAAATGGTCAACAGCCGCTAAAGCGGTCAACGACCGCTAAAGCAGCCACACCCGCACTACCAACCTTCAAAACTTATTTGTGACCCCTGAACCTCATTCGAAACCTTATGAACATAATCCAATAGTGCAAATTCATTGTCAAATATGTTTCAGATCTAATGGATTAATCAAAACTTTCACATGAGATTGTTTTTACTAATTTTAAGGACCATAATTATAGTTCCATTTTTCATATAATCTGCTCAATAGCCAAAAATGAGTACGGAAGCCTCAGGACCTTAACTAAGGGTACCCCTGGCCTAAAGTCAATATTCCGTAGCTAATGACACTGTCAGAATTCTAATACAAGGTCATCTACTAAGAGTTTTTTCCCAAGACCAAATCCTTAATCGCAAAAGCTCTAAAAGAGGGAAATGAGCCTAAAATCCGAATGAACTATCCGATAACCGAACTGACAACTCTGACAAGTCATAAATGACCTATAACCACTGTAGGAAGGCTCGAAACACGGGAAATGCATGCAAATCGATAAAATGACCTTGAGGGTCATTACAATAGCCACTACTAAAAAGACTTTCATTCACAAATGTCAATAGATAGAAAGATCACGAAAGCTTGAAAGAGACTAGGTACTAGGCCAGTATGTTCCGAGCACGACTTCCCAGATAACATCCAAGAAGACACGATGATCCCAAGGTATTTTGCCAAAGGTATCCTTCTTCCAACCAACTTCCACACTTCACTCTCAAACAACCAAACTCAATCTCAACCACCAACTAGACTCTAACTAGATTGAGGAATATTGATGCACGTAAATTTGAACCATGACACATTGATGCCAT
Organism: Capsicum pubescens; assembly: GCA_030864215.1. Lineage (NCBI taxonomy): Eukaryota > Viridiplantae > Streptophyta > Magnoliopsida > Solanales > Solanaceae > Capsicum > Capsicum pubescens. The sequence continues at coordinate 130,463,572 of CM061543.1, forward strand.
GCCAATACCAACATAGTCAAACAAAGACTCATTCAAGCCAAAGGCAATCCAAGGTATTAAACATACAATCATCTCTAATACCTAAATTTTTATTTTCCTTTCCAAAACTGTTATACACTCCAAACCAAGCAGAAAGTCACTCGAGTCCTGCCTGTGCAACTCTATCACACTAACATTGAAGAACTAAGATGATCCACTGAAAGTCCATATTGGCAAACATGAGAATAAGCCCATAAAATGCTAACTGGCACACAAATGGAGATAACCAAAGTCTGTAATCTATACCAATGCTATAACTGGTCTAGATGATAGTCAAAACTGCTAGCCAAGAGTCTAAAGTACTAGTGCTCACTACCGAACAATTTGATCTAGGTTGCCCCATAAATTAGGGGTAAAACCATATCGAATCCAGTTCAAGCATATTACTCCTACTGACTAGATCATCCAAAATCACAGTGATAACTGAAACCCGAGGTCAAATTTAAAGGAACCAATACCGTGTCCACGGACTATCATCTGAACACCTATCAACCATTATTCATCTGAACTAAAGAAGACCGATCAGGTAGGTAGAGAGAAGTTGTAACTAGCTTATCGATTAAATCTAAACCTAGAAAAATCTAAAAATAAAGGTTGTAACCAAGATCAACAACTCCCAGCTGAATCTCAACACCAAGGCCAAAGCACCCGATCTCAACTTTCCAAAACTACCCTACAGATGGGCAGACATCCACACTCCCAATATATCATAACCTCCAAATTGCCATTCAAAGGCGTCAAATTTGATACTGAGCTAATGATTCTGATCTAAGGCCAAACACCCAATCGACCTTAGTAAAAAATCTTACATATCTCTTCTGGATCATGTACGAGCCGGAATCAAAATGTAGCTGAAGAACAAAATTACAACAAAGGATAAATCACTGGCAGAAAACAAAAGCAACCAATTTCATATCCTCTAGAGGGCATAAACCACTAAAGCATACTCACGAAATCTCCAAGACTGTAAACCACACTAGTCATAACCAAAACTCTAGCGACTCAGAGAAATGCAACCTTAGCCAAAAACTGGTCAATCTAGTACTCCACCTCAGCAGTGAATACACAACTGCTATCTTAAGAAGTAGTCATAGGAAAGAGTACCTTATCCAACTCTCTTAACTCCACTAAGACAAGAAATACATCATAGTAAGAACAGAGTATCCAACTCCACACCACACCAGGAGACGAACCTGACAAACTTGAAAATAAATCTAATACCTCTATCAACATCAAAATCACTATCAGGAGATGAACTAGTCAAATCAGAAGAACAAACCCGAAATTGGTCAACCTCTAAAATAGGTTACATAAAGAGAGATAGCTAGTGCTAAAAACTCTGTAATTCAAGAGGCAAGTTCAAGAATATCAAACCCAGAAATGGACAGTATAGCCATTTCTATCTTTAGAACCATAATAGAACCACAGAAGGCCAACTTACCTTTACCGCCATAACCCACTCAACAACTGGTCTAGTCTCGCCAACAGATGAAGAAAATAACCAAACTCACCTTACTATAAGAGAGAAATTATCTAACCAAGTTATTCGCCTAAGACAATGAATAAGGACCACTATGATGAGAAATTCTAAATAGATACTGGTAGTCTAATTGTCTATCAAGCAAGGATCGATAAAAATAAAGCAATGAAAATATTAACAATAGTAATATAAACATCAATATAAAATATAGTTGGTACCTAAACATGAAAATCAATAACAAGTACCACCCTAGGGCAAAAAAAGGCCAATATACCAAAGTTAATGAGACTTGAACCTAAATTCTACACCCATAGGGAAGATATCAACACTAATCCACTCTATCCACTATAATAAGAAATAATGTACGAGTGCAGTCATATAATCTTAAACTCTATATTAAGGCATATAACAATTGATATAAACCTACCAAGGCATATAATTATCGATAGGTGTGAGAACCCCAATAGACACAAATAAAAAAAGTAAAGAAAGAAAATAATAGCATACCTATCACGGCAAAATCCAAAGTCACATGCCTGACGGGTCTAAGTGAAAATGAATCTGAACAATTCCAAACTCAGATTAACTATTTACATTACCAACTATGGCACTAAGTGCACTGCCTCTGATCAGAGGTGACACAACACTACAAGACTGATCTAAGTAAGCTAAATGACTAATAACCCCACACCGAGGACACTCTCAGGACCAGTAACTGATCTCTCAACAGTCATAGCAAACCTCTAAAGCCCTAAACTTGTGAGAAACTTGAGCTTACCCCAATTAGCAGACCAACTAATGTCAAGGGCACTCCCCACTGAATGACCATTCTCCCTGTAATCATACAATATCTCAAGAGCCCTAGCTTGGAAGAAAACACATACTAACTCTATTTGAGCAACCAAATCACATCTAGGGCACTCTTTAAACCAATGACCTATCTTTCTACAATAACAAAAAACACTCCAAATACTCTGAGGTGCTGCTCCTTAGAGTATGTACCGATCAAGACTACTCTAAGAGCCACCCATAGTCCCAGATGCAACCTGTGTAAAACCAATAGGTTGTAAGTAAAGCTGACCTCAATTGGGAGGATTCTAACTTCTGTATGGAATACCAATAGCACTGTACTATTGACATAAACTTTTATCTCCACCACAATAAGTCTCAGTATATGCTATCTCTATGGCCCTCGTGTGATCAACGACTTAAGAGAAGAAATACCTAGCTGCTATCAAGTGCTCCGACACTGAGCAGAGTGGTAAAGCTGATCCTCGAATAAACCCATGCACCATTTCATGGTCTGAATGATATAGCAAAGGAATATGTCTGGCCCACTCAAGAAATCTAATCTCATACTCTAAAATTAATAAGGAACCTTATTGAACACCAATAAACCTAACTCTAGCCTAAGAACTACTCAAAGAAGTGAGCCTTATCTCTAGCTATGAGGTATCTATAAAAAGACTTGAAATCCCTAATGCTGAACCTAAAAAAGCCTTAAGTATTCACAAATCCTACCGAAAGATCTTCGACATTCATCCCTAACTCCCTAGTTTGATGCTATGCTGAACTCTGGGAATGAGTACTAAATTCCCATCAACATCTATCAACAACCTCACATCATCCATCTAGGACTGAATAGAGTCAAAGAACATACTTAAAGTTTACAAAAATTTGGGCACACAACAAGGAGTCAAGAATAAAATTTCTTATGAATACCTAATAGCCTCCCAAAGATAGGTTACGAACGTCTCTACATTGATTCGCAGGACTGTAATAGTCACTTAGCTCTTATGCCAACACTTTGATAAACCTAGGATTTGATAATAATTTGTCATGACCTGATTTCTCAGGTCATGATAGCACCTACTATAACCCACCAGTAGGTAAGCCAACCTATATTTTGGAAGTACTAGTAATAGGCTACTAAGGAAAATGAAGAAAGAATGCAGAATAAATATAGTAAAAATGCTAAATTTCACAAGAGAGCTCCAAAACCTAATGGAATCAGTACAAGAGTTTCTAATGTAATAAGATTACAAAATAAAGTACTAAATGAATATACTGATACAACCCATCTCTGAATATAACATAATGATTAGTGTAGTACATAGAAGGTAGAATAGAAATACTCTAAATGCCAAAATCTCACCCTATGTCTTTGAACCATAGCTGCTCTGCACGACACATACAATATAGGTAAGAATGCGTACTATGATCTGCAGGCTAAAAAAGTGTAGTATGAGTACCAAACATATGGTACTCAGCAGGCAACTTAATAAATCTTAACTTACACCATTGTTTTGATGCAAGGTAGCCATCATCAATATAAACTCAACAAGAGTCGGGGCATATCCACAAAGAGTGAAAACTTGTTTTCTAAACCTATGTATGTTGAGAGTTAAATAGGAGTTAACCCATAATATATAATTAAAATAAACCATGAAATTAAATGAGGGTTATAAATTAGAACATTGTTGATCAAAGTCACACTCGACACTAATGTAGGAACAAACAAGTGATGAGTAAAACCAATAGAGAGTTCTTGGGGTTATGCCGTCCTAGGGATAATTCATGTATTAGCAATCAAAAGGTAGTCTCGATTTTTGTTAATGGATTTTGTGTAGGCTAGGTATAAGGGTCTTAGTGCTAGTCTTTCAACAAAACACTAATTTTTATTCATGGATCTTTCGAACACCTCACGAATGTGACAAATTCGTAACTTAATACCTCAACTTGGTACTGTGAACATAGAAATTTCACATAACATCCTTATTTCTAAGATAATGCTATGAAAGAAGCTAAAATCAATTTGTTGTTCATATTTACTCATCACCCACATCCCTCTTTCATGGATGATGTGGGATCCGAGGCAATTAGGGTTTTCACCCACAATGATCAATTCAATCATAGTGTTGTAGTAAAACCCAACATCACCAACTACCAGTTTATACTTACAATCAACACCCATATATATTAACACCCTATTCAAGCATAACCCCACAATAAGAATTTAGCTACTCATATTATAGGGAAAAAAGATATACCCAAGTTAACATTCAATGCTTCTATTGGGAATCAAAGCAAGAGTAATCCATACTTTAATCACAAATTTAACTAAAACTCTCTTGAGAATTACTACACTTGTTTGTTGCCTAAAATTGGAATAGTTTTTCTCTCTCAAAATTGAAAATTTATTGAAAGATGCCTCGATTGTGCAAGGGTTTTTCTTTTTTGAGATTTGGGATCCAGCTTTGTAAAATTCCTATTCTATACTTAAAGCTGTTCCGCACCATTCTGATCACACTATTTTGAGAGCGTTTGCGACTCTCGCAATCCGCCAAGGTTTGACTTAGCTATGGATCGCGATTGCCATCCTCAAGCTACGATTGCGGTACCTGAGGGTCAATCCCTAGTACTAATTTTCATCTTATGCCAATACTTTGGTTACTTTCTTCCCTTTTCAGCTGTGCTTGAACTTCTATTCATCCGATTACCTGCAAACATGCAAACTATGGGATTTAATGTACTTCAATAAAGAATTATCCTCATGTATACAATCATTTCATTGTAGTGTGCATTAATTTGGATATAGATAAGTGGAAAATTTTCCATTCATCACAACTGCTGACTGAGCTCCAATGATAATGCAAATATAAATAAAATGCAAACAGGAATGTAAACTTCTCCCAAATATCCAAGAAACTAATATAGCAAGGCTAAGAAAGTAATCGGGATAAACCATCCTATTCTAGCCATACTCAAGAACTTAAGCACTATACCATATATTGCTAGCTCATATACAAATGAAGAGCAGATGAATGATATATAATAGTATAAAAGGCTAAGGAATTGATATACAACATGAACACATGATGGAAGAGAGGGATATATGGTAATGCCATAACTACATATTTAAATGTATGTACATAAACAAGCTAACCAAAAGATGCAATCTAAAGTAGTCATACTAGTATCTTAAGGCCTCTTAATTAGAGTAGGAATAGTACTAACGTAATTAGGACCTCTATTCCACACATCTAAAAATGAGATAATTTTTTTTATAATAAAGCAATCGTAAAGAAGGAATTAGAATCATACCTCGAATATCAATACCAGTCAGTAATCAACCTGTCATAAACTAACCATAATAATAAAACAATATAGTAATCGGCTATCCCAGAAAAATAATACCTAAATCGAGCCCCATAACTCGGAAGGTCCAATCAGCACACACCACACCACAAGCAGTACTCATCACCTATACCTATGCAACCTCCTATAAGACTCATAGATATAGATGCATACTGGTGAAAGGTAATGTATATGCAAGGATGAATGCAAAGACTAATCCATACTACTATAACTGAACCAAGTACCAAATGTAACCCAGTGTGGACACCTCTTCCATCTCGACGACTCGCAATGGCAGGACCTACACCAACTTGGTCACAATATACACCAACTTGGTCACAATCTAAGATTTCCAATAACGATCATCATCATCAATTTAATTTGTCCAGTACTGGTGATCTATATGTATAAATGCACAAACTTAAAACTGTGATTAACATAGTCTACAAATCTATTGATTCATTGCTCGAGAGAAATTTTGGGGCTAAATCATCATAAGAGTGTGAAAAGGGTCAGAATCTTCCTTGATTGAGGTAAATAGTAGTATAAATTCATGGACCAAAATCTATCTCAGTCAAATCTCTAAAACATTATTTTTAGTCTTAAAACCCATAAATCATTCATTAAGGTGGAATGATTCCCATTATTAAAGAATCTATTTTAAAAGTGAAAAGAGGGATTAAATTACTTTTTAGGAAAGCAGTAGTAAACCCATATTTTTAGTTAGAATCTTACCATTAAGTGAGCCTGAGTGTCCCGAATCAATGGATGCCATCACTTGTATCCACACAAAACCATTATAAGCATCTAATCATCAATAAACTGAAAATCTTTAACTAGTGATGACCAGAAAGAAGGTCAATATTAGCACCATGAAGTTGGTAAAAAAACCATCAATCCTAGAAAGAGGGTACTTATTCTTCACCGTCGCCTTATTCAACTGGCGATAATTAATACACATCCTTCTTACACACAAAAAGGACGGGACCACCTCTTAGAGACACACTAGGGAATATAAAACCCTTTTCAAGAAGATCTTTCAACTATTTCTTAAGTTTCCTTAAATCAGCCAGAGCCATTCTATAAGGAGGGATTGAGATAAAATGAGTGTCCGAAAGAAGATCGATCCTAAACTTAATCTCCCTATTGGGATGGACGCCAGGAAGATCATCAGGGAAGACCTCAGGAAAGTTACTAACCCAGGAACAATTTGCAAGGAAGGACCCTCTAAGTTAGAATCTTTAACTTGGACCAAATGATAAAGACACCCCTTGGAAATCAACTTCCAGGCTCTAACTTACTATATTAACCTCCCCCATGAAACTAAGGAACTCTCTTTACACTCAATAATCGATATATTAGGGACTTTAAAAATGACCTTATGGGTTCGACAATATAAAGAGGTATAACACAAATGCAACAAATTCATCCCCAAGATGACATCAAAATCTAGCATATCTAATTCAATCAAATCCACCAAAGTTTTCCTACCACCAATAGATACCATACAACATCTATATACCCTTATAGCAACCACTGATCACCCACTAGGGTAGAAATAGAAAATAGGTCCAAAAATACACTTGAAACTAAAACTAAAATGCACATCCATAAATAGGGTCACATAAGAAAGGGTAGACCTCGGATCAAGTAAATAGTACACATCACGAGTGAAGAGTTTTAACATACCAATGGCAATATCAGGAGATGCCTCAAACTCCTATTAAGTAGTAAGCATGTATAGGAGATTTCGACCAGTGCCGATACTAGATGCGACACCCCTTGGAGTAGGAGTTGATAAAGTAGCAATAGAGACCTTATTGGATTTAGAAGAAACTCTAGAAGTATAACCACGCTACATAAGACCAATCTTTCTATAACTAAAACACCTATTCCTACACTTCTCACACTGACCATGGTGCAACTGACCATAGAATCTACAATGAGGATGGGATGGAGCTGACTGAGCTTCATTGGCCTGAGATTGGGCACCCTGTGCCCTAAAACCATCACCACTCTAAAAGTGATAATATCCAGGCAACTTTTGGATAAGGTGCACTAGCCGTCAAATAGGAACTTGAGTTGGCCCACTTCTTTTTAGACTATTTTCTACCACCTCTACCACTCTACTTCTGACCTCCACCCTAATTCAAATACCAAAACTTCTTACTCTACCTCTTCCTACCTCTGCTTGCTTTTTTTCCCTTTCAACCTTTTTCCTATACACCATAAGTCAAGAGATATCTATATCCTTATTTAAGAAAACAACCTTGATTTCCAAAATTAATTCACAAGACAAAACGGAAGAGAATTTTCTTATTCTAGCCCTCATGCTAGACACTAGCTAAGGAGCATATTGCAATAACTGGTGGAATTTCAAAGCATATTATTTTACCGTCATCATGCCTTACTTCAGATTCACAAACTCCTCATTTTTTTCTCCCTAAATTCCCGAGGAAAGAAGTAATCCAGAAAGGCACTAGAAAAGTCATCCCATAAGGCCACCTCTACATCATCATCCCCAGACTGATCCCCCTCTTCATACTATTAGTATGTTACATTATTTAATTGATAAGCTACGAATGCCAAACCCTCGACATTAGTAGCATGCATAACCCAGAATATCTTCTCTATCTCATCTATAAAACTTTGAGCATCCTCCTCAACCTTAGTACAAGTGAAAGTTGGAGGGCTCAAACCTTATAAACGGCCAATTCTAATGGCCTTAGATGAACTCCCAGCATCACCAACACAACCCATCTGATATGAATAAAATGCCACCAACTAGGTTAACAGATGAATGGATTAGTGAAACTCAGAATTAGTAATATCCTCCCTAGTGTGACTAAGTATGAGTGCCACCAACTGGAGAAGGATTAGTGGAGACAGGTGAAACTCCACAGTGGCAATCAGAAGTAGAGACCCGTGATCAGGTCTGTACCCCATAAGTTGGACAAAATTCACCCACATTATCCTTAGGTGGGATGAATGAGTTTTCATAAACTTTAGATTGTCTGGGAGACATGATCTGAAAGATGAATAAATAGGAATTAGAGGAATTCAATAACTTAGACTCTATATCCCAAAAATAAGATAACAAGAAAAGGATATATTTCTAAATATTTTGTAGCCTCTCCCTTATAAGTGTGGCATGCTATACACCCATAAAAGAGACTCTACTTGACACGACTTTGTGGACACCCAACTGACCATGAACCTAGTCTCTGATACCAACTTTGTCAAGACCCAAACCAGGGCCTAGCCGTGATGGGCATCTCAAGTCCACCGAGGACCAGAGAACATCCTTTTAGCCTAGTCAACCAAATCAAATACTATATGACAATGGAATTTTAAACATAAAATAAGATAGAGTAATATGATTCAGACTCAAAGAAGTCTCTGAGTTTAATAACAAATCCCATGTCTGCAGTACTGTCTAACAAAGCCTCTAACAAGACAAAGATAGATTGGTCGGGACATGCCCCTGACCATAGCAAAAAAATAATCCAAAAAAAGAGACAAAACATTATGAAATCCATAGCATAAAATGTGACTTCCGAAGTTGGGAGGCTCACCACTTTAGTCTAACTCATGAGATGTCCCACGATCACCTAGTCACTGTGCATGAGGAGTAGGAGTATGGACAGTTCTCACATTACATGAGGATACAACATCTGAAGACGATTAGCGATTGGAGCACTAGAATACAACTCAGTAATAAAGGATAACATAATACTAGAGTCGTCAATATGGTCCTGGCCACTGGGCCAGTTCGACCCGACCTGTAATTTGATGGATTTGGGCTTCAGTTTTTGTACCTATTTAAGAACAAGGCTTTTTATCTCAGCCCTAATAAGCCTTTTCCCCGTAGGGCTTGAGCAATGTAGGTTGGGGTAGCCCGTGGGTTGACCCGTAAGTCAAATACATGCAACTATTTAGATTGCTTATTAGTATTTTTATTTTATTCAAAGGATACCATATCAAAAGTTATTTAAGTTTGCTATTAGGGGTATTTTTTGGGGTGTTGGAGACTTGGTTAACAAGTATTAACACTATGTAATATTTTCTGGTAATATTTATGTTTATTAACATTCTAAAATTAAATTATAAAATATTATTTTTTAAAAAGTGGGCTGGCGTGAGGCCTGTAGCCCATAAAGTAATGGTGTGGGCTTGGTGCTTTTTTGGCCCATTATTTTTATGGGTCAGCCCAGCCTGGCCCGTCAAACTCAAAACCCATATAGGTTAGTCCAGATAGGCTGGGCCGACTCGTATTGATAGCTCTACATAATACCATGATCAATAGTTTATAAATCATTCAAAATCTAATATACATAAATCAAATGCATATATATATCACATGTTGGGATAGGGATCAAGGTTTAACATGAAAGTTCAAAGACCTTAGATTGGGTTGTGTAGCATAACCATCATAATCAAGGCACCCATGGACTATATGGGCCCAGCTCTCCCCCAGATGGAAGTGCCCTAGTACGTGTGGCCGTACGAACCAAAGGATAATCATACGTACATATGCCTTATGGGGGACTCAAACCTCCCAACATATATCAAGGTGACTTAAGCACCAAATCATATGACATGGGGGAATCGAACCTCCCAAATCATTTATATATAGGGAGACTCAAACCTCCCAGTCATATAGACCCCCGCATCGGCAACCGCAGTTTCCAACATTTATCCCTTGGGACCTCCACTTTCACAACCCAAATTTACAACCCTCTTTTAAGCCCTATTAAAATATTTAGCACACATTCCCATTAGTTTAACAATTTATATATTAAGGCATCTCGTCCGTATAGTCATACCAATATCACTTGCAAGTTCATTATTATGCCATATTAATTACTTAGCCATTTCGGACTCCAACCCATTAAATTAATTGAGACTCAAACCCATTAAATCAATTGGGAATCAAAAATATTTATGTTCAATTAACATTCACACAGGGAATCCATATACCCCAAGTTCAATAAAATCAAACCTTGGTTTATTAACCTTTTATACCAATGCATTAGTTTAAGTGAACTGTCAAATCATGTGACAAGGCCATCATTTGGGGTTGAGGGAACACAATCACCAAACCATATATTAAACCAAAAATCATTAATTTGGGGAAAACCACAATCCTTAGTTATTCACCATACCCATGCACCCCAAAAGTTCAAAACCCATAAATAAAGCATGAACAATCATATATAAACTATGCGAAAACATTATTCAAAATCGACCATTCAAAAACCTCAACCCTTATTCCAAAACCAACATCTAAAATCAAATGAATAATAATTCAATTTTCATGACATTAATAAAATACAAGTATAGGGAAAGAGGTACATACCTTAAACACACGAGAATGAAAAGTAAAAGACAAACATACGATGAAATTCTTGGCTCTCTTGGGGTTTTAAATATTGGGAGTAGAATAATAGCCGTGGTATTATGAAAATGGATAAAATGGGATAATATAGTTTATTTCTCATGTATAACAATCATGCTCCCCAAGTGTTTGATAAAATGTCCATATGAGTAAATTGTGCATGGAAACCTATTATTGTATTGCTAAAGTTGTGATATGAGTTTATCTATTATGCTATTGAGTCCTGGGGGTATTTATTACCCGAAATCTAGCTATTTACTTAGTTATAGTCATTATAGAATAGTCCCAGTAAAGGTCAAGAACAGTAGTACCAAGTCAGTAACAGAACTCAGTGACCTCAGTCCAGTGTAGTCAGTTAACACGATCAATGTTAGTTCAGTCAAGCCTAGTACAATCTAGTAATTAGTGCAGTATCGATTCAGTTGGGAGTAGGATTCAGCACCGATCAAACCTAGGGATGCGGGCATTCATACTAGCAGAGGGTTTGATCCTTAGTAGTAGTTCCTATATTATAGAACTACGTAGCTAGCATAAGGTAAGTCGTCATCCTGCCAGACTAGGGTTGACGCTATCATATATATATATATATATTTCATAAGTCTTCCTGCCAGATTAAGGTTGACCCAACATTGTTAGTATCTCGTGGCAAAGTCCAAACACCCTTACAACTGAGGTAATAGGTTGGACCCTAAATCAGTCTATATTAGGGTATGTCGGTAAGATGAACACTCACACAGTTACCATTTCAGTCTCAGTATTAAGTAAAGAACTCAGTCAGTTCTACAGAACCATGGCTATCAGTTATCAGTTACTCATCCATCAGAATTCAGTACTTAATTTTAGTGTAATCTCTGATACACGATATATACCTATATGCACAGTATTGCATATTTAGTATATTCAGTAGTTACAGTTTTGCATGTACTCACATCCAGTTACTTTGTGACTCTCTTGTATATAAACCCATGTATATCAGCCTTACTCACTTAGCATACTAGTACATTCCACATATTGACACATACTCTCTCTTTTGCACTGTGATGTCTCATATCATAGGTTTGGACGCTCTGGGTCCTGACCGTACTTATTAGCTCAGGCTATCAGCAATATATATAGTGGTGAGTCCTTATATTTTGAGGACAGAGTTTATCTATTTCAGTATTTTAGCAGTTCAGTAGTTATTTCAGTCAGAGTTAGTTGGGGGTTTGTCCCATTAACTCCATATTCAAATAGTTAGAGGCTTTCAGACTAGTTATCCAGTTATTTAGTTTTTAGATGTTATTATCAGATATACTCAGTTATTATTTCAATATTTTGAGAACCTAATGGCATTTACAGATTTTTTTTGCATATATTTTTCAGTATTATGTTCAGTGCTCACAGCAGTTACTAATCATAGGTTAGCTTGTGGTCCTTCAGGATTGTAAGCACTGTGTAACGCCCAAGGTGTAGTCTCGAGGCATTACAAACTTGGTATTAGAGACTAAGGTTCTAAAGAATCCTAGGGAGTCTAAAAGCCACGCCAAGTAGAGTCTTGTGTATGGGTGTATAACGCGCCACATTTATGGACAAGAGGCTATGCGACAATTTTAGGAAAAACTTCCCTTCTTTTAGTGTTCGTATAGTGCGAGTGAGCATGAGTTCAAGTTAAACTCTATGTCTAATCCAACTTGTCCTTCTGTTACAGAACATGCCTTCCAGAAAGACCAATGGAAGAAGGACTGGAAACCAGCCATCACCTCTGCCCATTTAGGAAGATCCCCTGAATGAGAATATTTTTTATGCAGAATTTAGAGAAGCTTTCACCACTCTAGCCCATTTTGTAACATCCTAGAATGAATGCCCAACTGCTATTTAGGCCAACCCAGTGGACAATACTGCTGTAGCTAGAATTTGGGAGTTCACTCGAATGAACCCTCATTCATTTTTAGGGTCTAAGTCTGAAGAGGACCCACAAGAATTCCTTGACATGGTATAAAAGGTAACAAATATTATAGGGGTAACCATTAGTGAGAGTGCTGAGTTAGCTGCCTATCAGTTTTAAGATATGGCTCATAGATGGTTTAAGCAGTGGAGGGTAGATAGGGGCACAAATACAGGGCCCATAGAATTGGAAGAGTTCGCTACTGCCTTTTTAGATAGGTTCTTTCCATTGGAATTGAGAATGGCCAAGTTGTTAGAGTTTATCAACCTGAAGCAGGGCAGCATGACAGTGAAAGAGTATTCCTTCAAGTTTACTTAGTTGGCAAGGTATGCTCCTCATGTGGTAGCTGATAGTAGGTCTAAGATGATCAAGTTTGTGTCTGGTGTGTCAGACAGTGAGGTCAAGAATTGTAGGACCACAACGCTGATTAAGGAGATGGACTTGGCTAGGTTAATGGTCCATGCTTAACAAATTGATGAACAAAAGACTAAGGAGAAAGAGAGGGAGAACAAGAGGGATAGAACAAGTAGTATTAGTTTTTCTCAGCCTAAGTCAAAAGGTGGAAATCGTCCTTAGTTCTACCCAAAATCTTCAGTCCCAGCTCCATCTTCAGCCAATGCTCCGGTGCCTAAATTCAGAAATGGTAATTTAGATAGGGCACCAGGCTCTAAATCTTCGGGTAGTAGTAGAAGTGCTCGAACAAATCCTCTTTGCCAGGAATGTGGCAGAAATCATCAGAGTATCTGTAGAACGGGCAACGATGTATGTTTTGGGTGTGGCAAACTAGGTTATAAAATTAGAGAGTGCCCTCAGGTGGGTTCACAGAGTCATTATAATTATCCCTTATCTCAGTTTGGTCACCCATCTCAGCAGGGTGCCACTTCCAGTGCCACCAGTGGGCAATGCCCAAATAGTCTCTATACACTCCAGTCCCGATAGGACCAGGAAAGTTCTCCTAATATGATCACTGGTACATTACAAGTTTACCTTTTACATATTTATGCTTTCCTAAATCTAGGAGCTTCTTTGTCCTTTGTAACTCTTTATATAACTATCAACTTTAGAGTCAGTCCCAAAATCTTGGCAGAACCCTTCTCAGTCTCCATCCCAGTGGGTAAATCTATCATAGCCCGACGGGAATACATGAACTGTCCGAATGTGGTATCTCAGAAACTTACTTCAGCAGACTTAGTAGAGTTAGAGATAATGGATTTTGATGTCAATCTCGGCATGGATTGGCTCTATTCATGCTATGCTTCAGTTGATTGTAGGAGAAAAATTGTCTATTTTCAGTTCTCGAATGAACTTGTCCTTGAATGGAGGGGTAGTACTACAATGCTAAAGAGAGTTAGTCAGGTTACATAGTGTTCTAGTATCTATATCAGGGAGTTAGTCAGGTTACACAGTGTTCCAGTATCTATCATCTCAGACAGAGGTACCCAGTTCACCTCTCACTTTTGGAAAGCATTCCAAAAGGGTCTCGGTACCCAAGTCCATCTCAGCACAGCATTTCATCCTCAGACAGATGGTCAAGCATAGAGGACCATTCAGACTCTTGAAGATATACTAAGGGCGTGTGCAATTGACTTTAAGGGAAGCTGGGATGACCACTTGCCTTTGATTGAGTTTAGATACAACAATAGCTATCATTCTAGTATTTAGATGGTTCCATTCGAAGCTCTCTATGGTAAGAGATGTAGATCTCCGATTGGTTGGTTCAAAGTTAGTGAGTCCTCAGTCATAGGTCCTGACTTAGTATTTGATGCCTTAGAGAAAGTTCAATTGATCAGAGAGAGACTCTGGGCTGCTCAGAGCAGACAGAAGTCCTATGCAGATGTTCGTAGAAAGGATCTCAAGTTTGAGGTCAATGACTATGTCTGTCTTAAGATATCTCCCAAACAGGGAGTGAAGAGGTTCGGCAAGGAAGGGAAACTCAGGCCCTGATATGTCGGTCCCTTTAGAATTCTCTGTCTCTTCGGCAAGGTAGCTTATGATCTTGAGTTGCCTTCAGATCTAGCCTCAGTCCATCCAGTCTTCCATATCCCTTTTCTCAAGAAGTGCATAGGTGACCCAGCAGTTATTGTCCCTATTCAGAGCATCAACATTCAAAATAGCCTCTCTTATGAAGAGATTCCAGTCAAAATCTTAGATTATCAGACTCGTAGATTGAGGAACAAAGAAGTCCCTCTAGTCAAGGTTCTTTGGCAAAATCAGTCTCATGAGAGAGATACTTGGGAAGCAGAAGTAGATATGCATACCAAGTATCCTCACCTCTTCCCTGCCAATTCAGATCAAGTTCAAGGAAACAGTTCTCCTTAAGCTTATTCAGTTTCATGTTCATGTTTCCAGTATAAACTTGGTACCTATTAACCGTTGCATACTCAGTCATGCATTTATGTATCAGTTGTCCGTGCATCAGATATGCACGAGTTCAGTATGTTTAGCATGTCAGTCATTATATCAAGTCTCAATTCTTCATGTTCAATTCAGGTTCTATTGTCTGCTATCCCTTCTATGTAAATTCTCATTCGAGGACGAATGTTCCCAAGGGCGAGATATTTTAATACCCCGCATGTTTCTAAGCTAGCAAGTGAATAAGTTTCCTACGTATGAAACCTTCTATCCTGTGAGTAGCATTTTAGTGCATGACTTATAATGAATATCCTAGCGATAGGATAGCTTGCGATGTCTTAAGCATGCTTAAATGAGTTGCTTAGAGTAATGCAAGCTAAGACTTTTTGAATCCATCAAGTCTTAGTGTTCAATTTTGCAAGGGTCATATTTTAACAAGAATAACGTGATTGATATGTGACATTTTGGCAGCGAATTAGCTTTCCAACGATACCAATTTCATCAAAATCCGACACCCGAGCAAGGAGTTATGGCCTTTCAAAGTAGAATGTGTCGCCTAACCAATCACACATGGCCACTGTAAAGCATAGTGATATCATATGTGGTTCCTATGTAAATATAGGCGATATCATATGCGACGCCTATGTATGATTTCAGCCACGAAAACAGTTAGTTTTTGAGTTATTTCGAGGGTAGTTAAGTCTTTTAACACTCCTTACATGTCCCTAAACCTAACCTCACGAAATTTATAGATTCTAAACACATTACAACCCTATTAACATCTCAAATTTCATTATCCAAGAGCACCATAGGAGAAAAACAACTAGGGTTGCACAATCAAGCTTGAAGATAAAATTTCAAGGAAATTCCTCTGTCAATCTTCAAGAACCTCCCTTCCAAGGTATGCATAGTGTTCATCCATGGATTCTTTTCGTCCGTGGAGTTTAAGAATCAGTATTTAAAATACAAAAGCTTGGTTGGTTGTGGTCATATGATCATACCCATGTTGATGCTTGTTTGTTTTTCTATATAATAGTATCGTGACTGTATATCTCATGAAAGTTATGTTGTTAGTTGAAAAACATGATCTTTAGATGGATTGATAGAATGCAAGTATGAAATCCACCTATGCCTTAAAGAATGCATGCAAGGTGTTTGATAAAATGCCTTGTATATTAGAACTTCATATTTACATGATTTCATGATATCTATATAACAAGTTCATGTTAGCCATACACTCCAATATGAATTTCCATGCAAATTATGTGTTGTTATTGTTGTGGTATAAAGCATGTATGATAATGGAGATATAAATTATGTACACAAAATATATCCATGATTTTCCTATCATGTTTGAAATGTTGAATAAATACATGAAGTATACTATCCCCTGCTTATGGTATTGTGAATTGTAGACTTAAATCTTGTGATCAAATCATGTCATATGTATCAATTTCCTCCTATTGAGTCCTGAGGGTATTTGTACCCAAAAACTATAGTTGTGTGCCTAGAGCCATGTTATGCTTCACGATATCTGAACTCAAGCTATGATTCCATAGACTTCAGTCAGTCATGTGACTTAGGAAAACCTCATGATCTTAGTTAGTTGTCAGATATCAGTAACATTCTGCCAGTCAATAGAATTCAGTAAGATTAAGTCATGTATAGTTAGTTATTCATGTACAGTCCCTCTAGATGGGAGTAGAGGTTAGCACCGAGTGAACCCAAGGATGGGAACTCACCCGCCAGTTCAGAGTGTGATTCTTAGAAGCAGTCCTTGTGTTCCAGAACTATGTAGCCAGCGTAGGTTAAGACATCTTAACCTGTTAGATTAAGGTTTATGAGGTGGTTTAACCTGTCAGTTTAAGGTTCCCACCGTTCTCATTAAGTACCTTCCAGATAAGGGTCACTGACAAGCTGTCCTTACTCGTGGCACGGTATTGACACCCCTTCAGTCGGGGCAGAGATTGGACCCCATCTTATCCATAACGGCATACATGGGGCATGTTAGTTAAACACTACCTCCCACAGTTTCAGTATCAGTCTCAGTAAAAGAACTCAGGGCGTTCTTCAGATTTCAGTATATACAGGACTTTTAGATACAGTCGTTATGTTCTTTAGATTTCAGCATATACAGGACTATCAGATACAGTCGTCCATGTTATCAGCTTGCAGTATCAGCCATGACAGTTATCAGTAAACCATGTATTATCTTACAGGTCTTGCTATCACGCATTCACTGTCCCAGTTTCTATATATGTATGTTTGCACTCCCACATTCATACTATTCAGTCAGTGTTGTTCATGCATGAAACCCTTTATGTTCAGCCTACCTTCCTTGTATACTTAGTACTCCAGTTGTACTGACGTATTTGCACTATGGTGCTTTCTTTTTATGTTACACCATAGGTTCCGAGACACGAGCTCCAACCCAGCAGTAGCGGTAATATTCCTATCACTGAGACACAGTGAGTCCTAATTGATTCGAGGACAATATGATTTGATACATTTATTTATTTCTTCAGTTCAATTTTATGGAGTTAGTTAGAGACATGTTCCTTCAACTCCTTATTCAGATAGTTTAGAGGCTTCCAGATTTATGTTCAGATTTACGTTCAGACTTAGCATTTAGATTGAGTTGTTTTGGGTATTTTCAGCCACATGGACGTTATGATTTTCAGACATGGTTTTATTCAGTTGAACCTTATGGCCTTACAGTTTTACGTATTCCGCATTATTATGTCATGATTTACAGTATACACGTACAAATATCAGTCATGGGTTAGGTTGTGGTCCCTCAGGGTCATGAGCATCGTGTAGCATTCCGGTTCAGCAAATTGGGGTGTTACACTGACCTATCTGATTAATTGAGTAACTGGTAACTGAACGCTGGGTATGCAATATGAGGCCATAAAGTATTATGCATATGATAAGGGAATGACTGGATAACATGAGGTAACTGATCATGGATTTCATGAAAGCTATATTGTCTGAAAATACAGGACCAAACATTTTACATGATTTGGAAACATTCCATAGACAGAGGTATTGAAATACCTATAACTGAGTAGCTGATAATTGTACACTATGCTCAAGCAAGTCTAAAACTGAACTAAATTTCTGAGTTGAATACTGACCTAAAGTTGACACTATAACTTAAGACTGTAATGGGGATCCATACTGGATCTAAATGTTGGGTCCTGATAACTGAATACTGAAACTGAGGTTTAAACTGATACTGAAGTGCTTAATTCTGAGACTGAACACTAATTACTGAGTATTGAACTATAACTGAGATAGAAACTGAGTTGTGATAGATGCACAATGAAGGCTGACATAAGTCAAGGGTCTGAATATATATTCACACTCTGAACTTTCCGAATTTCTAAATATTACCTCTTGCTAGCCCTTTGCTTGCATACTAATAGGATATTCAAGCCTATCTTCGTATCTACACCCTCGTATAAAACATGCATGCAATAATCTGCTCTTAACATGAAATATTAAATCTCTCCCATCTAAGAAATTTCTCAACACTACACTATTCTCATAAAGAGAGCTCATGAAGGGTTAAATCAGGAAAACCTAAAACATGAATGGATACTGACTGAACTTGACACATGACTGAAACCTGATGAATAGAATATCAATAATATAGATTTACCAAAAAGGTTTGAACTGAGTATATACATGATATAGTATGAATTTTTTTTATCAGTGAGGGCGTACCATGAGTCATGGAAACTGAGTATATTGGGGAGCATGATACGTGTACATGAGTCATGAGATGCATGACCTGAGTCTGGAATTTCTGAGTTCATGGAACATGATTTGTAACACTAAGTGATCTAGAACTTAACTTCCTATACTGGGAACTGAAAGCACATACAATTCTATGGAATGCACGTGAACATAAGCTATATCCATGGAATCTGAGACATGAAGCATGCATAGACATTATGCTGATTGAAGTACGAAGCTTTACACTGAGATAAGGATGGGTCGGGAATCATCTTCCCTAACTACTTTTCTGTACATACTGGTACTACTACTGGAATCTGAGAGCCTGACTTGGTTACTTGATCTATCGTAAATATGTGAACACTAAACTAAACTCTGAACTGAACTGCAACCATCATCACATACTTACACTCTGATTAACACATGCTTGCCTTACTAAACACATCATCTACCCTTGTTTCCCTCACATACTACTAGTATCACATTTACACCTTCATGCTTAATTTCGAGTCAATAAACTTAAATTTCTAACTCATACTCTTTAAGCCAACTGATTCATTCTGGCACAACTATCCCTATGAATACATAGTCTATTCAATATAGATATCATTATCCCAAATCTACTACTGCTAAACTCCTGGGTTCATGCTTCTAACTCTAGTCATATTCTATCATAGGATTTTGAGAAGTAATCTGCTGGCATATCTAAATTTGGGTTCAAGAACGAGTTCTCATGATCATGAATGAGATCCGTACAACTTTAGGACATAACTGAACTGATGGGATACTGTTGAGCATGAGGGAAATCCCATAGCTATCTGTAGGGACTATTTGAGAAATTTCTACCTGTAGGACTTGAGATTCACTACTTCTGTTACCTTTAAAGTAAGGTAAAGTTGACATGACTAAAGCATTATGAGAATCTACATGAGTTTTCTTAGAGAACCTTTCTATAGCACGATCTGAGATATGAAAGAAGGGAAACTGTTCCTAAAACATCTCATAGCCTCCTGTACATAAGTGTGGTGCACAACACACGCATGTGTAAGACTCTACTAGATGCGGCTTTCAGACTTCCTAGGACTCTATTGAACCTTAGGCTCTGATACCAAGTTTGTAACACCCCGATTTTCTGAACCGAAATGCTACACGGTGCTCATGACCCCGAAGGACCACAAGCTAACCCATGATTGATATTTGTACCTGTATACTGCATAATATATCATAAATTGCAGAAACATGAACATGAAAGGCCATAAGGTTCGAACTGAATAAACGTCTGATAACAAAATGTCTGAAAAAGGTATAATAATACCAAAACAAGTCATAAATACTAAAAATAATGAGATCTCAATATCTAATCTGACATCTAGTCTGAAAGACTCTAACTAAACTGAATAAGGAGTTGAAGGAACATGTCTCCAACTAACTCTATCTAGCAACTGAATAGTAAATATAGCAATAATCATATCGTCCTCGAATGAGAAGGACTCACTGTAAACTCTGAACACTGGAATACTACTACTGATCTGGAGCTCGTGCCTCTGTACCTATGGTGTAACATAAAAGTAAGCACCATAGCACAAACGTATCAGTACGTCTGAATGTACTGAGTATACGAGTGAGGTAGGCTAAATGCAACGGGTTATATGCATGAACAATGCTGACTAATATGAACATGAGAATACATACATGCATACATAACTGTAACTAAACTCGTGGAGATACTGACTTCTGAGTCTGAATACTGGCAACATGAGTGTACTGATACTGAGATACTGAATAGATGAGCGACTATTTTTGACAGTTCAAATTATGAAGAACTGGTATGGTTGACTGTGTCTGACAGTCCAGAAGCTGAATACTGATATCATGAATTTTGATAACTGATATGACTGATACATGAGTTCAGAAAACTGATATAAATAATATAAATGTGATGATCAGCTTAACCGATGTAACTGATACTGAGCGACTATATCTGACAGTCTAAGTTCTGATGGAACTATCTGAGTTCCTTTCTACTTGGAGTAACTAAATCTGACATCAGTCTTATCTAGCGGGTGATCATGAGTGTACTGATAATAAGGATGATTTTACTTAGTTTGAGAGCAGTCCTATCTAGTGGGTGATCTTTAAATCTAATAATTCAGGTACTAAGTAATCAGAGTTGAGATCAGTCCTAACTAATGGGTGATCTTGAAGTCTATTTACAATTAATAAGCATTCACTGTATCTAACAGTACTGAATCTGTACTACTGAACTAAATTGACTGTATCTGACAGTCCTGAATCTGTAACTGAAACTATGGGATGTATTTATCTAACCGACATGCCCCAATTAAGCGAATATAGCTAAGATGGGGTCCAATCTCTGCCCCGACTGGAAGGTTGTCAACACCGCGCCACTGGTAAGGATAGTGTGTGAGTGACCCTTATCTGGACGGTAGTCAAAGTGAGAATGGTGGGACCCTAAACTGACAGGTTAAGCCACCTCATCAACCCTAATTTGACAGGATAAAATGTCTCAACCTACGTTGGCTACGTAGTTCTGGAACACAAGGATGACTGCTAAGAATCACACCCTAAACTGGTAGGTGTGTTCCTATCCTTGGGTTCCCTCAGTGCTAACTTCTACTCCCATTTAAAGAGACTGAACATGAATAACTGACTGTACTGATTAACTGAACTGAACTGATTTTAAGTTTACTGAGTTCCGTAGCTGACGAAATAATACCAATATCTGATAGCTAACTGAGTTCATGAGATTTCTGATCATACTGAGTACTGAGTTCATGAGATTACTGAGAGTACTGACTTATAGAGATTACTAAGTTACTGGGTACTGAGATTTCTTAGATTAACCGAGCACTAAGATTTTTGAACTACTGAGATTACTGAACTACTGAGACTGATGAGATTTCTGAGTTTTCCTGAGTCGCATGACTTACTGAATTCTGTAGATCTTGGCTTGACTAAGTATCATGATAACATGACATGGCTCTAGGAACACGACTATATTTTTTAGGTACGAATACCCCCAGGACTCGATAGAAGGAAACTGACTGACACATGATATGACTTTATCACAAGATTGGAGTCCACAATTCACAATATCATAAGTAGGGGATATTATACTTCATGTATTTATTCAACATCTGAAACATGGTAGGGAAAGCATGGATAAATTTCGTGTACATAATTCATATCTCCATTATCATACATGCTTCATACCACAATAATAACAACACATAAATAGCATGGAATTTATATTGGAATGTATAACTAACATGGACTTGTCATCTAGATATCATGGAATCATGTGACTATGAACTTCTAGCATCCTAGGCATTTTATCAAACACCTTGCATGTATTCTTTAAGGCATAAGTGGATTTCATACTTGCATCATATCAAACCACCTAAAGTTCATGTTTTTCAACAAACAACCATATATATTCCATGAAAACACCTTTAGATATCATCCTGAAACTTAAACAACAATCATCAACATGTACATACTCATATCACCACAAAAAGTTTACAAAATAATATTTAAAACATGGTTCTTGAGCTCTATGAATGGATTGGATCCATAGATGAACACTACGCATACCTTAGAAAGGAAACCTTGATGATTGGCTGGAGAGTTCTTAGATTGGGAAACATAATTCTTGATTATCTTGGAAAAAGGCTTGAATCCTTGTTTTGAGAGATGAGTTTGATGGAAACCCTAATATTGTGGTTGAGAGTATAAGATGGGATTTTTGAGATGCTTAACTGAAGAAAAATGGGAAAAATTACGCCTCTTTAGGGTTATAAGTCATGGGAAGTTAAGGAAAAAGACCAAAATACCCTTATGAAATAAATTCCCAGTTGCTGAAAATAATAGCTGATGACATTTGTGAAAAGGAATAAAAAATGTGGTAAGCTGTCAAAAATATCGTCACACAGAAGCTGGTTTGTGCCTAAGGCTGACGCCATTGTGACATGGCATAAAATATGTGGAAAACCATCAAAAATATCGTCACACAGAAGCTGGATTCTGCCTAAGGCTGACGACATTTGTGACATGGCGTAAAAAATATGGTAAGATACCACGAATGTCGTCACTTAGGATCTGGTTTTTGCCTAAGGCTAACGACCTTCGTGATAGGTCTTCACAAATGTGGTAAGCTACCACAAATGTTGTCACACTATTTCCAGCCTGACATGCTGGAGTAAAATAGGAATAACTCTTTGCTCTGATATCAGATTTAGGCGAAATTGGTATCGTTGAAAAGATAATTCAATTATATATATTTTGATAGGTCATTAAATCAAAAATTTCAAGTATAAGGAGAGATATTCTCATTTGAAATTGACTATACCAATATCCTTCTCAAGAATTCAATCGATAAGGAATGTTTTGATTCGTCTGATAGCTGGGAGTTATTTGAAGCCTTAATATATATCTAAATTACTCATAAAACTATAAAAGAACCATGATGTACTATTCATGATCTTGGTACATGGCTCTAATATTGGTTTGGATTTTTTGGGGTATTACACACCCTAGGTGTTTACGGGTGTCTTTTATCTTGTGACGATGGGTTACGAGTCCAAATTTTGTTGGGGTATTACAAAAAATGTACATAATTTGAGAACATGTGATTTAAATTGGAAGGTGGAAATAATTTATTTTTACTATTTTTCAAAAAAGTCTTATATTTTAATGCAAAAACTCAGTTACGATACCATTTGGCATGCATTTATTTTATAATTATTACAGAATTTATTAATATTTTAACAGATATAAAAATTCCATTATGTTAAAATATTATTAATATGAGAGGTAGTATTTATTCGATATAATTTTTTATAAATTGTGAAGTATTTAAAGAGTTGTATTTATTTTATTATGAGCCTAGGTAATATCTGAATATTTACGTAAAGGAATAAAAATAATTTGAGTATGTCACTTTCACTCCATGTGGAAAGTGGAGGGAGTATCCAGCAAACATTGTGTAAGTTTTGGTATCAAACTTACTGTACTTTTAGAAAGTTAATTCATTCTTTATTATGCGATTATCCATTATGTTGGCATAAAGAAACCTTTAGTTTTTTTCCCTAAATAGAAAGAACCACCAGATTCTTGTTTTCTTCTTGGTATGAACATACCTATAGAAGCAGTTAAGTTGTAATTTGCTTTGGCTATATGCTTTTATTAGATTGATATCCCCTATTGCATATTGTTTTTAACCATGGGGAGAAGAAGGATATAAACGGTTGAATAAGTTACTTGCAATTTAGGAATCGAGGTGGCGTATATTACTATAATTTTATTATACATTTCTAAATGTTCTAAACTTTACACATTTCTAATATATTAGAGTAACAAACCATAACTTTTGTCCAAAGAGAATGAATAGAATTCATGGTAGCTTTGGAAGACAAATATTGAGGTATATACCTTTATTAGATTTATATCCATTATTTCAGATTCCTTTTAACCATGGGGAGAAGGAGAATATTAATGCTTGAATAAGTTACTTTAGCGATTTAGCACTCGAGGTGGCGTATATTACTATAATTTCAATCTACAATTCTAAATATTCTAAAGTTTACACATTTCTACTATGTTAGAGTAGCAAACCATAAGTTTTGTCCAAAGAGAATGAACAGAATTCATGGTAGCTTTGGAAGGAAATTATTGAGGTATGTTTAGGTTAACCCTTCTCTTTTTGGTATGATTTCATAAGTATTGTGACTTTCGGGTCTCTCAATCTATCGGGGAATTTGTTGTAAGATAGCTAGAAATGGAAATAGTAAACCAAAATAGCACTTAGTAAATTCAAATCTTTATTATTAATTCCCTTAATTGCTTCCACTCCCCCATTTAATTAGTTTATTTTCAGTTGTAACATGTTAACTAATTGCACATAATTTATAAGAGAATCTCAATTATAGTTTTATATTCTTCATGTCATTTGACATTGAATTTTAATGTGGCACGATGTTCATGTTGTTTGCCGATATTTATACGCATCGTTCATATGCATTACATTCCGTGCCCTAGGGAGATATGATTAGGGTGTATGCCTATGTCACATGCATTTCACTTTTTTTCTTTTAGAGGTTAGGGATCCAGATGTATGCCTACACTACATACATTTTATTTTACATGATTTGGTAATCGGACTTTTGAGTTTTTATCGTTAAATATATGTGGAGACTATGGAAGTTTAGTAAGTTGCTATTATTATGGTGATATAAGAATCAGACGCATCTAGAATTTGTGGTCAGTTAACGTACGATTTAAAGTAGGGCCAAGTAAGGTTGCTAAAACTAGGGTGCATTGGATCTGATTGCTTGTGCATCATTCTTTTTGTTTTAATCATGTGATTGTGGTTAGTCGGCACCTATCAAGCTTATAAGTGGCCGAATATATTGTGGGTTGATTCGCTATTAATACTAGTTTTACCACTTATATCAGTGTAGACTAATGCCTAAAATGGAAGGATGAACTATGGTACGTTGTATTGGTCAGAAAAAAAGAAAGTATGTAAAGGCTAAATTTTTCTTTCCATGAAATGATTCTTAATTTCAAGATTCTAAATCTTGTCTACTATTGAGGGATATCTCATGGAGCTTTTCAATATGTTGTTCACCCTCATTTGAAATAATTATTCCATATCGCGAGCTCATACTAACATGAGTTTGTGCAAAGTTAAAAGTAAGGAAATGGAGAAAATCTAGTCATGAGGATAGTTATACACTATAAAACACTGATCAAGCAAATATTATGGGATTAGATATATCATAAGGCATATGTAAGTAAATTTAAAACATTTTAAAATTGTACAGGATTTAGTAAACATTGCATACCTCATTGTGTAGATATTGATTTTAAGTGCAGAAATTTATTTTTGAAAAGTTGACACTTAGCTCTACAATTTTTACCTTTAAGTCAAAAGATGATTTTACTATTAAGAACCCAAAATAAGGGACACATAATAGGACAAGGTCTGTTTAGTTTTTCAATTTAGAAATCCCATGTGTGCTACTGTCAGTGTTTCAATGATATCTTTTTATACAAAATGTATTTTTTTTATTTTGGATCTTTTCAACTCCAAGAAATGTACCTATAAATTTCATGAGAATTATAAATCTAGGTTCTATAAATTATTTACTCCAAAATAAATTACAATATTACCCAATGAGGTTGCCTGAATTTA
This sequence comes from Capsicum pubescens, assembly GCA_030864215.1. Taxonomy (NCBI): domain Eukaryota; kingdom Viridiplantae; phylum Streptophyta; class Magnoliopsida; order Solanales; family Solanaceae; genus Capsicum; species Capsicum pubescens. Next base: position 130,489,859 of record CM061543.1, read on the forward strand.
CTATTTTGAGGGTTTAGTATATTTACTGCAAACTAAGCTTCGTTTTGAAACTAATCTTGATTTGTATGAACTTGATGGAACTATTGGAAATTCAAGAGGTATTTAACTGTGCGTTAAGGTTGTATATACTTGCTTATAATTTGAGGGACACTTGAATAATTGTTTGAGTTACGATTTGAACTCAAGCTATAGTTGAGTTTCTTATGTGTTAAAAGACAAGGGTTAGTGTAAAAACTTGAATTTGTACTCTTATTATCTGTTGGAATATTTAAATGTTCATTGTATCATAAGCTCCAATTGTTTATTTTATTGTATACTAAATTTATTCGACATAATAACAAGTCCCTTTAATTCAATAACATTTCTATCATGTTAGAATAACGTGGCCTTATGGAATCTATATTTGTTTAATCATACGATTTTATGTTCTTACTTGGAATGTGCCATTGTTCTTAATTCAAATTCGTCCAAGTGCCTCTGTAGTTCCCATGCTCATGTACCCTTTTAATTATTATCATATAGTAAGCGTTTATTATATAGTCCAAATCTCTTTATTTGAAAAGCTATGTGTCTCTATTCGAATGCAAACAGTTGAAATGTCTAAATGTGTTTTAATGAACTATAAGATAATTAGAACTAATTGATCCCTTGTTATACACCATAGTGGATCTCATTTATATCCTTAAAGTCCTTAATTCTCATATGTCTTCATGGCTCCGTTGTGTATATTCATTATGTCTATTAAAGTTTATTGGGTCCTATAAGTTCCTGTGTATCGTATCAAAGTCTTTTTTTACTCCCTATATCATTATTGTTGCCTCGAGTATTTTATTTATGTGTCTTCATAACATGTCCATAGTTCCAAAACCTCAAAAGAGTTATGATCAATAAAGTTACAATCTCAAAAATTAAATAAGCTAAGTAACGCAGATCTGTATTTATTGGTGGCATCCCAAGGGGATTTGATACCTAGCATAGGGCCGATCCCAGTTAACATATTTATGGGTGGCAACCCAAGGGGTTCTGATACCTAGCATAGGGTCGATCCCTGTTAATGTATTTATGGGTGGCAGCCAAAGGGGTTCTAATACCTAGCATAGGGTTGATCCCAGTTGATGTGTTTATGGGTGGCAGCCCAAGGGGTTTTGATAACTAGCATCGGGCGAATCCCAGTTGATGTATTTTTGTGTGGTGGCTAAGGGGTTATGATACCTAGCATGGGCCTATCCCGATTGATGTATTTATGAGGATCTTTCTCTTTTACCACTGATCAACTAGTCATTATATTGCATGTTACAAATTTTATATAATAAAGATCTGTAAAGTAAAGTAAAGAATGCAATGCACATGATTCCACAATTATAAGAAAAGGTTGTCTTTTATCCTTGCCCATATGTTATATATTGATACCTGATTTCATTTGAGCCCTTATTTTATGTATGGTAACTTTATGCCTTACATGCTTAGTACATTCTTTTAAAGTGATGTTTCCATTGCCTGGGGGCACTGCATTCATGCCTGCTGGTTATTTGGTGGAAAGTAGTCCTTACTTCATATGATCAAATTCAGCTTATGGTTGGTATGCTTCATTAGTTTTGGAGTTGCCGTGTCTAGAGTGTACTTTGGCTTTCACAGTTAATGAATACTATAAGGCTTGTCCCAATTAGCAATTAGTGATTTCTCATCCTGAGGATTTTAGACTGTTATTATTGTAGGTCAGGTAGTCAGTTACAGTCCAATTGTCATTATATTATCCTTTTGTTGTATTTGTTTTTATCTCAATTATAATTTATTTCAAATTCTGTTTGGCCTTGACGGTCTACTAAGGTTGTTTGGTTTTAGTTGGTATGTTTAGTTAAGTATGGTACCAGGTAACAATCCTGCCTTCTCAGTTTAGGGGTATGACATAAGCTATGTGGTAGTTAGTTGTTTAGGAGACTATAGCACCTGGTGGCTAGCAATCAAATGTAATAGTTAACAATTATTGCTTGGTTGAAATATGGTAGTTAGACATAGTTGGTTTATGGCTAATAATGATGTCGGATTTAGCATAGGTGAAGATTAGTGATATTGATGCCTAAGTTTATAATGTCAACTAGTTGTTAAATAAGGAGTTGTGTATTAACGGGGCTAGTTAATAACGATGAGTAGTTTCTAAATTGTTGATTAAAGTAGTTAAATGAGGATTAGTTAGTTAATGATGGTTAGTTAATAAATGATGTTAGTTAATCAAAGATGGATAGATGATTAGTGGTTATACATTTTCTAACAATGGATATCCGTTAAGTGATGATTAGATAATGATATGGAATAATGGATAAATGGAAATTATGGTCTAGTGATGAACCATGGCTAGGTGTTAGATATAGGATATCTAATGAATAATGGTTAGCTGTTATCCCTTGAATAAGGATAATGTTTAGACAAATAACTAGAGGTCATGTGATGACTAGTGAACTAGTGGTTTCATTATAGATACCATTGGTTAGCCATTAACGAGTAGTTGGGAAGTATAGTCTAAATAGATGCTTAGTGGTGGTATGATTATGTTCATGAGTATATTAGTATATGTTACTCCGTAATGGTTATTGTGATAAAATTGATACCCAGCAAGACCAGAGGATACTATAGTGATGATACTGATACCCGACAAGGCTGAAGGATACTATTGTGATAATATTGACACTCGAAAAGGCCAGAGGATGTGTTATGATGATATTAATATCCACCAATGTTGGAGGATGATATTATAATGATATTGGTACTAGGCAGGGTCGGAAGATATTATGATGACACGTTGATACCCGACAAGATCATAGGTTGATTATGATGATGATGGCCATGATGATGACCATTTTGATAAGTTGTGCTATTGATTGTGTACCTTGCATTTATTCCTATATTCGCATCGCCTATAACCAGTATGCACCTATTTCTATCAATCGGTATGGGATGGCTTCATAAACATGGGTGAAGAATATGCCTTGTGTTGTTGTATGTTGATTGAACCTTTTGAGTCTCTGGCGGAGTGGGTATGCATAGGCTCAGTTAGGTATGTGGTTTTCCGGAGTAGCTGGTTATTCACGCTATTATTGATATTGTTTTTATTATTATTATTGTTATGATCATTATTATGGCTAGCTTATGATAGATTGGCTGTTGATTTGGTATCAAGATTTGAGGTATGTTTCTGGCCTCTTTTATCTTATGATAGCATTGTTATGCACGATTATATCATGTCTAGTCATTTGAATTAGAAACCTTGAGCATGCTTGCATTAAATCCTGATAGTATTATAATGAGATCTTAACATGAGAATATGATGATTTAGGTTATGCTTTGATATAACCTCAGGTTTACATATATGTATGTATATATAGCTATATAAAGCTATGGCACTACCATATATCCCTTTCTTCGCTTGTTCATATTCTATATTCGTTTCTTGACTTTGTATATTACTAAATATCTTTCATTTTCTCTTTATTCGCATATTGACCTAAGATATACGGTGTAGAATGGACGTACATTAAATGTAGCTGGAATAAGATTGTTCACCCTGATACTTCTTTAGTCTTCTTGTATTAGACTCTTGGACTTTAATAGAATAGTTGTCCCTTATTTTTCTCATTGACTTTCTACATAAGCTCTGGACTCTTGGGTGTAGTTTTCATTCTATTTATATACTATATATATCTTCTTTGTCTTTGGATCTCTTTTGGCAAATGCCTAAAGAGTGCCATTTGTTTGGTACTCATACTACACTTCTGTAGCCTACAGATCATAGTACGGGTTATCATCGTTAGTGTGTGCATCGTGCATAGAAGCCATGGTTCAAAGAGTTAGAATAAGCTACTAATGTTTCGAGTTTTACTTATCTCTCTTATGTGTTAGACTAGTCTCTATATTGTATGCAGAGATAAGTTGTATCAGTTTAATTCTCTCGATAATTCACTTTTGTACTCTTATTATATTAAGAAGCTTTTGTACTAACCCTATCAGGTTTTGGGATTCTACAATGTATTGATCTCTATGTCGTTTATTCCACGTTCTTTTCCTTATATCGTTGAGTAGTCCATTACTAGTCATTCTAGACTATGGGTTAGTTTGCCTACTGGTGGGTTATAGTAGGTTCCATCATGACCTGAGCAATTGAGTCATGACATCCATCCACTACTAAAAGAAAAAAACCATGGAGTAGTAGCATAATCATGAATTCAATAATAAGGAACATAATAACCGATATAAATTTATCAAGGCATAAAATCATCAATGGATATGATAATCCCAATACACACAATAAGAGATAAAGATGGGAAACAAAGGTACACTAATCATGGCAACATCTGCAATCACATGCCTGACGGGCGTAGGGAGAAATAAATCTAAATTGGTCCAACTCGGACCAATCGACTGAATTATCAACTGAGGTGCCACACATACTACCTCTAACTGAATATTCCACAATATTACGAGGTTAAGCTAAATGACTGGAAATCCCATGTCAGGTACACTTTCTAGTTTAGTAGTCGATCTCTCTACAGTTGAAGAAAATTTCAAAGCACTAATATTATAGAATACAAAATAAGCCCAAATGGCTGGCCAATTGATGTTGAGAGAAATCCACAAAATTGTGCCAATACTTCTGAAATCACTGCTTGTCTCAGGAACTCAAAACTGGTGGAGAATACTTTCTAACTCTGGTTGATCATCTATCTCATACCTGGGGAATTCTCAAAACCAATGTCTCATCCCAACACAATCAAATCAAGATCCTGGAATACTTTGAGATACTGCCCCTTATAATTCAAAATGACCGCCATGCCCTAAGGAACTATACTATAACTCTGCAAGTCAGATATAGACTCTACCTATGATGATCATCATGGCTAATCTAATAACTACTCATGGTATGAATTACTGCCTGCATAGAGCTGATGAGCTGCAGGTGAAGCTAAACTCTACCAAAAAGATCATCACTCCCGAATAAAATACCAATAACATTATATTAATGGCATTCCTCTTTCCGCCCTTTCCATAAGTCTCAATAATCTTTCTTTCTAAGGTCCTCTCATAATCGACACATTGAGGAAAGGAAGATTCGGTTGCTATCAAGAACTTCGACGCCAAATGGAGTGACCATACCAACCCTCTAAAAAATGCATACACCAATGTCTGGCTTAGGAGGATGTAACAAAGAAAAATGCTTGGACCGTACGGGAAATCCAATCTCGTACTAAAAATTGGTAAAAACCCTGATGAACACTAATATACCCAACTCCGGTTTGAGAACTTCTCATTGAATCAAATGTTATCCATGGATGAGAGGGTCTATAACATGAATAGAATTCCTAATGCTAAACCTCAAAGGATGAACTATTAACAAACTTAACTGGAGCCTAAGCTGGCCTAAACCATTTTGGTTGTATCTGAAGATCTTTAATACCCATCTCCGACTCTCTAATCCAATGATGCCCTAAAACTCTTGAAATGCATTTTGAATTCTCGTCTGTATCTGTCGACAGTTTCGCATCATCCTTTAGAGATAGACTCAAAGAATATGTTTGAGGTTCATAGGAAATACAGACACACGATAAGGAGTCAAGAAGTAAATTTCCTAAAGGGTCCCTGTAGCCTCCTAAAGATAGGTTATGGATATTTTCACACCGATCCAAGGGACTTTACTAACACATAGCTCTTGTACTAATACACCGATGAAACCTAGGCTCTGATACCAATTTATCACGACCCAATTTCTCAGGTCATGATGGCGCCTATAATGACTGACCAGTAGGAAAGAACACCTGTAGTTCGAAGCGACTAGTAATCGAATACTCAATCAATATATGGAAAATAATGTGGAATATATAAAGTAAAGATCAATACATAAGAATATCCCAAAACCCGGTAGTATCAGCACAAGAGTTTCGAATATCAAAATAGTACAAAAATAAACAGCAACAAAACTACACTGATATAACTTATCTATGGACGCATAGAGATTAGTCTAATACAAAAGTGATAGATAAGTAACACTCCAAACATTGGGATCTCACTCTAAGTCTTTAAATCATGGATGCTATACATGATGCACACATTAACGACAATGACTCATACTATGATCTGTAGGCTGCAAAAGTATAGTATGGGTATCAAACGAATGGTACTCAATAGGCAACTATCGACTGAGCTCAAAAGATAAAACAGATATATATAGCATATAAAAAGAATGGAAACTACACCCAAGAGTGTAGAGCTTATATGAAAAGTCAATGATATAATATGGAAAAACTATCCTATTCATGTCCAAGAGTCTAGTATACTACAACTAAGTACATACCAGGATAAACTATCCTATTCCAGCTATACTCAACATATAATATTTCAATACTTTATATCACAGGTCAATATGCAAATAATGAGTAAAAGAAGGATATATAGTAATATACAAGGCGAAGAAATGACTATAAAATATGAACAACAAAGAAAGGGATATACGATAGTACCATAGCTTTGTATAACTTAGATATATATAAGTACATGCACATATAAAATTGAGGTCATCTCCAAGCATAATATTTATCATCATATCCTCATTCTAAGACCTTATTGTAATACTATCAGGACTCAATACTATCATACTCTGGGTTTCTAATCCACGTGGCTAGTCATGAAGTAATCGTGCATTATAATGTAATCATGAGATAACAGAGGCCGAAGACATACCTCCAATCCCAGTATCGTATCAATGACAAATCTGTCATAAGCTATCTATAATAATAATCATAACAATGATAATAACAATATCAATAACATCGTGAATAACCAGCTACTATGGGAGGCTATAGATATGTGCTATCTATAATATAAATATCAATGCAGATCATAGGTCGAGTTATCACCATTGATGTATGCATCGTGCAGAGCAGCTATGATTGAGAGACTTAGTGTAAGCTCCTGATGTTTGGATTGTTACTTATCTCTCTCTTTTTTATTAGAAAAATCTCTATATTATGTTAAGAGATAAGTTGTATTAGTGTTGTTTTGTTTGTTTCAGTTTTGTACACTTGTGATATTACAAGATCTTGTACTGATACTACTAGGTTTTGGGATGTTTTTATGTGTTGATCTTTACTTTATATATTCCACATTCTTTTTCTTATATCATTGAGTAGTTCGTTACCAGCCTATTCTGAGCTACGACTTGGCTTCCTACTAGTGGGTTATAGTGAAACACCCTAGTTTCTGGACCTTGGAAACTTTCCTGGAATTTTGATCACTGTACCCAATATGACTCATAGGTATGAGCCGTATGCTGTGGTACGAATGGTGTGGTCCAGTCGTATGCTGACCAGCGTTGGTTAATGAGATGGATTTTGGTCACTGGATTGGATATGACTTGGTGGTACGAGTCGTATGGTAGGATACAAATTGTTTTTTTCCTTCACTTAACCCTAGACTTTGTAACTTAAGTTGGATCTGAGTACGAATGGCTCACTAGTAGCCAAAAGTCAAGGTATGAGTCATACCCAGACTCGTATGATGGACAGTGTTCAAACCTTCTGTGGTTTTATCTTTTTTGGGATATGGGTGAAAGGTATGGATCATATTCTATTAATACGACTTGGGTAGGATGAGTCATACACTGGAGTGTTAGGTCAAAGGGTTGAGTCTTAGAATACGAGGGGCGGGTACCACTCATATCAAAGGGTATGACTCGTGAGGGTCAGTCGTATCCTTATGATGGGATTTTGTGCAACTTAAGTGGAGACAATCTGGATATTTCTCCACTTACCCTAATTAGTTCCCATGGCTTCTAACTCACTTGGGAGGCTATTTAACCTATTATTTTATTCATTAATACTTAGAAACTCTCCTTAAAACTCTATAATTCTCTCAAAAGCTTTTGGGCAAAAATGTTAGGGTTTCAATTAAAGGACTAATTTGGGCATCTTGTTGGTGGTTTCTCTCCATCTACTTGGCCAATTAAGGCATGTTCTCTTCCTTCATTGTTAGTTCCAATCAATGGCATGGCTTTATACAATATTTTTATGATTTGAATATTGAATGGTATTGGGTTTTAAATATGATTTAGGGGTTTTAGTTATAAATGCTTGATTATGGTTTTCCCATGTTTTAATTATGCTTTTATATGTATTAATGGTGTTTTTGGATATTTGGTTGCAAGGGAATAGTTCTTTGGTAATGGACTTTGGTTTTTGAAATACTATGCCCCCTAATGTGTTTGATAAAATGCCTTTAACAATATTTTCACTATAATATTGATTTTTCAATGGAACTTATGCATGGTTCTAAACTTGGTAATGCAACCCTAAATAATGTGAATTGATTAAATAGTTTTAAATAGATTGGAAAGGCCTTGGTGGCCATGGTTTTGGTTAACTAGAAATCATGAAGGGTATATGAAATCCCTTAAACCTATATATGGTTGGCTATGGACAAAACTTGCAAGTATAGTCGGTATGACGATACCACCACTAATGGCCTTGGTAAATAAATGGTTAATGGATTGGTTGGTTGCTTGGTAATGGTTTTAATTGGGAAATAATGGTAGGGTGTGTAATAAAGCCATGAAAGATGGAGGTCTCGGGGGGATCAACTGGAAACTCATATTTATTGATGTGAGGTTTGGTCTTAGTGACCATGTGCATTATGTCACACTATATATTTGGGGGATGTACTAGTAATCCCAGGTTTTCTTCCCTGGTCATGCAGCTTCACGTACTAGGACCCTTTAAGCAGGGGGTAGAGAATCCATATAGCCCGTGGGTCATTTAGGATGGTAAAGCTACATAGCCCAGGTAAAGGTTTTAAAGGCATGCTAAACCCATTTCCTTTTCCCAGCATGGATATATATTTATATGTATGGTTTGTATGCATATGAATGGTTTTACTTTGTTTAATAAATGGAATTATTTCATCCTTATCATGATTTCATGCTAGCAATCACTTACTAACCCATCTTCAAGTAGCTATATACATGTGCTATGCAGGAACCAGCTGTTCTAGTCTTCATACATAGTGATTGACTCAGGGACATCTATTGGATTGAAGTGGTAAGCTTTTATCTTTTTGGGAGCCTCTATTTCATGTTATGGATATTTTTAGACATTTAAATTTATTTATGGATGTTGGTTTTGGCTATGGTTGTGGCCATGTCCTAATCGAATATTTTTACTTTTTTGGTTAGAGGCATTGTGGTACTGCTATAGGTTAGAATAGGCGGGATCGGAATTGGTGTTGGTCTTAATATTGGTATTGGAACTGGGGATGACATCATTGGATATAATTTCTTTTTGTTCCATTGTATTTCTTTTTAGGATTTATCATATTATGTTTTGAAACTCCTTTGGTTATGGCCAGGTTTATTGCCCCTATTTTGGTATTGGTTTTGTTTGGTATGGTTGGACGGTTGGTATAGGATGGTTGGACTCGGTTTGGTCGGTCATGGTTGTGATCCTATCCCAAAGTCTACATGTGAGTTGTTGCACTATCTTATTATATGCTCAAAATTCAGCCAACTCAGGGCAGACGGCTGGGGTTGGCTTAGGTAAAGGGGTAGACTTCGGTCCCAGATGGACTTGGGATGCCCATTACGACAAGGCTTCTGGTCGGTTCGTGTCAAGTTGGTATTAAAGCTTTAGATTCAAGATCAATTGGGAGTCCACAAAGTTGTGTCTAGTAGTTTCTCTTTTAAGGGTGTGTAGAATGCCACATCATAAGAGAGAGGCTATAAGGCATTTAGCAATGTTTCACTTTCTTGTTATTCTATTTTCAAGCTTGGAGTCTAAGTCCAGGAATTCTCCTCTAATCCTTGGTTGTTCACTTTTCTAATAATGCCTCGATGATCTGGAACACAAGGAAACTCTTCAGTCCTATCTGGGGATAATATTGATGGGGTACGTCCTATGTCTGGAGTTCATTTTCGATATTAAGGTCCTATCCCTAATAGTTTTGGAGTTCCTCTATTTGCTATTAGTCCTCCTTTGGGTGAGGTGACTAATGTAGAATTTTGTCAGTCTATTCATACTATTGCTCAATTTGTTGTTGCTTAAGCTGAGTGGGATGCATCTGGTGGGTTATCTATTAAGGCCACAAGGGTTGGTCAGTTTATGAAACTGAATTCTCCTACTTTTATTGGTGTGAAGGTGGAGGAGGATCCTCAGGGTTTCTTGGATGAAATAGAGAATATATTCAGGGTGATGTAGGCCACTAATGTGGAAGGTGTAAACTTTATAGCTTATCATCTCAAGGATGTTGCATACCAATGGTGCGAAAAGTGGGATAAGGATAAATGAGATGTGGAGGAGTCATCCTAATGGAATGTTTTTTCTTGAGATTTTTTGGATTGTTTCTTTTCTCAAGAGCTAAGGGAAGCAAAGATGGAGGAGTTTGTGAATCTTAAGCAAAGGAAAATGTCTGTCAAGGAATATGCCTTGAAGTTTCACCAGTTATAAAGGTATGCTTCTAATATGGTAGCTGATATGAGAGAGAGAATGAGAAAGTTTACTTTTGGGTTGAATTGAGATTTGATCTTGGAAAGCAAGACTGTAATATTGATTATAGATATGGCTATTTATAGGTTGACTATTCATATATAACAGGTTGAGGATGAGAAGAGGAAATAAGAAGAGTTCAAAGATCGGCAAGGTAAGAGGAGCAAGTTTTCTGATCAGGGAGGTGCTCATGTCGGGGTGGTCAGGATGGCGGGAAATGCCAAAAAAAGTGGGGGAGTTCTAGATCCTTCTCTACTACTAGTGATCCTTTCTCAAAGCAGTCGGTTGGCAAGCGTCATCAGAGTGGTGACAATATTTAGGCACAGGGTGCCCAATCTCAAGCAAGTGAGGGTCAGTCTATTTTTATCCCTCTTTATCGGTTATGTGGTCGTCCTCATTAGTATTATTACGATGAAATAAGGGACAAATGCTTAAAATATGGACAGCCAGGCCATCGGATTAGGGATTATCCAGATAATAAAGTTGCTATGGGAGAAAATAAGGTACCGATGGCTTAATTTTCTGCTTCTTCACCCGGTGGTGCCGCGTCTACTTCTATTATTGCTCTTTCTTCTAGTATTGGACGAAATAGGTTATCTTCTCTTGTAGATTGGTAGGAATATGAGGCATCGCTTGATGTCATTACTAGTACGTTACAACTCTTTTCTTGTGACATGTTTTATCAGCTTAATCTTGGGTCCACTTTGTCCTATATGACCTCATTTGTGGCTGTATATATTGGTTTTGATCTTGAGATTATTTTGAATCCTTTTTTTATTTCTACCTCAGTAGGTAACTTGATTATTGCTAAGAGAGTCTATAGGGGATGTGTGGTATCCGTTGGTGGTAGGAAGACTTTGGTGGATTTGTTTGAATTAATATAGTGGATTTTGATGTTATTCTGGGGATGGACTGGTTACACTCTTTTTACGCATCCTTGAATTATCGGACCCATAAGGTTGTCTTTAGATTCCCTGGTGAACCGATTATTGAGTGGGAGGGTGGTTTCGTAGCTCCTAGGGGGTTTATTTCTTATCTTAGATCTCGGAGGTTAATCTCTAAAGGTTTTCTTTATCACTTGGTTTGGGTTAAAGATTCTAACTCGGATGGTCCATCTTTACATTTGGTTCCGTTAGTAAATGATTTTCCTGAGGTCTTTTTGGATGATCTTCTTGGTGTTCTTCCAGATAGGGAAATAGAGTTTTGTATCTACTTCGTTCCGGACGCTCAATCAATATATATTCCTCCTTATAGAATGGCTTAGGCTAAGTTGAGGGAACTCAAGGAGCAACTTAAGAATTTTCTGGACAAGGGCTTTATTTGTCCTAGTGTATCTTTGTGGGGTGCACCAGTGTTGTTCGTGCCCAAGAAGGATGGTTACCTTTGGATGTGCATTGACTATCGACAATTGAATAGGGTGACGGTTAAGAACAAGTATCCTCTCCTAAGGATACATGATCTATTTGATCAGTTTCAAGGTGCCAAGTTCTTTTCTAAGATAGATCATTGGTCTAGGTATCATTAGCTAAAGATTAAGGAGGTGGATATCCCTAAGACAACTTTTCATACTTGGTATAGGCACTTTGAGTTTTTTCATAATGTCATTTAGATTGACTAATGACTCGGCGAAATTTATGGATTTGATAAATAAGGTTTTTAGGTATTTCTTTTATCTTGTCGTCATTATGTTTATTGATGACATTCTAATTTATTCCAAAAGTGAGGTAGATCATGCTAATCACCTCCGTGTGGTATTGCAGACCTTGAAGGAACAACAGTTGTAAGCCAAGTTCTCCAAGTGTGAGTTTTGGTTGAACGTTGTGACTTTTCTTGGTCATATTATTTCTAGCGAGGGGATTATGGTGGATCAGTAAAAGGTGGTTGTGGTTTAAAGGTGGCATAGACCCACAACTCCAATCGACATTCAGAGCTTCTTGGGCTTGGCGGGGTATTATAGGCAGTTTGTGGAAGGCTTTTCAATGATAGTTTCTCCTTTGACTAAGTTGACTCAGAAAAAGGTTAAGTTTTTATAGTCGGATACTTATGAGGGGAGTTTTGAGAAGTTGAAAAATAAGATAACTTCAACTTCAGTTTTGACATTGCCCGAGAGTAGTGAGGGGTTTGTGATTTATTATGATGCATCTAAGGAAGGACTTGGTTGTGTTTTGATGCAACATAGTAAGGTAATTGCCTATGCTTACAGGTAGTTAAATATACATGAGAGAAATTATCCTACTCAAGATTTAGAGATGTTGACGGTGGTTTTTGCCTTGAAAATCTGGTGGCATTATCTGTATGGAGTGCATGTAGACATCTTTACTAATCATAAGAATCTACAGTATGTGTTCACTAAGAAGGATCTAAATCTCAGCAAAGGAGATAGTTAGAGCTTCTCAAAGACTATGACATGAGTCTTCACTATCACCCAGGTAAGGCTAATGTGGTTGTTGAGGCTCTTAGAAAGTTATCCATGGGAATTTTGGCTCATGTGGAGAAAGAAATGTGGGAATTGGTGAAAGATATTCACCGCTTAATGAATCTCAGAGATCATCTTATAGATTCCAAGAGTGGAGGTGGAATGGTATAAGAAGTGGTTCAATTATTTCTTAGTGCAGAGATCAAGGAGAAACAAGTGATGGATCTTGTCTTGATGAAAATCAAAGGTGATGTTGGTGGGAAAAAGGTAATGGTAATTGAGATCAGTTGTGACAGTACTTTACATTACTAAGGAAGGTTAGGTGTTCCTGATGTTAGCGATTTGTGAAAAAGGATTTTGGTTGAGGCGCATGAGTCGCGCTATGTTGTTTATCCCGGTTCAAAGAAGATGTATCATGATCTCAAGAAGATGTATTAGTGGAACGGTATGAAGAGGGATGTGAATGATTTTGTGGCCAAGTGCTCGGTGTGTCAACAATTTAAAGTTGAGCACATGAGACCTGGTGGGTTGTATAAAGAGATTGTTTTTCCTGAATGGAAATAGGAGGTAATTAATACATACTTCGTTACCGGTCTTTCTCAGTCTCGGAATCAATATGATTTGATTTGGGTCATCGTGGATAAGATTAAAAAGTCTGCTCACTTTTTGCCAGTGAGGACTACCCTTTCGGTAGAGGATTATAAAAAGTTATATCTTTAAGTGATTGTGAAACTACATGGGGTACCTGTTTCAATTATTTTAATCGTGGCATGCAGTTTATGTCTAACTTTTGGCGGTATTTCCAGAAAGAGTTGTGAACTAAGGTATGTCTAAGTACTATTTTTCACCTGCAGATGGATAGACAAGCAGAGATAACTATTTAGACGTTGAAGGATATGCTTCAGTCTTATGTGATTGATTATGTTGGCAATTGGGTTGAACATCTACCTTTGGTAGAGTTTGCTTACAACAATAGCTATTATTCTAATATTGGTATGGCTCCTTTAGAGGCATTGTATGGTAGGAGGTGTAGATATCCTATTTGTTAGTTCGGGCTTGGTAAGGTGGATATGTTTGACTCAGATTTGGTCTATTAGGCTATGGAAAAGGTGAAGGTTATTCGGGATAGACTTAAGGTTTCCCAAAGTCGTCAAAAGTCCTATGCGAATGTAAGGCGTAGAAACTAGAGTTTAAGGTTGGGGATAAGGTGTTCCTCAAGGTATCTCCCATGAAGGGAGTAATGCGGTTTTGCAGAAAAGGAAAGCTCATTCCCCGGTATATTGGTCCTGATGTGGTTTTGTGGAGGGTTGGAAATGTTGCTTACGAATTAGGGTTGATTTTTAGTTTGAAATCCATTCATCCGGTATTTCATGTCTCCATGTTGAGGAAGTGTCTTGGTGATCGTTCTTCAATTATTCCCTTGAAAGGGTTGGGTATCTCGGACTCTTTGTCTTATGAAGAGGTCCCGGTTGAGATCTTGGATAGGCAGGTTCGTCAGTTGTGAACCAAGGATGTGTCTTCGATAAAGGTTCTATGGTAGAACCATATGGTGGAAAAAACTACATGGGAGGTGGAGAAGGACATGATGTCCAAGTATCCACATCTATTTTCTGCTCCTAGAATTTTGATCATTGGACCCAATATGACTTATGGGTACGAGCCATATTTTAGGGTATGAATGGTATGGTCCAGCAGATGTTGAACATTGTTGGTTGGTGGGATAGATTTTGGTCACTGTAATGGATACGACTTGCAGGTACGAATCGTATGGTTGGATACGAATCGTTTGATTCCTTCACTTAACCTTAGAATTGGTAACTTAAATTGGATCTGAGTATGAGTGTCTCACTAGTAGCCGTAAGTTAGGGTATGAGTCATACCTAGGACTCATATGATAGACAATGTTCAAACTTTCTATGATTTTATCTTGGCAGGGATACGGGTAAAGGGTATGAATCGTATGCTGCCAATACGACATGGGTAGAATGAATTATACACTGGATAGTTTTGGGTCAAAGGGTTGAGGCTTAGTATATGAACAAAGGTTACGACTCGTGAGGGTTAGTCGTAGCTCTGTGACAGGATTTTGTGCAACTTAAGTGGGGGAAATCTGGACATTTCCCCACTTACCGTAATAGGTTCCCACGACTTCTAACTCACTTGGGAGGCTATTCATCCTATTATTCTATTCATTAATACTTAAAAACTCTTCTTAAAAACTCCATAATTCTCTCAAAAGATTTTTCACAAAAAAGATTGGATTTCAACTAGAGGACTAATCTAGGGATCTTGTTGGAGGTTTTTCTTCAATTACTTTGTCAATTAAGGCATGTTCTCATATCTTATTGTTAGTTCCAATCAAAGGCATGGTTTTATGCAATGTTTTTATGATTTGACTATTGTATAATTTTGGGTTTTTAAATATGATTTGGGGGTTTGGGTTATAAATGCTTGGTTATAGTTTTTCTATGTTTTTATTATGCTTTTATATGCATTAATGGTGGTTTTGTATAATTGTTTGCATGGTTATGGTTCTTTGATAATGGACTTTGGTTTTGGAAATACTATGCCCCCAATGTGTTTGATAAAATGCCTTTAACAATGTTTTTACTATAATATTGGTTTTTCAATGGAACTTATGCATGGTTTAAACTTGGTAATGGAACCCTAAATGGTATGAATGGTTTAAATGGTTTTAAATGTATTGAAAAGGCCTTGGTGGCCATGGTTTTAGTTAATTGGAAATCATGAAGGGTATATGGAATCCCTTAAACCTACATATGGTTGGCTATGGACAAAACTTGCAAGTATAGTCAGTATGACTATATCACTACTAATGGCCTTGGTAAATAAATGGTTAATAGATTGGTTGGTTGCTTGGTTGTTTTAATTGTGAAATAATGGCAGTTTGTGTAGCAAAGTAATGAAAAGTGGAGGTCCCGGGGGGGACCAAAACTGGAAACTCATATTTTTCGATGTGAGGTTTGGTCTTTGTAACCAGGTGCATGATTTGACTCTTTATATTTGGGGGATGTACTAGTTATCCATGGTTTTCTTTCCTAGTCATGCGGCTTTATGTATTGGGCCCTATTAGCAGGGAAAGATGAACCCATATAGCCCGTGAGTCATTTAGGACGACAAAGCTACATAGCCCAGGTAAAGGTTTTAATGGTATGCTAAACCCGTTTCCCTTTTTCATCATAGATATATATATGTATGGTTTGTGTGCATATGGATGATTTTACTTGGTTTTATAAATGACATTATTTTATCCTTATCCTGAGTTCATGCTAGCGATAACTCGCTAAGCCGTCTTCGGGCGGCTATATACCCATGCTATGAAAGAACTAGCGATTCTACTCCTTCTACATAGTGATTGACTCAGGGACTACTTTTGGATTGAATTGGTGATATTCCATCTTTCTGAAAGGCTCTATTTCATGATATGAATATTTTTAGACATTCTAATTTATTTATGGATGTAGATTTTGGCTATGGTTGGGGAAATGTCCCAACTAGATATTCTTACTCTTTTGGTTAGAGGCTTTGTGGTACTACTACGGGTTGGAATGGGCGGGATAAGTATTGTTGTCATCCTTAATATTGGCATTGGAATTGGAACTGATATCATTGGACATAATTTCTCACTGTTCGATCATATTTCTTTTTGGGATTAATCATATTGTGGTTTGGAACTCATTTGGTTATGGCCTAGTTTATGGCTCTTATTTCGGTATTGGTTTGGTTTTGTATGGTTGGACGGTTGGTATGGGATAGTTGGGCTTGGTTGGGCCAGTCACAGTTGTGATCCTATCCCAGAGTCTTTATGTGAGCTATCACACTATCTTTTTATATGCTTTAAATTTGGCTAACTCAGGGCAGGCGGCTAGAGGTTAGGTTGGGTAATGGGGGTGGTCTCCGATCCTAGTCTGAATTAGGATGCCCATTATGACAAGGTACCCTATTGGGTCATGTCATATGGTAGGCTCCATTATGACCTTAGAAATTGGGTCGTGATAAATTTGTATCAGAGCCGAGGTTTCATCAGTGTGTTAGTGCAAGAGCTAAGTATTAGTAGAGTCCTGCGGATCAGTGTGTAAACATTTGTAACCTATCTTCGGAAGCCTTCAATGACATTTTAGGAAATTCACTTCTTGATCCCTTATCATGTGTCTGCATTTCTATGAACCTTGAATACTTTTTTTCACTCTAATATATCCCCGAAGGACGATGCAACATTATTGACAGATCCAGGCGAGACTTTAACATGTGCTTCTAGAGTTTCAGTATAGCATCAGATTAGATAGTTAGAGATGGATATTGAAGATCTTTAGCGGCAGTAGAGAAGGATTTGGGCCAGCTTAGCCTCCAGATAAGCTTGTTACTACTTCAGCCTTTGATGTTCAGCAATGGGAAGTTGAGTCTTGATGTAGATTCCTCTCAGCAATGGATGACGTTTGATTCATCATAGATTTCTCAGGCCAGAGTTGAGTCTATTGGTGTTCATCAGGGTTCTTTACCAATTTTGAGTACGAGAGTGGATTTCTCATGTGGTTTATGCATTTTTCTATGCGACATCCTTCTGAGACAGACATTGATGCATTGATGTATTGGAGAATTAGTACTATCACTTTAGTTGGTATCGGAGCACTTGATAGCAACCGAATATTCCTTCTTTTAAGTTGTTGATTGTGAGAGGACCATAGAGAGCATGAATAGAACTTATCAAAATGATGGCAAGAGGCATTCCATCAGTTTAGTGTTATTGGTATTTTATTTGAGAGTAAGGATTCTTCTAGTAGAGTTCAGCTTCACCTGCAGCCTATCAGCTTTACGTAGATAGTATTCCATACTATGATTAGTTCTTAGGTTAATTGTGATGATCATAGTGGTCCAAGTCCCTATATGACTTACAGAGTTGTGGTATGGTTCTTTGTTCCATGGAGACCATTCTAGATTATGAGGGGCAGTATCTCGGAGTATTCCAAGATCTTAGTTTATTTGTGTTGTGATGAGACACTGGTTTTAAGAATTCCCCAGATATGAGATAAGTGATCATCTAGAGTTAACGCGTATTCTCTGCTAGCCTAGGTTACTGATACAGACCATCATTTCAAAAGTGTGGACATAATTATGTGAATTTCTCTTAATGTTAGTTGGTCATCCATTTGGGCTTATTTTATATTCTCGCCATGTTAGTACTTCAGAAGTTTGCCTCGACTGTAGAGAGTTCGACTACTAATCTATAAAGTGTCCCAACATGGGATCTCTAGTCATTCAGCTCAACCTCATGATATTGTAGTATATTCAGTTAGAGGTAGTGTATGTGGCACCTCTGTTGATGATTTAGTTAGTTGGTCTGAGTAGGACCCATTCAGATTTATTTCTACCAATGCCCATTAGACATGTGATTGTGGATGTCTCCATGATTAGTGTACTTTTATTTTTTGCATTTATCTCTTATTATGTGTGTTGGGGTTTTCATATCCATTGGTGATTATATACCTTGATGAATTGATATTGATTATTATGTGATTTGTTATTGAATTCATAATTATGTTACTACTCCTTGTTTATTTCGTTTAGTAGTGGATAGAGTAGACCTATATTGATGTTGTTCCCTTATAGGGTGTGGTCTAGGTTTAAGTCCCATTTATCTTGGCATATTAGCCTTGTTTGGCCCTTGAGTGGTACATGATATTAAAGTTTATTTTATATCGTCTGTTCACCATGATTGATATTGATATCATTGTATTTATTACTACCATTACGTGAGGTTACTGATATTACTTGATATTATCACTTGATGTTGTTACTTGATGAAATTTATTCTTGTTGGTAGTTTAGCAGACTAGAGTTATCTAGTTAAACTTTATTTTCTTATGATATTATTTGGTATCTTGAGTAGACATAGCCCGACGTGATGATTTCTTTCCCTTTGTGCAGCAAGGTTGACTGTGTTCCCTGTTGGTTAGCCATATTAGATTTATTTGATGATGTATTTTGATATCGAAAGGAAGGCTGACCTTTTTTGACTCTTTTATGATTCTAGGGTCGGCGATTTAGTTGTAACACCCATTTTTGAGTTTGGGCTTTGTAGACTTGCCTTTTGGGTTGCGAAGGTTTTCGCCTAGGCTATTTTTTTTATATATAGCTCATGCATGAGATTGACTAGTTTGAGGTTCATTCTTTTTTTGTGGCTATTTATTTATCTATAGCAATTTTGATATTGATGTTGAGATATCATTGATTCATCTCCTAGATTTTTGGGGTTTGATCCCTTGTGATGGTTTACCCTTGTTATTAGTGTGGAGATTGGATACTCTTTCTGCTGTTGTGGTATGGTTTTGTCTATTAGAGTTGGAAGGGTAGAGGAAGGTGTCTTTCCTGTGATTACTTTATGAGGTGGCAAGTTGGAAGTTCTTTATCTTGATTTGTTGATTTCCTAATGGTGGTTTTTTGTCTTTGACCTTGGTATTGAGATTTCCACCTGGTGTTTTGGAGCTTGCGTGCAAATTTTTTCTTAGACTTGTATTTTTTTAGGTTTCATTTACAAAATGGTTGAGCATACTCGGTGATTGCCTATTCAGAATTCTTACGTCCATTGGAGTATAGTTAATAAGTGTTCTGATGATTGCCCACTGGCCCTGCACTGGTTACTTTAGTTTTGACCTAGAGCTTCAGTATCCTTGAGGATTTTGGATGATTTACTCAATAGAAGTAATATATTTGAGTTGGATTTAGTATGACTTCATTCCCTGTGGATGAGACATCTTGGAGAAGAATAATCATTGATTATTAGTTGTATCATGACTTGCAGGTTTCTGTTTGATTGATATTCGGGCTGGTTGCAACATTGACATGGATTTCATCCCTTGATTATCACCATTGGTGTGCTCAGACAGTGCCTTATGGGCTTATTCCCTTGTTTGTCGTATAGACTTTTAGCGAATCAGCTTCAGTTCTTTGAGTTATATGAGATGAGACTGTGTGGGCAAAACTAAGGGAGTTTTCCTCCCGGCATAGAGTAAATTGGATGTGCAAGATAGTAAAAGGAGTGTATATTTTGGATTTGGGATTGGTGGCATGCCTCATGGATTGGGTTAATTTTGGCTCAGAAAAGGCTTTGTTGATTTATGCGGATTTAGAGTGGTATCAGCGTGATGTGGTTTAGATGAGTATACATAAGCCTTCTTGGTTCAGTTTGAGTCTTGCTAGCGGTTAAGTTGAGTGTTGGCTGTTTAGAAGTAAAATGAGAGGGATACCTGTGGCAAAATCCCTTAGAAGCATTTTTTCTCTCTACCAAGGTTATCTAGGAAGTCATGCTTGGAGTATGCTGATTGAGTACCCCATCTCTTCGAGCGTTTGAGATTCTTTCTATTCATTGACTTTCGGGGATGAAAGTCCTTTTAGTAGTGGATATTGTAATGACCCTTCAAGTCATATTCCATATTTATGCTTATTCCTGTCGTTTGAGCTTCTCCATAGCTACCCCAAGTCACTTATGACTTACTAGGACCGATGGTTTGGTTACCAGGCAGTTCGTTTAGTTCTTATATCCAATTATCTATTTAGAAGTCTTTGTTGGTTCCAAATATCCACCAAGCAAAACCTTTATTGAAATAACTTTGGATTGAAAATCTAACTCCGTCAATGTATTCATAATGTCGAATTTAGTGTGGTTTCATATCTTGTTTGTGAAATTTAGATTCTGGATACATCCCGAGGCATTAGCCGAAACTTGGAATCAAATTCCAAGTTTCAGCCATCGTCAAGTGCAGTCGGATACTGCGATCGCGGAGGGCCTTGATGAGATCGCGGTACACATGTGTGCATGATCGCACCACTTGAGAACCTGGGACAGGTCTATTTAAAGGCCGATTTTGGTCGGGAATTGACCATTTCTCCTTTTTCTTGAAAGATAGAAAACCTAATGTGGTGTGCTACTCTTAAATTGGTCGTGGTGGGTAACTTTAGAGATCGATTATCATCTTCTATCATGATTATCTTCAAATCTAATGTAAGATTCCTTCAATTTTTGTGTTGATTTCTTGGTTTTAAAACCCAAAACACCTAATGGCTTGAGGCATGATTTTAGCCCCAAATATGGTTGTTTTGCACCAATTTCTTAAGGATTAAAACTCCCCAATGATATTTGAAGAGTGGGTTGGTCTAGGAAACTCATTATTAGTATGTGGGACCCATTGGAGGTTGCGGTATCATTTTTGGACTCGAAGCACAATAGTGCAATATGGGTATTGATAGACTCATACTGATAAGTAGATTATGGTTTTGTTAGTGTGATGGAATTTTGGGGATTGTGAAGTGAAGACGAGCATGTGGTGCATGATGAGAAGTTTTGTGGGTCGACTTTGAGGTAGGCCTCCTTCTAGTCCTCTTCATAGATGACATGTGATATGTATTGTATGTGACTTTTGATGATAGACTTGATTATGCATACGGTAACTTACCCTTGATTGTTTATGCTTTGGGGATTAGATAAGGGTTTTGGATCCGTAAGAGTATACGTTTATAATTCTTTTGAATCCTAGTGCCTTCTCTCTCTAGTTTAGATTAGTTGTAGTATCGTTACTATGCAATGATATGTTTGGGTTGTTGTTTTAGCATTTGAAGCATGAATTGTGGATTTGACCTTATTGGAATTGTGTGATAGTCTTGGAACCGTATCTTGGGTAGAGTAGACTTAAGTACCTTTATTTCTAGTTAAAGCTCTTATCTTATTCTTGAATGTGGCTTACTTGAAATCTAGAAGTTGGACTAAATACCTTAGCCTAGTTGGGGCATGGAGTGCCTAATTATGGAAATTGAGGTTTAGAAGTAGGATCGTCTATCCCACTTAGGACTAGACTTGTGTTAACCTTTTGGGCTTAGTTGTGGGTGATAGACATAGATGGGGCTAGTAAACCTTAGTATAAGGTTACTTCGTCACTTGGTAGGTTGTATTGATGTTCTCCAGATTATGGGTTTTGAGCTATGGCTATGATACTCCTTATGGAAGTAATATTGGTCATTTAGAGATGATATTCTGACAGCACATACGCAAGTGTACGTGGTTTTATCAAGTAGTAAAGTGGCTTCAAGGAAGCCCTAGTATCGATCTCTAAGGGACTTGCGTTCGCCGACTATCCAATTCTAGTTTAACAATTGAGAAAAAAAATAAACAAGAAGAGTGTTGAATAATTTTAAAATAAAAATAAAATAAACAATGCATAAAATTAAAGTCTTGGGACAATCAATGAGGTAAAACCCAAGGTTAAAGCACTTCGAACAATCATACTATGTTATTGAATTTCATTCGTTATCTTGTATATCTTGGTTGTTGATTCGTAGGGTTAATTTCATGATCATGGTTTTACAACCTCTAATCTTTTACCTAATTTGGACATTACAACTACATCATTGAGCGGGGATGTAATAATCCAATTAAGTGAATTAAATCTATCAACCTACGTATGAATCAAGTAAGGCATCAAAGTACATCCCTGCCCTAGATGCTAAGTTTAATTCTTTATTTTATAAAAGAATAAAATCTCTACTTTATTTATTCCCATGTTCTATCTCCCTATTTCCTAACCCGAGATCAAAAGGTCGACAATATATGTATTTTATGGGTGAACAATCCATAAAATAATTAAAACAAGAATAAACAAACTACCAAATATGATAAGAAAAATTAACGAATTTAATCCAAAACAATAGTAATCATGTTCTTGGATTTAACCTCGAAAAGAGTACTTTTAGCCAATAATATTCATAATCTCGACCCAAATATTTGAATGCGTGCTATAAAAAATTAAAAGCTAATTAAAAAATATTAAACCTAAAAAAACGTGTAGCCACCGCTTCAATTTCGTCCAAACTTTGTGTCCAGGTGTTCATGTCATTCTCCAAAGTTGTACAAGAAAAATATATTAATTTCTAATGTTGTCCAGCCTCCCCTTAATGTTGTCCAAGAAAATGTGTGTGTATATATATATATATATATATATATTATATTCCTACTTTTTGTAGGATGAGAAAAAGGTCATTAATTTTAAAACATTTCCACTATTCCTCAAAAGGCGTGCCAATTCTTAATCATAATGGGACAAGGCATTGCTATGTCGGAAAAAAGTCAATTTTATTGTGCATTTAGACATCAATGCGATGCGACGCTAAACGCGTTGGTCACATCGATGGGGTGTGTCGACTTCGCTTCGACGCACTGAAATTTGCTTCTAAATTTTTGGTTAAGTGTTGGATGTCCTATCCTTTGTCCATGGCTTTTGTAGTGTATTTTCAATGAAATTTAGTCCTTTAAATCATCAATATATGACCGTATTTATCTCACAAATCGTCCTAGAATATCACACACCATAAATTAAAGATCAAAACAACATAATATTCTCAATGATGAACCAAAATAAGATCTAAGATAAGGCAAATTTGCAATGATCTTCCACTTATTATTTCGACTCTTGACTTAATCAAATTAAACTCTTCATATTACAAACAAGTTATTCCACATATAATTACACATTTAAAATATTTGGAACAAATTAAACACATTAAAATCCAACGGTATCAACTAGACACACACCTAGCTCAAGCTAGTAAAACTAGTTTTCCGGGTTGAACTCTAAATTACTCAATTAAGCACAAACTTGTTTGAAAAATACTTTGGACATTGTAATAACATACTTGGACACTTAAATGCTTATTTATATCAATATTAACATGCTAAGAACATGAATTTCCCTAAAAACCAGGCGAAACAAGCTAGAATAATGATACTGAATGTATAAAACCACCTCAAATCATCACCCCACACTTAAACTCTTGTTCATCCTCGAACAACTCTTCACTCTAAGCATTAAACTCTGAGGTGAAGATACACTTCTACTAAAATAAAGAAACTTAAACTAGTGCTACAATTACTACACGGAATGCAAGTTTCTACACAAAGCATGTTATTACACAATTTATAGCTCATGAACACTACTCGAAAACATCGTAGCCTCAAAAATTGACTCAGCTAGTTGGAAAACTCATGCATATTATTCAATCAAGGATATCATACAAATCACCGACATTCTTCAAACATGTCCCCTTATAACAAGAGAGTTATCTATAATCACTCACAATAACATAATTTATCATGTAATGGGTACAAGAATCAAATTACGCTCACTCTCACAAAGAATTCACAAGTTACACAGAATGAACTATAGGCTTACCCTTAGTGTAGTTCTCCACTAATATGGGAATGTAATACTTAGGATCAGTTAGGACTTTTCCGGGTTTTAATGTAGGATAAGGGGCGAGTAGGAACTATTTGGGAATAGTGACTAACCTCTCTATGTGCTTTAATAAATCACTTTATGCAATTAAAACCAATCTCCAACAACTGAATTATACCATTTTTTGTCTATCCCATTCTTTAATTTTGCCCTATCTCTTTTAAGCATTTTCACAAACACTATTTATCACGTAATGGGTACAAGAATCAAATTATGCTCACTCTCGCAAAGAATTCACAAGTTACACACAATGAACCATAGGCTTGCCCTTAGTGTAGTGCTCCACTAATATCGAAATATAAAACTTAGGATCAATTAGGACTTTTTCGGGTTGTAATGTAGGCTAAGGGATGAGTAGGAACTATTTGCAAATAGTAACTAACCTATCTAAGAGCTTTAATACATCATTTTATGCAATTAAAACCAATCTCCAATAACCGAATTATACAACTTTTTGTTATCCCATTCTTTTGTTTTGCCCCATCTCTTTTAAATATTTTCACAAACACTTGGTGGACGTATAGTTTACTACCACATGAATCAAATTTCTCTTTTTCACAAACATGGAAATATTTTTAGCACAAATTATATCACACCAATCCATCACACATCAAATATAAACACTAATAACTATTACCTTGGGACATCAATTTTACCTTTTTCCTATTCAATTTTCCAAACTCTTTACTAAATTAATTTTTTTTTCAATTAAAGCACTTAGGAGATTTTTGGATCAAATTATGATCTATCAAAGAAAGGTTAGGCTACATATGAGGCTACCATAAAAAAGGCTAAAGTCTCAATGAGGGTTAACTAGGATAATGCACAAAGGTAGATAAAAAGAAGGTAAAAAACTAGGCTATCAAAGAAATACCTAAATCATCTCCTAAACCCACATTCTTAATTTCACTTCACAAACATATCGGGCTAGTTCTAGACATCACATGCAAAAAGGAATATACAAAAAAATCTCACACTTATATGGAACATGCTCAACTCAATAGGATCATCATAGACTCCCAACCAAACAATAACATGAATTCAAAATTAAGCCAACAAGAACAAGAGTCATAAACTTGAGCCTCGGAGTTTCAAAAATAGAAATTAACATCAATCAACATGCTTTTACAAATAAACCCTTGCATCATGTAATCAAAAATAGCACCAACTAGAATATCTTACACCAAAAAAAAAATTGAGCCAAAATTTGAGAATCTCCCCACCCCACACTTAAAAATCTAGCTTGTCCCCAAAGTGAATTCAAGAGTAAGAGATAGAAATACTCTTTGAGGTCTCTAGTCCTAGCTAGTAGCATCTTTTTACATAAAGGAGATCCATGGGACCCTACACTCAATCTTTGTCATGCTTCAAGCTCAAGTTTATGGTACTCATACTTCCCATTAACATGTGACTCAACCAAAAAAAACTACATGTATTAAAAACTAAAAACTAAAAATAAAACATACCTTAGCTTAGGTAACCTCCCAAGAAGCGCCTTATTTAGTATTGCGGCACGACCCACATCAACTTTTTCCTCCACCTTGAGGATATAAATTTCACCCCCAACTTCGCATCGATCTTCTTTTCTCGCTCATAGGGTGGTGGTATAAAGATTAAGGAACTGAGTAATGGATGATGCATGGTAAACCACTCGGCGTTGAAGTGAGGTGTGTTTTTATGTTGCTTATCCGGTGTAAAATCTAGAATACAGGATTCTTGTTCCTCATCTTCACACTCTTTCACTATTTTAAATGATTTCACAGACAAGATATCGTCTAAACATAATGTAGAAAAATGCTTCGAGTGAGACCCAACTAATCCTACTTCAAAATTTACACTATCTACTACACACTCACTTTTATTCACCTTCTCAATTTCAGTCTCAAGATAAAGATGACAATCGAGTGGTTGTGATTATTGTGTTTGCTCCACAAATTGGATAATATCCTCCTCATATTTTTCTTTTCTTAGCCACTGTAGACATGGTGGCAGTGGTATCTCTTCAACCTGTTCAACAATTTTAATTTTTGAGTACTCAGACTTCCTTGAATTATCAACAACTTTCTCTACAACCGGTTGGGGAGTTAACTCTTCATCTACCTCCAACTTATTATTCAATTGCTCTGCAGTCTCCAGATATTGCTTTATGTCTGCCAAGAACTGCATTTGAGATGCTAAAATTTGTTTCAGCATCTCTTCTATTTTACCTGTTTGAGTTATGGCCTCTATGTTTAGTTGTTGTTGCTGAAACTGCTGCTGGTTGGTCCATGATTGAATTTGTGACTGATCCATCCCTTTTTGATTATAGTAGTTTATATAATTTTTTCTTTCAGCATAGCCCACAAACAATTTTGAATCTGGATTGATAGCACACATAGTTGCAGTATGACCACTGTTGCCACAAACCAAACACCAAGTTGCATTATGCTCCATAGATAAAACAATATCCGCATAATATTGTGAAGGCCCCGTCCACGCACTTTCATCAAAATCTGGACAATAAACCGCTTGATGTGGTCCCCCACAAAAACAACAAGAATCGTCATCACTCAAAAACCATCTATCCCTAGCTGACATCTCAAGAAGAGTGTGAGAAAAATAGAAATAAAGGAAAATAAAAAGAAACTGAAAAAAAACTATTTACAACTCAATATAGAAAAACTAAAAATAAGATAGTTGACTAGTTACAAGTCACCGGTAATGGCACCAAAAACATAACAACGCCCAAGAACACACGCAAGTGTACATGGTCTTATCAAGTAGTAAAGTGTCTTCAAGGAAGCTCAAGTATCGATCTCTCAGGGACTTGCGTTCGCCGACTATGCAATTCTAGTTTAACAATTGAGAAAAAAATAAACAAGAAGAGTGTTGAATAATTGTAAACTAAAAATCAAATAAACAATGCATAAATTTAAAGTCTTGGGACAATCAATAGGGTAAAACCCAGGGTTAAAGCACTTCGAACAATCATACTATGTTATTTAATTTCATTCGTTAGCTTTCTTATCTTGGTTGTTGATTCATAAGGTTAATTGCATGATCATGGTTTTTCAACCTCTAATCTTTTAACTAATTTGGACGTTACAACTACATCGTTGAGTGGGGATGTAATAATCCAAATAAGTGAATTAATGCGATAATCCTTCGTATAAATCAAGTAAGGCATCTAAGTACATCCATGTCCTAGATTCTAAGTTTAATTTTTTATTTTATAAAAGAATAAAATTCCTACTTTGTTTATTCCCATGTTCTATCTCCCTATTCCCTCCCTCGAGATCAAAAGGTCGACAATATATGTATTTTATGGGATATCAATCCAAAAAATAATTAAAACAAGAATAAACAAACAACCAAATATGATAAGCAAAATTAACGAATTTAAATCAAAATAATAGTAATCATGTTCTTGGCTTTAACCCTGGAAAGAGGTCTTCTAGACGAAAATATTCATAATCACGATCCAAATATTTGAATACATGATATGATAAATTAAAATCTAATTAAAAAATATTAAACCTAAAAAAACATGTAGCCACCGCTTCAATTTCGTCCAAACTTTGTGTCCAGGGGTTCACGTCATTCTCCAAGGTTGTCCAAGAAAAATATATTAATTTCTAATGTTGTCTAGATATCCAGCGTCCCCTTAATGTTTTCCAAAACATGTGTATATATATATATATATATATTATATTCCTACTTCTTGTAGGATGAGAAAAAGGTCATTAATTTTAAAACATTTCCACCATTCCTCAAAAGGCGTGCCAATTTTTAATAATAATGGGACAAGGCCACTGCTATGTCGGCAGAAAGTCAACTTAACTATGCATGTAGATAGAGACGTGATGCGATGCTAAATGCATTGGTCACATCAACGCAACACGTCGACTTAGCATCGACGCACTGGAATTTGCTTCTAAAATTTTGGTTAAGTATTGGACGTCCTATCCTTTGTCCATGCCTTTTGTAGTGTATTTTTAATGAATTTTTGGCCTTTAAATCATCAATATATCACTATATTCAGAAAAATCCTCCTAAAATATCACACACCACAAATTAAAGATCAAAACAACACAATATTCTCAGCGACGAATCAAAACAAGGGCTAAGATAAGGTAAATTCGCAATGATCTTCCACTTATTATTTCGACTCTTGAATTAATCAAATTAAACTTTGCTTATTAGAAACAAGCTATTCCACACATAATTACACATTTAAAACATTTGAAATAAATTAAAAATATTAAAATCAAACGGGATCAACTAGACACACACCTAGCTCAAGCTAGTAAAACTAGTTTTTTGGGTTGAACTCTAAATTACTCAATTAAGCACAAACTTGTTTCAAAAATACTTTGGACATTGTAATCATATACTTGGACACTTAAACGCTTATTTATATCAATGTTAACACTTTAAGAACACGAATTTCCCTCAAAACAAGACGAAATAGGCTAGAATAGTGATACCAAAATGTATAAAACCACCTCAGATCATCACCCCACACTTAAACTCTTGTTCGTCTTCAAAAAAGTCTTGACTCTAAGCATTAAAATCTGAGATAAAGCTACACTTCTACTAAAACAAAGACACTCAAGCTAGTACTACAATGACTACATGAAATGCAAGTTTCTACACAAAGCATGTTATTACACAATTTATAGCTCATGAACACTACTTGAAAACATCCTAACCTCAAAAATTGACTCAACTTATGCATATTGTTCAATAGAGGATATCATGAAACTCACCCATATTCATCAAATATTTTCCCTCAAAACATAAAAGTTACCCATAATCACTCACAATAACACTATTTATCACGTAATGGGTACAAGAATCAAATTATGCTCACTCTCGCAAAGAATTCACAAGTTACACACAATGAACCATAGGCTTGCCCTTAGTGTAGTGCTCCACTAATATGGAAATATAAAACTTAGGATCAATTAGGACTTTTTCGGGTTGTAATGTAGGCTAAGGGATGAGTAGGAACTATTTGCAAATAGTAACTAACCTCTCTAAGAGCTTTAATACATCATTTTATGCAATTAAAACCAATCTCCAATAACCGAATTATACAACTTTTTGTTATCCCATTCTTTTGTTTTGCCCCATCTCTTTTAAATATTTTCACAAACACTTGGTGGACGTATAGTTTACTACCACATGAATCAAATTTCTCTTTTTCACAAACATGGAAATATTTTTAGCACAAATTATATCACACCAATCCATCACACATCAAATATAAACACTAATAACTATTACCTTGGGACATCAATTTTACCTTTTTCCTATTCAATTTTCCAAACTCTTTACTAAATTAATTTTTTTTTCAATTAAAGCACTTAGGAGATTTTTGGATCAAATTATGATCTATCAAAGAAAGGTTAGGCTACATATGAGGCTACCATAAAAATGGCTAAAGTCTCAATGAGGGTTAACTAGGATAATGCACAAAGGTAGATAAAAAGAAGGTAAAAAACTAGGCTATCAAAGAAATACCTAAATCATCTCCTAAACCCACATTCTTAATTTCACTTCACAAACATATCGGGCTAGTTCTAGACATCACATGCAAAAAGGAATATACAAAAAAATCTCACACTTATATGGAACATGCTCAACTCAATAGGATCATCATAGACTCCCAACCAAACAATAACATGAATTCAAAATTAAGCCAACAAGAACAAAAGTCATTAACATGAGCCTCAGAGTTTCAAAAATAGCAATTCAGATCAATCAATATGCTTTTACAAATAAACCATTGCATCATGTAATAAAAAATAACACCAATAAGAATATCTTACACAAAAAAAAAATTAAATTGAACCAAAATTCAAGAATTTCGTACCCCACGCTTAAAAATTTACCTTGTTCCCAAAGTTAATTTAAGAGTAAGTGATACAAATACTCTTTGACGCCTCTAGACCTAGCTAGTAGCATCTTTTTATATAAAGGAGATCAATGGGACCCCGCACTCAATCTTTGTGAAGCTCCAAGCTCAAGTTTATGGTACTCAGACTTCCCATTAACCTATGAGTCAACCAAAATTAAAAACTACGTGTATTAAAACTAAAATATAAAAATAAAACATACCTTAGCTTGGGTTTCCTCCCATGAAGCACCTTATTTAGTGTCGCGGAACGACCTATATCAACTTTTTCCTCCACCTTGAGGATATTAATTTCTCCCTCAACTTTGCATCGATCTTCTTGCCTTGCTCATAGGATGGTGGTACAAAGATTAAAGAACTGAGTAACGGATGATGCAAGGTAAACCACTCAACCTTGAAGTGAGGTGTGTTTTTATATTGCTTATCCGGTGTAAAATCAAGAATATAGGATTCTTGTTCCTCATCTTCACACTCTTCCCCAATTTTAAATGATTCCAAAAATAAGATATCATCCAAACGTAATGTAGAAAAATGCTTTGAGTTAGGCCCAACTAATCCTACATCAAAATTTACACTATCTACTACACACTCACTTTTATTCACTTTCTCAATTTCAGTCACAAGATTAAGATGACAATCGCGTAGCTGTGATTCTTGTGTTTGCTCCAAAGATTGGCTAATATCCTTCCATATTTTTCTTTGCTTAGCCGCCGTAGACATGGTTGAAGTGGTATCTCCTCAACCTGTTCAATAATTTTAGTGCCCGAGCACTAAAACTTCCTCGAATTATCAACAACTTTCTCTACAACCTGTTGGGGAGTCAACTCTGCATCTACCTCTAACTTATTATCCAATTTCTCTACAATGACCCGATAGTGCTTCATGTCTACCAAGAACTATACTTGAGATGCTAAAATTTGTTCCAGCATCTCTTCCATTTTACTCATTTGGGTTATGGCCTGCGTGTTTAGTTTTTGCTGCTGAAATTGTTGTTGGTTTGTACATGATTGAATTTGTGACTGATTCAGCCCTGTTCAATTATAGTAGTTTATATAATTTTTCCTTTCAGCATAGACCACAAACAATTTTGCATCTGGATTGACAACACACATAGCTGCAGTATTACCACTGTTGCCATAAACCAAACACCAAGTTGCAGTCAGCTCCATAGATATAATAGTATCCGTATCATATTGTGAAGGCCCCATCTACGCACTTCCACTAAAATCTGGATAATAAGCCGCTTGATGTGGTCTACCACAAAAACAACAAAAATCGTCATCACTCGAAGACTATCTATCCCAGGCTGACATCTCAAGAAAAGTATGATAAAAATAGAAATAAAGGAAAATAAAAAAGAAACTTAAATAAAATATTTACAACTCAATATAGAAAAACTAAAAATAAGATAGTTGTCTAGTTACAAGTCACCGGCAACGGCACCAAAAACTTGACAGCGACCAAGCGCACATGCAAGTGTACGTGGTCATATCAGGTAGTAAAGTGGCTTCAAGGAAGCCCAAATATCAATCTATCAGGTACATGCATTCGTCGAAAATCCAATTCTAGTTTAACAATTGAGAAAAGAATAAACAAGAAGAGTGTTGAATAATTGTAAACTAAAAATAAAATAAACAATGCATGAAATTAAAGTATTGGGAAAATCAATGAGGTAAAACCCTGGGTTAAAGCCCTTCGAACAATTATACTATGTTATTGAATTTCATTCGTTAACTTTCTTATCTAGGTTGTTGATTCGTAGGGTTAAGTGCATGATCGTGGTTTCCCAACCTCTAATCTTTTACCTAATTTGGACATTACAACTACATCATTGAGTGGTGGTGTAATAATCCAATTAAGTGAATTAAAGCTATCATCCTATGTATGAATCAAGTAAGGCATCTAAGTACATCCCTGTCCTAGACGCTAAGTTAAATTCTTTATTTTATAAAAGAATAAAATCCCTAGTTTGTTTATTCCCATATTCTATCTCCCTATTCCCTCTCCCGGGATCAAAAGGCCAACAATATATCTATTTTATGGGTGATCAATCCATAAAATAATTAAAACAGGAATAAACAAACAACCAAATATGATAAGCAATATTAACAAATTTAATCCAAAACAATAGTAATCATGTTCTTGGCTTTAACCCCGGAAAGAGGGCTTTTAGCTGATAATATTCATAATCACAATCCAAATATTTGAATACATGATATGAATTTAAAAGCTAATTAAAAAATATTAAACCTAAAAAAACATGTAGCCACCTCTTTAATTTCATCCAAACTTTGTGTCCAAGTGTTCACATCATTCGCCAAGGTTGTCCAAGAAAGATATATCAATTTCTAATATTTTCCAGCTGTCCAACCTCCCCTTAATATTTTCTAAGACCATATGAATATATATTATATTCCTACTGCTTGTAGGATGAGAAAAAGGTCATTAATTTTAAAATATTTTCACCATTCCTCAAAAGTCCTACCAATTCTTAATCATAATGGGACAAGGTTATTGTTTAGTCGGCAAAAAGTCAATTTGACTATGCATGTGGACAGCGACACGACACGACACTAAACGCGTTGGTCAAATCAATGCGATGCATCGACTTCGCGTCGACTCACTAGAATTTGCTTCTAAAATTTTAGTCAAGTGTTGGACATCCTATCCTTTGTCCATGCCCTTTGCAGTGTATTTTCAATGAATTTTTGGCCTTTAAATTATCAATATTTCACCGTATTCAGCTAAAAAAGTCTTTTACAATATCACACACCACAAATTAAATGTCAAAACAACACAATATTCTCAACGACAAATCAAAATAAGAGCTAAGAGAAGGCAAATTCGTAATGATTTTCCACTTATTATTCCGACTCTTGACTTAATCAAATTAAACTTTGCATATTACAAACAAGTTATTCCACATATAAAACATTTGGAACAAATTAAACATATTAAAATCCAATCGAATCAACTAGACACACACCTAGCTCAAGCTAGTAAAACTAGTTTTCTGGGTCGAACTCTAAATTACTAAATTAAGCACAAACTTATTTGAAAAATACTTTGGACATTGTAATCACCTACTTGGACACTTAAATGCTTATTTATATTAATATTAAAACGTTAAGCACATAATTTGCCTTTAAAACAAGGAGAAATAAACTAGAATAATGATACCGAAATATATAAAACCACTTCAGACCATATTCCCTTTTAGATACGTTATGTGGCCTATAGAGATTTAATTTCCTCTTATATATGATTGTTGTTCCTGTAAAGATACTATCTCCTTTTTGGTTATGATTGTTGGGCCTATAGAAACGATATTCCTTTCATATATGACATTTGACCTAGAGAAGTGATATTCCTCGTAGTAATGATGTATGACCTATTGATATAAGATATAAGATATCTTATATGAGAGATGATAGCATGCTTGTTAATATTATGCCTCCTAGGTGAGAGACTATTACATACTTATTGATATTATGCCTCCTATATGTGATATGACTCTTATATATGTGATGACTAGAAGTATGCTACAACTTATATATATGATTGTTGATATCAGTTCTGAATACAAATATGGGCCTAAGGTCATGATTGTAATGTTCTAGTTATTCTGTATATATATAATTGGGCCAAGGGCTGTGTTATACTATTTGATTGGATATCCGAGAAGTGCTTATCATTTTAAAGGATCCGATTACAATTTATAGATTGATATAAATGTTTTATATACACATCTCTCGGATATGGGATGGAGGAAGATATGGTATGTTGCTTATGACTTATTTGATTGGATACTGGCGATGACATGCATAGATTTGGTACATTTATTATTATTGTATTGGTAACTTATGTGATTCTAGATGAAATATGATCTTATAATTGATCTTCTTAATTAAGGGTTAAGCTATGTGGTAGTTAGTTGTAACGCCCCGAGAACCTATCCCGAGACATCACATGGTGCTCAAGGCCACACATGGCCTCAAGCTAACCCTCTAAGACTGTCATCATCTTCAGAATTCTCTATGACATGAATCATCATAAAGTAGGGAAGAATAATAATGACATGAACATACTGAGGTATGAAGTAATACAGTTTTGTACAAACAAAATACTGAAATCTCTGTACATACTGGCACACTAGTCTGACAAAGCCTCTACTTCATAGGACTGAGGAGCCATTGGGATAGATCCCCAACTAACTAGTACTGAACTAAAAGTAAACAACCATCTATTAAAAAGACAAAATCGGAGGCACAGGTCCTCGAACCATGAGGACTCCCGAATCGCAAAAATGTAGATGAAGGTACTCAAAGATCACTGTCGTTGCTGATACTGAGAACCTGAACCTATATCATGAGGAAATATAGAATACAAAAGTGTATGAGAGTCAGTACTTGGGAATGTACTGAGTATGTGGGGGTGGATACAACATTTTAAATAATATCATAAATGTATAAGAAAATCATGCATGCTAACAATAATAACTCTCTTCGCTTGAATTATCTAAAACATCATTTCCGTAATTCATCAGTAATAACATATGATTCATAAATCTCATAAATCATTTAACTCAACTCAAACTCTTTAAATCATGACTTAGAGTGATTCGGTATCTCATGGTACTTAGATCATGATGGACGTGGGAGTTTCTTATAACCGACATAACTACA
Organism: Capsicum pubescens; assembly: GCA_030864215.1. NCBI lineage: Eukaryota > Viridiplantae > Streptophyta > Magnoliopsida > Solanales > Solanaceae > Capsicum > Capsicum pubescens. The sequence continues at coordinate 130,524,676 of CM061543.1, forward strand.
CCATGTAAGACGCATGGAGTCCAACGTTTTGTCCTCCTAAGGAGAGAACCCCACATTGGCGGGGGTGTTGTACTCTTGCCAGGGAGTACAACCTCAATCTCATTATCACAATTCCATACCCAGCCTCTAGCCCACAATTATCAACATCAATCCTACGGTGGCACGTAGTTTCGGGGAAATACTACATTTCCCATTCGGTGCTAAATACTCCTCCCAGACTAAGCTCAGAACGCGTTAGGAAATCCACCTTAATCAATATCAACTCATGGGTCTATTTTAAAGACCAAACATAAATATATATCTCATCTATAAATCATAAACATCTTGTGGATTCCTAACCTGACTCAACTTAACATAATCTTTCTCAACATAAGTACATTTGCTTTTTGAATCATTTTCAAATATCAAAAGCCTCAAGGAAACATCATAGGACTCATTCTTGACTTTCAATCTCAAATATCGATATATATTAAATAGTCAAATTTCTCATGGAAAGGCATAACTCATGACACTTGTCTTAAATCGCTTAGAAATCATCAATACATAATGCAATATACAACTCATGGAATAAATTCTCCATTGAAGAAACATGATGGTGAAATAATCATAACTATCAAACTTATTCAACTCAAATTTCATAAATCATAAATAAAGAAATTTGGGTGTAAACCCACTTGCAAAATCATGTAAATCAATAATAGAAAGTAAATCTTTAGGCACAAGAACGAAAGGAGTGTTCTTGTTCAAACCCCACATACCTTGGATTATAATTTTGGAGATGTAGAAACTTATTTGGAACTTCTTTATCACACTTTTAGACCAAGATTCTTGATGCAATTGACTTGGGGAACTTAATTCTTGAACAACTTGGAGAAATTTATGGAAGATCCTTGAATTTCTTGGAAGAAGATTGAATTTTTGGGTTTTGGAAGAAACCCTAATTTCTAGATGTTTCTTGGAAGAGGAAAGGAGGAAAAATGAATGGCTATTATCTACTAGGATATATATAAAAGACCATATGGGGCGGAAATGACCAAAATGCCCTTTTGAAAAAGCTGAAATTCGCTGATCGGGGCCTGTGAGAGTCGATCTGATGGTTCGTCAAGTCTCCTGACGGTCCACCAGATCATCCGTCACTCGAGTGTAAAAACTAGAACATTCTGCCTCGACATGACGGTCAAAGTGATGGTCCATCAGGAAACTGATGGACTACCAAGTTGTTCGTCACTCGAGGGCCAGAAACGAGACATTCTGTCTTGACCTGACGGACCCCTTGACTGTCCGTCAACTTTTTGATGGTCCACCAACTTGGCCGTCGCACGATGGCCTGAAAAAGGAGTCACTACCTTGGCTTGACGGGGCACTTGACGTTCCACCAGGGACCTGACGATCCGCCATGTCGACCATCAAACATGGGCGATCCGATACCGTTTAGTAAACGGCCATAACTCCCTCGTCCGATGTCAGATTTTAATGAAATTGGTATCGATGGAAAGCTTATTCAATGCTCTAAATATTAATCAATGAAATTGGTATCGATGGAATACAACATGGTTTAAATATTAATCACTTTAGAAGTCATACATATCCACTCAAAAGACGGATTTAGGCTTAAGAAATCATCGGGGTATTACAATATCTCCCCCTTGGACACATTCGTCCTCGAATGTTGCCAAATAGGCCAAGAAAAAGAGAAAATGAGGACGTATAGCTGGAATGACTCACATCTAAGGTCTCACTTTACTCTAAACTTTTGATTACTTCACCAAATGTATGAATCGTAGAGGGAATAACCATATAGGTGAATACATTAGATTAGGAGGAAACTGAATTAAGGGAATAATACCTTTATCTTAATTCAAACTAGTGGAGAAAAGATGAGGGTAACTGGATCTCATATCCGCTTCTGCTTCCCAAGTGGCACCCTCTACTGATTGATTTCTCCAATGAACTTTAACCAAGGGAACTTCCTTGTTCCTCAGTCCACGGGCTTGATAATGTAGGATTTCAACCGGGATTTGATCATATTAAAGGCTATCCTGAACATCACAACCTTCTGACGGATCAACAAAAATAGAGTCTCCAATGTGCTTCTTGATCATAGAAACATAAAACACAGGATGGACAGCTGACAACTCTGCAGGCAACTCAATCTCATAAGCTGCTTTCCCAACACGATTCAAAACTCTATAAGGGTCAATATATCTGGGACTCAGCTTCCCTTTCTTTCCAAATTTTTTCACCTCTTTCATGGGTGAAATTTTCAAGTACACCATATCACTAACTTCAAACTCAAGAGCTCTTCTTCTCACATCTGCGTATGACTTTTGACGACTCTGGTCTATCTTCAACCTCTCCAAAATTAACTTAACTTTCTCCATAGCCTCAAATACATAATCAGGTCCAATCACAGCAGCTTCACCCACTTTGAACCAACCTATGGGCGATCTATATCTTCTCTCATACAAAGCTTAAAATGGAGCCATTCCAATGCTAGCATGAAAACTATTGTTGTAAGAAAATTCAATCAATGGAAAATGTTTATCCCAACTTTCTTTGAAATAAAGAACACAAGCCCTTAACATATCCTCCAAATTCTGGATAGCCCTCTCAGCCTGACCATCTGTCTGCGGATGAAAAACGGAGCTAAGATAAACTTGGGTGCCAAGACCCTTCTTAAAGGCTCTCTTAAACTGAAAAGTAAACTGAGTACCTCTATCGGAGATGATAGACAACGGAACTCCATGCAACCTGACTAACTCTCGAATATACAGATTAGCATAGTCCCCTGCGGTGAAAGATGTATGTACTGGTAGAAAATGTGTTGACTTAGTCAACCTGTCTACAACGAACCAAATAGAATTATGATAACGATGAGAGAGAGGTAAACCGGTCATGAAATCCATGTTCACCACTTCCCACTTCCAAGTAGGAATGTTAAATTCTTGCATCACACCACCGGGTCTCTGGTGCTCTATCTTTACCTGCTGTTTTGTTGCACACTTTTCTACGAACTTTGCTATATCCTTTTTCATACCATTCCACCAATAAATTTCCCACAAATCGCGGTCCATCTTGGTAGTATCGGGATGAATAGAATACTACGCATCATACGCCTCATCCATAATTCTCTACCTCAGATCATCAACATCAGGCACACACAATCTATTCTGAAATCTCAATACACCATCTCCCCCTTGGGAGAAAACCTCCACCTTTTGGTCTTTAACTGATCTTTCTGTTTGACCAAACAAGAATATGTATCCTGCTTCTCCTTCACTTCAGAAACTAGGGAAAATTCAGAACAACTTTGGACCCAAACATTGCCCTCAGCTGAGTCAAGCAATCTAACACCTAACCTAGCCAAATGATGCATTTCACGGGCTAAGTCCCTCTTATCTTCCTCAACATGTGCTACACTACCCATGGACGATCTGCTAAGGGCATTTGCCACTACATTGGCCTTGCCCGGGTGGTACAACACACTCATATCACAGTCCTTCAGTAATTTCAACCATCGCCTCTACCGAAGATTCAACTCTCTTTAAGTGAACACATATTGTAAACTCTTGTGACTCGTAAAGACATTAACATAAACACCATACAAATAGTGTCTCTAGATTTTCGAAGCAAAAACCACTGCATCTAACTCGAGGTCATGGGTAAGATAATTCTTCTCATGAGGTTTTAACTTTTGGGAGGCATAGGCTATAACCTTACCCTTCTGCATCAACACACAACCCAAACCAAATCTAGAAGCATCACAATATACCATAAAATCATCTACACCATTAGGAAGGACCATCACAGGGGTTGAAGTGAGTCGAGTCTTCAACTCCTAAAAACTCTTCTCACAAGAATCTGACCACTGGAATTTAACCTTCTTTTGGGTCAACCGAGTCAAAGGAATAGTAATAGAAGAGAAACCTTTGACAAAATAACGGTTGTAGCCAGCTAGACCCAAGAAACTCCTAATGCCAGATGGGGAAATAGGTCTAGGACAATTCTTCACATCTTCTACCTTTTGAGGATCAACTCGAAACCATCATAAGAAATAATATGACCCAGAAAGGCAACTGACTGAAGCCAAAATTCACACTTGCTAAATTTGGCAAACAACTGTTGATCCCTAAGGGTCTGTAAGATAATTCGAAGATGATCTGGATGGTCGTGTTCACTCTAGGAATATACAAGGATATAATCTATAAAAACAATAACAAACATATCTAGGTACGGTCTAAACACCCGATTCATGAGGTCCATAAATGCTGCCGGGGCATTCGTTAGCTCAAAGAACATGTCCAAGAATTCAAAATGACCATAACGAGTGTGGAAAGCCATTTTTGGAATATTACACTCTCTGACGTTAAGTTGGTGATAACCAGATCTCAAATCTATTTTTGAAAAATAGTTGGCACCTTGCAGCTGACAAATAGGTCATCAATTCTAGGAAGAGGGTACTTGTTCTTGATTGTGACCTTGTTAAGCTGACAATAGTCAATGTACATGCACAATGAACCATCTTTATTTTGTACGAATAGAACGGGTGCACCCCAGAGAGACACACTAGGCCTTATAAAACCCTTATCAAGAAGATCTTTGAGTTGCTCTTTCAACTCCTTAAGTTCTTCGGGGGCCATACGATACGGAGGAATAGAAATAGGCTGTGTATCAGGGAGAAGATCAATTCCGAATTCTATCTCTCTATCAGGAGGTACCCCTGGGAGATCTTCCGAGAAAATGTCAGGAAACTCATTGACAACACTAAGAGACTGAATAGTTGGTGTCTAATACTTGGTGTCCTTAACTTGGACTAAATGATAGATACAACCCTTGGATATCAATTTCCTAGCTTTAAGATAGGATATGAAATAACTTTTAGGAGATATAGAATTTCCAGACCACTCAAAGACTGGCTCATTGGGAAACTAAAACTTGACTACACGGGTACGACAATCTATAGATGCATAATAAAAGTGAAGCCAATCCATACCTAGAATAATGTCAAAATCAACCATGTCTAGCTCAATCAAATCTGCAAACATGACTCTGTTAAGAATAGTGATAGGACACTTCTTATATATTTGCTTGGCAACAATAGATTCATCCACTAGTGTAGAGACTAGAAAAGGCTTGGAAATATTTTCAGCACTGATTTTAAAATTCACAGCTACCAACGGAGTCACATAAGAAAGACTTGACCTAGGGTCCATCAACATATACACATCAAAATAAAATACACGGAGCATACCAATGATAATATCTGGTGAATCCTCCTGCTCCTAGAAGGGTGGTATAGCATAAAAGCGATTCTGGTGCTGACCACCTTCAGTACTGGACGAGGCACCCTGAGGAGGAGTAGGATGAACTACAAGGGCTGGAGCACTAATAGTATGACTCTGAGGACGAATATCGCGACTCCCCTATCTAGCATAAGGGCAATCCCTGAACTTGTGGCCCAACTTACCGCAACCAAAACAATCCCTCTGACCGACTAAGCACTCATCGAGTTGGTCTCTAACACACTTTAGACATGCGGGAGGATGAGGTCTGTTATTTACACTGTCCTGGGACTTGGACATAGTAGGCCTATTACCTTGCTCTGGCCTAATTTTAAATGCAGGAGTACTGGCTGATGAAGGCACTAGCATAAGATAACAACTCTGGAACTGAGGGCGGATCCCTCTAAAAAATCTAGTCTGACTATACCCCTGTTGCTCTGATCTAATTCTCTTATTCCCTCTCACTTTCTCTCTCTCTTTTACTTTGTCTGCTTCAATCTGCTGAGCATGAATCATTAGTCTTGAAAGGTCCATGTCCCTATTAAGCATAGCAGATCTACACTCTTTCACAACATAACTAGATACACCGTCCAAGAATTTACTCATACTAGTTCTAGATTCAGCCATCATACCGGGAGCATACTTAGATAACTGGTTAAACTTATGGCAATACTCCTTAACTATCATGGGGCCCTGTCTCAAGTTCATAAATTCTTCTAATTTTTCTTCCCTCAACTCCGGGGGAAAGAATCTGTCTAAGAAGGCATCTTGGAATAATTTCCAAGTCACAAGAGTATCATTCTCCCCTCTACTCTTCCTCCACATTTCCACCCAATCATAAGCAACATCTTTCATTTGATAGGCAGCTAATTCAACACTCTCCTCCTCAGTCATGTACATAATCTGAGTGATCTTTCTCACTTTATCTAAATACATTTATGGGTCCTCCCCTACTTTCGACCCAAGGAACTAAGGTGGATTCATTCGCATAAAGTCACGAACCTGGGCTGCAGTAGAATTATTCACTTGCGGAGGTGAAACAGTATCCTGGGTGTTGGCTTAGTCATTGGCGGTGACTGCCTGAGCTAGCGCTTGGAAAACTGCTCTTTGGTATGGGACACCGTCTTACCTAAATGATCAACGGGTTGAGGTCGTTCGTTATTTCTTGAGCTCTACGGGGAGGTATTTTCTATTACAAGAGAGCATAAATTAACCGCAGAGAGAAACAATCATACGCACGATAGACACATGAAATAAAGAAACAACTTTTACTAAAACGTCCCGTAGCCTCTTTCTCATAGATGTGGCGTGCTACACACTGATGATTAAGACTCTACGTAACGCGGCTTGTCAGACTCCCTAGGACTCCTTGAACCTTAGGCGCTCTAATACCAAGCATGTAATGCCCCGAGAACCTATCCCGAGATATCACATGGTGCTCAAGGCCACACGTGGCCTCAAGCTAACCCTCTAAGCCTGTCATCTCTTTCAGAATTCTCTACGACACGAATCATCATAAAGTAGGGAAGAATAATCATGACATGACTATACTAAGGTACGAAGTAATACGGTTCTGTACAAATAAAATACTGAAATCTCTGTACATACTGGCACACTAGTCTGACAAAGCCTCTGCTTCATAGAACTGAGGAGCCATTGGGACAGATCCCCAACTAACTCGTACTGAACTAAAAGTAAACAACCATCTATTAACAAGACAAAATCGAAGACACAGGTCCTCGAAACATGAGGACTCACCAACTGCAGAAATGTAAATGAAGGTACTCAAAGATCACTGTCGCTTCTAAGACTGAGCACCTGAACCTATATCATGAGGAAATATAGAATAAAAAAGTGTATGGGATTCAGTACTTGGGAATGTACTGAGTATGTGGGGGTGGATACAACATTTTAAATAATATCATAAATGTATAAGAAAATCATGCATCCTGACAATAATAACTCTCTTCGCTTGAATTATCTAAAACATCATTTCCGTAATTCATCATCAATAACATATGATTCATAAATCTCATAAATCATTTAACTTAACTCAAACTCTTTAAATCATGACTTAGAGTGACTCGGTATCTCATGGTACTTAGATCATTATGGACGTGGGAGTTTCTTATAACCGATATAACTACACCATGTAAGCCGCATGGAGTCCAACGTTTTGCCCTTCTAAAGAGAGAACCCCACATTGGCGGGGGTGTTGTACTCTTTCCAGGGAGTACAACCTTAATATCATTATCACAATCCCATACTTGGCCTCTGGCCCACAATTATCAACATCAATCCTACGGTGGCACGTAGTTTTGGGGAAATACCACATTTCCCGCTCGGTGCTAAATACTCCTCCTAGACTAAGCTCAGAACGCGTTAGGAAATCCACCTTAATCAATACCAACTCATGGGTCTATTTTAATGACCAAAACATAAACATATATCTCATCTTGAAATCATAAACATCTTGTGGATTCCTAATCCGACTCAACTCAACACTATCTTTCTCAACATCAAGTATATTTGCTTTATGAATCATTTTCAAATATCAAAAGTTTCAAGGAAACATCATAGGACTCATTCTTGACTTTCAATCTCAAATATCGATATATATTAAATAGTCAAATTTCTCATGGAAAGGCATAACTCATGACACTTGTCTTAAATCACTTAGAAATCATCAATACATAATGCAATATACAACTCATGGAATAAATTCTCCAGTTAAGAAACATGATGGTGAAATAATCATAAATATCAAACTTATTCAACTCAAATCTCATAAATAATAAATAAAGAAATTTGGGTGTAAACCCACTTGCAAAATCATATAAATCAATAATAGAAAGTAAATCTTTAGGCACAAGAACGAAAGGAGTGTTCTTGTTCAGACCCCACATACCTTTGATTATAATTTTGGAGATGTAGAGACTTGTTTGAAACTTTTTTCTCACACTTTTAGACCAAGATTCTTGATGCGCTTGACTTGGGGAACTTAATTCTCGAACAACTTGAAGAAATTTAAGGAAGATCCCTGAATTTCTTGGAAGAAAATTGAATTTTTGGGTTTTGGAAGAAACCCTAATTTCTAGATATTTCTTGGAAGAGGAAAGGAGGAAAAATGAATGGATATTCTCTACTAGGATATATATATATATAATACCATATGGAGCATAAATGACCAAAATACCATTTTGAAAAACTGAAATTCGCTGATCGGGGCCTGTGACGGTCGATCTGATGATCTGTCAAGTCTCCTGACGGTCCACCAGATCGTTTGTCACTCGAGTGCCAAAATTGAAATGTTCTGCCTCGACGTGATGATCAAAGTGATGGTCCATCAGGAAACTGACGGACCACCAAGCTGTCTGTCACTCGAGAGCCAAAAATAAGACATTCTGTCTTGACCTGATGGACCCCTTGACGGTCCATCAACTTTTTGACGGTCCACCAACTTGGACGTCGCACGATGGCTTGAAAAAGGAGTCACTTCCTTGTCTTGATGGGTCACTTGATGGTCTACCAAGGACCTTATGGTGCTCTATGTCGACCGTCAAACCTGGGCGATCCGATACCGTTTAGTAAAACGGCCATAACTCCCTCGTCCGATGTCGGATTTCAATAAAATTAGTATCGATGGAAATATTATTTAATTCTCTACACGACAAAAAGTATAAATTAGAGAAATAAAATATGGTTTAAACATCAATCACTTTGGAAGTAATATATATCCACTCAAAAGATGGATTTAGGCTTAAGAAACGATTGGGGTATTACATTAGTTGTCTATTAGGGGACTATAGAACTTGGTGGCTACCAATCAGATGTAATAGTTAACAAATATTGCTTAGTTGAAATATGTTAGTTAGAGATGGTTGGTTTGCGGCTATTAATGATTTCGGATTGAGTATAGGCGAAGATTAGTGATTTTGATGCCTAATTTTATAATGTTAATTAGTTGTTAAATAAGGAGTTGTGTATTAAACGAGGCTAGTAAATAATAATGAGTAGCTGCTAAATGGTTGATTAATTAATATTTTAATAAGGATTAGTTGGTTAATGATGGTTATTGAATGAATGATGTCAGTTAATCATTAATGGTTAGATGATAAATGGTTATACATTATCTAACAATGGTTTTCGGTTAAATGATGATTAGTTGATAATATGGAATAGTGGATAAATGGTGATTATGTTCTAGTGATGAACCTTGGCTAGATGTTAAATGTTGGCTATCTAATGAATAATGGTCACTTGCTATCCCTTGAATAAGGATAATGTTTATAGAAATAACTAGAGGTCATGTGATGACTAGCAAACTAGTGATTTCATTATAAATAACACTGGTTTGCCATTAATGAATAGTTGGGAAGTAGTGTCTAAATAGATACTTTGTGATGGTATGATTATGTTATTGAGTATATTAGTATATGTTATTTCGTAATGGTTATTGTGATGATATTGATACCCGCAAAGTCAGAGGATACTATTGTGATAATACTGATACCTGACAAGGTCGGAGGATACTATTGTGATTATATTGATACTCTACAAGGTCGGAGGATGTTGTTATGATGATGTTGATACCCGCCTAGGCCATAGGATGCTATTATGATGATATTGATACCTGGTAAGGCTGTAGAATACTATGATGACACGTTGATACCCAAAGCCAAAGGTTGATTATTATGATGATGACAATTATTATGAGTTATGATATTGATTGTGTATCTTGCATTCAATCCTATATTTGCATCGCCTATCACTAGTATGCACCTATGTATATCAGTCGATGTGGGACGGTTGCATAAACATGAGTGAAGACTATACCTTTTGTTGTTGCATGTTGATTCAACATTCCGAGTCTGGTGCAGTGGAGGTACGCATAGGATCGGTTAGGTATGTGTTTGTTTGGAGTATCCGGTTATTCGTGCTATTATTAATATTGTTATTATAATTGTTATGATCATTATTATGGCTAACTTATGACCGATTGGCCGTTGATTTGGAATTGAGATTTGAGATATGTTTTTGGCCTCTTTTAACTTATGATTTCATTGTTATGCACAATTATATCATGTCTAGCCATATTAATTAGAAACCCTAATCAAAATGGAATTAAATCCTGATAGTATTATAATGAGATCTCAACATAAGATTATGATGATTTAGGTTGTGATTTAATATAACCTCAGGTTTACATGTACGTATGTATATATATATATATACACACACAACAATAACATACCCAGTGTATTTCTACATAGTAGGATCTGGGGAGGGTAGAGTGTATGCAGACCATAACACTACCTCAGATAAAGTAGAGAGGCTATTTCCGATAGACCCCTAGCTTAGGACCGATAGTAGTATAACAAACACAAATAATAAATGTATATAAACTAGTAAATTATAATACCCCATACTTTTCCTAGCTAATTTCATCTCAAGAATGTCTAGTATTAGCTTCTAAATTGAATGATTGTTATTCCATGAGAAATTTTCAAGATTTTTACTTTTGTCATGTGGGAAATTCAATAAGCTTTCCATCGATATAAGATTCGCCCAAATCCGATAATCAGGTCAAAATTTACTACTATTTCAAGTTCCCACTGTAAAACAATGTCATATTAGTCAGTGGCACGCCGCACCACAAGAGGAAATGGCATTTGGAAAATTCAAGTAGGGGTCCATGATTATGGTGCGTCACGCCAGGGACCAAATTTATAATTGTCCTTTTCCAGTGTCTTAGCACAATTTCCTCCGCGTCGCGCCAAAGTTCCAGATCACAAAAGAAGGGGCAATGCGATGGTTCCGTGTCACGCCATCCCTCAATTTTCCAATTTTCAAATTCCAGTGACACGGCGCGATAGCACTGCGTCGCGCCAAGGGCTCCATTCAGGAAATTTTTACTGAAACTACAAGACGCGTTTAGGGTTAAAAAGGTCAACTTCCCACCACTATTTAAGCCCTTTAACACGTGATTCATCCACTTTTCACCCAAAATACACTCTCTTCTCTCAAAAACCTCTCAAGAACAAGCTAGGGTTTTCATAGAAGATCCAATTCCAAGAAAGTTTCTCCGTCAATCTTTACAAAATCACGAACTATGGTATGCATAGTGTTCATTCATGGACTCCTTTAGTCCATGAAGCCCAAGAATCTCTTTTCTAAAGTCAAGATTTTAGATTTTCTTTTTGAACTTCATGTTGGGTTTATTTTGTTTATGTTGAGAATGAACAATTGAATTCAAATCCATGTTGGGTGATTAATGTTATGTGGAATTGATTTGAATAGATGTATATTCTTGCAAACATATGACTAAACCCTTGAATGATGAAATTAGTGTTGAATCATGATGTCTAATTGTTGAATAATGGTGTCTACATATATTATGCCTACATGTGTTTGATTAAATGCCTAGATGAAGAAAAAGTGCCTAACTATCATGATACCATGAAATCCCCATGTATGTACAAGTTATGTCTATCATATGTTTTGATGAAATGCTTCTAAAAATATATTACGGATAATGATGTTAGTTATACGTTTAAGTAATTTATGCTTGGTCAGTTTCCTTCCATCAATTCCTGGGGGGTAATTGTACCCGAAACATTAGTTGTGTGCCTAGAGCCATTTTATGTTTTCATGATACTCTGAGTCAAGCTATGAATCCTTAGACTTCAGACAGTCTTATGACTCAGGAAATCTCCATGATCTCATGAACTCAGTCAGTTGTCAGATATCAGTAGCATTCGGTCAGTCAATGGAATTCAGTAACTGAGCCCATGTTAAGTTCAGTAAATCATGTTCAGAGTCTATTCAAATGGGGGTAGGAATTAGCACCGAGTGAACCCAAGGATGGGAACACATACTATCAGATAAAGGTGTGATTCTTAGAAGTCATTCTTGCATTCCAGAACTATATAGCCAGCATAGGTTGAGACATCAACAGTGTCCGATGAGTGTTGATGAAGTGGATAAGCACTGTCAGATAAGGGCCCCATCGTTCTCTTTTGGGGACACTATTCAGATGAGAGTCGCCTGCAGTTTGTCCTTACCAGTGGCACGGTATTAACATCCTTCAAATTGGGGTTACAGATTAGACCCCAACTCAGCCATAATGGCATATTAGGGGTATATCGGTTAGATAACTACTTCCCATAATTTTATGTTACAGAATCAGGACTATCAGATACAATCAATCAGTCTCAGTAATAGAACTCAGATCGTTCTTTAGATTTTAGGACTGTTAGATACAGTCAACTCAGATACAGTATGGAACTCAGATAGTTCCATCAGATCCAGTACTGTCAGATACAATCACTCATGTTATCAGTTATATTCAGAGTCAGTAATCATGTTATCATTGTATTAGTGTTAGTTGTTATATCTCATGCATGTATTCTCACGTTCATGATAGTTATTCAGTTACTATTATTGTTCATGCATATGAACCCCATGTATTCAGCCCACCTCACATACATACCAGTACATTCAAGGTACTGACGCATTTGTGCTATGGTGTCTTATACCATAGGTTTAGAGATACGAGCTACAGAGCAACAGTAGATTCCAGATATCTGCAGACAGAGTTCGAAGTAAGTCCTCATCTTTTGAGGACATGATTATTTCCCTATTATCTCATTAATCAATTTATTAGTTGGAGTTATTGGGGAAATATCTTATTAACTCCTTACTCAGACAGTTCAGTCAGTTAGAGGCTTTCTAGACTATCATGTTTCAGACTTCAGTATTTTCAATTTTGTTTTAGGTATTCTATTACACCACACAGATGTTACATCACTCAGATCATGTTCATTATTGAACCTTATTGCCTTTTAGTTCATGTTTCCACATTATAAAGTATTTTATGTAGTATACATGTACAGATATCAGTCATGGGATATCTTGTAGTCCTTCGGGGTCATGAGCACTGTGTAGCATTCTGGGTATCAGATTTGGGGCGTTACAAACTTGGTATCAGAGCCTAAGTTTCAATAGAGTCCTAGGAAGTCTGAAAGCCGCGTCTAGTAGAGTCTTGTACATGGGTGTGTTGCATGCCACATTTATGTACAGGAGGCTACAAGATGTTTTATTAACAGTTTCCCCTCTTTAAGTATTCATGTCATGCCAGTGAGCATAATATCAAGTCAATCACTCAGTATAATCCATTTCTACCTTTCTTCTACAGAACATGCCTCCTAAAAGAAGAAATGGAAATCAGTCAGCCTCCCAGCTCGAAGATCTTCTAGGAATTCCTCCCAAAAAGGAAATAGACTTCAGCGTTGATCTTCTTTCAGATACTCAGCCTATATTTATTCCTCCATACAGAATGGCACCAGCAGAACTCAGAGAACTGAAAGAACAATTAAACGGTCTCTTAGATAAGGGATTCATCAGGCCCAGCATTTCCCCATGGGGCGCTCCAATGCTATTCGTACGCAAGAAAGACGGTCCTCTTAGGATGTGTGTAGACTACCGTCAACTCAATAAGGTCATGGACAAGAACAAGTATTCTCTTTACAAAATCGATGACTTGTTTGACCAACTTCAGGGTGCCAGTTATTTCTCTAAGATAGACCTCAGATCCGGCTATCATTAGCTCAGAGTTAGAGAATGTGATATTCTAAAAATAGTTTTCCATATCTGGTATGGTCATTTTGAATTCTTAGTTATGTCCTTTGGTCTTACCAATTCACCAGTAGCTTTTATGGACTTGATGAACCGTGTGTTCAAGAAGTATTTGTACATATTTTTCATAGTCTTCATAGATGAAATTCTGGTCATTTCTTGCAGTGAACGCGATCATGCAGACCATCTCAGAACAATACTTCAAACTCTCAGAGATCATCATCTATTTTCCAAATTCAGTAAATGCAAATTTTGGATAAGGTTAGTATCATTCCTTGGTCATATCATTTCCAGTGATGGAATTAGAGCGGATCCTCAAAAGACCGAAGCATTAAGAAACTGGCCTCGCCCTGTCTCTCCATCAGATATCAGGAGTTTCTTGGTTTTGGACAGTTATTACCGATGGTTTGTTGAGGGATTTTCTTTTATTTCATCCCCTATGTCTATATTGACTCAGAACAAAGTCAAGTTTCAGTGGTCAGATCCTTGTAAGAAGAGTTTTCAGGAGTTGAAGACTCGACTCACCTCAGCTCCAGTATTAGCTCTTCCAGATGGTCCAAATGGTTTCGTAGTGTATTGTGATGCATCCAGAGTAGGTTTGGGTTGTGTCCTTATGTAGCATGGTAAGGTCATATCCTATGCCTCTAGACAGCTTAATCCCTATGAGAGGAATTATCCTACTCATGATCTTGAGTTAGCAGCCGTAATATTTTCCTTAAAGATTTGGAGGAATTATCTATACGGTGTTCATGTACATGTGTTAACTGATTATAAAATTCTTCAGTATGTCCTTTCTCATAAATATCTCAATCTTCGTCAGAGAAGGTGGTTAGAGCTCTTGAAATATTATGACATGAGTGTCCTTTATCATCCGGGCAAGGCCAACATAGTGGTCGACGCTCTCAGCAGACTATCCATGGGTAGTGTTTCTCATGTTGAGGACAGTAAGAAGAAGTTAGATCATAAAGTCTATCATCTTGCCAGACTAGGCATTTCCTTAGTCGATACAGAAGAGGGTGATATATGGGCTCAGAGTAGTTCAGAATCATCTCTAGTTTCTGAGGTAAAAGAAAAGCAAGATAGAGATCCCAGCCTTGTTAAGTTGAAAGAGTCAGTCCAGGATCAGAGAGTAGAGGTTTTATCCCAAGAGGGAGATGGTGTCCTTCATTTTTAGGGTCGTCTCTGTGTTCCAGGTGTAGATGACTTAAGGCAGAAAATTCTTGCAGAAACGCATGGTGCGCACTACTCTATTCATCCAGGGGCCATAAAGATGTATCGTAACTTGTAGGAAATTTATTGGTGGATTGGGATGAAGAGAGACGTTGTAGAGTTTGTGGCTAAGTGCTCTACATGTTAGCAGGTCAAGATAGAGCATCAAAAGCCTAGTGGGTCTATGCAGGAGTTTAGTATTCCTTCTTGGAAGTATAAAGTTGTGAACATGGATTTCATGATAGGTTTGCCTCAAACTCGTCATCAGCATGATTCAGTCTGGGTCATTGTAGACAGAATGACCAAATCATCTTATTTCCTTCCAGTTCATACATGTTATTAAGCCGAGGATTATGCCAAACTCTACATCAAGGAGTTGGTCAGATTTCACGGTGTTCCATTGTCCATTATCTTAGACAGAGGTACCCAGTTCACCTCTCACTTCTGGAAAGAGTTCCAAAAGGGTCTTGGTACCCAAGTTCATCTCAGTATAGCCTTTCATCCTCAGATAGATGGTCAAGCAGAAAGGACCATTCAGACTTTAGAAGATATGCTACGGGCGTGTGCAATTGATTTTAAGGGTAGTTGGGATGACCACTTGCCTTTGATTGAGTTTGCATACAACAACAACTATCATTCCAGTATTCAGATGGCTCTATTTGAAGCTCTCTATGGTAGGAGATGTAGATCTCCAATTGGTTGGTTTGAAGTTAGTGTGGTCTCAGTCATAGGTCCTGACTTGGTATTCGATTCCTTAGAAAAGGTCTAGTTGATTATAGAAAGACTCCAGGCAGCTCAGAGCCGACAGAAGTCTTATGCAGATGTTCATAGAAAAGATCTCGAGTTTGAGATTAGTGACTATGTCTATCTAAAGATATCTCCCATGAAGGGAGTGAAGCGGTTCGTCAAGAAAGGAAAACTCAGTCCCTGACATGTTTGGTCCCTTCAAGATTCTCAGTCGATTCGGCAAGGTTGCTTATGAAATTGAATTGCCTTCTAATCTAACCTCCGTTCATCTAGTCTTTCATGTCTCTTTGCTCAAGAAGTGCATAGGTGACCCATCAGTTGTAGTCCATATTCAGAGCATTGATATTCAGAACTCTCTCTCTTATGAAGAGATTCCAGTCGAAATCTTATACTATCAAACTAGTAGATTGAGGAACAAAGAAGTCCCTCTAGTTAAAGTTCTTTAGCAAAATCAGTCTGTTGAGGGAGCTACTTGGGAAGCAGAGGCAGATATCCATACCAAGTATCCTCACAAACTTGGTAAGCAGTTTCATGCTCATGTCCCCTTTATAAACACGGTATCAAGTACTATTGCATATTAATTCATCCACTCATGTATCAGTTCAGCTATGTAATTATGCATCAGACATGCATTCTCATTGTCACAAACTTGGTTCTTCAGAACACTCAGTCATGCATTCATGAATCAGTTACACATGCATGTTCAGTATTATAGGTTCAGCTTGTCAGTCATGTCAGTCATGAGATCGTTTTCAAATTATTCATGTTTAGTATGTATGTCAGTTTTCTTTTCTCCCCTTTTAGTCAGTCTCATTCGAGGACCAATGTTCTCAAGGGGAAATATTGTAATACCCCATACATTTCCTAGCTAATTTCATCTCAAGAATGTCTAGTATTAGCTTCTAAATTGAATGATGGTTATTCTATGAGGAATTTTAAAGATTTTCACTTTTTCATGTGGGAAATTCAATAAGCTTTCCATTGATATAAATTTCGCCCAAACCCGATAACCAGGTCAGAAGTTATGACTATTTCAAGTTCCCGTCATAAAACAACACCATATTAGTCAGTAGAGCGCCGCACCACAAGAGGAAATGGTATTTTGCAAATTCCAGTAGGGGTCCGAGATTATGGCACGTCGCTCCAGGGCCCAAATTCAAAATTATCCTTTTCCAGTGTCTTAGCGCGATTTACTCTGAGTCGCACCAAAGTTCCAGGTCACAAAAGAAGGGGCAACTCGATGGCTGCGCGTCATGCCATCCCTCAGTTTTCCAATTGTCAAATTCCTGTGAAACAGTGCAATAGAGTTGTGCCACATCGCGCCAGGGGATAAATTTGGGAAATTTTTACTAAAATTACAAGACGTATCCAGGGTTAAAAGGGTCAACTTCCCACCCCTATTTAAGCCCTTTAACACGCGATTCAGCCACTTTTTACCCAAAATACTCTTTACTCTCGAAAACCTCTCAAGAACAAGCTAGGCTTTTCATAGAAGATCCAATTCCAAGAAAGTTTCTCCGTCAATCTTTACAAAATCATGAACTAAGGTATGCATAGTGTTCATTCATGGACTCCTTTCGTCCATGAAGCCCAAGAATCTCTTTTCTAAAGTCAAGATTTTAGATTTTCTTTATGAACTTCATGTTGTGTTTATTTTGTTTATGTTGAGAATGATCAATAGAATTCAAATCCATGTTGGGTGATTAATGTTATGTGGAATTAATTTGTATAGATGTATATTCATGCGAACCTATGACTAAACCCTTGATTGATGGAATTAGATGTTGAATCATGATGTATAATTGTTGAATAATGGTGTCTACGTATATTACGCCTATCATATGTTTGATAAAATACCTAGATGAAGGAAAAGTGCCTAACTGGCATGATACCATGAAATCCCCATCTATGTACATGTTATGCCTATCACATGTTTTGATGAAATGCTTCTATAAATGTATTACAGATTATGATGTTAGTTATATGTTCTAGTAAGTTATGCTTGGTTAGTTTCCTTCCATCGATTCCTGGGAGATACTCGTACCCGAAACATTAGCCGTGTGCCTAGAGCCATGTCATGTTTTCATGATACTCTCAGTCAATCTATGAATTCTTAGACTTCAGTTAGTCTTATGACTCAGGATATCTCCATAATCTCATGAACTCAGTCAGTTGTCAAATATTAGTAGCATTCCATCAGTCAACAGAATTTAATAACTCAGCCCATGTTAAGTTTAGTAAATCATGTTCAGAGTCTATTTAGATGGGAGTAGGAATTAGCACCGAGTGAACCCAAGTATGGGAACACACACTATTGGATGAGGGTGTGATTCTTAGAAGTCATCCTTGCATTCCAGAACTATGTATCCCGCATATATTGAGACATCAACACTATCTGATGAGGGTTGAGGAGGTGGATAAAAACTATCAGATAAGGGGCCCATTATTCTCTTTTAGTGACACTATTCAGATGAGGGTCGCCCACAGCTTGTCCTTACCAATGGCGCGGTATTGACACCCTTCCAATTAGGGTTACAGATTGGACCCCAACTCAGCCATAATGGCATATTAGGGGCATGTCGGTTAGATAACTACTTCCCACAGTTTCATGTTACAAAATCTGGACTGTCAGATACAGTCAATCAGTCTCAGAAATAGAACTCAGATAGTTCTTCAGATTTCTGGACTGTACTCAGATACGATATGGAAATTAGATAGTTCCATTAGATCTAGGACTGTCAAATACAATCACTCATGTTATCAGTTATATTCAGAATCAGTAATTATGTTATCACAGTATTAATGTCAGTTGTTATGTCTCATGCATGTATTCTCACGCTCATGATAGTTAGTCAGTTATTATTATTGTTCATGCATATGAACCCTATACATTCTTCCTACCTCACATACATACCAATACATTCAAAGTACTGACGCATTTGTGCTATGGTGTCTTATACCATAGGTTCAGAGACACAAGCTCCAGAGCAACAGTAGATTCCAGATATCCGCAGACAAAGTTAGTAGTAAATCTTCATCTTTCGAGGACATGATTATTTCCCTATTATCTCATTAATCAGTTTATTAGTTTGAGTTAGTTGTGACATGTCCCATTAACTCCTTACTTAGATAGTTCAGTCAGTAAAAAGATTTCTAGACTATTATATTTCAGACTTCAGTATTTTCAGTTTTGTTTTGGGTATTCTATTACCCCACATAGATGTTATATCATTCAGATCATGTTCAGTATTGAACCTTATGGCCTTTCAGTTCATGTTTCTGCATTATAAAGTATTTTATGCAGTATACAGGTATAGATATCAGTCATGGGTTAGCTCGTGGTCCTTCGGGGTCGTAAGAACCGTGTAGCATTTCGGGTACCAGATTTGGGACATTACATAAGGTCTGCAAACTAATACTACAGACACAAGATAATACTAAAAACCATGAACAAGAAACTTCAGACACAACTAAAGAACGCTCTCCTATTGTTACCTATGCACTCTCATCCCTACCCCTTTACCCTAATTTGCACTCTCTATACCTTCCTATTAAGGGCCATGTCTTCCGTAAGTTGTAATAGCTCCATATCATTCCTAATCACCTCCCTCAGACATTTCTTTGGACTACCTCTACCCCTTCTAAAACCATCCATAGCCAAGGTCTCACACCTCCGCAATGGAGCTTTAGAGCCCCTCCTCATAACTTGTCAAAACCAACGTAACCATATTTTTCAGCCTCAACTCTACCACCCTTTCCTAAACCTTCGTAGTATGACTCAACAACATAATACCTCTATAGTTATTGCAACTCTAGATGTCTCCCTTGTTCTTATATAGTGAATCATCGTGCTCCACTTCTATGCTTCAGGCATCTTTTCAGATCTATAAATGATGTTAAATAACCTTGTCAACCACTCCAAACCTGCCCCACCAGTGTTCTTCTAAAAATCGAATAGAATCTCATCTAGCCTCGTCGCCCTACCTCGACACATCCTTCAAATAGCCCCCTTTTTCTCCTCAACCTTGATACTCCTACAATAAATATAGTAGCGACACTCCTTAGATTTCTCTAAGTCACCCAACACAAAACCTTTGTCCCTCTCATTATTCAAAAGGTTATAAAAATAGGACTGTTAAAATTTTACAAATGAAGGCATCCTCAACCAACACAGTACCATCCTCGCCCTTTTGTTAAGGTTAGAGCCCTTTGCCCCTATCCTTAGCAAGCCTATGAAACTTCTTTTCCCCGTCTTTCTCCTCTAAAGATGCATACAAGCTCTCAAAATTTTTCATCCTAGCCATCATAACCGCTAACTTAGCCTCTCTCCTAGATACCTTATACTCCTACTTGTTCTTTTACATCTCCTCATCATCCTTACTCTCAACTTACTTAGCCTAAGCAACCCTTTTAGACTCCACCTTTCTCTTAACCTCTTCGTTCCATCACCAGTCCTCTCGATGCTTGCCAGATTGACCTCTCGAGATACCTAACACCTCTCTAGCAATCTCTCTAATGAAACTGGTAGTCGTCTCCCACATACTATCCACACCCCCTCTACTCTCCCAAGAACCTATGCTCCTCAACTTCTCCCTTATCTCTAAATCACTAGCCAAAGTCAAAATACCCCACTTAATCCTGGGTTGAACCTTCACACGCCTTTTTTTCTGCCCTTATTGATTACAAAGTCCATCACCCACAACCTATACTGAGTCGAAATATTCTCGCTAGGTATGAGTTTACAGCCTTTACATAGCACTCTATCACCCTTCCTAAGGATAAAAAAGCTTATCTGAGTCATGGCCACAGAACTACGAAACATAATAAGGTGAGCATTTACCATCCACAACCCAAAAGCCCTAGAAAAATCCAAAAGAGAAGCTCCTTCTTCATTCCTCTCCCCAAAATTAAAACCACTGTGCACATCATCATAACCTCTCGACATAGACCCAATATGCCCATAGAAGTTTCTTTCCATGAATAGTTTCTCAATGCTTGAGATGCCCCTCACCACCTCATCCAAAACCTCCCAAAAACACATTTTCTCCCATTTATCCAAACCTTCTTGCGGAGTATAAGAACTAATATACATACATGTATAGCTATATGAAGTTATGGCACTACCATATATCCCTTCCATTGCTTGTTCATATTATATATTTGTTCCTTGACCTTGTATATTGCTATATATCTTTCTTTTGCTCTTTATTTGCATATTGACCTGGGATATATGGTATAGCATAGATGTACATTGAATGTATCTTGAATAGGATTATTCACCCTGATACTTCTTTAATCTTGTTGTGTTAGACTCCTGGACTTGAATAGGATAGTTGTCCCTTATTATTCTCATTGATTTTCTATATAAGCACTGGAATCTTGGGTGTAGTTTAAATTCTATTTATATGTTGTATATACCTGCTTTATCATTGGAGCTCAGTTGGCAGTTTCCTACTGAGTACCATTCATTCAGTACTCATACTACTTCTCTGCTGCCTGCAGATCATAGTAAGGGTTATCACCGTTGGTGTGTGAATCATGCAGAGTAGCCATGGTTTAGAGACTTGAGTGAGCTCCTGATGTTAAGATCATTACTCATCTCTCTCTAATGTGTAAGACTAGTCTCTATATTGTATGCAAATATAAGTTGTATTAGTCTAATTCTCTCGATAGTTCACTTTTGTACTCTTATTATATTTAAAGCTCTTGTATAGATACCACCAGGCTTTGGGATTCTACTATGTATTGATCTCCATGTCATTTATTCCACATTATTTTCCTTATATCATTGAGTAGTTTTTTACTAGCCATTCCAAACTTTGGGTTGGCTTTCCTACTAGTGGGTTATGGTAGGTGGCATCATGACCTGAGAAACTGGGTTGTGATAACCATCCACTGCTAAAAGAAATAAACCACGACATAGTAGCATAATAATGAATTAAACAATAAGGTACATAATGACCGATATAAATTCATCAAGACATATAATCATCAACGGTTATGAAAACCCCATTACACATAATAAGAGATAAAGGCGGGAAATAAAGTTTCACTAATTGTGGCGACATCCCCAATCACATGCCTGACGGACATAGGGAGAAATAAATCTGAATGGGTCCAACTCAGATCAACCGACTGAATCATCAGTTGAGCTGACACGCATACTACCTTTAACTAAATATGCCACAACATCACAAGGCTGGTCTGAATGACTTGAAATCATATACCGGGGACACATTCTAGATTAGCAGTCGATCTATTTGTAGTTGAAGCAAACTTCTGAAGCACTAACATGGCGAGAATACAAACTGAACCCAAATAGCTGGCCAACTAATGCTGAGAGAAATGCACAAAATTATTCCCATACATTCAAAATCACAGCCTATCTCAGGGACTCTAGACTGGCGGAGAATACGTGCTAAATCTAGCTGATCATCTATCTCATACCTAGAGCATTCTCAAAACCAGTATCTCATCCCGACACAATCAAATCAAGATCTTGGAATACGTCGAGATACTGGCCCTCATAATCCAAAATATTCTCCATGGACCGAAGGACCATACTATAACTCTGTAAGTCAGATGGGGACTCTGCCTACTATGATCATCATGGCTAATCTGAGAACTACTCATGGTATGAAATAGTGTTTGCATAAAGCTGAAGGGTTGTAGGTAAAGCTAAACTCTACCGAAAGGATCCTTACTCCTGAATATAATACCAATAACACTTAATTGATGACATTCCTCTAGCTGCCCTTTTTGTAAGTCTCAATATTTGTGCTCGCTATGGTCCTCTCATAATCGACACCCTAAGGAAAGGAAGATTCAGCTTCTATCAAGCTCTCCGATGTCAAACAGAGTGGCCATAACAACCCTCTAACACATCTATGCACCAATGTCTGGCTCAGGAGGATGTCTCATAGGAAAATTTATGGACCACATGAGAAATCCAATCTCGTACTAAAAATCGGTAAAGAACCCTACTGAACACCAATAGATTCGACTTAGGTATGAGAACTTCTCGATGAATCAAATGTTATCCATGGATGAGGGGGTCTACAACATGACTCAAATTCCCAATGTTGAACCTCAAAGGCTAAAATAGTCACAATCTCAACTGTAGCCTAAGCTGGCCCAAATCTTTTTTAGCTGCCGCAGAAGATCTTCGATACCCATCTTTGATGACTCTCTAATCTGATGCTGCATTAAAACTTTGGAAACACATTTTGAAGTCTAGTTTCCATCTATCTACATTGCCGCATCATCCTTCAGGGATAAAATAGAGTCAAATAATATGTTCGACATTCATAGGAAATGCAGACACATGATAAGGAGTCAAGAAGTGAATTTCTTAAAATGTCCCTATAGCCTCCCAAAGATAGGTTATAAATGTCTTTGCATCGATCCGCGAGACTCTACTAACACTTAGCTCTTGTACTAATACATCAATTAAACCTAGGCTCTGATATCAATTTATCACAACCCAATTTCTCAGGTTATGATGGTGCCTACCATAACCCACCAGTAGGTAAGCCAACCCGTAGTCCAAAACAGCTAGTAACGGACTACTCAATACATATAAGGAAAAGAATACAAAATATATAAAGTAAAGAACAATACATAAGAACATCCCAAAAACTGGTAGTATAAGTACAAGAACTCTAATATCACAAGAGTACAAAAGTGAAACAACAACAAAACTACACTAATACAACTTATCTCTAAACACAATATAGAGATTAGTCTACTACAAAAGAGAGAAATAAGTAACACTCTAAATATCGGGAGCTCACTCTAAGTCCTTGAACCATGGCTACTCTGCACGATGCACACATCAATGGTGATAAATCATACTATAATCAGCAGGCTACAGAAGTGTAGTATAAGTACCAAACGAAGGGTACTCAATAGGCAACTACCGACTGAGCTCCAAAGATAAAGAAGATATATCAACATATAAAGAGAATGAAAACTACACCCAAGAGTTCAGATCTTATATAACAAGTCAATGAGATAATAGGGAACAACTATCCTATTCATGTCCAAGAGTCTATCATAATGCAACTAATGAAGTACCAGGGTGAACTATCCTATTCGAGATACACTCTACATACATCAATTCAATACCATATATCATAGGTCAATATACGAATAAAGAAAGAAAGAAGGATATAAAGTAATGTACAAGACAAAGAAATCACTATACAATATAAACAACGAATAAAGGGATATAAGGTAGCACAATAGATTTATATAACTTAGATAAAATAGGTATATGTACATAAATACATGAGGTCATCTCCAGGAACACCCTATAGCGTCATATCCTCATTCTAAAACCTTATTATAATACTATCAAGATTCAATACTATTATACTCAGGGTTTCTAATCCAGATGGCTAGTAATGAAATAATTGTGCATAATAATACAATTATGAGATAACACAGGACAAAGAAATACCTCTAGTCCCATTACCGTATCAATGACCAATTTGTCATAAGATAGCTATAATATCAATCATAACAATTATAATAACAATATAAATAACATCATAAATAATCGGATACTTTGGACAACATAATACCTAGTTGAGCCTATGTGTACCCCCACTTCCCCAAACCCAGAAGGTTCAATCAATATACAACAGCACAAGACATATCCATCGCCCATATCTATGCAACCATCCTATACCGGTCGGTAGACATAAGTGCATTCTGGTGATAAGCGATACGTATACAGAAATCAATGCAAGATACACAATCAATATCATAAATCATCATAATTATCATCATCAGGACCACCATTATCATAATCAACTTTCGGCCTTTCCGGGTATCAACATATCATCAATATATCCTCTGTCGTTATAGGGTATAAACATCATCACAGTAGTATCCTCCAGCCTTATCAGTTATCAACATCATCACAATAGTATTCTTGGACCTTGCTGGGTGTTAGTATCAGCACAACTGTCATTACAAATAACATAAACTAAAATACTCATGAACATAGCCATATCGCCATAGAATATCTATCTAGTAAATATTTCCCCTCTACTTATTTATTAGCTAACCAGCGGTTAGTATAATAGAACAACTAGTTTGCTAATCATCACATAACCTCGAGTTATTATCCTTAACATTATCATTCACTAATCCTTATTCATGGGATAGCAACTAACCACCACTTAGTAACTAGCCAACATCTAACATCTAGCCAAGGTTCATCACTAGTCCATAATCGCTATTTATCCTATATTCAATATTACCAACTAATCATCATATATCAGTTAACCATTATTAGAAAACACATGACCACTTATCATCTAACCATATTTATTAACTAACGCCATTTATTAACTAACCTTTGTTTACCAACTAATCCTCATTTAACTATTAATTAATTAACCATTTATCAATTATTCATCATTATAAACTAGCCACCTCTTATTACCAACATAACTTATTATCTAGCCTCATTGATACACAACTCCTCATTTTAATGATTAATTGACATTATAAATTTGGGCATTAATATCACTAATCTTCACCTATGCTAACCCCGACATGATCATTAGCTATATATCAACCATCTCCAACAACCAAATTTCAACTAAGAAAGATTTATTAACTAAAACATTAGATTCCTATCCATCAAATGCTATTGTCGCCTAATAGATAACTAGATACCATATTGCTTAACCATTAATTAAGCATAACAGTCATAAGATCGTATTTCAGCTACAATCACATCAATTACCAATATAATAATCATAAAGGTACCAAACCTATTCCTACCATCGCCAGTATCAGGTAAAATAAGTCGTAAGCAATATATCGCATCTTCCTTCATCCCATACCAGAGATATATATATAAAACATGTATATGAATCCATAATTAGAATTGTATCCCTTTACATTGATAAGAACTTTTTGGATATCCAATAATTATCATAACATGACCCTTGGACTAATAATATATCCAAAATAATAACAACATCATAATAACTGCCTTAGGCCTATATAGATATCCAAAACTCATATCAATAATCATATTTATAAATCGTAAAATATCTCTAGATGTCTTACATAAAGGAGGCATAATATCAATAAGCATATAATCATCTCTCACACAAGAGACATCTCATATCTAGGAGGTATGATATCAATAAGCATGTATATAAGCATGAAATCATCTCTCATATAGGATATCTAATATCAATAGGTCATACATCATGACTATGAAGAAGATCACCCCTCAAGGGTAATTTTCATATCTAAGAGGAATATCATCTCTATAGGACCAACAATCACAACCAAAAAAAGTAGTATCTCTATGGGCACAACAATCATTTCAAATAGGAAATGACATCTCTATAGGCCAATATCATATCTAAGAGGGAATAGCATCTCTATAGGAAAAATATCAAGTCTAAGAGGAAGTAGCATCTCTATAGGCCCATTATCAAGTCTAAGAGGAAATAGTATCTCGGTAGGCCACATAAGGTATCTAAGAGAGAAATCATTTCTAAATGCCCAATATCATTTCCACAAGAAGTATCATAGATATATATCAAAACCCACAATCCAGGAAACATCAATACAAGCTACCAAGTCATAAAGTAACCTTATACTAAGTTTTACTAGTCCCATCTATGTCTACTATCAACAACTAAGTCCATAAGACTAACACAGGTCTAGGACTATATGGGTCGTACGATCCCACTTCTAAACCTGAATTTCCATAATTAGGCACACCATGCCCCAAACAAAGCTAAGGTATCTTGTTCAACCTCTAGATGTCAAATAATCCACATTCAATCTTAAGATAGGAGCTTCAACTAGAAACAAGGTTACTCAAGTCTACTCAACCCAAGTTACGATTTCAAGACTACCACACTAGTCCATAAGGTCAAATCCACAATTCATGCTTCAATTACTAAAACCACAACCCAAACATAAAATTACATCATGACCATACTACAACTAATCTAAAATAGAAAGAGAGGCACTAGGATTCAAAAAGATTATAAATGTATCATCTTATGAGTTCAAAACCCTTATTTAGTCCCAAAATCATCAACAATCAAGGCTAAGCTACACTACGTATAATCAAGCCTAACATCCATATCACACGTAATACATATCATATGTCATCTAAGAAGAGTAGTAGATAGAGGTCTACCTCAAAGCCAAACCGCAAAATATTATATCATGCACCATATGTTTGTTTTCACTTCATAATCCCTAAAATGACATCACACTAAAAAACCATAATCTGATCATCAATACGAGTCTACCAAAACCTATATTGCACTATTATGCTTTGGGTTTAAAAATGATACCAAAATTCCAAATAGGTTCCATATATGGAAAATGAGTTTCTGAGACCAACCCAATATTCACATATGAATAAGAAGTCATAACCTTTAAGAAATGGGTGAAACTTAAGCATACTTTGGGCTAAAATCAAGCCTTAAGCTAAATTGGGGTTTTGGGTCCAAACTAAGAAATTCAAGCACGAATTCAAGGGATTCTTACCTTAAATTAGAAGATAATCGTGATACAAGATGATAATTAAGCTCCCAAGTCACCCACAATGATTAATTTGTGATTAGCACACCACATTAGGGTTTTATGATCTCAAGGAAAGAAGCAAATAGCCAATTCTCAGCTAAAAATAGCTATTTAATGAACTAGCCTAGGATTTTGGTCCTCATGATCACACACATGCAGGCCACATTTGCGAAAGCCGTAATCACTCTAAGTCATCTGCGATCGCAGTCTTGGCTGCACTAGATGATAACTGAAACTTAGAATTTGATTCCAAGTTTTAGCCAATGCCTCGAGATCCATCTGAAATCTAATTTTTGAAATAAAATATGTAGCCATTCTAAATTTGATGTTCTGGATATGTTGGGAAAATCAAATTTTTAATTCAAGGTTGTTTTAACCAAATGTGGGTCCTACACCTATCAAATTTTTAACTTTCTAATTGATAGGTCAAAATAAGTTCGGGTGCATTGGGACCCAAACCGAAGGTCTACCTAGACTAAAATTGATATTCTGGATCAGTTGTTGCAGCTGTAATTTGACTGACATCTTTGCCTGGTGGCCATTTGGAACCGCGAAGACTTCTAAATAGAGAATTATTCTAAATAAAAAAAGTGAACTGCCCGATAACCGAACCATCAGTCCCAACAAGTCATAAATTAAATGGGGCAGCTATAAGGAAGTTCAAACAATGAAGATAAGCATAAATATGTAAAATAAGTTGAAGTGTCATTACATTATTTGTTGAGTCTAGTAACTTTGAAACATTACCCTCGAGAAAATTATTCTTTTGTGCTATATTGTAATCAATAAAGTGCTAGATTTATAAGAGAAACACTATGTACCAATGTAATTTTTTTTTCTTGGTATTCCTCTATTGGTTTTATGAGTATTACCCATATGCTACAAATAAACTCGTTGTTTGAGTTGGAGACAGTGTGCCCCATATACTAATTTATTCTATCACGACCAGACCGACCTATAAACAATGAATTTTAAATTTAGTGATATAAATAGTTCTCAAGTACTTAGTTTGTTCTAAAACTTAATATTTATCTATTTATACAATGTTGTTTTGATTATACTATTAAATTGCCTTTTTGAATTTTTCCTATTTTGTATCTGTAGGTGGTGTTAACTAACATTAAAACAATGTGTCTTGGGGAAAGCATACTCCAATTTTCTCATTTGAACCTATACTTTAATAGAAGCATGTTGTGAGAATCTTGCGGTTTGCCTAGTTTGAGTAAGCAACACATGATATAAGAGAGTCATGTGAATTCTCAAAATAAGTTGAAACTATTGAGAATTGATTTGAATTTGGTATGTGTAAGTGTTTTAAAAATATAGTAGAATCTTTTTATTAGTTGGGTATTATTAAAATTGATGTTTTGCCCTTGCGCTTCTTATAATTATTAGCTAAGAGATGAGGTTTTGTCAATGAAAGAGCTGATGAAATTTTCATTTGATATGATCTTTAAAGTACTACATATAATGAAGCTTCAAAGGTATTTTTCTAGTCATTTTCCTTGACAGAACTCCTACGCACTATATATACTAATTTTTTTGAACTTTTACTAACACTCTTCCACATCAAATGGGGATCACAGTGGTGATAATATGAGTATGAAATATGAATAATCCCATATATGTTAATTTGGATGACAATGTGGGAAATTAAACTAATGATACACCAAAGGTTGACCACCTAAAGATCATGTGGTTGATGATATTGGATAAAAAATATCGGTGTAGGTGATCATGTTGATACAAAAGTTGATAGAATTATAGTTAACTGGAGTAATTTTGTATGTGAGTGGAATGATCTTCAAAATTTTGATTTCTTAAAATTTTCACCAAGTTCAAATGGAAATATGGTTGCAACAGATGGTAAACATAGTTAAGACAGTTGGTTTAATTTTCTTACTATGAAGTGTCAAAGATTATCCAACCACTTTGTATTGTGAATGCAAAATCTATGAATGCTAAAACTAAGGATAGCTAGGAAATTGTTTGGCAAATTATTCCTAATAATGAAATATCTAAGTACATTTAAATCGATAATTTTGTTGCACTGGTGAATACAAATATTGTGGGTAAGGATGTTATTGGATAGATTGACACAATTTTAGGCCCTAAAAGTGTTACATTGGAGGATACAAATATTATAGGCAAGGATATTGATGTAAAGGGCAATGCAATTATTGTTGTTGATGTTGATAGTGTAAAGAAACATATTGATGATACTTCTGTAGGTGATAGATTTGTTGTCATATCAGATGGCACACCTATTGTCCCTTATAGAATACGAAAACTAGTGGTAGTATGTGACTCACCATATGTGTCGAAGTTTGGTTTTGGTTGTAGCAACCTTCATGGTCAACAAGCTAAACATTTAGAGAAAGGGCAATTAAGTAAACACATCTTCTCTCTCAAATATACATTTTGCATCAGTATTACAATTCATTTCTTGATATGAAGTTGTTTTCAATATTTGACAGTTTTATTGATAGATCATGATTTAATTCAAAGTACGTCTTCTATTTCTAGATTTTTTTAATTTTAGTTTTTATTATTTTTTAATAGCTAATACCTTATTTCAATATTTTCTTTACAGACCTTTTTATTCCGAATCTTTCAATAATCTGGCAAAGGCTTTTGACCTTGGTGTTGCCTCGATTAAAACAAAATAATGGTTCTACACTCTTGGATATCCAAGAGTACCTCTAACTGATTCAATAAGTGAGTTATGCAGCATTGTGTTACTTCTGTAGTAGTACAAACTTTTTTATTTTTTAATAGTGTGTATTCTACAGATGTAGTTTTTAAAAATATTTTTCTATTTTAACTTTAAAGCATATTGATGTGATTTCATACTATCTGCGAATGAAATCAAAGCACACTCCTATAGATAATGCAGTTATATTTACCACCATTATTTTTTGGTTTAACTTCTTGATATAAAATTTGTATACAAAGTTTTTGGGTAAAAAATTGTGTCTCTAATCAGAGAAGATGACAAAATTGTTAAGTTTATGATCGGTTTTGTTATGAGATATAATGTGTCATGGTGTAGTGTTGATAATGTTCTTTTCTTGATAAATATTTTTGTAGACTTTCACTGAATTTTGAAACAGTTTCCTTCTAAAGATCAATGCATCTAAATATATGATTCAATGCTTAGTTCACGCCAAATGCATGTGGTTCCAAAAGTCATTTCAGTATATGCAGACT
Source organism: Capsicum pubescens (assembly GCA_030864215.1). Taxonomy (NCBI): domain Eukaryota; kingdom Viridiplantae; phylum Streptophyta; class Magnoliopsida; order Solanales; family Solanaceae; genus Capsicum; species Capsicum pubescens. The sequence continues at coordinate 130,555,338 of CM061543.1, forward strand.
TGATACCACACTTTCTTTCTTGTATTGATTTTTTGGAGAAAGGGAGTGATGGAATTTCAGTTGTTGATTCCTTTGAGATTTGTATGGTAGATGGATTGTCAACTCAAGTGAGAACATAAGTTATTACTCAAAGCCAATTATGTTGATCATTTTTTTTCTGCTTACTTTTGGTTATTGTACTCATTTTGGTATATGTTACAAGGATAGTGTTGTTTTTGTTTCTGATTTTGTGGAATATATGCTTGAAGGCCTTGAAATCCATAACAATATAGATGATAGCCTATGAAATTTATATGGTGTATTACTGTGGCATTATGAAAAGGAAAAATAAAAGCAGGATGCAGTTAGTGATGATGAATCACCTGGTAGACTGAGAAAGAGAAAAGGATCTTCTAAAGTAGTATTAGCTTAGGATACTTTTGAAAATGTAGTAGGTGACATTTATGTAAAATTTTCATACACAATTTGAATGGTTAATTGGTATCTTTGTCGGTATACACTTGTAAGTCCCTCTTATGTTTTTTGAAAAATATGTATTAGTGTGTTGTTGACTATTATATATTTTTTGAAACCTATGTTTTTGAATATAATGTTGATATTTACTTCTTTCTCGACAATCATTTTCTATTGTTTGTGTTATATCTATATATCTTTTGTCGACTTCTTTTTAGCCATTAGTTATCATGTCGGTTTGACTTTCTTTGTTAGTGAATGGATGTGTAGGCTACATGGTGACTAAAGCACTATTACTTTAGGATATAGTTTGTGTTGTGTGTCTATTGTCGATGAAGTTTTTAATCTATACACTTATATTCTTCAATGAGCCAATTGATAAGGTCTCTTAAGGTTATAGATAGCAAACACCTAATAAGTACTATATATAAAATGTTTATTTGTCACAATAATAGGTGTGACTGATACATACTCTTTTGAGGCAACATTTCATGTCCTGAAACTTCTATCATTTCAACCACTATATTTCTGAGGAGTATATATTTCTCTCATGCTACTAGAGTCATTTTTTGTGCTCTTCAGTTTCCATAAATATGCATATATATTATGAAATATATCAACTATAAAAGGATATCTATATTATCATGTAAAGTTGAAATAGTTCATTTGAATCAAAACTAGGAAACATAAAGCATTCTTGTGAAACATCTATTACATTTTTTTTATAGAAACTAATTATTTCATTTGAAAGAAAAAACATTAAAGATAAAAAATCTATCGGTGCAGCATCTGATTAGATTATTGTTGGAGCATTTCCGCATGCTCTTCGATTGTGACCCACCTTTCCATACCTTCCATATGATACTTTGGGCCTTGACATATAGTTCATAAAACCATTGCCTCGATTGTTATTCTTTGGTCTACCTGGTTTGGGTTTCTATATTGGTGGAAGTACTGTGATATCTGACACGTCTGTTGGAACATGTCACGCAGTTTCATCGGGAAGTGGAATAACTGGCAATTCATAGGATTTCAAAAAGTTTTCCTTTATGTAATAAGTTGCATAGTAGGATTGTGAATACATATGAGTGTTACTCGATATCGCCATGACATCCGAACATGGAATTCCATCAACTTGAAATGTAGAAAGCTACATCTTTTTAACACATACACACATTTCTTTGCTTTTGAGTTTCTTCAATCACTATATATACAAGGATGAAAGAAGCCACCACCAGTAATGTACAATAAAACATTAATCAGTTGTATAGCAATACATTTTTAATCTATATGAAATAGAAATAACAAGTCAATTTTTTACCTTTATTTTAACTAAAAAATGAGATTTTTGCTCATTATTATGTTGAATTTATTTCCCTATTCAATAGATGTTGCCTATGCATTTATTCCTGTAATTCCCCAAAAGTATCCCCTGGACGTCACACGGTGCTCAAGACTACGAGTAGTCCTAAGCTAACCCTTTAAGCCTTCTAATCTTGGAACTGATGCTATAACTGAACCAACATATGAAATCTAAAGATAACTGTAATAATATATTTACTGAAAGTCTTAAACTTGGAAATCTTGATAACAAGAAAATTTGAATATAAAATAGAAAACAGAAGGACAAGCCTTTACTTCTAACTAGAGAGACATCGGGACAAGCCCCAACTGACTCAGACTTAACAGAAATCAAATGACTAAAATACTTCATGAATATCAAATCTGATAAAATGGGTCACCTAAAACTATGAGGACTCACCAAATTTTGGGATGTAGGTAGAGATGCTCGTAATCAATCACGCTGCTGGAACTGAGCACCAGGACCTACATTATGAAATAATGTAGCACAAAGACATATATGTGGATCAGTACTTCTGGAATGTACAGAGTATGTAGGGGTGAATTCATAAGTAATACAATAACTCAATATTCATATAAATTTTCAAATGATGCATGCTAAGTGTAAATAACTCACCTTAAGATTAAACAAATCAAAATTTCAAAATCATAACATGAGTAATGAAGCATAAGAATAACTCTGTGATCCATAACTCTTACTTTCTAAAAGCTTTACTTTTTGTTCTATCTTTTTCTTTCGGAGATTCTTCTAACCGAAACAAATCATATGAGCTATCATGCAGTCCAATGTCTTACCCACATTGGGGAGAGTTGTTCTACCCTTGCCCTCATAATAGAACCTTAACTTAAGTGATCACTATACTTAACCCAAAATAGGACTTAAACCTACGGAGGCATATAGTTCTGGGGCATGTGACCTTGGACTCATACCCAACTTAGTGCTAAATACTTGTAATACCCTTGTTTTTTTCCTAGCTAGAAATCATCTCAAGGATGCTAGGACTTACATTGAAATGCAAACATATCTTTGTACACGTGGTATTTTTTGATATTTTAACTTTCTATCATGTGGGAAATTGAGTTAGCTTTCCAATGGTACCAATTTTGTCCAAATCCAACATCAGACGAGGAAGTTATGGATGTTTTACTTGAAACTGTCGGAAACGCCCAGGTATGACGGCCAAGTCGACGGACCACCACATAAGTGATGAACCGCCACTTTGACCATCACCGCCAAGGCAGTTGAGCCACGTACTAGATAAGGACTGACGTACGAGTTGACGGACCATCAAAGTGGTGACGGACCTTCATCCAGGTCGTCAACTCTTATCCAGTGAACCCCATTTCTGGTTCACGTCTGACGGGCTAAGTGAAGGACCATCAAGTGTCTGATGGACCGTCAATCGGACCGTCACACACCACGTTTATTTTATTTCCAGGTCATTTTAATAGGGGTATTTTGGTCACTTATCACTCGCCTACATATACCCAGATGAGTTCGAATTCAGCCATTATGCTCATTATTATTTCACAAACAAAAACTAGGGTTTCTCTCTAAATTTAATCTCCAAGAAAAAGACCCAATCCTCATCAAGAATCAAAGGATTTCAAACCCTTCAAGTTCAAAAACGTCAAGAACCCTGAGTCAGGTATGCGTAGTGTTCATCTATGGACCCCTTTCGTTCATAGAGTTCAAGAACCATGCTTTTAAATGAGAAACTTTGATTTCCTTGTTGTTATGTGATGTTGTTCATGTTAATGATCATTGTCTAAGTTTCAAGATATTAATTTAAGTTGACTTCCATGATGTATGCATGCTTGTAGTTAAAACCCATGAATTTGGGTAGTTCAAAATGATTAAAATTGTTGAGAAAACCTATGCCTCAAAGTGTGCATGCAAGGTGTTTCTTAAAATGCCTAGAATGCTAAAAATCATGATCCCATGACCCTATAGTACTTAAAGGACAAGCTATGTCAACTCTTAAGATGATTCCACATGAACTTCCATGCTATTGATATGTGTTGCTAGTATGATTATGAAATGAACATGATATTAAGGTTGTGCAAGTACTTCCATGTGACATGAAATCCTTTCCATGCAATACATTGTTGATAACCATGCTTAGTATAAAATCCCTTATGTACGATATTATGAATTGTGGACTCAAATCTTGTGATCAAGTCATGTCATGTGTATCAGTTCCTTCCATCGAGTCCTGGGGGTATTCGTACCCAAAAAAAATAGTTGTGTACCTAGAGCCATGTCATGTCATCACGATCATCTCATTCAAGCCACAATCTATAGAACTCAGTTTGTCATGTGACTCAGGAAACCTCAGAAATCTCATGATCTCAGTAAATTCTCAGAGAGTAGTACTGTTTCATCAGTCAATGGACGTCAGTTATTCAATCCATGTACAGTCAGTTAAATCATGTTCAATCTCTTCAGATAAGAGTAGAAGTTAGCACCGAGTGAACCCAAGGATGGGAACTTACCTGCCATTTCAAGGTGTGATTCTTAGAAGTCATCCTTGTGTTCCAGAACTATGTAGCCAGAGTAGGTTGAGACATATTAACCTGTCAAACTAGGGTTAATGAGGTGGATTAACCTATCAGTTTAGGGTTCCCACCATTCTCATTTGAGTACCTTCCAGATGAGGGTCACTCACAACTGTCTTTACCAGTAGCGCGTATTGACACCCCTCCAGTCGGGGTAGAGATTGGACCCCAACATTGCTATATGCATTATTGGGGCATGTCGATTAAACAACTACCTCCCATAGTTTTAGGCTCAATCTTAGTAAAAGAACTCAGATAGTTCTTCAGATATCAGTATACCAGGACTGCCAGATACAGTCAAATTTGGTTATAGTATGAAACTCAGATAGTTCCATCAGATACAGGACTGTCAGACACAGTCACCCATGTATTTAAAACTACAGTATCAGTCATGATCAGTTATCAGTAAACTATGTATTAGCATACAAATTTAGCTATCACGCATTCGCGATCTCAGTTTCTATGTATGCATGTTTGCACTCTCACATTTATATCAGTCAGTTAGTTAGCATTTTTCATGTATGTAACCCTATTTATGTTCAGCCTACCTCACTCGTATACTCAGTACTCCAGTTGTACTGACGCATTCGCGCTATGGTGCTTTCTCTTTATGTTACACCATAGGTTCAGAGACACGAGTTCCAGACCAGCAGTAGCAGTCGCATTCCAGTATACAGAGTTGTAGTGAGTCCTCTTCATTTGAGGATGATATGATTTAATTTATTCATTTATTATTTTAGGTAGCTATCAGTTTACAGAGTTAGTTGGAGACATGTTCCTTCAACTCCTTATTCAGGAAGTGTTTATAGTCTTTCAGATTTAGTTCATTTTTTATTCAGACTTCAGTTATCTTGGGTATTTTTCACCCACATGGATGTTATAATTATTTTAGTTGAACCTTATGGTCTATTGTTTATGTTTTCCGCATATTACATATATGTTAAGAAATGTACAGGTATAGATATCAGTCATGGGTTAGCTTGTGGTCCCTCGGGGTCATGAGCACTGTGTAGCATTTCGGTTCAGAAAATCGGGGTATTACAAACTTGGTATCAGATCCTAAAGTTCAATAGAGTCCTAGGAAATTTGAAAGACGCATCTAGTAGAGTCTTGTGCATAGGTGTGTTGCGCGCCACATTTATGTACATGAGGCTATGAGATATTTTAGGAATAGTTTCCCTTCTTTCAGTATTTATGTCATGCTAGTGAGCATAATCTCAAGTTAAACTCTCAGTGTAATTCGTTCTTCTCTTATTTCAGAATATACCTCCAAAAAGAAGAAACCAGCCAGTTCCTCAGACCGAAAACCCTTTGGGCGAGCATGTTTCTCATGCGGAGTTTAGAGCCGCATTCACAACACTTTCTCAGTCCATGGCTGCCCAGAATGAATGCCATCAGTTATTCTAGCCAATCCAGTGGCCATTTCTACAGCTGCTAGAATTCGAGACTTCACCCGAATGAACCCTCCATCTTTGTTTGGGTCTAAGTCTGATGAAGACCCTTAGGAATTCATTGACCCAGTCTAGAAGGTCATTGACATCATGGGAGTTACTTTTGTTTAGAACGTTGAGTTAACCACATACCAGTTATAGGATGTTTCTCACACTTGGTACAAATAGTGGAAGTCTGAGAGGTTAAAGAATGTAGGTCCTATAGAGTGGGAGAAATTTGTCATGGCTTTGTTAAATAGATTCTTTCCCCAAGGGCTGAGGGAGGCCAAAGTTCTTGAGTTTATCAACCTCAGGCAGGGAAATATGATGGTTAGGGAGTATTCTCTCATATTTACTCAGCTAGCCAGATATGCCTCTCATGTGGTTGCAGACAATAGGGCTAAGATGAGCAAGTTCTTGTCAGGAGTGAATGATAGCATGGTAAATGTGTATAGATCTGCAATGCTGAACAGTGATATGACTTTACCCATGCTCATGACCCATGCTCAGAAAATAGAGGAGCAAAAGGTTAGATCTAGGGAGAGGCAGAATATAAGAACAAGATCAGGCATTTTCAGGTTTTCTCAACCTAAATCAGAAGAAGAAAACCGTTCGCAGTTTCTTCCTAAGTCAGCAGCTCAATCTCCTTCCTCCACTAGTGCCCTAGTGCCAAAATTCAGAGATGGCAACAGAGATAGAGCACCAGGTTCTAAATCTCAGGGCAGTGTCAGCAATGCTCAAACTAATCCCCTATGTCAAACTTATGGTAAGAACCACCAGGGTGTTTGTAGAGCTGGTACTGATGTTAGTTTCGGTTGTGGCAAGCCAGGCCACAGAGTCAGAGATTGTCCTCAGTCCATTTATCAGGGTCAGTAAAATCATTCCACAGCTCAGTTCGGTCACTCAAACCAGCAGGGTGCCACTTCCAGTGCTACCAGTGGGCAACACCCAAACAGACTCTATGCTCTTCAGACTCGACAGGATTAGGAAAATTCTCCTGATGTCATTACTGGTACATTACAGATTTTCTATATTCATGTTTATTCTTTGCTAGAACCAGGTGCATCCTTGTCTTTTATAACCCCTTACACAGCAGGCGATTTTGGAATCAGCCCCAAAATTTTAGCAGAACCTTTTTCAGTCTCTACCCCAGTGGGTAAAACCATCATAGCTCAACGGGTATATAGGAATAGCCTGGTTATGATATTTTAGAAATCCGTGTCAGTAGATTTAGTCGAGTTAGAGATGACTAATTTTGATGTCATTCTCGAAATGGATTGGCTTCATTCCTGCTATACCACAGTCGGCTATAGAAACAGGATAGTTCAATTTCAGTTCTCGAATGAGCCCGTTCTAGAATGGAAGGGTAGTACTTCATTTTTTAGTGGTCATCTTGTTTCCTACCTTCGGATAAGGAAAAGGAGCAAAAGGTTAGGGCTAGGGAGAGGCAGAATAAGAGAGCAAGATCAGGCATTTTTAGTTTTTCTCAACCTAAATTAGAAGGAGGAAACCATTCGTATTTTAGTCCCAAGTCAGCAGCTCCAGCTCCCTCCTACGCTAGTGCCCCAGTGCCGAAATTCAGAGATGGCAACAGAGATAGAGGACCAGGATCTTAATCTCTGGGAAGTGTCAACAATTCCCAAACTAATCCCCTATGTCAAACATATGGTAAGAACCACCAGGGTATTTGCAGAGCTGGTAGCGATGTTTGTTTCGGTTGTGGCAAGCCAGGCCACAAAGTCAGAGATTGTCCTTAGTCCAGTTATCAAGGTCAGTAAAATCGTTCCATATCTCAGTTCAGTCACCCGAACCAGTAGGGTACCACTTCCAGTGTAACTAGTGGGCAATGCCCAAACAGACTCTATGCTCTTCAGACTCGATAGGATCAGGAAAAATCTCCTGATGTCATTACTGGTACGTTATAGATTTTCTATGTTCATGTTTATGCTTTGCTAGACCCAGGTGAATCCTTGTCTTTTGTTACCCCTTACACAGCAGGAGATTTTAGAACCAGTCCCAAAATTTTAGCAGAGCCCTTTTCAGTCTCTACCCCAATGGGTAAAACCATCATAGCTCGATGGGTATACAGGAAAAACTTGATTATGATATTTTAGAAATCCACATCACCAGATTTAGTCGAGTTAGAGATGACTAATTTTGATGTCATTCTCGGCATGGATTGACTTTATTCCTACTTTACCACAGGCGACTGCAGAAATAGGATAGTTTAGTTTCAGTTCCCGAATGAGTCCGTCCTAGAATGGAAGGGTAGTACTTCATCTTTTAGGGGTCAACTTGTTTCCTATCTTCGGGTAAGGAAAATAATTTCTAAGGGGTGCGTGTATCATCTCATGCATATTAAAGATTCTAGTTCTGAATCTCCTAGTTTTGAATCAGTCCCAGTGGTTAATGAATATTCAGACGTGTTTCCCGAAGATCTTCCAGGCATTCCTCCTGAAAGGGAAATAGACTTCGACATAGACCTTCTCCGAGATACTCAGCCTATTTCTATTCCTCCATATAGAATGGCACCAGCAGAACTCAAGGAACTGAAAGATTAGGTGAAGGATATCTAGGATAAGGGATTCATCAGGCCCAGTGTATCCCCATGGGGTGCACCAGTCTTATTCATGCGCAAGAAAGATGGTTCTCTCAGGATATGTATCGATTACCGTCAGCTCAACAAAGTTACGGTCAAGAATAGGTATCCACTTCCCAGAATAGATGATTTGTTTGACCAACTTCAGGGTGCCAGTTATTTCTCCAAGATAGACCTCATATCAGGCTATCATCAGCTTAGATTTAGGGAATGTGACATCCTGAAGAAAGCTTTCCATACTCTGTATGGTCACTTCGAATTTCTAGTCATGTCCTTTGGTCATACTAATGCCTTTGCAGCTTTCATGGACTTGATGAATTGGGTTTTCAAGCAGTACTTGGAAATGTTCTTCATAGTCTTCATAGATGATATTCTAGTCTATTCTCGCACAGAGCGTAATAATTCAGACCATCTCAAAATTTTTCATCAGACTCTCAGAGATCATCAGTTGTTCGCCAAGTTTAGTAAGTGCGAATTTAGGCTAAGATCGGTAGTATTCCTTGGCCATATTGTTTTCGGTGGTGGCATTAGAGTAGATCCTTAAAAGATCGAAGTGGTAAGAAACTGGCCTCGCCCTGTCTCTCCATCAGATATCAGGAGTTTCTTCGGTTTGGCTGGCTATTACAGACGCTTTGTCGAGGGATTTTCTTCTATTACATCTCCTATGTCCAGATTGACTCAGGATAAGGTTAAGTTTCAGTGGTCATAGTCTTATGATAAGAGTTTTCAAGAGTTAAAGACTCGACTCACCTCATCCCCAGTTCTATCTCTTCCAGATGGTTCAGATGGTTTTGTAGTCTATTTTGATGCGTCCAGAGTGGGTTTAGGTTGTGTCCTCATGCAATATGGTAAGTTCATAGCCTACGCCTCCAGACAGCTAAATCCCCATGAGAAGAATTATCCTACTCATGATCTTGAGTTAGTAGCCATAGTATTTGCCCTAAATATTTGGAGGCATTATCTATACAGAGTTCATGTAAATATCTTCACAAATCCTAAGAGTCTCTAGTATGTTTTTTCTCAGAATGATCTCAATCTTCGTCAGAGAAGGTGGTTAGAGCTCTTGAAGGATTATGACATGAGTGTCCTTTATCACCCGAGAAAGGCCAACGTTATGGACGATGCTCTCAGTAGACTCTCCATGGGTAGTATTTCTCACGTTGAGGATAGCAAGAAAAAGATAGCCCAGGAAATCCATCAGCTTGCCAGACTAGGCGTTCACTTAGTCAATTCTTTAAAGGGTGGTGTATGTGTTCGGAGTAGTTCAGAGTCATCTTTAGTTTCCGAGGTAAAACAAAAGCAAGACAGGGATCCCAGCCTTGTCAAGCTAAAAGAGTCAGTTCAGAATCAGAAAGTAGAGGCTTTCTCCCAAGGAGGAAATGGTGTTCTTCGTTGTCAAGGTCGTCTGTGTGTTCCAGGTATATATGAATTAATGCAGCGAATTCTTGCAGAAGAGCATGGTGCGCGATACTCTATTTATCCAGGGGCCACTAAGATGTAACGCGACTTACGGGAGATCTATTGGTGGAGTGGGATAAAAAGAGATGTTGTAGAGTTTGTGGCTAAGTGCTCTACATGTCAACAGGTTAAGATAGAGCATAAAAAACCTAGTGGGTCCATACAGGAGTTCACCATTCCTACTTGGATGTGGGATGAAGTGAACATGCATTTCATGACGGTCTTGCCTCGAACTCGTCATCAGCATGATTCAGTTTGGGTTATTGTAGATAGAATGACCAAGTCATCTCATTTCCTTCTAGTTCGTACCTCTTATTTAGCCGAGGATTACGCCAAACTCTATATCATGGAGTTGGTCAGATTACACGGTGTTCCATTATCTATCATCTCAGTCAGAGATACACAGTTCACCTCTTACTTTTGGAAAGCATTCCAAAAGGGTCTTGGTACCCAAGTTCATCTCAATACCACCTTTCTTCCTCAGATAGATGGTCAAGCAGAGAAGACCATTCAGACTCTTTAAGATATGCTAAGGGTGTATGCAATTGATTTCATGGGAAGTTGGGACGACCACTTGCCTCTTATTGAGTTTGCATACAACAATAGCTATCATTCCATTATTCAGATGTCTCCATTCAAAGCTCTCTATGGTAGGAGTTGTATATTTATAGTGGATTGGTTTGAAGTTAGTAAGGCCTCAGTCATCGATCCTGACTTGGTATTCGACGTCTTAGAGAAAGTTCAGTTGATCAGAGAGAGACTTTGGGCTCCTTAAAGCCGACAGAAGTCTTATACAGATGTTTGTAGAAGGGATCTCGAGTTCGAGGTCAATGACTATGTCTATCTCAAGATCTCTCCCATGAAGGGAGTGAAGAGGTTCGGTAAGAAAGGAAAACTCAGTCCCCGCTATGTCTGTCCCTTCAAGATTCTCAGTCGTTTCAGCAAGGTAGCTTATGAGCTTGAATTGCCTTCAGATCTAGCCTCAGTTCATCTGGTCTTCTATGTCTCCTTGATGAAGAAGTACATAGGTGACCCAGCAGTTGTAGTCCCTATTCAGAACATTGATGTTTAGGACAGCCTCTCTTATGAAGAGATTCCAGTCTAAATTTTAGACTATCAGATTTGTAGGCTGTGGAACAAAGAAGTCCCTCTAGTCAAAGTTTTTTGGCGAAATCAGTCCATTGAGGGAGCTACTTGGGAAGCAGAAGTAGACATACATACCAAGTACCCTCACCTTTTCTCCGCCAACCAAGATCAAGCTCAAGGTAACAGTCCTCCTTAATCTTATTCAGTTTCACGTTCAGCATTCAATACAACTTGATATTTCGTTTCATGTTCATGTTCCATCACAAATTTGGTATCAAGTACCATTGCATATTCATTCATGCATACATGTATCAGACCAATAAATAATCACGCATCAGATATGCATTCATGAAACAGTTACAGGTGCATCAGATATGCATGTTCAGTATAATGCATTCAGTTTGTTAGTCATAAGATCATGTTCTAGCTACTCATGTTCAGATTATTGTTTCCCCTCTCCGTCAGTTCCATTAGAGGATGAATTTTCTCAAGGGGGAGATATTGTAATACCCGTGCCTTTTTCTAGCTAGAAATCATCTCAAGGATGCTAGGACTTACATTGAAATACAAACATATCTTTGTACATATGGTATTTTTTGATATTTTAACTTTCTATCATATGGGAAATTGAGTTAGCTTTCCAATGGTACCAATTTTGTCCAAATCCGACATCAGACGAGGAAGTTATGGATGTTTTACTTGGAACTGTCGGAAACGCCCAGGTATGACGGCCAAGTCGACGGACCACCACGTAAGTGATGAACCGCCACTTTGACCATCACCGCCAAGGCAGTTGAGCCATGTACTAGATAAGGACTGACGTATGAGTTGACGGACCATCAAAGTGGTGACGGACCTTCATCCAGGTCGTCAACTCTTATCCAGTGAACCCCATTTCTGGTTCACGTCTAACGGGCTAAGTGACGGACCATCAAGTGTCTGATGGACAGTCAATCGAACCGTCATACACCACGTTCATTTTATTTCCAGGTCATTTTAACAGGGGTATTTTGGTCACTTATCACTCGCCTACATATACGCAGATGAGTTCGAATTCAGCCATTATGCTCATTATTATTTCATAAACAAAAACTAGGGTTTCTCTCTAAATTTAATCTCCAAGAAAAAGACCCAATCCTCTTCAAGAATCAAAGGATTTCAAACCGTTCAAGTTCAAAAACGTCAAGAACCCTGAGTCAGGTATGCGTAGTGTTCATCTATGGACCCCTTTCGTTCATAGAGTTCAAGAACCATGCTTTTAAATGAGAAACTTTGATTTCCTTGTTGTTATGTGATGTTGTTCATGTTAATGATCATTGTCTAAGCTTCAAGATATTAATTTAAGTTGACTTCCATGATGTATTCATGCATGTAGTTAAAACCCATGAATTTGGGTGGTTCAAGATGATTAAAATTGTTGAGAAAACCTATGCCTCAAAGTGCGCATGCAAGGTGTTTCTTAAAATTCCTAGAATGCTAAAAATCATGATCCCATGACCCCATAGTATTTAAATGACAAGCTATGTCAACTCTTAAGATGATTCCACATGAACTTCCATTCTATTAATATGTGTTGCTAGTATGATTATGCAATGAACATGATATTAAGGTTGTGCAGGTAACCTTACTTCTCTACATTAAAACACAACCCAGACCAACTCTGGAAGCATCACAGTAAACAACAAATCCATCTGAGCCATTTGGTAGTATCAAAATTAGGGCTGAAGTGAGTCGAGTCTTCAACTCCTGAAAACTCTTCACACAAGAATCTGACCATTGAAACTTAACTTTCTTCTAAGTCAATCTAGACAAGGGGGATGCAATATATGAAAACCCTTCAACAAACCATTGCTAATAGCTAGCTAAACCCAAGAAACTCCTGATATCTGATGAAAAGATGGGTCTGGGTCAGTTTCTCACTACTTCGGTCTTTTGAGGGTCAACTCTAATGCCCTCACTGGAAAAAATATGACCAAGAAAAGCTATTGACCTTAGCCAAAACTCACACTTACTGAATTTGGTAAATAACTGATGATCTCTAAAGGTTTACCGCATAATTCTGAGATGGCCTGCATGATCATTCTCGCTACGAGAATAAACAAGGATGTCATCAATGAAGACTATAATGAATATGTCCAAGTACTACTTAAACACTCTCTTCATCAAGTCCATGAAGGTTGATGGGGAATTAATTAGTCCAAAGGACATGACTAAAAATTCAAAGTGACCATACCAAGTTCTGAAAGCTGTATTTTGAATGTCACATTCTCTTAATTTAAGTTGGTGATAGTCGAATCTAAGGTCTATCTTAGATAAATAACTTACACTTTGAAGTGGGTCGAATAAGTCATCAATCCTAGGAAGAGGATATTTGTTCTTGATTATGACTTTGTTCAACTAGCGGTAGTCGATGCACATTCGAAGAGAGCCATTTTTCTTTCACACGAACAGGACTGGAGCGCCCCATGGAGAAACACTGGGCCTTATGAAAACTTTATCTAAAAGGTATTTAAGCTGCTCTTTTAACTCTTTAAGATAGGCTGGAGCCATACGATATAGAGTGATGGAGATTGGTTGAGTATCAAAGGGAAGATCAATATTGAATTCTATTCTCTATTGGGATGTAACCCTGGCAAATCTTTGGGAAAAAACTCGGGAAATGTATTGACTACATAGACTGACTAAACTGTTGGAGCTTCAAGCTTAGTATCTTTAACTCAAAAAAATAATAAATACACCCTTTCGATATAAACTTTTTGGCCTTAAGATGTGAAGTGACTATTGGGAGATTTAGAACTACCTTCCCACTCAAAAACTACCTCATCCGGAAACTGAAATTTCACCACACAGGTGTGACAATCTATTGATGCATATCATGAATGGAACCAATCCATTCCTAGAATAACATCAAAATATACCATTTCTTACTCTATTAAGTCTTCTAGTATGATCTTATGTAGGACAGTTATAGGACACTTCTTATAGACTCATTCGACTACAACTAACTCACCTACTGGGGTGGAAACTAAGAAGGTTTTGGAGAGATTTTCAGGACCTATGCCAAAATTTGCCGCAACCAATAAAGTCACATAAGAGGTATTTGATCCTGGGTCTAACAACACATATATATCAAGATGAAAGACACAAAGTATACCAGTAATAACATCTAGTGAAGTCACTTGTTCGTATCGGAATGGTAAAGCATAGAATCGATTATGGTGCTGACTGTCACCGGTACTGGATGATGCACCATGGGGATGAGCTGCGCGGCTTGGTGAAACTGGTGCGTTAGTACCCTGAGTTTGGGAAAGAGCATCCCTACTTCTCTGCTTAGTATATGGACACTCTTTAATTCTTTGGCCCAACTTGCCACACCCATAACAACCCTTTTTCCTATCAAACACTTGCTATGGTGGATTCTACCATACTTTGGACATGTCAGATAACTAGGCCTTCCACCCATACTATTCTGACACCTAGAAATTAAAGTCCTGGCCCACTGATCCTACTTGGTTCTGGGTGCAGGGGCACTGGCTGAGGATGGCGCTGGCACTGATGAATGACCCTAAAATTGCAAACGGTTTCCCCTTTCAAACCTTGGTTGTCCATACTCAAATTTTTTTGTTCTAGCCTTCTTATTTCTCCTATCTCTTCCCTTCAAATTCTATACCTTAATCTACTGAGCATGAGTTATCAACCTAGCAATATTCATATCCCCAATAAGCATGGCAGTCCTATACTCCTTGACTAACAGATTAGACACTCCAGTAACAAACTTACTCATGTTAGATCTAGGGTCAACTACCAACTTGATAGCATACTTAGACAATTGAGTGAACATAAAGCAGTACTCTTCACTATCATAGAGCCCTGCCTCAGGTTTGTGAACTCCTAAACCTTAGCTTCTCTCATACCACATGGAAAGAACCTACCTAGAAATACATCCTAAAATACCTGCCAACTTATAAGAGTTACATTCTCACCTCTACTATCTTTCCACATAACAACTCATTCATAAGCAACATCCTTCAACCTATAGAATACTAATTCTATACTATTCTCCTTAGCAATATACATGATCTGGGTGATCTTTTTCACCTCATCAATGAAGAGCTGTGGATCCTCACCAACCTTAGACTCAAAGAACTCAGGTGGATTCATTCTTGTGATGTCATGAATCCTAGATAAAGCTAGATTACCATTGTGCTGAAGTAGGACTACCGCTTGTTGGTTACCCTTAATATTGGCATTCACAAATTGTGTCAACGCCTGAAAGGCTGCCTAAAATTCAGCATGAGACACATTCTCATTTAGAGGGTCATCTTGCATTGGTGGTTGGTCACCATTTGTATATGCATTGTCTCGACAAGGAGGCATATTCTATCACGTAAAATCTTAAGTTAAAGAAGATAAATACAACTGTAAGCATGATGTATCATGAAAGAAATAATGATTCCTAACTTATTCCAAAGCCTCTTGATCATAAATGTGGTGTGCTTCACATCTATGATCATGACTCTATTTAACATTGCAAGTCAGAAGTAACCCCTGGATGTCACACAGTTCTCAAGACTATGAGTAGTCCCAAGCTAACCCTTTAAGCCTTCTAATTTTGGAACTCATGCTATGACTGAACGAACATATGAAATCTAAAGATAACTGTAATAATATCCTTATTGAAAGTCTTAAATTTGGAAATCTTGATAACAAACACTTTTGAATCTAAAATATAAAATAGTTGGACAAGCCTATACTTCTAACTAGAGAGCTACTGGGCCAAGCCCTACTGACTCAAACTTAACAGAAATCAAATGACTAAAATACTTCATCAATATCAAAGTCTGATAAAATGGGTCCTCAAACTATGAGGACTCACCAAACGTCGGGATGTAGATGGAGATGCTCGTAATTATTCCCACTTCTAGAACTGAGCACAAGTACCTACATTATGAAACAATATAGCACATAGACATGTATGTGGATTAGTACTTTTAGAATTTACTGTGTATATGGGGGTGAATGCATAAGTAAAACAATAACTCAATATTCATATAAACTTTCAAATAATGCATGCTAAGTGTAAATGACTCACCTTAATCTTGAATAAATCAAAGATTTCAAAATCATAACATGAGTAATGAAGCATAAAAATAACTTTGTTAGCTATAACACTTAGTTTCTAAAATCTTTACTTTTTGTGCTATCTTTTTCTTTGGGAGGTTCTTCTGACCGACATAAATCATGTGAGCTATCATGGATTCCAATGTCTTATACATGTTGGGGAGATATGTTCTACCCTTGCCATCAAAATAGAACCTTAACTTAAGTTATCACTATACTTAACCTACTATGGGACTTAAACCTATGGTGGCACATAGCTCTGGGGAATGTGACCTTGGACTCATACCCAACTCGGTGCTAAATACTACTCCTATATTACTTATATGCTCATACTTTTAGGAAATCCACTTTAAAATAGCACAACGGTTTATATAATGAAAACCATGTATGCTTCTCTTTACTTTAAGTCAAAGTCAAGATGAACAAATATGGATTCCATATCTTATCTTAGGATCAAGAGATCAATATTTGCTTTTAAAACACTTAACAAAACTTGTCAATAGAACATAAGGACATAATCTCCTTATAAACTCATCACTTGTAATTGAGACTCAAAATATCATGCTTTAATGCATCAATAATCATATTTAAACTTCATGCTCACTAATCATCTTAAAATCTTTCAACAATCTCAATCAAGGTAGCGGAATGTAAATCGTAATATGAATCTCATGAATTCAAACATGGATATATGTAAATCTCTTAAAATTAAAGCCTTAAATAACATAATAGTTTCATAAACTAAAAAGAAGAAGAATTGGGTATGAACCCTAATTTCAATTCATGCAAAATTTAACTTAAAACCAAGTCTTGGGAACAAGGGTGGAAGAAAACCCTTTTTCATAACCCCAAATACCTTAATAAACTTGAATTTGTAAAAAAACCTTGACCTTGAAAGCCTTGGAGATAATCTTGAAGGTTTTCTTAAAAATTCTTGAATTAGGGAACTTAAAGTCTTGTTTTTCTTGAAGAGAAGATGATGGAATGAATGAACTTGGGGGAGGATTAGGGTTTGTTCTTGAGAGTAAAATTTGAGAATATGGGCAAATAATGCCCTAACTGATGTTTAATCTCTTATTTTTATGACTTGGGGTAATGGGAGAAGACCTAACTGTCCC
This sequence comes from Capsicum pubescens, assembly GCA_030864215.1. Classification (NCBI taxonomy): domain Eukaryota; kingdom Viridiplantae; phylum Streptophyta; class Magnoliopsida; order Solanales; family Solanaceae; genus Capsicum; species Capsicum pubescens. Next base: position 130,572,524 of record CM061543.1, read on the forward strand.
TCAGAAAATTAAATTCATAATTAGTATGTCGTTTGGAGGGACACCGCGACGTGGTCAATAGCCCATCGCTATACTCACCGCGATGCACCATAATCGATGTGAGGCTTTAGAATCAAAATCCAAATGTGCCTCAATTCTCGTTCAAAAAATCCAAATATGATCCTTACACCGCTAAACATGAATTAACTCAAAAAATATCATCTTAGAGTCCAGAAGTTCAACTTTAAAATCCTCGAAGTTAGGAGGTCTTAAAAAATGGCTAAGTCCCCCAACACTTCGCTAAATTTTCAAGCTTTAAGCCTCTTATGTATACACTTGAAGCTGAACCAAGCTATGTCTAATACAAGGTATTATAATTCCATTTTTATTATTCCACCACATTACCAAATCCATCATAAATTGTAGAACTTTCTTTATTGCCAGTTCTCTTCTCTCTCTATTTGCTGAATTTAGCAATCACTATAATCAAAGTCATCACCATGGATCTGTTGACATTTTAATATGCTATTGACCATTTTTCATAGATAGATAATTTCAAATATGTAACACCTCAACCTATCATTGATTTTGTTTGTATCTTCCATTAGCCAATCAAATTTGTCTTTATGTATTTCTAGCCATTGCAAAAAAAATTCCATTTAGCTGATTGTGATTGCTTTTGAATTTACCTTTGATGTTACTACATAGATGATTGATTCATATACAATGAGTTGAATTTCGATATACATTTACAGCACCTTCCAATATACTTTTATGTCGATCAGATATTATGCACATATTTTCTCCTTCACCATATGCCATTTTAATCATAAAAAAATCATTCCCATGAAGAATAATTTTTAGATTCAACAATAGCATGTGCTAACGGCTGAATTTTCCCTGATTATGCAAATGAAAAGAGTCAACATGTTAGACTAGTCTTAATTACAAATATTAACCTTTTGCAACTAGTAATTGTGGTAAAATACACATACTAAAAGATGGATTTCTACATCTTTTCAAAGTAGATTATTGTATATGAAAATAATTTATTAAACTCACTTGTTCTATCAAGCACACAACATGATTCCCTGATATGCTGATTCAAGTAAAGGACCATCAACAACTATGGTTAGCATACAATATTCCTATCCTTTAATTCATGAATTCAGTATGATAACAGCGAATAGAATGTCACTGCCCGCTATTTTGTGTAACATTGTATATGATCTTGGATTGATTGTAATTACCATATACAAGGAAGACGATAGTTTAGTATATGATTCACACAGCAAACCTCTGACCATTTAAAAAAAATTTCCTTTGCTTTGTATGTTTTTTATAGTGTATCCTAATCTTATGAATGTTTATCATTTGATCCATGATCTCTGCTGGAGTGAATGATGATTTTAGATTTAGATATTTTTTTCACCATTTCAGTAATGGTTAATGAAGTAGCATGACATTGTGAAAGCATTTTATCCGCAATTGCATAGGTGTGAACATTAATGAATTTTGTCACCATAAAGACCACTGATTGTTTTTTACTTGAAGATCAAAAATTTCATTGACATTTTTTATTCGCACATTACAAATAATACTTATATAAATACAGTTATACAAAATAATGATAAAGTTCACATACAATATTGAGACAATTTTTGCAGAAATTTTATACTAATACATGTTACACTTTCGTCACACTTGCAAGCATATAAACTAAGACAAACATGTTTTTAGTAGCTATATACCATATACAATATTCTGATCCATGGAACTAAACTTAGAGCATATGGATACTAGAAGACATACAACAAACTAAGAGTTCTAATAGAAGTTATGCTTTATAGTTAGCAACCATAGAGAAAGAAAAAGAGGATTAGTTTGGACAATAATTGAGTAGTATAACTTCTTACGATAAAATCAATATTTCTCTTTGTTATTAAAGATGACTACTATAAATCATAATATTAATCACCAAACTGCTAAAGAAGAAAATTAAATAAAATTATATTGATGTAATCTCTATAGGAACATATACATATACAGTCCATATACTACATTGATGCAGTTTCTACAATAAAACCTATGCATACATAGGACTTATACTATACTAATGCACTTTATATTGAAATACCAAACTGATACAGTACCTATGCTATATTGATGAACTTTATATAGAAAAACATGTCTATACATTCCATATAACACTAATTAGTTTTTCGTAGGATAATTTAGAATCTAATTTTTTACAAGCTATATTTTGTAATAATGTAAGGTGTTGATCTATTACAATCTCTTTCTTTCAGTGAAAATATTCATACTCAAGCAAATAATAGTTGTCAAAGATAACAATTGTTAATGTAAGTGATACATTTTCCAATGATCTTTATTTATTATGAATAGTTACTTTTAGTTATTAGAGTTTAATAATTTTAATTGGTGCACAAAATATCTATCATTTTAAGCCTTCCTTAGAAGGAACACTACAAGGTCTTTGTGAGTAGCACACAAGGCAAATCCACTTTTGACCTTTCCGATAGAAACATTTTTATCAATTCCATTTTCTAACTAAGAAACACAGTCCACTCATGTACTCTAGCTTCGTTAATCAGATATGGTAGTTAGCTTACTTACTTCTTAGAGAATATGTGGTGAACTAATTTCTTTTCTTAGAAATAAGGAGATGTCATTCATTTGATGAGAAATAAAAAGTAATATTGAAAATTTTTAGTCTATGAAGCAATTATTTTTGAAGTAACATACAATTCACACTCAACATTGATATAGTATAGAAAACCCATGCATATTTTGTTCTTATACCATACTGAAAGTTACTTAAGACCTTGAAAAATGAAGTTCTAAGTTTTGACCAATCATTTATTAGAGTTTTTTAGAATTTCAAGTTGTTTGATTTGTATGGCTCAAAATAAAAAATATTTTTCTATTATGTACATGTCATATACAATACTAATATAGTTTGTATACTATATTTACGCAATCTCTAATCCTATAGAAAACTGACACTATTTATATACCACATTGATACAATTCATGCAGAGAAACAATGAATATGCAATCCCTATAATATGCTTATACAGTTTACATAACACATAGATATATTTTTTAAGTAGAAAATCTATGTATATGTAATTTTTATACCAATTTATATAATACATATACTAATTTGATACACTTTTAAATAGAAGAGAACCTATGTTGCATATACAATTCCTATATCCAACTGATATAGTTCTTATACGAGATTTAAACACTTTTAAAAATATGGGGAACCTAATACCCAACTGATATAGTTCTTATACTAGATTGATATATTTTTAAAAAATATGGGGAACATATGCATGCATATGTTGTCCCTATTCCTAACTGATACAATTTTTATACTAGATTGATACACTTTTAAAAAGAAAGTGAACCTATGTATGCACATACGGTCCCTTTACCTAACTCATACAATTTTTATACCAAATTGAGACACTTTTAAAAATAAAAGGAACTTATGCATGAATATTCAATCTCTATACCCAACTGATACACTTATTATACTAGATTGATACATTTTTTTTAGAAAAAATAAGTGCATTCCATCTACCAAATTGATACATTACATATACCACATAAATACACCTTTTCAAAATAGAGGAAACCTATTCAAGCATATAAAGTCCCTATATCAAACTGATACAGTGCATATACCTCATTCATATACCTTTTCAAATAGATGAAATATGTGAATGCATATACAGTCCCTATACCAAATTGATACACTACATATATAAAAGAAATACATTTTTTCAAATAGAAAGAAATCTATGCTTGCATATGCAATTTCTATACCAAATTGATACATTACATATACCACATAAATACACATTTTCAAAATAGCAGAAAGATGTACATGTATATAGAGTCCCTATAACTAACTAATACAGTACATATACTAAACTAATACACCATTCTAGATAGATAGAAATCTATGCATGCATATGCAGTCTCTATACCAAATTGATATTGTACATATGCCAAACTGATAACTTTTTGTGTAGAGTCATACCTTGATGTTGATGATCTATTGACATTAAATTGAAATCTTTGTTGAACTGTATAATCTTTATCATGCTGGTTATTATATTTTTATTCTAATGTAGTTGATGTTTCTTCTACATGTCTATGAAGAAGATCCATTATATACTTTGGCTCACCATATATTTGTTTCTCAAAAAAATCATCTTCGGTGTTAGAAAATTGATCTACTTCAATAGGAATCTGATGAATTTGTATAGCAATTGACAATTCACTCACTACAAATTTTATAGGAATTAGTGTTATACCCAATGGATGCTTATTGATGTTGACATTTTCTTTCTTTATATCCATATACAATGATGGATTCATGTCATTGTATATAGGCATATATCCAGCTCTCAGAATGTTTTATGCCTATGAAACCTCTAGGTGGCTCTATATTTAATTGCTTATACAACTCAACAATAAAAACATCATAAGTATAGTTGGAATTTAATAACACTCTTTTGATGGTGCAATTAGAAAATTCAATATTAGATATCCACTAACCTATATATTGTATCATTATTGGAACTAAAACTAAAGCTAGAACCATTATTATGTATCAATTTTGAGTAAATTTACAATGAAAATAACTATAGGAAGCTAATCAAATGCAAATTTTTGCAGATTTATATACAGTTTGTGAAATGAGAAAGGTAAAATCTAGTATCGCAAAAAGTAATAGAATGAAGATTTAGGAGTTTGAATGGAAAGGAAATAAAGGAAGGGAAAGATGTTTATTTGGGGTTTAACAAGTTTTTTTATTATGTTTAAGAGTCAAGTGGTGAGGGTTAGTTAGTGGAATTAGTTTAATGGTTATTTAGGGGGTATTTAAATTTGAGGGCTATTTAGTGGTATTATTTTATATTTGAATGTTATTTGTGTGCTTTCCCCTTGAATAAACTATTTTTCACTTGAATAAAATGAATATTATATTTTACAAATGAATTTCATAGTTTTATAAAATTTGTCATGTATTCAAAATTAGTCAAATCAATCGATTTGTCTTTTGGTCAACCATTTTATAATGGACGTTCTTGAGTACCTTAAAAATCATCTTAAAGGTGTTACTTGCATTCTTACTCATTTTCTATAATTTTAAGGATTTGTTTCTATTTTCAAGTGTTTAAAATATTTTTAGTTTTTTTTTTATATTTTCTTTAAAAATTAAGTGGCGACTCTGTATTTTCATAAAACATTTTAAATTTTTTTATGGTTTTGAAATAGTTTAAAAAGTTGAAAATAATGTTTTCCAACCTTCAAATCATAAAAGGGATAAAACAGAAATGACGACTCTGTTGTGACATTTATTATGATTTTAACCAATTTTTAGATTATTTTGACTGATTTATTTGACTTGATTAAATGTGTTGGTTTAATAATATCTTGCAATTATATTTTTTATTTAAATTTATGATATACTTCATCACTTGATATATAAAGTGTTTGGGGTCCGCGGTTGTCGTAGCCCCTATTGATCAATTTTAAATAAAAGTCTTGAAAATATGTTAGTTTATTGGTACGTTAGGCATCTGATGGATATTTGTATTTCCAAACCCAAGTTGTCCACTTAGGAACCTGGTCAAAGCCCACTTTAGATATCTAGAATAAAGTAAATCCAAAATCCTTTTTAGGCATGAGACTAGGAAGACCTAATACTTGAGGGGGTATTAGGCCTAATAGAAAAAACTACCTGTGCTTTTTTTACCACAAGCCAATCACAGATAAATCATGTTTATGTGTTGAAGGAGTATATGCCAATTGATCTAATCCATTATCATTAGGGGTTGGGGAGAGGCTCACCCTATTTGTTTTTTGTAGGTATGGATCAACTAATATCCATAAGAAGATTAAAGATATTGTTTAAGCCAAATGATTACTTTAAGGTTTGATGGAAGTACACAAATATAGAAGTCAAGAAAAACCCCATAACGCATATAAGATGTTTTCCTAATCAATATGAAAGTTACAATTATGCGTAAGAAACCTGATCACCAACTAATATCACATATGACAAGAGGTGGACATAGTCAAGAAGGCGAAGGAGGATGAAGGACCATCCGGGTAGTAGTGTTTTTATTTTTAACCTCTACGTGGAACTCTTTTGCTCGCATTTTATTTTTTCTTTCCCCAAAGATTATATCACTTATTTTCTACTTTGTAGGCATTTACGCCCTATAATATTTATTAAAATGATTTTGGGCATAACAAATTTGTCTTAAAAGGCATATATTTCCTTCAAACCCATTAGGACAACACTTGGCTCAAAAGGGTCAACCAATGAGGACTCACTCTTATTATAATATCATTGCGTGATATAATTGTCTAATGTGTTTATGTGTATTTGTTTGAATCAAAGGCAAATTTATCCACTCTTATTTACAACAAATTATAGTGTACCTCGAGGTAGAAATATACACCCATTATACAAAAGTCCAACCAAACATTCTGGGTCTTCCAAGATTCCCAGAGAATGCCTCAACCATTCTTTAATCAATTTTCTAAAGATTTGGCCCTACTCTTTCAGGAAGATTGATCATGGACTTAAGAACCGCTCAAATAAAAAGATGGATAATGGAGTTAGTCCAAGTGAAAGAGGTACTAAAGGAAGAGACCAAGAAAGTTTTAGGAAGATCAATCAGACTGACGATGAAATTGCTATAGTCAAACAATTGATCGTGCAAGAAAAATAAAATGTTAAGAAGAGGGTTAAAGATCCGACCAAAGGATATAAGAAAGAAGGAATAAAGAAAGCCATGTCTCTAAAAATAAAAGATGACTACTGGACTAAGCTAATGATATTAGGAAACTAGGATTAGGCATGGGAGTGAAAATATATTCCTCAGAGCTCACTTCAGATGATACTCTAAGAGGCCCAAGGTCATGACATGCTCGAAAGATTATCAAACTCTGTGAGATATGGGAATTCTCCAACCTGGTCAAATAGAAGTATTTTACTACCTCCTAAAGATACTCATAAAAGTTTTTACCATTCTAATCAGCCTATCCATATCATTAATGAGTGTATTTCCCTAAAAGCTAAAATTTGCAGCATGATCCACAATGTTAGATAAGTAACTTGTGAGGGACACAAACCATTTTCATATATGACCATGATAATCCTGGCATGCCCATCACTGAGGAGATGCGAATTTACAAACATGACTTCATAAAGTTTGAAGAAATCTATCGTGGCATTTATTCAAAGATCATCCTTGCTAAGATATTGGAGCCAGTAAAAAGGAAGCTAAACATGATGTCTAAAGCTTGGAAGACATTTAAGGAGGTTTTCTACTATAATGGAGGGGCAGAAGGAACGACTTAGAGACTTGTCATGCTTTTAAAATGGAGATAGATCTCCTATTGCCACCATTTCACCCTTAGAAGATCAACAGGTAGAGGGAGTAGAATAAAACAGGAATGCCTGCACTTATCTAGAAGCTAGTTGCTAGGGTTTTTTTCTTTGGATATTTTTTCGGATTTTGTGTTTCTAATGTAATGGATTTTAATGAGAATATAATAAAATGAATATTTTTCTTGAACTACTCAAACTATGTAGGGCCTGATTTCTCCTTCAGGAGATACATAGGCAGCCTTCCAACCTAGCCTCTATCTTTAAAAAACTCCATCATCTCCTATTTTTGAAAAAAAAAGTCGTAAGGATGAGGAAGAAGAAGATGTAGCAAAGTCAATCTTCCTTACAAAACTCACTCATCGCTAATCAATGAGCAAAGTCTTGTTCATTGAAATTTTTTTAGTTAATTCTACCATGGATCAATTTGCTATGATGAAAAAAAACATTATGTGTTTACTTCATGTCAAATATCTTGTATCATTTGCCACTAATTGGATCTATGAAATGACCCTCTAGGTTATTTCCCAGTTTTACATGTATTTCTAGCATTTTGAGCCTTAACTTAACTAATATAGGTCATTTATAACTTACCAAAACTGTCAGTTCAGTTATCGAACAATTTATTTGGGTCTTAGGCTCATTTCCTTATTTGGAGCGTTTATTGTTAAAGAATCGGTCTAGAACCAAAACACCTAGTAGATGACCTCGGATGAGAATTCTGAAAATGCCATCAGCTGGGGATCATTTATTTTATGCTAGGGGACCCTTGGTTCAGGTCCATATGTTTTCAGACTTATTTGGGCTATTGGGTGGATTTTGGTAAAAATGACCCTTTGGTGTGGGACCCATATTTGATCAAAGCAACCTCGGATGGGAATTAAGATGGTGTTATTGATTCTAAAATTCCAATTTTGGGTTATTAGCATAATTACTTTGGTTCCCGAGGCTATGTATTCTATTTTAAGTGTTTAGATGAAAATTAGTTAAAATTGTTGAAAAAACGTATTGGGGGTTAATTTATTATAAACATTTTTTTTTCAAATCCAATGATTCCATTTGATCTGAAAGTCATTTTATGATCAATTTGAGTTGTTGGTTCGTGTCCATAGGGTTCTAGATGAGTTTAGAGGGTCAAAAATAAGTTTCAAAGGTTGTTGGTGTTGGTATGGCCACTTAAGCAGCCGTTGACCGTTAGACCAACTACTAAAGTGACCGTTTAACCACTATAGAGGTACTTTTACCCTCTTATCAGACTTCTTTAGTGTTCAAAGTACAACTTTGGTGGCCATCGCTGAGTATAAGACCCAAATTGGATCTATTTCATATTTTTGATATTTTGGGAGCTAGAAAGCTCTGATTTTAACGATTCTCGATGTGTTTTTGGAATATAATCATTGTCTATATGATTATAACTTTAAATTTCTCATTTTCTAAGATTACCAATATTGTTTTTCATGATATCCAACTAAAATTGTGAGTCAAAACCCTTGTTCTGCAATTATTGGAGCTATAAGCATGGGAAATTGTGGGAAATCATCCATTGAGGCTACAGTAAGATAATTCAACACCTGTTGATCATTTTCCAGTGTATTTTACCATAAAATTCCACTCTTTTCTTTTTAAATTCCTAGAAATTAATTTTTGAGTTTCATAACTTTATGGACCAATTAGGTCCTTGGTCTAATGTAACGCCCCAAAATCTAGTTCCCGGGATGCCACATGGTGCTCCGAACTACAAGTAGTCCTGAGCTAACCCTAGCTGCCTTTTCTAAATCTGAAACTCAAAATAGGGGAAAATATCAATGAAAAATATAATATATGTGGAAAATTGTCTGAATCATCTGGGTATATTTGAATCATACTAATCTCAAAAGTCTGATAAAGAAAATGTTGAAACTCTGTGTACTAAACTAGAAATCTGAATACTAAATCTGGTAGTCTGACAAGCCTCTACTACCTGAATCTAGAGAGCCACTGGGACATGCCCCAGCTGACTCAACTATCTAAAATGAATGATGGAACATATACTAATAAACTGAAAGTGTGAACATCTAAGTCCCCAAACTATGAGCACTCACCAACTGCAGGAATGTAGAAGAGATGCTCGAAGATCACTCACACTATTGACACTGAGCACCTGAACCTACATGATAAGACAATGTAGCACACTGAAATATATGTGGATCACAACTTTGAGAATGTACAGAGTATATAGGGGTGCATGCAATTAGTAACAATATCATCAAAGTTTATAAAATCATGTATGCTAAATTTAAATGACTCACTTGGGCTTGGGTAATCTGAAATCTGAAAGTAAAAATAATGAATAATAAAACATGTAATCTAAATATTGTGAGTCATCACACTTAGTTCTGAAATCTGTATTTCTATTCTATTTCTCAAATCACATAGGCTAAGTGAAGTTTGAAAACTTATTCTTTATATCTTAAGGCGTCTAATCATTAAGCTATTTTAAGAGTAGGGACATCTTTTGGGAGGTTCTTCTAATCGACATACACCATGTGTGCATCTATTGAGTCCCACAAATGCCCCTCATTAGGTAGGGTTATTCTACCCTTGCCATCAGAATAGAACGTCTATCTAATGTGATCACAATTTGAGACATCTACGTAGAAATAGGAATAATCTGAATCCTACGTTGGCACGTAGTTCTGGGGTATGAAACCGTAGTAACCTACTCATCTCGGTGCTAAATACTACTCCCATTCTTATGCTCAAAATCTTAAGAAATCCATTTCAAAACTACCACAAGGGTTTACAAGAAAAACAATTATGCTTTTCTTTCTTTAAATCTCAAGTTATCTGGAGAAAGTGGATTCTTTATCTTAGCTTAGGACCAAAAGGTCAAATCTTTATCAATAATCGAGAATAATCTTATCTGAGGGTGCTTATAGCACAAATAATCTTGAAATAGAAATCTTAATAAGGGCATAATGACCCATGCAACAATCTCATGTTAAAACATCAAAAAAATTCATACTAGGTGATGTAAACACTTATAATTCATCATAAAATCTGTAAATTTCAACGATATGTATGGAAATATAAATATAATCATGTAATTCAACTTCTAAATTATGGGAAATCTCATAATCTTGCAAAAAATGATAATGGGTATAAAATCTAACTTGAATTTCATGGAAAATCATATAAGTTGCAGTAAATTTATAATTAAAATAAAGTTTTGGGCACAAGGATGAAAGAATTATCCTTGTTCAAATCCCACATACCTTGTTGGATGATCTAGATGCTCGAACTTGAATCTTGGATCTTTATTGATGTTTTGGAGATGACTTCTTAAAGTTCTTGAATTGGGAATTCTCAATCTTGAATTGTCTTGGAGGATTAAAGGAGAAATTTTGGATTTCTTGGGAAGGAAGTTTGATGAACTAGGGTTTGCTTTTTAGGGAAAAGTGATGAAATAAGCATAAAGTGCCTTAGTATATGATTAATGAGGTATTTTGGATGGATTGGGGCCCTGGGGATTGACCAAAATACCCCCTTTAAACTTTTATACGAAATTGGAAAACATATATTTTCCCAATTTGGGTGGCCACCGCGACGCGCCACTATCATGGTGGCTCACTAGAAATCGACGAATGGAAAATGGGTAGACTCCGCGATGCAGAGACATCACGGTGCCTTTTTGGAATGCCATTTAGTCACATGGCGCTATGAGCCGTTATCGCGCTGGACCTCTGGAAATTTACAAGCAGGAAATGAACCCTCTCCGTGATGTGCCATTATTGCGGAGGACCACTGGAATGGGACAATAAGAAATTTGGCTCTCTCCACGATGTGCCAATATCGTGGAGGTCCACTAGAAATTGAAAATCGTCATTTAAACCTACTACGCAATGCGCTATTGACCAAAATGATGGTGTTTTACAACTGGGACTTAAAATAGCCATGACTTCTTACCCGGTTATCGGATTTATGTGAATTTTATATCATGCTAACTCAATTTCCTATGCAATGGAATGTGGAAATATAAGAAATTCCACAACAAATAAATAGTATTTGCTTTGGGAAGATATCCCTTAACATTCTAGGGACGAATTTAAGCTAAGGAAATCATGGGGTATTATAATATCTCCCCTTTGGAAACATTCGTCCTCGAATATGGCTAGTTTAGCTAAAATTTCAGAGGAAATGAGAATATATGGTAGTATGCACAACTAAAATAAACTGGGAGTCTAAATCTAAATTATTCTGAGCTTCTGAGTAATCTATGAGTGCATGAACTTTCATGAGGACAACTATATAGCTGAATATATAAGTAGAAAAGAATTTAATCAAGGAAGAGTGTTACCTTCGGCTACATAAGAGTTTGCAAAGAAAAGGTGAGGGTACTTGGATCGCATATCTGCTTCTGCTTCCCAAGTAGTGCCCTCAATAGAGTGATTCCTCTAAAGAACTTTGACCAAGGGAACTTCTTTGTTCCTTAGTGTACGGATCTAATGATCTAAGATATCAACTGGAATCTCTTCGTAAGAAAGGATGTTCTAAACATCTGAGCTTTTTAAAGGAACTACAACAGTGGAGTCATCGCTACTCTTATTAAGCATAGAGACGTGAAACACAGGATGAACGGCTGATAAGTCTGCGGGCAACTCAATCTCATAAGCTATTTTTCCAACATGACTCAAAATGCTGAAAGGGCCAACATATCAGGGACTAAGCTTCCCCTTTTTGCCAAATCTCTTCACCCCTTTCATAGGTGAAATTTTTAGATACACTGAATCATCGACCTCAAACTCAAGGTATATTCTTCTCACATCTGTATAGGATTTCTGATGACTCTATTCTATTTTCAATCTTTCTCTAATCAACTTAACTTTCTCCATAGCTTCAAACACTGCGTCAGGCCCAAGCAAAGTGGCCTCACCCACTTCAAACTAACATATGGGTGATCTATATTTCCTTCTATAAAGAGCCTCAAATGGGGCCATCTTAATGCTAGAATGATAACTGTTATTACACACAAATTCAAACAATAGCAAATACTCATCCTAACTACCCTTGAAATCAAGAGCACATGCCCTCAACATATCTTCTAGAGTTTGGATAGTCCTCTCTTCTTGACCATCTTTCTAAGGGTGGAAAGTTGAACTAAGATAGACTTAGGTGCCAAGACCCTTCTAAAAATCTCTCCAAAATTGGGAAGTAAACTGAGTACCCCTATCTGAGATGATAGACAATGGAACTCCATGCAATCTGACTAACTCTCGAATATACAACTTAGCATAATCCTCAGCTGTATAGGATGTATAAACTGGCAGAAAATAAGCTGACTTAGTCAATCTATCTATAATAACCCAAATTGAATCATGATGACGACGCGAATAGGGTAAACCAGTAATAAAATCCATGTTTACCTCCTCCCACTTCCAAGTGGGGATACCAAACTCTTGTAATGTACCACCAGGTCTTTGGTGTTCTAGCCTAACCTGTTGACAAGTTGCACACTTTGCTATGAACTCTGCTATATCTCTCTTCATACCACTCTACTAATAGATTTCCTACAATTCGCGGTACATTTTGGTAGCACCTGGATAAATAGAATAACGCGCACTATGCACTTCGGCTCTAATTCTCTGTCTCAACTCATCCACACAAGGAACACATAATCTATTTTGATATCTGAACACGATATCTACCCCTTGGGAGAAAGCCTCCACCCTTTGGTCTTTAACTGACTCTTTCAGTTTGACCAAACTAAAATCTATATCTTGCTTCTCCTTCACTTCCAAAACTAGGAAAGATTCATAACTACTCTGAACCCAAACATTCCCTTCAGTTCAATCAACCAACCTAATACCTAATCTAGACAAATAATAAACTTGTTGAGCTAATTCTTTCTTATCATTCTACACATGATCAACACTGCCCATAGACAACCTACTAAGGACGTCTTCCACTACATTGGCCTTGCTCGGATGATACAACACACTCATATCATAGTCCTTCAACAACTCCAACCACCGTCTCTGACAGAGATTCAACTCCCTCTAAGTAAATACATACTGCAAGTTTTTGTGGTCCGTGAACACATTAATATTTACACCATACAGATAATGTCTCCTGATTTTCAAAGTAAACACCACAGCAGCTAACTCATGATCATGGTTTGGGTAATTCTTTTCATGAGGCTTCCCACTCATACTATTCTGATATCTGGACATAGAAGACTTACCCCACTATTCTTGCCTATTTATGGGTACAAGAATACTAGCTGAAGAAGGTGCAGGCATAGATGAATGATTATGAAACTGCGAACGATTTCCTTCTCCAGACCTACTCTGACCAAGATCAAATTTCCCTATTCTAGCCCTCTTATTTGCCCTCTCTTTCCTTCCCCTTTTCTACCTTAATCTATTGAGCTTGAATCATCAATCTAGGAAAATCCATGTCTCCGATGAGCATTGTAGTCCTGCACTCCTTAACTACCAACCCAGACACACCGTTCATAAACTTACTCATGATTGACCAAGGGTCATCCATATGATCAGGGGAATACTTAGACAACTGGTTGAACTTGAGGAAATACTCCTTCACAGTCATTGAGCCTTGCCTCAGGTTCATGAACTCTTCAATCTTAGCTTCCCTTATCTCACGTGGGAAGAACTTATCTAAGAACACATCCTGAAATATCTACCAAGTCATGGGAGCTACATTCTCCCCTCTACTTTTCTTCCACATCACCACCCAATCATACGCAATGTCCTTCAGCCTATAGGATGCCAATTCTACACTTTCTTCTTCAAAAATATGCATAATTTGGGTGACCTTTTTCACCTCATCTAGATACAACTATGGGTCCTCACCTGCGTTTTACCCATAGAATTCTGGCAGATTTATCCTAATAAAATCTTAGATTCTAGCTACGACTTTGTCCTCATCCTGCTGAGGTAGGACTGCAGCCTAACGATTGTCCTGCAAATTAGCTGTCACAGCTTGGGTTAGCACCTGAAAGGCAACCCAAAACTCTGCATGCGGTACATTCTCATTCAAAGAATCTGCGAGCTAAGGTGGCTGGTTATTATTTTTACGGGCGTTATCTCGATGAGGAGGGATTTTCTATCACGTAAAAGCATGAGTTAGAAGCATATAGAGACAATGAATGCATGATAGATCATGAAAGAAAATATGATTTCCTAAAATGATACATAGCCTCTTTCTCATAGATATGGTGCGCTTCACATCGATGATCGAGACACTATGTAATGTGGCTTGTCTGACTCCCTAAGACTCTCTAAACCTTAGTCTTTGATACCAAGTTTGTAACACCCCAAAATCTAGTTCTCGAGATGCCACACGGTGCTCCGAACTTTAAGTAGTCTTGAGCTAACCCTGGCTGCCTTTTCTAAATCTGAATCTCAAAATAGGGGAAAATATAAATGAAAAATCATAAAATATACGGAAAACTATTGGAATCATCTTGGTATATATGAATAATACTAATCTCAAAAGTTTGATAAAGCAAATACTGAAACTCTGTGTACTAAAATAGAAATCTGAATACTAAATCTGATAGTCTGACAAGCCTCTACTATCTGAATCTAGAGAGTCACTGGGACATGCCCCAGCTGACTCAACTGTCTAAAATGAATGATGGAACATAACTAATAAACTGAAAGTGTGAACATCTACGTCCCCAAACTATGAGCACTTACCAACTACAAATCAAAGATCACTCATGCTGCTGAGACTGAGCACCTAAACCTACATTATGAGACAATGTAGCACATAGACATATATGTGGATCAGTACTTTGAGGATTTACTGAGTATATGGGCGTGCATACAATAAGTAACAATATCATCACAGTTTATAAAATCATGCATGATAAATATAAATGACTCACTTGGGCTTGGGTAATCTAAAATCCGAAAGTAAAAATCATGAATAATAAAACATGTAATCTAAATATGGTGAGTCATCACACTTAGTTCTAAAATATGTATTTCTGTTCTATTTCTCAAATCACATAGGCTAAGTGAAGTTTGAAAACTTATTTTGTATATCTTAAGGCTTCAAATCATTAAGTTGTTTTAAGAGTAAGGACATCTTTTGAGAGGTTCTTCTAACCAACATACACCATGTGAAAATCCATGGAGTCCCACTACTGTCCCTCATTAGGTAGGTTTGTTCTACCATTGTCATCAGAATCGAACTTCTATCTAATGTGATCACAATCTGAGTCATCCACGTAGAAGTGGGAATAATCTGAATCCTACGTTGGCACATAGTTCTGGGGTATGAAATCATAGTAACCTACCCATCTCGGTGCTAAATTCTACTCCCATTCTTATGCTCAAAATCTTAAGAAATCCACTTCAAAACTAGCACAAGTGTTTACAAGAAAACTAACTATGCTTTTCTTTCTTTAAATCTCAAGTTATCTGAACAAAGTGGATTTTTTATCTTAGCTTAGGACCAAAAGGTCAAATCTTTATCAATAATCTAAGAATAATTTTATCTGAGGGTTCTTATAGCACAAATAATCTTGAAATAGAGATCTTAATTAGGGAATAATGACCCATGCAACAATCTCAGGTTAAAACATCAAAAAAATTCATGCTTGATGATGTAAACACTTATAGTTCATCATAAAATCTGGAAAAATTTCAACAATATGCATGGAAATATAAATATAATCATGTAATTAAACTTCTAAATTATGGAAAATCTCTTAATCTAACAAATAATGATAACAGGTATAAATCGTAACTTGAATTTCATGGAAACTCATATAAGTTGCAGTAAATTTGTAATTAAATAAAGTTTTGGGCACAAGGATGAAAGAATTATCCTTGTTCAAACCCCACATACCTTGTTGGATGATCTAGATGATAGAACTTGAATCTTGGATCTTTATTGATGTTTTGGAGATGACTTCTTAAAGTTCTTGAATCGGGAACTCTCAATCTTGAATTGTCTTAGAGGATTAATGGAGAAATTTTGTATTTCTTGGGGAGAAGTTTGATGAACTAGGGTTTGCTTTTTAGAGAAAAGTTATGAAATGAGTATAAAGTGCCTTAGTATATGATTAATGAGGTATTTTGGACGGATTGGGGCCTTGGGGATTGACCAAAATACCCCCTTTAAACTTTTATACGAAATTGGAAAACGTACACTTTCCCAATATGGGTGGCTACCGCGATGCACCACTATCGTGGTGTCTCACTGGAAATTGACGAATGGAAAATGGGTAGACTCCATGATGCATAGACATTGTGGTGCCCATTTGGAATACCATTTCAACATATGGCGCGATGCGCCATTATCGTGCTGGACCTCTGGAAATTGACAAACAAGAAATTGACCCTCTCCGCGATGTGTCATTACCTCGGAGGGCCACTAGAATGGAACAATTTGAAATATTGATCTCTTCACGATGTGCCAATATCACCGAGGTCCACTAAAAATTGACAATCATTATTTAAACCTGCTATGTGACATGCTATTGATCGAAATGATGGTGTTTTACGATTGGGACTTAAAATAGCCATAACATCTTACCCGATTATCAGATTTATGCGAATATTATATCGTTGGAAAGCTAATTCAATTTCCTATGCAATAGAAATTTGGAATATAAGGAATTTCATAACAAATAAATAGTATTTGTTTTGGGAACCTATCTCTTAACATTCTAATAATGAATTTAACCTAGGAAAATTATGAGGTATTACATCTAAGCTCTATTTATTCTCAAAGTTTGAGCATGCATTTATTGTAGTTTGAGGGAACTCGTGATGGATTCAATTTTACAATTCGTTCTTGACCTAAATTTTGACCTGAGCCTTTATATAGCAATATGGATCTTATTTTATCCTAATCATGTGTAGATTACTATTTTGATATCATGAAGGTATTTCTAGATTTTAGAGACAATGGGGAGATTTGTGGATAATTCAAGGACTTGTAATTTGGCATTGAGGTAGGCTTCTATATACTCTTATTCACAATATAGTTTATTATAAATAATTGGATGTTAGGATACGATTATGGTTAGAACACTATAACATAGACTAAGCTATAAGTTCAGGGATAGAAGGTTGAATTGACCCTTAAGATGAGATACTTGTTATGTTTATAGGATCCTATTACCCTAGGTTACTAGCATGTTAGACATAGATAAGGATAATGATCCTTTAGTATGAAGTTTAATATTTAACTCAGTGGATTATTATGGTTTCCTAGGTTATAGTCTTATGGTTATGCTGGTTACATATTATTGGCCCCGAGGCCATGATTATGATATTAGGTGGACTCCGGTTGAGTATTTTTCCTAGTAAAGGATGTAGCTATAGTTTATGGACATTTAGACACCCATATTTGTATTGTTTGGATACTAGTGTATTGTTTGGATATTAGTAAAGGATTCAGTACTTTCATGTTCACTTAATGGTATGATTCCAACCAAAAAATGGTTTACTACCATTTTTCTAAAAAGGAATTTATTCCCACTTTTTATGTTTAGAATGAATTATTTAATAAAAAGAATCATACCATTACTATTAATTATGATCTTTAAAAACTAATGTTTTAGAGATTTAATCCAGAAAGATACCCAATCTTTGATTTTACCACTGCTATTTTTACTTTGGTCGAGAGAGATTTTGATCCTTTCAATATTTTTATGATGATTTAGTCCCAGAATTTACCCTGAACAACAAATTTAAAATCATACACTCTTAGAGACATAATTTGAGTCTGTGCATTTATTATATCTACCTATCTTCAATACTGGATGGACTAGATTGATGATGATGATTGAAAATCCTGAATCAGGACCAGGTGTATATGGGTACTCCTAAATCCCCTAGGATCCTCTTTATTTGTGAGCCATCTTGCTAGAGAAGAAAGGTCGCCATAGGTCATGCCTTTGTGCGTTATTGAATTAGAGGAGGTATATACACTGGGTTACTTTATAGCACTTGGATCGGTTATGATATTATGGATTTTAATTTACATTCATTCATGCATGTGCAGTGCCTATCACTACTATATTCTTTGGTTCCAATATCTATTAGCCATATTGGGGTTTCATAGGTATAGGTTATGAGTGTTGTTTGTTGTCTGTTATATGCTAATTGGACCATTTGAGTTATGAGGGCCAATTTAGGTATTATTTGTCTAGACTAGATAGTTACTGCATTGTGGTTATTATGTTTAGTTCATGACAGGTTGATTATTAGAATAGTTCATAGATTCGAGGCACAATTCCGATCCCTTTCTCTTATGATTATTTTATTAGGATAATTATCTCATGGTTCGAAATTATATTTATACGCCCGCTAGCACTAGTTCGTAATCTGATTAGGAGGCTTTAAGATTCTTGCATGACTACCTTAGAATGTACCTTTGAGTTAGTCTTATATAGGTATATATATTTATATATAGCTATAGTATTATCGTATATCCCTCTCTTCCTTTGTTTATTCATGTTGTATATCTATTTTTTGTCCTTGTATACTACTATATATCCTTCTTCTACCCTTTATTTGTATATTATCTAGTGATATATTATATAGTGCTTTAGTTCTCGAGCACAGATAGAATAGAATAATTTATCCTTATGCCCTCTAGTCTTTTTATGTTAGCTTCCTAGTTATTTTGGTTGTAGTTTACATTTCTACTTGTATGTTATCTATATTTACATTATCTTTGGAGATTAGTGGACAGTTACCTACCGAGTACCACATGTTTGGTACTCCTACTACATTTCTGTAGCCTACTTACTATTGTTGTAGACATCGTGTAGAGCAGCTATGAATCAGAGATTTAGCATGATCTCCTAGTGTATGGAGTATTACTATTCTCCCTCTTATAGATTGGACTAATCTCTATGTTATATTCAGATATAGGTTGTACTTGTATATTCAATTAGTACTTTATTATTTATTCTTATTATATTAGAAGCACTTTTACTGATTCCACTAATTTTTTAGGTTGTCCTATAAATATCTTGGTTTTTTATCATAATTACTTTATATTTTCCTTTCATTTATCTTGGTAATCATTTACTAGTAGTTTTGGACTATGGGTTGGCTTTCCTATTGGTGGGTTGTAGTAGGTTCCATCATGACCTAAGAAATTGGGTCATCACAAATTAGTATTAGATCCTAGTTTATCGATGTGTTATTACAAGATCGTGGTGTCTATTAGAGTCTTGTGGATCAATTTGGAGATGTTTGTATCCTATCTTTAGGATGTTACAAGGCATTCTTAGGAAATTTAATTCTTGACTCCTTGTCATGTGCTCATATTCTTAAAACCTCAAGTACATTCTTTGACTATATTATGTTCAGACAAATGATACAAGGTTATTGATAGATGCAAATAGGACTTTGGCATGTATTTTTGGAGCTTCAACACAATGTTGGACCCGAGAGTTAGGGATGGATGTCAAAGATCTTTAGCATCAATCGAAGGTTTGGGTCCATCCTAGGATCTATTAGGGTTTTTGATCACTTAATCTTTTTAAGATTCAGTATTGGGGATTTTGATCCTTTTTATGGATGCTCCAGAGTTGGAGATAATATCTAGTGCATCGAGAAGTTCTCAAAACAGAGTTGGTTTGCCAGTGTTCAGTAGGGTCTTTGTCATTTTTGGAGTATGAGATTAGGTTTATTGAGTGGGACATACATAATTCCATGCCATATCCCTCATAGTATGAGATAGTTCATAGATTTTTAGAGGATTATCTTTGTCACACCATTTAGCGTTGGAGCATTTGGTAGAAGTTGGGTCTTCTTTCCCTTAGGTTATTGACCATGTGAGGACCACAGAGAGAGCATGTATTAAGACTTATGGAGGTAGAGGTAAGAGGCTATGTCGTTAGTATAGTGCTATTAGTATTTTATTTGAGAGTGAGGATTCTCCCAATAGGGGTTAGCTTAACTTGTAGTCAATCAGTTCTATGCAATTAGAATTTTAGGCTATGGGTGGTTCTCAAATTAGTCATGGTTTCCACGATGGGAAGAATTATCATCGAACCTTATAGAATATTTGACATGGATATTTAGGTTGTGGAGGTCGTTCTAGATCAATGGGCACAGTACCTCGGAGTGTTTCAAGAGCTTTTCATGGTTGTGGTAAGATTGGTTATTAGTTTAGAGAGTGTCCTTAGAGTAGTGTTATTATTCACTGACTCATTATGATCAGTCTCATAGAGATGTGCCACTTTCATTCATAGGCAGCGCACTATGCTCAGTCCAAGTTTAGACCAACTCAGATTCATACTCTCTTAGGCACGTCAAGCATGTCACTTTAGACTTCACTGTAATAGGTGCGCCTTTTATTTCCTGCCTTTCCATTTTATTTGAGTGTATTGGGTTCTTGTACCCATTTATGATTATGTGCTTTGATAGGTTTATATTAATTATTGTGTGACATGGTATAAAGTTCATAATTATATGGCTACCCCCGTAGATGATTTCTTTTAGTAGTTGATAGAATGGATTAGTATTGATATTTCCCTAGAGGTGTAGCATTTGGGTTCGAGTCCCACTTACCTTAGTATATTGGCCTTCTTGTGGCCCTAGATGGTACTTATTGTTTTTTTTTGGTACCACCTACTCCTTATATTGGTATTTTTATTATTGTTGTTATTATTTCCATGGTTTTATATGATCAATCCTTGGTTGATTGGCAGATAGATTAGCATTATCTAGTTTGAATTCCCTTTCTCACGATTCTTATTTGTCGTCTAAGGAAGCTAGCTTAGTTGGATGATTTCTATCTCGTAGCAAAGTGTGGTTAGTTGCTTTCCTCTTTTGTTGATGAGGCTAGATCAATTTTTGAGTAGGTTATGGAAGTAAAGGTAAGTTGGACTTCTGTGGTTCTATAATGGTTCTACAGTTGGTAATTTAATTTTGCTACCTATTTTTAGTTGAGAGATCTTGGACATGCCTTTAAGTCTTCTTAGGTTCGTCTCTTGATGGTGGTTTGATCTTGGTATTGGAGTGGATTTGGATACTCCATTCTTGTAATAATGTGGTTTTTGTTCTAGTAGGGTAAGCAAAGGTGGAGATAGGTGATCTTTCCTGTGATCAATTTTTAAATTGGCAATTTGGGTATTCATTGCTAAGATGGAGAATGGGATTAACTAATTTTTGACTAAGATTGCCTTTCTCAGAGTTTTGTCTATTACTAGTATGGTTTGCAGCCTTAGTAAGTTTGATGGTTCATTCCCTCCAGCAGATGTGAAGTTGATTGCTTGTGCTTTCCACCTGTGGTTTATACTTTGTTGTGATTTTGTTCTTTAGCTATGTTTTAAGTTGGTCTCCAGAATGATCCAGTAAAGATATGTCTAATTTGGATAGTAAGGTAAATTTGGGAATTTTGCCTGAGCACAGACTTTTTGGCTCAGTTTTAGATTTGACGCCTTAGAAAGACAACTAGAGGTTATGATAGATTAGGCGTATGGATGCTTAACCTTCTGCAGGGTAGTTTTGGATAGTTAAGATTGGGTTATTTAGCCTTGGTGTTAGATTCAACTGGGAATTATAGAGATTGGGTGTAGCCTTTATTTCCAGATTTATCTCAGTTGGTGTTTTACTAATAGGATGTCTAAGCCTACTCTTTAGCTATTGGTTTAGTCTCCTTCAATTTGAAGAGACTGTGGTTGATAGGTGTTTAGATAATAGCCCATTAGTACAGTGTAGATTTCTTCAACCTTGACATTGATTTTCAGTTTTCATTAGGTTCTTGGATGACCTACTCAGCAGGAGTAGTGTGATCAGGTTGAACTTAGCTTAGTTTTATCCTCGGATAAGGATACATCCTGAAACAGGTTATTTTATGGTGAGTGTGTGTGCTTTAGACTCTTGGCTATCAATTTTGAGGGTCATTCGGACCAGTTGAATCATTGGCCTAGAATGCAGACATTAGTTATCATAATTTATTTACCCATGTAGCACCTTATGGGTTTATTCTCATGCTTTCCATCATGGATTTTGATGGATCTACTTTAGTTCTTCGAGGTTAGTGTGATAGAGTTATGCATATAGGAATCGAGTAACTTTCTTCTTTATTTGAGTGGATAGTAGGTCTAAAAAGGGAAAACAAAGGTTATATTTAGATATCGGGATTGATCACATGATTCATGACTTGGATTGCCTTTGGCCTAGTTGAGTCTTTGCTTGGTTGTGCTAGTACCAGTATGGTATTAGTATGTTGTGGTTCCGATTTGCGTGCATCATCTTTTTTTGATTCAGTTAGAGGCCAGTTGGTAGTTGAGGGAAAGTTTTGGTTGTTTGAGAAGTGAAGTAAGGAAGTTGGTTTGAAAAGGGATACATGTGGCAAAATCCCTTGGAAGAATTTTTTCTTCTTAGAGGTTATCTAGGTAGTCTTGCTCGGAGCATGCGTTCCCAGTACCTCATCCCTTCAAGCTATCATGATATTCCTATCCATTGACTTTTATACAAAAAGTCCTTTTAGTAATGGATATTATGATGACCCTCTAGGTCATTTCCTTGATTTACACACTTTGGTATCATTTTGAGCCTTTTATTAACTGTTATTGGTCATTTATGACTTGCTGAAACTATCAGTTCATTTATCAGAGAGTTCATTTGGGTTTTAGGCTCATATCCCTATTATGGAGCTTTCGCTATTAAGAAATTGGTCTCAGACAAAAATTACTAGTATATGACCTCGGATGAGAATTTCGACATATGGGACCCTTGGTTCGGGTTCATAGGCTTTTGGACTCATTTTGGGGTATTGGTGGATTTTAGTTAAAACGGCCCTTTGGGTGTGGGACCTATATTTGATCAAATGACCTCAGTTGGAAATTTCAAAGGCATCATTGATTCCAAAATGTAAATTTTGGGTTAGTAGCATAGTCAGTTTGGGTCTCAAGCCTATATATTTCATTTTAAGTGTTTAGATGAAAATCAGTTAAAATTGCTGAAAAGGGGTCCCAAGGGTTAATTTATTATAAACAACTTTTTCTCTAAATTCGATGATTCCATTGAATTTGGAATGTGTTTTATGATCAATTTGCACTACTGGTTCATATTCATAGGGTTCCAAATGAGTTGTGGGGGTCAAAAATAGGTTTTGAAGGTTGTTGGTACTGGTGTGGCCGCTTTAGTAGCCATTGGCCATTTGACCGACTATACAGAGACCATAGGAATGCTTTTGTGATATTTTTACCCTATGATCAGACCAATTTAGCGGCCAAAATGTCACCTTAGCCGCCATCACTGAGTATAGGACCCAAACCAAACCCATTTCATACTTTTGACATTTTAGGAGTAAGAAAGCTCTGATTTTAATAGTTCTCGATGTATTTTTATTGTATAATCATTGTCTATGTGATTATAACTTCACATTTCTCATTTTCAAAGATTATCAATTTTGTTTTTGATAATTTTTTATTAAAATTGTTAGTCAAAACCCTTTTTCCACCAATGTTAAAGTTTGGAGCATGGAAAATTGTGGGAAATCATCCATTGAGGCTAAATTAAGCAATACAACACCTATTTTGTCATTTTCCACTATTTTCCCTGTCAATTTCTTCTTTCTTCTTTATAAATTACTAAAAATTAATTTTTGAATTTCTTAACTTTGTGGGCCGCTTTGGGCCTCAATCCGAGCTCCGTTTGTGCTCAAATTTTGAGCATGCATTCCTTGTCCTTTGAGGGACCTCATGATGGATTTAATTTTTTATTCCATTTGGGGCCCCACCAACCGTTCTTAATATGAATCCAACCCAAGCCTTCATAAAGCAATATGGGTCTCGTTTTACTCCTAATGATGTATAGATCACTATTTTAATAGCTTAGAGACATTTCAAGAATGTGGAGCAAAGGCAATCGATTTGTGGACAACTCAAGGACTTGTCCTTCGGCATCGGGGTAGGCTTCTATCTACTTTTGTTCATGAGATTCTGTATTACATATATTGTATGTTAGGTAAGAATGTTAGGATGCGATTATGGGTAGAACACCATGACATAGCCTAAATTATGAGTTCATGGAATAGAAGGGCGAATCAACCCTAAGATTAGATACTAGTTATGCTTATAGGATCTTATTGCCCTAGGCTACTATCGTTTTAACATAGATGAGTCTAATAACCCTTTAGTATAAGGCTTACTATTTGACTCGGTGGATTATTATGGTTTCTCGAGTTATGGTATTATGGTTATGCTGGTTATATATCATTGGTCCCAAGGTCATGATTAAGATATTAGTTGGACTCCGGGTGAGTTATTTATCCTTGTAAAGGGCGTAGCTATAGTCTATGGATGTTGAAACACTTATAATTGTATTATTTAGATGCTGGTGATGGCATGCATAGATTCAGAACTTTCATCCTCTCTTTATGGTATGATTCCAACCAAAAACATAATTTACTACTATTTTCCTAAAATGGGTTTAATTCCCACTTTTCACTTTTAAAATAAATTCTTACATAATAGGAATCTTACCACCTTAGTGGATTATTTATGAGCTTTAGATACTAAAAATTATATTTTAGAGATTTTTAATTCGGTTCCACGATCTTACCACTACTATTTACTTTGGCCGAGAGTAATTTCAAAACTTTCTACACTTTTATGATGATTTAGTCCCAAAATTTACCCCACACAATGGATTCACAAACTTACACTCTTATAGCCATAGTTTAAGTTTGTACATTTATTATATATACCTCTCTCCGATACTGGACGGAGTAGATTGATGATGATAATTAAAAATCTTGGATTAGGACCAGGTCAGTGTATACAGGTATTCCCAAACCCCCTAGGATCCCTTTCATCTATGAGACATCATGCCGAAGAAGAGAGGACATTGTTGGTTCTTCCTTTGCATGTCATCAAGTTGGAGGTTATGTATACATTGGTTAATTTATATCACTTGGATTAGTTATGGTATTATGGATTTTACTTCACATTCAATCATGCATGCACATTTCCTATCACCGGTATGTTGGTTGGTTCCAATATCTATCAGCGTTGTAGGGGGTTGCATAGGTATAGGTTATGAGTGTTATGTGTTGTGTGCTGATTGGACCATCTAAGTTATGGGGCTCAATTTAGGTATTATTTGTCATGGCTAGCCAATTATTGTATTATGGTTAGTTCATGGCAGGTTGATTATTAGTCGGTGATATATGGTATAGTGCTTTAGTTCATACGCAGTGGCTAGAATGGAATAGTTTATCCTTATTGCCTCTCTATTCTTATTATGTTAACTTCCTGGATATTTGGGTTGTAGTTTACATTCCTACTTGCATGTTATCTATATTTACATTATATTTGGATCTTAATCAGTAGTTTCCTACTGAGTACCACGTGTTTGGTGCTCATACTACACTTCTATAACCTGCGGATCATAGTATAGATTTTTTGCCTTTGTTGTGTGCATCATGCAGAACAGCTATGGATCCGAGATTTAGTTGAGCTCCTAGTAACCAGAGTATTGCTATTCTCCCTTTTATAGATTAGATTGATCTCCATGTTATATTGAGAGATGGGTTGTACCTGTATATTTATTTAGTACTTCATTTGGTATTATTCTTAAATTACAAACTCTTGTATTGATTTAACAAAGCTTCAGGGTTGTCCTATATATATATATATATCTTGGTCGTTCATCCTAATTATTTTGAATTTTCCTTTCATATCTCTTTATAGTCTATTACTAACAATTCTATATTATAAGTTCGCCTACCTACTGGAGGGATATAGTAGGTTCTATCATGACCTAAGAAATTGGGTCGTGACAATCTAACACATCATCTTTTGAGTTTTTTTCTTTACAGATAATAGAAATTACTACATGTTACAAAAGTTGTTTGAATGTCCTTACTTTAGCCGGTCAAAAGTTTGTAAGGTCCCTTCCCCTAGCCATCATTCAAATATGAGTGAAAATGACGACGAAAATGAATTGGACCTCTGGGATAATAAGATAGCAGAACAAAGTGAGAGGATTGCTGAACTCGCGAGAAAGCTAGAAGTGCTCCAAGAGGAGATGAATCATACTATAGATTTGGCAAATTTTGTCGTCACCGCCAATGATTTTGTCCAAGGAGGGCATGGGCCTCCACTCAAAATCACTCCTCTTAACTCCCCTATTCTCGAGAATCATCCAAGTGACATGATATCCGCCTCTGTCTCCTAACTTCCTATAGGACCTAACATCATTAATCCACTAGTTCATCAAACTCATACTTAACCCATCCAAAACACTAACCGAGATAACAAACCAGATGCTTCCCATCCACAAAACCCATCTTAACTCCACAAATTCATTCCTAAAATCTACAAAATCACTCTCAAATTTCACAAAATAACTCTCAAGATCCACTAAAAATTTACAACCCCGAAAATGTCCTCCCTACCTATAACCCAACTTCTAGTCATCCTCAAAATCATGCTTCAACATACCTAAACCCTTGCACCACTATCCTAAATTCTTCTCACATTCAAACTTCATCTCTAATCACTTTATGTCATTACACCTCTCGATCTCTATAACACCTTTACCAATCTAGAGGTAGTCCATTATGAGGATAAAGAAAAGGAATGAAGGATTGAGCATTAAAGAAGCTACTGGCAATGAATGATGATATTACATGAATCAAGGAGTTTCATGAGATTATGGATAATGATGGTCTTGGTTATGATAATTTGTGTGTTCATTTGATCACGCACAACTTGCTCCATGATTTAGGGGCAAGGTGATTGTTGTCAAATCTAATAACCCAACTTAAATTGGGGTCGAATCCACGAGGAGTGTAACTAATTTTCGATTCCTATGGATGTTGAAAGTTACTGAGTGTTGACCCGCAATGTAAACTTAAAATTAGACATGAATTAAAGTGGGGAATGGTTTTTAATGTCATTTAGACAAAGTTAACTTTAACTACTAAATAAAAGCAACAATTTTAGATTAAATTCATATAAGAGAATAGTCTTGGAATTATGTTTTCCTAGGGGAAAATAATGTATGGGTACATGAGGGTCACAATCAAATTCTAGTCAATGAATATATGGGTATGTTAGGTTAGGGGTTTTGGTGTTAGTCTTTCAACCAAACACCAAAAATATCACCTAAGGATTCTTTCGAATACCTTATTGGTGTGGCAAACAAATCAACCCAAAACCTTAATTGGGCATCCCTATTTCTAGGAAGATGCCCAAGATATAGCAAATTCACCAACCATCCTTATTTCTAAGACAATATAAAGTAATAAGCTAACATCTAATTATTGTTCACAAAAACGTATCACTCATATCCCACTTTTAAGGATGATATGGGATCTAAAAGAATACCTGCATCCCTCTTTCAAGGATGAAATGGGATTTTTGGAAAATTTGGGCTTTCACCCACAAATTACATTTTATCAATCAAGTATCAGTGAAACCCAACATCATTAACTAAGAATTTACACTAACAATCAAGACCCACACACATTTGCACCCTATTCCAACATAACCCCAAGATAGAAATTTAGCTACTCATGAGATTAGAGGAAGGTCATATACCTAAGTGAGCATCCAATGCTTCCATTAATAACAAATAAGAATAATTCTCAAACTTCAATCTCAATTCACAACAAAAATTTCTTAGAAAATTAGCTAAATTTGTCTTTCCCAAGGTAGTAGGGTTTTTCTCCACACAAAAATTGAAATATAGTTAGAAGATTTCCTCTAAAGTGAAAGGTTTTTTCCATTTTGAGAATTAGAACCAAATGTGTGAAATTATGAATCTATCCCTAGGCTGTTTTTTGCTCCATCGCAATTGGACTACCTAGATTGCAATCGCGTTACTAAAATCATGACTATTGGGTCACGTTCATGATAATTAAGGGTCATCTGTTCCACTGATTTCTTGACCGCGATTGCGACCATGAGCATTGTAATCGCAGTACCTGAGGGCCACATGATTTTCCAGCTTTTGCACTAAGTTTTCCCTTTTAGTTCTCTTTTCATCTTCCTGCACTTCTTCTCTTCCAATTACCTGTATACCTGCAAAACATGGAAATTAGTGCATTCAATTGGAAAATTTGTCTCATTAACACCAACTAACAATAATAGTGTACATGAATTTGGATGCCATTGAGTGGTAAATTTACCACTTATCAACACCCCCAACTTAAACCTTTGCTTGTCCTCAAGCAACACTATTCTTGCTCAATGAGACTATGCAATTATAAGCCTATTTATGCCACCAAATGATCACAATGACTTTTAACTTGATTAACCCCAACAAGTAGCTCTCAAGCATGGATAAAGATATTCTCACAACTCAACAAAAAGTACAATCTCAAAGATGCAAAAGACTTTAAAGAACGATAATGCAACAATCACTAATTCTCCAGAAGTGACTCTCCATCGATAACAACTCCACTATACTCCTTTGCCTCATTTTTAGAAGATATCAATTTCACCCTTCTCAATTTGTCTACATGCCTCCTTACAAAAGGGAAATCCCATACACCATATTATATAAGAAGCAACAAGGGATTTAAGTGCAAGCACTCACTCTCACAAACAATCTCTTAATGCAAACGAGTATCATACCATATGCTTGCCTTTATTTTCAATCACCACTACTTTTATTACACTTGGTTGGAGATCTCAAAGAACTTTTTCAATCTTGTAATGTAGGTTTTGGGGAGGGTATGATATCATTTGTGAAAAAAGTGACTACACCCTCCTTGAACATATACATCACATTAGTCAACCAAACTTTGAACCTTAGGCCACTTCACTTGTTTCTAACTTTACACATGCCTACTTTTGCTACCTTGATTCACCCGTCTCTTTAAAAGCATTTTATTTTTATTTTTTTCTTTTGAAATTTATACATTTCCTTCTTTTGATGATTCCTTTTTTTTACTTTTTCACTTGCTCTTTTTGCTTAGCTTTTGGTCATCCACTTACAATACCATGGCCCAAGGTTACCTCTTCTAAGACTTACTACCCTAAATAAGGCTTTTGGCCTCAAGTTGCATTTTTAAGTTCAAGGAGGGTGGGGTTCAAAATAAGTGTAAAATTCAAATGGTTTATGGCTTGTAATGTGTTTTCCAAATTGTAACACCCCAGGGTTTGGGGTCTTAAAAATTTTATGAGATCTAAGCTCACTGCCCTAGTTATAACTGGACCCCATGAGTCGTAGGGTGTCCTGACTGGTCGTTGGGACAAATTGTAACTAAATCAGTAATTGAGTGGCTAAGTTCTACTCTGAGTATGAATGGCTCACTATGAGCCGTAGGACTAGTTACGAGTCGTTGGGTGCAAATCATAGTATGTCCATTGTTTACCTAATTAGGTTTTGTGTCGACTATGAATGGACCCTACGTGTCATAGGGTCTCACTATGAGTGGTACCAGTGAGTCGTAAGGACAACAGTGTGTGGGGGTCCTAGAGACTAACTTGGTTATGAGTCATGGCAACGAGTCATAAGGAGTGTCTATAAGTCAATAGTTAATTCGTAGTCAATGACGGCACTTTTTCAGCATTTAAGTTAAGGGCATTATGGATATTTCCCCTCTTACCCAAATTAAAACCCATATATTATAACCCCTTTAAGTTATCTTTAGAACTCAGAAACAAATCTAAGTAACTTCTGAAATACTCTTAAAGGCTCTCTAAATTCCCTCAAGCAAGCCAAGTTAGGGCTTCATCATGTTGGTCATCTAAGGGTTCAAGGGTCGATTTCTCTCCAAATTTCTTGATATTTAAGGCATGTTACACTTCCTTTATTGTTAATTTATCAAGAACATATGTTTTAAAGTAATGTTCAGGATATATTGATCTTGGGTTTTGAAACAAAGGTTGGGGGTTTTGAATGCTTAATGATGAACAATGTTTTCCCATAGTTTACATATAACTTTTCATGCTTTAATTATGGTTTTCAACTTGTAGGTTCATGGGTATGGTGAATGAACTAGGGAATTATGATTTTCCCAAACTTGTAACTTTTGAAGTTGTTATGACCCTAACCCCATAATGTGAAATTTGTTTTTAATTATGAAAAATATGGGAATTTGTAAAATTGAACCAAGGGGGTCGTAAATCCCACAAGTGATGTAATTTGTTTGGCATATTGTTGTTATATTGCAAGTGTAGTTGGTATGATGATACCAACAATGTATGCCTAAATGTGTATTGTGGTTCAACGAATGGAATTATTTGATAAATGTGTTAATTGGGCATTAATGGGGCTTGTGTAGCTAAGCCATGAAAGTGGAGGTCCAAGTGATCTATACTAGAAACCGCATTTGCCGACACGGTGTCAAAGTGACCAAGAAGGTTTAAGTCCCCCTTAGTATTATTACATGATTAGGAAGTTTGAGTCCCCTATAAATCATCATATTATCGGGTTCTTAAGTCGCCTTAGTATATGATTGGGAGGTTCGAGTCCCCCATGCATATATATGAGATTATTCTCAGATTCCTGCAGCTACATGCACTACGGCCCGACCAAGGGGTAAGAGATGAGGCCCATATATCTCGTGGGTGCTACTATATAATGGTTGAGCTACAAAATCCAGGCTAAAGTTTTAAAGCACTTAAGCTTTGTTCACTATCTCAACATGTAATATATATGTAAATGCATTTGATTTTGTGCATTAGATTTGAATGATTTTGAACTAATTGATCATGACATTATGTTATCCTTATCCCTGAGTATCATGCTAGCATTCACCCTAGTAACCATCTTTGGATGTTGTATCCCCACGTGATAGAGGAATTGGTATATTTCTACTCCTCTTACTGAGTGACTAGGATTTAAGATTAGCTCGTAAGTTGATATTGAAGTGGTGAGCTGCCCTATATCTAAAGTGTATATTTCATATTTTGTTCTCTTATATCTTAGACTATTTAGACTATTTTTGGCTATAGTTGGGGGCATGTCCCGACACTTTATGGATATTCAAATTTGGTTCTTTATTTAGAATGCTTTGTTTGGACTACTATGGTTATTGGGCGGTGTCTGTTAGTTGTTTGGCTGGTCATCAAACATCGGATTATAAACATGTTTTGAACTTACATAAGTTTATCACATGCTATCTTGTTATATGTTTGAAATTCATCCGACCTTGGGGAATGATATGTTTGGTTTGGTTAAGTGCAGGGGTGAACTCCGATCCACGTGGGACTTGAGATATCCGTCACATCCAGGCCTTAGTTTGGGTCATGAAAAAAATGGTATCAGAGCCTAGGTTTGGTGTCATTAGGTGTCTAACAAATTCGTATCAAGTGGAGTCTCTTTTATAGGTTTATAGCATGCCACACGTATAAGGGAGAAGCTACGAGGCATTTAGGAATTTTCTCTTTCTTGTTGTTCTATTTCAAGCTATAGAGTATAAGATTTTGAATCTCTCTAATTCCCATTTTTTCACCTTTTAGATCATGCCTCCTAGAAGATATGATATATGTGGGAACTCTTCTATCCCATCTGAGGATAATATGGATGGAGCTCATCCTACTTCTGTAGTTTAGACCCAATCGAGGGTCGCTACTTTTGATTTCCCTGAGAGAGGTCCATCCATTTCCCCTATTCTTCCTCAAGCATCTTAAGCCGATGTGTTTAATTCTGAGTTTCTCCAGTCGATTCATTTGCTCAACTAGTTGGTGGCCTCTCAGACTGAGCATGCCACTTTTGTTGCTCCATTATTTCAGGCCACTAGGGTTGGCCAATTTATGAGATTGAGTCCTCCTATTTTCACTTGTTCTAAAGTTGAGAAAGATCCTCAAAACTTTATTGGTGAGATGGAAATAATATTTTGTGTGATGTATTCCATGGATGTGGAGGACGTGGAGTTCACCCCTAACCAATTGAAGGATGTGGCATATCAGTGGTATAAGGAATGGGACTAGGCTAGGGGAAATAATTCTTAGTCAGCTCTGTGGGATGATTTCTCTAGTGCTTTTCTAGATTGTATTTATTCCTCAAAAGTTAAGGGAGGTGAAGGCGGAGGAATTCTTGAATCTGAAGCAAGGCAGGATATCAGTTAAGGAATATGCCTTAAAGTTACATCAGTTATCCTGGTATTCTCCTGAGTTGGTGTCTACCATGAGAGCTGGAATAAGGAAAGTTCACTTCCGTGTTGTCCCGAGATTTGATTCTCGAGAGTAAAGTTACCTTGTTATACAGGGACATGGATATTTCTTGGATTATGGTGTATATGCAACAAATGGAGGAAGAAAAAGAAAAAACAAGCAAATATGAGTGAAAGGAAGAGTAAGAAGTTTCTCTAGTCGAATTAGGGTAGAGGTCAGTAGCAAAGTGGAAAATATAATGGAAGGTGGTCTAAGAAGAAGTGGCATAATTCTAATTCCTACTCTACGTCTAGTGCTCCTTATCTGAAGTCATTGGATGACTGTCACTATAAGTATGATAGTAGGTTTAGAGCACCAGGATCCTAGTCTCAAGAAAGCGGGGCTCAGTCAACTCTATCTTATCCTCCTTGTAGATTTTATGGTCAGGCGCATCATTATTTTTGCAAAGAAGGGAGGAACAAATTCTTCAAATATGGTTGGATTAGTCATCTGCAGAAGGATTGTACTTCTAAGGTTTCTTCTGGATTGAATAAGATTTTTGTAGATACTTCATCTGTGCCTATACTAAAGGGTTATACTTCTACTTCTGGCTCCGACGCTGGTCGAAACCATCTGTATGCTCTTGCCACTCACCAGGATTTTGAGGCATCCCTGATTATTATTACTAGTATGCTCAAACTCTTTTCTCATGATGTATATTTTCTATTTAATCTCGGGTCTACTCTTTCTTATACGGACCCTTATATGGCTATCTATTTTGGCTTTAATCCTAAGTGTATTCTAGATCCTTTTTCTGTGTCCACCCAGGTGGGTGACTCCATTATGGCTAGAAGGGTCTATAGGGGTTGTGTGATATCGGTCTATAGTAGAGAGACCTTGGTGGATCTGATAAAGTTAGACATGTTAGAATTTGATGTGATTTTGGGGATTGATTGGTTGTATTCATGCTATGCGTCTCTTGGTTGTTGGACTTGAAGGGTCGGTTTCTATTTCCCAAATAATCCATAATCAAATGGAATGTAGTTCCCTAGTGCCTAAGGGAAGTTTATCTCATATCTTAAAGCCCGAAAATTGGTTTCCAAAGAGTTCCTCTATCACTTAGTGCATGTTAAGGATTCTAGAGCCGAAGGTCCTTCTTTGCAGACTGTCCCTATGGTCTGTGAATTCTCTAAGGTGTTCCCTGATGATCTTCCTAGTGTAACTCTCAATAGGTAAATTGATTTTGGGATTGATCCTCTTTTGGACACTCGTCCTATTTCTATCCCTCCTTCTAAATTAGCTTCGACTGAGCATAAGAAACTCAAGGAGCAGTTGAAAGATCTTCTTGATAAGGGTTTTATTTTCCTTAGTGTGTCTCTAAAGAGTGCTATTTTCTTTATGTGTAATAAGGATGGTTCCCTTCGGATGTGTATTGATTAATGCCAATTGAATAAAGTAACCTTGACAAATAAGCATCCACTTTTGAGGATTGTTGATCTCTTTAATCAGCTTCAGGCTGCTAAATTCTTTTCCTAGATTGATCATCGGTCTGGGTACCTGATACACTAAAGGAAAGCTAAAACTGAAAATGGACACTCAAAGAAGAAAAATCAGCAAGCACACAAAAGGAAAAAATAACACACTTAGAAGAAAAGAGATGAAGAAGAGATGCATAAAGTAAAGATAGTAGAGAGACCCTCACTTCCACCAATTAATAGCACTAGAAGGTGTATCAAACCTTCAAACAAACATCACCAATGTAAGATCAAACCTCACTCTTAGTTGAACCAAAGGAATTCACACTCCCTCAATTACACCTTTCTTGCCAATTTGTCTACACAAGTGAAATCCATCACTTAGCATTAACCCTAATTTTGGATTCTACACTAAACTAAGACTAAGAACTACACTCTAAAGAGTAATCTTTCAATATTCATCAAAGCTAATAAAAATACAAGCTATAATGTCTAGTTATACTATTACATAACAATGACTAAATTGCCTTAATGAGGCTTAGGAAGAGGCGCCCTTAGAGTGTGGTCTTTTGAAGTGTAAATACCACTATGCCCTTAATGAATAGTCGCCTATGTGATGTAGAGATTCCTCCTTTTCTCTTCAATTTTCTCAAGGCTTTGAAAAGTCTCCCAAAGGGTCTTCAAGCACTTGCAAAATCCGAACTTGAATCTTCAACAAGATCTTGAAATCCTTGAGCTTTTTAGGCTTGTATCATCCTCTCCATCTTGAAAGGAATTTGTCTTCAAATTCAAATTTTGCAAAACCAAAGAGAGAAGAAAACAAGAACACAATCCTCTTGGTAGGAGGGTTAGCATTAGTACCACAATTACATCATCATTCCAAGGTGGTTCAAATTTAACATACATCCATGCATCCTTAGTGTTTGATATAAAAAGCTTGGCATAAAGGATACAAAATAAGTGAAAGGTATTAACATGAAAAGATAAAGAACATGATCCGAAACCACAACTTCCATATCCCAAAAGTATTCCGGGGTCAAATGGTAGTTGAAAACAATGGGTTAAGTTGAGTTGACCCACTCTTTTAACTAGGCTACTAAGCTCACAAACATTCAAAGCATTACTCACAAATTTGACATAAACAAGTTCACTATGAACAAGACTAATATAAAGGATCTTATTACACAATTTCAAAGGACCATATTTAATATCAAGACCATCATGACTAGCATCAACACTAACTTGAAAGTTTTCTATCACACTATTGTCATATTCAAGTAGTGAGCTAATCTTAGGGGCACATGGTTCATTATACATATCAAGAGAACTAACAAGGGGAGAAACATGCACACCTACATTAAGAAATTCCGAAACCACTTCATAGGGAATCACATGACAATAATTTAAACTCAAGGGAACTTAGGGAAAAGCATCACTACCTCGGTTAGGACTAGGACAGTCCACTATTTTGAAGCCTTCGGCCAAGGGTGTCTTGAGGCCATTTTCATGTGAAACCCCTTGTTGATTCTTATTTGATAATTCATGAACTTGAACCTGTAGATAATAAGAATCAAGGCTAGGAAAAATGCTATCCTTTGGGTTAGTGAGTAACAAGGGTCCTTTAGGGACAAGATCCACAATCAAGCATTTCTTTCCCTTTTCTACTTCACTACCCGCAGTTTCCCTTTCCCTTTCCTTCTTTTCTTCATATTTTTCTTGTACCTCAATATCAAGCTTCTCTCCATCTGGAGACTTGGCCTCATTCTCTTCCGATTCTAACTTGTGGAGAAGAGTCATTGGATTTTATGAAGTGTAGGATCTTTGGACTTGAGGTGTTTGAACTTGTGAAGGGTAAAGCCTTTGGTCAAGTGAGTTTGGAACTTGGTACTTTGGATTTTGAGGTAGAATTTGAGTATCAAGTCCCTTTTATTGGACTTGGTTCAATTGTTGGTGTAATGGTCTTTGGACCTCTCGGGTTTGGGGACTTTAGACTTGATATCTTGGGTTTTGTGGAGGCTTTGGTGGACAAAGTCTATCAACTCCATCTTTCATTCTAATCAATTCACCCTTCATTGATCCCACATAACCTCTCATATCTCCCACATCCATTCTTACTTTTGCGAAATCACGAGATAAGGCATCAAACCGAGCCAACAAAACTCCCATAGCATCATTTCCCAAAGGTTGGGATGAAGAACCCTCGGGATCCATGGTCAAATGCACCTAATAAGAAGAAAAAAATACAGCAAAGGAAAACCTACAAAACGAGCTAACAATTTAGTTCAAAAGCCTCACCACACTCACACTCGAATCTCACCTCACACTTGGTCTCACAAGCGTTGAAGAGTTGTCAATACTTGGAAAGTGAATTGAGTGGTAAATAAGCCTTGGTCCAGAATCAATTTTTGTTTGATAAGACTCAAATAAAATGATGCACAGACTTGAACCAATAAACTACTATGAATTAAAAATGATAAAAGCACAAAAGAAACGTAGACACAAAACAAAGAACTCTAGACTAATTATCAACCTAGTAGATAATTACTAGTTTGGTAATTAGTGGTAGAATTAACACAAAATAAACTAGAAACAACAAATAAAAACTTAGAAATCTAATTTAGAACTCAATTTGGTTGGTCACCAAAGTGATGATGTGGCAGCTTGTGATTGGACGTCATTTTTTTCAAAATTTTCAACTCCCAAATTCTTGTATCGTCCAAACAACACTTAAGGAGAAGAAGGATTTCAGTTTTGAGGGGGAAATATGCAAGTTTGGAGCCCTTTTGAGCTTCAATTGAAATTCAAAAAGAATTGTCCCCCCCCTCTTTGTACTTGGAATTGCACTTTAATTATTCTTTTGTCACTTTTTTCTTTTGGATGAATATGAATATACCAAGGAATATTCCTTCACAAACACCAAGTACACTCTCTTTATTCTCCTTTTTTGTATCAAACACACTCTTTGAATATTCTTCCTTAGCAAGACTTGAAGAAGATAGAAGAACAAGATGAATATTTAAGAGTTGACCAAAGTTTGACCACAAGGCAAATGAACCCTAAATTCAATTTTTCTTTTGGATCTAGGTTCCCTTTGCTAACACAAGCTTAAATATCCACAAATCAGCCACAAATCACACCACCAACTCAAACCCAAAATGGATCTCACCTCCAAAATCTTCAAACAAGCCACAACAATGGTGGATCTATCTCAAACACAACCAAATCTTGTTCCAAACATAGATCTAGACTCCCTAGGTGCTAGAACAAGAATCTAGCACTTGAAAACGACAAAAAAACACAAAATTTTGTAGATCTAACTTGAAAAAATCTGTCCAAGAACAAAAAAATGTGAAACACCTTTTTTTATTTTATTTTGTTGACTCTAGACTCTTTTTTTGTGGAGATTTTCTAAATAAGGACACTAAAACCAAGATTTAGGGTGTTGGAACAACCCTAACCAAGTCTTTAATACAAAATGATACAATAAAGGAAGGCTAAAACCAAAAATGGATACTCAAAGAACAAAACTCATCAAGCACACAAAAGGAAAAAATAATAGACTTGGAAGAAAAGAGATGAAGAAGAGATGTATAAAGTAAAGATAATAGAGAGACCCTCACTTCCACCAATTAATAGCACTAGAAGGTGTATCAAACCTTTAAACAAACATCACCAATGTAAGATCAAACCTCACTCTTAGGTGAACCAAAAGAATTCACACTCCCTCAATTACACCTTTCTTGCCAATTTGTCAACACAAATGAAATCCATCACTTAGCATTAACCCTAATTTTGGATTCTACACTAAACTAAGACTAAGAACTACACTCTAAAGAGTAATCTTTCAATATTCATTAAAGCTAATGAAAATACAGGCTAGAATGACTATTTATACTATTACATAACAATAACTAAATTCCCCTTAATGAGGCTTAGGAAGAGGCTCCCTTGGAGTGTGGTCTTTTGAAGTGTAAATACCACTATGACCTTAATTAATATGCACCTATGTGATGTAGATATTCATTCTTTTCTCTTCAATTTTCTCAAGGCTTTGAAAAGGCTCCCAAAGGGTCTTCAAGCACTTGCAAAATCCAAACTTGAATCTTCTACAAGATCTTGAAATCCTTGAGCTCTTTAGGCTTGTATCAGTACCATCAGTTGAAGATTAGGGAGGCGGATATCCCTAAGACTTCTTTCCGAACTCGGTATGGTAATTTTGAGTTTTTGGTGGTGTCTTTTATCTTGACCAATGCCCCAACAACATTTATGGATCTTATGAATTGGGTTTTCCGTCAGTTCTTAGACTTGTTTGTCATTATCTTTATTGATGATATTTTGGTGTATTCTAAGACTGAGGCAGATCATGTCGATCACCTCTGCCTTGTATTATAGACCCCAAAGGATCAATGTTTGTATGCAAAGTTTTCTAAGTGTAAGTTCTTGTTGAATGTTTTTACTTAATTGGGTTATGTTGTTTCTAGTGAAGGGATCATGGTGGATCCACATAAGGTTGTGGTTGTTATGAAGTGTCCTAGACCTATGACTCCATCCAATATTCAAAGTTTTTTGGGTTTAGCCAGTTACTATAGAAGTTTTGTGGAGAGTTTCTATTTTATTGCAGCCTCATTGACTAAGTTGACTCAGACGAAGGTAAAATTTTTATGGCCTGACACTTGTGAGGTTAGTTTCAATAAGATAAAGAAGAAGTTAACTTCAGCTACTATCCTGACTCTACCTAAGGATGCTGATTGTTTTGTCGTCTATTGTGATGTGTCTCGGGTAGAGTTGGGTTGTGTGTTGATAAAGAATAGAAAGGTGGTTGCTTATGCTTCTAGGTAACTAAAATTTGATGAGAAGAATTACCCTAACCATGACTTGGAATTGTTAGTTGTGGTGTTTTCATTGAAGATCTGGAAATATTATTTGTATGGAGTCCATGTTTATATTTATTTGGATAAAAAAAGCCTACAATATGTAATCACCCAGAATGAATTGAATCTTAGGAAAATAAGGTGGCTTGAGTTTCTAAAAGACTATGACATGAGTCTCCATTATCATCTAGGTAAAGCTAACATGGTTGTTGATGCTCTTAGGAGGTTGTCCATGGTAATCTTGTCTCATGTAGATGAAGAGAAGTAGGATTTGGTGAAGGATATTCATTGTTTAGATAATCTTGGAGTCCTTATCTTGGATTCCAATAAGGGTAGTATAATTGTTCAAGAGGTGGTAAAGTCATCTCTTTGTTCTAAAGTTAAGGGTAAGTTGCACAGATCAAGAAGAATGTGGTTAGATAGAAGGTGATGAATTTTGAGATTAGTGGTAATAGTATCTTGAGGCATCAAGGCAGACTATGTGTTCCCAACATTGATGGGTTGCGAGGTAGAATTTTTGCCAAAACTCATGAGTAGCATAACACTATTCATCCTAGTTCGATAAAAATATAACATGATCATAACAAGATTTATTGGTGGAATAATAAGAAGTGGGATGTGGCTAATTTTGTGGCTAAGTGCATGGTGTGTGAACAAGTAAAGATTTAACACTTGAGGCTCAGGGGATTATCTCAATAGATTGACTTGCTAGTGTGGAAGTGGGAAGTGATCAATATGGATTATGTTACTTTTTTTGTGGTCTCGCCAGAATTTTAATTCGATTGGGTCATCGTGGATAGGATGACAAGTCCACTCACTTTTTGCTAGTGAGGACAAATTTCTCTTTTGAGGATTATGCCATGTTGTTCATCGATGAGATTATGAAGTTGCATGGTACTCCAGTTTCCATCATATCTGATCGGGGTACTCAGTTCTCATCTCATATTTGGAGGTCTTTTCAGTGAGGTTTAGTGACTAAGGTGACCGTTAGTACCTTTTCCACCCACAGACGGATAGGAAATCAAAAAAGACTATTCAGGTCTTGGATGATATGCTTTGGGCTTGTGTGTTTAATTTTGGTGATAGTTGGTTGACCACTTGCCTCTCATAGAATTTGCCTAAAACACAGTTATCACTCTAGTATTGGTATGTCTCTATTTGAGGCCTTATATGGTAGGAGGTATCGATCTCCAATTGGATGGTTTGAGGTTAGTGAAAATAAGTTATTTGGTCCTGATTTGGTTCACCAAGCTATGGAGAAGGTGAAGGTTATTCTGGATAGAATTAAGGTAGCCCAAAATTACCAAAAGTCCTATGCGGATGTGAGGTGAAAAGAGTTAGAGTTCAGTAGTGGTTATTGGGTGTTGTTATGGTGTCCCCATAAAGGGATTTATTCAGTTTGCTAAGAAGGGGAAGCTCACATCCCCGTTATGTTGGTCTACATATATTTTTGAAGAGGGTTGGTAATGTTGCATATGAATTGGAGTTTCCCTCTAGTTTGAACTCCATTTATCCGGTGTTTCACATTTTGATATTGAGAAAGTGTGTGGGTGATCCTTCGACAGTTGTTCCTTTAGAGGAGATGGGTATCTTAAAT
This sequence comes from Capsicum pubescens, assembly GCA_030864215.1. Taxonomy (NCBI): domain Eukaryota; kingdom Viridiplantae; phylum Streptophyta; class Magnoliopsida; order Solanales; family Solanaceae; genus Capsicum; species Capsicum pubescens. The sequence continues at coordinate 130,612,932 of CM061543.1, forward strand.
TCCTTGTCTTATGAGGAAGTCTCGGTGGAGATTTTGGATCGGCATATCCGTCGGTTGTGGATGAAGTATGTGTCATCGATAAAGGTTCTTTCGAGAAACCAAAAAGTTGAGAAATATATGTGGGATGCCGAGGAGGACATGAAGTCCAAGTATCCATACCTGTTTTCCATTTTGGATAATCGTGCTTGAGGTATGAGTATTCCTTAGCATCTTTGTTTCTAACTTTGTTAAAGGAAATTGTTATTTTCTTGGTATCTTTTTTTCTATTTTTGTTAAAGGTAAGAGTGATGGTAGAGTTTGGTGTCAAATCGTGCTAATAAATTCCTTTTCCTATCATTCGAGGACGAATGATCCTAAGGGAAAGTATGTAATGCCCCTGGTTTTTGGGTCTTGAAATTTTTTTGAGTTCTGAGCTCATTTTCCAGGTTACGACTAGACCCCACGGGTGGTAGGGGATCCTGATGGGTCGTTGGGACAAGTCATAACCAAATCAATAATTAAGTGTCTAAGTTTTGCTCTGGGTATGAGTGGCTAACTATGAATCGTAAGTACTTATTATGAGTCATTAGGTGTAAATCATAGGATGTCCAGTGTTTATCCAATTGGGTTCTGTGTTGATTACGACTAGACCCTCCGAATATTAGGGTCTCACTACGAGTGATACTAGTGAGTCATAAGGTCAATAATGTGTGGGGTCCCTAGAGACTATCTTAGTTACGACACATGGTGATGTGTCGTAAGGAGTGGCTACAAGTCAATGGTTGATTCATAGTCAATGATGGCACTTTTTCAGCTTTTAAGTTAGAGCATTATGGACATTTCCCCTCTTACCCATACTAAAACCCACATCTTATAACCATTTTAGTGTGTCATTATAACTCATAAACAAATCTAAGTAACTTCTCAAACACTCTAAAAGGCTCTCTAAATTCCCTCAAGCAAGTCAAGCTAGGGTTTCATTAAGTTGGTCATCTAAGGGCTTAAGGGTCGATTACTCTCCAAATTTCTTGGTATATAAGGCATGTTACTCTTTCGTCATTGTTAATTTATCAAGATCATATGTTTTAAAGTATTGTTCATGAGATATTGATGTTAGTTTTGAAACAATGGTTGGGGGTTTTTAATGCTTAATGATGAACAATGTTTTCCCATGGTTTACATATGACTTTTCATGTTTTAATTATGGTTTTGAACTTATGGGTGCATGAGTATGGTGAATGAACTATGGAATTGTGATGCCCAAGACAGAGCAAATTCACCATCCATAGCAAAACCTCAATTGGGCATCACTATTTCTAGGAATATGCCCAAGACATAGCAAATTCACCATCCATCCTTATTTCAAAGACAATACAAAGAAATAAGCTAACGTCTAATTATTGTTCACAAATACTTGTCACCCATATCCCTCTTTCAAGGATGATATGGGATCTAAAAGAACAGCCGCATCCCTCTTTCAAGGATGATGTGGAATTCTTGGGAAACTGGGGATTTCACCCATAAATTCCAATTTAACAATCAAGTATTAGTGAAACCCAACATTATTAACCAAGAATTTACACTAACAATCAAGACCCACACATATTTTCACCCTATTACAACATAACCCCAAGATAGATATTTAGCCAATCATGAGATTGGAGGAAGGAAATATACCCAAGTGAGCATCCAATGCTTGCATCGATAAGAAACAAGAATAATTTTCAAACATCAATCTCAATTTACAACCAAAATCTCATGGAAAATTAGCTACAATTGTCTTTCCCAAAGCAGTAGGGTTTTTCTCCATACAAGAATTGAAATCTTGTTAGAAGATTGGCTCTAAAGTTAAAGGGTTTTGACCTTTTGAAAATTGGAGCCAACTGTGTGAAATTATGAATCTTCCCCTGGGCTATTTCCCCCTCCATCACGATCGCACTCTTTGTATGGCAATCACGTTACTGCGATCATGACTATTAGGTGCTTTCATGATAATTGAGAGTCATCTATTTCTCTAATTTCTTAATCGTAATCACGACCATGAGCATCATGATAGCAGTATCTTAGGGCCACCTAATTTTCCTACTTATGCACTAACTTTTCCTTTTTGGTTCACTTTTCAGTTTCCAATACTTTATCTCTTCCAATTACCTACATACCTACAAAATATAGGAATTAATGCATTTAATTGGAAAATTTATCTCATTAACACCATTTAACCATAGTAGTGTACATGAATTTGGATGTCAATGAGTGGTAAATTTACCACTCCTCACCATCCTAGTGTTAATCATCAGAAGGATACAAGATCCCTAAATTTGAAACATTTGGAGACACTGGAAATCCCATGGCTCGCTAAAGGAGATATTGTGACCAAATGGTCATAATAAGAAGGAAAATTTCATTGCTAATGCACCTATTTAGTCAAATTTTATGGGGAAAAGCTCTAGATTGGTTTATATCTCAGGAATTGAAAAATGGTTTGGTTGGAGGGCACTTGACAAAAATATTCTCGACAGGCTTAAATATAATATTGAAATAGTTCCTGACAAACATTCACTAGACATGATAAAGTAGAAAGGCAATGAGTATTTTTAAGAATGTGCCTACTGCTGGAGGAAGAAAGTTTCTAAAGTACAACCTCCAATGACCAAGGAGGAAATGGTGTTAATGTTTCTCTTACTCAAGAGGAAGAATTTTATACTAGAATGGTGTCGGCGGTTCATGCGACATTAGCAAATTTAATAAGGATCCGTGAGTCACTAGAAGATGTAATCGAATAAGAAATACTATCAAGACTCCTACATCGTCTAGGACTTTGGGTTCCCTAAAAGAAAAGAGAAGATGTGATTGTAGTATCCACTAATTCTATTATTACATTGAGAAGGAAACTCAAACCCAAGGATACCATTCTTCTCCACCACACCTCGAGTCCTCAATCAATCTTTTATTCCTACCTCAATACCAATCTCCACAGCCAAATGTTCTACCCTAATACCAAGCTCCACAGCCAAACATCTTACCTTAATATCAAGATCCACAACTAATTATCTGCCTAATGCTCAAAGAACCATCCTAAATCGCCAAGATAATGTACAGAAACCCCCAAATTATCATCAAGTGCCACCTCTCTCAAACCAAAACAACTATAACCTCCCTTATCTAAACCTTGAAAAGAAACCTCCCCAAAACTTCACTCCTTTGGTTGAAAGGCGTACTCAGTTTTTTCAAAGATTAAGAGAAGCCAGTTATCTACAGCCTATCAAACCAAAACTCACCAACTACAATTCCTAATTTTATCATGCCAATCAAAATTATGCCTATCATTGAGGAGGAGTCGGGCACATTACCAAAGATTGCATTAACTAAAACATAAAATACATGACTTGATTGATCAAATGGTCATTACACTTTAGTCACTAGAACCAAACATCAACATTAATTTATTGCCTACTCAAAGGGAACTACAGTTAACATGATCAAAATAGAGGACAAATGGGTAGCTAGCAAGACTATCACTAAGATTGATTCAGAAAATACCAAGATAACAGAAGGAGTAGAGAATATAGAGAGAGTTGTGGCTACTTTAAGGTTCAATGAAAGGCCCCCATTTATGGTGATGATAATTGCGACTCATGCATATATTCCAACACTTCCTAGAAAAGAGTTTGTTGTAGAGACTGTTGTCACCCATGGGATAACTCAGTATAGATGGTGTTTATATTCCTGAGACTTTAACCAACATAATGTATTCACAAAAAAGGCCAATCACTGAAAAAGAGGCCGAAGATTTCTGGATGTGTATGGAGCTAAAGGAATACTCAATCATCAATCATCTGGGAAACACTCCGGCCAAAATTTTTGTGTGGGCACTATTAATAAGTTCTCAGTACCACAAATATGCCTTGTTGAAAGCCCTAGATGAAGCATATGTGCCTGTAGATATGATTTTTGAAAATATGGGTTCTATGATAAGGAATTTTGTGGGAAGTTATCGCATATGATTTAGTGAGGAAGATTTTCTTTTGAAGGTATAATGTATAATAAAGCCTTGCACATTACTACCAATTATCATGACCATGTGATTAATCGAGTATTGATAGATAATTGATCTAGTTTGAATATTTGTGTAATACCTCAATTCTTAAGTCTATAAATCTCTTAAAATAAAGTCCACAAAGTTATCTTTCCAACACTTCAAGTCTTGTCATAATCCAATGTCATGGCAAAGAGTTGTGGAAAGTTTCCCCTAAGAACTTGATATACTGTTATGACTATGACTATGACTTTGAAAACGATCATAACCACTCATGATGAGTCATTATGAGTGAGTCATAGTCACGGTAGTATGTAACCAAAAATTCCTTACAGTGGATACAAGTCTAGGACATGACTCATAATCATACCATAAAAGTCATTGTATAAACCCATAGTCTGACCAATAAAGGATCCCAGAATCAAGCCTCAGATTACGACCTTAACCAACAACCCGTAGTCAGTCGTTAGGTGGCAAGTTATAGTCATAACAGAATATGTCTGGAATCCAAAGATCCCAGGTTACAACTCATACTACGGCACGTAACCAGTCGTGAGGTGTGTCGTAACAATTGGGAATATCTTTTCTTACATATTTTTCCAAGGAATTTAATGTATTTTCCCACCCTCCTTAAAACCAAAACCCATGTTTTTTGTATCACAAGGGTGGTATAAAAGTCCATAAAGACCCAAATCATAACACAATTATAAATTTCATCGAAGAGGAATCAAAGAGGCAATTCTTTTCTCTCTCAAGATAAAACTAGGATTCTTCAATCAAGTCCAATAATCAAGAAAATTTAATTAAGGCTTATACTTCAGGTATGTGGGATATTCATCAATGGGATCCTTTCACCAATTGAGTCCAAAGTTCTCCAAATTTCTTTAAGTTTGATTCTTTTTGAAGGGTTCCATAAGAAGTGTGAATTTTATAATCTATTCAGTTAAACTCTCAAGTTTCTCCATGAAAATACATTCTCTCATGATAATTTTGTTTCCATATGTTTGATAATGCAAATGTCTACATCAGGATTAGTTATTGATTTGGGTGTTATTCATGATTTTACAATACCATGGATTGTTCAATATTTGTCAAGATCAGTCTGCATTAGATAGTGCTTGTGGGTAATGAACATCCGATACCTAGATACTCATATATGTCATAAATGTCAAGTTTGAAGTCATTCAGAGCATATTTGTATCATTAATTTAGAATACTATCATGTTGAGAATATGTCAATATCATTCATGTTAAGACTTTTCTTTGTATGAGTGTCAATTTGGTTGGGAGTAAGACTTAGCACCTAGAGAACCTAGGTATGAAGGCTCACCTGCCAGTACAGGACTAAGACCATTCGCAAAAGTCCCTAAGTTTAAGAACTACGTAACTAGTGTAGGTTATGAAAGGTCACCCGCCAGTTGAGGACTAACACTCTCTTAGGGATCAACCACCAGTAGAGGACTGACACCCTAGTCCTTCAGGACATCATGTTAGTGGATCCACATAGCTGGTGTTAGTACTCATGGCAAAGTACTGACACCCTTCCAACTAGGGTTATAGGTTAGACCCTATTTAGCTCCGATTGGGGCATGTCAGTTATATGATAGCTCCCACAGTTTTAATTCAGTATTCATATTATATCAATTTAGGTTTGCATAACCAAGTGTCCATATATTTATTATTTAGTTAGTCAAATTAATTTAGTACATGTTTATACTTGGTCTTGCCTTTGATATTCATGTTCATGCATTTATACTCTGTATATATGCAAATCAGGTAGTCTTCATCTCGTATACCAGTATATTTAAAGTACTGATCGCATATTCTTCTTTTCACTATGTTGTCTTATAACATAGGTTTAGACGCTCAGTTCCCCGATCATACTTAGACAGTTTATGTGACATTCAGTTCTAGCATTAGTGAGTCCTCATAAGGTGGGGAATAATTGTATTTTTTATAATGCTTTCCAGTAATTCATTTCATATTTTATTCAATAGTGGAAGTTATTAGGGGACCTATCCCAAAAACTCATCATGTTTAGAGGCTTTCCGACAGACAGACAGTTAGTAGTGTTTCCAGTGATATGTTTCAAACTCCTTGGTTATTGACTTGACTATTTAAATATTTATTAGATGACTTCCACACAGTATTTTGTTATCTTCCTCTAGTATGTACAGCTTATGCTAGATCATGGGTTAGCTTGGGGTCACTTATGGACTTAAGCACCGTGTTACGACTAGGAGGTAGTCTTGGGTCATGACAAACTTGGTATCAAAGCATTGTTTAAAGTGTCCTAGGATGTCTGAAATTTGCATTAAGTAGAGTCTTATTTATGGGTGTGAAGTATGCCACACTTATGGGCGAGCGGCTACAAGAAATTTTAGGAATTTTTTCCTTTTTTAGTATTCATACCATGTGATGGAGCATGATCTCTATTTAATTTCCCTCTTCTAACTCATTATCTATCCGTTTATAGAAAATGTCTTCCAGAAGGAATAACAGAATGAAGAACGGGGACCAGTCTATGCCACCACCTGTTCCCAATGACCCTCTAAATTAGCAAGTCTTCTATGCTAAATTTAAGGCCATTCTCATAGTTTTGTCCCAGTCTATGGATGCCTAGAATAACCAATAGGCTATTGCTCCATATAATCTAGTAGTAAATACGGCAGCAGCTAGAATCTGGGATTTCACTCTGATGAATCCTCTAACCTTCTCTGGATCCAATTCTAAGGAGGATCTATAAGAATTTTTGGATTGTGTGAAGAAGGTGACTGACATCATGGCTATCACTTCTAGTAAAAATGCTAACTTAGCAGCTTACTAATTGAAAGGGGTGGCTCACACTTGGGTGAAGCGGTAAAAGAAGGATAGATATATTGATGTAGGGCCTGTAGAGTGGTATGAGTTTGCTACTTCTAGGATAGCATGAGTGTAAAGGAGTATTCACTTGAGTTCACCAAGTTAGCAAGGTATGCTTTGACTATGGTGGTTGATTCCATATCGCAATAAAGTAAGTTCATGTTTAGAGTTTTTGAGAATATTGTCAAGAGGTGTAGGACTATGATATTGATTAAGGAAATAGACCTTTATAAATTGCTAATTATTCTTAGCAGATTGAGGATGAGAATCTTAAGGAGAAGGAAAGGGAGAATAAAAGGGCCAGATATCTTCAACTACTCTCAGCAAAGGTTGGATAGTTAGAATCATCCTCAGTTCTTCCAAAAATCTTCATCCTCATCGTCTTTTAGTGCTCTAGTAGCTAAGTTCAGACAGGACAATCAGGATAGAGCACTAGGATCTAAGTCTAGGGTTGCGTGAATACTGGTTGCACCAATCCCGTCTGTAGGAGGCGTGGTAAGAACCAAAAGGGTAAGTATATGGTGGGTAGTGATGCTTATTTTGGATATGGTAAGCCAGGCCACAAATTAGGGATTTCTCAGTTGTTTCTTAGAGGGGTAATGATTTTTGTCCATAGGGTCAGGCTAGTTCTTCAGTAGCACCAGCAGGTCACCTGAATCAGTAGGGTGCAACTTCTAGTGAAACCATTGGCCAGCGCCAGAATCAACTCTATACCCTTCAGACTCGCCAGGATCAGGAGGATTTTCCTAATATGGTTATGGTTATGTTGGAAGTCTTCTACCTTCATGATTATACATTATTAGATTCCGGAGCCACACTGTCCTTCATGACTCCCTATATAGCAGTGGACTTTGATGTCATCCCTGAAATTCTTGCAGATCCCTTCTTAGTGTCTACTCTAGTCAGTAGTTCTATTAAGCTAGATGGGTATACAAAAATTGCTCAGTGATAGTATCTCAAAAGTTACTTCAGTTGATCTCATAGTGTTAGATATGACCAATTATGGTGTCATTTTTGGCATGGGTGGGCTCCACTCTTGCTATTCCTCTATTGACTTTAGAAATAGAATAGTCTAGTTTGAGTTCCCTAATGAGCCAGACATAGAATGAAAGGGTAGTACATCAATCCCTATAGGCCGATTTATCTATTTCCTTAAGGTGAGGAAAATGATTTCTAAAGGGTGTATCTATCATTTCATTTGAGTCAAGGACTCATGTTTAGAAATCTCAAGTCTTAAGTTAGTTCCAGTAGCGAATGAGTTTTCGGAGGTATTCCATGAATATCTTCCCGGAGTTCCTCTCGGGAAGAAAATCAACTTTGGAATGGATCTCCTTTCAGACACCCAGCCTATTTCTATTCCACCTTAAAATATGGCTTCAGTCAAGCTTAAAGAATTGAAGGAGTAGTTTAAAGATCTCTTAGATAAGGGTTTCATCATGCCTAGCATTTTCTTGCGGGGTGCTTTAGTTCTCTTCATGCACAAAAAAAGATGATTCTCTCAAAATAAGCATCAAGTACAGTTAGTTAAAAAAAGTCACAATCAAGAATAATTATCCTCTCCTCAGGATTGATGACTTATTCAACCAACTTCGGGGGGGAAATTATTTCTTTAAGGGAGACCTCAAATCCGACTATCATCAACTTAGAGTTAGAAAATATGACATTTTGAAGACAGCCTTCAGAACTCGTTATGGTCACTTTGAATTTATAGTTATATTTTTTGGACTAACAAATTCTACTATAGATTTTTTGGACTTAATGAACAGAGTTTTCAAGAAGCATCTGGACATGTTCGTCATAGTCTTCATAGATGACATTCTCATCTATTCTCGTAGTGAAAGTGAGTATGTCGACCATTTGAAAATTATTTTGTAGACCTTTAAGGATCATCAGTTATTCGCTAAGTTCAGTAAGTGTGAATTTTTGTTGATATTAGTAGCTTTACTTGTTCACATTATTTCTGGTGATGGTATTCGAGTTGATCCTCGAAAGATCAAAGAAGTAAAAAACTAGCCCAGACCCATCTCTTCATCAGATATTAGGAGTTTTCCAGGTTTAGCCGGTTACTACAAACGATCCCATATCCAGACTGACTAAGATAAAAGTTAATTTTTAGTGGTCAGATTCCTACGAGAGTAGTTTTTATGAGTTTAAGACTCACTCACTTCTGCTCCAGTATCGACTCTATTCCCGAGGGTTAAGATGGGTTTGTACTTTATTGTGATGCTTACAGAGTTGGTACTGGTTGTGTGTTGATGCATCAAGGTAAGGTCGAAGGTTTGTGCCTCTAGACAACTTAAACCCCATAAGAAGAACTACTTGACTCATGATCTTGAATTAGCGGCAGTTGGTTTTCCCTTAAAGATTTGGAGGCATTACCTATATGGTGTCCATATTGGTGTGTTTACTGATCACAAGATCTTACAATATGCATTTATGTAGAAAGAGCTAAATATTAGTCAGAGAAGATATCTTGAATTATTGAAAGACTATGATATGAGTGTATTGCATCACTTGAGTAAGGATAATATTGTGGCTAATGCCTGAGTAGGTTGTCTATGGGAAGGGTTTCCCATGTTGAGGATGATGAGAAGGAGTTACTTTGCGAAGTTCATCAGCTTGCTAAGTTGGGTGTTCAATTAGTTAATTCAGCAAAAGGGAGTGTTTAGGTTCAGGGTGGTTTGGAATCTTCATTGGTTGCCAAAGTGAAGAAAAAGCAAGATAGAGACCCATTTTGCTTATGTTAAAGGAGGCAGCTCGAGATCAGAAGAATGAGGTTTTCTCTATAGGGGGAGATGGTGTTCTTTATTATCAGGTCAGGAAGTTTATTCCAAATATGGATGATTTGAGACAACGGACGCTAGCCGAGGCTCATGGTTCCCAATATTTGATACACCCAGGAACCACTAAGATGTACCGCAATTTGTGGGAAGTCTTTTGGTGGAATGGTATGAAGAAGGATATTTCTGAATTCATGGCTAAGTGTCCAAACTGTCAGCAAGTTAAGGTTGAAAATAAGAGACCTAGTGGTATACGTAAGGATTTCAGCATCCCTACTTAGAAGTAGAAAATGGTGAATATGGATTTTGCAATAGGGTCACCTTGTACATGGAATTAGAATAATTTGATTTGGGTCATTATGGATAGAATGACCAAGTCAGTCCATTTCTTGCCAGTCCATAGTTTATCTTTAACCAAGGATTATGCCAGATTCTATCTCATGGAGTTGATAAAATTACATGGGGTTCATTTGATCATCATTTCACATAGAGGTACCCAGTTTACCTCTTATTTTTGGAAAGCTTTTTAGAAGGGTCTTAGTACCCAAGTTCATCTTAGGATATCCTTTCACCCGTAAATAGACAGACAGGCAGAGAGGACTATTCAGACCCTAAAGGATATGTTTAGGGCTTGTGTTATTGATTTTGAGGGTAGTTGGGAAGATCACTTGCCATTAATTAAGTTTGCGTATGATAACAGCCATCACTCCAATATCTAGATGGCTCTGTTTGAGGCTATCTATAGTAGGAGGTGTAGATCTTCTATTGGTTGGTTTAAATTTTTTGAATCTGCTTTGATAGGGACAGATTCAGTATTTGAGGCGATGGAAAAAGTTTAATTGATTCATGGAAAGTTGAAGAAATACCAGAGTTGTCAGAAATTCTATGTAGATGTAAGGAAAAGAGAGCTTAAATTTGATAGTAGTGACTTCGTGTATTTGAAAATTTCACCCATGAAAGGGGTGAAGAGGTTTTGTAGGAAGGGGAAGCTCATTCCTCTATATGTTGGACCATATAAGATTTTGAGCCATTTTGGGAAGATATCCTATGAGTTAGAGTTGCCTGCAAATTTGGCATCAGTGCACCCAGTGTTTCATGTTTCTAAGATGAAGAACTGAATTGGTGATCCAGCTTCAATTGTTCCTTTAGAGAATGTGGCGTGAAAGATAGTATCTCCTATAAATAAATCCCAGTTGAGATTCTTGACTGTTAGATTCGCAGGTTAAGGAATAAAGAAGTTGCCTTAGTTAAAGTTCTATGGAGAAATCAGTCCATCAGGGGATCTACTTAGGAAGCAGAATCCGATATACAAACCAAGTATCCCTATCTCTTCTCTACGAATTCTGAATTTAGATTAAGGTAATGGCTCTTTAGACTAATTCTCTTATTTTCTGTCTCATCTATCTATTCATCCTCATGTCATAACATGCATTCACAGTTCAGTTCAGTCCATGTATCATATTTTAGATTTCAGATATTTAGTCATAATTTGGCTTCTAAATGTTTTGTGCATGATATCAATCTTCTTAGTGTCCCTGCTCAATTAGTTTCATTCAAGGACGAATGATCCCAAGGGGAAGATATTGTAATACCTCAAATTTTTCAAGATCTAAACCTCTTAAAATATAGGCTACAAAGTTAGTTTTCTAACACTTCAAGTCTCACCTTAATTTGATGTAATGGCAAAGAGTTGTGGAAAGTTTCCCCTAAGAACTTGATACACTTCTATGACTACGACTTAGGAAATGAGTCGTAACCATTCATGATGAGTGGTCATAAGTAAGTAGTAGTCACAGTAGTATGTAACCAAGAATCCCTTCCCGTGGTTATGAGTCCTGGACACGACTCGTAACCAAACCTTACAAGTCATTGTGTGGACCCGTAGCCTAACCAGTAAAGGATCCAAGAATCATTTCTCAGACTACGACTTCACCCAATGACTCGTAGTCAGTCGTAATGAGTCGTTAGGTGGAAAGTCATAGTTATAAAAGAATGTTTCTGGAATCTTAGTATCCCAGGTTACTAATCAGACCACGACCCTAACCAGTCATGATGAGTCGTGAGGTGAGTCATAACGATTGGGAATGTTTTTTCCTATAAGTTTTTCCAGGGACTTTTATGTCTTTTCTAGCCCACTTAAAAGACAAGTCCTCATCAATTTGACTTAACAAGGGGCGGTATAAAATACCCCAAAGCCCCAAATCATAACAAAATTATCAACTTCACCCAAGAGGAATCAAAGAGACGATTCCTTTCTTTCTCAAGAGCAAACTAGGATTCTTTAATCAAGTCTAATTCTCAAGAAGATTTCTTCAAGGTTTCTACTTCAAGAATGTGGGATATTCATCAATAGGATCCTTTAACCCATTGAGTCCTAAAGTTCTCCAAATTTTTTTAGGTTTAATTCCCTTTTTGTATAGGGTTCCATGAGAATTGTGAATTTTATAACCTAATCAGTTGAACTATCGAGTTCCTCCATGAAAATATATTCCCTGATGATAATGGTGTTTCCATATGTTTGATAATGCAAATGTCTACATCAAGATTAGTTATTTATTAGGGTGTTATTCATGATTTTCCCATACCATGGATTGTTCAATAATTGTCAAGATCGGTCTACATTAGATAGTGTTGATGGGTTATGAACACCCAATATCTAGATATTCATCTATGTCATAGATGTCAAGTTTCATGTAATTCAGAGAATACTTGTATCATTATTTGAGAATACTATCATATTGAGCATATGTCAGTATCAGTCATGTTAAGCCTTTCACTAGTATGAGTGTCAGTTTAGTTGGGAGTAGGACTTAGCACCGAGCAAACCTAGGGATAAGGCTCACCTTCCAGTAGAGAACTATGACCTTTAGTAGAAGTCCCTAAGTTCCAGAACTACGTAGCTAATATAGGTTATAAGATCTCACCCGCCAGTTGAGGACTGATACTCTCTTAAGGGTCACCTACCAATAAAGGACTGACACCCTAGTCTTTCGGGACATCATGTTAATGGATCTCATAGCCTGTGTTGGTAACCATGGAAAGGTACTGACACCTTTCCAACTAGGGTTATAATTTAGACCCTGACTAGCTTAGATTGGGGCATATCGATTATATGATAGGTCCAACAGATTTAATTCAATGTTAAGAATATATTTGTTCAGGTTTGTATGACCAAGTGTCCATTTATAAGTTATTCAATTATTTAGATCATTTCAGTACATATTGGTCTTGCATTCAATATTCATGTTCATGCATTCATGCTCAGTATATACTCAAATCAGGTAGTCTTCATCCTACATACTAGTGCATTCGAAGTACTGACCACATATTCTCCTTTGAGTTATGTTGTCTTATAATATAGGATCGGATGATCAGTTCACAATCATACTTAGACCATTCTTGTGCCACTCAGCTGCAGCATTTTTGAGTCCTCATAAGTTGAGGACTAATTATATTATTTATCATGCTTTCCAGTATGTTATTTCATGTTTAATTTAGTAGTCAGAGTTAGTTGGGGACTTGTCCCAGCAACTCATCATGTTTAGAGGCTTTTAGATAGATAGTTAGTTATGTTTTAAGTGATGTGTTTCAAACTCCTTGGTTATTAACTTGACTATTTAAACATTTATTAGATGATTTCCACACAATATTTTGTTATCTTCCTTCAATATTCATAGCTTGTGCCAGATCATGGGTTATCTTGGGGATACTTGGGGCCTTAAGAACTATGTTATGACTAAGAGGTAGTCTCGAGTTACGACAATCTATCCTCTTTAATGTGCGAGATTTTGGTGGAGGGCAAAGAGACATTATAGGTAAAGTTTACTTGCATATCCAAATAGGACTCGCTGAGTTCAAAAATAAATTTCATGTTATAGATATTAATCCTAGATATAATATACTTCTTGGGAGGTCATGGATCCATGGCGCAGGAGCAGTTTCTTCCACTCTCTATCAATTGTTAAAGTTTATCTTGGAAGACCACGAGGTGGTCATTCAAGGAAAAGAAATCCACTTGATCCACCCCAATATTTATGTACCTGGGATTGAATATATTCAAAGGGGAAGTAATTTTTATTTGGTAGAAATCCTGAATGCTACGAAAAAGGATCTAACACCCCAAGTACCCATGCATTCCATCTATAAGATGAAGGTGATGGTGATGCTAAGAATTAGATTTGAGCATGGTAGAGGTTAGGGAAAGAATTTGAAAGGTATAATTGAGCCAATTGGGATACTATAAAGAGCATTCAAGCATGGACAGGGATACACGCTTATAAAGAAATATAAGAATGAGAAAGGGACAGATGGATCTGCCCAAGCCATTGCCACTATTGTACCAGTCATTCCCTGTATGTGAGATTCTGATAAAGGTTGGTTTAGAGGGGATAGGAAATCTATTTAAAGGTTGCAATGCTACACTAAATGATTTCCCAGAGGCTAGTGGGGTAACAAATATTGCACCTACAGAGACTTTGTAGAATTGGACCTCTACTTTACTCATGACTCATCACCCATCCTATTAGATAAAAGGGAATTTTTCTATTAGTTTTAAAAATTGATGATGATCTATAGAAGGCCCCTCAATCCAAATTTTATGTCTCAAATTTCCTTTTTACATTTTACAATTTTCAAAAAGGTGTGGGCCCGTACTTGTGCGGGTCATGAGCCATAGTTTGTAAATATTTTCCAAAATTTTAATGAAAAATCCCTCCTTTTACTAGGAAATCATTTAGAATTATGTTATTCTTATTTTACTATTTTTTAATTATCTTGTTATTAGCAAACTTGCCTTGTTTTGGAAAAAGTAATAGTAATTTAAAAACCTGATTGTGTTGTGTCATGTCATGTCAAGAGTTGAATGAACAAAAAGAGGCATATAATGATGAACAAGAAGAATATGACAACAAAGTAATAATCATGGAATGGTTGACAGATGTATTGAAAGACCCAACCTCGAGTAGACTAAGATGTTTAATCTAGATAAAGTTAGGGAGACCATAATTAGGACCTACCCATCAAAAGCAAGAGAATTCGTGAAGTTGTGCAAAGAATACTTTGACACATTCACATGGTCTTATTATGGTATGCCAAAACTAAGCACAGACATTGTGTCCCACAATGGCTAATTGATCCTGAGTTTCAATCTAAAGAAATGGATCGTTGATCCTTCACTCACCAAGATAGGTGCAAAAGGGAATTTAAAGCGAGTTTATAGAAGCATCATGGTGTTGTCCAGTATAGACAACCAAGAATGGTTGAGATCAATAAACTCAAACATTAAAGATACTATGTCAGAAGATGATCTCCTTCTTTTTGTGTTTCTTTCCTTGTAGGAACACTTTTTTCTAAATGTTATCATTTTTACACTTTGTAGTAGCTTAAAATTTCCCTTACTTTTATGTGTGAACTATGTTTGACGTAAATTCTCAAGAATGAGATATATAGGTAGTATATGCCGGCTTCAGTCAACCCCTTAGGAGAATTTACCCTTCCCTTTTATGTATGAACTATGTTTGACCTAAATTTTCAAGAATGAGATACGTAGGTGGCCTATGCTACCTATGGTCAACCCCTTAGGATAATTTACCCTTTCCTTTATGTATGAACTATGTTTGACCTAGATTCTCAAGAATGAGATACGAAGGAGATCTATGTCAATTTTGGTCAATCCCTTTGGAGAATTTACCCTTTTCTTTTATGTATAGAGTATGTTTGATCTAAATTCTCAAGAATGAGATACGTAGGTGGCCTATGTCAGCGTCGGTCAACCCCTTAGGAGAATTTACCCTTCTCTTTTATATATAAACTATGTGATAACATGAATTCTCAAGAATGAGATACATAGGCAGCCTAGTCAGCTTTGATCAATCCTTTAGATTTTTCTATGTCCCCCTAGTATAGTCTTGAATTATAAACTGGATCTTGCTTCAAGAAGATACATAGACACCCCAGCGTCTAAGTCATACCACCCCAGAAATGGAAATTAGGCAGAATTTTTGAGAAGGAATCTCCAAAATTCAAAAGAGAAAGATCATTTTCCTACAAAGAGAAAGAAGTTTATCAAAAACTTTCGGAGAAAGTTTCAAGATCCTCGCAAGTCAAGATTATCTCAAACAGTATCAAATTGGGGCAGAAATTTTGAGAAGGTCCTTAAAATTTCTCCTAACATACTGGAATGAATTTTGAATTCCCCAACACTAAGAGGTCAAAGCTAAACTTCAAAAATCACCACGAGAGGGCCATTTCATTCCATTACTGAGAGGTCTATTTCATTCCATTACTGAGTCGGCCATGCTGAGAGGGATATTTCATGCTTAATGAGAGGGCCATTTCATCTCAGGCTGAGAAGGCCATTTTATATCAGGCTGAGAGGTTCATTTTATCCCATTGTTGAGTGGGCCATTTTATGCAATACCGAGAGGGTCATTTTATCCTATGCCGAGGGGGATATTTCAGTCCATGCCGAGAGGGCTATTTTATTTTATTACTAAGAGGGCCATTTTATTCTATTACTGAGAGGGTTATTTCATTGCCTAGAGGGCTATTTCATTTTATTATCAAGAGGGCCATTTCATTTCATATTGAAAGGGCCATCACACCATTAAAATAAGTTTATGTAATCACTCATCATGCAAGACAGTAAGTTCTGGCTTTGGAAGATTCTTTGGACCACTTATATCTATTAACCATGAGAAGATGGAATAATTTAGCATCGAGGATATCTTAATATTTTATTTGTTACATGCAAAAGGAGATATAGCTCAACATCGAGGATATTTTAGGATTTTATGTATATGTATTTGCATGCATCAATATCATCAAGTTGAAAAAGTACAGAATCTGAACGGATCTCTTTAAGTCTCTATAAGACAACGGACGACATATTAGATTTTTCAAAAAATTGACAATATGAGGGTCATCTATAAGTCATAATATTTGAGATAGGATAGTGTGCAAGGTTACCCAAAGATCGACAGTTCAAAGGTTATCCTTAAGTCATAACTAAATCCTTACTAGAGACTATGTGAGACTACTAAATTAGTATGTTTAAGGGTTCTCTATAAGTCGGGCCATATATAAGATTGACTATGCATAGGATTACCCGAAAACTAGAAAATTGAGAGATATCTATAAGCCATATTGTGTCCAAGGTCTGATGATGTACAAAAATACCTGAGAGCTAGCAATTCAAGGTATTTTTGTAAGTCATCGCTTATCAAAGGTTGGATAATGTGCAAAATTTCCCAAAAGTTATTAATCCAAATGGTATTTGTATGCCGCCTTATATCTAACATCAAATAATGTATAATATTACCCAAAGACTATCAATTTAAGGGATATCTATAAGTCATATTGATAAGAAAGATGTGAAAGACTTAATCGGGGTCACATGAAAAAGAACATTACAAATATCTGAGAGGGTTATCAGATCAAACAATATGACAAATGGTTGCAGGGACTGTTCTACCCAAAATATTATCGGCGGCGAAGAGAGACACCCTATTTTAAAGAATGAGTCAATTACCAAAGGTCCTTCATATCCAACAAATGAGATGGTTGCTATACCTATGATTTAATGGGAACCTTTTTCAATTGACTCTTTCCTCAACCAAAACAATACCCCATCGCTTACCAATGTTCGATTTTGCAAAATTTGACTAATTTTCTCAAATTCGTTTTATCATGGGACAATATTGTAAAATTTTCATTGGTTGAGGGAAAATTCATTTTCTCCCCTAAATTCTTAATAATTCACTATGAATTCCTCCAAAAATTAGTCCAAATTCATTGATTGTAAGCTACAAATCTAAATCTTACCCCATTTTTCAAAATTTAAAAAATGTAATTTTTTATTCCCAAGATACTCCTCCAATTTCCTCCCAAAACTAGCCCCAATTTTTTCTATAAATAGAGAGTTAAAGTTGAGAATTGAGGGATTAGAATTTTGGGGAAAACTGAGGATTTTTTAGGAGCATTCCTCTAATCTTACGTAACCAAAAATTCAAGAACGAATTTTAGAAGAATACAATAGAAAAAATAAAATTTCAACAAACTCATCTAACCATCGTCGAGGTTAAATTCAAATTTTGGTGATAAAGTCTATTGAAAGAGCTCGCTTGTCTCAATTCTTGCTCCGGAAAGGGTAAAAACTTTTTCTTTTTTACATTTTGTTCTTCGTGTTAGTTGGCCTAATAATTTTTGTTTGTTGATTAGACGTAGTAGTAAAATATTGTTGTTGTTGAAATCTCACATTAAGTTAGAACGCTGGGATTATTTGCTATAGAAGGCCTCGATGGCCATAGAATTTATATGCGATGAGAATTTGTAATAGTTTTACCATAATTATTCGTTGCTTGATTTTGTGATGTTCTTTCCTTCCTTTACTATCTGATTCATATTTTAGTGTGTAATGTTGTAAAAATATTAAGCTTCTTATGGTCTTACATGATTGTCATTGTTGGTGTTCTTTATCATTCACTCTTTAACCTCTTTCCTAAAATAAAGTTTTTTTATGACTTGCGTAGTTGCTAAAATTTACAAAAAGTAATAAAATGGAGTGATTTTACAATATTTGTAAATAAAATATGAATAATTATTATTAAAATGTATTTGACTGTCAAATTACTCATTACTCATTTCAGGTCAAGTCTTAGTTTTGAATAAATTTCATCAACATCCTTTTAATTTGATAAAATGTCAATTTTTTGTCATAACAGTGGAAAAATAGGGGGAAATAGTGATCCTCTTTGTTATAATTTGTTGGTGTTTGATTAAAAGAAGATTAATTGCATAAATTTATTGATAGTTGGACAAATTTCAAGTTTGAAACCTCAAATACTCATCTTGTTTTCTTATCATAAGATAGAGTTGAACGTTCGATTCTACACATGTTGGCAGTAGTGGAAAATAAATGATTTGGTTGTTAGTGTAGTGTTTTGATTTGATTTCTAAGTTAATGAATTCTTAAGGTTTTACTTGACTTAATGTCAGGTAGAGAAAGGATGAATTTTTTATTTAAGAACTAATTAGTAGATGCGACTGGTTGTATGTTGTTTAAAATTTGATTGTATGTCAAACTTAGTGGTTTAGGAGTGCAAAGATGCAGACTTTACTTGTATAAAGTTTCAATCGTCGTCTTCCTATTCGAAGGTGATTGAGTCTTTGATTTTCGTATGATTGAAATTCTAAAAATTTTAATGTTGCTTGTGTGATTCATAGCCTGTGTAGTGTGATTCAAGAGTCGTAATTTTCTTTCTTTACTTGGTCTTTTCTTCGAGATTTTTTTCTGACCGCTTATTGTATTTTAATTCAATTTGCTCGAATTTGTCTAGTATACATGACAACGTCATTATTTTGTTTGACAGAATCTAAACATTTTAGATATGATAGCATAATTTAGTGTCACATTTAAGCTGATCCCCTTTCATCTTTTAAATCACCACAGTATGTTCTATTTTTCTTCCTCTTCAGGTTGTATGTACTATTTCTAACCATATCATTCAGCGTGAGTCAAGTTCTGCCCGATTTTTTCATATGGTTTATTCTTCATTGAGATTGATATAGGGAAATGTCCATATCTTACCTTGATGTTATAATATTGGTTTTGGTTACATGTTTGTCCTTTCATAAAAAATTATGACTTTTGCTAGGGTCTAAGTGTCATTTTGATTTTAAGTGGAAACGAATTTGGTAGCTTATGATAATCATTTACTTTTTCTGTAATCCCATATATGTTGAACTTATTCTCAATACCTTTCTTTTATTTTGTACATGAACAATCTGAGTCCATTGGACTCCATTTTTGTTGTGCATTTTCTTATGGGCCATGGATGTCACGACCCTAACCTGGGCTTGACCGTGATGGGTATTTCAAGTCCCACGTGGATCGGAGATCACTCTCTTCACCTATCCGAACCAACACAATATCCTCAAATGTGGGATGAATTTCGAACATATAACAAGATAACACATAATAAAACTAATGATAATTCATGATATGTCTATGCCAACCACCGGTAACCAAACAATCATCTGTCACTATAATGATCAACCAAACCACCCAAGTCCACAGTAGTCAGACAAAGCCTCTACAAAATCAAAGGTCAATAAAATATTGGTACATGCCCCCGACAATAGCCAAAACCAATATCCAAAAGATAGTCAAAATATAAAAGGAAACCACAATATAAACTGGGGCCTAACAAAAGATGGAAACTCACCACTTCAATCTGACTCACTAGCTGATCCACAATCCAAGTAACTGAGCAGGAGATGTGGAAGTATAGCCAGTTTATGCATCACACGAGGATACAACATCTGAAGACGATTAGCTGTTGGATCACAAAAATGTAACTCGGGGATAAAGAAATAAAATAATTCCATGATAATAGTTCAAAACCAACACAATATTCAATACATAATATCATATGAAATACATATATAAATATATAATACCACATGTTGGGGTAGGCAGTGAGGCATAGCATGAACTTCAAAAACATTAACCTGGGCTGTGAAGCATAATCATCATAAAACAAGGCACCCACAGGATATATGGGCCCATCTCTCCCCTAGATGGAAGGGGCCCAATGCATGTAGCTGCACGAATAAGAGAATATCCATATCTGCATATGCCTTTAAGGGGGACTCGAACCTCCCCGAATGGTCAAGGTGACTTAAGCACCAATGTATACAATATAGGGGACTCGAGCCTCCCCTTAATATATTTAATATGTGGGACTCGAACCTTCCGGTCATTTAGACACCTGCACCAGCTAGCGCAGTTTCCAGTGTTAATCCTTCAGGACCTCTACTTTCACCGCCCGGCTACACATTACGTTTTAAAGACCAATTTAAACATTTATTTCACAATCATAATCATCAATCCAGTTACTTACCAAAGGCATCCCATTGGTATCGTCATCCAACTCCTCTTGAAAGCATACAACCTTTTAAGAGCATCGCCAACCACATTAGCTTTACCTAGATGGTAGTAAAGACTTATATCATAGTCCTTCAGTAACTCAAGCCACATCCTTTGCCTGAAATTGAGCTCTTTTTTAGTGAACACGTACTGTAGGCTCCTATGATCAGAAAAGATATCAACATGGCCCCCATATAGATAGTGATGCTAGATTTTTAATGCGAACACCATGGATAACAACTCCATTCATGATTCAGATAGTTCTTCTCATAAAACTTTAACTGTCTAGAGGCATAAGCAACCACATTGCCATGCTGCATCAAAACACAACCCAAACTAACCCAGGACGCAGAACAATAGATGACAAAACCTTTGGTACCTTCAAGCAAAGTTAACACCGAAGTTGAACTCAACTTATCTTTCAGTTTCTCAAAGCTACCCCCGCAAGCATCAAACCATAAGAACTTCACCTTCTTCTGAGTCAACTTGGTTAATAAGGCAGCAATAGAAGAGAAACTTTCCACAAACCTTTTATAGTAACCGACTAAACCCAAGAAGCTTTGAATATCAGTTGGAGTCATGGGTCTAGGCCACTTCTTAACCATCGCAATCTTCTGAAGATCCACAATGATCCCCTAACTAGACACAATATGACCCAGATAAGTCATAATATCCAACCAAAACTCACATTTAAAGAACTTAGCATACAACTGATGATCTTTTAAGGTTTGCAACACAAATCAGAGGTGATCAGCATGATCCTACTTACTCTTAGAGTACACTAAGATGTCATCAATGAAGACAATCACGAATGAATCTAGAAACTAAAGAAAGACCCTATTCATCAAGTCCATGAATGCCACAGGGGCATTAGTTAAGCCAAACGACATCACCAAGAACTTAAAATTCCCTTATCGGGTGCAGAAAGCTGACTTAGGGATATCCACCTACCTAATCTTTAATTGATAATACTCGAACTAAAGATCGATCTTAGAGAAGAATTTGGCACCCTGAACCTGATCAAAGAAATCATTAATTCTCAAAAGTGGGTACTTGTTCTTTACCATCACCTTGTTATGTTGTCGATAATCAATACACATCCAAAGGGAACCATCCTTCTTATGTACGAACAAGACAGGTGCACCCCAAGGGGACACACTAGGATGGATTAAACCCTTGTCTAAGAGATCCCTTAACTACTCCTTAAGTTCCTTCAGCTTAGCTGAAGCCATTATATATTGGGGAATAGAGATAAGACGAGTGTCTAGAACAAGGTCAATACCAAAATAAATCTCTCTATCAGGAGGGACACTAGGTAGATCATCAGGGTAGACTTTAGGAAACTCATTTACCATAGGAAGAGAATATAAGGAAGGGCCCTCTGAGTTAGAACCCTTAACCAAGACCAAATGATAGAGACAACCCTTGGAAATTAATTTTCGGGCTCTAAGATATGATAAGAACCTCCGCTTAGGCTCTAGGGAACTTCCCTCCCATTTAAAAATTAGCTCATTAGGGAATTTAAACATGATCTTTTGGGTCTGAAATTCTAGAGAAGCATGGCACGAGTGCAAACAGTCTATTCCCAAAATAACATCAAGTTCAACCATGTATAACTCTATCAAGTCCACCAGAGTTTCTCTATTACCAATTGATACCACACAACCCCTATAAACCCTTCTAGCAATCACAGAGTCACCCATTGGAGTAAAAAAAAAAAGAGGGTCTGATATACACTCAGGACTAAATGCATATCCATAAATAAAGTCACATAAGAGAGAGTGGACCTCGAATCAAGTAAACAATACACATCACGAGAAAAGAGTTTCAACATGCTAGTAACAACATCTGGAGACACCTCAAATTCCTAGAGAGTGGTGAGGTAATAAAGGAGGTTCCGACCAGTGCCGGAGCTAGAAGTGGCACCCTTTGGTGCAGGAGCTGATGAAGAGGCAATAGGAACCTTGTTTGCCCCAGAAGCAACTCTAGAGGGATAATCCCGCTGCATATGTCTAATCTAACCACACATAAAACATTGGTTCCTCCCCTTCTCACACTGACCACAGTGGTTTTGACCACATAATCTGTGAAGAAGGTAGAATGGTGATGATTGGGCCCCACTGGCCTGAGATTGGACACCATATGCCCTACAAGCATCACCACCCTGAAAACTTCGTTCACTAGACGACTTTGTGTAAGGAGAACCAGCCGACGAATAGGAGTTAGGACTTCCCCATCTCTTCTTCTTAGACCACTTTCCACCATGTTCTAAAACCAAAATTTCTTACTCTGCCTCTTACTTATCTCCGTCTTCTTATTCTTCACTTTCTTAACCTGCTGCATATACACAACTAATCTAGATATGTCTATGTCCTTGTTCAACAAGGAATCCTTACTCTCAAGAATCAACTCACGAGACAATCTAGAAGCAAACTTATGTATTCTAGCCCTAATGCTAGACACCTACTCAAAAGCATACCTAGACAACTGATCAAATTTCAAGGCATACTCCTTAACTGTTATTCTCCCTTATTTTAAGTTAACAAATTCTTCCACCTTTGCGTCTCTCAACTCATGAGGAAACAAGCGGTCCAAAAACTCACTATAGAAATCATTCCACAAGGTAGAACTAGCATTTTTACCTCTCAACTGTTCCCACTCTTCGTACCACTGGTACGCTACATCCTTTAATTGATATGCAGCAAACTCCACACCTTCAACCTCTGAAGCATACATAACCTTTTCTCCATCTCATCAATGAAATATTGAGGATCCTCCTCAACCTTAGTAACAATAAACATCATAGGATGCGGCCTCATAAATTGGCCAACTCTAGTGGCCTCATACGAACCTATAGTAGCACCAGCCAAACCTGACTATTATGACTGAGATGTCACCGACTAGTCAATAGGTTAATGGAGTGACAGAACTCAGTATTAGTAACCTCCCCTTGAGGCGACTGAGTATGAGTGTCGCTCTCTAGAGTAGGATCAGTGGGGATAAGTGGGACCCTATGAGGATAGTTAGATGCGATGAACCTTGATCGGGTCTGGACCCCAGAAGTTGAATGAGCTATGTCCATATTGACCTCAGATAGGATAGAAAAAGTTCCACAGACATCAGATCTTCCTGGAGCCATGATTTGAAAGATGAATGAATGAAAATTAGAAGGATCCAAGACCTTAGACTCTACAGCTTCAAAATATAACATAAGAAAGAGAAATATTCTGAAATGCCTTGTAACCTCTCCCTTATAAGTGTGACGCGCTACACACTCATAAAAGAGACAATACCTAAATGGCTTTATGGACACCCAATTGACCATGAACCTGGATCTGATACCACTTTTGTCATGACCCAACTAGGGCCTGGCCATGACGAGTATCTCAAGTCCTACGTGGACTGAAGATCACCCCGTTCACCAAATCGAACCAACACAACATCCTCACATATCGGATGAATTCTAAACATATAACAAAATAGCGCATAATAAAACTAATGATAATTCATGATATGTCTATACCAACAACCAGTAATAGGACAATCGTCCGTCACCAAAATGATCAACCAAACCACCCAAGTCCACAGTAGCCTGACAAAGACTCTAAAGACTAGAGG
Source organism: Capsicum pubescens (assembly GCA_030864215.1). Taxonomy (NCBI): domain Eukaryota; kingdom Viridiplantae; phylum Streptophyta; class Magnoliopsida; order Solanales; family Solanaceae; genus Capsicum; species Capsicum pubescens. The sequence continues at coordinate 130,637,134 of CM061543.1, forward strand.
TCAATAAAATATCGGGACATGCTACTGATAATAGACAAAACCAATATCCAAAAAATAGTCAAAACATTAAGGGAAACCATAATATAAATTGGGATCTTCCGAAGAATGGAAGCTCACTACTTTAATCTGACTCGCTAGCTGGTTCTGAATCCAAGTCACTGAGCAGGAGATGTGGATTTATGGCCAGTTCCTGCATTGCATGGGGATACAATGTCTAAAATTGGTTAGCATTTAGACCGCTAGCATTTAACTCAGGGATAGAAAAACAAAATAATGCCATGATAACATTTCAAAACCAATACATCATTGAATACATAATATCATATGAAATACATATATACATCTATAATACCATATTCTGAGGTAGGGAATGAGGCTTAGCATGAACTTCGAAAACCTTAACATAGCTTGTGTAGCATAACCGTCATAAAAAAGCACCCACGGGTTATATGGGCCCACTCTCCCCTAGATGGAAGGGCCCCAATGTGTGTAGCCACACGAACCTGAGAATATCCATATTCTTAAATGTCTTAATGGGGGACTCGAACCTCCCGGCATGGTCAAGCTGACTTAAGCACCAAATGTATACAATATGGAGAACTTGAACCTCTCATTCATATATTTAATATGGGGGACTCGAGCCTCCCGGTCATTTAGACACCTGCACTGAACTAGAGCGGTTTCCAGTGTTAGTCCTTCAAGACCTCCACTTTCACGGCTCAGGTACATATTTTGCTTTAAAGCCCAATTTAAATATTTATTTCACAATCATAATCATCAATCCTGTTACTTACCAAAGGTATCCCATTGGTATCGTTATACCAACCCTACTTGCAAGCGTACAACATGCCAAGACAATTATTACATCAGTTTGGGACTCGAATCCAATGTTCAAAAAGTAACATAAATTAATTCGGCACTTTGGGAATCGAACCCCTTAGCCAACCAAACCCCTAAGGTTTCAATTCAATTCAATTTGTGTCCATAAAAGCCTTTACAAAGTCCTTCATCAATCATTACCATGGTTATGCCAAAGCGTTAGTTCAAAAACACAATTCAACTTGTGGCAATAGCATTCTCATTAATAATTTCATAAACAGGTTGAGGGTATGCCATTATCAAAGCCAAAATCATCAAATTTGGGGTTCAACCATAACCCCTCAACTAAATCACCATTCCCATGCACCCACATATTAAAAACCATAATTAAAACATGCATAATCACAATTTAAACCATAGAAAACAATATTCAGTGATATGCATTCAAACCTCTCAACCTTGGTTTCAAAACCACTATGAATTGTTCATGAACAATACTTTTGACATATGATTTTAGTAAACTAACAATGTGGGAAGATTTACATGACTGAATTACGAAGATCACGGAGAGAAATTTACTCTTGAACCCTTAGATGGACACTTTGAAGAAATACTAGCCAATTTTGCTTGAGAGGATTTTGAGAGGGTAAAGAAGATGTTTTGATAATGTAAAGTGTAGAATGAATGCCCAAAGTATTTTAGGGACGTAGGGCCTTGAGGTTTTTAAGTGGGAAATGTCCAAAGTACCCCTAACTAAAAACTGTAAAAAGGTCATCATTGATTACGAGTCTACCCATTGACTCGTCACCACATCATATAACTCATAGCCATGAGTCGTATCCTAGACAGTGAATTGGATGCCCATACACTATCCATCTTACGACTTCATAACCCCACTCGTGACCTAACCATATGACTCATATTGTCTAGTTGTATCCAAGGAAAAACCCAAAGGGATTAGACAATGGACATATACGACTCAACCCTACCACTCATAATAAGGTCTAACTACTCGTAGTGAGTCACTCGTACTCCAAGCAGAACTTAGCCAATTTCTCACTGGTTCAGTTACGAATTGTGTCCCTAGACCTGTAACCACAACATACGACTCATATGATGTTTTGTCAATAGGGCAGTGAACTCAAAGCTCAAGGAATTTTCAAGGGCCAAAGCCTGGGGCATTTCAATAGAGGCCCAATCTGTTAAGTCTAGCCTCCTCCAAGTCCAAAAATGGACTAAATGCCATGAATGTCAAAGTTGTATACAAAAATATATAGCAAAGATACATTATATACGAGTGTTAGAAGTTGATATACATGCTCAAAGGAGTAAAAATGAAAAGGGAAGCAAGTATATAGGTCATATACACTAGTATACAGTGTGAATATAGCCAAAATGTGAAATAAAGAAGCTAATAGACATATGGTATACACAACTGAAAAGGGGCTGAAAAGTCCATAAAATAAGCCCAAAAGCTGGCCAGATTTGAAGTGGGACGAATAGGGGCCCAAGACTTGAATTTTTCCTTTTTAATTTATTTGTATATCCATATCTGATTATTTGTTGTATGTAACTCTTAAATTTGGTTAAATCGAATCAAAATACCCTTTGAATTGTCATTTTTGCTCTATCTTTATAATTTTCTTTCTTTATGATTCATCACATAGTTTAAATTCTTACGTTAAAAAATATGTTTCTTTATGTTTTCACATTAGAACAAGCCTTTGAAAATCAAAGAATTTATTTTGTTCATGTTTTACTTTGGCTTATTTAGTTAAGAAAATTAAATTCTCTTCGACATAAAAAAATAAATAAATTCTCTATATAAAAAATCAAAATTCTTTTATAATTTGTTAAATTTTCATAACTTGTTTACTTGCTTTCTTTTGTTAAAAATAATTTATTTTTCCAAAAGGATAAAAGAATTGGACTTAGTTAACCTTTATTTTTGAGAGAATTTTTTCTTGATTTAAATAAACTAATTTTCACTTGAATAAATGAATGTCATATTTTGCAAATGAATTTAAAGATTTTACAAAAATAGCCATATTTTTTAAATTAGTCAATCAATCAATTTGTCTTTTGATTAATCGCTTTTTAACGCACGTTCTTGAGTGCCTTAAAAAACTTCTCAAGGCGTTACCTGAATCCTTATCTATTTTCTCTAATTTTAAAGATTTGTTTTTATTTTCAAATCTTTAAAATATTTTTTAGTTTTCTTGATATTTTATTAAAAAATCCAGTGGTGACTCTATATTTTCTTAAATTATTTCGAAAGTTTCATTAAGGTTCTAAAATATTAAAAAGTCAAAAATAATGTTTTCAACCTTTCGAACCAAAAAAGGAATAAAACATCAAGTGTCATTCGTGCTTATTTTTGGATCGTGACAGGTTCATGACTGTTTATAGTTTAAATTGAATAGGAATGAGACACATTATTACTATTATTTTGCAAAAATAATTCACCTTTTTACCAAAATTAATATGTTACTTTTGGTGGAAACATAAAATTAAACGGAGCTTTTACTCCTTTCCATATATTTAGGATATTAATTCTCCTAAATTATTTCGCCTCATATTGACGCACAGTAAGTTCTTTCCATAAAACAATATTCCCTTTTAATATATTTCTTAAATTCTTTCCATATATTTTAAGAGCCCTCTTCTAATTCATATAAGAATAATTAAATAACAATTTAAACAAAATAGTAAAAAAATAAATTTTCTTACTGCGGAGTATCGTAATGAAGGGTAAAAAATTCAAATCACTTTTTCAAGAATTTTTATACTTTTAATGTAACTAGTTTAGAGTACGTGTATTACACGTGTATTTTACGTATTCAATTAAATGAGAAATTTTAGCACAAATTTATATTAAAAAAGTTAAGATTATAGTAGCCTTTAAATTCTTAAATTTACCCAAGACAATTCTAGTTTAGAGTACGTGATTTACACGTATACACCACGTCAAAAAAAATTACATATAAAAGAGAAAATAAATAGTACTTGTCATTAAAATAGATGCGATACTAACGTAAAAAAAAAAAATGAATATTAAATGCATTCATCTATTATAGTCTACTTAATAAATTACTTATATCATTTCACGTTATTAAAACTCATTTGATCCCAATGCTAAACAATGCATCAAACTACAAAATTCCCACAAAACTTTAACAGTTTTTCATATTAATAGACTATAATTTTTCTCCCATATTCCTAATTTCATGTTATATTCATTCACTGGTAATAAATCCTTTATATCCAATTTACTCTATTTAAAACTAGATGATCATCAACACTAAATAACTCATCTAACTACAATATTCCCACAAATATCCCCCCACCCCCACCCCTCCATCCCCGTGCCCATATTCTTATTCTCTGATACTCACAGAGCCGCCGGCTCTTGGGTAAAGCCAATGAAACAACGGCTTTAGGCCCCTAATTTTTTTGGGCCCCATTTTTTAATAATAATAATAAATTTATAAATTTATTTTAAAATAAATAAATAATATTTAAATTAAAAATAAAAGAAACTACAAAAGAAATTTGAACAATCGAAGTATATGAAAAATATTTTAAATTTTTTATTTGGTGTAAAAATTAAGGTCACCGGGTGATAGGAACATGAAAAAATTATTATATTTAAATTAAGATCAGCGGGTGATAGGAACATGAAAAAAATTATTATATTAATCACGAAAGTTTCTTAAAACATAATGTTAATTAGATATTAATAGTTTTGATTTACGTTTTAAATTAAAAGTTTGAAGGACATTGATACAAATAGAAGATAATTTTTTACTATACGCAATCAGATAAAAAGATTTGATTATTTTCACATGCTTATATTTAAGGTCTCTAAAAATGTTTAAGGCCTCTCATTATGATTCAGCTTTAGGCCACGAAATTGGTTGAGCCGCCCCTGGATACTCATTCCTTATTAGCATATATAGCAGAAAATTTAATTATGATGTGAATTTAAATGAAAAATTGCAAACAAACCTCTAACCATTTCTTTAAAAGTACTTTACTCGTCAATCTATTAACCAAGAACAATATCCTTTCTGATCCCATTGATATTTCGAGCATGAAAACATAAAAAGAAAAATCGCTAAAAGATATTTTCAATAACGAATCTAACATTATTCATCTTAATATTCTCCCAACCCACCAACAACATGATTGGAAAAGCATAAAATCCAACCAAAAAATAATATCTAAAAACAAAACAAAAAAAATAGAAAGAAAACACCAAGCAATAATATTGAGCGCAAATAATTAGCAGTGGGATGAGTGCTCTCCATGATAATTTGAAGTACCCTTATGCAGTGGTGGGGCCGGAAATTTTACGAAGGGTGTTCAAGCATTGGACAAGTGATCTTTTTATTTTCTATGGAAAATGAGTGCACCAAAATTTTTAAAATTTCACGAAGTGTATTCAAGCATTATTAGTAATGGAAAAACACATAAAGTAGCATACTTAAATATTAAATTACAAAAAATAGCAACACTTTTATCAAATTACATTTTGTAGCATATGTATTTATATGTATTTGTATTTTTATAGCAACAGTTTGCAAAAATACAAAATACATATCGATCATAAGGGCAGTAAAAATTATATATATTTGTATTTTTGTAGCAACAGCTTGCAAAAATATAAAATACAACTTGCTATATTATGTAATTATGAAACTGTTGCTATGAAACTCATAATTAAGGGGATAAGTATGTCATTTCTGAATTTTGCCCAGTAATGGACTTCTTTTAATGAATGAATGCATCAAAAAATTTATAACGAAAATGCAAAATATTTAGCTCTAATGAGTTCATATTTAATTTAACATGAAGTGAATGAACAAAGCAGAGAGAGAGAGTAATGAACCTCTAGGTAATTTTTTGCAATTCCATATTATTTTGTCGTTTAAAGATTTCCCATAGATACCCCAAGTCATTTATGATTTGCTCAAGCTAATAGTTCAGTTACCGGATTAATTTTTTGTTTTTTAGAGTCAATTTTCTGTTTTAAAGTTTTTATTGTTGAGAATTGGGTATCGAGCTTAAATTTAGTTTAATGACCTCGTATGTCAATTCTGACAGTTTCTTTAGATCCAAAACATCAAATTTAGACTAGGAGGACCTTTGATTCAAGTTCCAAGGCTTCTGAACTCATTTTGAGCTAATTGATGAATTTTGATTAAAATAATCATTGGGTATGGGACCCATATTTTATCGAAATGACCCCAGATGGAAATTTTGATGGTTTTATTGATCCCAAAATATCAAACTTAGTAGGGTAGCATAGTTTATTTGTGTTCATGGGATTTTGAACGAATCCTGAGGGTCCGATTGGAGACTTGGCAAATACCAAGTTCGCTGGTGCATGGACTCAGCGAGTGTAGACACTTAAGCAGATCTTTGGCTGCATAAGGGCTCGCTTAAGCGGCCAAGGGACTGCTTTAGTTACCAGCCCTGGTCCCCGTCCACTAAAGTAGAGGTCACTTAAGCGACAATTATCCGCTTTAGAAGAGAACGAACTTTGGGGCATGGATCGCTTTAGCGATGATTATCGGTTTAGTGACGATCACTTAAGCGGTCAAATATCCACTAAAGCGGTTATCGCTTGGAATTTATTTCTCATTTTATCCGATTTTGCTCATTTTTACTAAGTACCAAGACACCATTAAGACCTAGAAAACTTAAGAATTGTGGAGCCTGATCTCGGGTTCATTGGGGTGAGTTGGTGAATTCACAAGAGTCCTTTTCTCATCTAAATTTATGTAAGTTCCCTTTGATTTCATAAATAATTCTCCATTTTAAACCTAAACCCCTAATCGTTTGTGGTCTGATTTGGGAGTGCAATTGTGCTCGAATTTTACCCATTTTATAGGATAAGTTTTCCTTGAGCTTAGAGGAGCGTTTGACTGTTTCAAAGTTGTTATTTCACAAATGGGACCCAAATAGGATTTTATCTCGATTTTGGACCCAAATAATTTATATGCAATATAAGAATCATTATTAGAGTATTAATGTGTAGATCATTATTTTGATAGCGTGGCATCATGCGGAGGCTTCTCGAAAGAAAAATCTTCAATTTATTAGACATTCTTGGGCATTCGTCTGCATCTATGTAGGCTAGGCTTACCTTCCTCATAGATTGAGTTTTATTATTATATTAATATGGTATTATACAAGATTTGGGTTGGAATAACGAATTGGTTGTATACAGAATGAAATTCAAAATATTTAGTCGATTAGTGAGTTGTGTTTGGGTAGAATTGACCCATTCCTCCTTTTCTTGAGTTAGATCATTGTCTTAGGACTTATTTAGACTTATTTAACACCTAGTAGTAGAATTGGAAGTCTTAGTGTAGTAGTGGTCTTATTAACCCGAGATATGTAGGAAAATCAATATTGGGGTACGACCATAACTCTATAGAATTCATGCGAAAACCAACCTTTTTCAAAAAATGGTTGGACAAAATTAGGAACGTCAAACACCCTTTCACCAGGGTTACTTACATTCATCCTACCCAAGGAAGGGGGCAGTTGATGACACCTATTTTTTTCCTCCATGGCTAACTGTTATTCTGAGTTTTTTTTATTTTAAGTAAAATTACAACATTTATGTTATTCAAATAAACAATTTCCAAAGTATTGATCTAGGTAGTTGTGTCATTTTGAAGAGCGATTATATATTTTCGTATTTGTGTATACGAGATCATATAATTTTGTTACTAAAATAATTATTATACTAAAAATTAGAATTTAATCGAGAACTGTCTTGAAAAAAATAATTTTAAAAAGGGGTGAATCTTGATTTAAATATTTTATTCTTAAAAAAAATAGTTTATTAGGATAATATTTGTTTGATTATATTAAATCAAGAAGCTCGAGATTGAATCAGTTGTTAATTATTTTTTAAATTTTAATTCTATTTAGTCGATTTATTAAATTGGACCTAAATTGAAATAAATTTGGCCACAATAGCAATGCAATTAGCCAATTAGTTTTTAATTAGGCTAAAATTTAAATATAATTGATTAAATTCCAATATATTGGCTATTTAATAAATAGTCTAATCCTAATTTCCAAAATCATAATTTCTACCCTCCCCCTTTAATTGATTAAATCCAACCGCCCCAGGCCCAACAAACAACATCAGACCACTCTATTAATTACTCAGCCCCCCAGGCCCAACAAATAACAACAGCCGACCCAGGACCAACAAACAACAACAGCTGACCCACCCCATCCCAAGAGCTGACCCAACCCATCTCTCTTTTACCATTCTTCTTATCTAAAAACAACAACAGTATCATAGCGTCAAAACCCATCATCAACAACAAAAAACATCAACAACCTCAAAAAATAGCTTCGACCCGACACTCATTTAGCACCAAATGAACCCCAAAATCAGAATAATGATGCAGTGTCCAACACAGCTCATCCAAACAAACACCAAACGATACCTCATCTCTTACCAACATTTGATTTTGCAAGATTCATCTAATTTCCTCAAATTCATACTATCATAGGACAATATTGTGAAATTTTGATTGGTCGAGGGAAAATTGATTTTCTCCCCAAAATCCTTAAGAATTCACTATGAATTCCTCTAAAGATTGATCCAAATTCATTGATTGTAAGCTAAAAACTCTAAATCTTATTCTATTTTTTTAAATTTAAAAAATTTAATTTATTATTTCTACGATATTTCTCCGATTTCCTTCCAAAACTAGCCCCAATTTTTTCTATCAATAGAGATTTAAAGTTGAGGAATTGAAATTTTGGAAAAATAATTGAGGATTTTGGAGAAGGATTCCTCTAATCCTACATAACCAAAAAATTCAAGAATGGGTTCTAGAAGAATACATTAGAAAAAAAAAATCAAATTTCAACAAACTCATCTAAATACTGTCGAGGTTAAATTCAAATTTTGGAGTTAAAGTCTATTGAAAGAGCTCGTTTGTCTCAATTCCTGCTCCGAAAAAGGTAAAAAAAAAATATTTTTTACACTTTCTTCTTCTTCATGTTAGTTGGCTTAATGATTTTTTTGTCGATTAAATATTGTCGTAGTATATTGTTGTTGGTGAAATCTCACATTAGGTGAGAATGTTGGGATTATTTGTTGTAGAAGGCCTCGATGGCCATAGAATTTATATGCGAAGAAAATTTGTAATAATTTCACCTTAATTATTCGTTGTTTGATTTTAGGATGTTCTTTCCTTTTTTTACTATCTGATTCATGTTTTAGTGTGTCGATTAGTGTGTAATATTGTAAAAAAATTTAAGCTTTTTATTATGGTCTTACATGATTGTCATTGTTCGTTTTCTTTAGCATTCACTCCTTAATCTTTTTCCTAAAAATAAAGCTTTTTTACTACTTGCATAGTTGCTAACATTTCAAAAGTAATAAAACGAAGGATTTTACAATCTTTGTAAACAAATTATGAATAATTGTTGTTAAAATGTATTTGACAGTTAAATTAGGACCTTTATTCTCTCTTTATACTCGTTACTTATTTGAGTTCAAGTCTTAGTTTTGAATAAATTTCCTTAATAGACTTTTAATCTGATAAAATGCCATTTTATTTGTTGTAACAGTGGAAAAGTAGGGGAGAAATAGTGATCCTTTTTCTTATAATTTGTTGGTGGTTGATTAAAAGGAGATTAATTGTATAAATTTATTAATATTTAGACAAATTTCAAGTTTGAAACCTCAAATACTCACCCTGTTTTCTTATCATAAGATAGAGTTGAATGTTCGATTCGGCATATGTTGGTAGTAGTTGAAAATAATTGATTTTGTTGTTAGTGTAGTGTTTTCATTTGATTTCAAAGTTAATGAATTTTTAAGGATTTACTCAACCTAACGTCAGGTAGAGAAAGGATGAATCTATGATTTAAGAACTTGTTAGTAAATACGACTGGTTGTATGTTGTTTGAAATTTAATTGTATGTCAAACTTAGTGGGTTAGGAGTGCAAAGATGCAGACTTTACTTGTTTAAAGTTACAACTATCGTCTTCCTCTCCGAAGGTGATTGAGTCTTTGATTTTCGTATGTTTGAAATTTCAAAAAATTGAATGTTACCTGTGTGATTCACAGCTTGTGTAGTGTGATTCAAGATTCGTAATTTTCCTTCTTTACTTGATCATTTCTTTGAGATTTTTTCTAACTGCGCTTTGTATTTAAATTCAATTTGCTCGAATTTGTCTAGTCTATGTGACATGGTCATCATTTCATCTGGCAGGATCTGAACATTTTAGATATGATAGCATAACTTATTGTCACGTTTAAGATGATCCCCTTGCATCTTTTGAATCATATTAGTATGTTCTCTTTTTCTTCTTCTTCAAGTTGTATGTATTGTTTCTAACCATATCATTCAGCATGAGTCATGTTATGCCTGATTTTTTCATATGGGTTATTGCTCATTGAGATTGATATATCCTGCCATGATGTTCTAATATTGGTTTTGGTCACATGCTTGTTCTTTCATCAAAAATTATGACTCTTGCTTGGGTCTTAGTGTCATTTTGATTCAAGTGGAAACGAATTTGATAGCTTATGATAATCATTTACTTTTTTTGTAATCTCATGTATGTTAAACTTATTCTCATTTTCTTTTAGTTTCTACTTGAACAATTCGAGTCCATTGTACACTATTTTCCGTGTGCATTTTTTATGGGCCATGGAGGCCCAATCTGTTAAGTCAAGCCTCCTCCAAGTCCAAAAATGGACTAAAAGACATGAAGGTAAAGGTTGTATATAAAAATATATCGCAAAGATACATTATATATGGGTGTCGAAAGCTGATATACATGCTCAAAAGAGTAAAAATGATAAAGGGAAGCACGTATACAGGTCATATATGCTATTATACAGTGCATATATAGCCAAAAACGTGAAATAAAGAAGTTGATATACATATGGTATACGCAGCTGAAAAGGGGCTGAAAAGTCCATAAAATAGGCCCAAAAATTGGCCAGATTTGAAATGGGCCAAACAATGGCCCAAGACTTGAATTTTTCCCTTTTAGTTTATTTGTAAATTCATATTTGATTATCTTATTGTATGTAACTCTTAAATTTGGTTAAATTGAATAAAAATCCCCTTTGAATTGTCATTTTTGCTCTATCTTTATATTTTTCTTTCTTTATGATTCATCACATAGTTTAAATTCTTAGGTTAAAAAATAAGTTTTTTTATGTTTTTCCATTAGAACAAGCCTTCGAAATCAAAGATTTTATTTTGTTCATGTGTTATTTTGGCTTATTTAAGTTAAAAAAATAAATTCTCTTCGACATTAAAAAAATAATAAATTCTCCTTATAAAAAATCAAAATCCTTTTAGAATTGGTTAAATTTTCATAACTTGTTTACTTGCTTTCTTTCGTTAAAAATAATTTATTTCTCAAAATGATAAAGAAATTGGATTTAGTTAAACATTATTTTTGGGAGAATTTTGTTCTTGATTTAAATAAAATAATTTTTATTTGAATAAAATGAATGTCATATTTTGCAAATAAATTTCAAGATTTTACATAATTAGCCATATTTTTAAAATTAGTCAAATCAGTCAATTTGTCATTTGATTAACCATTTTTAACACATGTTCTTGAGTGACTTATAAACCTTCTTAAGGCGTTACCTGAATCCTCATACATTTTCTCTAATTTTAAGGATTTGTTTTTGTTTTTAAGTCTTTAAAATATTTTTAATTTTCTTGATATTTTCTTAAAAAATCAAGTGGTTACTCTATATTTTCTTAAATTATTTTGAAAGTTTCTTTAAGGTTTTGAAATATTAAAAAGTCAAAAATAATGTTTTCAACCAGAAAATTGCATGTCATAGACCCAAATATGGGTGGCTTTAGATATTTGACTCCAAATAAGAATGTCTTTGAAGAATAGCCCTCCTTACTTTTTAATATACTAAAAGTACCATTTTGCCCCTCTACACCTCAAATATATTTTTAAACTTTTCATACTCATTTATCTCTTAAATTTTATTTTTTATTATTTTTAAGTTTTTATTTTTCCTTTACTTTTATTATTCTACTTTTTTTTTAGTTTTTAATTTTTTCCTTTAAATTTATTATTCTAATTTTTATTATTTTCACTTTTTATTTTTTTCTTTAATTTTATTTTCATGTTTTAATTTATTTGTCTAAAACTTTATTTTTTTCTCTTTTTTCTCAACCATTATCTATTTCTTCATTTTTTTCCCTTTTTAAAAATTTATTTGTCTTTAACCTTTATTTTGGATTTTTATTATTTCTCTTTTTTTTTCAGATTTTTCTCAAATACTCTTCTCGTTGTTCATCTTTTTCCCCTCATTTTCTCAAATACTCTTTCTCTTGCTCCTCTTCTCTTCATCGGACACCTCTCAAATCATCAAATTCGATTAATAGAAAAAAATGAATATTGTTTCTGATGAAGAAATAAAGCGTCTCTCAGTGGATGTTGCTTCCAATTCTTCGGGACTTTTGCCTTCAAACTTAATTGACATCATTACTGATGTAAGTTTCTACTAAATTCAGTTTATCATATACATGTATTTTACATCAATGTCTGAAGAATTTTGTGTCAATCTATCTTCCTTTAAATATGTTTATTATGAGTTAATTCTTGCTGACAGTATTTCTTGTTTGGCTGTTTGTAATGGTTATATTTATTCTAGTTCTTGGGGTAAGACTTTGAAAGTGTGGAGAAATTCTGATTTGAAGTGTTTAGAGTCAATTAAGGCTCATGACACTGGTTTTGTTTGTTGTAGTACTAGATCTCCTATGCCAGAACGAGTTACTTTTTGCCTTTCATTTGAGCCCATTGACGTTGTTGGTTTTTTTGTCTCTCTTTTGGAAACACCAGTTACATCCTCCATTAGGTTATTCTTGATATTACATATACATCTCTGAATCTAACAAATTTGTCATGAAGAAGTGTTCGTTGTTCCATTTGAATAGATGAGAACAAGAGTATTATGTATTGTTAGTACATACTTGTTCTTACCCATATTATATAGATGAAGGTTGTTTTAGGTTTTACACGAACATTGGAACAATGATCCTTCTAGTGATACAGAGTTTATGAATGACTACATAAATTATCACAATGTGTATGGACAAATAGACTTCCTATTCCACAATGCCAAGAGGTTTCCTCATGTATAGACTGAAATGGTATTTAATGACTTCAAATCACCCATGTTGATCTTAACAAATAAACCTTTCTGATAAATTTCCATTGGTTTTTTGTTGGCACTCTTACTTGGGACCACATTTTGTAATGACTCAGCAGCAAGTTTCACAGAGAAGCTACTTGCAAGATTCTTCCTAAATGAACAAACTGGAGGCCAACCCACAACTGGTGTTGGAGCAGTCTTATTTTTTTCTTGAAAGAAACTACACAAATTAGTCTAGAAAACATTATGCAATAGCCCCACTAATTTTAAACTATTGCTGTAATACCCCAAAATTTCCTAACTAATTTTGTCTCAAGAATGTCAAGTATTAGCTTTTAATTTTAATGATGTTTATTCCATGGTGAATTTTCAAGATTTTCACTTTTTGTCATGTGGAAAATTCAATAATCTTTCCATCGATATAAAATTTGCCTAAATCCGATAATCGGGTAAGAAGTTATGACTATTTTAAGTCCACATCATAAAACAACGCCATATTGGTTAGTGGTGTGCTGCTCCATAAGATAAAATGGCAATTATCCTTTTTCCAGTATCTCGGCACAATTTCTCCACGTCGCGCCAAGATTCCTGGTTGCAAATGAAGTGGCAACGCGATGGCTCCGCATTGCGCCATTTCCCTATTTCCCAATTGTCAAATTCCAGTGACACGGCGTGATAGCGCTGCATCGCGCCAGGGGTCCAGGTCGGAAAATTTTCACCAATTTAAAATACGCGCCCAAGGTTAAAAGGGTTAATTTTACACCCCTATTTAAGCCCTTTAACATGAGATTCAGCTATTTGGAACCCAAAATATACTAGTTTCTCTCAAGAACAAGCTAGGGTTTTAATTGGGGATTCAATTTCAAGAAATTTTCTCCATCAATCTTCACTAAATCAAGAACTAAGGTATGTCATGTGTTGATTCATGGGTCTCTTTCATACATGAAGCTCAAGAATCTCTTTTCAAAATCAAAAATTTGTATATTTATGAATGTTCATGATTTGATTGAATTGAAAAGTGATGTTCATGTTGTTGTTTGTTTTCATTCTATGTTATAGACTATTAATTACAAGAATTGATTCTAGTATGTGAGGAATTACGCGATATTCATGATAAACCCTTCAATTCACAAGTTGATTGATGTATCCTTGATTATTAGATGTGTTGATGATTATATAACCATAGCATGCTCCCCCCCATGTTTGATTAAATGCTGATGTGAGGGAAAAGTGTCATACTAGTATGATAATATGAAATCTACATTCATGTACAAGTTATGTATGTCAAGTGTTTGATGAAATGTCTTAGCCAATGGATTATGTATTGTTGATGTTGGTCCTGTACTCAAGAAAGTCATGCTTTGTCAGTTTCCTTCTATCGAGTCATGGGGGTACTTGTACTCGAAAAATATAGTTGTGTTCCTAGAGTCCGTGTCATGTTTTCACGTTATCCTCAGTCAATCCATGATCCATAGAACTCAGTCAGCCATGTGACTCCGGAAAGCTCAATAATATAGTAATCATAGTACTATTTCGTCAGTCAACGAAACTCAGTTAATTCAGTTCAGTAATCCATGATCAGTGTCTATTCAGATGGAAGTAGGAATTAGCATCAAGTGAACCCAAGGATGGGAACACACACTGTCAGATGAGGGTGTGATTCTTAGAAGTCATCCTTGCATTCTAGAACTATGTAGCCAGCATAGATTGAGACATCAACACTGTAAGATGAGGGTTGATGAGGTGGATAAGCACTGTCAGATGAGGGATCCACCATTCTCTTTAAGGGACTCTGTCAAATGAGGTTACTCACAGCTTGTCCTTTCCAGTGGCGTGGTATCGACACCCTTTTAATTAGGGTTACAGATTTAACCCCAGCTCAACTATAATGGTGTATTATGGGCATGTCGATTATATAACTACTTCCCATAGTTTTAATTATAGAATCAGGACTGTCAGATACAGTTATTCAGTCTTAGTAATAGAATGCAAATAGTTTTAGAGAATTCAGGACTGTCAGATACAGTCAACTCAGAACAGTACGAAACTCAGCTAGTTTCATTAGATTTAGGACTGTAAGATACAGTCACTCATGTCATCAATTATATCAGTCATCAGAATTCAGTTATCAGTCATGTTAGTTATTAGTAAATTCATGTTATCACGATCTCAGATATAGTTACGACGTATTTATGCATGTATTCTCACATTCATATTAGCCAGTTAGCCAGTATTGTTCATGCATATGAACCCCATTCATTCAGCCTACCTTCCATGCATACCAGTATATTCAAAGTACTGATGCATTTGTGCTATGGTGTCTTATACGATAGGTTCAGAAGCATAAGCTCCAGAGCATCAGTAGCATTGAAGTTTCAGCAGTCAGAGTTAGTAGTGAGTCCTCATCCTTCGAGGATATGATCATTACTTTATTTCTTTATTTCTTAGTTTATTTTAGTAGTTGAAGTTAGTTGGGGACATGTACCATGAACTCTTTATTCAGATAGTTTAAAGGCTTTCAGACTATAGTGTTTTCAGACTAGATGTTTTCAGACATTATTTCAGTTATGGTATTGTCATACCATATTATTTAGATATGCTTTTATCAGATATTTATCAGTTTTGAACCGTATGGCCTTTCAACCCTTATTTCTGCATTATACTATATATTTTGCAGTGTTCAGGTACAGATATCAGTCATGGGTTAGCTTGTGGTCCTTCGGGGTCATGAGCACCATGTAACATTTTGGGTACTAGATTTGAGGGGTTACAAACTTTGTATCAAAGCCTAAGGTTCAATAGTGTCCTAGGAATTTTGAATGCCGCATCTAGTAGAGTCTTATACATGGTTGTATTGCGCGCCACATTTATGTACAAGAGGCTATAAGATGTTTTAGGAACAGTTTTCCCTTCTTTCAGCATTCATGTCATGCCAGTGAGCATAATCTCAAGTCAATCTCTCATTCTAATCTATTTCTCCCTTTTTTCTACAAAACATGCCTTCTAAAAGAAGAAACGGAAATCAGTCAGCCCCTCATCCCGAAGAACCTTTGGGAAAATATTTTTCTCATGCAGAGTTCAGAGCTGTATTCACTACTCTTGCTCAGTCAGTTGCTGCTCAGAATGAACAACCATCCATTATTCCAGTCAACCTAGTGGCCAATTCAGCTATATCCAGGATTCGGGACTTGACCTGAATGAATCCTCCATCCTTTCTCGGGTCTAAGTCGATGATGACCCTTTGGAATTCATCGATCAGGTTAAGAAGGTTACAAATATCATGGGGGTTACTCTTGTTGAGAGTGTTGAGCTAGCTACATACCAGTTGCAGGATGTTGCCCACACTTGGTTTAAACAGTGGAAGTCAGAAATGCCAAATGATGCAAGGCTTATTGAGTGGGAGAAATTTGTTACTGCATTCTTAGATAGATTATTTTCCCAAAAGCCGATAGAGGCTAAGGTGTTAGAATTCATCAACCTCAGGTAGGGAAATATGACGGTGAAAGAGTATTCTCTTAAGTTTGCTCAATTAGCCAGATATGCTCCTCGTGTGGTTGCAGATAGCAGGGACAAGATGAGTAAGTTTGTTTCTGGGGTGAACGATAGTGTGGTCAACGAGTGTAGGTCTATAATGTTGAATAGTGACATACTTTAGCTAGACTTATGACTCATGCTCAGCAGATACAAGATCAAAAGGTTAAGATAAGGGAGAAGCAGAATAAGAGAACAAAGACAGGTAGTTTCAACTTTGCTCAGCCCAAATCATAAGGAGCAAACCACTCTCAGTTCTTTCCTAAGTCATCAGTTCCAGTTCCTTTTTCATCCAGTTCTCTAGCTCCTAAGTTCAGGGATGGAAATAAAGATAGGGCGCCAGGCTCTAAGTGTTAGGGTAGTGTTAACAATGCTCGAACTAATCCTCTTTGTTAGACTTGTAGTAAGAACCACAAGGGTGCTTGCAGAGCTGGTAGAGATGCCTGTTTTGTATGTGGAAATCCAGGCCACAGTGTTAGAGATTATCTCTAGTCAGGTTATCAAGGTCAGCAGAACCGTTCTTCAGCTCAGTTCGGTTGCCCAAATCAGCAGGATGCCACTTCCAGTGCAACTAGTGGGCAACGTCCAAACAGACTCTATGTTCTCCAGTCCCGGAAAGATCAAAAAAATTCTCCTGATGTGTTTAATGGTACGTTACATATCTTTCATGTGCATGTTTATGCTTTGCTATATTCAGGAGCTTTCTTATTTTTTATCACTCCCTATATAGCAGTTGATTTTGGAATCAGTCCCAAAATTCTAGCAGAGCCCTTTATAGTCTCTACCCCAGTGGGTAAAACCATCATAGCCCAACGGGTATACAGAAACTACCCAGTTATGATATTTCAGAAAGTCACTTCAGCAGATTTAGTCGAATTAGAGATGGCTGATTTTGATGTTATTCTCAGCATGGATTAACTTTATTCCTGCTATGCCACAGTCGACTGCAGAAATAAAATAGTCCAATTTTAGTTTTTGAATAAACCTATCCTAGAGTGGAGGGGTAGTACTTCAGCTTTCAGAGGTCAGCTTGTTTCCTACCTTCGGGCACGGAAAATGATATCTAAAGGATGTGTCTATCATCTTGTTCGAGTTAAGAACACTAGTTTCAAAACTCCTAGTCTTGAATCAGTCCCAGTAGTGAATGAATATTCCGATGTCTTTCTCAAAGATCTTTAAGAAATTCCTCCCGAAAGGGAAATAGACTTCGACATTGATCTTCTTCTAGATACTCAGCCTATATCTATTATGTCATATAGAATGGCACTTGCAGAACTCAGAGAATTGAAAGAGCAGTTGAAGAATCTCTTAGATGAGGATTCATCAGGCCCCAATGTATCCCCGTGGGGTGCACCAGCCTTATTCGTATGAAAGAAAGACGGTTCTCTCAGAATGTGTATAGATTACCATTAACTCAATAAAGTCACGATCAAGAACAAGTATCCTCTCCCCAGAATTGACGACTTGTTTGACCAACTTTAGGGTGCCAGTTATTTCTCTAAGGTAGACCTCAGATCCGACTATCATCATCTCAGAGTCAGAGAATGTGACATTCTGAAAATAGCCTTCTGTACCCGATATGGTCATTTCAAATTCTTAGTCATATCCTTTGGTATTACTAATGCCCCAGTAGCTTTTATGGACTTGATGAACCGTATGTTCAAGCAGTACATGGATATGTTTGTTATTGTCTTTAGAGATGATATTTTGGTCTATTCCCGCAGTGAGTG
Source organism: Capsicum pubescens (assembly GCA_030864215.1). Taxonomy (NCBI): domain Eukaryota; kingdom Viridiplantae; phylum Streptophyta; class Magnoliopsida; order Solanales; family Solanaceae; genus Capsicum; species Capsicum pubescens. The sequence goes on from CM061543.1 coordinate 130,655,408, forward strand.
TGATCATGCAGACCATCTCAGAATTGTACTTCAGACTCTCAAAAATCATCAGTTGTTCGCCAAATTCAGTAAGTGTGAATTTTGGCTAAGGCCAGTAGCATTCCTTGGCCATATTATTTCTGGTGATGGCATTAGAGTAGATCCTCAAAAGACCGAAGCGGTAAGAAACTGGACCAGACCTATCTCTCCATCGACATCAGGAGTTTCTTGGGTTTGGCTAGCTATTATAGATAATTTTTTGAAGGATTTTTGTCTATTGCATACCCTATGTACAGATTGACTCAAAAGAAAGTCAAGTTTCAGTGGTCCGATCCTTGCGAGAAGAGCTTTCAGGAGTTGAAGACTCGACTCACCTCAGCCCCAGTCTTATCTCTTCTAGATAGTCCAGATGGGTTTGTAGTGTACTGTGATGCATCTAGAGTAGGTTTGGGTTGTTTCCTCATGCAGCATAGTAAGGTCACATAGCCTACTCCTCCAGACAGCTTAAACCCCATGAGAAGAATTATCCTACTCATGATCTTGAGTTAGCAGCCATGGTTTTTGCCTTAAAGATTTGGAGGCATTACTTTTACGGAGTTCATGTAGATGTGTTCACCAATAATAAGAGCCTTCAATATGTCTTTTCTCATAAAGATCTCAATCTTCATCAGAGAAGGTGGTTAGAGCTCTTGAAAGATTACGACATGAGTGTCCTTTATCATTCGAGCAAGGCCAATGTAGTGGCCGACGCTCTCAGTAGACTGTCTATGGGTAGTGTTACTCATATCGAGGACAGTAAGAAGAAGTTAGCTCAGGAAATCCATCAGCTTGCCAGACTAAGTATTCACTTAATCTATTCAGAGGAGGGTGACATATGGGTTCAGAGTAGTTCAGAATCATCTCTAGTTTTTTAGGTGAAATAAAAGCAATATCGAAACCCCAGTTTAGTCAAGTTGAAAGAGTCAGTTAAGGACCAAAAAGTAGAGGTTTTATCCCAAGGAGGAGATGGTGTATTACGTTGTCAGGGTCATCTCTGTGTTCAAGGTGTAGATGACTTAAGGTAGTGAATTCTTGCAGAAACACATAGTGTGCGCTACTCTATTCATCCAGGGGCCACAAAGATATACCGCAACTTGCGGGAGATCTATTGGTGGAGTGGGATAAAGAGAGATGTTGTAAAGTTTATGGCTAAGTTCTCTACATATCAGCAGGTTAAGATAGAGCATCAAAAGCCTAGTGGGTCTATGCAGGAGTTCAATATTCCTACTTGGAAGTGGGAAGAAGTGAACATGGACTTTGTGATGGGTTTGCCTTGTACTCGTCGCCAGCATGATTCAGTTTGGGTCATTGTAGACAGAATGACTAAATCAGCCTATTTTCTTCCAGTTCATACCTCTTATTCAGCTGAGGATTACGCCAAACTCTATATCAGGGAGTTTGTCAAATTACATGGTATTCCATTATCCATTATTTTAGACAGAGGTACCCAGTTCACCTCTCATTTCTAGAAAGCATTCCAAAAAAGTATTGGTACCCAAGTTCATCTCAGTATAACCTTTCATCCTCAGATAGATGGTCAAGTAGAAAGGACTATTAAGACCCTAGAAGATATGCTAAGGGCATGTGCAATTTATTTCAAGGGTAGTTGGGATGACCACTTTCCTTTGATTGAGTTTGCATCCAACAATAGCTATCAATCCAGTATTTGGATGGCTCCATTCAAAGCTCTCTACGGTAGGAGATACAGATCTCCAGTCAGTTGGTTTGAAGTTAGTGAGGCCTTACTGATAGGACCTGACTTGGTATTCGATGCCTTAGAAAAGGTCCAGTTTATCGAGAAAGACTTTGGGCTGCTCAGAGCCGACAGAAGTCTTATGCGGATGTGTGTAGAAAGGATCTCGAGTTCGAGGTTGGTTACTATGTCTATTTAAAAATCTCTCCTATGAAGGGACTGAAGAGGTTTGGAAAGAAGGGAAAGCTCAGTCCCCGATTTTCCGATCCCTTCAAAATTCTCAGTCGCTTCGGCAAGGTAGCTTATGAGCTCAAATTGACTTCAGATCTAGCCTTAGTTCATCCAGTCTTCCATGTCTCTTTGCTCAAGAAGTGTATAGGTGACCCAGCAGTTGTAGTCCCTATTCAGAGCATAGATGTTCAGAACAACCTCTCTTATGAGGAGATTCCAGTCCAAATTCTAGACTATTAGACTCGTAGACTGAGGAACAAAGAAGTCCCTCTAGTCAAATTTCTTTGGCAGAATTAGTCCGTTGAGGGAGATACTTGGGAAAAAGAAGCAGACATGTGTACCAAATACCCTCACCTCTTCTCCACTGACTCAGATCAAGCTTAAGGTAACAGTTCTCCTTAAGTTTTTTAGTTTTTATGTCCAGATTTCAGTTACAACTTGGTATCAGTCTCATGTTCAGGATTTCATTTTTAAACTTGGTACTAAGTACCATTGCATATCCAATTATATGTTCATGCATAAGATTAGTCATGTGTTCATGCATCAGACATGCATTCTCCTTGTGAAAAGACTCAGTTATTAGAAATCTCAGTCTTTTAATCAATTTTGTCATGTATTCACACATCAGATATGTGTGATCAACTTATCACTACTCTCAGTCATGCATTCATGTATCAGCTTAGTCATGAAATCATACATCAGATATGCATGCTCTGTATGAATCTCAGAAATGCCAGTTATGTAGTCATGTTTCAATATTCATGTTCAGTGTATACTTCAGCTTATCGTTTCTCCCCTCTCAGTCAGTCTCATTCGAGGATGAATGTTCCCAATAGGGAGATATTGTAATACCCTAAAATTTCCTAACTAATTTTATCTCAAGAATGTCAAGTATTAGCTTCTAAATTGAATGATGTTTTTTCATGGAGAATTTTCAAATTCAATAAGCTTTCCATCGATATAAAATTCACCTAAATTCGATAACCGGCTAAGAATTTATGACTATTTTAAATTCCCATCGTAAAACAGCTCCATATTGGTCAATGGCGCGCCGTGCCACAAGATAAAATGGCAATTGTCCCTTTTTCAGTGTCCCAGCACAATTTCTCCGCGTCGTACCAAATTTCCCGGTCGTAAACAAAGTGGCAATGCAATCGTTCTGCGTCGCACCATTTCCCTATTTTTCAATTGTCAAATTCCAGTGACACGACGCGATAGCATTGCGTCGCACTAGGGGTCCAGGTTGGAAAATTTTCATCAATTTAAAGGACGCGTCCAGGGTTAAAAGGGTTAATTTACCAACCCTATTTAAGCCCTTTAACACGAGATTCAGCTATTTGAAACCCAAAATATACTAGTTCCCTCAATTTTCTCTCAAGAACAAACTAGGGTTTCAATTGGGGATTCAATTTCAAGAAAGTCTCTTTGTCAAACTTCACTAAATCAAGAACTAAGGTATGTCATGTGTTGATTCATAGGTCTATTTCACCCATGAAGCTCAAGAATCTCTTTTCAAAATCAAAGATTTGTATATTTACGAATGTTCATGATTTGATTGAATTGAAAAGTGATGTTCATATAGTTGTTTGGTTTCATTCCATGTTATAGACTATTAATTACAAGAATTGATTATAGTATGTGAGGAATTACGCTGTATTCTTGATAAACCCTTCAATTCACAAGTTGATTGATGTATCCTTGATTATTAGATGTGTTGATGACTGTATAACCATAGCATGCTCCCCCTATCCCCCCATGTTTGATTAAATGCCTATGTGAAGAAAATGTGTCATACTAGTATGATAATATAAAATCTCCATTCATGTACAAGTTATGTATGTCAAGTGTTTGATGAAATGTCTTAGACAATGGATTATATATTGTTGATGTTGGTCCTGTACTCAAGAAAGTCATGCTTTGTTAGTTTCCTTCTATCGAGTCCTGGGGGTACTTGTACCCAAAAAATATAGTTGTGTGCCTAGAGTATGTGTCATGTTTTCACGATATCCTCAGTCAAGCCATGATCCATAGAACTCAGTCAGTCATGTGACTCAGGAAAGCTCAGTAATACAGTAATCTCAGTACTATTCTGTCAGTGAACAAAACTCAGTTAATTCAGTCCAGCTCAGTTCAGTAATCCACGATCAGTGTCTATTCAGATGGGAGTAAGAATTAGCACCGAGTGAACCCAAAGATGGGAACACATACTGTCAGATGAGGGTATGATTCTTAGAAGTCATCCTTGTGTTCCAGAACTATGTAGCTAGCATAGGTTGAGACATCAACACTGTAAGATGAGGGTTGATGAGGTAGATAAGAACTTTCAGATGAGGGCTCCACCATTCTCTTTTGGGGACATTGTCAGATGAGGGTCACTCACAGCTTGTCCTTACTAGTGGCACGGTATTGATACCCTTCCAATTAGGGTTACAGATTGGACCCCAACTTAGCTATAATGGCGTATTAGGGGCATGTCGGTTAGATAACTACTTCCCACAGTTTTAGTTACAGAATCAGGACTGTCAGATACAAGCATATTGGTTAGATAACTACTTCCCATAGTTTTAGTTACAGAATCAGGACTGTCAGATACAGTCATTCAGTCTCAATAATAGAACTCAGATAGTTCTATAGAATTTAGGACTATCAGATACAGTCAACTTAGAACAGTATGAAACTCAGCTAGTTCTATTAGATTCAGGACTGTCAGATACAGTCACTCATGTCATCAGTTATATCAGAATTCAGTTATCAGTCATGTTAGTTATCAGTAAATTTATCTTATCACGATCTCAGTTATAGTTACGATGTATTCATACATGTATTCTCACGTTCATATTAGTCAGTTAGCTAGTATTTTTCATGCATATGAACCCCATTCATTCAGCCTACCCTCCATGCATACCAGTACATTCAAAGTACTGATGCATTTACGCTACGGTGTCTTATACCATAGGTTCAGAAGAACGAGCTCTAGAGCAACCGTAACATTCCAGTTTTAGCAGTCAGAGTTAGTTGTGAGTCCTCATCCTTCGAGGACATGATCATTACTTTATTTCTTTATTTCTTAGTTTATTTTAGTAGTTGGAGTTAGTTGGGGACATATTCCATCAACTTATTATTCGGACAGTTTAGAGGCTTTCAGACTACAGTGTTTTCAGACTAGATATTTTTAAATATTATTTCAGTTGTGGTATTGTCGTACCATATTATTCAGATATGGTTTTATCTGATGTTTATCAGTTTTGAACCTTATGGCCTTTCAACCGTTATTTCCATATTATATAGTATATTTTGCAGTGTTCAGGTACAGATATCAGTCATGGGTTAGCTTGTGGTCCTTCGGGGTCATGAGCACCGTGTAGCATTTTGGGTACTTGATTCGGGGCGTTACAATTGCAGTCCATAAAAGAAGAAAGCAAGCACTACAAAAAATTTAACAAGACAGGGCATCCACAAGCCATTTGTTTGTGTACAAAATCTCCAAGGGTCCTTTGGTTCATAGGTTATCCCATGTTTGGTTGTAGGCTAAGTTGCATTGACTCTTTACTTTTGATGTTGCACTCATGTCTTATTCTCCAAAAATACCCTACTTTTGGAGAATGCGACACTCATCGGTTAAAAATTTTGAAAAGTCCGAGTAGCAGAAGTTTGAGGTATTACCTATAATTGGTATAAAATTAATATAACATACTGGATAACTTGTCCCATATAGAAGGTGGGATAAATTGTCCTGATTTTAATTCACCCAGATTTAAACCAAACAAACCTCAAGTTTTGATTCACATTGAACAAAGTCGAGTTATCTTGACCTATAACAAGTAGCTCTTCATAGTAGAGTTTATATTATATACTTGAGAATGACAGATAACTTATAATAGTCCATGTATTTTATTGGTATTACACTGGATGTACTATTATTATTTCCACAATCCATAAATTTACTACAAGTTTCTCGTAATCTGTATATATAACTTAAATCCATTAAAATATGCTAAAAGAAGGCACATAATTTCCTGAATTTTGGGTTTGATCATCTTACTTTGGTTACTTCTTCATGTAATGAATGTGTTGTAATACTCTTATATAGTGTTCTTTTTATTTTGTCTCAGCATTTGGATAAAATATTCTACTACATGAGGAAGAAGACGAAATATGAACCTAATATTGTTGTGAAGTTCACTACAACTGATTTTGTATTTAGAAACAAGATCGATGCTCTTTATCAAGACATTGTGAAAAATAGAAAAGATTTTTTGTCATCCCCGAGAAACACGAGTTGAGGAGTATATCAGAGGCTTCTATTGTGATGCAAACGTACCGTGGAACAAGGTTGACATTGTGTTATTTTCAATTTATATTCCACAAGAAAAATTTGAACTTGGACACTGGATTTTGGGAGTTTTTGACTTTACTGATTGGTGCTTATATGTATACGAATCCAACCGTACTAGGCGCAGTGATAAAGTTGTTCAAAAAGTGATGTTACCTTACCAAACACTGATATCGTATTTTCTGCAAAAGGTCAATTTCTATCTTGAGAAGGGCATTGAAAAATCTGAAAATGACACTTTGTCAATAAAAATGGTTGATGAGCTTCCACAACAAACTCAATGGTATCTTATTGAATTCATTTTTTAAATGGTCATTTCACTTTTTTTTGTTGTTTTTCATATATTCACGTAATATATTTCTTTTGTATCACAGTGATTGTGGAACATTTGTTTATGTGTTTGCTAAATATGTCATTCATGGTAGAGATATTCCTAAAGACATTGACATTGGTTATGTTCTCATGAGGTATGGAGCTTTGTTATGGGATTATGGAAAGAGAAAACTACAAGCTGGTATAAAAGACAACACTATAGAAAAAGTTGGCAGATTATTTGGAAAGGAAAAGAGGAAAAGGACGAACCAGGAGTAGTAGTTTAGTTTTGTAGTTATTGAAAATCACTGCACTTGAAGAATTTTTAGCTATTTTTATGCGATTATGTAAAGTTTAAATAGTCTTTTCAAATTGAATCGGCTACTTTTTGATGCGATAACGTAAAGTATACAATGTAGAATCGCTACTGATTTATTTGTTGGTATCCTTATATATTTATGTTTTATTATCGAAGAATATTTTTTACTTTTCCTTGTGGAAAGTCTTTCCCCTGAGGCAAGAGTTATTGAGTATCTTCTAAATTAGTAGATAATGTGGCAAGACCAATTCATGCCCATGAGGTATAACTTGTTTCTATCGGGGGTTGTCTTATCATTAATTATGTGCGACTGCTACATGAGTATTTTGATCATTGTGAACTTAAAAATCACATTTTTCCTCGATTAAATGGCATAAAATAAGAAACAATTTAGACCTTGAAATCTAAGGGTCATCTACTCCTCCTCGGTAGTTGGTTCTCCAATTTTATTTATTTGGTTAGATGCTTGCTTTGTTGATTGGTATCATCTATTTTTCCTACTCGCAATTGAATACTCTCTTGTGCTTTTCTTTTGGTAATTTTTAATATTTATTGCTTTTGTTCTTGGCTTATAGTATTTTAGTTTTTGGTCTAGAAAATTGATTCTCATATGGTTGTAAGATTGTCATATTCATATAAACATCTTTTGTATGGTAGGGGAAGAATTTTCTTTGAAAAATTATGATTTGAACCATCTTTGATGTCTAAGTCTTGCCTCTAGGGAAAGAGTTATAGATCATCTGCCAAATCATTATAGACTATGCTAGTGTCAACTCTTGCCCATGAGGCATAAGTTGTTCCTTTGGGGTCTAAAAATCTTGCCTCTTAGGAAAGACTATGGATTATCTACCAAATTATTACACACTAATCTAGTAGCAACGTTTATCCATGGGGCATAACTTGTTCGTTTGTTGTATTAATTTTTGCCTCTAGGGCACGAGCTGTAGATCATCTGCCAAGTTATTACACACTAAGCTAGTGTCAACTCTTGCCCATAGGGCATAACTTGTTTCTTTGGAGCTTAAGTCTTGCCTCTAGGGCGAGTGTTGTAGATCATATGTAAAATCATTGTAGAATAAGCTAGTGTCAACTCTTGCCCATGGGGTAAACTTGTTCTGCATCTTACCTTCAAGGCAAATTTTAAAGTGTATCCCATGGAATTATTTACATCACATCTCTTGGGGTTGTGGTCCCTCCCCAAATCCTGTTAATATGATATAATTTTACACATCAATATATGAAAAAAAAATTTAACATGCTAAGTAATTTTTATAAACAATCAATAAGAAGGTATTGAGTTAAATACTTCACCACAAGTTAAAACTTCAAATAAATAAGAAGATATTCATGATTGAAAGTCAAAAGTACTTGTTACTAACTAAATTAGGGCATCAAAGAATCCTATTATAACTGCTATTTTGATCCAACTTCTCGAATAAAGTAAAACTAATCATGTATTTTTATTTTTCTTTCTGTATCTTTTTGCATATGGATGAAGAATAGAAGTGTAGTGATAATTTGATCTGTTGTGCCCGGTTCTTTTGCATCTCGAACATCTGTAATTGTTTCTTGAGGATTCTGTTCTGCAAGGATATCTGGTTATTTGTCTTCTCCCAAGCATAACCTTCGTATCTGGGGGTTTTGTGATCAGATCTTTTATGCTATCTCGAACAATCCATGATGTTGTGCTTCCAACTGGTAGGATTTCTCCCTGGTATGTTTGTAGCTAAGATTGTCTTAAGAACCAATGAGAATAATAGCTAGACTTGTTCACATGTCTACTGTTTATCGCTGCAACTGCATAGATGCATGGTATCTCATCTGTTTGAAATACCAAGAATTGACAAGTCCTACTCTTCAGTTCTACAATATATTCAACTCCTTCTTCTTTTACAACAAATCTTGTTGCATCAATGTGGTCTACCTGTAAATAAAATGATAAATAAATGACAACTTATATTTGTTTTAATCTTGAAAGATATAGAATGTGATTAAGAGAAGAGAAGAGTGATTTAGTCATCTATTTACAGGAGCAAAACCAATTATACCGAGCCAATGGTGATGATTCCAACATATGAGTAGTAGAATCAACTACAAATAAATCGAGATAAAACAAATATTGCATCTAGCCTATGAGTAGAATCAACTATGATAGTGAAACATCTAATTTATGAACAAAATCAACCATACATAGAAATCAACCATACATAGGGGACGAATCTTGAGGCAACCAAAAACTAACTACAATTAAGCATACAACATCAAATCACAAATCAAATACAACCAATGAGCAAAATCAAATCAGTTGTGGAGGTTATACTTTTGTAAAAATCATATATTTAATAGCATGTGGAGGTTATTCTTCTATATTATCTACTAATTTTGTTGTATATTTCCCTATTATCAAAATATAATTTCAATTACTTACTTTTAATTTCAAGGCAGCTTGAATCTTGTCAGTTACCTCCACTTTCGCCCAATGTGTGATGTCATGAAAGTTGCCTTGTACTTTTATTTTTATTTCATAAAACCATCTTTGTAACTTGTTATGAATGTAATCGATCAGTCCCAGTATTGTTAGTTGCCTTGCTTTTCTCAGTACCGCATTCATGGACTCCACGTTGTTAGTCTTAAGCATATTGTACCTTTTGTTGGTATGAAATGAACGAGCCCATCTTTCTGGTTCCTCTTCTTTCAAGTACTCCACAACAAGTTTGTCAATTTTTTCTATATCATCCATGAAAGTATAAATTTCAGTGTGTTTGTCTGTTGTTGCTGCGTTGTAGAAGAGTGATAGAACCACATCTGAGAAGTATCTTTTTCTTAAATTCTTATCTATGTGATAGATGCATATCCCGTGCTAACACACTGGATAGATATTTTCAACTTCATTTGCAATGACTGGGTGACGATCTGATAGAATAGACAATTGTTCACGTACCCCAATTGCATTTCTTAACTGATTGAGGAACCAGTTATAAGACTCATTATTTTCTCAGTCTGCTATTCCAAAAGCCAAAGGAAATATGTTTTTGTTTCCTTCCTTTGACACTGCTATCATGAGGACACCATGATATTTTGACTTAAAAAATATTGCATCTACCATTATTATCGGTCTATAGTTGGTCCATCCAATGATTGAAGCACCATAAGCAAAAAATGCATACTGAAACCTGTGTTGAGGGAAAAGAATATTAGTAACAATTTACATTTGATGTTTATAATCACAGTACAATAATTTTCTAAACCATGTCTTGCCGTGAGGCAAGAGTTGTATATATGTTAATAATCTAATCAGTACAATTAAAAAATAAACTTTTGCCTCTTGGGAAAAAGTTTTCAATTTCAATAGTATAGAATTTGTACAATAATTTTTTAAACTAAGTCTTTCCCATGAGACAAGAGTTGCATAAATGTTAATAATCTAATCAGTGCAATTAAAGAATAAACTTTTCCCTCTTGGGAAAAAGTTTTCAATTTCAACAGTATAACATTTGTACCTATTCTAAACTAAGTCTTGCCCATGAGGCAAGAGTTGCATATATGTTAATAATCTAATCAGTGCAATTAAAGAACAAACTTTTACCTCTTAGGAAAAAGTTTTCAATTTCAACAGTATGGGCTTTGTACCTATTCTAAACTAAGTCTTGCCCATGAGGCAAGAGTTGCATATATGTTAATAATCTAATCTGTGTAATTAAAAAATAAACTTTTGCCTCTTGAGCAAAAGTTTTCAATTTCAACAGTATAGCATTTGTACCTATTCCAAACTAAGTCTTGCCCATGAGGCAAGAGTTGCATATATGTTAATAATCTAATCAATGCAATTAAAGAATAAACTTTTTCCTCTTGGACAAAAGTGTTAAATTTCAACAGAATAGTATTTGTACAATAATTTTCTAAACTAAGTTTTGCCCATGAGGCAAGAGTTGCATATATATTAATAATCTAATCAGTGCAATTAAAGAATAAACTTTTGCCTCTTGGGTAAAAGTTTTCAATTTCAACAGTATATCATTTGTACCTATTCTAAACTAAGTCTTGTCCATTAGGCAAGAGTTACATATATGTTAATAATCTAATCAACGCAATTAAAGAATAAACTTTTACCTCATCGGCAAAAATTTTCAATTTCAACAGTATAGCATTTGTACCTATTCTAAACTAAGTCTTGCACATGAGGCAAGAGTTGCATATATGTTAATAATCTAATCAGTGCAATTAAAGAATAAACTTTTGCCTCTAGGGCAAAGGTTTTTAATTTCAATAGTATAGCATTTGTACCTATTCTAAACTAAGTCTTGCCCATGAGGCAAGAGTTGTATACATGTTAATAATCTAACCAGTGCAATTAAAGAATAAACTAGTGCCTCTGGGGCAAAAGTTTTTAATTTCAGCAGTATAGCATTTGTACCCATTCTAAACTAAGTCTTGCTTATGAGGCAAGAGTTACATATGTGTTAATAATCTAATCAGTGCAATTAAAGAATAAACTTTTGTCTCTTGGGCAAAAGTTTTTAATTTTAATAGTATAGTATTTGTACAACAATTTTCTAAACTAAGTCTTGCTCATGAGGCAAGAGTTGCATATATGTTAATAATCTAATCAGTGCAATTAAAAGATAAACTTTTATCTCTTGGAAATAAGTTTTCAATTTCAACAGTATAACATTTGTACCTATTCTAAACTATGTCTTGCCCATGAGGTAAGAGATTCATATATATTAATAATCTAATCAGTGCAATTAAGGAATAAACTTTTGCTCTTGGACAAAATTTTTCAATTTCAACAGTATAATATTTGTACCTATTTTAAACTAAGTCTTGCCCATGAGGCAAGAGTTGCATATATGCTAATAATCTAATCAATGCAATTAAAGAATAAATTTTTGCCTCTTGGACAAATGATTTCAATTTCAACTGTATAGAATTTATACCTGTTCTTATCGTCCCTCTTTATGTTTATGTACATTCTTGGGTTGTTATCTTTAATCATGTGAAGATACGATGGAAACCTGTTATAGTTCTCTTCCGTGGTTCCTCTTATCACCATATAGGCATGCTGTATCGCTCACTATTCTTTGTTGTAGGATATGATTATTCTGTATTTCCTTCTCATTTCATCTACCATGAAGTTTGGTGTGATTATATTACTAGAGTCACGCACAAGCTCTAGTGTGTAGTCACATATGACCTTTGATGTCGCATTTCTGTGGTAGGACGTTATGAAATCAACCGAGAAACTGTGAGATTTTTCATATGTAGTAACCTGAAAGAGCAAAGAATCGGCAATCTTTGAGGCATAAAATACCACATGAAATTATCGTCCAAACATCGTAGTGAATATCTTGTTGTGCTTGATTTGATAACCATAAATTAGATGTTGTGTGTAATTTCAATGTTTGACATGCACATCACCATATTTTGTTTGTCAATCAAGATTGACTTGACATTTACCTCATTCAAAGAGGCATTATGTCTCAAGAAAGTAGTCTCAACATCAATTATCCTCTTCTTTTTTTATCGTTCCCTCTTAATCTTGGATGGCTGCCCCATTTCTTCAGCTATTTCAGCCTCAAATATTGGTTCAATAACTATTAGCTCATTATTTTTATCGTTACTTTCAATTTATTATCCCATATTGTATTGCTCAATACTCATTTCTTTTTCATTCATTTCAAGCACAACCCTTGTGAAAAATGAAACAATAAAAGATTAGTAATAATTTAATTTAGAATATATATCTTCAACAAGTAAAATCATTAAAGAGTAAGACATAGTCAACTATTGTCCATGAGGCATAACTGTCTAAGTCTTGCCTCTAGAGCAAGAGTTATAGGTCATCTGCCAAATCATTACATACTAAGGCAGTTTCAACTCTTGCCTATGGGACATAACTGTCTAATTGTTACCTCTGGGGCAAGAGTTATAGGACCTCTGCCAAATCATTACAGACTAAGGCATTGTCAACTCTTTCCCATGGGGCATAACTTGAAATGTATGGCAGATCTGAAGATGCTAAAATCTCACTTGAAACTACTGAATAACACAAACTATAGGGGTGATTCTGAGAGGGTTGTTTACTTCAGAGATAGGCAAGTGATACAACATAGTTTATCAACTCAATACTCTGATAGTATGGCCTTGAAAGAGAATGATGTACTGATTATTCTTGAGAAGTGGAGCAATATTGAAGAGGGCATGTTACAATAAAAATTCAGGACTTTGTGTATAAGCTAGGTGATTCAAACCCCATGCATTTTAGTACAGTTATGAAAGAAAAAAAGTAACATAAAGCAGATAGTGGAGTTTATTTCTTTAAATAGTGTTAAATTAGCGGATCCTGAGGATATTAAGCATGAGATTTACTTTTTACCAATCTTTAATGGAGTGTTCACTAACCAATACTACTGCAGTTAACAAAAGATTTATGAAGAATGACCCCTCTTTATGTCATCATCAGCAAGTTAAATTATGTCGTTCAATCACTGATAAGTAAATCTATAATATTCTCGGTTATATAGGAGATGATAAAGCTCCAGGTATTGATATCTACAATGCCTTATTTTTTAAAAAAAGCTTGGCCATTGATTAAATATGATGTGTGTTCAACAATGAAGGATTTTTTTAACACTGAAAAATTATATAATGCAGTGAACTGTACAATAGTAACCTTATTACCTAAAGTGCCAAATCCTACTACCATTAGAGTTTAAACCCATTGCCTATTGCTCTATGTTATACAAGCTAATAGCTAAGGTGCTCTCTCTTAGAATCAACAAGTTAGTGCTTCTTTAATCTTTAAAACATAGGCTAGATTCATCCGAGATAGAAAATGAGTTATCAATATTATGATTGTTCATGAATTGGTTAAAGCTCATAGTGGAAAGAATATTTCAGTTAGATGTATGTTAAAAGTGGATGTACAGAAGGCTTATGATACTGTAGATTGACCCTGTTGACACCTAATTTTTGCCCTCCACGACTAAATTTAATCCCGAGTTTCTTTGATTTTTAATAAAATTAAAATATTTATTTCATCCGAATAAAAAATTATTAAATATATTTGTATGTAATTTTGTCATTTTAAGTAGTGATTATAATTTATCGTATTCAATTATATGATATTTTATAATTTTGTTACTTAAATATTTATTTTTTAAAATATCATATTTTAATCAAGGCTTATAGATTCAAATGATTAAAGTTTTGATTTAAATATAATTTACTCTCAAAAAATAATTTATTCGAATAAATATGTGTTTGATTTTATAAAATCAAGAAGCCTGGGATTAAAGGAAGTATTAATTCACATCGAATTTCAATTTAATTTAGCCAATCTATTAGATTTGGTCATAATTGAAATCAAATTGGCCATAATTGTAATGCAATCCGTCAATTGATTTGTAATTTGGTCAAAATTAAATAAATATGGCTAAATTTTAAGTCCCAATTGGGGTTATATTTTAAATAATCCCAAAATTCCCAAAAACTCCATAACTTCTACCTAATTCCACAAAAAAATAATTTCAAATTGTACTACATTGTACTATTTCCCTCCAACTTTGTCTTTTCCCAATTTTAAAATTCAAAAGTTGTACTACATTGTACAATTCCCCCCCCCCCCACATTATCTTCCACTCACCTTATCTTCAATTTTAAAATTTCAAAAACACCCTTAATTATTTTTTCTCCCACATTGATGGATGACAAGAAATAAATCTCCATCCTTTCCTACAAATACTTTTCTCCCACATTGGTGAAAGAGAGGAAAAAAAACTCCATTCTTCCCTATAAATACTAACACTACTTTGGTAAAAAAATGGGGGAAAAGGAAGGGAAAAAAAAAGGCTAGAAAGGTGAAAAATCCCTTTTGAGAAAAATAGTTATTTTTATTTAGTAAAAGTTTTTATTTCATAGAGTTGGTCGGCTAATAAAAAACTTCAATTTGCCGGTGACGTTTTTTTGGTGGTGGTTGATTCCGACGAAGCTCGTAGTCTCGTTTTTCTACCCCCAAAAAGGTAAACACATCTTTATTTATTTATTTTAGTTTTTATTATCGTTTTCTTCTTCATCTTTTTTCTTCTTCATAGTTCGTAGATATAATTTTGTTTGCTGGGATTGTATGTTGTAGATGGCCTTAAAGGCCCTAGGATGTTGTGGTATCGATATTCTAATTATTTTCATGTTCATGATATAAAAATGAGCTAACAATAGTTGTATGTGTCTTTTTTTTTTACTTTATTCTTTGATTATTTTGGATAAAGTTTCAATCTTTGCTTAAAAGATGTATTTATGCTTTGTTTAAACTCATTGTTGTTGGATATATTTGTTTTTAACATGTAAAGTTATTTTCTTTATGTTGAAAAGAATAGTTAATGTTGAATGTTTTGCCCTTTCACCTTATTCTTTGATTATTTTGGATAAAGTTTAGATCTTTGTTTGAAAAATATAATCATGTCTTGTTTAAACTCATTATTGTTGAATATGTTTATTTTTAGCATGTAAAGTTATTTTCTTTATGTTGAAAAGAATAGTTAATATTGATTGTTTTGCCTTTTGACCTTATTCTTTGATTATTTTGGATAAAGTTTACATCTTTACTTGAAAAGTCATACACATGTCTTGTTTAAACTCATTGTTGGTAGATATGTTTGTTTTTAGCATGTAAAGTTATTTTCTTTATGTTGAAAAGAATGGTTAATATTGATTGTTTTGCCTTTTCACTTTATTCTTTGATTGTCATGTATAAAGCTTTGATCTTTGCTCAAAAGACAAACTCATGTCTTGTTTAAATTTATTGTTGGCGGATATGTTTGTTTTAGCTGTAAAGTTGTTTCTTTTATGTTTGTTTCACCTTAATAAAAATAGTAATTGATTAAATCAAGAATTTTTCATTTACTTGTTAATTCTTTTAAGGGATCTCCAAAATCTTCATATAAGAGATGAAGTGCTAGCTTTATTTTTCATCCACGATGTTTATTCCTCTTTTTCGCATGTTTTCAAATTTGTCAAAATGATGAGAAAGTTCAAATTTTTGTGGCTAAATAGAATTATTTAGATATTTTCGAGTCATGCATAGTATGATTGTGAAACAATATTTCACTTTTAGAAATGCTAAACTTTATTCTAATTTTCTTGCGCCCTTTGGATTGTTATATGTGCTCTTTGTGAGTGTAAAGACTTGATTCGTGTCTCTCATTGATTCATAATATCAAAGGAGAATCAACGATGTCTTAGAAATATAAACCATAGGTCATTACACGATTTTTTTCATAAAATTTTGGTTGTAATTTAGATGTATGAATTTTCATTAATGTCGCCTTAATTGAAATTTAAAGATTCTCTTTTTGAAAAGTTAACCTTTATTTTCTTTTGTTATATGGATTAGTATCTATGTTTGTTCAATTTTAGAAGTCATGAGTATTTTCCTTGTTGCCTCATCCCTTTACTTTCGCAAGCTTACGTTGTTTGTTTCTTGCATTAATTCATTGAATATGACCTTCTTCCTTTTACCTTTATTCATTCTTGTATGAACACAAATCATGAGGCATGTAAGTGGGTGTCTTTGCTTTGCATTTTATTTGTTGACTCTCATTCTTGTGCAAGTGTGCTTATCACTATCTTTCAAAATTGGTTCTTGATATTTTTTTTTTCTTTGAAATATGTCACTTTTATGCCTTGAACGTATATTAATTTCTTTATCTTTTCTTTGCATGCAAAAAAAATATCTCGAGTCCAAATGAATTCCTCTCCTCTTGCATTTCGTAATGGGCCAATGAGGTCTACCCCTTCGAGTCAAGTTCGAAGTTTAAACCTGAGGTCCACTACATGGCGTGCGGGTGCTAGAAGATAGACGAAGAAGGAAAATGGGTTAAAACCCATTGATGAGGTCATTAAGAGACTTGAAAAGTCTTAATTTTTATTATTTTCTTCTTTTTATTTATTCATTTAGTCATTTATTTATTCATTCATTTCGGCCTCGAAGCCAAAGTTGTATTTAATATAGGTGGAGCAAGACTCGAGCCAAAGGCTCAAAAATAAGTTTAGGACAGGTGAAATAGGTCGGAAGCCCAACTAGACTTGGACAGGTCTCGTTGATTTGGGCTCAATGGCCTAAATCCTTTACTTTCTCCTCCCCTCCCCTTTTATGTGTTTATTTTTTTATTAGTTTTGTTTAGACTTAGTTAAAATCCCTACTAAGTCGCCTAAATCTATTTTACACAAGTCTTTTTAAAAAAAAAAAAATCAAATCACTATTTCAACAAATTAATCTTTTCAGAAATTAATCAAAAGATGTTTTCAAACAGTCCGGATAACCGCAAGTTAGCGGACGTATGAGGTGCCTAACACCTTCCTAAAATGTTAATAGGAACCGTTTATCTAGAATCTCTAACTTAAAATGATTTTTCTGTTTTGAATCGTTTGAAGTAACTCTCTAAAGGTTTCTTAATTCCTTTTCAAAATTAAGTGGCGACTCTTCTCAAAAAGTCAAAATTTCTCCGCAAAACAGACCCTATTTGAAGTAGATCCTGATTGACCTGGGTTTTCCTTACAAGTTTATTAGATGAGTGAAGCATTGTGTGACCACTGATAAATTAGTGAAGTGGAATATTCAGATTGAACTTATGTGTATTTTGTGCAAGCAAGTGAACGAAACAAGAAATCATTTGTTCATGAAGTGTAACTATACAAATGCAGTATGGAAGAGGTTGCTTTGCTGGCTAAATAGTACTCAATCACTATCTGCTACATGAGTTGCAACGTATGATTGGATTAAGCAAAGAATTAAAGGCAAGAGACACATAGCCCAAGTATGAAAGTTGGTATATACTGAATTTATATATGCAGTTTGGCATGAGAGAAATATAAGGTTGTCCAACAAAATGAGACAACTAGAGAAGCTTGCAAGAAAGGTAGCTTTGTAGTTTGTGTTTGAGCTATAGAAACAATCAAACTTATTTTTGTACCACCTTGACCTTATACATTTGGCCTTCCAAAACATGTTGTGATAAATGTTAACTTCCATATTAACAACCTTTTCCTCCAAGACCAAACCCCTGCAACTACTCAAACACAATTATAATCGCAATAACAAACTCCCCACAACCTGTTCGACACAATTCCTCATCATCTTCTAATGCTAATTATACCACTAGTTTGAAATACTTGGATCTAATTTTTTGTACTACCTTGACCTTACGTTTGACCTTCCCAAAAAATGTTGCGATCAACGTTAACTCCCATATTAATAGCCTTTTCCTCCGGGACCAACCCCCCCGCAACTACTCAAACATAATTATAACCGCAATAACAAACTCCTCACAACCTGTTCGACACAATTCCTCAATGGTAAATATGTTACTACAATAACAACATATCCCAACTTCAGCTTACGTTCACCTCCCAAAAGATCAAATTAATATGCTAATTATGTAACGAGCTAAAATTACCATAATGCATCAATAAGCTAAAATTACCACAATGAATTTTGATGATGAAATTCATACTTGAAGAAACCTTACGGCTAAAGTCGATTCTGCGAATATGTTTGAAAGTCGATTCTGTGAATTTGGAAGAAAGAGTGAAAGAAAGAGATTTAACAGCGAATGTATCGGAGAAGGGATAATTTCGTCCAAAAAAATATAACTTAACAAGTACAGGCTATTTTAACAAAGCCTTGTTATTTGTGGCTAAAATTTGAAAGCCACCCTAATTTGGGTCTATTTTTTAGAATAACCCATTTTCAACCCTTCGAACCAAAAAAAGGAATAAAACAACAAGTGCCTCTACGTGCTTATTTTTGGATCATGACAAGTTCATGAATGTTTATAATTTAAATTGAATAGGAATGATGAGAAACATTATTACTATTATTTTTCTAAAAAAAAATCACCTTTTTACCAAAATTAAAATGTTACTTTGGGGGAAAAAAATAAAATTAAACAGAGCTTTTACTCCTTTGCATATATTTAGGATATTAATTCTCCTAAATTATTTCTCCTCACATTGACGCACAGAAGTTCTTTCTATAAAACAAAATCCCCTTTTAATATATTTCTTAAATTACTTTCCATATATTTTAATAGTCCTCTTCTAATCCACAGAAAAATAATTAAATAACAATTTAAACAAAATTGTAAAAAAAAAAAAAATTGTTTACTGCAGAATATTGTAATAAAGGGTAAAAATTCAAATCACGTTTTCAAGAATCTTTATACTTTTAATATAACTAGTTTAGAGTACGTGTATTACACGTGTATTTTACGTATTTAATTAAATGAGAAATTTGACACAAATTTATATTTAAAAAGTTAAGATTATAGTAGTCTTTAAATTCTTAAATTTACCCAAGACAGTTCTAGTTTAGAGTACGTGGTTTACATGTATGCACCACGTCAAAAAAAGTTACATATAAAAGAGAAAATAAATAGTACTTGTCATTAAAATAGATGCAATATTAATGTAATCAAAATAATGAATATTAAATGCATTCATCTGTTATAGTCTACCAAATGTAGGGGGTTGCGGATGACTTTAATAGATCTATTGTAGATATGGATCTATTTTTATTTGTGCGTGAATATTTCTTAACTTCTCTAAATATTTTTATTTTATTTATGTTCATATCTTGGGGGGTAATTAAATGGTATTTGATTAAATATTTTACTGTAGTATTCTTTAGTTTTTTCTCTTAGTCTTTGTAATTCTTCTATATTATTTTTGAGGTATCTAAATATTCTATATCTTTTGTTCTAAAATATTTGATTAAATTCTCTTTCATAAGCATTTATTCTAATTTTATTTCTTCCATATCTTGTCTCCAATATTTTAAATACTCATAGTTTATCATTTTATTCTAAAATAGCTACTTGTTTACTAATTTTCGTGTAATATTCTATTCTAATTGTACTATAATTTATATCTGAATTAAGGTTATTAATGCAATTAATTATCTCTCTTTCTTCTTCTCTTAATGAGTTTTTTATGTTATATAAACTATTATCTGTACTTTTTTCTAAATTTTCTAAGGTTTCTTTTATCCATATTAATTTTTCTTTTAGATTTTTCATTATTTCTTTGAGTCTGTTTCTTTAATTAATTTCTTCATATAGGTCACTTTGGTTTTCTCTATTTTTTTCTAATATATTCTAACATTTTAGTCTGAATAATATCCATCTGGGTATTATCTAGGTATAGTTGTTCTATACAATTTATAATTTCAATTTCATAGTCTAATATTTTTTCTAATATTATTCTATTAATATCTATAATATCTATATTTCTAAGTATATATAAGATTAATATTTTAAGATTATCTATCATTTAAAATTGGTTTAATACTTTATTATAATATTTTTTAGTTTTTTTGTTTTAATCTTATTAATTCCTCTATATTTTCATTAAGAAATTCTATATATTTTATATCTTTAGTTCTCATATATTCTTCTAAATTTTTTCTCATTAGTTTTTCTATTAATTGTATATTTTTCATATCCATTTTCTAAAATTCTAAATATACATAATTCATCATGGTTGATATGTAGGTTTGGTATATAAGCATTTGTAAGAGTAGTTAGGTAAGTGTGGTATATAATTAATTCTAGTCATAAAATATCTATCAAATATTTTTTCCA
The DNA here is from genome assembly GCA_030864215.1 of Capsicum pubescens. Classification (NCBI taxonomy): domain Eukaryota; kingdom Viridiplantae; phylum Streptophyta; class Magnoliopsida; order Solanales; family Solanaceae; genus Capsicum; species Capsicum pubescens. Next base: position 130,675,951 of record CM061543.1, read on the forward strand.
ATATGATTTTTCTTATATCTACTATTTCTATATCCTTAAGTACATATAAAATAAGTATTTTAAATTTATCTACCATCTCGTCAGATAAATAAGTATTCATTTTTGATATGATGCTTTTTCAAAATATTCTCTTCAATCATATACATAACAAAATATGATCATTTTAGATTACTATATACTAGATTATTCTTAAATAACATATTCTTCGGTCACTATTAGCATGGTAATCTGGATACTTTTCCCTTAAACAGCGGCTCTACTCTGGCTACTCCCCTATCACAGCTTTCTTGCCTCACCAGTTTCACCTTTAGGATGGCATAGTTCTTAGGGATTTTTCTCCTTTTCTACTTTGCTAATAAACTTCTTAACATGCTATTTTTCGAATAATTCTACTATAAAGCAACTAACCTGAACTTATTTTATCATATCATGATTGTTAGGATTTATGAATTTAGCTATTCATAATCATAAATAAATATACCTGTTCTGGTAGGTTTGATAATTCTAAGCTTTGTTCATCCATAGCTTTTTCCATTAAAATATACTTGTTTGTAATAAATGTTTTAAAAGTTTTCTTTGAAAGAAGAGTGTTTGCTTCAACGCATGAAGACTTATCTTTTTCTGTCTTTGATGCCTTCATTTATAATGAATGATTTACATAGTTCTTACTTACTAATGTTTTACACGTTTTTCAAACTTTATGTCCTATTCTATCTTTACAAAAAGTCTAAAAACTAGACTAAAAAGTCTAGACTATTTTTTACAAAGTCTTTATCTACCTAACCTAATTATTATACTTTACAAAAAAAAGTCTTCTAAAGTATAAAAAAGACAAAAACTAGATCTTTACAATAATTTACAAGTTACGTAGAAAATTGTGAAAGTTTGTTACATGTTGCTTTCACAATTTAATAGCTTATCTTTTATCTCCATTATTGTTTCTGTTGATATCTTCTTCTTGTCGTATCTGCGGCTTTTCTATCTTCTTTCCAGTTGGCATGCTTATTTTCTTGATTCTTTTATTCTAGGCGGACTTCTGGAATAATATTATCTTCTTCATTACATCTCGAACATTGATGGTCTGGATATTTGTGTCCAATTATCTTGCAATATCTTGTTAATAATCCATCTAAAATAAATCCTTTCCTAATTGCTCTTACAGTAGATTGTTTTTCTAGGTTAAGTAACGCCATTATCCATTGTCTAACATCTTCCATATCTTCTTATCATAGTTCTTTTAAATTTTAATAAATCATCTGATGGTCTCTTGAATAATAGCTCCATATTGGGTTTCCATTGGTATAATTATTTGCTAATTCTTGAATAATTGTAGCTAGTCCAATGAGTCATTTATTTGCGTAGAAATCAGGTATCTCAATTCTGGGTATCTATGGCTGCTGCACAATATCTTTCGGTATAATCATATCTCTGGTTAATCCTATTTTTACAACTTGTATAACTGGTTTGATCTCGTCGTATAATATCTCTGCTGGTGCAGTATAACACTTTATATAAAATAGATTTCCTTTGGTTATTCTTTTATAGGTGGGAATATTTTATGTAATTCTTCCATAGCTGTTAGTTCTTCTCCGTCTTGGGTATATATGGTATTTAATAATCCATAGTCAAAACAAGTTTTTATTAAGCTTGGGTTGGTATTGGGTAGTGCGATTAGCTTGTTGTAACCTTGTAATTTTTGGGTTATATAGTTTGTGTTTGGTCCTTGGGTATCTGTAGCTCTGGGGTTAAGGTTTAGAAAAGTTTGTACTTTGTAGATATTTTCTATGTATTCTCGGGTTATATAGTTATAAGCTTTTTTATCTTGGTTCAGACTATCTCGGTATGTGGTAATTTGTGGGGGTGGAAATAAGGGGTCTTTTTGTGTTTTTGGTATAAATGGCTTCTCAAATATCTTATTCATGTTCATGTTCTGCTATCTTTGTCTACTAACTCCTTTGCTTGTACCTGCAATTATAGATTGATAAACGTTATGGGTTTTATGGAGTGTCCCGACGTCTCCTTCTAGCTCTGTAATTTTAATGTCTTCCGATCGACATAGCTCTTCACACTGCTGAGTTAGCTGATTTGCAGCTTTAGACTTCAGTTTAACTTCATTAGTCTTTAGCTTTTCTATTTCATTACCCATACTGTCCACTTTCATTGAAAATGTAGTTAGGGTTTTGAGTATCTTTTCTAAAGCATCATCTTCTATTATATCAGTCTGTGTAGCTTTGTCTTGATATGTAATCTGCAATAACATTTTTGTCAGTACTAATTACTTCAATTGTAAATGTAAAATTTAATATATTCAATACTAGTCTCCGGATCTCTTTTGTCGTAACTGAATTTTGTATTTTCTTTGTTAACCACCATCGAACCTGGGTATTATCTGTTCTCACAATAAATTTGTTATATACAATATATGGTTCAAATGCTAATAAACATTTATATAATGAACATAATTCTTTTCTATTTATTTCCCATTTTATTTCTGTTTCATTAAATGTTCCTGAATAGTATCTGCAATCTACTATATATATAAACTTTCTATTTTCGTCTGAAAATTGTAATTTTGGTAATTCCTTACAAAGTATTTTTATTTTTTGGACTTGTTTTTTATCTTCTTCGTTGTAATTATATTCTACATCCTTTTTTAATTTTTTTTGTAAAGGCTTTAGGTTTTCTGCTAATTTTGGTATATATTCTCCTACTTGGTTTACTAATCCTAAAAATGATTGTAATTTTTTTTTTGTATCTAATTCTTCTTTTGAATTTATTATTTTTTGTACTATATGTTGTTGCATTTTTACTCCACTTTTATCTATTTGTATTCCTAAAAATTATATCTGGTTTTTCATAATTTCGGCTTTCTTTTCACTTAAACTTTTTCCCGATTTTTCTATTATATCTGTAAATTGTCCTAATAATTTTAAATATTCTTCTTTAGTTTTTGTATATAATAGTATATCATCTATGTATACTATATAATTAGGTAATTGTTTAAAATAACTATCCATAAAGTGTTGATATCTACTTGGTGCATTTTTATATCCAAATGGTAATAAGTTCTATTCATAAAATCCTTGTGGTACTGTAAATGCAGTTAATTCCTTAGATTCTTCTTCTAACTTTAAGTGGTAAAATCCTGATTTACAGTTAAATTTACTAAAATAGTTATATCCTTGTATTTGTCTTATTTTTAATATCTTATTTGGTATTGGATAATTATATGTCATAGTTTTTGCATTTAAATTTCTATAATCAATAACCATTCTACTTTTACCTCTTTTTTGTTCACTATGTTTATTTACTATAAATGCTGGACTATTGTGTTTACTATTACTTTTTTGTATATATTGTTTTTCTAGTAATTCATCTATATGCATTTTAAATTCTTTTAAATCGTCAAAATTATATGTTAATGGTTTTTGAGTTATTATGCTATTTTTATCTATTAATTTAATTTTTATAGTAGTTTTATGTTTTTCCCATCCTTTTAATGGATCTTCACTATGTAATTTTCTTAATTTTTTCTTTGTTATTTCTACCTTATCTATTGAAAATATAGTTAGTTCTTTTTTATTTATCGAAAATACAACTAGTTCTACTGTGTTTTCTGTATTTTTTATATTTTCTAACTTTTGTATAATTTTTTCACTTCCTTCTATCCAATCAGTTTTCTTTCTTATTTTATTAATAACTCTTTTTGCTCTTACTTTTTGTTTACATAGTGTTGTAAACCACCAATCTATTTTAGTTATTATATGTGAGTATAATTTATCTAAAAATGGCATTCCTAAAAGCATATCTTTTGATGTTGGTTCATAATTATAGATTTCTTAAACATTTATATAGCAATATAACGGGTACAATAAATGAAAAAGATCATTTAATACTCTTAAACACAGGACAAGAAGAAAATTATATAGCAAAATATCTAGTAAAAAATGAAGAAATAAAATCTAATAGTAATATATGCCCAGATTTACCAAGAAACCTAATAGACATTAAGGATACGACAGAAAAAGAAATAATAATAGGAGTTAGAAAAATAAAAATAGAATTTGAAATAAAGGAAGAAATGCAAAAAAAAGAAGATATAATATTAGGAATAAAATGGTTAAAACAAGTAAAACCATACAATATAGAACATGCACAATTATCTATAATGTATAATAAAGAAAGATTATTCATACAAAAGAACTTTAACATGATATGAAAATATATGTACTTGTAAAAATAATAGTAGAAGGATATTATAATAGATATTATACACCTATGATAGATATAGGAGCAGAAGCAAACTTATGTAGATACAACTGTTTACCAGAAAATAAATGGGATAAATTAAAAACATCAATAGTAGTCAAAGGATTTAATAATGAAGGAAGTTTAATTACATATAAAGCTAAAAGTGTAAAAATACAAATTTGAGATAAAATAATAACAATAGAAGAAATCTATAATTATGAACTAACATCAAAAGATATGCTTTTAGGAATGCCATTTTTAGATAAATTATACCCACATATAATAACTAAAATAGATTGGTGGTTTACAACACCATGTAAACAAAAAGTAAGAGCAAAAAGAGTTATTAATAAAATAAGAAACAAAACTGATTGGATAGAAGATAGTGAAAAAATTACACAAAAGTTAGAAAATATAAAAATACAGAAGACACAGTAGAACTAGTTGTATTTTCGATAAATAAAAAAGAACTAACTATATTTTCAATAGATAAGGTAGAAATAATAAATAAAAAATTAAGACAATCATATAGTGAAGATCCATTAAAAGGATGGAAAAAATATAAAACTACTATAAAAATTGAATTAATAGATAAAAACAGCATAATAACTCAAAAACCATTAACATATAATTTTGATGATTTAAAAGAATTTAAAATGCATATAGATGAATTACTAGAAAAACAATATATATAAAAAAGTAATAGTAAACACAATGGTCCAGCATTTATAGTAAATAAACATAGTAAACAAAAAAGAGGTAAAAGTGGAATGGTTATTGATTATAGAAATTTAGTGCAAAAACTATGACATATAATTATCCAATACCAAATAAGATATTAAAAATAAGACAAATACAAGGATATAACTATTTTAGTAAATTTGACTGTAAATCAGGATTTTACCACTTAAAGTTAGAAGAAGAATCTAAGGAATTAACCGCATTTACAGTACCACAAGGATTTTATGAATGGAACGTATTACCATTTGGATATAAAAATGTACTAGGTAGATATCAACACTTTATGGATAGTTATTTTAAACAATTACCTAATTGTATAGTATACATAGATGATATACTATTATATACAAAAACTAAAGAAGAACATTTAAAATTAATAGGACAATTTACAGATATAATAGAAAAATCGGGAAAAAGTTTAAGTGAAAAGAAAGCTGAAATTATGAAAAAACAGATAGAATTTTTAGGAATACAAATAGATAAAAGTGGAGTAAAAATGCAACAACATATAGTACAAAAAATAAAAAATTCAAAAGAAGAATTAAATACAAAAAAGAAATTACAATCATTTTTAGGATTAGTAAACCAAGTAAGAGAATATATACCAAAATTAGCAGAAAACTTAAAGCCTTTACAAAAAAAATTAAAAAAGGATGTAGAATATAATTACAACGAAGAAGATAAAAAACAAGTCCAAAAAATAAAAATACTTTGTAAAGAATTACCAAAATTATAATTTCCAGACGAAAATAGAAAGTTTATATATATAGTAAAAGCAGATGCTAGTGAATGTAGTTATGGAGGAGTACTTAAATATAGATACGAAAATGAAAAATTAAAACATCATTGCAGACACTATTCAGGAACATTTAATGAAACAGAAATAAAATGGGAAATAAATAGAAAAGAATTATGTTCATTATATAAATATTTATTAGTATTTGAACCATATATTGTATATAACAAATTTATTGTGAGAACAAATAATTCCCAAGTTCGATGGTGGCTAACAAAGAAAATACAAAATTCAGTTACGACAAAAGAGATCCGGAGACTAGTATTGAATATATTAAATTTTACATTTACAATTGAAGTAATTAGTACTAACAAAAACGTTATTGCAGATTACATATCAAGACAAAGCTACACAGACTGATATAATAGAAGATGATGCTTTAGAAAAGATACTCAAAACCCTAACTACGCTTTTAATGAAAGTGGACAGTATGGGTAATGAAATAGAAAAGCTAAAGACTAATGAAGTTAAACTGAAGTCTAAAGCTGCACAGAGCTATGTCGACCGAAAGACATTAAAATTCCAGAGCTAGAAGGAGACGTTGGGATACTCCATAAAACCCATAACGTTTATCAATCTACAATTGCAGGTACAAGCAAAGGAGTTAGTAGACAAAGATACCAGATTATGAACATGAATAAGATATTTGAGAAGCCATTTATACCAAAAACACAAAAAGACCCCTTATTTCCACCCCCACAAATTACCACATACCGAGATAGTCTGAACCAAGATAAAAAAGCTTATAACTATATAACCCGAGAATACATAGAAAATATCTACAAAGTACAAACTTTTCTAAACCTTAACCCCAGAGCTACAGATACCCAAGGACCAAACACAAACTATATAACCCAAAAATTACAAGTTACAACAAGCTAATCGCACTACCCAAAACCAACCCAAGCTTAATAAAAACTTATTTTGACTATGGATTATTAAATACCATATATACCCAAGACGGAGACGAACTAATAGCTATGAAAGAATTACATAAAATATTCACCACCTATAAAAGAATAACCAAAGGAAATCTGTTTTATATAAAGTGTTATACTGCACCAGCAGAGATATTTTACGACGAGATCAAACCAGTTATACAAGTTGTAAAAATAGGATTAACCAGAGATATGATTATACCAAAAGATATTATGCAGCAGCCAGAGACACCCAGAATTGAGATACCTGATTTCTACTCAAATAAATGACTCATTGGACTAGATACAATTATTCAAGAATTAGTAAATAATTATACCAATGGAAACCCAATATGGAGTTATTATTCAAGAGACTATCAGATGATTTATTCAAATTCAAAAGAACTACGATAAGAAGATATGGAAGATGTTAGACAATGGATAATGACGTTACTTAACCCAAAAAAACAATCTACTACAAGAGCAATTAGGAAAGGATTTATTTCAGACGGATTATTAACAAGATATTGCAAGATAATTGGACACAAATATCCAGATCAACAATGTTTGAGATGTAATGGAGAAGATAATATTATCCCAGAAGTCTTCCTAGAATAAAAGAATCAAGAAGATAAGCACGCCAGCTGGAAAGAAGATAGAAAAGCAGCAGATACGATAAGAAGAAGATATCAACGGAAGCAATAATGGAGATAAAATATAAGCTATTAAATTATGAAAGCGACATGTAACAAACTTTCACAATTTTCTATGTAACTTGTAAATTATTGTAAAGCTCTAGTTTTTGTCTTTTGTATACTTTAGAAAACTTTTTTGTAAAGTATAATAATTAGGTAGATAAAGACTTTGTAAAAAATAGTCTAGACTTTTTAGTCTAGTTTTTAGACTTTTTGTAAATATAGAATAGGACGTAAAGTTTGAAAAATGTGTAAAACATTAGTAAGAAAGAACTACGTAAATCATTCATTATAAATGAAGGCATCGAAGGAAGAAAAAGATAAGCCTTCATGCGTTGAAGCAAACACTCTTCTTTCACAGCAAACTTTTAAAACATTTATTACAAACAGGTATATTTCAATGGAAAAATCTATGGATGAACAAAGCTTAGAATTATCAAACCTATCAGAACAGGTATATTTATTTATGATTATGAATAGCTAAATTCATAATTTCCTAACAATCATGATATGATAAAATAAGTTCATGTTAGTTGCTTTATAGTAGAATTATTCAAAAAATTGCATGTTAAGAAGTTTATTAGCAAAGTGGAAAAGGAGAAAAATCCCTAAGAACTATGCCATCCTAAAGGTGAAAACGGTGAGGCAAGAAAGCCATGATAGAGGAGTAGCCAGAGTAGAGGCGCTGTTTAAGGGAAAAGTATCCAGATTACCATGCTAATAGTGACCGAAGAATATGTTATTTAAGAATAATCTAGTATATAGTAATCTAAAATGATCATATTTTGTTATGTATATGATTGAAGGGGATATTTTGAAAAAGCATCATATGAAAAATGAATACTTATTTATCTGACGAGATGGTAGATAAATTTAAAATACTTGTTTTATATGTACTTAAGGATATAGAAATAGTAGATATAAGAAAAATCATATTGGAAAAAATATTTGATAGATATTTTATGACTAGAATTAATTATGTACCACACTTACCTAACTACTCTTACAAATGCTTATATACCAAACCTGCATATCAACCATGATGAATTATGTATATTTAGAATTTTGAAAAATGGATATGAAAAATATACAATTAATAGAAAAACTAATGAAAACAAATTTAGAAGAATATATGAGAACTAAAGATATAAAATACATAAAATTTCTTAATGAAAATATAGAGGAATTAATAAGATTAAAACAAAAAACTAAAAAATATTATAATAAAGTATTTAACCAATTTTAAATGACATATAATCTTAAAATATTAATCTTATATATACTTAGAAATATAGAAATTATAAATATTAAGAGAATAATATTAGACTATGAAATTGAAATTATAAATTGGATAGAACAACTATACCTAGATAATACCCAGATGGATATTATTCAGACTAAAATGTTAGAATATATTAGAAAAATTAGAGAAAACCAAAGTGACCTATATGAAAAAATTAATTATTGAAACAGACTCAAATAAATAATGAAAAATCTAAAAGAAAAATTAATATGGATAAAAGAAACCTTAGAAAATTTAAAAAAAAGTATAGATAATAGTTTATATAACATAAAAAACTCATTAAGAGAAGAAGAAAGAGAGATAATTAATAGCATTAATAACCTTAATTCAGATATAAATTATAGTACAATTAGAATAGAATATTACACGAAAATTAGTAAACAAGTAACTACTTTAGAATAAAATGATAAACTATGAGTATTTAAAATATTGGAGACAAGATATGGAAGAAATAAGATTAGAAGAAATGATTATGAAAGAGAATTTAATCGAATATTTTAGAACAAAAGATATAGAATATTTAGAATACCTCAAAAATAATATAGAAGAATTACAAAGACTAAGAGAAAAAACTAAAGAATACTACAGTAAAGCATTTAATCAAATACCATTTAATCACCCCCCAAGCTATGAACATAAATAAAATAAAAATATTTAGAGAAGTTAAGAGATATCCACGCACAAGTAAAAATATATCCATATCTACAATAGATCTTTTAAAGTCATCCGCAACCCCCTACATTATCCCAATGCTAAACAGTGCATCAAACTACAAAATTCCCAAAAACCTTAAACAGTTTTTCATATTAATAGACTATAATATTTCTCCTATATTCCTAATTCCATATTATTCTCATTCCACTGTAATAAATCCTCTATATCCAATTTACTGATTTACTCTATTTAAAACTAGATGATTATAAACACTAAATAACACATTAAACTACAATATTCCTGCAAAATCCCCCCACCCCTACCCTTCTATCCCCGCGCCCATATTCTTATTCCCTGATACTCATTCCCAATTAGCATATATAGCAAAAAATTTAACTACGATGTGAATTTAAATGAAAAATTGCAAACAAACCTCCAACCATTTCTTTAAAAGTACTTTACTCATCAATCTATTAGCCAAGAACAATATCCTCTCTGATCCCATCGATATCTAGAGCATGAAAACATAAAAAAAGAATCATTAAAAGTAATTTTCAATAACGAATCTAACATTTTTCATCTTAATATTCTCCCAACCCACCAACAATGGAATTGGAAAAGCATAAAATCAAACCCAAAAATAATATATAAAAATTAAAAAAAAAAGAGAAAGAAAACACCAAGCAATAACATTGAGCACAAATAATTAGCAGTGGGATGTGTGCTCTCCATGTTAATTTGAAGTACCCTTATGCAGTGGCGGAGCTGAAAATTTCGCGAAGGGTGTTCAAGCATTGGACAAGTGATCTTTTTATTTTTGTTTGGCAACTGGGTGCACCAAATTTTTTAAAATTTCACGAAGTGTATTCACGCATTATTAGTAATTAACTTTTTTAATGAATGAATGCTTTAGAAAATTTATAACTAAAATGCAAAATATTTAGCTCTAACATGAAGTGAATGAAGTGAATGAACAAAGCAGAGAGCGAGAGACAGAGTGTAATGAACCTCTAGGTAATATTTTGCAATTACATATTATTTTGTTGTTTAAAGCTTTCTTAAAGATGCCCCAAGTCATTTATGACTTTCTAGATCTAACAATTCAGTTACCAGGCAGTTCTTTGATTTTTAGAGTCAATTTCCTGTTTTAAAGTTTTCATTGTTGAGAATCAGGTATTGGGCTTAAATTTAGTTAACGACCTCGTATGTCAATTCTGATAGTATTTTTAGATCCAAAACATCAATTTTAGATTAGGAGAAGCTTTGGTTCGGGTCCTAAGGCTTTCGAACTCATTTTGGGCTATTGGATGAATTTGGTTAAAATGACCATTGGGTAAGGGACCCATATTTCATCGAAATGACCCTACATAAAAATTTTGATGGTTTCATTAATTCCCAAATATTGAACTTAGTAGGGTATCATAGTTCATTTGTGTTCTTGGGATTTCAAATTAATCCCGAGGGTCCGATTGGAGACTTGGCTAATGCCAAGTTTGCTGGTGCATGGACTGGCAAGTGTAGCCTCTTAAGAGAGACTTTGTCCGCATAAGGGCTTCCTTAAGCGGCCAATGGACTGCTTTAGTGACCAGACCTGTTGCCCTCCCACTAAAGCAGAGGCCGCTTAAGCGAAAATCGTCTGCTTTAGCAGAGGCAAAAATTTGGGGTATGGGTTGCTTTAGCGATGATTTACTGGTTTAGCGATGACCACTTAAGCGGCCAAACAACCACTAAAATGGTTATCTCGTGGAATTTATTTCTCACTTTACCCAATTTTGCTTATTTTTTCTAAGTACCAAGATACCATTAAGCCCTAGAAAACTTAGAGAATTTTCTAGCCTGATCTTGGGTTCATCGGGGTGAGTTGGTGAGTTCACAAAAGTCCGTTCCCCATCTAAATTTTTGTAAGTTTTCTTTGATTTCATAATTAATCCTCCATTTTAAACCTAAGCCCCTAATCATTTGTGGCCTGATTTAGGTCTACAATTGTGCTAGAATTTCACCCATTATATAGGGTAAATTATCCTTGATCTTAGAGGGACATTTTGACAGTTTCAAAGTTGGATTTCACAAGTGGGACCTAAATAGGATTTTAAATCAGTTTTGGACCCAAAGCATTTATATGAAATATGAGAATCATTATTCGCGTATTAATATGTAGATCATTATTTTGATAGCACGTTATCATGTGGGGGCTTCTCGAAAGAAAAAAATATCCAATTTATTAGACTTTCTCGGGCATTCGTCCGCATCCATGTAGGCTAGGCTTACCCTCCTCATAAATTGAGTTTTATTATGATATTAATATGGTATTATACAAGATTTGGGTTGTAATTATGACTTGGTTGTATGCTGAGGATTTGGGTTGTAATTACGACTTGGTTGTATGCTGAGTAAAATTCAGAATATTTAGCCGATTAGTGAGCCATTTTATGGTAGAATTGACCCATTCCTCCTTTACTTAAGTAAGTCATTGCCATATGACTTATTTAGACTTATTTAACAACTAGTAGTAGAACTGGAAGCCTTAGTCTAGTTTTTGGATAGAAATTAGTATTAGAAACTTGAAGCCTTGGTCTAGTTTTTAGATAGAAATTATCTTAGTACAAACTTTTAGGGTTCAGTAGCCAGCCCCACCTACCCTCTCCAAGGTAAAACACCCTAATAAACTCCATGTTGATCTCAAGGGCCTTCTTTTACTATTTTATATATATTCTTGGACCCTAGGATTATTTAGACATCTTTTTTATTTTTGACTAGTCTTGGTAACCTGTATTTACCTTAAAGATCGGTTCGAGTTCGAAAATAGCTATTCATTTATGATACTAAATTTTAAGTTTGAGTCTGGCATATATGATACTAAATACCAATCGAGTCCGATTCACAGATATGGTATAGGTGGTCTGTGACATTATAATTGTTATTGTTGGTTCTTCTCTCTTGATTTCATCTATCGAGCTTATGGGGGATCGATTGAGTTATTTCCTATTATTTGTGCCTTTTAGGCTTGTGGAGGCCCAGTTAGGTTGTAGTTAGTTTGTATCATTTTTATATTATCTACCTTGTTATTTATTATTTGTCAGTGAAAGCAATATTTCAGGTTCCCCCTTTTATCCCCGACTTTAGTTTACATTCTCGTTTCTTATCATGCTTTTATTATGGTTTAGCTCAGTCGGTTGATAATGCCAACTGAGTACCCATTATTTTGGCACTCATACAAAACTTCTGCATATTTTTGTGATGCAGATTTGAGTACTAACTATCGCCGGTGACATTCAATCCAATATATATTCAAAGTTTGGAGATAGGATAAACTTATAGAGTTGGAGCTAATTCTCTCTCCTTTTGCTATTTTGGATAGTCTTTACATTCGAGACTATCTGTATATTGATATTATTAGAACTCTTTATTCTTTAGATTAGTGGCTCTTGTACCAACCTTACATGGTCATGGAATACTCTTTTGATATTTTCTCTCTCTTATTTATATGTATTCTATGATACTTATATTTTATTGCATGTAATTTATTCATATGCTTGATTCTATTATTCATTACACCTTACACCAACTAGCCTATTACTTGTCATTCTAGTCTACGTTTGGCTTACCTAATGGTTGGTTAAAATAGGTGCAATCATAACTCGTGAATCAGGCTGTGACAATTTGTTTCAAACCCTAGGTTTCTGGTATTGTTGGTACATGACCAAGTGTCTAGTAGAGTCCTACAGATCGAAATAATGGTATCTGTTTCTTATCTTTGAGAGGCTATAGGAGATTCTTAGGAGAACTTTACATTATTCATCTATTTCAGGTGTTGAGTCTCTGTTGTTTTCTGAAGTTCACATTGTTTCACTCTTTTACAGCTAATCAGGACGTGAGCTACAAAAACTGAAGACAAGGACCCCTATTTCATGGATAGGTCTCCTATTTGAGGTCATAGCCAACCTAGGGGACGAGGTCAGGCAAGAGATATGGCCCCAACTAAAGGTCAAGATAAGGATCCTTCCCCAGATCCTGTTATTGCACTCGAACTAGAAATTCCGCCACCCCAACCATTATTAGGATAAGGGGAAACCCCAGCTCCACCATAGTTTATTTCTTCTTCATTGCTCAAAGATGCCTTAGTTCAGTTATTGGGATCGTTTGGTGGTGCACCATCTGCTATTGCTTAGTCTATAGATCAAAGTGGTACAAATGCAGGGGCACAACTGATGTACCATAGTTTCATTGCACTTTTAATTCTTAAATTTGGAAAATATGCAAGTACTTAGGTTTGTTTTGGTAGATATGATGTGTTTTTGTGTCTATTTTGCAGGGAACCAGGTTTTGGAGCTGAAAATAAAGAAAAAGAGTTAAGATTGTAGAAGAGCATCACTTATGATGCCAATTACAACATGCAGGTCCCACCTATGGCCCGTTAGTGGCTTGTAATAGGTATCAGATATGAAAATTTAGAGAATTAAAAGTTGGTGTGTTGATCCTTCTAGTTACAATAGGTAACTTACGGCCTGTTGGTACCACCTATGGCATCGTAACTACCAGTGTAAGTTGTAGAAGTTTGAAGTTCATAAAAATAACATATGGAGTATTTTCCTGGTACTTATGATGAGGAAACATACGGGGTGTAAGTACCACTTACGACCCATAGGTACCAGTGCAAAGGAGTTGCTGTAAATTTGATGAAGACTGGGACTTTTGAAGGCCGCTATCATGGCGTAGTTGCAACTTACGATGCGTAAGTGGCCACAAATTTTGTTTTTCCTATACATTTTGGTTTGGATTTCTAGGATTTTGATGTAATCTATAAATAATCTTTTGATGTTTTTAGTTAGTTTACGCACTCATGTTATTCACAAACGTATATTGACTTCAAGATTGAATTTTGATCTTGGAATTCTTGTGTTCTTGTTTTTTTGTTGATTAATTGATTTGAGACTTTGGATTTTTTTCTTTCATTGTTGTGAGATTACTTCTATGCTTTCTTTATTGAATTTCATGGCGTTTCTTGCAACTATGAGTGGCTAAATCTCTTAGCTAGAGTTCTGGAAACCCTGGCAGAACAATGAAGTAGGAAAGTGTGAGGTTTTTCTAGATCATTGTTTATCCTTGCATTGTGATCTTCTTCGATTAAGTTATTTTATTAGTGGTGGCCAACGCTGAGAACCTGCATGTATTCGAGATCTTCTTCACAAGTAAGATTGAGATTGGGACAAAAGGATTACAACAGTGATTTGAGGCTATCAACCCTCGTCTAATAACTTGATACCCACAAGGTGATAGTTAAACTGGAATAAAAGACAAGGGTTTGAAAAGCGACACTGTAAGACTCATAAGGTGAAGAGTCAGATTTACCAAGGCATTCATAAGATAATTGGTAATACCTAGCTTGTCAGATTTTGCATGTGTAGCAGTGAGATAGTTGAATTGAGCATGATAAACCTATAAAGTTAGGAAGCCAAGGGGAACACAGTCCTAGTGTTCATCTTAGATTGGCTACAACCGAAAGCAATGAAGACTTGTTACTTTTTACTATTTACTATAAATCCCTCTATTTACTTTCTGTACTTTCGACTACTTCAACAAGTTTGAGAGACAGATTCAGCCTATTCACCATGGGATCGACCCTAACCTAGTTGGGTTACTATAATTTGACAGTGACCACATTATATCTTATTGGAGGGTATAGTTTGCACGACATAAAATTTCGCATCATGCTAGAGAATACAGTTGCAAATTTATTGATTGAAGTTGTTGAGATTTTTGAGTTTTACTTGTATGTTCTTCTTGGGGTGTACTTTGGTGTATGACCAGTACTAGGAGTCAAGTAAATCCATTGATCCTATTTGATATAGAGCCAAAAAGAATTCTACAAGAGAATCGTAGGATGTTGGACCATAATTGTGAAGCTCATCAGGAGGGGCTTCAAAATAATCCACAAGACTTTCCTCCTCCACCTCTATGTGCTCAGGAGACAGTCGTGAGAAAATACTACATGGTTATTAGTAGAGGAAAATTCAAGGATGGATAATGAGGTTGCCCAGCGTGCAGATCAGGAGGCAATAATAGAAAGACAGAGGCAGGAATCTGTTCATTGAGTAAAACTCGATAGAGGTAGACGATATAGAGCTCAATTACCCTCAACTTTTCAATATTTTCCAGCATATGAATATCCCAATGAAGGCATGGGTATGTAGAGACTATAGAATTAGGAGCCATTATTCCTTCTGAGTTGCCCCAGGGGGTGAAGTTCAGCATTACTAGTTCTATAATCCAGTTATTGAATCTGAAAGGTGTGCTGTTTAGCCTGCCGACTGATGACGCAAATATGCACCTCATAAATTTTGTTGGACTTTACACTTCATATAATCTACCTGGGATGGATGAGGAAACATTGAGACTTAAGTTATTCCCATTCTCTCTAATTGGTGAAACGATATTATGGTTAGGGAAACTACCTTGTGAGTCCATTACTACTTGGAACAAATTGCAGAAGTAACTTTTAGACTATTTCTTCCCTCCTTCTAGAATGATACAATTGAAGGACTAGATCTATTACTTTAGGAAAATACATTATGAACTAATGTATAAGGCATGGTTTTGATTTTAGAAGAAGTTGATGATGGTGCCTAATCACATAATTTTAGGGTGAAATATTCTAGAGATTTTTTATCGTGCCCTAAAAACCAGTTCCAAAGCTATGAAAGATACTATTATTAGTGGGGTATTCATGAACCATCATTGGGATGTAGCATTGAAAATCTTAGATTGGATCTTTTTTACCTACCAAGGTTAGCATACTCGAGAGGCAGAGATAGGTGTTGACACTTATTCATTGGTACTTCTAACGAGCATAGAATTATAGATGATTCAGTGGCTCAAGAGGTTATGCAGCTAAGGAAGGAGATTAGGTTAATGACGAAGCACTTTGCCACTATGAATTTTGAGAAGGTTAATATTATGGGTGAACAAAGTAAAGCTTCTAAGTTATATGATTCTGATGTGCATGAAGAGACAAAGTATCTAGATAGAGAGTTGACAGGTTTTTGAGCCAAAGGCTAATTATCTGCTTAAGATAATTGGAACTTGAGGCAAGGGAATCAAGGTCGGAACTACTATGGGGATAGATATAGGAATTCAAGTAGAGATATATGGTGACTAGTGGTGTATGGATGATTATAAGAAGAAGAGTGGTGTTTATGTTCTTCTAGGGAAGAAAGATGCTGATTCTAGAATGGAGGCTATATTGTTAAAGCTAGTAAAGCGTCAGAAAAGTAAAAAAAGTTTCCTTAAGAATATTAAGGAAGATATTGTGGGACTCATCTAAAAGGTAGAATCGCATGCTACTGCGATCAAGTAACTTGAGCAACAATTTATCTAAAGGCCAGTCACGTTGAATCAATATCAATCGAGAACTTTTTCGAGCAATACTGTGAAGGATCTAAAGAACGATAGTCACTATCTATCCATCACCAATCAAACTGGTAAGGCTACTATTGGTCCCCCTATGCCTGTGTATGTGTAACACCCCACATTTTGGATTAGAATAAAAATCCGTCATTCATATGCGTAGATATTTCAAAAGCCTCGAATCCTATGTAAATTTAGTGTGTTAATCAATTATGTAGTGTGGGAATCTATTTGAGCAAGAATTAAGATCATAGAGGTTCCCTAACTCAAAGACAAGTTGAAATCTTTCCTATCGTTCAAGTTTTAGTGAGCATCAAAACTTGGGTCAACTTCAATCGACCATAACTCCTTTTATATATCTAATTGGAGGACCTACTTTATGTCAAATGAAAAATCTTTGAATTATCGAAGCAAAGAGTTATGCCTATTTTACTCTAGCATGTCAGCCTGTAAAACTGACTGACGATATTTTGTGATAAGTTATCACAAGTGTGACGACTTATCACAAATGTCATCAGCCTTAGGAAGAATCCAACCCCCAGTGACGACATTTCTGATAACTTATCACAAGTGTGACAACTTATCACAAATGTTGTCAGCCTTAGGCAAAAACCAGCTCCCAAGTGATGACATTTATGACGACTTATCACAAATTTGACAACATTTCAGCCTTGGTCGTCAGCTAAGATTTTCAGCAATTGGGAAGTGGTTTCGTAAGAGTATTTTGGTCTTTTCCTTCACCTCCCACAATTTAAAACCCTCAAGGGACGTAACTTTCTCCTATTTTTCTTCAGTTAAACATCTCAAAAATTCTCTCATACACTCTCAACCACCAGATTAGGGTTTTCTCTTAAGATCATCTCCTCAAGAACAAAAACATTCTCTCCCAAAAGGGTTAAACCCTAGTCAAGAAAAAATCAAGAGAAAGCCTAAGGATTTCTTCAAGAACCTTCAAGAAATACTAGATCTCTTTCAAGATTCAATCACTAAGGTATGTGTAGCGTTCATCCATGGATCCCTTTCATCCGTGGAGCTCAAGAGTCAGTTTCCTTCCATCGAGTCTTGGGGGTACTTGTACCCAAAAAATATAACTGTGTGCCTAGAGATGAGTCAGTCTTAAGATAATATCAGTCATGCTATGATCAGTAGAACTTAGTCAGTTACAGAATTCAGAACTCTCAAATAGTTATATAACTTAAGAAATCTCAGTAATCTAAGTATCGTTATCATTTCAGCTTCAGTTCAGTACTCAACTAAGATCTCAGTAGCATTTAAGAAATCAATTCAGAACTTAGTATCATTCAGTCAGATAATAGATTCAGTAGTATTCCATCAGATAACGGAACCAAGTAAACTCAGTCAAGTAAGAAACTCAGTAACAACTTTAGTTCAGTTCAAGTACAAGTTCTAAGAATCAGTTCAGAGTCTTTCAATTGGGAGTAGGAGCTAGCACCAAGTGAGTGTAGGGATGACCGCTCCCCGTCGAAGAGGAAGAGTCATTAGGAGCAGTCCCTAAATTCCAGAACTGTGTATCCAGTACAGGATGTAGGAGTCACCGTTAAAAAAGGCTTATCATCCGTTAGAGAGGCTTGACTATTATACTGCCTTAGGCTTGACTTCCTACGAGGGTCAACCGTTAGATAGGCTTGACCAGAGAGGTCTTTACCCGTGGCACAGTATTGACATCCTTCCAACTGAGGTTACAAGTTGGACCCCACTAGTTCAGACTCGGGGCATGTCGGTTAAGTAAGCTCTCTCATATTTATAGTTTTAGTATCAATCTTCAGAGTAGAACTCAGAAATTAGGACTGTCAGATACAGTTATTAATCTCAGTAAATAACTCAGATAGTTCCACAGATTGATAGACCAACTGCTAGATAGGCTTGGTCTAACATAAAGTTATTCAGTATCAGTACTTACAGAGGTCACCCATCAGATAGGCTTGATATCAGTCTCAGATTCAGTTGAGTATTCTCAATATCAGTTCCGGAGATCACCCGTTAGTTAGGATTGATCTCAAGCTTAGTTACTCTTAATCATTATTAGAAGATTTAGACTTTTAGATACATTCGCTCAGTATCATTTACATCGGTTAGGCTGATCATCACAGTTATATTAGTTAGATCAGTCGTCATAGCTTACATTATCAGTATTCAGTTTCAAAACTGTTAGACATAGTCAATCAGACCAGTTCTTCATAATTCAAACTGTCAGAAATAGTCGTTCAACTATTTAGTATCTCAGTATCAGTAAACTCATGTTGTCAGCATTCTGACTCAGTAGTTAGTATCACCACGAGTTCAATTATAGTAACTTATGCATGCATGTATTCTCACATTCATATCAGTCAGCATTGTTCATGCATACAAGCCCTTTGCATTTAGCCTACCTCACTCGTATACTTAGTACATTCAGATGTACTGACGCATTCGTGCTATGGTGTTTTATTTTATACCATAGGTTCAGAGGCACGAGTTCCAAAGTAGCAGTAGCATTGTAGATTTCACCAGTCAGAGTTACAAGTGAGTCCTCATCCTTTGAGGACATGATTATTTCTCTATCTTCTCATTGATTAGTTCATTAGTTGGAGTTAGTTGGGGACATGTCCTATCAGCTCCTTATTCAGATTATTCAGACAGTGGAGGCTTTCAAACTAGACGCAGACTAGTTTACAGACTAGATTCAAACTTCAGTATTTTGGTTTTGTTTTGGTATTGTGATACCACTTTATTCAGACAGTGTTATTATTCAGATTATGTTCAGTATTGAAACTTATGGCCTTTCAGTTCATGTTTCCGCATTTATATTCATATATTAAGTAGTGTATAGGTACAAATATCAGTCATGGGTTAACTTGTGGTCCCTCAGGGTCATGAGCACCATGTAGCATTCCGGTTCAGAAAATTGAGGCGTTGGAGTATGATGATCAAAGGAAGATGTGGTTGATATTGGGGAGGCACCTAAAATAGAATCTTAAAAATTGATGACTAGTGATGAGTCATCATAAAAATTAATGGGTGTTGATAAGCATGTTGATAAGTATAAAGGAAAGAGGAAGGAAATTGATCCTATATTGAAATCCATTCTACGACCTCCCACACCTTTTCCTCAAAAGTTGAAGCAGAAGAAAGAAGAAGGGAAGTATAAGAAGTTTAACACTATGCTGAAAAGTTCAGTTTAAATATCCCTCTTTTTGAAGCTCTTGAGTAGATACTTGGGTACACAAAATTTATGAAGGATTTGGTGACAAAGAAGAGAGATGTTAGTTATAAGGATGTTAGTGGGTTGCATCATTGTAGTGTCATTACAGCAGAATCTCTGGCGCAAAAGAAAGATGATCTGGAGCTTTCATAATTCTATGCACCATTGAGACATCTAGATTTTCCAGAGAATTGTATGACTTAGGTGCCAACATTAACTTGATGTCGCCGATAGTGTTCAAATAACTAGGCTCGAGACCTCCCTAACCAATGATGAGGTGGTTAATGTATGGTGAAAAAGCCCTTGGGCATATCATTTGATGTTTTGGTCAAGGTGGACAACTTCATCTTTTCGTCTAATTTTGCTTTCTTCGATTGTACAGTTGACTTTAAGATGCCATAATATTAGGGAGATAGTTTTTTTCCATGGGTAGAGCATTAGTAGATATGGAAAAAGAGGAGCTTAAATTCAGGATGAATGATGAGGAGATCATATTTAATATTTGCAGAACCATGATGTAACCAATTGACATGAGGGTGGTCTCGATAATAAACTATATTGATGACCCTAGAGGCTACTTCTTCAGCTACCTTAACAAAGTCTGAGAAATCAAGGTACCCATATCATGCCGCGACATTAAATTAGACTCTTTATGGAAGGCAACCCATGGGCTTGTTGGAGAAGTCTGAGTAACCAACATAGTTATGTCATGTTGTGATATTAAATCAAGAACTGGTGGAGGCAGCCCACTATTTTTGTGTTCACATTATTAGTTTTATACGTGTAAAACATGAGGAAATGCCTTGAACATTGTAACACATTGCAAAATTCAGAAAATTCTATGTTAGTGGACTTATTGACCTATTTATGGAGGTCATAAGTCCCTCTTAAGTCAGGCAAGTTATGTAGTAGATGTCAGCAGGAAAATTTGAGAATTTTAGGCCTTTGAACTTGTACTTACGAACCTACTTACTGGGGCCATAAGTACCACTTACAACCTTGTAAGTGGTGTCATAGGTATCAGAATCAAAGTTCAGAGAGGTATGGAAAACTTTGGCCACTTATGGCTGACCACCTATGGGTCATAAGTGGAACTTATGGGCCGTAAGTAGCAAAAATCTTCAGGCTCAGAATTTTGAAATCTGGGTTGGGCCCAAGTGACCCAACCTGATCTGACCCTTTCCTTACTTTTAAGAACCCATAATATGACTCCTATGCCCTGTTTTCTCACATTTTGGTAACTCCTTGTTAAGTCAAAACTCTCTAACTTCTTGTGAGTCTATAAAAGTCAACAATCCTCTCCAAACTAATCACTTGCACACATAGGACAAAATTTGTAGGGTTTTATCTGACTTCTTTGATCATCTACTTCCATCACTAAAATTAAGGTAAATTATTGGCTCCTTCTAGTATTACATTGTGATATTAACATAGAAAAGTAAGTTTGCATTTGAATATTCTTGAAAAGTGAATAAAACTCATAAATCTTGTACTGTATGTAGGAACCTAGAATAATTCTGAAAATTAAATTAGTGCTTTGTTCTTGAATAAATAATGCCCTACAAGGAAGTAGAAATTGAAAAAGCTGATGAATATCCAAACTATTATATGTCATACCTGTGTTTGTGAATTTGATAAAAGTTGTTGTGTCCCAAATTGGACTTGAATAGGCTAAATACACTATATAGGGATGTAAAATTTGAAATATTCAAAGCATCCTCTGAAGGGTACCTACTATGGCATCTACGAGCCACGTAAGTAGAACTTACGGGATGTAAATCCTTTCTTAGGTGTCAGATTTGAATCCCTGATACTTCAGGGCTTTGTCTAGAACTTACAAAGGCCACTTCTGGGCCGTAAGTGCCAGTAAGTGGCACTTCTGGGCCATAAGTGCCAGTAAGTGGCACTTATGGGCCGTAAGAGCTAGTAAGTGGCACTTACGGCCCGTAGGTGGCCTTCATAGGTTACACACCCTAAAAGTTCTTATTTTGTTTTAATTTTTTCATTCCTCTCTTCCTTTTTAAGCACTACCAACTGATTTTTCAGGTACTATGGCACCCAAGGCAACCCCCAAAAAAGAGTGCAGTTGAGGCTTTAGGAAAAGTCCCATGAGCAAAGTCGAGGAGTACCTGGTAACCTTGAACAGACCAGAGGCCCCATGGGCTAGGAGGCAGAGATAAGTTATAATTTTAGACGTTGTAGTTGCCAATTTGGGCATCCAGGGAACCCATCCTACCTCTACACAAACTCAGTTGGGCACTCAGCCTGCATCTACACAGGTCGGGGCCTAGAGAGTTATATCTCGACTAGTTCCTAGGCTGAGGATAAAGGTGGAAAGGACTTCACCACCACATTCTCCCTAGTCTAAGGAGTTATAGAAGTCTTTTAAGGATGGTTTTGAGGAAGAGGAGTCAGAGATTAGACAGGAGGTTAAGTCTAGTACTATTTCTAGTTCAGCTGAGTAGAAGGACACATAAGACTACTAGTCTAAGGAAGGTTCAAAAGATGAGTCAACCTTGGCTACTAAGCCAAATTCAACAGTACCCCAGTCTAAGGAGGGTACAACTAAGGTTTCAAATCAAGGTTCATTATCTTCAACATTCAACTCACATTTACCAGCATAGGACGCTCAACCTCTCATTCCACCACCGACTAACCATGCAACCAACTCTACACATATCTTGGTAGTACCCATAGCTGAGATAAACTTGAGGTGGTGTGTTGAGGGGATGCAACTTACTTATGATAAAGATAGCTTTATTATCGATGTAGGTTTCCCTAAGAGAACTATTTAAGATGAGAGAATATTTGAGCTATCAAGGCTAGTAGGGGCACCAGACCCGCGGGCTATTTTTAAGCTATACTAGTTGGAGTGGATGACTCAACCTCAAGAATCTTACATTTAGGCCTTGGTTCAAGAGTTCTACACTTCCGACGTTGCCACAGTTGCTTTGGTCACACTTAGAAGAGGTAAAGATGTAGAGCATCCCCAGTTAA
Source organism: Capsicum pubescens (assembly GCA_030864215.1). Lineage (NCBI taxonomy): Eukaryota > Viridiplantae > Streptophyta > Magnoliopsida > Solanales > Solanaceae > Capsicum > Capsicum pubescens. Next base: position 130,698,911 of record CM061543.1, read on the forward strand.
AAAACACTTTGGTGAGAGGAGTTAAGGTTGATATTTTTGCAGTGACCATCCACCGAGTTCTCTTTAGGAATGACTATGTATCTTGAACATTTACAGTAGAGTGTGACTTTCATTTGAGATTGGAATAAGATAGACACACTATGAGAGATGCTAATTCTAAATAGAAAAGTTTGGGTTTATGAGGTGGATCGCTCATAGAATTTTAGATTTGGGTGACGATGCCCCTTGGATTGAGTGAAAGGGAGAGATCATAAGTCAGTACTTCTTTTTACTTCATAGTTTTGGTAGACATTTGTGTACTTCAGATTATGTATGTCTATGTAGGACAATCTTTTGACTTAGCATAGAGCTGCACTGGTTGCGAGTTTGTTGGTAGGGTATGAGATATACTTTGTCATGCTGATTCAATATGAGATGCATGAGAAGGCATTCGAGGACATGACTACTCTTTCTTTCCCTTACATTATTCAAAGGTTATGTGATGAGGTAGGTATGCTTGAGATTTTAAATATTAATGGGATGGTAGAGGATACGAGCACTGCCCGTACTAGTATGATTAAGGATCTGATGAACCCGATCCTTGTATAGAAAGCTCAGTTCTGGCAGAGCATGTTGATAGGTTAGACTTGGATGTTGATATGTACAAGCATAAGGATGTGCCTGAGGTTGCTATAAAGGGAGAGAGCCCCCCATTTACTTTCCCTTCAGCCTCGACTACCACTTTAGAGATGGTTAGGGAATATACTATACCTCCTCACCCTATTCCCATAACTACAACTACAGACATTGATGTTGGGTGTATTAGTGCACTGTGGTATGGCTACACTAGCTTAATAAGCCTTGTTTTGAGGACCATTCATATGCTTTACAGGTTAATAATGATATAAATGTGCATCTAAGTGTCCAAGTATGTGATTACAATGTTTAAAGAAGTTTTCACATGAGTTTAGGTTCAAATGGAGCATTTAAAGTCTAGACAAGAAAACTAGTGTTCTAGCTTGAGTTACTAATTCATCGTCTTAAATTATTGTTTTGTTTTGAACTTTAATATGGGATGTGTAATGTTATAGGTGTATTGGTGAGATAATTATGATAATACATGAAGGATTTACAAGCCTTAAATCAAGTGAAAACATCATACAAAGGCTTAGAGTGGACCAACAGAAGCACAAGACACAACATGAAGAGAAGAGGATATCTAGGAGTTCACCGCGATAAGGGTACTTCGTGGTGACAATAGTGATGAAGATGGTGGCACATCACAGTAAAGAAACCATAGGGAATTGTTAATGTCCAGTAGCTCAATGCGATTATGCTACGTTGCGGGCTTATAGCGATGAACACATTGGCGCAATACAATAAAGCTCAAAAGCGGGAAATCTTTGCCCAACTATAAAAGGACAAGGTGAAATCTTATTCATACATGGCTTATGATTAGTATACTACAAATATAACATATTAAAACAAGTTTTGGACATCCTTGGATGGGTTGGACAATAGAGGAGGCTGCTATAACTTTATTTTTAGGTTTTACATTCTTTAATTTAGGTTCTTTATGGTTTTGATCTTTCATAAAATTAATTGGATGATGATTATGAACATGAGTGGATAAAAACCTCCTTTCTATGGTTAAAGCCAAGAGCATGACTACTATTGTTTTGAACTAATTTCTTTTAATTTGCTTATCATATTTGGTTGCTTGTTTATTCTTGTTTTAATTATTTTGAGGATTGATCACCCTTAGAATACATATATTGTCAACCTTGTGATCTAGGGAGAGGGAATAGGGAGATAGAACGTGGGTATGAACAAAGTAGGGTTCTTATGCTTTTATGAAATAAGGAATTTGAATTAGCATCTAGGACAGGGATTTTCCTAGAAGCCTTACTTGATTCACATGTAGGATGATAAGCTTTAAGAACTTAATTGGATTATTACATCTAGGCTCAATGATATAGTTGTAATGTTTAAGTTAAGTAGACGATTAGAGGTCAGGAGACCATGATTATGCAAATTAACCCTACAAATCAAAAACCAAGATAAGCGAGTTAACGAATGAAGTTCAATAACATAGTATGATTGTTCGAAGTTCTTTAACCCTGGGCATTACTTTATTGATTGTCTCAAGTCTTTTATTTTGCGCATTGCTTACTTTACTTTAGTTTACAAATATTCAATACTCTTGTTTGGTTACTCTTGCACTAGATTGATCTAAATTGTGAACTCAAATCAAATAATTGTTAGAACAAGTCCCTGTGGGATTGATATTTGGCTTTCTTGAAGGCCACTATATTACATGGTAGACCACATACACTTACGTGTGCACTTGGGCGCTGTCAAGTTTTTGGCGCCGTTGTCGAGGACTTATAATTTGGAAACTATTTTATTTTTAGTTTTACTTTTTGGATTACTTTGGTAATTTATGCTTGGTCTTGGTTTTGTATTTGCAAAAAACAGGTTTTCAAAGTAGTAAGCTGGCAAGGGATCGGGAATTAGTTGAACCAAGTTCTGAACCTGAGTAATTATTCTATCAACAAAAGAGAGAAGCAATCCTTCTCCCCCATTTTCCATAAACTGAGGAAGATCAAGATAATCCTGCTATCATGGTAGATAAACAAGCAGTCGTAGGACATTTAGAGAAGTGGCAATCCCACTTCCAATAAATTTGACATCCCCGTTTAAGAAACTAAAAATTAGAGGTAATTTTGAGCTCAAACAGAATATAGTGCAACTTCTAATAAGTAATGAACAGTTTACCGGGCTTTCACATAAAGATCCACAGGTCCACCTATAAAATTTTCTAGAAATCAGTGACACATTTATTCCTATAGGTGTGAATGTAGATTATGTAAGGCTGATACTATTCCCCTTCTCACTGTTGGGGGAAGAAAAAAGTCCTTGAATGCTGAGCCAACAAATTCAATCACAACCTGGGATGACTTAGCTCAAAAATTCCTCATCCAGTTTTTCCCATCTGGCAAGACTGTGAGACTTTACAGTGAGATTGCGTGCTTTAAACAGAAGCAGAAAAAAATTTATATCATTCATGAGAGTGGTTCAAGGCACTACTACGGGATTGTCCACACCATCAACAGTCCAATGAGGTATTAGCTTATACTTTTATTGAGGCACCTGACCATAACACAAAGATTTTGGTAGATTCAGCTGCAGGTGGTCAAGCTCTGAAGATGACGTATGATGAGCTTTATACTTTGTTTAATCGAATTGCTCAAGGTAATCCTCAGTGGAATTCAGACTCAAGGAGTGCTACTAAAAAGGTTGCAGGTATTTTGAAAGTGGATTAGTTTACTACAATATCTTCTCAAATTGCATCACTATAAAATCAGTTGATTATGCATCTCAACAACATAAAATTGGGTACCATACAACCTGCAGCCATAATTAGTGCAATCCAATAAGCTGCAGGTTGGTATGAAGTTTATGGTAGCAATGGCCATTTAACGGCTATATATGATACCAATCCTGAGTCAGTGATGTATGTGGGAAATGCTCAAAGGCAGAATTATGGGAACGCCTACAACATGAAGTGGAAGATTCAACCACTTAATCAGCCATGGAATGCCCAACAACAACAAATTTATCAACCACAGGCATAAGGAAATCAATTAACTAGCAACCTAGAAGAGATGATGAAAAAAATTCTAACTAATCAAACATAGTTGGCTGTAGATGTAAAGAACCAACAAGTGGCCACGAGAAGCTTAGAGTTGTAGTTGAAGCAGTTATAGTAGACACTAAATATCAGGACTCAAGGTGGTTTGTCAGGAGATACAAAAAAACCAAAACCAGTAATAGAAATCACTTTAAGAAGTGGTAAAGAGCTTAATGAGGAACCTCCAAAGACAATTAAGGAGATAGATATTGATGTGGTGATTGAACAAGTAAATGACAAAGTTTCTGAAAAGTCGAGAAATTCTGAGTACTTAAAAGAAAAAGTTGCTGAAGAAGTGAAGAAGATTCTACAACTACCTTTCCCACAAAAGGATATTAAGGCAAAAGAGGATGTGTGCTTAAAATAGTTCTTTGACACGTTTAGAGAGCTTCACATTAACCTTCCTCTTTTAGATATTTTGCAGGGTATGCCCAAGTATGCTAAGTACTTGAAATACTTGGTTGCTAATAAGTTAAAGTTATAGAAGGTTGAAATAGTAACACTCATTGAAGAGTGTAGCTCTGTAATGACAAGGAAAATGCCCAAAAGGCTTAATGGCCTAGGGAAGTTCACTCTTCCCATTTAGATTAGTAATAGCGAGGTGGTCCATGCACTGAGTGATTTAGGGGAAAGTGTCAACTTGATGCCCATCTCCTTGTTTAACAGTTTAAACTTGGGGAAGTCGAGATCGAGCAATGTGATATTAAAGTTGGCAAACGGAAGCATAGATCGTCCCATAGGAATCATAAAGAATGTCCTTATAAAGGTTGGTAAATTTATTATTCCTACTGATTTTATTATTCTAGATTTTCAGGCAGACGAACAGGTGCCAATTATCTTGGGGCATCCATTCAGTAATAGAAAGAGCATTGATTGATATGAGAGAGGGTACACTTATAATGAGGTTGGAGGATGAAGAGGCAGTTTTTAAAGTTTATAAATCACTCAACACACTATCCCACTCTAAAGTTCTATGCATGATTACTTTGATTGAAGGGGATAATTATGGGGTGGTTAGTATGCCAAATACCTCTTCAGACACCCTTATTAGCAGCCAAAGCCTCTATCACCTAAGCCTGACATGATATAAATTAATACGCCTGAAAAGAATATAGTTTAAAATGTTGTTGACCTAGAGAGTTCACACTAAAGAGGCTAGAAATAAATAAGAATATGGCCTCCAAGTGTGAGGAAAAAGATGAAGGAACTTAGATAAGTTGAGCTGGGTCATGCCGCGACACCAAATCAGGCACTGCTTGGAAGTCAACCTAAGTTAAGTAGGTATTTTTTATTTTTTAGTTTTTTTTATTTCATATAGTTTTTGTTTTTGTTAAATTCATAGGTTGATGGGAAGTCTGAGTACTGGAAAAACTGAGCTAAGGGGCATGGCAAAGACTAAGTGAGGGGTCTTCGGACCCTCCTAATGTATAATGATACTACTATCTAGGCCTAGAGGCCTTAGGGAGTATTTCTATCTTTACTTTTAAGTATACTTTGGGGCCAAAGTAAATTTTCAAGTGTGAGGTGGGGTAATTCCCATTTTTAAGGTAAATTTAAAATTTCTTGTGTAAGGAATTAGTGAGATGTTCTTGTTGGTTCTATATGTGATTGCATGATACAAGTGTTTTGATTGTAAGAAGCATGTTGATTGAGTGAATTACTACTTTTAAGACTCCTAGGCTCATGATTATGACTTTTGTACTAGTTGGCTTAAAGTTGAATTCATGCTACTGTTTGGTTGAAAGTCTACGATGATCTTACTGAGTTGAGCATGTTCCATGTGTAATGTGAGGTATTTGTATATTCCTTGTTGCATGTGATGTCTAAAACTTGCATAGTACGTGTCCAAAGTGAAACAAAGAGTGTGGGTTTAGGAGATGATATAGGCATTTCTTTGATAGCCTTGTTTTATACCTTATTTTTGACCTACCCTTATGCATAATCTTAGTAAGCCCCATTAAGCCTTTAGCTTTTTCTTTGGTAGCTCCATAGATAGCCTAATCCCTTCTTTGATTGACCTTAATTTGATCTAAATTCTCTTAAGCGCTTAGTGACAAATTAATTAAGTGAGGAGTTTGAAAAGAAAGATAAGAAAAGGTGAAATTAAAGGCCCAAAATAGTAGTTATTGGTTTTCAAAAGAATTATTATGTGTTGTGGTGGGGAGTTGAGTAATGAAAAGAATAAAAAAAATTCAATTTGAATGAGTATGCATAGAATACTCGCACCATAGTGTATGTAAATGAGTTTAATAAGATGGGGGTAAAAATAAAAGAATGGGGGAGACAAAAATGGTGTGATTTGGTTATTGGAGTTGAATTGAATGTATAAAGTGATGTATTAAAAGCTCTTAGGGAAGATAGTCACTATTAAGCCAAAATAGTTCTTACCCGGCCCTTAGCTTAAATTACAACCATTAAAGACCTATTGACCCTAATCTTTATTATTCTTATATTAGTGTAGTTCTACACTAAGGGAAAGCCTATGGTTCATTATGTTTAACTGGGGAATTCCTTGTGAGAGTGAGCGTAAATTGATTCTTGTACCCATTGTGTTATAAATTGAATTTATATGAGTAATTATGGGTAAATCTCTTGTTGTGAGGGAACATGTTTGATGACTATGGGTGATTTGTAATGATATATTGTATTGAGCAATTAGCATGAGTTTGCCAACTTGGTGAGTTAATTCTTGAGGTTAGGATGTTTTGGAGTAGTGTTCTTGAACTTTTAATATTGTACATAACATGCTTAGTGTAGAAACTTCCATCTTTTGTAGTCATTGTAGTATTAGCTTGAATGTCTTGCTTGTAGTAGAAGTGTAGAGTCTGTACATCTTTTGATGTTTATAGTGAAGAGTTGTTCAAGGATGAACAAGGCTTTAAGTGTGGGGTGGTGATGTTGGGTGTATTTGTACACTCTAGTGTGGCTATCCTGGCTTAATAAGCATTGTTTTAAGGACCATTCATATGTTTTATTTGTTAATAATGATATAAACGTGCATCTAAGTATCCAACTATGTGCTTACAATGTTTAAAGATGTTTTCACACGAGTTTGGGTTCAAATTGAGCATTTAAAGTCTAGACAAGAAAACTAGTGGTCTAGCTTGAGTTACTAATTCACCATCTTGAATTGTTGTGTTGATTTGAGCTTTAATTCTGGGTGTGTAATGCTATAGGTGTCTTGGTAAGATGATATGATGATACATGAAGGATTTTCAAGCCTCAAATCAAGTGGAAACATCATACAAAGGTTTAGAATGGACCAACGGAAGCACAAGCCACAACATGAAGAGAACAGGATGCCTGGGAGTTCACCGTGATAAGGGTGATTTTTGGTGCCAATAGCGATGAGGATGGTGGCACATCACGGTAAATAACCCATCAGAAAGTGTAAACTTCCATTAGCTCAACGCAATTATGCTGCGTCACAGGCTTATAATGATGAACACATTGGTGCGACGCAATGAAGCTCAAAAGCGGGAAATCTATGACCATCTATAAAAGGACAAGGTGAAACCTATTCCTACACAGCTTATGATTAGTCTACTATAAATAGAATGTATTAAAACACGTTTTGGACATCCTTGGACGACTTGGACAATAGAGGAGGTTGCTACAACTTTATTTTTAGGTTTTCTATTCTTTAATTTAGCTTCTTTATGGTTTTGATCTTTTATACAATTAATTAGATGATGATTATGAACATGAGTGGCTAAAAACTCCCTTTCCGGGGTTAAATCCAAGAACATGACTACTATTGTTTTGAACTAATTTCATTTACTTTGCTTATCATATTTGGTTGCTTGTTTATTCTTGTTTTAATTATTTGGAGGATTGATCACCCTTAGAATACTTAAATTTTTAACCTTGTGATCTTAGGAGAGGGAATAGGGAGATTAAACATGGGGATGAACAAAGTAGGGTTCTTATTCATTTATGAAATAAGGAATTCAAATTAGTATGTAGGACAGGGATGTTCCTTGAAGCCTTACTTGATTCACATGTAGGACGATAAACTTTAAGAACATAATTGTATTATTACTTCCCCGCTCAATGATGTAGTTGTAATGTTCAAGTTAAGAATATGATTAGAGGTCGGGAGACCATTATCATGCAATTAACCCTATGAATCAACAACCAAGATAAGCGAGTTAACGAATGAAGTTCAATAGCGTAGTATGATTGTTCGAAGTGATTTAACCTTGGACTTTACTTTATTGATTGGCTCAAGTTTTTAATTTTGCACATTGCTTACTTTACTTTAGTTTACAAAAATTCAAAACTCTTGTTTGGCTATACTTGCACTAGATTAATCTAAATTATGAACTGAAATCAAATAGTTGCTAGAACACATCCCTGTGGGATCGGTATTCCGCTTTTTTGAAGGGCACTGTATTACTTGGTAGAACACGCACACTTGTGTGTGTTCTTGGGAGATATCAGGCATCATCTCCTTACCATGCAAGTTTTTACTTAGCCTAGTAGAGTGACAGAATGTGACTACCACCCTCCTTACTAATGTAGAGTCTAAGCTTACTTCGTTGTATGCATAAATTTGACCTTGGGTCTGAAAGATATTAGAGAGTACTAAAACTCAGATATAGGGCAAGATGTTGGAGATCTCTACTGAGTTGCATACCTAAATCGATGCTCTTAAGGGGCGGGTGTAGGTGTGATTCAGAGATATAAAGGCTCCTGATCTAGATGGGATTTGGGAGGAGGTGGCCATGCTACGTACAGAAGTATACTTTTTTAGTAAGAGTTAGATTCTAACCATTCCTTTAGTTATCCCATTATTTACTCAGCTGATGGCTCTACACGACCCGAGATGCTTTGATTTGTTTATGGAGGAGGAGATAGTCCCAATGGTTGGGACCAAGGAATGTAGGTCCAAGGATCTATAGGACCCCACCATTCCTTATGATCAGTACTTGAAAAAGTCCACCCATGAGTCTATGGTGTCCAAGGTAGATGAGGTGTGACGATTTAAGATTACAACAAGTGAATCTTCTAGTAATTCCCCGCCACCACCACCATCTCCAGCAGTTGAGATACCCCTAGATTTGGATGAGCATGAGATAGGAGCCTAGTGCATCCTAGGTATGTCCTTGTTCCCTTTAATTATATTATGGTCATACATTGGGGATAATGCATAGTCTTTTAGTTGGGGGTGGAGGTGTAGCACAACAGCTGTAGATTTTTTTTGTCGTACTTCTTTTCTTCTTGGTCATGCTATAATAGTAGAACCAGCATGTCTAGGTCATACTTTGTTTTTTGTTATGTGTTGTTTTTGTTTATTAGGAGGAAAATAAGTACCCGAGGGCAGTTGATGTAATTTGTGTTTATGTTTAAATGTGTTAGAAAACTGATACTCCAACAAAAAGTTATTTTTGAACTATGTAATATGTATATATATGTGACCAGTGTGAATCTCGTTATGGCATTAGGATTAGGGACATAATAATCATAGCTAGCATTTGCATGGACCGGATAGGTAATAGTTTGTGATACAACCATGTTCCATGCATTTGTGAGATGCTTACTTAGTTCCCTTTGTGTGTTAAATCCAGAACTTGCCCGATATGTCTTGCCTAGGTTGTAGGACAGTCGGTTAGGAAAGGACAATAGGTGTAATATCCCGTATTTCTCTAACTTAAATTAACCCTCAGTACATGGGTTACCCTATATAAATTTTTTGAAATACTTAGTAAATTTCAGTTTAGAGCTTACTAATGCGTGGGAAATTCAGTCATCTTTTCAACAATATAAAATTTTCCCAAATTCGATACTCGGGTGAAGAGTTATAGTTATTTTTGTAAGACAGTGTGCCAATTTGGCCATCAGAGCCTCCGTGATCATGGTGCATCGTGCCAAGGCTCATATTCACAACTGTCCATTTTTAGTGTACCAACATGATTCCACTGCATCACGCTGAACTTCCAGGTCTCATCCAAAGTGGCAACGCAATACCACCGCGTCGTGCCACTGGTCATATTCCCAGTTGGCAATTTCCAGGTGCCTATTTCAGAAAATTTTGATGGAAATTTAAAGCTTCGTCAAGGGTTAAACTAGTCTTTTCCCATGATTTTAAAATGCCCAGATATAGGATTTAATCCCTAAAAAAACATTTTAAGTCATTAATCACTCAATTTATCCTAAAATTAAAAGCATTCTCTCTCAAAACAACAAACCCTAGCTTCAAGAAACCAAGAGCAATCTTAAAGAATTCACCAAAATCTTCAAGAAACTCACAAATTAAGGTATGTTAGGTGTTCATCTATGGGTAACTTTCACCCATAGAGTCCAAGAATTCGCTTTTAAAACTTCAAGATTTACGATTCATGATTTACATGCTTGAAATCGGATTGTATTAATGTTCTTGATATTAAATGAGTTTCCATTCATGATTAATTGTAGATTCCATGAAGTTTGAATATCATGTATATTGAATTGTGTAATCCCCATGTTATAATCCATGAATTTGCAAGTTAGGGTATTGTAATTGCCATGTTTATGTGGTAATCGTGACTATGTGCATTAAGTTGTGCTCTCTAAGTGTTTGACAGAATGTCCATGTGAATGAATTAATGAAATCATGACATGTTAGTGTATGTATAAGATTATGCCCTACAAGTGTTTGACAAAATGTCTCTATGAATGAAGTATGGACAAATGTACATTGTTATGTCTTTCAAGATCATGTTATGCTTTTCTTTTCATGCTATCGAGTTCTGGGGGCATTTAATACCTAATAATTTAGCTGTTTACCTAGAGCCAGTGTCAGTTACAGAATAGTATATGTCATGTCATGATCAGTAGTACTCTCAGTAGTTACAAAACTCAGTAGAACTCAGTCAGTTACAAAACTCAGGAAAACTCAGTAACCTCAGTAAGCTCAGTATCAGTTCAGTCTAGTTCAGTATACTTAGTTCAATGCCTTTCAGATGGAAGTATGATTAAGCACCAAGTGAATCCAAAGATGGGGGCTCACCTGCCAGTAGAGGGTGTGATCCTTAGAAGAAATTCTTGCATTCCAGAACTACGTAGCCAGTATAGGTTGAGACATCAAACCTACTAGTTGAGGGTTGATGAGGTGTTTTAACCTTCCAGTTGAGGATTGATGAGGTGTTTTATCCTACCAATTGAGGGTTCCACCATTCTCATTAGAGTACCTGCCAGATGAGGGTAACTCGTCGGTGTCTTTACCCATGGCACGGTACTGACTCCTTTCCAACTAGGGTCACAGGTTGGACCCCAACTTAGTTATCTTATTTGGGGTATGTCGGTTAGATGATTACCACCCACAGTCTCAATTTTATTCTTCAGAATAGAACTCAGTTCAGTCCTACAAAATTAGGACTGTCTTATACAGTCAACCAATATTAGTAACTCAGTTATCAGTAACTTCAAATATCACTTACTCAGTATCAGAACTCAGGACTTAGCTTCAGACAAGCCCAGTCACCATATCTATTTATATGAACAATAGTGCATACTCAGTAGTTACAGCAGTATCAGTTATCTATGTACTCTCATGTTCAGTTACTCTATATCATACAGTTAGTTATTGTTCATGCATACGAACCCGTGTATTCAAACTTACCTCATCTAGCATACCAGTACATTCCACGTACTGAGACATACTCTATCTTGTTGCTATGATATTTCATATCATAGGTTCGGACGCTCAGGTTCTCGACCGCGCATAGACAGATTTAGATTTAGCCAACAGTGTCAGGTTATTAGTGAGTCCTCATCTATCAAGGATATTTTATTATTTCAGTTTCTCAGTAGATGTAGTATTTCAGTAGAGGGAGTTAGTTGGGGGATTGTCCCATTAACTCCACATTCAGAAAGTTCAGTTTAGAGGCTTTTCAGACTAGACTTTCAGATAGTATTTAGTTTTACAGATTACTATTATTAGTTGATATTCTTTATTAGTATTTATAGATTTTGAACCTTATTGCATTTTAGCCTATTTTTTGCATTTATATATCAGTATTATTATTCAGTGCTCACAACAATATTAGTCATGGGTTAGCTTATGGTCCTTCGAGGTTGTAAGCACCATGTAGCATCCGGGGTATAGACTCAGGGTGTTACAAACTTGGTATTAGAGCCTAAGGTTCAACAGAGTCCTAGGGAGTCTAAAAGCCACATCAAGTAGAGTCTTATTTGTACATGGGTGTGTAGCGCGCCACACTTATGGATAGGAGGCAGTGAGATGTTTTAGGAAAAGTTTCCCTTCTTTCAGCATTCATGTCGTGCAAGTAAGCATGAGCTCAAGTTTCTCAGTATAATCTGTTTCTTCCTTTCATTTACAAAACATGCCTCCCAAAAAAACTAACAAAAGGAGAATCGAAAATCAGTCATCACCTCAGCCCGTTCAGGCACATCCCCTGGATGAGCATCTCTCTCATGAAGAATTCAGAGCTGCATTCACTACTCTAGACAATTCCTTAGCAGCTCAGAATGAATGGCCAACTACTGTTCAGTCCAACCTAGTGTCCACTACTGCTGCAGCCTGGATTCAGGACTTCACCCAAATGAATCCTCCCCTATTCTCAGGATCTAAGCCAGAAGAGGATCCACAGGAGTTCCTCGATCAGGGCCAAAAAGTTATAGATATTATGGGAGTGACTCTTCTAATGAGAGTGCTGAGTTAGCTACCTATCAACTGTAAGATATAGCTCATACGTGGTTGAAGTAGTGGAAGGTAGATAGGGGCACAGATGCAGAGACCATAGAGTGGGAAGAGTTTTCTACTATTTTCTTAGATAGATTCTTTCCCTTAGAGTTGAGAGAAGCCAAGGTGTTAGAGTTCATTAATCTCAGGTAGGGCATTATGAGTGTGAAGGAGTATTCCCTCAAGTTTACTCAGTTAGCCAGGTATGCTCCCCATGTAGAAACAGACAGTAGGTCCAGAATAAGCAAGTTTGTGTCTGGGGTGTCAGATAGTGTGGTTAAAGAGTGCAGAATAGCGATGTTAATTAAGGAGATAGACATAGACAGGCTCATGGTCCATGCTCAGTAGATAAAATAGGCTAAAAATATAAAGAAAGAAAGGTAGAACAAGAGAGCTAGAAGAGGTAGCTTCAATTTTAATTAGCTTAAGTCAGGGGGGTAACCGTTCCCAGTTTTTCCCGAAATCTTTAGTTCCAGCTCCGTCCTCAGCCAGTGTTCCAGAGCCTAAGTTCAAAAATGGTAACAAAGATGGGGTGCCAGTCTCTAAATCTCAGGGAAGTGTAAGCAGTGCTCGAACAAATCCTCTTTGTCAGATATGTGGCAAAAACCATCAGGGTGTCTGCAGAGCTGGCAGTGATGTTTGTTTCGGGTGTGGAAATCTAGGCCACAGAGTCAGAGATAAAAAAATAGAGGTTTTTTCCCAAGGGGGTTATGGTGTATTGCAGTTCCAGGGTCATTTATGTGTGTCAGGTATAGATGACTTGAGGTAATAAATTCTTGCAGAAGCACATGGTGCGCGATACTCTATTCATCCAGGGGCCACTGAGATGTACCACGATTTACGGGAGATCTATTGGTAGAGTGGGATGAAGAGGGATATTGCTGTGTTTGTAGCTAAGTGGTCTATGTGTCAGAAGGTTAATATTGAGAACCAGAAGCCTAGTAGGTCCATGCAGGATTTTAGTATTCCCAAATGGAAATGGGAAGAAGTGAACTTAGACTTTGTGATGGGTTTACCTCGTACTTGTCATCAACATGATTCCATTTGGGTTATCATAGACAGGATAACCAAATTAGCTTATTTCTTGCAAGTTCATACTTCCTATTCAATCGAGGACTATGCCAAAATCTATATCAGAGAGTTGGTCAAGTTACATGGAGTCCCAGTATCTATCATCTCAGATAGAGGTACCCAGTTTACCTCTCATTTCTGGAAAGCATTCCAAAAGGGTCTTTGTACCTGAGTTCACCTCAGTATAGCCTTCTACCCTCAGACAGATGGGCAAATAGAAAAGACCATTTAGACTCTAGAAGATATGATAAGAGAATGCATTGTTAATTTTAAGGGTAGTTGGGATGGCCACTTGCCTTTAATCGAATTTTCATACAATAACAACTATCATTCTAGTATTCAGATGGTCCCATTTGAGGCTCTCTATGGTAGGAGATGTAGTTATCTAATTGAATGGTTTGAGGCAGGTGAGGCCGCAGTATTAGGACCTAACTTAGTGTTTGATGCCTTAGAAAAGGTTCAGCTGATCAGAGAAAAACTTAGGGCTTCCCAGAGACGACAGAAATTGTACACAGATGTGCAGAGAAAGGATATTGAGTTTGATATCAGTAACTTTATGTTCTTGAAAATCTCTCCTATGAACGGGGTAAAGAGGTTTGGCAAGAGGGGAAAGCTCAGTCCTCGATATGTCGATCCTTACAAAATTCTCAGTTATTTTGAAAATGTAGCTTATGAGATCGAATTACCTTCAGATCTAGCTTTAGTACACCCAGTATTCCACATCTCCTTGCTAAAGAAATGCATTGGTGACCCAGCATTCATAGTTCCCTTAGAGGGCGTAAATATTCAAAAAGATCTCTCCTTCAAAGGGGTTCCAGTCCAGATCCTCGATCGTCAGATTTACAGACTATGGAATAAAGAAGTTTCCTTAGTCAAAGTTCTTTGGTGGAATTAGTCCGTTGAGGGAACTACTTGGGAAGCAGAAGCAGATATGTGGACCAAGTATCCTCACCTCTTCTCCGCAAACTAAGATTCAGCTTAAGGTAACAATCTTCCTTAGATTTACTCTATCCCATTTTCAGTTACAGTTATAATCTTGGTATCAATTACCATTGCATATTTAGTCATGCATTCATGAATCAGTTTGGACATGTACTCATACATCAGATATGCATGTTCAGTATGAAAATTCAGCTTATCAGTAGTTCCAGTCATGTACTCATGCATCAGATATGCATGTTTAGTATGAAAACTCAGCTTATCAGTAGCTTCAATAACTATTCCATGCATCAGATATGCATATTCAACATGTAAAATTAGTCTATCAGTGTTACTCAACTTAGTCAGTCTCATTCGAGGATGAATATTCCCAAGGGGGAGATATTGTAATACCTCGTATTTCCCTAACATAAATTAACCCTTAGTACATGGGTTACCCTATATAAAATTTTTAAAAAGCTCAATAAATTTTTGTTTAGAGCTTAACAATACATAGGGAATTCAGTCAGCTTTCCAACGATATAAAATTCGCCCAAATACGATACTCGGGTGAAGAGTTATAGCTATTTTTGTAAGACAGTATGTCGATTTGGCCATCAGAGCGTCGCAGAGCATGAAAAAATGGGAATTTTCAAAAACCAGTGAGCCTCCGTGATCATGGCGCATCACTCTAAGGCTCGTATTCACAATTTTCCATTTCCAGTGTACCAATGTAATTCTACCACGTCGCGGTGAACTTCCAGGTCTCATCCAAAGTGGCAATGCGATACCACCACATTGCGCCACCAGTCATATTCTTAGTTGGCAATTTTTAGAGACACGACGCGATAGCGCCACGTTGCGCCATTATTCACTCAATTTATTCCCAAAATAAAAGCATTCTATCTCAAAACTACAAACCCTAGCTTCAAGAAACCAAAAGCAATCTCAAAGGATTCACCAAGAATTTCAAGAAACTCACAAATTAAGGTATGTTAGGTGTTCATCTATGGGTCCCTTTCACCCATAGAGTCCAAGAATCAACTTTTAAAACTTCAAGATTTATGATTCATGATTTACATGCTTGAAATCGGATTGTATTAATGTTCTTGATATTAAATGTGTTTCAATTCACGATTAATTGTAGATTCCATGAAGTTTTAATAGCATGTATATTGAATTGTGTAATCCCCATGTTATAATCCATGAATTTGCAAGTTAGGGCATTGTAATTGCCATTCTTATGTGTTAACCATGACTTTGAGCATTAAGTTATGCTCTCTAAGTGTTTGATAGAATGTCCATGTGAATGAATTAATTAAATCATGACATGTTAGTGTATGTATAAGCTTATGCCCTACAAGTGTTTGATAAAATATCTCTATGAATAAAGTATGGACAAGTGTACATTGTTATGTCTTTCAAGATCATGTTATGCTTTTTTTTTCATGATACCGAGTTCTGGGGGTATTTAATACCCGATAATTTAGCTGTTTACCTAGAGCTAGTGTTAGTTATAGAATAGTATCAGTTATGTCATGATCAGTAATACTACTCTCAGAAGTTACAGAACTCAGTAGAACTTAGTCAGTTACAGAACTCAGGAAAACTCAGTAAACTCAGTAATCTCAGTATCAGTTCAGTCTAGTTTAGTATACTCAGTTTTGTGTCTTTCAGTTGGGAGAAGGATTCAGCACCGAGTGAACCCAAAGATAGGGGCTCACCTTCCAGTAGAGGGTGTGATACTTAAAAGAAATACTTACATTCCAGAACTACGTAGCCAGCGTAGGTTGAGACATCAAACCTTCCATTTAAGTGTTGATGAGGTGTTTTAAACTGCCAGTTGAAGGTTCTACCATTCTCATTAGAGTCCCTGCCAGATGAGGGTAACTCTTCGGTGTCTTTACCTATGGAATGATACTGACTCCCTTCTAACTAGGGTCATAGGTTGGACCCCAACTCAGTTATCTTATTTGGGGTATGTCAGTTAGATGATTACCTCCCACAATCTCAGTTTCAGTCTTCAAAATAGAACTTAGTTCAGTTATACAAAATTAGGACTGTCAGATACAATTAACCAGTATTAGTAATTCAGTGATCAATAACTTCAGATATTAGTTACTCAGTATCATAACTCAGGACTTAGCTTCAAACAAGAACAGTCATAGTATCTATTTATATGCACAGTAGTGAATGCTCATTATTTACAGCAGTATTAGTTATCTATTTACTCTCATGTTTAGTTACTCTATATCATACAGTCAGTTTTTGTTCATGCATATGAATCCTTACATTCAGCATTACCTCATCTAGCATACCAGTACATTCCACGTACTGATGCATACACTTTCTTTGCACTATGATTTTTCATATCATCGTTTTGGATGCTCAAGTTCCTAACCACGTATAGACAGATTCAGATTCAGCTAGTAGTGTTAGAGTTATTAGTGAGTCCTCATTTATCAAGGATACTTTATTATTTCACTTTCTTAGTAGATGCAGTATTTTAGTAGATGGAGTTAGTTGGGGGATTATCCCATCAACTCCACATTCAGATAGTTCAATTTAGAGGCTTTTCAGACTAGACTTTCAGACAGTATTTAGTTTTACAGATTACTATTATCAGTTGATATTCTTTATCAGTATTTACAGATTTTGAACCTTATGGCATTTCAACCAATTTTCCATATTTATATCAGTATTATTATTCAGTGCTCATAGCGGATATAAGTCATGGGTTAGCTTGTAGTCCTTCGGGGTCGTAAGCTCCGTATAGCATCTGGGGTATAGGCTCGGGGCGTTATAATTGGACGTTCTTGAATTAATCCACTTTTAGCCTAAATGTCCTTCCAAATATGAATAAGTATCCCGTGATCCTTGTTTTGAGACTATATAGACTATTTTTCTTATTTTCACCTTTCACCATCCTATTTTAGTTACGACGAACCTATTTTGTCCATGGTTCTCCTTGGACATTGTGCACCTCAACTCAAGCAAATCACCTAAATTGAGGGTGGTTATCATAGGGGCTATGATTAGAATTGGGTATGAAGAAGGGCGTAAATAAGAGAAAAAACAAAGTAGGGTTGGGTGTGGTAAAAAAATTAAAAAAAGAAAGAATAAGTGAAACTTCACCTAACCTGAATAAGCAATAAAAGAATAAATAAGAAGACATAATGGTGGAATAAAATAAAAGTTGGTTGATAAGTGGAGCCCAAAAGTAATTGCAGTGTCAAGGAGGATTAGTCACTAAATTCCCAAATGTACTATACCAGCCCCAAACCTACATTACAACTTGAGTAAAGTCCTATAGCGGTCCCAACCCGACTATCCGAAAACTAAGGTGAAGAAAATAAAGGCAAGCATATGGTGTTCTATGCACAATGTTGAAACTTCTTTATGAGTATGAGTATCTCATGATAGTCTCCGTATTAACATGCATGATTTATCATAGTGAGTGGGACTTTTTTGTTGTGAAGGTAAATAGGATGTGTTGCTAGATACTTATTTGTTCGGGTAGAGTAATTTACACATATGCGTGATTTTTTGTTTCTAATATAATGCCATAGCTTGATTACCTTGTGTCACCTTGTTGGGATACGTAGATTCACACAATTGTTTTTGAAAATTAAAAGTAGGAGGGGGTGATATTCTTGGGATGAATTTGAGATTGACTACCATAGGTAGGTTAGGTTCTTCTTGGTTAAGCATCGTGTTTTGTTTTGTTGTGTTTTCATTGCTTGAGGACATGCAAATGTTTTAAGTTGAGGGTATTGATGTGCCATGGATTTATGGAACTTTTGATGCTTAAAACCAAAAAATATGAAAGTATAACCTAAAGGACTATCAAACACGAAATGGACACTAAAGGAACAAAAATCAGCAAGTTCACAAAGAGAAAACAACACACTAGAAGGAGATGAAGAAGAAGAATTGCATAAAATTAAAGATAGATAGAGAGACCCTCACTTCCACCAATGAATAGCACTAGAAGGTGTATCAAACATTCAAAAATACATCACCAATGTAAGATCAAACCACTCTCGTAGGTGACCCAAAGGAAACACTCTTCCTCAAGCACACCTTTCTTGCCAAATTTCCCAATACAAGTGAAATCCTAACTTCAAATGTATTCAAGGAACCAATTTCGGGTTTGAGAGCTAAAACTACAAGACTAAAGCTACAATCTAAGAATAATATCCAATTTCATCAAAGTCTAATGAAAAATAAGCCTAAGGAGTCTATTTATACTTATTACATTAAAGACCAAAATACCCTTAATGAAAAGGGGCTCCTATGGAGTGTAAAGAAAAAGCATAAAAAGACCATTACACCCTTAATGAATGGGTGATCATGTAGTGTTTTGATGTGGTCTTCTTCACACTTCAACATATGACTTTTCTTGAGTATTTTTGGTCTTCACAATTATTCTTCAACACTTGGACCTCTCTGGCATCTCATCACGGCAAGCTTCCAAGCAATCTTCCATACAAGGGATTGTTCTATTTTGGGCTTAAAATGGGTCCCTCATGCATGCTCCCGTGCCCTCAATGTGACCACAATTAGGTTCTTCTTGTGTTGGCCTCGCAGGATGTCTTCAAAAGCTAAGGTGGCTATTTGACTTGTATCATCCTCCCCTTCTTGAAAAGGATTCGACCTCAAATCCAAACCTAGCAAAGCCAAAGAGAGGACAAACAAATACAAACTCCTCATGGCATGAGGGTTAGGGTTAGCACAACAAATCATCTCAACATGCCAAGGTTTCACATATTTGCAATATAACCAAGAATCCTTTAAATTAAATATTAAAAGTTCAATGAAAGATGCACAAAGGATTTGGTTATGGAATTCGCCAAAACTGATACTTTGCTTGTCATGTAGACCAAGCAACAAGTTGGGCGCATCAACATCATCAATTCTATATTTGGGGCCGGGGTCAAACGGGAAGAGTGGCCATAGACACGGGTCTAGACAACACATATATTTCCCATAGGCTTCACTCAAACTACACAACATACTCTCTACAATGACATACATGTCATCAAAAACAAGTAGAGAGTAAAGAAAGGTATCACACAAGTCAACTTCTACTAAGGTATCTTCATGTGTGTACTCACCACTAGTTTCAACATCATCGCCATAAGTACTCTCAACAATAAGATCACACGTAGTAAAAGAAGAAGAAATTTCAAAGCAATGGACACTTTCCCTTTCTATAGAAATACCATCAAGTATACACATACCACCACCAAAGTCAAAGAAATTATTACTTAAGTCTTCACAAGAAGCAAGTAATTCATCCTCATAATCATCAAACATGGGTGGGGTGTCATACAAAGGATCACAACCACAATAAATTTTCAATGAACAATCACTTATTGGGTTTCTTAAGAATTCAAGAAAGTCAAAATTATCATCACCCAATTGATCATTCCTTTCCAAGACCTCACATTCCCTTCCCTTAAGAGTACTCTCATCTTCCAAGAAGAGATTTCCATCTTTAGGAGGAATGTTTTCACACCATAGTGGGTTGGAATATAGGCTATAGCTTTCAAGACAAGCTATACCTTCAACTTTATTTCACCACTAGGTTCATTAGGAGTGAACTCATCATCTTCAAACAAGATATTATCCTTAAAGAGAGAAGGATCTATCCATGAAGAGGATATAGAATATGC
The DNA here is from genome assembly GCA_030864215.1 of Capsicum pubescens. Taxonomy (NCBI): domain Eukaryota; kingdom Viridiplantae; phylum Streptophyta; class Magnoliopsida; order Solanales; family Solanaceae; genus Capsicum; species Capsicum pubescens. Next base: position 130,718,937 of record CM061543.1, read on the forward strand.
AAATTCATTCTCTAAAAGATCTTTATCAAGCATCAAAGATATTTCAAGTACATGGTTATCCCTATGAGCAAAACCGAGAGTAGAACATTCACTAGAGGTTATGCTAAAGGGGTTACTCCTATTTATTTGATCAATATTTTCAACATCATCACTCACTTCAGATCCATTAAACATATCACATACATCCTCAAGTGGTGGAAAAATTTCACACATAAGTTGATCAACACAATTCCCACAAGATAATGTACTATCATTCAACACATTAGCTTCAACACTAGGTGGACATAAATTGATCTTACAAGAAGAGTCAATTCGGTAATCAATAGGATCAACTAGTGTATCCACATTCACAATATGTACATCATCATCAAGGGGAAAAGAATCAATAGATGATGTATTATCATTCAACACAATGGCTTCAACACTAGGTGGACTTAAATTGATCTTACAAGAAGAGTCAATTCGGTCATCAATAGGATCAACTAGTGTATCCACACTCATAACAAGTACATCATCAAAAATAGGGTCATGTAGTTTGTGAATACTCTTGTCACATGATAATGGAACCTTATTCAAGTTATAAGTGCTAGCACTAGATGGACACAAATCATTCTTACGAAAAGAATTGATTTTGTCATCTAAAGGATCAACTAGTGCTTGCGTACTCACAACAAGAGTTTGGTCCTTGTAAAACCTATCAACACCAAGAGTATCACAAAAGGGAGATTCATACACTTTTTGACCAATCCAATCCGAAACTACACCACTTTGGCTACTACGAGTCAAATCACAATAATTCAAGTTTTTAGGAGTGTAGAAAATAGATTGGTTACCTTGTAGATTATGAGAAGTGTTTTATTCACTTTTCTTTGAATCATGGCAGCCCTCATGCTCCACATTACATGGGAATATGTCAAGGTTTCCCTTTGGATTCACTTCTTCCTCGCTTGTCCCACAATGGGGACTTTCGGCCAAGGGCTTGAAGGAAACTTCCTTGGGCTTCTCCTCGGGACTTCTAGGGTCTTGAACCTGCACATGAGAAGATAAAATACTAGGAAAAATTCTAGTATTTGGGTTAGTGAATAAAAAGGGTCCTTTGTGGACAAGATCCACAATCAAGCATTTTTTCCCCTTCCAACTTCACTACCCATGGTTTTCCCTTCCTTTTCCCTTTTTTGTTCACATTCTTCTTGTACCTCACTAATAATTTTCTCTCCATCTTGATGCTTGGCCTCACTCTCTTTGGTTTTTAACTCATGGAGAGTAGTCATTGGATTTTGTGAAGTATAGGATCTTTGGACTTGAGGTGTTTGGAATTGTGGAGATTTTGGTGGACATAGTCTATCAACCCTCGTGCTAATTCTAATCATGTCACCCCTCATTGAATCCATATCACTCCTTATAGCATCATTTCTGCTCTTCATTTCTCGACTCAAGGCCTTCATTTGGGCCATCAAAGCTCCCATAACATCATTTCCGAAAGGTTGGGAAGTAGTACCTTCGGTTTCCATGGAAAATGTACCTACGAAGTGCAAAAAAAAGAAAGCAAAATAACCTACAAAATGAGCAAACGAGTTAGTTCAAAAGCCTCACTTCACTCACACTCAACCTCACCTTACACTTGGCTTCATAAGTGTTGGAGAACCGGCAATACTTGGCAAGTTACTTGAGAGGTGAGAAGCTTTGAATCGGAATGGATCTTCGTTTGAAACGACTCAAAATAAGTGATGCACGAACTTGAACCAACAAAAATACTACGACTTGAAAACGAGAAAAGCACAATAAAATTGAAGACACGAAACAACAAACTCTAATCTAATTACCAAACTAGTAGGTAATTACTAGCTTACTAATTAGGGATAGAATTGACTTATAAGAAACTAGAATTTAAAAAAAAACTAGAAACTAGAAAAATCTAATTTTAGGGTCGAACTTTGGTTGAGCACAAGTGATGATGTGGCACTACGTGGTTGGTTGTCACACTTCGGAATTTCAACTTTTCCAAAAATTATTTTCGGCCAAACACCCTTAGGAAAGAAGAGAATTCAGTTTTGGGAGGGAAAATGTTCAAGTTTGAAGCCCTCTCAAGCTTCAAAATGGATGAGAAATGAATTGGTCCCCCCCAAATAAATGCACTTGTACTTTGTTTGTCCTCTTGCCCCCTCCTCTTTTTGGAAGATTAGAATATTCTTTGAATATGCTTTTGGACAAACAAACTTTTCACACTCTTTATTCCCTTTTTTGGATCAAACAAGAACCTTGAATACTCTTCTTCACTAAGTTATGAAGATCATGGATGAACAAGACGAATATTCAAGCGTTGACCAAGTTTGACCACCTAGCAAATGAGCTCCAAATCTGATTTTTTTTGTAGCCCTAGGTTCCTTATGTCAAAACAACTTAAACCAACCAAAAATCAGCCACAAATCAAGCCTAAATCACCAAGACAAAAACGTGTATAGCACAAAAAGCTTAAAAACTCCATAGCCATGGTGGATCTAAGCTCAAACTCAACCAAACTTCAATCTAAAAGTAGATCTAGACTCCCTAGGTGTTAGAGAACAAGAATCTAACATAAGAAACCTTCAAAACAAAGTAAAAATTTGTATATCTAAGACACTAATTCGGATCTAACACAAGAAAACACAAGACACCTTTTTTTTTTTTTTGTATTTTCTGATTTTTTAACTCTTTTTTGAAGAGATTTTATATATAAGAACACTAAAACCAAGATTTAGGGATGTTGGAACAACCCTAACCAAGGCTTAGATACCAAATGATAGCCTAAAGGACTATCAAACACGAAATGGACACTAAAGGAACAAAAATCAGCAAGTTCACAAAGAGAAAACAACACACTAGAAGGAGATGAAGAAGAAGAATTGCATAAAATTAAAGATAGATAGAGAGACCCTCACTTCCACCAATGAATAACACTAGAAGGTGTATCAAACCTTCAAACACACATCACCAATGTAAGATCAAACCACTCTCTTAGGTGACCCAAAGGAAACACTCTTCCTCAAGCACACCTTTCTTGCCAAATTTCCCAATACAAGTGAAACCCTAACTTCAAATGTATTCAAGAAACCAATTTCAGGTTTGAGAGCTAAAACTACAAGACTAAAGCTACAATATAAGAATAATATCCAATTTCATCAAAGTCTAATAAAAAATAAGCCTAAGGAGTCTATTTATACTTATTACATTAAAGACCAAAATACCCTTAATGAAAAGGGGCTCCTATGGAGTGTAAAGAAAAAGCATAAAAAAACCATTACACCTTTAATGGATGGGTGATCATGTAGTATTTTTATGTGGTCTTCTTTACACTTCAACATATGACTTTTCTTGAGTCTTTTTGGTCTTCAAAATTATTCTTCAACACTTGGACCTCTCGGGCATCTCATCAAGGCAAGCTTCCAAGCAATCTTCCATACAAGGGATTGTTCTATTATGGGCTTAAAATGGGTCCCCCATGCGTTCCCCCGTGCCCTCAATGTGACCATAATTATGTTCTTTTTGTGTTGGCCTCGCAGGATGTCTTCAAAAGCTAAGGTGGTCATTTGACTTGTATCAAGTACTTAGGTTTATTTTGGTAGATATGATGTGTTTTTTGATCTATTTTGTAAGAAACTAGGTTTTAAAGTTAAAAAATGAAGAAAAAGAGTTAAGATTGTAGAAGAGGATCACTTACGATGCCACTTACGACACATAGGTTCTACCAACAACCCGTAAATGGCCTGTCATAGTCACAAAAATGAGATTTACCAAGGCGTTCACAAGATAATTAGTAATACCCAGCTTGTCAGATTTTGCATGTGTAGTAGTGAGATAGTTGAATTGAGCATGATAAACCTATAGAGTTAATAAGCTAGGGGAACACATTTCTAGTGTTCATCTCATATTGGCTACAACCAAAAGCAATCAAGACTTGTTACTTTTTACTATTTACTACAAATCACTATATTTATTTTTATGCACTTCTGGCTACTTCAGTAAGTTTAAGAGGAAGATTCGACCTATTCCCTTTGGGATCAACCCCAACCTAGCTGGGTTACTATAATTTGACAGTGAATGTATTGTATCTTTTTGGAGGGTATAGTATGAGCGACATCAGTAGACTATAGCTGTCGCTCCCAGAGTTGAGGTCCCTCTAGCGCCAGCAGTTGCTCAGCTGGTAGCCGCCCAACCAGCTATGTATATTAAGGAGCAGGAAATGTTGGATAGATTCTTTAGATTAATTCTACATAGATTTGCAGGGGCTCCAAGTGAGGATGCATTTGAGTTCTTGATTGCTTGTGAGGATAGGGTCCATAATTTATGCTTAGTTGAGACTCATGGGGTTGACTACACTACTTTTTTAGTTAAACTTGGCAGTTAGACATTGGTGGAGGGGTTATCTTGATTCCAGGCCATTTGTATCTTTTTCTTTGACATAGACTCAGTTTTTTGAGGTTTTCTTGGAGAAGTATATGCTTCACAACCTTTGAGAATGTCTAAGAGATCAATTCTTGATATTGGAGTATGGCTTTATGATCGTTCTAGAGTATGATGCACGATTCCATAAGTTGGCCAGACATACCACTTGTATCTTACAGACCGAGTATGAGCTAGTTTAATACTTTATTAAAGGGTTGAGACTTTCTTTTTGTATAGATACTCAAAGTTTGGTTGCAGCTGGCAAGTTATTTGTTGAGGTTTATTTTTATGCCTAGACTATGGAGGAGATAAATTGCGATGCCCAAGAGGGCAATAATAAGAGACCACATCTCTAGGATAGTTTCAATGGGATCCGTAGGGGCTCATAGTTTAGAGGTATAGGTTCTTAAAGTAGGTACCTTCCACACCATCTTATCAGTATTAGGGTTATCATATTCCCCTTCATGCCTCACTATAGATTATGAATGAAGGTTTATTTTGTTATAGTGATTCCAGTGGGCGAGCAGTGGCTAACATTTAAGAAGTGCATGTTTTGGGTTTGCTAGATAAGGTGGCTATTTTGGACCAGTCAGATCTTCTGGATAGCATGCACCATTTGGGGAATATTATGATCATACGATTATTAGCCACTATTCAAGAGAGAGAGTCCCTGGTGTGGGAAAGTTGTGCCTGTAGTGCAAAATATTCAGTCAATTAGGGTAATGCCTTCCCCATCTAGATGTGGTATGCAATTCTGTAGGGGTGATCCCTAGGTTTCTTAGAGAGGTCCTCAAATAGGTAAGTTAGGTGGTCGGTAAGGCGCCCATCCAAGTAGCGGGCGAGGTCAGTTGTATGTTTTATCTGGTAGGCTGGATATAAAGTCTTCAGATACTGTTATTAAAGGTATGATTTTAGTGTGCTATCAGACAACTATTACATTATTTCATCTAAGATCCACTTATTTATATGTGTCTTCTTATTATGCACCACAATTAGAGTTGTCCTGAGAGTCTTTATCTATGTCATTATGTGTATCTATATATGTGGCTGATTTTTTAGTAGTGGATCGCATTTATATATCATGTGTTGTCACCATTCTAGATTTTTATTCTTAAGATGATCTTATTGTGTTATATATGGTGGATTTTGATATAATTCTGGGCATAAAATGGTTACCCCCCTACCATGCGGTCTTGAAATACTTTTCCAATACCGTTACCTTAGATATGCTTGGCATTCCCCCAGTTGTGTGTGCAAAGTTCTATTAGTCATGCATCGATGGGGATTATTTCTTATGTTTAGGCTAGGATACTTATATCAAAGGTTTGTGACTCTTATCTTGCCTATGCTCGTGATGTTAGTGTAGAGAGTCCATCACTTGATTCTGTTCCTATAGTCTGTGATTTTCTTAATTTTTTTTCCTAATGATCTACCTAGACTTCCTTCTAAGCGTGATATTAAGTTAGATATTGATCTTCAATTGGAATCAAACTTGTTTCTATGGCACCTTAGTGTACGACACCTGTCGAGCTTAAACAACTAAATTCTCAACTTTAGGATCTTATAAGTAAGGGTTTCATTAGGCCAAGTGTATCATCTTGGGGTGTTCCTTTCTTATTCATATAGAAAAATATGGTTCTATGCACATATCCATCAACTATATCCAGCTGAATAAGGTAACAGTGAAGAATAAGTATCCTATGCCTCATATTGATGACTTATTTGACTAGCTTTAGGGAGTGGCAATGTTCTTTAAGATTTACTTGAGATCTGGTTTCCATCATTTGAGGATTTGGGCTAGACATCTCAAGGAAAGTCTTTAAGACTCGCTATGTCCATTATGAGTTCCTGGTAATGTCTTTTAGGATGGCCAATGCCCCAACTGACATTCAAGGATTTGATAAATCAACTGTTCAGGACCTATTTAGTCTCTTTTATGATTGTATTCATTGATGACATCCTTGCGTATTCAAGGAGTAGGGAGGAGCACGAGCAATATCGAGGATTATGCTCCAGACTTTCAAGTATCATAGGCCTTTTGCCAAATTTTCAAAGTGTTAATTCTAGCTCAAGTCAATTACGTTATTAGGACGAATGGTATCCAAGGATGGGATTATGGAGGATCCAACAAAGATCGAGGCTATTTGTTATTGGGCCAGACCTATATCTCCAACTGAGATTCATAGCTTTATTGATTTAAAAGGTTACTATAGGAGATTTCTTGAAAGTTTTACTACTATTGCCGCATCGTTGACTAAGTTGACCAGAAAGATAGTTCCTTTTTAGTGGTCCAAGGAGTATGTGTTGAGCTTTTTGAAGCTCAAGGGTGTGCTTACTTCAGCTCATTTTTTTACTCTTCCTATTGAGGGCCAGGGATTTATTGTACATTGTGATGCTTGTCGGGTTGGTTTAGGTCTTGTTCTGATGCAGTAGGGTCGAGTTATACTTATGCATTGTAGCAACTAAAGGTCTATGAGTGAAACTACCCCACTCATTATTTGGAGTTGGCGGTCCTAGTTTCTGCGGTCAACATTTGGAGGCACTACTTCAACGATGTTCATTATGAGATCTATTTTGACCATTATGTCTTTAATACATTATGACCCAACGGGAGATTAATTTGAGATAGCACAGGTGGATTGAGTTGCTGAAGGACTGTGATATATTTATTCTATATCATCCAAGCAAGGTGAATGTGGTAGCAGATTCCTTGATCTATAATGCGATGAGTATGGGTAGCTTAGTCTTTGTTTCAGTTTTGAAGACCGTTGGATTGGGACATTCAGTCCTTAGCCAACTTAATAGTTCAACTTCATATTTTAGACTCCATGAGGATATTTTCTAGTGTTAAGGCTAGGTCTACCTTAATTAAATAGATTCAGAGTTACCATTTTGAGGATAGTAGACTTTGTGCCATTTAGGATTAGGTTTTAAAGGGTGGGTCCTAGAGGGATACCTTGTTCAAAGGGTATTTTGATATATAATGGCCATATTTGTGTTCTAAAGGCTAGGGATTTAATTCAGTTGATATTGTGAGAGGCTCACAGTTCCATGTATTCTATTCAACCTAGTACAACCCAGATGTATAGAGATTTGAGCTGGTATTACTGATGGAGTGGCATGAAGAGAGATATAACAGACTTTGTAGATTACTGCTTATATTGTCAGAAGGTAAAGGCCAAGCATCATATACACGCAGGCCTAATTTATAAATTACTTGTTCTCGAGTAGAAGTGGCAGTGGATCACCATGGACTCGTTATTGGGTTTCCTCATACTTCCTATGATTTTGGTGGCATTTGGGTAATTATAGATTAGTTAACCAAATCAACCCATTTTCTACCTATTCAAATATTTTTAGTGCCGAGAGGTTCACCCGTATCTATGTTTATGAGATAGTTCACCTGCATGGAGTACATATATTTATTATTTCAAACAAAGGTTCGGTGTTCACATCTAACTTCTATAGGACTTTTCAAGAGGAGTTGGGTACTCAAGTTGACCTCAACACCTTTTTTCACCCTCAGATTGATGGAAAGTCAGAGCAGACTATTCAAGTTCTTGAGGATATGTTTTGTGTCTGTGTTATAGACTTTGGAGGTTAGCAGGAGCAACACTTAGCCTTACACAGTTTACCTACAATAATAGCTACCATGAGATTATTGAGATAGCACTATTTGAGTCATTATAAGTAGGTGTTGCCAATTTGAAATAGGTTGGTTTGAGACCTCTGAGGTTAGGCCCGTGGTACAAACTCACATTGCAAGTCATTGGATAGGGTTTAGATGATTTAGAATAGTTTGATAGGTAGCTCAGAGTAGGTAGAAGAGCTATCCTAATGGTAGACTTTATTCCTTGAGGTTTGGAGTTGGTGAATAGTTTTCCTACAAGTATCTCCCATGAAGGCCTTCATGAGGTTTGGGACAAATGGCAAGCTCAACCCTAGGTATATTGGGTCATTTAAGATACATTGGATAGTTGAAGGGTTAGCTTATGAGTTGGCCTTGCCCTCGAATTTTGCAACTAATCAATATATTTTTCATATCTCTATGTTGTGAAGTATTTCCTAGATGAGTCTCATATGCTTCGGTAGGACTCTGTCTAAATGGATGAGTGATTGACCTTCGTGGAGGAGACAATTCTTATATTGGCTATGGATGTCATGAGGTTTTGCTCTAGAGAGATTCCAATAGTTAAGGTTCAATAGTGACACCTCCCAGTCGAGGAGGCCTCCTGGGAGATTGAGAGTATGATGCAGGCCCACTATCCCTACTTTTTTGAGCCTTCAGGTACACTTTGATCCTTTACTTTTGCAAATGAAAGTCTTTTTAGTAGTGGATATTGTAATGACCATCTAGGTCATTTTCTACAATTCTATACTATTTTATTTTTTAGATATTTTCCATAGCTGCCCAAGTCATTTATGACTTAATGGAGTTGATAGTTCAGTTACCGAGCAGTTCATTTGATTTTTAAGGACAATATGTGTTTGGAAGTTTTTTCTATTGAGAACTGGGTATAGGTCTTACACTTTAGCTTAACGATATCTTATGCCAATTTTGATAGTTCTGTAAGATCTAAGACATCGATTTTAGGCTAGAAAGACCTTTGGTTTGGGTCCTAAGGCTTTTAGACTCATTTTGGGTTATTGGGTAGATTTTGGTTAAAACATCCATGAGATGTGGGACCCATATTTCATTGAAATGACCATAGATGGAAATTTCAATGTCATTTTTGAGTCTAAAATGTTTAATCTTGTAGGGTAGCATAGTTAGTTTGCATTCACAGGATTTCAAATGAATCTCGAGGGTCCAATCAGAGATTTGACAAATACAAAGTTTTCTGGTGTAGCTGCTTAAGTGAACCTTTTCTTGCTTAATTTCTGGTCGGTTAAGTGGACAAAGGACCTCTTTAGCTACCATCCCTAGTCTACGGCTATCCTCTTAAGTGTAGGACTTACCTCTAAAGTAGAGGTCGCTTAAACGATAGTCATTCACTTTAGCGGAGGTTGGCCATTGGGGAATGGGTCGCTTTAGTGATGACATGCTTCGTAAGCATTTAAATGACCACTAAAGTAGTCATATGGGCTTTTATTTCTCTCTTTATCCGATTTTAATCATTTTTTCTATGTCCCAAGACACCATTAAACCCTAAAAACTTAGAGAATTATGGAGACTGATCGTTGGGTCATCGAAGTGAGTTGGTATAAGACCCCAAAATTTTTTGATGATTTTTATTTTGACCCTCCCCTATGTGTAATATCAATTTTTGACTTGCATTATGTTAAGGGATGTCAAAGGAGTGCTTTGGGAAAGTTTTAGAATTTTCAGAGGAGTTCGAGACTATTTTGGGACTCCGAGGCAATAAGCCTCCACGATAGTGGCATGCCACTCCACTCTGCCTCTGCGATAAGGGTGTGGGATAGAGTCTAAGCGCTGCGATAGCAGCGTGCCATGCTGCTATGTAAAAATCATCCAGTTTTGTTTTTTCATTTGGGGTGAGGGGCTTTTGGTCCTTTCACCCCTTATACGACTTTTAAACATTAAATAAACCTTTTTCTTATGTTTTCAAAGATCAAAGTCCATTCTTTTCTTCTCTAACTCTCCAACCAGGAAACTTCAATGGTTTCACAAAAAAATCGACATTCAAGCTCCAAACTTCGATCTTCCTCCAAATTTCTTGGTATTTTAGGAATGTCTCTCATCTCTAACTTGAATTTTACATTGTGATATTTATTTACTCATTATTCATGTGATTTTAAGTGATGGGTTTGAAATTGGGTTGAGGCCTTTTGAAGGTTATTACTTGAATTGTTTTTTCCCATGATTTAAATGTGTTGTTTATGCTTTAGTTAATTGTTTTTTTAGGTTGAATGGGTGCATTGTGATGAGGATTAGAGTGGGGAACATGGGTTTCCCCAAATTGATGAAAATTTTCTTGATAATGACATTAACCTCAACCCACCTTTATAACTCTGGTTTTGAATATGTAATTTGCATGATTTAACTTACTTTTGGAACAACTCATTTCCTTAAAGGATAATGGATTTAAAAATGGTTTTGGAATGCCCATGGTGGCAATGGTTTGGATATTAAATGGAACTTGGGAGTCTAATGGTTATATGGAATGGTTTGGCATGATTGAATTATCTTACAAGTAGAATGGTATGATGATACTATGTTCATAAATTCCTTAATAAATGAATCCTTAGTTACTGGATGGATTTATGTGCAAACTGTTTTAATTTGGGCTTAAAGGGGATTGTGTAGCTCACTGTGAAGATGTAGTCCCAAGAGGACCAATACTGTAAACCATGTTTACTAATGTGGGGGTCTATGTGATCGTGTGCTTGGTGCAACTTTTATATTTTGGATGGTTATCGCCTTGGTGTCTTTAGACATTTCTTAGTTTCCTCGGTACATGCAGCTACTGGGGACCTTCCAGCAGGGAGAGCTTGATCCATATAGCCCATGGGTGCCTTTAGGACGGAGTAAGCTACACAGTTCAGGCTAATGGTTTAACCACTCATGTTCATGACCTCTGTCCCTATCCCGACATCCTATATATGTATATATAAATGTTTTCCATGTGGTTTTTGACTGGTTTGGATAAATGGTATTATTTTATCCCTTCCCCTAAGTTACAGGACTATGTTCGCCTGTCCCTGGACATTGTATTATTTCATGATGTAGGGTCTGAAGACTTTTCTATTGTTCTTGTGCAGCGTTAGGTGATTTGGTACTCCTGTGGATTTATTGTGAAGTAGTGAACCTTCATCTTTTGGAAGGCCTAGTCATTTCACTTGTTTTCTTTATTTCATAGTATTTATTTTGGATACATTTTGGTCATAGTCGGAGGCATGTCTCGACTTAGTTTGGTATTCTGGTTTTAGAGGCTTTTGTGGACAGTATTGGGATGATTGGTTGTTGTCTTGTTTAGACTCTTAATTTATCTATCTTATTTATTACTTTTGGTTGGCTTTCGCTGTATTCATTTATTGTGCTCTGAAGGTTAGGCTAATGGGGTGGTCTTCGGCCCACGGTGCGCTTGATATACTCATCACGACTAGGCTTACGTTTAGGTCGTGACAAACTTGGTATCTAACCAAGGTTCAGGGTCTTTGGGTGTCCACAAATTCGTGTCGAGTAGAGTCCATTTTATGGGTGTGTAGTGTTCCACACTTATAAGGGGAGGCTACAAGGTATTTAGGAATGTTTCCCATTCTTGTGTTCTATTACGGGCTAAAGAGTCTAATTTTCATGAAGCTTCACTAACCCCTGGCTTTCTTGCATTTCAGATTACGCCTCCCCAAAGATCTAATGGTCGTAGAAACTCTACTGGAACCTTTGTCACACCTAAGGAAAATTTGGAGGGAACTCGCTCTATATATAGAGTGTAGACCCGGTCTAGGGTCCCTGCTCCTGACTGTACTGCTCCTTGTAGGCTTCCACCGGTCCCTACTAGTCCTCCTTGGGCTTTTCGAGTTGGTGACACTTATGCCCAGTCACCTTAGGGAGATATCTCCAGTGATGAGTTCCATTAGTCTATCCATATGTTTTCCTAACCGGTGGCCTCGTAGTCTCATCGATCTAATCATATTGGTCCTGTTGTTAGTTCATCTGAGGTCGCTTGAGTTGGCCTATTTATAAGGTTGAATCCCCCATCCTTTACAGGTTCTAAGGTTGAGGAGGATTCTAAGGGGTTTATTGAGGAGATGGATAAGATTTTTAGGGTTATGTATGGTACTAATTCAGAAGGTATGGAGTTTGCTACCTATCAGTTGAAAGATGTAGCTTACTAGTGGTATGAGGAGATGGAAGTAATGAGGGGTGATGATGCTGAGAAAGTGGTGTGGGATGAGTTTTCTGGTGCTTTTCTTGATCACTTCTTTCCTCGGGAGTTGAGGTAAGCTAAAGCAGAAGAATTTGTGAACTTGAAGAAGGGAAAGATGAGTGTAAAGGAGTATGCCCTAAAATTTCAGCAGCTTTCCCGTTATTGACACAACCTAACCTGGGGCCTTGTCGTAATGGGAGTCCTAAGTCCGACAGGGATCGGAGACTACCCCTGTTACCCAACCCAACCTCTAACCATCTGCTATGAGTTGGCTAAATTTCGAGCATATAATAAGATAGCGTAACAATCCAATCTACAAAACTCTGGGATAGGTCTATTACCGAGATCGACCCAACCGAGTCCAACCGTCTGAACCCAACAAATAGCCAAACCATAACTATATTAGTTCCATAACAATTATATATAATCCCAAAATAAAATATGATGGAACAACAAACAATATAGTCAACCGTATCATCCCCAATACCAATGCCAATACTAAGGCTGACACCCCTATCGATCCTGACCATTCCAACCCATAGTAGTTTCACAATATCCTCTAACCAAAAGAATACAAAAATCCAATTGGGACATGCTACCCAACCATATATAAAACCAATATCCATAAATAAACCAAAGTATAAAATAACATCCATGAAATGGAGCCTTTTGGGAAGATGAAAGCTCACCACTTCAATCTAATAGCTGATCCCAAATGTCCGATAGCTAAACAGGAGGAGTAGAATGGATGGTTCCTGCATCACGTGGGGATACAACCACCCAAATATGGGTTAGTGGGTGAATGCTAGCATGGACTCAGGATAAGGATAAAATAATGTCAACCAGTAAAACTATGTAAACCAACCATACGCATACAAACCATACATATATAAATATAACCATGCCGGGAAAGGAAATCGGGTTTAGCACGCATTAAAACTATTAACCAGGGTACGTGAAGCTTAACCATCCTTCACCACCCATGGTCTATATGGGTCTAGGGTAACACCCTGAACGGGCCCCGATACATGTAGCCGCACAAACGGGAGATACCATAAGAGTAAGGGATTCCCAAGTACCCCCACCCTCCATGATACATATGTACAATGTACTTAGAGGATTCCCACATACCTCATAATATCATAAAAGGGTTGCCATGACCTAAATCTCATGTCGGTAAACATGAGTTTTAAGTGTTCATTCATTGAACTCCCACTTTCACAATTAGCTATCACACTCCGCCATTATTGCCCAGTTAAAACCATTTCCAACCAACCAATCCATTAGTCCATTTCTTATTTACCAAGGCTATTAATAGTAGTATCGCCATACTGACTATAACTTGCAAGTATTGTCCTTAGCCAAACCTTTTAAGGTAAAGGGATTCTTGTGTACCTATTTAAAAAGTTAACTTGGGGGAGTCCCATGTACTCTACAAGTGTTCCATTACTATGTTTGCTTGGGGAGTCCCATGTACCCCACAAGTTATTCATTAACATGCTTACCTGGAGGATTCCATTGTACCCCACAAGGAGTTCAATTAACCATGACCACTAAACCATTCCATTTAAACCATTCCAAGCTATTTATCCATTTAGGGTTCCATTACCAAGTTTAAACAATGCAATAGTTCCATTAAAATTCAACAATGTAGTAAAACATTCCCATATGCATTTTATCAAACATATTGGGGGCATAGTATTTCCAAAACCAAAGTCAATTACCAAATAACCATTCTCATGCAACCAATTATCCAAAACACCATTAAAGCATATAAAATCATAGTTAAATATGGGAAAACCATAACCAAGCATTTATAACCAAAACCCCCAAATTATATTTGAAAATCCAAAACCACACAATAATCAAACCATGAAAACATTGTATAAAATCATGCCTTTAGTTAGAACTAACAATAAGGGAAAAGAACATGCCTTAAACCAATAAGATAATGAAGGTAAATCACCAACATAAGCCCCTAAGTAATCCTTAAGATAAAACCCTAGCCTTTCTTTACCCAAAAGCTTTAGAGAGAATTGTAGAGTGTTTAAGAGAAGTTTCTAATTGTTAATGAATAGAATAATAGGGAAATTAATCTCCAGTAGGAATATAAGTTGTGGGGACTTATTAGGTTAAGTGGGGAAATATCTGGATTACCCTCATTTAAACTCCCAAAAATCTCGTCTGGTGGGTGAGACTATCCATACTAGTCGTACCCTTCAATATGAGTGGTACCCACCACTTGTACCCAAGGCCATATCCCTTGGACCCAACACTGTCCAAGGTACGACACACCCTAAATCATGTCGTATCCAAGTATACGACTAGTACCCATGATCCGTACCCCTAGACGAATAGAATCTCAAGAGTATTGAACACTAACCACCATACGAGTCCATGGTATGACTCGTACCCTAGCTTATGGCTCATGGTTAGCCACTCATACTTAGATCCAACTTAATTTACCAAGTCTAAGACTAAGTAATGTAACCAGACAACCCGTATCTACCGATATGACTCATACTAACCAAGTCATACCTATTCCAGAAACCAAATCAAACCCACCAACCAACACTGGTCAACATATGATTAACCCATACCACTCATATCCCAGTGTATGAGTCATTTCCCCTAGTCATATCCTGTCTAGAGACCAAAATCTAGGAAATTTTCCAAGGGCCAGAAACCCTGGGTGTTTATGTTTCCCCCACTAGGAACATTCTTCCCCGAATGATGGACAAGGTAGAAGTAAACACATACATGAGTCATTTCATTATCAAACATACTTTCATCCCTTAACAAAGTTTGAAAACAAAGATGTAAAGATATTAATCATTTCTTTAACAAATTCAAAAAATAAAGATGTGTTCAAGAACACATACCTTCCGCATGAATCCCAGGAGCAGAACATAGATGCGGAGACTTGGACTTCATGTCCTTTTCTGCTTCCCATGTATCTTCTTCCACCTTATGGTTCCGCCATAGAACCTTAATCAAAGCCATATACTTGGTTCGCAATCGATGAACCTGTCTATCTAAGATCTCAACCCGGACCTCTTCATAAGACAAAGAGTCTGAGATACCCAACCCCTCCAAAGGAATAATTGAAGAAGGATTACTAATGCACTTCCATAATATAGAAACATGAAATACCGGATGAACAGAGTTCAAAATAGAAAGAAATTCCAATTCATAAGACATATTACCAACCCTTTGCAGAACCACATAAAGACCAATATACCGGGGACTGAGCTTTCCCTTTTTACAAAACTGCATCACTCCCTTCATAGAAGATACCTTTAGGAACACCTTATCCCCAACTCAAACTCCAAATCTCTATGTCTTAAATCTGCATAGGACTTTTGGTGACTTTGGGAAGCCTTAAGCCTATCCCGAATCACCTTCACCTTTTCTATAGCCTGATAAACTAAATCCGGACTGAACATAGGTACCTTAACAAGCTCAAATCAAACAATATAAGATATACACCTACTACCATACAATGCCTCAAAAGGGGCATGATAATACTAGAATGATAGATATTATGGTAAGCAAACTCTACAAAAGGTAGATGCTCAACCTAGTTGCCACCATAATTAATCACACATCCCCAAGAAGTATCCTCTAATGTCTGAATAGTTCTTTCCGTTTGCCCATTCATCTAAGGATGAAAAGCAGTACTCAGACTCACCTTAGTACCCAACCCTTTATTAAAAGACCACAAAAAATAAGAGGAAAATTGCATACCACGATCAGAGATAATCGAAAAAGGTACCCCATACAGTGTCACAATCTCCTGAAGATACAACTTTGCATAATCCTTCACCAAAAAGGTAGTCCTCACTGGTAAAAAGTGAGCCAACTTCGTCATCCTATCCACGATAACCAAAATCAAATTGAATTAGTTCATCAACCGAGGAAGATTGATAATGAAATCCATATTGATCACCTCCTATTTCCACTCGAGCAAATCAATTTCTTGATACAACACTCCAGGCCTCATTTGTTCAACCTTAACTTGTTGACACACCATGCACTTGTCTATAAAATTAGCCACGTCCCTTTTCATACCATTCCACCAATATATCTTTTTGAGATCAAGATATATCTTCGTGGAATCAGGATGTAAAAGATAGCACGATTCATGCGCCTCAACCAAGATCCTTTGTCGCAACCCATCAACGTCGAGAACACACAACCTACCTTGGTACTATAAAGTACAGTCACTACTGATATCAAATGCCATGACCTTTAGCCCACCTACATCACTCTTGATTTTCATAAAGATAGGATCTAGCACTTGCTTCTCCTTAATCTCTAGTCTGAGAGATGATCTAACTACTTCTTGTACCAACCTACTACCATCCTCAGAGTCCAAGAGACAGACTTCAAGATTATCCAAGTGGTGAATATCCTTCATAAAATTCCCGCTTCTCCTTATCAACATGAGCTAAACTCCCCATGGATAACCTACTAAGAGCATCAATGACCACGTTAGCTTTACCTTGGTGGTAGTAAAGACTCATATTATAGTCCTTGAGAAGCTCCAACTATCTACTCTGCTTGAGATTTAGCTACTTCTGAGTGAACACATACTGCTGACTTTTATGATCAGAAAAAATGTCTATGTGCACTCCTTACAAATAATGCCTCCATATTTTCAAAGCAAAAACCACCGCCAACATCTCTAAATCATGAGTAGAATAATTCCTCTCATGCACCTTCAACTGCCTGGAAGTATAGACAATCACCTTCCTATGATGCATCAAAATACAACCAACTCCCACCCTAGAGGTATCATAATAAACTAAAAACCCCTCATTACCTTTAGGCAATGTCAAAATCAAAGCCAAAGTTAGCTTATCCTTAAGCTTCTCAAAACTCCCTTCACACACTTCTGACCAATAAAATTTTACTTTCTTCTAAGTTAACTTAGTCAAAGGTGTGTGCTTCTATCAAAGAAAAGCTTTCCACAAATCACCTATAATACCTAGCCAAACCCAAGAAATTTTGAATGTCGGTTGGAGTCATAGGACTAGGCCACTATTTAACCACCATAACCTTTTGAGGATCCACCATGATCCCCTCACTAGAAATAATATGACCAAGAAAAGGTAGAAAGCTCAACCAAAACTCACACCTGGAGAACGTGGCATACAATTGTTCTTTCTTCAAGGTCTGTAATACCACACCGAGGTGATTGACACAATCCACCTCACTTTTAGAATACACCAAGATGTCATCAATGAACACAATGACAAAAAGATCCAAGAACTGCCTAAAAACCCAGTTTATCAAATCTATAAATGCCGCTGGGGCATTAGTCAAGCCAAATAACATAACCAAGAATTCAAAGTGCCCATACCAAGTACGAAAAGTTGTGTTAGGTATATCCTCATCCCTAATCTTAAGCTGTTATACCCAGACCAAAGGTCTATCTTAGAAAAGAACTTGGCACCCTGTAACTGATCAAACAAGTCATCTATTCTTGGAAAAAGATACATGTTCTTAACTATTACCTTATTCAACTGGCGATAGCCAATAAACATATAAAGGGAACCATCCTTTTTGGACACGAACAACACTGGTGCACCCCAAAAGGATACACTAGGATGAATAAATCCCTTATCTATAAGTTCCTTAAGTTGCTCCTTGAGTTATCTCAACTTAGTCGGAGCCATTATATAAGGAGGAATACATATTAGACGAGTGTTCAGAACTAGATCAATACCAAACTCGATTTCCCTAACCAGAAAAATACTAGGAAGATCATCTAAAAAACTCAGAAAACTCACTTACCACTGGAATCGAGTGAAAAGAAGGACCCTACGAGTTAGAATCTTTAACTCAAAATAGGTGATGAAGACACTCTTTGGAGATTAATCTCCGAGCTCTAAGATATGAAATAAACCTCTCCCTAGGAGATAGGGAACCACCCTTCCAGTTTATAACTAGTTCACTAGGGAACCTAAAGACAACCTTATGGGTTCAATAATCTAAGGAAGCCTAATAAGAGTGTAACCAATCCATCCCTAGAATAACATCAAAATCTACCATGCCCAACTCAAATAGATCTACCAAGGTTTACTTGCTACTAACAGATACCACACACCCCTTTTACTCTTTTAGCAATAATCAAGTCACCTACCAGGTAGAAATAGAAAAAAAATTCAAAATAACCTCCAGATGAAAACCAAAACATATAGCTATATATGGGGTTACATAGGAAAAAGTAGACCCAAGATCAAGCAGATAATACACATCATAAGAAAAGAGTTGTAACGTACCACTCACAATATTGGTGATGACTCAGATTCATGTCAAGATGTAAGTAAATATAACCTATTCTAACCAGTTATGATACCAAAAGAAGGAGCAAATGTAGAAGCAACACCACTAGGTGCAGGAGTAGAAGATGAAGCAACCGAAGCTTTGACCGCTCCCGAATCACCCTTACCAACTGGATAATTTCTGAAAATATAGCCTGGCTGGCCACATTTAAAATATTTGTCCCTTCCTTCATCACAAAATCTCCAATAAAGATGACCACAGAACCGACAAGAAGGACACGAAGAAGCCAACTATGCCCCACTTGCCTGAGATTGGGAACCCTTTGCCCAGAAATTATCACCACCTTACTAACTCTTGTCACCCGACTGCTTCAGGTAAGGAGCGCTAGCAGAAGAAAAAGAACCAGAACACCCTCACTTTGTCTTTGTCCATTTATCAACATCCCGACCACCCTGATGCTGAGCACCACCTTGCTGAGAGAATCTGCTCCTCTTACCCTGCCTTTCCCCAAACTCTGCCTATTTCCTCTTCTCATCCTCCACCTACTACATGTGGATAACTAACCTTAAAATATCCATATCTTAGCAAAGTAATCTTGCTTTCAAGGATCAAATCTCGATATAGCCCAAAAGTGAACTTTTTCATCCTCACCCTCATATCAACCACCAAATCTAGAGCATACCTTGACAAATAATGAAATTTCAAGGAACATTCCTTGATAGATATTTTGTCCTGCTAAAGATTTACAAACTCCTCCATCTTTTCTTTCCTTGACTCCTGAGAAAATTAGAGATCCAAGAAGGCATTAGAAAAGGCCTCCTATAAACACAACTCCTCCACATCACCTCTATCTCTGTACCACCCTCGTACTATTACTATATAACATCTTTAAGCTAATAATCTATAAAATTCACCCCTTCCACATTAGTGGCCTGCATCACTCTAAATATCTTCTTCTTTTCATCTAAGAAACCCTGAGGATCCTCCCCTACCTTTACTCCAATAAAAGTAGAAGGATTTATTTTCATGAACTGGGCAACCCTTGTGGCCTCAATAGATAGAACACCAGATAGAGCTCGATCAACCTGAGAAGCAACCAACTGAGCAATAGTATAAACCTATTGATGAAACTATGCATTAGTCAACTCACCTAAGAAAGACTAGTAGCAACCATAGAAACTCCAGAACAATCAGGGATAGGACCTTGAGATAGAGTGTGAACTCCAGGTGTAGGGCATAATCCATCAATATTATCCCTAGATGGGACAGAAGGATTTTCTTAAGTTCTAGGTCGATGAGGCATGATCTAAAAAGTGAACAAATAAGGATTAGAGGAAATTCTAGGACTTAGACTCTAAGCTTGAATATAAAATACCAAGAAAGTGAGACATTCCTAAATGTCTCGTAGCTTCTCTCTTATAATAGTGGCGCGCTACACACCCCTAAAAGAGACTCTACTAGACACGTCTTTGTGGACTCTCAATTGACTAAAACCAAAAGCTCTGATACCAACTTGATATGAACCGACCTGGTGCCTTGTTGTAATGGGTGTCCCAAGTCAGACCGGGACCAGAGACCACCCCTGTTACCCAACCCAACCTTCAGCCATCTTCCCTGAGTAAGCTGAATTTTGAGCATATAACAAGATAACCTAACTATCCAATCTACAAACTCTGGGATAAGTCTATTACCGAGATCAACCCAACCGATTCCAATCGTCAGAACACAACTAATAGCTAAACCAACCACACCATAACCATATGAGTTCCATAACAATTAGATATAATCCCAAAATAAAAGGGGATGGAAAAACCAACAATACAATCAACCAGTATCAGCCCCAATACCAATGCCAATACTAAGGCTGAGATCTCTACCGATCCCGTCATTCCAACCCATAGGAGTTCCACAAAAGCCTCTAACCAGGAGAATATAAAAATCTGGTTGGAATATGCCCCCAACTATAGCCAAAACCAATATCCATAAATAAACCAAAGTATAAAATAACATACATGAAATAGAGCCTTTCGGAAAGATAAAAGCTCGTCACTTCAATCCAGTAGCTGATCCTGAATGATTGATAGCTAAGTAGGAGGAGTAGAATGATCGATTCCTGCATTACATAGGGATACAACCTCCCAAAGATGGGTTAGCGGGTGAACTTAAGCATGAACTTAGGATAAGGATAAAATAATGTCAACCAGTAAAACCAAGTAAACCAACCATATGCATACAAACCATACATATATATAACCATACCGGGAAACAAAACCGGGTTTAGCATACATTTAAAACCATTAACCTGGGTATGTGAAGCTTAACCGTCCTTAATCACCCATGGGTTATATAGGTCCAGTGTAACCCCTTGAACAGACCTCGATACATGTAGGTGCACGAACCGGAGATACCATAAGAATAAGGGATTCCTAAGTACCCGACCCTCATGATACATATGTACAATTTACTTATAGGATTCCCTCGTACCTCATAATATCATGAAAGGGTTGCCATGCCCTACCCCTCATGTCGAAAAACATGAGTTTCCAGTGTTCGTTCATTGAACTCCCACTTTCACTGTTAACTATCACACCTCACCATTATTGCCCAATTAAAACTATTTCCAACCAACCAATCCATTATTCCATTTATTATTTACGAAGGCTATTAATAGTGGTATTATCATACCAACTATAACTTGCAATTATTGTCCTTATCCAAACCTTTTAAGTAAAGGGATTCCTGTGTACCTATTTACAAAGTTAACTTGAGTGAGTCCCATGTACCCCACAAGTGTTCCATTATTATGTTTGTTTGGAGGAGTCCCATGTATACTACAAGTTATTCATTAATATGTTTACTTAGGGGATTCCATTGTTCCCTACAAGGAGTTCAATTAACCATAACCATGACCACCAAACCATTCCATTTTAAACCATTCCAAACCATTTATCCATTTAGGGTTCCATTACCAAGTTTAAACAATCAATATTTCCATTAAAATCTAACAATGTAGTGAAAACATTCCCATAGGCATTTTATCAAACATATTGGGGGCATAGTGTTTCCAAAACCAAAGCCAATTACCAAATAACCATTCCCATGCAACCATTTATCCAAAACCATCATTAAAGTATATAAAAGCAAAATTAAAACATGGGAAAACCATAACCAAGCATTTATAACTAAAATCCCTAAATTATATTTTAAAATCCAAAACCACACACTAATCAAACCATTAAAACACTATATAAAACCATGCCTTTAGTTGAAACTAATAATTATAGATGAGAACATATCTTAAACCAAGAAGATGATGGAGAAAAATCACCAACACAAGCCTAAAGTAATCCTTAAGATGAAACCCTAGCCTTTCTTTACCCAAAAGCTTTAGAGAGAATTGTAGAGAGTTTAAGAGAAGTTTCTAAGTGTTAATAAACAGAATAATATGAAAAATAAACTCCAAATAGGAATATAAGTCGTGGGGCCTTATTAGGTTAAGTGGGAAAATATCTGCGTTACCCTCACTTAAACTCCCAAAAATCCCATCAGGTGGGTATGACTATCCATACTAGTCATACCCTCCAATACGAGTGGTACCTATCACTCATAACCAAGACCATCTCTCTTTGACCCAATACTGTCCAAGGTACAACACACCCCAAACCATGTCGTATCCAAGTATATGACTAGTACCAATGATCCGTACCCCTAGAAGAATAGAATCCCAAGAGGATTAAATACTGACCATCATACAAGTCCATGGTACGACTCGCACCCTAGTTTACGGCTCATGGTGAGCCACTCATACTTAGATCCAACTTAAGTTACCAATTCTAAGACTAAGTGAAGTAACCAAACAACCTATATCCACCGATACAACTTATACCACTCAAGTCATACCAATTCTAGAAACTAAGTCCAACACACCAACCAACTCTGGTCAGTATACGACTAGTCCATACTACTCATATCCAAGTGTATGAGTTATTTCCCCTAGTCGTATCATGTACAAAGATAAGAAATCCAGGAAATTTTCCAAGGGCTAGAAACCTAAGGTGTTTCAATTATGTTCCATAGTTGGTAACTAATATGTGGTCCAAAATGAGGAAGTTTGCTTCTAGTTTATCCCATGATTTGATGTTGGAGTGTACGGCTGCTATGTTGAATAATTATATGGACATCTCCAGGATAGTGGTTTATATACAATAGGTGAAGAATGATAAAAAAAAGTAGGTAAAGATGGGAAAGAGGCAGAACAAGAAGTTTAGATATTCTAAGTAGGCTACAGGTCAGCAGAATAATGGGAGAGATGGTAAACAGTGGACTAAGAGGAAAAATAGGGGAAATCCTTATTCGTCAATTTGTGCTCTTTATCTTAAGCTTTCTAGTGATTATTATTTTCAGGCTAGCGGTTGTCCTAAGGCATAGGGTGCCCAGTCTTAGGTTAGTGGAGCTCAATCAGCCCCACCTTATCCTCCATGACGATTTTGTGGGCAGTTTTACCATGGATTTTATAAAGAGGAAAGGAACTTGTGTTTTAATTGTGGTCATCTTAGTCATCTGTAAAGAAATTATCCTATAGATAAAGTTTCCACAGGAGCTAATAAGGTTTCAGTCGCCACTTCTTCGACTCCTGCACTTAAGGGAACTATTTTTGGTATCGACATTGGCTGAAACTGTCTCTATACACCTGCTACCCATCAAGAATCTGGGGCATCCCTTGATGTTATCTCTAGTATGTTATACCTCTTCCCTTATGATATTTATTATTTTCTTGATCCGGGTTCTACCCTATCTTATGTGACCCCTTATGTGGATATACACTTTGGTTTTGGTGTTGAAAATATTTTTGACCCCTTTTCTGTGTCTACTTCGATGGGTGATTCTATTATTGCTAGAAAAATTTATAAGAGTTGTATGGTGTCCATCTTTTATAGATATACATTGGTGGATCTAACAAAACTTGATATGGTGGATTTTGATGTAATATTAGGGATGGATTGGCTTCATTTGTACTATACTTCTATGGATTGTAGGATTGAAAGGTTAGTTTCTATTTTCCTAATGAGTCGGTGATTGAATAAGAGAGGAGTTCCTCAGTACCCAAAGAGAAGTTTATTTCCTAACTTAGAGCGCAAAAATTAATTTCCAAAGGGTGTTAGTATCATCTAGTTGTGGTTAAGTATTCTATCTCTAAAAGTCCCTCTTTTCAATCAGTCCCCATGGTTAATGAATTTCCTAAAGTTTTTCCTAATGATCTTTCTGGAATTTCTTTTGATAGGGAGATTGATTTTGGGATTGATCTTCTGGATACTCATCCCTTTTATATTCCTCCTTATAGAATAGATCCTTCTAAACTAAAGAAGCTAAATGACCAGTTAAAGAATCTTCTTGATAATGGTTTGATCCATCCTAGTGTTTCTCCATAGTTTTTTTTGTAATTTTTGTGCAAAAAAGATGGGTCTCTTTGGATGTGTACAGACTATCATCAGTTGAATAAGGTTACGGTGAAAAATAAGTATCATCTCCCTAGGATTATTGACCTCTTTAATCAATTTTAGAGTTCTAGGTGTTTCTCTAAGATTGATCTTTATTTGGGCTACCACCAGTTGAAAATTAGGGATATTGATATTCCCAAGACTATTTTTGTACTCGTTATGGACATTATGAGTTTTTGGTTATGTCATTTGGGTTGAATAATGCTCCGGTTTCTTTCATGGATCTTATGAATTGGGTGTTTAGATAGTTTATATATTTTTTTGTTATAGTCTTCATTGATGACATCTTGGTATACTCTAAGAGTGAGGAGTTTCATGCCCATCACCTTCGAATTGTGTTGCAGACTCTTAAGGACAAAAAATTGTATGCAAAATTTTCTAGGTGTGAATTTTGGTTGTGTTGTGGCCTTTCTTAGGCATGTTATTTCTAGTGAAGGGATCAAGGTAAATCCACAGAAAGTTGAGGCAGTTAAGAAGTGGCCTAGACCCACGACTCCAACTAACATTAGGAACTTTTTGGGCTTGGCTGGGTATTATAGTAGGTTTATGGAGCGTTTCTCATCTATTGTTTTCTGCTGACAAAGTTGACTCTGAAAAAGATTAATTTTATGTGGTCTGATGCTTATGACGGTAGTTTTTAGAAGTTCAAGGATAAGTTGACTTCTCTGCCAGTCTTTAACCTGTCCGAGGGTACTGATGGTTTGTTGTGTATTGTGATACATCCAGTGTACGACTGGTTTATGTATTGATGTAGCATAGTAAGGTTGTGGCCTAATCTTCCAAGCAGTTTAAAGTTCATCAGAGGAATTACCCAACTCACGACCTAGAGTTGGCGGTTTTGGTCTTCGCACTGAAGATTTGGTTCCATTATCTGTATAGAGTGCATGTGGATATTTATTTAGACTATAAGAGCTTACAGTATGTATTTATGCAGAAGAAGTTAAACCTCAGGTAGAGTCAGTGGCTCGAGCTACTTAAGGATTATGAGATGAGTTTTCACTACCATCCAGGTAAAGCTAATGTTATTGTTGATACTCATAGTAGGTTTTCAATGAGAAGCTTATGTCACATTGATGAGGATAAAAAAGGGTTGGTGAAGGATATTCATAGGTTGTCTAACTTGGGAGTTTATCTCTTAGACTCTAAGAATGGAGGAGTAATTATTCAGTAAGTTGTTAAATTATCTCGTGGTGCTGAGGTGAAGGAGAAGCATGCTTTGGATCCCATACTTATACATATTAAGGATGATGTGGGTCAGCAAAAGGTTATGACATTCTAGATTGGAGAAGATGGCATTCTGAGGTATCAAGAAAGGTTATGTGTTTCTAATGTTGATGGACTGCGGGAAAGGATTTGACTGAGGCTCATGAGTCCAGATATATGATTCATCTGGGTTTAACTAAAATGTATCATGACTTGAAGAAAATTTACTGGTGGAATAATATGATAAGAGATATGGCAAACTTTGTGTCTAAGTGTATAGATTGTCAGTAAGTCAAGGTTGAACATCTAAGGCCTGATGGAATATCTCAAGAAATAGAGTTGCCTATGCGGAAGTGGGCGATGATTAATAAGGATTTTATTATGGGTCTTCCGAAGTCTTTCAATTAGTATGATGCTATTTGGGTCATTGTGGATAGAATGACTAAGTTTTCTCACTTCTTGCCTGTGAGGAATAACTACTTAGGAGAGGATTATGCTAAGTTGTTCATTTAGGAAATATTTAAGTTGCATGGAGTGTCGGTGTTCATCATTTTAGACTAAGGAATATAGTTTTCTTCTCACTTCTGGCATTTATTTCAGAAAGGTTTGGGTACTCAGTGAACCTTAGCACCATTTTCCACCCTCAAATGGATGGACAAGCAGAACAAACTATTTATACTTTGGAGGATATTCTAAGGGCCTATGTGATTGATTTTAAAGGAAGTTGGGTTGACCATTTGCCTCTTATTGAGTTTGCTTATAACAATAGTTACCATTCTAGCAT
The DNA here is from genome assembly GCA_030864215.1 of Capsicum pubescens. Classification (NCBI taxonomy): domain Eukaryota; kingdom Viridiplantae; phylum Streptophyta; class Magnoliopsida; order Solanales; family Solanaceae; genus Capsicum; species Capsicum pubescens. Next base: position 130,744,967 of record CM061543.1, read on the forward strand.
CTAAATGGCTCCTTTCGAGGCTCTTTATGGTAGGAGTTGGAGGTTTTGTATTGGATGGTTTGAGGTAGGTTAGACTAGGTTGTTTGTCCCTGAATTGGTTCAAAAAGCCATGACGAATATGAAAATGATTAGAGAAAGACTTAAGACTACACAAAGTCACCTAAAGTCTAATGCGTATGTGAGGAGAAGGGAGTTGGAGTTTGAGGTTGGTGATTAGTTGTTCTTAAAGATTGCTCCTCTAAAAGGAGTCATGAGATTTGGGAAAAAAGAAAAGATCAATCCTTGTTACATTGGTCCATACCAAATTTTAAGGAGAATTGGGAATGTCACGTATGATTTAGATTTGACAGAAAGTTTGGCCTCTATTCATCCAGTTTTCCATGTGTCTATGCTGAAAAAGTGTGTGGGTGACCCTTCTTTGATAGCGCTTATTGGGGATATTGGTGTTTCATATTTGTTGTCTTATGAGGAAGTCCTGATCAAGATATTAGATAGGCAAGTTTGTAGATTAAGGACAACAGATGTAGCCTCGGTGAAGGTTCTTTGGAGAAATTAAAAGGTGGAAAAAGCTACATGGGAAGTTGAGGAAGATATAAAGGCCAAGTACTCACTCTTGTTCCCCGTATTGGATGAAAGTGCTTAAGGTATGAGTTTCATTTCCCTCTTGTCACATTTCAAATTTTCCATTTGGTTCTAATGTATTCATGCTATTATCGTGCTAAAAATATCCTAACACCTCATTTGGGGATGAATGATCCTAGGGGGGAGATAATGTAATACCCCATAAAATTTTAATGAATTTTATTTTGACCCTCCCGTATGCGTAATATCAATTTTGATTTGGATTATGTTAAGGGATGTTAAAAGGATGTTTTGGAAAAGTTTTAGAATTTTTGGAGAGGGTTCGAGACCATTTTGAGACTCTGAGGCAGTAAGCTTCCGTAATCGTGGTATTCCATGCCACTTACCCTCCACGATAAGGGTGTGGCACGGAGGCTAAACTCCGTGATAGCGGTGTGCCACGCTGCTATGTAAAAATTTTCCAGTTTTGTTTTATCCACTTAGGGTGAGGGAATTTTGGTCCTTTTACCCCTTGCACGACTTTTAAACACTAAATATACGTCTTTCCTTCAGTTTTCAAAGATCAAAATCCATTCTTTTATTCTCTAACTCTCCAATCAAGAAACTTCAAGGATTTCACAGTGAATTCACCATCAAGCTCCAAACTTCAATTTCTCTCCAAATTCTTTGGTATTTTAGGTATGCCTCTCATCCTTAACTTGATTTTATATTGTGGCATTTATTTACTCATTATTCTTATGATTTTAAGTGATGGATTTGAAATTATATTGAGGTATTTTGATGGTTATTACTTAAATTGCTTTTCCCATTATTTAAATGTGTTGTTTATGTTTTAATTGATGGTTTTTGGGGCTGAATGGATGCATTAATATGAGGATTGGAATGGTGAACATGGGTTTCTTAAAATTAATGAAAATTTGTCTTGATAATGAAAATAACCTCAACCCACCTTTATAACTTGGTTTTGAACATGGAATTTGAATGATTTAACTTACTTTTGGAACATAGCATTGCATTAAAGGACAATGGATGAAAAAATAGTTTTGGAATTCCTGTGGTGGCAATAGTTTAGATTTTAAATGGAACTTGGGAGTCTAATGGTTATATGGAATGGTTTGGCATGATTGAATTAGTTTGCAAGTATATTGGTATGATGTACTAAGTTAGTAAATGACTTAATAAATGACTCCTTGGTTAATTTTTGTGTAATTTTTTCAGTTCCTTCTATCGAATCAGTTTTCTTTCTTATTTTATTAGTAACTCTTTTTGCTCTTACTTTCTGTTTACATGGTGTTGTAAACCACCAATCCGTTCTAGTTATTATATGTGGGTATAATTTATCTAAAAATGGCATTCCTAAAAGTATATCTTTTGATGTTAGCTCATAATTATAGATTTCTTATATTGTTAATATTTTATCCCATACTTGTGTTTTTACATTCTTAGCTTTATAAGCAATTAAGCTTCCTTCATTATTAAATCCTTTAACTATTATTGGTGTTTTTAATTTATCCCATTTACTTTTTGGTAAACAATTATATCTACATAAATTAGTTTCTGCTCCTGTATCTATCATAGGCGTATAATATCTACTGTAATACCCTTCTACTACTATCTACATTAATACATATATTTTCATATCATGTTAAAGCTCTTCTTAAGAATAATTTCTCTCTGTTATATGTTATAGATAATTGTGTATGCTCTATATTATATGGTTTTACTTGTTCTAGCCATTTTATTCCTAATATTATGTCTGCTTTTTGCATTTCTTCCTTTATTTCAAATTCTATTTTTATTTTTCTAACTCCTATTGTTATTTTTTTTCTGCTATATTTTTAGTGTTTATTAAGCTTCTTGGTAGATCTGGGCATATATTATTGTCAGATTTTATTTCCTCATTTTTTACTAGATATCTTGCTATATAATTTTCTTCTTGTCCTTTATTTAAGAGTATTAAATATTCTTTTTCATTTATTGTTCCTGTTATGTAATATTGGTTTAAATTAGTTGTTGAACTTGTTTCATAACTTGTTCTTTTTGATGAACTTGATGATTCTGATTTTTCATAAGCTATTCTTTTTGTTATACTTATTCTATCATTTATTATTTCTAAATTTTCTTCTATATCTATGTCTCTATAACTATAATCATTATTATCAATTGTTTTTACAAATTGTTCGAAAGGACTTTCTATTTGTATTTTGTTAATTTTATTTTTTCCGATTATTTTATGTTTTGTTGTTAATACATATAGATTTTTACATCTTGCTGTAAATATTTTACTTCTTGAGGTTAGTTCTATTCCTGATATTTTCCAATATAATACTAATGATTTATCTATTATTGCTACTGAATAATTCACACTTATTATAAATTTAAATTTTTGGTATATTAAATTTCCTTTTATGGCAGTTATTATACTTTTTCTATAGGTTTTATAATTCTATCATCTGCTAGGTATAATTCTATTGGTGTATCTATTCCTTCTCTAAAACATGCTTTTATCAATATTTCTGTTCCTCCAAGGTGTACATATTTTATTGGGTCTTTACTTTTTATATCGTTTATTTCTTTATTAATTATACTTTTTGTTACTAGTGGTATACTAGCTCTTCCTTTTACATATCTACAATCTATTACATATTCTTTTTGACTTACTACGTAGTATTCTTCTTTTCTTCTACTAAATATGTTTTTTATTATTGGTATTTTAAATATTTTTTCTACACTTAAATCTAATTCTTTTCCTTTTATTTCATCAAATATATGACTATCAAATATTATTTTTTGATTTGTTCCTCCTTCATTTAAATATTCTTCCTGTGTTATTATTTTTATATCTTCTTCGGTTATTTGGTCTTATATCTTCTTCAGTCATTTAATTCATCTAATTCACTATCTATTTCATTATCTGTTTCATTCTCTGAAATTTCATATATACTATCTTCACTTTCTAATTCGTAATCTATATAATCTATCTGCATATATTCTGCATTTTCTATTTTTATTTTTGATATTTGTTTATTTTTTGGGTTTTAGGTAATTTACAATCTCTAGCTAAATGTCCTAATTTTCCGCAATTATAACAAGTACATTCTTTTATAAATTTCTTTTTCCTATATGGTCTTTTATGTTTATAATTTTTTACATACATTTTTAACAGCTCTTAGAGATGCTCAAAATCTAAATTTCAGACAGTCTCTGATGGGTTCAATTGAATACACGGTGGCCTATGGTCCAGTTTATTTCAATACACATACAAATTTGCAATTATATTTGACTGATGTAAATACACTTGATGCTTTGACATTAAATGTAAAAACGCATGGTTATAATTATGCACCTGGATCTGAACTTATATGTTTGTCATACAAGATTTATTATAGATTGTTGTCTACTTTAAATCCTCGATGTAAGTTATACGATACATAAGATCAGACTATATTAGTCGAAACTAATTTTGCAAGGTCTAAGGTTACCATTAGGAGACCTATCAAATGGAATGAAATTGATTTTCCCCTACTTGGACCTTAAATTCTGTTATATCTCTGAGTTAGGTTACTAATGACATGACAAATAGTGACCTTTCACATGTTACCCAGAATTCGGATGGGTGAATCTGTATTTAGTTTGATGATAAGTCTACTATTTATAACAGACATTCATTTTCAATGCCTAAATTATTACTTTCTATGCATCATATTTCTCCGGTAGAACCATCATATGGTCCAGCTAGAAGTCGCGTTGCTTCGTTGCATACGATCGATTCTGCTTCTACAAGATTTGTAGAAAAGGTTAAGATTAATCCTTGAACAAATATTGTTCAAGATAATGATAATATCTCTGATAGAGATATCCCTATTGCTTCTAAAATGAACTTTGACCCTAATGATACTTGATGATTCCACACCAAATTAATTTTAGTCCTAGATCTTAGGCAAGAAATTATATTAAAAGAGAATTTTTTGATAAAAAATGGAACCGATTTAGAACCTAGTTTTTGTAGACTTATAGTCCCGATGAATTAAATAATATTTCTCAAGAATTTTATAAAGCTTGTGCCCTGCATAATCAAATTATTTATTTTGTTCCTTGGTTTATAACCACTTATTTGCCTTGATACATAAAGGTTTTAGAACGATCTTACAAAGATGTTAGTGGTAATATTGTTAAAGCTATTTGTCCGCCACAGGCACCTTTCATTTTACCTAATAATATAGGAAACATTTTTTCTGCTTTTCATAAATTCATTGATAATGAAGTTACGAAGTTAAGCAACACCGAAATTAATAATCTGATTTCTCAAAATAATTATTTGATCTTGTATGTTAAAGTTTTAGGGAACATATCAGTTCTCTTGATAAAAAAACTTGATGAATTAACTAATTTGGTTAAAGATCTGAGTACTAGTTCAAAATTGGCTGATATTTCCTCCTTTTCAAGAAGTAAGTTAGAAGATTTAACAACTAATACTAGTATTCAAAGACCTCCTGATATTCAGGGTTTCAAATTAGTTCACCTTTAAAAGATTTGGAAGAGCTTCTTGATAAAAAAGCTTTCTGAATTAAGTGTTAATCCCATTGATCTATCAAATAATTTTGCTGATCAAATAGAATCTACTCTTGATTTGAAAAATCAAACCAAATCAGAGATTAATAAGCTCAGAGAAATGATTAGAAAACAACCGGGTAAAAATCTCAGGTATGCTGATTTACCTCATAGGAAAATATATTACTATCTGAGGCCTACTCCTCAAGATGTTCTTATACAGAAAAAGGACTGGAATCAGACTAATACGTCTTATAGTGGTTCCGATATATATGAATGGAATCTAGATATCCTAATTGATAGGCAATTAATTATCCTTGTACACTGCATGATGATGTATGCAACCGTATGCAGAACGACTGGTGATAAGAATACAGATAAAATTATTTGTGAAATGATAATTGCTAGTTTTACTGGCCAACTTCGTGGCTGGTGGGATAATTTCCTAACTACTGATCAGAAGGCAACTTTTATCACTGCTATAGCTACTGAACTAGGGGTTGATAACCTAGGAAGAGCCCAAGTCGAAAATAGGGAAGATGTTGTTTATACTCTCATTCTTACTATTTTAAAACATTTTAATGGTAGATTCACCAACAAGTATAAAACTATCCGAACTCTCTTAAATGGTCTTGGATGTAAGACTCAAGGAGAATTTAGATGGTATAAAGACCCTTTTATGAGTTGGGTTATGGAACTACCCTAGAATAGGTTTGCTCATTAGAAGACTACGTTTATAGATGGGCTTCCTCCATTATTTGCTGAAAGGGTAAGAAAGGCTCTTAGAAGTTCTTACGGCGAAATTCCATAAGAAAATTATACCTATGGAAAATTGATAGGAGTATGTACACAAGAAGGATTAAAATTATGTAATGAGTTAAAGTTATCAAGATAATTTAAAATTGATAAGATTAAGGAAAGTTCTCAATTAGGAGACTTCTGTACTCAATTTGGGGTATCTGAACCAACTTTTTTCTTCTAGGAAAAAGAGTCATAGATATTCTAAGGATGATAAACCTTATAGGAAAAGGAGAACCAGATATAGATCCAAAGAAGAGCGTAAAGCTATAAAAGCTTATCGTAAGTCTACTAGATTTACGAAAAATAGATCTAAGTGAGATCTTGCTAAGATTCAGTGTTACAAATGTGGTAAGTTTGGACATATTGCTCCTAACTGTAAGCCTGAAAAGATGAAGTCCTTAGAACTTGATGAAGACCTTCACGACATGGTTTATGGATTGTTATACACCTCAAGATTAGAATCTGATTATAACTCCGAATCAGAATAAAAAAATGAAGTCGATTTGCTTGATTTATCTAGTAGTGATAAAAAAAGTTAATACTACATGTTCTGATTGTAAAGGTCATACCTGCACTTGTGACGATGCATTTTATAAATTGCAATCCTAATTTGAAGATTTGAATATAAGGATCATTACTTCTGATAATATTTTGGATATCTTAAAAGAAGTTTCGGATGAGAAACTATACGAAAAAATTATTAATTTATCTACTAGTTCAAAATCTAGTACGTCTAAAATTGTTGATAATAATTTTCTTGAACCGATGAAAAATCCTAATTATTTTATGCCCTATTCTTTATCAGAGGTTAATAAGCATCTTGCGATGAGTTTTGCCCCTAGTAGAGATACTTCTTTTGATGATTTAAAAATTGAAGTTGAAAACTTGAGAAAGGTGATTAAATCTCTTAAACAAAATCAAATGATTTGTGATCACAGGATTTCGCAAATTGAGAAAGATATTTCTCCTACTAAAATTTCCAATGGAAAAGGAAAAATTGATGATGAAAATAAGGAAGATGTTCTTCAAAAAACACTTGATCTGAAAAATGATTATTTTCTTATCATGATGCAAATTATTACTAGTACATTAAATGTACTATTTTGATTAATAACCAGTTTTCTATAACTAATGTTGTCATGATAGACAGTGGAACGGATGTTAGCAGAATTCAAGAAGGGTTAATCCCTACTAAATATTTTTAAAAGACTACTCACATGGTTAAATTTGCATCTGGACATGCTCTTGATATAGAGTATAAATTTCTAAATGCTCATATTTGCCAAAATAAAGTTTGCATTCTGGATTTCTTCTTTTTGGTAAAAAATCAGTTATCCCCTCCAATTATACTTGGAATTCCTTTTACTGCTGCTATATATCCTTTTACTCATCTTAATTCTAAAGGATTTACTGTTACGTACAAGAATAAAGAGATATCTTATTCTTTTGTTACATATCCCATAACTAAAGACATAAATGCTTTAATTGATATGAAGCAAAAGCATGTTGATTCTTTATAGCTTGAACTACTTAGCATGAATATTTGTGATACAATAAAATATGCTAAGATACAGGAAAAAAATAAATTAATTTCCAAACAAATGGTTGTTAATATTTGTGATGATGATACAAGAATAACAAGGGAGGCACGAAAAACACTCCAAATCAGTCCACAAATCTTAAGGATTCGAGGACCAAGATGGAGACCACTCTCGGATTAACTACCAACAATAAGATTACAAGATATAGTGGTGTATTTGACACCAAATCAGCAGTCCAAACTAATATTAACCACAATATATGATGAACAAGAAGACACAAAATTCAAATTTAACAATAACAACAAGAACACAAGATTACAACACAACAATAAAAAGATTACATTAAGGTAAAAGGATAGATAGATAGACCACATGAAGGTATAATCTTAAGAACCCAAGAATGGACAATCTTGGACCCTTAACACTACAAAAAACAATAAACCTATCTCTTACAAAGATACAAGTTCGGATTCCGCCTCCCAAGCATCAATGTTTCCAAGCAAACACAATCACTAGTGATTCCACACTAGATCTTGCCCTAGTTTCGGTTGGTGGATTTTCCAAGCCCTAAATATGGTGTTACAAGTCTTACAAGACTTACAATAATATCCCAAAAACTCCTAATGTAAGCCCTAACATGTTACTTATATAGTTATTACAAAATGAAAGCTAAAAATGACCAAAAGGCCTTTAAGTGATGGGCTCCCATCAAGTGTAGCCCAAGTGTAGTGTTTGGACTATTTTGGGTGCATACTTAGGTCCTCTTTGGCTCTTCAACTTAACACACCAAGTCTCGGATCCAACACGCACTCTCATAAATCCATGTCCGGGATTATTCTTGTATTAGCTGATCACCCCAGTGCTTTTTGGAATCGCAAAAGACATATTGTTACCCTTCTGAAGATAATTTCTCTGAGGATGGTATCCCGACCAAATCACGACCTTGTCAAATGAATGTCGAATTAGTTGAATTCTGCAAAAAAGAGATTTATAATCTGTTACAAAAGGGTTTGATAAAACCTTCGAAATCTCTTTGATCTTGTACTACATTTTATATTAATAACGCTGTAGAAAAGGAATGTGGTGTTCCCAGGTTAGTAATAAATTACAAGCCCTTGAATAAATATTTAAAATGGATTAGATATCCTATTCCAAATAAAAGGGATTTACTATCACAGTTATATAATGCCAACATATTTTCAAAATTTGATTTAAAATATGGATAATGGCAAATTCAAATTTTGAAAGAGCACACTTATAGAATTTCTTTCAATGTTCCTTTTGGATAATATGAATGGAATGTTATGCCATTTGGCTTTAAAAATGCCTCTTCTGTATTTCAGAAAATAATGAATGATATTTTCAATCCTTATATGGATTTCATCGTTATTTATATTGATGACATATTGATATTTTCTAAGATATTTGAGTTTCATATTAAGCATCGTGATATTTTTAAGAATATTGTGATACAAAATGGTCTAGTAATATCCAAACCAAAAATGAGCCTGTTTCAAACCGATGTTTGATTTTTAGGACATAATATATGTCAAAGGAAGATTACTCCCATACAAAAATCTATTGATTTTGCTTCTAAATTTCTTGATGTTATTACTGACAGGACTCAGCTGTAATGATTTTTAGGGAGTCTAAATTATATATCTTCCTTTTATAAAAATTTGTCATGCGATTTAACCCCATTATATGAATGGCTAAAAAAGGATTCCAAAAGTCCATGGACTGATAGTTATATAGATCTTGTTAAATGAATTAAACAGAGTGTTAAAACCTTACCATATTTGACTTTGGCTAATCCAGCATGGCAAAAGGTTATTGAGACAGACGAGTCTAATATAGGTTATGGTGGAATACTGAAATAAGTTAATCCCCATGACAAATCTGAATATCTGATAAGATTTCATTTAGGAAAATGGACTGAAGCCTAGAAAAAATATGTTATTGTGGCTCATGAAATGCTTACTATTGTTAAGTGTGTTTTGAAATTTCAAGACGATTTATACAACCAAAAGTTTTTGATAAAAACTGATGCCCAATCTATAAAGTACATGTTTGATAAAGATTTTAAACATGATGCTTCTAAATTAATTTTTGCAAGGTGGCAAGCTCAATTAGCCCCTTTTGATTTTGAGATACAATATAAAAAGGGAATTGATAAGTCCCTCACTGACTTTCTATCTAGGGAATATCTAAATTAAAAATGAATTTTTATACTTCATTTCTTACTGAAAAAATCTTGATTACCATCTTAAAGGTAATACCGAGATTTATAAAATCTTATAATTGAAAAAATTATCCATGATACGGTTGAAGAAGAATTCTATGTCTATGATTATGAAGATGTCAGAGAAATATTTGATCTGCATGGGTTTGATATATCTACCTAAAACTAATTGTTTTATTTACAGTATGGATCCTTAATGGTAATGGGCTAGAGGAAAAGGAGGAGGAAAATCAGGAGGAAGATCATCCTCCGGGGGAAGATTATCCCTAAAAATATCATATTCTCAAGGATCATTATACGGATCCTCATCTAATTCTCTAGTTATACAAATGGGAAATAAAAGTTTGATAAAGTCTAAAATAACGCAGAAAGGCGAATCATCATGATCTCCTTCAATTTATCGTAAAGATATTCTAAAGGATAATTCGTTATACGAACAGTTGCAGGCATATCTAACCTCGCAAAAACAAAGTCATACATTTGCTTCTATAGCTAAAAAAGAGGACAATGGTGATATCAAGTCCTACAAAAAATAGAAAACAAAGAAATGATATTTCTTGTTTAAAACTCTGAGATTCAGAGGAGAAATGAACCATGGAAGATACTTCAAAAATATTTAATGAATACTTTATATTTCCTGGTTGAATCATACAAAACCCTTACTTATTATAAGACTATTCTCACTTCTACAGGCAGTGCATATTTTGGGCACTTTGTTAGGTATAATATAGAAAAGAATGTTTATAACTTCTCAAAAATTATTATTAAAAGGATTATAGCCATTGAAGATTGGGGGATGACCACAATGACCAAAAGACAGATCAGTCTTAAAGGATCTCGTATAAATTTTACTTATTGGAATTATATCCAAGCCTTTGATAAAGTGCTTTATTATAATAATGATAAACATAAACATTCTTGGTTTATGAAAATATGTGCAAATATATTTGCAGAACCAATTCCTAAATGGTTTTTGAATCAGTGGTCATACCACGATCCAACCACCAAGATATAGCCGGATCCATTTCTTAAGTTATACAAAGAATTGACCCAAGTTTCTCCAAAGTTAAACGAGCTATATCAAGTAGATCATATCTGCAATCTTGAAAAAATTGATCAAATTTACTTCTTTATTGAATTTTCAATTTCATGGATACACAAATTGGCTCCAGAATTGGGATTCACAGGAGAATAGATCCCTTGTTTATACAGGGTATTTTATAATAATTTTTGGGACAAATTAATGCAGAAGGATCCCAAAACAAAAATTTTGCATGGACAAGAACTTCTGGACTCTATTAAAATTAAAGTTCAAGAATATACAGCAGCCCCTCGAAAGGGTATTATTAAGGACAGTGCGATTAAGCACATTGCTAGAAGGATCTTTGTGCAAGACAGATATAGAATTAAAATGATAGAAAAATACTTGGAAGAAGTTAAAAGAAATCTACTTCAATTTGTTAATAAATATGATAAGTAAGACACTTCAATAAAGAGTGTCACCAGCGATGATATTGCCAAAGAAGATATTCAATACTCTCAGCTTATCCCCTCAGATAAGATACTATGTGATAGTATCAATGAATGAACAGAAGAGTTCCTTAGGTAATTAAAAGGAAAAAATAAAATATAAGATATACTGTTTACACAGTAATTACACTATGCGCGGGACCCAGATGTGAGACCCAATTTACTGTACATAGATTCCTACACAGGAGATATACTATGCACGGGATCGAATGTGGGACCCATATTATTGTTCATAGATTCCTTTCTTTTCCTATATATAGAAGCCTTCATTTATCAAGGAAGGCAGGAGTTTAGAACAAGAATTCTCTCTCTACTCTCTTAATTGCTCTCTTGTATATTTCTTTCAAGTGTGAATAAAGACTATCGTTAATACTATTCTGGCCTTTCGGCCTTGCTTTTGGCCATATAAGGTATTTATTTGTTCTCTTATTTTGGGTTATTTACTTATTCTCTCTCCCTCTCCGTCCTTGACTATGTTCGGCTAAGTATTTTTCATATCTATGCTGGAAATCCAACTTCTCGTGTATAATAACCGTGAAACATTCAGACTCTATCAAAATATAAAGAAATTTCTCTATAGTTTCTTGACTTGATTCTGAGATGGTCGTACAGTCGAAGTTGGTACTGCTTTTGTTAGCTTTGTCTTAGTGACTACGTCTAGCAAGCCATGACTCTTAAGCCCATTAAAATTAAAGAAAAAGGCATCCTTTTCACGGTTAGAACCGTTAGACACATGGGCTCAACTCAAGTATGTATTAAGTGTAAGTATATGGTATGTATGTGCATATATTTTCTATAGAATCTAAACTAGAATATATTTAAAGTATACATGCGTATATGTTTTCTAAAGTAGTATATATTTAGTATATATATATTGTATGTATATTGTTTCAAGTAGTATTTAAAGTAGTATATATATTATATTGTAAGCATATATGTGTATATATTTTCTATACACTCTGAACTAGTATATATTTAATGTATACATGTGTATATGTTTTCTAAAGTAGTATATATTTAGTGTATATATGTTGTATGTATATTGTTTAACGTATTTAAAATGTATATAGGTGTGTATATATTAAAGAAACATGAAAATTGTGAATCTAATATTTTTTTTGGGGGCAAAATTCAGTAATAGCATACTTATCTCCTTAATTATGAGTTTCATAGCAACAGTACAAGTTGTATTTTGTATTTTTGCAAACTATTGCTTCAAAAATACAAATACATATGATTTTTACTGCCCTTATGATCGATATGTATTTTGTATTTTTGCAAACTGTTGCTACAAAAATACAAATACATACAAATACATATGCTACAAAATGTAATTTGATAAAAGTGTTGTTATTTTTTGTAATTTAATACTTAAATATGCTACTTTATGTATTTTTTTCTTTCTTTTTTTTTACATTTTGACCGGCTTGGACCGGTCAAAACAGGATACACGTTAAGTGGGCCAGTTTCGGTCCATTTCAACACATTTCACTGTTTGAGCCCGGATCGGACCATCCCGTTAAGAGTGACCCGGTATCGTACCGGCCTAGAATCCGATAAAAATTACCTGGGCCGGTGCTGGGTTGAATCGAACCGGCCTGATTAACATCCCTAGAACTGTTTGGTGGAAAAGTTAACGTGAGAGGCTTAGTTCTGTTCTGCTTTTTGGAAAAGAAAAGACAACAACATAGTAGGATAGCAGCCACATGAAACCCATACCGCGTGCGCGGCAATGCTCTAACCGGTCTTGCACACCCTTAATCATTGATCTACACCATAAGGTTGATTCTAGGGTGTTCAGAATAACATGTATCAAGTAAAATTTTATTTATATACACGATATATTTTTCTAACGAAGTGTTCGTCTGACTACTCTTGATATTATGTAGTAGTTCTACTCCTATTCTTATGAGCTAACTTTTAAGACTAAATTAGACGACGATACTTTGAGCAAAGATCTCATTCAGCTTCTCAGCTGTAGTGGGCTATTTTAATCCAAAGTTTTAATATTATATAAAATGATACTTTGAGCAAGGTTCTCATTCAACGATATTTAACCTTTTAACTGATGACAATAGTAAATTAATAATTAATAAATCACAATTGGTAAATATGTATAATTGAAAAGCTTGGATATCATTTCTAAGATTAACAGAGTATCAGTTTCCACTAAAAATATACAAACTAATTGAAAAAACTACAGAATAAAAAAGAAGCAACCTTGGAGAATCCTTTGACGAAACCAGAATAGATTCTTTAGACGAAGACAACAATAACAATAATGAAAACAATATATTTAGTGCAATTTCACAAGTGTGATTTGAAGAGGATAAGATGTACGCCGACCTTACCCCTATCTTTGTGGGATAGAGAGGGTGTTTCCTATCTAGGGAGATAAGTAATCATAATAATTCCCAAGTTGTTTGTTCATAGAGAAATTGATACAATTAAATACCCTTCAAACCATCCTATCTAATGCAATTATATAAAAAATAATCACAAATTTCTGAAAACAAATATACTATGGCCGTACAACAATATTAGAATTAAATTACACACAAAAGTATAACATGATAAAAAACATGATTCATAAAATAAAAAAAATTTAACCTTCTACCCTAATCTTTGGCCTTCGTACATTCCTATCTAATGCACATATATAAAAAAGAATCACAAATTTCTTAAAATAGGTATACTACAGGCATGCAACAATGTTAGAATTAAATTGCAAATACATGCATAAAAAAAGAATCACAATTTGACTTACAAACAAAGACCAAATTCTAAAACTCTCTATAATAAAATGAAAAAAAAATCAATTTATGCTACAATACAATACTCATTGAAGTTACTCGTGTGATATTAAGTTATAATTATGTCAAAAATGTATATGTGTGAAGAAATAAGGGATATTAATTTATAATTATGTCAAAAACGTATATAGATGAAAAAAATACCTTTTTTTAAGAGAATAAACTTGCAGGCAGTATAGAGTTCATTGGCAGCAATGACTTCGTCATGTGGATAATTTAATTAAATTAGACCAATCAGATTATTATTATAATTGATCACATATATAATTTAATTTAAAATGTAGTGGGATTATTATGTGGCGTATTAATTGTAAGACCTAAATTACCTATAATATTTTTTAAAATTTTTACCAAAAATACCTTATTTAAAATACCAAAACTAGTTTATGTGCAGTTGAGTTCTTTGAATTTAATATTTTGTTTATTTGATTTAATCTGTTTTTCTATCCCTAAATTAGCGTGCCCAATAGATGGGCGTGTATTTTTCCCCTTCTTTTGCACAACTTCCCTTCTCCATTACACGTGCATGTCTTTTTCATTTTCTCCTCTTTCTTTTATTATTTCGCAGTTTAATTTTTTTTGAAAAAAAAATATTTTTTCCAATTGTGTTCAAATTCTCAGAAGATCTAATTGTTAAAATTTCTATTTTGGGATTTACATAATAATATATTATACATAGTTAGGTTATCTATAATGAAATCCAATTTGTAATCTAATAAAGTGTTAAGGCACTTTTTTGGCCTAAAAGTAAATATCTATTAGTATGAGTTTAATTGAAATTATAAAAAATCCGTGGACCTTTTGAAAACATATAGAAAAGGTAGCTTTCCAGAAAAGGCACCTTTTCAGAAAATAAAACTTTCCTGAAAAGGCACTTAAGTAATTATTTAAGGATTGGTCCCTAAGTCAGATATAGTGTGTTTCTTCTTTTCTATCCCATCTCTGGGAAGAAATAACCTGAGAGATATATCAAGACTTAGAAGATCAAGTTTTCCTTTAATTAAGCCTTGTAATGGAACGAGGTTAGTGTTCCTACTATTCTTCTAATTTTAAATCTTTGTATAATTTAACACCCTCAAAATTTCAGGCATTTCATTTTTGGCTTTTCGTGCTTGAAATATTGATTTTGACTCAAATTATGTTTGAGAATGTTAAAAGGATAACCCGGAAGAGTTTCAGAATTTTCGAACGGAATTCGAGGTAGTTTTGGGTCACGGAGGCAGTAAGCCTCCGCGATAGCCTCGTGTCACGGAGGATAATTTTCAAGATATGTTCTATGTCACGGAGGTTAGCCTTTGCGGTAAAGTTCGTGTCATGGAGGCTAGACCTTCGCGATAAGGTCCGTGCCACGGACCTATGTTATTTTGCGGCTGTTTTATTTAATTTAAAAGGGAAGATG
Source organism: Capsicum pubescens (assembly GCA_030864215.1). Classification (NCBI taxonomy): domain Eukaryota; kingdom Viridiplantae; phylum Streptophyta; class Magnoliopsida; order Solanales; family Solanaceae; genus Capsicum; species Capsicum pubescens. Next base: position 130,760,426 of record CM061543.1, read on the forward strand.
GTAGTGATGTCCTTTCACCTATAAATGATTTTTAATCACTATAAGGACCTATTTTTATTAGTTTTTAATATACAAAAGTCATTATTCACTCTTAAATATCCTCTCTCAAAATATCATTTTCTACTCAAGGCTAGGTTTCAAGGAGGTGATAATCTAGGATCCTAAGGGTGCAGTTTTCTTCGAAATTTTGAAAATTAAGGCATGTATCTTTTTTTCTATACTTGTATTTTATTAATGGCATGAAATTGGTTATTATTCATGGTTTTGGTAATGGGTTTTGAACTATGAGTTGAGGTTGTGAATGTGTTTGATTTAAATATTTTTTCATGATTTATTATGCAATAATCATGCTTTATTTATGATTTTGAACATTGTGGGATGCATGAGAATGGTAATTAAAATAAGGGGTCATAGTTAACACCAAATTTGATGATTTTTCCTTGATATATGGTGTTGAAAATTATGTGCCTTCAACCTGTTTGTGAAATTGACAATGAATATGATTTTTTCATGTAGTTTGTCTATTTTTAAAACCTTGCATTGCATAAATGATAAATGGAACGTGAATTTATTTGGTTTGATTTTTAAATAGTTTTGAAAAGGCCTTAGTGGCCACGATTTTGGTTTAATTGGAAACTTTGAAGTCAAATTTGATTTAATGATTTTAAATAGTATAAAGAGATAGACTAGCAAGATCTAATTTTGGTATGACGATATCAATGAGAAATTCCTAATTAAAAGACTCCTTAGTAAATGGTTGGGAATGGGTAAATGGTTTTAATATAGGCTAAAAAGGGATTATATAGCAAAGTCGTGGAAGGTGGAGGTCCCGGAGGGACAGATACTGAAAAATCATGTTTGACGGCATGAGGTTTGATCATGGTGACCGTATGCATGAGACATACTTTATATTTTGGGGATGGCATTAGCCTTCTCAGATTTTCTCCGATACGTGCAACTAACATGCACTGGGGCCTTTCTGCAGGGGGAGATGGACCCATATAGCCCATTAGTGCCTTTAGGATGGCAGAGCTACACTGTCCAGGTTAAGGTTTTACTCTCATGCTAAGCTCTGTTCCCTTTACCGGCATGTGATATATATATACATATTGCATATGATGTTGTGCATTAGGTTTTACTAGTTTTCATATTATGGACTATGGCATTACTTTACTCCTTTATCCCTGAGTTATATACTAGGGCTCCAACCGCTAATCATCTTCAAATGTTGTATCTCCACGCGATGCAGGAACTGGCCATACTCCTACCTTTTCTGCACCGAGACCATGTATTCATAGTTTGAATGAGAGTTGACTTAAAATGGTGAGCTTCCATCCTTCAGAAGACATCATTTCATGTATTGGTTTCCCTTGTCATGGACCTTATTTTAGATTTGTTTTGGCTATGGTCTGGGGCATGTCCAGATATTTACTGGTGTTCAATTTTGTTAGTCATTGTTGGACCACTGTGGACATGGGTATTATGATTAATGTTTGATATCAGTTTTGGTATTGTGGATGGGTTTTGGATATTGATCTCATATAGACTTTTGGGTTTATCTTTCCTAGCTTGTCATATATATATATATATTGGTTATGTTGGAATAGGCTAAGGGGGTAGTCTCCAGTCCTCGGTGGACTTGAGATACCCATCATTGCCAGACCCTGGTTTTGTTCCTGACAAAGTTTGTATCATCGCCTAGGTTTTTGATATGGGATAAATGGCCATCTTATTTTTTGATGATATCTTTGGAGGCTAACACATAGAGGCTCAAGACTTTGTCACCTCGAGGATACGATAACATACATGGAGGACCCGTTTTGAGCCTACCATTGAGTATATCATACATCAAGGCCGTCAGTGAAACATTTCTTGGAGCATTAAAGACTTAAGAACTCATGGTTTTGGACACTTAATGGCTCACAATTTTGGAGTCATCTTCATTGAGGAAATTTTGGTCACTTCACTTTGCCCAAAATGCACTTTATGGCCCTCCTATCATTAAGAGTAGTGTAGTCATTTTGTTTCATTTTGATATATACTATAAATAGGATATTTTAGGTATTCTCTTATTAGTTGTTTAAAGATTAAAATATGAGACATTGAAAATCCTCTCTCTTGAGAGTAGACCACCTTAGTGTAGTTCTTTGTTAGGTCTTAAATAAGCCATCTTTAGTATAGGTCTTGGAAAAGCCAATATTGTTCTTTTCTTGGAAACATGGATCTTGAGATGAGTTGATTCCCTTGGCGTTCACCATAAGAGTGTTGTGTTGTTGTTACATTTATTAGGGGGTTTTGAGTTTAATATACTCTTTATTTCCTAATCTTTGTAATAATTTATGTTTCACTATCTATCTTTACCTTTCGTACAATTGTGTTAGTGTTTGTATCTTATAATCCTTTGTTCTTCTTGAATTCGAATATTGGGTTCATTATATTCATCTTGTTCTTGTTGTATTGTTGTTTTTTTTGGTGTTAAAACACCTTGTAAACTCGTGATACTTGTGTTGTTGTTGTTGGCCGAAACTAGCACTCAAGGGGGTCCTCAGGTTGCTCTGAATTTGTGGACTGTTTTGTGTAGTTTTTTTGCCTTCCTTGGTTTTTATTATATCATTTGGTATCAGAGAATGGCTTGATCTTGTTCCCATAAGATCAATCTTGGGCTCGTAAACTTGAAAATAAAAAAAGGTGTTTGAAAACTGAAAAATAAAAAAAAAAAAGCAAATCTGTTCATTTTTGTGTCTTGAACAAAATTGTGTTGTTGTTGTTGTTTTGGATGAGATTTGTATGTGTTTTTCTCTTCTTAGTTGTTTCTTGTGTTGTTTTTCTTTCTCTCTAATACTCCTTGAGTCTTAATCCAAGTTCTTAAGCTATGTTTCAAGTTGTGTGGGTGCAAATATTGGATGACTTGTTGTTGTTGTTCTTGGAGTTCATCTTGTTGTGTTGAAGAAGTAGTTTCAAAGGGTTGTTTGATCTTGAAACACGAAAAGAAGAGTGAGACTTTTATTTGTCTTGGAAATATCCTCAAGATATCACCAAAGTGGTAAAGGAACAAAAGACATCCCAAAAGTCTAGTTACTACAAAAGAGTAAGACCACTTTTCTAGGTTGTCCAAAAGAGGAAAGGGGACAAGACATCCAAAAAGGTTTTCTTTCCAAATTAGTGCAAGTAGGTGAAAGACTTTTTTAATCTTGAAAAGGGAGTCTAAGACCTTGCTTTCCTATACCTTAGCCTAAGCTTCTTCTTCCAAATGTGAAAGTAAACAACTAAATTCTTGAATCTAAAAAATTTTCAACTTCAACAACATTCCAACAACCAATAGTCGAGTGCCATGTAATCATAAGCTCAAGAATTGGAATTCCTAGTTTCTTTTCTTTGTTCCATTGGTTTCAACTTTGTTGACTCTTATACTAATTGACAACTAGTAAATACCTACTCAGTTGTAAATTTGTTTTTGTGTACGTTCTTGTGTTAGCGTTATTTTTGTGCTTTTCTCATTTTTAACTCGTAGTAACTTCTTTGTTTCAAGTTTGTAAGTAAATTTTGCTTTTTGTGTGTCTTGAGTCGATCAAACAAGAATCCATTTTGGCCCCCAAGTAGAATTGACATCCTATTGACTACCGGAGTATAAACAAATTTCAATATTCGTCGCTCCAATTGTGAGAATACAAAGGTGGGTGTATACAAGTGTTGGTGAGGAGCTTTTAATACTAATCTTGTTTGTTCATTGTGTAGGTACAAAGGTTATATAACGGGAACATGTCTTCGATAGTCGGAGATTATTGTGACTACACCATGGGAGACTGATTGCAGTGAGGGGTTTTATGGCTACGAAGTTGAGGGAGATTGAGAAGGCTATGAAAATATCCATGATCAAAACTTGGGAAGATTTGAGAGTTACAGTTTTGAGGGAGAAAATGAGGTGAATGTTATGCGTAGTGATTATGGTAACTTTGGAGATAATGTTGGACCTCGTGATGGATCTTATGATGACGTTGGGGCATGTGAAGAGTCTTACACTTCTCACTTTGAACCTAGATTTGGTGTTAGGTATAACTCTTTCATTCGTAAAGCTTATGAGAGCTATGATGAGAGTACACGTGAGGAGTGTGAAGATTCATATTCTCCACCTTATAGTACTTCTTATCAAGGTCGATATAGTGTGAATGGTTGTACTAGATCTAGTGGAGGTTGTCCAACGAGAAGAAGAGGGTATACATCTCCAAAACCGAGAGGTACTCATGCGCTTTACAATGTTGATCCGAGAAGGAGTGTACACTCCAGAAAGGTGACCATTTGTGGGATACCGGGCTGCCTTATTGTGTTAAATGATAGGTACTATAGAAACTATATCATTCCATCCACGGTTGACTATTTGGGGTTGTTTTGCGAACCTTTACTTGCTCCATACTTCTTGGACGGGTTTAAGGTTACCGAGAGGGTCAAAGTTGTTTTCTCCTAATTTGAATACCATGAGGAGGTGTGGTGCTATATTCTTTCATTGGCATACAGTCATGTATGCTTAGGTATCAATTGGTTTTCATAACATATAGTTCCAAATGTGCAAAATTGGCCTAATAATGTAAGAGACCGGTGGGGAAATCACCTCGTGACATACATGTTGCTCGAGCCGCAAAGAGAAGTGAATACTTACTCCAATCCAAATACTTATAAGAGACAAAAGATTGAGAGGAGTAAGAATGTGCAATGTGGTAATCCGAGAGTGAAAAAGGGAGAGGTTATGTGGAGCAAATTGAGGGGATTGCCACCAAACTGAGCTAATATTATTTGTCCTTCTATTTCTAAGGATATTTGTGTAGGTACCGACATGGAAAGTGAAAGAGATCAATGTCGAAGTGAAGTTTCTACCCAAGCTTGTGGAGGACCTTCAAAACACGGCAAATGAGAGTCGACTCAATAACTTCAAGGTAAAATAGCTAACTCTTACACTTTTGTACATATGAATGATAATTGTGTGGCTAGTATCCTATTGAGTGAGAGTAGTAGCTTACTTACTTGTGAGTCTAATGATTCATTGACTTTTGTTGATAATGTACATATTATGAGTATGGATACACTAGTTGATCCTATTGATGACCAAATTGACTCTTCTTGTAAGATCAATTTATGTCCACCTAGTGTTAAAGCCTATATGTTGAATGGAAGTACATCGTCTTGTGTAATTGGTGTTGATCAACCTATTTGTGAAAATTCTCCACCACTTGAGTATGTGTGTGACGTGATTAATCAAACTCATCGGTCAACAAAAGGGGAGTGAACCCGAGTGTTATTCTTGGGACAATTTTGTGCTTGAAACTTCTTTGAAACTTGATATTGATCTCTTAGAAAGTGAGGAACTTTCTTGTTCCAAATCTTCCCGTGGGTTGGATCATGCACTCTTTAGGTATAATGTCTTGTTTGAAAATGATATAAACACTCCTAATGAGCCTAGTGGTGAAAAATATGGTATAACTTACCTTGGAGGCTATAGCCTATATGTTAACCCACTATGGTGTGACAACATTCCTCTTAAAGATGGAAATCTCTTCTTGGAAGATGAGAGTACTCTTAAGGGTAAGGAATGTGTAATCTTGGAAGTTACTCCTTCTTCTACGTTGTGTGACTTTATTGTTGAGATTACTCATGGTGATGATTGGGAAACTAGTAATGAGACACACATGAGGGCACCTTAGTAGAAGTCGACTTGAGTGATACTTTTCTCTACTCTCTATTTGCTTTTGTTGATATGTATGCTATTATAGAGAGTATGTCATTTATTTTGGGTGGAGGCCACAGGAAAAAGGAGTGTTGTCTAGACCCGTGTCTCTGGACACTCTTCCCATTTGACCCCAGTGTTAAATATAGAAATGGTAATGTTGGTGCAACCAACTTGTTGCTTAGTCTACATGACAAGCAAAGTGTCACTCTTGATGAATCCCATAACCAAATCCTTCATATATCTTTCATTGAGTTTTTAATAATTCATTCAAAGTATCCTTAGTTATATTGAAAATATGTGCAACCTTGGCACGTTGAGATGATTTGTTGTGCTAACCCTAACCTTCATTCCATGAGGAATTTGTATTTATTTTTCCTCTCTTTGATTTTGCAAGGTTTGGATTCGAGGTCGAATCCTTTTCAAGAAGGGGAGGATGATATGGGACAAATGGCCATCTTATCTTTTGATGACATCTTTGGAGGCCAACACATAGAGGCTCAAGACTTGGTCACCTCGAGGATACGAGAACTTGCATGGAGGACCCGTTTTGAGCCTACCATTAAGCATACCGTACATCAAGGTCGTGAGTGGAATATTGCTTGAAACATTGAAGACTTGAGGACTCATGGCTTTGGACACTTAATGGCTTATGGTTTTGGAGTCATCTTCATTGAGGACATTTGGTCACTTTACTTTGCCCAAAATGCACTCCATGGCCGCTCCTATCATTAAGGGTAGTGTAGTCATTTTGTCTCCTTTTGTAATATACTATAAATAGGACATTTTAGGTCCTCTCTTATTAGTTGTTTAATGATGAAAATATGAGACATCGAAAATCCTCTCTCTTGAGAGTAGAACACCTTAGTGTAGTTCTTTGTTAGGGCTTGAATAAACCATCTTTAGTGTATGGCTTGGAAAAGCCAATATTGTTCTTTGCTTGGAAACGATGGATATTTAGGTGAGTTGATTCCCTTGGTGGTCACCGTAAAAGTGTGGTGTTGTTGCTATATTCATTAGGTGTTTTTGAGTTTAATATACTCTTTTGTTCCTAATTTTTGTAATAATCTATGTCTCACTATCTATCTTTACCTTTCTTGCAATTATTTTGGTGTTTGTATCTTGTAATCATTTGTTCTTGTTGAATCTGAATCTTGGGTTCATTGTGTTCATCTTGTTCTTGTTGTATTTTTGCTATTTTTGTGTTAAAACACCTTGTAAACTCGTGATACTTTTGTTATTATTGTTGGCCGAAACTAGCACTCAAAGGGGTCCTTAAATTGCTCTTAATTTATCGACTATTTTGTGTAGTTTTTGTTCCTTCCGTAGTCTTTATTGTATCAATTTTGGTGTCATGGGTGTCCACAAAGTCGTATCAAGTAGAGTCTCTTTTATGGGTGTGTAGCATGCTACACTTATAAGGGAGAGGATACGAGACATTTAGGAATATTTTCTTTTCTTGTTGTCTTATTTTTGGGCTATAGGGTCTAAGGTTTTGTATTCCTCTAACTCCCATTTATTCACCTTTCAGATCATACCTCCCAGACGATTTGAAGCTTATGGAAACTCATCTATTCCGCCTGAGGATAATATGGGTGGATCTTGTCCAACATATGAGATACAGACCCGTTCTAGGTTTGTTGCTTCTCATTGTCCCCGTGGAGTTCCACCTGCCTCTATTGATCCTTCTTCATAGGGTAACACTCCCATTCAGTCATATCAGAAAGATATCACTAATGTTTAGTTTTGCCAATCTATTAATCTGTTGACTCAGTTGGTGACATCTTAGTAACTTTAAATGGGTCCTATTGGTATTATTGGGAGTTCATCTGAAGCCACTAGAGTTGGATAGTTTATAAGGTTGAATCCTTTCACTTTAATTAGTACTAAGGTTGATGAGGATCCTCAAAGTCTTATAGATGAGATGGAGAAAATCTTTTAGGTTATGCATGCTACTGAGATAAAGGGTGTGGAATTCACTGCTTATCAGTTAAAGGATGTGGCTTACCAATGGTATGAGCAGTGGCATCAGGTTAGTGGTAATAATGCTGAGTCTGCTTTGTAGAAGGATTTCTATGGTGCCTTTCTTGACTGCTTCTTTCCTCAAGAGTTGAGGGAGGTGAAAGCATAAGAGTTTGTGTATTTGAAACAACCCAGAAGCCAGTGAAGGAGTATGCCTTAAATTCCATCAGTTATCTCGATATGATCCTAAACTAGTGTCTAGCATAGGGGCAAGAATGGGGAAGTTCACTTCCAATTTATCTTGTAAATTGGTTTTGAAGAGTAAGGCTACCTTATTGAACAAAGATATGGACATCCTTAGACTGATAGTGTATATGCAGTAGGTTAAGGAGGAAAAAAAGAGGCAAGAAGAAATAGGGGTGAGGCAGAGTAAGAAATTTTGGTATTTAAACCACGGTGGAGGTCAGTAGAAGAGTGGTAGAGATGGTGGGAAATGATCTAAGAATGGTGGGGGCAACTAGGGTTCATATTCGGCTGCTAGTTGTCATTATCTGAAGCCATCCAGAGATTATTATTTCAAGAGTAGTGATAGTTGTTGGGCACTGGGTGCCCAATCTCAGGCCTGTGGGGCCTAGTCAGCTCCATCATAATTTTTTTATAGACTATGTGGTCGGTTGCATCATTGTTTCTGTGATGAGGGGAAGAATCATTGTTTCAATTATGGCCAACTGGAACATATACTGAGGGATTGACCTAGGAGAAAGGTTACTTTAGGGGCTAATAAGAGTTCGATTGCCACATCATCATCTCATACACCAAGGGGTTCCACATCTAGTACCAGCACAAGTCAAAATCACTTGTATACTCTTACTACTCGTTAGGAGTCTGAGGCATAACCTGATGTCGTGATTGGTATGTTAAAACTCTTCTCTCATGATATGTACTATTTACTTAACCTGGGGTCTACTTTTTTTATGTGACCATATTTGTGGTTGTGGATTTTGGTTTCGATCTCGAGTTTATTTTGAACCCTTTTCTACCTCGATGGGTGACTCAATGGTTGTTAGAAAGGTCTATATGGGTTGTGTGGTATCTGTTGATGGTAGCAAAACACTGGTGGATCTTTTTGAATTAGACATTCTAGATTTTAATGTTATCTTGGGGATGGACTGGTTGCACTCGTGCTATGCCTCTTTAGACTGTCGGACTTGTAAGGTCATCTTTAAATTCCCTAATAAGTTATTTATTGAGTGGGAGGGGAGTTCCTTAGTTCGGAAGGGAAGGTTCATATAGTATCTTAGAGCCTAGAAATTGATTTCCAAGGGGTGTCTTTATCATTTGGTTCGGGTTAAAGTATCTCACTCAGAGAGTCCTCTTTATAATTTGTTCCCATGGTTAGTGAATTTCATAAGGTTTTCCCTGATGGTCTTCCCGGTGTTCCTCCTAATAGAAAAATTGATTTTGTGATTGATCTAATTCTGGACATTTGTCCTATCTCTATCCCTCTCTATAGAATGGCTCTGGCTGAGTTAAAGAAACTTAATAAGAAGTTAAAAAATCTTCTTAACAAGAGTTTTATCCATCCTAGTGTATCTTCTGTGGGGTAATCCTACTCTCTTTGTTCGTAAAAAGGATGGTTCTCTTCGGATGTGTATTAATTACTGTCAGTTGAACATGGTAACTGTAAAGAATAAGAACCCTCTTCCTAGGATTGATGATCTGTTTGACCAACTTTAGGGTGCTAAGTATTTCTCTAAGATTGACCTCTTTTCAGGCTATCATCGTCTTAAGATTGGGGAGGAGGATATTTGTAAGGCTGCCTTTCATACTCGATATGGACATTTTGAGTTCTAGGTTATGTCTTTTAGGATGATCAATGCCCTGACGACATTTATGGATCTCATGAATTGGGTATTTCATAAGTTTTTAGACTTATTCATGATTGTATTTATAGATAATAATCTGGTATATTCAAAAAGTGAGGTGGATCATGCCAATCACCTCCTTACTGTGTTGCAGACCCTAAAAGATCAACAATTATATCCTAAGTTTTGAAGTGTGAGTTCTGGTTGAATGCTGTTACTTTTTTGTGTCATGTTGTTTCTAGTGAAGGGATCCTGGTAGATTCACAGAAGGTTGTGGTGGTTAAGAAGTGGCCTACACCCATGACTCCAACCAATATTTGGAGTTTCTTGGGTTTAGCGGGTTATAATAGGTGGTTTATGGAGAGATTTTCATCGATTGCTACACCTTTGACTTAGTTGACTCAGAAGAAGGTACAATTTCTATGGTTCGATGCTTGAAAAAGGAATTTTGAGAAGCTGAATAATAAATTAACTTCTGCTTCAATTTTTACCCTGCTCAAGGGTAGTGATGGGCTCGTGGTTTATTGTGATGCATCCCGTATGGGACTTGGTTGTGTATTAATACAACATGGCAAGGTGGTAGCATATGCTTCTAGGAAGTTAGAAGTTCATGAGAGTAATTATCTAACTCATTATTTAGAGTTGTTGGTTGTGGTATTTGCATTGAAGATTTAGCGGCATTATCCATATGGGGTCCATGCTGACATATTTTTAGATCATAAGACCCTGTAATATGTATTTACCCATAAGGAGTTAAATCTCAGTCAAAGGAGGTGGCTTGAATTTCTCAAGGACTACGATATAATTTTCCACTATCGTCCAGGTAAAGCTAATGTGGTTAATGATGCTCTTAGCAGGTTATCTATGGGGAGTTTGTCTCATGTGAAAGAGGAGAAGCGGGATTTGGTGAAGGATATTCATCAGTTGGCTAATCTTGGAGCTCATCTCTTAGATTCTGAGGATAGTGGTGTGCTTGTGCAAGATGTGGTGAAATTATTTCTTGGTACTACGGTGAAGGAGAAACAGGTGTTGGATCCTCTCTTGATGTAAATCATGAAATATGTGGGTAGGCAGAAGGTAATGGCTTTTGAGATTGGTGGTGATGGTATCTTGATGTACCAAGGGAGGTTATGTGTTCTAGGTGTGGATGGGCTGCGAGGTAGAATTTTGGCCGAAGCTTATGAGTTACGTTATTCGATTTATCCTGGTTTGATGAAGATATATCACGACCTTAAGGAGATCTATTGGTGGAATAACATGAAAAGGGTTGTGGCTAATTTTCTGGCTAAGTGCATGGTATGTCAACAAGTGAAAGTGGAATACTTAAGGCTTGGTGGGTTGTCTCAAGAAATAGAGTTGCGTGTATGGAAATGGAAAGTTATAAATATGGATTTTGTTACCGATCTTCTGCGATCTCACAACTAGTTTGACTCTATTTGGGTCATCATGGATAGGATGACTAAGTCTATTTACTTCTGCCGGTGAGGACCAATTACTCTACTAAGGACTCTGCGAGGTTGTTTAGTCAGGAGATCGTGAAGTTGCATGGCACTCCAGTTTCTATTATTTTTGATTGGGGTACTCAGTTCTCATCTCATTTTTGGCAATTTTTTCAGCGAGGTTTGGGGACTAAAGTGACTCTTAGTATCACTTTTCACCAGAAGACGGATGGACAAGTAGAAAAGACTATTCAAACTTTAGAGGATATATTTCGAGCTTGTGTAATTGACTTTAGTGGTAGTTGGGTTGACAACATACCTCTTGTTGAGTTCACTTATAATAACAATTACAATTCTAGCACTAGTATGGCGCCATTTGAGGTTTTGTATGGTAGGAGGTATAGATCCCCTATTGGTTTATTCAAAGTTAGTGAGGTGAGGTTGTTCGATCTTGATTTAGTTTATCAAGCTATGGAAAAGGTGAAAGTGATTCGAGATAGGCTTAAGACTGCCAAAAGTCACCATAATTCCTATGGAGACGTGAGGTGAAGAGAGTTGAATTTCGATGTGGGTGATTGGGTTCTCTTAAAGGTGTCTCCTATGAAAGGAGTGATGCATTTTGGAAAGAAAGGTAAGCTCAACCCCCACTATATTGGTCCTTATTTGGTTTTAAAGATAGTGAGAGGTGTTTCTTATGCGTTGGAACTGCCTACAAGTTTGGGTTCTATTCACCATGTGTTTCATGTGTCCATGTTGAAGAAATGCGTGTGTGATACTTCCTTGGTGGTGCCTTTTTAGAAGGTTGGTGTCTCAGATTCCTTGTCTTACGAATAGGTCTCGATGGAGATTTTGGATCGACAAGTTCGTAGGTTGTGGACTAAAGATGTATCATTGGTAAAGGTCCTTTGGAGGAACCATAAAGTGGAAGAAGCCACTTGGGAGGCAGAAGAGAATATGAAGGCTAACTGCCTATTTTTTTCCATGTGATTGATGAAGAAACTTGAGGTATGAATTTTGTTCTTCTTGTTGTTATCCGAGTTTATCTTTTGATTCTGGTGTGTTATTATCATTCTCGTGCGAAACTTGTCCTAGATCATCATTTGAAGATGAATGATTCTAATGGAGGGATAATGTAACACCCTTAAAATTTTGGGAATTTAATTTTTGGCCTTCCCATGCTTGAAATATCAATTTTTAACTCAAATTATGTTCGGAGATGTTAAAAGGGTAATCCAAAAAAGTTTCAGAATTTTTAGACGGGGTTCTAGGTACTTTTGGGTCACGAAGGTAGTAAGCCTCTGCGATAGCCCCATGTCACGGAGAATTTTCTCTGCAATACGGTCCTTATTGTAGAGGTTAGCCTCCTTAATAGGGTTTGTGTCATGGAGGATAGACCTACGCGATAAGGTCCGTGCCATGGATCTGTGTTATTTTGTAATTGTTTTATTTAATTAAAAAGGAAAGAGGGGTAGTGAGGTATTTTCACATATAAATACTTTTTAATCACTATAAGGACCTATTTCTATAAGTTTTTAATATATGAATGTCATTATTCACTCTTAAACATACTCTTTCAAAATTTGCTTTTCTACTCAAGACTAGGGTTCAAGGAGGTGATCATCTAGGGTCCTAAGGGTGTGGTTTTCTTCGAATTTCTTGGCAATTAAGGCATTCATCTCTTTCTCTATACTTGTATTTTATTAATGACATGAAATTGGTTATTATTCATGATTTTGATAATGGGTTTTGAACAATGAGTTGATGGTTGTGAATGCGTTTGGTTTGAATGTTTTTTCATGGTTTATTATGCAATAATCATGCTTTATTTATGATTTTGAACATTGTGGGATGCATGGGAATGGTATTTAAACTAAGGGGTCATGGTTAATCCCTAAGTCGATAATTTTTCCTTGATATATGGTATTGAAAATCATGTTCCCTCAACTTGTTTTTGAAATTGACAATGAAAATGATTTTGTCATGTAGTTTAACTATTTTTGAAACTTTGCATTGCATAAATGTTAAATGGAATATGAATTGGTTTGGTTTGGGTTTTAAATGATTTTGGAAAGGCCTTGGTGGCCACGGTTTTGGTTTAATTAGAAACTTTGGTGTCAAATTTGGTTTAATGGTTTCATATGGTATAAAGGGATAGACTTGCAAGCTCTAGTTCTAGTATGAAGATACCAATGTCTAATTAAAAGACACCTTGGTAAATGGTTGGGAATGTGTAAATGGTTTTAATATGGGCTTAAAGGAATTATGTAGCAAAGTCGTGAAAGGTAGAGGTCTCGGGGGGGACCGATACGGGAAACTCATGTTTGCCGACATGAGGTTTGATCATGGTGATTGTGCGCATGAGATACACTTTATATTTTAGGGATGGCATTAGCCTTCTCGGGTTTTCTATGGTACTTACGACTAACACATATTGGGGCCCTTCTAGCAGGAGGAGCTGAACCCATATAGCCAGTGGGTGCCTTTAGGTTGACAGAGCTACATAGTCCAGGTTAATGTTTTACTCCCATGCTAAGCCCTGTTCCCTTTTACAACATATGATATATATACATATTGCATATGATGTTGTGCATTGGGTTTTATTGATTTTCATATTATTGATTATGACATTTTTTCACTCCTTTATCCCTGAGTTTCATGCTAGCGCTCAAACCGCTAACCGTCTTCAGACGTTGTATCCCCATGCGATGTAGAAACTGGCCATACTCCTACCTTTCCTACACAGTGATCAGGTGTTCGTGGTTAGATCGAGAGTTGACTTGAAGTGGTGAGCTTCCATCCTTGGGAAGACTTCATTTCAAGTTTTTATTTTTCTTTTCTTGGACTTTATTTTAGATTTGTTTTTGTTATGGTCGGGGGGTATGTCCCGATATTTTACTGGTATTCGATTTATTTAAAGGATTTGTTGGACTACCGTGGACATGGGTATTATGGTTGATGTTCGGTATTAGTTTTGTATTGTGGATGGTTTTCAGATATTGATCTCATAGACTTTTGGGTTTATCTTTCCTATCTTGTCTTATATATATTAGTTATATTGGAATAGACTAAGGGGGCGGTCTCTGATCCTCAGTGGACTTGAGATACCCGTCACGGCGAGGTCCTTATTTGGGTCATGATAATAATAATTTAATGTGATCTTGTGGTGAATTCTTAAAAGTATTCTAACAAGTGGTATCAAAGCAAAGTCTTGTTAGATTATTAAGCAGGTTTTAAATACTAGGGGATCAAGTTCGGTTAGTAATTTATGTGTTTTATTTTTTACGAAGGATTTTCTGTATTTTTTCTTTAAGAGGTTTTAAATGATAGTGTTTCGGCTATTGCTCGAGTTTTTGGAGACAATGGTTTATATTTATTATCAAATGATGAATCATTGAGATGTTTTTCGTTAAGTATTTAAATATATGAAGACTACATGCTACTTGAAATTTCTTTTCCTCCTGAATTGCCACTTTCTATAATAATGGTGTCTGGATGAAGTAATATTAAATGGCACCTATTCTAAAGATCACCATTATGGTGTTGTTTCATGTGGTTTGTGGGATGTTGTGATTGGAGTAGCACAATATGTTTTCTCAAATTCATGATATTTTTTGTTTCTTTTCAAGATTCTGGACAATTTTTTTAAGAGTTTGCTAATGCATTTTTAAATTTAGGAGTTTAAGGAAATACAATTTTATATAAGATTTTATTTTGGGTTTGGAATTATCCATGGATTTTTGAAACATGGGAAACTTTGATATTTCAATTCTAGATTAGTATTCATTTTTTCATTCGGGGGTCATATAAACCTATATTATTTTGACATAATTAAATTTGTTTTTTCTGTTGTTCATTACTTGAATTCAAGACAACTATTTATTTAATTTTTAATTAGAGCACATTATTTATTATGTCATTTGAGTTTTTGTTTAAAAGTAAGTAGATTGAACCAATATGTTGTCAAAGTAACCTTTGTCATGCAGATCTATTTACTTTGAACATGTAAGTATATTTTGTCTATGCAAAATAATTATTCCAAAGGAGATTCTTTTGGGCAGATTAAAGATAGTTATGAACATGTGATACATTTGTAATACATGTTGATAATGTGTCGGTCCAAAGAAAGGCAGACCGTTTTAGTAATCAATGTTCATGAACTATGTATAAGAGTACTACTTACAAATTATTATTTCTTTTCAAAGACTAAATGATAATATTGTGCTAGGTGTCTTGAGATGAGCCCATTTTTGTGTATATGTGTTTGATAAATATGCAACTTTGAGTTTATTTGTTATATTTTTCTTCATTTTTATTTAATTTGATTATCTTCACATATACATAATTTATTTGATGGTTAATTGTGAGAATTATTTATTTATCTTATAGTGTCTTTTATATCTGCCAATATGAATAATATTTTCGTGCCTAATGACATAAAATTTCGAAACTAGACTTTGGATGAGCTTATAGCTCAAAATGTGCACGATGAGGATAGAGTTAAACCTGTGCAGATTGAAAGTGCTCATTATACATCTACCTCTGGATCTAAAATCGTTGCAAGAAAGTGAAAAACAATCAAGACTAAGTGAACTGCAGTCAAAATGACATCATTCTGTTTTCTTTGTATCAAACATGGTCACAAAAAAAATATTTTGAGTACGCTGACTGGCATGAAAAAAAGGTAAAATTCTTAATATTGTTTGTTTAGAAGTTAATTAGATATAGTACTTAGTGACACTTAGAGAATAGAAACGGGTACAACTACTCATAAGGTGCCACTATGAAGGATTGCCTAAGGATCCGAAGATACATGTAGCTTGGCAATGGCAATAAAATAGTTGTGGAGGCTATTGGTGTCTTTAGAATTTCATTAGATACTGGTTCTTAGTTGGAATTAGAGGAAACATTCATTGTAACATCATTTACATGGAATTTAATGTCTATTTCTTGTTTGGACATATATGGATACAAGTGTTCTATTGAAAATGGAATTATAGTATTTCTGTAAATCTAATATTGTTGAAACTAGTACTCCAATTGATAAGTTATACAAATTAAACATACAAGCCTCATGCAACAATGAAAATCTACATTAAAGTAATTTTGTTACTAAGTGCAGATTAACAAATGAGAATTCATCAATGTTATGGCATAAACGATTGGGTCATATTTCTAAATAAAGAATTCAAAGGCTTGTATCAGAAGGAATACTTGATATTCTTGATTTATTAGATTTTGAAATTGTGTATAGAATGTATTAAGGGAAAACAAATGAATATAAGAAAAAGAGGTGTTTATATGAGTAAAGAACCTTTAGAGTCGTTACATACAGATATTTGCGGTCCATTTTCTACAACTTCATAGAGTGATCAATTGATGAGTGAGCTGATGCTAACACATTTGAGGCTTTTAACTGAGAATAATTGCAAAGTCTTAAGCAACTTTTATCATTTTTGATTGTTTTATCTTTGATTTTGCAGTAGAAGCTAAGATGCTAGAGAACCAACAAGGATAGAAGCAAAAAAGTTAAAATCTGAAGCGAAAAGAAGAGAAGTGTGGCTGACAACATTCCTGATAAGTCATCAGCCTTGTGATAAGTTATCAGCTTCATCATCAGCATTAGATAGAGAATAGACCTGAATTGAGAGTTGTGGTGACATTTTGTGATAAGCTGTCAATGAGATAATAGGTCGTCAAAATTGGCGTCAGCCTAAGGCAAAACTTGAGAGCTGAGGTAAAGACATGACAACATTCGTGATAAGTCATCAAGGAGATGATAGGTCATCAAAACCATCGTCAGCCTAAGGCAGCGAATACCAAAAACAAAGAGAAGCTAACGACATTTGTGATAAGTCGTCAGCCTCCTGATAGGGCATCGCGGATGGCGTCACCTGTCCGAGGAATTGCTGAACTTTGTTATTTTGTTTCCATAATTAGGGTGAACTATTTAAAGCATTGTTTAGGGTTTTCTTAGGGGTTTTGAACCTTAGTTTTGAGACACATATTTTTGTTATTTTCTCTCTCTAGTTTCTTGGCTTGAAAAAGCAATTACTTTGAAGAGATTTTAATCATTACTTTGAGATTTCTACTTTGATCTAATCTGAGAAACACTCATTTCTATTCATCTTGCTGTAAGTTCATCTTTTAAATTATGAATTCAACTTGTTGTATCGATTATTACATTATGAGTGGCTAAATCCCTTTAACCCGAATTATGGGATCTATGGGTTAGGTCTTGGTAAGTTGCTAAGTGTTTAAGATTCTAAAGGTAATAGGACTCCTTGATAATTCCGAGGTTTTAATTATTGTCTATTGGTTGCAATTGATAGATAAAACCTGCTTTGATTTGCTTGAGATAAGAAATCAACTATAGTGGGAAGTGAATTATTGACAGAGACTTGGAAGCTACCAACCTTTCGTTTAATAATTGACGTTGTAACAAGGTTAATTAACCTGAGGTGAAGTCTGGTCAGTGAATATAAATTCCCTAAGTCCGAGAGGATTAGGTAATTAAATGCTTAAGGAGGTCGAGAGACATTTAGGCATAACTTCGATAAAGACAATCTGTTGTTCCTACCTATCGTGAGAACCTTGAATCACTATTAGCATATGTCAAGTACTAAAACCCATAGTGAACATAATTCTAGTTTTCCATAAACTCTTGATTACAAACACTGAAACTAAAGTGACCAACAATTATTTTCTGATCATAAAAAATCCCCATTTTATCTTTTCGTATCATTTGTTTGAATTTAACTTGTAGATTTAGTTTCAAACTAGTTTAATCACCACTCACATTGTTCTTTGTGGATTCGACCTCGACTCCAAAGTTGGATAAATATATTGACGACGACCGCCTTGCACTAAATTGGTAAGTTGAGCGTTATCATCATTAATATTTTATTAACTTTATAGTTGACTATTCCCGTTATGTATATCTTTATTTAATTCATGAGAAGTCACAGTCTTTGGATGCTTTTAATATTATAAAGGATGAAGTTGAACCTCTATTAGGCAAGAAAATTAAGGTTGTCAAATCTGACCGTGGAGGAGAATACTATGATCGATATGATGGATCAGGTGAACAACGCCCATGATTTTTTTCAAAGTATTTGACAGAGTGTGAGATTGTACCTCAATACACTATATCAGGGATTCCAAGTCAAAATGGTGAAGCTGAGAGACTGTAATAACCTAATTTTTGGTGATTTATGTGAAATATTTATCTCTATATGATTTGACCATTTTATTCATCCTCATAGTTGTATAGTGGTATTTTTGAAGTGTGGACATGTGTAATACCCGTGCTTATTCCTAGCTAGAAATCATCTCAAGGATGCTAGTACTTTCTTTGAAATACAAATCTATTTTTGTACCCGTGGTATTTTTTAGATTTCTACTTTCTATCACGTGGGAAATTGAGTTACCTTTCTAACAATACCCATTTTGTCCAAATACGACACCAAACAAGGAAGTTATAGATGTTTTACTCAGAACTGACAAAAACGCCCAGGTGCGATGTCCAAGTTGAAAGACCGCCAAACAAGTGACGGACCGCCACTTTGACCGTCACAGCCAAGGCGCCACTTTGACCGTCACAGCCAAGGCAGTAGGGTCACGTTCTGGATAAGGATTGATGGACGAGTTGACGGACCGTCATATTTTTTACGGACCGTCATCCAAGACGTCAACTCTTATCCAGTGAACCCCATATCTAGTCCACGTATGACGGTCGAAATGATGTGTCGTCAAGTTTCTGATGGACCATCAGTCGGGTCGTCACGCACCACGTTCAATTTATTTCCAGGCCGTTTAAATAGGGGTATTTTGGTCACTTACCACTCGCCTGTATATACCCAGATGAGTTCGAATTCAGCCATTTTGCTCATTATTATTTCACAAATAAAAACTAGGGATTCTCTCTAAATTTAATCTCCAAGAACAAGACCCAATCTTCTTCAAAAAAATCAAAGGATTTCAAATCCTTCAAGTTCAAAAACATCAATAACCTTGAGTCAGGTATGCGTAGTGTTCATCTATAGATCCATTTCGTTCATAGAGCTCAAGAACCATGTTTTAAATATTATTTTGCGATTGTCTTGTTGTGATATGAGCATGTACATATTAATGATTGTTGTTTAAGTTTCAAGATGATATCTAAAGGTGTTTTCATGAAGTATATATGTTTGTTAGTTGTAACCCATGATCTTTATGTGGCTTAATATGGTGAAATTCATGAACACACCTAACCTAAAAGAATGCATGCAAAGTGTTTGATAATATTCCTAGGATGATAGAATTCATATCCCATGATTTAATAGTGCTTAAATGACAAGTCCATGCTCTATGCTTTATGATTTCACATGAATTCCACGTGATTGATATGCGTTGTTGTTGTGATATGGATTGAGCATGATATTGAGGCTACGCAAGTATATACATGTTGTATGAATTTCCCTCCCATGTGTAAGATGTTGAGAACTATGCTTAGTCTGAAATCCCCTAATTATGATATTATAAATTGTGGACTCTACTCTTACGATCAAGTCATTCATGTGTGTCAGTTTCCTTCCATCGAGTCCTGGGGGTACTTGTACCCGAAAAATATAGTTGTGTGTCTAGAGCCATGTCATGTTATCACGATAATCTCAGTCAAGACATGATCTGTAGAACTCAGTTAGTCATGTGACTCAAGAAATCTTAGAAATATCATGATCTCAGTTAATTCTCAGATAGTAATACTATTCCATCAGTCAACGGAAATCAGTTACTCAGTCTATGTATAGTCAGTTAAATCATGTTTAGTTTCTTCATATAGGAGTAGAAGTTAGTACCGAGTGAACCCAAGGATGGGAACTCACCTGCCAGTTTAAGGTGTGATTTTTAGCAGTCATCCTTGTGTTCCATAACTACGTAGCCAGCATAGGTTGAGATATCTTAACCTGTCAGATTAGGGTTGATGAGGTGGATTAACCTATCAGTTTACGGTTCCTACCGTTCTCATTTTTGAGTACCTGCCAGATAAGGGTCACTCACAGCTATCCTTACCAGTGGCGCGGTATTGACACCCTTCCAGTCGTGGCAAAGATTGGACCCCAACTTAGCTATATGCGTTATTGGGGCATGTCGGTTAAACAACCACCTCCCACAGTTTCAGTCCCAGTCTCAGTAAAAGAACTTAGATAGTTCTTCAGATTTTAGTATATCAGGACTGTCAGATACAGTTAATTCAGTTATAGAATGGAACACAGATAGTTCCATTAGATTCAGGACTGTCAGACACAGTCATCTATGTTATCAGAATTTCAGTATTTTTCATGCTAGATATCAGTAGATCATGTATTAGTGTCCAAATCTAGATATCACGTAATCAGGATCTTAGTTACTATATATGCATGTTTGAACTCTCACGTTCATATCAGTCAGTCAATTAACATCATTCATGCATGTAACCCTTGCATTTAGCCTACCTCACTCATATACTCAGTACTTCCAGTTATACTGACGTATTTGTGCTATGGTGATTTCTTTTATGTTACACCATTGGTTCACACACACGAGTTCTAGATCAGCAGTAGCGGTAGCATTCCAGTCGCAGAGTTGCAGTGAGTCCTCATCCATTAGAGAACGATATTATTTATTTCATTTATTATTTCAGTTCAGTTTTGCTGGATGAAATTAGTTAGAGACATGTTCCTTCAACTCCATATTCAGACATTATTTAGAGTCTTTTAGATTTAATTTAGATTTCAGTTGTTTTGGGTATTCGTTACTCCATATGGATGTTATGATTTGTCAGATATTTTATTTAGTTGAAACTTATGGCCTATTGTTCATGTTTTCCATATTATTACATCATATATTGCAGTATATAGGTACAAATATCAGTCATGGGTTAGCTTGTGGTCCCTCGGGATCATGGGCACCGTGTAGCAACCCGGTTCAAAAAATTTGGACGTTACAAACTTGGTATCAGTGCCTAAGGTTCAATAGAGTCCTAGGAAGTCTGAAAGCCGAATCTAGTAGAGTCTTATGCATGGGTGTGTTGCGCTCCAGATTTATGTGCAAGAGGCTATAAGTTGTTTTAGGAACAGTTTCCCTTCTTTCGGTATTCATATCATGCTAGTGAGAATAATCTCAAGTTAAACTCTCAGTCTAATTCGTTCTTCTCTTATTTTAGAATATGCCTCCAAAGAGAAGAAACCATCCAGCTCCTCAGCCCAAAGATCCTTTGGGCGAACATGTTTCTCATGCGGAGTTTAGGGCCGCATTCACCACACTTTCTCAGTCTGTGGCTGCCTAAAATGAATGATCACCAGTTATTCCTGCCAATCCAGTGGCCAACTCAGCCGCAGCTAGGATTCGGGACTTCACCCGAATTAACCCTCCATTTTTCTTCGGGTCTAAGTATGATGAATAACCTCAAGAATTCATTGACTAAGTCCAGAAGGTCATAGTCATCATGGGAGTTATTTCTTGTAAGAGTTCCGAGTTAGCCGCCTACCAGTTACAGGATATCGCTCACACTTGGTACAAATAGTAGAAGTCTGAGAGGTTAGAGGATGCAGGTCCTATAGAGTGGGAGAAATTTTTCATGGCTTTCTTAGACAGATTCTTTCCCTAAGAGCTGAGGGAGGAAAAAGTTCTAGAGTTCATCAACCTAAGGCAGGGAAATATGACGATTAAAGAGTACTCTCTTAGATTTACTCAGCTAGCCAGATATGCCCCTTATGTGGTTGCAGACAATAGGGCTAAGATGAGCAAGTTCGTGTCAGGGGTGAATGATAGTGTGGTAAATGAGTGTAGGTCTGCGATGCTGAATAGTGATATGACTTTAGCTAGGCTCATGACTCATGCTCAACAAATAGAGGAGCATAAGATTAGTACTAAGGATAGGCAGAATAGGAGAGAAAGGTCAGGTAGTTTCAGTTTTGCTCAACCAAAATCATAAGGAGGAAACCGTTCGTAGTTTTGTCATAAGCCAAAAGTTCCATCTCCTTTCTCCTCCAGTGCCCCAGTGCCTAAATTCAGAGACGGCAACAGAGATTGAGCACCAGGCTCTAAGTCTCAGGGAAGTGTCAGCAGTTCCTGAACTAATCCCCTGTGTTAGACTTGTGGTAAGAACCACAAGGGTACTTGTAGAGCTGGTAGCGATGTTTGTTTCGGTTGTGGCAAGCCAGGCCAAAGAATTAGAGGGTTTCCACAGTCAGTCTACAGGGTCAGTAGAATCGCTCCACAACCTAGTACGGTCGCCCAAATCAGCAAAGTGTCATTTCTAGTGCTACTGGTGGGCAATGCCCAAACAGACTCTATGCTCTTCAGACCCGACAAGATCAGGAAAATTCTCCTGATGTCATTACTGGTACATTATAGATTTTCCATGTTCATATTTATGGTTTGCTAGATCCAGGTGCATCCTTGTCTTTTGTTACTCCTTATATAACAGGCGATTTCGAAATCAGTCCCAAAATTTTAGCAGAGCCCTTTTCAGTCTCTACCCCAGTGGGTGAAACCATCATAGCTCAGCGGGTATACAAGAACTGCCTAGTTATGATATTTTAGAAAGTCAGGTCAGCAGATTTAGTCGAGTTAGAGATGAATGATTTTGACATCATTCTCGGCATGGATTGGCTTCATTCCTGCTATGCCACTGTTGACTGCATAAAAAGGATAGTTCAGTTTCATTTCCTAAATGAGCCCATCCTAGAGTGGAAGGGTAGTACTTCATCTTTCAGGGATCAACTTGTTTCCTACCTTCGGGCAAGGAATAAAATTTCGAAGGGGTATGTGTATCATCTCATGCATGTTAAAGATTTCAGTTCCGAATCTCCTAGCTTTGAATCAATCCCAGTGGTTAACGAATATTCAGATGTCTTTCCCGAAGATCTTCCAGGAATTCCTCCCAAAAGGGAAATAGAGTTCGGCATTGATCTTCTTCTAAATACTCAACCTATTTCTATTTCTCCAAACAGAATGGCACCAGCAGAACTCAAGGAACTGAAAGATCAGTTGAAGGATCTCTTAGATAAGGGATTTATCAGGCCCAGTGTATCCCCACTGGGTGCACCAGTCTTATTTATGCGCAAGAAAGATGGTTCTCTCAGGATGTGTATTGATTATCGTCACCTCAACAAAGTTATGGTCAAGAACAAGTATCCTCTTCCCAGAATAGATGACTTGTTTAACCAACTTCAGGGTGCCAGTTATTTCACCAAAATAGACCTCAGATCAGGCTACCATCGGCTCAGAGTTAGAGAATGTGACATCCCAAAGACAGCTTTCCATACTCGGTATGGTCACTTTGAGTTTCTAGTTATGTCCTTTAGTCTTAATAATGCCCCAGCCATTTCATGGACTTGATGAACCATGTATTCAAGCATTACTTAGACATGTTCATCATAATCTTCATAGATGATATCCTGGTCTATTCCCGCACAGAGCATGATCATTCAGACCATCTCAGGATTGTTCTTCAGACTCTCAGAGATCACCAACTATTCACCAAATTCAGTAAGTGAAAGTTTTGGCTAACATCAATAGCATTCCTTGGATATATTATTTCCGATATTAGCATTAGAGTAGATCCTCAGAAGACCGAAGCGGTAAAAAACTAGACTCACCCCGTCTCTCCATCAGATATCAGAAGTTTCTTGGGATTGGCCAGCTATTACAAATGGTTTGTTGAGGGATTTTCTTCTATTGCATCCCCCATGTCCAGATTGACTCAGAAAAAGGTTAAGTTTTAGTGGTCAGATCCTTGTGAGTAGAGTTTTCAAGAGTTGAAGACTCGACTCACCTCAGATCCAGTTCTAGCTCTTCCAGATGGTTCAGACGGTTTTGTAGTCTATTGTGATGAATCCATAGTGGGTCTAGGTTATGTCCTCATGTAGCATGGTAAGGTCATAGCCTATGACTCCATACAGTTAAAGTCCCATGAGAAGAATTATCCTACTCATGATCTTGAGTTAGTAGCTATAGTATTTGCCTTGAAGATTTGGAGGCATTATCTATACGGAGTTCATGTAGATGTCTTCACAGATCATAAGAGTCTCCAGTATGTCTTATCTCAGAAAGATCTCAATCTTCATCAAAGAAGGTGGTTAGAGCTCTTGAAATATTATGACATGAGTGTCCTTTATCATTCGGGCAAGGCCAACGTTATGGACGACGCTTTCAGTAGGCTCTCCATGGGTAGTGTTTCTCACGTTGAGGATAGAAAAAAAAGATAGCTCAAGAAATCCATCAGCTCACCAGACTAGGTGTTCTCTTAGTCAATTCTTCGGAGGGATGTGTATGTGTTCAGAGTAGTTCAAAGTTATCTCTAGTTTCTGAGGTGAAAGAAAAGAAAGAAAGGGATCCTATCCTTGTCAAGCTAAATGAGTCAGTTCAGAATCAGAGAGTAGAGGTTTTCTCCCAAGAGGGAGATGGGAATTTTTGTTGTTAGGGTCGTCTGTGCATTCTAGGTGTAGATGACTTAAAGAAGTGAATTTTTGTAGAAGCGCATGGTGCGCGATACTCTATTCATCCAGGGGCCACTAAGATATATAGCGACCTACGGGAAATCTATTGGTGGAGTGGGATGAAGAGAGATGTTGCAGAGTTTGTGGCTGAGTGATCTATATGTCAGCAAGTTAAGATAGAGCATCAGAAGCCTAGTTGACCCATGCAGTAGTTCACCATTCAAACTTGGAAGTGGGAAGAAATGAACATGGACTTCGTGATGGGTTTGCCTCGAACTCGTTATCAACATAATTCAGTTTGGGTTAATATAGACAGGATGACCAAGTCAGCTCATTTCCTTCCAGTTCATACCTCTTATTCAGCCGAGGATTATGCCAAACTCTATATCAGGGAGTTGGTCAGATTACACGGTGTTTCATTATCTATTATTTTAGACAGAGGTACCCAGTTCACCTCTCATTTCTGGAAAGCATTCCAAAAGGGTCTTGGTACCCAAGTCCATCTCAGTACAACCTTTCATCCTCATACAGATGGTCAAGTAGAAAGGACCATTCAGACTCTTGAAGATATTCTAAGGGAGTGTGAAATTGATTTCAAGGGAAGTTGGGATGACCACTTGTTTTTTATTGAGTTTGCATACAACAATAGCTATCATTCCAGTATTAAAATATCTCCATTCGAAGCTCTATATGGAAGAAGGTGTAGATCTATAATTGGTTGGTTTGAAGTTAGTGAGGCCTCAGTCATAGGTCCTGACTTGGTTTTCAATGCCTTAGAGAAAGTTCAGTTGATCAGAGAGAGACTCCGGGATGCTCAAAGCCGACAGAAGTCTTATGCCGATGTTCGTAGAAAGGATCTTGAGTTTGAGGTCGATGACTATGTCTATCTCAAGATATCTCCCATGAAAGGAGTGAAGAGGTTCGGTAAGAAAGGGAAACTCAATCCCCGCTATGTCGGTCCCTTCAGGATTCTCAGTCGTTTAGGCAAGGTTGCTTTAAGCTTGAATTGCCTTCAGATTTAGCCTCAATTCATCCGGTCTTCCATGTATCCTTCCTCAAGAAGTACGTAGGTGACCCAGAAGTTTTAGTCCCTATTCAGAGCATTAATGTTCAAAACAGTCTCTCTTTTGAAGAGATTCCAGTCAAAATCTTAGACTATCAGACTCGTCGATTAAGGAACAAAGAGGTCCCTATAGTTAAGGTTCTTTGGCAAAATCAGTCCGTTGAGGGAGCTACTTGGGAAGAAGAAGAAGACATGAGTACCAAGTATCCTTACCTCTTCTCTGCCGTTTCAGATCAAGCTCAAGGTAATAGTTTTTCTTAAGCTTATTCAGTTTCATATTTATGTTCCCATTATAAACTTGGTATCTACTACCATTTCATACTCTGTCATGTATTCATGTATCAGTTCAATTATAAGATCATGCATCAGCTATGCATTCTCATCTTGAGAAACTCAGTTTATCAGAAACCTCAGTCAAGAATTCATGCATCAGTTAGCCATGCATCAGATATGCATGAGTTCAATATATTTAACATGTCAATCATGAAGTCATGTCTCAGTCACTCATGTTCAGTTCATGATCATATATTGTTTTCCCTTTTAGTCAGTGATGAATGTTCTCAAGGGGGAGATATTGTAATACTCGTGCTTATTCCTAGCTAGAAATCATCTCAAGGATGCTAGTACTTGCTTTGAAATACAAATATATTTTTGTACCTATGGTATTTTTGATATGTCTACTTTCTATCATGTGGGAAATTGAGTTAGCTTTCTAATGATACCAATTTTGTCCAAATCCGACACCAGACGAGAAAGTTATGGATGTTTTACTCAGAACTGACCGAAATACCCAGGTGCGACGTCCAAGTTGACGGACCGCCAAACAAGTGATGGATCGCCACTTTGACCATCACAGCCAAGGAAGTAGGGCCACATTCTGGTAAGGATTGACGAACGAGTTGATGGATGGACCGTCAGATTTTTCATGAACCATCCTCCAGGTTGTCAACTCATATCCAGTGAACCCCATTTTTGGTCCACGTATGACGGTCGAAATGACGGACCATCAAGTTTCTGACGGACCATCAGTCGGGTCATCACACGCCACATTCATTTTATTTCCAGGCCATTTTAATAGGGGTATTTTGGTCACTTATTACTCACCTATATATACCTAGATGAGTCCGAATTTAGCCATTTTGCTCATTATTATTTCACAAACAAAAACTAGGGTTTCTCTCTAAATTTAATCTCCAAGAACAAGACCCAATCTTCTTCAAAAAAATCAAAGGATTTCAAATCCTTCAAGTTAAAAAACATCAAGAACCTTGAGTCAGGTATGCGTAGTGTTCATCTTTGGATCCATTTTGTTCATAGCGCTCAAGAACCATGTTTTAAATATTATTTTATGATTGTCTTGTTGTTATATGAGCATGTACATGTTGATGATTGTTGTTTAAGTTTCAAGATGATATCTAAAGGTGTTTTCATGAAGTATATATGTTTGTTAGTTGAAACCCATGATCTTTATGTGGATTAATATGGTGAAATTCATGAACACACCTAATCTAAAAGAATGCATTTAAAGTGTTTCATAATATGCCTAGGATGATAGAATTTATGTCCCATGATTTAATAGTGCTTAAATGACAAGTCCATGCTCTATGCTTTATGATTTCACATGAATTCCACGTGATTGATATGCGTTGTTGTTGTGATATGAATTGAGCATGATATTGAGGCTATGCAAGTATATACATGTTGTATGAATTTCCCTCCCATGTGTAAGATGTTGAGAACTATGCTTAGTGTGAAATCCCCTACTTATGATATTGTAAATTATGGACTCTACTCTTATGATCAAGTCATTCATATGTGTCTGTTTCCTTCCATCGAGTCCTGGGGGTACTTGTACCCAAAAAATATAGCTGTGAGCCTATATCCATGTCATGTTATCATGATAATCTCAATCAAGCCATGATCTGTAGAACTCAGTCAGTCATGTGACTCAGAAAATCTCAGAAACATTATGATCTCAGTTAATTCTCAGATAGTAGTACTATTCCATCAGTTAACGGAAGTCAGTTACTCAGTCTATGTACAGTCAGTTAAATCATGTTTAGTATCTTCATATGGGAGTAGAAGTTAGCACCGAGTGAACCTAAGGATGGGAACTCACCTGCTAGGTTAGGGTGTGAGGCTTAGCAGTCATCCTTATGTTCCATAACTACGTAGCCAGCGTAGGTTGAGACATCTTAACCTGTCAGATTAGGGTTGATGAGGTGGCTAAACATATTAGTTTACGGTTCCCACCGTTCTCATTTTTTAGTACCTGCTAGATAAGGGTCACTTACAGCTGTTCTTACCAGTGGCGCGGTATTGACACCCTTCCAGTCAGGGCAGAGATTGGACCCCAACTTAGCTATATGCGTTATTGGGGCATGTCATTTAAAAAACTACCTCCCACAGTTTCAATCCCAGTCTCAGTAAAAGAACTCAGATAGTTCTTCAGATTTTAGTATATCAGGACTATCAGAACAGTCAATTCAGTTACAGAATAGAACACAGATCGTTCTATTAGATTCAGGACTGTCAGACACAGTCATCTATGTTATCAGAATTTCAGTATTTTTCATTCTAGATATCAGTAGATCATGTATTAGTTTCCAGATCTTGATATCACGTAATCATGATCTCAGTTACTATGTATGCATGTTTGCACTCTCATGTTCAGATTAGTCAGCCAGTTAACATCGTTTATGCATGTAAACCCTTGCATTTAGCCTACCTCACTCGTATACTCAGTACTCCCAGTTGTACTGACGCATTTGCACTATGGTTCTTTCTTTTATGTTACACCATAGGTTCACAGACACGAGTTCCAGATCAGTAGTAGCAGTATAATTCCTGTCACAGAGTTGCAGTGAGTCCTCATCCATTCGAGGATGATATTGTTTTATTTCATTTATTATTTCTGTTCAGTTTTGCTAGACGGAGTTAGTTGGAGACATGTTCCTTCAACTCCATATTTAGACAGTATTTAGAGGCTTTCAAATTTGATTCAGATTTCAGTTGTTTTGGGTATTCGTTACCCCATATGGATGTTATGATTTGTCAGACATTTTATTCAGTTGAACCTTATGTCCTATTGTTCATGTTTTCCGCATTATTATGTCATATATTGCAGTATACAGGTATAAATATCAGTCATGGGTTAGCTTATGGTCCCTTGGTATCATGGGCACCGTGTAGCGACTCGGTTCAGAAAAATGGGGCGTTACAAGATGATTGACACATTTACCAATAATTTCAGTGTGATTTATGTAAAATTACGGTTTTAGATGGTTATAAAAGTTTATTAGTTAATTTTGGTCAACACTATTTGAACTGTGCGTCGGATGGCAAAATAGACTATGCTAGTAGATCTTAAACATTGATTTTAGGTTGGTAACATGGTTGGTATGGTTTTATCGCTTTTATATCTCATTTCAACTCTCAATTTGGAAAGTTGTAAAAATAGGTCTCAAGGGTGAACTTTGTGAAAATAATATTTTTTTTGAAAATCTGATATTGCCATTGAGTTTGGAGTGTCAATTTGATAGGATAGAATAGTTCATATAAGTCCTCGAGATTCTGCATGAATCTCAAAAGGTCCATGGAGACTTTGAATTTTTAAAGTCTCCATAGCTGGTGCACCACTCAGCTGGTGCATCCACTAAAGCGCCACTTTGACCGCTTTAGCGATAAGTCCTAAAGAACCACTAGGCCATTTTAGCGGCCGTCTACGAGCTGGGCAAGGCTGTTTTAGTGGCCCTCATCCGCTTTAGCGTACTGGAGCACATTTGTGGATACCTCTAAAGAGGCACTTAACCGCTTTAGTGGTGATCGCTAAAGTGGTCTAAAGCAGTGACTTGACCACTTTAGCAACACCTGGTACCTGGGTATATAATATTCTTTTCTCATTTTCTTCACCATTTTAGAAACTTAGAGCTTTAGGGTTTCTACGTGATTTCCTTCATTTCTAATCTTGGGTAAGTTCCAAACTCTTATTTAACTACTATTTTTTACTCTATAATTTAAATCTTATTTAAACTCAAATTTAAAATTGAAATTTAGGAATTTTGGCTCGAAAGGCCCAAGTCAGCATTTGTTCGATTCAAAACCCTAATTTGACCCTTGTTTTCAGTTGGGTTTTCTCCTATGAATTCCTTTAATCTTGAAAAATAAATTTTTGGACAAAAAATTTTGATCTACCCTTCTTTTTCAAAAACTGATTTCAGAGGTCTATTTTGACCCCAATTCGAAAGTGGGAAATATTGATATCATTTTTTTTTCTTTTGATGCGTTGATTTTAAATTTGTGTCTTTGAGATGATTCTAGGTCCGTGCGTGAGGTGGAAGCTCGGTTATAAAGACTTATTTATTCTAATTTTTGGATTCGAGGTAGTGTAATACCCCGAGAATTCCAACCGATAGTAGAACCATGCTTTGATCTCTTGAGAAATAAATTGGTAGTTTTATGATCAAGGTTGGTGTGTATTAAGGCCTAAAATATATCCTAGCTATTAGGCGATTCAAAACATCACTTACCGATTGAATTCTTAAGAAGGATTTTGTATAGTCAACTTTAAATGAGCATATATTTTGTTATACTATGAATTTTTGATCTCATGATCCACCAACAGATATATAATTGAATTAGCTTTTCAACGATACCAATTTCGCCAGAATCCAGTATCGGGGTAAAAAGTTATGTCCGTTTTACAGTGAGCTATTCGGACTGCCAAAGTGCGACGGGAAGCCGACAGACTGTCTCCCAAACCATCGTAACTGAGGCAGTAAGCCTGTTTTCTTGCTAAAAACCAACGGGTTGAAGGGACAGTCCATCCCCAGGGCGACGGTTCGTCGCCCAAACTATCGGGGACCTCCGTTTAGCGATTTTAAGCCATTTTTAATAGGATTCTTGGGTCTTTTCCACCCTTTTTAACACCTAATTAAATCAAAGAATACTACAGGAAAACTTTTAATCAATTACCACATAATCAAGATATTCCTTCTGTTTTATTATCAGATCTTAGTACTTTTTTACTTGCTTCTATTAATTCAATTTTTATAGTAGTTTTATGTTTTTTCCATCATTTTAATGGATCTTCACTATATAATTGTCTTAATTTTTTCTTTATTATTTCTACCTTATCTATTGAAAATATAGTTATTTTTTTTTATTTATCGAAAATACAACTAGTTCTACTGTGTCTTCTGTATTTTTTATATTTTCTAACTTTTGTGTAATTTTTTCACTTCCTTCTATCCAATTAGTTTTCTTTCTTATTTTATTAATAACTCTTTTTGCTCTTACTTTTTATTTACATGGTGTTGTAAACCACCAATATATTTTAGTTATTATAAATCCAAATATATACTACTTCCGTAACTTTAATTAGCATAGGCTCTGATACCAATTATAGGGGGTGCGGATAACTTGGGTAATAAATAGATATATTATAGTTCTTATGGATCTATTTTAATTTGTGCGTGGATATTTCTTACCTTCTCTAAACATTTTTATTTTATTAATGTTCATATCTTGGAGGGTGATTATGTGGTAATTAATTAAAAGCTTTACTGTAGTATTCTTTAGTTTTTTGTCTTAGTCTTTGTAATTCTTCTATATTATTTTGGAGGTATTCTAAATATTCTATATCTTTTGTTCAAAAATATTTAATTAAATTTTCTTTCATAAGTATCTCTGTTGCTCTTATTTCTTCCATATCTTGTCTCCAATATTTTAAATACTCATAGTCTATCATTTTATCCTAAAGTAGTTGTGATACTACAAATTTCTTTGCAATAATTTATTCTAATTGTACTATATCTGATATTAAATTCTAGGTTATCTATTTCGTTAATTATCCTGTCTTTTTTGTCTATGAATAATTCTATATCTAAATCGTATTCTAAACTGTCTTTTAATTCTAATTGTTTTATGGTTTTATTTTTCCAAATTAATCTTTATTTTAATTGTTCTCTTCCTTTTCTAAGCTGGTTTCTATAATTAATTTCTTCGTATAGACAACTTTATTTTTCTCTAACTCTTTGAATATATTCTAGCATTTCTTAATCTGTAGAATATTCATTTGAATAATTATCTAAGTAGTAATAGTGATTGTCATGACTTAAGTATATTTCTCCTAACTCGTTTTCTATCTGATTTATATCTAACTCTTCATCTTCAATGTTAAATATTTTTTTCCATATTATTTTCTTTACGTCTATAATTTCTATATCTCTAAGTATGTATAAGACTAGTACTTCAAAATTATCTGTCATTTAGGTGGGTTAATTAAATGCTTTTTCATAATTTTCTTTAGTTGTTTGTTTTAATCTTATTAATTCTTCTATATTTTCATTAAGGTATTCTATATATTTTATATCTTTGGTTCTCATATATTCTTCTAAATTTGTTTTCATTAGTTTTTTCTATTAATTGTATATTTTTCATATCCATTTTTCAATATTCTAAATTTACGTAATTTATCATGGTTGATGTGTAGGTTTGGTATGTAAGTATTTATAAGAGTAGTTAGGTAGGTGAGGTATGTAATTTATTCTAGTCATAAAATATTTATCAAATATTTTTTCCAATATGATTTTTCTTATATCTACAATTCTTATATCCTTAAGTACATACAAAACAAGTATTTAAAATTTATCTACCATTTCTTCAGATAAATAAGTATTCATTTTTCATATGATGTTTTTTCAAAATATTCCCTTCAATCATACACATAAAAAAATATGATCATTTTAGATAACTATATACTAGATTATTCTTAAATAACATATTCTTCGGTCACTATTAGCATGGTAATCTGGATACTTTTCCCTTAAACAAGGCCTCTACTCTGGCTACTCTCCTATCACGGCTTTCTTGCCTCACCGGTTTCACCTTTAGGATGGCATAGTTCTTAGAATTTTTTTTCCTTTTCCACTTTGCTAATAAACTTCTTAACATGCTATTTTTCGAATAATTCTACTATAAAGTAACTAACATGAACTTATTTTATCATATCATGATTGTTAGAAATTTATGAATTTAGTTATTCATAATCATAAATAAATATACCTGTTCTGGTAGGTTTAATAATTCTAAGTTTTGTTCATCCATAGTTTTTTCCATTGAAATATACCTATTTTTAATAAATGTTTAAAAGTTTGTTGCGAAAGAAGAGTGTTTGCTTCAACGCATGAAGGTTTGCCTTCCTTCTGCCTTCGATGCCTTGTATTTATAATGTTCAAAAATGAGTAAAATTTTTACATCTTTACATCTATAACTTTACACGTAACCTACCAACTTCAAAAAGTCTTCTAAAAAGACAAAAACTAATTAAATCCTATAAATGTCTATATAATTTAAGACTAAGTTATGAATAACTTTTCAACTAATAATGGCACATGTTTGCCAAAAAGTCTTAAAGTAAATAGTATCTAATAAATAATTTACGTAAAGTTTTCAAGAAAAAGTATCTATTCTTCCATATGTCACTTTCAACTTTAATTAACTTGTCTCTCTATTATTGCTCCGTTGTTATCTTCTTCTTTTCGTATTTGCTACTTTTCTATCTTCTTTCCAGATGGCATGCTTATCTTCATTCTAGTTGTACATCTGGTATAACGTTATATTCTCCTTTACATCTCGAACATTGATGGTCTGGATATTTGTGTCCAATTATCTTGCAATATCTTGTTAATAATCCGTCTGAAATAAATTCTTTCTTAATTGCTCTTGCAGTAGATTATTTTTCTGGGTTAAGTAACGTCATTACCCATTGTCTGACATCTTCCATATCTATTTGTCGTAGTTCTCTTGAATTTGAATAAATTATTTTATGGTCTCTTGAATAATAGCTCCATATTGGGTTTCCATTGATATAATTATTTGCTAATTCTTGAATAATTATAGCTAGTCCAATAAGTCATTTATTTGCGTAGAAATCAGGTATCTCAATTCTGGGTATCTCTGGCTGCTGTACAATATCTTCCGATATAATCATATCTCTGGTTAATCCTATTTTTACAATTTTGTATAACTGGTTTGATCTCGTAGTATAATATCTCTGCTGGTGCAGTATAAAACTTTATATAAAATAGCTTTCCTTTGGTTACTCTTTTATAAGTGGTGAATATTTTATGTAATTCTTCCATAGTTGATAGTTCTTCTCCATCTTGGGTATATATGGTATTTAATAATCCATAGTCGAAACAAGTTTTTATTAAGTTTGGGTTAGTTTTGGGTAGTGCGATTAGTTTGTTATGACCTTGCAATCTTTGGGTTATATAGTTTGTGTTTGGTTCTTGGATATCTGTAGCTCTGGGGTTAAGGTTTAGAAAAGTTTGTACTTTGTAGATATTTTCTATGTATCCTCGGGCTAGATGGTTATAAGTTTTTTTATCTTGGTTTAAACTATCTCGATATGTGGTAATTTGTGGGGGTATGTACAAGGGGTCTTTTTTTATTTTTGGTATAAATGGCTTCTCAAATATCTTATTCATGTTCATGTTCATGTTCTGGTATCTTTGTCCACTAACTCCTTTGCTTGTACCTGCAATTGTAGATTGATAAACGTTATGGGTTTTATGGAGTGTCCAGACGTCTCCTTCTAGATCTGGAATTTTAATGTCTTCCGATCGACATAGCTCTCACACTGCTGAGTTAGCTGATTTGTAGCTTCAGACTTCAGTTTAACTTCATTAGTCTTTAGCTTTTCTATTTCATTACCCATACTGTCCACTTTCATTGAAAGCGTAGTTAGGGTTTTGAGTATCTTTTCTAAGCATCATCTTCTATTATATATGTAACCCCCCGATTCCCATGAACTGGAATGCCACACGATGCTCGTGACCCCGAGGGACCACAAGCTAACCCTTCACTGATATCCGTATCTGTTCACTGCATAATATAATACGATAAATGCAAAAACTGGCTAAATCTGGCCATAAGGTTCAAACATCTAAATATACAGTACTGAAAACTAAATTTCAATGCATCTGTCTGAAAAGCCTCTACACTGTCTGAACTGTGGAGTTGAAAGGACAATTCCCCAACTAACTCCGTCTACTAAAATCATCAAAACACTGAAATAGAATATTCTCGGATGATGAGGACTCACTACTGCACCCACTGCTATAAGATCTGACAGCTAAATATACTCTGAATCACGCTCTTCTGAACCTATGGTGGGGAAAACACCATAGCGTGAATGCGTCAGTACAAAGAATGTACCGAGTATGCAAGGATAGGGTAAGGTAAAATATAAGGCTTATGCATAAACATAACAATCTGAATACTATGTATTCGCTGGAATAAACATATATAGAAACTCTGCAGTTACCAATTTTGAAACATGTCTGATCAACAATACACACATGGATGCATAAAGTACAACTGAAATCAGCATGACACCGAATGTTACATTTTGAACACTGACACCCGAAAATAATAATACTAACAATAAGATACTGAGTATCTGAAGCTACTAGAGCTGACATTTGTACTTATCCATACTGAGAAATCGGATAACTGATATTACTGATATTTGATATTCAAATTCACCAACTCTGGAAAACTGAACAACTGAATCTGAGATCAACCCTCATCTAGTAGGAAGTATCTATACTCAATGATAATGATAATGGGTAAATAAGTTCAAGAGCGACCCTCATCTCGCAGGAAGTCTCTCTACTCAATGATAATGATAGCAATACTGGGAGGTCTGTATCTGATATCCTCAACTTCTTCACATTAACTGAGTTCATTTCTGAGACTGTTACTGAAACTGTGGGAGTGATCATTTAACTGACATGCCCCACTTACCACTAGTGGGATCCAACCTGTACCCCAGCTGGAAGGGTGTTAATACCGTGCCACCAGTAAAGACAACTACATAGGACCTTCTACTATCAGGACCTCAAACGAGAATGGTAGGACCCTCTACTCGCAGGACAACCACCTCATCTAACCCTCTACTCGTAGGATAGATGTCTCAACCTACGCTAGCGACGTAGTTCTGGAGCATAAGGATTGCTACCAGGAATCAAACCCTCTACTCGCAGGAATGTTCCCATCCTTAGCTCGCTCGGGGATGAATCCTACTCCCAACTGAAAGACACTTAACTGGTTCTTAACTATACTCAACTAAACTAAATCTGTTCTCACATTATGATACTTTATCAATATGACAGAGTTCGCTTGATTCCGTTCTCTGACGGAGTATTTCTAAATGCTACTTACTTTTAAGATAAGCTTACTATCTCACAAAATGTACAGTGGTCTGTAACAGAGTGAATTGATATGTAAGATTTCAGAACTTCATGGACCTAGTATTCGATAAAGAATGATTTTCGAGATTACTGAGTTTTCCCCAAGTTTTGAAACTAACCGGGAGTTCATTGTTCATCGCTCGATTGAGATTACCATGAAACTGACTCGGTTCTAGACCAGTAGACTATTTCGGGCATACGTACCCCCAACACACAATAGCATAAAGTAACACAAGATAGATAACTCATACACAACATGCCCATAGGCCATCATACGCAACACATAATTGAGGACTTCACACTTAGCAAATCAAATGGCCTCATTTCTTCATATAAGCATCCAATCGAACACGTGGGGAGCATGCTTTGGGTCCACAACAAATACTATGCACAAACATCATAGTTACCTCAACAATTCATCATGGCATTCCATCATACACCCACAACACACCACAAATTCAAGGAAATCAACTATCCATAGGAACAAAGCATGAATTTATCTTTTAAGACCTAATGAACCACAATGCATAGTTTCTTATTCTCTTAAATATTTTGTCAAACATATGGTAGACATAAGTTAAGAATATGGATATGGCATGAAATCATAATTTGGATAACAAACATGTCAAATACTTAATTCTTCTTCACATAGACATTTTAGCAATCACCTTACATACACCATTTAGGGCATAAGTTTAATGCTCAATTTCATGCACCACAACACCATCATCCTTCAACTTCAACATCCACATTTCTCAATTCACAGTCCAACTCACATTTAGAAAATATTTGACATATCAATCAATAGTAGGGATATATAATTCCCAATAACAATTATCAAGCCATAACAAGGAAATAATGGAATAATAGTATAAATCAAGGCTTAACAATTTAAATCATCATATATTCATAATCAATTAATTTTGGACCTATTATGTTATAAAAACAAAATCTCCAGTCTCTTAGGTATTTTCACAAACACCTTACATGCACTTCTTAGGCATAGGTGTATTCATCAAGATTACAAGTATTCAATCACCCATTTCATATATTTATACATCACACACCACCATAGTTTCCACAAACATACAAAGATCCCTTCTTGGATATCATCAACTTCAACAACATAATCACCAACCATCACACAAATACTACACACATATACTTCAACCAACACACATAATCATCCCACACATATATCTCAACCATCATGTGAATACTACACACATACACAATGAAAATTTAAAAAGTATAATCATATATATATATATACACATGTATCTTGAGCCTTTGAAAAAGGATTTGTGGGCTCTATGGACGAAAGGATCCCATAGATAAACACTTGCATACCTTAGATTTTGTAGCCGAAGAGATTGACGGAAGCAATTCGCGAAGCGAAGCCTTGAATCGATTTTCCCCCAATTGAAACCCTAACCCTAACTCCTCTTCTTCTATATATATATATATATATATATATATGCATATATTTTGAGAGAGAGATATAAGAGAAATGAGAGAAAATGAATGACGATTCTCAGCTCAAAGGGGGTATATATAGAGGGTTACAATAATGGGAAATGACCAAAATACCTTTAGAAATCAATCAATGTCAAATTTGTCCTTCAGTGATCTATCTGATAGGCTGAAGTAAATTGGCCATAACGTTTTACTCCAATGTCCAAATTGGATGAAACCAATTTCATTGGAAAGAAGACTCTCAGGGATTTTCGTTGATATATAGCAGCTCACACAGTTCATTATGTACAAGGAGTTATGATCATTTAAATTTAGAGAAAAAATACGCCTGACCTTAGTACTTTTTCCTGCACGTTTTACTGTTCATCTCTATTCACCATTCGATCGGAATGTTCGTAACTCATCTCTCGGGTGTCCGTTTTGGGTGATCCGCATATCGTTAGAAAGCTTATTCGATGCTCTACAAAATGATGGGTCGAAATCCTAGAAATGACACACAAAAAAATTATAAATCGTTCTAGAAGATAGGACCCAATATGTTTACGCACAAAATTTCAACGAAAAATTTTCTGGGGTATTACAATATCAGTCTGTGTAGCTTTGTCTTGATATGTAATCTGCAATAACATTTTTGGTAGTACTAATTACTTCAATTGTAAATGTAAAATTTAATATATTCAATACTAGTCTCCTAATCTCTTTTGTTGTAACTGAATTTTGTATTTTCTTTGTTAGCCACCACCAAACCTGGGTATTATCTATTCTCACAATAAATTTGTTATATACAATATATGGTTCAAATGCTAATAAACATTTATATAATGAACATAATTCTTTTCTATTTATTTCTCATTTTATTTATATTTCTTTAAATGTACCTGAGTAGTATCTGCAATGATATTCTAATTTTTTATTTTCGTATCAATATTTAAGTACTCCTCCATAACTATATTCACTTGCATCTGCTTCTACTATATATGTAATTTTTTTATTTTCATCTGGGAATTGTAATTTTGGTAACTTTTTACAAAGTATTTTTATTTTTTGAACTTGTTTTTTATCTTTTTCGTTGTAATTATATTCTATATTCTTTTTAAAAAAAAATTGTAAAGGCTTTAGGTTTTCTGCTAATTTTGGTATATATTCTCTTACTTGGTTTACTAATCCTAAAAATGACTGTAATTTCTTTTTTGTATCTAATTCTTCTTTTGAATTTATTATTTTTGTACTATATGTTGTTGCATTTTTACTCCACTTTTATCTATTTGTATTCCTAAAAAATCTATCTGGTTTTTCATAATTTCGGCTTTCTTTTTACTTAAACTTATTTCCAATTTTTCTATTATATCTGTAAATTTTTCTAATAATTTTAAATGTTCCTCTTTAGTTTTTGTATATAGTAGTGGATATACTATACAATTAGATAGTTGTTTAAAATAACTATCCATAAAATGTTGATATCTACCTGGTGCATTTTTATATCCAAATGGTAATACGTTCCATGCATAAAATTCTTGTGGTACCGTAAATGCGGTTAATTCGTTAGATTCTTCTTTTAACTTTAAGTGGTAAAATCCTGATTTACAGTCAAATTTACTAAAATAGTTATATCCTTGTATTTGTCTTATTTTTAATATCTTATTTGGTATTGGATAATTATATGTCATAGTTTTTGCATTTAAATTTCTATAATCAATAACCATTCTACTTTTACCTCTTTTTTGTTCACTATGTTTATTTACTATAAATGTTGGACTATTGTGTTTACTATTTTTTTTGTATATACTATTTTTCTAATAATTCATCTATATGCATTTTAAATTCTTTTAAATCGTCAAAATTATATGTTAATGGTTTTTGAGTTATTATGCTAATTTTATCTATTAATTCAATTTTTATAGTAGTTTTGTGTTTTTTCCATCCTTTTAATGGATCTTCACTATATAATTGTCTTAATTTTTTTCTTTATTATCTCTACCTTATCTATTGAAAATATAGTTATTTCTTTTTTATTTATTGAAAATACAACTAGTTCTACTGTGTCTTTTGTATTTTTTATATTTTTTAACTTTTGTGTAATTTTTTCACTTCCTTCTATGCAATCAGTTTTCTTTTTTATTTTATTAATAACTCTTTTTTCTCTTACTTTTTGTTTACATGGTGTTGTAAACCACCAATCTGTTTTAGTTATTATATGTGGGTATAATTTATCTAAAAATGGCATTCCTAAAATCATATCTTTTGATGTTAGTTCATAATTATAGATTTCTTGTATTGTTATTATTTTATCCTATATCTGTATTTTTACATTTTTAGCTTTATTTGTAATTAAGCTTCCTTCATTATTAAATCCTTTGACTACTATTGGTGTTTTTAATTTATCCCATTTACTTTTTGGCAAACAGTTGTATCTACATAAGTTTGCTTCTGCTCTTGTATCTATCATAAGTGTATAATACCTATTATAATATCCTTCTACTATTATTTTTATAAGTACATATATTTTCATATCATTTTAAAGTTCTTTTTATGAATAATCTTTCTTTATTGTATGTTATAGATAATTGTGTATGTTCGATATTGTATGGTTTTACTTGTTCTAACCATTTTATTCCTAATATTATGTCTGCCTTTTGCATTCCTTCCTTTATTTCAAATTCTATTTTTATTTTTCTGACTCCTATTATTATTTTTTTTTCTGTCGTATCTTTAATGTTTATTTGACTCTTTGGTAGATCTGGGCATATATCACTATTAGATTTTATTTCTTCACTTTTTACTAGATATTTTGCTATATGATTTTCTTCTTGTCCTGTGTTTAAGAGTATTAAATATTCTTTTTCATTTATTGTTCCTGTTATATAATATTGATTTAAATTAACTATTGAAGTTGTTTCATAACTTGTTCTTTTTTATGAGCTTGATGATTCTGTTTTTTCATGAGCTATTCTTTTTGTTGAACTTATTCTGTCATTTATTATTTCTAAATTTTCTTCTATATTTATGTCGTTGTAACTATAATCATTATTGTCAATTGTTTTTACAAATTGTTCAAAAAGACTTCCTATTTGTATTTTATTAATTTTATTTTTTCCTGTTATTTTATGTTTTCACTGTAAATATTTTACTTCCTGGGGTTAGTTCTATTCTTGATATTTTCCAATATTATACTAATGATTTATCTATATATTTTATATGTTATTGCTACTAAGTAATTCGCACTTATTATAAATATAATTTTTTGGTATATTAAATTTCCTTTTATAGCGGTTATTATATTTTTTTCTATAGGTTTTATAATTCTATCATCTGCTAAATATAATTCTATTGGTGTATCTATTCCTTCTCTAAAACATGCTTTTATTAATATCTCTATTCCTCTAAGGTGTACATATTTTATTAGGTCTTTACTTTTTATATCGTTTATTTCTTTATTAACTATTCTTTTTGTTACTAGTGGTATACTAGCTCTTCCTTTTGCATATTTACAATCTGTTATATGTTCTTTTTGACTTACTACATAGTATTCTTCCTTTTTCCTACTAAATATATTTTTTATTGTTGGTATTCTAAATATTTTTTCTATACTTAAGTCTAACTCTTTTCCTTTTATTTCGTCAAATATATTACTGTCAAATATTATTTTTTGATTTGTTCCTTCTTCATTTAAATATTCTTCCTTTGTTATTATTTTTATTTCTTCTTCAGTTATTTGGTTCATTTTTATATCTTCTTCAGTCATTTGATTTATCTAATTCACTATCTATTTCATTATCTGTTTTATTTTCCGAAATTTCATATATACTATCTTCAGTTACTAATTCATAATCTATATCATCTATCTGCATATATTCTGTATTTTCTATTTTTATTTTTGATATTTGTTTATTTTTTTGGGTTTTTTAGTAATTTACAATCTCTAGCTAAATGTCCTAGTTTTCCACAATTATAACAAGTACATTCTTTTATAGATTTCTTTTTTCTATATGGTCTTTTATGTTTATAATTTTTTACATAATATCTTTTTCTTGGTTTCTTATATTTATATTTTGATTTTTTGTATTTCTTATATTTTTTATCTTTTTCTTTTATTATAATATCTTTCTTCACATCCAAATTGAGGTGTTATTTTATCTTTGCAACATGCTAAATTTCTTATTAATGTTTTTTCTATTTTTATTTCTTCTCTATATTTTTCAGATAGATTTCTATACCATTGTTGTAAAATTTTTATTCTTGCTCCTAGGGTATCTACTATTTT
Source organism: Capsicum pubescens (assembly GCA_030864215.1). Lineage (NCBI taxonomy): Eukaryota > Viridiplantae > Streptophyta > Magnoliopsida > Solanales > Solanaceae > Capsicum > Capsicum pubescens. The sequence continues at coordinate 130,801,927 of CM061543.1, forward strand.
TTCTTCATCCCAACTCTTTATTATTTTTGAACTAAATGGTTCAGGTAATTTACTAAAATATAATTTTCTTATTTCTTTATTTTTTTCTATATTATATGTTCCTTTATAATAATATTCTTTAAATGCGCATGTATACTCATCTATATAACACATATTACATATTCCTAATTTTAACATTAAATTCCTATTCGTATCTTTCTCTTTATTTTTCTCTTCTTCTTCTTCTGTTGTTATACTACTAAATTCTTCTCTTATAGCTATTTCATATTTTTTCAATATTTCTGTTGGTAGTATTTTAGTAGGTATGGATGTTCCTTCTGTTTTATTATCAGATCTTAGTACTTTTTTACTTGCTTTGACTAGGTTTAAAAACCATAATTTTACTGTTCTTATTAATGTCTTTTCTATATATTCTGGTGTGTTTGTTGTGTCTATTTTATTATCTAATAATTGTTTGACATATATCCTACCCATAGTTATATTGTTTTATTTGTATCTATTACACAGTCTAAATCTAAAAAGTTATAATTAATTATTTGTTTTGGTGTCCATTTATTAAATTCATCCTTTGGATTGTATCTTTTAAACTTATTTTTGTAATTATTGGTTGGTTTTCTTATTTCTGATGTACTAGGTATTATATTTTTATCTAGAGTATTTACTTTTGTATTTATTAGTTCTAGATTTTCTTTATTAATTACTTCTTATTTTTCATTAATTTCTAGTTTTCCTATGTTTTCTAGAATTTCTGTATATGTTTCACTATCTTTCGAATCATAATTATCTGTTTCTTCAGCATCTATTGTATTTATTTCTAATTCTCTGGTTTTTGGTTCTTTATTTTTTATTTCTAATTTTTCTTTAAATTGATTTATCTCAATTAATAATTTTTGTTCTTTATCTTTTTCTTCTTTTTCTTTCTATCTTTTTTCATATAAATCTTTTAGCATTTGTAGTTCTTTTTCTAATTCAGCAATCCTACTATTTTTAGTTTCTTCTATTTTTCGTATTTCTTCTGTGGTTTGTTGTTTTATTTTATTTATTTCCTTTTTTCTGTCTATCTCTTCGTTTTCTCTTTCTATTCTTACCATGACTGTCAACTTATCTTCTAATTTTAATTCTTCTTTTTCTAACATTAAATATAAATGTTCACCTATTTTCTTATATCTCCTTCCTAAATTAGAGAATACTATTTTTATTTCTAATCCTTCGTGATTTTCATATGTTTTTTCATCTATTATAAATTCTTCTTTGTTCATTTTATTTAAATGTATATAGGTTATGTTGATATATATATATTCTAGACTATCTATTGTTGATTCTAAATTTGATATTTCTTCTTTTTGTGCATTTATTGAGTTTTTACTAACTCCGGCCATTATGTTATACTGTAGTCTTTCTATCCTTATTTTTAATTCTTTACGTTTTTCAGATATTATTTGTTTTAATTCTTTATATTGTTGTGGTTTTTGTACGTTATTCATCTAAACAAATATTATAAATATTGTTTTGGTGGATATCTAAATCTAATTTTTATCATAATTATTAAATAAATCCAAATATATACTACTTCCGTAACTTTAATTAGCATAGGCTCTGATACCAATTGTAGGGGGGTGCGGATACCAAATGATATGGTAAACCCCCCAAAAGGTGAACACATAAACTTTTTGCTCAACATATTTCAAAAAGAAAGTTAAAACTAGTGACTGTCTATAGTTTAATGAATCTCAACTGTAAATTTCAATATACAACAAGATATTACTTTCACAATTAGTATTATTTGTCATTCAAAATATGAAATTCATTTAGAATCTCATAAGCCACTGTCAACTAGATGAAGACATATGACTGAATATGTTATGACTAAATTTAAATCACGATTAAAATATAAAATGTAACAAATATTTAGATTGTATTTATGAATAATATATAAATAATTAGAATATATATATAAATATATACATTGGTTCGGTTTGATTATTTTGTCGGTTATTTTAGAGTAAAACCAAACCAAACCAAACAAAATTAGTATAGATTGTTTAAAATTCAAAATCAAACCAAACTAAACCTAACCAAATATTGGTTTTTTTAATTGATTTGGTTTGGATCGCGGTCCGGTTTGGTTAAAAAACAAAACATGAACACCCCTAGGTACCACCATTGAAATACAGGGAATACTAGATTTTTCTGACAGAAAATGTGACATCTTTAAAAATCCTCTATTGATATATATGCCGGAGAAGATTTATGGCTATTAGTTGTTTATAGGTTGAAACAAAACCCTATGGGTCCTACCTTGGATGCACAATTCGGTGGGTATATACAGAGGTTATACAATGACCTCCTCCATCACATTATCATCATCATCATCTTCATTGTATTTCTTATGTTGTCTTATTTTGTGATTGTATTTTTGTTCTTGACTTGATATTTGTCCGTTTGTTCTATCGTGTAATACATGTATTTGGTGTATGTCTATATTTGTTCTTCTTTCTCATACCTATATTTGTTATATGTGTATATAGTAGAACTGTTAGTGGAGACGGTATGGGCTACTATTTGGGATATTTTTTAATTGCAGGTGTACCTATAGTTTGTGTTTATATGCTTTATTTTATACTTTACTTAGTTGACCTATGATACCTACTGAGTACAAGTAGATCATACTCATCCCTACTGCACCCTTTTGGTACAGATCCAAGTACGAGTGCGTCATACGGATAGCTGATTCAGGCGGTATTTGGTCTCAATTTGAGGTAGCAGTTGACCTATGTGTCTGAAGTTGGACACTACCTTTTCTTATCTAGACTATGTCTTATTATATTTAGAGACAGTTTGTTCCCTTTTAGATATCCTATGTATATTTTGACTTTGGGTTGTATTAGTAGTTCTTACGCTGTAACACTAGGTTTTGGGATTTGGTTAGGTAACTTGATTGTATTTTCACTTTTATCATGTTTGTATGGCTTGGATTTGATCTAGAAGCATTGCCTTGGGTTGTTGGTATTGATTTCTCTTTTTATATTAGTTTGGGTGATAGTCTTACTTATCAAGGCTTGCAGCATCAAGTGCCATCATGACCTTGATTTTTAGGTCGTAACAAATTGGTACCAGAGCAACTAGGTTTCTATTGGTCTCATTAGTGTAAAAACATGGTGTCTTATAGAGTCTTACTTATTGATATATAAACATCTGTATCTATCTTCGAAGGGCTAAAAGATATCTTTGGGAAAATTTTCTTATTTCATTCTATATCATGTGGAGTTTTCACACCTTGTGTTCTAAGTCATATTTCTCTCTTTTCTATGCAAATTATGTGGACTAGATCTAACAAGGCTAGAGATACAGATCCATTATCTGAGGAGAGAGCCCTAGTCTAGAGGGTGAGCTGTGAGTTTTGGTTAGGCTTGAGGTAGAGGCCAGTAACAGTGGTCTACCCCATCAAGATATAGAACTAGGGTACTCTCCCTTGAGACTCACGTTGAGCATGTTGGAGTTATGGGGCTTACTCTGATCCCACAGAGTTCTTCTACCGCAGTCTTGGAGGGGTTGTTGATTCAATTATTGACCCATTTGAAAGGTGCTCCTATGAGTGCTCCTCCACCTCTAAGTATGGTACCTCCATCTATAATAGTGTATTTTTATGGTGTTCCTCCAGTCCCGAGTGTGGATCCTCCTATTATACCAACATCTGCTTATGGTACTCCACAGACTCTGAGTATTGTTCCTCCTTCAATTTTTGTATCTAACTATGGTATTCTGAGATCTAGAGTTCAACCTTCTTTTATGTTACCTCCTCAAGTAGATTCTCATCCAGCCAGATTTACTTCGCCTCTTATTATTTTGAGTACACTTATGCCTTCTGAGGATCAGAAGAGGTTTGAGAGATTTACTCGTTTCGGTCCTCCTAGGTTTAGTAGTGTTATAGGTGAGAATTCCTATGAATTCTTGATGGACTATTGTAACAAGTTGCATAACCTTTGTTCACTTAAGTTGTATGGGGTTGTGTATATTACTTACTATTTAAGAGATGCAGCAAGAGATTGGTGGAGGTCACTTGTTAGTTACCGACCTTTTGGTTCGTCGGAGATGACTTAGGATGAATTTACTAAGGCCTTGTTGGACAGGTTTGTGCCTTTTAGTTTGAGGGATCGGATGAGAGATGAGTTTGATCTCTTAGAGCAGGGCTCCATAACTATTCCAGAGTATGAGGCATGTTTTTATGCTTTGTCTAGATATTCTTATGCCAGCATTACCACCGATTCTAAGAAGATTTAAAAGTTTGTGATGGGCTTGGATATTCTTCTTTAGCTTGTGATGACTCAGATAGTATTGTAGGGGGCATTGCTTTAAAGTATTATGGATTATGCTATGATGACTGAGTCTATTTTTCGAGCATCTTGGGGAGGCGCCAAGAAAATACGTCGTCAGGGAGTATTTCGAGGTCATACTTCTCAAAGTAAAGACTATAGAGGCTTTTGTGTTTATCATGGTTGACCAGTGCAGGCATCTTTGTAGAGTTCAGGTAATATGCATCAAACCCTCAACATGTGTTTCCAAAATCACCATTCATAGTTTATAATAAATGTTTAAAACACACGAAAACATGACTTTAGTTGAAACTAACAATGGGGAAATGAGTACATGCCTTATACAAGAAGATTCCAAAGAGAAACTTGACTCTTGAGCCCCTTTGAAGAACCCTTGTAGAAACCCAATCCTCCAATCTTCAAGAGAGTGTTTAGAGAGGATATTTGGAGTGTTTCTATTCTTTAAAGTGTGTTATGAGAGGCCACCAAGGGTTATATAACATTGCGACATAATGGTTTGAGGTGGGAAATGTCAGGGCTATCCCCGACTATAAAGCTGAAAATCAACTTCCAAGTGGGTACGACTCACCTATGCAAACTGTACCCTAGGGTACGAGTGGTACCTCAACTCGTACCCTAACCTTCACCATGGTCCCTTATGCTAACCAACATACAAGAACACAACCCCCAACTCGTACCTTAAGGTATGAGTGGTACCCCCAAACCGTACCCTAAATTGTATCTTGGACAGTTCCAACTAGTGTAACCAATAAGCACCATACGACTTGGCACCATACTTCTCGTATCCAACCATACGACTCGTATGATGTTGAGTCGTATCTTGGAAAGTACCCAAGCCAAAACTACTGCCCAACATACGAGTGAGTCCCCCGTAAAACCGTATCCAAGGGTATGATTAGTACCCTTAAATCGTACCTTACCCAGAAAGTCGAAAACCCAAGAAATTTTACGAGGGTCAAAACCCGGGGTGTTTCAGTCTCCCCCACTAGGATCGTTCATCCTCAAATGATGGGTAAGGGAAAGAACAAGCACGAGATAATACATTAACACACAACAAACTTTCCTCCAACCAAAATAGTAGACAAGGACATAAACCAAGATGAGAAGATCACCCTATACCCCAAACATGATTTTACACCTCAACACTTTCATTTCGACCTCTAACTAAGTTAGAAAAAAAAGATACAAGAGAAACCATTCCTTTCCTTTAACCAAGTTAGAAAGCCAAAATGTGTTGAAGAACACATTCTTTACCATGAGTTTCCAGAACGAAAAACCAACATAAATACTTAGACTCCGTGTCTGCTTCCGCATTCTAAATGACTTTCTCAGACTTTTGATTCCACCATGGAACCAACCAGCAAACTTACTGATCCAAGATCCTCATCGAGACCTCCCTAAAGAACAAGGAATCCGAGATACTAATACCACTCAAAGGAATCAACCAACGAAGGATTATCCGTACCTTACCTCCATACAAACACATAAAATACCAGATGAATGGAACTTATGCTAGAGAGAAAATCCAATTCATCGTAGAATTTATCGAGATATATCACTATGCGAGCTTGAGTCTAGCTATGCACCACCTCTATGTTCAAACTTATCCAAGCTAAAAGGAGTTAACTTAGGCTACCAGGCTCTACTCCTTACGTCTATCCCAAAACACTACTCCACTCTATCACCATTTATAATATGCACACCACAGTAAAAAGGCATGGAAAAACCATAATCAACCATTATAACCAAAACCCCCAATATATATTTGAAAACCCAAAACCATATAATAATTATGCCATGGAAACAATTCACAAAACATGCCTTCCCAAGCCTCTTAAGTACCCAACACAATTATTAGTATATCTATCAATCATAACATTCAAGCCTAGCTCTTCTATACCCGTAGTATAATCTATCCTTCTAAAGATCTAGCACCCTCTATTATTTTTACAAGGGTTTTCACCACCTATTCCTTTCCTATCCATTCCTTATGACGGCAACCTTACCTCACCTTCCAAAACCTTAGTTCTAGTAGCCACCCTAGAATCTTTACCGCTCAGGGACTTCTACATTCCCCATTTCAAAACATCACCATACCTCCAAAGCCACTACCACCCTATCACAAGAAGGGTTATTTAAGGAACCAAATTACAAGAATTATTAATGCCACCCTAGGCAAGACCCACGAAATAAGAAACGACACTCTAGGCACAAAGTACTTCATAGCAACCACCTTGGTCATAAATAAAGGACCATCCCAACCAAACTGTACCATAAAAGAAGTCCTTAGGACTAGAAACCGAAAGAAACATGACTGCATATACCATAGGTAAGGTAATGTAAAGTCAAGACTGATATCCAGGGAACAAGTCAAATGCAAAATGCAAACCTTAGGCATAAGCGCTATAAGATTGGATATAACACTAGTAGAGTACTCTCTTAACTGAGATAGAAAAGAATCACTAGAATATGCAACTTGACCTTCCCTTAGAGTCCATTGCTAAAAGAAAACTTTAGATTAATCCTTAACCTTCATCCTATGACATCTATAAGCACAACACTCCACTTTATTGGGTATTACCAAGGATGTACACTAGGAACACTTGGTTTTATTATATCCAAAACCTTATTTATCCATATACTACCTAAAACCCAGTATAGTCATACAAACTCTATGACCTAAACCATCAAATGACTAGACCCCCAATCTATACCTATTCATTCAACCTAAACTCCCGACCTACATGTTATATCCTTCCTACTATTGTAGTTCTCATGTTGTTATCCTCAAGCTAACATACTACCTTTACCAAGATCAAGCTTCAAGGTTCAATCCTAGTATCTATCAACCACCATGTACTACCACCAAAGTACCCGATATAGAATATGCACATACATGGTCTACCCCACAAGTAGGACACCCTAAATTTCTTATTCACCCATTTCCAACCTATGCATTTCCAGGGAAATATTTCCCTTATACATGGAAGAAGGAAAACACTCCACGGAGAGACATTAGAACTGATGAAACCTTCATATAAGAGATCCCTTAATTTTTTCTTAAGCTCCTTAAAGTCAACTAAATCCATTCTATAAAGAAAGAATAGAAATTTGACAAGTGTCTGAAACAAAACTAATCCTAAACCAACCTTCCCATTAGGAAAACACCATGAGGGTCGTCAAGAAGACCCCAGGGAATTTATGCACCACCAAAATTGAATGCACAGAAAGACCTTCTGAGTTAGAACCTTTATCCTAGATCAAATGGTATAAACACTTCTTAGAGACCAATCTCCGTGTTCTAAGATATCATGTAACCTTTTTCTTAATAGCTAAGGAACGAAACTATCCTCCCATTCCATAATCGATTCACCATAGAGCCAAATTACAACCTTACAGATCCAACAATCTAATAATGTATAGCACGATTATAATTAATCCATCCCCTAAATGATATCGAAATCCAACATATTTGAGTTAAACTAATCCACCAAGACCAACAGATACCACATACCCCTATAGACTTTTTTAGTAATTGCGAAGTCACCTACTAGGGTAGGAACAGGAAGAAAAGAATTCGAAACAATCATAGGTCCAAAACCAAAGTACATAACTGCAAATGAGGTCACAAAAAGAGAGGGAACCCCAGACCTAGTAATTAATACTCATAATGAGAAAAGAGTTTTCAATATACCAATTTCAGCATCACAAGATACCTCAAACTCTGGAGGGATAGTGAAGTCATTGAGACGATCCCGACCAATGTCGAAACTAAAAGCAGCACCCCTTAGTGTAAGTGCTAAAAAAGTGGCAACCGGTACCCTATTTGACCAAGTGGAAATCATTATGGGATACTCACATTGCATATGACCTAATTGACCATAATTAAAACACTGATTCCTCTCTTTGTCACAATAACCATGGTGCGACCAACCACAAAATCTATAAAGAGGGTAGGATGATGCAAATTAGGCCCCAATTGCCCGAGATTAGGCACCTTGTGCCTTAGAAGCATTACCATTCTAAAAACGTCTATCTCCCAATAGATTCAGGTAGGGAGCAGGAGCATTAGCCATAGAACAGGAGTTAGGACCCACCCAACTTTTCCTCTTGGACCACTTACAACCATACTATTAGCCTCTTATTTGTTCAAAAAATTGAGACCCCTTACCTTGTATATTTCCCGACCTTGCTTTATTTCTCTCCATACCATAGGACTAGACTGGCATGGTAGAGTTATCATTATTACATTAATAGAATTATGAAACTCAGCATAGGTAATCTCTCCTTGAGGTAACCTAGAATGAGTACTACTCTCCAAAGTAGGGTTGGTGGAGACTGGTGGAACTCCATAGGGAAGACCAAAATTTGTGACCCTTGACCAAGTCTGTGCCCCATGAGTTGGACTAGATTCATCTATTTTATTCTCAAGTATGACAGGTGAGTTTATATGAACTTTAGGTCACTAAGAGGACATGGTCTAAAAAGTGAACCAAAGAAGATTCAGGGAAGAGTTCAAGATCACAGACTCAATAGCCCGAAGATACAACGACAAGAAAGTAGAATATTCCTAAATGCCTCATAGCCTCCTGATTATAAGTATGGTGCACGACAAACCCATAAGAAAGACTCTACTCGATATAGATTTGTGGACACCCCATGACACCAAAACCTAGGCTCTGATACCAACTTGAAATGACTCGAACTAGGTCCTTATCATAATTGACAACCCCAAGTCCATCCAGGATCGAAGACCGCCCTGATACCCAATACATCCAACCAATATGTATCTTGAGTCAAATGAACTCCGAATATATAACAAAGTAATGTATTTACCAATGTGCTGACTTTAGGATAAGTCTATATCCAAGACCAACCAAACCAAGTCCAACCACCCAATATCCAAATTGTCACCAAACCAACACCTTAGACTAACATCAAAATAATAATCCAATGTATATTTATATATATAACATGATCAACCATACCCAAGTCCACAGTCGTCTATACAAGGCCTCTAAACAAAACCAAAGAGTACCTAGTTAGGACATGCCCCACCACCATAGCCAAAAACCAAGTATATGAAAGACAAAAGTATATATAGTAAACCATGGCATAAAATAGATGCCTTCTAAAATATGGAAGCTCACCACTTCAATCTAATATTGACTGTCCCCAAATCCAATCAATGAGTAGGAGTAGTAGTATGGCTGATTCTTACTTCACATGGGGATACAATTACCAAAAGATATGTTAGTGGATAAACGCTAGCATAAACTCAAGATAAGGATAAAATAATGCCATCTAGTAAGACTAAGTAACCAACCATATGAAAATAACCATATTTATATATATATATAACCATGCTGGGAAAGGGAATCGGGTTTAGCATGCCTTTAAAACTCATTAACCTAGATATGTGTAGCTTAACTATCATAATCCACCCACGGGTTACATGGGTCTAGTGTTACCCCCTGAACGGGCCTCGATGTGTGTAGCCGTATGAATTGGAATTCCAGAGTACCTTTCACTCTCTATGATATGTATGTACAAGTGTACTTAGGGGATTCCCGTGTACCCCATTAGTATAATATAAGGTTGTCATGACCTATACTGATGTTGGTAAATATGAGTTTCTAGTGTTCGTCCCTTGGACTCCCACCTTTACAATTAGATATCACACCCTGACAGTATTTCCCAATTAAAATCCATTACTATCCAACCAAACCATTATTCCATTTATTATTAATCAAGGCTATTTCAAGTGGTATCATCATGCCGACTATAGATTGCAAGCAATGTCCTTAGCCAACTTTAGGGGATTCCCGTCTACCCTATAGGTTACATTAATTAGTTTACTTGTGGGATTCCCACGAACCCCACAAGTACATCATTATTAAGCTTACTTGCAGGATTCTCGTGTACCCCACAAGTATTTCATTATTAAGCTTTGATTGAGGGATTCCATTGTACCTTACAAGACATTCATCAATATGTTTACTTGGGATATTACTTTATACCACCACAAGGTTTTTATTTAGACCCACTATAACCACCAAGACCTTACCCTTTTACCATTTCAAACCATTCTCACCATTTAGACTATTCTAGACTATTCTAAGAATTTAATGCATTTAAAATATTTATACCATTTTAAACCATGAAAAACTAACTAAATCAATTTAGGGTTCCATTACCAAACCATACCATGCATTATATCTGATGAAAGTTCAACAATAGAGTAAAAACATTCTCTTAGGCATTTTATCAAGCATGTTGAGAGCATACCTTTACCAAGAACAAAACCGAATCATAAACCATCTAATTTAGGATTACCCATGACCCATTTGTTAAACCATAACCAACAAGAACCCAAATATGCAAACCATCATCAAAAACACGTGAAAACACAATATAAACCAATATTCAACAATATGCATCAAAACCTTCAAAATACGTTTCCAAAATCACCATTCATAATTTATAATCAATATTTAAAACACACTAAAACATTTCTTTAATTGGAAATAATAATGAGGAAAGGATTACATGCCTTATACATGAAAATTTTGTAGAGAAACTTGACTCTTAAGCCCCTTCTAAGAACCCTTGTACAAACCCTAGCCTCCAATCTTCAACAGAGTGTTTAGAGAGGATATTGGGAGTGTTTATATACTTCAAAGTATGTTATGAGATACCACTAAGGGTTATATAATGTGTGTACATAAAGGTTTGGGGTGGGAAATATCCAGACTACCCCTGCCTAAAAAGCTAAAAATCAACTTCTAAGTAGGTAAGACTCACCTATGCAAACTGTATCTAGGGTACAAGTGGTACCCCAACTCGTACCCAATCCTTCACTATGGTCCCCTATACTAACCAACATACAAGAACACAACCCCCAACTCATACCCTAGTATGAGTGGTACCCCCAAACTATATCCTAAACCATTTCATCGACAGTTTTAACTAGTCGAACTAATAAGCACGATACAACTTGGCACCATACTTCTCGTATCTAACCATATAACTCATATTATGTTGAGTCGTATCTTGGTTAGTAACCAAGCCAAACCTACTGCCCAACATATAAATGAGCCTCTCTTCAAGCCATATCCTAGGGCATAATTGGAACCCTTAAATCATACCTTATCTAAAAAATCCAAAACCCAAGAAATTTTACGAGGGTAAAAAACCCGGGGTGTTTCAATTTGGACTTAAATGTTAAGTCTTTAGATAACCATATGGTTTGTCTTGATGTTTTTACACCTAGTGTGTTTTGGCTTTTGTGAAGTCTAAGTCTTCCTTGATGGAGTAGATTTAGGTTTATTAGTTTAATGATGTTGGGTTAAAAATGATCCGAGATAAGATGTTGAGTGGTGATGCTAAGGAGGTTAAGTTTGTATGTCGAGAGTATGTGATTGGATTAGATTGATTTTGGAGGAGTCTTATTTTTCCATATCTTCCATCCATCCAGGGGTGACTAAGATGTATCATAATTCAAAATAGCATTACTAGTGCTGTGGTATGAGGAAGTATGTATCAAATTTGTTAGCTCATTTTCTATGTTGCCAGCAGATGAAGGTCGAGCATTTGAGACTTGGTATTCTTCTTCAGAGGTTACCTATTTTTTGAGTGGAAATGGGAATAGATTACTATGGACTTCGTGGTTGGGATTCCTCATACTTCTCATAGTTCTGATAGTGTTTGGGCCATCATGGATCGATTGACCAAATCTTCTCATTTAATTTTGATTCAGGTTTTTTCAGTGCTGAGAAGTTGGCCCGTATCTATATTTGTAAGGTAACTTATCTTCATGGTGTGATAGTGCCTATTATTTCAGATCGAGGTTCAATGTTCACATCTCACTTTTAGAAGACTTTTCAAGAGAATTTGGGTACCTAGGTTGATCTTAGTATAGCTTTTCATCCCCAGACTGATGATCAGTCAGACCAGACTATTCAAATTTTACAAGATATGCACTGTGATTGTGTCATGGATTTTGGAGGTTAATAAGAGTTCCCTATGTCTTTGGTAGAGTTTGTGTATAATAACTTTTATCATTCTAGTATTGATATAACTCCTTTTGAGGCTTTGTATGGTAGGCATTGTTGCTCTCCAGTTTATTGGTTTGAGGTTTTTGAGATTAGACCTCGAGGTACAGACTTTTTTTTATGATTCCTTAGATAGAGTTGGGGTCATGTAGGATAGACTTCGAGTAGCTCAGAGTAGGCTAAAGTGTTATGTGGATCGTAGACTTCGTGCCTTAAGATTTAGTATCGATAATCGTGTCTTCTTTTATGTGTCGCCCATTAAGAAAGTGATGAGGTTTGGTAAGAAGAGGAAGCTTAGCCCTAGTATATTGGACCTTTTGAGATCCTTCGGACTATTGGGGATGTGGCTTAGGAGTTAGGATTACCTCCAGATTTATCAGATGTTCATCTAGTTTTTCATGTTTCTATGCTTCAGCATTACATTCCAAACGAGTCTCATGTATTTCATTGGGATTCATTCCAATTAGATAAGCGGTTGTCTTTTGTTGAGGAGCCTATCTCCATTCTAGATAGGGATGTTAGACGGTTGCATTCTAGAGTTATTCCTATTGTTAAGGTCTAGTGGAAGCATTTACCTATATATGAGTACACTTGGGAGGTCGATCCTGATATGCATAGTAGTTATCCCTAGTTTTTTTATGATTCAGGTATTTCTACTGCCCTTAGTTCGACGACAAACTAGATTATTAGTGGTGGATGATGTAATGACCTATATTTTGGTGATTTTTGTGAACTATTTATCTTTGTGTGATTTGACCATTTTAACTTTCCTCGTGGTTGCATTATAGTATTTCTGGGGTGCAGGGATTATTGGCATTGTTCCCAATGTATTTCAGTGTGATTTGTGTGAAATTGTGGTTTTTTATGCCCTTAAAGGCTTATTAGCTGATTTTGGTTAACATTATTTGAATTGAGCATCGGATGGCAAAACGGACTACGCCAGTAGATCTGAAGTGTTTATTTAAGGTTCAGAACATAATTGGTATAGTTTTATAACTTCTATATCCCATTTCAGCCTTCTATTTGAAAAGTTGTAAATATAGGTCTTCGGGTCAATTCTATGAAAATGTTTTTTAGAAAATCTAATATCGCCATTGAGTCCGCAGCATCAATTTTGATAGGTACCATAGTTTGTTTGCATTCTTGAGATTTTGAATGAATCTCAAGGCACCACTTTGGCTGTTTTAGTTGCAGGCGCTAAAGCTCCACTTAGTCACTTAAGAGGCCGACTACCAGTTGGTCAAAGGGATTTTAGCGGCCTTCATCTACTTTAGTGGAGGGCGCTAAAGTTTCCCTTGTCCTCTTTAGCAAACTGGCGCATATTGGAGGATATTTCTTAAGTGGTACTTGACCGCTTTAGCGGTGACCGCTTTACCGACACTTGTCACCTGGTTATATAGTATTATTTTCTCTTTTTTTCACCATTTTAGAGACTTGGAGCTTTGAACTTTAGGGTTTTTAGGCAATTTCCTCCCCAAGCTTGGGTAAGCTCCAAACTCCTATTTCAACTACTTTTCTTTAATTCTATTATTTAAATATTATTTAAACTCGGATTTAAAGGTGGAATTTGGGAATTTTGGCACAAATTAACATTTTTCAACTCAATACCACAATTTCATCTCATTGTCACTTAGGTTATCTCCTATGAGTTCCTTTAATCTTGGGAAATATATCTTTGGACAAAAATTAAGGTTTTATCCTTGTTTTTTGAAAACCCATTTTGGAGGTCCGTTTTGGCTTCAATTTATAAATGGACAATATGGGTACCATTAGCTTTCTTTTGACGCATAAAATCTAAATTTATGTGTTATCAGCTAATTTTGGGTCTGTGCCTGAGGTGGAAGCTCGGTGATAAAGGCTTATTTGTTCTAGTTTCAATATTTGGGATAAGTTATGCCTAAACTATCTTCAGACTGGATTGGGTAGCTAATAATAATGTAAAATCATGCTATGGGTATGGGGTTGTATCATGAAAAATGTTTTTAGGTGATTTATGTACCCATGTGGGGGCCTATGTAGATAATATTTGGTGGTTTTGAGACATTATTTGCTATGTGTGACCATGTGGATTCTTGTATCATGTTGTTGGTCTAGTATTGATATATGTATGCTTTATTGTACTATTTTTGGTGGGAAAATGCCTAAATTTTGGGATTATGTGGTATCAATGACAATTTTCTTAATGGTTTATGGATTATATTGGATCATGAATGGTTGGTGAATTTCAGTGGATTTTTAGCTCACATGGCTGGTATATTGGTTGGATATTTGATATTCTCATTTTGGCTGGTTATGAGCATTGCATCCACATATCATATTCATTCATAAACATTGATACCACCGTGGAAATACTAGAAATAATTGCTTTTCTGACAGAAAATGTGACATCTTTAAAAACCCTCTATTAATGTATATGCCAGAGAGGTGTTATGGATATTGGTTGTATATGGGTTGACGAACCCCCATGGTTCCTACCTCAATATCACAACTCGTTCATTATATAAGGGGGTTATACGATGACCTTATGCATCAAATCATCATCATCTTTTTTATTACTTTCCATATATTATGCTTATTCTGTGATTGAATCTTTTTTCTTGACTTGATATCAGTTTATTTTTTCTATCTTCTTATACTTGTATTTGGTGTATATGTATATTTTTTCTTGTTTCTCATACCTGTATTTGTTATATGTTTATATAGTAGAACTGTTAGTGGAGACGGTGTGGCTACTGTTTGGGATATTTTCTGATTGCAAGTGGTGTACCCATATTTTGTGTTTATTTGCTTTATTTTCTACTTTACTCGGTCGACCTATGATACCTACTGTGTACAAGTAGATCATAATCATCCCTACTGTACCCTTTCTATGCAGATCCAGGTACAACTATGCCACACGGATAGCTAATTCAGGCGGCATTTGGAGTCTATTCGAGGTAGCGGTTGATCTATGCATCCAAAGTTGGCCACTACCTTTCTTATCTAGACTATGTTTTATTATATTCAGAGACAGAGTTTGGTCCCTTTTGGATATCCCATGTATATTTTGACTTTGAGTTGTATTAGTGGTTCTTACACTGTTACACGAGTTTTGGGATTTGGTTGGGTATCTTGATTGTATTTTTGTTGTTATCATGTTTATGTGGTTCACTTGGCTCTAGAATCCTTGCCTTGGGTTGTCAGTATTGATTTCCCTTTTAATATCAGTTTAGGTGATATAATTATTTGTTAAGGCTTTCCATGACAAGTACCATCATGACCTTGTTTTTTGGGTCGTGGCAGAGATGAAACAAACTCTTAAGGATATGGTAAGAAGTATGATTAGTCATTCTTCTTAACCTGAATCACTTTGAGGAGAAACATTAATGACTGCAGTTTATATACTAAATAGAGTTCCTAAAAAAGCAGTAGCTAAGACCTCATACGAGTTGTGGACTTGTAAGAAACCTAGTATTAGGCACTTGCATGTATGGGGATGTCCAGCCGAAGCAAGGACTTACAAGACTAATGAAAAGAAATTATATTCAAGAATTGTTAGTTACTAATTTGTAGGTTACTTCGAAAGATCAAGAAGTTTTAAGTTTTATGACTCCTCGAATGGATCCTTTTTTTGACACAACAAATGCCAAATTTATTAAGGATGTAGATTATAGTGGGAGTAATCAAAACAAACAAATTGTGTTTTAAGAGGAATTTGATAATATCAATTCTAGTGAAAATGATCATATTACTTTACCAAATGTGTTTCACCCTGCAAATTATATTTACAGAGAAAACACAGTAGTATTACCTCATATTCAATAATCTCAAGTTGAAGTGCCTAACAGAAGATCTAGTAGAGAAATAAGAAATACAATTTTAGATGATTATGTTGTTTATATTCAAGAACATAATTTAGACATGGGATCAAAAAATGATCCTATAATCGTTAGTCAAGAAAAATCACATCGAAATTCTGCCAAATGGATCGAAGCAATGAAAGATGAGTTGAAGTCTATGAAAAACAATGGCATTTGGGATCTCTTTAAGTTACCACAGGGATCAAAACCAATTGATTGTAAATGAATTTTTAAAAACCAAATGCAATTCAAAAGGTAACATCAAAAGATATAAAGCATGCCTAGTTGCTAAGGGATTCACTCTAAAAGAAGGCATAGATTACAAAGAGATAATTTTGCTAGTTTCATCGAAAGACTCCTTTCGAATCATTATGGCACTTGTAGCTTATTATAACTTAGAGCTACATCAAATAGACGTAAAGAATGCATTTCTAAATGGAGACATTAAATAAATGATATACATAGTGCAATAAAAAAAATTGAGTTTCAAGATTCAAAGCACCTTGTATGTAAACTTAAGAAGTCTATAAATGGTTTAAAATTGGTATCCCGTCAATGATACCAAAATATTGATCAGGTAATAACCCCTTTTGATTTTAAGGAAGACACTGTTGATCAATGCATATATCTCAAGTTTAGTAGGAGAAAATATTTATCCTTGTGCTATATGTAGATGATATTCTACTGGAAAATAGTGATGTAGGATAATTGTATGAAACCAAGAAATTCTATCTAGAAAATTTGTAATGAAAGTCTTAGTGAGGCATCCTTTATTCTAGGTCTAAAGATCCATAGGGATTTCATGTGCAAAAGACTTATGTTGATAAGGTGCTAAGTAGATTTTGCATGCAAAATTGTGCACCTGGAGATAGACCTGTGGCGAAAGGTGATAAATTTAGTTTGTGCCAATTTACAAATTTAAACATACAAAAGAAAGAGATGGACAAAATCCCATATGCATCAGCAGTGGGAAGTCTCATGTATGCACAAGTTTCTACGTGTCCATATATAGCGTACATAGAGGAAATGCTATGTGATATTTAAGTAACCCGAGAATGGTTCATTAGAAAATAGGAAAATGGGTTATAAGGTATCTTAAAAGAGCTAAAGATTACATGCTCACTTATTGAAAGTTGGATCACTCAGAGATTGTAGGATATTCCGATTCAAATGTTTTTAGATACCTTGAGAAGTAGGAGATCTACATAACGTTATATTTTCATATTGACAAGAAAAGTTATTTCTTGGTAAAATGTGAAACAAACACTAATGGCTTATTCTACTATGAAACCTAAATTTGTAGCCAGCTATAAAGCCTCAATAATGGAATATGACTAAGAAATTTTATCATTGGCATGAATATAGTTAGTGGCATAATATTCTTGTAATAATTCTGGAGAGTTATATTTAAAGAACAACCTAAGTTTGTCTTAGTCAAAGCACATAGACATTAAATTTTTTATTGTAAAAGAAAGAGTTCAAAGCTATCTTGTGTCAATTAAGCATATTAGTATGAACTCAATTAGTGTGAATCCGCTCACGAAAGGTTAGCCACCTTAAGTGTTTCATGGGTGTGTGGCTCATATGAGTGTTGTCAAATTTTATGATGAGCTATTTTAAGTGGGAGTTTGTTGGTTTTTTATGCTATTGATATGTTTAATTTTATTTTCTGTACAGATTCAAGTTTTATGAAATCTATGAATTTCATGTTTTTATTGATAACTCTGAAAAATAAAAATATTAACTTTCTATTACAATTTTACATAAGGTATAAAAAAGCGATTTTGGACTATTAATGTCATAAGGTAGGACCATTTGGAAAGAAGCATGACTTAGATCATTTTATATGTGATTTTCATAGGTGATCTATGTCGTTGGTATTGCTGATTTTTGTGACGATTGATGGGTTTACTTTTGAATATTTATTATGAGAACCGCTTTTAATATATTGGTAGTATCGATGGACCAGATAGCTTTGGGATATTTAAATCAAGATAGCAAAAGTTTGTGCGCACTAAAATTTCATCTATGTATGATTATTCAAAAATATATGTGGTCCAAGTAGGAGATTGTTAGAAATTTCTATTTTGTGGACTCACATAATATATTATACATAGATAAGTTATCTACAAAGAATCCCAATTTATGATCTAATAAATTATTAAAGGTTTTTTCAGACCTAAAAGTAAATATCTATTAGTATGGATTTAATTGGAATTATAGAAAATTTGTGGACCTTTCCTAAAGTTTGATGGAAACTTATTGAAAAGATACCTTTCTAGAAAAGTCACCTTTCATGAAATGACACTTAAGGCAATTACATAAGGATTGCTCCCTAAGTCAGATATAATGTTTCTCTTCTTTTCTACCCCATCTTTGAGAAGAAATAAACTAAGAGCAATATAAGACTTAAATATAATATTATTGTATATCTCTCTCTTTCCTTGTGGTATTCCTACAATTCTTCTGGTTTAAAATCTCTGTCTAATGATTTACATGTGATCTTGTGGTGAGTTGTTTAAAGTATTCTAACACTAATATTTATTAGTCGGTTACAATAAAATTCTCATGATATTTTTCTTCTCATAAAATGTGTATGTGTTATTTATCGAAACTCACTCTAATGTATTTCAGTGGTTCATTTGAATGTGTAATGTATTAGAACTCACTCAAAGATATTTTATTGATTCATTTGTATGCATGATGTATCTAAACTCATTCTAATATAATTTAGTGATTCATTTGTACATGGAATGTATGGTGACTCAATCTAATTGTCACGACCCAAAAATTAAGGTTCATGATGGAACTTATCACGGCGAGCCTAGACAAGAACGCCTATCACCCAAAATGATATAAAATGAGAAATCATTATAAAAACCAAGGCAAGACTACTAGAACAGATTCAAACCACATATATATAGTAAAAGTGAAAATATAATCAAGATACCAACCAAATTCAAAAACATGGTGTCATAGTGTAAGAACTACTAAATGTATCTTGAATGTCAAAAGATACAATAATAGTCCAAAAAGGGTCAAGACTTTGTCTCCGAATACAAAATAAGACATGTAATAGATAGAAAGAGGATGTAGGCCAACTCCTAAAGCATAGGACGTCCGCTACCTCAAATACACCAAAAGTCACTCG
The DNA here is from genome assembly GCA_030864215.1 of Capsicum pubescens. NCBI lineage: Eukaryota > Viridiplantae > Streptophyta > Magnoliopsida > Solanales > Solanaceae > Capsicum > Capsicum pubescens. The sequence goes on from CM061543.1 coordinate 130,821,305, forward strand.
AATTAGGTATCCATGTGGCACACTCGCACCTGGATCTGCATAAAAAAAGCACAGTAGAAATGAGTACTATCCACTTGTACACAGTAAGTATCATATTGCGACCGAGTAAAGTAAAAAATGAATCATATAAACACAAACTATGGGCATGTCACCTGCAATTAGAAAATGTTCCAAATGGTGGCCCATACCATCTCTACTAGTAGTTCTAATATACATACATATAACAAATACATGTAGAGAAAAGAAGAGAAAATATACATGTACATCAAATACAAGTATAAGAAGATAAAACTGATGGATAGATATCAAGTCAAAGACCGAAATACAATAACAACATAAGCACAATATATGAAGTGTAATGATGATGATGACGTTATGCACGAGGTCGTCTCACAAATTCCGTATACACCTACGGAGCTAAATCTTCCAAACGTAGGACCATTATGGGTTCATTAACCCTTATATAACCAATATCTAATACCAATATCCATATCTACTCTGTGACACATACATTGATAGAGGAATTTTAAGATATCATTATTTTGTCAGAAAAAGCCAGTGTTTCCGGTATTTATAGTATTTTTAAGGTTGTACCAATATTTCATGAATGAATATGATATGAAAATGTACTTCTCACAACCAACCAAAACGGGAATATCCAATAACCAAGCAATATATCAGCCATGTGAGCCAAAAGTCCACTCAAATTAACCAACCATCAATGATCCAAATTAATCCAGAAACACCATCAAGTGAAATATGCAAGAAAAGGATATTATTACCATATACATCCTAACATCTAGGCTTTTTCCACCAAAAAGAGTGTAACCAAATAATCACATATCAATACCAGTTCAACAACATCATATATGACCCCACACAGTCACAAATAAACAAATAATGCCACAAAACCATCAAATATTATCCACATAAGCCCCCACATAGACACATAAATCAACTAAACATTTTTCATGATACAATCCAGAACCCATAGCGATGTTTTTACAATATTATTAACTACCCAACCCAGTCTGAAGAAATTTTAGCCATAACTTACCTCGAATGCCAAAAATCAATCCAAAAAGCCTTCAATCTGGAGCTTTTCCCTCATGAATGGACCCAAAATTAATATAAAACTACAGAATCTATGCATCAAAATAAAGTCAATAATATTCATAGTGCCTATTTTTGAGTCGGTCAAAATGGAACCCCAAAATGTATTTTCAAAAAAGAAGGGTAAAATCACTATTTTATTTAGAAACATGTTCTCCATACTCATAGAAGTCTATAGCTAAAAACCCATACGAAAACAAGTGAAAAACAAGATTCAAATTCAAGAAAAAACATTTCAAGCTTTACCAGCAAAACACCCCAAAACCTATTTTAAAAATAAAAAATTTGAAGTTATTTTGAATAGATATCAGATAAAAAATTATAATTATAAGAACAGAAACTAACCCATGGAAGGAATCTTGAAAACCCCTTTGGAATCATCCAAATCTGAGCTCTCAAGCCCCAAAAATGGTGGAAAATGGTGTTTTGATTCACAACTTGGGTAGAAATCATGAAAAATAAAATTAAAGTTCTTGGGAAATGGGAAAAATAGAGTACCAAATTGATAGACAATGATTCTTTGAGAAAAACGAATCTAAAATCGTCAAAATTAGAGCTTCTTAACTTCCAAAATATCAAAAATATGAATTTGGGTCTTATACTCAGCGATGGTCGCTTACTGTAATACCCCGTATTAGTCTTAGCTCAGTTTAGCTCATAGTGCATGCATAAGAGGCTTAGAACATGAAAAATTTAGGGAAGTATTAGGGACTTGTTTTATTTTTTTCCTCTTAACTTCGATGATTGTTTAAGTGATCTTCCTAACCTCGAGATGTAAGTTTGTGAGTTGATTCATGTTTAGCGGTGTAAGGAGCATGCCTCGGGGATGTTTTGGATTTTTTGGACGAGGATTAAGGCACATTTGGATTTCATTTCCAAAACCTCACCGTGATTGTATTGTGTCGCGGTGGGTATAGCACTGAGGGGTTCATCGCATCACAGTGATACTCAATTCGATATTTTGAATTACGAATTTTATTCCCAGAGAGGCAGTCTTGTCTTTTCCCATCACCCCAATCCATAAAAATATGGGATTAACCTTTAGTTAAGGCATTATATGCCTAAATTCCTCAATTTCTCTCTAAATTAAACCCTAACCCTTCCCCAAGTACATCAACTTTAATCATCTTCCCTTCAAGAAAACCAAGAAATTGTGCTTCCCAATCCAAGAACGTTCAAGAAAAGTTAATTCTCTTTAAAGATTAAAGATTTAAGGTATGTGTGATGTTCATCCATGGGCCCTTTTGACCCATGGAGTCCAAGAATTCATTTTTAAGTTTTAAACTATAGTTTTTACATATTATGAATTATATCCATGAAGCTCATATGAACTTTGATTTCTAATCATGTTTACCATGTGATTTCATTGCAACTATCCCTTGAGACAATTCAATGATGATTATTCACATGTTAAATGCTTAATCCATGATTTAATATTGTAATTATCCTATTATCACATATTTTAACTATTCCCATACTTTAACTCATGACCCTAGTGTGTTTGATAAAATCCTAAGAGATGAATTTTGAACAATGATCCCTATTATGATTTGTAAAGCTATATATGTCCTTATTGATACTTCTATTCAGTGTTAGGGGTTATAAATACCTGAAACTTAGTTGTTTACTTAGTCTCAGTATCTTTCAGAGTAGTTTCAGATATGTATGAGCATTATTTATTCAGTCAGTTAAACTTAGATTAGTTTAGTAATCCGAGTCAGTTTAGTTTGGAGTAGGATCTAGCACTGAGCAAATTTAGGGATAGGGACTCACCTGCCAGTAGAGGGTGTGACTCTTAGTAGCAATCCCTGCATTCCAGAACTACGTTGCCAGAGTAGGTTTGAGATATTAACCTGCTAGTTGAGGGTTGACACATATCTCACCAGGGAACCTGCCAGTAGAGGGTGACTCTTTAGTGCTTCGGGAATTCACTTTAGTGGATCCACACAACCATTATTAGTACCCGTGGCACGGTACTGACACCCTTCCAACTGGGTCACAGGTTGGACCCCAATTAGCTCAGATCGGGACATGTCAATTAGATGATACCTCCCACAGTCTTAGTCTAGTATTCAGTATAGAATTCAGTTTTAGGTTTGTTTGACCATAGCATACAGTTATTAGTTATTCAGTTATCAACATTTCAGTATTTCAGTTTACAAATAATTTCAAAATCATATTATATACTTCATGCATTCACAAATTTCACTGTTTTTATGCATTTATATTTAGTTAGTTTATGTTATTCATTCAGTCGGTTATTATTCATACACATAAACCCATGCATATCATCCTAACCTTATCTCTTATACCAATACATTCAAAGTACTAATTGCATACTCTTTTCTTGCGCTATAATGTTTAATATCATAGGTTCGGATGCTCAGGCTCCTGACCGAGCATAGATAGTTTAGCCTATTAACAACAGTAGTCGTGGTGAGTCCTCAACTATCTAGGATATAGTGGTTTATTTTTAGTTTACTTTAGTATTTTAGTATTTTCTTTTAGTTGTCATTTGGAGTTAGTTGGGGCCTGTCCCATCAACTCTTTTTAGTCAGTTTTAGAGGCTTTCAGACATTTCAGACATTCAATTGATTTTTTAATCTTTTCAGTCAGATTTTCAGTATGTTCATTTATATTTCAGACTTAAGAATTTCGTTGCATAAATTTCAGTACTTAAAACCTTTGGCATTATTCAGCTATTTCCGCACATGTGTATTTTATTATCATATTATTCAATGCTCACAGCAGGTACCAGCTCATGGGTTAGCTTGTGGTCTTTCAGGACTGTAAGTGTCGTTGTCTAGTCTAGGGGGTAGCCTCAGGTCATGACATTTTCGCGACACTTTGATCGCTTACGTGACTTGGTCAAAGGGTTATAATGTCGCACACACAATCAAATGTTCACGTACACGGTCATACAAGCACCAACAATTTTGAAAACTTATTTTTGACCTTTGGACTCATTCTGAACCCTATGAACATGATCTAATAGTGGAATATGATTATAAAACACGTTTTGGATCCAACAGAATAATCAAATTTATGAATAAAAAGTCATTAGCATAAAATTGTCCTCCGGGACCCTATTTACACTATTTCGGAACCAAGGGCTGAAATGGAATCTAAAAGCCATGAAACTGAACAAACCCCGCTACTAATTCAAATTCAATATTTTGGATCCAATGGAGGTATCAAATTTTCAAAATAACATCATTTTCACAAAGTTGACCCCCGAAATCTAATTTCACAACTTTCCAAATCGAGGATCAAAATAAAATATAAAAATCCATAAAACCACACCAACCATGTTACTAATCTAAAATAGACATTCCAAATCTGCTGGCACAATTTGTTTGCCGTCCGATACAGATTGATAATTATTGACCAAAATCAACTATAAGGCTTTTCAAGCCACCAAAAACCACAAACTCGCACAAATCACACCAAAATATATTAGGAATTGTGGCAATCATCCCAACACCTCAAAAGACCACAAAGCAACCACCAAGAGAGCAAAAATGGTCAAATCATAAATAAATGAATAATAAACAAATCACCAAAAGTCACGTGGTTATATCATCCACCACTAAAAATCTAGTTCGTCCTCAAACTAAAGGCAAGTGAAATACTTAAATCAACAAAAAGCTAGAGATAAGTACCACACATAATAGACTCGACCTCCCAAGTATCCTCATCTACAGTTTGATGTCTCCACTGGATCTTAACCACTGGAATATCTCTAGGACGCAACCGTCAAACATCCAGAGACAATTTCTCACCAAAATATAACCTCTCGTCTAGCTAGACTAAATCCCAATGAATGACATGAGACTCATCTGGAAAGTAACACCGAAGTTTGGAAACATGAAAAAACTGGATGGACAGCTGATAAATCTGGAGGCAAAGCCAACTCATAAGCCAGATCACCAATAATCTAAAGAACCTCAAATGGCCCAACATACCTGGGGATAAGTTTTCCCCTCTTCCTAAACCTCATCACGTCTTTTATGGTAGGCACACAAAGGAAAACTCAATCACTAATAATAAACCTCAAGGCACAAAGTCTATAATCTGTATAACACTTCTACTTACTCTGAGCCGCTCGAAGTCTATCATGAATGGTCTGAACTCTATCCAATGACTCATGAAGCAAGTCCATACCTCGAGATCTAATCTCAAAAACCTCAAACTAATCCACTAAAGAGCGACAATGCCTACCATACAAAGCCTTAAAATAAACCATATTAATACTGGAATGGTAGCCATTATTACATACAAACTCTACCAAGTCTAGATGTATCTCCCACTAGCCTCCAAAGTCTATTACGCAAGTGCAGAGCATATCCTCCAAAACCTGAATAGTCTGCTCTGACTAACCATCAGTTTGGGGGTGAAAATTTGTACTAAGATCAACCTAAGTACCCAACTCCTCCTAAAAAGTATTCTAAGTGTAAGATGTGAACACTGAACCTCGATCAGAGATGATAAACACTGGCACTCCATAGAGATGAACTATCTCACGAATATAGATACGGCCAACCTTTCAACACTAAAGAAAACCTGAACCAAAATCAAATAGCAGATTTGGTCAACAAATCCCCAATACCCTAATATTATTAGAACCAGGAGAAGTACACAACAACATAGTCACAAAATCCATAGTGATCTATTCCCATTTCCACTCAAAAATGGGTAAGCTCTGAAGCAAACCACCAGGTCACAAATGCTCGGGCTTTACCAGCTGGCAACATAAGCAATGAGCTACAAAATTTGCTACATCCTTTCTCATACCACCTCATAAGTAATGCTATCAGAAATCACAATATATCTTAGTCACTACCAGATAAATAGAATACCTGAGATGATAAGACTCCTCCAAAATCAATCTAATCTAATCACCCACTCTCTATACACAAACACGACAAAACACCATCAAATAAAGTGGAGCTTCCTTAGCTTCCCCGCTCTACTCCTTATCCTAAATCACTCCCAACCCGACATCATCAAATGGATGAACCCAAATCTTCTACATTAAGAAAGATCTAACCTTCACAAATAACAAAATACACCCGGGTGTCAAAATATCAAGCCTAATCATTTGGTTAGTCAAAGACTGGACTTCCAAGTCCAAAGCCTCTCCTGGGTAAAAAAATTCACCAAGCTACCTATGCAAGTCGACTTTCAACTTAAGGCATCTGCAACATTAGCCTTACCCAGATGATAGAAAATATTCAAGTCATAATCCTTAAGCAACTCAATCCAATGGAAATACCTCATATTACAATCTCATTAGGTGAGAAAGTACAGAAGGCTACGATGATTTGAGAAAATATCACAATGGACTCCATACAAGCAGTGCCTCCACAACTTCAAAACAAAAGTAGCCGCACACAACTCTAAGTCATGGCTAGTGTAATTGTTTTAATGGGCTTCTACTGAAAAAAAAGCATATACAATCACCTTATTCTCCAACATCAGCCCAGCACCGAACCCAGCACTTGAAGCACCACAAAAAATGGCAAAAGCTATGCCCTCCTTGGGAAAAGTCAAGATAGGAGCTGATGTCAATAAATCCTTGAGCTTTTAAAATCTCACCTCACAAGCATCGAACCACTGGAAGGAAATCTTATTTTGAGTCAATTTGGTTAATGAAGCTGCCATAGATGAAAAACCCTCAACAAAACACCAATAGTAATTTGCCAAGCTAACAAAACTCTGAATCTCAGTGGGCGATGCCGGCTTAGACCATTCACGAACTGCTGCAATTGATGATAGGAGAATTTACGCACCTATATCAATATATTTTGCCCATATTTTAGCCTAGTTTTGAGAACAAATTATATATTTCATGCACTTTTAGTCCTTTTTCCTGTAAATGAGCTAACGAACATAATTAGTAAAGTTTCATGTATAAATGATGCATAATTCAGCATTTTATGGCTTACTTGACGCTAAAGAAAGCTCACGAAGGAAGGGAAGGGAGTTTACACGCCTAAGGACCAAAACTGCTGCATGGAAAATCTGTCCCGAGCTAAAACAGCAATTCTGAAGACTTTGGGGACTTACAGACACAAAGCTGGATTTTGACAATGATACATTAACCTAGTACAATTAGGTTATGTATTTCATTATTTTATGTGGATTATGATAATGTTACCTTAACCTAGTACATTTGGGTTAAGGATTTCATTAGTCTAGTAGGATTTGGTTTTTTATTTCATTAGCTTAGTAGGATTACGATATGGGTATTATAAATACCCTATCATGCTAGAGATTTGAGAATCATCTTCTTAACTTCTCATCTTACAATTCAATTCTATTACTATACAACTTTTCTAATCTTTCCATTAATTCTATTTTTCTTCTTCTACTCTTCTATTCTTAAATTCCACAACAAGAGAATCGTTACTTGCTAAGGAATCACGCCTCACGCCTATCACTTGATCTACACGCCAATACTCAATATCGTGATATAATAACAATGTCAATCGTGATTTCCTTCGCATTCATGGGTAACTAAACTTCTCTGTTGGGGTTATGGAAGCCTAATGAGTTACTATCTATTGCTGTGAGTTTGTGAGTTCGAGGCACGTATATTGCTTATATCATTATTCTCTTCATCTTAATCTACATTCTTTGCGGTTGCAAACACAAGAATACGCCAGTCTAACATTTAACTTGTTCGAGAGAAAAGTTATTTGTCTGGAAAAGAGATAATGTCAAGGTAGTAGGACACCCTTTCCTATTAAAAAGCTAGTGTCGTAACTGGACTAACCTCTTGGAGAATTCGTACCGTTAGACACGCTTTAAGCTCGAGAGAGTTAAAGTGAAATAGTCCTTGTTTAGGTCGAGAGACGCTTGGATTTACCATCGACTACAATCCTCTATAAGCAATTGCATGTCAGAATTCTACACACTCATAGCCAATAGAGACGTATACCTCAGAAGGTGGACATAACCCCAACGCTTCAATTCTCATTGTTTACAACCAACGTAACAATCACTCTCTTTTTACTTTATTATTTTCAGCTTTTGTTTACATTACTTGCAAAACAAGAATCCCCCCTTCTTACGAGACTTGCACCAAAAGTTTAGTAATTTTACTTACTTGTTGGCCAAGCTATTCCCTGTGGGATCGACACCCAACCCAGGTTGGGTTCTATATTTGCTAACGACCGCTTTACACTCAAACGAGAGCTGTAGATTGAGCGTTATCAAAAATTGGTGCCATTGCCGGGGAATACAAGTGTCAATTAAGTTCGTAATAATTACTAGACCCTTTGGTCGAAGACTCTTGTACTTTTACTTTTAGTTTTTGTTTTTGTTTACTGCAGGTTTTTGTTCAGTGCATCAATGGATGCACAACGTGAGATACCGTTCGATGATGATGATGATGATCTTGATGGAGCCGGAGCCGCAAGAGCCATTATTCTTCCACCATTAGCGCCCGGAACCACGTTCAACATCACAAGCACCATGATGCAGTTATTGCAACTCAAGGGATTATTTGGTGGACTAGCAGGCGATGATCCGAATATGCATCTCATCAACTTTATTTCTACATGCAAGTATTTTGACAATCCTGGTGTTGGTCAGAATGCAATTCGATTACGTCTATTTCCATTGTCTCTGTCTGGGGAGGCAACACTATGGTTGAATGGGCTGACTCCTGATTCAATTACAAATTGGAGGCAATTGAGAGACGCTTTCCTAGAAAGATTCTTTTCGCCTTCCAAAAGGGCACAATTGAGAGTGAAATCAGCAACTTTCGTCAGCTTCCTACTGAAGCTCTTCATGAAACATGGGAGAGGTTCAAGACAAAGCTAGCAAGGTGTCCAAACCATCATATGACTAATGTTCACCTAATGGAGATACTATACAGAGCCTTGAATTCAATAACTAAACCAGTGGTGGATAATGCGGATGGAGGATCTTTTATGGACCTCACCTTTGGTCAAGCAAGCAATATGCTAGATCGCATGACGAAACAAAGTAGAGCTTGGCATACCAGGGATTCTGAGGTAGCAAGCCCCACTTTATCTATAGGCATGACTGCAGACCAAAGAAGAAGACAAGAAGAACGTGATCAAGATTTAGCGCACATGAAAACGCAAGTGGATCTTCTGACAAAGCATTTATTATCAGGGAAGACCAAAAAAGTGAAAGCTGTGGCGCTAAAAGGAAGAGACGAATCTAATTCGGAAGAGGAGGTCAACTACTTGAACAATCAGGGGGGTTTCCGTGGGAATACCCAAGGAAACCAAGGTCGGAACTATTATGATAAATCTAGAAACAAGGACCAAGGTAGTTGGAGAAAAAATAATGAAAAGAGTGGTGTATATGTTCCCCCTGGAAGACGTGACACCACCACATCTAATTCGGGAAGTATGGAAGACATGATGGCTAAACTACTGAAAGGAGTGGAAGCAACTAGCACGGGAGTAACGGAGGTAATAAATGATTTTTCCTCTATGAAGCAATTAGTTGATTCTCATTCCACTTCAATCAAGCAAATAGAGCAGCAATTGAGCCAACTTTCAGCAGCACTCAATCAAAGAAAGGTTGGCACTTTACCTAGCGACATCGTGAAAAACCCAAGGAATGATGGGTCATGCATGGCCATTACTACCAGAAGTGGTAAGGTGCTGGAAACTTCAGAAAAAGGCAAGCAAGTGGCTGACGAAGAGGCGGAAATTGATGATAAGGCGAAAGGGGAAGATGCCGCAGCAGCCGATCCTAATGTCCTTAACATCACTCCTCACAACATGCAGCCTGGAAAAGCTGAAAAACGGAAGAAAGAGGAGAAGAAAGCCATGGAGAGAACAATTCCATACCCACCACCACCTTTTCCTCAAAGATTGAAGAAGGTGGCGGATGATACAAAGTTCAGCAAATTCATGACCATGTTGAAGCAGCTGACCATTAATGTTCCGTTGGTGGAGGCACTAGAACAAATGCCTGGGTATGCAAAATTTATGAAGGATCTTTTGACAAAGAAGCAGGCAGTAAGCTATGAGCCGGCAGATAATATTCATCATTGCAGTGCAATTTCCACAAGGTCCTTAGTACAGAAGAAGGCAGACCCTGGTGCTTTCACTATTCCTTGCACGGTTGGATCTATGAATTTTGCTAAGGCATTGTGCGATCTGGGTGCTAGCATCAATTTGATGCCACTATCCGTCTACAAGAAGTTGGGGTTAGGCGATCCGACACCAACCAATATGAGGCTCGTGATGGCTGATAGGTCGGTAAAATGACCTGTGGGTATCTTGAATGATGTGTTGGTGAAGATGTCTACCTTCATTTTTCCTGCAGACTTTGTGATTTTGGATTGCGAGGTGGATTCTGAAGTTCCCATAATCTTGGGACGTCTTTTCCTTGCAACAGGAAGTGTGCTTATTGACATGAGAGATAATGAGCTTTTATTTCGAATGAATGACGAAGTGATTCGTTTTGATTTATGTAAAGCGATGAAACAGCCAAAAGATATAGATGTGTTCTCTGTAGATGATGTTCATTATGAAGATAAGAAAGCATTATCTGTAGAGAAACAGCTTACTCTTGAGCCATTGTCTGCTGCGCTGCTGAAGGTTGAGCATGAAGACGATGAAGATTATGAAGAACTTATGGGTGCTCTAACAGAAATAGAGTCATATTCCCATACTCCTAAGCAACCGGACCGTGATCTTAAGAATCAACCTTCACCTACAGCGAAGACTTCCCTTGAAGAGCCACCAATGCTAGAATCGAAAGAGCTCCCCGATTATCTAAGGTATGTGTTCTTGGAAAGTATAAAGATACTTCCGGTGAGTGCGGATGATTTAAGTAAACAGCACGTAGACACTCTCATCTCTACTCTGAAGAGATACATGAGAGCTATGGGTTGGACTATTGATGATATAATTGGTACCCCTCCTACAAGTAAGCCTCATTGTCGTCTGAATCCATTCAGAAAATGATCCACCATCTATCCCGACGAAGTCTGAGTACTCGAGGTAATTATGTCGTGCCGCGACAATAAATCAAGAGCTAGATGGGAGGCAACCCATCGTTTATCGTTTATCGTTTTTCATTTTTCATTTCGTTCTAGTACTTGTTTTGATTTTGATAAATGAAAAATCCAAAAATAAGAGTCGTGCCACGACCAAAACTAAGGCGCTTGGTGGGAGGCAACCCATCATACTAATCGTTTTCATTTTTTTGAGCGAATATAGGTGCAAGAAGTAGTCAACGAGGAGATTGATTTCAATTGACGATTTGGACGCATTGTATGGTAAAGTTGGTAAGTTAGGAAGGGTGATGCATAAGGCTATGGAGTGAGCCTTTCTCACGCCAAAATAGGCTTCGAGGAAGGCTAGGACTTGGTAAAACTTGGCCACGAACGATGCACAACCTATCCTATAGCCTAAGGTCTCGTAATCTAGTGTGCTATACACTATGCGCCGCCTATTCCTAGGTATGCTTTTGACTATGCGCTGCCTATGCTATGGCATTTGGTCTCAGTATCTCATATGCCATAGACTATGCGGCGCATATGTCTCATTATGCCATAGACAATGCGCCGCATATGTCTCATTATGCCATAGACAATGCGCCGCATATGTCTACAAATGCCATAGACTATGCGGCGCATATGTCCCATTATGCCATAGACAATACGCCGCATATGTAGGATTTTTGTCTCCAAAACCAATTGTAAATGGGTCATAACCCGACCCATACTCTTCCTATATAAAGGGGACTTAGTTTTATAACACAACCACAGTAGAAAATACCCTAAAAGGCGTCGCATACTCTTCCAAATCTTCTCAAAATTTTCTTCTTTTGCTCTTCCAATTCACAAAACCATCTCCACAAGTTTCAAGCTAGTAAGTACTCTCTTATTCTTCATTTATTTCTCGTAAGTACTACGTTGCTATGGCTATTATTAATTGCTAAATTATATAAGCTTGTTGGTGATGTTCATGTGTTTGGATTGTTGTTGCAAAATCATGTGAGTGAACATATACGTAGGAAAATCTTGACTTGTTTCCGACTTGAATTTGGTTTCAATAGCATTGTTATGATATTTGCGGAATTGCTATGGCTATGAATATTGCTTCAGATTGTTGTTTGGATACTTACATGTTAGACTATCCCGGCCATCGGGATAAGACTTATAGTGCCTACCGACTTAGGAGGTTGTGATTGTTGTAAGAATAACGATTCCATGTAGTAACCCCTATGTAGGAGTGTTGCTATATCTACCATGAAAGTAGTCCAATGGCTGCAAGTAAATGATGCATTGCTGATTTTCTTGTCGGAATACAACCCTAAAACGTATCTCGATGAAATCTGAGTAAATCGACTACTTTCACCTCACTAATTTGTGTTAACAAAACTAAGTGTGGGGTGGTACCCCTAATGCTTGCTTATAGATTGTATCAAGTGAAACTGTGCTGCAACTAACACTATTTCTAGTCTCAGGTACAATGGCACCTAAAGCGAGGCAAGGCAAGGAGAAGGCGACCACTTCCCAAAAGGGCAAGAAGAGAAGTCGAAAAGACCAAGGAGAATCATCCTCAGCACAACTACCACACAGAATGTTCGGAATAAAATGGGTTCTTGAGGAAGAATCCAAAGCATGGTACAGCAGCAACAAAGAAAGAAAATATGTGCACGTCGACTTGATCAACAAGGATACCTTAGCAAAGAAGAAGCCGTGTATGTTGGCAAAAATAATGGCTTTGAAGTTGGATTTCATCTTCCGCGACATGGGAGAGTGTAATATTGATCTAACAAGAGAGTTTTATGCCAACTGGTCGCCGAACACAACAGGCAATGAAGTCAAAATTCGGGGCCAGGTGTTACAGCTCACCGCGGACTGGATCAACTCTTTTCTTGGCTTACCTTCGATCGACACAGCACCATTCAAAGAGCTGCACAGCAGGCCTCCTTATAGAGCAATATGACACACGCTTTGTGGAAGCAGATCAATGGCAAGGTGGGGCAGACATAAAGAAATCGGCCGACACAACACCTTCCCCTATGCTCCACTAAATAGGGAAGCAAGAATCTGGATGCGCATTGTCAACTCATGTCTTATTCCTGGGACTCAATACACCAAGATATCGAGAGATAGAGTGTGTTTGGTCTATGCTTTGATGAAAAATGTCCCTATCAACTTTGGGGCAATCATTCGATCTACCATGAGGAAGGCCAGACTCCACAAAAGGTCCCATTTCACATTTGGCAATTTGTTGACAGCAATCTTGCGGAAGGAGGATATCGAAGAGAAACCAGCTGATCATAAACTCCCACACAATCCGAAGAAGGTTGACCTCACAAAGGTCAAAGATGCTGAATCAACACATGGCATCAACCTTACTACGGCAGAGAGACATTCTCGGGATGAGAGTTTCTCCCGCCATATCTACGGCATGATGAGGTTTACAATGATGAGTGGAGGTCGTGTTCCAACTGCTGCAGAGCTCCAACAGCTGGACCACGACTATCCCATGAACATGCATGCATGGGAGATGTGTGGAGTGGGCGTATACTTTGAGGAACCTCTAGATGATGATGTGCCGACTGATGACGATCGACGCTTGCCAGACTCTGACGAGGAGGAGAACTCTGACGACGACTCTTATGATGATTCCGACGAAGGGGTTATGACCCCCGACAATGAGGATGAGTCCGACTAACCAGGTTCTTCTTATTTATTTTCCACTGAGGACAGTGTACCGACTAAGTGTGGGGTGGTGGTATTGCATGCTATACTTTTCTACTCGCATCTATGTTTGTTTGCTTTTGTTTTATTTTTGTTTCATTTTTTAGTTAAGATTTTTTTAGTAGTTAATATTATTTTTTTAACTTAGCTTCGCATGAGATTATTCTAATAGGCAGCATGAGATTATAACAAGAGTATGTGCTACAATTATGACTATTGAGACGTTTAGGCTCCAGTTGTGACTCATTATGTGATATTGTGTGGTTCAATTCCTTCACTTGTTGGGTCAAGAGTCTATATTACCTCCAATAAAGTCGACTATGTGCCTTGTGTGTGTGAGATAATCGTATATTCTATGTGTGTGGCTGATGCTAGAACTTGCCTGGTATGTATGCAAAGCGAAAATAAGGAGTGTAAGTTTAGGACATGATTTAGGCATTTCTTTGGCAACCTATATTTGTTTACCTTCAGTTTTACCTACCCATGGACATCATCTTAGTTAAACCCTTTTGATCCTTTAGCCTATTTTCTTTGACAACCTTGTATGTAAGCCTAATCCATTTTTTCAAGACCGTAATTTGATCCAAACTCCTAAGTGCTTTAAAGTGAAAAAGTCATGTGACAACATAAGAGGAAATTGGGTGAGTATGATGCTATAAATTGTAATGGTGCTTGAATGTGTTATGAAAAAGAAAGTGCTATCATAAGAGGTATGTTGTGAAAAGAAAAAGGAAAAGAAAGCTGAAAAGCGAGTTGTGCTTAAAATTGAAAAACAAAAGAGGAGAACAAGGGTGGTAGAATAAAAGAAAGAAAGTTTGAAAGAAAAAAAAAGTGTCAATGATACAAAGTGATGTATTAAAGCGCTTAGGAACTTAGTCACTATTCCTGGCCAAAATAGTCCTACCCGTCCCTTAGCCTACATTACAACCATCAAAAGACCTACTTGATCCTAAGCTTAGCATTCTGACATTTAGTAGAGTATTACATTAAGGGCAAGCCTATGGTCATCAGTTGCTTCATATGAACTCTTTGTGAGAGCGAGAGCAAGGATATTTTGATACCCATGTTTGAAAAATATGCTATACTTGTGAATGATTATGGGTACTATAGTGTGAGACACACATGGTTGATGAGTTTTGGGTAGTCATATATGATTCCTTGTACCTTAACGTTTGCATGCGAGTTGATCACCATCCCGAGTCTATGCTAGAGGTTAAACTGTTTCTACTTATAATCGAAAAGATACTCTTTGTTGATAATTGTTGTGCTTGTCTTGACGAATATTTTGTGTTGTTGCTGTAAAACCCTAAGTTGACGTTTAGAAGGACATGATAGTTTGTTCGAGGACGAACAAAGCTCTAAGTGTGGGGTGTTGATGATAGGTGAATTTACGCACCTATATCAATATATTTTGCCCATATTTTAGCCTAGTTTTTAGAACAAATTATATATTTCATGCACTTTTAGTCCTTTTTCCTGTAAATGAGCTAACGAACATGATTAGTAAAGTTTCAGGTATAAATGATGCATAATTCAGCATTTTATGGCTTACTTGACGCTAAAGAAAGCTCACGAAGGAAGGGAAGGGAGTTTACACGCCTAAGGACCAAAACTGCTGCATGGAAAATCTGTCCCGGGCTAAAACAGCAATTCTGAAGACTTTGGGGACTTACAGACACAAAGCTGGATTTTGACAATGATACATTAACCTAGTACAATTAGGTTATGTATTTCATTATTTTATGTGGATTATGATAATGTTACCTTAACCTAGTACATTTGGGTTAAGGATTTCATTAGTCTAGTAGGATTTGGTTTTTTATTTCATTAGCTTAGTAGGATTAGGATATGGGTATTATAAATACCCTATCATGCTAGAGATTTGAGAATCATCTTCTTAACTTCTCATCTTACAATTCAATTCTATTACTCTACAACTCTTCTAATCTTTCCATTAATTCTATTTTTCTTCTTCTACTCTTCTATTCTTAAATTCCACAACAAGAGAATCGTTACTTGCTAAGGAATCACGCCTCACGCCTATCACTTGATCTACACGCCATTACTCAATATCATGATATAATAACAATGTCAATCGTGATTTCCTTCGCATTCATGGGTAACTAAACTTCTCTGTTGGGGTTATGGAAGCCTAATGAGTTACTATCTATTGTTATGAGTTTCTGAGTTCGAGGCACGTATATTGCTTATATCATTAATTTCTTCATCTTAATCTACATTCTTTGCGGTTGCAAATGCAAGAATACGCCAGTCTAACATTTAACTTGTTCGAGAGAAAAGTTATTTGTCTGGAAAAGAGATAATGTCAAGGTAGTAGGACACCCTTTCCTATTAAAAAGCTAGTGTCGTAACTGGACTAACCTCTTGGAGAATTCGTACCGTTAGACACGCTTTAAGCTCGAGAGAGTTAAAGTGAAATAGTCCTTGTTTAGGTCGAGAGACGCTTGGATTTACCATCGACTACAATCCTCTATAAGCAATTGCATGTCAGAATTCTACACACTCATAGCCAATAGAGACGTATACCTCAGAAGGTGGACATAACCCCAACGCTTCAATTCTCATTGTTTACAACCAACGTAACAATCACTCTCTTTTTACTTTATTATTTTCAGCTTTTGTTTACATTACTTGCAAAACAAGAATCCCCCCTTCTTACGAGACTTGCACCAAAAGTTTAGTAATTTTACTTACTTGTTGGCCAAGCTATTCCCTGTGGGATCGACACCCAACCCAGGTTGGGTTCTATATTTGCTAACGACCGCTTTACACTCAAACGAGAGCTGTAGATTGAGCGTTATCAGCAATCTTTGTTGGATCAATCATAATACTATCATTAGTAACCACATGACCCAAGAAAGATAAAAAATCCAACCAATTCATAGTTATAGAAATTAGCATACAATTTCTCATCCCTTAATCCCTGAATTGCAATCTGCAAATACTCCTCATGATCGGCCTCGCTCTTAAAATAAATCAAGATATCATCTAAAAAAATAAACCAATAGCAGCTAGGGCATTGATCTTTCCAAAAGACATAACCAAAAACTCATAAGGATCATACAGAGTCTGAAAGGTTGTCTATGCAATATCCAAAGCTCTAATCCTCATCTGGTGATACGTGGATCTCAAATAAATCTTTGAAGACACTGAATCACCCTTAAGCTGATCAAACAAATTATCAATACGAGTAAGAGGATACTTACTCTTAATTGTCACCTTGTTTAACAACGGATAAGTAATACACACAGACATAGAATTATCATTTTTCTTCAAAAACAAGATAGGAGTATCCCAAGGTGATACACTAGGTCGGATAAATCCCCTATCCAATAATTCTACAATTAATTCTTTAATTTCTTAACCTCTATTGGGTCCATTTTATAAGTAAGAATAAAGATGGGTTTAGTTCCTAGCTCAACATCAAACAAAAAGTCAATATCACAATCTAGTGGCATCTAGGAAAATCCATAGGAAAAACATCCATGAACTCACGGACAACACGAACAAAATCCAAAGAAGGAGGTGAAGCAACAATAGTATCACGAATATGAGCCAAATAAGATTAACGACCCCTCTCAACCAAGAGACAATCTTGAATGAAGGATAAAAATCTCTTGGGACCCAAATGAAGCGTACCTTTCCAAGCTATCCTTGGCATACTCAGCGGATCTAAAGTCACAATATTAGCATAACAATCTAGACAACATGGTAGGAACCAACCAATCCATAGCCAATATGACATTGAAATCTACCACATCAAAGACAAGTAAATTTACCCAAGTCTCAGGGCAGAAAAAGTCATAACACAGGATCGGTACACTCGATCCACTAATAAAGAGTCTTTTATAGAGGGATATATATGGATAGGCATGGAAAGAGACTCATTAGCAAAAATAAAACCCAAAGATGTTGAATTAGAAGACCCACTACTTGAACACTACAAAGCTACCTATATGAGTCTACCATCGTACCCATAAAAACCTCTAAAATCTCTACCTTAAAAAGTGTGACCTCATAACTCGCCCTAATGGTGCGCACCTTCTTAGCACCTCCCCGAGATACTCGAAGAACAGACTCAGTTATCTTAGAAAGATCCACATACTCTAAAATAATACTCTATACACAATTATCTAAGTCATAACGAGCAGAGAAAAAACATCTAACCCCTTTACAAACTTCTAAATATTCTTAAATTCAGTGGCAATGCTGGCATAAGAATATATAGAAAAGCATGGAAACATACCTCATACTCTGCAACAGTCATGGCACCCTACTTCAAGCAATCAAACTTATCTCTCATCAGATCTCTCAAATTAAAAGGCATAAATCTATCCAAAAAGTCCTCTAGCAAACCAAGAGGTTGACAATAAGTAAGTGACCTCCACCAATATCTAGTTGCATCTCTTAACTAATAAGTAGTATAAGAAACCCCATGCAACTTGAGAAAACTAAGATTATGCAACTTCTCATGACAATCAATCAAGAACTCATAGACATCCTCGCCTATAGCACCACTGAATCTAGGAGGACCCAAATAAGTGAATCCCTTAAACCTCTTCTGATCCTCAAAAGATATAACTGTACTCACACTAATGAAGGCATAGCGAATCTGGCTGGCTCAGATCCCACCTGAGGAGGTACTATAGATAAAGGCTGAACTTTTGACCTTGGGAATACCATACTCAAATATCGACACAAAAGTAACACACTCAAAGTCTGTGGAGTACCATAAGCAGATGTCGAAACCACTGGAGGATCCACACTCAAAATTAGAGGAACACCATATAAATTAACATAAAAAAGAGTGAAATACAATTTAGAACACAAAGTATAGAAGGACCCATATAATAATGAACAAAATAAGAAAAGTTTCCTAAGGACATCTTATAGCCTCTTGAAGATAGATATGAATGTCTATGTATTGATCCACGAGACTCTATTAGACACCCCATTCTTACACTGTTGAGACCAATGAACCTGTCTCTAATACTAATTTGTCATGACTCAAAAAGTAAGGGTCATGATGGCACTTGTCATGGTAAGACTTGACAAGTAAGCCTATCACTCAAACTAAAATAAAACAAGAAATCAAAATAAAAATCAAGGCAAGACCCCTATAACGGAGTCAAACAACATATATATAATAAAAGAAAAAATATAATCATGATACCAATAAAATTTCAAAACCTAGTGTCACAATGTAAAAACTACTAAATACATCTCGAATATCAAAAAAAGACAATAATAGTCTAAAAAGGGTCAAGACTCTTTCTCAGAATACAAAATAAGGTATGTAATAGATAGAAAGAGGTAGTAGGCCAACTCCTAAAGCATAGGACATCCACTATCTCGAATTAACTATCTATATGGCACACTCATACCTATATATGTACCAAAATGGTGCAATAAAAATGAGTACGGTCCACTTGTACTTAGTAGCTATCATAGGCCGATATAGTAAAGTATAAAATAAAGCATATAAACACAAACTATGTGCACATCACTTGCAATGAAAAAATATCCCAAATAGTAGCCCACATCATATCCGCTAGCAGTTTTAATATACATATATATAACAAATATATGTAGAGAAAAGAAGAATAAAGATTCACGTACATCAAATACAATTATAGGAAGATTGAACTGATGGATGGATATCAAGTCAATAACAGAAACACAATCACAACATAAGCACAATATATAAAGTACAATAAAGAGAATGATGATGTGATGCACGAGGTCGTTGCACAACCTCTGTATATACCTACGGAGCTAAAACTTCCTAATGTAAGACTAAAACACCTTGGGTTTGAGACCCTTAGAAAAATGTCTTGGATTTTTGGTTTCTAGTCAAGGTACGAGTAGGGGGTATAGGTCGTATACTGGGGTACGGTTGGTAAAGTTAGTTTTAGACTTACCAGTAATGGTTAGTGGGTTGGATTAGTTTCTGGAATGGGTACAAATTAGGTTGGTACGAGATGTATGGTCGGATACGTGTCGTATGGTTGGGTTTTCCTTTACTTAATTTGAGACTTAGCAAATTAACCTAGATCTGAGAACGAGTAGATCACCATGGGTCATGAGATAGGGTACGGGTTGAGGGGACTAGTCATATCACTTAATCTGAGACTTAGCAAAGTAACTTGCATCTTATGTTGTATAGTGCCAACTCCTCTAGGTTTTGTTATGGGTACGGGTTGAGGGGACTAGTCATATTCTTAGATACAATTTATCTTGCATGTTCGTATGTTGACCAGTGTGGGGAGTATAATAGATGTCTAGGATATAAGTGAATGGTATATCTCGTATTGGAGGATACGACTAGTATGGTGGAGTCCTTCCCATCGGTAGGGATTTTATGCAGTTAAGTTGGGGGTAATCAAGACATTTCCCCTCTTAACCCATTATGACCCCTTGACTTATATAACACTTGGGAGGTTATTTTCCCTATTATTTTATTCATTAACACTTAGAAAACACTCTCTAATCCTCTCTAAGGCTTTTGGGTAAGGAAAGGTTAGGGTTTCATCTAGAGGAGATATTTGGGGCTTGATTGGGTGATTTCTCTCCATCATCTTCATTATTTAAGGCAAGATTCTTCTCCCTTATTGTAATATTCAATTAAGGGCATACTTTATACAATGTTTTATGGCATGATTATTGTATGATTTTTGTGTTTTCAAATATGTGTTGGGGTTTTGGTATTAAATGCTTGGTTATGGTTTTCCCATATTTAAATTGTGATTTTTCATGATTTAATAATGGTTTGAATAATTGGTTTCATAAGAATGGTTAATTAGTAATTGAATTTGGTTTTGGAAACACTATGTTCCCAATATGTTTGATAAAATGCCTATGATAATTCTTTAACTATATAATTGGACTTTTAATAGAACTGTTGCATAATATGGTTTGGTAATGGAACCCTAAATGGTTTAAATAGATTAGAATAGTTCAATGGAATGGTTTGGTGGTCATGTTTATGGTTAATTGAACTCCTTGTGGGGTACAATAGAATCTCCCAAGTAAACATGGTAATGAACAACTTGTAGGGTACATGGGATTTCCCCAAGCAGTTACAATAATGGAATACTTATAGGGTATAGGGGATTCCTCCAAGTTAAATTAACAATGTAATTTATGGGTGCATGGGAATCCCTCTACATAAAAAGGTTGGCTAAGGACATTGGTTGCAAGCTATAGTCGGTATGACGATACCACTTCTTATAGCCTTGGTTAATAAAAATGTAATAATGGTTTGGTTGGATGGAAATGGTTTTAATTGGGCAATAATGGTAGGGTATGATAGCTAACTATGAAGGTGTGAGTCCAATGGACGAACACTGGAAACTCATGTTTGTCGGCATAAGGGGTTGGTCATAGCGACCATATATGATACTATGAGGAACATGGAAATCCTCTAAGTACACTATACATATGTATCATGGAGATCTAAGGGTACTTGGGAATCCCCTACTCATACGGTATCTCCAGTTCTTACAGCTATACTCATCAGGGCCCGTTCAAGGGGTTACACTAAACCAATATAGCCCTAGGTGGTTCTAGGATGATTAAGCTATACATACCCAGGTTAATGGTTTTAAAGGCATACTAACCCGGGTTTTTTTTCCAATATGGTTATATATATTATGTGTATGGTTTGTATGCATGTGGTTGGTTTACTTGGTTTTACAGGATGGCATTATTTTATCCTTATCCTAAGTACTTGGTTTTACTGGATGGCATATCCCAACCGGATATCTATTTTCTTTTGGTTAGAGGCTTTTGTGAAACTACTATACGTTTGTATGAATGGGATCGGTAGTGGTGTCAGCCTTAGTATTGGCATTGGCATTGGGGCTAATATCGTTGGACTAAATTTCTTATTGTTCCATCCTTTTATATTATGTTATGGATATAAACTTCGTTATTGTTTTGGTTTTGGCTTATGATTATTGATTGGATTTGGGATGGTTGGGCTCGTTTGGGTCGGTCTTAGTCATAGACCTATCCCAGAGTCTGGATTTGTACAATTACACACTATCTTGTTATATGTTCATAATTCATCCAACTTAGGATATGTGTATGTTGGTTGGGTTGGCTAGTGATGGGGGGGTAATCTCCAGTCCTAGTTGAACTTGGGATGCCTATTATGATAAGGCCCTCATCTGGGTCGTGTTAAGTTGGTATTAGAGCTTTAAGTTCATGGTCAACTGAGACTCTAGAAATCCGTATCGAGTAGAGTATCTTTTAGGGACATGTAGCGCACCACTCTCATAAGGGAGGGGCTACAAGGCATTTAAGAATATTTCACTTTCTTGGTATTCTATTTTCAATCTACAAGGTCTAAGGTTCTTTTTAATCCTGGTTTATTCTTTTTTCAGATCATGCCTCAATGATTTGATATGCAAGGTAACTCTTTTATCCCAACTGGGGGCAATGTTAAAGGGACATGTACTACTCAGGAGATCCATACTCAATCTAAGGGTCTAGTCCCTAATATTTCTGGAGTTCCACTAATTTCTAGTAGTCCTACTCAGGGTTAGGTGACTAATGCAGAATTTCATCAATCAATTTATGTTATTGCTCAGTTGGTTGCTGCTGAGGCTGAGTGAGATACATTTGGTGTTCCATCTGCTGAGGCCATAAGGGTTGGCAAGTTTATGAAGATGAATCCTCCTACTTTTACCAGCATGAAGGTGTAGGAGGGTCCACAGGGTTTCTTGGATAAAATAGAGAAAATATTCAGGGTAATACAGGACACAAATATAGAAGGGTAAATTTAGCAGCTAATCAGCTCAAGGATATTGTGTACCAGTGGTATGAGGATTGGTATTGGGATTAGGATTGGGATAGATGTGATAATGAGGAATTATCCTTATGGGGGACTTTCTTAAATTCTTTTCTGGATTGCTTCTTTTCTCAAGAGCTGGTGGAAGCAAAGATGGAGGAATTTGTTAATCTTAAGTAAAGCAAAATGTCTGTCAAGGAATATGCCTTGAAATTTCATCAGTTATCAAGGTATGCTCCGCACTTGGTGTACGATATGAGGGCGAGGATGAGAAAGTTCACTTCTGGTCTATCTCAGAATTTGATCCTTAAAAGCAAGACTACACTGCTGATCAAGTATATAGATATTTTGAGGTTGGTTGTTCACATATAGCAGGTGGAGAAGGAAAAGAGAAAATAGGCTGAGTATGGGGAAAGAAAGGGCAAGAAGTTCAGGTCATCTGAATAAGGTGGTGCTCAATAGCAAGGTGGCTGGTACAGTGGTAAGTGGCTAAAAAAGAAATGGGGGAGTTTTGGTTTCTTCTCTACTTCTAGTGCTCCTTACCTGAAATAATTGGGTGATAGGCGTTAGTAGAGTGGTGATAATTTTTGGGCATAGGGTGCCTAATCTCAGGCAAGTGGGGCTCAGTCAGACTCATCATGCCCTCCTTATCAGTTTTATGGTAGGATGTTTAAGGGTTTCTGTGATGATGGGAGGGACAGGTGTTTCAAATATGGTCAGCCAGGCCATATGCTTGGAAACTGTCTAGTTGGTAAGGGTTCTCCGGGAGTGAGTAATTCTTTGGTTGCTTCATCTTCTACTCTTGTACCAAAGGGTATTTCTTCTACATCAGTTTTTACTTCTGGTACTGGAGCTGGTCGAAATATGATATATGCTCTTGCTACTCGATAGGAATTTGAGGCATCACCTGATGTCATTATAGGTACATTATAAGTCTTTTCTCATGAAGTATATTGCTTGCTTGATTCGGGGTCCACTCTCTCTTATGTGACCCTATTTGTGGCTGTGTATTTTGGTTTTGATCCTGAGGTTATTTCAAATCCTTTTTCTATTTGTACCCTTTTAGGTGACTCTGTGATTACTAAAAGGGTCTATAGGAGGTGTGGTATCTTTTGGTAGTAGGTAAACTTTGGCGGATTTTTTTGAACTTGAGATGGTGAATTTTGATGTTATTCTGGGATGGATTGGTTACACTCTTGTTAAGTGTCCTTAGATTGTCGGACCCGTAAGGTTATCTGTAGGTTCCCTGGTGAAGCGGTTATTGAGTGGGATGGTGGTTCCCTAGCTCTTAGGGAAAGGTTTATTTCTTATCTTTGAGCTCAAAGATTAATCTCCAAAGGGTGTCTTTATCACTTGGTCTAAGTTAAAGATTCTAACTAAGAAGGTCCTTCTTTACATTCAACTCTGGTGGTAAATAAGTTTCCTGACGTCTTTCCAGATGATCTTCCTGGTGTTCCTCCAGATAGAAAAATTGAGTTTGGTATGGATTTGGTTCCGGAAACTCGTCCAATATCTATGCCACCTTATAAAATGGCTCTAGACGAGTTTAGGGAACTCAAGGAGCAACTTAAGGATTTTTTG
Source organism: Capsicum pubescens (assembly GCA_030864215.1). Lineage (NCBI taxonomy): Eukaryota > Viridiplantae > Streptophyta > Magnoliopsida > Solanales > Solanaceae > Capsicum > Capsicum pubescens. The sequence continues at coordinate 130,845,529 of CM061543.1, forward strand.
GATAAGAATTTCATTCATCCTAGTGTATCCCCTTGGGGTGTACCGGTATTATTTGTGCACAAGAAAAATGGTTCCCTTCGGATGTGCGTTGACTTTTGGAAATTGAATAAGGTAACGGTTAAGAACAAGTATTCTCTTCCAAAAATAGATAACTTGTTTGATCAGTTGCAATGTGCCAAATTCTTTTCTGAGATAGATCTTCAGTCTGGGAATCATCGGATTAAGATTAGGGAGGAGGATATCCCTAAGATAATTTTTTGTATTTGGTATGGGCACTTTGAGTTCCTAATTATGTCATTTGGTTTGACTTATGTCATGGCGGTATTTATGGATTAGATGAATAGGGTTTTTAGGCAGTTTCTAGATTTTTTTGTCATTATGTTCATTGATGACATTGGTTTATTCTAAGAGTAAGGTAGATCATGCTAATCACCTCTGTATGGTGTTGCAGACCTTAAAGGAGCACTAATTGTATGCCAATTTCTCTAAGTGTGAGATCTGGTTGAATGTTGTAACTATTCTTGGTTATATTATTTCTAGTGAGAGGATCATGATGGATCCACAAAAGGTGGTTATGGTTAAAAGGTGGCCTAGACCCAGGAATCCAATCGATATTTAGACCTTCTTTGGTTTGTCTTGGTATTATTGGCGGTTTGTGGAAAGTTGTTCGGCGATAGCTGCCCCATTGACTAAGTTAACTCAGAAGAAGGTAAAGTTTATATTTTTGGATGCTTGTGAGGGCGGTTTTGAGAAGCTTAAGGATAATCTAACTTTGGCTTCAGTCTTGACATTGCCTGAAAGTAATAAGGGGTTTGTGGTTTATTGTGATGCATCTCGGGTGAGACTTGGTTGCATTTTGATGCAGCATGGGAAGGTGATTGCCTATGCTTCTAGGAAATTGAAGGTACATAAGAGGAATTATCCTACTCATTATTTGGATCTTTTAGCAGTGGTTTTTTTCTTTGAAAATATGGTGGCATTATTTATATAGAGTGAACGTGGACATCTTTTCTGATCATAAGAGTCTACAGTATGTGTTCACTCAGAAGAAGCTAAATCTCAAGTAGAGGAGATGGTTGGATCTTCTCAAGGACTATGATATGAGTCCTCACTACCACCCAGGTAAAGTTAATATGGTTGTTGATGCTCTTAACAAGTTATCCATGGAGAGTTTAGCTCATGTAGAAAAGGGGAAGCAGGAGTTAGTGAAGGATATTTATCACTTGACTAATCTTAGGGTTCGACTTCTAAACTCTGAGGATGGTGGTATGATGGTACCAAAAGTAGTTCAGTCGTCTCTCGGTGTGGATATCAAGGAGAAGCAAATGCTAAATCCTATCTTGATAAAAATAAAGAATGATGTTGGTGGGAAAAAGTTGATGGTGTTTGAGATCAGTGGTGATGGTACCTTGAGGTACCAAGGCTGTTTGCGACTAAGGTTTTTGGATGAGGCACATGAATTATGCTATGTCGTTCATCCCGATATGACAAAAATATATCATGATCTCAAGGAGATGTATTAGTAGAATGGTATGAAAAAGGAGATGGCTGATTTTGTGGCCCAATGCTTGGTGTGCTAACAAGTCATAGTTGAGCATGTGAGGCCTGAAGGGTTGTATTAGGAAATAAAGTTGCCGGAATGGAAAAAGGAGGAAATCAATATAGATTTTGTTACCGATCTTCCTCGGTCTCCAAACCAATTTGATTCGATTTGGGTCATCGTAGATAGGATAACAAATTCTGCTCACTTCATGCCGATGCAGACTAACTTTTCAGCTGAGGACTATGCGTGGTTGTACTTACAAGATATTCTAAAGCTTCATGGGGTACCTATTTTAATTATTTTTTATCGCGGTACACAGTTTCATCTCACATCTAGTGGTCTTTCCAGAAGGGGTTGGTTACTAAGGTTAGTCTGAGTACTGTTTTTCATCCGAAGATGGATGGACAATCAGAGAGGACTATTCAAACATTGGAGGATATGCTTCGGGCATGTGTGATTGATTATGGAGGCAATTGGGTTGAGCATCTACCTTTGGTAGAGTTTGCTTACAATAATAGTTACCATTCTAGTATTGGAATGGCCCCTTTTGAGGCATTATATGGTAGGAGGTGTAGGTATCCTATTGGTTGGTTTGAGCTTGGTGAGGAGGATATATTCGGTTTGGATTTAGTTTATCAGGCTAGGGAAAAGGTAAAGGTTATTCGGGATTAACTTAAAGCTGCCCAAAGTCGTCAAAAGTCCTATACGGATGTAAGGCAAAGAGACTTGGAGTTTGATATTAGGGATAAAGTATTCCTAAAGGTATCTCCCATGAAGGGAGTGATTTGGTACGTAAAAAGGGAAAGCTTCATCCCAGGTATGGTGGTCCTTATACGGTTTTACGGAGGGTTGGTAATGTGGCATATGAATTGAAGTTGCCTTCTAGTTTGAGCTCCATTTATTCGGTATTTCATGTCTTAACGTTGAAGAAGTATCTTGGTGATCCTTCTTCGGTGGTTCCTTAGAAAGGTTGGATATCTCAGATTCTTCATCTTATAAAGAAATCTTGGTTTAAATCTTGGAGAGGCGGTTCATCAATTATGGACCAAAGATGTCTCCTCGATTAAGGTTCTATGGCAGGACCACAAGGTGGAAGAGGCTACATGGGAAGCAGAAGCGGACATGAATTCCAAATATCCACATTTATTTGTTGCTTCAAATATTCGTGCAGAAGGTATGTGTTCTTTATCATATCTTTATTTTCTAACTTAGTTAAGGGTTTGAATAGATCCTTCCATCTTTATTTTCTAACTTGGTTAAAGGTTAGATTGATATTTGATTTTGCAAATGAATTATGCTTGTGTTTGACCTACCTTGTCCATTATTCGGGGACTAATGATCCTAGTGGGGGATACTGAAACACCCTGGGTTTGGGATCGTTAGAAAAATTTCTTGGATTTTTGGTTTTTGGTTAAGGTACGACTAGGGGGTACAAGTCGTATGCTGGGGTACGGTTGGTAAGGTTGGTCATACACTTACCAGTAATAGTTGGTGGGTTGGATTAGTTTCTGGAATAGGTACGCCTTGGGTTGGTACGAGTCGTATGGTTGGATATGGGCCATATGGTTGGGCTTTCCTTCACTTAATCTGAGACTTAGTAAAGTAACTTGGTTCTAAGGAAAAATGGCTCACCATGGGTCATGATATAGGGTACGAGTCGTATTATCCCACTCGTATGTTGGACAGTGTCAACTCCTCTTAGTTCTGTTATGGGAATGGGTTGAGGGTACTAGTCATATCCTTAGATACGGTTTGTCTTGCATGGTCGTATGTTGACCCGTATGGGGGTCTTAGGGAGGTCTAGGATACGAGTGGTGGGTACCACTCGTATTGGAGGATACGACTAGTATGATGGAGTCGTACCCACCTGTGGGGATTTTATACAGTTAAGTTGGAGGTGATCTGGACATTTCCCCTCTTTACCTATTATGACGCCACAACCTATATCACACATGGGAGGTTATTTTCCCTATTATTCTAATTATTAACTCGTAGAAAATAGTCTCTAATCCTCTTTAAGGCTTTTGGGTAAGGGAAGGCTAGGGTTTCATCTAGAGGAGCAATTTTGGGGCTTGATTGGGTGATGTCTCTCCATCATCTTCTTTATCTAAGACAATATACTTCTCCCTTATTGTTAGTTCCAACTAAAGGCATGTTTTATACAATGTTTTCATGCATGATTATTGTATGATTTTGTGATTTTCAAATATATGTTGGGGTTCTGGTATTAAATTCTTGGTTATGGTTTTCCCATGTTTTAATTGTGCTTTTGCATGCTTTAATGATGGTTTGAATAATTGGTTGTATGAGAATGGTTAATTGGTAATTGGATATTTTTTGTAACACTATGTCCCTAAAATGTTTGATAAAATGCCTATGATAATGCTTTTACTATATTATTGAACTTTTAATGGAACTGTTGCATGGTATGGTTTGGTAATGGAACCCCAAATGGTATAAATGGTTTAAATGGTTTTGACTGGTTAAATGGAATGGTTTGGTGGTTATGGTTATTGTTAATTGAACTCCTTGTGGGGTACAATGGAATCCCCCAAGTAAACATGGTAATGAACAACTTGTGGGGTACATGAGATTTCCCTAAGAAATTACAATAATGGAATACTTGTGAGGTACACGGGATTCCTCCAAGTTAACTTGATAATGTAATTTATGGATACATGGGAATCTCTCTACATAAAAAGGTTGGCTAAGGAAATTACTTGCAAGTTATAGTTGGTATGATGATACCACTTTTTATAGCCTTGGTTAAAAATAATATAATAATGGTTTGGTTGGTTGGAAATGGTTTTAATTGTGCAATAATGTCGGGGTGTGATAGCTAATTATGAAGGTGCGATTCCAATGGACGAACACTGGAAACTCATGTTTGCCAACATGAGGTGTTAGTCATAGAGACCATATATGATACCTTGAGGTACATGGGAGTCCTCTAAGTACACTGTACATATGTATCATGGAGAGTGAAGGGTACTTGGGAATCCCCTACTATTATGGTATCTTCAGTTTTTGCGGCTACACGTATCGGGGCCTGTTCAGGGGGTTACACTAGACCCATATAGCCCGTGGGTGGTTCTAGGACGGTTAAGCTACACATACCCAGGTTAATGGTTTTAAAGGAATACTAAACTAGGTTTCTTTTCCCAACATGGTTATATATATATATATATATATTATATGTATGGTTTGTATGCATGGGGTTGGTTTACTTGGTTTTTCTGGATGACATTATTTTATCCTTATCATGGGTACTTTCTAGCGTTCACCCACTAACTCATTCTCTAGTGGTTGTATCCCTACGTGATGCAGGGATCGACCATTCTACTCCTCCTACTTAGTGCTCGAATTCAGGATCAGTTACTAGATGGAATTGGTGAGCTTTCATATTTCGGAAGTCTCCATTTCATGTTCATGGATGTTTTTGTACACTTTGATTTATTTATGGATATTGGTTTTGGCTATGGTTGGTGGTATGTCCCAACCGGATACTGGTTTTCTTTTGGTTAGAGGCTTTTGTGGAACTACTATGGGTCGGTATGGACGGGATCGGTAGTGGTGTCAGCCTTAGTATTGGCATTGGCATTGACACTGGGGCTGATACCATTGGACTAAATTTCTCAATGTTCCATCCTTTAATTTTATGTTATGGACAAGAACTTGGTTATTGTTTTGGTTTTGGCTTATGAATTTGGTTTGGTTATGATTATCAGTTGGATTTGGGATGGTTAGGCTCGTTTGGGTTGGTCTAGGTCATAGACCTATCCCAGAATGTGGATTTGTGCAATTACACGCTATCTTGTTATAGGTTTGGAATTCATTCGACTCAGGATATGCGTAGGTTGGTTGGGTTGTGTAACAGGGGGGGTTCTTCAGTCCTGGTTAGACTTGGGATGCCCATTACAACAAGGACCTGGGTAGGTTCGGGTCGGGTCAAGGACTCATAGGGGTGTTCGTCAACTCGTATATGACCAATATCCAATACTAATATCTATATCTCCTCTCCGACACATACATCAATAGAGGGTTTTTAAGATGTCATATTTTATTGTCAGAAAAAGCCAGTGTTTCCAGTATATAAAGTATTTCCATGGTGGTACCAATGTTTCATGAATGAATAAGATATGAGGATGTAATGCTCACAACCAATCAAAATGAGAATATCCAATATCCAATAAATATACCATCCATGTGAGCCAAAAATCCACTCAGATAAACCAACCATCTATGATCCAAATTAATCCATAAAGACCATCAAGTGAAACATGCAAGAGAGAGGCGTTAATACCGCATAAATCCTTAAATCTAGGCTTCTTCCCTCCAAAAAGAGTGTAACCAAACAATCACTTATCAATACCAAGCCAACAACATCATACAAGACCCCGCATGGTCACACATAAACAAAAAGTGTTACAAAACCATCAAATATTATCCATAAAGGTCCCCACACGAGCACATAAATCAACTAAAGATGAATACACTTTTATACATGTGGAATTTTCAAGATTTTGACTTTTCAATGCTTGAAAAATTGAATAAGCTGTCCATTGATACCAAATTCGCCCAAATCCGACACCCAGGAGAAGAGTTAGAGCTATTTTAGTAAGACAGTGTACCACCTAGTACTCCAGTGCATCGCGGAGGCAGTCCAAATGGCATTTGTCATTTTTCAGTGAGACAACGTGATACCACCACGTCGCGCCACTAGCCTTTTTCCCAATTGTCACTTTCCAGTGTGACTCCGTGATCATGGCGCATCGCGCCAAAGGGAAAATTCGCAACCAGTAAGGCACCATGATGGCACCGCGTCGCGCCATCAACCCAGTTCCTAATCGTCAGTTTCCAGTAGCGCCGCGTCACTCCAGCATACAAAATTGAGATTTTCAGTCAGTTTTGAGTTTTAATTTTGAGGGCATTAAGGTCTTTTTCCCTCACCCCCAGTCAGCCTAAACACACAATCAAACCCTAAAATAGCACAAATTGCTCATTAATTCACTATTTTTTTCAAGAGGCAAGTCATTCTCTCTCAAAGGGCAAAACCCTAGTTCAAGAAATCAAGGTCAAGCTCAAAAAATCCTTCAAGAACTTCAAGAATATCACAAATTAAGGTATGTTAGATGTTGATTCATGGGTCCCTTTCACTCATGAAGTCCAAGAATTCTTTTTCAAAGTACAAAGATGATGTATTTATGATTTCCATGTTTGAATTAGATTGAATTCATATTTATAATATTAGTTGGGTTCCAATCCATGATTTAAATACAAGTTTTATAAAATTAAATAGCATGTATAACAAATATGTGATTATCTTGATAGAACCTTAAATTTACAAAGTGATTAATGCATCTATGATGTTGATTTAGTTTTCAATCCATGGTTAAGATAAGATTCATGAAAAATAGAATAGTATTTAGGGGGAATTATATGAATTACATGCTAAACCCTTGAATTTGCAATTAAGTATTGTATTCATGATGTTTATGTGATGACCATTATCATGTGAAATATTCATGCTCCCCAAGTATTTGCTAAAATGCCTATGTGAAGTAGATAGAGGAATCATGGGATGTTATTATTAGATCTTAATCATGTACAAGCTTATGCCCTACAAGTGTTTGATAAAATGCTTATGTGAATTGACTAGTGAAGGCATGGCATGTTATTATGTGATCCCATTCATGTACAAGTTAATGCATTACAAGTGTTTGATGAAATGTCTCTATGAATTATAACCAAGTGAACTTTGTTATATTATTCAAGATTATGTTTTGCTTTACTTCTCATGCTATTGAGTCCTGGGGGTATTTAATACCCGATAATTTAGTTGTTTACCTAGAGTCAGTGTAAGTTACAGAATAGTATTAGTCATGTCACGATCAGTACTCTCTGTCCGTTGCAGAACTCAATAGAACTCAGTCAATTACAGAACTTAGGAAGACTCATTAAACTCAGTCTCAGTCCAGTCCAGTCCAGTATACTCAGTTCAGTGTCTTTCAATTGGGAGTAGGATTCAGCATCGAGTGAGAGCAGGGATGATTTCTTTCCTGTTAGATAGGCAGAGTCGTTAGTAGCAATCCCTGTACTTCAGAACTGCGTAGCCAGCGCAGGATGAGGAGTCACCCGTCATACTAGGCTTGACTACCTCCTAGGATTCACCCGCTAGATTAGGCTTGGCTCCGCCTATGTATCACCCATCATCTAGGCTTGGCATCCTGGTTTTCTAGCATTAGTACTCGTAGCACGGTATTAGCACCCTTCTAACTAGGGTTACAGGTTGGACCCCTATGAGTTTAGATTTGGGGCATGTCGGTTAGATGATCACCTCCCACAGTTTCAGTCTCAGTTTCAGTCTTCAATTCAGAACAGCTCAATTTTAAAGAATCAGGACTGTCAGATACAGTCAATCAGTATCAGTTAATTAGTCATCATAATTCAATACTTAGCATAAGAAAAACTCAGTTACATTTTATACATATATATATATTTATTTATTTATATGCATAGATTGCATTCTTAGTATTTTACAGTATTCTCAGATTCTCCATGTACTCTCATGTTCAGTTATTCTTATTCAGTCAGTTATATCCTCATGCATATGAACCCTTGTATTCAGCCTTACCTCATCCAGCATACCAGTACATTCCCACGTACCGATGCATATTTTTCTGCGCTATGATGTTTCATATCATAGGTTCAGACACTTAGGTTCCTGATCACGCATAGTAGATTCAGGTTCAGCCAGTAGCAGTAGATTTAGCAGTGAGTCCTCATCATCCGAGGATATTATACTATTTCATATTTTCATTAGATGGTAATGGAGCTTCACCACTAAAAATCTCAATGTCCGATGACTTTAGAGAAATTCTTACCGAGTTGGCTCCGTGTAAAGACTGCCCAAGTCAACCTTGAGGCATCTTGTTTTAATATTGCCAAAGAGGGGGCAAAGGGTAAAAATATACCCACAGAAGTTCTTTCATCCTCTGAACCGCTTGTTGAACCTCTTGTCCAAGAGGCACATGTATGTGATATAAAAATCACATTAATAAATAACGATCTACTGCTTGGTGAAGCCCTACACAACCGTCCCTTATATATGGTGGGTTAAATTCTGGGAAAGGAGATCAATAGAATCTTAATAGACGAGGGATTCAGAGTCAACATCCTTCCCATCCGCACTATGAAGGAACTTGGCATCTCTACTGATGAACTGGATGCAAGTCGTATAATTATCCAAGGTTTCAACCAAGGGGGACAGAGGGCCATGGGATCTATCAAGTTGGGGATTCGTATGGATGATTTTCGATCAGATCCATTGATGCATGTGATTGATGCCAAAACTTCATACAATATATTTCTTAGTAGGCCTTGGGTGTACAAGAACAAAATTATCTCATTCTCTTAATATCAATGCTTGAATTACCTCGAAGGTGGAGTGGAACGAAAGATAGTAGCTGATGATAAGCCATTTACTGAAGCTGAATCACACTTTGCCGATGTAAAATTTTACTTGAAGAACTATGTCGTGAATGAGAAAAGGGTTGATGATGTCACCAAGGACAAGTGTGATGATCTTGAATCCAAGAAGGTCATGGTGACTGTTGAAAAATCCACCACCAAGAAGCCTTTCTCCACTTCAAATAAAGAAAGCATTGCTCCTACGAAAAAGAAGGCAACTCCTATTCTTCGCTACGTACTGAAGGTAAAGAAAGAGAAAGATCACCCATCTGATGCCCAAGATAATGTGCTAAAGGGGATAACTTTACCTATTAGGAAGATTGACGCAATAAATCCATCCTCAAGATTACTTGTAGAAGTTGTGGCTCAAAATCCGCCATAAGATATGACACTCCCTACGAAGCGTACAAAAGATGAATTCGATCCAAATGCATACAAGTTATTTGTAAAGGCTGGATATAATCTTAATGAGCCATCAAGGTTGGGTAAACTTTCGTTGGAAGGTACATCAAGGTAGGTACATAAAGACCTAGGTTACACACAGCCACGTCCAATTCGCATCTCCATAAGAAGGGGCGATTAGTAACTACATCACTGTAGAAGAAGAATCTACTGTATCCAACAAAAGGCCTTCTGTCTTTGATCGACTTAGAGAATAACCACAAGAACTTCTATTTTCGAAAGGTTGGATCCTCTAAATAATAAGAGAAGTAACAAGCATTGGATAAGTCATTAAAGTACGGCAATTCACCCCTTGCCTAAAATCCAGAAGGAATTCCAAAGTTTGATTCCTTCTAGAATGAGACGACAGACGGAACTGGTGATTTCATGCAATAAAGTGTTAAAAGCAAAGGCTCATACTGTGGTTTATACCAAGGAATGTAAGGAAAATAAAGAAAGTATTGGCTCCTCATATTATGTTACGACCGAAAATGAGAATGAGGCCTCCTCTCAAATAAAGGTTGATGAAGAGATGGAAGATACTTTTTGGTCTCACCATATATCCATCAACAACAATGATTCTTAAGAGGAGGAAGATGCCAGAGATGCTCCATCTTAACTTAAAGAAGGAGTAAAGGACACAATAGATCCCTTAAAAGAAGTTAATATTGGAACTGATACCCAAGAACAACTTACCTAAGTATTTTTCTAGAGATGGAGAAAGAAATCACGTATATGGATATACTTAAAGAATATATAGATGTCTTTGCTTGGAGTTATAAGGAAATTCCTGGCTTAGATCCGAAAGTAGCGGTCCATCAGTTGGCGGTCAAGAATGGTGTTCATCCTATTAAGAAAGCTCAAAGGCGCTTTAGGCTAGAGTTAGTTCCACTGATTGAAAATGAAGTTAACAAACTCATTGAACCTGGATTTATTCATGAATTTAAATATCCCACGTGGATTTCAAGTATTATTCCAGTACGAAAGAAGAATGGCCAAATTTGAGTTTGTGTCGACTTTTGAGATCTCAACAATGCCCCTAAGGATGATTTTCTAATCCCCATACCAGAGTTAATGATTGATTCCACCACTAGTTATGAGACAATGTCCTTCATGGATGGTTCATCCGGCTACAACCAAATCCGCATGGTGCCAAAAGAGGAAGAGCTCACTACATTTTGTACGCCCAAAGGTATTTATTGCTACAAGGTGATGCCTTTTGATTTGAAGAACGCTGGAACCACTTATCAAAGGGCTATGCAAAACATCTTTGACAGCCTACTCCACAAGAATGTTGAATGCTATGTGGATGATCTAGTGGTGAAGTCAAGAAAGAGAGACGACCACTTAAAAGACCTAAGAATAGTGTTTGAGTTACTTCAAGGATATCAACTTAGGATGAATCCATCGAAGTGTGCCTTCGAAGTTACTTCCGAAAAGTTTCTTGGCTTCATTGTGCAACACCAAGGAATTGAAATTGATCAAGCCAAGGTCGATGCAATTTTGAAGATGCCCGATCCTTGAAATATTCATAAGTTAAAAAGCCTTCAAGGAAGGCTAGCATATTTAAGGAGGTTCATTTTAAACTTGGCCAGAAAATGTCAACCATTTAGTCATCTCATGAAGAAGGACACTCTCTTCGAATGGGACCAAGCTTGTAGTAATGCCTTTGAGAGTATCAAGTTATACTTAATGAAACCACCAGTTCTTGCGGAACCCATACTTGGGAACCACTGATACTCTATATCGCGGCACAAGAAAGGTCAGTCGGAGCATATTGGCTAAAGAGAATAGTGATGGCAAAGAAAACTCTCTTTACTATCTGAGAAGAATGATGACACCAAATGAGCTAAAGTATTCTCCGATCAAAAAGTTATGTTTGGCATTGGCTTTCTCAATCCAAAAGATAAAATACTACTTTCAAGCTCATGTTGTTCATGTTGTGTCCAAGGCAAATCCCATCAAGGTTGTGATGTGAAAACCAGTTTTCAGTGACCGACTTGCAAGATGGTATCTTTAATTTCAATAGTTTGATATCGTGTATATCCCCCAAAGGACTGTGAAGGGACAAACATTAGTGGATATCTTGGAAGATCACCCGATACCTAATGACTGGGAACTGAGCGAAGAAATTCCTGATGAAGATGCAATGGTTTTTGAAGTTAGATCCCTATGAAAGATATACTTTGATGGTACCGCATATCAAGATGGAGCTGGTGCTGGCGTAGTGTTTGTCACTCCATAGGAAGAGGTCATCCCCTACTCTTTTACCTTAACGAATCATTGCTCCAATAATGTTGTTGAATATCAAGCGCTCATACTCGGACTTGAGATGGCTATCGACATGAAACAACTACAATTACAAGTTTTTGGTGACTCTCAATTAATGATCAAGCAGTTTTTGGGAAGCTATGAAGTCAGAAAGCCTAAGTTAAGACCATATCATGATTATGCACAGAAGTTGATAGGATGTCTTGGAGAAGTAACCCTCTATTATGTGCCAAGGAAAGAAAATAAGCAAGTTAATGCCCTAGCTGCTTTGGCCTCAACTATAACTCTTCCAAATCAGACACGAGTTACTATCTACCAAGAATGGGTAGTACCTCCATCAAATGAGGATGAGGACATAAAAGGTAAGGTTGAATACCTCGTCTCCATTTTTGAAGCTGTAATGGAAGATTGACGACAACCCATCATAGACTACTTGTGTTATGGGATACTTTCGAAAGATCTAAGGAGAAGGACTGACATTCATCATCGTGTACCTCGCTTCCTTTACTACAAAGACACACTGTATAGAAGATCATTTAAAGTAGTACTCTTACGGTGTTTGTGAGAGGAAGAAGAAATTCAAGCTTTACAAGAAGTGCACTCGCGAGTTTGTAGATCACATCAGTCTGGACCGAAGCTCCATTTTCACATTAAAAAAATGGGATATTATTGGCCAACGATGGTGAAAGAATTCTTGGACTATGCTAGAAGATGCAAAGTTTGCCAATTCCATGCAAATGTCATACATCAACCTCCAGAGGTACTATATCCAACTGTAGCATCTTGGATATTCAATGCTTAGGGAATGGATGTTATTGGTCCACTATCAAAATCTTCTGGTGGACACTTATAATCTTAACCACGACAGATTACTTCTCAAAATGGGTAGAAGCTGTTGCTCTCAAGAAAATAAAGAAAGAACATATTACAAGTTTTATTTAAGTGAATATCATCTACCGCTTTGGAATTACCCAGTGCATAATAACTGACAATGGAAAGTCATTTGATAACAAGCTGATGAACAAAATATATGATATCTTTGGTTTCAAGCAATGCAAGTCTTCTATGTACCACGATGCCGCCAATGATCTAGCTGAAGTATTCAATAAGACTTTATGCAACTTGTTGAAAAAAGTCATCTCCAAATCCAAATGAGACTGGCATGAGCAGATGGGAGTAGCTTTATGGGCGTATAGGATAAATTACCGTACATCGACGCAAGAAACCCCATACTCACTTGCTTTTGGAGTTGAAGGATTCTTGCCACTTGAGTGTCAAATACCTTCTTTTAGACTGGCTATTCAAGAAGGGATCACCGATAAAGAAAATGCTAAGTTGCGTCTTGCGGAGCTAAAAGCTCTTGATGATAAGAGGCTAGAGGCTCAAGAAAATCTTGAATGTTATCAAGCCTGGCTATCTTGTTCTTTCAATAAAAGGGTTCGCTTGAGGTGTTTCTAAGTTGGAGATCAAGTCCTTGCAGTAAGAAGGCCCTTTATAACTTCTCATAAGTTTGGGGGCAAATTTACCCCAAATTGGGATGGACCATATGTCGTGCAAGAGGCATATTCAAATGGTTCTTAAGAGATTATCGATACAGATGGAGTGAAAATTGGTCCTATCAACGCCAAATTATTTAAGAAGTACTATCCTTGAAGGAAGATGATACTCCTTAAGACACGAGTATAAACTGCATGTCCACTCCTAGCCCGCAAAAGTATAAACTGTGAACGGCTCAAGAAAATCAAATGTCCTCTAGGTTGAACACCTCGAAAGAGATGGCCTAGGAAAAAGTTAGGATGTAAAAAAAGAAACACTCACCCTAGAACTACATTGTGACTTGATCCTCTCCATTGAGGTACGTAGGCGCTTAGAATTTTATCTGAGTTCAGTTGCATGAGTGTCAAGAAAATACATGTTCCCCCTCATATAAAAATTCAGTCTTCAAAAGACTTTTAACATCATCAATCTTCAGATTTGCACCAAGTGTTGGTGACTCAATGAGGGCAAATCCCTATAAAGTATAACCTTCTCGGATATAAGTTGAAGTCTTCAAATTCACTAAGTCTTTATGTTGGAGATTTAAACTTCACCATATTGAAACCTGCAATTTCACGAAGTCTAATAGTTGAAGTCTTCAATGACCTATGCATATAAGTTAAAGCCTTTAAATTCACTAAGTCTTCATGTTGGAGCTTTTAAGTTACCATATTGGAGCCTACAAGTTCACTAAGTCTGATAGTTGAAGTCTTCAAATGACCTATGCATATAAGTTGAAGTCTTCAAATTCACTAAGTCTTCATGTTGGAGCTTTCAAGTTACCATATTGGAGCCTACAAGTTCACTAAGTCTGATAGTTGAAGTCTTCAAATGACCTATGCATATAAGTTGAAGTCTTCAAATTCACTGAGTCTTCATGTTGGAGCTTTCAAGTTACCATATTAGAGCCTGCAAGTTCACTAAGTCTGATAGTTGAAGTCTTCATGTTAGAGCTTTCAAGTTACCATATTGGAGCTTGTAAGTTCACTAAGTCTGATAGTTGAAGTCTTCAAATGACCTATGCATATAAGTTGAAGTCTTCAAATTCACTAGGTCTTCATGTTGGAGCTTTCAAGTTACCATATTAGAGCCTGCAAGTTCACTAAGTCTAATAGTTGAAGTCTTCAAAACACCAATGCATATAAGTTGAAGTCTTCAAATTCACTAAGTCTTCATGTTGGATCTTTCAAGTTACCATATTGGATCTTGCAAGTTCACTAAGTCTGATAGTTGAAGTCTTCAAATAACTTATGCATATAAGTTGAAGTCTTCAAATTCACTAAGTCTTCATGTTGGAGCTTTCAAGTTACCATATTGGAGCCTGCAAGTTCACTAAGTCTGATAGTTGAAGTCTTCAAATGACTTATGCATATAAGTTGAAGTCTTTAAATTCACTAAGTCTTCATGTTGGAGATTTCAAGTTACCATATTGGAGCCTACAAGTCTAATAGTTGAAGTCTTTAAATGACCTATGCATATAAGTTGAAGTCTTTAAATTTACTACGTCTTCGTGTTGGAGCGTTCAAGTTACCATATTGGAGCCTGCAAGTTCACGAAGTCTGATAGTTGAAGTCTTCAAATGACCAATGCATGTAAGTTGAAATCTTCAAATTCACTAAGTCTTTATGTTGGAGATTTTAACTTCACCATATTGAAACCTGCAAATTCACGAAGTTACAAGTTGAAGTCTTCAGATGCTCTGCGACAATAAGTTAAAGTCTTCAACTCTTTAATATTTTTAGAGTTTGAAAGTTGGAGTCATCAGGTTCTTTGATCTATAAATTGAAGTCTTTAAATCCTTCAAACCTTCTTGAGTTTACCTTCCAATCTTCATGAAATTACATTTTCTTATGGCGGGGACGAGTAGTCATCCCGATGCGCCGTAAGATTATCATAAAGTTACCTTTTACCTTTTTCCAGAAGACTAACATGAAGTTACCTTTTACCTTTTGCTAGAAGACTACCATGAAGTTACCTTTCACCATTTGCCAAAAGACTACCATAAAGTTGCCTTTTACCTTTTCTTATGGCGGGGATAAAAATACATCCCTACGCGCCATAAGATTATCATGAAATTACCTTTCTTATGGAGGGGATGAGTAGCCATCCCTACACGCCATAAGATTACCATGAAATTACCTTTCTTATGGTTGGGAGCTAGTGACTATCCCTTCACACCATGTGGTTATCGCTTTTTACATGAAAGACATTATTTGGGCAAGAAGTATAAATCGTGCAAAAGTTGATAAAAAAAAGGGATGATAATAAAAAGAGAATAAAATCAATAAGAGTAAAAGAAATTAACTTGCTATTGATTCCAATTGCCGAGGATGCTACAGAACATATTGCAAACAATGGAGAGCATAGGGTATTTATAAGGTTGAATAGGCGGCTATACCAGAATTCGTCTCCCGCTCAAATAGTGACTATTGAGGCGGTGATATGCAAACTAAAAATCCTATACCTTGTTAAAGTCGTTTTCTTCTGTCTGTATGTTTTAAAAGGATAATGCCAATTATCACTTACACATGATTAGTGGTTACAGCAAACAATTGGATTTTTTTGTAATAGTTCCTTGATGGTGCTATAGAGTCCTAGTTGGATAAAAATAATCTTTTTTTTTTTAAATGACAAATAAACAAAAAAAAAGTTTATTTGTTATAAGGGGGAGGACTTTGTAAAGTGGCAGAAGCCATTTAACTCCCTTTTGGACAAGGAATTAACCTCAAAAGAGGTTAATACGTGGATGACTGTGCATGGCGGTGGCCAAATTGCCTTGAAATTGGACTCACGTCCAATATGCCTCTAAATGTTAATTTCCTTTCCTGTAAGGGAATTAAAAGTTGGTATCTAAGCTTCACTTTCTCTTTGAAAAAAATAATAATAATATTAAATTATTACTTCAAGCTTAGTCTCAAAACAAAAAAAAATATATTGACAAAACTTGAAGTGGGGGCATTCTGTGAGCAATAAAATTTTATTAAACTTAAATTCGTACAAAATTCGGATAATATTAAATTTAAAATATATTAGTCCCAAATAAATATTATGGATTAATATAATTGGATTAATCATTTAAGTCCAAACATGCATGGATTTAATTAAAGTCCAATTGTTATTGGGTTAGTCCATTAATTTGGGCTAGAAATGGCTAAGCCCACTTTATCAAGCCCATGATGTCATCATATTAATTTGGGCTACAAATGACTAAGCCCACTTTAGCAAGCCTAAGATGTCATCATGTTCTAGAGACCCAATTGGGTGCCACATGTCAAATGATGTGGCATGTCAAGTCAAGTGAAGGAGCCAATGAGACCATGCCACATGTCAAAATGATGCAGTAAATTAAAAGTCCATAAAAGGTGTCATGTCACTTAAATATGATTGGTCAAAGAAAGTTCATATTTATCATAACTCTTCACTTCCTACAACTATAAATAGGGGTCTCATAATTCAGAAAAGGGACCAATAAATCTAGCAAGAAGCAAGAGAGTGCTCATGGTTCAAACGCAGCAAATTTCTCTACAAATTCAAGAATTCAAGATCAGTTCATCAAGTTTCAAGATCAAGAGTTCAAGCTTCAAGAACAAGTTCAAGAGTCAAGAACAAGTTCAAGCTTCAAGATCAAGTGTTCGAGATTCAAGAACAAGTTCAAGCTTCAAGATCAATACTTCAAGCTTCAAGATTCAAGAACAATTTCAAAGGACCTTGAATTCAAATACAAGTTGATATCAAGTTCATCAAATCCACAAATCAAAACTCAAGATCAAGACCGCACGATTCAAGAACAAGCCCCAAAGCCCATGGATTCAAGCACAAGTCAAGATCAAATCCATCAAGTTCATCTATCAAGTTCAAGTTCAAGATCGAAGCCCTTGAAGTTGTAGTTGAAAAGGCAAATCAGAGAATTCATAGAGATTGTAACACTTATTAAAATCAATAAATCGATTGTTGAAACATTTTTCTTGTCTTGATTATTTATTTTTGATCTCGAAAATTTTATTGTCCAACAATATGAAAGACCTTAGTCATAAGTACTTGTACATTCTCGTTGTACTCTTTATGGTGGATATACTTCTATTTTGATAATTTTATTTCATCATCAGATATTAATACTTTTATTAGAGTTAGTATGGTTCAATAATTCGTGAGTGCAACTTAATGGACAATTATGTTGCTTATATATTTTGTTGAAACTAAATTCACTTATGCATGTAATCATAAAGTTGTAATATTATTAAAGGATCAAGAGTGAGTATTATTCCACTTTGACCTATTATGCCATTGGTTTAATAGAAGATGGTGAATTCAAGTCCTATCACACCAAGAGGATAAAACATCAATTTAAGTTCTGATGCACAATGATGATGTTGGGTTTATGTCCTGCGGGATTATGGCCTCACACACCTTTATTGATAAGATGTTGGGTTTATGTATCAATGTATTTTAATGATATAATGATGGCTAAGTTAATTGATTAAAAATCATAAAATCTGCCACATTGATATATTCTATTCTTTGATGTGAATGTGGTAGCATTGCGTAATAAGTCAGAAAGAAGACAAGTGGTTTAATATATGTGGGTATGAAGAAACAAAAAATATAATAGTTATCTTTGTGGTAATTGTAAAAGAAAGAACATTACAAGTTCTCAAAATGATCCTTCAAAGATGAAGGTTATTTTTATCATTAATTTGGTATGCAAGATATTGGGCACTCGGTTGTAGTGTGACCAAATTCGATAAATTTTATAAGACCTACATGAATATAAAGAAATACAAAGTGGTGACACACTTAGCCTTTAAAAATTATATTGAGATGGTTCATATAAATATGACAAATGAACAATGAATGACAATGATCTTATAATAAGATTATGAAGCACAAACAATGAATTATTCCATTTATTGAAAAGAATGTGACTTGTGATAAACATATTATAAATGTTTGGTCATTCTTAAAAATGAATCATCAATATGTGGTAAGTATTATGAATAAGAATGTGCTTATATATGATTGATAAATACCAAAAATTCACCTTTACGAAAGATTTGAGAGAAATGAAAAGAAAATATTTTGATATTAATGGCCATTGCTCAAGTACTTTTAGTAAGTCACAAATATTGTGGTATATTTTGTTATGAACTATCGAAGGAAAAAACAAAGAAATCATTATTTCACATAAAGATTGTGGTCATGATTAGAAACTAAAGTTATTGTGTGGCTACATAATTTTTCATTGATTGGGTACATGTAATTTTATTTTTAAAACAGATATTCACCACATGTGTGGTGTTATGGAATATGAGATAGTACACAAGTATTTTATAGCTCCAAAAAAGCTAATGTGTTACTGTTGGGTACAAGTTAGATGTGTGAATGGAAAATGGAGGGAACAATTTGGAGGAAAGGTCATAATTCACTTAAGGAAAGTCTAGTTCTCCCACATTGATAGGAGAGAGCAACTTTCTTTTGTTTTTATTAAGAGACACTCCTTCATGTGGATAGTGAGGTCAGAACCAAGAGATACCTTGCGTCGTCATCGTCGTCATTCACTCATCTCGGCTTCGGATTTAGATTTGAATTTGGATTTGGATTTGAAAATCAAGAGATTAATTTTTTTGACAAAATTTAATTAAAAATTGAAAACAAGTGAAATTTTAATCCAAAAAATTCAATGGAAATATTTTTCTTCGATGCAACCCTTCGAGGAAGAGACACACTTGTTTGGCAAAAAATATGACCTGCATGCGGAGGTCGAGCACAAACCTAGTGAAGGTTGGCTCTTCCTGGCGCAGGTCTAGTGTAGATGCCACTGGAATTGGTCAAATGCCACCTGTGGCTACAAGTCCAGCACATGTGCAACACAGACCAGGGAGACAGCTATTTGTTCAGATAAGATGTCTCTTTTCTTAAATCATTGCTTTCTTTTCGAAGGGAAACTTAATAGATATAAATACCTGAACTTATCCTGAAGTATATGAACATATTTTTAAGTTGAAAAACACTCTTCTTTTACTTCAAAAAAAAATCTCTTGTGATCATCAAACAGTTTAGTGCATTCGAAGTTTCTGAAAGTTTGAGGTGCCACTACTTTCAGAAAGTAAACCTTTTTATTCTGAGAGGAAAGATTCCATAACATCAGGCACTTTAGGGGAATAAATTCCTTTAGGACACGCCGTGAAGTTGGTGGACTTGGTTTTAATATTTCTGCTTCATCTTTATTCCTGAAAAGTTGATAAACACTTCAATTTATAGTTCATTTGAACTTGTGTTTGAAGGTGTTGAACTTCATTTTAGTTCTTGAAATATATTATTGAACTTAGGGGTCGTTTGGTAGAGTGTATTGGCAAAAATAATGCATGTATTAATTAATGTATATTATGAATAACCTTGTTTGGTACAATTTTTAGTCAATGTATAACTAATGCAAGCATTAGTTATACACTCTATTGTGTATTAAGGTGTATATTGCTAATACCACCCATTTTCTATGTATTAGTAATGCAAAGTCTTTAATAAATGAATTAACTTATTAAATGACCTTAATAACCCTCAATTTTCCTCTCAAAATATTTCACCATTCCTTTTCCTGCCATTTTAATTTGCAATAGTGAATCTTTTCAAAATATTTTACAATTTTTTTCCCACAATTTTAATCTACAATAATAAATAATTGATTTAAATAATTATAATATATTTTTTCTTTGCTTCGAGGGTCTTTAAAAGGATTAAAAAAATTGAGACTATTTCTTAATTTTACGTCTTATATTTTATTTTTGTTTCGACTATGTTAATCTGTTGGCATAATATTTCATGCGCAAAGACGAAGGTCTTGCAATTAATATGAAATCTCTATATACTAGTTCAACAATACTAATTATATTTGAGATGGCAAAAAATTTTTGTTGCAAAAAAGTGTACAAAATCGAAGAAGGATATTTTTGTAAACAAACATTTCTTTTATAGAAATTATGTAAGATGTATTATTTCTCATACATCAAACCAAATAATGTATAAGAAATAATACATGCATAACTAATACAAGCACAAGTAATACAAGCATTACTAATACACTATATTTTGTATAAATCTTATACACTCTACCAAACGACCCCTTAGTGTTGAAGTTTGTATTGAAACATACAGATTTTGTACCCGTACAACAACAATCTTAAGGAATTTATTTTATATAATCTGTATTATTTGGTTTATGGTGATTAAAGATTATTGTTTTCTACTCTGTTTGAACTTAACATATGATTTGAAGACATAAAAACTTCATCACGAGTTAAAGTTTATTCGGTTAACGATTAGAAGAACATAAAAACTTCATCATGAAACTAAAACCAAGTGGCGTTTAAAGATTTTAAAACTTTATAATTAGTATTCTGACATACTAAGTTGATTGTGTTTTTGTGATAGAAAAATGACTAATAAATGTCATGTAAATGATGGATTGGTAAGTGTAGCAGCAACAATTGTTGCTACGATAAGCCACACAAGTGTTGCGCTGGCAATGGCACCTGCAGAGAAACTCAAAAAGTTTTCGGGTGTAGATTTCAAATGCTGGCAGCAAAAGATGTGTTTCTATTTGACGATGTTAAGTCTTCAAAGGTTCATACCTGAATATGCCTCAGCATTTTTGGAAGACACATCGGACAAGGAGCGGTTTGTTGTAATAGAGGCATGGAAACACTTGGACTTCTTATGAAAGAATTATAGCTTAAGTGACCTCCAAGATGACCTTTACAATGTATACAGTGGTATGAAGACCTTAAAAGAGTTATGGAATTCTTTGGAATAAAAGTATATAACTGAGGATGCAGGAACTAAAAAGTTCTTTGTTGCAAAGTTCCTTGACTATAAGATGATTGACAGTAAGACTGTCGTCTCTAAAGTATAAGAATTGCAAGTAATCATCCATGATCTCCTTGCTGAAGGTATGAATATAGTAAATACCTTATTTTAACATGTTAAGTGTGTTCTTAATACTCACGTGACCTTTGATATAGGTTTGGTTGAGAATGAGGCTTTCCAAGTAGCGGCTATAATAGAAAAGTTATCACCTTTGTGGAAGGATTTTAAAAACTCCTTGTAACATAAAAGGAATGAGATGTCAGTCGAAGACCTCATTATAAGGCTGTGCATTGAGAAAGATAACAAAGTTGTCGAGAAGTGGTCAAAAGGTAATTCCGCAATCAGTGGAGCTAACATTCTAGAGGATAACCCTAACAACTCAAAGAAACAAAATAAAGTTACTGGACAACAAAGCAATCCGCCAAAGAAGAAATTCAAGGGTAAGTGATTCAATTGTGGAAAGGATGGCCACAAGTTCGTATACTATTGGGCTCCTAAGAAAGGCAAGAAGAAGGATCAAGCCAACAAGGTAGAATTCAAAAATAAAATGGGTGATCTATGTGCCATGCTTTTAGAATGTAACTTGGTGGGTAGTCCTAGAGATTGGTGGACAAATTTCGGTGTCACCCGCCATGTCTGTGCTAATAGAGAGTTGTTAGCTTCATACGCTCCAGCTCAATATGAGGAAAATATTTATATGGCTAACTCAGCAACAACAAAGGTTGAAGAGACGAGAAAAATCTTCTTGGAAATAACGTCAGGCTAAATGTTGACTCTCAACAACGTCCTTTATGTACCAGAGTTGAGAAAGAACTTGATTTCTATATCACTTCTGGACAAAAATTGATTTAAATGTGTATTTGTTTCTGATAAAGTTGTAATTAGCAAAGGCAAAGTGTATATAGGAAAAGGCTAGTTCACCGAGGTCCTATTTAAGATGAATGTAATGACTGTTGAGATCAATAAAAGTTCTATTTTTTCTTACTTGCTTGAGTCTAATAAATTGTGGCATGAACGATTAGGACATGTATATAACAAAACTTTGCAAAAACTGATTAACTTAGAAGTTTTTCCAAACTTTGAGTGCAATAAATCAAAGTGTCAAATGTGTGTGGAATTAAAGCATGTTAAGAATCTGTGCTAGTCCGTTGAAATGAATTCCAATCCCTTATACTTAATCCACATAGATATTTGTGATATGAAGTCAACACCATCTCGCAGTGAAAGAAAGTATTTTATAATTTTTATTGACGATTGCACTAAGTACTGTTATGTATATTCACTAAGTAGTAAGGATAAAGTAATAGACACATTTAGGCAATATAAAGCAGAAGTTAAAAATCAGCTAGAGAAAAAAATCAAAACGATAAGAAGTGATAGAGGTGGAGAGTATGAATCTTATTTTTTGGAGATATGTGTAGAGAATGAAATTGTCCATCAAACTACTACCTCATATTTGCCTCACTCAAATGGGATTACGAAAAGAAAGAACCGAACCTTAAAGAAAATAATGAATGTCTTACTTATAAGTTCAGGTTTACCATAAACTTTTGGTGGGAAGCTATCCTTACAGCTAACTTAATACTAAATAGAGTACTCCATAGTAACACTCTTTCAATTTCATATGAAAAATGGAAAGAAAGGAAACCCAACTTGAAATATTTCAAAGTGTGGGGGTGTCTAGCTATAATCCAAGTTCCTATGCATAAAAGGTTAAAGATAGGACCTAAGACTGTGGATTGTGTGTTTATTAGATATGCTAAATGCAGTAAACCATGTAGGTTTTTGGTTCGTATATCCAAATATTCGGATATCAATGCAAATACGGTAGTTAAATCAGATAATGTTAAGTTCTTTGAACACATTTATGCATATAAATCTGACATGAGCAGTCTAGTGGGGGTCTAAATGACCACGAGATGAACCAAGAGAGAATGTACATAACGATGAGAATCCAAGGTGTAGTACACATCAAAGAACATCAACTTTCTTTGGATTAAGTTTTGTGACATTTCTTAAAAATGAGCCTCAAACGTTTAAAGAAGCAATGTCATCTTCAGATGTATCCTTTTGGAAAGAGGCAGTCAATAGTGAGATTGATTCAATCTTGAGAAACCATACTTGGGAATTGGTTAATATTCCTCCAGGAAATAAACCTTTAGGTTTTAAATGAATCTTCAAATAGAAAATAAAAGTAGATGGTACTATTGATAAATACAAGGCAAGACTTGTAGTGAAAGACTTTAAATAAAAGAAAGGCCCAGACTATTTTGATACATACTCTCCTGTAACGAGAATAACATCAATTTGGATGTTAGTTGCCTTGGCTATTGTATATGATCTTGAAATCCATCAAATTGATATGAAAACAGTATTTCTAAATAGAGAATTAGAGGAAGAAATTTACAAGGAGCAACCCAAGGGTTTTGTGGTTCTTGGTAAAGAATAAAAGGTGTGCAAACTTGTTAAGGCACTTTATGGACTAAAATAAGCACCCAAACAGTGGCATGTAAAGTTTGACCAAACCATATTGGCATACGGATTTAAGATAAATGAATGTGATAAATGTGTTTACTTTAAAGACACACCAAATCACAAAGTCATTATTTTCTTATGTGTGGATGCTATGTTGATCATCAGTAGAGACATTTCTGACATAAATGCTATGAAACGAATGCTTGAGAATAAGTTTGATATGAAAGACCTTGGAGTTGCAGATGTGATTTTAGAGATAAGAATCCATAAGAGTTGGCATTATCATAATTTCATTACATTGAAAAGGTACTTGAAAAGTTCAAATATTTGGATTTTTATATTGCCAAGACTCCATTAGACGTGAGCTTTGCACTTCAAAAGAATGAAGATGAAATTGACTCACAGTTGGACTACACAAAAGTATTGGGATGTTTAATATATATCATGAATTGTACACGACCAGAAATAGTATATGTTATTAGAAAATTAAGTTGGTACACGAGTAACCCCAATAAAACTTATGGACGGCAATGAAAAGAGTTTTGGGGCTTGTTAAATACACTCAAGACTATGCTTTTCATTAATAAATATCCAGCGGTCATTGAAAGATATTGTAATGCAAATTAGATCACCAAATCGAATAAAGTAAAATCCACGAGTAGATATGCATTTACTTTAGGTGGAGGAGCAGTCTCTTGGAAATTATCTAAATAGACATGTGTTGCCCGCTCTACAATGAAATTTAAATTTATAGAATTAGATAAAGTTGGTGAAGAAGCTAAATGGCTTCGAAATTTCTTGAAAGATATTCATTATTGGCCCAAATCATTGGTACCAGTATATATATATTATGATAGCCAAGTGGCAATAGGTAGGGAAGAAAGCATGATGTATAATGGTAAATATCATCATATAAGATGAAGACATAATACCATTATAGAACTACTCTCTAGTGGAATTATCACTATTGACTATGTGAAGTCAAAGGATAATATGTCGATCCACTTACAAAAGGCCTATCTAGAAAGTGAGTTGAGAGAACATCGAAGGGAATGGGTTTACGTCTTAGGAAAATTTGAAATGGCAGTAACTCTACCTAGTAGACTGGAGATCCAATCTAGGTTCAAGGATATCAAACAAAGTTATAACCGATGGTTCAATATTGTCAATATACAGTAATACATCGTAAGATTCTAGACACGTTTTCAGCTACTAGACACATGTTTAAAGGGGTCCAAGGAATTAATTCATAGTAATTACAAAAGACATAGCCATTTTAAGACCTCAAGATTTTGAAGATTTTATTTTTTGCCTTCCCAAGTTCGAAATGTCAATTTTTAAGTTGAAATGTATTTAGGGATGTTAACAGGGTAATCCGCGAGTGTTTCATACTTTTTGAAATAGGATTGGGGTGTTATTGGACCTCAGAGGTAGAATGCCTATGCAATTTAGGCCTGTCACGGAGGTAGGACCTCTACGGCATGTCATAGAAGTTAGCCTCCGCAATACATGTCGTGTCATAGAGGCTAGGTTCTATGATAGCCTCTGCGGCACGGAGGCTGTGTTTTTCCTGCAGCCTTATTAAATATTTAAACGGGCATTTTAGTCCTTTATTCTCTCCCCAATCACTCAATTTATGAATTAAAAACCCCAATAAGGGCATTATTTGCCCCATTCCCCTTCAGTAAACACGTCAAACTCATCCCCATTCCCAAGAACATAAATTCAAGCATCTTTCCAAGAATTCAACCATTGAAGGTCCCAATTCCAAGCTTTTTCTTCAAGAACTCAAGCAATTAAGGTATGTGGGGTATTCATAAATGGGTTCCTTCCACTCATTGAGTCCGAAAAATATCTTTTTGTTCAAGTCTGAACTCTTTATCCCCTTTTTATGAAATTTAAATGTTAAGTATGAATTTACTCCATGTTCTCTTACTAGTTTTGAATTCAAGCCATGCCCATAAGTTTTCCCATGTGAATTGTGTTATTACATGCTATGAATTTAAATCACCCATATCATATTCAGTTGACACCATGTTAATTTACCAATTCATGAATTAAACCATGTGAACATATTGTCCTCCCAATTTATTCATAATCTCATATTCAAATTCATGGATTTCATCACTTTAGTGAAATATACTATGTTTTGGGTCTTGGAATCATGAATTTCCTTATAGTTCTTGAAATAATGTTATTGTATTTAAAGTATCATTTAGTGTTGGAAGGTTATGAACTATTTTTAAGTAATAAGTCAGTCAGATCATGATTTTATTATTATATTTAGATTACCATATTCATGTTGAGAACTTATTAGTATAGTACCATATTATTTTAAATGAATAGTAATACTAGTGCCATTCAGTTGGGAGTAACACTTAGCACCGAGTGAACACAGGGATGGTGGCTCCCCCGTCAGTTAGGCGTGAGTCATTAGTAACAGTCCTTAAGTTCCAAACCTACGGCGCCATAGGAGATTATGAGGGGTCTCTCATCAGTAGAGTCATGACACCCTCATCCTTTAGTACATTAACCTTATAGATCCACATATTTAGTTAAGTGTTAGTACCCCTGAAAAGGTACAAGCACCCTTCCAATTGGGGTTACAGGTTGGACCCCGATAGCTCAGATTGTGGCATATTGGTTGTAGGTATGTCCCACAGTCTCAGAATAGTATTCAGACCATATCATATTAGGTTTGCATGACCAAGTGTATCGTTTATCACTATTCAGTTGTTCAGTTTTATAGATTATCTCAGTTCACATTTTACTTGGTCTTCTATTCCTTTTATATGTTCATGCATCCATGTTTAGTGTCTATATGTATTTCAGTTATCCCTACCTCATAAACCAGTACATTTAAAGTATTGATCTTATACTTACTTCTGTGTTATGTTGTCTTATAACATAGGTTCAGACGCTTAGTTCCTTGATCGCCCTTAGTCAGCCCAGTACCTCTCAGCAAAAGTAGTGGTGAATCCTCATCCATCGAGAATAGGATATTTTAGTTACTTTTAGCATTTTACTTTATTTCAAATAGTCAGAGTTAGTTAGGAATTTGTCCCATCAACTCCTTATGTTTTAGAGACTTTCAGATAGACAAAGTTGTTTTCAGTTTTATCTTTAGTTCAGACATGTTGGGTGATGTTTCAGTATTCTATTTTCATAGTATTTCTATTAGTTCAACTTCCACATATGATACCTTATTATTACTTTACTCAATGCTCACAGTAGGTACTAGATCATGGGTTAGCTTGGAATCACTTATGGCTTTAAGCATCTTGTTATAACTACAGGGTAGCCTCAGATTGTGACAAAACTTGGTATTAGAGCCTAAGGTTTTAAAGTGTCTTATGGTGTCTGAAATTTGCATTGAATATAGTCTTATGCATAGATGTGAAGCGCACCACACTTATGGGAAAGAGGTACGAGATATTTTAGGAAAGTTTCCCTTCTTTCAGTATTCATGTCATATGAAAAAGCATGAGCTCTATTTAATTCCCTTTATAACTCGCCCTTCATCCATTTACAAAAAATTCCTTTAAGAAGAAACAACGGAAAAACAAATGGGGATGATCCTGCACCACCATCTGTTCAAGAAAGCCCCTTTAATGAACATGTTTCTCACTTAATTCAGGGCCTCTTTCACAGCTTTGGCCATTTTATAGTTGCTCAAAATAACCAGAAGTCTATTTCCCTTCCCCAGCCAATCCAGTGATGAATACAACTGCAACTAGGATTCGAGACTTTACCCAGATAAATCCGATGGTGTTTTCTAGATCCTAGTCTGAGAAAGGTCCACATGGGTATCTAGACTGTGTGCAGAAAGTGATAGACATTATCGGTTTTACTGCTAGTGAGAGTGCTGATTAAGTTGCTTACCAATTACAGACCAAATCATAGATGCACCCCGCGTCCGCACCTGCACCAATGACTTGTCGAGATGGGTTCAACAGTGAAACCCACGAGTCCATGCAATATAGTCGACTAGTGGTTCTTGGAAACAAATAGGAGTATGGTGTGGACTATGAGGAGACTTTTGAACCTGTAGAAAAAATGACTATGGTGCACACTATTATTGCCATTGTTGCGTCACAAAATTGTCCTCTTCAGCAAATGGATGTCAAAAATGCTTTTCTCCATGGTGATTTCAAATAAGATATTTATATGAAACCCTTGGCTAGTTTGTTCTCATCACCTACATCAGATTTATGCAAGTTAAAGGTTTCTTTATATGGATTAAAACAAGCTCCTAGAGCTTGGTTTGACAAGTTTTGGTCTACTTTGCTTCAATTCTCTTTCTAGCAGAGCAAATATGACTCATCTTTGTTTCTTCGACTAACATCTGCAGGTTGTGTTCTTCTTATGGTGTATGTAGATGATATTATTGTAATACCCCGTACTTCTACCGAGCTTGAAATCATCCCAAGAATGTTAGAAACTTACTTTGAAATATGAATCCATTTTTGTACATGTGGAATTTTTAAGATTTTTATTTTTTATCATGTGAGAAATTGAATTAGATTTCCAACGATACCAATTTCGTCCAAATCCGGTATTGGAGTTAAAAAGTTATGGACATTTTACTCAGAGCTGTCAAAATTGCCCAGGTGCGACGGCTAGGTTGACGGAACGTCGACCTAGCGATGGACCGTCGCCTAGACCATCGCAGCTAAAGCAGTGAGTCAACCTTCTGGATAAGGTGCGACGGACCATTGGCTAAGCCATCGCTATAAGGTAGTGAGTCTTTTTGTTGTCCACGTACGACGATCAAAACGACGAACCATCGAGCCAGTGATGGACCGTCGGACGAGCTATCGCAGGTCCCGTTAAGTGAATTTTAAGTCATTTTTAAAAGGGTATTTAGGTCTTTTCCACCTATTTTAACCCCTAATTATATTAGACTAAGCCTCATAAGTTCATTATTCATTCACAACAGTAAATTAGGGTTTCCTCTCAATGATAATCCCTAAGAAAAAGATCCAAATCCTTCTTCAAAAAACCAAGAAATTCAAGTTCTTCAAGTCCAAGAACTTCAAGAAACTCACAATCAAGGTATGTCATGTGTTGATTCATGGATCCCTTTCACCCATGAAGCTCAAGAATCTCTTTTCAAAATCCAAGATTTGTTTATTTATCAATGTTCATGATTTAAATAGAATTGAAATTCATGTTCATAATGTTGTGGGGTTTTGATTCGTGTTTGAAATTACATATTCCAATGATTTCCCCTAGGATGTGGTGATTTGCATAATAGTCATGATAAACCCTTAAATTTACATGTTTATTGATTTATCTATGATTATTAGATGTGTTGATGATTATATAACCAAAACATGTTCCCCATGTGTTCGATTA
The DNA here is from genome assembly GCA_030864215.1 of Capsicum pubescens. Classification (NCBI taxonomy): domain Eukaryota; kingdom Viridiplantae; phylum Streptophyta; class Magnoliopsida; order Solanales; family Solanaceae; genus Capsicum; species Capsicum pubescens. Next base: position 130,874,483 of record CM061543.1, read on the forward strand.
AAAGCCTATGTGAAGGAGAAGTGCCATACTAGTATGATAATATGAAATCCCCATTTATGTACAAGTTTATGCATGTCAAGTGTTTGATGAAATGTCTTAGTCAATGAGTTATGGATATATGTGTGTCCATTGTGGTGCTTTAGAACTTGTACTTCATGAATTCTCCAACTTATTGTATTATGAATTGTGATGTTTGTCATGTGTTCAAGAAAGTCATTCTTTGTCAGTTTCATGCTACCGAGTCTTGGGGGTACTTGTACCCTATAATTAGCTGTGTGCCTAGAGCCAGTGTCATGGTTTCAAGATACTCGCAGTCAAGCCATGATCCATAGAATTTAGTTAGTCTCATGACTAAGGAAAACTCAGTAATCTCAGTAGTATTCCGTCAGTCAACGGAACTCAGTTAACTCAGTCCAGTTAGTTCAGTTAATCATGTTCAGTATCTATTCAGGTGGGAGTAGAAATTAGCATCGAGAAAACCCAAGAATGGGAACACACATGTTATATAAGGGTGTGATTCTTATAAGCAATCCTTGCATTCCAGAACTACGTAGCCAACGTAGGTTGAGACATCATAGCCTGTTATAGGAGGGCAGATGAGATGGATTAACCTGTTATATGAGGATTCCCACTGTTCTCACTAGAGTCACCTGTTATATGAGGGTTACTCAAAGATTGTCCTTACTAGTAATGTGGTATTGACACCCTTCCAATTAGGGTTACAGATTGGACCCCAACTCAGCCATAATGGCGTATTAGGGGCATGTCGGTTAGATGACTACTTCTCGTAGTTTCAGTCCATAATCAGGACTGTCAGATACAGTCATTCAGTCTCAATAATAGAACTCAGATAGTTCTACAGGATTTAGGATTGTCAGCTACAGTCAACTTAGAATAGTATGGAACTCAGCTAGTTACACCAGAACCTAGACTTTCAGATACAGTCACTCAGTATCAGTTATTTCGGTTATTCAAATATCAGTATCTCATGTTATCAGTAATCAGACTCAGTAATCATGTTATCACGAACTCAGTTATAGTTATTATGTAGTCATGCATGTATTCTCACATTCATGTTATTCAGTCAGTTAGTATTTGTGCTATGGTGTTTTATACCATAGGTTCAGAAGTACGAGCTCCAGAGCATTAGTAGCATTTTAGTCTCCGAAGTCAGAGTTAGCAGTGAGTCCTCATCCTTCGAGGACATGACCATTACTTTATTATCTCATTAATTAATTTATTTCAGTAGTTGGAGTTAGTTGGGAACATATCCCATCAACTCCTTATTCACATAGTACAGTCAGTTAGAGGTTTTTCAGACTACAGTATGTTCAGACAGTTTATTTCAGTTGTTTTGGGTATTTTATAATCCATCCATATATTATGTTTTTATCAGTTATATTATAGTTTTGAACCTTACATCCTTACATTCTTTATTTCTGTATTTATACATTATATTATATAGTGTTTAGGTATAGATATCAGTCATGGGTTAGCTTGTGGTCATTCATGGTCATGAGCACTGTGTAGCATTTTGGGTACCAAATTTGGGGCGTTACAAACTTGGTATCATAGCCTAAGGTTCAATAGTGTCCAAGGAAGTCTGAAAGCCGCATCTAGTAGAGTCTTTTGTATGGGTGTGTTGCACGCAACATTTATGTACAGGAGGATCAAAGATATTTTAGGAACAGTTTTCCTTCTTTCAGTATTCATGTCGTGCTAGTTAGCATAATCTCCAGTAAATCTCTCAGTCTGGTCTAATCTGTTTCTCCCTTTCTTCTACAGAACATGCCTCCTAAAAAAAGAAACGGGAATCAGCCAGCCCCTCAGCCCGAAGATCCTTTGGGAAAACATGTCTCTCATGCAGAGTTCAGAGCTACATTCACTACTCTTACTCAGTCAGTTGATGCTTAGAATGAATGACCAACTGTCATTCCAGCCAACCCAGTGGCCAATTCAGCTGCAGCCAGGATTCGAGACTTCACCCGAATAAATCCTCCATCCTTTTTTGGGTCTAAGTCAGACGAGGACCCTCAGGAATTTCTTGATCAAGTTCAGAAGGTTACAGACATCATGGGGGTTACTTCTAGTGAGAGTGCAGAGCTAGCTACATATCAGTTGTAGGATGTTGCTCATACTTGGTACAAATAGTGGAAGTCAGAAAGTCCTGTAGATGCAGGGCCTATTGAGTGGGAGGAGTTTGCTACTACATTCTTAGATAGATTATTTCCCCTAAAGCTGAGAGAAGCTAAAGTGTTAGAATTTATCAACCTCAGGCAGGGCAACATGACAGTGAAAGAGTATTCTTTTAAGTTTACTCAATTAGCCAGGTATGCTCTTCATGTGGTTGCAGATAGCAGGGCTAATATGAGTAAGTTTGTTTCTGGAGTGAATGATAGTGTAGTCAATGAGTGAAGGTTCGTGATGTTTAATAATGACATAAACATGGCCAGGCTTATGACCCATGCTCAGTAGATAGAAGAGCAAAATATTAAGATGAGGGAGATGCAGAATAAGAGAGCAAGGATAGGTAGTTTCAACTTTACTCAGCCCAAATTAGAAGGAGGAAACCGTTCTCAATTTCATCCTAAGTTAGCAGTTCCAGCTCCTTCTTCAGTTAGTGCTCTAGCTCTTAAGTTCAGGGATGGTAATAGAGATAGAGTGTAAGGCTCTAAGTTTCAGGGCAGTGTTAGCAGTGCCCGTACCTATCCTTTTTTCCAGACTTATGGAAAGCACCATCAGGGTATTTGCAGAGCTGGCAGTGGTATTTGTTTTGGATGTGGCAAGCTAGGCTACCGAGTCAGAGACTGTCCTTAGCCAGGTCCTCAGGGTCAGCAGAACTGTTCCTCATCTCAATCCGGTTGCCCAAACCAGTAGGGTGCCACCTCCAGCACTACTAGTGGGCAACACCCAAATCGACTTTATGTTCTCCAGTCTCGAAAAGATAAGGAAAATTCTCCTAATATGGTTACTGGTATATTATAGATCTTTCATGTGCATGTTTACTCTTTTCTAGATCCAGGTGCTTCCTTGTCTTTTGTTACTCCCTATATAGTAGGCAATTTTGGAGTCAGTCCCAAAATTCTAGTAGAGTCGTTCTTAGTCTCTACCCCAGTGGGTAAAACCATCATAGCCCGATAGGTATACAGGATCTGTCTAGTTATGATATTTCAGAAAGTCACTTCAGCAGACTTAGTCGAATTAGAGATTACTAATTTTGATGTCATTCTCGGCATAGATTGGCTTCATTCCTTCTATGCCATAGTCAACTACAGAAATAGAATAGTCCAATTTTAGTTTCCAAATAAACCTTTCCTAGAGTGGAAGGGTAGCACTTCAGCTTTCAGAGGTCAACTTATTTCCTACCTTCGGGCACAAAAAATGATACTTAAAGGATGTGTCTATCATCTTGTTCAAGTTAAGGACACTAGTTTCAAAACTCCCAGTCTTGAATCAGTCCCAGTTGTGAATGAATATTCATATGTCTTTCCCGAAGATCTTTCAGGAATTCCTCTCAAAAGGGAAATAGACTTCGGCATTGATCTTCTTCCAGATACTCAGCCTATATCTATTCCGCCATATAGAATGGCACCAGCAGAACTCAGAGAATTGAAAGAGTAGTTGAAGGATCTCTTAGATAAGGGGTTCATCAGGCCCAGCGTGTCTTCGTGGGGTACACCAGTCTTATTCATGCACAAGAAAGAAGGTTCCCTCAGAATGTGCATTGATTTCCGTTAGCTCAATAAAGTCATGGCCAAGAACAAGTATCCTCTTCCCAGAATTGATGATGTTTGACCAACTTTAGGTGCCAGTTATTTCTCTAAGATAGACCTCAGTTTCGGTTACCATCAGCTTAGAGTCAGAGAGTGTGACATTTTAAAAATAGCTTTCCATACTCGGTATGGTCAGTTTGAATTCTTAGTTATGTCCTTTTGTCTTAGCAATGCCCCAGTAGCTTTAATGGACTTGATGAACTGGGTGTTCAAGCAGTACTTGGACATGTTTGTCATAATCTTCATAGATGATATTCTGGTCTATTCCCTCAGTGAGCGTGATCATGCAGACTATCTCAGAATCATACTTCAGACTCTCAGAGATCATCAGATGTTTGCCAAATTCATTAAGTGTGAATTTTGGCTAAGGTTAGTAGCATTCCTTGGTCATATCATTTCCGGTGATAGGGTCGATCCTTAAAAGATGAAAGTAGTAAAAAACTAGCCCAGACTTGTCTCTCCATCAGATATCAGGAGTTTCTTGGATTTGGATGGATATTACAGATGGTTTGTTGAGGGATTTTTTTCTATTGCATCCCCTATGTCCATATTGACTCAGAAGAAAGTCAAGTTTCAGTGGTCATATCCTTGCGAGAAGAGATTTCAGGAGTTGAAAACTCGGCTCACCTCAGCTCCAGTCTTAGCTCTTCCAGATGGTTCAGATGGGTTCGTAGTGTATTGTGATGCATCTAGAGTAGGTTTGGGTTATGTCCTCATTCATCTTGGTAAGGTAATAGTCTGCGTCTCTAGACAACTTAAACCCCATGAGAAGAATTATCCTACTCATGATCTTGAGCTAGCAGCCGTAGTATTTGCCTAAAAGATTTGGAGGCATTATCTATATGGAGTTCATGTGGATGTGTTCATAGATCATAAGATCCTTCAGTATGTCTTTTCTCAGAAAGATCTCAATCTTCATCAGAGAATATGGTTAGAGCTCTTGAAATATTATGACATGAGTATCCTTTATCATTCGGGCAAGGCTAATGTAGTGGCCGACACTCTCAGTAGACAGTCTATGGGTAGTGTTGCTCAAGTTGAGGATAGTAAGAAGAAGTTAGCTCAGGAAATCCATCATCTTTCCATACTAGGCATTCGCTTAGTCGATTCATAGGAGGGTGACATATGGGTTCAGAGTAGTTCAGAATTATCTCTAGTTTCTGAGGTGAAAGAAAAGCAAGATAGAGATCCCAGTCTAGTCAAGTTGAAAGAGTCAGTCAAGGATGAGAAAGTAGAGGTTTTCTCCTAAGGAGGAGATGGATTTTTGCATTGTCAGGGTCGTCTGTGTGTTTCAGCTGTATATGACTTAAGGCAGCGAATTCTTATAGAATCACATGGTGCGGGCTACTCTATTTATCCAGGGGCCACAAAGATATACCGTGACTTACGAGAAATCTATTGGTGGAGTGGGATGAAGAGAGATATTGCAGAGTTTCTAGCTAAGTGCTCTACATATCAGCAGGTTAATATAGAGCATCAGAAACCTAGTGGGTCCATGCAGGAGTTCAGTATTCCTACTTGGAAGTGGGAAAAAGTGAACATGGACTTTGTGATGGGTTTGACTCGTACTCATTGCCAGCATGATTCAGTTTGGGTCATTGTATACAAAATAACCAAATCAGCTTATTTCCTTCCAGTCCATACCTCTTATTTAGTCGAGGATTACGCCAAACTCTACATCAGAGAGTTTGTCAAATTAAACGGTGTTCTGTTATCTATTATCTCAGATAGAGGTACCCAGTTCACCTATTATTTCTGGAAAGCATTCTAAAATGGTCTTGGTACCCAAGTTCATCTCAGTATATCCTTTCATCCTCAAAAATATGGTCAAGCAGAAAGGACCATTTAGACTTTAGAAGATATACTAAAGGCGTGTGCGATTGATTTCAAGGGTAGTTGGGATGACCACTTGCCTTTGATTGAGTTTTCATAAAACAACAACTATCATTCTAGTATTCGAATGGCTCTATTCAAAGCTCTTTATGGTAGGAGATATAGATCTCCAATCGATTGGTTTGAAGTTAGTGAGGCCTCAGTTATAGGGCCTGACTTAGTAATTGATGCCTTAGAAAAAGTCCAGTTGATCAGAGAAAGACTCTGGGCCGCTCAGAGCTGAAAAAAGTCTTATGTAGATATGCACAGAAAAGATCTTGTGATCGAGATTGGTGATTATTTCTATCTAAAGATCTCTCCTATGAAGGGAGTGAAGAGATTCCATAAAAAGGGAAAGCTTAGTCCCCGATATGTCAGTCCCTTCAAAATTTTCAGTCGTTTAGGCAAGGTAGCTTATGAGATCAAATTGCCTTTAGATCTAGCCTCAGTTCATCCAGTTTTCTATGTCTCTTTGCTCAAGAAGTGCATAGATGACCCAGCAGCCGTAGTACCTATTCAGAGCATAGATATTCAGAAAAGCCTCTTTTATGAAGAGATTCCAGTCGAAATTCTTAACTACCAGACTCGTACACTGAGGAACAAAGAAGTCCCTCTAGTCAAAGTTCTTTAGAAAATCAGTCTGTTGAGGGAGATACTTAGGAAGCAGAAGCATACATGCATACCAAGTATCCTCACCTCTTCTCCGCTAACTCAGTTATGGCTCAAGATAACAGTTCTCATTAAGCTTTTCAGTTTCAAGTTCAGCTTTCAGTTACAAGCTTAGTATTCAGTTCATGTTCAGAATTCCATTATAAACTTGGTATTAAGTATCATTGCATAGTCACTCATGCATTCATGTATCAGTTTAGTTATATAATCATGCATCATACATGCATTCTCATTTTGAGAACCTTGGTTCATAGAACACTCAGTCATGCATTCATGAATCAGTTATACATACATTAGATATGCATGATCAGTATGATATATTCAGTTATCAGTCATGTTAGTCATGAGATCATGTTCCAATTGTTCATGGTCAGTATGTACGTCAGTTTATATTCTCCCTTCTCACTCAGTCTTATTCGAGGATGAATGTTCTCAAGCGGGAGCTATTGTAATACCCCGTACTTCTACCTAGCTTGAAATCGTCCCAAGAATGTGTAATACCCCGCATGTTTCTAAGCTAGGAGACGACCATTTTTCCTACATATGAAATCTCCTATACTGTGATTCATACTTGAGTACATGACTTATAATGAGTATCCTAGCGATAAGATAGCTTATGATGCATTAAGCATGTTCATATGAGTCACTTAAGGTAATACAAGCTAAGAGTTTTTAAATCCATCAAGTTTTAGTGTTCAATTTCGTAAGGGTCATATTTGAACGAGTATAACTCTATGTTAATGTGTTATTTCTGCATATTTCTAACCATCAAATTATAGATAATCAAATTAGCTTTCCAACGATACCAATTTCGCCTTAATCCAATACCCGAGCAAAAAGTTATGCCCATTTTCGTGAGAGACAGTAAGGGTATGCGATTGGTTAGGCGCCGCCCAACCAAACTTAGGTTGTTGGTTAGGCGCCACCCAACCTGGATTGTGTGATTACTTGGGTGCCGCCTAAGTCAGTTCCAAGTTCCAAAAACACTCTGTTTTGAGTTATTTTGAGGGTAATTAAGTCTTTTAACACTCCTTACGCGTCCCTAAACTTAACCCTACGAAATATATAGCTCCTAATTACATTACAACCCTACTAACATCTTAAGTTCATCATCCAAGAGCACTAAAAGAGAAAATCAACTAGGGTTGCATAATTAATCTTGAAGATCTAATTTAAAGAAAATTCCTCCATCAATCATCAAGAATCTTCCTTCTAAGGTATGCGTGAGTTGATTCATGGACTCCTTTAGTCCATGAAGCTCAAGAACCATCTTCTAAATTATGTATTATGATGTTTATGTTGTTGGTGGTTGATGTTCATGTGGTTGGAGTTTGATGATGCCTAAGATGGGATCTTTGTATGTTTTGTGTGAGGATATGGTGGTATTTAATGTATAAATATGTGAAATTGGTGGTTGAATATTTGTAATCTTGATGAATCCACCTATGCCTAAGATATGCATGTAAGGTGTTTGTGAAAATACCTAAGGGAATAGAAATCATGCTTTTATGACATAATAAGTCCTAAATGACTATTCTTTGTTCTAAGTTTATGTTCAACGTGATCCCCATGCTATTGTCTTAAATCAAAGATGTTGTATGAGATGCTCATCATATTGTTGTGATATGGAATAACCATGTTATTGAAGCCATGCAAGTATATACATGTTGTGTGTATTCCCGATCATGTGATAGTTTGTTGAGAATCATTCTTATTATGAAATCCTTACTTATGATATTGTGAATTGTGGACTCTACTCTTATGATCAAGTCAGTCATGTGTGTCAGTTTCCTTCCATCGAGTCCTGGGGGTACTTGTACCCGAAAACTATAGTTGTGTGCCTTCCTAGAGCTAGTGTCATGTTTCAAGATATCCTCAGTCAAACTATGCTCCATAGATTTCAGTTAGTCACGTGACTCAGAAAAACTCAGAAATCTCAGTAGTTCAGTAGTCCCAGTAGTTTCTGTACTCTCAGTCAGACCTCAGATCTCAAGTAGTTTTTCCGTCAGTCAACGAAACTCAGTGAATTCAGCTTAGTTCAGCTAAGAAAATATTATCAGCTCAGTTAATCAGTTTATAAATCAATTCAGTTCAGTTAGTCAGTTCAGCGCAGTTAATATTTTTAGAGTCTTTCAGTTGGGAATAGGGACTAGCACCGAGCGAGTGCAGGGATAGCGATTTTTTCCCATTATAAAGGCAGAGCCGTTAGCAGCAAATCCCTGTACTCCAGAACTGCGTAGCCAGTGCAGGACAGGAGTCACCCGTCAGATTAAGGCTATACTTGACTATTATATTTCCTTAGGCTTGATTTTCTATTCAGGGTCACCCGTCAGAGAGGCTTGACCATAGTAGAGGTCTCTACCCATGGCACGGTATTGACACTCTTCCAATCAGGGAAAATATTGGACCCCACCAGTACAGTATCGTGGTATGTTGGTTAGGTTACTACCTCCCACAGTCACAATTACAGTTACAGTTTTAGTATCAGTCTTCAGTGTAGAAATCAGGAATCAGAACTGTCAGATACAGTCATCGATCTCAGTAAGGAACTCAGATAGTTCCATTGATTCCTGGACCATCCCATCAGATAGGCTTGGTCCCATATTCAGATGCTTATTATTAGATCTATATGTCACCCGGCAGACAGGCTTGATCTCAATCTCAGATTCAGTCGAGTATTCTCATTATCAGTTTCAGAGATCACTCGTTAGCTAAGACTGATCTCAGACTTAGATGTTCAGATACAGTTTGGAACTCAGATAGTTTTTCCCTAGAATTAAGACTACTAGATACAGTGATCCATGTTATCAGTAATTCAGTATCTCAGTATCACGAAACTCATGTTGTCAGAATTCAAACTTAAGTAGTCAGTATCTCCATGAGTTCAGTAGAAGTTACATACGTATGTATGTATGTATTCTCACATTCATATTAGTCATCATGTTCATGCATATAAACCCCATGCATTTAGCCTACCCCCACGTATACTCAGTACTTTAGTTGTACTGACGCATTTGCGCTATGGTGCTTTCTTTTTATGTTACACCATAGGTTCTGAGGTGTAGATTCCAGATCAGCAGTAGCAGTTCAGTAAACAGTGAGTCCTCATCTTTCAAGGACATGATCGTTACATTTATTATTCCATTATTTCAGTTTATTTTTAGTTTAGGGAGTTAGTTGGAGACATGTTCCTTCAACTCCTTATTCAGACAGTTTAGAGGCTTTCAGAAGATTATAGAGTTTTTAGATTTAGACTTTAGTATTTTTAGTTTTGTTTTGGTACTGTGATACCACCTTATTTCAGATAATTTATTATTCAAGATTGAACCTTACGCCCTCTTTGTTAATGTTTCTGCATATTATATGTATATTATGCAGTTACAGGTATAGATATCAGTCAAGGATTAGCTTGTGGTCCTTCGGGGTCATGAGCACCATGTAGCATTCCGGTTCAGAAAATCGGGGCGTTACAAACTTTGTATCAAAGCCTAAGGTTCAATAGAGTCCTTGGAAGTCTGAAAGCCGCATCTAGTAGTGTCTTGTACATGGGTGTGTTGTGCGCCACATTTATGTACAGGAGGCTATAAGATGTTTTAGGAATAGTCTCTCTTCTTTCAGTATTCATGTCGTGCCAGTGAGCAGTCAGATTTGTATAGCTTGTTTTCTCATCCTTGCATCTATTCATGCTATCCAAAATCTCAGAGAATGTAACTATTTCAAGGTAGAACCTCCTAGTAGTTGCAAGTTCAGTCCATATCATACATTAGTTTCAGACCCCCGAAGTTTAGTTATAATCTAGTTCGTAGATGCCCTGTGTATCACCCAGTATCTCAGCAAGGTAAACATTCCTAGAGGGACATAGTATCCCAAGGGGGAGATACACCATCTTTTCTTGATGCTTTCATGTTCCCGTTATAAATTAGTTATAAATTTCCATAGCATAATCAGTCAAGCTTTCAAGAGCCAGCTCAGTTAGATATTTAGGCATTAGATATACATATTCAGTAGAGAAAGTACTATTTATCAGTATCTTCACTCTTACATTTACATATCATGTCAGTCATGTAATCATGCATTAGATACGCATGGATTCAGCCTTTTAGTTGTGCATCAGATATGCATTCTCATTTTGAGAAAACTCACTTTATTAGAATCCTCAATCTTATATTCATGAATCAACTTCCCATGTATTAGATATGCATGTTCAGTATGTTGTGCTCAGATTTCAGTCATGTCAGTCATGAAACCATGTTTCAGTAGTGTATGACTTGTACGTACTTCATCTTATCATCTCTCCCACCTCAGTTAATTTCCATTCGAGGATAAATGTTCCCAAGGGGGAGATATTGTAATACCCCGCATGTTTCTAAGCTAGGAGACGAACCATTTTTCCTACATATGAAATCTCCTATACTGTGATTCATACTTAAGTACATGACTTACAATGAGTATCCTAGCGATAAGATAGCTTATGATGCGTTAAGCATGTCCATATGAGTCACTTAAGGTAATATAAGCTAAGAGTTTTTGAATCCATCAAGTTTTAGTGTTCAATTTTGTAAGGGTCATATTTGAACAAGTATAACTCGATGTTAATGTATTATTTCTGCATATTTCTACCCACCAAAATATAGAGAATCGAATTAGCTTTCCAATGATACCAATTTTACCTTAATCCAATACACGAGCAAAAAGTTAGGCCTATTTTCGTGAGAGACAGTAAGGGTATGCGATTGGTTAGGCGCCGCCCAACCAAACTTAGGTTATTGGTTAGGCTCCACCCAACCTAGCTTCTACGATTACTTGGGCGCCACATAAGTCAGTTCCAAGTGCCTAAACTTAGGTAATTAAGTCTTTTAACACTCCTTACAAGTCCCTAAACTTAACCCTACGAAATATATAGCTCCTAATTACATTACAACCCTACTAACATCTTAAGTTCATCATCCAAGAGCACTAAAAGAGAAAAAAAACTAGGGTTGCATAATTAAGCTTGACGATCCAATTTCAAGGAAATTCCTCCGTCAATCATCAAGAATCTTCCTTCTAAGGTATGCGTGAGTTGATTCATGGACTCCTTTCATCCATGGAGCTCAAGAACCATCTTCTAAATTAGGTATTATGATGTTTATGTTGTTGGTGGTTGATGTTCATGTGTTTGGAGTTTGATGATGCCTAAGATGGGATCTTTGTATGTTTTGTGTGAGGATATGGTGGTATTTAATGTATAAATATGTGAAATTGGTGGTTGAATATTTGTAATCTTGATGAATCCACCTATGCCTAACACATGCATGTAAGGTGTTTGTGAAAATACCTAAGGGAATAGAAATCATGCTTTTATGGCATAATAAGTCCTAAATGACTATTCCATGTTCTAATTTTATGTTCAACGTGATCCCCATGCTATTGTCTTGAATTGAAGATGTTGTATGAGATGCTCATGATATTGTTGTGATATGGAATGACCATGTTATTGAAGCCATGCAAGTATATACGTGTTGTGTGCGTTCCCAATCATGTGATAGTTTGTTGAGAATCATTCTTATTATGAAGTACTTACTTATAATATTGTGAATTGTGGACTCTACTCTTATGATCAAGTCATTCATGTGTGTCAGTTTCCTTTCATCGAGTCCTAGGGGTACTTGTACCCAAAAACTATAGTTGTGTGCCTGCCTAGAGCTAGTGTCATATTTCAAGACATCCTTAGTAAAACTATGCTCCATAGATTTCAGTTAGTCACGTGACTCAGAAAAACTCAGAAATCTCAGTAGTTCAAGAGTCCTAGTAGTTTCAGTACTCTCAGTCAGACCTCAGATCTCAAGTAGCTTTTCCGTCAGTCAATGGAACTTAGTGAATTTAGGTTAGTTCAGGTAAGAAAATATTATCAGCTCAGTTAATCAGTTTATAAATCAGTTCAGTTCAGTTAGTCAGTTCAGCGCAGTTAATCTTTTTAGAGTCTTTCAGTTGGGAGTAGGGACTAGCACCGAGCGAGTGCAGGGATGGCGGTTTTTTCCCATTATAAAGGCAGAGCTGTTAGAAGAAAATCCCTGTACTCCAAAACTGTGTAGCCAGCGCAGTACAGGAGTTACCCGTCAGATTAAGGCTATACTTGACTATTATATTTCCTTAGGTTTGATTTCCTGTTCAGGGTCACCCGTCAGAGAGGCTTGACCGTAGTAGAGGTCTCTACCCGTGGAACGGTATTGAAACTCTTCCAATCAGGGCAAAGATTGGACCCCACCAGTACAGTATTAGGGCATGTTGGTTAGGTTACTACCTCCCACAGTCACAGTTACAGTAATAGTTTCAGTATCAGTCTTCAGAGTAGAAATCATGAATCAGGACTGTAAGATACAGTCATCAATCTCAGTAAGGAACTCAAATAGTTCCATTGATTCCTGGACCATCCTGTCAGATAGGCTTGGTCCCATATTCAGATGCTTATTATTAGATCTAGAGGTCACCCGGCAAACAGGCTTGATCTCAATCTCAGATTCAGTCGAGTATTCTCATTATTAGTTTCAAAGATCACTCATTAGCTAGGACTGATCTCAGACTTAGATGTTCAGATACAGTTTGGAATTAATATAGTTTTTCCCCAGAATTAGGACTGTTAGATACAGTCATCTATGTTATCAGTCATTCAGTATCTCAGTATCACGAAACTCATGTTGTCAGAGTTCAAACTCAAGTAGTCAGTATCTTCACGAGTTCAGTAGCAGTTACGTACATATGTATATATGTATTCTCACGTTCATATTAGTCAGGATTTTCATTCATATAAACCCAAAGCATTTATCCTACCCCACATATACTCAGTATTTTAGTTGTACTAACGCATTTGCGCTATGGTGCTTTCTTTTTATGTTACACCACAGGTTCTGAAGTGTAGATTCCAGATCAGCAGTAGCAGTTCAGTAAGCATTGAGTCCTCATCTTTCAAGGACATGATCTTTACATTTATTATTCCAGTATTTTAGTTTATTTTCAGTTTAGGGAGTTAGTTGGAGACATGTTCCTTCAACTCCTTATTCAGACAGTTTAGAGTCTTTCAGACGATTATAGAGTTTTCAGATTTAGACTTTAGTATTTTCAGTTTTGTTTTGGTACTGTGATACCACCTTATTTCAAATATTTTATTATTCAAGATTGAACCTTACGCCCTCTTTGTTCTTGTTTCTGCATATTATATGTATATTATGCAGTTACAGGTACAGATATCAGTCATGGGTTAGCTTGTGTCCTTCGGGGTCATGAGCACCGTGTAGCATTCTGGTTCAGAAAATCGAGGCGTTACAGAATTATAGAAACTTACTTTGAAATATGAATTCATTTTTGTACACGTGAAATTTTTAAGATTTTCACTTTTTATCATGTGGGAAATTGAATTACCTTTCCGATGATACTAATTTTGTCCAAATCCGGTATCGAAGTAAAAAATTTATGGATATTTTACTCAGAGATGTCAAAATCGCCCAGGTGCGATGGCCAGGTTGATGGACCATCGACCTAGCGACGGACCATCGACTTAGCGACAGACCGTCGCCTAGACCGTCACAGCCAAAGCAGTGAGTTAACTTTTTAGATAAGGTGCGATAAATAGGTTGACGGACCGTAGATCTTGTGACGGACCATCGTTCAAGCTGTCTCTATAAGGCAGTGAATTTTTTTTTGGTCCACGTACGATGGTCAAAACAAAGGATTATCGAGCCAACGATGGACCATCTCACGAGCTATCGCAGGTCCCGTTCAATAAATTTTAAGTCATTTTTAAAGGGTATTTAGGTATTTTTTTCATCCATTTTAACCCCTAATTATATCATACCAAGGCTCATAAGTTCATTATTAATTCACAATATCAAATTAGGGTTTCCTCTCAAAGATAATCCCCAAGAACAAGATCCAAATCCTTCTTCAAGAAACCAAGAAATTCAAGTTTTTTAAGTCCAAGAACATCAACAAAACTCACAATCAAGGTATGTGATTTGTTGATTCATAGGTCCCTTTCACCCATGAAGCTCAAGAATCTCTTTTCAAAATCCAAGATTTATGTATTTATCAATGTTCTTGATTTAAATAGAATTGAAATTCATGTTCATGATGTTGTGAGGTTTTTCATGTTTGAAAATACATATTCCAATGATTGACCCTAAGATGTGGTGATTTGCATAATAATCATGATAAACCCTTAAATTTACACATTAATTGATGTATCCATGATTATTAGATGTGTTGATGATTGTATAACCAAAGCATGCTCCCCATGTGTTCGATTAAAAGCCTATGTGAAGGAGAAGTGCCATACTAGTATGATAATATGAAATCCCCATTTATGTACAAGTTTATGCATGTCAAGTGTTTGATGAAATGTCTTAGTCAATGAGTCATGGATATATGTGTGGCCATTGTGGTGCTTTAGAACTTGTACTTCATGAATTCTCTAACTTATTGTATTATGGATTGTGATGTTTGTCATGTGTTCAAGAAAGTCATGCTTTGTCAGTTTTATGCTATTGAGTCCTGGGGGTACTTGTACCCTACAATTAGCTGTGTGCCTAGAGCCAGTGTCATGGTTTCAAGATAGTCTCAGTCAAGCCATGATCCATAGAATTTAGTCAGTCTCATGACTCAGGAAAACTCAGTAATCTCAGTAGTATTTCATCAGTCAACGGAACTCAGTTAACTCAGTCCAGTAGTTTAGTTAATCATGTTCAGTGTCTATTCAGATGGGAGTAGAAATTAACACCGAGAGAACACAAGGATGGGAGAGCACCTGTTATATGAGGGTGTGATTTTTAGAAGCAATCCTTGCGTTCCAGAACTACATAGCCAGCGTAGGTTAAGACATCATAGCCTGTTATAGGAGGGCAGATGAGGTGGCTTAACCTGTTATATGAGGGTTCCCACCGTTCTCAATATAGTCACTTGTTATATGAGGGTTCCCACCGTTCTCAATATAGTCACCTATTATATGAGGGTTACTCGCAGATTGTTCTTACCAGTGGTGCGGTATTGACACCCTTCCAATTGGGGTTACAGATTGGACCCCAACTCAGCCATAATGGCGTATTAAGGGCATGTCAGTTAGATGACTACTTCCCACAGTTTTAGTACAGAATGAGGACTATCATATATAGTCATTCAGTCTCAGTAATAGAACTCAGATAGTTATACAGGATTCAAGACTTTCAGATACAGTCAATTCAGAATAGTATAAAACTCAACTATTTCCACCAGAACCTAGACTGTCAGATACAGTCACTCAGTATCAGTTATTTCAGTTATACAAATATCAGTATCTCATGTTATAATTAATCAGAGTCAGTAATTATGTTATCATGAACTCAATTATAGTTATTATGTAGTCATACATGTATTCTCACGTTCATGTTATTCAGTTAGTTAGTATAGTTTATGCATATGAACCCTTTGCATTCAGCCTACCTCACATGCATACTAGTACATTCAAACATACTGACGCATCAAATATACTGACGTATTTGCGCTATGGTGTTTTATACCATAGGTTCAGAAGCACAAGCTCCAGAGCATTAGTAGCATTCCAGTCTCCGCAGTCAGAGTTAGCAGTGAGTCCTCATCCTTCGAGGACATGACCATTACTTTATTATCTCATTATTTAATTTATTTCAGTAGTTGGAGTTAGTTGGGCACATGTCCCATCAACTCCTTATTCAGATAGTACAGTCAGTTAGAGGCTTTTTAGACTACAGTATGTTCAGACAGTTTATTTCAGTTGTTTTAGGTATTTCATACCCCATCCATATGTTATGTTTTTATCAGTTATGTTATAGTTTTGAAACTTACTGCCTTACGACCTTTATTTCTGCATTTATACAGTATATTATACAGTGTTCAGGTACAGATATCAGTCATGGGTTAGCTTGTGGTCCTTCAGGGTCATGAGCACCATTTAGAATTTTGGGTACCAGATTTGGGGCATTACAACTATTATCACAGGAACTGACTCTTCACTAATCACTAGCCTCCAATAGCAGCTAAAGGATTATTTTCATATG
This sequence comes from Capsicum pubescens, assembly GCA_030864215.1. NCBI lineage: Eukaryota > Viridiplantae > Streptophyta > Magnoliopsida > Solanales > Solanaceae > Capsicum > Capsicum pubescens. Next base: position 130,890,840 of record CM061543.1, read on the forward strand.
AAAGATCTTGGTACTCTTACATACTTTTTAGGGTTGACAGTTCGTTATGATTCTTTAGGTATGTTCTTGAACCAACAAATATAAACTGAAGATTTAATTACTTTGGCTGGTCTTCAAGAATCTTCCTCTATAAATACTCCATTGGAACTGAATGTAAAGTATCATCGTGAGGAAAAATATCTTCTTCCTAATCCAACTTTGTTTCGGCAATTAGTTGGGAGCCTAAATTATCTTACTATTACTCGGCCTGATATCTCTTTTGTGTTTTAACAAGTGAGTCGATTTATGCAATCCCCCTATCATCTACATTTAGTGGTTGTCCGTCGCATCATTCGATATCTCTTGGGAACATCTACTTGTGGATTATTCTTTCTTAGTGGTTCTCCAATTCAGCTTAATGCATTTAGTGATTCTGATTGGGCTGGATATCCTGACACCCGTCGCTCTGTCACGGGTTTGTGTATGTTTCTCGGAGTTTTTTTGATATCTTGGAAGAGGAAAAAACAAGATCGTTTTTCAAAATCTTCAACCGAATCTGAATATCGAGCAATATTTACTACTTGCTCCAAGATTGTTTGGCTTTGTAGTTTACTTAAAGAAATTGGATTTCCTCAATCTAATCCCACTCATCACTACATCAACAACACAATTGCTATTCAGATTACCACCAATCTAATTTATCATGAAAGGACCAAACACATTGAAGTGGACTGTCATTATATCAGAGGATATGTAGCTAAGAGAGTCATTACTCTTCCACATATATCCAGTGATCTTCAAATCGTCGATGCATTTACAAAATCTATGGCACGACAATACCATCAGTTTCTAGTAGGAAAATTGGTGCTTCTTAATTCACCGACATCAATTTGAGAGGGATGTTAAGATAATAGACATCATATTTCTGGACAAATTTTAGTGATAGACAAATATACAACTATCTTGAAAGATTTTCTAGATAGATTCATCACACAAATTTCAGTTATAAATGTGTAATATTTGTGTAAATAACTTTTAATACTTAGATATAGGAGATATTCTTAGAGATTTAATAGTTAGTAATGGCAGATATTAGGGGATTCATAGCACATCTTTAGGGATGTACAAGGAGAAGTCTTTCTATTTAATGACAGAACTCTTAACTTGAGAGATTATTCAGCAAAATTGATAGATTTAACCGGATATACATTTACAATTGTCCTTTTGCATGATTGTGATTAAGACCTTATGTATGGACTCAATTTAACACTGTTCTTTGTTAACCCTTCAATGAGTATTTGGTTATTACTTATCACATTACAAATATATTTCTCAATATATTAGTCTTGATCTCGTTAATGCATTATAAATGTCTTATCGTATGTAATCTCTCAATATATGTTATCTTAAGTTGGTTATAGTGTTATATTATTTTACCTACTCTATAGGTCAAATGTAAGGAGGTAAGGAGGATTGATCGAGTAGCTTTTCAAGTATTGGAGTCAAATGTGGTTCGTGAGCCTAATCAACAACCATCTTCTAGGATGTGCTATTGTGTTGAAATTAAGGGTTGATACTTTGCTCCATGGGTAATCTCTGCTATTTGTGATTCTTTCAGCTCTAACAGCACAAGTTTCGAGGCTGGGTATATTGTCTAAATGCACTTTTCACCTAGATTAGAGTTAATAACTCAAATGGTCACTCAACATTGAACTTTTATCCTAGAAAGTCATTTAATTTTGACTTTAAGTCACTCAACTTTAGATATTTTATTCAGAAAATCACTCAACCCATTTTATTATTTTTAAACTAATTTTTACTTATTGTGAAATTTTCTTTAATAATAAAATTTAAAAAATTACAAAAAATTCATTTATGACTCTTGTACCCTTTTATTCTTCATTTCACTTGAGTTATATTTCTAGCTTCTCCTTCATGGTTTTCCTCTTTTCTCTTTTTCTAATTAGGGATTTCTCCTCTCCCTCTTATCTCGATTTAGGGTTATGTGTCAAAAATTTACTTTTAAAGATGAAACAGAGTACAACAAATAAATCTCAAATAGAGGGCTAGAACTTGTCTTTGTTTCATGAGGAAAAGGACTATTACGTGACTAACTCCCAAGAAAATTTCTCAAAAATTAATGCAAATATATACAACTACGCTATTAAGTGAAATACAAACTTAAACTTCTGTGACTAACCAAAATAGAATAACTTTTCAGAAACCAAAATTTAAAGTGGAAAGCCAAAAAAATCATACTGCAAATGAAGAGGGATGCATGAAAAGTCAATGGGATTTAAGAGAAAGAATATTGACCCCTTAAATTATGAGGTTAGGTAATTTATAGATCAATCAGCCAATATAAAATTTTCAATTAATATGAACCTAATTTAATAAGAAAAAATATATCATGTGTGAACACAATTTAAGAAAAAATATATCTAAAGAATTACAAACGCAATAACTAAAAATTCTCGATCAAGAAAATGACTTTAGATCATATGAACTAAAGATGAACTATTGAAATACTATATTCTCTCAAGCTTAAATGTAGATAGGTTATCAAACGAAAGAAAGGGTAAAAGGGTCATTAAATAGATATTTGTATTTTTCAAAATTTTGGTATTAAAAAAAATTCACATGAGCAAAAATTAGTTTTAAAAATAATAAAATGGATTGGGTGACTTTCTGAGTAAAACATCTAAAGTTGAGTGACTTTCTAAGTAAAGTTCAAAGTTGAGTGACTTTCTAAGTAAAGTTCAAAGTTAAGTGACTTTTTAGGATAAAGGTCCAAAGTTGAGTAACCATTTAAGTTATTAATGTGGAGTTAATGCTTCTTAAAATATTTGTATAATGTAATGAATAAAGAAAAATAAATAAAACATACGTTTCAGAGGAGATGAACACTTCTACGTAATCAACAAAGTAAAATATCTCCTTCAGAACATGAATTCAATAACATGTAGTAATGGATTTTTAATGCCATTAATACTCACCATTAATTCCTTCAAAGTTCACCTGTCTTTGTCACTTTCAAATCCTATATAAAGAGCTCCTACGGAGAAAAGAAAACACACAACAAATAAAAAGGAAAAGAAAAAAAATCTTCCTCATTTCCTCTTCTTGAATTATTTTGGGCAATTGGTTTGGACAACATCCAAACTTCCAGCCATGGGTGCACGTGTTAGGAAGTAGTTGTGGAACCTTGGGGAGCGACCTCCTAGAAGGATTTGCACCAAAGCCGGGCCAAAATCGCGTTCAAGGCAGTGGCTTGCCACGACACAGTATTTGTGACTATTCTCTAACTATTAATAATTTCAGTTCAAACATCAATATTGTAGCATTTTATTCAACAATTTGAAAGCGATTTCCTTACATAAAATATTGATAAATGGCTATTTTTTGAAAATAAATTTTCTTGATTTGACAAAAATTGAGCCATTGGACGAAAATAAATTTAAAAGTTTGTCACAGAAACGTTTTATTTTCTTAGAATAATTAAAAGTTGATTATGGTTTATTTAATGATGGTTCTAATATCATTATTGGTTCTAATACTATTATGATTGTTGATGAATTTGGTAAAAAGAAGATTAAAAAAGATAACACAAATGCTAAAGGGCATTTATTGAGTCATATGATTAATATTTTTTTTATTTACTTCTTACTTACAAATCTACTAAAAAAATATGGGATAGTTTGCAAAACTCAAAACAGGGGGAACAAAATGATGTCCAAGTTTATCTTGTTGAAGGTGATGAAGTGATTGCGGCAGTAGTCGTTGAGATGAACTTGGTGTCTAACAAGACTGAGTGGGTGTTGGACACAGGGGCTTCAAGGCATTTCTACGCCAACGAAGAGTTATTCCATGACTTTGAGGAATCCACCGATGGAGAGTGTCTACAAAGGTAACTCCACTACTGCGGGAGTTTTGGGTAAAGGAAAATTTTTACTTAAATTAACTTTTGAAAAAATATTATCCTTGAACAATGTTCTATATGTTCCCTCGCTCCATAGAAACTTAGTTTCTGGAGCACTTCTCAACAAAATAGACTTTAAACTTATTTTTGAAGCTGATAAGATAATTATTTCTTGTGGAGAAAACTTTGTTGGGAAGGGATACCTTAGTGGGGGCTTATTTGTACTTAACATTGATCAAGAGATTGCTAATATTCCTAATTCTACTTATATTCCTGAGTCTATTAATTTATGGCATGGTAGACTAGGTCATGTTAATATTGCTTCTATTAAAAGACTTAGAAAAATGGGATTAATTCCTACAGTAAATATTGATGATATTTCTAAATGTCATGTGTGTAGAAGCAAAGTATGTCAAGAAACCCTTTAAATATGTTACTAGTAGAAAGACCGAATTGCTTGAACTAGTACATTCAAACTTAGCAGATTTTAAGAACACTATTAGTAAAGGTGGAAAGAAGTATTATATTACTTTTGTTGATGACTATTATAGGTACACTAAGGTATACCTTCTTAAGTCTAAATATGAGGCTGAAAGCATGTTTTTAAAATTCAAAACAGAAGTAGAAAATCAATTAGACAAGAAAATCAAAAGATTTAGATCTGATAGGGGCGGTGAATATAGTACTAAAACTCTAGAAGATTTTTGTGAGAGAAATTGTATTATCTATGAGTTTAGTGCTCCCTATACTCCCCAATAAAATAGTGTAGCCGAACGAAAGAATAGAACACTTAAGAAAATGATGAATTCTATGCTTTTAAGATCGATTATACTTGACTATTTGTGGGGAGGAAGCTATCTTATTTGCATGTTATATTCTTAATAAAGTCCTTCATAAAAAGTAAGACAGGACCTTATATGAATTATGGAAAGGATTTGCTCCTAACTTGAAATTTTTGAATGTGTGGGGGTGTTTGGATAAGGTTGGTATACCTAATTTTGGATGGGTAAATGTAGGCTCAAAGACTTTTGACACTGTCTTTATTGGTTATTCTCAAAATAGTGCTGCATATAGATTTATGTCATTAAATGATTATTCTATTTGTGAATCTAGAGATGCAAAATTTTCTTAGCATGTTTTTCCGTTGAAAAATGATGTGCCTAGTGATGTGCAAAATAATACATCCATATCTATGTCTGTTATCACTCATGTTATGCCTACTTCTGATGTTAATGCTAATGAGCATGAAAATAAACTTAGAAGGAGTAAAAGACGTAGAATTGAGATTAGTTTTGGTTCTGATTTTATCACCACCTTCTTAACTGAGGGTTTTGATATTGATACTTTAAATGAGGAATTAGTGTCTATCTACTTAATAGAAGAAGCCCCTAAAACTTATGATGAAGCAATTAGTTCAATATATGCAATGTTTTGGAAAGAGGCTATTAAAAGTGAATTAGACTCTGTACTCTCTAAACACACATGGGACTTGTATAATTTTGCCTAAAGGTTGTAAACCCATAAGTAGCAAATGGATATTTAAGAAGAAACTAAGTCCTGATGGTACAATTGATAAATATAAGGCTAGACTTGTGATTAGAGGTTTTAACCAAAAGAAAGGCGTTGATTATTTTGATACTTATTCTCCCGTGACTAAAATAGTGACCATTAGAACTCTTATTACTCTAGCTTCTATTCACAGTTTAGTGGTACACCAAATAGATGTCAAAACTGTATTTTTAAATGGTGATTTATAGGAAGAGATCTGTATGGCTCAACCTGAGGGTTTTGTGGTCCCAGGACAAGAGGAAAAAGTATGCAAATTAAGAAAGTCCTTATATGGACTTAAGCAGACACCTAAGCAGTGGTATGAAAAATTTAATTTCACATTAATGGATAATGGCTTTGTTGTTAATTCATCTGATACCTGTGTTTATTATAAAATGATAGGATCAGATTATGTGATTATATGTTTATATGCAAATGAAATGAATGTTGTAAATGAGACTAAGAAATTTTTATTTTCTAAATTTGAAATGAAAGACCTTGAAGAAGCTGATGTGATTTTAGGGATTAAAATCAAAAGAAGTGTTAATGGTTTCTCTTTGTGTCAGTCTCATTATATTAAAAAGATGTTGAAAAGGTTTGATTATTTTGATGTAGTTTCAGTGAGAGCTCTTTATGATTCTAGCATACACTTGAAAAAGAATAAAGACTCTAGTGTTTCTCAAACTGAATATGCTAAAATAATTGGGAGTGTAATATTTCTCATAAATTATACTCGGTCTGATATAGCTTATGTTGTTAGTAGATTGAGTAGATATACTCATAATCCAGTAGTGAACACTGGAATGCTCTTCATCGTTTGTTAAGGTATCTGAGAGGTACTATGGATTGGTGTTTGCATTTTAATAAATTTCTTGTCGTTTTAGAAGGATTGTGATGCAAACTGGGTGACTGACAATGATGAAGTTAGCTTTACCAGTGACTATGTGTTTACTTTGGGTGCATATGCTATTTCATAGAAGTCTTCAAAGCAGACTTGTATAGAACATTCTACCATGGACTCTGAATTCATTGCTCTCGAGTTGGTAGGGAAAGAAGCTGAGTAACTGAAAAATCTTTTGACAGATGTGCCTTTATGGGGAAGATAAGTGTCACCAGTCTGTTTACATTGTGACTCGCAGGAAGTAATTGAGATTGCTAAAAATAGTGTATACAATGGTAAAAAAAGACACATTCACATCAGATATGGTGCAATTAAACAATTGTTGAAACATGGTGCTATTTTCTTGGAATATGTAAGATCCGAAAGAAATTTGGCAGATCCTATGACCAAGAGTTTGACAAGGAAAATGGTCTTTGAATCGTCGAGGGGGATTGGGTTAAAACCCATGGATTGAGATAATATGGTGGATACCCATTTGCGGTTAAACGAAGCCATATAGGCCTTCAATAAATACTACATATCCTATCCCTTTGGCATGGGGTAGTGTATTATAAGGTTGAGCTTATCTTTTCTCGTAATGATCCGTAGCCTTAAGGTGGTCTATGAGATAGACTTGATGGATCACCTACATGAGTGTAAAAGGTTGGTCACCTTTTTATGAAAGACTTGGGTTGTTTTTCTAGAGAACTTATGATACCCAAGGTTTGTGTACATGACCATAAAAGGCACTTTGTAGTATTGTAGAGGTTGCTTAAAATCAAGGATATGGTATGTGTTGTAGGGATCTCAACTTATGTCCATCCAGTTCAAGAGTACTTCACTTTTTGGATATTTGTTGTTGCCTCATATCACTACATGTCAATTCAAATCGAAAGATATTGACACTTAAGTACATGTTCCTTCCTTTTGCCCAGAATTTATTCATATCCTTTATCTTTGCATTAGTGGGGGATTGTGGGGTTAATTCTCCTTAAAATATTTGTATAATGCAATGAATAAAGAAAAAACAAATAAAACATACGTTTCAGAGGAGATGAATACTTCTACGTAATCAAAAAAGTGAAATATCTCCTTCAGAACATAAATTCAATAACATGTAGTAATGGATTTTTAATGTCATTAATACTCATCATTAATTCCTTCAAAGTTCACCCGTCTTTGTCACTTTCAAATCCTATATAAAGATCTCCTACGGAGAAAAGAAAACACACAACAAATAAAAAGGAAAAGAAAAAGAATTTTCCTCTTCTTGAATTATTTTGGGCAATTGGTTTGGACAACCTCCAAACTTCCAGCCATAAGTGCATGTGTTTGGAAGTAGCTGTGGAACTTTGGGGAGCGACCGACTAGCAGGATTTGCACCAGAGTCGGGCCGAAATTGCTTTCAAGGCAGTGGCTTGCCACGACACAGTATTTGTGACTATTCTCTAACTATTAATAATTTCAATTCGAACATCAATATTGTAGCATTTTTTTCAACAATTAACTCCCTAGATTATCTTTCATTTTCATAATAACATATACTTGTATGTAGTATATCAAAGCATGTTCTTTCACGGGTTGGGAGAAAGTGTCCCTTGAAGTTGTAAGATCTTTCAAGTGAAATACTGTTGAAAAATGATGACCCTAAAATAGGCGGAAGATGCTTCAAGTGAAATGCTATTCAGTAATTGATATGTTAGATTTCTGTATTACTTGAGCTAAGAATAAGAGAGAAGGAAGAAAAGAAAGGATCTAGAAGAAGAATCTGATTTTTTACTAACTGAAATCTATTACATTGAGTCTTTATAGGCTTGCATTTATAGTGTTGTTTGTTAGCTTCATATGACAGCTGTATAGTGACAGCTGTCACTTCTAACTAAATAACCTCCTAACACATACAACACACCCACTAACTTATTCTAACAACCATCAACTTGATCACTACATTTTCTTAGCTCAACACTCCCCCTCAAGTTGATGGCTTGAAAATATTCTTCATTCCCAACTTATTCAGAAAGTACTCATGTTGGGTTTTGCCTAAGTCTTTTGTGAGAATGTCTGTTAGCTGCTCTTCTGTTGACACATGATTGGTCTGAATCATCTTTTGGTTGATTCTTTCTCTCACAAAATGACAATCTATGTCAATGTGTTTTATCCTCTCATAAAATATAGGATTGGCTGCAATCTGTATTGCTACTTTATTATTGCACATCAGTTCTATAGGTTGTCTGATCTGAACTCCCAGTTCTTGAAATAAACCAAGTAACCATGTGATCTCCACACTACAAGTAGTCATACTTCTAAATTCTGCTTCTGCTGAGCTCCTAGATACAATATCTTGCTTCTTCGACTTCCAAGAGATTAGAGCATCACCAAATTTTACTACATATCCTGTAACTGACCTCCTAGTTTATAGGCAAGTAGCCCAATCTGAATTACAGTAAGCTGTCAACTGTTTTGTAGTTTCTGCAGGCATAAACAATCCCAAGCCAGGATTACCTTTTATGTACCTCACTACCCTTAACGAAGCTTCCATGTGTGAGACCTTTGGAGAATGCATATACTGACTCAACACCTGTACTACAAATGACAAGTCAGGTCTGGTCATAGTGAGGTATAGTAGCCTTCCTACTAATCTTTGATATGCTATTGGATCCTTCAGAGCTGCATCACCATCTGATGTTCCATTGGAGATGTGGTTATCATATTCCACAGAAGTTAGCTTTTGGTTCACTTAAAGTGGATTGCTATCAGGTCTTGCTCCTCTCAACCCAGCCTCAGATATGAGTTCAAAAGCATACTTTCTTTGATTCAACACTATCCCTTTCTCAGACCTGGCCACCTCTATTCCTAGGAAGAACTTCAAATCACTAAGATAGTTCATTTTAAACTTTTGTTGTAGGTCTGCTCTAGCTTGATTTATCAAGGTGAGATTATTTCTTGTTATCAATAGATCATCCACGTAGACAAGAATGATCACTGTCTCATTTTCTGATTTCTTGGTAAACAAGGAGTAATCAAAGTGACTTTGACTAAATCCCATATGTGAAAGAGCATCAGTCAGCTTCTTATTCCACTGTCTAGGGGCTTGTTTCAAGCGATACAAGGATTTGTGTAATTTGTATACCTTCTGAGTCTCTCCCTGTCTTTAAAAAACATCAGGAATATGCATGTATACCTTCTCAGAAAGATCACCATTAAGGAAGGCATTATGAATATCCATCTAAAAAATCAACCACTTCCTAGAAGCAGCAAGAGCAATAAGTGATCTAACAGTTACCATCTTAACTACAGGGGAGAAGGTATCTGAATAATCCACACCAGCCTTTTGACTATAGCCCTTGGCTACTAGTCTAGCTTTATATCTTTCAATCTCTCCAGAAGCTTTGTACTTCACCTTATACACCCATCTACAACCAATAGGCACTTTACCAGGTGGCAGGTCCACAATGGACAAGGTGTTATTTTCTTCAAGAGCTGCAATCTCCAGCTTCATAGCTGCAACCCAAGAGGGATCTTTGGAAGCCTCAAGGAAGATGAGGGTTTAAGTATAGAGGAGTATACAGAGAGAACCTTATGATACTGAGGCAAGATCTGTGAGTAAGTAACATAAGAGGATAAGGGATACAAGCACTGATGTGCCGAGGAAGGTTTAGTGGTAAAAAAGTCATGGAGCCAAATTGGAGGATTTTTATTTCGAGTGGATTTTCTCAGTACAGGAGAAGCAGGCTGAGAAAGAGTATGATTAGTAGTTGGTGAGGGAGCAGGTTCATGTTCCTACTCAGTGGAGAGAGTATCAGTATGAGTGGATACGGAAGGAAATGAAAGATAATCTGAAGAAATATCAGTATGAGACAACTGCAGCACAGGAAATAAAGGAGAACCAATAGAGTGTACTTGAAGGAAAGGAAAGACTGATTCTTTAAATACAACCTTCCTACTAATGAAAAAGAGTTTGGTGTGAAGATCATATAGTTTGTACCCTTTCTGAGTAAAAGAATACCCCATGAAGACACAAGGTATGGATCTAGCAGCAAATTTATCTGAACCATGAGTACTAGAGGCATAACCAAGACGTCCAAATACCTTCAAATGAGATAGGGATGGAGGCTGCTGATGTAATAGTTCATAAGGAGATTTAGGATAAAGAATTTTTTTAGGGTATCCAGTTTAGCAAGTATACAGCAGTGTCCACACATTCCCCCCAAAATTTTAGAGGTATACCTGCTTGAAATCTAAGGGATCTGGCAATTCCCAAAATAGTTCTATGTTTTCTTTCTACCACTCCATTCTGTTGAGGAGTATAAACACATAAGGTTTGATGCAATATGCCAAGAGTAGACATAAGAGACTTAAATTCATGGCTAAAGAACTCACATCCATTATCAGATCTCAAGACTTTCACAGATGTAGAAAATAAATTTTGAATTCTAGTCAGGAAATCTCTTAGCACAACTATCACTTCAGACTTGAGCTGAATAAGAAACAACCAGGTGAATCTATAGTAATCATCAACAATAGTAACAAAGAACCGTTTGTTATTGTAAGTAGGTACTCTATAGGGACGCCATATATCACAGTGAAGTAGACTAAAAGGATCCTTGAACCTAGAGATGCTAGGTTGAAAAGGAAGCTTTGTGAGCTTAGCAAGAGTACAAACAGTACATTCATAATTTTCATACTTCAAATGAATTAGTGTAGCATGTCTCCTAAGCACTTCAACAGGAGCATGCCCCATTCTTTTATGCCAGAGAACACTAGAGTCAGACAGCAGCTGCACATTATTAGCACATCTATTTACACTTCTTGTTGGGATAGAACCATTTCTGAGAATGTATAACCCTTGATCTTCTCTACCAATCCCCAGCACTATGCCAGTATAAAGATCCTGGAATATGCAGAAATCAGGAAAAACTCCCACTGAACACTACAATTCCTTGGTTAGCTTAGATATACACAAGAGATTATATTTAAACTTAGGTAGATATAGAACATCAGAAATAGAAGAATTCGTGAGCACACCAGAGGTGCCTTTGTGAAACACTAACACCTCCCCACCTATTGGTAGATATACTTTACTTTGCGAAGACTGAGATATTTCATGGCAACTATGCAACAAATCAAGATTTGACACCATATGATTAGTAGCACTAGTGTCAATGATCCAATTATCACTATCAGTGGAACTGGTTGGAGCTAGCATAATACCTGCATTTGCTGCAGGTGGAATAGAAGCCTTTTCCTCTTTTCCTTTGTTCAGAAGCATCACAATCTATTGGTATTGATCTGGTGTAAAATATGGAGTGTGAGGTGATATATTTTGTACTGCACTAGACTGAGACAGCTGATCACTTATAGAGTGTGTGTCCACAGAGTATCCAGAATCAGGATAAGTAGAAGGAGAAACCTTCCCTACTTGGTGTGCATACTGTCTTACTCCATTTTTCTTAGATTTAGGCCAGTCTGAGGGATAACCAATCAACTTAAAACATTGTTTCCTTGTGTGACCATTATACCAATAAAAATCACAAACCACTAGGGACCTTTTCTGTGGAGCACCTCTGTAATTAGATGCAGGTTTTCTGCCTTTATAACTTCCTGCAGTCTTAGCTGGATTGCTAGATCCCGAGCTAACAGGTCCTAGATACACTCATTTTCTTTTGTGTCCTAGATTGTTGGTAAGAAAGGTTGTTGTATCTAATGTATCAGTAACCTGACTAATAGAAGAACTACAAGCTATGAACCGCTGACTTTCATGGTCTACAATCATGGAATAGACCTTGTTGATGGATAGAATAGGTGTCATTAGCAGAATCTAGCTTCGACACTGAGAGTATGTCTCATTAAGACCCATGAGGGACTGTAAAACCCTTTGGTAATCGAAGTGTTATGCATAACTTCTAGACTCAAAACAATTACATCTCGGAGAGGCATAAGTGCATCAAACTCATCCCAAAGAGTTCTCATGCGAGATAAATAGTCAGCAACAGACAAAGTCCCTTAAGAGAGGGTAACAATTTCTCTATGCAGAAAAAAAACTCTAGAACCATTCACCTTATCAAATCGTTCTTTCAAGTCAATCCACACATTATGAGCATTGGAAGCATATATGATGCTATTCAATAGATCCTTTCTTACTGAATTCATAATCCAAGACAAAACTACTGTATTAACTCATTCCCATTGATCATGTAACGACTCAACAAAGTGATTTTTTGGATATCGACCATCTACAAAACCTACCTTATTTTTTCCTACTAGACTTAATGCCATGGATTTTCTCCAAAGAGCATAATTCTCAGAACCAGTGAGTTAAATTGAAATAAGAGAGCTACCTGGAGTATCATTAGGATGCAAATACAGAGGGTGATTATGGTCAATCTCAATTTTACCAGACGTAGATGTATTCCTAGGTGCTGCAGTTGTAGTTGCAGCTTCTGCAGTAGAGTTTCGAGTAACCTCCATTGACACAGCAGTGCAAGATGAGAACGATCAATAGCAGCTGAACTTCTCACTGATTAGGTGAAATCAGAGATCTCTAGCATCGATTATCACCTTCAATCAGCCATGATGGCTTTGATACCATGTTAGATTTCTGTATTACTTGAGCTAAGAATAAGAGAGAAGGAAGAAAAGGAAGGATCTAGAAGAAGAATCTGATTTTTTACTAACTGAAATCTATTACATTGAGTCTCTATAGGCTTGCATTTATAGTGTTGTTTGTTAGCTTCATGTGACACCTGTATAGTGACAGTTGTCACTTCTAACTAACTAACCTCCTAACACATACAACACACCCACTAACTTATTCTAACAACCATCAATTTGATCACTACATTTTCTTAGCTCAACATGATACCCCTAAAATAAGTGGAAGCGTTCTTCAATATGCTAACTATTTAAACCGAGAGTCTTTAGGGTGGTTAATTGTTGAGCTTTCTTCAAATTCAGATGACTTGCCTTCATAAAGCATTGCTCTGTAAATAAGATGGACAGATATAAGAGCGTATTATCATTGCTGATTAGACACCAGGATTACTTTGTTAAAAAAATTCATAGCTTACGGAAGAAGCTTGCTCAAGGCTTTCATGGACAGGTCACGGTCATCATCCTTCATTGTGGCCTTACAACGTGGCATCACTTTTTTAGCAAATTGTCTTTTTTTCTTGTACTCAGTAGGATTTTCATATTTTCAGTAATTGCGGTCCCCAAATAAATGATAATGTTGTCATGGGTTGGTCAAAACTATCACAATTGGGAGAACTAGAAAATGGAATCTACCAGAATAGTAGAGGTGGTTAATCTTTATGGGTTGGTTCGCTTGTGCATACGTAAATGCAGATAGCTTGGATCTTTGGTTTTCTGAATTTTGGAAATCGTCTTGAATGAACTGAAGATGCAACATGCTTTCATCCGCATGCTCTCTTTGTACTTCCCCTCATCTATTAGTTGTCCTTAGAAAGTTGTTGGATTTGTGGGGTAGGGGGTGATGGAGATCCAGAAAGGTATTCTGGTTAGAAAAGATCCACTGAAACTGAAAGAACGTTAAAGCTTTAAATTCTCGAAGTCAAAATCCAACCGGGAGAAATTCTGCAGTATTATGAAAAAACGATTAGTCAGAAGATGGATTTACTGTATTGTCCAGATGGTTAAAGCATCAAACATTTGTTTCTATGTTCTGTTCAGAAGTTTTAATCTGTCGTACTGATGCTGTTTCATTTTATTTATCTGTTAACTTATGGTATTTAATTTCTTTGCAGTTTAATCACAGAGCCAGCTTCAGTTAACTTGAATGCTAGTCTCAATGTTAATGGGAAATCTTCTGATCCTGAAGTTTCAGCAACTGAAGACTTGGAAGAGGGTAGCCTTTGTTTTGGTATCCCCAATACCAAATTTTGTTCCCAGATAAATTCTGGGTTTATGAAGGGGTTAAAGTACAATGGTGGTTCTTACACTGCTTTTCTTTCACCTGTTTGACATCCATGTGCAACATATTCTGGGTAAATTTTAAACTGGCATCTGTTTTTTCTGCAATACATCTTTCCTGTTGTAAAATCTATCGCATTGATGCTGTTTTAACTTTCTTTTGTGTTAATTTTTAACTGATCTCGCAGTGTAACTGTCTGGACAGCTAATACAGTGTACAATTTGCAAAACTCTGATGATCAATGTTATTACAAACTTGTGCATCTGTCAATTGAATTATATAACTGTCTATGTTGATTCCAAGCTGAGGATCTATTGAAAACAACCTCTCTATCTCACAAAGATCGGGATAAGGTCTGTGTACACATCACGCTCTCCAAACCCTGCATCATATGGATTGGAAAAGCTATTAATTAATGTTGAAACAAGCTTTGAACTAATCTTGCTAGACTTTTGAAAATGATATCTAGAGAAGCATGAGTAGGAATTAAATAGCATAGCAATCGAAGCTTCAATATTAAACAAATAGGATAGCTGCCTTTGCATACTCAACAACTTCAATTAAGGTACCACAAAAGATACCTCTGCAAAATTATCTACCATCTATTATTAAGTACCCAAATACTCGTTACTCTTCAAATTAGTTATTATGGTCATCTAAGCATCATGCCACTTAAATTGGAATAGAATAAAAAGTATTATAAATTACAATAATGTAAAACTTAAATTATTTAAGAAATGTAATTAACTATCAATGTTACAAATGTTTGGACAAGGAGAGTAACATATACTATTTGAAAATTACATAAAAAGTATTAAAAATTACAATAGTTTACGGCTTAAAATATCTAAGAACAAATTAATCTGTTATATATTTTTAAAAAGTATGTAAAAAATACTATAAGTTACAATATTAACAACTTAAAATTTTTATAAAATATAAAATATTTAGTTGACTCTCGAAATTATATAAATGTCACTTAAATTGAAATAGAAGAAAAGTATTATAAATCACAATAATTAAAAACTTAAATTATTTTAAAAATATAATTGACTTATCTAAATTCTATTTGTGTTGCATAAATTGAGACAAATATATATATATATATATATATATATATATATATACTGAACCTGTGTTATCTGAAAAACAGTAATATAGGTCCATCGAATTTTGCTTTCCACACTTTTTACTAATTTATACATTTGTAGAGTTTAATTTTAACCGTGAATTAAATTTTTGAGACAAAATTATATATTTGAATAATAAATCACAATAATTGATAATTAAAATATTTTAAGAATACATGCAAAAATTACTCTAAAAAATAAATTTATTTAAATTTTAAAATTTAAAAAATGTCACATTAATTGATATACTCCCTCCGTTTAAAAAAGAATGACCTATTTTGACTTGGCACGGAGTTTAAGAAAATAAAGAAGACTTTTTAATCTTATGGTCTTAAATTAAAGATATGTCTAATGTACCAAAATGTCTTTCAATCTTGTGGTCTTAAACATGCCACATGAAAAGTTAAAACTTAAAAGTTGCTTAAAAGGAAAGGGGTCATTCTTTTTAAAATGGACTTAAAAAAAGTAGGTCATTTTTTTTAAAACGGAGGAAATAGTTATTATTATAATATTAATTTAAGATAGATGTTAGCACGAGCTTCCACTAGTACACACATAGATGTCGGCACCCTCATTTGTCCCTGTACATGGGCATCATATGAGTATTTTAACGAGAAAAGACATCAAAATCCCCCGGAACTTGTCGCCAAAACTTACTTTAGACCCTAAACTAATTGGACAATTATTTACCCCCTTAACAACTTTCAAGTGAATTAATTTCAACCTTAAAATCAAAATCCCACTCTCACAACGGAGAGTGCACTACACACGCGCTACGTCATTGCCAAATCAGTGCCACATCAGTACCATGTCATTGCCACGTAGGAAATTATAATTTTTTTTAAGAAAATAATCCACACATTTACTTTTTATATATATTTTTTAAAAAAAAATATATATATATAGATACTATTTTTAAATATATATTTAAAATATATATATATATATATATATATATTTTATAAAAATATATATTTTAAATAAAATAGACCCCACCCCCCTTCGTTCTTCTACTTCACAACCCCCACCCCCCACCCCACCCCCATTCGTTCTTCTTATTTACATCCCCCACCCCACCCCACCCCAATTCTTTCTTCTTCTTCAGCAAACAGCAGCCCCCCCCGGTCCCCTCCCCATTCCTCCTCCTCCTCCTCCTTCTTCTTCTTCACATAAAAACACCCTTTTTTTCTCTTTCTTTCACCATTGTTGCAAGCTTTTCAATGAGTTTTTTTCTTCATCAAATGAAAAATTAACTTGAATTAACTTGAGTAAATCCAACAATGGACTAAATACAAGTACATGATCACAAAAATACATCAATACAAAAAATCTCAAATCCAAATTCTTTCACATTAACCAAAATTCAAAATCCCAAAACTCCCAAATTTTCAATCTTTTACTCAAAAATGTCTACAGAAATGGCATAAACAGTCCTAAATTCAGAAATGGTATAGATGATATTCACATGACATGAAATTCTTGGCCAAGAACAAAACTTGTTCAACAATCTCGAACCTTTTTTGATTGTCAAAAAATAAAATTTTGGGTCAATTGGGACTTGATAGGGAGGGGATTAAGAATAAACGGGGTAGGGGTATGAAGAAGATGAAGAAATAGAGTGTTGGGGGGTGGGGTGGGGGTGGGGAAGGGGAGTGACGAAGAAGATGAAAATGTCTTCTGATGAAGAAGATGAAGTTCATGCCCTTTCTTAATTTTTTTAATATATATATATATATATATATATATATATATATATATGTATATATATAAATAATAATAATAAAAGTGGGCCCTTTAAAAAAAATCACGCATTTTTTTGCCACGTCAGCCATAGGGGGTGAATTTAATTCACTTGAAAGTTGCTAAGGAGGGTAAATAATTGCCCAAGTAGTTTAGGGTCTAAAGTAAGTTTTGGCGACAAGTTCGGGGGGAGGGGGGGTTGAAGTATTTTCTCAATTTTAATTGCTGATGAGACACTAAAAGCCTCTCTGCTCTAATTCTACTAAAACATCTTTAATTTGTCAGTTTAAAGTTTCAATTCGCATTTGAGAGCGCACATAGTTCTGTATCAAAAATGTTTTTATTTGCCAAAATTTTACAAAAATAGAAGATATGCTCAAACATGTCATATTTAGAGATTTGTAGGGAATATGTCACCAGGCAATGGGGTCTTTTTTTTATAGGAGTGTCAAATGAGCGAGTTGGGTTAATATTGAAAATATTAAATGGGTTGAATTGGATATTGAGTTGGGTCATGATCCTCTCAAATTTACTTTGAACTAAAAATGGATAAAAATCGGATTGGGTCTTGAATCGCTCAATTTGACCTGCTTAATCTAAAAAGCATTAACATATTGATATTTATCCCTTGTAAACCTAACTTAAGAAAATAAATTTGGATGAGATTGAAAAATTGGGTGGGTGGGTAGAGAGTGGGGGAGGGTTTATTTTTTAAAAAATAAAAATTTATTTTTTGAGGAGGGGTGCGGGGTAGGGGGTCGGCACTAGGATGGGGTTGAGGTAAGAATTTATTTAAAACAAAATTATTTGTTTTATAAGAAACAACTTTTTGAGAAAGGGGTATATCATAGGGGTAGGGTTGGGGTTGGAGGTTTGGGGGGAGGGGTAAGAATTTTCTTTTTAAAAAAAAAATTGGAAGCGGTGTAGGAGTGGGGGTGGGGGTAGGAAAGGGATGGGGTAAAGTTTTTTTTCTAAAAAAAAAAGAAATTTATCTTTTTTAAAAAACTATACTTTTTTCTAGGATGGGGTACTATTGTATAAGGGATGCGGGGGGAGGGGGTGGGGGCGATGTGGGTTGGGATAAGATTTTTTTATAATTTTTTTTTATCTTTTTTAAAAAATATTTTTTTCTAAAAAAAAACTTTTTGGAAAGGATAGGAGATGTGGCAAAGGGAGGAAGGTAGAATTATGATCGTGAGGTAAGAAAAAATTTTAATTTTTTTTTTAAATTAAGAGAATTAATTTTTTGGGGTGGAGATGGAGGTGGGGGTTCGGGTAGGGAGGGGGACGAAAATGAGGTGGGGTGGGGGCAAAAAAGTTTTTATAAAAAGCTTTTTAAGAAATAAAAATAATATATTTAAAGGAGGCGGGGTGGGGTAAGGTAAGCTGGGGCGTGTTGGGGTTGGAGTGAGGTGAGGTGGGTTATTTTGAGAGTGGGAGGACACATTATCATTTGTTTTTTCAAATTTCATTTAGAAAATCATTTTTCTATTAAACGGGTAGAATGAGCCCAATTCAAAAATGGGTTGAGACTTAATGGGTTGATATTCACCCAATAGTAAATGGAAAAATCACATAAATATATTATTTTAGAGTCTATATTACAAAATCTACCAATATTATTTTTTATTTACAAAATGTAGTTTTTATTTACAAAATCTACCAACTATTCAATTTTCATTTTTTTCTGTTAAAAATTCAATTAAAAGCATTGCCATTTATGTGATTTCCCCGTTAATCAACTCACAACCAAACTCACATATGAAACCCTAATTTTGTTTTTTGCTGATTTTATTTATCCCCTAAGCTCACATATGAAATCCATTAAGTGTTTTGTTCATTTGATTTGTTTTTTAGTTTCTTCGTTGTTATATACCCAAGGCGGCGGACGGCATTTTCATAGTTGATGCAACGGTTTTAGAACTTCAAAAATTTGGATCATTTTTTGAAGTTGTCAACAATGGTTTGAACTTCTTGTTTTCGGGAAGTTTAGGTGTGCATTTTTTGTGGACTTTAAGGAGGTATTTTTGGGGTTGTTGGTTTTAAGCTTGTTGGTGACTTTGTGATTTCCGATGACGATGCCGTGAAGTCAGCGGTAAAGAGAAGAGGAAGAAGACGACATGTGAAGCGGCTTTAAATTGAAATATAAATTTTGATAGTTTTGATAAGTTTTGAGAATCGTCCGATAACATAGACGGGGGAAGGATATCAATGATTTTATGGTGCATGAATTGTATAGAAATTGGTGTATCTATAATTTATGGTACATGAATTGTATAAAAATTGGTGTATCAACAGTTTTATGGTGTCTGAAATAGTTAGAAATTGGTGTATCAATAATAACAATTTTATGGTGTTTGAACTATCTATAAATTGGTGTATCAATGATAATAATTTTATGATGTCTGAAATATATAGAAATTGGTTATCAATAGTAATAATTTTATTGTGTCTGAAATATATAAAAATTAGTGTATCAATAATTTTATGATGCCTAAAATGTATAGGAATAGGTGTATCAACATTTTATGGTGTCTGAAATATATAGAAATTGGTGTAACTATATATTCTCCTCAGATCCTTCTTCAAAAATATACCCTAAAAACTCAATCTTTGCAGATGGGTCACTATATATTCTTCCTGTGATAACCAAGAACGCATGGAGAAACTAAAAAGAATTAAAGATGAGGCAAATAATTAATAAGAAGAAGAAAAAATAGAAAAGAGAAAAACAAAAATAAATGCAATACAAAAGAGAGGGGAAAGAATAAGAAGAAGAAATTGGTGAATGAAAAGGAAGAGTATAATAGAACAAGTTCCTCTTGTTGGTTTCAAATTTCATGTTCTTTCGGTGTGTGTATGTTAATTTTATAGTAATATTTTTAAATTTTTTCGCAAAATAATTTAATTTTTTAAAAGGAAATTGGTTATGGAATTGAAAACATACGAGGAGAAATTATAGGAAAGAATACCAATTATTCTTTATCCAATTTTGATACTTTTAACTATTTTTTTTTTCCTTTTTACCTTATGGATAAGTTTTGTTAGTTTTCTATTGGTATATTTTGAAAAGTTGAAACTATTGGTAGATTTTGTAATATTAACTCTTAAATTGTATATTCATGTGATTTAATCATAGTAAATTATCTTGAACCCAATCATCTAAATATAGGACGGATTGGGCGGGTCCGCTCAATTTGAATTTATTTTGACACCTCTACTTTTTTATATACGTATGAGAAAATGGTCTATTGCCTCTCCAATCTTTACTCTAAATCTCAACTACACACTTAACCTTTCCTCTGAACATTTTAAAAATAAAAGTATTTGTTCTCTAAATGCTGAGGTGGCAAAGTGAGTGCATTTCACTCTCTTTAAGAGAGTGAGCACGAAAAGTATATATTAAAATTTTATTTTTAAAATTTCTTTATATATATATATATATATATATATATAATTTTAATTATTATTTTTCTTTATTCGTTTTCTTCTTCTTCCTCACAAAACAAAAAGCTTCAAAAACTCATCAATGACATCCAAGACTAATCTATCATCTTCCTCATCTCCAATAAATATTTTTCATGTTCTAGTTTTATTGATGTACCCAAGCACAAAATCCATTATTTCTGACTTCAAGGTCACCGCAAATTTCAAATGGGTATTGTTCATTGTTTTCGACTTCAAGATCGTCTAAAATTGTAAAATCGATGTTTTCCATTATTTTCGACTTCAAGGTCGTTGGAAATTTTAAAACGTGTATTTTCTATTATTTCCGACTTTAAGATCGTCGAAAATTTCAAAATCAGTATTGTCCATTGTTTCCGACTTCAAGATCATCGAAAATTTCAAAATTGGTATTTTCTATTATTTCTGACTTTAAGGTCGTTGAAAATTTTAAATTCGATATTGTCCGTTGTTTCCGGCTTCAAGGTCGTCGAAAAATTTAAAATTGATATTGTTCATTGTTTTCGACTTCAAGGTCGTAGGAAATTTTAAAATTGATATTGTTCATTGTTTTCCACTTCAAGGTCATCAAAAAGTTTAAATTAGATGTTGTTTATTGTGTTCGACTTCAAGGTCGTTGGAAATTTCAAATTCGATAGTATCCATTGTTTTCCAGTTCAAGGTCATCAGAAAATTGTTTGCATAACTGTAGCTATAATAAAGTTTAAAAAGGAAAGAGAAAAATAGAAGTTATAAAATAGATTAAGGGAAGGAGGAAAAGAAAAGAATTTTAAAAAATAAAAGAATAAATATGTGGTATATAGTGGCAAGCGCATCACACCACATCCCAAAAGATTGGTTGTCCTATTTTAGAGTGGTAATAATTCTAGTTTTAAATAACTCAAGGGGTAATAGGAACCCCACAAAGATAAAGTGTGTAGTTGAGAATTCACCTATAGTTCGGAGGGTCATTTGACCATTTTATCCATATGTATTGATGTAGTAGGAACTTATAATTATAATACTATACTTTGTCCATTCATCAGTTTGGTAGCTTATGAGTTCAATAATAATAATTAATCATTCCTTTGGTTCTAGGATTTTGTTAGAGTATCTTATTATCTAATCCTGCTAGTGATTGTTTCATAATAAGGGTGTTAACCGAGCCGGTTTGGTTCAAATCAGTACTGACCCAGTAATTATTATCGGTCTGTGGGTCGGTCCGGTCCCTATTATTAATGGGCAGGTTCGTACCTAGACCAACAGTAAATAATGGCCAAACGGCCCGTGACCGACCAAATATATCATTTTATCGATTTTAACCGGTCTGGACAAGTTCAACCCGACCTAGTTTTAGTAATGAGTCGGTTGCTGGTCCTTGATATTTAAAAAAAAAGTTTGAATTTTCATGGTTTTTCAATATATACTATATATACACACATATATACTATTAAGTACGTTAAACAATAAACGTATAACAAGTGTACATTACATATTATACTATTTTAGTAAACATACATGTACTACATTCAATTTTCACTTTAAAAAATATACACATATAAGTACATTCAACATATATGAGTTTAAATACTACGTGAAATAATATACGTACAAGTTATATATGTTATATATTATAGTACATTAGAAAAATACATACAAATATATATACAATTAGTTGAAAATACTTTTAGAAACAATATACGTTCAATATATACTACTTAAAATACCACTTGAAAGTTGAAACATTATACACACAACATATGTACATTACATATAAACTACTTTAGAAAACATAAACACATGTATACATTAAATATATACTACTTTAGTCTATAGAAAATATATACACATATATACATACAATAATATATATATATAACTTAAAATACTACTTGAAACAATATACATACAACATATATACATTACATGTATACCATTTTAGAAAACATATACACATGTATACATTAAATATATACTACTTTAGTTCATAAAAAATATATATACATATATATATACAATATATACTACTTAAAATTCTACTTGATGCATTATACATACAACATATACACATTATATATTACTTTAGAAAACATATACACATGTATGCATCCATATATATTACTTTAGTCTATAGAAATACACACACACACACATATATATACACAATATATACTACTTAAAATATCACTTGAAAGTTGAAACATATATACATTACATATTATATTACTTCAGAAAACATATACACAACATATATACATTACATATTATAGTACTTTAGAAAATATACACACATATTTAGATACAATGTATACTACTTAATATAATAATACTTGAATTCTTGAACATATATTCAAAAATTTACATATACTACTTAAAAGATAAACTTATATATTATTTTTATATGTCAATTAAAGTTGTCTAAGTAATATTTGCTAACATTATTTTTATTTTTTCATTATATGTGTATATGTTTGTTATGTTTATGACTTTGTGTAAGGTTTGATAGTAATACATTACAAGTATTTAATTCAAACTAGACATTCAATTTAAATGAGAAAAAATATGCAAGGAGTGAATGAATCTTGTATTTTATTAATTGCAAAATGATCCAAAACTTATAAGTTACATGATTGACAAATTTACAAATTTTGCATCATTTTTTTCAACTTATTCATGTTAATATTAATGGAAACTACCATAGGACAGTCAAAATCAATGGGGCCAAAGCCAAAGACAAAGCCATGCATTGGAATTGATTGTGTTGAGTTCTCCCTTGAAGTCATAATTTCTTCAAGATCCCGGTTGTCTGTCGGCTCTACCTTCATTTCTTAATTTCTTCATTCTGCCCTAATTCAATCTCTAAGGAAAACTAGAACATTCATACCACTGCCTCTCAATGAGTTTCAGTTGTCTCCAAACTGCTGCTCTCTCTGACTAAAAGCGTTCTCGAATGCAACAGTTGACATTAGAACATTCAATATATCTCTAACTAATCTTGAAAGCACAGGATATTGTCTTTCATTATTCTTCCACCAATACAACATGTTCATCTTTACTCTATGATCCTCTATCATCTGTCGAAGAAAATACTTAAGCTCTTCCCCAGAAAGCGTTCTGTGTGATAAAGCCAGCACCCTATACCAAATATTTAAATCATAAAAGTAATCAGGATAAGTACTATGTAACTGTCTTTTAGAAGATGACGGCTCCTCGGGAGCTTGGGGAGCGGGAGTTGGAGTGATATGTGCCGGTACGGCATCATTAAGTAAATCGGCATAATGGTTATATAATGCTATCATGCAATTATTCGCATCACCTATAGCCGTAAACAAAAAAGGTTCTTTTTCAGGTTATATTCCTAAAGCACTATAAATAATAGAAGTAAATTTGGACATAATATTAAATTTCATACATGAATTTAGTATAGCATCAATCAAGTAAATTGGAAAAAACGGATAAAAATATTTTTTAAATTTATCAATCATTGCATTAATGACTTATTTGCAACCTTCTTTATTCTTATATTCGTTAAGCAAACAAGAAATGTCAGCTAAATAAGCTAAAATATTACAAATAGTATAATAATAAACACCATAAAATTCAACCATAGCTACATAAAATTTTTCCAAAAAATTAACAAGATCAGCAATTGTTGCCCAATCAGTATCATGTAACATACACTCGGGAAAAGAACTGCAATATTGATTAAAAGTCATTGTAATAGGAACTTTATAAGTAAGACAAGTTCGTAAATAATTCTAAGTAGCATTCCATCTAGTATCACATTCTTTAGACATTAATATCGGTCTAAGTCCATTTTGTTCACATTTACTTTTAAATTCTTTCATTCTAATTTTTTGATGATTTTCTTGAATAAAGCCAACAACAAGCCTAATGTTTTCAATATAAAGCTCAAAAAATTTAAGACCATCTCTTACGATTAAATTATATATATGATAAGCACACTAAACATGACATATTTTGGGTAACGGCGGAGAAAGTTCAACTTTTAACAAGTCAACAACAGTTCTGTTGTTAGATGCATTATCAAAGGATATACATAAAACTTTTATTTCAATACCATAATATTTTGCAACTATAAAAATAGATTCAGAAATAAATTTTTCGATGTGTCTATGATCTTCATCATACAAAAATGCTAAAATACCTTTTTGCATAAAAAAATTACTATCTATCCAACGTAATTGTTAAATAATTATTTTTATTAACAGAACAACCAAGATCAAAAGTTAGAGCAACTCTACATGAAATATTTTTTTATTAATGAAGATAAATAATAAACATATTATGCATGAAGTCTAAAAATATCGGATCTACAAGTACTTCTAAGAATATCTGTGAACACGAGATTATAAATTAGTTGAATATAATGAATAAAAGCATTCGAAGAAGCACAAGATAAAGGCAAACAACCCACAACTATTATTTTGGCTATTTCTCTGGTCCTTCATTTTATTATAATTCTTAACTAATTGATTGGTTTTTGGGTTCAATCTACTTTGAGTTGACCCACTAACAGCCTCACCACCTTGTGCCGCAACTAGCTCTATTGGATGTTTATCTTGTAAATGTCTCATCAACGCACTTGTATCCCCTTTATTACCTCCGATTTTATGCTCATATACCAATTCACAAATATTGCATTGGCCCTTAGTTTCTTCTTTAATTTTCATAAAAAAATTCCATACAATACTAGTTCTTCTACGAGATTTTACAGGGGCACGGGGAGGACTGGGAGGAAGATTAATCGATTCAAATCTGACATTAGCATTACCTACTTACGATGTCTCACCAATATTATCATCATCTATATTTAAATTAACCGTGTCTACTTCATTTTATTATTCTATACCATAATTTTCCTGAGCTTCTAAATAATTCATATCGTGAGCACCTACACCTATTTCATTCTCAAATAATTAACTAATTAGTACCGAAGACACACATGTATATCTAGTACTTCAACTACCTCTACCAAAACCGCTACCAATTCACTTTTTACTACCACAACTACTTTTGGGATGATTTTTTAACACTTTTACCGACTTTTCTTAATTTATCCATATTACAAATTAAACTAATAAATATTCAAAATATACAAAAATAATAAAAATAAATATTCAATAAATAATACACTAATTAAAAATTAAAAGAAAGAGATGAAACGACAATACCAATTTTTTTGAAGTATCCGAAAGTTGAGACTTAAGAAAACTTTCACTTGATATTTGTAATTGCAAAATTAAAAATAAAATAAAATTGAGCACTTTAGAAGTTAATTAGAATATTTGAGAGAGAATGAGATTGTGAGTTGTATGAAAAATAATTTTGAAATTGAGGTATTTAAAGGAAATTTTTGAATTAATTTTTTTTTAAATAAAAAGAGGCCAATTGGCCGTTGGGCCAACCAACAACATTATAGCCCTTGGGCTGCCAACAATCCAATTGGACCTGGTAATTAGTACTAGACTCAAGAAATGAAACTAAGGAAACAAAGAAAAGAAACTTAGAAATATGAAATTTGAGCCTTAGGTTATTTTTGGAAGGGTGGTGATGTGGCAACCACGTGACAGCCTTGGATTGGGCGTTGGAATTGTTGAAATTTGTAAAAAAAAAAAAATCTTGTCTTCAATTTGTATCGATCAATTTTCAACTAAGGATGGCTAGAAATTATCTTTGGGAGGGAAACAACAAGACATGAAGCCTCTTTTTCAAATTCAAAAAGGTTTGGCTTCCTTGCACCTTTTTGAAAGGTTATTGGCTCTTTCCTCTTTTGTTTGTCTTGGTAGGTTCCCTTTCTCCCATTTGGTAAGACTTTTGAAACCCTTTTGTCTCCTTGCTTCTTTGGTATGTTCTTGGGAGATGTTTTCAAGACAAACAAGGGCCACACTATCTTTTCTCCACTCTTTTGGATCAAACAATACCCCTTTGAGTGTTCTTTCTCAACAATACATGAAGAACAACAATAACACTTAAAAATTGAATCCAAGCCAAATGAGCTCCAAATTGAATGATTTTGGACTCCTTTTTCTCATGTTAAACTCCACAACAACAACACATTTTTAAGCCACCAATCCTCAACAACAACACACGTCAACTCAAATCCACAACAACAATTTCAAATTTCAAGAACTTGGAAATGACTCAAATCCAAGATCTAGACTCACTTAGTGTTAGGGAACAAGAACCTAACATTAGAAACATACAAAACACACAAAAGACTCTTAAATCTAAGTTCAAAATTTCAGCCAAAGACCAAAAACGGGATATATTACTTTTTTTGAGATTTTTGGTTTTCAACACTCTTTTTAAATTTTCAAGTTAACAAGCCCAATATTGATTCCGTAGGAACGAAATCAATCCTTGCTCTGATATCTAATTGGACCTGTGCTCAAAGAAATAACCTTATGCTTACCTATGGTTTAAGTTCGTTGCTTAAGTGTTTTGTTGATTTTGGGTTTTCAATATATTTTGTTATTTTATGCGTTGATATTATTATTATTATTATTATTATTATTATTATTATTATTATTATTATTATTATTATTATTATTATTATTATTATTATTATTTATATCTTGGATTTGAAGGTTTGGTTTGTGTAATCTATTTATTTTTCTAGGAGTTTCTCTATTCGGAGTCATTTGGTGCAAGTTATAAGGTATAATAATCCCGAGATAAAATTCTTTGTTTGGTTGGATGTATTAGTTGGCCCAAAATTATTTATCCGATCATTTATACCATATTAATGTGATAAGTTATTCCATATACATGGTGGTTAGCCCCGAAATTATTTATTCGACCATTTACACCATACTAATGTGATAAGTTATTTCATATACACGATGACATAACTTATCTCACAATAGTTAATTTCGGAATAACTTGTTCCCAACTAAACGACCCCCGTAATATCATTGTAAGTATTCTGGGATAAACGAACAACACGCATTCCATAAACTAGTTAATATTAAAAGTGTGAAGTAGGGCTGGACATATTTTGGTTCCAATCGAACTAAAATTTAATTTTGGTTTGATTTTTTAATTTTTTGGATTGGTTTCAATTTTAAATTTTAGAAATTCGGTTAAACGGTTTGGTTTTTTATTTTTTTTTAAATTCGGATAAATCGAAAAACTGAAATTATATAAGTAATATATTATTTTTTATATATATATATATTATTATATATGTAAATATAATAATAATATATTATAATATGATATAATATAACATATAAATATATAAAATATAATCATTTAGTAATTAGTAACCCTAAATCTAATGCTAACATAACATATTAACATTAACGTGAAGAGTGAATTGAAGGCTACAGGCTACAACAACGCTAAGGCTCACTCAGCCATCGTCAATCGTTATTCGTCATCATCACTGCCATCGACATTCGCTGTCGAGTGTTGCCACTGCCATTACTCCATTGGCTACGACTGTGACCAGTGACACTGTGAGTTTCCGGCGATATTTGTTTCAGCAGTAGCCAGTGACCACTGTGAGTTTGTGGTTTCCAGCAACCACAGTGAGTTAGTGAGTGCAAGTTTGTTGTTTCTGGTTCCGGCGACCAATGTGACTTCTGAGTGTTCCATATTATGTTAAACTAATGGTTATTTCATGTGTGTTGAATTAATTATATTTGGGATGAAAAATAGGTTAGAAAAAAATTATTTTTATAAAAAAATACCAAATTTAAATGCTCACTACTTTAATCTTCAAAATTGAAATAAAAATTCAAAATAACCGAACTGAATTTGTAAATACCGAACCAAATCAAATTTATTTCGGTTTGGTTATGGTTGTCAATTTTGTCAATCCAAAAACTAAAAAATCAAACCGATATTAAACAATCAATCCAAACAAACCGAATGCCCACCCCTAGTGAAGGGCCTTATAAATATTATTTGAACTTTTTGCCATTTATTAAGAGTTTCTGCAATAGGCAAAACTATCTTTTCACCTTTTCCTCAATTTATTATTTAATTCTTTTCATAATGTTGTCTCTTATAATATATAGGTTCAGGACTAAAAGATATGATAAAACTTTTTCTTAAATTAGGAGTGCTAAAATATATGATTAAAAGTAACTAAAAAACTTATGGTATAAATAAATAAAGACTCCTAGAAGATATTTAAAAGGACATATAATTTTTTTTAAATATTTGGAGAATAGTATATGTAGTTCCACATTAAGTTTTTCTTTTTTCTGTTTTTTTTCTTTCTATTGACTCAGCTGTATTTCTTGACATAATTTGTCAAGAACTAAAGGTAAGTGCATTATGTCTAAACAAAGGACCATGACATAAGGGAAAGATTCCATGGTAGCCGAATAAGCTGCTTACCCTTAAAATCTATATCACATGCTAGAATCATATTTACGGTCTTACAAGAGTCGCTAGAATATACGTTGCACTCAACAAAAGTAAGAGCAGGTGTAGTATCAGCACACATGAACAACAGTGTACTGGTAGGGTCATTTGGTCAACCCATGATGAGAATATGAACATTTAACCAAAATGTCATACAACAAATCAATCCATGCTCATTCTAACGTACACCTAACATAACAAATATCATTAAGCAGTTAAGATTACAAGCAACAAGTCAATCCAATTCAAAACAAGTCAAGACAAGTTAAGCAACAATCAAACATATAAATATATTTCTCAGTTCACTCAAGGAACCATCAAACTCACCTGATATCTATACATACATGCTATAGGTATCTCAACCACCCTCTAATCAATGACCTGCAGGGGACAAATTCTATTTATGTACCAAAACCCCACACACGAGTATCTGCCAACCTTATTGACCCATAACCTGAGAGAAATACTGAAACGTTCCTCAGTTAACCATAAGGTAGGTCAAAATAATACAGGAAGATAAAATAATTTAACTAACCACACCAAAAAACATACACTAACAAGTCACACTAAGAAGTAGTTAAAACGCACACATAGCATAAATTGGATTAAACTACAATACCATCTACATTAAACCAAGCTTGTACAACTCCACTAAGCCGAGGCTTTTTCCTTTCATGCAATTTCTGCGTAATCTCGATCTAGAAAATGTATACAAATACATAATTAATGAAATGACCCACCAACTTGAAAATTATCACTCATACCTAACCCTAAGGCCAAGTTTATGATCACTCCCTCCTTGTTCTAGAGCTTTTCTACTGTAATTCACCTAAAACTACCAATTTCATGGGTAATTTAGTGAGTTAAAGACATGCAAGGATAAATTAACAATAATCAACCAAAACCCATTGAATTTTATACCCAATTTACTCCTTTGCACCAGAACTCAGAAAAAATTCAGCCCTTAACCCTCCCCGAACTATGCAAACTAGTAATTCTAAGGCTAGATTATTGATTTACTAGTTAACGAGGATGATTTTCTTACCTTAATAATGAAATATGATGAAAACCTGATGGTGTTTTCCCCAAATTGGCTCTTGAAGTGTCAAATGTTTCTTGAAAAAATAAACTATTTTGTGGGTTTCTGAAATAAACAACGACATATGTTGCTATAGCGACATTGCTACAGTGGCATAGTTTCTATAATGACCCTTGACTGCGTTGACTGGTCGCCATAACGAGAATTATTTTTCTTTTGAGCACGTTGACATGCACGTTGCTATAGCAACATCGACAAAACAGAAAGTCTAGTTGCCTCCAAAAATTTCCTTCTGCATAACAGACCTTAAATTAAGACATCCCAAACAATATCCTTTACACAAGATCGATTTCTAGAGTTATATGTACCCAAATTAGATTCATAAAATTCTATGGATTCCTTATTGTCTTAGATAACTAGGAATCAAATCAAATACGACCATACTTACCTAAATTATTCCCTGATTATCCTATACCATACTTTACTTAGATTTCATCCAAAGCTATCCTAAGTTGAATGTTATAAGTTTTTATCCAGAAAGAATTTAGCATGATATTTTAAACGAGAGGCTTATACATAGCAATGGAAAATGTCATTAGAATAGATATTGATTTACCTATCATTCATCCCTGAATGATAAAAAAAATAGACTAAAACTAGGAGAGAAAAGAGAGTGCATGTATCCTCAAATAATTGAGGAAACTTATCTCGCATGTTCTTCTCAATTTTACTAGTGGATTTCTCGACCAGATAATGATTCCATTAAACCTTAATCGAACAAATTTCCTTTGTCCTCAACTTTTAAACATCTTGATCTAAAATCACCATCGGTTTTTCTTCATAAGCCAATCTTTATCTAATAAAAATGAGTCCTATTTAATGATATAATATCCATCTCTATGATACCTTTGAGGATAGAAACATGAAATAACGGGTGAACTCTTGATAAACCCGGTGGTAATGCTAATATATACGCAATCAAATCTACATCCTCAAAAATCTCAAAGGGACCAATATATCGAGGGCTGAGCTTGCTTCTCTTACTGAAACTCATGACTCCTTTCATGAGAGACACCTTACGAAACACTTGCTCACTAACCTTGAATTTTATGTCCCTTACCTTACGATCTATATACTTCTTCTACCTATTTTGAGCAATCAACAACTTAGTTTGAATATACCTTACCTTTTCTTGAGCCTCCCTCACCAAGTTAGTGCCTAAAGGTTTAACATCTTCAGTCTCAAACCACCCAATAGGTGACCTACACTTTCTTCCATAGAGTGCCTTGAATGGTGCCATATTGATGCTGGAGTGATATTTGTTGTTTTATGAATACTCATAGAATGGAAAAAACTAGTCCCAATGACCACCAAAGTCAATAACATAAGCTCTCAATATATCCTCTATCACCTAAATTTTCCTCTCTAATTTCTCATAGTTTGAGGATGAAAAATGATGCTAAAGGTAAGCTTGATGCCCAAATGCTCATGCAACCTATTTCAAAATTTATAAGTATATTTTACATCTCTATCCAAAATGATGGTAAGAGAAACCCATGAACTCTCACTATCTCTTTGATGTAAATCATTGCTAGCCGCTGGGAACTATAGTCTACCCGAACTAGCAAAATATGAGCTAATTTCATCAACCGATAGTCATATTTTCCCAAGGTCTTAGGAAGACCCACCACAAAATTCATAGTAATGTGCTCTCATTTTCAAATAGGTATAGGCATCACTTGAAGCAACTTTGAAAACCTTTACTGAGCATACTTCACCTACTGATAGTTGTGACACTTGGACACAAAATCCACTATGTCCCTCTTTATCTTGAGAAACCAATACAACTGTCTTAAGTCATGGTACATTACGGTCTTAACCATATGAATAGAATAATGTGAACCACGAGCCTCTGAAAGTATATCACAAATCAAATCATAAACTTGAGAAACACAAAAACTTTTCTTAAACCATAATACCCCACTCTCATCAAGAGTGGCATCTTCTACCTACCCATACACTACTTTATTTTGTAGTGTATTCAACTTTTTGTCCTCTAATTGCTTGGCCTTAATATGATCAAATAATGTTGACTTTATCTCAACACTAGCCAATAATTCAGCCCTGTTTGAGATTCTATAGTTAGAAACTCTCTAGCTAAAGGTCGCCTAGACACCCTCAAGAATTACCAACTACCCATACTTACAACTTTCGGCTCAATGCATCTACCACCACATTGGCCTTACCTGGATTATACTGAAAAGTCACACCATAGTTCTTCCACAACTCCATCTATCTGTTCTATCATAGATTTAAATCCCTTTGAGTAAACACATATTATAAGATATGATGATTCGTGAAGACCTCACACTGACACCATAAAGATAGTGTCTCCAAATCTTTAATGCAAATACCACCGCTGCCAAATCTAACTCATAGTTTTGCTAGTTCTTCTCATGGGCATTCACTGCCTCAAAGTGTAAGAAATAACATTTCTATTCTGCATCAACACAACACCCAAGCCCAAAAGTGAAGCATCATAAAACACTATAAACTCCATACCTTCAGCCAGTAAATAAAGGATAGACATTGTAGTCAAGAGTATCTTGAGCTTTTGGAAGCTCTCTTCACATCGATCTGAACAAACAAATGGCATTTATTTTGAGTCATCCTTGTCAAGTGCATTGTAACAAATGCAAAGTTCTTGACAAACCTGTGGTAATAACTAGCAAGACCAACAAAGCTCCTTATGACAGTCACTAAAATAAGACAAATTTAATTTTTAATTATCCCCATCTTCTGGGGGTCCACCGTTACTTCCTTTTTGGAAACAACGTACCCCAAAAAGGCAAATAAAGACAACCAAAATTCACAATTCAAAAATTTGGCCAATAATCACTTATTCCTTAAAATCTCCAATACTACGCGAAGGTGACCTGCATGCTCTTTCGTATTCTTAGAGTAAACAAGAATCTCATGAATAAACATAATAACAAAAGAATTCAAGAACAATTTAAAGATACTGTTCATCAAGATCATAAAGATTACAAGCACATTAGTTATCCACAAGGAATCGCCAGAAACTCATAATCGCCATAACGAGTTCTAAAAGCTGTCTTTGGTATGTCTTCTAATCTAATTTTCAACCGATGATAACTCAACTGCAAGTCAGTTTTAGAAAACATCATCACACCCTGTAACTAATTAAACAAATCACCTATGCGAGGCAAAGGATATTTGTTATTGATGGTAACTTTATCTAGCTATCTATAATCAATGCACATCCTTATACTACCATCCTTTTTAATAAATAGAAACTGAGTACCCCAAGGTGAAGAACTTGGAGGAATAAACCCTTGTTAATTAGTTCCTATAATTGAGTTTTAAGTTCCCTCAACTCTGCTAGAGCCATTCAATAGAGAATAATGGATATAGGGCGAGTACCTAACTCTAAGCCAATCTAGAATTAAAATCTCCATCTAGAGAATACCCAATAAATCTGAAGAAAACACATTCTGGAATTTGGGAACCATCAAAACAGCCTTTATAGAAGGAGGCTCCAAACTCATATCCTGGAGATGAGCAAAAATTACTGAACACCCCTTCCCTACTAACCTTCTTGCTCGGCTAAACGATATATTTTCATTGATTTGGCCTTATACACCCCCTCCCGTTCTAGTTTATCCATTCTAGGAATAGCTAGAGTTACTATCTTAGCATTACATTTAAGATAATGTGATATGGAGATAACCAGTTTTGTAATGACTCGAGACTACCCCCTAGTCGTCACATGGTGCTTGGAACCACAAGTGATCCCAAGCTAACCCATGAACTGGCATACTGTTAAGCAACTGAATTATAACATAATAAATAGCTATTTTGCTATGCGAAAATATAATCATGAAAAAATCTGAGAGAAATTATATTTTCGATAAGGTTTACAATCTGATTAAAACTGAGAAAAGAACTGAAATTACATAATTGACTCTAACTGACATCTATAAAGCCTCTACTAAACTGTCTATAGATAGATGGGACATGCCTCCAACTACCATTAATCAATATATATGACAATAAATAAATTGTACATGAACTAAAACTATCCGGAGTTCCCAAAGTAGGAGAACTCATCACCTTCTGGATGGAATCTGCAACTGTCTGATCGTGATGTGCAGGCTACAACTAGTACCTACATTATGAAATAATGTAGCCATACAGACGTATATGTGGATTAGTACTTTTGGAATGTACTGAGTATGCAGGGGTGAATGTAATAAGTAAAACTGATTTCATGCGTAATCTTAAAACATGCATGCTAAGTGTAAATAGACTCAACAATAGGTTGGAATAAACTAAAAGATAAAAACATCTTAAAGCATGAGTGACAAATATACTTTGATAAGATGGTGAATCTCTACACTTAGTTTTTATAAAACTTTACTTTAATGACATAAGTAGAACTGAAGCTGGGATATGGTAAAACATAGATATTGTATGAATATTAGGTTTGAAACTACGTGATAAAGACTGACATAAATTAAGGATCTAAATATACAATCACACTGAGCATGAATACATAAACATAATACTTTATCTGATTAACTGAATGACTGATAGCTGAATACTGTCATGTAAGACTGAACTGTACTTAGACTGAATAATTAAACTTAAACAGTAGAGTATTATACAAAAAAGGTAAGGACTACTAAGTAACATGAGATAACTGAGCATGAATTCATGAAAAATGTATTATCTGAGAATGCAAGATCAATCATATAATGTGATTCTGAAATAGTCTATAAACTTAGGTACTAAAATACTGATAACTGAATAGCTGATAATTGTACGGTATGGTAAACCAAACCTAAAACTGAACTGAGTTCTGAACTAAGTTCTTAACTGAATACTGAACTGGGACTGTAACTGAGACTATAACTGAGACTGTAGTTGAGACTGTAGAAGGTATCATCTAACCGACATGCCTTAATCTGAGCTAATCGAGCTTCAACCTATAACCCCAGTTGGAAGGGTGTCAATATCGTGCCACGGGTACTAACACTGGTTGTGTGAATCCACTAAAATTGTATTGTCCCAAAGGACTAAGGGTTGCCCTTAACTGGCAGGTACTCGTATGATATCAACCCTCAACTGGCAGGTTAACATCTCAACCTACACTGGCTACGTAGTTCTGGAATGCAGGTACTGCTACTAAAGGTTACACCCTCAAATGGCAGGTGATCCCCCATCCCTGGGTTCTCTCGGTGCTAAATCCTACTCCCAACTAAATGACATTGTAATACTAACAGGTGAATGCACTATTAACTGATAACTGGTAAGCTCAGGTCACGATATTCTAAAAATAATAGTGCACACAGATTCCGAGGTAATTATTAATATTTTAATTGATACTGGAACTAAAACTATACTGAGCTAACTTAATTGGACTCACAACTGACCATATTACTGACTGAATGATATTTCCTATGATATAACTAAAATCGCTCTGTAGATACTGAAGACTAGGTAAACAGCTAAATTTTGGGTATTCAAAACCCCCAGGACTCGATAGTAATAACAATAAGAACACATTAGCACATTTGAGACCATAATAAGTAAGCCTTATTTAAAGAAACCCATCACTTGGGCATTTCATCAAGCAGATGGAGATTAATACTTTAACATGGGGCAATTCACCAAATACATGGGGATCATGAACTTGGACGTGGGAATATCTTAAACATAGGAGCATAGCATGATTACATAACTAAAATCATGAATTGGGTAAATTCACATGTAATTCGCTTGAAATAGGACATGGGTGTTTCATCAAAACATGTAAAGTTCATAGAGTTACATGAACAATGTCTTAAACATGAGGGAACAATAGAGTTACATGGCAAAATTCATAACTTGGGGATTCATCTAGAAATTGACTTAACATGATATGGAAATTTCATCAAACATGTGGAAGGAATGAATTTAAAACATGGGAATATTGCTAAACATCATGAATTTAGGATCTATCATGGAATTTACTTGAATAAAGCATGGGAAATTCAAATTTATTGCATGAGAAATTTAAAATCTTGCATGGAATCATACATGGGATGACTTGAATTAAAAACATCATGAAAACATGAAATTCAACCTTTCTTGAGCATACAAAATACCATAGCAATGGAAAAATTCAGTCTTTAATTAAAAAAAGAATTTTTGGACTCCATGGGTGAAAGAGGACCCATGGATGAACTTTCACATACCTTAAAGCTTTAATCTTTACGGAGAAACACAATCTTGAAAGCATTCATGAATTAGGAAACTTGAGTTCTTGCTTTTCTTGAAGAAAAATTTATGAAGTTCTTGGTGTTCTTGAGGGGGCTAGGATTTTTCATTGAGAGAAAAAATGAATAATAGAGTGTATAATGCTTTTGGGGGCTGAAATTAAGTGTTATGGGCGGATTTGAGTGAGAAAAAGTGACCAAAGTTCCCCTAGACCCTTTAGAAACGGAATTAGCATGTGAAACAGTTCCGTAATGCAGTGGCCGATGCGTCGCGTCGCTATCGCGTTGGCTTACTGCCTCACACGGAAAATGCCATAACTTTTCTCTCGGGTATCAGATTAAGGCAAAATTGGTATCGTTGGAAAGCTAATGCAATTATGTACAATTTGGTGGGTCTTGAGTTGCAAAATTCTACATATATAAAAAGTTATACATGTTTAAAGTAGACCCTTGTAGAATCAAATACCAAACTTTGGATGAATCAAAGGCTCTAAGCTCAATTTTGTTCTAAGTGATTCTTATGAATATTTTTCACCTCAAAATCAAATAAAATGTGAGGATAAAGATCATAAAACTCATATTTTCATGGAAATCATTTAGATCATAGCTTATACATGTAGGAACGACGATTCAAAGACTAGACAGAAAATGCGGCGTATTACAAGTTCATACCCAAAATTACATCAAAGCCCAACATATTAAGAATAATCAAATCTTTCCAAGTCTAAAAACCCACAAAAAACACTGAACAAGAACGATAAACATAGGTTACTACCACAGACTCATCAATCGGAGTAGCCACATAAACAGGATAGTCAAGTACATCATAAACCAAATTTAGACCCACTGTAAACTAGATATATACATAAGAATAAATAGACCTCGGATTGAATAAAAAAGAAGCCATCCGGTCATAAATAGAAATAGTACCTATGATCACTGCATCAAAATCCACATTAATAGTCTTTCTCTAAAAGCATAGTGTGAGACCGATCATCAATCTAAGCTAACTCTTTCCATGACTGAGCTTTTCTCCCTACATTGCCATTTCCTCAACAACCCCAACCACCTGCCTAATTTTCCCATCCACTTTTTAAACTACCCCTATCGTTACCTCCTCTTCCTCTACCCACTAGAACTATAGCTCAAGTCTGCTATTGCTCCTAGGAATTCACTTATATTAAGGGACACTCCCTCTTAAAGTGACCAAAAACACCACTATAGTTAGGGGTGTACAAAAATTAAATCAACTAATTAACCAAATCGAGAAGTGAGGTTATGTTGGTTTGGGCATGTGATGAGGAAGGGTTCTGATGCTCCAGTACGAAGGTATGAGACACTGGCTATGGATCGGGGTAGAGGTAGGTCAAAGAAATATTGAAGGGAGGTGATTAGGAATGATTTGGAGAAGTTACAACTTACGAAGGACATAACCCTTCATAGGAAGTGTGGAGGATGTGGATTAGGGAAAAAAGTTAAGGGGTGGGAGTGTGTCGGTAATAGTAGGGGGTGTTCTTTATTTTTTTCTGAATTTTCTTATTCATGGGTGGAGTGATGTCTATGGTTTCAGAAATATAGTTTTTAGTAGTATCTTGTGGCTACCGTTGTTAGTTTATTTTGCCTGTACAGGTTTATATGCATTTATGTTTTGTGTTTGCTATACTGTTATTGGTTCTTAGCCGGGGGTCTATCGGAAATAATCTCTCTACTTCACCTGAGATAGTGGTATGGTCTGTGTACACTCTACCCTCCCCAGACCCTACTAGGTGGAAAAACACTGGGTATGTTGTTGTTGTTGGGTTATTGATTTGATTTCAATTTATTCTTATTAGGTTATTGGTAAACTGATAACCCAATAAGAATATACTAAATTAATATTTTACCCCTACTTTTATAGAAGTTAAATAGTTTTGTAGAAATTAAGATATATATATATATATATATATTCTATATATATATATATATATCTTAATTTCTCTTTAATTTCTACAAAGCTATTTAATTTCATGAAAATCTATTCAAGCTTGAAGATTCTTGTAAATTAGAACACATCATATAGGATTTTTGTTGTAACTAAAATTTAGTTTCTTTCTATGGTAGTTGCCACTATTTTTATTTTATGACTATTTTCTTATCGATTAAACCAAAAATCGAACCATTTAGGAGTAAGAGTCTATAAACCAAAAAAAGATAAAAATATCTTATCAGTTTGATTATTGGTTTAGCATATTTAAAAATTAAAAACCAATCAATCGAACTGATAATACTTAATATCAAATTGAACTGACTGATGCACGCCCCTAACTATACTAACTCCCCGCTCAAGAGAAAGCTGACTAGTAGAAGAGTAAGAAATGTTGCGCTCTATTTTTTTCGTAAAAAAGTGGGAATCAATGTGACAACTCTTTTTAGGATGGTTTAAGAGTGAGAGTTGCCACCTAATGAATTAAAGTGCGTTAGGGCACTATTCTATGCTAAATACAAACCATTTAATTAGTCTATGTCGACATAAGCTCGGGTATGGATTCAAATTACCTCAAAATAAAGGTGTTAGGCAACTTTCGAGGTCCATACATGTGGTTCTTGACTGAATTCATATTTTATGTGGGGATTCTACGTATAAATAAAGGTCACTTATTTTATAAAACTTAACATCAACTAAGTGATACAATAATAAGTAAGTAAGACAGTCCATTTGATTTTATATTTATTAATTATCTTGGTGATGCATTAATAGAAAAATAAATAAATCAGACAAGCAGAAAGAAAGAAGAAATAATTTATGTAGCAAATATTTATTTAATTAATAAACCTAAACTACCCCAAAGAACTAGACATAAATAGTAAAAAAATAAATAAAAAAAAATTCAAATGATTTGGAAAAAGAAATTATTATTTTTGTTTATTCGGTTCAACACCCGACTTATTAGCGGGTGACAATGTCGTATGTCACATTGTTGGATTAAGCTCTGGTCAACTTTCATCATTTTCCAATGTCTACCCACCCCACCTAGTTTGTTTATTAGACTCAAAAGTGTTCTAAAAGTGATGAAAGTGTAGCGTTCCCTAAGATGCCTACTCGTCCCAACTTAATGTCCAAGAGGCATTGTACTTCCTATTTTGGATTTGGGTTCTAGACCAAGGAAAAACTGTGTTACCGAATTGAACTCTAAGAACGTCAAGCAACGAGGATAACATTAAGAACATAATTGTCTCAAATAAAGTCTCTTATTTGATTAAGGTTGATTAGGTGCTAAACATGCTTAATATAGTTACACAACTATTTATTTTGTTTAGATAACCATAGAACCTATACGCATGCTTTCTAGACGATATAAATTGCTTAATCCCAAAATGATTACACAAACTAACAATTTTTTTAAAGAGTTGTAGAAAAGTGATTAAAGAGTACAGAAAAATTGAAAACTGTGCAGAAAATTATTTAAACACAGAAAGAATGATTTAAATTGCAGAAAATATTTAAATAGTGCAAAAAATTATTTAAAATTGTGCAAAAAATATTTAAAATAGTTCAGAATACTAAATAAATAGTGCAGAAAATTATTTAAAATCGTACCAAAACTATTTAAAGCAGTAAAAAAAATTAAATAAACAGTGCAAGAAATAATTTAATAGTGTAGAAATTTTATTTTTTAGAGTGCAGAAAAATTTATTAAATATGCAGAGAATATTTAATTAGAGCCAGAAAAATTAAATCAGTTGTGTAGAAAAATAATGAAACTGTGCAGAAATTTAAAATGTAGAAATTTATTTTAACTGTGTTGAAAATTATTGAAAGTGCTGAAAATAATTTTAATAGGTTTAACGTTAAATTGTACTCCTAAAAACATGATTTCTAGATGAGAAATGATCAACAAGTCAAAGGTTTTGATTAAAAATTCTAGAACATGATTTCTAAGTGTTAAATCAATTTATTAAAGATCCTAAATTATGTATTGCTTAGGTGATAAAGTAGTTGACATAAACACTTAAATTACATAATTTCCGCCCCTTGTTAGCAGTCCCCATTTTCATTATACATATATGCGTTTGTACAACATATTATTACATACCCAAAATAAATGAAGTAAAAGAAAAATAAAGAAGGACTAAATTGGATAGCCTTCAACGACTCATAAATCCCTGTCAACTCTATCTCAACTAAATTCTCACCTATAACCTATGAACATAAAAAATCAAAACACACCCTGAATCCAAAACATACCTTTAACTAAACATAACCAACCTTTGATGCCGTCGAGATCCTAATGATCTCAAGAATCCCAGTTAGGCTCACGCTTAAGGGGTATTGGTATGTCGTGGTTTTATGGAACATTCGATGCTTAAAACAGTGAAATTATGCATTGACTTAAGTCATTTCATCGGATAAGAATGTTTGTTTTATATGTATTGCAGGTAAATTAGGTCAAAAATGGTGTTTGACTTAAAAAAAAAGAAGAAGCTCTGAAAGGTTGAAGTACTGGTTAGGCCACAAGTCATTAAGTTACCTTACAACTCGTGGTCAGACTCGTGAGGTCAACAATGGAAGAAGCTGAGCTGAAAAAGTGAAGTATAAACTGACCACGACTCATAAACAGTGACTATGAGTCATGATGAATAACCGTACGAAGCACAGTGGCCAAAAAACTTGAAGATTGATAAAAAAGGTCCCAGTGGTAATGAGTGAAGACTACGAGTCGTAAAGACTGGCTACGACTCATGGTGAGCAGTCGTACCGATAACAGACTCAGATGCACTAAAAAGAAAACTCAGTGGAGTGACAACGACTAGCAGCCTATGATTCATAAGGACACATGATGAATCGTGACCACTAACGACAGAAAAGAGCCACGACAGTAGGCAACGATTCATGACCATTCCTAGCGACTCGTTGCCATAGGTGTGACCAATGCCGACATAGTTTTCTTATTTTGTTTTAATTAGGTTTCCTTTATTATTTTGAGATACTATAAATACCCTTGGGTTATGCTTTTGTTATGTTACACACTTTTGATATTTTTTCACATACATTCACTTCTTGACACTCGATACTTTTGTTCATGGGTTTTTGGTTTCATAATCAATTGAAGAATTTGGATTTTATTCTTTTCATTCTTGTGCAATTAATTCTATGTATTTTTCATTGATTGTCATGAATTGTCTCATAACCATGACTGGCTAAATTTCTTAACTAGGGTTGTGGGAACCGTAGTTGATTAATAACATAAAAGAAGTGGGAGATTCATCTATATTATTATGACTGTGTGTATTGTAATCTTCTTCATATTAATTTATCTCCTAAGCTACTGCAGAAGCTTAGGAATTACCTGTGTTCGATATTATCCTCACAAAGGAGTTCAAGATTTGGAAAGGGATTGCGACAGTGATTTGAGGCTATCAACCCTCGTCTAATCAACTTGAAACCTAAAAGGTGTTGTTGTACTAGGCTCAAAGATAAGGGATAGTAACGCGATGTCTTAAGAGTCAAAAAGTGAAGGGTGAGATTTATCAATGCGTTCACAAGATGGTTAATAATACGCAGCTTGTCAGACTTTGTATGTAGAGTAGTGGGATAAGTGAATTGAACATGAGAACCTTACGTAGTGAGAAGAAAGGGGAACACAGTCCTAGTATTTTTTTACTATTGTTTACAACCTCAAGTACTCATTTTTTTGATGTGTTACTGTGACTTTCAAATCCCACCATTTACTTTTCTGCACTGCCCGTGATTTCATCTAGTTTGAGATATAATTCCATGCATTCCTTGTGGGTTCGACCCTAACCTGGTTTGGGTTGCTATATTTGACATTGACCACAACATAGTTCTTTGGAGGTTAGTTTTGGGTGATATCAAATTTTGGCGCCGTTGCTGGATAATACAATGTTGAGTTGTTGATTGGATTTCTTGAATTTTTGTTTTTTTATATTTTTAGTTGGATATACACTGATGTATTCCTAACACTAGGAGTCGAGGTAATCCCTTTCTCTTATTGAATGCTGAACTAGAAAAATTGCTACAACATAATCATACGATGAGCGAACTAGTATAGGAAGACAATTTAGAAGGAGTTTGGGATGACCCTCACGCTGTACCTCCTCTGCTTCTAGTAATCCATAGAATATTACTGATAGATAGATGGATTTGATGTTAGCAGAAGATAATAACCACAAGAGGCAAGATGAGGAATCTCGATAGGCTCAACAGGCTGAGCTAGATAGGCTAAGACTAGTAGCTGATCATTGAGAAGTGCTCGAAGGTGATCGAAATAGAGCGCGAGGTGGAAGAGCTCTAGTGATACCAGTATATCAGCATCAACTGCCGTATGATGAAGATGAGGGTATGGTATATGTTGAGCATGCTAAGACAGAAGCTAGTATTTCTTATGCGTTGCCCCCAAATGTTAAGTTTGATATCACAAGTTCAATAATCTAGTTGTTGAATTTAAAAGGCATGTTTTAGGGGTTGTCGATAGATGATGCAAACATGCATCTTACAAATTTTACTAGGATCTGCACTTTGTATACCATTCCAGGGGTGGATCAGGAAGCATTGAGATTGAGGTTGTTCTCGTGGTCGTCGATCGGAGAAGCATCATTGTGGATGAGGGAACTTTCTAGAGGATCAATCACGACTTGGAACAAGTTGCATAGAAAATTTTTGAACCATTTCTTTCCTCCTGCCATGATGATACAACTAAAGGATAGAATTTACAACTTCAGGCAGTTTCTCGCCAAGTCTATGTATGAGGTGTGGTTTTGGTTCAAAAAGAAGCTAAGCATGGTATCTAATCATCAGATTACAAGGTCTAATTTGCTGGAGATATTCTACAGATCCCTGACTATATATTTTAGAGCAATGGCTGACACAATACCTGAAGGCATATTTATGCGTCTATGCTAGAAGATAGCATAGGAAATGCTAGATGAGATCTCTATCACTAATCGTGCACGGCTTAGAATAGAGATTGGGTTGCTTACAAAATAGTTTGCAAAAATGAATTCCAAAAAAGTGAATGTAGTAGGGGCATAGAGGTCTGTTTCCAAATCTTATAAATCTGACGTAGATGAGGAAGCTAAGTATCTAGATCGATAAATGAAGGGTTTCTAAGTCAAGGGGTAAAGAAACCAAGGTCAAAACTACTATGGTGATAGATACCAAGATAGAAGTAGAGAGCGAGATGGTGATTGGAGTTATAAAGATGAATATAAAAAGTAGAGTGCTAAATATCTTCCACCGAGTAGTCAAGCTATAGAGTCGAGAATAGAAGTAATGTTTTCCAAGCTGGTGAAAGTCTAAGAGAGTCAGAAAAGCTTACTTAAGGATACTAAGGAGGGCATATTAGTATTGAACCATAAATTTGAGTCACACGCCACTACGATGAAACAACTGGAGCAATAGTTTGGCCAAATATCGGCCACATTGAACCAGAGGTAGCCTAGCATTCTTTCCAGGAATACATTATAAAATCTAAAAAAATGATAGTCATTGTTATGCTATTACCACTTAGAGTGGTAAAACCACCATGAATCCCCTATGACTACTGCAGAAGAGCCAAGGAATAATGGTAATGATATTGATGATGATGAGACACCTGTCTTAGAATCTAAAAAATCCACATGTATTGAACATAGTGGTGATAATGATAAAGTGAAGGGAAAGATTGATGAGCCAGTGTTGAAGACTATTCTAAGAGCTCCTCCATCTTTTCCTTAAAGGATGAATAAAAAATTAGAAAAAAGTGAATATCGGAAGTTCCTGTCGATGTTGAAGGAGATAGCTGTCAATATTCCCCTTGTTGAGGCATTGGAGTAAATTCCTAGCTATGAAAAGTTCATAAAAGATTTGGTCTAGAAGCAGACAGTGAGTTTTGAGCTCGCTGATAGTATGCACCACTATAGTGCTGTTGCTTCCAGATCGTTAGTAGAAAATAAGGAGGACCCAAGAGCCTTCATAATTCCAGTACCATTGGGTCCTTCAACTTTGTTCGGGCTTTATGTGACTTGGGAGCCAACATCAATCTAATGTAGCTGGTGTTGTATAAGCAGTTGGGAGTGAGGACACCCAAACTAACTTCGATGAGATTATTTATGGCTGACCATACGATTAAGCAACCGATTGGTATATTTTGTGATATGTTGGCAAAGGTAGCATCCTTTATATTTCTGACTGATTTTGTTATTCTTGACTATGAGGTGGACTTCCAAGTTCC
Organism: Capsicum pubescens; assembly: GCA_030864215.1. Lineage (NCBI taxonomy): Eukaryota > Viridiplantae > Streptophyta > Magnoliopsida > Solanales > Solanaceae > Capsicum > Capsicum pubescens. The sequence continues at coordinate 130,935,340 of CM061543.1, forward strand.
TATCATCTTGGGTAGACCCTTTCTAGATACAGGTAGGGATTTGGTGGATATGGAATTAGGATAAATGAAGTTCACAGTGAATGATGGGCAAGTGATCTTTAATGTGTGCCAGTCGATGAAGGAGCCTAATGATATGCTGGTTGTTTCTATGATAGAAACCATTGATGATGTTTTTGTGCCCATTTAAGAGACTTAGAGTTAAGGCATTAGCAGCGGTGATCATGAACTTTGATAGTGATGGTATTGAGGAATATGATGAGATAGTGGGTTCTCTATATGGGAGAGGTTCTTACACTTATGCCCCTATGAAGCTTGACAGGGATATAAAAAATAGAACCACTCCTCCCGATCGATCGTCTATTAATGAGCCACCAATATTAGTGTTGAAGGTCCTCCCCTCTTACTTGTGCTATGTATTTTGGGGGCCGACAATACCTTGATGGAGATTATTATTATTGACTTGGCTGAATCTGAAGTAGAGGCATTGATATTAGTGTTGTAGATATTCAAGAAAGTTATAGGGTATACCATTGCAGATATTATGGGTAATCCACCAGGCATTTGTACTAACAAGATCTCACTCTAACCGTACCGCATACCCAGTATTGAGCATAAGCATCGGTTAAACCTTCTTATAAAGGAGGTGGTGAAAAAAGAAATTATCAAGTGGCTGGATGTTGTTGTAGTTTACCCCATTATAAATTGCAAGTGGATCAGTTCTGTTCAATGTGTCCCATAGAAAGGCGTAATTACTGTAGTGCCGAATGAGAAAAATGAGCTCATTCCAATGAGAGCAGTCACAGGTTGGAGTGTGTGTATAGATTATAGAAAGTTGAAAACATAGATCCAAAAGAAACATTTCCCTATACCCTTCATGGATCAGATGCTTGATAGGATAGCGGGCAAAGGTGGGTATTTTTTTTTTGATGGGTATTCGACTTACAATCAAATCACTATTGCTCCCGAAGACCAAGAAAAGATGACCTTTACTTTCCCCTATGGAACTTTTATATTCAAAAGAATGCCATTCGGTTGTGCAATGATCCAGCCATATTTAAGAGACGTATGATGTCTATATTCTCAAACATGGTGGAAGACACCATTGAGGTCTTCATGGATGACTTTTCTGTAGTTGATGATTCTTTTGATGACTATTTAGTCCACTTGGCCAATGCTCTCCGTAGATGCGAGCAATAAAACTTGGTTCTAAATTAGGAAAAATACCATTTCATGGTAAAAAAAGGTATTGTTCTCGGGCATACAATCTTAAAAAGGGGCATTGAGGTAGATAAAGCAAAAATAAAAGTAATTGAGAAGCTACCACCACCAGTCTCGGAGAAGGGTATCTAGAGTTTTTTGGCCATACCAGTTTTTATAGGCATTTGATCAAGGACTTATCGAATATTACAAATCCTCTATGTAAGATTCTTGAGAAAGAGGTGAAGTTTGATTTTGGTGATGCATGTCAGAAGCCTTTTGAGTGCCTGAAGGGGCGATTGGTGTCAACCCCTATCATTGTGTCTCCTGATTGTTCCCTGCCATTTGAGATCATATGTGATGTAAGAATTATGGCCTTGGGTGCTATCCTAGGCCAAAGGAGAGAAATGATCCTTCACCCAGTATACTATACCAGCAAGGCACTAAACCCTGCACCAAAGAACTATACATTTACTAAGCAAGAGTTCCTTGTGGTTGTTTTTGCCTTCGAAAAATTCCAATCCTATTTGATTGGGACTAAGGTCATAGTCCATATAGATCATGCAGCTTTGAGATACCTAATGGTGAATAAATATACAAAACCAAGGTTGATTAGTTGGGTACTCTTTCTACAAGAGTTAGATTTTGAGGTAAAAGACCGAAAAGGCATGGAAAATTAAGTTGTAGATCACTTGTACGAATTTGAGGAAGAAGAAATGCAGAAAGTAGGGGATGGGATTGAAATCGATGATACTTTTCCAGAAAAGAAGATTTTGGCAACATCACAAGACCGAATACCCTGGTTTACTAGCTTTGACAATTACTTGGCGAGTGCTCTTGTCTTAGAAGACGTGTCCTTCCAACAACGAAAGAGATTTATGCATGAGGTAAGGAGGTTTTTCTTGGATGAGCCTTACCTATTTAGGATTTGTGTGGATAGTGTTATTTGTATATGTATCCTGGAGATGGAGATGACGAGTATTGTTAAGGCTTGTCATGCTTTATCTGTTGAGAGTCATCATGGAGAAACCCACACAGCCAACAAAATTTTGCAATATGGCTACTACTGGTCAATAATATACAAGGTTGCTCATGACTTTGTCTTAGCATGCGACTAATACCAGGGGAAAGGCAATATTTCATGACACCATAAACTCCCCATGATGCCTATTCTAGAGTTAGAGTTGTTTGATGTGTAGGGAATTGACTTCATGAGATCGTTCATGATCTCCTATGGTATGAAATATATTTTGATGATGGTGGACTATGTATCAAAATCGTCTTTATTTTAATTTTGTATATTTTTTGCCTGAGGATATGCAAACTTTCTAAGTTGAGGGTGTAGATATGATATGGTTTCATGGCACATTCGATGCTTATAACGGTGAAATTATGCATTAACTCAGGCCGTTTCATCAGATATGATATGCATTTTATATGTATTCTAGGTAAATTAGGTCAAAAATGGTCTTTGACTTAAAAAGGAGAAAAAACTTTGAAAGGTTGAAGTACTGGTCAGGCCATAAGTCATTAAGTTTCCTTGAGACTCTTGTCTAGACTTGTGAGGTTAACAGTGGAAGAATCTAAGCTAATAGAGTGAAGTATAAATAGACCACGACTCATAAGCAGTGACTAAGAGTTATGATGAACAACCGTATTAAGCACAGTGGACAAAACTCCTAAAGATCAATACAAAAGGTCCCAGTGGTAACGAGTGAAGACCAGGAGTCATAAGGACTGACTACGACTCGTGGTAGGGAGTCGTACTGATACTAGACTCAAAGCCCCAAAAGTGGAAACTCAATAGAGTGACTACGACTAGAAACCTACAACTTATAAGGACATATGACGAGTTGTGACCACTGAAGATAGAAAAGATCTACGACAGCAGGCAACGAGTCATGACCAGTCCTAGTGACTAGTTGCCAGAGGCGTGGCCACTACCGACATAGTTTTCCTATTTCATTTTAATTAGGTTTCATTTATAATCTTGGGATACTATAAAAACTCTTGGGTGATACTATTATTATGTTATGCACTTTTGATATTTTTTCACATACATTGACTTTTTGCTACTCGACAATTTTGTTCTTGGGTTTTCGGTTCCATAATCAATTGAAGAATTTGGATTTTATTCTTTTCATTCTTGTGTAATTAATTATATGTATTCTCCATTGATTGTCATGAATTTTTGCATAACCATGAGTGGAAAAATTCCTTAACTAGGATTGTGAGAACCCTGTCTGATTAACAATATAGGAGAAGTAGGAGATTCATCTAGATTTCTGTGACTGTGTGTATTGTAATCTTCTTCATATTAATTATCTCATAAGCTATGACAAAATCTTGGGGATTGCCTGTGTTAGAGATCATCCTCACAAGGGACTTCGATCCTGGGAAAAGGGGATTGCGATAATGATTTAAGGCTATCATCCCTCTTTTAATTAACTTAAGACCTAAAAAGTGATAGTTGTACTGGAGTCAAAGACAGGGAATAGTAAGGCGACGCCCTGAGACTCAGAAGGTGAAGGGTGACATTTATCAAAACGTTCACAAGACGGTTGAGAATACATAGCTTGTCAGACTTTGCATGTAGAGAAGTGGGATATGTGAATTGAACACAAAAGCCTTACGGAGTTAGAAGCCAGGAGGAACACCGACCTAGTGTTCATCTTCTATTGATTACAACCTCAAGCACTTAAGTTTGGTGACGTGTTACTGCGACTTTCAAATCCCCCATTACCTTTTTGTAGTTCTCATGATTTCATCAAGTTCTAGATATAATTCCATGCATTCTTTGTGGGTTCGACCTAAACTTAGTTTGGGTTACTATATTTGTTATCGATCGTGACATACTTCTTTGGAGGTTACTTTTGGGAGACATCAGGTATGCAATGGACAAAGATTGTTTCAAATTCGCACAAAACTCCGATGGGGAACACTTAATTGCAAATAAAGAAGCAAATATCACCATTTTATGTCAAACTAAAATAGGCAGGTAGCATACACATCTAAACAAGTTGCAAGAAATTATAACAAAACATTGGACATACGAGGCAAGCGAGTATAAAAGACATGGCATCAAGCATTTAAAAGTCAAGAAAGTATATTAAAGCAACACAACAACAAAGAGAACATACCATTTAACAATATAAATGAGAAGGATCAAACTTTTAGGAAAAAAAAATGAGAGTCCCAAACATCAAGCGCAAATGAGAAAATAACACTTTGAGAATGCCAACAAGATAAGAATTCTATATATTTTGTATGTGCTTATCCAAGAAGAAACGTATATTTTAAGTGTTGTAGAATTGGTTCTTGGGAGTGTCTAATGACTGAGAAAAGATTGTTTATATCGGCAAAGAGTTGTGAACAAACATTTAAATAAAAGAAAGAAGAATAATCTCTAAATTAATTAAGGGGATTATTTTCCTTAAAAAAATAAGGCGAATTAATTAACTGCAGAAGCCATGCCATAGTTACCATAAATAACTAAGTAAAATATATTTCAACTAAAAATAACACGAGTTCTGAGAAATTCATTTTTCTTATCATAATTAAATCTAAAGGAAAATAAATAAGTCACAATTGACATAAATAACCAATTAAGAGAGTTGTACAAATTAATTAAGGGAAGAAAATATAAGATAGATGATTTTGAAGGCTTGACTTTTAAACAGACATATCATTAAAAAGGCAACAATATCATTTTAAGTATCAATCCATTTATATCTATCATAGAGGTGATCAAATTAAGCTACAATTAGTCTAAAATTATCAAAAAAATCAAATCCAAAGTTGTCATGATTTGAATTCATGAGAAAGAGGTGATAAATTAATCAAAGTTAATATGAATACGAGAAGAATAAAGCTGACAATAATAATAAAATGAAACCAATCAGCTGCTAGGGGCGGATGAATTTACCAAAACAGACAATACATGTTGTCTCACATTACTACAACCATCAATTTATCTTAGCCTAATCAAAGGATATTCTCACATAAGAAAATCAAGGAGAAAATTTCAATCACATGAGATTCCATCGGAATCAATAAAAATTGCATAAAATAAATACTCTAGTCTCAAAATTAGGGTTATCGTCGTTGATCAAATTTGGGCATTTTCATATATGTTAATCTAACGACATAAGAAAACACAAAATTGATTGAATAGTCTCAAAAATCAAAGCCAAATTTCACAAATTTAAAATATAAAATCTGTCTAAAGAAAAAAGGAGTTAGAACAGGATAATAAATTCAAACAAAGAAACAAACCTGGGATAGATTCTGAGAATTCGTCATGAACGTCAGCATTCTCTAATAATGTTTGACCAAAGCTCAGAGGCAATGCTGGATTGGTGGTTGCAGTAGTGGTAGTTTTTGTTGGGTTTCGTCGGAGAAATCATGACATTTATGACTAGGGGATGGCACAACTAGATAATGTCTCCATCAGAGAAATTTGTAATTGATGGTGGTGACATAAAATAGAGTGTAATACCTCATATTAGTCCTAGCTCAGTTCATCCCATAGTGTATGCATAAGAGGCTTAGAACCTGAAAATTTAGCTAAGCATTGGGGAATTAGTTTTATTATTGGCCTCTTAACTTTGATGATTTTTAAAGTGACCTTTATGACCCTGAGACAATGATTTCTAAGTTAATTCATGTTCAGGGGCGTAAGTAGCATGTCTCGGAGAAGTTTTGAATTTTTAGGACGAGAATTGGGTCGTGTTTGGATTTTAATACCAACATCTCAATGCGATTGCATTGTGTCTCACCGCTTATAGAGATGGGGTCCTTTCTGCATCACAGTATGCTGTTAAACGGCATCCCAATTACAAATTTAAATTCTAGAAAGGCAGTCTTGTTATTTTTCACTGCCCCAATCTGTGAAAACACGAGATTTATCACTAGTTAAGGCATTATATGCCTAGTTTCCTCAATTTCACTCTAAAATAAACCCTAGCCATCACCCAAATTCATCAATTTCAATCATTATTCCTTCAAGAAAATTTAAGAATTCAAGCTTCACCACCCAAGAACGATCAAGAAAGTTAATTCTCTTGCAAAATTAGAGCATTAAGGTATGTTAGGTGTTCATCCATGGGCCCTTTTCATCCATGGAGTCCAAGATCCTATTTTTATATTTTAAATTATGAATTTACATGTTTATAATGCATTATTTTCATGACTTTTATGAATTTCAATTATACATGATGTTTACAAGTGATTTTAGTTGGAAAGTATCCCTTATATGTTTGAAGCATGAAATTCCATGTTAAATCCCCAATGTATGGTTCTAGTGTTGTGACTATGTTATTCCCACATGTTTAAATCATCCCCATGCCTAAGTTCATGAATTTCAAGTGTGATGAAATACCTTAATGGTTGAATTTTGAACAATGACTACTTATTATGCTTTCAAGCTTTAGTATGTTTCTACTATTATTGTTATCGAGTTCTGGGGGTTATGAATACCCAAAAACATAGATATTTACTTAGTCTCAGTAATTTCAGAATGGTTTCAAATATATTTGAGTATTATTAGTTCATCCAGTTATCATACCAGTCAAACTTAGATCAGTTCAGTAATCTGAGTCAGTTCAGTTGGGAATAGGATTTAGCACCGAGCAAACACATGGATGATGGCTCACCTACTAGTAGAGGGTGTGACCTTTAGTAATATTCCCTTCTTTCCAAAACTATGTAGCTAGCATAGGTTTAGATGTTAACCTGCCAGTTAAGGGTTGACATATATCTCACTAGAGCACCTGCCAGTAGAGGGCGACTATTTATTCCTTTGGAACTTTACTTTAATGGATCTATAAATCCAGTGTTAGTACCCGTGGCATGGTACTGACACCCTTCCAATTGGGGTCACAGGTTGGACCCCAATTAGCTTATATTAGGTCATATCGGTTAGATGATAGCTACCATAGTCTCAGTTCAGTCTCAGTTCGGAATTTAGTTCAGGTTTTCTTGACCATAACATACAGTTTATCAATTAAATCAATACTCAGATTTTAGTATTTTAGTTTACAGACCTATTTCACAACATACTATGCATCAGTTACCTCATGCTATTCATTCAGTCAGTTATTATTCTTGCACATAAGCCCATGCATATTAGCCTAACCTTATTTAGCATAATAGTACATTCAAAGTACTAACCACATACTCGTTTCTTGCGCTATGATGTCTTATATCATAGGTTCGGATGCTTCATGTTCCCTACCGCACTTAGATATTCTAGCACATCAGTAGTAGTCGCAGTGGGGAGTCCTCATATTCCGAGGATGATTATGTTTACTTCAGTATTTTATTTCAGTTAGATAGTTGGAGTTAGTTGGGTCCTGTCCCATCAACTCTTATTCAATTAGTTTTAGAGGCTTTCGATACATTTAGATAGTTTAGTCTGTTTTCTCATCATTTTACCAGTTTTCAGATGGTTATTTTCAGACACTTATTTCTAGGTTTATAATTTCAGAGATATTTTCTATATTTAAAAACCTTATGGCATATTCAGTTGTTTCTGCATATGTTCATCACTAGTATATTATTCAGTGCCCACAGCAGGTACCAACTCATGGTTTAGCTTGTGGTCACTTATGATCGTAAGAAAAGTGTGGCATCCAGGGTGTACTACCCGGGTGTTACAAACTTGGTATCAGAGCTAGGTTTTAAAGTGTCTGTGGGAGTCTAAAAGCCGCTTCAAGTAGAGTCTTGTGCATGGGTGTGAAGCGTGCCAAACTTATGGACACGAGGCTATAAAATGTTTTAGGAAAAGTTTTCCTTCTTTTAGTGTCCATGTCATGCGAATGAGCATGACCTAAATTTAAAATCCCTTTCTAATTCAATCTTCTTTTCATTTATAGAACATGCCTCCCAAAAAGACTAATGGAAGAAGAAATAGGAATTAGCCCGCACCTCCGCTTGTTCAGGAAGATCCCTTAAACGAGCATGTCTCTTATGCCAAATTCAGGGTGGCATTCTCTACTTTAGCTAACTTAGTAGTAGCTCAAAATAATCAGCAAGATACTGTCCCAGCCGTTCTAGTGGATAATACTACCGCAACTAGGATTTAGGACTTCACCGAAATGAACCCTCCCCCGATTTCAGGATCCAAGTCTGATAAGGATCCGCAGGAGTTTCTTGACATAGTTTAGAAGATAACTAACATTATGGGTGTAACTTCTAGTGAGAGTGCAGAGTTAGGTGCTTACCAGTTGCAGGATATTGCTCACACCTGGTATAAGAAGTGGAAGGGAGATAGAGGTACAGATGCAAGGCCTATTGAATAAAAGGAGTTTTCTATAACCTTTTTAGATAGGTTCTTTCCCTTGGATTTAAGGGAGGCCAAGGTGAAAGATTTTATCGATTTTAAGAAAGGGAACATGAGTGTGAAAGAGTATTATCTTAAGATTACTCGGCTAGCCGGGTATGCTCTTAATGTGGTGTCTGATGATAGGTCTAGGATGAGTAAGTTTATTTTTAGGGTAGCTGATAGTGTGGTCAAGGAGTGTAGGATTACGATGTTGATTAAGGATATGGACATGTCTAGGTTGATGGTTCATGCTCAACAGATTAAGAAGCAGAAATTTAAGAAAAGAGTGAGGGAGACTAAGAAATCCAAAACAGGTAGCTTTAGTTTTGCTCAGTCGAGGTCAGAGTGTGGTAACTGTCCTCAATACTGTCAAAAATCTTTAATTCCAGCTCCGTCTTCAGCTAGTACACCAGTTCTGAAGTTCAGAAATGATAATCGGGATAAGGCGCAGGCTCTAAGTCCCAAGGCATTATGAACAGTAGTTGTACAAATCCTCTTTGTAAGAAATACAGTAGAAACCATCAGGGTGTGTGTAGAGATAGAAGTGATGTATGCTTTGGGTGTGGTAATCCAGGCCACAGAGTCAGGAATTGCCCAAATAGTGGTCAGCAGGGTCAGTCTAGACATCTCCCAGTTCTATTTGGTCACTCGACTCAGCTGGTGCCAGTTCTAGTACAATCAGTGGTCATCGCCTATATAGATTGTATGCACTTCAGTCCCGATAGGATCAGGAAAATTCTCCTGATGTGATTACTGGTATGTTATAGGTCTTTTATTTACATATTTATGCATTGTTAGATCCCAGAGCTTCTTTTTCATTTGTAACTCCCTACATAGTTGTTAATTTTGGTGTCAATATTTATACTTTAACAGAACCCTTCTCAGTGTCTACCCTACTAGGTGTCTCTATTGTAGCCATGCAAATATACAGGAACTGTCCGGTCATACTATCCTAAAAAAGTCACCTCAGCTAATCTTGTGGAGTTAGAGATGACTGATTTTAATGTCATTTTCGGCATGGATTGGATCCACTCATGCTATGCTTCAGTTGATTGTAGAAATAGAGTTGTTCATTTATAGTTTTCGAATGAACCAGTCATTGAATGAATGGGTAGTACTTCAACACTTAGGGGTCAGCTTGTTTCGTACCTTAGAGCGAGAAAAAAATGATATTCAATGTGTGTATCTACCATCTTGTTAGAGTTAAAGACTCTAGTTCAAAGATTACCAATCTCGAGTTAGTTTTAGTAGTGAGGGAATTCCCAGATATTTTTCCCAAAGATCTTCCCACAGTTCCCCCCGAAAGGAAATTCAACTTTGAAATAGACCTTCTTTCAGATAGCCAGCCTATCTCTATTTCACCCTATATAATGACTCTCATAGAGCTTAGGGAGTTAAAATAGCTGAAATATCTCTTAGATAGGGGATTCATCAGGCCCAATTTTCCCCATGGGGCGCTCAAGTCCTTTTCGTGTGAAAGAAAGACGGTTCTCTCAGAATGTACATCGATTACCGTCAGTTGAACAAAGTCATAATCAAGAATAAGTATCCACTTTTTGGGATTGATGACTTGTTCGACCAAATTCAGGGTACCATTTATTTCTCTAAGATAGACCTCAGATACGGCTATCATCAGCTTAGAGTCAGAGAATGTGACATTTGAAAACCATTTTCAAAACTCGGTATGGTCACTTTGAATTCCTAGTCATGTACTTTGGTATAATGAATGCCCCAACAGCTTTCATGGACTTGATGAACAGAGTTTTCAAGAAGTACTTGGATATGTTCATCATAGTCTTCATAGATGACATTCTTGTCTATTCCCGTAATGAAACTGATCATGCAAACCACCTCAGAATAGTATTGCAGACTCCTAGAGCCCATCAGTTGTTCTCCAAATTCAGTAAGTGCGAGTTCTGGCTAAGATCACTAGCTTTTCTTGGCCATATTATTTTCGGTGATGGCATTAGAGTTGACCATCATAAGACTGAAGTAGTGAGAAACTGGCTTAGACCCATTTCTTTGTCAGATATCAGGAGTTTCTTGGGTTTGGTTCGATATTACAGATGGTTTGTTGAAGGTCTTTTGTTTATTGCATCCCCCATGTCCATATTGACTCAGAAGAAATTCAAGTTTTAGTGGTCAGATTCCTATGAGAAAAGTTTTTAGGAATTGAAGACTCGACTCACCTCAGCCCCAATTTTGACCCTGCCAGATGACTCAGATGGGTTTGTTTTGCTGTGATGCTTCCAGTGTTGGTTTGGGTTATGTTTTGATGTAGAAAGGTAAGGTCATATCCTATGCCTCTAGATAGATTAAGCCCCATGAAAAGAATTATCCTACCCATGATCTTGAGTTAGCATTTATTGTGTTTACCTTGAACATTTGGAGGCATTATCTATATGAGGTGCATGTTGATGTTTTCATGGACCATAAAACTTTGCAGTATGTATTTTCACAGAGAAAGTTATATCTCCGTTAGAGAAGGTGGTTAGAATCTTTGAAAAACTATGACATGAGTATTTTATACCACCTGAGTAAGGCCAATATAGTGGTAGATGCCCTTAGTAGATTGTCTATAAGTAGTGTTGCTCATGTTGAGGATGATTAGAAGAAGTTAGTTCAGGAGGTTTATTAGTTGGCTAGATTAGGCATTCATTTGGTTGACTCAGCAGAGGGTAGTGTATGGGTTCAGAATAGTATGGAATCTTCTTTGGTTGCCGAAGTGAAGGAAAAACAAGATAGGGACCCTAGTCTAGTGAAGTTGAAGGAGTCAGTCAGAGATCAAAAAGTAGAGGTTTTCTCCTAAGAGGGAGATAGTGTATTGCATTTCCAGGGTAGACTGTGTGTGCCGTGTGTTGACGGTTTGAGACAGCAAATTCCTGTAGAAGTTTATGGTGCGTGTTATTCTATTCACCCAGGAGCCACTAAGGTATACTGTGATTTGTGGGAAATCTATTGGTGAAGTGGTATGAAGAGAGATATTGTAGAGTTTGTAGCTAAGTGTGCTAATTGTTACCAGGTTAAGGTTGAGCACCAAAGTCCTAGTGGACTATAAAGGAGTTCAATATTCCTACTTGGAAGTAGGAAGAGGTGAACATGGATTTTATGATAGAGTTTCCTCATTCACGTCGCCAACATAATTCGATTTGGATTATTATAGACAGAATAACCAAATCATCCCATTTTTGCCAGTCTATACTTCTTATTCAGTCGAGAATTATGCCAATCTCTATATTAGAGAGTTGGTCAGGTTGTACGGAGCCCCGTTGTCCATCATTTCAGATAGAGGTACTCAGTTTACCTCTTACTTTTGGAAAGCTTTTCAGAAGGGTCTTGGTACCCAAGTTCGTCTCAGTACAACCTTTCACCCTCAGACAGATGGTCAGGAAGAAAGGACCATTTATACCCTAGAGGACATGTTGATAGCTTGTGTTATTAACTTTAAGGGCAGTTGGGATGATCACGTGTCATTGATTAAGTTTTCTTACAATAATAATTATTATTCCAGTTTTCAGATGGCTTTATTTGAGGTTCTTTATGAAAGGAGATGTAGATCTCCTTTTGGTTGGTTTAAGGTAGGTGAGACAACATTGATAGGGCCAGGTTCAGCATTTGATGCATTGGAGAAAGTTCATCTAATCAGAGAAAGGCTTAAGACATCCCAAAGCCGATAGAAATCCTATGCAGATATGAGAAGGAGAGATCTTGAGTTTGTGGTTAGAGAGTTAGTTTATTTGATAATATCTCCCATGAATGGAGTGAAGAGGTTTGGAAGGAAGGGGAAACTCAGTCCCCGATATGTTGGCCCTTACAGGATCTTGAGTCGTTATGGGAAGGTAGTGTATGAGATTGAGTTTCCTCCAGATTTGGTATCAGTGCATCAAATATCCCATGTTTCTTTGTTAAAAAAGTGTACTGGCAATCCAGTTGTAGTAGTCCCTTTAGAAAGTACGGGCGTTCAAGACAACCTTTCTTACGAAGAAATCCCTGATCGGCAGACTCGTAGACTGAGGAACAAAAAAGTTCCCTTGGTCAAAGTTCTTTGGAGGAATTAGTCGTTGAGGGAGCCACTTGGGAAGCAGAAGCAGACATGTGTACCAAGTACCCTCATCTTTTCTGCGCAAACTCAGACTCAGCTCACGGTAATATTTTTCCTTAGATTATCTCTTTTCCATTGTCAGTTCCAACTATATAATCATCTTTATATCATTAGATGCATTCATGAATCAGTCCAATCATGTATCGTATCTCAGACTCAGTTATGTAATCATGTTTTCACCTATGCATATTCAGTAAGTGAATTTAATTTCCTTGGTATTCTCAGCTTAATTAGTCTCATTCGAGGATGAATATTCCCAAGAGGGAGATATTGTAATACCCCATATTAGTCTTAGCTCAGTTCAGCCCATAGTGCATGTATACGAGGCTTAGAACCGAAAAATTTAGCTAAGTGTTGGGGACTTAGTTTTATTTTTGGCCTCTTAACTTTGATGATCTTTAAAGTGACATTCCCAACCTCGAGATGATGATTTCTAAGTTAATTCATGTTCAGGGTTGTAATTAGAATGTCTCGGGGAAGTTTTGGATTTTTCAAATGAGAATTTGGCCGTATTTGGATTTCGATTCTAGTAGCTCAACGTGATTGCATCACGTAGCGCTGCTTATAGTGATGAGGTCCTTTCCACATTGTATTATGCTATTAAACAATATCCCAGTTATGAATTTAAATTCTAGAAAGGCAGTCTTGTCATTTTTCACCGCCTCAAACCGTGAAAACACGGGATTTATCATCAGCTTAGGCATTATACGACCAATTTCCTCAATTCCTCTCTAAAATAAACCTTATCCATCACCTAAATTCATTAAGTTCAATCATTATTCCTTTAAGAAAATTCAAGAATTCAAGCTTCACCACCAAAGAACGATCAAGAAAGTTAATTCTCTTGCAAGATTAAAGCTTTAAGGTACGTTAGATGTTCATCCATGGGCCTTTTTCACCCATGGTGTCCAAGAACCTATTTTTATGTTTTGAATCATGAATTTACATTTTTACAATGAGTTATTTTCATGAAACTTTTATGAATTTTGATTATACATGATGTTTACAAGTGATTTTAGTCGAAAAGTATCCCTTACACGTTTGAAGCATGAAATTCCATGTTAAATCCCCAATGTATGGTTTTACTGTTGTGATTATGTTATTGCGACATGTTTTAATCATCCCCATGCCTAAGTTCATGAATTTCAAGTGTTTGATGAAATGCCTAAATGGTTAGATTTTGAACAATGACAACTTATTATACTTTGAAGCTTTAGTATGTTTCTACTATTATTGTTATCAAGTTTTGGGGGTTATGAATACCTAAAAACATAGTTGTTTACTTAGTCTCAGTAGTTTCAAAATGGTTTAGAATACATTTGAGTATTATCAGTATAGTCAGTTATCATACCAGTCAAACTTAGACCAGTTCAGTAATCCGAGTCAGTTTAGTTGGGAGTAGGATTTATCACTGACCAAATCTCGGGATGGGGGATCACCTGCCAGTTGAGGGTGTGACCTTTATTAGTAGTCCCTGCGTTCCAGAACTACTTAGCCAACGTAGGTTAAGATGTTAACCTTCCAGTTGAGGGTTAACATATATCTCCCTAGAGCACCTGCCAGTAGATAGTGGCTCTTTAGTCCTTCGGGACTTCAATTTAGTGGATCCACACAACCAGTATTAGTACCCGTGGTACGGTACTAACACCCTTCCAACTGGGATCACAAGTTGGACCCCAATTATCTCATATTGGGGAATGTTGGTTAGATGATAGCACCCACAGTTTCAGTCCAGTCTCAGTTTGGAAGTCAGTTCAGGTTTTCTTGACCATAGCATATAGTTTATCAGTTAAATCAGTACTCAGATTTCAGTATTTCAATTTATAGACCTATTTCGGTATCATGTTATACACTTGGTCACGTATTCTCAGATTTTACAACTTTCACGCATACTATGCATCAGTTACCATATGTTATTTATTCAGTCAATTATTAATTATACACATGAGCCTATGCATATAAGCCTAACCTTATTTAGCATACCAGTACATTTAAAGTACTGACCGCATACTCGTTTTTTGCACTATGATTTTCATATAATAAGTTTGGATGCTCAGGTTTCCAACTGCACTTAGACATTCTAGCACATCAACAACAGTAGCAGTGGTGAGTCATCATATTCCAAGGACCGATTATGTTTACTTCAGTATTTTATTTTAGTTAGACAGTTGGAGTTAGTTGGGGCCTGTCCCATTAATTCTTATTCAGTTAGTTTTAGAGGCTTTCAGATACTTTCAGACAGTTTAGTCAATTTTGTCATTAATTTACCAATTTTTAGACGGTTGTTTTCGTACACTTATTTCCAGGCTTATAATTTCCGAGATATTTTTTGTATTTTAAAAACTTATGGCATGTTCTATTGTTTCTGCATATGTTCATCACCGGTATATTATTCAGTGCTTATTATAGGTACCAACTCATGGGTTATCTTGTGGTCATTTGTGAGCATAAGCACCGTGTGGCATCTAGGGTGTACTCCTGGGGTATTACAAGGTGTGCGGTTCACTAGCAGGCAGAGACGCAGTGGAACTGAAGTCGGTTAATGGCTCGTTAGTTTTATTTGATGAGGAGATGGAGTGGTTACACGGTTGATGAACTATTTTCATGGTTTGCAGCAGTTGTCAGACATTGGCTTTGCTGATGGAAGGCGTTAGCATTCAACGGATGATGGCCTGGGTTGGTTTGCTGGTGGCTGGAGTGGTTATTGGCAGCGATGACATTTGATGGTGGAGATGAGAGAGAGAGAAAATTTAAATGGGTTGCAGTTGGTTTGAGAGAGAGCTAAGATTAGAGTTGTTGATTTGTTAAAAAGGGGAGAAAGTAAAGATATAATATCAACCGTTAGATCAATTTTGATCAACAGTTGATATTAAAATTACTTTATGGGATCTAAATTGGTGTTGGAAATTAGGTTTAAAAGTTGAATTAGGGATTTCTCTTTTGGGGTAAATTTGAAATTGATTTAGGCTAAATTGACACAAATTGGGTATCAAACGGCTAGAAGTTAAATAAATTAAGGAAATCGAATTGAATTAGGCTGTAACTTAATGAATATAGTAAACATATAATAATAATAATAATAATAATAGTTATAAAATTAACAACACATAATATATTATTTTAAAATCAACGACAATAATAATTTGAAATAAATTAGACATCTATAAATTATGAATACAAAATTTAAAATTACTATAACAATAATGGTAATAATTATAGTAGTAGTAATAATAATAATAATAATAGGCAATGCAATTGTAAATTACGAGTGTGCATATTTGAGAAAATAATTTAATGCATATAATAAAACTATGTAAAATATTATATTTAAACTACATATACTATAAAAAATAAAATAAATTTACTTGAAAAATAAACTACTTACTTCAAAATCTTGAATGCAACATGTCAATATTTGTTTGATACCAAAATAATACATAAAAATATTAATATTTGAAATTAGTAATTCTAGTAAAATAACATCTTAAGAGGAGCACCGACAGGTCAAAATTGGGTATCAATAGCTACCCCTTCATTGCTCGAAAATGATAAAAGAATTATCGAGCAATGAAAGTTTACATAGTAGCCAATTCTGTCCGACCGAGAGAATGGCCTATTCAAATTAAAGCAACAAGATGTGGTTATTAAAATAGTGTGGCCGACACTTTGGTTGTAAGTCACCTACATATCTCTGGTTTTATGAGAATCAGGCCATCTGTGGTTCTATATTTAGAAATGAATGATATTCCTAAAGAAAAATGATGAATGTAGAGCACGAGTTTGCAAGGCTGGAATATAAGCGGTTTTGAAAGTGAAATGTGAATAGATTGAGATACTAGGACAAAAATTATGTTTCAGAATTGGGAGAAGAATAATTCTCAAATAACTTTTATTTTACCTGCCACTTTTAACAGAACTAGATATTAATGGTTAGCACACACACATGTATATATAAAATCATTAAACAATACGGTGAAAACAACCATAATAGATAACAATAATGACAAGAGGAGATAAAAAAGCATATCTATTTGACGTTGTTCTTGTTGTCTCAAATTTTTGAGATCCTAAAAAATCTACCCCAATTTCGTCTTTTAAGGAATATGACCATATTGAGCATATACCTGCAAAATCAAGTATCCTTATTTTAGGACGGATGAGCCAGATTGTCTAGCATATCCTATTTTAGGATGGATGAACCTAATATATCCTATTTTAGGATGGATGAATCCAATATATCTATATTTTAGGGTGGATGAACCCAACAATTTTTATTTTAAGGTGGAAGAACCTGATGTGTTCATCATATCCTAGTTTAGGGTGAATGAACCCTAGTATGTCAAATATATCCTATTTTTGGGTGGATGAACCCACTATGTCAAACATATCCTATTTTAGGATGGATGAACCTGATATGTCAAACATATCCTATTTGAGGGTTGATGAACCCAATATATCCATATTTTAGAATGGATGAACCCAACATATCCTATTTTAGGGTGGAGGAACCCAATGTGTTCATCATATCCTATTTTAGGGTGGATGAACCCAACATATCTTATTTTAGAGCGGATGCACCCGATATGTCAAACATATCCTATTTTAGAGTAGAGAAATATGGTATTTCAAACATATCCTATTTTAGGATGGATTAACCTGCTATGTCAAACATATTCTATTTCAGGATAGAGAAACCTGATTGTCAAACATATCCTATTTTAGGGTGGATGAATCCGCTATGTCAAACATATCCTATTTTAGGGTGGATGAACCCGCTATGTCAAACATATCCTATTTCAGGGTGAATGAACCCGGTATGTCAAGTGTATCCTATTTTAGGATGGATGAATCTGGCATGTCCCTTATTTGTTTGTAACTTCTTGTCATTGTCATGTCATTGAAATTTTGAGCACCCTAAAAAACTTTTACCCAGTTTAAAATATATTTTGCGCTTTCTTATGAATCAAAATGTTGTCTGCTGGTAAAATTTTTGAGGTAATTTCAAAATTCTGCCCTAATTTTTACTTGTGAAGTCTTATATTCCTGCATAACTTAAAAACATATTAGCTCAAGAGAAATGGTTATCTTGTATTCGAACATCAAGGTTCGACTTTGAATCTGCAATTTGTCATTTGAAGTCAAGGAATAGGCCAAGATAGTTTAGATTTATTGAATAAAGTCAAGTTAAAAGCTAAGATTATTCGAATATGAAAGAGAGAAATTTTTTATTAAATTAAGACCAAACCCAATAGTGGGCTTCTTATGTATCGAAATAGAAGTTAGGTCAAGCGTAGTTCATGAGTACAAAGAGAAATATAAACTAAAGAAAGAAATTTTATTTCTTAGAAATTAAATTGGTACTTTGCTTGATGGTTTTCCCTTCTCAATTTCTTTAACGTGCCTTATGCTTCTTTGTCAGATGTCTCGATACAATCTCTATTGGAGTACCTTGGACAATAATTGTACCTATGGTAGTGTCATAAATGTTGCTTAGAGTCCCTTTTCGTACTATAATTTTTCCTTTCTTAATCAAGTCTTGAATCTTATACCTCAATGCTGAACATTCCTCAATATCATGTCCTTGGATATATGAATGATATTCACACATTTTGGACAAGTCAAAACTCGATGGTGGGTATGTAGGGATCCAACCAATTCTTGGTTTCAAAACTCTTTGACCAAATAATTATTGGAATATGCTAGCCAAACATTCAGTTAAAGGGATAAAAGTACAAAGTTTCATTTTATCTGGGTGATGAGAATTGGATGGTATTGGATGAGTCTGCTTTTGAGTATCTAGCTGATGGGAATTTGGATATTGAAAAGCTTGTGGATTATGTAGGTCAAAAAAACATATGCATGTTGTGTATTTGGATAGTGTTGTTCTTAAGGTGGGATGATTGAAATATCTTCCTTTTTTTCTTCTTCTAGTGAGGCTTTTTATGCTTGAAAAATAGCTTGAGTTGCGAAGATATAAATAATTTTTCCTGTTCGAATAGCATATTCTAATCCTTTCCAATTACAATTAGATCGTCAAACCTTTGAACACATAGGCAACATAACTTTTGGTAGTAAATACCATATAATGACCTAATGAAAGATTGAACCAACTCTTCTTCAGGAGTAGGAGGACGTATCTTAAAAGCTTTCAATCTTTGTGTTGTATAATCCTCAAAAGATTCATGAGTCATTCTCCTTATTTCGAATATGTCCATCATCATCAGATCGACCTTGATATCAAAATTATATTGTCTCACAAAGTCTTGAGCCATGTCTTCCCATGTATGCCACTTGCCAAAAACTTGTTTGATATACCAAGTGAGTGCTATTCCTGACAGACTTTGAATGGACAATCTCATTAGGAGTGCTTCTCTATGCCCTATGCCAATTAGTCTGCTACAGTATTCCTTTAGATGCGTGATTAGGTCTCCATGCCCCTCAAACACTTGAATTTTGGAACTTTGCATCCTAAAGGTTAATCAACTGTTGGATGTAGATACATTTTCTTATACCTCAAATCATAAATGCCTTTGGAACGTAGACACTCATCCAAACTCTTTTCCATGTCAAGAAATTTTTATGTACAAATGGAATAAATAAGGAGATGTGGATAAGAAGATATCTTGTGCTGGGGAAGAAGAAAATTTGTATTATTAAAAGAATCAAGATACTTAGGTATATTTGTCAAATTGTAGATTCTTAGTCAATTCGGTGTTCAATTGCTATACACCTTTAAACAAACTAAACAAAAGTTACCATATAACATATAAAAGCTTAAAACATAATAAATATAAAAAAAAATTCTAGGATGAATACTGGACTTAAGTGATCTAGACGTAAATATTTAAAATCCTAATGCAAGAAACAAATGGTAAGGATAGAACATGATGCTGTATTTGAAATTACGATTGTAAAGAAGATAAGAAAGTTAGGAAAATGGACACGGTTGACTTTTGTTGAACATCAAATTTTGATTCAAAACACCCGTTGTGATTGGTATCATATCACATTATTGATCCATCCAATTTCATATAGAAAAGGAAAAAAGAAGGGAAAGAAAATAATTTATTAGATGAGACCGAACTGATTAAATAAGCACCTACGTATCCCTCTTATAGGGAAATCAGGTCAAAAATAGTTTCAATTACATTTGCAAGGAAAACATAAGAAAAAGTAACACATAGGGTAAAGATTTAAAGAAATATCAAATTCTTGGGAGTCTTAAGTGGAGAACCGACACGATATCCTTTAACCAATGTCGACCAAGTACAAGTCAAGCTTAGTAAATCAATCAACATCAGGATTTGGCTCCATCACATTTATCATCTTGGTATCAATCAACTTCTTAATCACGTCCTTTAAGGAAAAACATCCCTCAGTAGGATGCCCTTTCATCCCAGAATGATAGACATAAATTTGATCAGGGCGATACCGCAAAGACTTTGTATCACAAGGTATGGTAGCAATGGGCATGATGTATCTCTCTTCTTTAAGTGGTTTATACAACTTGTCCATAGGTTCGCCTAGAAGAGTGTACTATCTTGGTAGAGTTTTTTGAAACTTATCTTGAGGTTTGGAAGATTGGTTGTATCGTTGATCTATTGGTGGATTTGGGTAAGAAACCAGAATGTATTTTGATGTTGGATAAACAGATTAAAGTGGGTACCAAATAGTTTGAGAGGAGGTTTTGTGAAGGATTGAGGATAATAGGTTTGGACATAATTGGAGGTTGCAATGATTTCTAGAGATGGATACCATATTAGTTGAGGGAAGTGTTTCTATAATATTCTTCCATTGTTATCAAGTGTTTTATCTCTCTCCTTAATTTGAAATATTTATTATTAGCATGACCAGACATTCAAGAATGGAAGACACAATTTTTTTTTGAATTAAACAAAGGAATTAAAGGGAAATAGGAACCAAAAAGCTTTGGCTGTAGAATACCATGTGACCTAAACTTAAAAAATGACTGATGGTGGTTCATCTAAGAGAGTCATAACTTTGGGCTTGCTCACTTCTGCCTTTGAAGTCTTTGTTTCTTTATTGATAACCGTCTTTCCCTTATCCCTGAATTGTGGCTCACCCAAACCAACCTTATTATGTCTTGGATTTTAAACTATGAACTTCCTCTTCAGTTTGTTGTCGAGCCTCCCAATAAAGTCACTCTCCAAATTTTCCCAAGAGACCAACTTTCTAGCATCCTTCTCCATGTGCCACATCAATGCCATACCCATAAGTGAACTGACAAAAAGCTTCATCTTAAGACCATCACTTTGCCCTATAACTGATAGCTTGTCAAGGTAATCCTTCAAATGGGAATGAGGATTTTTGGACCCATCATATAATGGAAAGTTCAAGTCCCCAACTTTATTCTTATTTTCTTCTCTTGAGTTGGATGACTTATTCATCTCAATCTCTTGAAATGACACTACCTTATGGTTAGAAACCTGCCCTTGTTTCTCCTTCTCCTTGATCATATTTTTCAACTGACTAAGTACTTTTTGTAGTGGAGTTGAATACAGACTTGAAGACACTTGTGCCTCACAATCAGGCATAGGCAAAGTTATTAATATAGGAGGCTCCGTTGTGTAGATGGGAGTGCTGAAGTATATTTTAGATAATGGATTTGGAAAACCTGGTGGCATATCAGTTGAATCTCGAAGATCATTCATTATTGCCCTAATTCTCTTTATTTTTCTTTCCATATTTCTAATGATTGGCTCGAATGGAGTAGCTTTGTTTCTGTGTAACCCCAAACTTCCATGCTTAGCTTCACTATTGACAAGGCTGATAAACATTGCTTGACTAGCCATTTCTGATGTTCAACTTTAGTCAACCTCAGAAGAAAGGACTTATAGTTAGTAAAAAGGTATGCACGAAAAATCCTAGAATGAATATTCTATTTATTTTAAAATAATGAGTCATGCTCATTCGATGTGAATAAAAGTTGTGAGATCTCTATGTCACTTAGAGTTTAGGAAAGCTGGAGTACGACATGAATATGATAATATTAACGTACGAGAATCATGGTGGGATAATAGTATGTAAGAGCTGAAAGAATTAAGAAGAGGATGTCCTAAAATTATGAGTTGCACTAACAGATTATAAATGGATTAAAAATTTTTATCAAAGAAAAAGCTGGACCAAGAGATAATCAGTAGACTAACGGTTATTTTAGAAGATAGAGTTAAGTCAGGGGAATAAATTGGAGAGTTTTGAATAGGTTTCAAGTGTGTATTGTAGGGTTCTGACATGACGATAATTTTAAAAGTAAAGAGGTCTAAAGTAAGGAACACTAAGAGTAAGGAGTGACTAAGAATAGAATGAAAACAACAAGATAGGTAAGATATCAACACATACATAGAAATTCAACATATAACAAATAATATTATGCATCCTTTTGGGGTCGTGAATTTCTTTGGACTTTGAATGAGATTAACACTCAATGCATCAAGGGTACCAAGGTATCCTAGGTTGAATGAGACATATATTCCTTAGTAAAATAAATACGCAGCCATGACCTAAAGAACAAGAGTGGTTTCATGACATGGTTCCCTCAAGTGGACAACTTGAGAGTGGGAAAGCTTATGACTGTTGACGCACCACTGATCGACCAATTCATGAGGTATTTCCTAAAAGGATGTTTTAGGAATGAACGTCCGTGCAACCACACAACTTTTCTTAAAAGAAAAAAAGAGGTTTCAAGTGGAGGAAGATATGAGCGGAATGCCAGTTATAAAAACAGTAAAATGTAGCACGTTATGAGAATTACAATAACATATTTAGTAATATAAAAAATAAATAAATATAACATAAGATAACATATAGCCACATAAAAGGAAAAAAAGTGAAAAGAGAATAGATATGAAGTGATATATATAAAAACACATAAAGGGAGGAAAGGACTAACAAGGAGAGAAGACCAATCATGGTGTTAAAAATAAATAATAAAGAAATAAGGAATTGGGCAATTAGAAAAACACAAACATCAAGATAAAATAAAAATTAAGAAAAATAGAGAAAACATAGAATCCCACATAAAATACAAATTCGTAATGGTTAGAATCTAAGTATCCCTAGTAGAGTGCTATGCTATTGCACTCCATTTTTCTTGCAAAAAGCAAAATTCAACATGGCAACTCTTTTTAGGATGGTTTAAGAGTGAGAGACACCACCTAACGAATTAAGGTGCGTTAGGACACCATTCTATGCTAACTACAAACAAGTTAATTAGTCTATGTCACTAGAAGTTCAGGTAAGGGTTCAAATTTCCTCAAAAGGATGGTGTTAGGCACATTTCGAGGTTCATAAATGTGGTTCTCGGCCAAATTCGTATTTTACATGGGTTTCTACGTGATAAACAAAGGTCACTTATTTTATAAAACTTAACATCAACTAAGTGAAATAATAAGTAAGCAAAACATGTCTATTTGATTGTCTATTTATTAATAATCTAGGTGATGCATTAAATAAAAAATAAATAAATCAGACAAGTAGGAAAATATAAGAGAGGCAATTTATGTAGAAAATATTTATTTAATTAATAACCTTAAAATACCCCAAAGAACTAAACATACAAAGTAAAAAAAGAGAAAATAAATTTGAAAGATTTGGACAAAGAAATTATTATTTTTATTTATTCAGATCAACGCCCGACTTATTAACGGGTGACAATGTTGTATGTCGCGTTGTCAGATTGTGCTCAGGTCAACCTCCATTATTTTTGAGGGTCTACCCACTCCCACCTAGTTTATTTATTAGGCTTAAAAGAATTCTAAAAATGATGAAAGTGTAGCATTCCCTAAGATGCCTACTTGTCCCAACTTAATGTCCAAGAGGCATTGGACTTTCTATTTTGGATTTGAGCTCTAGACCAAGGAAAAGCTATGTTACCTAATTGGACTCAAAGCGCGTCAAACAATGAAGACAATATTTAGAACATAATTGTCTCAAATAAAGCCTGTTATTTTATTAAGGTTGATTAAGCGATAAACAGGCTTAAAACAGTTACAAACTATTCATTTTTTTAGAATAAACTTAGAACCTATAGGCATAATTTCTATATGATATATAATTGATTAATACCAAAACGATTACACAAACTAACAATTGATTTCAAAAGAGTTGCAGAAACGTGATTAAAGAGTATAGAAAAATTGTTAAACAGAGCAGAAAATTATTTAAACAGTGCAACAAAAATAATTTAAACTATAGAAAATATTTAAATAGTGCCGAAAATTATTTAAAACTGTGCAGAAAATATTTTAAACAATGCAGACTACTAAATAAACAACGCAGAAAATTATTAACAAGTGTGCAAAAAATATTTAAAATAATACAAAAATTAAATAAACAGTGCAAGAAATTATTTAATAGTGTAGAAATTTAATTTTTTAAAGTGCAGAAAAAATTATTAAATATGCAGAAAATATTTAATTAGTGCCAGAAAAATTGAATTAGTTGTGAAGAAAAATAATGAAACTGTGCAGAAATTTATTTTAATAGTGCCAAAAATTATTGAAAGCACCGAAAATAATTTTAATAGATTTAATGTTAAATCATACTCCTAAAAAATAATTTGTAGATGAGAAATGATCAACATGTCAAAATTTTTGATTAAAAATTCTACAACATGATTTCTAAGTGTTAAAACAATTTAATTAAAGATCCTAAAATTTGTTTTGCCAAGGTGATAAAGTAGTTCACATAAGCACTTAAATCACATAATTTTTTTCCTATGTTAACAGTCCCCATTTTTATTATACATATTTGTGTTTGTACAATATATTATTATAGACCCCAAAATAAATGAAATAAAAGAAAAATGGAGAAGGACTAGATTGGATAGCCTTTAACGGCTCCCAAATTTCTGACAACTCTGTCTAATATAAATGCTCGCCTTTAACCCGTGAATATAATTGAAACACAGCCAAATCCAAAACATACCTTTAACAATACATACCCAACCTTTGATGTTGTTCCAGGCAGGCTCACGATAAAGGGTATGCGATGCACAAAAATTGTTTAAGATTCACACAAAACTTCAGTGGAGAAGCACTTAATTGAAAATAAGGGAGAAAATATCACATTTTTATGTCAAACTAAAACAGACAGGTAGCAAAGACATCTAAACAAGTTGCAAAAAATTATAACAAAACATTGGACATGCGACACAAATGAGTATAAAAGTCATGACATCAAGTATTTAAAAGTTAAGTAAGTATGTTAAAGCAAGATAACAATAAATTGAACATACCAATTAATAATATAAATGATAAGGATCAAATTATTACGAAAAATAAGACTAGAGTAGCAAATATCAAGCGCAAATAAAAAACTGACTCTTCGAGAATGCCAATAAGATAAGAATTCTACGCATTTTGTATGTTCTTAACCAAGAAGAAGTGTATATTTTAAGCGTCGTAGAATTGGTGCTTGAGAGTGTCTGATGAATGAAAAAAGATTGTTTATATAGGCAAAGAGTTGTGAACAAACATCTAAATAAAAGGAAGAAGAATAATCTCTAAATCAATTAAGGAGATTATATTCCTTAAAAAAATAAGGTGAATCAATTAACTGCAGATGTCATGCCGTAGTAACCATAAATAACCAAGTAAAATATGTTTCAACTAAAAATAACACGAGTTCTGAGAAGTTTATTTCCTTAACATAATTAAATCAAAAAGAAAAAAAAAGGCCACAGTTGACATAAATAACCAAGTAAGAGAGCTGCCCAAATTAATTAAGGGAAAGAAAGTATTAGATTGATGGTTTTGAAGGCTTGACTTTTAAATACATATATCATCAAAAAGTCAACAATATCATTTTAATTACCAATTCATTTATATCTATCGTATAGGTGATCGAGTTAAGCTATAATCAGTCCTAAATTATCAAATAAATTAAATCCCAAAGTTGTCATGATTTGAATTAATGAGAAAGAGGTGACAAATTAATCAAAGTTAATATGAATAAGTGAAGAATATAGCTGGCAATAATAATAAAAAAAATCAATCAACTACTAGAGGGGAATGGATTTACAAAAATAGACAACACAGGTCGTCTCACATTACTACAAACATCAAATTATCTTAACCTAATCAAAGGATATTCTCATATATGCAAATCATGGAGAAAAATTCAATCACACGAGATTCCATCAGAATTAATAAAGATCATAAAATAAATACTCTAGTCTCAAAATTAGGGTTAGTCGTCGTCGATAGAATTTGGGCATTTCAGATATGTTAATATAAGGACATAAAAAACACGAAATTAATTGAATCATATCAAAAATCAAAGCTAAATTCCACAAATTTTAAATCTAAGAATCTGTCTAAAAGAAAACGGAGTTAAAAGAGAATAATGAATTCAAACAAAGAAACTAACTTGAGACGGATTCTTAACTTTAGCATTTTTCAACAATGTTTGACTGAAGCTCGGAGGTGGCGCTGGTTTGGTGGTTGTTGTAGTGGTGATTTTTGTTGGGTTTCGTTAGAAAAATCACGACATGGTGACTAAAGGCAGGCACAACTTGTTGGTGGCTCCACCAGAGCAATTTCGCAACTGACAGCGGGGACAAAAAATGGTCGGACTCACCAGCTGGTTGAGATGCAGTGGTGATGGCAGCAGTGGTTGGTTTTCTTTGGTGGGGAGATGAAGTGGTTTCATGGTTGACAAGATATTTTTCATGCTTGCCAACAGTTGTCAGGTATTGGCTTGGCTAATGGGAGGCATCGGTGTTAGCAGATGGTGGGATGGGTTGGTTTGCTAGTGGTTGGAGTGGTCATTGGCAGCAGTGGCGTTTGATGGTGGAGATAAGAGAGAGAGAAAATGTGGAGGAGTTGCGGCTGGTTTGAGAGAGAGTTGAGATTAGGGTTGTTGATTTTGTTAAAAATGGGAGAAAGTGAAGATATAATATCAACTGTTAGATCAATTCTAATCAGCGATTGGTATTAAAATTACATTATGGGATTTTTGAATTGGGGATTTCAATTTTGGGGAAAATTTGAAATTGATTTAGGCTAGAATTTACACAAATTGGGCATCAAAATGGTTAGAAGTTAAACAAATTAAGGAAATTGAATTGAATTAGGCTGCTACTTAATGAATATAGTAAATATATAACTACTACAACAACAAAAATAGCAACAACACAACAACAACAACAACAACAACAACAACAACAACAACAACAACAATAATAATAATAATAATAATAATAAGAAGAAGAAGAAGAAGAAGAAGAAGAAAAAGAAGAAACTAAACACGTAATATATTATTTTAAAATTGACGATATTAATTATTTGAAATAAATTAGACACCTACAAATTATGAATACAAAATTTAAAATTACTATAATAATAATAATGGTAATAATAGTAGTAGTAATAATAGACAATGCATTTGTAAATTATGAGTGCACATATTTGAGAAAATAATTTAATACATATAATAAAATTATGTAAAATATTATATCTAAATTATGTATACTATAAAAAATAAAATAAAATAACTAGAAAAAAAATAAATTGCTTACTTCAAAATCTTGAGTGCTACATGTCAATATTTGTTTATACCACAATAACACATAAAAATATTTATATTTGAAATTAATAATTTTGGTAAAATAGTAGCCTAAGAGGAGCATCGGGAGGTTAAAATTGGGTGTCAACAAGAAGTCCCTTGGATTTCAATAATCTGTGACTGAGAAGATACCTTAGCTGGACCCACAGTAAAAGCTAGCAATGCCGGCTAAATGGGGCAAGATAGGTAGGCCTACTGCCCAAGTCCCTTAGAGAAAGATTTGCTGAAATTCCCAACATTGTAGGACTTCTTAGCTAACATCTTGTCTGACCTGCTTGCGTCACCCCTTCTAACTTCTTCACATAATTTGACAACTCATTGAACACCTTCCATAGCAAAGACATATACATAGACAAGCCCTGAAGATCATTATTCAAACCCTTAACATAACATTGAATAGTTTTCTCTTTATTAGCTAACAACTGAGTAGCATAGCGATACAAAGCATGGAACTTAGCCTCATATGCCACATATGACTTATCACCCTATTCCAATGCCAAAAAATCATCTTTCCTGATATCACTGAAGGCATGTGGCACATATTTCTCTAAGAAAAAATCATGAAATTGCTCCTAGTTCCATCGAGGTAAAACCAGTGATCGACATTCAACATACGACCTCCACAATTGCTTAGTATCCTTCTCCAACAGAAAGGTCAGAACTTAATTCCATGTTGTTTCACAATACTCATCTTATGGAACCCCACATTGGCGGGAGCGTTATACTCTTGCTAGGGAGTATAACCTTAAACTCATCTCTGTGATCACAAACTCGGCTCTTTGGCCCTTAAATCTCAATCCTACGGTGGCCTGTAGTTCTGGGGAAATACCACATTTCCCACTTGGTGATAAATACTACTCCCAAACACAAGCTCAGAACGCGTTAGGAAATCTACCACAAATATCATAAGGATCTATCATGAAGACCAAATCAAATCTCTTTCTCATTTATCAAATCATAATCAATTTGTTGATTCCTAACTCGACTTAAATCAAACCAGTCTTTCTCACTATCAAAATGTGTCAATTCATTAAATCATGTCAACATCAATAACTTTGAGGAAAAATAAAGACTCGTTGTAACAACTCAATAATCCAATTTATCATAAGGGGGCTTAAAGCTTGACACATATCATAAAAATGCTTGAACTATCAACTCATGACACTTATCTTAAATCACTTAGAAATCATCATTTTATAATAAAAATATACATCTCATGGCATAAATTCTCGATTTAAGAAATGGAGCAATGAAATAGTCAAGTATATCAACCTTGAATAGCTCAATTCTCATAAATCAATGATAAAATAATTTGAGTATAAACCCACTTGCAAAATCATAAAATTCCAATAGTAAAGATCAATTCTTTGGGCATAAGAATGAAAGGATATTCTTGTTCAAGCCCAACATACCTTGGATTATGATTTTTAAGATGAACAGGCTTGATTGGAAACTCTTCTTTTCACTTTTGAGCTAAGTTTCTTGATGTCTTTGGCTTGGAGAACTTAATTCTTGAACAACTTGGTGAAATCTTTGAAAAATTCTTGAATTTCTTTGAGAAGATTTGATTTAGGATTTTGGAAGAAACCCTAGTTTCTAGAGGGTTATGGAAGAGAAAGGAGAAAAAAATGAACTTCCCTTCTCTACTTGGATATATATATACAAGACCAAAATGGGCATAAATGACCAAAATACCCCTAAAAAAGAGTTAAAAAATTTGTCGATCGGGTCGGTGATGGTCAAACTGACAGTCCGTTAGGAAACTAACGGTCCACCAGATCGTCCATTACTCGGGGGCCAGAAATAGGACATTCTACCTCGACTTGACGGTCCCCTTGACGGTCCGTCTAATTTTTGGTAGCCCACCATTTTGGCCATCGCATGATGGCCAGAAAAAGGGGTTACTACCTTGGCTTGACGTGACAATTGATGGTCCACCAAGGACTTGGCGGTCCTTCAGGTCTACCATCAGGCCTGGACAATTTTGACATCACTTAGTAAAACGGCCATAACTTCCTCGTCCGATGTAGGATTTTGATGAAATTAGTATTGATGGAAAGCTTATTCAATGCTATACATGATAGAAAGTAGAAATTAGAGAAATACGACACAATATAAACATCAATCACTTTGGTATCCACCCCTATCCACTCAAAAGACAGATTTAGGCTTAAGGAATGATTGGGATATTATAATATCTCTCCTTGGAAACATTCATTCTTAAATGTTGTTAGATAGGTCAAGAATAAGAGAAAATCAGGATACACAGCTGGAACGACCCACTCGAAGGGCTTACTTTACTCTATACTTTTGAGTACTGCACAGAATCCACGAATCATAGAGAGAGTAACCATATAGCTGAATGCACAACTGAATTGAGGAAGAATAGTACCTTCAGCTTTATTTGAACTCGTGGAGAAGAGATGAGGGTAACTAGCTCGCATATCTTCTTCTGCTTCCCAAGTAGCACCCTCGACTGATTGATTTCACCAT
Source organism: Capsicum pubescens (assembly GCA_030864215.1). Lineage (NCBI taxonomy): Eukaryota > Viridiplantae > Streptophyta > Magnoliopsida > Solanales > Solanaceae > Capsicum > Capsicum pubescens. Next base: position 130,965,042 of record CM061543.1, read on the forward strand.
AAAACTTTAACCAAGGGAACTTCCTTGTTCCTTAGTCTTCGGAATTGATAATCTAAGATCTCGATCGAAACATTATCATAAGAAAGGCTACCCTGAACATCAGAGCTTTCTGACGGATCAACAACAACAGAATCACCAATATGTTTCTTGAGCATAGAAACGTAAAAGACAGGATGGACAACAGATAACTCTGCAGGCAACTCAATCTCATAAGCTGCTTTCCCAACACGTTGCAAAACTCTATAAGGGCCAACATATTGGGCACTAAGCTTTCCTTTCTTGCCAAACCTTCTTACCCCTTTCATGGGCAAAATTTTTAAGTACACCAAATCATCAACTTCAAACTCAATAGCTCTTTTCCTCACATCTGCATACGACTTCTGACGACTCTTGCCTGTCTTCAACCTCTCCCTAATCAGCTTAAATTGTTCCATAGCCTCGAACACAGCATCAGGTCCAATCATAACAGCCTCACCCACTTCGAACCAACCTATGGGTGATCTACATCTCCTTCCATACAAAGCTTTAAATGGATCCATTCCAATGCTAGCATGAAAACTGTTGTTATACGCAAAATCAATCAATAAAAAATATTCATCCCAACTTCCTTTGAAATCAAGAACACATGCCCTCAACATATCCTCCAAAGTCTGGATAGTCCTCTCAGCCTGACCGTCGGTCTGTGGATGAAAAGAGGACCTAAGATAAACTTGGGTACCAAGACCCTTTTGAAAGGCTCTCCAAAACTGAAAAGTAAATTGAGTACCTCTACCAGAGATGATAGATAATGGAACTCCATGCAACTTGACTAACTCTCGAAGGTATAGCTTAGCATAGTCCTCAGCGATGAAAAATGTATGTACTGGCAGAAAATATGTTGACTTAGTCAACCTGTCTACAACAATCCATATAGAATCATGATAAAGACGAGAAAGAGGTAAACCGGTCACGAAACCCATGTTCACCTCTTCCCACTTCCATGTAGGAATGCTAAATTCTTGCATCATCCCACCGGGTCCTTGGTGCTCTATCTTAACTTGTTGGCAAGTTGAACACTTCTCTATGAAATTTGCTATATCCTTTTTCATACCATTCCACCAATAAATTTCCCGCAAATTGCGGTATATCTTGGTAGCACCGGGATAAATAGAATATCGCGCGCCATGCGCTTCAACCATAATTATCTGCCTTAAATTGTCAACATCAGGCACACACAATCTATTCTGAAATCTCAATACACCATCTCCCCCTTGGGGAAAAACCTCCACCTTTTGGTCTTTAACTGACTCTTTCAGTTTGACCAAACAATAATCCATATCTTGCTTCTCCTTTACTTCCGAGACTAAAGAAGATTCAGAACTACTCTGAACCCAAACATTACCCTCAGCTGAATCAAGCAATCTAACACCCAACCTAGCCAAATAATGTAGTTCATGAACCAATTCCCTTTTATCGTTCTCTACATGCGTCACACTACCCATCGATGACCTACTAAGGGAATCCACTACTACATTGGTCTTTCCCGGGTGATACAACACACTCATATCATAGTCCTTCAGCAATTCTAACCATCGCCTCTATCGAAGTTTCAACTCTCTCTGAGTAAGAACATACTGTAAACTCGTATGATCCATAAAGACATCAACATGAACACCGTACAAGTAGTGTCTCCAGACTTTTAAGGCAAAAACTACTGCTGCTAGCTTAAGATCATGGGTCGGGTAATTTATCTCATGCGGTTTCAATTGCCTGGAGGCATAGGCTATAGTCTTACCTTTCTACATCAATACGCAACCCAAACCAACTCTCGAGGAATCAAAATATACCACAAAAACATCAACACCATTAGGAAGGGTTAAGACAGGGGCTGAAGTGAGTCGAGTCTTCAGCTCCTGAAAACTCATCTCGCAGGAATCTAACCACAGGAATTTAACTTTCTTTTGGGTTAACCGGGTCAAAGGACATGCAATAGAAGAAAAAACTTCAACAAAACAATGGTAGTAGCCAGCTAGACCCAAGAAACTCCTAATGTCAGATAGGGAAATAGGTCTAGGCCAATTTTTCACAGCTTCTACCTTTTGAAGATCAACTCGAATACCTTCAGAAGAAATAATATAACCCAGAAAGGCAACTGACCTTAGCCAAAAGTCACACTTGCTAAATTTGGCAAACAACTGATGATCTCTAAGGGTCTGCAAGACAATTCAAAGATGATCTGCATGGTCGTTTTCATTTTGGGAGTACACAAGAATGTCATCTATGAATACAATAACAAACATATCCAGGTACTGTCTGAACACCCGATTCATAAGGTCTATAAAAGCAGCTGGGGCATTTGTTAGCCTGAAGGACATGGCCAGGAATTCAAAATGATCATAACGGGTGTGGAAAGATGTCTTTAGAATATCACATTCTCTAACTTTAAGTTGGTGATAGCCGGATCGCAATCTATTTTCGAGAAATAACTGGCACCTTGCAGCTAATCAAACAGGTCATTAATTCTAGGAAGAGGGTACTTGTTCTTAACTGTGACCTTGTTGAGATGACGATAGTCAATGCACATACGCAATGAACCATCTTTCTTTTGCACGAATAGAATGGATACTTCCCAAGGAGATACACTGGGGCTTATAAAACCCTTATCAAGAAGATCTTTGAGTTTCTCTTTCAACTCCTTAAGTTCTGCTGGGGCCATACAATACGGAGGAGTAGAAATAGGCTGCGTATCAGGAAGAAGATCAATCCCTAATTTTATCTCTCTATCAGGAGGTACCCCTGGCAGATCTTTCGAGAAAACATCAAGAAATTCATTGACAACGCTAATAGATTGAATAGTCGGAGTCTCATACTTAGTGTCTTTAACTTGAACCAAATGATAGACACAACCCTTGGATATCAATTTCCTGACTTTAAGGTAGGATATAAAATGACTCTTGGGAGCTATAAAATTTCTGGACCACTAAAAAACTGGCTCATTGGGAAACTAAAACTTAACTACACGGGTACGACAGTCTATAGATGCATAGCAGCAGTGAATCCAATCCATACCTAGAATAATGTCAAAATCAACCATGTCTAGCTTAATCAAGTCTGCAAACATGATTCTGTTAAAGACAATGATAGAAAATTTCTTATACACTTGCTTAGCAACAACAGATTCACCTACTGAAGTAGAAACTAGAAAAGGCTCAGGAATCTTTTCAGTATTGATTTCAAAATTCACAGCCACCAACGGAGTCACATAAGAAAGACTTGACCCAGGGTCCATCAATACATACACATCAAAGTAAAATACACGAAGCGTACCAGTAACAATATCTAGTGAATCTTCCTGCTCCTGGCAGAGTGGTATAGCATAAAAGCGATTCTGGCGTTGACCACCTGCAGTACTAGACGAGGCACCCGAAGGAGGAGTACAATGAGCTAAAGGGGCTGGAGCACTAATAGGCTGACTCTGGGGACGAACATCACGACTCCCCTGTCTGGCATATGGGCAATCCCTGAATCTGTGGCCCAACTTACCGCAACCAAAACAACCCCTCCGATTGACAAAGAACTCACCAGAATGGTCCCTACCGCAATTCGGACATGGGGGAGGACGAGGTCTGTTACTCACACTGTCCTGGGACCTGGACATAGTAGGCCTATTACCCTACTCCTGCCTAATTCTGAATACGGGAGTACTGGCTGATGAAGGTGCTGACACAAGTGAATGACTTTAGAACTAAGGGCAGATCCTTCTCGAAAATCTAGTTTGACTATACCCCTGCCGGTCTGATCTAACCCTCTTATTTTCCCTTACTCTTTTTCTCTCCTTCACTTTGACCACTTCAATCTGTTGAGCATGTATCATTAGTCTAGAAAGTTCCATGTCCCTATTAAGCATAACAGACCTTCACTCTTTCATAACATAACCAGATACACCAGCCAAAAACTTACTCATACTAGTTCTGGAATCATCCATCATACCGGGAGCATACTTAGAGAACTGATTGAACTTATGACATACTCCTTAACTGTCATGGAGCCCTGTCTCAAGTTCATAAATTCTTCTAGTTTCGCTTTCTGCAACTCCGGGGGAAAGAACCTGTCTAAGAATGCGTCCTGAAATGATTACCAAGTCATGGGAGCGTCATTCTCCTCCCTACTCTTCCTCCACATCTCCACCCAATCATATGCAACATCTTTCAAGCGATAAGAAGCTAGCTCCACACTTTATTCCTCTATCACATGCATAATGTGGGTAATCTTTTTCACCTCATCGAGATACATCTGTGGGTCCTCACCTACCCTTGACCCATAAAATTCCGATGGATTCATCTGTAGAACTGCGGCCTGAACATTGGCCTAAGCATTGGCACTAACCGCCTGAGCTAGCACCTGAAAAGCTTCTCGGAACTCAGCGTGGGAAACTGTATCACCTAAAGGATCAATGGGTTGAGGTCGTTCATTATTTCTGCAAGCTCTACGAGGAGGCATTTTCTGTCGTAAAAAATCACGAATTAACAGCAGAAAGAAACAGTCATAGGCACGATAGACTTTTGAAAGAAAGAAATAACTTTTTCCTAAAATGTCCCGTAGCCTCTTGCTTATAGATGTGGCATGCTACACACCGATGATCAAGACTCTACGTAACGCGGCTTGTCAAACTCCCTAGGACTCTTTGAACCTTAGGCTCTGATACCAAGGTTGTAACGACCCAAGAACCTATCCCGAGACGTTACATGGTGCTTAAAACCACGCGTGGCCTCAATTTAACCCTCTACGCCTTTCATTACTTTCAAAACTCACTACGATGAAAATCAAGCTAAAGTAAGAAAGAATAATCATGCCATGAACACATTGGAATATGAAGAGATACTGTCCTATACAATCAAAATACTAAAGTTCTGCACATACTGGTACTCTAGTCTGACAAAGCCTCTACTACATAAGACTGAGAAGCCATTGGGACAAGTCCCCAACTGACTCGCCTGAACTAAAAGGAAACAACCATCTACTAAAAAGGCAAAATAAGGGACATAGGTCCTCGAACCATGAGGACTCACCAACGTTAAGAAAGTAGATGGAGGTACTAGAAGATCACTGTCGCTGCTAAGAATGAGCACTTGAACCTACATCACGAGAAAAATGTAGAACATAGAAGAGTATGGGAATCAGTACTTGGGAATGTACTGAGTAAGCGGGGGCGTATGCAATATTTTTAAATAATATCATAAGTGTAAAATAAAATCATGCATGCTGACAATAATGACTCTCTTCGCTTGAATTAAACTGTAATATAGTTTCTCATAAATCATCAACAGTAACACATGCTTCATAAATCTCATAAATTATTGGACCCAACTCAAACTCTTTGACTCATGACTTAGAGTGACTTGGTAACTTAAGAAACTTAGAATATTATGGAGTTGGGAGTTTCTTATAACCGATATAAACCATGTGAGCTGCATGGAGTCCAACGTTTTGCCCTCCTAAGGAAGGAAACCCACATTGGCGGAAACGTTACACTCTTGCCAGGTAGTATAACCTCAAACTCATCTCTGTGATCACAAACTCGGCTCTTTGATCCTCAAATCTCAATCCTACGGTGGCATGTAGTTCTGGTGAAATACCATATTTCCCGCTCGGTGCTAAATACTACTCCCAGACAAAAACTCAGAACGCGTTAGGAAATTCACCACAAACATCACAAGGGTCTATCATGAAGACCAAATCAAATCTCTTTCTCATTTATCAAATCATAATCAATTTGTGGATTCCTAACTCGACGCAAATCAAACAGTCTTTCTCAATATCAAAATCTGTCAATTCATTAAATAATGGCAACATCAATAACTTTGAGGAAATATCAAGACTCATTGTAACAACTCAATAATCCAATTTATCATAAGGGGGATTAAAGCTTGACACATATCATAAAAACACTTGAAATATCAACTCATGACACTTATCTTAAATCACTTAGAAATTATCATTTCATAATAACAATATACATCTCATGGCATAAATTCTCAATTTAAAAAATGGAGCAATGAAATAGTCATGTATATCAACCTTGAATAGCTCAATTCTCATAAATCAATGATAAAATAATTTGAGTATAAACCCACTTGCAAAATCATAAAATTCCAATAGTAAAGATCAGTTATTTGGCCACAAAAATGAAAGGATATTCTTGTTCAAGCCCCACATACTTTGGATTATGATTTTTAAAATGAAAAAACTTGATTGGAAACTGTTCTTTACACTTTTGAGCTAAGTTTCTTGATGCCTTTGACTTGGAGAACTTAATTCTTGAACAACTTGGTGAAATCTTTGGAAAATTCTTGAATTTCTTGGGGAAGATTTGATTTAGGATTTTGGAAGAAACCCTAGTTTCTAGAGGGTTATGGAAGAGAAAGGAGAAAAAAATGAACTTCCCTTCTCTACTTGGATATATATATACAAGACCAAAATGGGTGAAAATGACCAAAATTCCCCTAAAAAAGAGTTAAAAAAATTGTCGATCGTGTCTATGACAGTCGAACTGACGGTCCTTTAGGAAACTAACGGACCACCAAATCGTCCATCACTCGGGGGTTAGAAATGGGACATTCTGCCTCGACTTGATAGTTTGTCAATTTTTTGGCGGCCCACCATTTTAGCCGTCGTACGATGGCCAAAAAAAGGGGTTACTGCCTTGGCTTGACAGGACTATTGATGGTCCACCAAGGACTTGGCGGTCCTTTAGGTCTACTGTCAGGCCTAGGCTATTCCGACATCTCTTAGTAAAACAGCCATAACTTCCTCGTCCGATGTCGGATTTTGATAAAATTGGTATCAATGGAAAGCTTATTCAATGATCTACATGTTAAAAAGTAGAAATTAGAGAAATACAACACAATATAAACATCAATCACTTTGGAAGCCACCTCTATCCACTCAAAAAAAAGATTTAGGCTTAAGGAACGATCGGGGTATTACAACCCCATTCTCTAATGGGAGAACCAATAACCCCGGAATCATTAACCAATACTTAGAGAAAATAAAAAAAATATTCCATTAATATTTTTAGGAATCAACCAGTCTAACAACTTAAGGAAATGTAAAAATAAAATATAAAATGAAAATATCCCAAGAATCTGAAAGTTGTTGTACCAAAACATACTATGAATACCAAGAAAAGGATGCAAATCCAAAAATTAAAGGTAAGTGCACACAAAGGATGATGACATGAAGAAAAGATTCCATGGAGCCAAATAAGTTGCTCACCCCTTGTCAAGACCCAAAAACTAGGTCATGATGATAATTATCTCGACTTAGTCTTGACTAGTAAGCGATCACCCAAATTGATACAAGAAAAACAAAATAGACAATAACAAGAACCCAAGCGGGACTTCTAGAACAAAGACATGCCACTCATGGAATATATATATATATAATAAACAAAATTCTGAAGAAATACCTAAACCACCCAAAACCTGGTGTCATAATATAAGAACAATCTAAATACAAATCCAAAACTAAAAAGTACCAAATCTGTCTCTGACCCAAATAAAGATATAAGTAAGATAGAGTGAGATTCAAAAATCTGCCTTAAATGCTAGAATGGTCCAGTACCTTAAATTTTACCAATCAACAACATAATCTCGACCTTCATGTATTGCAGTCGTGCTAGGATCTGTACCAAAAAGGCATAGTAGAGGTGAGTATGGTCCACTTGCACTCAGTAGGTATCATAGGCCAACTGGGCAAAGTAGAAAATAAGATAATTAAATAGAGTATGAGCATGTCACCTTCAAGCAAAAAAGTCTCAAATGACAGCTCACACTATTTTCACTAATAGTTCTAAGATATGAATACATAGAAATGAAACAACACTGATATACATATAAAAGCACAGAAAAACTAAGAACAAGTAATTAAAATAAGGAAAATCAAGCAAGATTCATATGCAATGCAATCCAATGTGGATATGATGATTGATGGAATCCATCACATAACTATCCGTATACAACCACCGAGTTTGCATCTACCAGGTAGGGCCCATGGGGTTCGTAACCCTTTTACTATATATTGTATCTCAATATCAATCCCAATCTCAACTCTTCTCTCTAGCTAATGTTCATGGAGATTGTTTTCATAAAAGTGTCTTAATTTCTTTCAAAAATAGTGTTTCTCAATGGTTCCAATATCTCATAAATATATATGTATGGAATGAGGGTGCAATGCCAATAATCAACCCAAAATAAGGATATCTAATCTAATCAAACATATAAATATATATAAGTGAGCCCAAAATCAACATAATATATCCATAATTCATGATTATCAACTCAATATTTAGTACCATCAGAATAAATATGTATGAAAGACACCATTTATATTTTTATCAACCCCTAAATCATGTATAACTATCATGATAAAAGAAACCAATGCTGAAATAAGGCTTAATTTATCTAATTAAGCCCCTACATGAGCATTATATCTAGAATAAAGGCATATAGATGCAAAAATAAGGCTATTGATGTCAAATAAATCCAACGCATGGGAAACCCACACTACCAAATAAGTTAACAAAAAAATATAAACTTCCACGCGGGCAGACAATAGTAAAATAGTCTCAAAATAAAAACTCCAGAGCTACGTTCCCTAACCCATAGCATCCTTTACTTATATATTAACTATCCAGCTCAATCTGAAAGAAATTAAGTCATAATCTACCTCAATACGATGAAAACCTCATCCAAAGTGCTTCAACACGGAGAGTTCCCTTCATGAAAGACCTTAAAATCAACTACAACATTCATATATAGTATATATGTGTTAAAATAAAGCTAACGATAATATTTTCCATATTTAGGCCAGGGCCAAAATGAACTCAAAAATGAGTTCATAAACAAAAGAGGTTGAATTGAAATTTTACTTAAGGTAATAGATGTCTACAGGTGAAAACTCATAACAAATCGATCTAAAATCGAGGGCCAAAATGAAGAAAAATCCTATTTAGACATTATTAGTAAAACCCCAATTTGCCCAATACAAAATCACAATTTAAAGGAGTTTTTGAAGATAAAATAAATGGAAAATTGAGAGATTGTGAGTTTAGAAGTTACTCACACGAAATCAATGTTAAAACCCTAAAAAATTGCCTTTTCCAAAGCTTGGAGGTCCAAAAATAGAATAAAATCGTGGAAAAGAGTATTTAAATTATTCTGTGAATAGTACTTCATCAACACAGTCAACCCTTTGTTTTTATGAGGTTCAATCTTGATCGACCCATTAAATTATCCTTTGCATTTTTATCCAACCCTCGTGTTCACTAGGGTCCAAGACCCGGACCTTTGCATTTGCGATAGCCAATTGCGTTTGCGAAGAAGGGCCTTTAATCAAATCCAATTCAATTGTCCTTCACAATCATGGACCCACCATTGCATTCATTATGAAGGAATAATTCCTTCTCTGCATTCGCAAAGAATGTGATATTCAGGTGCAAGATATCAAGAATTAACTGATTTGCATGGTTTTCAAAATCTTTGAACAAACCCTCAATATTTGTTTGTGACCCAATAGAAATGAACCATATATGCTACCTAATTTTGATGTTTCAGACTCAATGTCACCGTTAAATTTTTGAAAAGAAGTTGTTATCAATAAGTTAACCCCCAACCCCACTACTAACCCTAATTTTGACATTCTGGATCTACTGGTGTATTTCATTTTGCCATCAAATATTCAGAACATTAAATGCTACTTAAAGTCGACTACATGGCTTTTTATGACTCTAAAAATCATAAACTCACATAACTCGATACCAATTGATCTTGGGCATATTTATATCTGTAAGTGCTAATAATTACCCATGCTTTTGTATATCTAGTGAGATACATTGCATATATATTCATTTGATTAAGACTTATTTGTTTTCATGAACTAATGGATATGATTAGTGTTTCAGGTGTAGATTTGTGCAGTGATTAAGCTTGATTTGGATGTCAATTCCAAAACCTATGGATAATTGAATATGTTGGGATCAATTAGGAAGCAATAAGAGGTTAAAAGGATGTTGAAAGGCAACTACAAGCTATGGGACTCAAAAATAAGTGGATGGATTATATGATAATGGGAAATTAGAGGTTGAAACATGCCTCTGTGCAACAGAAACTAAAATCTATTTTATTAGCGTGGTATGGAGCTGGCCAAAAGGTGAGGTGCAAAAAATAGTAGCCATCCCTAATAGGGGCATGACACGCTTCCTTTCCCTTGCAATAAGGGCCTGGCACGTTGTCTAGCCCACACAATTTTAAAGTGCCCTGACCTTGGGAATTTACTGGTGTAATTTGTCCTATACTATAAATAGGACACCTAGATTTTTTTCTAAACATTCATAGAAGATTTGGTAGAGAAAAATACACAAGGAAGGCTCCAAATAGGGTTTTATTCTTCTCTTTTCATTACTTAATTCCTGTATGAACTACATTAATTTGGTGATTATAAAGTAGATTATGAGTGGCTAAAGACGTTGTAGGGTTGAGTCTACGAACATGATTACTTAACGTTTAATTAAGTTGGTTTAAAGTTGATTATCATATTTTGTTGTTCATATATTCTTGTTATTAATATTCTATTAACTCGTGACCTTTAGAATATATCTATATTTGTATTGTGAGCCTAGAAGAAGGAACATTAGATTAAAACATGGAAAATATGGAGTAGGTTTTTGTCTTTTAAAACATTTAAAAATAGGATTGGTAACATCCAAACAACGCCTCATCCCAGATGATGATACGACCGTTGTTAAAATATAGTAACCCAATAAAGATTGCGGTCGAATCCCAAGGAAACACATAGAATCGTGGATCTTAACAGTTATAGTCGGCGCACAGAACAAAAAAAGTAAATGAGGGTTTTTTTTGTAGTAATCTTGAGCAAGTAACTATATTAAATTCTATTGTAATCAGTCGTAAGTGAACACTAGGATTGTGTTATCACTAGCTTCTCAACTCCGTAGGCTTATTGTGCTTTGTTGAGCCCACCCGATACTTTGCATGCAGAATTGATAAGTTATGTACCTTCTATGGTCTTTTGGACGAGCAGGAGGATTTCACCCATTACCTTTTGAGTCTCAGGATGTCGCCTTACTAAACCTTATCTTAATCCCAATTAACTATTATCTTTTGAGTCTCTAGTTATTATATGAAACCTAACCATCTTACTAAGATAAAACCTAGAAGCATGGATCGACAGGTATACTCTAAATTACTGTTATCTTTATCTTTTCCTAGTACTACTCCTCTTCTGGAGTAAGTAGCATTATCTAGGTGGGATCCTAACATATGCACCTGTTAAGAAAAATATTATAATAAAGATAAAGCAATGTATGCATGGGTATCAGTTTCAAAAAACAACATCATTTCCCCTACTTCGTCAATCCGCTAGGGTACAACCCTAGATAAAGCATAGATGAAATCACAATGATAAGAAGTGTAAAAATCCACAGGCGTAACTAAATTAATGAACCAAAGTCAATACAAGAGAATTCCAAGAGCAAAATCAAATCCTGGAATCAAAAGATATTTATGAGTATCAAAAGTGCGTAACTTCTACTAAAAACACATAAAGGGCATTTATAGTACATGAGAAAACCGTAAAACCAAAGCCCGAATGAAATAGGAGAAAATAGGGTCGGTGGCCACATGTGGTATGTACTTGAGCTCTAACCCTGGGCGCAGGTAGTACCTGTGCTCTTGACCCTAGGCACAGTATAGGGCTCAGGTATCAGATGAAAAAATCCTGCAAGTTTAACTCTCGGGATTTTGGACTTCTGGCACTTGGTTTGCCTACCTGTGGTCCATAGGTCCAACTTGTGGTCCACATGTTGACTTCATAAGTACCGGGAGTCATATTTTTATCTTTTATTTGATTATCAAACACGCTTTGATCATGATCAAGTCGGAAAGTGTCCCGAACATCCATAAGTGCTCCAAAAAGTAGCCAAAACACCTTTTTTCTTCTTTTTTTTTTCACGAACTTTGCTTCTAAACCATGGTTTCCTGCCAAAAAAAATACCAAAAACGCATCATATCTAACAAAATAATTCTAGAAACTTGCACATTTTCCTCATTTTAAGCATCGAAAGTGCTATATTTTTATAGCACATCAATACCATCAACTTAGAATGTTTGCATGTCCTCAAGAAAAAAACACAACAAAAATAAAAATGTTCCTTAACTAGGAGAATCTAAGATATTCAAGGTAGTCTGTCAACACTTTAAACTCAAATTACAACATCCCCTCCAATCTTATTTTTCAAAACCAACTGTGTATGAACATGAAGCACAACAATGTGACATAATAGGATCAAAGAATGGCAATTACATTAGCAACAAACAACCACTCATATATAATAGTTACACTACCCAAAACAAGAAAATAACTAGCAATATGACTCAAGTGCTCTCACAACAAGGATATCACACTCACTCATATGAAATAATGCATGTTATTGCAGGGACAGTCAAGAGACACTCACTCTCAGAAAAGAAGTTCCAATTAATGCATGTCAAATACCATAGCCTTGCCCTAATATCCTTTGACTTAGCATTCAGATAGTTAAGTTAGGATCACTATTGGACTTTTCTCAACTTGTAATGTAGGCTTGGAGGTTGGTATGGTACATATGGACATATCAAGTGAATAAGCCTCCTTGACATTACACTAACCTTGGGGTCTCATGTACTAGCCAATTTCCTTTTCATTTCACCTTTATTTCTCCCTTTTTATTCTTTATTGCACATTCAAGTTGGGTGTGGTCTTTTATTCTTTCTTTTTCTCTTGTTCATAATTTTTTCTTTTCTTTTTCTACCACACCCATCCCTACTAACTTTTTATCTTATTTTACCCTTCGTCGTACCCATTTTACACTATGCACCCTTATGATAGCCACCCTCAACTTAGGTATTTTGCCTGAGTTAAGGTGTACAATGTCTAAGGAGGACCAGGGCCAAAATAGGTTTATTGTAAAATAAATGGAAACATGAATGGTGAAACAAGAAAAATAGGCTACAAGGCTCAAAATAGGGATCAAGGGATACAATTCACACATGGAAGGACATGTAGGCTAAAAGTGGACAAAACGGCCTATGATCCTTTCATAACCGACTATCCTTCAACCTAGGAAAGACTAATCAGGAAAGTTCTGAATTCAACATACAAAGGGAACTAGGTAGTAAATCACACACACATGGAACAGAGATACTACCTATTCAAATCATACAATTGTTAGCAAGTGATTATTATGTCCCTAGTTCTAATGCCATAACAAGATCCATAATGTTTGCATATATACATTCACACAGTTCTATAATACTAATTTTTTGAGGGGTATCAAAAATCAATCAAAACATGAATACTTCCCTAAATACTTTAAAAATCTCCTAATTACACAAAAATAAAACACAATACAAAATAAAACATAATACGATAAAAAATTAATCTGGACATGCCGGTTCTATAACTATATTGCGGTCGATAGGAAAGAAGCACGATAATAAGAACCTGTGTCATCATGGTATACCCCAACCCTACTAAAAATTGTGCACTGAACTCAATGGTCTAAAACAAAATAGAGGGAAGTAAGAACATAACTGGGATGCACTAGGTGCCCAAATCATGAGCATCCCCAGATGAAGGCATATCAACTGGAGGAGGCGGTGGTGGTGGAGGTGCACTACTAGATGATGCACCCACTATTATAGATGCATTCCTCTTTCTATCGACGAATGTAGACTCCATCAAATCAATGTTTGGTTTTTTTAACGGCATGGTCATATGGAAAACCAGGGTCTTGTAAGTCGTCTATGTGACCTCTTTTGGCCCAACTTCTGGGACCGCCTCATCACCCTATGTAAAGAAATAAAACTATCTTGATGCTCGCAAAGGTGATATCTAGACTACCTGGGGTATAACTAAGGGAGTGCCCACAATACGACTCTTAGTGAGAGAGAGTACCTCTACTCATAATATACCTAACTTTTTCCTTATCTAGGCTAGATCCTGCATATCTGCCTTTATGAATTAGGTTGTAACCCGTCTCTCAAACTCATCGAACTATGTTTGGAAGTCAGCACATAGCTCAGACAGTGCAGTACTCAGTAAGGTCTCCCATCTGGCCTCTACCTGCTCAAATCTAGTCCTAACCCCTGATCTTATCTACTCATAGAGGATAGTCATTTTAATCTCAACAACCCTCACCCTAGCATCGGTAGACCTATAGTTGTCCACTAAGCTCCACAACCCCCACCCTAGCATTGGTAGCCCTATAGATATTGTGATTATACCTAAAGTAGAAGCTGTAGTAGATAGGCGACTAAGATCTATAGGTACATCCACTGGCTTTGAGGTCGAAGCCAGGGCTGAAGAAGAAGTAGCTGGTGTCCCCTCGCCCTGTGACTAAAGTTTAGAGCATCTATCTGCTCCCCTATATCCATATCAATACTAACAACCACATCACCTCAATATACCTAATCAGGCTTTGTGAAGACTACTAGGCCCTCAGTGTGGCCCGATGGTATTGATGCCTGCTTTCTCAATCTCCTAAAAGGGCTTAGATATGCCAGATCATTCATAGTGTTTTTTTGTGTAGTTTCCATTGTAAATACCCTGTGTTCTATACCCAGTATCTCAGACACATCAGCGTCACCACAAAGACTCTGAATCATGTAAGGTAATGATAGATTAGTCAACACCCCAAATTCTCTATAATGTAATTCATACCCAAGGATGGAAACAAAATCAATATCATATGCAGTCATCATACAGGCAACCAGTGCTTCTCCCTCCCATGTCAACGTATTATCCAAAGTAGTGGCTATCAGTCGATATCTAATTAGTAACCACCAAAACTTGGCCTCAAATGTCAATAGGTCCTTCTTGATCACAACATGCCCCCAATCCATAGGGTCACATCGCCCGAAGGTGAAATATAATTGGCTATCCACCTAGCCATCTCAACCCACTTTCATCGCTGATCAGCCTCCCACATGATATATCAATCCCATACGGCCCTCAGTCTATGTTCACACTCAGCTTTGGATGCATGAGTAATATAATCTGGGCCAAAGATAACTCTGTGAATAGTCTCTATCAAAATATCAACTCTAACCCCTCCAACCAGTATATGATCAAGTTGGGCTGCCTCGTAAATCTCACCATGCCTGGATATTTATTCATAGGAAGGACTTTGGTAGCTCTGCAGTTCATACAATTCCTATACCATAGCCGGGCTATAAGGATCGAGTGTCCTAGTTATCCACTCTAGCTGGTATTTATCAAATATCACAGGTAATTATGGTACTCATTCTAGCCTCGATAAATCAATCCGATGATCCTCCTAAATATACCTCATCGGCCTACCTGCCTCCTAGATAAAACTGTTAATAGTAAATATTTCTCGCATACCTTCCACACACTACCTATGATGTACCTCTTCAAGAGGTGCATCTAAGGAATGTGTGGGAGCGAGACTCTACCCTTGCTGTAATGACTTATCGTGGGTAGCTTGCTTTGTACCCTTCTCAGAGAGGTACATCTATATGCTGCACATAAGTAGCAGTACCCTCTTCAGACTGGGGCACTGCTGATGGCTCCACCTGATCTACCTTCTCAGATGAATCCTAAGGTCCCTCCTCAGATTGTGGGTCCTGAGAAACAACCAGTAGAGTAGACTCAAAATTTGTCTCATCATCATCAGGTGCAGGAATGTATAGGGGTGACATCCTTGCTGACTTCATCCTCGGTCGGGATGCAACTGACTAAGTAACCTTGCGAGTCTGTTCATTTGTAACTCTGTATGTCACCTCAACTATAGTGTCTCTACGTCGCTGCCTCGAGTACTTCTCTACTAAACCATTAGGCTCAGGAGACTCTTCCCATCTTCTTGAACTATCGGCCTTCATTTTTTTCGCATCCTTAGGTGTCATATATACCTGAAAAACCAGTTGTTAGTTTCCAACAAAAGTGTGGGATAGCAAAATTTGAAGAAAAACTCAAAATTTAAAAAGTTTGAATTTTTCCTCAATTTTCACACCCCTATAACCTATTTGAAATCTCAACAAGTCCAATGTGCACACACTTATCATAAATCACAGATTTCAAAGAAAACAAACATGCTCAGCTAATGGTATTACTTTTATTTATTCAAGTTCAACTTTTGGTTTGGGCCTAACCTTAGATTTTTCTTCAAAACAAGGCCCTACACTATGATTTTAGGCTACTTCAAGACTCCTACAAACAAGCATTATAGTTTCTATATATTTTTCAATGGAATATACATATCATCTTGTTTAAATAATAAATAGATCAATACATAACCATTAGGAGCCAAGAAAGTTACCTCTTTTATGAAGAAACGAAAGTGAATAATAAAGAAGTCAAGAAAAACCAAACTTGGAACTAGTTTTTAGAGTGTTGGGACAAGTTGGTATCTCAAATAAGTGTCAATTTAGCCTTTACTTAAGTGTGGGGTTGTTTGTGTTTTAAGAGGGAAGTTTGAATTCAAAGGGAAAATTAAAATTTTGAGGATTAGAATGAGTTAGAATGAGGTTAAGGTTATTTAAATATAGTTGGGGGGCAGGGGGTATTTTAGGTCAATTATAAGTGTTGGTGGGCCCAAAATGAATTAAAAATTGGGCCCACAAAGGACCAACCCGCGGCTTCCATCTGTGGCCACCACCTGCGGCCAGTAGGTTGCTGGCGCGCATGTGTCGGGCCAAAGATTTTGGCCCGCTTTCCTGTAATCCGGACATGGTATTTCGACATTTTCCATCTTTTTATGGTCTCGTAACCTAAGTTTGAGGTCTAAAAGTAAAATTAGAATCCAAAGTCCATAACTTTCCATTTTTCATCCTCAAAATTTCAACTTTTTAACTTATTACTCAACTTACCATGTGCGACTTGTGACCATGATGGGTTGATCACACAACCTCCTTACCTAGAAATCGATGAATGTAGCAATTCTTACCGTATTCTGGGTAAGTCCAAGCACTAAAAATCTACAAAAAGGAAAAACAACAAAAACGTGAATACTAAAAATAGTGGGTCGCCTCCCACTTAGTGTTTGATTTAATATCGTGGCATGGCATGGCTGTGTTGGTTACTCAGACTTCACCAACAATCCTATGGGTTTCCTCCCATCCAATAGTTGATTTAACATCGTGGCTTGATGAGGTATCTTGACTACTTAAAATTCATCAAGATGCCCATAAGAGTATACTCCAGGGTCATCAATACAATCAATCACCGACACTACCCTCGTATTAGTTGGCTGCTTCAGTGACTTTCAAATGTAGAATGTAGCCTCCTAACTGTTGACTTTGAATTTCATCTTACCTTTCTCCATGTCAACCATAGCTCTACCTGCGGACATAAATGGTTTTTACAATATAATGGGCATCTCAGTGTCAACCTCACAGTCTAGGATGACAAAGTCAGCTAGCTAGAAAGATGAATTTATCCACCCTCACGATCACATTAAAAGATATTCCCAAGTGTTTTTTCACTATGCAGTCAGCTATCCACATCCACATTGAAGTAGGTTTGGAGGGTTCAAGCCCAATTTCTTAAATACGGACAACGACACTAAATTAATGTTGGCCCCTAAATCACACAAGGCTCTGGAAAATTGGGATTACCCTATAGTGTATGGTCTAGTGAATGCTCTAGGATCACCTTTTTTCTATGCCAAAGACCTAGTCGTGACTGCTAATTGTCGCTCTTTTCTTCCTTGTGACCAGTTGTTTTATGAACCTGGTATATATAGGCATTTGATCTAATGCCTCAAGAAGATACATGTTCAAGATCAAATTCTTTTAGTATCTTAATAAATCTCTCGAACTTACCTTTCTTTTTCTTTTTCCTCAATCTCTGAGGAAAAGGTAGGGGCGGTCTCGAAATTTATCTAATTTTTGTCTTAATGACCGAGTCCTTACCTTTATCTTCAGGAGCTTTACTTTTATTACTTGTTACCTTTTTGAACTCAACAATATGTGTCTCATCATCAACAATTTCTTCAGTAGGTCATGGGGGATCCATAGTAGTGATGTCACTCCTCATGGTAGTAGAAAGTACATGGCCATAGTTTTTAGGATTTTGCACCGTGTTGCTCGAAAGGGTAACTGGCTGCCTCTGGTTAAGAGTTGCTAACATATGCCCAAACTGATACTCCAACTGCTTGATAGCAGTAGCATTTGACTCAAACTTCTGTATATTCCTGAAATATTAGCTTTAATCTCCTTAAGGCTGATCTCTTGATTTTTCTTGACGCTTCACTAGCTTAGCCAACATCTCTTCAATCTAAATTCTACATCTTTTCTACCAGATGGAATGTACCTATATCCTTTCTCTCTGTAGTCATCCTTCTTTCTTCAGTCATCATCTCGCTTTTTGCTATGTTCTTTGTGTCTGTCAAAGTAGTTTTGACCATGGTTCCCTTGCCCTTGGTCTTGGAAACCCGCCATCTTATGATCAAGATAATTTGCTTCCCCCTCCAATTCTAACTCATAAGCTTTGGATGCTAACCCCTGTGTTGTTACTGCATTCACTTTCTTAGAGGTAGTTGCTACAAACTTCTTTATTAGTACCCCAAGATCAGTTCTTAGCAATGTAATCTCTTGCGCTACTGTGTCATCAGCTACTTTCTGGTCACAGGAGGCACCAATAGCATATGTGCTAGAACCCCTCTCAGGCTCTCAAGTTTGCCACCCTCAGTTAGTGAGCGAGATCTGATCTAACATCTTCGAAGCTGTCTCCCAGCATAGTCTCATAAAAGATTTTCCAGATATGGTGTATGCCATAGATATGGAGCTAATGGTCAGGGCTCTATATAATATCTCCAATAAGCTCGTCCCTAACAACTGATGGTCCAGCACCATGCTAAGATTCTTCTTGAACCTGAACCATGCCTCGTACATAGATTCTGATTGCAGCTGTCTAAAATTATAAATCTCGTTCTTAAGCTATAACATCCTGGGTAGAGGAAAGAACTTGTTCAAGAATTTCCTGTACAACTCATTCCATGTAGTGATAGAGCCTCTTGGCAGTTCCTCTAACCATAAAGATGTTTCTCTTGTAAGTGAGAAGGGGAACAACCTCAGTCTAAGTGTTTCCTGATTCACCACTGGATTTTTATACAAATTGCAGATCCCATTAAAATTAGCAAGGTGAAAGTTTTTATCTGTCACAACCCGATTCCTCAGGTTATGATGGAGCCTACCAAGCCCACTAGTAGACAGCCAACCCGTAGCTCGAAATAGATAGTAATGGACTACTAAATAATAAAAGGAAAATAATGCGGAATATATGAAATAAAGATCAATATATATAGGTGGTATCAGTACAAGAGCTTATAAACATAATAAGAGTAAAAAAGTGATATATCAAGGAGAAATAAACAGATACAACTTATCTCTGAATACAACTTAGAGACTAGTCTAATACATTGGAGAGTGATAAGTAATACTCCGAATGTCAGGAGCTCACTCTAAGTCTCTGAACCAGGGATGGTACGCACGATGCACACATCAACGATGATAACTGTAGGATGTAGAAGTATAGTATGAGTACTAAATCAGTGGTACTCAGTAGGCTACTACCAAATAAGCTCCAAATATAAAGCAGATATATACAACATATAAACAGAATGGAAACTACACCAAAGAGTCTAGAAATTATAAGACAAGTCAATGAGATAATAAGGAACAACTAGTCTGTTCATGTCCAAGAGTCAATCATAATAAGACTAAGGAAGTATCAGGGTGAACTATCCTATTCCAACTACATTCAATATACGTCAATGCTATACCATATATCCTAGGTTAATATATGAATAAAGAGCAAAAGAAAGATATATAGTAATATACAAGGCAAAGAAATGACAATACAATATGAACAACGAATGAAGGGATATACAATAGTACTATAGAGTTGTATATCTATATATATATGGATACATATACATATAAACATGAGGTCATATCGAGCATAACCTATATCATCATATTCTCATTTAAGACCTCATTATAATACTTTCAGAATTTAAATACTATTAAACTCAGTGTTTCTAATCTACATAGCTAGACATGAAATAATCGTGCATAATAATGCAATCATAAGATAGGAGAGGCCAAAGACGTACCTCTAATTCCAATACTGAATAATGACCAATCTGTCATAATCTAGACATAACAATAATAATAAAAATGATAACAATAATATCAATAACAAAGTAAATAATTGAATACTCTGGACAAGCAAATACCTAACTGAGATTGTGCATACCCCCACCGCACCAGGCTCAGAAGGTTCAATCAACATACAACAACATAAGGCATATTATTCACCTATATTAATGCAACTATCCCATACCGACTGATAGACATAGGTACATACTGGTGATTAGCGATACACATGTAGGAATGAATACAAAGTATATAATTAATAGAACCACTCATCATAACTATCCTCATTAGGACCATCATCATCGTAATCAATCTTCGACCTTGTCTTATCATCAATATATCCTTCGGCCTTTCCAGGTATTAACATCATTACTACAGTATTCTCTCGCCTTGTTGGATATCAATATTAGCATAATAGTATACTCTGGCCTTGCCACATATCAATATCATCATAATAGTATCCTACGCCTTACCGGGTATCAATATTATCATAATTACCATTATCGAATAAGATACACTAAAATACTCATAACATGGACATATCACCAGAGAATATCTATCTAGTCAATACTTCCCACTACAAATTATTAGTTAACCAACACTTATTATAATAGAATCACTAGTTCGCTAGTCATCACATAACCCCTAGGTATTAGCCTAAACATTATCCTTACTCATGGGAAAGCAACTAACCACTATTTAATAAATAGCCAACATCTAACATAGATTCAAGGTTCATCACTAGACCAAAACCATCATTTATTATCAACAAATTATACTATATCCATTCATCATTATTAGACAACAAAGAACCACTTATCATTTAACCGTCTTTTATTAACTGACACCATTATTAACTAACCATCGCTTACCAACTAATCCATGATTAACTATTAATTAATTAACCATTTAGCAACTATTCAACAATATTAACTAGTCACCTCTTATTACATGCATCTCTTATTATCTAGCCTCATTAGTACATAACTCTCATTTAACATCTAATCAATATCATTAACTTAGTCATAAATAGCAACTAATCTTCATCGACTCTAGACCCAAAATCATTATTATCTATGGATCAACCATCACTAGCTACTATATTTCCACTACACAAGATTCATTAACTAGTACATTAGAGTCCTAGCCATCAAGTGTTATAGTCACCTAATAGACAACTAGCTACCACATAGCTTAAACCTTATTTAGGAAGAACAGGCATAAGATCATACTTCATCTAGAATTACATAAGTTACCAATATAATAATCATGGATGTACCAAATCTATGCATGCCATCACCAGTATCCAATCAATTAAGTCATAAGAAACATACCACACTTTCTCCGTCCCATACCAGAGAAATGTGTATATGAATATACATATGAATCCATAAATTGGAAATGCATAATTTACAATGATAAACATTCCTCGGATATCTAATCATTATCATAACATGGCCCTTGACCCATTAATATATTCAAAATAATCATAACATCATAATCATAGCCTTAGGCCCATTCACACATCCGGGACTGATATCAATAATCATATTTATAAGCCGTAGCATATCTCTAATCATCCATGTAATGACCCAAGACTACCCCCTAGTCATTACACGGTGCTTACGGTCTTGAGTGACCACAAGCTAATCCATGAGCTGGTACCTGCTGTAAGAACTGAATAATATAATCATGAATGAGGAAGAATAACTAAAATGTCATAAGGTTTTAATAATGAAATAACTACTGAATGGTGAATCTGATAAAAATACTGAAATTTGAATAGTCTGAATAGCTAACTGTAGTGTCTGAAAAGCCTCTAAACTAGATACTGTGAGTTGATGGGAAAGGCCCCAACTAACTCTACTAACTACTGAGATAAAGACATAAAGTAATATAATTTGTCCTCGGATGATGAGGACTTACCACTTCTACTATACTGCTGATAATTTGAGAATCTAGGTGCGATCCAGGAACTGAGCGTCAGTACCTATGATATCAGACATCATAGTGCAAAAGAAAAGGTATACGATCAGTACTTTGAATGTACTAGTATGCTAAATGAGGTAGGCTGATATGCATGGTCTCATGAATAAGAATAATAATAATTAACTGGACATGCATGTAAAGCATGGAGTACTGAATAAAGAGCATGGAATCTGTACATAGTGAAAATACATGAAAATCTATAAATACTGTGGATGCATGACCAAGCATATAACATGAACTGAGTAAAATCTATAAATTAAAATAATGAGATCACTAAAATCTTTATGCTTTGGTCAAACAACACTAAGACTAAATAACTGGGCTAGGACTGTAACTGAGACTATATCTGAGACTGTGAGAGGTGTCATCTAACCAACATTCCCCAATTTGAGCTAATCAACGTCTAACCTGTAACCCAAGTTAGAAGGGTGTTAATACAGTGCCACGGGTACTAACAATGATTGTGTGGATCTACTAAACTGATATAATGTCCAAATGATAAAGGTGTCAAGCCTGAACTGATGGGTAACCCCTGCGAGATAGTCAACCCTAATCTGATGAGTGACTACCTATATCCTACACTGGCTACATAGTTCTAGAGTATAGAGACTGCTACTAATGACTCTACCTATCTGACGGGGAAGCCGCCATCCCTACACTTGCTCGGTGATAAATCCTACTCCCAACTGAAAGACACTGAGATACTAGACTGTTTTGAGTTGAATAACTGTTATCTGACTATTTTGATAATGCTCATAATATAATCTGAAGACTATTCTGTAAAGTACTGAGACTAGACTAAATAAACAGTTATGGTTTTTAGGTATTCAATTCCCCCAGGACTCAAAACAATAATACTGAAAAGACACTAAAGCTTGAAGACCAAAACATGAAGGCTCTTATTAAATAAATCACTCTTATGGGCATTTTATCAAACACTTGTAGTTCATGGTTTAAAACAACCATAGGAATGTCATGGAATTTGTAGGAATAGCATGAATTCATTATAAAAGAATTAAATCATGGTTTAATTCAATAAATAATAATATTAAAACATGAAGGATTAAATAATAACAATAATTTCATGGTAACATGGTATAGAATCATAGTTCATAGAGATTCATGGGTGAAATAACAATTCAAGACATAATAACTTAAAAAGATCACAATTTTATAATTTAAAAGGGTTGCTTGGACTCCATGGATGAACATCTAACATACCTGGGATGATGAATTTTGCATGATTGATGGAGAGTTCTTGAGATTTGACCTTGATTCTTGAGAGCTAGGGTTTCTTGTTCTTGAAAGAGGGGATTTTTAATTTGAGAGAAAGTGAACAATGATGAGTATTTAGGTCAATTAGGGGTTAAATTTCGTGTTTAGGATGAGATGAGTTTAGGGCTTAGGAAAAAAACCCAAATACCCTTATACGAATTTAAAAACACAAGTTGGAAACTGAAATCCAAATTTTTGGTCTTGGCACGACGCGCCACTATCGCGCTAAGCCACTGGAAAAGGGACAACTAGGATCTGGACAAATGCTGCAATGCGCCACCATCGCGGTAAGCCTGTGGATGCCAATTTTTCCATCTCCGCGATGCGCCATGATCGCGGAGGCCCACTAAAAATTGAAAAATAGGAAATTGGCCTGCTCCGCGACACGCCATGATCACGGAGTCATATTGGAAATTGACAATTGTCATTTGGGCTGCCTACGTGATGCGCTAAGGGTTAAAATAATGGTGTTTTGCCATTGAAACTTAAAATCGCCATAACTTCCTATCCGGTTATCAGATTTGGGCTAATTTTATATCGTTGGAAAACTAATTAAATTTTCTACGCAATGGGAGGATCTAAACTGAAAAATAATGAGTGTTTCAAAAATTTCATATATGGATACTATGTATTGGGACTTAGGTTGTGCTCGGGATATATGGGGTGGTACAATATCTCCCCTTAGGGATTATTCATCCCCGAATAAAACTAATTAAGCTGAGGGAACTGATGGACTGAGCTTACACACTAAATATGCATGTCTGATGCATAGAATGCATGACTGAACTAATTCATGAATTCCCGACTGACATGAACATAATGTGCGGCTGAAACTGAGCATGACAGAAAAGAAAATCTTAAGAAGATTGGTACCTTATACTGAATCTGGATTTGCGGAGAAAAGATGAGGGTACTTGGTCCGCATATCTGCTTTTACTTCCCAAGTGGCTCCCTCAACGAACTGATTCCACCAAAGATCCTTAACTAGTGGAACTTCTTTGTTCCTTAGTCTATGAACTTGATGATGAAGAATTTCAATTGGAACTTCCTCAAAGAAAAGACTGTTCTAAATATCTACACTTTCTAAGGGAACAACTATAGCTAGACCACCAATACACTTTTTCAACAATGAGCATGGAATACTAGGTGTACTGAGGCTAAATCTGAAGGCAACTTAAGCTTATAAGCTACCTTTTCGAAATAACTGAGATTTCTGAAGGGACAGACATATCGGGGATTGAGTTTCCCTTTTTTGCTGAATCTCTTCACTTCCTTCATGGGAGAGATTTTCAAGTACACCAAATCATCAACCTTAAACTTGAGTCATTTCTCCTCACATCGGCATATGATTTATGTCGGTTCTGGACAACCCTAAGACTTTCTCTAATCAACTGAACCTTTTCTAACGCATCAAGCACCAAGTCAAGCATTACTAGTATAGCCTCACATACTTCAAACCAACCAAATAAAGATCTACATCTCCTACCATAGAGAGCCTCAAATAGATCTATATGGATACTGGAATGATAGTTGTTATTGTATGCGAATTCAATCAAAGGCAAATGGTCATCCCAACTACCCTTGAAATCAACAACGCATTCTCTCAGCATATCCTCATGAGTCTGAGTAGTCTATTTTGCTTGGCCATTTGTTTGAGGGTGAAAAGCTGTAACGGCCCAAAATCACCTCCCGAGACGTCACATGGTGCTTAGGGCTATAAGTATCCCCAAGCTAACCCCTTGAGCATATCGCTTCTTATAATAACTTATTCAAGAAGAAATAAACCAAACATTGGAACAATCATATCAAATGATAAGAAATACAAAGAAAATACTCGGTCCAAATGACCACAATACTGGAAATCTCAATGCAATCATAATCTGATAACTAGTCTGACAAAGCCTCTACTACTCCATGAACTAGAGAGCCATTGGGATAGGTCCCCAACTGACTCAAACTAAACTGAAAGAGATAACATAACCACTCAAATACTGAAAAGTTAGAAGATAGGTCCTCGAACCATGAGGACTCACCATTGGAGAAATGTAGACAAAGGTACTCAAAAATCACTGACAAGGCTGGGACTGAGCACCTGAACCTACATTATAAGACAATGTAGCACATAGACGTGTATGTGGATCAGCACTTGGGAATGTACTGAGTATATGGGGGTGTATGCATTTACATAAAACAATATCAATACTCTTTAATCAAATCATGCATGCAATAAGTAATGATTCACTTGGCTTGAATAAGTATAGAATGTAAATCTTATAAATCATGTAGAATGGAGAATGTAACACAAATCTCATGATTCATTCACAAATCTCATGATTCATTATACTTTA
The DNA here is from genome assembly GCA_030864215.1 of Capsicum pubescens. Lineage (NCBI taxonomy): Eukaryota > Viridiplantae > Streptophyta > Magnoliopsida > Solanales > Solanaceae > Capsicum > Capsicum pubescens. Next base: position 130,990,870 of record CM061543.1, read on the forward strand.
GCTTTGAAATCTGTACTCTTCTCTTATTCTCATTACTCAAAGGCTAAAGGAAACTTTAAGCAATACTTTTAACTCCTGTATATGTCTTATGGAGGGTAAAACTTCTTTAATGCTCAAGAACTCATAACTCTTTTGAACTCAATACTTGGAACTCAGAATCACATAACTTTGGTTTAAAAACTGATGATCAACTCTTATTAGTAGAGAAAACTACTTCCTTCTTTGGAAGTACTCAAAAGCTGCTTATTTACTTTAGAAAGTATCTCATTTCAAGGCTTTAGGGAAAACATTCTATCTCAAGTGAAAATACTTTAGTTTAGGGAAATAACTTATCTCAAAGCTTTAGGGAGGTTCTCATAACCGACATAAACCATGCGAGCTACATGGAGTCCAACGTCTTGTCCTCCTAGGGAGAAACCTCATGTTAGGGAAAGGTGTCATACTCTTTCCAAGGAGTATAACCTCAACTCAGTGATCACTTATCTTGGCCTCGGGCCCAAACATCTCGACCTTAGGTCCAAAATCTCAAACCTACGGTGGCACGTAGTTCTGGGGTAAGAAATTGCAGTAACTTACCCAACTCGATGCTAAATAATAGTCCCTTTAGTTTATCTCACTCATCTCATGGAAATCCACTTTCAAAATAATCTCATGGTTCATAAGAACCCAACAATCAAATATGTAATCTCATGTAATAAAGTGGATTTCAAAACTCTATGACCATTAGGTCAAAACATTTCTCAATAATCTCAAAATACTTAAATCATGGATTCTTATAGCACAATAGTTCATAAAATTGCAAGTCTCAAGTAGGGCTTAATGACCCATAATTCAATCTCAAGTTTAGACTCATCAAAATGCATAATAGATAGCATATAGATTCATAAATCATATAGAAATCTGGGATTTACAACAATTTGTCTCAAAATCTCAACATACTCACAGACTTCAATATCTCAAACATTGCAATTATTAACTTCTCAAGGAATAAAATCATAGGGTATAAAACCAGCGTCAAATTCTCAAGAAAACATGTAAAAATCATGCCATTAGACTATCAATTCATGGGAAACATCAAAAGCTTGCAAACACTAACAATGGGTGAAAAACCCTAATTCAATTTCATGTAAAATCTCATAGTTTACAGAAAATTATAGTTTAAATAAGCCTTTGGGCACAAGGGTGAAAGGATTACCTTTGTTCAAAACCCCACATACCTTAGATTATGAAATTTGATGAACGAACTTGCTTTGAACTCTTCTTCTTACTCTTGAGAGAGGGTTCTTGCAACCCTTGAACTTGAGGACCTCAAATCTCAACTCAATTTGCAGAATCTATGGTGAGTTCTTGAATTTCTTGGAGAAGGGTTTTAGATTTGATCTTGAGGGAGAAACCCTAGATCTCTTGTGTTTTGGATGATGAATGAAGCTATGTGCTTTGTTGGAATATATCTGGTTGATAAAAGAGTCAAAAATACCAAAAATCCCCTTTTTAAAATGAGTTAAAAATACTGAATGGGGGTTGTGATGGTCGAAGAGATGGTCTGTCGCTAATCTGACGATCCATCGGATCATCCGTCGCACGTTGTTCAAAAAAGAATACACTTCCTCAACGTGATGGTCTCAGCAATGGTCCATCGCAAACTCGATGGTCCGTCGGATCGTCCATCACACGTTGGCCAGGATGAGGCCACACTGCCTCAACGACAACGGTCTCAGCGATGGTCCATTGCAGACTTGACAGTCCGTCGGCCTGGCCATCGCACTTGGGCTAGAAAAGTGAGTTACTACCTTGGTTACGACGGTCTGGGCTATGGTCCGTCGCACATTCGATGGTCCGTCAACCTGTCTATCGCACCTGGGCAGTTCCAACAACTCTCAGTAAAACGGCCATAACTTCTTACCCCGATACTGGATTTGGACAAAATTGGTATCGTTCGAAAGCTAATTCAATGATTTACATTAAAAAAAGTATAATTTAACAAAATTTTATATGGTTTAAACACAAATCACTTGGGAAGACTCTTTCCAAGCTTTTAGGGCCGGAATTACACTTTACTTGACATATTATAAGGCTTCAAACTATGAGGAAACTTTACGGGGTCTTACAAAAGATGTACTTAGATGGACTTGTTTACCAAGACCCTTTTGGAATTCCTTTTAGAAGTGAGAGGTAAACTGGGTACCTCTATTTGAGATAGTAGATAAGGAAACACCATACAACCTAACCAACTCTCTGAGATAGAAATTGGCATAGTCCTCGGCTGAATAAGAGGTATGGACTGGAAATAAATAAGATGATTTGGTCATCCTATCTATGATAGTCCAAATAGAGTCATACTGATGACGGGTATGAGGCAAACCTATCACAAAGTCCATGTTCACTTCCTACCATTTCCACATGGGAATACTAAACTCCTGCAAGGACCCGCTAGGCTTCTGGTGATCAACCTCAATTTGCTGACATGTAAAGCACTTAGCTACAAACTCTGTGATATCACTCTTTATCCTATTTCACCAATAGATCTCCCATAAATTGTGGTACATTTTAGTAGCCCCTGGATAAATAGAGTAACGCGCACCATGCGCTTCTGAAAGAATTCATTACCTCAAATCATCTACACCAGGCATACACAATCTACCCTGACAACGTAAAACACCTCTCCCCCTTGGAAGAAAACCTCTATTTTATGATCTTTGAATGATTTTTTCAACTTAACTAGACTGGGATCCCTATCGCGCTTTTCCTTTACCTCAGAAACTAGAGATGATTCTGAGCTACTCTGCACCCATACACTACCTTCTGCTGAATCGAATAAGCGAACACCTAGTCGGGCAAGCGGATGAACTTCCTGAGCTAACTTCTTCTTACCATCCTCAATATGAGGTACACTACCCATAGACATTCTACTGAGAGAATCATCCACTACATTGGCCTTGCTCGGATGATACAGAACACTCATGTCATAATTTTTCAATAACTCTAACCACCTTCTCTGACACAAATTCAAATCTTTTTGAGAGAACACATATTAAGGCTTTTGTGATCTATTAACACATCAACATACACCCCATACAAGTAATGCCTCCAAATATTTAAGGCAAACACTACAGATGCATGCTCAAAATTATGAGTCGGATAATTTTTCTCATGAGGATTAAGTTGTCTAGAGGCGTAGGCTATGACCTTACCTCAGTGCATGAGAAGAAAACCCAACCCTACTCTGGATGCAACATAGTACACAACAAAACTATCTGAACCGTCTGGTAGGGTAAGAACTGGGCTGAGGTGAGTCGAGTTTTCAACAGATGAAAACTCTTCTCGCAGGAATCTGGCCACTAAAACTTAACTTTCTTCTGAGTTAATCTGGACATGGGGGTTGTAATAGAAGAAAACCCTTCAATAAACCGATGGTAATATCTAGCTAAACCTAAGGAACTCCTAATATCTGATAGAGAGATGGGTCTAGGCCAGTTTCTCATCATTTCAGTCTTTTGAGAATCAACTCTAATGCCATCACCAAAAATAATATGGCCAAGGAATGCTATTGATATTAGCCAAAATTCACACTTACTGAACTTGGCGAACAACTGATGATCTCTGAGAGCCTGAAGAACAATTCTGAGATGGTCTAAATGATCACGCTCTGTGCGAGAATAGACCAAAATATCATCTATGAAGACTATGATGAACATGTCCAAGTACTGTTTAAACACCCGGTTCATCAAGTCCATGAAAGCTGTAGGGGCATTGGTAAGACCAAAGGACATAACTAGAAATTTGAAGTAACCATACCGAGTATGGAAAGATGTCTTCGGGGTGTCATATTCTCTAACTCTGAGCTGATGATAGCGTGATCTGAGGTCTATCTTGGAGAAATAATAGGAACCCTGAAGTTGGTCAAATAAGTCATTTATATTGGGAAGAAGATACTTGTTCTTGATCGTAACTTTGTTGAGCTGATGGTAATCGATACACATCTTGAGAGAACCATCTTTCTTGCGCACGAATAAGACTGGTGTACCCCATGGGGATACACTGGGCCTGATGAATCCCTTATTTAAGAGATCCTTTAATTGATCTTTCAGTTCCTTGAGTTCTGCTGGTGCCATTCTGTATGGCGGAATATAAATAGGTTGTGGGAGAAGGTCTATGCCGAAGTCTATTTCCCTTTCGGAAGGAATGACTGGAAGATCTTCGGGAAACACGTCTGAATATTCATTAACCACTGGGACTGATTCAAAACTAGGAGATTCGAAATTGGAATCTTTAATATACACGAGATGATACACGCACCCCTTAGAAATTACATTCCTTGCCCGAAGGTAGGAAACAAGCTGACCCTTGAAAGATGAAGAACTAGCCTTCCATTCTAGGATGGTCTTATTCGGGAATAGAAATTGAACTATCCTATTTCTGCAGTCGACTGTGGCATAGCAGGAATAAAGTCAATCCATGCCAAGAATGGCATCAAAATCAGTCATCTCTAACTCGACTAAATCTGCTGACGTGGATTTCTAAAATATCATAATCGGACAGTTCCTGTATACCCGCCGAGCTATGATGGTTTTACCCACTGAGGTAGAGACTGAAAAGGGCTCTGCTAAAATTTCGGGACTTATTCCAAAATTGTCTGCTGTGTAAGGAGTAACAAAAGACAAGGATGCACCTGTGTCTAGAAAAGCATAAACATGAACATGGAAAATCTGTCACGTACCAGTAACAAGACCAAGAGAATTTTCCTAATCCTGTTGAGTCTGCAAAGCATAGAGTCTATTTGGGTGTTGCCCACTAGTAGCACTAGAAGTGGCACCCTGCTGGTTTGGGTGACCGGACTGATCTATGGAATGATTTTGCTGACCCTGATAACTGTACTGAGAACAATCTCTGACTGTGTGGCCTGTCTTACCAAAACCAAAACAAATATCACTACCGGCTCTGCAAACACCCTGGTGGTTCTTACCATAAGTTTGACATAGGGGATTAGTTCGGGCATTGCTGACACTGCCCTGAGATTTAGAGCAGGGTGCTCTATCTCTGAACTTAGGATCTGGAGAACTGGCTGAAGATTGAACTGGAGCTGATGACTTGGGACGAAACTGGGAATGATTTCCTCCCTCTGATTTGGGCTAAGCAAAACTGAAACTGTCTGATCTTTCTCTCTTATTCTGCCTCTCCCTAGCCCTAACTTTTTGCTGCTCTATTTGCTGAGCATGGGTCATAAACCTGGATAAAGTAATATCACTATCCAGCATCGTAGATCTAAACTCATTTACCACGCTATCATTCACTCCTTATATGAACTTTCTCATCTTAACCCCATTGTCTGCAACCTCATGAGGGGCATATCTGGCTATCTGAGTAAATATGAGAGATTACGCCCTAACCATTATATTTCCCTGCCTGAGGTTGATAAACTCAAGAACTTTTTCCTTCCTCAACTCTTAAGGAAAGAATCTGTCTAAGAAAACCGTAACAAATTCCTCCCACTCTATAGGACCTGCTTCCTCTAACCTCTCAGACTTCCACTGTTTGTACAAAGTGTGACCAACATCCTGTAACTGGTATGCGGCTAACTCGGCTCTCTGAACAAAATTAACTCCCATGATGTCAGTGACCTTCTAGACTTGGTCAATGAAGACTTGGTCAATGAACTCCTGAGGGTATTCATCAGTCATAGATCCGAAGAAAGTGGAGGAATCATTCGGGTGAAGTCCCTAATTCTAGCTGCTGCAGAATTGGCCACTAGATTGGTCAGAATAACAGGTGGACATTCATTATGGGCAGCCATGGACTAAGCAAGTGTTGTGAATACGGCTCTAAACTCCTCATGAGAAACATGCTCTCCCAAAGGGTCTTCGGGATGAGGAACTGGTTGATTTCTTCTCTTTGGAGGCATATTCTGAAATAAGAGAAGAACAGATTAGACTGAGTGTTTAACTTGAGATTATGCTCACTAGAACGACATGAATACTGAAAGAAGTAAAACTGTTCCTAAAACATCTCAAAGCCTCTTGTACATAAATGTGGCGCGCAACACACCTATGCACAAGACTCTACTAGATGCGGCTTTCAGACTTCCTAGGACTTTATTGAAGCTTAGGCTCTGATACCAAGTTTATAACACCCCAATTTTCTAAACCTAAACACTACTCACTGCTCATGACCCCGAGCGACCACAAGCTAACCCATGACTGATATCCATCCCTGTACACTGCATAACATATATGTAATATGCAAAAAACATAAACAATAGACCATAAGGTTCAATTGAAATAATTATAACATCCATATGGGTGAAAAATACCCAAGATAACCGAAGTTTGAATCAAAACTGAACTAAATCTGAACTGAATCTGAAAGCCTCGTAGTACTGACAGAACAAGGAGTTGAAGGAACATGTCTCCAACTAACTCTATAAACTAAAAAATAACTGAAATAATAAATGAATCGAATCATATCATCCTCGAATGAATAGGACTCACTGCAGCTCTGCACACTGGAATGAGAGTACTACTGCTGGTTTGGAACTCGTGTCTCTGAACCTATGGTGTAACATGAAAAGAAAGCACCATAGCGCAAATGCGTCAGTACAACTGGAGTACTGAGTATACGAGTGAGGTAGGCTAAATAAAAAGGATTTACATGCATAAGAAATGCTAACTGACCGACTAATATGAACGTGAGAGTGCAAACATACACACATAATAACTGGAAACGTAAATACATAATAGCGGATCTGTATGCTAATACATGATTTAATTATTTCTGACATGACTGAAACTATGGTTCTGTCAACATGGGTGACTGTGTCTGACATTCCTGGGTCTGATAGAACTATCTGAGTTTCGTACTATAACGGAATTTGACTGTATCTGGCATTCCTGGTATACTGATATCTGAAGAACTATCTAAGTTATTTTACTGAGACTGAGCCTAAAATTGTGGGAGGTAGTTTTTCAACCGACATACCCTAATAATCCATATAGCTAAGTTGGGGTCCAATCTCTTCTTCGACTGGAGGGGTGTCAATACCGCGCCACTGATAAGGATAGTTGTGAGTGACCCTCATCTGGCAGTTACTCAAATGAGAATGGCGGGAACCCTAAAATGACAGGTTAATCCACCTCATCAACCCTAGTTTGATAGGTTAAGATGTCTCAACCTATGCTGGCGACGTAGTTCTGGAACACAAGGATGACTGCTAAGAATCACACCTTAAACTGGCAGGTGAGTTCCCATCCTTGGGTTCACTCGGTGCTAAATTCTACTCCCATATAAAGATACTGAACATGATTTAACTGATTGTACATAGACTGAGTAACTGACTTCCATTGACTGGCGGAATAGCACTACTATCTGAGATTTTGCTGAGATCCTGAGATTTCAGAGGTTTCCTGAGTCACATGACTGACTGAGTTCTATAGATCATGGCTTAACTGAGATTATGGGGATAAAATTACTTGGCTCTAGGCACACAACTATATTTTTTGGGTACGAATGCCCCCAGGACTCGATGGAAGGAAACTGACACACATGACATGACTTGATCACAAGATTGGAGTTCACAATTCATAATATCATAAGTAGAGGATAATATACCACATGTAGTTTTCAATATCTTGTGCATGGTAGGGAGTGCATGGGATATATATCATGTACATATTGTATCACTTCATTATCATAAATACTTCATACCACAACAATAGAAACAAAACAATGGCATGGAATTCATATTTAATTATATAATTAACATGGACTTGTCATATAGATAATATGGGACCATGTAAACATGAAATTTCTGGCATTCTAAGCATTTTATCAAACACCTTGCATGGATTCTTTAAGGCATAGGTGTGTTCATGTATTTCACCATATTAAACTACCCAAATTCATGGGCTCTAACTGCATGATCATAACCTTCATGAAAATTTATCAAATTACTACTCTATAGCACAAACAATAACCACCAACATGAATACAATCATATCACCATTTAAAGATTCATTCTTGAACTCCACGGATGAAAGAAATCCGTGGATGAACACTACGCATACCTGACTTAGGGTTCTTGACGTTTTTGAACTTGAAGGGTTTGAAATCCTTTGATTCTTAAAGAGGAATGGGTCTTGTTCTTAGGGATTAAATTTAGAGAGAAACCCTAGTTTTTGTTTATGGAATAACAATGAGCAAAATGGCTGAATTCGGAATCATCTAGGTATTTAGGTGAGTGGTAAGTGACCAAAATACCCCTATTAAATCGACCTGGAAATAAACTAAATATGGCGTATGACGGTCTGACTGATGGTCCATCAAACACTTGACGGTCCGTCTCTTAGATCGTCAGACATGGACCAGAAATGGGGTTCACTGGATAAGAGTTGACAACCTGGATAACGGTCCGTCACAACTTTGACGATCTGTCAACTCATCTGTTAGTCCTAATCCAGTACGTGGCTCAACTTCGTTGGCTGTGAAGGTCAAAGTGGCGGTACGTCACTTATGTGGTGGTTCGTCAACTTGGCCGTCATACCTTGGCATTTTCGACAGTTCCAAGTAAAACGTCCATAACTTCCTCGTCTGGTGTCGGATTTGGACAAAATTGGTACTGTTGGAAAGCTAACTCAATTTCCCACGTGATAGAATGTGAAAATATCAAAAATACCACGAGTACAAAGATAGGTTTTCATTTCAAAGTAAGTCCTAGCATCCTTGAGATAATTTCTAGCTAGCGAAAAGGCATGGGTATTATAATATCTCCCCCTTGAGAACATCCGTCCTCGAATGGAACTGACTGAGAGAGGAAACAATAATTTGAACATGAGTATCTGGAACATGATCTTATGACTGACAAACTAAATGCATTATACTGAACATGCATATCTGATGCATGTGTAACTGATTCATGAATGCATGATTGAGGTTCTCGTAATGAGAATGCATATCTGATGCTTGATTATTTACTAGACTAATATATGTGTGCATGACTGAATATGCAATGGTACTTGATACCAAATTTGTGATGGAACATGAACATGAAATGAAATATCATGTTGTATTGAATGCTGAACGTGAAACTGAATAAGCTTAAGGAGGGATGTTACCTTAATCTTGATCTGGGTTGGCGGAGAAAAGGTGAGGTTACTTGGTATGCATGTCTTCTTTTGCTTCCCAAGTAGTTCCCTTAACAGACTGATTTCGCCAAAGAACTTTGACTAGAGGGGCTTCTTTGTTCCTCAGCCTACGAATCTGATAGTCTAAAATTTTGACTGGAATCTCTTCATAAGAGAGGTTGTCCTGAACATCAATGTTCTGAATAGGGACTACAACTGTCGGGTCACCTATGTACTTCTTGATCAAGGAGACATGGAAAACCGGATGAACTGAGGTTAGATCTAAAGGCAATTTGAGCTCATAAGCTACCTTGCCGAAGTGACTGAGAATCCCGAAGGGACCGACATAGCGGGGACTGAGTTTCCTTTTTTTTCTGAACCTCTTCACTCCCTTTATGAGAGAGATCTTGAGATAGTCATAGTCATTGAACTCAAACTTTAGATCCTTTCTATGAACATTTGTATAAGACTTATGTCATCTTTAAGCAGCCCAAAGTCTCTCTCTGATCAACTAAACTTTCTCTAAGGCGTCGAATACCAAGTCAGGACCGATGACTGAGGCCTCACTAACTTCAAACCAACCGACTGGAGATCTACACCTCCTACCATAGATATCATCAAATGGAGCCATCTGAATACTAGAATGATAGTTATTGTTGTATGCAAACTCAATCAGAGGCAAGTGGTAATCCCAACTTCCCTTGAAATCAATTGCACACGCCCTTAGCATATCTTCAAGAGTCTGAATAGTCCTCTCTGCTTTACCATCTGTCTGAGGATGAAAGGTGGTACTGAGATGAACTTGGGTACCAAGACCCTTTTGGAATGCTTTCCAAAAGTGAAAGGTGAGTTGTGTACCTCTGTCTGAGATGATAGATAATGAAACACCGTGTAATCTGATCAACTCCCTGATATAGAGTTTAGCGTAATCCTAAACTGAATAAGAGGTACGAACTGGAAGGAAATGAGTTGACTTGATCATTCTATCTACAATGACCCAAACTGAATCATGCTGATGACGAGTTCGAGTCAAACCCATCATGAAATCCATGTTTACTTCTTCCCACTTCCAAGTAGGAATGGTGAACTCCTGCATGGACCTACTAGTTTTCTGATGCTCTATATTAACCTACTAACATGTAGAGAATTTATCCACAAACTCTACAACATCACTTTTCATCCCACTCCACCAATAGATCTCCCGCAAGTCATAGTACATCTTAGTGGCCCCTGGATGAATAGAGTATCGCGCACCATGCGCCTCTGTAAGAATTCACTGCCTCAAGTCATCTACACCTGGAACATAAAGACGACCCTGACAATGAAGAACACCATCTCCCCCTTGGGAGAAAGCCTCTACTTTATGATTCTGAACTGACTCTTTTAGCTTGACAAGTCTGGGATCCCTGTCTTGCTTTTCTTTCACCTCAGAAACTAGAGATGACTATGAACTACTCTGAACACATACACTACCCTCTGAAGAGTCGACTAAGAGAACACCTAGTCTGGCAAGCTAATGAATTTACTGGGCTATCTTCTTCTTACCATCCTTTACGTAAGAAACACTACCCATGGAGAGACTACTAACAGCGTCGTCCACAACGTTGGCCTTGCCCGGATGATAAAGAATACTCATGTCATAATTTTTCAAAACCTCTAACCACCTTCTCTGATGATGATTGAGATCTTTCTGAGAAAAGACATACTGGAGACTCTTATGATCTGTGAAGACATATACATGAACTCCGTATAGATAATGCCTCCAAATCTTTAAGGCAAATAGTACGGCTGCTAACTCAAGATCATGAGTAGGGTAATTCTTCTTATGGGGCTTTATCTGTCTGGAGCATGAGGAAACAACCTAAACCCACTCTAGATGCATCACAATAGACTACAAAATCGTCTGAACCATCTGGAAGAGTTAGAACTGGGGCTGAGTTGAGTCGAGTCTTCAACTCTTGAAAACTCTTCTCGCAAGAATCTGACCACTGAAACTTAACCTTCTTCTGAGTCAATCTGGACATAGGAGATGTAATAGAAGAAAATCCCTCGGTAAAGCATCTGTAATAGCCAGCCAAACCCAAGAAACTCCTAATATCTGATGGAGAGACAGGGCGAGGCTAGTTTCTTACCGCTTCAGTCTTCTGAGGATCTAATCTAATGCCATCACCAAAAATAATATGGCCAAGGAATGCTACTAATCTTAGCCAAAATTTGCACTTACTGAACTTGGCGAACAACTGATGATCTTTAAGAGCCTGAAGAACAATTTTGAGATGGTTTGAATGATCACGCTCTGTGCGAGAATAGACTAGAATATCATCTATGAAGACTATGAAGAGCATGTCCAAGTACTGCTTGAACACCCGGCTCATCAAGTCCATGTAAGCTGCAGGGGAATTGGTAAAACCAAAGGACATAACTAGAAATTCGAAGTGACCATACCGAGTACGGAAAGCTGTCTTTGGGTTTTCACATTCTCTAACTCTGAGCTAATGATAGCCTGATTTGAGGTCTATCTTGGAGAAATAACTGGCACCCTGAAGTTGGTCAAGCAAGTCATCTATCTAGGGAAGAGGATACTTGTTCTTGATTGTAACTTTGTTGAGCTGATGGTAATTGATACACATCCTAAGAGAACTGTCTTTATTGCGCAAGAATAAGACTGGTGTACCTCATAGGGATACACTGGGCCTGATGAATCCCTTATCTAAGAGATCCTTCAACCGATCTTTCAGTTCTTTGAGTTCTGCTGGTGCCATTCTATATGGCAAAATAGAAATAGGCTGAGTATCTAGGAGAAGGTCTATGCCGAAGTCTATTTTTCTTTTGGGAGAAATGCCTGGAAGATCTTCGGGAAACACGTCTGAATATTCATTAACCACTGGGACTGATTCAAAACTAGGAGATTCAGAAATAGAATCTTTAATATGCACAAGGTGATACATGCACCTCTTAGAAATCATTTTCCTTGCCCGAAGGTAGGAAACAAGCTGACCCCTGAAAGATGAAGTACTACCCTTCCATTCTAGGACGGGCTCATTTGGGAACTGAAATTGAACTATCGTGTTTTTGCAGTCGACTGTGTCATAGCAGGAATAAAGCCAATCCATGCTGAGAATGATATCAAAATTAGTCATCTCTAACTCGACTAAATCTACTGACGTGGAATTTTGAAATATCATAACCGGGCAGTTCCTGTATACCCGCCGAGCTATGATGGTTTTATCCACTGGGGTAGAGACTGAAAAGGGCTCTGTTAAAATTTCGGGACTAATTCTGAAATTGCCTGCTGTGTAAGGGGTAAAAAAAGACAAGGATGCACCTGGGTCTATCAAAGCATAAACATGAACATGGAAAATCTATAACGTACCAGTAACGAGATAAGGAGAATTTTCCTAATCCTGTCTAGTCTGGAGAGCATAGAGTCTGTTTGGGCGTTGCCCACTAGTAGCACTGGAAGTGGCACCCTGCTGGTTAGGGCAATCGGACTGAGCTGTGGAATGATTTTACTGACCCTGATAACTAGAATGAGGACAATCTCTGACTTTGTGGCCTGGTTTGCCACAATCAAAACAAACATCACTACCGTCTCTGCAAACACCCTGGTTGTTCTTACCATAAATTTGACATAGGGGATTAGTTTGGGTATTTTTGACACTTCCCTGAGATTTAGAGTTGGGTGCTCTATCTCTAAACTTAAGAGCTGGAGAACTGGATGAAGAGGGAACTGGAACTGATGACTGGGGACGAAACTGGGAATGATTTCCTTCCTCTGATTTGGGTTGAGCAAAACTGAAACTGCTCGATCTTGCTCTCTTATTCTGCCTCTCCCTAGACCTAACCTTTTTCTCCTTTATTTGATTAGCATGGGTCATGATCCTGGCTAAAGTCATATCACTGTTCAGTATCACAGATCTACACTCATTTACCATGCTATCATTCACTCCTAACATAAATTGCGCATTTTAGCCCTATTGTCTGCAACCACATAAGGGGTATATCTGGCTAGCTGAGTAAATCTAAGAGAATACTCCCTAACTATCATATTTCCCTACCTGAGGTTGATAAACTCAAGAACTTTGGCCTCCCTCAGCTCTTGGGGAAAGAATCTATCTAAGAAAGCCGTGACAAATTCCTTCCACTCTATAGGACCTACATCATCTAACCTCTCAGACTTCCACTATTTGTACCAAGTGTGAGCAACATCCTATAACTGGTATGCAGCTAACTCGTCGCTCAGAATAGAAGTAACTCCTATGATATCAATGACCTTTTGGACTTGGTCAATGAACTCTTGAGGGTCTTCATCAGACTTAGACTCGAAGAAAGTTGGAGGGTTCATTTGGGTAAAGTCCCAAATTCTAGCTGCTGTGAAATTGGCCACTGGATTGGCCGGAATAACTGGTGGCCGTTCATTTTGGGCAGCCATAGACTGAGCAACTATGGTGAATGCGGCTCTAAACTACGCATGAGAAACATGCTCGTCCAAAGGGTCTTCGGGCTGAGGAACATGCTGGTTTCTTCTCCTTGGAGGCATATTCTAAAATAAGAGAAGAACGGATTAGACTGAGAGTTTAAATTGAGATTATTCTCACTAGCACGATATGAATACTGAAAGAAGGTAAACTGTTCCTAAAACATCTCATAGCCTCCTGTACATAAATGTGGCGCGCAACACACCTATGCACAAGACTCTACTAGATGCGGCTTTCAGACTTCCTAGGACTCTATTGAACCTTAAGCTCTAATACCAAGTTTGTAACACCCTAACTTTCTGAACCGAAACACTACATGGTGCTCATGAACCCGAGGGACCACTACCTAACCAATGACTGATATCTGTACCTGTACACTGCATAATATATATGTAATATACGGAAAACATAAACAATAGACCATAAGGTTTAATTGAAATAATTATAACATTCATATGGGTGAAAAATACCCAAGATTACTGAAGTCTAAATCAAAACTGAACTAAATCTGAATTGTATCTGAAAGCCTCGAAGTACTGACCGAATAAGGAGTTGAAGGAACATGTCTCCAATTAACTCCGTAAACTGAAAACTAACTAAAATAATAAATGAATCAAATCATATCATCCTCGAATGAAGAGGACTCACTTCAACTCTGTATACAGGAATGCGAATGTTATTGCTAGTCTGGAACTCGTGTCTCTAAACCTATGGTGTAACATGAAAAGAAAGCACCATAGCGCAAATGCATCAGTAAAATTGGAGTACTGAGTATACGAGTGAGGTAGGCTAAATTAAAAGGGTTTACATGCATGAGCAATGCTAACTGACCGATTAATATGAACGTGAGAGTGCAAACATACATACATAATAACTGGAAACATAAATACATAATAGTGGATCTGTACACTAATACATGATTTACTGATTTCTGACATAACTGAAACTATGGTTCTGTCAACATGGGTGACTGTGTCTGACAGTCGTGGGTCTGAGGGAACTATCTGAGTTCCATACTATAACTGAATTTGACTGTATCTGACAGTCCTGGTATACTGATATCTGAAGAACTATCTGAGTTCTTTTACTGAGACTGAGCCTGAAACTGTGGGAGGTAGTTGTTTATCCGACATACCCCAATAATCCATATAGCTAAGTTGGGGTCCAATCTCTACCCCGACTGAAGGGGCGTCAATACCGCTCCACTGGTAAGGATAGTTGTGAGTGAACCTCATCTGTCAGGTACTCAAATGAGAATAGTGGGAACCCTAAACTGACAGGTTAAGCCACCTCATCAACCCTAGTCTGACAGGTTAAGATGTCTCAACCTACGCTGGCTACGTAGTTCTGGAACACAAGGATGACTGCTAAGAATCACACCTTAAACTGGCAGGTGAGTTCCTATCCTTGGATTCACTCATTGCTAACTTCTACTCCCATCTGAAGAGACTGAACATGATTTAACTGACTATACATGGACTGAGTAACTGACTTTCGTTGACTGATGGAACAACACTACTATCTGAGATTTTGCTGAGATCATGAGATTTCGGAGATTTCCTGAGTCACATGACTGACTGAGTTCTATAGATAATGGCTTGACTGAGATTATCGGGATAACCTGACTTGGATCTAGGAACACAACTATATTTTTTGGTTACGAATACCCCCAGGACTCGATGGAAGGAAACTGACACACATGATATGACTTGATCACAAGATTGGAATTCACAATTCATAATATCATAAGTAGGGGATAATATACCACATGTAGTTTTCAACATCTTGTACATGGTAGGGAGTGCATGGGATATATATCATGTACATATTGTATCACTTCATTATCATAAATGCTCCATACCACAACAATAGCAACAAAACAATAGCATGGAATTCATATTCAATTATAGAATTAACATGGACTTGTCATGTAGATAATATGAGACCATGTAAACATGAAATTTCTAGCATTCTAAGCATTTTATCAAACACCTTACATGCATTCTTTAAGGCATAGGTCTGTTCATGAATTTCACCATATTAAACTACCCAAATTCATGGGTTCTAACTACATGATCATAAACTTCATGAAAATTCATCAAATTACTAATCTATAGCACAAATAACAACCACCAACATGAATACAATCATATCACCACAAAAAAATTATGATTTGATATTTAAAGTTTGATTCTTGAACTCTACGAATGAAAGAAATCTGTGGATGAACACTACGCATACCTGACTCAGGGTTCTTGACGTTTTTGAACTTGAAGGGTTTGAAATCCTTTGATTCTTGAAGAGGATTGGGTCTTTTTCTTGGGGATTAAATTCAAAGAAAAACCCTAGTTTTTGTTTGTGTAATAACAATGAGAAAAATGGTTGAATTCGAACTCATCTGGGTATATAGGCGAGTGGTAAGTGACCAAAATACCCCTGTTAAAATGACCTGGAAATAAACTGAATGTGGCGTGTGACGGTCTGCCAGACACTTGACGGTCCATCACTTAGCCCGTCAAACGTGGACCAGAAATGGGGTTCACTGGATAAGAGTTGACGGCCTGGATGACGGTCCGTCACAACTTTGACGGTCCATCAACTTATCCATCAGTCCTTATCCAGTACGTGGCTCAACTACCTTGGTTGTGATGGTTAAAGTGGTGGTCTATCACTTATTTGGTAGTCCATCAACTTGTCCGTCATACCTGGATGTTTCCGACAGTTCTAAGTAAAACATCCATAACTTCCTCGTCTGATGTCGGATTTGGACAAAATTGGTACCATTGGAAAGCTAACTCAATTTCCCACATGATATAAAGTGAAAATCTCAAAAATACCACGTGTAAAAAGATAGGTTTGCATTTCAAAGTAAGTCCTAGCATCCTTGAGATGATATCTAGCTAGGAAAAAGGCACGGGTATTACACTATCTGTTGAGCATGGACCATCAGTCTATAAAAGTCCATCTCACTAATAAGCATTGTGGTCCTACACTCCTTAACCACACTATCAGATACACCAGACACAAACTTACTCATCTTGGACCTACTATCATCTACCTCATGAGGAGAATATCTAGCTAACTGAGTGAACTTGAGAGAATACTTCCTCACACTCATGCTGCCTTGCCTCAAATTAATAAATTATAACACTTTGGACTCTCTCAACTCTAATGGAAAGTATCTATCCAAGAAATTCATGGCAAACTCTTCCCATTCTATAGGCCCTACATCAATACCTCTATCCATTTTCCACTGCTCAAATAAAGTATGGGCTACATCCTGTAATTGATATGCAACCAACTCGACACTCTGACTAGACGTCACCCCCATAGCATCCGTGACCTTTTGAACCATAGCTAAGAATTCTTGTGGATTCTCTTTAAACTTCGGTCCTAAGAAGGAACGACGATTTATCCTGGTTAAGTCCCAAATTCTAGTTGCAGCAGTATTGGACACGGGATTGGCCAGAACAACAGTTGTCCATTCATTTTGTGTTTCTACTAAATGGCTAGAGTAGTAAATGCAACCCTAAATTCTGCGTGAGAGACATGTTCATCTAGAGGATCTGCCTGGACAGGCTGAGGGGTTGGTTATGTTCATGTTCTTCTTTCGTTCTTCTTGGGAGGCATGATCTATAAATGGAAGAAAGAAGTGGATTAGACAGAGAGTTTAACTTGAGCTCATGCTCACTAGCACGACATGAGTACTAAAAGAAGGGAAATTTTTTCCTAAATGCCTTGTAGCCTCTCATCCATAAGTGTAACGCTATACACACCCATGCACATGACTCTACTTGATACAGCTTTCAGACTTCCTAGGACACTTTAAAACCTATCTTTTATACCAAGTTTGTAACGACCCGAGACTACCCCCTAGTCGTTACACGATGCTTACGGTCCCGAGGGACCACAAGCTAACCCATGAGCTGGTACCTGCTGTGAGCACTGAATAATATAATGATGAATGCGGAAGAATAACTGAAATGCCATAAGGTCTTAATAATGAAATAACTACTGAATGGTGAATTTGATAAAAATACTGAAATCTGAATAGGCTGAATAGCTAACTGTAGTGTCTAAAAAGCCTCTAAATTGGATACTGTGAATTGATAGGAAAGTCCCCAAATAACTCTACTAACTACTAAGATAAAGACATGAAGTAATATAATCTATCCTCGGATGATGAAGACTCACCACTACTACTGTACTGCTGATAATTTGAGAATCTAGGTGTGATCTAGGAACTGAGCGTCAGTACCTATGATATGAGACATATAGCGCAAAAGAAAAGGTATGCGATCAGTACTTTGGATGTACTGGTATGCTAAATGAGGTAGGATGATATGTAGGGTCTCATGAATAAGAATAATAATAATTAACTGGACATGCATGTAAAGCATAGAGTACTAAATAAAGAGCATGGAATCTGTAGATACTGAAAATACATGAAAATCTATAAATATTGTGGATGCATGACCAAGAATATAACATGAACTAAGTAAAATCTATAAACTAAAATACTGAGATAACTGAAATCAGTATGCTTTGGTCAAACAACACTAAGACTTAATAATTGGGTTGGGACTGTAACTGAGATTATATCTGAGACTGTGGGAGGTATCATCTAACCGACATTCCCTAATTTGAGCTAATATAGGTCCTGCCTATAACCCCAGCTAGAAAGGCGTTAATATCATGCCACGGGTACTAACAATGGCTGTGTGGATCCACTAAACTGATATAATGTCCAAAGGACTAAGGGTGTCAAGCCTGAACTGATGGGTGACTCCTGCGAGATAGTCAAGCCTAGTCTGATGGGTGACTACTCATATCCTATGTTGGCTACGTAGTTTTGGATTATAGGGACTGCTACTAATGACTCTGCATATCTGATGCGGAAGCCTACATCCCTACACTCACTCAATGCTAAATCCTACTCCCAACTGAAAGTCACTGAGATACTAGATTGTTCTGAGTTGAATAACTGATATCTGAATTATTCTGATAATGCTCATAATATAATTTGAAGACTATTCTACAATGTACTAAGACTATACTAAATAAACAGCTATGGTTTTCGGGTATTCAATACCCCTAGGACTCAAAACTACAATATTGAAAAGACACTAAAGCTTGAAGACCAAAACATGAAGGCTCTTATTAAATAAATCACTCTTGTAGGAATTTTATCAAACACTTGTAGTTCATGGTTTAAAACAACCATAGGAATATCATAGAATTTGTAAGAACAACATGAATTCATCATAAAAGAATTAAATCATGGTTTAATTCAATAAATAATAATATTAAAACATGGATGATTAAATAATAACAATAATTTCATGGTAACATGGTATAGAATCATAGTTCATGGAGATTCATGGGTGAAATCACAATTCAAAACATAATAACTTGAAAAGATCACAATTTTATAATTTAAAAGGGTTGCTTGGACTCCATGGATGAACATCTAACATACCTGGGATGATGAATTTGGAAGGATTGATGGAGAGCTCTTGAGATTTGACCTTGATTCTTGAGAGCTTGGGTTTCTTGTTCTTGAAACAGGGGATTTTTAATTTGAGAGAAAGTGAATAATGATGAGTATTTAGGTCAATTAGGGGTTAAATTTCATGTTTAGGATGAGTTTAGGGCTTAGGAAAATAACCTAAATACCTTTAAACGAATTTAAAAACACAAGCTAGAAACTGAAATCCCGATTTTTAGCCTTAGCGTGACGCACCACTATCGCGCCAAGCCACTGGATAAGGGACAACTGGGACCTAGACAAATGCCGTGATGCACCACCATCGCGGTAAGCCTGAGGATGCCTATTTTTCCATCTCCACGACGCGCCATGATCATAGAGGCCAACTGGAAATTGAAAAATGGGAAATTGGCCCGCTCCGCGATGCGCCATGATCGCGGAGTCACATTGGAAATCGACAATTGTCATTTGGGCTGCCTATGCGATGCGCTAAGGGTTAAAATAACGGTGTTTTGCAACTGAAACTTAAAATTGCCATAACTTCTTACCCGGTTATCGGATTTGGGCGAATTTTATATCGTTGGAAACCTAATTGAATTTCCTACGCAATGGCAAGCTCTAAAATGAAAAACTATGAGTGTTTAAAATATTTCATATACGGATACTCATGTATTGGGACTTAGATTATGCTGGAAAAATACGGGGTGTTACAATCCACATATAGGAGTTATCTCATATGTAGGGGGAATAATATCAATAAGCATGTAATTATCTCTCACACAAGAGGTATCTCACATCTAGGAGGCATAATATAGATATACATGTAATCATCCAAAGGATATCTTCTATCAAAAGGGTAAACATCATGACTACGAGAAATATCACCTCTCTAGGACAATTACCTTATCTAAAAGGAACCTCGTCTTTATAGGTCCAACATTCATGACTAAAGAAAATAGAAAATCTATAGTCCAATCATAAAGTCTAAGAGTAAATAGCATATCTATAGGCCAATCATCAAGTCTAAGAGGAAATAGAATCTCTATAGGTCACATAATATATTTAAAAAGAGTAGCATATCTAAATACCCAATATCACTTCCACAAGAAGTATCATAACCATAACTTAAAAGCCACAATCCGGGAATATCAATACAAGTTACCAAGTCATGATGTAACCTTATTCTAAGGTTCACCAGCCTCATCTATGTCTAACACCCGCAACTAAATCCATAAGTCTTAACACAAGTTTAGGCCTAAGTGGGCCGGACGATCCCACTTCTAATCCTCAATTTCCCTAAATAGGAACACTATGCCCCAAACTAGGATAAGGTATATAGTTCATCTTCTAGATGCCAAGTAAGCCATACTCAATCCTAAGATAGCAACTTTGACTAGAAACAAGGGTACTCAAGTCAACTCTACCCAACTTACTGTTTCAAGACTACCACACTCACCCAATAAGGTTGACTATACAAATTATGTTTCAAATACTAAAACCACATCCCAAACATAGAATTATATCATATCCATGATATAACTAATCTAAACTAAATAGGGAAGGAAATAGGATACAAAAAGGTTATAAAAATGCCATTTTGCAATTCTAAAGCCTTCATTTATTCCCCAAACATCAATAATCAAGGCCAAGTTATCCTACTCATAATCAAGCCTAACATCCATATTCACACAAACATATATCACACATCATCTATGAAGAAAAGTAGACAGAATCCTACCTCAAGGACAAACCGCAAACCTTACTTCATGCACCATATGCTTGTCTTCACTTTACAATCCCTAAAATGCCATCACACTATCAACACCATAATCTACTCATCAATTCGAGTCTAATGATACCCATATTGCACTATTGTGCTTCTGGTCCAAAAACGACAACAAAAGCCCAAGTGGGTCCCATATATGGAAAATGAGTTTTTGAGGCCTACTCAATGTTCACACATGAACACAGAATCATAAACCTCAAGAAATAGGTAAAAATTAAACATACTTTGGGCTATAATCAATCCCTAAACTAAATTGGGGTTTTGGGTCCAATCTAAGAAATTCAAGCATGAATTCAAAGGATTCTTTCCTTAAATTTGAAGATAATCATGATAAAAGATGATGGCCAAGATCCCAAGTCACCCACCATGACCAATTTTGGGTTATGACACTCATTTTGGGGCTTCAAGGTCTAAATATTGAAGGGGAAATGCCCTAAATGCATCTTGGGTCAATTATATATCCCCTACAACTAAGGAGATGCCTCTATCATGGTCATACGGGCCCCAAACGCGTCTTGGGTCAAAAACATATGTTTGGAAAAGTAATCGCTACACTTTTGGCCACGATTGCGGTTGCACCAGACGACAGGAAAATCAAATATATATTTTTGACACACGAAACTCATTCGAAACCCAAAATACATGATCCACTAGTGATTTTTGAGTGTTAAACACATTTAAAATCCATGGAAATCATCAAAACTTTCATCCGAGATCGTTTAGGAAAAATGTGGGCCCCACACCTATAATTTCATTATTATTCATTAAATCTGCTCAGTAGCCCAAAATAAGTTCGGGATCTTTGGGACTTGAACCAAGGGTCCACGTAGCCAAAATTATACATTCTGGAAGTGATAGAGAAGTTGCATTTTAAATCCAAGGTCTTTTTGACCAAATGTGGGTCCTACACATAATCTTTCAAATTCTTAACTTTTCCACCAATTGGTCGAAATAAGCTCAGGTCCATTGAGACTTGAACCAAAGGTATACCCAGACTAAAATTGATATTTTAAATTTGCTATCGTAGTTGGAATTTGCATCTGAGATCGTTTAGCTAAATTTTTCGCCCAGTGGCCATTTGGAACAATTGAAGATATCTAAATAGGAAATCGGTTCTAAAAATCAAATAAACTACCCAGTAACCGAACCGTCAGTCCCAACAAGTCATAAATGACTTGGGCAACTATGGAGAAGTTCAAACGGTGAAGATAAGCATAAGTATGAGAAATGACTTGAAGGGTTATTACAATATCCACTTCTAAATATCCGCATGCTCCAAGCATGACTTCCCTGATAACCTCAGTGGAGAGAAAACACTTGGAAGGGATTTTGCCACAGGTATCCCATTTTTAATGATCACTTTCTTTCTACTTCCAAAATAGACAAAACTCAATTTAACTGCTAACTAGCCTCAAACATAACCAAGAAGGCTGATGCACGCACATCTGAATCACAACATATTGATACTATCTCTATAAATGCATAAATCAACAAGGGCTTATCCAAGAAAATAAAACCAAGACATGAGTCATAAAACCGTCTCCAAATCCAAAAATAACCTTGCTTTACCATTTTTTTACATGTTATCAACTCCAAGCCAGGAGAAAAATGACTTGAGTCTCATCCATGCAGTCTCATCATGGAGAACTCAAAGAACTGAAGCTGACCCAATGAAATTCCATAAGAAAAACACGAGAAAAAACTCATAAGGTACTATCTGTTCATACAAATAGAGATAATCAAGGAATGCAATCCATGCCAATGCTGCAACCAGTTCGAATTGAAAAATCAAACTGAAATCTTAAAATCCCAAGTATAGCTACTTATCACTGAATATTCCACTCCAGGATGTATTATCCATCAAGAATAAAGCCATACTAAATGCAAATCGAGTATGTTTTATCCCTTTTTAACTGGAAGGGTTGGAAAATATTGATTTCAACTTTTTAAACTATTTCAAAACTTTAAAGAAAATTTTGAAACAATCTAAGAAATTACAGAGTTACCACTTAATTTATTTGAAAAAAAATTAAGAAAACTTTAAATAAAATACTAAGTCTCAAAACAAAAAAAGACTTAGATTTATAAGAAAATCCCGGGTAAGTGGTTCTTATTAATATTTTAGGAAGGTTTTTAAGAAACCTAAAATGTCCACTAACTTATGGTTATCCGGACTATATGCAAACTACCTTTGACTAACTAAACAAAAAGAAGTTATTGTTTCATAAGAAAGTGGTTTTAGAAAAAGTCTTGTATAAATTTAGATGACTTAGTAGGGAATTTAACTATGTCTAAGCAAATAAGATGGCAAATAAGCATGTAAAGGGGAAAGGGGAGAACTAGAAGACTTAGGCTCATAAGCCCAAATCTATCATCTCTGTCCTAATCTAATTGGGGTTTTGGCCAACCTGCACCTGTCCTATATTAAATATCAAGATTTTGGCCCATAACTTATCCTAAACTATATTTTCGAGCCCTTTGGCCCAAAACTTACTCCACATGTAATAGTTTTCAACTTTGGCTTTAAGGCCCAAATGAATGAATAAATAAATAAAGGAATAAATGAAAATAAGACAATAGTAAAATCAAGACTTTTTCAACTCTTTATAATATCATCATCAATGGGCTTTCACCCATTCTTCTTTTTCTATCCTCTTGCATCCACATACCACATGATAGACTTTAAACATAAACTTCGAGGAGACGGACCTTATTGGCCCGTTCGAAAATGCAATAGGAGGGATTCCATCGTGGACTCCAAAGTAGTTTACATACAAAAATAAAAGAGAAGGATTAGAGCCTAATTGATACTCGGATCATTAGTAAGAAATAGAAGAAACTTTTTTATTCTGTCAATGATTAATCATACGTAAACTAAGCTAGGACTTCATCCAGATAGAAATACAACTAAAATATAATAGCAAGTCATTTTGAGGAAAAATTTTGATACTTTAAGCTACCTGGGGTACAAGCTGTTATAATTTGAACTCAAAAGAAAATAAGGAAAGCCAGACCTTCTTAACAGAACAAGTAAGTTTATGGATGATATTACACCAAGTTAATTACAAAATATTTGGGAAGGTATCCATAGCCTCATTAAGCAAGACAAACGACCTAAAAACTCCATTGAACTCAAAACAGAAGAGAAGGTACAAAATGAAATACTTTCTATCAAAGTGGTCACGGGTAATGTTTAGACACAAAAGCAACCCAAGGAAAGAAACACTAACTATTTTATAGTAATGTTAAAGGGAATCTTGAAGTTCAGGCTTCTGAGTCAATCACACAAGTAAGATAGACATAAAGAAAAGAAAACAGTAAATATTCAATTTGAACTCACAACCTTAAACTAATATTTCCTCTTTTTGACGAGACAAACAGATTCAGGAATATGATTTACCCAAAATGGAGACAAGAAGAGAAGTCCAAACAATGATTTAAGTCAAAAAATTTTGCACATATTAATGTAGCGAAGAAACCTTTAAAAGAATGCTAGGATGGGGAAAAGGGTAAAAAGGGAGAATAATATAATCATCAAAAAATGAATGAAGAAATTAGGTAAATCAAGGAAGACTAAAGATGAAATTTTAAAGCACATGAGAATCATCAACGATAGTCCAGTAAACAAGAAGGAAAAGTTGGACATCCTTCAAGGTAACAAGTTGTTCGCATTCTAGATGAATTCAACTAGAAATAAAGATTTGGCCTTGAATGAAATACACATTGGTTTTTTGTCGACGTTGATCACCCTACCTCTCTCTCGACTAATTCACAAATAAATTCATGTATAAAAGGGTTATAGAGGGATCCCGGGATGAAATACCATTTATTTATGAACTTACACAACTATTCTCATCAATGTTGCTAACCAAGAGAAATCGAGAAAAGTTCTTAACATGTTTAAAGCAAGAAGAATAGTCCGATAGCTATCAAGACAGAAATAAAAGGGTTGAAACCCGACAGACAATTCAACGATAAAGATAAGTCCATCGTGCATTTCGTTGATATGGAAACAGTAAGTCAACACTTAACAAATGGCTAACATGGGAGATTTTAAAATTAAAAGAAAATGGTTATAATGATAAAATTAATAGGATGATTATAATTTACGATAATAGCCACACTAATTCTTTTTTAAGCAAAACCAAAATAAATGTCACAAGTTCTTGAACACGCAACCAAAACAGTAAACCAACACGGCCAGAATGTTTATTCAACATAAGGAATGAAAAACACAATAATTATCATAAAAACTCTAAGGCCTTTGAGGCTTCTACAAAGAACAATCCCAGCAACATTATTACTCAACTACGAAGCGACTAATACGAGGAACGAGATGAAGGAGAAAATGACGATAAAATTAAAAGGGAAAAAATGTTTACCTCTTTCGGGGAAGCAAAATGAGACTACGAACTACCGTCACGAGCTTGACCACCATAGAAAAACTTTGTTGCGACTCTGAGAACTTCGACGATCTTTTGAGATAATTTTTTAACTAAAAAAATAAGGCTTTTGCTTGATATTTTTTCAAATTCCAAGACTTGGTACTTTTAGGTCAAGGATGATCTCTATATAAGGGAAATTTTGGGCTCAACCTTATTCTCCAAACAATGTGGGAGAATCGAATCTATGGGTAATTTAGGAATTTTTAAAAAGAGGATAAGGGAGGGGTGAGCTGGAATTGTACTATGTCAATACAAAATTTGAATTTCAAATACAAAAAAAAATTGAGTTGTTCTATTGGAGCGTGAATGGGCTGAAATTTATGAGTCAGCTTCGGGTTTGGGTTCACCGAGTTGATAAGGGGTTTGTTAGGGTTGTTGTTTGGGTTGGGTTTGGAGTTGCTCGATCGAAGTTGTTACTGTGATGGTTGTTATCGATGATTTTGTGGTGGTGGTTGTCGATGTTTGTTGTATGCTGATATTGTTACCGGGTATTAAGGGAGAAAAGGTAAATTCGGAATGGACCGGGTCAATTCTTGGAGGTGGAACTGAAATAGAGCTATTTGGTTAATATTGTTAGGTTGTTGTTGTTTGGTTGTTGGTGTTGGTTTAATTTGGGACTAAAAGAGTAGGTTTTGTTATGGAATGGGCTGAAATTGGGGTTATTTAAAATAACCTCTATTAGATTAGGGATTTACAAATTTAGGCTATTTGTTAAATTAGTCTAACCATTACAATTTAGCCAACTGAATTAAATTTTAACCTAATTAAAAAATAATTGACCAATTATATTGTAATTATGGCCAAATCACTTTTAGTTAAGGTCCAATTTAATAGTTTGGCTAAATTGAAACAACGCTTGAAACTAACTTACAACCGATTTAATCCCGAGTTTCTTAATTTAACAAATCAAATAAATATTTCTCCAAATAAATTATTTTCAAGAGAAAATTACCTTTAATATCAAGATTTTATCCATTTGAATTAATTTTCAAGATTAATCTCAATAATAGTCTAATTTTGATAAAATTATTCATTTAAGTGACAAAATTTATACAATCTAATATATGTAAATACAAAAAATGTATAATCATCACTTAAATGACAAAATTACCCCAAAATGAATATTTTGGACCACATTTATCCTAAGGAAATAAATATTTCAATTTTATTAAAAATTGAAGAAACTTAGGATTAAATTTAGTCATGGAGGGAAAAAATTAGGTGTCAACAACAGCCCCCTCCTTTAGGGTATGGTGGATGAAAGTAACCCTTGGAAAAGGGAGTTTTCCATTCCTAATTTTTTTCCAACCACAAATTCATTTCTTAAAGAAATTGGTTTTCGCACGAGTTTTGGAGTTATGGACGGACCCTGGTATTACGTTTCCTACATATCTCAGGTTACATAAGAATTCAGTCCACTTGTAGTTCAAAAATCTTGACTTAAAGCATGATTTTAAAAAAATTAACAAGTTATCTTGATTTTAGAGTTTTTGATAAAATTAAAAAGCTGGAGAATAAAGGAATTAGGGGAGGTTGGAATGCAGTCGAGTTTTATACATATATCTTAGCCTATATATCCCTAAGACTCAGGGAATCAGACTGTTTGTAGTTCAACTCAATCGGTAGAAAAGATAGTCTTTTATTTTAGAGGATCTTTGGCTCAGGATGATTGACAAGTTAATCGATTTGTGGAAAAGAGGCTTGTAACCTCTTAACCATGAATGCGGTATCCTTCACATCCATATACAAGAACTTACCTGGGCATAATTTCTAAAACTCTAGGTGCCCTATTACTAGAATTTGAAAGAAAAAGAAGTTTACCATCGGTATGAGTTTAAAAATATTCCCGAAGGTGAAGCTGAAACCAGAATATCCCAAAATACCCACATACATTCTAACAGGAGTGTGGTTGGATGGTGGTGCGATCATCCCTTAGTTCACATCCAAAGAGTTTGACTTTTCTCTCTAGACTATATCCTATTTTGCTGCTTAGAAAGAGTTCCACACCTATGGTTTCTTACCATAATTCACAAAAACAGTGTATAGTTTCTTACCATATCTCCACGTGAGTTGTTTCCTAAAAAGTGAAGTCATCCTTTTATGTACATGTTTGGCAGGAAATAACTTGCAACAACAAATCTCTTGGTTGTTTCATAAGTAGCTTGTTTGTCAAGTGAATATGTCTTCAAAGTGGGGTGGCCCTTTTGGACACGGATGACACTTTATGCAGAATGATCCCTGCAATTGGGTAATCTTTTGCTGATGCGGCAACCCTTTTGGTTACCTATATTACTTGTTGCATGTGGAATGATAACCTCTTTGGTTATTAACAATGATTCTTTTCATATGACCTCGGGTAAGTCTTGCGCATCTTTTGTATCGATTGACTTATAGATTTCCCTTGAATTGTCAATCTTTGGATAATCTTGCACATTATTTGAGGTTGGATACGAGGTGACTTATAAATATCCTTTGCATTTCTAGCTTTTAGGTAATATCGTATATTATTTGACTTTGGATAAGAGATGTCTTACAAATATCCCTCCAATCGCTAGCTCTCGAGTATTCTAGCACATCATCCAACCTTGGATACAATATGACTTATAGATATCTCTCAAATTGGTAGCCTTTTGGTAATCTTCCACATAATCGATATTTTGATATGACGTGGCTTATAGAGAACCCTTATACTTATCGATTTGATAATCTTGCATATTCTTCGGTAAGGATTTAGTTGCGATTTATGGATAATCTTCAGACTATCAATTTTTGGGTAACCTTGCAGCCTATCTGGTTAGGATGTTGTTGTGACTTACGGAATACCTATGGGCTATCAACTCATAGGTAATCTTGCATACTATCTTATTTTAAATAATATAACTTATAAATGACCCTCAAATTGTTAATTTCTAGGAAATCTCATATATCACCCGTCTTCAGATAGCGACTTAAAGACGTCCCTTAAAATGGCGTGCTCTTGATATATTTAGATGTTGATTCATAAATTAATGAGATATCCTCAATGCCAGAATTTATATCTCGCATGTCAACAGATATTAAACATTGATAATATCATCGATGCCAGTGTTTGTATCTTCCATGTCAACAAATATTAAATGTTGATAGTATCCTTGATGCCAGTATTTGTGTCTCACATGTCAACAGATGTTAAATATTAATGATATCCTTGATGCTAGCATTTATGTCTCACATGCTAACAAATATTAAAATGCTGATGATATCCTCGATGCTAGCATTGTGTCTCATATGTCAATAGATATTAAATGTTGATGATATCCTTGATGCCAGCATTTGTGTCTTGCATGTCAATATATATTAAATGCTGATGATATCCTCGATGCCAATATTTGTGTCTCATATTTTGATAGATATTAAATACTGATGATATTCTCAACGCCAACATTTATGTCTCACGTGTCAACAGATATTAAATAATAATGATATCCTCGACACCAGCGTCTGTGTCTCGTGTATCAACAGATATTGAATGCTGATGATATCCTCAATGCCAGCATTTGTGTCTCGCGTGTCCACAACTATTAAATGTTGATGGCCTTTTGTACAATGCCCCCAGGGTAATGAAAATAATTTTACCTGAGTTTGTTTGTCTGGGTTTTTGCTTTCTACATGTACCTGTACTCAATGTAGACAGTTAGTAGACACAATTCCGCTCATACTGGCGACCACAACCAAATTTGCAAAAGTTTAAATGAAAAATACTCGGCATCATAATATGAATAGTTTAATCCGCTATTCATCTTCTTTTTAAAGAAGTATTTAAATAGAAGACCCACCAGATATAAATGAGTGGGTAAAATCCCTTTTTCGGGTCACTCAAATATCGTTCTTTTTGCTTTAACGAATTTTGAGGAAAAATTTCTGCTCTTTCTCCTATTGAGTGATCTTTTTTATTATTGTATTTACTGTGTTGACTCCTTTGAATGCACCTGCGCTCAAAGTAAATATTTAATAGACACAAAGTCGCTTATCCTAGTGACTGCTTTTATATAAAGAATTCTAAATACAATATTCATAAAGAAGATAAGGCGCCTTTGTTTGTCCTTCATGGTCTCAAGAAATGAGATAGACAATTCAAAAGGTCCTTGATAAATGGATATTAAACCTATCTTTAGGACTATCCAAAATACCATTCTTGAGCATTATATGCTTTGGTGTGGCTCACAACTCGCCTGGGTATTTTGAAAAAGATTCCCATTTTTGTGTATTGATCCCTTCATCCACAGAAAAATGATTAATCTTGAGTGAAACTACTCCATGTTGACCATCTTTGATCCTTGGTTTTCTCTTCGCCAACTTTTGGGAATTTCGTCATGTTGGGACTTTCACCCTGACTCCTCGTTCCAATAGATGCCTAGGAAATTACTAAGTAGAAAGATTTGTATAGATGTCATATGCTAGCTTAATAAATGTCTTCCTCTTGATTCTAACTATATCTAATATTGAACGGAGGATTGCCAGGGATTCATCATCATTGAGGCTTTCGATCAGAAGTTTTGTCATAGCTAGAGATTTAATCTGACTAGATTTTGTCACGGCTGGTGACTTCTAAAGCTTGAATGTGACCTCTGGTGCTGGGGAATTTGAAATATATTCCAGTCTTTAGTGGAAATTTTGAGGATTTTCTTAAAATTTTTGCCCCAGTTTAAAGTTGTTTGAGATGATCTCAGCTTGAGAGAATCCGAAGTCTTTGTTGTCCTTCGTTCTCTTTATTGGATAATGGTCTTCCTCTAGTGAATTTTGAGATTTCTCCTCAAAAATTCTTCCATAGTTTCCATTTCCTGGGATTATATGACCGTGCCATTGGGGTACCTACATATCTCGTTGAAACAGGATCAGGTCAAACGTAGTTCAGGACTACACTAAGGATATATATATATAAAAATTTAATAGGTAGACCGAAGCCGACATAGGCAGCCTACGTATCCCTTTCTTGGGAATTCAGGTCATCATGTAGTTCATACATAAAAGGAAAGGATAAATTTTCCTAATGGGTTGACCAAAGATGACATAGGACACCTACGTATCCCTTTCTTGGGAATTCAGGTGAAACGTTGTTCATACATAAAGGGAAAGGGATTCGAGGCAATTACAGATCATAAAAAAATACTATCATAAAGGCGATTACAAATTAGCCAAGGAAACAAACACTAAAACATCTTTCAAACACTGTATCTCTTTACCACACTGGAATTGATTGGTTTGGTCCACTCTTGACCATCTATCTCAGGTAGGATTAGGGCTTCTCCAGGTTGGACTTTTCTCAGTTGTCAAATTCCTCTATATCTTCCACTAACTTCTCCTCATCACCTTTTTTCCATTCATCATAATTCCTCTTGCTTTGTTCGTTTAACCCTTGACATGACATGATATTGGTAGCTTTTAAATTATTACTACAAAAATAAACCATGTTAGATAATAACAAGATGATAAAATAAAATAATATTTCAAAATAACTTCTTAAATAAAGGGAGGCTTTTTCATTGAAATTTGGGAAATAACATAAACTATAGCTCATGACCCACGCAAATGCGGGCCCATGCCTTTTTGAAAGTTGTAAAACACAAAGAAAATTTGAGACATAAAAGGGTGGATCACGATGCCTTCTCTGAATCATCACCAATTTTTAAAACTACTAGTAATTGCCCTTTCATCTACCATGATGGGCGATAAGTTATGGGCGGAGTGGAGGTCCAGTTTTGCAAAGCCTCTCCTGGAGCAACCTTTCTCATGCCACCAGAATTTGGGAAATCCTTTGGTATGGCATTGCATCCCTCAAACAGATTTCCTATCCCATCCCCAATACCATCATCTTTTGCCATCTTGCACACAATAAATGACTGGTACAGGAGTGGCAACGGTTTGAACAGACTCATATTTGACTTATCTTTAATCTTATTTTCCTTTCTTAGTTGGTATCCTATCCTATGCTTAGATGATTTCTTTGGGACCATAACGGGCTTAATAATTCCTTCTAAATTCTTACCCAAGACACTCAAGGCATCCATGATTTTCTCTATCTTCTCCACTCCTTCTGTCTTTTTGGGATTTTTTGAATCCACCTTAGTGATGGTCTTGCTAGACATCCATTCGCCCCTATTTTGATCATGTTAACTGCGGATCCCTTATGATAAGGCAATAGATTACTATTGACATTTGGTACCGGTGACTGGAGGGTGATGACTTTCTAAATGATCAAGTCTTGAATCCTATGCTTTAGGTTAACACAATCCTCGGTACTGTGCCCCACCGCTCCCGAATGATAGGCACAATTTTGATTGGCACAATAAAATTGAGAATTAGTATTGATAAGTTTTAAATGGATAGTCTATAAATGACCGGCGTCCTTTAATCTTTTAAAAAGTTGGGTGCGACTTTCAGCCAGCAGCGTGAAGTTTTGGGGTCTTTTTTTGAGGTTTGGACGTGGTGGGGTATAATGGTTTTGATTAGCAGGAGGAGGTACTTGATGATAATTTAGAGGCATTTAGAAGGGTATCTTCAACATAAGGCTAGTCATTTGGCTACGGAACTTGGTGTTGGGGAAAAATATTTGGCTGTGGAACTTGGTATTGGGATTGGATATTTGGAAGTGAAGATTGGTACTGGGTTTGTATATTTGGAAGTGGAGCTTGGTATTGGGATTGGATATTTGGAAGTAGAGCTTGGTACTGGGGTTGGGTGTAGAATACATGCTAGAAACTTGGTGATGATGGAGAGGAGAGAATGTTCCTGGGATTAAATTTCTTCTTCAACTTAGCAACAGAATCAATAAAGACCTCACCCACATCTTTCTTTTTCTTCTTTGGGAACACAGAAGCCCCAGATGATACTGGGGTTTTGACAATCTTTCCTGTTCGAATACCTTCTTCTAGAGATTCCTCAATTTTTACCAAATCTGTGAAAGTTTCCCTAACCGCGAATACCATCCCAGTATAAAATTCTCCCTCTTGAGCACGAGTGAACACAGACACCATCTTCTCCTCAGACATGGGAGGTTGCACTTTAGCAGCCTCTTTTCTCTAACAGAAGGCATAGGCTCGAAAACTCTTATCATTCTTCTATTTGATTTGATCTAGTGAGTATCGGTCAGGGACTATTTCAACATTAAATGCTAACCTATCGAGAAAGAATTTAGCCAATACTTTCCAGCAGGATCATCTTCTCAGATCCTAAGATGTGAACCAATCTAAAGCTTCACCACACAAGGTTGGACTGAATAGGTGCATTTGTAACGCCTCATTTCTTCCAACCCCTACCATCTGATCATAATACCTTCTTAAATGAGCCATAGGGTTTCAGGTACCGTTGAATTTTTTGAATTTAGAGACCTTGTATCCTTCTAATAGATCTACTCCAGGGAGAACACATAGATCATCGTACCCTAGACCATCATTATCACCTGCCCCATGAGATTCCTTGATCCTCATTATCTCTTCATTCATGGCTAGCAACTTCTTTTCATGATCATCCCTCCTCTTTTTTTCCTTCTCTTCATAGTGGTCTACCTCGGGATTGGGAAAGTAAAGGGATATGATGACATAAGAAGGATTTGGAAGAGTAACTTGATTTTGAGGATAAGAGGATGTTGGGTGGTAGGCATGGAGAACGTTTTGAAATTTGAGAGTAGTTTGGTGGAATTTGAGAGGGATTTTGTGGATTTGAAAATGAATTTTGTGGATTTGGAAATGGATTTTGTGAATTTGGGAGAGGATTTTGTGGGTTTGAAAGTGGGTTTTGGGGATTTGGGAATGAATTTTGTGGATTTGGAGATGGAATTTGTGGGGTTAGGGGTGGATTTTATGGATGGTAAGCATCTGAGTTATTTTCTCAATTGGTGTTTTGGATAAGTTGAGGTACGGAGGCAGATGCTATATTATTTGGATGGTCCCCGAGAACAGGCGCACTAAGGGGATGGATCTGGAGTGGAGTGCCCTGTCCTCCTGGAGTAGGAGCATTGACAGCGGTGGCCAGATTAGCCAAATCTCTAGTACAATTCATCTCCTCCTGAAGAATTTACAATTTTCTCACGAGTTCAGCAATCATCTCACTTTGCTCCGCTATTATATTGTCTCTGATGGTCAATGCATTATCTTCGTCACTTCCTGTCATATTTGAAAAATGGTTAGGGGATGGGATTTTATGCACTTTTAATCGGGTGAAGTAAGGTTTTTCTGCCAGCTTATTTCAACACGGAGTAGTTTTATGTTATCTGTAAAGTAAAATAACACAAAGGAAGGAGTGTTAGTTCACATATGTGATAAACAATGCAAGATATTTGACAAGAAGTAACCACATTGAGTTGTTGGCATCATAGTCAAACTGATCCACGGGAGCATAGTGGATAAATTTGTCTTTGATTCAAACATACTCACATAAACACATAAGGCAGTTATATCACATAAAATATTATAATAAATGCATATCCTAGTTGGGGTGACCCTTTAAGCCAAGGGTTTGGCCTAATGAATTTTGAAGAGAAATATATGTTTTTAAGGCCAATCCATTATCCCCCAACTTTTAATAGATATGTAAAAAGGCATAGATGCTTACAAAAAGCTACACAAAAGGGATACGATCTTTAGGGAAAGGGAGAACATCATGAGAAAAAGAACAATACCCGCACAAGGGATAGGAAATACTAATTCCTCGATTCTCTTCTATAGGCCTTCGCCCTCTTAGCTTTGTCCACTTCTTGCCATTGGAGACATCTATTGATGATCAAGCGATTTCCGCATAACTGTGCTCTAGATTATGCAGCTGTCAAAATCGATCAAATTCTTTCCTGGATCTCTTCAATTCCTCCCTCAATTGGTGTATGATTGAGGTATACTCACCAAAAGTAAGAAAAACAAGCCTTCTCCTAACCCCAAAAGGATAATGGATTGGATTAAACAAACATATATTTCTTCAACACATAAATATGGTTCGCCTGTAATTGACTCTGGTTCAATAGACGCAGGACAAGTCTTCTATTGGGCCCAATATCCCCTCGGGTATTGGGTCGTTCTAGGCTCATGCCTAATTATGCAGAATTAAAACACATAACCCCAAAATAGTTTAATCATCATGCAGGATTATGCCATGAAATGCAATAGTTAAATTTTGCAGAATTAAAACACATAAGCACGTAAACATTTTAAACAGTTAGTCAAAAGATAAATTCAAACATTTGGTTAGAACCTAGTTAAATTCCCCAGCAGGGTCGCCATTTCTGTTTTATCCCTTTTAAAATTGAAAGGTTGGAAAACATTGATTTTGACTTTTTTAACTATTTTGAAACTTTAAAGAAAATTTTGAAACAATCTAAGAAATTACAGAGTTGCCACTTAATTTATTTGAAAAGAAATTAAGAAAACTTTAAAATAAAATCCTAAGTCTCAAAACAGAAAAAGACTTAGACTTTTAAGAAAATCCCGGGTAAGAGGTTCTTATTAACATTTTAGGAAGGTTTTTAAGGAACCTAAAATATCCGCTAACTTGCGGTTATCCATACTTTTTCAAGTCTTCATAATATCTTCATCAATGGGCTTTCACCCATTCTTCTTCTTCTTCTTCTATCCTCTTGCATGCGCACGCCACATGATTGACTTTGAACTTAAACTTTAAGGAGATGGACCTTATTGGCCTGTTCAAAAATGCAATAGGAGGGATTCCATCGTGGACTCCAAAGTATTTCACATACAAAAAGAAAAGAGAAGGATTAGAGCCTAATTGATACTCAAATCATTAGTAAGCAAAAAAAGACAATTTTTTATTCTGTCAATGATTAATCATAAGTAAACTAAGCTAGGACTCTATCCAGATAGAAATAAAACTAAAATATAATCTCAAGTCATTTTGAGGAAAAAATTTGATTCTTTAAGCTACATGGGGTACAATCTGTTAGAATTTGAACTCAAAAAAAAATAATGAAAGCCAGAAATTCTTAACAGAACAAGTAAGTTTATGGATGATATTACACGAAGTTAATTACAAAATATCCGGGAAGGTATCCATAGCCTCATTAAGCAAGAAAAATGACCTAAAAACTCTATCGAACTCAAATCTGAAGAGAAGGCAAAAAATGAAATACTTGCTATGAAAGTGGACACGGGTAATGTTCAGACACAAAACCAACCCAAGGAAAGAAACAACAACTATTTTATAGAAATGTTAAAGGGAATCTTGAAGTTCAGGTTTCTGAGTCAATCACGCAAGTAAGATAGACTTAAAGAGAAACAAACAGTAAATAATCAAATTGCACTCATAACCTTAAACTAATATTTCCTCTTTTTTGACGAGACAAGCAGATTCAGGAATGTGATTTAACAAAAATAGAGACAAGCAGAGTAGGCCAAACAAACCTTTACAAGAATACTAGGATAGGGGAAGGTAAAAGGGAGAATACTATAATCATCTAAAAATGAATGAAGAAATTAGGTAAATCAAGGAAGACTAAAGATGAAATTTAAATGCACAAGAGAATCATCAGCGATAGTCCAGTAAACGAGAAGGAAATTTGGAGATCCTTAAAGATAACATGTCGTTCGCATTCTAGATCAATTCAACTAGAAATAAAGATTTGTCGTTGAATTAAATACGCATTGGTTTTTTGTCGACGTTGATCACCCTACCCTTCTCCTAACAAATTCATGAAGAAATTCGAGCATAAAAGGGTCATAGAGGGATCTCCGTATGAAATGCCATTTATTTATGAACTTACTCTACTATTCTAATCAATGTTGCCAACCAAGAGAAATCAGGAAAAGCTCTTAACATGTTCAAAGTAAGCAGAACAGTCCAAATAGCTATCAAGATAGAAATAAAAGGGTTGAAACCCGACAGAGATTTCAATGATAAAGCTAAGGCCATCATGCAGTTTATTGATACGGAAAGAGTAAGTCAACACTTAACAAATAATACTTAACTCAAAAAGAACTACAGGCAGCATGATAGGCTAACATGGGAGATTTTAAAATTGAAAGAAAATGGTGATAATGATAAAACTAATAACACGATCATAATTTGCGATAATAGCCACAACAATTATTTTTTAAGCAAAACCAAAATAAATGTCACAAGTTCTTGAAGACACAGCCAAAACAATGAACCAACACGGCCAAAATGTTTTTTCAACATAAGGAACGACCAACACAATAATCATCACAAAAATTCAAAGGCCTTTGAGGCTTCTACAGCGAACAATCCCAGCAACATTATTACCTAACTATGAAGCGAATAATACGAGGAACAAGATGAAGGAGAAAATGATGGTAAAATTAAAAGGGAAAAAATATGTTTACCTCTTTCGAGGAAGAAAAATAAGATTACGAACTATCGTTGGGAGCTCGACTACCATCAAAAAACTTTATTGCAACTCTGATAACTTCGACGATCTTTTGAGAAAAAATTTAACCAAAAAAATGAGACTTTTGCTTGATAGTTTTTCAACCTCCAAGACTTGGTCCTTTCAGCTCAAGGATGAGCTTTACATAAAGGAAATTTTGGGATCAACCTTATGCTCCAACTGATGTGGGAGAATCGAATCCATGGGTAATA
This sequence comes from Capsicum pubescens, assembly GCA_030864215.1. Taxonomy (NCBI): domain Eukaryota; kingdom Viridiplantae; phylum Streptophyta; class Magnoliopsida; order Solanales; family Solanaceae; genus Capsicum; species Capsicum pubescens. The sequence continues at coordinate 131,027,757 of CM061543.1, forward strand.
TGGGAATTTTCAAAAAGAGGATAATTGTACTATGCCAGTACAGAATTTTAATTTCAAATACAAAAAAATTGAGTTGTTCTGTTGTAGAGTGAATGGGTTAAAATTTGTGGGTCAACTTCGGGTTTGGGTTCACCGAGTTGATAACGAGTCTGTTGGGGTTGTTCGGGTCGGGTCCAGGGTTGCTCGATTGAAACTGTTGCTGCGGTGGTTGTTGTTGATGTTTTTGTGGTAGTTTTTGTCGATGTTTGCTATATACTGATATTTTTTTTGGGTATTGAGGGAGAAAAGGTAAATTGGGAATGGGTTGGGTCGATTCTTGGAGGTGGGCTGACTGAAATGGAACTGTTGGGTTAATGTTGTTCGGTTATTGTTGTTTGTTTGTTGTTGTTGGTTTAATTTGGGACTAGAAGGGTTGGTTTTGTTATGGAATTTGCTGAAATTGGGGTTATTTAAAATAGCCCCAATTAGATTAGGGATTTATAAATTTAGGCTATTTTTTAAATTAGCCTAACCATTAGAATTTAGATAATTGAATTAAATTTTAACCTAATTAAAAATTAATTGACCAATTACATTGTAATTATGGGCAAATCACTTTCAATTAAGGTCCAATTTAATAGTTTGGCTAAATTGAAACAATGCTTGAAACAAATTAACAACCGATTTAATCCCGATTTTCTTGATTTAACAAATCAAATAAATATTTGTCCAAATAAATTATTTTCAAGAGCAAATTATGTTTAAAATCAAGAATTTACCCATTTGAATTAATTTTCAAGATTAATCTCAATAATAGTCCAAATTTGATAAAAATATTCATCTAAGTAAGAAAATTTATACAATCTCGTATATGTAAATACGAAAAATGCATAATCGTCACTTAAATGAAAAAATTACCCCAAAATGAATATTTTAGACCACATTTATCCGGAGGAAATAAACATTCAAAGGATTAAATTTAGTCATGGAGGGCAAAAATTAGGTGTCAATTATTCCCACTGAGTAAATCATCCAAAATATCAAAGGAAAACTGAAACTTAAGGTCAAAATTAATATAACCAATGCGGTACCCATGGGCTATCATCTGAACACTAATCAACTATAATACAAGAGAAGTCTAGAAGACCGAATAGGCAACCACAAAGTAGGCTCAACCAGCCTTTAAATGAAATTTGAACTGAAACAAGTCCAAAATGAAGGCTTCACGCAAGCTCTACAAAACTAAGCTGAAATCTGAATACCAAGGCTGAATCGTTCGATCTTAAATATCTAAATCAAAACTAAAAATGAGTAGGCATTAATGCTCCCAACCTATCATACTTACAAATCACCATTCAAGGAGTCAAATCCAAACCTAAGTTAATAAGTTATATCAATGTCAACTATCTCAAATTGACTCTAGTATCAAAATATGAAATATTCGAGATAAATCATACCAAGACATAATCGAGACATATCTGGAGGGGAAATTACCACAGGGATAACGTAACGCCCCGAAATCAGGTCTCGAGACGTCACACGGTGCTTAGGGTTACAAGTGACCCCAAGCTACCCCTTCTACTGGCATAACTCATAAGCAACTGAATTAAAAGTATAAATCTATACAAATTTGCGGAAAATAACTCTTTTCTGAATATGATAGATACAAAACTGAATTTACAAGATTACAACTCTGCTTTTACAACCAAAACTGAAACTGAATACATCAACTTCTACTGACTGTCTATGAAGCCTCTACTAGTACAGACTATAGGTAGCTGGGTCATGACTCCCGACTATCCCAACTCAATACGGATGAATAAAGAAAATAAAACACTTCTCGAATGGTATAACTAACTCAAACCCTTGAATCAAAATGACTCATCACCTGCTGACTGGATGCCATGAACTGACTGGATTTAAAGATGTACACTATACCTTGTACCTACATTATAAGAAAATGTAGATCAACACACGGGGTGTGTGTGGATCAGTACCATGGAAATGTACCGAGCATATGGGGGTGCAATGCATATATAAAATAATATCTTAATATCATCACAGTTTATAAAATCATGCGTGCTGATATAAATGACTCACTTAGCTCGAATTAAATCACCAAAGTCATGGATGAATAATACATGTAAAGTAAGACGAGTCATTACAATAAGTTCTCAATTCACTTTCCTCTCGATTTCAAACTCGTAAAGTAATCAAGTCTTAAAACAGCTCTCTTTAGAGCATACATTTCAATCTTTCAGAAACAAGTAACTTTCTCAGAAATCATAGTTTTCAAACCATACACACTTCTCTTAGATAGAGTAGAGACACACTATGGGAGTTTCTCATAACCAACATAAACCATATGAGCTACATGGAGTCCAACGTCTAACCCATGTTGGAGAGAGTTGTCCTATCCTTGCCATCGAAGTAGGACCTTAGTCATTTGATTCACTAGTGATCACTATATCATCCTCAGGCTCACATCCTACAAGGGCACGTAGTTCTAGGGAAGTACCACACTTCCCACTCGGTGTTAAATACTACTCCCGGACTTAGCTAAGAAATTTTAATCATCCTCAGGCTCACAACTTTAAAGAAAATCCACAATAAATAATTCAACAATTTGTATCGAGAACCAATATGCTACCCCTATTATCATAAATCAATCAAACGTGTGGATTTCTTTTCTCACTTGGTTTCAAAATCAACTCTTTCATGACCAACAAGGTCAAATCTTTCTACATCATGTCAAATCATTAAATTCTCAAGATACTTATGACACATAATTTCTCAAAATATCAATTTCAAATAGGGTTCAAAGACCCATATATCAAACTCGTATTAAAACACCAAAAGATTCATGCTTGATAATGTAAATATTGATGAATCAACTCAAAAACAGAAAATTTCAGCAATAAGCATGAAAATATAAACATACTCATGTAATATCACAGCAAAACATCATACTCAATATACTTTTTGAAAATACTTCAATAATGTCAAAATATAGAAATAAAGAATCACAATATAATGCTTAAACTCACTTGGAAAAATCTAGAAAATCACATTACTTGCATAAATATATGAAATTAGTCATACAATTCCACTTCTAAATCATTGGAAACCTTATAAGCTTGTAATTAACAACTATGAGTATAAACCCCAACTTGAATTTCACAGAAAATAATCAAAAAGTCAGTAATTTATAATCTAAAATAAGTTTTGGGCACAAGAACGAATGGGTATTCTTGTTGAAAAACCCCACCTACCTTGAAGTTAAAGCTTTGGATGAACTCGTAACCTTGAGATTCTATTCGTGAAAATAATAGGTGTTTCTTGTAGCCCTCGAAATAGGAATTCTGAATCTCGAAGAATTATTGAAAACTCATGGTTGAATCTTGATATATTTGAATTTTTAGGTTGAAACCCTAATGAACTTGGTGATTTTGAGTGAAAGTAAACTTATTTTGGTGTTATGGGAGTTAAATCCCGTGTTATAGACATATATAGGGGTGTTTTTGGCACTTGGAAGTGAGGTATGCAGCGCACAACCCATGGCAGACCTTAATCACACCTTATGGTAGACATTTAAGTGTGCTTCCCACTCCCAATCGTACAAATTTGATTGGGCGGCGCATGGCCCATCGCATACCTTTACTGCCTCTCACGAATATGGGCATAACTTTTCGCTCGGGTATTGGATTTTTGCAAAATTAGTATAGTTGGAAAGATAATTCAATTATCTACAATTTGATAGGTCTTGTGATGAAAAATTCCTTGTATATTAAGAGTTATACACGTTTGAAGTTTACCCTTGTAGAATCGAATATCAAACGTTGGACGAATCAAATGATCTTAGCTCAACTTGGCTGTAAATAATTTATATGAACATTGTTGACCTCAAGAGCACTTCACATACTAGGATAAAGATCATAAAGCTTGTATTCACATGGGAATCACTTGGATTAAAGCTTAGACACGTATGAATGGCGGTTAGAATTCTAGCACGAAAATACGGGGTATTACATTATCTCCCCCTTGTAATCATTCGTCCTCGAATGATGGATAGGAACTTGTTGAATCCTTAAAGGTATGGAATAACTTGGACATGATATGTATTCTAATAAAGGATATAAATGAGCTGAAACATTCAAATTTCTATCATGAAACTGAATTCTGAGCTGACTCTACTTTACTTGCTTCAAGGAACTGATACATGTTGAGAGTTGAGGATTCACTTGAAGTTCTCATGATACATTAATACATATCGAAATGAGAAGTGATAATTTATGCAAGTGTGAATCATGAGACAACAAGACTTATATCATACAAGGGGTATTACTCTGTCTGGGCTAAAACACTTGGAAAATTGAGATTATGCGTTGAATACTTATGAAATGAGTCATGATTAAATTGCCAAATCTGAAACATGATGCTTGGATTGAACGGAATTATCTCACGGAATAGCAATACTCATGAAACTTTACATAGTAATATTAGATGAGAAGTTGGAACTCTATAAGAGCTTATCGGCTTGCTTGTTAACTGGATTGCAGGCTATATGGACCGGATCATACTGACTGCCCATATTCAAATGGAATATTGCTTCAGCACTCTTCTACGAAATTCTATTAACACTGGGGAGCAAAGGATCTTGGGCAACACAACTTCTTACTTTTGAGCTTAGCAAAACTCCTTAAATACTCCCTTAACTATACTATTCCCCTTAAATACCATACTCATTTGATTCAACTTATTATTCTCACATGGGTATTGATAAATCTTCCTGCTAATGTCTAACGTAAACTAATTCCTCTCATCAAGCCTAACTCCAAATCATAAGATACAACATGCCACACCACAATACTAGCCTAAACTATATGATTCAACCTTCCATATCATTTTAAAGTTCACACCCTAAGCATATCATGCCTTACCACTTCAATGACTAACTCTTATCTCTTACTATGAATTCACTAGCACATATTGCATTTCCTTACTTAAATCCCAATATGTCATTCAAGCCTATCTATATAACCACATATAAACTTCAAGGCAACCACCCATAAAGACATACTTCAAATATTCTCTAAACCACTATCAATATAACTCCCACGCGCTACCCCAAGAACATACACACAAAATTTCAACTAACCATAACATGTATCAAACACTTGGCCCCAAATCTTACTTCACACTTAAGACCTTATCTAAAACTAGCATATAATGATATTTCATTAACAAGAAAGATCTACTCATCACCGCTATCATTACATAAGGAGGATTCACAAAATGGTTACAACATAAGACCTTGAAGTATAGAAGGATATTATATGAGGCTTGACATTTAACTGAGGCCTGAGGAATAGCAAATCAACATCATGGATTCATCAAAGTGATCTGAATTAAGGCATACATGACTATAAGCTGAATTTCGTCAGTCATAAAGAGTATAGCATGAATTATGGGAACTGAGCACATTATAAAGCATGAGTACATGAGTCATGAGCTGCGTAACCTCAATTTTGAGTTCATAACATATGGAATGTGACTCCAACTACTGAATCGACTAGAACTCCTCATTTTGGGACTGTAAGATTACATGATTCTCTATCACAAACATGAACATGAACTGAAATATAAGTCATGAGTAGGTATTGGGATAACTGAAAATACAGAGATAAGAATGGGTTTAGCCTCACCCTCACTTTCTGATGTTCTATATCATACTGGCATTTATACTAGAATCTGAGAGCCTGACTTGGTTATTCGTTCTGTCATGTCCCTCTTAGCTTCAAGCCATTATCTTAAGGCTATGAACCACTATATAAACTCTAGTCTAACTACAATCACTTTGCTCTAGAGTCTGGGATATAACAATGCACATGAACAAAAGAACTTAATCCAAATGATTACACCTAAAAGCGTAAAACCAACTTATAATACTACCTTTTGAGATACACATTATCTTTCTATAGCCCCAATAGTCATCATATAATACTTGAACACTTACTAAATTCGAATCGGCATGAGAATCCCAAAAATCAGAGTGCACAACATCTAGTGCTTCAGCTTTTATTTCTATTAACTCAATCTTCAAAATTTCAAACTTAGATTCTAACGCTTAGCACAGATACCTCTAAACCTTTGACGCACCATACTACTTTTGTCATAGCCTACTAATATCACACCTGTAAACTTGTATTTCTAAACCATGAGAATCAAAATCATGATAAAAAGCTCAATATCTTTAATCATAACTCCTTAGCTTAGCTATCAAGAACACCATATATTATGTAACTAGTCTTTCTCCACCTAGAAATTCAACATTACTACTAACCACACAATATGCAATAATCCTCGAAAAAAATAATGTAGCCCCATAGCACCTTGGGCACACCTCTACATCATACTTAATTACGAACACATGATCTTACACTCTTGCATACACTGTTCAGGCCTACTAGATCACCTCCATATAACTAGCATCAACAACCGAACCATCAACTATTCAAATTTAATGTCTAGAGCTAAACATGATTTACAAACCAATCTCACACACCATTCTCACTTCAAAACTGTAGAACACAGTATTAAGAAAAACTAGTACACAATGACAATCGATCATAATCATATGGCCTATCTTATTCATAATCCATTAACACATCCTCCTTCTTCACATCATTACTATTTACCCATCTTCACACCTAAATTACTTTCATAGCTCTATAAATTTCAACTAAACTTCCTCTTGCAATCTCAGTAAAGCATAAATTAACAATACTCAACCACTAAGTACTTCCATCAAAACCTATACTTTCCTAGCACAACAAATTCTATCAATAATTTTTTTCTTACCTCAAGCAAACAACAATCCACCTTAACTAAAATCTCCTTCTCTAACTTTCACTAAACTAACAAACAAGGATATATCACTTCATTACTAACTCAATCTTATGCAAAATGATTCGGCGACACCTATAGTTAATGAATCGCCCTTACCACTTTCTTGTCACTACACCTCTAAACCCTCAGTTTCAACTAGCACAAGAACAACAAGATGCATAACAAGTTGCTAGTGAATCGAAATAGGCCTCACACGGCTTCACTAGACTTTGATTTTGAGTTTTCAATAAGAAGATGTGATGAATAATAATAAAATGATAACAAGATTACATATTACAAGAGATAGAAACTTGACACACAATATTCAATGATCTAAAGATACACATCTCACTCTGTCTTAATTGAATGACTCATAATAATGAGGACATAACTTTCAACTTAAGGAACTTAACACACTAGAGAGCTGCTCTCAAGCACTTTGTGTAACTTCTGAAACTTCTGCTTGCAAATATAAGAGCATTATCTGGGGAGGAACTGGAACTTGTTGATCATGCTATCTCAAGAATAATACATAGATAGGGAAGTACAGATTTACATTATGGATTCTGAGGAGGAATCTGAAATCACATCTGACTTGGGCTTAGTGCACGACTTCTCTTAAATATGATTAAAGCCCTTCAAATTTTGGGACTTAAAATCACTAATGCAATACTTTATATCCCTCTTATAAACACATAACTATCTGTGAAGATTTAAGCTTGACTATTTCTGATACCTTGAAAATGAGGCAGAGTTGGCCAGAATAGAGTAAGATGAGAATTTATATAAGTTTCTTAGAGAACCTTTTTATAGCACGATCTTAGACTTGAAAGAAGGGAAATATTTCCTAAATGCCCTGTAGCCTCTCGAAGAAAAGTACAGACGTCTCTGTACCATTTCACAAGACTCTACTAGACACGGCTTCATAGACACTCTAGGACACTTGAACTCTGTGCTCTGATACCAAATTTGTAACGCCCCAAAATCAGGTCCCGAGATGTCACACGGTGTGTAGGGTCACAAATGACCCCAAGTTAACCCTTTTACTGGCATAACTCATAAGAAACTTAATTAAAAGTATAAATCTATACAAATTTGCAAAAAATAACTCTTTTCTGAATATGATAGATACAAAACTGAATTTACAAGATTACAACTCTGCTTTTACAACCAAAACTGAAACTGAATACATCAACTTCTACTGACTGTCTATGAAGCCTCTACTAGTACTGACTATAGGTAGCCGGGTCATGACTCCCAACTATCCCAACTCAATATGGCTGAATAAAGAAAATACAACACTTCGCGAACTGTATAACTAACTCAAGCCCATGAATCAAAAGGACTCATCACCTGCTGACTGGATGCCGCTAATTGACTGGATCTGAAGATGTACACTACACCTTGTACCTACATTATGAGAAAATATAGCCCAACACATGGAGTGTGTGGGGGTCAGTACCATGGAAATGTACCGAGCATATGGGGGTGCAATGCATATATAAAATAATATCTTAATATCATCACAGTTTATTAAATTATGCATACTGATATAAATGACTCACTTAGCTCGAATTAAATCATCAAAGTCATGGATGAATAATACATGTAAAGTAAGATGAGTCATTACAATAAGTTCTCGATTCACTTTCCTCTCGATTTCAAACTCGTAAAGTAATCAACTCTTAAAACAGCTCTCTTTAGAGCATACATTTCAATCTTTAAGAAACAAGTAACTTTCACAAAAATCATAGTTTTCAAACCATACACACTTCTCTTAGATAGAGTAGAGACATACTATGGGAGTTTCTCATAACCGACATAAACCATGTGAGCTACATGGAGTCCAACGTCTAACCCACGTTGGGAAGAGGTGTCCTATCCTTGCCATCAGTGTAGGACCTTAGTCATTTGAATCACTAGTGATCACTATATCAGCCTCAGGCTCACATCCTATGGGGGCACGTAGTTCTAGGGAAGTACCACACTTCCCGCTCGGTGCTAAATACTACTCTCGAACTTACCTCAGAAATTTTAATCAGCCTCAGGCTCACAACTTTAATGAAAATACACAATAAACAGTTCAAAAATTTGCATCGGGAGCCAATATGCTACCCCTATATCATAAATCAATCAAACGTGTATATTTCTTTTCTCACTTGGTTTCAAAATCAACTCTTTCACGACCAAAAAGTTTAAATTTTTCTACATCATGTCAAATCATTAAATTCTCAAGATACTTATGACACATAATTTCTCAAAATATCAATTTCAAATAGGGTTCAAAGACCCATTTATCAAACTCGTATTAAAACACCAAAAGATTCATGCTTGATAATGTAAATATTGATGAATCAACTCAAAATCAGAAAATTTCAGCAATAAGCATGAAAATATAAACATACTCATGTAATATCACAGCAAAACATCATACTCAATATACTTCTTGAAAATACTTCAACAATATCAAAATATAGAAATAAAGAATCACAATATAATGCTTAAACTCACTTGGAAAATATGAAAATCACATTACTTGCATGAATATATGAAATTAGTCATACAATTCTACTTCTAAATCATTGGAAACCTTATAAGCTTGTAATTAACAACCATGGGTATAAACCCCAACTTGAATTTCATGGAAAATAATCAAAAAAATTAGTAATTTATAATCTAAAATAAGTTTTGGGCACAAGAACAAAAGGGTGTTCTTGTTGAAAAAACCCACATACCTTGAAGTTGAAGCTTTGGATGAACTCTTAACCTTGAGACTCTATTCGTGAAAATAATAGGTGCTTCTTGTAGCCCTTGGAATGGGGATTCTGAATCTCGAAGAATTATTGAAAACTCATGGTTGAATCTTGAGATATTTGAATTTTTAGGTTGAAATCCTAATGAATGTTCTTGGTGATTTTGAGTGAAAGTAAACTTATTTTGGTGTTATGGGAGTTAAAAACCGTGTTATAGACATATATAGGGGTCTTTTTGGCTCTTGGAAGTGAGGTATGCGGTGCACAACCCATGGAAGACCTTAAGGTGTGCGTCACACTCCTTATGGAAGACATTCAAGTGTGCTTCACACTCCCAATCGCACCAATTTGATTGGGCGGCGCATTGCCCATCGCACACCCTTACTGCCTCTCACGAAAATGGGCATAACTTTATTCTCGGATATTGGATTTTTGCGAAATTGGTATCGTTGGAAAGATAATTCAATTATCTACAATTTGATAGGTCTTGGGATGAAAAATTCCATGTATATTAAGAGTTATACACATTTGAATTTGACCCTTGTAGAATCGACTATCAAATGTTAGACGAATTAAATGATCTTAGCTCAACTTGGCTCTAAATGATTTATATGAACATTGTTGACCTCAAGAGCACTTCACATACTAGGATAAAGATCATGAAACTTATATTCACATCACTTGGATTAAAGCTTAGACGCATATGAATGACAGTTAGAATTCTAGCATGAAAATATGGGGTATTACAGATAACCACTGACTAATAACACAAGAAACCAACTCTATATCAGCTAGAGGGAACAAAATATAGCTGCCAAATAGAAATCATACAAAAGGATAACCCACTGGCTGAAAATACAGATAACCCACTCCATATCCGCTGGAGGGCATGAAGTATCCAAACATATTCAGAAACTTCCCAAGGATAAAAACCACACCAGAAATGGCCAAAGTTCTTGAAACTCGAAAAAATGCAACTTAAGCCGGAAACTAACCAATCCAATACTCTATCTAGGTAAAGAAGTAGCCATAGGCACATATCATCGAGGAGAATCACTCCACCAAGCCTCACTGGGATGAAAAAATACTGAAATGGGGATTTCCTAAATCCACCCAAAAATCACATCATTGAAGAAGAAATATCAATCTCAAAACTAGGGTCAAAGTCGAGACCACCACCAGAGTACCAATTGCCAACTTAAGAAGTGATCATAGGAAAGTCCACCCAACTCTAACTCTCTAACACAATTTAAGGCAAAACCATATCACAACAACAAAGGAGTATCCAACCTCTGTACTAACAATAGGGCAAACCATCCCAAGGAAATGATCCTAACATACCTATGAGATGAATCCACAACATCTCAACATCAATATCAAAATCGCTATCGGACGAAGAAATAGCCACAAATGAAGAATGGAATTCAAACTGGCCCATCTCACAAACGGGTTATACCGGAAGGGATGATAAAAAAAATCCTTCACAACCCAGGAGGCAAGTCTAAGGATCTCAAACTAAAAAATAGGCAACATAACTAAATTGCCGACTCAAAAACCAAAAAGTACCATGAAAGGTCAACGTACCTTCGATACCACAACACATGCCCAGATTAATCTAATATAGCTAACCAAGAGGGAACACAATCAACCTCGTCGCGCTAGGGGAAAGAAATCATAAGATTATCTTATATCTACTCAAGCCACTAAATAATATCACAAGAAAATAAAAGTCTAACTAGATAACACTAGTCTATACATCTACTAGTTGAGGATCAAATTCATCATGTAACAACATCAAGTAATAATACCAAGTAATATCAATAACCTCTCGCAGTGGTAGCATTAGAAATAGCAATATCAATATCAACATACTAAACATGCGATACCAAAATGAACATCAATATCATGTACCACTCAAGGGCTATAATAGGGCTAATGTGACAAGATAAATGGGACTCCAAATCAAAAACCACCCCCATAGGGGAAAATATCCATTCAATTATACTGCATCCACTATTAAAAGAAATAAACCACGCTATAGTCACATAATCATGAATTCAATAACAAGACACATAATGGTCAATATGAACTCATTAAGGTATATAATCATCAGTGGGTATAAAAACCCCAATACACATAATAAGAGATAAATGCGAGTAATAAAAACACACCAATAAATTGGTCCAACTTGGACCGACTAATTGAATCATCAACTTAGGCACCAAGTGCATCATCTTTAACTAAAGATACCACAATATCACGAGTAGGTCTAAATAGGCGGAATGACTGAATCTCATGTCAGGGACACTCCCTAGACTAGTAGTCAGTCTATCTGCAGTCGTAGAAATTCCAAAAGCATCAATATAGAGAGAACACAAACTAAGCCTAAATGGCTGGCCAATTGATGCTAAGAGCAATTTGCTAAATTATGTCCAAACTTTTGAAATCACAGCCTGTCGCAGGAACTCTAGGATGGAAGGGAACATGTGCTAACCCTAGCTGATCATCTATCTCATACCAGAGGAATTCTCTGTACTAGTGTCTCATTACAACACATCCAAACCAAGATCCTAGAATACTTTGAGATACTAACCCTCATAATCCAGAATAGTCGTCGTGGCCTGAAGAACCATACCACACTCCTCAAGTTTGATAGGGACTCTGCCCAAATCCTTTTTGGCTTCCATTGAAGATCTTTGATATCCACCTCTAACTCTCTAGTTCGATATTGTGCTATAATTCTAGAAACACATGTTGGAGTCTCATCTGTATCTATCGATAATATCACATCATCCTTCGAGGATATAATAGAGGCAAAGAATATGTTCGAGGTTAATAGGAATGCGGGCATATGATAAGGAGTCAAGAAGTGAATTTTCTAAAATGTCACTGTAGACTCCCGAAGATAGGTTACGGACGTCTCTGCACCGATCCTCAGGACTCTACTAACACTTAACTCTTGTCTAATACACTGATGAAACCTACCTCTGATACCAATTTGTTACAACCCCATTCCTCAGGTCATGATGGCGCCTACCATAACCTATCAGTAGGCAAGCCAACCCATAGTCTGAAATATCTAGTAATGGACTACTCAATAATATAAGGAAAAAAATATGGAATATATGAAATAAAGATCAATACATAGAAGAATCCCAAAACTTAGTGGTATCAGTACAAGATCTTCTAAACATAATAAGCGTACAAAAGTGATATATCAAGGAGAAATACACTGATACAACTTATCTTCGAATACAACTTAGAGACTAGTCTAATACATAGGAGAGAGATAAGTATTACTCTGAACATCAAGAGCTCACTCTAAGTCTCTGAACCAGGGTTTCTTCACACGATGCACATATCAATGGCAATTATTCGTACTATGATCTGCAGGCTGCAAAAGTGTAGTATGAGTACCAAACAAGCGGTACTCAGTATATTACTGCCAACTGATCACCAAAGATAAATCAGATATGTACAACATATAAACAGAATGGAAACTACACCCAAGAGTCCCAAAATTATGTGACAAGTTAATGAGATAATAAGGAACAACTATTATGTTCATGTCAAAGAGTCTATCATAATAAGACTAAGGAAGTATCAGGGTGAACTATCCTATTCTAGCTACATTCAATATATGTTAATGCTATTCCATACATTACTGGTCAATATACGAATAAAGAGTGAAAGAAAGATATATAGTAATATACAAGGAAAATAAATGACTACGATATGAACTACAAAGGAAGGGATATATGGTAGTACTATATCTTTATGTAGCTATATATATATATACGTATACATATACATATAAACATACGGTCATCTAGAGCATAATCTATATCATCATATTCTAATTTAAGACCTCATTATAATACTATCAGGATTTAAATACTATTATACTCGGTGTTTCTAATCCACATATCTAGACATGAAATAATTGTGCATAATAATGCAATCATAAGATAGGAGAGGCCAAAGACGTACCTCAAATCCCAATTCTGGATCAATGACCAATCTATCATAAGCTAGCCATAATAATGATCTTAACAATGATAACAACAATATCAGTAACAATATGAATAATCGGCTACTACGGACAACCAAATACCTAGCTGAGCTAATATGTACCTCCACCGCCCTAGGCTCGGAAGGTTCAATCAACATAAAAAGACACAAGGCATATTCTTCACCCATATATATGTAACCATCCCATACCAGCTGATAGACATAGGTGCATACTGGTGATAGGCGATGCACATGTAGAAATAAATGCAAAGTATACAATTAATATAACCACTTATCGTAACTATCCTCATCAGGACCATCATTATCGTAATCAACCTTTGGCCTTGTTGGGTATCAATATCATCATAATAATATCCTTCGTCCTTGTCGGGTATCAATATCATCATACTTACTATTAACGAATAAGAAACACTAAAATACTCATAACATGGATAAATTATCATAGAATATCTATCTAGTCAATACTTTGCACTACACGTTATTATGTAACCAATACTTATTATAATAGAATCACTAGCTCACTAGTCATCATATAACCCCTAGTTATTAGCCTAAACATTATCCTTCACATAATCATTACTCACAGGATAGAAACTAACCACTATTTATTAAATATCCAATATCTAAAATCTAGTCAAGGTTCATCACTAGATCAAAACTGTCATTTATCCATCATTCATTTTTATCAACTAATCATCCTATATCCGTTTAACATTATTAGACAACACAGAACCACTTATCATTTAATCGTCTTTTATTAACTGACACCATTTATTAACTAACCATCGCTTACCAACTAATCCTTGATTAACTATTCATTAATTAACCATTTAGTAACTATTCAATATTATTAACTAGTCACCTCTTATTACCACCATTTCTTATTATCTAGCCTCATTAGTACATAACACCTCATTTAATAACTAATCGACAACATCAACTTACTCATCAATAAAAACTAATCTTCACCTACTCTAGACATGACATCATCATTATCTATGGATCATCCATCACTAGCTACCATATTTCCACTATACAAGATTCATTAACTAGTACATTAGATTCCTAGCCATCAAGTTCTATAGTCACCTAATAGACAACTAGCTACCACATAGCTTAAACCTTATTCAGGAAGAACAGGCATAAGATCATACTTCATCTAGAATCACATATGTTACCAGTATAATAATCATGGATGTACTAAATCTATGCATGCCATCACCAGTATCCAATCAATTAAGTTGTAAGCAACAACCACATTTTCTTCTGTCCCAAACCAGAGAGATGTGTATATGAACATATATATGAATTCATAAATGATGTAGTTCATCTTCTAAATGTCAAGTAAGCCATATTCAAGCTTAAGATAGCAACTTCAACTAGAAACAAGGGTACTCAAGTCAACTCTACCCAACTTATGGTTTCAAGACTACCACACTAGCTTAATAAGGTTGAATATACAAATGATGCTTCAAATTCTAAAACCATATCCCAAACATAGAATTATGTCATATCCATGTTATAACTAATTTAAACTAAAGAGGGAAGGCAATAGGTTACAAAAAGGTTATAAATATGTCATCTTATGATTTCTAAACTGTCATCTATTCCTCAAACATCAATAATCAAGGACAAGTTATCCAACTCATAATCCAGCCTAACATCCATAATCACACGCAACATATATCACACATCATCTATGAAGAAAAGTAGATAGAAGCCTACCTTAAGTCCAAACTGCAAAACCTCACTTCATGAACCACATACTCATCTTCACTTTACAATCCCCAAAATTCCATCACACTATCAAAACCATAATCTACTCATCAATACGAGTCTAATGATGCCCATATTGCACGATAGTGCTTCAGGTCCAAAAATGACACCAAAACTCCAAGTGGGTCATACATATAGAAAACGAGTTTTAGAGGCCAACCCAATGTTCACACATAAAAAAGGAATCATAACCCTCTAGAAATAGGTGAAAATTAAGAATACTTTGGGCTAAAATCAAGCCCTAAGCTAAATTGGTGTTTTGGGTTAAAATAAGAAATTCAAGCATGAATTCAAAGGATTCTTACCTTAAATTTGAAGATCACCGTGATAAAAGATGGTAGTCAAGCTCCATAGTCACCCACCATGACCAATTTTGAGTTATTACACTCATTTTTTGGTTACTAGGTCTAAATGTCGAAGGGAAAGTGCCCCAAACGCGTCTTGAGGCCTTTATATAGCCCCTATAGCTAAGGAGATGCTTCTATGGTGGTCATACAGGCCGCGATCGCGCCACCCATAATTGCTACACTTTTGGCCGCAATTGTGGTAGCACCAGATAACAGCAAAATCAAAAATAAGTTTTTGACCCTGTAAAGTCATTCGAAACCCAAAATACATAATCTAATAGTGAATTGTGAGTGTAAACCACATTTTAAATCCATTGGAATCATAAAAATTTACATTTGAGCTCTTTTATTCTAGAAGTGGGGCCCATACCTATAGTTTTATCATTATTCATAAAATCCACTCAATAGCCCAAAATAAGTCTGGGAGCCTTGGGACCTGAACCAAGGGTCCCCCTAGCCTAAATTCAATGTTTTAGATGCAATGACAAAGTCAAATTTTAAATCTGAGGTCATTTCAACCAAATATTAGTCCTACACCTATTTTTTCCAATTTTAAACTTTTTGACCAATAGGTTGAAATGGGCCCTGGTACATTGGGACCCAAATCAATGGTCTACAAAACTAAAATTGATATTTTAGATCTGCTAGCATAGTTGGAATTTGCATCCAAAATCATTTAATAGAAGTTTTTATTCGATGGCCATTTGGAACTAGCAAAATCAAACGAACTGCCCGGTAACCGAACCGTCAGTCTAAACAAGTCATAAATGACTTGGGGTAGCTATGGAGAATAACAAATGGTGAAGATAAGCATAAATATAGAAAATAATCAGAAGGGTCATTATAGCATCATTTGTAGGAAAACCTGCAAACATACCCTTCAGATTTAAAAGTTGGATCATTGTGCTCGTGATGTAAAACTTGATGCTTGGGGGTAAAATTGGAGGAACTATAGATCCAGTATCTGTCGTCTCAACATATCCCAAGTCTTCTTCATCATATATATATGACTGCACATACTAATATGTTGGGATTACTTGAACACGGGTACCTCTAGCTTTGTTTTGATTCCCACCGAGTGTTGCTCGGCAGTCTGCTGCTTGTCTCTACTCAGCTATATTTTCCACCCTAGCTACCTGCTGAGCTTATTTTGTTACCCTCCTCTCGGCTTTATCTTGAGCTAACAGCTCACTAGTCTGACGATCAACAATATTATGTACTCTTTCAGGAGGAAAGGGAGGTACAACATCATAAACCTCTTTAGGAAGTTCATCTTTTTTCTACTCAGACATCCTACCAAGTATTTATAGGATCCTCTCTAGGTTTGAATTTAGTGGGAGTAAGGTATTTCCTCTAATCCGCGTGCTAAGAATACACCAGTGTATACCCAACTAAGATAAAAACAAAAAAAAAACTTAAAACTCAATAACTTCAAACCATAAATCAACACCATGGTCCCTGAAAATGGCGCTAAAATTTTGATTACTTCCAAGAAATACCTCCTCTTAGGTAATGATACTATCACTATCAAAATATAGTAACCCAACAAAGGTTAGGGTTTAACCTCAAGGGAACTCATGGAATCATGGATCTCAACAGTTGTAGTTGGTGGGCAGAATAAGAAAAGTAAATGGGGGGATTTTGATGTAGTAATCTTGAGCAAGTACCTATATTAACTTCGGTTGTAATTAGTCATAAGTGAACACTGGGATTATGTTCCCCTGGCTTCTCAACTCTATAGGCTTATCGTGCTTTGTTGAACCAACCTGATACTTTGCATACAAGATCGATAAATTATGTAACTACTATAGTCTTTTGGAAGAGCAGAAGGATTTCATCCTTTACCTTTTGAGTCTCAGAATATTGCCTTACTAACCCTTATCTCGATCCCTGTTAACTATTATCTTTTGAGTCTCTAGTTGTTAGATAAAACCTAACCATCTTACTAAGATAAAACCCAGAAGCGTGGATCGTCTGTTAAACTCCAAATTACTATCGTCTTTATCTTTTCCTAGTCACTATTCCTCTTTTGGAGTAAGTATCAATATCTAGGCAGGATCTTAACATGTGCACCCATTAAAAAAATATTATAGTAAAGAAAAAGCAATGCATGCATGGGTATCGATTCCGAACAACAACAACACTTCCCCTACTTTGTCAATTTGTCAGGCTTTCCATAACCCTAGCTATGGGTTTTAGCCGCTTATGATTGTGAAAAAATTAATAACATTCACAATTGAAAGCATAGATGAAATCACAATGATAAGAAGTGTAAAAACCCACAACCGTAACTGAATTAATGAATCAAAGTCGATACAAGAGAATTCCAAGATCAAAATTGAATCATGGAATCAAAAGATGTTTGTGAGTATCAAAAGTGCATAACTTCCACTAAAAACACATAAAGGGTATTTATAGTACATGAGAAAATCCTAAACTAAATCCCAAATGAAATAGGAAAAAATAGGGTTGGTGGCCACATATAGTCTATACCTACTCTCTGACCCTGGACACAAGTAGTACCTATGGTCCTGACCCAGGGCGCAAGTACAGGGCGCAGGTACCAAATGAAAAAATTCTGCAAGTTTAGCTCTCGGAATTTTGGACTTCTGGCCCTTGTTTTTCCTACTTAAGGTCCATATGTTGACTTTGTAAGTACTGGGAGTTATCTTTTCAGCTCTTCTTCAATTGTTAAACATGCTTTGATCACGATCAAGATGAAAAGTGTCCCGAACATCTATAATTTCTCTAAAAAGTAGCCAAAAATACTTTTTTTCTCTTTTTCACGAATTTGTCATCCAAAACATGGTTTCATACAAAACATACCCAGAATGCATCATATCTAACAAAATAACCTCAAAAACTTGCATGTTTTCCTTGTTTTAAGCATCGAAAGTGCTATATTTCTATAGCACATCAAATCATAGTTAGGATAGGAATATACCTAATTCATCCCATTTGGTTCAAATACATGTTGACATACAAATGAATTTAAATTAGTTCTCATATTCCCGCTTAACGATATAATTGTGAGGCTTATTTGTATAGAAGATTAGAGGCTCAAAAGACTATAATCATGTTATTAACCTCGTGAATCAATAGCCAAGATAGTTAACTTATTCAACGAGAGTGAATATCTTTGTAGGATTGTTTAAATTGCCATGACCCTGGATTCCTTATTTTTTTCAAACGCTTTATATTCTCATTATTGTTTATCGTTACTTTCAAATTTTCAAAACTCAAACTCCCTTTTGGTTACAACTTACACATACTTAATCTTATTAGCAACACTAAAGTTAGATTGCTTACTAAATACCAAGTCTCTGTTGGATCGATATTTGGCTCAAAAAGGCCACTTTATTGCTTGTATGACCACATACACCTGTGTATGTGTTTGGATGCAACAACTTTTGGTTCATTCCCAAGGACTTAAAAATTATCAACTCTCTAGTTTTTTAGTTTTACTACTATTTTTTATAAGTGTTGACAACTTGTTCTCAGTTATTAAACTTGCAAATACAGTTTTGAATCTTAAGTAAGCTGGCACAGGAAAAGGATTTGATCAAACTATATCTCGAACCTGAGCAATGATTGCATTAATTAAGGATATAATAAACACTTTTCTATCCCATCCCATGGGCAAAGCCATTCTTGCAGTCCTTGAACAACCAGCCCACAGGATAGTGCATAAAGTGGAAATCCCATTCACAACTAATGTTACCTCTAGCATTCAAAGATTGGAACCCAGGGTAGATTTGAGCTTAAGAAAAACATGGTGCAATTATTGCACATCAATGGATAGTTCACAGGCTTGTCACATGAAGATCTATAGGTCTAATTACAAAATTTCTTAGAGATCAATGCCACTTTTATTCCCGCTAGAGTATCCATAGACTACATGAGACCCACACTCTTTCCATTCTCATTATTGGGGAAAGCAAAGAAATGGTTAAAGGTAAAACCTTCAAACTCAATCCCAAATTGGGATGATTTGTCAAAGAAGTTTCTTATATGTTTTTTTCCTTCGGGCAAAATTACAAGGTTGTGGAGTAATATCTTAAATTTCAAACAAAATCCAAATGAGAACCTCTATCACACATTAGAGAGATTTAAGTTTCTTCTCAAGGAATTTCCATAGAAATGAGGTATTAGCTCTTTGGGTAAAATTACAAGGTTGTGGTCAGTCTTTGAAGAAAACTTATGACAAGTTGTATACTCTTCTGGATTGAAATGCATAAGGTAATCCTGAATGATAGGGTGATGTATCCAAAAATGTGGTGAAGAAGCCTGTAGGTATGTTTGACAACCTAAACTAGGGCCTAGTCAAGACAGTTATCTAAATCCCACTGTGGTCCGGAGACTACCCCTTTAGCCTAACCTCCAGAGAACAATATAACCAATAACAAAAGCCAACCAAAACAGTAAATAAGATAGATAAATCAAATGAAATCTAAGAGTCTAAACAAGAAAACCAACCATCCTAATACTGTCCACAAAAGCCTCTAAAATTAGAAATACCAAACTGGGTTGATAAATGCCCCCGACAATGACAAACAAGAATTCATAATTATTAAAATATGAAAAAAGCCTAATGAAATAGCAGGGATGTTAGAAAGATTGAGGCTCACCACTTCACAGCAACTCAACTAATGTACCATACCACCTAACACTGCACAAGGGATATAGAAAATCCCTTAGACCCAACATCATGAAATATACAGTGTCGAGGGATGATCAGTGGGTCAAGCACTGGCATGTAACTCAAGGGAAAGTGATAAAACAATGTCGTTTCCAAAATTAAGTCAAAACCACATGTACAATATTTAAATATACATATATAGGATGTCGAGATAGGAACAAGGGTCATGAACATGAGAGTTTAATATATTAACCTAAAATATATAGCTCGCTCTATCCTAAAAACACCCATGGATTATATGGGTTCGACTCCTCAGAAAGGCTCTAGTGTGTGTTAGCTGCACGTACTGAAGAAAGTCTAATGACACCAATGAGAAAGTGATCAAAAATACAAAGTATGCCCCAAGCACACGGTCATATAGACCCTACATTGGCAAACATGGTATCCAGTGTTGGTCCCGTGGGACTATACCTTCACGGTGAGCTACATAGTTTCTTTTAAGCCTAAATTAAAATAGTTTATACATAAGCCCAACTATTAATCAAGGAGTCGTTATTAAGGCAATTTCCAACATGATATCTTCATACCAGTATGCTTTCAAGATCATATAATTATAATAAACCAATCCATGTAACCATTAGACTCCCATGTTTTATTTAAAATCCAAACCATGGCCACCAAGGGCCTTAAAACCATGTTTTTAATCCATTTATCCTTTAATGTAATGTGATGTTTTCAAAAGCTAAGTAAAATAACACAATTATCCAAATTCAAGATCAAGTTTACTAGGTGGGTTAAGGTTAATGCCATTATCAAGCCAAAATTCATCCAATTTAGGGAAACTCATGTCCCTCATTCCAACCATTAAAACATTGCACCAATTCAGTCCCAAAACCATCAATTAAACATGAAATACATATTTAAACATGGGGAAAACAATTCAAGTATAATCAATCAAAAACCCTCAAACCCATTAATTGAATCATATAAATAATGATTATATAAATGCCACAATGTAAAATTCAAGTTAAGGATGAGAAACATGCCTAAAATACCAAATAATTTAAGGAGAAATCAAAGCTTGGAGCTTGAATAATGAATTCTCTATGAAACCCAAATATCCCTTACCTTGGGAGTTAAAGAGGAAAAGTAAGATTTTGATTTTGATAACTGATAGTAGAGGGGTCATTTGGATGTTTTTAGTCATGGAACAAGAGTTTGAAAGGAGAAAAGGACAAAAAAGACCCTAATTAAAATGTGTAGGAAAATCTTGAGGATAGTCGTCATGAGTTGGGTAATGACTCGTGAGGTATGACCACCGCCTGGAGTCATTACCCAAGGATAAAAAATCTAGTCCTTCACTGTTATGACAACGGGCCCCTCATAATGACTTGTTGGGTCACACAATGAGTCGTACCCTGGAATCATTGTCAAGGGGCCAAAGAATGTCCTTTCTCGCTACCATGGCAATGAGTCCTCCTTATAACTCATTATGTTAGGCAATGAGTCGTGGTCTAAGTTGTTGACCACCATAATTTTGCCATTACTTGTTACCCCAATCTTACATTAAGGCTAGACTAGTGGCATTGGAAAGCTAGCCCAACTATTTATCTCATGGAGGGTCTAGTGCTTAAGAACTTAGGGTATCATATTACCCCTCTCCCTCTTTAGATTATTCATCCCCAAATGAGAAGTTAGGGAACCCTTAACACGATAAAACAAAGAATGTAAATAGAATCCAAGGACAAATTAAAAAGGCAACAAGATGGAAACGAAACTCAAACCTTAATCACTTTCATCCATCATTGGAAACAGGAATGGCTACTTGGATTTCATGTCTTCTTTAGATTCCCATGTAGCTTCCTCCGTCTTTTAATTTCTTCAAAGGACCTCTACCGAAGCTACATCATTGGTCCTCAATCTATGAACTTTCCTATCCAATATTTTAACTGAAACTTCCTCATAATACAACAAATCCTCAACACTAGCATCCTTAACTGGACTATCAAAAAAGGGTCACCCACACACTTATTAAGAATGGACACATGGAAAATGAGGTGAATCAAGGCTAAACTCGCTGTCAAATCCAATTCATAAGCGACATTACCAATTCTCATCACAATCTGACATGGACCTACATAATAGGAACTGAGATTCCCATTCTTCATAAATATCATGACTCCTTTCATAGGAAAAACCTTCAAGAATACCCAATCACTAACTTCAAACTCTAACTCTCTCTGCCTTACATCTGTATAAGACTTTTGGTGACTTTGAGCAGTCTTATATCTTTCTCAAATCACTTTTACCTTTTTTATGCTTGGTGAGCCAAGTGAGGACCAAAAAAACTAGCCTCACTAACCTCAAACCATCCAATAGGAGATCTGCATCTCCTACTATAAAGAGCCTCAAAAGGGGCTATCAGAATGCTGGAATGATAATTGTTATTGTAATCAAACTCAATAAAAGGCAAATGATCAACCCAACTACCTTTAAAATCAATCACACAATCCCTTAGCATGTCCTCCAAGGTTTGAATGGTACGCTCCACTTGTCTATCCATTTAAGGGTGGAAAGCGGTGCTAAGGTTCACCTTAATCCTCGAACCTTTTTGAAATAAGCACCAAAAATGCATAGAGAATTGCATACCTCAATCTAAAATAATGGACACTGGCACTCCATGTAGTTTCACAATCTCCTAAATGAATAACTTAGTATAATCCTCTCCTGAGTAGTTAGTCCTTACAGGCAAGAAGTGAGCAGACATGGTCATTCTATCAACAATAACCTAAATAGAATCATACTGATTGTCAGACCGCAGAAGACCCATAAAAAAGTCCATATTGATCATCTCCCACTTACACATGGGAAACTCTATCTTTTGAGCTATGCCACCAGGCCTCAAATGCCCAACCTTGACTTGCTGACAGACTATACACTTAGCAATAAAATTTTCCATATCTCTCTTCATATTATTACACTAGAATATTTTCTTCAAGTCATGATACATTTTAGTCGAACTCAAATAAACTGTATATTTGGACTCATAAGCCTCAGTCAAAATCCTTTCCCATAACTCATCAACGTTAGGAATACACAATCTTCCTTAGTACCTCAAAATGCCATCTCCCATAATCTCAAATGCCATAACCTTTTGCTAACCCATATTATTCTTAATCTTCATAAGTATGAGATCCAAAGACTGTTTCTTCTTTACCTCAGCACCAGGAGATGATTTGACCACTTCTTGAACAATTACACCCCTATCCCCAGAGTCTAATAGATGGACTCCTAAATTATCCAACCTATTAATATCAATCACCAACCCTTATTTATCCACATTAACATGATATAAGCTCCTTGTAGACAATCTGATAAGAGCATAAGTAATAACAATAGCTTTACCTAGATGGTAACGCAAACTCATGTCGTAATCCTTAAGTAGCTTGAGTGTAACACCCCGTGGTGTCCTCGACTTAATATGTCACTTCGTAGCATGCTTAAAGGGTTAGTCATCTAAGAAATTCCTAAGTATCAAAAGGATTAGTCATATTTTAACATCCTAAACTTTTGTGATTTTTAAATTTATTTTTTCCAAGCTTAAGATATGGATTTTTAAGTTGATTCATGATCGGGGAGTAAAAAGGATGTGTCAGGGAAGTTTCAGATTTTTTGGACAACGTTAGAGGTGTGTTTGGATATTAAAAATAGTGGCTCAATGCGAAGTCGACGCTCTGCGTCGATGGTCACATCGATAAAATAGTAGACCAATGTGATATTGTCACATCGCATTGGTTAACGCGTCGAGTGCCAGTTCACATTTTTTATTTTAAATTCTGGGCCAGGAGGGGTATTTTAGTCTATTTTTCCCATCATAACTCAGTCATTACATATTTTTTTAACCTAGGAGAGAATAATTCATCAAAAACCTCTCTTATTCTCTCAATATCAAAACCCTAGTCCATTCCCCAGAGATAAAAGTTCATTCTCAAGGTCAAGAACTCCCAAGACTCAATTAAGATTCAGGTTTCTCCCTCTCTACTTACCAAAATAAGGCACGTGGGGTTGTCTTAATTTCATAGGCATGATTTTGATACGAATTAAACAAGATTTTAATAATTACTTAAGTATGTATGAAATTATAAGTGGGGTTTCATTTTTAACACAAAAAGCATGCATTGTGATATGATTTTAAGAAGAATATTGAAAGATCATGGGGTTGTTTGCCTATATATCTTAATTGTTGAAATGGTGGACATGTAATTTGAATTTTGAAAGGTGTTTTGATTATGAGTTGTGAATCTTTTAATCCCCATGATGATATTTTATGTACTCCACATGACTATTATTAAGTTACTGAGAGCATGAATTTTATATCCACTATTGTACTACTTTATAAATAATGAAGTTTCTTGACTATTATGTGTTGGGAATCATTATGCATGTGTTGGTGTATGGGAGTCTTGTTGGAGGTCATACTATGATTTGTAATAGAAGTTTTAAGAATTGATGTGGTACTGATGACTTGCAAGTAGGGGTATGACGATACCCCTAGGAAGAATTGCCTCGAATGAAAAGAAGGAATGAATCTTGTGAGCATGATACATGTTTTCCCTATATATCAAACTTCAAGCTTGATTGATGTTAGTTATATGGTTACCCAAAGAAAGCACGAGTCAGATGACTCTATCCTGGAAATCGTGATTTACCGACACGAGAACTTGGTACCCTTCTATGTGATCTTACGTACCTAGTACTATGCTATCCTAACTCGAGACCCATGGTTAGGAGCCCTACTATGTGATCTCGAGCCCAACCATGATATATTTCCTTGATTGGTGTTGTGGCACGCTGTTGTGTGATCTTGTGTGTCCTTCCCTCACTAGTGCTCCAATTTTAGTGGCAACCGAGATTTGGCAGTCGGTGAAAATATGAAATTGTAGGGTGTACCATCTAGCTCTATAGTGTTGCATTATTAATAAAATCATTATACTATGCCCATGTGTTTTCAAATGATTTTGCGTTAACGTGTTTTATAATAGCTCTCACATATGTTGTATACAAGTTGTATTTTGTTTTTGGATTACTCTGTGTACCAGTACTTCTGTATTGACCCCCTGTATTTCATGGTCTAAGGCTCAGTCCAGGGGTCCTTCTAGACCATAGATTTTGACAGACAGAATTGTGCTATTGGTAAGCCTCCCTTACTTCGGAAGTACAATCTTAGAATATTGTTATTTCATTATGGTATTGGTCCAACTGGAGGCCTTATCCCAATTTTAAGTAAGATATTGGTTTGATGTATTAGAGATTTCGCAGACTGGTGTTAAGAACTATTGGGATTTTATGAAATTTTATCTTTGGATTTGTTCAGTTGATCTATTAAAATGACCATGTGACTGTATGTTAAAACTTTTGCATCTCTTATATTGTTTGAATAATGTACTTAGTTTTTAGAAAGAAAAGAGGGTTCGGGCCACTATGTTCAAGATGCCCGTCACGGCCAGGGCCTGATTCGGGTCATGACAAACTTGGTATCAGAGCACGATTCATGGTCCCAGGGTGTCTGCGAAATCGCATCGGGTAGAGTCTTATTTATAGGTGTGTAGCACACAACACTTATAAGCAGGAGGCTACTTGGCATTAAAGAACGTCTCCCTTCTTTGAGATTTAGTTCGTGCTGTAGAGTCTGATTGTTCCCTAATCAGTGGTCTCTTGTATTTCTGAAAAGCTATCTTGCTTCTATGTCGCTCCAATGAAAAGAATGCCCAAACTGAAGATGTTTGTCCCACCCATGGGATTAGAATGCATAATAGGGCTCACATTCCTAAATTTATTGCTGCTCCGGGAGTCCCTCTTATTCAGACTAGTCCACCCAGGGCACCTAGGGCTCCCCGATCTGGTACTAACCGCCCCAATCTCCCTAGAGGGAGATATCAAATGCTGAGTCCAGACAGTCGATGCATATGATTGCATATTTGAAGGACTCACAGACCCGATGGTTGAAGGATATTGGGTCTGCATCTGGTGTATCCAAGACTACATGGGTGGGTCAATTCATGAGGTTGAACCCACCTAAATTTATGGGTACTAAGGTGGAGGAGGATCCACAAGAGTTTATGGATGAGATGGAGAAAATTTTTCAAGTGATGCATGTGGATGAAGTAGAAGGGTTTGAAGTAGCGGCCTATCAACTGAAGAAGGTAGAAAATTAGTGGTATACGTAGTGGGAAGATTCGAGGGGTGATAATGCTGAGCCTTCTGTATGGGTAGAATTCATGGAAGTTTTCCAGGACCGATTCTTTCCCCAGGAGTTGAGGAGTCCAAGGCTGAAGAGTTCATGAATTTGAAATAAGGAAAGATGAGTGTTAAGGAATACACCCTAAAATTCAATCAACTATCCCTCTATGCTCCGAAATTGGTGGGAAATAGGAAGGCTCGTATAAGGAAGTTTGTATCCAGTCTTTCAGATAACTTGGTAATAGAGTGCAAAGGGGAAATGTTGAACAGATATATGGACTTCTCCAGATTTTCCATTCATATACAACAAGCTGAGGATTAGAAAAAGAGGGTTACTGAAGAAAGGGAGAAAGACAGGCAGGCCAAGAGGGCTAGATCTTCAGATCAGCTCTATAGTCAATGTTAGGATGGAGATTAGGGTAATAGATGGTTGAATAAAAAGAGTTGGGGTAATGTGCAGCCTTCAGTCAGTGCCCCAGCTCCCAATCCTCTACATATCAGCGGCCTTTCAGTCCTCAGGCTAATAGTGGTTGGAGGATGCAGGACACCCGTTCTCAGGGGAGTGTGATGTTGCCCGCCAAATATTTTCCCCATTGTAGTACCTGTGGAAAGAATCACCTGGGGAAATGTTACTTCGAGAGGAGAAATTGTTACTCATATGGCTAAGTGGGCCACATTTTGAGAGATTGCCCTTCTATCGGAGGTAATGAAGGGGGGGCTAAGTCCCAAGCGACCTCCATATCTCTTCCTCCTAAGGGTGATACTTCAGCTACTAGAAGCGGTCGTAATTGGTTGTATGCTTTGTCCAATTGCCAGGATGTAGAGGCTTCGCCAGATGTGGTCACGGGTATGTTGTAAATATTTTCCTATAATGTATATGTGTTACTTGACCCTGGGTCTACCTTGTCTTATGTTACCACATATGTGGTAGTCAGTTTTGGTTTTGAGCCTGAGGATATTCCGAAACCCTTTTTTGTTTCTACTCTTGTTGGTGACTCTATTGTGGCTAGGAGAGTATACAGGAATTGTGTCATGTCTGTCTATAATCGTGATGCTGTGGCTGACCTTGTAGATCTTGATATGGTTGATTTCCATGCCATTTTAGGGATGGATTGGCTCCATTCGTGCTATGACATGCTAGATTATAGAACCCGAAAGGTCACTTTCTCTTTTCTGAATGAACCGATGGTAGAGTGGGAGGGGTATTCTTTATCACCCAAAAGGGAATTCATCTCCTACCTTAGATCCTGTAAACTTTTATCTAAGGGTTGTTTGTATCATCTAATTTGAGTAAAAGATTCTAATACTGAAAGTCCTCCTCTCCAGTCTGTCCCCGTAGTCAACAAATTTCCAAAAGTTTTTCCCAATGATCTTCCATGGATACCACCTGATAGGGATATAAATTTTGGTATTGAATTATTGCCGGACACCCATCCTATTTCCATTCCGCCATATATAATGGCTCCTGCTGAGTTAAAAGAGTTGAAAGAGAAATTAGCAGATCTTCTTAACATGGTTTTATCTATCCTAGTATTTCTCCTTGAGGTGCACCCGTACTCTTCGTGCATCAGAAAGATGGCTCCCTTCGCATGTGTATAGACTACCTTCAACTAAATAAGGTTACGGTTAAGAACAAATACCCTCTTCCCAGAATTGATGATCTCTTTGACCAACTTCAAGGGGCTAAGTATTTCTCCAAGATAGACCTTTGTTCGGGGTATCATTAGTTGAAGGTAAGGGAGGCTGATATTCCCAAAACAGCTTTCTGAACTAGATATAGCCATTATGAATTCTTAGTCATGTCCTGCAGACTAACTAATGCCCCTGCAGCTTTCATGGACCTAATGAATAGGGTGTTCCATCAGTTTCTAGATCTTTTTGTCATAGTTTTAATTGACGACATTTTGATTTATTCTAAGAGTGAGGAGAATCATGTCAATCACCTCTAAATTACTCTTCAAACCCTCAAGGATCATAAATTGTATGATAAATTCTCTAAGTGTGAATTCTGGCTTAGTGCTATTACCTTCTTGGGGAATATTATGTCTAGTGAGAGAGTTAAAGTTGATCCCCAAAAGATTGAGGCAGTGAGAAAATAGCCCAAACCCATGACTCCAACCAATATTCGAAGCTTCTTGGGTTTGGCAGGGTATTACAAATGGTTCGTGGAAAGTTTTTCTTCCATAGCTGCTCCACTTACCAGACTGACACAGAAAAAGGTGAAATTTTTATGGTCTGACTCCTGTGAGAATAGTTTTGAGAAGTTTAAAGACAAGTTGACTATTGTACTTGTTTTGACTCTTCCTGAAGGTACAGAGGGTTTCATTGTGTATTGTGATGCATCCCAAGTGGGACTTGGGTGTGTACTTATGCAGCATGGTAAGGTGGTAGCTTATGCATCTAAGCAATTGAAGGTGCACGAGCGAAACTAACCCACCCATGACTTGAAGTTAGCGGCTATGGTGTTTGCACTTAAAATCTGGCGGCATTATCTGTATGGGGTACATGATGATATTTTCACTGACCATAAAAGTTTACAGTATGTCTTGTCATAAAAAGAATTGAATCTTAGGAAAAGGGGTGGTTGGAACTATTGAAGGATTATGACATGAGCCTGTACTATCATCCGAGCAAGGCGAATATGGTGGCCGATGGCCTCAGCAGATTATCTATGGGCAGTATTTCTCATGTTGAGGAAGGAAAAAGGGAGATGGTGAAAGATATTCACTATCTTACTAATCTAGGTGTGCGACTTCTGGACTCCGGAGATGGAGGAGTAGTGATGCATGAGATAGCTAAATCTTCCCTATGTGCTGAAGTTAAGGAGATGCAGGACGAAGACCCCATCTTGATGCAGATTAAGAACGATGTGGGTCAACAGAAGGTGATGGCAAAATTGGCGGTGATGGTATTTTAAGGTACCAAGGCAGGCTATGTGTACCGAATGTGGATGGTTTGCGAGAGAGGATCCTCTATGAGGCTCACACTTTAAGGTATGTTTTGCACCCAGGCTCTACTAAAATGTACCATGATATTAAAGCTATATATTGGTGGAATAATATGAAGCGTGATGTTGTTGATGTTGTTTCTAAGTGTTTGAATTGCCAACAAACTAAAGTGGAACATTTAATACAGGGTGGTACTTCCCATGAAATAGCCTTGCCTATGTGGAAATGGGAGAGGATCAATATGGATTTCATTACGGGACTTCCGAGGTCCCGAAACCAATATGATTCCATTTGGGTAATTATGGACTGGATGATAAAGTTATCTCACTTTTTGCTTGTGAGGACTAACTATTCGGGAGATAATTATGCCAAGTTGTACATTGAAGAAATAGTTCTCTTGCATGGGGCACCTGTATCCGTTATATCCAATCGAGGTACACAATTTTCTTTGCAGTTTTAGCGATCTTTTCTGAGGGGTTTAGGTACCCAAGTGAACCTGAGTACTGTATTCCACCCTCAGACCGATGGGCAAGATCAACGCACCATTCAAACATTAGAGGATATGTTGAGGGACTATGTAATTGACTTCAAGGGTAGTTGGGTAGATCATTTTCCATTGATAGAGTTCGCCTACAATAATAACTACCATGTCAGCATTAAGATGGCTCCTTTTGAAGTACATTATTGGAAAAGATGTAGATCATCGATAAGGGGGTATGAGGTAGGTGAAAAGCGGTTGTTTGGGCCTGATGAACAATAAGGTGAAAATCATTAGAGAATGACTTAAAATAGCTCAGAGTCGCCAGGAATCCTATGCCGATGTTAGGAGAAGGGAGCTGGAATTTGAGGCGGGAAATTGGGTGTTTGTAAAAGTCTCCCCTATGAGGGGAGTTATGCGATTAGGGAAGAAAGGGAAGCTGAGTCCTTGCTATATAGGACCATACCAGATTGTGAGAAGGATAGGTGGTGTTGCTTATGAGTTAGAATTGCCCGCAAGTCTAACTTCTATTTATCCAGTATTCCATGTGTCCATGTTGAAAAAGTGCATTGGAGATCATTCCCTAGTGTTTCCTGTAGAGGAGATCAAGGTGACAGACTCCCTATCATATGAAGAAAATCCTATTGCTATCTTGGACAGCCAAGTTCGGAAACTAAGGAATAGGGAAATAGCTTCGGTTAAGGTGTTTTGGGGAAATCAAAAAGTTGAGAAAGCTACTTGGGAATCAGAAGATGATATGCGGATCAGATACCCAACTCTCTTTGAGACTTTAGATGGTGACCTAAATGGTACGAATCATATCCTACTCTCTTTATCTTTTCCCTAGTGTGTTTGAAGTTATGCTTGGTTGTGTTTCGAGCCATCATTCGAGGACGAATGATCCCATGAGGGGATAATGTAACACCCCGTGGTGTCCTCGACTTAATATCTCACTTTGTATCATGCTTAAAGGGTTAGTTATCTAAAAACTTCCTAAGTATCAAAAGGACTTAGTCATATTTTAAGCTCCTAAACTTTTGTGATTTTTAAATCGATTTTTTCCAACCTTGAGATATGGATTTTTAAGTTGATTCATTATCGGGGGAGTAAAAAGGATGTGTCGGGAAAGTTTTGGATTTTTTGGGCAACATTAGAGGTGTGTTTGGATGTTAGAAATAGTGTCTTAACGCGAAGTCAATGCACCGCATTGATGATCGCATCGATGAAACAGTGGACCTACGCGATATTGGCGTATCGCGTTGGTTAACGTGTCGAGTGCCAGTTCACATTTTTTTATTTTAAATTCCGGGCCAAGAGGGGTATTTTAGTCTATTTTTCCCTATCATAACTCAGTCATAACACGATTTTTTAACTTAAGGAGAGCATAATTCATCAAAAAACTCTCTTATTCTCTCAATATCAAAACCCTAATCCATTCCCCAGAGATCAAAGTTCATCCTCAAGGTCAACTCCTGAGGAAAGAATTGGTCAAGGAAAACTTCCATAAACTCTCTCCATATAGAAGGCTCAGCATTATCACCCTTCGAATCTTCCCACTCAGTATACCACTGATTTTCTACCTCCTTCAGTTGATAGGCCGCTAGTTCAACCCCTTCCACTTCATCCACATGCATCACTCAAAAAATTTTCTCCATCTCATCCATAAACTCTTGTGGATCCTCCTCCACCTTAGTACCCATAAATTTAGGCGGGTTCAACCTCATGAACTGACCTACCCATGTAGTCTTGGATGCACCAGATGCAGACCCAACATCCTCCGACCGTCGAGTCTATGAGGCCACCAATTATGCTATCATATGCATCGATTGTCTGAACTCAGCATTTTATATCTCCCTCTGGGGAGATTGGGGGTGGTTACTCCCAGACTGGGGAGCCCTAGGTGCCCTGGGTGGACTAGTCTAAATAGGAGGGGCTCCTGGAGCAGCAACAAATTCAGAAGTGTGATCCCTATTACGCATTCTCATCCCATGGGTGGGACGGACATCTTCAGTTTGGGCATTTTGTTCACTGGAGCGATATGGAGGCCTGATAGCTTTTCTAAAATACAAGAGACCACTGATTAGGGAACATTTAGACTCTACAACACGAACTAAATCTCAAAGAAGGGAGACATTTCTAAATGCCTAGTAGCCTCCTGCTTATAAGTGTGGCGTGCTACATACCCATAAATAAGACTCTACCCGATGCGATTCCGTAGACACCCTAGGACCATGAACCGTGCTCTGATACCAAGTTTGTCACGACCCGAACCAGGCCCTGGCCGTGACGGGCATCCTAAACCATAGTGGCCCGAGACCTCTTTTCTTTCTAACAACCAAGTACATCATTCAAACAATATAAGAGATGCGGAAGTTTCAATATATAGTCATATGGTTATTTTAATAGATCAACTAAACAAATCCAAAGATAAAGTTTCATAAACTCCTAACAGTATGTAACACCAGTCTGCGAAATCTCTAATACATCAAACGAACATCATACTTAAAATTGGGACAAGGCCCCCAGTTGGACCAATACCATAATAAAATAACAATACTCTAAGATTGGCCTTCCGAAGTAAGGGAGGCTCACCAACTGGACACTTTTGTCTATCAAAATCTCTGGTCTAGCAAGACCCCTGGACTGAGCCTTAGATCCTGAAATATAGGGGGTCAATACAGAAGTACTAGTACGCAGACTAATCCAAAAACAAAATACAAATTTTATACAACATAGGTGAGAGCTATTATAAAACACGTTAGTGCAAAATCATTTGAAAACACATATGCATAGTATATTTAACAATAATGCAACAATATGGAGCTAGATGGTACACCCTACAATTTCACATTTTCACTGACTGCCAAATCTCGGTTGCCGCCAATATTAGAGAACTAGTGAGGGAAGGACATACAAGATCACACAGCAGGGTGCCACAACCCCAATCAACTCAATATGCCGTGGTTGGGCTCGAGATTACAAAACAGTGCTCCTAACCATAGGTCCCAAGTTGGGATGACATAGTACTAGGTATAAAAGATCACATAGCAGAGTACCAAGTTCTCATGTCGGCAAATCACGATTTTCAGCATAGAGTCATCTGACTAGTGCTTTCTTCGTGTAACCATCTAACTCACATCAATCAAGCTTTAAGTTTGATATATAAGGAAAACATGCATCATGCTCACAACATTCTTTCCTTCTTTTCATTCAAGGTAATTCCTTCACGGGGTATCATCATCCCCTGACTTACAAGTCATCAATACCACATCAATTCTCAAAAGTTCTTATACAAATCATAGTATGAACACCAACAAGGTTCCCATACACCAACACATGCATAATGATTTCCAACACGTAATAATCAAGAAACCTAATCATTTATAAAGTTGTACAATAGTGGATATAAAACTCATGCTCTCAGTAGTTTAACAATAGTATCATGCGGATTACATAAAACACTATCATAGGGATTAAAAGATTCACACTCATGTTCATAACACCTTTCAAAATTCAAATTACATGTCCACCATTTCAACAATTAAGATACATAGGAAAACAACCCCATGATTTTTCAATATTCTTCTCAAAACCATATCACAATGCATGTTTTTTTTGTTAAAAATGAAACCCCACTTATAATTGCATACATACTTAAGTAATTATTAAAATCTTATTTAAATTCATATCAAAATCATGCCCATGAGATTAGGACAACCCCACGTACCTTATTTTATTAAGTAGAGAGAGAGAAACTCCAATCTTAATTGAGTCTTGGGAGTTCTTGACCTTGAGGACGAACTTTGATCTCTGGAGAATGGATTAGGGTTTTAATATTGAGAGAATAAAAGAGGTTTTTGATGAATTATGCTCTCCTTAAGTTAAAAAATTATGTTATTACTGAGTTATGACGGGGAAAAATAGACTAAAATACCCCTCCTGGCTAGAATTTTAAAAGAAAAAAACACGAACTGGCACTCGACGCGTTAACGGACGCGATGCGCTGATATCGCGCCGGTCCACAATTTCATCAACGCTACCATCGACGCGGCACGTTGACTTTGCCTCGAGCCACTATTTCCAACATCCAAACACACCTCTAACGTTGCCTGAAAAATCTAAAACTTCCACGACACATCATTTTTTCTCCCCCAATCATGAATCAACTTAAAAATCCATATCTCAAGGTTGGAAAAAATCGATTTAAAAATCACAAAAGTTTAGGAGCTTAAATTATGACTAAGTCCATTTGATACTTAGGAAATATTCAGATGACTAACCATTTAAGCATGCTACGAAGGGAGATATTAAGTTGAGGACACCACGAGGTATTACATTATCCCCCCTTAGGATAATTCATCCCCAAATGATGGCTTGGAGCACAACCATGCACAACTTCAAACGCACTAGGGAAGAGATAAAGAGAGTAGAATATGATTAGTACCATTTAGGTCGCTATCTAAAGTCTCAAAGAGGGTTGGGTATCTGATCCGCATATCATTTTCTGATTCCCAAGTAACTTCCTCCGCTTTTTTATTTCCCCAAAGAACCTTAACCGAAGCTATTTCCCTTTTCCTTAGTTTCCGAACTTAGCGGTCCAAGATAGCGATTGGATTTTATTCATTTGATAAGGAGTATGTCACCTTGATCTCCTCAACAAGCAACACTAGGGAATGGTCTCCAATGCACTTTTTCAAGAATACCCAATCACTAAACTCAAATTCTAACTCTCTCTGCCTTACATCCATAAAAGAATTTTAGCGACTTTGAGTAGTATTATGTCTTTCTCAAATCATATTTACCTTCTCTATGATTGGTGAGCCAAGTGAGGACCAAACAAACTAGCCTCACTAACCTCAAACCATCTAATAGGAGATCTGCACCTCCTACTATAAAGAGTCTCAAAAAGGGCTATCGGAATGCTGGAGTGATAATTGTTATTGTAAGCAAACTCAATAAGAGGCAAATGATCAACCTAACTCCCTTTAAAATCAATCACACAATCCCTTAGCATGTCCTCTAAGGTTTTAATGGTACGCTTTGCTTGTCTATCCGTTTAAGGGTGGAAAGTGGTGATAATGTTCACCTTAATCCCAGAATCATTTTAAAATGAGCACCAAAAAAGTAAAGAAAATTGTATACCTCGGTATGAAATGATGGAAACTGGCACGCCATGTAGCTTCACAATCCCATAAATGAACAAATTAGCACAATCCTCTCCTGAGTAGTTAGTCCTCACAGGCAAGAAGTGAGCAAACTTGGTCATTCTATCCACAATAACCCAAATAGAATCATACTGATTGTTAAACCGCAGAAGTTCCGTAACAAAGTCTATATTAATCATCTCCCATTTGGTCATTCTATCCACAATAACCCAAATAGAATCATACTGATTGTCAGACCGCAGAAAATCTGTAACAAAGTCCATATTAATCATCTCCTACTTACACATAGGTAACTCTATCTCTTGAGATATGCCACTAGACCTCAAATGCCCTACCTTGACTTGCTGACAAACTATACACTTAGCAACAAAATTTGCCACATCTCTCTCCATATTATTACACCAGTATATTTTATTCAAGTCATGATACATTTTAGTCGAACTTAGATGAACTGTATATTTGGACTCATAAACCTCAGTCAAAATCCTTTCCCGCAACCCATCAACGTCAGGAATACACAATCTTCCTTGGTACCTCAGAATGCCATATACCACAATCTCAAATACCATAACTTCTTTCTAACCCACATTATCCTTAATCCTCACAAGTATGGGATACAAAGCCTGTTTCTCCTTCACATTAGCACCAAGAGATAATTTGACCACTTCTTGAACAATTACTCCCCCATTCTCAGAGTCCAATAGATGGATTCCAAAATTATCCAACCTATGAATATCAATCATCAACCCTTTTTTATCCTCATCAACGTGAGATAAGCTCTTTATAGACAATCTGATAAGAGCATAAGTAATAACAATAGCTTTACCTGGATGGTAGTACAAACTCATATCATAATCCTTAAGTAGCTTGAGCCACCGCCTCTACTTGAGGTTCAATTCCTTTTGTGTAAACACATACAGTAAGCTTTTATAGTATGAATAAATATCTACATGCATCCCATATAGATAATGATGCCAGTTCTTTAAAGTAAAACCATAACTGTCAACTCTAGATCGCGAATTGGATAATTATTCTCGTGAACCTTAAGCTGCCTAGAAGCATAGGCCACAATCTTACCATGATGCATAAAAACACAATCCAGTTCCATACGGGATGCATCATAATACACCAAAAACCTAACAGTACCCTTGGGCAGGGTTAAAACTTGCGCAGAGGTTAACTTATCCTTCAACTTCTCAAAACTACCCTCATAAGAGTTGGACCACAAAAACTTAACCTTTTCTGAGTAACTTTGTCAGTGGAGCGGCAATAGACAAAAACTCTCCATAAATCTCCTACAGTAGCCTGCCAAACCTAAAAAGCTCCTAATGTTGGTTTGAGTCGTGGGTCTAGGATACTTCTTAACTGCCTCAACTCTCTATAGATCCACCATAACCCCCTCACTAGAAATGACATGCCTTATAAAGGTTACAATACTTAACCAAAATTCACATTTAAAATTTTTTACATACAATTGCTAGCCCTTAAGAGTTTACAACACAATTCAAAGGTGATTGGCATGATCCTCCTCACTCTTAGATTACACCAAGATGTCATCAATGAAGACTATAAAAGATAAATCCAGAAACTACCTAAACACCCAATTCATAAGATCTATGAAATCAGTCAGAGCATTAATCAATCCAAATAACATAACCAAAAATGCATAATGGCCATACCGGGTTTGAAAAGTAGTCTTGGGAATATCAACCTCCCTAATTTTTAGCTGGTGG
Source organism: Capsicum pubescens (assembly GCA_030864215.1). Taxonomy (NCBI): domain Eukaryota; kingdom Viridiplantae; phylum Streptophyta; class Magnoliopsida; order Solanales; family Solanaceae; genus Capsicum; species Capsicum pubescens. Next base: position 131,064,735 of record CM061543.1, read on the forward strand.
TAGACCGAATAGAGATTAGTCTTAGAGAAATACCTAGCACCCTGAAGCTAATCGAATAGGTAATCAAAACATTGAAGAGGAAAATTATTTTTTACTGTTACCTTGTTCAGTTGCCTATAGTCTATACACATCCGAAGAGAGCCATCCTTCTTTCACACGAAAAGCACAGGAGCACCCCACGAAGAAGTACTAGAACAGATGAAACCCTTATCAAGAAGATATTTGACTTATCTTTTAGCTCCTTTAGCTTAATTGGAGCCATTCTTTAAGGAAGAATAAAAATAGGATGGGTATGTGGTAGAAGATTAATCCCAAAATCTATTTTGCTATCGGGAGGAACTCCAGGAAGATCATCGGGGAAGACTTCAGGAAACTCATTAACTACAGGGACATATTGTAAAGAGGTACCCTCAGAGTTAGAATCCTTAACCCAATCTAGATGATACAGACACCATTTGGACATCATTTTCTGAGATCTAAGATAAGAAATAAACCTCCCTTTAGGTACTAAGGAACTCCCCTCCCATACAATTACCGGCTCATTAGGAAAATAGAAACTGACCTTTTGGGTCCTACAATCCATAGAAGTATAGCACAATTGAAGACAATCCATTCCTAAGATAACCCAGCATATCCAGTACTATCAAATCCACCAATGTCTCTCTATGAAAGATAGACACCACGTAACCCTCAAATATTTTTATAGCATCAATAGACTCACTCGCTGGAGTAGAAATAGAGAAGGGGTTAAAAATATTTTCAGGGCCAAAAATAAAGTGTACAGCTACATAAGAGGGCACATAAGATAGGCTAGAACTTGGATCAAGAAAATAATAAATGTTATGAGAGAAAAGCTGTAAGATACCATTGACAATATCTGGAGATACTTCAGATTCTTGACTAGTAGCAAGAGCATAGAGATGATTCTAACTAGTGTCGGTACCAGAAGTGGGGCCCTTAGGTGTAAGAGATGAAGAAGCAGTGATCGGAACTTTATTAGATCCATTGGAAATTTTAGCTATAGGATAATTTTCCTGTATATGACTAGTCTGGCCATAGTTAAAACATAAATTCCTTCCCTTTTCATAATATACACGATAAAGTTGCTCACAAAAATGGAAAGAGGGGTAAGGTAGAGCTAATTGAGCTTAACTAGCCTGATAATGGGCACCCTAGGCCCTGGGCCACTACTGGCCTAAAAACGATGATCACCTAAAGGCTTAGGTAAAAGAAAACTAGTCGTCGAATATGAACTTCCCTAATTCTTCTTCTTAGTCCATTGTCTCCATCTCTCCTACTATTATGCTAACCTGCACCCTGCTCTTAATATCTAAACTTCTTGTTCAGCCTATCTCCCATCTCTATTGGCTTTCTTTTCTCATATTCCACCTGCTGCATATAAACCACCAGCTTAGGATGTCCATGTCATTATTAAACATAGGAGTTTTACAATCTAGCACCAAATCATGAGTCAAACCAGACGCAAACTTTCACATCCGAGACCTCATATTAGATACCAACTACGGATAATTATGTGATAGCCACTGAAATTTTAGGGTGTACTCCTTTAAAATTATCTTACCTTGCTTCAAGTTCACAAACTCTTTGCTCGTAGCCTTTCTCGGCTCCTAAGGAAAGAAGTGGTCCAAAATGCCCTTAAAAACTCATCGTACACTACCAACTCGGTATTATCACCCCTTATTTCTTTCTATTCCTCATACCACTAGTAAGCCACAACCTTCAACTGATAGGCAGCAAACTTCACACCCTCTAAATCAGTAGCATGCATAACCCTAAAAATTTTCTCCTTCACATTTATAAACCCCTGAGGATACTCCTCAACCTTAAATCTTATAAAAGTTAGGGATTCAACCTCATAAACTAGCCAACCTGAGTGACCTCAAATGAATTAAAAATAGTACCAATCTAATCAGACCAACGAGACTGTGATGCTACTAATTGGGAAAGTATATGAATAGACTGAAGGAACTCTGCATTAGATATATCTCCCTAAGGTTATTAGGCATAAGTATCACTATCTTGAAAAGCTTAAGGAGGACTAATAGATACCGGTGGAACCTCACATGGAGTGGTACAGTTAGGAGCAGGGACCCTAAATGGGATCTACATTTCATAAATAGGGCGAGTTCCCTTCACATCTTCCCCAGGTGGGATAGAGGTTCCAACAGAGTTTCTATGACCGTCAGATCTTTGGGAACACATGATCTAAAATGTTAGTAATCCAAGAGTTAGCAAAGATTCAAGGTAACTAAACTCTATAGCCCAAACTAAAACACAAGAAAGGAAAATATTCCTAATTGCCTCATAGTCTCCCCCTTATAAGTGTAGCGCGTTGCACACCCATAAAAAGGACTCTACTCGACACGACTTTGTGGACACCCATGGACCATGAACCTTAATTTTATACCAAGATTATCACGACCCAAACCAGGGCCTATTCGTGATGGGTGTCTCAAGCCCACCATGGGTCGGAGACTACCCCCTTGTCTTAACCTCCAAAGAAAAATATAAAAAATAATAGAAGCCAACCAAAATAGTAAATATGATAGATGAATCAAATAAAATCTTGGAGTCTAAACAAGATAATGAATCATCCCAATTTTGTCCACAAAAGCCTCTAAAACCAGAAATATAAACCTAGGTCAGTACATGCCCCCGACCATGAAAAAAAGAATTCACAATTCCTAAAATATGAAAAAAAAAATCTAATGAAATGGCATGGCTTTTTGAAAGATGAAGGCTCACCACTTCACAGCAAACTTAACCAATGTACCAACCATCTAACAGTGCACAGGGGTGATAACCATCCAACATATAAAGTGTGCAATAAGCATAAGGTCACATAGATTCCTACATCGGCAAACATGGTTTCAGCGTTGGTCCCCTTGGGACTACACCTTCACGGTGAGCTATACAATTCCCTTTAAGCCCAAATTAAAACAATTTACACATAAGCCCAAGAATTAACCAAGGAGTGTTTATTAATACATTTTGCAACATGGTATTGTCATACCAATATGCTTGCAAGTTTATATAATTATGCCAAATTAATTAATGTAACCATTAGACTCCCAAGTTCCATTTAAAATCCAAATAAAGGCCACCAGGGGCCTTTAAAAACCATTTTTATCCATTTATCCTTTAATATAATGCAATTTTTTCATAAGATAAGTTAAATCATGTAATCATTCAAATTCAAGATCAAGTTTACAAGGTGGGTTGAGGTTAATGTCATTATCAAGACAAAATTCATCTAATTTAGTAAAACTCATATCACCCGTTCAACCATTAAGCCGATGCACTAATTCAATCCCAAAACCATCAATTAAAAGCATAAAATACACATTTAAATATGGGAAAAACAATTCAAGTATAATCAATCAAAAACCTCAACCCCATTTTAAACCCATCAACAGAATCACGTGAATAATTATTAAAGAAATACCACAATGTAAAATTCTTGTTAAGGATGAGAAACATACCAGAAATAACAAAGAATTTGAAGCGAAATCAAAGCTTAGATCTTGAATGATGAATTCTCTGTGAAACACTAATATCACTTGCCTTGGTAGTTAAAAGAAAAGAAAAGATTTTAATTTTGATAACTGATAGTAGAGGGGCCATTGGGGTATTTTTAGTAGTGGAACAATAGTTTGAAAGGTGGAAAAAACCAAAAAAACCCTAATTAAAATGTGTAGGAAAAGTCTGAGAACAGTCGTCATGACTTAGGTAATGACTCGTGTGGTCTGACCATGAGTCGTGGCCTGGAGTCATTGATCAAGAATAAAAAATCTAGTCCTTCACTATTATGACAATGGTTCACTCATAACGACTTTTTGTGTCTCACAATGAGTAGTACTCTGGACTTGTTGTCAAGGGACCAAAGTTTGGGCCTCCTCACTACCATAACAATGAGTCCTCCCAAAGACCTATTATGTTAGGCTATAATTCATGGTCTGAACCATTGTCACTGGTAGTTTAACATCACCAGCATAATTTGGCCATAACTTCTTACCCTAATCTTAGATTAAGGTGAGGCTAGAGGCGTTGGAAAGCTAGGCCAACTATTTATCTAATGGAGGTTCTAGTGCTCAATAACTTAGGGAATCACAGTATGATAGATGTAGATAGTATCACAACCTTGACTATACAGTTGCCCCTCCTTTCATAACCAAATAATGATGCAGTTCAACAAGTTGAGTGTGAATCGACCTCAGGCATAAGTTAATGTAATTCAGCAAGCTCAAACTTGGTGTAAAATTTATGGAGGTAGTAGTGACTGTGTAGATTTATGTGTGGCAAATATGGTTTCAGTGAATTTCATGGGCAATGCACAAAAGGGAAATAAAAATATGGTAATGCCTACAACTAAAACTGGAAAAGTCAATCCAATTATTTCATGGGGAAATATCAGGCTCAACCTTAGTAATTTCACCAACAATAACACTCAGGCCAGGAATAGAGAAAAGATTTTGTAAAAGATCCTAGACAACCAAGAATAAATAGCTACAGAGATAAAAAAAATCAGCAACTGGCTTTGAAAAATTTAGAGACATAGTTGAGCCAATTAGCTCAGGTTCATAACACAATACCTCAAGGGGGTTTTCTAGTGATATATAAAATCTAAAACAAGTGATGGTTATCACCTTGAAGAGTGGTAGATATTTGATAGATAGAGCTCGAATGAAAAATTAGTAGGTGTAAGCAGAGTTGGTCCCACTTCAAGCAGATGAAACGTAAGTGGCATACAAAGAAGCTAAAGATCTGAGGAAGTTTGAGTATCCAAAAGCAAAGAAAGCTGAGCAAACACCAGAAAGACAACCACCACCATTCCCTCAATAAATTAAGAAATCCAAAGAAGATGCTTGTTTTAAGAAATTTTTTGACACATTAAGAGTACTTCACATTAACTTTTCTCTATTAGATATTTTGTATGGAATGAATAAGTACACTAAGTACTTGAAAGATGTGGTGACAAATAATACTAAGCTTGGTGACATCAATATAATGTCACTTACGGAGGAGTGCAGTTCTGTGGTGATGAGCTAGATGCCCAAAAAGCTTAAAGACCCTAAGATTTTCACCTCCCCATACAAATTAGTAAAAGTATTATGGTCCATGCTTTGAGTTATTTAGGAAAAATATCAAATTGATGCCTCTTTAGTGTTTAATACTATTGGTTTGGGAAAACTAAGGCCCTATTCAGTTGTGCTCCAAATGGCGGACAAAACTAGAGTGATCCCTGAAGGAATCATAGAGGATGTTCTCATCAAGGTTGGTAAGTTTATTATTCCTATTGTCTTTACTATTCTTGATTATGCTACAGATGAGAGATTAGAGGATGAAACATTCCTCCATTACACGAAAGCTAATATCTATTTTAAGGGGCTTGGCACACTGCCTGACATCTCGATAAGGGCATGGCACGCTGCCTAGCACATACAATTTTAATGTGCCACGTCCTTGGGGTTTGACAGGTGCAACTTGTCGTACACTATAAATAAGACGCTTTGCTTCTATTCTAAATATTCTTGGATGATTTGGTAGAGAAAAATACAAAAGGAAGGCTCCAAATAAAGTTTTTATTCTTCTCTTTTTATTACTTAATTCTTGTATGAACCACATTAATTTGGTGATTGTAAAGTAGATTCTAAGTAGCTAAAAACCCTCTTTCCAAGGTTGAGGCTACGAACATGATTACTTAGCATTCATTTAAGTTGGTTTAAAGTTTATTATCATATTTGGTTGTTAATATGTTCTTGTTATTACTATTCCACTGACGGAGAATATTCTAAGTAGCTAAAAACCTTCTTTCCAAGGTTGAGACCTTTAGAATATATCTATATTTCTATCGTGAGCCCGAACGGAGGAACATTATATTAGAACATGGAACATATGGAGTCAGTTCTTGTCTTTTAAACGAATTAAAGATAGGATTCTCTATTAGGATAGCAATATACCTAATTCTCCCTATTTGGTTCAAATACGGGATGGCATACAAATGAGTTTGAATTAGTTCTCATATCCTCGCTCAACGATGTAGTTTTGGGGGTAACATAGATAGAAGATTAGAGGCTCAGAAGTTAAAATCATGTTATTAACCCCGTGAATCAACAACAAAGATAAATAACTTAACCAAAGAGATTGAATAGCTTTCTAGGATTGTTCAAATTGCCTCGACCCTGGATTCCTCCTTAATACTGTTTCAAACACTTTATATTCTTGTTATTGTTTATCGTTACTTTCAAATTTACAAAACATAAACTCTTTTTTGGTTACAACTCACACTTATCTAATCTCATTAGTAATGCTAGAGTTGGATTGGTTGCTAAGCACAAAGTCCCTGTGGTGTTGATAGTCAGCTTGAAAGGGACATTTTATTACTTCCACGACCACATACACTTATGTGTATATTTGGATGCAACATTGATTGCATCAGGAACCATCCAACCATCCCCAACCTCAAGATCATATTTAGAAACTTTAACGAAGGAAAAAATGACCAAAACACATAGAAATAGAAAATTCACAAATTCTAGACATTACAAGATCCACCACTAAAAATTTAGTTCATCCTCAAACTAAAGGCAACAAAATACCTGAATTGATAAAAAGTTAAGGGTAACTACTATCATGTCGGACTAAACCTCCCAAGTAGTTTCCTCAATAGGATGGTGTCTCCACCAAACCTTAACCACAGGAGTTTGTCTATAACGCAACAGTCTCACATCCCTGACTAAAATAGACACTGGCTCCTAAACAAAGGTCAACCTCTCATCCAATTGAATTGAGTCCCAACGAAACACCTAAGACTTATCCAAAATATTGCTTCAAAGCATAGATACATGTAAAACTGGATGACCAACAGAAAAGTCTGGAGGTAAGGCCAACGTATAAGCAAACTCTCCAACTATTCGATGAATCACAAAAGGTTCAATATACCTGGGCCTAAGCTTACCCCTCTTCCCAAAACTCATCATACACTTCATGGGTGACACATGAAGGGAGACTCTATAACCAATCCCAAATTTCAAGGCATAAATCCTGCGCTCTGCATAACCCTTTTGCCTACTCTATGTTTCTCGGAGTGTATCCTGGATCACCCAAACTATATCCAAAGACTCGCGAAGTAAGTTAGTACCAAGAGGTATAACCTCTAAAGTCTCAACCCAACCAATAGAAGAGAAACAACGCCTTGAAAGTAGCCATCTCAATACTCAAAAGGTAGATATTGTTATAAGCAAACTCCACCAAGAACAAATGTTGCTCCTATTGACCTTAAAAATTCATAACACGTGCACAGAGTATATCCTCCAAAATCTAAATATTTTGCCTCGACTGACCACCTATCTGGGGGTGGAAAGTTATTCTAAGATCAACCTGAGTACCCAACTCCTCCTAAAAAGCCACCAAATCTAGAAGTAAATATTAAGCCTCTGTATAAAATAATAGACATGGGTACCCTATTAATATGAATTATATCATGAACATAGATACGGGTCAATATCTAAGCACTAAAGGAAATCTAGATAGGGATGAAATAGGCTAATTTAGTCTTCAAATCCACGATGACCAAAATACTGTCAGAACTATAAGAAGTATGTGGCAACCCAACCACAAATGACATAGTGATCCGCTCTTACTTTCACTCAGGAATGGGTAATCCCTAAAGTGAACCACTTAGTCTCTGATCCTCAACGTTTACCTGCTGATAACATAAAAAACGAGGTAGAAAATCTTCCATATTATTCTTCATACCACCCTACCTGTAAAGATACTTCAAATCATGATACATCTTGGTCACACCTAGATGGATAAAATATCTAGATAAATTAGCCTCATCTAAAGTCAATCTTACTCAATCTCCAACTCTCAAAATACAAACTCGGCTAAAAATCCTCCATACACTATTAGAATCATAGAATGCCTCCTTAGCCTTGCGATTTAACACCTTATCCCAAATCACCCTCAAACTATTATCATCAAATTGATGAGTACAAATCTACTCTATCAAGAAAGATCTAGCATCAACAAAGGCTAAGAAATACCCAGGTATTGAAATGTAAATCCTAACCATCTGGTTAGCTAAAGAAAAAACCTCCAAGCTAAATGCCACTCTTGGGTCAAGAGATGAGCTAAACTCCATATACTAGTCGACTTTTGAATCAAGGCATGCACAACTCATTAGCCTTGTTTGGATGGTACAAAATAGTGATCTCATAATCCTTAAGAAGAACTCATATTGATATATATATATATATATATATATATATATATATATATATATAAATAAAGTCTAAAAAATACATTAATCACCCAAAATCTGATGTCATAATGTAAGAGCAATCTAAATACAAATCCAAAATTGGAAAGTACCAAATCTACCTCTAATCCAAATAAAGACATAAATAAGATAGAGTGAGATCCAAAAATCTATCCTGAATGCTAGAATAGTACAGTACCTCAAATATCACTAATCAACAACACAATCTCAACCTCCGTGTGTTGCACTCATGCTAGTATCTACTTCGAAAGGGTATAATAGGAGTGAGTACAGTCTAGTTGTACTAAGTAGGTATTATAGGTTGACTGAGCAAAGTAGAAAATAAGATAAGTAAAATATACTATGAGCATATCACGTGTAAGAAAAATAGTCAAAAATGGTAGATCACATCATCTCCACTAATAGTGCTAATATATAAAAATATAGAAATGGAAACAACACTAATATACATATAAAAGCAAATAGAAATGAAGCAAAAGTCAAGTCAATTAAGAAAAAATAAACAAGATGCATATACACTCCAATAAAGATTGGATAAATGATGAAATTCGTTGCATGACTTTCTATATACACTCACCGAGCTCACAGCTAATAGGTACGACCTATGAGGGGGAGGGGTGGTTGACAACTCATATACTGTATCTCATATCTCATTCTCAATCTCAACTCTCCTCTCTGGCTCATATTCACAGAGAGAGTTTTCATAAAAATGTCTCATCTTTCTTAGTGGTACCAGTTGTCATGAATGTATATGTATGGAATGAGGATGTAATGCTCATAATCAGCCTAAAATGAGGATATCCAACCCAATCAACATATAGGTATATATAAGTGAGCCCAGAAATTAACTCATTATGTCCATAATTTTTTATTATTAACTCAATGTTTGGGACCATCAGAATAAATATGCATGAAAGGCATCATTTATATCATATCAACATATACATCAAATATAACTATCATGATAAAAGTAATCAATGTTTAAATAAGGGCTATATTATCAAATTAAGACCCCGCATGGGCATTATATCTAGCATGAAGGCATATATATGCACAAATATAGCCAATGATGTTAATTAAAGCCCCCACACAGGTAACTTACAATACTAAATACCACAAGTCAAGAATAATATAATATAAGCCCCCACACAGGAAAACGACAGTAAAAAATAATCTTGAAATATAAACCCATAGCTACCTTCCGCAATCCATAGCATGCTTTACTTATATATTAACTACTGAGCTCAATCTGAAAGAAGTTAAGCCATAACATACCTCAAAACAATGAAAACCCAGTCCAAAGTGCTTCAAGATGGATCTTTCCCTTTACAAACAACCTTAGAATCAACTCTAACATTCAAATATAGCATCTACACATTAAAAAAATCTAACAATATCCATATTTCCCATATTTGGGCTGAGGCCAAAATGCACTTAAAAAATGAGTTCAAAATAAGAGAGGCAAAATCAAATTTTGTTTAAAAAACACGTCTTTCAAGGTTATAGGAGTATACATGTGAAAACCTATGAGAAATCAGGCTAATATCAAGGTCCAAAATAAAGAAAAACTCTATTTAAACTTTACCAGTAAAACCGGTTTTTTCCATTCCAAAATCACGATTTAAAGGAGTTTTTGAAGATAAAATCATTGGAAAATAATGGGATTATGAATTTAGAAGTTACCCACACTAAAATCAATGTTGAAACCCTTGAAAAATTACCTTTATTGAAGCTTGAAGGTCCAAAAATAGTGTAAAATTATGGAAAAGAGTATTTATACTATTTAATGAATAGTACCTTGCGAATGTGGTCTACCTTTTACATTCAGTAGGGTCAATACTGACCGGCCAATTAAATTGTCCTTTGCATTCACATCCAGGTCTTCACATTTGTGAAGGTCCAAGACCCGGATCCTCACTTTTGCAACAGCCTTGTAACGTTCGTGAAGAAGGGACTTTGACATAGCTAAACCCAGTTACCCTTCATGACCGTGGCCCCACCATCACATTCACGATGAAGGAATAACTTCTTATCTATATTCTCAAAGATTGTGACATTGAGGCATCAGATATCAACAATCATTTGATTTGCATAGTTTCCAAAATCTTTGAATAGAACCTCGAGATTCGTTCCGGACCTAAAAAATGAAAAGAAATACTACTAGACTAGTTTTGACATTTCAGAATCAATGGAAATGTTAGATTTTTGAAAAAAAAATATTATCAATAAATTAACTCTCGAGACCCTAGTTTGTTATTTTCTAAATAAAAGGTCAAAATGAGATATAAAAGCCTAAGTCGAACCAACCCTGCTACTAATCCAGATTCGACATTTTGGATCTGCTGGCGCAGTCCATCTTGCCACCCGACACTCAGAATAATAATGTCTACCAAAGTAAACTATATGGCTTCTCAAGATCAATATGTACCAACCATCCCCAAACCTCAAAATTAATATGTAGAATCTACGGAGAAGGAAAAAAAATTCAAAATAAATAAAAATGGAAAATTCACAATTTTAAATTATTACACCCCTAAAATCTGAATCACATGCTAGAATCATAGTTGAAGTCTTGCGGGAGTTGTTAGAATTTGTGTTGCACTCAGTAAAAGTAAGAACAGGTGTAGTATAAACACACAATAACAACAATATATTGTAGAGTCATTTGGCCAATCCAAAATAAGAATATGAGCATTTCACCAAAATATAGTACAACAAGTCAACCCATGCTCATTCTAACTTACACTTAGCATAACAAGTATCAATTTAAGTAGTTGGATTACAAGAAATAAGTCAAGCCAAGTAAAAATAAGTCAAGATAAGTTAATCAATAATCAATCATATAAGTATATTTCCCGATACATTCGTGGAACCGTCAAACTCACATGAAACCCATACATATATGCTATGGATATCATAACCACCCTCTAGTCAATGGCCTATAAGGAAAAAAATTTGTCCATGTACAAGACCCTAGATATAAGTGTTTGCCAAGATTATTCCACCCATAAGCCGAGAGAATGTTCAAATATCAAAACATTCTCCATTTAACTATAAGGTAGGCCAAAATCATACAATAAGCTAAAATCACTAAATTGACCACAGCAAACAACATGCACTAACAAGCCACACTAATAAGTAGTTAAAATGCATAAATAGAACAAATTTGATTAAACTACAATACCATCACCTACCTCAAACAAAGCTTGCACAACTCCACTAAGTCAGAGTCTTTCCCTTTCGTGCAGTTTTCATTTAATTTCAGTCTAGAAAATACATACAAACACATAATTAATGAAATAACCTACTGCGTTAGGAATTATAACTCATAACCAAATCTTAAGGGAAAATTCATAATCATTCCTTTCCTATTCTAGGACTTCTCTACCTTAATTCTCCTAAAACTACAAATTTCATGGATGATTTAATGAATTAATGACATGCAAGGGTAAATTAACAATAATCAACCAAAACCTATTTATTTTATACTCAATTTACTCCTTTGCACCGTAAAATTAATAAAATTCAGCCCTTAACCCTTCCCAAACTATACAAACTAGTAATTTTGAGGCTACATTATTGATTGACTAGTTAACGAGGATGAATTACATACTTTAATGATGAAATATAATGAAAAACTAATGATTTTGCCCCAAGTTGCCACTGCTGAAGCCTCAAACATTTCTTGAAAAAATAAATCATTTTGGGGGATTTCTGAAATAAAACAATGATTTATGCCTCTATAGCAGCATCCTATAGCGACATAGTCACTATTGCAACCCTTGATCACATTGAGTGGTCGCCATAGCTGAAATTATCGCGCTTTTGAGCATATCTCTATAGCGGCATCAATGGTACGGAAAGTCTAGTTTCTTTCAAAAATCTCTTCTTCTTTTTATCACAATGCACCTTAAATCCAAGACATCCCAAACAATACCCTTTATGCTACGATCAATTTTGGGAGTTCTACTTATCCAAATTCAATTCCGTAAAATCTTATGGGTTTCTTGTCATCCTAGCTAACTAGGAATTAAATCAAACACCGTCATACTTATCCAAATCATTCCTGAATTTTTCTAGACCATACCTCGCACATATTTTGTTCGAAACTAGCCTTGGCTGAATTTTATAAGTTTAAATTCAGAAAGAATTTTAGCATGAAATTTTGAACGAAATTTTGAACAAGAGACTTATATATAATCACAAAAAAGATCGTTACATATGTCCATGGACATTGTAAACTGATTTTTGTTTTGTTTTTGAATTTTGTCTACAGATTATACCGTGGACAAAGGTATTGTTGTTGGGGTTAGGAGTTGAATAATCAACGGTGTTTGGCCAAACCTCAAGCAATCAGACAATGAGTCATCGACTTCTTTACTTCCGCGTTTATGCCTAATTTTCTGTTTTCCCTTTTGTTGTTTTGTTTATAGAAAAAGTGATCATGTATGTTGCCTGATGATATAATGTCATTAATATTCATACTAATACTAATTTTCTTAAAAATCCTCTTTTGTCAACACGAACATATGTAACTTGGTTTAATAAATACAATTTAATATGTTATGTAATTCCTATTGGTTCTAAAATTCTTACACTTCTCAGTTCATAGGAAGATTTGATCACTCTTTTTTTAAAATTCACTTTCAGCTTCATTTAGTTACGAGTATTAAATAAGTAGAATTTTGATAGATAGAATTGTACCTATTATATATATTTATCTACATCAATCATCTATTTTTGCATCTACATCTACATCTATAATCTATAATATATAATATATAATATATAATATATTAAAAGTGTGAAGACCCCTATAAAAATAATTTAAATATTTTGCCCTTCATTAAAAACTCCACATTAGACAAAAACAGTTTTTTGACTTTAAAATTAATTACAATTATTAATATTAAATTTCCATATTTGAAAGGAGTAAGAACTCTTAATATTTATGACTTTAAAAGTAACTAAAATTCTATTTATTAAAGGAACGCAATAATTTATTTATCTTCCTAATGTAATAGATATAACATTCAGTTACTTCTATGTTTAGGATAGTAATTATACAAAGAAAAAGGGCCAAAAATACCCTTAATGTATTGAAATTGGTTTTAAAATACCTTTTGTTAATCTATTGGGCCAAAAATAGCCTTCAAGTATTGAAATTGGTTCAAAAATACCCCTCCATCCACCGTTGACTCAAAAATACCATTGCAACTAACGTTTTTTTTTTATTATAATTGAAAATTTGGAAAAGGATCAGAAATACCATTCAAGTATTAAAATTGGTTCAAAAATACCGTCAACTAACAATTTTTTAAAATCATATTTAAAAAATTTATTAAATATGTGACAACTTTTTATTGGTTGAAACAAATTAATTAAAATGTTAAATTCAATTCGGACCCAACTCAAACTACCCGATCCAAATCGTACAAAATTTGCCCCAACTAAAACTACCCGGTAGTATGAGTAATTTTTTCTATCAAATGCAGGAACTTTATTGACTTAGAATCTGTCAGTCTAATGTGATGTTGTGAAGAATTTTATTCTCTAATTATAATGTTAGTTTGGTATTTCTTTGTGATGTATATTTCTCTGTGTTAGCTAGCAAAACTAATTGAGATGTTTTGACTATGCCATGTCTTAGGCAACACTATCTTGTTACATCCTCTATTTCATTTACGTGACACATTTAGTTTGTATAAAAAAAATATTACATTCTTTCCTAAATATTTGTCACTATTGGTTATGATTTTTGCCTTGATTTTCTTACCAAAATTAAGTTTTACTTTTTCTTGTAAGGAAAATAAAAGTAACTATAATTACTTTTACTTTTCGTGAAAGAAAAATATAAAAAATTTTAATATTTGGCAAAGCTCTTTCTTGGATGAAAGGATTTGGAACCCTATAAATAGAAGACCCTCTTCTCATACCATAACACAATAGAATCCACAATATAGTCATTTTAAGATTCTTGTTTATAAGGAGATTTTCTCCCAATAGATTTTATGTTTTTCAACATTAGTTTTTAATATATAGGTTGTTTGACCAAATCATATAAATAATATGTTTTTAGTATTTATTTTTCATTGTCATCTGAATTATCACCGTCTTGATTTGCAAACTTTAAGCTTCCGCATGACGCCATCTCGATTTCGAACCCAACACTATTTTTGTTTATATACATCAAATTGTCTTGCCACCAGTACACGGTGCATTTTTCGTGTGAGACAACTTCACACCACACACTTCACACCATTCACCAATCAAAATTATGATTAATTTTGTAGGGTTTAAATCAAGTAGTTTTAGTTGAGTCCAAATTGAGGTTAACATTTTAATTAATTTAGTTTCAACCAATAGAAAATTGTCACGCATTTAATAAAAAATTTAATTTTAATTTTAAAAAACTTTTAGTTGCAAGGGTATTTTTGAGTCATAAAGGTAGTTGAACCAATTTTAATACTTGAAAGGTATTTCTGATCCTTTTTGATTTTTTAATTATGATTTAAAAAACCATTAGTTGCAATGGTATTTTTGAGCTATAAAGGTGGATGGAGGAGTAATTTTCAACTAATTTCAATACTTGAAGGGTATTTCTGGTCCAATAGGTTAACTAAGGATATTTTTGAATCAATTTCAATACTTGAAGGATATTTCTGGCCCTTTTCCGTTAATACAGCATAATACAAACACAAATTTTCTATATTGAGTCCAAGTTAAAGTCTAAGTTGGTGGCGTCAATTACTAGAGCTACATATCATTGAGTCCAAATCAAATCAAGGCTAAGTTGGTATTGACAAATGCATAGCAGAACATTATGAAAGTTGATGGTACAGTGCTTTTGATCTTACTGCTTAGGTTTGAGTTATTATTTTTTTTTAGATGTTTTTATGTTAAATTTAATGTTTTTAAGTTTTAGTTAATGGAGATTTTAACTTGTGATTATTTATTTGGAATACCTTTGAGATGTTTCAATTTAATGGGATATTATCCGTTAAAGCACGAAAAATAATCAAAAGAATTGGTGACCTCTGGCCATATCATGGATACTCGTGATCATGAGAATAGTATGTTTGGTATGAAGTTCATGGATTATGATATAAGATTAATTTTTTTTTTGATTTATGAATCATGTTTTTTGTAATATCGTAGATTTTATGTGCTGTTTAGTTCTAACATTGTTGCATGCCCGTAGTATAGTTGTTTTCAAAAATGTGTGATTCTTTTCTATGCATATACATTATATAGGAGAGTATGAAGGTCACAAATTAGGG
Organism: Capsicum pubescens; assembly: GCA_030864215.1. NCBI lineage: Eukaryota > Viridiplantae > Streptophyta > Magnoliopsida > Solanales > Solanaceae > Capsicum > Capsicum pubescens. The sequence goes on from CM061543.1 coordinate 131,080,320, forward strand.
TAGAAGGTTTAAATTCCTTTTGATTACGAATAATATTTTTTTTGTAATGTCGTAGCTTTTAGGTGCAATTTAGTTCTAATATTTTGCATGCCTATAGTGTATTTTTTTAATAAATTTTTGATTCTTTTTTCGTATAGGTGCATTATATAGGAGGATATGAAAGTCACAGATTAGGAAAGAAGATTAGTAGGTAGTTATGCTTGGACTTGCTTTTCGACGAATTTAGGTTTTATTAGAGTCTGGGAGCATTGTATCCATCGTAGGGTTATCCTCATACATGTATTTCCTTGTATTTTATGTCTATTGCCATCCTTTACGTATTATTTTTTAATTACTGTATTATTTCTCTGAATGCTATCCACTACTCCTTGAAGCAGAACAAAGAATAGCTTTATCGTTAGAAATTCTCATAAATCCTCCACCACGCTGTTTCCTAAGTTTATATCAAATGTGGAAGATTGTAACATTAGTTTTGAGTCGAGGGTCTATCGAAAACAATCTCTCTACCCTACAAAGATAGTGATAAGGTATATATTCTATCCTACAGAGACTCTAAATATGAGATGTAACACCCCAGATTTTTGCCTCTGAAAATTTCTTGACTTTTATGCTCACTGTCCAGGTATGACTCGCCGAACGAGTCATAAAAACTTATTCCAGGTCATAGGACCCCAATCGTAGCCTGACAAATGAAGGTGCCCAAGTTACTATTCTGATTATGACCTCTACCTTATGAGTCATAAGGTGAAGTCATGAGTCATATGGAGGAACTCGTGACCAAACTAGTGGATTGGCCAATGTTTCTGTACTGAGTACGACTAGGACCCTACGAGTCTTAATGTCACATTACGAGTCGTATGGTACAAATTGTAGGGTCAACAGTAAGAATGCTCGAAGTCACTGCCCAAACTACGAGTCTAGTCAACGACTTGTACCCAGACGTCATGAGTCATGACGTGACCTATTGCGATTAGGGATGGTTTTTTCTACACATTTTCATTAAGGGGAAATCAGTCTTTTCTCCCGTTCAACTTTTATCCCATGACTTAAAACACTGTTATAACCTAATTGTCATCAAATTATCATAACATAAGCACTATTTTTCTGTCTTAAATCCCCAAGGTAATAACAACTAGGGTTTCTAAGGATTTGGCTTCTAGAGCTCCAATTGATGATTTTCCTCCATAATTCTCAATACTTTTAGATATGTATCTCTTTCCTACAAACTTATTTTTTATTCATGGCATGCAATGTTGATATTCATGTGTTTTTTAAGTGTTAATTTTGTAGATTGGGTTGAGTGTTTTGGATTATTATTGCTTGAATGGTGTTCCCATGATTTTATATGCATCGTTTATGCTTTACTGATTGTTTTTAAACTAATTGGGTGCATGGGCATGGCAATATGGGATGGGCGTTGTGGCATTCCCCCAAATTAATGATTTTGGTATTAGAATTGGTTCGAAAATTATGTAACCTCAACCCACTTGCATAATTGGCTTCAAAACATGGTTAATCACATGGTTTGACTTACTATCCTAAGCTATTGCATTGCATAAAAGTCTAAATGGAATACAAATAATTTTTTTGAAGGCTTTGATGGCCATGTTTTGACTTAATTATAAACTACGGGGATCGAGGCATTCCCCCAAGTTGATTTTTATAAACTATGGGGGTCAAAACATTCTCCTAAAATTTGATTTAATAAATTACAGGGGTCGAGGTATTTCCTTAAGGTGATGAATAATTGAAATGGCATAATGATATTAGCTTGGAATCATAATTGGTATAATGATACCAACAGTATATGTCGTAATAGATGATTTTTAGTTAATAAATAGGAATGTGTAAACTGTTTTAATTGGGCTTAATAGGAGGTTGTATATCTTATCGTGAAGGTGTATATCCTAGGGAGGATGAACACTGGAAACCACATTTGTCGGCATGGGGGTATTAGTAATCATGAGCATAGTTCAAACTTATATATATATATATATTTATGTATCCTGGAATGACGTGGGGTCGGGGCATTCCCTGGTCTTTCTTATATATCTCTAGTTTGTATGGCTAACATGCACTGGGCCCTTTCAGTAGAAGGGGGTTAACCCATATAGCTCTTTGGTGCCTATATGATAGGACGTGGGTGCCTAGATGACAGGATAGCTACACAGTCTAGGTTAATAATTTAAATCTCATGTTAAACCTTGTTCCCTATCTTGGCATGTTATATATATGTATATGATTTTGAATGATTTTGGACTGACTTGATCATGGAATTATTTTTTACCTTCCTTGAGTTACATGTTAGCACTTACCCTGCTAATCATCCTTGAATGTTGTATCTCGATGCAATATAGGGTTTGGAGACACTTATGCTTTTCCTAAGCAATGATAGGTGATTTTTGGATTGTTCGAGAATCAAATTTGAAGTGGTTAGCTTTCATTTTTCGAAAGACCCTCATTTCATGGTCTTTTCATCATTTATGTCTTAGAATATTTCATCGAGTATTTGGTTATGGTCGGGGACATGTACCAACTTTGATTGATGTTTAGTTTCTTAGATGCTTTTGTAGACAAAGTATGGGTAGATTGGTTGTGGATTCTTATATCCCTCTTGATATGTATTTCTCTATCTTGTTATATGTTTGAAACTCAGCTCTATCTTGTTATATGTTCAGAACTCGGCTCTATCTTGTTATTGGTTTAAAATTCAACCACTGCTAGTTATTGTATTTTGGTTGGCTAGGCTAATGGGGATGGTCTCCTGTCTTCGATGGACTTGAGATACCCATCATGACTAGGCCCTGGTTTGGGTCGTAACAAGCTTGGTATCAAAACCTAGGTTGAGGATCATTGGGTGTCCATAATGTTGTGTCAAGTAAAATCTCTTTTATGGGTGTGTAGCGTGCCACACTTATAAGGGAGAAGGTTCAAGGCTTTTAGGAATGTTCCCCTTTCTTATGTTCTATTTTTGGGCTATAAAGTCTAGGGCATTGAAATCTCCTCTAACACCATTTGTTCGCATTTTAGATCATACCTCCTCGAAGATCTGATGCTCGTGGAAACTCCTCTGTCCCACCCGAGGACAATATGGAGTACAGACCGGGTCTAGGGTCTCTACTCCTGACTGCCCACGTGGAGTTCCATCGATCCTTACCAGTCCTTATCGGGATTTTTAAACAGATGATATCTATGCCCAACTTCCCCAAGGTGACATTTCTAATACCGAATTCATCGATCTATTCATATGTTGACCTATTTGGTAACTTATTTGTCTCATCAGCATGACCGTGTTGGTTTTGTTGCTCCATATTCTGAGGTTACTAGAGTTTTTTAGTTTATGTGATTAAATCCTCCGATCTTTACTGGCTTTAAGGTTAAAGAGGATCCTCAAAGGTTCATCGATAAAATAGAAAAGATATTCAGGATGATGCATGCTACTAATGTGGAAGGTGTGGAGTTTGACACATATCAGTTGAAGGATATGGCATATCAGTGGTATGAGGAGCGGGAGTAGTCGAGGGGTGATGATGCTGAGTAGGCTATCTGAGAGTAGTTTTTAAGTGCTTTCCTTAATCATTTATTTCCTCAAGAGTTGAGGGAGGCTTAGACTGGAGAATTTGTGAACTTGAAGCAGGAAAAGATAATTGTAAAGGAGTATGCTTTGAAATTCCACCAGTTTTCTCGTTATGCCACAAAGATTGTTTCTAGTATGAAGGTGAGAATAAAGAAGTTTTCTTTGAGTTTGTCTTGAGACTTGGTACGAAAGTGTAAGGTCGCAATGTCAAATAATGGCATGAATATATCTAGGCTTGCGGTTTTTATGTTGCAGGTTGAAGATAAAAATAAGAAATAAGTAGAAATGAGAGAGAGGCAGAATAAGAAGTTTAGATATTTAGAGCAGGGTGGAGGCCAGCAAAATAGTGGTAGAGATAGTAGGCAATGGGGCAAGAAGAGGACTTGGGGAAACTCAGGTTCATATTCTACGGCTAGTGCTCCATATCCTAAGCCATCTGGTGATCGTTACTTTCAGACTAATAATAGGTTTAAAGCCCAAGGTGCCCAGTCTCAGGATAGTGGAGCTCAGTTATCCCCACCTCATCCTCCTTGCAAATTCTATGGACAATTGTGTCGTGGTTATTGTGATGAGTGGAAAAATCTCTATTTCAAATATGGCCAGCCTGGTCATATTTAGAGGAACTATCAATTAATGAATATTTCTACTAGAGCTAATAAGGTTGCAGTTGCTACATTTTCATCTCCTATACCAAAGGGTGCTACTTCTGGTACCAGCACTGGCAGAAATTTACTTTATGCCCTTGCCACCCTTTAGGAATCTGTGGCATCTCATGGTATTGCCACTAGTATGTTATAAATTTTCTCTCGTGATGTATATTGTCTGCTTAATCCAGGGTCCATCCTTTCTTATGTGACCGTTATGTGTTTGTTCATTTTGGTTTTGGTCCTATAACGCCCCAGTTTTCTGAACTGGATCGTTACACGGTGCCCATGATCTCGAGGGACCACAAACTAACCCATGACTGATATCTATACCTGTATACTGCAATATATGACGTAATAATGCAGAAAATATGATCAATAGGCCATAAGGTTCAACTGCATAGAATACCTAACAAATCATAACATCCATATGGGGTAACAAATACCCAAAACAACTGAAATCTGAATCAAATCTGAGCTAAATCTGAAAGTTTCTAAATACTGTCTGAATAAGGATTTGAAGGAACATGTGTCCAACTAACTCAGTCTAGCAAAACTGAACTGAATTAATAAATGAAATAAATAATATTGTCCTCGAATGGATGAGGACTCACTGCAACTCTGTAACTAGAATTCTACTACTACTGCTGATCTGGAGCTCGTATCTGTGAACCTATGGTGTAATGTGAAAGAAAGTACCATAGCGGAAATGCTTCAGTACAACTGGGAGTACTGAGTATACGAGTGAGGTAGGCTAAATGCAAAAGGGTTTACATGCATGAACGATGCTAACTGACTGACTGATATGAACGTAAGAGTGCAAACATGCATACGTAGTAACTGAGATCATGATTATGTGATATCTAGATTTGGACACAAATACATGATCTACTGATATCTAGCATGACAAATACTGAAATTCTGATAACATAGATGACTGTGTCTGGCAGTCCTGAATCTAATGGAACTATTTGTATTCCGTTTTGTAACTGAATTGATTGTATCTGACAGTCCTGATGTAACGCCCCAAGATCCCATCCCAAGACATCACACGGTGCTTAAGGCCACACACAACCTCAATCTAACCCTCTGAGCCTGTCATCACCTCTATAACTCACTATGATAATAATCAAGCTGTAATAAAGAAGAATAATCATGTCATGAACATACTGGAATACAAAGAAATACTATCCTGTACAATCAAAATATTAAAGTTCTGTACATACTGGTACTCTAGTCTGACAAAGCCTCTACTACCTAAGACTGAGGAGCCATTGGAACAGATCCCCAAATGACCCGTACTGAACTGGAAATAAACAACCATCTACTATCAAGACAAAAATCGAGGACATAGGTCCTCAAACCAAGAGGACTCACTAACTGTACGAATATAGATGGAGGTATTCGAAGATCACTGTCGCTACTGAGACTGAGCACCTGAACCTATATCACGAGAAAATATAGAACACAGAAGAGTATGGAAATCAGTACTTGAGAATGTACTGAGTATGTGGGGGTGCAGGCCACATTTAAATAATATCATAAATTTATAAGAAAATCATGCATGCTGATAATAATGACTCTCTTCGCTTGAGTTACCTGAAACATATTTTCCATATATCATCAATAATAACACATGCTTCATAAATCTCTCAAACCGTTGGACTCAACTCAAACTCTTTGATTCATGACTTAGAGTGACTCGGTAACTCATGAAACTTGGACTATTAAGGACTTCGGAGTTTTTTATAACCGACATAAACCATGTGAGCATACATGGAGTCCAACGTATTTCCCACATTGGAGAGAGTTGTTCTATCTTTTCCATCGGAGTAGAACCTTAACTTTAGTGATAACTGTCTTGGCCTTTGTCCCTTAATCTTAATCCTACGGTGGCACGTAGTTTTGGGGAAGTAGGATGCGTTGAACCCATACTTCCCGCTCGGTGCTAAATACTACTCCTAGACATAAGCTCAGAACGCGTTAGAAAATCCACCTTAATCAACTCAAGGGTCTATCATGAAGACCAAAATATAAATATATATCTCACTTGATTCCTAACTCGACTAAATCTCAAAATAATCTTTCTCATCATTAAGTACACTTGCTTATCAAATCATATCAAGTATAAAATCTTCCAGAAAATATCATAGAACTCGTTCTTGACTCTCAAGCTCAATATCAATATATATTCAATAGACAAACTTCTCATGGAAAAACATAAATCATGACACTTATCATAAATCACTTAGAAATTATCATTTCATGATAACAATATACAACTCATGACATAAATTCTTAATTTAAGAAATAAGACAATGAAGTAGTCATATGTGTCAATCTTGTATAGGCCAAATCTCATAAATCCTTGATAAAGTAATTTGGGTGTAAACCCACTTTGCAAAATTCATGAAATTCAATAGAAATTAAATCTTTGGGCACAAGAACGAAAGAAGTGTTCTTTTTCAAAACCCCACATACCTTAATCTTTGAAATTAGATGAACTTTAGTGCTTGAGACTTTATCTACACTTGAAATAAATAATTCTTGAAGCCCACACTATGAGGAACTTGGTTCTTGAAGAAATTTTGAAGATTTATGGATGATTCGTGGAAGATTTATGTTCTTGATATAACCCTAGATATATTATCTCAAGAGAATTGGAAGACAAAATGATGGAATTAGGGTTTGGATGGGATTATCATATTTATAGAGGCCTTCAAAAGATGAGAAAAGACCAAAATACCCTTGCAAAAATGTCTCTAAATTGCTGAAATAAATAGCTGATGACATCCGTGACAGGCCGTCAGACCCGTGATAGGCCATCACGAAATGTCGTTACAAAAGGGTCTAATTTTATCATTTTCTGCCTAAGGCTGACGATGTCATTAGAAATGTCGTCAGAAATGTGACGACGTTGTCAGAAACATCGTCAGAAACATCACAGGCCGTCAGGAACGTCGTCACCCTTTTCCAGATTGACATGCTGGAGTAAAATGGGTATAACTCTTTGCTCCGGTATCGGATTTTGAAAAAATTGGTATAGTTGGAAAGATAATTCAATTATCTATCTGTTGATAGGTCATGAGCTCAAAAATTCCAAGTATAATGAGATATATTATTGTTTGAAGTTGACTATACCAATATCCTTCCCAAGAATTCAATCGGTAAGGAATGTTTTGATTCACCCAATCGTTAGGACATCTTTAAGGCCTTAATACACACCATCCTTGATCAGAAAACAACCCAAAATATTATAATTTATTTCTCATGAGCTTGATTCATGGTTGCACTATTGGTTAGAGTTTCGGGGTATTACAATATCTCCTCCTTGGAAACATTCGTCCTCGAATGTGACTAGATAGGCCAAGAACAAGAGAAAATAAGGACGTATAGCTGGAACGACTCACTAAAAGGGCTTACTTTATTCTAAACTTTCGAGTACTTCACAAAATGCATGAATCATAGAGAGAATAACCATATAGTTGAATACACTGGATTAGAAGGAAAATAGATTAGGGAAGAATAGTACGGAGAAGAGATGAGGGTATCTGGTTCTCATATCTTCTTCTGCTTCCCAAGTAGCACCCTCGGCTGATTGATTTCGCCACAGAACTTTGACCAAGGGAACTTCCTAATTTCTTAGTCTACGAACTTGATAATCTAGGATTTCAACCGGAACTTCATCATACAAAAGGCTATCCTGAACATTGAAACTTTCTGACGGATCAACAACGACAGAATCACCAATGTGCTTCTTGAGCATAGAAACGTGAAAGATAGGATGGACAGCTGACAACTCGACAGGAAATTCAATCTCGTAAGCTGTTTTCCCAACACGATTCAAAACTCTATAAGGGCCAACGTATCGGGGACTAAGCTTCCCTTTCTTATCAAATATTTTTACCTCCTTTATGGGTAAAATTTTCAAGTACACCAGATCGTTAACCTCAAACTCAAGAGCTCTTCTTCTCACATCTGCATATGACTTCTGATGACTCTGGGATGTCTTCAACCTTTCCTGAATCAGCTTAACTTTCTCCATAGACTTTAACACAGTATCAGGTCCACTCACAGTGGCTTCACCCACTTCAAACAAACATATGGGTGATCTATATCGCCTTCCGTATAAAACCTCAAATGGAGCCATTCCAATGCTAGCATGAAAATTGTTGTTGTAAGCAAATTCAATCAATGGAAAATGTTCATCCCAACTTCCTTTGAAATCAAAAACACATGCCCTCAACATATCCTCCAAGGTCTGGATGGTCCTCTCAGCCTGACCATCGGTCTGCAGATGAAAAGCGGAGCTAAGATGAACTTGGGTACCAAAACCCTTCTGAAAAGCCCTCAAAAAATGAGAAGTAAATTAAGTACCCTTGTCGGAGATAATAGACAAAGGAACTCCATGCAACCTGACTAACTCTCGAATATACAGCTTAGCATAGTCCTCAGCGGTGAAAGATGTATGCACTGGCAAGAAATGTGCGGACTTATTCATACTGTCTATAATGACCCAAATCGAATCATGATGACGTCGAGAAGGAGGTAAACCAGTCACCAAATCCATATTTACTTCCTCCCACTTCCAAGTAGGAATATTGAATTCTTGTATCATTCCACCGGGTCTTTGGTGTTCTATCTTAACCTGTTGGCAAGTTGTACACTTCTCTACGAATTTTGCTATATCTTTTTTTATACCATTCCACCAATTGATTTCTCTCAAATCACAGTACATCTTGGTAGCACTGGGATGAATAAAATATCGAGCGTCATGCGCTTCAGCCATAATTCTCTACCTTAAATCTTCAACATCAAGCACACATAATCTATTCTGAAATCTCAATACACCATCTTCCCCTTGGGAGAAAACCTCCACCTTTTGGTCTTTAATTGACTCCTTCAGTCTGACCAAACTAGGATCCATATTTTTGCTTCTCCTTTACTTCCAAAACTAGAGAAGACTCGGAACTACTCTGGACCCAAACATTACCCTCAGCTGAATCAAGCAATCTAACTCCTAACCTAGCCAGACGATGCACCTCACGAGATAACTCCTTCCTATCTTCCTCGACCTATGCTACACTACCCATGAACGACCTGCTAAGGGCATCTGCCACTACATTGGCCTTGCCCGGGTGATACAACACATTTATATCATAGTCCTTTAACAATTCTAACTATCGCCTCTGACTAAGATTCAACTCTCTCTGAGCAAACACATACTGCAAACTCTTGTGATCCATAAAGACATCAACATGAACATCGTATGAATAGTGTCTCCATATTTTCAAGGCAAAAACCACTGTAGCTAACTCGAGGTCATGGGTCGGGTAGTTCTTCTCATGCGGTTTCAATTGTCTGGAGGCATAGGCTATAACCTTACCTTTCTGCATCAACACGCAACCCAACCCAACTCTAGAAGCATCATAGTACACTACAAAATCATCTACACCATTTGGAAGGGTCAACACAAGGGCCGAAGTGAGTCGAGTCTTCAACTCCTGAAAACTCTTCTCGCAAGAGTCAGACCACAGGAATTTAATTTTCTTTTGGGTCAACTGAGTCAAAGAAGATGTAATGGAAGAGAAACCCTCAACAAAGCGACGGTAGTATCCAGCTAGACCCAAGAAACTCCTAATATCAAACGGGGAAATAGGTCTAGGACAATTTTTCACAGCTTCTATCTTTTAAGGGTCAACTCGAATACCTTCAGAAGAAACAATATGACCCAGAAAAGCAACTAACCTTAGCCAAAATTCGCACTTGCTAAATTTGGAAAATAGTTGATGATCTCTAAGGGTTTGCAAGACTATTCAGAGATGATCTGCATGGTCATTCTCAGTTTGGGAGTATACAAGAATATCATCTATGAACACAATAACAAACATATCCAGGTACTATCTGAACACTCGATTCATGAGGTCCATAAAGGTTGCTGGGGCATTTGTTAGCCTGAAGGACACGACCAAGGACTCAAAATGACCATATCGGGTGCGAAAAGATGTCTTTGGAATATCACACTCCCTAACTTTAAGCTGGTGATAACTGGATCTCAAGTCTATTTTTGTGAAATAGTTAGCACCTTGCAGCTAATCAAACAGGTCATCAATTCTAGGAAGAGGGTACTTGTTCTTGACTGTGACCTTGTTAAGCTGATGATAGTCAATGCACATCTGCAATGAACCATCTTTATTTCGCACGAAAAGAATGGGTGCACCCCAAGGAGATATGCTAGGCCTTATGAAACCCTTATCTAGAAAATCTTTGAGTTTCTCTTTCAACTCCTTAAGTTTTGCAGGCGCCATACGATATGGAGGAATAGAAAAAGGCTGCGTGTCGGGGAGAAGATCAATCCCAAATTCTATCTCTCTATCGGGAGGTACCCCTGGGAGATCTTCTGGAAAAACATCACAAAACTCATTAACAATGCTAATCGACTGAATGGTCGGAGTCTCGAACTTAGTATCTTTAACTCGAACCAAATGATAGATGCAACCCTTGGATATCAATTTCCTAGCTTTAAGATAGGATATGAAATGACTCCTAGGAGATACAAAATTTCTGGACCACTCAAAGGCTGGCTCATTGGGAAACTCAAACTTGACTACACGGCTACGACAGTCTATAGATGCATAACAAGAGTGAAGCCAATCCATACCCAGAATAATGTCAAAATCAACCATGTTTAGATCAATTAAATCTGCAAACATAACTCTGTGAAGGACAATGATAGGACACTTCTTATATACTTGCTTAGCAACAACAGGTTCACCTACTGGAGTAGAAACTAGAAACCGATCAGGAATCTTTTCAGCATTGATCTCAAAATTCACAGCCACTAATAGAGTCACATAAGAAAAACTTGACCCAAGGTCCATCAACACATACACATCAAAATGAAATACACGGAGCGTACCAGTAATAACATCTGGTGAATCCTCCTGCTCCTGATGGGGTGGTATAGCATATAAGCAATTTTGGTGCTGACCACCGGTAGTACTAGACGAGGCACCCTGAGGAGGAGTAGGACAAACCCAAGGGGCTAAAGAACTAATAGCCTAACTCTGGGGACGAACATCATGGCTCCCCTGTCTAGCATTTAGGCAATCTCTGAATTTATGGCCCAACTTACCACAACAAAAACAACCTCTCTGCTCAGCCATACACTCTCCAGGATATGTCGTACCACACTTAGCACACGGGGGATAGTTAGGTCTATTACTCACATTGTCCTAATACCTAGACACAGCAGGTCTATTACCATGCTCCTACCTGATTCTGGATGCGGGAGTACTAGCTAATGATGGTGCTGGCATAAAATAACGGCTCTAAAACTGAGGGTGGATCCCTCTAGAAAATCTACCCTGACTATACCCCTGTTGCTCTGATCTAACTCTCTTATTCCTTGTCACTCTCTCTCTCTCTCTTTCACCTTGTTCACTTCAATCTGCTGGGCATGTATCATCAATCTAGAAAGATCCATGTCCCTATTGAGCATAGTGGACCTGCACTCTTTCACAACATAACTCGATACGCCAGTCAAAAAATTACTCATACTGGTCCTGGAATCAGACATCATACCGGGAGCATACTTAGACAACTAGTTAAATTTAATACAATATTCCATAACTGTCATGAAGCCTTGTCTCAAGTTCATAAATTCTTCTAGTTTTTCTTTCCTCAACTCCAAGAGAAAGTATCGGTCTAAGAACGCGTCCTGGAATAACTGCCAAGTCATGGGAGCGACACCCTCCCCTCTACTCACACTGTCCTGAGACCTAGACACAGTAGGTCTATTACCCTGCTCCTACCTGACTTTGGATGCTAGAGTACTAGCTGATGACGGTGCTGGCATAAAAGAACGGCTCTGAAATTGAGGGCGGATCCCTCCAGAAAATCTACCCTGACTATACCCCTACTGCTCTGATCTAACTCTCTTATTCCCTCTCACTCTCTCTCTCTCTCACCTTGTCCACTTCAATCTACTGGGTATGTATCATCAATCTAGAAAGATCCATATCCCTATTGAGCATAGAGGACCTACACTCTTTCACAACATAACTCGATATGCCAGTCAAAAACTTACTCATACTGGTCCTGGAATTAGACATCATACCGGGAGCATACTTAGACAACTGGTCAAATTTAAGACAATATTCCTTAACTATCATGGAGCCTTGTCTCAAGTTCATAAATTCTTCTAGTTTTTCTTCTCTCAGCTCTGGGGGAAAGAATCGGTCTAAGAACATGTCCTGGAACAACTTCCAAGTCATGGGAGCGGCATCCTCCCCTCTACTCTTCCTCCACAACTCCACCTAATCATAAGCAACATCTTTCAAGCGATAGGAAGCTAGCTCCAAAATTTCTTCCTCAATTACATGCATAATTTGGGTGATCTTTTTCACCTCATCAAGATACATTTGTAGGTCCTCACCTACCCTTGACCCATAAAACTCTGGCGGATTCATCCGTATAAAATCTCAAACTCGAGCTGCTGCAGAATTACCTTCTTGCAGAGGTGGAACAGTGACCTGAACATTAGCCTGAGCATAGGCGGTAACTTCCTGGACTAGCACCTGAAAAGCTGCCCGAAATTCAACATGAGTCACCGTCTCATTTAAAGGATCAACAGGTTTAGGTCGTTCATGGTTTTTGCGAGCTCTATGAGGAGGCATTTTTTGTCATAAGAGAGCACGAATTAATAGCAGAGAGAAACATTCGTAGGCATGAAAGACTTCTGAAAGAAAGAAATGACTTTTCCTAAAATATCCCGTAGCCTCTTGCTCATAGATGTGGTGTGCTACGCACCGATGATCAAGACTCTATGTAACGCGGTTTGTCAGACTCCCTAGGACTCATTTAAACCTTAGGCTCTGATACAAAGATTGTAACGCCCCAAGATCTCATGCCAAGATGTCACACGGTGCTTAAGGCCACACACGACCTTAAGCTAACCCTCTGAGCCTATCATAACCTCTATAACTCACTATGACAATAATCAAGTTGTAATAAAGAAGAATAATCATGTCATGAACATACTGGAATACAAAGAAATACTATCTTGTACAATTAAAATACTGAAGTTTTGTACATACTGGTACTCTAGTCTGACAAAGCCTCTACTACATAAGACTGAGGAGCCATTGGGACAGATCCCCAACTGACCCGTACTGAACTGGAAATAAATAACCATCTACTATCAAGACAAAAATTGGGTACATAGGTCCTCAATCCATGAGGACTCACAAAATGTTCGAATGTAGATGGAGGTACTCGAAGATCATTGTCGCTGCTGATACTAAGCACCTGAACCTACATTACGAGAAAATATAGAACACAGAAGAGTATGGGAATCAGTACTTGGGAATGTACTGAGTATGTGGGGGTGCAAGCAACATTTAAATAATATCATAAATGTATAAGAAAATCATGCATGCTGATAATAATGACTCTCTTCACTTGAGTTACCTGAAACATATTTTCCATAAATCATCAATAATAACACATGCTTCATAAATCTCACAAACCGTTGGACTCAACTCAAACTCTTTGACTCATGACTTAGAGCGACTCGGTAACTCATGAAACCGGGACTATTATGGACTTGGGAGTTTCTTATAACCGACATAAACCATGTGAGCTTACATGGAGTCCAACGTCTGGCCCACGTTGGGGAGAGTTGTTCTATCTTTGCCATCGGAGTAGAACCTTAACTTTAGTGATAACTGTCTTGGACTTTGGCCCTTAATCTTAATCCTACGGTGGCACGTAGTTCTGGGGAAGTAGGATGCACTGAACCCATACTTCCCGCTCGATGCTAAATACTACTCCCAGACTTAAGCTCAGAACGTGTTAGGAAATCCACCTTAATCAACTCAAGGGTCTATGATGAAGACCAAACTATAAATATAAATCTCACTTGTAAATCATAATCAACTGGTGGATTCCTAACTTGACTAAATCTCAAAACAATCTTTCTCATCATCAAGTATACTTGCTTATCAAATCATATCAAGTGTCACATCTTCTAGAAAACATCATAGAATTCATTCTTGACTCTCAATCTCAATATCAATATATATTCAATATACAAACTTCTCATGGAAAAACATAAATCATGACACTTATCATAAATCACTTAGAAATTATCATTTCATGATAACAATATACAACTCATGACACAAATTTTTAATTTAAGAAATAAGACAATGAAGTAGTCATATGTGACAATATTGTATAGCTCAAATCTCATAAATCCTTGATAAAGTAATTTGGGTGTAAACCCACTTTGCAAAATTCATGAAATTCAATAGAAATTAAATCTTTGGGCACAAGAACGAAAGAAGTGTTCTTTTTCAAAACCCCACATACCTTAATCTTTGAAATTGGATGAACTTTAGTGCTTGAGACTTTATCCACACTTGAAATAAATAATTCTTGAAGCCCACACTATGAGGAACTTGGTTCTTGAAGAAATTTTGAAGATTTGTGGATGATTCTTGGAAGATTTATGTTCTTGATATAACCCTAGATATATTATCTCAAGAGAATTGGAAGACAAAATGATGGAATTAGGGTTTGGATGGGATTCTCATATTTATAGAGGCCTTCAAAAGATGGAAAAAGACCAAAATACCCTTGCAAAAATGTCTCTAAATTGCTGGAAAAAAATAGCTGACGACATCCGTGACAGGTCGTTAGACCCATGATAGGCCGTCACGAAATTTCATCACAAAAAGGTTGAATTTTATGATTTCTTGCCTAAGGCTGACGATGTCATCAAAAATGTCGTCAAAAATGTGACGACGTTGTCAGAAACGTCATCAGAAATGTGACAGGCCATCAGAAACGTCGTCACCCTTTTCCAGATTGACATGCTGGAGTAAAATGGGTATAACTCTTTGCTCCGGTATCGGATTTTGAAAAAATTGGTATAGTTGGAAAGCTAATTCAATTATCTATCTGTTGATAGGTTATGAGCTCAAAAATTCCAATTACAATGAGAGATATTATTGTTTGAAGTTGACTATACCAATATCCTTTCCAAGAATTCAATCGGTAAGGAATGTTTTGATTCACCCAATTGTTAGGACATATTTAAGGCCTTAATACACACCATCCTTGATCAGAAAACAAACCAAAACATTATAACTTATTTCTTGTGAGCTTGATTCATGGTTGCACTATTGGTTAGAGTCTCGGGGTATTACACCTGATATACTGAAATCTGAAGAACTATCTGAGTTCTTTTACTGAGATTGGGACTGAAACTGTGGGAGGTAGTTGTTTGAATGACATGCCCCAATAACACATATAGCTAAGTTGGGGTCCAATCTCTGCCCCGACTGGAAGGGAGTCAATACCGTGCCACTGGTAAGGACAGCTGTGAGTGACCCTTAGCTGGTATGTACTAAAAATGAGAATGGTGAGAATGGTAGGAACCCTAAACTACTAGATTAATCCATCTCATCAACCCTAATCTAACAGGTTAGAATGTATCAACCTACGCTGGATACGTAGTTCTTGAACACAAGGATGATTACTAAGAATCACACCCTAAACTGGCAGGTGAGTTCCCATCCTTGAGTTCACTCAGTGCTAACTTCTACTCCCATCTGAAGAGACTGAACGTGATTTAACTGATGGTGCATGGACTGAGTAACTGACTTCCATTGACTGGAGGATTAGTGCTACTATTTGAGAATCAACTGAGATCATGAGATTTTGAGGTTTCCTGAGTCACATGCCCGACTGAGTTCTATAGATCATGGATTGACTGAGATTATCATGATAACATAACATGGCTCTAGGCATGTTATGTACCCCCAGGACTCAATGGAAGGAAACTGACACACATGACTGACTTGATCGTAAGAGTAGATTCCACAATTTACCATATCATGTGTAGGAGATTTCACACTAAGCATAGTTCTCAACATCTTATACACGAAAGGAAAATTCATATAACATGTATATACTTGCATAGCTTCAATATCATGGTCAATCCATATCACAACAACAACGCATATCACTCATATGGAATTCATGGAAAATCATAAAGCATAGAGCATGGACTTGTCACTTAAGCACTATTAAATCATGGGACATGAATTCTATCATCTAGGCATATTATCAAACACTTTGCATGCATTCTTTTAGATTAAGTATGTTCATGAATTTCACCATATTAAGCCACATAAGGATCATGGGTTTCAACTAACAAACACATATACTTCATCAAATCACCTTTAGATATCATCTTGAAACTTAAACAACAATCATCAACATGTACATGCTCATATCACAACAAGACAATCACAAAATAATATTTAAAACATGGTTCTTGAGCTCTATGAATGAAATGGATCCATAGATGAACACTACGCATACCTGACTCAAGGTTCTTAATGTTATTGAACTTGAAGGATTTGAAATCCTTTGATTTTTAAAGAAGATTGAGTCTTGTTCTTGGAGATTAAAGTTAGAGAGAAATCCTAGTTTTTGTTTGTGAAATAATAATGATCAAAATGGCTTAATTCGAACTCATCTGGGTATATATAGGAGAGTGGTAAGTGACCAAAATACCCTTGTTAAAATGGTCTGGAAGTAAACTGAACGTGGTGTGTGACGACCCGACTGATGATCCGTCAGGAACTTAATGGTCCGTCATTTCAACCTTCATACGTGGATAAGAAATGGGGTTCACTGGATAAGAGTTGTCGGCCTGGATGACGGTCCGTCAAAAATCTGACGTTCCATCAACTCATCCATTAATCCTTATCCAAAAAGTGTCCCTACTGCCTTGGCACTGACGGTCAAAGTGGCGGTCCGTCACTTGTTTGGTGGTCCGTCAACTTGGACGTCGCACCTGGGCGTTTCGGTCAGTTCTGAGTAAAACATCCATAACTTTCTCGTCTGGTGTCGGATTTGGACAAAATTGGTATCGTTAGAAAGCTAACTCAATTTCCCACATGATAGAAAGTAGAAATCTCAAAAATAACAAAGGTACAAAAAAATAGATTTGTATTTCAAAGCAAGTACTAGCATCTATTAGATAATTTCTAGCTAGGAATAAGCACGGGTATTACAATATCTCCCCCTTGAGAACATTCGTCCTTGAATGAGACTGACTAAGAGGGAAAATAATAAATGAACATGAATTAAACATGAGTAACTGAGACATGAATTCATGACTGACATGTTAAATATACTGAACTCATGCAATCTGATGCATGGCTAACTGGTACATGAATGCGTGACTGAGTGTTCTGATAAACTGAGTTTCTCAAGATGAGAATGCATAGCTGATGCATGATTTTATAACTAAACTGATACATGAATGCATGATAGAGTATGAAATGGTAGTAGATACCACATTTTTAATGGGAGCATGAATATGAAACTGAATAAGCTTAAGGTAAACTATTACCTTGAGCTTGATCTGAATCGGTGGAGAAGAGGTAAGGATAATTGGTACGTATATCTACTTCTACTTTCCAAGTAGCTCCCTCGAAGAACTGATTTCGCCAAATAACCTTAACTAGAGGGACCTCTTTGTTCCTTAATCGATGAGTTTGATAGTCTAAGATTTTGACTAGAATCTCTTCATAAGAGAGACTGTTCTGAACATTAATGCTATGAATAGGGACTACAACTTCTAGGTCACCTACTCACTTCTTGATCAAGGATACATGGAAGGCCGGATAAACTGAGGCTAAATGTGAAGGCAATTGAAGCTCATAAGCTACCTTGCCTAAATGAATGAGAATCCTGAAGGGACCGATATAGCGGAGACTGAGTTCTCCTTTCTTGCCGAGCCTATTCACTTCCTTCATGGGAGAGATCTTGAGATAGACATAGTTATCTACCTCGAACTCGAGATCCTTTCTACGAACATCAGCATAATACTTTTATCGGCTCTGAGCAGTCCGGAGTCTCTCTCTGATCAACTGAACTTTCTCTAAGACGTCGAAAACTAAGTCAGGACCTATGACTGAGGCCTCACTAACTTCAAACCAACCAATTAGAGATCTACACCTCCTTCCATAGAGAGCTTTGAATGAAGCCATTTTAATACTGGAATGATAGTTATTGTTGTATGCAAAATCAATAAAAGGCAAGTGGTCATCCCAACTTCTCTTGAAATCAATTGCACATGCCCTTAGAATATCTTCAAGAGTCTGAATGGTCCTTTCTGCTTGACCATCTGTCTGAGGGTGAAAGGTTATACTGAGATGGACTTGGGTACGAAGACCCTTTTGGATTGCTTTCCAGAAATAAGAGGTGAACTGGGTACCTCTGTCTGAAATAATAGATAATGAAACAGCATGTAATTTGACCAACTCCCTGATATAGAGTTTGGCGTAATCCTCAGCTGAATAAGAGGTATGAACTAGAAGGAAATGAGCTGACCTGGTCATCCTGTCTATAATAACCCAAACTGAATCGTGCTGATGATGAGTTCGAGGCAAACCCATCACAAAGTCTATGTTCACTTCTTCCCACTTCCAAGTAGGAATAGTGAACTCCTGTATGGGTCCACTAAGCTTCTGATGCTCTATCTTAACTTGCTAACATATAGAGCACTTAGCCACGAACTCTGCAATATCTCTCTTCATCCCACTCCACCAATAGATTTCCCACAGGTTGCGGTATATCTTAGTGGCCCCTAGATGAATAGAGTTTTGCGCACAATGCGCTTCTGCAAGAATCCACTACTTTAAGTCATCTACACCTGGAACGCACAGACGACCCTAACAATAAAGAACCCCATCTTCCCCTTGGGAGAAAACCTCTACTCTCTGATTCTGAACTGACTCTTTTAGCTTGACAAGGCTAGGATCCCTGTCTTGCTTTTATTTTACCTTGGAAACTAGAGATAAAATAGAGATGAATCTGAACTACTCTGAACATATACACCACTCTCCGAAGAATCAACTAAGCGAATACCTAGTCTGGCGAGCTGATGGATTTCCTGAGCTATCTTCTTCTTATTGTCCTCGACGTGAAAAACACTACCCATGGAGAGTCTACTGATAGCATCATCCACAATGTTGGCATTTCCCGAGTGGTAAAGGACACTCATGTCATAATCTTTCAAAATCTCTAACCACCTTCTTTGACGAAGATTGAGATATTTCTGAGAAAAGACATACTGAAGACTCTTGTGATCCGTGAAGACATCTACATGAACTCCGTATAGATAATGCCTCCAAATCTTTATGGAAAATACTATGTCTACTAACTCTAGATCATGAGTAGGATAATTCTTCTCATGGGGCTTTAACTGTCTGGAGGCGTAGGCTATGACCTTACCATGCTGCATGAGGACACAACCTAAACCCACTCTGGACACATCACAATATACCACTAACCCATCTGAACCATCTGGAAGAGCTAGAACTGGAGCTGAGGTGAGTCGAGTCTTCAACTCTTGAAAACTCTTCTCACAAGGATCTAAACACTGAAACTTGACCTTCTTCTGAGGCAATATGGACATGGGGGATGCAATAGAAGAAAATCCCTCGACAAACCATCTGTAATAGCTAGCCAATCCTAAGAAACTCCTCATATCTGATAGAGAGATGGGGCGGGGCCAGGTTCTTACCACTTTGGTCTTCTGAGGATCTACTCTAATGTCATCACCTAAAATAATATGTCTAAGGAACGCTATTGATCTTGGCCAAAACTTACACTTACTAAATTTGGCGAATAGCTGGTGATCTCTGAGAGTCTAAAGAACAATCTTGAGATGGTCTAAATGATCATGCTCTGTGTGGGAATAGACCAGGATATCATCTATGAAGACTATGATGAACATGTCCAAGTACTGCTTGAACACACGGTTCATCAAGTTCATAAAAGCGGCTGGGGTATTAGTAAGACCAAAGGACATAACTAGAAACTCGAAGTGACCAAACCGAGTACAGAAAGTTGTCTTTTGGATGTCACATTCTCTAACTCTGAGCTGATATTAGCCTGATCTGAGGTCTATTATGGAGAAATAACTGGCACCCTGAAGTTGATTAAACAAGTCATCTATTCTAGGAAAAGGATACTTGTTCTTGATCGTAACTTTGTTGAGTTGACGGTAATCAATACACATCCTGAGAGAACCATCTTTCTTGCGCACAAATAAGGATGGTGCACCCCATAGGGATACACTGGGCCTGATAAATCCCTTATCTAAGAGATCCTTCAACTGATCTTTCAGTTCCTTAAGTTCTTCTGGTGCCATTCTATATGGTAGAATAGAAATAAGCTGAGTATTTGGAATAAGGTCAATGCCGAAGTCTATTTCCCTTTCGGGAGAAATGGCTTGAAGATCTTTAGGAAACACGTCTGAATATTCATTTACGACTGGGAATGATTTAAGAATAGGAGATTCAGAACTAGAATCTTTAATATGCACGAGATGATACACACACCCCTTAGAAATCATTTTCTTGCCCAAAGGTAGGAAACAAGCTGACCCCTGAAAGATGAAGTACTACCCTTCCACTCTAGGACGGGCTCATTCGGGAACTAAAACTAAACTACCCTGGTTCTTTAGTCGACTGTGGCACAGCAGGAATGAAGCCAATCCATGCCGAGAATGACATCAAAATCAGTCATCTCTAACTCGACTAAATCTGCTGACATAGTTTTCTGAAATATCATAACTAGGTAGTTCTTGTATACCCACAAAGCTATGATGGTTTTACCCACTGAGGAAGAGACTGAAAAGGGATCTTCTAAAATTTCAGGACTGATTTCGAAATCGCCTGCTATATAAGGAGTAACAAAAGACAAGGATGCACCTGGATCTAGCAAAGTGTAAACATGAACATGGAAAATCTGTAACATACCAGTAATGACATCAGGAGAATTTTCCTGATCCTATCGGGTCTGAAGAGCATAGAGTTTGTTTGGGCATTGCCCACTAGTAGCACTGGAAGCGGCACTCTGCTGATTTGGGCGACCGGACTGGGCTGTGGAGCGATTCAGCTGACCCTTTAGACCTGACTGCGGACACTCTCTAATCATGTGGCCTTTCTTGCCACAACCAAAACAAACATCGCTACCAACTCTACAGGTACCCTTGTAGTTCTTATCACAAGTCTGATACAGGGGATTAGTTCGGGCACTGATGACACTGCCCTGAGACTTAGATCCTGGTGCTCGATCTCTATTGCCATCTCTAAATTTTAGCACTGGGGCACTAGCAGAGGAAGGATCTGGAATTTCTTGCTTAAGACGAAACTACGAACGATTTCCTCCTCCTAATTTTAAATGGAGCAAAACTAAAACTGCCTAACCTTGCTCTCTTGTTCTGCCTCTCCCTAGTCCTAATCTTCTTCTCCTCTATTTGTTGAGCATGAGTCATGATCCTTGATAAAGTCATATCACTGTTCATCATTGCATACCTACACTCATTTACAACGCTATCACTCACCCCTAACATAAACTTGCTCATCTTAGCCCTGTTATCTGCAACCACATGAGGGTCATATCTGGCTAGCTGAGTAAATCTGAGACAATACTCCTTAACCATCATATTTCCCTACCTGAGGTTGATGAACTCTAGAACTTTTGCCTCCCTCAGCTCTTCGGGAAAGAATCTATCTAAGAAAGTCGTGACAAATTCCTCCCACTCTATAGGACCTACATCATCTAACCTCTCAGACTTCCACTGTATGTACCAAGTGTGAGCAACATCCTGTAACTGGTATGTGGCTAACTCGGCACTCTGACAAGAAGTAACTCCCATGATGTCTATGACCTTCTGGACTTGGTCAATAAAATCTTGAGGGTCTTCATCAGACTTAGATCCAAATAAAGATGGAGGGTTCATTCGAGTGAAGTCCTGAATCCTAGATACGGCTAAGTTGGCCACTGGATTGGTCAGAATAACTGGTGGCCATTCATTTTGGGTAGCAACAGACTGAACAAGTGTGGTGAATGCAGCCCTAAACTCTGTATGAGAAATATGTTCGCCCAAAGGATCTTCGGGCTGAGGAGCTGGATGGTTTCTTCTCTATGGAGGCATATTCTAAAATAAGGAAAGAACGGATTAGACTGAGAGTTTAACTTGAGTTATGCTCACTAGAACGATATGAATACCAAAAGAAGGGAAATTGTTCCTAAAACATCTTATAGCCTCTTGCACATAAATGTTGCGTGCAACACACCTATGCACAAGACTCTACTAGATGCGACTTTCAAACTTCCTAGGACTCTATTGAACCTTAGACTCTGATACCAAGTTTGTAATACCTCAGTTTTTTTAACCGAATTGCTACACGGTGCCCGTGATCCTGAAGGATCACAAGCTAACCCATGACTGATATCTATACATGTATACTACAATATATGACGTAATAATGCAGAAAACATGAACAATAGGCCATAAGGTTCAACTGCATAGAATACCTGACAAATCATAACATCCATATGGGGTAACGAATACCCAAAACAATTGAAATCTGGATCAAATCTGAGCTAAATATGAAAGCCTCTAAATACTGTCTGAATAAGGAGTTGAAGGAACATGTCTCCATCTAACTCCGTCTAGCAAAATTGAACTAAATTAATAAATGAAATAAATATCATCATCCTTAAATGGATGAGGACTCACTGCAACTTTGCGACTGGAATGCTACTGCTACTGCTGATCTGGAGCTCGAATCTGTGAACCTATGGTGTAACATAAAAGAAAGAACCATAGCACAAATACATCAGTACAACTAGGAGTACTGAGTATACGAGTGAGGTAGGCTAAATGTAAAAGGGTTTACATAAATGAACGATGCTAACTGACTGACTGATATGAACGTAAGAGTGCAAACATGCATACGTAGTAACTGAGATCGTGATTACATGATATCTAGATCTAAACACTAATACATGATCTACTAATATCTAGCATAACAAATACTGAAATTCTGATAACATAGATGACTGTGTCTGGCAGTCCTGAATCTAATGGATCTATCTGTGTTCCGTTCTGTAACTGAATTGACTATATCTGACAGTCTTGATATACTAAAATCTGAAAAACTATCTGAGTTCTTTTACTGAGACTGGGACTAAAACTGTGGGAGGTAGTTATTTGACTGACATGCCCCAATAACACATACAACTAAGTTGGGGTCCAATCTCTGCCCCGACTGAAAGAGTGTCAATACCGCGCCACTGGTAAGGACTGCTGTGAGTGACCCTTAGCTGACAAGTACTCAAAATAAGAATGGTGGGAACCCTAAACTAACGGATTAAGCCACCTCATCAACCCTAATTTAATAGGTTAGGATGTCTCAACCTACGCTGGCTATGTAGTTATGGAACACAAGGATGATTACTAAGAATCACACCCTAAACTGGCAGGTGAGTTCCCATCCTTGGGTTCACTCGGTGCTAACTTCTACTCCCATCTGAAGAGACTGAACGTGATTTAACTGAAGGTACCTAGACTGGGTAACTGACTTTTGTTGACTGACGGATTAGTGCTACTATTTGAGAATCAACTGAGATCATGAGATTTTTGAGGTTTCCTTAGTCACATGCCCGACTGAGTTCTATAGATCATGGCTTGACATAGATTATCATGATAGCATGACATGGATCTAGGCATACAGCTATATCTTTCGCGTACAAGTACCCCCAGAACTCAATGGAAGGAAACTGATACACATGACTGACTTGATCATAAGAGTAGAGTCCATAATTTACCATATCATGAGTTGGGGATTTCACACTAAGCATAGTTCTCAACATCTTATACATGGAAGAAAAATCATATAACATGTATATACTTGCATAGATTCAATATCATGGTCAATCCATATCACAACAACAATGTATATCACTCACATGAAATTCATGAGAAATCATAAAGCATAGAGCATGGACTTGTCATTTAAGCACTATTAAATCATGGGACATGAATTCTATCATCTAGGTATATTATCAAACACTTTGCATGCATTCTTTTAGCTTAAGTATGTTCATGAATTTCACCATATTAAGCCACATAAGGATCATGGGTTTTAACTAACAAACACATATACTTCATAAAATCACCTTTAGATATCATCTTGAAACTTAAACAACAATCATCAATATGTACATGCTCATACCATAACAAGACAATCACAAAATAATATTTAAAACATGGTTCTTGAGCTCTATGAACGAAATTGATCCATAGATGAACACTATGGATACCTGACGCAAGGTTCTTGATATTTTTGAACTTGAAGGATTTGAAATCCTTTGATTTTTTAAGAAGATTAGGTCTTGTTCTTGGAGATTGAAGTTAGAGAGAAACCCTCATTTTTGTTTGTGAAATAATAATGAGCAAAATGGCTGAATTCGGACTCATCTGGGTGTATATAGGCGAGTGGTAAGTCCATCATTTTGACCGTCATACATGGACAAAAAATGGGGTTCACTGGATAAGAGTTGACGGTCTGGATAACGGTTTATCAAAAATTTAATGGTCCATCAACTTCTTCTTCAATTCTTATCCAGAACGTACCCCTACTGACTTAGCTGTGACGGACAAAGTGGCGGTTCGTCACTTGTTGGTGGTCCGTCAACTTGGACGTCGCACCTGGGCGTTTCAGTCAGTTCTGAGTAAAACATCCAAAACTTCCTCGTCTGGTGTCAGATTTGGACAAAATTGGTATCGTTAGAAAGCTAACTCAATTTCCCACGTGATAGAAAGTAGAAATTTCAAAAATACCATAGGTACAAAAAAATAGATTTGTATTTCTAAGCAAGTACTAGCATCCTTGAGATGATTTCTAGCTAGGAATAAGCACGGGTATTACAGGTCCTAAGTGTATTTTTTATCCCTTTTTTATTTATACCCTAGTGGCTGATTCTATTGTAGTTATAAAGGTCTATTAGGGTTGTGTGTGTCTATCTGTGGTAGGGAGACCTTTGTGGATCTGATAGAGTTGGATATGGTAGACTTTGATATGATCTTGGGGATGGATTGGCTTCACTCGTGCTATGCATCTCTGATTGTAGGACCCGAAAGGTGAGTTTTTAATTTCCTAATGAATCAGTAATTGAGTGGGAAGGGAGTTCCCTAGTTCCTAAGAGAAGATTTATTTCCTATCTTAGAGACCAGAAGTTAATTTCCAATGGGTGTCTTTATCATTTGGTTCAGGTTAAATATTCTAGTTATAGTGTTCCCTTTTTACAATTTGTCCCAATTATTAATGAGTTTCCTGAGGTATTTCTCGATAATCTTTCTAGTATTCCATCAAATAGAGAAATAGATTTTGGAATTGATCTTCTATCGGATACCTATCCTATCTCTATCTCTCCATATAGAATGGCTCTAACTGAGTTGAAAGTACTTAAAGAGCAGTTAATTTGATAAGGGTTTCATCAATTCTAGTGTGTCCCCGTGGGGTGCTCCCATTTTCTTCGTGCATAAGAATGATAGTTTCCTTCGGATGTGTATAGATTATCAGCAACTAAATAAGGTAACAGTGAAGAATAAGTATCCTCTTCCTAGGATAGATGATATTTTTGACCAGCTTCTCGGTGCTAAATGCTTTTATAAGATTGATCTTCGGTTGGGTTATCATCAGTTGAAGATTAGGGAGGTGGATATCCCTAAGACTGTCTTTCAAACCCGATATGCTCATTATGAGATTTTGGTGATGTCATTCGGGTTAACTAATGCTCCGGCTGCATTTATGGATCTCATGACTCAGGTATTCAGGCAGTTTTTGGATTTATTTGTCATCATGTTTATTGATGATATCTTGGTATATTCTAAGAGTGAGGAGGATCATGTCAATCGCCTCCGAGTAGTATTGCAGACTCTTAAGGATCAACGATTGTATGCCAAGTTTTCAAAGTATGAGTTTTGATTGAATATTGTGACCCTTCTAGGTCATGTTATTTCTAGTGAGGGGATCATGATGGATCCATATAAAGTTGAAGCGGTTAATACATAGCCTAGACCCACGAATTTAATTGATATTTGGAGTTTTTTGGGTTTAGCAGGGTATTACAGGAGGTTGGTGGAGAGCTTCTCTTTTATTGTTGCTCCATTGACTAAGTTGACTAAAAAAAGGTAAAGTTTTTGTGGTTTTATGATTGTGTAGGTAGTTTTGAGAAGCTAAAGGATAAGTTGACTTCTGCTCCAATTTTGACTCTGTCCACTGATGGTCTTGTTTTGTACTACAATGTGTCTCGTGTAGGACTGGGTTATATATTGATGCAGCATGGTAAGGTTGTGGCTTATGCTTCTAGGCAACTGAAGGTTCATGAAAGGAATTATCTAACTCATGATCTAGAGTTAGTAGTCGTGGTATTTGCATTGAAGATTTGGCTCCATTATTTGTATGGGGTTCATGTTTATATTTATTCAGATCATAAAATCCTGTAGCATGTGTTTACCAAGAAGGAGTTAAATCTCAGGCAAAGGAGATGGCTTGAGTTGCTCAAGAACTATAACATGAGTCTTCACTACCATCCAAGTAAGGCTAATGTGGTTGTTGATGATCTTAGTAGGTTGTCCATGGGTAGTTTGTCTCATGTGGATAAGAAGGAGAAGGGAACTCAAGAACTATGACATGAGTCTCCACTACCATCCAGGTAAGGTTAATATGGTTGCTGATGATCTTAGTAGGTTGTCCATGGGTAGTTTGTCTCATGTGGATAAGAAGAAACAGGGATTGGTGATGGATATTCACTGCTTGGATAATTTTTGAGTTCGTCTTTTGAATTTTGAGGATGGCAGTGTAATTATACAAGAGGTAGTGAAGTCATCTCTTGGTGCAGAGGTGAAGGAGAAGCAGGTTTTGGACCTCATATTGATGCAAATTAAGGATGATGTGGGTGAACAGAAGGTTATGGCATTTGAGAATGGTGGAGATGGTATCTTGAGGTACCAAGGTAGGTTTTATGTTTCGGTTATTGATTAGCTGCGAGAAAGGATTTTGGATGAGGCTCATGAGTTGAGGTATACAGTTCATCCTAGTTCGACGAAGATGTATCATGACTTGAAGGAGATTTATTGGTGGAACAATATAAAGAAGGATGTGGCTAACTTCGTGGCTAAGTGTATGATGTGTCAGTAAGTGAAGGTTGAGCACTTGAGGCCTGACAGCATGTCTTGAGATTGAGTTGACCATGTGGGAGTGGGAGGTAATCAACATGGATTTTATTACTGGTTTTCCGCGGACTCAGAATCAGCAAAATTCGATTTAGGTCATTGTGGATAGGATGACTAAGTCTATATACTTTTTGCCTATAAGGACTACTAACTCTGGAGAGAATTATGCTAAGTTATTTATTCAAGACATCGTCAAATTACATGGTTCCCCTGTTTCTATTATTTCTGATTGAGGTACACAATTCTTTTCTTGTTTTTGGCATTTGTTTTAGCAAGGCTTGAGCACACGTACAAACCTTAGCACCGCATTCCACCTTCAGATGGATGGACAAGTGGAGAGGACCATTTAGACTTTGGAAGATATGCTAAGGGCCTGTGTGATTGATTTTGGAGGTAGTCGGGTAGATCATTTGCCTCTCTTCGAGTTCTCTTACAATAATAGTTATCACTCTAGTATTGAGATGGCTCCTTTTGAGGCTCTTTAGGGTAAGAGGTTGTACCTTCTACCGGGAAGTGTGCTCTACTCCAATTCTCAAAATCAAGCATATTTTTAAGGACATATGCTTCCTCGGGGCAATTATTCTTCAATTTCACAAAATGCTCGCTAAACTCATCAAGAGAATAAACCTTTGCCCCGGCGTAGAATAGATAAAGATGTTCTCCACAGTGTTGATTTACACTAAGATTTTTAATGAGGTGCCTCATGCAAAGTCCATGATGTACACGACTGTAAACACGGGAGAAGGCATTGGCAATTCTAATATGCCTATCAGAGATGACACATAGATCTGGTTTATCTTCTACTATAGACTTCAACTTCTCAAAGAAGAAGGTCCAATAAGCATTGTTCTCTTTATCCACAACACAAAAGGCAATTGGAAATATATGATTTTTGTTGTCCTGTGCAACAACACTCAGTAACGCACCCCCATACTTGCCATACAAATATGTGCCATCGACGGCAATTACCTTTCTCATGTGGGCATATCCCCATATGCAAGATCTAAATGCTAAAAAGTAATAAAGGAACAATCCATCCATCCTGTTTACCATGATAGAGTAAGAAGACCCGAGATTCAATAACTCCACCATGTGAGAAAAAGTCGGCAAGAAATCATATCCATGCTCCAGTGTCCCGCAAATGATGTTCTTTGCAATTACACTTCATTTCCAACACATCCAATAGCTTGCGTTGCAATGCATCTCCCTAAACACAATCTTCTGAATTTCTCTTATGCTTGGACCTTTACCATCATGAAAATGATTTACGTATAGTGAAGCAATCATCTCAGATGAGATTTTCTTATGCATGTCCTTGGCGTGTTCAACACCGCACGTATGGAACCCAACATACTTGTATATGCAAAATCTGTATGAGGATTTGTACTTTCTTGCCCGCAACAACCAGCCGTAACCAGGAGATACACATTTCACTTTCAAGAATTTGGTGTAGCTCTTCTCCATAACATGATTAAAAGACTGCCTCACCGATGCTTCATCTGTAGCATTTTCAGCTCTTTCTTGTCGGAGAATATTTGATCACAATAGAAATTGGTTCCATCGAGGAAGGAATGACGTGGTTGTGGTCCCGTTCCACAATCTTGTTCCACATCTTGCGAGTTTGATTAATTGTATTCCAAATCCATAGAATTATCTTCCATATTAATTGGATGATCATCGTCGTTCTCATAATCATTCAAATCATCGTTGACTAACAGACGTCGAGGTGGGGGTCGTGATAAATTCAATAGTTCTTTAAAGGATCTCTCAACTATATTTATCCTTAAAATAGGCCTAAAGCCATTAACATCAACATCCATCATATACAACGACTCACATTTGTCATTATTTATGATCGTAGGATGCACATTTTCCCTCGAATGCATTAGATAACTAATCACCACATCATTTGGCACACAATCTAGATTCCCGCTCTCTATTACGCTTGCAACCAAGTCATCGTATGAACCATTGCGTTGAACCGCAATGGGAAATGTCACCTTAGTAAAATATTTTCATTTCCAATATTTGGGAATCTCTTTTCATTCTCCTATGAAATCACTAGAAACCAGAACAAATTATACAATAGACATCCTAAAATTAATATTTGCTCGATGGTAAATTATGTTGAGGGTCTATATTAGGATATATGTATGATCGATGACTGACAATGACAGGACAGATATCCATACAAAAATCTTGAAATTGCAAATATTGCTTCAAATCAACTATCGTTGGGTTTATGGAATATAGAAATAAACTTGGACTTGGCTGAGCTACTGTAATGTACTTTCTAAACAAATTTTGAGCAATGTGAGTGATTTGAAAGCTTTTTAACAATGGTGAAAAGTGTGTTTGAGAAGATACCAAACAAATAGGGTAACAATGGATGCAATGGATAAGCTTATGATGTTTGTGGACTGATTTAGAGTTGATCATGAAAAATAATGCTGGAATCATGCCTGAATCGAAGCTTTTTGGAGGGAAACAAAACCTTCTATTTTAAGCTTTTGGAGTTTTTTTAATTATTTTTGGAAACTCACGATATTTTGTATTATATAATTGTGGATGATGGAGTGGGTTGAAGTATATTATTAAAAACTTGTGGATGAATTTGTTAACTTGGAAAGATTGGATGATGAGTTGGAATTAAGTGGGTATATGGAAAAATTTTCAAGACTTGTGTCTAAATGGCAAAATAAGATTTGAAAAGAGCCTTTTTGGCAGTTTTTCCCAACTTACAAGTTTCTCAAAAAGGCATATCATCAATCTCTATACTGAGACATGAATTCCATCAATCTACTTATTTTTTTCACCAATATTTATTATTATCATCCAATCTACCTAATATATTGACCCATCTCAGAATTTCACCTTTTAATAAATTAAAATGATAATTCATTTATACAACTCATAATAGTTAAATCAAGATTGAGAATATAAGTATATTTAATAATTCAGAGAATATATTTTTGTCAGTCAGTCTAAAACATCTATCACTGCGTGGTCCCGTTCAAGACATTAAAATGCACTAGCACAAGAAGTCGGAACTACATTATTTTCATAATCAAGATAAATTACATTTAATCTTGTGTTGCAACATACAGATTGCTTGTTCAATTTTCAATCTCTATTGTGAAAAAATCTTTCTACTTATAAGAATCGATGATTTAATTCTCTATGTATAAGCTGAAATTTAATACACTAAATCATCTACTATATAAGTAAATAGACTCATAAATGAACACATGATCTACTAATATTTTCTTAAAATTGATTTAACAATTCTTCTATATTAAATACTATATCTAAACACATGGTCAGTAGGATATATATCATGGTTAATAGTATATATTTCAATAATTTTTCACTTAGACTAACCATCACAATTGTTATAATATATTATAACTAAACTAGAAAAATTATTCGCGCTTCGCACGGTAGCAAAAGTACTCATTATACTTATGAAATGACACAGAAGTATAAATATTTAGAATATTTAATGCAATTTGAATGAAATGAGCCTAATGAGAAAAAATAACATGATACAGAATTTCATCTAAAAACTGAAACTTTCAGCAAAATAGAACTAAACTTGATTATGTACTTTGAAGCGTGATCAGTATTATTGTGATAATTATAGCTTGCATTGAGCATATATTTCAGAAATCTTCTTATTTTTTTCTAAAAAAAGAGATTACTTTGTTCCGTCTATTTGTTAGTTATAATAAATTGAGAAAACATTTTCATTCGGTAATGATATTTTCATGTTCAAAAGTTTTCTTCCAAAAATAAAATATTAACAAAGAAAGAAAAGATTTTTTTTTGTAGTCTTCAATGAGATCTTTACACTTATAGAATATCTTATAAAATTTGTAAAATTTCATTTACCTTTTCTTAAAAAAATATATATTTTGTGTCTCTCTTTCCTATGTGATTTCTCCACTTTTTCTCTTCTTTCTGTATTCATTTTGTTTAATAATTCTTTTTTAATTTCATTTTTATCTTATTTTGTATATGTTTTAATTTCAGTTTTATCTTATTTTTTTAATTTTAATTCCATTCTGTATCTTTTACTTTGTTGCAAAATTTTAGATTTTTTTTCCATATAATGATAGTATGACACTGTAGAACTGTAAATGGGATATAAAAGGTGCATATCTCCATATCATTTTAATAAAAAAAAGAGAAAGAAAAAAAATTTGCTCATCAAATCAAAGGAAAAAAGATAATCATTTAAATATTTTTTCTCTTAAATTATTAAGGGGGTTTTCCCTAAAGTACAAATTATTTAAAAAATTAATAGAAATGGAAACTTTTTTCCCTACTTGAAAATCAAGGGGGGGAAAGAGAATGGAAAAGAAAAACGAAAAGCTACTACATAATCTATTTAAATATTTTATTTATTAAAATAATATAATTTGAAATAGTACAATACATTATAAAATAATACGTAACAATCATTTAAACAGAATATAAGCTTCTTTTACTTTTCGTTAAGATTAAATTTATCGGGAAAGTCTTTTATTTTATTTTCTTACATTTAAATAATGTAACTTGAAAAAAACCATGTTTATCGCTCGAAATTCTACTAAAATTGCACAAAAATATTAATTTGATACATATGTATAAGGAACTAATTCTGACAATGACCTAAGCATTAGCAAATGGATACTGAAGGATAGTAAAATCAACAAATGTCAAGAGCTTATGCTCTAGTAGAATGACTAAACACGTACTGAAATGTATGAATAAAACTTTTTTTTTCATAAACAATGACTATGTGCCTAACACACACACACATATCCATACAAAAAAAAAAGAGACCTTGAGTCAATTTTGTAAGAGACTAAGAAGCCTCGATATTTTTAAGAATTTTCACTTACTTGTTCAATATCATAATCCAATTGAGACGCAAATTCCTTCAAATCCGCAATCATTTTTAGTTTTTGATCGGCGCTAATAAACCTGCAGGTTTCAACTGCAGTGAACTTGAAATAAAGCTCACCTAACATCAAGTATTTTTCTTACACATGAATAACCAATATTATTAGATGAAGAAAGAAAAAATTCATAAAACATGAATCTTGTGGCGATGTGTTTTTTCTTTGGAATGGTTCATCCTGTATGTCTTTTAGAGAGAGAAAATAATATCAAATAAAAAATTCAGATAACATAGAGGGTGGCTTATGATCATATTTAAAAGGATAAAATATAGGTTACGAAGAAGAAGATTTTTGGTGTAACATCTTCCTATTATTTGAATTCAATTTAATTGTTATAACCAAAAATTTATTATGCAGTTACTTTAGAGAATTAATGAAATAATTTGTTGAAATTTTTAAATATCAAATATATAAAAAAACAAAGGAATAATAGGCCAGAAAAAGAAGGTAAAAGATAAATAGAAATTCTTGATTCTAAGACATGCCACATCAGCAAGGTCATAATATGTATATATATATATACACACACACACACACACATACACACACACACATATATATATATATACACACACACACACACATATATATATATATATTGATGCATGATTAATAGTATATATTCTAACAAATACAAATCTATGGGTATTTTTAATTATTTTTAAAATTTATGGGTGTAAATTATATTTTATGTTCCTTTCCTTAAAAAAGTGAAACATATTTTTCAAAAACTATAACAACACCCATGGTGAAACTTCACAAAAAATACTTGTCAGAAATGTTTAAAAATCTATGACCAAACGCTAGCTTAAGAAGTACCTTTAAAAAGTCATATTTCTATAAGTCATTGTACAACTTCTTAACAAAGGCATAACAATTAGTTTCTCAGCCAGTGATTAGTAGTTATAATCTATCTCTTCGACAATCCAACACGAGCGTGATATTACTAAGGAAAACTATCGTTTCATGTAAGTTAACTTTGTTGGAAAAATTACTATAATATTGATATGGAATAGAAATTTATAATTATAATAAAATAGTCACAAATACTGTGTCGTAACAAGTCACTGTCTTGAAAGTGATTTCGGCCCAACTCCGATGCAAATTCTTCTAGCTGATCGCTCTTCAAGGTTACATAGTTACTTTCAAACATGTGGCTGAAAGTTTAAAGGTTGCTCAAAACTATTGCCCAAAAATAAAGAATTTAAGAAGAAAGGAGGAAGATATTTTTCTTTCACTTTGTTGGTGTTCCTTTTTCATAAATAGAGTGTTTTATATAGGTGAGGGACAAAGGATGTTAGAAGAGTGAGTTAATGGTGAATTGAATAAATTAACTCAAGAACTATTGTAGACATTGAAATTTTGTGGACTCTACAAAAAGAGTTCAATTTTGGTTAGAGTTCTTGGGGGCTACTTTACCCTAAATCTAGCTTGATGGCTACTCTACCTAAACCCTAAATTCCGCCTATTTAAAGAGTAACATATTCTCTAAAACAGGCATCTTGAATATCTCATAAACTGATGGTTATTCGTAAAAAGATCAGCAATGTCCCACAAAATCATGAGATATTCATAAAGATATCATTCTATGTTTAAGAAATATGCCACTAACGTCCCTCGAATTATGGAGAAAATCGAGAGAAGAATCAAGGGAGGAACAGATTTGTACTCAATCGTTTATCAATAAAAATTCTTATTTCTTCATATTTTATGTGTGAATGCAATTTATTCCTATCACTGTAAAAAAATTATTGAAAACAAATTGGCACGCCCAGTGGGACCAAATCTGCCCTTCATTCTTCACTCATAAATTAAATATGCAAATCTGTAGCCATAGGATCGTAAAGATGGAAGTGGTACTTCAAGACTCGTCTTTGAGTTTCATCAAGTCTACACTCCAACAAGCCTTAAAGCAGGGGGCATTTGTAGACATTGAAATTTTGTGGACTCTACAAAAAGAATTCAATTTTGGTTAGAGTTCTTGAAGGCTACTTTACCCTAAATCTAGATTGATGGTTACTCTACCTAAACCCTAAATTTTGCCTATTTAAAGGGTAACATATTTTCTGAAACAGGCATCTTGAATATCCCATAAACTGATGAGTATTCGTAAAAAGATCAATAATATCCCACAAAATTATGGGATATTCATAAAGAGATCATCCTATATTCGAGAAATACGCCACTAACGGCCCTCAAATTACGGAAAATATTGAGAGAAGAATCAAGAGAGGAATAGATTTGTACTCACAATCGTTTATCAATAAAAATTCTTGTTTCTTCATATTTTATTTGTGATTGTAATTTATTTCTGTCACCGTTAAAAAAATTGTTGGAAACAATTATCTCACCAAATGAATGCATCTATTCAAGGAGAATTGAAAGGACACGGTTACAAAAGAATTAAGAAGTTATATGTTCTTACAATGTATTTTGCAAATTTTTTTAATAACAACATATTTGGACTTCTCTTTTTAGATAAGCTTTAAAGAAGCTTTACACTTTGACTTTGCATTCTAACCATTTAATAAAAATGCTTTCAATCCCCCACAAATGCAAAGACAAAAGAATAGGAACACTTTTTGACAAATAAAAGGAGTATGTACTTAAGTGTCAATATTTTTTAATTTAAATTGATACGTAGTGATATAAGATAACAACAAATATCCAAAAAGTGAAGTACTATTGAACTAGATGGAAATAAATTGAGCGCTCATAGAACATACCATATTCTAAATTTTAACCAACCTCCGCCATATTATAAAGTGATTTTATGATCATGCACAAACCTTGGGTCTCATGAGTGCTCTAGAAAGATGACACAAGTCATTCATAGAAGGTGATCAACCCTTTACACTCACGTAGGTGATCCATCAAGTCTATCTCATAGATCATCTTAAGGCTTAGAATCATTAAAAGCATAATTAAGTTCAACCTTATAATACACTACCTCGCATCATAGGGATAAGATATGTAGTGTTTATTGAAGGCTTATATGACTTCGTTGACCACAAATGGGTATCCACCATATTACCTCAGTCTATGGGCTTTAGCTCCATCCCCCACGTAGATTTAAGGACTATTTTTTTTATCAAATTCTTGGTCATAGGATCCACCAAAATTCTTTCGGACCTTACATATTTCAACACCATGTTTCAATAATTGTTTAACTGCACTATTTCAGATGTGAATATATCTTTTTTCCAATGTATACACTATTTTTAGCAATCCTAATTGCCGTTTGAGTCACAATTTAAGAAAATTGGTGACACTTGTCTTCCCCATAATGGCACATCTGTCAAAAAAATTTCCAACCACTCAGCTTCTTGTCTTGCCAACTCGAGAGCAATGAATTTAGATTTCATGATAGAACGTTCTATACAAGTCTGTTTTGAAGATTTTCATGAAATAGCATATGTACCCAAAGTAAACACACAATCACCGGTGGAGCTAACTTCATTATTGTCAATCACCCAATTTGCATCAGAAAATCTTCTAAACCATCAGAAAATTTATTAAAATAAAACCACCAATTTATAGTACCTCTCAGATACCTTAACAAGCAGTGAAGAGCATTCCAATGTTCACTACTAGGATTATGAGTATATCTACTTAATCTACTAACAACATAGGTTATATTAGGACGAGTATAGTTCATGAGTAACATTACACACTCAATTATTTTAGCATATTTATTTTAAGAAACAGTGAAATCTTTTTTTTTTCAAGTGTATGCTAGGATCCTAAGGAGTTCTTACTGAAACTACATCAAAACAATCAAACTTTTTCAACATCTTTTCAATATAATGAGGCTAACATAAAGAGAAACCACTAATAGTTCTTTTGATTGTAATCCCTAATATAACATCAGCTTCTCCAAGATATTCATTTCAAATTTAGAAAATAAAATTTTTTTAGTCTCATTTACAATATTCACATTTGGGCCAAAGATTAACATGTCATCCATATATAAACATATAATCACATAATTTGATTCTATTATTTTAGAATAAACGCAGGTATTAAGTGAATTAATAACAAAATCAGTATTCATTAATGTAAAATTAAATTTTTCATACCACTGCTTAGCTGCTTGCTTAAGTTAATATAAAGACTTTCTCAATTTGCATATTTTATCCTCTTGTCCTAGGACCACAAAACTCTCAGGTTGAGTCATATAAATCTCTAAATCATCATTTAAAAATGCAGTTTTGACATTCATTTGGTTTACTACTAAACTATGAATAGTGGCTTGAGCAGTAAGAGTCCTAATGATCGCTATTTTAGTTACAGGGGAATAAGTATCAAAATAATCAACACATTACTTTTGGCTAGAATCTCTAATCATAAATCTAGCCTTATATTTATCAAATGTACCATCAGGCCTCAATTTCTTTTTAAATATCCACTTACTACTTATGGTTTACAATATTTAGGCAAATAATACAAGTCCCAAGTGTGATTAGAGACTATAGATTCTAATTCACTTTTAATAGTCTCTTTTCAAAATATTATATTTATTGAACTCATTGCTTTATCATAAATCTTAGAGTCTTCTTCTAATAAGTAAATAGGCACTAATTCATCATTTAAAGTATCTATATTAAAATCCTCAGTTAAGAAGGTGGTGATAAAATCAAGATCAAAACTAGTCTCAATTCTACATTTTTTACTCCTTCAAAGTTCATTTTCATGTTCATTAGTAATAACACCAGATGCAGGCATAACATGAGACTTAACAGACATAGATATAGAAGTATTATTTTATACATCACTAGGCACGTCCGTTTTCAAAGGAAAAACATGCTAAAAAAGTTGACATCTCTAGATTCACTAATAGAATAATCATTTAATGACATAAATCTATATGCAACACTATTTTGAGTATAACCAATAAAGAAAGTGTCAAAAGTCTTAGAGCCTATATTTATCCATCTAAAATCAGGTAGACCAACCTTAGCCAAACACTCTCACACTTTCAAAAATCTCAAGATAGGAGCAAACCCTTTCCACAACTCAAATGAGGTCTTGTCTAACTTTTTAAGAGGAAATTTATTAAGAATATAAGATGCAGATAAAGAAGCTTCACCCCACATATAGGCTGGTAGATATGAGCTTAAAAGCCTTGAATTCATTATTTTTTAAGGGTTCTATTTTTTCGTTCAGCACATCATTTTGTTGGTAAGTATATGGAGCACAAACTCATTAATAATGTCATTTTTATCCCAAAAATCTTCTAGAATTTTAGTACTATATTCACCACTTCTATTAGATCTAAATCTCTTGATCTTTCTGTCTTATTGATTTTCTACTTCTGCTTTGAATTTTAAAAATATATTTTATGCCTCATATTTAGACTTAAGGATGTATACCTTAGTGTACCTAAAAAAGTCATCAACAAAAATAATATAATATTTTTTTTACCTTTGCTAACAGTGTTCTTGAAATCTGCTAATTCTGAATGTACTTGTTCAAGCAATTCAGTCTTTCTATTAGTAA
Organism: Capsicum pubescens; assembly: GCA_030864215.1. Taxonomy (NCBI): domain Eukaryota; kingdom Viridiplantae; phylum Streptophyta; class Magnoliopsida; order Solanales; family Solanaceae; genus Capsicum; species Capsicum pubescens. The sequence goes on from CM061543.1 coordinate 131,118,108, forward strand.
CATATTTAAAAGATTTTTCGACATGCTTTTCTTCTACACACAGGACATTTAGAAATATCGTCAATATTTACTGGAGGAATTAACTCATTTTTTAAAGTCTTTTAATAGAAGTAATATTAACATGACCTAGTCTATCATGCCATAAATTAATTGACTTAACAATATAAGCAAAATTAGAAATACTTGCATTATTGGCAATCTCTTGATCAATGTTCAGTATAAATAATCTCCCACAAAGGTATCCCTGGCCTTCACAAAAAAGTCTCCTTCATGAAAAATAATTATTTTATCAGCTTCAAAAATAAATTTAAGGCCTATTTTATTAAGAAGTTCTTCAGAAACTAAGTTTCTACGGATCGAGTGAACATACAGAACATTATTCAAGGCGAATGTTTTACCAGAAGTTAATTTAAGTAAAAAAAATTCTTTACTCATAACTCCAACAGTCTTAGAGTTACCCATGTAGACATACTCACTATCGATTGATTTCTCAAAGTCATGAAATAATTCCTTATTGGGCCAGAAATGTCTTGAAGCACCTGTGTCCAACACCCGATCAGTCTTGTTAGCTATCAGATTTGCCTCGACAATTAATGCAAAAATTACTTCATCACCCTTAGTAAGATGAGTTTGGACATCATCTTGTCTTTTTTGCCTTGAATTTTGTCCTTTTCTTAGATAGAACTGGACAACTTTGTGGCCAAGTTTTTCGCAGACAAAATAAGATCCCTTTAATTTTTTAATTTGACTCTCTGACTTGTTGAAATAATTTTTCTTTTTCACTTGTTCCATTTTTGTACATTCTTTTGTTTTCCTTCGTACTTATCTGTTTCAATAGTACCAAAATATTCCACAAGGTTAGCTTTAGAAGAATTAAGAAAAAGAGTTTTCGTCTTATCTTTAAAATGGTTAGCCTCCTCAGTCCTCATGTGACTGATAAGTTCTTGGAGAGTTAAATTTTTTTTCTTATGTTTCAATTGATTTCTATAATCACTCCAAGATGGTGAAAATTTTTCAAGTAGAACATTAGCCTGAAGAATCTCACACATCTTCTTGTCCTCATTGAGAACATCAACAGTTAAATTTTCATATTCGTGAACTTGTTTCATGATTGATTTATTGTCAACAATTTAAAATTTAATTCATTGTCCGATAATATTTTTTTCTTTCCTGCATCATCAGCACCATATTTCCTTTTTAAATTGTCTCATATTTTCTTAGCAGATTTATAAGTAACAAATAAATCAAACAAATAATTAGTCATACAGTTCAACAAATGTCCTCTATTTATTTTGTTATCTTTTTTAAATTTCTTATTAGCAACATCATCAACCACAACAACGTTAGATCCAGTAGTAATGTTAGAACCATCAATATGAGGTTCATTAAACAAAACATAATCAACTTCTAATTGTCTGAAGTAAATCAGAAGCTTTTATGACCATGTTTAAAATTCTTTTCATTCAGTGGCTCAAGTTTTGACAAATTAGGAAAAGTTTGTTGAAAGAAATAGTTATTTATCAATGTTGTATGTAAGAAAATCACTTTCAAATTGTTGAAAAATTACTACAATATTGATATGGTACTGAAATTTATAATTGTAATAAAATAATCACAAATATTGCGTCGTGGCAAGCCACTGCTTTGAAACCAATTTCGACTCGACTCCGGTACAAATTCTTCTAGCCGAACGAGCCCCAAGGTTCGACAATAACTTTCAAACACATGCATTCATGGCTGAAAGTTTGGAGGCTGCCCAAAACTATTGCCCAGAAATAACAAACTTTAGAAAAAAAAAGGAAGATATTTTTCTTTCACTTTGTTGGTGTTCCTTTTGATCACAAATAGAGTGCTTTATATAGGTGAAGACAAAGGATATTACAAGAGTGAGTTAATGGTGAATTGAATGAATTAACTCAAGCATTACCTCACCAAATGAATTTATCCGTTCAAGGAGAATTGAAAGGATAGGGTTACAAAAGAATTAAGAAGTTACATTTTCTTACAATGTATTTTGTAAATGTTTTTTATAACGACGTATTTGGACTTCTCTTTTTAGCTAAGCTTTAAAGAAACTTTACACTTTAACTTTGCATTTTAATCATTTAATAAAAATTCTTTCAAACTTTAAGTTTTGTTTTGCTAATAATTTTTATGTCATCAAATAAAATTAACGTATATCAATATGTTATTCTTTATAGTAAATTTCATTGATGTGATAATCTCGAAATAAAGATATAACTTGTTTATAGTTGATCAAATAAAATGAATAGTGGTATTTCTTTTTTACGTTATTAATGTAGATTGCTTAAAATCTTTATTTAATTCATGCCTCAAGAGAAGGAAGATTAAGGGTAGCAAAAAGAGAAACGAGATCTAGTAATTTGTCATATTTTGAGGATGGCGTATACTTTCTCCGTTTCATTTTAGTTGGTCATCTTACTAAAAATAAATATTTCATATTAGTTGATCGCTAACTACATCAGGAAAGAGACAAATCTATCTCTGAACTATGATAAATGATATATATATATATATATATATATATATATATATACCCTCTGGCATACTTTGGGTACATATATGTCCCTACCGTTAATGAAATGGTACGTATATGCCCCTCACACTAACGATAAGGATATGTGTGTACCCAAAGTGTGGCGGAGGGTATATAAGTATCATTTATCATAGTTAGAGGGTATATTTTTTTCTTTTTCATTTTAATTTTTTTAGTCCAAATAATTAAACCAAACCTACTAATCGACCCAGTAAACCCACAACCCCACCCGATCCTAATTAAAATTCAAGAGACGCATATCTAATAGATGTGGTTTTCCCATGCCTATAACGATATACATACACAATACAGTAATTAACACCAACTACTATCAATATTTAAAAAAAAAACATTAAACTATAACACCCAAAAACAACACCAATCAAATTGAACCCTTCATGTTTCAATTTCCAGCGAAATTTTGTTGGAAAAACACTATCACCACCGATCAACACCACATAGACATCATCTCCGTCGAATCGAAAATACCCCACTGGCAAATCATCGGCACACCCCTAGCTCCGGCTACCTCCGGCCTAATCTCCACTTCCTCCAAATCGTAAACACTAACTATCAATAGCGATCAATCACTACAATTTGATTGAGATTCACGTGTAAGATAAAATATAGGGAGTATCGAATTTGAAACAAAATATAGAGGTCGGATCGAGTTGGTTGAAATCGGGTTCAATGGGTTCATTGGATCGAGTAGTAGGTTTGGGATAATTATTTGAAATAAGAAAGTTTAAAAGAAAAAGAGACAAATATACTTTCAAACTATGATAAATGATATATATATATATATATATCCTCCGTCATATTTTGGATACACATATGCCCCTTTTTTTATTTAATTTTCATTTTTGGATGCCCAGAAAAAGAGGAAAAATATGAATATCAATCATTTAATCTTAGTTGTCTTGTTCCTACATAGGAAAGTATATGTAAGTGGTGCCGATGATGTTTCAATATTATTGATCATAGTCTATGGGTCAATTTGTTTAGATTAGATTATGACTCATTATTTAGTCATATTGATTCAATCCATCTCGTCCGAAGTACCCATCAATATCTTAGCTCATTAAAACCACCCATTTGACACCATTGATCTTCGTAGATTTTAATCTGAATAGTCTCACTAAAAAGATACCTAAATCTTCAATGGTAGAATGAATACGAATTAGGAGAGAGCCATACCTAACGTGGGTACTACTACCCTTCACCTCATACATCCGTGATGACATATCTTTCCACCAACAGTTTCAATTTTTAAATGACTGACACAACTTAAAACGTGAATCGATGTTTACTCACAATTTTAAATAAGCAATGATATTAATATCGCAAAATTTTGTACCTTGTCAATGTAACTAGGTCTGCACGCCTGTGCTAGCACGGGCCCAATATATATTATTTTTTATTTTAATTTATGTGACGTAAATAGAATTTAGATAATTAATCATTAAAATAATTTAAGTTTTTAATTATTGTGATTCATAATACTTTTTCTTCAATATTAATTTAAGTGATAATGATATAATTTCGAGAGCCAGCCAAATATTTTATATTTTTAAAAATTTTAAAATTGCTAATTATGTGATTTATAATATTTTTTACAGAACTTTTCAATTAGATATGAATACTCTCTTCGACCCAATTTATGCGGCATAGATAAAATTTCAGCAATCAGTCAATTTTGTAAATATTTTTGTTAATTATTGTTATTTATAGTATTTTTTATCTCATTTTTAAATAATATAGGTTACTTTATAGCTTCCTCTGTCTCATCCCAATTTATATAACACTAATATAATTTTGATAGTCAATCAAATTTCTTATGTAGACATATCATTTTGTCTATTTTACTCATTTTTTATAAAATATTATTAATCTTTTAATGCTTAAATGATCATAATAATAAATTAATGGTGATAGAGTAAAATCACGATTGAATCAATGAAGCAGACATGTCTTAAATAATGTATAATAACTAATTAGAAAAGATATAGCAAAATTATTATAAAAATACTTGTGGAATTTTTTTTTAAATGAGTTTATCATTTTATGTCTATTTTATCTTTTTAATTATATGTTCTTAATTTTTTTAATAATTAGATGACTTATAATAATTAATTAAAAATAATATAGTTATATTACGGTTGAAACAACTGAACCAGACATGTGAAAAATGTCTATTTTAATTTTTTTTTATTAAATATTATTAATTTTCTATTACTCAAAATTTATTTTAAATCACATGAAAGATAAATATTATGAAAATGAATGAGTATATTTTTATTCAAAATAGATCATATAAATAAAAAAAATGAAAATATGTTTATATGCTCTTTCTCTTTTTTCTTTTTTTTTTTAATGTAAATTATTCTCAATTATTAAATAAAAAATAATAATGTCATAAGTTCATATTCTTTTAATGTTTATCAATTTTATTAGTATATAATTGATCAGGTGAAAGTAAAATCTTATTGACAATTTATAACAATTTATTAAATATATTTCTATTTTTTTTACTTGGTCCATATTGACTTGACACACATCCTAAATATTATTTATTAGAAATTTATTTTACTAAATTAATTTTATTAATGTGTTTGAAAACTTAAATTTGATATTTAGTATTTGATAGAGTTACTAAATCACAAGGTTAATATTAGAAGAAAATAATTAATATTTTTTCAATTGCTAAAAGAAATGAGTAAAACAATATTTTCTATATATTATTTTAGTATAAGAATAAAAAATATATAATATTTATTTAAATTTTATTTATAATTAATTAATATAAATTATGATTTTTCAAAATTACTTAATTTATGTTAGATTTAGAAAAGTTTTGATGGGACCACTACATTCAATAATATTTTCTTCTGGTTATATATGGACTTGACACAAATCTAAAAAGAATTTATTTTACTAATTAATTTTATTAATTATAAATTAAAAATTTAAATTGAGCAAAATAGTATTTCATATAAAAAATAAAGATGAAAGTAAATTATATTTTTGATATGAAATGTAAATAAAGAATAATTTTTTAATTATAATTAATTATTACAATAAATTATTATTTTATCAATTAATTTACTTAAATATAATAAATTCATAAATAAAGAATAATTTTTTTAATTATAATTAATTATTACAATAAATTATCATCTTATTAATTAATTTACCTATTTTAACTTTGGAAATGAATAGAAGGCTAAAAGGACCCACATATTATGGTATTTTGGTAAAAACAATTCATGGCAAGTCCTGTAATTAAATTAAAAAGAATAGGCTTTTCTTCATGGCAAGTCATGTAATTAAACAGAAAAGAGTGAACTTTTCTTATAACTTTTAATGTGGTCTAAATAACAAACCACAAAAGACGATCATGTTGATGCTATAATTTTTTTTAAAGACATTAATACCCTCAAATTTAATTTTAATACCAACAAACAGCCATGTTGAAAGTGGCTCTTCTATAATATAAAAAAAAATACTACAGTTACAACACAATGTGTTTCAATTTGATATCTTGTTCTTCCCTTTCTCTTAATTAATTATTATGCGGGTAAATTTCATTCATGGTCACTTACTTTTGTGTCTATACACAAAATAATTTTACTTTGCTCTTGCCATCACAAAAGTCACTATGGCCGAACTTTACAATAATCCCACCGAAAAAATGATGTGACAACCTTAATTAGTTCTTAATTTTAATATAAGAGAATATAATATATTACCCATATTTTGACCCTTTTTTTTGGTAAAATATCTTGACCCTTCTTATGTGTGTCTAACTCAATTTTTCTTATGGATTATATAATAGAAGAATACCAATTTCTTAATAGATTATGTTACCTAATGAAACTATTTTCATAAAAAGAATTTGGTTAGTATTTTTATGAAACATTTCATAATATTACATTCATCTGCCAAAAAGTTGCATAATAAAAGAGTAATAAACAAGATAAATTCTTCAAAATACATAAAATATAAATACTTGTATAATATTATTATTTTTAAAATTATTTTAATTCTTTGAAAATAAATCAACATGTTAAAGATAGTTTTAAAGTATTTTTTTTTATTTTTTCATTGAATAAATATTGTCAAAATTTATACAAATAATATTATTGACAGTTGTGTTAATGAAAGCCATAAAATATAAGTAATTTAATATATAAAATAAATTATTGAATATTTATTTTTTATATTTATCAATTGAATTAATTAAATAATATGTAATTTATCAAAAACTAAATATTATAATGAAAACTTCTAAGAGAATTAACCAATTAGGCAAACAATTAAAATCATAAAGACAAACTCAATCAATGGAATAGTTTATCATATTATTATGATATACCGAATGCAAAAGCCCAAGTGGCAAGAAAAGAAATGTATTAAAAAATAATTTTATCAACTATATGTCACAATTTTAGAGGAAAAAAAGTAATTTTATCAACAACATGTCATAATTTTAGAGGAAGAAAAGTAATTTTATCAACTACATGTCACAATTAAAGATGAGAAAAGTATTTACCAACCACATGTCATAATTTTAAAGGATTTTAAAAACAATTAAAATTACCATAATCTTATCAATTACATGTCATAATTTTAGAGGAAAAAATAATTTACCAACACGTCTCTATTTTAGAGTGTTTTAAGAAAATTAAAGGCCAAACACATAGACATACCCTTCAACTTGGCACCATCTTTCACTTTGGCACCTCAATTGGACGTTGTTCACTTTTGGAACCTCAAGTAGAGTACTGATGTGTCATTTTGACACTTTTTGCTGAGTCATCATGGGGCGTGTGTTACACGCATTTTAAGCACATTTTAGGGGTATTTTCATAATTTTTTCATCTTTCTTCCTCACTCTTTTAATCTTTAATTTTTCACCTACTTTTTCCTTTTCTTAACACAATCATACACTAATTTTCCCTTCATTGATCAAATTAACACATATTATTGCCACTACCTCACTCTTTCTCACCCGTTTTCCTCCCCCTTTAATTTGTATGTCCCTCCCTTGATCACTATTCAATTTTGAGCAGCAACAAATCAACCATTTAGTTGAAGAAAATATATTGAACATTATGTTCGCGAGGGATCCATGTGGAGGAGCACTAGAGATAAATGCAACAGATTCAACAATAGATGATGATAGGAGCAAACATTAATTTGCTATTTGAGAAATAAGAATGGTGATTTTAACAAAAATCAAGAATTTTCCTTCTTTAAGAAACAAGAAATCAATTAATAAAAATGGTTGCTTTTAAGAAACAAGAATGGTTGATTTTCCCTTATGTTGATTTTAACCATTCTTGTTTCTTAAAATTGGCTCCTTCTTGAAATAATTTTTTTGATCAATTTATTTTTGCTGATACCAAATTGTTTTCAATTTGATCAAAAAAATTTGTTAATTTGAACGGAGGGTGAAAAATTATTGTCAATTTATTGTGAATTTGATGTCAATTTGATCGAATTATTGCAGCAGTTAAAGGCGGGGGTTTGTGGATTAGAGAATACAATATGGAGGGTGTTGGGGGGGGGTAAGAGAGGGTGGGGTAGCGGGAAATAATTTAGGGGTGGGGTGGGGAAGGGTGGCAGAAGACAATTTGGGGGTGGGTGGGTTGAGGAAGATGATATGGGGTGGGGTGGTTAGGAAGATGATGTACCGTGGAGGTGGGGTTATTAATATTTTTTTTTAAGTCAATTATATAAAAATCATTTTTATAAAAATGACTAATGTCCTTATATAATTGGCCCCTTTTCATGTCATCAGCGCGTGTAATACACGCACACGGTATATTTTTATTGATTCAACAAAAAGTGCCAAAATAACACACATGTATGCTACTTGAGGTGCCTAAAGTAAACAACGTCTACTTGAAGTGTCAAAGTGAAAGATGGTGCCAAGTTAAGGAGTCTGTGATGTTTTTGGCCAAATTAAAACTACCATAGTGTCCTTGTGAGGACAACCAAATTTTGGTATCCTCCCTTATATCTAAGTATAATTTTAATTTCATAAAAATATGAACCAAATTTTTTTTTTTATGAAAATAGTCTTCACTAGGTAGCTTAATCTATTAAGAAATTAGTATTCTTCCGTTATATAATCCATAAGGAAAATTGGGTTAGGCACATATAAAAAGGGTCAAGATATGAGTAATGTATTATATTCTCTTAAATTAAAATTAAGAACTAATTAAGGCTGCCACATTATTTTTGGGGCAAAATTCAGAAATAGCATACTTATCCCCTTAATTATGAGTTTCATAGCAACAGTTTCATAATTACATAATATAGCAAGTTGTATTTTGTATTTTTGCAAACTGTTGCTATAAAAATACAAATACATATGATTTTTACTGCCCTTATGATCGATATGTATTTTGTATTTTTGCAAACTGTTGCTACAAAAATACAAATACATACAAATACATATGGTACAAAATGTAATTAAGGAAAAAACATTAAAGACATAAATTTAACACAACTTTCCATTTTTACCCAAAAAAAGAAAAAGTTGACCTTGTAATACCTTTTCAAAAGTTAATTGGTTGTCAAATCATAAGGGTAAACTTGAAAAAAAATTCAATGATTCACTTATTTTGAAACACCAATAAATACCCCAATAATTCACTTATTCTGAAATGAAGGGAGTACTTAATTATGCTACTTTATGTATTTTTTTCTTATTTTTTTGGTGGGATTACTGTAAAATTCAGTCATAATGACTTTTGTGATGGTTGGAGTAAAGTAAAATCACTTTTGTATAATGAATAAAAGAAAAATAACTTTTGTATAATAGAAACAAAGCTAAGTGACCATTGATGAAACTTACTCTTAATTTTGCCTTAGGTTTATATTTTAAAGATTATTCCCACGATCCCTAAATAATTGAACAGGGAACAAAGGAGGAGAAGAGAAGAAACTTTGTGGTGAAATTCGAGCCTCTCGCCTGCGAGCAAGGTGAATGATAACAACTAGGTGACTGATAACAATTAGATTTTTACTTACTGATATTTTAAAGGAAAAATTACAAATTATAGGTAAAATAATTTAATAATTATATGGTATGATTAATGTTTTAACAAATTATAATTCATAGTTAATAATTTTTAATAATTACATGGTATGGTTAATGTATATCTCAAAAGTAAGTAAAACTTTCTATCTCATAATTAATTTTTTGTTTTATCTCTTAGCTGATTGGAGTATTTAGCGGCAATAGGTCATTCTTTTATTGGACGTTTTTACCAGCATTATGTATTCCTCCCAATTCAACAAATCTCAAAGTTTATTCTAACATATATCAAAGAATATTTTTCTTTCTATTTCTTCTTTCAAATTTTCTGATATTTTGTGTTTTCCCCTACACATTCGCTATATATTTTCATAGAAGATTTTCTTAATTCAACTAAATTGTTATCAATTGTATATTATGTGTCAATCATCATAGTGTATATTAAATAACTCTCTCTCTCTCTATATATATATATATATATACACACGCACACACATTTGCAGAATGTATATTAAGTGTGTACATATACATTTTGCATAGTGTATATACACATATACAATTTTTTTTAATTCAATCATTATTTTCTTAGTACAACTAAATTGTTATCATTGGTATATTATGTGTCAATTATATATGCGTATATGTATAACATGTATATTGATTATTTATATGATGTAATTGTATAAGTTGTATATGTATAAGTCAATTGTACAAAGTCGTATATGTATAAGTCATATATATCAATTGTATATGTCAATTATATAAGTCATATATGTATAAGTTGTTAATTGTATATGTACATCTAATTTCAATTGTATATCTGAATGTTTGTATATTATCATAGTGTATATTAAATAACTATATATCTGTATATATACATTTGCAGAATGTATATTGAGTGTGTACATATACATTTTGCACAATGTATATACAAATATACGATTTTTGAAATTATATAAAAAAAAAAATGAGAAAGAAAGGGGGGGGGGGGTTGAGCGAGATAGAGGAGAGAGATGGGAGAGAGAAGGAGGAGAGAGGCGAGAAAAAGGGAGAGAAGGGGAGGGATTTAAGGTATATCTTTGTTTTGTAATTATGCAAACTTTAACCATGCATTGTAATTATGGACTAAAAGTTACCTATATCTGAAGGGAAGCGAGATAGAGGGATGGGAATGGAGGAAGGGGAGAGAGATGGGAGAGAGAAGGAGGAGAGAAGCGAGAAAGAGGGAGAGAAAGAGAGAGATTTAAGGTATATCTATGTTTTGTAATTATGCAAACTTTAACCATGCATTGTAATTATGGACTAAAAGTTACCTATATTTGAAGGAAAGCGAGATAGAAGGTTGGGAATGGAGGAAGGGGAGAGAGATGAGAGAGAGAAGGGCCAAGGAGGAGAGAGGAGAGAAAGAGGGAGAGAAAGGGAGGGATTTAAGGTATATCTATATTTTGTAATTATGCAAATTTTAACCAATACCTTGTAATTATGAATTAAAAGTTACTTATATCTCAATTTTTGCCTATTTTGAAAGGTGAAATTGAAACTTATCCGATACAAAAATACCCCAAATAATCATGAGAGCCTAAAGTTTGGCCCAAAATTATCCCTAGGTATTTTATGTCTTTAATATCCTAACCGGCATGCTCCCCGACATTCTTTTTTGTTTTTCAATTTTTCTTTTAAAATTATATAATAATATATTGTTTTATATACAGTGATTATTTGGCGACTTACAATATTGTTATGCCTAGACAATTAAGTACTTGTTTTAATTTTCTTGTTTATATAAACTTTTAATATATTTTCTATAATTTGTGTTTCTAATCTATTCTTTATTTTAACCCTACTTTTAAAAATTAGTTAGTAACGATTCGTGGGTCTTAGGTCCCGCCCTGTAACGTAGTACTAGGTTAAATTAATATTCTCTCTAACCTTTTTGAAACCGTGATATATAATGAATGGAGGAATTTATTATTATTTTTGTCAGGGGCAGAGCCAACATGTAAAACGGGGTTCACCGAACCCCCTTCGATGAAAAATTATTCTATTTATACATTATTAAAATTATATTTTATGTAGATATAATATATGTCAAACCCCCTTTGATTAGTTTTTCTTCAAATTTTGAACCCCTTCATGGAAATTCTAGCTCCGCCTCTAAATTATTTGTTACTTATGTATGTCTTCATAATTAACAATTTCTCAACGTTAACAAAGAATTTTACATGGTTGTTTCATTAGACCCATGAAATGATCAATAATATAATGATAGGGACAAATATATATGGTCCATGACACCCAGCTGTACTGGTAATAAGAAGCACCCAATGCTGCCTACATATAGCCCACCTCCTCTGTTTCAATTCCTCAATCCTTAACTTCCATAACTCCATCCACACTTGTTCTGTCCAACATTTATTTAATGGAAGCTAACAATGATTATACGCAAGATGGCACTGTGGATCTTCGAGGTCAGCCTGTGCTTTCTTACATTACTGGCAAATGGAAAGCATGTTCTTACCTTGCAGGTAAGCCTCCTTCTACCCTATATTCTCGTTCCAACTTTACGATATTATTAGCTACCACTATCTCGATTAGTCGCCGAGCTAGAAATAACACTATAAAGGTCTTCTTTATATAAATTAAGGAGATTTTATAGCTTACATATTACATTTTTTTTAACCTATATACTCCTTACAATTTTTCCGTGAAGGAGATTCATTTTAACTTCCTTCACCATATATAACTCCAGTCACTAGTCTCGGATACGGGCCAACTTCACTGCTTTGAGATTGTTGAAAAAGAAATCCAATCCATCTTAGTTTTTTATGAAACAAATTGATAGAAGAGTGGCATGTTGAGATTCTTAACATTTAAAAGGCCGATTTAGTCAAATACACGTGCTAGCTCGATTTTACAAGTAATATTGAATGCATGATGATCAGGGTATGAAGCATTTGAGAGGATGTCTTTCTATGGAATAGCTTCAAACCTAGTGGTGTACTTAACAACCCAACTTCACGAAGACACTGTTTCATCAGTTAGGAATGTGAATAATTGGTCTGGATCTGTATGGATTACACCACTTCTTGGAGCCTATGTTGCCGACACTTACTTGGGTCGCTTCTGGACCTTCACCATCTCTTCACTTATTTACGTCATGGTAAGCACATAATAATGGACTTTCTGTTTTCGTTTATTTATGTTTCCTCCATAAAATGCAAATGCTATATATGAGTGTCTCCTTTCAGTCACGTGACTGATAGATACGTTATTTCATTATTTGTCATTCTTTAGCTAGGAAGCTACAAAAGGAACCTTTCACACGATTTAATCCAAGTGCATATAAATATAATCATGTCTGTACCACTTACTATCTTTATTGGCCTACAATTGAGTACTAGCCATGGCAATTAATTTGGAGGATTTTGTTTTTTCCAATGGGACCTGTAAACAATTCTTAGAGAATGACCTGTATCTAGGGCTGAACATATTTTGATTTAAATCGAAAAAATTGAAAAATCGAACCAAAATTTAATTTTGGTTTGTTTTTTTGGTTTTTCGCATTGGTTTCGGTTTCAAATTTTAGAAATTTGATTAAACGGTTTTATTTTTGGATTTACAAAAAAAGAATTTGGATAAACCGAAAAACCGAAATTATATAAATAATATATTATATTATATATATAATTTAATATATATGTAAATATACTAAAAATATAATATAATCTGATATAACATATAAATATATAAATTATAATCATTTAGTAACCCTAAATCCTAATATACTGCTTTGCTTTAGACCCTAACATTAACGTGAAGGCTGCAGCAGTGCTCAACCATCCTCAGTTCGTCAATTCATTTGAAATTTCAACATCGCCAACGACAGTCGTTTGCTTAGTTCATTTGCTCAGTTCGTCACTGCCGTCGGCAGTCGCTGCCGAGTGCGGCCACTGCCGTCACGCCAACGGCGATGACTCAGCGAGGCCGATATTTAAGGTTATTTCATGCATGTTGAATTAATTATATTTGGGAATGAAAAATAGGTTTGAAAAAAAGATTATTTTTCTAGAAAAATCACCAATTTTAAATGCTCACTACTTTAATCTTTAAAACCGAAATAAAAATCCGAAATAACCGAACCGAATTTGTAAAAACCAAACCAAACCAAACCAAACCGAAATAATTTTGGTTTGGTTATGATTTTCATTTTCGTCAATCCAAAAATCAAAAAATCGAATCGATATTCAACAATCGAACCGAACAAACCGAATGTCCACCCCTACGGCTGTATCCTTAGTTCACCACATACTTGGTGCTTTTCCCTAGCCGTGCACCACTAACTGTAAATGTTCACTTAAATTTTAATTGATTGATATTGAGACATGCTACGATAATTCCGCCAGCTGACATTTAGAATGAAATGGATCCACTACTTCTCTTTAGCTCTAACAACCTTTGCTTTTCCTTTTAAGGGACTGTTTGGTTGTTCAAGTAGCGAAATAAATAACGCCGGCATAAAATTTCATAACTAATACTACAATTTTTAATAAGTAAAATGAAAACACTATATTATTGATGTTACCTCTACGTAAATAATAGTATAAGGTTTGGTTTCCAACATAAATTTCACATAACTAATGCAGTATTTTGTATCTGCTAATAAACTCGATATTATTAATACAAGAATAACTTATGCAATAATGTCTGTTATTTTATGATGCTCCGAATGTGAAATAAGAAATCAATATTATCAATATTCGATAACAGTATCTAAAGGCAAAATTATCCTTAATGTAGACAATCACAAAATAATGATAGAGGAAATACGATCTCTGCAGTCTGCCCTCTTACAATTTGAATAAAATAAAGTGATCTTTTCATATCTTTTACGTTAAAAAATGAAGATATCTTGTAAAAAAGACATAAAACTAAAAAAAATGTAAGGAGCCAAAAAGACCGTTTCTCCTATAATTAAACGCTAAGACTTGTTTGAAATTTAAAATTGCCACATGAAATTTTTAGAGGATAATGAGTTTTGCTAGAGTGAAAACGAGATAAGTAATCCTGTTGGGAGCATCACCCCCAGAATGGGCCCTGTAGTGCGCGCTCAGATTAGTCGGGGCTTAAGGAAAGGAAGAGAAACAGACATGAAAAACAGAGAAAAACTGAGAAGTAGCAGTGCAAATTTTTCATTCATATAACAAAAATATATACTACATGTGGTTTGAAATATCCCTCAAAACCTGGAAACATGTCTCCTAATATTGTGCTGAAATAATGCACCACCACACACTACAACTACCTTCTAAAGATCTAGACCTTATCGCAAAAATAATCTACAGATTACTACAATAAAAAAGTCTACAGAGACAACAAAATATCAAGACTAAGAAAACCAAACTGACAGCAGTTAGCATCACTGGAAATAACATCCTTCATCACTCCTTCTTGATGCAAGTGCTGCTGGTTACTCCAAGCTTAGATCTAAGAACCTCGAATCGTTGTTTCTGTAGTTCTTTTGTAAAGATATCAGCTAGTTGATCTTCATCACAGCAGTGCAGAATCTGAACTTCACTCTCTCTTTCAACTTCTCTATTGGAATGATATTTGATTTTAATGTGTTTAGTCTTTCCATGAAAGACTAGATTCTTTACCATAGCAACTGTAGACTTGTTATCACAAAGGACTTATGTTGCTTTGCTTGACTGAAACACCAAGTCACTCAAGATTTTCCTCAACGACAAAGCTTGATTAACAGCCCTTGAGGCAGCAATGTACTCTGCTTCAGCAGTTGATTGAGCCATATACCCCTGCTTCTTTGTGCACCAACAAATGACACCTGATCCTAGAGTGAAATAATATTCGGAATTACTTTTCATGTCATCTTGTGAACCAACCCAATCACTATCAGTGAACCCCAACAATTTCATAGATGTGGATCTTTTATAGAACAGACCATAATCAATGGTGCCCCGAATGTACCTCAAACTTTTTTTGCTGCTTTGAGGTGAATTTCAGTTGGTGAATGCATAAACCTTGACAACACACTTGTTGCGTATATAATATCAGGCCTCGTGGCTAATAAATACAATAAAGAACTAAGAAAACTTCTAAAAAGTGAAGCATCAACCAAACCAGATTCATCCTTTTTCGTTAGTTTCTCTCCTTGAACTGCAGGCGTACTTACTGGTTTACATTTATCAAGACAAAACTTATTTAATATTTCGGCAGCATATTTCTTCTGAGTAATAAAAATTCCTTAAGAAGATTGACTAATCTCCATTCCCAAGAAATAAGTCATCTTTCCTAGATCATTCATGTCAAAAACCTTCTTCATTTGCTCTTTGAAGTCTATGATAAACTTTGTGCTGCTTCTAGTCACCAACAGATCGTCAACATAAAGGGAAACTATGAGAAATTCATCAGTTTGAGATCTTATAGACAAGGTTTCTTCATTGCGGCTTCTATTGAACCCCAAATTCAGTAAGTAACTATCAATTCGTGCGTACCAGGCCCTAGGTGCCTTCTTCAAGCCATAAAGTGCTTTTCTCAAAAGTATACCTGATCACCAGATCCTCTAAAACCTTCAAGCTTCTCTACATAAATTTTCTATTCAAGAAACCCATTAAGAAGAGCGGACTTTACGTCCAATTGAAATACTTGCCACCCTTAGTATGCTGCAACTGCAAGAAGAAATCTAATGGTGTCAAACCTTGCAACGGGTGCAAATATTTTAAGAAAATCAATTCCATATTATTGGGCATACCCTTTTATGACCAGCCTCGCTTTGAACTTGTTGAGTGTGCTATCTGAGTTCAACATAGTCTTGAACACCCATCTAGTTCCAAGAATCTGCCTGTCGTGAGGTCTCGTTACAAGCAACCACATATCATTCTTGTTAATCACATTGAGCTCCTCCTCCATGGTAGCCCTCTATTCTGGAATTTGCAATGCATTTTCTACACTTATTGGCTCCAATATAGCAACATTATATCTGCTATATATGTCTTCAATTGATCTGGTACCTCTAACTGCAAAATCATCAGAATCTTCTTCATCTGGAATTGATTCTTCTTCTTGAAAACCTTGTTTTTGATTAGTGATCTGTAAAGGAGAAACAACCATATTCTTCCAGTCCCACATAGAATTCTTATCAAACTTAACGCTTCTACTCACATGTATTTGCTGTGAAATAGGATTTAAAATCTTATAGCCTTTCGAAGTGTTGCTATATCCCACAAATATTCCAACATTGACTTTTTGATCAAGTTTATCCCTTTTAACTTTGGGAATATAAGAGTAACATATGCAACCAAACACTTTAAAATGTGAGACTGATGGCCTGGATCCAATCCATGCTTCATATGACGTCTTTCCTTCAATGGCCCTCGTCGGCAATCTATTCTAAAGATAGACAACCGTATTGATAGCTTCGGCCCATAACACCTTAGGCAACCCTTTCTCAAATAGAAGACACCTAGCCATATTCATAATGGACCTATTTTTCCTTTCACTTACCCCGTTTTGTTGTGGTGTGTAAATAATAGTAAGTTGATGATGAATTCCTGCTTTCTGAAGAAAATCCTTAAATTGATTAGAAGTAAAGACCTTAAGATTTTTATCAAAGAGCCACATTGGTTTTCAACAGTTGCTTTAAATTTTTGAAACGCGACAAATACTTTAGATTTTTGCTTTAAAAAATAAACCCAACAAAACCTTGTAAGGTCATTAATGAATAAAAAAAATTATTTGTTGCCATTATAAGAAGGAGTGCTCATAGGTCCACACACATAAATGTGTATTAGTTGGAGCTTTTTAGTAGCTCGCCAGGCTTGATTCATAGGAAATAGTGATTGACTTAGCTTCCCAATTTGACAAACTCCATATACATTAGAGTTTTCATTTATGGGAGGCAAATCTATCACAAGTTCCTTAGTTTGCGTCATTTTTAAAGACTTAAAATTGATGTGGCCAAGCCTTTTATGCCAGACATAACTGCCATCTTGTGTGCCGACATAAGCTTCAATCTCAGTATATTTCCAATCAAGAGGAAAGCTTTTATTGAGCATTTTGACCATGATCAATTTTATACCAGTTGGATCCATGATTTCACACGCTTTATCTTTAAATAACAGGGCATAATTGTTATCAAGCAACTGGCCAACACTGAGAAGAATTTGCCTAATTTCAGAAACAAATAATACATCAGAAATAGGCTTTTTACCTGAGGGGGTTTGAACAACAACTGCTCCTTTGCCCTTTGCATCTAAGAGTTTGCCATCTCCAACCCTGAATTTGGAAAAATAGCTTTTGTCCAAACGTTCAAAGTTGTTCAAGTTAGCTGTCATATGATGTGTACATCCACTATCAATAAGACATACATTATGATCTTGAGATGCTATATTGCATTCTCCAATGATAGAAACAGTAAATAATTTCTCTTCAGGATCTTTAACATTTTCAGCAACTTAAGCTGGCTGTGCTTGAGCTGGTCGGGCTTGATTTATTTTGCAGACCTTATCCACATGACCAAATTATTTGCAGACTTTGCATTGAAATCCAGTCCTGTACCAATAAAACTTCTTTGTATGATTGGTCTTTTTACAATAGGACAAAGTGGATACTTCAATCTTCTATATCTCCCTTTGTTGTTATATTTCTCCTTCTTCTCCTTGCCATGTCTTTTATTTAATTTCCCTTTTAATTCACCATCAGACTGAGCTTTAGACTTTTGAGCAACCACAAGAGCAACTTCATTTGAACTCTCTTCCTCTCTAAAAGCTTTTCTTTACTTCACAACTTGAAGAGCATTGGATAGTTCATTCAACGTGACATGAGACATATCCCAAGTATCTTCTATTGAGGAGATTTTTTCTTCGAACTTCTATGGGAGTGTCACCATCACCTTCTCAACAATCCTCTGCTATTCTACTTTTTCTCCCAACAATCGCATCTGATTAACAATTTTCATGATCCTATCAATATAATCTTTCACCTTTTCAGTCTCTTTCATCCTTAACATCTCAAATTCTTTTCTTAGATTCAATATTTGCATTTGTCTTGTCCTATTACTCCCCTGAAATTCTTGCTTCAGCATATCCCAAGCTTCTTTGGAATTTTCACATGCCATAATCCTTGTAAAAATTGATCCGGAGACGGCTGCGTGAATGAATGACAAGGCTTTTGGACCCTTTGCTAACTCTTCTTCATGATTTCTGATCTGCTGAAGAGTTGGGTTTGCTCTCACAGGTTCTGGGGCATTGTCTTCCTCAACATACTTTCATAAACCAAGACCTTTCAAGTATGTCTTCATCTTTATAGCCCACACTTGGTAGTTCTCGCCATTAAAGATAGGAGGTGAAAGAGAAGAGCTAATAAAAGCCATGAGAAAAGAAAACTGATAGAAAGAGGCCTGAACAAGTTAAAGATTGTTGGGTGATATTTGCTTTGTTTTTTTCAGAAAAACAGTCCCTTAAAAATCAATCTTGCTCTGATGCCAATTGAAGGAAAGGAAGAGAAACAAACATGCAAAACAGAGAAGTAGCCGTGTAGATTTTTCATTCATACAACAAAAATATATACTACATGTGGTTTGAACCTGGAAACATGTCTCCTAATATTGTGCTGAAATAATGCACCACCACACACTACAACTACCTTCTAAAGATCTAGACCTTATAGCAAAATAATCTACAGATTACAGCAACAAAAAAGTCTACAGAGACAACAAAATATCAAGACTAAAAAAACCAAGCTGACAGCAGTTAGCATCACTGGAAATAGCATCCTTCATCAGGGCTACAATGTGGGTACTGGACACCGGGTAGGAAAACAAAAAGAAAGAAAACGAGATAAGTATGCTCATGGCTGCATCAAATTCATAAAACTTTGTACTTCAATTTTAGAGCTTCTGTTTCGTCACAGTTAAGTTTTGTCCTTTTTTAGTGTGATAGCGACTGAAAATCATTTTCCATGTTTCTTTTTGTCATTTACTTACTTCTTTTCTCATTATAAGAAAATGGACTGATCCAAAGCTATAACTTTCCACCAGGGAATGATCCTTTTGACAATGACAGTGTCAATTAAATACTTGAAGCCAAGTTGTGAAAATGGAGTATGCAATAAGGCCACTACATCTCAAATTGCTTTCTTCTATGCATCCCTGTACATAATAGCCATTGGGTCAGGTGGAACAAAGCCTAATATATCCACATTTGGTGCTGACCAATTTGATGATTTTAATCCACATGAAAAAAAGCTTAAAGTTTCCTTCTTCAATTGGTGGATGTTCAGTACCTTTGCTGGTGCTTTACTTGCTACACTAGGCCTTGTTTACATCCAAGAAAACATGAGCTGGGGATTAGGGTATGTAATTCCAACTGTTGGTCTAATATTTTCATTAGTCATTTTCTACATAGGAACCCCAACCTACAGGCACAAAGTTAGAAAGTCTCAGCATCCTGCTACGGACCTACTTCGTGTTCCTATTGTTGCATTTGCCAACAGGAGAATTGAACTCCCTAATGACCCCTCCCAGCTTCATGAACTTGATATGCAATACTATTTCACTACTGGAAAACGCCAAGTTCATCACACTCCAGTATTTCGGTAAGCTTTTATAATTTTACCTGCTAGTATATGATAGCATTAATTTGTATGTGATCCACTTAAAAATAAAAGGTATGGGTCCTCATGGATGTGGCATATCATGCATTGGAATTTTGCTAGCTGTCTGGGAAATTCTAACTTGGATGCATGTAATATTTGAGAAATGAACAATTATGACGATCAATAGTTGACAAAACTTCACGAGACCACTTTTTGCTGCAAGGACCAAACAAAGGATACTTTTTGTTTTGTTTTTAATTTTCTTTTAGGGTCACGGATCATGGAAAAAGTCTCAAATCGATGAGGACCATTTATAGTTGAGCATCTATCAACTTTCTAAATATGGATTTTTCAATTCATTGATAAAATATTTATGTGTGATACAAAGTCAAAACCAATACGAGTACTGAATTGGAAGACTAAAATGTCTGAGTTAAACCATAAAACTGAAATAACAAATTGTCTGTCTAAAAGCCTCTACTAAAAGATGAGTTTCTAGGACAAGTCCCTAACTAACTCTTAAATGCTTGAAAACTAGAAAGAAATGCTAAAATAAAAAAAGGCCCTTGTCCTTGGATAATGAGTACTCACCACCGTCAGCTGGTAGGTGGAACTGGAATATATCAATGGCAGGGCTAGCGCCCGAACCTATATCATGATATGAATCAACACAAAAAAGATATGTGATCAATACTTTGAATGTACCGAGTATGTGAGATATGCAAATATAAAATATGCTACTAAATATTAAAATAATATACTGAGTTGTAAAATTAAACTAAAGTACAATTACCCTATCTGAGATGCATAAACATATGTATCACACTGAAATAAAGTCATAATCCAAAAATTCATGAGTTTAAGCAAATACAACTGAGCTAAGGGTCATATATTATACTGAGTCTGAAACTGTGGGAGGTTCTCACAATTGACATAGACCATGTGAGCATCATGGAATCCAACTTGTAACCTAAGTTAGGAGGGTGTTCTATACCTTGCCAAGGGTAAGAACCATGACTGGCGTGAATTCACTCATGAGCCCATTTAAGCTAAGAAGACACTCTCAATTGGCGAGGACCCCTTTAACCTATGGTGGAACGTAGTTTGAAACTTGAGTTATCTATACCCATGTCCTCTTGGTGCTAAGTACTGCTCCCATGGTCATATACATATGCTCATAATCATACTGAAAACTGAGTAAAATACATAAACTAGTTCAATTCGCTGTAACTGAAGATGATAAAATCATGGAACTAGTTCAATTTTACTATCTATGGAAATCATGATAAACATAGTATACTGAATGTTCATATGAAATTATGCTTCGATTTGATACTTCATTCTAATTTTATACAAAACTAGGATCGTGCGTGTTCATACATGCCTACATATATAATAATTCTATTTAAAATTATACATAAAATGATATTCATGATCATAAGATATTTAGAAATACAATTACTGAAAGAAATCATAAAATTGGAATACTTGGAGACTTGCCCTGATTCATGAATTTCATACAACTAAACTTGGAAAACATCTTTAAGCATGAGGGTGAAAGGAGGGCCTCATTGAATACCCATATTCCTGGAATTATGAGAATTATTGCTAAGAACTTGGACTTGGAGCTTGGAGAAATACCCTAGCTTTTTTGGACTTGAGAGAAAATATTTGCTATTCTATTATGTTTTCTGAGTGATTAGGATGGAATGAGGGTAAAAAAAATATTTAAGGAACTTTAACCCTTTCAATGTGCTATAAAACGATGTAGTATAGGTCTAGGAAGTAGAAAAATTATGAAAATACTGAAATACCCCAAACCTTGGCCCTTGCAAAAATTTCCTAAGTTGAGCATTCTGGGAAAGGTACGACTCATGCATACAAGTCGTATGCTAGGGTACAACTATAGCCTCTCTCTCGTATGTTAGGTAGTATGTCTTGGGTTAGTTTCTGTCCAAGATACGACTAAGCATCATACTAGTCGTATGATAAAATACGAGGTGTATGATGCCAAGTCGTATGATGGATAAAGTTTGGTCTAGTTTAATCTGTCCAAGGTAAGGTTTTAGGGTACCATTCATACCCAAAGGTACGATCTAGCCCTATATGGCCATATGATGGTCAGTATGGGGGACTAGGGGGTGGTCGTACCCTCCCGGGAGTTGGTTTTCAACTTTTAAGCTGAGGGCATTCCAGATATTTTCCACCCCAAAGCCCTTATGTCCCCACATTATATAACCCTTAGTGGCCTCTCATAACACACTTTAGAAAGACATAAATACTCTCAAATCCTCTGTAAACTCTCTCTTGAAGATTGGAGGCTAGGGTTTCTACAAGTGTCCTTCAAAAGGCTAAGAGTCAAGTTCCCTTCCGTGAATCTTCTTGTATAATGTATGTACTCCTCCTTCATTATTAGTTCCAACTAAAGACATGTTTTAACTTTTTTCAAACATTGATTTTGAATTATATATGTTGGATTTGAAAACAAATGTTGAGGATTTGATGCATATTGATGAGAATTGTTTACTCTTGGTTCAAACTATATTTTTATGTGTTTTTGGTTATGGTTTGCACAAGTGGGTGCTTGTTGGTTGTGTTTTAATAAATGAGTCATGGGTAACCCTAAACTTAATGGTTTATGCTTTGGTTTTGGTCTTGGTAAAGGTATGCCTGTTTGATAAAATGCCTATGATAAAATGCATTTGATGGTTTTTGCATGGGTTTAAATAATTTTGTAATGGTTTGAATAGTTTTGAATGTCTAAAATGGTTTGAATGGTTAAAATAGTTTTGACTAATATACATGGTTTGGAATGGTAAAATGGTAAGGCCTTAGTGGCTATGAAATTGATTTGAATGAAAACCTTGTGGGGTACACGAGAATCCCCCAAGTGAATAAAATAATGTAATTGGTTTGAATAATGAACGTCTTATGGGGTACATGGGAATCCCCCAAGTAAAACTTAATAATGAGATACTTATGGGGTACACGAGAACCCTCAAGTAAGCCTAATAATGATGTACTTGCGGGGTACCTGGGAATCCCCCAAGTAAAGTAAAGATTGTAACCTATGGGGTAAATGGGAATCTTCTAAGGTTGGCTAAGGACATTGCTATCAAGCTATAATCGGTATGACGATACCACTAATTATAGCCTTGGTAAATAATAAATGGAATGGTGGTTTGATTGTATGGTAACAGTTTTAATTGGGCAATAATAACGGGGTGTGATAGCTAACTATGAAGGTGTGAGTCCAAAGGACGGACACTGGAAACTTATGTTTACCGACATGAGGATTGGGCATGGCGACCCTATACTTAAGGGGTACATGGGAATCCCCTAACACTTGTATATATGTATCATGGAGAGAGAAGGGTACAAAGGAATCCCTTACTCCTATGGTATCTCCAGTTCGTGTGGCTACACACATCGAGGCCCGTCCAGGGGATGACACTGGACCTATATAGCCCGTGGTGGATTATGATAGTTATGCTACACATACCCAGGTTAATGGTTTTAAAGGCATGCTAGACTCGGTCCCCTTCTACGACATGGATTAAATATATATATATATCTATATATATATATATATGGTTGTGTATACATGTGGTTGTCTACTTGATTTTAAAGATTAGCATTACTTTATCCTCATCCTGAATACTTGCTAGCGTTCACCTGCTAACCCGTCTTCGGGAGGCTGTATCCTCACGCGATGTAGGAACCAACCATACTACTCCTCCTGCTCATTGACCAGGTTTGGGGACAGTTAGTTTTGGATTGAAGTGGGGAGGTTTCATAGTTTGAAAGGCATCTATTTCTTGTCATGGATCTCTTTATATACTTTTATCTTTTTATAGACTTTGGTTTTTGGCTATGGTCAGAGGCATGTCCCGACTAGATACTCTTTGTTTTGGTTTAGAGGCTTTATATGGACAACTGCGGACTTGGGTATGAATGCTCATGAAATTTATATATATATATATTGGGTTATCATTTTTGGTTTGGTTGGTTGGTTATTGGATGGATTGACTTGGTTGGGTTGCTCTCGGATATAGACTTATCCCAAAGTCATCATATCATTAAATACATTATCTTTTTATGTGTTTGGAATTCATCCAACTCAGGGTGTATGTTGGTTGGTTGGATTGGGTATCGGGGTGGTCTCCGATCTCGGTTCTACTTGAGATGCCCATTACGATAAAACCCTAGTTTGGGTAGTGTCAAGTTGGTATCAGAGCCTAGGTTTTGGTGTCATGGGGTGTCCACAAAGCCGTGTCGAGTAGAGTCTTGCTTATTGGTGTGTTGTGGACCACACTTATAATTAGGAGGATACGAGGAATTTAGGAATGTTTCACTTTCTTGTTGATCTATTTTTGGGCTATGGAGTCTAAGGTCTTGAACTCTTTCCTAAACCTTCTTTGGTTTACTTTTCAGATCATATCCTCTCAACGATCTAAAGTTTATGGAAACTCACCTATCCCACTTGAGGACGACATGGATGGATCTCATCCAACTCATGGGGCACAAACCTAATCATGGGTCATAGTTTTGGATTTTCCCTATGGAGCTCCACCTATCTCTACTGAACCTACTCCAGAAGGTGGCACTCATGCTCAGTTACCTCAAGAAGAGGTTACCAATGCTGAGTTTTGATATTTTATTCATCTATTGACCCAGATAGTGACAACTCTATCATGCCAGTCCGGTCCTATTGGTATCCTGGAGAATAAGGCAAAGTCAGAAAATATGCAGAGTAAGGGGTTTCAATTTTTTGAACAAAGGGAAGGCCTACCTTATAATGGTAAGTGGTCCAAGAGAAGGAGTTGGGTGGGTCGTAACTCTTGTTCTATGGATAGTGCTCCCTACCCAAAGTCGTTAGGAGACAGAATTTTTCATATTGGTAATACTTCTAGGGCACAAGGTGCCCAATCTCGGGCTGGTGGGGACCAATCCGCACCATTCTACCCTCTTTGTCGGTTTTATAGTTGGTCGCACTGTGGTTGTTGCGATAAAGGAAGACCTTAGTGAGGGCCTCCTTTAACCCTCATTCCCAAAGATGCTTTCAAGTTTATTTTTATGAAATTCATGAATTAGGAAAAGTTTCAAGTATTTCAATTTTATGATTTCTTTCAGTAATTGTGTTTCCAAACATCTTATGACTATGAATATCAGTTTATGGATGATATTAAATGGGATTTTTTATTGTTGGCATATTATGAATACATGACCATAGATTATTATAAAATTATCATGAAACAACAATTGAAGCATAATTTTATATGACCCTTCAGTATTCTATGTTTGTCATGATTTTCAAATATAGTAAAATTGCATATAACTAGTTTCATGATTTCATTCATCTTTAATTACAATAAATTGAATCAGTTTATATATTTTACTTAGTTTTTAGTATGGTTATAGGCATTATATATATGTATGTTTATATATACATATGATAATAGTAGTAGGACTTATCACTGAGAGGATACAGGCTCAGATAAACCAAGTCCCAAACTACGTGTCATCTTAGGTTGAAGTTAGATTTGATGTTACTCATATGGTTTGTCTCGGTTATGAGAACCTCCCACAGTTTTAGACTCAGTATAGTGTATAACCCATTGTTAAGTTGTATTTTCTTAAACTCATAACTTTTCTTGATATGACTTTATATTAGGATTTATACATATTTTTATGCATCTTAGACAGGATCATTGTACATTAGTTCAGTTTTACACCTCAGTGTATCATCTTATTATTTATCAACATATTTTATATTATCAAGTCTCACTTGTTCAGTAATTCTAAATTACTGGTCGTACACCTTTTCATGTGTTGTATTATATCATGATATAGGTTCAGATGGTCAGCATCAGCCTTACAGTCGATACGATTCAGTGCAATATAGTAGTTGACAATGGTGATTCCTCATCATCCGAGGATGGGGGTGTTCATTTATTTTAATATTTCTTTCTTATTTTTAGGCATTTTAGAGTTTGTTGGGGAATTGTTGGCAACTCATATTTTAGTAGAGACTTTCAAAAAGTCAGTAATTTCAGTTTTATGGTATAACTCAAACATTTTATTTTCCAATTTAGTATTGGTATTGGTTTTGATATTATAATTAAGTTTTAATTTTATCTTTCGCTCAATATATTTTAATTATGTTTAATACTCTTAATGTCATGCTATACCATGGGTTAGCTTAAGGTTACTTGTGTCTCTAAGCACTGTGTTACGACTAGGATATAGTCTCTGTTCATGAAAAACTTATTATCAGAGCATTAACTCTAAAGTGTCCTAGAGACAAACTTAGTATCAGAGCATCAACTTTAAAGTGTTCTAGTGTTTTTGAAATCCACGTTAAGTAGAGTTTCATTCATAGGTGTGAAACACGCCACATTTATGAGGGTACAAAAATATTTTTAGAAAGTTTTACTTCTTTAATATTCATGTCATGTGATATAGTGTGAATTCTATTTAATCTCTTTCTAATTCATTCTTATGCATTTAAAGAACATGCCTCCTGATAACGCTCAACTTACATGTCAAATTAAGTACAAGACGGTCGTTCTCAATATAATACCCAACTTTGAGTTGGGGTCGAATTCACGAGGAACAAAGTGAATGGTGATCGAGTAAGTTCAAAATAAAATCTACTTGCTAAATTCAAATATGAGATACAAATATTTGGGGGTTTTCAAACATTTTCAAAAGTAACATGAATTTTAGGGCTTCTAAAGGACTAACTCAAGGATAAGAATAATTAGAGCGTAATCAATTAAGAGTGAAACTTGGGGTCATGCCATTCTAGGTGCGAACCCATACATGGATAATTGTAATTTTATCCAAATTTAGCTACAGTCATGGGTAGGCTATGTTTAGCGGTGTTAGTTTCAATCTTTCAAAAAAACACTAAATTTTGCTCATGCATTCTTTCAAACACCTCACGAATGCGACAATCTTACCAATTCATAACCTCAAATGAATATCCTTATTTCTAAGACGATGCTTATGAACTTAGCCAATTCACTTAACACCCTTATTTCTAAGATAGTGCTAATAAACAAGCTAGCTTAAGGTGTTGTTTGCAAATACTCCTCACCCAATACCCCTCTTTCAAGGATGGTATCGGATCTAAAACAATTGGGGTTTTCATTCTCTATTTTTAGTTCAAACATGGAGTAAAGCAAAACCCACAATGATAGCTAATTAGGTAGATAAATAAACAACACTCATGCACTAATTATTACCTATTCAAGCATAACCCCAAGAGGAAGAATTAACTACTCATAAAGAGAAATAAAGATATACCAAAATTTCCACCAAATAGATCCATAAAAGTAAAAGAGAATGCAAATCCAAACTTTAAATTTCAATAAATCTACAATAGAAATTTCTAATCTTTCACTTAGGAATTATTCTAATGTATTCTTCACTCAAGAGTAGTACAATAATGTTCCCCAAAATATGAAAAATAGAAGATGGGTCAAGATGGATAAAATATAGATAATGAAAATTGAGCTAAAACCCCTATTTAAGCCCCAATTCCACATTTGCCAAATATTACAAAAATATCACTTTGCTCTTGATCTCTTTAAGTAAATTACAATTCTGCCCTTGAAATTTTTTGGACACATTACGATCTCCATGTATTGACTACGTTCGAAACTCTCGTGATCACGGTGGTCGTCTCGCGATCGCCAGGGTTTGACTTGACCTCGGATCGCGAACGCGATCCTCAGGCTGCGATCACACTAACTAATGGTTGATTCTTGGGCCTGATTTCCAATATTTGAATTTTTTCTTTCACATTTGGCCTCTTGTTGACTTGAATGACTTGCTCATCTTCCCTTTTCAACTTTTACCTACACAAATGAGCATTAAGCAAGAAATCGATGAAAAAGCATGATAATTTAAGCTTAAAAGATTCTAGTAAGTTGTCAAATTGATTACTTATCAACACCCTAAACTTAAAATATTGCTTGTACTCAGCAAAAGAGGATATTCGATAAGATATGGTGTTTAACTCAATTCCACCCAAAGAAAATTTATACCAAAGGAACAAGCTAAAAAAGCTGTACAAAGACTTTTAAACATGTCATGGTAACAAGTAAACCAATTTTCTTTCAATAAGCACTTATTTATGAAGCAAGGATGCAAGTTTGTATCTAATGAACCGTCCAAATCAACAAAGCATCTTAAGAGGAGACACAAAATCTTTAAATATTGTCTCAATCTTCACAATGCAACTTACTTCACCCATTTACCCAAATCAAGAGTAAGACTTTAACCTCTACCCCAAAGTATCGATGCAACTCACATGTAAAAGTTATCTCCTCACACACAAGACATTGAAATTTGTAAATGAGTTTAAATAATGAAAGAACTCACACTCACTCTTCAAAGAAATTCAAGAACAATGAGTAGAACCATAGGCTTACCCTTTGTGTTTTTCACCACTAATGTTGACTTACCTAGTTTGGAATCATCAAGGTCTTGTGGGTCAAGATGAAGGTTTAAGGTGCGGGAAGGAATATATATGGATCAAGTGACTAAAGGATCTCGTTCAATCAAATTGTTCAACCCTTTTTACCCTCAAAGTTTTCAAACTATCCACCTTATTCTTCTTCAAATCATGTTCCATATTTCCTTAACTTTTTGTATAACATTTACCGAATAATTCAAAGCCATCATTTTCTTTCTTCACTTTTTTGACCTTTTCAAATGATTTTATGCCTATAAGCCCTTCTTAGCCCCTCACTCATCTAATTTTTCTTCAAGTTCTATGGGCTAGGCTATTCAACTTTATCATCAAGCACATCCCTTGTCTTTTAAGCATATGACTTGACAACCTTACATACACCTTTCTTGGATCATCTTAGCATATAATATCCTTCCCCCAAACTAGGAATTTGAACCACCCTTACATTCTTCAGACAAATACACAACCCGCCAAACTTAGAATTTTGCATATAATCCATTGTTTAGAATCATGCGATGCATCAAAGGTGGTTAAGTGCCAAAAAAGGGATTTTCAAAAGGGTTTATGTAACGACCTGATTTTCTAGAATCGGAATATCATACGGTGCTCATGATCTCGAAGGACCACAAGCCAACCCTCTACTGATATTTGTACCTGAACACTGCGTAATATAAATAATAAGTACGGAAACTAGCCATAAGGTTCAAAACACCTAAAAATACTCAAAATTTAAAACTGAATACTGATACATCTGTCCGAAAATCCTCTAAACTGTCTGAATTGTGGAGTTGATGGGACATGTCCCTAACTAACTCTGTCTACTAAAATTAAACCAAATCTGATATGATAATAATAAAAATAAGAATCATCCTCGACTGAAGAGGACTCACTGCTATGTTTACTATTGCTGACTGGGACTGAGCTGCTAAGGGTACTCTGGATCTCGTGCCTCTGAACCTATGGTGTCAAATAAAACACCATAGCGTAAATGCATCAGTACGGGAATGTACCGAGTATAAAAATGAGGTAAGGCTAAATGCAAGGGCTCATGCATGAAAAATTACTTAACTGAATAATTATGAGAGTACTAAATGAGAACACATACATGAATGCACAAACCATAACCAAAATTATCATGACTCAAAATACTGAAACTCGGATACTGGTTTACTGTCATCCGAAATTACTACTAATGCCTGAGATACTAAACACTGAATCATCTGATACTGATAATTGAGTACTAGAGTCGAGATCAGTCTTATCTAGCAAGTGATCTCGAAAACTAATGATACTGAAACTGATTAATTGAATCTACTCATATTAATGACTGAATTCTGAGTTTTCTACTCTTGACTGACTGTATCGGAGATCAAACCACTCTAGCGGATGATTCCGGAATCTACTATCAATGATAAGAAATGATTATGTTCGAATCTGACAATAAGAATACTTAACTGAATCTGAGACTGAGATCAAGGCTATCTAGCAGGTGATCTCTGGATCTGATAATGAGATTAATCAACTGAATCTGAGACTGAGATCAAGCCTATCTACCGGGTGATCTCTGGATCTGATAATGAGATTACTCAACTGAATCTGAGACTGAGATCAAGCCTATCTAGCGGGTGATCTCTAGATCTGATAATGAGATTACTTAACTGAATCTGAGACTGAGATCAAGCCTATCTAGCGGGTGATCTATGGATCTGATAATGAGATTACTCAACTGAATCTGAGACTGAGATCAAGCCTATATGATGGGTGATCACTAGATCTGATACTGAATAACTTTATATGGGACCAAGCCTATCTGACGGGTAGTCTATGAATCAATAGAACTATCTGAGTTCCTCACTGAGATAGATGACTGTATCTGACAGTCCTAAGTTCTAAAGATTGATACTGAAACTGCAACTATGAGAAGTAGTCACTTAACTGACATGCCCCAAATCTCAACTGTTGGGGTCCAACATGTAACCCCAGCTAGAAGGGTGTCAATACCGTGCCATGGGTAAATACCTCTCTGGTCAAGCTTCTCTAACGGGTGACCCTCGCAGGAAGTCAATCCTAAGGCAATATAATAGTCAAGCCTATCTGACAGGTGACTGTCTTTCCTGACGGGTGACTCCTGCATCCTACACTGGCTACTGATACAAAATCAAACCAACAACACCAAGAGCTTCAAGTAGGCTCGGATTTCAGTCCAACAACACAAGAACAACAAGTTTAAGTTTCGGTTTTTCAGTCCAACAACACAAGAACAACAAGATAGATAACAATGCTAGTGAATCGAAAATAGCCCCACACGGTTTCACTAGACTTTAAGATAACAAAATCAACAACAACAACAAGATAAAGAAAGATAGATAACTTGACATATAACATTCAAGAAACTAAGAACCCTAACATCAAGAGAGGACCCTAAGTCTAATGAATATAAACACCAAGTTCTTACGAGGACCAAGAGGCACTCAACGACCTCAAAACCCTTGTTTCTAGCCAAAGAGACAACACAAGTATCCCTCTACTTGTGAGATGATAGAGGCGGCTTCTAAGAGAGGAAGAGAGAGCCGAAATATTTAGTGTTTTAGGTTACAAAAATCAGCATTCAAAAACTAACAAATAACTCTCTAACATGTGCTATTTATACTACAAACAAAAAGGGTAAAATGACCCATCCGCCCTTGCTTCTTGTGCCAACCTTGAAGAGTAGTTTATTACACATTAAGACCTCTCTTCACACATAAAAACGTTTAGGTCCTTGGTTGGTTCAATCACCAATTCACACACGGCCATTTGCATGAACAAGGCTTGGAGTTCTTGTAACTCCCGAGCTTGGCTTCGTGTGAAAGGCCGTGTACCTGTGGAGGCTGCCCCAACCGTATCATCCTCTCCATCTTGAGAGGAATTTGACCTCAAATTCAGCATTTGGTCATCTTCAACCGCATCCACGAGGGAGAGATCACCAACGTTGAAAGTGTTGTGCACTTGATATTCCGGTGGAAGGTCAATCTTGTAGGCGTTGTCATTGATTCTCTCAAGTACTTGGAAAGGGCCATCACCCCTTGGCAGAAATGTGGACTTCCTTTGAGCTGGAAACCGATCCTTTCGAAGATGAACCCACACCCAATCTCCGGGTTCAAGCACAAGCCTTCTTCTCCCTTTGTTTACCCTTTTTGCAACCTCTTGGTTCTTCTTTTCAAGCTTGACCCGCACCGTCTCATGCATTTTCTTCATTGCCTCGGCTCTTTTATTTCCATCTAAGCTGGTCATGAGATCACTAGACAAAGGAGTGAGATCTAAAGGGGTAAGGGGATTCAGGCCGTAAACACATTCAAAGGGAGTCATTCCCGTGCTCGAATGTATTACCCGGTTGTATGCAAACTCCACCAAGGGTAGGTGATCTTCCCATGAAGTCAGTTTACCTTTAACCATAGAACGTAGCATAGACCCTAAGGTTCTATTTACTACCTCCGTTTGGCCATCGGTTTGTGGGTGGCAAGACGTGGAGAAAAGTAACTTCGTCCCAAGCCTACCCCACATGGACTTCCAAAAGAGACTTAGGAACTTGGAGTCCCTATCGCTCACAATAGTCCTCGGTACCCCGTGAAGCTTTACAACATGTTCAACAAATAATGAAGCTACACTACGAGCATCCTCGGTTTTAGCACATGGAATAAAATGAGCCATTTTAGAGAATCTATCAACAATAACAAAAATGCTATCTCGGCCCTTTCTAGTCCTTGGCAGCCCCAAAACAAAATCCATCGAAATGTCCAACTAAGGTCTAAGGGGAGTAGGGAGTGGGGTGTATAATCCTTGAGGTAGGAGACGAGATTTCGCACTCCGGCAGGCCACGCATTGACTACAAATTTTAGCGACGTCTTTGCACATTTTGGGCCAATAGAAGTTTTCCTCTAAGATTCCGAGGGTCTTGTCTACCCCAAAGTGCCCCATGAGGCCTCCGTCATGGGCCTCCCTCACAAATAATTCCCTCCAAGAACTAGAAGGAACACACAACCTCCTCCCTTTGAAGAAATACCCATCGAACCGAGAGTAGGAGGAATGGTCATTCTCCTTAAGCCAACGGTCCCTTCCCTACTCTTCACATTTCCTAAAAATAGGAGCAAAGGTAGGATCCTCGGGATACAACAACCGCAAGCTCTCAAATCCCATCAATTTCGAAGACAAGGTAGCAACAAGCACATGCTTCCTAGACAAGGCATCGGCAACAACATTTTCCTTTCCTCTTTTGTAATGAATTACATAAGGGAAAGTCTCGATGAACTCAATCCACTTAGCATGACGCCTATTCAACTTGTCTTGGCTCTTAAGGTATTTCAACGACTCATGATCCGTTCGTATCACAAACTCCTTAGGCCACAAATAATGTTGCCAATTTCCCAAAGCTCTAATAAGGGCGTACAACTCCAAATCATAAGTTGAGTAATTAAGAGTTGCCCCTTTGAGCTTTTCACTGAAATAAGCAACGGGCTTACCTTCTTGCATCAAAACAGCCCCGATGCCAACCTTACTAGCATCACACTCTACTTCAAACATCTTATCAAAATCGGGCAATTGCAATAAAGGCGCCGAGATGAGCGTAGCTTTCAAGGCCTCAAAAGCCCTAGCTTGCTCATCACCCCATTTAAAAGGTCCGTTCTTCCTAATTACCTCGGTCAAGGGGGCTGCTATGGAACTAAATCCTTTGACAAACCTCCTATAAAAGCTTGCCAACCCGTGGAAACTTCGGATTTCTCCAATAGTTTTAGGGGTCGGCCAACTTCGAATAGAGTCTATCTTGGAATCGTCCACTTCCACACCCCTTGAGCTCATGACAAAACCCAAGAATATAACCTTATCAACACCAAAAGAACACTTCTCCATGTTGGCATACAGCTTCTCCTTTCGGAGCACATCAAACACACATCTCAAATGCATTACATGATCATCAATAGATTTACTATATACCAACACATCATCAAAGTAAACCACCACAAACTTTCCAATATAAGGCTTCATTACATGATTCATTAGCCTCATAAAGGTGCTAGGAGCATTGGTAAGGCCAAAGGGCATGACCAGCCACTCATATAGACCGAATTTGGTCTTGAATACGGTCTTCCACTCATCACCGGGTTGCATGCGAATTTGGTGATAGCCACTCCTAAGGTCCACTTTAGAAAACAAACAAGATCCGTGGAGCTCATCTAACATATCATCTAGTCTAGGGATTGGATGACGATACCTTATAGTGATTTTGTTGATGGCTCTACAATCGACGCACATTCGCCAAGTTCCGTCCTTCTTCGATACCAAAAGCACCGGAATAGCACACAGACTCATGCTTTCCTTGATGTATCCCTTGTTGAGAAGCTCCTCAACTTGTCTTTCAATCTCCTTAGTGTCCATGGGATTGCTCCTATAGGGCAGTTTGTTTGGAAGTTGTGAACCCGGCACCAAATCAATTTGGTGCTCAATTCCCCGAAGTGGGGGCAATCCTTGCGGAAGTTCTTGAGGAAATACATCTTCATACTCCTGCAACACACAAGAAATCAAAGGGGAAATGGAAGAATTAGTGGGGTTAGTATTAAAACAATGGGCCAAAAGTAACATCGGCTTGTTTTCATCATGGTACACGAAGAGTTCTTTCCTCCTAGCCAACATCACTACGTTTTCCATCTCCCTCGTCGTTGGGACAGCCTCGGATGTCCCTACTTCCTCACCTACGGCATCCCCCCCCTTTTCTCCCTTTTCGGATTCCTTCCCCTTTCCCTTCAACTCTCTCATCTTTTGATGCCACTCATTTACTTGGGAGGGTGAAAGAGGATGAAGTGTGACCTTTCGGCCATCCTTCTCAAGCGTATACCGGTTGGACCTCCCATCGTGTTTAGTAGACCTATCATATTGCCATGGTCTACCTAACAACAAGTGACATGCTTGCATTGGGATCACGTCACAAAGCACTTCATTGTGGTAGTTTCCCACCTTAAACCGAACCACACATTGCCTTGTGACCTTTAATTTACCACAATCGTTCAACCATTGTAGCTTGTAAGGACTAGTGTGTAGTGTAGTTGGTAGCTTCAAGAAATTTACCATAGCATGGCTCGCAACATTTGTACAACTACCACTATCAATCACCAAGGTGCACACACTCCCCTTTACAAGACACTTAGTATGGAATAGATTTTCCCTTTGACTCGGGTCATCTATCGCCTTACTAATCATGACACGTCTAACCACAAAGTTTGGAACCACACACTCCCCTTCTTGTGGATAGACATCTTCACTACCATCTACTTCATCATCATTCGGCCCATTCTCAGCTCCCTCTCCATCTTGAGGCTCGGCCTCATCCTCCCCCCTTTCGGAAACCACCTCCTCACCAAGGTAGTACACTTTCCCTTCTCGTAGGATCACATTGCGCCGGTTCGGACATTCATTGGCCTTATGCCCCCAACCTTGGCACTTGAAGCATTGGAACCCCTTTGGGTTGGGATATTTGTGAGCCTCCGGTTTCGGAGGGAATTTAGGGACTGTTTTGGACTCGGGCAGCTTCGTAGGGGCGGGTTGGTCCTTGTTTTTGGGCCAACCCGAGGGGGTTTGTACCCTTGCCTTGAAGGATGATCTCTCCTTAAGTTCCCTTTCAATCTCAAGGGCCGCTTGGAATATACCGTCAATGGTTTCAAACCGGTGAAGGGTCAAATGAGTGGAGATCTCTTTGTTCAACCCACACTTGAACCGGATGATGTCGTGACTGATTTGCTCCCCACGATGATCAAGTTTCAACATGAGTTGTTGGAACTCGTCAAAATAGGCCATCACACTCTTGCCCCCTTGCCGCAAGCCATATAATCTAGCAAGCAACTCATGACGATATCTCTCGGGAAGGTATCGTTGTCTCATCAAATACCTCAACCGAAACCAAGGTGGTGGCTGTCCATCAACTAATTCATTACCAAATCATTTAACATACTCCCACCAAGTGTTAGCATAGCCCTCGAGGTGAGCTATAGCGTAGCAACTCTTCTTTTCTTCCGAGATATCATTAACTTGGAAAACTTTGTCACAAGCCGATTCCCAAGTTAAGTAGGTCTCGGGGTCACTTTCACCCTTAAAGATGGGTAGGCTCAACTTGATGGTGTTGATGCCTACGTCTCTCTCTTGGTGTCGGTTTCCCCTATCTCCATACCCCCGGTATCTCCTAGGTTCTCCTCGACCCCCTCTTAACTCCTCCTCCCTCATATAAGCATCATCAAAGGCTCCATCTCCTTCATACTCCTCTCTACCGTATCCTTCAAAGTGGGCTGGTCGGCCTTGGCCGTTTTGATTCGGAGGATTTGGAATTTGCGGTCTTTGGGTTAATGGAGCTTGGAATGGAGGGTTCGGATTTAGTTGAGGTACTTGGCGTCCAAATACCTCTTGTGGAATTGGAGGGGCTTGGAAATGTAGTGGTCTAGTGGGGTCTCGGTTTGGAGGAAAATAGGTAGTTTGGCTTGCGGTATTTAGTGGAGCTTGGGGTGCATTTAGCATTTGGTGGACTGTTTCGGGGGTGATGGTTGCGGAGGAGGTCCTATCATGACCATTGGTAGATACATGTAGAGGAGTAGAAGGACGAGAGTTCCTTTGACTCTCCACTTGTTCTAATCTCCCACTAATAGTCGACACTTCCCCCTTTATTGCTGCCAAGTCCCCTCTCACGGCCCCAAATTCCGAATTCAACCTTTCAAGTGTCCGGGTAACGGCCTCAAGAGTGACCCTCATAGAATCAAGGGCATTATTATCCACATTATGAGACGTAGCTCCTTCCATTGTCAAGATATTATCCGCCTTAGTTCACCACAAGTTCGTGTTCCACAAGTGTTGTATAATTGGCTAGTAACCGTGAAATCTTAAGGTATGAGTAAGCTCTTATCCGGAATGGATTCTTGTTTGAAGACTCAAAGAATTCTTGCCGGACTAGAGTCAAAAATCAGCAATTCATTCAAACGAATAAAAGCACTCAAATAATCGTTGACACGAACAAACGGTTCAAGGAACTAGTTGACAACCTAGTAGGAATGTACTAGTTTGTTAATTAGTTCTAGGACCAAGTAAGGGAAACCAAGGATCAACAATTAGCAACCAAAGAATATCCTAAGTTGAGCTTATAGTGACGTGGCAGCATGCAATGGTTCCACACGTCCTTCTTCTCTTTTTTTTTTTTTTTTTTTTTGTTAATATTCACATAACTTGTTATAGTTTGCAAAGTGTTTTGGTGGGAAAAATAAAATCTTGTAGTATTTCACCTCTTTTCAAATTCAAGAAAGTGAGGTTTGGTTGACTAATCCCACAAAACAAGGCTCCTTGAATTAGGGAAAAGTGATTGACAAGACTAGAAGGTGATGGGTGCAAGTCTTTCACAACAACTTTATAGCTTGTCTTACAACTTGAGCACACAACAAGATGAACAAGATGAACAAGTTCAAAAGATGAACACCTCAACAAACTTCATCAACTTCTTTAGCACATAAACACACAACCACCGATTTTTCTTTTGGTTTCAACAACACACAACTTTCAGCCACTTCAAGTCACTACACAATGTTCAAGTTTTCAAGCTCAACTTTTGGATCTAGACACCTTAGTGTTGGTAAGAAAGAAACCAACACTAGAAACTCACTAAACAAGCAAAATAACACCAAGATCTAAACATACAACATCATTCTTGGTTTCAACTTTTAATGGACAGATTTCAGAAATTCTTTTTGGTGTTGTTTGTTTAAGCCGTGAACTAGCCCAAGATGGGTTATGTTGGAACACAACCGGTCAAGCTTTGATACCAAATGATACAAAATCAAACCAACAACACCAAGAGCTTCAAGTAGGCTCGGATTTCAGTCCAACAACACAAGAACATCAAGTTTAAGTTTCGGTTTTTCAGTCCAACAACACAAGAACAACAAGATAGATAACAATGCTAGTGAATCGAAAAGAGCCCCACACGGCTTCACTAGACTTTAAGATAACAAAATCAACAACAACAACAAGATAAAGAAAGATAGATAACTTGACATATAACATTCAAGAAACTAAGAACCCTAACATCAAGAGAGGACCCTAAGTCTAATGAATATAAACACCAAGTTCTTACGAGGACCAAGAGGCACTCAACGACCTCAAAACCCTTGTTTCTAGCCAAAGAGACAACACAAGTATCCCTCTACTTGTGAGATGATAGAGGCGGCTTCTAAGAGAGGAAGAGAGAGCCGAAATATTTAGTGTTTTAGGTTACAAAAATCAGCATTCAAAAACTAACAAATAACTCTCTAACATGTGCTATTTATACTACAAACAAAAAGGGTAAAATGACCCATCCGCCCTTGCTTCTTGTGCCAACCTTGAAGAGTAGTTTATTACACATTAAGACCTCTCTTCACACATAAAAACGTTTAGGTCCTTGGTTGGTTCAATCACCAATTCACACATGGCCATTTGCATGAACAAGGCTTGGAGTTCTTGTAACTCCCGAGCTTGGCTTCGTGTGAAAGGCCGTGTACCTGTGGAGGCTGCCCCAACCATATCAGCTACACAGTTCTAGAGTTCAGGTATTGCTCCTAACGACTCTGCCTCTCTGACGGGAAGCCGCCATCTCTTCCCTCGTTCGGTGCTAGATCTTAATCCCAACTAAAAGTCTCTGAACTTATTCTTAACTAAATACAAACTAAGCTGAATCTGATACTGATCATGTTTCTCGAATGGTATGACTGAGTTAAGCTGAATTCACTTGGTTTCATATCTGACAGAATACTACTGAACCTCATTATCTAACTGAACGGCACTGATATTTGAATAGAGTACTCGATTACTACAGAGGTTAGAACTGAACACTTGAATACTACTATATCTGAGCTGGTATAGAACTAAGGCTAGATTACTAGCGATACTCAGATTACGGCGATTATAGAGATTACTGAGATTTCTTAAGTTTTGTATCTGTCTGAGAGTACAGAGTTCTATAACTCACTGAGTTCTGAGAATTGTGGCTTGACTGAGATTATCGTGAAAACTGACACGGGCTCTAGACTGCAGCTAAATTATCGGGTATAAATACCCCCTAGACTCAATAACATAAAAGTAAGGCATAACCATTCTTGAATTATCAAGACCATGGAAATTCATTCATCATCACAATCACTACAACATCTCTTCAAGCATTTGGGAATCATAACATGTGATAGTATAGGGAGACATGCTATTGGCTCGTACTCCATTCAACAAGATATTGCATCAAACACTTAGCATGTATTAAAGTATTAACATGTATCAAAGAGCACATAATTGTGGAATTTCATGCTATGATGTCACAATTCATTCACTATGGCTTTTCAACAAACACTTGGCATGCATGGGCTTGCACACAATTGGGGATTTCTAATCAGCATGCTAGAATGGCTCTAATTCCTTCACATAAGCATTTTATCAAACATATGGGGAGCATGCATTTCTTATTCAATAATTTCTACACCTAATTGACATAAACACATCACTTAACAAGCAACTTGAAGAAGGTTTATCATGAACATCACATGAATTTCACATACTAGGGTCAAGCTTGAAAACCTTGTAAACAAACATGAATCACAACTCACTAATAGCATGAACATTAATTTCAACTCACATGAATCATGAAAACTCATAAACATAAAAGATTTGAAATTTAGAAAAGGATTCTTGAGATTCTTGGATGAAAGGGACCCAAGAATCAACATATGTATACCTTAGAGAAACTCTTTCTTGAAAGCTCTTGGAGAGATTCTTGATTTCTTGATTTCTCTTGAAGAAGAAGGAAGGGTTTTGATTTTGTAGAAACCCTAGCTCTTGTTCTTGAACAACTTTGAGAGAAACTAGTATTTTTAGGTTAAAATGAGGTCAAATCCCATGTTAAGGAGTATATATAGGGGTAACAAAATGACTCTTTTCACCTCTGGAATTAAATTGTAAAATCCAGATTTTTCATGCAAGCGCTACGCGCCATAATCATGCCAGCTTACTGGAAATTGGACAATTGGGAAACTGCTTGATAGCGCGACGTAGTGGAAATCGTGTTGCCACCTTGGTTGCGAACTTAAAAGGCACCACGATGTGGTGTAATCGTGTTGGTGCACTAGAAATTGACAATTCTGAAATTAAGCCTTGGTGCGATGCACCATAATCGCAGAGGCTTACTGGATTTTGATGATTGCCATTTTGGCTGGCTCCGTGATGCGCTAAAGTGCCAGGTGGGAAGAAAATTCTCAACCTTTAATTGCGGAGGATCACTAAAATCCTACACGGTTTAAAATACTTCTCACTTGGGAAGACACTTCTCAACCTTTTAGGGCCAGAATAACACTTTATTGAACACGCTCTAAGGCTTAGACTATGAGAGAATTTTGCGTGGTCTTACAGTTTAGGTGTTTTATCATGGTTATCATTATAATAAGAAAGAAAGACGGGCAAAAAGGGTCAAATGGATTAACTGGTAAACAATGTTTAAGGTGGGAATTTGGCTATGTGACAGGTCAAAAATGTCCTCGGGTCATTCTACAAACTAAGCTTACCTAGAATTTTGCTTTGAATACACTCGGGGCAAGTTCTAAACTACACATATGTACAAGAATTATTCAAAAATTTCACCACACATGGCATCATATTCATAGAGAAAAAAGTTATCCCTCCAACCAATTTGAGAAATTTAAGCTTCATAAGTTACTCCGAGTCAAAGGCTCATCCTTGTATAGAGAGAGCCAAAAATTGAATTTAACGGTCTCACTCAAAAGAAAGCTCAAAAACACCCTTGATCTTTGAAAAAAAGAAAACTATATTTTTGGTTTTTCTCAAAATCATTCTATTTCTTACCAATGAAATTTTAAAAGTACTTTTTGAACTTCTTCCTCTTCCTAAATAGTTAAAGAAAAACTTAGGTAAATGCAAGGCAACATTAGCATTACACTTCACGAGACTCTTTCCTCACAATTTCACATGTCACCCATTTAGCTCATAAAACACTCATGGCACTAATAGAAAAACAAACGACCATGAACCCTTAAGAATGGCGTCACCCAATCTATCATAGGGCAAGGCAATCATTCATGTATCTCAGGTTACTCAGACTTCACCTAGGGATGCTGTGATAAGCACATTAATCGATCAAACCATGGACACAATATTCATCAATAATTTGAACCAAAATCCACCATTTATACAATATTTAAGACCAATTGGACTCAAAACTATGCTCCAAAAATGATCACATAACGCTCCAAGAAGGTTCACATTAACCTTTACAAGAATATAAGGAGTTCCTCTCTTATTGATATTTTAAGAAACATGTGGTGTGTATGAAAGGTAAGAGCTTGAAAAATAGACAAACAACACATGTGAGAAAGCTCAATGCACCAATGTATCACCAAACACACTATTTTAATCATACTAACCCAATTAGATTACCTATTACTCAATTAAGCAAACAAACTACAAGTGGATGTTTTGTCGAACACATAGTGTGCACTAGAGTATAGAAGCAAGAATTTTTGTAATTGAGCATTTGAAACAAGGCACACATTAAAAAAATTTCATCCCAACAATAACATTCAACAAAATTAAGCTCAAATGAAATAAATTCAACCAAAAGAAACCATAGAATGTGATCACTATTCATACATTAAAGAAACTTTAATTAAGGATCATACCTTGTGAGCTTGTTTAAGAGAGGAAAATAATAAAATAAAAGTCTAGTATACTTATCTGGGGTTTCATTCTTGAGATACCTTTTCTAACTTATGCTATCACCTACAAACACCCAAAAACAAGATAAAAATTTAATCAAAAACATTAGAGAACATAAAAAAAAAATTCCTTCAATTTCCTTGCAAGAAGTACCTTAGTTAAGGTCGTGGCACGACATATTTTGACTATAATTTATGTCTCCATTTTGAAGATTTGAATCATCAGCCCAACTTTAGATCAATATATCTTCGAGGTACTTTGGGCAAAGGTGAGGGCACAACGATACATTTTCTATCTCTCCACTTTGAAGACTTAAACTTTTTACCCAACTTCACATTAATTTTTTGAATAAGCTCATTGGGTATTGGTGAGAACATCAAAAGACCACTTGTCAAACATTAGATTTTGTACTTATTAGCCATTAAGTGAGGGAATTCATTTCTCCCATTTGGAATAACAAAATCTAAAATATAAGAATTTTGTTCCTCATCTCCAACGCTCATTATTTCCTCGGATGGTTCGACTTCCATCACATCCACCAAGCATAATGTGGAAAAGTTCTTGGAATGAGATCGTCTTACCAATTCTAGAGTTGTATTGTTCTCACCCTAAAATAAACTAGAGTCTTCACAAAGGATTAGCTTGGCTTTTTCTTTCAACTCTAGTATCGTTTCTTCAATTTCGGCATCCATTATTGTTCTGGAGTCGATTGGTTGATAAATCACAAAGCATTCTTCCACATCAATCTCATCTTTATTTAAAGATTAGACATATTCATGGCACTTGAAAGATCGGATTTGTCACTCACTTCTTCTTTTTTTTCACTTTCCTTTTCAAATGCCGCTATGGATTGGTGCAAGAGATGCATGTTCTCCCCCGTTGTAGTCACCCGGTCTAAGTTAGTAAGATACATTACTTCAACACCATTATATCTGGCATATTGTTCTTCATTTATCACATTATGAGACCTATCAAACTCATAAGAAGAACTAGCCTTTTTGTTAGCATAACTAGGGGAGGGGGCATTTGGATAATTACTCCAATGTCAATCTTTACCACCATATAAAGAATAATCACACTCCTAATAGGATTGATATGGTGCACACACCTCTTTTTGGGGAGCGTACTTACAATTTTGCCAAAAATAGGGTCACCACACTATGAAAATGGATCATTAAGATAATATTTGCAACCACCAAAATCATATTCTAAAACATCCTAGGTTTTGACCCTTAGAAAATTTCCTGAAAATCCATTCTCAAGACCCAATACAACTCATGGGTACAAACCTTATGCTGGGGTATGAGTGGTATGGTCCTATCGTATACCAGCCATTGTTAGTTGGTGGGATGGTTTTGGTCCCTGGAATAGGTATAACTTAGAGGTGTGAGTCGTAAGGGTTTGGTATGAGTCATAGTAGGGACTCATATGGTAGGCAGTGTTTGATCCTCTCGATATTTTATTATGGAAGAGATACAGGTTATGGGTATATGCAGTGGTTACGACTTGGTTGGATGATTCGTATACTGGACAATGTTTGATCCAAGGGTTGAGGCTTGGATACGAGTTGTGGGTACTGGTCGTGTAGGAGGGAACGACTCATATGGGTCAGTCATATCCCTGTGATGAGTTTTTTTAAGAAATTTGAGTTGGGGTATTCTGAACATTTCCCTACTTACCCTAATTAGGACCCACGACTTCTAATACACTTAGGAATTTATTTACCCTATTATTATATCCATTAACACTTAGAAACTATTCAAAAACATCTCATAATTCTCTTAAGAGTCTTTGGGGTAAGAAGGCTAGTGTTTTATCTTGAGGATTTCTTTGGGGCTTGTCTTGGTGATTTATTTCCATCAATTCTTTGGTATAAGGCATGATTTTCTTCCCTCATTGTAATTTTAACTAAAGGCATGGTTTATATGATTGATTTCATGGTTTTACTATTTCATGATTATGGTTTTCAACTATTATTGGGGGTTATGATATTTAATGCTTGGTTATGGTTTTCTATGGTTTTAATTATGATTTTATATGTATTAATGGTGGTTATGGATCATTGGATTTCATGGTAATGGTTTAATGGTCTTTGGAATTGGTTTTGGTTATATTATGCCCTTAAGGTGTTCGATAAAATACTTATAAAGATATGTTCATTGCATTGACTTCTTTTAATGGAACTCTTGTATGTTATAAACTGGACAAAGAATTTATGCATGGCTTAAATGGGTTAAAAAGGATAAAGGCTAACTGGTTATGCTTGTGGAGAACATAGAATTCTCCCAATGGGATTTAATATGGTAATTGAAAGGGCACC
Source organism: Capsicum pubescens (assembly GCA_030864215.1). Taxonomy (NCBI): domain Eukaryota; kingdom Viridiplantae; phylum Streptophyta; class Magnoliopsida; order Solanales; family Solanaceae; genus Capsicum; species Capsicum pubescens. The sequence continues at coordinate 131,161,876 of CM061543.1, forward strand.
TAAGGTCCCCTTAACCTAAATAGTTTGGATATGGATGTTAATTGCAAGTCAGGGGTGGATACCATCAATATTGGCCTTGGTTAATAAATGGTAAATGGATATTTGGACATGGTTTTAATTGGGCATTAATGGCAGGGTGTGTAGCTAAGACGTGGAAGGTGGCGATCCTTGGGAGGCCCAAAATTGGAAAATCATATATGTCGATATGAGGGGTATTGATGACCATGTGCGAGTGTCATATTTTATATTGGGGGATGTACTAGTCATCCCATAGAATATTCCCTGGTCGTGTGGCTACACGCACCAGAGCCCTTTCATCAAGGGGAGTTGAACCTATATGGCCCGTGGGTGGTTAAGACGACAATGCTACACAGCCCAGGTAAAGGTTTTAAGTGCATGCTAAACCCTATCCCCTTTCCTGGCACTTATATATGTATGGTTGTATGCATTATTGATTGTTTTACTTGGTTTATGATTGGCATTATTTTATTCTTATCCTAAGATTCATACTAGCGGTCACTCGCTAACCCATTCTACTGGCAGCTGTATAACCACACTATGTAGGAACCGGCCATTCTACTCCTCCAGTTTAGCAAATTCGGTATTAGCATTTGGACTAAAGTGGTAAGCTTACATCCTTTCGGAAGCATCATTTCATGTTATGGATTTCTTTACACTTTTCTTTTATTTTGTATATTGGTTTTGGCCATGGCTGGGGGCATGCCCCAATCAGATTTGTTTATTCTCTTAGATAGAGTCTTTATGGTACTTCTAAGGGTTGGTATGAGCGGGATCGGTAGAGGTGTCAGCCTTAGCATTGGTATTGATATTAAGGCTGGCATTATTGGACATGATTTCTTTTTGTTCCATCCTATTACATTTGGGGATTGTTTTTTATATTTTGTTTTGGCATTTCGCTTTGGTTTATAGTCTATGGTTTGGTTTGGTATGGTTGGCCGGTTGTGCGGTACGGTTGGGCTGGTCACAGGTGTGACCCTATCCTAGAGTCTTGTGAGAACAATAATACTATCTTGTTATATGTTCAAAATTCAGCCCATCTAAGGATTTACATAGGTGGTTGGGTTGGATAACAGGGGGCGGTCCCCGATCCTGATTGGACTTGGGATTCCCATTATGACAAGGCCCGGGGGAGGGCTTGTCATATTCATTCCAAGATGCACAGTGACAAGTAAAAACAAAAATCTGTCTAACACAAGAAACAAAATAAAATCACAAACAGACATTCACAAGTTTGAATCAAAGCAAGTAAGCTAAAATTCAAAACTAACTTAATATGCTAAATTGTTCACCGACAATTATGCCATTTTTGATAACGCTCAACTTACACATCAAATTAAGTGCAAGGTGGTCGTTGTAAATATAATACCCAACTTTGATCGGGGTCAAATCCATGAGGAACAATGTGGATCATGATAAAACATTCTGGAGTTTTCAACAGTTTTCAAAAGTATTCAAAAGTATAACTATTTTTAGGGCTTATAAAGGACCAACTCAATGATAAGAATAATTAGAGCATAATTAATTAAGAGAGGATCTTGGGGTCATGCCATTCTAGGTGAGAACTTATACATGGGCAATTGTAATTTTTTCAAAATTTAGCTAGAGTCATGGGTAGGCTAGGTTTAAATGTATAAGTGTAATCTTTCAATAAAACACTAAAATTTTCTCATGCATTCTTTCAAACACCTCACATGCGTGACAAATTTACCAATCCATAGCCTCAACTGAGCATTCTTATTTCCAAGATGATTCTTATGAACTTTTCCAATTCACTTAACACCCTTATTTCTAAGATAGTGCTAATAAACAAGCTAGCTCAAGGTGTTGTTTGCAAATATATCTCACTCAATACCCCTCTTTAAATGATAGTTTGGGATCCAAAACAATTGGGGTTTTCACCCCCAAGTTTTAGTTCAAACATAGAGTAAAGCAAAAACCATAATAAATATCTAATTAGGTAGATAAATAAGCAACACTCATGCAATAATTACTACCTTTTAAAGAATAACCCTAAGAGAAATAATTAGCTACTTGTAAGGATAGAAAGAAAGATATACTGAAATTTCCACCAAATTGATCCATGAAAGTTAAAGAGAATGCAAATCCAAACTTTAAATTTCAATAAATCTCTAATAGAAATGGTTAATACCTTACTTAGGAATTACTCTAATGTATTCTTCACTCAAGTATAGTACAATAGTGTTCCCCAAAATATGGGAAATAGAAGATGGTTCTAGATGGATAAAAGATAGATGATGAAAATTGAGCTAAAAACCACTATTTAAGCCCCAATTCGACATTTTCCAAATATTACAAAAATGCCACCTTACTCTTGGTCTCTTTAAGTAAATTACAAGTCTTTCCTTGAAATTTTTCCAACATATTGCGATCTCCATCACTTGACCACATTCGCAACTCCCAGAATTGTGGTGGTCACCTTACGATTGTCAGGGTTTGACTTGACCTCAAATCATGACCACGCCCCTCAGGCTACAATCTCGGTAACTGAGGGTCGATTCTTGGGCTTGATTTCCAGCATTTTGGCTTTTTTCTTACACATTTGGTCTCTTGTTGACTTGAATGACTTGCTCATCTTCACTTTTAAACTTTTACCTACACAAATAAGCATTATGTAAGAAATTAACAACTAATTAACAAAAAAGAATGATAAGTTAGTGTAACACCCCAAAATCTAGTTCCCGGGATGCCACATGGTGCTCTGAACTACAAGTAGTCGTGAGCTAACCCTGGCTACTCTCTACTAATTTTGGATCTCAACATAGGGGAAATTTGAATATGAAATCATAATAATGCAGAAAATCTTATCTGAAACATGCTAAAAGTCTAGGTAAAACAATACTGAAAAATCTGAATTCTGAATCAAATGTCTAAAACTAAATCTATAGTCCGATAAGCCTCTACTATCTGAATCTAGAGAGTCACTGGGACAGGACCACAACTAACTCAAACTGTCTGAAATGAAATAAAGGAATATTTACTAATAAACTGAAAGTATGTATAACTAAGTCCCCGGACTATGAGGACTCACCAACTACAGGGATGTAGATGAGATGCTTGGGAATCACTCACGCGGCTAAGACTGAGAACCTGAACCTACATTATGAGGCAACATATAACATAGACATATAAGTGGATCAGTACTTTGAGGATGTACTGAGTGTATGGGGGTGCATGCAATAAGTAATTAATATCATCACAATTTATAAAATCATGCATGCTAAATATAAATGACTCACACAGGCTTGAGTAATCTGAAATAGGAAGATTATAAATCATAAATCATAAAACATATAACATAAATCTGGTGAGCCATTACATTTAGTTCTGAAATCTGTAAAATATCTTGAAGATTAAGAATATTAAAACCATAACTTCTAAAACATATGATTTTATCTTAAAGTTTTAAATCAATAGACTGTTGAAGAGAGGGGGACATCTTTTGGGAGGTTCTTCTAACCTACATACACCATATGAGCATCCATGGAGTCCCACGTCTGGCCCCAGTTAGGTAGCGCTGATCTACCCTTGCCATCAGAATAAAACTTCTATGTTAGTGATCACAATCTGAGTCTTTCATGTAGAAGTGGGAATAAATATGAATCCTACGTTGACACGTAGTTCTGGGGTCTGAAACCGTAGTAACCTACCCATCTCGATTAATCTTTTATTTTTGGACGGATTGGGGGTTGGAGATTTACCAAAATACCCCCTTTAAACATTGCAATGGAACTGGAAAAATGAACTTTTTGCAAACTGGGTGGCCACTGCGATGCGCCACTATCGCGGTGTCTAATTGGAAATGGATGAGTGGGAACTAGGGTTTTACCGAGATTCACCACAATTGCGGAACTCTTTAGTTTGTCATTTTGACCACTGGCGCGACGCGCCAGTATCGCTAGGTTTCACTGGAAATTGCCAAACAAGAAATTGGGCCTTTCCGCAATGCGCCAAAATTGCGGAGTCTTACTGGAAATTGACAATTGTGATTTTACGCTTCTCCATGACGTTCTAAGGGCCCAAATCACGATGTTTTATGATTAAAACTTAAAATAGTCATAACTTCTTACTCGGGTATTGAATTTAGGCAAATTTTATATCGTTGGAAAGCTTATTCAATTTCCCATATAATGGGATGCCTAAATCTAAAGAATTCCACTTGAAATAAATTGTATTCATTTTGGAAGCTATCCCTTAACATTCTAGGGACTAATTTAATCTAGGAAAAGTGCGGGGGTATTACAGTTAGGCTTAAAAAGTGCTAGTAAGTTGTCAAATTAATGAATTATCACCTCCCAAAAGATCCAATAGAAGAAGGAATGACAACGATAATGGTAACTAGAAAGTTCTACTAGCTCTAGTAGATCCCCTAAATGAGAAAGTTTTTTGTGCCAAATTTAGGGTTGTTGTTCAGGTGCTTGCACATGCTAAGACCAACTAGGTTAATCAGCATATTGTTACACCAACTAATTCAAATAGGAACATAGCTGATATAAGAGCCTGAGAATTGACTAGAATAAATCCTATAGAGTTTCACAACTTAAAAATAGATGAAGATTTGTAAGACTTCATTGATGAGATTTAGAATATCACTTGGATTGTGGTCATTACTGTAATGACCTGGGAGTACCCCCTGGCCGTCAGACGATGCTTAAGACTAAGAATAGTCCCAAGCTAACCCATGATATATAATTGGCATTGAACACATTGGAAGGTGGACTAAGATATACATACTTGACGAAAGAAACCAACTTTTAAATCTTTTTTTTTTGAAATATTACAACTTAGAAATCTCAATAAAATCTCTTTAACTGAAATAAGCATTGTCTGACAATACTCTAGTCTTATAACTGAAAAAGTCACTAGGACATACCCCAGCCGACCCATAAAATAAATAAACTAGTTATGCAACATCCATAATATCTAAAACTCCAATAGACTTGGTCCTCGGACTATGAGGACTCACCAAATGTCGTGATATAAGAGGTGATGCTCGTGATCAATCGTGCTACTGGAAACAAGCACCAAAACCTACATTATAATAAATATAGCACATAAAAATATATGTGGTTAGTACTTCTAGAATGTACTAAATATATGAGGGTTAACGCACAAGAAAAACCAAAAATAAATAAACTTTCAAATTATGTATGCTAAGTGTAAAAGGACCCACCTTGGACATGAGTAAAGATGAAACTGAAGGATCATAAAACATAAATGATAAAGCATAATGTAAATCTTAGTGAGTCATCACACTTAGTTTCTAAAATCTTTTAGTTTCTAAAATATTTGCTTTTATTCTTTCTTATGGGAGATTCTTCTAATCGATATAAACCATGTGAGCTATCATTGGGTCCAACATCTTACCCACATTAGGGAGAGCTACTCTACCTTTGCTATTGGAGTAGAACCTTAACTTATATGATCACTAAACTTCATCCATATTGGGAAAAAGAATACACTCTATAGGGGCTCGTATTTTTTGGAAATTAGGATGTACTCATCCATATTCCCTTCTCGGTGCTAAATACTACTCCTATATACATACATATATATATATATGCTAATACTTAGAAAATCCACCTTAAAATGGCATATGAGTTTGTAATTAGAAACCAATTATGCATCTCTTGCTTAAATCATACCCTATGGGTGAAGTTATGGATTTATAATCTTAATTGAGATCACAAGATCAAAATTGAACTTTAACCAAGTTGTAAAACTTTGTAACATAAACTCAAAAACTTAAACTCCTTGGAACTCAACATCTTGTACTTAAGTCTTGAAATTAATGCATTCTTTCATAGAATCCCATAGAGAAATATTATGCCCAATACTCAATTTGGAATATTTCATTAATTCATCAAAATCCAAGTCGAAGTAATGGTAATCACATCATAATAGCAATCATACAAGTTAAAACAAGAACAAAAGCAAACTCTTATGCACTTTAAACCTTAAATTCTTATGATAATGTCATAAATTCAAGAATATGAGAATTAGGTATGAACCTTAATTGAAATCATATAAATTCAACTTTAAAAATCAATTTTTTAGGAAAAAGGATGAAGGATTATACTTTCTCAAACCCCATATACCTGGACTTACTTGACTTCCTTAAAAGAAACTTAGACTTGGAAACCTAAGATATAGTTTTAAAGAAGAAACCCTAGTCTTGATATTCTTGAGGGAGAGAGAAGAAAGAACGTTGTTAAGTGATTGAAAATAGGTAAAAATAATGCCTCTTTTATGTTTTAAGTCATGGGTTGGGAGTTTAAAAAGGAGAAAAGACCAAAAGGCCCCTTAACTGAACAAATAGAAACTTGATCATCAGTCATCATGAGTCACCTTACGACTTGTGACATCTGATTATGAGTCTTCCCAGTGACTCATAATAAAACACCCTAGGTTTTGGCTAAAAATTTCCTGATCTTTGATCTCATTGTCCTAGTAAAGACCCATCATACGAGTCATATGGTGTAGGTACGATTCAGGTAACCCTAGTCATTAGGTGTCCAGTAGATAGTGATTGATTTTTTATCTTGGTAATGACTTGGTGATAAGGGTTATTAGGAGTGGTGAGATGTCGTTTGGTCAGTCCTTAATAAAATTAGAAACTTAGTGACTTGACTTAGCTCTGAGTGCAAGTGGCTCACTAAGAGCCTTGAGAATAGGTTATGAGTGTTAAGGTTGATTCATTTGTTGTCCAGTGTCCAATCCCTTGGGTTCTATCTTGGATAAGACTAGACCATAGAGTATGTTCAGGTCACGAGTGGGGTAATAGAGTGGAATGGTTGACAGCATGTGGGTGTCTAACTCAATGTCTTGGTGATGACTCAAGGGTTCTAGTCGTAAGATGTGGTGATGAGTCGATGGGTCGACTCATAACCATGGACAAATTTTTTACATCTTTAAGCTAGGGGAACTTTAGACATTTACCACTCAAAACCCTTAAGAACCCACATCCCAATAACACTTTTTGGTCATTCATTCCACACTTTACAAGATTAAACATCCTCTTTACTCTCTCAAAATCCTCTCAAGCAAAATTGGCTAGGGTTTCTCTAAAGTGGTCATCTAAGGGCTTAAGGATCAATTTCTCTCTATGAATCTTTGTAATTCAGGCATGTGACTCTTCCTTTATTGTTATTTTACTAAGGACATATGTTTTAATTAATGTTTTCATGATATTATTATAGTTTTGAAATAAAGGTTGGTGGTTTTGGATGTTCATGGTTGATTAATGTTCCTCATGACCTAATTATGGTTTTTCATGTTTTAATTATGGTTTTACACATGTGGGTGCCTGAGAATGGTTATTTAATAGAGGGGTCATGGTTGAGCCCCAAATATGATGATTTTGTCTTTGATAATTGCATGCCTTCAACTTATTTGTGAAATTGCCAATGAGAATATTTTTTGTCACATAGTTTGATTATCGTTGGAATATTTACATTGCATAAATGGTTAAAAAACATGAATTGGTTTTGGTTGGTTTCATATGATTTTGGAAAGTCCTTGGTGGCTATGGTTTGATTGCAAATGGTTTTGGTTAATTAGAAATAATGGAGTCTAATTTGGTTAAATGGTTTATATGGTATAAGGTAATAGACTTGCAAGCTCTAATTTTGGTATGATGATATCTATGGTTAATGCCTAATTAAAAGTATCCTCGATAAATGGTTGATTGTGTAAATGATTTAATATGGGCTTAAAGGGTGTCGAGATGCAAAGTTGTGGAATGTAAGGGTCTCGAGATGAACGACATTGGAAACTCACGTGTGCCGATGTGAGGGTGGTCTTGGTGACTATGTGCATGATGTCACACATTTTTTTGGTGATGTACTAGTCATCCCAGGTTGTTTTCTTTGATCGTGCGGCTAACATGCACCGAAGCCCTTTCAGTAGGGGCGCTGACCCCATATAGCCCAAGGGTGGTTTAGGATAGCCAAGCTACACAACCCAAGTTAAGGATTTAAATGCATGCTAAACCTTTTTCCCAATACCGACATAATATATATATATGTATAAATGTGATTGCATATGGTTATTTAATTTAGTTTTGAATGATGGCATTATTTTACCTTTATCTCTAAGTTACATGCTGTCGTTTACCCCACTAACTGTCTTTGGGTGCTGTATTCCCACACAAGGTAGGAACCATCCATACTACTATTTCTCCTGCTGAGTGACTTAGATTGAAGGACAGCTTTAAGTATGATTGAAGTGGTGATCTTCTATATTTTGGAAGACTCCATTTCATACTATGGACTTTTTTTTATTATTGTTTTTTCTTTGGTATTGGTTTTGGCTATGGTCGGGGGCATATCTCGATCGGATGTTCTTTGATTCTGGTTAGAGGCTTTGTCGGACTACTATAGGCATGGGCGGTGTTGGTATTAGTGATTTCCTTGGTATTGGTATTGGTATTGGTTGGACACTTGGTTATGACTATTTGGTCATGGTTATAGAGTTTATCTTATGTCCTTAAATTATTATTCTTTTATCTTGTTATATGCTCAGAATTCTTCCAACAAAGGGAGTAGGGTGGTTACGGTTGGGTATTGGGGGTGGTATCCACTCCTAGGTGGACTTGAGATACTCTATATGACTAGGCCCTGGTTTAGTCATGTCAGATTGGTATCAGACCCCAAGGTTCATGGTAAATTGGGTTCCTCAAAGTCGTGTTGAGTAGAGTCTCTATTAAGGGTGTGTAGTGCGCCACACTCTTAAGGGAGAGGTTACAAGTCATTTAGGAATATTTCTCTTTCTTGTGTTCAATTTTCATGTTGTAGAGTCTAAGGTCCTGAAGTCTTCTCTACTACCCATTTGTTTACTTTTCAGATCATGCCTCCCAGAAGATCTAAAGTTCACGAAAACTCCCCTGTCCCATCTGAGGATAATGTTGATGGAACACATCCTACTTATGGGGTCTAGACTTAGTTGAAGGGTCCAGTTCCTGATTGCCCTCTTAGAGTTCCACCGGTCCCCTCCAGTCATTCTTGCGCTCCCCACACTGATATGACAAATGCTAAGTTTCGTGTCTATTTATATGTTGGCTCAGTTGGTAGCTTCTCAATTAGTGCATGGTTCTTCTGTTACTCTATTTTTTAAGGCCATAAAGGTTGGCCATTTTATGATGTTGAGCCCTTCTGTGTTCACTAGTGTTAAGGTTGACGAGGATCCTCAAGGTTTTATTGGCGAGATGGAGAAAATCTTTCATATTGTGCATGTTATTAACATGAAGGGTGTGGAATTTGCTACCTGCCAACTGAAAGATATAGTATTCCAATGGTATGAGGAATGGAAATAGTCTAGGGGTGATGATGTTGAGTTAGCCCTGGGAGATAATTTCACTATTGCTTATCTGGACCGCTTCTTTCCTCAGGAGTTGAGGGAGGTGAAGGAAGAAGAGTTTATTAACCTGAAGCAAGGCAAGATGTCAGTCAAAAAGTATGTCTTGAAGTTTCACCAGCTGTCTCGATATGCTCTAGAGTTGGTTTCTAGCATGAGGGATGGAATAAGGATGTTCGCTTCTGAGTTATCTCGAGACTTAATTTTGGTGAGTAAGGCTGCCTCATTGAACAAGGATATGGAAATCTCCAAGCTAGTGGTGTACATGCAACAGGTTGAGAATAAGAAGATAAAGCAGGCTAAAATAAGGGAGAGGTAAAGCAAGAAGTATAGATTTTTTGAGTAGGGTAGTGGCTAACAACAGAGTTACATGGATAGTGAAAAGTGGTTTAAGAAGAAGTAAGGCAGTTCTGGGTCATATTCAACGGCTAGTTCTCCCTACCCAAAGCCATCGAGTGATAAGCATTTTCATGGTGACACCAATTGTAGGGCATAGGGGGTGTCTAATCTCAGGCTACTACGACCCAATTATCTTCATTCTATCCTCCCTATAGATTTTATGGTCTATTTATCAGGGTTACTGTGAAGAAGGAAAGGACAAGTGATTCAACTGTGGCCAGCCAGGGCATATGATTAGAAGTTGTTTTGTGGATAAGATTGATTCTGGGAAAATAAGGTTCCTATTGCCTCTTCATCAGCCCCAACACCAAAGGGTGCACTATCTGGCTTTGGCATTGGTCAGAATTGATTCTATGCTCTCAATACCCGTTAGAAGTCTGAGTCATTGACTGATGTTGTTAATGGAACAATGAAACTCTTTTCCTGTGATGTGTATTTTTTACTTGATCGGGTTCCACTTTTTCTTATGTGACCCCATTTATAGATGTGCATTTTAGCTTTGATCTTGAGTGTATTTCAGACCCTTTCCTATTTCTACACTAGGGCTGACTCTGTGGTGGCTAGAAGAGTCTATAGGGGTTGTGTGGTATTTATGGGTGGTTGGGAGACTTTCGTGGATCTATTTAAATTAGACATGGTTGATTTAGATTTCATATTTGGGATGGATTGGATGCACTCGTGCTATGCTTCTCTAGACTGATGGACACTTAATACCATCTTTAAATTCCTAAATGAGTTGGTTATTAAGTGGGAGGGTGGTTCCCTAGCTCCTAAGAGGAGGTTTGTATCATATCTTAGAGCTCGAAGATTAATCTCCAATGGGTGTCTCTATCATCCAATTTGGGTTAAAGATTCTAACTCGGAGGGTCCTTATATACATTCCATCCTAGTAGTAAATGAATTTCCTAAGGTTTTCCCTGACAACCTTCCCGGTGTTTCTCCCGATAGGGAGATTAATTTTAGGATAGATCTTGTTTTGGTCACTCGTCCTATTTCTATTTCCCCATATAAAATGTCTCCAACCATGTTGAAAGAGCTTAAGGGGCAACTAAAGATCTTTTAGATAAGGGTTTCATCCATCCTAGTGTGTCTCCGTAGGGTGCACTGATTTTAAATGCGAGTAAGAAGAATTTCCCTTTGGATGTGTATTGACTACAGGCAACTGAATAAGGTGACGGTAAAGAATGAGCACCCTCTTCTAAGGATAAATAATTGTTTGATCATTTTTAGGGTGCTAATTTTTTCTCCAAGATTGATCTTTGGTATGGGTATCATCATCTAAAGATAATGGAGATGGATATCCCTAAGATTTCCTTCCATACCCACTATGAGCATTTTGAGTTTCTATTTTATCCTTTGGGTTGACCAATGCCCCCACGACATTCATGGATTTGATGAATAGTCTTTCATTAGAGTTTGGATCTGTTCATCATTATGTTCATAGACGATATTCTGGTGTACTCTAAGAGCGAGGTGGATCATGTCGATCACCTTTGCATTGTGTTGAAAACCCTGATAAAGCAACAGTTATATGCCAAATTTTTAAAATGTGAATCCTGGTTGAACGCTATCACTTTTTTGGGCCATGTCATTTCTAGTGAAGGGATCGTGGTGGATTCGTAGAAAGTTGCAGTGATTAAGAAGTGGCCTAGACCTATGACTCCAACCGATATTTGGAGCTTCTTTAATTTAGCTTGTTACTATAAGAGATTTATGGAAAGTTTTTGGACTACAATTGTCCCATTGAATAAGTTGACTTAGAAGAAGGTAATGTTCTCATGGTCTGATGCCTGTGAGGGTAGCTTTGAGAAGATGGAGGATAAACTGACTTCGGCTCTGGTCTTGACTTTGCCCGAGAGCACGGATGGGTTTATGGTCAATTATGATGCATCCCATGTGGGGCTTGGTTATATCTTGATGAAACATGGCAATGTGATAGCTTATGCCTCTAGACAATTGAAGGTGCATGAGAAAAATTATTCGACTCATGACTTGGATTTACTGGCTGTGATACTTGCACTGAAAATTAGGTGTTACTATTTGTATGGCGTGCGTGGGGATATATTTTCAGATCATAAGATCTTGAATTATGTGATTACTCAAAAAGAGGTAAAACTCAGGAAAAGAAGATGGCTTGAGCTGCTCAAGGATTATGACATGAGTCTTTACTACTATCCACGTAAAACTAACGTGGTTGTTGATGCTCTTGAAAGGTTATCCATGGGGATTCAAGCTTGTATGGATGAGGGAAAATGGGAATTGGTGAAAGATGTCCACTATTTATCTAACCTTGGAGTTCACCTCTTGGACTTTGAGGATGGTGGTGTGTTTGCTCAAGAGGTGGCAAAGTTATCCCTGGGTGCTGCGGTGAAAGAGAAGCAAGTGTTAGATCCTATCTTGATGAGGATCAAGGGTGATGCAAATGGGTAGAAAGTAATGGCTTTTGAAGTTAGTGGAGATGGTACCTTGCTATACAAAGAGAGATTGTGTGTTCCCAACATAGATGGATTGCGAGAGAAGATCTTGGCTAAGGTGCATGAGTCGCATTATGCTATTTATCCTGGTTCAACAAAAATGTATCATGACCTTAAGGATATGTATTGGTGGAACAATATGAAGAGGGTATGGCTAGTTTTGTGGCTAAGTGCAGTGTCCCTTCAAGTAAAAGTTAAGCACATGAGTCCCAAAGGGATATATCAAGAGATTGAGTTTCCTGTGTGGAAATGGAAAGTGATCAATATAGATTTTGTTACTGGTCTTCCCCAGTCTCGAAATCAATTTGATTTGATTTGGGTAATCGTGGATAGGATGACTAAGTATGCTCACTTTTGGCCAGTGAGGACCAATTTTCAGCAGAGGATTATGCGAGGTTATACCTCCATGAGATTGTGAACTTGCATTGGGTGCCTATTTCTATCATCTTAGATCGTGGTACGCATTTTTCATCTCACTTTTGGCGGTTGTTTTAGAAAGGTTTGGGGACTAAGGAGAGCCTTAGTACTACTTTCCACACATAGTCGGATGGGCAGGCGGAAAGAACTATTTAGATATTTGAAGATATTCTTTAAGCTTGCGTGATTCACTATAGTGATAGTTGGGTCGAGTATTTTCCTCTTATAGAGTTTGCATATAACAATAACTACCACTCTAGCATTGGGATTGATCCATTTGAGGCCTTGTATGGTAGGAGGTATAGGTCTCCTATCGGGTGGTTCAAGATTGGTGAGGCAGAGATGTTTGGTACGAATTTGGTTCACCAAGATATGGAAAAGATGAAGGTGATTCAGGATAGGCTTAAATCCTTCCAAAGTTACCAAAAGTCTTATACGGATATGAGGAGTAGGAAGTTAGAGTTTGAGGTTGGGTATAAGGTGTTCTTAAAGGTGTCTCCCATGAAAGGAGAGATGTAGTTTGGGAAGAAAGTGAAGCTTAGTCCCCGGTATGTTGGTCCGTACTTGGTTTTGAAAAGGGTTGGAAATATTGCTAAGAGTTGGAGTTTCCTTCTAGTATGAGTTCCATTCACCTGGTGTTCCATGTTTCTTTGTTGAGAATGTATGTGGGTGATCCGTCGTAAGTAGTGTCTATCAAGGATATTGGTTTTTCACATTCCCTGTCTTATGAGGTGGTCCCCATTGAAATTTTAGATTAGCAGGTTTGTCGGTTACAGATGAAAGACGTAGCTTCTGTAAAGGTTCTATGGAGTAACCGCAAGGTGCAAGAGGCTACTGGTGAAGCTGAAGAGGACATGAAGTACAAGTATCCATTCTTATTTCCCATTTCAAAAAATTGTGCTTGAGGTATGTATTGTTCCTAACATCTTTATTTTTTGTCTTTCTTAAAAGTGGACTGTGAATTCCTTAGAAATATATTTTCTATCTTAAAGGTAAGAGTAGAGAAGTTTAGGGTTTTAATCATGCTAGTCACTTCCTTATCCCATCATTCAAGGACAAATGATCCAAGTGGGAGAGAAATAAAACACCCTGGGTTCTATCCCTCAGAAATTTCCTGAGCTTCGAGCTCACTGTCCTAGTACTAACCCATCATACGAGTTGTATGGTGTGGGTACAGGTAAGGTGACCCTAGTCGTTGGATGTTTAGTTGATAGTGGTTGGGTTTTGGTCTTTGTAACAAATTAGTCGTACGGGTCGTTAGGGGTGGTGACGGGTCGTTTGGTTGATCCTTAATCAAATCAGAAACTTAGCAACATGACTTGGCTCTGAGTGCGAGTGGCTCACTAAGAGCCATGAGGATAGGTTACGAATGGTAAGGTTGAGTTGTATGTTATACAGAGTCCAATCCCTTGGGTTTTGTCTTGGATATGACTAGACCATATGAGTTATATGTTCAGGTCACGAGTGGGTTCAGAGTCGTATGGTTGACAGTGTGTGGGAGTCCAACTCACTATCTTGGTGACGACTCAAGTGTGTGAGTCGTAAGATATGGTGATGAGTCAATGGGTCGACTCGTAACTAAGGACATTTTTTTACAGCTTTAAGTTGGGGGCAATTTAAACATTTCCCACTCAAAATCCTTAAGACCCCACATCCCTATAATACTTTTTGGTCATTCATTCCACACTTTACAAGATTAAACATCCTCTTTACTCTCTCAAAATCCTCTTAAGAAAAATTGGCTAGGGTTTCTCTAAAGTGGTCTTCTAAGGGCTTAAGGATCAATTGCATTTCGTGAATCTTTGTAATTCAGGCGTGTGACTCTTCCCTCATTGTTATTTTACTAAAGGCATATGTTTTAACGTATGGTTTTCATGGTATTGTTATGGTTTTGAAATAAAGGTTGGGGGTTTTGGATGTTCATGGTTGATTAATGTTCTTTATGACCTAATTATGTTTTTTCATGTTTTAATTATGGTTTTCCAAATGTAGGTTAATGTAAATGGTGATTTAATTGAGGGTTCATGGTTGAACCCTAAATATGATGATTTTGGCTTTGATAATGGCGTACCCTTAACCTGTTTGTGAAATTGCCAATGAGAATGATTATTGTCACATAGATTGATTATCCTTGGAATCTTTGCACTGCATAAATGGTTAAACAAACATGAATTGGTTTTGGTTGGCTTTATATGATTTTGGAAAGGCCTTGGTGGCCAAGTTTTGATTAGAAATGGTTTTGGTTGATTGGAAATGATGGAGTCTGATTTGGTTTAATGGTTTACATGGAATAAAGTAATAGACTTGCAAGCTCTAATTTTGGTATGATGATACCAATGGTCAATACCTAATTATAAGACTCATTGGTAGATGGTGGAAATGTGTAAATGATTTAATATAGGCTTAAAGGGGGTTGAGTAGAAAAGCCGTGAAAGATGGGCGTCCCTGGGGGACTGACACTGGAAACTCACATTTGCCGATTTGAGGGTGATTCTTGTGACCGTGTGCATGATCTCACACATATTATTTTGGAGATATACTAGTCAAATTAGGTTCATTTCTCCAATCGTGCAGCTAACACACACTGGGGCCCTTTCAGGAGGAGTTGAACCCATGTTGCCCGTGGGTGGTTTCGGACGACCAATCTACACAACCCAGGTTAAGGGTTTAAATGAATGCTAAAACCTTGTTCCCTATCCCGGCACGATATATATGTATACATGTGATTGCATATAGTTATTTGATTTGGTTTGAATGATGACAATTTTTTGCCTTTATCCCTTAGTTACATGCTAGCGTTTACACCACTAACCGTCTTCGGGCGCCGTATCCCCATGCAATGCAAGAACCGGCCATACTACCATTCCTTCTGCTCAGTGACTTTGATTCGGGGACTACTTTGAGTCAGATTGAAGTAGCGAGCTTCCATACTTTGGAAGACTCCATTTCATTCTATGGACTTCTTTTTATTATTGTTATTTCTTTGGTCTTGGTTTTGGCTATGGTCGGGGGAATGTCCCGACCAAATATTCTTTGATTAAGGTTAGACGCTTTGTCGTACAACTACGGGCACGAGCTGTGTCGGTATTATTGTTAGCCTTGGTATTGGTATTGAGATTGGTATTGATTGGACACTTGGTTGTGACTGTTTAGTCATGGTTATAGACTTCATCTTATGTCTTTAGATTATTATTGTTTTATTTTGTTATATGCTCGAAATTTTTCCGACGGAGGGAGTAGGGCAGTTACAGTTGGGTATTAGGGGTGGTCTTCAGTCACGGTAGGACTTGAGATACCCGACACGACTAGGCCCTTGTTCGGTCATGTCATGTAACCTTGGTAGTAACAACAAGGTTACTTACTGGTCTGTCCATGAGTTGTACCCTACGACTCGTAGACAGTCAATACGACTCGTGACCTCCAACCATAACCTGAACAGAGACTTAAGGGTCCTATAATTTTATCTCTATGACTCCCACTATACGATTCGTATAGACTCATAACGACTCGCTTAGCATAAGTTGTAACCAAAGTAGAACCTCAACCACCCCACACTGTCTTGACTATGATTACATATCATAAGGATTCTTCACGACTTGATGAGTGAGTCTTAGGTTCCATAGTGGACTCAAAGACACAGGGTTTTACGATATCTACCCCTTGGAAATATTCATCCTCGAATGATTCCAATCTAGGATTAGGAATTTTGAAAAAAGGTAAACATCTCCACACTTAATTTACAACCAAAATTACAGTGATCACAAGGATTCAATGACTCACAGACACATGATACAATATGAGAATATTTAAACAGTCTTAAAGTGAAAGAATTTGCTGAAGTTAACAATTTACCTTCGGTAGGGACTTAACTTGAAGAAAAGAGATGAGGGTACTTGGTCATCATGTTTGCTTCTTCTTCCCAAGTGGATCCTTCAACCAATTGGTTTCTCCAAAGAACCTTTGCTGACGCCACATCCCTATTCCTTAGTCTTTGGACTTGTCTGTCCTGTATTTCGATCAGAATTTCCTCATAGGTCAAATCATATTTGTCCCCAATACTTTCTAGGGGTACAACAATGGATGGATCCCCAATGCACTTTTTTAGAATCTAGACATGGAAAAATGGATGGACTGCTGCTAACTCAGGCGGGAGGTCCAACTCATATGCAAAGTCTCCAATACGCCTTACTATTTCATATGGGCTAACAAATCAGGGACTCAGTTTCCCTTTATTTACAAATCTCATTATCCTTATCATGGGTGACACCTTTAAGAATACTAATCACCCACTTCAAACTTGAGTTCCCTTCTCTTTACATCTGCATATGATTTCTAACTACTCTGAGCAGTCCTCAACTTTTCACGAATCAACTGAACCTTTTCATAGCTTCAATAATAGAGTTTGGCCCATTAAACACTGCTTCACCAACCTCTAACCATGCTATGGATAATCTGCATCTAAACCTATGCAGTGCCTCAAATGGAACCATCTGAATGCTAACATGATAACTATTATTATAGGAAAACTCGATCAAAGTTAAATGATCATCCCAGCTTTCTTTAAAGTCTAAACTTATACCCTCAACATATCTTCCAATGTATAAATTGTGCGTTCAGCCTAACCATCGGTCTATGGATGAAAATCAGTGCTAAGCTTAACCTTTGTACCAAGGATCTTCTGAAAAGACTACCAAAATTGGGAAGTAAACTATATGCCTCTGTCAGAAATAATGGACAAGGGAATCCCATGAAGCCTTAATAACTCTTGAATATATATCTTAGCATAATTTTCCGCCGTATCCGAAGTCTTAACAAGTAGGAAATAGGCTAATTTGGTTATTCGATCGACTATGACCCAAATTGAATCATGCTAACATCTTGTATGAGTAAACCCTGCGATGAAATCCATATTCACTACTTCCCACTTCCAAGTAAGGATGTTGATTTCCTGTAGCATACCAACCGCCCTCTGGTATTCAATCTTAACCTGCTGGTAATTTAGACACTTGGCTACAAACTCTGGTATATCCCTCTTAATACCATTCCACCAATAAATTTCTTACAAATCGCCGTACATCTTAGTAGTGCCAGGATGAATAGAGTACTTCAAACTGTGAGCCTCAGCTAATATTGTTTTCCTCAACCCATCCATATTGGGAACACAAAGCCTACCTTTATAGCAAAGTACACCATCTCCCCCTTGGGATCATTACACTGCTTTTTCTTTACTTCTACTATAAGAGATGATTCCTAACTATTTTGAACCACTACTCCCCCACTGTCCATGTCAAGCAAACATACTCCCAAATGGACTAATCTATGAAATTCTTTGGCCAACTCTCATTTCTTCTCTTTCACATGAGCCACACTACCCATAGACAACCTACTCAATGTGTCGGCCACCACATTTGCCTCAACCGAATGGTATAGCACATTCTTGTCGTAGTCTTTCAATAACTCCAACCACCTCCTTTGACAAATATTTAGTTCATTTTTTGAGAATACATACAGAAGACTCTTATGGTTAGTGAAAACATCAACATGCACAACATGCAAATCGTGTCTCCACATCTTCAGACCAAATACTACAATAGCTAACTCCAAGTCATGAGTTGGGTAGTTATTTTCATGTTTCTTAAGTTGTCTGGAGGCATAGGCTTTTACCCTTCTATTTTGCATCAAAACACAACCTAACCCAACTCTGGAAGCATCAAAATAGACTACGAATCTACCTAACCCCTCTGGCAGAGCTAACACTTGTGCTGAAGTCAATATATCCTTCAATTCTTGGAAACTCTTCTCACATTTATTTGACCAAATAAACTTCACCTTCTTTTGTTTCAGCTTAGTGAATAGTGTGGCTCTGGAGGAAAACCCTTTAACAAAACTTCTATAATACCCAGCTAAACCCAAAAAGCTCTAAATACTGGATGGGTCTAGACCAGTGCTTCACTGCATTATTATTCTAAGGGTCTACATGAATACCAGCTACTAAAATGACATGCCCTAAAAAGGTAATAGACTCCAACTAAAATTCACACCTACTGAACTTCGCATGCAGTTGTCGGTCCTTGAGAGTCTGCAACACTATCCTTAAATAGTCTTTGTGTTCTTCCTTACTCCAAGAATAAACCAAAATGTCATCTATGAAAACAATTACAAACATGTCCAAATACTGCTTAGAGACCCTAATAATCATATCTATAAAGGTTGCAGGAGCATTCGTTAGTCCAAATGACATAGCTACCAACTCAAAATATCCATACCATATTTTGAAAGCCATCTTTGGAATGTCGTGCTCCCTCACTTTTAGCTGGTGGTACCCCAACCTAAGGTCTATCTTAAAAACCATCGGGCACCCTGAAGCTGATCAAATAGATTATCGATCCTAGGAATAGGGTAACTATTCTTGATGGTAACCTTGTTTACCTATTGATAATGTATACACATTCTGAGAGTGCCATCTATCTTGCACACAAATAGGATTGGATCACCCCATGGGAAAACACTAGGTTTGATGAAACCCTTATCTAAGAGGTCCTTAAGCTTCTCCATTAACTCTTTGAGTTCGGATAGAGCCATACAAGTTGGAGGGATAGAGATGGGCTGAGTTTTAGGAGAAGGTAAATACCAAACTCGATTTCTCTCTCTAGTGGTACCCTTAGCAAATCATTATGGAAGATTTTTGGAAATTCAATGACTATATAGACTGACTTAATAGTTAGGGCTTCAGACTTAGCATCCTTGACTCGAACTAATTGGTAAATACACCCTTTGGATATTAACTTTTAGTCCTTAAGGTTGAGATGAAATGACCCTTAGGAGGCATCGAACTACCCTTCCACAAATGACTGACTCATCAGGAAACTGAAACTTTACCACGTGGGTGCGATAATTGATTGACACATAACATGAATGGAGTCAATCCATGCCCAGAATAACATTGAAATCTATTATATCTAACTCTATAAAGTCTTTTAGAATGACTTTATGGAGGACAATAATAGGACACCCTTTATAGACTCACCTAGCTATAACTGGCTCACCACTGGGGTAGAGACTGAGAAGGGTTAGGAAGATTTTCAGGGCTCACTGCAAGATGTATAGCAACAAGCGGGGTCACATAAGATATGTTTTATCCCGGGTATAATAACACATATACATCAAGGTAAAAGGCACGAAGCATACTAGTAACAACATCTGGGGAACTCTCCTGCTCCTAATGGGATGGTAAAGCATAAAACTGATGTTGTCACTGACCTCCACAAGTACTGGATGATGCACCCTGTAGAGGCGATGGATGACCTAGCTGAGCTTCTGGATTCATGGCCTAATTCTAAGCATGGACATCTATACTTCCTTTCTTAGCATACAGGTATTCCTTTATCCCGTGACTCATCTTTCCACAACCATAGTAACCCCCTTTACCCATCAAACACTCACTAGGATGGGTCATACCACACTTTCTACAAGTTATATAAGTAGGCCTCCAGGCTATACTACCCTGAGATCTCAAATTCAAAGCTCTGCCCCACTTCTCCTACTTGGTCCTGGGTACAGAGGTACAGGCTGAGAATGGTGCAGGTACTGATGAGTGACCCTGAAACTATGAATGACTTCCCGCTATGGACCTTTGTTGACTGTACTCAAACTATCTAATCCTAGTTTTTTTGTTTCTCCTCTTTTTTTCCTTCAACTTCTCGCATCAATATGTTTAACATGAATTATCAATTGAGCAATATCCATATCTCTAATAAGTATGGTAGTCCTACACTCTTTGAACAAAAAATCAGACAATATATGGGTCAGTATTTCTGGAATATACTGAGTATATGGGGGTGAATGCACAAGTAAAACCAAAACTAAATAAACTTTCAAATCATGCATGCTAAGTGTAAAAGGACTCACCCTGGATATGAGTAAAGCTAGAAATTGAAGGATCATAAAACATAAATGATAAAGCATAATGTAAATCTTAGTGAGTCATCATACTTAGTTTCTAAAATCTTTGTTTTTATTCTTTCTTGTGGGAGATTCTTATAACTGACATAAAACATGTAAGCTATCATGGATTCCAATGTCTTACCCATATTGGGGAGAGATTTTCTACCCTTTCCATTAGAATAGAACCATAACTTAAGTGATTACTCAACTTCATTCATGTTAAGAAAAAGAATACCTCTCTGAAGAGGTCTATTAAACCTACGATGGCTCGTAGTTTCAAGAAATTAGGATGCGTCATCCACATTCCCTTCACAGTGTTAAATACTACTCTTATATGTAAATATATATATATATATACACACACACACACACACTCTCACACTAAGAATATCCAAATTAAAATAACATATGGGCTTGTAATTAGTAACCAACTATGCATCTCTTGCTTAAATCATACCTCATGGGTGAAGTTGTGGATTTCTAATCTTAATTGAGATCATCAGATCAACATTGAACTTTAACTAAGTTGTAAAACTTTGTAACTTAAACTGAAAAGCTTAAACTCCTTGGATCTCAACATCTTGTACTAAAGTCTTGAAATTCATGCATTCTTTCATAGAAACTCATGGCAAATAATATGCTCAATACTCAATTTGGAATGTTTCATCAATTCATCAAAATACAAGTCAAAATAATGGAAATCATATCATAATAGAAATCATGTAAGTCAAAACATGAACAAAATCAAAATCTTATGCACTCTAAACCTTAAATTTATATGATAATGTCATAAATTCTAGAATATGAGAATTGGGTATGAACCCTAATTTAAATCATATAAATCCAACTTTACAAATAAAGATTTTGAGCTCAAGGATGGAAGTCCTTGATCAAACCCCACATACTTGGACTTGCTTGACTTCCTTGAAGGGAACTTAGACTTGTAAACTTGAGAGATGATTTTGAAGAAGAAACCTTAGTCTTGATATTCTTGAGGGAGAGAGAAGAAAAAACATTGTTAAGTGATTGAGAATGGGAAAAAATAATGCCTCCTTTATATTTTAAATCGTGGATTGGGATTTTAATAAGGAGAAAAGACTAAAAGGCCCCTTAACTAAATAAATAGAAACTTGATCGTCAGTCATCACGATTCACCTTATGACTCGTGATATTTGATTACAAGTCTTCCTAATGACTCATTACCTTGTTAGCAATAGGAAGGTTACTTACCGGTCTGGATATGAGTCATACCTTATGATTCATAGTCAATCAATACGACTCATGACCTTAAACCATAACCTAAACAAAAACTTAGGGGTTCGATATTGTTGTCACTATGACTCTCACTATACGACTCGTATAGACTCATAACGACTTACATTGCATGATTCATAAACAAAGTAGAACCTCAACCACCCCACACTATATTAACCATGATTATGTCTCACGACTCGTATTAACTCATAACGACTCACTTAGCATGAGCCGTAATCAAAGCAGAACCTCAACCACCCAACACTATCTTGACTATGATTCCATCTTACAAATCATAAGGAGTCTTCAAGACTTAATGAGTAAGTCATAGGTTCCATAGTGGAATTAATGACATAGGGTATTACAAATACTCCAGTTGAGAGTGTATACTTTTCCACTTATCATTTGAAGAAAATGTCTTGGACTTGGTGCAAATAGTGAAGAAGGGTATGCATGAGAATATAGGCTTAGTTAATTAGAATGAGTATGTTACTACTTTCTTAAATAGATTATTTCTCTGTGAAATAAAGGAAGATAAGTTTCAAGAGTTCATCAATTTGAAAAAAGGCAACATGTCTATGGAAAAGCATTCTGTGAAGTTTTCTCAGCTCTCTCGGCATGCTCCAAAAATGGTAGCTGATCCAAAGGATTTTATGAGTAAGTTTGTCTCAGGTGTTTCTATGTCAGTGGTCAAGAAGTAAAGTATAAATATGCTTGTTGGGGATATGGACATATCTATACTTATGACTCATGCTTAGCAGATTGAGGAAGAAAAGATATATGAGAAAGAAAAGGACAATAAAAGAGAAATAACAAGTAACTTCGACTCATCTCAGTAGAAGTCAGGAGGTGGAATCACTCTTATTATCTGTTGTGATCTTCACTGTAGCACCATCATCTTCTAGCGTTCCATCTCCAAGTACTAGACAGGATAGAGTGTCAACCTTTAAGGCTCGTTATAGTGTTTCCAGTGATTATACTTTCCTAACTTGTACGAAGTATATGAATAACCACCCCAAAGAATGTTTGATAGGTAAGGATGGATTCTTTGGTTATGGGAGGTAAGGATACAGACTAGGAGATTTTCCATTAACCAAGTAAAGTGATATTGATATTTGTACTCATGCTACCTCCTCAGTATCTCCATTCGATCACCTATCTCAATAGGGTGCCTCATATAGTGTAGGTGGTGGGTAGTGAAAGAATAGGTTTTATGCTTTATAGACTCGATAGGACTAGGAGGGTTCCCTTGATGTAGTCATTGGTATGTTACGAGTCTTCCACATTGATGTATATGCCTTGTTAGATCTTTGGGAAACACTTTTATTTGCGACTCCCTACATTATAGTGGATTTTAGTGTCTATCCTGAAACTTTTTCAGAACCCTTCTCAATCTCTACTCTTGTTGGCGACTCTATTGTAGATGATCGAGTATACAATAATTATCTAGTCATAGTTTCCAAGAAAATCATCACATAATCTAGTAGAGTTAGCTATGACTAATTTTGACATCATTTTTGGCATGGATTTGTTATATTTCTATTATGACTTAGTCGACAGTAGAAACAGTCATTAAGTTCCTATTTTTGAATCAACTAATCATAAATTGGAAGTGTAGTTTTATAGTGCCTATAGGATTGTTTGTCTCTTACCTTAAGGAAAAAAAACGATCTTTAAATATTGTATCTCATCTAGTATGAGTCAAGTATTCCAAGTATGCAACCCAAAACTTTTAGTCTAGAACCTAAACTTTTTATCAGTTTCCTAAAGATCAAACTAGAGTTTATCCCAAGCGGGAGATAGACTTTGGAATATATCCTCTTTTAATACCCAACCTATCTCAATTCCTACTTATAGAAGGGCTTTAGATGAGCTTAAGGAATTAAAAACATAGTTAAAGGGCCTCTTAATAAAGATTTCATCAGACCCAACATCACTCTATGGGGTGCTCCAGTTCTGATTGTGCATAGGATAAATAGTTTCCTAAGAATATGCATCAACTACTATTAATTAAATAAGGTTATAGTTAAAAATTAGTATCTCATTACTAGTATTAATGACTTGTTCAACCAGCTTCAAGGTGTTAATTTATTTTCAAAGATAAACCTCAAATCTAGCTATCATCGGCTTAGAGTCATAGAATATGATATTCTAAAGACAACTTTAGAACTTATATGGTCGCTATGAATTTGTATTTATTTATTTGGACTAACAAATGCTTCTTCAACTCTTAAATATTTTATGAACAGGGTGTTAAACCAATACTTAGAGATGTTCATCATTATCTTTATAAGTCATATTCTTATTTATTTTGAGAATGAGGATAAATATGCAGACCATTTGAGAATTGTCTTGCATATTCTAAAAGATTCCAATTATTCCCCAAGTTAAGCAATGCGAATTTTGACAAAAACAACAGTAGGTCATATCATTTCTAGTTAGGGAATTTCAGTTGATCCTCAAATGGCTGAAGTAGTTAGAAATTGGCTTAGATTAATATCACTATCAGAAATTAGGAGTTTCTTATGTTTATCTAGTTACTAAAGATAGTTTGTTGAGGGATTTGCATCTATTTCTTCTCCTATGTCCAGACTTACTAAGAAAAAAGTTAAATTCTAATAGTTAGATGTTTGTGAAAAGAGTTTTCAAGAGTTGAAGACTCAACTCATTTCTGTTCAAGTTTTAACTCAACCAGAGTGTTCAGATATGTTTGTTGTTACTACGATACTTCTAGAGTGGTCCTCATTGTTTGTTTATGCATCATGGTAAACTCAAATTATATGCCTCTAGATAACTTATAACTCATTGAGAAGAATTAACCAACTTTTGATCTTGAGTTGGAAATAGTTTTTCTTACCATAAAGATTTAGAGGCATAAACTTTATGGTAACTTTATGGTGTTCATGTGATGCGATCACAAATCATTGGGGCCTTCAGTATGTGTTTAGTTAGAATGATATAAATCTTTATTAGAGGAGATATCTAGAGTTGTTAAATAATTATGATATGAGCATCTTGTACCATCCATGTAAGGCCAAAATAGTGGTTGCTGTTAGTAGACTTTCAATGGATAGTATTGCTCATGTAGAGGATGGAAGAAAGAATTGGTTTGTGATGTATAGACTTACTAGACTGGGAGTGCGGTAGGTGGATTGGGTCAAAGTTAGTGTTATGGTTAAGAATAGTTTAGAATCTTAGTTAGTGTCAAAGATAAAGGAGAATAAAGATTGTGGTCCTATTTAGTTTAGTTAAAAGAAGCAATCCAAAGATAGAAAGTTAGGATTTTCTCCTAAGGCGGATATGATATCCTTTATTATTAGAAGATTATGTGTCTAGATGTTGATAACTTGAGACAACAGATGCTAATAGAAGCTCACATTTCTCAATATTCTATTTCATCAAAGAGCCACCAAGATTATCATGACATAGGGAAAGTCTATTGGTAGAATAGTATTGCACACACACAAGTGTGTGTGGACAATTAATTAGTAAAATAAATCTTTCAAGATGGTAATAAATCTTATAGGGACTTGGTAAAATGCCCCAAACTTTGGCCTTTGCAAATTTCCTGAGCCTTAGGCTCTCTGTCCTTCTTACAACTCATACCATGAGTCCTATAGTATAGTTACGGGTCAAGTGACCCTAGTTGTAATTTAATTAGTGTGTTATTAGCCAAGTTATGTCCTCATTATAAGAGATTCCTCATGAGTCATATGATCATATAATGAGTGGTTAGAGTCCAGTCGTATGTTATCCAGTGTCCAAGCCCTGGGTGTTCTGTGTTGGTCACGACTAGACCAAATGAGTTATATAGAGTAGTGATGAGTGGGACTAGGAAGTCATAAGTTTGATAGTGTATGGTGTCCAATTCTCTATCTTGGTGACGAGTCAATGGTATGAGTCATAAGTTATGGTGATGAGTCAATGGCTTGAGTCGTAACCAAAGGCGGGATTTTTACAGCTTTAAGTTGGGGGTACTTTGGACATTTCCCACCCCAATACATTAAGACCCAACATATTAAAGTACCTTTTGGTCATTTATTATACCCTTTAACAAAATCCAAACACTCTCTAAGTTCTCTCTAAAACCTCTCAAGCAAGATTGGGCTAGGGTTTCTTCAAAGTGGTCATCTAAGGGATTAAGGATCAAATTATCTTCATGAATCTTCGTAACTCAAGCATGTAACTCTTCCCTCATTTTTAGTTCACTAAAACCGTATGTTTAAAACATTGTTGATGAGTCATTAATGATGGTTTCAAAAACCAAGGTTGAGGATTTGAATGAATATTATCAGGTATTGCTTCCTCATGATTTAATTTATGATTATGAATGTTTATAATGGTTTTACACATGTGGGAGCATGGGAATTATGGTCTAACTAAAGGGTCATGTTTAACCCTAAATATGATAGTTTTGGGTTTTAAAAATGGTATGCCCTCAACCTATTTGTGAAATTGTCAATGAGAGTGATCTTTTTGCATATTAAATAGTGTTTTGAACTAAGGCATTGGCCTAAGAAGGTTAATGACTGTTAAATGATTTTATGAAGGCCTTTTTGGCATAAATTGATTTGAAATGCTAAATGGGTTTGATTCCCTAAAGGATGAATTGAATTGACATATTTGTTTAGATAATGGGTTTGAGTCCTAAGATGATTAATAATGGTTATGGCATGTTGAATGCTTTAAAGTGGGGTTGATATGATGATACCAATGGGATGCCTTTGGTAACTAATTAGATTAATTGTTGTGTTTGTGTAATGAATATTTTAATTGGGATTTAAAGTGGGATGTATAGTTGGGCCATGAAAGTGGATTCCAAAGGACTAACACTGGAAACTGCGGTAGCCGGTATGGGTGTCTATATGGATGAGAGGTTTGAGTCCCCCGAACTGAATATATGAATGAGAGGTTCGAGTACCCCATATTATATCCATTAGTGCTTAAGTTACCTTGAATATGCCAGGAGGTTCGAGTCCTCCATAAAGGCATATACAAATATGGATATTCTCTGGTTCATGTTTCTATATGCATTTGGGCCCTTCTAGCTAGGAGAGCTGGGCCCATATAGCCCATGGGTGCCTTGTTATATGATGGTTATGATATACAACCCAGGTTAAGGTTTTTGAAGTTTATGCTAAGCCTTATTTCCTATCCCAGTATATAATATTATATTTATATATAAGCATAAGTACTTCATATGATATTATGCTTTGGATGTTGTGCTGGTTTTGAACTGTCATCATGGCATTATTTCATTCCTTTATCCCTGAGTACATGCAAGCGCTCCTATCTCTAATCATCTCTAGATGTTTTATCCCCACGTGATGCAGGCACAAAAACTTTTTCTACTTTAATAACACAGTGATCATGTGCTCGAGTTAATTCATAAGTTGACATTGAAATAGTGAGCTTCCATACTTCAGAAGGCTTCATTTCATGATCCTTATTTCCTATGTTTTAAACCTTGTTTAGATTTTATTTTGGCTATTGTAGGGGGCATGTCCCAATTATTTTATTGATTTTGGTTTTGTAGAGGCTTTGTTGGTTTACTGTAGACTTGGGTGGTTTGGTTGATTGTTTTGGTGAAGGACGGTTGTTCGGTTATTGATGGATGGTGTAGACACATTATGAATTGTTATTAAATTTATTATATGTTATCTTGTTATATGTTCAGAATCCATTCAACACTTGAGGTATTTATGCTGGGTAGACTAGATGAAAGGGGTGATCTCCAGTCCATGTGGGATTGAGATACCTATAATGGCCAGACCCTGGTTTGGGTTGTGACAAAGGTGGTACCAGACACTAGGTTCATGTTTAATTGAGTGTCCATAAATCCATGCCAAGTAGAGTCTCTTTTATGGATGTGTAGTACACCTTACTTATAAGAGAGAGAAAATAAGATATTTAGGAATGTTTTCCTTTCTTATTATCTTTATTTCAAGCTATAGATTCTAAGGTCTTGGATCCTTCTAATTTTTATTTTTTGTCTTTTAGATCCTACCTCCAAGAAGATCTGATGTCCGTAGAACTTCTTCTGTTCCATCTGAGGACAATATGAATGGATCTCTTCTGACTTTTGGGGTCCAAAACCGATCAAGGGTCGCTGTATCTGATTGTCCTCGTGGAGTCTCACCTGTCCTATCGATTCTACTCCTGAGGGAAACAATCATACTCAGTCACCTCAAGGGGAGGTTACTAACACTGAGTTTTATCACTCCATTAACCTATTGACACAGTTGGTGACATCTCAATCACAATATTCAGGTCCTGCTGGTGCTTCTATGGGTTGGTCTAAGGCCACTAGAGTTGGCCAATATATGAGGTTACATCCTCCGATGTTCACTGGTACAACAGTTGAGGAGGATCCTCAAAGTTTTATTGATGAGATGGAGAAGATATTATAGGTTATGCATGCTTCAGAGGTTGAAGGTGTAAAGTTTACTGCCTACCAATTGGAAGTTGTGGCGTACTAATGGTATGAAGAGTGGGAATAATTGATAGGCAAAAGCGTTAGTTTTTCCTTGTTAGATGATTTCTCTAGTGTGTTTTTGGATCGATTCTTTCCTCAAGAGTTGAGGTAGGTGAAAACGGAGGAATTTGTTAACTTAAAGCAAGGAAGAATAACAGTCAAGGAGTATGCTTTGAAATTCCATCAATTGTTCAGGTATGCTCCTGAGTTGGTGTCTAGGATGAGAGTTGGAATGTATAAATTTGCTTCTGTATTATCCCATGAGTTAATCTTAGAGAGTAAGCCTACCTTGTTAAATAGAGATATGGATATTTATTATCTTGTGGTATATATGCAACAAGTTGAGAAAGAAAAGAAGAAGCAAGCTAATATTGGTGAGAGCAGAGTAAGAAATTTTAATTTTCTGATCAAGGTGAATGCCAACAATAGAGTGGTAGGGATAGGGAAAAAAAGCCTAAGAAAAAGTGGGGAAGTTCTGGTTCTTTCTATACGCCTAGTACTCTTACCCGAAGCCATTGGGCGATCATTTTTCTCAGCATGATGGAGGGTACAGGGCATAGGGTGCCCAATTTTTGGCTGGTTGGTCATAGTTTCCTCTATTATACCCTACTTGCATATTTTATAGTTAGCCACACTATGGCCAATGTGAGAAGGCGAAAATATATGTTTTAATTATGGTCAAATTGGCCATATGCAGTGTGATTATCCTTCTAGGGTTGCTTTTGGGGCCAATACAGTTCTTGTTTCCTCTTCATCAGCACTTTCACAAAAGGATGCTACTTTTGCTTCTGGTACTGACACTGGCCGAAATGACTTGTATGTTCTTGGTTCTCGTCAGGACTCTAAGGCATCTTCAGATGTCGTTACTGGTATGTTTACTGGTATGTTGAAACTCTTTTCCCATGATGTGTACTATTTACTTGATCTAGGGTCCACTCTCTTTTATGTGACCCCATTTGTGGTTGTCCATTTTAGTTTTGATCCTGAGTGTCTACCAAACCTTTTCCCTATTTCTATCCTGGTGGGAAACCCTCAGGTTTTCAGAAGAGTCAATAGGGACTGTGTGGTATCTGTTGGTAATAAAGAGACTTTGGTAGAGTTGATATAGTTGGACATGGTTAACTTTGATATTATTTTAGGAATGGATTGGTTGCACTTGTACTATGCTTCGTTAGACTGTCGGACCCGTATGGTCACGTTTAAATACCCTAATGAGCCAATTTTTGAATCGGAGGGAATTTCTCTAATAGCCTAAGAGAAGGCTTATATCATATCTTAGAGCTCAGAAGTTAATTTCCAAAGATTGTCTCTGTAATCTGGTCTGGGTTAAAGATTTTAACTTGGAGTGTCTTTTCATACATTTTATTTATATGGTAAATGAGTTTCCTGAAGTCTTCCCTGATGATCTACTTATTGTCCTTCTGGATAGGGAGATTTATTTTGGTATTGATATTGTTTCGTACACGTCCTATTTCTATTCCTCCTTATAGAATGGCTCCAGCTGAGTTGAAGAAACTCAAGAAGCAGTTGAAATACCTCGTAGACAAGGGTTTCATCTGTCCTAGTGTGTCCCCGTAGGGTGAACCTATCTTATACTTATGTAAGAAGGATGGTTCCCTTCGTATGTGCATTGATTATCGACAGTTGAACTAGGTGACGGTAAAGAATAAATGTCCACTTCTTAGAATTGATGATCTCTTTGATCAGCTTTAGGTGCCAAATTCTTCTCTAATATCGATCTTTGTTCTGGGTATCATCAGTTAAATATTAAGGAGGTGGTTATCCCTAAGACTGCTTTCCATACCCGGTATGGGCATTTTGAATTCTCGGTGATGTCATTTGGCTTGACCAGTGCCCCTACGACATTCAAGAACTTAATGAATAAGGTTTTACGTCATTGGCTAAATTTGTTCGTAATTGTCTTTATTGATGACACCTTAGTGTAATCTAAGAGTAAAGCGGATCATTTTGATCACCTCCGTCAGGTGTTGCAAACCTTGAAAGATTAGGAGTTGTATGCTAAGTTCTCTAAATATGAATTTTGGTTGAACGTTGTTACATTTATGGGTTATGTTTTGTCTAGTTAAGAGATCATGGTGGATCCTCAGAAAGTTATTGTGGTTAAGAAGTGGCCTAGACCCATGAATCCAATTGATATTCAGATCTTTTTGGGTTTAGATGGTTATTATAGGAGGTTCATGGAAAGTTTTCTTCTATTACTGCTCCATTAACCAAGTTGACTTAGAAGAAGGTGAAGTTCTTATGGTCCGATGCTTGCGAGGGTAGTTTTGATAAACTAAAGAATAAGTTAACTTAAGCTCTAGTATTGGCTCTGCTTGAAGGAACTGAGGGTTTTGTCATCTATTATGATGCATCCCGGGTTGGTTTAGCTGTGTGTTGATGTAGCAAGGCTAGGTGGTTGCTTATGCCTCTAGATAGTTGAAGGCTCATGAGAAGAATTACCCAACTCATGACTTGAAGCAATAGGTTGTGGTGTTCGTGTTGAAAATATGGTGTCATTATTTGTATGGGGTCCTTTTTATATCTTTTCTGATCATAAGAGCCTGCAGTATGTGTTAACCCAAAAAGAGCTTAATCTCAGGCAAATGAGGTGGCTTAAACTGCTAAAAGATTATGGCATAAGCCTTCACTACCAACTAGGTAAAGCTAACATAGTTGTTGATTCTCTTAGCAGGTTATCCATGGGGAGTCTAGCTCATGTGGATAAGGATAAGCAAGAATTGGTGAGGGATATTCACCGTTTGGATAACCTTGGAGTTCGTCTCTTAGACTCTGAGAATAGTGGTGTGTTTGTACAATATGTGGTGCAATCATCTCTTGGTAAATAAAAGAGAAGTTGGTATAAGACCCTCACTTAATAAAAATCAAGGATGATATAGGAAAGTAGAAGGTGATGGTCTTTGAGATTGGTGGCAATGGTATCTTGATAGGTACCAAGGGAGATTATGTGTTCCTGAAGTGGATGGATTATGAGGCAGGATATTGGCTGAGTCCTATGAATCACGGTTTATGATTCATCCCAGTTCAATAAAGATGTATCATGATCTCAAGGGATTATATTGGTGAAATAACATGAAATGGGATGTAGCCAACTTCGTGGCTAAGTGTATGGTGTGTCAGCAAGTAAAGATGAAGCACATGAGGCCCGATGGGCTATGCCAAGAAATTGAATTACCGGTGTGGAAGTGGGAGGTAATTAATATGGATTTCATTTCTATCCTTCTTCAGTTGCAAAATTAGTATGACTCCATTTGGGTCATTATGGACAGGATGACTAAGTCTGCTCACTTCTTGCCCATGAGGACTACTTATTCTGCCGAGGACTTTTCAAAGTTGTTCTTTCAGGAGGTTATAAAGTTGCATGGTGCGACTATCTTGATTATCTCGAATCATGGAACTCATTTCTCATCGCATTTCTGGCACTCTTTTCAATGTGGTTATGGGACTAAAATGAGCCTTAGCACCACCTTTCACCTGCAGTCGGATGGGCAAGCAGAAAGAACTATTCAAACTCTGGAAGATATGTTGCGAGCTTGTGTAATCAATTTTTATGGTTGTTGGTATGATCACTTTCCTCTCATTAAATTTGCCTATAACAATAGTTACTATTATAGCATTGGTATAGCCCCGTTTGAGACATTATATGGTAGAAGGTGTCGTTCTCCTATTGGGTGGTTTGAGGTTGGTGAAGTAGAAATGTTTGGACCGGATTTAGGTCACCAATCTATGGAGAAGGTGAAGGAGATTTGGGATAGTCTTAAGACCTCCCAAAGTCGCCCAAAGTCCTATGCAGACGTAAGGCAAAGAGATATGGAATTTGAGGTTGAAGATTAGGTTTTCTTCCACGTGTTTCCTATGAAGGGAGTGATATGGTTTGGGAAGAAGGGGAATTTTAGTCCCTGGTATGTTGGCCCGTACTTGATTTTGAGAAGGGTTGGTAATATTGCATATGAGTTGGACTTTCCCTCTAGCATGAGTTTCATTTATCCGGCATTCCAATGTCCATGTTGCAGAAAGACGTGGGTGATCCTTCATTGGTTGTTCCCTTGGAGAACATTGGTATTTTGGATTCTTTGTCCTATGAGGAGGTCCCAGGAAGGATCTTGGATCATCAAGTTCATCGGTTATAGACGAAGGACGTGGCTTCGGTAAATGTTTTATAGAAAAACCAAAAGTTTAAGGAAGCTACTTGGGAAGCTGAGAAGGACATAAAGTTCAAGTATCTATTCCTATTTCTTATTATAAAAATTCATGCCTGAGGTATGTGTGTATTGCTAACATCTTTGTTTTCAGTCTTTATTAAGGGAAAGATTGATTTCCTTGGCATTTTTTTATAACTTAGTTAAAGGTAAGAGTAGAGATGTTTGTGGATTAATCATGCTTGTGTTACTTGACCCATCATTCGAGGATGCATGATCCTAAAAGGGGAGACTAAAATTCCTCAGACTTTGTCTTTTGTAAATATTCTGAGCTTTTGGCTTCTACCCTTCTTATGACTCATTCCATGAGTCGTATGGTGTGGTTATGAGTCAAGTGACCCTAGTCGTAAGTTAACCATTATGTTATTGTCCTAGTTCTATCCTGGTCATGAGATACTCCTCATGAGTCGTATGATCATGTGATGAGTGGTTATGGTCCAGTCATATGTTCTCCAGTGTCCAAGCCCTTGGCATTCTGTGCTGGTCATGACTATACCATACGATTAGTATGGTCTAGTGGCGAGTGGGACTAGGAAGTTGTAAGTTGGGCAGTATGTGGTGTCCAATTCTCTGTCTTGGTGATGACTCAATAGTACGAGTCATAAGTTGTGGTGACGAGTCAATGTCTTGACTCGTAACCAAAGGCGGGATTTTACAGCTTTAAGTTAGAGGTACTTTGGACAATTCCCACCGCAATCCTTTAAGACCCCGTGTCTTATAACACATTTTAGTGATTCATTATACCCTTTAACAAGATCAAAACAATCTTTAAATTCTCTCTAAAACCTCTCAAGCATGATTAGGCTAGGGTTTCTTCAAAATAGTCATCTAAGGGCTTAGGGATTAAATTCTCTCTGTGAATCTTCGTAACTCAGGTATGTGAATTTTCCCTCAATGTTAGTTCACTAAAAATTTATGTTTAAAACATAGTTCATGAGTCATTAATGGTGGTTTTGAAAACCAAGGTTGAGGGTTTGAATGAATATTGTTGGGTATTGCTTCCTTATGCTTTAATTTATAATTATGCATGTTTTAATAATGTTTTTTCACATGTGGGAGCATAGGAATTGTGGTCTAACTAAAGGATTATGTTTAACCTTAAATATGATGGTTTGTTGTTTTGAAAATGGTATGCCCTCAACCTATTTGTGAAATTTTCAATGCGAGTGATTTTGTTACATGTTAAATTGTGTTTTGAACTAAGGCATTATCCTAAGAAAGTTAATGATTGGTAAATGGTTTTATGAAGGCCTTGTTGGCATAAATTGATTTGAAATGCTAAATGGGTTTGAGTCCCTAAAGGATGAATTGAATCAACTTCTTTGTTTTGACAATGGGCTCGAGTCCCAAGAATATTAATAATGGTTATGGCATATTGTACGCTTGCAAGTGGAGTTGGTATGACGATACCAATGAGATGCCTTTGGTAAGTAATTGGATTAATGGTTGTGTATGTGTAATGAATATATTAATTGGGCTTTAAAGCAGGATATGTAGCCGGACCATGAATATGGAGTCCAAAAAAATAACAATAGATACTACGCTAGCCGGTGTGGGTGTCTATATGATTGGGAGGTTCGAGTCCCCTGAACTGAATATATGAATGAGAGGTTCGATTCCCCCATATTTTATACATTGGTGCTTAAGTCACTTTGACTATATTAGGAGGTTCGAGTCCCCCATAAAGGCATATACTGATGTGGATATTCTCTAGTTCGTGCGGCTACACGCACTGGGGACGTTCCATCTAGGGGAGAGGTGGGACCATATAGCCCATAAGTGCCTTATTATATAAAGGTTATGCTACATAGCCTAGGTTAAGGTTTTCAAAGTTCATACTAAGCCTTATTCCCTACCATGGAATATGATATTATATTTATTTGTATGCATAAGTATTTCATATGATATTATGCTTTGGATGTTGTGCTGGTTTTGAACTATGATAATGGCATTATTTTATCCCTCTATCCCTGAGTTACATACTAGCTCTCCAATCGCTAACTATCTCTAGATGTGGTATCCCCACGTGATGTAGGTACGAAAACTTCTTCTACTTTTCCTTCTTAGTGATCAGGTGCTCGAGTTAGTTCGTGAGTTGACATTGAAGTGGTGAGCTTCCATACTTTGGAAGACTTCATTTCATAGTCCTTATTTCCTATGTCTTAGACCTTGTTTAGACTTTGTTTTGGCTATTGTCGGGGGCATGTCCCGATATTTTATTGATTTTGGTTTTGTAAAGGCTTTGTTGGATTACTGTGAAATTGGGTGGTTTTGTTGATTGTTTCAGTGACGGATGGTTGTCTGGTTACCGGTGGATGGTATAGACATATAATGAATTTTTATTAGATTTAATATATTTTATCTTGTTATATGTTCAGAATTCATCTGACACATGAGACTTTTGTGCTGGTTAGGCTAGATGAAGGGGGTGATCTCTGGTCCACGTGAGACTTGAGATGCCCGTCATGACCAGGCTTTGGTTTAGGTCGTGACACTTAGTTTTTAACAAACTATCCAATTTAAGTGTTTCTATTTGACTAAAAAAGTGTGATTCGTCACCAGTAAGAGTTTTGAGATTTGATTTTAAAATCTAAATAATCAAAATAACAATGATACTAAACTTGGATTGTGAACAATATATGGAGAATTCTATGGTTGAGGCATTTACATCACATTCATCCATAACTAAAGTTTCTAGCCCGCGTTGGTGTTAGCCGTGATTATTGATTTACGAGGTTAATAATATAACCTGGGGATGGTCATCAACTAAGTTATCTACCAAACTTAGTCTCACAAGTACATCATTGAGTGGGGATGTGAGTCTCTAATTTGGACGCACTAAGTTATATTCTAGTTTCATTAACCAAGTGGGGCATTTAGGTATATTACTATCCTAACCGCAGATCATATTTTAACAATTTTTATTAATATATTAAATACATGATCCACACACCCTATGTTCTTCATTACATCCCTCGACACTATAGTCAATTCATTTTGGGACACGTAGATTTATAATAAAGTTTATGAAGTTTTAGAATAGTAGAACAAGAATGCAAGAGTAATCAATTACTTGATAAACACATTAACCAACTAATAAACCATAATTTCACAATAATGTTGTAGCCTCATCCCTATAAATAGGGTGTTTATCCCCCCATATTCATACAATGAATATCCATAAATGAGTTCATCAGTCAAAATTACAAGAAAAAAAAGTAAAAAAAGATAGAACCCTAATTTAGAGCTCCTTGATATCTTCCTTGATTCTCCAAACTATGTAGCCCTCCAAGAATATGTGTAAATGTGGATAAGTGCTCCTTTTATATCCTAAATTTCGTCCAAATGCATCCCCACACAAAAATAAACACATTGATCCCTTTGCCCTCACTTAAAATAAGTAGAAACCCAAATCCTAATCGGTTTAGGAGTGTGTGTGTGCTAATTTGATGTTATCGACTTCCCCCCACATTTTCCCATTACTTTACACTATTTTAATATGTTTATATAGCCTCAAAGCTGCCCAAAAAATGTCCCATAAGGATTAGATGCAAGTTCTGGATGTTTTTTACTCAAACTAAGACTTTGGGACCGACTTTGCCCGCTTGTAGTTCGTATATCATTCTATTGAGTGGGTTGCACTCTGTTGATCTTATAGAATTTCAATTCTATTATATCAATACATCAAGTGGTTTGGATCATGGATGGGAGCTTGGTCTCAGCAGCACGGCTCGGAGGGAGCAATAGCTGGGCATTATTTTTTCTGGTTTTGTTCCTTATCGCCCGTCAAACTTGCTCCTTGTTCCATTATCCATTGTAGATGATTTAAAGCTTAAAAAGTCAACCAATTCACATCCATTAACCTCCTGTATATTCTAACTACCATTACAGAATACATTGGTTTGAGCTCATCAATATCACTTGAGAATAAGGCGCAACTCAAAATTAGCTTGACTAGATAACTCATCTAACCTTGCCTTTGTTTTTTTTACTCTTGAATTCATTTAAATGAACCTTAACAACATAAACATGAGGTTTAGCACAAAATACACCGATATCACTAATTATTCACATAAACAGGCTAAGATATCCTTAAAACTAAGCTAAACACGTGTAAATAATGACACTTAAGTATCAAAATACGCCTAAAATCACTACCCTACACTTAAAGCCTTGTTCATCCTTGGACTACTCTTTACATTAACCACAATCAAGGAAAACTCTATCATCACTACTTGAAATAATACAATCAAGCTTGAACTACGATGAGTACATAAATAGCAAGTTCAACATCAGGCATGTCAAATTCCATTTGTAAACATATGAATACTACTTCAAGACATCCTAGCCTTAAGGATTTACTCTACCATGTTGGAAAACTCATGCACATTACTCAAAAAAGAGATCAAACAGGTCACCTATCCATCATTAAACATGTGCTCTCACCATTAAAGAATCACCTATAGTCCCTCACAAATATGCAATTATCACAAAAATGGATGTCAGAATCAAATTCTGCTGACTCTCACAAAGAATTCACATGCATAAGATGAACCACAAGCTTGCACTTAGTGTAGTACTCCACTAATATCAAAATATAAAACTTCAAAACCAAGTAGGACGTACAGGGTTGTAATTGAGGCAAAGGAATGGGTAGGAACTATTATGGGCAGTAGTCTTCCATAAGCACTTTAATACGCTACACTTTATATCAAAATTCATCCCCAACCAACCCATTTTCCACCATTTTTATATTCCTAACTCTTTTTTTCCTCATCTTTTTAAGCTATATTACATATCTTTAGTAGGGAGTATTTTGTCTTTATACATGATTCACTTCTGATTTTTTTTCATTACACTACTCCTTCCTGATAACAAATAAATCTTTTAAATACACCAACAATTATTTCCTTAGGGCGTTACTTTCACTTTTTCCTTATTTAAATATACACTCCCTAACATCTTAATATTTTACTAAAGTGCTTAGGAGTTTTGGATCATATTCTAGTTAATTGAAAGACAAGAAATAAGCTACATATAAGTCTACCAAAGAATAGGCAAAAGGCTTAGTGAGGATAACAAAGATCATACAAAAAAAGTATAGATAAAGTAGGTATAAAACAAGGTTGTCAATGAAATACCTATATCATCTCCTAAATCCAATACTTTTTATTTTGCTTTGCAAATACACTAGGCAAGTTCTAGACACCAATATGTATACATGGAATATAACAACCACTTCACTCACGCATGGAAAATGTTAAAATCTAGAAGGATCCCTATAGACTTTGAATTACTAAGCAATAGCAAAAATCTAAAATTAATCCAACATCAAATAAGAGTCAAATAAATAATCCTAAGCATCTAAAAAAATAGTCATTCAACTCATTACACATGCCTCTACATTCAATACAACTTGCATCATGTAATATTGTATTGCATCTAGCAAGAGCATCTCTATTTATTCCTAATAACAAACAAAATTACTCTTAAAAATCAAAAAGGATACTGGGTTCAAGGGGCTTTCCCTAGAAAAAAATCAAAAAGAAAAATCAAGGGGTGGGTGAAGTCTGCTTTCACTAAATAGACCAACCAACAAGTATTGGAAATAAAAAAATATAATTATTTTTGTAATTTTTTTTAAATTTTGTCAAAAACTAGAAATTAAAATCATATATCAAACTTCACCCTAAATAAATCAGAAGGTTCTCCACTCCACACTTAAAATCATACTTTGTCCCTAAAGTATTAATCAAATAATAAGGATTAGGAATACTCCCCGAGGCCTATTGAATTCTTTAATATCTCATCCATTAAGAAGGTTTAGAGGACCCTACACTTTGTTTTGGCCATGATCCTTAGCTAAGATATCAGGTACTCAGACTCTCCTTCAACCTGTCGACACAAAATAAAACAAAACAAAACCAAAAGTGAAAAAATAAAATCTAAGAAAAAAAATAACTACCTTAAATTGGGTTTCCATCCTAACAATGCCTGGGTTATTATCGTTCCATGACTCACGTCATAATTCTTCATCCACATTCTCTTATCCTTTTCCTCTATCTCGAGGTCCATCTTTTCCTTCTTTTTTGAACTCTCGAGTGCTCATAATCAAGTTCTATAACTTTTCTTAAACCTGCCTTTTTAATATTCCATTTAAGTTCTATAAGTTTAAGCTTATTTGTCAACTCGAACAAATCCATGAGAGAGTCCAAAGAGGTAATTCAATGTTTGCACTCTTTCACCCCATACTCATCCACTTCCATCACTATGGTCATGCATATATCTCTACAGTGTAAGGGTATGTTGAGTGCTTTATACACTCTAAAAACCACCTCTTGATCATTTAGTCTCATCTTGAGCGTGCCCTCTCTAACATTTATCAATGCTCCACAGGTAACCAATAATTGACATCCTAATATAATTGGTACCCTATCATAAGCATTAGAGTTAAACACAATATAGTTAGTAGGAATAATCAACTTACCAACCATGATGAAAACATTATCTATGATTAATTCAAGGACCATTCTAGTTTTGTCTGTCATTTGTAGCACAATTAAGGAGGGCCAATTTGAAGATACCCTCTATGGTGCCCATATCAACCTTAGAGTCAGTGTAGACCTATTTAGGAAACACACTAAAATTGATGAAGGTCAGTCTTGTATTAGTGATCACCCTAGTTAGGGTAGCGGTTATTCATTGAGGGTCTCTTCTTCTAGTTATATTTGGTTGAGGTGGTATTTTTGGGTCAATCGAATCTTCTGGTTCTAGTTCAACTCATGGGGCATTTTATCATATTGGAGCTTTCTGTCATTACTTGCGTGAGTTCCCTCACCATGGGTCAATTATTACTACAACCTAGAGTATTCCCCCTATTAGAGTAGTTCATTTCTCTGTTAGAGCTGGTATACACGGTCATAGGGGTAGGACCCAAGGCACTTGTGGAGGTTCTCAAGCAGGTAGGGTAGGTGATCGGTCAGGAGCCCAGCCAGGTAGCGGGAGTGGTCAGTTGTATGCAGTACCTGCTAGGCCCAAGGCCGAGTCTTCAGATGTTGTTATCATAGGTGTGATTTTGGTGTGCCGTCTGTCGACCTTTGCTTTATTTGATATAGGATCCACTCACTTTTATGTGTCTGCTTATTATGCTCCATGGTTAGAGTTATCTTGGGATTTATTATCTGTGGCTTTACACATATCTACTCCAATGGGTGATTTTTAGTAGTGGATCGGGATTTTAGATTATGTGTTGTGATTGTTAGAGATGTTGATACTCAAGTTGATCTCATTATACTAGACATGGTAGATTTTGATATTATTCTAGGCATGGACTGGTTATCCCACTATCATGTAGTCATGGATTATTTTGCCTAGACCATTACCTTATCCATACTGACCTACCCTCAATCATATAGTAGGGAGCTATTAACCATGAGCGGATGAGGATTATTTCTTATATTCATGCTAAAAGGCTTATCTTGAGGGGTTACGAGTCTTATC
The DNA here is from genome assembly GCA_030864215.1 of Capsicum pubescens. NCBI lineage: Eukaryota > Viridiplantae > Streptophyta > Magnoliopsida > Solanales > Solanaceae > Capsicum > Capsicum pubescens. The sequence goes on from CM061543.1 coordinate 131,201,952, forward strand.
TCTCATATATTCATGATATTTGTGTGGGGAATCCATCTCTTGACTCTATTTCTATAGCCTGTGAGTTTTTTGATATTTTCCCTATCGATCTGCCTGGCATTCCTCCTGTCTATAAGATTGAGTTTTTTGTTGATCTTAAGCCTATCACCCGACCTATTTCTATGGAACCTTACATATATATCCTGTCGAGCTTAAGGATTTAAATTTTTAAGTATAGGATCTTCTTGGAAAGGGTTTTATTAGACTGAGTGTGTCCCCTTAGGGAGATCCTATATTGTTTAGGAAGAAGAAAGATGGCTCCGTGTGTATGTGTATTGATTATAGGTAGCTTACTAAGGTGACAATGAAGAACTATTATCCTATGCCTCTCATTGATGACTTGTTTGACCAGCTTCAAGGTGCAACAATGTTTTCTAAGTTTGATTTGAGGTCTGGTTACCATCAATTGAGGATTCAGGCTAAGGATATCCCTAAGATAACTTTATGACCCATTATGTCCATTATGAGTTCTTGTGATGTCTTTTGGGTTAACTAACACCCCAACCGCGATCAGGGATTTGATGAATCAACTGTTCAAAACTTATTTATATTTCTTCATGATTTTGTTCATTAACAATATCCTTGTGTATTTGAGAAGTAAAGAGGAGCATGCACAACATCTGAGGGTAGTACTCCATACTTTGAGAGATCATTTATTTTTTACCAAGTTCTCTAAGTGTGAGTTTTGGCTTAAGTCAGTGATATTCCTTGGGTATGTGGTTTCTAAGGATGGGATTATGGTAAACTCGATGAAGATTGAGGTTATTAGTAATTAAGCCAAGCCAATATCTCTGATTGAGGTTCATAGCTTTATTGACTTGGCTGGTTATTATCGATGATTCATTGAGGTAATTACTACTATTTTAGCATCTATGAGTAGATTACCTTGGAAGGAGGTTCCTTTTCGATGGTCCAAGGAGTGTGAGTTGATCTTTGGTAAGCTTAAGGTGTTCCTTACCTCGACTCCTATTTTGTCTCTTCCTATTGAGGGCGAGGGATTCATCATGTGTTATGATGCTTCTTGTGTTGGTTTGGGTTGTGGGTTGATGCATCGGGGTTGTGCTATTGCTTTTTCTTTGAGGAAACTTAAGGTACACGATCACAACTACTCTACTTATGAGTTGGAGCTGGCGGTAGTACTTTTTATGCTTAAGACTTAAAGGCATTATCTTTATGGTATGTATTGTGAGATTTTCACAGATCATTGCAATCTTCTTCATCTTATAACCAAGAGATAGCTTAATTCTAGGTAGCGTAGATTGATGGAGTAGCTTAAGGATTATGATAGTTCTATTTGTATCATCTAAGTGAGGCAAATTTGGTAGCAGACGCCTTGAGTTGGAAGGTAGTGAGTACTGGTAGCTTATCCTGTATTTCAGTTTCTAAGAGGCTGTTGCCATAGGATATTTGGTCTTTGTCCAACATAATGGTACGACTTGATATTTTATACCTTAGCAGTATTCTTGGTAGTGTTGAGGCTAGGTCCTTAATATTTGAGCAGATTTGAGATCATTAGTGTAGGAATAAAAAACTTTGCATCCTCTGTGATCAGGTATTAAATGGTGAATCCAAGAAGGATACCATAGATTCTGAGGGTGTCTTGAGATTTGATAGCCGTATTTTTGTTTTGAGGGTTAATGACTTGATTCTGTTGATTTTATGTGAGGATCAAGGATCTAGGTATTCTATTTATTTGAGTATAGCTAAGATTTGTAGAGATTTGAGACAACATTATTGGTGGAGTGGAATAAAGAGAGATATGGTGGAATTTTTAGCTTGTTGCCTATGTTGTTTGCAGGTGAAGGCCAAGCATCAATGACCTGGTCATTTGATTTAGGGATTGCCTATTCTCGAGTGTAAATGGGAGTGGATTACCATGGACTTTGTTAGTGGTTTTCCTCACACTTCCCATGGTTCTGATGTTATTTGGGTAATTGTGGATTGGTTGACCAAGTTGGCATATTTCGTTCCTATTTAGATGTCCTTTAGTGCCGAGAGGTTAGCCTGTATCTATGTGCGTGAGATAGCCTATCTGTATGGTGTGGCTATATCTATAATTTAGACCGAGGCTCTATGTTCACTTCTATCCTTTGGAGAGATTTCCAGAATGAGTTGAGTACTCAACTGGATCTTAGCACAACCTTTCATCCGCAGATTAGTGGCCAGTCAGAGTTGACTATTTAGGTTCTCAAGGATATGCTTCGATCCTGTGTTATGGATTTTAGAAGTTAGTGGGATAAATACTTATCTTTGGCAGAGTTTGTGTAACGACCCGATTTTTCTGAAATCGGAATGCATCGGTGCTCATGATCCTGAAGGACCACAAGCTAACCCTCTACTGATATCTATACCTGAGCACTGCATAATATAGATAATAAATGCAGAAACTTGCCATAAGGTTCAAAATATCTAAAAATACTCTAAACTGAATACTGATACATCTATTCAAAAAGCCTCTAAACAGTATGAACTATGGAGTTGATGGGACATGACCCAACTAACTCTGTCTACTGAAAATAAACTAAATCTGATGCTATAATAAAATAAGGATCATCCTCAAATGAAGAGGACTCACTGCTACGTCTACTGCTGCTGACTGGGACTGAGCTGCTAAGGGTACTCTGGATCTCGTGCCTTTGAACTTATGGTGTAAAATAAAACACCATAGCGCAAATACATCAATACGTGGGAATATACTGAGTATGAAGATGAGGTAAGGCTAAATGCAAGGGCTTATGCATGAACAATTACATAACTGAATAATCATGAGAGTACTGAATGAGGACATATGCATGAATGCACAAACTATAACTGAAATCATCATGACTCTGAATACTGAAGCTCGGATACTACATTACTTTCATTTGAACTCACTACTAATACTGTGATATTGAATAACTGAATCTCCTGATATCGATAACTGAGTACTAAAGTTGAGATCAATCCTATCTAGCGAGTGATCTCAAAAACCGATGATACTGAAGCTGATTAACTAAATCTACTCATATCAGTGACTGAACTCTGAGCTTTTTACTCTCAACTGACTGAATCTGAGATCAAACCTCTCTAATGGATGATCCCTGAATCTACTATAATGATAATAAATGATTTTATCTGAAATCCAACCTATCTAGCAGAGAAACTCTAAATCTGATAATAGAATACTCAACTGAGTCTGGGAATGAGATCAGGCCTATCTAACAGGTGATCTCTGGATCTAATAATGTGATTACTCAACTGAATCTGAGACTGAGATCAGGCCAATCTAACGGGTGATCTCTGGATCTGATAATGAGATTACTCAACTGAATCTGAGATTGAGATCAAGCCTATCTAACAGGTGATCTCTGGATCTGATAATGAGATTACTCAATTGAATCTGAGACTGAGACAAGACAATCTAATAGGTGATATCTGGATCTGATAATGCTGATACTGAATAACTTTATGAGGGACCAGGCCTATCTAGTGGGTGGTCTATGAATCTATGGAACTATCTGAGTTCCTTACTAAGACAAGTGACTGTATCTGACAGTCCTGATTTCTAAGTTCTACTCTGAAGACTGATACTAAAATTGCAACTATGGGAGTTCTTACTTAATTGACATGCCCCGAATCTGAACTGGTGGGGTCCAACCTATAACCCCAGTTAGAAGGATGTCAATACCGTGCCGTGGGTAAAGACCTCTACTTTGGTCAATTCTTTCTATTGGGTGACCCTCACAGAAAGTCAAGACTAAGGATGTATAATAGTCAAGCCTTATTCTAATAGGTGACTCATGCTCCTGCGCTGGCTATGCAGTTCTGGAGTTCAGGGATTTCTCCTAACGACTATGCCTCTCAAATGGGGAGCCGCCATCCTTGCACTCGCTCGGTGCTAGCTCCTACTCCCAACTGAAAGACTTTGAACTGATTCTTAACCGAATATAGACTGAGCTGAGTCTGTTACTGATCATATTTCTCAAATAATCTGACTGAGTTACGCTGAATTCACTTAGTTCCGTATCTGACCGAATACTACTGAATCTCGTTATCTGACTAAATGATACTGAGTTTCGAACTGAACACTTGAATACTACTAGATCTGAGCTAAGTACTGAACTGAGGCTAGAATACTAGCAATATTAAGATCACTGAGATTTATGAGATTTCTAAAGTTCTGTATCTGTCTGAGAGTATAGAGTTCTATAACTCTCTGAGTTCTGCGAATCATGACTTGACTGAGATTATTGAGAAAATTGACGCGGGCTCTAGACTGCAGCTAATTTGTCCGGTATAAATACCCCCAGGACTCGATAATTAAAGTAAAACATAGCCATTCATGAATAATCAAGATCATGGACATTCATTCACCACCAAAATAACTAAAGCATCTGTTCAAGCATTTAGAAATCATAAACATGTGATAGTATAGGGAGACATGCTATTGGCTTATACTTCATTTAACAAGGTGTTGCATCAAACACTTAGCATGTATAAAAGTCTTAGCATGTATCGAAGAGCAAATAACTGGGGAATTTCATGCTATCATGTCACAATTCATTCACTAAGGCTTTGCAATAAACACTTGGCATGCATGGGCTTGCACACAATTGGGGATTTCTAGTCAACATGCTATAATGGGTCTAATTCTTTCATATAAGCATTTTATCAAACATATGGGGAGCATTCTTTGCTTATTCAACAATTTGTACACTTAATTGACATGAAAACATCACTTAACAAGCAACTTGAAGAGGGTTTGTCATGAACATCACATGAATATCACATACTAGGGTCAAATCTTGAAACCTCATAAACAAAACATGAATTAAAAACTCAATAATAGCATGAACTCCAATTTCAATTCACATAAATCATGAAAACTCATAAAAATACGATCTTTGAAATTTAGAAAAGGGTTCTTGAGCTTCTTGGATGAAAGGGACCCAAGAATCAACATCTGCATACCTTAGGAAACTCTTTCTTGAAGGCTCTTGGAGAGATTCTTGATTTCTTGATTTTTTTCTTGAAGAAGAAAGAAGGGTTTTGATTTGTAGGAAACCCTAGTTTTTGATGTTGAAGATGAGAAATAAAGTTGTGAGCCTTGATCGGATATTAATAGGGGCTGAAAAGATTGGGAAAAGACTAAAGAGTCCTTTTAAAATTAACTTAAAAATACTGAATAGGGGCTGCGACGGTCGAAATGACGGTCTGTCGCTAGTCTAACGTTCCGTCGGATCGTTCGTTGCACGTCGGTCAAAAAAAGAATACACTGCCTTGATGCGACGGTATCAGCGATGGTCTGTCACAAACTCGACGGTCCGTCGAATCATCCATCGCACGTTGACCAGGATGAGGTTAACTGCTTCAGTGACGACGGTCCTAGCGATGGTCCGTCGCTATCTTAATGGTCCGTTGTCTCGGCCGTCGCACTTGGTACATAAAAGAAAGTTACTTCCTTAGTTGCGACGTTCTGGGAGACGGTCCATCGCAAGCTAGATAGTCTGTCAACCCGGCCGTCGTACCTAGGCGGTTCCAACTACTTTCTGTAAAACGGCCATAACTTCCTCATTGATGCCGTATTTTGATGAAATTGGTATCGATAGGCTTTACACTTCGCTGAACACACTCTAAGGCTCAGACTACAAGAGAATTTTGTGGGGTCTTACAGTTTGCATATAATAAAATTTATCATTCGAGTATTGAGGTGGTTTCTTTTTAGGCTTTGTATGGTAGCTGATGTCGATCCCCAATTGGATAGTTTAAGACTTTTGAGGTTAGACCCCATTGCACCGACTTACTCCAGGATTCATCGGATAGAGTCAGGGCGATTTAAAATAGGTTGAGGGTAGCTTAGAGTAGGTAGAAGGCTTATGCAGACCGTAGGATTCGTTCCTTAAGATTTGGAGTTGGTGATCGAGTATTCCATCATGTATCATTTATAAAGGGTGTGATGAGGTTTGGGAGGAAGGGCAAGCTTAGCCTAGATATATTCGACCCTTCAAGATTCTTTGTGCAATAGGTGAGATGGATTATGAGTTAGCCTTACCCGAAAATTTTGCTACTGTCCATCTGGTTTTCCATGTTTCCATATTGTGATGATATATTCTTGATCCAATCATGTTCTAAGATAGGATTCAGCCAGTTGGATGAGTGGTTAACCTTCGTAGAAGATCCTATGCTCATTTTGGCTAGTAATGCCAAGTGGTGCGCACTAGGGAGATTCCTGCAGTTAAGGTTCAATGGAGGCACCGACTAGTGAAGGAGGATACTTGGGAGATCGAGAGCGAGATGCAAATAAAGTATCCTCACATGTTTGAGGCTTCAGGTACACCCTAATACTGTACTTTCATTGATGAAAGTTCCTTTAGTAGTTGATATTATAATGACCCTTCAGGTTTTTTTCCGTATTTCCACTTATTTTTTCCATTAAAGCTTTTCAATAGCTGCCCAAGTCATTTATGACTTACTGTGACTGACAATTTGGTTACCAGTCAGTTTATTTGTTTTTTAGAGCTAATTCCCTATTTTTACATTTTCGTTGGTTTGAATTGGCTACTGGGAAAAAACTCCAGTCAAACGACCTCATATGCCATTTTGACCATTACAACAACTCCAGAATGTCGATTTTAGACTAGGTGGGCATTTAGTTTGGGTCCCGAGGCACCCGTGCTTATTTTGAGCCATTTGTTGGGAGTTAAGAAAATGCTAAGTTGGGTGTGGGAGCCACTTTTCATCAAAAATAACCTCGGATGGAAATTTCAACTTTGTAATTCAACCTGAAACCTCAAATTTGATAAAATAGCATAGTTTGTTTTCGTATATGAGATTCTAGATGAATCTCAAGGGGTTAGTGGAGACTTAAAAATTTACAAATCACAGCTGGTGCTGGTGCATGGGAAATTGAGAGATAAGGCTCGTGTATGCAATCTAGAAGGCACCAGTGAGTGTCGTAAATGCAATGAACTTGTTGCAAAAGAAAAGACCTTTACATAAAAGCAACAACCTCAGTAGCGATTCAAGAGTTGCGAACGCGACGATTGAGTATCGCAAAAATGATAGGGTGACCAATGATCAAGTGTCATGAATGCGACTCTCGTGTACCTAGAAAGGGCATAAATACTCCATTCAACCCGTTTATCCCATTTCTCATTCATTCTCAAGAGTTTTAAACCCTAACGAGTGGGATAGCTTTAGAATAACATTGTAGGTACTTTTGGGAGCTTGAGTAAGGATTAAGTACACAATTTTTCTTCAAATTTGAGGAAAGATTCCTTTTTTTTTTCATGGTTGATTTCCCATTTTTTCTCTAAAAATCCCAAAACCATGGTGACTAGATTCTTGTACCAATATAGCTCAAAATTCACCCATGTTTGAGGGAACTTACTCCTTGAGCATATGGGGATGTTAAGTTGGTTTAAGAAATGCGATTCCCATAAATGGGCCCCACATGGGATTTTTGCATGATTTTGGACCCGAAGGACAATAGTGCAATATGGGCATCATTATTCTCTTTTTGATGAGTTGATTATGATTTTGATAATGTAGCACTTGTAGAAGCTTCTCAGAAAGAAAAATGAGTAATTTAGCAGATTCTCTGAGCTTCATTTGACGTCTAGGTTGGCTAGGTTTTCCCTCTTCATAGATAGAGCTATGTCATAGTATGTTTATGATATTATGTTAGATTTGGGATGGTTTTGGGTGTTGTTGATAAAATTGATAATACTTGGGCTAGTTGGATCTTTTTGGCTATCCAAAAACATAATTTAGGTGTAGTTGGATTAGTTCTTTAAGTCCTTAGTGGAATTTCCATCTTAGTGCTGATAAAAGACTTATTTAACATCAAAAAGCAGACCTAGATACCTTAGCCTAGTCCGGGTTGCGTTTACCTCCTAATAGATTTTGAGGATTAGAAGTGGGTCCCATCGGCCTGCCCTAGGCCAAGACTTGAACTAGTTTTGGTAGGCCTTTGTATGCTCATTTTACATTTTAGAATTCTTATTATGAGGCTTGATGAGATTCGATACTCAATAGTCATGATGATTTGATATTGATGTTAATTACGGTAAATCCTGTAGTTATGATATTGATGAAATGAATATCGGTCCGAGTTTGGCTATTGATTTTGATGTAGATAATATATATATATTTGTACCGGTTCGAGTTCAGCAACTGATTATGATATTCATGATATATATACCATTTTAAGTCCTACTATTGGTTATGATATTAAGAAAATAAATACTAGTTCGAGTCTGGTAAAGGGAGTGGTTCTTAGTATGACATGATCCGAATAGGTTCCAGAAGATAGCATGAAGGTTGGTAAGTCATGGTTGTTTGGTTCTATTATCCTTGATTGTACCCTCTAGCCTAATGGGGGCCTACGTTGGGTTATTTACTTTTCATGTTTATTGGCTTATGTGGGCCAATTTGGTAGTTATAATTGCATGGTATGTATGTTATTGTTCCGTCTTATTTATTTAATTATGTGTAGCAAGGTAGGAGTTACTTCTGAGTTTGCCCTTTTCCTTAACTTAGCTATATTATATTATATCTTGTCGTATCTATATCATGATTTAGCTTAGTCGGCCGATGATGCCTACTGAGTACCCATGGTTTTGGTACTCATACGATGCTTCTGTACCTTTTTGGTGCATATTCGAGTACTAGTTGGCACCATTGATTCGAGGATCATGTTATGATGGACTTCGGAGATAGGGTGAGCTCTAAGAGTTGAAGTTTCCCCTTTTACCTTCTATTTATCTAAGTCTATTCTTTTGTTTCGAGACAGATTGTATTGACTATTCTAGAACTTATGTTATGTTGTAGTAGCTCTTGCATTGACTATACCTGGTTGTGGGATCGTTATGTATGTTTTGGTTACCTTTTAGACTACGTCTTTTGCCTTGCTTATCTATGGATTGTATTGTCAAATTCTCCCTTTTGGGATATTTTTCCCTAAGTTATCCCATTGCAATTAGCTCGGGTTATGGTTCGGCTCACCTACTGGTGGGATTTAGTAGGTACCATCATTACTCATAAATTTGGTTGTGACACTATCCTACCTACCTGAGGACCTCCTCTATCACCTTAGGACCACCCCTACAACCCTATGCACCACCTTTAGCTGAAGCCGACACCTGATCTAATTTACTGAACACTCTACGCTACATGCTGAATCATCCTACGTCGGGGGGACACTCTAGAGATATGATCGATGACCTCACAATCATAATATACCCCAAGAATTCTACTCTATCCAAAAGGTTCGACTGATGCAGAAAATCCATCTTGGACTAAGCACCCAAACTGTGTACCCCTCGAAGACTGGCCACCACTTTAGCCACTGAAGTCACTATAGTTGGGTTGATCCCCATCAGTAATCAAAAGTGCTTCTTGAATGGGTCTACTACACTAACCCTGGTGCTAGTATGACTAATGTTAGGGGTACATTCCCTAAAACCCTCTACCTCTATACCGTTAGTTACTGTGGCTCCCACTGTAACTTCCCTATTGACGCGGCCTCTTATCACTGCCCTTTTGGCCTCGTGATGCATCTCTTCCGTAGTTTGGGTGTAATCAATGCTAACGAAGGACCTACCTCAGTCAACTAGACTCTAAGTTTCCATGGAAAGAGGAAAAATCATTTCTCTGACAAACCACCGAATCCTCTAATACTCGGCAGGTAAGACATAGTAGCATGACAATCCAACTCATGGAACCTTGTCTCATACTTAACAACCATCATAAAACGTATCTCCAAGATTATAAATTGATCTCTTAGGTTCTTGCATAGGCTATGAGTCATATGATTCTCCAATAGAGTCTCAACGAATTGAGTACAAGCATGGGGGAGATCCAACTGCTATGGAATTCATAAAACCTCTCCACCACTATATGGCCACCCGATCAAACTGGAAAGTGGTGTAGTCCACATCATGTGATTCTACTAGTTAAAAATTATATATCCTCTCTTCAAAACTAATTAGAAACCCAAATTCATCCTCGCCAAGCTCCCTACAAACTTAGGTGGAGTCAATCTCATACACTGGACCAATATTTTCTACTCCTCGACAGTCATAATTATTCTAAGCTATGACCGGTTTTGTAAATATCGATGCTGGAGAATCCTCTACTATGGGAGCCATAACTACAGATACACCCCTAAATTAGTACCTCTCTGGTCCGCTGACCGAGCACTATCAAATGGTGTACCACCTACTAACCCTAATAACTAAAGTAAGGCATCTCAGAGATTGGAGGATGATATAACCCTGGTGTGGCCTGGGCTACCCTCGACCGACCAACAACTTGGTCGATTGAACCTTAGGAGTTACCTCTGGCACAGGAGAAACAAAAGAATCTGGTGAAGGCTCTCTGTCTTGACCCCCTAGCTGGTGCTGCTACTTTAGCCTGACCTCAACCTCTGGGATGACCTCAGCCTCTCATGGGTGCCTATTTGTAGGCTCGGGATCTATTGCCCCTACTATCATAGATTGCATCCTAACCATTTATGAAAGAGTGAAATAAATAAAAACCCAGAAACCCACTCAAACTCAGTGCAGAAAATGAACAAACAAAGTTAGGTTTTCTTAAGAATATCCTGTAGCCTCCCAAAGATAGAATACATACATCATCATACAATCCATGTGACTCTACGAGCACTTGCACTTGTACCAACAATACTGATGAACCTACGGTCTAATACTAATTTATCATGACCCAATTTCTTAAGTTATGATTCCACCTACTTTAACCCACCAGTGGGTAAGCAAACCATAGCCCAAAACAAGTAATTGTCTAAGCAGCGGAAGATAAAATAATACCAATTTTAGACATGCAACAGAAATGCTAAGTAGTAAAATATATAAATACGATAGTACTGGGCAACCGAGGAAAAGGAAAAATGTGCAAAAGATTATCCTATGACCTAGTAAGGTCAGTACAATAGCCACCAAATAAAAAATAATAGTAGTAGATTGTAGAAAATATACAAGTAGTCTCAGAAAATGCAAGAGACTATCCAAAACTAGTAGAAGGAGAGCAGATCAGCTTCAGCTCTGGAAGCTCACCCTATCATCAGAACCACATCAACTCCGAATGGAGAATCAAGGCAATATCTTATACTCAAGTATGCATTAGAAGAAGATGCGAAAGTGTAGTTCGAGTACCGAAAATAATGGATACTCAGTAGACATCATAGGCCGAATGAGATAAATTAAAATAAAATTATAAAAAAAATAAGAGGATGTAAACTAAAATCAAGAATAAAGAGGCATAAATCCAAAATAATACCTCAAATCGAGCTAAAGTAATAAATATGCAGAATAAGTAACTCAAAAATAAATATAGCCTAACTACAACCTAACTGAGTCCCCATAGTCCTAGAATGCACAAACAAAAGAGCAATAACCCAACTGAGACCCCATAATCCTGATAGATGCAAACAAGGAAGAAATACCAACAATAATAAACTTAAAGCGTGCCCATATGTGAAACACACCTGTAACTCCCTTTGAGCCATAAATTTCTAACTTAAATTGAAACTAGAGAATAGTATCATCATAGAAAAATGCCATGTATAGATTATGAATGTTAGACTTGAACAAAAACTAGAGAATAGTGTCAACATAATATAGCACTGTGTATAGATCATGAATGCCAGACTTGAACCAGAACTAGTGAATAAATTTCAATTAATGATAAATCCAAAGACATAATTCATTTTATGTCTAAATTAATCTTAAATACCAATGAAAAACTCTTAAATCTATAGGTGTAGTGGGTTTTAGTCACTAAGTCTATGAACAAGGTCTTTCACGGTCAAATATTAGTCTAATCCAAGTAACAAAGCTAGGCAAAGATCGATAATTTATATAATCTATCTAAGGTTGAAGATTTAGCCTAAGGTGACAAATGAATGCATACTTAAATCTACAAGGAGATTATTTAGGAATTTGATCAAAAAGGAGGTCCAATGGGGTTCACTACTAGTTCCAAAAATCTATGCTAAGGTAAGCACCTACCCAATCCTAGACTAACGTTTTACAATTATATCAAAAGGTCTAAGAAAACCTATCAATTCCTAAAGTATCATTATTACTATTATGAGGGAATATATGGTCAAATTCTACCTAAAAAACCCCCTAAATTACTAACTATATAGAACCAATAAAATACTAACTATTAACTAAGTCATCAATTCCCACCCAAAGCTATCATAATTCTAAACTAATACCATAATAAAGATCAATCTATGAGAAAAGTAAGCCTAGCCTACCTGGACACCATCAAAAAGCTTAAGAAAGTTCACTACTCCAGAGCTTTTTCCTTTTGAGAAACCTCTAAATGCTACCATTCTATCAAACTAATAATCTACGCATTAAGACGAGAGAATTAATACCCATATTACATATCAATACTCTAGATAAAAAAATAAACTAAAAATCTAATGTGGGGCCTGCTTACGAATCTCAAAAATTAAAATTGTCAACACATCCGTCATAGCTCAAGGATCATTTAATAAAAAACATGGGTAAAATTGAGCTAACATGAGCCTCAAAACTAGAATTTAAGTGGATACTATGTAAATAAAAATGAGAAAATAACCACAACAATATATCTAACTCACCCCCGACACTCAATGATTGATCTCCAATGATATCTAAGATTTCTAGGGTTTAATGGTATTTTGGGACTTGGAAAAGTGAGCTTGTCCAAATAGGAAATGATATGTATAAGAGGGTATCAACAATGGCTGCTTTAGTGGTAAAAATGACTGCTAAAGTGGCCGGGGGTCGCTAAAGTGGCCAAACCTCACATGTACGGCCTCTGCTTAAGCAGTCTAGAGATACTAATGTTGTGCCAAGACACTAAAGTGGTCGCTTGTCTACTTAAGTGGCTTCACCAAATCTATCAGGCACCAGTACTTAACTAAATTTTCCAATTCTCTGATCGAATCCTCAAGATTCATTTGGAATCCCATGAATGCAAGCGAATTATGCTACCCTACCAAATTTGACATTCCTGACTAAATGGAGCCATTGAGATTTCTATCTGAGGTTAGTTTGATAGGATATAGGTCCCACATCTAATGAGTCATTTTATACAAAATCAACCCAATAGCCTAAAATGAGTTTGGAAGTCCCTGGACCTAAACTAAGGTCCCCCTATTCTGGAATCAATATTATAGAGATAATAGAACTGTTAGATGGCATCTGAGACCATAGATGACATTTGAGATCATTCACATAGATTTGTTTGATACATATTTCTTAACTACGAAAGCTTCAAAAAGGGGAATTGACTATAAAAATCAAATAAACTGCCCGATAACCGAACTATCAGTCTAAGTAAATCATAAATAACATGGAGTGGCTGTGGGAAATCTCTAAATGTAGAAAAATTATGAAAACATAAGAAATGACCTAGAGGTCATTGCAGAATTATATTACATAGTTTTTTTTTTGCTTAAATTGGGACATAATATCAGAAAAATATAAGTTTCTAAGATACATCTAATGAAAGGGTAGCTAATTATCAAATGGTGTGCACCAACACTTAAATAACAATGTTTAGTCTTGGAATCTATCTGATCCATCTCATTTCTCTTTTTGTTTTGTACTTCTTTTATTACTTAAATTTTTTTGATGAACATATTATATATATAACTTAAACTTCTTCATAATATAATATATTTTGTATATGTAATTATTAAATAATATATATAATTTTTTAGTTCAATTCAATTATTTATTTTCTTATTTTGAATAAAACAAAAATCAAATCAAATATTATTGGTCTATTAAAATGCTAAACCAAACCAAATAAAAAATAATTTATTTAATCAGTTTGATTCATCTTTTCAGTTTGGATCAATTTTTTACCAAAACTGTGAACACCCCTACTTGCAGGCTTGGAGTTTAATTTTTAGGCCCAGAATAGAAATATAGCAATATGGATACTGATAGACTTGTATTCACTCTTTTTTTATGTTCTTGATAGTTTGAGAGTATTCAGAGGTTGTTTGGAAAGAAAAGATACATACATGATGATTTGTGGTGAGTTTGCTCATTATTTGAGATAAGTTATGACTTATTCTTCTTCAAACATAGTTTGAAAGGGGAATTATCATTTATAACATATTATTGTGTAGGAAAATTAGTGGGTTGAATAAGTTAGCGAGATGGATTGATATTGTGATGCCCAAATTTGAGCTTATGCCTATGCATGACTTGGGACTTAAGATTATTGACATGTATATTGTGTTTTGTGATTTTTCATGCATCATTACTTAAATTATGAGTTAAATACTTACATATCATTTTAAGTCTAGCATGTAAGTTTCTAAATCTTACTAGTAGGTCAAACTTCTTTACTTAATGATAGATAACTTTATTTGATATGTAACGATATGGATGATAATGATATTAAATGACTTACATATCATTACTTAATAATATTTAACTTATTTTATATATCCATTATCATGTATATATACTCTGTTTATGGATCACAAAAATTATTGAAAGGAAATTACTAAGTTCAGTCCCAGTTCAAGTTTGGGAAAGACTTACTAAAATCTCAATTCGAGTTTGAGCATGATATATGAATTTCACAAATCTCCATGGGTACTACCTTAAAATATTTTACTATGAATGAGGTGTATATCAGTTAACATTGACCATTGTATTTTATTATATAGAATTACATTGCATAATTTTCTTATTATTGTTATCCTTTGAGGTGTTCTTATTGATTATTGTTTGGTGTTACCTGGTGTTTATTAATAATAATAAATCAAAAGTCTATAGGCCTAAAAGTGACCCATATATCAGAAAAATAAAACATGAATTGACCAAGCCTAGAAAAACCCAGTCTACTATGTTTTTAGAAACTTCTATACTATTTACTATGTTCTATCCATCTCGTTCCTTCTTTATCGTTATGCTCTAGAATTTGGTTACAAAATTGCCATTGTGATATGATCAAAGATTAAGCTGCTGGCAGCACTATCTAAGGTGGAGTAAGACACTTTGACAGGTCACTAATGCTAGAGTCTTTTCCTTTATGTAGTTGTGAGTGTTTCGACTCCTTTGATCTATTTTCCACTACTATTGACGACCCTTGCTCTACTTGTTTATTCTCAACTAAAACTCCACTTGTCTTGAACTTCTTCCTAGAATCTGCATTTCTTGAGATGTGTTTGTTAGCTAATTGGATTTCCTCTATTGATGTGACCTTCGATTGGTCAAGATATATTTGTGAATCTTGCTGAACCTGATTGATTTGCTAATATGTCACAAGGTAAAGCTGACCCTTGTACTCTTTTGATTTTTTGAAGTTACCCCTTGTTGATTTTCTCTTACTACATTGCTTTCCTTATTGTGAGCCTGTATTAGTTGCCTCTTGTGGTTGGTATAAGCTCTTACTCCCATATTCCTACTTTAGTACTTGCTGTTGTATGATGTGGAGTGGGATTTGTGGAAAAAATTCATAGAGATAGTTCTTGTTGCTTGCCTTGTTTTCATATGATTGAATCTACGAGCCTTTGCTTATTTTTCTAGCTCGTAAAGTAAAATGAACTGAGCTATTTCATTTTACCCATTATAAACTTCTTTACCTTATTGCATTTTCTCTTATCCCAAAATTAGGATATTAAGATTTATCAAGATCGTAGATTCTTTTCCTTGTACTATGTAGTTTTTCAAAACACTTAAAATTCTGATGTCCCTTTCTCCTTAAAAGGTAAATTAGCCAGATATCCCACTAATCAATTTCCTTCTATGTGAGTGTGCTCAATCTATACATGGAATAAATTCATTTTCTTTTATGTCTTTGACAATTATTCTGGTTCATGAAGGTATATTCAATATATTTTTCATTACAAGAAAATTTATTTCTAAACATATGTCATTGATATTTTTATAACACAACGAGCAATTGTAGTTGTAATTGCTATAGCCTCCATTTCTAGATTTGTTCATTCATTGATCTCTCTTTCCCGAGCATATATCAAGTTTCTTGAGTTCCTCAAACAGAAACCATAGGAACACTTACCTATACTAACTTTATAGGCACCATTTGTGTTGCATTTAATGTCAAATATTGTGGGTTTATAGGCTACCTCCTTGTAGAATAGACGTTCTGTAGGTTTCCATAACATCTTCCCAATAGTTAGGACTAGTGTTTAGTGAAGGAAAAATGGTATTATACAGTTGATTTACTATTGTGTTAACCTTGTAAACTAAGTTGTTGTAAGAAATAACTTTCCCATGCTTTACTGTTGCTTCTCTTCCATAGTTCCCACAGTGTTATTACTGACACAACAATCATAAATGGTTTTGATTTTACCTTGCAAGGCTATGTTAATAATTAATCGTGATAATTGTAATCTTGCACTATTCATCCCTGCACATGAAAAAAATGACTTCATAGCTTTGTAGCTTTTAGAGAGGTTAGAAAAATATGTTGAATTGTCTCTTACTTGGAATCTAAACAACACTAACACCTATACACCAGGTTCAAAACTATCATTTTGAGTATATCGATCGGTTTTTGATTACATCATCAATAGATATTCTACCCTTCCAGCTTCCCCATAAAAATAAAGATAACTTTAAAGGAATCTTTCTTGGCCACATAAATTTAAAGATATGTTTCTCCTGTTATTTTCTTCTAATATAATTCCAGGCTAACTTCATTGTGAACTTTCCATTATTTCCTGTCATCCACCAAGTAACATCCATCCTCTATGTATCTATTGGTGGTATGCTATTACAAATGTGATCCACTATTTCTAGAGGTATTAGCTTAACCAACCTATCCCTATCCCAGCGTTTATGATATGAAAATTCGTTCATTTCAATCTCTACAAAATATTGGAATACACTCACTTAAATAAAACATATATAAAACCCCTAAAATATAATGTGATATGGACAAGAGCATCTAAAAATAGTTACCAAGTAATGGAATAAATAAATCTTTCTCCAAAAATAATTAAAGACAACATAAGGAAAATAAGAGGCCCAAAATTAGCTCTGAACTCTAGAGCACACCAGTACCTCAAAGTATCAACTCTGAGTAGTATGAATCAGCTTCCGTATCTCTTACTCGAGCTAGGATTTGCATCAAAAGGGCATAGTAGGGGTGAGTATGGTCCACTTTTACTCATTAGATATCATAGACTGATTGAGCATAGCAGAAAATAACACAAGTAAAAATATTATAAGCATATCACTGTAAATATAAAAGTTCCCAAATGGTAGATCAAGCTATCTACGCTAATAGTTCTTTAGTGTAAGATCTATATAGGAATACTTAAACATAAATATATGTATGCAAACCAAGTATACATCAAGGGTACATAATGAGACACAAAAAATACACATGCAATGTAATATAATACTGATGGGATTATGATGAATGATTGAAAGTTATCACATGACTTTCTCTATACAACTACTGAGCCTCAACACTCCTAAGATAGGAGCCATTGGAGGTTCAAAACCCGTATAATACCTCGAATCTCAATCTTACCTTTTTGGCTAGTGTGTTCACGCATCAAGAGTTTTATGAAGTTTCACATTCACCTCTTTGGCTATTATTCATGGATCAAGGATTTTATAAAAATGTCTTATTTTCTTTTAATTTAATATTTCTCAATGGTATAAATTTCTCATTAAATATGTATGAAATAAGGATGTAATGTTTACGATCAATTAGTGTGAAGATATAATCCATTCAATACATATATAGGTGAGATCAAAATTCACTCAATGTGTCAATAATTCATGATATCAGTTCTCAAATAGTACCACCAGAATAAATAGTCATGTAAGACATCAATAATATCAATCCAACCCCTTACTTGTGTATTCCTATCATGATTGAGACAATAGTGCTCAAATAAGGCTTATAATATCTATTCAAGCCCTTGTACAGATATCACATCAATAATAATGTTATTTAAAGAACTAATATGACCAACGATGTCAAATAAATCCTGAGCAACACACAATATATATTTTTGAAGTCAACAATAATAAGCATATAATTCCCCACACGACACACAACACTAATAAAATACTTGAAATAATTCTCCTACTTCTAATTTCCTCAACCTATAACATGCTTTACTCATTTATTAACTACCCAGCCTAGTCTGAAGAAAGATAAATCATAACCTACCTTATGGTTATGAAAATATGAGCCTAGAACCTTTAACACAGAGCTTTCTTTTTTGAACTGGTCAAAAAGAAGCTAAAACATTCAAATATAGAATTTACGCATTAAAAATAAGCTAATGACACCCATATCAACTAAATTTAAGAATGATCCAAAATGAGTTTGAAAAATAAGTTCAAAAACAGAAGTGGTAAAATAGGAATTTTATTTTAAAAACCTCCTAAGATTATAAGTATCTACAATTGAAAGATCAAGCCAAAACAAGTTTAAAATGACGATAAAATTAAAGAAAAACTATTTTAAAAATTTACTGGCAAAAACCACAAGTACCTATTTTGAAAATAAGATCAAGGAGTGTTTTTGATAATATAATCAATTAAAGTTATTGGAAGAATGAGTTTGGAGCTTACCCAAGAACAAACGATGAAGAAAACCCTTAAAATCGTCTCTTCTCAAAGCTTCAAGATAAAAAATAGTGATAAAAAAGACTAATTATACTATTCTATGAATAGTAAATTGCAAACGTTTTCAATCCATCACATTCACAAAGGTCAATGATGACTGGTCAAATAATTGACTATTGCATTTGAGGCCAGGGCTCAAGTTTGCAAAGATTTATAAACCAAACCTTTGAATTTATGATATCCCTATGACATTTGCAATAAAGATGACATTTACAATAAAGAAAAATACATTGGCCCATTAGATAACCCTTTGTAATTATGGCCACTATCCTTGCAATCACAATGAATGAATAATTCCTTTTCCGTATTCATGGCCAGTGGCTTGGGTTTGTGAAGAAGGTTCCATGCACCAGATATCCGCTATGAACTAACTGAATTTGCATGTTAAAATATCTTTTAACTGACCCTTAAAATATATTTGAGGCCTCATAGAAAACAATATTATATGCTACTTGTCTATTTTAAATATTTCATACTCAACAACAACGTCAGGTTTTTCAAAAGAGATCTTTTTTAATAAATTAGTCTATCTACTTATCTAAGTTAGTGATATAGATTGCATACACTTTACCTCCCAAAACCTACTTTGTGGGAATACAATGAGTATGTTCTTGTTGTTGTTACCCCCTAGGACCCTAAAAGCTTAATTTAACTAGTTTTTATAAAAACGATCAAAATGCAAAATAAAGATTTCAGATCCAAACTAACCCTACTACTAACCCAAAATCGACAATACAGATCTAATGAAACTATCTACATTACTATGTAGCACTCAAATTAGAGAATGTTATCCAAGAAAAACTAATGGCTTTTAAAGTCTCTAAAAGTCTCAAACTCACCCAAATCATTCTTGAATGCATAAAGGACCGTGCCAACCATCTACACACCTCATAATTAGCAAATAACAACTATAGAGAAGGACAAAATAGTCAAAAAAACATAAAAAGAAAATTTTCACATAATAAGTTGTTACATTCTATCCAATTATTACACATGGAGTTAGAATTTGAACTTCTTACTTACCACCAAATCTGATGCTCCACCACTTCTTTAACTTCCACCATTTTTTTCTAAATAGTAGATCCATACCTAGAATGTTCAATCACTGGATGATTTTTTACAACTTTTGTTAAGGAGGCCCTTTTAGAAGGTTTTGTTCTTAGGTCCTACCAGAGCTTACAAAATAAGGAATTTTATATGTAGAACAATGATTTGAAGCCTACTCCTCCTTCTTTTTAGGTATACAGAGATCCTCTTACTTATGTAACGCTTTCTCCTGCTCTCTTCACTATTGTTCCAAACAAATCTGGAAAGTACTTGGTGAATCTACCTTATACCTCTTTAGAAGGACTTAGTACAGAGAGAAAATATATTGGCATGCTTTGAATAACATGCTGAATGCGAATTTTTTTTCCACCAAAGGACGATATTCTGCCTTGCCAAGAGTGAAAATTCTTCTTAATTTTTGTTTACCATTATTTTTAGGGTGACAAATATGCCTGAAGCTTGGAGATGAAGTATGATAATCCCATTATATAATAATAATGGAGACATTAAGATTTGTAACAATCATAGGGTCTTCAAATTATTGAGTCATACCATGAAGGTTTGGGAGAGGGGTTGAGTTAATGATGACGAGGATCATGACTGTTTTAAAGAATCAACTTGATTTCATGCCAGGTCGCTTAATAACTAATGATATTCACCTAGTGAGGATATTCGTGGAGTAATTTAAGGAAAGAAAGAAGGACTTTCACATGATGTTCATTGATCTTGAGAAGGCATATGAAAAAGTCCCTAGGAGATTTTGTAGATGTGCTTGAAGGCGAGAAGGGTGCCCATGGCATATACTAGGTTAATTTAGGACATGTACAACGGTGCAAAGACCCATGTGAGGATGGAAGGAGGAGATTTAGAGAACTTTCCTATTTTGATAGGATTGCACCAGGGATCGACTCTTAGCACCTTTTTATTTACTTTGGTGATAGATATTTTGACACATTGTATTCAAGGGGAGGTGCCTTGGTGTATGTTATTTACTGATGATGTTATTTTGATTGATGATACTCGGGGGAGTAATGATTGTTGACACCCCATTTTGGCTCTCCAAACTTAAAATTAACGCATTTAGGCTCCCTGATCGTTAAATGGTACAATATGCAATTGTTTACACATTATTTTGTAATTATTAATAAATTATTGATAATCATCATTACTTTAGAATTTTTTCTCATTTATTATTATATTTTAATTTTACATAATTTATCTATAATTATTTTTAATTTTGTAAATTTATAATTTTTATCACTTTATTATCATTTTAATTTTTTCACAGTCAATTGCATTTGTACACAGTAGAACACTGTAATTTTTTAACCAAGTTGTATAATTTTAATTATTTATAGCATAATATATTTTTTTATGATAATTATATTTTTTTATATTTTTCTATAATTATACATTGGCATTCATTATTTTGTACGTTATTTAATACGACTTGCAAATGTGAGTCGATTTAATTATTTTAATACACAAAGTAAAAATCAATCAAGTCAACATCATGTCAACTTTTTAAAAGATGCCGATTGAGATGATTGATTGAATACTTTTTTCTTTGGTTAATAGTAACATACTATTGGTTAATAGTAATATACTATTTAATTGTTAAAGAGGTAATTTTTATTTTTTTGAATAAAAAAAGAGGTTCTTTTTATTATAAATAAAAGAGGAGGGAACAATTGTTGAATACACAAAAATAAAAAACCCATCAGATTTCTCACTCTCTCTCTCTCTAAAAATCCTTCTCCTCTCTCACTTTCTCTCTATCCCAAAAAACTATCACCTAATCTGCTCTATTTTTGGTTGACGAAACTCGCCGAATTTCGGCGACCATCAATAACTTTGGCCAAACTCACCAGCCGTACCCCATTCTTATTGTCTGATCTCCCTTTCTCTCCCTCAAACTCCCCTCTATTGCTGGTTCATCTGGCCGACGAAATTCGCCGCCAATCACGATAACAACACCCTCCCCACACTGTAAACTTCCCATCTCCCTTTTTCTCTCTCTCTTTCTGTCGCCTTTCGCCGGAGGTGGTGACCGGCGGAGCTATTTTTTGTGAAACTACATCCTTGTTGTTACATATGGGACTACATTTACTATATTTTATTCCTATATTTGCGTATATTGTTGCTTATTCTTGCTGTTGTTGCTCCGTTGTTGATTATTTGTGTTATTTACATGTTTACTTGATTGATAAAGAACAAGATACTACACGATATGGCCAATGAAATTATCTCTCCGTCCGGATATTTGAGGCCACCCCATTACAAAAGACGTACTTTATTTTATCAAAGTTATTATTTTATATTAAGGACCGACGCTTGGCCAATGAAGAAATTTTCCATCGATTTTCGAGGCCTGCACAAATAATAGACGGATATTACGTATAAATACGTAATAAAATAAAAAAATTTTGGGCGATGAAGAAATTTTTATAACAACGCAAAAAGTTTTATGATTCGTATCTTGGCATGACGATTTAGGACAACTAATAAATTGAGCAACCACTTCGTAGCCATGGCGTACCTAAAATTTGATCTGAGCCCATACTTTTAGCAAAAATTATATTTTTTAAATATATATATGCACACATATCTTTTTTAATTTAATTTGATAATTATATATTTGTTACTAACTTTTTGTTTCTTTTTAAATTGGGGGTAGGGGAAGGGGAATGGGAGAGGGAATTGCAATGTGGGGAATCGAAACCTCACCAACAAGGTGGAAGTTCAGGTAACTAACCAACTAAGCTACTAAGATTCCCCTCATTTATTTGTTACTAATATTTTTATTTACAAGTGTTTATATAGGTTATTGAGAGTACTTGTCGGGAATGACATTTAACGAAGAGTTTAAATTTTGCGTTTGCATTATTTATATTTTCACACTTGTACAAAATATCAATTATAGTAAAAATTTTATTTTTGGGGGCGTTGGGTGGGGATGCTTTTATACAAATATTCACCATACATTTAGGCCGTTAATATTTATATTAAAAGAATTAAATTAATTTAGATACTTAATCAATTACTTCATACTTATACATTGAAAGATATTGCATAGTTTTTTTCTTTAATATAATTTTTCTAATATTTTTACTTTTTATGCGATTCTCATCACACGTTAGGCAAATTTAGGTCGTTAATATTTATGTAGATATTTAATTAAATAACTCACACTTTTTACATTAATAAATATTATGTAGTCTTTTTTCTTAAAATAATTTTTCTTTTATTCAAATTTGTGTTTACATGCATATTTATATGTTTTGTTTATATGTATTTTACGACAGCATACACATTATATTATTTTCATACATATTGTATATCTATATTTACAAACATTAATTTTTTTTCTCTTTTTTTTTTTTAATAAACCTAAGTCTGGTCGGGAACCACATTTGTGGATTTTGAAGGGTGCCTAATCCCTTTCCTTCGGAATAATTTGAATCCTTACTTAGAATCTATCTAGTTTCGTAGATTAAAACACAAGTTTTTCATGTTAATAAATAAAAAGGTTTTCCTTATTTTTCTTAAAAATTAGGTGGCGACTCTATACAAAATTTATTCTGTTAGAGACCATAATGTTGTGCTCGTTTTGACCTTAGGTAAAAATAAGGTATGACAATGATAAGTTGGAGGTTTGGACACACCCTCAATGTAAAAGAAATTAGATTGAGTAGGACTAAGATTGAGTACTTTGAATGTAAGTTTAGTGATTTGTCATATGAGGATGATGTGGTTGTGAAGATGGGTTCTCAGGACATCCAGAAGAGAGAGAGTTTCAAGTATCTTGGGTCTATAATTCAAAGGAATGGTGATATTGACAAGGATAATAAGCACCATATTGGTGTAACATAGTTGAAATGGAGGCTCACCTTGGGAGTTCTATGATAAGAAGGAGCCACCTAAGGTTAAAAGTAAGTTCTACAGAGTGGCAGTTTGATCGACAAAGTTGTTTAGAGTAGAGTGTTGGCCAGTTAAGAACTCCTATATCTAAAAATTGAAGGTTGCAGAGATGAGGATCATATGATAGATGTGTGGTATTACTAGGATGGATAGGATTAGAAATAAAACTATTTGGAAGAAGGTGGGAGTGGCTTCCATAGAGGATAAGATGTGAGAAGTGAGGTTATAGTAGTTTGAGCATGTGATAAGAAGGTACACAGATGCTCCAGTTTGAAGGAGTGAGAGGTTGGGTATGGATAGTTTTAGGTGGGGGAGAGGTAGGTTGAAGAAATATTGGAGGAACGTGATTAGGCGGGACATAGGGAAATGACAACTTACAGAGGGCATGACCCTTGATAGGAAGAAGTGGAGGACGCGGATCAGGGTAAAGGGGTAGTAGGTAGGAGTACATTCTTAATAGTAGAGAAGAGTGCTCTATTTGTATCTGTTCCTGTTGTGTCTTGTAGCCTCTTGTTCGTGGTGTTTTAGTGATGTCTATGATTTCTTATAGCTAGTTTATAATATTACTTTGTGGGTGTTTTATTTCCTTTACTATCTAGTAGTGTGATATTCCTTTTTTTTGGTTTTTTTATTATTTTTGTTTGATTATATTTGTTATTTATCCTGAGTTGGGGGACTATCGAAAACAACCTCTCTACTTCAACTGAGGTAGGGGTATGGACTGTGTATACTTTACCCTCCCCAGACCCCACTTTGTGGAAATACACTGGGCATGTTATTGTTGTTATTGTATTCCTACTGTAAAACATGGGACAATCTAGGACATGAAAAAAAATGCTCCTTGTCTAACATTAGTGATCCTTTTTCACCCTTTTAATACATCTTCTACTAGTCTTTTTATGTATATAGAAAGTACTCTTTTCAATATTTATCAAATTAACAAAAACACCTCTCATATTGGGTCAAAATATTTTTGATCAACTTCATGTTTTCCCTGTTCGTTGACATGCACAAAGTAGTATCATCTGCATAAACCATATAGTTTATCTCCAGACTCCAATTAGGAACCTCATAAGGAACATGCTACAGCCTCTGATAAACAGAATTCGAGCTTTCATCAGTGCTTTTGTAGCAATCCCATATAGTGTTGCGGATAAAGGATCTCCTTGCTTAGGCTCCTTTGAAGATTTGAAGAAACCATTTGCTTGATCATTCAACAAGACTAAGAACTAATTATTATATAGGATCCTGTACACCACATCATTCATTGATTCACAGAGTCCAAAGCCTCTGAGTATTTTTGTTAAGAATAACCAAGATACCCTATCATAATATTTTTCCATGTCTAACTTCACCACTACATGAACAGTCTTTGATATGATCCTAATGTCTTGTTCCAGTAGCCTTTTAGAAAAACTATCTGATTCTTTGAAATAATACCAGGTAAAACTGCTGCTAATATTTCTTGGAAGACTTTGGAAGTGATCTTTTTAGAAAAATTATTTAGGCTTATTGGCCGTAGATCTCCAAAATTGGAAACTTGTTCTTTCTTGGAGAGAAGAACCAAGTTTGTATGTGCAATGAATCTTGTTAATTCTTGTCCCATAAAAGTGCTTTAACTATGAGATGATTATCTATCTTGATTCTTCCTAGAAAGATTGATAAACAATCCAGTAAAGCCATCAGGTCTACCGAAGCTCTCCCCACTTAAACAGAAAATATGCTGCCATAATTCTTCTGCTGGGAGCCCTGTTAGCTGCTCATTTGTTACTCTAAAATAATTCTAGGCACATTCTTTAGTATCTCATAATTATTATATCTGGAATCTACTATAAATATTTCATTAAAAAATCTAATAACTTCTATAGCCTTATCCTCAGTGGATGATACCAAATTTCCTTTGTCATTTTTGTTCGTCAATTCTTAGCCTCTTCCTTCTTCCTTTTAAATATGCATGAAAGAACTTGGTATTTTTGTCCCCTTCTTTAAACCACTTCAGTCCTAATTTATGCTTCCAAAACTCTTTTGTAGTCTCAAATATTTTCCCAACTCTTCTAATTGTCTAAACCTCTATTTTGTGTGCCTAACTAGGGTCCTTTTCAATGTTTATTTCATGAAAATACTACCATAAGTCTCCTTGCTCTATCTTTATAATGCTCTTTGAACATTCTTGAGCTTGTGTAGTACTACGGCAAAAAGGTGAGCTATAGGTATCTGATTTCCAATTTTCTTCCACCACCTTTCCAAAATTAAAATTTTTTACCCAGAGATTTAGAAATTTGAAAGATCTAACTACTTCTTCATGAGAATTGTCATATTCAACCTATAATGGGGAGTGATCAGACCCTTTCTTAGATAAATGTTTAACTTAGTGTAAAGATGTTTCTCATTTCCCGATTACATAAGAATTTGTCCAATCTATCTCTTAAATATTATAGCCTCATTAGAATCCTTCTTTCCACTTGCTCACACGAGGTATAAATAAAAAGAAACCATTACTTTCTTTGACATACTATGATGTTCTACCTTTACTATTATCATTGAGTACTCCATTGATGTGCCATGATTTCATGGCACTTTCAATGTTTAAAACTGGAAAATATGCAAGTACTTAGGTCTATTTTGGTAGATATGATGTGTTTGTGTGTTTATTTCACAAGAAACTAAGCTTTGGAGCATAAAATGAAGAAAAGGAGTAAAGAAGGTAAAATGTCCAACCTAAAATTCAACCTACATGGCGTAGGTTGCACTTACGTGGCGCAAGTGGGGTTCGTAGGTCTCAGATGTTGCAACTTCAGAGAACCTGAAAGCTGAATTTTTTTCTAACACTTATTGTAGATCACTTACAGACCATAAGTACTACTTACGGTGCCATAAGTTCTATCATAAGTAGCAGAGATTGAAGGATCAGAGAAACTGAAGATTGTAGAAGTTTCTAAAACTTATGATGGGTCACTTATGGGATGTAAGTACCACTTACACCCCATAAGTACCCTCATAATTGGTGCTCTTGAATATTCCATGCTTCCATACTTTTGATCACTTATGACACCCACTTATAGGGCATAAGTGCCACTTACAACCCATAAGTGGCATCATAAGTGGCCACCCATCCAAGTTTCCGTGTTCATTTTGATTTTGATTTTAAAGATGTTTATGTAATCTATAAATATTTTTTTATATTTTTAGTTAGTTTATGCTCTTTTACGCATTCATATTATTCACAAACATACATTGATTTCAAGATTAACTTTTGATCATGGAATCCTTGTGTTCTTGTTTTTTTGGGTGATTAATTAATTTGAGACTTTGGGTTTTATTCTTCCATTGTTGTGAGATTATTTGTATAATTTCTTTATTTAATTCCATGAAATTTCTTTTAAATATGAGAGGCTAAATCCCTTAGCTAGGGTTGTGGAAACCCTGTCAAAATAACAAAGTAGGGAAAGTGTGAGGTTCTTCAAGATTATTGTTTATGCATGCATTATGATATTTTTTAGATCATTTGCTTCCTTAGCTACTGTAGAAGCTAAGAACTTACTTCTATTGGCGATCATCTTCACAAGAGAGGTCAAGATTGGGAAAACAAGATTACAATACTGATTCAAGGCTAACAACCCTTGTCTAATGACTTGATACACACAAAGTGATAGTTAAATTGAGATCAAAGACAACGGTTTGAAAGGCGACAATCTAAGACTCACAAGGTGAAGAGTGAAATTTACAAAGGCATTCGCAAGGCGGTTAGTGATATCTATCTTATTAGGTTCTACATGTGTGGCAGTGAGATAGTCATATTAAGCATTCTAAACCTACAAAGTTAGGAATCCAGGGGGAACACAGTCCTACTGCTCATCCCAGATTAATTGCAACCGAAAGCAATCAAGACTTGTTACTTTTTACTATTTACTGCAAACTCCCTCATTATTTTTTTGCACTTTCGACGTCTTCAACATGTTCGTGAGATAGATTCAACCTATTCCTTGTGGGATCAACCCTAACCTAGTTAGGTTACTATAATTTTATAGTGAACACATTGTATCTTCTTGGAGGGTAGAGTTTGGGCAACATCAATTTTTGGTGCAGTTGCTCAGGAATATGGTTGCAGATTTATTAACTGAAGTTGTTGAGGTTGTTGGTTTTTAATTTTCTATTTGTCTGGGGTGTTCGCAGGTATATTCCCCATACTGGGAGTCAAGGAAATCCCTTGATCTAGAGCTAGAAAGAATCCTATAACAAAATTGTAAGATGTCGAGCCAAAAATATGAAACTCATCATGAGGGGCTTTGAGATGATCCACATTACTTGCCTCCCTCACCTCTTTATAGTGTTCAATAGGCATCTGAGCAAACCATTATGTGGTTATTAGGGGAAGCAAATACAAGAAGGGATAATGAGGCTGCACGACGTGTAGCTCTAAAGGCGAGACAGAGGTAGAAAGATAATCTTCGAGCAAAAATCGATAGAGGTAGAAGAGATAGGGCTCCAGTACCCCTAGCTTTCAAGTATTTGCCAGCATATGAAGATCCAGATGAAGAAATAAGCTATGTAGAGCCTATTGAGATAGAATCAATCTTTCTTCCTGAGTTTCCCCAGGGGGTGAAGTTCGACATTACTAGTGCTATGATTAAATTGTTGAATCTGAAAGGTATGTTTGTTCACCTGCCAATTGATGATGAAAACATGCACCTCAAAAATTTTATTGGAATTTGCACTTTATATAATATACCCAGGGTGGATCAAGAAGCTTTGAGGCTCAGGTTATTACCATTCTTCCAAACTAGTGAAGTGACATTATAGTTAGGGGAACTACCTCATGGGTCCATTACTACTTGGAATGAGTTGTAGAAGCAATTCTTAGACCATTACTTCCCACCTTTCGGAATACAACAATTGAAGGATGAGATTTATAATTTTAGGAAATTGCATTTTAAACCAATGTATGAGGCATGGTTTTAGTTTAAGAAGAAGTTAATGATGGTGCCTAATCGTAGATTTTTTGGGAGATATTAGATGGAGATTTTATATCGTGCCCTAAATACCAGTTATAAAGTTATGGAAGATACTATTACTAGCGAAGCATTTATGAACCTACATTGGGTTATAGCTCTGAAATCTTAGTTCAAATGTCTCTTGCCAACCAAGGGTGGCATACTCGAAAGGTAGAGAGAGGTGTCGACACTTATGCTATTAGTGATTTCAGCGAGACTAGATTCGTAGATAATTTAGTGGCCCAAGAGGTTACACAACTGAGGATGAAGATTAGGTTAATTATGAAGCAGTTTGCAACTATAAATTCTGAGAAGGTGAATAATGTGAGCACACAGGGTAAGGCTTCGAGGTCATATAATTATGATATTGGTGAAAAGGCAAAGTATCTAGATAGAGAGTTGGTGAGTTTTTGAGCTAAGGGCCAAGTGTCTTCTCAAGACACTTAGAACTCAAGGCAAGGGAACCAAGGTCGAAACTACTATAGGGATACATATAGGTATTAGAGAAGAAAGAGATGGTAACTACAGGAATAAGGATAATTATAAAGAGAAGAGTGGTGTTTATATTCCATTAGGGAACAGATATGTTGATCCTAAAATAAAGGCTATGTTGTCAAAGTTGGTAAAGGGTTAGGAGAGTCAAGAAAGTTATCTTAAGGAGATTAAGGAAGATATTTCGGGACTCATCCAAAAGGTAGAATTGTATGCTACTGTGATTAAGCAACTTGAGCAGTAATTTGTACAAATATCAGCCATGTTGGATTAGCTTCAATTGATCACTCTTCCAAGAAACACTATGCAAAATCCAAATAATGACGGTGACTGTATATCCATTACTAGGTTGAGTGGTAAGGCTACTATTGATCTACCTATGCTTGTGGTTGATGAGCCAAGAAATGATATGGTTGATATTGATGAGGTATTCCAAGTAGAATCTAAAAAGTTAGTGACTAATGGTGAGTCATCACAAAATCGATCGGGTGTTGATAAATGTATTAAGAAGGAAAAATGAAAGGGGAAGGAAGTCGATCCTGTAGTGAAAATTATTACACAACCTCCCCCATATTTTATCAAAGGTTGAAGTAAAAAGAAGAAGAAGGGGAGAATAAAAAGTTTATTGCTATTCCGAAAGAGATGAGTTTGAATATCCCTCTTCTTGAAGCTCTTGAGAAAATGTTTTAATAGCCCGTAGCATTCTTAGCTCGATTCAAATCATAGTTGTATGCTTAAGGGACATAAGTCTTGAAATTTTTACTAAGTATTGGGGATTTAGTCATATTCAAAACTCTTAAACTTTGAGGATTTTCATTTTGACCTTTCCAATCCCGAGACGTTAGTTTTTAAGTTAATTCATGTTCAGGGGGTGCAAGAAGCATGTCTCGAAGAAGTTTTAGATTTTTCGAACAAGGATTAAGTCATGTTTGGATCATGAATCCGGCAAGTCACCGTGATAGCGCCACGTCGCGGTGATATTCTTATTAGCGCATATACTGCATCGCGGTGAGGGTGTTGTTCCTAGTTCTTGATTTATAATTTGAATGCACGTGTCATAATCATTATCCTAGTGTGTGAATTGCTTATGTGTTGAAAAATGTTCATAGGAAACACTTAGAACAAAGTTGAGTTAAGAGCCTTTGATTCATCCAAAGTTTGGTGTTCGATCCTACAAGGGTCAAATTTGAACGTGTATAACTTTTGACATATATGGAATTTTTCAGCTCAAGACCCACTAATTTCTAAAAAATTTAATTAGCGTTCCAACTATACTAATATCACCTTAATACAATACCCTAGCAAAAATTTATGCTCATTTTAGTCAGAACCAGTAAGCCACCGTGATAAGACCGTGCCGCGGTGACCTTTTAAACCGTGGTTCAGTTTCAAAATAAATTGCCTAAGGGCCAATTAAGTCTTTTCCCATCAACCCAATCAATAATAACACGATTTGTCGCATATTTTAGGTCATTATTGGCCTTCTTCTCCAACTTTTCTCTCAAGAAAACCCTCCCCTTTCCCTAAGAGAGAATTCAATTCCTTTCTCCCCAAGAAATCAAGAATTCAAGTTCCCAAATTTAAGAATCTTCAAGAAAAGCATCAAGATTGGTTTTCCTATTTAAATTTAAAGGTTTAAAGTATGTCAGGTAATCATGCATGGGTCCTTTTCACCCATGGAGACCAAAAAGTTTTTCGTTAATTAAAGATATGAACTTTTCCTTTTGTTTATGAAGTATCATATGTTCAAGATGAATAAAAATTATTATTTCCTTAGTAATTAGACTAAATTCATGTCCAAGGATGTATTCATGAAAAGTTAGGTTATCACATGCTTTAAGTTTCAATTCCCATGACCTATCCAATTGAATATCATGTTATAATATCGAATAATGAACTTTGTCATGTCTACAAGTGTTTCCAAGTAAATTAAACTATTCATGCTTTGAGTTGCAAGTTTCCATGTCCTATTCCATTGATTTCATGTTAAATCCCCAACTTATGAATTTAGTCA
This sequence comes from Capsicum pubescens, assembly GCA_030864215.1. Lineage (NCBI taxonomy): Eukaryota > Viridiplantae > Streptophyta > Magnoliopsida > Solanales > Solanaceae > Capsicum > Capsicum pubescens. The sequence goes on from CM061543.1 coordinate 131,233,091, forward strand.
TGCACTCATGCTGTTTTCACATGTATATCATATTTCTATGGTCAAGTTCATAACTCTCATATGTTTTGATGAAATATATAAATGTTGGGTTTTGAGCAATGATCCCCAACTATGGTTTTTAAAGCTTTATATGTGATCATTCTTATTTTTATCCAGTGCTAGTGATTTATAAAGACTCAATACCTAATAGTTTACATAATTTCAGTATCTTCAGAATGAATTCAGATATACCATGAGTAGTATCATTCAATCAATTATCTATGATCAGTTATTCAGTTAAGCTTAGTTAAGTCTAGTAATCAGTGTCAGTTCAGTTAGGAGTAGGATTTAGCATCGAGCGAACCTAGGGATAGGGGATCATCCACCAACTAGGATTGGGTCCTTATAAGTAGTCCCTAAGTTCTAGAACTATGTAGCCAATGTAGGATTATAAGATGTTACCCGCTAATTTAGGACTGACATTCTCTGAGATGTCACCCGCCAGTTTAGGATTGACATACTCTTAGGGGCCACCCACTAGATTAAGACTGATTCCCTAGTCCTTTGGGACACCAGTTTAGTGGATCCACACAGCCAGTGTTAGTACCCATTGCATGGTACTGACACACTTCCAAATAGTGTTATAGGTTGGGCTCTAATTAGCTTAGATTCGGGTATGTCAGTTAGATGATACCTCCCACAGTTTTAATATAGTATTTAGTTTATTATCAATTCAGGTTTTCTTGACTAAGTGTATAGACTTTTAGATACTCATTTATATAGATTTTAGTCTTTCAAATTACAGATTATGTCAGTGACATAACAGATAGACACTTAGTCTTGTATTCTCAGATATTACAATTGTCATACATTCAGTTAGTCTCTATCTTATATGCGTAGTACCCCACAGTTTTAGTCTAGTTATTTAGAACAAGTACAATTTAGTTATACTTGATCGATATTCAGTTATCAGTTAAATAATATATATATATCAAATAACCAGTATCTAGATACCAGTTATTTAGTATTCAGACATCCGTTACACAATATTCAGCTATCAACCATTCAATTAATCAGATCAACTTAGTATATGTTTGGTTGATTTTGTATGTTTATGCATTTGTGCTAAGTATATTTGTATATTCAGATCCTTGAGTTATGTCAGTTTCCACCATATTATTTTAGACCCAGTATTCATACGTCATCCTCAGTATAACTTCTACAACATATTCTTTCCCACAAGAAAATGGCTTATAACATTTATATTTCTACCGCCTCCTAGCTTACAGAATTGTTTTCAGCTCATGAGTTATAAATTCCCTATTATTTACAGTTTTCACGTATAGTCATGTTCCAAAAGCATAATTCAGTGAATAACTTTTATCCTCAATTTTACAGAATGTTTGAAATATTTCCATGATTCAGTCCATGTCTCCATATACTCAGTACCTTCCAACGTACTGACCACATATATGCATTTGTGGCTACATCCTTCATAATGTAGGTACCATATGTAGCTTTTAGACCAGGTTCAAATAGTTTGCAGATTTCCACCAGCAGGTGATAAGTTCTCTTATTTCGAGAACTCCAGACAGTTGTAGATCATATACTTTATTTTTAAATTTTCCATTTGTATTGATTAGTGGTAGTTGGAGGTATATCCCACCTATCTATAGTCAGTATAGTAGATGCTTCATAGATGTCAGTCAGACTCAGTTAGGTAATCATGTTTCCAGTCATGCATGTTCAGTATGCAATCTCAGTTGTCTTAGTTCAGTACTCCCAGTCTAACCAGTCATATTTGAGGATGAATGTTCTCAAGGGGAAGATATTGTAATACCCCATACTATTCTTAGCTCAATTCAGCTCTTAGTTGCATTCTTAAGGGGCTTAAGACTTGAAATTTTTATTCAGTGTTGGGGACTTAGTCATTTTCAAGACCCTTAAACTTTGAGAATTTTTATTTTGACCTTCTTGACCTTGAGATGTTAGTTTTTGAGTTAATTCATGTTCAAGTCTACAAGAAGCATGTCTCAGAGAAGTTTCGGATTTCTCGGATGAGGATTAGGTCATGTTTGGATCACGAGTCTAGAAAGTCACCGCGATAGTATCGTATTGTAGTGTTATTAATATTGGCGTATATACCGCATCGCGATGAGGGTGTTATGCCTAGTTCTTGATTTATAATTTGAATGCATGTTTCATGATCTTTATCTTAGTGTGTGAAGTTCTTATGAGGTGAAATATGTGCATAGGAGTCACTTAGAACAAAGTTGAGTTAAGAGACTTTGATTCATCCAAAGTTTGGTGTTCGATCCTACAATGGTCAAATTTAAACGTGTATAACTTTTCACATATATGGAATTTTTTAGCTCAAGACCCACTAATTTATAGAAAATTTAATTAGCATTCCAACTATACCAATATCGCCTTCATCTGATACCCTAGCAAAAAGTTATGATCATTTTAGTCAGAACCAGTAAGCCACCGTGATATGACCGCATCATGGTGACCCTTTCAACTGTGGTTCAGTTGCAAAATTAATTTCCTAAGGGGAAATTAAGTATTCTCCCTCAACCCAATAGTTCATAACACGATTAGGGGCATATTTTAGGTTATTATTGGCCTTCTTCTCCAACTTTTCTCTCAAGAAAGCCCTACCCTTTCCCCAAGAACGAATTCAATTCCTTCCTCCCTAATAAATTAAGAATTAAAGTTTCCAAATTCAAGAACCTTCAAGAAAAGCATCAAGATTGGTGTTCCTCTTTCAATTTAAAGGTTTAAAGTATGTCGGGTATTCATGCATGGGTCCCTTTCACCCCTAGAGCCCAAAAAGTTTTTCTATAATTAAAGATATGAACTTTCCCTTTTGTTTATGAAGTATCATAGGTTCAAGATGAATGAAAATTGTTATTTCCTTAGTAATTTGACTAAATTTATGTCCAAGTATGTTTTTATGAAAAGATAGGTTATCTCATGCTTTAAGTTTCGATTCCCATGACCTATCCAATTCAATATCTTGTTATAATATCAAATAATGAACTTTGTTATGTTTATAAGTGTTTCCAAGTGAATTAATCTATTCATGCTTTGAGTTGAGAATTTCTATGTCCTATTGCTTTGATTTCATGTTAAATCCCCAACTTATGAATTTAGTCATGCACTCATGTTGTTTTCACATGTATATCATATTCCCAAGTTCAAGTTTATAACTCTCTTATGTTTGATGAAATATCTAAATGTTGTATTTTGAGCAATGATCCCCTAGTATGGTTTTTAAAGCTTTATATATCATCTTTATTATTTCTATTCAGTGCTGGTGGGTTATGAAGACCTGATACCTAATAGTTTACATAATTTTAGTATCTTCAGAATGAATTCAGATATACCATGAGTAGTATCATTCAATCAATTATTTATGATTAGTTATTCAGTTAAGCTTAGTTAAGTCTAGTAATCTGTATCAATTTAGTTGGGAGTAGGATTTAGCATCGAGCAAACCTAGGGATGGGGACTCACCCGGCAGCTAGGAATGGGTCCTTAGAAGCAGTCCCTAAGTTCCAGAACTACATAGCCAGTATAGTATTATAAGATGTCACCCGCCAGTTTAGGAATGACATTCTCTGAGATATCACCCACCAATTTAGGACTGACATTCTCTTAGAGGTTACCCACTAGTTTAGGACTGACACCCTAATCCTTTGGGACACCAGTTTAGTGGATCTACACAGCCAGTGTTAGTTCTCGTGGCACAGTACTGACACCCTTCCAACTGGAGTTACAAGTTGGACTCTAATTACTTCAGATTGGGGTATCTCAGTTAGATGATACCTCCCACAGTCTCAGTCTAGTATTTAATGTATTATCAATTTTGGTTGTCTTGACTAAGTGTACATACTTTCAGATACTTAGTTATACAGATTTTAGTCTTTCAAATTACAAATTATCTCAGTGTAAAGACTTTCAGATACTCAGTTATACAAATTTCAGTCTTTTAGATTACAGATTATCTTAGTGACATAAAAGATATACACTTAGTCTTGCATTCTCAGATATTACAATTGTCATGCATTTATGCTCAGTTGTCTCATGTTGTTAAGTTAGACTCTATCTCATACGCCCTTCACCCCACAATTTCAGTCCAGTTATTTAAACCAAGTACAGTTTAGTTTTTCATGATTGGTATTCAATTATCAGTTAAACAATATATATATATAAGCTCATCAGTATCTAGATACGAGTTATTTAGTATTCAGACATCCGTTACTTTGTATTCAACTATCAACCATTCAGTTAATTTGATTAACTTAGTATATGTTTGGTTAGTTTTGTATGTTTATGTATTCATGCTCAGTATATTTGTATATTAAGATCCTTGAGTTATGTCTGTTTCCACCACATAGTTTTAGACCCAGTATTCATACATCACCCTCAGTACAACTTCTACAACATAATCAACACCACAAAAGAATGGCTTATAACATTTATATTTCTACCACCTCCTAGCTTACAAAATTATTTTCAGCTCATGAGTTATAAATTCTCTATGATTTACAGTTTTCACCTATAGTCATGTTCCATGTACATAATTTTAATAAATAACTTATATCATCAGTTTTACAGAATATTTGAAATATTTCCATGATTTAGTGCATGTCTGCATATACTCAATACATTCCAATGTACTGACCATATATATGAGTTTGTGGCTACATCCTTCATAATGTAGGTACCATATATATCTCTTACACCATGTTAAAATAGTTTGCAGCTTTCAGCCAGCAGGTGATAAGATTTCTTTTTTTGAGAACTCCAGACAGTTGTGGATCATGTACTTTATTTTTAATTTTTCTATATGTATTGATAAGTGGTAGTTGGAGGTATGTCTCATCTATCTATAGTCGGTATAGTAGAGGCTTTATAAATGTCAGCCAGACTCAGTTAGGTAATAATGTTTCCAGTCATGCATGTTCAGTATGCGATCTGAGTTGTCTTAGTTTAGTACTCTCAGTCTAACTAGTCATATTTGAGGATGAATGTTCACAAGGGGGAGATATTGTAATACCCCATACTATTCTTTGCTCGATTCAGCTCTTAGTTGCATTCATAAGGGGTTTAAGGCTTGAAATTTTTGCAAAGTGTTGAGGACATAATTACTTTCAAGACCCTTAATATATATATATATATAACTTTGAGGATTTTTATTTTGACCTTCCCGACCCTGAGATGTTAGTTTTTGAGTTAATTCATGTTCATGGGTGCAAGAATCATGTCTCAGAGAATTTTTAGATTTTTTGAACGAGGATTGGGTTATGTTTGGATCATGAATCTAGCAAGTCACCGCGATAGCACCATATCATGGTGCTATTCTCATTGGTACAAATAGCGCATCGCGGTGAGGGTGTTATTCCTAGTTCTTTATTTATAATTTGAATGTATGTGTCATGATCTTTATCCTAGTGTGTGAAGTGCTTATGTGGTTAAAAATGTTCATAGGAATCACTTAGAACAAAGTTGAGTTAAGAGCCTTTGATTCGTCCAAAGTTTGGTGTTCGATCCTACAATGGTAAACTTTGAGCGTGTATAACTTTGGACATATATGGATTTTTTCAGGTCAAGACCCACTAATTTTTAGAAAATTTAATTAGCTTTCTAACAATACCAACTTTGCCTTAATCTGTTACCCTAGCGAAAAGTTATGACCATTTTTGTCAAAACCATTATATTTATATATTCAGATCATTGTGTTATGTCAGTTTTTGCCACATAGTTTCAGACCCAATATTTATACGTCATCCTCAGTATAGCTTCTACAACATATTCAACGCCATAAAAGAATAGTTTATAGCATTTATGTTTCTACCGCCTCCTAGCTTACAAAATTATTTTCAACTCATGAGTTATAAATTCTCTATGATTTACAGTTTTCACATATAGTCATGTTCCAAAAGCATAATTCAGTAAATAACATTTATCTTCAGTTTTATAGAATGTTTGAAATATTTCCATAATTCAGTACATGTCTCCATATACTCAGTACATTACAATGTACTGACCACATATATACGTTTGTGGCTATATTCTTCATAATATAGGTACCATATGTAGCTCTTACACCAGGTTCAAACAGTTTACAACTTTCAGTCAGCAGGTGATAAGTTCTATTATTTTGAGAACTCCAGATTATTGTGGATCATGTACTTTATTTTTAATTTTACCATATGTATTAATTAGTGGTAGTTGGAGGCATGTCCCATCTATCTATAGTCAGTATAGTAGAGGCTTCACAGATGTTAGTTAGAGTCAGTCATGTAATTTTTCAATTCTCTCTTTAATTTTATCAGATTGTAAATTTTATCAGTATTATAATTCTTCCCAGATTTTGTCATTATTACATTTCTGCACAACAAAACTAGTTATTTAGTATATTATAAATCAGTTGCTTACCAGTATGCCAGTTCATGGGTTAGCTTGGGATAACTTGTGATTCCTAGCATCGTGTTATTAATAGAGGGTAGTCTCGAGTTGTGACAGATGCCTGGGTATGCAAAATTTATAAAGAATTTGGTGACACAGAAAAAAGTTGTCAATTATGAGGATGTTGGTGGGTTGCATCACTGTAGTGCGATTACATCTAGATCTCTGGCATAAAAGAAAGTTGATCCTGGTGCCTTCATGATTCCTTGCAATGTTAGGACATCTAGATTTGCCAGAGCTCTTTGTGACTTGGGTGCCAACATTAACTTGATAGTGCTGGTAGTGTTCAAACAATTGGGCTTGATACCTACCAAACTAATAATGAGATAGTTGTTGATGGCAGATCATATAGTGAAGAATCCTGTGGGTATATTTTTTGGTGTTTTGGTAAAGGTGGACAACTTTATATTTTCGGTTTGAGATGCCCATAATTTTGGGGAGACCATTTTTAGCCATGGGCTGAGTATTTATGGATATGGAGAAAGGAGAGATTAAGTTTAGGCTTTATAGTGAGGAGGTCATATTTAATGTTCGTAGAACCATAAAGCAACTGTTGGATATGAGGGTAGTTTAAGTGATAAGTTGTGTTGATGACCGTGGAGGCCAACCCTTTGGCTACCTTTATGAATTTTGAGTAATTAAGATACTCGGGTCGTGCCATGACATTAAATCAAGCATTACTTGGGTGGCAACCCAAGGTATTTTTGTTATTTTACATTTGTGTTAATGAGTGTTAGTATGATTGATGTTAGATCTATGCACCTAAGGTTCCACAGGTATGTTCCTAACTCTATTACATTGTAGTGGATCAATGCATTGGGGATAATGTATGTCTACTTGATGTAGGTGGGCCTTCTTGTAGGTCTAGATGTCCTCTTGGGTTTTTTGTTCTTGTTTCTCTTTTCCTCAAAGTTTGTTCTTAGTACAACCGATATGTCTAGGATGTATTATCTTTTGTTGTATGTTGTATTATGTTATTTTTGTTTAACTAGGAGAAAAATAAGTACCCAAGGGTAGTTGATATATATTTTTTTAATTGGGCTTAAATGTGTTGAAAAATGATGCCCCTCTAAAGAAATTAGTTTGAATTGTGTGATGTGCTTATATATGTGACCACTGTGGATCTTATTATGGCATTAGGGTTAGCGGAATAATGATTAGAGTTAACATTTTCATGAAACAGATAGGTAGTGTGTGAGATGCTTACTTAGTTTTTATTGTGTGTTGAATACAAAACATGCCCGGTTAGTCTTGCCTAGGTTAAAGGATAGTCGATTAGTAAAGAATCATAGGCTATTCTTGAATTATTCTGCTTTTAGGCTAAATGACCTTACAAATGTGAATAAGTATCCCTTGATCCCTATTTTGAGTCTGTACAGATAGTTTTCTTATTTTCATATTTCTCCTTCCCCATTTAGTTACAATGAACCTGTTTTGGCCTTGATCCTTCTTGGATATTGTGCACCTCAACTCAGGTAAATTTCCTAAGTTGAAGGTGGCTATCATAGGGGTGCGTGATTAGAAGTGGGTGTGAAAAAGGGCATAAATTAAAAACAAAAGTAAAGTTGGGTATGGTTGAAAAAGGAGAAAAAGAAAAAAAATAAAAGAACTGCACCCAACTAGAATAAGAAATAAAAGGAAAAAGTTAGCTGAAAAGTGGATCCTAGCATAATTGTAGTGCCAAGAAGGCTTAGTCACTAAATTCCTATGTTACAAGATGAATAAAGTTATATAGTGATCGTATCCCGACTGTCTACAAAAAATAAGGTAAAGAAACTAAGGGCAAGCCTATGGTATGCTATGTACATTGTTGTAACTTTATTTGAGTGTGTGTGTCTTATTATCTTCCTATCATTAACATGCTTTATTCTACCGAGTGAGTAGGACTTCTTTATTGTGAGGGTGCATGGGTTATATTGCTAGCTGCTTATCTGTTTGGGTAGTGTGTTTTGTAAATATACTTGATTATGTGTTGCTAATGAAATGAAATAACTTGATTCCCTTGTGTCATATTGTTGGGCTGCATAGATCTACACATTTGCTTTTGAAAAGTAAAAGTAGGAGGGGGTGATATTTTTTAGATAAAATTGAGATTGACTATCGTAGGTATCGTAGGTATCGTAGGTTTCTCTTGGTTAAGCATCATATTTTATTTTGTTATGTTTTTATTTCCCGAGGAAATGCAAACGTTCTAAGTTGAGGGTGTTCTCCGCTATGATCCATAACTCCATACCTAAATACCATATCTTTCTTCAGTAGTTAACAACTAAAAATTAGTTTCCTAGCCTTGATTTGTATTCTTTCATCCTTGATGCATCTATAAATGGTTCCATTAATATCAAGTTGAACATGCTCCTTTTATTCAAGTTATTTAACTATTGAAATGCCTTCTGAGTTTTAACAGACTTGATGTTCCATGCTAGGATCTGATGTATCACAATTAATTTGGTTTTGAGGCTACCAACCTCCTTGGGAGATTTCTAAGTGGTGGTTTTCCTATCTTTCCTCCTTGATTTTTGACATTGGTTCTTTTGAGTGAAGCCATCTATTTTAGAGATAAAATAGTCTTTTAGTAATGTCCTTGATGCTTCTCTTAACATAATCTTTTATTTTGTACTAGATTCCTAATTTTTTTTAATTGAAATTTATGGTTTTATCAATCTAGTATCACCTGATTCTATCACTATTGTTGTATTTATTTTACTTGTTTTTCCTAATCTGTATTAACCTAAGCCCCTTTTTTCACTACCCATTACTTCCCGTGACATGATTTTTGATGTTTTCTATGGTGGTGTTTCCTATTTGTTGTTTGTGGTGTAATTTGTGTTGAGTTTTTCTCTTTGTCATCATTGTTATCTTGTATACCAAGTGAAGCATCTTTTTCTTCTTCAATCTTCTTTACTCCTCACAATTGTTTGATATTTTTCTCACCGCCTTCTCCTATTATGTCCCTTTTTTTTATGCTCTCATGTGTTTATTTTCATTGTATTTTGGGATGAGCTGGTTCTTAATAATGTTGTTGGGTGCACCTCCATCTATTTTCTTTGATGAGTCCCAAAGTTTTTCTTCACTCATTCCTTAGCATTTAGTTTTTCACCCTATTCTTGGTGCTCATTACTACTACTGTCCACTTCATTTAGTGCTACACAAGTGTTTTGATTTTGAGTGCTACTTGTTCCATTATTCTGTCTACCCCCCTTGATCACAACTATAACTAGGATTTTTGTAACCTTTATGCTTCACTATGTTTCACCCCTATACTCTTTCTCCCCAGCTATCTTTCCCCTTGCTAATATCCTTAGGTTTTTCACTTTCTCCTTGACTTTGCCCGATTCTTGATTATTTTCAGCATTTATAGCTTCATGTTGTGCCATTTCCTTCTTTATTCTCAGATGTGGGTTAGAAAATAACATTCATTTTATGTGTCTTTCTAGGTGGTATTCTGTGCAATACTTTGGCAAGTAGTCATATTTGATATTAATCAAATTAGTCATCACCTTTCGTGCGTCTGCACTGTTGATTTCAACATTAATTCTTTTTGGATGTTCCTGCAATAGATCCACCTAAACTTAAAATTTTGCGTAATTAGATTGGGTCTTTCTCAATGTGGAAATATCAATATATAATGGCTTCTCTACAATATCTACCATAGTGAATAAAACATCCTTACCAAAGAAATTGGAAGGCAATGATGGAAAAGAGATTCATGCAATGACAACTGACGTTTCTATTGTAGTATTAAACCAAGGATCCCATTTTAGACCTATCATCTAGTGATATCTATCGTTTTCTTTAGGTAAACTGTTAGGTTTGATAATATGATAATATGGTCTTCAATTTAAGTCAATCGAATCAACAATCGTCATATAGAAATCCTATGACATTCGCCTTTGAGTTCACATTGTAGTAGGATTATTCTCCCTAATTCCTTCATCTATAGCCAACTATAGGAGAATTTCCCCACTACAACATGTTGAATTTTCTCTTCCGTGATCTTATTTCTCACTTCTTCTTCATCTCATACTATGCTAGGTTCCCGTGAATTTATGTGAGATCATTAATTTTAGTTGATCTATTATCTAGGGTCAAGGTTTTTATCTTTCTTCAGTGTATAGTGGTTTATCGATTTGGATATAGGTTTGTACATTTTTACTGTGCTAGCAGTGGAAAACCCTTTGGTAATAGCTCCCCAATGGAGGAATTATAGACTTAGATTTCTCATTATCAGTATTTATGTTTTATCCAAAATTGACCAATATTATAGACTTATCCATATTTAAAATCAATAGCTTTGCATTTGTTATTCAACTATTTTCAGTATTATTATAGCCATGGGTTAGCTTGGGGTCATTTGTGACTCTAATCACCATGTTAATTCCAAGATGTAGTGTTAGGTCGTGAAATTGTTTTACTTTATTTTCTCTTTATTTTGATTTGTTTAGGATTAATGTTTGTTAAAGTGTGCAGGTGTGCTTAGAATTAGACAAGGAAGTTAGAAAATTTTGAAAAACTTAGAGCCACGAGGCACAGAATGAGTCGTATCACCTTATGGCTTCCGAGTGTAGCCACTAGGACTTGCATAGAAAGGGTAAAGTCAAAAATATGGTTGATTCCCATGAACCATACCCTTGTGGTATGAGTCACAGGTTAACCATCCTGATTGACTCAATTTTTCATCCTGGGGGAACTTTTGTGCACGAGTCTTAGGATGATTCGTATGGTCTCAGAACAAGTTAACCTTTCTCTTATAGGATTTGGACCAAATTCGTTGATGTTAGCCAAAACTTATGAGTAAAGGCATGAATTGTGATTTCATGTCATGAGCCTCACCTTGTACACGTGAAGTCCTAGGTAAGTTTTCTAATTTATTCTTTGGTACCATCATTAAATGAGTCGAGGTAACTCATAATAACTCGTAGGGAGGGTGCATGATCAAATAGTCAACTCTTCAAAGTTACATGATCCAACCTGACCCGACTCATTCTTTCACCTTTATACCCTAAAAATCACACTGGATACTCTTCCTCCCCTTACTCGATCCTCTAATTAAATTTGTCTACCTCAATTGTTTGATCTTTATTTGATTGAAGATATGCATACTGAATTTTGGATTTAATCTCCTCAAAGAAATAAAATATCCAAATTAAAATAAGAAAGTTTTTCTTGCTTTGATGACTAATTTTGTTTCTCACCTATGTGTTTCCTCATCTTACTTGACAATTTTTCAGAACCCTAGGTTGGTTGTTAGTAAATTTTAAGTTAAATGTGCAATCCATGTGCCCTTTTCTCTATTTTTTGATATTTGTGACTTTTAGAACTCCTTATAAGATGAAATCTGATTTTGTGGTGCTTAGTTTGTCCATGGTTTCTTGGGTATTTCAGAGCTATTGAGTCGGTGGGAATTAAGATCCATATTTGCCTTAGAAATAAAGTTTGAATTGTTTTTCCCACCTAACTCCCTACAAAGTACTACTTGATTTTGGAGCACGGGTGAAGTCTGAGTAACCCAATATGCATTAATGTTTAAACAAGAGCAATTTGTGATAGTCATGATTCTAGTTATCATAAGTTGGTGTTTCAAATTAGTCGGTATGAAGGCATGCAATAAAAAATAGAAACTGGTTCTATTTAAGAGAAAAATCAAGAGCAGTCCTTACGACTGACTTCATGACTCATAACCTCTAGTAATGAGTCATAACATTAGTCGTGACTACTTATCCTGAGAAGGTGAATTTATTGTTTCAGGAACTTGAAGTATGAGTCACTTGACAATTCATTTGGTCACCTAAAAACTTATTGGTTGACTCGTTCTAAGTGAGATGGTTTTTAAAGCTTTCAAGATTTGATTTCATGAGTCAAGATACGGGTCATATCCATAAGTAACGACTTGTTACCTGACCAATACCATGATTCTAAAGTATACCTCTTGTGTTTCTTTCCTTGATCTTTTAATATTAATGTTCACTCCTACAGGTACCATGCCTCTAAAGGGAAAATACAAAGAAAGGTAAGACCAACACATCCTCTAAGAAAAAAAACAAAAAGAGGAGTCTAAGACATGTGAGTTGGTGGATGAGCCAACTATCTCCAAAGAGTCAAGTAGCTCTAGTGAGGAGTACCTAATAAACAAGAACCAACTACAGTATTGCACCTCCAGGCCAAGGACAAAGAATGTGAATGTCATTCATATATTGGTACTTTCCTTAATTCTAGTTTCCTCATCCTAGTATGAAGAGAGAGAAGAATCATCTAATAAGGAAGATAGCAATGAAAGATGATGAAGATGGAAGTGAGTCCAATACAAAGGACTCCAAGACATAAAGTATAGGGATAGAGGATTCAAGTTCTACTTCTCCACTTCCGACTACAGAGGGACAAGATCAGATTGAGCAACCAATTTAGAGGTGGGCAGTCTTGACATGCAAGAAATTTATGATAAAGACATTGCTTCAAAGGAAAACCCAAAGTAGATTATTTATGAGGATCCTTGACTAGTTACTCCCATGATTAAAGACCTGCCTGAGATTCTAGAGTTGTTGAATTATTATAGGTTTATCTGGATGGATGATCCTCTGGATAGGAATAGTCACAAAATGGTTAGAGAGTTTATGTGACTTATGTAGCAATAATGAAAAATCACTCTACTGGATCAAGATCAGAAGGAAAACCCTACACTGCCTACTATCCTAGTTCAGGGCGCATATGTCGATATATCTATGTACACAATCTCAATTTCTTTTATGATACTGAGTATGAGGCCTTGACAAACATGACTGAGTATGACTATAGGGATGATGAATTAAAGAAGATAAAACAAAGAGGTTGATTGTAGATGACAAGAGAATGCATTGCACTTAGTTAACCTAGATCATTACCACAAATGAGACTAATGCAGAATGACTAACAAGTATCGAGTCCCAAGTAAAAAAGGCAACTTTGAATTTTGAGGCAATATTCTAGTGGTTATTAGTTTGGGGCCAACTAGTAATGACAACACCATGTCCCCAAATCATGTTGCACTTCTTTCTAGTAACATGAATGGGTATGATTTGAATATATTGAGGTACATTATGAATGAGATATAAGAGAGAGATATGGAAGATAACACTAATAATACATTTCCATGCTTGGTTACCCATCTATATAGGGAGGCCAATATTCTCGAGTTTCCTACTCTAGATCATTTCATCAATGTGACTAGAATTATAGATATTATGTTGATATGAGATGACACAAATCTCTTGTCTAAGTCTAGAACTCAGTATACCATTTTAGTCGATGTAGCCATACTTATAGAGTTATTATAGAGGGCACCAGATTGAGACTCAGGGTTTTATTTAGGTGGATGCATCTACTACTAATTCATATATGACGGGACCTATCCTTGAGAATAGGTCTTCTGAAGTTGCCGCTATTACCCTAATTATAACACTAACTATTTTATCCACTACACCAGCTTCTACACCAGCCTCTTCCTCTTATCTTTAGTCGATTGTTGTCCTAGTCATAATTTCTCAAGTGTTAAGTGAGAAAGTAAAACCATGGGTTACATAGGATTTTGAGGGATTTGTGAAGACGTTGCATGGTCATTTGTATGATTTTGAGCTGAGGATAGATGAGCGACTTCAAGCGCTTAAGGCACCAAAATAGACTAAGTAGTATAATGTAATGACCCTTTAAGTCACTTTCCATAATTTTGCTTATTTTCACCATGAGACATTTCCAATATCTTCCCTAATTCATTTATGACTTACTGGTACTGATAGTTTGATTATCGAGCAATTCATTTATTTTTTAGAGCCAATTCTCTATTTTTAAGTCTTCACTAGTTCCAAATACCCATTGGGTGAAAACTTTAGTCAAAAGACCTCAAATACTAATTCTGACTATTCCAGTAACTCTAGAATGTCGACCTATTCGTAGAAAGTTATGAAAATAGAATATGGGTGTAGGACCCACTTTTTATTAAAATGACCTTGGATGGAAATTTTGACTCCGCCATTGAGTCCGGAAGAATGAATTTAGAATTATTTCATAGTCCATTTGCATATATGTGATTTCGGATAAATCCCAAGGGATTGGCAGAGACTTGAAAAATTCTAAATCTCAGCTATATCTGGTGCCATCGCTATTAGCGAGCCTTTGGTCAGCGATCGCTATTCCCTTGAGTAGGGTAACAAATGCCGCAATTGCAGGGCTAAATGTCGTGATCATGACTCCTTTTTTATACCCTAATATATCATGATAACGATACTTGTGTTGCGATATCAATACTCAAGTACTTGGTATGGATATAAATAGACCCCTTTTAGCTTATTTTTCCCGTTTCTCACCAATTCACTAGAGACTAAAACCTTAAAAGTGAGAAAAAGCTTGGGATTAAAGCTTTTGGGTGATTTAGGAGCTTAGCTAACCCTTGTTTATATAATTATCTTCCAATTTATGGTAAGATTTCACCCTTTTAATAGTAGATTTTCCCATTTCTTATTCAAAATCCCTAAACCTTAGAGGCCTGATTTTAGCCCCAATTAGCTTGGATTTCACTAATTTTTTTAGGGTAATGATGACTCCTTGAGTATGAGGGGACGTTGGGTTAGTTTCAAAAATACAATTTTAGCAAGTCTGATCCATATAGAATTTTAGTGTGGCCATTAGTAGAATGTGATTTTGATAGCTTGGCATCTTTTGGAAGCTTCTCGAAAGGGAAAATAGTGATTTAGCGGATCTTTTGAGTTTTTTGTGATTTCCAAGTAGGCTAGGTTATACCCCTTGTTAGATTAAGCTAATTCATTATATGTTTATGATATTGTGTTAGATTTGGGATGTGTTTTAGATGTTGGTGTGATAAATTCAAAACTTGGGTTTGTTGGATCGAGGCTATTTTGGATACCACTTCGGGGGCATAATTAGCCTAGTTAACCATACCCTAGGTGAAGTTGACCTTGTAGGCTCTTGATTAAGAGGGAATACCTTTTTCACTCCACTGGTGAGAAGATTGCCTTAGTCACTTGAGTTGAGGGTGAAACTTACCCTAGTTGTCATTACCTTAGGTGGAATTGACTTAGTTTCCCTCTATTGGGAGGAATTACTATCTTAGGGCTAGATATGACCTTTTTAACCTCTAATAGTAGATTTAGATACCTTAACCTAGTCCAGGGTAGACATTGCTTGGTAAAGGATTTCTTGGATTTAGAAGTAGGCTCTTCGATCCACCTTAGGCAAAGACTTGTGTTAGTTGTTGAATACTTTTTACACACCTGTGTACATCTAGGAAATAATTATTGTTGTAATATTGAGATTCCTTGGTACTTGATGTTTATGATGGTTTGAGTTGGGAGTAATGCCTATTGGTTATGCTATGTATAAACTATTAATTATGATATGAATAAGCTATTAACTATGCTATGAATAAGTTATTGATTATGCTATGAATAAGTTTTTGATTAAGCTAATGATGAGCTAGTGAATATGCTATTGATTGAGCTACTTACTATGCTATTTAATTAGCCCTTTATTATGGTATTGATTAAGCCATTGATTCAGCTAATGACTATATTAGAGATTATACTATTAAGTGTGCTAGTGACCATGTCTATTGACTATACTAGAGTCATGCTTTCGATTATGATTAGTGATCATGCTATAAAATGCTAGTGATTATGCTATTGATTTTACAAATGATTATGCTATTTTCCATAGTAATAATGATATGGTTACCTATTCAAGTCTGGATAATGATTATGATATCAATTGTTTATACTCGGTGCAAGTTCAGAGGATAGCTATGATATTGATGACTATAGTGATGATATTAATGATGGCATGGTTTATTTTACTTATTGGTTTGAGTCTGGATACTCATTACAATATGATATATATACATGGTCATCAAATCAAGTCCAAAAATAAGGGATCGTGATACCGTAATAAGTTCTGGATGGGTGTTACTGACACTATAATTAGTCAATAAATAATGATTAGTTGATAAATAATAATTAGTTGATAAATGATAGATAATGGATAAATGATGGATATGGGGTGGAATGACATGGATGAATTCTAGTGTTATCATGAGAGTTGATAAATGATCGGGGGTGGGGGGGAAGGGAGTTATACTATCTTATTTGTACCTTCCAGGTTTATGGGGGCTTGTGATGGGTTATTTAATTTTTCGTACTAATTGGCTTATGGGGGCATATTTTGTACTCATAATTGCATGTGTTCTCCTTTATGTGATGGTTATTATTTTTATTTATTTACTTATTTATGCAGTTGTATTGGAGTTGATTCCAATTTGTCTCTACCTTGACTTAGTTATGATTTATTGCATTTTATCATGCTTATATCAAGATTTAACTTTGTTTGTCGATGATACTTACTTAGTACCCATGGTTTTGGTACTTATACTATACTTTTGTACCTTTTTGGTATAGATTTGATCACTAGTTATTGCCGTTGATCGATGTTTGTGTTGTGTTGAGTTTTGGAGACAGGGTAAGCTCTTGGATACACCCATTTCCTTCTATCTTACGTTTAGTTTTTAGTTTTGAGACATAGTATTATGTCTATTTTAGTTACTTGGGTTGTATTTATAGTTGCTCTTATACTGGATCTACCAGGTCGTAGGATGGTATCTATGTATTGACTATCTTTTACCTATTTCTAATATCCTATTTTATTTATAAGTTGCAATTTTTTTTGAATTGTTGGGCATTTTCCACTAAGTTAACACATTGCATTTAGCTCTGGGTTACATTTTATCTTACCAACTAGATGTATTTAGTAGGTGCCATCATGGCTCGTGAATTGGGTCATGATATATGAGGAGCTTGACTCATTATGAGTAGTGGCGAGGGAGTTGTTATTATGATAGATTCTCATAATACCACCATGTCCTATGCTTCTAGGCATTGAGCATGAGTTAGAGGAGGTAATGCTGGTATTTGATTTTTTTCATTGAGTATCCTTTCACAAAGGAAAGTGGAAAGAGAGTGAAGTCTGAGGCTGAGTTAGATGGCTTTGATGAGCTTGGAGGTATTCGTAAGGCCACCAAGGCCTTCCCTACAAATTATAATTTAGGCATGATTGAGCAGGAGTAGAGATGACTAGGAATATCTTTTAGCACGAGACCTGCACATGCGGATGCCCATGTTACTGATGGTGGAAGTCATGGAGCTGAACCTTTACCACTGAATACATCATCCAATACCAGTACCAACATTGCTTTTGAGGTTACTGTTAGTGCATTGGACACCTGTAATGCCCGTGCTTTTTCTTAGCTTGAAAATCCTCTCATGGATATTAAAACTTGTTGTGAAATAAGAATTCATTCTTATACACATATTATTTCCATAATTTTCACTTCCTATCACGTGGGAAATTGAATAAGCTTTTCATCGATATATAATTCGCCCAAATCCGACACTCGGGCGAAGAGTTTGGTCCTTTTTGTGAGACAGTGTTTGACTTGAGCCTTCAGCACGTCGTGGAGATAGCTCAAATGGCAATTGTCAAATTCCAGTGGTGCTCCGCGATACTGGCGCGTCACGCCAAACTTCCAGGTCGTAGACATGGTGGCAAAGCGATAGCTCCATGTCACCCACCGTGCAGTTTCCCAATTGTCAATTTCCAGTGACACGGCGTGGTAATGCCGCGTCGCGCCAAGGGGCCAATTCAAGAAATTGTACTGAAATTTAAATTACATGTCCAGGGTTAAAAGGGTCAATTACCCCCCCCCCCCCCATATAAGCTTCCAAACATGGGATTTAGCCTTTATTCATTCAAAATATTGATGTTTTTCTCAAATACTCTGAAGAACTCAAGCTAGGGTTTTCATAGAAGGTCCAATTTCAAGAAGGTTTCACCATCAATCTTCATGAAATCATGAACTAAGATATGCATAGTGTTCATTCATGGACTCCTTTCATCCATGAAGTCCAAGAATCCCTTTTCTAAACTCAAGTTATGGATTTTCTATATGTTTTCATGTTTTGGCTGCTCATGTTCATGTTTGATAGATGTGAAATTTGATTCTACTCCATGATTTTTGATAGTTTCTATGTGGGTTTAATTACTAAAGCCATATATTTATGCAACCCTAAGATTTAAACCCTTGAATGATGAAATTAGAATTGAATAATGATGTTTACATGTACCATGCTTGTCATATGTTTGATTAAATGCCTAGATGAAGGAATATTGTGTAACTAGCATGATATCATGAAATCCCCATGTATGCACAAGATCATGCCCATTACATGTTTGATTAAATGCTCCTATGAAGGTAGTATGTATTATGATGATATTCAAGTCTTTAAGTAAATTATGTTATGTTAGTTTCCTTCTATCGAGTCCTGGGGTACTTGTACCCAAAATATTAGTTGTGTTCCTAGATCCATGTCATGTTTTCACGATACTCTTTGTCAAGATATGAACTCTTAGACTTCAGATAGTCTTATGACTCAGGAAAAATCTCCATGATCTCATGACTCAGTCAGTTGTCAGATATCAGTAGTATTTCATCAACCATGGAAATTCAGTAACTCAGTCCATGCTTAATTCAGCTAAGTAAATCATGTTCAGTGTCCATTAAGACAGGAGTAGGAATTAGCACCGAGTGAAACCAAGGATGGGGACTCACCTATTATACGAGGGTGTGATTCGTAGAAGTAATCCTTGCGTTCCAGAACTATGTAGCCATCATAGGTTGAGACATCGTAGCTTGTTATATGAGGGTAGATAAGGTGGCTTAACCTGTTATGTGAGGGTTCCCACCATCCTCTCTAGAGTTAACTGTTATATGAGGGTTACTCACATGCTGTCCTTACCAGTGGCGCGGTATTGACACCCTTTCAATCAGGGCATAGATTGGACCCCAGCTCGGCTATTATAGCACATTTGAGGTATATCGGTTAGATAGTACTTCCCAGTATTTCATGTTACAGAATCAGGACTGTCAGATACAGTCAATCATTCTCAATTAAAAAAACTCAGCTAGTTCTTTAGATTTCAGGACTGTCAGACACAGTCAACTCAGATATAGTATGAAACTCAGATAGTTCCATCAGATTCAGGACGATCAGACACAGTCATCCATGTTCTCAGTTATATTCAGACACGATCATTCATGTTATCAATTATGTCATGTTATCAGTATCCAGACTCAGTAGTCATGCTACCACGGTATCAGTATCATGTTATCACATTGTCAGTTACAGTTGCATAGTTATGTATGCATTGTCACGTTCATGTTAGACAGTCAGTTAGTTTTGATCATGCATGAAAACCCTTTCATATAGCCTACCTCACATGTATACTCAGTATATTCCATTGTACTAACGCATTTTCCCTATGGTGCTTTCTTTTTATGTTACACCATAGGTTCAGAGACACGAGTTCCAGATCATCAGTAGATTCCAGATTCAGCAGTCAGAGTAGAAGTGAGTCCTCATCCTTCGAGGACATAATGATTTTTTTTAGTATCTCATTGACTAGCTTATTAGTTGGAGTTAGTTGGGGACATGTCCCATTAACTCCTTATTCAAATTCTTCAGATAGTAGAGGCTTTCAGACTAGATGCAGGCTAGATACAGACTATCATATTTTAGACTTCAGTTTTGTTTTGGGTATTCTATTACCCCTCACAGATGTTACGTTATTCAGTTATGTTCATGATTGAACCTTATGTCCTTTCAGTGCATGTTTCCACATTATTATGTTATCTTATGCAGTATACAGGTACAAATATTAGTCATAGGTTAGTTTGTGGTCCTTTGGGGTCATGAGCACCGTGTAGCATTTCGATTCAGCAAATCGTGTCATTACAAACTTGGTATCAGAGCCTAAGGTTCAATAGAGTCCTAGGTAGTTTGAAAGCCGCATCTAGTAGAGTCTTGTACATGGGTGTGTTGCGTGCCATATTTATGTGCAAGAGGCTATGAGATGTTTATGAATTGTTTCCCTTCTTTCAGTATTCATGTCGTGCCAGTGAGCATAATCACAAGTCAGTCTCTCAGTCTAATCTGCTTCTTCTCTTTATTTCAGAACATGCCTCCTAAGAGAAGAAATCAGTCATCCCCTCAGCCTGAAGAACCTTTGGGCGATTATGTTTCTCATGCGGAGTTTAGGAAAGTATTTACCACTCTTGCTCAATCATTCATTGCTCATAATGAAAGGCCAGCAGTTGTTCCAGTCAACCCAGTGGCCAACTCAGCTGCAGCGAGGATTCGGGACTTCACCCGAATAAATCCTCCAACCTTTCTCGAGTCTAAGGTAGATGAAAACCCTCAAGAATTCTTAGATCAAGTTCAGAAAGTGACAGACGCCATGGGGGTGACTACTGTTGAGAGTGCTGAGCTAGCTACATACTAGTTGCAGGATGTGGATCATGCTTGGTTTAAATAGTGGAAGTTCAAAAGATCAGATGATGCAGGTCCTATAGAGTAGGAGGAGTTTGTCACTGCATTCTTAGACAGATTCTTTCCCCGAGAGCTTAGAGAAGCCAAGGTTCTAGAGTTCATCCACCTCAGGTAGGGAAATATGACAGTGAAAGAGTATTCTTTCAAGTTTACTCAATTAGCCAGGTATGCCCCTCATATGGTTGCAAACAGTAGATCCAAGATGAGTAAGTTTGATTTAGGGGCGAACGACAACGTGGTTAATGAGTGCTGATCCGCCATGTTGAATAGTGACATAACCTTAGCTAGACTTGTGACCCATGCTCAGCAGATAGAGAAGCAGAAGATTAAGCAAAGAAAGAAACAAAATAAGCGAGCGAAGACAGGTAGTTTCAACTTTACTCAGCTTAAGTCAGAAGGAGGAAACCGTTCCCAGTTTCTTCCTAAGTCATCAGTTCCACCCCCCTCTACATCCAGTACTCTAGTTCCTAAGTTCAGATAGGGTAACAAATATAGAGCGCCAGGCTCTAAGACCCAGGGCAGTGTTAGCAGTGACCAAACCTATCCTCTTTGCCAGACATGTGGTAAGCACCATCAGGGAGTGTGTAGAGTAGGTAGTGGCATTTGTTTTGGTTATGTCAATCCAGGCCATAGAGTTAGAGACTTTCCGCAGCCAGGTCCTCAGGGTCAATAGAATCGCTCCTCATCTCAGTCTGATTGCCCAAATCAGCAGGGTGCCACTTCCAGTGCTACTAGCGGGCAATGCCCAAATCGTCTTTATGCTCTTCATACTCGACACGATCAGGAATGTTCTCCTAATATAGTTACTGGTACACTACATATCTTTCATTTTCTTGTTTATGCTTTGCTAGATCCAGGAGATTCCTTGTCTTTTGTTACTCCTTATATAGCAGTTGATTTCGAAATCAGTCCTGAAATTAGCAGAGCCCTTTTCAGTCTCTACCCTAGTGGGTAAAACCATCATAGCCCGGCGGGTATACAGGAACTGCCCGGTTATGATATTTTAGAAAGTCGCTACAACAGACTTAGTCGAATTAGAGATGACTAATTTTGATGTCATTCTCAGCATGGATTGGCTTCATTCCTACTATGCCATAGTCGACTGTAGAAATAGAATAGTTCAGTGTTTAGGAGTCAACTTGTTTCCTACCTTCAAGAAAGAAAAATGATATCTAAGGGATGTATTTATCATCTAGTTCATGTTAGATATTCTAGTTTCGAGGCTCCTAGTCTCGAATCAGTCCCAGTAGTGAATGAATATTCAGATGTCTTTCTCGAAGATCTTCCAGAAATTCCTCCCAAAAGGGAAATAGACTTCGGTATTGATCTTTTTTCAGACACTCAGCCTATCTCTATTCCGCCATACAGAATGGAACCGGCAGAAATTATAGAATTGAAAGATCAGTTGAAGGATCTCTTAGATAAGGGATTCATCAGACCCAATATTTCCTCGTGGGGTGCACCAGTCTTATTCGTGCGCAAGAAAGACAGTTTAGATGGTTTCAAGTATATTGTGATGCATCTAAAGTGGGTTTAGGTTGTGTCATCATGAAGCATGGTAAGGTCATAGCCTATGACTCCAGATAGATTAAACCCCATGAGAGAAATTATCCTACTTATGACCTTGAGTTAGCAGCCGTAGTCTTTGCCTTAAAGATTTGGAGGCATTATCTCTACGAAGTTCATGTAGACGTCTTCATAGATCATAAGATCCTTCAGTATGTCTTTTCTCATAAAGATCTCAATCTTTTTTAGAGAAGGTGGTTAGAGCTCTTGAAAGATTATGACATGAGTGTCTTTTATCATTCGGGCAAGTCTTTTATCATTTGGGCAAGGACAATATAGTGGCCGATGCTCTTAGTAGACTATCTCTGGGTAGTGTTTCTCATGCTGAGGATAGTAAGAAAAAGTTAGCTCAAGAAGTACACCATCTTGCTAGAATAGGCGTTCACTTAGTTGACTCTTCATTAGGCGGTGTATGTATTTAGAGTAGTTCAGAATCATCTCTAGTTTCTGAGGTGAAAGAAAAGCAAGATAAGGATCCTAGCCTTGTCAAGCTAAAAGAGTCAGTTCAAAATCAGAAAATAGAGGTTTTCTCCCAAGAAGGATATGGCGTCCTTCGTTGCCAGGGTCGTCTCTGTGTTCCAGGCGTAGATGAAATAAGGCAGAAATTTTTTGCATAAGCACATGGTGAGCACTACTCTATTCATCTAGGGGCCACTAAGATGTACTGCGAGTTGCGAGAGATTTATTGGTGGAGTGGGATGAAGAGAGATATTCCAGAGTTTGTGGATAAGTGCTCTACATGTTAGCAGGTTAAGATAGAGCATCAGAAGTCTAGTGGTCCTATGCAGGAGTTCGCCATTCCTACTTGGAAGTGGGACGAAGTGAACATGGACTTCGTGATGGGTTTTCCTCAAACTCGTCATCAGCATAATTCAGTTTAGGTCATTGTAGATAGGATAACCAAATAGGCTCATTTCCTTCTGGTTCATACCTCTTATTTAGCCGAGGATTATGCCAAACATTACATCAAGGAGTTGGTCGGATTACACGGTGTTCCGTTATCAATTATCTCAGACAGAGGTACCCAATTCACCTCTCATTTCTGGAAAGTATTCCAAAAAGGTCTTGGTACCTAAATTCATCTTAGTACAACTTTTCATCCTTAGATAGATGGTCAAGCAGAAAGGACCATTCAGACATTAGAAGATATGATAAGGGCGTGTGCAATTGATTTCAAGGGAAGTTGGGATGACCACTTGCCTTTGATTGAGTTTGCATACAACAACAACTATCATTCCAGTATTCATATGGCTCCATTCGAAGATCTCTATGGTAGGATAAGTAGATCTCCAATTGGTTGGTTTGAAGTTAGTGAAGCCTTAGTCATACAGCCTTACTTGGTATTCGACGTCATAAAGAAAGTTCAGTTAATTAGAGAAAGACTCTAGGCTTCTCAGAGCCGACAGAAGTCTTATATAGATGTTCGTAGAAAAGATCTCGAGTTTGAGATTGGTGATCATGTCTACCTCAAGATCTCTCCTAAGAAGGGAGTGAAGAGATTTGTCAAGAAGGGAAAGCTCAGTACCCAATATGTCGGTCCCTTCAAGATTCTTAGTCATTTCGGCAAGGTAGCTTGTGAGATCGAATTGCCTTTAGATCTAGCCTCAGTTCATCCAGTCTTTCATGTCTCTTTTCTTAAGAAGTACATAGGTGACCCATCAGTCGTAGTCCCTATTCAGAGCATCGATGTTCAGAACAGCCTCTCTTATGAAGAGATTCCAGTCGAAATCCTAGACTATCATACTCGTAGATTGAGGAACAAAAAAGTCCCTCTAGTTAAAGGTCTTTGGAAAAATCAGTCCGTCGAGGGAGCTACTTGGGAAGTAGAAGCAGATATGCGTACTAAGTACCCACACCTTTTCCCCATTAACTCAAATGAAACTCAAGGTAATAGTTCTCCTTAAGCTTACTCAGTTTCATGATTAGTGTGCATCACTAACTTAGTATACCATGATAATCTTGGTATCAAGTACCACCGGATATTCAATCATGCATTCATGTATCAGATCATTTATATAGTTATGCATCAGACATGCATTCTCATTGTGAGAAAACTTAGTTCTTCAGAACTTTTAGTTATGTATTTATGAATCAGTTATGCATGTATCAGATATGCATGTTTAGTATGTTATGTTCAACTTGTCAGACATATCCGTCATGAGATCATGTTCCAGTTATTCATGTTCAACACATTTTTCCCCACACAGTCAGTCTCATTCGAAGATGAATTTTCTCAAGGGGAGATATTGTAATGCCCGTGCTTTCTCTTAGCTTGAAAATCCTCTCAAGGATGTTAGAACTTGCTATGAAATAAGAATTCATGCTTATACACATTGTATTTCTATAATTTTCACTTCCTATCACGTGGTAAATTAAATAAGCTTTCCATCGAAATATAATTCGCCCAAATCCAACACCCGGGCGAAGAGTGGGTTTCATCCATCAGTAAGTTTATCCTTATTATCATGAATCCAACTTGTTATTTCATTCATCAAATCTTGAGCGGCAAATTCCATTAGCCCGAGTTATGGGATCCATGGATTAGGTTTTGATATGATGCTAGGTATTTAAAGGATTCAAAGAGTAGTAGGACATCTTGAAATTCTGTTTCTTTAACTTGAATCTATTGGTTGCAAACAATAGGTTATGCCTTAGGCTTATTTGCTTTTAACAGAGAAATAAACTAGAGGACGTGAATTATCAAAGGGGACTCGAAAGCTACCAACCTTCTGTTTAATGATTGATGTCATAACTAGATTAATCTACCTGAGATAAAATCCTATTGGAAATAGATAAGTTATCTAAGTTCGAGAGAATTAGATAATAAATTATTTGGTGAGGTCGAGAGATAAGTCAGATAGTATCGTCGTCAGGGATATTCTGCTGTTTTTACTTACTTCAAGAGTCTTAAGCATTACCTAGTATCTGTCAATTCCCAAAAACCCATGGTAAACATAACTCTGGTCTCCCATTTATCTTGGTTACAAACACTTCGAAAGTTACAATTGACTCTCTGTGAAACTTAAGCCCCCATTTTCGGAAACAGTAAACTACCAGTAAAGCATTTCATAAATGAATCAAAGTTCACACCCTATTCCCTATGGGATTCAACCCCAACCTAGTTGGGTTTTATATTGACAACAATCGCTTACACCCTTTCAAGAGTGTAGTTTGAGCGTTATCAAAAATGACGCCATTGCCGGGGTATACAGTTTTAGATTAAAAGTTTATGCGCGAAAATTTGCTGATAGTTAAGTTTCCTTGATTTACATTTATTTGTTATTTTTATCTATTTTAGGTGTTGTGTTGTTTATGCCAAAAACAAGAAGTTCCAGGGTACCGCTATTACCAATCAACCCGGAACCTCAGCTGATAGGGAGAATGGCCGAACAACGGAAAAAAAAAGAGACTAGCTTCTTTGGCTAGGGCTCATGTGAATGTGTAGAATTTAGGTAAATAAGCACGTCACCAGAATCCTGATGATTAAGACTTGGGTGATGAGGAATTGATGAAACCTCAAAACCCAAGAAGAGCTGAGCAAGTTGTTGCACCAGTGCAGTGAAACATAATAGAAACCGTCCAGTCTGAGGAAGATATGGTCAACAACCTATTCAATATAAGGTTGATAAAGATGATGAAAGAATGAACGGAGATGGTGTAACGGGTGCTATCATTCCTCCACCGTTGGCACCAGGTGCAAAATTCAGCATAACAAGTACCATGATCCAACTCCTGAATCTGAAGGGGTTATTTGGAGGATTTCCTGGTGATGATCCAAACATGAATTTGGTGAAATTCATCACCATTTTCAAATCCTTTGATAATCCGAGAGTGAGCCAGAATGCGATCAGGTTGAGGTTGTTTCCGTTGTCTTTGTCTGGAGAGGCAACAATGTGGTTGAATGAACTAGAACCTGATTCTATAACTAACTGGAGATAGTTGAAAGATACGTTCCTAGAATGGTTCTTTCCACCCTCCAAAAGGGTATAGTTGAGGCATGAAATTAATAACTTCAGAAAGCTCCCGACTGAAGCATTACACGAAACCTGGGAAAGATTTAAGAAAAAACTTGCACAATGTTCGAACCATAACATGATGGACTTTCACTTGATAGAGACTTTTTACCGAGCTTTCAACTCTGTGACAAAGCTAATTGTTGACAATGCTGAAGGTGGTTCGTTCATTGACCTCTTTTTTCTAGATGCTTCTGACATGCTGAATAGAATGACCAAACAGAGTTGGGCTTGGCACACTAGGGATTCTGTGGTGGCTAGCCCGACTATTGCTGGTGGTATAACTGCGGATCAACGTAGAAGGGATGAGGAGAAATATTAGGATATAGCCTATTTGAAGACGCAGATGGACTTACTAGCCAAGAACTTGCTATCCGGTAAGACTGAAATAGTTTAAGCGGTGGAATCTCAGGATACTATTTCTGCAGGTGCTGATGCGGAGGAAAACTATGTGAGTAATCAGGGGTGTTTCCGAGGCAATAGCCAAGGGAACCAAGGTCGGACTTTCTATGACAAGCCTGATTATAAAAATAGGGAGCAGGGACACTGGAGAAACAATAATGACAGAAGTGGTTTGTATGTTTCTCCTAGAAGTCGGGATACTGTAACAACTAGTTCTGGCAAGATGTCCATGGAGAACATGATGAAAAAGCTGTTAAAGGAAGTTGAAGCTACCAACTTGGGGGTAACTACTATGAAGAGTGTGTTTTCTAACCTCAATCAGTTGGTTAGCTCACACTCTGCTTCTATTAAGCAGTTGGAGCAACAGATGAGCCAACTTTCTGCTACACTGAACCAGAGAAAAGCTGGTACTTTACCTAGTGATACGGTTTAAAACCCGCGGACTGTTGGCTCTTGTATGGTGATTACCACTCGAAGTGATAAGATGTTATGTGGCCCTCCTGTGGGCAAATCTGTGGGGAATGAGGTAAGTGTTGATGAATCAGAAGGAAGAAATCCAGTGGAGTCTAAGAAGCTGGATAGTTTTGTTGATATTTCAGAGAAAGAAGACAAAAAAGAAGGGGAATTGGTATTGAAATAAATGCCGAGACCACCACCTTCCTTTCCTTAGAGATTGAGGAAGAAAGAAGATATGAAAAATTTAGCAAATTCATGGCAATACTGAAACAACTGACAGTGAATGTGCCATTGATGGAGTCACTTGAGAAAATGTCAAACTATGCTAGATTTATGAAGGAATTGTTAACAAAGAAGCAGAAGGTAAGCTGTGAGACGGTGGACAACGTCCACCACTGTAGTGCTGTTTCTTCATAATCCTTAGTGCAGAAAAAGCCTGAACCTGGAGCATTTACTATACCGTGCACAGTTGGGTCCATAAAGTTTACCAAAGCTTATGTGACTTAGGAGCAAGTAATAATCTGATGCCACTTGATATCTACAAGAAACTTGGATTGGGGGAACCTACCCCCATAACGATGTGTCTTGTGATGGCAGACAGATCGGTGAAACGATCAATTGGTATATTGCATAATGTGCCGGTAAAGGTGTATGACTTTATTCTGCCTGCCGATTTTGTGATATTGGATTATGATGTTGATTTTGAGGTACCCA
Source organism: Capsicum pubescens (assembly GCA_030864215.1). Lineage (NCBI taxonomy): Eukaryota > Viridiplantae > Streptophyta > Magnoliopsida > Solanales > Solanaceae > Capsicum > Capsicum pubescens. The sequence goes on from CM061543.1 coordinate 131,261,115, forward strand.
TCATTTTGGGTAGACCACTGTTAGCCATGGGAAGAGTACTAGTTGATATGAAGCTCAATGAGCTAAGGTTCAGGTATGGAAAAAGGGAGGCCAGATTTAAAATGCATCCTCCTATGAAGCAAGTGAAGGAGATAAATATTTTCTCGGTTGTGGATGTATTCCAGGAAAATGTTAATGAGGTATCGATATGGTATCTTGACAAAGTTTAAGTAGTCGAGATAGCCAAGTCGTGCCACGATGTTAAATCAGGCGCTATTTCGAAGGCAACCCAAAGTTTTAATTTTATTGCACTAGTGTTGTTAATTTTTGTAGCTAATAGTTGTACAAAGGAGGTGAACTAGTTGCATTCAGCTTGAGAAGGTTGACATTAGTTTTGATGGGCTGTCACAAGTATGAAAAGTCGTGAGAAACATTATCAAAACAATCAAGTCAAATCCTTATACTGTTAAGGCTGATGGCAATTTTGAAGTGTCGTACGATCTCTGACGGGCCGTAAAAACTGCCGTCAAATGAGTTGGGACCAATTTAAAAATTTAAGCTAGCCCAGCCCATCAACAGCTATTCACGTTCCCGCATACTATAGATACTTTTTTTCAGTTTTGGTTTTCTTTCCTTAGTGAATTATTTCCCTTCCTTTTTCAAAGTTATTTCTATATAAGGCAAAATTTTAATACTTTCATTGGAAGTTGAAGCTTGAGAGTTAAGTCAAGAAACCTTCCCTCTCTCTCATTATAGTCTTCTCTCACTCACAATTCTAAGTGCTCAAAGTATATTAGCTAAGAGTCGACATTCAGGTATGAGAAAAACTTCAACTTCATCTTTATTTGGAGAAATTGTGAACTACAAGAAACCTTGGTTTCAAAGGAATGAGTTGAACCCATCAACATATTTCAAGCTCCTTCAAAAAATAGGTTTTGTAGGGTCATGCGGTACAATTTCATTGAAATTTTAGTTGAATCACATGACCTAAGTTGAAATTGAGAATAATGGTAGATGAAAAATCAAGTAAAAAGGAATTGGAAATGGTAATTTTGTCTGACGACAACATTTACGACCTTGCACCTGTGTGATGAATTTTCAAAAATGCCGTCAAAAGTTGGGAAATATTGTAGATTCTGGATAAGGTTGACAACGCCTTTGAAGCACCTTCACACTTGTGATGGCAAATCAGAAAGGCCATCAAACCTTTGAACTAAAAATAGTAATGAGGTTAAACTGAGGTGATCCTTTTCTTCTCTTATTTGATTATGGACACTAATTGAGGATTTCTATGTTGTTGCAGAACTGAGCATGGCATCTAAGAAAATCAATTCAACTACACCAAAGAAAGTGGCTAAAGAGAGTATACCTCAGCAACTTGTCAATGAGGACTCTGACTATAAAGACGACGAACCATTGCTCAGATGGACTATAAAGAGGGTTGGTCCAAAGACACCACCTCCACCTAAGCCTATTGAGGTGGAGGATACTGATGATACTGAGGTAACAACCTCATCTGAGCAAGAATCAGAGGAATAAGGATCAGAACACACTGAGCAGGAGTCAGAGGACACCGAACAAGAATTTGAAAATGAGGGTTCTGATAAGCCTACAGGTGAAGAAACTGAGTCTGAATCACCATCATCAGAGAAGGAAGGTGATAAGGATTCCCCAGTACGGGGAACTTTGGTGAAATGCAAAAACCTCGAGATTAGGAACAATATGAGATGGCAAATACCTGGAGCTGAAACAATCTTTTGGGATGAAATTCGCAGAACAGATCGAAGAAGTTCTCGAAGGCCAATTTTAGAGGAGAAGAAGATTATCACTACAGGGTTGATCAGATACCCTGAGGTGATGCAAAAACTCAATAACTATGGCCTAGAGTGGACTACTAGGGGAAACAGTGTTTACTGTCCTTCGTTAGTCCAAGAGTTCTATGCGAACTACCAGGCTACGGTGGAAAATATGTGCAAAAAAGGGGATAGAACTTTAGATAAGCCTCTACTGTCCAAAGTTGCAGTACGTGGAGTGAGGGTAGATGTATCAGACGCCACCATAAATAGGTTTCTTCATAGGCCAGCCTTTATCCCACGAGTCACATCACCTACCTTCTATGCCCGGTTGAAGCATCAAGAAAATCAGCGCAAATGGCTAGCGACTCTTATAGCAGATAGGGAACCTGAGTAGCTGAATAATTTTGTAGAAAAGATAACCAAAGCGTCTCTAAATTCAGAGGCAAGATTTTTGTGGGGTTTAGTACGAATTCATATAATACCCACCGAGGGAGACAATATATTGGGGGATGATCGACAAAATATTGGTTGCAAGCTTGATAGATAGAACTCCCTTGGATTTCAGAGAAATTATAGCGGAAGAGTTCAAGATTCGGCTCGCATGACCCGATGCTACATATACATTCCCATGTCTAATCACTAGGTTGTGTGAAGCAGCTAATGTACCTGAGATTTCAGGTATTGATGTTGAGTTACATACAAAGAAGACCCAAAACCCTGTCAGAAAAGATGAAATTCAGCCGGGCTTGCGACTTGATCGAGATGTAATTGGTGCAGCAGATCCTCCAGTCACTGAGACTGTTTTAGCACCAGATGTGGGGGTGTAAAGATCTGAAGTTGTACCACCATCACCAACATATTCAGCTCAGGCAGGCTTAGTTCCTCAAAGTAAGCCGACTACCTCAGCTCCTCCAGTAGTAACAAGTTCTGTATTTCAGCCGATTGATATCAGGAAGATGACTAGGCAAGCAAATTGGTGCGAGGTACAACTATAGGCCTTCACCAAATAGTTTAATGCTGCTGTGGATAAAAGAATCAAGGATGCACTTTAACCTTTCATGACTTTTCCTGGGCGGGTGGAAGATCTAGAGAACAGATTCGATGCTCAGCCAAGAGAGATACAGGTGCTGATCTTACCACTTTCAGGGCTACATTGGACAAGGTGAAGGTTGAGGTTGGGATACTGCAGCAACACCAAATTATGGTTCCAATAGGATCATCCATGCATGATGTAGAGGAAGAAATTCCTATCCTTGATCTTACTGCGGATTCCCCGAAGAAAAAGAAGAAAAAGGGAGAAAAAAAGGCAAGAACAAGAGAGATGAGCTGGATAGTGAAGAAGAAAGAAAAGCTAAAAAGAAAGAAAAGAAGAAGGCAAAGAATGAAGACTTGGAAAGGGCAAGATTGGAGTCTCTGGCTGACACAGAGAAATAGGTAGTAGCCATCAAAGTTAGGGCTGCAGATGCTTAATCGATCCATGCTCCACCCACTACAAAGGAAGATGCTACGAGTGGGGGAAAGACAACAGATGATGCAGTAGCAGGGTCGGAGACGCAGGATCCACAGGCTTGACTGTCTTCAGGTATATCCTAACCCTTAATGCTTTTTATTTCTTAATTTTAAGTTGAGGGTGTAGGGAAACAATTGTTGTAACATGTTTTGTAGATAATTAGGAGTAGTACAAGTACTTGAGGTAGTTAGCTTGTTTTGTGATTTTTGAGTACCTCTCTAGTGGTCTGATCTGTTGTGTACTGTATGGATTGCATCCATTGTGACCAATGTGTATCTGTTTGTGGTATTAATATGGCAAATGAATAACCTGTAGAAAATAAATGCATGAAACGGATGAGTAGTGATATGCGATATACTTGTGTGCCATGTGAGTGTAAGGTCTTACTCAGTTCCCGTTGTGCGTTGAATCCAGAACTTGCCCAGTTAGTCATGCCATAGTCATAGAATAGGCATTAGGAAAGGATCATAGGTCGTTTTTGTATGTTAACCCATTTTAGCTTAAATGATCATCCTATTGTGAATAATATCCCTTGATCCCTTTTTGAGCCTAAATAGCCTAGTTCTTTCTTGTACACCTTTTACCTTCCCATTACATCATAATGAACATGTTTTGGCCCTGGCCATCCTTGGACACTGTGCACCTTGACTTAGGAAAATAACCTAAGTTGAGGGTGGCTACTATAGGGGTGCGTGATGCAATAAGAGCATGAAGAGAGGTAAAATAAGGAAAATAAATAACAAATTGGGTGTAGTGACAAAGAAAATAGGAAAAGAGAAAAACTAAAAAAGTTAATCTAATGCTTGAATAGACAACACCCATCTTAAGCAAGCTTGACAAATAAAAGAGGGAGGAAAAGAAGGTCAAAAGTTGAAACCCCAAGATTGAATGTAGTGCCAAAGAGGTGTAGTCACTATGAAATACCCATGAATATCATACCAGCCCCTAGCCTACGTTACAAGCTTAAGATAAGCCCTATAATGATCCTAACTGACTTGTCTGAAGACTTAGGTACTGACTATAAGGGCAAGCCTATGGCATTTGATACGCAATGTTGGAACTTCGTTCTAAGAGAGAGTCTTATGTTCATCCCTATGTCTATACATATGAATCTGAGTGAAAAAAAGGATTCCTTTGTTGTGAGGGCACACTAGGTAGGGTGGTAATAACTGCTTTGTTTGGATAATGTAATTTGTATATGTGCTAGGTTGTTATAGATGATATTTTTTCCATATCTAAATACTTGTGAGTTACATGGTCGTTTTCAAATACTAGACACAGTTGATTTGACTTTGAATGATCATGGAGATGGTGCATATATTCTGACTTGATAAGGGTAGTTAGCTGCCGAATTGTACTTTGTATACTCCTAGTTATGTTTTGGTTGCTTGAGGACAAACAATTGTTTTAAGTTGAGGGTATTGATGTATGAGCAGATGCTAACACATTTGAGGCTTTTAACTCGGAATAATTGCAAAGTCCTAAGAAACTTTTGTTAGTTTTGATTGTTTTTATTGTGTTAATGCAGATGTGAGTGATAGGGGAGGAAAAAAAAGGAAAGAAGAACAAATCAGTTAGAATCTGGTGCAAATAAGCTGAAGTAAAACTGACAACATTTTTGAAGTGCCATCAGTTATGTGAAAGGCTGTCGAAGTAACCGTCAAGCGTAGACAGAATCTGAAGAATTGAAGTAACATGTGATGACCTTTTTGAAGAACCTTCACAACTGTGATAAGGCGTCAAAATTGTCATCAACTCAAAGCAGCACATGATGATTTGCAATGAAGCTATGAATTTTTTTTTCACGCGCCGTCACTTAATTGACACGCCGTCAAATTTTCCGTCAGAAGACTCAGAAGATAAAAATTCACTGGAATCTTTGACGATATCTTACACACGTCGTCAAACGTCTGACACGCCATCAAGATCGCCGTCGACTATTCTGAAGAGAAAACCTAAATATTAATTTTTGTTTCCTTATTTAGAATTAACTATTTAAAGACTTGTTTTAGTTTTTTTGAATGATCTTTTTGGGATTTTGATGATTGAGAAGCTATCAGACAATTAACTCAGAGGGTGGCACGTAAAATTGCTTTATCTTTTTTATCAGATATTTTTATTGTTTTCTTGCAAAACACTTATCAACTATTGTGGGTTTTTATCTTGTGATTGAATTGAAAAAAATACTTAGTGGTTTTCATCCATCAGTATGTTTATCCATATTATCATGAATTAAACTTGTTATTTCGTTCATCAAATCATGAGCGGCTAATTCCATTAGTCCGAGTTATGGGATCCATGGATTAGGGTTTGATATGATGCTAGGTATTTAAAGGGTTCAAAGAGTAGTAGGACATCTTGAAATTCTATTTCTTTAACTTGAATCTATTAGTTGCAAACAATAGGTTATGCCTTAGGTTTATTTGCTTTTAACAGAGAAATAAACTAGAGAACATGAATTATCAACAGGGACTCGTAAGCTACCAACCTTCTATTTAATGATTGATGCCATAACTGGATTAATCTACCTGATATAAAATCCTATTGGAAATAGATAAGTAATCTAAGTTCGAGAGAATTAGATAATAAATTGTCTGGTGAGGTCGAGAGATAAGTCAGATAGTATCATCATCAGGGATATTCTGCTGTTTCTACTTACTTCAAGAGTCTTAAGCATTACCTAGTATCTGTCAATCCCCAAAAACCCATGGTGAACATAACTCTGGTCTCCCATTTATCTTGGTTACAAACACTAAAATATTGAATGTTACAATTGACTCTCTGTGAAACTTAAACACCTTTTCAGAAATAGTAAACTACCGGTAAAGCATTTTGTAAACAAATCAAAGTTCACACCCTATTCCCTGTGGGATTTGACTCCAACCTAGTTGGGTTTTATATCGACAACGATCGCTTACACCCAATCAAAAGTGTAGTTTGAGCGTTATCAGCAACCCTAAGATTTAAACCCTTGAATGATGAAATTAGAATTGAATAATGATGTTTACATGTACCATGCCTATCATATGTTTGATTAAATACCTAGATGAAGGAATATTGTCTATCTAGCATGATATCATGAAATCCCCATGTATACACAAGATCATGCCTATTATATGTTTGATTAAATGCTCCTATGAAGGTAGTATGTATTATGATGATAGTCAAGTCTTTAAGTAAATTATGTTATGTCAGTTTCCTTTTATCGAGTCCTATGGGGTACTTGTACCCAAAATATTAGCTGTGTGCCTAGATCCATGTCATGTTTTCACGATACTCTCAGTCAAGCTATGAACTCTTAGACTTCAGATAGTCTTATGACTCAGGAAAAATCTCCATGGTCTCATGACTCAGTCAGTTGTAAGATATAAGTATTCCGTCAGCTACGAAAATTCAGTAACTCAGTCCATGCTCAGTTCAGTTCAGTAAATCATGTTCAGTGTCCATTCATATAGGAGTAGGAATTAGCACCGAGTGAACCCAAGGATGGGGACTCACTTGTTATACGAGGGTGTGATTCTTATAAGTAATCCTTGCATTCCAGAACTATGTAGCCAGCATAGGTTGAGACATCGTATCCTTCTATATGAGGGTAGATGAGGTGGCTTAACCTGTTATGTGAGGGTTCCCACCATTCTCGCTAGATTTACCTATTATATGAGGGTTACTCACATGTTGTCCTTACCAGTGGCGCGATATTGACACCTTTCCAATCAGGGCATAGATTGGACCCCAGTTCAATTATTATAGCATATTTGGGGCATGTCGGTTGATACTACTTCCCACAGTTTCATGTTATAGAATATAGACTGTCAGATACAGTCAATCAGTCTCAGTAATAGAATTCAGACAGTTCTTCAGATTTCAGAACTGTTAGACACAGTCAACTCAGACATAGTACGGAACTCAAATAGTTTCATTAGATTCAGGATTGTCAAACATATTCACCCATGTTATCAGTTATATTTAGACACAGTCATTCATGTTATCAGTTATGTCATGTTATAAGTATCCAGACTCAGTAGTCATGCTACCATTGTATTAGTACCATGTTATCACATTGTCAGTTATAGCTGCGTATTATGTATGCATTCTCACATTCATTTTAGATAGTCAGTTAGTATTGATAATGCATGCAAAACCTTGCATATAGCCTACCTCACATGTATACTCAGTACATTCCATTGAACTAATGCATTTGTTCTATGGTGCTTTCTTTTTATGTTACACCATTGCTTCAGAGACATGGGTTCTAGATCAGCAGTAGATTCCAGATTCAGCAGTCGGGGTAGAAGTGAGTCCTCATCCTTCGAGGACATAATGATTTTTTTTAGTATCTCATTGATTAGCTTATTAGTTGGAGTTAGTTAAGGACATGTCCCATCAACTCCTTATTTAGATTCTTCAGATAGTAGAGGCTTTCAAACTAGATGCAAATTAGATACGGACTATCATGTTTTAGACTTCAGTTTTGTTTTGGGTATTCTATTACCCCACACAGATGTTACATTATTCAGTTATGTTCATGATTGAACCTTATGGTCTTTCAATGCATGTTTCCATATTATTATGTTATCTTATGCAGTATATAGGTACATATATTAGTCATGGGTTAGCTTATGGTCTTTCGAGGTCATGAGCACCGTGTAGCATTCCGGTTCAGCAAATTGGGTCATTACAACACCTCATATGCCACAATTACTAATTTTGCGGATGCATTTACAGTCTACACTTATCTACCAAACTAATATGTCTAGGGAGCCACAGGTATGTCCTTTTCTCTAGTTTTAGATTATTCTATTACATTGTGGGACAATACAATATTTTTGTTAAGGGTGCACTTGTGAGTTTGTCTTTTGAACCTGGGTTTTTATTCTCGTGTTTCTTTTTCCTGGGTGTTCTATCATAGAAGAATTGATATGTTTAGGAGTAAGTTTGTTGTTGTGTGTTTTGTTTATTGTAGTAGAATAAAAGTAGGAAAACTGAGTGTTGTCTTGGTATTTTTATTAATGGAATGACATTTTTTAATCGAAAAGAGACCCTCCAAATTTTGGTGTTTCATTTTCTTGGTTTGATAAGATGATCATTATGGATCTGTGTATGAGATTATGTAAAATGACATGGTAATTTGTGCTTAATCTCGGATATGGATATGATAGTTTGTGATTGATAGTGAAGCCCTACACTATGTGTGTGTGAGATGTACTTTTCTAGTTTTTACATATTTTTTCAATCTAGAACTTATCATTTAGTCATACTAATATTTTAAGATAGTTAATTAGGAATGGATCATAGGCCATTTTTAATTTACAGTCCACTCTAGCCTAAATAATTGTCCAATCAATGATTTTATCCCTTCATCCCTGTTTTTAGCCTAAATTGACCATTTTGTTGATTAATCTAATGTAACATCCCATAAACTCCTTTCTAAGATTCTAACTATTTGTCATATATTAAAAGTCCCAAAAGTAATTATTTTACCAATAGATAAGTTCCATGATTATTTACCTAGTGTGTAAGTGCTTTCGACATGAAGAATGACCATAGGAAACATTTAGAGAAAATTTGAGTTGAGAGAATTTTTTATCTACTGAGTTTTAGTATCCTATCCTACAAGAGTCAACTTTAAACAAGTATAAGTTATAGAATATATAGAGTTTTGGAACTCACAACCAATCAAATGAAATGTATTTGAGTCAACTTTCCAACGCATCTAATTTTGCCTTAATTTGATACCAGAGTGAAAAGTTATGTGAATTTTCATGAACGAATAAGAAGAGGCCCATTATATTGGAATAACATAGAATTTATACTTAATTTTAAGACCATGAAATGCTAGATATGCACCATTTTAAGGTCGAGCCATTCTAGTGGTCATAGAGATATTAAATTCCTATTTTCTTCAAGTTTTTGAGGGAAAACTGGTCAATTACATCCTAAATGATTTTATAACTTCATTTTTCCTCATTCCATAAACACAAATCATCTATTACTCTCCTCTCAAATCTTCAATAACTCTTAAACAAGGGTTTCTTTTAAAATTCTACTTCAAGGGGCTCCCAACTCAAACTTTCCTCTAAGAAATTGATATGTTCAGGGATGTGGGGTTTGGAAAAGGGTTTTATTTCACTCGTGTACCAAAGAACTTTATTTTTATAATTAAATTTATGAATCTGATGAAAAGGATTCACACCTATTTAACATGATTTTGAAACTATGATGCTCCCTTATGAATTAAATTATATTTATTATAAGAATTCATGGTTTACTTATGTTTTTACTCATATGGTAAATCTTATGAATTTAATTTTAGCATTATTGAAATGAAATAAGATATGTTGGTTAATCCATATAATTTTAGCATGATTTACTTGACTTACAATAAATTTTGACATACGATGTCAGATTCAATATGAAATTCTCATATGTACTTACAGATATGAAATAAAATAGAAGCATATTGCGTTTTCCAGACTTATAAGCCCATATGATTATTTTATGGTGAATTTCATATATGTTATGAGAAGAAATATGATTTTAGGAGTAGTATCTAGCACTGAGGGGAAAAGGTTTAGTGCATTGTAGTCCCAGAAACTGTGTGTCACCATAGGTATTTAGCTTGCCCAAATGGGATATGGCACATGATCACATAGATATACCTTTATACCCTGGCAAGGTATATTGGGTCATTTTGATGTGGTCTTTTACATCAAACTCCATGTTGCTAATATGGTTTATGTCGGTTAAGAGAATCTCCCATAGAAATATTGATTTTAGAAACTAAGTGTAATGACTCACTGACTTTACTAAATTATGCTTTACTTGCTTTATGACTCTCAACTTTTAGTTTTATTCATGAACATGGTGAGTCTGTATACACTTAGAATGCATGTTCTTATTTTATGATATATACTAGTTTTACTTATTGCCTGCACCCGACATACTCAGTATATTCCATAAGTACTGACCATATTTACATCTATGTAGCTATATTGTTTCATAATATTAGTAGCAGTTCTAGCTCACAAACTCATAATCAGGCAGTTCATATTTTTCAGGTAGCAGGTGATGAATTATCTTTATTCGAGGACACAAGTCAATTATAGCTAGTTTATTTTTATTCATTTGTATTAATTTGGGTTAGCTGGGGTTCATGTCTAGGCTACCAATAGTCAGTATTAGTAGAGGCTTAATAGAAAATCAGTTAGAATTGATGTGTTCAATTCTAGTTTTCCCCCCCAAGCCTACATTACAAGCCGAGAAAAGTCCTATAGTGATCCTAACTTCAGTGTCTAAAAACTAAGGTAAAGAAAATAAGGGCAAGACTATGGTATTTGATGCATATTGAATGGAAATTCTCTTCTGAGAGTGAGTATCTCTTGATTGTCCCTACATTGACATGCATTATTTCATATGAGTGAGTAGGGCATCTTTATTGTGAGGGCACATGAGTCATATTGCTAGCTTCTTACGTGTTTGGGTAGTGTAACTTGTACATATGCATGGTTGTCTGTTGCTAATATAGTGCCATACCTTTATCCCATTGTGTCACATTGTTGTGATTTATGTTTATACATAGTTGGTTTTGAAAAGTGAGATAGGAGGGGGTGTTGTGATTTGAGCTTAAATTGTTGATTGAATGCCTTGAATAACTTAGAATCTCCTAGTTAAGCGTTGTGTGTTGTTTTGTTTTGTTTTTTTGTGTTGTGTTTGCTGAGGTCATGCAAACATTCTAAGTTAAGGGCGTTGATATGCTTTAGAAATATAGCACTATCGATGCTTAAAACTATGAAAATATGTAAGTTCCTTAGGTTGTTTTGTTAGATATGATGCATTTTGGGTATGTATTATAGGAAACTAGGTTTTTGGATGCTAAGTTCATGAAAAAGATTAAAAAGGTGTTTTTGTCTACTTATGTGATCAATTATGGGTGTTAGTGACACTTTTCAGATTGTTCGTGACCAAAGAATATGATGAAAATTAAATATTTGAAGCTTGGTTGCAAGTGTTGAAAGGACTGGCAATTACCTGTGTCTACATATGGACCACATGTAGAACATGTGGTCTGTATGAGACTATGTTAAGTGCTGGAATTGAAGAATTAAAGATCCAAAGATTGAAAGAAGCCAAAAAATAACTTTTGGCACTTGCTAAGTCAACAAGCGGACCACATGTAGCACATGTGGACCGCATATGAGCAAGGCATGTGTCAAAATTCCAAAATCTCGAGAGTAGACCTGCAGGAATTTTTTTTTTGAGTACATTCGATTGCCCTATGCACCTAGACTCAAGCCGCATCTTCCACATGCGCCCAAGTCCAAGCCTCATGTGGAAACTACATATAGTCACCGACCCTTTATATCTTTTTTCGTTCGGGCTTTAATTTTAGGATTTCCTCATGTACTATAAATCATGAATGTTTTGATTACTTCACAAGCATGATTGGATATAAAAACCTTAGCTAGGGTTGTGGAAACCCTAGCGGGTTGACAAAGTAAGGGAAGTGCTATTGTTGTTCTAAATTGATACCCATGCATGCATTATATTATATTCACTTTAATAGTTATCTTAGCAGATGCAATTGTTAGGATCCCGCCTAAATTATTGCTATGTACTCTAAAAGAGAAGTAGTGACTAGGAAAAGATAATGATACTAGTAATTTGATAATTAGCTGTCGATCCACGCTACTAAGTATTATCTAAGTAAGATGGTTAGATTTTATCTAATAACTAGAGACTCAAAAGGTTATTTAGTTAACTGGGATCAAGATAAGGGTTAGTAAAGCGACATCCTGAGACTCAAAAGGTAAAAAGTGAATTCTGTCTACTTATCCAAAAGACTGTAGATGGTACATAACTTATTAATTCTGCATAAAAGGTAGCGGGCTAGTTCAACAAAGCATGACAAGCCTATAGAGTTGAGAAACCAGGGGAACACAATCCTAGTGTTCACCTATGACTGATTAGAACCAAAGTTGATATTCTCCACTAGTTTGATATTGCTACTCAAAACCCCCCATTTACTTTTCCAGTTTTACCTGTTGATTACAACAGTTGAGATCCATGATTTCATGTATTCCTTTGGGACTCAATTCCAACCTTTGTTGGGTTACTATATTTGGAAGCAACTATATCATCTTCAGAGTGGAGGTGTAGCTTGGACATCACTGATAATCCAATGAAAATCAATCTTAGAGAGGTACTTAGAATCCTGGAGTTGGTCTAAGAGATCCTTAATCCTAAGGAGAGGGTACTTATTCTTCACTGTCGCCTTATTCAACGGGTGGTAGTCTATGTGTATCCGAAGGGAATCATCCTTCTTGCGCATAAAAAGAATAAGAGCATCCCACGGATACACACTGGGGTGGACAAAACCCTTTTCAAGAAGGTCTTACAATTGCTCGTTAAGTTCTTTCAATTAAGCTAGAGCCATTCTATAAAGATGAATAAAGATGGGGGTATCCAGTAGAAGGTCAATCCCAAAATGATTTTCCCTATTAGGAGGAATACTAGGAAGATCATCCAAGAAGACCATAAGAAATTCATTAACCATGAAAATGTTTTGCAGTGAAGGAACCTCTAAGTTATAATCTTTAATCCAGACCAAATTATAAGGACACCCCTTAGAAATTAGCTTCCGGTCTCTAAGATAAGAAATTAACCCTCCCTTAGGCAGTAGGGAACTCGTTTCCTATTCTATAATAAGCTCATTAGGAAATTTGAAAATGACCTTACGGTTCAGACAATCTATAGAGGCATAGCATGAATGGATCTAATCCATCCCTAAGATAACATCAAAATCTAGCATACCTAATTTAATCAAATCTACTAAGGTCTCCCTACTACGGATAGATACCATACAACCCTACAGACTCTTCAAGTAACCACAGAATCACCCACCAGGGTAGACACAGAAAAGGGATCAGATATACACTTAGGACTAAAACCAAAATGAATAGACACATAAGGGGTTACATAAGAAAGAGTAGACCCCGAATCAATTAGACAATATACAACACGATAAAAGAGTTATAATGTACTAGTAACAATATTAGGAAAGTCCATAGAGTCCTGACGGGTGGAAAGAGTATAAAAATGATTTCGTCCAGTGTTGGATATAGAAGTATCACCTTTTGGTGCTAAAGCTGAAGAAGTAGCCATACAGAACTTATTATCTAAAGAAGAAACCTTAACCATGGGGAAATTCCTCTGCATGTGTCTAGGTTGACCATAATTAAAACACTGGTTCCTTTCTTTACCACAAAAACCATGATGCAACTGACCATACAACCGAAAAGGAGGGTAGGTTGGGGCCGACTGTGCTCCACTGGCTTGAGACTGGGCACCTTGTGCCTTAAACACACCATTAAACTTGAGATAAAGATCACAAGCAGGCTGTATATACACCATAATCCTAGAGATATCTATCTAATTATTCAGCAGTGCATCCTTGCAGTCCAGGACCAAGTTCTGAGACAACCCAGAGGCAAACTTTCTTATCCTAGCCTCATTCTAGACACCAACGCGGAACATAGTAAGACAACTAATGAAATCTTAGGGTGTACTCTTTCACACTCATCCTACCCTATTTCAGATTTACAAACTCTTTATCTTTTGCCTCCCTCAACTCCTAAGGAAAGATGAAATCCAAAAAAGCACTAGAAAAGTCATCCCATAATGCCAACTCTGCATCATCACAACTAGACTGATCCCACTCCTCGTACTACTAATATGCCACATCTTTTAGCTAGTACATAGCTAATTCTACACCCTTAGAGTCAGAAGCATAAATAACTCAGAAGATTTTCTCCATCTTATTTATGAACCTTTGAGGATCCTCCTCAACCTTGAGATAATAAAGGTTGAAGGATTGAGCCTCATAAACTACCCAACTTGATTAACCTCAGAAGAACTCACAACGATACTAATAGTACCCAACTGACATGACTGAGATGTCACCAGTTGGGTTAACAGATGAATAAAATAGCAAAACTTGGCATTAGAAATGTCTTCTTGGGGTGGGGAGGCATGACAAGGAGCCCGAAGAGGACTGGTACGGACCAGTGGAACACTACAAGTGGTAGTATAATGAGGAGATAGTACCCTAGACCGAGTTTGTACCCCATAGGTAGGATGAGTTTCATCCATATTGTGCTCCGGAGGGACAGAAGAGTTTTCACGAGCATCAAATCTTCTAGGAGGTATGATCTAAAATGTGAACAAACAGGAATTATAGGATATTTCAATATCCTAGACTCTATAGCCTAGCAATAGAACACAAGAAAGGAAAACATTCCTAAATATCACATAACCTTTTTTATAAGGGTCACGCAATACACACTCATAAAATAGACTCTACTTGACATGGATTTATGGACACCGAATTAACCATGAACCTAGGCTCTGATACCAATTTTGTCATGACCTAAACCAGGGCTTGACTGTGATGTCTAAGATACATCAACAACTAATACCAGTCCATAGTAATTAGCAAAGCCTTTAAACCAAACGAAAAATTAATCTGGGTCAGGACATGCCCCCAATGATAGACAAAATAAGTCCAAAGAAAAGTATATGAAATAAGAAAACCAAATCATGAAATGAAGCTCTTTCAAAGAAAGGAAGCTCACCACTTTAAACTAACTGTTGACACCCTAAAATCTTATCACTATACAGAAAAAGTAGAGTTGTCTCGATGTCCTACATCACGTAGGGATACAGAGTTTTGAGATGGTTAGTGGGTTAAGCACTAGCATGTAACTAAGGTATAAGGAGATAAAATAATGCCATCATTCCAAAACCAATTCAAAACCATTTCATATGCATACATACAAGTGTTTTCCTATATACTTACATATATAAGATGCTGGGGAAGGGAACACCACTAACCATGAATTTTAAATTATTAGCCTGGACTGTGTAGCTTGATCATCCTTATAAAAAACCATAAGCTATATGGGTCCAGTTGTTAACCCCTGGTCAGGCCCCAATGCATGTTAGCCGCATGAATTGGAGATATCATAGAAGGCAGGGGATTTCTCATGCCCTATGTGATCCATGATACAGATGTACATATAGTGTGATACAAGCACACAATCATTTGGACCAATCCTCATGTCGGCAAATGTGAGTTTCTAGTATGAGTCCCCCGGGACCTCTACCTTTATGACTAGCTACACAATCCCTATTTAAGTCCAATTAAAACATTTAGCACATAAACTGTTCATCAATTCAAGGATTCAATCATTATGGCTTCATTAAGTGGTTTCATCATATCAACTATAACTTACAAGTGAATGTCATTAAGACAATAATTAGGGAAATCCCCGTACCCTAAACTCCATTATTAAAACAACTTGGGGGATTCCTTTTACCCCATAAGGTTTTTAAGAAAATCAGTCACTTGGGGAAATCCTTGTACCCTACAAGGTTTTCAAAATTTTCCTTATCTATTAGCCATTTATCCAATGCATTAATTTTAAGAAAAAAAATAGGTCAAGACGATTGATCAATCGCATTCAAAAACCATTAATGCAAGTGGGTTGAGGTTCTCATCAATTTTAATACCACAATCCAATTACCTTGGGGAATTATTATACCCCTAGTTGTATTATTTAAGAATTTAGGGAATCCTTGTATCCCTATTTCATTCACTATTCCCATGCACTCCAATGAGTTCATAAATCATCAATTCAATACACAATAAATCCATAATAATCATATTAAAATAATTTAAACAATTTACATCCAAATCCCTCAACCAAACATTAAAAACCCAACATTAAAACCATGCAATTAATACACCAATTCATGCCATAATGAAAACACAAGTTTAGGGAGAGAGATAAATGCAATCATAACTAAGAAATTTAAAAAAGAAATCACCCTTAAATCCTTAGATAACCAATTTCTTAAAACTCTAGCCGTGACTTTGGATGGGAAATTTGAGAGAGTAAAGAAGTGTTTCTGATTGATAAAGGTTTGAAATAATTGACCAAAGGTGTTTTTTATATGTGGGGGTCTAAGAATGTAAATAGGTAAATGTCCAAATTACCCTTCATTAAAAGTTTAAAAATTATCACCAGTGACTACGGGTCACTATACGACTTGTAAGGACTCACTACGACTTGTCACCCCGAGTCATAGTCTGTTGAGTAACTAAGGGACCCCACTCTGGTGACCCTATGGTGTATACCATATGATAGGTTAAGAGACACTATGACTCGTAGGGCCCTAGTCATAACCAAAACTGAAGCATTTGGGTAACACACTGGTAACCCTAAGATTTGGACACCATGACTCATAATGAGTGGTTATGACTTGAGACGTATAGTTATAATTAGGCTAGTATATTAGGCACCATTCACTAGTCAGATGAATATTTGGATCCTATGGCTCGTAAAGATACCTTACGAGTCATAGGTTAGGCAGTGAGTTAAAAAACTCAAAAACTTTTAGGGACCGAGTATCTGAGGTATTATTGATCAATATGAGTACCCAAATCATGCTAAAAGGTCTTCCAAAAGTGAGATTCAAACACTGAACCTAGATCTGAGATGATAGATAATAGCACACCATGAAGATACCCAATCTCACAAATATAGATACAGGCCAACCTCTCAGAACTGAAAGAGACTTGAACTGGAATAAAATAGGCTGATTTATTCAATAAATCCATGATGACCCAAACAATATCAAAATGATGAGAAGTAAGATTCAACCCAGTCAGGAAGTTCATCGTAATCCATTCCCACTTTGAAACACCCTGGGCTTCGATCTTTAGAAAATTTCTTGAGTTTGAGTTTTTGGACATTATATTATTGGGGGTACTTATCGTACGATAGGGTATCATTTAGGGACCTTAGCTTGTATGTTGATCAATGATATTTGGTTGGTTTCTATCCAAGGTACGAATAGACATCATACTAGTCATATGTTAGGGTACTAGAAGTATAGTGCCAATTTTCTGATATCCTATATATAGCCTAGATAATTCTATTCTGCATAAGGTACGGTTCTAGGGTACTTGTCGTATGCTTTGGTATGAGTTGGCCTTTGTAGTCGTATGTTGGTGAGTGTTAGAGACCAAATTGTTGCCTAGGGTATGAGTGGTGGGTACCACTCGTATGTTTAGGGTACGGTTTGGGTGGTGTAGTCATACCTCCTGCGGGCATTTATATAGTTTAAGTTGGGGGTATTCCAGACATTTCCCATCATAACCCCTTATGACCCCATGAGTTAAAACATTTTTGGGACATTATTTACCCTATTATTCTAAATAAAAAAATAAGAAACACTCTCTTGGGTTAAGCAAAGGCTAGGGTTTCCTTTAAGGTGGTCAATTAAGGCTCTAAGGGGTGATTTCTCTCCGTCTTCTTCATTGTACAAGGTATTTTACTCCTCCCTCATTGTTATTTCAACTAAATTTATGTTTTTAATGAATGGTTTTCATGATTTAATTATGGGTATTGTTAGTTTTGAATTATATGTTGGGGTATTTGGTTTTAATGGATGAATATTATTTTCCTATGTTTCTTTGTGGTTTTCATGTAAAAACAAATTGTGAAATTTAACATGTGGTTTCATGGGAATAGTCAATTGGTACTTGGTTTTGATTTTGGAAACTATATTCCCTCAACATACTTGTTAAAATGCCTATCAGAATGCTTTCATTACATAGTTGGACTTTTATTGAAAACTTTGCATGGTATAATATGGTAATGGAACCTAAATGGGTTAAATGGTTTTAATGGCTAAATGGTAACACCTTGGTGGCCATGATTTTGATTTAAAACCTTATGCCATACACAGGAATCCCCCAAGTAAATCTAATAATGGAACCTACGGGGTACATAGAAATCCCCTAAGTGATTGGATAAGGACATTGCTTGCAAGCTACAGTTAGTGTGATGATACCATTTTTTATAGGCTTTAATAATAATATATGGAATTGGTGGTTTGGTTGTGAGATAATGGTTTTAATTTAGAAATAATGTCGGGTTGTGATGACTAATTGTGAAGTTGTGAGTCCAATGGATAGACACTGGAAACTCATGTTTATCGACCTAAGGATTGGTCATGGAGACCATATACTTGTAGGGTACATAGAATCCCCTAAGTTATACTTGTATATATGTATCATGGATGTTTAAGGGTGCATAAGAATCCACTTCCCCTATGATATATTTAATTCATGCGACTACACACATCGGAGCCCGTTCAGGGGGTAACACTGGACCCATATAGCCCATGGGTGGTTCTAGGACTGTTAATCTATACAAACCCAGGTTAATAGTTTTAAATGCATTCTAAACTTTGTTCCCTTTCCTAGTGTGGATTATATATGTATATGTATGGTTGTGCTTGCATATGGTTATTTTCTTGGTTTCAAGTGTTGGCATTATTTTATCCTTATACTGAGTGCATGATAGAGTTCACTCACTAACCCATCTTTTGGAGTTGTATCCCCACGTGATGCAGGAACCAATCGTACTACTCCTCTTTCTTAGTGATTAGATTTGGGGATAACTTTTGTTGGATTGAAGTGGTAAGCCTTCATCTTTGGAAGGCTCCATTTTATATTATGCATCTCTCGACATAATTTTGTCATGTCATAGACTTTGGTTTTGGCTATGGTCAGGGGCATGTATTGATAGAGTATTATTTTACTTTTGGATAAAGGGTTTGTGTGAATAATATAGGTTGGTATGGGTGGTGTCAGTATTGGTGCCAACCTTGGTATTGGTATTGGTATTGGGGATGACACTGTTGGACTGTATTTGATTTATAATTGTTCCATTTGCTATGTTATATATACATTCGGAATTCATCCGACATAGGGTGTAGGGCGGTTATGGTGGGTATTAGGGGTGGTGTCTGGTCCCGATTGGGCTTGAGGCACCCGACACGACTAGGCCCTAGTTCAGGTCATGCTCAATTCATATTAGAGCCCTAGGTTCATGGTCACTTGGGAGTCCACAAAGTAGTGTCGAGTAAAGTCTCTTTTAAGGATGTGTAGCTTACCACACTCATAAGGGAGAGGCTCTAAGACATATAGGAATGTTTCTCTTTCTTTTGTTCTATTTTCAAGCTTGGTGTCTAAGTCCTGGAATCTTTTCTAATTCCTGTTTGTTCACTTTTTAGATCATGCCTCGATGATCTGAAGTTCATAGAAACACCTCTATCCCAATTGGGGACAATATTGATGGGACACGCTCTACTTATGGGATCCATACTCAGTCTAGGGGTCCATCTCCTAATTGTTCTAGAATTCCACCGGTTCCCTCTAGTCTTCCTCAAGATGACATGACGAATGTTGAGTTTCGTCAGTCGATTCATATGATTGCTCAGTTTGTAGCTTCGCAGGTTGAGTGTGGTGCATCTGCTACTCCATCTTCTGAGTCTATAAGGGTTGGCCAGTTCATGCGGTTGAGCCTTCTAATTTTTACTGGTGTTAAGGTAGAGAAGAATCCTCAGGGTTTTTTGGATGAAATAAAAAGCATGCCACGAATGTGGAAGGGGTGGAGTTTGCTTCCTACTAGCTGAAAAATATGGTGTACCAATAGTATGAGGAGTGGGATCAAGCAAGGGGTGATGATGTTGAGTCATCTATGTTGGAGAATTTCCCTAATGCTTTTTAGACCACTTCTTTCCTCATTAGTTGAGGGAAGAAAAAGTGGAAAAGTTTTTTAATCTGAAGAAAAGGAAGATGTTGATCAAGGAATATGCCTTGAAGTTTCACCAGTTATCCTGATATTCTCCAATAATTGTGTTTTATATGAGGGACCAGATGAGAAAGTTCTCTTTAGGATTATCTCGTGAGTTGATCCTTGAAATTAAGGCCTCTTTGCTGATATGGACATGGATATATCTAGGTTGGTTGTTTATATGCAACAGGTAGAGGAAGAGAAGAATAATCAGGCAGAAATAAGTGAGAGGCAGGGAAAAAAGTTTAGGTTCACTTAGCAGGATGGTGGTCAACAACAGAATGGCAGGAATGGTGGTAAGTAGCCAAAGAAGAAGTGGGGAAACTCTGGTTGTTATTCGATGGCTAGTGATCCCTACCCAAATCCTTCGGGTGAGAGGCATTTTCATGGTGGCGACAACTTTAAGGTATAGGTGCCCAACCTTAGTCTAGTGGGTCTCAGTTAGCTCTGTCATATCCTCTTTGTATATTTTGTGGTCGTTTACACAAAGGTTTCTATAATACCCCGAGTTTTTTATGTCATAAACCTCTCATTCATTTCTTATGAAATCAGATCTAGCCTAAAGTAATGGTTACTTATTAGTTGACGCCCTCGTTTCTATATTATCCATATAGCTATTTTCATGAGAATTATGCACTCGCAGATCAGTTCAGTAACTCATTAAGGTTAAGATTCAGTTATTGAGTTTATTTCAGTTGTACATGATAGCTTATAACCAGATTCCTCAGTATTTCCAGATTAATTATCCACATTCAAGGACGAATTCTCCCAAGGAGGAGATATTGTAACACCACATATTTTTCCTAGATTAAAATTAGTTCCTAGAATGTTTTGAGTGTGCTTCAAAAATGAATAACCTTTATTTCATACAGAATTTTCCAGATTTAGACCTTTCATTGTATGGGAAATTGAATAAGCTTTCCATATTTCATACCCAAATTTGCCTAAATCTGACACTTGGTGAAGAAGTTAGAGCATTATTAGTAATGCAGTGTTCCACCTGGGCACTCACCACATCGCGGTGGATGCCAAAAAAGAAATCTTCATATTCCAGTGTACCTCTGTGATATTGGTACGTCGTGGAGAGGTCCAAATTTCCAATTTTCAATTTGCAGTGGCGCAACGCGATAGCACCGCATCGTGCCAGAGTGCAAATTCGCACTCATCCTTTTTCCAGTAGCTTAATGCTTTTTCAACGCGTCGCGGTGAAGGTGTAATTGTCGTACTCTTGATCCATAAATTGAATTCTTGTGTCATGACATTAATCCTAAGTATGTGAAGTCCTTATTAGGTGAATAATGTTCAAAGAAGTCACTTAGAGCCAAGTGGAGCTAAGAACATTAGATTCGACAAAAATTTGGCATTCAATCCTACAAGGTCTACTTTAAACGTGTATAACATTTTTTATACGTGGAATTTTCCATCCTAAGACCCACCAAATTGTAGATAATTGAATTATCTTTCCAACGATACCAATTTTGCAAAAATCTGATGCCCGAACTAAAAGTTACAGCTATTTTAGTGTGAGGCAGTGAGCTGCCGCGATGGTAGCGCGTCGCGCTAAAGGGAAAAATCGGGATGCGGGTTACGAATTTCTTCTTTAAAGTAATAAGGTGAAATGGGGTCTTTTCCCACCTCAACCCAGGTCGTAAAAATACGATCTAAGGCTTCAAATGGGGCATTATTTGCCCCCATTCTCCAATTTTTTCCTCAAGAACAATCCTAATCAATTCCCTTAAGAATCATCAATTCCATCTTCTTCTCTTCAGCAAAAAGATCAAGAATTTAGGGTTTCTAATCCAAGAACTTCAAGAATGATATCAGGATCATCTTTAAAGTATTCAAAGTTCAAGATTTTACATTCAAGTTCATCATCCAAGCTCCAAGATTCAAGCTTTCTTCATCAAATCAAGTCAATTAAGGTATGTGGGGTTTGAACAAGGACAATCCTTTCGTCCTTGTGCCCAAATCTTATTTTAACTTATAAATTACTGAATTTTATGTGATTTTCCATGAAATTGAAGTTAGGGTTTATACCCAATTTATATTGTTTGAAGATTATGAGTTTACAAGTGATTGAATATTGAATTGCATGACTATTTTCATGTATTTATGTGCGTAACGTAATTTTCCAGATTTTTGAAACTGAGTTTAAGTATGATATTGAGATTCTTGATCTTATTATTTTGATGGTGCTGAAGTATTTTCAAGAAGCATATTAATTTGGATGTTTTTCTATGATTTGAATGTGTATATATGAGTTCTAAATTGGGATTCATACCCATTATCATTATTTACAAGATTTTGAGTTTTTGAGAGCTGTTGAAGATAAATTTCATGAGTTTGTTTATATTTTCATGAGCATTGCTGAAATTTTCATATTTTAATATCGTTTACAAATGTTTATGTTATCAAGCATGAATTTTGAGATGTTTTGACATGAGTTTGAAGCATGAGCTTTAATCCCTAAGATTGAGTTTTGATATTTCAAGAATCTTATATTTTTTAAGCATGCTTTGATAAGCAAGATTTGATCTTTTGATCCTAAGCTAAGATAAGGAATCCACATTATTCATATAGTTCATGATTTATAGCAAAGTGAAGCGTAAATATTTTTCTATTATAAACCCTTATACTATTTTAAGGTGGATTTCCTAAAAGTTCTGAGCCTAATTATGGGAGTAGTATTTAGCACCGAGCTGGGTATGATTCCAAGGTCTCATGCCCCAGAACTACGTGCCACCATAGAATTGAGATTTATGGGCCCGAGGCCGAGATAGTGATCACTAAAGTTAAGGTTTTATTCCAATGGCAGGGGTGGGGGCAAGATGTTGGACTCTATGTCAGCTCACATGGTTTATATCGGTTAGAAGAACCTCCCAAAGAAGACCCCTACTCTTTAAATAGTTCATAGATTTAAAGTCTTAGTATATATTTTGAAAGTTAATATTTTAAGATTTCCAAAGTTTTAAGTCCCAAAGTCTCTAAAAGCGTTACAGACTTAAAGTTCCCTAGTCTTTGAGTCCCAAGTCCTAAGTTTCCTAAAGTACTATAATTCTTATGTTTCAAAAGAAGTCCCTTAATTTCATAAGATTAAAGTGAATATTCTGAAAGTTATTATTTTAAGATTTCATCCAGTTGACAAGATTTGAGAACAAGAACAAGATACATAATTTAGAATAAGGTGTATTGACTCACGAGATTTATATTACATGCTTCCTTATTCATGATTTATGACATTTAGATTTCAGTTTTTGCTCAAGCTATGTGAGTCATTTATATTAGTATGCATGATTTCTATAAAGATTGATGATATTATTTAACTATTGCATACACCTCCATTTACTCAGCACATCCTCAAAGTAATGATCCACATATATGTCTATGTGCTACATTGTCTCATAATATAGGTACAAGTTGTAGCGCATACACCATATTCGGTTAGTTCACAGCTTCTAGTCAGTAGGTTCTGAGTCCTTTTGATTCAAGGGCTCGAGTCAGTTATATAGTTTGAGAAGTACTGTATTTTCTTTATTCAATTATATTTAGTTGGGATAGTAGGGAGTCATGACCCGGCTATCTATAGTCAGTACTAGTAGAGGTTTCATAGACAGTCAGTAGTGTTAATGTATTTTATTTTTGTTTTATTGTCAAAAGTAGAGTTGTAATCTTGTAAATTCAGATTTGTATTGATCGAGTTCAGAGAAGTTTTATGTTTCAACTGATTTTGTTCAGATTTATGTATTTTATTCAATTGCTTATAAGTATGCCAGTATAAGGGTTAGCTTGGGATCATTTATGACCCTAAGCACCGTGTGACGTCTCGGGACCTATTTTCGAGGTGTTATAGTTTCTGTGATGAGGGAAGGGGTAGGTACTTTCACTGTGGTCAGCTAGTCCATATGCCTAGAAACTGTCCTGTAGGTAAGGTTGTCTCTGGGAAAATAAGGTTTTGGTTGGTTAGTATTCATCTCCAGCACCAAAGGTTGCACCATCTAGTTTCGACACTGGTCAGAATTGTCTTTATCATCTCACTACCCGATAGATGTATAAGGCATCGCCTTATATTGTGACTGTTATGTTGCAACTCTTTTCTTGTGATTTGTATTATTTACTTGATCTGGGTTACACTCTCTCTTATGTGACCCTATTTGTGATTGTACATTTTAGTTTTGGTTTTAAGTGTATTTTGGACCCTTTTTTCTATTTCTATCCTTGTAGGTGACTCTGTGATTGATAAAAGAGTCTATAGAGGGTGTGTGGTATCTATTGGTTGTAAAGAGACTTTGGTGGATCTTTTTGAACCAGATATGGTAGATTTTGATATTATTCTAAGGATGGATTGGTTGCACTCGTGTTATGCATTATTAGACTATTGAACCCATAAGGTTGTCTTTAAGTTCCCTGGTGAGCCAGTTATTTAATGGGATGGTGGTTCTCTAGATCCTAAGTGAAAATTATATCATATCTTAGAGCTCGAAAATTAATCTCCAAGTGGTGTCTCTATCACTTGGTTTGGGTTAAGGGTTCTAACTCGGATGGTCCTTCCTTACATTCAGTTCTGGTGGTGAATGAGTTCCCTGAGGTCTTTCCTGATGACCTTCTTGGTGTTCCTCCAAATAGGGAGATTGAGTTTGGAATTGATCTTGCTCTGGACACTCGTCCTATTTCTATTCTCCCGTATAAAATGGCTCCAGTTGAGTTGAAGGTGCTTAAGGAGCAACTCAAAGATCTTTTAGATAAGGGTTTCATCCATCCTAGTATGTCCCTGTGGGATGCATTGATGTTATTCATGTGTAAAAAGTATGGTTCCCTTTGGATGTGCATTTACTATAGGCAGTTAAATAAGATAACGGTAAAGAACAAGTATCCTTTTCTAAGGATAGATGATTTGTTTGATCAGTTGCAGGGTGCTAAGTTTTTATCCATAATTGATCTTTCTTCTGGGTATCATCAGCTTATGATTAAGGAGGTGGATATCCCTAAGATAGCTTTCCATACCCGGTATGATCATTCTGAGTTTTTGGTTATGTCTTTTGGATTGACCAATACTCCGACGGGATTTATGGATTTGATGAATAGGGCCTTCTATTAGTTTTTGGATATGTTTGTCATTGTGTTCATAGATGACATTCTTGTGTACTCTAAGAGTGAGGTGGATTATGATGATCACTTCATATTGTGTTGCAGATCTTAAAGGAGAAATAGTTCTATGCCAAATTCTCAAGATGTGAGTTCTAGTTGAACGTTTTCACTTTTCTTGGTCACATTATTTCTAGTGATGGGATCATTGTGGATCCACAAAAGATTGTAGTGGTAAGGAGATGGCATAGACCCACAACTCCAACCGATATTTGAAGCTTCTTGGTTTAGCTTGATACTACCAGAGGTTTGTGGAATTTTTTTTGACTATAGCTTTCCCGTTGACTAAGTTAACTTAGAAAAAAGAAAAGTTTTTGTGGTATGATTCTTGTGAGGGGAGTTTCAAAAATCTGAAGCATAAGCTAACTTTGGCTCCGATTTTGACTTTACCTGAAGGAATGGATGGGTTTGTGGTTTACTGTGATGTGTCTCGTGTGGGACTTGGTTGTGTTTTTATATAGCACGGTAAGGTGATAGCTTATGCCTCTAGGCAGTTAAAGGTGCATGAGAGGAATTATTCGACTCATGATTTGGAGTTGTTAGCTGTAGTGTTTGCACTAAAAATTTGGCTGCACTATTTTTATAGGGTGCACGTGGATATCTTATTGGATCATAAGAGCATGCAGTATGTGTTTACTCAGAAAGAACTTAACCTCAGGCAAAAGAGGTGGCTTGAGCTTCTCATAGACTATGATATGGGTCTTCACTACCACCCAGGTAAAGCTAACGTAGTTGATGATGCTCCTAGAAGGTTATCCATAGGTATTTTAGCTCATGTGGATAAGGAGAAGTGGGAGTCGGTAAATGACATTCACCATTTGTCTAACCTTAGAGTTCATCTCTTGGATTCTGAGGATGGTGGTGTGTTCGTTCAAAAGGTAGAACAGTCATCTCTTGGTGCTGAAATCAAGGAGAAATAGATGTTAGATCCTATCTTGTTAGGATCAAGGGTGATGTTGGTGGGTAGAAGGTGATGGCCTTTGAGATTAGTGGTGATGTTACTTTGCGGTTCCAAGGGAGATTATGTGTTCTCGACATCGAAGGTTTGCGAGAGAGGAACTTGGCTGAGGCACATGATTCGCATTATATTATACATCCTGGTTTGACAAAAATGTATCATTACCTAAAGGATATGTATTGGTGGAATGGTATGAAGAGGGATGTGGCAGATTTTGTGACCAAGTGTATGGTGTGTCAACAAGTGAAAGTTGAGCACATGAGGCCTGGGGGATTGTATCAAGAAATTGAGTTGTTGCCATAGTGGAAGTGGTTAGTGATCAACATAGATTTAATTATCGGCTTTCCTCGGTCTCTGAACTACTTTGATTCGGTTTGGGTCATCGAGGATAGAATGGCAAAGTCTGCTTACTTCTTACCAGGTAGGACTAACTTTTGGCTGATGATTATGCGAGGTTGTACCTCTAAGAGATTGTGAAGTTGCATTGGGTACTTGTTTCTATCATCTCTAATCGTGGTACGCAGTTTTCATCTTATTTTTTATGATCGTTTCATAAAAAGATGGGGACTAAGATTAGTCTAAGTACTGTTTTTCACCTGCAGATGTATGGGCAAGCAGAGAGAACTATTTAGATGTTCGATGATATGCTTCATGCGTGTGTGATTGATATGGTGGTAGCTGGGTAGAGAATCTACCTTGTAGAGTTTCCTTACAATAATAGTTACCACTCTAGTATTGGGATGGCCCCGTTTGAGGCCTTTTATGGTAGGAGGTGTAGATCTCCTACTAGGTGGTTTGAGGTTGGCGAGGTGGAGATGTTTGGACCAAATTTGTTTCACCAAACCATGGAAAAGGTGAAAGTGATTCAAGAGAGGTTTATGGCTGCCCAAAGTTGCCAAAAGTCCTATGCGAACGTGAGGCAAAGAGAGGTAGAGTTTGAGGTTGGGGATAGGGTGTTCTTGAAAGTGTCTCCCATGAAGAAAGTGATACGGTTTTGTAAGAAAGGAAATCTCAGTCCTTAGTATCTTTCTCCGTACTTGGTCTTGAGAAGGTTTGGTAAGGTAGCATATGAGTTGGAGTTTACATCTAGTTTGAACTCTATTCATCCGGTATTCCATGTTTCTATGCTGAGGAAATGTATGATTGATCTGCCTCAAATCGTGCCTATAAAAGATATTGGTAATTTGGATTCCTTATCTTAAGAGGAGGTCCTAGTTGAGATTTTGGATCGGCAGGTTCTTCAGCTGTGGACCAAGGATGTAGCTTCAATCAAGGTTCTATAGAGGAACCACAAGGTTGAAAAGGCTACTCGGGAAGCGGAAGAGGAAATGAATTCCAAGTATCTGTTCCTATTTTCTGTTCCAGAAATTCATACGGAAGGTATGTGTTCTTCATCAGACTTTTGTTTTCTAACTTAGTTAAAGGAAAGATTGGTTTCCTTGCATCTTTGTGTTCTAACTTGGTTAATGGTTAAAGTTGGAGTGGTGGGGTGTAAATCGTGCTTGTACTTCCTTGTTCCATAATTTGGGGATGAATGATCTAAGTAGGGGATAATTGAAACACCATGGGTTTTGATCCTTAGAAAATTTTGTGAGTTTGAGCTTCTGGACATCATACAATTAGGGGTACTTGTTGTATGATAAGGTATTGTTTAGGGCCGTCAGTTCGTATATTGATCAATAAGGTTTGGTTGGTTTTTGTCCAAGGTACTAATGGACATCATATTTGTCATATGTTAGGGTACTAGAAGTATAGTGTCAATTGTATGATATCCTATGTCTAGCCTAGATAATTCTATTTTGCCTAAGGTACGGTTCTAGGGTACTTGTCGTATGCTTGGGTACGAGTTGACCTTTGTGGTCGTAAGTTGGTCAGTGTTGGAGACCAAGTTTCTTCCTAAGGTAGGAGTGGTGGGTACGACTCATATGTTAGGATACGGTTTGGGTGGTGTATCGTACCCGCCTGCGGGAATTTATACAGTTTCAATTGGGGGTATTTTGGACATTTTTCCTCTTAATCCCTTATGACTCCATGACATAACACACTTTTGGGACATTGTAACACCCCGAATTCTGAACCCTGGATGCTACACGATGCTCATAGTCTTGAAGGACCATAAGCTAACCCTTTTCTAGTACCTACTGCAATAACTGAATATTATACTGTAAAAAAAATGCGGAAAACTTGCCATAAGGTTTAAACTGAATTACAACTGTATAAAATAAATCAATACCATAACTAAAACAACTGTCTGAACTTCTAGTCTGAAAGCCTCTAAATTGTTTGAACTTAGAGTTGATGGGACAAACCCCCAACTAATTCCATCTACTGAAATACTGAATATAATGCAATACTGAAATAAGGAACATCCTCGAATGATGAGGACTCACTGCTAAGTCTACTGCTACTGGATGAGTTTGAACTGCTAAGGATGCTCTGGAGCTCGTGCTTCTGAACCTATGGTATAAGACACCATAGCGCAAGAAAAAAATATGTGTCAGTACTTTGAATGTACTAGTACTCTAGATGAGGTAAGGCTAAATGCAAGGGTTTACATGCATGAACAATACTGACTAAATATCACGAGACTACTGAATGAGGATATATGTATAAATGCATAAACTATAATTGAAGTCATGGAAATACTAAATACTGAATTCTATTAACTAGACTTCTGATAACAGAGTCTACTGATACTGATTTTTGATTGACTGAGATTGATATCAGTCGTATCTAGTAGGTGGTCTCTGAATATACTGATGATGAAAATGATTGACTAAATCTGAGATCAGTCCTATCTAGCGGGTGATCTCTGAATCTACTAATAATGATATTGATCGACTGTATCTAACAGTCCTTAATTTGTGCTACTAAACTAAATTCTATTACTTAGACTAATTCTGAAACTGAGACTGTGGGAGGTAGTCATCTAATCGACATGCCCATTGCTAGCTAGTTTGGGGTCCAACCTGCAACCCCAGTTAGAAGGGTGTCAGTACCGTTCCATGGGTAAAGATAAATTTTCTGGAGTCAGTCCTATCTAACGGGTGACCCCTGAGATCAGTCCTATCTAACGGGTGATCCCTGAGTATGCCAGTCTTGTCTAACGGGTGATCCCTGAGTATGCCAGTCCTGTCTAACGGGTGATCCCTGAGTATGCCAGTCCTGTCTAACAGGTGATATCTCATACCTACGCTGGCTACATAGTTCTGGAACTTTAGGATTGCTTCTAGGGATTACAGTCTTATCTAACGGGTTAGCCCCCATCCCTAGGCTCGCTCGATACTGAACTCTACTCCCAACTGAAAGACTCTGAACTGATTCTTAGACTGTACTAGGATAAGTTGAATCTGTTACTGATCGTACTGATTAACTGAGCTAAACTGAGTTCACTTGGTTCTGTTTACTGACGGAATACTACTGAGTTCTGAATTGATTACTGAACTGAAGCTGGAATGCTACGAATACTGAGGTCACTGGGATTTCCTAAGTTCTGTAACTATCTGAGTTCTACTGATTGTCACGACTGAGATTATCTTGAAAACTGACACTGGTTCTAGACAATCAGCTAAATTGTTGGGTATAAATACCCCCAGGACTCGATAACATAAATAATACAAGACAATACAACTCGTACATAACATGGCAATAGCTATCATTCCCAATACAATCAATGGGGAAAATTCTTCAAACACTTGGAGGTCTTAAACATATAATTATATTGAGAGGCATGTTGTGGTCTTATAACTTATTCAATAAGGAATAAACATAAATAGGAATGCAAGTAACATATCATAATTCATTCACAAAGGCTTTTTCAACAAACACTTGGCACGCATGAACTTATACATAATTAGGGTTTCTTGTCAACATGCTATAGTGACTCTGTTTCCTTCACACAAGTATTTTATAAAACATATGGGAAGCGTACTTTGGTCATACAACATTCAATCCACCAAATTAACATGGTTACATCAATCAACACGCATCTTGTAGGGTTTATTATGAATATCATGAAATTCACCTCATACTAGGACCAAAGTTTGGAACTTTGTAACCAAAACATGAATTAAAACTCAACAACATCATAAACTTCTACCTCAATTCACATAAGTCATAAGAACTCATAAATAACAATCTTTATAATTTAAAAAGAGATTCTTAAACTTCTTGGGTGGAAGGAATCCAAGAATCAATATCTAACATACCTAGAAATCTAGATTCTTAAAGTTCTTGAAGACTCTTAGAGGGATTCTTGAGATTGCGTTTGAAACTTGGGGGCTAGGGTTTTCTATTTTTAAGAGAGAATGCTTTTGTTCTTGAGGAATACTGAAAATAAATAAGCAATTTTGGCTATTAAGGGTTTAAATCCCATATATAGGTTGATTAGGAGCTTTAGCAAATTAACAATTGGTCCTTGAAATTAAATAACGAAATTTGAAAATCCCAAATTTTTATGCTGGCACGATGCGGTGAAATCATGCCACTTTACTGGAAACTAGACAATTGGAAAACTGGTTGGTGGCGTGACGTGGTGGAAATCGCGTTGCCACCTTGGTTGCGAACTGAAAAGGCACCGCGACATTGTGGAATCGCGTTGGTGCACTAGAATTTGACAATTCCAAAATTGAGCCTTGGCGGACGTGCCAATATCGTAGAGGCTCACCGGTTTCTAGCAATTGCCATTTTGGCTGACTCCGCGATGCTCTAAAGTATCAGGTGGTACACTGTCTTACTAAAATGGCTCTAACTCTTCTCCCAGATGTCGGATTTGGGAGAATTTGGTATTGACGGAAAGCTTATTCAATTTTCCACGTGATAATATGTAAAAATCTTTAAAATTTCATATATAATAAAATATATTCATCTTTGAAGCAAGATATTTGATGGTCTAGAGATGAATTTAAACTAGGAGAAGTGTGGGGTACTACAGACATCATTTACCCTATTATTCAATATCAAAAACACTATAAACACTCTTAAATCTCTCTCAAGATCTTGGGTTAAGCAAGGGCTAGGGTTTCCTTCAAGGTGGTCAATTAAGGCTCTAAGAGGTGGTTTCTCTCCGTCTTCTTTGTTTTCCAAGGTATGTTACTCCTCTTTCATTGTTAGTTCAACTAAATTCATGATTTTAATGAATGGTTTTCATGATTTAATTATGGGTATTGTTTCGTTTAGAATTATATGTTGGAGGTTTTGGTTGTTAATGGATGAATATTGTTACCCCATATTTTCTTGTGGTTTTCATGTAAAAAACATTGTGAAATTGAAGATGTGGTGTCATGGTAATGGTCAATTGGTACTTGGTTTTGAAAACCTGTCATGCCTAAAACTATTTTTTAAACTTTTTTTAGAGAGGGGTCATTTTGATAAAGTTATTTCTTTATTATTCCAGATAATTCTAATATTCTTTTTGAGAAACGTTGTTCTGGTGAAAGTTTTCATAACATGATCGATGCCCCATAACTTATGACTCAGCAAGGAACAATTGTTTGTTGACTCGCAAACAACTGGAGCAGTATACACAGTCTTTTGGAAATTTCTACACTTAAATTCAATGAATATACTCTATGGATATACGTTAACTTCTTGATTCTAATTTTTTTTAAATATGTGACAATAGTGTGCTGAAAGTCTATTTGTGCATCCAGGGTAAAGCATACTGACATTAAGCATCATTCTATTCGTGATCTTGTAGAAAGTTTTTTTGTTAAAGAAAGATCTTGACTTTCCAGAAAAAGATTTTGCATTAATGATTTATGAGTCATATTTTTGGACACAGATCTTCTTACTTAGTTCAATTTTATTACAAAACCATTTCTAGAAGCAAAGATCTTGATTTCTCAAAAAAATAAAATTGGCATTAATGTTTTATGAGTCATATTTTTGGACACAAATCTTTTTCTTAGTACATTTTTTTACCTTTTTTCAAAAGGATTTTCTTTTAAAAGGAAGTCAACATTAATTCATCGTTTCCCACACCACCTCTGTCGGCCTTTTCTCTTCCCCATGCAGGGTTCTTTCACTTCCATGAGTTCCCTTTTACTTCACACCCCTTCACTTCTCCATTCTTATCCCCTCTAAACAGTCGCCTCCTCTAAGTTCTCTTAACTGGCTCTCCCTCTCCCTCTCTCTCTTCTTTTAAATCTGTCCTTCTCTTTCTCTCTCATGAAAAAAACCCGCTCCATGGAGAACATTTCAAGAATTTTCTCTGATGGTCCCATTCTTCTCTCAGAATCCTACGATGATTCCTCATCTCATTCCATTCTCCTCAAGAGACGACGACCCTCTTCCAGCCCTATTTTTCTTCCAAGAAACCTCTTCCAAATCCCTCTAATTCCTTTCCGCTAGAATAGATGACCAATTTATGACAAACCCTCACAAAGAAAAATTTCTCTTCTTTTAAAATCGTTCCATCATTCCTGGTCGCATCATTAACCTTAGTCAACTAAAAGATGCCTCTTGTAATATTGGTCACTTTTTCAAATCTCAAGATTTGTCCTTGTTTTTTTGCCTCTATGGACTTTTCTTGTATGAAGACCCTGTTTGCATGTTTTATGTCAATCTTTGACTATCCCCTGATAGTGGTGAATTCGAGACTCTTGTGGTAGGCACAAGAATCATCTTGAACAACTTTTTATAAGATGCTGAAGACTATAATGGTCAATGTATATCTCATAATGCAGGTCATATAAATAATGCCTCCAAATCATAATCACAAAAGCTACTGCCACTAGATACAAATCATGAGTAGGGTTGTTGTGCCCGTGAACCTTCAGCCACCTCGATGCATAAGAAATAACTCGACCCTACTGCATCAATACAAAATCAAAACTAATACTTAAAATATCACAATACATAGTAAATCCCTTACCCTCAATTGGAAGAGCCAATATAGTAGAAGCTAATGTGAGAAAAAATTTGAGCTTTTGAAAGCTTGACTCACGCTCCTCAGACCACCAGAAAGAAACCTACTTCTAGGTCAATCTAGTCATTGGCACTGCATTGGTAGCAAACCTCTAAACAAACCACCTATAGTAACCGAACAAACCAATAAT
The DNA here is from genome assembly GCA_030864215.1 of Capsicum pubescens. Lineage (NCBI taxonomy): Eukaryota > Viridiplantae > Streptophyta > Magnoliopsida > Solanales > Solanaceae > Capsicum > Capsicum pubescens. Next base: position 131,294,264 of record CM061543.1, read on the forward strand.
TCTACAAACCTCAAATAGAGATATAGGCCTATCCCAATCATGAATAGCCTAATCTTCGTTGGGTCCACCATAATCCCATTCTTAGACACCACATTTCCTAGGAATGTCACCAACTTGAGCCATAACTCACACTTTGAGAATTTGGCAAAAAGCCTATGATCTCAAAAAGTTTGGAGCACAATTCTCAAATGTTGCATATGCTCCACCCTACTCCTCGAATACATAAAGTTGTCATCAATGAATACAATCACAAAGGAGTCTAAATAAGGCCTAACCACACGATTCATCAAATTCATGAATGCTCTGGGGCATTAGTCAACCCAAAAGACATCATCAGGAACTTATAAAAAACATAGCGAGTACGGAAGGCTGTCTTTGGGATATCCTCAGCCTAAATCCTCAACTGATGGAAATCTGATCTCAAGTCAATCTTAGAGAACACCACTTCTCCCTGAAGCGGGTTAAATAAATCATTAAGATGAGGCATAGGATACCTATTATTAATTCTCACCTTATTAAGTTGACTATAATTAATACACATTTGCAAAGAAGCATCCTCCTTCTTCTCAAACAAGACATGAGCTCACTAAGGCGACAAACTCAATCTAATGAAGCCCTTACCTAGAATATTTTAAAGCTAAGAATTTAGATTCTTAAGATCAACAAGACCCACATGATAAAGTGCCATAGAAATAGGTCAGGTGCTCAGGTCAAGATCAATAATAACCTTAATATCAAGATCAGGAGGAAGACTAGGTAGATCAGTAGGGAAAAATCAAAAAAATCACAAACTGTAGGAACAAAGTAAATCAAAGGATTCTCCACCCTAACATCATGAATATAAGCAAGATAAGAATCACAACCCGTTAATATAAGTCTTCTAACCCAAACATTAAAAATAATCCCCATCGGCTCGCGGCTAAAAGATCCTTGCCATACAATGAGGGGTATGTTGTGCATGGATAAGGTAACAGTCTTGGCAAAACAATCCAAGATTGCATGATAGGGGGATAACTAGTCCATTCCAAGAATCACATCAAAATCCACCATGTCTAATACAATAAGATTAGCCCGAGTATCAAACTCTCAAATTGTCATAATACATGATTTATAAATGCAATCCACTATTAAAGAATTACCCATAGAAGTAGATACACATAACACTCATATAAAGAATCCTAAGATAACTCTTACCATGAGTCATAACAAGCCGACACATAAGAATAAGTGGATCCCAAATCAAATAAGGAAAAAGTCGGTTGATGGCACACTAAGATCTTACCTGTAATAACAATATCTAAGGACTCTATCTCATATCTACCAAGTACAACATATAAATAACCTCTTTAGCCCCCTGGATGGGTGTATGACAAATCACCTATCCTACCCATATAAGGACCTCCACTAGAACCCTTGGAACCCCCTAATGACCCTGCATGCCACCTCTAGTTTGGGGCGGTACTGCTTTAATCAGTAGAACACTCTAAGATTCAGGTATAATTGCCCTACCTCGGTGACACTCTCTAGAAAAATGGTCGAAGGCCTCACAATAATAATAAGCCCCTAGAATTATGTTGTATCTAAAAGATTTATATGACCCATAATAACCACATTGTCTAGAAAATTAAGAAGATGAACCTCTCAAAGGCTGACTACTACTTTAGCTAGAATGATCACTCTAGCTAGATTGGCCTCCATTAGTAATCTAAAGTGCAGTATGAATAGGTCTACTTAGATAACCCTGATGCTAATAAGACTAGCATGGAGAGTACCTACCTTGAGAACCATTACCTCTAAATTGTGAGTCACTTCAGCCTCTACTGAAACTATCCTAATAATGCGGTCTCTTATCACTGACCTATTGGGCCTTGCGATGCATCTTTACTATAATTTAAGCATGATTAAAAACCTAAATAAGAAACCTTCTAGCAATAAATATTCTCTCAGTAGCCATGCAAAGAGAAAGTCTCAATCCCTAAACAAAACACCAAATTCGCTCATATTCAGTCAGCAAAATAGATATAACATGTCTGGACAACTCATGAAACTAAGTCTTGCACTCTAAGACAGTCATAAAACCCTTCTCCAATCTCAAGACCTAATCTCTCAAATGATATCTAAGGCTACAAGGCATATACTTCTCTAAGAAGACCACGAAAAACTTAGTCCATGTCAATGAGGAAGATCCAACTGGCTTAGAATCAAGATAACCTTTCCACTAATGTCAAGCTATAAAATCCAAGCAATAATTAGTGTAGTGCACCCCATGGTCTCAACTAGGTCTAAATTACAGAGCCTATCCTCACAAGCAACCAAGAAATCATAAGCATCCTTACCCGATGCCCCATAAAACCTTGGCAAAGTCAATATCAAGAACTTACCCAACAACTTTTGCATCACAATAAACACAGCAGGTTGGGAAACTACCGACAGAGTAACTACAAGCACCGGAGGGACCTCAGCCCTAAGAGACGTAGTTATAGGATATGACTCTACCTCCGTACCACTCTGATTTACATATTATTCACCATCAGATGGTGCACCACCAACTAATCAAAGAATTTAAACTCTAGTGTGTTTGAGTAAAATTGAAAAGATAAACCCCGATGGAGCTTGGGTTGCTCTCTAGTCCACTACTGGTTGAGGTGTAGGAATCTCTTATGTAGGAGTGGTAATAGGGTCTTGTGAAGGCTCCATATCTTGGTCTTTGGTTGGCACTCCATCTCTAATCTACCCCTGAATCTAGGTCATCTACATATCCCGACAGGATCCCTAGTCATAGACTCAAGGTCCTCATCTCTAGTAGTCATAGTACACATCCTAGCCATCTGTAAAAGAGTGAAATCAAATAAATCTTAGAAAGCAACATAGATTCTTAGCATGAAATGCATGAAGAAAGTGAAGATCTCCTAAGAATATCCCATAGCCTCCCAAGGATAAGAAATGAATGTTATTTTTTTAATTTGTGGGTCTCTACTAGACATTTGCTCTTCAACCAACAATACTGGTAAACCTAGGCTCTGATACCAATTTGTCATGACCTGATTTCCCGAGTCATGATGGCAACTACTTTACCCCACCAGTAGGTAAGCCAAACCTTAGCCCAAAACTATAAATAATGGGATAATTGGTTGAGAATGGCATAAATGCCTGAAATATGTGAGTACATGAATTACAAAAGATATGTCATAGAATAATGAAATAACAGAAGATAAATAAAAGAGAATTAATATCATTCCATGACCTAGTAAGGTTAGTACAAAATCCTCTAATCTAAATCAATACATGTACAATCAAGTCAATAGATAATAATCTCAATAATAGATAGAGTATCAAAAATAAAAGATTGAGAAAATGTCAACTCTGGCTCCCAGATCTCATCCTGTCTTTGAACTCTGACTAGCACAATCACAGCATCAAGAATGGAAGCTAGTACATAGATCTTTACCAAAAAGGTATAGAAGTGTAGTATTACTAAAGCCATGGGTAGGCATCACCGGCCGACTGAGCTAAATCATAATATAAATGCAATAAAATGCGAGATAGATAAGCTAACTTAAGGAAAAGAGAAAACCTAAAATAATGCTCCAATTACTAAAAATAAACAATCAAATAATAATATTAAATAAAACTTAACTATCTTTACATAACTAGGACCCCAAAGGCCCAGAAGATGTAAATAAATTAAATAACCCAATGTGGGGCCCCATAAGCCCAGAGGGTAAAATCAAGGAAAAATAATAACAATAAAGGTACCAAATATTTATATCTCAAAAACATAATCATGGATCTTTTCATATTGTAAATACCAAACTTGAATCGATACTATAACCGTGATAACTAACCTCTCGGTTCTAAACTTGATTCAGAACTAGTATATCATATGGCAAATTTGAAACTAAACTAATATCATGAATATTGGACTTGAATTAGATGTAATATCATCGTATAATGCTAAAATCAAATGGGTATTAATACCAGAAATTACCGGGCTTGAACTGAAACTATCATCTACCAAACACAATGCTAGAATAAACCGTCATACCAAATCCTCCACGGGCTCATGCATGTAAATAAGATAAGTAGCATGCATATCGAGTCTACAAGGAGTTAATAGTGATTTTGGCCAAAGGTGGGCCGGAGGATCCCACTTCTAACCCCAAAAATCCACTCCACGATAACTTCTACCTAAACTAGACTAGAGTGTTATCACGATCCAATTTCTCAGGTCATGATGGTGCCTACTATAACCCATCGTAGGCAAGTCAAACCCGTAGTCTAAAACGGCTAGTAATAGACTACTCAATAATATAAGGAAAAGAATATGGAATAAATGAAATAAATATCAATACATCATAAAGTCAGTGCAAGAGCCTCTAATATAGTAAGAGTACAAAAGTGGAATAGGCAAATTAAATTATACTGATACAACTTATCTCTGAATACAACATAGAGACAAATCTAGTACATAATAAAAAGATAAGTAATACTCTGAACGTTAGGATCTCACTCTAAGTCTCTGAACCATAGCTGCTATGCATGACACACATATCAACAGAGATAACCTATACTATGATCTAGCGGATATAAAAGTGTAGTATGAGTACCAAATAAATGGTACTCAGTAGGCAACTGCCAACTGAACTCCTAAGGTAAAGAAGATATATACAATATATAAATAGAATGGAAACTACACCAAGAGTCCATAAATCATAAGACAAGACAATGATGTAATAAGGAACAACCATCATGTTCATGTCAAATAGACCAACATAATAAGGCTAAGTGAGTAATAAGGGTGCACTATCTTATTACATCCATACATAGGATTTTTAACACTATACCATATATCTTTGTCCAATATATGAATAAAGAGAAGAAGAAGACTATATAATAATAATATATAAGGCCAGGGAATGAATATACAATTTGAACAAATAAAGAAAGGAATATATGGCAGTACTATACCTACATATAGCTATATATATATGTACATATATAAATATGAGGTTAACTCAAAGCATAACCTAAGTCATTATGTCCTCATTTTAAGACCTTATTATAATCCTATTAGAATTTAATACTATCATACTAAGGGTTTCTAATCCATATGGCTAGACATGAAATAATCATGCATGATGATGCAAATGCAATATAAAAGAGGCCGAAAATATACCTAAAGTCTCGATACTGAATCAATGACCAATCTATCATAAACTTATCCATAATAATGATAATAACAATGATAATAACAAAATCAATAACAATGAGGTAACTGTCTATTTCAGATAACCAAATACCTAGACGAGCCTATGCATACCCCTACCGCCCTAGGATCAGAAGGTTCAATTGGTATACAATAACACATGGCATGGTCATCACCTATATATATGCAACCATCACATATTAGCTGATAGACATAGGTACATACTGGTGATAGATGATGTGCATGCAAGAATGAATGCAAGGTACATAATTAATATTATAATCTCATCATCATAACCATATCTATCATAACTATCATCATCATGACCATCATCATCATAATCAACCTCCGTCCTTTTCGAGTATCAATATCATCATCACAATATCTCTGGCCTTGCCGAGAATCAATATCATCATCACAGTATCCTCCAGCCTTGTCGGGTATCAATATCATCATCATAGTATTCTTTGTCTTTGTTGGGCATCAATATCATCACAATCATCAATACATATATATCTATGATAGGTGAATGCACTCAAGTCATGGCTTAAGAGTGTAAATATATAAATCCATTGCCTGAAGTGATCTTTGGGACTAAATCATTGTAAAAATGTAGAAAGGGCTGGAATATCTCACGACCAGAGTAAGTAATAGTGTCAAATCATGGACCAGAATTTTCCTCGATCAAATATTTAAAACATCATTATTAAATCCTTTTATTTATATAAGTTATCCATTAAGTTAGTAATTATTATTGTAAGAAATCCATTTTTAAAGGTGAAAGTGGGTTTTAACCCTTATTCAAGAAAATAGTAATAGGATCGTATTTCATCTAGAATTCCATCAATTACTTATATAATAATCTTGAATGTACCAAATCTATGCATGCCATCACTAGTATTCAATTAATGAAATCATAAGCAATATACTGCATCTTCCTTCATCCCATATTGGAGAGATATGTATGTAAACACATATACGTATATTCATAAACTACAACCGCATCCTTTACAAGGATAATTACTTCCTGGATGTCCAACTTATATCATAACATGGCCGTTGTCCTAATAATATGTCAGGAATAATGACAACATCATAACCATGGCCCTAGGTCTATATATATATATATCCAAAACTCACATCAATAATCATATTTATAAGTCGTAGCATATATATAATCATCTCACATCTAGGAGGCATCTCAGACATATATGACATCTGATATCTAGGACGCACAATATCAATAAGCATATCACATCTATAAGATATCTCATATCTATAGGTCATACATCATGACTATGAGGCATATTACCTCTCTAGGCCAATTATCATATCTAAGAGGAATATCATCTCTATAGGCCCAACAATCATAACTAAGAGAAAAATCATCTCTGCAGGACCAATAATCATAACTAAGAGGAAAATCGTCTCTATAGGCCTAATAATCATATCTAAGAGAAAATAGCTTCTTTATGGGACAAATATCACTTCTATGAGGAACATCAACTCTATAGGCCAAATATCACATCTATGAGGAATAACACCTCTAAAGACCCATATCATACCTATAAAGGAAATCATAGCGATAAGACATTAATCATTATCCGAGGGAAAATACATCATTATCCATTTCACCAAGAAAATCTCATAAATAAGGCTCATTAGTCTCAACTAGGCCTAACATCCAAAACTAAGTCCACAGGGACTAACACAAGTCTTGGCCTAAGTGGTCTGGATAAACCCACTACTAATCCTTATTTTCCACATTTAGGAAATCTATGTCTTAAACTAGGCTAAGCTATCTAGTTCAACTTCTAGATATCAAGTAAGTCATAACCAATCCTAAGATAGAAACCTCATCTAGAAATATGGGCATTCAAGTTAACTCTACCTAAATTATAGTTTCAAGATCGCTAGACTAGCCCATCCAAGGTTAATCATACTAACCATGATTCCAACCATAAAGCACATCGCAAACCAAGCATTATATCATATCTATGCCATAAATTTATCCAATCTATGGAGAAGACAATAGGATTCAAAAAAGGGTCATAAACATACCACCTTATGAGTCCAAAAACCTCATGTAATCCCCGAACATCAATAATCAATGCTAAGTTATTCTACTCATAATCAAACCTAACATTCATATTCACATTCCATATATAACACACATCATCTTCGAAGAAGTGTAGGTAGAATCCTACCTCATAGCTGGATTGCAAAACCTTAGATCATTCACCAACGTCCATCTTTACTTCACAATCCCAAAATACCATCACACTATTAAAATAATAATTTACTCATCAATATGAGTCTAATAATACCTGTATTGCACTATTGTGCTTCGGGTCCAAAAACAACACCAAAACCCCAAGTGGGTCCCACATATAGAAAATGCATTTTTGAGGTCAACCTAATGTTCATACATGAAAAAGGAATCATAACCCTCAAGAATTGGGTGAAAAGTAAGCAAACTTTTGGCTAAAATCAAGCCCTAAGTGAATTTGGGATTTTGGGTCTAAATTAATAAATTCAACCATGAATTCAGAGGATTCTTACCTTAAATTTGAAGATATGATAATAAATATAACATCACCAACATAATTAAATTTGAGTTATCACACCCATCTAGGGCTTTTGACTCTCAGGGGTGAAGAGAAAATGACCAAAATCGTATCTTGAGGGTCTTTAAATACCCCCACCAGGTGAAGAAGTGTTGCGATCTCCATTAGGAGGGTTTCTATCATGATAGAGAAATCACCCTTGGCTCCCCACGATTACCATGGTACGATCACTATCCACCTTGTGCGATTGTCGTGGCATCAACATAAGCAAACTTGGAAATTTTCCTAGTTTGCAACATTGCCTCAATATTCATTTGGAATCTATTTTTTGCAAATGAACTATGTAACCACACTGAATTCGACATTCCAAACACATTGTAGAAGTTAAATTTTCAATACGAGGTTGTTTAGACCAACCATGGGTCCGACACCCATATTTCTAAATTTCCAACTTTTCGACCAATAGGTCGAAATGAGTTCGGGTGTATTGGGACCCAAACCAAAAGAATAACTAGCCTAAAATTAATATTCCTAATCTAATGGCGTATTTAGAATTCACATCCGAGATTGTTTTACTGAAGTTTTTACTCGGTGGCCATTTGGAACTAGCGAGGGCTTCTAAACAGAAAATTAGTTCTAAAAAACAAATGAACTGTCTGATAACCGAACCGTCAATCCCAACAAATTATAAATGACTAGGGGAAGCTATGGAGAATCCCTAATGGTGAATATAATCAAAAATATAAAAAATGACCGAAAGGGTCATTACAAGTGTCAAATCCCACTATCAAATCTAAATAAGTCTAATTGCATCCTAAGCTATCAACTATACCTAAAGATTGAGTAGTTAAGTTTACTATAGTTAATCATAGTCCCAGACCTAATCCCCAACTAAAAACTAGCATATTATCATATCTATACTACAACTAAGCCCAATCTAAGAGAAAGGTACGCCTAGACTACCTGGTGTAAAAAAAGTCTGATAAAGTCTACTAAATTGATGATTTCCTATTCTGAGAAGCTTTTGAATGATATCATGCTATTAAATTGGTAATATATGTATTAATACGAGAACAACGGTACCCATATTGTATTTTTATGCTTTGGGTCCAAAATTAAGTAAAAATCTCATGTTGGGCCCACTTGTGGAATCGCATATTCAAAACCATCAACACGTCATTATATGCTCAAGAAATGTTTACCCTAAAGAATGGGTAAATTCTGAGATCAAACTATGCCAAAATTTACCTAAAAAGGATTTAGGGATTGGGTCTAAATTGAACAATTAAACCATGAATTGATCGGAAACTTACAAGAATTTTGATGAGGAATATCTATTTTGAGCGAGCCAATGCCCCATAATCTCCCAATAATTTTTCTCCCAATTTCCCATATTATCTAGGGTTTTTGGCTCTTGAGACTTGTGAGAAAATTTGAAAAAATCTGACAACACATGAATTTAATGCCCTCCTGGTGCCGCTTAAGAGGTCACCACTAAAGCGGCATAGTACCACTGAAGCGGTGCCCGTTGGGTTTGGTCCCTCTGCTAAAGAGGACAAGCAACCTCTTAAGCAGCCTCATCCTTAGTGAACTGGCTTTTACTTTAGCAACCTAACTATAACCTTTTGTCTCTTTAGTGTCTGCTTAGGTGGCCTCCGCTAAAGCGGTAGATACATCCCTGAGTTGCATCAGCTGAAACTTAAAAAAAATTCAAGTTTCCACAAATACCGCGAGATTCATCCAAAACCTCATGAATGCAAAAAAACTATGCTACCCTATCAAATTTGAAATTTTAAACTCAATAGCTCCATCAAAATTTCCATCTAGGATTGTTTAGAAAAAATATAGGCCCCACACCCTTGAGCTATTTTAATCAAATTTTGACCAATAGCTCAAAATGAGTCTGTAAGCCTTATATCCCAAACCAAAGGTCCCCTAGCCTAAAATCAATATTTTGGATTTGATGGAACTGCTAGAATTTGCATATAAGGTCGTTAAACTAGAGTTTACGCATGATAGACAATCTTTACCTATAAAGATATCAAAATAGGAAATTGACTCTAAAAATCAAGCGAACTTCCCGGTAACTGAACTTTTAACTCCAATTAGTCACAAATGACTTGGAGAAGCTAAAGAAAAGCTCTAAATGGTGAAAATATATGGAAATAAAGAAAATAACCTAGAGGCTCATTACATATTGAAGTAGGAAAGAAGTTCTTAATGGAATTTCATTGTGTTAGAAAAGTATAGGTCATAAATAAAAGTATTAGGTTATTATGGATTGTTATGTAGGACTCCCTTTGTGATCATGAAAAGGAAATTAGTTGATGCTTATAGAGCAATGAGTATAATTTCAATATATGGATGTATAATTAGTAGTGATGTGTGAAAGGAGGATATGATAATGGATTATAATAAGATAGACCATAAGAATATGTAATTATTGCTAGAATGTGGTTCTAGTAGACTAGTGTTTCTTAATTTTTTTGGTAGCTATCAATCAAGAATAGTACATGAAGTCATATTATTAATCATGCCTAGTACTGGGCAATAAGTTTGAATAATGGATTATCATCAAGGTACTAATAATAATTGCTTAGGATAGGGATGCTAGTTAAATAGAAGGTGATCTTGTAGGATTGAAATAATGTATGCAGCGATTTACGTTCATTCATTAGCAATAAAGTAGTATGGTGTAGGTATAATATAGTGGTATACGCAATGTAATATATGGATGCATTATTTTCTAAGATTATTAAGTATTGTGTGTGCTTAGATAGTACCCTTGAGTTGCTAAGTGTGAAGAAGGCTAGTTATATAGTATATGGTGTCCTTAATTGCTATGTTAAAAGTTATAGGTTGATGATGTTGGATCATTTGGTATAATAATAATTATCATAGTTTAGGGAAAAATATGAACTTAGAGGTGTGATATTAGTAAACTAAGAAGAAAGAGGTAAATTATGTCTTTAGTGAGGTAGGCATGTTTGTTGAGAAGAGTATAAGTATATGACGATGATTATTAAGCTAGAGAAATTTAAGGTGCTATATGTTAAAGGAGTGTCCAAGAATGAAGTTAATATTTTCTAATATAGTTTATCCGAGTGACTTGAGCATTCATGTGTAAACAGTTAGATTAAATAAATTATGGCTCAGTCTTAAGGATATGGAATAGGCCCATAGGCTTAGATGTCGGCTTTAATCTAAGGGGAGATGATAAGGTGAAGAACCAAATCAAGTTTTATGAATTAGATTGTGAAGCATATCAATATTAGTTATGATGATATAGTGATCCATTCTTACTCTAACATATTCTTGCATTTCACCCATTATGGAACCCTATCTATTTCTTGAGTGATAGATCCATACCCTGACCAATTCTTATAAGCTTCATATATATTCATTTTCATTCTCAGCTCTTAGAAAAATAAGGAATAGCTTCACTCTGTGATCCTAGTCATCCCTAATAGATCTCTAAGTTTTTGTCTTATGTTAAGTAACTTATGACAAATATGAACCCATGTTTCATAGTATACTTAGTTCCCTTAATTCATGGTACAAACTTAATGACTAGTGAAATCATATTATGTCATGTATGTTCTCAATTGAGATCTCTTTAATAAATCTATGCCTATGATACTTTATTCATTAAGCCACAATTAAGTGCCAAAGTTATGTTCATGCTTTAGCTCCTCATGTACTATCACTTCAGTGTGTGGTTATAATGATGGATTTGAATGCCATGTTGGTATATAAGTGGATGAATGCATTATGCATAAGTGAATTCATGATTAGATGTTATAGTTAGTGTTGATGTGGTAAGGAGTATTATCCTTAAATGAGGGATCTAAAAGACATAAGATATTGAATTTCGTAGTTTAAACTAGTATTATTGTGTCATGTGTAGTACTTTGTGACTCTGAGTTAGGGTTGAACATGATGAGAGTATGTAGTTCAACTTATACTTTGGTAGGGGCAGTCATATGTATCCATGTGAGGATTATAAGTTGCATCAAATGAACTGTAGTATTTAAGAGAAAAATTATAGTTGGGAAGTGTTATAAAGCATAAAAGTTAACAGTTGCATCAACTAAGTCATAATAATCCTATTCATGCTTCTATTCTATATGACTATATACCATGTTATATAGTCTTAGCCATGTTGCAATTCCTTATTCGAATTCCATACTTAGATTATGCCCAAAATTCTTTCCCTCAATTGTTATTAGAAATTATGATAAAGAGCATCTTCGGAAACTCATATTCCCTTCTTACTAACTCTTGAAAATTTTATCACATTAGCTCCACCTCATAATTCGATATGTACAATCGTGTCATGAATGCTTCAACTGAATTCTAACTCTCAGCATGAATCATCTCTTTATAGTACTTCAAATCTGATTAGAAATTAGTTTCATATTAAGGTTTTTATCTTTTCACCTCAACTAATACCTTCAACGGCAGACATAATGACTTAGTACCTTTTTTATGTTCACGTCTAACAATGATTCAAAAAGAGTAATAGATTTACCTCCTAGTATTACGCTCTTCTAATTTCATGTCTACATTGTTCCATATGATTCTTATGTATGTGTTTGTAATGACTCAGGTTTTTGGTCCTTGAAAAATTATGCAATTTTATCCTCACTATCCTGACTACGACTTACACTATGAGTTGTAGGGTGACTTGATAAGTTAGGTGACCCTAGTCGTAAGGTTTCCAGTGAATGGTTTTGAGTAACTACCCTGGGTACGACTTGGGGGAAACTAGTCTTAAAGACCCATGACGAGTCATTGGGATCGAATTGTAACCAAATCATAAATTCAGTGGCAAAGTTCTGTTGTGAGTATGAGTGGATCACTATGAGTCATAAGGCATTATTACGAGTCATTGGGTGTAAATCGTAGGATGTCCAGTGTTTATCCAATTAGGTTTTGTGTTGACTACGACTGGACCTACAAGTCATAGAGTCCCATGATAAGTAGTACCGGTTGAGTTGTAGGGTCAACAGTGTGTGGGTGTCCTGGTAATTTTCTTGGTTACAACTCAGTGTGTCTAGTCGTAATATGTCTATACTAGTCGTATAGGGACTCGTCGTCACCTGCGATAATTTTTTAGTCTCTTTGTTAAGGTACTTTAGACATTTACCCTCTACCCCAAATATAACCCACGGCATAAAACCCTATTGGGGACCCCATTAGCATTGTTAACTCCCTAAAATACTTTCAAAAGCTCTCTAAAATTCTCTCAAACAGCCATACTTAGGGTTTCCAAGAAGTAGGTCATCCAAGGGATTAAGGGTTAAATTCCTTCCGTGGAGATTGTTATTTCAAGCATGTTACTTTCCCCTCATTGTTAATTTATTAAAAGCATGTGTTTTAAAGTATTGTTCAGGAGACATTTATATAGGTTTTGAAATCAAAGGTTGAGGGTTTTGAATGCTTGTTGTGGAATAATGTTTTCCCATGGTTTACATATGATTTTTTATGCTTTAATTATGGTTTTAACTTATGGGTTCATGAGTATGGTGAATGAACTAGTGAATTGTGATTCTCCCAAGCTTATGACTTTTGAAGTGGTTATGACCCAAACCCCATATTGTGAAATTTGTTTTTAGTTATGAGAAATATGGGAATTGAACTATTCATGAACTATTGCATAATGGTTTTGAATTGAACCTTGTGGGTTTTATGTTTTCACAAGCTATAGCATATTTGACCCAATAGGGCTGTGAATTCCCCAAGTGATGTAATTGTTTTGGTATGTTGATGTTACTTTGCAAGTGTAATTGGTATGACGATACCAATAATGTATGTCTTAACATGAAATATGGTTCAATGAATAGGAATGTGTGATAAATGTTTTTGATTGGGCTTAAAAGAGGGTTGTGTATCTAGTCGTGAAAGTGGCGGTCCTAAGGGACTAACACTGGAAACTGCACTAGATGATGCGGGAGTCAAAATGTCTTGGGCTTAGAGTCCCTTTTTTGGCTTACGAATGAGTGGTCTGACTCCACCTTATTATAACTATTACGTGATTAGGAGGTTAGAGTCCCTTATACTACATTACATGATCAGGTGCTTAAGTCACCTTAGTATATGATTGGGAGCTTAGATTCCCCCATGCATATATATATGATCTTTCTCCGATTTTTATGGCTACACGCACTGGGCCCGACCAGGGGATGAAAGCTAGGTCCCATATAGCCCTTGGGTGCTACTATATTATAACGGTTAAGCTACACAACCTAGGTTAAGGTTTTAAACATTCATGTTAGGCCTTGTTCCGTATATCGACATGTGATATATATATATATACACACTCACACACACATATACATATATATATGTATTTGATTATGTGCATTGGATTTGAATTGATTTTGAATTGATGATCGTAGCATTATTTTACCCCTTATCTCCGAGTTACATACTAGCATTCACCCAGCTAACCGTTTTCAGACGTTGTATCCCCACGAGATGCAGGAACTAGTCATACTTCTAATCACTACTATAAACTTGGCTATTAGCTGCCAAGACTAACGAGGGAGAACTTTACAATATTATCCCTTGTGCTAGATAAATATTTTAAAATTTTAATTTACTTAGAAGGTATAGAGGGATATCCCTCACTAAATTATGGTGATGATAAAAAACGGATATTAAATTTACTATAGTGAGGGACTCTCTCTCGCTAAATAATAAGAAATAAATTAATGTTCCAAAGAAATTTAAGTATATTATTTTTTTGGTTGGCACCCAATGATTTGTTAACAAAAAATAAATAAAAATAAAATACAAGTTATATAATGAGTCCCTCGATACGATACATATTATTATTTTGTAATTTTATTCCCAATATAGCGAGGGAAGTCTCACATTAAATTAAATATATAAAATTAAGTATTTAATAAATAACTACATTATGTACTAACAGAAGAACATAGCAATAATATCCAATTTTTTTATCCCTCAATTGGATAAAAAGAATGTTTATAAGAACGATCACAAGTGGTCGATTTTTATTAAAAATATATTTTTGAAAAAATGACCATAAGTGGTACGTTTCATTAAAAATATAAATTTAAAATATTATGCAAAAAGCATCGCTTTTTGATTAAAAAAATAAAAAGAAATATTTACAAAATGCGACCTTAAGTGGTCGATTTTCATTGAAAAAATTTAAAAATTATTTTTGAAAAAGCAACCACAAATGGTCGGTATTCATTAAAAAATAAGTTTAAAATGCTATGCAAAAAGCAACCACTTGTGGTCGCTTTTTGGTTTCAAAAAAAAAAAAAGAAAAAAGAAAATATTCACAAAAAGAGACCACAAGTGGTCGATTTTCATTAAGAAAATAAATTAAAAAAATAAAAAATAAAATATTTCCATTATTATACGTAAAACCAAATATGTTTTTAATAAATATATTTTTATTATTTATACAAAAAAAATAAAAATCAATTAATATTTAAAATTTATAAAAAATATATATATTAAAATATAAACTAAGAAAGATATTAAATAAAATAAATAAATAATGTTAAACATAATCTTTACTTTTACTTATCTTTCAATAAAATGAATATATGTTTCATCTAATGTGTGTGTGTGTATATATACACACACACATATATATATATACATAAATATATATACACACACATACATATATATATATATATATATGCATATATCCCTTATCATATTTACGTAATAGTCAAAAGCTAATTAAATGTATACAAGTATATTGAATATGTTGATATCATATAGTCGAGATAATAATATAATATTGATGTTATAATAATGTAAGGTACATAGCCAATAATTCATCCGAGAGTATAATAAATACGTTCTATTATGAGGTAATATACTTGTATATGTGATGTATATAGTACGTATTTAAGTTTGATATATATATATGTGTGTGTGTGTGTGTATCATGTAGTGATCGATGTACAGAGTAGTCAAAAACTAACTGAATCTATCTAAACATCATGAATGGTATGTTAATATTCATACAATCGCGATATTAATAATATACTGCTGAAGTTATAATAATATAATATCGTTAATTGAACAGAGTATATATGTACGTTGTGTATAGGGTGATTATATACTCATGTATGTGTGAAGTATATAGTATGTATTTAGAATCTGACAGTCGATAGTAAGTGTGTGTGTGTATGCGTTTATATATATATATACATATATATGTATGTATATCTCGTGGATTAGAAAAAGTCAAAAGCTAATTGAATGTATCCAAGTATATATTGAATACTTTGATTTGAAACGATCCAAGTAATTATATATTGTACGTTAAAGTTATATAAATATAAGCCAATCAAATTAATCGATAAATCTATGTATAAAATATGTTGCATAATTGAGTAATATACTCGTGTATGTAATATATATAGTATATATTTAAAACTTGATAGTCGATAGTGTGTGTGTGCGCGCGCGTGTGTGTGTGCATGTCTCATGTAGTGATGTACGCAGTACGTAGTCAAAAGCGAACTATATGTATCCAATTATATATTTAATATGCTGATATTATAGGATCGATCAAGGTAATAATATTTTGTTGAAGTTATAATAACGTAAGATAATTAACCGATAATTCATCTGAGTATATGTGAAATACCTTTCATTACGGGGTAATATACATGTGTATTTGATGTATATTTTATGTATTTAGAACTTGATAGTCGATAGAGTGTGTGTGTGTGTGTATATATATATATATGTATATATTATGTAGTGATGTATGTAGTACGTAGTCAAAATCTTACATTTATATATATATATGTATATGTATATAAATATATATATGTATATGTATATGTATATAAATAAATATATGTATATAAATATATATATATATATATGTATATATATTTATATACATATACATATACATATATATATATATATGTATGTATATGTATATGTATATAAATATATATATATATATATGTATATATATACATATATGTATGTATATATACATACACACACACACAAACACACACAGACACAAATATAATACTAGTTGCGTAAGGACCGTGCTAAGCCCAGGCCCAACTTCATGATGTAAGAATTAAAATTTAATTTTACAAAAAATATTAATTAAGTCACATTTTTATATTACATAACTAATTTAATTTAGAGAGAAGTATCTATTACCCCCTTGAACTTTTGATAACGCTCAATCTACAGCTCTCGTTTGAGTGTAAAGCGGTCGTTAGCAAATATAGAACCCAACCTGGGTTGGGTGTCGATCCCACAGGGAATAGCTTGGCCAACAAGTAAGTAAAATTACTAAACTTTTGGTGCAAGTCTCGTAAGAAGGGGGTATTCTTGTCTTGCAAGTACTGTAAACAAAAGCTGAAAATAATAAAGTAAAAAGAGAGAGATTGTTACGTTGGTTGTAAACAATGAGAATTGAAGCGTTGGGGTTATGTCCACCTTCTGAGGTATACGTCTCTATTGGCTATGAGTGTGTAGAATTCTGTCATGCAATTGCTTATAGAGGATTGTAGTCGATGGTAAATCCAAGCGTCTCTCGACCTAAACAAGGACTATTTCACTTTAACTCTCTCGAGCTTAAAGCGTATCTAACGGTACGAATTCTCCAAGAGGTTAGTCCAGTTACGACACTAGCTTTTTAGTAGGAAAGGGTGTCCTACTACCTTGACATTATCTCTTTTCCAGACAAATAACTTTTCTCTCGAACAAGTTAAATGTTAGACTGGCGTATTCTTGCATTTGCAACCGCAAAGAATGTAGATTAAGATGAAGAGAATAATGATATAAGCAATATACGTGCCTCGAACTCACAAACTCACAGCAATAGATAGTATCTCATACGGCTTCCATAACCCCAACAGAGAAGTTTAGTTACCCATGAATGCGAAGAAAATCACGATTGACATTGTTATTATATCACGATATTGAGTAATGGCGTGTAGATCAAGTTATAGGCGTGAGGCGTGATTCCTTAGCAAGTAACGATTCTCTTGTTGTGGAATTTAAGAATAGCAGAGTAGAAGAAGAAAAATAGAATTAATGGAAAGATTAGAAGAGTTGTAGAGTAATAGAATTGAATTGTAAGATGAGAAGTTAAGAAGATGTTAGAAGATGTAAAAAGATGATAGAAGATGAGAGGGATGGAAGGAAGTATTGTGTTCTCCCTCCTTCCTCCCTCCTTATTTTAAATCTCTAGCATGATAGGGTATTTATAATACTCATATCCTACTCCTACTAAGCTAATGAAATAAATAACCAAATCCTACTAGACTAATGAAATCCTTAACCCAAATGTACTAGGTTAAGGTAACATTATCATAATCCACATAAAATAATGAAATACATAACCTAATTGTACTAGGTTAATGTATCATTGTCAAAATCCAGCTTTGTGTCTGTAAGTCCCCAAAGTCTTCAGAATTGCTGTTTTAGCCCGGGACAGATTTTCCATGCAGCAGTTTTGGTCCTTTAGGCGTCCCACTTCCTTCTCCTTCGTTCGTGAGCTTTCTTTTGCGTCAAGTTAGCCATAAAATGCTGTATTTTGCATCATTTATACCTGAAACTTTCCTAGTCATGTTCGTTAGCTCATTTACGGGAAAAAGGACTAAAAGTGCATGAAATATATAATTTGTTCTCAAAACTAGGCTAAAATATGGGCAAAATATATTGATATAGGCGTGTAAATCCGCCTATCATCAACACCCCACACTTAAAGCTTTGTTCGTCCTCGAACAACATATCATGTCCTTCTAAGCATCAACTTAAGGTTTTTACAGCAACAACACAAAACATTTATTAAGACAAGCACAACGATTATCAACCAAGAGTAGCTTTCCGATTATAAGTAGAAACAATTTAACCTCAAGTATAGACTCGTGATGGTGATCAACTCGCATGCAAATGTTAAAGTGCATAGAATCATATACAACTATCCAAAACTCATCAACCATGTGTGTCTCACCATATAGTACCCATAATCACTCATAAATATAGCATATTTTCAAACATGGGTATCAAAATGTCCTTGCTCTCACTCTCACAAAGAATTCATATGTAGCGACTGATGACCATAGGCTTGCCCTTAATGTAATACTCTACTAAATGTTGGAATGTTAAGATTAGGATCAAGTAGGTCTTTTGATGGTTGTAATGTAGGCTAAGGGACGGGTAGGACTATTTTGGCCAGGAATAGTGACTAAGTTCCTAAGCGCTTTAATACATCACTTTGTATCATTGACACTTTTTTCTTTCAACCTTTCTTCTTTCTTTTGTTATACCACCCTTGTTCTCCTCTTTTGTTTTTCAATTTTAAGCACAACTCGCTTTTCAGCTTTCTTTTCCTTTTTCTTTTCACAACATACCTCTTATGATAGCACTTTCTTTTTCATAACACATTCAAGCACCATTACAATTTATAGCATCATACTCACCCAATTTCCTCTTATGTTGTCACATGACTTTTTCACTTTAAAGCACTTAGGAGTTTGGATCAAATTATGGTCTTGAAAGAAATGGATTAGGCTTACATACAAGGTTGTCAAAGAAATAGGCTAAAGGCTCAAAAGGGTTTAACTAGGATGATGTCCATGGGTAGGTAAAACTGAAGGTAAACAAATATAGGTTGTCAAAAAAATGCCTAAATCATATCCTAAACTTACACTCCTTATTTTCGCTTTGCATACATACCAGGCAAGTTCTAGCATCAGCCACATACATAGAATATACTATTATCTCACACACACAAGGCACATGGTCGACTTGATTGGAAGTAATATAGACTCTCGACCAAACAAGTGAAGGAATTGAATCACACAATATCACATATTGAGTCACAACTAGAGCCTAAACGTCTCAATAGTCACAATTGTAGCACATACTCTTGTTATAATCTCATGCTGCCTATCAAAATAATTTTATGCGAAGCTAGAAAAAAATTTTAACTACTAAAAAATAAAACGAAACAAAAATGAAACAAAAGAAAACAAACATAGATGCGAATAGAGAAGTATAGCATGCAATACCACCACCCCACACTTAGTCGGGACACTGTCCTCAGTGGAAAATAAATACGAGGAACCTGGTTGGTCGGACTTATCCTCTATGTCTGGGGTCATACCCCTTGCATTGGAATCATCATCAGAGTCGTCATCCTCAGAAGTTCCTCATAAGTATCCCACTTAATTCCAAGCGTGAGTCGAGGTATTTGCAGCGAGGAGGGTTCTCCTTGGTCCTTGCGACTTCTCTTTTTGCCCTTTTGGGAGGTGGTAGCCTTCTCCTTGCCTTGTCTCGTTTTAGGTGCCATTGTACCTGAGACTAGAAATAGTGTTAGTGGTAGCACAATATCAATGGATACAATCTATGCACAAGCAGTAGGGGTACCACCCCACACTTAGTTTTGTTGACACAAATCAGTGAAGTGAAAGTGGTCGATTACTCAGATTTCGTCGACATACGTTTTAGGAGTTGTATTCCGGCAAGAAAATAAGTGATGTATCACTACTTGCAGCCATTGAATTACTTTCATGTTAGATATAACAACACTACTACATAGGGGTTACCACATAATATAGTTACTTTCAACAATCACAACCTCCTATGTCGGCAGGCACTATAAGTCTTATCCCGATGAACGGGATAGCCTAACATGTAAGTATCCAAGTAGTAATTTTAAACAATGTTCAAGACTATAGCTATTCCGCAAATAGTATAACAATGCTATTAAAACCAAATTCAAGTCGGAAACAAGTCAAGATAATTCTAACGTATACGTTCACTCACATGATTTTGCATTAACATTCCAAACACATGAACTTCACCAACAATCTTTCAATATGTAGCAATTTATAATAGACATAGCAACGTAGTACTTACGAGAAATAAATGAAGAATAAGAGAGTACTTACTTGCTTGAAGCTTTTGGAGGTGGTTTTGTGAATTGGAAGAGCAAAAAAAAGAAAATTTTGAGAGGATTTGGATGAATATGCGGCACCTTTAGGTCACTTTGCAATGTGTTGTAAAACTAAGTCCCCTTTATATAGGAAGAGAATGGGTCGGGTTATGACCCATTTACAATCGGTTTTGGAGACAAAAATCCCACATATGCGGCGCATAATGCTTGGCATAGATATGACATATGCGGCGCATTGTCTATGGCATAATGGGACATATGCGCCGCATAGTCTATGGCATTTGTAGACATATGCGCCGCATAGTGTATGGCATATGAGATACTGAGACCAAATGCCATAGCATAGGCGGCGCATAGTCAAAAGCATACCTAGGAATAGGCGGCGCATAGTGTATAGCACACTAGATTCCGAGACCTTAGGCTATAGGATAGGTTGTGCATCATTCGTGGCCTAGTTTTACCAAGGCCTAGCCTTCCTCGAAGCCTATTTTGGCGTGAGAAAGGCTCAATCCATAGACTTATTCATCACCCTTCCTAACTTACCAACTTTTCCATACAATGCATCCAAATCGTCAATTGAAATCAATCTCCTCGTTGACTACTTCTTGCACCTATATTTGCTCAAACAAATGAAAACGATTAGTACGATGGGTTGCCTCTCATCTAGCGCCTTATTTATTGTCGTGGCTCGACATAGTTACCTCGAGTACTCAGACTTCGTCGAGGTAAATGGTGGATCATTTTCTGAAAGGATTTAGACGACAATGAGTCTTACTTGTAGCCATGCAATCTTCTTCGAGAAGACTCATACGTCTCCCCAGAGGGTCACCAATTATATCATCAATAGTCCAACCCATAGCTCTCATGTATCTCTTCAGAGCAGAGATGAGAGCCTCTACGTGCTGTTTACTTAAATCATCTGCACTCACCGGAAGTATATTTATACTTTCCAAGAACACATACCTTAGATAATTGGGGAGCTCTTTCGATTCTAGCATTGGTGGCTCTTCAAGGGAAGTCTTCGCTGTTGGTGACGGTTGATTCTTAAGATCACGGTCCGGTTGCTTAGGAGTATAGGAATAGGACTCTATTTCTGTTAGAGCACCCATAAGTTCTTCATATTCTTTAGCATCCGCATGCTCAACATTCAGCAGCACAGCAGACAATGGCTCAACAGTAGGCTGTTTCTCTACAGATAATGCTTTCTTACCTTCATAATGAACATCAGCTACAGAGAACACATCCATATCTCTTGGCTGCTTCATCGCTTTGCACAAATCACAACGAATCACTTCGTCATTCATTCGAAATAAAAGCTCATTATCTCTCATGTCAATAAGCACACTTCCTGTTGCAAGGAAAGGACGTCCCAAGATTATGGGAACTTCAGAATCCACCTCGCAATCCAAAATCACAAAGTCTGCAGGAAAGATGAAGGAAGAAACCTTCACCAACACATCATTCAAGATACCCACAGGTCATTTTACCGACCTATCAGCCATCACGAGCCTCATATTGGTTGGTGTCGGATCTCCTAGCCCCAACTTCTTGTAGATGGATAGTGGCATCAAATTGATGCTAGCACCCAGATCGCACAATGCCTTAGCAAAATTCATAGATCCAACCGTGCAAGGAATAGTGAAAGCTCCGGGGTCGGCCTTCTTCTGAACTATCGATCGGGTAGCAATTGCACTATAATGATGCATATCATCCTTCAGCTCATAACTTGCTGCCCTCTTCTTAGTCAAAAGATCTTTCATAAACTTCGCATACCCAGGCATTTGTTCAAGTGCCTCTACCAATGGAACATTAATGGTCAGCTGCTTCAACATAGTCATAAATTTGCTGAACTTAGTGTCATCCGCCACCTTCTTCAATCTTTGGGGAAAAAGGTGGTGGTGGGTATGGAAGTGTTCTCTCCATGGCTTTCTTCTCCTCTTGCTTCCGTTTTTCCATTTTTTCAGGCTGCACGTCACTGGGCGTGACATCCTTGACGTCAGGACTGGTTGTTGCGACATCTTCTCCTTTTGCGTTATCATCCATGTTCGCTACTTCGTCAACCACTTGCTTGCCTTTTGCTGAAGGTTCCAGCACCTTACCGCTTCTGGTAGTGATGGCCATGCATGACCCATCATTCCTTGGGTTTTGGACAGTATCGCTAGGTAGAGTGCCAGCCTTTCTTTGATTGAGTGCTGCTGACAGTTGGCTCAATTGCTGCTCTATTTGCTTGATTGAAGTGGAATGAGAATCAACTAGTTGTTTCATGGAGGACAAATCATTAATTACCTCAGTAACTCCCGCGCTTGTTGCTTCCACTCCTTTCAATAATTTAGCCATCATGTCTTCCATACTTCCAGAATTAGATGTGGTGGTATCACGTCTACCAGGGGGAACGTACAAACCACTCTTTTCGTTTTTTTTATTCCAACTACCTTGGTCTTTGCTTCCAGATTTATCATAATAGTTCCGACCTTGGTTTCCTTGGGTATTCCCACGGAAACCCCCCTGAGTGTTCAAGTAGTTGGCCTCCTCTTCCGAATCAGATTCTTCTCTTCCTTTTAGCGCCACAGCTTTCACTTTTTCGGTCTTCCCTGATAATAAATGCTTTGTAAGAAGATCCATTTGTGTTTTCATGTGTTCCATATCTTGATCACGTTCTTCTTGTCTACGCCTCTGCTCTGTGGTCAGGCCAATAGATAAAGTGGAGCTTGCTACCTCAGAATCCCTGGTATGCCAAGCTCTACTTTGCTTCGTCATACGATCTAGCATATTGCTTGCTTGACCAAAGGTGAGGTCCATGAATGATCCTCCAGCCGCATTATCCACCACTGGTTTAGTTATTGAATTCAAGGCTCTGTAAAGTATCTCCATTAGGTGAACATTAGTCATGTGATGGTTTGGGCACCTCATTAGCTTCGTCTTAAACCTCTCCCATGTTTCATGAAGGGCTTCAGTTGGAAGCTGACGAAAGTTACTGATTTCATCTCTCAATTGTGCTCTTTTGGATGGCGGAAAAAATCTTTCGAGGAAAGCGTCTCTCAATTGCCTCCAATTTGTAATAGAATCAGGAGTCAGCCCATTCAACCATAGAGTTGCCTCCCCAGACAGAGACAATGGAAATAAGCGTAACCGAATTGCATTCTGACCAACTCCAGGATTGTCAAACGACTTGCATGTAGAAATAAAGTTGATGAGATGCATATTCGGATCATCGCCTGCTAGTCCACCAAATAATCCCTTGAGTTGCAATAACTGAATCATGGTGATTGTGATGTTGAACTTGGCTCCGGGCGCTAATGGTGGAGGAATAATGGCTTCTGTGGCTCCGGCTCCATCAAGATCATCATCATCATCATCGAACGGTATTTCACGTTGTGCATCCATTGATGTTGTTGAACAAAAAACCTGCAGTAAACAAAAACAAAAACTAAAAGTAAAAGTACGAGAATCTTTGACCAAAGGGTCTAGTAATTTTCACAAACTTAATTGACACTTGTATTCCCCGGCAACGGCGCCAATTTTTGATAACGCTCAATCTACAGCTCTCGTTTGAGTGTAAAGCGGTCGTTAGCAAATATAGAACCCAACCTGGGTTGGGTGTCGATCCCACAGGGAATAGCTTGGCCAACAAGTAAGTAAAATTACTAAACTTTTGGTGCAAGTCTCGTAAGAAGGGGGGATTCTTGTCTTGCAAGTAATGTAAACAAAAGCTGAAAATAATAAAGTAAAAAGAGAGAGATTGTTACGTTGGTTGTAAACAATGAGAATTGAAGCGTTGGGGTTATGTCCACCTTCTGAGGTATACGTCTCTATTGGCTATGAGTGTGTAGAATTCTGTCATGCAATTGCTTATAGAGGATTGTAGTCGATGGTAAATCCAAGCGTCTCTCGACCTAAACAAGGACTATTTCACTTTAACTCTCTCGAGCTTAAAGCGTATCTAACGGTACGAATTCTCCAAGAGGTTAGTCCAGTTACGGCACTAGCTTTTTAATAGGAAAGGGTGTCCTACTACCTTGACATTATCTCTTTTCCAGACAAATAACTTTTCTCTCGAACAAGTTAAATGTTAGACTGGCGTATTCTTGCGTTTGCAACCGCAAAGAATGTAGATTAAGATGAAGAGAATAATGATATAAGCAATATACGTGCCTCGAACTCACAAACTCAGAGCAATAGATAGTATCTCATACGGCTTTCATAACCCCAACAGAGAAGTTTAGTTACCCATGAATGCGAAGAAAATCACGATTGACATTGTTATTATATCACGATATTGAGTAATGGCGTGTAGATCAAGTTATAGGCGTGAGGCGTGATTCCTTAGCAAGTAACGATTCTCTTGTTGTGGAATTTAAGAATAGCAGAGTAGAAGAAGAAAAATAGAATTAATGGAAAGATTAGAAGAGTTGTAGAGTAATAGAATTGAATTGTAAGATGAGAAGTTAAGAAGATGTTAGAAGATGTAAAAAGATGATAGAAGATGAGAGGGATGGAAGGAAGTATTGTGTTCTCCCTCCTTCCTCCCTCCTTATTCTAAATCTCTAGCATGATAGGGTATTTATAATACCCATATCCTACTCCTACAAAGCTAATGAAATAAATAACCAAATCCTACTAGACTAATGAAATCCTTAACCCAAATGTACTAGGTTAAGGTAACATTATCATAATCCACATAAAATAATGAAATACATAACCTAATTGTACTAGGTTAATGTATCATTGTCAAAATCCAGCTTTGTGTCTGTAAGTCCCCAAAGTCTTCAGAATTATTATTTTAGCCCGGGACAGATTTTCCATGCAGCAGTTTTGGTCCTTTAGGCGTCCCACTTCCTTCTCCTTCGTTCGTGAGCTTTCTTTTGCGTCAAGTTAGGCATAAAATGCTGTATTTTGCATCATTTATACCTGAAACTTTCCTAGTCATGTTCGTTAGCTCATTTACGGGAAAAGGGACTAAAAGTGCATGAAATATATAATTTGTTCTCAAAACTAAGCTAAAATATGGGCAAAATATATTGATATAGGCGTGTAAATCCGCCTATCATCAACTTTTCACATCTTGTTCATAGTACACTTGAACTTTGACTAGGCCTAAGTACTCTCCCGAACTTGTTCTTTTAGTACGTCGCGTGGCACTTTTTTGCTGATGTGGCAAAATGTTTGTAGTCTTACTCCATCACACGCATTATGGAGTGATTTTTTTACCAAATCATCCTTTTTAATGATTAAAGAATGAAAAAAAAAATCATTTTCTTTTAGTTTTTTTTAATAAATTTAATTATCCCTCTTCCTATTTATTATCCCTCTTCATTACTTTCAATCTAAAAAAAAATAAAAATCCTCCGTTTATTAATTTTGTAAAACTCAAGTTTATTAATTAGTTTATGAAATAAAAATTTCAGCCGTTTGTTAATTTTGTTCACTAATCTAAAAAAATTCATCTGTTTATTAATTCAATGTAAAACTCCACTTTCCATTTTTATGAAACTCCTTCAAATTTTGTTATCTTAATTATATCTATCATATGAGTTATTGTAACTAAAAAAATGTACTAAATATCAAAGAAGATTTTTTAAAAAATAATAAAAAGATAAATACTAAAGAAACTAAGACACATACTTATAATAAATTTAGTTATATTGGTTACCGATTTTTAGTCCCTAACAATTTGATTTTTGATTTAACCGATAAAAAATACTCATAAAATAGAAAAAGTTGTAACCAACATGAAAAAAAATCGAATCTTAGTCGTAACCAACATCCTACTTATTGGGTGTAAAATATATAAAATCATTTAAAAAATCGTTAACCCAATAACGATAAATCAATAACATTTTTATCGATTCTATTTTTGTAACCTCTAACTTAAATTGTGATTTCTTACTCCATTAATTATAATAAGAAACGTTGTAGACAAGTGATTTTTGACCCTCCCCAAGTTTTAACCTATTTTTTCAGCATTAAATATTTATATTTTTGGTCCGATATTTATTTTATTTCTTATTTCAATTTTTATAAGTTTAGTTGAAAATATATAAATAAATAAAATTACATTTTTGAAATATTTTTATTTTTTTATTTGTATTTTTATTTTTCTCTTTTAAAATAATGCAAAAATTAAAAAAATATTTTCTTTTCTTTCTTCCTTTTAATTTTAATAAAATAGGCTAGTAGTTTTATTATTCTCTTAATTATATTTATTTTAAATTATTATAAATTTTTATTATATTTTCTTAAATATAAAAATTAGTAAATATTATTATTATTATTATTATTATTATTTAGTCTATTTATTTAAAAAGAAAAAAAGGATAATAATCAATTTATAATTTGAATCCTAAACAACCTAAACTACTCCCCCCAAAATCTCCCTATTTAACACACTCCCCACCCCCAGAACGGACGATCTAGACAATTAGGATAGAAACCAGAAGAAAAAAAAAAAAGATCAGAAAAAGAGAATGAAAACACACGGACAGAAAGAAAACCAAAGAAAATAACATTTGGAAGGAAAAAGAAAAAGAAAATAATAAAGAAGAGAAACGGAAAAGGAAAAAAAGAAAGGGAAAGAGTGACGAGTTCGGTTTTCGGTTCGAGTTTCTGGTTCAACATAAAAGCTTCTCTATTGATTTAGTTCGTCATACATGTTATAATTTAATCCCTATAATATTTTATTTTTTTTGTAAGTTTCGTAATGAATTGAAGCATGATCAAATGCTTAAATAATTATATTTCATGCCGTATTTAGTATGAGAGTTTGTGATTTATATGAAATTTGTGCTCTACGTCTTTGTTTGTAATTTTGCTTTTGAAATGATGTTAATCAAATTTTTCTTGAATATTAGATGATATAATTTCTTAAAGTTAATACTACTAATAATGATAAAGATGTAAAGTTTCGTTTAGTTTATATGCAATTAGGATGTAGTTATGATAAACCATAATATGTGATCCTTGTCTCCATGCATAAAAGCTTTAAAAATAACACATACACACGCACATGCAATACTCTACTGTATATATATGTTATGCATGCATGTAAGATAGAAAGGAGTTAATTACTAAAAAGGTAAAAAAAAATAATACACACGCACACAAGAAAAAGAAGAGAGGAAAATATGTATATAGAGAGAGAAATATGAAATATTGTTGGGTTTTGTTTTCATTCAGAATGAAAATTATTAAACCACTAATGAATCTCGTTTTCGCCTGTTTTTCTTAATTCAATTTAATATAGTTACTAAGGCATTAAATTTCTTATTTGATTCTTGTTTGAATTTTATTCATATTATATTAAACTTTTTTTTTTCATAATTTTTGCTTCGTTGAATTTTGGTTATACCTTACGTGATTCTCAATTAATTATTAATGTGGGATAAAACATGTTTGTTGCGAAATTATTCAAAACATATTGTAAACAAAAAAAAAAATTGTTAGGGAGTGAGGAGATTTAGGAATAATTCAGAATTCATTGTAAATAAAGAATAAAAAGAATAAAAATAAATTAGGTAAAATGATCTCAAATTTTCAAGAAATGAAGTAAATACTTTTTTAATGGTAGATAAGTTTTAGGCACGTTTAATATATATTCGTCTCGAATAAGAATGCGGCGAACGCATCTTTCTGAGACGTTTAAAATAATTCAAGGATGCAATATTGCACTTCGGCAAAGATCATCTTAAAATTAATTTCCACTAGTTTAATATAAGGTATATAGACAAATTTTAGATATTAAAAATGTGCGAACTTAGGCCCAAACATAATTTATCAAAATAGTTTAAGTCAAGATAAGTCAATAAAGCGATCGTGCTAGAACCACGGGATTCGAGGGGTGCCTCACACCTTTCCCTCGGTCAATAGAATTCTTTACCCGGTCTTCTGTTTTCGCAGACCATATAAGAGTCATTTTCTTTTGACTAGGGATTCAAAAATGTGACTCTGAACACCATAACTCAATTCCAAGTGGCGACTCTAAAAAATGATAAAAAAATAATACCTTTTCAATAACTGTCACTTTAATTGGAAAAACCCTTCCACTCAATCCCTTCGGGCGAAAAAGGGGTGTGACATCTCTGGCGACTCTGCTGGGGAATTAATAAGAATTCGAGCTTTTTATATTGACTTATACTTGCTGTAAATATTGTTGATATTGTGTTTGTTGGCCTTATGTTCTACTTGTCTCTCATTTACCGCTTTGATATTGATTGAACTGTACTATATACTGTCTTCTCTTACGAATCCCTTCTGAGTTTCTGAAATAGGATAGAAGAAATGCAACGCATGCATCCTACTTTCTTTTTGAGATAGCTGGAGTGTCAAGGCACTTGGTGAAGGATTATAGTCACACATGTTAGGCGGGATTCGGATCGACAACGAAGGCGGTGTTGCCCTGCTTCCGACCAAGTTGTCGCTCCTCGGCTCGAGTGTCCTCTCGGGTAAGCCAGTCTAGACACTTATCCCTATTAGTCTTAAACTTAGAAGAATCGAAAACTCAGAATCTGGTTATCCCTATTATGTGCCGCTTTATTTGCATCATATACATTTGACTTAGCGGGACTCGGTACAGGGGCTGGGTCTGTCTAGGAAAGGTGACCTACTTTATAAATACCAACATGTGCATCCTACGTGCTCTTTGACATTTGGTTGGAAGACTCTTTGTTTGTTGACCAGCTTTAGGCAACTTTAAAATGCAAGAGATTATATTATCCTCAAATTTAGTGAATCATTTTTCAAAAGAAGTTTTTTAAAAAAAAAATAAAGGAAAAATTTTAGTAACACAATTTTACGATCTTCATAAACTACGAAGGTCTGATTCTCACTCTTTAGTGGGATACGTAGGAAGTCCTTCCCAGGATACGACCCTATCTTTTGAAAATTATTCATAGATTTATTGGAGAATAATTTTAAAAAATATGGTTACTTTCATAATTATTATTCGAATCCTCAAGTCCAATTTTTATATATCTTAATAACCCTGAATCTTTAGGGATCATGAGGCTAAGTTTTTATAAAATAAAAATATATATAAATCTTAACAGTCCTGAACCTTTAGGGGTTTTGAGGCTGAGTTTTGTACGACATATATTTCTCGAACTACGCAAGATCTGATTCATGTCCTGGTATGATACGTAGGCAACCCTCCAAAGGGTTCGATCATAATTTTTTGAAAAATACGCCTAGAAAAGCCGGGATGAAACACAAAGTCTTCCATGATAGGTTGGGAAATTCATATAAAATCATGACATACAACGTGACATTATAATGTGTTAAAAAGATAACACTCACCCATTTTACTATTTGGTCTCATAAAGATAAAGTAGTTGGTGGTTGGTTTGTGGTTTAAACTGGCATCACATCCGTATAATACTAGACACAAAGGAAAGAGAAAGATGACCTGCAAAGAAGGTGTAGGGTCTGACAGTGAGGAAGAGTAAAATCAGTTGATTTCGCAGGAATTAGCATCAATAGAAGAAATTAAGTTATTGAAACAACAGATGGCTGAAATGTACCAAGCTTGGATGAATGGACAAGCCCCGCTTTCTTCAATCCTTAGACTTTCAACTACGAATGATCCAAATCCTATTCAAGCTCAAACTAGTGATTCATTATACCCACCTGGATTCGGCCCATATGCTAATGTGCTGGCGTTGCTGGTACTTCTACCATGTGCCCACCAAATCTGTCTGTCATAAATAACTCGCTTTTCACTTCTGTAGCACCAGCTACTGCGGGTCTTCAATCTACAACATAGAAAAATATGGGAGAACCAAGTCACAATCTGCTGTATCCTTTTGAAATGACTTTCAAACCTCAAAATCCATATTATCATGCTCATCGACACGATTCTCCTATCGTGATTGAGAAAATTATTAAGAATGAAGAACAAGAGGAGATGGCTAGGAAAGTAAGAAGCTTGGAGCAGAGTATGAGAAGTATGCAAGGATTAGGAGGACCAAAAAGTGTTTTATATAAAGATTTGTGCATGTTTCTGGATGTTCATTTGCCTATGGGATTCAAAATGCCCAAGTTTGACAAATACGAAGGGCACGGTGATCCATTGGCAAACTTGAGGCGTTATTGTAACCAATTAAGAGGTGCCGGAGGTAAAGAAAAATTACTCATAGCTTATTTTGGTGAGAGCCTTTCGAGTCTAGCCTCAGAGTGGTTTGTGGATCAAGACATCGACAAGTGAAGTAGTTGGGATGACTTGGCTAACGAATTCGTGCAAAAATTTTAGTACAATGTTGATTTGATTCCTGATGAGAAATCCCTGACTAATATGAAGAAGAAGAACAATAAAAATTTCAGGAAGTATGCGATTAGATGCCGTGAACAAGATGCTAGGGTGAAATTGCCAATAAAAGAAAGCAAGATAGTGGAGGTGTTTATTCAAGCACATGATGAAACATATTATCAACACTTGTTACCTGCATTAGGCAAACCATTTATTGAGGTTCTCAAAATGGGTGGGATCATAGAGGATGGAATTAAGTCCGGTCGCATTGTGAGTTTTGCAACATTAAAAGCAACTACTCAAGCAATTCAAAAGGATTCAGGAAGTGTTGGGAAGAATAAGAATGAGGAAGATGCATCTACTATTGTAGTTGGACAATGAGAACGATCAAGATGACCATGTCGTCGTCGCTGTCAGGCCCAACCCTACGTTCATGCCCAAGATCCACATAATCACTCTCTAAGTCCATTATATTCCAGTCCCCCACCTTCATATCCAGTGTATAATGCACAACCACATGTTCAACCCCCATCTTACCCACAATGGAACACACCAACTCCTCAGAGTCATCCTCCAATTCCACAAATATACCAAAGCCCTTCTAGGCCCGATTTTCGATCCAAACCAAATGATGAAATGAGGCAGAAGTCGAGAGATAGCTTCATACTAATTGGAGAGTCATATGCCAATTTATTTCAGAGATTTATAGAGGCGGGCATGATTACTCCTCTCCTTGGGCACACTCTTAATCCCCGTTCAAGAAATTTTAATCCTAATGCACGATGTGCATATCATTCTGATGCTCAGGGTCATAGTATTAAAGATTATCGAGATTTAAAAAAAGAAATTGAAAAGATGATTCAAGATAGATCAATTATGGTACAGAACATTGACAGCGAGGAAAGCTCTAGTCATGCTGGTATGCAAATTGGTGGCTAAGAGGTCAAGCTCAGCAATTGTGAAGTCACTCCTCTTCCCTTACTTGGAAGGATTGTTGGTAATTTGTTTTGTTTTTCTTTCTATTTTTTCAAATTATTTTAGGATTGTAGTTTGAAATCTTTCTTGTTTTGTTTGTTTGTCATTTTCATTTAAACCCTTCTATCTTTTCTTTTAATGAAATGTGGTGTCCTTGTTGTTTTATCTTGTTTTTTTAAGTTGTTTGTTTATCTTCTTTACAATACATTTTATGTTGATTCTAGTGTTATGACATGCCTGCAAAATTTTCAGCCGGATCTTAAAATCTAGCTTAATCATGAAATATTGAATCGGAGAGCTAAAGTTAGAAAAAGAGAGCATCTGAGAAAATAAGTAAAATGTTACGGTGTTTGGGGATATAGTTACAACCTCACTTGAATATATTGAGGCAATCACTTTGCGAATAAAAAATGACTTGATCTTCAATGAGAAAGTTCAACTCAAGAATTTTTGAATGAGATCAACCAGAGGATATATAGTTTCTATTGTCAGAAGAAACAAAAGGAAGTTAGCTAAAAAAAAGAGTCATCTGTTGTGAGGAAAGTACAATACAAGTAGACTTGTATGGTTTACAAGTTTAAAACAAGTGACACACGTGCATGTTCTTAGTCACGGTAATTATTGAAAAGATGCATATGATCTTCATGTTTCATTCCTAGATTGTATGTTATGTACTTGCGTTTTTAAGGATTGAAATGACGAAGACATTTCATTCTGCTATCCAAATGTTAAGTCATCCTTTGTTATCCCTTTTGAGCTTTTATTTTATTTCTTTTATATCCCTCTTTTGGAATCAAAATAGAGTCTGCAAAAAAAAAGTGTAAAAAAAAAATAGAGTCAGAAAAGAAGGTGTCAAGAAAAAATGGAGTCGGAAAAAATATCTCTCTCTCTCTCTCTCAAAAAAAAGAAGAAAAAGAGAGACAAGTCAAGAAAAAAAAATCAAGCAAAAGAACAAGATTTCTAAACTACGTTTGACCTGATTCTTGCTATGACAAGATACGTAGGTAGCCCTAGTCTGGGTTTGGTCCAACCAAAAAAAAATTCAAATTACCCAGAATAAAATAAAATTGGGGCAAAAGTTTATTTCCTTAAAAAGAGTCGATTCCAAAAGTTGTATGTTTCACCCAATATTATGTAAATTTTTTAGCCGCATGCCTCTTTTTCTTTCTAACCTTTTTCAAAAGCCAAGTTACAACCAAAGAAAGACCTTCAAATCGATCTTTGAAAATGTCAAGGCTAAACATGTTATGGGTGCATGATGTTTCGTATATTGGGCATTAATTTTAAAAAAAAAAAAAAAAAAAATGAATGAGTAAAAATGAGAGAGTCTGATTGGTGAAAACCCTTTTGGGCACCATAAGGTGATAGTGAGCTGAGAAAGAAATGAAAATGAGATAGGCATTGACAAAAACCCATTGAGGTGCCACTAGCCGAAGGAGGATTATGATCTAAAGGAAGCATATTCAAGATTGATTTCATTTCAAACTCAATAAGTGGACAAGAGTTGTAATTATTAGTATGGGTAGATCAGATTGTTTAATTCAAAATACATTTCATGATTGTTGGAATTGGCTACCACACCCAAATAAGTTTTCTTCTGTCGTTTAAAAAAATGCCTATTGTTTTTCCCTTTTCTTTTTATTTTTCTATTTTTGACTTTTGGTATCTTTGTCATCAAATAAAAATTACTGTCATTTTTCTCGTGTCTTTGAGTCGAGTCCATGTCATAAAAAGTGAGAAAAGATTTCAAAACTGACTACCATTTTCTTTAATTACATAAAGCAAGACAAAAATCCAACAAATAAAAGTGACATGATTGTGAGCCGAAATAAGGCATACAGAAAGTTTTGTCAACAAACGAGTCTGGGAACTCATGAAAATACTAAGGTTCAAAGGGTTTATTTGAGAAGCACGGCAAAGAAGAGATACTGTGTTTGTTTCAAAGTCACATTTGATAATATGAGTTTGGATCAATGATGCAGCAAGTCTGTGATGAATGCTAATGGTTGGAAGCAAGGTTAAATATGACGAGGAAAAGAGTGATTTCCACGAAAGCTAAAGCCACAAACCTGCCACCATGTTTTTGAACTCACAAAATTTTCTTTGATGAAACAGGAAACATGTTACTTTCAAATCAAGAACTTCAGAGTATAAATATCAAGGTCTGCAATGCCTCATTTCCACAGATGCAGGAAGCAATGTTTCTACACAGGTTTGATAATCAAATTATGGTAAAAATTCAATCCCTAGGAGACGCACTTCCTAATCTGGATAATTCAAGTTTCATTTGTTAGGTGAAGCACTTCCTAACTTGAACCATCACTCCTATAAGATGAGCCTTTTAGTCGAGTCACTCCCCTTGATTCCTATAAGACAAACCTTTTAGTTGAGTTATTTCCCATGATTCCTATAAGACGTAGCTTTTAGTCGAGTCATCCCTCTTGATTCCTATAAGACGTACCTTTTAGTCGAGTCATCCCCTTGATTCCTATAAGATGTACCTTTTAGTTGAGTCATCCCCTTGATTCCTATAAGACGTACCTTTTAGTCGAGTCATCCCCCTTGATTCCTATAAGACGTACCTTTTAGTCGAGTCATCCTCTTGATTCCTATAAGACGTACCTTTTAGTCGAGTAATCCCTTGATTCCTATAAGACGTACCTTTTAGTCGAGTCATCCCCTTGATTCCTATATGACGTACCTTTTAGTTGAGTCTTCCCCTTGATTCTTATTAAATGTACCTTTTGGTAGAGTCATTTACTAAGTATAAACTGGGGAAAAATTTTTGTTCATGTTCATTGAATTTTATTTTTTGCTCAGGACCCTCCTGAAGAATAGAAATTTATTTTTTGCTCAGGACCCTCCTGAAGAATGGGATAATATTTTTCTATTACACCTTTTATTTTGAGTTCAGGAACATGTTTAGAAAATCAGAAAAAGTAAGTCCAGGAGCCTGCCTGAAGAACAGGGTGAAGAAGAAGGAAGTCCAGGAGCCCGCCTGAAGAGTAGGGTGAAGGAATTGTAAGTCCAGGAGCCCGCCTGAAGAACAGGGTGAAGAAAAAAAAAGTATAGGAGTCCGCCTAAAGAACAGGGTGAAGAATTGTAAGTCCAGGAGCCCGCCTAAAGAATAGGATGAAGAAAAAAAAAAGTCTAGGAGCCCGCCTAAAGAACAGGGTAAAGAAAAAATAAAGTCCAGGAGCCCGCCTGAAGAACGGGGTAAAGAAATTGTAAGTTCAGGAGCCCGCCTGAAGAGCAGGGTGAAGAAAAAAGAAAGTCTAGGAGCCCGCCTAAAGAACAGGGTAAAGAAATTGTAAGTCTAGGAGCCCGCCTAAAGAACAGGGTGAAGAAATTGTAAGTCTAGGAGCCCGTCTAAAGAACAGGGTGAAGAAAAAAGAAAGTTCAGGAGCCCGCCTGAAGAACAGTGTGAAGAAATTGTAAGTCCAGGAGCCTGCCTGAAGATCAGGGTGAAGAAAAAAGAAAGTCCAGGAGCCCTCCTGAAGAACAAGGTAAAGAAATTGTAAGTCCAGGAGCCCGCCTAAAGAACAGGGTGAAGAAAAAAGAAAGTCTAGGAGCCCGCCTAAAGAACAGGGTAAAGAAATTGTAAGTCCAGGAGCCCGCCTGAAGAATAGGGTGAAGAGAAAAGAAAGTCTAGGAGCCCGCCTAAAGAATAGGGTGAAGAAAAAAAAAGAAGTCCAGGAGCCGGCCTAAAGAACAGGGTGAAGAAAATCAAGTTCAGGAGTCCGCCTGAAGAACAGGGTGAAGGAAAAGCAAGCCAGGATCCAACCTGAAGAATCAGGTGAATTTTCAAGTCCAAGCCGGAAGAAAGTTCGAAGAATAAATCAATTATCAAGTTCCTCTCTAACGCCAAAAGCCAAAGAGAAGGAAAATTTCATGTTTTAAGTTCAACTCAGAATAACGACTATCTCATCATTTTAGAAGTCATGAAGATTCAAGTCAAGATTCCAGAAAAACAGCATAGATAGGATCTTTCACTTGTATCTTTATTTTATTTTTTGTTATTCATTTCAATGTAAAAGCAAAAAGTAGAAAATCGGAAACTCGAACGGCATCTCACTCGACGTCTAACTCATTCTCTTACCATGTTACCTTTGAACTACATATGACCTGATTTCCTTATAACCCGGGATATGTAGGCGGTCCAAAACCAGGACTAGGTCACATCTTTTATTTTATTATATCTTATTTTATCTTCACTTTTTGAATAATCGGAGGGTCAAAAATTATTTCTTTGTACGAAAACTCTTCGAGATTTCACACAAAGAGGGACAAATGTAGACAAGTGATTTTTGACCCTCCCCAAGTTTTAACCTATTTTTTCAGCATTAAATATTTATATTTTTGGTCCGATATTTATTTTGTTTCTTTTTTCAATTTTTATAAGTTTAGTTGAAAATATATAAATAAATAAAATTACATTTTTGAAATATTTTTATTTTTTTATTTGTATTTTTATTTTTCTCTTTTAAAATAATGCAAAAATTAAAAAAAAATATTTTCTTTTCTTTCTTCCTTTTAATTTTAATAAAATAGGCTAGTAGTTTTATTATTCTCTTAATTATATTTATTTTAAATTATTACAAATTTTTATTATATTTTCTTAAATATAAAAATTAATAAATATTATTATTATTATTATTATTATTATTATTATTTACTCTATTTATTTAAAAAGAAAAAAAAGGATAATAATCAATTTAAAATTTGAATCCTGAACAACCTAAACTACTCCCCCCAAAATCTCCCTATTTAACACTCTCCCCACCCCCAGAACGAACGATCTAGACAATCAGGATAGAAGCCAGAAGAATAAAAAAAGCTCAGAAAAAGAGAATGAAAACACACGGACGGAAAGAAAACCAAAGAAAATAACATTTGGAAGGAAAAAGAAAAAGAAAATAATAAAGAAGAGAAACGAAAAAGGAAAAAAAAAGGGAAAGAGTGACGAGTTCAGTTTCCGATTCGAGTTTCTGGTTCAACATAAAATCTTCTCTATTGATTTAGTTCGTCATACAGGTTCTAATTCAATCCCTATAATATTTTTTTTTTGTAAGTTTTGTAATGAATCGAAGCATGATCAAATGCTTAAATAATTATATTTCATGTCGTATTTAGTATGAGAGTTTGTGATTTATATGAAATTTGTGCTCTACGTCTTTGTTTGTAATTTTTCTTTTGAAACGATGTTAATCAAATTCTTCTTGAATATTAGATGATATAATTTCTTAAAGTTAATACTACTAATAATGATTAAGATGTAAAGTTTCGTTTAGTTTATATGCAATTAGGATGTAGTTATGATAAATCATAATATGTGATCCTTGTCTCCATGCATAAAAGCTTTAAAAATAACACATACACACGCACATGCAATACTCTACTGTATATATATGTTATGCATGCATGTAAGATAGAAAGCAGTTAATTACTAAAAAGGTAAAAAAAAAATAATACACACGCACACAAGAAACAGAAGAGAGGAAAATATGTATATATAGAGAGAAATATGAAATATTGTTGGGTTTTGTTTTCATTCAGAATGAAAATTATTAAACCACTAATGAATCTCGTTTTCGCCTGTTTTTCTTAATTCAATTTAATATAGTTACTAAGGCATTAAATTTCTTATTTGATTCTTGTTTGAATTTTATTCATATTATATTAAACTTTTTTTTTTCGTAATTTTTTGCTTCGTTGAATTTTGGTTATACCTTACGTGATTCTCAATTAATTATTAATGTGGGATAAAACAAGTTTGTTGCGAAATTATTCAAGACATATTGTAAACGAAAAAAAAATTGTTAGGGAGTGAGGAGAGTTAGGAATAATTCAAAATTCATTGTAAATAAAGAGTAAAAAGAATAAAAATAAATTAGGTTAAATGATCTCAAATTTTCAAGAAATGAAGTAAATGTTTTTTTAATGTTAGATAAGTTTTAGGAACGTTTAATATATATTCGTCTCGAATAAGAATGCGGCGAACACATCTTTCTGAGACGTTTAAAATAATTCGAGGAAGCAATATTGCACTTCGGCAAAGATCGTCTTAAAATTAATTTCCACTAGTTTAATATAAGGTATATAGACAAATTTTAGATATTAAAAATGTGCGAATTTAGGCCCAAACATAATTTATCAAAATAGTTTAAGTCAAGATAAGTCAATAAAGCGATCGTGCTAGAACCACGGGATTCGAGGGGTGCCTCACACCTTCCCTCGGTCAATAGAATTCCTTACCCGGTCTTCTATTTTCGCAGACCAAATAAGAGTCATTTTCTTTTGACTAGGGATTCAAAAGGGTGACTTGGAACACCATAACTCAATTTCAAGTGACGACTCTAAAAAATGATAAAAAATAATCCCTTTTCAATAACTGTCACTTTAATTGGAAAAACCCTTCGACTCGACCCCTTCGGGCGAAAAAGGGGTGTGACAAACATGTTTGTGCATGTGAGTCTTCTCAAAATTCTAATCGAAACACTAATCGGAAACTACTATGAAACACTAATCGGAAAAAAATAATTTTATATTTTTAACACACAAAAAAAATATAAATTTTTAGATAATAGCTTACTTGATCGACGAAAATTTAACCTTTCACTATTTTGGAGTAGAGAAAAACTAAAAAATATAATTTTTGTAAAGAGAAATCAGATAATTAAAGGTAGAAGTGAGTTATTTTTTAATATAGGATAAATATAAGGGAAGTGGATGGTAATTATCCACGTGGACAGCCACATCAATACTTTTTTCCACGTGTCCTTACATGTATTACACGTTGTGGACAGTCAGTAAAAAAGGGCCGCGCAATTTACTAAAACAACAAGTTTGGGGGATACTTAGAACAAGTCAAAGTTCTGGTGTACCATGAATAAAATGTGACAAGTTCAGGGGAGTAATAGATACTTCTCTCTTTAATTTATTGATACATTGATTATGTCTTATTTGGTAAGTCATATGATTATTAATGTTTTTTCGTTAGATAATTGGATAACTTTTAAATGACTTTATTTATGAGGAAGGAAGTATGAAGGAGAATTAACAAATATGAATCAACGTAGAATTCAATTTTAAAAAAATAAATGGTGTGTTGAACATGTTTTAATTTGTTTTTCATATTTGACTGGTTAGATTTTAGGAAAAAATATTTTCTCTAGAGAAATAATTTTTTTAGACTTATGAAAATGACTTCGTGAAAATAGAAAAAATTATATTCCGCATGTTACATTTATTGTTCCCTTCATTCTTCAATACACCATCTCTTTACTCCCAGCAGTAGCTTCCATCTCTATCACCCCTTATCCTACCTCTCATACTACTTATTTAAATTGCATAAAAATAATCTTTAAATAATACTTTACTACTGAATATAAATCTCTCTTGATTTGCTAAAATAATTAGTAAAAAGGAGTAAAGCAAAATAAAAATGAGAGGTAAAAGGTTATTCTCTCAATTCCTTTATACTTGTTTCTTTGACTTGACAAATAACTTAAGAATCAAATATATAGGGAGTAAAACATACAAAGTTATCTTTATTATATATGTTTTAAAAATTAAATTTGGCTTTTAATACTTTCTGTAATTACTTAATAAAATAATAATAATATAGAAAAAAGTTATAAATCTTTTGTGATTTACTAAAATAAATAAGAAAATAATATTTTTTAATGTAAGAACTAAGGAAAAAAAGAACAAGTAATTCATAAGGAACAAGAAGAGATTTATTAAAAAATACTACTATGTATAATTCAATTATAAATATATAAATAAAAATATCGTGAAATGATAATGAGGACAAATGTAACAATATGTATGAAAAAAATAATAAACATGTGTTACTATCTAATTGCACTAAAAACTTTATGAGGACTACCAAAATATGTTATTCTCCCTTATATTCGCTAGAGAAATAAATCTTCTTAGACTTATGAAAATGACTTCGTGAAAATAGAAAAATTATATTCCGCATGTTACATTTATTGATCCTTTCGTTCTTCAATACACCTCCTCTTTACTACTAGTAACTTCCATCTCCATCACTCCTTATCCCACCTCTCATAGTACTTATCTAAATTGCATATATAATTTTTAAATAATACTTTACTACTGAATATAAATCTCTCTTGATTTGCTAAAATAATAAGTAAAACAGAGTCAAGAAAAATAAAAAAGAGAGATAAAAGGATATTCTCTTAATTCCTTTTTACTTGTTTCTTTGACTTGACAAAGAACTTAGGAATCAAATATATTTAGAGTAAAACATACGAAATTATCTTTACTATTATGTTTCAAAAATTGAATTTGACTGTTAATACTTATTGTAATTACTTAATAAAATAATAATAATATTGAAAAAAGTTATAAATCTTTTGTGATTTACTAAAACAAAATAAGTAAAAATAATAATTAATTTTTAATATAAGAATTAAGGGAAGAAAGAACAAGTAATTCATGAGGAACAAGAAGAGATTTATTAAAAATTACTACTATGTATAATTCAATTAAAAATATATAAATAAAAATATCATGAAATGATAAATGAGGACAAATGTAAAAATATGTATGAAAAAAATAATAAACATGTGTTTACTATCTAATTGCACTAAAAGCTTTCTGAGGAGTACCAAAATATATTATTCTCCCTTATATTCTCTAGAGAAATAAATCTTTTTAGACTTATGAAAATGACTTCGTGAAAATAAAAAAATTATATTTCGCATGTTACATTTATTGTTCCCTTCAATACACCTTGTCTTCACCCCCAACATACTCCCATCTCTACTACTCCATACCTCAACCCTCATAGTGCTTATCTAAATTATATGTAAATAATTTTTAAGTAATATTTTACTTACATACCAAATATAAGAAAAAAAGTAAGAAACACAAAAAAAAAAAATTAAAACAAATATTTTTAATTGGAAAACCCATGTTTGTACCAAACATACTAAAAAGGAGAATAAGTATTCTTAAAAAATAATAAATGCTTTGAAAATGAGACCGCAACTGCAAAGTTGCACAAATTTTACTAAAATGTAAAAAATAAATATGAACTTTATCTGTTTCATTTTATTTTATATTTGTTGATTTAGTACTCTTATTAGTAAGAAGCTATTTAATAGGAGTTTGTTTATTTATCTCGATAATTATGATTTGAAAGTATATGATTGACAACTATTATGTTCTATAGTTACTTAGTGATAAGAGTAATATTGAAAGAAAATAATAAACCTTTCTTTATTTGCTAAGATAATAAGCAAAAAGAAATATTTTTTTTTAGTACAAGGATCAAGCAAAATGAAAAAAGAGATGGGTCTTGTCTTGAAAATCCAGGCAGGAGAGATATGGGGGGGTTGTCCAAAACAACACTAGTGGTTGGGTAAGGGGCTTTGAGAAGGCCCTTTCTTGGACCACCACCAACAACATGGAACTTCTGTCCCTTGGAGAAGGTCTTTAAATGGTTGAGGACCATAATCTGATATCCGTTACTATAAACCTTGATTCCATGGAAGTGATATCTATGCTATCTTCTAGTAATCCTCTATATAAAGCTATAATTGATGATTGCAGGTTAAAACTAAAAAGGCTAAGAAATCCGGGGGTGTTCCATTGCTATAAGGAGCAAAATAGAGTCGCGGATGCATGGCTAAATAGGGTGATTCTGAGGATATCCAGTTAGAGACCACCTTTTATGTAGTTCCACCGATGTGTGACCATCAGGCTGTATGGGCAGACATTGCAGGAACTCATTTTGTTAA
Organism: Capsicum pubescens; assembly: GCA_030864215.1. NCBI lineage: Eukaryota > Viridiplantae > Streptophyta > Magnoliopsida > Solanales > Solanaceae > Capsicum > Capsicum pubescens. The sequence continues at coordinate 131,335,968 of CM061543.1, forward strand.
AATTGTTAATACCTGTAACTATGGCACTTGTGGGAATCTCCCTCATTTTGTATTTAATCCCATCTAACCTTAGTTGGGACAACAATTTTTAATTAATATATCCTGTTTTCTACCAAAAAAAAGAGAGAAAGGATATTCTCTCAATTCCTTTTAACTTGTTTCTTTGACTTGACAAACAACTTAAGAATTTAATATATTAAGGATAATATATATGAAATTATCCTTATTAAATATGTTTTAAAAATTTAAATTTAGCTATTCATACTTTACTTAATTACTTGATAAAAATACTAATAATGATAAAAAGTTATAAATCTTTCGTGATTTACTAAAATAAATAAGAAAGAAAAATAATTAATATTTAATATAAAAAATAAGTAAAAAAGAATAAGAAACAAGAAGATATTTACAAAAAAAACGAATACTAAAAAAATAAAATTACAAAGTCCCAAATAAAAATATCAGAAAATAATAAATGAGGACAAATGTAATAACATGTATGGGAAATAAGTAAACATTTGTAGCTATTTAATTGGATTAAAAAGTTTGTGAGGACTACCAAAAAGGGATATCATCCCTTATATATAGTAGTAATAATATATATATATATATATATGTATGTATGTATGTAACACTCCAATTTTTTATAACCGGAACGCCACACGGTGCTCATGATCCTGAAGAACCACAAGCTAACCCTCATCTGATATTTGTACCTGTTCACTGCATAATATAATAAAATACATGCGAAAAACTGGCGAAAACTTGCCATAAGGTTCAAAATATCTAAAATACATAATTCTGCAAACAGAATACTTATACAACTGTCTGAAAAAACTCTAATTGTCTGAACTGTGGAGTTGATGGGACATGTCCTCAACTAACTCCATCTAATAAAATAAACTGAATATAATACTATACTGGAATAATAATCGTCCTCGAAATATGAGAACTCTCTAATACTTCTACTACTGCTGACTGAATCTGGAATGCTAAGGGTACTCTGGATCTCGTGCCTCTGAACCTATGTTGTCAAATCAAATATAAACACCATAGCATAAATGCGTCAGTACGTTGGAATGTACTGAGTATGCAAATGAGGTAAAGCTAAATGCAAAGGTTTTTGCATGAACAATTAATTAACTGAATGATATGCAAGAGCTGGATTAACATGCATAGAGAATCAGTAACTACTGAACATACTGCACATACTGACTCTGAGCATACCAGGACTAAATTTGATAACTAATACTGGACATACTATCAAGCTAAACTTTCTGAACATACTGAGATTCTGAGTATCTGGAGCTACTGAAACTGATATCTGAGTTCACTAACTCTGGAATAATGTACAATCGAGTCAACTAATATCAACAACTGAGTCTAAGCCTGCTAGTATCGACTGGCTGAATCTGAGATCGAACCTATCTAGTGGATGATCTCTAAGTCTTCTATAGTGATAAGAAATAATTAAATCTGAATTTGAGATCAAGCCTATCTAACGGGTGATCTTTGGATCTTCTGATAATGAGAATACTCAACTGAATTTGAGATCAAGCCTATCTAACAGGTGATCTTTGGATCTTCTGATAATGAGAATACTCAACTGAATTTGAGACTGAGATCAAGCCTATTTAACGGGTGATCTCTGTAAGTACTGATGTTGAATAACTTTATATGAGACCAGGCCTATCTAACGGGTGGTCCATGAATCACTGGAACTATCTGAGTTCCTTACTGAGATAGATGACTGTATCTGACAGTCCTAATTTTTGAGTTCTACTCTAAAGATTGATACTGAAACTACCACTGCGGGAGTTCTCACTTAACCGACATGCCCCGATCCTGAAATAGTGGGGTCCAACCTGTAACCCCAACTGGAATGGTGTCAATACCATGCCACGGGTAAAGACCTCTCTGGTCAATCCTATTTGACGAGTAACCCTCATAAGAAGTCAAGCCTAAGGCAGTATAATAGTCAAGCCTCTCTGGCGGGTGATAAACCTTTTTTCTGACGGGTGACTCCTACATCCTGCGCTGGCTACGCAGTTCTGGAGTTCAGGGATTGCTCCTAACAACTCTGCCTCTCTGACGGGGAGCTACCATCCCTACACTCGCTCGGTGCTAGCTCCTACTCCCAACTGAAAGACTCTGAACTAATTCTTAGAACTTGTACTTCAACTGAACTGAATCTATTACTGAGTTTCTTACTTGACTGAGGTGACTGAGTTCACTTGGTTCTATTATCTGACGGAATATGTCTGAATTCTACTTTCTTTCTGAATACAACTGAGTTCTGTAACTTACAGGGGCTTTACTGGAATCTAAACTGAATACTGAGTACTGAGCTTGATTAAACTGAATACTGAGATTCACTGAGTATTTTTATTGTTCAGTTATTGACTGAGTTCTATTGATCATAGAACGACTGAGATTATCTTGAGACTGACTCGGCTCTAGGCACACAACTATATTTTTCGGGTACAATTACCCCCAGGACTCGATGGAAGAAAACTGACAGGACTTGACTCTTTGAATTCATGACCAACATCCACATCATAGTAATAAATTCACCATATACTCAATAAAACATCACCTTAAGAACTTGGAAATACTAACATGTATTTTTATAGGAAATGCAAGCCAACACTTCATAACTCATTCCACAAGATCTTGCAATAAACACATAACATACATTCAACGTACATAATTAAGGATTACAAGCTAACATGTTACCATCCATTCACTAAAGCTTTTTAATAAACACTTGGCATGCTTAGCTTATACCAAACTTGGGGATTTCTAGTCAACATTGTCATAATGACCCAATTTTCTTCATACAAGAATTTTATCAAACATGTTGGGATAATGCTTTAGTTATTCAACAATTACTACTTATAAATATCATGACTCCATCAACCAATTCATCATACAAGAATTTCAACATGATATGATTATAGTTCAGCACACATGGAAAAATATGATTATTTCCAATGTCAGTCAACATATAACAACATCACACTTCAATCATCTTGGCCTTACAATAATTCATTACACTAATTAACATAATTTCATAATTCAACATGCTCCTTGAAGAAGTTTTATTATGAACACCATAAGATAAACACATACTAGGGTCAAAGCTTGAGTCTTTATCATCAAATCATGAATTTAATTTCAACCACATCAAGAACTTCAATTTCAAACCACATAAATCATAAAAACTCATAAAAATATTTTCTTTGAATTTTTAAAAAGGATTCTTGAGCTTCTTGGATGAAAGAAACCGAAGGATCAACACTTGCATACCTTAATCTTTGAAATTGGATGAATTCTAATGCTTGAGACTCTATCCGCACTAGTAAAAAATAATTCTTGAAGCCCACACTATGAGGAACTTGATTCTTGAAGAAATCTTGAAGATTTATGGATGATTTTTGGAAGATTAATATTCTTGAATTGAAACCCTAGATATTTTCTTAAGAGAATTGGAAGAGAAAATGATGAAATTAGGGTTTGGATGGGGGTTCTCAATTTATAGAGGCCTCCAAAAGATGGGAAAATACCAAAATACCCTTGTAAAAACATCCCTTAATTGCTGGGAAAAAAATAGCTAACAACATTCGTGACAAATTGTTAAGCTGGTAATAAGTTGTCACGAAATATCGTCACAAAAGGGTAAGTTCTTGATTTTCTGGTTAAGGTTGACGATATTGGTGATAAGCTATCACGGGCGTGACGACTTATCACAAAATGTCGTCACTGGGGGTGAAAATCTTCCCAGGGCTGACGACATTGGCGATAAGTCGTCACGCTTGTGACAGCTTATCACGAATGTCATCACTCAGTTTCCCAACCTGACATGCTGGAGTAAAATAGACATAACTCCTTTCTCCAATATTGGATTTGGGAAAAATTGGTATTGTTGGAAATATAATTCAAAGAGATTTCATTTGATATATAGTAGGTCCTCTAATTTGATATATACAAGGAGTTATGGTCGATTGAAGTTGACCTAAGTTTTGACACTCACTAAAACTTGAACGATAGGAAAGCTTTCAACTTGTCCTTGAGTTAGAAGACCTCTATGATCTTAATTTATGCTCAAATAGATTCCCACACTACATAATTGATTAACTCACTAAATTTACATAGGATTTGAGGCTTTTGGAACATCTACGCATATGAATGACGGATTTCCATTCTAGTCCAAAATATGGGGTGTTACATTATCTCCCCCTTAGAATCATTCATTCTTCCTCGAATATCGCTTGATATGTTACGAGTATAGATTAACTGAACTTACTTAAGGTACATGAAAATCTAGAACATGACTATATGACGGAAATTACTGACACACAGATTTTTCCACTAGAGTATGCATGCATAGCTGATGCATAGAATACCTGGCTGAAACATTAATAAGCTAAATTATCATACGGGACATGCATATCTGATGCATGGATCTATAACTGAGTTGTTCTCATGTACACATAATATACTAATAGGCTGAACTTTATCTACTGAACATGCATAAGTAATGCATGGAGGTCCGACAGAACTTACTCTTGAAAACATGACTGACTATTCAATGATAACTGATGCAAATCTTGAAAACTTTGGGGAGTCGTAGGGTATCTCCCCCTTGGGACACTAAGTCCCTCTAAGAACACTTAGTTCGTTGATATACTGCAACGATGCATAAGGCATCTATGAATTGGATCATATGCATGATGCTTGAAATTAGTGATACTTGCAACTACTAGAATACTCTATCTTGGAATAACTTAATATCTGAGACACCTGATAGCATAGTTAGATGAAGAGATAAGAAAACAAACTATATGTATCTAACTGTCTGACTGCTATACTGAATACTTTCTCTACTAACTAACTCATCCTGAAAACTTAAGCTCAAGTAGGAGCAAAGAATGTAGCAATTCATATCAGGAAGATGAAGAACTCATAACGTACCCGAATCTATGTCAGGGAAACATTCATGATCATGGTTAGTCTGAAGCGCATAAAGTTTTTTCTAATGCTGATGTGAATTTGTACCCCTTTGAGCTAACACTCTACACTCCCGCATTCTATGGACTATCTTTCCACATCCAAAACATACATTGTTATTTGCTCTACACATACCTAGATGATTCTTGCCACACTCTCCACAAAGAGGATAAGTACGCTCACTTCTCACACTACCCTGGGCTTTGGAGCCTGGTGCCCCATCATGAATATAATCTCCGAGCTGAGGTGTGGGTACACTAGCTGAGGATGGAGCTGGGTTTGAAAATTTATGACAATGGGGAGAATGGTTACCACCCTGTGACCCTGGATGGGAGAAACTATGACTACCTGTTCTAGCTTTCTTATTAGATCTCTCTCTTTCCTTTATCTTATCTGACTTAATATGTTGCGCATGCATCATCAAACTAGAAAGATCTATTTCTCTATCAAGCATAGTGGTTCTACACTCTTTCAACACCATCCCGGATACACCAGTCACAAACTTACGCATACTCGCTCTAGGGTCAGCTATCAATTCAGAGGCATACTTGACTAACTGATTGAACTTAAGACAATACTCCTTCACTGTCATAGAGCCCTGTCTTAGGTTTATAAATTCTTCTATCTTAACTTCTCTCATCTTTAATAGGAAAAACTTATCTAAGAAGGTATCCTGAAATGTCTGCTAAGTCATGGGAGCATCATCCTCTCCTTTACCCTTCCTCTACGCTACAAGCCTACTAGTATCGACTTACTGAATTTGAGATCGAACCTATCTAGCGGATGATATTTAAGTCTTCTATAATGATAAGAAATAATTAAATCTAAATTTGAGATCAAGCCTATCTAACGGGTGATCTCTAGATCTTCTAATAATGAGAATATTCAACTAAATCTGAGACTAAGATCAAGCCTATCTAATGGGTGATCTCTATAAGTACTGATGCTGAATAACTTTATGTGAGATCAGTCCTATCTAGATGGTGGTCCACAAATCACTGAAACTATCTAAGCTCCTTACTGAGAGAGATGACTGTATCTGACAGTCCTAATTTTTGAGTTCTACTTTGAAGACTGATACTGAAACTGCAACTGTGGGAGTTCTCACTTAACCGACATATATCAAGCCTGAACTAGTAGGGTCCAACTTGTAACCCCAGCTGGAAAGGTGTCAATACCATTCCATGGGTAAAGACCTCTCTGGTCAAGCCTATCTGACGGGTGACCTTCGTAGGAAGTCAAGCCTAAGGCAGTATAATAGTCAAGCCTCTCTGACGGGTGAAAAGCCTTTTTTATGATGGGTGACTCCTACATCCTATGCTAGCTACACAGTTCTAGAGTTCAGGGATTTCTCCTAATGACTCTGCCTCTCTGACGGGGAGCCGTTATCCCTGCACTTAGTCGGTGCTAGCTCCTACTCCCAACTGAAAGACTGTAAATAGATTCTTAGAACTTGTACTTCAACTGAACTGAATCTGTTACTGAGTTTCTTACTTGACTGAGGTGAATGAGTTCGCCTTGTTTCGTTATCTGATGGAATATGTCTGAATTCTACTTTCTGTCTGAATACAACTGAGTTTTGTAACTTACAGGGGCTTTACTAGAATCTAAACTGAATACTGAGTACTGAGCTTGATTAAACTGAGTACTGAGATTTATTGAGTTTTCTTACCATTCAGTCATTTTTTGAGTTCTATTAATCATAGAACTACTGAGATTATCTTGATACTGACTCGGCTCTAGGCATACTACTATATTTTTTTAGTACAAGTACCCCTAGGAATCGATGGAAGGAAACTGACAGGACTCGACTCTTTGAATTCATGACAAACATCCACATCATAGTAATGAATTCACCATATACTCAATAAAACATCACTTTAAGCACTTGGAAATACTAACATGTATTTTTATAGGAAATGCAAGCCAACACTTCATAACTCATTCCACAAGATCCTTCAATAAATACATAACATGAATTCAAGGTACATAATTAAGGAATTCATGCAAACATGTTACCATTCATTCACTAAAGCTTTTGAACAAACACTTGGCATGCTTAGCTTATACCAAACTTGGGGATTTCTAGTCAACATTGTCATAATGACCTAATTTCCTTCATACAAGCATTTTATCAAACATGTAGGGAGAATGCTTTAGTTATTCAACAATTACTACTTATAAATATCATGACTCCATCAACCAATTCATCATACAAGGATTTCAACATGATATGATCATAGTTCAACTTACATGAAAAAATATGATTATTTCCAACGTCAGTCAACATATAACATCACACTTCAATCGTCTTAGCCTTACAACAATTCATTACACCAATTAACATGATTACATAATTCAACATTCTCCTTGAAGAGGCTTTATTATAAACACCACAAGATCAACACATACTTGGGTCAAAGCTTGAGTCTTTATTATCAAATCATGAATTTAATTTCAACCACATCAAGAACTTCTATTTCAAACCAAATAAATCATAAAAACTCATAAAAAATATTATCTTTGAATTTTTAAAAAGGATTCTTGAGTTTCTTGGGTGAAAGGAACCCAAGGATCAACACTTGCATACCTTAATTTTTTGAAATTGGATGAATTCTAATGCTTGAGAATCTATCCTGACTTGTAATAAATTATTCTCGAAGCCCACACTATGAGGAACTTGATTCTTGAAGAAATCTTGAAGATTTATGGATGATTTTTGGAAGATTAATGTTCTTGAATTAAAACCCTATATATTTTCTTAAGAGAATTGGAAGAGAAAATGATGAAATTAGGGTTTGGATGGGGGTTCTCATATTTATAGAGGCCTCCAAAAGATGGGAAAAGATCAAAATACCCTTGAAAAAACATCCCTTAATTGATGGAAAAAAATAACTAACGACATTCATGACAAGTCGTCAAACTGGTGATAAGCCGTCATGAAATGTTTTCACAAAAGAGTGAAATCTTGATTTTTTGGTTAAGGTTGACGACATTGGTGGTAATCCATCATGGGCGTGATGACTTATCACAAAATGTCATCACTGGGGGTGAAAATCTGCCTAGGACTGACGACATCTGTGATAAGTCGTCATGCTTGTGACAGCTTATCACGAATGTCGTCACTCAGTTTCCCAACCTGACATGCTAGAGTAAAATGGGCATAACTCATTGCTCCGATATCATATTTGGGAAAGATTGGTATTGTTGGAAAGATAATTCAAAGTGATTTCATTTTATATATAGTAGGTACTCTAATTCGATGTATACAAGGAGTTATGGTCAACTGAATTTGACCCAATTTTTGACACTCACTAAAACTTGAATAATAGAAAAGGTTTCAACTTGTCCTTAAGTTAGGGGACCTTTATAATCTTAATTCATGCTCAAATAGATTTCCACACTACATAATTAATTAGTGCATTAAATTTACATAAAATTTGAGGCTTTTGGTACATCTACGCATATGAATGATGGATTTCCATTCTAGTCCAAACTGTAGCGTGTTACAATGTATGTATATCTTATTTAGTGATGTACATAGTACGTAGTAAAATTTTAACTAAATCTATCCAATTATTGTGAGACCCCGCAAAATTCTAAGATTAACTCATTCCTTTAGAGCATGAAAAGAGGTCCCAGTCTTAGAAATATCAGCTAAGTATTTACACTTAGAATTTATTTTAGCCTATTTTAGCCTTATTAAGTTGGCGATATTATTTCACAACCCTTATGACATTAAAATGTAAGACCCCATAAAATTCTCTCATAGTCTGAGCCTTAGAACGTGTTTAGCAAAGTGTAAATCCGACCCTAAAAGGTTGAGAAGTGTATTCCCAAGTGAGAAATATTTTGAAACATGTATAATTTACCTAATATAGATATTTTTTCATGTAGATAATTGAATAAGCTTTCTGTCGATACCAATTTCATCAAAATCTGACATCGAACGAGGAAGTTATGACCGTTTTATAGAAAGAAGTCGGAACCGCCCAGGTGCGACAGCTGGGTTGACGGAACGTCGATCTTGTGATGCACCATCACCCATACCGTCGCAACCAAGGTAGTAACTCTTTTTTCTAGCCCAAGTGCAACGACCGAGATAATGGACCATCACCGCTGAGGCAGTGTGGCCTCATCCTGGCCAACGTGCCATGGACAATCTGACGGACCATTGAGTTAGCGACGAACCATCGATGAAACCATTGCATCGAGGTAGAGTGTTCTTTTTCTGACCGATGTACGACGGAAGATCCGACAGACCATCAGACTAAGCGACGCACCGTCGCTTCGACCATCGCATCCCCCGTTCAACATTTTTAACTCATTTTAAAAAGTACTTTTTGGTCTTTTTTTCACTCTTTACAACCCCTATTTATACTCGATCAAGGCTCACAACTTCATTTTTCCTCTTCAACATCAAAAGCTAGGGTTTTTACAAAATCAAAACCCTTCTTTCTTATTCTAGAAAAATTAAGAGAAATTAAGAAATCAAGAATCTCTCCAAGAGCCTCCAAGAAAGAGTTTCCTAAGGAATAAAGATGTTGATTCTTGGGTCCCTTTCATCTAAGAAGCTCAAAAACCCTTTTCTAAATTTCAAAGATTTTATGATTATGAGTTTTCATGATTTATATGAATTGAAATTGGAGTTCATGCTATTATTGAGTTTTTAATTCATGTTTTGTTTATGAGGTTTCAAGATTTGACCCTAGTATGTGATATTCATGTGATGTTCATGATAAAACCTCTTCAAGTTTCTTGTTAAGTGATGTGTTCATGTCAACTAAGTGTAGAAATTGTTGAATAAGCTAAGCATTCTCCCCATATGTTTGATAAAATGCTTATGTGAAAGAATTAGAGCCATTATAGCATGTTGACTAGAAATCCCCAATTGTGTGCAAGCTCATGCATGCCAAGTGTTTGTGGAAAAGCCTTAGTGAATGAATTGTGGCATGATAGAATGAATTCTTTAATTATGTGTTTTTTGATACATGCTAAGACATTAATACATGCTAAGTGTTTGATGCAAGACCTTGTTGAATAGAGTATCAGCCAATAGAATGTGTCCCTATACTATCACATGTTTATGATTCCTAAATGCTTGAAGAGATGCTTTAGTGATTGTGATGGTGAATGGATGTCCATGGTCTTGATTATTCAAGAATGGTATGTTTTACTTTTATGTTATCGAGTCCTGGGGGTATTTATACCCGATAATTTAGCTGCAGTCTAGAGCTCGTGTCAGTTTTCACGATAATCTTAGTCAATCCACGATTCTTAGAACTCAGTGAGTGATAGAACTCTATACTCTCAGACAGATAAAGAACTTAAGAAATCTCACAAATCTCAGTAATCTCAGTATCACTAGTATTCTAGCCTCAGTTCAGTACTCAACTTAGATCTAGTAGTATTCAAGTGTTTAGTTTGGAACTCAGTATAATATAGTCAGATAACGAGATTCAGTAGTATTTCGTCAGATACGGAACCAAGTAAATTCAGCGTAACTCAGTCACGTCATTTGAGAAATATGATCAGTAACAGATTTAACTCAGTTTAAGTTTAGTTAAGAATCAGTTTAGAGTCTTTAAGTTGGGAGTAGGAGCTAGCATCGAGCGAGTGCAGGGATGGAGACTCCCTGTTAGAGAGACAGAGTTATTAGGAGTAATCCCTAAACTTCAGAACTGCGTAGCCAACGCAGGAGAAAGAGTCACCCGTTAGAATAAGGCTTGACTATTATACTGCCTTAGGCTTGACTTTCTGTGAGGGTCACCTATTAGAGAGGCTTGACCAAAGTTGAGGTCTTTATCCGTGGCACGGTATTGACACCCTTCCAGATGGGGTTACAGGTTGGACCCCACTAGTTCAGATTCAAGGTATGTCGGTTAAGTGAGCACTCCCATAGTTACAAATTCAGTATGAATCTTTAGAGTAGAACTCAAAAATTAGGACTATCATATACAGTCACCTTTATCTGTAAGGAACTCAGATAGTTCCATTGATTCATGGACCACCCGCTAGATAAGCATGGTCTCACGTAAAGTTTTTCAGTATCAGTATTATCAGATCTAGAGATCACCCATTAGATAGGCTTGATCTTAGTCTTAGATTCTGTTGAGTAATCTCATTATCAGATCCAGAGATCACCCATTAGATAGGCTTGATCTCAATCTCAGATTCAGTTGAGTAATCTCACTATCAGATCCAGAGATCATACGTTAGATAGGATTGATCTCAGTCTCATATTCAGTTAATAATCTCATTATCAGATCCAGAGATCACCTGTTAGGTAGGCTTGATCTCAGTCTCAGATTCAGTTGAGTCTTCTTATTATTAGATTCAGAGATCTTTCACTAGATAGGTTTGATCTCAGATATAATCTTTTTCTATCATTGGTAGTAGATTCAAGGATCATCCGTTTGAGAGGTTTGATCTCAGATTTAGTCGGTCAAGAGTAGTAAGCTCAGTTTTTAGTCATTGATATGAATAGATTCAGTTAATCAGCTTTAGTATCATCAGTTTTCAAGATCACTCACTAGATGGGACTGATCTATATTTTAGTACTCATTTTTCTATATCAGGAGATTCAGTTGTTCAGTATCTCAGTATTAGTAATGATTTCAGATGTTAGTAAAGAAGTATCCAAGTTTTAGTATTTCGAGTTGTGATATTTTTAGTCATGGTTTGTGAATTCATGCATATGTCCTCATTCAGTATTCTCATTATTATTCAGTTAAGTAATTTTTCATGCATAAGCCCTTGCATTTAGCCTTACCATATCTTCATACTCAATATATTCCCATACTGACCCATTTGCGCTATGGTATTTTATTTGACACCATAGTTTCAGAGGCATAAGATCTAGAGTACCCCTAGCATCTCAATCCCAGTCAGCAGCAGTAGACGTAGCCGTGAGTCCACTTCATTCGAGGATGATCCTTATTTTATTATTGTATCAGATTTAGTTTATTTTCAGTAGATGGAGTTAGTTGGGGACATGTCCCATCAACTCCATAGTTATGACATTAGAGGCTTTTCGGACAGATATATCAGTATTCAGTTTTCAGTTTGGAGTATTCTAGAAGTTTTGAACCTTATGGCTAGTTTTTACTAGTTTTCCACATTTATTACAGATATTATGCAGTGCTCAGGTATAGATATAAGTAGAGGGTTAGCTTGTGGTCCTTCGGGATCATGAGCACCGTGTGACGTTCCGATTTCATAAAAATCAGGTCGTTACAAACTTGGTATCAGAGCCTAAGGTTCAATAATGTCCTAGGGAGTCTGAAAAGCCGCATCTAGTATAGTCTTGTGCATAGATGTGATGCAAACCATATTTATGTACAAGAGGCTATAAGATGTTTTTAGGAGCAGTTTTCCTTTTTTCAGTATTAATATCGTGCGAGTGAGCATGAGCTTAAGTTGATCCTCAGTCTAATACACCTTTTTTTTCATTTATAGAGCATGCCTCCTCGCAGAGATAGTTCCCATAGGGTTGATGACCAGACACCTCATCCAGTAGATCCTTAGAATGAGAGTGTGTTACACGCCAAGTTTTGGGCAGCTTTTCATGCGCTAGCCCAAGCTGTGACGACTAATGTTCAGGGGAACCATCAGGTTGTGGCCCTACCTCAGCAATATGGGGGTTCATCCATAGCTAGAATTAGAGATTTCATGAGGATGAGCCCACCAGAATTCTTTAGGTCAGTAGCAAGTGAGGAACCACAACTTTATCTAGATGAGGTGATGAAGATCACCCAGATTATGCATATTTCTGAGAAGGAGAGTTTAGAGTTAGTGTCCTATAAGATGAAGGATATTGCTCATGATTGGGTAGTGTTGTGGAAGAATGGTAGAGGGGAGGATGCAGCTCCTATGACTTGGCAAGAGTTTCAAGATGCCTTTCTAGATAAGTTTTTCCCGCTAGAGATGAGAGAGGCTAAGTTAGAAGAGTTCATGAACCTAAGGCAAGGCTTCATGACAGTTAAAGAGTATTGTCTTAAGTTCAACCAGTTAGCTAAGTATGCTCCTGACTTGATAGATGACCCTAGAGCGAGTATGAGTAAGTTTATGACTGGTGTATCCGGGTTAGTGTTGAAGGAGTATAGAGGCAATACTCAATAGAAATATGGACCTTGATAGACTTATGATGAATGTGCAGTAGATTAAGGATGATAAGATAAAACAAAGAGAGAGAGTGAGTAAGAAAGCCAGAACAGGTAATCATGGTTTCTCTCAGGCAGGCTCCCAAGGTAGTAAAAATTCTTAACATAGCTAGAGATTTCCAGTCCCAGATCTATCCTCAGCTAGTGTACCCATATTAAAGTTTGGGGATGTTAGTTATGATGGAGCGCCAGGTTCCAAAGCCTAGAGTAGTGCTAGTGGTGTTCATACTTATCCACTTTATGGAGAGTGTGGTAACAGCCACCTAGGTGTGTGTAGATCCGGTAGTGATGTGCGCTATGGGTGTGGTGAGCCAGGTCACAAAATGTGAGAATGTAGAGTGCTAGCTCATAGGGGTAGAGAGTTTCGTCAGTAGGGTGCCCCTCTGGTGCCAATAGTGGCCAGCGTCAGAACAGACTCTATGCACTTCAGACCCACCATGATCAGGAAAGGTTCCCTGATATAGTTTTGGGTATGTTATGAGTCCTTCATCTTTATGATATGCATTGTTATATCCTTTGCTCCCATTTTTAGCTTATATGTCAGCATGAGTCATGCATTAGTTTTAGATCTTAGGCGGTCAATCACGACCCAGTTCGTAGGTGCTCCGTGTACCGCCCTAGTATTTTAGTAAATTATTTTAGGGGGACATAGAGTCCCAATGGGTAGATACCCTATGATATTACAATACTTTCATGTCCTTAGACTCATTCAGTTGTATGTTTAGACTCACTTTATGAAGTTAACATTAGTTATTATTACATAGCCAGTCATGCTTTCGAGAGTCAGTTCAATCAGACATCCATGTATTAGATATGCATGTTCAGTAGAGAGAGTTCAGTTTTTCGGTGTATTTAGTCATGCATTCATGAGATCAACTCAGTTATGCATCCATGCATCAGATGTGCATGTCCATTATGATAATTCATCTTATGAGTAGCTTCAGTCGAGTATTCCATGTATCAGATATGCATGTCCAGTATGAGAGCTCAGTATATCAGTAGTTCCAGTTGCATGATCATGTTTTTTATGCTCCCGTTCCTTGAGTAAGTTTAGTTGATCAACATTCTTAGACTATCAAGATACATTCAAGGTTGAATATTTCCAAGGGGGAGATATTGTAAGACCCCACAAAATTCTCTAGTAGTCTGAGCCTTAAAGCGTGTTCAGTGAAGTGTAAATTCGGCCCTAAAAGATTGAGAAGTGTCTTCCCAAGTGAGAAACATTTGAACAGTGTATAATTTCCATAATATCAACCTTTTGTCATGTATATAATTGAATAAGCTTTCCATCGATACCAATTTCGTCAAAATCTGACATCGAATGAGGAAGTTATGGCCATTTTATAGAAAACAATCAGAACCGCCCAGGTGCGACGGCCGGGTTGATGGACCGTCAAGCTTGCGACGGACCGTTACCCATACCATCATAACCAAGGAAGTAACTACTTTTTTTGCCCTAGTGCGATGGATGAGATGACTGACTGTTAAGCTAGCGACGGACCGTCACCGCTGAAGCAGTATAGCCTCATCTTGGCCAACGTGCGACGGACGATCCGACGAACCATCGGTTTTGTGATAAACCATCAATGAGACCATCGCATCGAGGCAGTGTTTTTTTTTCTGACCGATGTGCGACAGACGATCCGATGGACCATCAGACTAAGCGACGGACCATCGCTTCGACCGCAGCAGCCCCCGTTCAGCATATTTAACTCATTTTAAAAAGGACTTTTTGGTCTTTTTCCACTCTTTTCAGCCCCTATTTATACCCGATCAAGGCTCACAACTTCATTTCTCCTCTTTAACATCAAAAGCTAGGGTTTCTACAAAATCAAAACCCTTCTTTCTTCTTCAAGAAAAATCAAGAGAAATGAAGAAATCAAGAATCTCTCCAAGTGCCTTCAATAAAGAGTTTTCTATGGTATGAAGATGTTGATTCATGGGTCCCTTTCATCTAAGAAGCTTAAGAACCCTTTTCTAAATTTCAAAGATTTTATGTTTATTAGTTTTCATGATTTATGTGAATTGAAATTGGAGTTCCTGCTATTATTGAGTTTTTAATTCATGTTTTGTTTATGAGGTTTCAAGCTTTGACTCTAGTATGTGATATTCATGTGATGTTCATGATAAACCCTCTTCAAGTTGCTTGTTAAGCGATGTGTTCATGTCAATTAAGTGTAGAAATTATTGAATAATCAAAGCATGCTCCCCATATGTTTGATAAAATACTTATGTGAAAGAATTAGATCCATTATAGCATGTTGACTAGAAATCCCCAATTGTGTGCAAGCTCATGCATGCCAAGTGTTTGTGGAAAGCCTTAGTGAATGAATTGTGGCATGATAGCATGAAATTCTCCAATTATGTGTTCTTTAATACATGCTAAGTGTTTGATGCAAAACCTTGTTGAATAGAGTATGAGCCAATAACATGTCTCCCTATACTATCACATGTTTATGATTCCTAAATACTTGAAGAGATGCTTTAGTGATTGTGATAGTGAATGGATGTCCATGGTTTTGATTATTCAAGAATGGTTATGTTTTACTTTTATGTTATTGAGTCCTGGGAGTATTTATACCCAACAATTTAGCTGCAGTCTAGAGCCCGTGTCAGTTTTCATGATAATCTCAGCCAGGCCACGATTCTAAGAACTCAGTGAGTTATAGAACTTTGTACTCTCAAACATATACAAAACTTAAGAAATCTCAGATATCTCAGTAATATCAGTATCGCTAGTATTTTAGCCTCAGTTCAGTACTCAACTCAGATTTAGTAGTATTCAAGTGTTCAGTTTAGAACTCAGTATCATGCAGTCAGATAACAAGATTCAGTAGTATTCCGTTAGATACGAAACCAAGTAAATTCAGCGTAACTCAGTCAGGTCATTCAATAAATTTGATCAGTAACAAATTCAGCTCAGTTTAAGTTCAGCTAAGAATCAGTTTATAGTCTTTCAGTTGGGAGTAATAGATAGCACCGAGCGAGTGCAGGGATGGAGACTCCCCGTTAAAGTGGCAAAGTTGTTAGGAGCAATCCTTGAACTCCAGAACTGCGTAGCCAGTGCAGGAACATGAGTCACCCGTTAGAATAAGGCTTGACTATTATACTGCCTTAGGCTTGACTTCCTGTGAGGGTCACCCGTTAGAGAGGTTTGACCAGAGTTGAGGTCTTTCCCCGTGGCACGGTATTGACACCCTTCTAGTTGGGGTTACAGGTTGGACCTCACTATTTTAGATTTGGGTAATGTCGGTTAAGTGAGAACTCCCACAGTTACAGATTCAGTATCAATTTTTAAAGTAGAACTCAGAAATCAGGACTGTCAGATACAGTGACCTATATCTGTAAGGAACTTAGATAGTTTCATTAATTTATGGACCACCCTCTAGATAGGCATGGTCTCATGAAATGTTATTCTGTATTAGTATTATCAGATCCATAGATCACCCATTAGATAGGCTTGATCTCAGTCTCAGATTCAGTTGAGTAATCTCATTATCAGATCCTGAGATCACCCATTAGATAGGCTTGATCTCAGTCTCAGATTCAGTTGAGTAATCTCATTATTAGATCCAGAGATCACCCGTCATATAGGTTTGATCTTATCTCAGATTCAGTTGAGTAATCTCATTATCAGATCCAGAGATCACCTGTTAGGTAGGCTTGATCTAAGTCTCAGATTCAATTGAGTATTCTCATTATCAGATTCAGAGATCTTCCGCTAGATAGGTTTGATCTCAGACGTAATCTTTTCTTATCATTGATAGTATATTCAGGGATCATACATTAGAGAGGTTTGATCTCAAATTCAACCAGTCGAGAGTAGTAAACTCAGCTTTCATTCATTGATATGAGTAGATTCAGTTAATCAGGTTCAATATCATCAGTTTCTGAGATTACTCACTAGATGGGACTGATCTCAATTTTAGTACTTAGTTTTCTATATCAGGAGATTCAGTTATTAGTAGTGAGTTTAGATATTAGTAAAGCAGTATCCGAGTTTTAGTATTTCGAGTTGCGATGTTTTCATTTATGATTTGTGCATTCATGCATATGTCCTCATTCAGTATTCTCATGACTATTCAGTTAAGTAATTGTTCATGCATAAGTCCTTGCATTTAGCCTTACCTCATCTTCATACTCAGGATATTCCTATACTAACTCATTTGCACTTTGGTGTTTTATTTGATACCATAGGTTTAGAGGAACGAGATCCAGAGTACCCCCAGCAGCTCAGTCCTACTCATCAGCAGTAGACGAAGCCATGAGTCCTCTTTATTCGAGGATGATCCTTATTTTATTATCGTATAAAATTTAGTTTATTTTCAGTAGATGGAGTTAGTTGGGGACATGCCCCATCAACTCCACAGTTATGACAGTTTAGAGGCTTTTCGGACAGATGTATTAGTATTCAGTTTTCAGTTTTGAGTATTCTAGATGTTTTGAACCTTATGGCCAGTTTTTACCAATTTTCCATATTTATTACAGATATTATGTAGTTCTCAGGTATAGATATCAGTATAGGGTTAGCTTGTGTTCCTTCGGGATCATGAGCACCGTGTGACATTTTGGTTCTAGAAAAATTGGGTCGTTATATAAAATATCGATCCCTGGATTGAATTATGATCAGGTATGTTAATAGGTCACTTCTGGTGAGTTTCGGATTTTTTGGACCTCGTTTGAATCGAGTTTGGATGACCAAGGCAGTAGGCCGATGTGATCTTGATGCGCCGCGTTGAAAAATAATTTTTTCCCAGCTTTCAGTGCAATTCTAGTGAACCAATGCAAACTCGATGCGGTGCGTTGGTCATCGCATCGATGCCATAGACGCAGCACGTCGGTCTGCGTGTCACTGGGCACAATTTCTGCTCATTATAAAGCTGCGACCAGTGGGGTAATTGGGTCATGTCCCTACTTGTATTCACCCCTAAAACACGTCATTAAGCCATCCAAAATGAAAAAAACACATTACTTCTCTCAATTTTACTCAAGAACAAACCCTAGGGAATCTAATTTAAAATTCAAGCTCTAAGAACACACCATCAATCCTCACGAATTTAATTACCAAGGTATGTTAGGTGTTCATCTATGGGTTTCTTTCTCCCATATAGTCCGAGAATCTCTTTTTCAAACTACAAGCTTATTAATTCATGATTTACATGCTTAAATTTGATTGTATTCATGTTCATGACATTATTTGGGTTTTAAATCCATGACTAATTGTAAGTTCCATGAAATTGACTTAACATGTACATTAAATTATGAAATTTCCAAGTTATAATCCTTGAATTAGCAAGTTTGGGTGTTGTAGTTACAATGTTTGTATGTTAACCATGATTATATGCATTAAGTTGTACACCTCAAGTGTTTGATAGAATGTCCATGTGAATTAAATGGTGAAATCATGACATGCTAGCATATGTACAAGTTTATGCCCTACAAGTGTGATAAAATGTCTCTATGGATGAATTATGGACAAGTGAACATTGTTATGTTTTTCAAGATCATGTTATGATTTACTTTTCATGCTATCGAGTCTTGGGGGTATTCAATACCCAAAAATCTAGATATTGACCTAGAGCTATAGTAGTTACAAAATAGTCTCAGAAATATCACACTTAATAGTATCCAGTACGACATCAGAACTCAGTGAACTCAGTCCAGTTCAGTCAGTTAACATGATCAGTAACAGTTTAGTCAAGCCTAGTACATTTTAGAAATCCGTTTAGTGTCTATTAAGTTGGGAGTAGGATTCAACATCGAGTGAAACCAAGGATGGGGACTCACCTTCCAGCAGAAGGTGTGATCCTTAGAAGTAGTCCTTGTGTTCCAGAACTACGTAGACAACATAGGTTGAGACATCAACCTACCAAATTGAGGGTTGATGAGGTGTCTTACCTTCCAGATTGAGGGTACCACAGTTCTCATTTAGAGAACCTTCTATATTGAGGGTGACTCATCAGCTTGTCTTTACCTGTGGCATGGTACTGACACCCTTCCAACTGGGGTTACAGGTTGGACCCCAATATATTCAGCGAGGGTCATGTCGGTAAGATGATTACCTTCCACTGTTTCAGTTTCAAACTCAGTATAGAACTCAGGTCAGTTCTACAGAACCCAAACTGTCGACACAGTAAATCAGTATTAGTAACTCAGTTATCAATAATCTCAGATATTAGTTACTTAGTTAAAAGAACCCAGTACTCAGTTTTAGTAAGAGCTAAGATACAGTATATATGCATATTCACAATATTGCATACTCAGTATTTACTGCAGTTTTAGTTATCCATGTACTCTCATATTCAGTTGTTCTTTATCATTTAGTTAGTTACTTTTCACTCATATGAACCCCTACATTCATCCTTACCTCATCTAGCATACCAGTACATTCCACGTACTGATGCATACTTTCTTTTAAACTATGATGTCTCATATCATGGGTTCAGAAGCTCATGTTCCCGACCGCGCATAGACAAACTCATCCAGTAGTACCAGATTTAGCAGTGAGTCCTCATTTATCGAGGATATGCTTTTATTTCAGTATTTCAATTTATTAGTATTTCAGTAGTTGGAGTTAATTGGGGGCTTGTCTTATCAACTCCACTTTTATACAGTTTAGATAGAGGCTTTTCAGACTAGACTTTCAGACAATATTCAGTTTTGTAGATTATTATTACTATTGATATTCTTCATCAGTATTTTATATTTTGAACCATATGGCATTTCAGTCTATTTTTCTATATTATTTTAGTATTTTTATCCAGTGATTGTAGCAGGTACCAGTCATGGGTTAGCTTTTTGCTTTGGGATTATGAGCACCGTGTGGCATCCGGGGTGCAGACTCGGGGCGTTACAAACTTGGTATCAGAGCTTAAGGTTTAGCAGAGTCCTAGAGAATCTAAAATCCATGTCCAGTAGGTTCTGGTGCATGGGTGTGTAGTGAGCCACACTTATGAACAAGAGGCTATGAGGCATTTTTAGGAAAAGTTTTCCTTCTTTCATTATTAATATTTTGTGAGTAAACATGAGCTCAAGTTATAATCTCAGTCTATTCCTTTTTTTTTACTTCCGTTTATAGAACATGCCTCCTAATAAGAACAACGGAAAGAGAACAGAAAACCATCCAGCACCTCCGCCCATTCAGGTAGATCCCCTAGACGAGTATGTCTTCCATGCAGAATTTAGAGCAGTTTTCACCACTCTAGCTCATTCTGTGGCAGCCTAGAATGAACTCCCAGCTACCATCCCGATTAACCCAGTGGCCAATACTACTATAACTAGAATTCAGGACTTCACCTGAATGAACCCTCCATCATTTACCAGGTCTAAGTCAGATGAGGACCTACAAGAATTCCTTAATCAGGTGTAGAAACTCATAGATATTATGGGGGTGACTGCTAGTGAGAGTGCTGAGTTGGATGCATATTAGTTGTAGGATGTGGCTCACTCATGGTATAAGTAATGAAAGGCGGAGAAGGATGCAGATACATGGCCTATAGAATGGGAGGAGTTTACCACTGTTTTCCTTGATAGGTTCTTCCCACTAGAGTTGAGGGAAGGAAAAGTTTTAAAGTTTATTAATCTGATATAGGGAAATATGACAGTAAAAGACTATTCTCTTAAGTTTACTCAGCTAGCCAGATACGCTCCTTATGTGGTAGCAGATAACAGATCTAAGATGAGTAAGTTTGTGTTAGGTGTGTCTAACAGTGTGGTCAAGGAGTATAAGAACGCAATACTGATTAAGTATATGGACATATCCAGGCTCATGGTCCATGCTCAGTAGATAGAGAAGGCTAAGAATAGTGAACAAGAGAGGGAGAACAAGAGATCTAGAACAGGTAGCTTTAACTTCGCTCAGCCTAAGTCAGAAGGTGGAAATAATTCTCAGTTCTACCTGAAATATTTAGTCCCAATCCATCCTCATCCAGTGCTCCAGTGCCAAAATTTATATATGGAAATAAAGAGAGGGAGCCAGGCTCTAAACCTCAAGGTAGTGTTAGCAGTGCCCAAACAAATCCACTCTGCCAAAAGAATGGCAAAAACCATTAAGGAGTCTGCAGAGATGGCAGTGATGTATGTTTCAAATATGGCAAGCCAGGCCATAGGGTCAGAGAGTGTCCTCAAGTGGGTTTGCAGAGTCATCATAATCGTCCCTCAGCTCAGTCCGGTCACCTGAATCAGCAGGGTGCCTCTTCCAGTACCACCAGTGGGCAATGCCCAAATAGACTCTATGCACTTCAGTCCCAATATAATCATGAAAGTTCCCCTGATGTGGTCACTAGTATGTTACAAGTTTATCATTTACAAGTTTATGCTTTGCTAGATCCAGGAGCTTCTTTGTCCTTTGTATCTCCTTATATAGTTGTTGACTTCGGAGTCAGTCCCAAAATCCTAGTAGATCCTTTCTCAGTCTCTACCTCAGTGTGTAAATCTATCATAGACCTACGGGCATACAGGAATTGTTCGGTTATGGTATCTCAAAAATTTACTTCAGCAGACTTAGTAAAATTAGAGATGACAAATTTTGATATTATTCTCGACATGGATTGGTTTCATTCATGCTATGCTTCAGTTGGATGCAAAAATAGAATTGTTTATTTTCCGTTCCCGAATGAACCTGTCCTAGAGTGAAGGGGTAGTACCCAGCACTTAGGGGTCAGCTTGTTTCTTACCTAAAGGTGAGGAAAATAATATCTAAGGGATATGTTTATCATCTTATTCTAGTTAA
The DNA here is from genome assembly GCA_030864215.1 of Capsicum pubescens. Taxonomy (NCBI): domain Eukaryota; kingdom Viridiplantae; phylum Streptophyta; class Magnoliopsida; order Solanales; family Solanaceae; genus Capsicum; species Capsicum pubescens. Next base: position 131,357,871 of record CM061543.1, read on the forward strand.
GGATTCTGGTTCTAATACTCCCAGTCTTGAGTTAGTTCCAGTAGCATTTGAATTTTCAGATGTGTTTCTCGAAGATCTTCTCAGAGTTCCTCCCGAGAGGGAAATTGACTTCGAAATAGACCTTCTTCCTGATACTCAGCCTATTTCTATCCCACCATATAGAATGGCTCCAGCAGAACTCAAAGAATTAAAAGAACAGTTGAAGGATCTCCTAGATAAGGGATTTATCAGACCCAACGTATCCTCTTGGGGTGCACCAATTCTATTCGTGTGTAAGAAAGATATTTCTCTTAGAATGTGTATAGACTACCGTCAGTTGAATAAAGTCACGGTCAAGAAAAAGTATCCACTACCCAGAATTAATGACTTGTTTGACCAACTTTAGGGTGCCAGTTACTTTTCTAAGATAGACCTCAGATCAGGCTATCATCATCTCAGATTCAGAGAATGTGACATTCCAAAATCAACTTTTAGAATTCAGTATGGTTACTTTTAATTCCTAGTTATACCATTTGGTATTACCAATGTCCCAACAACCTTCATACACTTGATGAACCATGTGTTCAAGTAGTACTTGGACATGTTCATCATAGTCTTCATTGATGACATTCTTGTCTACTCCCATAGTGAATGTGATCATGTAGACCATCCCAGAATAGTCTTACAAACTCTCAGAGCCCATCAGTTGTTCGCCAAATTCAGTAAGTGCAAATTTTGGCCAAGGTCAGTAGCTTTTATTGATTATATAGTTTCTGGTGATGGAATCAGAGTTGATCCTCCAAAGATCGAAGTAGTAAGAAACTGGCCCAGGCTCATCTCTCCATCAGATATCAGGAGTTTCTTGGGTTTGGCTTGCTATTATCGATAGTTTGTGGAGGGATTTTTGTATATTGCATCCCCAATGTCCAGATAGACATGAAAAAAGTCAAATTCCAATGGTCAGACTCTTATGAGAAGAGTTTTTAGGAGTTGAAGACTCGACTCACTACAACCTCAGTTTTGACTTTACCAGATAGTTAAGATGGATTTGTTGTGTGATGTGATGCTTCCAAGGTTGGTTTATGGTGTGTTTTTATTCAAAGAGGTAAGGTCATAGCCTATTCCTCTAGACAGCTTAAGCCCTATGAAAATAACTACCCCACTCATGATCTTGAGTTAGTAGTTGTAGTGTTTACCTTAAATATTTAGAGGCACTATTTGTATGGGGTACATGTTGATCTGTTCACAAACCATAAAATCCTCCAGTATGTGTTTTCTTAGAAATACTTGAACTTGCATCATAAGAGGTGGTTAGAGTTATTAAAAGACTATGACATGAGTGTTCTGTATCATTCGGGCAAGGCTAATTAGTGGTTGATGCTCTCAGTAGGATGTCTATGGGTAGTTTTTCTCACGTGGAGGATGGTAAGAAAAAGTTTGTTCAGGAAGTTCATCATCTTACCCAACTAGGTATCTACTTAGTCAATTAAGTAGAGGGTAGCGTATGAGTGCAGAATAGTTCAGAATCATCTCTGGTTTATGAAGTGAAGGAAAAATAAGAAAGAGATCCCAATTTAGTTAAACTAAAAGAGGCAGTCAGAGAACAGAACATAGAGGTTTTCTCCCAAGGTAGAGATGGTGTGTTATGTTGCTAGGGTAGACTATGTGTTCCTTGTGTAGATGGCGTGAGACAGCTGATTCTTGCAGAAGCGCATGGTGTACGCTACTTGATTCACCCAGGGGCCACCAAGATGTACCGTAACTTGTGGGAAGTCTATTGGTGGAGTGGGATTATGAGAGACATTACAGAGTTTGTAGATAAGTGGTTGATATGTTAGCAGGTCAAGATCCAGCATCATAAGCCTATTGGAGCTATGCAGGAGTTCAGTATTCCAACTTGGAAGTTAAAGGAGGTGAATATAGATTTTGTGATGGGTTTGTCCCGTACTCGACACCAGCATGATTCGGTTTAGGTCATTGTAGATAGGTGACCAAATCATCTCATTTCTTACCAGTTCATACCTCTTATTCAGCCAAGGATTGTGCCAAGCTCTATGTCAAAGAGTTGGTCAGATTGCATGGATTTTAGTTTTCCATTATTTCAGATAGAGTTACACAGTTTACCTCTCATTTCTGGAAAGACTTCCAAAAGGGTCTTGGTACCCAAGTTCACCTCAGTACAACCTTTCATCCTCAGATAGATGGTCAAGCAGAAAGAGCCATCCAGACTTTAGAATATATGATAAGAGCGTGTGCCATTGACTTTAAGAGTAGTTGGGATGACCACTTGACCTTGATTGAGTTCGCGTATAATAACAGTTATCATTATAGCATGCAGATGGTTCCGTTTGAGGTACTCTATTGGAGGAGATGTATATCTCCCATTGATTGTTTGGAGTGGGTGACGCCGTAGTGGTAGGGCCTGACTTGGTGTTTAAGGCCTAAGAAAAAGTTCAGTTGATCAAGGAAAGGCTTAAGAAAACTCAGAGCTGACAGAAATTGTATGTAAATGTGTGAAGAAAGGATCTCGAGTTTGAGATTAGTGATTATGTGTATTTGAAAATCTCTCCTTTAAAAAGAGTGAAGAGGTTTGGAAAGAAGGGGAAACTCTGTCCCCGATATGTCGGTCCTTACCAAATTCTCAGTCGTTTTGGAAAGGTAGCTTACGAGCTTGAGTTGGCCTTAGACTTAGCTTTGGTGTACCCAGTGTATCATATCTCCTTGCTGAAGAAATTCATAGTTGTAGTCCCAATAGAGGGTATAGATGCTCAGAACAACCTCTCTTATGAAGAGATCCCAGTTGAAATACAAGATCATCAGGTTCGCAGACTGAGAAACAAAGAAGTTCCTCTAGTCAAAGTTCTTTGGTGGAATCAGTCCTTTGAGGGAGCTACTTGGGAAGCAGAAGCAGATATGCGGATCAAGTATCCTCACCTCTTTTTTGAAAGCTTAGACTCAGCTCAAGGTAACAGTTTTCCTTAAATTTACTTAGTTCCATGCTCAGATTTCCTTTACCAACTTGGTAACAATTCAAACTGCATAGCATTCTCATGTCATGCATACCTTCATGTAAAAGCTCAGTCGTGTGTCATGCCTTTAGAATTCAATCATGCTTCAGTTTTGCATGTCCAGTATGTAAATTTAGTCTATCAGTATTTTCATCTTAGTCAGTCTCATTCGAGGATGAATATTCCCAAGGGGGAGATATTGTTTGACCCCGCAAAATTCTTAGCTTAACTTAGTCCTTTAGAGCATGAAAAGAGTTCCTAGACATAGAAATTTCATCTTAGTGTTTACACTTAAAATTTATTTTAGCCTTCATAAGTTGGCGATCTTATTTTGCGACCCTTATGACCTTAAAATGTTGATCCTTGGATTGAATCATGATCAGGTATGTCAATAGGTCACTTCGGGTGAGTTTTGGATTTTTCGGACCTCATTAGAATCGAGTTTGGATGACCAAGGCAGTGGTTCGATGCAATCTCAACACGCCGCATCGACCATCGCATCGACAAATATTTTTTCCCCAGCTTTTAGTGAAATTCTAGTGAAATAATGCAAACTCGACGTGGTGCGACATGTTGGTGATCAGGTCGATGCCATCGATGCGTTGCGTCACTCCTCACGTTACTAGGCACAATTTTTCTCATTGAAAAGTCGTGACCAGAGGGGTAATTAGGTCATTTCCCAACTTGTATTCATCCTTAAAACACGTAATTAAGCCACCCAAAAGGCAAAAACTTATTACTTCTCTCAAATTTACTCAAGAACAAACCCTAGGGAATCTAATTTCTAATTCAAGCTCCAGGAACACACCATCAATCCTCACGAATTTAATTACCAAGGTATGTTAGGTGTTCATCTATGGGTTCCTTTAATCCATAGAGTCCAAGAATCTCTTTTTCAAACTACAAGTTTTTTAATTCATGATTTACATGCTTAAATTGGATTGTACTCATGTTCATGACATTATTTGGGTTTTAAACCCATGACTAATTGTAAGTTTCATGAAATTGAATTAGCATGTACATTAAATTATGAAATTTCCAAGTTATAATACTTGAATTAGCAAGTTTGGGTATAATAGTTACAATGTTTGTATGTTACCCATCATTATATGCATTAAGTTATACCCCCCAAGTGTTTGATAGAATGTCTATGTGAATTAAATGGTGAAATCATGACATGCTAACATATGTACAAGTTTATACCCTTCAAGTATGTGATAAAATGTCTCTATGGATGAATTATGGACAAGTGAACATTGTTATGTTTTTCAAGATCATGTTATGATTTGATGCTATTGAGTCTTGGGGGTATTCAATACCCAAAAATCTAGCTGTTGACCTAGAGCTACAGTAGTTACAAAATAGTCTCAGAAATATCACGCTTAGTAGTATCTAGTCAGTACATAACTCAATGTATTTTGTCAGACATCAGAACTCAGTGAACTCAGTATAATTCAATTAGTTAACACGATCAGTTACAGTCCAGTCCAGCCTAGTACAGTTTAGGAATCCATTCAGTATCTATTTATTTGGAAGTAGGATTCAACACCGAGTGAACCCAAGGATGGGGACTTACCTGCTAGCAGAGGGTGTGATCCTTAGAAACATTCCTTGTGTTCAAAAACTAAATAGCCATCATAGGTTGAGACATCAACCGTCCAAATTGAGGGTTAATGAGGTGTCTTACCTACCAGATTGAGGGTACCACCATTCTTATTCAGAGAACCTTCCCGATTGAGGGTGACTCTTTAGGTTATCTTTACCCGTGGCACTGTATTGACACCCTTCCAACTGGGGTTATAGGTTGGACCCTAATCTATTTAGAGAGAGGCATGTCAGTTAAATTATTACCTCCCACAGGTTCAGTTTCAGACTCAGTGTAGAACTCAATTCAGTTTTATAGAATCAGGGCTGTCAAACACAGTCAATCAGTATCAGTAACTCAGTTATCAGTAATCTTAGATATTAGTTACTCAGTTAACAGAACCGAGTACTCAGTTTTAGTAAAAGCTCAGATACAGTATACAAGCATATGCATAGTATTGTATACTCAGTATTTACATCAGTTTCAATTATCCATGTACTCTCATATTCAGTTATTTTATATCATTCATTCAGTTATTGTTCATGCATATGAACCTCTGCATTCAGCCTTACCTCATCTTGCGTACCAGTACATTTCACGTACTGACGCATATTTTCTCTTATGCTATGATGTCTCATGTCATAGAATCGGATGCTCAGGTTCCCAACCGTGCATAGATAGACTCAACATACAGTACTAGATTTAGCAGTGAGTCCTTATCTATCGAGGATATGCTTTTGTTTCAATATTTCAATTTATTAGTATTTCAGTAGTCGGAGTTAGTTGGGGGCTTGTCCCATCAACTCCACCTTCAGACAGTTCAGATAGAGGCTTTTCAGACTAGACTTTTAGACAGTATTCAGTTTTGCAAATTATTATTACAGTTGATATTCTTCATCAGTATTTTAGATTTTGAACCTTATGGAATTTCAATCTATTTTTTTGTATTATTTCAGTATTTTTATTCAGTGATTGCTGCAGGTACCAGTCATGGGTTAGCTTGTGGTCCTTTGAGATTATAATACCGTGTGGTGTCCGGGGTACAGAATCGGGGCACTACAATTATATATTGAATATGTTGATATCATATGATCGATCGATCGATCGAGGTAATAATATATTATTACAAGTATAATAACGTAAGATAAACTAATCGATAATTCATCTAAGTATATGTGAAATACCTTATATTGTGGGATAATATACCCGTGTGTGTGATGTATATAGTACGCATTTCGAAGTTGATAGTCAATCAAATATATATATATATATGTATGTATGTATATCTCGTGTAGTGATGTACATAGTAATCAAAAGCTAGCTAATTGGATCTTTATATCCAAGTATTTTGAATGATACGTTGATATTATTATACAATTGAGAAAATATACTACTCATGTTTATTCAACGATGAATTAACTAATTATTCGATTTATATACATTGCATTAACTTATATAATTTATTAAATTTTTTATACATTACATTATAAATACTTTTATATTATAAATATATTCTTATATTATACATTGAATTACTAATTATCCAATTTAGATTGCATTATGAATATTATACAATTAATAAATATTTTTTCTAAAAAATCGACTGCAAGTGTTCGATTTTCGAATAATTAACTTTTTTAAAAAAAATATATCGACCACTTGTGATCGTTTTTTTCAAAAATTTTCTAATACCCGACCTAATATTTTCCTTTTCTTGAAACTACCTCTATTCCGAATAGCCTGAGAAGTTAACTTATATATTTTTAATTATATAAAAATAAATAAAAATAAAAATAAATTATCCCTTAAATCTACTAATTTATTTTTAAATTTCAATTTTGTTATTGATTTTCTCAACTAACAAATTAGATCAAATTAGATATACATAACAAATAATTAAATTGGACCAAATTCTAGGGTTTCTTTGTCATAGCTCACTGTCAAATCTCATATTTTGTCGCCTTCTCCAGCGATAGTCAACCCAGTAGCGACATACAATGCCACCGACAGGCCAGCCAACATAGCAGTAGCCATAAGTGACAACCAATAAATCAGTTTTCATTATCACTCTCAAACGCGCGCGACCACTCTCTCTCACCCACTCTCAAATGCCGCTAGCGACAGACAACGCTGCCGACGGACCAACCAATGCAGTAGTAGCCAATGAATTTATCTCTAAACAAAAATGCAGCAGCAACCAACAATGTCATCTCTCTACAAAAATATAGGAGAAGCCAACGACGACCAACTAACCCTCTCTCTCGCACTGTCACTCGGGTCTACTAATTTGGGAGAAGGTACTATTTCATAAAACTTTATATCGGCTAAATATGTATTTCATTCTAATTTTGTGCTCTAATTTTGTAAATTGTGAGTTGAAATGTGTACTATGCTTGATGAATTGAGAATTTGATGTCAAATTTATGCATAAAATAATGTTTATGAATATATTTTCTACTAACTCCTGGTGTTATTTCTTTTCTTGGATATGTACCTTAGCTTTATGTAAAGTTGAAGAAACAAAATCAATGTTCCCAACGCTTAATTCAATTGAGTAGGATTGAAGGGAACTAAATTTGTTATTTAAGTGGAGAAAGGTGCTTAACGCTCATACTAACACTTGTAGTATTTTCTTTTTATTAGCTATTTTGTAATATCAATTCAGAACCTCCCTTTTCTAATTTTCTTTTGCTTTGTTGATGAACAAGAGGCTTGTAAGTTAGAAGTGTTTTGCACCATGATAAATTAAGTATAGTGACTTGAAATGTGATCTAGTTACTTGAATATGGCTAAGGATAGTGACTTGAAATATTAATTAGTGACTGAAAAATGATTAAGCATAGTTACTTAAAATGTGAATTAGTAATATAAAATGATTTAAGTCTAGTTACTTGAAATGTGAATTAGCTACTTGAGAATGGCTAAGGATAGTGACTTGAAATGAGAATTAGTGACTTGAAAATGGTTAAGCATAGTTACTTGAAATGTGAATTAGTGACGAGAAAATGATTAAATCTAGTTACTTGAAATGTGAATTAGTTACTTAAGATGTGTATTAGTGAGTTGAAAATGGTTAAGTGTAGTGACTTAAAATATGAATTAGTTACTTGAAATATGTACTAGTGAGTTGAAAATGATTAAATGTAGTGACTTGAAATGTGAATTAGTTACTTGAAATGTGTTCTAGTGAGTTCATAATGATTTAATATAGTGACTTGAAATGTTATTAGTTACTTGAAAGTGGTTAAGTAAAGTGATTTGAAAGGTGAATTAGTTACTTGAAAATGACATAGGATAAGGACTTGAAATGTGAATTAGTGACTTAAAAATAGTTAAACGTACTTACTTCAAATGTGTACTAGTGAGTTGAAAATGATTTAAGTGTAGTAACTTGAAATATGAATTACGTACTTGAAAGCGGTTAAGTATAGTGACTTGAAATGTGAGTTAGTTACTTTAAAATGGCTAAGGATAGGGACTTGAAACGTGAAATAGTGACTTAAAAATGGTTAAGTGTAGTTACTTGAAATGTGAATTAATGATTAGAAAATTAATAAGTCTAGTTACTTGAAATTTGAATTAGTTACATGAGAATGGCTAATGATAGTGACTTGAAATGTGAGTTAGTGACTTGAAAATGGCTAAGCATAGTTACTTTAAATGCGAATTAGTGACTAAAAAATGATTATGTCTCGTTACTTGTAATGTGAATTAGTTACTTGAGATGTGTATTAGTGAGTTGAAAATTGTTAAGTGTAGTGACTTAAAATGTGAATTAGTTACTTGAAATATGTACTAGTGAGTTGAAAATTATTAAGTGTAGTGACTTGAAATGAAACTTCATTACATAAAATGTTTACTAGTGAGTTGAAAATGATTGAGTGTAGTGAGTTTAAATGTGAATTAGTTACTTGAAATGTGTACTAGTGAGTTAAAAATGATTAAGTGTAGTGACTTGAAATGTGATTAGTTACTTGAAGTGGCTAAGTATAGTGACTTGAAATATGTATTACTTACTTTAAAATTACTAAGGATAGTGACTTGAAATGTGAATTAGTGACTTGAAAATAGTTAAGCGTACTTACTTGAAATGTGTACCAGTGAATTGAAAATGATTAAGTATAGTGACTTGAAATATGAATTACGTATTTGAAAGTGGTTAAGTATAGTGACTTGAAATGTGAGTTAGTTACTTTAAAATGGCTAAGGATAGTGACTTGAAATGTGAATTAGTAACTTAAAAATGGTTAAGCGTAGTTACTTGAAATATGAATTAATGATTAGAAAATTGTTAAGTCTAGTTACTTGAAATGTGAATTAGTTACTTGAGAATGGATAACGATAGTAACTTGAAATGTGAATTAGTGATTAGAAAATTGTTAAGCATAGTTACTTGAAATGTAAATTAGTGACCAGAAAAGGATTAAGTATTGTTACTGGAAATGTGAATTAGTTACTTGAGATGTATATTAGTGAGTTGAAAATGGTTAAGTGCAGTTACTTAAAATGTGAATTAGTCATTTGAAATGTGTACTAATGAGTTAAAAATGATTAAGTGTAGTGACTTGAAATGTGAATTAGTTACTTGAAATTCTTACTAGTGAGTTGAAAATGGTTAAGTGTAGTGACTTAAAATGTGAATTAGTTACTTGAAAGTGGTTAAGTATAGTGACTTGAAATGTGAATCAGTGACTTGAAAATGGTTAAGCATAGTTACTTAAAATGTGGATTAGTGACTAGAAAATGGATAAGCATAGTTACTTGAAATGTGAATTAGTGACTAGAAAATGATTAAGCCTAGTTATGAATGTGAATTGGTTACTTGAAATGTGTACTATGAGTTGAAAATGATTAAGTGTAGTGACTTGAAATGAGTTTTAGTTATTTGAAATGTGTACAATTGAGTTGAAAATGATTAAGTGAAGCGACTTGAAATGTGAATTAGTTACTTGAAAGTGGTTAAGTATAATGACGTGAAATGTGAATAAGTGACTTGAAAATAGTTAAGAATAGTTACTTGAAATGTAAATTAGTGACTAGAAAATAATTAATCCTAGCTACTTAAAATGTGAATTAGTTACTTGAGATGTGTATTAGTGAGTTGAAAATGGTTGAGTGTAGTTACTTGGAATGTGAATAGTTACTTGAAATGTGTACTAGTGAGTTGAAAATAATTAAGTGTAGTGACTTGAAATATGAATTACTTACTTGAATTGTGTACTAGTGAGTTAAAAATGATTGAGTGTAGTGACTGGAAATGTGAATTAGTCACCAGAAAATGATTAAGTCTAGTTACTTGAAATGTGAATTAGTTACTAGAAAATTATAAAGTGTATTAACTTGAAAATGTGAACTATTGTTTGAAAATGGTTAAGTGTAGTCACTTGAAAAGTGAATTTGTGACTTGAAATTAGTTAAGTGTAGTTACTTGAAATGTGTATTACTGAGTTGAAAATGGATAAGTGTAGTGACTTGAAATGTGAATTACTTACTTGAAATATTCAACTATCAAATTAAATTTTTATTTAACTTAGCAAGGGATATCCCTTGGTATATTTAAATTTATAACTTTATTAATTTTCACGTATGAAGGGTCATCCCTCACTAAATTATAAATTACCCTCACTACATTATATTTTTCTGGAAAATTGTGAAACCAAAATAGCGATGGTTAAGTGTCAGAGTCCTTTACTACTTTGAGAGGGTCTCCCTTACTAATAATTAGCAAGGCTCAAATTAGAAAGATACCTTATAGAGATGGATGCCCTCACTAAATATTGATTAGTGAGGGATGTCCCTCGCTGAATTGCATGGTTAAAATAAGACTTTTTAGTAGTGACTTCTCCTGCAAAGTGATAAGGATTCAGGATCAACTCATAGGTTAACATTAACGTGGTGATCTTCCATACATCGAAAGTTTATATTTAATGGTTTGGTCTCTTATGTCTCAGACTGTTTAGACTTTTTTTTGCCTATTATCGGGGGCATATATCAATGCTTTATTGATATTGAGTTTTGGTTCTTTGTCTAGACGACTTTGTTTGTATTACTGTGGACTTGGGTGGTGGTTGTTTATTATTTGGCCGACCGTTGGTTGTCAGTTATAGATATGTTTTGAATTTTCTTAAGCTTGTCATAAACTATCTTGTATATATTTGGACTAATCAATAGCAGTGATGTTGTGTTTGGTTTGGTTAGGTGCAGGGGGTGATCTCCGATCCACATGGGGCTTGAGATACCCATCATGGCTAGTCCCTGGTTTGGGTTATCATAGAGATGGTATTAGAGACTAGGTTTGGTTTCATTAGGTGTCCAATAAAGCCGTGTCAAGTAGAGTCTTATTTATGGGTGTGTAGCATTCCACAATTATATGGGAGAGTCTACGAGACATTTAGGAATATTTCCCTTTCTTGTTGTTCTATTTCAAGCTATAGAGTCTAAGGTCTTGAATCTCCTCTAATATCTATTTATTTGCATTTCAGATCGTGCCTCCTCAATGATCTGATGCTTTTAAAAACTCTTCTGTCCCACTTGAGGAAATTATAGATGGAGTTCAGCCTACTTTTGGGATACAAATTTGGCCAACGATCACTACTTATTATTGCTCTTGTGGAGTTTCACTGGTCTCTACTAATCCTTCTTTAGCTGGTAGCACTCATGTCGAATTTCAGTCTAGCGAACAAAGTCATCTCCATCCTATCCACCTTATCAATTTTGTGTCCTGTTGCATTGTGGATAGTGTGACAAGGGGAGAAATCAATGTTTAAGTTCTGATTATATTGGTCACATGCATCAGGAATGTCCTTCTAGGGTTTTTACTGGGGCTAACAAGGTTTTGGTTGCCACATCTTCATTAGCTCCTACACCAAAATATGTTAATTCTATTTCTGGCTTTGAAAAAGGTCAGAATCGTCTGAATGCTCTTGCCACTCTCTAGTATTCTGAGTCATCGCCTGATATTATTACTGGTATTCTTAAACTCTTCTCTCATGATGTTTCTTATCTACTTGATCCCAGGTCTACTCACTCTTATGAGACCCCTTATGTGGATATCCATTCTGGCTTTGATCTTGAAAGTATTTTAAATCCCTTTTCTGTGTCCACCCCGGTGGGTGACTCCATTATGGATAGAAAAGTTTATAAGGGTTGTGTAATTTTGGATGGTTGTGAGACCTTAGTGGATCTAATAGAGTTGGACATGTTAGACTTCTATGTGACTTTAAGGATGAATTGGTTGCATTCGTGTTATGCATCTCTTGATTGTCAGAACCGAAGGGTCATATTCCATTACCTAAATAATACAGTGATCGAGTAGGAAGGTAGTTCTCTAGTACCTAAGTAAAAGTTTATTTTGTATCTTAGAGCTCAAAAATTGGTTTCTAAAGGGTGTCTCTATCATTTCGTGCATGTTAAAGATTCTAGATCCAAAGGTCCTTCTTTGTCGACTGTCCCTGTGGTCTGTGAATTTCCCAAGGTATTCCCTGATGACCTTCTTGGTATTCCTCCCTATAAGGAAATTAATTTTGGGATTGATCTTCTTTCAAACATCTGCCATATTTCTATTCCTCCTTACAAAATGCCTCCGACTAAGTTGAAAAACCTTCTAGATAAAGGTTTTATCCATCCTAGTGTGTTTTCATGGGGTGCTCTTAGCCTTTTTGCGCGTAAGATGGATGGTTGTCTTTGAATGTGTTTTGATTACCACTAATTGAATAAGGTGACCGTGAAGATAAAGTTTCCACTTACGAGGATTTATGATTTCTTTGATCAGCTTCATGGTGCTAAGTTTTTTTCTAAGATTAATCTTCGGTCTAGTTACCATCAGTTGAAGATTAGGGAGGCAAACATCTCTAAGACTGCTTTTCAAACCCGGTATGGATATTTTGAGTTTTTGGTGATGTCTTTTTGTTTAACTAATGCCTTAGTAGTATTTATGGATCTTATGTATTGGCTTTTCCATTAGTTCTTAGATTTATTCGTGATTGTCTTTATTGATGATATTTTTATGTATTCCAAGAGTGAGATGGATCATGTCGATCACCTCTGTTTGTGTTGCAGACCCTAAAAGATCAACATTTATATGCAAAGTTATCTATGTGTGAGTTTTGGATGAATGTTATGACTTATTTGGGTCATGTCGTTTTTAGTAAAGGTATCATGATGGATCCGCAGAAGGTTGAGTTGGTTAAGAAGCGGCCTAGACCCACGACTCCAACTAATATTTGGAGCTTCTTGGGTTTAGTCGGTTATTATAGAAGGTTTGTGGAGATTTTATCTTTTATTGCTCTCCAGTGACTAAGTTGACTCAGAAGACGGTGAAGTTCTTGTATTTTTATGCTTGCTAGGGTAGTTTTGAGAAGCTGAAGGATAAGTTGACTTCTGCTCTAATTTTGACTCTGCCTGAGGGCACTAATAGTTTTGTTGTCTATTGTGATGCTTCCCGGGTGGGATTGGGTTGTGCTTTGATGTAATATGTCAAGGTGGTTGATATGCCTCTAGACATTTGAAAGTTCATGAGAATAATTACCCAACTCATGATTTAAAATTGTTAGTTATTGTATTTGCATTAAAGATCTGGCAGCATTATTTGTATGGGGTCCATGTTGATATTTATTCTGATCATGAGAGCCTACAATATGTGTTTACTCAGAAGGAGTTGAATCTTAGACAAATAAGATGGCTTGGGTTGCTAAAGAACTATGACATGAGTATCTACTGTCATCCAGGTAAAGCTAACATGGTTGTTGATGATCTTAGCAGGTTATCCGTAGGAAGCTTGTCTTATGTGGATAAGGAGAAGCAGGATTTGGTGAAGGATATTCACCATTTGGCTAATCTCAAAGTTCGTCTCTTAGATTTTAAAAATGGTAGTGTGATTGTTCAAGAGGTGGGAAGGTCATCTCTTGGTTCTGAGGTGAAGGAGAAGTAGGTGCTGGATCCTATTTTGATGCAAATCAAGAATAATGTAGGTAGGCAAAAGGTGATGATTTTTGAGGTTAGTGGTGATAGTATCCTGAGTTATCAAGGTAGATTATGTGTTCCCTATGTTGATGAGTTATGAGGAAGAATTTTGGTCAAAGCTCATGAGACACGTTATACGATTCATCAAGGTTTGACAAAACTATATCATGATCTTAAGGAGATTTATTGGTGGAATAATATAAAGTGGGATGTGGCCAATTTTATGGCTAAGTTCATGGTGTGTCAGAAGGTGAAAGTGGAACACTTGAGACCCTATAGGTTGATGCAAGAGATTGAACTGCCCATATGGATATGGGAGATAATTAATATGGATTTTCTTATGGGTCTTCCATGGTCTCGCTAGAAATTTGATTTAATTTGCATCATCGTGGAGAGGATGACTAAGTTTTATCACTTCTTGCAAGTGAGGACTTATTTCCCATCTAAGGATTATTCCAAGTTGTTTATTGAGGAGATCATAAAATTTCATGGTATACCAGTCTACATCATATCTGATCGAGGTACTCAATTTTCATCTCACTTTTGAAGATCTCTTCGAGGAGGTTTGGGGACTAAGGTGGCCCTTAGTACTATTTTCCACCTGCAGATGGATGGGCAAGTGGAAAGGACAATTTAGGTCATGGAAGATATGCTTTGGTCTTGTGTGTTTGATTATGGTGGTAGTTGGGCATAGAGTTTGCCTGCAACAACAGTTATCAATCTAGCATTGGTATGGCTCCGTTTGAAGCCTTGTATTGTAGGAGGTGTAGATGTTTTTTTTTATGGTTTGAAGTTGGTGAAGATAAGATGTTTGGACCCAGTTTGGTTCACCAATCTATGGAGAAGGTAAAAGTGATTCGGGGTAGATTTAAGCCGCCCAAAGTTACCAAAAGTCCTATGCAGATGTGAGACGAAGGGAGTTAGAGTTTAGTGTTGGTGACTGGGTGCTCTTAAACGTGTCACCCATAAATGGAGTGATTTAGTATAATAAGATGGGGAAGCTTAGTCCCCATTATGTCGATCCGTACTTGGTTGTGCAGAGGGTTGGAAGGGTCATTTATGAATTGGAGTTGCCTTCTAGTTTGAGCTTCATGCATCCGTGTTTTATGTTTCGATTTTGAGGAAGTGAATAGTTGATCCTTCAATAGTTGTTCCCTTAGAGAAGGTGGGTATTTCGAATTCCTTATCCTATGAGGAATTATCGGTTGAGATTTTGGATCGGTAAGTTCGTCGGTTGTGAAAAAAGGATGTGGCTTCTGTAAAGGTTCTTTTGCGGAACCAAAATGTTGAGAAAGCTACTTGGGAAGTTGAGGAGGACTTATATTCTAATTATCCATTCCGGATAATTGTGTTGGAGGTATGTGTATTCCATAACATCTTTGTTTTCTCACTTTGTTAAAGAAAATAGTGATTTCCTTGACAACTTTGTTTTCTGTCTTTGTTAAAGTTAAGAGTAGGGGTATGTGGAGTCAAATTGTGCTAGTAAATTCCTTGTGCTATAATTCGAGGACAAATGATCCTTGGGGAGAGGAGTATGTAACGCCCTGGGTTTTCAGTCCTAGAAAATTTGTACAATTTTATCCTCACTAACCTGACTACGACTCACCCTATGAGTCTAAAAATGTCTTGATGGGTTAGGTGACCCTAGTCATAAGGATTCCAGTGAATGGTGTTTGAGTTATTGCCCTGGTACAACTTGGGTACACGAGTTGTAAACACCTATGATGAGTCACTAGGATCAAATACTAACCAAATAAAAAATTTAGTGGCAAAGTTCAGCTCTGAGTATGAGTGGCTCACTATGAGTCATAAGGACTTGTTACGAGTCATCGGGTAAAAATTGTAGGATGTCCAGTCTTTACCCAATTAGGTTTTGTGTTGACTATGATTGGACCCTATGAGTCGTAGTGTCCCTTGATGAGTGGTACCAATTGATTCGTAGGGTCAATAGCGTGTGGGTTTCCTAGGATCTGTCTTGGTTACAACTCAAGGTGCCGAGTCGTAATGTGTCTATACGAGTCCTATAGTGACCCATAGTCACATGCAACAATTTTTCAGTCTATACATTAAGGGAACTTTGGACATTTTCCCTTTAACGCAAATATAACCCACGACTTAAAAACCTATTGGGACTCTATTATTATTGTTAACTCCTAAAACGCTTTCAAAAGCTCTCTAAAATTCTCTCAAGCAACCATACTTAGGGTTTTCAAGAAGTAGATCATTCAATGGCTTAAGAGCTGAATTCCTCCAGGGAGCTTGTTATTTTAGGCATGTTACTCTTCCCTTATTGTAGATTTATTAAAAGCATATATTTTAAAGTATTGTTCATGAGACATTTATGTTGGTTTTTAAATCTAGGGTTGAGGGTTTTAAATACTTGTTGTTGAACAATGTTTTTCCATGGTTTACATATGACTTTTCCTGCTTTAATTATGCTTTAAACCTATGGGTGCATGGGTATAGTGAATTAACAAAGGAATTTTGATTCTCTAGACTTTGTGACTTTTAAAGTGGTTATGACCCAACCCTATATTGTGATATTTGTATTTAGTTATGAGAAATGTGGAAATCAACCTATTCTTGAACTATTGCATAATGGTTTTGAATTGAACCTTGTGGGTTTTGTGTTTTCACAAGCTATATCATATTTAAATCAAGGGGGCTATGAATTCCCCAAGAGATGTAATTGTTTTGGCATTTTTATGTTACCTTGCAAGTGCAGTTGGTATAATGATACCAACAATGTATGCCTTATTTTGAAATATGGTTTAATGAATGGAACTGTGTGATAAATGTTTTTAATTGGCCTTAAAATAGGGTTGTGTAGCTGGTCATGAAAGTGGAGATCCTAAGGGACTAAACACTGGAAACTACATTAGTCGGTGCGGGGATCAGAATGGATTGGGGTTAGAGTCCCCTTTTTGGATTACGATTGAGTGGTTTGAGTTCGTCTTACTATCATTATTACGTGATTAAAAGGTTAGAGTCCTCCATACACATTAGATAATTGGGTGCTTAAGTCACTTTAGTATGTGATTGGGAGATTAGAGTCCCCCGCCCATATATATGTAACGACTTGAAATTGCCTCCCGGGACGTCACACGGTGCTTAAGCTACAAGTAGCCCCAAGCTAACCCTTAGAGCTGGTTATAACCCACAAACATCCAATTCAAGATAAAGATATACTTAAACACTCGCATAGCCATATCATAAGAAAGGAAGTATGTAAAAGACGCTCAGTCCATATGACCACATTATAGAGAAATCTCAACAAAACCACAATACTGATCTCTCTCGACATATCACAATTCTGATACTAGTCTGACAAGGCCTCTATAAATCAAAATCTAGAGAGCCATTGGGACAGGCCCCAACTGACTCAAAATAGAATAGAAATAAAACATAGTCTCTCAAACATAGTAAACATCTGAAGATCGGTCCTCGAACTAGGAGGACTCACCACTGTAGAAAACGTAGGCAAAGTGCTCGGAGAATCACGGGTGAGGCTGGGACTGAGCACCTGAACCAAAATTATAAGACAATGAAGAACATAGAAATATATGTGGATCAGTACTTTGGAATGTACTGAGTATGCGGGGGTGCATGCATATGTATAAAGTAGTAACGATATTTTCTTCAATCAAATAATGTATGCATAATGAGATGACTCACATAGCTTGAACAAGTGTAAAATATGAAACTCATAAGTCATGTGGAATGAAACATGTAACACAATCTCGTGAGTCATCATTATTTAACTTCAAAGTCGAAAAGCTTCTCTAACTCTCAATGCCCATAGGCTAAGGGATTTCAAAGCACACTTTCAAGTCATGCATATATCTCAAGAGAGTAAAAGTTCTTCAATGCTAAACACTTCACAATCACTTAGAAACTCATATACTTGGAATTCAAAATCATAAAACATGAAAACATACTTGAAGACATTTCATTCACTTTAGAAAATATCTCATCTCAAATCAATACCTTTATTAGGAAATATCTTTGCAATTCAACCATTTAGGAAAATAGCTTATAGGGAAGGAAAATAAGCATTTAATTTCGAGCTTCGAAAGGCAAGGGAGGTTCTCATAATCGACATAAACCATGTGAGCTACATGGAGTCCAACGTTTTGTCCTCCTAAGAAGGAGACCCCACATTGGGGAGGAGCGTCATACTCTTGCCAAGGAGTATAAACTAGGTCTAGTGATCACTAAAGGAAATCGGCCTCGGGACCACATAATCAAATCGGCCTCAGGCCCACTCATAAACATAATATAATCAGCCTCAGGCTCATATCCTATAGTGGCACGTAGTTTTTGGGGTGAGAAACCATAGAAGCTTACCCACTCGGTGCTAAATACTACTCCCTTTAGATTATCTGTGCTCATCTCATAGAAATCCACTTTTAGAACAATCACATGGTTCACCACGAACCCAATAATCAAATCGATAATCTCATATAGTAAAGTGGATTTCAAAGCTTTCGGACCATTAGGTCAATTCAATTTTCAACCATCTCAAAATAATCAAATCATGGGTGCATATAGCACGAGAGTTCATAATTTCATAAATCTCGAATAGGGATTACTAACCCATAGTTCAATTTCAAGTTAAAGCTTATCAAAAGCATAATATATATAGCATATAGATTCATAAATCATGTGGAAATCTAGAAATTTAAGCAATTCATCTCAAAATCTCAATGTAGTCATATGCTTCAATAGCTCAATATTTCAAATATAAGCTTCTCAAGGATTAAAGTCATGAGGTTTATCCAGCTTTAAAAACTCAAGAAAATATGTAAATCATGCCATTTAACTCTCAATTCATGAGAAATATCAACTTAATGCATTCAATAAATATGGGTGAAAACCCCAATTCAAACTCATGTAAAAACCCCATAATTTCAGCAAAATCATGATGTAAATAAACATTTTGGGCACAAGGGTGAAAGGGTTACCCAAGTTCAAAACCACACATACCTTGAATTTGAACCTTTAGAAGAACTCTCACTTTTAGAACTCTACTCTTGTTCTAGAATGAGGGTTCTTGAGACCCTTCACTTGGGAACCTAGAATCTTGACTCAATTTAAAAAATCCATGGTGTATTCTTGATATTTAGGGAAGAGGTTTTGAGTATTTAGGGTTCTTGTTGAGAGGATACTTGATAAAAACCTCTTAGAATGCTTGTAAATGGGTTTAATGTAGTATTTTCAAGATTTTATAGCCTTGGAAAAAGGTCCAAAATGCCATTTTAAACATCTGTGCAAAACTAGAAGAATTGAACTGGAACCTGATTTCGAAGGCCTCCGTGATGCGCCACTAATCGCGTTGGCTCTCTGGAAAATGACAATTGGGAAATTGACAGCCTCCACGATGCGGAGCCATGCATTTTCCCACTGGTTGGGACCTGGGACTCCTCCGCAGTGTGCCACTATTGCGGAGTCTCACTGGAAATTTACAATTGCTAAATGCACCCTCTCCGCGATGCGCTAGGCTCTCAAATGACTCAGTTTTTACGATGAAGGCTTAAATTGGCCATAACTTCTTACCCGATTGTCTGATTTGGGCAAGTCTTATATCAATGGAAATCTTATTAGATTTCCCATATGATAAAAAGTATAAATTAGGGAAATTCTATATGGTTAACATGTTACTCACTTAGGAAGTAACTTCACAATCTTTTAGGGCCGAAATCACGCCTCACTCGACATGCCCTATGATTCAAACTACGAGGGAACTTTGTAGGACCTTATAATATATATATATATGATCTTTCTCTGGTTCGTATGGATAAACGCACTAGGGCTGACCATGGGGTTAGTACTGGGGCCCATATAGCCCAAGGGTGCTACTATACTATGGTGGTTAAGCTACATAACCCAGGTTAACGTTTTAAACATTTATGTTGGGCCTTGTTCCCTATCTCAATATATGATATATATATATATGCATTCAATTATGTGCACTGGATTTGAATGATTTTGAATTGATGATTATGGCATGATTTTATCCCTTATCCCTAAGTTAGATGATAGCGTTCACCCTGCTAACTGTCTTCAGATGTTGTATCCCTATGCGATGTAGAAAATGGTCATACTTATACTTCTCTTACACAGTGATTAGGATTTGAGATCATCTCATGAGTTGATATTGAAATGGTAAGCTTCCATACGTCTAAAGTCTACATTTCATGTTTTGGTATCTTATGTCTCAGACTGTTTAGACTTATTTTTTTGGATATAGTCGGGGTCATGTCTCGATGCTTTATTTATATTTAGTTTTGATTGTTTGTCTAGAAGGCTTTACTTGGATTACTATAGACTTGGGTGGTGTTAGTCGGTTGTTTAGTCGGTCGCCGATCGTCGGTTATAGACATGTTTTGAATTTTCTTAAGCTTGTTGCAAGCTAGCTTGTAATATGTTTGGAATCTATCCAACAGGGGTGATGTTGTGTTTGTTTTGGTTAGGTGCAGGGGATGATATCTGGTTCATGTAGGACTTGAGATACCCATCACGGCCAAGCCCTGGTTCGGGCCATGATAGTGTTGATGTTCCATATGTATCAACTGAGTTAGTACTCTGTCAAAAGATGATTTCAATTATGAATCATAATCAATTTTAGAAATTCAATTTTAGGTTAGTAACTACATTCTTTTCATCCTAATATCAGTATTTATTTAAGGCGAATAATCCTAAGGGGGAGATATTGTAACACTCCAAACACTCCTATTCAATATTCTAACTATTCGTCATATGTTTAAGGCCTAAAAGAAATTTTTTATCCATATATAATTGACATGATTATTTGCCTAGTGTGTCAAGTGCTTTTAATGCGAATAATGGTCATAAGAAATATTTAGAGCAAAGTTGAGTTGAGAGCATTTGTTATCGATTGACTTTTAGTATTTGATCCTACATAGGTCAACTTTAAACGGTCGTGTATTATATAATGTATAGATTTTTGTAGCTCAAGACCCACCAAATAAAAGGTATTTGAGTTCTCTTTTCAATACATCTAATTTCTCCTTAATCTGATATTGGAGTGAAAAGTTATGTGCATTTTCCTTAGCAAACCAGTAGGGGTATGACATAGTGGCACGATGCAAAAGTTATGATCCGTGTTAAGGCTATGACACACTAGTTGTGCACCATTTTAAGGTCGTTCCATGCTAGTGGTCATCGTGGTGCTAAAATCCCATTTTTCTATAGTTATTCAAGGCCAAACTAGTCAGTTACGTCCTAAATGATCCTATAACTTATACTAAAATGTTTTTCCTCATTGCGTTAAAAAAATAATTAATTACTCTCCTCTCAAGCCCTAAAGAACTTTCGGAAAAGGTTTTCTTTCAAAATTCAATTTAAAGGGGGCTCCCAACTCAAACATTTCTCCAAGAAATTGATAAGCTTATGTATGTGGGGTTTGAACAAGGGTTTCTATTCACCCTTGATCCTAAGAACTTTATTTTCATAAATGATTTTACGGATATGATGAATTGGGTTCATACCTACTTCACATGATTTTGAAACTATGATGCTCCCTTATGAATTAAATTACATTTACTTTATGAGTTCATGGTTTACTCATGTTTTTACTCGTATGGTTGATATTATGATTTGAATTATAACTTTCTTGACATTAAATAACATCATTTAGTAAATATATATGATTTGATCATGATTTACTCAGTTTATAAGAAATTTAGACATACAATTTCATATTTAATATGAAATTTAGATATGTACTTACTGATAGAAAATATAAACAAAAGCATACTGTGGTTTTCAAACTTATAAGCTCATACGATTATTTTATGGTGAATTTCATATATTGATATTAGCAAAAGTATGATTTTAAGTGTAGTATCTAGCGCCAAGGGGTGAGGGTTTAGCATATCCTAGTCCTAGAAACTATGTGCCACCATAGGTATTCAGTTTGGCTAAATAGGCTCGGATAAGTGATCACATAAATACGCCTTTATACCCTAACAAGGTATATTTGGTCCTTTCAATGGGAGAGTTTACATCATGCTCCATGTTGCTCATAGGGTTTATTTCATTTAAGTGAATCTCTTATAGAAATCTTAATTTTAGAAACTAAGTGTAACGACTCACTAACTTTACTAGATTATTCTTTACTACTTGTGCTTTATAACTCTCAGCTTTCAATTTTATTCATGAACATGGTGAGTCTGTATACACTTGGCATACATGTTTTTATTTTACGATATATGCCAGTTTTACTTATTGCCTGAAACCCCACATACTCAATATATTCCATATGTACTGACCACATACACGTCTATGTAGCTACATTATTTCATACTGTAGGTAGCAGTCTAGCTCACAAACTCATGATTAGGCAGTTCGTAGTTTCCATCCACCACGTTATGAGTTCTCTTTATTCGGGGACTCGTGTAAATGATAGTTCTAGTATTTTATTTCTATTTATTTGTATTGATTAGGGTTAGCTGGGGGTCATGTCCCATGTACCTATAGTCAGTATTAGTAGGGGCTTCATCTACAGTCAATTAGAGTTGATGTATTTAATTCCAGTTATTTTTTGTACAATCAGTTTTGTACACTTTTAGTAGTAATGTACTAAAATATATTATCTCATGATTATGCTTCTGCTCATCAAGTTTAGCTCTTATACATGTTTAATCAGTTTCTCATGTATTATGCCTATACCATGGGGTTATCTTGAGATCACTCGTGGTTATAAGCACCGTGTGAAATTTAGGGGATAGTCTTGGGACATTACACCTAATTACCTTCCCAATTTTACTTTGCCTTTTATTTTGGCCCCGATCCCTCCTTGGATATTATGCACCTCAACTCACAAAAATCACATAAGTTGAGGGTAACTATTATAGACAAAATTGAAGGCTAGACTATGGTATTGTACATGAATAATTTAAAATTCTTTATGAGTGTGAGCACATTAGTTTAGTCCCTATTTTTGAATGAGCATGTATGTGTGTGCGGGACTTCTTTGTAGTGAGGGCACTAGGGTCATCCCATCAATTACGGATTATTGGGTTATTGTTATTTGTATATGCATAATTATATATGGATTCAATGACATAATACATAGATACCTTTTGTGTTATAAGGATAAGTGTGGAATAATCACACCTTATTGTTATAAAAATTATGAAAGGAGGGGCATTGGATTTGTGAAAGATACTTCCGAGTTCCATGTGACTATCATAGTTTTCCTAGGTTTCTTTTGCTTAAATGTTGTGCTAGAAATAATTTTATTTTACTGATTGAAGACAAACAAATGTTCTAAGTTGAGGGTGTTGATGTCTCCCAAAACTACACTCCACTTAGAAGTATGATACGGCCGATTGCAAATATAATAATCCAACTAGGTTGGGGTCGATCCTAGAGGGAAAATGTGAACAGATGCTTGACTTTGATGTAATCCACGGGTAGTATAGAAAATTAAATGGGGGGATTTTAGTGTTTATTGTAAGTATTAACCAAATCTTGAGTGCTTTTGAGTAGTAGACAATATGAGACGAACACTAGGATTTTGTTCCCCCTGGTTTCTCAACTTCATAAATTTCTCGCGATCAACCCAACTATTCTATTGCTCTGTATACAAAGTCTAAAATATAAGTATTATCATCCTCCTTATGGGTACGAAGATAAATCTTACCCTTTACCGGTTAAGTCTTAGGGCATCGCCTTGTTTCGCCTGGCTACGACCTCAGTTCATTTTCACTTATAAGGATCATGTGATTAGATGAGATGTGGGGACTAAAAGGTGGATGAAAAAGGATCCCAAATCACTGTCTTATCTTTTTTTCCCAATCACAAACTCCTTACTAGGGATGGATGAAAATACAGGCTATCTCAAGTTACTGCAGCTACCTGAGATAAATTATTGCAAAGAAGATTAAGATACATGCATAAACCTTAGAAGAAATGAGTCTCACACTTCCTCTACATAGATAATATGCTAGGGTTCCTATAACCCTAGTTAAGGAGATTAGTTAATCATGTTTTTGAAACAAACCATGATTATCGATGAAGAACACATTAAATCAATTGCACAAGAATAAGGTGAATAAACTCCGAAGGCTGTAATTGAATAAAAACCCAAAATCTCAAGAGTAATTGTAAAAGTATTGTAATAATGTGTAACCTATGATAAGAATGCGTAACCTGATAAAAGGCAAACCCTAGGGTATTTATAGTATCTAAAAATAACATAGAAATTCTAAGCAAAATAGGAAAGGTTACATTATGTCGGCACTCGGTACAACATATTGCAAAGAAGATTAAGATACATACATAAACTTTAGAAGAAATGAGTCTCACACTTCCTCTACTTAGCTAATATGTCAGGGTTCCTACAACCCTAGTTAAGGAGATTAGTTAATCATGTTTTTGAAAGAAACCATGATTATCGATGAAGAACACATTAAATCAATTGCACAAGAATAAGGTGAATAAACTCCGAAGGCTGTAATTGAATAAAAACCCAAAATCTCAAGAGTAATTGTAAAAGTATTGTAATAATGTGTAACCTATGATAAGAATGCGTAACCTGAAAAAAGGCAAACCCTAGGGTATTTATAGTATCTAAAAATAACATAGAAATTCTAAGAAAAATAGGAAAGGTTACGTTATGTCGGCACTCGGTACGACTCGGTCTTCAACTCGTATCGGCATCATATGAGACATACTCTTCCTTCTCACATCCATTCCAGTGTTTGATCTCCTAATGTTTTAACTTTCCTGATCTGTATACGACTCTTGATTACAATTTGTATCATGAGTATATGACTCATGTCTTCATCTCATATCTACTCAGATCTTTCTTTCTTCCAAGCTTTGGACACTGGTTTGTGTATGATTTGACTATACGAGTCGTACTTAGACTTTTAACTTATCTCCTTCCAGGACTTTAACTCCCCGTTGTAGCTTTGGACATTGTTATGCTCATGACTGTTGTTCAAGAGCAGTATCCTTAGTATATAACTTGTATAGCTGAGTCGTATCTTTTCTTCACTTAGTCTTTTGTTTGGGTCTTTGGTTCTGTGTTGCTTGTGAGTCCTCATACGAATCTTATACTATGTTTACGACTCGTCAGGTGAATTGTATCTTGATTAGATTTGGTCTTTTCTGGTATTTTTCTTTTATTTTCATTCTAACACCATTGTAAACTTGTTTTACTTCAAACAAACACAAAAGTGCATCATACCTAATAAAATAGCCTAAGTATCCACATAAATTCACGATTTTAAGAATTGAAAGTGTTGTGTTTATACGACACATAAACACCCTCTACTTAAAATTCTGCGTGTACTCAGGAAAACAACAATTAAAACCTATAATTCAACATGATGCTTATACAAGAGGCTAGTAAGCTATCCATGGCAGTGATTTTGAATTCAACTTTTCTCACAATTTGTTTCCCTCTCTGAACCTCACTCTTAAAAAAAATCAAGTTGTGTGTAACAATTCTACATACAATGAAACACAAGGGAATCTGATGATGGCATTACATTAGCAATAGAAAACTAGGCATAGATACCAATTACATTTACCAAACAATCTAGCAACCTAGCAACATAACCCATGTGCGCTCACAGTCAAAGAAATCCTATTCACTCTATGCATGGGTAAAACAATCTATTCAGGGATGTAACAAATAACTCTCTTGCTCATAAGGAAGTATCACCGGTGTATATAGAATGCCATAGGCTTGCCCTTATTTTCATTTTCTAAGCTTTCAGATAGTCATGGTAGGAACACTATAGGGCTTTATTCAGCTTGTAACGTAGGCTTGGGGCTGGTATGATACATATGGATATTTAAAGTGACTAAGCCTCTTTGGCACTACCCTAACTTTTGGGGTCCACACTTAACCAATTTTTTCACTTTATTTCTACCCGTATTTCTCCCTTTTTATTTTAAAGCATTTTTAGGATAGGCGTGGTCTTTTAGTCTTTCTTTTTCTTTTTTTTTCACAAATTTTCTTTTCTTTTTCTTCCACACCTAACCTTACTTTATTTTCTCTTATTTTACTCTACTTCATACCCATTTTACATCATGCACTCCTATGATAGCCATCCCCAACTTAGGCGATTTTCCTGAGTGGAAGTTCACAATATCCAAGAAGGACCAAGGCCAATTATAATATCAAATAGGAAAGTGAAAAGGTGTAACTAGAAAATAGGCTATAAGGCTCAATGATTAGGATCAAAGGATTCATTCATTTATGTAAGGCGTTTTAGGCTGATGTGAACTCACACAAAAAGGGCCTATGATTACTTCCTACCTAACTATCCTAGACCTAGGTAAAAGCAACCGGGCAAGTTCTAGATTCTAACACACCGAGAAATCAATAAACCTCGCACACACTAGCACAGGGCTACACTACTAAGTACTAGTTATCCAATTATGTAACTGTTTTGTCCCTAACTCTTCCATCCCTAATCCGAATGCCATTTCCAGATTCACAACAGTCTCATACAAATATACATATCATACAATAAAATAAAAATTTTGGAGGGGTAAATTTTTCGATACAATTTTTGTTTAACACAGATTCTCAGCATAATCTTTTCAAATAAGCAGTAGTTCCGAATTCAAATTCACAAATAAAATCCAAATTAGTTCAAAAATTAGCATTTATTACAAATAATGTTTCAAAATCTCTCAAAATCCAATAAACAACGAAAAATCATCCTCTTCCATAGGTGCTAAGATTCTCCTTATTTCAGCACCTTGTAGCACTGAACCTGGCAGTCATAACGGACAAGTCAACTACTTATACTTTTCAGCTACTCCCAGTTATGCATCATAACCCCTACCCCCAACTAAAAATTATTGTACTATTCTCAGTGCTAAAAATAATAAACAAAATAAGGATAAAAGGTAATACCTGGGCGCTCAAGGCACCGGCTCAACAATATCCACACGTGGACCCTCATACTGGGCCTACTTTTATCATTGATTGTCCTATCAGCTACTAGGATTGAATCACCAACAGTAGGGGACATAGCACTGTCATCTCATGGACCCTTATTTCCCGGTTCCGCTCGCTCTAAAGACTGTCTGCTCTGGCCTTCTTTTGGGCATCTTTTTAGGCTCGATTTCTTTTCTTTCTTGCTTGTATCTCATCTTTAGTATCCACAACTCTCGGCTCCAGAATTACCCAAATATTTGGAACATGGACAGTGGGCACCACAATTTTAATCACAGTCTCTAAAATCATTGGTCTATCATATAGCTTGTGCACCATTCTCTTAATTTCTACAAACTTAGATTTTATTCCAGTAATGTCGAGCTTCTCCCCTCTGCTCAATTATTGATGGATCCTTGACTCAAAAGCATCAAGGCACCCTTAGACTCGCCTATCCTAGTCCTTAAACTGCCTATCAAGCTAATTTTTCACTCCTTATTCTATATGACCTACTTTTGCATCAAGCATGGCTAATTTGGTCACAACCTCAGTGCATACAGCCTGGGAGACCATTATAATGCCAGGAGTCATACCCCGTGGCATAGGTGTCACATACTAGACTGGTGATGGGGCACTAGAAATGTCTGATACATCAGTATATGAACCCTCTATCTGTGCTCCTTCCTTAGTAGCCTCCGCTGCCACAGGAGTGTCAGTCTAATCATCCTGAAGGAACAATCCTGTAAAAATATCTACTGCCTGTCTTACTGGTCGGGCCAAAGGGTTGGCCACATCCCTAATCAGGCCAATGTTAAATGTTCTCCAGGACTGGATTATTTCATCAATCATAGGGAGTTGCAGCATGCCCGCAGCCAGACAAATCTGTGGAATCATACATGGGTAGTCCAGACACTTTTTGATCCCCGACTGCCCTATCCCTCAACTCTCAAGAGAGGAACTCAGTGATAGCAAACTCATAATTGGCCATTAAACCAGTTATCATGGCTACCCGGACTGAGCTCAGAACATCATTATTCGTGGTTGGACATATCGGTGTAGAGATAGTTTCCACCAAACCTTTCCCTCAAAGTTTAGGGAATTCTTCTTTATCTTTCGTGAGACCACCTCGGGGCCTTCTACAACCCAACTTGTATTTACGCCATTTGAAGCAATACACTTTATAATCTACCTAAAAATTACCATTTTATCTTTAAAACCCAGCGTCCATCGAGTTACCTTCCTTATCTCTTCCATCTTGTGTTTTATCTCTATTGTGTTGACTAGTGTAATGACTCGAGACTACCCTTTAGTCGTAACACGGTGCTTGGAATCACAAGTGATCCCAAGCTAACCCATGAGCTGGCATAATGCTTGAACAACTGACTTAATATATTAAATAGCTAGTTCTGCTGTGCAGAAACATACTCATAATGAAATTTTATGCAGTACATGACTGATAAAAACTTACAATTTGATAAAACTAAGGAAAGAACTCAATTTACAGGACTGACTCTGACTGACATCTATAAAGCCTCTACTATACTGATTATAGATAGCCGGGATATGTCTCTAACTACCATTAATCAATACATATGGAAAATCAGAAATACAACACAATAAATGAACTAAATCTTACTGGAGTCCTCAAAATAGGAAAACTCATCACCTGCAGGCTGGAAGCTACAACTGTCTGATTATGATGCGTAGGCTATAACTGGTACCTACATTATAAGACAATGTAGCACATAGATATATATGTGGATCAGTACTGAGTTAGTGGGGTGAATGCAATAAGTAAAACTGATTTCATATGGAATATCAAAACATGCATGCTAAGTGCAAGTAGACTCACCAAGATACTGAAATAAACTGAAATTTGAAGTAGCTTAAATCATGAGTAACAAACATAATCTGATAAGCTGGTGAATCACTACACTTAGTTTCTTAAAACTTTACTTTTGTAGAATAAGCAAAACTAAAGCTAGGATATGGTAAAACAAGAATACATGGACATACAAAACCAAACATACATGTACTGAGCTGCTCTGGTTACCTGAATAACTGATGCATGGGTGGCAAAATGATTGAAATCTCAGTAAAGAGGATAGCTAATGCCTGTATACTAAGTTGTTGATATATGAATACAAACTACTAATATCTGAACGCTGATTAGATGATGACTGAATATTGATTATGTAATATTGAATTGTACATAGTCTGATTAGTTGAAATAAAACTGTCGGGTACTATGCATACGAGACAAGGACTAACTGAACAATATGAGATAATTGAGCATGAATGTAGAAAAATAAAATATTTGAGAATGCAAGACTAAGTGTATATCTATAATGTAACTGAGATAATATGAAATCTAAAAGACTGAAATCTATATAACTGAATATCTATATGTCTGTACCCATAGTAAAAAAAACTGAAACTGAAAATAAAGTTATTACTATACTGATACTGTGGAAGCTAACATGTAACCAACATAAACCATGTGAGCTATCGTGGAGTCCAACATCATAATATTTATGCTTAATCATGAAAACAATTATAATTCATCTCAAAATCTATAAATTTCTGCAATAGGCATTAAAGTATGCAAATAGACATGCAATTCAACTTCTACAACATTGAAAATCTCATAATCTTAAAATTAGAAATGATGGGTATGAACCCTAATTCAAATCTCATTAATATTCATTTAAAATAATATGAATTTGTAAATAAAACTAATTTTTGGACACAAGGATGAAAGAGGATCCTTGTTCATAAACCAGACATACCTTGATTGATGATTAGATGAAGAAACTTAAATTATTGATTCCTATTTGAGTTCTTGGAGATGAGTTATAGATTATCTTGTCTTGGGAATCCTTAATTTAGAGCTTTCTTGGAGAAATAAATGGAGGATTTTGATTTCTTAGAGAGAAAGCTTTAAGCTCTAAGGTTCTTCTTTGAGAGAGAATTGATGAATATTGGGCATAATAGGCTTAGAGTGTGTTTAATCTCATGTTATACACGAATTGAGGGCTTAGGAATGGACCAAAATACCCTGTTTAAACTTTTAAACAAAATTGGAAAAAACAATATTTTTTGAAATAGTAGGCAACCACGATGCGCCACTATCACGGTGGCTTACAGGAAAGTGGACGAGTGGGAACTGGGAGGACTCCAAGATGTAGAGCCATCATGGTGCCCCTTTGGAATGCTATTTTGGCCATTGGCGTGATGCGCCAGTATCGCGTTAGGCTACTGGATTTTGACAATTAGGAATTTGGACATTTTCGCAATGTACCAATATCACGGAGGTCCACTGGAATTGACAACTATGAAATTATCCTTCGCCGTGATGCGGTGGTTGCTTTGGTGGGACACTGTCAACTTAAAAATGCTCTAACTCCTCAACCAAGTATCGGATTTGGGCGAATTTGGTATCGATGGAAAGCTTATTCAATTTCCCACACAATGGGAGGTCTAAATATGGAAAATTCTACACGAAATAAATATTCTTCATTTTGGAAGATATTCCTTAACATTCTAGGAACAAATTTAAGCTAGGAAAACTACAAGGTATTACACAAGCCTAAACTGAT
Organism: Capsicum pubescens; assembly: GCA_030864215.1. Lineage (NCBI taxonomy): Eukaryota > Viridiplantae > Streptophyta > Magnoliopsida > Solanales > Solanaceae > Capsicum > Capsicum pubescens. The sequence goes on from CM061543.1 coordinate 131,387,931, forward strand.
GGGTGACTCCTCATATCCTACGCTGGCTACGTAGTTTTGGAATATAGGGACTCCTACTAATGACTATGCCTAACTGATGGGGAAGCCTCCATCCCTACATTAGCTCGGTGCTAAATCCTACTCCCAACTAAAAGACACTGAAATACTAACTGATGCATGCACTGATAACTGATAAGCTTAGGCCATGGTATTTTAAAAATAACAGTGCATACGGATTTGGGGTAATTATGAATTTATAAATTGATAAAACTCAACATGAATATGAATATCTGAGTATGCTGATAAGATTCATGGATTAACTGTCTGAATACTTGAATATCTGAATTTATGTAAATTACATAGGTATCGAGTGTTCATAACCCACCAGTACTGAATGGTGATAAAGTACAATATTAAAGCTTAAAATTTTGGGATTGAATCATGGTTCAAAGACTCAAAAGCATAGACATTTCATCAAACACATGGAGATCATGAACATGGAAATATTATATACACGTGAAAATAATAAAAGTGCAAGATTAAATTCATAAGTTGGGGATTTAACATGAAATCAATGGAATAGGACATGGAAACTTGCAACTCAAAGCATGGATAGATTAATTCACTCGAAAATACTAATAGATATGGTAAAGTTCAAAATTCGATATTATAACATGAGATTCGATTGGATACATCATGGGAATCAAGACTTAAAGCATGAGATGACCTAATTTTTCATGAAAACATCCTCGGACATTTATTTAGTCAAATTACTAAGGAAATCATGATTTAAATTTATCTTGAACATATGATACTTCATAAACATAAGGGAAAGTTCATATCTTTAATTAAAGAAAAGCTTTTTGGGATCCATGGGTGAAAGGGGACCCATGGATGAACTCCCACATACCTTAAGTAGATGAATTCTCGATGAAATCTTGCAATTGAAGCTTGAATCCTTGAAGAAAAACTTGAATTTGGAGCTTAGGTACTTGAATTCTTGGAGAGAAAGTTGAATCTTTCATTCTTGGGAAGGGGAGGGTTTTTACATGTATTGTTGTGAGGAAGATGGACAAATAATGCCCCTTTTTGAGTTATAAATCATATTTGGATGGCTGGGGTTAAGGGGAAAAGACAAAACTTCCCCTTTTCCTATTTTCCTCGTGGAAATCACCATCGTGGAGTGAACCCTAGTTGGGTCAAGCATCACTCGCGACGTAACCCTTAGTCGGGTTGAATAGCCATCGCGGCGTTGAGCTATCGTGACCCCTTACCGCCTCTTACGAAAAGGGCCATAACTTTTCACTCAAGTGTTGAATTAAGGCAAAATTTGTATTGTTGAAAGCTAACTCAATTATTTATCATTTGGTGGGTATTGAACTAAGAAATTCTATGTCTATCAAAAGTTATACACGTTCAAAGTAGGCCCTTGTAGAATCAAATACCAAACTTTTGACAAATCAAAAGTCCTTAGCTCAACTTTGTTCTAAGTGATTCCTATGAACATTTTTTTACCTCAAAAGCATTTCACACACTAGTACAAAGATCATGACACATGAATTCAAAAGTACATCATTGGATTATAGTCTACACTTGTAAGAATGATGCTTTAAACTCTAGCCTGAAAATGCGGGGTGTTACATTATCTCCCTCTTGGAATCATTAATCCTTAAATGAGACTGGTTAGACTGAGAGTACTGTGGCAACTGAGATCATATTCTTAACATGCATGACTTGGAACATGCCTATAACTGAGTCTGACCATGATACATGAACTGAACGGATTTCATGAATACATGCAATGACATGAGAATGGTTATAAGGCTGAGATAGAAACAAGTGAGTCAACTTATGAGGAACCATTACTTCAAGATGGATCTTGTTTCATGAAGAAAAGATGAAAGGTTTAGGAAATAAATACTCGAGGTATTACAATACATCTCCCCCTTAGGATATTTCATCCCCCAGATGATACTGACTTGGTTGAAATACTAAGGAAAAACTAAGATAATGCATAGGGAACTTACAGACTGAACCATGACTAAATATCTAGAATCTGAAACTGATGCATGATGCATGAACTGAGCTGAATTCTTAAATTACTAGGATGCAAACAAAATTACCTCATGGAATATCCATATTCATGAAACTTCAGATAGTAAGACTAGATCGAAAGATGGAAAACCATAGGAAATTTTCTGTCTGACTACTAAAGAGACTGAATTATACTGAAAGCTTATACTGAACTATACATTCACTTCCAAAACTGCACTTTACTTGAGGCTGCTTAAAATATTTACATGGGCACTGATAACTCTATCTACTAAAGTCTGAGATGAACTAAATTCTCTCACTATGATCAAGCCTACCCGAATCTACAAGTGCACATATAAAACTGTGATACTAGTCTGAACCATGAATTCAATACCCCATGCATTTTCATCACTTCTTATCTCAAGAATAATTATTCTTACCCCTTCAACAACTAAATTCAACCTCTTACTAAGAAATTCACTGACGCACAATGCATTTATCCACTTATACACCAACATGAAATTCAAGCCTATCTTTATAACCACACATGAACTTCTAGGCAAACAACCACAAAAACATCTTTCTCATATTCTCTAGACCCCTATCAATAACAATTTTTTTACACTATTCTTAAGAAGACACACATGTAATTCTCAAGTAACCATGACATATACAAAAAAGCTTAACCTCAATCTTCCTTCATCCCTGTAGCCTTAAATACAAAAAATATGTTATAATCTTTTCTTTAACAAGGAACGTTTATTCTCTCCAATCTAAATAATTACTCACCAATACTATCATTACATAAGGAGAGGTCACTGAAAGGTTCGAACATGAGAATCTGAGGAATAGAGTGTCAAAAGTATGAATTCATCGAAGAGAGATAACCTAAGGACATACATGACATAATCTGAATTTTGCTGATCATTAAGAGTATACCATGAGTACCTGGAGCTGAACATTCTATAAATCATGAGTACATGCGTCATGACCTGCATGACATGAGTTTGGAGTTTATAGTCTCATGGAACATGATTCATATAGCTGAGGAAACTGAAACTCCTTTTACTTGGGACTAGGAGCATACATGATTCTATGGAAAGTGCTTGAATACGAGCTATGATCATAGAGCTAACATGTAGGGCATGAGTAGATATCGTAATGACTAAAGTACAAAACTTTACACTGGGATAAGAATGGGTTGGGCACCTTCCTCCCCTATTTAAGTTCTACAATACACTGGTATCACTACTAGAATTTGAGAGCCTGACTTGGTTACTTGTTCTATCATCTCCCCCTTAGCTTTAATCCATCATCCTAAGTTTGTGAACCACTTAATAAACTCTACTTGAACTGCAACCACTTTATTCTAGAGCCCAAGGTGTAACAATACACATAAATACTAAACTCCCATAGAATATACTACCATTAACTTTCTTTAGCTTCTGTAATCATCATCAGATACTTACACTCTTCTCGACACATTCTTGCCTCACTAAACATATCATCTGCTTGTCTTCCTTCATAGACTACTAATATAACATCTCTTAACTCACATTCAAACCATCATACTTAACTTCAAATCATAAATTCTTTCATACACTGATTCACCTTCATACAACTAGACCCACGGATACAAAGTCTACTAAATACAGAAATATACTATCCTCACTTTACTACTGCTAAACTTTTGGGTTCATGCTTCTAAGTCTAGATCATACACTATCATAGGATTCTTAGAATGGATCTAAAAGTACATCTGACTACGACTCAGTGCATCATTTTTCATTAAGATGAATGAAATATTTTATACTTTGGAACATAAATTCACTGGTGGGATACTTTTGAGCCTAGTTCTAGTCCCAAAATAATCTATAGGGATTGCCTGAGAAAGATTTATCTGTAAAGATTTGAGCTTGACTATTTTTGTTGCCTTAAGAATAAGGCAAATTTAGCATGAATGGATTAACATAAGAGTTTGAATAAGTTCCTAAGGGAACACCTCTACTAGACGATCTAAGGGTCTTGAGATGAAAAATTCTACCTAAATAAAAAGTTATACACATTCAAAGTAGGCCCTTGTAGAATCGAGAACCAAACTTTGGATGAATCAAAGGTCCTTAGCTCAACTTTGTTCTATGTGATTCCTATGAACATTTTTCACCTAGAAAGTACTTTACACACTAGTATAAAGATCATGACACATGAATTCAAAAGTACATCATGGGATTAAAATATACACATATAAGAACGACGCTTCAAACTCTAGCCTAAAAGTGTGGGGTGTTACTACCGAAGCCTGATATTCCGGTCTATACAAGAATCTCCCATTAGTGTGGGAGAAATATCAACCCAAACTTCACAAATCATAAGGGAATTGATAGGTTCACATCCCTTTCACTACTGGCCTTGTGGATATTGTCTTGGCAGCTCACCTTTGTGTGCTGCATAAAACACACGAACAAGGACCTCACTGTATCTTCTGGATGCTCTCATCATCCACTCATACTCATATTATATGAAGAGTTATTCGAAACCTTGTAATTCTAATATCACATTCGTAGTCAATCATCTCTCTGTATATAGTATCTCTTAATCTTGCAGCCCAAAAGTCTGAGCAACCCACTGTTGAATATATCCTATATATCGGGGTTTCCTCATCGTTAAATGATGGGTACAAGAGCAGTGGTCAGTGCAAGTGGGGGTACAAGCTATCTATGGGAGTAGAATCTGCTTTTTCAAAACCCTGGGCTTCTTCTAAATTTACTTTGGATGAACTAAATTCAACCTCATCATCATCATTGTCAGCAGGCTGTGGTGTGTGGGGAGGAGAAGTAGTGGGATTCTTTCTTCTCAGGATGTTTGGAGGTAAGTCTGATTCTTGGTGAAGCATATTCTTCCCCTTATGTTTCTTCGTTGCCTTTCCTTTCATGCATCTTTCTATATTGTGGTTTCGTCATAAACTTCACCACTGCTAGTGGATGATGTCTTGTACTCTGAATTATTTAATTTTTCACTAGCAGTTGGTGCTTGTTTATTTTTTATCTTAGCAGATTATATGGATAAGGAGATGTTCTTTGGAAGCATGGTTCCTGCAAATATACCTGTATTAGTAACTAAGTAAAGAAAAGAAAAGAAAAATTTAAAACTAAAGTTCAAATATGCTTATTCTGATTTTAGTATGAGTATTTGTGTAATGCCCCAAGACTATACCCTGGGCGTCACACGGTGCTTACAATCTCGAAGGACCATAAGCTAACCCATGACTAGTACCTTCTGTGAGCATTGAATAATAATAATACTAAAAATATATGTAGAACATAGGATGGAATTTCCATAAGGTTCATAAACTGAAAAAAAAAATTGAATATTGATAATAATACTGAAAAACTAAACATCTGTTTGAAATAGTCTAGTCCAAAAGCCTCAAACTAACTGAATATGAAGTTAATGGGACAAGTCTCCAACTAACTCCAACTGTTGAACATACTAAATTAGTAGAATGTTGAAATAAATAACTTTGTCCTTAAAATATGAGGACTCACCACTATAACTGTTGCTGATAACCTGAGCTGCTAAGTATGGTCAGGAGTTCGTGCATCTGAACCAATGATATGAGACATCATAGCTCAAAAAAAAAGTATGCATTGCTACTTTGAATGTACTAGTATGCTAAGTGAGGTAGGATGATATACATGGGTTCATATGAATGAGATGATAATTGACTGAATGAATATCATGAAATAACTGAAAAAGAGTGCATGCAAAATTATAACTACTGATCATGCTGGCTATGCAATATTGTGCATATAACCTCTATTTGAATTAGACTAAAACTGAAGTACTGAGTTCTGGTAACTGAATACTAATAACTGAGGTTTAGACTAATACTAAAGTACTAAATTTTGATGGCTAAGTAACTAATAAATGATAGCCATGGTTCTGTAGAACAATTTGAGTTCTTTGTTGAATTCTGAGACTGAATACTAATTATTGAGTACTGACTACTGAAACTGTAACTATATGAGTGTTCATCTAACAGAAATACCCCGATTATAAACTGAGTTGGGGTCTAACCTGTGACCCCAATTGGAAGGGTGTTAGCCCTTTCCAAGGGATACTAACAATGATGTGTCAGCACTAATCTGGCAGAAAGACCCATGAATTATATATATGGTTGCGTCAACCCTAATATGGTAGGAAGACAACTTACCCTATGTTGGGTACATAGTTCTGTAATGCAGGGACTTCTACTAAGAGACAAACCCTCTGCTAACAGGAATACCCCCATCCTTGGGTTTGCTCAGTGTTAAATCCTACTCTTAACTGCATAGACACTAAACTGATCACTAGACTGTACTAGGATTGATAGAACTGTTATTGATCGTGTTGACTGACTGAATAGGATTGAGTTCACTAAGTTCTGTAACTGACTGAGTACTATTGTTCGTGACATTACTGAGACTATTCTGTAGCTACTGTAATTCTTGGTAAACAACTTGATTGTCGAGTATTGCATACCCTTAGGACTCGATAGCATCAATAGTAAAATATGGCAAAATATTGAAGGCATTACATTAGTTAATTGTCCACTATGCATTCATTTAGACATTTTGTCAAACATTTGAGAGGCATGAATTTGTGCATGAATGGGACCACATGATAATATGTCATGAATTCACTACTTAATTTACATAGGCATTCTATCAAATAATTGGGGAGCATAATTAATGCACATAGAAATCATCAATATATAAACATCTTGGCTACAACATTCAACATGCAAATTCAAGGATTTAACGTGAGGGTCACATGATTCTACATACTTGCTAATTAATTCATCTGAAACTTTTATGAATCTTGATTTGAAAACCATTTAACAATACATACATGAACATAATCCAATTCAAATATTTAAATCTTGAAATCAATAAACTTGTAGTTTTAAAAAGGATTCTTGAACTCCAAGGAAGGAAGGAAACCCAAGGATAAATACCTAACATACCTTAATAGTTGATTTCTTGAGAATTGTGGTGAATTCTTGGGACTTAAATCTTGAACTTGATGAACTAGGGATTGTTCTTGAGTGGATTTTAAGAATAAATAATGAATTTTGCCCTTTTTGGGGCTTAATCTCTTGTTTTTCCTGAATTGGGTGAGAGAAAAAAGACCTATTTTCCCTTGGAAAGTCATATTTTTAATGAGCAAAAATTGCCCAGTGATGCGATACCCGATGTGCTGCATCAATGGGATCTATGCAATGGCCAATGCGCTGCACCAAGATCACATTGACTCACTATTTTGGACATCTAATTAAGCTTTTAACGATATCCAAAAAATCCAAAACTCACCCGAGGTGACCTATTGACATCTCTGATCATGAATCGACTTAAAAATTGATATTTTAAGGTCGTAAGGATTGAAAATAAGATCATTCTATTATGAAGGTTAAAATGATTCTAAGTCTTAATAGTTAGCTTAATTTTTTTCTAAGTTTGGGACCTCTTTTCGCATGCTCTAAAGGATGGAAATGGCTAGGATTTGCAGGGTCTTACAATATCTCCCCCTTGGGAACATTCATCCTCGAATGAGATTGACTGAACTGAGAATATTGATAGATTAAGTTTACATGTTGAACATGCATAACTGAAGCATGATTACATGACTGAAACTGCTGATAAACTAAGTTTTCATACTGAATATGCGTAACTAAAGCATGATTACATGGCTGAACTGATTTATGAATGCATGACTGTCATGAGGATGATATGCAATGGTAATTGATACAAATTTTGTAAAGGTAATCCGAGCATGGAACTTAGTAAATCTAAGAAAGACTGTTACCTCAGGCTGAGTCTGAGTTTCCAGAGAAGAGGTGAGGATACTTGGTTCACATATCTGCTTCTACTTCCTAAGTAGCTCTCTCAACGAACTAATTCCACCAAAGAACTTTGACCAAAGGAACTTCTTTCTTCCTTAGTCTACGAACCTAATGACCAAGGATTTCGACTGGGACTTCCTCATAAGAGAGACTGTTCTGAACATCTATACTCTCTATAGGGACTACAACTACTGGGTCACTAATGCATTTCTTTAGCAAGGAGACATAAAATATTGGGTGTACCAAAGCTAAGTCCGAAGGCAACTCAAGTTTGTAAGCTAACTTTCCAAAATGGTTGAGAATTCGGTAAGGACTGACATATCGAGAATTGAGCTTCCTCTTCTTGATAAAACTCTTCACTCCCTTCATGGGAGAGATTTTCAAATACACAAAATCACCAATCTCAAACTCGAGATCTTTTTTTTCTCACAGCAGCATATGATTTCTGTTGGCTCTAAGTTGTCTTAAGCCTCTCCTTGATCAACTAAAACTTCTCTAAGGCATCAAATACTAAGTCAGGCCCTACCAATGCAGTCTTGCCTACCTTAAACCAACTAATGGGAGACCTACATCTCCTCTCATAAAGTGCATCAAATGGAGCCATCTGAATACTGGAATGATAGCTATTATTATACACGAACTCAATCAAGGGTAAGTGGTCATCCCAACTACCCTTAAAGTCAACAGCACAAGCTCTCAACATATCTTCTAAAGTCTGAATGGTCTTTTTTTTCTTGGTCATTTGCCTTAGGGTGGAAGGTTGTACTGAGGTGAACTTGGGTACCAAGGTCCTTTTAGAAGGCTTTCCAAAAGTTAGAGGTAAACTGCGTACCTCTATCTGAAATGATGGATAATGGAACTCCATGCAATCTGACCAACTCTCTAACATAGATCTTGGCATATTCCTTGGCTGAGTAAGAGGTATGGACTGGAATCATCCTATCTACAATGACCAAAATTGAATCATGTTGATGACAAGTATGAGGCAAACTTGTCACAAAGTCCATGTTCACTTTCTCCCACCTCCAAGTGGGGATACTGAACTCTTGCATAGACCCACTAGGCTTTTGGTGCTCAATCTTCACCAGCTGACATGTAGAGTTCACCCACTAGGATCAACTCTTATTCCATCACCGAAAATGATATGACCAAGAAAAGTTACTAACCTTAGCCAAAATTCGCATTTACTAAATTTGGCAAACAACTGATGGGCTCTGAGGGTCTGTAATATAATTCTAAGATGGTCTGCATGATTATTTTCACTGTAGGAGTAGACAAGAATGTCATCAATGAAGACTATGATGAACATGTCCAAGTACTTCTTGAACACACGGTTCATCAAGTCTATGAAAGTTGTTGGAGCATTGGTAAGACCAAATGACATGACTAGAAATTCAAAGTGACCAACCGAGTTCTAAAAGCTATTTTCGGAATGTCATATTCTCTAACTCTGAGCTGATGATAGCCTGATGTAACGCCTAGAAATTTGATCTTGAGATGTCACACAGTGCTCAAGACTATGAGTAGCCTTAAGCTAACCCTATTTGCCTATTACTAAATTTGAATCTCTTAATAAAGGAAATATAGACATAAAAGCCATACTAATTGCGGAAAACTTTCTGAAATAACTAAGAATAAATCTGAAGTAATGTCTGAAAATCAATACTGTAAGTATGAATAATTTCTAGCAGTCTGACAAGCCTCTACTAATAATAACTAGAGAGTCACTAGGACAAACCCCCAGCTAATTCGAACTGTTTGAAGAGAAACACTGAATCATGTAAAACTAATAAGCTGTAAAATCTGAATGAATAAGTCCCCGAACTATGAGGACCCATCTTCTGTAGGATGTAGATGAAGATGCTCGAACTGCTCACACTACTGATACTGAGCACCTGAACCTACATTATGAGATAATGTAGTACACAAACATATATATGGATCAATACTTTGAGGAAGTACTGAGAATATGGGGGTGACGTACATAGTAAAACATTATCTCATTATCATAATTTGTAAAACAATGCATGATAAATGAAAATGACTCACATAGGCTGGAATATCTGAAAACTGGAATAAAAAATCATACATAGCAATTCAAACTTTATAAATCTAGTGAGTCATAACATTCTAAAAGATGTACTTGTATTCTCTCTTTAAATCATATTATCTAAGTGTAGAAAGGACTCAATCTTAAATCTTAAATCTAAAATCTAAAATCTGAAAGATGAAAACTATAGTTAAATATCTTTTTGTAATGCATAGTCTGAATAAACTGGTGAGCCTTTACACTTATTTTTCTAAAAGCTTTTCTGTTATTTTGTCTTAGGACTTAGGAACTTTTGGAGGTACTTCTAACCAACATAAACCATGTAAGCTATCATCGAGTCCAACATCTTACCCACGTTGGGGAGAGATGTTCTACCCTTGCCGTCAAAATAAAACCTTAACGTAAGTGATCACTATTTTAGCCCGCTATGGGAAAATCATAAACCTATGGTGGCACGTAGTTATGTGGCATGAGACCTTGGAATCATACCCAACTCGATGCTAACTACTACGCCTATACTTATCGCTCAAAACTTTTAGGAAATCCACCTTAAAACAACACAAGAGTTTCTAATTAAAACTAATTATGCTTTTTTTTCTTTTAAATCTCAAACTGTATAAACAATATGGATTCCTTATCTTAGCTTAGGATCAAAAGATCCAAATTTTACTAAAAATCTGTGAATAAACTAATCATAGGATGCTCAAATTTTACTAAAAATCTGTGAATAAACTAATCATAGGATGCTTAAAGCATCATCTTTCTTGAAATATCAACATATAAACTTGGTCTTAACCCATACATCAAAATCATGTCAAAACATCATAATATTCATGCTTAATAATGAAAACAATGATAATTCATATCAAAAGCTATAAATTTTTGCAATAGGCATGAAAGTATGAAAATAGACATGCAATTCAACTTCTAAAACATTGGAAATCTCATAATCTTGTAATTAGCAATAATGGGTATGAACCCTTATTTAAAATTCATGTATAGACATTCAAAATCATCTAAATTTGTTGTTAAAAATTAGTTTTGAGCACAAGGATGAAAGAAGTATCCTTGTTCATAAACCCCACATACCTTGGTAGATTATTAGATGAAAAATCTTGAATTATTGATTCCTAATTGAGTTCTTGGAGTTGGATTCTTGATTATCTTGTCTTGAAAATCCTCAATTTAAAGCTTGCTTGGAGAAACAATGGTGGCTTTTAATTTCTTGGAGAAGAAGCTCTTGGGTTCTAGGGTTTTGCTTTTAAAGATAATGATGAATAATGAGCATAAAGTGCTAGGAATATGTTTAATTCCTTGTTTTGGATGAATTGGGGCCTTGGGAATTGACCAAAATACCCCTTTTAATATTTAAACGGAATGGAAAAAAACATTTTTTCCGAACTGGCAGGACACCACGACGCGCCATTATCATGGTGCATCACTGGAAAAGGATTAGTGAGAACTGAACATTCTCTACGATGCGCTACCATCGCGGTGCCCCTTTGAAGATTATTTTGGCCACTGATGCGATGCGCCACTATCGTCTTGGTCTATTGGATTTTGATAAATGGGAAACAGACATCTTCGTGACACGCCAATATTGCGGAGTTCCAATGGAATATGATGATTGTCATTTTACCCTCCACCGCGACGTGGTGTGTGCCCAGGTGTCACACTATCAACTTAAAAATGCTCTAACTTCTCAACCGAGTGTTGAAATTGGGTGAATTTGGTATTGATGGAAAGATTATTCAATTTCCCACATAATAGATAGTGTAAATCTAGAAAATTCTATATAAAATAAAAGATATTCATTTTTTACGCTCACCCTTAACATTCTAGGAACAAATTTAAGCTAGGAAAAATACGGTGTATTACACCTGATCTGAGGTCTATCTTAGAAAAGTAACTGGCACTCTGAAGTTGGTCAAACAAGTCATCAATTCTAGGAAATGGATACTTTTTCTTGATAGTGAATTTGTTCAACTGACGGTAGTCAGTACATATTCTGAGAGAACCGTCTTTCTTATGTACGAATAGAACTGGTGCGCTCCATGGGGAGACACAGTGTCTGATAAATCCCTTATCTAGGAGATCCTTCAAATTCTCTATTAATTCTCTAAGTTCAGCTGGAGCTATTCCGTATGGTAGAATAGAGATGGACTGAGTATTTGAAATAAGATTTATTTCAAAGTCAATTTCCCTTTTGGGAGGGACTCCGGGAAGATCCTTAGGAAACACATCTGGAAATTCTCTTACTACTAGAACTGACTCAAGATTAGGGGTATCTGAACTAGAGTGTTTAACTTGAACGAGATGATAGACACACCCCTTGGATATCATTTTTCTCGCTCTAAGGTATGAAACAAGCTGACCCCTAAGTGATGAAGTACTACCCCTCAATCCTAGGACAAGTTCATTCTGGAACTGGAAATGAACAAATCTGTTTCTACAATCAACTGAAGCATAATATGAATGGAGCCATTCCATGCCAAGAATAACGTCAAAATCTGTCATCTCTAACTCTAGTAAGTCCGCTGAAGTAACTTTTTGAGAAACCATAATCGGACAGTTCTTGTATACCCGCCAGGCTATGATATTATTACCCACTGGGGTAGAGACTGAGAAGGTCTCTGCTGGGATTTTGGGACTAACTCCTAAGTCAATAGCTATATAAGGAGTTACAAAGGACAAAGAAGATCCTAGATCTAGCAAAGTATAAACATGTAAATGGTAAACTTGTAATGTACCAGTTACAACATCAGGAGAACTTTCTTGATCCTATCGGGACTGAAGTGCATAGATACTATTTGGGCATTTCCCACTGGTGTCACTGAAGCGGCACCCTACTGATACTGTCGACCAGACTGAACTAGGGGACGATTAGGCTGACTCTGCGAACCCACTTGAGGACACTGACTGATCCTATGAACTGGCTTGCCACATCTAAAACATACATCTATACCATCCCTACAGACACCCTAATGGTTTCTACCATACTTCTGACAAAGAGGATTTTTTCAAGTACTTCTAACACTACCCTGAGATTTAGAGCACGACACCCTATCCTTATTACCTTTCTAAACATAGGCACCGGAGCACTACCTGGGGAAGGAGACAGAACTGAATCTTTTTGGAAGAACTAAGAATGGTTACCACCCTTGACTTAGGCTGAGCAAAATTAAAGCTACCTGTTCTAGCCCTCTTGCTCTTCCTTCATTTTTCCTTAATATTTTGCTCTTCTATCTATTGAGCATGGACCATCAACCTAGCCAAGTCCATTTCCTTAATCAGCATTGCAGTCTTACAATCCTTAAACATACTATTAGACACACCAGACATAAACTTCCATATCTTAGATTTGTTATCATCTACCATATGAGGGGCATATCTGGCTAACCGAGTAAACTTGAGAGAATACTTCTTCACTGTTATGCTGCCCTGCTGTAATGCCCCAAAATTGAGTCCCAAGATGTCACACGATGCTTAGGGTCACAAGTGACCCCAAGATAACCTTTCTACTGGCATAACTCATAAGAAATTGAATAAAATGCTTAAATCTGAATAAAATCAGTGAGAACATAAAACTTTTTTGAACTTGATCAATACAAATCTGAACTTTACAAGATTACAACTATTCTTTTACCAAAATAAAACTGAAACTGAATATATTAACTCTATTGACTGTCTATGAAGCCTCTACTAGTCCTGAGTTTAGATAGCCGGGTCATGACTCCCAACTATCCCAACTCAATACGACTGAAATAGAAAAATAAAAAACTGCTCAAACTGTCTATCTGGATCAAACCCTTGAATCAAAAGGATTCATCACCTGCTGACTGGAAGCTGCAAGCTGACTGAATCTGAATGTGCATACTAAGTCTTGTACCCAAATTATGAGACAATGTAGCACATAGACGTATATGTGGATCAGCATTTTAGGAATGTATTGAGTATATGGGGGTGTATACAATTAAACAATCAATATCATAAATCCTTATAGAAAACATGCATGCTAGTATAGATGACTCACATAACTTGAATTAAAACCATCATAATCATGAAAAAAACAGGTAATGTAGATCACGTAAGTCATTGCACTTCATTCTAAATCTACATTCTTTCTTTATTCTCAAACTTGTAAGATAGATAAAGTCTTAAAAGAATATATTTTAGAGCATACACTTTAATCTCATGAAAACTAGGAACTTCTTTGGAAACTTAAAGATTTTGACACTTGAGAGACTTAGAAATCTTGGACTCATAGCTTTCAAAATACATATACTTGTATCTTAGATAGAGTGAGGGACTACTTTGGGAGTTTCTTCTAACCAACATAAACCATGTGAGCTAGATGGAGTCTAACATCTTACCCATGTTGGGTAGAGCTGTTCTATCCTTTCCATCGGATAGAACCTTAACTTTAGTGATCACTATCTTAACCCACTTGGGGTATATCAAGAACCTACGGGGGCACGTAGTTCGGGGGCATGAGACCTCAGAATTACGACCAACTCGGTGCTAAATACTACTCCCTTACTTAGCTCAAAACTTTTAAGAATCCACCTTAAAACAATTCAACAATATATATATATATAATGGGAGCCAAAATGCATCCCCTTTACTTGAAACTGAAGAATGTGGATTTTTATCTTAACTTACAATCAAAACTCACTTCTTGATATTCTTTAAAAATCACAAACATCTCATTCTCAAACTCATGCTTTAACCATAAGGTTCAATTCACAACAATAGGACTTGAAATTCTCAAAATAGGATATAGACGTTAAATTATGCAACTTAAACCATAAAGTGACAATTTAAAACATTAATATGCATAATAATATTACAACTCAAAGCTTGGGTAAGACATAGTTTCATAAAACTCACAATATAATAACATGATAGGAATTCTCCAGGAGTTTACGAAATACTTTACGAAAATATGTAACTTTTGGGCATAAGAACAAAAGGATGTTCTTGTTCAAAACCACATACCTTAAACTTGGAGCTTTTGGATGACTTCAAAATTCCGGAAGGTTATTCACGAACTATTGGGTGTCCCTCATAGCCCTCTTAACAGAGAATTTAAATATGCAAGAATTATCGAATTCTCACGGTTGAATCTCTAGATAATTAGGTTTTTATTTTGAAACCCTAACCTTGTGGTTGAAGGTGTACCAAGAATTTTGAGATGTTTAACTAAAGAGAATGGAATATAATATGCTCCTTCAGGGTTATAAGTCGTGGGACGTAAAGGAAAAAGACCAAAATAACCTTACTAAATTACTTCCCAGTTGCTGAAAATCTAAGGCTGACGACATTTGTGATAGGCCATCAAACTTGTGATAAGTCATCACAAATATCGTCACTGGGGGGCTGGAATTGATGGATTTCTGCCTGAGGCTAACGACATTCATGTTAAGTCGTTACACTTGTGATAACTTATCAGAAATATTGTCACTAGGGGCTAGATTCTACCTAAGGCTGACAACATTCGTGATAAGTCGTCACACTTGTGATAAGTTATCATGAATGTCATCACTCAGTTTTCCAGGCGACATGCTGGAGTAAAATGGGCATAACATTTTGCTCTGGTATCGGATTTAGGAAAAATTGATATCGTTGGAAAGATAATTCAAACATCTTTTATTTGATGTATAGTAGGTCATAGAGTTCGTCATATACAAGGAGTTATAGTTGATTGAAGTCAACTTAAGTTTCAACACTCACTAAAACTCGAACAATAGGAAAGCTTTCAACTTGACCTTGAGTTAGGGGATCTCTATGATATCAATTCATGATCAAATAGGTTCCCACACTACATAATTTATTAACATACAAATTTTTCATAATATTTATGGCTTTTGGAACATCTACACATAGAAATGACGGTTTTCATTCTAGCCAAAAATGCGGGGTGTTACACCTGCTTTAGGTTAATGAATTCTAAAACCTTAGCTTTTCTCAACTCCAATGGGAAGAACCTATGTAGAAAGGCAGTAGTAAACTCCAATCATTTTATAAGCCCTGCATCTATGGCCCTATCTACCTTCCATTTCTTAAACATATGGGCCACATCCTGTAACTGATATGCAACTAACATAGAACTCTCACTAGCAGTTACCCCTATAATATATGTGACTTTCTGCACCATATCAAGGAATTCCTGTGGGTCCTCTTCAGACTTATACCCTGAAAATAAATGAGGGTTCATTCAGGTGAAGTCCCGAATTCTAGCTGCAGTAGTTTTGGCCATTGGGTTGGCTCGAATAACAACTGGGAATTCATTCTAGGATGCCACAGAATGAGATAGATAGGTGAAAGCAGCTCCAAATTTTGCCTGAGAAATATGCTCATTTAGGAGATCTTCCTTAATGGGAGGAGATGCTGGTTGGTTTCCAGTTCTTCTTCTGTTAGTCTTTTTAGGAGGCATGTTCTGTAAATAAAAGGGAAAATTGGATTAGATAGAGATATAACTTGAGATCATGCTCACTCGCACGACATGAATACTAAAAGAAGGAAACTTTTACTAAAAATGCATCATAGCCTCTTATTCATAAGTGTGGCGCGCTACAACCCATGCACAAGATTCTGCTTGACATGGATTTCAGTCTCCCTAGGACTCTGTGAACCTTAGGCTCTAATATCAAGTTTGTAATGCCCCGAGACTACACCCTGGGAATCACACGGTGCTTACAATCCCGAAGGACCACAAGCTAACCCATGAATGGTACCTGCTGTGAGCACTGAATAAGAATAATACTAAAAAATATACGTAGAAGTTAGGCTAAAATTTCCATAAGGTTCATAAAATGAAAACAAATACTGAGTACTGATAATAACAATGAAAAACTAAACATTTGTCTGAAATTGTCTAGTCCGAAAGCTTCTAACTATCTGAATATGGAGTTGATGGAACAAGTCCCCTACTAACTCCAACTGTTGAACATACTGAACTACTAAAATACTGAAATAAATAACTTTGTCTTTGAAATATAAGGACTCACCACTATAACTGCTACTGATAACTGAGCTACTAAGTGCAGTCAGGAGATCGTGCATCTGAAGCTATGATATGAGACATTATAGCACAAAAGAAAGAGTATACATCAGTACTTTGAATGTACTGGTATGCTAAGTGAGGTAGGATGATATACATGGGTTCATATGCATGAGATGATAATTGACTGAATGAACATCATGAAATAAATGAATAGAAGTGCATGCAAAACTGTAACTACTGATCATGCTAGCTATGCAATACTGTGCATATGACTCTGTCTGAATTAAACTAAAACTAAAGTACTGAGTTCTGGTAACTGAATACTGATAACTAAGGTTTAGACTGATATTGAAGTACTATATTCTGATGGCTAAGTAACTGATAATTGATAGCCATGGTTCTGTAGAACTATCTGAGTATTTTACTAAATTCTGAGACTGAATACTGAATACTAGTACTATATACTAAAACTATAACTGTGAGAGTGTTTATCTAACCGGCATACCCTTATTATAAACTGAGTTAGCGTCTAACCTGTGACCCTAGTTGGAAGGGTGTTATCACCTTTCCAAGGGATACTAATAATGATGTGTAAACCCTAATCTAACAGGAAGACTTAAGAATTATATATATGGTTGCATCAACCCTAATCTTGCAGGAGGATGACTTACCCTATGCTGGCTACATAATTCTATAACACAGGGACTGCTACTAAGAGTCAAATCCTCTATTGACAGGAACGCCCCCATTCCTGGGTTCGCTCGGTGATGAGTCCTGCTCCTACTACATAAACACTAAACTGATCACTAGACTGTACTAGGCTGGACTAAACTGTTACTTATCGTGTCGAATGGCTGAACTTGACTGAGTTCATTGAGTTTTGTAACTAAGTACTACTATTCGTGACATTACTGAGACTATTTTGTAGCTACTATAATTATAGTTAAATAGCTAGATTGTCGGGTATTAAATACCCACAGGACTCGATAGTATTAATAGTAAAACATGTCAAAATCTTAAAGGCATTATATTAGTTACTTGTCCACCATGCATTCATTTAGACATTTTGTCAAGCATTTGAGAGGCATGAACTTGTGCAGGAATAGGACCACATGATAACATGTCATGAATTCACTACTAAATTTACATAGGCATTCTGTCAAACACTTGGGGAGCATAATTAATGCACATAGAAAACATCAAGACATAAACATCATGGCTACAACATTCAATTTGCAAATTCAAGGATTTTACATGAGTTTTACATGATTCTACATACTTGCTAATAAATTTACTTAAAACTTGTATGAATCTTGATTTGAAAACAATAGAACAATACATACATGAACACAATCCAATTCAAACATGTAAATCATGAAATCAATAAACTTGTAGTTTTAAAAAAGATTCTTGAACTCCAAGGGTGGAAGGAAACCCAAGGATGAACACCTAACGTACCTTAATTGTTGATTTCTTGAGAATTATGGTGAATTCTTGGGACTTGAATCTTGAGCTTGATGAACTAGGATTTCTTCTTGAGAGGATTTTGAGAATAAAGAATGAATTTTGCCCTTTTTGGGGCTTAATCTCTTGTTTTAGCTGAATAGGGTGAGGGGAAAGGACCTATTTTCCCTTGGAAAGATAGATTTTTAATGAGCAAAAACTGCCCAGTGGCGAATTACCCGACGTGCCACGTTGATGGAATCAATGCGATGGCCAATGCGCCGCGCCGAGATTGCATTGACTCACTATTTTGGACATCCAATTAAGCTTTTATCAACGTTCAAAAAATATGAAACTTCCCCTAGGTGACCTGTTGACATCCCTGATCATGAACCGACTTAAAAATCAACTTTTCATGGTCGTAAGGATAAAAAATAAGATCATCCTATTATAAAGGTTAAAATGATTCTTAGTCTTAACACTTAGCTGAATTTTTTTAAAAGTTTGGGACTCCATTTGGTATGCTATAAAGGACCGAAATGACTAGGATTTGTGGGGTCTTCCATTTGGTACCGGTCGTACAAACTGGGCAGGACTTGTATAACCGAGTCATATCATTTACCTATGCATGATCTTTGTTCATTGGTTGGCTGAAGACTCCTCCCAATAAGTCGTACTAGTAGGGTACGACTCGTTACCAATAGTTGTAAGTAGATCAAAATCTTTTATTCTAACTTAAATCATCCTCTATGGGTATGACTAAGAGAATACGAGTCGTATGGTCTGGGTACGACTTGTATGATCGAGTCATATATATTCTAGAACTTTAAATTTATTAAAATTCCATGTTGTCAGTGTGTACGAATCCTATTATGAATCCTGTACTTGTGGGTGTGAGTCATATGAGGTCTCGTAGCTACTTCAACATAGAAGTCCAACTTTAAAGTTTGACTCCAAAGCAGTTTCCTAAAATACCCACTACAAGTTTCAGCTACGTCCATCATTTTAGTCCACACAAACATACCAAAACCATTTCCCAAAAGCTAGTTCTACCCCAATTTCCAATTTTTCAACAAAAATACCCAAACTAGGTTACCAACAATTCCATATTTGTATAATCCTTACTCAAACCAAGTCCATTGTAGCATACACCATTCATTTTAATTTGAAAAGTACATAAAATACATTGAAGAACTTACTTGGTGCTTGAAGAATCTCAATTCTCGATTTCAAATTCTATTTATTCCCAAATTCGAGTTTAAATCACAAAGAGTGAAAGATTTGAAGTTGTTCGTATCATAATCAAGTTTAATACACGTTGAGTTTGTGGATTGATGCTTGAAATTGGGGTGAAAAATGATATGGGTACGAGTTGAGTTAACTGGGTGCCTGATCAAGTATCTTTTATCATTTTTAATTGAAGATTTAGGCTGGGTCAACCCATGATCTGACCTGGTAAGAATGGGTACGAGTTGTTTATACTACTCGTACCCAGGCTTATGGGTCATTTATTTGACTAGTATAAACCTGGAACTTACCTGTGTTCTGTACTGGGTATGACTCAAGGTGATGAATCCTATCAAGAGCATACCACTCATTCTGAGAATTGTATTCATCCCATAAACTTTTACCTGATTCTGATTTTGTTTCCAAGACAATACAACTCTTACTTATGTTGTACCATCTAGATACGACTTGTAAAGAGTCCATATAACCAAAACTTCTCAGCTTCTCTAGATATTTTCTGCATTCTTTAGCCCTGCACACTAAACAAACATATCACCCTATAATTAAAAAAGCACAAAAACATAGGTTGCCTCCCATGCAATTCTTGATTTAACGTCACAGTATGACGTGGCTATGTTGGATAATCAAATTTTACCAACCAGCCTCATGGGTTGCCTCCCATGTAGCGCTTGATTTAACATCGCGGCACGACGCAATTTCCTTGAATACTAAGTCTTTGTTAAGATCAATATCAGCTACCTCATTCGCGTGTTCGGTATTTCCCAGGTAGTGCTTCACTCTTTGCCCATTCACTTTGAATAGAATATCACCATCCTTATTTCAATTCTAAGATACCATATCAATAAACTCTTGTAACTGTGAATGGACCATACCACCTTGACCTTAGCTTACCTAGAAACAAATGAAGCTTGGAACTATATAGCATTACTTGGTCACCCTTTTCGAATACTCTCTTCTCAATTTTGCAGTCATGATGAAACTTCATCTTTTCCTTATAAAGTACTGAACTTTCACATGACGGAATCCGTAATTCATCCAACTCATTGATATTTAAGCTTGACTTGGGTGCATCCTTCCATTCCAGATTCAACCTTTTTAACACCCATAATGACTTATGCTCAAGCTCGATTGGTAAGTGGCAAGCCTTTCCATACACCAAATGATAAGGTGATGCACCTATGGGGGTTTTATAAACTATGAGGTAATCCCAAATTCATCATCTAACTTTTTTGACCAATCAATCCTATTGGCATTTACAGTCTTCACCAATATGAACTTGATTTCTCTACTGGACACGTCAACTTGTCTATTATTCTACGGATGATAGGATGTTGCCACCCTGTGTTTAACTCCTTACTTTTCAAGAAGACTCTTGAAAAGATGATTTCAGAAATGTGACCCTCTATCACTAATAATAGCCCGTGGCATGTCAAATCGAGAGAAGATGTTCTTTATAAAAAATACAGTGACACTATGTGCTTCATTTTTAGGAAGTGCAATGGTTTGCACCCACTTTAAAACTTAATCAACTGCTACAGGTATCTACTTCATTCCATACAAACTTACAAATGGTCCTATAAAGTCTTTGCCCCATACATCAAATAATTCAACTTGGAAAACTGGAGTCATAGGAAGTTCATGTCTTCTAGAAATAGTACCTTGTTGTTGACATTGGTCCCATGCAGAAACATAATTATGAGAATCTTTATATATAGTTGACCAATAATAGCCACATTGCAGAATTTTATTAGTTGTGCGGGCCCCTCCATGAGGGCCCCCAACTGGCGATGAGTGACAAGTCTCAAGTATGCTCATCATATCCACCTCAGGTATAAACCTACGAATGATTCTATCTACAGAAATTGTTAATAAGTAAGGTTCATCCCAGAAAAATTTCCTTACCTCATGCATGAACTTTTTCCTTTGCTGATATGAAAGATTTTTTGGGACTAGACCACTGGATAAGTAATTTGCAGAATCTGTAAATCATGTAATTAGATATTTGGAAGCTTCTAATACCTGCTTGTCTGGAAAACTATCATCATTCTCCATCCCAGTGAAAATCTGTTGCATCACTTCCCCCTCCACTCTAGACAAGTGATTTGCAGCTTGATTTTCTGTGCCTTTTCTATCCTTTACCTCAAAGTCAAATTCTTACAACATCTTAGGTACCGCAATGCTGCATGATCAGTGTACACAATCACCTTTGTCCTGATCAAGTAAGATCTAAACTTTTCAAAGGCAAAAACCACTGCCAATAACTCTTGCTCCATCACGGTATAGTTCTTTTGTGGAGGATTTAGTGCCTTACTAGCTTAGTAGATGGTATTAAGGATATTTTCTTTCTGTTGGCCTAGTACAACCCCTAAGGCTACTCCACTAGCGTCATACATAATCTCGAAGGGTATGGACTAATCAGGAGACACAATGATTAGAGAAGTTACCAACTTCTCTTTTAAGCTTTCAAAAGCCTTCCTACATGTATCATCAACATTAAATTTTACCTCCTTCTTAAGAATCTTGCAAAGTGGATTAGCAATCTTTGAGAAATCCTTGATAAATCACCTATAAAAGCCTGCATACCCTAGAAAACTTTGAATTCCCTTCACAGAGATTGGGTAAGGCAATATTTTAATCACCTTAATCTTTGCTCAGTCAGTCTCTATTCCTCTCATTGAAATCTTGTGCCCAAGAACAATTCCCTCTTTGACCACAAAATGGCACTTCTCCTAATTAAGTACTAAGTTGCATTCTTCACACCTTTGGAGAGCATTTTCCAAGTGATTTAGGACATCTTCAAAAGAATCACCAACAACTAAAAAATCATCCATGAACACTTTGATGGTGTCTTCTACCATATCAAAGAAGATTGAGATCATACATCTATGAAATATGGCTTGAGCGTTACATATCCCAAATGGCATAATTTTGAATGCAAAAGTCCCACAAGGACATGGAAAAGTCATCTTATCTTAGTCCTCATGTGTAACAGTAATCTGATTTTAACCTGAGTACCCATTAAGAAAATAGTACCATCCTTTTCCTGCTAACCTATCTAACATTCGATCCATGAAGGGTATAGGAAAATGATCCTTCTGAGTCCATGCATTCAATTTTCTATAATCCATGCACACTCTCCGTCCAGTGACTGGACTCATAGCACTAGCCCATTCTTCTCATTAGGCACTACAATAATTCTGCCATTCTTCAAAACACATTATACTAGACTGACCCACTTGCTACGAGAAATGGGATACACAACACCAGCATCTAACCACTTGATTATTTCCTTCTTTACCAACTCCTGCATAGAAGGATAGAGTCAACTCTAATGTTCAATAGATGGAATAAAATCTGATTCAGGTTGTATTTTATGAGTACACAAATCAGGCAGAATACCCACAATATTCGTAATGAACCATACAATGGTCCTCTTAAATCTCTGCAATACTGACAATAATTCTATTGCTTCTGACTATCTCAGATCAACTACAATAATAACTGGCAAAGTATTGTTGGCCCCTAAAAATATATATCGCAAGTGAGATGGGAGGGCCTTCAACTCTAACATCGGTGGCTCTTCAATGGATGGATGAGTAGGTAGATTAGTTCTATTCTTCAAATCTAAGTCAAGATTCTTTGGTGATAATTAATAATAACCTTTTCCATACAGTGCACTTACTATCTCCTCATACTCTTTGATATAATCAGAGTTAAAATTCATGATCACAGCTGCATGTGCTTCAACACCTAGTCTTTCTTTGATAGGAACAACTATATCAGAATTATTATCCCACAAAGTAACTACATCAACATCATGGAATGAATCTACTTCCTCATTATATACAAGAATAATAGATATCACTCTCAATTCGTCAGGCTGCTATATAGATTTTCATACGTTTAATGTCACCTGTTTCTTATTGAGTCTCAACATCATATGTCCTTTCTCCAGATCAATCAACATCCTACCTATAACTAAAAATGGTATTCCATAAATAATTAGGACTTAAAAGTCCACTTCACAATCTTATATAACAAAATCAATAGGAAATATAAAAGAAGACACTTTTACCAAAATATCATAAAGTATACCAACAGGCTTCTTTACTGTTCTGTCACCCATCACTAGTCTCATGGTAGTTGGTTTGGGAGCTCCCAAACCCAGCTGCTTGAATTTGACAAAGGGCATAAGGTTTATGCTATCCCCCAAATCACATAATGCTCGAGTGAAGTTGAAAGACTTAATAGTGCAAGGTATTGTGAAAGTGCCAGGATCCTCATTATTCTCTACAAAATATCTAGTAACTACAACACTATAATGATGAATATTGTCAACTAGATAATAACTAACTGACCTCTTCTTGGTGATCAAAATCCTTTATGAATTTTGCATATCCTAGCATCTGCTTCAATGCCTCTACAAGCGGTATGTTGACAGTTAACTCTTTTAACTTAGACAAAAAATTCTGATACTTACCTTCTTTTTGTTGTTTTTTTACCTTTGTGGATGAGGAGGAAAAGTTTTTGGAATAGCCTTCAGCATGGACTCTGTAGCCTTTTCTTCTCCTTTATTCTATTTTCTACTGCTCCCTACATCAATCAACTCATCATTATTCTTCTACTCATCAGTACTGAGTACAAGGGATCTGTAGTGGCTTTACCACTCTAAGTGGTAATGGCATGGTATTGACTATTATTTTTGGGATTTACCACTATATTACTTAAAAGAGTGCCAGACTGTCTCTAATTTACGGTGGCTAACATCTGACCAGATTATTGCTCCAATTGCTTGATTCCTATAGCATATGACTCAACTTTCTGGTTTAAACCTGAAAGATCATCTTTGATATCCTTTAGGCAGTTCTCCTAACTTTCTTGTCCTTTGACTAGCTTAGACAAAAAAGCCTCTATTCTAGACTCTAGATCTCGACTACCTGGTGGAATACACTTGTCACTCTGCTCCTTATAGTTGTCCTTACGCTTCCAATCACCATTTTAATCTTGACTCCTATATCTGTATCTATCATTGTAATAGTTGTGACCTTGATTCCTTACCCTTGGGCTAAAAAATCTTCCAATCTATGATTAGACAACTTTGTTTCTTCTTCGAATTCAATCTCGAATGGTTTGGAATTAGACCCCTGTGTCACAACTGCATTCATCTTCTCAACATTTATTGATGCAAATTTTTTTAAGCAACCCAATATCTATACAAAGTTGTGCAACCTCTTATGGTACCATATCATTTGCTGCTCCATAAGTATTTGTTTCTCCAATAGCATATATACCACCACTACATTTGGAATCTCTAGTATACCATCCTCTATTGGTCATAATTATATCATCTAGCATATCCCACACAACATCCCAACGAAGACACATAAATACTCCTCTTGAAATAGTATCTGCTATAACTCTTAAACTATCATTTAGTGATCTGTAGAAGATTTTTGATAAGTTAGATCCTCTAATTTTTTGATTGGGTACCATGCTCAGCTTTTTCTTGAATCAAAACCACACCTCATATATAGACTTTGTAGGTAGTTATGCTAAATAATAAATTTTATCCTTCAATTGTAGCATCCATGCAGGAGGGAAAAATCTACTCAAAAACTATTTCTTCAATTGGTTCCAAGTAGTTATAGAGCCTCTTGGAAGTTCCCCTAACCATAGTGATGCTTCTCCTATCAAAGAAAATAGGAACAGCCTCAATATCAATGTTTCTTGATCAACCTATGGAATAGTATAAGATGTGTAGATCTCAAGAAAATTTGAAAGGTGCATGCTTGAGTCATCCTTAGCTGCATCCAAAAATACACCCTTCAGATTCAACAATTGGATCATAGTAATGATATCAAACTTCACATTAGGGGCTAAATAAGGAGAAGCAATGGCTCCAGTCTCAGTAAGCTTAACATAATCCATATATTCATCATCCACCTCATATGGGTCTAAGTATTGATATGTCAGAATAAATGGAGCTTTTCCTCTCTGAACTCCATTATTAACAACCTGTTTAGGCCTGACTAATCCACCTTGCTGAGCTAACTTTGCCTTTGCAGCAAGTCTAGTCTCTTCGACTTCTCTAGGTTCTCACTCCAGCAGTTGTTGTTTCTGTAAGTCTGTAATATTTTGTTGATCTAGTGAAACATTCGAGAGTTCTACATTTGGATCCACAGATGGGGGATCTACCCCTTTATGAACTTGTCCTGACATCCTTCTCGATGTTTGAAGGATTCTCTTTAGTTCTGTATCAAAAGGGAGTAAAGGATTCCCTCTATTCCTAGTACTTGGCATACACCTTCATATGCTCGAGAAAAAGCAAAAATTCAACACCCGTGATCTTCACCAGTTCAATTCACTACTCAAATCATCGTCCCTAGCAACAACGCTAAAATTTGATGTCGCCCAAAACTACACTCCACTTAGAAATATAATGCAGTCGATTGTAAATATAATAACCCAACTAGGTTAAGATCGATCCCACAGGAAAAGTGTGAATAGTTGCTTGACTTTGATGTAATCCACGAGCAGTACAAGAAAGTAAATGGGGGAATTTTAGTGTCAATTGTAAGTAGTAACCAAATCTCGAGTTCTTTTGAATTGTAGACAATATGAGATGAACACTAGGTTTTTGTTCCCCCTGGTTTCTTAAATCCGTAAATTTCTTGCAATCAACCAAACTATTCTATTATTCTTCATGCAAATTCTATAAGATAAGTATTATCAGCCGCCTTGTGGGCGCGAAGATAAATCTCACCCTTTACCGGTTAAGTATCAGGGCGTTTCCTTATTGCTTCCTGCTATGACCTCAGTTCACTTTCACTTATTAGAATCAAGTAATTATATGGGACGCTGGGACTAAAAGGTAGAAGTAGAAGGATCCTAAATCACTGTCTTAACTTCTTTTCCCAATCACAAACTCCTTATTAGGTATGGATGCAAATAGAGGCTATCGCAAGCTACTGCAGCTAGCTGAGATGAATTATTGCGAAGAAGATTAAGATACATGCATAAACCCTAGAACAGATGAGTCTCACACTTTTTCTATGTAGCTAATCTAACAGGGTTCCCCAACTCTCGTTAAGGATATTAGTCGCTCATGTTTATGCAGGAAACCATAATTATTAATGAAGAACATATTAAATCAATTGCAGAACAATAAAATGAATAAACTCTGAAGTCTGTAATTTAATAAAGACCCAAAATATCAAGAGTAATTGTAAAAGTATTATAATAATATGTGACCTATGATAACAATACATAACCTAATAAAAGGTAAACCCTAGGGTATTTATAATATCTCAAAATAACATAGAAATCCTAAGAAAAATAAGAAAGATAAATTTATGTCAGCACTCGGTATGACTCGGTCTTCAACTCATACCGGCATCATATGAGATGTACCCTACCTACTCATATCCTCTCTAGTGTCTGATATCCCAAGGTTTTAACTTTTCTGATCTATATACGACTCTTGCTATTTGTATCATAAGTATACGACTCATGTCTCCATCTTGTATCCACCTGGGAATTTCTTCATTCTAAGCTTTGGACACTGGTTTGTGTACGATTTGACTATAAGTCGTACTCAGACTTCCAACTTATATCCTTCTGGGATTGTAACTCCTGGTTGTATCTTTAGACACTGTTACGATCACGACTTCTGTTCACGACTCGTATCCACAGTATACGACTTGTATAGTTGAGTCGTATATTTTTTTCACTTAATATTTTTTTGGGTTTTTGGTTCTATGTTGCTTACGAGTCCTTATATGAATTGTATACTGTGTTTATGACTCGTGAGGCGACACATATCTTGATTAGACTTGCTTTTTTCCGGTCTTTTTCTTCTATTTTCATTCCAACACTATTGTAAATCTATTTACCTGAAACAAAAACAAAAGTGCATCATACCCACTAAAATTGCCTCAGTAGCTGCATAAATTCATGGTTTTAAGTACTAAAAGTGTCGTGTTTCTACGACACATCAGGTGTTGATGTGTCGTGGTTGGATGAAACTTTTTACACCTAAAAGATGAGATTATTGTATGTTCTTAGGTACTTTTTGGTAGACATGTTTGTGAGTTTGTGTAGTAAATAGGTCTCAAAAGTGAATGATAAAAATTAGACAAAAATTACCAAGTGTTGAATGTTAAATCCAAAAGGCGACTCTTTGGGTTAAGCAATGTATCGTGTCCTGATTCATTCTACTGACAAATGCTAAAAACCTAAAGAGAGAAATTTAATTGCAAACCACAATTTCTATTAATGAGTCATGAAGTTAGGCCACAGTTCGATAGACTCGTTCTGAATGATCATGAAGTAGGGTGAATCATAAAGATGTAAAAGTGGCCCAATAATAGTGGATGGACTGAATAACTCGTAGAGTCAATTTATGAGTCCTATTGACCTATTCTTATTGATCATTGTAAGAAAGATATGAAGCGTTAAAAGTTAAAGTTAGTCACCATGAAAGAAAGATATGAATCGTGATTAGAAGGTACACATCATGATGACCCGTTCTAAGAAGTCATATGTAAAAATATTAAAAAGGTGAAAATCAAGTCCCAGAAGTCATGATCCACTATATAACTCATATGGATACCCAACTAGTCGTATTAAGACAAAAAAGCAGAGATAAAGAATTATACAATACGAGTTGTAAAAACACCTTATGAGTCACCTTATGATTCATAGGAAGTACCGAACCTACAATCCAATTATGTTTAAGATAGGTTTTATTTTTGTCTATAAATACCTTTTGAAAATTTTCTTTTACACTTGATGCATTATTACAATCTTTGAGGCCATAGAAACCCATACATTGTTTTGTTCTTAGATTTGGAAGAATTATTCATACATTGATTCTTGGTTATTAAATTTTTTGATAGCTCAAGTATCCGGATTTCATCTACTCAATCTCGTAAGAATTACTTTTGAATGATGATTGCTAAGTACTCATACTTCGTACTAAACTTTGCTTTTTCTTTCCTTTTTTTAAACTTTGTGTAGGCATTAAGCGAGTAGTGGATCATTCATTGTGTTCTCCTAATATTGGCTCTATGGAGATTGAGGTGGAGACTAATGGATCGCAAAGCTTATAAGATCCATTTTTCATTCATCTTATGTATTTATTTTTACTTAAGGTATTTTGATATATTATATTACTTTCAGTATTAGAGGATTGTACTAGTGGCAATCAGACCTAGGATATTGTGTTGAGATTGTACTTCTGACTATAACATTGTGGATTAGTTCCATTTCTCACTTTCATTTATTTTTATTTGGCTTAGATTATCATACTTGGTTTGAGATTGGCTTATCTTTACTAAAGGGTCTGATAGGTGCTATTATGAACCCTATTTCGGCCGTGACAAATTGGTATTAGAGCTTAAGTTTTATTAGTTTAATAAGTAAATAATGAGTCTAGTAGAGTGTAATGACCCTCCAGGTCATTTTTTTCTTTTCCACATATTTTCACCAATTAGAGTTTTCCTATTGATATCCCAAGTCATTTATGACTTGTTGAGCTAACAACTTGGCTACTAGATAGTTTGTTTAGTTATTAGAGCCAATGTCCCATTTTTAAGTCTTCACTGGTAAGAATTGGCTAACAGGTAAAAACTTTAGCTTAACGACCTCGTATTCAAATTTTGTTGGTTCCATTAGCTCCAAAATATCAATTTTAGGCTAGGGGGATCTTTATTTTGGATCCCTTGACTTTCAAACCCATTCCAAACTATTGGTTGGAAATTGATAAAAATGGCCCATGTTTGTGGGCCCCACTTTTTATCGAGATGACCTTGGATAGAAATTTTGATCACACCATTGAGTTTGAAATGTCAAATGTTTTTAGGGTAGCATAGTTTGTTTGTATTCATGGGATTCTGAATGAATCTCGATGGGTAGCATACCTTGGTAGCATTACACTCTATTACAAATATTTTATAAAAGTTGGGTAATGAAATAAGAGAGTTGAGATAAGCACGAATTTCAAAGTTTCAAAGGCTTTGTTTTGCTCATCACCCAATTTTAAAGGCATATCATTATGGATTACCTCAGTCAAAGAAACGACGATTGTGCTAAACCCTTTGATAAAATGCCTATTAAAACTAGCCAACCCATTGAAGTTTCATACTTTACTAATGGATTTTGGAGTCAGACAATTCTCAATAGCGTCTATCTTAGATTTATTCACCTCGACTCCCCTTGAGCTCACAATAAATCCCAAGAACATTACTTTTTTCACACCAAAATAACATTTTCTAATATTAGCGTAGAACTTGTATTTAAGCATATCAAAAACACTTTACAAATGTAAAACATGCTACACTTTGAAAATGTAAAACATGCTCTACAAAAATTTTCTATAGACTAAGACATCATCAAAGTATACGACCGCATATTTCTCAATGATTCAAGACATGGTTCATCAACCTCATAAGAGTACTAGGAGAATTGGTGAGTCTAAAAGGTATAACAATACATTCATATAGACTCAACTTAGTCTTAACGATAGTTTTCCACTCATCACTTGATTGCATCTGAATTTGTGGTACCCAGACCTAAGTTTTATCTTATAAAACACACAGTCACCATTTATAAAATCTAGAATATCATCTAAACAGGGAATAAAGTGGTGATATTTTATCGTTATCTTGTTGAGTGGTCAATAATTAACAAACATGTGCCAAGTCCTATTTGTCTCTGGCACCAACAATGTCGGACCACACATGGACTTATGCTCTCTTTGATGTATCACTTGTTGAGAAGTTCCTCAACTTATCATTGTAGTTCCTTTGTGTCTTTTAAACTACTTTGATAGGTTAATTTGTTTGGCAATTGCATACTTGACATAAAGTCAATTTTGTTTTCAATTCCCCAAAGTGGGGGCAGTTCTTTTTGAAGAACCTTTATAAATATGATAAGAGAAGTAGAGAGGTTAGAATGAATATTATGCGATAGGATAAGAGTGGGAATTTTATCATTATGTTCTTGAAGAGATGCTCATTCCTAACCAACATCACCATTGGACTCTTCCTCTTCAATTTTCTTCTTTATTTCCTTCATCATTCTCCTTTTCATGGGGTTCATCATCCCCTTTTTTCTAACCCCTGTCCTTCAAATCTCTCATTATTTGATTTACCTTATTCACTTATGAGGGTGAAAGAAGATGAAGTATGAACTTTCGTCCATTAAATTCAAGAGAATAATAATTATTTCTTTTATTATTTTTGGTTGAGTAATTATATTAGCATGGTCTTCCAAGAAAAATATGACAAATTTGCATGGGAATGACATCACAAAGCACTTTATCTGTATAACTTTCAATATTGAACTAAATCACAACTTGACTATCCACTTTAAATTCCCTAAACTCATTTGGCCATTGGAGATTGTATGGTATGACATTCTTGGTTATGGGTAACTTCAAGAAATAAACCATGATGACACTAGATAAATTAGCACAAATCCCATTATCAATGACCAATGAGAACATATTCTCCTTTGTTTTCATCTTTCTTCCCTACCTTTCTCTAAGTTAATACATTTTCCTTCTCTAAGGATCACATTTCTTCTGTTAGGAATTGATTTGCCTTGTGTACCTAATGTTTACATTTAAAACATTGAAAACCTTTAGTATTAGGAGTTGGATATGTGTTACCTTTATTCCATTGTGTGTACATTGAGTCGTCTTTTCTATGTGCTTATTGTCGTAGTAATTGTTGACATCCTTGTTCTTGTTCCATTCATTGATGGTAGAGCTACTTCTTTGTTCTTACCCCAAGAGTTAGTGGATGAGTACCCATTGGGTTTGATCGATCTCCTTTCCTTGAGATCCCTCTCAATAGTCAAGGCAGCTTGAAAGATGTCTTTTATGGTAGTGAACCTATGTCTAGTCATCACTGATGATATATATTTTTTCAACCCAACCTTGAAGTGGATTGATGAGGGTTAATTTAAAAATCATTTTCACTAAATATTCATGCACACTACTATGATTTGAATGTAAAAGTGAGACATATTTAGGGTTAAATATACTAATTCCCATATTTTGCAGATGTACAAGTGCTGAGAAGAAAAGAAGTAATATGAGCAGAAATGGATCGAAAAGGGAATTGAAGTGCAAGAGCTAGACGAGTTGAAGTAGTATTAGGATTTAGCCCTCAGTAATCGCGATTGCGGACATCATCCTGCTATCACGCCGAGTCAAGATAGTCAACCAACTGCGATTGATATTGACTAACCAAGATCGTAGTGAGTGCGATCATGATCAATCTTCCGCGATCGTGTGAGGGTGGAAAATAGCCCAAGGGCTGAAACGTCATTTTGACCAGCATACCCTAAATCCAATTTAAGGCTCAAAACTCCTTCATTCTAAATCTATTATTCCAAAACGCTACCTCCCATCCTTAGTTTAGGATTTTGTAATTTCTTAGAGCTTGGAGCTTAAATTTATAAAAATTTGAGACAAGATTAAATTAGACGAGCTTGAAGTGTAGATTTGGCTTTTTCTATTGAAGATTCATTTGAGTCTAAAGTGTCGTTGGTCCTCGCTTTATTTTCTTATGAATAACTTTTATAGATATCTTGGTATATTTGTTTTCATTATCCTTATGATGTGCTAGATCAACCTCTTGGGATTATGCTAGATTAGGGTGTAAATATGTGTGGGATGTGATTTGTTTGTGCATTTACTAGTTTGTGATGTGGGTTATACTATTGCTTGAATAAATTTGTTGGGATTTATGGGTGAAAGCCCCAAATAACCAAATGGATTTGATGGATGAAAATCTCAAACCATCCTTGAAAGAGGGGTTTGGGTGAACTTTAGGAACCCACCTCATGCTTGAAAGAGGGATGTGGGAACCAAAGCAATAGTAGACAATTTATAGCTATGTCTTGTAAATTTTTCACTATCTTAGACATAAGGGTGATTATGAGGTTGACTATATAATGGGTATCATCCTAGAAAAAGGGATACCCAACTAAAGTATTGGGTGAATTTATTTGATACACTTGTTAGGTACTCAAAAGGGTCAATGAGTGACATCTTTGAGGTTTTATTAAAAAAATATCCTCAATGACCTTAAACCTATCCTACCACATCATCAACGACTAGAATTTACATCGAATCATCATGTTCCCATGCATAGCTTACCCCTAGGAGAGCATATTCCCAAGATCTATTTTAATTTATTACACTCTAATTATTCTTAGTCTTGAGTTAGTCCTTTAGAAGACCAAGAATGACCTTTACATTCAACAAGATTAAAAAAAACCCTAAACCATTTTGTACCATAAGGTTGAACCTAGAAAAAACTATTATTTTGGACTTATACAATCGCCACTCACATTGTTCCTCGTGGATTTGACCCCAACTCTTAAGTAATCGCCTTGCACTTAAATTGACGTGTAAGTTGAGAGTTATCAAAATTGGCGCCATTGACGGGGAATAATTTGACGTAGTGAGTTAGTTTGGAATTTTAGCTTACTTGCTTTGATATAAAATTGTAAATATTTTATTATTATTTTATTTTATTTATTTCTTGTGTTAGGTAGATTTTCTTTATTTTTGTTTATTTTTTACTATGGCATCCTAGAATGAAAGTGAGTTCGGTGGTTGGAAATTCTATCTTGATGATCCATGTCCATATTGTGGTGGATCCTACTATTTGCAAGATTGTAGATATGCTCCCCATAAAGAGATGAGTGTACCATCTCTATCTTATAGGGAGTAGGGATGTTCTCTACGTGGTGGTCGAGATGGACATTAGAGTGATTGTCCAAATGCCCTATTTCCCCGTTATACTAACTCGGTTGCTAGTTATTTTCATGATTTTGATAGGTCTTATGAGAAATAAAAGGAAGAATGAAGCGTGAAAACTGATGGTGTTGAAGCAATTCTTCAACGTATCATGTAACGGGTGAAATAAATAGAGGATGATTTTCAATGTTGGAGTGATTGTGCAAATGCCCCCTCATTTTGCTAACCCAAATGATAGATCTTCTTGTGGATTTGATAGGTCTTATGATAAGGAAAGAGAAGAATAAAGCACGAGAAATAGTGGCATTGAAGCAATGCTTCAACATATATTTGAGTTAACAACAACAGTGGAGGGAGAAACAACTCTTATACTCCAATCCAACAAGGCATTTGGAGAGGAAATCTTGAAGATAGAAAATGTGGGCACGAAAGTTAATCATTCAACACCACAACCATAGATGCTCTTCTAAATGATCTTGATATTAAAAAACCCTCGCTGATTTCCTAACCAACCCAACCAAACATGAGAGATGATGCCAAAAAGGAAAGAATGGTTCTAGAGTCAGAAGAAAAAGCCAAGCAAATGCCTTATGAAGACTCTAGTCCACTTCAGGGTAAAGATGACCAATAGAATGCAACTCCAAAATTAAGTTAAAGGCCCTATTCTATCCATTTTTCAACATTAGGCTTGTTGGATTTGATGAAAATAAATCCACCCAAGTACGTGATGAATATTACAGAGAAGGAGTAATTTCTTTATATTTTGGAGTTTGACCTTCTGAATGGGAATTCTAAATCCCCAATATTGTAGTCCAAGAAGCTTAAAGATCAATGTCCAAGTAGTGGCCTTCTAATTCTATCATCGTTGTCCATCAAGCCCATACAAAAGTTTGATAAAAAATTAGGCAA
The DNA here is from genome assembly GCA_030864215.1 of Capsicum pubescens. Lineage (NCBI taxonomy): Eukaryota > Viridiplantae > Streptophyta > Magnoliopsida > Solanales > Solanaceae > Capsicum > Capsicum pubescens. The sequence continues at coordinate 131,422,255 of CM061543.1, forward strand.
ATGGTTCAAGTCTTTAAAGTGGCGTGATAGAATATGTGTTGTCATGCCCCTACTTTTGCCCAAAGAGCATCGAATATGAAATGATCAAAAGTTGGAAAAAAGGTTTAAATCCTCTAAGTGGAGACACAAATGAGGATTAAAGAAGCATCGTGCCACGATGTTAAACAAAGCTCTTGATGGGAGGCAACCCATCATTTTCATGATTACATGATTTATTTTTGAATAAGTCACACAATTTTGATGTTTTGTAGGTACTTTAGATAGGATTGGAATCCAAAAATAGGGGAAAACAAAGTTTGATAAATATGACAGCCCTGCAGAAAATAAGACAAAACAGGGGAGAAAAATGCCTCAGGTACTGCAATCGCGGCCTGAGGATCGCGATCGCGATAGTCTCTCCATCCTGCACCTTGGTTATCACTACAATTTTAGGGAGCCCTTTAATAATTCTTATCCTTTTGTGTTATATAATGAGGTCACTAAAAGCCTTATAGTTGGGGTGTGGCTCTACACTTGTGTGTATTCATTGGTTGGCAATACTCGAACTTAATTCACTTAAAGCATGAATTTTTTTTGAATTGATTGTTCTCGTTTATAGTTGTCTATTTCTTTTAATAATAGTATTATATGAGACTTTCCCTATGATAAAGTGAGTGACATCAGTTTTAAGGGAAAAGTGTCATTCCTTGGCTTTGATCAATTAATGTAGAGGAAGTCTGAGTACTCGTGGCATCGAGATCACAAATGCAATGGAAGTCTGAGTACCTGTGGCATTCTGGATTTGGGATTGCACTCATGCCATTGGGGAAGTCTGAGTAGCCATATGGTTGGTTTGCCCATATGAAGCCAAAATGTGAGACAAAGGCTTGGGTTTTTGCCATGGTTAGCAACTTGTGAATGGTGAAAATCCAAAGCAAACACCCCCCTGCACCCAAAACTTTTCAAAAATCAAAGGCATAGAGGTAAATAAAATTATAACAATTTTTTTCTCTTTTTGTGACTCCAAACTATTGACTTGTAAAAATTGGTAGATAGTCTATTTTTGTATCTAGCATAAGGGGAAATTGAGCCTCCTTGGCTAGTTTGCATGCCATGTGTGGTAAGATTGTTTGTCCAAAACTCGTATGTACTTGTACTATCCAAAACTTGCCCCATTAGTCTCTCAAGGATAGTTTTGATTGTATTTGGTTGGGGAGATGATCTTAGGACATCTTTGCAACATTGGAAGTCTATTTTATCCTAAAAACCTACCCGTATATAGATGTTACCACTAGTCACCCACTTTGAGCCATTGGACCTTTTTTTAACAAACGCATGGCAAGCCGTGAGCCTTTAAATTCTTATCCCGCTCTTGAACCCTATTCTCCTTGGACTTAAAAATGCAAATTGATCCTAAAATCCTAAGTTGGGGGTCGTTAAGATTGGAAGAGGTAAATTCGGGTCACAAGAATGTAAGTTAGTGCCTAGGAGATAAATTTTTAGAACAAATGAATAGCAAAAAAAGAAGGGACCTAAGAAAGGAAAGAAAAGCATGAAATACACAAGGCAAAGAGGCAAAAAGAAGATGCTTTACAAAATATGTGTGAATCAAGGTAGTAAAAGTAAGCACATGCTTAAAGAGTGAAAACAATAGAAGTGGTCCATGGTCAAAAGTTAAAAAAAGGGGGTATAATATAGATGCTCAAGAAGGGTACAGTCACTTTGTTCCCAAATAATATCCTACCCTACCCCGAACCTACGTTTCAAGATTAAAAATCCCTTTTAGATCTCCAACCAAGGGCATTCATTGTAGTGGCGATTGAACACTAATATGATTTGAATGTAAAAGTGAGACATATTTGGGGTTAAATGTACTAATTTCCACATTTTACAGGTGTCCAAGTGCTGAGAAGAAAAGAAGCAAACTTGAGTAGAAACGAATCAAAAAGGGAATTGAAGTGCAAGAGCTGGACAAGCTAAAGCAGAATCAGGATCTAGCCCTCATTTATCACGATCGCGGGTGTCATCCCGTGATCACGCTAATTCAAGCTAGTCAACAAACTGCGATCGCGATGGACTAAATACGATCGCAGTGAGTGCAATCACGAGCAATCTCCCGCGATCGCGTTCGGGCAAGAAATGGCCCAAGGGTAGAAATATCATTTTGACTAGCATACCCCAAATCCAATTTAAGTCTCAAAACCCCTTCATTTTAAATCCATCATTCCAAAACTCTAAATTCAATCCTTAGTTTAGGGTTTTTTAATTTCTTGGAGCTTGAAGCTTATATTTACACTAATTTGAGACAAAATTAAATTGGAGAAGCTTGAAGTGTAGATTGTTTTTTGTCTATTGAAGATTCATTTGAGTCTAAAGTGTGGTTTTTCCTCCCTTTATTTTCTTATGAATAACTTTTATGGACATCTGGGTATATTTGTTTTCATTATCCTTATGATGAGCTATATCTACCTCTTGGGATTATGCTAGATTAGGGTGTAAATATATGTTGGGTGTGATTTGTTTGTGCATTTACAAGTTTGTGATGTGAGTTATACTATTGCTTGAATAAATTGGTTGGGATTTGTGGGTGAAAGCCCCAAATACCCAAATGGGTTTGATGGATGAAAATCCCAAGCTCTTGAAAGTTCAAACCATCCTTGAAAAAAGGGTTTTAGTGAACTTTAGGAACCCACCTCATCTTTGAAAGAGGGATATGGGAACCAAAGCAATAGTAGATAATTTATAGGTATGTCTTGCTAATTTTTCAATATCCCAGACATTAGGGTGATTAAGAGATTGACTATACCATGGGTATCATCCTAGAAATAGGGATACCCAACTAAGGTATTGGGTGGCTTTATTTGACACACTTGTTAGGTACTCGAAAGGATCAATGAGTGACATCATTGAAGTTTCATTGAAAAACTAGCCTCAAAGACCTTAAACCTATCTTACCACATCATCAACGACTAGAATCTGCATCGAATTATCATGTTCCCATACATAGCTTTCCCCTAGGAAAGCATAGTCCTAAGATCCATTTTAATTGATTATACTCTAGTTATTCTTAGTCTCAAATTAGTCCCTTAGAAGACCAAGAATTTCCTTTACATTCAACAAGATTGAAAGCCCCCTTAAACTATTTTTTACCATAGGTTTTAGCCTACTAAGCAACTATTATTTCGTATTTACTCAATTTCCAATCACATTGTTCCTCGTGGATTCGACCCCGACTCCTAAGTTGGGTAAATATATTGACAATGATCGCCTTTTACTTAAATTAACGTGTAAGTTGATGTAACATCCCAAGCTCACCGGCGCATGTGAAATTGTCCGCTTTGGAACCTCGGCCCCTCACGGTTTTAAAACGCGTCACATACGTGGAAGGTATCCATGCACCTATAAGGCACACTTCGTTCCCCTTCACTACCGATGTGGGATTTTCCTAAGTGAATGCAGGCGTTACGTATCGTCGTCCCTACACTCACCCCCCGTAGGGACTCAGCGTCCTCGCTGAGGTTTGCCCCACCACCGGCACCGGCACCGGCGCTGGCTCTGATACCATCTGTAACAGCCCAAGCTCACCGGCGCATGTGAAATTGTCCGCTTTGGAGCCTCGGCCCCTCACGGTTTTAAAACGCGTCACATACGTGGAAGGTATCCATGCACCTATAAGGCACACTTCGTTCCCCTTCACTACCGATGTGGGATTTGCCTAAGTGAATGCAGGCGTTACGTATCGCCGTCCCTACACTGATGTAACACCCCATACTTAATTACGTACATTAGCCATGGTTATATGTGTTGGAGTATAAGTATTGATCCTAAGGTATATATGAGTTTAAGTATGAGTATTGATTATTTTGAGATGGTTTCAAGTGTATAGTTTGATTATATGTGTATAGGAATCGACTGTATTTATATCGGAATTTTCCCGTCGATGTTTTCATACGAAGTTTATTGAATAAGCTTTCCAACTATATAAAGATTTCCAAAAACGGATAAGTTTCGGATATAATCGAGCACGTTCGAAACTATAAAACGGCGGCCGGGATAATTGTGAACAGTAAATGTGCAGGAAATTCAAACTACTGAGGCCTGCCAGTTTTTTGGATCGACTTTGAACGATCGTAACTCTCTCAATATAATGAACTGGGAGGGATGCGACCTATCAAAAGAAAGATCTTTGAGTCTTCTTTCCAATTCAATTGGTTTCATCCAAATCCAACATCTGAGTAAGGAGTTATACTCGTTTTACTTCAGCCTCTCAAAACAGTTTTTTAGGGTCAACTTCAAACGATCATAACTCCTTGTAAAGGATGAACTGGGTGGCCTACTTTATATGAAATGAAAGACCTTTGAATTATATATCCAAAGATACCAATTTCTCCAAAATCTGATATCGGAGCAAAGAGTTATGGCCGATTTACTTTAGCCTGTCAAAACAGTCCACCATGGACAGATTCGGATTTACTTAAATTTTTAAGGGCAATATGGTCATTTTCCATCATCTCTTGGACGAAAATTGGTCATTATATAGATATAATTGGTCTTATATCCATCAATTATCATCATATTATTGAGAATAAGGAAACCCTAGCCTAATTTCAACTCCAATTATCTTGTGATTCAACCGTGGAAAGTCCAAATTGATTCCGTAGTTGTGTTCATCGTCTCGAGGGCTTCGAGAAGCATCCCTTATTTGTTCCAACAGGACTTCGAAATCAAAAGGGCCATTTTATGGTAAGAATGTAAATTATGTTGGTGTTATTTATATGAATATGTATATATATATATGCATGTGAGCATAAGAAGTATGCTATTTGATTGTTGTTGAAAGATGATTGGGAAATGATGTTGGATTATGTTGAATTGTGAAGGGATGATGTGGTATTGAAATGATGATTATATATATATATACACACATAAACCTATTGTTCAAGTTGGTTTTTGGAATGTTTTGCAAATAGTGGTTGTATGGAATTATGGAAGAGAATTGTGGTGTTGGGTTGCTAATACTAGATGCCAATTATTTCATTGTAGATAAGTGATTTGTAAAGGCGGGAAGTTGTATTGAATTGGTATCCGAATCTACAACGAGGTATGTAAAGCATACTCTAACAATGTTCTTTGGCATGAAAACACCAATGTTCCATCAAGTAAGATTCCAAGGTTGTCCAAAAACATGTATTGTTCTACATTACCAACGAAGTTGTTTCCATTCTATAAAGTGTAAAAATGTTTCATTGATATACCAAAAGGCTCCTATTTCATTGTTGTGATATTGATGATTCTGAAACACATTGTTGATGTACCAATGAGTCTTTATAACATCGTTATTGTATAGAAGGTCTATTACTTGATTCCTATTGATGTATCATTGTTCCAAAGGTACTATATTGGCATGAACACTAATGTAATAATCTCAAAAGCTTTTGAACTAAGTTGTTGGAAAAATCTCTTATGTGTGTTACTTGATATACGTGTGGGTGGTATCCCAGGGGCATAAGCCTAGCATGGGTCGATCCCTATTTATGTGTTTATGGGTGGTATCCCAGGGGCATAAGCCTAGCATGGGTCGATCCCAGTTGATATGTACTGGAGGCAGCCTAATGGTCACAGTACGGTACAATATTGATTATTGTTAGGTGGTTGGAGGTTCGGGAGGAGGAGGTAATGGCGAATGATAATTGTAAAGAATGAAATGAACGAATGTATACCGTTCCACAAATGTGTTCGAATTCACGAACCCAATTCAGATTAATGATAATGTACATGATCCTAAAAGTGTTTATGAAGTGTGGTTCACTTCTATTATGATTTATTCACTTGTGTCTGATTTTCCTGATCCCCTATATTACATATGATTATTTACAGCTTTACATACTCAGTACATATTTCGTACTGACGTCCCTCACGGGGGACCTGCATTTCATGCTGCAGGCACAGGTGCTTCAGGTCATTCGCAGCATAGATAGGAGCCAGATCATACAGCTATTGTTGGTGAGCTCCAGTTTGCTTCGGAGCTTTCCGAGTCGGTTCCTTATGTTTTGTTATTGTACAGGAGTCATGTGTGGGCGGGGGTTTGTCCCGACCCTAGTTATGTCATGTATATCCTAGAGGCTTTGTAGACATAAGGAAGGGTCAAGTCATGGGAGTTTATATAGTGATGTTATATTTGTATATGTGGTGGCCCCGACGGCCAAGTATTATATTATATATATATATTTGTGCGTGTTGTGCTGATACAGGGAATTAGACCCTTCTGTATATAACGAAGTGCTGCCCAAATTTTTGGTGAATGTAAGGGAAAGTACAGGTATTTGAACGGGTTCTCCCGGGCCTTCTCGTCTTCGGGTGCCAGTCCGGCCCGATGGGATTTTGGGGCGTGACAGTTGAGTGTTATCACGGATGATGACATATTCCATATTCTCAAGATACTCAATTCAAGATCAATTGTTCAAATTCATCATAGTAAGTCAAGATACTCTTTTTTTCTTGCCTTAGGTTGTACAATTTGGAAAGTAACTCATGTCTATATCTTTTTAGCACATACCTTCTTCTCATAAGACCTTTCAATGCATCCCGTGGTGGTAATTGTCCTTTATTTTGAACTTGTTGAAATATTTTATCATATTCCCACCATGTAATAGCAAACCCTTCTAATTAGGCTATGGTATAACAACTTTTCTTGACATCGATGGGATCGTCAACTTGAAAGATTATCTCACAAGTGGAATCCCATTCTAGATAAGCCTCAATATTACTTTCTTCTATGAAAGTTGGAAGACAAGTCTTGATTGGGTTGATCCCAATATTCAAACCTCTATTGCCACCTTATTTCTCATAGTAATTCTATTATATTTCCTTTGGGGTCGATTTCCTAAGTTTTCTCTTCCATGTAGAACCAGACCAATTTTGTTTAATGGTGCTTGGGTTACTTAGTCATGGGGTATTTGGTGAGGTGGTTCTTGGTTTTGGGGAACTCGTTTGTTAACTTGATTGAACTGAGGTTAGAGTGGTCGAACAATATTTTAGTTATGTTGGTAGGTAGTGTCTTGGGTGGTGAGATCTTTCATATTTCCTTATAGATTGTACGTTTGGTAAAGTGTTTCTGGGGAGATGGTAGTTGAAGTGTTTCGCACATGTCCAGTCGAAGAGGCATGGTAGTTTTGGGGAGTTGATTGGATAGAGTTTAGACCGCCTTCTATGTTAATCATCCTCCCATCCATACTTGATAAACTTCCTTGTAGTGTGGTTATGTGACATTTTATGGATTCCACTCTATGGCTTAAGGATTCAGTTGCTGCTAAGATTGTATTCGAGGTATTGTTTTCCATGGATTATGTTACTTCACCTTCCAGAGCCATTATACCAATTAATAGTGGCACAACATAAGCAAAAAACAAGTTAGCATTAATAAATAAACCTACAATCTCTACGCACCTTGTATTCCTATAATACCCCATACTTTTCTTTGTTCAGTTCAACTTTTAGTACATGCACAAGAGGCTTACAACCTGAAAATTTAGCTAAGTGTTGGAGACTTAGTTTTATTTTTTCCCTCTTAACTTTGATGATTTTTAAATTGACCTTCCTGACCTCGAGACATAAGTTTTTGAGTTGATTCATGTTCAAGGGTGTAAGTACCCTGTCTCGAGTAAGTTTCGAATTTCTCGGATAAGGTTTGGACCACGTTTGGATTTACAAAATAGCAGCTCACCGCGATTGCACCACATCGTGGTACAAGCCTTGGCGTGTTGCGATGAGAGCCCAAATGGCGTTCCAGTTGTGAATTTTAATTTCTAGAGGCAATTTAGTCTTTTTCCACTGCCCCAAATTGTGAAAACACGGGATTAAATAGCTGAAAGGGCATATTTTGCCCACATTCCCCAATTTCATTCAATAAGAAACCCTAAACTCTCTAATTGTTCATCAAGCTACTCCTCCCCCCCCCCCCCCTCCAAGAAAGATCAAGAATTGGGGTTTCCAAGCCAAAAACATTCAAGCTTGTGATGTTCTTCAACATTTAATCCTTAGAGGTATGTTAGATGTTCATCCATAGGCCTTTTTCACCCATGGAGTCCAAGAATCCATCTTTTATATTTTAAATTATGAAATTACATATTTATAAGACTTATCTTCATGAAGCTTTTATAAATTTTGATTATACATGATGTTTACAATCTAGTTCTATTGAAAGCAGCCCTTACACGTTTGAAGCATGAAATTTTATTATTAAATCCCTAAATATGATTTTAGTATTGCAATTATGCTATTCCTACATGTTTCACTCATTCCCATGCTTAAGTCCATGAATTTCTTACCATTTAAATTTCAAGTTAAGATTATAAACTATTTCATGTGGAATGCATTATAGAATGTTTTAAATATGGTGGTTTCCATATCATGCTCATAAGAATTCAGAATAAATCCTTAGTTTATGATCTTGTCATGTGATCGTGCTATCTTATCGTGTTTAAAGGTATTCCCATTTTTAAATTCATATCTCCCATGTGTTTGATGAAATGCTTAAGTGAATAATTATGAACAATGACTTCCCTTCCATGGTTTTAAAGCTTTCATGTGTCCCTATCGTGTTTAAAGGTATTCCCATTTTTAAATTCATATCTCCCATGTGTTTGATGAAATGCTTAAGTGAATAATTATGAACAATGACTTCCCTTCCATGGTTTTAAAGCTTTCATGTGTCCCTATTGTTATAGTGGTCGAGTCCTGGGGGTTATGAATACCCGAAATTTAGCTATTTACCTTGTTTTCAGTATCTACAGAATGATTTCAGTCATACCATGAGCAATATCATTCAGTTAGTTAATACGGCCAGTTGTGGGTTCAGTTAAGCTTAGTTCCATCCAGTAATCAGTGTCAGTTCAGTTGGGAGTAGGATTCAGCACCGAGCGAACCTAGAATGAGGGCTCACCCATCAGTTAGTATTGGGTCCTTTGAAGTAATCCCTATGTTCCAAAACTCACTACTAGAAATTAGCCCTATGGCAATGGTTCAAAAATCATTGCAATAGATAAAAAACTATTGCCATAGACCTACCGCCACGGTTAGGAAGGCGTTGTATATGTGAGCATTGGGATAGTTCAATTGCAACTGTTATTGCGACAGTTATGACAACTGTTGCAATAGATAGACCTATTGGAAAGGTTTTTCTAACCTCCTATTGCAGTACTTTGTATCATCAATAGCAACAGTTTAGAACCGTTGCAATAGACTATATTGTAATGATAGGAAAGCATTGCAATAACCCTGTTGCAATAATTTTCGAATATCTACTGCAACGCTTATTGGCCTTTTGCAATAGTTTTTAACTACCTATTACAACTCTTTTTGACACCTATTGCACGGGTTTTTAGTTTTTTTGCAACATTTTTTTGCTACCTATTGCAACTATTATAATTAGTTATTGCAATGATTTTTTCCACCTATATATATATATATCAATGTTAATACACAATTCTATATATATACACACATCACAACAAAATCTTTCATTAATAATAATCCAAATTAAAATATGCAACAAACTAGTAATCTAAACTCAAAAGCAAAATGTTAAAGTCAAATGATCATTAGTTTTCCCACATAGTATCAAATTCGAGTGGCGATAAGTTTCACGAAATTCAAAATGAAAAAGATCGATATTAAAGCATCTATCAACAATTCAAAAATCTTGTCAATTTCTTCATCACTTTTTCTTCATCTCCTTCATCATTTTGGACACCTATAAAAACAGAATAGATAATTTCAATTAATTAGCACTTAAATGACAACGTATTTAATTTCAATTTAGAACATAGGAAGGACAAATATAAAAAAGAATAAAGGGGGTGGGAAATCGTGTATAATACCAAAATGAGCAAGGAAATAAACAAAGCTCTTCACTCCACAAATACTTCAAAAGAGCATCTTGGAGAATAAAGACTAACATGTAACACCAACAAATAACAACACCCTTATAGGATATCAATGAAACATAGCACTTCATAGCTTCACAAGTGAAAAAATAGCATAATGGTTCATTTTTACTAACTTCTATAAGATCAACATAAATGTTATATTAATTTCTATAGTCAAAATTAGCAGTTAACTATTTTGACTCTCGTCATAGTAAACTCTTCCTATGTAAGAGCAGCAGCTTGACCACCAACCAAGGAAACAACCTATAGTCTTATGTAACTATAGGAAAACAACCAAGTTCCCATCCTATTCTTGTGGTTCATCTCATGAACTACACTCTTGTCCTGTATTTGGTGTTATGCATACGATAAATTTTCCTGTGTCCGTATAGTCTTACCCCGCGTCATGTTCCCAAATGTGCTTTGGTCACATATACACTAGATAAAATGTTATCAAAGCACATTATGATATATTCACAAATGTGCTTTGATCACCTGATCATAAGGTGTGGTTTTGTAAAAACATTTCTATACGTCCCCCTTCATGTTCCCTTCTTCTCATAATCACTCTTTTCATAATTTAGAAGACATTTAAAACTCATTATCACTTGATCTATAAGTTGCTTTGAGATCACCAACCAGAGTGATCAAAGACAAATACTAACAGGTGTTTTGCAAGATAACATTCATATATAATGGATAAAGGTCACAAATAAATCCTGCAAACTAACTATGCATAGATTCCCACCATGATAGTTAGATTAGATCTAATTTTCTCGATAAGATTAGAAAAGATAGTTCAAATGAAAACGATCTCTAACAAAAAGTAAAATGATTAACATAATTAATTAACTCAAAGCAAGAATGAACGGAAGCACATGTACAAAGATTTTTTTTATTGGGACGTGCACATAGATTCAGTTACTTGAATATTTTGTACTAACAGGTGCTTTGCATGATGAAAATCAAATATAATGGGGAAAGGTAACATTTTTATAAATCCTGCCAACCCCCTCTATGATAGTCCTAACTCAACTAGTGTCAGGGCAGCTGCACTTCAAAAGAACAGGTCTCGAGTAAACCTACCTACAAAGGATAGAGTAAATAGATCCTCACCGAGTACTTTATCTGAGTCCATTAAATAACATCAACCTGTATTTATACGGATGATGTATATGAACCCAAACCAGGTACATTTTAATAGTAGAGGTTAATTGTGAGTTCCTCACAATGAATTCCTACAGAAACTAGAATCGTCACAATGAATTCCATAGTAGAGATTAACCACATACAACCATATTACTGATATCCTCACAAATAATTCCACAGGTTATTTCTGGGAAGCTATTGGTTACAGTAATCGTCCAAAGAAGTTCAATGTAGGAAATTTGAATATTTACAATGCAAAAGATCACTGTCCCTCTTGTCAATTTCCTCGACAAACTGTCCAATCAATAAAAACTCATAAATTTAGGTCTAAAATATCTAAAAGTCTTCCTAATCTCGTTCTCAAATACATGTCAAAAGGTTAAAAACTGCTTCACCACATTGGTCTAAGAGAACATACAACTGTCACACATGACGATGATGGAGCTGTGCCCATTTACAACGAAGATAGTATTAGAAATAGGTGTTAACATGTATCTATTTGAATATTGTTATGCTTAGCAGGTTGGACCTTGCATAGCGTTCTACAAATACCACATATGCAACTTACTTGTGGGTATGTTTGCAGGTTTGTTCTATCCCAGGCTTCTTTATCAATCATTCGTCCAGCATTAGGCAGACAGCAAACCATCATAAAAAAAGCTTAAATTGCTATGCAAGAGTATCAAAATCATTTTTTGTGGAATTCGGACATTGTAAATTCTCGAGAGGTATGTATAGTATTCTGTTTCAATCTCTAGTAGTTTTTTATTAGAGAGATATCTTTTGACCATAGAAGTTTGTATGTGATGGAAGTTGTTGCATAAGTAAAATGTTGGCTAGGGTATTCACTGACGTCTTGGTGGTCGTCAGGTCATAGACTAGTTAATCTCTAAAATTTCTCCTAAATCTTGACAGAAGCATGGGAATAATATTATAAAAGTGCTTGTAACAACTGTTGTAGCTCAATATTTTTCCAGTTTAGGAAGTATGGGAAACATATACTTCCTTCCGATTAGGCAACTAGCAACTATGCTCCTTTAAGTGACAAACTTTTCTCTTTATACTCTTTACTGTTAGATATTCATGTTTCTAATGATATTATACCTTTCCTCCAAAAAATGTTTCCTTAGCTTTCCTTGGCCCTGGGAGCAATTTTTGGTATTCATTGTTATGATATTTATTCTGTGGGACTTTTTTCTCCTATTGTTTTTTTCCCTTGGTTATAACAAATAGAGAGTTTTAAACTTTAGGTATGCAAGTTTTTGGAGGTATCCAAGTTATCATTCTAACCAGAATATGGCCCAAAGTTCAAAGAAAATTATGTAATGGTTAAGCATTTATCGAAAGTTCTGAAAGAGGAGGAGAGTGTGGGATGTTGCTTATGTTATTGGTCTGGCTGTTGCAAGATCAAGAGGCAAAGGGTAAAAGATTAACCAAGTGCATATTCTACTGACTACATTTTTGGAGATATTTATATGCACTCTATGCACAAACTTTAATATAATAAGGTCTTTTATCTTTCTGAAAGCTGGAAATCTTGGTAGATTATTCTATTACTTGACATATACTATCTTACAAAGATACCATATGAGAACTAATTTTGTTCTAACATGAAGACTGTCATATCTATTTTATGTTGCACTCCAATTTAATAAATGTTATTACATTCTGAATATGCATCCTTTCCTTGGCTTCCTTCGAGACAAACATAAATATGGAAACCTAAAAAGTGTTTTTCCTCTTTAGTGACAAGATGAAATTTCATTTGTTAAGAACAAGACTGGAAATCATTTGGGTTACTTTTGAACTCAAAGAAACATAGAGAAAATTTAAAATAAAATTCATGTTACAACAAGTCAGTGAACAAGAAAACACTCTTTACTATAATAAATAGGTAGCGATCCAGCAAATTCAATGCAAGAGGATACCTAGCCAGGAGGATAGAGGGATCACTTTTATTAGATTCTTGCAATTGAAGATGTCAACAAGCAGGATAGAGGACTAGGAAATATGAAAACTAAAATTTCCAAAAAATTGAAAATAACTGTATTATATAATTCTGTTCCAGAATACTTGGACTCTTTACTATGACTATTTCAAAAGTGAATGATTGTACATAGTCAATGACTAATAATAAATGTTCCATGTGGGAAGGTCTTACCTCACATCATCAAGCAAATTCCTGATATAAATATGCAAATATTCTACTCTGCTTGTATAATTTAGTGTCATGTTTCGTGGAGTCATCTGACCTGCCAACATAAATCATGCTTAGAAAGCATTGATTCATGAGGTTCAAAGAGAGTTGTCAAAGCCTATAAACAAATTTTCATGTGCTCAAAATAAGTGTTGAGATAGATAGAAAAATGAACCATTTTCATGAATGTAAATTGGTAGGTTGCCAAAGTTTTCTTGAGGTGCTCCAAAACTGCTTGGAGACCCGGTTGTGTCACTAGAAACTGAGTCAAAACAACATGTGAATAACAAATAAAATAACACCAAGGTGCCTATAAAGATCATGCATATCCCAAGCCCAAGGGAAAAACTCACCTTTCCTTTTGGTGGATCACCAGCGTGCTTGACTGTTCAAATCAAAAAACCCATAAAAGAATTTTAAAAACATAAGAATTTCTTCATATGAACAAATAATAACAGAAAAATACTAATGGCATAAATAAACAACCCCAAAATGCCCATTCACAAATTCAACACTGAAAACTAAAAACTAGAAGAAAACCCCAAATTCACAAATTAGGTTAAGAACATAAATTAGAAGAATTAACTAACCTTAAAAGCGCAAAATTAAAGAAGAAAATACCAAATTTTCTTAGAAATCGAAGTGGTTGTTGAAGCAGTGGAGGAGCTGAAGTCGGAGAAGCAGTGGTCGCACTTTTTAGCTTCTTAAAGTGGTGGTCGATTTGAAAGAATTTGTCGGAGTAATTTTTTTGGGGTGGGTTTGAGACTTAATGAAATGGATATGCCATGGATCCTAGTTCAGGAATAAGATTGAAGAATTGATGAAATCTTCAGGGCATAATGTCACAGCTCTTGGTTTGGGTATTTAAGGAATTGATTCAATGCAAAATAGGACCTCGACGTCACAGAAAGAATTGTATCTTTTGTAGCAACTGGAAATTTTATGAAAAATTATTGAAGGAGTGAAAGATGTAAGAAATTGATAATTGTTTTTTAGTGAATTAAAACCGTTGCAGTAGTTTTTTTTAAAAAGTGTTGATATAGGTGATTTTATGGAAACGGTTAAACCAACCATTGCAATAAGAGACACTATTGTGATGGTTATGCAGCAATAACAATGGTTATAACACCAAATAGATCTATATGAACTTTTATTTTGCAATGACTGGAACCGTTATAATAGACCCTCTATAGAAATGCTTTTAGAACCATTGCCAAAAGGTCTTTTGCAATAGGGGTGATTTCTGGTAGTGACTACGTAGCCAACGAAGGTTATGACATGTCACCCGCCAGTTTAGGACTGACACTCTCAGGGATCACCCGCCAATTTAGGACTGATCTCGATGGTCACCCGCCAGATTAGGATTGACTCCATAGCCACTGTTAATACCCGTGGCACAGTACTAGCACCCTTCCAACTGGGGTCATAAGTCAGACCCCGATTAGTTCAGTTTGGGGCTGTCGGTGTGATGATACCTCTCACAGTTTCAGTTTCAGTTTCAGTATTCTCTTCAGAACTCAGTTCAGTTTTTCTTGACCATAGCATACAATTTATCAGTTATTCAATTATCAGATTTCAGTATTTTAGTTTACAGACTATTTTAGAATCATGTTATATGCTTGGTCATGCATTCTCAAATTTTACAACATTCATGCATGAATATCCAGTTATATCATGCTATACATTCAGTTAGTTGTTATTCATACACATGAGCCTATGTATATCATCCTAACCTCACCTATCATACTAGTACATTAAAAGTACTGACAGCATACTTGTTTCTTGTGCTATGATGTATCATATCATAGGTTTGGACGCTTAGGTTCCTGACCATACTTAGACATTCCAGCGCATCAGCAACATCAGTAGTGGTGAGTCCTCATATTTTGAGGGCCGATTAAGTTGTTTTAGTACTTCATTCTAGTATTCAGTCGGAGTTAGTTGGGGACATGTCCCATAAAATCTACAATCATTTAGTTAGAGGATTTCAAACACTTTCAGAACATTATCCAGTTTTCAGTTGATTGTCAGTCTTTACGTTATTACTTTCAGAAAGTTGTTTCAGTTTTAAGATCCTAGTAATGTTTTAGTATTATAAAACCTTATGGCATATTCAGTTATTCTGCTTATGTGTATATTTTATTAGCAGTTTTGTTCAGTGCTCACAACAGGTACCGACTCATGGGTTAGCTTATGGTAACTTATGACTGTAAGCACCGTATGGAATCCAGAGTGTACTCACGAGGCCTTACAAACTTGGTATTAGAGTCTAAGATTTTTAAGTTTTCTAGAGAGTCTGAAAGCTGCGTTGAGTAGAGTTTTGTGCATGGGTGTGAAATGAGCCACATTTTTTACATGAGGCTACAAGATGTTTTAGGAAAAGTTTCTCTTCTTTCATGTCTCAGATCATTCTATAGTATGGTTCTCTAAGAACCTTAAGTATATTCTGATCATTCTCCACTCATGTCAACTCCACCTTACTTTCAAGGTAACAGAAACAGTGAAGCTCAAAGTCCTACAGATAGGGATTTTTCAGATAGTCCCCATAGATAGTTATGGGATTTCCATAGACTCAAAAGTATCCCATTAGTTCTATTATATTCTAAAGTTTTAAAGGTTTCATTCATGATCATGAAACTCGTGCACTAATCCAAAGTCATATGCTCCCTCTGATCCCTTCTCAGAATCCTATGTTAGCATATAACCTAGAGTTAGAAGCATAAACCCAGGAGTTTAGCAGTAGTAAAGCAGAGATAGTATTATTTGAATTTAGTAAATTTTGCATTCATGGGGCTAGTTGTATGAAAAAGTGAATCAGTAGGCATGAAATAGTGTATGCAAGAATTAAGTTTGGTGATTCAAAATTATATGTTGTTGAAGTTGGTTTAGTGGTAATTCTCATGGTGTAGGGAAAATATAAGTTTATAGATATGATATTTGTAGGTTATGATGGAAGTAGTATGGTTCATTAAAGATTTGGGGATATCCATTCCAAGTGTTAGAATCTATGTTTGAATCTTTGAAGGTTGAGTTAACAGAAAAAAAAAGTAGAGAATTCTAAGTTAGTCAGTGGTTAAGTTGTTATATGATGATTGTTTGGGCTATAAAAAGCTAAGAGTTGTATCTCATAAGGAAGTACTAGTAGTGGGTTTTACATTATCGAGCATACTTATTTAGGGTGAGTTTACCAGTTATGCATAGTATTATACCTCAGATTCCAGAGTAAAGCGGTGGCAGTTAAATTTAAAGATGTTGATTAAGTAGTTCCCAAATTTAGAGTGATGACTTTAAGCTAAGGGGGAAATGATAGAACAAGTAACCAAGTCAGACTCTCAGATCCTAGTAGTGATGCCAGTAGGTGTATAAAAGTAATAGGAGAAGAATGATGCCTAATTCATTCTTATCTCAGTGCAAGGTTTTCAGTCATACTGATATCTACTCATGCCTTGCATGTCAAAACCAGGATCATAGTTTATATTCATGTGCATCACAAAAAAATTTGTACACTTCCAGTCCCTAGTATAAGGAGTTCAATTTTACTCAGTAGTAAGAACCATGTTTTACAAATTTACAAACTTTTAAATCAGGTCATGCAGCTCATGACTCAAGCAATCATGCTTTACAGTATGTTCAGTTCCAGTACTCAGGCTACACTCTCAATAATCAACTAAATTTAAAGTTTTGTTATGTATATCCTCAGATTTGATTTCTTGATAAATTCATGTCGTTGATACTCTATTCCTCAGGTCTCAGTTTTAGATTCCAGATATTCAATCATGATTTAGTTTGTAAGAGTCTTGTGCATTATCTCATTCTTTCCTTAGTATTTCAGTTAAGCTAGTATCATTCGAGGGACAAACTATCCTAAGGGGGAGATGTTGTAACACCCCCGAGTTTTAACGAACTAAATCTCTCAACTTTTCTTCACGAAACCAAATCCAACCTAAGGAAGTGGTTACTTATAAGTTGACTCTCCCATTTCTATCTCAATCATATACTCACCTTCATGTCATTGCATTCATTCACGAATCAGTTGAGTCAGTTACCATGTTTCTGACTCAATCATGTAATCATGTTTATAGTTATGCATATTCAGTATGTAATCTCAGTTCCTTCAGTACTCTCAGCTTAATTAGTCTCATTCGAGGATGAATGATCCTAAGGGGGAGATATTGTAATACCCCATACTTTTCTTAGTTCAGTTCATCTTTTAGTACATGCACAGGAGGCTTAAAACCTGAAAAATTAGCTAAGTGTTGGAGAAATTGACCTTCCCAACCCTGAGATGTAAGTTATTGAGTTGATTCATGATCAAGAGTGTAAGTAGCTTGTCTTGGGTAAGTTTTGGATTTTTCGGAGGAGGTTTGGACCACGTTTGGATTCCCAAAATAACAGATCACCGTGATTGCACCGCATTGCAATGGCTATAGCGGTGAAAGCCTTGGCGCACCATGGTGAGAGCCCAAACGGCATTCCAGTTACTAATTTTAATTTCTAGGGGCAGTTTAGTCTTTTTCCACCGGCCCTAAATCATGAAAACACGGGATTAAACATCTGAAATGGCATATTTTACCCACATTCCCCAATTTTATTCAATTAGAAACCCTAAACTCTCTAGTTGTTCATCAAGATAAACCTTACCCCCTATCCAAGAAAGATCAAGAATTGGGGTTTCCAAGCCAAGAACATTTAAGCTTGTGATATTCTTCAGGATTTAATACTTAGAGGTATGTTAGATGTTCATCGATGGGCCCTTTTCACCCATGGAGTCCAAGAATCCATCTTTTATGTTTTAAATTATGAAATTACATGTTTATAATGACTTATATCTGTGAATTTTTTATGAATTTTGATTATACATGATGTTTATAATCTCTTTTCGTTGAAAGCATCCCTTACACGTTTGAAGCATGAAATTTCTTTGTTAAATCCCTAAGTATAATTTTAGTATTGCAATTATGCTATTCCCACATGTTTCACTCATTCCCATGCTTAAGTTCATGAATTTCTTATAATTTAAATTTCAAGTTAAGATTATAAATTGTTTCAAGTTGAATGCATTATAGAATGTTCTAAATATAGTGGTTTACATATCATGTTCATGAGAATTCAGAATAAATCCTTAGTTTATGATTTTGTCATGTGATCGTGCTATCTCATCGTGTTTAAAGGTATTACCATGTTAAATTCATGTCTCCTAAGTGTTTGATGAAATGTTTAAGTGAATAATTGTGAACAATGATTTCCCTTCCATGGTTTCGAAGCTTTCATATGTCCCTATTGTTATAGTGGTCGAGTCCCGGGGGTTATGAATACCCAAAATTTAGTTATTTACCTAGTTTTCAATATCTACAGAATGATATCAGTCATACCATGAGCAATATCATTCAGTTAGTTAATGCGGTAAGTTGTGGGTTCAGTTAAGCTTTGTTTCGTCCAGTAATCACTGTCAGTTCAGTTGGGAGTAGGATTCAGCACCAAGCAAACCTAGGGATGGGAGCTCACCCATCAGTTAGGATTAGGTCATTAGAAGCAATCCCTATGTTCCAGAACTACGTAGCTAGCGTAGGTTATGAGATGTCACCCGCCAGCTTAGGACTAACACTCTCAGGGATCACTCGCCAGTTTAGGAGTGATCTCAGGGGTCACATGCCTAATTAGGACTGACTCCATAACCATTGTTAGTACCCGTGGCACGGTACTACCACCCTTCCAACTGAGGTCATAGGTTAAACCCTGATTAATTTAGTTTGGGGCATATCGATTAGATGATACCTCCCATAGTTTCAGTTTCAGTATTCAGTTCAGAAATTAGTTTAGTGTTGCTTGACCATAGCATACAGTTTATCAATTATTCAATTAGCAAATTTTAGTATTTCTTTTTACAGGCTATTTCAATTAGCAAATTTTAGTATTTCTGTTTATCAATTATCTCATGCTATTCATTCAGTCAGTTGTTATTCATACACATGAGCCCATGTATATAAGACTAACCTCATTTAGCATACCAGTACATTCCAAGTACTGACTTCATTCTCGTTTCTTATGCTATGATGTATCATATCATAGGTTTGGACACTCTTGTTCCCAACTACACTTAGACATTCCATCTCATCAACAACAATAACAATGGTGATTCCTTATATTTTGAGGGACGATTATGTTTTTTTTGTACTTTAGTCCAGTAGTCAGCTGGAGTTAGTTGGGGACATGTCCGATCAACACCAAAGTCATTTAGTTAGAGAATTTCAGACACTTTCAGACAGTTATCCAGTGTTAAGTTGATTATCAGTCTTTGCGTTATTACTTTTAGACTGTTGTTTCAGATTTAAGAATTTAGTAATGTCTTAGTATTATAAAACCTTGTGGCTTATTCTGTTATTCCGCATATGTGTATCTTTTATTAGCAGTTTTATTCATTATTCATAGAAGGTACTAGCTCATGGGTTAGCTTCTGGTCACTTGTGACTGTAAACACTGTGTGGTGTTCAGGGAATACTCCTAGGGCATTACAATTCTTCACACTTGGATCCAAAGATGTTGAAGGTTCAATTATACTTGGATGGTAGATGAGGTGTCAATTGCTAGTCAGTTATAGATTCTTATTTGAAGGACTTAATGAAATTGCTTATGGACTTGAGCTAAGAAATTATGACAAACTAAAAACTAGAAAATCACAAAAAAGGACGAAGAAAGAAATTAGACTCAACAACTAATCAAAACTAAGAAGGTTGATTAATAATTGTAAATTAGTGTTAGAATCAAGTAAAAGAAGATTAAGAATCAAAGACATGAAACTAGTAATCTAAAATGAGCTTACAGAAACTTTTTCAAGTTAACTGATCACATGTTTGACTATCACTGGTGTGACTGACCGTCAAACGAGTCGTCAGTCCATTCCAGAATGGGGTCTATGCTCTTTCTTGGTGACTGATCAAATGACAGACCGTCACCCTTGTGGTGGTTCATTAGTGGATCCATCAAGGCTAACCAACATGTACCTTACTTCTTTTTCTTGTAAGTAATGACTTAGTGGATCATCAAAGAAGTGGCAAATAGTCACTTGTTCATCACCTGCAACCGATAGTTATTATTTTAGGAGTTTCTTATGGTGGCTTGAGTGACGGTTGTTGACACCTAAGTTTTGTCGTCCACGACTAAATTTAATCCTGAGTTTCTTCAGTTTCTAATAAAACCAAAATATTTATTTCATCCAAATAAAAAAAATTTATAATATTTTTCATAGGTGATTTTGTCATTTTAAGTAGCAATTATATATTATCGTGTTCAGTTATACGAGATTATATAATTTGTTACTTAAATATTTATTTTACAAAATATCGGATTTTAATTAAGGCTCATCTTGAAAATAAATTCAAATGATTAAAATCTTGATTTAAATATAATTTATTCTCAAAAATAATTTATTTGGATAAATATGCATTTGATTTTATTAAATTAAGAAGCTTGGAATTAAAAGAAGTATTAATTCGTATCGAATTTCAATTTAATTTAGCCTATCTATTAGATTTGGCCATAATTGAAATCAAATTGGTCATAATTACAATACAATTCGTCAATTGATTTTTAATTTGGTAAAAATAAATAAATATGGCTAAATTTTAAATCCTAATTGGGGTTATATTTTAAATAACCCCAAAATTTTCAAGAACTCTCATAACTTCTACCCAATTCCCACCAAAAAATAAATTCAAATTGTACTACATTGTACTATTCTCCTCAACTTTGTCCTTTCCCAATTTTGAAATTCAAAGATTGTACTATTTCCCCCCACATTATCTTCCATCTCACCTTATCTTCAACTTTTACATTCCAAAAGCACCCCTAAATGCTTTTTCTCCCATCTTGGTGGATGACAAGAAATAAATCTCTATCCTTCCCTATAAATACTTTTCTCCCACATTGGTGGAGAAAAAAAGAAAACACCTCATTCTCTCCTATAAATACTACCACTACATTGGTAGACAAGGAGGGTGGAATAGTAAGAAAAAAAAGGCTAGAAAGGTGAAAAAATCCTTTTTGAGCAAAATAGTTATTTTTATTTAGTAAAAAATTTTGTTTCATAGAGTTGGTCGGCTAATCAAAAATTTCAAGTTGCAACCGGCGTTTTTCGGTGGTGGTTGATTCCGACGAAGCTCGTAGTCTCGGTTTGCTGCCCCCTAAAAAGTAAACACATCTTTTTTTTCTTTAAAGTTTTATTATCATTTTTTTTTCTCTCTTCATCTCTTTTTTCTTCGTAGTTATAATTTTGTTTGCTATAGATGGCCTTAAAGGCCATAGGACGTTGTGCTAGCGATATTTTAATTATTTTCATATTCATGATATAAAAATGAGTTAACAATAGTTGGACGTGCCTTTTTTGACTTTATTCTTTGATTATTATAGATAAAGCTTCAATCTTTGGTTAAAAGATGTACTTATGCTTTGTTTAATCTCATTGTTGGTGAATATGTTTGTTTTTAGCATGTAAAGTTTTGTTTTTAGCATGTAAAGTTGTTTCCTTTATGTTGAAAAGAATAGATAATATTGATTGTTTCTTCTTTTTTTTACTTTATTGTTTGATTATTTTTGATAATGTTTAGATCTTTGCTTGAAAAACATACTCATGTCTTGTTTAAATTCATTGTTGGTGGATATGTTTGTTTTTAGCATGTAAAGTATTTTTCTTTATGTTGAAAAGAATCGTTAATATTAATTGTTTTACCTTTGGATCTTATTTTTTGATTATTTTGGATAAACTTTAGATCTTTACTTGAAAAACAATACCCATGTCTTGTTTAAACTCATTGTTAGCGGATATATTTGTTTTAGCGTGTAAAGTAGTTTATTTTATGTTGGAAGAATAGTTATTATTATTTGTTTCACCTTAATAAAAATAGTAATTGATTAATTCAAGAATTTGTTATTATCTTGTTAATTATTTTAAGGAATCTCCAAAATCTTCATATAAGAGATGAAGTGCTAGCTTTATTTTCCATCCACGATGTTTATTCCTCTTTTTTTTTCACATGTTTTTTAAATTTGTCAAAATGATGAGAAAGTTCAAATTTTTGTGGCTAAATAGAATTATTTAGATATTTCCGAGTCATGCATAGTATGATTGTGAAATGATATTTCAATTTTGGAAATGCTAAACTTTTATTCTAATTTTCTTACTCCCTTTGGATTGTTATATGTGCTCTTTGTGAGTGTAAAGATTTGATTCATGTCTCTCTTTTATTCATAATATCAAAAGAGAATCAACGATTTCTTAGAAATAAAAATCATAGGTCGTTACACATTTTTCAATAAGATGTTGGTTGTAATTTATATGTATGAATTTTCGTTAATGTCGCCTTAATTGAAATTTAAAGATTCTCTTTATTGAAAAGCTAGCCTTTATTTTCTTTTGTTATATGGATTGGTGTCTATGTTTGTTCAATTCTAGAAATAATGAGTGTTTTTCTTGTTGCCTCATCCCTTTAATTTTGCAAGATTACGTTATTTGTTTCTCGCATTAATTCATTGAATATGACCTTCTTCCTTTTACCTTTATTCATTCTTAATATGAACATAAATCATGAGGCATGTAAAGGAGTGTCTTTGCTTTGCATTTTTTATTTTTGACTCTCATTCTTGTGCAAGTATGTTTATTCTTGTCATTCAAAAATTGGTTCTTGATAGTTTCTTTTACTTTGAAATATGTCACTTTTATGCCTTGAACATATATTAATTTCTTTATCTTTTCTTTGCATGCAAAACATATCTCGAGTTCAAATGAACTCCTCTCCTCTTGAATTTCATAATGGGTAAATAATGCTCACCCCTTCGAGTCAAGTTCGAAGTTTAAACCCAAGGTCCACTACATGGCGTGCGGGTGCTAGAAGATAGATTAAGAAGGAAAATGGGTCAAAACCCATTGATGAGGTCACTAAGAGACTTGAAAAGTATCGATTTTTATTATTGTCTTCTTCTTATTTATTCCTTTAATAATTTACTTATTCATTTATTTGGGCCTCAAAGTCAAAGTTGTATTTAATACAGGTGAAGTGAAACTCAAGCCAAACACTCAAAAACTAGATTAGGACAGGTGAAAATGGGTCGAAAGCCCAACTAGATTAGGACAGGTTTCGTTGATTTGGGCTCGATAGCCTATGTCCTTTACTTTCTCCTCCATTTTTATTTAATGTGTTTACTTGCTTATTCATTTTGTTTAGACTTAGTTTAAAATCCCTAATAAGTTGCCTAAATCTATTTTACACAAATCATTTTCTAAAACCAGTCACTTTCGACAAATTAATCTTTTTCTGAAGTTAGTCAAAAGACGTTTTCAAACAGTCTGGATAACCACAAGTTAGCGAACATTTTAGGTGCCTAACACCTTCCTAAAACTTTAATAGGAATCACTTACATGGAATCTCTAACTTAATACGATTTTCTATTTTGGATTGTTTTTAAGTATTTTATAAAGGTTTCTTAATTCCTTTTCAAAATTAAGTGGCGACTCTCAAAAGTCAAAAATTTTCCGCAAAACAGAAATGGCGACTCTGCTGGGAAATTTTAACTAGGTTCTAACCAAATGTTTGATTTTGTCTTTTGATTAACTGTTTATGTGTTTATATGTTTCGATTCTGTAAAGTTTAACTATCTCATCTCATGGCATATTCCTGCATTATTTAAACTGTTTTGGGTTTTCGTGGATGTCCCGGCTCCTGTTGTTTAATTCCAAAATGTGTTGGAAATACGAACTGCTTATTAGCACGTGAGTCATCTGACGCTGTTTGTATTTTATAACTCAAGTTGTCCGCTTGAGAACTAGTGTTCAAACCCACTCTAGACACCGAAGATAGAACGAAACTAAAACCCTATTTTAGGCATGAGACTAGGATGACCCAATACCCGAGCGGGGTATTGGGCCTATTAGGAAAACTTCCCTGCGTCTATTGACCTTGAGTCAATTATAGACGAACCATACTTATGTGTTGAAGAAATAGTATGCCTGTCTAATTCAATCCATTATCCTTTGGGGGTCGGGAAAAAGCTTGATTTGCTTACTTTCGTAAGAAGAATTAAAGCAAGTTAATCAACAATTTGATCGATTTGGGAGGTTGCATCTAAGGCACAGTTTGAACGTCAACGGATGTCACCAATATAAGAAATGGACGAAGCTAAGAGCGCAAAGGCCGATAAAAAAAGCATCCCCTGCGTGGGACATTATTCCCTTTCCCTAAAGATTGTATCCCTTTGGTGCAACTTTTGTAGACATTTATGTCATTTAGGTATACCTATGAAGGTTTTTGGGGATAATAGATTGTCTTTAAAAAGGCGTATATTTTTTTCAAAATTCGTTAGGCCTAAACCCTTGGCTCAAAAGGGTCACCTAATTAAGATGCACTTTTATTACAATATGCCCGTGTAATATAACTATTTATGTGCTTATACATGTTATGTTGATTCGAATCAAAGGCAAATTGATCCAATCCTATTTTCCATAGAACATCTCTAGGCAGAAATATACCCCACTATACAAAAGTCCTACCAAACGTACTCCAAGTCTCCCTAGTTTCTCAGAAAAGTCCACAGTCGTTCTCAAAACTTTCAAAATGATCGCTACCATTTTTGGCAGTTGACTTTAGAATTAGAAAATCCATTATAGTTCCGAACTACGTAGGGCCTGATTTCTCCCCGTGAGATACGTAGGAAACCTTTTGGCTCGGCCCCTATCTTCAAAAACTCTATTGTCCTCCACTTTCTTGAAAGAAGAAGAAGAGTTGAACCTTTACGACAAATTTCACATATCCATATCATTGAGCAAAATCCTGTTCATTGAAATCCTCGAGTCATCATTGCTTCATGGATCAATTCGCATGAGATGAGAAAAAACTCTATGTGTTTACTTCCTACCTTATCATCTTGCTTTACTTATTACTAACGGGAATCTAACACGTCAACATTTGAGTTGTTTTTATTGCAGGTAATAGAAACTACTCTATGTTGGCACAAAATCACCCTGCTTCACCAGATCAAAATGAATAAGAGATCCCCTTCTTGACTATAGGAAAAGAAAATTAAATAGTAGTAAGGCTGGACTATACCAATTATTTTTCAACCCTGTATGCGATAGTTTCGAGGATGGAATAAGGGAAAATGTAAGGAAAGATTTTTCCAAGACAAATAGGATCATGGAGGTTAATTGGAGGAAACATTATTGAATTGGACCTCCACTCCACTCACGACTCATCGCCCATCGTATAACAGTAACTTAAAACCTGCCATTGTCATGTCATGTCAAGAAGCGAAATAATGGTAGCCCTAGAATAGTCAACAGAAAAGTCAAAGAGCTTGAGAATCAAAGAAGACTAATCTAGAGGAAACCGAGGTGGTTAACTAGGAAGGCGATGACACCATTGGACATTTGATCCTTTGTTCTATCAAGACAAACGCAATGCAAACGTCATGTCATCCATAGAAGAACTTATTTATATCCAAGTAAGATGGATAAGATTATTTTTAGGGCCATTATGAGTTTATATACGAACTGCGTTTGACCTAAATTCCCAAGAAAGGGATACATAGGCGGCCTATGTCGGCTTTGGTCAACCCCTTAGGAAAATTTATCCTTTCCTTTATGTACGAACTACGTTTGACCTAAATTCCCAAAGAGGGATACGTAGGCGGCCTATATCAGCTTCGGTCAGTCCCTTAGGAAAATTTATCCTTTCCTTTATGTACGAACTATAATTGACCTGAATTCCCAAAGAGGGATATGTTGGCGGCCTATGTCGGTTTCGGTTAACCCCTCTGGAAAATTTATCCTTTCCTTTATGTACGAACTACGTTTGACCTGAATTCCCAAGAAAGGGATACGTAGGTGGCCTATGTCGGCTTCGGTCAACCCCTTAGGATAATTTATCCTTTCCTTTATGTACAAACTATGTTTGACCTGAATTCCCAAAGAGAGATACGTAGGCGGCCTATATCGGCTTCGGTCAACCCCTTAGGAAAATTTATCCTTTCCTTTATGTACGAACTACATTTGACCTGAATTCCCAAAGAGGGCTATGTAGGCGGCCTATGTCGGCTTCGGTCAACCCCTTAGGAAAATTTATCCTTTCCTTTATGTACGAACTACATTTGACCTGAATTCCCAAAGAGGGATACGTAGGCGGCCTATGTCGGCTTCCGTCAACCCCTTAGGAAAATTTATCCTTTCCTTTATGTACGAACTACGTTTGACCTGAATTCCCAAGAAAGGGATACGTAGGTGGCCTATGTCGTCTTCGGTCAACCCCTTAGGATAATTTATCCTTTCCTTTATGTACAAACTACGTTTGACCTGAATTCCCAAAGAGGGATACGTAGGCGGCCTATATCGGCTTCGGTCAACCCCTTAGTAAAATTTATCCTTTCCTTTATATACGAATTACATTTGACCTGAATTCCCAAAGAGGGATATGTAGGCGGCCTATGTCGGCTTCGGTCAACCCCTTAGGAAAATTTATCCTTTCCTTTATGTACGAACTACGTTTGACCTGAATTACCAAAGAGGGATACGTAGGCGGCCTATATCGGCTTCCGTCAACCCCTTAGGAAAATTTATCCTTTCTTTTATGTACGAACTACGTTTGACCTGAATTCCCAAGAAAGGGATACGTAGGCGGCCTATGTCGTCTTCGGTCAACCCCTTAGGAAAATTTATCCTTTCCTTTATGTACGAACTAAGTTTGACCTTAATTCCCAAAAAAGGATACGTAGGCAGCCTATGTCAGCTTAGGTCAACCCCTTAGGAAAATTTATCCTTTCCTTTATGTACGAACTACGTTTGACCTGAATTCCCAAGAAAGGGATACGTAGGCGGCCTATGTCGGTTTTGGTCAACCCCTTAGGATAATTTATCCTTTCCTTTATGTACGAACTACGTTTGACCTGAATTCCCAAAGAGGGATACGTAGGCGGCCTATGTCAGCTTCTGTCAACCCCTTAGGAAAATTTATCCTTTCCTTTATGTACGAACTACGTTTGAAGAGGGATACGTAGGCGGCCTATGTCAGCTTCTGTCAACCCCTTAGGAAAATTTATCCTTTCCTTTATGTACGAACTACGTTTGACCTGAATTCCCAAGAAAGGGATACGTAGGCAGCCTATGTCGTCTTCGGTCAACCCTTTAGGAAAATTTATCCTTTCCTTTATGTATGAACTATGTTTGACCTGAATTCCCAAAGAGGGATACGTAGGCGTCCTATATCGGCTTAGGTCAACCCCTTAGGAAAATTTATCCTTTTCTTTATGTACGAACTCCATTTGACCTGAATTCCTAAAGAGGGATACGTAGGCGGCCTATGTCGGCTTCGGTCAATCCATTAGATTTTTCTATATATATCCCTAGCATAGCTTGAAATAAGTTTGACCTGATTCCTGCTTCAACGGGATACGTAGACGTCCCAACGGCTCGGTCATATAACCCTAGGAAATGGAAACTGGGGAAGAATTTTTGAGAAGAAATCTAGAAAATTTATAAGAGAAGATCAACATCCAACAAAGTGAATGAAGATCAGCAAAGACTTCAGATCCATTCAAGATGATATCATCTCAGACTACTTTAAACTGGGGCAGAAATTTTGAGGGAGGCATCAAAATTTCAATCAAATACTGGAATATATTTTAAATTCCCCAGCACCAGAGGTCGAAGTTGAGATTTGAGAATCACCACCTATGATAAAGTCTAGGAAGACAGAATCCCCGTCTTTGATAAAACTTCTGGTAGAGAGCCTCGACAATGCTGAATCCCTAGCAATCCTTCATCAAATGTCGGATATTGTTAGAATAAATAGAAACATGGTCGTTGATCTAGCACATGACATGACTGGCAGAGATTTTCTAGATTTTTGCAGGACTTTTCAAAACTATCTTCTAAAAATTAAGACTACTTTCAAAAATCTATATAAATCTTTTACTTAGTGATTGCCTAAACATTAATTTGGATGGGGAGTCATGAGCGAAAGTCCTAACATGACAAAATACCTGGAAGATGGCGAGGGGAAAATCAAGAATAAAAGAAGGTCAGCACGGAGTAGTTTCACTCAAACTAATCATTTTATGTGGGTGCAGGGACCAATACACAAAAATGAGAGTCTCTTTCAAAAATCTCTGAGCAAATTGGGAGCCACACCAGAGCACTAATGCTCAAGAACGGTATTTTTGGGTAGCCCTAAAAATGGGTTTAGTAACCATATATTGAAGACCTTTTGAATTGTCCATTTCATTTCTTGAGATTATGGAAAGGCCATTGCATATCATTGCCGCAAGGTCCATCACATATCATTGCCGCAAGGTCCATTGCATATCATTGCCGCAAGGGTCATTGCATATCATTACCACAAGGGCCAATGTATATCATTGCCGCAAGGGCCATTGGATATCATTTCCTCAAGGTCCATTACATATCATTGTAGAAAGGGCCATTGCATATCATTGCCGCAAGGGCCATTGCATATCATTGCCGCAAGGGCCATCAGATATCATTGCCGCAAGGGCTATTGCATATTATTACCAAGAGGGCCATCTCATACCATCGGCCGAGAAGGCTATTCATATATCTGTTGACACGCGAGACACAACGCTGGCGTCGAGGATATCATCAGCATTTATTATCTATTAACACGCAAGATGTAACACTAGCGTCGAGGATATCATCAACATTTAATATATCTGTTGACACGTGAGACACAACGCTGGCATCGAGGATATCATAAACATTCAGTAAATCTGTTGACACGTGAGACACAACAACGTTACATCAATATTTATTAGCTGTTGACACGTGAGATATAACGCTGGCGTCGAGGATATCATCAATATTTAATATATCTGTTGACACGTGAGACACAATGCTGGCGTTGAGGATATCATCAACATTCAATATATCTGTTGAAATGCAAGACACAATGCTGGCATCGAAGATATCATCAGCATTTATTATCTATTGACACGCGAGACGTAACGCTGGCATCGAGGATATATCAGCATTCAATATATCTGTTGACACGTGAGACACAATGCTGGCGTCAAGGATATCATCAAAATTTAATATATGTTGATAGACATAAACGCCGGCGTCGAGGATATCTTATCATTTTATGAATCAGCATCTGAATGTATCAAGAGCACACAATTTGAAGGGACGCCTTCAAGCCGGTGTCTAAAGACGGATGATTTATGAGATTTCCTAGAAATTGACAATTTGAGGGTCATCTATAAGTCATATTATTTGAAATAGGATAGTGTGCAAGATCACCTATGAGTTGATAGCCTGTAGGTCATCCGTAAGCCACAACGACATCCTAACCAGATAGTGTACAAGATCGCCCAAAAATTGATAGTCTGAAGGTTATTCATAAGTCACAACTAAATCCTTACCGGAGAATATGTGAGATTATCAAATTGATACGTCCAAGGGTTCTCTATAAGCCGCGTCATATCCAAGATCGATTATGTGCAGGATTACCCAAGGACCAACAATTTGAGAGATATCTATAAGTCATATTGTATCCAAGGTCGGATGATGTGCAGGAAAACCTAAAAGCTAGCGATTGGAAGGATATCTGTAAGCCATCTCTTATCCAAGGTCGGATAATGTGCAGGATTACCTAAAATCTAGCAATTCAAAGGATATCTATAAGTCACCTCGTATCCAACGTCAAATAATGCGTAGGATTATCCAAAAATTGACAATTTAAGGGAAATTTATAAATTGATCATCGGCTATAACCGGAGAGGTTATCATTCCACATACAATAAGTGATATAGGTTACCAAAAGGGTTGTCACACCAGCATAAGATTACATAGTTGTAGGGACCGTTTTGCATAAAGTATCGTCGGTATCCAAAAGGGCCACCCCACTTTGAAGACATATTCACTCGACAAATGATTTAATTATGCAACAACAAAGAAGGTTGTTGTGTTTGTTATTGCGAGTTATTTCCTTCCAATCAAGTACAAGAAAGGATGACTTCATTTTTTAGACAATAACTCACGTGGATATATGGCAAAAAACTATACGCCTCTTTCGTGAATTGTGCTAATTACTAATAATTTTTATTTGAGATATTGTCGAGAGCATACAAGATGATGAAAATCTCAAATCAAAACCACAGGTGCGAACGACTCTAAAAAGGACGCAACACAACGTGGAACTCTTTCTTAGCAGCAAAACGGGACATAGTCTAGAGAGGGACGTCAAACTCTCTCGACGCGAGCCAAACGATGATCACCACCAGCATATAACCACACCCCTTAGAAAGCACGTGGGCATTTTGGTATATTCTTGTTTCAGCTTCACCTCCGGGATATTTTCTTAACTCATACCGAGGGTAACCTTCTCTTTTTTTCAAATTCGGGTGACAACATACATAGAATTTTGAAAATTATATCCGGGTAAGTTTTTGTCTATGGGTGTGAAGGATCCCACATTCATGATTAAGAGGTTACAAGCCTCTTTTCCGTAACTCGATCAACTTTTCACTCATCCTGATCCAAAGATTGTCTGAAAATAGAAGACTATCTTTTCTACCGATAGAGTTGAACTATTCGCAATCTGATTCTCTAAGTATCAGGGATATGTAGGATGGGCTCTGTGTAGAAAACTCGACAGCATTCCAACCTCCCCCCAAATCCCTCTATTCCCTAGCTTTTCGATTTTATCGAAAACTTCAAAAATCGAGACAACTTGTGAATTTTTTGAAAAATCGTGCTTTAAATCAAGCTTTATGAACTACAAGTGGCCTGAATTCTCATATAACCTGATATATGCAGGAAACCTAATACCGAGGTCCGGCCATGTGTGATTCCCCAAGTTTTTCCCGTTAAATATTTCGCTCCCAAATGTGTCGAGTTGTTAAAGCCTTTTTATCTTGCCAAGAGAAGCTTATCACTAAAAAAAAATAAAATTTGCTAAGTGTTGAAACTTTCTCATTTAGACCTCTGATCTTCGGGTATTTATTTGATGACCTTTACGACATCCGTTTTTCGATTTTCAAGTTGCGTTGCGATGGGGAAAGGTCGTAATACATCCCGAGTGAGTTTCAGAATTTTTGGAGTAGCATAAGTCCACGTTAGGGTGCCCAAAACAGTGGCACCATGCGGTTAGCATGCTCCAGAAATTTTCAGCATTTCAGGGCCAACTTCAAACGATCATCACTTCCTGAATATAAGGAGCTGGGAGATCTTCTATATATCAAACGAAATATCTTTGAATCTTCTTTCCAATGCAAATGGTTTCACCCCATTCCAACATCAGAGTAATAAGTTACGATCAATTTATTTCAGCATGTCAAATCAGTAACTGAGGGATGGATTTGATTTGGGTCAACTTCGGTCGATCATAACTCCTTATATATGATGAACTGGGTGTCCTACCATATATAAAATTAAAGATCTTTGAGTTAACTTTCCAACAATATAAATTTCGCGAAAATCCAATACCCAAACGAGGAGTTATTCAGTTTTTTGTGGCCAAGGTAAGCAGGATTTGTCTGCCATTTTTAAATTTCCTTAGCGGCAATCCAGTCATTTCACCCTTGCCCCATTTTGTGGAAATAAGCATAAAAATTGATTTTGGGCATCAAAGTCTGTTATTTTCAAAAAAAAATCCAAGAAAGAAATCCTAAACCTCTAAATTCCCTTTCCTAAATCTTTCAATTCCACCATGGAAATTCCAAATTAATCCGATAAATGAAGTCCCCGTTCCGAGCTCTTCGAGATGCATCAATCAATTTCGTGAATAGTGTTCTGAGGCAAGAATTCATTCCAATCTTTAATTTTAAGGTATGTGGGGTTTGAACAAGAATAATTCTTCCGTTCTTGTGCCCGTATCTTTAATTTTTATTATGGATTATTATGAGTTTGGCAAATGAATTTATTTCCAAGATATCCTACCATGAGATTGTGATTATGTATATATGTAAATTGTTCAAGCTTGCCAATTATGATTATTTAATGGATTCATATGGTTCTGTAAGTTGAATTATGTCTAAATAATTCGATTATGAACTTATAAAGATTTGAATTGTAAGTTTTGAATCACATGAGTTTTTGACTATTTTCGTTTTATGAATTGAGATTTAATATTGGGATTCTTGATGTTTCTATCAAGAATTGATATATTTTGAACATGTATCCACGTTTTAAGTTCAAGAATGAATTATTGGTATTTTCAAGTGTTTTCGAGCCATGTGTCAAATTTTGAGCTTTCTTATGACGATTTGAGTTATTGGGTATATTGATATCGAAGTTGCAATGAGTCTTGGTATTTTTCGGATGGTTTTGATGAGTTAAATTGTTGAAAATATTAAGTATTGAGTCTTCATATCCTTGTCCAAATATCGAGTCGGTTATGGTTCAATGCATTGATACCTTGTTGATGTTGAGGAAGATTTAAATGTTTTGAGATAAAATGTGTTGAGTTAGGAATCCACAAATTGATATGATTTGATAAATGAGAAAGAGATTTGATTTGGTCTTTATGATAGACCCTTGTGAAGTTATGGTGGATTTCCTAACGCGTTCTGATCTTGTCGGGGAGTAGTACTTAGCACCAAGAGGGAAATTTGGTATTTCCCCAAACCTATGTGCTACCGTAGAGTTGTTTGATGATGATATTATAGGCCAGAGAGCCCGATTGTGATTATTGCAGTTTTAAGGTCGTACTCCCTGGCAAAGAGTATGACACTCCCGCCAACGGGGGTTTCAAACGTTGGTATTCCACATAGCTCCCGTGGGGTTGTCGGTTATAGGAAACTCCCGTGTTCATAAGATTAAGTTTCTTGAATTACCGAGTCATTCCGAGATTTGAGTCAAAGAGTTGAGATGTTTATGATGTTTTATGGTCATTTATGATGATTTATAATTACCTATGATGATTTTTGACGATATGATAATTTATGATGATTTAGGATGATTTATCATAATTTATGATTTATAATTATTTACATGGGTTACGGGATTTTATCATATGAACTATTTATTATGAAATTACGAAAAGTATGATTTGATATAACTCAAGCCAAGTGTGTCATCATTTTCCGTATACATGTTTTCATGAAATTGATTATACTATTTATATTGGTGCATGCACCCCCACATACTCAGTACATTCCAAAGTGCTTTCCCACATATTTCCATGGGCTACATTCCTACCAAAATATAGGTACAAGCTGTAACGCACATATCATGTTCAGCTGGGTCGCAACTCTCGATCGACAGGTGATTAGTCCTTTTGATTTAGGGACTTGAGTTGTTCAAATTTTAGGTGTATTGTATTTTCTGTATTCAGTCGTATTGAGTAGGGGTAGTTGGGAGTCATGACCCGACTATCTTTGGTCAATGCTAGTAGAGACTTCATAGACAGTCACTAGTAGTCAGTGTATTCAGTTTCAGATTTGTATATATATGAGCAGAATTGTGACCGTGTAAATTTACTTTCATGTTGGTCAGACTAAGTTATGGGTTGTTTCTGCATTATTCCTTTTATTTTATGTATTTTATTCAGTTGCTTTGGGTTATGCCAGATGAAGGGTTAGCTTGGGGTCACTTGTGACCTTAAGCACCGTATGACGTTTCGGGATCTGATTTTGGGGTGTTACAAGCTTGGTATTAGAGCACAGAGTTCAAGTGTCCTAGGGTGTCTATGAAGCTGTGTCTTGTAGAGTCTTGTGGACCGGTACGGAGATGTCTGTACTTTTCTTCGAGAGGCTATGAGGCATTTAGGAAAATATTCCCTTTCTTTCAAGTCGTAGATCGTGCTGTGGAAAGGTTCCTTCAGAAATTCATACGGGTTCATATCTTGCATAAATTGGGCCTTTTAGCCTTTTTCTAAAATACCGGATATAGTCAAGCGTAAATCCTTATAGATGGTGCTTTCTTAGATAATCTCCTCTGATATTACGGGCTTGTAAGTGAGCTAGAAAAAAATGATTTCATTAGTGCTCTTGAGTTCCGATAAATTGAGGTGTCATATATATGTTCTTGAAGGTTGTGCATTAAGCCTATGTCGGAAGTGTTTTTGGATTTCTCCCTAGAATTCATGATGTGATTTCGTATTTTCCTTATTTGTGTACTAATGTTGAGACAGGGTGATTAACTAGTTCCAATTTTCTCTCTTGCTTATATTCCTAGGCTTACTAGCAAAGGTTCCATAGATTTCAAGATGTACCCTTATTCCTCTTGAGTCGTTCAGTTGAGGTAAAACGAGACACATATTCTCGGATCCTTGATTATGGTGTACCAGGCTTTTATTTCTTGAAAATATTTCTGATCATCTTTTGATGAAAACTTGAAGTCTAGTGAAGCCGTGTATGACTTATTTCGATTCACTAGCATAATTGTTTTGATATTTATTTCCTTTTACAAAATACAAAACCAAAGTCTAGTGAAGCCGTGTGAGGCCTATTTAGATTCACTAGCAGCTGGCTGTTTACTCTGTTGTTCTTGCATTGGTTGGAAACGTGGTGGAAGACGGTGTTAGTAAATTATTATGGCATAGGCCATGGAATTGTGGATGATTATTGTCGTTATGAGGTTTTGGTGGACTAGTATGTTTGGGGTGTTTGATAGATGGAAATGGTTGTTGAGATTGTTGTTAATCGTAGTCAGAGTGAGTTGTTAAGTTTGTATAGCGGGTGATAAGAAAAATGAATTTAATGATTGAATTGCTACGACGTATGTTTGGGGTGTTTGATAGATGGAAATGGTTGTTGAGATTGTTGTTAATCGTAGTCAGAGTGAGTTGTTAAGTTTGTATAGCGGGTGATGAGAAAAATGAATTTAATGATTGAATTGCTACGACGTTAGTGATAGGGAGGAGATTTAGTAGGTTTGAACCGTATGTACGGGAGCTTAAGTCTATTTGTTTGTGATCAAGTGTGATATTGTGTGTTGAGGTAGTAGATTGCTTAAGGTGTTATGGAGATTTTTTTTAATTATTAAATGTTAAGAGGTTAGTGTTATCCTTGATCGGGTAAGTATGAATGAGGATATATGGTATACGATGTAATTGTGAGTTAACTTGGGCATTAGAGGTTGACGAGGGTGTTAGTTTGATATGTGATGTTAGTAAAGCCCGAAGAAGTTAGTATGGTTTAGCGAAGGTTTGATGTATCCATGGTAATTGCTAGAATCTAAGCTGCGGAGTGCATGAATTGTTGTATGATAACTTTTGAAGTTGTCTAAGTTAGTGGGTATTTGAGAGTTATGTTAAGAATGGGTTTTGCGCTCGCGGGTGTAGTTATGCGAGTTAAGTTATAGATCTTGTGTATGGGTATATCTGGGGACCTAGAGTAAAGCGAATGCCGTGGACTAGAGTTTGTATGGTGATTCGTTGACTCAGAGTGTTGG
Organism: Capsicum pubescens; assembly: GCA_030864215.1. Classification (NCBI taxonomy): domain Eukaryota; kingdom Viridiplantae; phylum Streptophyta; class Magnoliopsida; order Solanales; family Solanaceae; genus Capsicum; species Capsicum pubescens. The sequence continues at coordinate 131,457,896 of CM061543.1, forward strand.
CTTAAGAAAAAAAAATTAACTAAGTTAAGATTGCGGGATTCAGGTAGGTGTATCGGTGGGTTACACGTTGGTGGTGAGAAGTAGTGGTGTTGATCCTATTTTACCCCAGCCTTTTCAATGACTTCGATATTTTCTCATGCCTTATGTTTCATTCCCCCGATCATAATACATGTTCATGCATATCATGGGAAAACATGTATTCTCCTAACTATCGAAATATGGAGCCCCAATTTTTCTAGCAGGCAAAATCGACATTCCATAAGCTATAAACTCCAAACTCAAGTTGCGCGGTTCATAATGCATGTGCTTAAGTTTTATTGTATGTTCAAGTTCAGTCCACCGGCATTACCCTTAGCGACCAATAAAATTCAATTTATGTCCTGGGTGTCCTTAATCTTTAATCTTGATTCTGGTTGAATTCATGCATTTGATGCCCTAGTTCTCCGGCCTCAATAACCACACCAAGTCATACACAATATCCCTTCATATTCTACCCTTTTATGACTTTCCATTTGTCGAGGGAGTGTGGATGAATAGTGGTGACGATAGGAGAGAGTGAGCGGGTTTTTGTTGATAAAGATTGTGGCATGTTCATTTTAGCTAAGGTGGCAAGTGTGGAGTAAGCTTGAGTCTAGGCTTTTGATGGATGTCATGGTTATTTGAAGCATTTTGTGTTGTGTTTGTGAAAGTGGTTGTGTGATGGTTTATCTAGGTTTGTAGGTGGGGAATTATTGAAGTGAAGTCTTGTGCATGGCTTAGTTAATTGGAAAAGTTAGTGAGTGTTTTCTTAAGAATAGTGCCCGGAAGTTGTCTTAATAAAGGATTGTAGAATTTGAAAAAGGTGTTTTATGGGTGTTGATTAGGAGTGTATACGTAATTATAAAGATAGGCTTGAACATCATATGTGTATATATGGACGGAGATTAAAGTTTATATTATTGATAAGTTTTGGTGTCTATGTTGATTTAGAAGTCTAAGCTAAAAGATCTTGTAAATTGATCTTGCATAGCACTCATGTATTGTGAATATATCTCCTGTCTGAGGATATTAGTTGCAAGCCTTGGCCTTGCTATAAGTTAAATTGCGTATATGCCTATGAATAGTTCCCTAAGCTTCAAGACTTGTTGATATGAATATGATGGTTGAAAATGGTGAGTATTAAGTGGATTAGAGTTGATTGAGTGGTAATAAGAATTATCTGTGAGATGAGGAATTGTAACAATGTGGATGTGTGTAAATTTATAATTCGGAATGGTGCTATGTTACGGTGTTAGGTGGAGGAATTGGTGACTCCAAATTAAGCTTGAAAATGAGGAGAGAGAGTTTGACTTAGTTAGATTTGAATAGCCAAGATTGCAAATGCCTTGTGAGAATTATGAATTGAATCAAGTAAGTTTGGTATTTGGGGAAAATAGTATTGTGGAGAAAGGGTGTGCGAAACGTATTGATAAGCTTGAAAGTAAGTTGTACTACGTGGGGTCTAGTACTTTTATTTTGATATAAGACTGATCGAACTACGCTCCGTACTTAAAATTGGGGTCGAGTTATAAATCCTTATTTCAATATATATATATTTATTGTTCGGACCATATCCCAAACCCAATTGCTTCCTAGTAGCGTTGAAATTTCCTTGGAAAGATTTTGAATCATGTCCTAATTGAATGAGAGTGTGTCTTGATTCGGTCCGTGCACCTAGAAATTCAACTTGATAGTTATTCCGACGGATTCATATATTTCTTCCATCTTCCGATGTAGTCCAATCTCACTACTTGAAGTTTTGTGAGCATAACCATTTCAAGAATGATTTATTTGCGTCGAAGCGAGTTACCAAATTCTATTTAGCCTTTGCTTTTGTTCCCGACCCAAGTATTAATACATGGGTCGATCATAAAGTGTCCCGTGTATCAATTAGTATTATTCGGGGAGAAACGATCCCAAGAGGGAGATATTGTGATATCCCGAGTCTTCATATCCTAGATCTTTCATCTCTTTCTTTGTGAATGCGGATTTAAATCGAAGTTAATAATTTTTCCTTCATCCAACTCTTTTAGTAATAGACTCAACTATGTTGTTGTGATTATCATGAGCTTATGCATCGAAAAGTACTCCAAAGCTTAGAAAAATATAAAATTGTTCATCAAGCTATTTTAGTTGCGTATCCTCCACTTTCCTTGCCTTCCTAACCTAACGAGCGACATTCGGGGACGAATATTTCCAAGGGGGATATGATGTGATACCCCGAGTTTTTCCCGTTAAATATTTCGCTCCCAAATGTGTCGAGTCGTTAAAGCCTTTTTATCTTGCCAAGGGAAGCTTAACACTCAAAAATAAATAAATTTGCTAAGTGTTGAAACTTTCTCATTTAGACCTCTGATCTTCGGATATTTATTTGACGACCTTTCCGACATCCGTTTTTCGATATTCAAGTTGCGTTGTGATGGGAAAATGTCGTAATACATCCTGAGTGAGTTTCGGAATTTTTGGAGTAGCATAACGGCACGTTTGGGTGCCCAAAACAGTGGCACCATGCGGTTAGCATGCTCCAGAAATTTTTAGCATTTCAGGGCCAACTTCAAACGATCATCACTTCCTGAATATAAGGAACTGGGAGATCTTCTATATATCAAACGAAATATCTTTGAGTCTTCTTTCCAATGCAAATGGCTTCACCCCATTCCAACATCAGAGTAATAAGTTACGATCAATTTATTTCAGCATGTCAAATCAGTAACTGAGGGATGGATTTGATTTGGCTCAACTTCGGTCGATCATAACTGCTTATATATGACGAACTGGGTGTCCTACCATATATAAAATTAAAGATATTTGAGTTAGCTTTCCAACGATATAAATTTCGCAAAAATCCAATACCCGAACGAGAAGTTATTCAGTTTTTCGTGGCCAAGGTATGCAGGATTTTTCTGCCATTTTTCAATTTCCTTAGGGGCAATCCAGTCATTTCACCCTTGCCCCATTTCGTGGAAATAAGCATAAAAACTGATTTTGGGCATCAAAGTCTGTTTTTTTTCAAAAAAAATTCCAAGAAAGAAACCCTAAACCTCTAAATTCCCTTTCCTAAATCTTCCAATTCCACCATGGAAATTCCAAATTAATCTGATAAATGAAGTCCCCGTTCGGAGCTCTTCGAGATGCATCAATCAATTTCGTGAATAGTGTTCCAAGGCAAGAATTCATTCCAATCTTTAATTTTAAGGTATGTGGGGTTTGAACAAGAATAATTCTTCCGTTCTTGTGCCTGTATCTTTAATTTTTATTATGGATTATTATGAGTTTGGCAAATGAATTTATTTACAAGATATCCTACCATGAGATTGTGATTATGTATATATGTAAATTGTTCAAGCTTGCCAATTATAATTATTTAATGGATTCATATGGTTCTGTAAGTTGAATTATGTCTAAATAATTCGATTATGAACTTATAAAAATTTGAATTGTAAGTTTTGAATCACATGAGTATTTGACTATTTTCGTTCTATGAATTGAGATTTAATATTGGGATTCTTGGTGTTTCTACCAAGAATTGATATATTTTGAACATGTATCCACGTTTTAAGTTCAAGAATGAATTATTGGTATTTTCAAGTGCTTTCGAGTCATGTGCCAAATTTTGAGCTTCCTTATGATGATTTGAGTTATTGGGTATATTGATATCGAAGTTGTAACGAGTCTTGGTATTTTCCGGATGGTTTTGACAAGTTAAATTTTTTAAAATATTACGTATTGAGTCTTCATATCCTTGTCCAAATGTCGAGTCGGTTATGGTTCAATGCATTGATACCTTGTTGATGTTGAGGAAGATTTAAATGTTTTGAGCTAAAATGTGTTGAGCTAGGAATCCACAAATTGATATGATTTGATAAATGAGAAAGAGATTTGATTTGGTCTTTATGATAGACCCTTGTGATGTTGTGGTGGATTTCATAATGCATTCTGAGCTTGTCGGGGAGTAGTACTTAGCACCGAGAGGGAAATTTGGTATTTTCCCAAACCTATGTGCCACCGTAGGGTTGTTTGATGATGATCTTATTGGCCAGAGAGCCCGATTGTGATTATTGCAGTTTTAAGGTCGTACTCCCTGGCAAAGAGTATGACGCTCCAGCCAACGGGGGTTTCAAACATTGGTATTTCACGTAGCTCACGTGGGGTTGTCTGTTATAGAAAACTCCCGTGTCCATAAGATTAAGTTTCTTGAATTACCGAGTCACTCCGAGATTTGAGTCAAAGAGTTGAGATGTTTATGATATTTTATGGTCATTTATGATGATTTATAATTACCTATGATGATTTTTGACGATATGATAATTTATGATGATTTAGGATGATTTATCATAATTTATGATTTATAATGATTTACGTGGGTTACGAAATTTTATCATATGAACTGTTTATTATGAAATTACAAAAAGTATGATTTGATAGAACTCAAGCCACGTGAGTCATCATTGTCCGTATACATGTTTTCATGAAATTGATTATACTATTTATATTGTTGCATGCACCCCCATATACTCAGTACATTCCAAAGTGCTGACCCACATATTTCCATGGACTACATTCCTACCAAAATGTAGGTACAAGATGTAACGCACATATCATGTTCAGCTGGGTCGCAGCTCTCGATCGGCAGGTGATTAGTCCTTTTGATTCAGGGACTTGAGTTGTTCAGATTTGAGGTGTATTGTATTTTCTGTATTCAGTCGTATTGAGTAGGGGTAGTTGGGAGGCATGACCCGGATATCTTTGGTTAATGCTAGTAGAGGCTTCATAGACAGTCACTAGTAGTTAGTGTATTCAGTTTCAGATTTGTATATATATGAGCAGAATTGTGACAGTGTAAATTTACTTTCATGTTGGTCAGACTAAGTTATGGGTTGTTTCCGCATTATTCCTTCTATTTTATGTATTTTATTCAGTTGCTTTGGGTTATGCCAGATGAAGGGTTAGCTTGGGGTCACTTGTGACCTTAAGCACCGTGTGACGTTTCGGGATCCGATTTCGGGGCGTTACACCATGACTCCATAAAACTCATGCGAAAATCAGCCTCTTTCAGATTAGAATCTATGGTCGGACAAAAATTAGGAACGTCAACCTCCCTTTGCCGAGGGTTACTTACATCCACCCTACCCAAACAGATGGGACAGTTGTTGACACCTAATTTTTGTCCTCTGCGACTAAATTTAATCCTGAATTTCTTTACTTTCTAATAAAACCATAATATTTATTTCATCTAAATAAAAAAAATTTAAAATATTTTTCATACGTGATTTTGTCATTTTATGTAGCGATTATATATTATCGTGTTCAGTTATACGAGATTATATAATTTGTTACTTAAATATTTATTTTACAAAATATCGGATTTTAATTAAGGCTCATCTTGAAAATAAATTCAAATGATTAAAATCTTGATTCAAATATAATTTATACTCAAAAATAATTTATTTGGATAAATATGCATTTGATTTTATTAAATTAAGAAGCTCGGAATTAAAAGAAGTATTAATTCGTATCGAATTTCAATTTAATTTACCCAATCTATTAGATTTGGCCATAATTGAAATCAGATTGGTAATTGCAATGCAATTCGTCAATTGATTTTTAATTTGGTTAAAATAAATAAATATGACTAAATTTTAAATCCCAATTGGGGTTATATTTTAAATAACCCCAAAATTTTCAAGAACTTTCATAACTTCTACCCAATTTCCACTAAAAAATTCAAATTGTACTATATTGTACTATTCCCCCTAACTTTGTCCTTTCCAATTTTGAAATTCAAAGATTATAATACATTGTACTATTCCCCCCACATTATCTTCCACCTCACCTTATCTTCAATTTTTACATTCCAAAAGCACCCCTAAATGCTTTTTCTCTCACATTGGTGGATGACAAGAAATAAATCTCTATCCTTCCCTATAAATACTTTTCTCCCACATTGGTGGAGAAAAGAAGAAAACACCCATTCTCTCCTATAAATACTACCACTACTTTGGTAGAAAAGGAGGGTGGAAAAGTAAGAAAAAAAAGGCTAGAAAGGTGAAAAAATCCTTTTTGAGAAAAATAGTTATTTTTATTTAGTAAAAAATTTTGTTTCATAGAGTTGGTCGGCTAATAAAAAAATTCAAGTTGCCGGCGACGTTTTTCGGTGGTGGTTGATTCCGACGAAGGTCGTAGTCTCGTTTTGCTGCTCCCAAAAAGGTAAAGACATCTTTCCTTTTTTTTAAAGTTTTATTATCATTTTTTTTGTCTCTTCATCTTTTTTTTATTCGTAGTTATAATTTTGTTTTCTATAGATGTCCTTAAAGGCCATAGGACGTTGTGATAGCGATATTTTAATTATTTTCATTTTCATGATATAAAAATGAGCTACAATAGTTGTATGTGCCTTTTTTTTTACTTTATTCTTTGATTATTATAGATAAAGTTTCAATCTTTGCTTAAAAGATGTACTTATGCTTTGTTTAATCTCATTGTTGGTGAATATGTTTGTTTTTTGCATGTAAAGTTTTATTTTTAGCATGTAAAGTTGTTTCCTTTATGTTGAAAAGAATAGGTAATATTGATTGTTTCTTCTTTTTTACTTTATTGTTTGATTATTTTGGATAAAGTTTAGATCTTTGCTTGAAAAACATACTCATGTCTTGTTTAAATTCATTGTTGGCGGATATGTTTGTTTTTAGCATGTAAAGTATTTTTCTTTATGTTGAAAAGAATCGTTAATATTGATTGTTTTGCCTTTTGACCTTATTTTTTGATTATTTTGGATAAAGTTTAGATCTTTACTTGAAAAACAATACCCATGTCTTGTTTAAACTCATGGTTAGCGGATATATTTGTTTTAGCGTGTAAAGTAGTTTATTTTATGTTAGAAGAATAGATATTATTATTTGTTTCACCTTAATAAAAATAGTAATTGATTAAATCAAGAATTTGTCATTTGCTTGTTAATTATTTTAAGGAATCTCCAAAATCTTCATATAAGAGATGAAGTGCTAGCTTTATTTTCCATCCACGATGTTTATTACTCTTTTTTTTCCGCATGTTTTTAAAATTTGTCAAAATGATGAGAAAGTTCAAATTTTTGTGGCTAAATAGAATTATTTTGATATTTCCGAGTCATGCATAGTATGATTGTGAAATGATATTTTAATTCTGGAAATGCTAAACTTTTATTCTAATTTTCTTACTCCCTTTGGATTGTTTAATGTGCTCTTTGTGAGTGTAAATATTTGATTCATGTCTCTCTTTTATTCATAATATCAAAATAGAATCAACGATTTCTTAGAAATAAAAATCATAGGTCATTACACATTTTTCAATAAGATGTTGGTTGTAATTTATATGTATGAATTTTCGTTAATGTTGCCTTAATTGAAATTTAAAGATTCTCTTTATTGAAAAGTTAGCCTTTATTTTCGTTTGTTATATGGATTGGTGTCTATGTTTGTTCAATTATAGAAATCATGAGTGTTTTACTTGTTGCCTCGTCCCTTTAATTTCGCAATCTTACGTTGTTTGTTTCTCACATTAATTCATTGAATATGGACTTCTTCCTTTTACCTTTATTCCTTCTTAATATGAACATAAATCATGAGGCATGTAAAGGAGTGTCTTTGCTTTGGATTTTTTATTTTTGACTCTCATTCTTGTGCAAGTATGTTTATTCTTGTCATTCAAAAATTGGTTCTTGATAGTTTCTTTTACTTTGAAATATGTCACTTTTATGCCTTGAACATATATTAATTTCTTTATCTTTTCTTTGCTTGCAAAAAATATCTCGAGTTCAAATGAACTCCTCTCCTCTTGCATTTCATAATGGGTAAATGATGCTCATTCCTTTGAGTCAAGTTCAAAGTTTAAACCCAAGGTCCACTACATGGCGTGCAGATGGTAGAAGATAGACGAAGAAGGAAAATGGGTCAAAACCCATTGATGAGGTCACTAAGAGACTTGAAAAGTCTCGATTTTTATTATTGTCTTCTTCTTATTTATTCATTTACTTATTCATTTATTTGGGGCCTCTAAGCCAAAGTTGTATTTAAGACAGGTGAAGTGATACTCAAGCCAAACGCTCAAAAACTAGATTAGGACAGGTGAAAATGGGTCGAAATCCCAACTAGATTAGGATAGGTTTCATTGATTTGGGCTCGATGGCCTAAATCGTTTATTTTCTCCTCGATTTTTCTTCTTATGTGTTTACTTGCTTATTCATTTTGTTTAGACTTAGTTTAAAATCCCTAATAAGTTGCCTAAATCTATTTTACACAAATCATTTTCTAAAACCAGTCACTTTCAACAAATTAATCTTTTTCTGAAGTTAGTTTAAAGACGTTTTCAAACAGTCTGGATAACGGCAAGTTAGTGAACGTTTTAGGTGCCTAACACCTTCCTAAAATGTTAATAGGAACCAATTACTCGGAATCTCTAACTTAAAATGATTTTCTGTTTTGGATCGTTTTTAAGTATTTTATAAAGGTTTCTTAATTCCTTTTCAAAATTAAGTGACGACTCTCAAAAGTCAAAAATTTTCCGCAAAACAACGGTTAGTCACTCACTTGATGTTTATTAATTTAGGAGTTTCTTGTGGTTACTTGAATGATGGTTAGTCACTCACTTGATGTTTCATCAAGTGAGCCTTCAGCCCCAACTAGTTGACAAAACTGAAGTAGGCCTTTGTATCTTCTTTGGAATATTCTTTGGCAAAAAACAAGTACACTTTTTTTTGTTACCCTTTTTGGATCAAACTCTTCTTTTTGGGTGTTCTTTTTCAACAAGACATGAAGATTATGAAGAACACATGAACACCAGAGATTTGAACCTCACTTAAACAAGCTCAGAATTTGAAAAAGTTTGAAACCCAAGCTTCTTTCAAGATCCCAAATACAACCCAGACAATTTTAAGCCTCAAATCTAAACCAAAATTTTCAATTTTTTGAATCGACGTCAAATTTTTCTTCAAACTAAAGCTTCAACCATGGTGGGTTACTCAAATCTTATCAGAATAAGCTCAAATTTCATATTTTGACTCAAACAGTACCAGGGAACAAGATTCTAGTACTAGAAACTAAAGAAGACTCAAAAACCAAAAACTCAAAATTTTAAAAATGACCAAAATGTGAAACTACTTCTTTTTGGTGACTTTTTCTATATAAATAAGCTAAGACTACAATCATTGGAATTCTCCTATGCTCGGTTTTAATATCAAATGATATGAGGCAAATTATGAAAGTAAGAATTTAACTAAGAAAACAAGATAGAAACTGATAGATAGATGAAGATAGACACAAGAAGGATGGTTAACTATGAACTATTGTATGCTTCTATTCCGAAAAACCCGTAGTTACATTAATCCCTATGAACACCTATCTCTATGTGGACTAAGAGGGAATCTTAACGCCCACAAGTCACTAATTTTTAAGCTAACATTCAATAAATATTCTCCAATCATACCCTCAAGTGTTTGGTTCATTTAATATATAAAAACAATTAAGGAAATAAAACCTAGGAGTTTCTATTTATTGTCTATTACACAAGTTACCTAAAATGGGTCATTGAAATATTTAATGAAATAGCTAAATTGGAATAGATTGTTCTTGATGACTTGCCTGATGACTAGTCAAGCTCTTGACAACTCACCAAGCAAGCTATCTCCCTAAAACAATGTCTCCTCCACTTGGGCTTCCCTTGACCACTCGGGTGATGGTTGGTCAAGCTTGTGACGAGTCTCTAAGAAACTAGTCACCCCAAGGCAGTGCTCAACTTTCTTGGTTCTTCTTTTGCAGCTCATGTGGCGGTCAGTCAAGCTCTTGACTGATCATCGTGTGAGTTTCCACACCTAGACAGTCACCATTCTATTTCCTTGAGCTCCTAGCCCAATCCTTAAGATGTGAAACCCTTTAGATGAGATCAAAACATGTTCCAATATGCCCCATTTCATAAACATAGCTTGAAAGTCTTGTAGTTTCCTTGCTTGGCTTGTAGTGAAAGTCCTTGAGGTTATTTGGGATGTATTAGTCATGGAATGTATGACTTTGGAAGTTAAATAGCTTAATAAAGTATGCTACTTAAGAGTTTTGACTTAGAATATGCAGAATTATTCCGTGGTTCTTGTGTTAAAGAATGTAAAATAAAAAATGAGTTAAGAAACTTATACATAGGAAATTTTGATGTATTTGGAATCGTGTTATAGGTACGAGTTGGAATTTTAAAATCCTAACAATATGGCTTATGGAGGTTGTAACGACCTTAATTTTGATGAAATATGTGAAATACGTGTTTCTATGTGATTTGACTATTTTACCCTCCCCGTGGTTGTTTTGTAGTATTTCTACAATATGGGGATGAATGGCACGGTTCCCAATACATTTGGTCCCATTAATGTGATTTAGTGGTTTTTAGTGGCTTTGAGAGCCTTGTATTTAATTTTAGTAGATATATTTTTATCCCTGTAATGGATAGTATAACGGATATCACCAATAGATTTAAAACATCAATTTTAGGGTGGTAACATGGTTAGTGTGGTTTTATGACTTTTAAATCTCATTTTGACCCTCAAATTAGAAAGCTGTGATTTTGTTTTTTGAGGGTCAACATTGGGAAAACGGCATCTTTTAAAAAATTTGATATCTCTATTGTGTTCGAAACATTGAATTTGATCGGGTAGAATAGTTTGTTTGTGTTCAAGATTTTGGATGAATCCTGAGGGGACCGCGGATACTTTGAATACACCAAGTCCCTAGCTAGTGCACCCGCGATGGCAATACTCATGCTCCTGTCACATCGCAATTGGGCCTGTAATTGGATTGTCGCAATCACAATACTTTTTTTATCAATTATGATACCCTTGATAGGACAGGTACCGCGATCGTGACCCTGGTCCACTATCGTGATGCCTGGGTATATAAAAATCCAGTTTTTGCTATTTTCACCTTTTTTAGACTTGGAGCTTAGGGTTTCATGATTTTGACATATTACTTCCACTTTTAAGATTGGGTAAGCTCCATATCACCTATTTCAATTATTTTCTTTAATCTTTATCTTATATTTCTTGTTTTAAACTTGTATTAAAGTATGGAAATAGGGATTTTGGCCCGTAAGGCCTAAAAATTATATTTCTCCAATTTAAACCCCAATTTAAAACTCTTTTCACTTGAATGAGTTTCTAACCTTATAATTACCAATCTTTCGTCAATTTCATCTTTAGAACAACTTTGATTTTTAATTTTAAAATGGATTTTGGAGATTTTTACATAGTAATTATTGAAAATTGTTTTTCTTTGATTTGAAATTCATTTTTAACTCATTTTGCTTGGGTTTTCAATTGTATACTCCTAAAAATATGGGGAACACATTTTTGAAATTAAGTTATAATTTTACCCTTTCATTTCAAAAATCTATTTCAAGGGTTCGTTCTGACCTCGACTTAAAACAAGGCAGTATGAGTATCATTGGCTTTCTATTGATGTGTAGATTTTATATTTCCATATTTTAGTTGATTGCAGTTCCATTCATGAGGAGTAAGGCTTTGGGATTGAAGTATTACAGACTACTTTTTGGCCTTCAAGAAAGGTTATGGCTTAACTTCTTTTAGACTGCGCTAGATAGTTAATTTTGATACAAAAGCATGTTAAAGGTGTGGGAACTAATCATACAAAATGGGTATCTCAATATGTTGTGCTCGTGTGGGTTCCTATATTTGATGATATGTGGTGGTTTTGGAACATTATGTGCTATGTCTGACCGTGTGGGGTCATATGTGATACTGATAGTCTTGTATACATGATAATAATTATATCTTATTTGATAAAAAAGCATTTTGTGGTACCATTTGTAAGTTGTGATGTATGCATACTCTATTGGCATATGAATCATGTCAAATTTCATAAATGGTTGGAAATATTGAGTGGATATTTTGCTCACGTGATGATATATGTTGTGGTTTTTGAAATACTCTTTGTGGTTTGTTGTGGAAATACTTATTGTGGTTTATTGTGAGCATTACATCATCATACATATTGATTAAACATTGGTACCACCATGCAAATAGTGATAAACACTAGCAAGACCTTTTTCTGATAAAAACTATGGCATCTTATAAAACCTTCCTCGAGGAATGTTCCAGGGAGGAGATACAAATATATGTAGATTGTATATGGGTTAACAAACCCCTCATAGGTCCTACCTCTTATAGATTTATCTCCATAATGTATATGGAGATTGTGCGATGGTCTTGGAGGCTGTACAACAGTCTTGGAGGTTGTATGAAAACCTCATGCATTATATCATCATCATCAACAACATTATCATTATCATTCTTATTGTACTTATTTGATTATACTTGTGATGTGATTGCATATTCTATTTGACTTGTTACCTATCCATTGTTCTAACTTTCTTTACTTGTACTTGATGATCCCATATATGTTGTTCTCTTTTCCTTGCTTATAATTGGAATAAATGTATACTTGTATTCCTTTCTGGTGTTTTGTAGTATTATATATGGATATTATAGAACTGTTAGTGCAAGCAGAGTGGGCTATTATTTTGGGATATTTTCTGATTGCAGGTGACGTGCCCTTAGTGTGTATTTTGTATATTTTATTTTCTACTTTTCTCAGTCGGCCTATCATACCAAATGAGTACAAGTGTACTGTACTTACTCCTACTTTACCCTTTCAGTGCTAATTCATGTTCAGGTGTGCCTTACGATGATTGATTTTGAGCATCATTTGGAGCTTTTCAAAGTAGTAGTTTATTTTAGGCATCTGGAGTCTACTTTTATTTTTTTCTACTAGACTATGTTTTTATTTTATTTTAGAGACAAAGTTCTATCCTATTTTGTATGTCTTTTATTTTGACTTTGAGTTACACTAGTTATGTTCTTACACTGTGATACCAGATTTTGGGATTTGGTATTATTGAGTAAGGTTCTTTCCGTATTTTTTTTTATAATTATGTGGTTTGGCTTCATTCTTGAAACCTTGCCTTAGGGTCATTTTTTGTCTTTTTCCCTGTGTGTATTACTTTGGATGATATGCTTACTTGTCATGGTTCATTGCGACAAGTGAAATCATGACCCTTTGATTTTGGATCTTGACAATTGGTATCAGAGTATTTAGGTTGATTGGTCTTAATGGAGTAAGAAAGGAATGTCTAATAGAGTCTCCCAGATTAGTACTTTGACGTCCGTACCTATCTTCGAGAGACTATAGGATGTCTTTAGGAAAGTTCCCTTAGTTTGTTCCTTACCATGCAAATTTCCTTTATACCTTCTATTCTAATTCATATTTCACTCTTTTCTATGCATATATTGAAGACTAGGTCTTGAGAGGTTAGAGATACAGTCTAGAGGGCAAGTGGTGAGTCTTAGATGGACTCGAGGTAGTGGATGGGTACGTGGATCTTCCCTATTTAGGAGTAGCGCTAGGTAACTTTCCCCTAATCCTTGTGTTGATCATGTTGGAGGTATAGGTCTTGCTTTAATTCCACTGAGTTTTTCTACCCTAGTGTTAAAGGGGTTGTTGGTTCGCTTGTTGACCTATTTGGAGGGTGCTCCTTTAGCGCGCTTGGTATTCCTTCAGTCTTGTGTGTGGATCTTTTTGTTGCACCTGCTTCTACTCTTGGTACACCTTAGTCCCTGAGTACTATTCCTATTTTAGCACCGATATCTTAGTATGGCATTCTGAGATCAAGAGTTCAACCTTCATATATGTTACCTCCCCAGATGGGATCTTATCTCACCAGATTCACCATGCCTCTTCTTACAGCAAGTACATTTATGTCTTCTGAAGATAAAAAAGGTTTAGGAGATTTACTCGTTTAGGTCCTCCTAGATTCGGTGGTTTTATGGGTGAGGATGCCTACAAGTTATTGATTAATTGTCGGGAAAAATTGCATAATATGGGTTTACTTGATTCACATGGGGTTGCTTATATGACATATCAATTGAGAGATACTGCTAGAGATTAGTGGAGATCACTTGTTAGTTGCAGACCTCTTGATTCTCCTGAGATGACTTGGGATTAGTTTGCTGATGCCTTTTTGGAGAGCTATATGCCTTACAGTCTGAGGGATCGGATCAGGGATGAGTTTGATCACTTGGAGCAAGGCTCTATGATTTTTGTAGAGTATGAGACATGCTTTCATGACTTATATATATATATTCATATCCCAGCATTCCCACCGAGTTTGAGAAGATTCAAAAGTTCATGAAAGGTTTGGATGTCTCTCTTCAGTTAGCTACGTCTTACATAATTGTATCTGGAGCATTTTTTCATAGTATAGTGGATCTTGCTAATATGACAGAGAGTATTCTAAAAGCATCTCGGGGAGGTGCCAAAAATGTGTGCCATTTTGGTGAGTTTAGAGGTAGGGCTTCTCGAGGTAGAGATTTCAGAGTTTCTCATGGGTATCATGGTAGACTAGTGTAGGTAGCCTTGTAGAGTTTGGTTAGTGGATCTTCTGGTCTAGTAGTTTAGGGTTCTGTTCCAGTAGTTTAGGGTGGCCACCCGAGCCCAGTGGTTCCTTCTCAAGTGAGTCGAGCCAGAGAGGTTGCTTTGTGTGTGATATGAATTTCCATTTGGCTAAGAGATTCCCTCATTGGGTGACTAGAGATACTCCTATTTTATTTATGAGATTTAGGTGTTCTACCAGAGGTTTAAGAAACAGGGGTAGTGGAGCCCGTTATGGTGGTCGTGGGGATACTCAACCAATTGATGGTCGGGGACAGTGCTATGGAATACTCTCCAACTAGAAGCAGAGGCTTCTGATGTTTTGATTACAAGTATCATCCCTATTTGTTTCAGATCTGCATCTGTGTTATTTGATTTGGGATCGACTTTCTCCTATGTGTCTATATATTTCTTTAGGTTTTGATTCTATTATTGAGCCTTTTGCTATGCCTATTCTCATATTTATCCCTATAGGATATTCCTCAGTGGTGGATCACGTGTACTAATCTTGTATTATGACTTTTGTTGGGCGTGAGACTTGGGTAGATTTTTTTCTTATATATGGTTGATTTCGATGTCATATTGGGTATAGATTGGTTAGCTTCTTACCATGTTTTTCTAGATTGTTATACTAAGATCGTGACTATAGCTTCACTAGGTGTGCCGAGGATAGCTTAGAAGGGTGCACTATTTCAGGTCCTAAGAGGGTTATATCTTATGTTCAGGCTCTTCGATTTGTTGAGAAGGGATGTTTATCTTACTTGGATCATATTCATGATACTAGTCTTGCTTCACCTTTTTCTTTGGATTATATTCGTGTTGTCCATGATTTTATGGATGTGTTCCCTATGGATTTGCCTAGTATGCCTTCGGATTGTGATATTGATTTTGCTATTGACGTTGAGCCGGTCACCAAGTCTATCTCTATTCCTTCGTATAGGATAGCCCCAACCGAGTTGAAGGAATTAAAGGAACAATTGCAGAAGTTGTTGGATAATGGATTTATCTAACCTATTATATCACCTTGGGGAGGGCCCATCTTGTTTGTGAAGAAGAAGGATGGGTCTATGCGTATGTGTATTAATTATCGGCAATTGAATAAGGTAACGATTAAGAATAAGTATCCTTTCCTTATGTTGATGATTTGTTTGATTAGCTTTAGGGTGATACAGTGTTTGATGATACGGTTGGGGCAGCCTCCACAGGTACACGGCCTTTCACACGAAGCCAAGCTCGGGAATTACAAAAACTCCAAGCTTTGTTCATGCAAATGGCCGTGTGTGAGTTGGTGATTGAACCAACCAAGGACCTAAACGTTTTTATGTGTGAAGAGAGGTCTTAATGTGTAATAAAATACTCTTCAAGGTTGGCACAAGAAGCAAGGGCGGATGGGTCATTTTACCCCTTTTGTTTGTAGTATAAATAGAACATGTTAGAGAGTTATTGTTTAGTTTTTAGTTTTTGAATTGCTGATTTTGTAACCTAAAAACACTAAACATTTCGGCTCTCTCTTCCACTCTAGAAGCCGTCCCTATTATCTCACAAGTAGAGGGATACTTGTGTTGTCTCTTTGGCTAGAAACAAGGGTTTTGAGGTCGTTGAGTGCCTCTTTGTCCTCGTAAGAACTTGGTGTTTATATTCATTAGACTTAGGGTCCTCTCTTGATGTTAGGGTTCTTAGTTTCTTGAATGTTATATGTCAAGTTATCTATCTTTCTTTATCTTGTTGTTGTTGTTGATTTTGTTATCTTAAAGTCTAGTGAAGCCGTGTGGGGCACTTTTCGATTCACTAGCATTGTTATCTATCTTGTTGTTCTTGTGTTGTTGGACTGAAAAACCGAAACTTAAACTTGTTGTTCTTGTGTTGTTGGACTGAAATCCGAGCCTACTTGAAGCTCTTGGTGTTGTTGGTTTGATTTTGTATCATTTGGTATCAAAGCGAGACCGGTTGTGTTCCAACATAACCCATCTTGGGCTAGTTCACGACTTAAACAAACAACACCAAAAAGAAATTCTGAAAATCTGTCCATTAAAAGTTGAAACCAAGAATGATGTTGTATGTTTAGATCTAGGTGTTATTTTGCTTGTTTAGTGAGTTTCTAGTGTTGGTTTCTTTCTCACCAACACTAAGGTGTCTAGATCCAAAGGTTGAGCTTGAAAACTTGAACATTGTGTAGTGACTTGAAGTGGCCGAAAGTTGTATGTTGTTGATAACCAAAAGAAAAAAATCGGTGGTTGTGTGTTTATGTGCTAAAGAAGTTGATGAAGTTTGTTGAGGTGTTCATCTTTTGAACTTGTTCATCTTGTTCATCTTGTTGTGTGCTCAAGTTGTAAGACAAGCTATAAAGTTGTTGTGAAAGACTTGCACCCATCACCTTCTAGTCTTGTCAATCACTTTTCCCTAATTCAAGGAGCCTTGTTTTGTGGGATTAGTCAACCAAACCTCACTTTCTTGAGTTTGAAAAGGGGTGAAATACTACAAGATTTTATTTTTCCCACCAAAACACTTTGCAAACTATAACAAGTTATGTGAATATTAACACAAAACAAAAAAAAAAGAGAAGAAGAACGTGTGGGACCATTGCATGCTGCCACGTCACTATAAGCTCAACTTAGGATATTCTTTAGTTGCTAATTGTTGATCCTTGGTTTCCCTTACTTGGTCCTAGAACTAATTAACAAACTAGTACATTCCTACTAGGTTGTCAACTAGTTCCTTGAACCGTTTGTTCGTGTCAACGATTATTTGAGTGCTTTTATTCGTTTGAATGAATTGCTGATTTTGACTCTAGTCCGGCAAGAATTCTTTGAGTCTTCAAACAAGAATCCATTCCGGATAAGAGCTTACTCATACCTTAAAAATTTCACGGTTACTAGCCAATTATACAACACTTGTGGAACACGAACATGTGGTGAACTAAAGCGGATAATATCTTGACAATGGAAGGAGCTACGTCTCATAATGTGGATACTAATGCCCTTGATTCTATGAGGGTCACTCTTGAGGCCGTTACCCAGACACTTGAAAGGTTGAATTCGGAATTTGGGGCCGTGAGAGGGGACTTGGCAGCAATAAAGGGGGAAGTGTCGACTATTAGTGGGAGATTAGAACAAGTGGAGAGTCAAAGGAACTCTCGTCCTTCTACTCCTCTACATGTATCTACCAATGGTCATGATAGGACCTCCTCCGCAACCATCACCCCCGAAACAGTCCACCAAATGCTAAATGCACCCCAAGCTCCACTAAATACCACAAGCCAAACTACCTATTTTCCTCCAAACCGAGACCCCACTAGACCACTACATTTCCAAGCCCCTCCAATTCCACAAGAGGGATTTGGACGCCAAGTACCTCCACTAAATCCGAACCCTCCATTCCAAGCTCCATTAACCCAAAGACCGCAAATTCCAAATCCTCCGAATCAAAACGGCCAAGGCCGACCAGCCCACTTTGAAGGATACGGTAGAGAGGAGTATGAAGGAGATGGAGCCTTTGATGATGCTTATATAAGGGAGGAGGAGTTAAGAGGGGGTCGAGGAGAACCTAGGAGATACCGGGGGTATGGAGATAGGGGAAACCGACACCAAGAGAGAGACGTAGGCATCAACACCATCAAGTTGAGCCTACCCATCTTTAAGGGTGAAAGTGACCCCGAGATCTACTTAACTTGGGAATCGGCTTGTGATAAAGTTTTCCAAGTTAATGACATCTCGGAAGAAAAGAAGAGTTGCTACGCTATAGCTCACCTCGAGGGCTATGCTAACACTTGGTGGGAGTATGTTAAACGATTTGGTAATGAATTAGTTGATGGGCAGCCACCACCTTGGTATCGGTTGAGGTATTTGATGAGACAACGATACCTTCCCGAGAGATATCGTCATGAGTTGCTTGCTAGATTATATGGCTTGCGGCAAGGAGGCAAGAGTGTGATGGCCTATTTTGACGAGTTCCAACAACTCATGTTGAAACTTGATCATCGTGGGGAGCAAATCAGTCACGATATCATCCGGTTCAAGTGTGGGTTGAACAAAGAGATCTCCACTCATTTGACCCTTCACCGGTTTGAAACCATTGACGGTATATTCCAAGTGGCCCTTGAGATTGAAAGGGAACTTAAGGAGAGATCATCCTTCAAGTCAAGGGTACAAACCCCCTCGGGTTGGCCCAAAAACAAGGACCAACCCGCCCCTACGAAGCTGCCCGAGTCCAAAACAGTCCCTAAATTCCTTCCGAAACTGGAGGCTCACAAATATCCCAACCCAAAGGGGTTCCAATGCTTCAAGTGCCAAGGTTGGGGGCATAAGGCCAATGAATGTCCGAACCGGCGTAATGTGATCCTACGAGAAGGGAAAGTGTACTACCTTGGTGAGGAGGTGGTTTCCGAAAGGGGGGAGGATGAGGCCGAGCCTCAAGATGGAGAGGGAGCTGAAAATGGGCCGAATGATGATGAAGTAGATGGTAGTGAAGATGTCTATCCACAAGAAGGGGAGTGTGTGGTTCCAAACTTTGTGGTTAGACGTGTCATGATTAGTAAGGCGATAGATGACCCGAGTCAAAGGGAAAATCTATTCCATACTAAGTGTCTTGTAAAGGGGAGTGTGTGCACCTTGGTGATTGATAGTGGTAGTTGTACAAATGTTGCGAGCCATGCTATGGTAAATTTCTTGAAGCTACCAACTACACTACACACTAGTCCTTACAAGCTACAATGGTTGAACGATTGTGGTGAATTAAAGGTCACAAGGCAATATGTGATTCGGTTTAAGGTGGGAAACTACCACGATGAAGTGCTTTGTGACGTGATCCCAATGCAAGCATGTCACTTGTTGTTAGGTAGACCATGAAAATATGATAAGTCTACTAAATACGATAGGAGGTCCAACCGGTATACGCTTGAGAAGAATGGCCGAAAGGTCACACTTCATCCTCTTTCACCCTCCCAAGTAAATGAGTGGCATCAAAAGATAAGAGAGTTGAAGGGAAAGGGGAAGGAATCCGGAAAGGGAGAAAAGGGGGGGAATGCCGTAGGTGAGGAAGTAGGGACATCCGAGGCTGTCCCAACGACAAGGGAGATGGAAAACGTAGTGATGTTGGCTAGGAGGAAAGAACTCTTCGTGGACCATGATGAAAACAAGCCGATGTTACTTTTGGCCCAGTGTTTTAATACTAACCCCACTAATTCTTCCATTTCCCCTTTGATTTCTTGTGTGTTGCAGGAGTATGAAGATGTATTTCCTCAAGAACTTCCGCAAGGATTGCCCCCACTTCGGGGAATTGAGCACCAAATTGATTTGGTGCCAGGTTCACAACTTCCAAACAAACCGGCCTATAGGATCAATCCCATGGACACTAAGGAGCTTGAAGGACAAGTTGAGGAGCTCCTCAACAAGGGATACATCAAGGAAAGCATGAGTCCGTGTGCTGTTCCGGTGCTTTTGGTACCGAAGAAGGACGGAACTTGGCGCATGCGCGTCGATTGTAGAGCCATCAACAAAATCACTATAAGGTATCGTCATCCAATACCTAGACTAGATGATATGTTAGATGAGCTCCATGGATCTTGTTTGTTTTCTAAAGTGGACCTTAGGAGTGGCTATCACCAAATTCGCATGCAACCCGGTGATGAGTGAAAGACCGCATTCAAGACCAAATTCGGTCTATATGAGTGGCTGGTCATGCCCTTCGTCCTTACCAATGCTCCTAGCACCTTTATGAGGCTAATGAATCATGTAATGAAGCCTTATATTGGAAAGTTTGTGGTGGTTTACTTTGATGATGTGTTGGTGTATAGTAAATCTATTGATGATCATGTAATGCATTTGAGATGTGTGTTTGATGTGCTCCGAAAGGAGAAGCTGTATGCCAACATGGAGAAGTGTTCTTTTGGTGTTGATAAGGTTATATTCTTGGGTTTTGTCGTAAGCTCAAGGGGTGTGGAAGTGGACGATTCCAAGATAGACTCTATTCGAAGTTGGCCGACCCCTAAAACTATTGGAGAAATCCGAAGTTTCCACGGGTTGGCAAGCTTTTATAGGAGGTTTGTCAAAGGATTTAGTTCCATAGAATCCCCCTTGACCGAGGTAATTAGAAAGGACGGACCCTTTAAATGGGGTGATGAGCAGGCTAGGGCTTTTGAGGCCTTGAAAGCTACGCTCATCTCGGCACCTTTATTGCAATTGCCCGATTTTGATAAGATGTTTGAAGTAGAGTGTGATGCTAGTAAGGTTGGCATCGGGGCTGTTTTGATGCAAGAAGGTAAGCCCATTGCTTATTTCAGTGAAAAGCTCAAAGGGGCAACTCTTAATTACTCAACTTATGATTTGGAGTTGTACGCCCTTGTTAGAGCTTTGGGAAATTGGCAACATTATTTGTGGCCTAAGGAGTTTTTGATACGAACGGATCATGAGTCGTTGAAACACCTTAAGATCCAAGATAAGTTGAATAGGCGTCATGCTAAGTGGATTGAGTTCATCGAGACTTTCCCTTATGTAATT
The DNA here is from genome assembly GCA_030864215.1 of Capsicum pubescens. Classification (NCBI taxonomy): domain Eukaryota; kingdom Viridiplantae; phylum Streptophyta; class Magnoliopsida; order Solanales; family Solanaceae; genus Capsicum; species Capsicum pubescens. Next base: position 131,478,867 of record CM061543.1, read on the forward strand.
CATTACAAAAGGGGAAAGGAAAATGTTGTTGCCGATGCCTTGTCTAGGAAGCATGTGCTTGTTTCTACCTTGTCTTCGAAATTGATGGGTTTTGAGAGCTTGCGGTTGTTGTATCCCGAGGATCCTACCTTTTCTCCTATTTTTAGGGAATGCGAAGAGTGGGGAAGGGACCGTTGGCTTAAGGAGAATGACCATTCCTCCTACTCTCGGTTCGATGGGTATTTGTTCAAAGGGAGGCGGTTGTGTGTTCCTTCTAGTTCTTGGAGGGAATTATTTGTGAGGGAGGCCCATGACGGAGGCCTCATGGGGCACTTTGGGGTAGACAAGACCCTCGGAATCTTAGAGGAGAACTTCTATTGGCCCAAAATGCGCAAAGACGTCACTAAAATTTGTAGTCAATGCGTGGCCTGCCGGAGTGCGAAATCTCGGCTCTTACCTCAAGGATTATACACCCCACTCCCTACTCCCCTTAGACCTTGGTTGGACATTTCGATGGATTTTGTTTTGGGGCTGCCAAGGACTAGAAAGGGCCGAGATAGCATTTTTGTTATTGTTGATAGATTCTCTAAAATGGCTCATTTTATTCCATGTGCTAAAACCGAGGATGCTCGTAGTGTAGCTTCATTATTTGTTGAACATGTTGTAAAGCTTCACGGGGTACCGAGGACTATTGTGAGCGATAGGGACTCCAAGTTCCTAAGTCTCTTTTGGAAGTCCATGTGGGGTAGGCTTGGAACGAAGTTACTTTTCTCCACGTCTTGCCACCCATAAACCGATGGCCAAACAGAGGTAGTAAATAGAACCTTAGGGTCTATGCTACGTTCTATGGTTAAAGGTAAACTGACTTCATGGGAAGATCACCTACCCTTGGTGGAATTTGCATACAACCGGGTAATGCATTCGAGCACGGGAATGACTCCCTTTGAATGTGTTTACGGCCTGAATCCCCTTACCCTTTTAGATCTCACTCCTTTGTCTAGTGATCTCATGACCAGCTTAGATGGAAATAAAAGAGCCGAGGCAATGAAGAAAATGCATGAGACGGTGCGGATCAAGCTTGAAAAGAAGAACCAAGAGGTTGCAAAAAGGGTAAACAAAGGGAGAAGAAGGCTTGTGCTAGAACCCGGAGATTGGGTGTGGGTGCATCTTCGAAAGGATCAGTTTCCAGATCAAAGGAAGTCCAAATTGCTTCCAAGGGGTGATGGTCCTTTCCAAGTACTTGAGAGAATCAATGACAACGCCTACAAGATTGACCTTCTACCGGAATATCAAGTGCACAACACTTTCAACGTTGGTGATCTCTCCCTCGTAGATGCGGTTGAAGATGACCAAATGCTGAATTTGAGTTCAAATTCCTCTCAAGATGGAGAGGATGATACGGTTGGGGCAGCCTCCACAGGTACACGGCCTTTCACACGAAGCCAAGCTCGGGAATTACAAAAACTCCAAGCTTTGTTCATGCAAATGGCTGTGTGTGAGTTGGTGATTGAACCAACCAAGGACCTAAACGTTTTTATGTGTGAATAGAGGTCTTAATGTGTAATAAACTACTCTTCAAGGTTGGCACAAGAAGCAAGGGCGGATGGGTCATTTTACCCCTTTTGTTTGTAGTATAAATAGAACATGTTAGAGAGTTATTGTTTAGTTTTTAGTTTTTGAATTGCTGATTTTGTAACCTAAAAACACTAAACATTTCGGCTCTCTCTTCCACTCTAGAAGCCGTCCCTATTATCTCACAAGTAGAGGGATACTTGTGTTGTCTCTTTGGCTAGAAACAAGGGTTTTGAGGTCGTTGAGTGCCTCTTTGTCCTCGTAAGAACTTGGTGTTTATATTCATTAGACTTAGGGTCCTCTCTTGATGTTAGGGTTCTTAGTTTCTTGAATGTTATATGTCAAGTTATCTATCTTTCTTTATCTTGTTGTTGTTGTTGATTTTGTTATCTTAAAGTCTAGTGAAGCCGTGTGGGGCTCTTTTCGATTCACTAGCATTGTTATCTATCTTGTTGTTCTTGTGTTGTTGGACTGAAAAACCGAAACTTAAACTTGTTGTTCTTGTGTTATTGGACTGAAATCCGAGCCTACTTGAAGCTCTTGGTGTTGTTGGTTTGATTTTGTATCAGTTTTCGAAGATTGACTTGAGGTCTGAGTATCACCAGTTAAGGATTACAGTTTCAAATATTCCTAAGACAACTTTTCAAACTCGATATGGTCATTATGAGTTCTTAATCATGTCCTTTGGGTTGGACAATTCCACAATTGTATTCATGGAGTTGATGAACCGGGTGTTTCGGTTGTATCTCGACTCATTTTTTATTATATTTATAGATCATATCTTGGTTTATTCAAAGAGTGAGGCCAATCACAAAAAGCATTTATGGATTGTGCTTTAGAGATTGAGGGATGAGAAGTTGTATGCCAAGTTTTCCAAGTGTGAGTTTTGGTCAGATTCTTTTCCTTTCTTGGGTCATGTGGTGACTAAAGAGGGTATTATGGTTTATCCAACAAAAAATGCAGCGGTTTGTGATTGGGATAGTCCTACTTTTCTCATCGAGATTTTGATTTTTGTGGGCTTGGCAAGTTATTATCGGTATTTTGTTTAGGGTTTCTTATCTATCACAACTTCTTTGACCAAGTTATCTCAGAAGAAGATTTCTTTTTAATGGTCTAATGCTTGTGAGGCGAGCTTCCAAAATATCAAGGATTTGTTGATTTTGGCTCCTATCTTGACTTTGCATAAGGAGGGCGTGGGTTTCATCGTCTTTTGTAATGCTTCAAGTATTTGGTTAGGTGTTGGGTTGATGCAGGAGGGTAAGGTAATTGCGTATGCTTCTCATCAGTTGAAGCCCTATGTGAAGAATTACCCCACCCATGATTTAGAGTTGTGCGTGGTTGTTTTTTCTTTGAAGGTGTGGATGCACTAATTGGATGGAGTCCATTGTGAGATTTTCTCGGATCATCGTAGCCTTCAATAATTCTTACACAACGAGGTTTTAATACAAGACAATGCGTTGTCTTAAGTTGAATAAGAATTATGACTTGACTATTCTTTATCATTCGGGTAAGACTAATGTGGTTGCAGATGCCTGGAGCCTGAAGTCGACTAACATGGGTAGCTTGGTGCATATTTTGACCCAAGAGAGGACTTTGGCCATAGAGGTTCAATCTTTAGCTAACCAGATAGTTAGGTTTGATATTTTGACATTTGTACATATTTTGGTATTTGTGTAGGTTTAGTCTTTTTTGATGGATAAGATTTGAGCTCATTAGTTTGATAATGAAAAATTAACGTTGATTCAGATAAGGTGTTTAGTAGTGAGGCTAAGAAGTCCTCAGTTGATTCAGATGGGTTTTAGAGGATTGGGGGCAGAATTTGTGTACTGGGAGTGGGTGATTAATTAAATTGAGTTTGAAGGAGGCCCATTGTTCTAGCTATTCCATCCATCCAAGGGTGACGAATATGTATCGTGACTTCAAGAAGCATTACTGGTGGGGTGATATCATGTAGGATGAAGCGAACTTTGTAGCTTGTTGCCTATGTTGCCAATAGGTGAAGTCCAAACATTTGACACCTGGTGGATGCTTCAGAGGTTACCCATTCCTGAGTGGAAATGTGAATGGATCACTATGGACTTCATGACCAGATTACCTCATACTTTGCATGCGTAATGCCTTGAGAGTAAACCCTGGATGCCACATGGTGCTTACAGTCACAAGTGTCCATGAGCTAACCCATGAGCTGGTACCTGCTAAGAGCACTGAATAATATACAGGTGATGAACATATGTGGAAACAACTGAATATGCCATAAGGTTCTAAATACAAAAAAAATATCTCTGAAATCATTTGCCTAGAAACAAGTGTCTGAAAACAATAGTCTGAAAACTGGTAAAATAATGACAAAACTGACTTAACTGTCTGAAAGTATCTAAAAGCCTTTAAACTGACTGAATAGGAGTTGAAGGAACAGGCCCCAACTAACTCCAACTGTCCAACTGAAGTAAAAAACTGAAATAAATATAATTAGTCCTCAGAATATGAGGACTCACCACTGCTACTACTGCTGATGCTCTGGAATGTCTAAGTGCGGTCGGGAACCTGAGCGTCCGAACCTATGATATGAGACATCACAGCACAAGAAATAAGTATGCGGTCAGTACTTTGAATGTATTGGTATGCTAAATGAGGTTAGGCTGATATTATGGGCTCATGTGAATGAATAATAACTGACTGAATGAATAGCATGAGATAACTGATGCATAGTATGCGTGAAGGTTGTAAAATTTGAGAATGCATGACCAAGCATACAACATGATATTGAAATAGTCTGTAAATTGAAATACTAAAATTTGAGTACCGAATTTAACCGATAAATTGTATGCTATGGTCAAACAAACCTGAACTGACTTCCGAAATGAAACTGGACTGAGACTGTAGGAGTTATTATCTAACTGAAATACCCCAATATGAACTAATTGGGGTCCAACCTATGACCCCAGTTAGAAGGGTGTTAGTACCATGCCACGGGTACTAACACTGGTTGTGTGGATCCACTAAAATAAAGTCTCGAAGGACTAAAGAGTCACCCTCTACTGGTAGGTTCTCTAGTGAGATATATGTAAACCCTTAACTAGTAGGTTACATCTCAACCTATGCTGGCTACGTAATTCTGGAATGCGGGGACTACTACTAAAGGTCACACCCTCAACTGGCAGATGAGCCCCCATCCCTGGGTTTGCTTGGTGCTATTTCCTACTCCCAGCTAGATTGACTCTGATTACTGGACTGAACAAAGCTTATTGATATAATAATTGACTGAACCGATAATACTCTAATATATCCAAAACCATTCTAAAAATACTAAGACTAAGTAAACAACTAAGTTTTTGGGTATTCATAACCCCCAGGACTCGATAACATTAATAATAGAAACATACTAAAGCTTCAAAGCATAATAAGTAGTCACTGTTCAAACTCCAACCATTTACCCATTTCATCAAACACTTTAAAACCTTGAACATAGGCATGGGGAAGATTGAAACATATGGGAATAACATAATCACAACACTAAAACCATACATTGGGGATTTAACATGGAATTTCATGCATCAAATGTGTAAGGGCTACTTTCCAACTAAAATCACTTGCAACATCATGTGTAATTGAAATTCATAAAATCTTAATGGAAATAGCTCATTGTAAACATGTAAATTCATGATTTAAAACATAAAAACAGATTCTTGGAATCCATAGGTGAAAAGGGCCCATGGATGAACATCTAACATACCTTAAAGCTTTAATCTTGCAAGAGAATTAGCTTTCTTGATAGTCCTTGGGTGGTGAAGCTTGAATTCTTGAGTTTTTTTTAAGGAATAGTGATTGAACTTGATGAATTTTGCGAAGGGTTAGGGTTTATTTGTGAATACAATTGAGGATAATGAGCAAATAATGTCCTATAAGAGGTTTATCGCCATGTTTTTTTGAATTGGGATTATGGGAAAAGACAAGACTTCTCCTCTTACACTTAAATTCATATTGGGAAGCCGATTAGGCCATCACCACGTTGCACCAAGGATGCCACCGCTAAACTCACCACAACACACCAGAATCGCGGTGAGGTTCTGGAATTGAAATCCAAATGTTCCTCAATCCTCGCCCAAAAAATCTAAAACTTCCGCGAAACATGCTACTTACACCTTTGAACATGAATTAACTTAGAAACCATTATTCCGGGGTTGGAATATCACTTTAAAAATCATCAAAGTTAAGAGGCCAAAAATAAAACTAATTCTTCAACACTAACCTAAATTTTTAGGTTCTAATTCACTTGTACATGCACTATGGGATGAACTGATCTAACACTAACATGGGGTATTAAAATATCTCCCCCTTGGGAACATTCGTCCTCGAATGAGACTAATTAAGCTAAGAATACTGAGGAAACTGAATTTACTTACTGAACATGCATAGTTAAAAACATGATTACATAACTAAGTCTGAGACATGATACATGACTAGATTGATTCGTGAATGCATATAATATTAGGAAGATGATTATGCAGCTGGAACTAAGAATGGAAAAGATATTATCTAAGGAAAACTATTATCTTGAGCTAAATCTGAGTTTGTGGAGAAAAGATGAGGGTACTTTGTACGCATGTCTGCTTCTGCTTCCCAAGTGTCTCCCTCAACGGATTGATTCAGCCAAAGAACTTTGACCAAGGGAACTTCTTTGTTCCTCAGTCTATCGTTCTGCCAATCAAGGATTTCGACTAGGATTTCTTTATAAGAAAGGATGTCGTGAACGTTCATACTTTCTGAAGGGACTACTACAGCTGGATTGCCAATAAACTTCTTCAACAAAGAAACATGGAATATTGGGTGCACTGATGACAAATCTGCGGGAAACTCAAGCTCATACGCTACCTTCCCATAATGGCTCAAGATCCTGTAAGGGCCAACATATCGGGGACTGATCTTCCCCTTCTTACCAAACCTCTTTACTCCCTTCATGGGAGAGATTTTCAAATAAACTAAGTCTCCAACATCAAACTCAAGATCTCTCCTTCTCATATCTTCATAGGATTTCTATTGGCTTTGGGCTGTCTTAAACCTTTTTCTGATTTGCTGAACTTTCTCCAATGCATCAAATACTGAATCTGGCCCTATCAACACAGTCTCACCTACCTCAAACCAACCAATAAGAGATCTACATCTCCTCCTAAAAAGAGCCTCAAATAGAGCCATGTGAATACTGGAATGATAGCGTTATTGTAAGCGAACTTAATCAATGGAAAGTTATCATACCAACTGCTCCCAGCTGAGTCAACCAAATGAATGCCTAACCTAGCCAACTATTAAACCTCCTGAACCAACTTTTTCTTATGATTCTCAAAATGAGCCACACTACCCATAGATAATCTTCTAACGGAAGCTGCCACTATATTGTCCTTTCTCAGATGATACAAAACACTCATATCATAATATTTCAACAATTCTAACCACCTTCTCTGATGGAGATTTAACTCTCTTTGCAAAAACACATACTGTAAAATTTTATTATCCGTGAACACATCAACATGCACCCTATACAGATAATGCCTCCAAATTGTCAAGGTAAACACAATAACTGCTAACTCAAGATCATGGGTAGGATAATTCTTTTTATGGGGATTAAGTTGTCTAGAAGCATAGGCTATGACCTTAACTCTCTGCATCAAAACACAACCCAAACCAACTCTAGAAGCATCATAGAATACAACAAATCCATCTGAACCACTTGGCAACATCAAAACTGAGGCAGAGGTGAGTCGACTCTTTAACTCCTAAATTTTTTTCTCACGGGAATATAACCACTGAAACTTGACTTTATTCTAAGTCAATCTAGACATAGGGGATGCAATAAATGAAAACCCTTAAACAAATAATCTGCAATAGCCAGTAAAACCTAAAAAACTCTAAATACATGATGGATAGATGGGTCTGGGCTAGTTTTTCACTGCTTCGGTCTTTTGAGGGTCAACACTAATGCCATCACCGGAAATAATATGGCCAAAGAAACCTACTGATATTAGCCAGAACATGCACTCACTGAATTTTGCGAACAACTAATGGGCTCTAAGAGTCTGTAATACTATTCCGAGGTGGTCTACATAATCAGTTTCACTACAGCAATAGACAAGGATGTCATCTATGAAGTCTATGACAAACATGTCCAAGTATTACTTAAACACTCTGTTCATCAAGTCTATAAAAGCTACTGGAGAATTCGTTAGACCAAAGGACCTGACTAGGAATTTAAAGTGACCATACAGAGTTCTGAAAGCTATTTACGAAATATTACATTCTTTGACTCTGAGCTAATGATAGCTGAATCTGAGGTCTATCTTAGAGAAATGACTGGCACCTTGAAGTTGAAAGAATAAGTCATCAATTCTAGGAAGTGGATACTTATTATTTATAGTATCTTTGTTCAACTGACGGTAATCGATGCACATTCTAAGAGAATCGTCTTTCTTATGCATGAAAAGGACTTGAGCTCTCCATGGGGAAACACTAGGCCTGATGAATCCCTTATCTAAGAGATTTTTCAATTGTCCTTTTAACTCTCTAAGCTCTACGGGAGCCATTCTATAGGGCAGAATAGAGATAGGATGGGTATCTGGAAGATGGTCTACTCCAAAGTCAATTTCCTATTCGGGAGGAACTCCGGGAAGATCTTTGGGAAACACATCTAGAAATTCCCTCACTACTCAAACTGATTTGAGATTGTGAATCTCTAAACTAGAGTCTTTAACTCAGACAAGATGGTAGACACACCCCTTGGATATCATCACTCTTGATCTAAGTTATGAAACAAGTTGGCCTCTAAGTGCTGAAGTACTACCCCTTCATTCAAGGAATGGTTCATTCAAAAATTGAAAATGAACAATTTTGTTTCTACAATCAACTGAAGCATAGCTTTAGTGAAGCCAATCCATGCCGAGAATGACATCAAAATCAGTCATCTCTAACTCTATAAGATCAACTGAGGTAACTTTCTGGGATATTATAATCGAACAGTTCTTGTATATATGCCTGGCTATAATAGAGACACCTATTAGGGTGGAAACTGAGAAGAGTTCAGCTAAAGTCTCAGGACTGACACCTAAATTAACAGCTATGTAGGGAGTTACAAAAGAAAGAAAAGCTCCGGGATCTAACAAAGCATAAACATATAAATGAACCTGTAACATACCAGCAACCACATTAGGATAACTTTACTTGTTCTATCGGGACTGAAGCGCATACAATATATTTAGGCACTGACCACTAGTTATGGTGGAAGCAACACCCTACTGAATCGGGCAACCAAATGGAACTGGGGGACGACTGGATTGACCCTACTAACGACTATTTGGGCAATCCCAGACTCTTTGTCCTAGCTTGCCACACCTTAAGCATACATCACTTCCAGATCTACACACACCCTGATAGTTTCTACTATATTTCTAGAAAAGAGAATTTATACTTAGAGCCTAGCACCCTATCTCGATTATCATTTCTAAACTTTGGTACTGGCATAGTAGCTAAAGACAGACCTGGGGCTTATGATTTTTGAAGGGATTAAGGACGATTACCTCTCTGACCTCAGTTGAGCAAAACTAAAGCTACCTATTCTGGCTCTCTTATTATCCTTCTCTTTTTTATTAAATTTCTGCTCCTCAATCTGTTAAGCATGGACCATCAACCTAGACAAGTCCATCTCCTTTATCACCATCTTGGTCTTACACTTCTTGAACACTCTATCAGCTACCATAAAAACAAACTTACTCATCCTTGACCTATCATCAGATACCACATTAGGAGCATACCTGGCTAGCCGAGTAAACTTAAGAAAATACTATTTCACACTCATGTTCCCCTACTTCAAATTGATAAAATCCTACACTTTAGCTTCTATCAACTCCAAGGAAAATACCCTATCTAAAAAGGTTGTAGAAAACTCCTCCTATTTAATCGGACCTACATATGCGTCTCTATCTCCCTTGCACTACTTATACCAGGTTTGAGCAACATCCTGCAACTGGTAAGCACCCAACTCTACACTCTTACTAAAAGTCACACCCATAATGTTAGTTACCTTCTGAACCATGTTAAGGAACTCCTGCAGATCCTCATTAGACTTGGATCCTAAAAACAGAGGAGGGTTCATTTAAGTGAAGTCCCAAATCCTAGCTGCGGTAGTATTAGCCACTAAAACGACTGGGACAATAGCCTGCTGATTAGTTTGATCTGCTACTGCGTGAGCTAAAGTAGTGAATGCAACTCTGAATTTGTCATGAAAGGCATGCTTGTTCAGGGGATCTTTTTGAACAAGCGGAGGTGCGGGATAATTCCCATTTCTTCTTCCATTAGTCTTTGTAGGAGGCATGTTCTATAAACGGAAAGAAAATTTAATTAGAAAGGGATTTTAAATTGAGCTCATGCTCATTCGCATGACAAGAATACTGAAAGAAGGTAACTTTTCTTATAATGTCTTATAGCCTCTTGTCCATAAGTGTGGCATACTTCATACCCATGCACAAGACTCTACTCAATACGGCCTTCCAAATTCCTTGGACACTTTAAAACCTTAGGCTCTGATACAAAGTTTGTAATACCTCGAGAATACACCCAAGACGCCATACAGTGCCTACAGTCATAAGTGACCACAAGCTAACCTATGAGCGGGTACCTACTATGAGCACTAAATAATATAAAGGTAATGAACATATAGAGAAACAACTGAATATTCCATAAGATTTTAAATATAAAAAAATATCTCTTAAATCATATGCCTTGAAATAAGTATCTAAAAACAACTATCTAAAAACTGGTAAAATAATGACAAAACTAACTAAACTATCTGAAAGTATTTGAAAGCCTCTAAACTAACTGAATAATAGTTGAAGGGACAGGCCCCAACTAACTCTAACTATCTAACTGAAGTAAAATACCAAAATAAACATAATTGAACCTTAGAATATGAGGACTCACCACTTCTACTACTATTGATATGCTAGAATATCTAAGTACGGTCAGGAACCTGTGCGTCTAAACATATGATATGAGACATCATAGCACAAGAAACGAGTATACAGTCAGTACTTTAAATGTACTAATATGCTAAATGAGGTTAGGCTAATATGGATGGGCTCATATGAATAAATAATAACGAGTTGAATAAATAACATGAGATAACTAATGCATAGTATGCAGGAAAGTTGTAAAATCTGAGAATGCATCACCAAGCATATAACATGATACTGAAATTGTCTGTAAATCAAAATACTACAATTTGAGTTCTGATTTTAATCGATAAACTGTATGCTATGGTCAAGTAAACCTGGACTAACTTCTGATGAGACATGAGTGAGACTGTGGGAGCCATCATCTAACTGGCATGACCTAATATGAGCTAATTAGGGTCCAATCTGTGACCACAGTTGGAAGGGTATCATTACCGTACAATAAGTACTAACACTGGTTGAATCGATCCACTAAAATAAAGTCTCAAAGGGCTAAAAAGTCACCCTCTACTGGCAGGTGCTCTAGTGAGATATATGTCAACCCTCAACTAGCAGGTTAATAACTCAACCTATACTGGCTATGTAGTTTTGGAATGCATGGACTGCTACTAAAGGTCACACCCTCAACTGGCAGCTGAACCCCATCCCTGGGATCACTCGGTGGTAATTTCTATCCCCAATAAGACTGACTCTGATTACTAGACTAAACTAAGGTGACTGATATAATAACTAACTGAACTGATAATGCTCTAATATATCCGAATACATTCTAAAAATACTGAGACTAAGTAAACAACTAAGTTTTGTGGTATTCATAACCCCCATGACTCGATACCATTAATAGTAGAAACATACTAAACCTTTAAAGCATAATAACTAGTCATTGTTCAAAATCTAACCATTTAGGCATTTCATCAAACATTTGAAATCCTTGAACTTAGGCATGAGGATGATTGAAACATGTGGTAATCATAATCACAACACTAAAACCATACATTGTGGATATAACATGGAATTTCATGCTTCAAACGTGTAAAGGCTACTTTCCAACTAAAATCACTTGCAACATGATGTATAATCGAAATTCATAAAAGTTTCATGAAAATAACTCATTGTAAACATGTAAATTCATGATTTAAAATATAAAAATAGGTTCTTAGACTCCATGTATGAAAAGGGACCCATGGATGAACATCTAACATACTTTAAAGCTTTAATCTTGCAAGAGAATTAACTTTCTTGATAGTCCTTGGGTGGTGAAGCTTGAATTCTTGAGTTTTGTTAAAGGAATAATGACTGAACTTAAATAATTTGGGGAAGGTTTAGGGTGTATTTGAGAATAAAATTGGGGAAAGTGAGCAAATAATGCCCTATGAGTGGTTTAATCCCGTGTTTTTACAAATTAAGATACTGGGAAAAGATAAGACTACCCCTCTAAAATTTAAATTTTTAACTGGGATGTCGATTAGGCCATCACCGCGGTGACATGCGATGCACCAAGGATGTCACCGCTAAACATACCGTGATGCACCATAATCGCAGTGAGGTTCTGGAATTGAAATCCAAACGTACCTCAATCGTTGCCCAAAAATTCCAAAACTTCGCTGAGACATGCTACTTACACCCTTGAAAATGAATTAAATTAGAAACCATCATATCGATGTTGGGAAGGTCACTTTAAAAATCATTAAAGTTAAGAGGCCAAAAATAAAACTAAGTCTTCAATATTTAGCTAAATTTTTAGTTTCTAAGCATCTTGTACATGCACTATGGGATGAACTGAGCTAAGACTAACATCAGGTATTACAATATGGTTTAGAAAGTGTTTGGGTCATCGTGGATCAATATACCAAGTCTTTTTATTTCACTCTGATCCAAATCTCTTTCAATACTGAGAGGTTAGCTTGTATCTACATTCGTGAGATTGTGTGTCTATATGGGGTGCTAGTGACTATTATTTTAGATAGGGGTACAGTGTTTAAAACTCACTTTTAGAATACTTTTTAGGATGAGTTGGGTGCTTGAGTTGATCTTAGCACCACATTTCAACCCATACTTATGGTCAGTCAGAGCGAACTACCTAGATTTTAGAGGATATGCTCTGCACTTGGGTGATGGATTTTGTTGGTCAGTGGGAGCAATATTTAGCCATGAAGGAGTTTACGTATAGTAATATCTACCATTCCAGTATCAACATGGATCATTTTGAGACTTTGTATGGTAGGCATTGTCGCTCTCTAGTGGGTTGATTTGAGGCTTTTAAGGTTAGAACTCAGGGTACAAAATTGCTTTATGAGTCTTTTGATAGAGTTTTGTTCATTTAGGATAGACTATAATCATCTCAGAGTAGGTAGAAGTGTTGGGAAGATCGTAGATTTAGTTCCTTGAGATTTAGTATTGGTGATCGTGTTTTTCTTTGAATTTTGCCCATGAAGGGTGTGATGGGTTTGGGAAGAGGGTCAATCTTAGCCCCGGGTATATTGTCCCACTTGAGATTCTTAGAAATGTTGGTGATGCGGCTTATGAGTTAACTTTTACCCCAAATTTAACAGCTGTTCATCAATTTTTCATGTTTCCATGCTTCTCCATTACATTCTGAATGAGTCTTATGCCATTCGTTAGGAGTCGATTCTATTAGATGAGTGTTTTTTTTGTGGTGTTGATCTCCATATTGTCTAGGGATGTTAAACAATTTCCCTCTTGAGTTAATACTGTAGTTATGGTCCAGTGGATATATCGAACTATATATAAGGCTACTTGGGAGGTCAAGTCTGATATGAATAGTTCGTATCCCCAATTTTTTTATTATTTTGGGTATTTCTTGTGCCTTTAGTTCGAGGAAGAACTAAATTTTTTGTGGTGGATGATGTAACAACCTGAATTTTGATGAAATATGTGAAGTATGTGTTTTTGTGTGATTTGACTATTTTATCCCTTCCTATGGTTGTGTTGTGGTATTTTAGGGTGTGGGTAGATTGGCATGGTTTTCAATGCATTTGGTGCCATTTTTGTGATTTTGTGATTCTTGGCAGGTTTGAGAACCTTATGGTTGATTTTAGTAGATATCTTTTGATTCGTGTGATGAATGGAAGAACGGACTATGCCAATATATCTGAAATATTGATTTTAGGGTGGTAACATGATTGGTGTGGTTTTACGATTTTTAAATCTCATTTCAACCCTCAGATCAAAATATTGTGATTTTGGGTTTCGAGGATCACCTATGTGAAAACAACATCTTTTCAAAAATCAGATATCATCATTGAGTCTGGAGCATTGAGTTTGTTATGATAGCATAGTTTGTTTGAATTCATGGGATTCCAGATGAATCTCGAGGGGACCGCGGAGACTTGGAATGCATTATGTCCCCAGCTGGTGCACCACTCGTCTGGTGCACCCGCGATCGCGATTGGGCTTGTAGTTAAAGTGTCATGATTATGATACCTTTCTACAATCATGATATCCTTGTCAGGCAAGGTACCATGATTGCGACCCTTATCCGTGATCGCGATGTCTGGTTATATAAAAACCTAATTTTTGCTATTTTCATCATTTTTGAGACTTAAAGCTTAGGGTTTCATTATTTTGAGTTATTTCTTCCAATTCAATGCTTTGGTAAACTCCATAACACCTATTTCAATTATTTTCTTCAATCTTTATCATATATTTCTTGTTTTAAACTTGAATTAAAGTATGGAATTTGGGAATTTTGGCCTATAAGGCCTAGAACTTTTATTTCTCCAATTTCAAACCCTTTTCTCTTGGATGAGTTTCTAACCTCATAATTATCAATATTCTCTCAATACCATCTTCCAAATAACTTTAATTCTTGATTTTAAAATGAATTTCAGGGATTTTACCCGATAAAGCTTGAAAATAATTTTTCTTCGATTTGGACCTTGCTTTTAACTTATTTTTTTTATTTTCAGTTGTAGACTCCATAAAATATGGGGAACACATTTTTGAAATAAAGTTACGATTTTGCTCTTTCTTTTCAAAAACCCATTTCGGTGGTCTATTTTGACCCCAACTTAAAACTAGACAATATAGGTATCTTTGGCTTTCTGTTATTGTGTAGATTCTATATTTCCATATTTTAGTTGATTTTGGGTTCATTTTGGAGGAGTGAGGCTTTGGGATTAAAGTGTTGCAAGATAATTTTAGGTTTTTAAGGTAGGTTATTGCTTAACTTCTTTCAGAATGGGTTGGGTAGTTAATTTTATTGATAAAGCATGTTAAGAGTGGGGGAACTAATCATGAAAATGGTTATGTTAATGTGTAGTGCCCATGTGGGGGCCTATATGTGAAGTTTTTTGTAACACCCTTAAATTTTGAGCAATTTATTTTTGCCCATCCCGTGCTTGGAATATCAATTTTTGACCCAAATAGTGTTTGGGGATGTTAAAAGGATAACCTGGAAGAATTCTAGAATTTTTGGATTGGGTTTGAGATGATTTTGGACCTTGGAGTAGCAAGCCTCTACAATACTGGCGTGCCACAGAGGTTATCACATAGACTATCCTCTGTGACATGGAGGTTGTGTTCTATGACAGGGTTCGTGATATGGAGGTCGGGCCTTTGTGATAAGGTTTGTGCCACAGACCAATGTATTTTTTACAACAGTTTTTTTAATTTTAAATTGGATGAGGGGCAATGGGGTCTTTTCACTTAAAACGACCCTTAAGCACTATATAAGACAATTCTCATCACTTTTCATGATACCAAGGTCATTATTTTTACTCTCAATCATTCTCTCTTAAAATTCCCTTCTTAAATCAAGGCTAGGACTTAAGGAGGTGATCATTTAGTGTCCCAATGGAATTATTTTCTTCGAATTTCTTAGAAATTAAGGCATGTGTCTCTTTTCATTGAACATATATTTTATTAATGGCATGAAATTGGTTATTAGTCATGGTTTTGATAGTGGATTTTGAACTATGGGTTGAGGGTTGTGAATGTAATGGGTTTAAATATTTTTCCAACATTTATTATGCTAAATTCTTTCTTTATTAACGCTTATAAACATTGTGGGATGCATGGGAATGGTATTTAAATAGAGGGGTTATGGTTGATCCCCAAATTTTATGATTTCGTGTTGGTTTATGGTTTGTAAATAATGTGCCCTCAACCTATTTGTTAAATGGTCAATAAATGTGATTTTTTCACCAAGTTTGATTTGCTCACTTGTATTAATGCATTGGTATATAAATAAAAAGAGGTTAATTGTGTTCGGGGTATAATGGACTCCCCAATTTTGTAGTAATGAGGGTAAAACGGAATCCCCAAAATGGTTAGTTTGGTCTACTTTCTTAAAACT
Organism: Capsicum pubescens; assembly: GCA_030864215.1. Taxonomy (NCBI): domain Eukaryota; kingdom Viridiplantae; phylum Streptophyta; class Magnoliopsida; order Solanales; family Solanaceae; genus Capsicum; species Capsicum pubescens. The sequence continues at coordinate 131,494,731 of CM061543.1, forward strand.
AATGCATGACATAATTTTCTAATTAGATGATAATAATAATCTTGAAAACATTGTGGGGTACACGAGAATCCCCTAAGTGATTTTAATAATAGAGTCTGGGGTACGAAAGATTCCCCGATGAGTTGGCTTATGACAGTGCTTGCAAGATATAGTCGGTATGACGATACCACTTAATGATGTGTTTATAATTGACTCCTATAATTTGATAAATGAGTTATATGTTATATGATTTTAATTGGGCTTAAAGGGGGTTGTGTTAGCATGTCGCAAAGATGTGAGTCTGAATGACTGATACTGGAAACTCATGGTTGCCGACATGAGGGTTGGTTCTGATAAACATGTTCTTGTGGGGTACAAGGGAATTCCCAAAGTATATTTATATATATATATATGTAGACATATAATTATATAATGATGGCGAAGGGTAAACAAGATTCCCCATCCTTCTATGATATCTCTGGTATATGCGGCTAACACATACTCGGGCCCGGCCAGGGGGTTACAACTGGACCCATATCATCTGTGGGTGGATTTTATGTTGATCAAGCTACACAACCCAATTTAACATTTTAAAAATTCAAGATAAGCCTTGTTCCCTACCCCGACATATTATATATATATTTAATTGCATTGGATGGTATGCATGAGATTTAGCTGATTTTGAATTATTATCAGTGACATAATTTGTTCTCTTATCCCTAAGTTACATGCTTGAATGCCAACCTATGGTCGTCTTCTGACGTTGTATCCCCATGCGATGTAGGGTCTGAAGGAAAGTCTATCTTTCCTGCACAGTGAGCAGGTGTTCGTGGTTAGTTCTTGAGTTGGATAGAAGTGGTGAGCTTCTATCATTCAGAAGATTTCATTTCATGTTTTGTTTTTTCATGTCGTATACTTTATTACAGATATATTTTGGCTATGGTCAGGGCATATCTCGATACTTTATTAATACTCGGTTTTTTGTTAGAGGCTTTGTGGATATGGGTATTATGGAATGTAATCGGATATTGATCTGATATAGATTCTTCTAGCATTTCTTATTATATTTTATCTTTTATTGGTATTTATCCATTGCTAGGTATTATTGGATGTATTAGAATAGGCTCAAGGGGTGGTCTTCGATCCTCGAAGGACTTGGGATCCCCGTTACGGCCAGGCCCTATTTTAGGTCATGAAAAAGTTGGTATAAGAGCCTAGGTTTTGTGTAATTGGGTGTCTTATGCAAAGTAGAGTCTCTTTTATGGATGTGTAGAACACCACACATATAATGGTGAGGGTGTGAGGTAATTAGTGATATTTTTCTCTTCTTATTGTCTTTCTTTGGTCTATAGTATTTAAGGCCTTAAATCTCTCTATTTCCCACTTTTTGTCCTTATAGATCATGCCTTCGACGAAACTCTTCTATCCCGATTGAGGACAATATGGATGAAGCTTATCCTTTTCCTGAGGTACAGATCTGGCCTAGGGTCGTTGCTTATGACTGTTCTTGTAGAGTTCCACCAGACTCCACAGATCTTTTTCTAACTGGTGGAACTCATATTTAGTCACCCCAAGGAGATATTACTAATATTGAGTTTTGTAAGTCCATTTATCTGTTGACCCAGTTGGTGACTTCTCAGTCACGTCAGATGACCTTCGTTGGTATTATTAAGAGTTCTTCTAAGGACATTAGAGTTTGACAATTTATGAGGCTGACCCCTCCAAATTTATATGGTACTAAGGTTGAGGAAGATCCTTAAAGTTTTATTAATGAGATGGAGAAGATCTTTCGGGTCATGCATGCTACTGAGGTGGAAGGTATGGAATTCACTATTTATCAGTTGAAGGATATGGCATACTTTGGTACAAAGAGTTGGAGTGGCTTAGGGTTGATGATGCTGAGTTTTTTTTGTAGGATGATTTCTCTAGTAGTTTTCTTGACTGCTTCTTTCCTCGGGAGATAAGAGAGGTAAAAGTAGAGGAGTTTGTGAATTTAAAGCAAGGTAGGAAGGAGTATACCTTTAATTTCCATCAGTTGTCTCGATATGCTCTTGATCTAGTGTCTAATATGAGATCTAGAATAAGAAAAATTTCTTTTGGTTTGTCTTATTTGAAGATTTTAGAGAGCAAAGCTTCTTTGTTGAACAAGGATATGGATATCTCTCGACTTGTAGTGTATTTACAGCAGGTTGGGGAGGAAAAAAACAAGCAGATATAGGGGAGAGGTAGAGTAAGAAGTTTTGGTATTCAAATCAGGGTGAAGGTCAGTAAAAGGGTGGTAGGGATGGTGGAAAATGTCTAAGATGAAGTGAGGTAACTCTGGTTCCTATTCGATGACTAGTGCTCCTTATCCGAAGCCTTTTAGAGATAATCATTTCTAGAGTGTTGATGGTTCTATGTTGTAGGGTGCCCAATCTTTGGCCAATAAGGTCCAATTAGCTCCATCATATCCTTCTTATAGGTTTTATGGTCGGGTGCATCCTGGTTTCTTTGATTAGAAAAGGAATCGATGTTTCAATTAGGGTCAACAGGGACATATGTTAAGAATTTATCCCATGAGTAAGGTTCCTTCTGGGGTGAGTAAAGTCCCTGTTGCCTCTTTATTAGCTCTAGCACTGAAGGGTATCACTTTTAAAATCGGCACTAGTTGGAATCGCATATATGCTCTTACTACCCGTCAGGAGTTTAAGGCATTACCTGATGTTATCACTGGAATGTTAAAACTCTTTTCTCATGATGTGTATTGTTTTTTTGATCCAGGGTCTACCCTTTTTATGACTCCATTTGTGGATGTGCATTTTGGTTTCGATCTTGAGTGTATTTCAGATCCCTTTTCTATTTCTACCCAAGTGGGTGAATCTGTGGTTTCTAGGAGGGTCTATAAGGGTTGTGTGGTATCTATTGGTGGATCTATTTGAATTAGACATGTAAGATTTTTATATTATTCTGGGGATGAATTGGTTGTACTCGTGCTATGCCTATTTGGACTATTGGACCCATAAAGTCATCTTTAAATGCTCTAATGAGCCAATTATTGAGTGGGAAGGGAGTTCCTTAGTGCATAAAGGGAGGTTCATATCATATTTTAGAGCACGGAAATTGATTTCTATGGGGTGTCTTTATCATTTGGTCCAGGTTATAGATTCTAACTCAAAGGGTTTTTCTGTACAATCCATTCTTGTGGTTAGGAAGTTTCATGAGGTTTTCCTTGATGCTATTCCTTGTGTTCCTCTTGATAGGGAAATTGATTTTGGGATTGATCTTATTCTGAACACTCGTCCAATCTCTATCTATCCTTATAGAATGGTTCTAGATGGGTTGAGTGAGCTTAAGGAGCAGTTGAAGGATCTTTTTGACAAGGGTGTTATTCACCCTAGTGTGTCTCCATTGGGTCTCCTATTCTCTTCGTGCGTAAGAAGGATGGTTCTCTTGAATGTGTATTGATTACCGTCAGTTGAATAAGGTGATGATAAAGAATAAGTACCCTCTTCGTAGGATTGATTATTTGTTTGACTAGCTTCAGGCTGCTAAGTATTTGTCTAAGATTGACCTCCGTTCGGGTTACTATTAGTTAAAGATTAGGGAGTAGGATATCCCTAAGAATGCTTTTCGTACTCGGTATGGACATTTTGAGTTGTTGGTCATGTCTTTTGGATTGACTAATACCCCATCGATATTTATAGATCTAATGAACTGGGTATTCCATTAGTTTTTGGATTTTCTTGTGTTTTTATTTATAGATGAGATTTTGGTATATTTGAAAAGTGAGGTGGATCATGCCAATCACCTCTATGTGGTGTTGCGGACCCTAAAGGGTCAGTAATTATATGGTATGTTTTCTAAGTGTGAGTTTTAGTTGAATGCTGTTACTTTTTTGGGTTATGTTATTTCTAGCGAAGGGATCATAGTTGATACAAAGAAGTTTGCGGTGGTTAAGAAGTGGCCTAGACCCATAGCTCCAACTGATATTTAGAGCTTCTTGGGTTTAGCTGGTTATTATATGAGGTTTATGGAGAGCTTTTCATCGATTCTTGCACCTTTGACTAAGTTGACACAAAATAAGGTAAAGTTTTTATGGTCCAATTATTATGAGGGAAGTTTTGAGAAGGTAAAAGATAAATTGACTTCCTCTTTAGTTTTGACCCAGCTCGAGGCCAGTGATGTTTTCTTGGTTTATTGTGATGCATCCTATGTGGGACTTGGTTGTGTATTGATGCAGTGTAGCAAGGTGGTACCATATGCTTCTTGGTAGTTGAAAGTTTATGAGAGGAATTATCCAACTCATGATTTGGAATTATTGACTATAGTGTTTGCATTGAAGACTTTGTATCATTATCTATATGGGGTTCATGTTGAAATCTTTTCAGACCATAAGAGCCTGCAGTATGTTTTCATGTAAAAAGAGTTGAATCTCATGCAAATAAGATGGCGTGAGTTGTTCAAGGACTACACATGAGTCTCCACTATCACCTAGGTAAATCTAACGTGATTTTTAAAGCTCTTAGAAGGCTATCTATGGGGAGCTTGTCTCATGTAGGGGAGGAGAAGTGGGACTTGGTGAAGGATATTCATCGTTTAGCTAATCTTATAGTTCATTTCTTAGATTCTAAGGGTGGGGGTGTTTTTGTGCAAGCTATGGCGAGGTCATCTCTTGGTGCTGAGGTAAAAAAGAAACATGTTTTGGATCCTATCTTGATTTAAATCAAGGATGATATGGGTTGGAAAAAGGTGATGGCTTTTGAGATTGGTGGTGATGGTATCTTGAGATATTAAGGGAGGTTATGCATTTCCGATGTGGATGGGCTGTGAGGTAGAATTTTAATCAAAGCTCATGAGTCATATTATTCAGTGTATCCTAGTTCGACGAAGATGTATCATGATCTTTAGGAGATTTATTGGTGGAATAACATGAATAGGGATGCAACTAATTTTTTTGGCTAAGTGTATGGTATGTCAACATGTGAAAGTGAAACACTTATGGCCTGGTGGGTTATCTCAAGAAATTAAGTTGCCTGTATGGAAATGAGAAGTGATAAATATGGATTTTATTATCGGTCTTCCACGGTTTCAGAACCAGTTTGATTCTATTTGGTTCATCGTGGGTAGGATAACTATGTGTTCTCATTTCTTGCTGGTGAGGACTAGATTTTTTGCTGAGGATCATGTAAGGTTGTTTATTTAGGAGGTTGTGAAGTTGGATGGTGCTCTATTTTCCATTATTTTTTATTATGGTACTTTGTTTTTATCTTATTTTTGGCGATCGTTTTAGCGAGGTTTGGGAACTAAGGTGAGCCTCAGTACTATTTTCCACCCGTAGACGGATGGACAAGCGGAAAGGTCCATTCAGACTTTAGAAGAAATGCTTTATTCTTGTGTAATTGACTTTGGTGATAATTGGGTTGACCATTTGCCTCTTGTAGAGTTTGCGTACAATAATAGCTATCACTCTAGCATTGTTATGGCTCCGTTTGAGGCATTGTTTGGTAGGAGGTATAGATCTCTTATCGGATGGTTAGAAGTTAGTAAGGTGAGGTTATTCAGTCCTGATTTAGTTTATCAAAGAATAGAGAAGGAGAAGGTGATTCAAGATAGGCTTTGGCTGTCCAAAGTTGCCAAAAGTCTTATGTCGACATATGGCTAAGAGAGTTGGAGCTTGATTTGGTTGATTGGGTTTTCTTGAAAGTGTCTCCCATGAAGGGAGTGATGCATTTTAGGAAGAACGGGAAGCTCAATCCCCGTTATGTTGGCCCTTATTTGATTTTGAAGAGAGTGGGAAATGTTTTCTATGAGTTATAATTGCCTGCAAGTTTGCTTCCATGCACCTAATATTTCATATGTCTATGTTGATCTAATGCGTGGGTGACCCTTTTGCGATGGTTCCTATTGTGAATGTTGGTATCTCGAATTCCCTATCTTACAAAAAGGTTCAGATAGAGATCTTGGATAGACAAGTTTATAGGTTGTGAACTATAGATGTTCCATTGGTAAATGTCCTTTGGAGGAACCATAAAGTGGAAGAAGCCGCTTTGAAAGCGGAAAAGGATATGAAGGCTAAGTATCTATTTCTATTCCATGTGAAGGATGAAGAAGCTCGAGGTACGAATTTTGTTCTTTCTTGTTATTATTCTAGTTTATACTTTGATTATGGTGTATTATGGTTATTCTTATTCTAAACGTGTCCTAGCTCCTCATTTGAGGATGAATTAATCTAAGGAGGGGATAATGTAACACCCTCAAATTTTGAGCAATTTATTTTTGGCCTTCCCGTGCTTGGAATATCAATTTTTGATCCAAATTATGTTCAAGGATGTTAAAAGGATGATCAAAAAGAGTTTCAAAATTTTTAGATGGGTTTCAGGATGATTTCGAAGCCCTGAGTTAGCAAGCCTCCACAATATTGGTGTGCTATGAAAGTTATCACGGAAACTGACCTCCGTGACACAGAGGTTGTATCTCGCGATAGGGTCTATGACACGGAGGTAGGACCTCCGCAATAAGGTCCGTGCCACGGACCCGTCTATTTTTTATAGAAGTTTTGTTTATTCTAAATGGGGTGAAGGACAATGTTGTCTTTTCACTTAAAACAACCCTTAAGCACTATATAAGCTAATTCTCATTATTTCTCATGATACTAAGGTCATTATTTTCACTCTTAATCATTTTCTCTCAAAATCCCCTTTTCAACTAAAGGCTAGGGCTTAAAGAGGTGATGATCTACGGTCCCAATTGAATTATTTTCTTCAAATTTCTTGGCAATTAAGGCATGTGTCTCTTTCCCTTGAACTTACATTTTATTAATGACATGAAATTGGTTGTTATTCATGGTTTTGATAGTGGGTTTTGAACTATGGGTTGAGGGTTGTGAATGTATTTGGATTAAATGTTTTTCTAAGATTTATTATACAAAATAATGCTTTATTAATGCTTATGAACATTGTGGGATGCATGGGATGGTACTTAAAGAAAAAGGTCATGGATGATCCCCAAATTTGGTGATTTTGCCTTTGTATATGGTTTGGAAATAATGTGCCCTCAACCTGTATGTGAAATGGTCAATGAGTTTAATTTTTCCACCTAGTTTGGTTTGTTCACCTGTATTAATGCATTGGTATATAAATAAAAAGAGGTTAATAGATTTCGGTGTACAATGGATTCCCCATTTTTGTAAACTATGGTAATAGGGGTACAACAGAATCCCCAAAATAACTGGTTTGGTCTACTTTCTTAAAACTAATACATGGAATAATTGGCTAATTGGATAATAATAATGATATTAAAACCCTTGCAGGGTACATGGAAATCCCCCAAGAGATTTTAATGTGGGAGTCTTAGGTATAAAATATTCCCCAATGAGTTGGCTTATGACATGTTCTTGCATGCTATAGTCGGTATGATGATACCACTTAATGATGCCTTTATAATTGACTCCTAGAATTTGGTAAATAGGGTATGTGTTAAATGTTTTTAATTGGGCTTAAATAGGGTTGTGTTAGCTAGCCGTGAAACACATGGATATCGACGTAAGGGTTGGTCTTGATGACCGTGTGCTTGTGGGGTACACGGAAATCCCTAAAGTGTATATCTATATATATAAATGTATCATGGTTGGAGAAGGTTTCACGAGAATCCTTGTCCTTCTATAATATCTCCGGTACATGCAGTTAACAAGTACTAGGGCCCGACCATAGGGTTACAACTTGACCCATATAGCTCGTAGGTAGATTTTATGATGGTCAAGCTATACAGCCTAGGCTAAGATTTTAAATGTTCTTGATTAGCCTTATTCCCTACCCCTACATGTGATATATCTATGTATTTATATATACGTATCTGTATTTGATTATATGCATGGGATTTAACTGGTTTTGAATTATTATCCATGGTATTATTTGTTCCCTTATCCCTGAGTTACATGCTAGCGCTTCAACTACAAAATGTCTTTAGATGCTATATCCCTAGGCTATGCAGGCTTCGAAGGCAAGTCTACCTTTCCTATGCAGGGATTAGATGTTTGTGGTAAGTTCATGAGTTGACTTAATGTGGTGAGCTTTCATCATTCGGAAGAGTTTATTTCATGTTTTGTTTTCTCATATGTTATTATTTATTTCGGATTTATTTTGTCTATAGTCAGGGGAATGTCTTGACACTTTATTGGTACTCAATTTTTTGCCAGAGACTTTGGGGATACTGTGGACATGAGTATTGTGGATGTTTTTGAATATTGATCCAATACAGATTCTTCTTGAATTTCTTATTATATTTTATCTTTCATTGGTATCCATCTGCTTTTAGGTGTTGTTGGTTGTATTGGAATTGTCTCAGGGGGTGGTTTTCAGTCCTCAATGTACTTGGGATGTACATCACGGATAGGCCCTAGTTTGGGTCATGACATATGTGCTGCTTTTAGAACATTATATGCAATGTGTGACTGTGTGGGGTCCTATGTGATATTGATAGCCTTGTATACACGATGGTAATTGTATCTTGTTTGATATAGAAATATGTTGTGGTACCAATAGTGTGTTTTGATGTATTAATATTCTATTGGCATATGAATCATGTTGGATTTCATAGATGGTTGGAAATAATAATTTGAAATTAGGCTCACGTGATGATATATTTGTTGGTTGTGAAAATAATCATTATGGTTGGTTGGTGAAATACTTATTGTGGTTGGTTATGAGCATTACATCCTCATACTCATTCATGAAACATTTGTACCACCATGGAAATAGTGAGAACCACTGGCAACATTTTTTTTTGACAAAAAATATGGCATCTTATAAAACCCTCATCGAGAGATATTCCAGGGAGAAGATACGGATATATATGGATTGTATATGGGTTGACAAACCCCCCTATGGGTCCTACATCTTGTATATTTAGCTCTGTAGGTATATATGGAGACTGTGTGATAGTCTTGGAGGATGCACAATAGTCTTGGAGGTTGTATGACAACCTCGTGCATTACATTATTATCATCATCATTCTTATTGTATTTACTTTATTATGCTTGTGATGTGATTGTATATTCTATTTGACTTGTTACCTATCCATTGTTATATCTTTCCTTACTTGTACTTGATGTTCTCTTTTCCTTGCTTATAAGTGGTATAAACATATACTTGTATTCCTTTCAGGTATTTGCTATGTTATATATGGATATTATAGAACTGTTAGTGTAAGCGGTATGGGCTACCATTGTGTGACATTTTCTGATTGCAGGTGATGTGCCCTTAGTGTGCATTTTCTATGTTTTATTTTCTACTTTTCTCGGTCGGTCTATGATACTTACTAAGTACAAGTGGAATGTAATCACTCGTATTGTACCCTTTTGATGCCGATTCAAGTTTGGGTGCACCTCACGATATTTGATTTTAAGCGTCATTTGTAGCTTTTCAATGTAATGGTTGATTTCTAGTCAGGATTCTACTTCTATGTTTTCCTATTAGACTATGTCTTTATTGTATTTCAGAGACAGAGTTATATCCTATTTTGGATGTCTTTTGTATTTCACTTCGAGTTGTACTAGTTATGTTCTTACAGTATGACACTAGGTTTTGGGATTTGACATTATTGAGTATGTTTCTTTCCATATTTGTTATAATTATGTGGTTTGACTTCATTCTAGAAGTCTTACCATGGTTTTTTAGTCTTTCCCCCCTTGTGAATCAATTTGAATGATAGGCTTACTTGTTAACGTTTTCCGCAACAAATGCCATCATGACCCTTGGATTTTGGGTTATGGCAGAGGCCCATAAAGGATTAGTGATGACATTATTTGGATTTGTTTTGTTATTTGGGCATAAATTATTATATGGTAATCTTGAACTTCTACTCTAGGTTAAATCATTCATCATGTGATGGGTTGCTTAAATGTATAAGACTAGATGGGCTTTCTATTCTAATAGGTTTTTTAGGTCAGGTTGATCTATACAACGTGAGTATTAAGAACTACATAGTTTATTGTAATGGGTTGCATAAGAGTTTGATGACATATAAAGAGCACCTACTATGGTATGGGAAGTTTTATGGTGATTCACGATTTTCTCCACGGGTTGAGCATAAGACTATGACTATTTGAATATATACCAAGGTATGAAATTTGAGAACTTTTATGGGATTGATATTGATTTTTGACTTATTTCCATCTACTTGAGGAGACATTACTAATTTATTCGACATTTATTATATCAGCCTTGGGTAAGTGTTCAGCCAAAATAATGTATAAAAAGGGCTTGTGAATAACCAAAAGTTCTCTTGAGAAACAAGGAGGCATGATTCAATATTGCGGAGAGTGAAAATATGGTTTCAGGGGTTCTTTCATACTTTGTAAGTACGATGATGACATTAGTTTGGGTTACAGTTAGTGGTTTGCAGTATGATTGACAAGTTGAGGTAAACCAATTATCTTCAGAACTTCTATTGTGGTTAACTTAATAAATGGGTATAGAGATAATTTAGAGACAAAGAAAATTGGATACATTGAGAAATTTGGTTTTAGATAGTAGAGTTACAACCTTATGAGTTACATGTCAAGGGATTCTGATTTCTATAGTGAGATCGAAGGTACAATGAATGCGACTCTTCTTGAGAGTACTTGCATGAGGTGTGTGGTGATATTTTCAGTTTCTTGTTAATTTTTGTACTTTTCTTACCTCTACTTTCAAGGACAAATGTGAGTCTTAGTGGTAGATAACGTAGCAACCCTCATTATGATTTACATTTTTCATGTGTTTTATCTATTTTTCCCTTTCCCATTGTTTCTTTATACCATTTATGAGTTTTATGGATGGTTAGCACAATTCTTGAAACATTCAGGAATGAATTATATAAGTTTGTGATTTTAAGTAGTCTTTAAAATGATATCATTGACCATGATCAATATTCTGTGATCCGAGCGTTGGATGAGAGTTTTGTTAGTGTCATTAGATATGCAATGTATATTTTGGGTTAGTACAACAGTTGGTTTAGTTTTGACACCTTTTTTGTGATTTTCGTACGTTTGATCGAAATACTAGTTTTATTGGCCTAAAGTTGGTATTGGGGGTAGCTTATCCATAATGATCTCCTTCTCTAATAGTTCTGTTGTGTCCAAAATGTTGACATAATCCTGGTAACATTATTGGTTGGTTTCTGTGGGGTCCGAATTGAATCTCAAGGGTCTATTCAAGGAGTTTTTAACAATTTTTCCTTGCTTTTTTTAGTTGTTTTTCTAGTGCATAGTTGCATTAATCACGATTGTGTGGCTCTTTTCCTTGTTTCAACAATGTTGATGATTTAGTCATTGTGTGTAATTGTGGGGATCATGTAATGCCTCGGATATGGTAGCCGGAATGATACACGGTGCTCATGACCCCGAAGGACCACAAGCTAACCCATGACTGATATCTGTACCTGTATACTGCATAATATACTGCATGATTGCGGAAACATGAACTGAAAGGCCATAAGGTTCAAGAATGTAACATAACTGATAAAGGTATAACATCTGAATGGGGTATGAAATACCCAAAACAAAACTGAAATAACATGATAGTCTGGAAAGACTCTAGCTGACTGAACTATCTGAATGAGAAGTTGATGGGGACATGTCCCTAACTAACTCCAACTAATAAATTACTTAATAAGATAATAAATAAATGATCATGTCCTCGAGAGATGAGGACTCACTACTAACTCTGACTACTGAGATTGGAATGCTACTGATGCTCTGGAGCTCGTGCTTCTGAACCTATGGTATAAGACACCATAGCACAAATGCGTTAGTACTTTGAATGCACCGGTATGCATGGAAGTTAGGCTGAATGCATGGGGTTCATAAGCATGAACAATCTGGCTAGCTGACTAATATGAACGTGAGAATACATGTATGAATACGTAGTAACTATATCTGAGATCGTGATAACAGGAATTTATTGATAACTAACATGACTAATTACTGAATTCAGATGACTGTTATAATTGATGACATGAGTGACTGTATCTGATAGTCCAAAATCTAATAGAACTAGCTGAGTTCCGTACTGTTCTGAGTTGACTATATCTGACAGTCCTGAATTCTGTAACTGAAATTATGGGAAGTAGTTATCTAACCGACATGCCACTAATATGCCATTATGGATAAGTTGGGGTCCAATTTGTAACCCCAATTGGAAAGGTGTCAATACCGCACCACTGGTAAGGACAAGCTGTGAGTAACTCTTATCCGATAGTGTCCCCAAAAGAGAATGGTGGGGCCCTCATCTGACAGTGCTTATCCAACTCATCAACCCACATCTGATAGTGTTGATGTCTCAACCTATGCTGGCTACATAGTTCTGGAACGCAAGGATAACTTCTAAGAATCACACCCTCATCTGACAGTGTGTGTTCCCATCCTCAGGTTCACTCAGTGCTAATTTCTACTCCAATATTAATAGACACTGAACATGGATTACTGAACTGAACTGGACTGAATTACTGAGTTCCATTGACTGATGGAATAGTCCTAAGATTACTGTATTACTAAGTTTTCCTGAGTCACATGACTGACTGAGTTCTATAGATCATGGCTTGACTGAGGATATCGTGAAAACATGACATTAACGCTAGGCTCGCAACTATCTTTTTTTCGGGTACAAGTACCCCCAGTACTCGATGGAAGGAAACTGACAAGGCATGACATTCTTGAATACATGACTAACATCAAAAATATATAGTCCCTTGACTAAGACATTTCATCAAACACTTGACATACATAACTTATACATGAATGGGGATTTCATAATATCATACTAGTATGGCATTTTTCCTTCACTTAGGCATTTACTCAAACATGTAGGGAGCAAGCTTTGGTTATACAATCATCAACACATGTAATAATCAAGGATACATCAATCAACTTGTAAATTGAAGGGGGTTTATCACGATTATTATGCAAATCATCACACACTAGGGTCAATCATTGGAATATGTAATTTAAAACATGAATTAAAACCACACAACATCATGAACATTAATTTCAATTCAATTTGAATCCTGAACATTCACAAATACCCAAATCTTGGATTTTGAAATGAGATTCTTGAGCTTCATGGATGAGAGAGACACATGAATCAACACATGACATACCTTAGTTCTTGATTTAGTGAAGATCGATAGAGAGAATTTCTTGAAATTGAATCCCCAATTGAAACCCTAGCTTGATCTTGAGAGAAAATTTAGAGAAACTAATATATTTTGGGTTCCAAATAGCTGAATATCATGTTAAAGGGCTTAAATAGGGGTGAGAAATTGACCCTTTTAACCCTAGATACGTCTTTTAATTTCAGTGAAATTTTCCCGAATTAGACCCCTGGCGTGATGCGGCGCTATCGCATCGTGTCACTAGAATTTGACAACTGGGAAATTGAGGGATGGCGCGATGCTGAGCCATCGCGTTGCCACTTCATTTGAAACCTGGAAGTTTGGCGCGATGCGCCACTATCGCGGACCCCTACTGGAATTTGAAAATTTCCGTTTTCTCCTATGGGGAGGTGCGCCACTCACTAATATGGCGTTGTTTTACGATGGGAACTTGAAATAGTCATAACTTCTTACCTGGTTATCAAATTTAGGTGAATTTTTATATCAATGGAAATCTTATTGAATTTCCCACATGATGAAAAGTGAAAATCATAAAAATTCATCATGGAATAAACACCATTAAATTTAGAAGCTAACACTTGACATTCTTGGGACAAAAAAATTTAGTTAGGAAATTCGGTGTATTACAAATCACGATCTTTATGATTTAGTTTTGGAATGGGTATGTTTGGTCATTAGGATCATTTTTGGACCCTCATGATCGCGATGGGTCCAGTTTGGGTAAGCTCACGATCACGTGGGTGGTGAACTCACAATGGGCTTTTTAATAGTGCATATATATATATATATTAGTATAAATCCCATTTTCTCTATTTTTTGAGCTTGGGAACTAGGATTGAGAAAATTCCTGAGATCTAAACCTTAATAAGTTTATAAACCTTATTTTCATCATCTCGCGTTAATTATATTATAAAATTATCTACAAATCTTAGCTTGTAAACTCAAGATTTTAAGTGCTTACCCCATAAAGTGAAATTGTCTTTATCAATAATTTCAACCCTGATGTCTATTCGATTTTCATTGGTATTTCATACTTATAACCCTTAAACTATGGGTGGCTTGATTCTTATTTAAAATTCTAGTTTTACCCCTAAATTTTTTTTTGCTGATTTTTGAGGTGATTTTGGACCTCAAACAAGTGTATGTCGATATGGTATCATTGGTATTATATTTACATGTAGATATTGTATTTGATTAGATTGTACATGTTTGGTAACAATTCGAGTGAGTAGAACTTCCATTTGATTCTTAGGATTGTTGTTTGGCTTTGCAGATCTTTTTTTAAGGCGAGGCAAAATCTTCCTTGACTCTTTTCTAAGGTTTTTATGCACTATGTGCTTAATGCTTGCGTGTTATGAATCAATAAGGTTTTGGGATTCCTACCAAGATGATATGTCAATCATATATATGGGTAACAGAGTGTAACAACTCAAATTTATATGAGGTATGTGAAATATGTGTTTTATATGATTTGACCATTTTACCCCTCCCCAGAGTTGTGTTATGGTACCTCTAGGGTGTGGGGATGATTGGAACAATTACCAATGTATTTTGGTGTATTTTATGTGATATTGTGTTTTTTGGTGGCTTTGAGAGCCTTATAATTCAATTCAGTCAACACCTTTTGATCTGTGCATTGGATGACAAAACGAACTGTGCCAGCAAATCCGAAATATCAATTTTAGAATAGTAGCATGTTTGGTGTGGTTTTATTATTTTTAAATCTCATTTCGACCCTTGGTTCAGACAGTTGTAATTTTGGGTTTTTGGGGTTAACACTGTGAAAATGACATTTTTTCCACAAATCTGATATCGTCATTGAGTTCGGAGTGTCGAATTTGATAAGGTTGCATATTTCGTTTCCATTCACAAGATTCCGAATGAATCCCGAGGGGCCTGTGGAGACTTGGAATGCACCAAGTCCCAAGACGGTGCACTCGCGATCGTATGGGCATCTAGGTCAAGTGTCGCAATCGCGACACCCTTTCCACAATCGTGATAACCTTGTTATCTTGGTACCACAATCACAACACCTGGTCTGCGATAGTGATGCATGGGTATATAAATACCCATGATTTGCCATTTTCACTATTTTTGAGACTTACAGTTTAGGATTTCGTGATTTTGAGCAAATTTCTCCACTTCTAAGATTTGTTAAGATCCATAACACCTACTTTAATTATTTGCTTCAATCTTTATCATCTATTTTTTATTTTAAACTTGAATCTAAATAAAAAATTTGGGGATTTTGTCCCTTATGGCCTAAAATTGTATTTCTCCAATGTAAGCCCCAATTTCTACCCATTTTCACTTGCGTGAGTTTCTATTCATAAAAATTATCAGCTTCTCTCAATTTCATCTTCGAAACAACTTCAATTCTTGATTTTAAAATGAATTTTGGGGATTTTTATCGTGTAAGGCAATGAAGTGTTTTTTCTTTGATTCACACCTCATTTTTAACTCATTTGCTTGGAATTTTAGCTCTAGACTCCTAAAAATATAGGGAACCTATTTTTGAATTAAAGTTGTCATTTTTCTTTTTTTTTTTTGAAATCCCATTTTGAGGGTTCATTTTGACCTCGACTTAATCTAGGCGATATGGGTATCGTTAGCTTTCTTTTGAGGACATTCGTGAGGAATTATACTTTGGGATTGAAGGCTTTTATTCTGGTTTTTGACATTAGAGGTAGGTTATGGCTTAACTTCATTTAGACTGGGTTGGGTAGTTAATTTTGATACAAAATCATGTTAAGGGTGTGGGAACTAATCATGAAAAATGGCTATCTTATTATGTTGTGCCCGTGTTGGGGCCTATATGTGATGTATTTGTAGTTTTGAGATATTTTACACTCTAGTGTGGTTATCCTAGCTTATTCGGTCTTTTTTTGAGGACAATTCATGTTCGTTATGTGTTAATAATTATATAAATGTGCATTGAAGTGTTCAAGGATGTTCTTACAATGTTTAATGATATTTTCACACGAGTTTGGATTCAAATTGATCATTTAGAGTCTAGACAAGAAAACTAGTAATCTTGGTTGAGTTTCTAGTTCGTCGTTGTGAATGTTGTGTTTTTTTGAGCTCTGATTCGGGGTTTTTAATGCTTTAGGTTGTTTGGTGAGTTGATTATGAAGATACATGAAGGATATACAAGCTTCTATTCACGTGGAAACATAAAAAAAAGCCTTGGAATGGATCAATGAAAGCACGAGACACAACGTGACGAGAAGAGACCCTTGGGAGCTTAATTCCGCGTCGCGATAAAGGATAAAAAGGCAATTAGATGATTTCCAGAAGCTCAACACGATAGCAATGCATAACAGTAATACGTAAATTTTAAAGTGGCACATTCCAGTAGCTTTTCGCGATAAGGGTACGTCGTGGGGCTAATAACAATGAGGTCAAGATCGTGATGCGGTGAGGTACAAAGAAAGAAAATTTTACCCAACTATAAAAGGAACACATGAAATCAATTAAAAGAACTTTTGACATCTTAGGACTGGAGAGGAGGAGGTTGTACACAAAGATTAGGTTTTATTATTCTTTGTTTTAGCTCCTTAATAGATTTGATCATGAATTCAAATACTTGGATGATGATTATGTCAATTAGTGGGTAAACACCCCCTTTTCTGGGTTAAAGCCAAGAACATAACTATTATTGTTTTGAATTGATTTCGTCTGATTTGCTTATCATATTTGGTTACTTGTTTATTCTTGTTTTAATTTTTTTTAAGGATTGATCTCCTTTAGAATACATATATTGTCGACCTTTTGATCTCGGGAGAGGAAATAGGGAGATAGAACGTGGGAATAAACAAAGTAACGTTCTTATTCTTTTATGAAATAAGGAATTTGAATTAGCATCTAGGAAAGGGATATACCTAGTAGCCTTACTTATTTCACATGTAGGATGATAGCTTAAAGAACTTAATTGGATTATTACATCCCCGCTCAACGATGTAGTTGTGATGTCCAAATTAGGTAAACGGTTAGATGTCGGGAGACCATGATCATGCGATTAACCCTACGAATCAACAACCAAGTTAAGCGAGTTAACGAATGATGTCCAATAACATAGTATGATTGTTCAAAGTGCTTTAATCTTGGGCTTTAATATATTGATATTCTTGAGTCTTTTATTTTACGCATTGTTTACTTTACTTTAGTTTACAACTATTTAAAACTCTTGCTTGGTTACGCTTGCACTAGATTGATCTAAATTGTGAACTGAAATCAAATAGTTGTTAGAACAAGTCCCCGTGGGATTGATATTCATCTTTCTTGAAGGCCACTATATTACTTGGTAGACCACGTACACTTGCGTGTGTGCTTGGTCACTGTCAAGTTTTTAGCGTCGTTGCCGGGGACTTGTAATTTGACAACTATTTTATTTCAATTTTGCTTTTTCAATTAATTTGTTTTTTTATGCTTGGTCTTGATTTTGTATTTGCAAGAAATAGGTTTTCAAAGTAGTGAGCTGGTAAGGGCTTAGGAGTTGGTTGAACCAAGCCTCAAACCTGAGCAACTCTTCCATCAACAAAGGAAAGAAGCAATCCTTCTCCCCCATATTTCACAAATCAAAGTTGATCAAGATAATCCTTCTCTCATGTCTGATTAACAAGAAGCCCGCAGGACAGTTAGAGAAGTGGCAATCCCGCTTCCAACAAATTTGACCACCCCATTTCATAAACCGGAAGCTGGAGGTAATTTTGAGCTCAAAGAGAATATGGTGCAGCTTCTAATTAGTAGTGGACAGTTTACCGAGATTTTGTATAAAGATCAATAAGTCCACTTATGGAACTTTATAGAAATCAATGATATATTTATCCCTATGGGTGTGAATGCTTATTAAGTAAGGTTGACAATTTTCCCCTTTTCATTGTAGGGGGAAGCAAAGAAATGGTTGAATATTGAGCCAGCAAATTCAATCACATCATGGGATGACTTAGCTCGAATATTCCTCATCAGAATTTTCCCATCTGGAAAGACTACGAGACTTCGTAGTGAGATTGTGTGCTTGAAACAGACGCCAGACGAAAATTTATATCATGCTTGGGAGTGTTTCAAAGCATTACTACGAGACTGTCCACATCATCAATAGTCCAATGAGGTATTAGCTCATACTTTTGTTGAGGCACTTGACCATAACACAAGGATTTTGTTAGATTCAGTTGCAGGTGGTCAATCTCTGGAGATGACATATGATAAGTTGTATACTTTGTTAAACCGAATTGCACAAGGTAATACTGAGTGGTATTCATACTCAAGGAGTGCTACTGAAAAGGTTGCAGGTGTTGTGGAAGTGGATCAGTTTACTACAATATCTTCTCAAATTGCTGCATTACAAAATCAATTGACTATGCATCTCAACAATATGACATTGGGAGCCACATATCCTATAACCACGGTTAATTCAATCCAACAAACTGTAGGTTGGTATGAGGTTTATGGTAATCATGGGCATTAAACTTCTATGTGTGCTGCCAATCCTGAGTCTATGATGTATATGGGAAATGCTCAAAAGAAGAATTATGTGAATACCTAAAACATGAAGTGGCAAACTTAGCCACTGAATCAGCCTTGGAAAGCCCAACAACAACAAATTTATAAACTACAGGCACAAGGAAATTAGTCAACTAGCAACTTAGAAGAGATGATGAAACAAATTTTAACTAATCAAACACAGTTAGTTGCAGATGTAAAGAACCAGCAAACAACCATAAGAAGCTTATATTTATAGTTGAGGCAGTTACAATAAACACTAAATACCAGGCCTCAAGGTGGTTTGACAGGAGATATAAAAAACCCAAAACAAGTAATGGAAATCACTCTGAGGAGTGGTAAAGATCTTAATAAAGAACCTCCAAAGGCAACTAAGGAGGTAGATATTGATATAGTGATTGAACAGATAAATGACCAAGTTGCTGAACAGTCAAAAAAATCTAAGTACTCGAAAGAAAAAGTTGTTGATGAAATGAAGAAGATCTAATAACTACCTTTCCCACAGAAGTATATAAAGGCAAATGAGGATGTGTGCTTCAAGAAGTTCTTTGACATGTTCAGAGAGATACATATTGAGTTACCTCTTTTAGATATTTTGCAGGGAATGCCCAAGTACACTAATTACTTGAGAGATACAGTTGCTAATAAAGTTAAGCTACAGGATGTGGAGGCGGTAATACTCACTGAGGAGTACAACTTTGTGGTTACTCAATAGATGCCCAAAAAGCTTAAGAACCCTAGAAAGTTCACTCTTCCTATTCAGATTGGCAACAACAAGGTGGTTCAGGTACTTATTTATTTAGGGGAAAGTATCAGCTTGATGCCCCTATCTTTGTTAAACACATTGTGCTTGGGAAAGCCTAGACTGGGCACTGTGCTACTGCAGTTGGTAAATGGGACCATAGCCCATCCTGAAGGAGTGATAGAGGATGTTCTCATAAATATTGGTGAATTTATTATTCCTGCTGACTTTATTTTTCTAGATTTTTAGGCAGACAAATAAGTGCCAACCATCTTGGGACATCCATTTTTTAGCGATGGGAGGAGCTTTAATTAATGTGAGAGAGGATATACTCACAATAAGGTTGAAAGATGAATAGGCAGTTTTTAAAGTGTACAAACCGCTTAACACACTATTCAACTACAAAGACTTGTGTATGATTGCTGTGATTGAAGGGTATAAGTGTGGGGTGGAGGTTTCTATTCTACAAAAGACCTCTTTTGATATCCTCATTGAGCAGCCTAAGCCAAAACCACCTAAGCCTGATAAGATGTAAATTGATAAGCCTAAAAAGGCAATAGTTGAGATAGTTATTGACCTTAAGAGTTCACACTCAAGAGGTCAGAAATGAATAAGAAAATGTCCTCCAAGTGTGAGGAAAAGTATAAGGGAATTTGGTTGAGTCGTAGTTGGGTCGTGTTGCGACTCTAAATTAGACGCTGCCTGGAAGGCAATCAAAGTTATGTAGGTATATTTATTTTAGTTTATTTTTACTTTTTACTTCACGTAGTTGTCATTTTTGTTGAGTCGCAGGTTTATGGGAAGTCTTAGTACCGGAAAACCTGAGCTAAGGAGTATGGAAAAGACTAAGTGTGGGGTCCTTGGACCCTCTTGATGTTTAAAGATTCTACTAGCTAGTTCTAGAGGCTTCGGGGAGTATTTCTATCACTTATTTTAAAGTATACTTTGGGGACAAAGAAAATTTTTAAGTGCGGGGTGGGGAAATTCCCATTTTAAGGGTAATTTTAAATTTTTTTGCATTAGGAAAAAGTGAGATATTCATGTTGGTGCTATATTTGATTACATGATGCAAGTGTTTTGGTTTTAAAAAGCATGTTGATTTTGTGAATTACTACTTTTGAAACTCTTTGGCTCATGTTTATGACTCTTGTACTTGTTGGATTAATATGAATTCATGTTGCTATTTGGTTAAAATTCTATGATGATCTTACTGAGTTGAGCTTGTTCTATGTGCGTGTAAGGTGTTTGTGTATTTCCTATTGCATGTGATGTCTAGAACTTACCTAGTGTGTGTGCAGAGAAAAATAAAGAGTGTGGGTTTAGGAGATGATTTAGGCATTTCTTTGATAGCCTTGTTTTATACCTTCTTTTTGACCTACCCTTGTGCATAATCCTAGTAAGCCCCGTTGAGACTCTAGATTTTTCTTTGGAAGACTTATGTGTAAGTTTATCTCTTCTTTGATAGACCTTAATTTAATCCAAATCTCCTAAGCACTTTAGTGTAAAATTAGTGAGTTAAGGAATGTGAAATTGAAGAAGAAAAAGTTGAAATTGAAGCCCCTAAAATGGTAGCTATTGGTGCTAAAAAGTGATATGAGTTGAGGTGAGGCATTAAGAATGAAAAGAATAAAAATTGTTGAAATTGAATGAGTTCTGCATAGAATCCTCCCACCATAGTGTTAAGAATGAGCTTAATAAGGTGTGGTGAAAAATAAAAAGGAATGGGGTAGACAAAAGTAGTGTAATTAGGATGTTAGAGTTGAATTGAATGTAAAATGTGATGTATTAAAGAGCTTAGCAAAAATAGTCACTATTCTTATCCAAAATAGTTCCTACCCGTCCCTTAGCCTACATTACAACTGTTAAAGACCTATTTGATCCTAAGCTTCATCATTCTGCTATTCGTGGAGTACTACACTAAGGGTAAGCCTATGGTTCATTAAGTGTAACTTGTGAATTCCTTGTGAAAGGGAGCGCAACTTGATTCTTGTACCCATTTTATTATAAATTGCATTTATGTGAGTGAATTTGGGTAACTCTATTATGGTGAGGGCACATGTTTGATGAATGAGCGTGATTTGTATGATGTCTTTTATTAAGCAATATGCATGAGTATGCCAACTAGGTTTGTCAATTCTTGAGGCTAGGATGTTTTAAGTAGTGTTCTTGAACTATAAATTGTGTAAATAACATGTTTAGTGTACAAACTTGTATTCTGTGTAGTCATTGTAATACTAGCTTGAGTGTCTTGCATGTAGGATAAGTGTAGAGTCTCCTCATCTTATCATGCTTATAGTAAAGAGTTGTTCAAGGAAAAATAAGGCTTTAAGTGTGGGGTAGTGATACGGGGTGTATTTATGCACTCTAGTGTGGTTATCCTAGTTTATCCAGTCTTGTTTTAAGGACAATTCATGTGCGTTATGTGTTAATAATGATAAAAATGTGCATCAAACTGTTCAAGGATGTGCTTACAATGTTTAAAGATGTTTTCAGACAAGTTTGGGTTCAAATTGATCATTAGAGTCTAGACAAGAAAACCAGTAAACTTGGTTGAGTTTCTAGTTTGTCGTTGTGAATGCTGTATTGTTTTGAGCTCTAATTCTTGTTTTTTTTATTGATATAGGTTTCTTGGTGATTTGATTATGAAGATACATGCAGGATATAAAAGCTTTTAGTCATATGGAAATATCACAAAAAGGCTTGGAATGAATCAACGAAAGCACGAGACATAACATGACGAGAAGAGACACCCGGGAGCTCAAGACCGCATCATGATGAAGGATAAAAAGGCACTTGGCTGATTTATAAAAGATCAACGAGATAGATATACATCACGCTAATAAGTGAATTTTGAAGTGGCACATTCTTGTAGCTCAACGCGATAAGGAAACATCTCTGGGCTAATAGCGATGATGTCAAGACCCCAACGCGGTGAGGTACAATACCGGGAAAATTTTACCTATCTATAAAAGGAACTTGTGAGATCAATTAAAAACACTTTTGATATCTTGGGACTGGAGAGGAGGTGTCTGCACTTGAAAATAAGGTTTTGTTATTCTTTGTTTTAGCTTTTAATTGATTTGATCATGAGTTCAAATACTTGGATGATTATTATGTCAATTAGTGGCTAAACTCCCCCTTTCTGAGGTTAAAGCCAAGGACATGACTATCATTATTTTGAATTGATTTAATTTGATTTTCTTATCATATTTGGTTATTTGTTTATTCTTGTTTTAATTATTTTAAGAATTAATTACCCTTAGAATACATATATTGTCGACCTTTTGATCTCAAGAGTGGGAATAGGGAGATAGAACGTAGGGATAAACAAAGTAAGGTTCTTATTCTTTTATGAAATAACGAATTTAAATTAGTATCTAGGACAGGGATGTACCTAGAAGCCTTACTTTATTCACATGTAGGATGATAGCTTAAGATTATTACATCCCCGCTTAATGATGTAGTTGTAATGTCCAAATTAGGTAAACAATTAGATGTTAGGAAACCATGATAATGTGATTAACCCTACGAATCAACAACCAAGCTAAGAGAGTTAACGAATAAAGTTCAATAACATAGTATGATTATTCAAAGTTCTTTAACCCTGGGCTTTACTCTATTGATATTCTCAAGTCTTTTATTTTATTCATTGTTTACTTTACTTTAGTTTACAAATATTTAAAACTCTTATTTGGTTATGCTTGCACTAGATTGATCTAAATTGTGAACTAAAATCAAATAGTTGTTAGAACAAGTCCCTGTGGGATCGATATTTTGCTTTTTTGAAGGCCACTATATTACTTGGTAAACTACGTACACTTGCTTGTGCGCTTGAGCACTGTCAGGTCCCATGTGATATTGATATACTATATTCATGAAAATAATCATATCTTGTTTAATGAAAACCTATTATGGTATCCATTGTATATTATGATGTGTTCATACTCTATTGGTATATGAATCATGTTGGTTTTCTTAGATGGTTGGAAATATTGAATTGATATTTGGCTCACTTGGTTGGTATATTGGTTGGATATAGAAAATACTCATTGTGGTTGGTTTTGAGCATTATATCCTCATATCATGTACATTCATGAATCATTGGTTCCACCATGGAAATACACTGGCTTAGTCTGATAGAAAAATGACATCTTATAAAATTATCCTCAAGGGATGTGTTGGGAATGAGATATGGTTATGGATTGTATACAGAGGTTGTGCGATGACCTCGTGTAATACATCATCATTATTCTCATTATTTTCAATGTATTTACCTTATCATGCTTGTGATGTGATTGTATTTCTGCTTGATTTGTTACCTATTTATTTGTTATATCTTCTTTTCCTTGTACTTGATATTCTTGTATATGTTGTCCTTTTGTGTTTTACTTGTATGTGGTATAATGAATTCTTGTGGTCCTTTCTGATGTTTGTTGCATTATATATGGGTATTATAGAACTGTTAGTGCAAGCGGTGTGGAATACAATTGTCGAACATTTTCTGATTGTAGGTGACGTGCCCTTACAATGTATTCTTCTATGCTTTATTATATACTTTGCTCAATCGACCTATAATACTTACTGAGTACATGTGAACCATACTTACTCCTACTGTGCCCTTTCGGTGTAGATCCTGGTTTGATTATGCCCCACGCTGGTTGATTCGAGTGATATTTGGAGCTTTATGAGGTAGCAATAGATTTCATGTGATTGGAGTTTACTACTACCTCTTCATATTAGACTATGTCTTTATTACTATTTTGAGATAGAGTTATTCCTATGTATTGCATTTTCTTGAGTTATACTAGTAGTTCTTACACTGTGACACTAGGTTTTGGGAGTTGTGACATTATTTTTTATGCTTCTTTTCACATTCTTTATATTGGTTATGGTTTGACTTTGTTCTAGGAGCCTTGCCTAGGTTTTGGATGTTAATTTCTCTTTTGTATCAGTTTGTGTGATGGTCTTCTTGTCAAGTTTCGCCTCGACAAGTGCCAACACGACCCTTGGATTTTTGGGTTATGACATAGAGTCTAACAATGGGTTAATGTAAAAAAATATCCCAATTGTTCTATCTACTTATTGGTATGATTTATGGTAAACTGGGTTGATAAATCACCAATTGATCATTGATAATTAATTTTAAGTATCTACTTGATGGATTAAATGATGTTTAGTGGAATTCAAAGGAATAATTGAGTTTTGGTAACTACTTAAAGTATAAAGAGATTGCAGTTATAAATAGGGAGTTAGAAAGAGCAATCCTGGCCTAGTTACTACGTGTATGCATTGCGAATAAAAGTAAACTTTAGAAGATATTTGTTAATGAGTACATTGTAAAGGTGGAAACTTGTTATGTAAAGTTTTCTATGGTGTGTGAATCCTCAGTGTTTGTATTACATGATTGATTATCACTATTAGAATGTCTACATAGGGAATTGGGTGAATTTTATTATTTTCTTATATGATTATCACTATTGTGATGCCCGTGTAGGGACATATTTGAACTGTATTATTGATTTGAGAAATTATTATGATGCTCATGCGAGGGTTGGTGTTAGCCTTATTTGAGTATTGATAGTCCTTATTATTATTGTGATGGCTGTGTGAGGGATGGTGTTGGTCTTATTTGAACACTAATTATTCTTTAACATTGTAATTTCAAAAAAGGGCTTATATCATGACTTAGTGAGATTTGAGTGATTTGAATTCATTTATGGTATTTTTGAGCTAATTATTATATGTTTGTTGAATTTTCTTGATCATGCATACTTATTCATCACTCATTTTCACGGAACTGATATTACTATGGGACTTGGATTCTTTGCGACAGAAAGTGAACCATTTTTTAAAACACCTTAGCCGAGGGATATGCCGGTAAGTTTGATTGGTTAAATTGTGATTCGTATATGGATTTTGAACCCTTATGATCCTCTCATAATTTTTAAGATCAGAAGGTGTATAAAGGTTGTACTTTGTCCATTGCGTTTCATCTCATATCCCCATATTGCATTTCATTTAAATTTCTCTTGGGTGATATTGTTATCGTGATATTATGAAATGTTGTGTATTGATAACAACTTCATCTATTGAGACTATTGTGTCATATCTATTGGTAGAAGGATATGAACTTTCTCTATCTTACAATGGATTAATGTTTTGGTACGAAGAGTGTATACATTACTGTGTTGGTGAAATTTCCCCCCATGTGACTTATTCTACTACTTTTGATACTAAATATGTACGTGTTGGGATTTACTTAATTGTTTTTATTACTTTGGTGATAGTTGTTATTGATCTTAGGTGTATTTTTACCCCTATCGTGTGCCTCCCTAACTAACAATTTCCTCTAAGATCTTGAGGGCACACATAATCTTCTTCCCTTTAGAAAAAATCCATCAAACCTAGAATAAGGTATATATGACCTATCCCTAATCCATCTTTCCCTTTCCCATTTCTCACAATCTTGGTAAATTTGAGAAAAATTGGGGTCCTCAGGATACAAAGTCTTCAAGCATTCAAAACCAATTACTTTAGAGGACAAGTTATTGAGGAAAACATGGTTTCTAGACAAGGCATCAACCACAAGATTTCCTTTTTTTGTATTTGATTACATAAGGAAAAGTTTATAAGAATTCAATCCACTTGGCATGCTATCTATTTAATTTATCTTGGGATAGTAGGTGTTTCAATGATCATGTTCAGTCCAAATCATGGATTCCTTGGGTCGCAGAAAGTGTTGCCAATTAACCAAATCTCTAATCAATATGACTCAACATCATACACAGAGTAGTTCAAGGTTGCTCCTTTAAGATTCTCTCTAACGTAAGCAATGTGCTTATGATTTTGCAATAAGATGGCTCCAGTGCATACTTTGGTAACATTACACTATATTTTAAATATTTTATCAAAGTTGGGTAGTTACAATAAGGGAGTGGAGCTAAGCATGGATTTCATAGTTTCAAAAGCTTTGTCTTTCTCATCACCCAATTTTGAAGGCTTATCGTTATGGACTACCTTAGTCAAGAGAACGATGATTGGGATAAACCCTTTGATAAACCTCTTATAAAAACTAGCCAACCCATGAAAGATTCATACTTAACTAATAGATTTTGGAGTCAGCCAATTCTTGATAGCGTCTCTTTGGATTCAGTCACCTCGACCCACTTTGAGCTCATAATAAATCCCAAGAGTATTACTAAACATAAAAGACCATTTTCTAAAGAATAACATACAACTTGTCTTTTATAAGCACATCAAAAATACTTTTGAAATGTACAACATGCTCTTCAAGGGATTTGATATAAACTAGGACATCATGAAAGTATACTACCACATATTTCCCAATGATTCAAGACATGGTTCATCGACCTCATAAAGGTGATAGGAGCATTGGTGAGGCCAAAAGGCATAACCATCCATTCATATAGACCCAACCTGGTCTGAAAGGTGGTTTTCCACTCATCACCAAATTGCATCCAAATTTGGTAGTGCTCACTTCTAAGGTTTATCTTAGAAAACACACAAGAACTATTTAATTATTCTAATGTATCATCCCAATAGGGTATAGGGAGGTGATACTTTACCATTATCTTGTTGATTTCTTAATAATTAACAGATAAATGCCAAGCCCCATTTTTTTTATCACCAATAATACTGGACTGGAAATGGGCTCATGCTCTCTTTGATGTCTTATTTACGGATAAGTTCCTCAATTTAACTTTGGAGTTCCTATGTGTCTTCCAAACTGCACTAATAGGCCAATTTGTTAGGCAATTGTGAATTCGACATGAAGTTAATTTGGTTTTCAATTCCCTAAAGTGGGGAAATCCATTTGGAAGATCTATTAGAAATACATCATCATAGTCCTTCTAAACTAGGGAGATAGAATATGTGATAATAGTAGAGTGGTTAGCATGAAAATCATGGGATATGAGGAGCCTGGGCATTTCATCATCATGTTCTTGAAGATATACTTCTTCCCCACCAACATCACATTAGACTCTTTATTTTCAATTTTCTTCTTCCTCCCGTCCATCATTCTCCCATTCATAGGGTTCCTCCTCCCCTTCCTTCTTACCTTTGTCCTTCAACTATCTCATTCTTTAATGTACCTCATTCAATTATGATGGTTAAAAAAGATGAAGTAAACTTTTGACCATTCAACTCAAGAGAATACCAATTAGATCTTCCATTTTTGTTGAATGATCATATTAACATGGTCTTCTAAGAAAAATATGACAAACTTTCCTGAAAAGGACATCACAATGAACCTCATCTTTATAACACTCAATTTTAAACTATATCACAACTTGTCTAGTCACTTTTAATTCCCCACACTCATTTAGCCATTGGAGATTGTACAGTATGCCATACGTGGTTATGGTTAACTTTAAGAAATAAACCATGGTAGCTCTAGCTACATTAGCACAACTCCCACTATCAATGACCAACAAGCACACATTCTTCTTGATAAGACAATTTAATATGGAATAGATTTTCCCTTTGACTTGGTTCATCTAATGATTTACTGATCATCAATCATCTTACTACAAAGTTTAGAACCTCAAACTCTCCATATTAAGGTCAAGCATCCTTATTTTCTTCACCTACGTTCTTAGCTTCTTGAAACCCCTCTCTTTCTTGGGTTTCTCCTTTGTTATCATATACTTTCCCTACCCCTTCTCTAGGTAAATTGTCACGATTCGGGGCTACCCCTAGTCACGACAATGATGCTTAGGGTCATAAGTGACCACAAGATAACCCATGAGTTGGTACCTGCTGTGAGCACTAAGTAATGTAGTAACATAATACCTGAGCGGAAGATTCACTGATAAGGTACTGTAAAACTAAGTACTAGAATACGTCTCAAGACATGTCTGAAATATCTAAAAAAATTCTAGAAAACCAAACTATCTATTTGAAACAACTGGTAATACTTAAATAACGGACTGAATGTCTAACTGGTTGTCCGAAAGCCTCTAAACATCATGAGGAGTTAATGGTACAAACCCCTAAGTAACTTCGACTGACTAAATATAAGAGAGTACTGAAATAACTGAAATAAACATATCATGTCCTCGATGGAGGAGGACTCACCACTACTGCTGCTGGGTAATGCTGATCTATCTAAGAACGATCGAGAAACTGAGCATCCGAACCTATGTTATAAGACAACATAGCGTAAACAAAACTATGCGGTCAGTACATTGAATATACTAGTATATGTGATAAGGACTGGCTAAAATGCATGAGATAACTGAGAAAGAATGCATGAATAGGTAATATCTGAGAATACAAGACCAAGCATAAAAATGTTAATAAAATATTCTGAAATTTGAAAGACTAAAATCTGTGTAACTGAATGACTCAAAATTTGCACTTGGTCAAGAAAACCTTGACTGGGATATACCGTAATACTGACTGAAACTGTAGGAGTATCATGTAACCGACATGCCCCAATCTGAGATAATTGGGGTCCAACCTATAAACCTAGTTAGAATAGTGTTAGTACTATGCCACAGGTACTAACACTGGCTATGTGGATCCACTAATCTGTTGTCCAGAAGGACTAGGGTCTCAAGCCTAAACTGACAGGTGACCCCTGAGAGAAAGTCAATCCTAAACTAATGGGTGAACCCTCATATCATATGCTAGCTACATAGTTCTGGAATACATAGACTACTACTAACGACTCTGCCTACACTGACGAAGAAGCTGCTATCTATGTATTTGCTCAGTGCTAAATCCTACTCCCAACTAAAATGACACTGGTACTGAACTGGCTAAATTCACTGAACATAACGACTAACATTGCTCATCATGTTCATAACAACTGAGTACATGATAATATTCATGGTTTAACTTAAATTCTTAATTGAAAAGTCTGAAATCATGTAAAACATGTAGGTATTGGGTGTTCATAACCTGTTAACACTGAATTATTATAAAATACAATACAAAGGCTTAAAACTGTAGTATAGAATCATAGTTCAATGAATCAAAATATAGATATTTCATCAAACATGTGAGAGTCGCAAACTTGAACATAAGAATGTGTTAAGTATGAGGAAAACAACATAATTACATGGCTAAATTTACAAATTGATATTATAACATGAAATTCACTTGAATATGACATGCGAAATTGGAACTTGAAGCATGAGATAACTTGACTTTTCATGGAACCATACATGGATATGAATTGAGTTCAATTACTAAGGAAAGACATGAAATTAATTCATCTTGGAAATACAAAAACTCTAGTAAAAAAAATCTATACTTCAGTTGAAAAGAAGGTTTTGGGGCTCCATGGGTGAAAGCGACCCCTGGATGAACATCCCACATACCTTAATATCTATAAGCATGAAGATTGCTTCATCATAGAATCTTGAAACCTTGATTTCTTGAGAATAAAGCTTGGGTTTTTTCTTGGGGAAGGAGAAGGGTTTCTTAAGTGCAATTAGGGGTGAAAGGGGAAAATAATACACCTTTGGAAGTTCTAAATCTTGTTAAGGAAGAAATAGGATGAGAAAAATGACTCAAATGCCCTTTGGGTACTTAAACCATAGCACTGTGCGGGACAAAGCCATGCACCGTTCCTTTCTTTCTCTCTTATTAAAGAGAGCAACA
This sequence comes from Capsicum pubescens, assembly GCA_030864215.1. Taxonomy (NCBI): domain Eukaryota; kingdom Viridiplantae; phylum Streptophyta; class Magnoliopsida; order Solanales; family Solanaceae; genus Capsicum; species Capsicum pubescens. The sequence goes on from CM061543.1 coordinate 131,524,714, forward strand.
CGTCACACAGCTTACTCCGGGGGAGAAAGACACTCATAGCGGAGCACCTCACCATGGGAGAGAGAGATGCATCACGGCCTTATCATGTTTCTTTACTATTTTAGCCATCCAAACACATCCCGATCCTCATCCAATAATCCCAAAACTCACCCAAGACATACTTGTAACCTCCATAACCATGAATCAACTTAAAAACCAATATTTCGAGGTTGAGAAGGCCAAAACAAAAAAAATCGTAATGTTTAGGAGTCTTGAAAATGATTAAGTCCTCAACACTTGTGAAATTTTCAAACCATGGGACCCCTTAAGCATGCAATAAGAGATGAATTGAGCTTAAAATATTACGGGGTATTACAATATCTCTTTCTTAGGAAAATTCATCCTTGAGTGAGACTGGTTAAACTAAGAAACTCAGGCAACTAAGATCATATACTAAATATGAATGACTTGGAACATGATTACATAACTGAGCTTAAAGCATGATACATGAAATGAACTAATTTCATGAATGCACGCAATGACATGAGAACGATTACATAGCTGAAACTAAGAATAGAATTGAGTTACCTCAAGAGGAATCTGAGTTTGTGGAGAAAAGCTGAGGGTAATTGGTTCGCATGTCTGCTTCTACTTCCCAAGTATCTCTCTCAACAGACTGATTTTGGCAAAGAACTTTAACCTAGGGAACTTCTTTATTCCATAGACTTTGAATCTGACAATCAAGGATCTCCACTAAGAATTTTTCATAGGAAAGACTATCCTAAACATCAATACTTTCTAAATGAACAACAATAGCTAAATCACCGATATATTTCTTTAAAAAAGAAACATGGAACACTGGATTCACTGATGCCAACTCTGCAGGTAACTCAAGCCCATAAGCTGCCATTCCAAAATGATTCAAGATTCTGTACGAGCCAATATAGGAGGGTCTGAGTTTCCCCTTCTTGCCAAATCTCTTCACTCATTTCATAGGCAAAATTTTTAAACAAACTAGATCACCAACCTTTAACTCATGATATCTTCTCCTCACATCTGCATAAGATTTCTGACGACTCTGGGTTGTCTTTAGCCTTTCTAAAATAAACTAAACTTTCTCCATAGTCTCAAACACTGAATCTAGCCCTATCAAGGTAGCCTCACATGCTTTAAACTAGCTAATAGTAGATCTATATCTCCTTCCATAGGGAGCATCAAACAAGCCATCTGAATACTGTTGTGATAACTATTATTGTAGGCAAGCTCAATCAAAGGTAAGTGGTCATCCCAACTACCTTTGAAGTTAATAACATACGCTCTCAATATGTCCTATAACGTCTAAATGGTTCAATCTTCTTGACCAGCTATCTAAGGATGAAAAGTTGTACTGAGATGAACTTGGGTACCAAGACCTTTCTGCAAAGTCTTCTAAAAGTAAGATGTAAACTGAGTACCTATATCTAAAATGATAGACAACGGAATCACATGCAACATAACCAACTCCTTAAGATAAAGCCTAGCATAATCCTCAACTGAGTATGAAGTATGAACTGGCAAAAAATGATCTAATTTGGTCATCCTATCCATAACGACATATATCGAATCATGATGCCGCCGCGTATGAGGCAACCCTATCACAAAATCCATGTTTACCACTTCCCACTTCCAAGTGGGGATGCTAAACTCCTGTAATGTTCCACTAGTCATTTGGAGCTTAACTTTAAATTACTGACAATTTGGACACTTAGCCATAAACTCTGCAATATCCTTCTTCATAATACTCCACCAATAGATTTCCCACAAATCATGGTACATCGTAATGACTCCTACGTGAATAAAATAGCACACACCATGCACTTCCATATGTTTTTACTGTCTCAAACCATCAACACACGAAACATATAACCTTCCCTAACATCGAAGAACACCATCACCCCCTTGGGAGAAAACCTCCACCTTCTGATCTCTAACTGCCTTCTTTAAATCAACCAAACTAGGATCTCTGTCTTACTTTTCTTTCACTTCGGCAATCAATGAAGATTTTGAACCATTTTGAACCCATATACTACCTTCAACTGAGTCAACCAATCAAACCCTTAATATAGCAAGTTGATCAACCTCACTGACTAACTTTTTCTTATCTCCCTCAATATGAGCAACACTACCTATGGACAATCTCCTAAGGGCATTTGCTACTACATTGGCCCGGATGATACAACACACTCATATTCTATTCTTGCAAAAACTCAAGCTACCTTCTCAGATGAAGATTCAGATCTTTCTACATAAACACGTACTATAAACTCTTATAGTCAGCGAACACATAAACATAAACCCCATAAAGATAATGCCTCCAAATTTTTAAGGAAAAAACAATAATTTCCAACTTAAGATCATGGGTAGGATAGTTATTTTCATATGGTTTAAGTTGTCTAAAGGAATAGGCTATGATCTTGCCTCTCTGTATCAAAAAACAACCAAGAAAAACAATGGAAGCATCACAGTAAACTACAAATCCATCTGAACCATCTGGAAAAGTCAGGACTGAGGCAAAAGTAAATCAATTTTTAACTCCAGAAAACTTTTCTCGTAAGAATCTGACTACTGAAATTTGACTTTGTTTTGAGTTAATCGAGACATGGGGTAAGAAATAAAATAATAACCTTTAACAAACCATCGGTAATAGCCAACCAAACCTAAGAAACTCTGAATATCTTACTGAGAGATGGGTCTAGGCTAGTTTCTCACTACTTTAATCTTTTGAGGATCAACTCGAATGCCATCACCAAAAACAATATGTCTAAGGAAAGCTACCGATCTTAGCCAAAATTTGCACTTACTAAACTTGGTGAAAAACTGATGACCCTAAAGGTCTGCAATACATTTCTCAGATGGTCTGCATGATCATTCTCACTACGGGAATCGACAAGGATATCATCAACGAAGACTATGACGAACATATCCAAGTATTGTTTAAACACCCTATTCATAAAGTCCATGAAATCTGCAGGGGCATTCGTTAGTCCAAAAGACATAACTAAGAATTTAATTTGACCATGTCGAGTTTTGAAAGTTGTGTTCAGAATGTCACATTATCTAACTCTAAGCTGATGATGGCCGAATCTGAGGTTTATTTTAGATAAATAACTGATACCTTGAAGTTGGTTGAACAAGTCATCAATCCTGGGTAGTGTACTTATTCTTGATTGTGACTTTGTTCAACTGACGGTAGTCGATGCACATTATGAGAGAACCATCTTTCATATGCATAAACAAGACTAAAGCGCCCTATAGAGAAACACCGGGCTTGATGAAACCCTTATCTAAGAGATATTTTAACTGTTCCTTCAATTCCTTAAGTTTGAATGGAGATATTCTATAGGGTGGAATAGAGATAGGCTAGGTACATAGAAAGAGATCTATTTCAAAGTTAATTTCCTTCTCATAAGGAACTCCAAGAAGATCTTCAGGGAACATATCTAAAAATTCCCTTACTACTAAAATTGACTTAATTACTACTAAAACTGACTCAAGACTCACAGTCTCAGAATTTGAGTCTTTGACTCAGACAAGATCATAAACATACCCCTTAGATATCATCTTTCTTTCTTTCAGATAAGAAATAATCTGATCCCTAAGCATTGAAGTACTTCTCCTCCATTTGATAACTGGGTCATTATGAAACTAAAAATGAATGACTCTATTTCTATAGTCAACTGAAGCATAGCATGAGTGGAACCAATCCATGCCGAGAATGACATCGAAATCAGTTATCTCTAACTCTATAATAACAACTGAGGTGATTTTTTGAGATATCATGATCGGGCAATTTCTCTATACCCACCTAGATGTAATTGATTTACCCACTAGGGTAGACACTGATAAAGGCTTTACTAATATTTTGGGACTGATACCAAAGTTGATGGCTATATAAGGAGTCACAAAAGAAAGTGAAGCTCTAGGGTCTAATAAAACATAAATATGAACAAGAAAGATCTGCAACGTACCCATAACTATATCAAGAGAAATTTCTTGATCATGCCGAGTTTGGAGTGCATACAACCTATTTTGGCACTGCCCACTAGTGGCACTAGATGTGGAACCCTGCTGAGTCGGGAGACCTACTGGAGCTGATAAAAAATTGGACTGGCCCTATTATCAAACACTTTTTCCCCTCTGAGCGACCACCATACACTCCTAAACCCTGTGGCCTGGCTTTCCACAACCAAAACACACATCACTACCAGACGTACACTTACCTTGATTATTCCTACCATATTTTGTGCAGAGCATATTAGTACAACCACTGTTCATACTACCCTGGGACTTAGAGCTTGGCGCTATATCCCGACTGTCTTGTCTAAACTTAGGCACTGGCACACTAGGTGAAGATGGAGCTGAGGCTAAAAATTTATAACGGAACTAAGAACGGTTACCACCTTCTAACCTTAGCTGAGAAAAGTTGAAACTACCTATTTTGGCCCTCCTATTCTTTCTCTCTTTCTCCATAAGCTTTTCCTCCTTGATATACTTAGCATGAACTATAATTCTAGATAGGTCTATCTCCTTAATCAACATGGCAGTCCTACACTACTTAACCATACTATCAGCTACACCAGGTATAAACTTACTCATTCTAGACCTATTATCTTCCACCATAGTAGAAGCATACCTCGCCAACTAAGTGAATTGAGAGAGTACTCCATCACACTCATACTTCCCTACTTTAAGTTAATGAACTCCTAAACCTTAGCTTCTCTTAGATCTATGGTAAAGAGCCTATCTAAGAAAGTTATGGCAAACTCCTCCCAATCAACAGGACCTACATCAATACCTCGATCCTCTTTTCACTTCTTAAACAAGGTGTAAGCTACATCCTATAACTGAAATGCAACCAACTCTGCACTCTCACTCAAAGTGATGCCTATAATATATGTGACTTTCTACGTTATGTCCAAAAAGTCTTGTGGATCCTCCCCAGACTTAGATCTAGAAAATAAAGGGGGATTCATTCAAGTGACATCCTGAATCCTGACTGCAGCTGTATTTTCTACTGGATTGGCTAGGGCAACAACTTGCTGGTTGTTCTGAGAAGCAACTGAGTGGGCTAAGATAGTTAAAAAACCCCTGAGTTTTGTGTAAGAGACATGCTCATTCAGGTGATCTTCCTAAATATACGATATTGCGGGATGATCCCCATTCCTTCTTTCCGTTGTTTCTTCTAGGAGGAATTTTCAATAAATGGAATGAAGGATGAATTAGAAAGTGAATTTAAATAAAGGTCATTCTCTTTCACACGACATGAACACTGAAAGAAGGGAAAATTTCCTAAAAATATCTCATAGCCTCTTGTCCATAAGTGCGGCGCGCTTTACACCCATGCACAATGGTGCTTACGATCACAAGTGGCCATAAGCTAACCTATGAGTTGGTACTTGATATGATCACTGAGTAAAGTAGTAACATAATACCTGAGCAGAAGATACACTGATAAGGTACTGTAAAACTAAGTACTAGAATACGTATCAAGACATGTCTAAAATATCTGATAAAATACTAAAAAAAAGGTCTATTTGCAATAATTGGTAATACTAAAATAACAGAGTGATTGTCTGAAAGCCTCTAAACATCATAAGGAGTTGATAGGATGAACCCCAAATTAAATCCAACTGACTTAATATAAAGGATTACTGAAATAACAAAAATAAATATATCATGTCCTCGATGGATAAGGACTCATCACTACTTCTTCTAGGTAACGCTGACCTATCTATGAATGGTCAGGAAACTGAGCATCCAAAACTATGTTATAAGAAAACATAGCACAAAGAAACATATGCGGCCAGTACTTTGAATGTACTAGTATATTAGACGAGGACTGACTAAAATTCATGAGATAACTGAGCATAAATGCATGAACAAGTAATATCTGAGAATGCAAGACCAAGAATAAACATGTTACTAAAATATTTTGAAATATAAAAGAAGGAAATCTGTATAACTGAATAACTGAAAATCTATACACTTGGTCAAGCAAACCTGAACTAGGATATTTTGTAGTACTTACTAAAAATGTTACGAGGTATCATATAACCGACATGCCCTAATCTGATCTAATTGGGGTACAGCCTATAAGCGTTGTTGGAAGGGTATCAGTACCGTGCCATGGCTACTTAGACTAGCTATATGGATCCACTAACCTATTTTCCCAAAGGACTAGGGTGTTAAGGCTGACTTCATGGGTGACTAACCTCTAAGAGAAAGTCAAGCCTAAACTGGCGGGTGACCCCTCATATCCTAAGCTGGCTATGTAGTTTAGGAATATAGGGACTTCTACTAACGACTCTGTCTAAACTAACTAGGAAGCCTCCATTCCTACATTCGTTTGGTGCTAAATCCTACCCCAACTAAACTAACACTGATACTGAACTAACTAAATTAACTAAACATAACAAGTAACATTGCTCATCATTATCATAACAACTGATTACATGGTAATATTCATAGTTTAACTAAAATTACTACTTCAAAGGTCAGAAATTATGTAAAACATGTAGGTATCGGGTGTTCATAACCCGCCAACACTGAATGATCATAAAATACAATACCAAGGCTTAAAACTGTAGTATAGAATCATGGTTCAATAATTCAAACTATAAATATTTCATCAAACATGTGAAATTCATAATCTTGAACATGAGAATATGTTAAGTATGATAAAAACAACATAATTACATGGCTAAATTTACAATTCGATATTATAACATGAAATTCACTTAGATATGCCATGAGAAACTATAACTTGAAGCATGCGATAACTTGACCTTTTATGGAACCATACATGGACATTAATTGAGTTTAATTACTAAGGAAAGACATGAAATTAATCTATCTTGGATATACAAAAACTCTATAATTAGAGAAAAATCCATACTTGGTTTTTTGGGTTCCTTGGGTAAAAGGGACCCATGGATGAACATCCCACATACCTTAATAGCTATAATCCTAAAGATTGCTTGATCTTAGAATCTTGAACCCTTGATTTCTTGAGAATGAAGATTGGGTTTGTTATTCGGGAAGAAGGAGGGTTTCTTGAGAGCAATTTGGGGTGAAAGGGGAAAATAATGCCCTTTTGGATGTTCCAAATCATGTTAAGGATGAAATAGGATAAGGGAAATAACTCAGATGCCCCTTGGACACTTAAACCATAACACTGTGCAAGACAGAGCCATGCACTGCACCTCTCAATCAGTGGGAGATAGCAATGCACTATGCAGCTTAATTCAGGAGAGAAAGCCATGCATTATGGAGCACCTCACCATAGGAGAGAGTGATGCGTCTTGGACTTATCACGTTGCTTTACTATTTTAGCTATCCAAACATGTTCGGATCCTAGTTTAAAAATTCCAAAACTTACCTGAGATATAATTTTAACCTCCCTAACCATGAATCAACTTAAAATCCAATATTTTGGAGTCAGGAAGGCCAAAATTAAAAAAAACGTAAAGTTTAGAGGTCTTGAAAATGACTAAGTCCTCAACACTTAGTGAAATTTTCAAACCTTGGATCCCTTAAGCATGAAACTAAGAGCTGAATCGATCTTAGAATATTAAGAGGTATTATATTAATACATAATCCCTTCTCTAAGGATCATATTTCTCTGGTTAGGATGACATTTATTTGCCTTGTTTCCCCAACTTTTACATTTAAAACATTGAAAACCTTTAGGATTAGGATTTGGATGCTTGTACCTTTATTCTTTGGTGGGTACGTTGAAGTTCTTTTCTCTATGGACTTATTTTCATAGGACTTGTTGACGTCCTTGTTCTTGTTCCATCCCATTGTTGGTTGAGCTACTTCTTTGTTCTTACCCTAAGAGTTAGTGGATGAGTACCCTTTGGGTTTGATAAATTTCCTTTTCTTGAGGCCCCTCTCAATGTCCAAGGTTGTTTGAAAAATGTCTTATGTGGTATCAAACCTATGACAATTCATCATTGAGTAGATATCCTTTTTCAACCCTACCTTGAAGTGAATGACGACATAGTCCATATTCTCATGATACTTAAGCCTCAAGATTAATTATTGAAATTCATCATAGCAAGTGAATATACTCTTGTTCTCTTGCCTTAGGTTGTAAAATTTTGAAAGTAACTCATATCTATATTTTTTTCGCACATACTTTCTTCTCATGAGACCCTTTAATTCATCCCGTGGTGGTGGTTGTCCCTTATTTAGAGCTTGTTGAAACATTTTGTCATATTACCACTATGTAATAGAAAAACCTTCAAATTAGTCTATGTCATAATAATTCTTCTTGACATCGGTTAGATCATCAACCAAAAAGATTCTCTCACAAGTGGAATCCCATTCTAGATAAGCTCAGGATTAATTTTTTCCATGAAAGTTGGAAGACTAGTCTTGATTGAATTGATCCTACTTTCCAATCTCCAATACCACCTTATTCCTCATGGTAATTCTATTTTCCTCTCCCTTGGTCTCAATTTCTTTAGTTGCCTCTTTCATGTAGAACCGGACCAAATATTCCTCCTCGACCTCTATGTCCATCTTAAACCATTAGTTTATCATGTTCTCCTCAAACTTATCTTGTGGATATTTTTCAAGTTGGATGTATTGATTTTTTTTAGATGGTATTTGAGATAGTAGAAATTAGTTTGGTGGTACTCGGAATACTTATTCAGAGGGTATTTGGTAAGGTGGTTCTTGGTTTTGGGGAACTTGTTGGTTGACTTGATTGAACTAGGGTTGGACTGGTTGAACAAGATTTTAGTTATGTGGGTAGGTAGTGGCTTGGGTTGTGGGATCTTGCATTTGTCTTAGTAGATTGTACATTTGGTGAAGTGTTTCTGGAGAGATGGTAGTGGAAGTGTTTTGCATATGTCCGCTAGATGTGGCATGGTAGTTTTGGGAAGTGTATTTGGTGAAGTTTAAACTGTCTACCATGTTAATCATCGACCCATATATACTTGATACACTTTTTGGTAGTGTGGTAATGTGACCTTCCATGGATTCCATTCTCCATCTCAAGGATTCAATTGGTGCAAATATTACATTCAAGGTATTGTTATCTATGACTTGTGTTGTTTCACCTTTCGGATCCTTTGTACCTATTAATAGTGAAACTAAACAGAAACAAAAAATAGGTTCACATTAAAAAAATCAACCAACAATCTCTACACACCATTGTATGCCTGACACTTGGATTCATAGATATTAAAGGATGGATTATGCTCGGATGGTATATGAGGTGTCAATTGTCACTATCCACTCTTGTGAAGTATCTATTCTTGTTTGAAGGACTCAATGAAAGTACTTACGGACTTGTGCCAAGGAATTGCGACAAAGTAAAAACTAGAAAGTACAAAAGGAAAAATACAAAGAAAGAAAACAGACTAAAGAACTAATCAGAACTAAGTAGATTGATTACTAGTTGTTAATTATGGTTAGAATCAACTAAAAAATGATTAAGAATTAAAGAAATGAAACTATGAATCTATAGAAAAACTTTCAAGTTAATTGATCAAATAATTGACCGTCACTAGTGTGACTGACCATCACTAGTGTGACTGACTATCAAATGAGTCGTCAGTCTATTCAAGAATAGAGTCTAAGTTCTTCCTTGTGACTAATAAAATGATTAACCATCACCCTTGTGGTAGTTCATCGGTGGAACCTTCAAGTCTAACCAACATGTGTCTAACTTCTTTTCCTTGTGACTAATGACTTGGTGGATCGTCAAGGAGGTGGTAAATAGTCACTTAATTCGTCACTAGCAACCAATAGTTATTCTTTAAGAAGTTTCTTGTGGTGTATTAAGTGACGGATAGTCACTCACCTGGTGGTTCACATCTGAGCCGTTAGTCCCAACTAGTTGACAAAACTCAATTGGCCCCTTGTATCTTCTTCAGAATATTCTTTGTCACAAACAAGTACACCTCATTTTTTAACCTTTTTGGATCAAATGCTTCTTTTTAAGTGTTATTATTCAAGAATACATGAAGATCATAAAGAACACATGAACTCCCAAAATTTGACCCTCACTCAAATAAGCTCAAAATTCAACAAATTTGAAACCCAATCTCCTTTTAAGCTCCCAAACACAACCCAAGCAATTTGAAGCCTCAAATCTAAACCAATCTTTCTTGATTTTTGCACCAACATCAAATTTTCTTCAAACTGAAGCTTCAATAATAGTGGGTTACCAAAATCTTATTGGAATAAGCTCAAATTTCATTTTATGACTCAAATACTACTAGGAAATAAGATTCTAGTACTAGAAACTAACAAAGACTCAAAAATCAAAATGTAAAAATTTTAAAAATGACCGAACTGTGAAACTACTTTTTTGACTTTTTTTAGATAAATAACCCAAGACTAGAATCATGGAAATGATCCTAAGCTCATCTTTAATATCAAATGACACCAGGTAAATTATGAAAATAAAACTTTAACTAAGAAAACAAGATATAAATTGATAGATAGATGAAGATAGACACAAGAAGGATGAAGAACTAATAACTAATAGATGTTTAAAATCCAAATACCCCTAATTATATTAACCCTATGAACACCTATCTCTACATGGACCAAGAGAGAATTGTAACTCCCTTAAAACGCTCATTTTTAAGATAACATTAAAAAATATTTTCCAATCACACTCTCAAGTGTTTGGTTCATTCAATATATAAAAACAAATAATAAATAAAACCAACAAGTTTCTATTTATAGTCTATTATGCAAGTGACCCAAAAGGAGCCCCTAAAATAATTAAGAAAATACCCAAAATGGAATGAATTGTTCTTGACGAGTTGCTTGATAATTAGTCAAGCTTTTGGTAACTCATCAAGCAAGCTATTCTCGTGACGACTTGGTTGATGGTTGGTAAAGCTTGTGATGAGTCTCCAAGCAACCCATCACCCTTAGGAAGTGTTCGACTTTCTTGGCTCTTCTTTGGTAGCTCATGTGGCAGTTGGTCAAGCTCTTGACTGATATTCATGTGAGCTTCCACACCTACACAATTCATCATTCATTTTTCTTGAGCCCCTTGTCTAATCCTTAAGATGTGAAACCCTTAAGATGAGATCAAAACATATTTCAACATTTCCCTTTTCATGAAAATAGATTGAAGGACTTGTAGTTTCCTTGCTATGGTTATTGTTAAAGGCCTTGAGGAAATTTGTGATGTATAAGTTATGGAATATATTACTTTGGCAGTTCAATGGCTAAATACAATATGCTACTCTTGAATTTTAACTTAGAATATGCAGAATTATTCCATGTTTCTTATGTTAAAGAAAACAAAATAGAGAATGAGTTAAGAAACTTATACGCAGGAAATTTTAAAGTATTTAAAATTGTGTTATGGTATGAGTTGGAATTTTAAAGTCCTGAAAGTATGGTTTGATAAAGGCTTATTTTCCTGACCCGACCCGAGGTCTTATCGTAATGGGCATCTCAAGTCTAACTAGGACCAAATACCTCCCATATACCCACCCCAACCAACCTACGTATATCCTAAGTCAGATGAATTGCAAACGTATAACAAGATAGCATTATTGTGTAACCTAAGACTCTGGGATAGGTCTAGAACTGTGACCACCCATATGAGTCCAACCGTTCGATATCAACCAACAACCATAACCAAACCAAACGATATCAACCCCAATGCCAATGCCAATACTAAGATTGACACCATTACTGGTCTCGCCTATACCAGCCTATAGTAGTTCCACAAAAGACTCTAGCCAAAAGAAAACCAATATCAGGTTGGTCCATGCCCCCAACCATAGCCAAAACCAATATCCATAAATAAACTAAATTGTGTAAAAACATCCATGATAATAAAATGGAGCCTTCTAGAATATGTAAGATCATCACATTAATCTAGTAGTTGATCCCAAATTCTAGAACTAAGCAGAAGGAGTAGAATGCCCGGTCCCTGCATTGCGTTAGGATATAGCCACATAAGGATGGGTTAGCGGGTGGACTCTAGCAAGTATGCAGGATAAGGATAAAATAATGCCATTTAGTAAAACCAAGTAAACCAACCAAATGCATATAAACCATGCATATAATATATATAACCATGCCAGGAAAGGGAATCGGGTTTAGCATGCCTTTAAAACCATTAACCTCGGTATGTGTAGCTTAACCATCCTAGAACCACCCACGAGCTATATGGATCTAGTGTAACCCTGTGAACGGGCCCCAATATGTGTACTCGCACGAACTGGAGATACCATAAGAGTAGGGGATCACCAAGTGCCCATCGCTTTCCATGATACATATGTATAGTGTAATTAGAGGATTCATATGTACCTTATAGTATCATATATGGTTTCTACGATCAACACCTCATGTTGGAAAATATGAGTTTCTAGTTTCCGTCCATTGGACTGGCACCTTCACGGTTAGCTATCACACCCCGCCATTATTGCCCAATTAAAACCATTTCTAACTAACCAAACTATCATTCCATTATTATTAACCAAGTCTATGAGTAGTGGTACCATCATATGGACTATAGCTTGCAAGAAATGTCCTTATCCAATCTTTTAATGTAAAGGTATTCTCATGTATTCATATATTACATTATCAAGTTAACTTGGGGGAATCCCATGTACCCCATAAGTATTTCATTATTTTAATTTCTTGGGGGAATTCCATGTACCCCACAAGTTGTTCATTACTATGTTTACTTAGGGGATTCCATTGTACCATGTAAGAAGTTCAATTAACCCTAACCATGATCACCAAACCATTTTATTTAAACAATTTATACCATTTAGGGTTCAATTACCAAACCATACCATGTAATAGCTCCCTTAAAAGTCCAATAATATTATAAAAACATTATCATAAGGATTTTATCAATCATGTTGGGGGCATAGTATTTCCAAAACCAATCCCAATTTATAATAAACCATTCCCATACAACTAATTGTACAAACCACTATTATAACATGTAAAACATAATTAAAATGAGGGAAAACCATAACCACACATTTAATAACAAAACCCCAATATTTATTTGAAAACCCCAAAATCTTACACTAATTATTCCATGAAAACATTGTGTAAAATATGCCTTTATTTGGAACTAACAATAAGGGAGAAGTATCTTGCCTTAGATGATGAAGACGATGGAGAGAAATCACCAACACAAGCCCCAATTTGATCACCTTAGTGAAACCCTAGCCTTCCTTTACCCAAAAGCCTTAGAAATGATTAGAGAGTGCTTTATAGGTGTTAATAAATAGAATAATATAGAAAGTAACCTCCTAAGTGTAATATAAGTAGTGGGTTCATAATGAGTTAAGAAGGAAAATGTCTAGATTACCCCCAACTTAACTGTATAAAATCCCTAAAGGTGGGTTCGACTCTACCATACTAGTCATACCCTCCATTAGTATCCTATACCTCTATTATACCCCCCATTGGTCAACATATGACTATGTAAGTCAAACCTTCTCTAAGGATACAACTAGTACCCTCAACCAGTACCCATAATAAAACCAAGAGGAGTTGAGACTGTCCAACATACAAGTGGGACAATATGACTCATACGCTATCTCATGACCTATAGTGAGCCACTAGTACTCAAATCAAAGTAACATTACTAAGTCTCAGATTATGTAAAGAAAAAGCTAACTATACGACCCATATCTGACCATATCACTTGTAGCAACCCAAATTGTACCCATTCTAGAAACCAATCCAATCTACCAACTATCACTTTTAGTGTAAGACCAACCTTACCAAACGTACCCAACTATACAACCTATACCCCTAGACGTATCTTGACCAAAAACCAGAAATCCAAGAAATTTTTCTAAGGGTTTGAAACCCAGGGTTTTTCACTTATGAAGGATTAGTGATAAATTTATTAGTATTTGTTCAGTGATTTGGGAATCAATTAGTATGCCGTAATCCTTCACTTTTACTCAAGGTTAAATTGTTCATGATGTGATGGGTTGCTTATATGTCTAAGACTAAATAGGTTTTCTATTCTGCTGGGTTATTGAGTACTTCAGTTGATCTATACTAAATAGGTATGGAGAACTACGTAGATTATTATGATGGATAGCATAATAGTATGGTGCCATATACAGAGCACCTACTGTGGTATGGGAAGTTTTATAGAGATTTTCTCAAAGGGTTAAGTATGAGAATATGACTATTTGAATATTGATCAAGGTATGGATTTGAGAAATTTTATGGGATTGATGTTAATTTCTTACTCAGATCTATTTTCTTGAGGAGACATTACAATTTGGTTTTACATTTATGATATCAACTTTGGCTAAGTGTGATTCAGCTAAAAAATGGTATAAATAGTGCTTGTGAATAAGAAAAAGTTCTTTGGAGACATGATTCAATATTTTTGAGAGTGAAAATATAGTTTCATGGGTTATTTCATATTTTGTAGGAACGCTGATAACATTAGTTTGGGTTACAGTTAGTGGCTAGTGGTATGATTGATAGGTTGAGGTAAATTAAGTATGTTCATAACTTTTATTCTAGTTAACTCAATCAATGGGCCTAGAGATAGTCCAACAACAAACAAAGTTAGATACATTGAGAAATTTGGTTTTAGATAGTGGAGTAGTAGCCGTAAGAGTTAAATGTGAAGGATTCTAGTTTCTATAGTGAAATCGAAGATAAAATGGATGTGATTCTTCTTAAGAGTACTTGGATGAGGTGTATGGTGAAATTTTTACTTCCTTGTTAAGTTTTGGTACTTTCCTTACCTTTACGTTTGAGGATGAACATGAGGCTTAGTGGTAGAAAATGTAAGAATCCGTACTGTGATTTCTATATTTTTTTATGTTTTATCTATTTTTCCCTTCCCCATTATTGGTTTTACTATTTATGTGTTATATAGATGGTTGGCACAATTCTCAAAGCATTTAGAAATGATAATGATATAGTTTACTTTGATCAATATTCTGTGATTCGAGCATCAGATACGAGTTTTGTCAGTTCCATTATATATGAAACATCAATATTGCATTAGTACTATAGTTGGTTCAATTTTGAGACTTTTTTTTATTTTCATACATTTGATTAAAATACTAGTTTTATTGGCCTAAAGTTGGTATTGGGGGTAACTCATTGATAATGATCTCCTTTGGTAAATCTATGGTTCCTATTGAGTCTAAAATGTTTAAATAAGCCTGGTAACATTACTAGTTCTTTTTCGTGGTCTTTAATGAATCTCAAGGGTCCATTCGGAGAGTTTTTATGTATTTTTCCTTGCTTTTTTCAGTTTTTTTTTGGTGTAGAGTTTTATTAATCACTGGCCCATGGCTCTCTGCCTCAATCATAAGACATTGAATATTTGGGCATTGCATTCAATAGTGGGGGTCACGATCATGATGATCTAGTTTTGGGATTGGTATGTTTTGTCATTACAGTCATAATTTACCCTCATGATTATGTTGGGTTCAGGTTGGGTAAGCTCGTGATTGCGTGGGTGGTGATCATAATGGGCTTTTCAATTGGGCTAATATATATTTCATCTTTTAGGGATAAATCCCATTTTCTCCATTTTAAATCTTGGGAGCTAGGATTGAGACAATTCCTAATGATTTTTTGAGATATAAACCTTAATAAGTTTATAGACCTCATTTTAATCATTTCCTATTTATAACATTACAAAATAATCTTCAAATATTAGCAGTCAAACTCAAGATTTTGGGGTTTTACCCTGTAAAGTGAAAATTAAGTTTTTCAATAAATTTAAGCCTGGTCTATTCGATTTTTATTGGGATTTCACATTTAGAACCCTTAAACTATGGGTTACTTGTTTTTTATTTAAAATTTTATCTTTACCCTTAAATTTTTTGGTATTGATTTTTTAGGTGATTTTAGATCCCGAACCAATGCATGTTGATATGGGTATCATTGGTATTATATTTAAGTGCAGATGTTATATTTGATTAGATTGGACATGTTTGGTGATGATTTGAGGGAGTAAAACTTCCATTTGATTCTTAGGACTGTGGTTTGGCTTTAAATATATTTTATAAGGGAAGTTGAGATTTACCTTGACTCATTTGTAAGGTGTTTATACATTAAATGCTTAATGCTTGTGTATTACAATCAATAATGGTTTAGGGGTCCCACCTAGATGATATGACGAGTATCTATGTGGGTAACAGAGTCTAATAATGGGTTGATGTTAAAAAATATCCCAATTGTTCTATCTACTTGTTGGTATGATATATGCTAAATTATATTGATATATGACCTATCGATTATTGATAATTAATTGTACGTGTCTACTTGATGGATTAAATCACGTTTAGTGAAATTCAAAGAAATAATTGGGTTTTAGTAACTACTTAAGGTATAAACATATTGAAGTTATAAATAGAAAGTTAAAAGTACAACCCTATCCTAGTTACTACGCGTATGCATTGTGAATAAAAGTAAACTTTAGAACATGTTTGTAAATGAGTACATTGGAAAGGTTGAAACAATTATGTAAAGCCTGCTATGGTGTGTGTGAATCCTCAATGTTTGTATTTCTTAATTGATTATCATTATTGGAATCTCTGCATAGGGAATTCTATAAATCTTATTATTGTCTTGTATGATTATTACTATTGGGATGCCCGCTTAGGGACATATGTGGACTTTAATATTGATCTAAGAGATTATTATTATGATTCTCATACAGGAAATGGTGTTAGCCTTATTTGAGTATTGATAGATCCTTATTATTATTGTGATGCACGTGTGAGGGATGGTGTTGGTCTAATTTGAGAACTAGTCATTCTTTAACGTTGTATTTCTAAAGGAAGGATTTTGTCATGACTTTGTGAGATTTGAGTGATTTGAGTTCATTCATGCCATTTTTGAGTTAGTTATTATCTATTTATTGAATATTCTTTATTTTGCATACTTATTCATCCACCATTTTCATGGAAATGATATTACTATGGGACTTTGATTCTTTGCAAAAGAAAGCGAACCATTATTCTGAATGCCTTAGACAAGGGATATGACAGCAAGGCTGATTGATTAGATTTTCATTAGTATATGGATTATGAACCCCCATGTATCCTCTCATGGATCTTAGGCTCGAAAGGTGTATAAAAATTATACTTTGGTTATTGCATTTAATCTTATATCACTATATTGCATTTCATTGCAATTTCTCTTAGGTGATATTGTTGTCGAGATATTAAATGTTGTGTGTTGATTCAAACTTTATCCATTGAGACTATTGTGTCACATCTACCAGTTGTAGGATATGTATTTTCTCTATATTACCATGGATTAATGTTTTTGTATGAAGTGTGTGTATATATTAATGTGTTGATGAAATTCTCCCTAGATGTGATTTATTCTACTCCTGTTGATACCAAATATGTATGTGTTAGCCTTACTTAACTATTTTGATTACCTTGGTGATAGTATTATTTATCTTATGTGTGTTTGTACAACTAATGTCATTATTTACGCATGTTTAGCTTAGTTTTGAGGATAACTTGATGTGCTTAATGAAGTATAAGGTTTGTATTTGTGTGATGATTTGGATTTTTATATTATTTGAGGTGCAATTGTAACAAGTCAAGAGTTAAAAGAATCAAACAGAGTTTAGACGAGAAAACTAGTGATGCTAGCTTGAGTTATGCTTGTTTTAATGCACTTGATAAGCTCTATTGTGTTGTATGGACTAATTTTTGTTATGAGTTGTTGTAGGAGACCAATGAAGGATCTATTTAATATAAATGAATCCTACAAAAAAGATACAAGGAGTGGAGAAACCAGTATCAAGTACACGAGAAGAAGAGAACAAAGATTGACCAAAATTCTACTTTGAGGGGACACCCTTGCGCCGCATCCCTCATGGCATGGAGAGGGACTTGCGGTGAACCCTATAGGGAGATAATCTATTTTTTGGTCCATGCAATATCACTGTGTTGCACACCCTTGTCCATACGATGGGCCATGCGATGCACCACCCTAAAACTATCCAAAAGTGGGATTTAACTTGGTTTAAGTTAAGAGAAAAGTGGCCAATGCTTATAATTTATTTGGGATGCATTTGGACGACCTAAGGGACTCTATAAGAATTGTATCCACATTTACAAGACATATTTTGAACAATACACATTGGGGTAGAGGAGAAGGTAACAAGGGGTCTACGTTAGGATTTTTCTTCCTTTAACTTTTAATTTTCTTGTAGTTTTCTTATGAATTCATTTATGGGGATTCATTGTGTGACTATGGACATATAGATACCATATTTATAAGGTTTATTCTACAAAGATGATTGATTAGCTTAACATTAAAGTTTGTTAAAGTTGATTACCATATTTGGTTGTTCTTATGCTCTTGTACTTAGTATTTTATTGATTCGCGAACTTTAGAATACATCTATTCTTTTAGCCCAAAAGGAGTAACATTAGATGAGAATTTGGAGCATAAGGAATAGGTTCTTATTTTTCAGATGAGTTAAAAACAAGATTCATGGTTAGGATAGGAATATACCTAATTTGCCTCATTTAGCTCAAATACGGGATAATATATAAATGTGCATGAGTTAGTTCCCACATCCCCGATAAGATGTAATTGTGAGCATAATTTGAATAAACAATAAGTGACTCAAAAAAACCATAATCATGATATTAACCTTGTGAATTAATAACCAAGATATATAATTCAACCAACATGATTATAGAGTTTTTCATGATTGTTCAAGATGCCTTGACCCTGGAACTCTCCTTGATGTTGTTTCAACCCCAAAGTTAATCATATTTGCTATAGTTTAGCGTTTAGTTTTACCTTTTAAACTCCATACATTTTTGGTTTTATAGCTTGAATAAATAATAATAATTGGTTTAGTCTAAGTGAATAGTTAAACAACAAGCCTTGTGGGTTCATCCAATTCACAAGATCCACTGTATTACTTGCACAATCACGTACGCTTTCATGTATAGTTGGAAGATGTAAAATTTTTTGGGACTATTACTGGGCGCTTCTGTGTTAATTTCTTACCTAGATTAGACTTTTTTATTTTATTTATTTGAGTTGTATATAGTTTATTTTTGTACAAGGTTTTATCTTAATTTTCAATTACTTTTCTTTATAGGTCAGCCTGGGATAATTAGTGGTTGAATGATGACAATTCTTGTTGTTTTTGTAGGGGAACACACTTGGATGGTAATTGTCATAAAGTTCAAGAGAGAGGTTAGTGATCACCTTCCCAATCTTTTTAATTGAATATATGTTAGATATATGGTAGTTAGGATAGCCATTAGAGTGATTGTCTAAACAATTATTCCCCTTCTCTGAACCCCAATTATGATCATTCTAATGTTTGTTATGTTGGCATGGCTAGCAGATCTAAAGAGAAAGAACATGAGGCTTACCTCATAGAGATGCTGAAGTAGATATTTTTAATTGCAAGAACATTAGCTAAAACAACATCGAGAAACCACAGAGAATATGAATTCCCATGTCACAGAGCGATATGCTAGGGCTGAAACTTGTGTGGGTTAGCAAGTTTTAGTCTTAGCTAACACTCAAGAGGAACCCCTGATTAATTAAGAAAGGTTGGAAATAGTAGAAAAAATTAGTGATAAAGCAGACATAGTAAGACAAGATTGACTACTGAAAATAGAGCAGTAAATCAAATTTTAACACTGTCTCTAGGGTGGTTACACAACCATGGTAACCTAATTAAAAGAGGGGAGAGATGATCTTGTTTAAAGATAGCTCAATTTTGCTTACTATCCATGGCTTGAATTTTCAATTGGTGAAAAAAATTGAGATGTATGATGTCCAATCAATAATAGTTATAGAAACTAGATGCTCTAATAAAGTAGCAAAATCAAATTTCAAGACTATCTCTAGGGTGGTTACACCACCATAGTAACCTAATTAAAAGAGGGGAGAGATGATCTTGTTTTAGAGATAGCTCAATTTTTCTTAGTATCCATGTCTTGAATGTTTAATTGATGAAAAAAATTGAGATATATGATGTCCAATCACTAATAGTTATAGAAACTAGCTGCTCTATGGAGAGAAAAGAAGAATTTCAACCATTAATCTACCATTTTTTCTTGAGGTTGGCAGTAAGAAGGTGAGATATATTTGTAATACCCCGTATATCCAGGCTAGTCTTTGAACCATCATTCTGACGTGTATAAGATATAATCTAAATAATTCCCATGCAAATATGAGTTTCATGATCTTTATCCTCATGTTTTATGAGCTTTAGAGGTGAAAAATGTCCATAAGGATCACTTAGAACAAAGTTGAGCTTAGAGCCTTTGATTCATCCAAAGTTTGGTATTCGATTCTATAAGGGTCTACCTTAAATGTGTATAACTTTTTATATATATAGAATTTTTCAGATCAAGACCCGACAAATTGTATATAATTGAATTACCTTTCCAACTATACCAATTTTGCCTAAAATAGATACCCGAGCGAAAAGTTATGGAATTTTCCGTGTGAGGCAGTAAGCCGATGCGATATCGACGCGATGCGTCGGACTGCGCATTACGGAACTGTTTCACAAGCCAATTCAGTTTCTAAAGGGTATAGGGGCACTTTTTTCACTTACCCTCACCCAAATCCGCCCATAACACTTTATTTAAGCCCCCAAAAGCATTATACACATTCTTATTCATCTTTTTCTCTCCAAGAAAACCCTAGGCCCACTCAAGAACACCAAAAAAATCATCAAATTTTCTTTAAGACAATCAAGAAATTAAGGTTCCTCCATCCAAGAAATTCAAAACTCCATTACAATATCTTCAAGATAAACATTAGTTTGGTTCTTAAGTTCAAGAATTCCAAGAAAAGCTTTCAAGAACATTCCCAATAACATCAATTCAATTTATCTTCTTCAAGGAACAGTCTTCAAGAACATAAATAGGAATTCAAGTCAAACTTCTTCATCAATTTAAGAAATTAAGGTATGTGGGGTTATGAACAAGGAAAATCCTTTCATCCTTGTGCCCAAAATTATATTTTTCAGCAAATTTCTTATTATTTGAAATTACAGTTCATACCCAATTATCAGTATTTGAACATTATGAGTTTACAAGTGTGATTCAATGTTTAATAGCATGACTATTTTCATATATTTATGCATATAATATGATTTTTCATATTTTCCAATTGAGTTTAAGCATGATACTGTGATTCTTGATTTTATTATTTTGATATTATTGAAGTATTTTCATAAAGCACATTGATCATGATAATTTTCTATGAATTTATATGAGTTTGAAGCATGGGTTTTAAGCCCTAAGATTTAGTATCGATATTTCAAGAATATTATGATTTTAAGCCTTTTTGATGATCGTTTATCAAGATTCAAGAAAGAAGTTGATCTTTTGATCCTAAGCTAAGATAAGGAATCCACATTGTTCAGATAGTTTGAAATTTAAAGAAAGAGAGGAGTAATTGGTTTTCATTATAAACCCTTGTGCTATTTTAAGGTGGATTTCCTAAAGTTCTGAGCGATAAGTATGGGAGTAGTACTTAGCACCAAGTTGGGTATGATTCCAAGGTCTTATTCCCCAGAACTATAAGCCACCATAGGTTTTAAGTGCCCATAGTGGGATAAGTCGGTGATCACTTAAGTTAAGGTTCTACTCCGATGGCAAGGGTAGAATAGTTCTCCCCAATGTGGGTAAGACATTGGAATTCATGACAGCTCACATGATTTATGTCTGTTAGAAGAACCTCCCAAAGTTTCTAAGTCCTAAGACAGAATAACAGAAAAGCTTTTAGAAAACTAAGTGTAAAGTCTCACAACTTTATTCAGATTATTCTTTACAAAAAGAAATTATCTACAGATTTCAACTTTTAGATTTTAGATTCAGAAGTGAGCTTTTTTTTATACTTAGACAGTATGATTTATAGACAGAATACTAGTACAAATTTTAGAACTAAATGTTATGACTCACTAGATTTTTTTCAATATGTTTACTACTCATGATTTCAGATTTCAGTTTCTCAGTTACTTAAGCTTATATGAGTCATTTACATTTGGTATACATTATTTTATAAATTGTGATGATGATGAGATGATGTTTTACTTATGCATTCCTCCCATATACTCAGTACATCCTCAAAGTGCTGATCTACATATATGTCTATGTGCTACATTATCTCATAATATAGGTACAAGTTGTAGTATATGCAGTCAGAATTAGACAGTCGAAGATTCCAGCCAGCAGATAACGAGTCCTCCTACTTCGGGGACTTTAGTATGATGTTATTTATGTACTGTACTTTCTTACTCACATGTATTGATTAGTGATAGTTGGAGTCGTATTCCAGCTATCTATAGTCATTATAGTTGAGGCTTTATAGACGTCAGTTAGATACTGATTCCATCATTATTATGTTTCCTCACAGTAAACTCAGTCATTTTATACATATTAATCAGTTTCTTAACAGTATGCCAATTCATGGGTTAGCTTGGGATCACTTGTGGTCATAAGCACCGTGTCACATCTCGGGATCTATTTTCGGTGCGTTACGATATTGGTTCTCATTCAATGAACTTTCTATAGTATTTCCAGATGATCACATGTATTAGAAGTCATTTGAACTAGTGGAGGAGACAAGCAATAGAAAAACATGCCTCACTTCAGGACCAAGCGATTTATCATGCACCATCCATTACTTGGTTCTTAAATCTTTGTACTGCCACCCTATGAGTAAACAAAAAATATGGATGCAATGCTGAGGGTGAAATTCAAATCCTCAAGATGGAGAAAAAAGTTGATGGATTATGATGCGCCATTAAATTAGGCGTTGTTGAGTGGCAACTTAACGTATAGTAAGTCATTTATTTTTTGTTTTATTGTTTTGGCATCACGTTTGTTTTTTTATATGGTGTTTACAGATTGAGGGGATGTTTGACGTACTCTAAATCTAAGCTAAGAAGCATGACAAAATCTAAGTGTGGGGTCCTCCCTACCTCCTTGATGGATATGATGTTATTAGCTAGGCTTATAGGACTTAGAGAGTATTTCTAATCCTTATTCTTTGATTTGTACTTTGGGGACAAAGTATGATTTTAAGTATGAGGTGAAAATCTTCCGATTTGTTCAGAATGAAATACAATATAGGATTTTTACTTTGATTTATTTCTAGTTTTTGACTAAATTCAAAAATTACAAAATGATTTTTTCTTTGTTTATTTTCAATTTTTCTTGGTGTTTGATTAGTAGAAGCACATTTATCCCAAACCTCGCTTTTTCTTTTTTGTTCTTTTCTGCGGGGGAGCCCTTTGAACCCAATATTCCTTTTGATTCTTAGGAGTAATTTTAAATTTTTTGTCATTCGAAATAAAGATGCTCTAACTAGGTGCTACACATGATTACTTGATGTATGTTGGTGTTAAATTCTATGGCATGGTGTGAAAATGGAATGACTTATGTGAGACACCTAAGCTCTTTTATCTAATTCTTGTTTCATATTAGCTTAAAATTTAATTCATGCAATTGTTTGGTCGAGAGACAATAATGACATGTCTTGATTTTAACATGTTCCATGTGTGTTGATGTTTTTGTTTTTTTCTATGTTTTCACATTCATGTCTAGAACTTGACCGGTGTATTTACAAAGTGAAATAAAGAATGTTGAGTTTAGGAGATGATATATGCATTTCTTTGATATCCATGTCTTATACCTGCTTTATTTAACCTTTTTGCATGACCTTAGTTAGGCCCGTTGATCCTTTAGCCTATGCTTTAGTCTCATATGTAGCTTATTTATTTTCTATCATTTGACCATAATTTGATCTAAAACACTTAAGCACTCAATATGAAAAATTAAGAGGTTAAGGAGTGTAAAACTAAAAAAAGAAAAAGGGAAGGTGAATCCCCAACATAATATATATTGTTGTGTTAAAAAAGTTTATGTTGTTGGTGTTGAGCAGTGTAATGAAATGAAAATTGATCATAAGAAGTGAATCATGTGTTGATAGTAAATACTCCCTACTGAAGATATGTAATCTAGCTTAAAGAGCTAGGGAAAAACAAAAGAGAGACGGGAAGAGAAAGTGTTGAAAATAGATTGATTGGAGATTATTTTAATGTAAAGTGTCATGTATTAATGCACTTAGGTAAGATACTGATTATTACTGGCCAGAATAGTGCCTACCATCCCTAATTCTATATTAAAACACTTAAATTCCTACTTGATCTATATTCCTACTTGATCTTGAGCTTTGATATTCTGATATTAGTAGAGTACTACAGTAAGAGAAAGCTTATGGTTTATCTTATGTGACATGTGAATTCTTTGAGAGAGTGAACAAAATTTGATTCTTACATCCATTCTTGTGTTAAATTGAATATCTATGAATAAATATGTATGACTTTCTTGTAGTGATGGTGCATGTTTAATGCTGAATTGGTGACTTATATGATTGCTTGGTTGAGTAATATGGATGAGCATTCTAAGTTGTTAGAGTCAATTATTGAGGTTAGGAAGTCTTGAAGTAGTATTCATGTGTTTCAATTGTAATATGACATGCCTAATGTAGAACTTGCTATTAATATAGTTAGTGTGGTTCTAGATTGAGTGTCTTAGTACAAGTAGTGATGTTGAGTTTCCCTAGGGTGTGATTAGTGTAAAGAGTTGTTTGAGGACGAACAAAGCTTTAAGTGTGGGGTAGTGATCTTAGGCATATTTATACACCTCAGTTTCATTATCTGCGCATGTTTAACTTAGTTTTGAAGATAACTTAATGTGCTTAGTGAAGAATCTATTTGTGTTCTAAGTTGCATGTTTCAGAGCGTTTGAGGTGCATTTGAAACAAGCGAAGAGTCAAAAGAATCAGATAGAGTTTAGACAAGAAACCTAGTGATGATAGCTTGAGTTATGCTTGTTTTAGTGTACTTTGATGAGCTCTATTGTTTTGTATGGACTAAGGTTTGTTAGTATTTGTTGTATGAGACAAATGAAAGATCTATGTAAGATAAATTAATCCTAAAAACAAGAAACAAGGAGTGGAGAAAGAAGTAACAAGTAAACAAGAAGAAGAGAGCAAAGATTGACCGAAATAGCACTTTGAGGGGATACCCTTGTGCCGCACCCCCATGGAATGGGAGGGGGCCTTGTGGTTCACCCCATAGGGAGAGGATATAATTTTTGGTACATAATATGGACATTTATTGCACACCCTTTTCCATGCAATGGGTCATGCAACACAACCCCCAAAATCGTCTAAAAGTGGGTTTTAACTTGGTTTAAGTTGAGGGAAAAGTGGTCAATGATCATAATTCATTTGGGGAAACCTATGTACGATATAAGGGATTATATAAGAATTAATTTTCCATATTTACAATAAATCTTTGGAACAACACACGTTGTGGTAGAGGAGAAGGTAACAAGTGTTCTACGTTATGATTTTTCTTTCTTTAACTTTTAGTTTTCTTGTAGTTTTACTTATGAATTCATTTATGGTGATTCTTAAATGTATATCAGTACCTAGATGACCTCTTTCTAGGGTTGAGTCTATGAAGATAATTTCTTAGATTAACATTCAAGTTGGTTAAAGTTGATTACCATATTTGTTTGTTCTTATATTTTGTACTTACTATTCTATTAATTCACGATCTTTAGAATACGTCAATATTTATTTTGTGAGACTGGAAGGAGTAACATTAGATTAAATATGGAGCATAGTCAATGAATTCTTATCATTCAGATGAGCTAAAAATAGACTAGCTTTTAGGGTAGAAAAATACCTGATTTGTCTCGTTTGGCTCAAATACGGGATGAAATATAAATGTGTTTGATTTAGTTCCCATATTCCTTCTCAACAATGTATTTTAAGGATAATTTTAATAGATGATTAGAGTATTAGAAGACCATAGTCATGATATTAAACCAATGCATCACCAACCAAGATATATAACTCAAACAATGCGATTGTATAGCTTTGCATGATTGTTCAAGATGCCTAAACGCTTAATGTTGCCTCTACCCCAAAATTTAATCATCTTTATATTTTAGAGTTTAGTTATATATTTTAATGTTTATACATATTTGGTTCTTTTTCTTGAATAAATAATAAGAATTAGTTTTGTTTAAGTGAATAGTTAAACACAAGTCCCTGTGGGTTCGATATCCGGCCCGCAAGAGCCACTTTATTTATTACACGACTATGTACACTTGCATGTGCAGTTGGAAACTATACAACTATTTGCTAGTATAGGCTATAACTTTTTGTGTGTAAGTTTATTAGGGTAAAATAGATGGTTGTTGTGGTGGTCCTCGCCATCACTTTGGATTAGGGTTGATTATTGATGATTCATCTTGAGTATACACATTTTGTACTCACCCTTTATTTTTTTTCCTTTTTTTGCACTGGGTGTAGGTATAGATTGAGTAGTAGAGCATTGAATTTGTTCTTCTAATGTTTGATTTATGGAGATCGAGGTAGTGGGTTTTTCATTGCATAACTTAACTAGATCCCTCTTGCATTTATCTTTGTATCTATTCACATTTAAGATATTTCAATCTATTGAATTGTATTTGATATTGCTTGCACTAGTAACAACTAGACTTGGGATGTTGTTTGAGATTGTAATTCTTTCTATATTATTGGTTATTATTTCCATTTCTCACTGTCTTCCCTTTTAATTTTGCTTTGGTTGTCATGTTTGAGTTTGAACAGGCATATCTATATTGGAGGGTGTGACAAGTGCCACCACTAGCTCTATTTTGAGTCGTGACAACTAAATATAATTACATATCTATCCCACTCTATAATAAAAATTATACATATATATATATGTGTGTGTGTGTGCGTGTGTGTGTGTGTGTGTGCACACACATACATGCAAACATATTTTTCAATTTAATTTGATAATTATTTATTTACTACTAAAATCTCTATTAAGTGTTTAAATAGGCACTCAGATACATCTCCCAAAAATGGCGTTTAATAAGGAGTTTGAACTCCATGATTATATTCTTATTTTTATAATTGTACCAAAAACAAAGTAAAGCGAAAACTTTATTTTTGGCGCATCCAGCGGAATTGTCCTTTACTTACATAATTATGATCACACACTTAGGCCAAACTTATGATGTTAATACTCGTATAAAAGATTTTATTTGTTGTTTATATATCTTCACACATATTTTTATACACACATTTTATAGTGATAGACTTTATTTATATACTTGATACATATTTTTTAGGTATGCATTTTTACATTATTTTTAGTACATAATCTTACTTTATAAAAATTATTTTACTTCCTATATCTTTTGATAAAGTTAGTCTAGTCGGGTTTCACATTTTATGGATTTTGAAGGATGTTTAACCCCTTTTCTTTGAAATAATTTGAGCCCTTACCTAGAATCTAAATTGGTTTTCGTATATTAAAACTCAAGTCATACATGTCAGTAACTAAATATGTTTCCTGATTTTTCCTTGAAAATTAGGTGGTGAGTCTGCACAAAATTAATTCTTTAAGAGTTCAAAGTTATGATGTATGTAACCTCGATTAAAATAGAACATGACAGAAAGGCAAATCTGCTGGGGATGCAACAGGTTCTAACCATGATAAACTTAATTTTTCAATTAAGAGAGATATTTCTATTTTTAACACATCAATTATTAATAATTTGATTCTTTATTTTTTTACACTACAAATTATATAAATTAAATTATCTATAATTTGCATATAAATTTCTTACATTATTGACACATATATTTTTATTAGACATACAAATTCTTTAAGTCATTATCTGCCTTATATAATGTAGTTGTAAATTTTGAACTCTTCTACACTTTATTGTCATTCTATTTAATTGTCTCCTCATGTTATCGAGTCTTGCTCGTACACCATCGCACACTGAACATGCAAGTTGTGTTTTGAACTTCACCAAAATTTATTTAAACATTTCTTAGTTTTAGAGAAGAGCGTTTAGATTACCATTCGCCTTCTCAGAGTTGTACGAATATTTGCCCAATTATACATGCCATATATAAATCTAGAATTGCAACAGTTGTAGTTGTGATATTTAAATTTGGCTATATTTTGATTTTGAACCTTTTCCATAGTTTCTATATGTTATTTATGAGTTGTGGGGTTGGTTAGCAAGGTTCCTGATGCATTCGGGAGTGATTTGAATGAGTTTGAGGTCTTTAGAGGGTTAAAGAATGGTTAGTTTGACTTTAGTTAATATTTTATGATCCGAGCATCAGATCATGATTTTGTCACTCCTATTAGATCTAAAATATCAATTTAGGTTAGTATCATAGTTAGTTTGGGTCCTCAGCCTTTATCATGCATTTTGAATATTTAGACAAAAACAAGTAAAGTAATCTTTAAAGGAGTCTCGAGGTCTAATTCATTGTAAAAGATCCTTTTTTCAAATATTTGATGGTTCTATTGTGTCCAAAAAGCCAAAATTAGCCAAGTAACACTATTAGTTTATATATGTAGGGCTTCGACTAAACCTCGAGGGTTCAATTGGGATTATTTCTCTAAGTCCCAAAGACTGAATTATTGCTTTTGGTGCAAAGAAAACTATCTTTGCATTGGTGGGCCTCTTGTTATGATCTCAGAGAAGGAAAATACTCCTCATCGTAAATACAATTATAGGACCACTTTTGCAAGGGATTTCCCTTTTTGTTCATCACATTTATGGGTTAGGGATAGCATTCTCGAAGGTTTATTTAATTTGGCTTCGATTCAGCCTTCATCACAATCGTGATGTTCCAACTGCAATTATGAGACTTAGGATGGGCCAGGCTTTGTTTTCATGATGTAAGGCTCATGTTCGCAAAGAGTATTAAGTACCTAGACAATTTTAAAATATTTTTCTCATCTAAAACTCCATTTTCACCATTATTATACTTTGGGGAGCTCGAATTTTGATGATTTCAAAGGGTCTTTTCATCAATCATGCTAGAGTAATCTATAAACTCCAATTTTCATCATTTTATATTTATTTCATCTACCAAACAACTTCAAATTTTTTATTTCAAACTTGGATTTTGGGGCTTTTATCCTATAAACTATAAAATTAGATTTTCATTGATTTAAAGTCCGATTTCAACTTGTTTCCATCTGAGCTTTTAGATTTAGTCTCCTCTTGTTACGGAAAAAATGATTTCTAAATAAAATTCCAAATATACCCTTTTTGATTCCTAATTGATTTTTGAATTAATTTTTTACTCAAAATAAATATAGTCAATATGGGTATTGTTGGGTTCCTTTTAACATGTAGACTATATTTTTGATAGATTTAGTCCTAGAGACCGTTTGTGAAGGGAAGGCTCCACATTTAAGGGTCTAGGCTTGGATTTTGTCTTTTTGGGGTAGGTTATGGCTTAATTTTCTTCAAACTAAATTGGGTAGTTAACTATTCATGTAAAGTATGCTATAGGTTGGGGATTTAGTTATGCGATTGTGTTTTGGGGTTGTTATATATTGTATTGCCTGTCTGTAGGCTTATATGTATATTATTATTGACTTGAGTAATTAAATTAGTTTTGATGTTCGTGTGGGGGCTTGACTTGATATAGTAGTCCTTATTTTTGCATTTATTTGCCTTATTATTATTATCGTATATCCCAAAAAGGGGCTTATATAGGTATTATAGGCCTTATTTGAGCATTGTATGCCTATATCATTATAGTGATGTCCTAGATTGGGACTTGGATTGATACTATCCATGTTTTACATGACTATTTATTCTGGTGGTACCATGTGATGGATTATATCATGAAATATTGAAATATTTATTAAATTTTGAGCTCATTTATATCATTAATAAATTGATCATTATTTTTATACTAATTTGATTATGAGCACACATTCATTCATTCATACTCATGAGATTGGTACCACTGAGGAACATTAATTTTGAATGAAAATAAAATACTTTGTAAAATCCTCGGTCGGGGTCTTTGTTGACTAGATTGATTGAGATATTCAGTAAAACCATTGCCTGAGGTATTTGCCAACTACATTGATTGATCTTGTAAAAGTGTTTTGATTGCAAACGCCCCATAGATTCTGTCCTAGAAGCTTTAGCTCGGAAGGTGTATTCGGGGTCATGCGATGGAGTAATTATCAATATCTTCCGAGCTAGACAAATGGAATTATCTAACATGCATGATTATGCAAACCCTGAATTGCATACCCCGAATTGCATGCATGATTATGCAATCAATATCACATAATTCTATTTCATTGCATTTTTTATTCTACTTACATGCATTATTGTCGTGTGTTTAGTTCTTATCATATATTTAAGTGCAGTTATTCTGATATAATTATTATACTTGTAGAATTGTTAGGAGATACAATGTTAGTTATCATTTAGGAACTTTCTATATGTAGGTAGAAGTATGCTTGTAGTATTCTTTATCTATTCTTTTTTTCCTTTTCTCAGTCGACCTATGATCCTACTAAGTACAAGTGGACCATACTCACTCTTACTTTTATGCGTTTATGGTATAGATCCAATACAAATGCAATCCATGGTTTCTGATTTATGCTATTAGAGGCTGATTTGGAGTACAATGAGCTCCAATATTTGGGGTATTCAGACTCCCTTTTATCTTATTTTGTGTTTATTTGCTTATCAAAGACAAGTTCATGTATTTTGGATTTTCATATTTGTATTAATTCTCCTTACACATGAAACTAGATTCGTAGGTTGGAGTTATATTATTTCAGTTTTGGATTTCGTTCTATTTTTATGTATACATTTGGCCTAACATTATTTAAAGTATCATTTGTAGGATTCTTTTATTTTTGTTTCTGTATTTCTATTTATATTGGCATTGGTCTTACCTAGTTGGTATGGGGAAGATGCCATTATGTGATGCCCTGGAAAAATTTTCCGTTAAGATCTTGCATGAAAATGTGTTGAATTCTGTTCTTTATCGTGATTAATAATTTTTCTGTGTGGAATTTCTGGATATGCGACTCGTAATCGCATAGAGCATCGAATAATATTTCCAAAGATATGTGGATCATCCAAAATGGACACTCGATCGATGAGTTATGATCATTCCGATCTAACCGTGAATAGTGGTGAACAGTAAATATACAGGAAACAAATACTGCGGCCAGGCGAATTTTAGGGTCAAATTCAAACGATCATAACTCCTTGTACATAATGATCTGGGTGAGATACTATATATCAACAGAAAGCTCTGAAATTCCTATTTCCAATAAAATTGGTTTCATCCAATTTGTCCATTGGAGCAAAACGTTATGGTCGTTCTACTTCAGCCTACCAAAAAAGTCCACCAAAGGACAGATTTGATATTATTTGATTTTTAAGGGTATTTTGGTCATTTCCACTCCAATCCATCCGGGTAAACCATGGATTTAAGTCCATTAAGAGCATTCAATAGCTCATTTTTCTCCAAAATTTTCTAAGGCTCAAACCCCAACCCTACTACTCCAAATTTCATCCTTCTATGTCTCTTGATTGAAATTGAACCGTATAAATTTCAAATTGATTTGGGATTCGAGTTGATCATGTTAAGGGCTTCGAGAAGCACCCTTTATTTTCGTGAATAAAGTTCCAAAGTAGGAAGTTCATATTCATCTTCCATTTTTAGGTTTGTGGGGCTTTGAACAAGATTATCCTTTCGATCTTGTGCCCGGTATTTTTGTTGAATTACATTGACATGAGATTTTACATGTGTTACCATGAATTGGAAATATGGTTTTATATCTTATATTATTATCCATGAGCTATGGGATTATGTCATCCGATATGTGAATGATGTTGAGATGGAATTATGTCCAAAAAGTATTTGATTGTGAGTGTATGATGATTTAATTTGTTAAGCCTTGATTTGTACTATCATTCCACTATTTCCTTATTATGAATTTATAATTGATATTGGAAATTCTATATCCCTACTATGGGTTGATGTCTCAAGTACCTTTAAATGAGACTTGGATGGCAAATTGAGAAATCTTGATATTGAAGTTGCAATGAGTCTTGGTATTTTCCGGATGGTTTTGACGAGTTAAATTGTTGAAAATATTATGTATTGATTCTTCATATCCTTGTCCAAATGTCGAGTCGGTTATGGTTCAATGCATTGATACCTTGTTGATGTTGAGGAAGATTAAAATATTTTGAGCTAAAATGTGTTGAGTTAGGAATCCACAAATTGATATGATTTGATAAATGAGAAAGAGATTTGATTTGGTCTTTATGATAGACCCTTGTGATGTTGTGGTGGATTTTCTAACGCGTTCTGAGCTTATCGGGGAATAGTACTTTGCACCGAGAGGGAAATTTTGTTTTTCCCCAAACCTATGTGCCACCGTAGGGTTGTTTGATGATGATATTATTGGCCAGAGAGCCCAATTGTGAATATTGTAGTTTTAAGGTCGTACTCCCTGGCAAAGAGTATGACATTCCCGCCAACGGGGGTTTCAAATGTTGGTATTCCACGTAGCTCACGTGGGGTTGTCGGTTATAGGAAACTCCCCTGTCCATAAGAGCCATGTTTATTGAAATACTGAGTCACTCCGAGTTTTGATGTGGTAAGTCAAGTTGCCTATGATGATCTATAATGATTTATGAGTTTTTTCTCCTACATTTCCTATCTAAGATGTTATGAGTTGCATGATTCAATGTCACTCAAGCCAGGTGTGTCATTATGGTCCGGATGTACATTTTTATGAAATTTATGATATTATTTATATTTTGCGTGCGCCCCCAGATACTCAGTAAGTATCTTGTGTTGACCCACATATTTCTCTATGGGATGCATTCTTACCATGATGTAGTTTCAGGTACTCAGCCGCAACCACGACAGTGATATTCGAGTGTCGCATCTACGTTTCTTCAGTGGTGAGTCCTCATGGTTCAAGGACCAAGTTGCTAGTTTTCATGCTGTTGTTTTGTGATCCCTTTGGTCTGTTGAATCAGTTGGGGGTTTGTCCCAATGGCTCGTTGATTTTGCTGTATAGAGGCTTGTCAGACTAGCGTATTGTTGGGTTGGTTTGTGTATAGGCATTCCATATATGTACAGTCTAACTATATTCCGTTCCATGTGTGAGGTGATATGATATACAATTATATATATATTATTAGCGTAGTATGTATGTTGTTGTGTTGGAACCCAAGGGTAGTGTTTTGGCTTAAAGGGTTAGCTTGAGGCTACGTGTATCCTTGGGCACCGTGTGGCATCTCGGGATTATATTTCGGGCGTTACAAACTTGGTATCATAGCCTAAGGTTGTGAAGAGTCCTATGGAGTCTGACAAGCCACGTTACGTAGAGTCTTGAGCATCGGTGTGTAGCGCGCCACACCTATGATCAAGAGGCTGCGAGGTATTCTAGGAAAAGTTGTTTCTTTCTTTCTATAAGAGTCTATCATACTTATAACTTTTTCCTTCTACTGTTAATTCGTGCGTTCTTATGACAGAAAATGCCTCCACGTCGAGCTCATGGAAACAATAACCAACCTCAACCCGTTGATCCGTTACATGAGACGGTATCCCATGCCGAATTTTGGGCAGCTTTTCAGATGCTAGCCCGGGCAGTTACCGCCAATACTCAGGCCAACGCTCTATCTCCGCAGGAAAATAATTCTTCAGCAGCATGAATTTGAGACTTTATGCGGATGAATCCTCCAGAGTTTCATGGGTCGAGAGCAGGTGAGGACCCAAAATATGTATGTTGATGAAATAAAGAAAATAACACAGATTATGCATGTGACCGAGGAAGAGAGTGTGGAGATGGCTTCTTATCGATTGAAGGATGTTGCCTATGATTGGGTGCAGATGTGGAATAAGGGTAGAGAGGAAGATACCACTCCGGTGACTTGGAAATTATTCCAAGATGCTTTCTTGGATAGATTCTTTCCTCTTGAGTTACAGGAAGCTAGGATAGAGGAGTTTATGAATTTGAGACAAGGCTCTATGTTGGTTAAGGAGTATTGTCTTAAGTTTGATCAGCTATCGAAGTATGCTCCCAATATGATGGCTGACTCGAGGACTAGCATGAGCAAGTTTCTAACTGGGGTGTCGAGTTATGTGGTGAAAGAATGTAGATCTTCTATGATCAACAGGGATATTGATCTTCCTAGGTTAATGATTCACGCCCAACAAATTGAGTCAGATAAGATAAAGGAAAGAGAAAGAGTAAGAGGGATTAAGAGAGTCAGATCGGAGCAACAGGGGTCTGGTCAGACTAGATTCTCCAGAGGGAGTCGCCCTCAGTTTCAGAGACATCTATTTATATCTGCGCCTTCCTCAGCTAGTGCTCCCATATATCGGGGTAGGCAGGATCTCGAGAATAGGTCGGTACTTTCCAAGTCTCAGGACATTGTAAGCAACCGGCCTCATCCTCTTTCGTGTGCTAAGTGTGGTAAAGACCATTTTGGGGAGTGTTATATAGGGCAGCGGGGCTGTTTTGGTTATGGAAAGTTGGGCCACATACTTAGATACTGCCCGTATGGCAGACAGTGGAGTAGTGATGCCCGTCCCCAGAGTTAGGCTACCAGTGCCCCGCCTCCCACAACCCGTCCAGTTCCTCCTCAGGGTGTTTCATCTAGTACTGCTGGAGGTCAACGCTAGAATCGTTTCTATGCTATACCACCTCATCAGGAGTAGGAGAACTCTCCTGATGTTGTCAGTGGTATGCTCCGTGTTTTCTATTTTGATGTCTATGTGTTGATGGACCCCGGTTTGTGTTTTTCTTGTGTTACACCTCTGGTTGCTGTAAATTTTGAAACGGATCCTGAACTAATTTCTGAGCCTCTTTTGGTTTCTACTCCGGTAGGAGAGTCTGTTATTACAAAGCGGGTGTATAAGAAATGTCCCATTACTGTCTTTCATCGGGTTATGTATGCTGATTTGATTGAGCTAGATATGGTTGACTTTGATATCATTCTGTGTATGGATTGTCTTCACTCATGCTATGCGCCTATTGATTGTCGTGCCCATGTGGTCAAGTTTCAATTTCCTGATGAACCTATCCTCTAATGGTCCGGGAGTTTTGTGATTCCTAAGTGTCGTTTCATATCCTATCTCAAAGCTAGGAAGTTGATTTCCAAGGGTTGGATCCACATTTGGTTCTGGTTAAAGACACTAAGTCTGAAACCCCAACTATTTAGTCAATAAATGTTGTTAATGAGTTTCTTGATATCTTTTCGGAAGATCTCCTAGGAGTACCTCTTAATAGAGAGATAGAGTTCGGTATTGACCTTTTTCCAGATACTCAGCCTATTTTTATTCCTCCGTATCGCATGGCTACCGCAGAACTTAAAGAGTTGAAGAAGCAATTGAAAGATCTTTTAGACAAAAGCTTTATCAGACCGAGTGTGTCCCCGTGGGGTGCACCTGTCCTGTTTGTGCATAAGAAAGATGGTTCTTTGCGGATGTGTATTGATTTCCGACAGCTTAATAGGGTTACTATCAAGAATAAATATTTGCTTCCCCAAATTGATGATTTATTTGATTAAATGCAAGGTGCAAGCTAGTTTTCAAAGATAAACCTCAGATCCGGTTATCACCAACTTAAGGTTAAGGAATGTGATATCCCCAAGACAGCCTTCCAAACCCGTTACAGTCATTTTGAATTTCTAGTAGTGTATTTCGGGTTAACTAATGCTCCAACGGCTTTCATGGATCTTATGAACCGTGTATTCCGGCCATATCTGGATTTATTTATATTAGTTTTCCTTGATGATATTCTTATTTACTCCCGAAGTGAGGGTGATCATGCGGATCATCTCTGAATCGTGTTTGAAACTCTTCGAACTCATTGGTTGTATGCTAAGTTCAGTAAGTGTGAGTTCTGGCTGAACTCTGTAGCCTTCTTGGGTAATGTATTAGAGTTGATCCTCAAAAGATAGAGGCTATAAAGAGGTGGCCCAGACCTATTTCTCCTTCTGATATTCGAAGATTCTTAGGTCTAGATGGTTATTATCGTCATTTTGTTGAAGGGTTTTCATCTATTGCGTCTCCTATGACCCGTTTAACCCAAAACAAAGTGAAGTTCCTGTTGTCCGAATCGTGCAAGAAGATTTTTCAGGAGTTAAAGACTCGACTCACTTCAACCCCTGTGTTGACTTTGCCTGACGGTGTTGATGGTTTTCTGGTGTATTGCGATGCTTCTAGAGTCGGTTTGGGTTGTGTATTGATGCAAAAGGGAAAGGTTATAGCTTATGCTTCCTCACAGTTAAAGCCTCACGAGAAGAATTATCCTACCCATGACCTTGAATTAGCTGTCGTGGTTTTTGCTTTGAAAATCTGGAGACATTATTTGTATGGTGTCCATGTTGACGTCTTCACGGACCATAAGAGCTTGCAGTATGTATTCACCCAAAAGAAGTTGAATCTTAGGCAGAGACGATAGTTAGAACTGTTGAAAGATTATGATATGAGCATACTATATCATCCGGGCAAGGCCAATGTAGTAGCAGATGCCCTTAGTCTGAAGTCCATGGGTTGCGTAGCACATGTGGAGATTGGTAAGAAAGAGTTGGCCCGTTAGGTACATCGTTTGGCTAGATTGGGGGTTAGGTTGTTTGGTGATACTGAGGGTAGTATAGGAGTGCAAAGCGGTTCCGAATCCTCTTTAGTTTCGGAAGTGAAAGAGAAGCAAGACAGGGATCCTACCTTTGTCAGGTAAAAAGAGTCAGTTAAAGACCAAAAGGTGGAGGTTTTCTCCCAAAGGAGAGATGACGTTTTGAGACTCCAAGAAAGATTATGTGTTCCTGATGTTGATAACTTGAAGCAGAGGATTATGGCGGAAGCGCATGGTACGCGATACTTCATCCATCCTGGTGCTACCAAGATGTACCATAATTTGCGAGAAATCTATTGGTGGAACGGTATGAAGAGGAACATAGCAGAATTTGTGGTGAAGTGTTCCATGTGTCAACAGGTTAAAATAGAGTATCAAAGGCCCAGTGGCGTGATGCAAGAGTTTAGTATTCCTACTTGGAAGTGGGAAGAAGTGAATATGGACTTCATAGTTGGTTTGCCTCCTTCTCGTCGCCATCATGATTCGATTTGGGTTGTCGTAGATCGGCAGATGAAATCAGCTCATTTCTTGTCTGTGCATTCATCGTATACAACTGAAGATTATGCTAGAATATATATTCGGGAACTCGTCAGACTTCATGGAATCCCTTTGGCTGTTATTTCGGACAGAGGTACTTAGTTAACCTCTCAGTTTGTGAAATTTTTCCAGATAGGTCTCGGTACCCAAATTCATTTAAGTTCAGCTTTCCATCCACAAATAGATGGTCAGGACGAGCGAACCATTTAGAATTTAGAAGATATATTGAGGGCTTGTGTGCTTGATTTTAAACGTAGTTGGGATAAGTACTTAGGATTAATCGAGTTTTCTTGCAATAACAGTTTTCATGCTACTATTGGAATGTCCCCGTTTGAAGCTTTGTATGGTAGAAGGTATAGATAACCCATTGGTTGGTTTGAAGTTGGTGAGGCTTCCACGACTGGACCGGATGCGGTGTTCGATGCCATGGAGAAAGTTAAGTTAATTCGGGAAAGGTTGAAAACCACCTAAAGTCGTCAAAAATCATACGCAGATGTAAGGAGGAAAGACCTTGAATTTGATGTTGGTGATTTAGTGTACTTGAAAGTTTCACCCATGAAAGGGGTGAAGAGATTTGGGAACAAAGGGAAACTAAGTCCCCGTTACATTGGTCCCTATAAGATTGTGGATCACATAGGAAAGGTAGCGTATAAGGTTGAATTGCCCGCGTAGTTATCTAACGTCCATCATGTTTTCCATGTTTCTATACTTAAGAAGTCTATAGGTGATTTTGTTGTGATTAATCCTTCTAAAAGCTCGGGTATTCAAGATAGTCTTTCATATGAAGAGATTCCGGTTGAGGTTTTTGACTTGCAAGTTCGTAGGCTAAGAAACGAGGAAGTTCCTTTGGTTAAAGTGCTTTGGCGAAATCAATCCGTGGAGAGTGCTACTTGGGAAGTCAAAGCGTATATGCGCGCCAAATATCCCCACCTCTTTCCTACGAATCCTGAGCATGTCAAAGGTATCGTTCTCTT
Organism: Capsicum pubescens; assembly: GCA_030864215.1. Lineage (NCBI taxonomy): Eukaryota > Viridiplantae > Streptophyta > Magnoliopsida > Solanales > Solanaceae > Capsicum > Capsicum pubescens. The sequence goes on from CM061543.1 coordinate 131,562,751, forward strand.
TTGATTTAATCCTTATTGCTATGTTTATCTTGGCTTGTGTGTTTTCTACGATATCCAAAAAAAATCTAGAATGGAGTATATGCTTGGGCAAGATGATTTTTCTCTATATACTCATTTTCATAGTATTCTCGATCTACCTATCAACATTCGAGGACAAATGTTTCCAAGGAGGAGATGATGTGATGCCTCGAATTTTTTTTTCGTTATGATCTTGGACGAAAATGTGTTGAATTCTGTTCTTTATCGTGATTAATAATTTTTCTGTGTGGAATTTCTGGATATGCGACCCGTCATTGTGTAGAGCATCAAATAATCTTTCCAACAATATGTGGATCATCCAAAACGGACACTCGAACGATGAGTTATGATCATTCCGATCTAACCGTGAATAATGGTGAACAGTAAATGTGCAGGAAAAAAATACTGAGGCCAGGCGAATTTTAGGGTCAACTTCAAACGATCATAACTCCTTGTACATAATGATGTGGGTGAGCTACTATATATCAAAAGAAATCTCTAAAAGTCCTCTTTCTAATGAAATTGGTTTTATCTAATTTGGACATAGGATCAAAATGTTATGGTTGATCTACTTCAGCCTATCAAAATAGTCAACCAAAGGACATATTTGACATTATTTGATTTTTAAGGGTATTTTGGTCAGTCTCACTCCAATCCATCCGGGTAAACCATGGATTTAAGTCCATTAAGAGCATTCAATAGCTCATTTTTCTCCAAAATTTCCTAAAGCTCAAACCCCAACCCTACTACTCCAAATTTCATCCTTCTATGTCTCTTGATTGAACCGTAGAAATTTCAAATTGATTTGGGATTCGAGTTGATCATGTTAAGGGCTTCGAGAAGCACCCTTTATTTTCGTGAATAAAGTTCCGGAGTCGGAAGTTTATATTCATCTTGAATTTTTAGGTATGTGGGGCTTTGAAAGATTATCCTTTCGATCTTGTGCCCGGTATTTTTGCTGAATTACATTGACATGAGATTTTACACGTGTTACCATGAATTGGAAATATAGTTTTATAACTTATATTATTGTGCATGAGCTATGGGATTATGTCATCCGATATGTGTATAATGTTGAGATGGAATTATGTCCAAAAAGTCTTTGATTATGAGAGTGTGATGATTTAATTTGTTAAGCCTTGATTTATACTATCATTCCACTATTTCCTTATTATGAATTTATAATTGATATTGGAAATTCTATATCCCTACTATGGGTTGATGTCTCAAGTACCTTTAAATGAGACTTGGATGGCAAATTGAGAAATCTTGATATTGAAGTTGCAATGAGTCTTGGTATTTTCCGGATGATTTTGACGAGTTAAATTGTTGAAAATATTATGTATTGAGTCTTCATATCCTTGTCCAAATGTCGAGTCGGTTATGGTTCAATGCATTGATACCTTGTTGATGTTGAGGAAGATTAAAATGTTTTGAGCTAAAATATGTTGAGTTAGGAATCCAAAAATTGATATGATTTGATAATGAGAAAGAGATTTGATTTGGTTTTTAAGATAGACCCTTGTAATGTTGTGGTGGATTTCCTAACACGTTCTGAGCTTGTCGGGGAGTAGTACTTTGCACCGAGAGGGAAATTTGGTTTTTCCCCAAACCTATGTGCCACCGTAGGTTTGTTTGATGATGATATTATTGGCCAGAGAGCCTGATTATTATTATTGCAGTTTTAAGGTCGTACTCCCTGGCAAAGAGTATGATGCTCCCGTTAATGGGGGTTTCAAACATTGGTATTCCACGTAGCTCATGTGGGGTTTCGGTTATAAGTAACTATCCTGTTCGTAACAGTCATGTTTATTGAAATACCGAGTCACTCCGAGTTTTGATGTGGTAAGTCAAGTTGCCTATGATGATCTATAATGATTTATGAGGTTTGTCTCCTACATTTCCTATCTAAGATGTTATGAGTTGCGTGATTCAATGTCACTCAAGCCAGGTGTGTCATTATGGTCCGTATGTACGTTTTAACAAAATTTATGATATTATTTATATTTTGCATCTGCCCCCACATACTCAGTACGTATCTTGTACTGACCCACATATTTCTCTATGGGCTACATTCTTACCATGATGTAGGTTCAGGTACTCTGTCGCAGCTGCTACAGTGATATCTGAGTGCCTCATCTACGTTCCTTTAGTGGTGAGTCCTCATGGTTCAAAGACCAAGTTTCTAGTTTTGGTGCTGTTGTTTTGTTATCCCTTTGGTCTGTTGAGTCAGTTGGGGGTTTGTCCTAATAGCTCATTGATTTTGCTGTATAGAGGCTATCTCAGACTAGTGTATTATTGGGTTGGTTTGTGTATAGACATTCCATATATGTACAGTCTAAAGATATTCCGTGCCATGTGCGAGGTGATATAATATGTACTTATATATATATCCTTAGCGTAGCGTATACGTTGTTGTGTTGGAACCCAAGGGTAGTGTTATGGCTTAAAGGGTTAGCTTGAGGCTACGTGTAGCCTTGGGCACCGTGTGGCATCTCGGGATGATATTTCGAGGCATTACAAACTTAGTATCAGAGCCTAAGGTTGTGAAGAGTCCGAGGGATTCTGACAAGCCGCGTTACGTAGAATCTTAAGCATCGGTGTGTAGCGCGCCACACCTATGATCAAGAGGCTGCGGGGCGTTCTAGGAAAAGTCGTTTCTTTCTTTCTACAAGAGTCTATCATGCTTACAACTATTTCCTTTTGCTATTAATTCTTGCGATCTTACGACAGAAAATGCCTCCACGTCGAGCTCGTGGTAACAACAACCAACCTCAACCCGTTGATGCGTTACATGAGATGGTATCCCATGCCAAATTTCGGGCAGCTTTTCAGATGCTTTCCCAAGCCGTTACCACCAATACTCAGGCCAACACTCCACCTTCGCAGGAAAATAATTCGGCAGCAGCACGAATTCGTGACTTTATGCGGATGAATCCACCAGAGTTTCATGGGTCGAGAGCAGGTGAGGACCCGTAAATGTATGTTGATGAAATGAAGAAAATTACACAGATTATGCATGTGACCGAGGAAGAAAGTGTGAAGATGGCTTCTTATCGGTTATAGGATATTGCCTATGATTGGGTGCAGATGTGGAATAAGGGTAGAGAGGAAGATACCGCTCCGGTGACTTGGCAATTTTTCCAAGATACTTTCTTGGATAGATTATTTCCTCTTGAGTTACAGGAAGATAAGATAGAGGATTTTATGAATTTGAGACAAGGCTCCATGTCGGTTAAGGAGTATTGTCTTAAGTTTAATTAGCTATCGAAGTACACTCCCAATAGGATGGCTTACTCGAGGACTAGTATGAGCAAGTTTCTAATTGGGGTGTTGAGTTATGTGGTGAAAGAATATAGATCTTCTATGATTAACATGGAGATTGATCTTCCTAGGTTAATGATTCATGCCCAACATATTGAGTCAGAAAAAATAAAGGAAAGAGAAAGAGTAAGAGGGATTAGGAGAGTCAGATCGGAGCAACAGAGGTCTGGTAAGACTAGATTCTCCGGAGGGAGTCTCCCTTAGTTTCTGAGATGTCCATTTATACCTGCACCTTCCTCAGCTAGTGCTCCCGTATATCGGGGCAGACAGGAGTTCGGGAATAGGTTGGTACCTTCCAGGTCTCAGGACAGTGTAAGCAACTGGCCTCATCATCCTTCGTGTTCTAGGTGTGGTAAATACCATTTTGGGAGTGTTATATGGAGCAGTGGGGCTGTTTTGGTTGTGGCAAGTTGGGCCACATACTTAGATATTGCCCGTATGCCAGACAACGGAGTAGTGATGCCCATCCCCAGAGTTAGGCTACCAGTTCCCCGCTTTCCACAACCCGTCCAGTTCCTCCTCAGGGTGCTTCATCTAGTATTGCTGGCGGTCAATGCCATAATCGTTTCTATGCTATACCAATTCGTCAGGAGTAGGAGGACTCTCCCGATGTTGTCATTGGTATGCTCCGTGTTTTCTATTTTTATGTCTATGTGTTGATGGACCCCGGTTCTTGTTTTTCTTATGTTACACCCCTGGTTGCTGTAAATTTTGAAACGGATCCTGAACTAATTTCTGAGCCTATTTTGGTTTCTACTCCGGTAGGAGAGTCTGTCATTTCTAAGCGGGTTATAAGAAATGTTTCATTACTGTCTTTCATCGGGTTATGTATGCTGATTTGATTGAGATAGATATGGTTGACTTTGATATCATTCTGGGTATGGATTGGCTTCACTCATTTTATGCGTTTATTGATTGTGGTGCCCGTGTGGTCAAGTTTCAGTTTCCTGATGAACCTATCCTCGAATGGACTGGGAGTTCTGTGATTCCTAAGGGTAGTTTCATATCCTATCTCAAAGCTAGGAAGTTGATTTCCAAGGGTTGTATCCACCATTTTGTTCGGGTTAAAGACACTAAGTCTGAAACCCCAATTATTTAGTTAATTAATGTTGTTAATGAGTTTCTTGATATATTTTTGGAAGATCTCCCTGGAGTACCTCTTGATAGAGAGATAGAGTACGGGATTGACCTTCTTCCCAATACTCAGCCTATTTCCATTCCTTCGTATCGCATGGCTCCCGTGGAACTTAAAGAGTTGAAGGAGCAATTGATAGATCTTTTTGACAAAAGCTTTATCAAACCTAATGTGTCCCCGTGGGGTGCACCTGTCCTGTTTGTGCATAAGAAAGATGGTTCTTTGCGGATGTGTATTGATTTCCGGCTGCTTAATAGGGTTACTATCAAGAATAAATATTCGCTTACCCGAATTGATGATTTATTTGATCAATTGCAAGGTGCGAGCTACTTTTCAGAGATAGACCTCAGATCTGGTTATTACCAAATTAAGGTTAGGGAATGTGATATCCCGAAGGCAGCCTTCCAAACCCCGTTACAGTTATTTTGAATTTCTAATGGTGTCTTTCGGGTTAACTAATGCTCCAGCAGCTTTTATGGATCATATGAACTGTGTATTCTAGTCATAGCTGGATTTATTTGTAATATTATTCCTTGATGATATTCTTATTTACTCTCGAAGTGAGGGTGATCATGCAGATCATCTCTGAATCGTGTTGGAAACTCTTCGAACTCATCGGTTGTATGCTAAGTTCAGTAAGTGTGAGTTCTGGCTGAACTCTGTAGCCTTCTTGGGTCATGTATTAGAGTTGATCCTCAAAAAATAGAGGCTATAAAGAGTTGGCCTAGACCTATTTCTCCTTCTTATATCCGAAGATTCTTGGGTCTAGTTGGTTATTATCGTCGTTTTGTTAAAGGGTTTTCATCTATTGCATCTCCTATGACCCGTTTGACCCAAAAGAAAGTGAAGTTCCTGTGGTCCGTATCTTGCGAGAAGATTTTTCAGGAGTTGAATACTCGACTCACTTCAACCCTTGTGTTGACTTTGCCTGACGGTGTTGATAGTTTTCTGGTGTATTGGAATGCTTCCAGAGTCGGTTTGCATTGTGTATTGATGCAAAGGAGAAAGTTATAGCTTATGCTTCCAGGCAGCTAAAACCTCACGAGAAGAATTATCCTACCCATGAACTTGAATTAGCTTCCGTGGTGTTTGCTTTGAAAATTTGGAGACATTATTTGTATGGTGTCCATGTTGATGTCTTCACGGACCATAAGAGCTTGCAGTATGTATTCACCCACAAGGTGTTGAATCTTAGGCAGAGACGATGGTTAGAACTATTGAAAGATTATGATATGAGCGTGCTATATCATCCAGACAAGGCCAATGTAGTAGCAGATGCCCTTAGTCGGAAGTCCATAGGTAGCGTAGCACATGTGGAGATTGGTAAGAAGAACTTGGCCTGTGTGGTACATCGTTTGGCTAGATTGGGGGTTAGGTTGTTTGGTGATACCGTAGGTAGTATAGGAGTGCAAAGCGGTTCCGAATCCTCTTTAGTTTCGGAAGTGAAGGAGAAGCAAGACAGGGATCCTACCTTGGTCAGGTTAAAAGAGTCAGTTAAAGACCAAAAGGTGGAGGTTTTCTCCTAAATGGGAGATGGCATTTTGAGACTTCGAGAAAGATTATGTGTTCCTGATGTTGATAACTTGAAGCAGAGGATTATGGTGGAAGCGCATGGTATGCGATACTTCATCCATCCTGGTGCTACCAAGATGTACCATGATTTTCGGGAAATATATTAGTGAAACGGTATAAAGAGGAACATAGCAGGATTTGCGGCGAAGTGTTCCACGTGTCAACAGGTTAAAATAGAGCATCAAAGGCCCAGTGGCATTATGCAAGAGTTTAGCATTCCTACTTGGCAGTGGGAAGAAGTGAATATGGACTTCATAGTTGGTTTGCCTCCTTCTCATCGCAATCATGATTCGATTTCGGTTGTCGTAGATCGGCTGACGAAATCAGCTCATTTTTTGCCTATGCATTCATCGTATACATCTGAAGTTTATGCTAGAATACATATTCGGGAACTCATCAGACTTCATGGAATACCTTTGGCTATTATTTCTGACAGAGGTACTCAGTTTACCTCTCAGTTTTGGAAATCTTTCCAGAAGGGTCGCGGTACCCAAATTCGTTTAAGTTCTGCTTTCTATCTGCAAACAGATGGTCAGGCCGATCGGACCATTCAGAATTTAGAAGATATGTTGAGGGCTTGTGTGCTTGATTTTAAAGGTAGTTGGGATGAACACTTAGCATTAATCGAGTTTGCTTACAATAACAGTTTTCATGCTACTATTGGAATGGCCCCGTTTGAAGCTTTGCATGGTAGAAGGTGTAGATCACCTATTGGTTGGTTTGAAGTTTGTGAGGCTTCCATGACTGGACCGGATGCGGTGTTCGAGGCCATGGAGAAGGTTAAGTTAATTTGAGAAAGGTTGAAAACCGCCCAAAGTCGTCAAAAATCATATGCAGATGTAAGGAAGAAAGACCTTGAATTTGATGTTGGTGATTTAGTGTACTTGAAAGTTTCATCCATGAATGGGGTGAAGAGATTTGGGAATAAAGGGAAACTAAGTCCCCATTACATTGGTCCCTATAAGATTGTGGATCGCATTGGGAATGTAGCGTATAAGGTTGAATTGCCCGCGGAGTTATCTAACGTCCATCCGGTTTTCCATGTTTCTATGCTTAAGAAGTCTATTGGTGATTTTGTTGTGATTGATCCTTCCGAATGCTCTGGTATTCTAGATAGTCTTTCATATGAAGAGATTCTGGTTGAGGTTTTTGACTTTCAAGTTCGTAGGCTAAGAAACAAGGAAGTTCATTTGGTTAAAGTTCTTTGGTGAAATCAATCCGTAGAGAGTGCTACTTGGGAAGCCGAAGCGGATATGCGCTCCAAATATCCCCACCTCTTTCCTAGATCAGACTTGAGAAATTCTCTGCCTACTGTTGACGACGATCTTGATGGGATATCACAACCATGACAAGCCATCACAAATCGTCGTCACCAGAAAGCCTAAAATCTGAAAAATGGGCCTAATTTTAATAAGATCCGACCTGGCCCAAATCGCGAGCCTTTTTAAATTTCCACCGCTTTTAACTTCTTTTTCTTTAGTTATTTTTTTCCTTAGTTAAAATAGTTTCCATTCTTGGCAAAGCACTCTAAGCAAAACAAGTTTAATTTGTGTGTGGTTTGCACTTAAGAATCAAGAACATCTTCCTTCACACTTTTTCTTATGTGTGGCACTAGATTAAAAGCTCCATTAGGTATACTCTACTTCAACACTTCTTTGCTTGTGATGTATGGTGAATCAAAGCTAACTCAAGTCCCCAATGTGATTGAATCAAGTTCAAACTTGGAAAATGTCTAAAATCGCACCTAGGGTTTACTATACAAGGCCAAGGGTTGAAAAGATAGCTCACGATTCAAATTCAAGTAAATCTTAAGCAAGAATGGGGACCAAAAATTTAGTCAAAGTCAAAAGTGGGTTCTGATAAGTTTGACGACATCCATGATAGGCTATCACTATCACGACGGCTTATCAGGAATGTCGTCAAAAGCTGACAAAACTGAAGTTGGTTCTGGATAGAGATGGCGACAATCGTGATGGGCTATCACAATTATGATGGCCTATCATTAAGGTCGTCAGAAAGTGTAAAATTTTTTGGGTTCTATCTGAGGTTCATGACAACTGTGATAAGCTATCATGGTCGTGACGGCTTGTCACGAATTGTCATCACACCTGGGGCCTGAAACATAAATGAGCTTAAATTATTAATGTACCTGTGTTTGTGATCATTAGGGTTGAGTAACATTCTTCTAATGTCTCTAGGTACTCTAAAATGGCACCAAAAATAAAGAGTCCCACAGAACCAAAGATAGAAGCCAAAGATGATGTACATCGTAAGCTCCTCAACGAGGAATCTGACTACGAGGAGGAGGAACCCTTGCTCAGAAGGCTAAAGAAGAAGCAGAGTCCAAAGAAAACTCCACCATCTCCACCAATTGAGGTGGAGGACAGTGATGATACTGAGTCGACCACATCTTCTGAGTAGGAGGGGTCTGAAAATAGTGAGTCTGAACAGCATGAGTATGAAAATGCCGAAGCTAATAAAGAGGATCAAGAAGAATCTGAAGAATCTAACTCCGAAGGAACAACTTCTGGGTTCTCATCCACTGATAAACAAGATAATGAAGAGTCTCTACCTCGGAGGACTCTTATCAAATGTAAGAACTTGGAAGTGAGGAACAATTCTAGATGGCAAATCCCTAGAGCTGAAGACATCTATATTGATGGGTTGCAAAGAAATGATAGAAGGAATGTGAAGAGGCCAATCCAAGAAGAAAAGATGATCATCACGAAAGGGTTGAGAAGATACCCTGAAGTAGAGAAGAAATTCAAATAATACGTCTTAGGAAGGACTACAGAAAGGGGAGGTTTATTTTTCCCCACACTGGTATGGGAGTTCTATGCAAATTACCCAGCCTAGTTGGAGAATATATGCAAACCAGGTGGCAAAGTAGCAGATCAACCTCTTCTAGTGAGAGTTTGGGTGAGGGGTGTAAGCGTTGATGTTTCGACTAGAGCCATCAACAGATTTGTGCACGGCCCCAACTTCATGCCTAAGGCCACCACACCATCATTTTATGCTCAGATAAAGAATAAAGACAAACAACATCCTTGGTTGGCCAACTTCATCGCTGACGAAGAACCAACTTGGGTGACAAATCCAAATGAGAGAATCTGTAAGTCTTCGTTGACTCAGGAGGCAAAATTTTGGTGGGTCATAGTGCGAGTTTGGCTAATGCCTATTGAGGGATACAATATTTTGGGCGGATGATCGGGCTATTTTGGTAGCAAGTTTGGTGCAGCAGCTTCCTTGAACTTTGGGGAAATCATTACGGATGATATGAAGATCAAGATATCGAGGGTTGACACTACTTATCCTTTTTTCGTGTCTTATTACAGAGCTGTGTAGAGCTGCTGAGGTGCCTAAGATTGTGGGAGTTGACGAAGACGTTCGTGGCTAAAAGACTCACAACCCCGTCCGGTTTGATGAGATTCAGCTGGGACATAGACTTGACAGGGGAGAAGAGGTAGTAGCGGAACCACCGGTTAAAAATACAGGAGCATCACCTCAGGTCGATGTACAGGATTCTTCAGCATAGGTAGCTTCAGTTCCTGAGACTGAAGCCAATCTCTTAGTTCCTCCAGCAGCAACAGGTTTGGCATTTCAACCTATTGATATCACGAAGGTATCTAAGCAGGTAAAGTGGTGCGAGACGCAGCTACATGCCTTTGTCAAGCAGTTTGCTGCTGCTGTGGACAAAAGAATCAAGGCTGCACTAGAGCCTGTTATGACATTGCCTATGGGAGTTGCAGATTTGGGGAACAGATTCGATGCCCGGGCAAAAAAGATGACAGGTGTTGATCTTGCTACATTCAGGGTTACGTTGGATAAGGTTAAGGCTAAAGTTGGGGTGTTGTAGTAGCACCAAATTATGATGCCAACAAGTTCAGTTGTGGAAGAATTAGAGGAAGAAATTCCTATACTTGATCTCACTGCAGACTCCCTGAAGAAAAAAAAGGAAAAAGGGGAAAAAAGCAAGAATAAGAGAGAAGAACCAGATAGTGAAGAAGAAAGAAAAGAAAAGAAGAAGGCAAAAAAGAAAGAGATGAAAAAGGCAAGATTGGATTCTATGACTGATAATGAGAAATGGGAAACAGCTATTCAAGCTAGGGTTGCAGGTGTTTCATCCAGCCAAGCTCGGACCACCGCCAGGCCAAATGTTCCTGATGGGGAGAAGACAACAGATGATACAGTAGCAGGGTCGAAGACCCAAGATCTATGTGCTTGACTATCTTCAGGTATACCCTAACCCTTAGTGCATTTAATTTTTGATTATTAATTTAAGGGTGTAGGGTAAATTGTTGTTGTAACATAGTCTGTAGATAATTAGAGTAGTACAAGTACTTGAGGCAGTTGGCTTATTTTGTGATTTATGAGTACTTCTCCAGTGGTCTGATCTATTGTGTACTATGTGATTTGCATCCATTGTGACCACAGTGTATCTTTTTGTGGCATTAGTATGGAAAATGAATGACCTGTGTTAAACAAATGCATGAACCGGATAAGTAGTGATATGTAAGATACTTGTGTACCATGTGTGTGTAAGGTCTTGCTCAGTTCCTGTTGTGCTTTAAATATAGAAATTACCTGATTAGTCTTGCCATGGTCTGAGGATAGAAGTTAGGACAGGATCATAGGTTGTCATTGATTAACCTATTTTTAGCCTAAAATATCCTTTCCTGTATGCATAACACCCTTGATCCCTGTTTAGAGCCTAAATTGACCCTTTCTTTCGTATGACACCTATCACCTTCCCATGTATACCATAATGAACCTATTTATGTCTGGCCTTCCTTGGACACTGAGCACCTTGATCTAGGAAAACAACCTATGTTGAGGGTGTCTATCATAGGGGTGCATGGTGTAAAATGAGTGTGAAAAAGGTAGATATTAAAAAAAAAGAGGGCAGCACCCAACTTGAATTTGGATTTCTTATAAGGGAAGAGAAGAAAATAAAGAGGATAATAAGTGAGTCTCAAGAAAGTAGTGTAGTCTCAAGGAGGCATAGTCACTCTTAATGAACTTGAATATCATACCATCCCCAAACCACACTATAAGCCTAAAAAAAGTCCTATAGTTATTCTAGCTGACCTATCTGAGGATTTTGGTAACGAAAATAAGGGCAAGCCTATGGAACTTGACATACAATGACTGTAACTTCTTTTTGAGCGTGAGAGTCTTGTGATGAACCCCATATTTTCATTATTGGATTCCTTATATGAGAGGATGGGTATTTCTTTATTGTGAGGGCACACTGGTATCATTGCTAGCTACTTGCTTGTTTAGATAGTGTGACATTAATATGTGAATGGTTATTGCGGCTAAGATTGATGTTGTTGCTTGATTCCTTTGTGTTATAGTATTGTTTTCAATAATATGCACAGTTGGTATTAGTTTGTTTGGCATTGAAAGGATAACTTTGTGTCGATCTTAAATAAAAAATTGGCGACTGAATGTGCTATGTGTTCCCTTAGTTGGATTAAGTTGCTTGAGGACAAACAATTGTTTTAAGTTGAGGGTGTTGATGTGTGGGCAATTGCGAACATATTTGAGGCCTTTAACCTAGAAAAATTGTGAGGCCTTAAGCAATTTTTGATGTGTTTATGTTAATTTTATAGATTAAGCTAACGGGATAGAGAACCAACAAGAATGGAGAAAAACAAGTCGACATCTGAAGAAATCTAAAGAAAGGTGTGGCTGACAAAATCTGTGACAAGGAGTCACCCCCGTGATAGGCTATCACAGTTGCCGTCAAACGTAACCAGGGAGTTGGCATGAAGTGAATGTTGTGACGACATATGCTGATAAGACATCAAAAGTGTGACAAGCTATCAAAATCATCGTCAACCTTAGGCAGAAATTACCGAAATGGAGGAGGAGCTGACAACATTCATGATATGCCATCAAGATCCTGATAGGGCATCACTATCATCGTCAACCTTAGGCAACAAAAACTGAATTTGCAGAGAAGCAGACGATGTCCTTGATAAGCCGTCAAAATTATGATAGGCCATCACAATCGCCGTCATCTATTCTGAAGAAAATATGAATCTTTAATTTTATTTCCTTATTTAGGGTTAACTATTTAAAGCCTTGTTTTAGGGTTTTTCTATAATCCATCAATTAATTGACATGTCCTACAACATACGACTTTTTCTTCTCTCTGTCTCTCAAAGATAAATATTTTGGTGGTTTGCCTTGTGATTCAATTGAAAGAACACTTTTGATTTCCTTCATTATTGTAAGTTAATACTTACAATTATAAATTCAACTTGTGTGCTTATTTCCTGAATTATGAGTAGATAAACTCTCTTAACCTGGGTTATGGAATCTAGGGTTAGGTCATGATAAGAAGCTGATTAATTACTCAAGGTTTAATAGGTGTTAGGATTTCGTAGTAATTCTGATATTCTAACTTATGTCTGTTGGTTGCAAACAATAGGCGTACCTACTTTAGTTTGCTTGAGAAAGAAATCATAAATAGTAGAAAGTGAATTATCGACAGGGACTCGTAAAGGCTTCATTTAATAATCAGTATTGTAATAAGATTGATTAACCTGAGGTAAAATATGGGCAGTGAGTTGCGATTCCCTAAGTCCAAAAGGATTAGGAAATTAGACGCTCGAATAGGTCAAGAGATATTCGAGCATACTATCGATAGAGATAACTTGTCATCCTAATCACCGTGAGAACCTTGAGTTATTTGTAGCATCTGTCATATACCATAAACCCTAGTGAACGTAATCCCGGTTATTTCATAAAATATTGATTACAAACATTAATCTTAAAGTGACTAATAATTGTCTGTGAAATTTAAACCCCCATTTCAGGAAACAGTTAACTACCAGTGAATTATTTCATAAACTTAAGTGCACACCCTATTCCCTGTGGGATTCGACCCCAACCTAGTTGGGTTTTATATTGACAACGATTGCTTACACCTGTTCAAGAGTGTAGTTTGAGCGTTATCACTTTTCTTTGTTTCAAACTTGAAAAGTAAGACCAAGAACAACACTTGTTCAAATAGAAAGGTTCTTGTTGGGAAAAGAAATGGTTTACATAAATCTAAAGGCTTTAACCTTTGGATAGAGGGTAGATGCCTTAACCGGATCAACCCATGTTAGATTATAGTTGAATTAATACTATGTTCCTTAAGTTTGAAAGAATTAAGGGATAAGTTACTAATTTAGGTTGAGAAACTAATGGGTAAACCATAGAATTCAATTACTCTTGTAATAAGATTTGTTCATTGGAAATCTAATATAGTTCACAACCCTAGCTTCTTAAGCATCTTGGTAACCATAACTCTAGTTTAACTTCTCTTATTGAATTACTATTAGCAATATAACCTATAGTTGATTTACTTTCTATGACAAACATTTGAATATAATTGATAAATCAAAATCCTCCTCTATTCTGGAACCTTCAATCAACAGACTAGTAACATCCACAATACCTAGTGAACACAGTATTACCTATGGGATTCTACACCCAACCCAGTTGGTTTCTATATTTGACAGCGATCGCTTACACTTTATAATGAGAGTTGTAATTTAGGTGTATCAAATTTTGGCACTGTTGTCAGGGAATACGGTTGTTAATTAAGTTTGTGTTTGTTAATTGACCTTTGGTCAAGTTTCCCAAATTTTAATTTTGTTTGTTGTTTTTGTTCTATGCAGGGGAGTTATTGTGTATGCCAAGTACACAGAGATCGGGTGAACCATTATTACCAATACATCCAGAACCGCAACCAATTGGCAGAATAGCAGATCCCTAAGATGCTGAGAGTCTAGCCGCTTTGGCTAGAGCTCAACTAAATCAGCAGAATAATGGTAAGCGGGCACATAATCCTAATCCTAATGATGATTATTTGGGGGATGATGACTTGTTAGATCCTGTTAATCGAAAGCATGCAGAGAATATAGTTGCACTAGTGAACAGAAATGTAAACAAAAACTATCCTTTTAGGGCGAGACCTGATGCCAAGCTGTGCAATTTGATCTTAATGATGATGATAATGGAATGGATGGATCTGGTACCACTGGAGCTATTATTACCCCACCTCTAGCACTAAGAGCAAAGTTCAATATTATCAGTACAATGATTCAACTCCTTCATCTGAAGGGGCTGTTTGGTGTACTCCCGGGAGATGATCCCAATATGTATTTAGTGAACTTTGTCACTATTTGCAAGTCCTTTGATAACTTGGTAAAAGGATAGAATTCCATCTACCTACATTTATGTACATTTCTTCTATTTTGGGAGGCAACATTATGGCTTAATGAGCTGATGCCTGATTCTATAACCAACTGGAGGCAGTTGAAAGAGGCTTTCCTAGAAAGGTTCTTTCTGACTTTCAAGAGGGTACAGTTGAGGGATGAGATCAGAAACTTTAGGAAGCTCCCAACCAAAGCTCTTCACGAGACATGGGAGAGGTTAAAAAAGAAGCTGAGCAGTGACCGAACCATAATATGACAGATATTTATCTGATGGAGATGTTTTATCAAGCTTTAAACTCTATTACAAAGCTAGTTGTTGATAATGCTACAGGGGGATCATTTGTGGATCTCACTTTTCAAGAGGCATCAAAAATGCTTGATTGGATGACCAAACAAAGTAGAGATTAGCATACCAAGAATTCTGTGGTAGCAAGCCCTACTGTGTCTATTGTACTCCAACCATGAGAATCAATGTCGTCTTAACCTACCGATGCAAGAGGTGGTTAAGAAGGAATTTATTAACTGGATGGACGTAAGAGTGGTTTATCCTATTTCCAACAGTAAATGGGTAAGCCCAGTTTAATGTATTCCAAAAAAAGAGGGCATGCCTATTGTTGCAAATCAAAAGAATGAGTTAATTCCCCTCAGGACTATGACTGGGTGGAGAGTTTGCATGGACTATTTCAAACTAAACTCATGGACTTTGAAATACCATTTCCCAATGCCCTTTATGGATAAAATACTTGATCGATTGGCGAGAAGGAGGTGGTATTATTTCATGGATAGCTATTCTGGCTATGACCAGATATGTATTGCTCCTGAAGATCAGGAGAAAATGACATTCACATTCCCTTATGGAACTTTTGCATTGAAGCGGATGCCGTTTGGGTTATGAAATACACCTGCTACCTTTCAATGGTACATGATGTCTATTTTCTCAAATATGGTGGAAGACACCTTGGAGGATTTCATGGATAATTTTTATGTGGTAGGAGATTCAATTGAGATATGTTTTGCGAACTTGAGTAGAGCCTTGCAACGGTGTGTGGAATTTAATTTGGTGCTTAACTGGGAGAAATGCCACTTCATGATGAAAGAGGGCATTGTTCTCGGGCATAAAATTTCAGCAAAAGGGATAGAGGTTATTGATCCAAGGTTGAGGTTATTGAGAAGCTACCACCTCTCATCTCAGTGAAGGGAGTTCATAGTTTCCTTATTCATGCTGGCTTTTATCGAAAGTTTATAGGTGACTTCTCCAAGATTGCAAATCCACTTTGCAAACTTTTGGAGAAGGAAGCTAAGTTCTCCTATGATGATGATTGCTTGAAGTCATTTGAATACCTTAAAAGAAAGATGGTTAAGGCCCCTATCATTGTTTCACCAGATTGGTCAAAAATATTTGAGATCATGTGTGATGGAAGCGGTGTTTCCCTTGGAGATGTGTTGGGGAAAAAGAAGGACAAATTGTTTCATCTAATATATCATGATAGCAAAGCACTGAATGGAGCTCAAAAGAATTACACCATCACCAAATAGGAACTTTTTGCTGTAGTCTATGCTTTTTGAGAAATTCCGGGCGTATCTGCTAGGAACCAAGGTAGTGGTCCACACTGACCATGCAGCTATGAGATATTTGATGGAGAAAAAGGATGCGAAGCCAAGTTATCTTAGATGGGTACTGCTTCTTTAAGAATTTGAGTTTGAAGTTAAAAATAGAAAGGGGTGTGAAAACTAAGATGTGGATTATCTGTCCAGGTTGGCTAGTGAACAAGCAGTTAGAGTTGAATTTGAGATCAATGATGCATTTCCCGATGAGGAAATCTTGGATGCTATTATGGATAAAATACCTTGGTATGCTGATTTCGTAAATTATATAATGAGCAATGTGATACTAGAGAATCTCTCCTTTCATCAAAGGAAAAAGTTTTTCTATGATGTGATCTATTACTTCTTGGATGAACCGTATCTTTTCAGGCGATATGCGGATGGTATTATTAGACGGTGCATACCCAAAGTAGATATGTTGAGTATACTTGAAGCAAGCTATGCTTCCCCAGTTGGAGGTCACCATGCAGGTGATCGGACTACAGTAAAAGTGCTTCAGAGTGGCTACTATTGGCCCTCTTTGTTCAAGGATGCTTATGATTTCATGAAGAGATGTGACCAATGTCAAAGGCAAGGGTCCATCTCAAAGCATCATGAGATGCCAATGTCTAAAATACTGGAGGTAGAATTATTTAATGTGTGAGGCATTGATTTCATGGGGCCTTTCATGAGCTCATTTGGGATGAAGTACATACTAGTTGCTGTTGACTATGTGTCAAAATTGGTCGAGGTTGTGGCTCTAGCGGATAATGAAGGAAAGCAGGTTGTTGAATTCTTAAAGAGTAATATCTTCTCTCACTTTGGGGTACCACGTATCATCATAAGATATGGAGGATCACACTTTTGCAATAAGATATTCAAAGCTAACTTGGTAAAATATGGAGTCTAATAGCATAAGGTAGCTATCCCATAACACCCACAGACCAGTGGGCAGGTGGAGATCTCTAATTGGGAAATTAAAGCTATACTTTCCAAGACTATAAATACTAGCAGGAAAGATTGGTTTAGGAATCTAGATGATGCCTTATAGTAATATCAAACGGCTTTTAAGACATCAATTGGCATGTCACCATACCAATTAGTTTATGGAAAGGTGTTTCATTTGCCAATTGAACTAGAGCATAAAGCATTATGGACACTGAAGCGGATTAATATGAACTGGAATGAGGAAATGGATATGAGACTGGGGCAGCTAAATGTGATAGATGAGTTCCATCTTGGAGCTTATGAAAGATTTGACTTGTACAAAGAAAGAATGAAGAAGCACCATGACCGCCGAATTGAAAAGCGGGATTTTCAGAAAGGTGACTTGGTTCTCCTTTTCAACTCTTGACTCAAGTTTTTTCCAGGTAAGCTCAAATCCAAATGGTCTGGCCCATTTAGAGTTAACCAAGTCTACTCATCTGGAGTTGTGGAACTCGAAAATAAAGACGGAAGTTCCTTCAAAGTTAATAGGCAATGATTCAAATTGTACATCGATTCAATAGACTCGATAAAAAGTATTGATACAATTTATTTCGATGAAATCTGAGTAATCGATTTAACTGAATCGTGTCGCGACGATAAATAGGCGCTAGTGGGAGGAAACCCATGGTGTGTTGTTGTAAAGGCATTTGTTAAATTATTTTTGTGATTTTGTGAATTTTTTATGTGTTTGTGAAGTTTGCAGGATCAAAAGTGCAGAAAAAAAGAGTGATAAAGTTTGAAAAAAGGGAGAAAATCAGAGCTACTAGAGCAAAAGTAATGGTTGATTTGGTGGACCACCAGTCATCTGACGGACCACCATTTTTACCGTCGTAAAAAGGATGAAAAATTCATTCACTAGGTAAAGTTGATGGTCAAAATGGTGAACCGTCGCAAATTTGGTAGACCACCAAATCGATCGTCGAAACTCAAGCTGGTGGCCTAAATTCTGGTAAGGGGCGATGGTCAAAGTGGTGGACCGTCACCAAATTAGTGGACCGCCAAATTGACCATCGTTGTTAAGCTAAAGTGACTATGTTCTGGTAAGAAACAATGACCTAATTGGTGGTCTATCATATTTCCAACGGACCATCGCTTAAGCAGTCGAAGTTACCCTAATACTGGGTCAGGTCGGGTTAATTTAGAATCCTATTTAAAGGACCCATACTTGACCATAAAGATTTTAAAGATGTAAAATAAAGCGGTTACAATGTTTGTAACCTCTTCCAACTTTTTAACTACTTAACTCTCCTTGGATTCAAAGTATATCAAAACGATAACTCCATCTAAGACTCTCCATCTCCTTTCTTCTCCCTCTATTTAAAGAAACCCTCTCTGCTTGTTCTCTTCATCTCAAACAAGTTGTAATCAAAAATTAAAGAAGTTCTAAGTTAGTATTGCTTTCTAAAAGTTGCAAGTTGGTTCAGTGCAAACTCAAGGTATGACTGTGACCCTATTCTTCTTTTAATGAATTGCAATGACTTGAATGGCTGATTTGTTGTTAAAATTCCATCTTGTTGTTTTCTTTTAATTTGTTGGGTATAAGCACTGTTGAGTTAAGTTTGAGTATCTCATGCGTGTAAAAGTGAAAAATTGTGTCCATAAAAGTGAATTGGGTGTCAATTATTGATTAAAAAATTGAGGTGTATGGTAAATGAACAACAAAATGGCAAATCAAAAACTGAAGCTGAAGAGGGGAATGCAATGGTCGAAGTGGTAGACCGTCACTTTTGCGATGGACTACTAAATTAACCATCACAATGACTCCAGATGTGACACCCACTGGATAAGATGTGACTGTCCAAGTGGTGGACCATCTCTATCTCGACGGACCACCAAATAGACTGTCGCAAGACCCTGAAATTTTAGGCCTTCTGCATAAGACCTGATGAACCATCTGGTAGACCACCAATTACCTGACGGACCACCAGGGTGGCCATCAACTCAAAATTTTCACTGTTTTGTCCTGTTTTGTGTTGTGAACTCATTTCTTACTTCTTCTCCATGTGTTATGGCTCCCAAACTTTCACTAAATAGGGGAGAAAGATATCAAAGGGGTAGAGGTGATCTAGCATCCGGTTACAACACCAGGCAACATGAAAGGGACACTTTCCGTCTCTCCCAATCTGAAAAGGATACCGATAGTAGTACAAGCAGTACTAGCTCGAGCCTCGATGAGGCAACGGTTGCTACAAACCAACCCAAGCTTGTTGAAGGTGAAACTGAGGCTATTGACATGGGAGAGCAAACAGATGTGACTAAGGTTGATAGTGAACCCAAGGATGTTGACGTAATCAAAGGTAAGGATCCTCAGGTTCGAGAAGTGATTAGATGGCCGATAGATAGAGCAAGAGAGAAGTTCTATGATGGATTGACACCTACAGCTAGAGGGATAAAAAGACCATTTGCAGAGGAACATCAGATTGTGACAATAGAGCTTCATGAATACCCTGAGTTGGGACATCGTTTCAATGAGTATGAGCTAGCATAGATGAGCAGACCACCAGGATCGTACCAACCAAATTGGGTAAGAGAGTTTTTTGCCAATTATCTTATGTTAATAGAAAAGGGCCTTCCAAAGGGGACATCGGTTGCTATTTTTCCAAACAGGGATTCTGTGCCTGTTCGAGGTGTGACTATTGATATTTAAGCCCGAATAATCAATAGGATGTTGTTCGGGCAAGAATACGAGGCTCCACTTGCTATATCGAATTTTGAGTTTAGGTTGAGGATTGCATCTACTCAGAGGCCTTGGGTGGCTTCGCTATTGACTGATGATTCCAACCCTTCTTGGTTGACAAATCCATGAAACCGTATTGCAAAGTATTCCATTAGCTTCAAAGCTAAGTTCTGGTGGGAAGTTGTTTGCTTAAGGCTGATGCCAATAAAAGGTGATAGAAATTTGGATAAGTATAGAGATGTGTTGGTGACAAGCTTGGTTTTGGGTCCGCCGATTGACTTCGGCCAGATTATTGCAGATGAGATGTTCATCAGAGAACATAAGACAACTAGAACATTGCTATTACCCTGCTTAATCACTGATTTATACAAATAGGTAGGTGTGCCTCTAATTCGTGGAGTTGATAATGAAATCCTGTGTATACATAAATAGGACATTGAGAAGTCGAAAGATGACTCAAAGTTGGAGATGCATGTTACCAAGCCGTCTGCTTACTAGACTCAATCTTCACCACCTCCTAATGCTACGGAAATGCCTACAGGTATGCCTATGCACATCACCACTTATGTGCCACCCAATTATGTGCCTCCAAATATATCTGTACGGTCAGGTTCTGTATAGTCTATGGGTGGAGCAGATTTTGCTGAATACAAGTTTACACCAAAAAATTTTGGTAAATCGGTGAAGATGCAAAAGATGTTTCAGAGATAGCTAGATAATTGGGTTGTAGACTTCAAGCCCTTTGTTGAAAAAATTGTAGCTGAGGCCCTCTGTCCATTTCAAACCATTCAAGCTAGGATGGACAACATTGAGCATCGTATTAACAAAAGGCTAGATGCATTATCTCTCCCTGATCTTTCTAAGCTTATGGTTGAATTCGAGCAAGTGAAGGCTGATATAGCAGAGCTGAAGAAAAGGCAGCCACAACAGCCTATGTTTGACTCAGATTTTGAGGAGAGTGATGACGATGAAGGTATAGTGGACCTGATGGGAAGGCCCATGAAAGACAAAGAAAAGCAGAAGATAGATGAGAAAGCTGTAAGAAAAGAATAAAAGAGAAGAAACAGAGCTGTTATGACACTGGAGGAACAAGAACAGCATGATCTAAAGAGAGCTAGAAAGAAATTAGGGAAAGATAAAGAAAAGAGAAAGAAGAGAGCAGAAGATGATACAGTAGGAGTGTCCACAAGTGTTGCCCCGGTAAGGGTGCAATGTTCTATATCGGCCAGAGAGATGATTTCTCCGATCCAGAAGGAGGAGGTTTTGAGTTCCCCTACCACCATAGGGGCCAACATTACACCAGGTGAGGATGTAGGAGCCACACCATACTTCATAGATATCTCAGATGATTTTGAGGCAAGACAAGTATACCCATTCCTTTGTACTTCATTTAAATGCTTTGAGGACAATACATGTGATTTTCTATCGGGGTAGGGTACTTGTACCATGGGGGATTGTGTTACCGACATTCTGGACCCCTACTATGTGCTATCTAGAAGAAGCGGCATGTCTAGGTTTAATTATAGATTTGCATTTTCCTTGTTTTTAAATCTTGTTATTTTGCTAAGGTTTGTCTGTGAAATACAAATATTGGTTATGTTAATATCTTGTTGTGAGTATGGCTGATGAATGATGTTGGCATCTAGATATGACTATTTCAATTTAACTGTTTACTTTTTCTCCCTAGAATATGTGATAAACTGTTAGTGAATCTGTAATTGACATTATTCTATAAATACACATGATATGTGATGCAAATTTTAAGAACAGGGGAATGGGTGTGACTCAGTTTCCACTGTGTGTGCTAGTGTTTGTATTAGTTCGTACATAGTATAGTACGTAGTACTTGCCTGGTTCAATTGATGTTGTTTTGTAGTTGATGGGATAAGAAGTGATAGTAGGACACCTTGTGCTTTTAGTCCATGTAGCCAAAATAATTGAACCCACCAAAAATAAGTTTCTATTTTTTGTACATTTCTTTGAGCCTTTGTAATTTTTTCTTCATCACTAAGAATTCTAGTTAACTCTCTTTCAGCTGTTGACCCCTAGCTTTGGCACTGGCATAGTAATGGGCAATGTGTACCTAAACTTAGGCAAAAAACCTATGTTTAGGGTGGATATTGTAGGGCTATTAGCCGTCTAATGGAAAGTTGGTCTATTATTTTGAATTAAGAGCATTTGGCCCGGGTCTATTTACGACAATGTGCACTTTGACTTATGGCATCAGCCTAAGTTGAGGGTGGATGATTCTTGTATATATATATAAAAAAAATTATAATACAGGGGGTCTACTGTGGTAAGCATGAATGAATACGAAAAAGGTAAGTGAGCTAGCAAAGAAATTACCTGGATAATAAGAGTTTGTAGGCAAAGAGATTTAAAGTGTAGTTCTTAGTCACCTTTGTCCAAAATCCCCTCCTGATGTAGATTGATACCTCAGTACTAGCCTAGAAAAGTCCTACTTGATCTTGAAACTCAGCTATAAGGGGGCATTGGATGATAAGGGCAAGCTTATGGGTGCATGTACTATGTTTGTAACTTCTTTGATGAGTAAGAGGGTTGTAATTTCTATCCACAAAAGATATTGAGTGGTGGATCTCCTTGACTGTGAGGGAAGCTTGAGTCATAATTAATTTGGATGATATCTGTAGATGTTTGTATCCATGTTGTGTTGATGAATTGAATTTGAAATGATGTCGGTTCTATTCTTTGACATGTTAAAGCATATGATTTGGGTGATAAGTGAATGGTTGTGTGAGAATTGGTTCAGTGGTAAATGCCTGTCATTATGTTGACCCTATTTGCAATTTGATGCTGAGTTTCTTGAGGACAAGCAATGATCTTAAGTTGAGCGTGTTGATGTTCTGGCTTTTGATGGAACATTTTTCATTTTTTTCTTGGGAAAATTGCATGTTTCAAGAAACTGAGGTTGCATTTAATGTTGGTTTTTAGTGTTTCAGGGTAAGGAGCTGACTGAAGGAAAAGACATAGAAAATATGATGAAATACACTGTTGACGGTCAAAATGGTGGAATGTCAACTTTGCGACGGACCACCAATTCAACCGTTAGCTCGAGGCAAAACTCATGACCTCTGAAGAGCCAGGGCCATGTGGTGGATCGTCAGTTTTGTGACGGACCACCGCTTTGGCCTTCAGAGTAAAACAGGCATAGGCATCTTGAAAGTTTTAGCGACGACCAACATGTTGGACCATCAATATTGTGACGGACCACCATTCCAGCCATCAAGACTATCTAAAACCTGACTCTGAAGGGTCGTCAGCGACGGTCCAAATGGCGGACCGTCAACCTTGCGATGGACCACCACTTTGGCCATCAGTCTTATCCAGAATGGTACCCTCTAGTATCAGCAGCGACGGTCAAAATGGTAGACCATAAACCTTGCGATGGACCACCACTTTGGCCATCACTTTTGACTTGGATTTTACAGTATTCAAATTTAAATCCTTTTTACCAGAGAACATATAAATACCTAGTTTTAGGTTTTATTAGGGATCTTTTTATCCATCTTTTATTAGATTTTTCCATACTAAAAATACATTGTTACATGGTTTTTCTCTATGATTCATTGAATATTTGTGGATCTAGATTCCTTTATCTTATTTTCTATTGAAGATTGAAGAACAACAATTGTGACTTTTGAAAATAAACTTTGAATTAACTTATGAATAACACAATGGTTTCTTCTCTTTCTTGGGAGAAAATATGTGGCTAAACTCCCATAACTAGGGTTATCCATAACCAGGGTTAAGGTAGCCTTGATATAAAAAGATTATTTTTGTTGTGAATCTAGTAGATTCCCATGAGTAATTGATATTTCATAAACTCTTCTTCACTTTAATAACTTTTCTTGGTTGCAAACTTGAAAATTGAGCCCAAGAACAACACTTGTTCAAATAGAAAAGTTCTTGTTGGGAAAAGAAAGGGTTTACATAAATCTAAAGGCTTTAACCTTGGGATAGAGGGTAGATGCCTTGACCGGATCAATCCATGTGAGATTATAGTTGAATTAATACTATGTTCCTTAAGTTTGAATGAATTAAGGGATAAGTTACTCATTTAGGTTAAGAAACTAATGGGTAAACCCTCGAATTCAATTACTTTTGCAATAAGAATTGTTCATTGGGTATCCAATATAGTTCACAACCCTAGCTGCTTAAGCATCTTGGTAACCATAACTCTAGTTTAACTTCTCTTATTGAATTACTATTAGTAATATAACCTACAGTTGGATTACTTTCTGGGACAAACATTTGAATATAATTGAGAAATCAAAATCCCCCTCTATCCTGGAACCTTCTATCAACAGTCTAGTAACAACCGCAATACTTAGTAAACATAGTATTCCCTGTGGGATTCGATACCCAACCAAGTTAGGTTTTATATTTAACAGCGACTGCTTAAACTTTCTAAAGAGATTTGTAATTTGGGTGTATCAGTACTCTCAAGTCCAGTTGCCTAAACACCGTAAGCAATATAAGATTAATAATAACACCAAATCACCAAAAGCAATTGCAAAATTAAAGGTTGTTATGGTGTATGGAATTGTGAATACTCTAGGACATTCCTTTCCTATAGAAGATATCGGGAAGCTATTGCACTACAATGGTGTAAATTATCACCGGGCTCTAAACTCAAACTTTTAAGATCCTTAATGAAGTTTAAATAGCCAGACATTTTGTTAAGTGCCTCATCTAAATGGATGTTTGTAGATAAATGCTTCATCATTAAAATAAACTTATGATACTTTCCTTCCACTACTTTTTTATAATAT
The DNA here is from genome assembly GCA_030864215.1 of Capsicum pubescens. Classification (NCBI taxonomy): domain Eukaryota; kingdom Viridiplantae; phylum Streptophyta; class Magnoliopsida; order Solanales; family Solanaceae; genus Capsicum; species Capsicum pubescens. Next base: position 131,587,057 of record CM061543.1, read on the forward strand.
TTGAGAATCATGAGAGGATAATACTCAACATTATACATTCAAACCTTCAACCATGAACTTTTAAACCACCGTTTATGATTCTATGACAATGTTTAAAACACATGATTTTTATGAACTAACAATGAAGGAAGAATCACATGCTTGAGTTATGATGATTCATAGAGAGATTTCGATCCTTAAGACTCTAGATGACCACCTTTGATGAAACCCTAGCCCAATCTCCTTGAGAGGTTTCCAAAGAGTTTTTGAGAGTGGTTTTGATCTTCCTAAGTGAGGAATGAGGGACCAAATAGTGTTATAAGATGTGGGGTTTTAAGGTCTTGGTATGGGAAATGTCTAAAACACCCTCAGCTTAAAATTTATAAAAGACCCATAGGAGGGTACAATTTGGCCTCTCCACTCGCACCCAAATCATATGAGTGGTACCCTTCACTCATACCTTCATCAGAATGTTGAACATCATATTCTGTCCAACATATGACTCCTTATCCTAACTCGTACCCCAACCATGCGACTAGTACCCTCAAACTGTACCCTAGGTAGAAGATCAAGGTTCGACACTGGACAATATATGATTTTGCACTATATTTCTCATATCATGATCATATGACTCATATGATGTCCTCTTGTACCAAGAACTGAACTTGGCCAATGTGACATTGACCAATATAAGAATACGTTCCTAGACTCGTATCCATAATATATGAGTGGTATGGTGTAGTCGTATGATGCACAGAAAATTCAAGACTCAAGAAATTTTGCAAGGGCCAAAGTTTGGGGGTGTTTTATTCTCCCCCTTGAGGATCATTCATCCTCTATTGATGGGACGAGGCACTACAAGCATGATAAAACCCCAGACATCTATACTCTTACCTTTAAGATGGAAACAAACACCAAGAGATTCACAATCTATCACCAACAAAGGTATAGAACAAAGGTATAAAGAATAATACGTACCTCAAGCATGATTTTACGTATTTGGAAATAGGAATGATACTTGGATTTTATGTCCTCCTCGTATACCCAAAAATATTCCTCAAACTTTTGGTTCTACCATAGAACTTTCACCAAAGCCTCGTCTTTCGTTCACAACCGATGAACTTATCGATCAAAGATCCTCACCGGGAACTCCTCATAGGACAAACAATCCAAAATACCAATGTTCTCCAAGGGAACAATCAATGAAGGATCACCCACACATTTTCGCAACATGGACACATGGAATACTGGATGAATGGAACTCATGCTAGGGGAAAATCCTACTCATATGCAACATTAGCAACCCTTATCAAAACCACATATGGGCTAAATAATAGAGACTGAGCTTCGCCTTCTTCCAAAACCACATCACTCACTACATGGGAGGTACTTTCAAGAATACCCAATCTCTAACCTCAATCTCAAAGTCCCTTCGTCTCGCATCCGCATAGGACTTTTGGTGACTTTGGGCGGTCTTAAGCCTATCGCAAATCACCTTCATCTTTTCCATAGCTTGGTGAACCAAATTCGGGCCAAACATTTTTACTTCACCAACCTCGAAACATCCAATAGGAGACCTACACCTCCTACCGTACAGTGCCTCAAATGACGCCATACCAAAACTAGAATAGTAACTATTATTATAAGAAAATTCAATCAAAGATAAATGGTCGAACCAACTACCACCATAATAAATAATACATGCTCGCAATATATCCTCAAAAGTCTGAATGGTCCTTTCAGTTGCCCATCCGACTGTGGATGAAAAACTGTACTAAGAATCACTTTGGTACCCAAACCATGCTGAAAAGAGTGCCAAAAATGTGATGAAAACTGAATGTCACAATCTAAATTAATTGAGACAGGTGCACCATGCAGCTTTACAACTTCCTTAAAGAACAACTTTGCATAATCTTCAGTAGAATAGGTGGTCCTCTTGGGCAAAAGGTGAGTAGAGTCATACTAATTCCGTGACTGCAGAAGGCCGGTAACAAAATCTATATTAATTAGCTCACATTTCTACATCGGTAGTTTAATATCTTGAAGCAGCTCACCAGACCTTATGTGCTTTACGTTTACTTGCTGACACACCAGACACTTTTCCATAATGTCGGCAACATCCCATTTCATGTTGTTCCACCAATACATCTCTTTGAGATCATGATACATATCTGTTGAATCGGGATGAACCATATACCGTGACTAATGGACCTCGGCGAAAATCCTGCCTAGCAATCCATCCATGTTGGGAACACACAACCTCCCTTGGTACCTCAAGATACCATCTCCACCGATCTCAAAAGCCATCAACTTTTGCTTACCCAAATTATCCTTGATCTTCATCAAAAGAGGATCTAATACCTGTTTCTCAATTATTTCCGCACCAAGAGATGATTGCGCCTCCTATTGCACAACCACACCACCATTTTTAGAGTCCAAGAGATGAAATCTAATAATATCCAAATGATGAATATCCTTCACCAATTCTTGTTTATCCTTATCCATATGCGACAAGCTACCCACGGACAACCTACTAAGAGCATCAACAACCGCATTAATTTTACCTGGAGGGTAGTGAAGACTCATACCATAGTCGTTTAGAAACTCAAGCCACCTTCTTTTCCTTAGATTATGCTCCTTCTATGTGAATACGTACTGCAGGCTCTTATGATAAAAAAAGTTATCAACATGCACCCCATATAAATAGTGACATCAAATTTTCAACATGAACACCATAGCTAACAACTCCCAAGTCATGAGTCTAATAGTTCCTCTCATGAACCTTTAACTATTTTGAGGTATAGGAAACCATCTTACCATGATATATCAACACACAGCCTAAGCCAATCTGAGGCGTATCACAATAAATCATAAATCCCTCTGTACCCTCAGTTAGAGTAAAGACTGGAACTGAAGTCAAGTTATCCTTTAGCTTCTAAAAGCCACCCTCGCAAGCATCCAGTCATAAGAATTTCACCTTTTTTCTATGTAAATTTGGTCAATGGAGCAGCAATGGAAGAAAAACTTTCCACGAACGTCCTATACTACTCGGGTAAACCTAATAAGTTCCTAATATTAGTTGGAGTCGTGGGTTTAGGCCACTTCTTAACCACAATAAATTTTTGTAGATCCACTATAATCCCCTCACTAGACACAACATGACCCAGAAAAGTTACGACATTCAACCAAAATTCTTATTTGGAGAACTTAGCATACAACTTCTAATCTTTGAAGGTCTACAACACAAGGCGGAGGTGATATGCATGATCCTCTTCATTATTAGAGTACACTAAGATGTCATCAATGAAGACAATGACAAACAAATACAGAAACTGATGAAAGAACCTATTCATCAAATCCATGAATGTCGCCAGGGCATTGGTCAAACCAAATGACATCACTAGGAACTCAAAATGCCCATACCGAGTACGAAAGGCTATCTTAGGGGTATCCATTTCTTTTATATTTAACTGATGATACCCGGATCGAAGATCGATTATAAATAAGAATATGGCACCCTGAAGCTGATCAAAGAGATCATCAATCCTCTAAAGGGGCTACTTATTCATCACTGATACCTTATTCAATTATCGGTAATCAATACATATCCGAAGGGGACTAACCTTTTTTCGAACGAACAATATCAGTGGACCCCACATGGACACACTAGTATAGATGAAACCCTTGTCTAAATGATCCTTTAGTTGCTCCTTGGGCTCCTTAAACTCAGCTAGAGCTAAATCTTTGGTACTTTTAATTTCATGATTGTATTCCAGGCTGAGCACACCATCCTTATGCACCTATTTCACATGTTAGGCATAAATGGTATATTCGACAGCTCCCTATTCATTGCTCTACATGGTTCCTTGGTAAATTCTAGTTTGATCAGGGAAACCACAGAAAATGAATCTGCTAATTAAGGTTACGGAGGAAAAAAAATTAGACGAGTGTCCAAAATAAGATCAATACCAAAATCAATCTCCCTATAAGGAGGGACACCAGTAAGGTTATCGGGGAAGACGTTGGGGAACTTATTCACCTCCAGAATAGAATGGAAAAGAGGACCCTCTAAGTTAGAATCTTTAACTCAGACTAAATGATAGAGATACCCCTTGGAGATTAACCTCCGATCTCTAAGATACGATATAAAATTCTCCTTAGGAGCTAGGGAACCACCCTCCCACTCAATTATTGGCTTATTAAGAAATTTAAAAATGACCTTATAGGTCGGACAATCTAGGGAAGCATAACATGAGTGAGACCAGTCCATTCCTAAAATAACATCAAAATAAACCATCTCTAACTCTATCAAGTCCACTAGAGTTTCTCTACGACCAACATCTACCGCACACCCCCTATAGTCTCTTCTAAAAACCAAAGAGTCTCCTACTGGAGTAGAAATAGAAAAAGTGTCTGAGAGATACTCACGACCAAAACCAAAATGCACGGCCACAGATAGGGTCACATACAGAGAGAAGACCCCGGATAAAGTAAACTATATATATCACTAAAAAGAGTTTCAACGTACCAGTAACAATATCCGAAGATGGCTTAGATTCTGATGAGTAGTGAGAGGATAAAGGCAGTTTTGGCTAGTGTCAGAGCCAAAAGTGGCCCCCTTTGGTACAAGAGATGATAAAGAGATAACAGGAACCTTATTTGCCCCAGAAGAAACTATAGTGGGATAATCCCTCTATATGTGTTCAATTTGACCACCCATAAAACATCAGTTTCTCTCCCTCTCACACTGACCACAATGATACTGACCGCAAAATCTGCTAGAAGGGTAGGATGGTGCGGACTGGGCCCCAGTATCCTTAGAATGGGCACACTATACCTTATAATCATCACCACCCTAAAAACGTATGTCTCTACTAACCATAAAATAGGAGTTACTACTCCCCCAACTCTTCTTCTTAGGCTACTTCCCACTCTGCTGTTGGCCCCCGCTCTATTCTGAAAATTAAGACCTCTTATTCTGTCTCTCACCAATCTCAGCATGTTTCTTGTTATCTTCTTTGACCTATTGTATATACACAACCAATCCATAGATATCCATGTCCTTTATCAACAAAGCATCCTTACTCTCAAAGATCAATTTACGAGACAATCCCAATGCATACTTTCTCATTCAGGCCTTAATATTAAATACCAATTCAGGAGCATACCGGGACAACTGATGGAATTTCAAGGAATACTATTTGACTATTATCCTCCCATACTTCAAGTTTACAATTTCTTCTGCTTTAGCTTCCCTTAACTCTTGTGGAAAAAAACAATCCAAAAATTCCCTAGAGAAATCATCCCACATGGATGAACTAGTATCCTCAACCCTCGACTTTTTCCACTTTTTGTACCACTGGTACGCTATATCTTTCAATTGGTAGGTAGAAAACTCTACACCTTCAACTTTCAAAGCATGCATAACCTAGAACATCTTCTTGATCTCATCAATGAAGCTTTGCGGATCCTCTTTAACCTTTGTACCAGTAAACATTGGAGGATGAAACCTCATTAATTTGCCAACTCTAGTGGCCTTATATAAACCCATAATAGTACCATTAGAGCCAGACTGTTGTGATTGAGATGTCACTAACTGAGTCAATAGGTAATAGAGCAATGAAACATAGCAATCATAACTTCCTCGGGAGGTAACTGAGTACGAGTGTCACCCTTAGGAATAGGATTAGTGGGGATTGGTCGAACCCCATGAGGACAGACAGATGCAATTACCCTTGACCGAGTTGGACCCCAGAAGTTAGAAGAGCTTTGTCCATATTGGCCTCAGACGGGACAGAAGTGTTTTCATGAATGTCAGATCTTCTCAGAAGCATGATCTTAAAGACAGGCAAATAAAAATTAGAAGAATCTAAGACCGTAGACTCTATAGCTCGAAAATAAGATAATAAGAAAGGGAAACATTCCTAAATGTTTCATAGGATATCTATTATAAGTGTGTTGCACTACATTTCCATAAGAGAGACTCTACTTGACAAGGCTTTGTGGACACCCAATTGACCATGAACCTAAGCTCTGATACCAACTTTGTCATGACCCGAACTAGGACCTGGCCATGATGGGTATCTCAAGTCCTATGTGGAATGAATATCACCCCATTAACATTACCAAATCAATATATAAACCACAAGTGTCGGATGAATTCTGAATATATAATAAGATAAATCAATATAAGACTAATGACAACTCAAGAAATGTCTAAACCATTCATCACCACCACACACTAAATAATTACACCCAAGTACACAGTAATCCATAAAGCTTCTACAATCTAAAGTCAATAAAATACCGAGACATGCCCTAAAAAATAGCCAAAATCTACGTCTAACAAAGTCTGTGACATAGAGTAAAAATACCATGAAATAAATGCCTTCCAAACTATGGAAGCTAACCACTTTAATATCAACTCACGAGTCACTCGAACACCTGGTCACTGCGAAGGAAAAGAAGAAGAATATTGGGTCCTAGTATCACTTAGGGATACAACGTTCGAAGATGGTTAGCAGTTAAAGTGCATGTAACTCAGGGATAAAGGAATAAAATAATTTAATTAATAAAACCAAGTCAAATCATCATATGCAATCACATGTATACACACACACATATATATATCATGACGGGATAGGGAACAAGACTTAGCATAAACTTTAAAAACATTAAACTGGGTTTTGTAGCATAACCATCATATGACAAGGCACCCACAAGTTATATGGGCCCAACTCTCCCCTAGATAGAAGGGCCCCAGTACGTGTAGCTATATGAACTAGAGAATATCCATATTTGTATATGCTATTATGGGGGACTCGAACCTCTCAGCATAATCAAGGTGGCACAACACAAATGTATACAATATGGGGAACTCGAACCTCAAATTCATATATTCATTCAAAGGACTCTAACCTCCTAGTCATTTAGACACTACACCAACTAGCATGGTTTCAAGTGTGAATGATTTAGATTCCACTTTCATGGCTCGACTACGCATCCCACTTTAAAGCCCCTTTAAAACTTTGTTTACACATACACATAACCATTAGTATGATTACTTACCAAAGGCATCTCGTTGTTACCGTCATACCAACCCCACTTGCAAGCATACAACATGCCATAACTATTATCATTCAACATTGGACTCGAACCCATTTTCTATACAAAGTCATCAATTTAGTCTAATATTTAGGGGCTCGAAACTCTTTAGCCAATTAAACCACCAAGGTTACAATTCAAAACCATTTATGACTCACAAGGTCTTCATGAAACCATTTTCGAACCATTTACATTATCAGGCCAATATTGTAGTTCAAATAAAATTCAATTCAATTTATGGCCATCAGGACCTGTACAAAACCTTTAATCCATCATTAAGATTCTTATTCCAAGAAATGGTTCAAAACATAATTCATCATATAACAATATTTTCTTATAGATATTTTCACAAATAGGTTGAGGCATACTATTATCAAACCATTGTTCAAGTCATAAACCAATATGTTAGGGCTGAACATGACCTATTTATTACACCATAATTCCCATGCACCCACATGTGCAAAACCATTATCAAAAGCATGTATAAACACAAGTGAAATCTTGAGAGGACAATACTCAACATTATACATTCAAACCCTCAACAATGGATTTCAAAACCACTATTTATGATTCCAGAACAATGTTTAAAACACATGAATTTTATGAACTAACAATTAAGGAAGAATCATATGCCTGAGTTTTGATAAACTAACAATGACGATTCACAGAGAGATTTTGACCCTTAAGCTTTAAGATGGCCACCTTGTGAAATCCTAGCCCAATCTCCTTGAGAGGTTTCTTGAGAGTTTTTGAGAGTGTTTATGATATTCTAAAGTGAGGAATAAGGGACTAAATAGTGTTATAAGATGTTGGATCTTAAGGGATTAGGATGGGTAATGTCTAAAATACCCTCATCTCAAAATCTGTATAAGACTCGCCGGAGGGTACAGTTTGGCTTCTCCACTCATACCCAAATCATACGGGTGGTACCCTTCACTTGTACCTTGATCAGAATATTGGACATCACATTCTATACAATATACGGCTCCTTAGCCTAAATCGTACCCTAAACATATAACTAGTAACCTCAAATAGCTACCTAGGCAGAACATCAAGGTTAATTATTTGACAACATATGATTTGGCACTATACTTCTCGTATCATGATCATACAACTTGTATGATGTCTTATCGTACCAAGAGCAGAACTTGGCCAATGTGACAGTGACCAACACATGACTAGGGTCCTAGACTCGTATACATAACATACGAGAGGTATGGTGTAGTCGTATGATGCACAGAAAGTTTAAGACTCAGGAAATTTTGTAAGGGCCAAAGTTTGGGGTATTTCATAGATGCAAAGTGATCATCGTAGAACTTATAACCATAGATATTCAATCAATTATACAATTCACTTTAGGGAGAATATAAGTTCATAATCATGAATATTTATACTTAGCCAAATTAGGCAACAAGTTCAACAAAACATATGATTATAAGTGAGCATTCACAGAACGTGAATGAATGTATCAATGCAAGGTATACATGCCTTCTCTTTCACTTCTCAATCATATTAACATCATCAACAATGATCATGTATATCACGACTTACCTTATAATTATTATCAATATTATCACCATTATCATTATTTTACCACATTATTAACATTAATGCATATGAACATGCTATGCAATTAAAAATCACATGTAGTGCTAAAAACTATCACAAATACTTAATTCACTTATAAGCATAGAGTCAAACAAGTCTAATTATTCTAGTAAACCTTAAACTACCTTGTTTCCTTGCTCAAATTCACTTCTATGACATAGGTTTTTCTTTTCTTTCCTTTTTAATTTGTTCGTGATCTAAGACAAAAAGATGATTTATAATTCAATAAATTCATCCCTTTTAACCATTGGGGATGCAAACTAACTTATTTTAACCATAATATCCCCTAGGATTTTCTACTACTTAAACCTTATGAACTCAATTTGAATTAGCATGAACAACTGAAATTCTACACTCATTAGTGTTTTGTAAGACCTCAGGATCATTCTCTACTTATTTTATGCTTATCCCTACTAATTTTGTATTAATTTCATGAACTAGGACTAAATCTCAAAATCCATCACAAATCACTTTCTAATGATTCGCAGAGCTTATAAGAAGTAATTTCAATTATAAAATGTTATATCTTACCTCCAAGGCTGAAAAATGCCTAATTTTTTCAAAAAATTACCTTCCCTAGAGCTCCCACATTTTTCTAAAAGTGGGGAAAGAAAAATGTTATTGTGTTTTTAAAGATGTTAAATTCTAATGGTTACCACTATAGCAGTTAAATTGTTGATGCAGTTGTTTTACGATGGAACATAGGCTACCTCTGCAGTAATTACCTTTATCGTTTCAGCAGTTTGGGACATAAACTCGGGACCACTCCCCATGCCTACCCTTTTCACAATACACCTCATGAAATATGAAATCATGAACTAACCGCTTCATGTTAAACACTATAACTGAAGTTCTATAACTACGTTTTATGTATCAAAATTTATGCTGACCTCCTAAACTCATTGTCTATCCAAAACTTAAGTCAAACATCGACATCGATACATATGTTAATACCATATTTCTAAATTCTAACACACCCTCAAAAATCATCCAATCCTAGACTAGACCTGAATTTTTTAAAAAATAGGTTAACGAAGGACTAGGTGTCAATTGTACCCTCTAACTCAATGTAACTCCAATTTGGGTCTTTACATCAGATAATAATTTACCACTGATTCACCCCAAAATGAGAACTATCCAAAGGAAATATATCTAAGCAAGAATGTACCTGAATCAATAATTAAGTATCGATATTGCTTATGCATATCTGCCTCCGTACCTTAAGTAGCCTTTTTCGTAGAGCAGTTCCTCCATTAAATCTTCACCTAGGAAATAAATTGTGTCCTGAACTTCCTTACATCCTTAGATAATATATCTATTAGTTCCTCTTTATAGTAAAACTCCTATCAAATAATTCAGGGTCCCAACGAATGATATAATGACCATCCTGTGATACTTCTTTAGCATTGACACGTAGAATATAGAGTGAACCACGAATATACTACGAGGTAAGGCCGTTTTGTATGCTACTGACCTAACATCCTTTAAAACCTCAAAGGGTCTAATGTATCTTAGGATCAACTTTTCCTTATTACTAAACCGCATTACACCCTTCATAGGTGACACCTTTAGGAGTACCTTCAACCATTTCTCAATTTTCACATATCTTACCTTATTGTCTGTATCTTCTATTTGTTGGCTATGAGCTTCTATGACCTTTTCCTGTATAAATCTCACTTTTTTCCATTGATTCCTGGAGCATGTTGGTTCTCCAAGGCCTCATATCAATGCATCAAACCACCACTTAGATACCTACATCTCCTATCATGTAAGACCTCAAAATGGGCCATGTCAATACTAATATTCTAGCTATTATTGTAGGTAAATTTACAAAACAATAGGAATTGGTCTTGTTGACCCCTGAATACCATTAATACATACATGAAGCATGTCCTCAATCACTTGGATAGTTTGATCTGATAGACCATCGATCGATTGTTTAAAATTTGTGCTTATGTCCAATCTAGAACCTAATTCTTATGGGAATCTTTCCCAAAAGTTAAAGGTGAACCGAGTATCCCAGTCTGACACAATTGACATAAATCTTGGCCAAATTGACTACATTACAATCTACTTGCACCGAAATAAAATAAGCTTACTTAGTCAACCAATCTTTAATGACCCTTAAAGAATCACTCTCTCTTAGTATTTATGGAAGACCTACTACAAAGTCAACTGTTATTCTTTCCCACTTCCATTCTTAAATGGGTATTCTCTAAATACCACAAGGCTTTTAGTCTTCATACTTGACCTATTGTATATTTCGACACTTTGTTACAAAATCCATAGTGTCCCACTTTATTCATCTCCACCAATAATAGTGCCTTAAGTCCCTATACATCTTGGTAGCATCTGAATGTTCAGAATACTTAGAATTATGAGCCATTACCAGAAAAATGGAATCAAATTTCCTACCCGAGTTGTACACAACTTCCCTCGAATTCTCACTGCACTATTATCATCAAGAATGACATATTTTGCCCTCCCTTGTTAAACCTCTTCTAATAGGTTGCCTTACTTCTTATCCTCAAACTTTTTGCTGTTAATTTTTCGTAAAATATGGACCTGGCCTCCACATGCACTAACACGCTTCTTTTGCTAGTTTCCTGCAATCTTAGAAAATTGTTAGCCAATGTCACAACCCAATCCAGGGCCTATCCGTGACGGGCATCATAATTCCTCCGTAGACTAGAGACCACCTTTATAGCCTAATCCAACAAAACATAATATAACCATAGCAGTGGAATTTCAAACATATCACAAGATAGATAATTAAGATTCAAAAGAAGTCTAAGAATTCAACAACCAATCCCAAGTCCACAGTAATTCACAATGGCTCTAGACAACTGAATACCAATAATAGTTGGGACATGCCCCCGAAAATAGCCAAAAATAAGTCCAAAGGGAAGAGTCAATAACATAAAGAGACCAAATTATGAAATGAGTTCTTTCAAAGTATGGAAGCTCTCCACTTCAATCTGACTCATGAGCTATCCCACAATCACCTAGACATTGCATAGGAAAAGTAGAAGTATTTTTTATGCCTACATCATATAGGAATACAGCATCCAGAGATGGTTATTGGGATGAGCAATAGCATGTAACTCAGGGATAAGGGATAAATAATACCATGATCAATAATCCAAAATCAGTTCAAAATTCAAATACACACAAGCATATGCATATACATATAGATATATAATATGCTGGGATAAGGAATGAGGCTTAGCATGAACTTTTAAAACCTTAACCTAGACTTTGTAGATTAACCATCGTAAACTGGTACCCACGGGCTATATGGGTTCATTTCCCCCTACTGAAAGGGCCCCAGAGTTTGTTAGCCGCATGAACTGGAGGTACTATAAAAGTTTTGGGAATCATTACCCTTCACCATCTATGATATAAATATATATATAGTGTGATATAAGCATACGGTCATCAAGACCAACCCTGACATCGACAAACATGATTTTCCAGTATCGGTCCCCTGAGGACCTCCCTCTTTAAGTCTAACTAAAACCTTTAACACATAACCCAACCATTACATTAAGGAGTCTATCAGTAACGCATCATTAAGTGGTATCATCATACCGACTATAGCTTGCAAGTAATGTCATTAGCCAACACTTTGGGGATTCCTTCTTACCACTAAATCCATTATAAAAATAAGTTGGGGAATTCTTTCATACCACACAAGGTTTTCAAAACCATCCTTAACCATTTTTGCCATTTATGCAATGCATTAGTTTCAAAGAGAATAGCCAAATTAAATGATAATTCATATTCCAAAACCAATTATGCAAGTGGGTCGAGGTCAATATCAATTTCCATACCAAAAACAATTATTTGGGGAATCTATTATACCCCTAAATTCATTCTCCATCCTCATGCACCCCAATGAATGTCCAAACCAACAATCTATGCATAATAATTATTAGAACTCATGAAAAAACATAGTTATATCCAAAACCCTCAACCCATAGTTCAAAACCCAACATCAAAACCATGAATAATAAGCCAATTTTCATGCCATTAATAAGGTATAAGTATAGGGAAAAGCTACATTCCTTTTGACGGAAGTAATTCGGAGAAAAAATTGAATCCATGACTTTGAAGCTTGAACCCTAGAATGGAATTGATGTGAACACTTGAATTTATTTTCCATACGCTTGATGATGAAATTGATGAGGAAAAATGGAGAAAAACCTTGAATTATAAGCCTTGGAGGTTGAATTTTGGAGAAGAACTCTTAATTGTTGTTCTTGAGGATTTAGGAGAAAATGGATTGGGTATTTGTTGTGTTTGGGGGCTATGGGATGATGAATTCACGTTGTTATCAGTTATAGGATAGTTTGGGACGTAAATGACTAGTTTACCCTCAAAAAATTGAATTGAAAAGAAAATTGTAGCATTTTTAAACATATGTCCATGCCACGTTGCCTATCGCGGAGCACAAGGTCCATGCCACGTCGAAATCGCAGACCCTCATTGGTTACTCGCGAAAATACTCATAACATTCACGCGGGTATCAGATTAAGGAAAAATAGGATGCATTGGAAAGAGGTTACAATTATCTATAATTTTGTGGGTCTTAAGCTCCAAAAATTCCATATATTCCATATGTTATACATGTTCAAATTTGACCCTTATAGAATCGAATTCCAAAATTTGGTTGAATCAAAATCTCTTAACTCCATTTCACTCTAAGTGTTTACTATGAATATTATTCCCCTCAAAAGCACTTTAAACACTACATAAATTATCATGACACTTATATTTATATACAAATAATTAGATTTAAGTTTATACACGTAGGAATAATAGTTCGAATTCTAGCCCAAAAATGTGCAGTGTTAAATTATCCCCTCCTTGGAATCATTCATCCTCCAAGGATGGATAGAAATATTTTTTGATTCTTTAGAAGTATGGAACAAGGTATGTAACTTCACATGAAGAATTCTCCTTCAACAAAACATATATTGGAATAAAAAAAGGGCTTCATGGCATCACCAAGTAAATTATGTAAGCACGAATCGTGAAACAACAAAACTAAGGTCGTACAAGGGGTAAAAGACCCAGAGCCCCTCACCCCAAGTGAGAAAATCAAAACTGGATGAGATTTTACACCTCAGCGTGGCATTCTATCAATCACAGAGGCTAACCTCTATTCCACGCCATTTATCATGGAAAGTATCCTCCTTGACACGTTGATATCATGGAGGCTTACTGCCTCCGTGTTCCAAAATTGCCCCAAACCCCTTCCAAAAATTCCAAAACCCGCTCGAATGATCCTATTAACATATCTAAACACCATTTAAGTAAAAATCAATATTTTGAACACGAGAGGGTCAAAAATAAAATGATGAAAATTTTTAGGGTATTATACTAATAGTCCTTAAATATGACAATACTTCTCAACTATGAATTCAACTTTGAATACCACACTTCACCATTTCAATCTTGATATTTCCCCACAAGGCACATCACCACAAGAGACTACATCTAACTACACATTGCTTTGATATTGAAGTCTACTCCAGAGTTAAAAAGGTGCTAACTTAAGCTGTAGGGATCTATACCTTACATCCATCCAAGAATACTACTCCCTCCTATCACTATAGTCAAATAGCATCATGTTTTATTAAGAGTACTGGCAACATAACACTACGGTTTGTGTATCTATCAATCATAGAATTTAAGCCTATCTTTACTACACCTACTTTACAGATCACCCCACCTAAAATGCAACAACCTTAATCACTTTCACAAGGATTTTCACCATATATTACCCTCCTAACTATTTCACATAACAAAAGTTTCATCTCAATCTTCCCGCTTCATCTATAACCTTAGTTCGAGTAGGAAAACCAAAAATTTTATAGTAAAGATCAACCCTTCTCTAATTTAGGACATTACTATGCTTCCATAACCACTACCATCCTGACACAATAAGAGTTACTGATAGAATAGAGTATGAGCTTTGGAGATAGGAGTGATAGTATTCAATTACATCATATAATTGTTGCACTACTTAAGGTGAGATCTATGATGTAAGATATAATCATATAAGCACAAAGGGATTCTCACATAAAACACCTAGATCATAGTGAGAGGGTCGAAACATGGGCATTGGTTGTATAGAGAACTAGAAACTTAGGCATAAACACCATTTGAATACAGGGGATATTTGTAGAATGTCCTCTTAAATTTGAATAGGAGGAATTTGCTAGAATAAGAGTAGATTTATCATAACTAGCCCCTAAAACTCACCACCATGAGAAAATTTAAGATTTGCATAATATCTCCCTTAGCTCAAAGGTTACTATCCCAATCTTGAAAGTATATCCCCTCATTAAATCTATACGCACAACACTCTGCACAATGGGGATAGGGTATCACTATGTACAAGAACACAAACTCCCCTCAATAGCATTAATATAAAAACACTAAATTATTTCTAGGACATCCCCTTCAGGGATACTAATCATAACTTCCTCCAACCTCTAAGGTCAATGACTTATAACTAATATTTTCATGGGCATAGACATCCATGCTTCTAAACACTTAACACTTTATTTTCAACTCCTTAGAATACTAGCATTACACCTCTAATATCATAACCTCATAACTTTACAAAACTTTTAACACTATACCAAGGGTTCACATAGTCTATTTATTTCTCCCTCAATTCAGCTCCATATTACACCATATAACAACTCTATAGACTTCTTCATTCTAAGAAATTTATGATCATAAGCTAGGCATACATAGAACTAATAACTCAAGACCGAGCACACTTTATTCTTATAACCTAAGGATCTTATCCATCTATTAGTTTAGCCACCATTCCTATTTCAACACTAGACCTCATGCATATATCATAATTACACACTCCAATATTTCATAACATATCAACTTAATCTTTGTCACACATTACATTAAGGCTACTAATTCACTCCTACAAATCTTACGTCACTATCCTCGAGCTAACATTATTATCACCATAATTAATATTTAAGGTTTAAACTTAGTGTCTAGCAACAATCATGTACCACCACCAAAATATCCCGCATAATATACTAGTCCACCAAATATATAAATACACCTAAATTCCTTAATAAACTTAACTATGGCCCACAAGCACTTTCTTCCTCACCATATTACTACTACACCTTAATAGTCCTTACATGTCTTCTAACATACCAAACCAACTTACAACTACTAGATAAAAATCCTTGGGCCCTTAGTGTATTTAAACCACCTAAAAAGAATAGTCGATCTTCTTCTTATTACCTAACCCCTTATGGTCTATGGAACATTCACCTCCTCATATTACATCCGCTTACCCATGCATACACCCTAACTATATTCAAGATTTGATAAAAACCACCGAGTCCCTTCTTTTTATGATCTCCCCAAGTGAACCTAAATTTATAAATTATTAGCCGAGAACAACTTGAATTCGTGACTTTAAAGCTTTAACCTAAGCTTGGAATTGATATGAACATTTGAATTTATTTTCTATATCCTTAATGATGAAATTGATGAGGAAACATGGAGAAGAAACTTGAATTATAAGACTTGGAAGTTGAATTTTTGGAGAAGAACCCTTAACTGGTGTTCTTGAGGATTTTGAAAAAGAGGGATCCGGTGTTTGGTGTGTTTTGAGGTTATGGGAGTATGAATTCATATTGTTATCAGTTATCGGATAGTTTAGGATGTAAATAACCAGTTTACCCTCAAAAAACTAAAACGGAGAGAAGATTCCATCATTTTTGAACATACGTTTGTGCCACGGTGCCTACTGCGGGGCACAAGGTCCGTGCAAGATCAAAATTGCAGACCCTCATTGGTTCCTCATGAAAATGCTCATAACATTTAGCTATGGTATCAGATTAAGGCAAAATCAGTTGTGTTAGAAAGAGGAAAAAATTATATATAATTTGGTGAGTCTTAATCTCCAAAATTCCATATATTATAGAAGTTATACATGTTCAAAGTTGAACCTCATAGAATTAAATTCCAAATTGAATCAAAGGTTCTTAACTCCACTTCACTCTAAGAGTTTACTATGAACATTCTTCCCCTAAAAAGTAGTTTACACACAAGATAAATGTTCATCACTTATATTTATATAAAAATAATTGGATTCAAGTTTATACATGTAGGAATAACGATTCAAATTCTAGCCCAAAAATGTGGGGTGTTACAGCCATAGGCTTTACCTCTCTCGCTTATGGGTGCCTAGACACCTCCATCTATTTGAAATTTCCCACACTTTCTGATTTTCATCTTAGTGCATGTGTCACCACATTGGCTTTACCTTAGTGACATATGATTAGATGTCACAGTCTTTAATCAATTCCATTCATCTTCTCTTTCTTAGATTCAAATCCTTATGGGTAAACACGTGATGTAGGTTGAGCTATTTTGTGAACACTTCACGCTTCACCATAAAGAGATAGTGTCTCAAAATTTATAAGGTAAAAATCAATATCAAATTCTAAATCATACATGGGATAGTAATTCTCAAAAGGCTTCAGCTGTCTCAAGGTATAGGGAATCATGTTATGATCCTACATCAAACAATAGCTAAACCCAATCGTGAGGCATCATAATATACATTAAAATTATTACCCTCAATAGGCAGGGTTAATATTGGGGCTAAAGTCAACAAGGTTTTGAGCTTCTAGAATATCTTTTCACACTTGCCATCCCAGACAAATGAAACTTCCTTCTGAGTAAGTTGGGTCATATGCAAGGAAATGGCAACAAAACCCTTAACAAATCAATGACAATAATTAATGCCACAAGGCTATGAATCTCTATCATATTTGTTGGTTAAGAAAAATTCTTAAATGCTTCTACAAGTAAGCCATAACTTATTTTTCAGAAACCGTGTGTCTCAAGAATGACACTGAAGAAATCTAGAACTCACGCTAAGAATATTTAGCATATAATAGCATCTCCTTAGGTATCCCCAACACCGTATGCAAATGATATTCATGATCTTCTTTACTTTTAGAATAAACTAATATGTCATCAATAAACACCAAAAATGAACGAATCCAAGAATAACATAAAAAATCCATTCATTAGACTCATGAAAGCAATTGGGGCATTGACCAAGAAAAAAGGCATAACTAGAAACTCGTAGTTCCTACGGGAAGTTTGAAAAGTAGATTTTGGGATGTCATATTCCCTAATCTTGAGCTAATGATATCCTAACCTCAAGTCAATTCTGGAGAATAACATAACCCATTACAACTGATCATACTGGTTATCTATCCTAGGCAAGAGATATTGATTTTGAATATCTTTATAAACACATTAAGCACTTGAATCATCCTCAAAATAAGGCTAAAAAAACTAGAATAGTGACACTAGAATGCATAAATACACCCAACATCAAATGCTCTCATCCTATTAAACTTGCAGGATTGGACAGAGAAGTTTTACTTGTATCCTAAATTGGTAAAAGGATTGATCGGGTTTGGGATGTTGTTCAACTAATTCTCTGTTTTCTAGCTTTCTTATGATTCAAACCTGTACCTACAAATTTAGTGGCTAAGACCAAGTTGTCATCTCTTATCAAACAAAATAGAAAGACTAAAATTTAGAATATTTCTAATATTTCATTTCCTTGATAATGACACCAAAAGCTTATTGTGTCCAACTGCACACACAAGTGTATGTGGTTCTGCAAGTAATAAAGTGGCTCTTGTAAGTCGAATAACAATCACATGAGGACTTGGCATTTAGAAGAAATATAAATTAAGTATTACTATTGAAGTTAAATGAGACAATTTGTAACCAATGAGAATTTGAGTTATGTTATGCTAAAAGTAACAATGAACAGTAACGATAATTAAAAGTGTTGGAAACAATAATTAGGAGGATTCAAAGGTCAAGTCATCTTGAACATTTATGCAAGGCTATACAATCTCATTGGTTAATTTATCTATCTTAGTTGTTGATTTATGGGGTTAGTATCATGATTGTATTTATAGAATTTAATCATCTATCTAAATTATCCTCACAATTACATCATTTAGTGAGGATGTGGTAACTAATTCAAACACAATTATATTTCATCCTGTATTTAAGCCAAACAAGATATATTGGGTATATTCCTATCCTAATCGCGAATCTAATCTTTAATTAATCTTAAATATGAGAACCCATCCCCTATGTTACACATTCTAATCTAATGTTACTCCTTCCGATCTCACAAAAGAAATGCAAGTGTATTCTAAAGGCTGAGAATCAATAGAATAGTATGTATAAGGACATAAGAATAGCCTAATATGATAATTAACTTTAACCAACTTGAATATAGGGTAAGCAATCATATTTGTAGCATCAACACTAGAAATAGTGTGTTTATCCACATATATTCCTACAAATACTTACCATTAATGAATTAATAAGTAAAACTACAAGACGAATAAAGGTTAAAAGAAGAAAAAACCTAGGGTAGAGCCCTTGATTCCTTCTTCTCTCTCTCCAATTGTCTATTGTTCCAAATGTACCTTGTAATTGTGGCTAAATAATCTTTATATATAACTTTAGGTCTTTTATAAAATTTCCCATACGAAATATAAGCATTGACCACGTTTCCCTCAACTTAAACCAAGTAGAAAATCAAGTTTAATTATGTTTGGAGGTGGTTGCATCGCATGGCCTATAGAATGGCCAAGGGGGGTGTAGTGCATGGGAAACTCCATAACATGAGATCTTTGTCCAATCCTTGTTCTATGCTTCTCGTCTACTTATTCCTTGTTTCCACATCCCTTGTGGATTGTGTGTAGGATTAATTTATCTTAAATATCTACTCAGATGGTCTACTAAGATAGCTCATAACAAATATTAGGCCATACAACATAATAAGGATCCTCAAAAGTACACTAGAACAATCATAGCTTACACCCTCCCAACAAGTTATCTCATCTAAACTCAATTTGATCATTTTGGCTTTTGAATTTTTTCAAATGTACTTTAAACACTCTAAACATGCAACTTATAAAAAATACACAAATAATACTTTATACTTTATAAATTAGTCTAATTTATCCTCAAAACTAAGATAAATGTGGTAGATAATGACACTTAGGTGTATAAATATGCCTAAGATCATTGCTCACATTTTTTAGACTGTGGGAATGAAAAACATTTTGGGTGTTTAAATCTATCAAATTCTATGTATTACCAATGTAGTTGTTAAAATACCACCACAGTGTGGTTCCACAATGGAACATAGACTACCAATGCAACAATTACCTTTTTCGTTGCAGTGGTTCAAGAGAAAACTTAGGACCTTTCTCTAGCCTTGTGCATTTCACAACACATTTTATGAAATATGATATTTCAACCCAATCCTACCATTGTAAACACTACAATCGGATTTTTATAACTCTATTTTGAGTGTCAAAAGTTGCTATGGCCTCTTAAACTCATTGAATATATAAACCTTAAGTCAAACATCAGCATTGATACTTACGTAGTACCAGATTTCTATATACTAAAATACCCACAAAAATCACCCAATCTTATATTAGCCCTAAGTATCTTAAAAATGCCTTAAGGAAAGATTAGGTGTCAATTGTACCCCCTAACTCAACGTAATAATGATTGGGTTCATTATACTAACAAACTTTCATCAGGTATCCTGTGATTAGGACATTGCCTTTAGCTTCTCATTTAACCTTAATCATGCCTCATACAAAGCTTTCATACTCAATTACTTATAGTTATAGATTTTATCTTCTAAGTGTTAAACTCTGGAAAATGAGAATAACCTTTCCGTGAAAGACCTCTTCAAGTTTCTTCAGGTAGTAATTGAGGCATTATGTAATTGAAACAACCAAAGAGTTTCTTTATCTGCCAATGAAAATAGAAATAACCATAATTTGATTTTATCTTAGCTCATATTGAGCGGTTTATCTACCTTGTAATTCCCTACAAAGTTTATTATATGCATATTTACATCACCATTAGCATGTCTAATAAACAATCCTTTCATGTTCAGCAATTGTATCATTGTACTAATGATGTCAAACTCAGCCCCAGCAGGAAGTGGATGAGGAAGTATGTCACTCGTTGCACCTACATCATATATTGCTAGATTTGCTGACCATGGCCCCTATTTTTTTCTTTCCTAGTATATTCATTAAGTGCATCCTGATAGGTTGTCTCTCATATCTAGATTTGTCATTAGCTATAACTTGGAATTGCTCTTCAAATAGTCTAGCTGCCTCACAATCTTGGGCCCTAGCAAGTTCCTCAACTAATATCTGGGTTGTGTCTTGCTCTGGAGTTTCTTGGATACCTTGTTGAGTCATTATTCGTAAAGTTCTTTCAAGTTCATGATTGATTGGAACCAAGGGACTTCCTTTGATATGTGTGTTGGTCATACTCAAGTGTGCACCTTGAGAACAAAACAAAAACAATAAAAAAAGTAAATCAGTAAATAGTGACTAATAGTCAATTAATTATAATTGATCTAACCCTAAATCGTATTCCAAAAAATGGCATCAAAATTTTATATCGCCTAAATTACACCTTGAAATTGAAGTATAAGTGATTGTTTAATCAAATATAGAACACAACTAGGCTGGGGTTGATCGCACAAGAAATATGGCTAGGTATAAGTTCAATGTGGTCACATAAGCTAATAGTTGATTATTTCCGAAAAGGGGGGTTTTGCAACAAACAACAATTTGTATAATCAAGTAAAAAGTAACACGCGTTGAGAATTTGTTGATTATAATCATTAATATGAATGGTCTAGGATTGTGTTCCTCGTGATTTCATAATGCATTAAGCATAGTGTACAAGTGACCAATACTAATGCTTAGCATACAAAATTGGTATGTTAGCTTCACCAAAATGCTTGGTCCCCTATCAAGATGAATATCACTAGGCATCTTGGTCCATCTATGAGTGTTCTCTTTACACCCTTACCCTTGATCCTAGATAAGGTATTCTTGGCTAGGTCTCAAGCTATTAGATGAGTGTTGATAGTCTTAAATATCCATTGTTAATTGCCTTTCCTATTCTCTATCTCATTGCTCCATCAAGTACAGAATTAAGGTGAGTTCTGATCTGTCAACTCATTCAAATCATTCAATATAAAGGGAAGAACAATACATGCATAAATATCATTCAAGAATCACTAAGTACTTTAAACTACTTTATTAATTATCATGGTTCCCACAATCCTAGTTATCAGATTTAGCTACTCATGGCTTGAGAATCACAATTGGAAATTATGGACAAAATCATAATTATAAACTTAAAAATTGAGTAGAATAAATTTAAAGTCTTGAATTATCAAAGAAGAATTAATAACCAAGAGTCAAAAAATAAAAAATTCTCTAAAATCCAAGAAAAAAATTTTAACACCCCGTATTCAAGTACGTGTATTGGCGTATTCAAGTACGTGTATTGGTCTTATTTATATGGAATTAATTTTTTATTTTATTTATACCGGAATTTTCCCGTCGATGGATCCATGCGAAGGTTATTAAATAAGCTTTCCAATGATATAAATATTTCCAAAAACGAATAGGTTTCGGATATAATCGAGCACGTTCGAAACTATAAAATGGTGGCCGGGATATTTGGGAATAGTAAATGAGCAGGAAAATTTCTTGCACACAAACTACTGAGGCCAGCCGAATTGTTGGGTCAACTTCGAACAATCATAACTCCCTTAATATAATGAACTGGGAGATATGCGACCTATGAAAAGAAATATCTTTGAGTCTTCTTTCCAATTCAATTGGTTTCATCCAAATCCAACGTCTGAGTAAGGAGTTATACCCGTTTTACTTCAGCCTATCAAAACAGATTTTTAGGGTCAACTTCAAACGACCATAACTCCTTGTACAGGACGAAATGGGTGGCCTAATTTATATGAAATGAAATCCCTTTGAATTATCTTTCCAACAATACCAATTTAACCCAAATCCGATATCGTAGAAAAGAGTTATGGTCGATCTACTTTAGCTTATCAAAACAGTCCACCAAAGGACATATTTGACATTATTTAAATTTTAAAGGCATTTTAGAAATTTCCTATTATATTATGGATGGTAATATGTGTATATATACATTTATATGAGTTCAAAAACTCATTTTCATCGTCAATCATTGAGAAAGAACAAACCCTAGCCAAATTTGATCTTTAAATTACTTTTGATTCAACCGTAGAAATTCCAAAGTAATCCGATAACTGCGTTTGTCATTTCGAGAGCTTCGAACGACACCTATTATTTTTGCAAATAGGATTGCATAATCAAGATGTTAATTCTAAGGTATGAATATTGTTTTCCTTTGTTCTTTTCCATATGTATATGTGTGATAGAGGATTATATGTATTGGTTGTTATTGAAAGGTGATGGAAATAGGGTTATGGACTATTTTGCATGGTTTGGTTGTATTGAATTGTGGAAGGTGGATATGGTAATTGATTTATGGAAGGTGGATATGGTGATATACTATTGAATTGATGATTATTTATATCTATGGCTCAATTTGATTTAATGGATTGGTTGGAAGGATAAATGAATCCAAACTTGATATTGGAGGATGTTGTATGAATATGCATGGCATGTGAATGTAATTGGAGTATAAGAGGGTTAAAGTGACACCCTTTATGGTGTAATTAAGTCTTACTACTTAACCACTAGTTTGGTGAATTCAAATAATTGAATTGTGACATTTTGTTGCTAATACTAGATTGCTATATATGTTCATTGTAGATAAGTAATCCGAAAAGATGGGAAGTCCATTTGGGACTAGTATTGAAGGTTGACAGTCAAGTATGTAAAGCATACTCTATACCATATCTTTGGCATGAAAGTGAACAATTGTTCTATTAAGAAAGTTTCCAAAGTTATTCAATAATATGTGATCCATAATTGTATTGTATGATGTCCTACGTTACCAATGAACTTGTTTCCACCCTACAAGATGTCAAGACATTCCAATACTTACTTTTTTTCTAAATCTTACATGTTTATTGCACTAATGAATGTCAGAAGGTATCCGGTTACTCAAACAAGATCCACGTGCTATTAATGACTCCAAAACGCTTCATTGATATACCAATAAGTTCCTACTTCATTGTTATGACATTGATTACTCCAAAACACTTCATTGATGTGCCAATGAGTTCTTACTTCATTGTTATTGCATTGATGGTCTATTTATATGTCTCTTATTGATGTATCATTGTTTCAAAGTATCAAAAATGCGGTGGCGACCGAAATAACAATCTCAAAGATTCATTAAACTAAGTGATGGAAGTTCTCTCTTATCGGGTGGTATCCTAGGGGCATAAGCCTATCATGGGCCGATCCCTATTTATGTGTTTATGGGTGGTATCCCAGGGGCATAAGCCTATCATGGGTCGATCCCAGTTGATATGTACTAGAGGCAGCCTAATGGTCACAGTACAGTACAATAATGATTACAAAGATGATAAAAACGAAGGTAAAGTGATTGAATAAATACAATGTACAGGTTGTCACAAGTTCTAGTAAGTGTGGTCCACTCCTATTACGATTTATTCACTTGTTTCTGATTTCTATTGAGCTCCTATATCATATCTGATTATCTACAGTTTTACATACTCAGTACATATTTCGTACTGACGTCCCCCACGGGTGACCTGCATTTCATTCTGCAGGCACAGGTACCTCAGCTCATACACCGCACAAGTAGGAGCCAGGATATCCAGCTGCTTTTTGTGAGCTCCAGTTTGCTTCAGGGCTTTCCATGTCATATCCAGTCACTTTTGGTATTGTATAGAATCTAGTTATATGGCAGGGTGTGTCCCGACCTTAGTTAAACTCTGTGTATTGTCTAGAGGCTTTGTAGAACTAATGTACAGTCAAGGTGGTGTTTTATTAATAAACGTGATGGCTCCAATGGCCAAGTATTGTATATACATATATATGTGTGCTCGAGCTTATACAGGTGATTATTTCCTTTTATATGTTACATGATGTTGTCCGAATTTCGGGTTGTCATAGAGGTATGCAAGGGAAGTATAAGGTTATGAGTTGGTTCTCCCGGGCCTTCTCGGTTAAGGGTGCCAGTCCGTCCCAATAGGATTTGAGGCGTGACAAAAATAATGTTATATGTTTCAAAGGCTTCAGAGAGCATAAAACGTAAAAGAAAACCTAGGAAAGATATTTATAGATAAAAATGAAAGTTATCCTAAATATATCAAGATTATAGGTTTAACAGTACATATGAGTCATATGATGAAGACACAACTCGTAGTTAGCAATCACAACTCATCCTTTAGCCTTCTTCAATTCTGATGACATCTCTCAGTATAACTTGTTTTTTATCATACGAGTCGTACAATGACTCATGTTTCCTTATTGAAACTTTGCATCTCTTTTACTTTTTAGTTTCATGGATCTCAAAATGAGTTATATGGACTCATAGATTGCACTAAAAATCATAGGTTGTTGTTGGACGTAGATTTTAATCTTTTAGATTTTACTATATTTATCAAAATGATTCTTGGTACGACTCATGCCTTGATCCTATGAGTCGTACCTTGGCTCCATGAGTTAGTCCTTAGTGTTTTTTTAACACTTTTTAATTTTCATTTTCTAAACTTGTTTTTCTACACAGACTCACAAACACATATCAAATCTACCAAAAAATTCTTAAGATCATAAAAAAAATCCCATGTTTTAGGCAAGAAAATGTCGCCAAACCACGACACGTTAATACATAGGCAGTCCTTGTTGGGTTCGGTATTTCTTACAGAGAAAGAACAAAAAAAAGTTTATTTTTCCATTTCATATTTTCTATCTTCATGAACTACACATAGCTGATTCTCATCTTGATGAGATATGTGGACAACCTTTTTTGGGTTTGGTACTCTTGTACAAAGAAAAGATAAAAAAGAGTCAGTTTTATTATTTCATATCTTATACTTTATCTTCTTGAACTAAGAAAACTTGATTCTTATTTTCATAAGATACATAGACAACCCTCATTTGAGTTCGATTTCATCTTTTTAAAAAATCAAAGTTTTGACTTAGTACCAACATAATTAAGAATGTTCATGGGAAAAAATAAATTAGTATGATGGATAGGACTAATTTCATGATAAACCATAGATTTTCTTGGTACCTTTTAATCACATCTGAGTAATGCTTGAAAAAATTCTCTTGCATATATTCAGGACAAGAATGAAGTCAACCTCATCATTTCATGTGTTTTGTATGGTGAACTTGGCCTAAATATTTGTTAAGGTGAAATTATAAGTTACACTTGGTTTAAGAAAGGATCATGGGCCTTCTTTGACCCGATTATTCTTTTCTTAGACTATCAAATAACATTAATCCCTAGCATTCCTCTTTTGAACTTAATGTCCTTTCTTTAAACAACCACATCTTAGTCTATACCTTTGAGTTCTCACATGCACTATTTCTCTCTTAGATCAAACTCTTTGAGAGAACTAAAACCAAAAAAATTGTATATGAGGATCAAAGATTAAAGATGCCAAAGAAAAAATATGTAAAAGTTCCGAAAGAACAAAAATATAGAGATGACTTGAAAGAAGGAGAAAAGATCCCCCACCCAAAAAAGGTGAGAAAAGAACAACAAAAATGGAGAATATTCAAAAATTAAATTCTTAAAAAGAAGGGGAAAAGACTCTAACACAAGATTCAAAGAAGCTAGAGCAAATTTAAAACAAGGGACAACAAAGCACAAACAAAAACGATCAAATGTCAAAGCGTAACAAATCTCAAAAGCATGAATGAAGTGCAGCGTTCATTGATAATTAGTCACTTGCATCCTAAATGATATCCTACCCATCACCAAGCATACACTAAAAGTCAATAACAAGTTCCAACATGATCTTATTTCAAGTGTTCTCACAACAGTGGAAACTTACATGAAGGCCAAGCCTATGGTATCACAATTGCATACATTGAATTTTTTCTGAGTGTGAATGTATTTCTCTAGATGTCCCCAAGTTCAAAAAAAATACTCAAAATATGTGTGAATGAGACCTCATTTCTAGAGAGAACACTTGAAACATGAGGGTAGATATAGTTAAAAACATTTGTTTGAAACAAGACAAGCAAATCTGGTCGATACTTAGGTATGTCTAAGTTACCACTTGAAACTATAGGAATTACTCAAAAGTCGATCTCAATTAGCTGGAAAAATGGAGAGAATATTTAAGCACACTAATAATTATTGGTACCAACTAAAGTTAAGACGTAATTATATCTTTTATACTTACAACATTTCTTATAAAAAATAATTAAACTAATAAAACAACTTACTTTCCTTTTCCAATAGCCCACCTCTAAATATGGGTAATTTACTTTCTTTTTCAAGGCACCCACCTCTAAATACAAGTATTTTACTTTTCAGTTATGACGCCCTTTATTTTTCATTCAAACACCCACCTTTTAATATGGTTTTTTAATATTTCAATATGCCCACCAGTTGATAGGCTATTACATTTCAACTACTCCACCAATCGAGAGGCTTTTATATTTTAGTCATCCCATAAGTCAAGAGGCTTTTACATTTCTATCACCCCACCAGTCGAGAGGCTTTTACATTTCTATTGCACCACCAGTCAAGAGACTAATACATTCTAATTTCTCTACCAATTGAGAGTCTTTACATTTTTGCTTCCCAGCCAATCGAGAGGACTTTACATTTAAGTTATCCCGCCAGTTGAGGAACATTACATTTAAATTTATACATTAGTTGAGGGCCTTTTACAGTTCAACCATCCTACCAGTTGGAGGCTCTTTACATTACATGCTTGCACATCCATTTATGCCAAAATCTCTATACCATCATCATAAAATAAAAAGTGTTGTTATAATTAAAAATTAGGTAAAATTTTATAGTTAATCAAAAATTGATACAATTTGCATATTTGAATTACATTGACTTGATTCTTATGCCACTAAAGATATATACGAAGCTCTATGTAGAGTTCGGTCATCACAACCATATAATCGTTCATTTTTTCAGAAAGTAAAGAATCTTGTATCCCCAAAATCTCACAACTCAATATTGGAGCAATTTTTGAAAACATACATGTCAAAAATACTGGAACGCTTCTATGTCCAAATAATTGTTCCACCATAATCATTTTCACAGGTCCCATTCACCCGTAACAACAAGAAAAGAGTCATCCACCAAAAACAATAGGACAAGGGTCGTCGACCACTAAAATAGGACGAGAGGCAATTTGCTTCAACTTTTGAACTATACCTAACGTGATCCTCATCCAAATTGGGGTATGTAGGATACACTAAATTAGTGTTAGATTAAATTTTGTCAAAAAATAACCTTTTGATGAGTAAAATTGGCTACATCAAAATTTTTGTCCAAAAACTTCTACATCATCATCAGACGAAAATGGGAATCTTTTTTAACACTCAATTTTGATTCTCCATGCTTAAATTTAATGGCTTCAGGCTTACTGATTATTGAAGAGCACAAAATATAATTTTACACATTTTATCATATTTATTTTATCATATTTCACAATTTGATGATGATAATCCTTATTTAGGATTTTTATAAAAAATTTATCATATTTTTACGTTTCGCAATTTATTGATAATTATTCTTAGTTTCGTAAATATTAAGATTTTTATCAATGTATTGTTATTTTTAATAATTAGAATTAATTTTTTCACAGTCATCTACATATATACATATTATAACACAACAATTCTTTAAAGTACACTACATATGTCAAGATAATTACATTTTAATGTTTACATTTCTTATAATTATATATCAACACTTATATTTTTGTACATTATCTTTTCATATAGTCCGTAGTTGCAAAATGTCAAAGCAATATATTTAAAAATAGATCAATAAATCAATCAAATCAAGGTCTCGTCACCTTTTTGAAAGTTGACATTTAAAGTGATAAGTTAGGTTATTTATCCTTTGAATAATAAATCCTTACATTTTGGTAAAAAACACGAGAGATCCATTGATTAGTAACATAAGGATAAATAGGTCTAAGGGGAGAAAGGTATTAAATATCTTATTTTGGGGATAATAGGAGGGGCTATTTGGTATTATAAATAAAAGGGAGGGGAAACTTTTTATTTTCTAAGAAAATTCGTACACTTTTACTTTTTAAACACCTTTTCTCCCCCTCTCTATTTAATCTATCCACCTCTGGACGTTAGATCTATGGCTAAACCATGTACCACCACTAACATTGCCTTCTCTTTCCCTTTATCCCCACATTCTTCTCTTCATCATCGAACCCTTCCCCCCTCTTCCTCACCATCGCTTAAAAGAGGCCATATCTAGCTGGATTTTTTTCCTTCAGGCACTGCTCTGGAGATGTCGGAGTTTCTTTTTCTCCAGTGAGCTCCATTAAAACTGGTGCACTTAGATGTCCTCTGTCTCACACATGGTATATGCTACTGTTAGCATTGGTTTAGGATAGTTTTGTACTAGTTTTGACATTTTTTGAGCTTACGTTTTGTGGTGAACGCAGTCTTAATGTAAGTGTTCTAATTTACTCTTGGAATTTCTCCATTTGATACATTATGATAGACTATTTTTCTTTAAATATTATTTAGCATTCCATTCTTGGACTAACTTTGCATTAAAATTTTGAGCCCGAAAAATTCACTCTAGCAATGATTTTTTTTTGCCGCTATTTGGCTGATTTTTCGTATCGATTGGATATTTTTGTTCTTTTGTTGTTACTTTTGTTTACACTGATAACAACATAATACTACATAAAATTGGTTAATCAAGAGATTTTTATTGATTTTTAAGACCTCCTTAAAAAAACAGACATAAATATATAAATATATAGCAATAAATAAATTTGGGCAATGGTGAAATGTTTACACATCATGACTCAAAATTCAGGGATCATGATGACACTTGTTGCGGAAAGCCTTTACAAGTAAGCCTATCACCCAATTAATATAATATGAGAAAATAAATACCAAACCAAGGCAAGACCCCTAGAATGGAGTCAACCCACATTTATATATATATATATATATATATATTGTAAAAGCGGAAATATAATCAAGATACCAACCGATCCCAAAAGCTAGTGTCACAATCTAAGAACTAACAGGTACAACTCGAGATAAAAAATATATAAGATATCCAAACAGGAATAGATACTTGTCTCTGAATACAAGTAAGACATAGTCTAGATAATAAAAGGTTGAAGTTTACAATGGATGTATAAATCAATCTCTACCTCGAATAGGCTCAAAATATCGCATAAATCAACTTTCATGTGGCACACTCGTACTTGGATCTACACCAAAAAGGCACAGTAGGGATGAGTACAGTCCATTTGAACTCAGTAGATATCAAAGGACGACTGAGTAATGTAGAAAATAAAGAATATAAACATAAACTATGGGCACGTCACCTGCAATAACAAATGTCCCAAAAGGTAACCCACACCATCTCCACTAACAGTTCTACTATAAACACATAAAACAAAAATGGGTAGGGAAAGAAGAACAAGTATACACATACATCAAACACAAGTATAGGCAGGTAGAACAAATAGACAGACATCAAGTTAAAGACATAAAATACAATCACAACATCAGCATAATATATGAAGTTAAATGAAGATAATGATGATGATAATGATGTAATGCACAAGATTATCGCACAACCTCTGCAAACATCAACATAGCTAAAGCTTCTTAATGAAGGACCCATAGGGGGGTTCCGTAAACCCTAATACAACCAATATCCATATCTCTTCTCCGCATATAAAATGATAAAGGGCTTTTAAAATATCATATTTTCTTTTAGAAAAAGACAGTATTTGTAGTATTTCTAGTATTTTTGCAGTGGTACCAATGTTTTATGAATGAATATGATATGAGAATGTAATGCTCAAAACCAACCAAAATGAGATTATCCAATATCAAACTAATATACCAACCAGGTGAGCCAAAACTCCACTTAAATCAACCAACCATCCATGATCCGATACAATCCAGAAACCATCAAGTGAAACATGTAAGAAAATGTAATTGATACCATATAGATCACAAAATCTTAGTTTTTACACCAAAAGAGAGTAACCAAACAGACCTATATCATTACCAGGCAAACAATATCATAAACACAAACTATGGGCATGACACCTACAATTAGAAAATGTCCCAAACAATAGACTACATCGTCTCCACTAATAGTTCTACTATAAACACATAAAATAAATACGGGTATGAAAAGAAGAACATGTATACAGATACATCAAATACAAGTACAATAATGTAGAAAAGATAGATAGATATCAAGTCATAGAAAAAAACAATCATAGCATAAGCACAATGTATGAAGTGAAATAATGATGATGATGATGATGATGACGTGATGCACGAGGTTGTCGCACAACCTCTATATACACCAATGATCTCCTAACGTAGGACTCATGAAAGGTTCATCAACCCATATATCCATATCTCCTCTCTGATACATACATGGTAGAGGATATTTTAGATGGCATAGTTTCTGTCAAAAAAAGCTAGTATTTCTAGTATTTATATGGTGGTACCAATGTTTTATGAATGAATATAATATGAGAATATAATGCTCACAACCAACCAAAATGGAAATATCCAATATCCAAAAAATATACCAACCATGTGAGCCAAAAATTCACTTAAGTCAACCAACAATCTATGATCCAATACAATTCAGAAACCATCAAGTGAAATATGCAAGAAAAATATTATTGATACCACATAAATCCCAAAATCTAGGCTTTTTTTCACCAAAAGGGCCTAACCAAACATACATATATCATAACAGGCCTACAATATCATATAAGACCTCACACACTCATACATAAGTGAATAATGTTACAAAACCACCAAATATTATCTCCATAGGCCCCCACACGAGCATTTAAATCATATAAACACATTTTCCATGATACAACCCCATACCAATAACATGATTTTACATTATTATTAACTACCTAATCTAGTCTGAAGGAGGTTAAGCCATAACCTACCTCGAATACCAAAAATCACTCCCAAAAGCCTTCAATCGGGAGCTATTCCCTTATGAACTGACTAAAAATCAAATAAACCATACAAATATAGAATCCATGCATCAAAAAAAATTCTTTGATACCCATATTGACCACTTTTGAATTGGATCTTTAGCGTATGTCATTGAAGTAGCCAACATAGCACTTTAGTGGCTGCACTAGTTGGAGACTTGAAGAATTTCATGTCTCCACAATCCCCTTGGGGTTTAACTATAATCCTAAGAATGTAAATGTACTATGCTACCTTATCAAATCAAATGTTCTGGACTAAATGACAGTATCAAATTTTTTAAAGACTTTATTTTCACAGCGTTGACCCCTGAAATCCAATTTTACAACTTTCCATAATGAGGGCCAAAATGAGATATAAAAGCCATAAAACCAAATCAACCATGTTACCAATCTAAATTAACGTTCAGATCTGTTGGTGTAGTCCATTTTGCCATCTGACATATAGATCAATAAATATTGACCAAAGTCAACTATGAGTCTTTTCACGCCATCAAAAACCATAATTCCACATATGTCATATTGAAATACATTGGGAATACATCAAAAACCACAATTCCACATATGTCATATTGAAATACATCAAAAACCACAATTCCATAATGCAACCATGAGGAGGGTTAAAATGGTCAAATCACACAAAAATATATACTTCTTACAAAATACCAAAAAATAAGTCATTACATCACATTATCAGGATATGAGAAAAGTCTTATGATTCAAGAGGCAATTTTGGACAATAAAAAGTTTAATCAATCACTTCACAGTCATGATGATCTACAGCTTGTATAACAGTCCTCATTATGAATTTATATTTTTCTATATTTTTACTATCTTCCCTTTCCTATTTTTGCTTCATATCATTTTTAAGTTGAGGGTATGGTTTGCACGATCCTCAAAGCATTTGCAAGTGATTAATTTGAGTTTTTGGTATTTAGTAGCCTTTAAAGTGACTTAGTTATCCTTGGTCAATATTCTATGATCCGAGCATAGGATGATAATTTTATCATTTTTATTATATTCAAAATATTCATTTTAAGTTGGTTGCATAGTTGGTTCTGGTTCTGAGACCCTTTTATGATGTTTGTGTGTTTGGTCGAATTACTAGTTTATTAGCCTAAATTAGGTTTTGGGGTTAACATGCTGATAACAACCTTCATTGATAAATTCAATGGTTCCATTGAGTCAAAAATTTCAAAATTAGCCTAGTAGATTATTGATTTATTTCTTTGATGTCCTGAATAAACTTTAAGGGTCCATTTGGAGAGATTTTAACCATTTTTACTTATTAGATTAAGCTATTTTTCTGACGCCCCGATTCTTTCATCGTGATTGTGAGTCTCTTTTCCATGATGGCCATCTGTTGATGATTTGGGCATTGTGATCACGACGATATTAGGATGAGAGACCATGATCGTAATGAGTTAGTTTTGGGTTGGGTCAATTTGGTTGTGACTGGGTTATCATGACTGGACCCTTGCAACCACGATGGGTTTGGATTGGGTGAACTCGCGATCGCGTCGGTGGTGTCCATGATCATGATGGAATTTTTAACTGGGTCAATATTTGTTTCATTTTTAGGAAACAAGAACCCCATTTATATATTTTTCAGCTTGGCAACTCGGATTGAGGCAATTCAAAAGGGATTCGGAGATCTAAACCTTGGGTGAGTTTATAAACATTATTTGCCACATTTTCCATTGATTTTTTTACAAAATCATCTTCTGATTTTTGCTTTTAAACATGAGATTTTGGGGTTTTACCTGGTAAAGTGAAAAATGAGTTTTAAAATGATTTCAAGCTTGATTTCTACTCAATTTTCATTTTGTATTTTATAGTTAGAACCCTTAAGCTATTAGTGACTTGGTTTTATATTAAAATTTTGATTTTATCCTTCAACATTTAGGATTGATTTTCGAGGTGATTTTTGGACCCCGAATCAAAGTATGTCAATATGGGTATCTTTGGTCTTATATTTACATGTAAATGTCATATTTAATTAGATTGGACGTGTTTGGTGATAGTTTGAGGACATAAAAATACAAATGTGTAGCAATAAATAAATAAATTTGAACTATGACAAAATATTTACATCAACAGGATAAGATAAAAGTTTA
Source organism: Capsicum pubescens (assembly GCA_030864215.1). Classification (NCBI taxonomy): domain Eukaryota; kingdom Viridiplantae; phylum Streptophyta; class Magnoliopsida; order Solanales; family Solanaceae; genus Capsicum; species Capsicum pubescens. Next base: position 131,620,969 of record CM061543.1, read on the forward strand.
TAGATTCATATCTTGGCAAGGTGATTTTGGACGACCAACAATTTAAGCAACCACTTAACAGCATAATGACCTAAAACTTAATATAGTTACATATCCAAGCCTACTCTATAACAAAAATTCTACATATATATGTATATATATGTGTGTGTGTGTATACATATATATACATATATATACACATATATATACATATATATACACATATATATACATATATATACACATATATATGTATATACGCATATATACATATATATACACACATATATATATATGTATATACACATATATATATGTATATGTATATACACATATATATATGTATATGTATATACACATATATATATGTATATACATATATATATAAACATATATTTTTCAGTTTAATTTGATAGTTAATTTATTCATTACTAACATTTCTATCAAGTGTTTATACATGTACTTAGATATATCTCTCGAAAATGGTGTTTTAAAAGAGTTTGAACTTCATATTTAATTTCTTATTCTTCTAATTGCACACAAAACAAAGTATAGTGAAAACTTTAATTTTGGAGCATCAGACAAAAATGTCCTTTCCTTACATAATTATCACCATGCGTTTAGGACAAACTTAAGATGTTAATACTAAAAAAAAAAGATTTTATGCATTTTTTATAAATTGTTTATATATCTATACACATATTTTTTATACAAAAAATTATAGTGATAAACTTTATATATATACTCGATAGACATTCTTTATATATACATTTTCCATATTATTTATAGTCCATAATCTTATAAAATATGATTTTTACATCCTCCCTCTTTCCATAAATTTAGTTTAGTCGGATACCATAGATCGTGGATTCTGAAGGATGCCTAAATCATTTACTTCAGAATAATTTGAACCATTACCAAGAATCTAAATTAGTTTTCATAGATTAAAACACAAGTTATACATGTCAATAACCATAATATTTTTCATGGTTTTTTCTTAAAATTTCGGTGGTAATTCTTTACAAAATCAATCCTAATAGAGTACAAAGTGGTATTGTATTCACCCATAGTAAAAATAGGGCATGACATTCACTAAAGCGATTGTACTGCATACACCCTTATTGTTTTAGAGTGTATAATGATCTTTGTAATCTGATTGAGTAAATATCCTGAGAGTTAGAACAATATGCTTTAAGCATCTTTAATCCTTCTAGGAATTTCATATAAATTTCATTATCAAGTGAACTATAAAGATAATTTGTAACCACATTCATCAAATGTATTTCAAGAATTTTTATGTATAGTTATACCATTGAGATATTGAATCATGATTGCATCCATAACGAGTGAATATGTTTCTTCTTAATCGACATCGGGTCTTTGAGAGATTCCTTTTGCAACAAGGTGTTGTTTGTATCTTACAATTTTATTTCTCACATGTATTTCCCATGAAAAGACCTATTTATTGTCAATTGCTTTTACACCATCAGGGTCTGGACTATAGGTCTAAAAACCTCATGTTTAGAAAGTGATATTCAATTCTAATTGAATTGCCTCTTTCTATTTTTACAAATTATATCTTTGCTGGCATTCTTTGATAGATAAAGTTCCAAGGTCCTCATTGTCTTGCATAATGTGAAGTATGATATTACATGCAAAAATAGTATCCAACATAATTTTTTATTGATCTAAATTTATCCCATTATTGGTAGAACTCATTTAAAGCTCTTCATTCACTGGAATCTCGGGTTCACTGATTTCCTTAGACATATCATAATTAATCAAATCGTGAATCTTTTCATGAGATTCTTTTAGACTGTCACATTTAAATTTTTCATCATTTTTCTTTTAGGATCTTTATCCTTCTAATCTAGTGATTTACCATGCTCCAGGCATATTTGGGATTCAAAAGCTATGACACTAATAGATGGTCCTTCTAGGACATTAATTTGAAATACCCACATTCAGTGTTGGAATATGTGACTTAGTTATCCTTTTTAAAGCAATAAATGCATCTAACATTTGATTTGTTATTTTTATAAATGAATGATCTTCTAGATCTATTGTTCACATATGGAGATACATGGATCAAAATGAGATAAATATGAAACATTCTATGTAATTTATCTCTTTTGAGTTCCTTTTTATCTCCCCTTAACTATGGGAAATATATTTTATCAAATCGATCTATAAATCGAGGAGTAAAATAAATTTTCCCTAAATTGTTCATGGTATTGAATTATGGAGGTTGAATCAAACCCAACATATATTTGTAACATTTTTTAGAGGTCCATCTTAGTGTGTTGTGGTGGTTCTACTAGCATATATACAATACATTCAAAAATTCATAGATGACCAATATTTGGTTCATGACCAATACTAATTGTGTCAGAGAGTATTTATTATAATGAGTCGGTCTGGGGCGAATAAGTGATGATGCATGTAGATGACAAATGAATGGGTCGAGGTAAATACAAATTGATTAAAATGGGTTAAACAAAACGGATAAAATATCAACCTTGATCCATATTTATAAAAGATAAAAATAAGTTTACGTATAACCCCATGTTTCATATCACATCTTTAAGTTGTATTGCATTTTTAGAGTTATTAAGAATTGAGTGGTGCTCATCCATGAATTTTTAGAAAGATCAAGCTAGTATTCCAAGATAGTTTTATGAGTGGAAAAATAGTGAAATGAGGCCAAAAGTGTATGCAATAGCATGCACCTGCATGCACAGGCAAGGCAGTACACACTATTAGGCACGCAAAGTGTCCTCTTTGGCATGAAATCCTAAAGCCCCTATTTATAGTGTGCTTAAGGAAATTTCATCTCAGTCTTACATACTGACCCCCACATGTTTAAAATCCCTTCTCCTTTATTATTTTCCAATTACCCAGCACCCCTCCTTTCTCCCTCAAACTCCCAACCTCAAGCCTCAAGAAAAGCAAGCTAGGGATCTCAATTCTATGAATTTTCTCCATAATTCTCTTCTCTAAGTTATGTTGAATAATCCTTCTTTTCAAGTAACTCTATAAATTATTAATTCTTAATATATATATATATATATGTGTGTGTGTGTGTGTGTGTGTGTGAATGGGGATTTAGGGTTTAAATGGATTTTTATAAAAGATAAAGATATTTAACCTTATGAACTCTTTTTCTATGAAATTGTTTCCAATCATGATTTGAACTTTGGATTTGGGATTTCTAGTTGAATTATTAAATCTCCGTTTTATGATTTTTCGTAATAACCTTATGTGTGAAACCTTTTATTTTATTTATTTTACCATTTTGCCCTTTTTTGTAGTTGCTACATATTTATTTTGGAGTGTGGCAATGGTTGACACAGTTCCCAATGTGATCAAGAATGATTTAGGAGAGTTTGTAGATTTTAGAGGCTTTAAAAGTTTTATAGTTGATTTCACTCAATATTAAATGTTCTGAGTGTTGGATAGTGATTTGGATAGTTCCATTAGGTCTTGAATATCGAATTTGGGTTAGTAGCAAGTTTCTTTTGGGTTTGAACATTTAGTTTGTATTTTGACCCTCTATTTGAAAAACTATTAAAATATGCCTTATAGGGGTCTCAGAGCGTAAATTGTTGAAAATAATTTTTTTTTTCAAAAATTTAATGTCACCATTGAATCTGAAACGTTGAAAATAGTCTAGTAGCATGGTTTTCTATATTCATAGGACTTTGAACAACTCCTGAAGGTCCGATTAGAAACTTAACCTTTTAGCTAAGTTGTTGGTGTAAGGCATCAGCTGGTGCAATCACTTCAGCAGCCAATTAGGCACTAAAGCCAAAGCCTCTTAAGAGATAATAGGTTGTTAAGAAAAAGCCGCTTAATCACCAAAGGTTCATTTTAGGTGATCGCTTTGGCGGTGATCACTTTAGCAGTAATTTAGCCGCTAAAGCGGCTAACTTGTATATAAACCTCATTTTACAATTTTTCACTATTTTTGAACCTTTGATCTTCACGTTTTGCCAATTTTTAAGGATTTCATCACCATTTGAGCTTGGGTAAGCTCCAAAATCTTGGTTCATATTTTTCTTGATAAAATTATCAAAAATACTCTTTAATCATTAATCAAAATAAGATTTTAAGGATTTTACTAATAAATCTTTCTTTCTTCAATTTGGATCTCATTTTAAACTCATATTTGCATGAGTTTTCAACTGTAGATTCCTTTATCTTAGGGATGCATTTCTAAACCATAATTCTAATTTTACCACTTTTATTTGAACTTGTTTTTTAAACCTGTTTTTGACCTAGCTTAGATATGGGAAATATGATTATCATTAGCTTTCATTTAATACATAGATATTTCGAGGGCATTCAAAAGGGTAAAGATCCATGTTGAAGCACTTTAGACTTGGATTATAACATTTCGTGGTAGGTTATGTCTTAACTTCTTTCAGATCGAGTTGGGTAGTTAATAAATAAGTATAGCATGCTACGAAATGGAAAATTAACTATGGAATTTATCTTTTGAGATTATTATTACCATTTTGTGCACCAGTGGGGGCTTATATTTTGTTGTTGTTGACTCATAATATCTGATTTTGCATGTTTCCCATGTGGGGGCTTTATGTGACATCATTGGCCTTATATGTGAATTTAAATACCTTTATTCTAGATTTAATGCTCGTGCGGGGGATTAAATTATTATTATAGGCCTTATTGAGTATTGGTTTTCTTTATTATGATAGAAGTTCCTTATTTAGGGGATGATATGTTATTAATAATGTCTTATATGCATATTTATTTAGATGGTACCTAATTAGAGTTGATAATCATGAATAGTGGGCATACTGAGTTAATTTTAAGAAAGGCCCTATATTGGGAGCTGTGAGATCTGTAGATGTATACAGAAAGATATACGATGACTTTTACTATTCATCTCATCATCATTTCATTGTATTGAATAAGTATCTTTCATGTTTTCTTTAGTTTTCCATGACTTATGTTTAGTTCTTGTATATTTTCATGTAAATTTGTGTTGTTTTATTTCAGTATTTATATTAGAAGTATTAGTGTTGAAGGTATTGCTAAAATTTGGGAACTTTGTTATTTGCAGGTAGCGTGCTCATAGTTTTCTTTACTTACATCATTTTCTACTTTGCTTAGTCGGCCTATGATAGCTACTGAGTACAAGTGGACTATACTCATTCCTATTATGTATTTTAGGTGCAGATCCTAGCATTAGTACAACTCACAAAGGCTGATTTGTGTGGTCGATTTTGTGCTATTTCAAGGTACTAGCCAACTCTAGGATTTTCAGAGATGACTCCAAACCTTTTCTATATATTAGTTATCTTTACTTCTATTTTAGAGAGACTGCATAGTCTCAGTTCTAGATATTGTATTAGATGCTCTTATACTTGTGACATCATGTTTTAGGATGGTTACGTTTGTTCAGACTTATGCATTGTATAAGACATGGCCTAACTTCATTCTATAAGTCTCACCTTGGTCTATGTTTAGTATTTTATTTTAGTTTTTCTTTATCATTTTGGGTGATTGGCTTATGTATCAACGCTGGGTCACGATAAGTGCCATCATGACCCTATTTTTTGGTTGTGATAAATTAATATTAGAGTTTTAGCTTTATTAGTCTCATAAGTGTAAGAGAAGGATATCTAGTAGAGTCTCATGGATCATTATGTAGACGTCCATATCTATCTTTGAGAGGCTATAAGTTATCTTTAGGAAAAACTTCTCTAATTTTACTCTTTGTCATATGGGTCATTCATGCTCAATGTTCTAAACTTGAATTCAATTTCTTTTCTGCATAGATGGTAAAGCCTAGGTCTACATAGTCTAGAGATATTAATCCAAAACTCAATATCGGAGCCTCGATTCAAGGATGAGGCTGGGTTTATAGTTTACCCATAAGTAGAGGATAGGTATAAGGAATTGTCTTAGATAGAGGATGACCTAGGGAGGCCTCTCCACAGTCCTAAGGTAATGTATTCTATGGATAATTATCAAACAGGGGGTGTGGTCAAGCTACGGTTCCACAGAGTTCAATCGACACCACCCATGCTTTAAGGTTTTTTGGTCTGTCTTTTGAGACATTTGAAGGGTGTTCCGTTGAGTGAACTAGCATTCCTTTGACTTTGAGTAATATTCAACCATCAGTGCCAGAATCTACTTATGGTAAATTCTTACTTCTGGTTTACAACTATCATCTATGTTACCCCTACGTATGGACTCTTTGCCTACTAGACTTACTATCCCTCTAATTGTTTGGGTAAAACTATGTCTTCAAATGATTAGAAGAGTTATGAGAGGTTTATTCACTTAGGTCCTCCTAAGTTTAGCAAAACTATTGACAAGGATGCCTATGAGTTTTAATTGATTCCAAGAGAAGTTACATAATCTTGGATCCTTTGAGTCTTACGGAGCATCTTACATTATCTATCAGTTGACAAATGTAGCCAGAGATTGGTAGAGGTCGCTTACTAGTTGTAAGATTTTGGGTTCGCCTTCTATGACTTGGAATCATTTTTAAGAGGCCTTCTTGGGGATATTTGTCCCATATAGCTTGAGATACCAGATAAGGGATGCTTTTAATCACTTGTAGCATGGCTCCATGTCTATTCCTGGGTATGGGGCACATTTTCACACCTTAATCCAAATATTTAACCGCTAACATATCTTATAAATGATTTCTATGATGATAAGAAATAGCATGTTTGGCTTTCAAGTCTTTAAATGAATTAAATAAATGCCCTAAGAATGGTTTTATGATTTGAAAAGATTAAAATATTATCTTAAAAAGAGTTAGATGGTCAATCGAGAAGGTATGAGTCCAAAACTCTTTTTCCAAAAATCATGTTTCGCCAATGCAAGAATGATTTTGTCCTAAAATTTGGATAACCTTACTATATGTTTTTTTCTCCTAGTAGTATATAAGAGAATAGATGAAGAGATATGATATGAATCAATTCAAGTGGTAAACATGGATTGAAGCTCAGCCGATCAAGCAATGGTCGAACCCATACAACCTATAGTACAGAAAGAGAATCTGGTGATATGATCTAGTTTAGAATTAAAGAAAAGAAATGTTTTGCACTTTAAAGTCTCTACTAATATTTTACTATGTCTTGAATTATACTCTCACGACTTGTTTGTTTAAATCTTATCTTATCATTTTTTTTGTGCATACCAATACATTCACATTTTACCATCTCCAAGTTCTACATCATTTTATGATGTAAGCTTAGAGATACATTCTTGTGGTTTTCTGCAGTAAAAAGTCTCAAGATATATTCATGTTTTGCAAGCCCTCCATTCTTTGGAAGGAAGACACTATTCATATTTCTTTGTCCCTCCATTCGTTGAAAGGCAGAATTTATTAATATTTCTTCGTCAATCTATTTTGTTGTATTACTGGGGACTTGTCCCGTTTAGATAGTTCTTTATGTTTAGAGGGATTTGTATACCTAAGTCATTATTGCTTATATGTTTTCATTTCAAATGTTTTTATTTCAAATACTAGGAAATTTCTTTAATCACGTTTTGAGTGGATTTTTAAATGGGTCTTTCAACAAATATTTCATTGAAAGATCATAATGAATGTTAAGAGGTTATCTCAAGCCTTTATTGGTGTGAGTATATGTTACATCTAGGGCCTAGTCTTGGATTATGACAAACTTGATATCAGAGCATAGATTAATATCTATGAAGTTGTGTCTAGGAGTGTCCTAACCCGAACTAGGTCCTAGTCGTGATGGGTTTCTCAATTTCTATATATACCTCAGATCACCCCCTGCACCTAGCCAAACCAAACACACTACACTCTAAGTTTGGATAAATTTCAAACATATAACAAGATAGTATACAATAGTCTAAGAACGCTTAAATGCATGTCCATACTCAACCACCGTTGACCGGCCAACCGACCGACTGATACCACCCAATAGTTACAGTAGGCCAAACAAAGACTTCTAAACTACAATCTAAAACTAAACATTAATAAAGTGTTTGGACACGCCCCCGACAATAGACAAAAACCAAATCCAAAGGAATAGTCAAAATGTAAAAGGAACCATAATCATGAAATGAGGTCTTTTGAAGAACGTAAGCTCACCACTTCAATCTAACTTGCTAGTCGATCCTGGATCCAAGTCACTGAGCAAGAGGAGTAGAAGTATGACTAGTTCCTACATTGCGTAGGGATACAACATCCAAAGACGGTTAACGGGGTGAACGCTTTCATGTAACTCGGGGATAGGGATAACAGAATGACAGGATCAACAGTTTAAAATCATTTCAAAAACCAATGCACATAATCAAATGCATAAATATATATATATATATATATATATATATGTCACACGCCTGGATAAAGAACAAGGTTTAACTTGTTTTTCAAAACCTTAACCTAGATTGTGTAGCTCAACCGTTATATAATAGTACCCACAGGATATATGGGCCCAAACTCTCACCCCTAGTCGTTCCCCAGTGCGTGTAGCCATACAAACAGGAGAATAATCTCATATATATGCACATGGGGGACTCTAACCCTCTAACATATACCATGGTGACTTAATAAACTAATCATATAATGATTTACGGGGGACTCAAACCTCCCTAATCATGAAATAATTAAAAGGGGAACTCAAACCTCCTAGGCCATTCTGACCCCATGTCGGTAAATGCGGTTTCTAGTATAGATCACTCAGACCTCTACTTTCATGACTCAACTGCACAACCCTTACTATAGCCCAATTAAAACAAGTATCGCATATTCCCTTTCATTTAAACATATTCCATATTAAGGCATACAATGTTGGTATCGACATACCAACTACACTTGCAAGGTAACACGTCATGCCAAAACAATTTCCATTAACTAGGGGAGAACAACTCCTTTTGTTAATTAATACACATTGGGGAACACCAACTCCCTTTATTCATTAAATCATACGATTGTATTTCAAATACCTTTTTATATCATGCAATAATTCAATACTAATTAAATTTCATAAATTCCCACAGTTCTTATAACTAAAACCAATTTCACATTTTAGGGTTGGGGATATAACCACTTCAAAAGTCACAAGTTTGGGAAAATCACAATTCCCTAGTTCATTCACCATCTCTATGCACCCATAAGTTTGAAACCATATTTAAAGCATGAAAATAATATATAAACCATGTTAAACATTGTTCAATTCATAAATATTCAAAAACCCCAACCCATGTTTTAAAACCATCATAATAATTTCGTAAACAATACTTTAAATCACATACTTTTACAAAATTAACAATGAGAGAAGAGTAACATGTCTATAATAGTAAGAAGAACAGAGAGAAATCACCTTTAAGAGACCTAATTGATCAACCTTTTAATAATCCTAAGTGTTCTTCACCTTGAGGATTTGGGGAGTATTTGAGGATTTACTTAAATGTTTTTGAGATATAATGACACTCCAAAAGAGGTTATAAGTTATGGGGTTCTATTTGGTTAAGAGGGTAAATGTCTAGAGTGCTCTCAACTTAAAAGCTGAAAAGTATCGCCTTTGATTACGAGTCAAACCCTTGACTCGTAACCACTCCTTATTACTCATTACCACAAGTCATAACCAAGGCAGTACCACCAAGGAACCCTACATTTTTATCCGTACGACTCAATGGAACCAATCATAATGGGACCCTATGACTCTTAGGGTCTAATTATAGCCAACACAAAACCCAATTCGGGACTTACACTGTACATCCTACGATTACACCTAATGACTTGTAATGTATCATTATGACTCTTAGTGAACAGTTCGTACTCATAGAATAATCAAGCCAAAAACTTAGTGGTTTGGTTACTATTTATCGCAATGACTCATCAGTAACCCTACGACTCAAGGGCATCCATTCGTTACCAGGGTAGTGAGCTCAAAGCTCAAGAAATTTTCAAGGGCCAAAATCCAAGGTATTTTAAGAAAAGTATTGATTATGGGTGTGGTGTGTGCCACACTTATAATTAGGACTCTATAGGGCATTTTGGAAATGTTTCTCATTCTTTCATACTTCAAATTATGTAGTAGTGTTTCCCCTAAGAAAGTTATCTAGATATTTTGTCTGTCTTATATTATGTTGGCCATGACTCTTTTTCAATGTGATAGAAGTACAAAAGGTCATATATATAATGATGTATTCCTTTCAGATGGATTCATTAGAAAGTCATACAAATTCATATGGTCTTAAGAGGAATCCATTAATTGGTTCATTCAAGTCTGGTAATTCAAAGCATATAACCCTACCTACATGAATCATGCGATGAGTCAAAGTAAAATGTGTAACCCTAACTACATGAATCATGCAATGAGTTAACGTAAGATGTGTATTTTAATCCTTTTAAAATCTTTATTGTAGATGTAATACGTAAAGAGAAAGGTAGGTAACTGAATATTACAGTAATGTTACCATCCGATAAGATGGAGCTAATACGAGTGTTATAAGCTATGATCTATAAGATGATCGCAGAGCTAGAGATGTGGAGTCATAAGCTTAAAATTCTGAAAGTGAAGATGGTGATTGATCAAAAAAGGTATCTAGAGTCTTATACCCATGAAGTGGGTAATGGAGGTGGTACATCATTATTGTGTTGGTTAAGGTGTAGCAAGATTAGCAAATTTTAGGGTAATAAAGAGGAAAAAAGTAGTTTATTAAGATGTTGTTAAATTTATTTGAAATAGGGAAGGAGCTCATGATGGCTTGTTATTGTTGTAGTATAGATAAATTATAGGTAGTGAATAGAAGGACAAAGTGGGTAAGAATTTTTGAATTTAGACCTAAACTTGGGGATCTGGAGGAGGGATACTTAGTGATGCTTATAGAAGTTTAAAGGTAGGTTAAATGTATGTATAAATAAGTAGTTTCAATGTGTGAAAAGAGAATGTGCTAATAGAGTATAATTAGATAGATAGAATGTAAGATAAGTTTGACTATTTCTTTTTATCATGAGGATTAGTAGGGTAGTGATCCTCAATTTATTTTCTAGTAGTTGGAAGACCATATAGAATGTGTAAATATGTGTAATGAATAATATGGTGCAGTAACAATGTTGTGATGAAGATTATGCTTGTACGCCATAATTATGTGGCAAAAGAAATTAAGATCAATTGTTCTATCAAAAATTTAGTGGACTAATGTTTTCTGGTTTTATCTAGTATTTATGAGCTAGTATAGTATGCACTATGTTCTTTTGGCAACCCAAGTTGGTTCTAGATACTATGTTTGAACTTTAAATATTGACTATAGTGAAAAGAATTATAGTTTAAGGATATTAACATGGGTTTTATGGAAATGGACCTATTAGGCTAGATATTGTGTGTGGAATAGTTTAAGTTAATATCTCTTGGGAATTCTTAATGTGTAATTATGATATATACATGAGGACTAGTGTTGAAGTATTGAATTATGGCTAAATCCTTAGATAACTAAGAGTGTTAAGTTTATAACAATATGTTTTACCCCTGGTAATATGTTGTTAAATGAGGTTTTAAGTTTATAAGTGTTACGTGTTCCTAGTAAGTGCTCTTGAGTTGTTTTGCATGAATAAGGATAGGTAAATACCATATGGTGTTTTGTAAAGCTGATTTAGAGGATTTTATATTGACAAGGTTAAACTTCTTAATATAGTTTTAAATTTCTTTGAGCTAGGTGGATATGAGAATAGGGGTGAGATGCTAGTCGGCTATGAAGAGGAGGTCACATTGTTAAGTGTTAGAGGAAATGGATATGTACACCAATAAGAGTGTAATTTATAGGATAATGACTTTGCAAGCTAGATAAAATTAAGAGAAGAATCTTTGAATATAGTTTATTAGGGTAAGTTTGGCATAATTAAGTATAGAGCTACCTCATCATGTCAAGTGTTGTGTATATAGCTCTGCTTAAAGAATAGGCCTAGAAACCTAGATTAGTGACCTTCGATATAAGAAGGAGATGTGAGATGGTGAATTAATGCAGTGATCTTGAGTTTTAAGGTTGAGTTGTGAAAAAAATTCATGTTGGGTTTCAGAGTGATCTATTCTCACTCGGGTATATTCCTCGTACTTATGTTTAAGAGGACACTTTATGTATATCTTATGTATTCCATCCATGTCTATCTCGATGATCCAGATTCCCTAAGAAAACTCATGTTCATGCTCTGGTCTCTTTAACTAGAACAAATAACGTCTCTCAGAAAACTAAGTTTTCATATAAGCTTCTAGGGGTCCAAATTCTCTGTTACAATTCTGATGATACATAAACTTGTGTCTTATGTTATGCTCAGTCCTAAAGAGTTTTACTCTGCAGTATGTTAACAACTCGTGTTATTGACATGACCTGAGTCAGGGCCTTGTCATAATGGGAATCCCAAGTCCGATCGGGAGTGGAGACCACCCCCATTACCCAACCCCACCTCCAGTCGCCTGGCCTAAGTTGGCTGAATTTTGAGCATATAACAAGATAGCATAACAATCCAAGTTACAAACTCTAGGATAGGTCTATTACTGAGACCGACCGAACCAAGTCCAACCATCTGAACCCAACCTATAGCCATAATTTAACCAAGTGAGTTCCACAATAATTAAATATAATCCCACAATAAAAGAGGATGGAACAACCAACAATACAGTAAACCGGTGTCAACCCCAATAACAATACCAATACTAAGGTTAACACCAATACCAACCCCACCCATACCAACCCATAGTAGTTCCACAAAAGCCTCTAACCAAAAGAATACCAAAATCTGGTTGGGACAAGCCCCCAACCATAGCCAAAACCAAAATCCATGAATGAACCAAAGTATGAAATAACATCCATGAAATGGAGCCTTCCGAAAAGATGAAAGCTCACTACTTCAATCCAGTAGTTGATGTTGAATGTCCGATGGCTAAGCAGGAGGAGTAGAATGATCAGTTCCTGGATCGCGTGGGGATACAGCCGCCAAAAGACGGGTTAGCAGGTGAATGCTAGCAAAAAGTCAGGATAAGGATAATATAATGCCAACTAGTAAAACCAAATAAACCAACCATATGCATATAAACCATTCATATATATATAGCCATGCCGGGAAAGGGAACCAGGTTTAGCATGAATTTAAAACCATTAACCTGGGTATGTGAAGCTTAATCATCCTTATCCACCCACGGGCTATATGGGTCCAGTGTAACCCCCTAAATGGGTCCCGATGCGTGTAGCCACGCGAATCAGAGATACCATTAGAGAAAAGGATTCCCAAGTACCCTCACTCTCCATGATACATATGTACAATGTACTTAGAGGATTCCCGCGTACCTCATAGTATCAAAAAAGGTCTCTATGACCTACCTCCCATGTCGGCAAACATAAATTTCTATTGTTCTTTCATTCAAATCCCACCTTCAACGTTAGCTATCACACCCTCGCCATTATTTTCTAATTAAAACTATTTCTAATCAACCATACAATTATTATAAACTGAGGCTATACAAGTGGTATCGTCATACCAACTATAACTTGCAAGTACTATCCTTAGACATCCTTTTAAGGTAAAGGGTTTCCCATGTACCCATTTACCAAGTTAACTTGGGGGAGTCCCATGTACCCTAGAAGTGATCAATTATATTTTCTTGGGGGAGTCCCATGTACCACACAGGTTATTCATTAACACGTTTACTTGGGGGATTCTGTTGTACCCCACAAGGATGTCAATTAACCATAACCATGACCACCAAACCATTCCATTTACCTATTCCACACCATTTAACCATTAAGGGTTCCATTACCAGGTTTTAACCATGCAATAGTTCCATTAAAATCCAAAAAGGTAGTGAAAACATTCTCATAGGCATTTCATCAAACATATTAGGGGCATAATATTTCCAAAACCGAAGCCAATTACAAAATAACCATTCCTATGTGACCAAGTATCCAAAACTACCATTAAAGCATAATTAAAACATGAAAAAACTATAACCAAGCATTTATAACCAAAAAAACACAAATAATATTTAAAAACCCAAAACTATATAATAATAAAACCATGAAAACATTATATAAAACCATGCCTTTAGTTGGAACTAACAATGAGGGAAGAGAACATGGCTTAAACCAAGAAGATAATGGAGAGAAATCACCAACACAAGCCCTAAATTAATCCTTAGGATGAAACCCTATCCTTCCTTTACCCAAAAGCCTTAGAGAGAATTGTAGAGTGTTTAAGAGAAGTTTCTAAGTGTTAATAAATAGAATAATAGGTAAAATAACCTACCAATTAGAATATAAGTCATGGGGCCTTATTAGGTTAAGTGAAGAAATGTCCATATTGCCCTCACTTAAAGTCCCAAAAATCCCATCAGGTGGGTATGACTATCCATACCAGTCGTACTCTCCAATACGAGTGGTACCCACCACTCGTACCCAAGGCCATATTCTTTGGACCCAACACTGTCTAAGGTACGACTCACCTTAAACCATGTCATATCCAAGTATACGACTAGTACCCATGATTCGTACCTCTAGCTAAATAGAATCCCAGGAGGATAGAACACTATCCACCATACGAGTCTATGGTATGACCTGTACCCTTGCTTACGGCTTTTGGTGAGCCACTCATACTTAGATAAAACTTGAGTTACCAAGCCTATGATTAAATGAAGTAACCAAACAACCCGTATCTACCAATATGACTCGTACCACCCAAGTCGTACACATTCTATAAACCAAATTTAACCCATTAACCAACATTGGTCAGCATATGACTAACCCATACCACTCGTATCCCAGTATACGAGTCATGTCCCCTAGTCGTATACTGTCCAGAGACCAAAAATTTAGGAAATTTTCTAAAGTCCAAAAGCTCGGGGTGTTTCAGTCTTCCCCACTATGAACATTTGTCTCTGAATGATGGACAAGTTAGGGTAATCACAAGCACGATTCATTTGCATTATCAATTATCATTCCAAACTTTAGCCAAGTTAGGAAACACAAATGCAAAGATATTAATCTTTCCTTTAACAAACTCAAAAAATAAAGATGTGTTCAAGAACACATACCTTCCGCACGAATCGTAGGAGTAGAAAACAGATGTGAATACTTGGACTTCATGTCCTCCTCCACTTCCCATGTAGCCTCTTTGTCCTTATGGTTCTACCATAGAGCCTTAACCGAGGCCACATCCCTAGTCTGCAACCAAAGAACCTGCCAATCCAGTATCTCAATCGGTACCTCATCATAAGTAAATAAATCTGATATACCCTAACCCTCCAAAGGAACCACCAAAGAAGGATCACCAAGACACCTCCACAGTATGGAGACATGAATTACCGGATGAATAGAGCTCAAACTAGAAGGCAGCTCCAATTCATAAGCAACATTACCAACCCTCCGCAAATAGCATAATGACCAATAAATTAGGGACTGAGCTTTCCCTTCTTACACAACCACACTAATACCTTTATGGGAGATACCTTAAGGAACACCTTATCCCCTACCTCAAACTCTAAGTCTCTACACCTTACATCTGCATAGGAATTTTAGCGACTTTGGGCAACCTTAAGACTATCCCGAATTGCCTCTACCTTTTCCATAGCCTGATAACCAAAACCGAACCAAAAATATTTGCCTCACCAAGATCAAACCATCCAGTAGGAGATCTACAGCTCCTACCATACAATTCCTTAAAAAGGGATATCCCAATACAAGATTGATAGCTAGTGTTGTAAGCAAACTCTACCAAAGGTACAAGCTCAACACAATTTCCACCATAATCAATCACACAAGCCTAAAGCATATATTCTAATATTTGAATAGTCCTTTCCTCTTTCCTATCAGTCTGAGGATGGAAAGCAGTACTCAAACTCACCTTAGTACCCAATCCTTTCTAAAAAGACCGCCAAAAATTAGATGAAAACTGCATTCCCAAATGAAGCTTCATAACCTTCTGAAGATACAACTTCGCATAATCCTCTATAGAAAAGGTAGTCCTCACTATCATGAAGTGAGAAGACTTCATCATCCTATCCACTATGACCTGAATCAAATCGAATTGGTTCCGTGATTAAGGAAAATTGATAATGAAATCCATATTGATCACTTCTTATCTCTACTCGAGCAAATCAATTTCTTGATACAACCCTCCAGGCCTCATGTACTAAACCTTAACTTGTTGACACACCATGCACTTGGCTACAAAATCAGCCATGTCTATTTTTATACCATTCCACTAATATATCTCTTTAAGATCATGTTACATCTTTATTGAACCGGGATGAAAAACATAGTGGATTCATGCGCCTTAACAAATATCCTTTGTTTTAACCCATCGACGTCAGGAACACACAATCTCCCGTGATACCATAAAGTACCATCTTCATTGACCTTGAATACTATTACCTTTATACCACCTGCATCACTCTTGATTTTTATCAAGACAGGATCTATCACTTACTTCTCCTTAATATCTGCACCGAGCGACGATCTAACTATTTCTTGTACCAACACACCACCATCCTTGGAGTCTAAGAGACAAACTCTAAGATTAGCCAAACGGTGAATATCTTTCACCAATTCCCTCTTCTTCACATCCATATTAGCCAAACTTACCATGGGCAACCTGCTAAGAGCATCAGCAACAACATTAGCCTTACCTAGATGATAGTGAAGACTCATATCATAGTTTTTGAGAAGCTCCAACTATCTCCTCTACTAGTGATTTATCTCTTTCTTAGTGAAAACATACCGTAGACTTATGATAAAAAAAGATGTCTACGTGCAATCCATACAAATAATATCGCCAGATTATCAAAGCAAAAACCACCACTGACAGCTTCAAATCATGAGTAGGTAATTCCTCTCAAGCACCTTTAACCGCCTTGAATCATAGGCAATCACCGTCCCATACTGCATCAAAACACAACTAAGTCCCACCCTAGATGCATTACAATAAACTGGAGCCTTCAAAGCTGGAGCCGAAGTCAGCTTGTTCTTAAGCTTCTCAAAACTCCCTTCACACACTTCTGACCTAGATAACTTTACCTTCTTCTGAGTTAACTTAGTCAAAGGAGAAGTTATTGATGAAAAGATTTCGACAAACCATCTATAATACCCAGCCAAACCCAAGAAGCTCTGAATATCGGTTGGAGTCATGGTTCTAGGCCACCTTTAACTACAACCACCTTTTGAAGATCCATCGTGATCCTCTTACTATAAAATAATATGACCCAAAAAAATTTTAGCGTTCAACCAAAACTCACACTTGGACAACTTGGAATATAATTGTTGTTCCTTTAGGGTCTACAACATGACATAAAGGTGATTTGCATGATCCACCTCACTAGAATACACCAAGATGTAATCAATTAACACAATGACAAAAAGATCCAAGAACTACCTGAAAACCATGTTCATCAAATCCATAAATGTCGTTAGGGCATTAGTCAAGCCAAATGACATAACCAAAAATTTAAAGTTCCCATATCGAGTACGAAAACTCATCTTAGGGATATCCTCCTCCCTAATCTTAAGCTTATGATACCCAGACCAAAGATCTATCTTAGAAAAGAACTTGACACCTTGCAACTGATCAAACAAGTCATCTATCCTTGGAAGAGGATACTTGTTCTTGACTATTAACTTATTCAACTGTCGATAGTCAATGCACATCCAAAAGTAACCATCTTTTTTGTGCATGAACAACATCGATGTACCCTACGGGGATACACTAGGATGAATACACCCCTTATCCAGAAGATCCTTAAGTTTCTCCTTGAATTCCCTCAACTCAGTCGGAGTTATTCTATAAGAAGTAATAGATATTGGGTGAATGTATGGAACCAAATCAATACCAAACTCGATTTCCCTTTCTGGAGGAATGCCAGGAAGATCATCCTGAAAGACCTCAGGGAACTCATTTACCACTAGAACCGAATGCAAAGAGGGACCTTTCGAGTTAGAATCTTTAACCCGAAAAAGTGATAAAGATACCATTTGGAGATTAATATCTGAGCTCAATGATAAGAAATAAACCTCCCCCTAGGAGCTAGAGAACTACCCTCTCTTTAAATGTTTCACTAGGGAACCTATAGAAAAACTTACGAGTCCAATAATCTAAGGATATGTAACAAGAGTGTAACTAATCCATCCCCAGAATAATGTCAAAATCCACCATATCAAGCTCAAACAGATCTACCAAGGTTTGTTTGCTACCAACAGATACCAAACCTCTCTATAGACTCTTTTAGCAATAACTGAATCAACTACCAGGGTAGAAATATAAAAAAGATACAAAACAACCTCGATCAAAACCAAAACACACAGCCACATATGGGGTCATATAGGAAAGAGTGGACCCTGGATCAAGCAAACAATACCCGTCACGAGAAAATAGTTGTAACATACTAGTAATGACATCAGGTGATGCCTCATATTCCTGCCAAGATGAATGACCATACAACCTATTTTGGCCTATATTGGTACTAGGAGTAGGAGAAAATACCAAAGTTTCACCAATAGGCACAAGAGCAGAAGATGAAGCAACTAGAGCCTTAACCGCTCTCGAAGCACCCTCTCCAAATGGATAGTTTCTGAGCATATGACCTGGATGACCATATTTAAAAAAAAAATCCCTCCCTTCATCACAAAAGCCTATATGAAAGAGACCACAGAACCAGCAAGGAGGATACAAAAAATCCAATTATGCCTCACTCGCCTAAGATTGGGAACCTTGTGCCCAAAAATTATCACCACCTTGATAACACCTGCCACCCGACAGCTTTAGGTAAGGAGCGCTAGTAGTAGAGAAGGAACTAGAAATCCCCCAATTCTTCTTCGGACATTTTCCGCCATCCCGACCACCCTGTTGCTGAGCACCACCCTTCTCAGAGAACCTGCTCTTCTTACCCTGCCTTTCTGCAAACTCTGGATGTTTACTCTTTTCATCTTTTATCTGTTCTATATGAATAACTAACCTTGAAATATTCATATCCTTAATCAGCAAAGCGGTCTTTCTTTCAAGGATCAAATCCTGAGATAACCCAGAAGTAAACTTTCTTATCCTCGTCCTTATATAAACCACCAAATCCATAGAATACCTTGACAGCTGATGAAATTTCAAGGTATATTCATGGATGAACATTTTTCCCTACTTAAGATTCACAAACTCCTCTATCTCTACTTCCCTCAGCTCATGAGGAATAAAGTGATCCAAGAAGGCATCAGAAAAGGCCTCATACAAAGACACCTCCTCCACATCACCCCTATTCCTATCCCACTCCTTGTACCATTGGTACGCAATGTCTTTGAGTTGATAAGCTGTAAAATTCACCCCTTCCATGTTAGTGGCCTTCATCACTCTAAATATCTTCTCTATTTTATCCAAGAAACCCTGAGGATCATCCTCCACCTTCACACTAATAAAAGTAGGAGAATCAACTCCATGAATTAGCCTACGCTTATGACCTTAGCAGATAGAACACCAGATGCATCCCACTCAGCCTGAGCAGCAACCAACTGAGCAATAGTATGAATTGACTAATGGAGTTCCACATTAGTCACCTCACCTTGAGGAGGACTAGTAGCAACTGTGGGAACTCTATAATAATTAGGTATAGGACCCTAAGATCGAGTGCAAACTCAAGGTGCAGGGCGTACTCTATCAACATCGTCCCCAAAAAGGATAGAAAGATTTCCTTATGTTTCAGATTATCGAGTCATGATCTGAAAAGTGAACAAATAAGTATTAGAGGAAATTCCAAGACTATACTCCAAGCTTGAAAATAGAATACCAAGATAGTTAAGCATTCCTACATTCCTTGTATCCTCTCTCTTATGAGTGTGGAGTGATACACACCCCTAAAAGAGACTCTACTAGACATGACTTTGTGGACTCCCAATTGAACATAAACCTAAAGCCCTGATACCAAATTAACATGACCCGGCCTAGGTACTTGTCATAATAGGTGTCCTAAGTCTGATTGGGACTGAAGACCACCCTCATTACCCAACCCTACCTCCAGCCACCTCCCCTGAGTTGCCTGAATTTTGAGCATATAACAAGATAGCATAACTATCCAAGTTACAGACTTTAGGATAGATCTATTATCGAGACCGACCCAAACAAATCCAACTATCTGAACCCAACCAATAGCCAAACCAAACCAAAAACTATAAAAAATTGAGTTCCATAATAATTAAATATAATAATAAAATAAAAAAGAATGGAAAAAACAACAATACAGTCAACTGGTATTAGCCCTAATACCAATTCCAATACTAAGACTAACACCAATATCGACCCTACCCATATGTAATACCCCACAAAATTTCTAAGCTTAATTCATCCTTTTAGGCTTGTTAAGGGGTCTCAGACTTAGAAAATTCTAGCTAAGATTTCAAACTTTGTTTATTTTATTGTCTTTCAAAAGTTAACAATCTTATTTCGTGATCTTAGTGTCCTTTAATGGTTCGTATTTTTGTTGATTCATGATCATGAAGGTCATTAGGTGTTCTGGGATGAGTTTTGGATTTTTTGGACCTCGTTTAGTCCACGTTTGGTATCCTGAAATAGAGGACCAACGCGATCTTGGCACTCCGCATCTCCTATTACATTAGTTAACATTGTTGCAGGTTGCCAGAGTCAAAACTACTGAGGCTTGGTGCGATCATGGTGCAACGCGTCGGGTATCGCGTCGAAGCCATCGACGTGCCGCGTCGCTTAATGCCTTGGTGCCCAATTTTAGTTATTAAATGTATGCATCTTTAAGGGGAAAAGGGTCAATTACTCCCCCCCCCCCCATATAAGCCTATACCATGAGATTCAGCTAGGTTTTTACCAAAATATAGTTGTTTCTCTCAAATTACCTCAAGAACAAGTTTAGGTTTTTCAATTGAAAGTTCTAATCCAGGAGATTCCACCGTTAATCTTCAAGAAACTTCAATACAAGGTATGTTAAGTGTGTATTCATGGGTTCCTTCACCCATGAAGCTCAAGAAACCCTTTTAAAAATATAAACTTTGAATTCCATGTTATGAATTGAATTATATCCATGTTTATGTTGTTGTTTGACTTCCAAGTTGGAATCTTTAATAAACATCATGAAAATATGTTAATATGTGTTGGAATTCTTTAATTTGAAAGTGTAAGATATTGCCATAATGTATTGTTTTAATATTAATGCCTAAGCCTACAATTATGCATGCAAGGTGTTTGATAAAATGCCTAAGAGAATAAAAAAATTTCCTTATGACTTAATTGTGACCAAATTGATGAATCCATGTTTTACCATTATGTTAAAAATAACTCCCATGTTATTGTTTTGCGTTAGATGGATTGATGTAACTCTCATAATATTAGGCTTATTAAATTATGACATGCTTATATGCATTTCTATTCATGTGTAAGCTTATGGCATGCGAATATTACATGAAAATCCCCAATGATTGTACTATGAATTGTTGACTATGGTCATGTGTTCAAGAAGTGTCATCTCTTGTTAGTTTCATACTATCAAGTCCTGGGGCTACTTGTACCCGAAAATTTAGCTGTGAGCCTAGAGCCAGTGTCAATTTCATAATAACCCCAGTTACGCCATGATCAGTAGTATTCTCTGTTAGTTTCAGAACTCAGTAGAATTTAGTCAGTTACATGACTCAGGAAAAACTCAGTAATCTCCTGAACTCAGTTAGTTAACAGAATTCAGTAACATTTCGCCAGTCCATGAAACTCAATGAACTCAGTCCATATCATCCCGTTATAATTAGTTCAGTGTCCATTCAGTTGGGAGTAGGATTCAGAAACGAGCAAACCCAAGGATGAGGGCACACACTGATAGTTGAGGGTGTGACCCTTAGAAGCAATCCTTGCATTCCAAAACTATGTATCTAGCATAGGTTGAGACATCAATACTGATAGTTGAGGGTTATGAGGTGGATTAACACTGCCAGTTGAGGGTCTCGCCATTCTCCTTTAGGGACACTACCAGATGAGGGTTACTCACATCTTGTCCTTACCAGTGGAGCGATATTGACACCCTTCCAATTGGAGTTACAGATTGGACCCCAACTCTATACAAAAATAGGGCATGTTGGTTAGATGACTACTTACCACAATCTCAGTCTTAGTCTCAGCAAAAGAACTCAGATAGTTCTTTAGATTCAGGACTATCAGATACTGTCACTCAGTTCAGTAAGAAACTCAACTAGTTCCATCAGAATTAGGACTGTCAGACACAGTCACTCAGTTAACAGTACATCAGTTATAAAAAACTCATGTTATCAGTATTCAGACTCAGTAGTCAGTATTATCACGATCTCATTTACAGTTATGTAACCATGCATATATTCTCACGTTCATGTTACTCAGTCGATTGGTATTGTTCATGCATATGAACCTTTACATTCATCCTTACCTCACTTGCATACCAGTATATTTCTATGTACTGACGCATACATTTCTCTTACTCTATGGTGTTTTATACCATAGGTTCAGAAGTACGAGATACAGAGCACCCTTAGTAGATATGACGTTTAGTAAACATACTAGCAGTGAGTCCTCATCATTTGAGCATGTTATTACTTGACTAATTCATTCTTTAAGCACTTATTTTATTTTAGTAGTTGGAGTTAGTTGGGGACATCTCCCATCAACTCCTTATTCAGACAGTTTAGAGGCTTTTGGACTAGATGTTCAGACTTCAGTATTTATAATCAGTTTTGGTATTATTATACCACATTTTACTTTTATATCAGTATTACAGTTTCAAACCTTATGGCATGTTTTCAGCCCATTATTCTGTATTTACAGTGTTATTATACAGTTATTGCAGCAATACCATTCATGGGTTAGCTAGTGGTCCTTCAGGATTATTAGCACCGTGTAGCGTCTAGGGCATCAAGAATGGGGCATTACACCATACCAACCCATAGTAGATCCACAAAAGCCTCTAACCAAAAGAAAACTAAAATTCATTTGGAACAAGCCCCCAACCATAGCCCAAACCAATATCTATGAATAAACCAAAGTATGAAATAACATCCATAAAATGGAGACTTATGAAAAAGATAGAAGCTCACCACTTCAATCCAGTAGTTGATCTCGAATGTTCGATAGCTAAGCTGGAAGAGTACAATGGCTAGTTCCTACATCGCATGGGGATATATCCGCCCGTAGATGGGTTAGCGGGTGAATGCTAGCATAAACTCAGGATAAGGATAAAATAATGCCAATCAATAAAACCAAGTAAACCAACCATATACATACGAACCATGTATATATAAAACCATGCCATGAAAGGGAACCGGGTTTAGCGTGCATTTAAAACCATTAACCTGGGTATGTGAAGCTTAACTGTCCTTAACCACCCACGGGCTATATGGGTCCAGTGTAACCCCCTGAACGGGCCTTGATGTATGTAGCCGCACTAACCAAAGATACCATTAGAGTAAGGGAATCCCAAGTATCTCTCCACGATACATATGTGCAATGTACTTAGAGAATTCCCGCATACCTTATAGTATCATAAAAGGGTCTCCATTCCCTACCCCACATGTCAGCAAACATGAGTTTCCGATCTTCGTTCATTGAACTCCCACCTTCCCGGTAAGCTATCACACCCCGCCGATATTGCCTAATTAAAATCCTTTCTAACTAAACAAACTATTATTATTAACTATGTCTATACATAGTGGTATCGTCATACCGACTATAACATGGAAGTATTGTCCTTAGCCAACCTTGTAAAGTAAAGGGATTCCTGTGTACCTATTTACCAAGTTAACTTGGGGGAATCCCATGTACCATACAAGTGTTCCATTATGTTTGCTTGGGGGAGTCCCATGTACCCCACAGGTTGTACATTAACACGTTTACTTGGGGGATTTTATTGTCCCCCACAAGGAGTTCAATTAACCATAACCATGACCACAAAACCATTCTATTTACCTATTCCAAACTATTTAACCATTTAGGGTTCCATTACTAAGTTTAAACCATGCAATAGTTTCATTAAAATCCAACAAGTTAGTGAAAACATTCTCAAAGGCATTATATCAAACATATTAGGGCATAGTATTTCCAAAACCAAAGCCAATTACCAAATAACCATTTCCATGCAACCAATTATCTAAAACCACCATTAAATCATATAAATGAATAATTAAAACATGGGGAAACCATAACCAAGCATTTATTACCAAGAACCCCCAAATTATATTTGAAAACACAAAACCATTCAATAATCAAACCATGAAAACATTGTATAAAACTAATCCTTTAGTTGTAACTAACAATAAAGGAAGAGAACATACCTTAAACCAATAAGATGATGGATATAAATCACCAACGCAAGCCCTAAATTAATTCTTTAAAATAAAACCCTAGCTTTCTTTTACCTAAAAGCCTTAGAGAGAAGTGTAGAGTGTTTAAGAAAAGTTTCTAAGTATTAATGAATATAATAATAGGTAAAATGACCTCCCAATAGGAATATAAGTCATGGGGCCTTATTAGGTTAAGTGGGGAAATATCCAGATTTCCCTTACTTAAACTCCCAAAGTCCCACCAGGTTGGTATGACTATCCATACCAGTCGTACCCTCCAATACTAGTGGTACCCACAACTCATACACAAGGATATCTCCCTTGGACCCAACATTGTACAAGGTACAACTAACTCCAAACCATGTAATATCTAAGTATATGACAAGTACCCATGATTCGTACCCCTGGTAGAATAGAATCCTAAGAGGATTGAACATTGTCTACTATATGAGTCCATGGTATGACTCGTACCCTAGCTTATGGCTCTTGGTGAGCCACTCGTACTCAGATCCAGCTTGAGTTACCAAGCCTAAGATTAAATAAAGTAACCAAACAACTCGTATCCTCTAATACGACTCGTACCACCCAAGTTATACCCATTCCAGAAACCAAATCCAACCTATACCATCACTAGTCAGCAAAAGACTAACCCATACCACTCATATCCTACTGTATTAGTAATTTTCCCTAGTCATATCCTATCTAAAGACAAAAAATACAAGAAATTTTCTACGGTCCAGAAACCCAGGATGTGTTTTGATTATACTATGTCTAAGACCTAGAAAACACTCTACCCCTAACTTAAGTACTATCTTCATATTCATGACCAAGGCTTATGAATTTTATTATTATTCACATCTATACTCAGTTACTTAATAAGAAGTATTATCTTTGCTCAATGATCCTAGTCTTACTCTGTAGATCTAAGAACTCCTTATGTAATATAATTCATAATAGATGCATCCATATTTCTCAGCATACTCATCCCGATAAACTCAAGACATACTCAAAATGGTTTACAAAATTATGCTACCCCATGTATATACTAAGATCAGCTTATTTGTACAATTCGTGCTTATGATCTCTTTATCCTAAGCTCAATATATGTTACATCATATCTATGCTAAAAAAAAACTCGCATATCATGATGCATGTGTTTGATACATAAAGTATTCACATCTACCATATTTTTACTCTTTGTGTCCCATATTGAGTGGCATAGTTATGATAGCATACGTCGAGAGTGAATAAAAAATAATCCTTCTTATCCATGATGCTCATATTCTAGTCCTTGGTAATCTTCTTTATGACATGATAGTCTTATTATAATAGTTGTGTATTCATTTATAGGATGGAGTACATGTTCTTTATTATGAAATTAAGGTGCAATTACTAGATCTATGGTTATGAGTAGGGATGAAATGTTGGATAATGGTTAGTTATGGGAAATAGCAGAACTAGAGATATATGGTCTGACTCTGTGTTTAAATTATTGAAGTTTCTAATTTTCAAAGTTCTTGGGGAGGTTCTTAGATGATTATTTAGAAAGAAGTCATGAATTGATGTTAGCATTAGACTTTAACATTGTGATTGATAAACATATGGATAATGAATATTATGGCTAATGACTCCTTGATTAAGGCTCAAAATTAGTTGATAAAGGTAGTAAGAAGAATAAGTATTCTTATGGGATAAAAGTCCCTAGGGGGTATATACTATAACGATCAAATTATATGAAACACTTGTACCTCTAAGTTAGTCTTGAACATAGAAACAATATGTAGTTAGACCCAGGCTCAAGTAGTTATGTGTTTATGCGGTAATTATCAGCTGGAAATGCTAAAGTATGGTGTTCAGATGAGAGAATATAGTTGAGAAGTGTTTCCAAGATTAGGGGCCATTATTCATGATATTTAAGGTGGAGATACTTCTATTCATATGTCAAACACAACCTTTCTTCACATCATGCATCAATCTTAATTCATGCTTATGATTTAAGAAAAGACTAATGTTTGGCGTTGTTATTATCATGTTTCATGGAACTCATGTTCTAGATCAAGTCTATGCCAAGGTTCACGTATGGCATGATTCGTGTTACCCAATATTTAGTCGATATTTTTTGAAGTATATTTTGATGTCATTGTATCGTAGGTTTAAAGAAAGATCATTGATGTGAATTGCAAGCCCTTATGAGATTATTATGGACTCCAATAAGTCCTTATCCATCATTTGGGAGTGAATGATTCAAAGGGAGAGATATTTCCACACCTCATACTTTATATCATATTTTTATGTCATCTTCCATCTCTAGAGTTATTAAGTATTGAGTGGTGGTTTTCAACAGGCTCACAAAGTGAGAAAGATAGCATCCTAAGAGAGTTTTGTGTGAGAAAAAATAGCAAAGAAAGGATAAAAGCATATGCAATATGATGTGTCTGCATGCACAGGTAAGGCAGCATATGCTACTAGGCATGAAAAGCATCCTTTACGGCATGTGATCCCCATAGCCCTTTTTATTATTTGTCTTAAGGGAAATTTTTTTCCAGCATTATTCCCCATTAATGACTCTCTAGGTCATTTCTACATTTCCGCTCATTTTTTCCATTTAGAGCTTTTCTATAACTACCCCAAGTCATTTATGACTTCATAGTGCTGACAGTTTAGTTATTAGGCAGTTTGATTGATTTGTAGAGCCAATTCTCTATTTTAAAGTCCTCACTAATTAGAATTGACTATCAAGAAAAAACTTCAGTAAAACAATCTCGTATGCAGATTTTGAATGTTCCAATAACTCTGAAATGTCAATTTTAGGCTAGAAGGACCATTGGAGGAGATTATGATAAGAATCAGTTCCACTCTCTCGAGTGTCAAGATGTATACTATTCCCAACTAGCTAGAAATAAGTTATTCTTGAGATAGGGTTTCACTTGACTAAATCCCAAAAACTATCCTTGAGTTTTACCAAAGGTTGGAGATCACCGAGTGGATCTATTCGCCCCTGAACCCTGCAAAGTGAATGAAGATTCTGTAAGGGAGTTTTATGATAACCTTATGGTTATTAATTTGACTAAGCTAGTGACCCAGATTCGAGGAAGTACAATTAACTTTAGGCCTAAGGTGATCAATATAATATATGGGCTTCTAAACCCTGACCCTTATGAATTCACAGCGAAAGATTGTGCCCAGGGAGTTGGTTGGTATCAAAGATTTTTCTGAAAAAGAGTGTGTCTTAGAGGGTGATAAAGACAGGGATCATAGATAAGGAATTCATAGTTGAGGCTAGGAATTGGGTTTCTATTATTTGTATCCAAGTGTCGCCATACAACAATATATTTACCGCCCCTTTGGTAAGGACATGGATGGTTTCCTATCTTTTAGACAACATTTTGGTGAATGTTGGGCACTTCTTCATCTAGTATTTTAAGGAATTTAAGGTACATAAAGGCCCATTTATTATGTTTCCTTCCTTGATCACTGAATTATATAGACGAAATGGTGTAGAAAAGTTTGAGGGACACAATTAGGTTGAACCATGTACCAATATCTTCATTGAAGAAGTAGGGTTATGGGACTTCCCCCAAGAGTAAAAAAATAAAGATAGATTATAGGAAGTCATCTCAGGTGGAGATTAACTCATGTAGGCCATCATCCACGGGATCGTTCAATTTGTTGAATGATGAGTTGCAGATGATTCAAGAGTTAGTGTCGCTGTAGATAGAGTTTGCTGAGACTTCTGAGTGTCCCACCTTTTATTTCCCACAGAGAGATTATGATAGGTTTTTAGAGGACCAGGGGCAATAGGTGGCTCACATTTTGAAGTTGGAGAAAGATTATATTGACTTAGCCAGGTTGCACCAAGAGTTGAGTGAATCTCATAAGAAAATCAAGAAGAGAGAGAAGAAGAGGGACAAATTCATACCCAGATATGGAAGGGGATAAAGGGTTTGTGGAAGGTGTTGAATCCTAGAGATCCACTCCCCTTTTCGAGAAAAGCGGAAGATCATAATATCCCCATACATAGGTTTAAAAATAATGAAGCTGATGTTGATGGTGCAGGAAATAAGGAGACTGATAGTGATGTTAGGCAGAGACACAGATTCAGGGAGCCTTATTACTTTCTAATGCTTTGATGTTATATAGTGGGGACACTACAATCTTTTTAGTTGAGAGTGCCTGGTGTTTGTATTTTTATTATGTTCTTAATGTATTGTATGATGGATATTGCTTGTGATTTATTTGAATTTTGTTGGATTAGTCGTTAATATTTTAATTTTGATTTTTAGTTTAGCTTTTTCTTTAGGTGGCTATTTAGGACAATCATTTCCCTATGATAGATTGAGTGATGACATTCTTAAGGGAAATTTTTTTTTTTAGATGTTGGAGTCATTTATACAGAGGATGTCTGAGTACCCATTGCATTGTGGATTGGGGTTGAAATTGTAATTATGGTGAAGTCTGAGTAGTCAATCGTTGTGGTGAAACCTGAGTAGCTATAGCCTTATTGCCCTTTGTTGGATCACTAATGAGAGATTATGACGTGTTTGGTACTAACAATGGTTAAGTGAGCCTACTCCTCTGTCTAAAGAATTTTTTGTGAAAAGCAAGCGCATGGAAGTGAATGATGTTGTGACAATGCTTTGACACTTTTCGTGAATCCTAATTCTTAGTTTATAGTAATATGAAAAATAACTCCTTTTTTCTTAAGTAGGAAGTTAAATCGATCTTAAGTAGGAAGTTAAATCGATCCTTCTAGAATAGTTTGAATGCCATGTATGGTTAGTATTTGTTGAATAGTTCTTGTTCTTGCTTGTATCATTTAGAACATTCCTTGTTGGTCTTTGAATGTGAATCTTGATTATACGCGGTTGGTGAAATGATCTTGGGCATTCTTTGTGATTGTTGATAACCACTTTAGCCTTAAAAGCATACTCGTGCATGAATGGTATCCCTAGTTACCCTATTTGAGCCTATCAACCTTTCTTTGGAAACCACATTACAGGCCTTGAACCTTTTGAAAATTTTCCCTCTCTTGAACCCTACCCTCCTTGAACTTGAAATTGCAAACTTGAGGCTAAAAGCCTAAGTTGGGGTGTGGTGGAAATTTGAAAAGGTGATCATGTATAGTGATTTTGTAAATGAGTGCCTTAATGCAAATCGATGATTGAAATAAAGGAGAAATATAAAGGAAATAAAAAGAGAAAAATGAACGAAAATGCAAAAAGAAAATAAGAGAGTGCTTTAAATAAATGTATGAGCTAAACTGAAAAATGGTAGGCACATGTAATGTATAAAAATGAAGTGGCCAATTATCCAAATTTGATTTACATGGTGTTATGTGGAGTTAAAGAAGCATGCATTCACTTTTATCCTAAATATTTATCCTACCTTTCCCCAATCCCACATTATAAGCTAGAAAAAGTCCTTTGAAATCTCCAACCAAGTGTTCTATGATTAGAATCGATAAAAAATAAGGGCAAGTATATGATATGATACTTGTTGGCCTTAGAAATTTTTTATGAGTGTGAGTGTTTGAGGATTTGTCCTTTGTTGAATGTTGTAAATATTATGTCCTTTGGGACTTTTCTTCATGAGAAGGCATGTAAACTATGATAGATTAGTGAAGATGATATATTTCAAAAATAAGGCGAAGGAGCATGTTTGATTTACTATTGATTGTGAGTCACTTCTTGAGAATTGGTCTATCAAGACTCAAACCAGGGCCTAGTCGTGATGGGTATCTCAATCACAATGTGAGTCGGAGACCACCCCCTTAGCCTAACCTCCAGAACACAATAAAATAATATAGTGAAAGCTAATCAAACATGATGATAAGAAGAACAGATAAACCAAATGATTGTTCTAAGAATCAAATCAAACATCTAACCCACACTTGTCCACAAAAACCTCTAAAACTAGAATATCAACTAAGTCGGGACATGCCCTCGACTATGACCAAAAAGAATAAAAAATGAAATACTAAGAGAATAAAGAAACCAGTAAATTAATAGGGACTTACGAAAGATGTTGGCTCACCACTTCACAGTAACTCAATAGATGTACCAAACCACCCAATGCTGCATAGGAGAAACAGAACACCTTTCATACCCTACATCATGAAATGATGTACCATCTAGGGATGGTCAGTGGGATAAACACTGGCATGTAACTCAAGAAAAGCGATAAAATAAGGCCATGTCCAAAATTAGTATAAACCATATGTACTCATTCATATATACACATATAGGATACTGGGATAAGATAGAGGGTCATAAACATAAGATTTTAAACCATTAACCTAAATTTTGTAGCTCTCTTCATCACAAAGGCACCCACGAGCTATATGAGTTCAGCTCCCCTTACTGAAAGGTCCCCAGTATATGTTAGACATACAAACCAAGGAACCAAAAGGAAGGTCTAAATACACCAAGACTCTAGTCATTGAAAAATATAATGTGTGAGCCAAGCATTCAGTCATATAGACCCCTATACCGACAAATGTAGTTTCCAATGTTAGACCCCCCAGACTACACCTTCACAGTAAGCTACGCAATTTTGTTTAAGCCCAATTTAAAATAATTTTCACATATACCCAACCATTAACCCAAGAATCTTATATTAAGGCATTCACCACTTGGTATCGTCATACCAATTATGTTTGCAAGCTCATATAATCATGCTAAACCAATTCATGTAACCATTAGACTCCCAGGTTTAAATTTAAAATCAAAACCATGGCCACCAAGGTCCTTTAAAATCGAGTTTATAAAATTATCCATTAATGCAATGCAATTGGGTTCATAAATAAGTTGAATTATGCGATTATCCATGTTTAGAAATCAAATTCACAATGTGGGTTGGGGTTAATGCCATTACCAAGATAAAAAGTCATCAATTTGGAGAAACTCATGTTCCCCATTTCAATTCCCATAACATTTCATCCATTCAGTCTAAAAACCATAAATTTAAAACATAAATCATGGGAAAAGTAATTCAAGTGATGCCATTCAAAACCCCTCAACACAATTTCAAACCCATCAATCCAAAATCCATGGATAATGATTAAATAAGTGTCATAATGTAAAATTAAAGTTGGGGAATAAGATACATGCCTCATATACACAAGGAAAATAATTTGAAATTTGGAGCTCGAATGATGAATTCACTATAAAACCCTTGAATGTTCTTGAGTTTTGAGTTTGAGAGAGAAAGAGAATTATTTGATCTTTGGAAAATGAAGGTAAGGGGTTTATGTTATGTTGAAAGGTCGTACAAGGGGTAAAAATACTATAAGCCCCTTACCCAAGTTAAAAAAAACAAAAACTAGGTAAAATTAAAATATTAGTATGGCATGTCGGTATCGTAGAGGGTAGCCTTTGTTCCACGCCAATATCGCAGACGCTAACCTTCGTAGCACGTCAATATCAAGGACCCTCACTACCTTGGGATTCCAAAATATCCCTGAACCCCTTTAAAAATTTTTGAAAATTTCCCAAAATACCCTTTTAACAACCCTACGCATAATTCAAGTCACAAATTGACATTATGTATGCGGGAGAGTCTAAAATAAAATTATCAAAGTTTTACGGGGTCTTATATGGTCGTTGTTACTTGATTATTCTTGAAATTCCATTTTATTCTTGAATATATAATTGAATTTGAGGGAGTTGTTTTGTTAGTAACTCGCATACTTGTTGATTAATTGTTAGTACCAATCAAAGTCATAATCACTGTGCCTGTGTGAAGTGAAAATGTTGAATTTGGGATTGAGCCTAATCTGATAGCATCACTAGTTTTGATGTTGTTTTTCTTGAGGACAAGAAAAGTCGTTAAGTTGGGGTGTTGATGAGTGGCTATTTTGCCACTTATTTTGTATCTTGTTTCATAAGCTTTGTTGTTGTTAATTGATAATGTGAGGCTAATTACCCATAGAATGGGCTTAGTTTTGGGTATTTTTGGTGTTACAAGAAGTTCTGATGAAAGGGACTGAGATTGAGCTAAAGAGAAGAGGATTGGAAAGATGTGCAGAAAAAGGCCCTTAGGTACTGCTAAAGCAGCCTGAGGGGCACTTTGGCGGAAGGTCAAAATTTAGTCAAGGGCGTTTTAGCGGTCAGTTAAGGATGTTCAATGGGTGATTTAACACCTAAATGACCACTTTAGGAGTCCTATAATCAAAGTATAAGGATTGTTTTAGCGACTAGACCATATTAGTAGTCAATCAACGTCAACATAATTAGTTTAGCAACCAGTTTGTCCACTTTAGTGGTCATTGAGAAGATTTTTAGGGGAAATGATGGAATTTTATATTTTTGGATCCCTATTAATGAAATAATCAATCCCATGACATTCCAAGAGATCTTTGGCATAATTTACAACGTTGGAGTCTAGGGTTCTTAACCCAACATCCTTGGAATTGAAGATTGGAGTTTTGTATTGTTATATTCTTAAACCTTTCTTCTTTCCTTACTTTGTTTAGACTATTTGGGTACAGTCTGACTTTTGTATCTGAGTATTATTGTTATACATAATTCAATACTTGGGTATTGAATTTGGGTTTTATTTCTATCTTATGCTTTTATGTTGCTTGGTTACTCTTGATTCGAGAACAAGTTTTGTTTATATAAATTAATCTCATGTTCCTCTATTCCTACTCTAGTTGAGATCAAAAAAAGAGATTAGAGTCGACAAGATATTGGTTATGCCATGTATAAGTTATCTATTATGTTAATTATAAGCCTTTGACCATTCTATTGAGAAGTTATTGCCTATGAAATTACTTATGATTAGGATCATGCTAAACAACTATGCTAGTAATCATGCTAGGAAACATTTTTATTGATAATGTTAGCAATAGTGTTGGTTCAATTCCAAAAAATGATAATGATATTGATTATTTCGATTTTAGAAGATGATTATGATGATGCATTGATACTCGGCAAGGCCGAAGGATGATTATGATGATATATTGATACCCGGCAAGGACGAAGGATGATTATGGTGATGTATTGATACCCGACAAGGCCGGAGGATAATTATGATGATTCATTGATACCCGATAAGGCCAAAGGATGATTATGATGATATATTGATCTATTTCAATTAATCTTTTGCATAGCTAATTGAGGTTGGGAAATATTAATTTATCACGATTTGGGTCATAGGACCTATCTTATGGAATTTGATGCCAGACATAGCCAAATCCTAGCACAGCCTAAAATTAGTTTTGTACATCATGCTTTCAAGCTTTATTTTAAAGAACAGGTGAGGAATAAATCCTCAATGGTCAATGGACATTAGTGGGTGATATTGAATCCAAGGATAAAACACAGATAAAATCAATATACAATATGAACAAGTGATCAACGGCTATCAGAACGATGGAAAATAAGGCATATGACACGGGGATTATTCAATCACCACTCACATTGTTCCTATGGATTAGACCCCGACTATTTGTTGGTAAATATATTGACAACATCTGTTACACCTATTCAAGAGTGTAATCTTACCGTTATCAAAAATAGTGTTGTCGCCGAGGAACAATATGGCTTATTGAGTTTGTTTAGAATTTTAGCTTACTTGCTTTGATTCAAACTTGTGAATATATGGTTGCGATTTTCTTTTGTTTCTTGAGTTATATAGATTTTGGTGTTTATCTAATTGTCATGATGGCATCATGGAATGAAAATAAGTTAGGTGGTTGCAAATCTTATCTTAATGATCCATGTCCTTGTTATGGTTGTCACGACCCGACACCGGGACTAGCCATGATGGGTATATCAAGCCCACCAAGTGTCGGAGACCACCTCCTTAGACTTACTTCAAGTGTATAATTAAAGTAAACAGCATAAGCGAACCAAACCAGTGATAGATAAATGATACCAAAAAAAATGTAAAGAGTCCAAACAAGACATCAACAACTTCCCACTTCTATCCACAAAAGCCTCAACCACAAAATACCAACTAAGTCAGGACATGCCCCCGACTATGACCAAAAAAAAGGATCCAAAAAAAATACTAAAATAGTAATAGAAACAATGAAATGACCATCCTTTTGAAAGATGGAGGCTCACCACTTCACAGCTAATCACAGAATTACTCAACCACCTAACGTTGTACAGGAGCAATAGAAAAGTCCTTCGAACCTACATCATGAAGGTGCAATGTCTGGGGATGGACAGTAGGCAAGCACTGGCATGTAACTCAGGAAATAGAGAGAAAATAATGCAATTACCAAAATCCAGTCATAAACCATAGGCACCACATTCATATACGCACATATATCTATAGGATGCGAAGATAGGGGAAAGGGCCATGAACATGAGTGTTTTAAGTATTAACTTAAACTAGGTAACTTGGTCCTTCCTAAAGGAACCCATGGGCTATATGGGCCAAGCTCCCCCTGTTGGAAGGGCCCTAATACATGTTAGACACACGAATTGGGGAAATTCAAGGATAGGTTAAAGACATCAAAGCTATAGACATCCCAAAATATATAATGTGTGTACCAAGCACACGGTAACCTGGACCCCAAACGCCAGAAAATGTTATTTCCAGTGTTGATCCCCCCAGGACCTATACCTTCACAATGAGATATACAATTTCTATTAAGCCTAACTTAAAACACTTTGCACATAAACCAACCATTAACCTATGAGTCATTTATTAAGACATTTACCATTTTGTTATCAT
This sequence comes from Capsicum pubescens, assembly GCA_030864215.1. NCBI lineage: Eukaryota > Viridiplantae > Streptophyta > Magnoliopsida > Solanales > Solanaceae > Capsicum > Capsicum pubescens. Next base: position 131,655,934 of record CM061543.1, read on the forward strand.
CATACCAATAAGTTTGTAAGCTAATTCAATAATGTCAAATTAGTACATATAACCAAACTGGCTCCCAAGTTCCATATAAAATCCAATCCATGGCCACCAAGGCTATGCAAAAATGATATTTGTCCATTTATCCTTTAATGCAATGAAATGGGTACAAAAGATAAGCTAAATCATGCAATTATCCATATTTAAAACCAAGTTTACAAAGTGGGTTGAGATTAATGTCATTATCAAGCTAAAATTCCATCAATTTGGGAAAACCCATGTCTCTATTCCAACCATTTAAATGCACTAGTTCAATCCCAAAAACCATCAATTAAGGCATGAATAATCTATTTAAAATATGGGAAAAGCAATTCAAGTAATAAAAATCGAAACCCCTCAACCTAGTGTCAAACCCATCAATTAAATCACATGAATAATTACTAAATAAATGCCTTAATGTAAAATTACAAGTTAGGGATGAGCAACATCCCTGAACTACAAAGGAATTTGAAGAGAAATCGATGTTTGGAGCTTGAATATTGAATTCTCTGTAAAACCCTTGAGCTTCCTTAGGTTTTGAGTTAACGAGGAAAAAGAATGGTTTTGATCTTTAAAAACTGAAGGAAAAGGGATTATTTTATGTTTATAATCATGCAAGGGATAATATGACCAAAATCCCTTCACCCCAAGTGAAAAAAACAAAAACTGAATGAATTTAACATAGCGGTGTGGAACGCCCTTATCATGGAGGTTAGCCTCCATGCCACGCCCTTATCGTGGAGGTTAATCTCAATGGCACGCCACTATTGTGGAAGGTTACACCCTCGGGGTCCCAAAATGGCCCTGAACTGCTTTCAAAAATTATAAAACTTCCCAAAAACACCTTCTTAACATTTCTTAACATATTTCAAGTCAAAAAATTGGCATTATACATGTGGAAGGGTAAAAAATAAATTCATTACAATTTTGTAGGGTGTTACATTATCCCCCCCCCCCCCTCCCTCCGTAGGATCATTTATCCTCAAATGAGGAGTTAGGAAATTTTTAGCACGATAATAGCAAGAATGAATTATAATCCAAAGGCAAAGTCAAAATAGGACAAGAGGGAGAAAGAAAAGCATACCTTAAGCATTTTCATCCAACGTAGGGAACAAGAACAGGTATTTGGCCTTCATATCATGCTTAGCTTCCCATGTAGCTTCTTCCATCTTTTAATTTCTCCAAAGAACCTTCACTGAAACTACATCCTGGTCATCAATCTAGTGTCTATCCAATATCTCTAGCAGAACCTCATCAAAAGATAATGAATCCATGAAAATAACATCCTCAACAAGCACTATCAAAGAAGGGTTACCCAAATATGTTTTAGCATAGACACATGAAACATGGTATGAATCACAGCCAAACTTATAGGCAAATCTAACTTGTAAGCGACATTTCCTTTACTCCTCATAATCTGATATCTACCAACGTAATATAGATTAGGCTTCCCCTTATTCCTAAACCTTATAATTCCTTTCATAGGAGAAACCTTCAAGAATACCCAATCACTTACTTCAAACTCCAATTCCCTTCGCCTCACATCCGCATAAGATTTTTGGCAACTTTGAGCAGTCTTAACTTTTTCTCTAATCACTTTTACCTTCTCTATTGCTTAGTGAACAAAGATAGGGCCAACCAAACTAGTCTTGCCAACCTCAAACCATACAATAGGAGACCTGGACCTTCCATCATAAAGAGCCTCAAAATGTGCCATTTGGATGCTAGAATGATAACTATTGTTGTAAGCAAAATCAATAAGAGGCAAATGGTCAACCCAACTACCCTTAAAATCAATCATACAGGACCTTAGCATATTCTCCATAGTCTTAATAGTACACTCCACTTTTCCATCCATTTGAGGGTGGAAAGTAGTACTAAGGTTCACTTGAGTTCCTAAACCTTTCTGAAACAACCAACAAAAGTGAGAATAAAACCGCATACCTCAATCTGAAATAATGGACACTAGCACTCCATTCACCTTTATTATTTCTTAAATGAACAACTTAGCATAATTCTCTCTCGAATAGTTAGTCCTCGCAGGAAAAAAGTGAGCAAAGTTAGTCATTCTATCCACAATGAACCAAATAGAATCATACTAGTTGCGAGACCGCGGAAGACCAGTAATGAAATCTATATTTATCATCTCCCACTTATATATTGGGCAAATTTATCTCTTGGTACATGCCGTTAGGACTCAAATTCTCAACCTTAACTTGATGACAAACCATACACTTAGTAATAAAATTTGTCATATCTTTCTTCATATTATTCCACTAGTAGATTTCCTTCAAGTCATGATACATTTTAGTTGAACCAGGATAAACTGTATATCTAGACTCATGAGCCTCATTCAGAATCCTTTCTCGTAGCCCATTAACATCAAAAATACACAACCTTTCTTGAAACCACAGAATGCTATCTCCCCTAATATTGAATGTCGTAACCTTTTGCTGACCCACGTTATCCTTAATCTGCATAAGTACTAACTTCTTCTCCTTCACCTCAGCACCAAGAGATGATTTAACCACTTTTTGAACAATTACCCCCCATCCTTAGAGTCTAAGATACAAACTCCCAAGTTGGATAACCTATGAATATCCTTTACTAACCCTTTTTTCTCCTCATAAATATGAGATAATCTCCCTATATACAACCTTCTAAGAGAATTAGCAATAATATTAGCTTTACCCAGATGGTAGTGCAAACTTATATCATAAGACCTTAAGTTTCTTGAGCCACCGCCTTTTCCTGAGGTTCAATTCCTTATGCATAAACACATACAACAAGCTCTTATAGTCTGAATAAATATCCACATGCACCACATACAAATAATGGTTCCAAATTTTTAAGGCAAAGACCACAACTGCCGATCTTGGGCATATTTGTATGTCTAAATCACCAATATACACCCAGATTTGGACTTGTTTTGAGAACTTTGAGGTAAATTCTTAAGTATATTTCAGCTTTAATTTTATTTCATGCCTAATGGATATGATTAGTGCTTTCAGGCTAAAATCTTAAAGAATTAGATACAATTGGATACAGTGATGATATGGAATGATTGAAGGAATAAAAGTATTGAAATATAGCTCAAAAAGGCAAGTTGGAAGTCAAAAATTCTCATTTACAGAGTCTATGCATCGTGCTGACCACCAAAATGGCATTGGTCAAATTCCAGTGGAGAAGCGTGGTAGTGGTGGGTCGCGGAGAGGCTCAAATTCCCATTTAGAAAAATCCAGTGTTGGTCCGCAATTATGGCACATCGTGGGGAATAAGAAAGTTGCATTTGTCACTTTCCAGTGTAGGTTCGCGATTTCACTGCATCGCGGTACAGGCCTAATTTCCAAATTGTGTGACCTGGAATTTTAGTGCATCACGGAGGAAGGATATTTCACAATTGTCTAAATCCAGTGGCTCATCACGATAGTGGCACATCGCAGTGAGGGTGTACTTCACAATTTCACTCAATAGTTAAATTTCGCGATTGTCCAGATTTTGATGGAAATAAAATTGGATGGCATGGCACGACGCGACGTCAGGAAAAATTGGGAAGACTTTTTAGTAGTTTGTCTCAGCTATAAAAGGAAAAATACAAGATAATTTAGGGCACTTTTGGCAAGCATAGAAGCGACGGAAAAGCATAAAGTTCTCTATTTTAGGGTTCTTGGACATTTTTTTCAACTTCTTTACTTTAAGATTAATTATTGGTATGATTAATTACTTATTTTGGATGTTGAATTCAAACAAGAGTGGCTAAATAACCTTGTTCTGGGGTTGAGGACAAAAACATGATTACTCTTTGATATTCTTTATAGTAGTTTCTTTTTTATTATCATCTGGGTTATTCTTAATTTGTTGAGCTTACTATTTTGATGAGTGGCCACCATTAGAATAAATTTATATTTCTATGTGAATCCGGGAGGAGAATCGTAGGATAGAATGAAGATATTAAGGAGAAAGGTTCTTATATTTTTATGGAATAAGGGGTTTTAATTAGCATCTAAGATAGGCATATACATAGAAGCCTTGTTTGGTTCAATTGCAAGAAGATAACTTTATGAATCTAGAAGAATAGTTATATCTCTGCAGGAGTTGTAGCTGCAATATTCAATAGATTAAAGATTTGAGGTAGGGAGATCACGATCATAGCATAAACCTTGTGAATCAACAACCTGATGGTTTGAAAAGCCTCAACCCTGGAATTCTCATCATTACTATTTACAACCGTTGCTTTCTTCGCTCAAGTCACTAATTGTTATTTTTATTTAATAATTTACATTTTCATTCTCAATTTAACAATCATCTTGACATGGTACAACACTTAATACTTATTGTCTAAAACTAAAAGTTAGTTGAATTTCTAATTGCTTAGTCCTCGTGGGAACGATATCTAATTATCTAAATCACTATATTACTTGTACGATCACATGCACTTGTGTGTGTTCCAACTCTAGATTAATTCCTCTTATGAACTTTAAGTTGTCTGGAAGCATAGGAGACAACCTTATCATATTATATCAAAACATAACCCAATCCCACCTAGGACCTATCATAATACAAAATAAACCCATCACTACCTTTGGGCAGGGTCAAAACTAGCATAAAAGTTAACTTATCCTTCAACTTCACAAAACTACCCTCACAAGCATCGGACCATAATAATTTAATCTTTTTCTTAGTTAACCTTTTCATTCGAGTAGCATTATATTAGAAACTATCCACAAACCTCTTATAATACCTAGCCAAGCCCAAGAAACTCCTAATATCAGTTTGAGTTTGAAACACCCTAGGTTTTGACCCTTATAAATTTCTTGAGTTTGAACTCTTTGGACATCATATGACTCATTCTTACTAGTCGTATGACGTGGGTATAGTTTAGGGGTCTTTGTAGTATGTTACTCAGTATGTTTGTGGTTTTTCTGTCCAAGGTATGAGTGGACACATACTAATCGTATGATGATGGTACGAGATAGGTTATAGAATCATATGATTCTCAGTATGTCAATCCCGTGGTAGGCTTCCTAGGGTACGGTTTAAGGGTACCAATTGTATGTTATGGATATGAGTTAGCCCTTGTGGTCGTATGTTCGACAGTGTTGGAATCTAACTTACTGCCTAGGGTAAGAGTAGAGAGTACCACTCGTGTATAGTTTGGTAGGTCTATTCGTACCCTTTTGCGCCTATTTTTTAGCATTTAAGATGAGGGTATTTCGGATATTTCCCACCCCAAAACCCTTAAGTCCCCACATATTATATTACACTGTAGTCTCTTATAACACACTTTAAAAGATCAATAAACTCCTAAAACTCTCTCTAAACTCTCTCAAGAAGATTGGGCTAGGGTTTTCTTCAAGTGTTCATCTGGAGGATTAAAGACCAAATACTCTCTATGAATCTTCGTAAATAAGGAATGTTACTCTTCCCTCATTATTACTTTAAACTAAAAGAATGCTTTACTTTGTGTTGGTTTTGAAATATATGTTGGAGTTTTGGTTTCTAAGGGTTGGATGATGTTTTCCCATGTTTTATTTATGGTTTTTTATGTCATAATGTTGGTTTGAACATATGGTTACATGGGAATGGTTAATTAGTTCCTGATTTTGGTTTTGGAAACTATATACCCTCAACATGTTTGTTAAAATGCCTATGAGAATAGTTTTGCCACATAGTTTGACTTTTATTGAAAACCTTGCATTGCATAATATGGTAATGGAACCCAAATTGGTTTGGTTGGTTTTAAATGGTTGAGAAAGGCCTTGGTGTACATTGAACCCAAATTGATTGTTTTGGAATGGAAATTGGCAATAAACTCAACCCACTTGCATAATTATATTTGGTTTATGCATTACTACTTAGTTTGGTTTATTTCTTGAGACTAATGCATGGCATAAATGGTTAATTGGTTAAAGATGGTTTTGAAAACCTTGTGGGGTACATGAGAATCCCCCAAGTGAACTTATAACAGAAACCTTGCTAAGTACATAGGAATCCCCCCAAGTGATTTTTATAATAGAGTATACGGGGTACATGGAATCTCCTTAAGTGTTGGCTAATGAAATTGCTTGCAAGCTATAGTCGGTATGACGATACCAATTTATAATGCCTTAACAATTGACTTCTAGAATTGGTGGTTTGGTTATGTGTTAAATGTCTTAATTGGGCAATAATGGTGGGTTGTGATAGCTAGCCTTGAAGGTGTGAGTCCGAAAGGTTGGCAATGGAAACTCATGTTTGCCAACAAGAGTATTGGTCTTGATGACCATGTACTTGTGAGGTACAAGGTAATCCCCCAAGTACATAAACATATATATGTATCATAGAGGGTGAAGGGTACAAGGGAATCCCCAGCCACCTATGGTATCTCCAGTTCGTGTGGCTACATGCACCAGGGCTCGTCCAGGGGGTAACACTGAACCAATATAGCCCGTGGGTGGATTATGATGGTAAAGATACACAAACCAAGTTAAGATTTCAAACACATGCTAAATCCGATTCCTTTTCCCAGCATCATGTATAAATGTATGTATGTGATTGCATATGGTTATTTACTTTGGTTTTTAGTAATGACATTATTTTATCCTTACTCCTAAGTACATTCTAGCATTCACCCGCTAACCCATCTTTGAGTGTTGTATCCCCATGCGATGTAGGAATCGGCTATGCAATCACGCCTCCTGCTCAGTGACTTGGTGATTCAGAGACATCTTGAGTCAGACTGAGGTGGTGGGCCTCCATTCTTCAGAAGCCTCATTTTGATGTTATGGTTTACCTTATGCTTTTACTATTCTCTTGAAATTTATTTTTGGCTATGGTCGGGGGCATGTCCCGGCTAGATATTCTTGGTCATTGTTTAGAGGAATTTTATGGACAACTGTGGACTTGGGTATGGAATGGATATGGTTTTGGTTATTGTTGGGTTTAGATTGCTATTGGTTGATTTTATTTGGTTGGGTTGGTCTTGGTTATAGACTTATCCCAAAGTCATTACATTTTGAACTACTCTATCTTGTTATATGTTCAGAATTCATCCGACTCAGGGTACATGTTGGTTGGTTAGTTTAGGTATCAGGGGTGGTCTCCGGTCCTTGTTGGACTTGAGATGCCCATTACAACAAGGCCCTGGTTTGGGTCGTGTCAGAGTTGTGGATCTAGGCCATTTCTTAATTGCTTCAACTTTCTGCAGAGCTACCTTGATCCCTTCATTAGAAACAACATGCCCAAGAAAGGTCACAACACTTAGCCAAAATTCACACTTAGAAAACTTTGCATAAAACTTCTGGTCCTTAAGAGTTTGCAACACAATCCAGAGGTGATTGGCATGATCCTCCTCATTCTTAGTGTACACCAAGATTTTATCAATGAAGATTATAACAAACAAATTCAAAAACTGCCTAAACACTCGATTCATAAGATCCATGAAAGCATCTAAAACATTATTCAACCCAAATGACATAACCAAAAAATCATAATGGATGTATTGAATATGAATAGCAGACTTGGGAATATCGACCACCTAATCTTCAACTGATGGTAGCCCGAACGAAGATTAATCTTAGAAAAACACCTAGAACCTTGAAGTTGATCGAATAGGTCATCAATCCTAAGAACAGGATACTTATTTTTCACTATAACCTTATTCAACTAACGATAGTCTATACATATCCAAAGAGACCCATCTTTCTTTTGCATGAAAAGAGCAAGAGGATCCATGCAGAAACACTAGGACGAATGGATGCCCTTATCAAGAAGATCCTTTAATTGTTCCTTAAGCTCCTTTACTTTAGTCGGATCCATCCTATAATAAGGAATGAAAATAAGATGGGTATCCGGTAGAAGATCAATCCCAAAATATATTTCTCTATCGAGAGGAATTCCAGGAATATCATCGGAGAAAATTTTAGGAAATTCATTAACCACAAGGAAAGATTGCAAAGAAGGACTTTCAGAGTCATAATCCTTAACCCAAACTAGATGATATAGACACCCTTTGAATATTAACTTCCAGAGAAGCATATTAGGAAAATGAAAACTGACCTTTTGAGTCCTACAACCCAAAGAAGCATAGCACGAATAGAGCAAATCCATCCCCAAAATTACATCAAAATCCACCATATCAAGTTCTGTTAAATCCACTAATGTATCCCTATGAAAGATGGACACCATACAACCCCTATAGATTTTTTCTAGCAATAATAGAATCACCCACTGGAGTAAACAGAGAGAAGGGTTCAAGAATATTTTAAGACCAAAACCAAAGTGTGCAGCCACATAGTGGGTCACATAGGATAGGGTTGAACCCTAATAAAGCAAACAGTAAACATCAAGAGATAATAGTTGTAACATACCAGTGACAATATCTGGAGATGCCTCAGATTCCTGACGAGTAGAAAGAGAATAGAGATGATTCCGTCCAGTGCTGGTACCTGAAGTAGCGTACTTAGGTGCAGAATCCTAAGAAGTGGCGATTGGAACCTTATTATCTCTTTTGGAAACTTTTTCAATAGGACAGTTTGACTACATATGACCAGGCTAACCACAGTTAAAATACAAGTTCCTCCTCTCCTCACGATATCCACGGTGAAGCTGTATACAAAAATAGAAAGGAGGATAGGGTGGGGTCGACTGAGCTCCACTTACCTAAGATTGGGCACCCTGTGTCTTAGAACCACTGCTAGCCCATAAATAATGGTCACTTGAATGCTTAGGATAAGGAGCACTAGCTGTCGAATAAGAATATCATGACCCAAACCAGGTCCCGGCCATAAAGGGTATCTCAAGTCCAATAAAGACCGAAGACCACCCCATGCACCTAGACTAATAGAACATAATAACCCCAATAGCTGATGAATTCCAAACATATAACAAGAAATCATAAGATAAACTCAAAGAATATAAGACATGTCTATAACCGATAAACGGTAACAGATCAAAAACAACAAACCAACATCACCCAAGTCCACAATAATCCTAAAAGCCTTCTAACAAAACCTAAATCACTAAAGCGTTAAGACATGAATCCGACCCTAACAATGACATTGACAATGTTATAATAATATGAACTCTCAATTCTAATCCATGAATGGAAACTTATGAAATGTCCAAGTCTTCTGGAGAATTATAGCTCACTATTTCACTACTAACGATCGATGAACTCCACCAGTAATTGACGAACTGAGCTGATCCATCTAACACTGTGTAGGAAAAGTAGAAGTATCTCCTATGCCTACATTCTATGGAGATACAACATTCGGAGATGGTTTGTAGGTTGAGCACTAGCATGTAACTCAAGGATATAAAATAAATCCAAGGTAAATCTAATTCAAAACTATGTAAATATTATCATATATATATTATAATATGTCGGGAAAGGGAACAAGGCTTAGCATGCACTTTAAAACTTTAGTCTGGATTGTGTAGATCAACCGTCATAAGAAGGCACCCATGGGTTATATGGGTCCAGCTCTCCCCAGCTAAAAGGGCCCCAGAATGCATGGTCGCATGAACCAGAAGATATACATATGCACCATGGGAGACTCAAACCACCCAACATACCAAGGTGACTTAAGCACCCAATAATGTAATAAAATATGTGGGACCCAAACCTTTCAATCATATAATAAAAAGGCCCTCGAACCACCCAATCATTCAGACCCCCACATCTGCAACCGCGGTTACCAGTATTGATCTCTCGGGACCTCTACTTTCATGACTCAATTACACAACCATCATTAAAACTAATTAAAGCAAGTTTCACATAACCTATTTGTTTAACAAAGAACCAACCATTAAGGCACACCATGGGTATTATCATACTCTTACAATTGCAAGCTTATCTCTATGCCATAACAATCAAATTAGCTTTAGGGAACATCTCATCTCGACCCTCTTTTTTAATTAAATCAAATTATAGCAAACAAGGTTTTAAAAATCAATGTTCATTGGTTTACAAGTTATGTAATGCATTGATATAGATGGGTGAGTCAAGCCAAATGATAATTCCATAATTCAAAGCCATTTACACAAGTGGGTTGAGAAAACTCAATTATTCAAAACCAATTTAAATTTCAAAGCCTCAAATTTGGGGAAACCATGACCCCTTAGTTTGTTCACCATACCCATGCACCCCTCATGTTCAAAACCATTAATAAAGCATAAACAATTCAAATTAAATAATGGGAAAGCAATTTAAGAACCAACCATTCTAAAATCCTCAACCATGTTGAAAACCCACATTCAAAACCATCTAATAAACCATTCAAATATATGTTTTTTATAAATTGAGGATTAGGGAAGAGTACCATGCCTGAAATACCCAAGATTATGGAGAGAATTCAACCCTTAATCCCTTAGATGAACTACTTCTTTAAAATCCTAAGTATCTTGCTTGAGGAAAATTTAGAGAGAATAAAGAGTGTCTTGATACGTTAAAGTGTGGAAAAATGCACCAAGGGTATTTTTAGGTCGTGTTTATTAAGTAGGGAAAGAATGGATATGTCTAAAGTGCCCTCAACTTAAAAATAAAAAAAGTTTTTCCAGTGCCTATGGGTCACACTGCGACTCGTAACGACATATTATGACTCTTCAACATGAGTCATAGCAAAGATAGCGTCATTAGGCACACATACTATTGACCCTACGACTTACATCATACGACTCGTTAGGGGACCCTATGACTCGTCGGGTCCTAGTCGTCGCCAGGATAGAAACACTTGGAACATATACTAGTTTGGTTATGGTTGGAACATCATGACTTGTAATAAGTCCATACGACTCATTAGGAGACACTCGTACTCAGAATAGAAAACTTAGCCACGCATACTGGTTAGGCTACAATTTGGGTCAAGCAACTCATCAAAACTCCCTATGACTCGTAAGGGGAGTTGTAGTCTGGACAAGGAGGATACAATTTCAGAAATTTTCAAAGGCCAAAAATCCAGGGTGTTACATTCTCCCTCCTTTACGATCATTCATCCACGAATGAAGGGATAAGTCATTTGTTAGCACGATTTAACACAGAGTATATCCATACTTAAGTTTAACAAAGACAGAAAAAAGATATTAAGGATTACACATACCTCAAGCACAACTATCAAAAGAAGGAAACAAGAAAAGGTACTTGGACTTCATGTCCTCCTAGGCTTTCAAAGTAGCTTCGTCACGCCTTTATTTCTCCATATAACCTTTGCCGAAGCCACATCCTTTGCTCGAAACCAGAAAAATTGCCGATCTAAAATATTAATTGGTACTTTCTCATAGGACAGGGAATTTGAGACACCTACACTTTCCAAAGGAATGACAAAGAAAGAATTGCCTACGCACTTTTTCAACATCGACTCATGGAAGACCAAATGAATGGAACCCAAACTCGAAGTAAATTACAACTCATAAGCCACCTTGCCTACTTGCCTCAAAATACAAAAGGGACCAACATACCGAGGACTGAAATTCCCTTTCTTTCCAAACCGCATCACTTCCTTCATGGGAGATACCTTTAAGAACACCAAATCTTCCTTATTAAACTCCAAGTCCCTTCGCCTTGCATTCGCATAGGACCTTTGGAGACTTTAGGTGGTCTTAAGCCTATCCCAAATCACCTTTACCTTTTCCATATCTTAGTGAACTAAAATGGGACCAGACAACTTATTCTCACCAACATCGAACGACCAATAGGAGACCTATACCTCCTGCCATACAAAGCCTCGAAAGGATCCATCCCAATACTAGAATGATAGTTATTATTAAATGAAAACTCAACGAGAGGCAAATGGTCAACCCAACTACTACCATCACAAAAGACCTCAGCATATTTTATAAAGTTTGCATCGTCCTATCCGTTTGTCCATCCATCTGAAGGTGGAAAGCAGTGCTAAGTTTCACCTTAGTCCTCAAACCTCTCTGAAAGGAATGCCAAAAGTGAGATGAGAACTGAGTATCTCAATCAAATATGATGGAAACTGGAGCACCATGCAACTTTACTAGTTTCTCAATAAAAAGCTTAGAATAATCCTTCACCGAATATTTAGTCCTCACTAGAAAGAAGTGAGCGGACTTAGTCATCTTATCCACGATGACCTAAATAGAATCAAACTGATGACGGGACCGCGGAAGACCAGCAATGAAATCCATATTAATCACTTCCTATTTCCATACAAGTAGTTCAATCTCTTGAGATAACCCACCATGACTTAAGTGCTCCACTTTCACTTGTTGACAAACCAAACACTTAGCCACAAAATTGGCCACATAGCTCTTAAAGTTATTCCACCAATATATTTCTCTTAAGTCATGATACATCTTTGTTGAACCAGAATGAATAGTGTACCTTGACTCATGAGATTCATCCAAAATTCTCTTTCGCATCCCATCAATATATGGAACACATAACCTGTCTTCACACTTCAAGATACAATGACCACCAATCTTGAAAGCCATCACCTTCTGGCGATCCACATCAACCTTGATCTACATCAAGATAGGGTCCAAGACCTATTTCTCCTTCACCTCAGCACTAAGAGATGACTTCTCCACCTCTTACATAATCACACCACCATTCTTAGAGTCCAAGAAACAAACTCCAAGATTATCCAAATATTGAATATCCTTCACGAGTCCTCACTTATCCTCATCTATATGTGATAAAATTCACATGGACAACCTTCTAAGAGCATCAACAACCACATTAGCTTAACCTAGATTATAATGGAGACTCATGTCGTAGTCTTTGACAAACTCAAGCCATCTCCTCTGCTTAAGGTTCAACTTCTTCTACGTGAACATATACTGCAAACTCTTATGGTCTAAGAATATGTCAACATGGAGTCCATACAAATAGTGATGCCAAATCTTCAAAGCAAAGACCACAGCCAACAACTCCAAATTATGAGTTGGATAGTTCTTACTATGTACCTTTAACTGCCTAGAAGCATTTGCAACCACCTTACCATGCTGTATCAACACACAACCCAGTTCCATCCAAGACGTATCATAATAAATGACAAAACCATTGATACCCTCGAGTAGAGTCAATACCAAAGTCGTAGTTAACTTATCTTTCAAATTCTCAAAGATACCCTTACAAGTATTCGACCACAAGAGCTTTACATTCTTCTGAGTCAACTTAGTCAATGGGGCAGCAATCAAAGAGAAGCTTTCCACAAACCTCCTATAAAAACCAACTAAACCCAAGAAGCTCTGAATGTCGATTTGATTCGTGGGTTTAGGCCACTTCTTAACCACTGCAACTTTATGTTGGTCCACCATGATCCCTTCACTTGAAACAACATGACCAAGATAGGTCACAGTATTTAACCAGAACTCACACTTCAAGTACTTTGCATACAACCATTGATTTTTCAAGGTTTGCAACACAAGGCGAAGGTGATCAGCATGATATGCCTTATTCTTAAAATATACCAAAATATCTTTAATAAACACAATTACAAACAAATCCAAGAACAGACGGAATACCCAATTCTTAAGATCCATAAATGTCATCGGGGCATTAGTCAAACCAAAGGAAATCACCAAGAACTTTAAAAGATCATACCGGGTTTGAAAGGTTGTCTTAGGGATATTTACCTCCCTAATCTTCAACTGATGATAACCTAACCGAAGATCAATCTTGGAAAAGTACTTAGCACCCTGAATCTGATCGAAGAGATCATCAATCCTAGGAAGTAAATACTTATTCTTCAGAGTCACCTTATTGAACTGGCAGTAATCTAGACACATTTGAAGGGACCCATCCTTCTTATGCACGAAAAGAATTGGAGCACCCTAGGGTAAAACACTAATGCGGATAAAACCCTTATCTAGAAGATCTTTAAACTGCTCCTTGAGTTTTTTCAACTTAGCCGAAGCCATTCCGTAAGGAGGGATAGACATAGGATGAGTGTTCGAAAGAAGATCAATCCCAAAATCAATTTCCCTATCGGGAGGAATTCCAGGAAGATCATTAGGAAACACCTCAAATAACTCATTGACCACAGGGATAGATTACAAAGAAGGACCTACGAATCTAAAATCCTTAGCATGGACTAAATGGTAGAGACACCTCTTGGAAATCAATTTCCAAGCTCTAATATAAAAAATGAACCTTCCTCTAGGAACTAGGGAACTACCTTCCCACTTGACCACTGGCTTATTAGGGAAGTAGAAACTAACCCTTCGAGTTCTAGAATCAAGAGATGCAAAGCACGAATGCAATAAATCCATCCCTAAAATCACATCAAAGTCTAACATGTCCAACTCTATTAGATCCACCAAGGTCTGCCTCCCACAGACTAACATCACACAACCCCTATAAACCCTTTTAAACATAATGGTGTCACCCACTAGCGTTGATATAAAAAAGGGATTCAGATTACACTCACAGCTAAACAAAATGAATAGCCACATAAGAGGTCACATAAGAGCGTCTAGAACCGGGATCAACTAGATAATATACATCATGAGAAAAAAGTTTTAGTATACCAGTAACAATATTGGGGGATGCCTCAAAATCCTGGTAGGTGGCAAGAGTGTATAGATGGTTCCTACTAGTATCAGATCTAAAAGTAGAAGTAGCACCCTTCAATGTAGTAGACGAAGAAGTAGCAACAGGGATCTCATTTGACCCATAAGAAACTCTAGAAGGAAAAACCTTCTATATATGACCAATCTAACCATATTAAAAGCATTTTTCCTCTTCTCTTACAAAACACCACGATGCACCTGACCATAAAATCTACAAAGAGGATATGATGGAGCTGACTGAGTCCGCTAGCATGAGGCTAGGCACCCTGTGCCTTGGGATAAATACTACTCTAAAAGCTATGATCACCCAATGGATTCAGATAAGGAGCACTAGCCATAGAGTAGGAACCAGAATTCCGCCACTTCTTCTTATACCATTTGCCACCCTCTCTACCACTCTGTTGTTAACCTCTATCCTGATCCAAATACTGAAACTTCGTATTCTACCTTTCACTCATATTTGCTTGCTTTTTCTTTTCCCCTTCCACTTGTTGCATATACACCACAAGTCAAGAGATGTCCATAGCTTTGTTCAACAAGGCGGCCGTGCATTCTAAGATCAAATCATAGCACAACCTAAAAGTTACTTCCTCATTCTAACCCTCATACTAGACACTGAATCTGGAGCATAACGCGATAGCTGATGAAACTTCAAGGAATACTCCTTTAGTGTCATCCTGCCTTGCTTCAAATTCACGAATTCTTAAGTCTTAGACTCCCTCAACTCCAGAGGAAAGAAGCAATCAAGAAAAGCACTAGAGAAGTTATCCCATAAAGAAGACTCAGTATCATCACCCCTAGATTGGTATCATTCCTCATATCATTGATATGCCACATCCTTCAACTGATAAGCAGCAAACTCCACACCCTACACATCATTAAAATATATCACATGGAAAATCTTTTCCATCTAATCAATGAAATTTTCAGGATCTTCCTCAACTTTAGAACCAGTGAAAGTCGAGGGACTCAACATCATAAATTGTCCAACTCTAGTGACCTTAGAAGATAGAGTAACAGAAGAAACACACTCAATATTAGAGGCCACCAACTGGGTAGGCAAATAAATTGACCGAAAAAACTCAGTATTAGACATATCATCTTAAGGTATCCAAGGGGGACTAGGGGAACCGGTGGAACTCCACGTTGGGCAGTACAATCGAGAGCTCGATCTCTAGACCAGGTCTAAACTCCATAAGTAGTATGAACTCCATCAATATTTTCCTCAGATAGGATAGAAGATTTTCCATGAGCATTAGATCTTTTGGGAGACATAATTTGAAAAGTGAACATATGAGAATTAGAGGAGAATTCAAGATCTTAAACTCTATAGTCCAAAATTGAAAAAAAGGGAAATATTCCTAAATGATTCGTATCCTCTTCCTTATAAAAATGGCGCACTAGACACCCATAAAAGAGACTCTACTTGATACGGTTTTGTGTACACCCCATGACATCAAATCTAGGATCTGATACCAACTTTGTCATTACTCAAACTAGGGCCTGGGCATGGTGGATATCTCAAGTCCAACAAGAATTAGAGGCCACCCTGTGCACTAAGCCTAATAGAATATAGTACCCCTAACAACGGATAAATTCCGAACATATAACATAATAGCATACGATAATCTTAAAAAAATTAAGACATGTCCATAACCGATAAATAGTAGCCGACCAAAAACAACCAACCAACATCACCCAAGTCCAGAGTAATCTACAAAGCCTTCTAATAAAACCAAAATCACTAAAGTGTTGTGACATGCCCCCAACCCTAACAATGATAATGACAATGTTAATGATAATGTAAACTCTCAATTCTAATCTATGAATGGAAATTTATGAAATGTCCAAGTCTTTTTTAGAATGGAAGCTCACCATTTCACCAACAACGACCGATAAATTGAGCCGATCCACCTATCACTGCACGAGAAAATAAAAAATATCTCTAGTTTCAGTATTGCGTGGGGATACAGCGTCTACGGAGATGGTTAATAGATTGAGCACTAGCATATAACTTAAGCATAGGGGATAAAATAATGCCAAGTCAAATCCAATTCAAAACTATGTGAACATTATCATATACATACATAAATAATATGCTGGGAAAGGAAACAAGGGTTAGCATGCACTTTAAAACTTTATCCTGGATTGTGTAGCACAACCATCAAAAAAAGGCACCCACTGGCTATATGAGTCCAACTCTCCCCCAGCTGAAAGGGACCTAATGAGTGTGGCCGCATGAACCAAAGGATGTACATACGTACCGTGGGGGACTCAAACTTCCCGACATACCAAGGTGACTTAAGCACCCAATTATGTTATATAATATTGTGGACTTGGACCTCCTAATCCTATAATAAAGGGGGACTAGAACCACCTGGTCATTTATACCCTAGTATCAGTAATCATGGCTTCTAGTATTGGTCTCTCGGGATCTCCACTTTCATGAATCAGCTACACAACCTTCATTAAAGCCCAAATAAAGCAAGTTTTACATAACCCATTTTTTTAACAAAGAACCAACTGTTAAGGCACACCACAGGTACTGGCATACCCTTATATTTGCAAGCTTATCTTTATGTCATAATAATCGCATTAGCTTTGGGAAATACCTCACCTTGACCCCTTTTATTCATTAAATTAAATCATAGCCAACAAGGTTTTCAAAATACATGTTCACTAGTTTACCTTTTATGTAATGCATCAATATAGGTGAGTGAGTCAAACCAAGTGGCAATTGCACAATTCAAATCCATTTACACAAGTGGGTTGAGAGAATATAATTTCTCAAAACCAATTTCAATTTCAAAGCATTAAATATGGGGAAACCATAACCCCTTAGTTTTTTCACCATACCCATGCACCCATCATGTTAAAAACCATTACTATTCTAAAACCCTCAACCATGTTGAAAACCCACCTTCAAAACCATCCAATTAAACCATTCAAATATATATTTTTATAAATTAAGGATTAGGGAAGAGTAATATACATGAAATACCTAAGATTATAGGGAGAATTTAACCCTTGTTACCTTAGATGACCTACTTCGTGGAAACCCTAAGTATCTTGCTTGAGAGAATTAGATATAATAGAGAGTATCTTTGATGTGTTAAAGTGTGGAAAGAATGCCCTAAAGGTGTTTTATAGTCATGGTTATTAAGTAGGGAAAGGTGGGAAATATGTAAAGTGCTCTAAACATAAAAACTGAAAAATAATCGCCAGTGATTGTGGGTCATGCTACGACTTGTAATGAAATATTATGACTCATCACTACAAGTCATAGTCAAGACAGTCTCACTAGGCACACATATTGTTGACCCTATGACTTACATTATACGAATCGTTAGGGGACCCTATGACTCAAAGGATCCTAGTTTTCAACAAGATAGCAACACTTGGAACATACACTAGTTTGACTACAGTTGGGACATCACGACTCGTAATGAGTCCATATGACTCGTTGGGAGCAACTCGTACTCAAAACAGAAAACTTAGCCACACATACTAGTCAGTCTATGATTTGGGTCCAGCGACTCATCAACTCTATCTTCGACTCATAAGGGGAGTCCTAGTTTGGACAGTGAAGATAAAATTTTAAAAATTTTCAAGGGTCAAAAATTTGGGGTGTTACAAAGAATTTCCCTATTCTTCTTCTTGGTTCACTGTATACCATCCCTCTTACTGTTATGCTGACTTGCAACCTACTTCAAATGTCTAAACTTCTTGCTCGCCTCTCTTCCATCTCTACCTTTTTTTTCTTATCTTTCACCTGTAGCATATTAACCACCAGTCTAGAGATGTACATATTATTGTTTAACATTGCATCCTTACACTCTAACACCAAATGACGGGACAAACCAAAAGCAAACTTCCTCATTCTGGATCTCATATTAGACACTAATTTTGGAGAATAATAGGCCAACTATTGAAACTTTAGTGCATACTCCTTAACACTCATCTTACCCTACTTCAAGTTCACAAATTCTTAAGCCTTAACTTCACATAACACTTAAGGAAAGAAGTGATAATGAAAAGCACCTAAAAAGTCATCCCACATCATTGGTTCAGCATCATTACCCCTAATCACTTCCACTCCCCATACCACTCGTAAGCCACTTCCTTTAACTGATCGGCAGCATGCATCACCCTAAAAGTATTTTCCATCTCATCAATAAACCCCTGATGATACTTCTCAACCTTAGGCCTATAAAGGTTTGGGAATTCAACCTTATAAGATGGCCAACCCAGGTGACCTTAGATGAACTAACAACAATACCAATATGACCGTACCGATGAGAATGAGATTCTATCAGTTGAACAAGTATATGAATAGAATGATGAAACTCCACATTAGAAATATCTTCTTGAGACATCTAGGCGTGAGTATCACCAGTCTGGAAAGCCCAAGGAGGACTAAAAGGGACTGGTGGAACCCCACATGGAGAGGTACAGTCAGGAGCAGAGACCCTAGATCAAATTTTCACTCCATAATTAAAGATGGTTCCCTCCACATTTTCCTCGGGTGGGATAAAGGTTGTAATAGAGTTTCTATGATCGTTAGATCTTCAGGGAGGAATGATCTAAAATATGAGTAAGCAGGAGTTAGAGAATTTTCATAAAAAATAGATTTTATAGCCAGAAATAGAACACAAGAAAGGGAAACATTCTTTAATTCCATGTAGCCGCTCCCTTATAAGTGTGGTGCACTACACATCCATAAAAAAAACTCTACACAACACGGCTAGGCGGATACCTAATAACCATGAACTGTGCTCTGATACTAAGTTTTTCATGACCCAACCCCGAGCCTAGCTGTGACAGGTGTCTCAAACCCACCAAGGGCCAGAGACCACCCCCTTAACCTTACCTAAAGAGCATAATAAAAGTAAATAGTGTAATCCAACCAAACCAAAGATAGATAAATAATACCAAAAAAATATAAAGAGTCAAAAAAAACATCAATGACATCTCACTTTTGTCCAGGAAATCATCTAATCCCAAAATACTAAATAAGTTGGGACATTCCCCCAACTATGACAAAAATATGATCCAAAAGAAATACTAAAACAATAATGGAACCAATAAAATAATCGACCTTCCGAAAGATGGAGGCTCACCACATCATAGTTGATCAACAGAAGTATTCAACCACCTAATGCTTCACACGAGCAACAGAAAAGTCCTCTGAACCTACATCATAAAATGATACAGCATATGGGGATAGTCAATGAGGCAAGCACTAACATTTAACTCAGGGATAGGGATAAACTAATTCAATTACCAAAATCCAATCATAAACCATATGCACCACATTCATATTCATATAAATAGGATGTCGGGATAGGGAAAAGGGCCATGAATATGAGAGTTCAAAGTATTAACCTAAACTATATAGCTCACTCCATCCTAAAAGGACCCATGGGCTATATGGGTCCAACTCCCCCTACTGGAACAGCCTCAGTGCGTGTTAGCCGCATGAACCAAGGAAAATCGAGGAAAGGATAAGAACAACAAGGCTTTATCCCTCCAAGATATATAATGTGGGCACCAATAATATGGTTATATAGACCCCTAACGCTAGAAAATATAATTTCTAGTGTTGATCCCTTAGGGACTGTAATACCTCACAAAATTACAGTTATTTTAGTCATGTTTATCATGCCAAAAGAGGTCCCAGACTTAGAAAATTTCAAGCTAAATATTGACACTTAGTCTTAATTTTGGCCTTGATAGTTCAATGGCTTTATTTTCGACCCTTACGACCTTAAATATTTATTCTTAGGTTGATTCATGATCAGGGATATCAATAGGTGTTCTCGAATGAGTTATAGCTTTTTCGGATGTCATTAAGGCATGTTTGGATGCCCAAAATAGTGGGTCGATGTCATCTCGATGCCCCACATCGCCCATTGCATCGATAGTGTTGTCACCAGCTCAGGCATCCAAATTTTAGTGATCCAACATGATCTTGATGCATTGTGTCATCCATCACATCGATGATGTGCAAGCTTGATGCTAGCACATTTAAAGATTTTAACTCAGAATAATTGTAAATTCTTAAGCAACTTTTATTATTTTTATTGTTTTCTCTGTGATTGTGCAGGTAAGCTAAGATGTATGAAAACCAATGACAACTGAGTCAAAAGAGATAGATTTTGAGTAAGTAGCCATGAAGAGTACAGTTGATGACTTGTCTAATAGGTTTTCAACTTTCTGAATAGCCGTCAGGAATATCATTAGCTTAAGATAGTGCATAGGAGTTAAAGTGAAGAAGTGATGACATCTTCTGATAAGCCATCAAAATCCTGATAAGCTATCAAGCCTTGTCGTCAGCCAAAGGCTGAAAACATAGAATTTGAAGAGGAGTTGACGACATTGTCTGATAAGTTGTTAGACTCCTGATAAGCCGTCATATTTGGCGTCACATGTGCAAGAGATTTTCTGTGATCTGTAATTTAATTCCAAAATTAACCTAGGTATTTAAGGACAAGTTCTAGGTTTTTATTAAGCCAGAAAAAATCACGAAAGAGAACAACTCTGACTAGGTTTTCTCTATATTTTTTGCAAATTAAGTTTTAGGGAATTCTACTGTGATCTCAGAGGAGAAACAATTATATACCTTCATCATTCTGTAAGTTATCATTTATTGAATCATGAATTCATTATGTGTTATTGATTTTTACATCATGAGTATCTAATTTCTTTAACCCAAATTATGGGATCTATGGGTTTAGTCTTCTACGTTCACTAGTCGAGCAAAATTCTTAAGGCAGTAGGAACTTCTTGGTAATTCTTCTGTTATGCATGTTTTCTGTTGGTTGTAAACAATGATCCACACCGAAGTATTGACTTGCTAAAAAGAAGTCAATCTAGTAGGAAGCGAATTATCAACAGGGACTTGAAAGAGTTAAACTTTCATTTAATAGTAACGTTGTAACAAGGTTAATTAACCTGAGATAGAATCTGATTAATTAGATGGATTTCCTAAGTTCGGAAGAATTAGGTAGCCAAAAGTCTAAATAGGATGAGAGACATTTATACAACACTTTGATATTGATAATCTGTTGTTCCGCACATCAAGTATCAACATCCATAGTGGACACAATTCTGATTTTCCCATAACATTGATCTAAAACACTGAAACACTAGTTACAAGTGGTGAAATTGAAATGAAAAATAACATTTTAATTAATCTCATAAAACCGCCATTTATCGGAAACTACTAACTATTAGTTGATTGACTCACAATTAACTTAAATTAACACCATATTTCCTGTGGGATTCAACCCCAACCTAGTTGGGTTATATATTTGACAATGACCGCTTACACTCTCGTAAGAGAGGTGTAATTTGGGCATATCAAATTTTGGAGCCATTGTCAGGAAATATGGTTTTCACTAAAGTTTATGTGTGATAATTGACTGTTAGTCAGGTTTCCTAATTTTATATTTGTTTGTTGTTTTTGTTTGTTCAGGTTCAGGTTTGCTTATTTTAAGAACTAGAAGTTCAGGAGAACCATTACTACCCTTCAATCCAAAACCTTAATTGATCGGCAGAATGGCATACCCACTGGAAACTGAAAGACTAGCCACTTTGGCTAGAGCCCAGCTTAATCAATAGAACGATGGGCCTCAAGCGCGTCATCCAAATCCTGATGATGATGATTTGGGAGATGAAGAATTGCTGAATCCTGCAAACCCAAGGCACAGAGAGAATGTAGCCGCACCGGTGAACTAAAATGTGAATAGAAAGCATCTCTTCCAAGCGAGATTGGATCGCCAACCTGTGCAGTATGATTAGAATGATGATGATGATGGAATAGATGGAGTCGGTGCTACTGGAGCTATTATTCGTCCACCTTTAGCACCAGGAGAAAAGTTCAACATTACCAATACAATGATTCAACTCTTTTATCTGAAGGGGATGTTCGGTGGTCTGCCAGGAGATGATCCTAACATGCATTTGGTAAATTTTGTTACCATTTACAAGTCGCTTGATAACCCGAGAGTGGCACAAAATGCCATCCGTCTGCATTTATTTCCTTTATCTTTGTCTGGAAAGGAAATATTGTGGCTAAATAAACTGACGCCCAATTCTATAACCAACTGGAGACAGTTGAAAGAGGCTTTCCTAGAAAGGTTCTTTCCACCTTCCAGGAGGGTACAGCTAAGGAATGAGATCAGCAACCTTAGGAATCTCCTAACTGAATCCCTTCACGAGACATGGGAGAGGTTAAAAAAGAAGTTGATGCAGTGCTCGAACAATAATATGATGAATATTCATCTGATGGAGACTCTTTATCGGTCTTTGAACTCTATTACAAAGCCAGTTATTGATAATGTTGCAGGGGGATCAATTGTGAATCTCACTTTTCAAGAGGCTTCGGAGATGCTTGATCGAATTACCAAATAAAGTAGAGCTTGGAATACTAGGGATTTTATGGTAGAAAGCCCTATTATGTCTGTTGGCATGACTGTGGAATGATATAAGAAAGAGGAAGAATGTGATCAAGACATGGCATACTTGAAGACGCAGATGGATTTATTGACCAAGCACTTATTGTCTGCAAAGACTGAAAAAGTGAAAGATGTTGCATCACAAGGTATAGATGACTCTGATTCAGAAGAAGAGGCCAACTATTTGAATAACTAGGGGGTTTCTGAGGCAATAGGAAGGAAATTAAGGTATGACTTATTATGACAAGGTTGGATACAAGGATAGGGATCAAGGAAACTGAAAGAACAAGAATAATAAGAGTGGGCTATATGTACCTCCCAAAAGCAGAGATAATGCTACAAATAGCTCTGGAAAGATGTCCATGGAGGACATGATGGAGAAATTATTAAAGGGAGTTGAGTCTACCAACACTGGGGTGACTACCATGAAAACCGATTTATCCCCTATGAGTCAGTTGGTAAACTCATACTCCACTTCGATCAAATAGTTAGAACAGTAAATGAGGCAACTTTTGCAGCATTAAATCAGAGAAAGAGAGGAACGCTGCCAAGTGATATAATTTAAAACCCTTAAAATGATGGTTTGTTCATGGCTATTACTATACGGAGTGGTAAAGTGTTATCAGGCCATTCTTTGGGAAAAGCTATGAATGATGAGGTGACCAAAAAAGATATTAAGATTGAAGAAGGTAATCCAGTGGAATCTAAGAAGCTGGATGGCATTGATATCCCTTCTGATCATTAGTAGGTTGATGAGTTCAAAAAAGGGAAAGAGAAGAAAAAGAAAGTAGTGGTTAATGCTCTCCTAAAACCACCACCTCTCTTTTCTCAGAGATTGAAAAAGAAGGCCGATGATACGAGGTTTAGTAAATTCATGGCAATTTTGAAGCAACTGACAGTGAATGTGCCTTTGGTAAAGGTACTTAAACAAATGCCAGGATATGCTAAATTTATGAAGGATCTTGTGACGAAGAAAGAGCGACGAGCTATGAACCGGTGGATAATCTCCATCATTGTAGTGTTATTTATATAAGGTCCTTGGTACAGAAGAAAGTAGATCCTGGAGAATTCAGTATTCCTTGTACAATTGGGTTTCTAAAAATTGCTAAGGCCTTATGTGATCTGGGAGCGAGCATCAATCTAATGTCGTAAGTTGTCTATAAAAAGTTGGGCTTGAGATACCCCACAACCACCAACATACGACTTGTGATGGCAGATAGGTCGGTAAAATAACCTGTTAGTATTTTGTATGATATGTTGGTGAAGGTGGCAAGCTTTATATTTCCTGCGGATTTCGTCATACTGTATTGTGAGGTGGAATTTGAGGTGCCCATAATTTTGGGTCGACCTTTCCTAGCAACCAGAAGTGTGTTAATTGATTTATGAGCTAATGAGCTCTTATTTTGGATAAATAATGAAGTCGTACAATTTGATGTGTGCCAATCAATGAATTAATATAAAGAAATTAGTGTGTTATCAATCATTGATGTATATTATGAGGATGAGCAAAAGGTGTCAATAGAGAAGAAACTTGTTGTTGAGCCTTTAGCCGCAGTTCTGATAAATTTTGATCATAAAGGCATTGAGGAGTACGAAGAGACTATTTGTTCTTTGTCAGTAATGGGTTCATACTTTTATGCTCCTAAAAAGCTAGATCTTGATCTTTATAATCGACCAACACCATTGGCTAAGCCATCCATCAAAGAGCCATCAGTGTTGGAATTGAAAGAACTGCCAGGGCATGTAAGGTATGTGTTTCTAGGCAGTGGAAACAAGCTTCCCATGATTACTGCGGTTTATTTGGGCGAGCAGCAAGTGGAGGAACTTATTTTGATGCTTCAGAGGTACAAAAAAGTAATCGGCTGGACTAGTGCAGATATTATTGGCATTTCCCCAGGCATCTGGACTTCTAAGATACAAATTGAGGAAGATTGTACTCCAACCATTGAGCATCAATGCCTACTTAACCCACCGATGCAAGAGATAGTTAAGAGTAAATTATTAAGTGGTTGGACGCAGGAGTGATATATCCTATTTCCGACGGTAAATGGGTAAGCCCAGTTTAATGTACGCCCAAGAAAGGGAGCATAACTGTTATTACAAATGAAAAGAATGAGTTGATTCCTCTCTGACCTGTGACTATGTGGAGGGTTTCATGGACTATCACAAACTAAACTCATGGACCTTAAAGGATCACTTCCCAATACCCTTCATGGATCAAATGCTTGATCGGTTGGCAGGAAGGAGGTAGTATTGTTTTTTGGATGGCTATTCTGGTTACAATCAGATCTGTATTTCTCTTGAAGATCAGGAGAAGATGACATTCACATGCCTGTATGGCACCTTTGCATTTAAGAGGATGACATTTGGGTTATGTATTGCACCCGCTACCTTCCAACGGTGCATAATGTCTATTTTCTCAGATATGGTGGAGGACACCTTAGAGGTGTTCATGGATGATTTTTCTGTGGTAGAAGATTCATTTGAGCTATGCTTGGAGAATTTGAGTAGGGCTCTTCAATGATTTGTGGAATTTAATTTAGTACTTAATTGGGAGAAATGCCACTTCATGGTGAAGGAGGGCATTGTTCTCGGGCACAAAATTTCAGCAAAAGGGATAGAGGTTGATCGATCCAAGGTTAAAGTTATTGAGAAGATACTACCTCCCATTTTAGTGAAGGGAGTTTGTAGTTTCCTTGGTCATGCTGGTTTTTATCGGGGGTGTATAAAGGACTTCTCAAAGATTGCAAATCCACTTTGTAAACTTTTGGAGAAGGAAACTAAGTTATCATTTGATGAAGATTTCTTAAAGGCATTTGAATGCCTTAAAGGGAAACTGGTTGAGGCCCCTATCATTGTTGCACTGGATTGGTCAAAGCCATTTGAGATCATGTGTGATGAAAGTGGTGTTGGCCTTGGAGCTGTGTTGAGGAAAAAGAAGGACAAATTGTTTCATCCAGTCTATTATACTAGCAAAGCTCTGAATGAGCTCAAAAGAACTACACCGTCACTGAACAGGAGCTCCTTGTTGTAGTCTATGCTTTTGAAAAATTTAGAGCTTATCTGCTAGGAACCAAGGTGGTGGTCCATACTGACCACGCAGCCTTGAGATACTTGATGGATAAAAAAGATGAAAAACCAAGGTTGATCATATGGGTGATGCTGCTCCATGACTTTGATTTTAAAGTCAAATATCAGAAGGGCTATGAGAATCAAGTTCCATACCATCTATCTAGGATTGAGAGGGAGCAAACAGCCTGAGATGAAATTGTAATAAATGATGCATTTACTGATGAGGAGATATTGGTTGTTGCTATAGAGAAAATGCCTTGGTACTCTAATTTTGCAAACTATGTGGTGAGCGAATTGATCCCGGAGAATCTTTCCTTTCACCAAAGAAAGAAATTTCTCCATGATGTGACCTATTACTTCTGGGATGAACCATATCTGTTCCAGAGATGTGCGGACAATATCATAAGGAGGTATGTTCCAGAAGTAGAGATGTTGAGTATATTGGAAGCATGCCATGCTTCTCCTGTTGTAGCTCATCTTGCTAGTGACCGGACTGCTCGAAAGATATTGCAGAGTGGCTACTACTAGCCTAATTTATTCAAGGATGCATATGAGTTCATGCGTAGATGTGACCAATATCAAAGAAAAGGGTCAATCCCCAAACATCATGAGATGCTGATGTCCAAGATGATGGAAGTAGAGTTATTTGATGTGTGGGGCATCGACTTCATGGGACCTTTTATAAGCTCATATGGGTTGAAATATATTCTGGTTGTTGTAGACTACGTCTCAAATGGGTTGAGCCCGTCACTTTGGCTGATAATAAAGGGAAGAGAGTCATCGCATTCCTCAAGAGAAATATCTTCTCTCAATTTGGGGTGCCACACACCATTATAAGCAACAGTGGGTCCCACTTCTACAACAAACTATTTCGAGCTTCCTTAACAAAGTACGGTGTCAAGAGACACAAGGTGGCAACTCGATACCACCCATAGACTAGTGGGAAAGTAGAGGTTTCAAATAGAGAGATCAAACCCATCCTTGCTAAAACTATGAACGCTAGCAGGCAAGACTGGTCTAGGAAGCTGGATGATGCGCTTTGGGCATATAGAACAGCTTTCAAGAAGCCTATCGGCATGTCGCCATACCAACTGGTTTATGGTAAGGTATGTCATCTGCCATTTGAATTAGACCATAAGGCGTTATGGGGACACAGACGCTTCAATTTGAATTAGAGTGAGGCAGTGGACTTGAAGCTGGGGAAATTGAATAAGATGGATAAATTCTATCTCAACGCATATGAACGAGAAGATCTCTACAAAGAGAAGATGAAAAAGTACCATAATCGAAGGATTGCATAGCGAGACTTTCAAAAAGGTGACTTGGTACTCCTCTTCAACTCCAGACTGAAGTTGTTCCCAGGTAAGTTGAAATCAAAGTGGTACGGCCTATTCAAAGTGAGTCAAGTCTACTCATCTAGAGTAGTTGAACTCGAGAATGAGGATGGGAGTGTCTTTAAAGTAAATGGGCAGCGAGTGAAGCTATAAATCGGTCCAACAAACTCGATAAAGTGTATAGCCTCCATATATCTCGATGAAGTCTGAGTAATCGAGATAACTAAGTCGTGCCGCAATAATAAATCAGGCGTTATTGGGAGGCAACCCAAAGTTTTTATGTTTAATGTAGGTTGTTTATTTATTTAGTTTTATTTTTGGTTTAAAGAGAGTTGTAGTGCTAAATTGATGAGGCGTGCAGGGATCGGGTAAAATTTCTATTTTCAACCAAGTGCTGATGACAAAACCTGATAAGTTATCACATTTGTGACAAGCCGTTAGGATTTGTCGTCAGAGAACTTGAAATTAGGCAACACTCTATCCTGACTTGACGACATATGTGACGGGCTATCACACCTGTGATAAGCCGTCGAACATTATCGTCAGATGAGCTACAATAAGGTCACACTCTACCTTCAGGTGATCGCATTACGTGATGGGCTATCGCAGTTTTGATAAGCCATCACATAAAATTGGTCCCAAAAGAGAAAATCTGACCCGACCCATCTCTATTGACCTAAGACTCCTCACCTTTCCGTGCCTATTTTTCTTTATTGTATTTCCTTTCCATTTTTAGTGTATTTTCTTGCCTTGGTTAGTTAATTATCAATAAAATCAGGTAATATCTTCCCATGTTGCCCATTGGTGTTGGGTTCAAACGCAAGTATGTTTCCCTTTTTTCCATCTCGCCTACCTCAAGTGAGAATTAGTGCTAGAAAGTTCTTCATCTCCTCTAAGTCGACTAATAGGTATACTCCAAGCTCATCTCCTCCTTGAAGTCCATTAAGTCTTGGTTTTTTATGGGTATTGAGTCATGTTAAGAATAAGCTAGGAATCATGTTTTAGGATGATGAAAAATCTGATAAGTTATCACAAATATGGCGGCTTATCCAAAAATATCATAACAAGTGTGTAAAAATTGGCCTTTTTTCTGTCTTAGGATGACGGCATGTCTAATAAGTTATCACAAATGTGATGGCTTATTAGACCATGTCGTCATAGTTTTCTTCAAAGGCACTAATAAACCCTTTCAAGGGATTTGAAATTGATTGGCTGAGTACTAAGTATTGGTTTTCTCTTGTTACAGGAGTTCACTATGCCACCAAAAGGAAAATCAACTAAAGCAGTAAAGAAGGTGTCTAAGGGAAGCAGGCCTCGGAGACTCTTTGATGAATCTGACTATGAAGAAGAAAAGCCTCAACTCAAAAGACACAGAAAGAAGGAGAGTCCAAAAGTAGCTACACCTCCTCCACAATCTTAGGAAGAGGTGATGAAAAAAGTAAAACTGAAGAACCATCATCGTCTGCACATACACCCTCTGATCAAACAGCTTTTGAGCAACCAAACTCCACCTCTGAACATACATCATCTGCACAGACTAACTCTGAAGAACCTTCAGCAGAGAATCTTTCTTCTGAACAATAATCGACCAGTGAAGATTCCCCAATATGGGGAAATTTGATCAAGTGCAAGAATCCCAGTGTTTGAGAAAATTCCAGATGGCAAGTCCCAAGAGAAAAAAGGATTTTCTATGATGGACTTATCAAAATAAAAAGAAGAATGGTTAAGAGGCTAATTTTTTAGAAGACGAGGATCATTACCAAAGGGATAAGCAGATATCCCCTGATGGAGAAGGTATTCAAGGAGTATGGTCTGACTTGGACCATAACAGAAGGTGACTTGTTTTTCCCCACATTAGTTTGGGAGTTTTATGCCAACTACCAGGCTACCTTGGAGAACATGTACAAATCTAGAGAGAAAGCAGCAGACATGCCTACCAGAGAGACGGTTCCAGTGAGGGGAGTGGTGGTAGATCTTTTTGATAGTACCTTAAACATATTTCTCCATGTCCCCAACTTCACTCCTCCGACCACTTCACCGGAATTCTACTTCAGAATGAAAAATAGAGAAAAACAGCGTCCTTGGTTCGCCAAGATCATAGCGGAAGGAGAATCAAAGTGGTTGACAAATGTTAATGAAAGGATCTTTAAAGCCTCACTAACCTAGGAGGCAACATTTTAGTGGGTGTGGTGTGCACTAGCTTGATGCCAACAATAGGGGATAATATTCTTGGTGATGATAGAGCAGTCTTGGTCACAAGCCTTGCGTCTTAGATTCCTTTAAACTTAAGGGAAATTATTGCTGATGAAATTAATATTCAGGTATTAAGACCCGACACTGCATATCCATTCCCTTATCCCATCACGAAGTTGTGCCAGGCTGCTAATGTATCAGAGATTGCAGGGGTAGATTAAGACCTCCCGACTAAGAAAACCCATGAACCCATGAGGTATGATAAAAACCACCCTAGGCTAGTGCTAAACAAGGAGGCAGGGGCTGCACCATATCCGATTGTTGAATTGCAAACATCTGTTTCGGATACTAACTCAGCACCAGATATGGAGGTGCAAACTTCCAAAGCTATTTAGCCAACATCCTCTGCGCGGGCGGACCCAGTGCATGAGAATGAAGCAATCCCCACAGCAGCATCTCAGGTATCGGAGTTTACATTAAACGCTCTAAATTTTAGGAGGGTGGCAAAACAAGCAAAGAGATGTGAGGCACAGTTGAAATTATTTGTCGACCAATTTATCTTTGATGTAGAAAAGAGAATTAGAGTGGACCTTTAGACTTTACAATATTTTCACAGAAGGGTTGAGGCCATGGAAAGTCATCTGGGTACAGAGTTAAGGGAGATGTCAGCCCCAGATCTTGCACTTTTCAAAGAATCCATGGACAAGGTAAAAGCTGATGTTGTAGCAATACAACGGCATCAACTCATGATCTCTGTAGACTTGGTTGTTGATAAGTTTGAAGATTATATTCCACTGTTTGACATCACTGGAGAACCAGTAAATCAAAGGAAGAAGAAGGGCGAGAAAAAAGATAAGGGTAAGAAAAAAAGGCATGATAGTGACGAAGAAAGAAAAGTGGAAAAGAAAATGAGAAAGTAGAGATGAAAAAGGCTATGCAAGATTCCCAATAAGACAATGAGAAATGGGAGGAGTCCCTACAAGCGAGGGCTATAGGTGCCTCAACTAGTGGGTCACCAATAACTACTAGGCCAGATGCATCAGAATAGAGAAAGGCTCCCGATGGGTATGAGGCAGCTGATGATGTATCAGTAGGATCATCTACCCATGATTCGCGTGTTTGAGCCACTGCAGGTATGTCCTAACCCCTATGATTTTGGTTTCTTTAGATATAAATTGGTGACAATGCATGTTCTTTTCTGTTGGAGGTGGGGTATCTATTTGTTGGTTGTGTTGGTGGCTTGCTCAGTGTTATGTTTAACTAAGAGAGTTTGTATGGTAGTCCTTATTGTTTTTAAGATTAAACACCTCTCTGAATATGTATAGTGCAACTGTATGATATGTGTCAACATGCAACGATTGTGAATCTTGGTTTGGCATTAATACTAGGGACATAATAATCAATAACAATAATAATTACATGAACTGGATAGGTAGCATCTTCTGATGCAACTATGTGCCATGTGTGTGTGAGATACTACCTAGTTCCCACTGTGTGTTTATCCAGAACTTGCCCGATTAGTCTTGTTTTGGTCGCAGGAGAGCAGTTAGGAAAGGATCACAGGCCATTTTTTATATTAGTCCACTGTTAGCCTAAATGACCTTCCATGTATGAATAACATCCCTTGATCTCGATTTAGAGCCTGAATGCCTATTTTTTTTATTTACCTATCACCTTCTCATTTGTACCACAATGAACCTATTTTGGCCCTGGTCCTCCTTGGGCATTGTGCACTTTGACTTAGGCAAATCGCCTAATTTGAGGGTGACTATTATAGGGGTGCATGATGTAAAAATAAGTGCAGAGAAAGGAAAAATAATAGAAAAGAGAGTAAAGCTAGGTTTCGTTGAAAAATAGCAAGAAAAGAAAAGTTGTGAACATGGGAAAATAAAAAGACTAAAAGACCGCACCCATCTTGAGTTTATTTCGATAAAGAAAGGGAGAAATATAAAAAAGGTCAATAATAAGGACCCCTAAAACTTTTGTAATGTCAAGGAGGCTTAGTCACTTTAAATATCCTTACATATCATACCATCCCCAAGCCTACGTTACCAGCCAAAGAAAAGACCTATAGTGATCTTAACTCAGCTGTCTGAAAACCATGGCATCAAAAATAAGGGAAAGCCTATGGTATTTGACATACAGTGACTGGAACTTCTTTCTGACAGTAAGCGTCTCTTGGTTGTCCATATAATGACATACTTGATTTCATCTATGAGTGAAGAGGGACTTTGTTGTTGTAAGGGAACACGAGTTGTATTGATAGTTTTTTACTTGTCTGGGTAGTGTAACTTGTGTATATGCATGGTTATTGTTGCTAAGTTGATTTCATATCTTGGTTCTTTTATGTCACATTGTGGATCTTCAATACTATACACAGTTAAGGTTAAAGTGTTTAAACTTGGAGAGGGTGATATGTCTTGAACTAAAACTAATGATTGAGTTCTATATGTGCTTTACATTCTCTTGGTTAAACACCGTGGTACTATAATGTGTTAGTTTCTTGAGTACAATAAATTGTTTTAAGTTGAGGGTGTTGATGTGCGAGCTTGATGCTAGCACATTTAAGGCTTTTAACTCGAAATAATTGTAAATTCTTAAGCAACTTTTATTGTTTTTAATTGTTTTCTCTGTGATAGTGCAGGTGTGCTAAGATGTATGAAAATCAATGACAACTGAGTCAAAAGAGATAGATTTTGAGTAAGCATCCATGAAGAGTATAGTTGATGACTTTCCTGATAGGTCGTCAACTTTATGAATAGCTGTCAGGACTATCGTCAGCCAAAGAGAATGCATGGGAGTTAGAGTGGAGAACTGACGACATTTTTTGATAAGCTGTCAAAATCCTGATAAGCCATCAATCCTTGTCGTCAGTCGAAGGAAGCTAACATGGAATTTGAAGAGGAGTTGACGACATTGTCTGATAAGTCGTCAGACTCCTGATAAGCCATCATATTTGGCATCACATGTGCGAGAGATTTTTTGTGATCTCTAATTTGATTCCAAATTTAGCCTAGGTATTTAAGGACAAGTTCTAGGTTTTTATTAAGACAAAAAACTCATGAAAGAGAACAGCTCTGACTAGCTTTTCTCTATATTTTTTGCAAATTAGGTTTTGGGGAATTCTACTGTGATCTCGGAGGAGAAACAATTATATACCTTCATCATTCTGTAAGTTATCATTTATTGAATCATGAATTTAGTATGTGTTGTTTCTTTTTACATCATGATTAGCTAATTTCCTTAACTCAAATTGTGGGATCTATGGGTTTAGTCTTGTACATTCACTAGTCGAGCAAGATTCTTAAGGCAGTAGGAACTTCTTGATAATTCTTCTGTTATGCATATTGTCTGTTGGTTGCAAGCAATAGACCACACCGAAGTATTGACTTGCTTGAAAGAAGAAGTTGATCTAGTAGGAAGTGAATTATCAACGGGGACTTGAAAGGGTTAAACTTTCATTCAATAGTAACGTTGTAACAAGTTTAATTAACCTGAGATAGAATCTGATTAATTAGACCGATTTCCTAAGTTCGAACAAAATTAGGTAGCCAAAAGTCTAAATAGGTTGAGATACATTTAGAAAACACTTTGATATTTATAATTTGTTGTTCCTCTCTATCATGAGAGTCTTGAATCACAATTAGCGCACGTCAAGTATCAACACCCATAGTGAACACAATTCTGGTTTTCCCATAACATTGATCTAAAACACTGAAACACTAGTTGTAAGTGGTGAAATTGAAGTGAGAAATAACATTCTAATTAACCTCATAAAACCCCCATTTACCGAAACTACTAACTATCAGTTGATTGACTCCCAAGTAACTAAAATTAACACCATATTCTCTATGGGATTTGACCCCAACCTTGTTGGGTTATATATTTGACAACGACCGCTTACTCTCTCGTAAGAGAGGTGTAATTTGGGCGTACCAGTCGACCCCATCGATGCAGTGCGTTGGTCTGCCCGTCATTGGCATAGTTTTTACTCTTTTAACTCTGCGTCCAGAGGGGTAATTAAGTTAATTTCCTACTTTTATTCAGTCCTAAAACACGAGATTAAGCCATCCTAAGGGTACAAGTTACTCTTTATTCTCAATTTCAAGTCCTAGGCCCAAGAAATCACCAACAACTTTCAGATAATTAAGAATCAAGGAATATTAGGTGTTCATCCTTGGGTTTCCTTCCATCCTTAGAGTTCAAGTACCCTTTTTAAACTACAAGTTTATTATTTCATGATTTTCATGTTTGAGTTGGATTGTGTTCATGTATGTATTGTTATGTGGTCTTCAATCCATGATTAATTACAAGTTTCATGAAATTAAGATAGCAAGTGTGATGAATTATGTGATTCTCATGATTAATCTTTTAATTTACAAGTTGGGTTTTGTAGCCATGATATTTATATAGGGTTATTATTTTGTGAAATAATAATACTCCCTAAGTGTTTGTTAGAACACCTATGTGAATTAAATAGTACAATCATGACATATTAGCATGTGTTCCCATTCATGTACAAGTCCATGCCTTGTAAGGTTTTGACAAAATATCTCAATAAATGAATCATGACTAAGTGGCTAGCTAGTATGCCTTCATGGTTGTGCCAAGTTTTACTATTGATGTTATCGAGTCCTGGGGGTATATAATACCCAAAAATCTAGTTGTTTACCTAGATTTACACTACCTACAGAATAGTCACATAAATGTCACGAACAGTAGTATTCAGTCAGTTACAGAACTCAATGAACTCAGTCCAGTTCAGTCAGTTAACATGATCAGTAATAGTTCAGTCAATCCAAGTACAGTCTAGTGATCTGTTCAGTGTCAATTCAGTCTGGAGTAGGATTCAGCACTGAGCAAACCTAGGGATGGGGGCTTACCTACCAGTTGAGGGTATGACCTTTAGTAGCAGTCCCGTAGTTCTAGAACTACGTATCCAGTGTAGGTTGAATATATCAACCTGCCAGTTGAGGGTTGATAAAGTGTTTACCTACCAGTTAAGGGTAACACATATCTCACCTTCCAGATGAGCTTGATTCTTTAGTGGATCCACATAGCCATTGTTAGTACCCATGGAACGGTGCTAGCACCCTTCTAACTGAGGTCACAGGTTGGACCCCAACTCAGTTTTTAATTGGGTTATGTCGGTTAGATGAACACTCTCATAGTTACAGTTTCAGTTTTAGACTCAGTATAGAACTCAGTTTAGTTCTACAGAATCAGGACTGTCAGAAATAATCACCCAGTTATCAGTAATATAGTTATTAGCAATCTCAAATATCAATCTCTCAGTTATCATAACTCAGTACTCAGTTTCATTGTGATCTCAGATACAGTATATATATATATATATATATATATGTATATGCACAGTATTGCATAACCAGTATTTACAGGAATTTCAGTTATCCATGTACTCACATTCAGTTTTATTTATATTATTTAGTAAGTAATTGTTCATGCAAATGAACCCATGTATATCAGCCTACCCCATCTAGTACACCAGTATATTCCACATACTGACGCATACTCTTTCTTTGCTCTATGATGTCTCATATCATAGGTTCAGACGCACGGGCTCCTAACCGTACTTAGCAGCTCAGGTTATCAGCAACAGTTATAGTGGTAATTCCTCATATTTTGAGGACAAAGTTATTATTGCAGAACTTCAGTAGTTCATTATGTTTAGTAGTCGAAGTTAGTTGGGGACTTGTCCCATTAACTCTATATTCATACAGTTAGAGTCTTTAAGACTAGATTAATTCAGATAGATGTTCAGTTTTTTCAGTATTATTATTAGTATTCAGTATCTATTCCAGTATTTTGAGAACCTTATGGCATTTCAGTTATATTTCTGTATATGTTATATGTTTTATTAATCAGTGCTTACAGCAGGTATCAGTCATGGGTTAGCTTGTGGTCCTTTGGGACTATAAGCACCATATGACATCTAGGGTGCAGACTCGGGGCGTTACAGGGACCTACTCCTTCACAGTGATCTACACAATTCTCTTTAAGCCTAAATTAAAACACTTTGTACATAAATCAACCATCAACCTAGGAGTCATTTATTAAGAAATTTATCAATTTGGTATCGGCATACCAATAAGCTTGCAAGCTAATTCAATTATGCCAAATCGGTCTATATAACTAAACTAACTCCCAAGTTCTATTTAAAAACTCAGCCATGGCTACCAAAGCCATCAAAAATCATAATTTGTCCAGCTATCCTTTGATTCAGTGAAATGGGTTCAAAAGATAAGTTAAATCATGCAATTATCCATATTCAAAACCAAGTTTACAAAAGGGGTTGAGGTTTAATGCCATTATTAAACCACAATTCCATAAATTTGGGGAAACCCATGTCCTCCATTTCGACCATTTAAATAATGCACCAATTCAGTCCCAAAAACCATCAATTAAGGCATGACTAATCTATTTAAAACTTGGGAAAAGCAATTCAAGTAATAACAATCAAAACCCATCAACCCATTTTCAAACCCATCAATTAAATAACATAAATAATGACTAAATAAATGCCATAATGCAAAATTACAAGTTATGGATGAGCAACATTCTTGAAATACAAAGAAAATGGAAGAGAAATCAAAGTTTGGAGCTTGAATGTTGAATTCTCTGTAAAACCCTTGAGTTTTCTAAGGTTTTGAGTTAAAGAGGAAAAAAATAGTTTTGATCTTTGAAAACTAAAGGGAAAGGGGTTATTTTATGTTTAAAAGTCGTTTAAGGGGTAAAAAAACCAAAAACCCCTCACCCCAAGTGAAAAAAAAACTAAATAAATTTAACATAGTGGTATGGCACGCCCTTATCACAGAGGTTAGCCTTTGTTTCATACCCTTTATCATGGAGATTAATCTCTATGGCATGTCACTATCATGGAGGATTACTGCCTTAGGGTCCTAAAATGGCCCTAGAGCTCTTCTAAAAATTCCAAAACTTTCCCAAAACACCCTTTTAACACCCCTTAACATAATTTAAGTCAAAAATTAACATTACGCATGCATGAGGAACAAAAACAAATTCTTTGAAATTTTGCGAGGTCTTACAATGGTGGATCCCACTTTTGACAAAATTGTAACTATGCTCTCCATAAAGATGTGTGTGCACCATCTCAATCCTATTGGGAGCATGATTTTTCTTCATGTGGTGGTCGAGATGGACATTAGAGTGATTGTCCAATTTATTTTTCCCCTCCCTTATTATGCTAACAAAAATGTTAGTTGTTCTTATGTGTTTGATAGGTGTCATGATTTGACAAAAAAAAAATGTGTCATACCCAAAGGAATTGAAGTAATTGATCAAACTATGTTGGATTAGGTAACTACAATAAGAGAGGATATGCATCTCTTGCATCAATCCATGGTATCCTTTGTAAAGGAAAGTGAAAAAGAAGAAGAAGTGGGTGAGGATGCAAATCTTTTGAGTGCCATAAATATGCTCAATCCTCAAAATAAAGTTGGTGAAGAAGAGATTTCAAGCCATGTGGTTGAGAAAAAAATATGTCATAACTCAAACGAAAGTTACAAAAATGAAAAATGGCTCAACTAGAAGAAGAAGAAGAAATCTCATACTTTCCAAGAAAGAAAATAGAGAAAATGTTGAAAGACACAATTGAGATAAATTAAAAATATAGAATAGTTTTGGAAAAATGGTAGGACCTAATCCAACATGGTGATGATGAAGTTTTTGAAAATATCAACTTTTAAATAAAAGAACTCTTGTAAGAGAAAATATAGCCTTAAAATGAAGAAAAACTTAACAAGAAAGATTTTGTGAGCCAAGAATGGCTAATGAATTAGACTCAACAACTTTAAGCCCATAAGGATCAACTTGATAGTATGTTACTAATGGTAGATGAATCCCTCAAATTGTATGTTGAGCAATGTCAAGTATGGATTAAATTTAAAATGGCTATCCGGAAATGCAAAAATTGAATTGAATGTAAGATTTGAAGCATGTGGTGCTCAAAATCAAATGATTGTGCATGATTTT
Organism: Capsicum pubescens; assembly: GCA_030864215.1. Classification (NCBI taxonomy): domain Eukaryota; kingdom Viridiplantae; phylum Streptophyta; class Magnoliopsida; order Solanales; family Solanaceae; genus Capsicum; species Capsicum pubescens. Next base: position 131,693,546 of record CM061543.1, read on the forward strand.
GTTAAAGAGGTTTCCAATAAAGATGAGGGTGAACTTGATGTTGAATAATTAATGGTGATTTTTCAACCAACCAACTTAAAAACAATGATGGATGCTGAAATTAAAGAAATGATACTAGAGTTGCAAGAGAAAGCCAAACAAATCCTTTGTAAAGACTCTAGTTTGTTTTGAGGTGAGAATGTTAAGAAGAATACAAGTTCAAAAATAGAGAGGCGACCTTATTCCAAACACTTTCAACAGTATATTTGGTAGATGTGATGAAAGTCAAACCACTTGAGAAAATGAAGAATTTTGGAGATGAGGAACAAAATCCCTACATTTTAGAGTAAGTCATTCCAAGAGGACAAAATGATATCTCTTACTTGATGGCTAAGAAGTGCAAAATGCGGTGTTAACTAGTGGTGTATTGATGTTCTCATCAATGTCCAATGACCCTATATTGAAGTTTGATGTGAAGTTGGGTAAAAGGTTCAAGTCTTTAAAATGGTGAGAAAGAGTTGGCATTGCTGCTTCCTTACCTTTGCCCCAATTACCTCAAAGAGATGTTGATCTAAAGTTAGGACAAAGATTCAAATCCTCTAAGTGGAGACATAAATAGTAAGGTTTCTTGGGTCATGCCGCAACATTAAATCAAGCAACAAATAGGAGACAAACCATCATTTCCAAAAAAACTTTTATATCTTTCTTTTAATTTTAATGTTTAGAATACTTTAGGATTTTATTTTTGGCTAATCCATATAATGTGGGAGTGTTTAAGGTGATATAAATAGGTTTGTATGGAACATGGTGATTGAAATGGAGTGTGTTTCAAAAGAAGGGTAGAGACATCTCAAAGTAGGATCTGCTCAGGCATTTACCTGAGCCTCAGATACTGCTAAAGTGGTAGAAAACCACTAAAGCAGACGTGCACTAAACCGCTCCATCGTTCGCTATAGCAAACAGTCAACATAAGGTAAAGGCTGTTAAGGCTGCCCAATTATTTTCTATAGTGGACCCCTATTTAATGGGTCGTGGGTGCTAAAGTGGCCAATCCACTACTAAAGCAAAAGGCGTTAAAGAGGCCTTTGGTCCGATAATGTGGTACTTGATGATTCAAAAAGTCTCAAATAGATAAAGGGTTTCAAATTCTTGATTTATATTCTAATCTTAAATATCTGAATCTCCAATCATTCTAATCACTCCAAAAAGCTTTCAAATTTCTCTATATTTGCATTCCTTGCACATAATTTTAGGTATGCCTCCTACTCTCTCTTTTGATTGATAAAATTCCTCTATATTTTTTTAATTAGGGCCAAATTTGGGTATGATTTCTTTTATATTTTAAGCTAGAATTTGGTAAGTCTCAATGTACAATACAAATCTAGCAACAAATCTCTTGGTTTTTAAATCATTGGGGAAGTCTTGAGTACCCAAAATTTGTGATAAAGGATTGAAAACTCATATGACCACTAAGTGTTTGATGATTCATATAAAAGAAATATTGAAAACTATTTTTGGATTCCCCATGAAATATATAAGTAATTATGAATTATAGTTCATGTTTCTTAGTTTATGAATCATGTTTCGACATATTTATGCAAAAAAGAATTAAAAATTTTGGGTTTGGGGATGAAGGGCTGCTAAAGTGTCCTTCAGGCGCTAAAGCAGTGCCCTGTAAAGCATCTCTCATCCGCTAAAGCAGCCATGAACTGAAAAAGTGATGCCCAAGTGTCCAACGACCACTAAAGCGGCCTAAGACCACTTTAGCGATACCTAAGGCTTGTCTGCAGGTCTAAGAAAAATCTAGAAGTTGGTATTTGAGCCCAAATTTAATTATTAATTCATTTCTTTAGTGTTCCTCAATCACATTGCTTTATTTTTACACATTAATCTTTAAAGTTTAGGCGTGTGTATTACTTTTAGGTTTTCAAGCAAAAGGCTATGAATAGAACATTGTCTTATTGATGAAGTTGAAGCTGGAGGAGATTATGATCAAAATCATTTCCTTTCTCTCGAGTGTCAAGGTACATATTATTCCCAACTGAAAGAATTTTTTCCCCAAGAGGGGGATTTCACTTTATCAAGTACCAAAAACTATTCTCAATTTTTACCAAAGGTTAGAACAATCGGGTGGATCTATTTTACCCCCTAAACCCTACAAAGCAAATAAAGGTTGGGTGAGGGAGTTTTTTTCCTAGCCTCAAGATTATCAATTTGAGTGATCTAGTGACCCGAATATGAGTCAATACTATTCACTTTGGCCTTGAGGTGATCAATGAAATCTATGGGTTGCTAAATACCAACCCTTCTGAATTTACGGTGAAGGATTATACCCTAGGAAGTTTGTTGGTATTGAAGATTTGTTTAGGAAAAAGTTTACCTTAGGGGTGACAAAGGTAGGGATCACATCTAAGAAAGTAATAGTCGAGGATAGGAATAGGATATCTATTATATCTAGCCGAGTATCGCCATACAGCAGCACGTTCACTATCTCCTTGGTAAGGGCACAGATGGTCGCCTATATTTTAGATAATATTCTGATAAATGTTTATCATTTCTTTATCTAGGAGCTTAAGGAATTTAAGGTACATGATAGACCATATCTTATGTTTCCTTCCTTGATCACAAAATCGTGTAAATGAGTTGAAGTAGAAAAATTTGAGGAAGATAATTGGGTTAAACCATGAACGCTAAGATTTCCATTGAAGAAGTGTGTTAAATGGACTATCACCAAGTGTAAGAAAAGAAAAATAGATTTTGGGAAGTTATCTTGGGTAGACACTGACTCATGTAAGACATCACTGGACGAACCATTTAAGGTGTTGATTGCTGAGTTGCAGATAGTTCGAGAGTTGTAGTTGAGGCTTCCTATAAGTCCTGGTAATACTTATGATTATCCCACCTCGTATGACCTACAAAGAGATTATGACAAGTTCTTAGAGGACTAGATGCGACAGGGTGCTCACATCTCAAGGTTGGATTAATTTTATACTAACTTGGCCAGGTAGCACGAAGACATGAGTAACTCTCAAGAGAATATGAAGAAAGAGAGAGAATAAGAGGGACAAATTTTTAAACTAGATATGAAAGGGTATAAAGGGTTTGTAGAAGGTGTAGAAGTCTAGATATCAGCTCCCCTCTTTGAGAAAAGTAGAATATGATAATGTCCTTAAACATTAGTTTGAGGATGAGGATGTTAGTGCTGATGATGTGGAGAATGAGGAGACCGACGGTGATGATATCTAGTGATGCGGATTTGGGGAGCCCTTTTACTATCTAATGATTTGATGTTATGCAATAGGGACACTGCGACCTTTTTAGTTGGGGGTGCCTGGTGTCTATTTTATGTTTTTATTTGGATATTTTTTATGTATGTGTGATGGATATTTCTTTCTCTTTATTTGAATTTTGTTGAATTAGTCATTGTTTTCTATTATTTTCATTTCTAGTTTAACTTTTTTCTTTTCGTGTCTATTTAGGAAAATCATTTCCCTATGATAGATTAAGTGATGACATTCTTATGGGAAAATCATCATTTTAAGGAGTTGGAGTTGTTTATGTAGAGTAAATTTGAGTACCCATAGCATTGTGAATTGATGTTGAAATTGTGATTATGGTAAAATCTGAGTAGCCAATCATTGTGCTGAAATCTGTGTTGTCTTAGCGTTATTACCCTTTGTTGAAGCCCCAATAAGAGATTATTACTATTTTAGTACTATTAATGGTTAACCTTTCATTGTGAAAAGTTAAATAATGATACTTCTTTGTCTAAAAAAAATTGTGAAAAGCAAATGCATAGAAGTGAATGATGTTTTGATAGTGCTTTGACTGTTTTCGTAACTCCTAATTTTTCATTGGTGGTAATGTGATAAATAACTACGTTTGTTCTTAAGTAGAAAGTGCAATTGATACTTCTATAATAGTTTGCATGCCATGTGTGGTGAGTATTTGTTAAATAATTTGTGTACTTGCGTGTGTCATCTAGAACTCTCTCTGTTGGTCTTTCAATTCTAATCTTTATTATACGTGGTTGGTGAAATGATCTTGGTCATTCTTTGTGATTGTTGGAAACCACTTTAGCCTTAAAATCCTACTCGTGCATGAATGGTATCCTGAATTACACTATTTGATCCTATCAACCTTCTTTTGGCAATCACACTACAAGCCTTGAACCTTTAGATAATTTTCTCTCTCTTGAACCCTACCCTCCTTGAACTTAAAATTGCCAACTTAAGGCTAAAAGCCTAAGTTGGGGTATGGTGGAACTTGGAAGAGGTGATCATGTATAGTGGTTCTATAAATAAGTGTCTTAAAGTAAATCAATGATTGAAAATGAAGGAGAAAAAGAGAAAAAATAAAGAAAATGCAAAATAAAAAGAAGAGGGTGTTTTAAATAAATGGGGGAGCTAAAATGAAAAAAGGTAGACACGTGTGCTGTATAAAAATGAAGTGAACAATGATCAAGTTTGATTTATATGGTGTTATATGGAGTTCAAGGAGGGTTTAGTCATATTTATCCAAAATACTTGTCCTACCTTTCCCCGAGCCCATATTACAAGCTAGAAAAAGTCCTTTGAGATCTCCAACTAAGTGTTTCGGGTTAGTAGCGATCGAAAATAAGTCAAGAATATGGTATGACACTTTTTGCCATTAGAAATTATTATGAGTGTGAGTGTTTGAGCATTTTTCCCTTATAGAATGTTGAGAATATTGTGTGTTTTTGGACTTTCCTTCATGAGAAAGCTTGTAAACTAGGATAGATTGATGAAGTTGATATATTCCACAAATTAGGCAAAGGATCATGTTTGATTTACTATTGATTATGAGTCACTTCTCAGAATTTGTTGTTGTTACTTGATTATTATTGAAATTTCATTGTGTTCTTTAAAATGTGATTGAATTTGAGGGAGTTGTTTGGTTAGTAACTCACGTGCTTGTTGACTAATTGTTAGTGCCAATCAAAGTCATAATCATTGTTCCCGTGTGAAGTGAAAGTGCTAGATTTAGTGTTGAGTTTAATTTGATAGCATCACTAGTTTTGATTTTGATTTGTTTGAGGACAAGCAAAGTGTTAAACTTGGGGATGTTGATAAGTGGTGCTTTTGCCACTCATTTATATCTTATTTCATATGTTTTACTATGGTTAATTGATAATGTGAGGCTAATTATCCTTTGAATGGTGTTAGTTTCAGGTATTTTTGGTGTTATAAGAAGTTCTAATTAAATGGAATTAGATTGAGCTATAAAGGAAAGGACGGGAAAAATTACAGAAAAGATCCATCGAGTACTGCTAAAGCGGCTTGAGGGGCGATTTAGCAGAAGGTCAAAATTTGGTAAAGGGTGATTTAGAGCCACTCTGATCTCTTTAGTGGTCAGTCAAGGTTGGTCAAAAGGAGCCTTAGCGCCCAAATAACTGCTTTAGTGATCCTACAATCAAAGTCAAAGGACAGGTGTAGCGGTCAGTCAAAGTCAACATTATCACTTTAGCAGCCTATGGGTGCGCTTTAACAGTCATCGAGAGGATTTTTAAGGGAAATGATGGAATTTCATATTTTTGTATCCTTATTAATCAAATACTCAATCCCAAGTCGTTCCTAGACATTTTTGGCATAATCTACAGCATTGGAGGCTAGGGTTCTTAATCCAACACCCTTGGAATTGAAGATTGGAGTTTTGTATTGTTATATTCTTAAAATTTTCTTCTTTCCTTGCTTTGTTTATACTATTTAGGTGTAATTTGACTTTGGTATTTGGGTATTTTTGTTAGACATAATGAAATACTTAGATATTAAATTTGGGTTTTATTTCTATATTATACTTTCATGTTGATTGGTTACTTTTCATTTGGGAACGAGTTTTGTTTATCTAACTTAGACTCGTGTTCTTCCATTCCTACTTTAGCTGAGCTGGAAAGAGAATATTGGAGTGTGTATTTCCCATATACCTCAATTAATTCTTGAAAGAGCTAACTAAGGTTGGAAAAGATTAATTTAGCACGATTTGGGTCATATGACCTTATGAAATTTGATGCTAGACATAGCCAAATCCTAGCATAGTCGAAATTTATTTTGTACTTGATGCTTCTAAGATTTGTTTGATAGAACAAGTGAGGATTAAGCCCTCAATGGTCAATGAACGTTAGTGGGTGATATTGAATCCAAGACTAATTTAGTAGATTTGTGATTAAGTCGAGAGTAGTTAGTTAAATATGATGTTTCACTGATAGATTTGATTCCCGTGTCATATGTCGTATTTTTCATCGTTATGAAAGCCACTGATCACTATTTCATATTTTATACTGATTTTATCTGTATTTCACTTTTATTATCAAAAATCCCTAAAATAATTATATCTTAGGTTTGAGTTTAACAAGTTACTTTCATTTCGAGCTTGCTCAATCACTACTCACATTATTCCCTATGGATTCAACCTCGACTCTTTGTTGGTTACATATATTGACAACGTCCTCTACCCCTATTTAAGAGTATAATTTGAGCTTCATCAAAAATGGTGTCGTTGTTGGGGTATTTTGCCACTCATTTATATCTCATTTCATATGCATTGTTGTTGTTAATTGATAAATGTGAGGCTAATTTCCTTTTGGTCTTAGTTTTAAGAATTTTTACTATTACAAGAAATTGTAATGAAAGGAAATGAGTTTGAGCTAAAAAGTAAGGCCCGAAAAAATATTCAGAAAATGGCCCTCAGGTACTGCTAAAGCAGCCTGAGGGGCGTTTTAGCGAAAGGCCAGAATTCGGTCAAGGGCACTTTAGCGCCAGCCTGGATGCTTTAGCGGTCAGTCAAGGCTGGTCAAAGGGCATTTTAGCACCCAAATAACTGCTTTAGTGGTCCTGCAGTCAAAGGATCGCTTTAGCAGCCAACTTGACCGCTTTAGCGGTCAGTTAGAGTCAACATGACTGCTTTAGTAGCCTGTTGGTTCGCTTTAGCAGTTATCAGGCAAATTTTTAGGAGAAATGATGGAATTTAATATTTTGGGATCCCAATTCATCAAATACTCGATCCTAAGTCATTCCAAGACTTCTTTGGCATAATTTATAGCATTGGAGGATAAGGTTCCTGACCCAACACCCTTGGAATTGAAGTTTAAAGTTTTATATTATTATATTCTTAAACCTTTTTTCTTTCCTTAGTATATTTAGATTATTTGGGTGTAATTTGACTTTGGTATTTGAGTGTTGTTGCTAGACATAATGCAATACTTGGATATTAAATTTTGGCTTTATTAACATCTTATGCTTTCATATTGATTGGTTACTCTTGATTTGAGAACGAATTTTGTTTATCTAAATTAATCTTGTGTTCCACCATTCCTACTCTAGTTGAGCTCAAAAGAGGATATTGGAGTGGGTGTTACCCATCTACCTCAATTAATGCTTGACAAAGCTAATTGAGGTTGGGAAAGATTAATTTAGCGAAATTTGGGTCGTATGACCTATCTTATGGAATTTGACGCTAGATATAGCCAAATCCTAGTGTAACCCATTATTGTTTTTGTACTTCATGCTTCCAATCTTTGTTTGACAAAAAAAGTGAGGATTAAAACCTCAATGGTCAATGAATGTTAGTGGGTTATATTGAATCCAAGGCTAATTTACTAGGTCCATAATTAAGTCGAGAATAGTTAGTTAAATATGATGTTTCATTGATAGATTTGATTTCCCGTGTCATATACCCTATTTTCCATCGTTGTGATAGCCACTGATCACTTGTTCATATTTTATATTGATTTTATCCGTGTTTCACTTTTATTATAAAAAAAAAAACAAAATACTTGTATCTCTTAGGATTGAATTTAGAAAGATACTTTTATTTAGGGCTTACTTGATTACAACTCACATTTTTCCTTGTGAATTCAATCATGACTCTTTGTTGGGTAAATATATTGACAACGTCCTCTATACCTATTCAAGAGTGTAATCTGAGAGTTCTCGAGGTCCCTACATGGGAAAATAATAGTAATAACACCATTTTTATGATACCCATACTCAAAGAATGTTTTTATATCAGTATTAACTACCCAGTCCAGTCTGAAGAAAGTTAAGACAAGAAAAGAAAATCCTTCAACATGAATCCTTCCCCCATCGAACAGCCTCAAAACCAACTATAACATATAAATATAGAATCTATGTGTCAAAAGGAAGCCAAGGATACCCATATTGCCCATTTTTAAGTCGGGGTCAAAATGGACCCACAAAATAAATTTTTGAAAAGAAGGGGTAAACTCAAAAAAAAATTCATATATACATTTCCCATGATTAAAGGAAGTCATACAAGAAAACCTAAGTGAAAATGGGTTTAAAACGAGGTTTAAATTTGAAAAAAAAAACATTTTAGGCCTTCTAGGCCAAAATTTTCAAATTTTACTTTTGAAATCATAAGTTAACGAGCTTTAGATGACAAGAATCAAAGTAAAATAATTAAAATAGGGACAACTTAATCAAGCTTGAAAATGGAAGAAATCACTCAAAAACACTAAAATTCGAAGCTCAAAGTCTCAATGGTGGAAAATTGAGAAAATTGATCTTTATATGGATGCCCAGTTGTGATCGCTTAAGAGACTAAATGGTCGCTTAAGCAATAACTTCTTAAGCAACCAGGTAGTCACTTAAGCGGCTAGACCACATTATTTGGATTTTTAAGCGGCCCCTTGGTCACTTAAGAGACCGTCGATTAAGTGACAGACTGCTTCAGCTGGTGCTACACCAAAAAACTTGGAGTTTTTCCCAAGTTTGCGATGGGACCCTTTGGATTCATTCAAAATCTCAAGAATGCAAATGAGATATGGTACTAGACTTAATTTAGCATTCCAAACTCAATGGCGAAATCAAAATTTTGAAAAGAGATCATTTTGACAAAATTGACCCCCGAGAACCCATTTTATAATTTCTCAAACTGAGGATTTAAATGAGATATAAAAGCCATAAAATCAAATCAATCATGCTACTAACCCAAAATATTCATTTCACAACTGTTGACGTAGTTCGTTTTACCATTCCATGCATAGAAGAATAAATATTGACCGACGTCAACTATAAAGCCTTTTTAACCTCCAAAAATCACAAACTCACACAAAACACACCATAATGCATTGGATATTATGAAAATCATCCCCATACCTTAGAAACATCACGTAGCAACCACGAGAAGGGATAAAATTGTCAAATCACATAAAAATAAATAATTTAATAAAGTAAGTCCTTATAGTAAGGCGGCTAAAAACCAATAGTCGTGTTCTTATTATTAAAAATAGATGTCGATCGATACTTTTTTACTTTGGAATCAATAGATAATTTACACATTTTAATTCGTTTTACCTTTAGCTATTAACTATAATCATCATACAATGCTAAAGGGGAGAGCATTACCTTGCCTGAGACTTTGAGAGGAGGTGAAGAAATATTTCTAGTGCCATAAATAATAATGGAATACCATATATTATAAATGGCTCCCATAAACAACTTAGTGACATCTTTTGAGAAATCAGACTTATGAAAAACAGTAATAATAAAGGTCCAAGACATCCTATAATAAGCTTTGGCCATTTCTAATTTAATAATAATGTTTCTCAACTTGTTGAGATGGTGATGGTGAACTTTATTGATATGACTTATTGATAATGTTAGTTGATATTGAGCATCTACTTGAAGGTTTGAACCAGTGTTTAGTCTCAATTGATGAATAATTAGGATTTGGTGAGCATTTAGGGTATAAAGGGATTGAGGCTATATAATCGAGAAGTTAAAAGGGAGATTCTAATATAATTATTCTGTATTGTATTGTATATGAAAGTGAGATACTGAGAATCTTTGTTGATGAGTGTACTTTCCTTTGACAATTTGAGTTAGATTATGGTATTATTAAGGAAAAGATTAAGCGTCATATTGTTGAGTATTAAAAATATAGTTATATTGATTGTAGAAATTGATGGAAGCGGACTTAAATTGAGGGTTGTATTAACTTGTAATATAAAATGATTTGTGTAAATTGTACTTTTTATTGTTGGGTAAGATTTTCACGCTTGCACATCATTCATTATATTTATTGGAATTGGAGTACACAACTACATAAATATATATATATATATATATATTATTATTATTATTATTATTATTATTGGGAGTGGTGAACACACCTGAACATATATATTATTAGGATTAGAGTGCACACCTGCACACATATATTTTATTTTTGGAATCAGAGTGCACTCTTGCACATCTATCTATATTATAGAGATCGGAGTATATGTTTGTACAGTACATGGATCTTGTGAGTCCCCTATAGGTCCCAAAACAAAAGCCATTACTCGATGGGTGTGTACACAACATATATATTGCATTCATTCATTCATTTCTAGTTTAGTGAAATAAGGTGTATTTGTTGATTTTGTGCTATTATATAGGATTTGAATATGTATTACTTGATTTCACTAGATTGAGGTTCTATTTTACTGTGTTGTGGTATATTTGTGACTGTTACGACTTGATTATTCTATTAGACTAGGGTGACTTTTCTGAGTGCAGATTATTGGTTGTATTAGATGGTTAAATGTGGTGTTTGTTACCACCACTTTGACTATAGTCAATCGATAATGTTTACTGAGTACATATGTTTTCATACTCATATTTGCTATTTTTTCACAATACATATAGGCACTGAGTCGGTAGTCCTCGAACAGTAAGTGGTGATTGTGTTGTTGATATTTCTTGTATATCCTAAGGTAGTCGTTTTTGGACTTAGATATACTCAAATTCTTCATCTTCTCTTAGTTTTATGTACTATTTCGCATTTAGACATGTTTTCACTTTTTCTTGTACTTTTTGATGATTTAGAAACTTGTATTGTGATTTTCAGACCTAATAATATTGTCAAATACTGTATTTTCTTTTATTCGTCCTACATTGAGTTATTTTAAATTTTGTAGTTTATATTTTTTGCTATTAACATAATTCAATACTGTATTGGGATGAGTTAAGTTTACCTATTATGGAAGGTAGGATAGATTTCATCATGGTCCAAACTTTAGATCATTACAAGAGACGACATTAGTTTGTGACGTTTTAGGTAGTTGTGGCACCTAATATATCTTGACTACATTAAATGTGCAGCTTATGCATTAAATAAAGAGAAAAATCAAGCTAAACCAACATTACCAATTTTTTACACACAAAAAAAAGGTTCCTTACAAAACTTACAGTTACAACCCCTTATAACATGGAAAAACCAACTACACTAAGAGCTTATGACATCCTTCTTGGATCACCGTTCAATTAATGTTTTGAAATAAAACACTTACACCTATTATAAAAACACAAATGAGAGTAATAGAAAGTTGTTTCTCCCTTTTCTTTGATTTAGCCAACTTGATCCTCCATTTCTTCTCATTTGCTTTCATCATCTTCAAATCATGTTCAATATTATCCATCTACATCTCAATTTTGTTCATATCTATTTTTCTTTTCACAGATTTAGTTGTCCTAAAAGGCTTGTAATCAACCTTTTCAGAAGTTCCAAATTTTACAAGATCTTTTGCTCAAGCTCATCAATTTTTTTCAATGGTTTACGAATCATAAATTTGGATCTTGCATCAATATAGTCGTCCCTTCAGAGACAGAAATTGCATGACTTAAAATTTTAAAATGAATTAGTATGGACTCTTCAAGATCAACTCTTTATAAAAATTCATTTACCTCATAGTATGGACAACCCCAATATCTTCTAATAGAATTTCTTAAAATCTAAGAGATCAACAGAGGCAAAATAAATTCACTCTCATCACATTTTTTTCACTCATGATGATTTTCTTGCTTACAGACTCTACTCAAGCTTACGGTAGACATTACGGTACCTTGATTAACAAAACAATAAAAAACATGAAAAACTAATCAAAGACAACTATTTCACAACTCCATACAAAAAAAATAAAAAAACTTGATAAAATTCTTTTGGAAAAAGAATATTATTTTCTCTTAGGTTTGATAAAGAGAGTAAATAATCAAAAGGATAAAAAGATTTAGTTACCTTTGCTTCAAAGAATTGATCTTTAACTTTGATTGTGGATGAACGATTAAGAATCTTTATGCTTTAGGATTCCTCAATAAGGGTTGGGTTATAAGAAGTGGAGGAAAAATTATTAATGTTGGGATCTATTTTAATAACTTTTACATATTTTTGTTTTAAAAAAATATAGTTTGGATGAAGGGAGGGGTAATCAAATTCACATGTGTGTATTGGGCCGCTTAAATAGTTTGTCTTTGACTTTTTGAGTATATTTGTGGGCGGTTTTGATGTCTTTCTCTTTAATTGGATAGTAAATAAAGTACAAAATAGACCCATATTAGGATTTTTTTCCTAAAAATTACACAAATACACAACTTATGTTTTCAATATTACAAAAAATCCCAACTCCCTAAACACATTATAAAAATCTTAACATATACACAGAATATTATGTATATGTCGGCTATGTTATGTATATTAATAGGGAGAGAGAGTAAAGTAATTAAAAAAGTGAGAGAGAGTGTAATTACTTCCAAAAAGGTTGGTATTTATGTTATATATATATATATATATATATATATATATATATATATTTCATTGGACCTCTATAAATTGAAGATCCTTATTCTCATATCATAACACAATAGCATCCACAATGTACTCATTAAATGGTCTTATTTAGGCTAAAGATTTTCTCTCGTTCATTTTTATATTTTATTATATTATATTTTTATATATAGGCTAATTGACCAAACCATATAATAATATATTTTTTAGTATCATTTTTGTCATCTGATTTGTTGTTATCAAGGTCTGCAATTATTAGCCCCGCACGAAGTCCTATTATCCCAACAAGTGATATCAAAGCCGAGATTTTGTCCAAAAAAATGTCTAAAATACTACATATAGAGATAATTCTCAATAATATTTTCAACAATCTTGTTTTTATATCTTTGAAAATAAAGCTCACTTTTAATCATGAAGGAGCTCATTTTTTATTCCAAAAGAGCTTCAATATTTTTAACCCATAAGGGCTCTATTTTAAGCATGTCAAGTAATAATAATGAAGATGATGTGAAAAATGAAGATTATGCACATGAAGAAGGAGGATCACATTTTCTTAAAAAACAAAATCAGGCAAAAAAGGAAATTTATTAAAAAAATTTGCTCTGATTTTCCTTCCGAATTTGAATTTTACTTTTTTCTATTGAAGGAAAGTCAAAGTATCACCATAATTACTTTTAATTTTTCTAAAATGAAACTATAAATCTCTTCCATTGGACCTTTATATATTGAAGATTCATTTATCATACCATAACACAATTGAATCTACAAAGTAGTAATTAAAGAGTTTTGTTTAGGGGGGATTTTCTCTCGATAAGTTTTATATTATATTATATTATATTATATTATATTATATTATATTATATTATATTATATTATATTATATTATATTACATTATATTATATTATATTATATTATATTATATTATATTATATTATATTATATTATATTATATTATATTATATTATATTATATTATATTATATTATATTATATTATATTATATTATATTATATTATATTATATTATATTATATTATATTATATTATATTATATTATATTATATTATATTATATTAGATTAGATTAGATTAGATTTTTACATGTAGGCCCTATTAAAGTTTTTGCCCTGATTTTCTTACCAAATTTAAATTTTACTTTTCTTGAAAGAAAAATAAAAGTAATACCATAGTAACTTTTACTTTTCCTGAAATGAAAATATAATACTAGGGATGGCAATGGTGCGGTGCGGGTTTTTTCTAAATCCGCAAGTTTTAAAATCGCACAGCACCGCATCACCTTTAAACCCGCATAAACCCGTCCTACATTCATACCCGCGCATAACCACACCGCACCGCCCCATGTTTTTATTTTCTCTTGATTTTTGAAAAAATTGTAACTCCATTGAAAATCATAATATTTTCAAATCTACAACTAGGAAATAATAACTAATTTCTATTATATCACTTGTCACTAAAAAAAATTCAAAAAGTATAACGTGTACAAATAATGATCAAATATCATATTTTTATTCAAATGAATAGAGATGTTAAAAAAGCTACAATAAAATTATTTATTTGTAGTGTTATGCATGTCGTTTTAAGTATTATAAAATTTAAGTAAAGAACACATATAATTTTAGGTATATTCACGAGAACAATACTATTTTTTAGTTTTTTTTTAATTTAAACCTGCATATACCCGCAACCCGCACTGCACCATTTAAAAAAAAAAACTTACTTTAACCCGCCCCGCACCCGCACCGCACCGCATAACTTAAAACCCACACCGCCCCTCATATCTTAAAACCCGCACCCACACTGCACCATTTCCATCCCTACATAATACTTTTCCATATTAGGCAAACCTCTTTCTTGGAGGAAAGGTTTTGGAACTCTATAAATAGAAAACTCCCTTCTCATACCTTAACACAGTAGCATCCACAATATAATCATTTAAGAGTCTTGTCTAGGGGGAAATTTTCTTTCAACAGTTTTTATGCTTTCTTTAATATTAGTTATCTTTTGTATGCCAATTGGCTCAAATCATATAATAGTATTATGTTTTTAGTTTGTTTTTGTGTAATTTGAATTATCACCATCTTGGTTTGCAAACTTTAAGCTTCTGCATAACGCCCTCTTGATTTCGAACCCAACAAGTGGTATCAGAGTCTACGGTTCAAAGGTCCAATAATTTGGTGAAACAAGGTTGAAAAAAAGTTCAAGATGGTTCTAATCAATTTGCAATCAATGTGATGATGATGAAGATTTTTTGTTCAACTACATGTGGAGAAGAAGTTTTAAGCATATTTCAACATTCCTATTGCTACACTTTAAAAATAAAAAATATATATTTATTTTTAACCCACTTTTAACCATAATATTTTAAATCTTATTTTTTACCATGGCAAGCAACAGTGATGAAGATTATGTAAAGAACGAAGATCATGCACGCGAAGCGAATCAAATTATGTCAAGAAAATCAAGTCAAAAAGAAGAGATTTGTTAGAGGTTTTGCTCTGATTTTCTTACCAAGTTTATGCTTTACTTTTCTTGAAAGAAAAATAAAAGTAATATCATAATTACTTTTACTTTTCCTGAAAGGAAAATACAATACTTTTTCATATTTGGCAAACTTCTCTCTTGGAGGAAAGGTTTTGGAACTCTATAAATAGAAGATTCTCTTCTTATACCATAACACAGTAACATCCACAATGTAGTCGTTTAAGAGTGTTGTTTAGGGAGAGATTTTCTCCCAACAGTTTTTATGTTTTCTTTAATATTAGTTATCTTTTGTAGGCCAATTGGCTCAAATCATATCATAGTATTATGTTTTTAGTTTGTTTGTGTGTCATTTGAATTATCACCGTCTTGATTTTCAAACTTTAAGCTTCTGCATGACGCTCTCTCGTTATTGAACCCAACAGGTCCATTAGTCAAATAATATAATAATATTACATTTTTAGTATAATTTTTTAATCTAATTTATCGGTATCATGATTTACAATTATTAGTTTCTGCATGACTCCCTATTAATTTTGATCCCAGCAGTTGCACTACTTGGTCAAAGCATACAAAACAATAAAAGTATTTTTGTTTTGTCTTCATAACTCAGATTTTTCTTTTAAAATTATTGAATTATTTTTCATTATTAAGTGTGTTTAATCAAAGGTATGACATAAAACAGGTGAAAATTGTTTTCACCACCCAACTTTGCTTTTAAAAATTAAACTCCCCCTCAACTTTGAACAATAATCATACTCCCCCCTCCCCCCCCCCCACATCCTATTCAATGTCCATTTTTCCGTTGGAATTTTAATCCTATATTTATCCAATACCTCTTTATGTTATATATAATATATATTTTCTAATATAGGTATTAATAACATTTTATTTAAATTTATCACGTTATAAGTAAAATAATATTTTTTATGAATTTATCACAAAATTCAATGTTATTATTAAAGACGTTATTCCAATAGTATATGTATTAAAGAGTCGTGTGGTGTGAGGTACAATGTATAATGATTTAGGGATAAAATTCAGAATTATTTTATTCTGCGTTTGGTTAGAGGTATTAGTTAGTTTCAAATTATTTATCCTACCATTTATACTACAGTGATGAAATAAGTTATCACTTATACATGCTGATATAACTTATTTTGGGATAACTAATTCCGAGATAACTTGTTCCCAACTAAGTCTCCCCTAAGTGTGTGTATATGTATGTACATGCATGTGCATATATTTTTTTGTGTTTCACCACTCTCTTACTACATCCGTTTCATATTACTTGACTTTTGTTGACATGACAAAACCCTTAAGAAAAAATTATTTAGAGGTATATTTTACCGAATTGACTTTATTAGTGTCACTTTGAAACCTTAAATTTGTCTATTCTACTACTTTATGTTATTTAATTCTACGAGTAAAATGAAAAAAAAAACGTAATACAATTCTCTTGATTCCATAAATTGGACAAGTAAATTAAAGCAACTCCTTTTAGTATGAGCGCCAGGTAATAAGAAATTAGTATTACGTATTGTCTATATAAATAAATAAGTTGTAATTATTATTAATAGAATATTACACAAATCATAATTTAAAATATAATCAAATATAATCTTTAAAAATATGACCTTATTTTTATTCATTATTTTTGTATTTTTTGCATTGAAATATATTTATACAATTAATATTACTTATTATTTCCACTAATAAAATAAATATTAGAGTTTTGATTACAATTAATAAAACTAAATTTCTAATTATGCTAGTTTACTTTATTATAGATCATCATTAGCTGATATATCTAATTAGTATTTCTCTTTTTTAACCCAGAAGATAATGTTCATATTTTTATGAAAAAATTGTTAAATGAATTTTTTTTAAAATAAAAATATGATGATTTTAAAAAAGTAAAAAAAAAAAAAGATGATGATGAGAGGGTACAATAGACATTTTCAAAATTCAATTAGGATAAAGAAGAAGTATGACTATTGTTCAAAGATGAGGGAGAGTTTGATTTTTCAGCCAAAATTGGGGAAGGAAAATGATTTTCAACCCAGGTAAAACATGCAATAAAATGATTAATGGGTGATAATCTACAATTTATTTACTAGTAAATAAAGTAAGACCATAATAACTACTTATTTTTATTTTGTCTTCACAATTAAGATTTATAAAAAAATAAAGAATTTTGTTTTTAACTAATTCGTTCATTTATACTTTTTTTTCTCTCTATGATTTTTCCTTTTATACCTTTTGTGAAATGCGTAATTAATTAATTTTGCATGTGTCTTCAACAACAACAACAACAAACCCAATGTATTCCCACAGCGTGGGGTCTGGGGGGTAAGATGTACGCAGTCCATACCGCTACCTCCAAAGAGGTAGAGAGGCTATTTCCGATAGACCCTCAACTCAAGATAACGGATAGTAAACAAGGGGACGGATGACATAACCGAAGTAAAGAATAAGAAATAATAAAATAAAAATCAGAGACATATGAAATATGGAAAATAAGAGCAACACGGAATAAAAAAAAATAGGAACTTAGAAATAAGAAATCCTAATATATCCTAATATAAGAATAGTGAAGGGAAGCAGATGAAGGTCGTCGTGCATGCTTCTTCTGTGATTTTACGATATCACCCTTAATTAATTATTATATATTATTTACGTATTAAAAAATTAATAATACTTAATAAAAAAAGTAAAATAGACATTTTAGATATGTCTGCTTCAGCTGCTTCAATCATAATTTTTCTATTTCATCCATAATTAATTATTATACATCATCTAAAAAAATAATAATATTTAATAAAAAGTTAAAATAAACAAAAAAAAAGATAAATTAACTAGGGAAGTAGATGAAGGTCGTCGTGCCTGCTTCCTCCGTGATTTTACTATATCACCCCTAATTAATTATTATATGTCATTTACGTATTAAAAAATTAATAATATTTAATAAAAAAGGTAAAATGGACATTTTAGACATGTCTGCTTCAACTGCTTCAATCGTAATTTTACTATTTCATCCCCAATTAATCATTATACGTCATCTAAGTAGTAAAAAAATTAATAGTATTTAATAAAAGTTTTTTTAAAAAAAAATTAATAATATTTAATAAAAAGTTTGAAGGGGGGCCTTGGAGTAACTAGTAAAGTTGCTGCCATATGTGTAACACCCTGAGAGTACACCCTGGGCGCCACACGGTACTTACAATCCCGAGAGATCACAAGCTAACTCATGAGCTGGTACCTATTGTGAGCATTGAACAAAACTGATAACCAAGAGAATATGTGTGGAATTTAATTGAAACACCATAAGGTTTTAAAAACTATAATCAATACTGAATCATGAAGTTAAAATTTGAAAACATACTAAATAGCTAACTAACTTTCTGTTCTAGTTTGAAAACCTCTAACTGAGTAACTGAGGAGTTGATGGGACAAACCCCCAACTAACTCCGACTGAATGAAAATGACTGAAACTAATAAAGTAATCTAAACTAAATAAATTATGTCCTCGAAATAGGAGGACTCACGACTTCTACGGCTGATAGTCAGGAAAATCTATGCGCGATCCGGGAACTGAGCATCCGAACCTATGATATGATACATCATAGCGCAAGAAAAGTTATGGATCAGTACATTGAATGTACTGGTATGCTAAATGAGGTTGGCTGATATGCATGGTTTCATGAAAATGAATAATAATTATCTGAATAAATATATACATATATAATATGAAGTACTGAATAGAGTGCATGAAATCTGTAGATACTAAGGATACATGAAATCTATAAGTATTGAGAATGCATGCCAAAGCATATAACATGTTCTGAATAAAATCTGTAAATACTAAAATACTAAAATATGATAATTGAATCACTGATATCTGTATGCTATGGTCAAGCAAGCCTAAACTGAATTCCGAACTGAGTACTAAAACTAAAAATGTTGGAGGTATCATCTAACCGACATGCCCCGTGCTGAGCTGATTAGGGTCCAACCTGTGACCCTAGATGGAAGGGTGCTAGTACCGTTCCATGGGTACTAACAATGGATGTGGAGTCATTCCTAATCTAGCGACTGACCCCTAAGATCAGTCCTAAGCTAGTGGGTGATCCCTGAGAGTGTCAGTCCTAAACTGGCGGGTAACATCTAGTCTCCTATGCTGGCTACGTAGTTCTAGAACTTAAGGATTGCTTCTAAGGACTCAATCCTAACTGAAGGGTGAGCCCCCATACCTAGGCTCGCTCGGTGCTGAATCTTACTCTCAACTGAACTAACATTAACTATGGGACTGAGCTAAGCTTAATTGGAGAGGGAATTGACTCGGGTTACTGAACTGATCTAAGTTTGACTGATATCATAACAGACTGAACTGATAATGCTCATACGTTTTTGAAACTATTTTGAAAATACTGAGACTAAGTATACAGCTAAATTTTGGGTATTCATAACCGCCAGGACTCGATAACAATAACAACAGGGTCACATGAAAGTAAATTATTGTTCACAATTATTCACTTAAGTATTTCATCAAATACATGGGGATCAAGACTTTACCATGAGGATACTTCTAGACAGAATGAGATTGCACGATCACATGACAATATCATAAACTGAGGATTTATTCTGAATTCTCATGAACATGATATGGAAATCATAATATTTAAAACATGCTATAATGCATTCCACTTGAAAACAAATTCTAAAATCTTAACTTGTAAACATGTAATAAGTAGTCATTGTTCAAAACTCAATCATTTAGGCATTTCATCAAACACTTAATATGTATAGTGTAAGCTAAGCATGGAAATAGTTTAAAACTTGTAATAATAGCATGATTTCACTTCTAAGATCACCAATTAGGGTTCAAATTCAATAAACAACACCATTCAACCATGTAAGGTTTAATATCACAAACAATTCATAGAAATATGATAAAAATTTGAAATTCATATAGGTTCATGGACATAATTCATAAAATATGTAATAAGGGCAGCTTTCAATGAAAAATATATTGTAAACATCATGTATAATCAAAATTCATAAAACTTTATGGAGATAAATCATTATAAACATGTAATTTCATGAGTTAAAACATGAAAGATGGATTCTTGGACTCCATGGTGAAAAGGGTCCATGGATGAACTTCTAACATACCTTAGGGTTTTAATATTGCAAAATAATTATAGTTCTTGATCGTTCTTGGGTGGAGAAGCTTGAATCCTTATAGTTCTTGATCGTTCTTGGGTGGAGAAGCTTGAATCCTTACACTTTCTTGAGGAATGATTAGTTGAAATTGATGAATTTGGGTGCTGGCTAGGGTTTCTTTTGAAGAGGAAATTATTGAAATATTGAATATAATGTTTTAACTAATGATTAATCCCGTATTTAATTGAATAGGATGAAGAAAAAAGGACTTAAATTTCCTTGGGAAATTAAAATCGGAACTGGAAAACTAGAAATCCCAATTTTGACACCTGGCGTGACGCGGTATAATCGTGTCGAGCCACTGGAAAAGGACGAACTGAAATGGCACTCCTTCGCGACGCGACGCTATTGCATTGCGTCTCTGAAAATTGACGAGCGTCATTTTACCCATCACTGCGATGTGATGAAATTGCATCACCTTACTGGAAAAGACGAGTGCCATTTTTGGGTACTCCGCGATGCGGTGTTGGTCGTTTTGATCTACTGCTTTCACTAAAAGTGCCATAACTTCTCACCCGGGTATCAGATTATGGCAAAATTGGTATCGTTGGAAAGCTAATTCAATTTCCTACAATTTGGTAGGTTTGGAGATAGAAAATCCTTAGTAGAATAAAGGATATGCTCGGTGAAAGTTTACTATAGAAACATTCTTCTCAAAACTCAATTGGTAAGGAATGTTTTGATTCATCTGTTAGCTAAGAGTTACTTGAGGCCTTATTATACATCAATATCACTCATATAACTACTAAAGAACTACATATTTATGTCTCATGAGCTTGAAACACTGTCCTAATATTGGTCTGGATTCTTGGAGTATTATAATATCTCTCCCTTGGGAACATTCATCCCCGAATGTTCCTGGTTAGACTGAGAGTACAGAACTTAAGACAACTGATATCACATACTAGACATGTATGAATACAAACATGATTGCCTAACTGATTCTGAAACATGATACATGAACTAAATATCATGAAATGAACTGATTCCTTGACTACATGTAATGGCATGTGAATGGTTATAAGGCTGAGATTGGAACGAGAGGGTCAACGTATGAGTATCCCATACTTTAAGCTGGATCTTGTTATGTGGAGAGAAGATGGAAGATTTAGGACATGAAAGCTCGGGCATTACCATACATCTCCTTCTTGGGATAATATGTTCCGTGAAAGATACTGGCTTGACTGAAATATCGAGGAAAGACTGAGATGATGCATGAAACACATACGAGCTAAATCATAACTGATCATCTAGAATCTAAAATATGATGTATAAACTGGATTATATTCATCAAAGAGGACTAATATGGGGATATGCATGACATAAATCCAAATTTCGCTGATCATTACATGTGTAGCATGAGTACTGAAACTGAACATATTGTAAAGCATGAATGCATGAGTCATGAGCTGCATGACCTGAGTTAGAGTTCATAAGTTTCATTGTACATGATTTGTACAGCTGATCAAACTGGGACTCATTATACTAAGAACTGGAAGCACATATGATTCTTTATGATGTGTAAGAACGTGAACTTTGATCATGGATCTAACATATAAGGCATGAGTAGATGTCGCGATGACGAAAGTAAAAAACTCTGCATTAAGATGAGAATGGGTCGGGCATCACCCTCCCCTACTGATGTTCTACAATACACTGGCACCACAACTAGAATCTGAGAGTCTGACTTGGTTACTTACTCTATCATCTCTCCCTCAACTTAAAGCCATCATTCTAAGTCTGTGAACCACTTAATCAACAACTCTAAACTGAACTATCACCACTTTAACCTAGAGTTTGGGGTAGACACTTAGGACAGCTCTGCTAGAGTATTGGGACTCATGCTAAAATTTAACAATTATATAGGGGTTACACAAGAAAATAAAGCTCCCGGGTCTAATAAAACACACATATGAAGATTAAAGACCGGTAGAATACTAATAACCATATCAGGAGAGCTTTCCTAATCATGCGAGATTGGAGTGCATAAAGTCTGTTCTGGCATTGACCACTAGTGGTACTGGAAATGACGCCCTGCTGCATCGGGCGACTGGATAGGACTAAAGGATGGTTGAACGACCCTGTTGACGCAAATTCTTTCCCCTCTGAGCCATTACACTACACTCACGCATCTTGTGGACTGGCTTACCATATCTAAAACATACATCGCTACCAGCTCTACACACACCTAGGTGATTTCTACCACATTTTCCGTAAAGCGGATGGGTACGACCACTGCTCACACTACCCTGGGTTTTGAAGCCTGGCATCCCATCATGACTGTCATTCTTGAACCTTAGTACTGGCGCACTAGCTGAAGAAGGGGCTGGGGCTAAAGATTTCTGACAGAATTTAGAATGGTTACCACCCTCTGACCTTGGCTGAGAAAAATTAAAACTACCTATCCTATCCCTCTTATCCTCTCTTTTCTTCTCATTAGCTTTCTCTTCCTCAATCTGCTGGGCATGGACCATAATCCTCGACAAGTCCATCTCCTTAATCAACATAGCAGTCCTATACTCCTTGACAACACTATCAGCTACACCAAAAATAAACTTACTCATTCTAGACCTGTTATCAGCCACCACATGAGGAGCATACCTAGCTAGCTGAGTAAACTTGAGGGAATACTCTCTCACACTCATGTTGCCCTTCTTCAAATTTATAAACTCTAACACCTTAGCCTTTCTCAGTTCTAAAGGGAAGAATCTATCTAAGAAGGCTGTAGCAAACTCCTCCCATTCTACAGGCCCTGCATCGACACTTCTATCCTCTTTTCACTACTTAAACTAGATATGAGCTACATCCTGTAACTAGTAAGTAGCTAGCTCTGCACTCTCACTAGACGTCACCCCCATAATATTTGTTACCTTATGCACTATGTCTAGGAATTTGTGTGGATATTCGTCTAACTTGGATCCCAAAAACAAAAGAGGGTTCATCCAGCTAAAGTCCCGAATCCTAGCTACGATAGTATTGGCCACTAGGTTGGCCAGAACAGCAGCTGGCTGAGCATTCTGAGCCGCTACAAAATAGGCTAGAGTAGTGAATGCAGCCCTGAACTCTGCATGAGAAACAGACTCGTTTAAGGGATATTCCTGAATGGGCTGTGGTGCTGGCTGGTTTACATTTCTTCTTTCATTTGTTTTTCTTAGAGGCATGATCTATAAACGGAAGGAAAAATTGAATTAGACAGAGAGTTCAACTTGAGATCATGCTCGGTCGTATGACATGAATACTGAAAGAAGGGAAACTTTTTCTAAAACGCCTCGTAGCCTCTTGTCCATAAGTATGGCGTGCTCCATACCCATGCACAAGACTCTACTTGACGTGGCTTTCAGACTTCCTAGGACACTTTATAACCTTAGGCTCTGATACTAAGTTTATAATTCCCCGAGAGTACACCCTGGGTACCACACGGTGCTTACAGTTTTGAGAGACCATAAGTTAACCCATGAGCTGGTACCTGCTATGAGAACTGAACAAAACTGATGACAAAGAGAATATGTGAAGAATTTAACTAAAACACAATAACGTTTTAAAAACTATAATCAATACTGAATCATTAAGTTAATATTTGAAAACATACTAAAGAGCTAACTAACTATTTGTTCTAGTTGAAAGCCTCTAACTCAATAACTGAGGAGTTGATGGGACAAACCCCTAACTAACTCTGACTACATGGAAATGACTAAAACTAATAAAGTAATTTGAACTAAATAAATCATGTCCTTAAAATATAAGGACTCACCACTGCTACAGTTGATAGTTTGGAAAATCTATGCGCGATCCGAGAACTGAGCGTCTGAATCTATGATATGATACATCATAGCACAAGAAAAAGGTATACGATCAGTACTTGGAATGTACTGGTATGCCAACTGAGGTAGGCTGATATGTATGGTCTCATGAACATGAATAATAACTATCTGAATAAATATATAACATGAAGTACTGATAGAGTGCATAAAATCTGTAGATACTGAGGATACGTGAAATATGTAAGTACTGAGGATGCATGACCAAGCATATAACATGTTCTGAATAAAATTTGTAAATACTAAAATACTTATATCTGATAACTGAATCACTGATATCTATATACTATGGTCAAGCAAGACTGAGCTGAGTACTAAAACTGAAACTGTGGGAGGTATCATCTAATCGACATGCCCCGCTCTGAGTTGATTGGGGTCCAACCTGTGACTCTAATTGGAAGGGTGCTAGTACCGTGCCATGGGCAATAAAAATGATAATGGAGTCGGTCCTAATCTAGCGGGTGACCCCTGAGATCAGTCCGAAGTTGGCGGATGATCCCTGAGAGTGTCTGTTTTAAACTAGCGGGTGATATCTCGTAAACTGCGCTGGCTACGTAGTTCTGGAACTTAAGAATCTCTTTTAAAGACCTAGTCCTAACTGATGGGTTAGCCCCCATCCATAGGCTCGCTCGGTGCCGAATCCTACTCCCAACTGAACTGACACTGGTTATGGGACTGAGCTAAGCTTAACTGAAGAAGGAATTAACTCGGGTTACTGAACTAATCTAAGTTTGACTGATATGATAACGGACTGAACTGATAATGCTCATACGTGTCTGAAACTATTCTGAAACTACTGATACTAAATAAATAGCTAAATTTTGGGTATTCATAACCCCGGGACTCGATAACAATAACAACAGGGTCACATAAAAGTTTTGAAACCATGGAAGAAAATTATTGCTCACAATTATTCACTTAAGCATTTCATCAAATACATGTGATCAAGACTTTAACATGAGGATACTTCTAGACAGAATGAGATAGCACAATTACATGACAATATCATAAACTAAGGATTTATTCCGAATTCTCCTGAACATGATATGGAAATCATAATATTTAAAACATGCTATAATGCATTTCACTTGAAAAAAAATTCCAAAATCTTAACTTGTAAACATGTAATAAGTAGTCATTATTCAAAACCCAATCATTTAGGCTTTTCATCAAACACTTGATATGCATAGTGTAAGCTAAGCATGAGAATAGTTTAAAGCTTGTAGGAATAGCATGATTTCACTTCTAAGATCACCAATAAGGGTTTAAATTCAACAAACAACACCATTCAACCATGTAAGGTTTAATATCACCAATAATTTCATGGAAACATGATAAAAAATTGAAATTCATGGACATAATTCATAAAATATGTAATAAGGGATGCTTTTAATAAAAAATAGATTGTAAACATCATGTATAATCAAAATTAATTAAAGCTTCATGGAGATAAATCATTATAAACATGTAATTTCGTGATTTAAAATATAAAAGATGGATTCTTGGACTCCATGGGTAACAAGGGCCCATGGATAAACATCTAACATACCTTAGGTTTTTAATCTTGCGAAAGAATTGTAGTTCTTCATCGTTTTTGGGTGGGGAAGCTTGAATCCTTAAACTTTCTTGAGGAATTAATGGTTGAACTTGATGAATTTGGGTGGTGGCTAGGGTTTCTTTTGAAAAGGAAATTGTGGAAATATTGAATATAATGATTTAACTAAAGATTAATCCCATTTTTTATTGAATAAGATGAAGGGAAAAGGACTTAAATGCCCTTGGAAAATTAAAATCAGAACTGAAAAATTGGAAATCCCAATTTTGACACCCGACGCGATGCGGTACAATCGCGTCGGGCCACTGGAAAAGGACGAACCCTAAATTGCACTCCTCTGCGACGCGATGCTATAGCGTTGCGTCTCTGAAAACTGACGAGACTCATTTTTCCCATAACTGCGATGCGATTGCGATCGACTTACTGAAAAAGACGAGTTCCATTTTTGAGGACTCCATGACGCGATGCTGCTCATTTTGATCTACTATTTTCACTAAAAGTGCCATAAATTTTTACCCGGGTATCGGATTAATGCAAAATTGGTATCGTTGGAAAGCTAATTCAATTTCCTACAATTTGGTGGGTCTGGAGCTTGAAAATTCTTATTAGAATAAAAGATATGCTCATTGAAAGTTTACTATAGCAACATTCTTCTCAAAACTCAATCGGTAAAGAATGCTTTGATTCATCTATTAGCTAAGAGTTATTTGAGGCCTTAATATACATCAATCTCACTCATAAAACTACTAAAGCACTATAGATTTATTTCTCATGAGCTTGAAACACTGTCCTAATATTGGTCTAGATTCTCGGGGTATTACAATATGACTAAGAGGTCACGAGTTCAAGCCTTGGAAACAGCCTCTGACAGAAATGCTAGGTAAGGTTGCGTACAATACACCCTTGTGGTATGATACAAAATCGAACCAACAACACCAAGAGCTTCAAGTAGGCTCGGATTTCAGTCCAACAACACAAGAACAACAAGTTTAAGTTTCGGTTTTTTTTCAGTCCAACAACACAAGAACAACAAGATAGATAACAATGCTAGTGAATCGAAAAGAGCCACACACGGCTTCACTAGACTTTAAGATAACAAAATCAACAACAACAACAACAACAACAAGATAAAGAAAGATAGATAACTTGACATATAACATTCAAGAAACTAAGAACCCTAACATCAAGAGAGGACCCTAAGTCTAATGAATATAAACACCAAGTTCTTACGAGGACCAAGAGGCACTCAACGACCTCAAAACCCTTGTTTCTAGCCAAAGAGACAACACAAGTATCCCTCTACTTGTGAGATAATAGGGCGGCTCTTAAGAGTGGAAGAGAGAGAGAAATGTTTAGTGTTTTTAGGTTACAAAAATCAGCATTCAAAAACTAAGGACTAACTCTCTAACATGTTCTATTTATACTACAAACAAAAGGGGTAAAATGACCCATCCGCCCTTGCTTCTTGTGCCAACCTTGAAGAGTAGTTTATTACACATTAAGACCTCTCTTCACACATAAAAACGTTTAGGTCCTTGGTTGGTTCAATCACCAACTCACACACGGCCATTTGCATGAACAAGGCTTGGAGTTCTTGTAATTCCCGAGCTTGGCTTCGTGTGAAAGGCCGTGTACCTGTGGAGGCTGCCCAAACCGTATCATCCTCTCCATCTTGAGAGGAATTTGACCTCAAATTCAGCATTTGGTCATCTTCAACCGCATCCACGAGGGAGAGATCACCAACGTTGAAAGTGTTGTGCACTTGATATTCCGGTGGAAGGTCAATCTTGTAGGCGTTGTCATTGATTCTCTCAAGTACTTGGAAAGGACCATCACCCCTTGGCAGAAATTTGGACTTCCTTTGAGATGGAAACCGATCCTTTCGAAGATGCACCCACACCCAATCTCCGGGTTCAAGCACAAGCCTCCTTCTCCCTTTGTTTACCCTTTTTGCAACCTCTTGGTTCTTTTTTTCAAGCTTGATCCGCACCGTCTCATGCATTTTCTTCATTGCCTCGGCTCTTTTATTTCCATCTAAGCTGGTCATGAGATCACTAGACAAAGGAGTGAGATCTAAAGGGGTAAGGGGATTCAGGCCGTAGACACATTCAAAGGGAGTCATTCCCGTGCTCGAATGTATTACCCGGTTGTATGCAAATTCCACCAAGGGTAGGTGATCTTCCCATGAAGTCAGTTTACCTTTAACCATAGAACGTAGCATAGACCCTAAGGTTCTATTTACTACCTCCGTTTGGCCATCGGTTTGTGGGTGGCAAGACGTGGAGAAAAGTAACTTCGTTCCAAGCCTACCCCACATGGACTTCCAAAAGAGACTTAGGAACTTGGAGTCCCTATCGCTCACAATAGTCCTCGGTACCCCGTGAAGCTTTACAACATGTTCAACAAATAATAAAGCTACACTACGAGCATCCTCGGTTTTAGCACATGGAATAAAATGAGCCATTTTAGAGAATCTATCAACAATAACAAAAATGCTATCTCGGCCCTTTCTAGTCCTTGGCAGCCCCAAAACAAAATCCATCGAAATGTCCAACCAAGGTCTAAGGGGAGTAGGGAGTGGGGTGTATAATCCTTGAGGTAGGAGACGAGATTTCGCACTCCGGCAGGCCACGCATTGACTATAAATTTTAGTGACGTCTTTGCGCATTTTGGGCCAATAGAAGTTCTCCTCTAAGATTCCGAGGGTCTTGTCTACCCCAAAGTGCCCCATGAGGCCTCCGTCATGGGCCTCCCTCACAAATAATTCCCTCCAAGAACTAGAAGGAACACACAACCTCCTCCCTTTGAACAAATACCCATCGAACCGAGAGTAGGAGGAATGGTCATTCTCCTTAAGCCAACGGTCCCTTCCCCACTCTTCACATTCCCTAAAAATAGGAGCAAAGGTAGGATCATCGGGATACAACAACCGCAAGCTCTCAAAACCCATCAATTTCGAAGACAAGGTAGCAACAAGCACATGCTTCCTAGACAAGGCATCGGCAACAACATTTTCCTTTCCTCTTTTGTAATGAATTACATAAGGGAAAGTCTCGATGAACTCAATCCACTTAGCATGACGCCTATTCAACTTGTCTTGGCTCTTAAGGTGTTTCAACGACTCATGATCCGTTCGTATCACAAACTCCTTAGGCCATAAATAATGTTGCCAATTTCCCAAAGCTCTAACAAGGGCGTACAACTCCAAATCATAAGTTGAGTAATTAAGAGTTGCCCCTTTGAGCTTTTCACTGAAATAAGCAACGGGCTTACCTTCTTGCATCAAAAAATCCCCGATGCCAACCTTACTAGCATCACACTCTACTTCAAACATCTTATCAAAATCGGGCAATTGCAATAAAGGCGCCGAGATGAGCGTAGCTTTCAAGGCCTCAAAAGCCCTAGCTTGCTCATCACCCCATTTAAAGGGTCCGTCCTTCCTAATTACCTCGGTCAAGGGGGCTGCTATTGAACTAAATCCTTTGACAAACCTCCTATAAAAGCTTGCCAACCCGTGGAAACTTCGGATTTCTCCAATAGTTTTAGGGGTCGGCCAACTTCGAATAGAGTCTATCTTGGAATCGTCCACTTCCACACCCCTTGAGCTCACGACAAAACCCAAGAATATAACTTTATCAACACCAAAAGAACACTTCTCCATGTTGGCATACAGCTTCTCCTTTCGGAGCACATCAAACACACATCTCAAATGCATTACATAATCATCAATAGATTTACTATATACCAACACATCATCAAAGTAAACCACCACAAACTTTCCAATATAAGGCTTCATTACATGATTCATTAGCCTCATAAAGGTGCTAGGAGCATTGGTAAGGCCGAAGGGCATGACCAGCCACTCATATAGACCGAATTTGGTCTTGAATGCGGTCTTCCACTCATCACCGGGTTGCATGCGAATTTGGTGATAGCCACTCCTAAGGTCCACTTTAAAAAACAAACAAGATCCGTGGAGCTCATCTAACATATCATCTAGTCTAGGGATTGGATGACGATACCTTATAGTGATTTTGTTGATGGCTCTACAATCGACGCACATGCGCCAAGTTCCGTCCTTCTTCGGTACCAAAAGCACCGGAACAGCACACGGACTCATGCTTTCCTTGATGTATCCCTTGTTGAGAAGCTCCTCAACTTGTCTTTCAAGCTCCTTAGTGTCCATGGGATTGCTCCTATAGGCCGGTTTGTTTGGAAGTTGTGAACCCGGCACCAAATCAATTTGGTGCTCAATTCCCCGAAGTGGGGGCAATCCTTGCGGAAGTTCTTGAGGAAATACATCTTCATACTCCTGCAACACACAAGAAATCAAAGGGGAAATGGAAGAATTAGTGGGGTTAGTATTAAAACAATGGGCCAAAAGTAACATCGGTTTGTTTTCATCATGGTCCACGAAGAGTTCTTTCCTCCTAGCCAACATCACTACGTTTTCCATCTCCCTTGTCGTTGGGACAGCCTCGGATGTCCCTACTTCCTCACCTACGGCATTCCCCCCCTTTTCTCCCTTTTCGGATTCCTTCCCCTTTCCCTTCAACTCTCTCATCTTTTGATGCCACTCATTTACTTGGGAGGGTGAAAGAGGATGAAGTGTGACCTTTCGGCCATCCTTCTCAAGCGTATACCGGTTGGACCTCCCATCGTGTTTAGTAGACCTATCATATTGCCATGGTCTACCTAACAACAAGTGACACGCTTGAATTGGGATCACGTCACAAAGCACTTCATCGTGGTAGTTTCCCACCTTAAACCGAATCACACATTGCCTTGTGACCTTTAATTCACCACAATCGTTCAACCATTGTAGCTTGTAAGGACTAGTGTGTAGTGTAGTTGGTAGCTTCAAGAAATTTACCATAGCATGGCTCGCAACATTTGTACAACTACCACTATCAATCACCAAGGTGCACACACTCCCCTTTACAAGACACTTAGTATGGAATAGATTTTCCCTTTGACTCGGGTCATCTATCGCCTTACTAATCATGACACGTCTAACCACAAAGTTTGGAACCACACACTCTCCTTCTTGTGGATAGACATCTTCACTACCATCTACTTCATCATCATTCGGCCCATTTTCAGCTCCCTCTCCATCTTGAGGCTCGGCCTCATCCTCCCTCCTTTCGGAAACCACCTCCTCACCAAGGTAGTACACTTTCCCTTCTCGTAGGATCACATTGCGCCGGTTCGGACATTCATTGGCCTTATGCCCCCAACCTTGGCACTTGAAGCATTGGAACCCCTTTGGGTTGGGATATTTGTGAGCCTCCGGTTTCGGAGGGAATTTAGGGACTGTTTTGGACTCGGGCAGCTTTGTAGGGGCGGGTTGGTCCTTGTTTTTGGGCCAACCCGAGGGGGTTTGTACCCTTGCCTTGAAGGATGATCTCTCCTTAAGTTCCCTTTCAATCTCAAGGGCCGCTTGGAATATACCGTCAATGGTTTCAAACCGGTGAAGGGTCAAATGAGTGGAGATCTCTTTGTTCAACCCACACTTGAACCGGATGATGTCGTGACTGATTTGCTCCCCACGATGATCAAGTTTCAACATGAGTTGTTGGAACTCGTCAAAATAGGCCATCACACTCTTGCCTCCTTGCCGCAAGCCATATAATCTAGCAAGCAGCTCATGACGATATCTCTCGGGAAGGTATCGTTGTCTCATCAAATACCTCAACCGAAACCAAGGTGGTGGCTTCCCATCAACTAATTCATTACCAAATCGTTTAACATACTCCCACCAAGTGTTAGCATAGCCCTCGAGGTGAGCTATAGCGTAGCAACTCTTCTTTTCTTCCGAGATGTCATTAACTTGGAAAACTTTGTCACAAGCCGATTCCCAAGTTAAGTAGGTCTCGGGGTCACTTTCACCCTTAAAGATGGGTAGGCTCAACTTGATAGTGTTGATGCCTACGTCTCTCTCTTGGTGTCGGTTTCCCCTATCTCCATACCCCCGGTATCTCCTAGGTTCTCCTCGACCCCCTCTTAACTCCTCCTCCCTCATATAAGCATCATCAAAGGCTCCATCTCCTTCATACTCCTCTCTACCGTATCCTTCAAAGTGGGCTGGTCGGCCTTGGCCGTTTTGATTCGGAGGATTTGGAATTTGCGGTCTTTGGGTTAATGGAGCTTGGAATGGAGGGTTCGGATTTAGTGGAGGTACTTGGCGTCCAAATCCCTCTTGTGGAATTGGAGGGGCTTGGAAATGTAGTGGTCTAGTGGGGTCTCGGTTTGGAGGAAAATAGGTAGTTTGGCTTGCGGTATTTAGTGGCGCTTGGGGTGCATTTAGCATTTGGTGGACTGTTTCGGGGGTGATGGTTGCGGAGGAGGTCCTATCATGACCATTGGTAGATACATGTAGAGGAGTAGAAGGACGAGAGTTCCTTTGACTCTCCACTTGTTCTAATCTCCCACTAATAGTCGACACTTCCCCCTTTATTGCTGCCAAGTCCCCTCTCACGGCCCCAAATTCCGAATTCAATCTTTCAAGTGTCCGGGTAACGGCCTCAAGAGTGACCCTCATAGAATCAAGGGCATTAGTATCCACATTATGAGACGTAGCTCCTTCCATTGTCAAGATATTATCCGCTTTAGTTCACCACAAGTTCGTGTTCCACAAGTGTTGTATAATTGGCTAGTAACCGTGAAATTTTAAGGTATGAGTAAGCTCTTATCCGGAATGGATTCTTGTTTGAAGACTTAAAGAATTCTTGCCGGACTAGAGTCAAAAATCAGCAATTCATTCAAACGAATAAAGCACTCAAATAATCGTTGACACGAACAAACGGTTCAAGGGACTAGTTGACAACCTAGTAGGAATGTACTAGTTTGTTAATTAGTTCTAGGACCAAGTAAGGGAAACCAAGGATCAACAATTAGCAACCAAAGAATGTCCTAAGTTGAGCTTATAGTGACGTGGCAGCATGCAATGGTTCCACACGTTCTTCTACTCCTTTTTTTGTGTTAATATTCACACAACTTGTTATAGTTTGCAAAGTGTTTTGGTGGAAAAAAATAGAATCTTGTAGTATTTCAACCTTTTCAAACTCAAGAAAGTGAGGTTTGGTTGACTAATCCCACAAAACAAGGCTCCTTGAATTAGGGAAAAGTGATTGACAAGACTAGAAGGTGATGGGTGCAAGTCTTTCACAACAACTTTATAGCTTGTCTTACAACTTGAGCACACAACAAGATGAACAAGATGAACAAGTTCAAAAGATGAACACCTCAACAAACTTCATCAACTTCTTTAGCACATAAACACACAACCACCGATTTTTTTCTTTTGGTTATCAACAACATACAACTTTCAGCCACTTCAAGTCAATACACAATGTTCAAGTTTTCAAGCTCAACTTTTGGATCTAGACACCTTAGTGTTGGTGAGAAAGAAACCAACACTAGAAACTCACTAAACAAGAAAAATAACACCTAGATCTAAACATACAACATCATTCTTGGTTTCAACTTTTAATGGACAGATTTTTCAGAATTTCTTTTTGGTGTTGTTTGTTTTAAGCCGTGAACTAGCCCAAGATGGGTTATGTTGGAACACAACCGGTCTCGCTTTGATACCAAATGATACAAAATCGAACCAACAACACCAAGAGCTTCAAGTAGGCTCGGATTTCAGTCCAACAACACAAGAACAACAAGTTTAAGTTTTGGCTTTTTTTCAGTCCAACAACACAAGAACAACAAGATAGATAACAATGCTAGTGAATCGAAAAGAGCCCCGCACGGCTTTGGTATCAGATGATACGGTTGGGGCAGCCTCCACAGGTACACGGCCTTTCACACGAAGCCAAGCTCGGGAATTACAAGAACTCCAAGCCTTGTTCATGCAAATGGCCATGTGTGAGTTGGTGATTGAACCAACCAAGGACCTAAATGTTTTTATGTGTGAAGAGAGGTCTTAATGTGTAATAAACTACTCTTCAAGGTTGGCACAAGAAGCAAGGGTGGATGGGTCATTTTACCCCTTTTGTTTGTAGTATAAATAGAACATGTTAG
Source organism: Capsicum pubescens (assembly GCA_030864215.1). NCBI lineage: Eukaryota > Viridiplantae > Streptophyta > Magnoliopsida > Solanales > Solanaceae > Capsicum > Capsicum pubescens. Next base: position 131,727,237 of record CM061543.1, read on the forward strand.
AGAGTTAGTCCTTAGTTTTTGAATGCTGATTTTTGTAACCTAAAAACACTAAACATTTCTCTCTCTCTTCCACTCTTAGGAGCCACCCTATTATCTCACAAGTAGAGGGATACTTGTGTTGTCTCTTTGGCTAGAAACAAGGGTTTTGAGGTCGTTGAGTGCCTCTTGGTCCTCGTAAGAACTTGGTGTTTATATTCATTAGACTTAGGGTCCTCTCTTGATGTTAGGGTTCTTAGTTTCTTGAATGTTATATGTCAAGTTATCTTTCTTTATCTTGTTGTTGATTTTGTTATCTTAAAGTCTAGTGAAGCCGTGTGGGGCTCTTTTCGATTCACTAGCATTGTTATCTATCTTGTTGTTCTTGTGTTGTTGGACTGAAAAAAAACCGAAACTTAAACTTGTTGTTCTTGTGTTGTTGGACTGAAATCCGAGCCTACTTGAAGCTCTTGGTGTTGTTGGTTCGATTTTGTATCATGGTAGACCCTTCCCAGACACCGCGCATAGAGGTAGCTTTAGTGCATCGGACTGCCTTTTTTCTTTTAATAAAAAGTTAAAATAAAAAAAAAAAGATAAATTAACTATTGATGTTTTAAATTTACTTAACATCTTATACGAGGCCCACTTATTTTTTCACATCTATTTTTTATTGTAATTTTGTTACATCACTTCTAATAAGTTATTATGAGTCATTTAAAATATGTTTGCTTCGTTGTTTTAATCGTAATTTTATTATATCACTCCTAATTGATTATTATGGTCATCTAAACATTAGAAAAATGATATATCAACATAAAAAATTTAATTGACTATCGAAATTATATTAGTACCACATAAATTGCATTGGGATGGAATAGAGTAAGACATAAAGTAACATATATTATTTTAAAATGAGATAAAATGTATTGTAAATAACAATATTAAGAACTTAATATAAAAATATATATTAAAAATAATTTGATTGAGAGTTGAGCTTTATCTGTGCCACAGAAACCGGGGCAGAGAGAGTCTTATTGAAAAATTATGTAAAATAAATTATAAATTACATAATTAACAACTTACAAAATTTAAAAGATATAAAATATTTGATTGACTTTCAAAATTATATCAGTGTCACTTAAATTGAAATAGAAGAAAAAATATTATAGATCATAATAATTAAAAAAAAATAAAAATTTTAATAATTAATTATCTAAATTCGGACTTCAATGCGGGTACCGGACACCGGATCGGATGGGAAACCAAAAAAAGAGACACTACCTCAATACGAGAGTGCATTAATTGAGGGAAGTTTTTGTTAAAATGTTTTTGTGGTCTATTGACACTACCTCAATACGAGAGTGCATAAATTGAGGGAAGTTTCTGCATTGCAATATTCAATTTACGTAATGAAGGGGAATACATCCTTACAGAGTTACTGTGCATCATTTGATAAATAAGATAGATGAAAGAGGAAGGGGATCTCTGAGTTGGTAGAGAGGAAAAGAATGTTAGTTCAATAACTTTTTAGTTTCTCAACGCCTACTAGTCCATCCCTATTTAAGCTTGGAAATCAAAGACCAAACACTTAGATTTGTACAGTTAAGTATTATATATTTATGTTACGACCCAAAAACTCAAGTCGTTATACCGCCTACACTAATCCAGTAATCCTCCGATAGGTAAGTAAACTGTCACAATCCAAAAATTCAGGTCATGATGACACCTACTAAAACCTACCAGTAGGTAAGTCGAACCCATATCCCAAAATGATAAGTAACAACATATCAGAAAGAACAAACTAATTGTAAAATATTCGTGTCAAATATGGAAATAAGCACAAGTAATAGGGTCGTGCATATATACATATATAAGGGGAGAAGGAACAAGTATACAAAATAACATCTCAAGAATTGATATCTGTCGGTACAAAAGTTGTTATATACACAAGGAGTAATACATATATAGAATAAGTACAGACTGTCTCTGAGCAGGGGCGGAACCAGCCTTCTATTCGGGGGGTTCGGTCGAACCCTTCGCCGGAAAAATATATTATTTATATATGATTAAAATTATTTTTTATATGGTTATAGTAGGTGTTGAACCCCCTCCGAAATCTTAAGTTTTCTTTGAATATGAAACCCCCTTAGTTGAAATCCTAAGTTTTCTTTGAATATGAAACCCCCTTTGTTGAATTCCTGGCTCCGCCTCTATCTCTGAGTATGCAAATATAGAACAGTCCAAAGTAGAGGGAGACGGAGTAACTCTAATCGCCGAAAGCTAACCCCAATCTCCAATCAGAATGCTTTGCACGAGGTAGCGTCAACAGTGAAAACTCTAACTAGGATCTGCAGGAAAAAAGATGCAGAAATGTAGTATAAATACCAAAACATGCGATAACTAATAGTTATCATAGACCGACTGAACATGAAAATATATAAATACAATAACGTGCGAATATAAAGCAAGCTAGGCATAATAGGCTAAACAAAATATGAGCAAAGCATATGTAAGTAATCGAAATAACTGGACAGAAATAACGATACAAGGTACATAATAGAATCTACATATCACCTGTACGGACCCTCATAATCCCGAAAGGAACAAACAACAGACAATAACTCCACCAGCCCCATAAGTACGGTGAGCCCAAGTAACAACCAATAATAAAATCCTGAAAACTACCTTTTAATAACTATTCAGAAGAATTCCTTTAGCACTATTGCACCATTTCAGTGCAATTATGCTCATTCGGCGCAATCACACCCCTTTTACTCAATAACGCTCGCACCAAAATTCAATACTGTCCGCACTAAAATGATTATATTGTTAGTTTTTTTGCCATGATTTTCTTATTATATTTAAGTTTCATTTTTTCTTAGAAACAAAATAAAAGTTACCATAATTACTTTTACTTTTCTTGAAAGAAAAAAATATAATTTTTTTCATATTTGGTTAACCTCTTTCTTACCTCTTTCTTGGAGGAAAGGTTTTGGACATGTATAAATAGAACTATAACACAATAGCATCCACAATGTAGTCTTTAAAGAGTCTTTGTTTAGGGGAGATTTCTCCCAATAAGTTTTAGGATTTTCAATTTTATTTTTAATATGTAGGCCGTTTGGCCAAACCATATCCAATAATATATTTTTAGTTTAATTTTTCATGTGTCGTCTGATTTATCGTCTTATGGTTTGCAAACTAAAAGCTTCCGCATGACGCCCTCTCGATTTCGAACCTAACAAGTGGTATCAGAGCTTACGGTTCAATGGTCCAATGGTGTGGTGAGACGAGATTAAAAAGGTTCAAAGCGGTTTCAAAATCAAACTGCAACAATTTGGATGATAATGAAGATTTTTGTCGAATTACATGTGGAGAACAAGTTTCAATCATATTTTCAACACTCATGCTGCTGCATCTTTGAAAATAAAAATAAAATATTACTTTTAGACCAATTTTTAACCATGATATTTTAAACCTTATTTTTAACCATGACAAACAACAGTTATGAAGATTATATCTAGAACGAAGTTCATGCACGTGATATGAAGAGAAGACGGATCAAGTGAAGAAAATCAAACTAAAAAGGAAAAATTTATTAGGGTTTTTGCCCTGATTTTCTTACTATATTTAAGTTTTATTTTTTTTTAGAAGGAAAATAAAAGTTACCATAATTATTTTTATTTTTTCTGAAAGAAAAAATATAATTCTTTTTCATATTTGGCTAACCTCTTTCCTGGAGCAAAGGTTTTGAACATCTATAAATAGAAGACCCCCTTCTCATGCCATAACACAATAACATCTACAATGTAGTCTTTAAAGAGTCTTTGTTTAGGGGGAGATTTCTCCAATAAATTTTAGAATTTTCAATTTTATTTTTAATATGTAGGCCGTTTGGCCAAACCATATACAATAATATATTTTTAGTTTAATGTTTCATGTGTCGTCTGATTTATCGTCTTATAGTTTGCAAACTAAAAGCTTCCGCATGACACCCTCTCGATTTCGAACCCAACATATATCTCCCTAATATGAAATCAAAATATGTTGATTTTTTTGTTTTTGGTTCTAAAATTTTGATAGAGATCTAATGGTTCATCCAAACCCCATTTAAAGCTTTATGTGGTACTATTAAATCTCAATAACGTAAAATTCTAAACATCAAATAATTATACAAAACTCATCTAAGACCTTTCGAACATAATCCAATTGTGCAAACCTATTGTAATATACATTCTCAACCTAATGGAATCAATTAAACATCCATGCCAAATCAGTTTAGTCATATGTTGATCAAACTCAATCCAAACTTAAAGAAATTTTAAAAACTCAACCAAAGGACAAAATACCCCCCATAAGCCTCGGGAACTGAATCAAACCTTCAACTAAGCCAAAAATCACCCCGTAAACCTAGTGAAAAATAACTTTTCTAACCTCAAATGTTGACTTTGATGAATTCTCATAAGTTTTTACCTTTTAAAACTCATCTGAATGCCTTAAAACCTGAACAAATAGTCTAATGAACTAAAAAACCACCCTGCAAACCTAGTGAAAAATAATTTTTCTAACCTAAAATATTGACTTTGATCAACTCTCATAAGTTTTCAGCTTTCAAAACTCATCTGAATGCCTTAAAACCTGAACGAATAGTCTGATGAACTCAAAAATCACCTTCCAAAGATGACGAAACTATCGGAATTTCGATTTGAGCTCAACTTCTATGAATATTTACTTTGGTCAATCATTTTAACTTTTTAATCTTCCAAAATAAAAAAACTCGCACATTTCTCAACCAACCACCTCAATAACCATGCCACCCATCTCGATAGGTTATAAATACCATAAGACAACTATAGAAAAGGATAGAATGATTAAAATATGCGAAAACTAAGAAATAACCATGAGGGTTATTACATATGTAATGTTCCAGCCTTATAGACATATGTCCTTGAAGAGCTGCTCTTATCGCAGACTTAATCCTATGTTCTTTCGGCCCTTTCCAGTCGTCAAAAGGTTAGGCTCAGTGGCTTATCAACTCCAACTCCCACCTCATGCCAAGATTTTCTTTAAAAAAAAATAATAAACAGAAAATAGAATCTACTTTTCATGTGTCACGGTTGAAGAAGCACATTGGTTGTGATTGCTGTGTTACCTAATCGTTGTATCGTCTTTGAATCTAGGAAGGTTGTTAGGCATCATAAGGAGGTCACTCAATTCTTAGTCAAATATGGTCCAATTTCCCTTTGGAGGACAACACTTGGATTGACGCACATTTCTCACTTACTATTTTCTAAACCTTGTCCTTAAGGACAAGAAAAATTGACTGGAGACGACTTGTTATGTGCTAATTGTAACACAAGGGTATAGTAGTTATTTCAGGGGGGAATTAATTAGAACGTTGTTAAAGGTTGTTCGGATCGGCTACGCTTTAAGTTTAGGTATTAGAAAAGATTAGCTGCTTGCTAATCATTATACATACAATTATTGTATTCTTAGATTGGCATTGACGAATAATATCTTTTTCTTCTCCTTTCTACATTCAACTGCATACTTTCTTGATCTTGTACAGAGTTCTAACGCTATTCTTTTCATTAGCGCTATTCTTCTTCATTAGCTTCTTAGGTTTACGAATTTGTGCTTAATTTCCATAAGCAAGTAACACAACGTGCTCCTTTTTTATTCAATAATAGATTAAAGGTTCCTCATCTTTGCTGTGAGCGAAAGGCTAGCAATCATGAGAATGCGTATAATCCATGACTTATTCTCCTGAATAAGTTTCATATAATTTCGTTCAATCTTCAACGATTTCATATATTTTTGTGAGTAAATAACTTTAATATAAAATTACAAATTCAATTTCTTATAGTATTACTTGTAAAAGTTTATATTCACTATGCAAGGTTTTCAAACTCCAACAAAATGCGCTGGAATTTCACATATAAAAGTTTGAAACTCCAACATATTATGCTATAGTTTTACATATGTCACGATCCAATTTCTAAGTCAAGATGTCACATACCCTAACCTACCGGTAGGTAAGCCAAGCCATAGCTTAAAACACAAAGTAATGGGTTAATTGATGGAAGGTAAAACAAATACCAAAAATAAACATTCAACAGATATGTAATAGCAGAAACACAAGTACAATAGCACAAATATCACACGAGAGAGAACAAAAAAATATCTCATAACCTAGTGAGATCAGTACCTGAGTTTCTAAATCCAAAAATAAGAGTACTGAATAGGATGAAATATAAGCAGTCCCGAAAGTAAAGACTATCCAAAAATAGAAGAAAGAGAGAGGTTCAGCTCCATCTCTGAAAGTTCATCCTATCTCTGAGTCTCAATTGCAAGTTGGATAGAACGTCAGTGACGATGACTCGTACTCGGATCTGTGTCACAAAAAGATGCAGATGTGCAGCATGAGTACCAAAACAATAGATACTTTATAAGCATCATCGACCGACTGAGCAAAATCATAATAAAAAAATAATAAAAATGGAAAAAAGTAACGTAAAGTCATGGAATAAAATGATATCTACTTTACTATACCAAATTTGAGAATGATCGATGATTATGCATAATGAATAAGTCAAACTAAAGACAATCTAACTATAACCTAACTGGACCCCCATAAGGCCAGACGGTGCAAAAAAATGAGGGAAAAACCCAGTCGAGCCTCCATATGCTCGGCCGATGCAAATAATTAAGAGAGCACCAATAATAAAAACTTAAAGTGAACAACAATGAGACAATACCTGCAATTATATTCAAACAATAATGTCAGACTTGAACCGAAACTAGAGAATGATATCATCAGAAATCATACATGACGAACTTAAACCAGAACTAGTGTATTGTACTATCCTATCCAAGTATCATATATGATTCCCAATTGTTAGACTTAAGTCGAAACTAGTAAGTACAAGGTCACAAGTTTAGCCAAAGGTCAAAAAGGTATCTAAATCATTCTAAGGGTCAATAATTAATCTAGGATGGCTAGAGAAGACCTCCCATGCCTAAGAGGGGGCTAATTTAGAGTTTGAACTAAAAGAGGATCGACGGGGCCCGCTACAAATTTTAAAAATTCATGCTAAGGCAAGATTCTACCCAAAACTAGTCCAAGTCTCTAAGATCGCACTGCTAAATATAAAATAAGTCAAGACTAGGCTTGATATAACAACCTAATACCAAGGAGGACGAATGAGCCCGAACTCTACCTATAACAGCTATTAAAGCGGCTAAATAATCCAAAAATCACTAAATGTACAACCTAATCATAAACCCCTACCTATTACTAACATAATACCATACCAATATCACAATAAAGGTCAGTCTAAGAGATAAGTAAGCCTAGTCTACTTGGACATCGCTGAAAGCTTAATAAAGTCTCCTAGATCAGAGTTTTCCCTTCTGAAAAGCCTTTGCACGATGCCATGCTATCAAAATAATAATTTATATATCAACACGAGAGTAACAATACCCATATTACATATTAATGGTCCAAGTCCAAAATTGAGCTAAAAATCTCATGTGGGGTCCACTTGCTAATCACAACTTTAAAACTGTCAAAACGTCCCTCTAAGCTCAAGGATTATTTACCCTCAAAATGGGTGAAATCTGAGCAAAAATAGCCCCTAAATCAATCCGCAAAGTAATTAGGAATTTAAAGTTAAACTGGGGAATAAATCAAGAAATTAGACAGAACTTTAGGATATAAAGTTAAGGAAACAGTCATAACCTCGCCTTTAGAAAAATCTCGACACTAGCTAAATGAACCATCACATAAATGAGGTCCCAAGTCATTTAATGAGGTTTTATCTTAAGAAAATGCCCTAGAGGTCGTAGGTATTAAGTCTTAAAACAAACATCCCCATCACCTAGGCGGCACTAGGCTTTGCATGGCGGTCGCGCCTAGGCTGCCAAGGGCTTCACTTAGGTGATGCCATGACAAGGCAGCCTCATCTAAGTGGGTAAGGGCCTCACTTAGGCGATGGCATGCCAAGGCAACTAACTTACCAAGCGCCCAAGGCATCATTAAGGTGGTATCTCCTAGGCGGACAAGGCATAGCCAAGGTGATGGCACCAACATGAACATGAACTAGCACTTTTCCAAGATGCCAAGTCTCCAGTCGACCCGTTAGAACTCATTCAAAATCCCATGAATGAAAACAAACTATGCTATCCTTCCAAATTTGAATTTTGAACTCAAAAGCTCCATCAAAATTTCTATCTGAGGTCATTTTAATGTAATGAGGGTCCCACACTCAAGGGTCATTTTAACCAAAATCCACCCAATAGCCTAAAATAAGTCCGTATGCTTTGGGACCCAAACTAAAAATTGCCCTAGCCTAAAATCGATGTTTAGGATTTAACAAAACTATCAGAATTGGAATACAATGCCATTTACTAGAATTTTATGTCTAATACCCAATTTTTAACAGCAAAAACTTTAAAACTAAAAATTAGCTCTAAATACTAAATAAGCTATCTGGTAACCAAACTGTCGGCTCTAACAAGTCATAAATAATCAAGGAAGCTATGGGAAAGTGCTAAATGATGAAATATTACGAAAATATAAAAGATAACCTTGAGGTTCATTATAATATCCACTATTAAAAGGACTTTTGTTCGCAAAAGTAAAGGGTCAAGGTATAACTGAAAGATCGAACAGGTGGGGATACTAGGACCATATCTCACTATCAACCTATGAGGTTTCCTTCTCAACTAGATGGTGTCTTCACTGAATCTTAACCACTTGAATCTCGCTAGAAGGAAACTGCCTGACATCCCTAGACAATATAGAAATGGCTCCTCCAGAAGGTCAACCTCTCATCTAATAAAATAAAGTAACAATGAAGCACATTTGACTCATCATAAATGTAGCACCATAGCATCAATACATGGGAAACTGGTGAACAACTGAAAATCCTGTGAAAAGGCTAACTCATAGTCTACCTCTCCAATAGTCCAAAGTATCTCAAATGGCCTAATATACCCGGGGCTAAGCTTTCTCCTCTTCCCAAACCTTATCACGCCCTTCATGGGTGATACTCAAAAGAAAACTCAATCACTAACCTCAAACTTTAAAGTGCAAACTCTGTGATCAGTATAACGCTTTTGCTTACTTTGAATTTCCCATAACTTATCCTGAATCACCCGCACCCAATCTAAATACTCACAAATTAAGTCAGTACCACGGGGACTAACCTCAGAAGTATCAAACTAGTAAATCGGAGATCTATAATGCCTCAAATGGTGCCATCTCAATACTTGAATTATAGCTATAATTATAGTCAACTCTATTAAGGCTAAGTGTTGCTCCACTGATCTTCAAAGTCCATCACACATGCGTGGAGCATATCATCCAAACCCTGAATAGTCTACTTCGATCGACTGTCTGTCTAAGGGTGGGATGAGGTGCTAAGATCAACCTAAATACCCAATTTCTCCTGAAATGTCCTCAAGAAGGGAGAAGTGAACACTGAGCCCCTATCTAAAATAATGGACAAAGGTACTCCATGAATGTAAGACCCCATATTATGCATAATGTCAATTTTTTACTTGAATTATGATAAGGGGTATTAAAGGGGTGTTTTGAGAAAGTTTTGGTATTTTTGAAAGGGGTTTGGGGTTATTTTGGGACCCCAAAGTTGTGAGAACCCGCAAAATCCTAGTCATTTCAGTCCTATATAGCATGCCAAAAGAGGTCCTAGACTTGAAAAATTTCAGCGAAGTGTTTATACTTAGAATTATTTTTGGCCTCAATATTCTAATGACTTTATTTTCGATCTTTATGGTCTTGGATTGATGATTTTTAAATTGATTCTTGATCAGGGATGCCAACAGGTCATATCAAGTGAGTTTTGGAATTATTAGACTAACATAAGGGTGAGTTTGGATATCCAAAATAGTAAGGTCTTACGATAGGCTCGTGATGCGAGATCCATTCCCCATTTCTGGGTGACGCGCCACGAGGTGCATTCCCTATTTCTGGGAGTCGCATCATGAAGTCCACTCTCTATTTTTGGGAGTCACGTTACGAGGTCTATTCCTCATTTCTAGGGATCGCTCTCAAGGGTTATTTACACGGGAAAAGAGGCCTAGGGAAAGTTTAGTCCTTTTCTTCCTCACCCAATTCAGCTATAATACGAGATTAAACACTCAATAGGGCAAAATTTCATTCTTTATTCATAAAATCCTCTCAACAATAAGCCCTAGATTCTTCAAGTCAAGTCTAAGTTCCAGGAAATTCCCTACAATCTTCACGAAATCAACAATCAAGGTATGTTAGGTGTTCATCCTTGGGTTTTCTTCCACCCTTAGAGTTCAAGAATCCTTTTTAAAGCTACACGTTTTATTGATTCATGAATTTACATGTGCAAATTGGGTTGTATTTATGTTTGTGTTGTTGTATGGGTTTCAATTTAAGATTTTGTTATGAGTTTCACAAACATAAGATAGCATGTATGTTGATTGATGAAATTCCCATGTTACAATCCTTGAAATTGCAAGTTTAAATTGTAGTCATGATTCTTATGTATTGTTCATTATTATATATAACAATCATACTCCTCAAGTGTTTGATAGAATGTCCATATGAATTGAATAATGAAATCATGACATGTTAGCATGTGTTCTCATTTATGTACAAGTTCATGACTTCCAAGTGTTTGACTAAAGGCCCAAATGAATGAATTGTGAACAATTGACTATTGCTATGTTTTTCAAGATTGGTCATGCTTTATTATTAATGCTATCGAGTTGTGGGGGTACTTGTTACCCAAAATCTACCTATTTACTTAGTTGCAGTAGTTATAGATTAGTCCCAGTAATGGTCAAGAACAGTAGTACTCAGTCAGTTAATAGTACTTAGTGAACTCAGTACAGTTCAGTCAGTTAACACGATCAGTGTCAGTTCTGACAAACCTAGTACAACCTAGTGACCAGTTTAGTATCTATTCAGTTGGAGTAGGATTCAACACCGAGCAAACCCAGGGATGGGGGCTTTCCTGACAGCAGAGGGTTTGACCCTTAGTAGTATTCCTTGTATTATAGAACTACATAGCCAACATTGGGTAAGTTGTCCTCCTTTCAGACTAGGGTTGACGTAACTATTCATATATTTCATGAGTCTTCCTTCCAGATTAGGGTTGACCCAACATTGTTAGTGTCTTTTGTCAAGGTGCTAACACCTTTCCAACTGGGGTCACAGGTTAGACCCCAACCCAGTTTATAAATCGGGGTATGTCAGTTAGATGAACACTCCCACAATTACAGTTTTAGTCTCAGTATTCAATAAAGAACTCAGATTGTTCTACAGAACCATGGCTATCAGTTATCAGTTATTTAGCCATCAGAATTCATTACTTCAGCATCAGTCTAAACCTCAGTTATCAGTATTTAGTTACTAGAACTCAGAGCTTTAGTTTTAGTTTAATTCAGAAATACGTTATATGCACAAGTATTGGATATTTAACATGTTCAGTAGTTACAGTTTTGTATGTACTCTCATCCAGTTAACTTTTTATGTTCATTCGGTCAGTTATCATCTCATGCATATGAACCTATGTATATCATCCTACCTCACTTAGCATACCAGTATATTTCACGTACTCATGCATACTCTTTCTTTGCACTATGATGTCTCATATCATAGGTTCGGATGCTCAGGTTCCTGATCGCACTTAGCTAAATTCACTTAGAAACAACAGATTCAGTAGTGAGTCCTCATCCATCTAAGATACTATTTATTTTAGTATTACAGTAGACTCGGTATTCTATTAGTCGGAGTTAGTTGGGGGGTTATCCCATCAACTTCACACTCAGATAGTTTAGTTAGAGGCATTTAAGACTAGACTAGTTCAGATAGTATTCATTTTTCAGTATTATTATCAGTACATTCAATTATTCTTTCAGTATTTTGAGAACCTTATGGAATTTTCAATTATACTTCTATATATATATTCAGTATTATTATTTAGTGCTCACAACAGGTACCGGTCAAGGGTTAGCTTATGATCCTTCAGGGTTGTAAGCACCGTATTACATCCAAAGTGCAGACTTAGGGCATTAAAAACTTGGTATCAGAGGCTAAGGTTCTAAAGATTCCTAGGGAGTTTGAAAGCCGTGTCAAGTAGAGTCTTGTGCATGGGTATGTAGCACGCCAAACTTATGGACAAGAGGCTATGAGGCGTTTTTAGGAAAAGTTTCCCCTCTTTCAGTATTCATGTCGTGCGAGTGAGCATGAGCTCAAGTTAAACTCCCTGTCTAATCTAGTTTTCCCCTCTGTTTATAGAACATGCCTCCCAAAAAGACCAACAAAGAAGAACTGGAAACCAGCTAGCACCTCCGCCCATTCAGGCAGATCCACTGGATGAGCATGTTTCTCACTCAGAATTCAGAGTAGCTTTCACTACTCTAGACCATTCTATATAAACCTAGAATGAGCACCCAGCTGTTATTCAGGCCAACCCAGTGGCCAATACTATTGCAGCTAGGATTTGGGACTTCACCCGAATGAATCCTTCATCATTTTTAGGGTCTAAGTCTGAAGAGGACCCATAGAAATTCCTTGACATGGTGCAGAAGGTGACAGACATTATGGGGGTAACCGCTAGTGAGAGTGATGAATATCAGTTGTAGGATGTGTCTCATACGTGGTTTAAGCAGTGGAAAATAGAAAGGTCCGCAGATGCAGGCCCTATAGAATGGGAGGAGTTTGCTATTACTTTTCTAGATAGGTTCTTCCCATTGGAGTTGAGGGAAGCTAAGGTGTTAGAATTCATTAACTTGAAGTAGGGCAGCATGACAGTGAAGGAGTATTCTCTCAAGTTTACAAAGTTAGCCAGATGTGCTCCTCATATAGTGGCTGATAACAGATCTAAGATGAGTAAGTTTGTGTCTGGGGTATCCGACAGTGTGGTCAAGGAGTATAGGACCGCAATGCTAATTAAGGAGATAGACTTGGCTAGGTTGATGGCCCATGCTCAATAAATAGAGGAGTATAAGACTAAGAAGAAAGAGAGGGAGAGAAAGAGGGTTAGAATAGGTATCTTTAACTTTACTCAACCTAAGTCAGAGGGTGGTAATCATTCTTAGTTCTGCCTAAACTATTTAGTTCTAGATCCGTCCTCAGCCAGTGCTCCCGTGCCTAAATTCAGAAATGGTAATAAGGATAGGGTTCTAGGATCTAAGTCTCAGGGTAGCGTTAGCAGTGCCCGAAAAAATCCTCTTTGTCCGAGGTGTGGCAGAAACTATCAGGGTATCTGCAGGGCTGTCAATGATGTATGTTTCAGGTATGGAAACCCAGGTTATAGAATCAGAGAGTGTCCTCAGGTAGGTTCCCAGAGTCAGCATAATTGCCCCCCAGCTCAGTACGCTCGCCCAAATCAGTAGGGTGTTGCTTTCAGTGCCACCAGTGGGTAACGCCCAAATAGGCTTTATGTACTTCAGTCTCGACAGAATTAGGAAAGTTCTCCTGATATGGTCACTGGTACATTACAAGTTTATAATTTACACGTTTATGCTTTGCTAAATCCAAGAGCTTTTTTGTCTTTTGTAACACCATATATAACTGTTAACTTCAGAGTCAGTCCCAAAATCCTAGTAGAGCCCTTCTCAGTCTCTACCCCAGTGGGTAAATCTATCATAGCCTGGCGGATATACAAGAACTATCCGGTTGTGGTATCTCAAAAAGTTACTTCAACAGACCTAATAGAGTTAGAGATAATTGATTTTGATGTCATTCTCGGCATGGTTTGGCTTTATTCATGCTATGGTTCAGTTGATTGTAGAAATAAAGTTGTCTATTTTTAGTTCCTGAATGAACCTGTCCTAGAATGGAGGGGTAGTACTTCAGCACATAGGGGTCATCTTGTTTCATACCTTAGAGCGAGAAAAATAATATCCAAGGGGTGTTTCTATCATTTCGTTGGAGTTAAATACTCTAATTTTGAGACTCCTAATCTTGAGTCAGTTTCAGTAGCATGTGAATTTCTAGATGTATTTCCCGACATCTTCCCAGAGTTCTTCCTAAAAGGGAAATTGACTTCGGAATAGACCTTCTTCCTAAGACTCAGCCCATCTATATTTTGCCATACAGAATAGCTCCAGTAGAAATCAAAGATCTAAAAGAGTAGTTGAAGGATCTCCTATACAAGGGATTTATCAAGCCTAGTGTCTTCCCATGGGGCACACCAATTCTATTCGTGCGAAAGAAAGATGGTTCTCTTAGAATATGTATAGACTACTGTCAGTTGAACAAAGTCACAGACAAAAAAAGTATCCGCTTCCTACAATAAATGACTTGTTTGACCAACTTCAGAGTGTCAGTTACTTTTCTAAGATAGACCTCAAATCAGGCTATCATCAACTTAGAGTCAGAGAATGTGATATCACAAAAATAGCTTTCAAAACTCGATATAGTCACTTCAAATTTCCAGTCATGTCATTTGGCCTTACTAATGCCCCAACAGCTTTCATGGGCTTGATGAACAGGGTGTTCAAGAAGTACTTGGACATGTTCATCATAGTCTTCATATATGACATTCTTGTCTACTCTCGCAGTGAACATGATTATGCAGACCATCTCAAAATAGTATTACAGACCCTCAAAGCCCATAAGTTATTTGCCAAATTTAGTAAATGAGAATTTTGGCTAAGTTCAGTATCTGTCCTTGGTCATATAGTTTCTGGTGATGGCATTAGAGTTGATCCACAAATGACTGAAGCAGTGAGAAACTGGCCCAGACCCATCTCTTCATCAAATATCAGGAGTTTCTTGGGTTTGCCTTGCTATTACCGATGGTTTGTTGAAGGATTTTTGTCTATTGTATCCCGCATGTCCAGATTGATTCAGAAGAAAGTCAAGTTCCAGTAGTATGATTCTTATGAGAAGAGTTTTCAGGAGTTAAAGACTCGACTAACTATAACCACAATTTTGACTTTACCAGATGGTTCTGATAATGCCCAAACTACAACTCTCGTAAGAGTGTAAGCGGTCGCTGTCAAATATAGAACCCAACTGGGTTGGGTGTCGAATCTCACAGGGAATACTTGGTCACTAAGTGTTGCAACTATTAGTAGACTGTTGGTCGAAAATTCTACGGAAAGGGGGAAATTTGAGTTTGGCATGAATTAATACTATGGAAGTAAAAACGGAATGCTTGATTTAGTAAGATTTAATCACAGAGAATAATAAGTTAGGGTTATGTCCACCTTATGAGTTCTATGTATCTATTAACTATGAGTAATGCGGAATTCAGACGTGCATGCACTTATAGAGATTCGTATTCTAATGGTAAATCCTAGTGTTTCTCAACCATCAAGGATGATTTCACTTTAACTCTCTCGAGCTTAAAGCGTATAACTAATGGTACGAACTCTCCAAGAGATTAATCCGGTTAAGGCATTAATGTGTAAATAGGGGTTGGTAGCCCTATTTCCTTGCCACACTCTCTTTTCCAAACATGTAACTTTTCTCTCGAACAAGTTAATGCTATAATGGCGTATTCTATATGTTTGCAACCATAAGAATTTAATTAAAACAAAGAGAGTAATAATATAAGTAGCATACATATCAAGAATTCACAAACTCATAGTAATAGATAGTATATCAAAAGGCTTCCATAACCCTAACAGAGAAGTTTAGCTACTCATGATTGTAAAGGAAAACAACAAAGACATCATCATCATACCGCAACTAGAACAATCTTCGCGAGAGGATGATTTTAACGTCAAAGAGGGATTGACGCTTTCCCTTCTCCGTTGCTCACAAGAGCCGTGCTTTCTCTGTCAGAAGGTAACGTGAATAATCCAAAAGTGGCGTCTCAATTATGAAAAACAATAATGAATGAATCAATGTATGAATGAATGAATGAATCCCTACTGAAAAATTCAGCAAATAGGGTTTTTATAACATCCTTGTCCTAGTCCTATTAAGTTACTGCTGCACCCCTAAGTATTTAAAAATACTGCTTTTGCCCGGGACAATTTCTCCATGCGTCACATTTAGTCCATAGCTTCCAAAAGTTGCCTTTCCTCTTCTGTGAAGTTTTCCTTTGCTGCCCAAAGGTCCACAAAGTATTGAAATCTTCATCATTAATACCTGAAAACATGCTAGTCACGTAGGTTAGCTCACTTACAGGAAAATGGACTAAAAGTGCAGGAATTATATATTTTATCCTCAAAACTTAGCTATAACATGGGTAAATTATGGTGTTTAGGCGTGTAAATACACCCAACATCAACACCCCACACTTAAAGCTTTGTTCGTCCTCGAACAAAACATTACGTCCATGCAAACATCTAACTAGGATTTCACAGCAGTAACACAAAATGTTCAACAAGACATGCACGACAATTATTAACAAAGAGTAGTTTTCTGGATCACTACTAGAAACCATTCAATCTCCAACATAGACTCGTGATGATGGATAATTCGTATCCACAAGTTAAACCACAAATAATCATATAACACTACCCAAAACTTGTCAACCATGTGTGTCTCACACAAGATATCACCCATAATCACTCACAAGTTTTGCATTTTTCGGAACATGGGTATTAGATTCTCCTTGCTCTCACTCTCACAAAGAATTCATATGTTGCAACTGATGACCATAGGCTTTCCCTATATGTAATGCTCCACTAATATCAGAATGCTAAGCTTAGGATCAAATAGGTCTTTACAGGTTGTAATGTAGGCTAAGGGATAGGTAGGACTATTTTGGCCAGAAATAGTGACTATGTTCCCTAAGCGCTTTAATACACTACGTTATTTCATTAACACTCTCTTTTAAACAACCCCTCTACTTTCCTTTCATCTACCACCCCTTCTCACCTATTTTGTTATTCAATTATAAACACAACTATCTTTTTATTTTTCTATTTCTTTTTTTTTTTTTTCTTTTTTTTTCTTTTTTTATAAAACACCTCTATGATAGCCACTCCTTTTCACAACAATTTCAAGTACCAATACACTCTGAGGCATCACACTCACCCACTTTCCTCTTATTTTGTCACATAACTCTACAATTTAAAGCACTTAGGAATTTGGATCAAATTATGGTCTTGAAAACAAAATGGATTAGGCTACATATGAGGCTGTCAAAGAAAATAGCTAAGGGCTCAAAGGGGGTTAACTAGGATAATGTCCACGGGTAGGTAAAAAGAAGGTAAACAATCACATGTTGCCAAAGAAATGCCTTATAATCTCCTAAACTCACACTCTTTATTTCGCTTTACGCACACACCAGGCAAGTTCTAGCATCAGTCACAACACAGAATATACTATAACCTCACACACACAAGGCACATGGTCAACTTTATTGGGTGCAGTATAGACTCTTGACCCAACAGATGAATGAATTAAACCACACACTTATCACACAGTGAGTCACACTTAGAGCCTAAACGTCTCAATAGTAATGATTTTAGCACAAACTCTTGTCATAATACCATGCCGCCTATCAGAAAAATTTCATGCAAAATCTAAAAAAATTAAAATTAAACTAACTAATTACGACTAATTAAAACAAACAAGAACTAGAATAAATGTAGGCAAAGAAGTACAAGAAGCATACAAATACCAGCACCCCACACTTAGACGGGACACACTACCCTCAGTGGAAAATAAATAAGGAAAACCTGATTAGTTGGACTCCTCTTCTATGTCTGGGGTCATACCCCCTGCGTCGGAATCATCATCAGAGTTGTCATCCTCAGAGTTTCCTCAAAATGTACCCCACTTGATCCCAAAAGTGCGTCGAGGTATTTGTAGAGAGGAGGACTCATCTTGCTCCTTTCTTGACCTTTTTTGTCCTTTCTGTGAGGTGGATGCTTTTTCTTTTACTAGTCGTCCTTTTTGGGGTCATTCTACCTGAGATTAAAATAGAGTCATGTTAGTTTCATCTCGGAAGATTCAATCGAAAAACAAACAGTAGTGTCACTACCCCACACTTTATTTGTTGGCACAGACTAATTAAGTGAGTGATGTCGATTACTCAGACTTCATCGACATACATTTAGGCGATATGTTCCAACAACATGTTCAGCACAGTCATACGTTCATGTCATCTTAACTATCCTTTCCAATTCTATTTCATGTAATCTTGTCTATACTTTCATGTTTGGATGAATGCACTTTTTGAACAAAACTACCACATACGGATCGTACCACAAATAGAAACAAGTTATTGCATAGGCATAATCACACCATCTTATGCTTATGGTCAATCATAATCGGTATCTCGAAGAACGAGTCATTCAAACATTCAAGCTTTCAACTTACAAGATTATGTATTAACTTCACAATTTCAACTTCATCAAACTATGACAGTGTATAACAATCAAATACAAGTCGGAACAAAGTCAAGAACACCCGCACGTATTCTTTCACTCAACTAGATGTATCATAACAAACCAACCACATTCTAATCACCAACACCACTTCAAAATCTAATAAATCATTATAAACGTAGCATTCCAACAACTACGGAATATAAAAGAATGACTTACTTGGTGATGGATCCGAAAGATGAACTCACAAGACTAGATGAGCAAAAAGAAATTTTTTTGAGAGGATTTGGAAGCTTGGGTGGTGCCTATCTTGAGAAAAAAATGAGATTTTGTTCTAAGATTGAGGTTCTATTTATAGACCAAGGCTTGGGTCGGGTTTGATCCATGAAAAATTAGGTTAGGAGTCAAAAATCATAAGTAGGCGGCGCCTAATGCTTTGCCTATGCTTAGCATAGGCGGTGCCTATGGTATTGCCTAGTTGGGCATAGGCGACACCTATGCTATGGCCTAGTTGAAACAGTGAGCATAGGCAATGGCATAGGCGACGCCTTTAGCTTTGCCTAGTTGAACATAGGCGGCGCCTATGCTATGGCCTAGTTGGGCATAGGCGGCGCCTATGCTATGGCATTGTAGATTCAGAGAGAAAAGGCAATGGCATAGGCAGCGCCTTTAGCTTTGCCTAGTTGAGCATAGGCGGCGCCTATGCTATAGCATTGTCGATTCAGAGAGCAAAGGAAATCACATAGGCCTTGCCTTGTCCGTTGTCTAGATTTACATAGGCCTTGCCTTGTCCATTGCCTAGATTTGTATAGGAAATGCCTAACCGAAAGCCTTTTGCTCCTTCATTACTCACTTACCACCTTTCACATTGCTTAATTTCAAATCAAAATTTGAGACCAAGCTCCTCCTTTATACGTCTTCCCCTACACTTAATCAAAAACAACAAAAACGATTAGAACGATGGGTTGCCTCCCACCAAGCGCCTTAGTTTTAGTCGTGGCTCGACTCTTCTTTTTGGATTTTTATTTAACAAAACAAACTCCTAGGAAAACAAAATGACTAAAAACGATGGGTTGCCTCCCATTTAGCGCTTGATTTATTATCGCGGCATGACATAGCTATCTCGATTACTTAGACTTCATCGAGATAGATGGTGCATCGTTTTCTGAATGGATTCAGACGACGCTGATGCTTACTTGTAGGCATGCAATCTTCTTCGAGATGACTCTTGTGCATACATATCCCAGGAGGGATACCAATTATATCATCAATAGTCCAACCCATAGCTCTTTTGTACCTCTTCAGAGCAGAGATGAGAGCCTCTACGTGCTGTTCACCTAAATCAGCCGCAACACTCACCGGAAGTGTATTTCCACTTCCCAAGAACGCATACCTTAGGGGACTGGGGAGCTCTTTCGATTCTAGCACTGGTGGCTCTTCAATGGAAGTCTTCGCTATTGGTGAATCAAGGTCCAGCTTCTTAGTAGCATGAGAATAGGACTTTATTCCTGTTAGAGCACAAACAATTTCTTCATATTCTTCAACATCCTCATGCTCAAAATTCAACAGCACAGCAGACAATGGCTCAACAGTAAGCTGCTTCTCTACAGATAATCCTTTCTCATCCTCATAGTAAACATCAGCTACAGAGAACACATCTATATCTCTAGGATGCTTCATCGATTTATATACATCAAAACGGACCACTTCATCATTCAGCCAAAATAAAAGCTCATTAGCTCTTAAATCAATCAGCACACTTCCAGTTGCGAGAAAAGGACGCCCCAAGATGATGGGAACTTCAGAATCCACCTCGCAATCCAAAATAACAAAGTCTGCAGGAAAGATGAAGGTGGAAACCTTCACCAACACATCATATAAGATACCAACAGGCCATTTTACCGACCTATCTGCCATCACGAGCCGCATATTGGTTGGTGTAGGATCACCCAACCCCAACTTTCTGTAAATAGCTAGCGGCATCAAATTGATGCTAGCTCCCAAATTGCACAACGCCTTAGCAAAATCCAATGATCCAATCATATAAGGAATAGTGAAAGCACCAGGATCTGCCTTCTTCTGTACTAGCGATCTTGTAGCGATTGCATTGTAATGATGAACATTATCTGCCAGCTCATAACTTGCTGCCCGCTTCTTTGTCAACAGGTCCTTCATGAATTTAGCATACCCAGGCATCTGTTCCAGTGCCTCCACCAACGAAACATTAATAGTCAGCTGCTTCAACATGGTCATGAATTTACTAAACCTGGTGTCATCATCTTTCTTCTTCAGTCTCTGCGGAAAAGGTGGTGGTGGAAGGGGAATCGTTTTCTCCACCACTTCCTCTTTATCTTGCTTCCGATTATCAACCTTTTTAGGAGTGTCATCAGCCTTCATTTTCAGTCTCTGAGGAAAAGGTGGTGGTGGAAGAGGAATCATTTTCTCCACCACTTCCTTTTTATCTTGCTTCCGATTATCGCTCTTTTCAGGCTGGTGATGTCTGGGTGTAACATCATGAGCACTCACTTCAGCTTCTACGGCATCTTCAAACTCTGCTTCAATAACATTATCTGCTATATCATCAACCACCTGCTTGCCTTTGGATGGATTTTCCAACACTTTACCACTCCGGGTAGTAATAGCCATACACGATTCGTCATTTCTTGGGTTTTGCACAGTGTCACTGGGTAGCGTGCCAGCCTTTCTTTGGTTGAATGCCGTTGATAGTTGACTCAATTGTTGCTCCAGCTGTTTTATCGTGGTAGAATGTGAATCAACCAATTGATTTATTGATGACAAATCATTCTTTACCTCAGTAATGCCCATATTGGTTGCCTCCACCCCTTTCAACAGCTTAGCCATCATATCATCCATGGACATCTTTCCAGAGCCAGACGCCACAGCCTCACGGTTTCCAGGAGGAACATACAAACCACTCCTGTCAGTCTTATTCTTCCAACCACCTTGATCGCGGTCCTTGTATCCAGATTTATCATAATAGTTCCGACCTTGGTTTCCTTGGGCATTGCCTCGGAAACCTCCTTGATTATTTAAATAATTTGCTTCCTCCTCAGAATCTGATTCATCTCTTCCCTGTGATACCACAACCTTGACTTTTTCGGTCCTCCCTGATAATAAATACTTGGTAAGAAGATCCATCTGCGTTTTCATGTGAGCCATATCCTGGTCACGTTCCTCTTGTCTTCGTCTCTGCTCTGCAGTCATGCCAATAGATACAGTAGAGCTCGCTACCTCAGAATCCCTGGTATGCCAAGCTCTACTCTGCTTTGTCATACAATCCATCATATCACTCGCCTCAATAAAAGTAAGGTCCATGAATGACCCTCCTGCAGCATTATCAACCACTCGCTTTGTCACCGAGTTCAAAGCCCTATATAATATTTCCATCAAGTGGATGTTCGTCATCTGATGGTTTGGGCACCGCATAAGCTTCTTCTTGAACCTCTCCCATGTTTCGTGGAGAGCTTCAGTTGGAAGCTGTCGGAAATTACTGATCTCATCTCTTAACTGGGCTCTCTTGGATGGCGGAAAGAATCTTTCTAGGAAAGCGTCTTTCAGTTGCCTCCAATTAGTAATAGAATCAGGAGTTAGCCCGTTCATCCATAGAGTTGCCTCCCCAGACAGAGACAATGGAAATAAGCGCAGCCGAATTACATTCTGCCCAACTCCTGGATTGTCAAATGACTTGCATGTTGAAATAAAGTTGATCAGATGCATATTCGGATCATCGCCTGCGAGTCCACCAAATAACCCCTTGAGCTGCAATAACTGAATCATGGTGCTAGTGATATTGAACTTGGCTCCAGGTGCCAAGGGCGGAGGAATAATAGCCCCTGTGGCACCAGCTCCATCAAGATCGTCATCATCATCCTTAAAAGGAGCCTTCACAGCTCGGCGGTTAGGTCTCATTCTAGCTTGACGTTCCCTCCTATGCATAGGTGTTGCCACCTCATCAGTACGCCTAGGATTTAGTAACTCATCATTACCCAGGTCCTCATCATTAGGATTTGTTGCTCACCCTGGGTTATCAATATTCTGTTGATGTACTTGAGCAGCTGCCAGTGCAGCTAATCTAGCCTGCTCCTGTTGAGCCGCCCTTCTGTCAATGTCACGTTGTGCATCCATTCTGCCAATAAGTTGAGGTTCAGGATTTATGGGTAATAATGGCTGACCAGAACTATGAGTATTTGGCATGCACTCAACAGAACCTAAATAAAACAAAAACAACAACTAAAAGTAAAATTCGAGAATCTTTGACCAAAGGGTCTAGTAACTATCACAAACTTAGTTGACAACCGTATTCCCCGGCAATGGCGCTAAAATTTGATAACGCCCAAACTACAGCTCTCGTAAGAGTGTAAGCGGTCGCTGTCAAATATAGAACCCAACTGGGTTGGGTGTCGAATCCCACAGGGAATACTTGGTCACTAAGTGTTGCAACTATTAGTAGACTGTTGGTCGAAAATTCTACGGAAAGGGGGAAATTTGAGTTTGGCGTGAATTAATACTATGGAAGTAAAATGGAATGCTTGATTTAGTAAGATTTAATCACAGAGAATAATAAGTTAGGGTTATGTCCACCTTATGAGTTCTACGTATCTATTAACTATGAGTAATGCAGAATTCAGACGTGCATGCACTTACAGAGATTCGTATTCTAATGGTAAATCCTAGTGTTTCTCAACCATCAAGAATTATTTCACTTTAACTCTCTCGAGATTAAAGCATATAACTAATGGTACGAACTCTCCAAGAGATTAATCCGGTTAAGGCATTAATGTGTAAATAGGGGTTGGTAGCCCTATTTCCTTGCCACACTCTCTTTTCCAAACATGTATCTTTTCTCTCGAACAAGTTAATGCTATAATGGGATATTCTATATGTTTGCAACCACAAGAATTTAATTAAAACAAAGAGAGTAATGATATAAGTAGCATACGCATCAAGAATTCACAAACTCATAGTAATAGATAGTATATCAAAAGGCTTCCATAACCCTAACAGAGAAGTTTAGCTACTCATGATTGTAAAGGAAAACAACAAAGACATCATCATCATACCGCAACTAGAACAATCTTCGCGAGAGGATGATTTTAACGTCAAAGAGGAATTGACGTTTTCCCTTCTCCGTTGCTCACAAGAGCCGTGCTTTCTCTGTCAGAAAGTAACGTGAATAATCCAAAAGTGGCATCTCAATTATGAAAAACAATAATGAATGAATCAATGTATGAATGAATGAATGAATCCCTACTCAAAAATTCAGCAAATAGGGTTTTTATAACATCCTTGTCCTAGTCCTATTAAGTTATTGCTGCACCCCTAAGTATTTAAAAATACTGCTTTTGCCCGGGACAATTTCTCCATGCGTCACATTTAGTCCATAGCTTCCAAAAGCTGCCTTTCCTCTTCTTTGAAGTTTTCCATTGCTGCCCAGAGGTCCACAAAGTGCTGAAATCTTCATCATTAATACCTGAAAACATGCTAGTCACGTAGGTTAGCTCACTTACAGGAAAATGGACTAAAAGTGCAGGAATTATATATTTTATCCTCAAAACTTAGCTATAACATGGGTAAATTATGGTGTTTAGGCGTGTAAATACACCCAACATCAGGTTCAGATGGATTTGTTGTTTATTGTGATGCTTTCAGCATTGGTTTGGGGTGTGTTTTGATGCAGAGGGGTAAGGTCATAGCCTATGCCTCTAGATAGCTTAAGTCCCATGAAAGAAATTACCCCAGCCATTATCTTGCGTTAGTAGCTGTTGTGTTTGCCTTCATATTTAGGGGCACTATTTATATGGGGTGCATGTTGATGTGTTCATAGACCATAAAAGCCTGCTGTATGTATTTTCTTAGAAAGACTTGAACTTGCATCGGAGAAGGTAGTTTGAGTTATTGAAAAACTATGACATAAGTGTTCTATACCATCTGGGCAAGTTCCAATGTTGTGGTTGATAATCTTAGTAGATTTTCCATGGGTAGTGTTTCTCACATTAAGGATGGTAAGAAAAAGTTAGTTCAGGAAGTTCATCAGCTTGCCAGGTTGGGTGTTCGTTTGGTTGATTCAGCTGAGGATAGTGTTTGGGTGCAGAATAGTTCGGAATCATCCTTGGTTTTTGAGGTTAAAGAAAACCAAGACAGGGATCCCAATTTAGTTATGTTGAAAGAGTCAGATAGAGACCAGAAAGTAGAGGTTTTCTCCCAAGGAGGAGATGGCGTGTTTCATTGCTAGGGTAGACTATGTGTGCCATGTGTGGATGGCGTGAGGCAGTAAATTCTTACAGAAGCGCATGGTGCGCATTACTATATTCACCCAGGGGCTACTAATATTTATCACCACTTGCGAGAAGTCTATTGGTGTAGTGGCATGAAGAGAGACATTGCAGAGTTTGTGGCTAAATACTCTACATGTCAGCAGGTGAAGATTGAGCATCAGAAGCTTAGTGGGTCTATGTAGGAGTTCAGTCTTCCCACTTTGGAGTGGGAAGAAGTGAATATAGACTTTATGACGGGTTTGTCTCATACTCATCGACAGCATGATTCAATTTAGGTTATTGTAGACAGGATGAACAAATCCACCCATTTCTTTCCAGTTCATACCTCTTATTCAACCTAGGACTATGCCAAACTCTATGTGAGAGAGTTGGTCAGATTACACGGTGTCCTCTTGTACATCATTTCAGATAGAGGTACGCAGTTCACCTTTCACTTTTGGAAAGCCTTCAAAAGGTCTTGGTACCTAAGTTTATCTCAGTACAGCCTTTTATCCCCAGACAGATAGTCAAGAAAAACGGACCATTCAAACTTTAAAAAATATGTTGAGAGTGTGTGTTGTTGACTTTAAGGGTAGTTGGGATGACCACTTACCTTTTATTGAGTTTGCATATAATAACAACTATCATTCTAGTATCCAGATGTCTCTATTTGAGGCTCTTTATAGAAGGAGATATAGATCTCCCATTGGTTTGTTCAAAATAGGTGAGACCGCAGTAGTAGGGCCTGACTTAGTGTTTGATGCTTTAGAAAAAGTTTAGTTGATCAGAGAGAGGCTTAAGACAACTTAGAGCCAACAAAAATCATATGTAGATTTGAGGAGAAAGGATCTCAAATTTGAGATTGGCGATTTTGTGTATTTGAAAATCTCACTCATGAAGGGAGTGAAGAGATTCGGCAGGAAGGGGAAACTTAGTCCCCGATATATTGGTTCTTATAGGATTCTCAGTCACTTAGGTAAGCTAGATTATGAGCTTGAGTTGCTTGCAGACTTAACATCAATGCACCCAGAGTTTCACGTCTCCTTGCTAAGGAAGTGCATAGGTGACCCAACTATTGTAGTACCTATAAAGAGTGTAGATATTTAGAACAATCTCTCATATGAGGAAGTTCGAGTCAAAATCCTTCATCATCAGATTCGCAGACTAAGGAACAAAAAAGTTCCTTTTGTCAAAGTTCTTTGGCAGAATCAGTCCATTGAGGGAGCTACTTGGGAAGCAAAAGCAGACATGTGAACCAAGTATCCTCACCTCTTCTCTGGAAACTCAGACTCAACCTAAGGTGATAGTCTTTATTAGATTTACTATATTCCATGCTCAGTTACAGCTGCATAACATTCTCATATCATTCAAGCATTCATGAAACAGTTCATTTATGTATCATGACTCCAAAGTTCAGTCATGCATGTCAGTGTAAGTACAGTTCCTCAGTTCCTCTCAGTTCAGTCAGTCTCATTCGAGAACGAATATTCCAAAAGGGGAGATATTGTAAGACCCCACAAAATTCTCGTTATTTTAGTCGTATATAGCATGGAAAAAGAGGTCCCAGACTTAGAAAATTTTAGCTAAGTATCTATCCTTAGAATCAATTTTGGCCTTAATATTTCAATGACTTTATTTTTTATCTTTCCAGCCTTGGATTGACAATTGTTAAATTGATTCATGATCAGAGATATCAATAGGTTATATCGGGTGAGTTTTGGAATTTTTGGACTAGCGTAAGGGTGAGTTTGGATGTCCGAAATAGTAAGATCTCGCGATAGACTCACAACGCGAGATCCATTCCCAATTTTTGGGAGTCGCATCGCGTGGTGCATTCCTTATTTCTGGGAAATGCATCGCGAAGTCCACTCTCTATTTCTGGGAGTCGTGTCGCGAAGTCCTTTCCTTATTTTTGGGGATCGTGCTTCAAGGGTTATTTACACAAAAAAAGAGGCCTAGGGGCAGTTTAGTCCTTTTTCCTTCACCCAATTTAGCTATAACACCAGATTAAACACTCAATAGGGAAAAACTTCATTCTTTATTCATAAAATCCTCTCAACAACAAACCCTAGATTCTTCAATTCAAGTCTATGTTCCAAGAAATTTCCTACAATCTTCACGAAATCAATAATCAAGGTATGTTAGGTGTTCATCCTTGGATTTCCTTCTACCCTTGGATTTCAAGAACCCTTTTTAAAGCTATAAGTTTTATTGATTCATGAATTCACATGTGCAAATTGGGTTGTATTCATGTTTGTGTTATTGTATGGGTTTTAATTCAATATTTTTTTATGATTTTCATGAACATAAGATAGCATGTATGTTGATTGATGAAATTACCATGTTACAATCCTTGAAACTGCAAGTTTAAATAGTAGTCATGATGCTTATGTGTTGTTCATTATTATGTATAACAATCATGCTCCCCAAGTATTTGATAGAATGTCCATATAAATTGAATAATGTAATCATGACATGTTAGCATGTGTTGTCATTCATGTACAAGTTCATGACTTCCAGGTGTTTGACTAAAGGCCCAAATGAATGAATTTTGAGCAATTGACTATTGTTATGTTTTTCAAGATTGGTCATGCTTTATTAATGATACTATCGAGTCTTAGGGGTAATTGTTACCCAAAATCTAGCTATTTACTTAGTTACAGTAGTTATAGAATAGTCCTAGTAAAGGTCAAGAACAGTAGTATTCAGTCAGTTAATAGTTCTCATTGAACTCAGCCCAGTTCAGTCAGTTAACATGATCAGTGTCAATTCAGTCAAGCCAAGTACAACCTAGTGATCAGCTCAGTGTCTATTCAATTGGGAGTAGGATTCAACACCGAGCAAACCCAGGTATGGGGGCATTCCTGCCAGCAAAGGGTTTGACTCTTAGTAGCAGTCCCTGCATTACAGAACTATGAAGCCAGCATAGGGTAAGTCTTCCTCCTGCCAGACTAGGGTTGACACAACCATTCATACATTTGTTGAGTCTTCTTACCAGATTAGGATTGACCCAACATTGTTAGTATTCCTTGGAAAGGTGCTAACACCCTTCCAACTGGGGTCATAGGTTGGACCCCAACTCAGTTTATAAATCAGGGTATGTCGATTAGATGAACACTCCTACAGTTACAGTTTCGTCTCAGTATTTAGTAAAGAACACAGATAGTTCTACAGAACCATGGCTATCAGTTATCAGTTATTTAGCCATCAAAATTTAGTACTTCAGCATCAGTCTAAACCTCAGTTATCAGCATTCAGTTACCAAAACTCAGAACTTCAGTTTCATTTTAATTCAGACAAACGTTATATCCATAAGTATTGTATATTCAGCATGTTCAGTAGTTACAGTTTTGCATGTACTCTCATCCAGTTACCTCATGATGTTCATTTATTTAATTATCATCTCATGCATATGAACCCATGTATATCAGCCTACCTGACTTAGCATACCAGTACATTCCACATACTGACACATATTTTTTCTTTTCTCTATGATGTCTCATATCATAGGTTCAGACACTCATGTTCCTGACCGCGCTTAGTTAAATTCAGTTAGCAGCAGCAAATTCAGTAGTGAGTCCTCATCCATCAAAGATACTATTTATTTTAGTATTATAGTAAACTTAGTGTTTTGTTAGTCGGAGTTAGTTGGGGGCTTGTCCCATCAACTCCACACTCAGAAAGTTCAGTTAGAGGCCTTTTCAGACTAAACTAGTTCAGATAGTATTCAGTTTTCAGTATTATTATCAGTACATTCAGTTATTCTTTTAGTATTTTGAGAACCTTATGAAATTTTCAGTTATACTTACGCATATATATTCAGTATTATTATTCAGTGCTCACAGAAGGTACCAGTCATGGGTTAGCTTATGATCCTTTGGGGTTGTAAGCACCATGTGACGTCCAGGGTGCAGACTCAGGTAATTGCAGAGGTAGTGAGGGTCCATGATTAGTGACGTGCCATGCCACTTAGCTTCAGCGATAAGAGTGTGGCAAGTTGTCTATCCTCCATGATAGCAGCTTGCCACACTGCTATATATTTTTCATCCAATTTTTGTTTTGGCTTATGTTATCGATAGGACCTAAACTTGTCTTGAAATTTCACTTAAACCCCTTAACTTAGGACTGTACCTATCAAACCTCTAACCTACCCAAAATTTGAACTATTTGAATATTTTTTTCTTAATCAGCTAAAAGCATAAAGTGTGTGCAACACACACTCGATGATTTGGAGAAAATGGTAAATTAAACAGTGACATTTGGCATTGAATCCAAAAGTAACAAAAAAAATATTCCATAACTAGTTAAATTATAATTAAAAAATTATTCTAACTTTTATAAGAGAAAACTAAACACCCCCGCCCCTCATCTTCCCCCTCCTCCTCTTCATATTGTACTAAAAAATCTCTGGCGTAACTTTATTTTTTTGGAAAAATTCTTCCACTTATACTATGACAAATGAGATGGAGAAAACTCAAAATGGATTGAGGAAGATGAAATTGCTTGTTGATTCACGAAAATAGCATTTTGATTTTTGTTATTGAATCAAATTTACAATTTTATTGATTTGTGAAAAAAATAGATTTAAATTTTTTGCCAAACTCCCGTTTTTTTCAGGAAAAGTCCTTTTTTATATTTACACCTAAATTTTTTGATAAATTTGTTGGATTTATATTTTATTTATAGTTGGTTTGGAGGTGACCAAAAATGAAGATGAAAGAATGATGGGGAAGAATTAAAAATATAATCAAACTAAGAACCAAAAAAATTCCAAAACAAATCCAAACATAAATTCAAAACTAGGAAAAAAAAAGATTCAAAAATGATAAAAAGTAGAAAAACTAGGAGGAGAATAAAGTTTTAAAAAAATTGAGGAAGAAATCCAGTGGGAGAAGAAGATGAAGAGGGGGAGGGGGGTACCAGATGGGTGTGAGGGCGAATGGATGAAGATTAAGGTTGAGTTTTTTTTAAAAAAGAAAAAAATTGTTTTACTTATAATTATTTGGGGCCCTCAATGCCATTTTTCACCTTTTTATTCATGATTTAGGAAAAAAATCATCTCTCACACGCCCACTTTGTGTGATTATCATGCGACGTGCCATGTGAGCAAAAAAAGGCTTGCGTAGATCAAATTTTGGGTGGGTTTGGGGACTGATAGGTACAGGTCTTAGTTGAGGGATTTAAGTAAAATTTTGAGACAAGTTTAGTATCATATCGATGACTTAAGCCTTTTTTTTCGCTTGGGGTGAGGAGATTTTTGGTCCTTTATCCCTTAAATGATTTTAAATACTAGATTAACCCTTTTCCTTCAGTTGTCAAGATCAAACACTATAGTTTTCTCTTTTTATCTCCCAAACCAAGAAAATTTAATTACAAGAAACCACTACTCAGAGCTCCAAACTTTGATTTCTCTTAAAATTCATCTGAGCATGTTACTCTTTCCTTAACTTGTATTTTACATTTTGGCATAAATTGATTCAATATTCATGTATTTAAGTTGTTGGATTTAAAATTGGATTGAGGGATTTTGGTTGTTATTACTTGAATTGTTTTTCTTTGTTTTAAATATCTTATTCATGCTTTAAATTGATAGTTTTGGAAATGAATTAGTGCATGATAATAATGATTGGAATAGGGGACACGGGTTTCCCCAAATTGAAGAAATCTTGGCTTGATAATAGCATTAACCTCAACCCACTTTACAATCTTGGTTTTAAATATGAATATTCATATATTTTAACTTGTCCTTTGAAAACCTTGCATTACATTAAAGGATAAATGGATAACAATGGTTTTGGAATGCCCTTGTTGGCTATAATTTTGGATTTTAAATGGATTTTGGAGTCTAATGGTCAAATGGACTTGTTTGGATTAAGTGAATTAGCATGCAAACATATTGGTATGAAGATACCATGTTCAAAAATTCTTTAATAAATACTCTATGGTTAATGGTTGGGTTTATGTATTTTAATTTAGGCTTAATGGGAATTGCGTAGCTCACCAAAAAAGTATAGTCCCAGGGGCCAACAATGGAAACCACGTTTGCCAACGTTGGGGGTCTATATGACTATGAATCTAATGAATATATTATATTTTTATGGCTATTTCCTTGGTGTATTTAGCCTTTCCTCAGTACATGCAACTAACATAGATTGAGGCTCTTCCGCTAGAGGAAGTCGGACACATATAGCCTATAGGTGCCTGGAATATCAGTGCTAGCTACATTTTAGGCTAATGTTTTTAAATTCTCATGTTTCATGACCATAATCCGTATCCCAACATCCTACATATATGTATAAATATTATTTCATTCGTTTATGACTGAATTTTGGTGAATGCATTATTTTATTTTTATCCCTTGAGTTACATGTTAGTTCTCGCCCCACAGACCATCCCTGGACGCTGCATCATTTCATGATGTAGGTTTGGAGGACTTTTCTATTTCTCTTGTGTAGCGTTAGGTGGTTGGGTATTTCTATTAGTCAGTTGTGAAGTGGTGAGCCTTCATCCTTTGGAAGGCTCTCTCATTTCATTGTTCTTTCTTTATTATCTTACTGTTTTGGATTTCATTTGTTATAGTCGGGGGCAGGTCTCAACTTAGTTGGTATTTCTAGTCTTGAGGCTTTTGTGGACAGTATTTGGATATCTTGGATATGTTATTTTGACTTGTATCTTTCTTTGGATTTATATATCTATCATAGATTTTCTTGGCTTCTGATATTTACTTTTATCATGCTCTTGAGGTAAGGATATAGGGTTTTCTCCAGCCCATGGTGGGCTTGAGATTCTCTTCATTGCCAGACTCGAGTTTGGTCATGACAAACTTGGTATCAGAGCTAGGTTTAGGGTCAATGGGTGTCCACAAAGTCATGTTTAGTAGAGTTCCATTTATAGATATGCAGTGTGAACACTTGTAAGATGGAGTCTACGAGGCATTTAGGAATGTTTTTTTCTTGTGTTCTATTTTTGGCTATAGAGTCTAGTTATCATGAAACTTATCTAACTCCTAGCTTACTCGATTTTTAGATCGTGCCTCCCCAAAGATCAGATGGTCAAAGAAATTCTATAGAACCTCTATCCTACCTAAGAAAAATATGTAGGGTATTCTCCCTACTTATAGAGTGCAGACTTGGTCTAGGGTCCCTGCTCTTGACTATGCTGCTCCATGTAGGGTTTCACCAGTCCCTACTATCTCCCTACTTATGCTCAGTTGCCTTAGGGAGATATTTGAAATATGGAGTTTCGTCAGTCTATTCATATGCTTGCTCAGCTTATGGCATCACAGTATCTTCGGTCTGATCCTATTGGTCTTGTTGCTAATTCATCTAAGGTCACCAAGGTTGGCTAATTTATGAGGTTGAATCCCCCAACCTTTATAGGAACTAAGGTTGGGGAGGATCCTCAGAGGTTTATTAATGAGATGGAGAATATTTTTTGGGTGATCCATGTTACTGATCCAAAAGATGTAGAGTTTGTTTCTTATTAATTAAAGTTTTGGCTTACTAGTTGTATAAGGAGTGGGAAGAGATGAGGGGTGACGGTGCTGAGCCCGTAATGTGGGATGAGTTTTCAGGTTCTTTTTTGTTCACTTCTTTCCTCATGAGTTGAGGAGGGGTAAGGCTAAAGAGTTTATGAACTTGAAGCAAAATAAGATGAGTATAAATGAGTATGCCCTGAAGTTCCAGTAGTTGTCCCGTTATGATCTAAAGTTGATGTCTAGAATAAGGAAGTTCTCTTTTGGTTTGTCCTATGATTTGGTGTTAGAATGTAAGGTTGTGATGCTGAATAATGATATGGAAATATTTAGGCTGGTGGTTTATATGCAGTAGGTGAAGGATGAGAAAAAGAAGAAAGTAGTGATTGGAGAAAGGAAAATAAAGACGTTTAGATATATAAAGCAGGGTGCAAGTTTGTAACAGTGGAAGAGATGATAGGCAGTGGACTAACAAGAAGAATTAGGGAAATTCTTATTCGACAGCTAGTGCCCCTTATCCCATCCTTCATGTGATCGTTATTTTTAGGCTAGCAGTGATCCTAAGGCACAAGCTGCCCAGTCTCATATCAGTGGAGCTCAGTCAGCTCCACCCTATCCTCCTTGTCAATTTTGTGGGCGGTTTTATTGTGGGTATTGTAGGGAGTAAAGGAACTTGTGTTTTAATTGTGGTCAACCTGGTCATCTGTAGTGGAATTTTCCAATAGCTAAAGTTTCCACTAGAACTAATAATTTCCCAATCTCCACTTCTTCGGCTCTTACACCTAAGGGCACCACATTAAGTACCAATAATATTTAAAATTATCTCTATGCACTTGGTACTCTTCAGGAGTTTTAGGCATCCCCAAATGTTGTCACTAGTATGTTGTATCTCTTCTTTCGTGATGTTTATTATTTGTTTGATTCGAGTTCTACCCTGTCTTATGTGACCCCTTATATGTATATATACTTCAATTTTGGTCCTGGAAATATTTTTGACCCTTTTTCTGATCTGCTCTGGTAGGTAATTCTATTATTGCTAAAAAAATCTATAAGGGTAGTGTGGTGTACATTCTTCATAGGAAGACATTGGTGGAGTTAATATAACTTGATATGGTGGATTTTTATGTAATATTGGGGATGGATTGGCTCCATTCATGATATGATTCTCTGGATTGCAGGACTTGAAAGGTCAATTTTCAGTTTCCTACTGAGCCGGTGATTGAATAGGAGGGGAGTTCCTTAGTACCCAAAGAAGGGTTTATTTCCTATCTTAGAGCTTAGAAGTTGATTTCCAAGAGGTGTCTATATCATCTAGTTTAGGTTAAGGATTATAAATCTGAGAATCCCTCTTTGTAATGTGTCTCGGTGGTTAATGAATTTCCTGAAGTTTTTCCCAATAATTTTTCTGAAATCCCTCCTAATAGGGAGATAGATTTTGGGATTGATCTTCTACCAGATACCCATCCCATTTTCATTCCTCATTATTGGATGGCTTCAGTTGAACTAATGGAACTAAAGGATCAACTTAAGGATTTTTTTCATAATGTTTTCATCTTTCCTAGTGTTTCTCTGTGGGGTGCTTCTGTACTTTTTGTGTGATAGAAAGATGGGTCACATAGGATGTGTATAGATTATCATTAATTGAATAAGGTCATAGTGAAAAATAAGTACCATTTCCCTAGGATTGACAATCTATTCAATCAGCTTCAGGGTGCTAGCTGTTTCTCTAAGATTGATCTCTATTTGGGCTATTACTAGTTGAAAATTAGAGTGGTTGATATTCCTAAGGCTTCTTTTCGGACCATGTATAGCCATTATGAGTTTTTGGCTATGTCATTTGGGTTGACTAATGCTCTAGCTTTATTCATGGATCTTATAAATAAGGCGTTTATGTAGTTTCTGGATTTGTTTGTTATAGTTTTCATTGATGACATCCTGGTGTACTCCAAAACTGAGGAAGATCATGCTAATCACCTCTGAATTGTGTTGCAGACTCTTAAGGACAAAAAATTATATGCAAAATTTTCTAAGTGTGAATTTTGGATAAGTGTTGTGACTTTTCTTGTGCATATTATTTCTAATGAAAGGATCAAGATGGATCCGCGGAAGGTTGATGCAGTTAAGAAGTGGCCTAGACCCATGACTCTGACTGATATTAGGAGCTTCTTTAGCTTGTCTGGGTATTATAAGAGGTTTGTGGAGAGTTTCTAACCTATTTCTACTCCGCTGATGAAATTAACTTAGAAAATAGTTAAGTTTCTGTAGTCTGAGGTTTGTGAAGGTAGTTTTGAGTAGTTGAAGAATAAGTTGACTTTTGCACCTATTTTGACCCTACCCGAGGGTACTGAAGGTTTTGTTGTGTATTGTGATGTATCCCATGTGTTATTGGGTTGTGTGTTGATGTATCAAAGTAAGGTTATAGTCTACGCTTCTAGGTAGCTTGAGGTTCATAAGAGGAATTACTCGACTCACCACCTAGATTTGGCAACTGAGGTATTTACTTTGAAAATCTGGTGCCATTATCTTTATGGGGTGCATGTGAATATTTATTTAGACCATAAGATCTTGTAGTATGTGTTTATATAAAAGGAATTGAATCTCAGGAAAAGGTAGTGGCTCAAATAACTTTAGTATTATGAAATGAGTTTGCACTACCATCCATGTAAAGCTAATATTGTTGCTAATTCTCTTAACAGGTTGTCTCTAGGGATCTTATCTCACATTGAGGAGGAGAAAAAGGGGTTGGTGAAGGATATTCACAGGCTGGCTAATTTGGGAATTCATTTGTTGAACTTTATGGATGGTGAAGTGATTGTTCAGAAAGTGGTTAAGCCATCTCTTGGTGCTGAGGTCAAGGAGAAACAAGTTATGGATCCCATACTTATGCAAATCAAAGATGATGTAGGTCAGCAAAAGGTTATGGCTTTCGATATTGGGGGATATAACATATTGATGTATCAAGGAAGGTTGTGTGTTCCTGATGTAGATACATTGCAAGAAAGAATTTTGGCTGATAATCATGAGTCTAGATATACAGTTCACCCGAGTTTGACCAAAATGTATCACGACTTGAAGGAAATCTATTAGTGGAATAATATAAAGAGGGATGTGGCAAATTTTGTTTCTAAATGTATGGTTTGTCACAAAGTCAAGATAGAATATTTAAGGCCTGGTGGCATGTCCCAGAAGATAGAATTGCCCATGTGGAATTGAGAGATGATTAATATGGATTTCATCACTGGTCTTCTGCAGTCTCAGAAATAGTATGATTCTATTTAGGTCATTGTAGATAGGATGACTAAATCTGCTCACTTATTTCCTGTGAGGACTAGCTACTCAGGAGAGGATTATGCTACGTTGTTTATTTTAGAGATAGTAAAGTTGCATGGGGTGCCGATTTCTATTATTTCAGATCGAGGTGCACCAGTTATATTCCTAGATTTGGCGTTTGTTTTAGAAAAGTTTGGGTACTCAGGTGAATCTTAACACCCCTTTCCACCCTCAAACATATGGACAGGTGGAGCATACTATTCAAACTTTGGAGGATATGCTATGGGCCTGTGTGATTGATTTTAAGGGTAGTTGGGTTGACCATTTTCCTCTCATTAAGTTTGCTTACAATAATAGTTATTATTCTAGCATTCAAATGACCCCTTTTGAGGCCCTCTATTATAGAAGGTGTAGGTCTCCTATTGGATGGTTTGAGGTGGGAGAGACTAGGTTGTTTGGTCTTGACTTGATTAACTAAGCCATTTAGAAGGTGAAGGTGATTAGAGAAAGACTTAAAACTGCTCAAAGTTACCAAAAGACATATACGAATATGAGGCAAAGGGAGTTGGAGTTTGAAGTTGGCAATTGGATGCTCTTGAAGGTTTCTTCTATGAAGGGAGTCATGAGATTTGGGAAGAAGAGGAAGCCCAGTCCCCGTTACATTAGTCTGTATCAGATTTTAAGAAGAATTAGGAATGTCACTTATGAATTAGATTTACCAACGATCTTGGTTTTAATTCAACCCATTTTCCATGTTTTATGCTTAAGAAGTGTGTCCCTTCTTTGATAGTACCTATTGAGGATGTTGGTATTGTGGATTCGTTGTCTTATGAGGAGGTCCCGTTGAAAATATTAGATAGGCAAGTTCGTAGATTAAGAACTAAGGATATAGCTTCGGTGAAGGTTTATTAGAGAAATCAAAAGGTAGAAGAGGCTACTTGGAAATATGAAGAATACATGAAAGCCAAATACCTGTTCTTGTTTCCAACATTGGATGAAAGTTCTTAAGGTATAAATTTCTTTCCTCTCTTATCGCATTTTAAAATTTTCCTTGGATTCTACTGTGTTCTTTTAATTATCGTGTTAAAAATGTACTAACTCCTCATTCGGAGCCTAATGGTCCAAAAGGGGGGATAATGTAACACCCCATAAAATTTTGATCATTTTATTTTTAACCCTCCCATGTGCATAACATCAATTTTTTATTTGAATTATGATAAGGGATGTTAAAAGGGTGTTTTGGGATTTTTGAAAGGGGATTGGGGTCTTTGCGGGACCCCAAGGCAGTGAGGGTCCGCGATAGTGGTATGCCATGCCACTTAGCTTCTACGATAAGAGTATGGCATGTTGGCTACCATCTGTGATAGCGGCGTGCCACACTTTTGTATATTTTTCATCTAGGTTTTATTTATTTTAGTTTGGGTGAGGGGCTTTTTGATCCTTTACCCCTTAAACGACTTTAAAACACCAACTTAACCCTTTTTCTTTAGTTGTCAAGATCAAACACTATATTTTTCTCTCTTTAACTCCTAAACCAAGAAAGTTCAAGGGTTTTACAAGAAATCACTACTCTGGGCTCCAAACAATGATTTTTTTCAGATTCTTCTGTATTTCGAGCATGTTACTCATTTCTTAACTTATATTTTACATGTTAGCATTAATTGATCCGTTATTCATGTGTTTAAATTATTGGGTTTAAAATTGGGTTGACGAATTTTGGTTGTTATTACTTGAATTGCTTTTCCCATGTTTTAAATGTCTTATTCATGCTTTAAATTGATGGTTTTGGGACTGAATTTGTGCATGATTATAATGGTTAGAATGGGGAACATGGGTTTCCCTAAATTGATGAAATTTTGTGTTTATAATGACATTAACCTCAACCCACTTTACAATCTTGGTTTTAAATATGAATATTCATATAGTTTAACTTGTCCTTTGAAAACATTGCATTGCATTAAGGAATAAATGGATAACAATGCTTTTGGAATGCCCTTGGTGGCCATGGTTTTGAATTTTAAATGAAACTTGGGATTCTAATAGTTAAATGGATTGGTTTGGCATAATTGAATTAAATTGCAAGCATATTGGTATGACGATACCATGTTGGAAATACCATAATAGAGACTCTTTGGTTAATGGTTTTGTTTATGTGTAAACTATTTAGTTTGAGCTTAATGCAAATTATGTAGCTTACCCAGAAGGTGTAGTCTGGGGTGGAGGGGCAATACTAGAAACCATGTTTGCCAATGTTAGGGGTCTATATGACCATGTGTCTGATGAACACATTATATTTTGGATGGCTATCGCCTTGGTTTCTTTAGACTTTCCTCAGTACATTTGCCTAACATGGACTGGGCCCTTCCGACAGGGGGAGTCCGACCCATATATATCGTGTGTAGCACCCCATGTTTCTGTTCCTTAAAATTTTCTATAATTTTATCCTCATTGCCTTGACTACGGCTTACCCTATGGGTTGTAGGGAGTCTTGACAAGTTGTTAGACTCAAATCATAAACTAAACAGTAAGTGTGTGACTAAGTTCTGCTCTGAGTATGAATGTTTCACTAAGAGTCGTAAGGACACGTTATGAGTTGTTGGGTGCAAATTCTAGGATGTCCAGTGTTTACCCCAAATAGGTTCTGTGTTGACTACGACTGGATCTTACAAGTTGTAGGGTCCCATTACGTGTCATAGCAGTTTAGTCATATGGTCAATAGTGGGTGGGTGACCTGGAAATTTTCTTGGCTACAACTTGTGGTAACGAGTCGTAATGAGACCTTATGAGTCGTGTAGTGACCCGTAGTCACTAATGACTAAATTTCAACTTTAAAAGTGATGGCACTTTGAACAATTCCCTTCTTACCCAATTAAAACCACACGATTATAAAGAACTTGAGAGGTTATTTCTCATTCATAACATAATCAAGCACTTCCAAAACTCTTTCAAGTCTCTCAAACAGCCATACTTAGGGTTTCAAAGAAGTAGGTCATCTAAGGGCTCAAGGGTGGAATTCTCTCTAGAAACTTAGATATTTCAGGCATGTTACTCTTCCCTAGTTGCTAATTTTTTAAAATCATGTGATTTAAAGTATTGTTCATGAGGTATTGATATTAGTTTGGAAACAAGGGTTAAGGGTTTTGAATGCTTATTGTTTGAACAATGTTTTCCATGGCTTTCATATGATTATTGATGCTTTAATTATAGTTTTGAATTTGAGGGTGCATGGGTGTGGTAAATACATAAGGGGGTTGTGATTTCCCCAAACCTGTGACTTTTGAAGTGGTTATGACCTTAACTACATATTGTGAAATCTATTTTGAATTTGAAAAGTATGCATATTGAACTACTCTTGAATTATTACATGATGAGAAAAGTCAATGAAGCATAATGATTTTTGAATTAAAATTTAAGTGGTTGTGTAATTCCCCAAGCTAATATATAATTGGGCCAAGGGGGTTGTGAATTCCCCCAAGTGATGTAATTAATTTGGCATGTTGATGTTACCTTTCAAGCATAATGTGTAATGTGGTTCAATGAATGGTAATATGTGATAAATGATTTAATTGGGCTTTAATGAGGGTTGTGTAGCTGAGTAATGAAAGTTGAGGTCTTGAGGGACCAATACTGGAAACCATGGTTGCCGACATAGGGGTCTATATGATCGGGTGGTTTGATTCCCCTTATTATTATCATATAATTAGGAGATTCGAGTCCACCATATTATATTACATTATTGGGTGCTTGTGTCACTTGATATGCCAGGAGGTTCGACTCCCATATAGTGTATATGTATACCCTCTGGATCATACGGCCACACGCATTAGGGCCATACCATCTAGGGGAAAGCTGGGCCCATATAGCATATGGGTTCCTTCTTATGTGATGACGTTTAAGATACATAATCCAGGCTAAAGTTTTAAAGTGCATGTTAAGACTTGTTTCCTTATCCCGACATGTGATAAATATATGTATATGCATTTGATCATGTGCATTGGTTTTGAATGATTTTGAATTGTTGATTATGACATTATGTTATTCTTATGCATAAGTTATATGCTAGTGTTCACCCCACTAACCGTCATCAGATGTTGTATCCCCACGTGATGTAGGTACCAGAGATACCTCTACTTTCCTGCATAGAGTTAAGTGGATCGATTCGGTTTGTCAGTTCGTTGTGGTAAAGTGGTGAGGTTTTCTTCTCCTGAAGACTTATACATTTCATCTGTTATTATCATAGACTAGAATTAAGAGTTTTCCTTATCTTTAATATTATCATTTTTATTTTTATCTGTCAGAGTCGGGGACATGTCCCGACCAGGACTGGGTTTTGATTCTTTTGTTAGAAGGCTTTGTTGGATTACTGTGGACTTGGGTGATGTTCGTCAGTTATTTTAGCCGGTTACTGGTTATCGGTTGTAGACTTATCTTTGTTCTTTTATATTATCTTGTGCTATCTTATTATATGTTCAAAATTCATTCGATATTGGGGATGTTGTGTTTACTTGGTTAGGTTTAAGGTGTGGTCTTCGGTCCTTGTGGGACTTGAAATGCCCGTCATGGCCAGGCCCTGGTTCGGGTCATGACAAAGATGGTATTAGAGCCTAATTTTAGTGTCATTTTGTATCCACAAAGTCGTGTCAAGTAGAGTCTCTTTTATGGGTGTGTAGCATGCCACACTTTTAAGGGAGAGGCTACAAGGCATTTAGGAATGTTTTTCTTTCTTGTTATTCTATTTTGAGCTATAGATTCTAAGGTCTTGAATCTTCTCTAATTCTCGTATGTTCGCTTTTCAGATCATGCCTCCTAGAAGATTTGATACTTGTGAAAATTCTTCTGTCTCGTCTGAGGACAATGTGGACGAAGCTTATCCTACTCCAAGAGTCAAGACCCAGCCTAGGGTTACTACTTATGATTGCCCTGATGGATCTCCGTTGGTTTCTCTATCCTTCCCTGAGCACCTTAAATTGGAATGACTAATGCTGAGTTTCACCAGTTGATTCATTTGCTTACCCAGTTGGTGGCCTCCCAGACTAAGTGAGTTTCTTTTGTTGCTCCGTCCTCTAAGGCCATTAGAGTTGGCCAATTTATGAGGTTGAGTCCTCCTACTTTCACTGGTTCTAGAGTTGAGGAAGATCCTTCACATTTCATTAACAAGATGGAAAATATCTTCTGTGTGATACATGCTACTGATGTGGAGGGTGTAGAATTATCTGCTTATTAGTTACGGGATGTAGCATATCAATGGTATGAAGAGTGGGAGCAGCTTAAGGGTGATTATGTTGAGTCCTCTTTATGGGAGGAATTCTCTAGTGCTTTTCCTGATCGTTTTTTTCCTCAGGAGTTGAGGGAGGGAAATGCTAAGGAATTCATGAATTTGAAGCAAGATAGGATGACTGTAAAGAAGTATGCCTTAAAGATTCATCAGCTGTCACATTATGCTTATAAGCTGGTGTCTAGCTAAAGGGCTAGAATGAGGAAGTGTGCCTTTGGGTTATCCAGTGAGTTGATCTTGGAGAGCAAGGCTTCCTTATTATAATATCCTGAGCCTGATGCCCCGGATGCTACATGGTGCTAACAATCCCAAAGGACCACTAGCTAACCCATGACTGGTACCTGCTGCAATAACTGTATAATAACACTGTAAATGCAGAATAATGGGCTGAAAATATGCCATAAGGTTCGAAACTGTAATATTGATATAAAAGTGAAATGTGGTATAACAATACCAAAACTGATTATAAATACTGAAGTCTGAACATCTAGTCTGAAAGCCTTTAAACTATCTGAATAAGGAGTTGATGGGACATGTCCTCAACGAACTCCAACTACTGAAATAAACTAAGTGCCGAAAGAATGAAATAGTCAAGTAATAACATCCTCGAATAATGAGGACTCACTGCTAGACTATCTGCTGAACGTCTGATCTACTAAGGGTGCTCTGTATCTCGTGCTTCTTAAACTATGGTAAAAAACACCATAGTGCAAGAGAAAAGTATGCGTCAGTACGTGGAAATATACAAGTACGCAAGTGAGGTGAGGCTGAATGCAAAGGTTCATATGCATGAACAATACCAACTGACTAAGTAACATGAACGTGAGAATACATGCATGGATACGTAACTATAAATGAGTTTGTGATAATACTGACTACTGAGTCTGAATACTGATACCATGAGTATCTTATAACTGATGTACTGTTAACTTAGTGACTGTGTCTGACAGTCCTGATTCTGATAGTACTAGCTGAGTTCCGTACTGAATTGAGTGATTGTATCTGACAGTCCTGAACCTGAAGAACTATCTGAGTTCTTTTGTTGAGACTAAGACTGAAACTGTGGGAAGTAGTCATCTAACCGACATACCCCTTTTCTATATAGAGTTGGGGTCCAATTTGTAACCCCAATTGAAAGGGTGTCAATATCGCGCCACTGGTAAGGACAAGCTATGAGTGACCCTCATCAGGCAGTGTCCCCAAAGGAGAAGGTGGGACCCTCAACTAGCAGTGTTAATCCACCTCATCAACCCTCATCTATCAGTGTTGATGTCTCAACCTATGCTATCTAAATAGTTCTGAACCACAAGGATTTCTTTTAAGGGTCACACCCTCAACTGTCAGTGTGTTCCCTCATCCTTAGGTTCGCTCGTTGTAGAATCCTACTCCCAACTGAATCGACACTGAACTAATTATAATGAGATAACCTAGACTGAGGTCACTGAGTTTCGTAGACTGACAAAATGTTACTGAATTCTATTAACTAATTGAGTTTATGAGATTACTAAGTTTTTCCTGAGTCATGTAACTAACCGAATTCTACTGAGTTCTGAAACTAACTGTGAATACTACTAATCATGGCGTAACTGAGGTTATCATGAAACTGATACTGGCTCTAGGCATACAACTAAATTTTTGGGTACAAGTACCCCCAGGACTAAATAGCATGAAACCAACAAGACATGGCACTGCATGAACACATGACCATAGTCAACAATTCATAGTACAATCATTGGGGATTTTCATGAAGTATTCGCATGCCATAAGCTTACACATGAATAGGAATGCATTTAAATATATCATAATTTCATAAGCCTAATATCATGAGCATTACATCAATTTATTTCAATGCATAACAATAACATGGGAGTCATTTTGAACATAAGGGTAAAACATGGATTCATCAATTTGGTCACAATTAAGTCATAAGGCAAAATTCTTGTTCTCTTAGGCATTTTATCAAACACCTTGCATGCATAATTGTAGGCTTAGGCATGAATATTAAAACAACACATTATGGAAACATCTTACTCTTCCAAATTCAAGAATTCCAACACATACTAATATATTTTCATGATGTTTATTAAAGATTCCAACTTGGAAGTCAAACAACAACATAAACATGGATAAAATTCAATTCGTAACATGGAATTCAAAGTTTATATTTTTAAAAGGATTTCTTGAGCCTCATGAGTGAAAGAAACCCATGAATCAACACTTAACATACCTTAGATGGAAGTTTCTTAAAGATTAACGGTGGAATCTCCTGAATTAGAACCTTCAATTGAAAACCCTAGAATTGTTCTTGAGGGAATTTGAGAGAAAAAACTATATTTTTGTGATAACCTAGATAAATCTTGTGTTATAGTCTTATATAGGAGGGGGGGGGGGGAATTGACCCTTTTTCCGTTAAAGACACGGACCTTTAATGACTAAAACTAGGCTCTAATGTATTGAGCGACGTGGCGCGTCGATGGCTTTGATGCGATACCCGATGTGTCATTCCATAATCGCGCCAAGCCTCAATAGTTTTGACTCTGGCAACCTGCAACAATGTTAGCCAACGCGATAGGCGACGCGGGCGCGAAGATCGCATTGGTCCACTATTTTGGGACGCCAAACGTGGTCTAACAAGGTATGAAAAATCCGAAGCTCGTCCAGGAACACCTAATAACCTTCCTGATCATGATTCAACAAAAATACGAACCATTAAAGGACATTAAGTTCGTGAAATAATATTTCCAACTTTCGAAGGCCAATAAAATAAACTAAGTCAAAAATCTTAGCTAGAATTTTCTAAGTCTGGGACCCCTTGACAAGACTAAAGGACTAAATTAAGCTTGAGAATTTTGTGGGGTCTTACAATATCTCCCCCTTGAGAACATTTGTCCTCGAATGATACTGACTAAAATGGGAGAAATAATAAGCTGAAGTATATAGTGAAAGATGACTACATGACTGACATTACTGTCTTACTGAGGTTCATACTAAGCATACATATCTGATGCATGGTTTCATGACTGAACTGACTCATGATTACATGACTGAGATTTCTGATAAATTGAGTCTCTCACAATGAGAATGCATGTCTGATGCATGAACATATTATTGAATATGCAATGGTAGTTGATACCAAGTTTATAATGGGAATCTGAGCATGAAACTGAATACCAAGTTGTATCTGAAATTTGAACATGAAATTGAATAAGCTTAAGAAAAGCTATTACCTTGGGCTGAGTCTGAGTTTGCAGAGAAAAGGTGAGAATACTTGGTTCACATGTCTGCTTCTGCTTCCCAAGTAGCTCCCTCAACGGACTGATTCTGCCAAAGAACTTTGACTAGAGGGACTTCTTCGTTCCTCAGTCTACGAGTCTGATAGTCAAGAATTTTGACTGGAATCTCTTCATAAGAGAGGTTGTTCTAAATGTCTATGCCCTCTATTGGGAATACAACTGTTGTGTCACCTATGCACTTCTTAAGCATGGAGACATGAAACACTGGATGGACTGAGGCTAGGTCTAAAGTCAATTCGAGCTCATAATCTACCTTGCCAAAGAGACTGAGAATTTTAAAGAGACCGACATATCAGGGACTGAGCTTTCCCTTCTTGCCAAACCGCTTCACTCCCTTCATGGGAGATATTTTCAAATAAATATGATCACCAATCTCAAACTCGAGATCTTTCCTGCACATATCTGCGTACGACTTCTGTCGGCTCTGAGCTGTCTTGAGAATTTCTCTACTCAATTGGACTTTCTCTAAGGTATCGAATACCAAGTCAGGCCCTACTACTACGGCCTCACCCACTTTGAACCAACCGATTAGAGATCTGCATCTCCTACCGTAGAGAGCATCGAATGGAGCTATCTTAATACTAGAATGATAGCTGTTGTTGTATGCAAACTCAATCAAAGGAAAGTGGTCACCCCAACTACCCTTGAAATCAATTGCACACACTTGTAGCATATCTTCTAAGGTCTGGATGGTTCTTTCTGTTTGACCATCTATCTGGGGATGGAAGGCTATACTGAGGTGAACTCGGGTACCTCTATTTGAGACAATAGACAATGGGACACCGTGTAATCTGACCAACTCCCTAATATAGAGTTTGGCGTAATCCACGGCTGAATAAGAGGTATGGACTGGAAGGAAATGAGTTGATTTGGTCATCCTGTCTACAATGACCCAAACTACATCATGCTGATTACGAGTCAGGGTAAACCCATCACAAAGTTCATGTTTACTTCTTCACACTTCCAAGTGGGAATATTGAACTCTTGAATGGACCCACTAGGCTTTTGATGCT
This sequence comes from Capsicum pubescens, assembly GCA_030864215.1. Classification (NCBI taxonomy): domain Eukaryota; kingdom Viridiplantae; phylum Streptophyta; class Magnoliopsida; order Solanales; family Solanaceae; genus Capsicum; species Capsicum pubescens. Next base: position 131,772,113 of record CM061543.1, read on the forward strand.
CAATCTTAACTTACTGACATGTAGAGAACTTAGCCACAAACTCTGCAATATCTCTCTTCATACCACTCTACCAATAGATCTCCCGCAAGTCGCGGTACATCTTAGTGGCCCCTGGATGAATAGAGTATCGCACACCATGTTCTTCTTCAATGATTTGCTGTCTTAAGTCGTCTACACCTGGCACACAGAGATGAACCGGACAACATAAAACACCATCTCTCCCTTGGGAAAAAATCTCTACTTTCTGATCTCTGACTAATTCTTTCAACTTGACTAGGATGGGATCTCTAACTTGTTTTTCTTTAACTTTGGAAACTAGAGATGATTCTAAAATGTTCTAAACCGTCTGGAAGAGCCAAAACTGGAGCTGAAGTGAGTCAAGTCTTCAACTCCTGAAAACTCTTCTCGCAGGGATCTAACCACTGAAACTTGACTTTTTTCTGAGTCAGTCTATACATAGGGGATGAAATAGTAGAAAATACCTTAACAAACCATCTGTAATAGCCAGCAAAACCTAAGAAACTCCTGATATCTGATGGAGAGATAGGGCGAGGCCAATTTCTTACTGCTTCAGTCTTTTGAGAATCAACTCTAATGCCATCATCGGAAATGATATGACCAAGGAAGGATACTGACCTTAGCCAAAATTCCCACTTACTGAATTTAGTGAACAGATGATTATTTCTATGAGTTTACAACACTATTCTGAGATATTCAACATGATCACGCTCATTGTGAGAGTAAACAAGGATGTCATCTATGAAGACTATGATGAACATGTCCAAGTACTGCTTGAACACTCAATTTATCAAGTCCATGAAGGCTGCTGGGGCATTGGTAAGACCAAAGGACATAACTAAGAATTTAAAGTGACCATACCGAGTTCGGAAAGCTATTTTCTGAATGTCACATTCTCTGACTCTGAGATGATGATAGCCTGATCTAAGGTCTATCTTAGATAAATAACTGGCACCCTGGAGTTGGTCAAGCAAGTCATTGATTTTGGGAAGTGGATACTTGTTCTTGACCGTGACTTTTTTAAGCTGACGGTAATCAATGCACATTCTGAGAGAACCATCTTTCTTTCGCACGAATAAGACTGGTGCACCTCACGGGGACACACCGGGTCTGATGAATCCCTTATCTAGGAGATCCATCAACTTTTCTTTCAATTCTTTGAGTTCTGCCGGTGCCGTTCTGTATGGCGGAGTAGATATGGGCTGAGTATCTAGAAGAATATTAATGCCGAAGTCTATTTTCTTTTCGGGAAAAATTCTTGGAAAATTTTCGAGAAAGACATTTGAATATTCATTCACTATTGGGACTGATTCAAGACTGGGAGTTTTGAAACTAGTGTCCTTAACTCGAACAAGATGATTGATACATCCCTTAGATATCGTTTTCCATGCAGAAGATTGGAAACAAGATAACCTCTGGACCCTGAAGTACTACCCCTCCACTCTAGGATAGGTTCATTTAGAAACTGAAACTGGACAAATCTATTTCTGCAATCGATTGTGGCATAGCAGGAATAAAGCCAATCCATGCCGAGAATGACATCAAAATCAGTCAACTCTAATTCGACTAAGTCTAATAATGTAATTTTCTGAGATACCATAACCATACAGCTCCTGTATACCCACCGAGCTAAGATAGTTTTACCCATTGGGGTAGAGACTGAAAAGGGCTCTACTAGAATTTTGGGACTGACTCTGAAATCAATTGCTATATAAGAAGTAATAAAAGACAAAGAAGCTTTTAGATCTAGAAAAGTGTAAACATGTATATGAAAGATTTGTAACATACCAGTGACCACATCAGGAGAATTTTCCTGATCTTGTTAGGATTGAAGAGCATAAAGTCTATTTGGGCATTGCCCACTGATGGCACTGGAAGTGGCACCCTACTGGTTCGGGTGACCGGACTGAGCTGAGGAACGGTTATGCTAACCTTGAAAGCCTGACTGGGGAAAATCTCTGACCCTATGGACTAGCTTGCCACATCTGAAATAGACATCACTTCCAGCTCTGCAAACACCCTGATGGTTTTTGCCACAAGTTTGACAAAAAAGATGAGTGAGGGCACTGCTAACACTGCCCTGAGGTTTAGAGGCTGATGCTTCTTCCATCTCTAAATTTTGGCAATAGAGCACTGTCTGAGGAAGGAGCTAGAATGGATGACTTTGGGTAAAACTGAGAACGATTCCCACCTTCTGACTTAGGCTGAGAAAAGTTGAAACTACCTGTCCTTGCTTTCTTATTCTGCTTCTCTCTCAGCTTAATCTTCTTCTCTTATATCTGTTGAGCATGGATCATAAGCCTGGCTATGTCCATCTCACTAATCAACATCGTGGACCTGCACTAATTGACCACACTATTATTCACTCTAGAAACAAACTTACTCATCTTAGCCCTACTGTCTGCAACTATATGATGAGCGTATCTAGCTAATTGAGTAAACTTAAGAAAATACTTTTTCACTGTTATGTTGCCCTGCCTGAGGTTGATAAACTCTAATACCTTAGCTTTCCTCAGCTCTAGGAGAAAGAATCTATCTAATAAGGTAGTGGCAAACTCCTCCCACTCAATAGGCCCTGTATCTATAGCCCTCTCTGCCTTTTACTATTTGAACCATGTGTGAGCCACATCCTGCAACTGATATGTAGCTAGCTCAGCACTCTCACAAGCGGTAACTCCCATGATATCTATAACCTTCTGAACCTGATCAAAGAATTCCTGAGGGTTCTCATCTGACTTAGACCCGAAGAAGGATGAAGGATTTATTTAGGTGAAGTCCCAAATCCTGGCTGCAGCTGAATTGGCCACTGGGTTGGCTGGAGTGATAGCTGGTCTGTTATTTTGGGCAGCAATAGAATTATCAAGAATAGTGAATGCAGCTCTGAACTCTACATAAGAAATATGTTCGTCCAAGGGATCTGCTTGGACGGGCTGAGGGGCTGACTGATTTCCATTTCTTCTTTTGGGAGGCATGCTCTGTAGGCAAAAAGGGAGAAATTAATAAGACTGAGATTTAAATTTGAGCTCATTCTCACTGGCATGACATGAATACTAAAAGAAGGAAAACCGTTCCTTAATCATCTTATAGCCTCCTATACATAAATATGGCGCGCATCACACCCATGCACAAGACTCTACTAGATGTGGCTTTTCAGACTTCCTAGGACACTGTTGAACCATAGTCTTTGATACCAAGTTTGTAACACCCCAAGCCTGATGCCCCGAATGCTACATGGTTCTAACAATTCCAAAGGTCCACTAGCAAACCCATGACTGGTACTTGCTGCAATAACTGTATAATAACACTGTAAAAGTAGAATAATGAGATGAAAACATGCCATAAAGTTCGAAACTGTAATACTAATATAAAAGTGAAATGTGGTATAACAATACCAAAACTGATTATAAATACTAAGTCTGAACATCTAGTCTGAAAGCCTCTAAACTGTCTGAATAAGGAGTTGATAGGACATGTCCCTAACTAACTCCAACCACTAAAATAAATAAATTGCAAAAATAATGAAATAGCCAAGTAATAATATCCTCGAATGATATAGACTCACTACTAGTCTGTCTGCTGAACGTCTGATCTACTAAGGGTGCTCTGGATCTCGTGCTTCTAAACCTATGGCATAAAACACCATAGAACAAGAGAAAAGTATGCATCAGTACGTGGAAATGTACTGGTATGAAAGTAAGGTAAGGCTGAATGCAAAGGTTCATATGCATGAACAATACCAACTGACTAAGTAACATGAGCGTGTGAATACATGCAAGGATACGTAACTGTAAATGAGATTATGATAATACTGACTATTGAGTCTGAATACTAATAACATGAGTTTCTTATAACTTATGTACTGTGTCTGACATTCCTAATTCTGATAGAACTAGATGAGTTCCGTACTGAACTGAGTGACTATATCTGACAGTCCTGAATCTGAAGAACTATCTGAGTTCTTTTGTTGAGACTAAGACTGAGACTGTGGGAAGTAGTCATCTTACCGATATGCCCTTTTTCTGTACAGAGTTAGGGTCTAATCTGTAACTTTAATTGGAAGGGTGTCAATACCGCACCACTAGTAAGGACAAGCTATGAGTGACCCTCATATGGTAGTGTCCCCAAAGGAGAACGGTGGGACCCTCAACTGGAAATGTTAATCCACCTTATCAACCCTTAACTGTCAGTGTTGATGTCTCAACTTATGCTGGCTACATAGTTTTAGAATGCAAGGATTTCTTCTAAGGGTCACACCCTCAACTATCAGTGTATTCCCTCATCCTTGGGTTTGCTCTGTGCTGAATCCTACTCCCAACTGAATAGACAATAAACTAATTATACCAAGATGAACTGGACTGAGTTCACTGAGTTCTGTGGACGCACAAAATGTTAATAAATTCTTTTAACTGACTGAGTTCATGAAATTACTAAGTTTTTCCTGAGTCATGTAACTAACTGAACTCTACTGAGTCCTAAAACTAATTGAGAATACTATTGATCATGGCGTGACTGAGGTTATCATGAAACTAACACTGACTCTAGGCACACAGCTAAATTATTGGGTACAAGTACCCCCAGGACTCGATAGCATGAAACTGACATGACATGCCACTTCTTGAACACATGACCATAGTCAACAATTCATAGTACAATCATTGGGGATTTTCATGAAGTATTTGCATGTCATAAGCTTACACATAAATAGGAATGCAAGTAAACATATCATAATATCATAATCCTAATCTCATGAGCGTTACATCAATCCATTTCAATGCATAACAATAACATAGGAGTCATTTTAAACATAAAGGTAAAACATGGATTCATCAATTTGGTCACAATTAAGTCATAAGGCAAACTTCCTATTCTCTTAGGCATTTTATCAAATACCTTGCATGCATAACTATAGGCTTAGGCATGAATATTAAAAAAACACATTATGGAAATATCTTACACTTCCAAATTCAAGAATTCAAACACATGCTAACATAATTTCATGATGTTTATTAAAGATTCCAACTTGAAAGTCAAACAACAACATAAACATGGATATAATTCAATCCATAACATGGAATTCAAAGTTTATATTTTTAAAAGGGTTTCTTGAGCTTCATGGGTGAAAGAAATCCATGAATCAACACTTAACATACCTTGGATGGAAGTTTCTTGAAGATTAACGGTGGAATCTCCTATATTAGAACCTTCAATTGAAAACCCTAGACTTGTTCTTGAGGGAATTTGAGAGAAACAATTATATTTTGTTGAAAACCTTGCTGAATCTTGTGTTATAGGCTTCTATAGGGGGGGGAGGGGAAATTGACCCTTTTCCCTTAAAGACACGAACATTTAATGAGTAAAAATGGGAACCAACACGTTGAGCGATATGGTGCGTTGATGGATTCGATGCTATACCTGATGCATTGCGCTATGATCACGCCAAGCCTCAGTAGTTTTGACTCTGGCAACCTGCAATAATATTAACCAACACGATAGGCAATGTGGCATGCTAAGATTGTGTTGGTCCACTATTTTGGGACACCAAACATGGTCTAAACGAGGTCCAAAAAATCTAAAACTCATTCAGGAACACCTAATGGCCTTTCTTCTCATGAATCCAAAAAAAAATACGGATCATTAAAGGACATTAAGGTCATGAAATGAGATTGCCAACTTTTGAAGGCCAATAAAATAAACTAAGTCTAAAATCTTAGCTAGAATTTTCTAAGTCTGGGACCCCTTGACATACCTAAAGGACTGAATTAAGCTTGGGAATTTTGTGGGGTTTTATACTTATTGAACAAGGATATAGACATCTCTATACTTATGGTGTATATGCAATAAGTGGAAATGGTGTATATGCAAAAAGTGGAAGAGGAAAAGAAGAAGTAATTAGAGGTGGGTGAAAGATAGAATAAGAAGTTTTGCTACTTGAATCAGGGTGGAGGTCAATAGTAGAGTAGTAGAGATGGTGGAAAGTGGTCTAAGAAGAAGTGGGGAAATTTTGGTTCCTACTCTACAACTAGTGCTCCTTATCCAAAACTGTCAGGTGATCATCATTCTCAGTATAATAATGGGTTCTGAGCATAGGAGCCCAGCCTCAGGCTAGTGGGGACTAGTCAGCTCTATCGTATCCTTCTTGTAGATTTTATGGTTAGGTGTATTATGGTGTTTGTAAAGAAAGGAGAAATAAATATTTTAAATGTGGACAGATTGGTCATATATAGAGGGATTGTCCTTCTAAGGTTGCTTCTGGGGAACTATAATTTCTATTGCTACATCATCAACTCCTGCACCAAAGGGTGCTACTTCTTCTTTTGTCTCTGAATTGCTACTCACCAATATTCTGAGTTGTCCCCCGATGTTGTTATTTGTAAGCTCAAACTCTTCTTTCATGATGTATATTGTCTACTTGATCTCGATTCTACCCTCTCTTATGTGCTCGTTTAAGTGGCTATTTATTTTGGTTTTAACCTTAAGTGTATTCTGGATCATTTTTCTATGTCCACCCCGGTGGGTGACTCCATTATGTCCAAAAGGTTCTATAGGGGTTGTGTGATATCGCTCTATGGTAAGGAGACCTGGGTAGATCTAATAGAGCTGGACATGGTAGACTTTGATGTAATCTTAGGGATGGATTGGTTGTATTCATGCTATGTGTCTCTTGATTATCCAACCCAAAGGGTCAGTTTACATTTCCGTAATGAGCCAGTGGTTGAATGGGAAGGTATTTCCCTAGTACCTAATTGAAAGATTATTTCGTATCTTAGAGCCTATAATTTGGTTTTTAAAGAGTGCCTCTATCACTTAGTGCACGTTAAGTATTCTAGATTCAAAAGTCCTTTACATACTGTCCCTATGGTTTTTGAGTTTCCTGAGGTGTTCCCTAATGTTATTCCTAGTATTTCTCTCGATAGGGAACTTGATGTAATGACCATTCAGGTCTTTTTTTATGATTCCTCTTATTTTTGTCATTAAAGATTTTCCATAGCTGCCCTAAGTCATTTATGACTTTTTGGGACTGATAGTTTAGTCACCATGCAATTCGGTTGTTTTTTAGAACCATTTCCCTGTTTAAAAGTCTTCGCTGGTTCCAAATGGTCACCAAGAAAAAATCTTAGTAAAATGATATCAGATGTAAATTCTAACTGCTTTAACAACTCCAAAATATTGATTTTAGGTTGGGTAGACCATTGGTTCGAATCCCGCTGCACCCGAACTTATTTTGACCAATTGGTCAAAAAGTTATCGATGTGTGAGCTGATGCTAACACAATTGAGGCTTTTAATGAGAAATAATTGTGAATTTTTGAGCAACTTTTGTTATTTTTGATTATTTTACTTTGATATTGCAGTAAAAGTCATGATGCAAGGGAAATTTAAGGAAATGGAAACAAAAGAGCTGAAAACTAATGCAAAAGAACTGGAAGTGTGGCTGACGACATTCCTGATAAGTCGTCAGCACTGTGATAAGTTATCAGAAATCACGTCAGGTGTTGTAGTGTTAGAAAGATTAAAGTAAAACTGTGATGACATTTCTGACATGTCGTCACAACTATGATAAGGCGTCAGAGTTGCCGTCAAGTGTTGGCAGAGAATAAAATTTTGAATGAAGAAGTGACGGCATTTATGTTATGTCATCACGTGTATGATAAGTCATCAATCTTTGTCGTCAGTTAAAGAAGAAGATGCCAACAATGCTGGAGAGACTGACGATATTCCTGATAAGTCGTCAGGACCCTGACATACCGTCACAAATGTCGTCACCTATTCTGAAGGATTTTCTGAACATTGTGATTTTATTTCCTTATTTAGGATTAACTACAAAAAAACATTGTTTAAGGTTTTTCTAGGAAGTTGGCACTTTAGTTTTAAGAGACGTAATTTTATATTTTCTCTCTGGAGTTTCTTGACTTGAAAAAAAAACAAATACTTTGAAGAAATTATTATCAGTATTTTGGGATTTTTCCTTTGTGATCTAATCTGCGATTTGCTAGTTATTATTCATCTCTGTAAGTTTATCTTTCAAATCATTAATTCAATTATGTGTTTCGTTCGTTACATCATGAGTGGCTAAACTCTATTAACCTAAGTTATGGGATCTAGGGTTAGGTCTTGATGAGGTGCTAAGTATTCAAGATTCAAAAGGTGGTGGGATTTCTTGATAATTCTGAAGTTTTAATTAACGTCTGTTGGTTGCAAACAGTAGACACACCTGCTTTGATTTTCTTGAGAAAGAAATCAAATATATTAGGAAGTGAATTATCAATAGGGACTCAAAAATACTTCGTTTAATAATCAGTATTGTAACAAGGTTGGTTAACCTGAGGTAAAATCTAGGTAGTAGATAGAAATTTCCTAAGTCTGAGAGGAATAGGGAATTAAACGCTTAAGTAGGTCGAGATACATTTAAGCCTAACATCGATAAAGATAGATTGTTATCATACCCACCGTGAGAATCTTGAGCCACTTTTAGCATCTGTCATTTACCAGAAGCCCTAGTGAACATAATTTTGGTTATTTCATAAACTCTTGATTACAAACACTGAAACTAAAGTGACCAATAATTATTTGCTAATTATCAAAAACCCCTATTTTATCTTTTCGTGTCATTTGTCTGAATTTAACTGATAGCTATAGTTTCAAATTAGTTTAATCACCACTCACATTGTTCCCTGTAGATTCAACCCCGACTTCAAAGTTGGGTAAATATAATGACGACGACCGCCTTGCACTAAATTGACGTGTAAGTTGAGCGTTATCAAAATGGCACCATTGTCAGGAAAAAATTTGGCGTATTGAGTTGGTTTGGAATTTTAGCCTACTTTCTTGAATTCAAACTTGTAAATATTTGTTTTTAGTTTTCTTTTTTTTCTTTTGTAGGTAGATTTTTATTTTAGTTTACTTATTACTTGGCATCGCGGAATGAACATGAGATTGGTGGTTGGAAATCTTATCTTAATGATCCATGTCCATATTGTGATGGACCTCACTTTTGGCAAGATTGTAGATATGCTCACCGGAGAGAGATGTGTGCACCATCTCCATCCTACCGGGAGTATGATTTTTCTTTATGTGGTTGTCAAGATGGATATTGGAGTGATTTCCCAAATGCCCCCTCCCCCAGTATGCTAACCTAAATTCTAGTTTTTCTTATGATTTTGATAGGTCTTATGGTCAAGAACAGGTAGAATGAAGCTTGGAAAAAAGTGACATTGAAGCAATGCTTCAACTAATGTTTGAGTGTGTGGACATAACAAATGATATCATACGTGATATACATCAAGACATAAGGGTAAATAATGAGAAAAGAAGAATGATAGAGGATATAGATATAAAAGCCAAACATTCAAAGCACTTTTCCACATTATGTTTCGATGATATCTTGTCTGTGGAATCATTTAACATAATGGACGAGTGCAAAGATGAGGAGCAAGAATCTGATGTTGATAATGATCTTGATGTTGAGAAACCCTCGGTGATTTCCCAACCAACTGAACTATTTATGAATGAACATGCCAAAGACGATGAAATGGTACTAGAGTCAAAAGAAAAAATCAAGCACAATCCTTTTGAAGACTCTAGTCCATTTCGGGGTAAAAATACTAATAGGGATGCTACTCCAAAATTGAGAGCTAGTCCTCACTCGAACCACTTTTCAACATTATGCTTGGTGGATGTGATGAAAGTCGAATCACCCAAGAAAATGATGAATTTTGAAAATGAGGAGGAAGATTCTTACATTTTGGAGTTTGTCCTTCCAAAGGGGTATACTACAACCCCAATCTTGAAGGCTAAGAAGCTTAAATATCGATGTCCATTTAATGGCTTTTTAAGATCCTTACTATTGCCCAATGAGCCCACACAAAAGTTCCATGAAAAATTGGGCAAGCAGTTCAAGTCTTCGAAGTGGCGTGATAGAACATTCCTCAGCATGCCCTCACATTTGCCCAATATACCCCGAAGATGTATTGATTAAAAGTTGGGTCGACGTTTTAAATCCTCTAAGTGTATACATAAATAATTATTAACAAGGTATCTTGATGAAGTCTGAGTATTTAAGATAACTGAGTCATGCTGCGATACTAAATTAGGTGCTTCTTGGGAGGCAACCCAAGGTATTTTGTTGTTTGTATTCGTATTATATGATTGACATCAGATCTTCGCACTCGTGGTGACACAAGTATATTTCTAACTTCTTGTTTTGGTTTGATGCATTGGTACATTGCATGATTTTAAGTTGAGGGTGTCGTGGCTACTTGTGGGTGTTGATGTCCTCCATGGGTTTTTGTTGTTGTTCCTCTTTTCCCTGGAGTCTTGTTCCTAGTAGAGTCGACATATTTAGGCGTATTGTATTTTGTTTTGTGATGTGTTGTGGTTAACTAGGATAAATACAAGTAATGAGGTAGTTAATATGTTTTGTGATTTTTGAGCACCTCTCCAATGGACTGAGTTTATAACTGTGTGAATTGCATTCATCTGTGACTGTGGTGCATCTTTTGGTGGGATTAGTTCTGGCAACTTGATAATCAGTGCTAAACAATTGCACGTACCGGATAAGTAGTGATTTACGATACATTTATGTTCCATGTGTGTGTGAGGTCTTACTCAGTTCCCTTTGTGTGTGAATCCAGATCTTGCTCGATTAGTCTTGCCTTAGTTGTAGGATAGGGGTTTAGAGAGGATCATAGGCCATTTTGATTTTAGCCCACTTTTAGCCTAAATGACCTTCCATGTATACATAATATCCCTTGATCCCTATTTTGATACTGAATAGCCTATTTCTTTCATGATACCTATCACCTTTCCATTTGTTTCATAATGAACCTGTTTTGGACCTGGTCCTCCTTGGACACTGTACACCTTGACTTAGGAAAATAACCTAAGTTGAAGGTGGATATCATAAGGGTGTGTGATGCAAAATGAGTATGAAGAGAGGTCGAATAAGAGAAAAAAATAAAAAACCAGGTGTGGTGCAAAAAGAATAAGAAAAGAAAAAGTTGTATAAAAGATTAGAAAAAGATATTTTGGTTTTTGAAAAGATAGCACCCACCTTGAGCATGTGTGATCAATAAAAGAGAGGAAGAGAAAAAGGTTAAGAAGTGAAACCCCAAGAGGTTAGCATAGTGTCAAGGAGGCGTAGTTACTTTAAATACCCTTGAATATCATATCAGCCCCTAGCCTACATTACAAGCCTAGAAAAAGACCTATAGTGATCCTATCTGACCTGTCTGAAAGCCTTGGTACTGACTATAAGGGCAGGCCTATGGATTTTGATGTACATTGAGTGGAACTTCATTCTGAGAGTGAGTCTCGTGATTATCCCTAAGTGTATATATGTGATTTCTGATATGAGTGAAAAAGGGATTTCTTTGCTGTGAGGGCACACAGGTTATGTTGCTAGTTGCTAACTTGTTCAGATAGTGTGATCTTGGTACATGCAAGGTTGCTATTGCTGAATTTATGACATATATTGATTCCTGTGTGTTGCATTATTGTTTTTCAATAGTATACACAGTTGAGTTTGAATTGATTGACCTGGGATAAGGTGAAGTTGTGTTGGGATGATATAGAAAATTGACTGCCGAATGTACTTTGTATTCTCTTAGTTATATTTTGGTTGCTGGAGGACAAGCAATTGTTTTAAGTTGAGGGTGTTGATGTGTGAGCTGATGCTAACACATTTGAGGCTTTTAACAAGAAATAATTGTGAAGTCTTGAGCAACTTTTGTTTTTTTTATTATTCTACTTTGATATTGCAGTAAAAGTCATGATGCAAGGGAAATTTAAGGAAATGGAAGCAAAAAAGTTGAAAACTGATGCAAAAGAACTGGAAGTATGGCTGACGACATTCCTGATAAGTCGTCAGCCCTGTGATAAGTTATCAGAAATCACGTCAGGTGTTGCAGTGTTAGAAGGATTAAAGTGAAATTGTGATGACATTTCTAACATGTCTTCACAACTGTGATAAAGCGTCAGAGTTGCCGTCAAGTGTAGGCAGAGAATAAAATTTTGAATGAACAAGTGACAATATTTCTGATATCTCATCACGTATCTGATAAGTTGTCAAGCTTTGTCGTCAGTTAAATCATAAGATGCCAAGAATGCTGGAGGGCCTGACGACATTCCTGATAAGTCGTCAGGACCCTGACATGCCGTCACAAATGTCGTCACCTATTCCGAAGGATTTTCTGAACATTGTGATTTTATTTCCTTATTTAGGATTAACTATAAAAAGCATTGTTTAGGGTTTTTCTAGGCGGTTGGTACTTGATTTTTAAGAGATGTATTTTGATATTTTCTCTCTGGAGTTTCTTGGCTTGAAAAAAAAAGCAAATACTTTGAAGAGATTATTATCAGTATTTTAGGACTTTTCCTTTGTGATCTAATCTGCGATTCACTAGTTATTATTTATCTCTGTAAGTTTATCTTTCAAATCATGAATTTAATTTTGTGTTTTATTCGTTACATCATGAGTGGCTAAACTCCATTAACCTGAGTTATGGGATCTAGGGTTAGGTCTTGATGAGGTGCTAAGTATTCAAGATTCAAAAGGTGGTGGGATTTCTTGATAATTTTGAAGTTTTAATTAACGTATGTTGGTTGCAAACAGTAGACACACCTGCTTTGATTTTCTTGAGAAAGAAATCAAATATAGTAGGAAGTGAATTATCAACAGGGACTCGAAAATACTTCGTTTAATAATCAGCATTGTAGGAAGGTTGGATAACCTGAGGTAAAATCTGGGCAGTAGATAAAAATTCCCTAAGTCCGAGAGGATTAGGGATTTAAATGCTTAAGTAGGTCGAGATATATTTAAGCATAACATCGATAAAGATAGCTTGTTATCCTACCCACCGTGAGAATCTTGAACCACTTTTAGTATCTATCATTTACCGGAAGCCCTAGTGAACATAATTCTGGTTATTTCATAAACTCTTGATTACAAACACTGAACTAAAGTGACCAGCAATTATTTTCAAATCATCGAAAAAAACCCATTTTATCTTTTCGTGTCATTTATCTGAATTTTTTTTGTAGCTATAGTTTCAAATTAGTTTAATCGTCACTCACATTGTTCCCTGTGGATTCGACCCCAACTCCAAAGTTGGGTAAATTTATTGACGACGACCACCCTACATTAAATTGATGTGTAAGTTGAGCGTTATTAGTTGATAAATTAGAAATTCAGTTATGGGGCCCATATTTGGTCGAAACGATCTCAAATGGAAAATACGACTTTTCCAACATGTCCATAATGTCGAAATCAGTGTGGCTACATATTTTGTATGCTCATATTAGATTTTGGATGCATCCCGAAGCATTGGCCGAAACTTGGAATTTTATTCCAAGTTTCAGCCGTCATCTGGTGCGGTAGAAGGTGCTGTGATCGCGGAGAGAGTATTGTGATTGCGTGAATTGAGGATCTGGAAAGGGGCATTTAAATGCCCTTTTGTCGAGATTTGGCCATTTTTGTATTGCTTTGAATCCCATAAACACTAATAGAGTGTGTAGTCCACTAATTGAGACTTGTGTGTGGTTTAACTTGCATATACGTAATAAACAACGAATCTAAGATATGAATCCTTCATTTATAGTGTTGAATTCTTGATTATTTGACCAAAATCTGAAATGGCTTGAGGGATTGATTTACTCCCAAATATGCTTGGTTTGCACCAAATTCTTGAGGGATATATCTCTTTAATGGTATTTGAACAATCAGTTGGTCTACGAAACTCGTTTTCCATATATGGGATCCACTTGGGGTTTTTTGGTGTCTTTATAGACCGAAAGTACAATTGTGAAATATGGCTATTGATATTCTCATAATAATGCATAGATTGTGTTTTTGATAGCTTGGCTCCTTGGAGAAGCTTCGAGGAAAGAGAAAGTGAAGGTTATCGGTTCGTGAGCTATATTTGGATTCGAGGTTGGTTAGGCTTACTTCTTGTTAGATTGAGCTTTATTATAGTCTGACTTTGATATATTTATAATATTGGGAGGGTTTATATGTAATACCCCGAAAAATTTTTCATCGAAATTTTGTGCGTAAAACATATTGGGTCCTATCTTTTAGAACGATTTATAATTTTTTGTGTGAAATTTCCTAGATTTAGAGCCACCGTTGCGAAGAGCATCAAATAATATTTCCAACTATATGTGGATCATCCAAAAAGGACATCCGAGCGATGATTTACGAACATTTCGATCGAACGGTGAATAGTGATGAATAGTAAAACGTGCAGGAAAAAGTACTGAGGCCAGGCGTATTTTTTCTCCAACTTCAAACGACCATAACTCCTTGTACATAATGATCTGGGTGAGATACTATATATAAACGGAAAGATCTTAGAGTCCTCTTTCTAATAAAATTGGTTTCATTTAATTTGGATATTGTAGTAAAACTTTATGGTCAATCTACTTCAGCCTATCAAAACAGTCCCCCATGGACAGATTCGGGTTTTATTTGTTTCTTAGGGGCATTTTGATCTTTGACCACTCTTTTAAACCTCTATAAATACCCCATTCAGCTGAGAACTTGTATTATTTTTCTCTCATTTCTCTTATATGTATATATATATATATCAAGTTAGGGTTAGGGTTTTGAATTGGGAGAAATTAATTGGAGGCTTTGATTCAAGAATTCCTTCCGTCAATATCTTCCTGCTACGGAGTCTAAGGTATGAAAGTTTTTATTTATGGATCCCTTCCGTCCATAAAGCCCAAGAATTCTATTTTTTTCAAAATATGAACTTGTGGTTTCTATGTGTTGATTGAATTTAATTGATGATAATATTGTATTGTGACTTCTAAATTGATAGCATGAATATTATTATGGTGTGTGTGATTGGAATTTATGTTCTTATTGTGGATGAGATATTGGGACGTAATTGTTATGAAATGGGAAAGTTGATGCATATGATGTGAATGAAATGTTGAGAATGTTGTTTATGAATTGGAGAGATTGTGTTGAGTGATTCGAAAATATATATAAGTTTGTGATTTCCATGCTTTGTGTAGAATTAAGTTGATGTTAAAATTGTGGCATGGTTGAATAGAAATTATGTTCATGATGTAAATATGTGTTTGACCTTCAAGTTAAGGTCTTGAATATTGTTAGCACGTGTTGTGGATTTAATTCGATGTGCATGATGTAGAAGGATGATTGGAGCATGTTTGTTTATGGATTGGAGGAATTGTGTTGAATTTATGAGATCATGATAATTAGAGTAGCGAATTGTTGTGACGCCAAGATGAGTGATATTGAGGTAATTGTTTTTTCCATGTGTTGTACTATGTTTATACCATGATGTATCCGCGTGTGGAAAATTGGTTAATAGAGTTATGATTCTTAGTAGTAGTAAGTATTGGGAGATTATGTTATGCATGTTATGTGTTCGTCGAAATGCCGATGTGAATGAGGTTGTATCGAGATGTTGTCATGAAATCCCTATGGTACATAAATCTAAGGATGAAAAGGGTGGATGGAATCTTGGTATGATTGTGTGACATTATGGTGGTGTGTGGTGTATAAATATGTGAATTGGATAGTTGAATAATTGTAAACTAGACGAATCCACCTATGCTTAAGAGATGTATGTAAGGTGTTTGTGAAAATGCCTAAGAGACTAGAGATTATGTTTTTACAATATAATAGGTCCCAAATGACTAGTCGATGATTCGATGCTTATGTCCAACGTAATTTCCATGCTATGTGTTTGTTGAAATAATTATGTGAATAAAGTTGTATCATGAATTGGAAAGATGATTTTACATTGGATAATGTTATTAAGCCTTGATTTATACAAGTATTCCATTATTTCCACGTTATGATGTGATAAGTGGTATTAAAAATCTTATGTCCCTATTGATTATTGTTTCAAGTGTCTTTAAAATGTGAGTTGGATTGTGAATTGAGGCATGTTGACGTTGAAGTTGTTGACGTTGAAGTTGGAGGGCTATGATGAGCCTTGGCATTGTTTTGGTGTTATTGATATTGTGGTGGTTTTAAAAAAAAAGGTGATACGTTTCGATGTTGAAAAATATTCTTGATTTGAGTCGAGTTAGGGATCCGCAAATGATTATTTAATAATTTGAGAAAGATACATGATTTTGGTCATCATTGTTGACCCTTGAGATATTTTGAAGTGGAATCCCTAACGCGTTCTGAGCTTGTCGGGGAGTAGTACTTAGCACCGAGAGGGAAATTTGGTATTTTCCCAAACCTATGTGCCACCGTAGGGTTGTTTGATGATGATATTATTGGCCAGAGAGCCCGATTGTGATTATTGCAGTTTTAAGGTCGTACTCCCTGGCAAAGAGTATGACGCTCCCGCCAACGGGGGTTTCAAACGTTGGTATTCCACGTAGCTCGCGTGGAGTTGTCGGTTATAGGAAACTCCCCTGTCCATAAGAGTCATGTTTATTGAAATATCGAGTCAGTTTCACGGTAATCTCAATCGAGCGATGAACAATGAACTCCCGGTTAGTTTCAAAACTTGGGGAAAACTCAGTAATCTCAGAAATCACTCTCGAACTTATTTATTATCATTATGGAGAGACTTCCTGCTAGATGAGGGTTGCTCTCGAATGTATTTAATCTGTATCAATGAGAATTGAGACTTCCTGCTAGATGAGGGTTGATCTCGGGTTCAGTTATTTAGTAATTCAGGGTCAGTGGACTCGATCTCAAATATTGGTATCAGTTTCTCAGATTATCATAAAGACTTGTGTGTACGAATTCGGTTATCGATAATATAAGTATGGTATTAAGGTCATGGTGTTCGGTGTCATATATTGGCATGATTTTGGTTATACGTTATGCATTTATGCATGCATTATTGATCAGACATGTTCATGTTTAAATACTGCATAATTTCTATACATGTTTACTCCCGCAAAGGCATGCTGTACAGATTGTTATGTTCATGCATAAGCTTTATATATTTAACCTTACCCTATCCTTGCATACTCGGTACATTTTTGTACTGACGTATTTGCGCTATGGTGCTTTCTCTTATGTTACACCATAGGTTCAGTAGAGCGTGATCCAGAGTATATTTAGCTATCGGATCTTGTAGCAGTGGGTGCAACAGTGAGTCCTCATCATCCGAGGATATTCCATTTTAGTGTTTTGTTGATTTTAGTAGATGGAGTTAGTTGGGGGATTATCCCTTCAACTCCACAGTTTAGACAGTTAGAGGCTTTTCAG
This sequence comes from Capsicum pubescens, assembly GCA_030864215.1. Classification (NCBI taxonomy): domain Eukaryota; kingdom Viridiplantae; phylum Streptophyta; class Magnoliopsida; order Solanales; family Solanaceae; genus Capsicum; species Capsicum pubescens. The sequence goes on from CM061543.1 coordinate 131,789,339, forward strand.
ACAGATGTATTAGTGTGTGGTTTCCAGTATTGGATATTTTTAAATGTTTGAACCTTATGTCAAGTTTACGCATGTATTTTATTATATTATGCAGTGAACAGGTACAGATATCAGAAAAGGATTAGCTTGTGGTCCTTCATGATCATAAGCACTGTGTGGTGTTCTGGTTCTCGAGAATCGGGGCATTACATTATAGGTGTTGAAATGGTAGATGATAACGTTTGAGATTTGTTGAACCACTTAGGCTATTGAACTCATAAAGTGTAATACTTGACTTATAGTCTAGAACCTTGGTTAGTTGGACTTGTTATCTCATGAATAACATGAGAATTCTATAGTTGGTCTAGTTAGATGATAGTGACCTTGTCACTCATATTAAAGAGTAAGTTGACCTTAGTTACGGAAATTGCCCTAGTAGCTTGGATGAATTAAGAGTAATGCTTGAGGAAGAATTATACCATAGAAATAGTGTTGATTGATAAACCTCTAAGACATGACTTAAATGGCTTAGCTTAGTCCCAGGTAGAAGTTAAACTTGAAGAGGAATTTGGGTCATTATAAGAAGAACTTTACCAGCCTTAAGCTTGGACTATGTAGTTTCATTAGTGACGTAGATACTTGTTAAACACATAGAATATCCCTTTGATAATATGATGATGCCCGGCATATCCGAAGGATATATTGATAATATGATAATGCCCAGTAAGTTCTTAGGATATATTGATGATATAATGATGCCCGGTAAGTCCGGAGGATATATAGATGATATAATAATGCCTGACAAGTCCGGGGGATATATTGATGATACCCGGAAAATCCAGAGGATATAATGTTGTTATGTATGATAAGCATATAATATGTTTATGTGTAGAATGACTTTATATGATTTCATTCGTACGTGCTCTGTGGATGTGATGTTATTCTTTACATTGTCGGTTATAGTTCTTCTGTGCTAATCACTTGCTAAGCGACGTAGCTCATGTTAGTGTTAAATAACGAGTAGGAGTAAAATATACCAAATAATGAATTAAGATTAGTTGGTAAGTGAAATCTTGTGTAGAATTAATGACTCACCTAGTGGGTATATTTAGCTTTGAATAAATGTATTAATTAAGGAATAATGCCTATAAAAATTAGCTATGTGGTAACTATTTGTCTATTAAGTGATTGTTTTACTTGATGGCTAGAAGTCTAGAGTACTAGTTAATGAACCTTGTCTAGTGCAAATGTGGTAACTAGCAATTGTGGTTAATGATGATAATGGGTTTAGCATTGGAGATGATTAGTGATAGTGATGACTAATTTATGATGTTTATTAGTTGTTAAATGAGGATTTGTAGATTAATGGTGCTAGATAATAAGAGACGTTAGTTGATAGATAGATAAGTGTTCAAATGATGATTAGTAGCGTTATCCTAGATGGCGACCAGCGAATTAGTGGTTTACTAATAATCATTAGCTAGCAAATAATGAGTAATTAAAGTATATTGACAAGTTAAATATCTATATAGTGACATGATTATGGGTATTGGCACCTTGGTATTTGTTATTTAATTGCGGTAATGGTTGATGATTATGAATATTGGCAAATGGCCATTGATGGGAAATGTGGAAAACCATGGAAAATGAGAAGTTTGTTATATATCTATTTACGTTGAAGATTTGATCCTTTGATTCACTCTACGGTGGTATGGGACGCCTTGATGGGTTATTTACTTTTTTTTGGCTGTACTCCCCGGTGGTATGGGATGTCATGGTGAGTTCTTTTACTTTATGCTCTAATATATATATATGTGCGCCAACTTGATATTTATGTGGTTGTAATTGTATTAGTGTCACTTTGCACTTTCAGATCAATTACTCCTTATATATGATGGTATTGGCGTGTATTCAAATGATATTTGGTATTATCGTTCTAGTTGATCATTTATTTTATATCGTGATGATGAATACAATTTAGGTTCAATTATGTACCTTGACTTAGAGATAATACCTTGCTTTATATTATCTTTATATCATAATTTAGCTTCGTCGGCCGATGATTCCTACTGAGTACCCATTTTTTTGGTACTCATACTACACTTCTATACCTTTTTTGTGCAGACCCGAGTACCAGTTACTGCCGCTGCATTGAGTTTCTGTAGTGTTGATCACTCGGAGATAGAGTGAGCTTTTGGAGTTTTGAGTTACCCATTTCCCTCTATTATTGTTAAGTCTTTTGTATTCGAGATGAATGTGTTGACTATTCTAAACTTTTGGGTTGTATTTCCTATTATAATACTTAGATGATCCTGTAATGATATTACCAGGTTGTGGGATTGATATCCGTATTTTGATTGTCTTTTTTAGTAGAACATTGTTGATTATGATTTTGTTCATGTATTTAGGCTCGGTGAGCAATTCTACCGAAGTAACCTTTTTCCTTAGCTTCGGATTACAGTGTTTCCTTACTTACTGAAAGTATTGATATATATAGTTTTGATGATTAGCAGCTAACTTCAAGGGACTAGGTCCTTAGATATTCATGGTACAGTATAGCTGGCACGCGTGTCTGTACAGTTTTGTCCTATTTTGTAACAAACTTGAAGGTGCTGCTTGTACCAATCAGGCCACCTGGTCCAATGAGATTTCATCCCTAATCATCACCCAGCTATAACAGAAAAAAAAGGCTTCTTCATCAAATATTTTTTGTACAAATCTAAAGAGTGAAGAGAGCTAGCAAGAACTCCATTTCAAGATTGCTCAAGTATTGCGCATGTTCTTATCTTTGTAGTATGCTTAAAGAGTGAGTGAGTGTTCTTGAGTACTGATTCGTAAAAGAATTACTCATTCTATAAGAGTAATGTCTTGCGTTGCAGTTTCTCAAGAGTACTTAGGTAGAGTTGCCTAAGTTTTGATACTAATTAGAGCTAATCAGTGTAGAGGGTCCTTGGCAGAGTTGTCAAGATGAGCTTGTAGTAGAGTTATTACAAGTGAAAGAAACCTAGAAATAGGTTCATTGAAGACTGTAATAAAGAGTTTGATTATAGTGGATTTTGTGGAGCTTTTGAGGGCAAGCCGTGGTTTTTTCTTTCCTTGAGCAAGGGGGTTTCCACATTAAATCCTGTGTGTTTTTACTTTTCCTGAACTGTCCTTTTTTCCTGCACTTTAGTGTTTGATTGCCTGTGATTGACTTTTGGGGACCTGGTTCCCTCACTGTGTGGTGCAAATCTAAGGGTTCTACAATTGGTATTAGAGTAGGGTTCACTTTAAAAGGTTCACACGTAGAGCTTCTTAGATAGTATGGCTACACCATCTAATCAAGAAGAAGGGCAATCAATCACTAAATCACCAAGATTTAATGCACAGTACTTGGGTTGTGGAAAATAAGGATATTTGACATCATCATGGCTGAGGATAGTGAACTAATGGATATAATTCTTAATGGTCCTTATGTACCTGTAAAAGAAGTCAAAGAAAGTGATGCTACAAGAATGGTTATCAAAAGAAGGAAGGAATTCAGTGAAAAAGACAGGAAAAGAATTGGGAAGAACTACAAGGCAAAGAAACTCTTTGTCTATGACATAGGACCAGATAAATACAATAGGATTTCAGCTTATGAAATCACTAAGAAAATTTGGGACTGCTTGAGGACAGCTCATGAAGGATCCACTGTGAAGGATTCAAAAGTTGATATGCTGACCACTCAGTATGAAACCTTCAAAATGAAAGAAGGAGAAACTATTTAAGAGATACATACCATGTTTACTTCTATCACTAATGAGTTGCACTACTTTGGAAAAGTAATTCCTTTATACAAACAAGTGAGGAAAATCCTTGGGGTTCTTCCTAAATTCTGGGAAACCAAAGTGGGTGCTATCACTAAGGCTAGGAACTTGAAAACTCACTATGGATGAACTTATTAGGAACCTGAAAGCCCATGAACTCAAGAAGCAGCAAGGAGAAGAGAAGAAGAAAGTAAAAGGGAAAATCCTTGGCACTAAAAGCTTTCAGGTCAAGTTCAAATGAAGAAGAGATTGATGTTGACTACTTAGCAAAAGAATTGTTAGATATCTGAGGAAAAGAGACCAGTTACAAAAAAGTGGAAGTAGCAGTGGAAAAGGTGTAACTATGGAGGTGTGTTACAAATGTGGTAGTCCTGAGCATTTCATAAAGGATTGTCCTATGCAAAAAATGGACCATCAGGAGTATCTCAATGTTGGAGGTGACAAAGAAAATAATAGGGACCAGGTCCTTGTGAAATAAAAAAGATAGGTTGCAACTGACTTTGTATTTAAACAAGCTTCAACTAGTTGGGATGACTTCTCTAGTGAGTCTGATGATGCTTAGAAGTCTGCAGATGTTTCTATGCTTGCTGTGGAGGATGAGAAGGTGACCTTTGATTCCTTGATTTCTTCAATGGAAAACACTAAAGATAAAGAAGAAAATAAGGTAACACTTTTTGACCTTAAAGAAAACTTGGACAACTATTCAGCTAGAAAGATAAAAAGGCTTGCAAATATGATGATTGACTCTTTGTGTGAAATGACTAAGATAAATTTTTCTATAGAAGAAGTGGAAAGTCAAGAACTTGAGTTAATTACTTTAACTCTCCAAATATCTTAAACTGAAGAGCAGGTTAGCAAGTTAAAATTTCAAAAACTGAAATTAGTTAGTCATTTGGAGAAAAGAGATGATGCTTGTAGTAAAGAAAAGATAAATACTCTAGAATAAAAAATTGAAGATCGGGGGTTTGAGCTGATATCTTTGACTCTCCAGATATCTGGAACTGAGAAAAAGGTTGCTAAGCTGAAATTTGAAAATCTGAGTTTGTTAAGTCATCTAGAGAAAGTAGATGCTTCTGAGTATAAAAGAAAGAAAGAAGCCTCAAAGTTTTTGGTTGAACTTGAAGAAAAATTGGAGGATTTTCAAAGACTTCTCATTACTGCACTTTATAAGAATGAGGACTTAGAAAGGGACATGGTCCGTCCAAGGGAGGAATTCAAAAAATCCCTTCAGTGGAATTCATCCTTATAAATCCTTTCTAACCTAACTGGTCAATGATTTAATAGTGGTAAGGTCCTTGGGTATCAGAAGAAAACACATTCATCTAGGTCAAAAGACAAGGTTGCTCAAACTGTTAAAAACAAAGCATATAAATCCTTGTGCACTCACTGTGGAAGAGATGGACACCTAAAAGAAGAATGTCAAAGATGGCTCAGAGAAAGAATGACAAATGTTGGACATGTCAACAAAGGTAACACCTATCACAAGGGTTTAAGACCTTGGAAAAACATGAAGAAAAACTCTCTACATAGATGGATCAAGAAGGATTTGATCACTCCATTGTCCTACTACTGAGAACTCAGACTGAAGAGGGTTCCCAAATCTAACAAGTGATTATAGTCTCAGGTATAAGGAAGATAATTGTAGTAAAAAATGATCATTAAAAATGAGTGATAAAAAAGCTCAATGTTGAAAGGTCTGAATGTATTCTCTCTATCAAGAAAGTTCAAGATGGAAGTGTCTCAGGTGAAATAATCAATTTCAAAGAACCTGATCCATGGAAGAATCTAGCTGAAAATCTCCATGATAAGAAGGAAACTGTGTGCTTTGAAGAAAGAGGGTTGATAATGTTGATGATTATGATTAAAGGTTGGAAGATGCAGATGAGAATGGTAATGATGCAAAATGTCAGTCACTAATTCTAGATCAAGACTAAGAATAATTAGAAGGGGTCATGATAAAACTCTTAGGGACCTATACATTAAGAAACTCATCCCAGGTAAAGAAGCTTCAGTCTTGTGAATAAGTTAATTCTGGGACCTTATCCTCAGACCTACCTTCAAGAAAACTTTTTTAATGATATGGTGTGTTAAAACTAACAAGCTATAGCATGGATTGATAAAATCAACCTGACTTATTAGATGAATCAACTTCCCTTCCAAAATTTAGCTATGTTTAGGAGGTGGGTATCCTTGGTAAATTATGTGCATGTTGGTCTAACTCAGTACCATACCCTTGCAGGTATACACCCTTGGGAGAAAATTTGGAGGTTGACAGATGTGAAAAGCATAAAGTTGAGGATTCACTCACACTAGAGAGGGACCTGGTCCTATATCTCAGGTTAGTTTCATGTATGTGCCAATTTTGTCTGTTCTGTCAAGAAAAAACTGTGTCCTCTCTATCTTTATGTCAAAAAAAGTTGTCCTATTCTAAAAGGGAAGGTGAGTCACCTAAAACTCTGAAATTGATTATATCATGTTCCCCAAAAAACTCTTTCGTGTACTTGTTGCTCCCTTAAATCTAGTTGTATCCACTCCTTCTCTTATCATAAAGGAAAATCCAAATCCCTAATATCCCTCTTTATAAAAAGACCTTCCTAATAGCTGAATCTCTTCCATTTACATGTCCTTCAAAGGATTCTGATCTTACTATTGTGAAAAATCCCTTCCCAAACCTTCCTGAAAAATATCTTTCTTCTCCTACTCTTCCAAATCTTAAATCCTTCATTATTCAACCTATTAATGAAAAATCATCCCTGAATTCTCAAAACAGTTTTGATGATGTTGTATCAGATAAAACTTGGGTTGCTAAAAACCTCATGTTGTGGTCAAATAGCCCAGGAAAGAGCATAGTTGATCACAAGAAAATCAATGTCAGTAAAATACCAAGAATTTCTAGAAAATTGTCTGGAAGTTTTACTGAAAAACAGCTGACTCTTGAGGGATCTGGTCCCAAGAATAGAAATATAGATGAAAGGGAACCTGTGATCCTTTATTCTAGAAGAAAGAATAGAGATAAAAGTAAGGTTGTATCCAAGAAAGTTAGAAACAGGTTCTTCAAGAATCTAAAGGTGTTAACTGGAAGTTTTTTTTATTCAAATAAGCTAACAAAACCAAGTATGGTGGAATTAGTTGAGCTGGTTAAACATCAAGGTTGGATACATGTCATGAAAGAAACTATTCCCACTATTTTTGATGAGATAGTTAGGAAATTCCGTTTCACTTTGAAATTCTTAGAAGATGGGAAAAATCTGACTGCATAGGTCCAAGAAAAAAAAATAAAGCTAAATGAGGAAACACTGGGAAGAATTTTATAAGTTCCTATATATGGGGTGAGAATTGTCTCCAAGAAGTTCCCTTCAATATAATTCTAAGCAAATGGATCCAAGGTCAAAGGGAAATCCATGGCTACAGAGAATAGGAACTCATTCAAGAGTGAGTTTCAATTGATTTTTGACTTTGTGAACAATGTAATTCTGCCTAGGTAACAAAAGAGAAACGTTGCCTCAATCACTGACTTATATATGATGGAATGCCTTAGTTGCTTTGAGTTCATTAATCTACCTAGGTTAATGATAGAACACAATCACAAAGTGGTTCTTGGGGAAAATGGAAAGCATGGCATGCCTTATGGATATTGTTTTAACAAAATACTTGATCATTATGGCATTGTTTGTGATTCTAGAACCAAGGATTTGTGGTTCAAATGCTTGGCATAAATACACTGGTCAAAATTGAGTATTTACTCAGATATGATTTATTAAAAGGAGGTCAACAAGGAAAGAGAGGAAATGGAGGTTAATTTAGCTGCCAAGGATAAAGAAATTAGCAAGTTCCTAGTGACAATTTAGCATCTCTCCAAAAGAAACCCATATGACACAGAAATGCTCAAAACTGAGAATGTTGAACTGAAGAAGAGGGTGTCAATCTTAACTGATGAGATCCTTAGCCTGAATGCAGAAATTAGGAATCTCAACAATAACCTAACCATACTTCTTCAAAATCTTTTTTCCAGTCCTTCACTTGTTAATTCTTTCTCATTCCTGTGGCTTTTTCCTAAGAATATTTAATTTATGCACTGCAATGATAATTATCCATCACTTATGAATGAATCTTTTCTTTGTGTGTTATATTTGTTACCTTTAACTTGCAAAGTTGTTCTTCATGTTAGTGTTGTCCCGGTGGCCATGAGTTAACTAATTTATGCTTAATTTACTCTTTGTTTACTTTTCTCACTTTTCAATGATGCCAAAAGGGGGAATACTGAGTACATATAGTAGGGGACCAAGTACCAGGTAATTTAAATGGCATATTGGTAGGGGAAGTAAGTGATGTGATGAATAGATGAATGAAGGAAGGCATATAGATAGGAGAAGTATGCAAATGCACTAAATGAAGGAGCATGATGATAAGGGAAAGTAAACGAGAGTTTTTGTTGCATATGACAACAAGGGACCAATTCCCTGTGTTGCATGATGGTGGAAGCATGGTGATAGGGGGAACATTCATCTTTAGAGTGGTAATCACATTAATTAAATATGATAGATATGCTTAAAGCTGCATGGAGTTGTATCATTGGTTTGTCATCATCAAAAAGGGGGGAAATTTATTATATGTAGTTTTGATGATTAGTAGCTAACTTCAAGGGACTAGGTCCCTGGATGTTCATGGTATAGTACAGCTGTAACGCATTTTTATACAGTATTATCCTCTTTTATAACAAACTTATAAGTGTTGTTTGTACCAATTAGGATGCCTGGTCTAATGAGATTTTAGCCCTAATTATCACCCAACTATAAAAGAAAAAAAGGCTTTTTCATCAAATATTTTTTGTACAAATCTAAAGAGAAGAAAGGTAGAAAAAACTCCATTTCAAGATTGCTCAAGCATTTTTCATGTTCTTATCTTTGTAGTATGCTTAAAGAGTCAATGAGAGTTCTTGAGTGATTATTTGTAAAGGAATTACTCATGCTATATGTAACACCCCGTAAATTTTTTCGTACACTTATCGCGATTATATGGAGTCCTAAAGGCTTGCGTATGGATTAAATTAAGTATATGGTGTTCGGAAGTATCCCGTCAATAGTTGTATGTGTAGGTATTGGAATAATCTTTCCAACGATATAAAGTTTGCCCAAAACAGAGGAGTATTTCATATAAGCGAGCACATTCGAAATTTCAAACGGTGGCCGGGAAGCCTGTGAACAGTAAATCTGCAGGAAAATTACTGCAGCTAGGCAAATTTTTTTGGATCAACTTTAGACGATCATAACTCCTTGTACAAAAAGAACTGTGTGAGCTGCTATATATAGAAGAAAATCTCTGAGAGTCTTCTTTCCTATGAAATATGTTTCATCCAAATTCAATGTCTGAGTAAGGAGGTATACCCGTTTTACTACAGCCTATCAAAAAAAAAAATAGAATTTTGGGACAGATTTTTGGGTCAACTTTAAACGACCATAACTCCTTGTAAAGGAATAACTGGGTGGTATACTTTATATGAAAATGAAAGACCTTTGAATTATATTTCCAATGCAATTGGTTTCACCCAAATACGATACCGGAGCAAAGAGTTATGATCGATTTACTTCAGCCTGTCAAAACTGTCCACTGGGGATAGATTCGGATTTATTTAATTTTTTAGGGCAAAATGGTCATTTTCTATTACCTATTGGACGAAAAATTGGTCTTTATAAACATACACTTAGCCTCATATATATCATATATCATCCAATTATTAAGAGAAGGTGAAACCCTAGCCTAATTTCAACTTCAAATATTTTGTGATTCAACCGTAGAAAATTCGAATTGGTTCCGTAGTTGTGTTCACCATCTCGAAAGCTTCGAGAAGCACCCCATGGTTATGTAAGGAGGATTCTAAATACAAGAGTTCATTTTTAAGGTATGAATATTGTTTATTCTTGATTCTTATTCATGAATAAGAATTGATAAGGGATTATGAGTATTGTCTTGATGTTGGAAGATAACTAGTAACATAGTTATGAATTGTTTTGTATAAATTGTTAGTAGTAAATTATGAAAGTTGTTGTATTGGATTATGGAAGATGAATTGTGGTGATATATCATTATATTAGTGGTTATGTATGCCTAGTGATCATGTTGGTATTGGATGGTGATTAAGAGGGGAAATAAAGGCTAAGAGTGATGTTGAGGGATATTGCATGAAAATACATGATATGTGAATGTAATAAGAGTATAAGAGGATGTATGTAGCACTCTTATTGATGAGTTAAAGGATTACTTCCTATACATTATTTGGTGAAGTTAATACCTAAATGGTAAGGTTTGGTTGCTAATACTAGTTTGCCACAAATGACTTATTGTAGATAAGTGTTCGAAGAGTACGGGAAGTCAAGTTGGACTTGTATTGAAGTGGTTATATCAAGGTATGTAAGACATACTCTATCTAATCTTTGGCATGAATAATGACCCATGGCACTCTCAAGTAAGCTTCCAACATTGTCCTACGACACATGACGCATAATAACATCATATGATCTTCGACACTACCAATTGAACTTGTTTTCACTTTTAAGATGTCCGGCTAGTCAAAAAAATATCCATATACTATTGTTGACTCTGAAATGGTTTAATGAGGTATCCATGATTCTCTACTTCATTTTCATTATATTGATTACCTATTTACATGTTTTACCTATTGAGGTATCATGGCTTCAAGTTCCATAAGGTGTGACCACAAAGTAACCAATCTCAAAGATTAATTGAAGTAAGAAATGGAATGTCTTTATTTTAAATTGTTGATATGATGTATTATATTAGTACTTCTGATCAGTTGGCCATTGTATTATAAAGATTATGTATATATGCTATTCCAGGGGTGGTCCCTGATGTATTGTATTAGTACCACTGATCAGTTGGCCATTGTATGACATATGTTATATATTGATAAGGAATACGGGAAGTAATGATATGAAAGTAATGTGCAGGTATCCCATCAACTCGTTTAAGTGTGGTCTATTCATACTATTTATTCACTGGTATCTGGGTTCTGTTGATCTTTTGTATCTCATCTTGATACTCACTGCCTTACATACTCAGTACATATTTCCGTACTGACGTCCCTCACGGGGGACCTGTATTCACACCTGCAGGAACAGGTACTTCAGGTCGTACACCTCCGCAGTAAGAGCCAGGACATTCTGTTGATAGTGGTGTGCTCCAGTTGTTTCGGGGCATCCCAAGTCGTTTCTATATGTATTTTTGGTATTTTTATAAAAGTCTTTTGTGGGAGGGAGTTTGTCCCGACCCTAACTCAGTTGTGTATCTATGTAGAGGCTTTTGTAGACATATTGTACAGCCATAGGAGTGTTTGGTTGATAGACGTGATGGCTCTGACGGCCAATTACTGTTTATATATATATATGCGTGTCTGCTGGGCTGATACAGGTACTGTTTTCTTCTATTTACAACGAAGTGCTGCCCAAATTTCTAATTTTCTTAAGTAATGTAAATGTGAAAGTATAGGTTATGAACGGGTTCTCCCGGGCCTCCTCGGCTACGGGTGCCAGTCCGCTCCAATGGGATTTGGGGCGTGACAGAAGTGGTATCATAGAAGTTCGTCCTAGTGAGTCTACAAAGTCGTGTCTAAAATGGCATCTATAGAAAAGCAGGGGATGATTAAGGATCTTCACCAACTAGCTAATTTGGGAGTTCTACTTCTCGAAACTCCAAATGAAGAGGTTATTATACGTAATGCAGCGGAATCTTCATTAATAGCTGAAGTGAAAGAGAAGCAGTATGCAGATCAAATTTTATTGCAGCTTAAGGAGGATGTGCAGAGTGGCACGACAAAGGCATTTGAGCTTACACGAGAAGGAGTGCTTCAGTGTCAGAATCGTTTATGTGTACCTGATGTAGTTGAGCTAAGAAAGAGAATTATGACAGAAGCACACTGTTCAAGGTATTCCATCCATCCAGGGTCAACTAAGATGTATCAAGATTTGAAAGCAATATATTGGTGAAATGACATGAAGAAGAATATTGCCGAATTTGTAGCTGAATGTCTGAATTGTCAAAGAGTCAAAGTAGAACACCAGAAACCCGGTGGTTACATGCAATGTATAGATCTTCCAGTCTGGAAGTGGGACAAGATCAATATGGATTTCATCACGGGTTTGCCTAGTACATTTCGGAAGTTTGATTCCATATGGGTGATCATTGATAGGCTTACCAAATCCGCGCACTTCTTACCAGTTAAGACAACTTATACGGCGGAAGAGTATGTGAAGTTGTATATTAAGGAGATCGTTCGGTTACATGGAGTTCCAATTTCCATTATATCCGATCGAGGAGCCAAATTTACCGCGAATTTCTGGAAGTTTATTCAAAGGAGTTTGGGGACACAAGTAAATCTAAGTACGGCTTTTCATCCTCAAATGGACGGACAAGTGGAACGTACCATCCAGACACTTGAAGATATGCTACGAGCATGTGTATTAGATTTCAAAGGAAACTGGGATGATCACCTACCTCTTATCGAGTTTGCCTACAATAATAGCTATCATTCAAGTATCAAAATGGCACCATATGAAGCATTGTATGGAAGAAAGTGTAGATCACCAATAGGATGGTTTGAAGCAGGTGATGCGGTCTTGTTTAGACCGGATCTTGTTTATCAAGCAATGGAGAAGGTTAAAGTGATCCAACAACGGCTTGAAACAGCTCAAAGTCGACATAAATCTTATGCGGATGTTAGAAGAAGAGTACTTGAGTTTTCTATCGATGATTGGGTATTATTGAAAGTATCACCAATGAAAGGAGTGATGAGGTTTGGCAAGAAAGGAAAGTTAAGTCCACGATACATAGGTCCGTACAAGATCATTCAAAGATTTGGACAAGTTGCTTATGAGTTAGAGCTACCTCAAGAGCTCTCAGCAGTTCATCCCATATTTCATGTTTCGATGCTTCGCAAGTACATCAGAGATCCATCGCACATCACTACTATGGAATATGTATAAGTTACAGAAGATCTCACTTTTGAAGAAATGCCTATTGCTATTCTTGATCGCCAAATTAAAAAGATAAGGAATAAAGAGATAGCATCGGTAGAAGTACTTTAAAGGAATCAACAAGTTGAGGAGATCACATGGGAAGCCGAGGAAGAGATGAAGATTAAGTACCCTTACCTATTCAACGATGAGGAGGAAGTTCATGAGACGGAAGAAGAACAATAACAGGTAACTGTTTATTTTTATGCAAGTATGTTATGATGATGAATATGTTAATTGTAATCTTGGACATGTCTTAATTGAGTTACTATGCTAACATTCGAGGACGAATGTTCTTACGGGGGGGAGAATGTAACACCCCGTAAATTTTTTCGTACACTTATAGCGATTATATGGAGTCCTAAAGGCTTGCGTATGGGTTAAAATAAGTTTATGGTGTTCGGAAGTATCCCGTCAATAGTTGTATGTACAGGTATTGGAATAATATTTCCAACAATATAAAGTTTTCCCAAAACAGAGGAGTATTTCATATAAGCGAGCACATTCCAAATTTCAAACGGTGGCCGGGAAGCCTGTGAACTTACCTGCAGGAAAATTACTGTAGATAGGCAATTTGTTTTGGATCAACTTTAGACGATCATAACTCCTTGTACAAAAAGAAATGTATGATCTTCTATATATCGACAAAAATCTCTGAGAGTCTTCTTTCCGATGAAATTGGTTTCATCCAAATACAATGTCTGAGTAAGGATTTATACCCGTTTTACTACAGCCTATAAAAAAATAGAATTTTGGGACATATTTTTGGGTCAACTTTAAACGACCATAACTCCTTGTACAGGAATAACTGGGTGGTATACTTTATATGAAAATGAATTCCCTTTGAATTATATTTCAAATTCAAATTGTTTCACACAAATCCGATACCGGAGCAAAGAGTTATGATCGATTTACTTCAGCCTGTCAAAACTGTCCACTGGGGACAGATTCAGATTTATTTAATTTTTTAGGGCAAAATGGTCATTTTCTATTACCTCTTGGACGAAAAATTGGTCTTTATAAACATACACTTAGCCTCATATATATATCATATATCATCCAATTATTAAGAGAAGGTGAAACCCTAGCCTAATTTCAACTTCAAATATTTTGTGATTCAACCGTAGAAAATTTGAATTGGTTCCGTAGTTGTGTTCACCATCTCGAAAGCTTCGAGAAGCACCCCATGGTTATGTAAGGAGGATTCTAAATACAAGAGTTCATTTTTAATGTATGAATATTATTTATTCTTGATTCTTATCCATGAATAAGTATTGATAAGGGATTATGAGTATTGTCTTGATGTTGGAAGATAACTAGAAACATAGTTATGAATTGTTTTGTATAAATTGTTAGTAATAAATTATGGAAGTTGTTGTATTGGATTATGGAGGATGAATTGTGGTGATATATCATTATATTAGTGGTTATGTATTCCTAGTGATCATGTTGGTATTGGATGGTGATTAAGAGGGGAAATAAAGGCGTTGAAGGATATTGCATGAAAATGCATGATATGTGAATGTAATAAGTGTATAAGAGGATGTATGTAGCACTCCTATTGATGAGTTAAAGGATTACTTCCTAGACATTATTTGGTGAAGTTAATACCTAAATGGAAAGGTTTGGTTGCTAATACTAGTTTGCCACAAATGACTTATTGTAGATAAGTGTTCGAAGAGTACGGGAAGTCAAGTTGGACTTGTATTGAAGTGGTTATATCAAGGTATGTAAGACATACTCTATCTAATATTTGGCATGAATAATGACCCATGGCACTCTAAAGTAAGCTTCCAACATTTTCCTACGACACATGACACATAATAACATCATATGATCTTCGACACTACCAATTGAACTTGTTTTCACTTTTAAGATGTCCGACTAGTCAAAAAAATGTCCATATACTATTGTTGACTCCGAAATGGTTTAATGAGGTATCCATGATTCTCTACTTCATTTTCATGATACTGATTACCTATTTACATGTTTTTCCTATTGAGGTATCATGGTTTCAAGTTCCATAAGGTGTGACCAGAAAGTAACCAATCTCAAAGATTAATTGAAGTAAGAAATGGAATGTCTTTATTTTAAATTGTTGATATGATGTATTGTATTAGTACCGCTGATCAGTTGGCCATTGTATTATAAAGATTATGTATATATGTTATTCCAGGGGTGGTCCCTGATGTATTGTATTAGTACCACTGATCAGTTGGCCATTGTATGACATATGTTATGTATTGATAAGGAATACGGGAAGTAATGATATGAAAGTAATGTGCAGGTATCCCATCAGCTCTTTTAAGTGTGGTCTACTCATACTGTTTATTCACTGGTATCTGGGTTCTGTTGATATTTTGTATCTCATCTTGATACTCACTGCCTTACATACTTAGTACATATTTCTGTACTGACGTCCCTCACGGGGGACCTGTATTCATGCCTGCAGGAACAGGTACTTCAGGTCGTACACCTCCGCAGTAAGAGCCAGGATATTCTGTTGATAGTGGTGAGCTCCAGTTGTTTCGGGGCATCCCAAGTCGTTTCTATATGTATTTTTGGTACTTGTATAAAAGTCTTTTGTGGGCGGGGGTTTGTCCCGACCCTAACTCAGTTGTGTATCTATGTAGAGGCTTTTGTAGACATATTGTACAGCCATAGGAGTGTTTGGTTGATAGACGTGATGGCTTTGACGACCAATTACTGTTTATATATATATATATGCGTGTCTGCTGGGCTGATACAGGTACTGTTTTCTTCTATTTACAACGAAGTGCTGCCCAAATTTCTAATTTTCATAAGTAATGTAAATGTGAAAGTATAGGTTATGAACGGGTTCTCCCGGGCCTCCTCGGCTATGGGTGTCAGTCCGCTCCAATGGGATTTGGGGCGTGACAGAAGTGGTATCAGAGAAGTTCATCCTAGTGAATCTACAAAGCCGTGTCTACGTAGAATCTCGTTTATCAGTGTGTTGAGCACCACATCTATAAACAGGAGGCTATTGGACATTTAGGGATTGTTTCTATTCTCCATTTCTTAGATCGTGCAATAGAGCCCATATTAGAGATAAAATCATAATCGATCGCTTAATCCAATTGTTTTTTTATTTTAGTAACGATGCCGGTTACAAGGAGAAAGAATAAGTTGAAGCGAGTAGATGTAGTGGCCGGAGAAAGTACTAGTAAGTCACCACCGGCACAAGCTGAACAAAGTGAGTCTCAAGCTGAGCATATATCAGGAGCTTCTTCTCCTCCGGAAGGGCCATATATTAATGCTGTTGATCGAGATTTGAGGGATGCAGTACAACTTCTGACGCGTATAGTTGCCGGTCAAGTTCAAGGGCAAGCTATTCCTACCACGGGTTCTAGTGGTACGGATAGAGCAGCTGGCCTTCGGACACAGGATTTTCTGAAACTAGATCCTCCTACTTTTACCGGAACAGATATTAACAAAGACCCGCAGAACTTTGTCGATCAAACCCAAAGGGCTCTCGATGTTATGCACATATCCGGTAAAGAGATAGTTGAGGTAGCAGCATATAGACTGAAAGGAGAGGCTATATTGTGGTACGAGGATTGGAAATGATCTAGGGGTATTGATGCACCTCCAACTATGTGGGGAGAGTTCAAAGATGTATTTATTGATCATTATCTTCCATTTGAGACTCGTCAGGCCCGTGCAGATTAATTCTTAAATCTTCGTCAGGGTAATATGAGTGTAAGGGAGTATAGTCTTCGATTTAACTCCTTGTCTCGATATGCTTCTAATGTGGTAGCTACTATGGATGACAGAGTTCATCACTATGTGGATAGATTGGAACCATACTTGGTTAGAGATTGTACCATTGCTGCTTTGAACAAGGACATGGATATAGCGAGGATACAAGCTTTCGCTCAGAAAATAGATGATCAGAGGCAAAGAAGAAGAACCCAGGAATCAGAAAAAGGATATTCTAAGCGGGCCAGAGCTATAGGGCAGTTTATGGCATCTCAAGGAGGTTTTAGGCCTTCGTTCTCTCATAGATTTCCTAGCCCGTTATCTTCTTATCCTGCAATTAGTGCTCCACCGCAATTTCAAAGGTTCAGAGGTAATCAGTTCGGGAAAAGCAGTGAAAATCAGAGTTCGCGAATAGTGGGGTATCAAGGGCAAGGGAGTATGAGTCAATTGAGACCTCCACGACACCCGTTCCCCATATGTAGAAGATTTCACTTTGGCAAATATCGGCTTGGAACGAACAATTGCTTTTGGTGCGGTAAGCCGGGGCATATGGCTAGAGATTGCCCACGCAGGACCACAAGTGGTATAACACGACCTACCGGATCAGCTGTTGCGTCATCATCGGTGCCTCCTTTGAGTAGGGGTACACAACCTATGGGTCATGTTAGAGGTGATAGAGGAGCAGCTAGTTCTAGCGGAGCTCAGAACCGTGTGTATGCCCTAGCAGATCGGCAGAATTTAGAGGCTTCTCCAGACGTGGTTACAGGTACGTTGTCCATCTTTGCATTTGATGTGTATGCCTTAATTGATCCTGGTTCTACATTATCATATGCTACTCCTTTGGTTGCGGGAAGGTTTGGAAGAACACCCAAATTATTAGCCAAGCCATTTGAAGTATCAACGCCAGTGGGGGAATCTCTTATAGCTAGGAATGTTTATCAAAATTATGTTGTGAATATTTGTGGTCGTGATACGATGGCCAACCGTGTTGAGTTAGAAATGGTAGATTTTGATGTTATTATGGGCATGGATTGGTTACCGTCTTGTTATGCTACAGTAGATTGCCGTTCTAAGAAGGTATATTTCTATTTCCCAAATGAGGTTGTCCTTGAATGGAAGGGTAATGTTGGCGCGCCGAGAGGTAGATTTATTTCTTACTTTAAGGCAAGAAAAATGATTTCCAAGGGGTACATATACCATTTGGTTAGAGTAAGGGATACAGAGGCAGAGCCGCCAACTTTTCAGACCGTTCCGATTGTGAATGAATTTCCTGATGTATTTCCTGAAGAACTACCAGGTTTACCTCCTGAATGAGAAGTGGAGTTTGGTATTGATATGTTGCCAGACACACAGCCAATCTCAATTTCTCCTTATAGAATGGCACCAGCAGAGTTGCGAGAATTGAAAGAGCAACTGAAAGACTTACTAGAGAAGGGATTCATCAGGCCTAGTATGTCCCCTTGGGGAGCACCAGTATTGTTTGTGCGTAAGAAAGATGGTTCGCTTAGGATGTGTATTGACTATCGGCAATTGAATAAGGTGACTATCAAGAATAAATACCCTCTTCCCCGAATTGATGATTTATTTGACCAGTTGCAGGGTGCCCAATGTTTTTCCAAGATTGACTTGAGATCAGGCTATCATCAAGTGAGAGTCAAGGATAAAGATATACCCAAGACAGCTTTCCGAACACGGTATGGTCATTATGAATTCCTGGTTATGTCATTCGGGCTGACAAATGCACCCGCAGTTTTTATGGATCTGATGAATAGGCTGTTTCAGCCATTTCTAGATGTGTTCGTGATAGTTTTCATAGATGATATTCTGGCCTACTCTAGATCAGAAGAGGATCATGTTAATCACTTAAGGCAGGCGTTGCAGATTCTTCGTGATCGTAAGCTGTATGCGAAGTTTTCTAAATGTGAGTTTTGGCTCAAGTCAGTGGCATTTTTGGGCCATATTGTATCCAATGAAGGTATAAAAGTTGACACTCTGAAGATTGAGGCTGTGAAGAATTGGCCAAGACCCACGACGCCTACGGAGATTCGTAGTTTCCTCGGGTTGGCAGGTTATTATAGAAGGTTTGTTGAAGGTTTTTCTTTTATTTCTGCACCCTTGACTAAGTTGACGCATAAAGCCTCCAAGTTTCAATGGAATGATGCCTGTGAAAAGTGTTTCAATGATCTGAAGAGCAAGTTGACTTCTACACCGGTATTGGTACTTCCTGAAGGCACAGAAGGGTATGCAGTGTACTGTGATGCTTCGAGAATTGGCTTAGGATGTGTATTAATGCAATATGGTAGAGTAATAACCTATGGCTCTAGACAGTTGCGACCACATGAGAGGAATTATCCCACGCATGATCTTGAGCTAGCTGCAGTTGTATTTGCTTTGAAGATATGGAACCACTACTTATATGGGGTTCATGTTTACATATATACCGATCATAAGAACCTGCAATATATCTTCAGTCAGAAAGATCTAAACTTGAGGCAGCGGAGATGGCTTGAATTATTGAAAGATTACGATGTTGATATCTTGTATCATCCAGGGAAAGCGAATGTGGTAGCGGATGCACTGAGTAGTAAGTCTAAAATGGCATCTATAGAAAAGCAGGGGATGATTAAGGATCTTCACCAACTAGCTAATTTGGGAGTTCGACTTCTCGAAACTCCAGATGAAGAGGTTATTGTACGTAATGCAGCGGAATCTTCATTGATAGCTAAAGTGAAAGAGAAGCAGTATGCAGATCCAATTTTATTGTAGCTTATGGAGGATGTGCAGAGTGGCACGACAAAGGCATTTGAGCTTACGCGAGAAGGAGTGCTTCAGTGTCAGAATCGTTTATGTGTACCTGATGTAGTTGAGCTAACAAAGAGAATTATGACAGAAGCACACTGTTCTAGGTATTCCATCCATCCAGGGCCGACTAAGATGTATCAAGATTTGAAAGTAATATATTGGTGGAATGACATGAAGAAGAATATTGTCGAATTTGTAGCTGAATGTCCGAATTGTTAAAGGGTCAAATTAGAACACCAAAAACCCGGTGGTTACATGCAATGTATAGATCTTCCAGTCAGGAAGTGGGACAAGATCAATATGGATTTCATTACGGGTTTGCCTCATACATTTCGGAAGTTTGATTCCATATGGGTGATCATTGATAGGCTTACCAAATCCGCACACTTCTTACCAGTTAAGACAACTTATACGGCGGAAGAGTATGTGAAGTTGTATATTAAGGAGATCGTTCGGTTACTTGGAGTTCCAATTTCCATTATATCCGATCGAGGAGCCAAATTTACCGCAAATTTCTGGAAGTCTTTTCAAAGGAGTTTGGGGACACAAGTAAATCTAAGTACGGCTTTTCATCCTCAAATGGACGGACAAGCGGAACGTACCATCCAGACACTTGAAGATATGCTACGAGCATGTGTATTAGATTTCAAAGGCAACTGGGATGATCACCTACCTCTTATCGAGTTTGCCTACAATAATAGCTATCATTCAAGTATCAAAATGGCACCATATGAAGCATTGTATGGAAGAAAGTGTAGATCACCAATAGGATGGTTTGAAGCAGGTGATGCGGTCTTGTTTGGACCGGATCTTGTTTATCAAGCAATGGAGAAGGTTAAAGTGATCCAACAACGGCTTGAAACAGCTCAAAGTCGACACAAATGTTATGCGGATGTTAGAAGAAGAGGACTTGAGTTTTCTATCGACGATTGGGTATTCTTGAAAGTTTCACCAATGAAAGGAGTGATGAGGTTTGGCAATAAAGGAAAGTTAAGTCCACGATACATAGGTCCGTACAAGATCATTCAAAGATTTGGACAAGTTGTTTATGAGTTAGAGCTACCTCAAGAGCTCTCAGCAGTTCATCCCATATTTCATGTTTCGATTCTTTGTAAGTACATCAGAGATCCATCGCACATCACTACTACGGAAGATGTAGAAGTTACAGAAGATCTCACTTTTGAAGAAATGCCTATTGCTATTCTTGATCGCCAAATTAAAAAGATAAGGAATAAAGAGATAGAATCGGTAAAAGTACTTTGGAGGAATCAACAAGTTGAGGAGATCACATGGGAAGATGAGGAAGAGATGAAGATTAAGTACCCTTACCTATTCAACGATGAGGAGGAAGTTCAAGAGACGGAAGAAGAACAATAACAGGTAAGTGTTTATTTTTATGCAAGTATGTTATGATGATGAATATGTTAATTGTAATCTTGGACATGTCTTAATTGAGTAACTATGCTAAAATTCGAGGACGAATGAACTTAAGGGGGGAAGAATGTAACACCCCGTAAATTTTTTCGTACACTTATCGCGATTATATAGAGTCCTAAAGGCTTGTGTATGGGTTAAATTAAGTTTATGGTGTTCGGAAGTATCCCGTCAATAGTTGTATGTGTAGGTATTGGAATAAGCTTTCCAACGATATAAAGTTTGCCCAAAACAGAGGAGTATTTTATATAAGCGAGCAAATTCGAAATTTCAAACGGTGGTCGGGAAGCCGGTGAAAAGGAAATCTGATGAGATCCTTAGCCTGAATGTAGAAATTAGGAATCTCAACAATAACCTAACCATACTTCTTCAAAATCTTTTTTCTAGTCCTTCACTTGTTAATTCTTTCTCATTCCTGTGGCTTTATCCTAAGAATATTTAATTTATGCACTGCAATGATAATTATCCTCCACTTATGAATGAATCTTTTCTTTGTGTGTTATATTTGTTACCTTTAACTTGCAAAGTTGTTCTTAATGTTAGTGTTGTTCCGGTGGCCATGAGTTAACTAATTTATGCTTAATTTACTCTTTGTTTACTTTTCTCACTTTTCAATGATGCCAAAAGGGGGAATACTGAGTACATATAGTAGGGGACCAAGTACCAGGTAATTTAAATGGCATATTGGTAGGGGAAGTAAGTGATGTGATGAATAGATGAATGAAGGAAGGCATATAGATAGGAGAAGTATGCAAATGCACTAAATGAAGGAGCATGATGATAAGGGAAAGTAAACGAGAGTTTTTGTTGCATATGACATCAAGGGACCAATTCCCTGTGTTGCATGATGGTGGAAGCATGGTGATAGGGGGAACATTCATCTTTAGAGTGGTAATCACATTAATTAAATATGATAGATATGCTTAAAGCTGCATGGAGTTGTATCATTGGTTTGTCATCATCAAAAAGGGGGGAAATTTATTATATGTAGTTTTGATGATTAGTAGCTAACTTCAAGGGACTAGGTCCCTGGATGTTCATGGTATAGTACAGCTGGAACGCGTTTTTATATAGTATTATCCTCTTTTATAACAAACTTATAAGTGTTGTTTGTACCAATTAGGACGCCTGGTCTAATGAGATTTTAGCCCTAATTATCACCCAACTATAAAAGAAAAAAAGGCTTTTTCATCAAATATTTTTTGTACAAATCTAAAGAGAAGAAAGGTAGAAAAAACTCTATTTCAAGATTGCTCAAGCATTTTTCATGTTCTTATCTTTGTAGTATGCTTAAAGAGTCAATGAGCGTTCTTGAGTGCTGATTTGTAAAGGAATTACTCATGCTATATGTAACACCCCGTAAATTTTTTCGTACACTTATCGCGATTATATGGAGTCCTAAAGGCTTGCGTATGGGTTAAATTAAGTTTATGGTATTCGGAAGTATCCCTCCAATAGTTGTATGTGTAGGTATTGGAATAATCTTTCCAACGATATAAAGTTTGCCCAAAACAGAGGAGTATTTCATATAAGCGAGCACATTCGAAATTTCAAACGGTGGCCGGGAAGCCTGTGAACAGTAAATCTGCAGGAAAATTACTGCAGCTAGGAAATTTTTTTTGGATGAACTTTAGACGATCATAAATCCTTGAAAAAACAGAACTGTGTGAGCTTCTATATATCAAAGAAAATATCCGAGAGTCTTCTTTCCGATGAAATTGGTTTCATCCAAATCCAATGTCTGAGTAAGGAGATATACCTTTTTTACTACAGCCTATCAAAAAAAAAACAGAATTTTTGGACAGATTTTTGGGTCAACTTTAAACGACCATAACTCTTTGTACAGGAATAACTGGGTGGTATATTTTATATGAAAATGAAATCCCTTTGAATTATATTTCCAATGCAATTGGTTTCACCCAAATCCGATACCGGAGCAATGAGTTTTGATCGATTTACTTCAGCCTGTCAAAACTGTCCACTGGGGACAGATTCGGATTTATTTAATTTTTTAGGGCAAAATGGTCATTTTCTATTACCTCTTCTACGAAAAATTTGTCTTTATAAACATACACTTAGCCTCATATATATCATATATCATCCAATTATTAAGAGAAGGTGAAACCCTAGCCTAATTTCAACTTCAAATATTTTGTGATTCAACCGTAGAAAATTTGAATTGGTTCCGTAGTTGTGTTCACCATCTCGAAAGCTTCGAGAAGCACCCCATGGTTATGTAAGGAGGATTCTAAATACAAGAGTTCATTTTTAAGGTATGAATATTGTTTATTCTTGATTCTTATCCATGAATAAGTATTGATAAGGGATTATGAGTATTGTCTTGATGTTGGAAGATAACTAGAAACATAGTTATGAATTGTTTTGTATAAATTGTTAGTAGTAAATTATGGAAGTTGTTGTATTGGATTATGGAGGATGAATTGTGGTGATATATCATTATATTAGTGGTTATGTATGCCTAGTGATCATGTTGGTATTGGATGGTGATTAAGAGGGGAAATAAAGGCGAAGAGTGATGTTGAGGGATATTGCATGAAAATGCATGATATGTGAATGTAATAAGAGTATAAGAGGATGTATGTAGAACTCTTATTGATGAGTTAAAGGATTACTTCCTAGACATTATTTGGTGAAGTTAATACCTAAATGGTAAGGTTTGGTTGCTAATACTAGTTTGCCACAAATGACTTATTGTAGATAAGTGTTCGAAGAGTACGGGAAGTCAAGTTGGACTTGTATTGAAGTGGTTATATCAAGGTATGTAAGACATACTCTATCTAATCTTTGGCATGAATAATGACCCATGGCACTCTCAATTAAGCTTCCAACATTGTCCTACGACAGATGACACATAATAACATCATATGATCTTCGACACTACTAATTGAACTTGTTTTCACTTTTAAGATGTCCGGCTAGTCAAAAAAATGTCCATATACTATTGTTGACTCTGAAATGGTTTAATGAGGTATCCATGATTCTCTACTTCATTTTCATGATATTGATTACCTATTTACATGTTTTTCCTATTGAGGTATCATGGTTTCAAGTTCCATAAGGTGTGACTAGAAAGTAACCAATCTCAAAGATTAATTGAAGTAAGAAATGGAATGTCTTTATTTTAAATTGTTGATATGATGTATTGTATTAGTACCGCTGATCAGTTGGCCATTGTATTATAAAGATTATGTATATATGCTATTCCAGGGGTGGTCCCTGATGTATTGTATTAGTACCACTGATCAGTTGGCCATTGTATGACATATGTTATGTATTGATAAGGAATACGGGAAGTAATGATATGAAAGTAATGTGCAGGTATCCCATCAGCTCTTTTAAGTGTGGTCTACTCATACTGTTTATTCACTGGTATCTGGGTTCTGTTGATCTTTTGTATCTCATCTTGATACTCACTGCCTTACATACTCAGTACATATTTCCGTACTGACGTCCCTCACGGGGGACCTGTATTCATGCCTGCAGGAACAGGTACTTCAGGTCGTATACCTCCGCAGTAAGAGCCAGGACATTCTGTTGATAGTGGTGAGCTCCAGTTGTTTCGGGGCATCCCAAGTCGTTTCTATATGTATTTTTGGTATTTGTATAAAAGTCTTTTGTGGGCGGGAGTTTGTCCCGACCCTAACTCAGTTGTGTATCTATGTAGAGTCTTTTGTAGACATATTGTACAGCCATAGGAGTATTTGATTGATAGACGTGATGGCTCTGACGGCCAATTACTGTTTATATATATATGCGTGTCTGCTGGGCTTATACAGGTACTATTTTCTTCTATTTACAACGAAGTGCTACCCAAATTTCTAATTTTCATAAGTAATGTAAATGTGAAAGTATAGGTTATGAACGGGTTCTTCCGGGCCTCCTCGGCTGCGGGTGCCAGTCCGCTCCAATGGGATTTGGGGCGTGACACTATATGAGTAATGTCTTATGTTGCAGTTGCTAAAGAGTGCTTAGGTAGAGTTGCCTAAGTTTTTATACTGATTAGAGTTAATTAGTGTAGAGGGTCCTTGGCAAGGTTGTCAAGATAAACTTATAGTATAGTTATTACAATCAAAAGGAACCTAGAGTTATGTTCATTGAAGACTGTAATCAAGAGTTTGATTATTGTGGATTTTGGGAATCTTGTGAGGGCAAGACATGGTTTTCCCCTTCTGTAAGAAAGGAGGGTTTCCATGTTAAATCCTGTGTGTTTTTATTCTTTCTGCACTATCCTTTGTTTTTCTACACTTTAGTGTTTGACTGCCTATTATTGATTTTGAGCGACCTAGTCTCTCACTGTATGTTGCAACCCCCAAGGGTTTTATAAAGTTTTAGTAGGTACCATCATAACTCATGAATCGGGTCATGACAATTGATTTTGTGATTAATCTTCTTCCAGACACTCATCATATTTCTATCCTTTTTTACAGAATGGCTCCGATCGAGTTGATATAACTTAAGAAGAAGTGTAAATATCTTCTAGATAAGGGTTTTATCCATCCTAGTGTGTCTTCGTGGGGTGATCTCATGCTCTTCATGCCTAAGAAGGATGGTTCTTTTTGGATGTGTATTAATTTCAACCAATTGAATAAGGTGATCGTGAAGAATAAGTATCCCCTTCCGAGGATTGATGATCTGCTCGATCAACTTAAGGGTGATAAGTACTTTTCTATGATTGATCTTTGGTCTTGGTACCATAATTTAAATATTACAGAGGTGGATATCCCTAACACTACTTTTTACACTCGGTATGGTGATTTTGAGGTTTTAGAGATTTTCTTGGAATTGACTAATGCCCCTACAATAATTATGGATCTTATGAATTTGGTTTTTCATTAGTTTCTAGACTTATTTGCCATTGTATTTATTGATTATATTTTTGTGTATTCTATGAGCAAGGTAGATCATGTCGATCATCTCTTCCTTGTATTACAGACTTTAAAGGATCAGAGTTTGTATGCTAATTTCTCTAAGTAGGAGTTCTAGTTGAATGTTGTGACTTATTTGGGTCATGTTGTTTTGAGTGAAGGGATTGTGGTGGATCCCCAGAAAGTTAAAGTGGTTAAGAAGTGGCCTAGACCATTGACTCGAATTGACATTCGAATCCTCTTGGGTTTAGCCAGTTACTATAGAAGGTTTGTGGAAAGTTTTTCTTCTATTGCTGCCCCATTGACTAAGTTAACTCAGAAGAAGGTAAAGTTCCTTGGTCTTATACTTGTGAGGGTGGTTTTGATAATTTAAAGAATAATTTAACTTGAACTCTGGTATTGACTCTTCCTGAGGGCACTGATGGTTTTGTTGTTTATTGTGATGTGTCCTGGGTGGGATTGGGCTTATGCTTCTAGACAGTTGAAAGTTCATGAGAGAAATTACCTGACTCATGATTTGGAATTATTGGTTGGGGTGTTTGCATTGAAGACCTGACGACATTATTTATATGGGGTCCATGTTGATATTTATTTTGACCATAAGAGCCTAGAATACGTATTCACTCAGAAAAAGCTAAATTTTAGGCAAAGAAGATGGCTTGAGTTGCTCAAGGAATATGACATGAGTCTTCACTATTATCTAGGTAAACCTAACATAATTGTTGATGCTCTTAGCAGGTTGTCTATGGGAATCTTATCTCATGTGGATGAGAAGAAGCAGGACTTGGTGAAGTATATTCACCGTTTAGCTAATCTAGGTGTTTGTCTCTTAGATTTTGAGAATGGTGGTGTGATTGTTCAATGGGGGCGGAGTCATCTCTTGGAGTAGAGGTAAAGGAAAAACAAGTGTTGGACCCTATTTTGATGCAAATAAAGAATGATCTGGGTAGGCAAAAGGTGATGGTTTTCTAGATTTGTGGTGATGGTATCTTGAGGTACCTAGGTAGATTATATGTTCCTAATGTTGATGGTTGTGGGAGAGAATTTTTTCCGAAGCTCATAAGTTGCATTTAATGGTTCATATTGGTTTGATGAAGATGTATCATGGTCTTAGAGAGATTTATTGGTGGAATAATATAAAGCAGGATGTGGCCAATTTTTTGGCTAAGTGTATAATGTGTTATCAAGTAAAGGTGGATCGCTTGAGGCCCAATGGGTTGACTCATGAAATTGAGTTGCTGGTATGGAAATGAGAAATAATTAATATGGATTTTATTACCGATCTTTTGCGGTATCGCCAATAATTTGATTCGATTTGGGTCATCCTAGAAAGGATGACTAAATCTGCCAACTTTTTGCTAGTGAGGGCTAATTTCTCTTCAGAGGATTATGGAAAGTTGTTCATCAAGAAGATTATGAAGTTGCATGGTGCTCCCATTTCCATTATATCTGATCAGGGTACCCAGTTCTTATCTCACTTTTAGAGGTCATTTCATAGAGGTTTGGGGACTAAGGCAACCCTTAGTATCTTTTTTCACTCGCTGATATATTGGTAAGTGAAAAGGACAATTTAGGCCTTGAAAGATATGCTTTGGGCTTATGTATTTGATTTTGGTGGATATTGGGTTGACCACTTGCCTCTCATAGAATTTGCCTACAGGAATAGTTATCATTATAGCATTGGTATGGCCTCGTTTGAGGCCTTATATGGTAGGAGGTGTCGGTCTCCTATTGGGTGGTTTGAGGTTAGCGAAAATAAGTTATTTGGCCCTAATTTGGTTCACCAAGACATGAAGAAGGTGAAGGTGATTCGGGATAGACTTAAGGACACCCATAAAAACCAAAAGTCCACGCGGATGTGAGGCAAAGAGAGTTATATTTGAGTTTTGGTGATTGGGTGTTCTTGAAGGTGTCTCCCATAAAGGCAATGATGCAGTTTGCAAAGAAGGGGAAACATTGTCCCCTTTATATTGGTCCATACTTGGTTTTTGAAGAGAGTTGGCAATGCTGCATATGAATTGGATTTGCCTTCTAGTTTTAGCACTATTTATCCGGTGTTTCATGTTTTGATGTTGAGGAAGTGCGTGGGTAATCCTTCAGAGGTTGTTCCTTTGGAAATGGTGGGCATTTTGGATTTCTTCTCCTATGAAGAAGTCCTAATTGAGATTTTAAATTGACAAGTTCGTCGGTTGCAGACCAAGGATGTGGTCTCGGTAAAGGTTCTTTGGAGGAACCAAAAGGTTGAGGAAGCTACTTGGGAAGTTGAGGAGGACATGAAGTCCAAGTATCCGTTCTTGTTCCCTATTTCAAAAAATTGTTCTTGAGGTATGTGTATTCTTTAACATCTTTGTTTTCTGACTTTTTTTAAAGAAAATTATGATTTTCTTGGTATCTTTGTTTTTTGTCTTTGTTCAAGGAAAGTGTAGTTGTGTTTGGAATCAAATAATGCTAATAAATGCCTTGTTCTATCATTCGAGTATGAATGACCCTAAGAGGGGAGTATGTAACACCTAGGATTTCTGGTCCTTGAAAATTTCTAAAATTTTATCCACACTGCCTTGAATATGACTTACCCTATGAGTCATAAGGAGTCTTAATGAGTCATTGAACTCAAATCGTATCCTAAATAGTAAGTGTGTGACTAAGTTCTTCTCTGAGTACGAGTGGCTCACTATGAGTCGTAAGGACTCGGTATGAGTCATTGGGTGCAAAATGTAGGATGTCCAGTGTTTTCCTCAAATGGGTTTTGGGTTGAATACTAATGGACCCTACAAGTCGTAGGGCCCCATTACGTGTCGTAGTAATTGATCCGTAGGGTCAACAATGGGTAGGTGCCCTGGAATCTGTCTTGGCTATGACTCGTGGTAAATAATCATAATGAGACCTTACGAGTTGTGTAGTGACCGGTAGTCACTGACAACTAAATTTCAGCTTTTAAAGTGAGGGCACTTTGGACAATTTTCTTCTTACCCAATTAAAGCCCCACATTCATAAATAACTTGAGAGGGGTTATTTCTCATTTATAACATAATCAAACACTTCCAAAACCTTTTCAATTCTTTTAAGCACCCATAATTAGGGTTTCCAAAAAGTAGGTCATTTAAGGGCTAGGTGGAATTCTCTCCATAAACTTGGATATTTCAGGCATGTTACTCTACCCTAATTGCTAATTTTGTAAAATTATGTGATTTAAAGTGTTGTTCATGAGATATTAATGTTAGTTTTGAAATAAGGGTTGAGGTTTTTGAATTCTTATTGTTTGAACAATGTTTCCCATGGATTACATTTGATTATTGATGCTTTAATTATGGTTTTGAACTTGAGGGTGCATGGGTATGGTGAATACAGAAGGGGGTTGTGATTTCCCCAAGGTTGTGACTTTTGAAGTGGTTATGACCTCAACCCCATATTGTGAAATTGGTTTTGAATATGAAAATTATGCATATTAAACTACTGTTGAATTATTGCATGATGTGAGAAGTCAATGAAGCATAATGATTTTTGAATTATAACTTTAAGTGGTTGTGTAATTCCCCAAGCTAATGTATAATTAGACCAATGAGGTTGTGAATTCCCCCAAGTGATGTAATTGATTTGGCGTATTAATGTTACCTTGCAAGTATAGTTGTTATGACGATACCAACAATGTATGCTTTAATGTGTAATATGGTTCAATGAATAGGAATGTGTGATAAATATTGGGCTTTAATGAGGGTTGTGTAGCTGATTCATACAAGTTGAGGTCCCAAGGGACCAATACTATAAACGGCGATTATCGGTGGGGGGTTAATATGACCGGGTGGTTCGAGTCCCCCTGATTATTATCATATAATGAGGAGGTTTGATTCCCCCATATTAATTACATGATTGGGTAATTGTGCTACTTTGATATGCCAAGAGGTTTGAGTCCTCCATAGGGCATATGTATACCCTCTGGTTCATACGGCCAGATGCACTAGGGCCCTACCAACTGGGGAGAGCTGGGGGTATATAGCCCGTGGGTGCCTTCTTATGTGATGACGGTTAAGAGACACAAACCAGGCTAAAGTTTTAAAGTCCATATTGAGCCTTGTTCCTTTATCACGACATGTGATATATATATATATGTATATGCATTTGATCATGTTCATTGGTTTTGAATGATTTTGAATTATTGATCACGGTATTATATTATCCTTATACCTGAGTTACATGATAATGTTCACCCCACTAACCTTCTCCAGTTTCTATATCCCATGCGATGCAGGAACTGGAGATACCTCTACTTTACATATGCAGAGTTAAGTGGATCAAATCGATTCATCGATTCTTTGTAGTGAAGTGGTGATCTTCCCTTCTCCAGAAGACTTAGACACTTTATTTGTTATTATGATTGACTAGAATTAAGAGTTTTCATTATCATTAACATTATCATTTTCATTGTCATCTGTCAGAGTCAGGGATATGTCCAGACCAAGATTGGGTTTTGATTCTTTTCTTAGAAGGCTTTATTAGATTATTATGGACTTGGGTGATGTTGGTTGGTTATTTTGGTCAATTACTGGTTATCGGTCATAGACTTATCTTTTATTCTTTAATCTTACCTTGTGCTATCTTGTTATATGTTTGGAATTCATTCGATGTTGGGGATGTTGTGTTTACTTGGTTAAGTGTAGGGGGTGGTCTCCGGTCCTTATGGGACTTGAGATTCCCTTCATGGAAAGGCCCTGGTTTGGGTTATGACAAAGATGGTATCTACGCCTAGGTTTTGTGTCATTCGGTGTCGACGAAGCCATGTCAAGTATAGTTTCTTTTATGTATGTATAGCACGCCACACTTGTAAAGGAAATGCTACAAGGCATTTAGGAATGTTTCTCTTTCTTGTTGTTCTATTTTGAGCTATAGAGTCTAAGGTCTTAAATCTCCTTTAATTCTCGTATGTTAATTTTTCAAATCAAGCCTCCTACAAGATTTGATGCTCGTGGAAACTCTTTTGTCCCATCTGAGTACTATGTGGATAGAGCTCGTCCTACTCCAGGAGTTCAGTCTCGATCTAGGGTCACTGCTTATGATTGTCCTTATGGAGATCCACCGATTCCCCCTATCCTTCCTCAAGTTTCTCAAGATGGCATGACTAATGGTAAGTTTTGCCAGTCGATTCATTTGCTTACCCAGTTTGTGGCCTCCTAGACTAAGTGGATTGCTTCTGTTGCTTTATCCTCTAAGGCCACTAGAGTTGACCAATTTATGAGGTTGAGTCCTCCTACTTTCACTAGTTCTAATGTTGAGGAAGATCCTCAAAATTTCATTGATGAGATGGAAAAAATCTTCCATATGATGCATACTACTAATGTGGAGGGTGTAGAATTCACTGCTTATCAGTTGAGGGATGTAGCATACCAATGGTATGAAGAGTGAGAGAATCTTCAGGGTAATAATGCTGAGTCCGCTTTGTGGGATAACTTCTCTAGTGCTTTTCTTGATCACTTCTTTCCTCAAGAGTTGAGGGAGGTAAAGGATAAAGAATTCATGAATTTGAAGCAAGACAGGATGGCAATAAAGAATTATGCCTTGAATATTCATCAGTTGTCACATTATTCTCCTAAGCTGGTGTCTAGTATGAGTGCTATAATGAGGAAGTCTACCTATGGGTTGTCTAGTAAGTTGTTCATGGAAATCAAAGCTTCCTTATCGAACAAGGATATAGATATCTCTATACTTATGGTGTATATGCAAAAAGTAAAAGTGGTGTAGATGCAACAATTGGAAGAGGAAAAGAAAAAGCAAGTAGAGGTAGGTGAAAGACAGAATAAGAAGTTTCACTACTCGAATCAGGTTAGAGGTCAGCAGTAGAGTGGTAGAGATAATGAAAAGTGGTCTAAGAAGAAGTAGGGCAATTCTAGTTCCTACTCTATGGCTAGTGCTCCTTATCCGAAGTCTTTAGGTGATCATCGTTCTCAATATAATAGTGGGTTCATATCTCCAGGAGCCCAGCCTCAGGCTAGTGGGGACCAGTCAGCTCCATTGTATCCTCCTTGTAGATTCTGTGGTCAGGTTCACCGTAGTGTTTGTGAAGAAGGGAGGAACAAATGTTTTAAATATGGAAAGATTGTTCATATGCATAGGCAGTGTCCTTCTAAGGTTGCTTTTGGGGAAAATAAGATTCCTGTTTCTACATTATCAGCTCCTGCGCCAAATGGTACTACTTCTGTTTCTAGCTCCGACATTGGTTGAAATATTTTGTAGGCTCTTGCTACTCACTAAGGTTCTGAGGAGTCCTTCAATGTTGTTATGGGTACTCTCAAACTTCTCTCTCATGATGTATATTATCTACTTGATCCTGGGTCTACCCTCTCTTTGTGACCCCTTATATGGGTTTTTATTCTGGTTTTGACCCTAAGTGTATTCTGATCCCTTTTCTGTATCCACCCCGGTGGGTGACTCCATTGTGGCTAGAAGGGTTTATAAGGATTGTGTGATGTAGGTATATAGTAAGGAGACCTTGGTAAATTTGATAGAGTTGGACATGGTAGACTTTTATGTGATCTTGGGGATGGATTAGTTACATTCGTGCTATGCGTCTCTTAATTTTCTGACCCGAAGGGTCAGTTTCCATTTCCCTAATGAGCTGGTGATTGAATGGGAGGTAGTTCCCTAGTACCTAAGGGGAAGTTTATTTCATATATTAGATCCCAGAATTTGGTTTTTAAAGGGTGCCTCTATCACTTAGTGTATGTTAAGTATTCTAGATCCGAAGGTCCTTCTTTGCAGGCTCTCCCCATGGTCTGTGAGTTTCCTGAGGTGTTCCCTAATGTTCTTTTTGGTATTTCTCCCAATAGGGACATTGATGTACTGATCCTCTAGGTCTTTCTCGTGATTCCACTTATTTTCACTATTAGAGCTTTTCCATAGCAGCCACATTTCCTTTATGACTTGGTGGGACTAATAGTTTGGTCATCGGGTAGTTCGGTTGGCTTTTAGAACCATTTTCCTATTTAAAAGTCTTTGCTGGTTCAAAATGGCCAGCGAGCAAAAACCTTAGTAAAATGATATTGGATGTGAATTCTAACTACGCCAGCAACTTCAAAAAATTGATTTTAGGTTGGGTAGACCTTTGGTTCTAGTCCCGCTGCACCCGAACTCATTTCGACCTAATAGTTGGAAAGTTGTTTAATTAGAAATTCGAGTGTAGCAGTCACATTTGGTCTAAACGACCTCAGATGGAAAATCCGACTTTATCAATGCATCTGGAATGCCGAAATTAGTATGGCTACATATTTCATTTGCTCATATTGGATTCCGGATGCATCCCAAGGCATTGGCCAAAACTTAAAATTTATTCTAAGTTTCAACCATCATTTGGTGAGTAGAGAGTACCGCAATCATGGAGGGAGTATCGTGATCATGGCCCAAGTAATAGTGATCACGTGGACCGAGGACCTTAAAAAGGGTATTTAAATGCCCTTTTTGTCGAGAATTGACCATTTTGGTATTGCATTGAGTCCCATAAACACAAATATAGTGTGTAGTCCACTAATTGAGTCTTGGGTGTTGATTAACTTTTATATTCATGATGAACAACAAATCTAAGGTATGAATCCTTCATTTATCGTGTTGAATTTTTTATTATTTGACCAAAATCCCAAATGGTTTGAGGGCTTGCTTTCAGTCCAAATTTACTTGGTTTGCACAATATTCTTGAGGAATATAATTCCTTAATGGTATTTGAACAATAGGTTGGTCTCAAAAACTTATTTTTCGTATGTGGGACCTACTTGGGGGGTTTTGGTGTAATTTTGGACCCAAAGCACAATAATGTAATATGGCTATTGATATTCTCGTAATAATGCATAACTTGTGTTTTTGAAAGTTTGTCTCCTTGAAGAAGCTTCAAGGAAAGGGAAAGGGAAGGTTATTGGTTCGTGAGCTATATTTGGATTTGAGGTAGGTTAGGCTTACTTCCTTTTAGATTGAACTTTATGATGGTATGACTTTG
Organism: Capsicum pubescens; assembly: GCA_030864215.1. Taxonomy (NCBI): domain Eukaryota; kingdom Viridiplantae; phylum Streptophyta; class Magnoliopsida; order Solanales; family Solanaceae; genus Capsicum; species Capsicum pubescens. The sequence goes on from CM061543.1 coordinate 131,822,949, forward strand.
ATATATTTATAAGAATGGGAGGGGTTTTAGGTATTGAAATGGTAGATGGTAACGTATGGGATTAGTTGAACCACTTAGGCTATTGAATTCATAAAGTGTGATACTTGACTTATAGTCTAGAACCTTAGTTAGTTGGACTTGCTATCTCATGAATAACATGAGGATGCTTTAGTTGTTCCAATTAGATGGGAGTGACCTTGTCACTCATATTAAAGAGTAAGTTGACCTTAGTTGTGCGTAGTTGTGGAAATTGCCCTAGTAGCTTGGATGAATTAAGAGTAATAGTTGAGGAAGAATTATACCATAAAACTAGAGTGGATTGATAAACCTCTAAAACAAGACTTAAATGGCATAGCTTAGTCCCAGGAAGAAGTTAGACTTGATGGGGAATTTGGGTTATTAGAAGCGAACCTTGACCCACCTTAAGCTTGGACTATGTAGTTTCATTAGTGACCTAGATACTTGTTAAACACATAGTATATAACTTTGATAATATGGTGATGCCCAACAAGTCTGGAGGATATATTGATAATATAATAATGCCCGACAAGTTAGGAAGATATATTAATGATATAATGATGCCCGATAAGTTCGGAGGATATATTGATGATATAATGATGCCTGGAAAGTCCGGAGGATATATTGATAATATGATGATGCCCAGCATGTCCGGAGGATATAATGATGTTATGTATGGTAATCATGTAATATAGTTATGCGTGGATGGCCTTCATATGATTTTATTCGTACCTTCTTTGAGGGTGTGATGTTATTCTTTATATTGTCGGTTATAGTTCTTCAGTGCTAGTCACTTGCTCAGCGGCATAGCTCATGTTAGTTCTAAATAGCAAGTAGGAGTAGAATATGCTGAATAATGAATTAAGATTAGTTGGTAAATGGAATCTTGTGTGGAATTAATGATTCACCTAGAGGGTATATTTATCTTTGAATAAATGGATTAATTAAGGAATAATGCCTATAAGAATTAGCTATGTGGTAACTATTTGTCTATTAAGTGATTGTTTTACTTGATGGCAAGAAATCTAGAGTACTAGTTAATGAACCTTGTTTAACGAAAATGTGGTAACTTGCAAATGTGGTTGTTACATGGTTAATAATGATAATGGGTTTAGTATTGGAGATGATTAGTGATATTGATGACTAAGTTATGATGTTGATTAGTTGTTAAATGAGGATTTGTAGATTAATGGTGCAAGATAATGAGATATGTTAAATGATAGATAGATACGTGTTCAAATGATAATTAGTCGCCTTTTGCTAGATGGTGACTAGCGAAGTAGAGGTTTACAAATAATCATTGGCTATCTACTAATGAGTAAGTAAAGTATATTTACAAGTTAGATATCTATATGGTGACATGATTATGGATTTTGGCACCTTGGTATTTGTCATTTAATTGCGGAAATGGTTAATGATTATGAATGTTGGCAAATGACTGTTGACTTAGAGATATTATCTTGCTTTATATCATCTTTATATTAATATGTAGCTCAGTCATCCGATGATGCCTACTGAGTACCCTTTTTTTGGTACTCATACTATACTTCTATACCTTTATGGTGTAGATCGGAGTAACATATGTTGCCGCTGAGTTTAGTTCGTGTAGTGTTGATCTTACAGAGACAGGGTGAGCTCTTTGAGTTTTGAGTCGCCCATTTCCCTTTATCCTTATTTAGTCTTTTGTATTCGATATAGATGTGTTGACTATTCTATACTTTTGGGTTGTATTTCCTATTATCATACTTAGATGCTCTTGTACTTATATTACCAGGTCATGGGATTGGTATCCATATTTTGATTGTCCTTTTTAGTGGAACCCTGTTGATTATGATTGTATTCGTGTATTTAGGCTTGGTGGGATTTTCTACAAAAGTAACTCATTGCCTTAGCTCCGAGTTATGGTTTCGGCTTACCTACTGGTAGGTTTTCTATATGTAGTTTTGATGATTAGCAGCTAACTAGAAGGGACTAGGTCCCTAGATGTTCATGGTATAGTACAGCTGGCACACATGTCTGCACGATTTTTTCCCCTTGTGTAACAAACTTGCAGTTGTTGCTTGTACTAATTAGGACACTTAGTCCAATGAGATTTCATCCCTAATCATCACCCTGCTATAAAAAAAAGGCTTCTTCATCAAATAGTTTTTGCATAAATCTAAAGAGTAAAGAGAGGCAGTAAAAACTCCATTTTAAGATTGCTCAAGCATTGCGCATGTTTTTATCTTTTTCATATTCTTAAAGAAAGAGTGAGTGTTCTTGAGTGTTGATTTTTAAAAGAATTACTCATGTGATAAGAGTAATGTCTTGCGTTGTAGTTGCTTAAGAGTGCTTAGGTAGAGTTTCCGAAGTTTTGATACTAATTAGAGTAATCAGTGTAGAGGGTCCTTGATAGAGTTGTCAAGGTGTGCTTGTAGTAGATTTATTAGAAGAAAAAGGAACCTAGAGTTAGGTTCATTGATGATTGTAATCAAGAGATTGATTATAGTGGATTTTGGGGAGCTTGTGAGGGCAAGTCGTGGTTTTTCCCTTCCTTGGGTAGAGGGGTCAATGTTAAATCCTGTGTGTTTTTACTTTTCCTGTACTGTCCTTTGTTTTCTGGCTCTTTAGTGTTTGATTGCCTGTGATTGACTTTTAGGTACCTGGTCTCTCACTGTGTGGTGCAACTCTAAGGATTCGACAATTGGTATTAGAGTAGGGTTCACTCTAAAAGGTTCACACCTAGAGTGTGTTGGATAGTATGGATGCTCCATCTAATTTAGAAGAAGGGCATCAACAACTAAACCACCTAGATTTAATGTACAATACTATGGATGGTGGAAAATAATGTTGTTTGACATCATCACAGAAGAGGATAGTGAACTGATGGATATAATTCTTGATGGTCCTCATGTACCTATAAAAGAAATCAAAGAAGGATTTATCACGAGAATGGTTATCAAAAGCATGAGGGAATTCAATGAAGAAGATAGGAAAAGAATTTTGAAGAACTTAAGGCAAAGAAACTGCTTGTCTATGGCATAGGACTAGATGAATACAATAGGATTTCATCTCGTGAAATAGCTAAGAAAATCTGGGACTACTTGAAGACAGCTCATGAAGGAACCACTGTGAATGATTTAAAAATTGTATTAAAGCAAAGATTAATACTCTAGAAGAAAAAATAGAAGATAGGGTGCTTGAGCAAATAGCTTTGAATCTCTAGATATCAGAAACTGAGTAAAAGGTTTCTAAGCTGAAATTTGAAATCTGAGTTTGTTAAGCCATCTAGATAAAGTAGATACTTCTAAATGTAAAGGGGAAAAAGAAGCCTCAAAGTTTTAGGTTGAGCTTAAAGAAAAATTAGAGGATTCTCAAAGGCTTCTCATGACTGCACTTCAGTAGAATAAAGAGTTAGAAAGGGACCTGGTCCATCTAAGGAATGAACTCAAAAAATCCCTTCATTGGACTTCATTCTCACAAATCCTTTCTAACCTAACTGTTCAAAGAGTCAATAATGGTAAGGTCCTTGGGTATTAGCACCTTACTCATTCATCTGGGTCATAAGGCAAGCATGATCAAACTATTAAAAAAAGCATATAAATCCTTGTGCACTCACTGTGGAATTGATAGACACTTGAAAAAAGATTATCAAAGCAAGCTCAGAGCAAGAATGACAAATGTTGGACATGCCCACCAGGGTAACACCTAACCCAATGGTTTAAGACCCTAGAGAAATATAAATAAAAAGTCTCTACCTAGATGGACCTAGAAGGATTTGAGCACTCCATTGTCCTACTACTGGGAACTCAAACTTAAGTGGGTTCCCAAATCTGACAAGTGATCATGGTCTCAAGTATGAGGAAGACAATTTCTGTAAAAAATAATCATTAAAAATTAGTGATCATAAAGCTCAATGTTGAAAGGTATGACTGCATTCTCTCTCTCAAGAAACTTTAAGATGGAAGTGTCTCAGGTGAAATATTCAATTTCAAAGCACCCGATCCATGGAAAATATAGCTAAAAATCTCCATGACAAGAAAGAAGTTGTCTGATTTGAAGAAAGAGGGTTGATAATGTTGAAGATTATGACTAAAGATTGGAAGATGCAGATGAGAATGGTAATTATGCAAAATGTCAGTCACTAATCCCAGCTCAAGACTAAAAATAATCAGAAGGGGTCATGATAAAACTCTCAGGGACCTGGTCCTTAAGAAACTCATCCCAGGTGAAGAAGCTTCAGCCTTGTGAATAAAGTTAAGTCTAGGACCTTATCCTCGGACCTACCTTCAAGAAAACTTTTGTAATGATACGATGTGTTAAAACTAACAAGTTGTAGATGGGATTGATCAAATCAACTTGACTTACTTAATGAATCAGCTTTTCTTCTAAAATTTGCCTATGTTCAGGAGGCAAGTATCCTTGGTAAATTATGTGCATATTGGTCTAACTCAGTAATAAACCCTTGGGATAAACTGTGGAGGTAGACATATGTGAAAAGCAAAAATTGAAGATTCACTCATAATAGAGAGGGGCCTGGTCCCATCTCTCAGGTTAATATCATATATGTGCAAATTTTGTCTGTTCTATCAAGAAAAATCCGCGTCCTCCCTGTCTTTATGTCAAAAAAATTGTCATATTCTAAAAGAGAAGGTGAGTTTCCTAAATATTTGAAATTGATTATATCTTGTTCCCTCCAGAAAACCCTTCCTTGTTCATATTGTTCCCTTAAATCTAGATGCATCCACTCATTCTCTTATCAAAAAGGAAAATCCAAATCCTAAATAGCCCTTCTAAGAAAAAGACCTTCGTGATGTCTATAGCTCTTCCATTTTCAATTCATTCAAAGGATTATGAGCTTAGCATTGTGAAAAATCCCTTCCTAAACCTCCCTAAATAACATCCTTATTCTCCTACTCTTCTAAAGCTTAACTCTTTCATCATTCAACTTATTGATGAAGAATCATCCCTGAATTCTCAAAACTGTTCTGATAATGTTGTGATGGATGAAACATAGGTTGCTAAAAACCTCATATTGTTGTCAAATAGCCCAGGAAAGAGCATAGTTAATCACAAGAAAATCAATATCAGTAAAACACCAAGAATTTCTGAAAAATGGTTTGGAAGTTTTACTGAGAAACAGTTGACTCTTGAGGGGCCTGGTCCCTAAAAGAGAAAACTTGCTGAAATGGAATATGTGATAACTTATACTAGAAGAAAGAATGGGGAGACAAGTAAGGTTGTATCTAAGAAAGTTAGTAATAGGATCTTGAAGAATCAAAAGGTGTTAACTGGAAGGATTTTTTATTTAAATGTGCTAATAGAACCTGGTATGGTGGAATTAGTTTAGCTGGTTAAACATCAAGGGTGGATGGATATCATAAAAGTACCTATTCCCGCTATTTTTGATGAGATATTCATGGAATTATATTTCACTTTAGAATTCTCAGAAGATGGGATAAATCTAACTGCACAGGTTCAAGAAAAAAAATAAAGCTGAATGGGGAGACATTGGGAAGAATTTTGGAAGTTCCTATATATAGGGTGAGAATTTCTTAAAGTAGCTTCCTTCAATAGAATTCTTGGTAAATGTATCCAAGGTCAAAGGGAAATCTATGGCTGCAGCGAATAGGAACTCATGCAAGAGTGAGTTTCAATTGAATTTTGACTTTGTGAACAAGGTAATTATTCCTAGGTCACAAAAGAGAAACATTGTATCAACCACTATCTTATATGTGATGGAATACCTTAGTTGCTTTGAGTTTATTAATTTACCTACATTGATGATAGAACACAATCCCAAAGTGGTTCTTGGGAAAAATGGAAAGCAAGGCATGCCTTATGAATATTGGTTGAAAAAACACTTGATCATTATGGCATTGTTTGTGATTCTAGAATCTAAGGATCTATGGTTCAAATGCTTGGCATAAAAATACTGGTCAAAACTGAGTGTGTCAAACCAGGTAGCATTTACCAAAGGGAGATCAAGAAGGAAAAAAGAGGAAATGAAGGTCAATTCAGCTGCTAAGGATGAAGAAATTAACTAGCTCTAGGTGACAATTCAGCATCTCTCCAAAAGAAGCCCATGTGATACTGAAATACTCAGAACTGAGAGTATTAAACTAAAGAAGAGGGTGTCAATATTAATTGATGAGGTCCTTAGCCTGAATGCAGAGATAAGGATTCTCACCAACAACCTGACCCTACTCTATCAAAATCTTTTTCCCAGTCCTTCACTTGTTAATTCTTCCTGATTCCTATGGCTTTTTCCCTAAGAACATTTAATTTATGCACTGCAATGATACTTATTCTCCAATTATGAATGAATCTTTACTTTGTGTGTTACATTTTTTACCTTTAACTTGCAAAGTTGTTCTTCATATTAGTGTTTCCCCAGTGGCCATGAGGTAAATAATTTATGCTTAATTTACTCTTATTTTACTATTCTTACTTTTTAATTGTGCCAAAATAAGGGATACTGTGTACATATAGTCAAGGACAAGGTATATAGTAGGGGACCAGGTACCGGGTAATTTAAATGGAATGCTGATAAGGGAAAGTAAGTGATGTGATGAATAGATGAATAAAAAATAAATGTAGATAGGGGAAGTATACAAATACAGTAAATGAAGGTGCATGATTACAAGGGGAAGCAAACTAGAGTTTTGGTGTGACAACAAGGGACCAGATCCTTTTATTGCATGATGGTGGAAGCATGATGATAGGGGAACTATTTATCTTTAAAGTGGTAATCATACTAATTAAATTTGATCGATATGCTCAAAGATGTATAGAGTTATATGGTTGGTTTTTCATCATCAAAAAGGGGAAAATTGCTATATGAAGTTTTGATGATGAGCAGCTAACTGCAAGGGACCAGGTCCCTAGATGTTCAGGGTACAGTATAGCTGGCATGCATGTCTACACAGTTTGGACCTCTTATGTAACAATCTTACAGGTGCTTCTTGTACCAATTAGGACACCTGGTTTAATAAGTTTTTAGACCTAATCATCACCCAACTATAAAGGAAAAATGAGGCTTCTCCATCAAATAGTTTTTTCACAAATCTAAAAAGTGAAGAGAGGCATCAAAAACTCCATTTCAAGATTGATCATGCATTGCTTAGGTTTTTATCTTTGTAGTATGCTTAAAGAGTGAGTGAGTGTTCTTGAGTGTTGATTTGTAAAATATTACTCATATAATAAGAGTAATGTCTTGCGTTGTAGTTTCTCAAGAGTGCTTAGGTAGAGTTGCCAAAGTTTTGATACTGATTAGAGTTAATCAGTGTAGAGGGTCCTTGGTAGGGTTGTCAAGATGAACTTGTAGTAAAGTTATTACAAGTAAAAGGAACCAATAGTTAGGTTTATTGAAGACTATAATCAAGAGTTTGATTATAGTGGATTTTGGGAAGCTTGTGAGGGCAAGCCGAGGTTTTTCCTTTTTATGAGCAAGGGGTTTCCACGTTAAATCTTGTGTGTTTTTACTCTTCCTGCATTGTCCTTTGTTTTCCTGCACTTTAGTGTTTGATTGCATGTGATTGACATTGAGGTACATAGTCCCTCTCTGTATGGTGCAATGCCCAAGGGTTCTATAGGGTTTTAGTAGGTGACATCATGAATCAGGTCGTGACAATTGATTTTGGGATTGATTTTATTCCAGGCACTCATCTTATTTCTATCCCTTCCTACAGAATGTTTTTGATCGAGTTAAAAAAACTTAAGGAGTAATTGAGAGATATTTTGGATAAGGGTTTTATCCACCCTAGTGTGTCTCAGTGGGGTTCTCTCATGCTCTTCATGCCTAGGAAGGATGGTTCCTTTTAGATGTGTATTGATTACCACCAATTGAATAAGCTGACCATGAAAAATTAGTATCCCTTTCCGAGGATTGATGATCTATTTAGTCAGCTTCAAGGTGCTAAGTATTAATCTAATATTGATCTTTGGTCTAGGTACCATCAGTTAAAGATTACAGAGGCGGATATCCCTAAGACTGCTTTCCGAACTCAGTACAATTATTTTGGGTTTTTGGTGATGTCCTTTGGATTGACTAATGCCCCGATAATATTTATGGATCTTATGAATTGAGTTTTTTGTTAGTTTTTAGACTTATTTATCATTGTCTTTATTGATGATATTTTGGTGTATTTTAAGACCGAGGCGGATCATTTCGATCGCCTTTACCTTATGTTGCAAACCCTAAAGAATTAGAGTTTGTATGCTAAGCTCTCTAAGTGTGAGTTCTGGTTGAATATTGTGATTTATCTAGGTTATGTTTTTTCGAGTGAAGGGATTATGGTGGATCACCAAAAAGTTAAAGTGGCTAAAAAGTGGCCTACACCCATGACTCTAACTGATATTTGGGGCTTCTTGGGTTTAGCCGATTTTTATTGAAGGTTTGTGAAAAGTTCTTCTTCTATTGTTGCCCCAATGACTAAGTTGATTAAAAAAAAGGTGACGTTCCTGTGGTCTGATGCTTGTGAGGGTAGTTTCAAGAAGTTGAAGGATACGTTAACTTAGGCTCTGATCTTGACCTTGCCCAAGGGCATTGATGGTGTTGATGTTTATTGTGATGAGTCTCGAGTGGGATTGGGTTGTGTGTTGATGCAGCATGGCAAGGTGGTTGCTTATGCTTCTAGATAGTTGAAAGTTTATGAGAGGAATTACCCAACGCATAATTTTGAATTATTGGTTGTGGTGTTTGCATTGAAAACCTGGTGACATTATTTGTTGGGGTCCATGTTGATATTTATTCTGACCATAAGAGCCTAAAATACGTGCTCACTCAAAAGGAGCTAAATCTTAGGCAAAGGAGATGGCTTGATTTTCTCAAGTAATATGACATGAGTCTTCACTATCATCCAGGTAAAGCTAACGTGGTTGTTGATCCTCTTAGCAGGTTGTCCATAGAAAGCTTATCTTATGTGAATGAGAAGAAGTAGGATTTGGTGAAGGATATTCACCATTTGGCTAATATAGGAGTTTGTCTCATAGATTCTGAGAATAGTGGTGTGATTGCTCAATAGGTGTCAGAGTCATTTCTTGGAGTGAAGGTAAAGGAGAAAAAAGTGTTGGACCATATATTGATTTAAATCAAGAATGATGTAGGTAGGCAAAAGGTAATGGTTTTCAATATTAGTGGTGATGGTATCTTGAGGTACCAAGATAGATTATGGGCTCCCGTATGTTGATGGTTGTGGGAGAGAATTTTGTTTGAAGCGCATAAGTCACATTGTACGGTCCATCCTGGTTCGATAAAGATGTATCATAATCTTAAAAAGATGTATTGGTGGAATAATATGAAGCGGGATGTGGCCATTTTTATGTCTAAGTGTATGATGTGTTAGCAAGTAAAGGTGGAGCACTTGAGGCCCGATGAGTTAACTCAAGACATTGAGTTGCTGGTATGGAAATGAGAAATAGTTAATATGGATTTTATTACCAATCTTTTGCAGTCTCGCCAATAATTTGATTCAATTTGGGTCATCCTGGATAGGATGACTAAGTCTGCTAACTTCTTGCCAGTGAGGGATAATTTCTCTTCAAAGGATTTTTCCATCGAGCAGATTATGAAGTTACATGGTGCTCCAGTTTTCATTCTATCTGATCGGAGTACCCAGTTCTCATCTCACTTTTGGAGGTCATTTCATAGAGGTTTGGGGACAAAGGTAACCCTTAGTACCTCTTTCCACTTGTAGATAGATGGGAAAATGAAAAGGATAATTCTGTCCTTGGAAGATATGATTTGGGCTTGTGTATTTGATTTTGATGGAAGTTGGGTTAACCGTTTTCCTCTCATAGAATTTTCCTATAACAACAGTTATCACTCTAGCATTGGTGTGGCCACGTTTAAGGACTTATTTTGAAAGAGGTATAGGTCTCCTATTAGGTGGTTTGAGGTTGTGAAAATAAGTTATTTGGCCCTAATTTTGTTCACCAACCAATGGAGAAGGTGAAGGTGATTCGAGATAGACTTAAGGCAGCCCAAAACTTCCAAAAGTCCTACGTGGATGTGAGGAAAAGGGAGTTGGGGTTCAGTGTTGGTGATTGGGTATTCTTGAAGGTTTCTCCCATGAAGGAAGTGATGTGTTTTGGTAAGAAGGGGAAACTCAGTCCCCGTTATCTTGGTCCATACTTGGTTTTGAAGACAATTGGTAATGTTTCATATGAATTAGAGTTTCCTTCTAGTTTGATTTCCATTCATCCGGTATTTCATGTTTCGATGTTGATTAAATGCGTGGGTGATCCTTCGGCAGTTGTTCCATTAGAAAAGTTAGGCATTTCAGATTCCTTGTCCTTTGAGGAAATCGTGATTGAGATTTTAGATCAACAAGTCTGTTGGTTACGGACCAAGGATGTGGTCTCTGTAAAGGTTCTTTGGAGAAACCAAAGGGTTGAGGATGCTACTTAGGAATCCAAGGAAGACATGAAGTCCAAGTATCATTTCTTGTTCCCCATTTTAAAAAATTGATGAATGGTGAGTTTAACACTCATTCACACTTATTATTTGTGCACATTACCTTATTTTGAATGAACAATTGAGACAAAATCAATGGATAGATGCACTAATATCCAGTCTTTGCAGGCATAAAGTTAAGGAGACCAAAAGAAGTGGATTGGAGCTAAAAATAATAAAAAGGGAGCAAAAAAGAGTGCATCTAAAGACCTGGACTACATCAGCTTCAGCTACCGCGATAGCAGTCCTCTATCTGCAGTCATGGTCAGTCAAGGCGGTTAGAGCAATGCAATCGCGGCACACAACTGCGGTCGCAGATAGCCGTGTGCGATCGCGGTTAAGCGGGAATATGCCCAGGGGTAAATTTGTACAAGTACTTAGACGCATCCCAATCCATATTTAAGCAAAAAAATCCTTTCTTCTTTAGGATAGCTTACCTCATAAGATATTTTTGGAATTCTAGACTTGAAACCCTAATTTAGGTAAGTGTGTAATTAATTTTGGAGGCTAAATTTCTTAGGATTTTTGTGAAGTATGAATGCTTTGGATAATCCTTATGGTATATCTCTCTTTACTTTCTTCATGAGTAGCTAAGTAATTTACTCTTGCGATTATGTTGAACTAGAGTGTAATTGTGTGTGGGTATTGTTGTGTTTTTATGGATTTTAGTTTTTGAGGATGGATTCCACCATTGCTTGATCTTATGGATTGGAATTTGATGGGTGAAAACCCCAAATCTCCAAATAGGTTTGATGGGTAAAAGCCTCAAGCTCTAGAAACCCTTTATCATCCTCGAAAGAAGGTTGAAGGTGAACATTAGGTAATCCATAACATCTTCAAAAGAGGGTTATATGGGGACAAGGCAAGGGTGCACAATTGAGCCTATGGTTTACTACCTTTTGCAATCTTAGAAATAAGTGCTTTGGGAGTGTAAATCATGTCAAGAGCATCATCCTAGAAATAGGGATGCTCTATTGAGGTTTTGGGTGATTATGAAAATGTGTACGCTTGTTAGGTGCTTGAAAGAACCAATGGGTGAAATAGTTGTGGTTTTGTTGAAAAATTGACCCCAATGAAATTCGAACTAGCTATCCTTTAGTTAACAACTAAAATTTCATGAGAAACCAACATCAATCCACATGCATTACCTCTAGGTAGACATAATCCTAAGATTTCCTCTAAATCTTGAATTTTAATTAAAAATTTTATTCACCAAGTGTTTTTTAAAGTTTGTTGTGAAGAATTCCCAAACAAATCCCCCCATTTTATTTTACATGTCATTTTTGTTAGCATTCCAGGTAATCTCATAGTAATTTGAGCACCCATAGTGTTTGAAGTCTATAATTCACTTCTTGAGATTTAACCCCAATTCAAATTAGGTTACTTGACAACGACCGCCTCACCCCTTAAACATGGGAGTGAGTTGAGCATTATCAAATGGCGCCGTTGTCGGGGAGTGAAATATAGATTTCACTTGTGTGGTGTGATTCTTACTTGGGAATACCCAGAGTGGTGTAATTTACTTTATTTGTTGTTTTTGAATCTTGTATAGGTGATCAAATTATAAATAGAGCAATGAGTGATAATGCAAGAAACATGGGCCCCCTCGATGCCCCTCTTAATGATGAAGGCCAATTAAATAAGGTGGGACAAACAAGTGCAATTCGCATTCTTCCAACCAATAGGAATGGGGTGTTTCATGTGAATAGCATTATGCTTCACATATTGCAAATGAAAGGGTTGTATGGAGGCAAAGCATATGAGGACCCGAATGCCCATTTGAAGAACTTTATGGAAGTTGGTGCACTATTTAACATAGAACATATTATGCATGAATCCATACAGCTTCGACTTTTCCCATTTTCACTAATAGCGAGGCATTTTTATAGCTTTTCTCACTTACACCGGCTCAATTACATCATGGAAAGATCTTACTACGGTGTTTCTTGATAGATAGTTCCCACCATAAGAAATGCTTCAAAAGTAAGATGAGATTGTGAACTTCTGGGAAATGAATAAAGAACCATCATTTGAATCTTGGGAGTGGTTTAATGGAAAGTTATCCCAATGCCCAAATCATGAGGTTCCACAAAAGATGCTCCTCAAAATTTTCTATAGGGCTCTTGGTCAATTAAACAAAACAGTGGTGGATAATGCGGCGGGCGATTCTATAGTGAGATTGCATCATCTTGTGACCTTCTAATTGATAGGAGAAGTATGAAAACAAAATTAGGGTTGGCATACCCGAGACACTGAAGCTTTCAAAGCCCCTTCTACCACATCTGTGGTAACTAATGAATAAGAAAATGAGAAGAAAAAAAAAGGAGAACATGGCCAAAATGATGACCCAACTTGAGATCTTGACGAAGCATGTTATAGGTACACCTGTGAAAGTGATAAATGTCATAGCATTGAAATATTATGAAGAGGATAAAGAGGCAAAGAAGTTAGATAAAGAAATCTGGTACTTGGCAAACTACTCGGGGGGTTCCCGCCCCACCTATCAAAGGCAAGGTGGGAACCAAGGTTGGATAGATCGTGAGTGGGATCGAGATTAGAGAGATCATGAACATGACTATGACCATTATGTCGCTCCTCATGATCGATCTAAACCCAAGGAATCTAGTTCTATTTACCCCAAAAAGTTCAAGACCGAGGAAATGTTAGAAAGGATCTTGAATAGAGTAGAAGGCACCGACAAAATGGTCCATGAGTTGAAGGGTGATTTATCCTATCTCTCTCAAATGGTGGTGTCTCACTCTGCCTCTATCAAGTAATTAGAGACTTAAGTAGGTCAATATCCATGCAATTAAATGCTATACCTATAGGTGGACTTTTAAGTGACACAATTGCTAACCCAAAGAACGATGCCCAAGTCCTAGCAATTGTCATAAGGAGTGGAAGAGCTCTTGAGGTACCTTTTAGAGGAGACATAAGTGATAATATACCCAAGGCCAAATCAAAGAAGGTGACGCCTCAAAGAAGAGAGGTAAATGATGATAAAAAGGTCAATGAAAGCAATGACGGGGTGGTTGAGGTTGAAAGGCCACAAGTTGAAGAAAGATCAACTATCCAAGTTCCTCCTCCATTTTCTCAACGTTGGCAGAAAATTGAGGAAGTTCATGGCCAAACTTAGCCACCTATCAATAAACATCTTATTGGTTGAAGCTATCCAAGAGATCCCGGGATACGTTAAGTTGATAAAAAATTTGATGTCCAAGAAGAAACTTGTTGAAGGTGATACTATTGAGGTCACTCATGGATGTAGCACTATTATGGATAGCAAGGTTGTGGAAAAGAAAGATGACCCTGGGGTATTCACTATTCCTTGCACAATTGGGATATATGAATTTGCAAAATCTCTATGTGACCTTGGTGTGAGCATCAACTTAATGCCTTTTATCATATACAAGAAACATGGTCTGGATTCCCCAACGCCAACCTCTATGAGACTCTTGATGGCAGACTAGTTTATAAAAAGGTCGGTGGGTATATTGTTTGATGTCCTTGTGAAAGTGGACAAGTTCATTCTCCCGGCGGATTTCATGGTATTGGATTATGAAATGGACCAAGAGGTTCCTATCATTATTGGTCGTCCTGTCTTATCCACTATGAGAGCCATTGATGATCTAAAGCTGGGGGAGATGAAATTTAGAGTGCAAGAGGATAAGGTCTCTTTCAAAATTTATAATTCAAAGAAGCAAACTGCGAAGTTGCAAGTAGTATCCTTGGTGGATGTTGAAAATGAGAAGATGAATGAAGAGGAGTTAAAGGACCCACCTTGAAATTGAGGAAGGAAGACGTCGTGCCACAACGATAACTAAGGTTCTAGGTGGGAGGCACCCACAAATGCCACGAGAGTGGCTTGTATCCTTTTTTGTTATATTTTTGTAACGGTAGATGTTATCTTTTGCATATGAATAACCCATGCATTGGTGGCACTATGGAGTGCATCGGATAAGCTGAATAGGGGAGAAATGTTGCAAAAATGAGTAAAATGCTGAATAGGGGAAAATAGGAGAGCAGAATTGCTCTTGGTTACTGCGATCGCGATCACGCGGGTGTCCGCAATTGTAGTCTCTTCACCGCAGTCATGGCCACTTCTTCCATTCAACCCCTAATTGCCCTCATTTCCCTCACACCCCCTTTTAAGAATGTACTCTCTAATTTAAGCTAATTTCTGGTCATGTTTGTGAGCTCAAACAACATCCTTGCATTCCATTGCATCAAAACTCCGATAGGTGACATGAATCCATACTTTTACTTGTGAAAATAGGACATAGAATGCATGATTAAGAAGGGCCTAAAATTTTGATTGTTATGTTTTTCATGATTGTCATATTTGGTATTGGTGTGATATTGGTTGTTTGATTAAGGTGTGCACACAAATAGGGGAAATCATGAGTACCCAATTATGTGTGAAATAAGTAGACCAATGAGATATGCACACCAAGTGTTTGATAAAATGCTCTAATGAACTTTCAATACTTATATTTTCTTTCTAAAGGTCATTCGCACACTTGTTAGTATTGTTCCAATGATCTTCATATGCTTCCACATTATAGAACATACTAGTAGCCTAAATTTGGAAGAAATCTATACATACAGAGCTGACATAGAACCAGCCTTAGGTAGCGCGATCGCAGTCTAGGTAACACGAACACGATCCTGACTCACGATTGCAGTAACTGAGGACAGCTTCTTGCCATGCCAAAAATCCTGCATTTTGAATTTTTAGTCTAGCAACACCAAGCACCTAGTCCAATGAACTCTAGTGATCAATCTAGCACATTTTGCATTATTAAAATGTCATCAAATGATATAATGTATGCTCAGTGCTTTCATGACAACCTCATGGATAAGTATGATCACATCCAATTCATGGCACCCGAGTGCCACACTCTTTACTACAAGGATCTTCCAAGGACAAAAATGATCCCGGAGAGAGGAACTTACTTGGATAATGTACTAGAGAAACTACCGGTACTTCATGACAATATATATATATAACATAAATCCATAGGGTGGCGGTGCTTTACCCCAGATCCATGCATTGCAAATGAGAAAAGGGCCCATGAATTCGATGCAAACATCGGTGAAGTCTTTTTTCGGACCCACTCAATGTGACTGTCAAGATTCAAAGAAAACCGATGAAAGTTGGGGTTAAACAAATCAATGATGTTTATGGTCTCAAATAGGAAGATATAGGTGAATTCAAAGTGAAGGCGTGTAAATTGAGGAATTGGTTTGCACAATGGTTATGCCCCAAAATGGAAGTCTCATGGACCAAAGCTAAAAGCAATATTTCCATGAACGACTTCACCTCCGAGAATCGAATATGGTTGCACATCATTTGTAGTCGAGTTTCTTCTTTAACCCACATGACAATAGTCCTAGAATAGCATGCTAGGATGGTTGTGTGCATTCTAGACGGCATCCCCCTAGATGTTGGTCAACTCATGGTTAATGAAATAGATCATTTCAAGAACCAAGATGGTATGCATATCTTCTTTCCCTCTTTAATTACCGAGCTTTGCAGGAAAATAGGGGTGGACGAGTATTCTAGTAATACATGGGTGTACCCCAATGCCCCCATTTACCCCTTAAGGATTAGATATGAGGACGCACCTAGAAAAAGTAAGAAAAGAAATATAGACATAGAAAGCCGGCATACAGTGAACCTAAGTCTCATAGGCTAACCACTACAGGACCCCTTGAGAAGATTAGAGTAAATATTGCAACCATTAAAGAGCTTGTATCTAGTTTTCCCCATGGACTGGGAGAGCCTTCCATCGCTTATCATTCTTATGAGTTATGTACCGATTATGAGAAGTGTGAGAAGGACCAAAGAAGCAAGAAGCTACCATTGATAAGCTTGAAAAGGCTTACTCTTCTTTGGCGGAGTCACATCGAGACCTCCAAATCACGCATGAGAAAATGGTTTAAAGGGAGAAGAAGAGAGACGAACTCTTTATCAGGATATGAAAGGGCATAAAGGGCCTATGGAAGGTTCTAAGGCTCCGAGATAGAATTCCTTCCTTTTGGGTGGACAGTGATGATGAGGCCTCAGTTGACTGGTCCGATTTTAAGGAAGAGGGTGGTGATGTAGAGTCCAACAGTGATAGTAGCACTTGATGCAGTTTCAGGGAGCACCCTTATCTCTTTTGCCCTTGATTATTTATACAGTGGGGACACTGCTATCTTTTCAGTTGGGGTGTCTCTTTATTCTTATTCATTTAATTTAGGCTTATATTATTTCTATTTCTGTATATTTTTCTGCTCTTTTGGATAATTCTCATTTTTATTTTAATTGGGTTATAATATTCGAGCCTCTTGATGGTGCCCACATTTGCATGGATTAGTTATTTTGTTCTTAGTTTTCTCTTTTAGTTTAAATTTCTTTAGTCAGCTTTTCCTCCGTGATTGGGTTTCTAACCATAGATGCAGAGGAAGTCTGAGTACCTTTGGCATCAAGGCCATAGAATGCAAGGAAAGTCTGAGTACCTATAGCATTGATAATTTGGGGTTGCATTAAGATCCATTAGCAAAGTTTGATTAACCATATGCTGGCTCGCCCATGCTATGTACTTCAATGTGAGGTGATAGCTTGGATTGTTGCCATGATTAGAAAATTATCTGTGGTACGAATGCAAAAGCAAACAACCCCCTTCATCTAAAAATTTTGAAATATTCGAAGGCATGGACATGAGCAACTTTGTGTCAAAAAATTTGTCTCTTCCTATGCCTCCAAAGTTGACTTCAAAAAAATAATGAATACTCCATCTTTGTCTCGAGTGGGTAGAACAATTGAATCCCCTTGACGACATTCGTATTCCATATGTGTGAGGTTAATTATCTCCATCTCATGTGTACTTGTACTATCTAGAACTTTCCCCTTTAGTTTTTCAAAGCTAATTTTTTACTGTAGTTGGTTGGTAAAATGATCATAATCCATCTTTTGATTTTGGAAGTCCACTTTAGCCTAAAGATCCTACCAAAACATAAGAGTTACCCCTAGTCACCCTCTTCGAGCCTTTGGATTTTTTTTGGCAAACACATTACATGTCATGACCCTTTTATTCATCATCTTTTGAACCCCATCCTCCTTGATATTGAGAATACAAATGGAGGCTAAAATCCTAAGTTGGGGGTAGTGGAAAGAGAAAGAAGTATAGTGGAGCCATGAAGTCTTAAGAAGGCTCCTACAATCTTGAGAAAGTGAAATTTTTTGGATTTGAATAAGGAAAAGATCCCGTAAAGGAAAGAAAGGCTTTAACTATGTGCAAAAAAATTATAGAAGAAAAAAAAGAGAAAAATAGGAAAACCAAAAAAAAAAAAAAAAAAAGGTAGGCAAAATAGTGAAGTGAAAAGAAGTGGCCCAATAAGTGTTGCATAAAAAGATTATGATGTAGAAGTTCAAGGAGGGTGTTGCCTTATTTTCCTTAGTTGATCTCCTACCCTACCCCAAACCTTCATTACAAGCTCAACAAGCCATTTGTGATTCCCAACCAAGTGCAGTCATTGTAGTGGTCATTGAAAATAGGGGCAAGCCTATGGCATGGTACTTGTTAACATGCAGAATTTCTTGAGAGAGTGAGTAGCTGCACTTAAAATTCCTTGTTGCATGATTGGTAACTAGGTGTGTTAATTTCTTCTTTTTGGTGAAGAGGCATGTGAACTAGTTGAGGTGGGTGATTTTGTCATCTTCTACACAATGAGACAACTGGAATATAGAATGATTGTAGTCAACGAGTCATTTTTAGAGTGTTAGAAATTGTTACATAATTGATCCCAAAAGTTTATTGCATACTTCACTATTCCATTTTATGATGAGGGGGGGTCGTTAAAAGCCTATTTTCCCATGTGTGAAAAACTTTTGGTGGTCGCAATCAAGTTTGAGTCTTCAAGATGATTGAGTGATATAAAGATGGCATACATATAAAATTGTCTCATAGTAAGTAGTAGTGTTGCTTGAGGACAAGCAAGGTCTTAAGTTGGGGGTGTTGATGAATGGTGAGTTTACCACTCATTAGCACTCATTATTAGTGCACACTACCTTGTTTTGAATGAATAAATGAGACAAAATCTATGGATAGATGCACTAATATCCACTCTTTGTAGGCATAAAGTTGAGGAGACCAAAAGATATGGATTGGAGCTAAAAATGATAAAAAAGAAGAAAAGAAGAGTGCAGCTAAAGACCTGGACAACATCAGCCTCGGTTACCATAACCGAGGTCCTTCATCCGTGGTCGCGGTCAGTCAAGAAGGTCAGAGCAACACAGCGCAGTACATAACTGTGGTCGCGGACAGCGATGCGCGATCGCGGTTAAGAAGGAATATGCCCAAAGGTAGATTTGTAAAAGCACTTAGATGCATCCCAAGCCATATTTAAGCAAACAAAACTTTCATCTTTTTGATAGCTTACCTCATAAGATATTTTTGGAATTCTAGACTTGAAACCCTAATTTGGGCAAGTGTGTAATTAATTTTTAAGGCCAAATTTCTTAGGATTTTTGTGAAGAATGAATGCTTTGGATAATCCTTATGGTATATCTCACTTTACCTTCTTCATGAGTAGATAAGTAATTTAGTCTTGGAATTATGTTGGACTAGAGTGTAATTGTGTGTGGGTATTGTTATTTTTGCATGGATTTTAGTTGTTAAGGATGGATTCCACCATTTCTTGAGCTTATGGGTTGGAATTTGATGGGTGAAAACCCCAAATCTCTAAATGGGTTTGATAGGAGAAAGTCCCAAGCTCTAGAAACCCTTTATCATCCTCGGAAGAGAGATGATGATGAATATTAGGTAACTCATAACATCCTCAAAAGAGGGTTATAGGTAGACAAGGCAATGGTGGACAATTGAGCCTATGGTTTACTACCTTTTGCAATCTTAGAAATAAGTGTTTTGGGAGTGTAAATCATGTCAAGAGCATCATCCTAGAAATAGCGATTATTGATTAAGGTTTTGGGTGATTATGAAAATATGTACACTTGTTAGGTTCTCGAAAGAACCAACGGGTGAAATCATTGTGGTTTTATTAAAAAATTGATCCCAATGAACTTCGACCTAGCCTATCCTTTAGTTAGCAACTAAAATTTCATAAGAAACTAACATCAACCATATGCATTACCTCTAAGTAGACATAATCCCAAGATTTCCTCTAAATCATGAATTCTAATTAAAAGTTTTATTCACCAAGTTCTTGTTAAAGTTTGTTGTGAAGAATTCCAGAACAAATCCCCCCATTTTAATTTACATGTCATTTTTGTTAGCATATTGGGTCATCTCATAGTAATTTGAGCACCCACAGTATTTGAAGTGTATAATTCACTCCTAGAGATTCGCCCCAATTCAAATTAGGTTACTTGACGACGACCGCCTCACTCCTCAAATATAGGTGTGAGTTGAGCGTTATATAAAATCATGCTTGAGGTATGTGTATTCTTTAACATCTTTGTTTTTTGACTTTGTTAAAGGTAAGTGTGGTTGTGTTTAGAATCAAGTAATGCTACTAAATGTTTTTTCTTGTCATTGGAGGATGAATGATCCTAAGGAGGGGAGTATGTAACACCCCAAGTTTCTGGTCCTTGAAAATTTTTAAAATTTTATCCACAGTGCCTTGACTACTACTTACCCTATAAGTTTTAGAGAGTCTTGATGAGTTGTTGGACTTAAATCACAACCTAAACAATAAGTGTATGACTAAGTCTTGCTCTGGGTACGAGTGGCTCACTAACAGTCGTAAGGACTCGTTATGAGTCATTGGGTTCAAATCGTAAGATGTCCAGTATTTACCCCAAATAGGTTCTAGGTTGACTACGATTGGGCCCTACAAGTCGTAGGGTCCCATTATATGCCATAGCAGTTGAGTCATAGGGTCAACAATGGGTGGGTGCCCTGGTAACTGTCTTGGCTACGACTCATGGTAACGAGTCGTAATAAGACCTTACTAGTCGTGTAGTGACTGGTAGTCACTGACAACTAAATTTCAGCTTTTAAAGTAAGGTCACTTTGGACAATTCCCTTCTTACCCAATTAAAGCCCTACTTAGGGTTTCCAAGGAGTAGGTCATCTAAGGGCTCAAAGGTGGAAGTCTCTCCATAAACTTGGATATTTCAAGCATATTACTATTCCCTAACTGCTAATTTATTAAAAGCATGTGATTTAAAGTGTTGTTCATAAGATATTGATATTAGATTTTAATATGAAAAGTATGCATATTGAACTACTCTTGAAATATTGCATGATATGAAAAGTCAATGAAGCATAATGATTTTTTATTTGAACTTTAAGTGGTAGTGTAATACCCTAAGTTAATGTATAATTGGACCAAGGGGGTTGTGAAATCCCCCAAGGGATGTAATTAATTTTGCATGTTGATGTTACCTTACAAGTGTAGTTGGTATAATGATACCAACAATGTATGCTTGAATGTATAATGTGGTTCAATGAATGGGAATGTGTAATAAATAATTTAATTGGGCTTTAATAAGGGTTGTGTTGCTGAGTTATGAAAGTTGAAATCCCGAGGGATCAGCACTAAAAACCACAGTTATCGATGCGGGGGATTATATCATTGGGTAGTTCGATTCCCTCCTTAGTATTATTATATGATTAGGAGGTTTGAGCCCCCCATATTATATTACATAATTGGGTTCTTATGTCATCTTGATATGTCGAAAGTTTTGAGTCCCCTATAGTGCATAGGTAAACCCTCTTTTTCGTGCAGCCACACGCACTAGGTCCCTACAAGATAGAAGAGAGTTTGACCTATATAGTCCGTGGGTTCCTTCTTATGTGATAACGGTTAAGCTACATAATCCAGGCTAAAGTTTTAAAGTGCATGTTAAGCCTTGTTTCCTTATCCCTACATTTGATATATATGTGTATATATATTTAATCATGTGTATTGGTTTTGAATGATTTTGAATTATTGATCATGGTATTATGTTATCCTTAAACCCGAGTTCAATGATAGTGTTTGCGCTACTAACCATCTCTGGATGTTGTATCCCCACATGATGTATGTACCAGAGATACCTTTATATTTTCTCTGCAGAGTTAAGTAGATCAGCTAGGTTCGTCGGTTCTTTATGGTAAAGCAGTGAGCTTCCCTTATTAAAAAAACTTAGACATTTAATTCAGTATTATCATAGACTAGAATTAAGTGTCTTTACTATCATTAACATTATTATTTTCATTATCATCTGTCAGAGTCGAGGACATGCCCCGACAAAGACTGTGTTTTGATTCTTTTGTTAGAAGGCTTTATTAGATTACTGTGGACTTGAGTGATGTTGGTCGGTTACTGGGTATCTGTCATATACTTATCTTTTTATTCTTTAATCTTACCTTATGCTATCTTGTTATATGTTTGAAATTCATTGAAACACCGTGGGTTTTGATCCTTAGAAATTTCTTGAGTTTTGTGTTTCTGGACATCATATGACTTAAGGGTACTAGTCGTATGATGTGGATACAATTTGGAGTCATTGGTCATATGATACTTAGTATGGTTCTGGTTGGTCTCTATCCAAGATATGAGAAGGCATCATACTAGTCGTATGTTAGGGTACAAGAAGTATAGTGCCAAACCGTAAGATGTCTTATATCTAGCCTTGACATTCTGCTTAGGGAACGACTAGGTGGCTACTTTTCGTATGGTGATGGTACAATTTGGGGAAGGAAAGTCATATGTTAACAGAATATGTAGTCCAACTTTTTGTTCTGGGTATGAATTAGAGGTACTACTGGTATGATTGGGAACGGGTGAGGTGCCCGAACAGTACTCACTTACGGGAATTTTTACGTTTTAAGTAGGGGGTATTCTGGACATTTCCCCTCTTAACTTCTTTTGACCCCATAACTTAAAACACTCTCGGGACTTCATTAACCTACAATTCCCCAATCAAACACTCTTAAGCACTCTTAAATCTCTCTCAAGCTCTTGGGTCAAAAAAGGTTAGGGTTTTTTTCAAGGCAATTAATTAAGGATCTAAAGGGTGGTTTCTCTCCGTCTTCCTCGTTGTCAAAGGCATGCTACCCCTCCTTCATTGTTAGTTCACTAAATTCATGTTTAATGAATGGTTCTTATGGAATAATTGTGATAATGTTTTGGGTTATAAATTATGTTGGGGGTTTTGGCTATTATTGGTTGATTATGCTTTCCCATATTTTTACTTATGGTTATCATATTATAATGGTGGTTTGAATGTGTGGTTTTATGGGAATGGTCAATTGGCACTTGGTTTTGGTTTTGGAAACTATATGCCCTTAACATGTTTGTTAAAATGCCTATGAGAGTGTTTGTATTACATAGTTGAAATTTTAATGAAAACTTTGCATGGTATAATGTGGTAATGGAACTTAACTTGGTTAAATGGTTTTAATGGCTAAATGGTAAGGCTTTGGTGGTTATTTCTTTGATTTAAAACCTTATGGGGTACACGAGAATCCCCCAAATGAATCTAACAATAGAACCTATGGGGTACATGGGAATCCCCTAAGTTATTGGCTAAGGATATTGCTTACCAGATATAGTCGGTATGATGATACTACTTCTTCTACCCTTAGTTAATAATATATGGAATTGGTGATTTGGTTTTGTGCTAAAGGTTTTAATTGGGCAATAATGGCAGGTTGTGATAGCTAATCATGAAGGTATGAGTCCAATGGACAAATACTAAAAACTCGTGTTTGATGACATGAGGGTTGGTCATGGTGACCATATACTTGTGAGGTACACTGGAATCCCCTAATTTAAACTTGTATATATGTATCATGAAGGGCGAAGGGTACATGAAAATCACCAACCCCTATGATATCTCTGATTCATTCGACTACACGTACTAGGGCCCATTCAAGGGGTTACATTGGGCCCATATAGCCCATGGATGATTTTTGGATGGTCAATCTACATAGCCCAGGTTTAGATTTTTAATGTTTGCTAAACTAAGCTCCCTTTTTTGGCATGGATTTTATATATATATGTATGGTTGTGCTTGCCCATGGTTATTTACTTGATTTCAAATATTGATATTATTTTATCCTTATCTTGGGTGCATGCTAGCATTCACCCACTAACCCATCTTTGGGTGTTGTATCCCCATGCGATGCAGGAACCATCCATACTGCTCCTCCTGCTCAGTGATTGGACTCGAGGACAACTTGCGTTGGATTAAAGTGGTGAGCTTGCATACTTTGGAAGGCTCCAATCCATGTTATAGATTTCTCTACATACTTTTGTCATGTCATAGACTTTAGTTTTGGCTATGGTCGGGGGCTTGTCCCGACCGAGTATTGTTTTACTTTCGAATAGAGACTTTATGGGACTACTTTAGGTTGGTATGAGCGGTGTCAGTATTGGTGTCAGCCTTGTCAATTGTATTAGTATTGGGGCTGACACCATTTGACTGTATTTGATTTGTGATTGTTCTATTTGGTTATTATGTTATATATATTCAGAATTTTATCAAAATAAAGTTATGGAGCAGTTATGTTTGGGGTATCGGGGTAGTCTCCAGTCCTAGTTGGTCTTGAGGCACCCGACATAAGTAGGCCATAGTTCAGGTCATGTCAGATTAGTATTAGAGCCCTAGGTTTATGGTCAATTGGGATTCCATGAAGCCATGTTGAGTAGAGCTTCTTTTAAGGGTGTGTAGCGCACCACACTCATAAGGAAGAGGCTACAAGACATTCAGGAATATTTCTCTTTCTTGTGTTCGATTTTCAAGCTTGGAGTTTAATTCCTAAAATCATGTCTAATTCCTATTTGTTAGATTTTCAGATCATGCCACGACAATCTAAAGTTCACAAAAACTCTTTTGTCCCAACTGGGATAATATTGATAGGTCATGCTCTACTTATGGTATCCATACTCGGTCAAGGGGTCCAGTTCCTGATTGCTCTGAAATTCCACCGATTCCCTCTAGTCCTCCTTAGGATGATGTGATGAATGCTGAGTTTTGTCAGTCGGTTCATATGATTGCTCAATTGGTAGCTTTACAGGATGAGCGTGGTGCATCTGCTACTCCATCTTCTAAGTCCACAAGGGTTGTCCAGTTTATGATGTTGAGTCCTCTGATTTTTATAGGTACTAAGGTAGAGGAGGATCCTTAGGGCTTTTTGTATGAAATGGAAAATATCTTTAGGGTTATGCAATGCCACAAATGTGGAAGGGGTGGAGTTTGCTGCCTACTAACAGAAGGATATGACGCACCAATGGTATGAGGAGTGGGATTGGGCAAGGAGTGATGATAATGATTCATCTCGGTGAGAGGATTTCTCTAATGCATTTCTGGACCACTTCTTTCCTCAAGTGCTAAGGGAAACAAAAGTGGAGGAGTTTGTTAATCTAAAGTAAGGGAAGATGTCGGTTAAGGAATATGCCTTGAAGATTCACCAGTTGTCCCGATATACTCTGAAAGTGGTGTCTGATATGAGGGCCCGAATGAGAAAGTTCACTTTAGTATTGTCTCATGAGTTGATCCTTGAGAGCAAGTCTACCTTGTTAATCAAGGACATAGATATCTATGGGTTGATGGTATACATGCAGCAGGTGGAGGAAGAGAAAAAGAAGCAGGCTGAAATTGGAGAAGGACAGGGAAGGAAGTTTAGATTTTTTAGCAGGGTGGCGTCCATCAGTAAGGATGGTGGTAAGTGGTCCAAGAAGAAGTGGGGCAATTCTGGGTTTAACTCGATGACAAGTTCTCCCTAACCAAAGTCGTTGGGTGATAGGAAATTCTTAGGTAGCGATAAATTTAGGGCACGCGATGCCCAATCTTAGGCTAGTGGGGCTTAGTTAGCTCCGTCATATCCTCTTTGTAGATTTTATGGTTGTTTGCATGGGGTTTCTGTGCTGAGGGAAGGGACAGGTGCTTCAACTATGGTCAGTTAGTCTATATACTTAGAAAGTATCCTGTTTGTAAGGTTTCCTCTGGGTAAACAAGGTTTCGGTTGCTTCATCTTTAGCTCCAGCACCAAAGGGTGTACCATCTAGTATCAGCACTGATCAAAACTGTTTTTATAATCTCACTACTCGACAGGAGTTTGTGGAATCACCTAATGTTATGACTGGTATGTTGCAACTCTTTCTTGTGATTTGTATTATTTAATGTATTTAAGGTCCACTCTCTCTTATGTGACTCATTTGTGGCTATCTATTTTGGTTTTGGACTCGAGTGTTCTTAGACCTTTTTTCTATGTCTACCCCAGTAGGTGACTCTGTGATTGCTAAAAGAGTCTATAGGGGGTGTATGGTATCTATTGATAGTAGAGAGACTTTGGTGGATCTGTTTGAACTAGATATGGTGGATTTCAATGTTATTCTGGGGATGGATTGGTTGCACTTATGCTATGCGTGATTAGACTGTTGGACCCTTAAGGTTGTCTTTAAGTTCCCTTTTGAGCTAGTTGTTGAGTCGAAGGGTGGTTTCCTAGCTCCTAAGGGGAAGTTCATATCATATCTTAGATCTTAAAGGTTGATATCCAAGGGGTGTCTCCATCAGGGTTAAAGATTCTAACTCGTAGGGTCCTTCTTTCCATTTGGTTTCGGTGGTGAATGAATTTACTAGGGACTTTCCTGATAACCTCCTCGATGTTTCTCTTGATAGGGAGCTTGAGTTTTGGATTGATCTTGTTCCAAACACTCGTCCAATTTATATTCCCCTGTATAAAATGTCTCCGACTGAGTTGAAGGAGCATAAGGAACTAAAGGATATTTTGGATAAAGGTTTCATCTATTCTAATGTGTCCCTATGGGTGAATCGGTGTTATTTATGTGTAAGAAGGATGGTTTCCTTCGGATGTGCACTGATTATAGGTAGTTGAATAAGGTGATGGTAAAGAACAAGTATCCTCTTCCAAGGATAAATGGTTTATTTTATCAGTTGCAGGGTGCTAAATTTTTCTCCAAGATTGATCTTCAGTTTAGGTATCATCAGCTTAAGATTAGAGAGGTGGATATCCCTAATACAACTTTCCATTCTCAGTATGGTCATTTTGAGTTTCTAGTTATGTCCTGGTTACTATAGGAGGTTAGTGGAGTGTTTTTCTTCTATAGCTACCCCATTGACTAAGTTGACTCAGAAAAAGGTAAATTTCTTGTGTTTTAATTCCTCTGAGGGTAGTTTTGAGAAGCTGAAGGATAAGCTAACTTCGACTGCTATTTTTACTTTGCCTAAAGGCATCGATGGTTTGTGGCTTACTGTGATGCATCCCATGTGGGACTTGTTTATGTTCTAATGCAATATGATATGGCGATAGCTTATGCCTCTAGATAGTTGAAGATACATGAGAGAAAATATCCAACTCATGATTTGGAGTTGTTAACTGTGGTGTTTGCACTGAAAATTTTGTGGCACTATTTTTATGGGGTGCATGTTGATATATTCTTCGATCACAAGAGCCTACAGTATGTGTTCACTCAAAAAGAACTTAACCTCAGGAAGAGGAGGTGGCTTGAGCTTCTCAAGGACTATGACATGAGTTATCACTACCACCCAGGTATGCTATCGTGGTTACTGATGCTTTTAGAAGGTTATCCATGGGGATTCTAGCTCATGTGGATAAGGAGAAGTAGGAGTTGGTGAAGGACATTCACCGTTTCGCTAACCTTAGAGTTCACCTCTTGAACTCTGAGGATGGTAGTGTGTTCATTTAGAAGGTCGCATAGTCGTCTCTTGGTGCTAAAATCAAGAAGATATAGATGTTAGATCTTGTCTTGTTGAGGCTCAAGGATGATTATGCTAGGAAGAAGGTGATGGCTTTTGAGATTAGTGGTGATGGTACTTTCCGGTTCAGAGAAAGGTTATGTATTCCCAACGTCGATGGTTTGTGAGAAAGTATATTGGCTGAGGCGCATTATTTATGTTATGTTGGACATCTTAGTTCAAAATAATGTATCATGACCTCAAGGAGATGTATTAGTGGAATGGTATGAAGAGGGATGTGGACGATTTTGTGGCCAAGTGTATGGTGTGTCAACAAGTGAAAGTTGAGCACATAAGGACCGGAGGATTGTATCAAGAAATTGAATTGCCAGAATGGAAATGGGAAGTGATCAACATGGATTTTTTTACCGATCTTCCTCTATATCGGAACCAATTTGATTCGGTTTGGTTCATCGTAGATAGGATGACAAAGTCTGGTTACTTCTTTCCAGTGAGGACTAACTTTTTGGATGAGGATTATGCGAGGTTGTACCTCCAAGAGATTTTGAAGTTGCATAAGGAACCCATTTTTATCATCTCTGATAGTGGTATGCAATTTTTATCTCACTTTTGGAGGTCCTTCAAAAAGGGATGGGGACTAAAGTTAGTCTGAGTACTACATTTCACCCGAGTCGGATGGGTAAGCAGAGAGAACTATTCAGACATTAGAGAATAGGTTTCGTTCTTGTGTGATTGACTATGGTGGCAGTTGGGTTAAGCAGCTATGTCTTGTAGAGTTTGCTTACAATAATAGTGTAATACCCCGAAAAATCCAAACCAATATTAGAGTCATGTACCAAGCTCATGCATAGTACATCATGGTTCTTTTATAGTTTTATGAGTAGGTTAGATGTATATTAAGGCTTCAAATAACTCCCAGCTATCAGACGAATCAAAATATTCCTTACCGATTGAATTCTTGAGAAGGATATTGGTATAGTCAACTTCAAACGAGCATATCTCTCATTATACTTGGAATTTTTGAGCTCATGACCTATTAACAGATAGATAATTGAATTAGCTTTCCAACGATACCAATTTCTCCTAAATCCAATATCGGAGCAAAGAGTTATTCCTATTTTACTCCAGCATGTCAGGCTGGAAATAGTGTGACGACATTCGTGGTAGCTTACCACATTTGTGACACCCTATCACGAAGGTCGTCAGGCTTAGGCAGAAACAAGCTCCTAAGTGATGATATTCGTGGTAGCTTACCACATTTCTGACGCCCTATCATGAAAGTCGTCAGCCTTAGGCAGAAACCAGCTCCTATGTGACGACATTTTAGAGGACCTATCATATTTTTGATGCCTTGTCACATTTTTGATGCCTTGTCACAAATGTCGTCAGCTATGATTTTTAGCAACTGGGAATTTATTTCATAAGGTTATTTTGGTCCTTTTCTTCACCTTCCACGACTTATAACCCTAAAGAGGCATAATTTTTCCCATTTTTCTTCAGTTAAGCATCTTAAAACCCCTCTCTTACACTCTCAACGACAAGATTAGGGTTTTCTCTCAAGATCATCTCCTCAAGAGCAAGCCTAAGGAATTCTTCAAGAACCTTCAGAAACATTAGATCTCTTTCAAGATTCAATCACTAAGGTATGCGTAGTGTTCATCTATGGATCCAATCCATTCATAGAGCTCAAGAACCATGTTTTAAATATTATTTTGTAAACTGTTTATGGTGATATGAGTATGTACATATTGACGATTGTTGTTTAAGTTTCAATGTGATGTCTAAAGGTGTTTTCATGGAATATATATGTTTGTTAATTGAAAACCATGAACTTTAGGTGGTTTAATATGGTGCAAGTATGAAACTCACCTATGCCTTAAAGAATGCATGCAAGGTGTTTGATAAAATGCTTAGGGTGCTAGAAATTCATGTTTGTATGGTTCTATGATGTCTAAATGACAAGTCCATGTTAGATATATACTTTAATATGAATCCCATGCTTTTCATGTGTTGCTATTGTGGTGGTATAAAGCATGTAAGATAATGGAGATATACATTATGTACACAAAATATATCCATTCATTCCCTACAATGTTTAAGATGTTGAATAACTATATGAAATATGATATCCCCTTCTTATGATATTATGAATTGTGGACTCAAATCTTGTGATCAAGTCATGTCATGTGTGTCAGTTTCCTTCTATCGAGTCCTGGGGGTATTCGTACCCAAAAACTATAGTTGTGTGCCTAGAGCCATGTCATGTTTCACAATATACAAAATCAAGCCATGATTCAGTAGAATTCAGTCAGTCATATGACTCGGGCAACCTCATGGTCTCAGTCAGTTATCAGATATCAATAGTGTTCCATCAGTCAATGGAATTCAGTAAGTTCCACTTATGTACAGTCAGCTAAATCATGTTCAGTCTCTTCAAATGGGAGTAGGAGTTAGCACCGAGTGAACCCAAGGATGGGAACTCACCTGTATATGAGGGTGTGATTCTTAGCAGTCACTCTTGCGTTCCAGAACTATGTAGCCAGCTTAGGTTAAGACATCGCAGCCTGTTATATGAGGGTAGATAAGGTGGCTTAACCTATTATATAAGGGTTCCCACCGTTCTTACTAGAGTTACCTGTTATATGAGGGTTGCTCACATGTTGTCCTTACCAATGGCGCGGTATTGACACCCTTCCAGTCAGGGCAGAGATTGGACCCCATCTTAGCCATAATGGTACATATGGGGTATATCGGTTAAACAACTACCTCCTACAGTTTCAGACTCAGTCTCAGTAAAAAAACTTAGATAGTTCTTCAGATTTTAGTATACCAGGACTGTTAGATACAGTCAAATTCAGTTATAGTGCGGAACTCGGATAGTTCCGTCAGATTTAAGACTGTCGGATACAGTCGCCCATGTTATCAAAACTACAGTTTCAGCGATGTCAGTTATCAATAAACCAAGTATTAGTTTACAGATCTAGCTATCACGTACTCACAATCTTAGTTACTATGTATGTATGTTTACACTCTCACATTCATATCAGTCAGTCAGTTAGCATTGTTCATACATGTACACCCTTTTGCATTATCCTGCCTCACTCGTATACTCAGTACTCCAGTTATACTGACGCATTTGCGCTATGGTGTTTTCTTTCATGTTACACCATAGGTTCAGAGGTACGAGCTCCAGATCAGCAGTAGCATCCAGCCACAGAGTTGCAGTGAGTCCTCATCAATTCAAGGGTGATATTATTTTATTTCATTTATTATTTCATCTCAGTTTTGTTGGACGAAGTTAGTTGGATACATGTTCCTTCAACTCCTTATTCAGACAGTACTTAGAGGCTTTCAGATTCAGTATTCAAACTTATATTCAGATTTGATTCAGTTTTCAGCTGTTTTGGGTATCTTTCACCCATATGGATATTATATTTTGACAGATTCTTTATTCAGTTGAACCTTATGGTCTACATGTTCATGTTTTACACATTATTATGTTATATATGCAGTGTACAGGTATAGATATCAGTCATGGGTTAGCTTGTGGTTCCTCAGGGTCATGAGCACCGTGTAGCATTCCGATTCAGAAAATCAGGGCATTATAAATAGTTATCATTCTAGTATGGGATGGCCCCATTTGAGGCCTTGTATGGTAGAAGGTGTAGATCCTATACTAGGTGGTTCGAGGTCGGTGAGGCAGAGAAGTGGAAAAGGTTAAGGCGATTTGGGATAGGCTTAAGACTACCCAAAGTCGTCAAAAGTCCTATACAAATGTGAGGCAAAGAGAGTTAGAGTTTGAGGTTAGGGATAGGGTGTTCTTAAAAGTATCTCCTAAGAAAGGAGTGATGTGATTTGGTAAGAAGAGGAAGCTCAGTCCCTGGTATGTTGGTCCATACTTGGTATTGAGAAAGGTTGGTAAGGTAGCATATGAGTTGGAGTTTTCATCTAGTTTAAGCTCCATTCATCTAGTATTCCATGTTTCTATGTTGAGGAAATGCATTGGTGATCCGTCTTAAAGAGTGCCTATCTAAGATATTGGTATTTTAGATTCCTTCTCTTATGAGGAGGTTTCGATTGATATCTTGGTTCAATAGGTTCGTTGATTGCATACCAAGGATGTAGCTTCGGTCAAGGTTTGATGGAGGAACCACAAGCTTGAAGAGGCTACTTGGGATGCGGAAGAGGACATAAAGTCAAAGTATCTTTTCCTATTTTCTGTACCAAAAATTCATACGGAAGATATGTGTTCTTCATCATACTTTTGTTATCAAACTTTGCTAAAGGAAAGATTGACTTCCTTGCATCTTTGATTTCTAACTTAGTTAAAGGTCAGAGTTGAGGTGTTGGGGTATAAATCGTTCTTGTATTGCATTGTTCCATCATTTGGTGACGAATTATCAGTCGGGGAGAATTAAAACACCTTGGGTTTTGATCTTTAGAAATTTCTTGAGTTTTGAGCTTCTGGACATCATATGACTTGAGGGTACTAGTCGTATGATGTGGATATGATTTGGAGTCCTTGGTCATATGATACTCTGTATGGTTTTGGTTGGTCTCTATCCTAGATATGAGAAGGAATCATACTAGTCGTATGCTAGGGTACAAGAATTATAGTGGAAAACCATATGATGTCGTATATCTAGCCTTGACATTCTGCTTAGGGTACGGCTAGGTGGGTACTTGTCGTATGGTGATGGTACAATTTGGGAGTTGTATGTTGGACAGAATATGGAGTCCAACTATCTTTCCTAGGTATGAGTTAGGGGAACTACTTGTATGATTAGGTACGAGTGAGGTGCCCAAACCGTACCCACCTACAGGAATTTTTACAAGTTAAGTTGGGGGTATTCTGGACATTTCCCCTCTTAACTTCTTTTGACCCCATGACTTAAAACACTTTTGGGACTTTATTAACCTACTATTCCCTAATCAAACACACTCAAATAACTCTTAAAGGCTAGGGTTTTCTTCAAGGCAATCAATTGAGGCTCTAAAGGGTGGTTTCTCTTCGTCTTTCTCGTTGTCTATGGCATATTACTCCTCTCTCATGGTTAGTTCACTAAATTCATGTTTAATAAATGATTTTCATGGCATAATTATGATAATTTTTTGGGTTTTGAATTATATGTTGGGGGTTTTGGTTATTAATGGTTGATTTAAGCTTTCCCATGTTTGTACTTATGGTTTTCATATTATAATGGTGGTTTGAACATGTGGTTACATGGTAATGGTCAATTGTCACTTGGTTTTGGTTTTGGAAACTATATGCCCTCAACATGTTTGTTAAAATGCCTATGAGAATGATTTGATTTCATTATCGGACTTTTATTGAAAACTTTGCATGGTATAATATGGTAATGGAACATAACTTGGTTAAATGGTTTTAATGGCTAAATGGTAAGGATTTGGTGGCCATCGCTTTGATTTAAAACCTTGTGCGTACACGGGAATCCCCCAAGTGAATCTAATAATAGAACCTACGGGTACATGGGAATCCCCTAAGTGATTGGCTAAGGAAAATGCTTGCAAGCTATAGTCAGTATGATGATACCACTTCTTATAGACTTGGTTAATAATATATGGAATTGGTGGTTTGATTGTGTGCTAATGGTTTTAATTAGGCAATAATGGCAGGTTGTGATAGCTAATCGTGAAGGCATGAGTCCAATGGACAAATACTGGAAACTCGTATTTACCGATATGTGGGTTGGTCATGGTGACCATATTCTTGTGGGGTACACGGAAATCCCCTAAGTTAAACTGTATATATGTATCATGGAGGGAAAAGGGTATACGGGAATCCCCGGCCTCTAACATATCTCTGGTTCGTGCAGCTACACGACTAGGGCCGGTTCAGGGGGTAATATTGGACCCATATAGCCCATGGTTATTTTTACGACGGTCAATCTACACAGCCCAAGTTAATATTTTTAATGCATGCTAAACCCAGTTCCCTTTCCCGGCATGGATTATATATGTATATGTATGGTTGTGCTTGCACATGATTATTTACTTGGTTTAAAATACTGGCATTATTTCATCCTTATCCTGAGTAAAAGCTAGAATTCACCCGCTAACCAGTCTTCGGGCAATGTATCCCTACGCAATGCAGCAACAGGCCATACTACTCCCCCCTCTCAGTAATTGGATTTGGAGACAGCTTGTGTTGGATTGAAGTGGTGAGCTTCCATACTCTGAAAAGCTCCATTTCATGTTATGGATTTCTCTACATACTTTTATCATGTCATTGACTTTGGTTTTTTCAATGGTTGGGGGAATGTACCGACCAGGTATTGTTTTATTTTTTATAGAGGCTTTGTGGGACTACTTTGGATTGGTATAGGCGATGTTGGTATAGGTGCCAGCCTTGGTATTGGTGTTGGTATTGGGGCTGACACCATTTGACTGTATTTGATTTGTGATTGTTCTATTTGATTATGCTATATATATTTGGAATTTAATAAAAATAGAGGTGTAGGGTAGTTGTGTTTGGGGTATCGGGGGTGATTTTTGGTCCTAGTTGGGCTTGAGGCTCCCGACACAACTAGGCCCTGGTTCGGGTCGTGTTATTCATCTAATATTGTGGATGTTATGTTTACTTGGTTAGGTGCAGGGGGTGGTTTTCGATCCATGTGGGATTTGAGATGCCCATCATGGCCAGGCCCTGGTTCAGGTCGTGACACCGTGGGTGCCTGGAATATCGGTACGAACTACATAGTTCAGGATAATGTTTTTAAATGTCCATGTTTCATACCCCTTGTCTCTATCCTGACATCCTACATATATGTATAAATGTTGTGTATATGGTTTATGAATGGATTTTGGTAAATATATTATTTTATCCCTATCCCTTGAGTTACGTGTCAGTTCTCGCCCCACTGACTGTCCCCGGATCCTGCACCATTTCATGATGTAGGTTTGGAGGACTTTTTTGTTGCTCCTGTGTAGCGTTAGGTGGTTGGGTACTTTTATTGATCAACTGTGAAGTGGTGATCCTCCATCCTTCGAAAGGCCCTACCATTTCATTTTTCTTTCTTTATTGTCTTAGTATTTTGGATTCCTTTTTTTATAGTTGGGGGCATGTCCTGACTTAGTTGGTATTTCTGGTTTAAAAGGCTTTTATGGATGATATTGGATGTCTTGGATGTCTGGTTTTGACTCCTATCTTTTTTTTTATTTATATATCTTTTATAGATTTGTTTAGCTTCTGCTATTTACTTTTATCGTGCTCTTGAGGTAAGGCTATAAGGGTTGTCTCTGGCCCATGGTGGACTTGAGATGCCCATCAAGGCCAGGCCCAGGTTTGGGTAGTGACAAGTAAGGCAAACTATCTCACGAACATAGATATGGGCTAACCTCTCAGTAGTGAAAGAAATCAAATTTGGGATAAATTGAGTCAATTTGGTCAACTAATCTAAAATGACACAAATACTATCAGAACTACAAAATGTACAGGGCAAACAACTCATGAAGTTGAAGTCCATAGTAGTCCACTCCTATTTCCACTCGAGAATAGGTTGACTTTGAAGTAATCCACATGGTCACTGGTGCTCAACCTTTAGCTGCTAACAATGAAAACATCGACCTACCAAGTCTTGTGTATCATTCTTTATACCACTCCATCAGTAAGCTGACTCAAATCTTTATACATCTTCGTTATCCCATTGTGAATAGAACATTAGAAGCTATGAGCCTCCTGCAATATCAACTAAATCAAGTACCCAACCCTCAAAATGTAAATACGACCATCAAACCTTAGAATACATTTACTATCCATGGTAGCCCGACTGGACTCACCTCTCAGCACTTGACCATAAAGGCCACAAAGTCTACTATCCTCGAACTGATGATCCCGAATCTGCTCCATCAAGGTAGATCTAGCCTCAACACGTGCAAGAATCCTTCTGTGATCTGAAATATAGAGTCAAACCATCAAGTTGGCCAAAGACTAAACATCCAAAGCCAACAGCCACTCTAAAACAGAAATAAAGGCTAAGCTACCCATACTCACCGTCTTTCGGCTCAAGGCGTATACGACCATATTCGTCTTGCCTGGATGGTATCGAACAAAGATATCATAAACCTTCAATAACTCAATCCACTTGAGTTGACTCAAATTAAGCTCCCATTGGGCCATTATGTATTGAAGACTTCGATGGTCAGTATAGATCTAGCATCGAACACCGATCCAAGAGTCACGATTGAACGATCTGCTCCAGGAGGTCCTATCAACCAAGGATGAAGCCATGCTGAATCCAACTCAAGCATACTACCCCTATTGAGTATATCATCCAAAAATTTTAACAAAAACTTAGACCTAAGGTCAAAGCTGGAGGAACCAATACCGTGCCAATACACTATTATTTGAACACTTATCAACCACAATAACTATGAATTGAAGAATATCAAATAGGTAGAAAAAGAGTAGGATTAACGAACCTATAGATTAAAACCCAACTGAGACAAATCTGAAAATGAAGGTTGCATCCAACCTCTACAACTTCTAGCTAAATCTCAACCTGAAGGTTGAACCACCCTGTCTTAACTATCCAAACCAATTATGTAGATGGGTAAGCATCAACACACCAAATATATCATAACCTCTACGCTTCCATTCAAGGGAGTCAATGTCAAACTGATCCCACAAGTCTGAACTAAATCCAAATGCCCAAATCGACCTTACTGTCCAAATCAGACATAGCCATACTGAATCATATTGGAACCAAAACCAAGACGCAGCTAAAAAATAAAATCAAAATAGATGATAAACCACCAATTGGATCACAACCACTCAACTCCATATCTGTTGGAGGACATAAACCACCGAAGCATACCCAAGAACTCACTATGGTTGCAAACTGTACTAGAGATAACCAAAACTCTAGAAGCTTGAAGAAATGCAATCTTAGGTTCAAACTGATCAATCAAATGTTTCATCTCAATAATAAATATTCAATCCACCATCTTAGGAAACATTACAAGAAAGATCACCTATCTTCAACTCTCAAACTCAACTAGAATAAGAGACACGTTGCGGCAAAAATAGAGTACCTAACTCCATACCGATGCTAAGATTAAGCTATCACCAGAAGATGGACCCAACATACCTGAAAAGCAAATCCAAGACCTCTCGATATCAACATCAAAACTACTATTAGGAGATGAAACAAAAAATCAAAAGAATAAACCCCCAACTACTCAACCTCAGAAATAGGCCACACAACCCAATTGCCAACTCTAAAACTATAATACAACCATGGAAGGTCAACTTACCTTCACTTCCATAATTCACTCCACAATCGATCTAGTATACCCAACAATAGAGAAAGAATGACCAACCTCACCTTGATATAAGAGAGAAATCATTCAACCAAGCCAACCGCTCAAGCCAACAAATAAGAACCGCAAGAAAGGAAATTCTAACTAGATAGAGTTAGTCTATTCATCTACAAAGTGAGGATAGATTAGCATTAAATAATGACAATAACAACAACATAGTATAAACATCAATATAAAGTTAGGTGATACCAAAATAAAATCAACAACCAATACCACTATAGGGCCACAGGAAGGCTAATATGCCAAGGTAAATAGGACTCAAACCGAAATGCCACACCCTTAGGGAAATATCAACACTGATCCACTACTAAAGAATTTGTCTGTGGGGATAGTCATATAATCATGAACTTTATAACATAGCACACAACAATAAATATGAACCTACCAAGGCATATAATCATTGATAGGTACGAGAAACCCAATACACTTTAATAAGAAAGGGAAAAGGTAGGAAATAAATGGTGCACCTATCACGGTAGAATTCGAAATCACATGACTGACATATTTGAGGGAGAATTAATCTAAGTAGGTCCAAACTTATGTTGAACATCTAAATGATCAACTGAGGCACTAAGCACAGTGCCTCCAACTGAAGGTGTCACAACACTACGAGACTAATCTGAATGAGCTAAGTGACTAATAATACTATACCAGGGACACTCTTTAGACCAGTGATTAATCTCTCTACAGTCGTAGCAAACCCCTGAAGCCCTAATCTAGACAGAAACACTAGATGTCCCCAATTAGCTAACCAACTAATGTCGAGGGCACTCCTCACTAAAATAATTATCCATCCAGCAATCATAACATATCCTTGAGAACTCTAGGCTAGCGAGTGATGTGCTATAGAAATATAGAACTTACGATGCTTAAAACTCTGAGAATATGCATGTAATTAAGACTATTTTGTTAATTTGATGTATTTTTGGAGTGTTTTGCAAGAAATCATGTTTTGGATGTTAATTTTATGAAAAAGGTATTATTGGCTACCTTTTAGTGAAATTAAGGATGTTCGGGATAATTTATAGCTTGGTCGTGATCAAAACATGTTTGAGTATTGAAGAAGAGCTGAAAAGATGACTCCCGACACTTAGTCTACCTACGAACCACATGTAGGACCTACGAACTGGAAGTAGGCAGAGCAAGTACCAGAAATCCAAAATCCCAAGAGCTGAACTTGAAGGATTTTTTCATCCACTACCTATACCCTATACCTACACCCAAGGTCAGGACTGTAGGAAGTACCTTCTCCCAGGGCCAAACCACGGGTGCAGACCACATGTGGCCGCCGATAGTGATTTTCCTGGATCATTCCAAAATTGTTTCCTAGGATTTCCATGTATCCCAATTACACTCCTAAGATATTTTTATGTCCTATTATGTGTGGGTAATTAAGTTTTCCTATTTTAAGTAGGATTTGAACTCTAGGGTTTCTTGTAATCTATAAAAACTCTTTAGGCTTTGTATTCATTCATCAATTCATACATTTATATATTCAGGGAAAGGCCCTTAGAGGCTATCATATGCTCTCATTGTTCTTGGTTCGTTATTCACTTTAAGACTTTGGGGTTTTGTTCTTTCATTATTATGAGATTGATTTTGTAATTTTGTCTATGGATTCCATGATTGATCTCATAACTATGAGCTAATTTCCTTAGCTAAGGTTGTGGGAACACTGCAGATCAATGAAGTATAGGAAGTGCCAAGTCATTCTAGATAAATATTATTGCATGTATTGGGTTTTCTTTATTCTTATTGATTTATTAGCGGTGGCCAACATTAAGATCCCACCTAGGTTATTGCTACTTACTCCAAAAGAGGAGTAGTGACTAGGAAAATAAGATCACAATAGTAATTTGAAGTCAACGGTCGATCCACACTATTAGGTATTATCTAAGTAAGATCGTTAACTATCATCTAATAACTAGAGACCTAAAAGGTAATAGTTAACTGGGATTCAAGGTAAGTGTTAGTAAGGCGACATCCTGACACTCAAAAGGTAAAGGATGAAATCCATCTGCTTGTCCAAAAGACTATTAATAGTACATAACTTATCAGATTCTACATACAAGGTATTGTAATAGTTCAACAGTGCACGATAAGCTTACTGAGTTGAGAAGCCAGAGGTGACACAAGCCTAGTGTTCATCTTAGATTGTTTACAACCAAGAGCAACATATTCTTTTTCTTTTTTGATTTTAGCAAATCCTCCCTTTTATTTTGTCATACTGTCCAGTGATTATAATAAGTTCGAGAAAGATTTATGGCCTATTCCCTGTGGGATCGACCTCAACCTAGTTGGGTTACTATATTTTAAAGTGATCACTTCATCCTTCAATTGGAAGTGTATTTTAGCCGTTATCAATTTTTGGCATCGTTTCCAGGGATTACGGTCTCGAAATTCTTGATTGAAGTTGTTAGAGTTATTGAGTTTTATTTTCTTTTATTTTGTTTGTTTTTCTTCCTACTCTTCTTGAGATGACAACCTAGCCAGAGTAAGTATGGAGTGATAATGACTCCTTATTTATTGATCTTTTTCTTTTTTATATGGTGTATTATTGCAGGAATATGGAAAATATAGAATGTGAACACAAGGATAGCCTATTGGAAACAGTAACACACCTTGTCCACAACAATCATAAGCTTAT
This sequence comes from Capsicum pubescens, assembly GCA_030864215.1. Taxonomy (NCBI): domain Eukaryota; kingdom Viridiplantae; phylum Streptophyta; class Magnoliopsida; order Solanales; family Solanaceae; genus Capsicum; species Capsicum pubescens. Next base: position 131,862,069 of record CM061543.1, read on the forward strand.
TTAAGAGGCTGAGGTTTGGCTTGGACATTTACTACCTACAAGTGGAGTTGAATATAAACGTTGTCGCGTAGAATGCCCATCAATTTAGTTATGTGTGGTGTGAGACTAAAAAATTTTTGAAAAGCCAACTAGAGGAGCAAAAATTAGAGGAGTCAAAAATTTCTCATGCTCTTTTGGATAGTGTTACTCTTAAGGAGAGCATACTAGACTTATGTGGAGATGTAAAGAATACTGCATATCCTGAGTTGGGGCATGTTGGAGATCATTTGAAGTATGTTTCCACATTGTGTTTGGATAGTCAGATCTTAATCGAGCCATTCAAGCCTAGAAAATATGCAAGGAGAAGGAAATATATGTCTATATTCTTAAATTTGCTGATCCAGAATTAAAGAACTATATTCCTCACGTAAGGGCCAAGAAGTAAAACATGACACATTTATTTCTTGGGTTTTTTATTTTCATATCTCCTCCCCATGAGCATAATGGGAAATTAGTAAAACAATTAGGGGTACAGTTCATAAGTTCAAAATGAAAAGAAAAGTGGAGGCCAACTCTTGGGCTACATTGATGAATTCTAAGTAATCAAGGAAACCATGGGTTTGTTGGGGAAGTTTGAGTATCCAAACAAGTCCCGTCATGCCACGACGTGAAATCAAGCGCTTCTTGGGCGGCAACCCAAGGTACTTTTTTGTTTGTATTTGTATTACATGATTGACATCAGATCTTCACACCGATGGTACCACAAGTATGTTCCAAAATCTCTCATTTTGTAGTGGTTTGATGCATTGGGGACAAGCATTATTTTAAGTTGAGGGTGGGGCTTCTTGTGGGTCTTGATGTCCTCTTGGGTTTTTTTTGTCGTGCCTCTCTTCCCCAGAGTCTAGTTCCTAGTAAAGTCGACATGCTTAGGTATATTATGTTTTGTTTTGTGATGTTTTGTGGTTAAATAGGAGAAAAATAAGTATCTAAGGCAGTAATATGCTTTTCTTTATTTTTAAAATAAATGATAATACCTCTCCAATTGTTTCTTTTTGAACTGTGTGATATGTATATATATGTGACTATTGCGGATCATGTTATGGCATTAGGATTAGGGACATGATAATCATTTCTAACAATTTTAAGAACTATATAGGTAGTAGTTTATGATATGACTCCGTGCCATGTGTATGTGAGATACTACCTAGTTTCCTTAGTGTGTTGAATTCTGAACTTGCTCGATTAGTCTTAACTAGGTTATAGGATAAATGGTGAGGAAAGGATCATAAGTCTCTTTTGATATTAGTCCATTTTTAGCCTACATGACCTTCCATGTGTGAATTATTTCCCTTGAACTCGATTTTGAGCCTGAATGCTTATTTTTCATGTAGACCTTCCCATTTGTGTTACAATGAACCTATTTTGGCCTTGATCTTCCTTGGACATTGTACATCTCAACTTAGGAAAAATGCCTAAGTTGAGGGTGGCTATCATAGGGGTGCATAATGTATAGTGGGTACGAAGAAGTTAAAAATAAGATAAAAAAAATAGTAGGGCTGGGTGTGGTAGCAAAATAAAAGAAAAAAAGAATAAAAGAAACCACACCCATCCTGAATGTGCATAAAAAAATAAAAGGGAGAAATAAGGGTGGAATAAAAGAAAATTTTCCAGTAAGTGAGACCCCAAAGTTAGTGTAGTACCAAGGAGGCCTAGTCACTTGATATATCCATATGTACCATACCAGCCCCCAAGCCTACATTACAAGCCAAATAAAGTCCTATAGTGATCCTAACTTGACCATCTAAAAGCTAAGGTAAAGAAAATAAGGGCAAGCCTATGGTATTTGACATATATTGATTGGAACTTCTTTTGTAAGTATAAGTGTCTCTTGATCGTCCTTGTATTGACACGCTTGATTTCACATGATTGTGGGGGACTTTTTTTGTTGTGAGGGCACATGGGTTGTATTGCTAGATTCTTACTTGCTTAGGCAGTGTAACTTGTATTTATGCATGGTTGTTTATTGCTAATGTAATACTGTAGCTCGATTCCTTTGTCACATTGTTGTGCTTCATTAATACACATAGCTGGTTTTAAAGTGATTGAACTTGGAGAGAGTAAGGATGCTGAGCTAAAATTAGTGATTGACTACCATAGTTATCTTAGGTTTCTCTTTCTTAAGAATCGTCGTATTGTGTTGTTTTATTTTGTTGCCTGAGGACATGCAACGTTCTAAGTTGAGAGTGTTGATGTGCTATAGAAATATAAAATTTACGATGCATCAAAATTATGAGAATGTGCATGTACTTAAGGCTATTTTGTTAGATTTGATGTATTTTTGGAGTATTTTGTAGGAAATCATATTTTGGATGATAATTATGTGAAAAGGAGGAAAAGGTGTTTTTGTCTACTTTTTGGTGCAATTAAGGATGTTCGGGACACTTTCTGGCTTGGTCGTGATGAAATCATGTTTGAGAATCAAAGAAGAGATAAAAAATTGACTCCAAGCACTTACTTAGTCAACCTACGGACTGCAAGTAGGCAAAGCAAGTACCAGAAGTCCAAATCCCGAGAGCTGAACTTGAAGGATTTTTTCATCTGCGCCCTGTACCTGCGACCAAGGTCAGGACCATAGGTAGTACCTGAGCTCAGGGCCAGACCACGGGTGCAGACCGCATGTGGCCGTTGATAGTGATTTCCCTGGATCATTCTGAAATCATTTCCTAGGGTTTCCATGTATCCCAATTACACTCCTATGATGTTTTAAGTCCTATTATGTATGGGTAATTAAGTTTTCCTATTTTAGTTAGGATTTGGACTCTAGGGTTTCTTGTAATCTATAAATACCCTTTAGTCTTTGTATTCATTCATCAATTCATGTATTCACATATTCAAGGGTAGGCCCTTAGGGGCTATCCTATACTCTTATTATTCTTGGTTTGTTATTCAATTTAAGACATTGGGATTTATTCTTTTATTATTGTGAGAATGATTTTGTAATTTTGTCTGTGGATTCCATGATTGATCTCATAACTATGAGCGGCTAATTCCCTTAGCTAGGGTTATGGGAGCCCTCACAGATTAATGAAGTAGAGAAAGTGCCGAGTCATTCTAGATAAAGATTCTTACATGCATTGGGTTTTATTCATTATTATTGATTTCTTAAAGGTGGCTAACGTTAAGATCCCACCTAAATTATTGCTACTTACTCCAAAAGAGGATCATAACAGTAATTTGAAGATTAACGGTCGAGCCATGCTACTATGTATTATCTAAGTAAGATTGCTAACTATCATCTAATAACTAGAGACCTAAAAGGAAATAGTTAACTAGGATCCAAGGTATGGGTTAGTAAGGCGACATCCTGGGACTCAAAAGGTAAAGGGTGAAACTCATCTACTCGTCCAAAAGACTGTTGATGATACATAACTTCACAGATTTTGCATGCAAGGTATTGGAATAGTTTGACAGTGCACGATAAGTTTACTAAGTTGAGAATCTAGGGGGAACACAAACCTAGTGTTCATCTTAGATTGTTTTCAACCAAAAGTAACCAATATTTTTTCCTTTTTTTATTTCAGCAAATCCCCTCTTTTACTTTTCTGTACTTCCTGGGGATTGAACAAGTTCAAGAAAGATTTTTGGCCTATTCACCTACCCCTACCTAGTTGGGTTACTATATTTGATAGCGAATGCTTCATCCTTCAATAGGATGTGTATTTTGGTCATTATCAGTGAGGAACACATGCTAACTTTGTCTAAGCAACCAACTCATTTTTAGGGCACTCTCTAGACCAATGACCAATCTCACGACAACTGTGGCAAGCTCTTGAAATACCTCGAGATGCTGCCCCTACTGACCCAGACGGTCACCATAGCCTAAAGACCCATACCGAATACTCTACAAGGTCTGTTTAAAACTCTACCCACTATGATCACCACAACAAATCTGAGAGCCACTCATAGTCTAAAATGCTACATGCGTAGAACTGATAAGCTGCTAGTGAAGCTGACCTTTATCGAGAGAATCCTCACTCCAAGATAGATTATGAATAGCACTATACCTATGACATGTCCTCTTACCTCCACCTTCAGAAGTGTCAATATATGCTCTCTCTGTGGCCCTCGCATGGTTAACAACTTAAGAGAAAGAAGACCCAGCTGCTATCAAGTGCTCCAAACCAAACCGAGTGTTAATTCTAAAACTTTAATAAATTCATATACCATATCATGCTCGGATGGATATAAAATAGAAATATGTCTGGCCCCCTCAATAAACCTAAACTCACACTCCAAAACCAATAAAGAACCCCACTGAACACTGACAAACCCAACTCTAGCCTAAGAATTGCTCGAAGAACCAAATGTCATCCCTGACTATGAGGTATCTATAAAAATATTTGGGATCCCAAATACTGTAGCTCGAAAGGTGGAAGTAGTCATGAGCTCCATCGGAGTCTATTTTGGCCCCAAATCCTCTGACTGACACTGAAGATCTTCGACATCGATCCCTGACTCCCTAGTTTGGAGCTGTACTAAAGCTTTGGAAATACGTGTCAAAGTCCCATCCACATCTATCGACAATCTCACATTGTCCATCTGGGACAAAATAGAGTTGAAGAACGTACTTGAGACTCATATAAATATGGACTCAAGACAACATTGAAGGATAAAATTTCCTAAGAATGACCTATATCCTCCCAAAGATAGAATACGAAAATCTCCTCCCCGATCAACAAGACTCTACTACATACTAAGCCCTTGTACCAACACACCGGTAAACCTAGGCTTTGATACCAATTTGTCACGATCTGATTTCTCAAGTCATGATGACACTTACTATAACCCACCAATAGGCAAGCCAACCCATATTCTGAAACTACTAGTAATGGGCTACCAAGAGAAATAAGAAAAGAGTGATAAATAAATATAGTAAAAGACTAAAATATATAAGATAGTCCCAAAACCTGGTGGAATCCGGATAAGAGCTTCTAATATAATAAGACTACAAAATAAAGTACTAAATGAATATACTGGTACATCCCATCTCCTAATACATATTAGAGATTAGTCTAGTACATAAGAGAGAGAATAGTAATTCTCTAAAAGCCAGGAGCTCTTCATATCTCTCTAAACCATAATTGCTCTACACGACACATACAACAACAATGAGAACCCATATTATGATCTGCACGTTGTAAAAGTGTAGATGAGTACCAAACATGTGGTACTCAGTAGGAAACTACCGACTGAGCTCCAAACATAATATAGATATAAATAACATGCAAGTAGGAATGTAAGCTACACCCAAATATCTAAGAAACTAACATAATAAAGCTAAGGAGACAACAAGGATAAACTATCTTATTCTAGCCATACGAAGAGATCTAAGAACTATATCATATATCACTGGCCAATATGCAAATAAAAGATAGAAGAAAGATATCTAGTAGTATCTAAGGCCAAGGAAAATGAATAATGAATATACAACATGAATAAATAAAGGAAGAGATGGATATACGGTAATGTCATAGCTACATATAGATAAAAATATAAATAAATAAGGCTAGATCAAAGGTACAACCTAAATTAGTCATACTAGCATCTCAAGGCCCCCTGATCATAGTAGGAACTAGTGCTAACACAAACAGGGTCTAAAACTATAATTCCTAACAATGGGATAAAAATGTGTAATAAAATAATCGTAAGAGAAAGGAATTAGAATCAGAATCATACCTCAAATATCAGTACTAGTCTAGTAATCAACCTGTCACAAATTAACCATAATAATAATAAAGTAATCAGCTAGTCTGAACAAATAACATATAAACCAAGCCCTATAACTCGGAAGGTCCAATTAGCACACAACACACCACAAATAATACATATCACCTATACCTGTGCAACCCCACATAAGGCTGATAGATTTAGGCACATACTGGTGATAGGCAATATGCATGTAAGGATGAATGCAAAGTGTAATCCATAATACTATAACTAATCCAAGTACCATAATGTAACCTAGTGAATACACTTCTTCCAGTTTGACGTCTCACAAAAGTAGGACCTATGATGACCTCTCTTCTCTATCACGACGGCTCACAGATGAAAAAACCCCTAAGGGGTTCAAGAGTATCTGTATACACTGACTTATTCCCAATCCAGGGTTTCCAATAATCATCTTCAGTATTAAACTACTTCATTAAATATTGTATATATATACATATATATATATACATATATATATGTATATATATACATACGCGGACTAGAACCATGGATAAAAGAGTGTAAATCTGTAATCCATTATCTGGGGAATGTTTTAAAGCTAAATCATCATAAAATTATAGAAAGGGTTAGAATCTCTCTCGATCGAGGTAAATAGTAGTAGTAAAATCGTGAACCAGAGTCTATCTCAGTTTAATCTCTAAAATATTATTTTTAGTCTCAAAAGCTCATAAATCATTCATTAAAGTAGTACAGTTCCCATTATGAAAGAATCTATTTTAAAGGGAAAAAGGGGGATAAATTCTTTTATAGGAAAACAATAAAAAAGTCGTGTTTTTAGTCAAAATCATACAATAATATGAAACACCCTGGTTTTTTATCCTTAGAAATTTCCTGAGTTTTTTGCTTCTAGACATCATACGACTAAGAGGTACTAGCCGTATTATAAGGTAAGGTTTGGTTGGTCTTGGTCGTATGGTAACCAGTATGGGTTGGTTGGTTTTTTCCCAAGGTATGATTGGGTCATACTAGTCATATTTTAGGGTACTAGTAGTATGTTTCTAATCGTATGTTGCCCTATGTTGAACCTAGAGGATTCTATTCTGACTAAGGTATATTTTTGGGGTACAAGTCAAATGGTTGGGTGCAGTTTGGCTATAGTGGTTGTATGTTAGATAATGTTGGGGTCTAAGGAGAGGCCTAGGGTATGAGATAAAGGTACCACTCGTACACTACAGTTTAAGTTGGGTGTAATATGGATATTTCCCCTTTTAACCTCTTAAGTCCCCACGACTTATAACTTTATTGGGACATCATTTACCCTATTACTCTAATCTTAAAAACTTAGAACACTCTATAAAATTCTCTCAAGGCTCTTGGGTCAAGGAAGGCTAGGGTTTCATCAATAGGATCAATTAGGGGATTACAAGGGTGATTTATCTCCATCATCTTCATAATCTAAGGCATGTTACTCCTCCCTCATTGTTTGATCAACCAAAGGAATGATTAAATTTATGGTTTCATGGCATAATTGTGGTATGTTTTGGGTTTTCAAAAATATATTGGATGTTTTAGTTATAATGGTTGGTTATGGTTTCCCATGCCTTAATTGTTTTTTTTCATGTTTTAATGGTGGTTTGAACATATATTTACATGATAATGGTTAATTGGTACTTGGTTTTGGTTCTGGAAACTATATGCCCTCAACATATTTGATAAAATGCCTATGAGAATGCTTTTGTTACACTGTTGAACTTTTATTGAAAACTTTGCATGGTATAACTTGTTAATGGAACCCTAATTGGTTTGGATGGTTTTAAATGGTTAAATGGTAAGGTCTTGGTGGTCATGGTCTGGTTTAATTGAAATTCTTGTGGGGTACATGGGAATCCTCCAAGCAAACTAAGTAATGAATATACTTGCAGGGTACATGGGAATCCCCTAAGAAAACTTAATAATGTAATCTATGGGTACATGAGAATTTTTTTTTTAAAAAGGTTGGCTAAGGACATTGCTTGCAAGCTATATTCGGTATGATAATACCACTACCTATATCCTTGGTTAATAATAAATGGAAATGGTGGTTTGGTTGTATGTTAAGGGTTTTAATTGGGCAGTAATGGTGCGGTATGATAGCTAACTGCGAAGGTGTGAGTCTAATGGACGGACACTGGAAACTCATGTTGGCCGACATGAGGATTGGTCATGACGACCATATATGATACTTATGGGGTACATGAGAATCCCCTAAGTTACACATTTATATATGTATCATAGAGAGCGAAAGGTATACGGGAATACCCTACTCCTATGGTATCTCTGGTTCATACAACTATATACATCGGGGCTCGTTTAGGGGGTAACACTGGACACATAAAGATCATGGGTGGTTCTAGGACGGTTAAGCTACACATACCCAGATTAATGGTTTTAAAGGCATACTAAACCCAGTTCCCTTTTATAGCATGGATTATATATATATATATATATATATAGTTGTGAATGCATATGGTGGTTTAGTTGGTTTCAAAGGTTGGCATTATTTTATCCTTATCCTGAGTGCATACTAGCATTCATCAGCCAATCCATCTTCAGGTGATGTAGCTTCACGCAATGTAGGAACCGTCCATTCTACTCCTTCTTCTTAGTGATCAAATTTGGGATCAGTTTGTGTTGGATTGAAGTGGTGAGCATCCATATTTCAGAAGTCTTTATTTAATGTCATAGATATCTTCACATACTTTGGTCATTTTATAGACTATGGTTTTAGCTATGGTCAGGGGTATGTCTCAATCAGATATTATTTTACTTTTGGATAAAGGCTTTTTGGGACTACTATAGGTTGGTATGGGTGGTGTTGGTATTGGTGTCAGTCTTGGTATTGGTATTGGTATTATGGTTGATACTGGTGGGCTGATTTATGATTATTCCATTTTGTTCTGGATTATATTTAAACATATTGGGTTATTCTCTTGGTTTGGTTGGTTATTAGATGAATTAACTTGGTTGGGTTAGTCTAAGAAGTAGACTTATCCTAAAGTCATAATATCTTTAAATATGCTATCTTATTATATGTTCAGAATCTATCCGACTCAGGGTATATACTTGGAGGTTGGGTTAGGTATCAAGGGTGGTCCCCAGTCCTGGTTGGACTTGGGATACCCATTATGACAAGGCCTCGATTAGGGTCGTGTCAAGTTGGTATCAGCGCTTTAGGTTCATGGTCAATTATGAGTCCGCAAAGTCGTGTCGAGTAAAGTCTCTTTTAAGAATGTGTAGCATACCACACTCATAAGGGAGAGGGTAAAAGATATTTAGAAATATTTCTCTTTTTTGTCTTCTAATTTTAAGTTGTAAAGTCCGAGGTCCTAAAATCCTCTCAAATTTTAGTTTGTTCGCTTTTTTTGATCATGCCTCAATGATCTGATATGCATAAAAACTCCTTTATCCTAACTGGGGATGATGTTGATGGGACACGCTCTACTCATGGGATCCATACTCGATCTAGGGGTCCAATCCCTAATTATTCTAGAGTTACACCAGTTCCATTCAGTCTTCCTTGGGATCCTCAGTCTAAGGTAATGGATGCGGAGTTTTGTTAGTCTATTCATATGATTGCTTAGTTGGTAGCTTCTTAGGTTGAGCATGGTGCATCTGGTATTCCATCTTCTGTGGCTATAAGGGTTGGCTAGTTCATGAGATTTATTCCTCTAACTTTTACTAGAGTTAAGGTGTAGGAGGATTCTCAGGGTTTTTTGGATGAGATGGAAAAGATTTTCAGGATTATGCATGCGATGAATATGGAAGGGATGGAGTTTTCTACCTACCAGCTAAAGGATGTGGTGTACCAATGGTACGAGAAATGGGATGAGGCAAGGGATGATGTTGATGAGTCTTTTTTATGGAAGACTTTCTCTAATATATTTTTGGATCACTTCTCTCCTCAAGAGTTAAAGAAAGCAGAAGTGGAGGACTCTGTTAATTTAAAATAGGGAAAGATGTCGGTCAAGGAGTATGCCTTGAAATTTCACCAGTTGCCTAGGTATGCTCCGGAGATAGTGCCTGATATGAGGGCTAGGGTGGGAAATTTCACTTTAGGACTATCTCATGAGTTGATCCTTGAAAGTAAGACTGCCTTTCTAATTAAGGATATGGATATTTCTAGGTTAGTTGTTCATATGAAACAAGTGGAGGAAGATAAGAGAAAGTAGGCCGAAATAGGGAAGAGCAAGGAAAAGAAGTTTAGGTTCTTTAAGAAGGGTGGTGGGCAGTATAAAAGTGGTAGGGATGGTGGTAAATGGCCAAACAATAAGTGGGGGAGTTCTGGTTCCTTCTCACAGCTAGTGCTCCTTACCTAAAACCGTTGGGTGACAAGCGCCATCAAGGTGGAGATAACTTTAGGGCACAGGGTGCCCAATCTAAGGCTAGTGAGGCTCAGTTGGCTTCATCATGTCCTCCTTGTAGGTTCTATATTTGGTGCATTGGGGTTTTGGTGATGAGGGGAACAAGTGTTTCAAATATGGTCAGCCAGGCTATATGCTTAGAAATTATCCGATTGGTAAGGTTGCTTCGGGAGTGAACAGGATTTTGGTTGCCTCTCCATCTTCTCTTGAACCAATGGGTGCTGCTTTTGTGTCTGTTTCTGCTTCTGGTACCAGCGCAGGCCAAAATTGGTTATATGCTCTTGCGTATCAATAGGAGTCTGAGGCATCACCTGATGTCATGACTGGTACGTTACAACTTTTTTTTCATGGCATGTATTTTTTAGTTGATCTGGGGTCCACACTCTCTTATGTTACCCATTTGTGGCTGTGTATTTTGGTTTTCGTCCTGAGGTTATTTCAAACCTTTTTTTTCTACCCCGGTAGATGACTCTGTGATTGCTAGAAGAGTCTATAGGGGTGTGTGGTATCTGTCGGTAGTAAGAAGACATTGGTAGATTTTTATGAACTAGAGATAGTGTATTTTGATGCTGTTTTGGGGATGGATTGGTTACAATCGTGCTATGCGTCCTTATATTGTCAGACCCATAAGGTTTTCTTTAAGTTCCTTGGTGAACCGAATATTGAGTAGGGGTGGTTCCCTAGCTCCTAAGGGGAGGTTTATATCAATCTTAGAGCTTAGAGATTTATCTCTAAGGGGTGCCTCTATCACTTGGTACGGGTTAAAGATTCTAACTCATAAGGTCCTTCTTTGCATGTTGTTCTGGTGGTGAATGGATTTCCTGAGGTATTTCCTGATGACCTCCCTGGTGTTACCCAAATAGGGAGATTGAGTTTGGGATTGACTTAGTTCTGGATGTTCGTCCTATTTCTATTCCCCCTTATAGGATGGCTCCGGCTAAGTTGAAAGAGCTTAAAGAGAAACTTAAGGATCTTTTGGATAAGGTTTCATCCGTCTTAGTGTGTCCCCATGGGTTGCACTAGTGTTATTCGTGCGTAAGAAGGATGGTTCCATTCAGATGTGTATTTACTATCCACAGTTAAATAAGGTGGAAGTTGAGAACAAGTATTCTCTTCTAAGGATATATCACTTGTTTGATCAGTTGCAAGGTGCCAAATTCTTTTTTAAGATTAATCTTCAGTCTGGGTATCATCAGCTTAAGATTAGGGAGGTGGATATCCCTAAGACGACTTTCCAAACTCGGTATGGCCATTTTAAGCTCTTAGTGATGTTATTTGGCTAGACAAATGCCTCGATGAAATTTATGGATTTGATAAATAGGGTCTTCCATTAGTTTCTGGGTTTGTTTGTCATTGTGTTCATAGATGACATCCTGGTGCATTCTAGGAGCAGGGCAGATCATGCCAATCACCTTCGTGTGGTGTTGCAGACCTTGAAGGAGCATCAGTTGTATACCAAGTTTTCGAAATGTGAATTCTGGTTGAATACTATCACTTTTATGGGTCACATTATTTCTAGTGAGGAGATCATAGTGGATCCACAAAAGGTTGTGATGGTTAAAAAGTGGCCTCGACCCACGGGTCCAATCGATATTTGGAGCTTCTTGGGTTTGGCCGAGTATTCAAGAAGGTTTGTGGAATGTCATTCAACTATAGATGCCGCATTGACTAAGTTGACTCAGAAGAAGGTGAAGTTCTCTTGGTCGGATGTTTGTAGAGATAATTTCGAGAAGCTGAAAGATAAGCTAGTTTCGGCTTAGGTTATGACTTTGCATGAAGGCACTGATGGGTTTGTGGTTTACTATAATGCATCCCGGGTGGGACTTGGTTGTATTTTGATAAAGCATGGAAAGGTGATAGCCTATGCTTCTCGGCAGTTGAAGGTGCATGGGAGGAACTATCCTACTTATGATTTGGAGTTGGTAGCCATGATATTTGCGTTGAAAATCTGGAGGCACTATTTGTATGGGGTGCACGTGGATATATTTTCAAATGATAAAATCTTGCAGTATGTGTTTACTCAGAAAGAGCTTAACCTCAAGCAGAGAAGATGGCTTGAGCTTCTCAAGGACTATGACATGAGTCTTCATTACCATCCAGGTAAAGCTAATGTAGTTGTTGCTGCTCTTAGCAGGTTATCCATGGGGAGTTTAGCTCATGTGGACAAGGAGAAGCGGGAGTTGGTGAAGGATATTCACCTTTAGGCTAACGTTGGAGTTTGCTTTTTGGACTTTGAGGATGGTGGTATGTTTGTTCAGGAAGTGGTGCGGTCGTCTCTTGGTGCAAAGATTAAGGAGAAGCAAATGTTAGACTGTATCTTGATGAAAATGAAGGGTGATGTTGTCGGGAAAAAGGTGATGGTATTTAAGATTAGTGGTGATAGTACCTTGCGGTACCAAGAGAGGTTATGTGTTCCTAACGTCGATGGTTTACGATAAAGGATATTGGCTAAGGCACATGAGTCGCGCTATGTTTTTCATCTAGGTTCGACGAAAATGTATCAAAACCTTAAGGAAATATATTGGTGGAATGGTATGAAAAGGGATATGGCTGATTTGGTGGCCAAGTGCTAGTGTGTCAACAAGTGAAAGTTAATTACATGAGGCCCAGAGGGTTGTATCAAGAGATTGAGTTGCTTGAATAGAAATAGGAAGTGATCAACATAGATTTCGTTACGGTCTTCCTCGATCTCTGAATCAGTTTAATTCAGTTTGGGTCATCGTGGATAGAATGACAAAGACCGCTCACTTTTTTCCAGTAAGGACTAACTTTGTGGTTGAGGATTATGCGAGGTTGTATTTTCATGAGATTGTAAAGTTGCATGGTATACCAGTTTCTATCATCTCTGATCATGGTATGAAGTTTTTATCTCACTTTTGGCGGTCGTTTCAGAAAGGGTTGGGGACTAAGGTTAGTCTGAGTACTGCTTTTCACCCGCAGATGAATGGGTAAGCAGAGAGGATTATTCAGACTCTGGAGAATGCTTTGGCGTGTGTGATTGACTATGGTGGTAATTGGGTTGAGCATCTACCTCTTGTAGAGTTTTCTTACAATAATATTTATCACTTTAGTATTGGTATGACCCCTTTTGAGGCATCGCATGGCAGGAGGTGTAGTTCTCCTATTGGGTGGTTTGAGCTTGGTAAGGCGGGTATGTTTCCCGGATTTAGTTTACTAGGCAATGGAGAAGGTGAAGGTGATTCCAGATAGGCTTAAGTTTGCCCAAAGTTGCCAAAAGTCCTATGCGGATGTAAGGTAAAGGGACATGGAATTTGAGGTTGGGGATTGGGTGTTCCTAAAGATATCGGCCATAAAGGGAGTAATGCGGTTTGGGAAGAAGCGGAAGTTTAGTCCCCGGCACGTCGGTCTTTATGTAATTTTGAGAAGGGTTGGTAATGTTGCAGTCACGACCCGAGGCTACCCCCTAGTCACGACAATGGTGTTTATGGTCATAAGTGACCATAAGCTAACCCATGAGCTGGTAACTGCTATGAATACTAAATAAAGTAACAAAATACACGTGTGAAAGTAAACTGACAATGCCATAAGGTTTCAATACTGATAAGATAATGTAAAATTGGATATTGAAATACATATCAAAACGTGCCTGAATGACTGAAAACATCTGATAAAATCGACTGCCTATCTAACTGACTGACTGCATATCTAAAAGCCTCTAAACTAACTGAAGAGTTGATAGGACAGGCCCCAACTAACTCCAAAATAAACAAACTGAAAGAAAATGCGAGAATACTGAAATAACATAACAGGTCCTCGACATATGAGGACTCACTACAACTGTTACTACTAATAGGCTAAACTGTCTAAGTGCGGTCAGGAAACTGAGCGTCCGAACTTATGATATAATACATCATAGCGCGAAGAAAATATGCGGTCAGTACTTTGAATATACTGGTATATGAGATAATGTTAGGCTAAAATGCATAGATTTATGTGCATGAAATACTGACTGACTAACTAGCATAAGATAATGACTAACTGAATAACATGAGATAATGACTGACTAAATAACATGAGATAACTGATGCATAATATGCGTGAAATCTGTAAAATTTGAGAATGCATGACCAAGCATATAACATGATACTGAAATAGTCTGTAAACTGAAATACTGAAATCTGATAGCTGAGTAATTGATAAACTATATGCTATGGTCAAGCAAACCAGAATTGAATTTTGTACTGAATACTGAAGTGAGACTGTGGTAGCTAGATATAATCGACATACCCCAAATCCATTACTAGGTTCCAACCTGTAACCCCAGTTGGAAGGGTGTTAGTACCGTGCCACGGGTACTAATGCTGGTTGTGTAGATCCACTAATCTGATGTCCCGAAGGACTAGGGTGTCATGCCTAACTGACAAAGGACCCTTCAAAGTCTACGGTGGCTCCATATGTTTGGAACTTAAGGGCTCTACTAACATCTCATGCCTACTGACGAGAGAGGCGAGTGTCTTATGCCTAATAATGGGGAAGACTCCATCCCTATGTTCACTCGGTGCTAAGTTTAACTCTCAGCTGAAAGACACTGATTACTGGACTAAACTGAGCTTAGCTGATCCAACAACTGAATATGATACTAATTGAATGATGACTCATGGTTTAGCTGAAACCATTCTGAAGGTACTAAAAACTATGTAAACAGCTAAGTAACGGGTGTTCATAACCCTCCAGGACTCAATGGAACAACAATAAGAACACATGAAAGCTTTGAAACCATAGAAGGGAATCATTGTTCCAAATTCAACACTTAGTCATTTCATCAAACATATGAGGGTCATGAATTCAAGCATGGGAATGGTTTAAAACATGTAATAATAACCTAGCTTCAATACTAATACCAAGAATCAAGGATTTAACATAAAAATATCACCATTCCAACATGTAAGGGCTAATTCCCTCGAAAAATAAATTGCAAACATAATGTATAACCAAGATCCATAAAACTTCATGGAGATAATTCATCATAAACATGCAATTTCACAATTTAAAACATAAAGATAGATTCTTATACTCCATGGGTGGAAAGGGCCCATGTATGAACATCACGCATACCTTAATTGATAAATTTGTGAAGGTTCTTGATGATTTTCTTAAAAATTAAGCTTGAATCCCTTGTTTCTTTTGAAGAGGTTAGGGTTTGCTCTTAAGAGAGAATGCTTTCTTTTGAGGGAATTTTGTGAATAAGATGAAAAATTATGCTTTTGGAACCCTTAATACCGTGTTATGTACCAATTGAGTGAAGGGAAAAAATCCCAATTGCCCTTGTAAAAATGAGAACAAAAGCTGGAAAAATAAGGGGCAGGCAATGGGCACGCGCCGCGGGCTTTGGACTACCGGGCTGACCCTACGCACTGCGAGATCTGTCGTGGGCATCCCTAGCAGTGCACTGGAGGGTGTGCCGCGGGCTTATACCAGTGTTGCTACTGTTTTGGTGATCCAAACACACCCCTACGCTCATCCACAAATTTCAAAACTCACCCGAGATGTACTATTGACAACCCCGATCATGAATCAACTTAAAAATTAACGTTCTGAGGTCAGGAAGATCAAAAATAAAATCATCTAAGTTTAAAGGGATTTGAAAATGACTAAGCCTAACACTTAGTAAAATTTTCTAACTCTTGGACCCCTTTAACATGCAATAGTGAGCTATATTGAGCTAAGATCTTACGGGGTCTTACAATATCTCCCCCTTGGGAACATTCATCCTCTAATGAAACTGATTAAGCTGAGACTACTGAGGAACTGATATTACATACTAAATATACATAACTGAAAACATGGTTACATGATTGAGTCTGAAACATGATGAATAACTGAACTAATTCGAAAATGCATGAAATGACATAAAGATGATTATATGGATGGAACTGAGAATGGAAAAGAGATAATCTACGGAAAACTGTTACCTTAAGCTGAGTTTAAGTTTGCGAATAAGAGATGAGGTTACTTGGTACACATATCTGCTTCTTCTTCCAAAGTGGCTCCCTCCACGGACTGATTCCACCAAAGAACTTTGACCAATGGAACCTCTTTGTTCCTTAGTCTGCGAATCTGATGATCAAGGATCTCAACTGGAATTTCTTCGTAAGAAAGGCTATCCTGAACATCTGTTCTTTCTAAAGGGACAACTATAACTGTATCACCAATACACTTCTTTAGTAAAGAAATATGAAATATTGGATGCACTGATGCCAAATCTGTAGGCAACTCAGGCTCATACTCTACCTTCCCATAACGACTCAAGATTCTGTAAGGGCCAACATATTGGAGACTGAGTTTCCCTTTCTTGTGAAATCTCTTCATTCCCTTCATGGGAGAGATTTTCAAATAAAACAAATTACCAACCTCAAACTCAAGATATTTTCTCCTCACATCTGCATAGGATTTCTATCGGCTTTGGGTTGTCTTAAGCTTCTTCCTGATTATCTAAACTTTCTCCAGTGCATCATATACTGAATCAGACCCTATCAACGCACTCTTACCTACCTCAAACCAACCAATAGGATATCTACATCTCCTCCCATAAAGAGCCTCAAACGGAGCCATCTGAATACTAGAGTAATAACTATTATTGTAGGCAAACTCAATCAATGGCAAATGATCATCCCAACTAACTTTAAAATTAATAACACATGCTCTCAACATATCCTCTAAGGTCTGAATGGTCCTCTTTGCCTGACCATCTATATAAGGATGAAAAGATGTATTGAGATAAACTTGGGTACCAAGACCCTTCTGAAAATCTTTCCAAAAGTGAGAGGTAAATTGAGTACCTCTATCTGAAATGATAGACAACGGGACTCCATGCAACCTAACTAACTCTCTAAGATAGAGCTTGTCACAAACCTCTATTGAATAGAAAGTATGGACTAGCAAGAAGTGGGTTGATTTGATCATTTTATCTACAATAACCCATATCAAATTGAGTTGACGACGTGTACGGAAAAACCCTGTCACAAAATCCATGTTACCTCTTCCTACTTCTAAGGGAGAATGTTGAACTCCTACATTGTGCCACTAAGACTATGGTGCTCAACCTTAACCTGCTGATAATTAGGACACAACTACAAACTGCGCAATATCCCTCTTCATACCACTCCACCATAGATTTTCGTAAAATCACGATACATCTTAGTGGCTCCTGGGTGAATAGAGTAACGCGCACTATGCATTTTTGCTAAAATCCGTTGTCTCAACCCATCAACACATGGCACACATAATCTACCCTGACATTGCAACACACCATCTCCCTCTTGGGAGAAAACCTCCACTTTTTGATCTCTAATTGATTCTTTCAACTTAACCAAACTAAAATCCCTATCTTGCTTTTCGTTCACTTCGGCAGCCAAAGAAGATTCCAAACAATTCTAAACCCATATACTACCCTCAGCTGAATCAACCAATCGAACACCTAATCTAGCAATATGTTGAACCTCTTGGAGTAATTTCTTCTTATCATTCTCAATATGAGCAACACTACCCATAGACAATCTACTAAAGGCGTCTGTCACTGCATTGGCCTTGCCCGAATGATACAATACACTCATATCATAATCTTTCAACAATTCTAACCATCTTCTTCGATGAAGATTCAAATATTTCTGTGAGAACACATACTGCAAACTTTTGTGATCCGTGAACATATTAACATGAACCCCATACAAGTAGTGCCTCCAAATTTTCAAGGCAAAAACAACAACTGTTAATTCAAGATCATGGGCAGGATAATTCTTTTCATGGGTTTTAATCTATCTAGAGGTATAGGCTATGATCGTACCTATCTACATCAAAAGAAAACCAAGCCCAACTATGGAATCATCGCAGTAAACAACAAAACCCCTCTGAACCATTGGGCAAAGTCAAAAAATAGGTTGAGGTGAATCGAGTCTTAAACTCCTAAAAACTCTTTTCACACGAATCTGACCACGAAAACTTGACTTTTTTCTGAGTCAATTGATACATGGGGGATGCAATAGATGAAAATCCTTCAACAAACTGTCCGTAATAGCCAGTCAAACCCAAGAAACTCCTGATATCTGATAAAGAGATAGGTTGGGCCAGTTTCTCGCTGCTTCAGTCTTTTGAGGGTCAGCTTTAATGCCATCACCAAAAATAATATGGACAAGGAAAGCTACTGATCTTAGCCAAAACTCGCACTTACTAAATTTGGCGAATAACTAATGGGCTCTAAGAGTCTACAATATGATTCTGAGATGGTCTGCATGATTATTTTCACTACTAGAGTAGACAAGAATATCATCAATGAAGACTATGACAAACATGTCCAAGTACTTCTTGAACACTATATTTATCAAGTCCATGAAAGCTGCAGGAGTATTTATTAGTCCAAAAGACATAACTAGAAATTTAAAGTGACCATACCGGGTTCTGAAAGTTGTTTTTGGAATGTCACATTCTCTGACTCGGAGCTGATGATAGCCGAATTTAAGGTCTATCTTAGATAAATAACTGGAACCCTAAATTTGGTCAAACAAATCATTAATTTTGGGGAGTAGGTACTTATTTTTTATTTTGACTTTGTTACACTGACGGTAATCAATGCCCATTTTGAGAGAACCGTCTTTCTTACACATGAACAAGACTGGAGTGCCCCACGGGGAAATACTTGGCCTGATGAATCCCTTATCTAAGAGATCTTTCAACTGGTTTTTCAACTCCCTAAGCTCAGTTGGAACCATTCTGTAGGGCGAAATAGAGATAGGTTGGGTATCTGGAAGGATGTATATTCCAAAGTCAATTTTCCTTTCGGGAGGAACTTCGAAAAGATCTTCAGAAAATACATCTGGAAACTCCCTTACTACTAAAACTGACTCGATACTGAAAGTCTCAAAACTAGAGTCTTTGACCCGAATAAGATGGTAAACACACCCCTTAGATATCATCTTCCTCGCTCTAAGATATGACACAATTCGACCCCTAAGTACTAAAGTATTACCCCTCAATTCAATGACTGGTTCATCTAGAAACTAAAACAGAACGACTCTATTTCTACAGTTAACTAAAGTATATCATGAGTGGAGCCAATCCATGCCGAGAATGACATCAAAATCGGTCATCTCTAACTCCACAAGATCTATTGAGGTAATTTTCTGAGATATTACGACTGGACAGTTCTTGTATACCTTCCTGGCTATAATAGAGACACCTACTGGAGTAGAAAGTGAGAAGGCTTCTGCTAAAGTCTCGGGACTGACATCAAAATTAACAGCTATATAGAAGGTTACAAAAGAAAGTGAAGCCCTGGGATCTAGTAAAGCATAAACATGGAGATGAAAGACCTGAACGTACCTATAACAACATCAGGAGAGCTTTCCTAATCATGATAGGACTAGACTACATAAAGCCTATTCTAACGTTGTCCACTAGTGCCACTAAAAATAGCGTCTTGCTGAGTCGGGCGACCTATTGGCGCTACTGAAGAGTTAGTCTGACCCTGTCGGTGATCATTCCTACCCTTTCATATACTTACAGGACACTTTCTTATCCTGTGGCCTAGCTTTCCACATCCAAAACACACATCACTACCAACTCTACACACACCATAATGATTCCTTCCATATTTTTTGCAAAGTGGATTAGTATGATCAATGTTCATGCTACCCTCAGACTTAGAGCCTGGTGCTCTATCCCGACTGTCATTTCTGAATTTTGGCACTGGAGCATAAGCTGAAGATGGAGATGGGGATGAAAACTTCTGCAAGAACTAATAATGGTAACCACTCTCTGACTTTGGCTGAGAAAAACTAAAGCTACCTATTTTGTCCCTCTTATTCTCTCTTTTATTCTCTTTAAACTTGTGCTCCTCAATCTGTTGAGCATGGACTATAAGCCTAATTATGTCCATCTCCTTAATCAACATAGTGATCCTGTATTTCTTGACCACACTATCAGCTACACTAGAAACAAACTTACTCATTCTACACCTATTATCAAACACCACATGAGGAGCATACCTCGCCAACTGAGTATACTTAAAGGGAATACTCTTTCACACTCATACTACCCTACTTCAAATTAATAAACTCCAGTACCTTAGCTCTCTTTAACTCTAAAGGAAAGAACTTGTCTAAAAAGGTTGTAGCAAACACCTCACACTCTACAGGACATGCATCTGCGTCTCCATCCTCCTTCTATTACTTAAACCAGGTATGAGCTATGTTCTGCAATTGGTAAACAGCCAAATCTACACTCTCACTAAATATAACACCCATAATATTATTCACATTCTAAACCATATCAAGGAACTTCTCAGATCCTCATCAGACTTAGATCCCAAAAACTAAGGGGGATTCATACGGGTAAAGTCTAAAATTCTAGCTGCGACTGTGTTTGCCACTAGGTTAGATAGGGCAACAGTCTACTGATTATTTTGAGTAAATACTGAATGAGCTAGGGTAGTGAATACAACTCTGAACTAGGCATGAGGTACGTGCTCATTTAGGGGATCTTCCTGAACAGGCGGAGGTGTGAGCCAACTTTCATTTCACCTTTCGTTGTTTCTTTTGGGAGGCATTATCTGTAAATGAAAGAAATAATGAATCATAAAGAGGGTTTAAATAGAGCTCATGCTCTTTCACACGACATCAACACTGAAAGAAGGGAAATTTTTCCTAAAATATCTCGTACCCTCTTGTCCATAAGTGTGGCATGCTTCACACCCATGTACAAGACTCTATTAAATGCGGCTTTCAGACTCCCTAGGACACTATAAAACCTTCGGCTCTGATACCAAGTTTTTTTACGATGCGACGCTACCCCTCGTAGCGATGACGATGCTTACGATCATAAGTGACCACAAGCTAACCCATGAGCTAGTACCTGCTATGAATATTGTATAAAGTAATAAAATACACATGTGCAGAAGTAAACTGACAACGCCATAAGGTTTTAATACTAAAAAGATAATGTAAAACCGGATACTGAATTATGTATTAAAATGTGTATGAATGACTGAAAATATTTAATAAAATCGACTGACTGAAAGCGTCTAAACTGACTGAAGAGTTGATGGGATAGGCCCAACTAACTCCAAAATAAACTAACTAAAAGGAAATGTGGGAATACTGAAATAACATAATAGGTCCTCGACATATAAGGACTCGCCACAACTACTGTTGCTAATAGGCTAAACTGTCTAAGCGCGGTCAGGAAACTAAGAGCACAAAGAAAATATGTGGTCAGTACTTTGAATGTACTGGTACATAAGATGAGGTTAGGCTAAAATACATAGGTTCATGTGTATGAAATACTGACTGACTGAATAGCATGAGATAATGACTGACTAAATAACATGAGATAAAGACTGGCTGAATAACATGAGATAACTGATGCATAATGTGCATAAAATCTGTAAAATCTAAGAATACATGACCAAGCATATAACATGATACTGAAATAGTCTATACACAGAAATACTAAAATTTGATAACTGAATAACTGATAAATTGTATGCTATGATCAAGCAAACCTGAATTGAATTCTATACTAAATACTAAACTGAGACTGTGGGAGCTATCTATAATCGACATGCCCCAAATCTATCATCGGGTCCAACCTGTAACCCCGGTAGGAAGGGTGTTAGTACTGTGCCACAAGTACTAACGTTGGCTATGTGGATCCACTAATCTAATATCCCAAAAGACTAGGGTGTCATGCCTAACTGATGAGGGACCCCTCAAAGTCTACGGTAGCGCCATAAGAGTGGAACTTAGGGACTTCTACTAACATCTACTAACATCTACTAACATCTCATACTTAACTGACGGGGGAGATGCCATCCCTATGTTCATTGGTGCTAAGGTTTACTCCTAGCTGAAAGACACTGATTACTGGACTAAACTGAGTTTAACTGATCCAACAACTGAACATGATACTAACTGAATAACAAGGCTCATGGTTTAGCTAAAACCATTCTAATTATACTAAAAATTATGTAAACAGCTAAGTAATGGGTGTTTATAACCCTCCAAGACTCAATGGAACAACAATAGGAACATATGAAAGCTTTGAAACCATAGAAAGGAATCATTGTTCAAAATTCAACACTTAGTCATTTTATCAAACACATGAGGTACATGAATTCAAGCATGGGAATGGTTTAAAACATGTAATAATAAAATAGCTTCAATACTAAAACCATGAATCAAGGATTTAACATGAAAATATCATTATTCCAACGTGTAAGGTCTAATTCCCTCAAAAAATAATTGCAAACATAATGTATAACCAAGATCCATAAAACTTCATGGAGATAATTCATTATAAACATGCAATTTCATAATTTAAAACATAAAGATGGATTATTGGACTCCATGGGTGGAAATGGCCCATGGATGAACATTACACATACCTTAATTGATGAATTTATGAAGGTTCTTGATGATTTTCTTAAAAATTAAGCTTGAATCCCTTGTTTCTTTTTAAGAGGTTAGAGTTTGTTCTTGAGATAGAATACATTCTTTTGAGAGAATTTGGTGAATAATATGACAAATTATGATTTTGGGACCCTCAATCTCGTGTTATGGACCAATTGGGTGAAGGGAAAAGATCCAATTGCCCTTGCAAAAATGAGAACAAAGCTAGAAAAATAAGAGCCAGGTGATGGGGCATGTGTCGCGGGCTCTGGACCGTCGGACTAACCTCCGTGCAGTGGTCTCTGTCGCAGGCATCCCTAGCAGTGCACTGAAGGGCGCATCACAGGCTTATCTCAGTGCTGCTATTGTTTTGGTGATCCAAACACACCCCTACGCTCGTCCAAAAATTTTGAAACTCACCCGAGATGTACTATTAACAACCCCAATCATGAATCAACTTAAAAATTAACATTTCAAGGTCGGTAAGATCGAAAATAAAATTATCAAAATTTAAGGGGCTTTGAAAATGACTATGTCCTAACACTTAGTGAAATTTTCTAACTCTTGGACTCCTTTAACATGTAATAGTAAGCTATATTGAGCTAAGAACTTACGGGGTCTTACAGTTTCATATGAATTGGAGTTGCCTTCTAGTTTGCTCTTCATTCATCCGGTGTTCTACGTATTTATGTTGAGGAAATGTATAGGTAATCCTTTATAGGTTGTTCCTTTGGAAGGATTGGGTATCTCGGATTCCTTATCTTATGAGGAAATCCTGATTGAGATCTTGTATCAACAGGTTCATCGGTTGCATGCCAAGGATGTGGCTTTGGTAAAAGTTCTATGGAGGAACCACAAAGTGTAAGAGGTTACTTGGGAAGCGGAAGAGGACATAAATTCTAAGTATCCGCCTCTGTTTTTTAATCCAGCTATTTGTACGGAAGGTATGTGTTTTCATCATATTTTTTTTTTCAAACTTTGTCAAAGGAAAGATTAATTCCTTGAATCTCTGTTTTCTAACTTAGTTAAAGGTCAGAACGGAGGTGTTGGGGTGTAAATCTTGCTTATACTACCTTGTGCATTATTCAAGAATAAATGATCCAAATGGGGGAGAATGAAAGCACCCTGGGTTTTGATCATTAGAAATTCTCTGAGTTATTGGCTTATGGACATCATACTACTAGGAGGTACTAGCCGTATTATAAGGTAAGGTTTGGTTGGTCTTAGTCGTATGGTAACCAGTGTGGGTTGGTTGGTTTCTGTCCAAGGTACGGTTAGATCATACTAGTCGTATCTTAGGGTACTAGTAGTATGTTGCCAATCGTATGTTGCCCTATGTTTAACCTAGAGGATTCTATTCTGCCTAAGGTATGGTTTTAGGGTACTAGTCAAATGGTTGGGTATGGTTTGGCCATAGTGGTTGTATGTTGGACAGTGTTGGGGTCCAAGGAAAGGCCTAGGGTATGAGATAAGGGTACCACTCGTACCATAGGGTACGTTTTGGGGAGGGTAGTCGTACTAGCTATGGGAATTTTATATAGTTTAAGTTGGGGGTAATCTGGACATTTTCCCTCTTAACCTCTTAAGGACCCACGACTTATAACTCTATTGGGATATTATTTACCCTATTATTCTAATCTCAAAAACTTAGAACACTCTATCAAATTCTCTAAAGGCTCTTAGGTCAAGGAAGGCTAGGGTTCCATTAATAGGATCTATTTGGGGCTTACAAGGGTGGTTTATCTCCATCATCTTCATAATCTAAGGCATGT
Source organism: Capsicum pubescens (assembly GCA_030864215.1). NCBI lineage: Eukaryota > Viridiplantae > Streptophyta > Magnoliopsida > Solanales > Solanaceae > Capsicum > Capsicum pubescens. The sequence continues at coordinate 131,886,351 of CM061543.1, forward strand.
TACTCCTCCCTCATTATTATTTCAACCAAAGACATGATTAAATGTATGGCTTCATGGAACAATTGTGGTATGGTTTTGGGCTTTTTAAAAATATGTTGGAGGTTTTGGTTATAATGGTTGGTTATGGTTTTCCCATGCCTTAATTATGTTTTTTTTTCATGTTTTAATGGTGGTTTGAACATATAGTTTCATGAGAATGGTTAATTGGTACTTGGTTTTGGTTTTGAAAATTATATGCCCTCAATATGTTTGATAAAATGCCTATGAGAATGCTTTTGTTACATTGTTGAACTTTTATTGAAAACTTTGCATGGTATAACTTGGTAATGGAACCCTAATTGGTTTGGATGGTTTTAAATGGTTAAATGGTAAGGTCTTGGTGGTCATGGTTTGGTTTAATTGAAAGCCTTGTGGGGTACAAAGGAATCCCCCAAGCAAACTAAGTAAATGAATATACTTGCGGGGTACAGGGTAATCCTCCAAGCAAACTTAATAATGTAATCTATGGGTACATGTGAATCCCTTCTTTAAAAAGGTTGGCTAAGGACATTGCTTGCAAGCTATAGTCGGTATATCGATACCACTACTCATATCTTGGTTAATAATAAATGAAAATGATGGTTTGGTTGTGTGTTAATAGTTTTAATTGGGCAATAATAACGGGGTGTGATAGCTAACCATGAAGGCGTGAGTCTAATGGATGTACACTGGAAACTCATGTTTGCTGACATAAGGATTGGTCATGATAACTATATATGATAATTATGGGGTAAACGAGAATCTCTTAAGTTACACTTGTATATATGTATCATGGAGAGCAAAAGGTATACGGGAATCCCCTACTCCTATGGTATCTCCGGTTCCTGCAACTAAACTTATCGGGGCACATTCAGGGGGTAACACTGGAACCATATAGACCGTGGGTGGTTAAGTTAATGATTTTAAAGTCATGTTAAACCTGGTTCCCTTTGCCGACATAGATTATATCTATATATATGTATGGTTGTGAATGTATATGTTGGTTTACTTGGTTTCAAAGGTTGGCATTATTTTATCCTTATCCTAAGTACATCCTAGAGTTCACCCGCTAACCCGTCTTTGGGCGATGTATCCCAGCACGATGCAGGAATTGATCATTTTACTCCTCCATCTCAGTGATTGGATATGGGATCAGCTTATGTTGGATTAAAGTGGTGAGCTTCCATATTCCGAAAGGCTCCATTGTCATGGATGTCTTTACATACTTTGGTCATTTTTATAGATTATGGTTTTGGCAATGGCCGGGGGCATGTCTCGGCCGAGTATTGTTTTACTTTCGAATACAGGCTTTGTGGGCCTACTATGGGTTGGTATGGGCGGTGTTGATATTGTTGTCAACCTTGGAATTGGTATTGGTATTATGGCTAATATCAGTGGACTATATTTGATTTATGATTGTTTTATTTTGTTCTGGAGCATATATAAACATATTGGGTTATTGTCTTGTTTGGTTAGTTATCGGACAGATTGACTTTAGTTGGGTTGGTCTAGGAAGTAGACTTATCCCAAAGTCATTATATCTTCAAATACGCTATCTTGTTATATGTTCAAAATTCATCCGACTTATGGTAGGTGCTTGGAGGTTGGGTTGGGTATCGGGGGTGGTCCCTGGTCCTAGTTGGCTTGGGATGCCCATTACGACAAGGCCCCGATTCAGGCCGTGTCATTAAGTGAGTATGAACGTACCGAATCTATGCATGCCATCACCAGTATCCAAATAATATAATTATAAGCATCTAAATATCCATAACTACGACCACATTCTTTACAAGGATAGAACACTTCCCGGAATCCAACTAATATCATAATCATAACTTTGGGCTTATTAATAGTATATAACCGACAGAAAAACCATCACAATCCATCCACGTAATGTATTAAACCTTATATTAAAAATTTATTAGCCTCAACTATGCCTAACATGCTAGCAACCTAGGGTAATAAGATCCTAGAAGCATAATATGTATCTCATCTTAAGGGTCGATCCACCCTTTTATCCCCAAACTAATAAATTAGGCTAAGTCATAATGATCTACCCAATAATCAGATCCTAACATTTCCATCTAACATGCAACTTATATAATACACTATCTCATGAAGAAGAGTAGACAAAAGCCTATCTCGATGCCGAACAGTAAATCCTTAAATCGCCCGCATATCATTTACTTTTGCGTCATAATCCCAAAAATATTTCCACGCTATCAAAATAATAGTATACACATCGTTAGGAGTAAAATGAGACCCATATTGCTATATTATTGATTAGGTTGATATTTGAGTCAAGATTAAGCTCGCGGGGGCCGCAAATGAAATCAAGAAATTGAATCTGTCACGAGGTCCCTTGAAGAACAAGAACTATGTGCTAAAAAATTGAGCACAAACAGAGCACAAATCGGGTCTCAGATCAATCCTTAAAGTTTAGGAATATAAGACCTAATATCTAAGAATTCACCATGAATTAGGATGGAAATTGAAGGAAAAATTATTGGGAAATGACCAAGGAGTATTAGGCTAGCTTACCTTAGTTTCAACGGATGATCTCCTACTTTTTTCTCTCTTTGGGCTTTCAATTTGGTGTGAAAATGGTCAAAAATCGGGTGGGAAAAAGGCAAACAAAAGCCACAAGGTGCAGCTAAAATGGATATCTGTACGCTAAAGCGGTATCACGATCGCTAAAGTGGTCTAGCAACTTGCTCAGGTACCGCTAAAGCATACACAATATTGCTAAAGCATTGCTCGTTTTAGCGGCCATTGACTGCTTAAGCGAACCCCATTCATTAGGCCAGGGCTACTAAAGTAAACCATGGGTGCTAAAGCATGGAGCCTTAAAGCGGCCCAATAGGCGCTTAAACGTACCTATCAGGTGCTAGGCACAGATTTTTACCAAGTCCAAACGGACTTCGATCGTGTGCTTGAGATTCATTCGAAACCCCGTGCGCGCAAACAAACCATGCTACCATACCAAATTCAATATTTCAAAATCAATGAAACCACCAAAACATTCATCCAAAACCCTTTCGACTAAATGTGGGATCCACACCTATAGTTTCATTTTTTATATAATCCATCCAATAGCCAAAACGAGTCTGGAAGGCTAGAGACCTGTACAAAGGATCCTTCTAGCCTAAAATCAACGTTCCAGAGCTAATGGCACTATCAAAATTCTCATATGAGGTCATCTACTAAGAGTTTGGTCCGAGACCATATCCTAAACAACGAAAGCTCCAAAATAGGGTAATGAGCCTAAAACCCAAATGAACTATTCGATAACTAAACTAACAGTTTTGGTAAGTCATAAATGACTTGTAGCCACCGTGGGAAGTCTCGAAATGTCAAAAATACATGCAAATCTAGAAAATGACCCAGAGGGTCATTACACACTATTTCTAAATCCCAAGAGCAAATTGGATCTTACCTAAGTAGCGGTGACTCGTACTTGAATCTGCATTAGAAAAATATGCAGAAATGTAGCATGAGTACTAAAATAATGGATACTCGGTAGTCATTATCAACAGAATAAGCTAAATCATAATAAAAGTATAACAAAAATGCGAGAAAGTAACGAAAAGTATGGAATAAAATAATATTTACTTTACTACACCAAATTTGAGAATGAACGATGATTATGCATAATGAATAAGTCAAACTATAACCTAACAGGACTCCCATAAGCCAAAAGGTGCAAGCAAATGAGAAAAAACCTTGTCGAGCCTTCATAAGTCTGGTAGATACAAACAATAAAGAGAGCACCAATAATCAGAACTTAAAGTGAACAATCGTTAGACCATACCTGTGATTCCCTTCAAACCATAATGTCGTACTTGAACCAGAATTGGAGAGATATATCAACATAATAATGTCATAAACAGATCATACATGCTAGACTTGAATCATAGCTAGAGTATTGTACCATCCTATCCAAGTATCACGTATGATTCTCAATTACCGAACTTGAACCGAAACTAGTAAGTAAGTACAAGGTTACAAGTTTAGTCAAAGGTTGAAAAGGTATCTAAATCATTATAAGGGTCAAGAATCATTCTAGAGTGACTAGCAAAGACCTCTCATGCCTAAGAGGGACTAATTTAGATTTTGACCAAAATAAGGGCCGGCGGCGCCTACTACTATTTTCAAAAATTCTTGTTAAGGCAAGTTTCTACCCAAAACTAGTCTAAGTCTCCAAGGCCCTACTACTAAACATTAAGTAAGTTGAAACTAGGATTAAGATAACAACCTAACACCAAAGAGGAAAAATAAGCCCAAACTCTATCGAAAACGGCTATCTAAGCGGCTAAATAATTTGAAAGTCACTAAACGTACAACCTAATCGTAAAATCCTACCCATCGCAAGCATAATACCATACTAATATCACAATAAATCTCTATTAAATAGAGAAGTCTAGTCTATTTGGACTTCACCGAAAGCTTGATAAAGTCTACTAGATCAGAGCTTTTCCTTTTAGAGAAGTATTTGCACAATGAAACACTAATAATAATCTATGCGTTAACACGAAAATAACGATACCCATATTGCATATAAATTCTCCAAGTTCAAAATCGAACTAAAAATTTCATGTGGGGCTTGCTTGCGGAATCACAACCTTGAAATCGTCAAAACGTCCCTCTAAGCTCAAGGATCATTTGCCTCGTAATTCGAGCAAAATCGAACCCTAATCAACCTGAAAAGTAACTAAGGATTTAATGTTAAACCAGAGATTAAATTAAGAAATTAAACGAAAACTTATGGAAATAGAGTCAAGAAAACGGTTAAAACCTCACTTTTGGGAAAGCTCTAAACGTCAAAATAGTGTTAAAATGCAGAAAATGACCCGTAAAGTTATTACGATATATAAAGTTTTTCTTTTTCTGGTAAATAGGGAGTTTCTTTGTGTGTTTGAGTTTCACATATAAAGGAGTTTTTTGTGTGTTTGAGTTTCACATATAAAGTAGCCATTTGGCCATGAAAAATTTCTACTTATTTTTGGAAAATTATTTCACTTTAGTGAAAAAAGTGAAAACAGTATGTGTTTGGCCATGAGAATTTCAAATATAGTTCTGGAATTGCATTTGGAAAATTTCAAATACAACTTTAATTCATATTCACGACCAAACACAACTTCAACTCCAACTCCAACTCCAACTCCAAAAAATTATGAAGAGTTTTTTGTGCACTGAAATTTCACATGTAAAACTTTCGGAATCCAGCATATTTTGCTAGATTTTTTTCGTGTTTTAACTAGGATTATTGTTATCCAAAATTTAATTTTTAAAGTGACTTTTCTTTTTCAATTGCATTTTAAATGGTAGCTAAACTTTGAAAATTGGTTCAAGAAGGGGCTAGCTTACCAATTTTGACCTTGAAAATGAATAAAATCTCTAATGGATAAGTGAAGGTAGGCCCAAGCTTGAATTGCGGAGCAACAACCATCTTCGCCCCTTTGGTTTTAAAATAATGAAGAAGTTTTTCTCAAATTAAAAAAATCAGCATACTAAAAATGGAGGGCACTCTTAGCTTTCGGAGTTGCTCTCAGGCTCAGCTCCCTTTTCAACCCACGTCTTTCCCTCCTCAATTGCCCAAAAAGTTTCAATTCTTCGTTCGTTTTTTCTACTTGCCTCTTAATTTTATTCATTCGTTTATCTTCTTCCTTTTTATTTCTGTATTTATGTTTTCGATTTTCTTTGCAGAAATCGAAGCATTTGAACTCAGCGCAGTGTTATCACCGCTTGGTGGTTGCGAAGGCGTTGGGGACGGGCGATACTGAGCACTTTGGAGATTTCCCAGCTACACCTAACAAGATTTTTATGGAAGAGGTAGGTATATATTTTAGCTTATCTCTTAACTTTCTAACTCCGAGGTTGGTGCTGATTGCTAAAGAATAATATTATGTTATTTTCTTTTGTAGTTATGTTATGTTTCTGTTTTTTCCATTCATTTCTCTATCCGAAAATTAAATTACGGTTTCAAAATACTAGAGGCAAATGATTTATTTCAAGCTAAAATTTACATATCTAGAGACCACACAAAATATTGTTCTCAAGAGGATTGGTGAATGGTTGAGGATAGGAGTAAAAGACCCCAGGTCTCAAGTTTGGGTCGTATTTATATGACTTAGGGGTAGTTTGGTAGAGTCTGCAAGAATAATACTGAATATGATGTAGTAATGCTGGGACTATCTCCTATCCACTGTTTGATTTGGTGTATTAAGAAAAATTTAGTCTTTACTCATGCTTATTCATGTATTAATAGCCATTGTATTGTACTTGATTTGCTATGTACTAGTTATACACCGTATAATACTGAATAGGGTGTATAATTAATAATACTGAATTCTGAATAGGGTGTATAACTAATACCTGTATTAGTTATACATAGGCTAAAAATCTGACCAAACATAGGATTAAATAATACCATGACCAATTCATGTATTAGATTTTCTAATACATCCTGCCAAATGACCCCTTGATGTTAGCCATGTGCTTTAGCCTCGTTGGTTAGAGCTACTTGGTAGTTTTGCTCATTGGATGTGACATGTTGCCCATTGAGTACTCTGAGATATATGCAGGTGGCCAAGTACCATCATAATTCAAAAAAAAAAAACACTAAGTTACTCTATTTATAAAATATTTCGAAAAATGTTTGAAAGAACACTTAGACTTCCAAATAGTTATTTTGGTGTTCATAATGGGACTGATGGGGTATTTGTTTGTTTTTATTGGATTTTGTAGGCAATTGGTGCCGAATACGGAGAAGGTTTTGAGACTTTTAGACCCAATGGTCTGCTCAAAGTTGATGTGGTAAGACCAGAAGTTTAGACTTTGTAACAGGGTTTATCCATTTTTACACCTTTTGGTGCTACTAGGAAACACATCTGTACTCAAGGAGTCCCTTTTTTACATTTAGGATTTTTTAAATGATAGACTGCAAGAGGGTTTCCTGCGAAGAATCCGTTATGCGATGAAGCCTGATGAAGCTTATGGTCTCATTTTCTCTTGGGATAATGTGGTGGTAAGACCTCAATCTTTGACCATCTGGTCTAATTTAAGAGAGGTTACCTGATTTGTGAACTGTTGCCTGTTCTGTGATCAACTGGATAAATGAACGTGGTCTCTGAAGCCTGGCTGGCAAATTATTATGTCCATATAAAAGGAAGTAATCTTCTGTTGTTGGTTTGCCCTATGTTTGTGCTTCTTGTTCCCGCTTTAAAATTGCATGCTAATAAGGAATTCTTGAAGGGTGCTGATTTTGTTACATTCAGATCCTACGTCTGAATCTTTGATGACCTTGCCTTACAAATTCAAAGTCTTCTTTTGTCCATCTTTTTTCCTGCACTCTACTTTGGTTCTTATATAGGAGACCTTTTTTAAGAATTAGGTGTGGAAGACAGATTAAAGAAGTTCACTTCCTCTTTCTCTCCCTATATGTCTCTCTCTCTGTCTCTCTGTATGTGTGTGTGTATGCATATATTTGTCAAGGAACTTTGCTTTAAATACAAAAATGAATTGGAATAAGCTACAATAGAAGTACAAGATCCCCAAATTATGATGTTTCGGCACTCACCCTAGGAATCGATTCTTTAAAATGACAACAACAACAACGTCTCAGTTCCAAACTGGTTGATTTCTCATGATTGACTCCTAAAGAGGAGAGGTGGGTTGTTTTGTATCAGAGAAAGTATTAGTTGCATGACTGGAACTCAGAAAAAAGGAAACAAGAACTTTGGTTAATGTTAAGAAAGAAGAATTTGATAGAAGGGATAAGAAAATTCTATGGATATGTACAATGTATATCTTAATCACATATCTAAATATCTGGTTATTGATATGCATGGGGGTAGAGAGATATAAGATGATGTTTGGATTGATTTCTTCTAGACATGTTGCTGAAGATAACTGTAAGATAATTGTATACCAAAGATGTGGTAAGCTATTAATGTGCCAATAATGAAGCTCGCAAAAATTGCTTGCTGAGTTCTTTCTTGTACATGAGTGGAAGTCGGAACACACAATTCGTTGTTGACAATGACTTCCACCTCATCCTTCTCAAAAATATGACTTCCACCTCATACTTTTCAGGCAGATTCTCGAGCTCTGAAGTTGGATGCCTGGAAACAACTTGCCTCTGAAGAAGGTGAGTGGCTAGCCGATTTTTCTGGCTTGTGGAATCAAACTTCTTCACTTGGGTTGCATGCGAATATCAATATTATTTCAGCTATATAGCATTAGCCAATCCGAGTGGGATTGGAATTACACATGCTGCTCGGACTCTTCTAAAATGTCGATGGGTGTGTGTCGGATCATCCAAAAGTAGTGCGTTTTTGGAGGATCCGACACGGGTGTGACAACATTTTTAGAATCATACATTTGTTTCTTATTGGTCATACAGTGAGATTATTTGCCCTTCGTTCATAAAAAGAAACATCCTTTGAGTGGGAAATGGGTTTTTTATTAAATTTCTGAAGTGTTGTTGGGCCCCGAAAAGAGAAGAAAATGGGGAACGTGATAGGATTTAGCTGTCTGCTGCCAATACACATGATAGCTGGAGTGCCAATGACATGTCATCTGTACATAATCTGGAGTTCTGGATCTTATTGGCATTTATAGTATCTCCATATATATATTTGAGACTGTGAGAGTGGTAATATTTTTTAATCTTTTCAATTAGTGAGATTCATAAAGATATAGGTCAGATTCATTCCGACTTATCAATTCAAATTCACGTATATCAGATATCAGGGTGATATTGGCTTTTAGAAATGAGTTTATGGCTTTTAGAAATGAGTTTATCTCCCATCACAGGCTGAATGGAAGCCTTGATCTTGGGAGAAGGGAACGGGGTATATAGGGGCTAAAGAGTGTTTAATCTACCGTCACTCCCTCTCTCAATCTTCATCCCGTAGAAAATGAGTCTCTGTAAGAAACTTATGGTCTCCATTCATACAAGAAGCACAATCTTAAAGACCTATAGGTTTGCAATTTCAAATAATTGGGAAGGTTATGATGTAAACTGATCTTTGCAGTTTATCGGAGATAAGAAACAGCTAAAGAATGATCTTGACCTATAGAAGACAATGTCAACTTTCCAGAGTTAGTAGATGCACATTACTGATGCTTTTAGTTTTGACATTATTTTGTTAAATAATATTAGTTATTTCTCATTTGGTTATGCGCAGGACTAGAGATTCCTGAAGATGCTAGTGTGCAGCGGCTTTTACTTTATGCAGCTGCTGATCATGTTCTGCATAAGGTTTGGAGTTAATGATCAAGTCATGATAACCTATTATTATTTGAACAATGAGTGTGGATAGTGTCCTTCCTTGTTTTTGTTTAAGTCTATGGCCCATCAATCTATTTTACTCTTTTGTTGGATAAATGATTGTTAAATCCTCTGAGACATATGACTCTATATGCATGTGAGTTTATGTACATGTCTTTTTGATTGGAGAAATAGTGGACTATCAGGTTTGACTTTTGAGTTTTCTTTTACGACTTTTTTGGTAGGTAAAATACAACTTATCTCTATAGAAATCACCGAGATAAAAAAAATGGCATTGATCAAGCTCTCCAGGAAAAAAATTACTCCCTCCGTCCCAATTGTGTGATATAGTTTGACTCGGCACGGAGTTTAAGAAAGAAAGAAAGACTTTTGAAACTTGCAGTCCAAAACAAATCATAGATATTTGTGTGGCTATAAATCATTTCATTAAGGGTAAAATGGATATTTTAAAGTCAAATTGTTACTAAATGTAGAAATGTGTCATTCTTTCTAGGACTGACTAAAAAGGAAAATTGTCATATAAATTGGGACGGTGGGAATAAAAAGGTTGCCGGTGGGGAGGGGGGGAGAGGGGGATGATACAAGACAAACCACGGGAACACAAAACACACCCAAAACAGTCCACTAATCTTAAGGATCCGAGGACCGATTGGAGACCACACTCGGATTCACTACGACAACAAGAACGAGATATAAGGGTGTGTTTCAACCCCAAAACTGCCACCACAAACTAATATTATCAACACAAGATGAAGAACATGAAGAACAATAACAATATTATAACAACGACTCACGGGTTCCACAAACAAGACACACAACGGTTACAAGATTACAATGAACAAAAGGATAGATAGATAGACTACATGAAGAAATAATCTTAAGAACCCAAGAACATATTCCACTCTTGGACCCTTAACACTACTCACAACAATTCACCTATCTCTTACGTTGGCACAAGAGGGACCTCGATCTCCCAAGCCTCTAACGTTTCCAAGCTTGAATCCAACACGAGTGAATCCACACTCAATGTTGCCTAGTTACAAGGTTTCGGCCATAGGGGCCTTTCTCACAAGAGGGAGTGTTTCAAGTGTTACAACATTCAATATTCAACAAAAACTAATGACTAAAACCCTACATTATTCTATTTATAGTAGGTTACAAAATAAAGTGTGAAATGTCCAAAATGCCCCCTTAGTCAAATGCTTCAATAGGCGCCCTTGGAGTGCTATGTATGGACGGTTTTGGTGTCCATTTAGGTGCTCCTTTGCACTTCATTCACACACACCAAGTCTCGGTTCTAGCATACTCCCTCATAAGTCCATCTACGTGATCGTACTCGTATCATCCTCCCCTGCTTGAAAAGGATTTGACCTCGAATCCGTACCTTGCAAAATCAAGAGAAGACAAACAAACACACATCCTCATGACACGAGGGTTAGAGTTAGCAAAAATAAACACATCAATATGCCATGCCGAGGGGGAACAAATTTGAAGTATATCCACGGGTCCTTTGTATTAAACATGAAAAGATTAGTACAAATGTGACAAAGGAAGTGGCTCAGATAAACACCAAAACAAAATGAGCCTAAGCTGAAAATAACCTTTTTCCATCCCAAGTTGGCACCGGGATCAAATGGTAGTCGTAACCAAGGGCTTAGGTCTCGGCCAAGCTCACTTTCCCCGAAGGTGCCGTCCTCAAAATTAGGCATGCCCTCTATATCACTAGGGGAATATCATGAGCACAAAGAGGGTAGAGAAAGGTGTCACACAAGTCAACTCCAACTATTGTGTCGCTATGCAAGTACTTACTATTTTTAAGTTCACCGCCATTAGTATGCTCAACATAGGAAACACACAAAGAAGGAGTAGATAGCATTTCTAGGCATGCAACACTTGTGTAGTCCCTACATAGACATAAACTATCATGGGCAGCAAAGGGATCACGCTCAAGAATTAAAGAACAAGGGCCGAGACTACTACTACCATACTCTAAGATGGCACCGGGGTCAAATGGGAGAAGTAGCCATGGGCATGGGTTTCGGTCATACTCCATTTCAAAAGGGTAACCCGCGCTTAGCTTCATACCATCACGGGCAGCCAAGGGGTTACGACCAAAACCACTTTCACAAGCACAATCACAATTCGGGTTTTCTATACTTTTAAACAAATCAAGGTCATCTTCACCCGATTGATCATTTTGCACGCCTTCACTAGTTGTTGGCAACTCGTATACCAATGTAGACTTGCCTTGGTTTTCACAAGGGTCCACTAGTGTGCGAGTACTCTTGTCCACTGGTAATGGAACCTTGTTTAAGTTATAAGGGCTAGCACTAGATGGACATGAATCATTCTTACAAGAAGAATCAATTTCGTCATCTAAAGGATCAACTAGTGCTTGCTTACTTACAACAAGTGCTTGGTCCTCACGTGACCTAACTTCACTAAGAGTATCACAACAGGGAGACTCAAACACCTCCACTACTCTAGGTAAATCCGCAACTACATCCAATTGGCCACTACTAGCCACATCACAACATTCTAAGCTTAGAGGAGTGTAAGGGATAACGTTTTTACCTCGTAGCGTACATGAGCTACGGTCGTCACCTTGGTGCGGGTCTTGGCAGCCCACTTCTTCCTTTGGGATGCTCTCATCACAAGGTGTTTGGACACGAGGAATTGGATTTGGTGAGAGAAGTTTAGGTAGCAATTGGCGTAGCCTTTCAACGTGTCATTTCATGTCTTCAATATTGTCATTGATGCAATCAAACATGGCATTGAGAAGGGCAGCCATGGTACCTAAAAGAAAAAGACACAACAAACAAAAGAAAACAAACAAACTTGTTAGATCAAAAGAGCCTCACCACACTCCCACTCTCGGTTTTTACCTCACACTTGGTTTCACAAGTGTTGAAAGCAGGCTTGTACTTCGTGAGTGCTTGAGGGTCGAGTCTACTCTTGTCCAGAATAGATTTTTGTTTGAAACTCAAACGAAATCTTGTAGGACTTTAGTCAAGAACTAACAACGAATTCACAAAAGAGAAAAGTACACAAAGAACGCTAACACGAACAAACGGACACAAAACAAATTTACAATCTAGTAGGAGTTTACTAGCTTGTCACTTAGTATTCGAACCAACAAACGAAACTAAGAAACAATAAAATGAAACTAAGAATTCTAAATTTTGATCTTAATTATGTTGCGTGAACAGTAAAAGCGTGATGACGTGGCAGCCACGTAATTGGTCACGGTCCCACACAATTTTGTTGTCCAATTTCAAGTCTTGGACAATTTTTCAATCTGGACTTTGGTGGAATTTGTTTAAGGAGGGAAATTCAAACAAGTCTTGGAGCCCTTTTCAATTGCAAGTTTCAAGACCTTGACTTTACTTGTACTTCTCCTTAAAACATGGTCCTTGAATCATGGAAAGTTGTTGGAAAGTGATTGAGATGTGATTGACTAGTTGATGAGTGATGGTAAGTCTTTCAAGACTAACAAAGCTTCTCCTTTTTCCCTCCACCTTTATAGATCTAATGTTCACTCTATTTTAACAAGCTATGAAGGTTGTGAAGAACTTCAAGAACAACATCAACAATCACCAAGAACAACCAACAACAATCTCTAAGAACACCAACAATTTTCACACGGCCAACTTCCAATTTTCACAACACAATATCTTCAACACTTGGCCTAGACAACTACAACTTCAACAAAATGGTTCTTAGGCCACCAATGAACAATAATATCACGTGGCCAAGCTTAGAACAACAACAAGATGAAGACCACAAGGCCAAAATAGTCCACCACAACAATGTTTCAACAACAATTCAGTCAAGCGTTATGTTCATAACAACTACACCAACAATGTAAGCTCAAACTTAGATTTGGACTCAAGAGTGTTAGAGATGAAGAAAACTAACACTAGAAACAACAAAACAAGTAAAAATCTCGGCCAAGACACAGCAATAACACAATTTCGGCCAAGAACACAAACATGGAAAGATTTGCTTCTTTTTGATTTTTCAGTTTTCTAACACTTTTTTTTTTCTAACAAGCAAGCCCAAGATTGATCTTGTCCTACAAGATCAAGCCATGCTTTGATACCAAATGATACAAGACAAACCACGGGAACACAAAACACACCCCAAAACAGTCCACTAATCTTAAGGATCCGAGGACCGATTGGAGACCACGCTCGGATTCACTACAATGACAACAAGAACGAGATATAAGGGTGTGTTTCAACTCCAAAACAGCCACCACAAACTAATATTATCAACACAAGATGAAGAACATGTAGAACAATAACAATATTATAACAACTCATGGGTTCCACAAACAAGACACACAACGGTTACAAGATTACAATGAATAAAAGGATATATAGATAGACTACATGAAGGAATAATCTTAAGAACCCAAGAACATATTCCACTCTTGGACCCTTAACACTACTCACAACAATTCACCTATCTCTTACGTTGGCACAAGAGGGACCTCGATCTCCCAAGCCTCCAACGTTTCCAAGCTTGAATCCAACACGAGTGAATCCACACTCAATGTTGCCTAGTTACAAGGTTTCGGCCATAGGGGGCTTTCTCACAAGAGAGAGTATTTCAAGTGTTACAACGTTCAATATTCAACAAAAACTAATGACTAAAACCCTACATTATTCTATTTATAGTAGGTTACAAAATAAAGTGTGAAATGTCCAAAATGACCCCTTAGTCAAATGCTTCAATAGGCGCCCTTGAAGTGCTATGTATGGACGGTTTTGGTTTCCATTTAGGTGCTCCTTTGCACTTCATTCACACACACCAAGTCTCGGGTTTAGCATATGCCCTCATAAGTCCATCTACGTGATCATACTCGTATCAGGGGAGGGGGGCACAAACTTATAAGTTTAAATGTACAATCTTACTTTGGGAGATTGTTTTCTAGTTTTGTAAAAATCCTTTCCTATATATTCAAAGCTTTGTCTATTTCTGAGGGATCCTATGCAACTATAGGTGCTGCCAAGGGAGAACAATGAAGATGATCGGGATCGATTGAAGATGAGGCTTTCCCAACTCTATTATGACAATCTTCTCAAAGTACAGCATTTTTGCAGAATGAGATGCTTTGTTTTTCAATTTACTTAAAAACATCATTACAATTCCCTTCTTTTTAGATTTCAGAACCAATTGATGGGTTGAAAGAATGGTTGGATGCTCTATCAACTGCTCGTATCCCGTGTGCTGTTGTGTCAAGTCTTGATCGCAGAAATATGGTTGAAACCCTAGAACGCATGGGGCTCATGAAGTACTTCCGGGTAGTTAATTACATTCTGTTAGAGATGATGTATGTATACAATGTGGTCGACTATTAACATATGCATGTTGTGGACCGTCATGCTGTTGATGCAGGCAATTGTGACGGAGGAGGATGGAATGGAGTCTATAGCACATAGATTTCTTTCTGCAGCTGTGAAGGTAAGGCTGAAGTGTATTTTGAGTGTTGGACCGGTGCAATTCTACCACTTTAAGAATACTAGAACCATATTAAGCTTGCTGTCTCATTTGGATTCTTTTGGGGATGGGGCTGCTTTTAGCACATTTTATTTCTTACTAGCATATGAGGGGGAAGAATATCGAGAATTGTGGTGTGAACTAAAAATTAATTTTCACTTTTAATAAGGTGTTTCAATTGCAATTTTTGGTTTATGCTTACATCTGCGTTGATACTAAATCCTAGCAATATGCCACACCACTTAAATGATAGATTAACTATACATTACTCTTTCCTCTATTTTTTAAGCACAGCCCAAAACATAAACCTTCTTTTCGACTTTCTTGGTTTTATTGGAGCTTACCTATTGGAAAAAATAAATCTTCTGCAGCTGGACAGGAAGCCATCAAAGTGTGTGGTGTTTGAGGACGATCCTAGGGGCATAACTGCTGCTCACAACTGTACAATGATGGCTGTGGCACTTATTGGTGCTCACCCAGCGTATGTATTACTGTTCTCTGATTTTCCCCCTTATTGTTGAAGCTTTTGATTCTGTCTTTTTTATTTTTGACCTGTCTAATTGTATTATGTTTGGACACAAAATGTTCTTTGCTGCCAAAAAGGAGTCCCAGACCCTTCCTCTAAGGTTGGGGGAGTGGGTTTAGGACTAAGCGCTTACTTCAATGTCTGATTAAGCATTGATATAGTAATACATGTTCTGGATGTTCTTGCTATTTTAAATTTCTTCAAATGCAGTATGTCACTACTTCTGCTTGCAAATTTTTATTTAGGACTTTGAAACTTGCAGGTATGATTTAGGGCAAGCTGACCTTGCTGTAGGTAGCTTCAGTGAGCTTTCTGTGATAAATCTCAGGAGATTATTTGCACATAAAGGCTCCAATTTTATGGACCTAGAGAAGAAAATAGCGGAAAAGGCACCGCGCAGAAGGAAGCTTACAATTGACACCATTTTCTGAACCAGTTCGGTACAACAGTCAACCTCCTTTCCCTATTTGTAAATGCCCTTGTAGTGTTAGAATCTGTAGGTCTTCCCGTCCTTACCTTCATTCATTCTTCAGATAAATACAGCTGGTAGATGGGGAAAATCTCGAAACTTAGAAATCCTCGTCTTCTTTTTCTCTATTTTTATTCTTTTTTTTTCTTTTGGGGTTTTTGTCTGTTCGTGTGACCGAGCTGTTTAATTCAAACAGATATCTACCAGCAGTGGCAGTGGAATTACGATCCGTGTAACTCAGCTGCATGCAATATTGTGACTTCTTCTAAGTATACTAGATGTAGAAGCCCGCGCTAGCACGGGCCCAACAGTAGTAATCTAGTTATAATCTAGTTATATAACCTCTGTTTGGAAAAACTCAAGCTAAGAAAATGTTCAGTTTCAATTCAGCTGAATTTCTCGAAACCCATCAGTTGTAGCTTTTCTAAATTGCAATTTGTTGATTACAAATTGCAATCGATACTAAAACAATATTATCTCCCAGCTCCTGATTCTCATAACTGGATGTTCCTAATTCAAAGCATCTTGTATTCTCTCTCAAATTCTTCTTCAATGTCATCATCAGTAAAGCACGCCAAATAAGTTCTTGTTGAGATGGGATTTCATATGTGGGACTTGGTCCCAGAAGTTAAAATCCCATGAACCATTTCTCCTCCACTATCTGTATCGCTATCCTCATCAATTTCCTGCAAGCAGAATAAAGAGTCGGTCGTAATAAACAGATCAGAGAAAGTTGTGGATTCAGCAAATAGAGAGATAACCTTTGCATCAGGTTTTGTGTGCTGTAAGGAAATTGCACTTTTGCATTTGCAGATTTTAGTTGCATCCCTTTAACTGATGAATGTTTCATCTGTTGATGAAATATACGAATAAGACCAACTTTTCTATAGGAAGTAAGAAAAATGATTTTGAGACAACATGAACCTTTTTCCACGAGTCATCTGCAAAACTAAAGTTAATGACAATTGGCAAGTGGGATACAACAGGTGGAAGGACGTTCTAAGGTCTAAGGGCATTTCTAACTCTTCCGTTTAATTATCATCAGAAAATTCATGTATTCTCTTCTCTTGCCTGATTTTCTAATAAAGTAAATTATTTACTCATGGAAAGTATTTAACACCAACTTTCAAGACTATCTATAAAAAGAGTTAACAATTCCTTTCAAAAGAAAGATCAATAAAACATTCCTTCTCATAAAAAGAATGATCATAAAACATTATATATAGTTTCATGTAACAGAGAAATCTATTGTTTTAAACCCCGAGACATGGTGTATGATGGCTCCATTCCACTACTCTTCTCCACTTCAATAATAGATTTGTTTCTATCAGCATTTGAACTCGTGAAGTAATGCCTACCATACATCCCATGTTTATAACCTCGCTATTGAACAACTGTCCTAAGCTAAAACATGATAAAAATATGCATACAAATATGTATAGAACCTATGAAGGAACGACATTTCATGTTAGCAAGATCGGAATGCTTCATTTTTTATCCAGATTTTTTGATTGTTTACTATGAAAAGGTAAAAGCGACATGGTTCTTGCTCGTATATATTGAGCTCACACTGAGTGCTCCTCAAGCATAAAAGCACAAAACAACAACAAAATATCCAAATAAAGACTTTACTGAAAGAATATATAGTTGAAAGAAAGCACATTATTGAGAACTGATTAGCCATGATTGGAGAAGTTTCACATGTTCCAAGAAGAATTTGGAAGTGCTTGAATTCGCCTCTAAAGCCTCTGGATATGCTGCCACTCTTGTGATGTTACAAGTTTGATATCTCATCGGATCAGTAAAATAAATCCAATATGGTAGAACAACAACTGTCATAGTCTACACTCTGTACACTTACCCCATCCCTCCCAGTGGAACACCCTGAAATGTTGATGGTTTGCAGCGTTTTTGTGTAAAGATATCAATTAGAGCTCTCTGCATATGTAAGAGAATGGTAAGACCTTACTAAAAGCCCTTAACATTACGACACTCGTTTGAACCATGAAATTATCTTGTGATTGCCATAAAACATATGAGATTGAGAAAGTTACCCTTCCATAGGACTTCCCTTACATATGACCATAGACGTATACCAAGACGAGCCTAATAATGAAAAAGCAAACAACAATTACATGACAAAGGTACAAGTCAAAATCCAGGAGAATTTCCTATCCGCCAACAGTGCTAAAAGCCTAAAAGAAACTTTCATACCATTTTTATTGCCTCTCTGAATGTGACACTAAATTCTTTTAACTTGCTAGCGTGGTTGTTTAGCTTCCTTCTCCAAGCTTGAGATAGTTGTGCAACACTATCAAAATCGAACTGCAGAAAGAAAAACACAAGAGAGATCACTAAATTATAAAAGAATTGAACATCACAGAAGAAAAAACCCCAGCACGGCCGATACAAAAGCATTAAGGTGATTTCTTCCCATCTTTAGAATTCTTTGTGGACAAAGTTAAGGTCCCTGTACTGAAAGCCTCCACCAGCTTATAAAAAGAAATACCAACGCCCTCTACTCCTACCCCCTTAAAAAAAAGTCAAAAACAACAGAAACTAACACCCTGTTTGGATGGTTGTTGCATATTGTTTCATAATTAATGCATTCTGCCGAGGAGTGGTTGTCTTCTCATTTTGATATGAAAGAATTTGGAGAAGAGACTCATATCCTTGGGATCAAGCTCATGCGAGATTGCAAATAGAGAATATTAAGTTTATCTCAAGCACTTTATATTATTACTATTCTTGCAAGGTTTAGCATGCAAAATTCCAAAAAAGGATTTCGTCCTTTTAGGCATGAAATTACTTTTTCAAAAGATTGTCCCCAAAACGATCGATGAGATAGAAAGAATGAAGGTAGTCCCTTATGTTTCTGCTGTAGGGAGTCTCATGTATGTTATGTTGTGTACTAGACAAGATATTTGCTTTGTTGTTGGCATGATTAGCAGATTTTAGTCTAATTCTGGGTAAGAACATTGGACTACAGTTAAGCATATAATTAAGTACCTGAAAAAGACTAGGGATTACATGCTTGTTTTCCACTCTGGGGATCTTGTACCTATTGGGTATACAGATTCAGATTTTTAGTCAGATAAAGATTCTAGAAAATCTACATCAGGATATGTATTAACTTTAGGAGATGGGGTCATTGTTTGGAGGAGTATCAAGTAATCATGTATTACTGATTCCACCATGAAAGTAGAATATGTAGCAGCCTCTGAGGCACCTAAGGAGGTTGTTTGGCTCGGTAACTTTATGAAAGAGCTTGGAGTGGTTCCTTTGGTTCAAACACCACAATCACTTTATTGTGCCAATAGTGTTGTAGTAGCAAATTCAAAAGAACCATAAAGTCATAAAAGAAGTAAGCATATTAAGAGAAAATATTACTTGATTCGAGATATAACTCAACAGGTTAATGTGAGAGTTTTGAAGATTGAGTCGAAGAATAATTTGGTGGATCCATTTATAAAGGGCGTAATCCGAAAAGTTTTTGATAAGCATATGGAAGAAATGAGTGTTAAAATTGTACATGCATGATTATGAGTCTAAGTGAGAGATTATTAGGGTATATTATTAACCATGTGATTTATGTTATAGTATTATATTTTCATCCCATGTAAAGACATTTTATTTTATTTACTTAATTTAATAATGTCTTTATTTGAATGGGTCATTGTCTTAACATGCGTATCCTTTGCTTATATAGTAGACAATTTTGTGTATCGAATAAGAGATTAAAATTGTCGGTTCTTATAAGTTATAAATTGCCGTTCACAATTAAAGATGTGGTAGGACAAACATCTTGATGACTGTAGCACAAAATTAAATATAATTTGATCTTAATCATGGAAGTGGTAATATTCAAACGTCTTGTGCTAGTACATTTCGTATGTATTGAACGGACGAATTAGAGATGATTATTTATTTTTGAATATTAACAAATAACTTCTCTAGTTCATTACATATACTTATACTCTTAGTCTTGATATAATTATTACGATCTATACGTTTTGATTTATTATTTTAACTATTAAAAAGTGAACTATTTTATGAGTCAATATATTCCTAATAGATTGAATGATGACAAATCACTTAGTGAGACAATAATTAGTTGATAGAACCATGTCTCGGTCATGAGATAGAAGACACACCTTTATGGTTGCTTATAAGATTTCGCGTGAAAATTCTATAGGAGGATTTTATATCCAACATGTGAAATAAGTTAAGTATTATAAATAAAGAATTAAATTAATCAATAAATTAAATTTTTCTGAGAATTTAATTTAATTGATTGGTGTCGATAATTCTAACACGGGGAATTAAATAAGATGTAATGATAGAATACGAAATTAAATTGAGGTGTGCACTTATAAATTTTTAGTGAAATAGTTTATAATTTATTATGATATGATAATTCATTCATTACCGAAGTAATAACATAATTGAAAGCCTCAGTTAATAAATCTGTGGTCCCTACTATGAATGATTAACTAATCAATTTTTTTTAAAAAAGTAATTCTATTTTATTTACTATCTTATGTAAATAAGGAATAAAATAGTGAATAAAAAATCAAATTTTGGCATTATGGCAGTAGTAAGGCTGAAAACGTTTTTTGACTTTGAGGTGGTATTAAGGCTTAAAAGGTTTTTGGCACTAAGGTTGTAATATAGGGCCAAAACGTTTTGCCTCTTTCCTTTTCCTTCTTCAATTGAAATTGAAAATAAATAGAGGTTGGTTTTTGAGAAAACTAGTCATCCTTTTTTAGAAAATAAAAATCATTTTCCCGCACAAGTGTTGATTATAAAGTTAATCAGGAAATAGCAGAAGGCTACCAACCTGAATTCCGTTGTAGAAAGTAAATTTTGTGAAAGCTTCAAGAGGTAAGTGCATTCTGAATTATGTTTTAGTTTATATTATCTAAATTTTATATAAATTATTGATCCTTGTTAATTACTTTCGTTGTTCATGTTCTAACAATGACAATAAAGTGGGCACATCCGAGGAAATGTTGCTCACTTCTTTGCGATTGTCAAAGAAATTAGGTATTAGAATCCCATTAGATAGTTGCCAATCTTAACTTTTTCCCAATTTGACACGAGCATTTTCATATTTTTTCTTCTCATTTTTTCATTTGTCATTCTGTACTAAACGCTTATATGGATGGGAAAGGAGATACTTCAAAAGCATTTTTGTTCAAATGAAGTCTGCTTACCCTGCTTGAGATTGAAGTTAAATTTACGCGTTTAATATTTTAGTAACCGAGCTTAAACATTGAAATAAGTAGGCTGGTTCAACCTATCTTGCTTTACAATGGGAAATTTGATTTCTTTTATATTTTTGTTGTTGCTTGCTTCTTTAACCTTCCTTCCCTGCTATTCACTGATTTACTTTCCATCTGTCGTGCATCTCTTTAGGATAGTTGTTAAATATCATAAGCGGCTTTTGTGTTGTCTCCTATAAAGTAAGTCAAGTATTGACCCATGGCCATCAAAATATAATATTCTTCGTTTTTTCAATAATAAAGCTGTTAGGTATTACTGGAGTACCGGACAGGTGGTGGGCTTATCAACTGATGGTACGAGTTTTGCAGCAGTTAAATTTCTTGGTAGATCAAAATGTTTTGCTCCCTTTGGTGAACATAATCAAATAATGGACAGACGAGTGTGAAGATGAACAATCTGTCAACCAGTTGTGACCAATACAAGACCCTACTTTTTCTTTAAGTCTGCTCCCTTTTTTTTTTTTTTTTTTTTTTTTTTTCTTTAAAAAAAAAAAACAATCTCCATTCATTTGGCTTTGGGGTCAAATAGTTAGCAGAAATTGGCCCCTCTTACCAAATTTCCACCAACTCATGCCTACCCAAATAAGAAAATACAGTGGAGCAAAGAAAATTATTTGTACTTATGATCCCTTTACTCATCGTTTACCATCCTTTCGTTTAGTGGCACATTTCTAGTACTATTTTTTTTAAAATTTAAAAGCACTCACTTAAAAAAGTGCCTTATAAGATATTAACTGTGTTTTTCTGTTTCAGAATCTTTATTATATTTCATCCGTTTTAATTGAGCTAGAAAGCAAACTGACCATAAGATTACTAAAAATAAAGGCTTTTCCTATCATGAACCAATGAGAAATTTATGTTATAAAACATGATCTTTTTCTTTCATTTTTCTTCGAATAAACTTTGAATTCATTGTAAAAATGCATCGCTAAAATAAATTCTCATTGAAACACTA
Organism: Capsicum pubescens; assembly: GCA_030864215.1. Taxonomy (NCBI): domain Eukaryota; kingdom Viridiplantae; phylum Streptophyta; class Magnoliopsida; order Solanales; family Solanaceae; genus Capsicum; species Capsicum pubescens. Next base: position 131,908,404 of record CM061543.1, read on the forward strand.
GAAATCTTCCTAATTTTTTTCATGCGAAAGTACAACTGCTTTTTATTTTTTCATTGATTCAATTAAAATACTTTTTACTATAGGAAATAAAGTTAGGAATGAGATTATCAGAGAGAAGGTGAGAGTGACTTCAGTGGAGGACAAGATGCGGGAAGGAAGACTGAGATGGTTTGGGCATGTGATGAGGAGGGGAACGGATGCACCAGTTCGTAGGTGCGAGAGGCTAGCTTTGAATGGTTTCAGGAGGAGTAGAGGTAGACCAAAGAAATACTGGAGAGGAGTGATTAAGCACGACATGGGGCTGTTACAGCTTTCTGAGGACATGACTCTAGATAGGAAGGTGTGGAGGTCGCGAATTAGGGTAGAAGGTTAATGCGTGTGTGGGTTGTAGCTAGTAGTTAGGGAGCTCTGGTGTAGCCGGCTTAGTAAGCCTACAAATGTACCCACTGGTAGGAGCTGTTAGTGTATGCTATTACGAGGAGGTGACTTTTTCTTATTTCTTATTTACTGTTTTTTGTTTACTTTCGTATTGCTCTTATTTTCATCGCTCTCTTAGCTCTATTTGTGTTATTTCTCATTTCTTATTTCGGTTATGCCATACATTCTACTTCAGATATTACTATGACCTTGTTAACTATTCTTTATCTTGAGCCGGGGGTCTATCGGAAATAACCTCTCTACTTTTTTGGAAGTAGCGGTATGAACTGCGTACATTTTACCCTCTCCAAATCCCATTTGATGAAAATTTGTTGTTGGTGTTGTTGTTGTTGATTCAATTAAAATATGTGCGGGAGTAATTTTTGTTAGCACGGTAAATTGACCAAGTTACTACCAATATGTCTGTCATGTAAAATGAGGACAATAGACAAATTTGGATGACGACACATTACGATGGAGACTACTAAATTAATTGATTCCCCAATTATTATTTGTCTCGCGATTTTTCTTAGCAGCAAACAGATGCATGAAGAGTTGAAGATTCACTCGTTTAAATGTAAAAAATAAAAGATAGTTTGGTGCACTAAAATTTTTGATATGCACAAAATTCGGAAAAAAGTTTGACCATAAGGATTGTTAGAATCTAGAAATCATCATTGTTTACTCTATTTAAAGAAAGGAGAGCTTGAGAGTGAAAAAGATATTTTGTAGAAGGCCAAATCCATCGACAGCCCCTCAAAGTTGTCTCTAAAATTCACTTAGATCCCTAAACTAAGGCCTGTACCTATTAAACCCCTAAACCCCCCAAAATATGGTTCCAATTGGGCATTTTTTGCCCACATGGCACTGTGCGTGTTGTGCAACCGCCTGAGGTGCGTGACGCCTAAAAAAGTTATCCATGTGGCAAAAGTTAACGTTAAATAACGTTACTTTTGCCATCCTCATTCACTTTCCCTCTTTTTAACCTAACTAGTTAACGTACCAGCGCGATGCACGGATAATCTTAAAATTTATCAATATTAATTTAAGATGTTGATTAATATAAGATTATAAAATCATATTAAACTAAATATGTGCTAATTATATTATAAAATGTTATATGATATAAAATATTTATTAGTTCAATATTTATTATTATTAAATTATTTTTAAAAGGATAAAGTAATTGAAATAAAAAGATATAGGTCATTTAGCTATTATTGTAATAGTTTTTATATTTTTTCTTAAAGGTTCATACACTCAAACATTTAATAGTTATTATTCTAAATAGAAATGAACACAAATTATATATTATTAAAAAATTTGTCGAGTATACTACCTTATTCATTATTTTTTTTTCTTATAATGTAGTAATTATTATTATATTAATTTTTAAAATAATTTTAAAAAAAATTATTTAATAATCAAAAAATTAGTTTGAACCCTAATGAAATAACTGATAATCACAAATAAATAAATTATATTAAACTATAAATTTTAAAATTACTCATAATTTTTATAAAAATGTGGACTTAAAAAATAAGAAGTACTACTTGCAAAATCTATTGAATTAATAATAGGAAATATATACTATGTGGCCAAAAATATGATTAGATAAAAGAGTGGTTCAATAGAAGTAAAGTATAAATAGAAAAAAGGAAAGTAAAAAGCTACCTACGTTTTGACTTTGGAAACAACATCTTCTCATTTTTTTCTCCAATTTGCACCCAGTTTTCTCCATTAAAATGTTACAATCCAAAATTAATATTAGTGATTATACCTTCTAAGTTTGCTTGTAGTGTAGATATGCGTTGGTGACATTAAAATTTGTATATATTAATTTGAGCTGGCGATAATAATATAAGTCATATTAAATAAATAAGTGCTAATTATATTATAAAATGTTATATGATTTTAAAATTTTATTAGTTCAATATTTGTTAGTATTCAAACATTTTAAAAAGAGTTAAATAATTAAAATATATTGGTCCATTTTTTAAGAATGTTTATAATGTTGTATTTATTTAGTATTATATTAATTATTTTAAAAGTAGGTTTAAAATAGAAAAGTATATTTAGTAGCAATAACACTAAAATTTTAATTTAACCTCTAAAGAAATGATTTATAGACACAAAAAGATAAATAAATTATATTAAAATATAAATATTAAATGTTCTCATATTTTTCATAATTATGGATTTTTTGTAAAAAAAAAAATAGTACACAATTATTGATAATATTTAATAAAAAATTAAAAATATTATATAAAAATGAATGATTGTCTTGATTGGATAACAATTTGGTCCAATAGTAAGTAAAGTACAAATAAAGCAAAACGAAAGTAAACTAATCTACTTGCTTAATCTAGAAATTTCTCTATCATCTACTTTCCTAAAAACCACCTAGAATTTTCTCTCTCATCTACTTTTCAAAATATCACATAGTTTTCTCCGGCAAGTTTTTTATAGCTCAAATGTTCTTACACTAATTAACTCAAGACATATTGTTCCAGAGGGTAATAAAAAATTCAAGAAAGAGAGATAAGAAGGAAAAAAAGATGTTGATATAGGTGTTCTTGTTGGTGTTGACAGGTAAATTATTTAAATTTATGAAAAAAAATAGTAAAAAATCCAAATACTAAATTAAAAAAATGGGAAAAAGAGTTGATGGGGTGATGTCAATGATTTTGTTACTCTTCTTCTTGCTCATTTTTGTCAACTACTGCTCTTTGACTGATATCTATCTCCTTCAAAGTTAGGATTTTTGTGTTTTGACCCTTTTCAATTCTTAATTTTTCTTGTTTTAATTATGTACCAGCTTTGCTGTGTAAGCTTTATATTTAGTATTTTTATCTTTTTAATGTGTGTATGATTTTTTTTTTAATATTTTTGCATTTTATGTGTTTTGTATGTAAGTTGATTTTTGTTGTTTAATGTGAAGATTGTAGATTTTGATGAGAGTTTAAGTTTGTTTACTGTATAGTAGTTAATACACGGAATATATGTAGGAGAACTTCCATTTCAATACATGCAAGTGTGAGCCAGATGCAGGGTAGATGCTGTGCAGAAATGTGAGAGGTAATTCTTTTGATAATGTTCTTGTCTAAATTGGACTTACTTTAGACAATTTAGCTTTTCCATAAACAAACCATCTCTTTCCAAGTGTACAACTTCATTTGATAGAAATAGTTCTAAAGCAAAAGGAGATTATATAAGCTGCAAAGGATGCTCTATGTGTGGAGTCTTAAATAAAGTACTCGAAAATTTACTGATAGAGCATAGTGTTTCAAATCCGTACCTTTTCATATAGTATGACCAGAATTAACATTCTTACGTGAGTAACACTATATAACTATGTTATTAGGTGCTATAAAGAATCACACGGATAGAAATAAATAATAGTAAGGTGTCAAGACCTATCCTAGGTTTGTCGCCTTGTCATTTTCGATTAATATCTACCAATGCGGAATTCATTGAAGTGTTGAGAACTATGTTTTCTTTGTAGTTTATTTAGTATGGAATATCGAGCATTTGTTACGAAATACTAAAACAAACATGCGCTATACTTATGTGTTACTCTTCTTCTTGCTCATTTTTGTCAACTACTGCTCTTTGACTGATATCTATCTCCTTCAAAGTTAGGATTTTTGTGTTTTGACCCTCTTCAATTCTTGATTTTTCTTGTTTTAATTATGTACCAGCTTTGCTGTGTAAGCTTTATATTTAGTATTTTTATCTTTTTAATGTGTGTATGATTTTTTTTTTTTGATATTTTTTCTTTTTATGTGTTTTGTATGTAAGTTGATTTTTGTTGTTTAATGTGAAGATTGTAGATTTTGATGAGAGTTTAAGCTTGTTTACTGTATAGTAGTTAATACACGAAATATATATAGGAGAACTTCTATTTCAATACATGCAAGTGTGAGCCAGATGCAGGGTAGATGTTGTGCAGAAATGTGAGAGGTAATTCTTTTGATAGTGTTCTTATCTAAATTGGACTTACTTTAGGCAATTTTGCTTTTACATAAACAAATCGTCTCTTTCCAAGTGTACAACTTCATTTGATAGAAATAGTTCTAAAGCAAAAGGAGATTATATAAGCTGCAAAGGATGCTCTATGTGTGGAGTCTTAAATAAAGAACTCGAAAATTTACTGATAGAGCATAGTGTTTCAAATTCGTACCTTTCCATATAGTATGACCAGAATTAGTATTCTTACGTGAGTAACACTATATAACTATGTTATTAGGTTCTATAAAGAATCACACGGATAGAAATAAATAATAGTAAGGTGTCAAGACCTATCCTAGGTTTGTCTCCTTGTCATTTTCGATTAATATCTACCAATGCAGAATTCATTGAAGTGTTGAGAACTATGTTTGCTTTGTAGTTTATTTAGTATGGAATATCGAGCATTTGTTACGAAATACTAAAACAAACATGCGCTATACTTATGTGTTTTTTCTTTTCATGTTTTTTGCAGCTTGGGTTTAATTGGTTTGTTAGAAATTCAAAATCTTGATTAACTGATTGTTTAGTTTTCCGATGAAGTTCATTTCTTGTTTATATGGTTGATTTTCTAGTTTTCATATTTGAAAAGTGCTCATTTCTGAATGTGCTATTCTTTGGTATAAATATTGGTGATTTGAGTTGAAAGTCTTTTGAAAAATAGCCTCTCATACCTGATAAGGTAGAGGTAAGGTATGCATATACTCCACCCTCTTAAGACATGATTTGTGGAACTATAGTGAGTGTGTTGTTACATCTGCAGAAAACAGTCGTGGAATATGTTACATCTGTATGTTGTTTACTTATTAGGTTGGTCGATCAAATTTTTTGGGATTCCTATCTTGATGTATTTTTCATGTTGTTGATTGTTGTCAAATCGTTTATTTTCATTTAATGAATGTCTTCTATTTCAGTTGTGTACTCATTGGCCTTTGCTCTACTTCTATTCACCTGATTTAAGCTTAAATGAATGAGCTCCTAAGGTTAGTAATACCATACATTATCAATTACCAAATTAAGATTTATTTAACAGAGAGTTGCAATGAATTTTTGTGCCCTTATATAGTAAAAAGGCTCGCGTGCTTTTCTATAGATAAGCTTCTTAAAGTTGACAGCGAGGGACGTCGTCTGATCACCGATCATGATAATTTTGGTGAGTACATGATATTAAAGAAAACAATAGGGATGTACAATTCTTAATAGGAATATAAATCACTATCTAAACTTTTGTTCTTCTTAATGTTTAAGGTAGCTAAGGTTATTAATTCATCCCAATTCGTGTATATGAGGTTGCAACTTCCTACACGATGTTCAACATGACAAAAGTGAGTAGTTTGTCTTTACCTTTATCTTGTGCACGTGCAGAAACTTTAGACCAGATTTTATTTAATATAGCTTACATAGATTGTTGTCCCTTTAGGTTGGCCAATAACACCTTATTATTTGTGGCAGAACGGCTTGTATGAATCATGGTTACAGAGATATCGAATAAGCTATACTAAAGCACCTGGATGTAAAGAGCAATGGTCAGTGTTTTGTGTAGATCTGTTCAGTTATTTTGTTAGTTTTTCTAATAGTCTTAATAATCCTACATGATTAAGAGAAGGTAAAAAAGAATCCTATTACTGAAATATGTTAGTATCTTGCTTGTGACTTATTTCTGTATGCAGAGGTACATGTATTATCTTATATTTAACAGATAGTACCGCATTTTTCATTTTTTTCATATTATTTATCAATCTCACTCTTATTTTTATTGTGAATATATACACCATTTGTTTGTAAGATAGCAATGAATATAGGATACTACTACCTATCAGTTTGTCTGCAGAAACTTATTTGTATAAGGAACTACATTCAGCATGATAATATCATTTTATTTAGGAGATATACTTAGATAGTTAGTGGCCTATGATCAACACACTCGACTTATAGCATGGAAAGAGAAAATGACATCAACGAAATATCTGAAATTGAGGGTTGGTGATGCCTTAGAGACTGTTATGTCCACTGCCTAATTTTTGTGTAAAAAAATATGTTTCTAGGTAAATAGGCTACATTTGATGTTAAGTTTCTGTAAAATAAGATCTAATCAAACAAACTGGAAAATAAAATGTGAAACAACAAAACATACTTTTCATTACTTTGTTCAAACATCTAATATAGTTGTTCATAGCTAATTGTAAACAGTACATAAAACCTACATTATAGTATGAAAAAATAAACTGAAACTAAAACTTGATGAAAAGTTAATATAGTTGACCATGTAATTCCCACATCATATTTTTTTCCCTTTTTAATCACTTTGCGAAGCTTGCTGTTGACTTGTTTGTCATTACACTCATCATCATATTCCTGCATAGGTAATTTACCCACAGATTTACTTCTCTTGGAAGTCTGTTTTTCTTTCATATCAACACTGACATTGACTTCTATGAGGGATGATCCACAACCCGAGAGATTGTTCTTGATGGGATTCTGTAAAAAAATGCACAGTGTAAAGTTGTGTAAAGTAAAATTTTAAGAATAATAATATGAGTATACATTTAGCAATTTTATTTTCTTATATTCCTTTCTAATCTATTATGCTAAAGATAAAACAACAATTTTAGTAATTATGATTTTATTAAATTGTTTAAATATTGATATTGCAGAGGAAATAATTAGCAGGATGCAATTATATGATGAAGTTACACAAATTCATTATAAAAGGTCTGTAATTGCTTCAACTCAAATTTGTATTATTTGTATAAAAGAATTAGGATGATAGACTCATAAATGTAACTTATAATTACCTCGAAAAGCTCATCTCCTCCATAGTTGTGTGCATTTTCAAAAATTGGATCCTAATACATACAGTAAAGTCATCAATAAAGTTTGTTTTATGATTTATGTATAAATTATGTCAAATGTAGAAGATTTTTTTATTAGTATCACTTACAGTGTCTTTTAGTGAAAGATGACTGTATTCCTTGAAAAGAACATCTTCATCAACAAACTTAACAACTTTGTAGACTTCATCATGTTTGGTTATATTTGATTCCTTAACCATGATCTTAAACATGAGCTTTCTCTCAATAATATCATCCAGCTCACTTGGATATGAACATTCATCATCGAAAATTAATCCTTCCTTTAATTCTTTTGCTGATTTTCCTATAAGTTGCACAGCCTCGCGGTTCCAAAGAAGTAAACTTATAAGACCAGTTCCATCCATTACATGAACTTGTAGCCTATACCTGAAATTTACTCTTTAATCTTTATAAAATATTTTATAGATAAATAATTTGATATAGGATTGTAAGAACCTATGAACAACTTTTGCTTCTGCATTACATTTTGAGCAAAAATATGAGTTTTCATCAGGTTCAATCTTTATGAGACACTTGTTACAAGACAGATATGACCATCCATGTTCAAGATCCAAACATACAAATTTTGCAGCAATCTAATAGGTAGCTTCCTGTTTATGAAAAATAGTTTTGTTAATGATTATTCTAACAGATCGTGTAAAGTCAATATGAAATTAAAAATTTATTCAACTCACTTCAATGCATTATCTCAGATCACTGATATATCTAAAAGGTACAATTCCTTTGGATAACTCATCACTGACAGAATAACTTTGTTGAGAGCTTGTCTGACTAAGTCATTCATAGTTAGAATCGCATGCTGCATTTAATCTGAGTAAAAAATATTATAATTTTATTTATATAATATAAAAGAAATTTAATTGATCAATGTTTTTTGAAATAGTTGGTGACAAACCTAGATTTAAACACAATAGATTGTGGTAGAGATGGATTTATCCATAGCTTAGTTTGATACCAACAACTACGAACAAAATATACATCTGTGGAAATAATATTTTTTAATCTGAATAATAATCATTCTTTTTGATAAATATGATTTCATTACATTTTTAATTAGTTATACCTCTAAATTTTTGAGCCTTCATTAATTGAAGAACCACAATCAAAGGTTCATCAGTAGATGCAGTCAGATAAGGTTGAATTTGAGCCACAAGTTCCCCCCATAAAGTTGTTGAAAGTCTATTCCTCCTGTACAATAGGCTATGCAATTAGTGCGTAAATGATGTTTTATTTTTATTTTTTTTCAATTTGTACTGTAAAATTAAAAAAGAACTTACTTTTCATCTTCCAATACAACATTTATAAAGACACTGTTGTTGTTTCCTTGATGGCAGGTCTGAACTGATTCATATGTGACAACCTGTCCAACAACATCTATAAATATAAAAGTCAGTGAACCTGAAAAAATATATTATTAATAAATTATTACGTGAGATGAAAAAGTATTTACCAAAAAGTTCAGTGTCATCAACATTATGTTGAATTGTCAGTTGATCAAATGGACGTAAATTAAATATGTCCATATCAAATGAAGGATCAACAATTTTCTCAACAAAAGTCATTTTGATAAAAATCAACATGTGTTTGTGTGTAGTAGTCTTAAAATTTTTTAAATTTGATGTAACTACAAAGTAGTTCATGCGATATAACTCGAGTTCCTCTATCTTGTTCTTGAAAAACTTTATATCGTACTTGCCAATCGATGCATGAATACGATCACCCTAAATTAACAATGAAGATTATTATGATTGAATTAATTCAAAAAGTTAAAAAATCAATGAAAACAGTAATCTTAAAAGGAAAAGAAAACAATACAAACCTTTGCATCTTGTAAAATCATATCCATTGAATAGGGTATTTTAGGTTTGAATTTATCCGGCACTTGCCACAGCCGAAAAACTCTTACTTTCAAATTCCATTGCATTGAGTTGCTTGTAATTTGGGAAATGTTTTGAAAATGTAGAGCCATTTCTGTATTTGTTATTTTTTTCTGCAAGAATAATAAAATCAATGCACAGAAAGTTGAGATGTATTAAACAGAGGCGTAAATGAAAAACTATTTTAAAGTAGTGGGAGTGTTGTGGGAAACTATTGTGAAATTGTGTTTAACAGTTACTCAGATTTGTTATTTAAATACAATTTTTTTTATTATTTTCAAAAATAATAAATGTTGATTTGTTTAACAGTTACTCAGATTTTTTTTAAAGATAATTTTTTATTATTTTTTAAAGTTTTTTTTTTTTTTAATTTTAAAAAATAATAAATGTTGATTTTAAGTAGTAGGAGTGTTCTGAAAACTTAGTTTTCAAATGATTAAATTGTATTATTGGTAATTTGTGGCAGTTTTAATGTATTTAAAAGCTGTAATTTTTAGTTTAATTTTGATTTAAAGGAAAATACCAATGACAGTTGTGTAGTGGGAAACTTGTATAGATTATCGTGACATTGTAGGTGACAGTTAGTGAAATTTGGTTTTGATAGCTGTAATTTGAAGTTAAATTTTTTAAATAAAAATAATGAAGACAGTTAAAGCTATATTTAAAATTGTAATTTTTATTTAATTTTATTTAAAAATTAATGATGATTTTTCTTGTGAGGACACCTGTCCTTTTTGCTTCTGTTTTTATATATAGATAGATTTCCTCTTCTTCTTTCTTCATTCTCTCCTCCATAGCTAACTTCTCAATCAATTTCTCTCATCTCACAATCAAAGTTATCTCATAATTTCTGTTAAATCATTTTTTTCTCTCATTTTCGATGAGAATGTCGGAAAATTCCGTTAATATTGAGATTTCCGATTTGTGTTATTGTTTCGAATTTTTTCCTTTAAGAACTTCAAGGACTCCTTCAAATTCGGGTCGTAGATTTTTTGGATGTGAAGTTCCAAAGGTTTGTATCATTTTCACAGATTTTAATTTTTTTTTTGTTGATTTTTTTGATTATTCTATTATTTTTTCATTTTAGAAAAATGGTGGATGTGGGTACTTTAGATGGATTGATCCAAAACCTTTAATTTCTGTGCATCAATATCCTGAGGTATCAAGATTAGTGATTAGGTGCAAAGATAGTAAAAATTCATGTGATCGATTGAAGCAAAAACTCAAAAACGTTGAACAAGAGAGGGATACTTTGTGTGAGAAATTGAAAGATACTGAAGAGAAGTTGATTGCACTAAGGCAAAAACTCAGAAAAGTTAAACTTGAAAGGGAATATGCTAAGCTAAAATTGAATGGACTTGTTCTACTTCTTCTCATTGTTCTTACTGTAAAGTGGTTCTTTAATAAGGTGTAAGGTGTAGTAGTTAAGTTTTGCTATTGAATAGTGATACGGGAATAATCACGGATATGGACTTAGGAGAGTGCGTGTCGGACCCGAGCCTTGGCAGGTGCAATTGAAGTGTAAAAGAGGCCCAAAATGCACCCAAATCAGCCCATAAATTACCCTAGATGGGTGCCCACTCTTTGAAGGGCCTTTTGGTAATTTTAACTTATATTTTGTTATAGCTATAAAAGGAACATTGTAGGTTTTTTAGTTTAGTTTTTTGGATTATATTTGGGAGTCTTGTAAGACTTGTAACAAGCTCTCTCTCTAGTGAAAAGAGAGACCACTGAAACTAGGATACAACAATAGGGTGGATTCTCTTTTGTTGTTACTTACTTAGAAACGTTGATGCTAGAGAGGTGGAATCCGATCTTGTGTCACGTAAGAGATAGGTTTATTGTTGTGTGTAGTGTTAAGGGTCCAAAAATGTCCATTCTTGGGTTGTTAAGATTATACCTTCATGTGGTCTATCTATCTATCATTTTACCTTCTTGTAATCTTGTTTAGTGTTTATGTTGTAATCTTGTGTTCCTGTTGTTATTGTTAAATCTGAATCTTGTTTCTTCTTGTTCATCATCTTATGTTGTTAATCTAGTTTGTTGTCCGCTAATTTGGTGTAATAAACACCTTGTTATCTTCTTGTTATTGTGTTCTTAGGAAGCCGAGACTTGGTCTCCAAAAGGGTTCATGGATTTCTTCCATTTTGTGGACTATTTTTTTGGACTAATTTTGGGCCTCTTTTACACTTCAATTTCACCTGCCAAGGCTCGGGTCCAACACACACTCTCCTAAGTCCATATCCGTGATTATTCATGTATCGTCCTCTCCATCTTGAGAGGAATTTGTCCAAAAATTCACGACTTCACCTCATTTAATTGGTCACATCAAAGGAAACCTACTCAAAAACAGTCCGCAAAACATGAAGAGCCCGAGATATCAATAATAACAAGGGACCTATCAAAAAACGAGCTAAAAACAGCCCACAAGAAATGCACAAAAACAATCCACAAGCTAGCCAAACCCGAGAGCATAATGACAATAAGTCTCGGATCCAACATCTTCATTTTGACCCTCGGCTTCCTCTCCCTCTTGAGATTGGCCTTCAATCTCATCCGACTCAAGTCTCCTTCTATCATATAAGCATCATCGTAGACTTCATATCCTTCATGTCTCTCTTTACCATGTTTCTTTTCTTGGATGTGTCGGTTTTTGGAAAGGGAAGTTTTGGTTGAGAGGCTCGATTTGGTAACGTGGAGCTTCGGTTGTGGAGCTTGGATGGGAGGAAATTGGCTTCCAAGTCTTACTTGTTGGACTTGATCAACTTGTGGGGGAAGTGGTCTATCTTGTTCTCAATTTTGAGGGCTATTTGGGGCTTGGCTTGTGGTATTATGTGGTTGTCTTGGAGGATTGGTCATTGGAAGTAAATTTTCGGGAGTAAAAGAACGAGAGTTCCTTCGACTCTTCATTCGATCCAACCTCTCATGCATAGTTACCACATTCGAGTCAATTTTTTTAAGACCCGCATTTACCCTAGCAAGGTCTCGGGACAAAGCATCAAGGAGGGCCAAAATGGTTTCCATTATGGACAAGAGTTACCTACAAAACAAAAAACAAGTTAGTTGTACAAGAATGGTCCTCACACTCCCTCTCTATTGTTTTGGCTCTCAGATTTTTTTCTCACTTTGATCTCACAAGTGTCGTAACCTTGCTTGTACTCTGTGAGGCAGTGAGCGGTGGACCAATTATTACAAAGACTCAAAAGGATAAGACACACAAAGGAACATATACACAAAGGACGGTTTCAAAACTAATTTACAATCTAAAACTAGCTTGTAAGTTAGTAATGGAATCAACAAACGAAACTAAAGAAACAACACAATGAAACTAGAAGATCAAATTTTGAGCTTAAAATTTTCGTGTGAACTTGGGTGACATAGCAGCATACCATTGGTCACGGTCCCACAATTAGTCACTAGTTGAAGTTTACAAACTTTAGTTACTATGTAATGGAAACAATTTATTTTGGACGGAAAGTATATGTCTTAAATCTCCTTTAAGTCTAATCTTTAAAAGGTAAGACTTGACTTTGTACAATTCCCACAAAACAAGGTCCCTTGAAATAAGAAAAGTGGTTGAAAAGTAGATATTAAGTCAAGAAAGTGATGGCTCAAGTCTTCTCACAAACAACTTTACAACTTGTAGGTTCACCTTTTTGAATCTATGTTACACTTTGGTTGTCTTAAGTTGTAAGGTGAGATGAAGAACAAGATAAACACCACAACAAACTTCAAGAACACATCAACAACACAATAATTTTCACCCCACAGCAAACATCAACACACATCACGGCCAATTTTAGTGTCAACACACGACCAAGGTTCTTTTTGGTGTTGTATTTCGGTTTTAGCAAGGGTGAAGGTTATGATGAATGTCAAGAACTCAACAACAACTTTATCAAGAGAAATAAAAAAACAAAAAAATCCAACCAAGACTATAACAACAGGACCACACGTCCAACAACAACAACTTCAACACACGACAATGGTCTTGTTCACAACAACAACATCAATTTTTTTAAAGCTCAAATCTTGATCGAATCAAAGTGTTAATGGAAAAGAATACTAACACTTGAAACAATAACAAAATAAAAATAAATCCTAGACCTAGACACACAACATTCGGCCAAGATACAACAACAAAAAGTTTAACTTCTCGGCCAAGATCTCAAGCTCAAGAACACATCTTACTTTCCTTTTTTCCATTTTTTTATTTTCTTAGCAAGAAAGCCCAATATTGGTACTGTAAGAACAAAGCCAAAGATGGCTCTGATACCAAATGATACGGGACAAACAAGGGAACACCAAAATTAGTCCAAAAAAATAGTCCACAAAATGGAAGAAATCCGTGAAACCTTTTAGAGACCAAGTCTTGACTTCCTAAGAACACAATAACAAGAAGATAACAAGGTGTTTATTACACCAAATCAGTGGAAAAAAAACTATATTAACAACATAAGATGATGAACAAGAAGACACAAGATTCAGATTTAACAATAACAACAGGAACACAAGATTACAACACAAACACTAAACAAAATTACAAGAAGGTAAAATGATAGATAGATAGACCACATGAAAGTATAATCTTAAGAACCCAAGAATGGAAAATCTTAGACCCTTAACAATACACACAAAAATAAATCTATCTCTTACGTGACATAAGATCGGATTCCACATCTCTAGCATCAACGTTTGCAAGCAACAACAAAAGAGAATCCACCCTATTGTTGTATCCTAGTTTTGGTGGTCACTCTTCTCACTAGAGAGTGCTTGTTACAAGTCTTACAAGACTCCAAAATATCATCCAAAAAACTAAACTAAACCAAAATTAGTCCAAAAATACAGTGCATAAAATGGAAGAAATCCGTGAACCCTTTTGGAGACCAAGTCTCGGCTTCCTAAGAACATAATAACAAGAAGATAACAAGGTGTTTATTACACAAAATCAGTGGAAAAAAAACTAGATTAACAACATAAGATGATGAACAATAAGACACAAGATTCAGATTTAATAATAACAACAGGAACACAAGATTGCAACACAAACACTAAACAAGATTAGAAGAAGGTAAAATGATAGATAGATAGACCACATGAAGGTATAATCTTAAGAACCTAAGAATGGAAACTCTTGGACCCTTAACACTACACACAACTATAAACCTATATTTTACGTGACACAAGATCGAATTCCACCTCTTTATCATCAACGTTTCCAAGCAAACAACAACAAAAGAGAATCCACCCTATTGTTGTATCCTAGTTTCGGTGTTCACTCTTCTCACTAGTGAGAGAGCTTGTTACAAGTCTTACAAGACTCCCAAATATCATCCAAAAAACTAAACTAAAAACCCTACAATGTTCCTTTTATAGCTATAACAAAATATAAGTTAAAATGACCAAAAGGCCCTTCAAAGAGTGGGCACCCATCTAGGGTAATTTATGGGCTGATTTGGGTGTATTTTGGGCCTCATTTACACTTCTATTGCACCTTCCAGGCTCGGGTCCAACACACACTCTCCTAAGTCCATATCCGTGATCATTCCCATATCATCCTCTCCATCCTGAGAGGAATTTTTCCATAAATTCATGACTTCACCTCATTCAAGTGGTCACTTCAAAGAAAACCTACTCAAAGACAGTCTGCAAATCATGAAGAGCCCGAGATCTTAATAATAACAAGGGACATATCAAAAAATAAGCTAAAAATAGCCCACAAGAAATGCACAAAGACAGTCCACAAGCTAGCCAAACCCGAGAGCATAATGACAATAAGTCTCGGATCCAACATCTTTATTTTGACCCTCGGCTTCCTCTCCCTCTTGAGATTGACCTTAAATCTCATCCGACTCAAGTCTCCTTCTATCATATAAGCATCGTCATAGTCTATATATCCTTCATGTCTCTCTTTACCATGTTCCTTTTCTTGGATGTGTCGGTTTTTGGAAAGGGAAGTTTTGGTTGAGAGGCTCGATTTGGTAACGTGAAGCTTCGGTTGTGGAGCTTGGATGGGAGGAAATTGGCTTCCAAGTATTACTTGTTGGACTCGATCAACTTGTGGGGGAAGTGGTCTATCTTGTTCTCAATTTTGAGGGCTCTTTGGAGCTTGGCTTGTGGTATTATGTGGTTGTCTTGGAGGATTGGTCATTGGAAGTAAATTTTCAGGAGTAAAAGCACGAGAGTTCCTTCGACTCTCCATTCGATCCAACCTCTCACGCATAGTTACCACATCCGAGTCAATTTTTTTAAGACCCGCATTTGCCCTATCAAGGTCTCGGGACAAAGCATCAAGGAGGGATAAAATGGTTTCCATTATGGCCAAGAAGTTACCTACAAAATAATAAACAAGTTAGTTGTACAAGAATGCTCCTCACACTCCCTCTCTATTGTTTTGGCTCTTGGATTTTTTTCTCTCACTTTGATCTCACAAGTGTCATAACCTTGCTTATACTTTGTGAGGCAGTGAGAGGTGGACCATGTATTACAAAGACTCAAAAGGATAAGACACACAAAGGAATGTATACATGAAGGACGGTTTCAAAACTAACTTACAATCTAAAACTAACTTGTAAGTTAGTAATGGAATCAACAAATGAAACTAAAGAAACAACACAATAAAACTAGAAGATCAAATTTTGAGCTTAAAATTTTTGTGTGAACAGTAACTTGGGTGACATAGCAGTATACCATTGGTCACGACCCCATAATTAGTCACTAGTTGAAGTTTACAAACTTTAGTTACTATGTAATGGAAATAATTGGTTTTTGAATCTCCTTTAAGTCTAATCTTCAAAAGGTAAGACCTGTCTTTGTAAAATTCCCACAAAACAAGGTCCCTTGAAACAAGAAAATTGGTTGAAAAGTAGATGTTAAGTCAAGAAAGTGATGGCTCAAGTCCTCTCACAAACAACTTTACAACTTGTAGGTTCACCTTTTTGAATCTATGTTACACTTTGGTTGTCTTAAGTTGTAAGGTGAGATGAAGAACAGTATGAAAATCACAATAAACTTCAAGAACACATCAGCAACACAACAACAATTTCCACTCCACAGCAAACATCAACACACATCACGACCAATTTTAGTGTCAACACACGGCCAAGGTTCTTTTTGGTGTTGTATTTCGGTTTTAGCAAGGGTGAAGGTTGTGATGAATGTCAAGAACTCAACAACAAATTTATCAAGAGCAACAAAAAAACCAACAATATCCAACCAAGACTATAACAACAAGTCCACACATCCAAGAACAACAACTTCAACACACGGCCATAGTCTTGTTCACAACAACAACATTAATTTTTTTAATGCTCAAATGTAGATCAACTCAAAGTGTTAATGGACAAGAATACTAACACTTGAAACAACAAAAAAAGCAAAATAAATCCTATACCTAGACACACAACATTCGTCCAAGATACAACAACAATAAGTTCAACTCCTCGGCCAAGATCTCAAGCTCAAGAACACGTTTTTTTTTTCTTATTTTCTTAGCAAGAAAGCCCAAGATTGGTATTGTAAGAACAAAACCAAATATGGATCTGATACCAAATGATACGGGACAAACAAGGAAACACCAAAATTAGTCCAAAAAAAGGAAGAAATCCTTGAACCCTTTGTGAGACCAAGTCTCGGCTTCCTAAGAACACAATAACAAGAAGATAGCAAGGTGTTTATTACACCAAATAAGTGGACGAAAAAATAGATTAACAACATAATATGATGAACAAGAAGACACAAGATTCATATTTAACAATAACAACAGGAACACAAGATTACAACACAAACACTAAACAAGATACAAGAAGGTAAAATGATAGATAGATAGACCACATGAAGGTATAATCTTAAGAACCCAAGAATGGAAACTCTTGTACCCTTAGCACTACACACAACAATAAACCTATCTCTTACGTGACATAAGATAGGATTTCACCTCTCTAGCATCAACGTTTCCAAGCAAGCAACAACAAAAGAGAATCCACCCTATTGTTGTATCTTAGTTTCGGTGATCACTCTTCTCACTAGAGAGAGATCTTGTTACAAGTCTTACAAAACTCCCAAATATCATCCAAAAAACTAAACTAAAAAACCTACAATGTTCCTTTTATAGCTATAACAAAATATAAGTTAAAATGACCAAAAGCCCCTTCAAAGAGTGGGCACCCATCTAGTGTAATTTATGGGATGATTTGGGTGCATTTTGGGCCTCTTTTACACTTCAATTACACCTGCCAAGGCTTGGGTCCAACACGCACTCTCCTAAGTTCATATCCGTGATTATTCCCATATTAAATAGGCAATTGGATATTGTAATGATTAGTTTGTAGTAGTTGTTTCGATAGTTTATAGTAGTAGTAGTTTGTAGTAGTTGTTTGTAGTAGTTCTTTGTAGTTTTTTGTAGTAGTTGTTTGTAGTTGTATGTAGTAGTTTGTAGTAGTAGTAGTTTGTAGTAGTAGTAGTTTGTAGTAGTTGTTTGTAGTAGTTTGTAGTAGTTGTTTGTAGTAGTTTGTAGTAGTAGTTTGTAGTAGTAGTTTGTAGTAGTAGTTTGTTCATTTTGTATTTGGCCTAGTTTGTAGTAGTTGTTTGGTTAGTTTGTAGTCGTTGTTTGAATGAATTGACATACTTTGTATGACAATCTCATTGTCAATTGGCTACTTTGTGTCTAGTTGTTCAGTTACTGAAGGTATAACCATATAGCCTATTTGTAACTACTGAAGGTATTGATAAAAATGAACTATATTACAAGTGCAAGC
This sequence comes from Capsicum pubescens, assembly GCA_030864215.1. Taxonomy (NCBI): domain Eukaryota; kingdom Viridiplantae; phylum Streptophyta; class Magnoliopsida; order Solanales; family Solanaceae; genus Capsicum; species Capsicum pubescens. Next base: position 131,926,335 of record CM061543.1, read on the forward strand.
AGCTGGATATCATATTAACACAGCTCAAGATTGAGCTAAAAACTGCATACATGATGTAAAGAAGGTGTTCAAAAAAAGGCTCAACATTGAGCAGAATAGTTCTACTGCAGCATACACCAAAATCATTAACTGCTGCCTAAGAAAAAGTTGTTAAAAAACTAGTAACACAATTTTTTCAAAGTCATTAACCCTCATTACAGTACAAATCATTTCTAAATGAACTACTTCTTTGAAGATCCAACTGATGAAGAAGACTTGGCTACATCCATTTTTTTTCTCTTATTTGCTTTCATTTGTTGCAATTGTGTGCTGGTGACTGGATCTTTTCCATTCCACTTCAGTCCACTAGGTTTAAAACCAATCACTATATTGGTTGGTGAAGCACTCCTTAAATTTATACCTCCATAAAGAACCTTCTCACTTGATGTACCAGGATGCAAAATTATGAGACAGTAAATATTGAAAACTTGAATGAAAACATTATTATAGGTAAATAATGAGACAGAAAGAAATACATTGTACACTTGGGTTCTAGTTGCTGGATCAGAGTAAACATAAAAACCAGTTGCAGGCCTTTCTATCCAGTAGCAGCAGCAAATGAGGTAGCATTGTATGGCCTCTTGTTGGTTGGCAAAGGTGGTACTTGACTGGAAGAAGCATTTTTTCCACTTTCAAATGGGGTCCCTCTTGCATTGACTATTTTTCTTGCCAATATCTACCACTCCCTCCTTGACCTATACCAATTCCTCCTTCACCTCTCCTATCAGCACCACATTGACCACTACCAGAACTACCATCCCTACCAAAACAACCTTTACCTCTACCAATAGCACCTTGACCTCTACCAGCAACACTTGACACCTTTCTTTGAGGTGCTCTTGGCACAAAAACTGTGTCAGCACAATTAGTTTCTAATTGACTGGATTGTGTATTTGCATAGTTATGAAAGGTGGAGCTTGACTGCGAATAAATGCAACACAATATTTTCAACAATTTTCAATAATAATATTAAGCAGGGAAAAAATATTTAGGCAACAAAACATATATAACTTACTCTTGTTGCCTGACTTTGAGTGTAGGTATGTATTGCCATTGCACTGGTGTCACCACAAATAGAACTTGAGTGTGGGGTTGGTGGATTCCATGAAGCTGTAGGCTGAGTACTAGGTTGACTACTATTACTGCTCCCCATCCCATTCTAGCATACAAACAGAAATATGAAAAGTTAAGAAATATGTTAAATTTACAAACTATTATGAAATTCATTTAAGTCTTACTATTTTGGCACACACGGTCTTGTTATGGCCAACTTGCTTGCACCTTGAACAGGTGATCTTGACACCTTTTTTTGAGAGTTTGCCCTATTTTTTTGGCTCATCTTTCTTCTTCTTTCTGTTCTTGCCAGGTCTGCCTGGCATCTTTTTTAGTTTTGGAGGTTCAATTGATGGGTTTTTGATTTTCGGCCATATTCTCATATTGTTAATTAGTTGAATGAAATGGCTATAAGACTTAACAAAGGTTTCTTTCCTATACTAGTGCTCTACATGCTGATCAGGATCTTCATTCAAGTAATAATAAGCACAAATGGCATGAGGATAAGGAATACCTCTTAACATCCATAACCTACAATCACAATACTTCTTGTCCAAGTAAACAACAAATGTGTAACCCCCATCCTCAATTTCAAAACCATTAACTCCATTCCATAGTAATCTACACCTATTTGAATATTCCTTGTTAGCTTCTAAAAGTTCTTGCCATAGGTGCAATGTCTGAAATCCATGTTTCTGCAAATTTGATTATATCTACATGTCTATTCATCACTTGATGCCTGATATCCTCTAACATTGTGATTATGGACTTATGTTTAGCAGCTAAGATCCAAGAATGAAAATCTCACACATTATTTTCTACAATATCACATTTGGAATGTGTTTTGAAATATGCCCTACACTAAGAAGTAAGAGGATTAACTAGTATGTCCTCAGTTATTTCTTTATTACCTAGCCTTGACATTGCTTGCATCTCCTCTCTAAACTTTACTTCAAATCTTGCTTTTGTATATCTCCAAAAATGCTTCCTTCTCTCTTCTCCTTTCTAGTGCACATGGCAATTGCTCTAAATATGTCTAGCACACATTCTTCTCTCAGCAGTTAGTAGCAGATCCATCAAAACAGGAACAAGACCCTGTAATAAGTATTAAGTATTATTAAAACAGGAATATTATTGGAAAATAAAGTCAAGTAATGAGAAAAATAATTAAGTGGTGGTACCTTTTGTTGGTCTGACATTACAGTCAAGCCTTCACCAGTTCCTAGATTTAGATCTGCAATCAGATACCTTATGAACCAGTCCCAGCTATGTTTCGTTTCAGTATCCACAACTGCCCATGCAATAGGATACATTTAGTTGTTGCTATTTTTCCCCACAACAACCAACAACTCACCCTTACAAGCTCCTTTGGGAAAGCATCCATCAAAAACAATAATTTTTCTACACCCATCTAACCATCCTTGCTTGAAGGCATGAAAGCACACATAGAAATAAACAAAGAGGTTCTTCCCTGGTTCAGTTTCTTTGTCAATTTTTATCCAACAAGAACTTTCAGGATTTGTTGTCTTGATCATATCTGCATAGTCACATAATCTAGCAAATTCCATCTTCCAATCTCCCATATTTTCCCTCATAACAATCTGTTTAGCCCTATAAAAATAGTTTTACCTACATAAAGACCCAACACCTCTCTTACCAAATCCTGAATTTCCCAAATCCTAATGTATGGCTGAGAAACCATTCTCTCCTTGAACTTTCTAACAACCAGCTTTGAATCACACATCTTGTTCTTGTTTAGAGGTATACACTTGTGAATAGAGTTATAGTTCCTAACAATAAAATCACCTGAATCCCTATCAGTAGAAGCAAACAACAACCAGTTGCAATTAGCTACAATGCACTTCACCCTTATTCTCTGTTTTTCATTTGGTTTTAACTTCAACTGCCTTCTATACTCTATAGCATAATCTGCAACAGTTTTTCTAAACTATTTTGCACCAACAAAAATCATTCCAAGCTCAAACACAGAAAACTCACAATTTTCATCATACCTAGTTTTCTTGCTTCTCATTCTACTAGGTAGATCTACTCCTCTTACAACATCTAAATCTATATCTTCACTATCTTCACTCCAATAATTAGAACTATCAATAAATTCCTCATCTCCACCCAACTTTCCAGAATATTTAGTAGCCTTATTTTTACTAATATCCCCACTAAAACCTCTATCTACAGAACCAGCAACTCCCACAGGTACTTTTTCAGTTTCAACAGCCTTTTTTCTTAATTTTTTATTTCTTTCTTTGTTCTTGGCTTTTTTCCCCTTCTTTCTTGTTTAAAAACTCTTAACTCCTCATCAATATCTGAGCCATCTTCTGAAGGAACATCTCCAAGATATGAATCACTACTCAAGTAATTTGATAACTCACTTGTTAGCCTATTAACATCTTCTACATGAAGGTCTTCTACATTATCCTCATCACATCCTTCTTCACCAAGATCTTCTAGGTTTACATCTTCTACATCAGCCTCATCACCTCCTTGCACACCAACATCTTCTACATCAGCCTCTCTCTCTTTACCTAAGTTAATATTTTCTATCTCAACATCTTCTAGGTTAAAATCTTCTACATCAGTCTCCCTCTCTTCCTCTACTCCAATAGATTCCCTCTCTAGGTTAGCACTATCATCTACACCAACACTTTTTCTTTCTAGATCTGCACACTCAATAATATCAGGTGCAGGTAAAAAACCAGTGGGACCATCAGGGTCAAGAATTGGTTCATCTAAAACGTGATAGACATAAAAATCAATAGAGTCCTCATGTTTTAAATCTTTAACTAGTTCAAAGAGATGTCTGTCATTTTTAACCAACTTGAACTGATTAGTTACTGTATCTTGATAATAAAACCCCCTAACAGTTTCATACCCTAATTCTTTAGTATAAAATAACAATTCCAGTATAAAAAAGTGGTCCTTGTCAAGGTACCTTACCTCTGGCACATAACTTGGAGCATATGTAGGGACACCCATATTACAAAAGGATCCCCCATGGTGTAGTTTTGTGAAAATTATCTTCATTTATTACGTCACCTGTAACAAAGGGTAAAAATTCAAAGTTAGTTAACGGAATGGCCACGGAATATACCCAAAGTACACATCAATAAGCTAAAAGCTACAACCTTTAATGCATGTTAAGTAAGATACAGAATATTCCTAAAATCATAGCCGTAACATTGATTTGAAAACCCTAAAAACTACAATATGCTAAAATTCAACAAAATTTAACAAATATAAATCATAATTACACTTACACGAGGAAGATCTGAGGAAAATCCCCAAATTTGTCCTTCGATTTGAGTGGAAATTTGGTTAATTTAGGATTAATTTAGGGTTATCAAAGAGAGAGAGAGAGTTAACGGGGAGAGAGAAACTTCCATCCAAATGAGATTTTTGTCTATTTAAAATAAATTAAGTATATATGGATTTAGTTTATACACGTGGAGGGTTTTAAATGGAACAACTTTCCACATCAGTGACGTTTGCAGACACGCGCCTGGAAGCTGATGAGATGTGGGCAAAAAATGACCAATTGGAACCAAAATTGGGGGGTTTAGGGGTTTAATAGGTACAGACCTTAGTTTTGGGGCCTAAGTGAATTTTAGGGACAACTTTGAGGGGCTATCAATGGGTTTGGACTTTTGAAGAAAATTAAAACTGCTTCTCATTATCTGAGAATTGTTGCTACATATACACCACTACACCGACTTAATAAAACTAACAAACTATCTACTCAACTAATTTGTTAAATACAGTTGTACAGTTAGCCTTACATAAATCAACTCTACTAACTACATCGTAATGATCAAATCTGTTATTACTAAAAAACATCTTGATATTAGTGTAAAATACGGATATTAATGAGATTTCATTAGCAAACTTACATGGGGCAACATGTATTAGAATCTTAAAACTTTAGAAAGTTGGGTCGGGCTGACGTCATTTCCCTTTAGTGAAATTTATTCTGCTATAACAGTGCCATTGTAGCGATGCGCATGCCGCTATAGCAACATTATGCAGACCATTTTATTTCTTTTCTCACTTGGATTGAAGTAAATAATGTGGGAGGTTTAAAAAACTATTAGGATTGCCTCCCATATCTTAGAACCATAGAGAAAAGGAGTAAGAGGTACAAATGGCTGCAAACCCATGAATTTTCAAGAATTAATGTATCTGTGATCTTGATAAGTTTGAATTTCGCATTCGTTCATTCTTCCTACAACTAGACGACATTAAGGTAAGTTAAGATTAATCGTAGCATAGACCTGGGTTAGAGAATATGGTTGTAATGTAGATGGACATAAGTTTTCATATCTAGTCCTTCAGGCACAAAAATAGGATGGCGAAGATGGGGTAGAGTTCGGATAATGTATAATTATGTATTGTCTATACACCTTATTATGTTATGTCCTTCTTATGTTGTAAATTGTTGGCCCACTGTTGTATGGCCTATATTTAGGATAGTGAGAAGTATGAATTATCAGTTATTAGTTAAAATATGAGGCAATTGATAATACACTATAGGGTGTGGGTGGGCTTCCAAAATATCTAAGTTGGTAATTCTTATTGTCTGTCGAAAATAAAACATTATGGTCTACAAGGTAGTGTAGGAGATAGTATTATAGTTTAAATCCAATTTGTATATGTGCATGTTAACTACTTTATAGTGTGACTTGTTAGTGCATGTTGTTTGGTGTGGTCAATGTAAATGATTTTACGTTGTTGTATGATTTTGATCTACCTCATTGCTAAATGTGAAATGTTTTGATATTTGAAACATTCTTATGGATTATTGGTGAAAGAAGGTTGGTAGACACTTGTGTTTGAAATTTACTACATGGAAGAAAATTGTTCCCTGTAGGTCATGCCTAAAAGTTAGATGCATCACCCATAATATGTATGTACGAGGGTAAGGTGAGCTTGATGGTTTCATGAGCGAACCAGAGATTATACTTATATGTTTGATATAATTTGAACTCTTACGTGATTTGGTTGCTTGTCATACATATTGGGGACTATTGTTATAAGAGTTGTGGTTAGCTGGCTTGGATATCTTAGAGTCAGGGGTTGACTAGGTTATGGTTGACTTGACTTCTTGTCTCTTGACTTGTTCTGACTTAACTTGACTAAACTTGATTTGGTGATAATTTTGTCAAATTGTTGATTGAATATCTTACACTACTTATTTGATACTTGTTGTGTTGAATGTGTAGGTTGAGTATGTATTAACTTGTGGTACTGTATTTTAGTAAGTATTGACCGCTTATAATTTGGCTAGTAATTTTTATTGTGGCCTGACTTATTATATTACCTCGAGTGATGAAATGACCAATGAGGTTAAGGTTGATCAAGGATTTCTATGTCAGTGGGGCAAGGAAAGAATATATGTAAGTTATGGATTAAATTTGAGCAAATACGGGGTGGGGGTGGGGAGGGGCGGGATGATAAGTCACATGTCCGAATGGGTCCTCTCCAAGTATGTAAGTGAAATTCAAGGTTGGGGGGGGGGTGTGAATTGAAAATTTCTGTGAGTCAACTATTGAGTCTTCACAGTCGACTTTTTTACAAATTAATATACTTCACAAAACATATTAGATTTAAATAAATAGACAACTAAATAATTAACTTTAAAGTAAAGAAACAAAGATTTATCCCAGTTTGGAACACCAATGTGGTGCCTACTTCTAGTCCCCTTGGATTTCAAAATTTCCTTAGATCTTTCGAAGTCGGGCTCGAGTACAATGATGATAAACAAGTTTCGAAGACTTAGTTCTTCAGATATTTTGACACAACTTCAGTTTGTATTACAAAGTTGACTCGATACTATTCTTTATAGAACTATTGTAGATTAAGAAGTACAAAGCTTTGAAAGACTAAGATTGAGACACTTTGAGATTCTTTCTTAAAGTTGTGTGGTGTTTTCTATCCTTTGTTTTGGCCTTTATAGTCTTCTGTTGTATCTGCTTCTTTTCTTCATAAGAAAACCCAAGGGATTTTTTTTTCAATCAAGGATTTGGATTGATTCCTTGATTAAGGGATTTTTTACCTTATGGTATGTCCATACTTATTATGTTCTTCCTTTTTCATTGCCATACATGTTCATATCAGATATGTCCATATAGAGGGTGTGATCTTCTTTCCTTTGGTCTTACCGTGAGGTTCAGTCATCCTTTGATTGCATTGTCCATCACGATCTTTAGTTGATGTGGTTCTTATTGCCTTGTCTAATAAGATCCTTAATTGATGTGGCTCCATATTAAACATTGTCTTCTTTGAGGATATGTTCCTTGCCTTGTGCGAGATATCCTCCTATTATTAGAGATATTCAATATCCTTCATGGGAGATCTCTTTCCATCATTAGAGATCTTTAATTTCCTGCAAATGTCCACTCATTAGTTTGTATTATTAAAATATGAAACATAAATATAGGAGCCTAACATTCTCCCCCTTTTTGATAATGACAAACAAGCATTAAACATCAATTGAATTCCCTGTCACAGTAGTCGGCTTGCTCCCCCTGACTTGTAGGCACTTTCGATGTTTCTCTGTTCCTTGAGCATCAGTTGACTCTTCTCTACTGATAGTTGACTTGTTCCCCTTGACTTGTAAGCACTTCTGATGTTCCTGTCTTTCTCATCCTTTTGGCATAGTAAAAAAGAATCACATAGCATTAAAAAATAGAAGATACATAGTGAAGAAATAATTTAATTGATTATCAAGAACTAGGCAAAAATTAAAGAAAGGTGGAAAATAGTGTGGTTTGAAAAATATCATCATATAACCCATCAAAAACAAGGGACATGACCCCCTTTTGAATAAAAAATCATCATTCACCGCTTAGCCAGAAAGTATGTTAGGGTCTTGTTCATGTTGTGGCAGAATTTGTTATAGGATTTCTCAATGTTTTTGAAGAAGAAAGAGTAGGAGTTCTAAACAGAAATAGCAAGATCATCATTGGAGGAGTTGACTTAGGACTTGAGGGAGTCTATGTGGGTGAACAATCGAGTAAACAACTTGATGCCCTCTTGTTTGAACCTGTTGAGAGACAATCGAACCACACCTATGTCAGATCTGGTGCTTTTGCCAAGGTATAGAAGCTTGGAAGTCGACTCCTGAAGCAGCAGGACACCTTCCTCAATAGCTTTTAAGTGATCTTTGATTTCCTCCAGCTCCTTCAACATAGTAATCAAGGGGTTAGAAACAAACTTGCTTACCTTAAGGAGTTCAGATTTTGCACGGGCAGAATCCTTCTTGCACCACTCATTATCAACCAAAACATAACCCATACTGGCAAAATTTTTTGAGTCATAAGTAGCAACGACTTCCCCCGAGGGGTAAGCAGAGAGATCAATAGAGCAGTACAACAAAATCTGAGTAATTAGTAGGCTATATGGTAAACAGGCGGAGGCATGAACGTCCGCCGCTCTTTCAATCATATACTCACAAATCCAGGTTGCCCAATTGGTTTTGTGTTTCTTAACCAGACAATACAGGAAAAATACAGCACGACAGGTAATATTGCTGAGGGATCCCTTCCTTGGAATGAGTGTGGTGGTGATTATGTGAGCCATGATGCGATACTTGAAATACGGGGACAAAGGACCAAAATTAGATGATACTTTGTCTGGGTCAGACAGAATCCTTTTTGCTTCTTCAAAACTTACCTCAAAATCTTTGGGCCAGGTACCATTCATGAAAGAAATCACACCAGAGAATACCTTCCCGAATAAGAAATCGTTCAAGATAATTCTTGTGCCAAGAACAAAGGTCTCAAATTTACCACTATCAGGAGAGAGATAGAGATTCACATAAAACACGTGGACTAGATCCTCATAAACCTCAAGTCCACATAGACGAAAAAGCAGGGACAAGTCTTGGAACTTGAAGAAGTGACTGACATTACAAAAAATGTCATTTAGTTGATAGAGATTGATTATGCGGCCAAGTACAATGGAGCGATTTTTGAAGAAAGAAAATTTGTCTCTCTGAGGGCATGTATAGAACTTGTGCATATCCTCAGGAGGATAGGAGTTTAGAGAGGTAGTATGAGGTTTCTTAGTAGAGAGGGTTGGGCTAGGAGCAGGACGACGCCTTTTGATGAAAGTTGACTGTTGAGAATTCGACAAAGATTCTTCAAAGGACTCAAAGAGGAGAACAGGACTGTCGGAGAGAGATTTAGCAAGGGATTTGGAAACATTGGCCATGGAACGAGGTTTAGTCATAGAAGAAGAGTGGAATTGTATTTTAAAGGGGCAGAGATGAAGAAAAGAGGATGGTAAGACCAAAAAGAGAGAGAGGTGGAATGTAGACAATTGTTGGGAAAAGGGATGGAGGGGAAGATGAAGAGGGGTTAAGTGGTGACTGATGGAAGTAAAAGGACGATAGAAGGAGGGATGTTGGGAAGATAAATGGGTGTAGAAGTGGAAGAGGCAGCATGAAAAATGGCAAAAATAATGATGAATCCTTTTTGAAAACCAGTTTTTTGGTTAAAAAAGTTGAAGAGAAAATCGGAACAAGCAAGAAGATTTTTGTCCAAAAATAACACTCATAGGTCATTAATACTGAGAATCCCAAGTCTTTTTCTAAGGTAACAAAATCTTTTTTTTAATAAGGATTTTGTAAAAATATCAACAAATTAATTTTCTGAGTCAACAAATGTTAAATAAAAGTCTCCATTTTCTACATGATCTTGAATAAAATGATGCTTAATATCAATGTGTTTATCCCTAGAATGATGCATAATATATTTAGACAAATTAATAACACTTGTGTTATCACACATTATGGGAACAAATTCAAAAAAAATAAAAATTAAAATCAAATAGTTGATGCATAATCCATAAAATTTGAGTACCACAACTTCCAACGGCTATGTATTCGTCTTCAGTTATTGAAAGAGCAACTGAAGTTTGCTTCTTGTTTTTCCATAAAATTAGGGCATCACCAAGAATTTGACATGTTCCACTAGTGCTTTTTTTATAACTTTTATCCCCTGCAAAGTTCGCATCTGAATATCTAATTAAATTAAGATGAGAGGAGAAAGGGTACTATAGTCTAATGTCTTGAGTTCCTATGAGATATCGGATGATTCTTTTGACGGCAGTTAGGTGAGACTCTTTGGGAGTTGACTGGAACCTAGCATATTTACGTACGCTTTCTCCTGTACATCTTTTCATCAATATCTTTTTCAGATGAGTCTGAATCAAGACTCGTGGATGGGCTCATCGGAGTTCCATAGGCCTTTCCTTTTTTCATGTTGATCTTTTTGATGAGTTCCTTCGTGTACTTAGATTGACTAATGAAAGTACCTTTGAGTGTTTGCTTGATTTGTAGTCCCAAGAAAAATGTGAGTTCTCCCATAAGACTCATTTCAAATTCTCCTTTTATCAGGTTTGCAAAATTTTCACACAGAGAGATGTTAGGACTAGCAAAATAATATCATTAACATAAATTTGCATAATGAGAAGGTTTGAGTCAAGCTTGATGTACTCAATCTTTTACATCAAGCTTTTGGAATTTGTTTGCGACCATAAAATGCTTTTGATAATTTAAAACATGATTTGGATATGCAGGATTTTCAAAATCGAGAGGTTGTTATACAAAGACTTCTTCATGAATAAAACCATTTAAGAAGGCGCTTTTGACGTCCATTTTATCTAGCTTAAAGTATTTGAAAGCAACTAAAGATAATAAAATTCGAATTGATTCTAACCTTGCCACAGGAGCAAAGGTTTTATCTTAATCAATACCTTCTTGTTTGGAGTAGCCTTGTGCTAAAGTTTAGCCTTATTTCTGATAACCTTACCTTGTTCATTTAGTTTGTTTATGTAGACCCATCTGGTTTCAATTACTAAGCAGTTCTTGGGTCTTTTAACTAGAGTCTAGAATTGACTTTATTTGAACTGGCCCAATTCTTCCTTCATATCCTCGACCTAAAATTCATATTTGAGTGCCTCATCGGTCTTCTTTGGTTTAATTTGAGATACAAGGGCAACAAACACTTTTTTTCTCAATAAGGCTCTTATTTGCATCCTATCATCTGGATTTCCTATGATGAAATTATTTGGATAGCTAGCATTATTCTTCTATTATCTTGTAACACCCAGTTTGATTGTTTCCACTATGGGAGTCGACTCTGGAGGAGATGTAGTTAACTAGTCTTATGTTGGTTTGGGAATTATGCTAGCGTTGGCTCCAGACTGTGGATCACTCACCTGTTTTTCATCAATACTTAAGCTCATAAGAGGGTGATTAGTTTCATCAAATACAATATGCAAAGATTCTTCAACACATAACGTCTTTTATTGTAAGCCTTGTAAGTGCTACTAGTGGAAGAGTATCCAAGGAAAATACCTTCATCACTTCATGGATTAAAATTTCTCGAGTTGTTCTTACCTTTGATGTGGATGAAGCATTTGCATCCAAAAGAATGAAAGCAACTGATATTTGGTTTCTTCCCTCTCCATAACTCATAAGGCATCTTCTTTAGAATAGGTCTGATGAGACATCTGTTGATGATGTGACATGTTGTGCTTATTGCCTCTGCCTAAAAATGATCTAAAAGATTGTGTTCTAACAGCATAGTCCTAGTAGTTTCCTGCAGAGACCGATTCTTTTGCTCTACCACACCATTTTTTGAGGAGACTAAGGTGATTAGAAGTTCTGAGAGTATCCATTCTGAGCATAGTATTTCTCAAAAGCCTTTTTTTGAAATTCTCATTCATGATCGCTGTGGGCATGAGTAATGGGGTGTCCAGCTTCTCCCTGTACTTTTCTACAAAAGATCTTAAAGTTTATGATAGCCTCATATTATGAGAAAAAAATATTACCCAAGTAAATTGAGAATAATCATCAACAATAATGAAAACATATCTTTTTCCACCAATACCCGCGGTCTTGGTGGGCCAAACAAATCCATGTGGATTGTTTGAAGGGGTTTGGTCATAGAGACATGTACTTGACATTGAATGATGTTTGGGTCTATTTACCCAATTGGAAGGCATCACAAATGTGATCCTTTTCAAACTTGAGTTTTCGCAAACCTTTAACCAGTTCTAGTCTGGACAGATTCTCAATGATATGCATACTGACATGCCCAAGATTTCTATGACACAACCAAGTGTCATTGGTTTGTGCAGTGAAGTAGGTTAAGGTAGCAAAATCAAGACTATTTAAGGCATAAATATTATCAACATGTTCAGTAATAAGATAGATATCTCTTTTACCATGTTTTGATGGAACAACTTTCATCTATGAAAGAGACTCCAAATCTAGTGTCTCATAGCTGACTGATGCCGAGAAAGTTATGATTGAGGCCATCTATGGGATATACTTCAATAAGTTCACATGAGGAGTTAAGATTTACTGAGCTGACTCCTATGACGTTACCTCTAGCATTATCACCAAATCTGACTGATCCCCTTTCTATTTTCTTTAAAGCATAAAAGTTTTCTTTTCTTTTTGATCATACGTATGTATGGAACATCCGCTGTCAATGACCCACATTCCCTTTTTATAGCTTTTGTGGACAATTTCCTGCTGAACAAGAAAGTTAATTTTGTTTAGGTACCCAAGTGGTCTTGGGTCCTTGCGGGTTAGGTATGCTTCCTTTAAGCTTCCAAACCTACACACCTTTAGGCTTTTGCTTGCAGTTGTAAGATTTATGCCTTTTCTGTCCACAGGTATAATAGATAAGTCCTTGAGAGGAGAAAAAGGTCTTGGCTGATTTAAACGATCTTGATGAGGAACTTGAGTTGGTTTTAAAAGAATTTGATCTCACAAAACTATGACTGGATGCTTTTTAATGCTATTCAATTGCATTTTCACATCATCAAGCTCTTCTTAAAGTAAATCAATTTCAATTTGAGATGTTTCATTTTCAACATAACAGTTTCTTCGTTTCTCTTCGAGTTTTCATTTAAGTCAAGCTTCCCAATTTTTCTTCTCTTGAGAGAGTTTACTATATTCATATATAACCTTTTGAAGCTCATCAGTTATCATATCTAAATTAGATTCAAGAATATCATAATTATGACATTTATGTGGTCTTACCTCGCTTGATTCACCTTTAGCCATGACACACATGTTGGCAGCTTTTGTTTCTTCTTTAGTTTCATCTTTATTGCTCCAAGATCTATGATTCTTATTCTTTCTAGACTATCGTCTTCTTACTTCTAGATAGTTTTGTTTTAAGTGACTCGGACTTCCACAGTGATAGCAACGTTCATTATTTCTGATAGAATTATTGTTTCTGACTGCTTGGGATCTTTGTTGTCTCTATTTTATGATTTTCTTTAATCCTTAATTTATGACGGCCATTCCATTGCTGTTGGCCTCTTCCAAAAGATCCTCATCTCCATGTGGTGCACTGGTGTTGTTCATGCATAAAAAAATGGTTCCTTTCATATGTGCATTGACCATAAGCAGTTAAATAAGGTGATGGACAAAAACAAGTATCCTCTTCCAAGGATAGATGATCTGTTTGATCAGTTCCAAGGCGCCAAGTTCTTTTCTAAGATTGATTTTTGGTGTGGATATCATTAGTTTAAGATTAGGGAGGTGGATATCACTAAGATGACTTTTCATACTCGGTATAGGCACTTTGAATTTTTGATAATGTCGTTTGGATTGACTAATGTCCCAGCAACATTTATGAAATTGTTGAATGGGGTTTTCAGGCAGTTCTTGGATCTCTTCATCATTGTGTTTATTGATGACATTGTGGTTTATTTCAAAACTAAGGTGGATCATGCTAATCACCTTCATGTGGTATTGAACACCTTGAAGGAACAATATTTTTATGCCAAGTTCTCCAAGTGTGAGATTTGGTTGAACGCTGCGACATTTTTTAGTCATATTATTTCTAGCAAGAGGATCATAGTGGGTCCGCAAAAGGTGTTTATAAGGTTAATTGGTGGCCTAGACCCGTGACTCAAACCTACATATAGAACTTCTTAGGCTTAGCTGGGTATTATAGGCAGTTTGTGGAAGGTTTTTCGTCGATAGCTGCTCCTTTGACTAAGTGGACTCAGAATAAGGCAAAATTTTCTTAGTTGGATGGTTATGAGGGAAGTTTCGAGAAGTTGAAAAATAAGCTAACTTCGGTTCCAATTCTAGCTTTGCTGGAAGGAAATGATGGGTTCGTGGTTTATTGTAATGCATCTCGGGTAGGTCTTGGTTGTGTTTTGATGCAGCATGGGAAGGTGATTTTGTATGCTTCCTGGCAGTTGAAGGTACATAAAAGAAATTATCCTACTCATGATTTGGAGTTGTTTTTGGTGGTTTTTGCTTTAAAAATATAGCGGCATTATTTTTATGGTATACATGATATCTTTTCTAATCATAAGAGTCTACAGTAAGTATTCACTAAGAAAGAGCTCAATCCCAGGCAGAAGAGATGGGTAGAGCTACTCAAGGACTAAGTCATGAGTCTTTACTATCACCCAGGTAAGGCTAATTGGTTGCTAATTCTCTTAGTAGGTTGTCCATGGGAAGTTTGGCTCATGTGGAGAAAAGAAAGTGGGAATTAGTGAAGGATATTCAACGCTTGGTTAATCTCTGAGTTCTTCTCTTGTACTCCAAAGAAGGAGGGGTAATGGTACAGGAGGTGGTTCGGTCATCTCTTGGTGCAAAAATCAAGTAAAAACAAGTAATGGATCTTGTCTTGATGAAAATCAAGGGTAATGTTTGTGGGAAAAAGGTGATTGTAACACCCCAACATCTTCTTAGCTAAATTTCATCCATGAAAAGTCTAAGCATTAGCTTCTAGAATGATCTAAATTAATTTTCATGTGGAATTTCCTATATTTCAACCTTTCATTACGTAGATGACTGAATTAGCTTTCCAACGATATAAGATTCGTCCAAAATAGACCCTCGGTGAAGAAGTTATGAATAATTTAAGGTTCACATCGTCATTTTGGTGTCTAACGCGTCGCGGAGAGGGTCAAATTGACAATCATCAAATTCCAATGGGGTTCCGCGATGGTGGCGCATCGCGGAGGCACCCAATTTCCGACTCATAAAATTCCAGTGGACCACCGCAATTGTGGCACGTCGCGGTGGCACCCGAAATTAGGTTTTTAAGTTCAAATTTTCAGTTCCATTTAGGAGTCATTAAGGGTAATTTTGACTTTTTCCTAGCCTTTAAAACCGTCCAAACAAAGGATTTAGGATATGTTTGAGCAACTTAACCCTATTTTCATCAAAATCATCAAGAATCCTCTCTAGAGTTTCAAATAAGAACTTCAAGAAACTCAAGATTCATCCGTGGGTTTACAAAATCGATTGAAGATTCGAAATACCCATATCACAGGCTTCAAGAAACACCCACTGTTTCCCTATTTCGAGGTACACGGGGTTTTCCTAAAATCTCATGGGCTTAGAAATCATGTTTTAAGAAAAAGGGTTTTGGATTTATGAATATAATCATATTTTAGAAGTTTTGACGATATTGTTTTGTCCTTTAGGCCTTCCCCCAAATTGTTTGGAAAATTATAAATATATATGTATGAATGTGTTTAAGGATGAATATTCAATTGAGAGCATGACTTATAATGAACCCCTCTCTTGTTATGATCTTTCTCATCTTCCATATGATATGAATTGTTCTAAACTGTATCTTGAAAATCATGTTATGAAATGTCTTGAATGATGTTATATTTGAATTATGATTTCAATTTCAAAAGAGAGAGGGTTGTTTATGTTGATAAATGTTGAAAATATTCCTATAATGGAAGAGTGCATGATTTTGCTAAAGTCACATGACCACCATATTGTTGAAGAGTTTTTGCATAGTTTTGACGTGTGTTTCGGAACATGAAATCTCTTAAACTAATTGCATGTTTCGGTGGTTTGAATTGGGTTTTCATGAAAGCATCATGTATGGTACATTATGGATTAGAAATAGGACTTGAAAGTCTTGGTGTGACGACACCAACTCAGATTATGCCATGATAATTCAGAACAGAATCAGAATTTTCAGATATTAAAACTAGAATAATGCATGATTCAGAACAGGATAAAATTGGGCATAAAGACATCTTAGGTGGTTCCCCGAAGAAGGAATGAGTCAGACAACTCATTTCCCGAAAACGTGATTTGCCGATCCGGATATTTTATATTATGCTGGCCTAGTGCCGTGTGGCGTATCGGAATCAGAAACTCCAACCCTTGCGGCACACTCGGATTGGGTGCTTCCCCGCTGACTCAATGGCGGATTCCATACAGCTCGTGGAATATCAGAATTTTTGGGGAGTGCCACCTAACTTAGAAGTTATACAAAGATCAGACATTGCATTGATAAGAATGATTCGTGATTTTCAGAAAGTGCCCATGTGTTTTAGAACTATTTCATGTATAGTATCTGATGATTTGCTCTCCAACTATTTTATCTATATAAAAGTTTTAGTTTGGAATACTTTGCATAACAGTACATCTGTATTGATCCCCCCTCCTCTCTCCAGGTTCTGAGGCTCAGTCTAGGGGTCCAGAAAGGCAGTAGATTCGTCAGACAGAGTTTGCAGTGTTTAGTTGGTAAGCCTTCTCTATGCCAGAATGCCCATCTTTCAGATTATGACCCTTATTGTTGTTTTGGTCTACTGGATCCTTGTCCCAGTTTTCAGACAGTTACCAGATTTTCATGTAGTAGAGATTTCGCAGACTGAGTCAGAAGTTATTTAGCTGTAGTTGTACTATAGTTTTCCATACTTTTGTTGATATTAGAATTTGACCATATTTCCGTAGCTGACTATGTTTCCACATCTTCTTTATTATATGAGTGTTGTGCATGATTACCAGATAGAAAAGGGCGTTCCAGGCCTTCATAGTTTGGGATGTCCGTTACGGCCAGGCCCTAGTTCAGATCGTGACAAACTTAGTATCAGATCATGGTTCATGATCTAAGGGTGTCTGCGAAATTGCGTCGGGCAGAGTCTTGTTTATGGGTGTGTTGCGTGCCACACTTATAGGCAGGAAGCTACTAGGCGTTTAGGAATGTTTCTCTTATTTGTGATTTAGCTTGTGCTTCAGAGTCTAATTTGTTCCCTAATCAATGATCTCTTTCTTTTCAGAAAACCAGCTATGCCTCCCCGTTGCACCAAAGTTAATGCTCAAGAGGACGAAGTCCGTCCCACTCATGGGATGAGGACACGTAACAGAGATCACACTCTAGAACCTGTCCATACTCTTGGAGTCCCTCCTGTCCCAACCAGTCCACCTAAGGCTCCACGAACCAATGTTAACCGTCCCCCGACTACTCAGAGGGATATTTCGAATGTAGAATTCACACAATCTATTCATATACTGACATAGTTGGTGGCTAATCAGGCCCAACGATCAGAAGATGTTGGGTCTGCACCTGTTACATTTGAAGCTACTAGGGTGGGTCAGTTCATAAGAATGAACCCGCCTAAGTTTACTAGCACTAAAGTAGAAGAGAATCCGCAAGAGTTCATAGATGAAATGGAGAAGATTTTCTTAGTGATGCATGTGGATCAGGTGGAAGGTGTCGAACTAGCGGCTTATCAGCTAAAGGATGTAGCAAAACAATGGTATGATGAGTGGGAAGAAGCGAAGGGTGACAGTGCTGAGCCTACAGTGTGGGACGAATTTGTGGAAGCTTTTCTTTACCGATTCTTTCCTTTAGAGATGAGGGAAGCTAAAGCAGAGGAGTTCATGAACCTTAAGCAGGGTAAGATGAGTGTTTAAGAGTATACTTTAAATTTTAATCATCTGGCCCGTTATGCTCTTGAGATGACAAGTAGTATGAGATCCCGAATGAGGAAGTTTTCTTCCGGCCTTTCAGATGATCTGGTGCTTGAATGTCAAGGGGTGATGCTTATTAGGGAATTGGACTTTGCTAGGCTGACAGTCCACATACAACAGGTTGAGGAGAAGAAGAGAAAGATAGACGAGTCCAGAGAGAAGGAAAGGCAGGCAATGAGAGCTAGATCAGCGGATCAGAATCCCAGTCAGCAACAGGGTAGTAATTGGGGTAACAAGTGGCAAAAGAAAAAGTTTTAGGACAAGGCACAGTCTGCAGCTAGCGCCCCAACACCCAGACCCCCAGTTGATAGACGCCCCTAGAGTTTTCAGATTAGTCATGGACCCAGATCTCGGGATACTCAAACGCAGTGTAGTGTGGCGCAACAACACCATACTTTTCCACGGTGCGAGACTTGTGGTAGGCATCACCCGGGAAAGTGTTATCTAGGCGTATTTGTGTGTTATTCTTGCGGTCAGATGGGCCACTTCCAGAGAGATTATCCCTCCGCTAGGAGGAATGTTGGTGGAGCTAAGTCTCAGACAAACTCTTCCGCACCACCACCTCCCTAAAAGGGCACCACTACAACTTCTAGGAGAGATTGCAATAGGTTATATGCGTTGACCAACCGACAAAAGGTGGAAGCCTCACCAGATGTTGTCAACGGTACGTTACAAATATTTTCCCGTGATATTTTTGTGTTACTTGATCCTGGGTGTACCTTATCCTATATGACCCCGTATATGGCAGTTAGTTTTGGGTTTGAGCTCGAAGTGATTGCCGAGCCTTTCTCTATTTTTACCCCGATAGGTGATTTTGTTATGGAAAGAAGGGTGTATAAAAATTATGTCATGTCTATTCTTAGTAAGGATATGGTGGCAGACCTCATAGAACTTGATATGGTTTCTTTTGATGCAATCCTAGGGATGGGCTGGCTCCATCGGTGTTATTCCACACTAGACTGTAGAACCCGAAAGGTTACCTTTTCTTTTCTGAATGAGCCAACAATAGAGTGGGAAGGGCACTCTTTAGCACCTAGAGGACACTTCATATATTATCTCAGAGCCCAAAAACTTATCTCCAAGGGTTGCTTGTATCATCTTATTTGGGTTAAATATTCTAACAACGAAAGTCTTTCCCTTCAGTCTATCCCTGTAGTAAATGAATTCCCAGAATTTTTTCCAGATGATCTCCCAGGAATTCCACCTAATAGGGAGATAGATTTTGGCATTGATGTATTGCCAGATACCCATCCTATTTCTATTCCGCCATATAGAATGACTCCTGCAGAGTTAAAAGAAGTTGAAAGAATATCTAGCAGATCTCCTAGATAAAGGTTTTATCAGACCTAGTGTTTCTCCCTAGGGTGCACCTGTACTCTTCGTGTGAAAGAAAGATAGTTCCCTACGTATGTGCATGGATTACCGCCAAATGAATAAGGTCAAAGTTAAAAATAAATATCCTCTTCCTAGAATCGATGACCTTTTTGATCAGCTTCAGGGTGCTAATTGTTTTTTTAAAATAGACCTTCATTCAAGATATCATCAGTTGAAACTTAGGGAGTCAGACATTCCTAAAACAACCTTCCAAACTAGATATGGTCATTATGAATTCTTGGTCATGTCCTTTGGGTTGACTAATGCTCCTGCAACTTTCATGGACCTAATTAATAGGGTTTTCCATCAGTTCCTAGACCTGTTTGTCATAGTTTTTATTGATGACATCTTAGTTTACTCTAAAAGTGAGGAGGACCATGACAATCACCTCCGTACTGTTCTTCAGACCCTCAAAGATTATAAGTTGTATGTGAAATTTTCCAAGTGTGAATTCTGGCTGAATGCTATTGCTTTCTTGGGGCACGTTGTGTCTAGTGAAGGGATTAAGGTTGATCCCCAAAAGATTGAGGCAGTAAGGAAATCGCCTAGACCCATGACTCCAACCAACATTCGGAGTTTCTTGGGCTTGGCAGGGTATTACAGAAGGTTCGTAGAGAGTTTCTCCTTTATAGCTGCACCACTTACTAAGTTGACTCAAAAAAAAGTAAAGTTTTTATGGTCCGACTTTTGTGAGAATAGTTTTGAGAAGTTGAAAGACAAGTTGACTACGACTCCTATTTTGACTCTTCCGGAAGGTACAAGAGGTTTTGTTGTATACTATGATGCGTCCCGTATGGGACTTAGGTGTGTAATCATGCAGCACAGTAAGGTGGTGGCTTATGCATCTAGGCAGTTAAAGGTGCATGAGCGGAGCTACCCCACTCATGATTTAGAATTAGCAGCTGTGGTGTTTGCACTTAGAATTTGGAGGCATTATCTTTATGGGGTGCATGTTGATGTTTTCACTGACCATAAGAGTTTGCAGTATGTTTTCTCGCAGAAGGAACTAAACCTCAGGCAAAGGCGTTGGATGTAGATTTTGAAAGACTATGACATGAGCCTTTACTATCATCTGGGTAAGGCAAATATTGTAGACGATGCCCTCAGTAGATTGTCTATGGGCAGTCTTTCTCATGTTGAGGAAGGGAAGAGAGAGATGGTGAAAGATATTCACCGTCTTACAAATCTAGGAGTGCGACTCTTGGATTTAGAAGATGGGGGAATGGTTGTTCATGAGATAGCTACGTCTTTCTTTTGTGCAGAAGTTAAAGAGAAGCAGGTTGAAGATCCCATCTTGATGGAAATTAAGAATGATATGGGTCGGCAGAAGGTGATGTCTTTTGAGATCAGTGGTAATGGTATTTTGAGATACCAACGTAGATTATATGTACCAGATGTGGATGGTTTACGGAATATAATCCTTGACGAAGCTCACACTTTGAGATATGTTATTCATCCAGGCTCTAGTAAGATGTACCATGATCTGAAATCTATATATTGGTGGAATAATATGAAGCGTGATATGGCTAACTTTGTTTCTAAGTGTTTGAATTGCCAATAAGTTAAAGTAGAACATATGAGGCCAGGTGGTTCTTCCCAAGATATAGCTTTGCCTTTGTGGAAATGAGAGATGATTAATATGGACTTCATTACAGGACTTCCGAGGTCCCGAAACCAGTACGATTCCATTTGGGTGGTTGTAGATAGACTGACCAAGTCAGCTCACTTTCTGCCTGTCAGGACTAACTATTCGGGTGAGGATTATGCCAAGCTGTTCATTGCAGAAATAGTTCATTTGCATGGTGCAACTGTGTCCATCATATCCGACCGAGGTACACAGTTTTCTTCTCAGTTTTGGAGATCTTTTCAGAGAGGTTTAGGTACCCAAGTGAACCCAAGTACTGTTTTTCACCCTCAAACCGATGGGCAGGCTGAGCACACCATTCAGACCCTTGAGGACATGTTGAGGGTCTGTGTCATTGATTTCAAAGGTAGTTGGGTAGAGCACTTTCCATTGATAGAGTTCGTGTATAATAACAGTTTCCATTCCAGTATTCAGATGGCACCATTTGAGGCATCGTATGAGAGAAGATGTAGGTCACCAATAGGGTGGTATGAAGTGGGTGAGACACAGATGTTTGGGCCTGATCTTATTCATCAAGAGATGAAAGATGTGAAAGTCATTAGAGAACGACTTAAGACAACTCAGAGTCCTTAGAAATCTTATGCCGACGTTAGGAGAAGAGATTTAGAGTTTGAGGTTGGGGATTAGGTATTCCTAAAAGTTTCTCCTATAAAGGGAGTCATGCGATTCGGGAAGAAAGGTAAATTGAGTCCTCTCTATATAGGAACATACCAAATTTTGAGGAGAATAGGTGGTGTTGCATATGAGTTAGAATTGCCTGCCAGTTTGGGTTCTGTCCATCCGGTATTTCATATATCCATATTGAAGAAATGCATTGGAGACCATTCTTTGGTGTTGCCTGTAGGAGAGATAAAGGTGACAACCTCCTTATCATATGAAGAGGAACCTATTACAATCCTAGATCTTTAGGTTCGGAAGTTGAGAAGTAAAGAAATAGTTTCAATTAAGGTGTTGTGGAGAAATCAGAAAGTTGAAGAAGCCACTTGGGAATCAGAAGACGACATGAGAGCAAGATACCCATACCTTTTTGACCTAGTAGATGGTGGAGTTGAAGGTATAACCCTTACCTAAATCTATCTATGCTTTAGTATGCTTGGAATCGTGCTTGTCTATGTTCCGCATCATTATTCGGGGATAAATGATCCCAAGGGGGGATATTGTAACACCCCGACGTCTTCTTAGCTAAATTCCGTCCTTGGAAAGTCTAAGAATTAGCTTCTAGAATGATCTAACTTAATTTTCAAGTGGAATTTCCTAGATTTCAACCTTTTATTACGTAGATGACTGAATGAGCTTTTCAACGATATAAGATTCATCCAAAATGGACCCTCGGTGAAGAAGTTATGAATAATTTAAGGTTCCAATCGTAAACATCGTCATTTTGGTGTCTAGCGCATCGCGGAGAGGGTCAAATTGACAATCGTCAAATTCCAGTGGGGTTCCGCGATGGTGGCGCATCGCGAAGGCACCTAATTTCCCACTTGTCGAGTCCTAGTGGACCACCGCAATTGTGGCGCATCGCGGTGGTACCCCAAATCGAGTATTTAAGTTCAAATTTCCAGTTTCGTTTAGGAGTCATTAAGGGTAATTTTGACTTTTCCCTAGCCTTTAAAACCGTCCAAACAAAGGATTTAGGGTATGTTTCATCAACTTAACCCTATTTTCATCAAAATCATCAAGAATCCTCTCTAGATTTTCAAACAAGAACTTCAAGAAACTCAAGACTCAACTGTGAGTTTTCAAAATCGATTGAAGATTCGAAATCCCCAGATCATAGGCTTCAAGAAACACCCATTGTTTCCCTATTTCGAGGTATGCAGGGTTTTCCTAAAATCTCATGGGCTTAGAAATCATGTTTTAAGAAAAAGGGTTTTGGATTTTTGAATATAATCATATTTTAGAAGTTTTGACGATATTGTTTTGGCCTTTAGGCCTTTCCCCAATTTTTTTGGAAAATTATATATATATATATATATAGATATATATGAATGTGTTTAAGGATGAATATTTAATTGAGAGCATGACTTATAATGAACCCCTCTCTTGTTATGATCTTTCTTATCTTCCATAGGATATGAATTGTTCTAAACTGCATCTTGAAAAACATGTTATGAAATGTCTTGAATGATGTTATATTTGAATTATGATTTCAATTCCAAAAGAGAGAGGGTTGTTTATGTTGATAAATGTTGAAAATATTCCTATAATGGAAGAGTGCATGATTTTGCTCAAGGCACATGACCACCAAATTGTTGAAGAGTTGTTGCATAGTTTTGACGTGTGTTTCGAAACATGAAATCTCTTAAACTAATTGCATGTATGGGTGGTCTGAATTGGGTTTTCATGAAAGCATCAAGTATGGTACATTGTGACTCAGAAATAGGACTTGCAAGTCTTGGTGTGACGACACCAACTCAGATTATGCCATGGTAATTCAGAACAGAATAGAATACATGTTTAAAGTCAGAATTTTCAGATGTTGAAACTAGAATAATGCATGATTCAGAACAAGATAAAATTGGGCATAAAGAGAGCTTAGGTGGTTCCCCGAAAACAGACAACTCGTTGCCCAAAACCGTGATTTGCCGATCCGGGTATATTATATTACGCTGGCCTAGTGCCATGTGGCGTATCAGAATCAGAAACTCCAACCCTTGTGGCACACTCGGGTTGGGGGCTTCCCCGCCGAGTCAATGGAGGGTTCCATAAAGCCCATGGACTATCAAAATTGTAGGGGAGTGCCACCTAACTCAAAATTTATACAAAGATCAGACATTGCATTGATAAGAATGATTTGTGATTTTTAGAAAGTGCCCATGTGTTTTAGAACTATTTTATGTATAGTATCTGATGATTTGATCTCCAACTATTTTATCTATATAAAAGTTTTATTTTGGAATACTTTGTGTATCAGTACATCTGTATTGATCCCCTCTCTTCTCTCCAGGTTCTGAGGCTCAGTCTAGGGGTCCAGAAAGGCAGTAGATTCATCAGACAGAGTTTACAGTGTTCAGTTGGTGAGCCTTCTCTATTCCTGAAGGCCCGTCTTTTAGATTATAACCCTTATTATTGTTTTGGTCTACTGGGGGCCTTGTCCCAATTTTCAGACAGTTATCAGATTTTCATGTAGTATATATTTCGCAGACTTATTCAGATGTTATTTAGCTGCAGTTGCACTATAGTTTTCTATACTTATGTTGATATTAGAATTTGACCATGTTTTCGTAGCTGATTATGTTTCCGCATCTTCTTTATTATATGAGTGTTGTACATGATTACCAGATAGAGAAAGGCGTTCCAGGCCTTCATTGTTCGGGATATCCATCACGGCCAGGGCCTAGTTCGGGTCGTGACA
This sequence comes from Capsicum pubescens, assembly GCA_030864215.1. Taxonomy (NCBI): domain Eukaryota; kingdom Viridiplantae; phylum Streptophyta; class Magnoliopsida; order Solanales; family Solanaceae; genus Capsicum; species Capsicum pubescens. Next base: position 131,950,587 of record CM061543.1, read on the forward strand.
GTAATGGTATTTGAGATTAGTGGTGACGATACTTTATGGTACCAAGGGAGGTTGTGCATTCTTAATATCGACGGGTTGCGACAAAGGATTTTGGCTGAGGCCCATGAATCATGCTATGTTGTCTATCTCAGCTCGACAAAGATGTATCATGATCTCAAGGAAATGTATTAGTGGAATGTATAAAAAAGGCCGTGGCTAATTTTCTTGCCAAGTGCTTAGTGTGTCAAAAAGTTAAAGTTGAGCACATGAGACCTTGTGGTTTGTATCAAGAGATTGCTTTTCCCAAATGGAAATAGGAGGTAATCAATATGATTTCATTATCGGTCTTTCACTGTCTCAGAATCAATATGATTTCATTAGATCATTGTGGATAGGATGACGAATTCTGCTCACTTCTTGCCAACAAAGACTACTTTTTTCATGGTGTATTATGTGAATTTATATCTTCAAAATATTGTGAAGATACATGAAGTACCTATTTTGATTATCTCTGATTATGCTACGCAGTTTATATCTCACTTCTGGAGTTTTTTTCAGAAAGGGTTGGGTACTAAGGTGAGTCTGAGTGTTGCTTTTCATCCGTATACAAATGTATAAGAAGAGAGAACTATTCAAACATCAGAGGATATTCTTTGGGCTTGTTTGATTAATTATGGTGGCAGTTGGGCTGAGCATCTATCTTTGGTAGAGTTTGCTTACAACAATAACTATCATTCTAGTATTGGTATGGCTCTTTCTGAGGCATTGTATGGTAGGAGGTGTAGATATCCTATAGGTTTCTTTGATCTTTGGAAGGTAGATATGTTTGGGCCTGACTTGGTTTATCATGCTATGAAAAAGGTGAAGGTTATTCGGGATAGGCTTAAGGCTGCCTAAAGTCACCAAAAGTCCTATACGAATGTTAGGCGTAGAGACTTGGAGTTTGAGGTTAGGGATAAGGTTTTCCTTAGGGTATCTTCCATGAAGGGATTAGTGTGGATTGGTAAGAAGAGAAAGTTTAGTCCCTAGTATGTTGGTTCTTATGAGATTCTATGGAGGGGTGGCAATGTTTCTTATGAGTTGGAGTTACCTTCTAGATTGAGTTTGGTTCATTCGATATTTTATGTCTCCATGTTGAGGAAGAGTCTTGGTGATTTTTTTTCGATTGTTTCTTTGGGGGTGAGGGGTTGGGTATCTCGGACTCTCTAGCTTATGAAGAGGTCCCGGTTGAGATTTTGGATAGGCAGGTTCTCCAGTTGCTTACCAAGGATGTGTCTTTGGTTAAGGTTCTGTGGAAAAACCCTAAGGTGGAAGAAGCTACATGGTAAGCGGAGGAACACATAAAGTCTAAGTATCCGCATCTATTTTTTGCTCTTGGGATTCGTGCGGAAGGTATGCGTCATCAAAACATCTTTATTTTCTGAGCTTGTTAAAGGAAACATTAATATCTTTTCCTCTTTGTTTTCGAACTTTGGTAAAGATTAGAAATATATTAGATAATGCAAATGACTCGTGCTTGTGGTTTCCTTTACCTTGTCCATTATTTGGGGTCGAATGTTCCTAGTGGGAGAGACTAAAACACCCTGGTTTCTGGATCTTAGAAAATTTCCTGTAATTCTGGTCACTGGACTCAATACGACTCAAGGGTATGAGCCATATGTTGGGGTATAGATAGTATGGTTCAGTCGTATGTTGACCTGTGTTCGTTGGTTCGATGGATTTTTGTCACTGGAATGGGTACAACTTGGTGGCACTAGTCATATGGTTGGATATGGATTTTTTGGTTTCTTCTCTTAACCTTAGACTTGGAAACTTAAGTTTGATCTGAGTCTGAGTGGATCACTAGGAGTCGTAAGCCAGGGTATGAGTCGTACCCTAGACTCGTATGGTGGATAGCGTTCAAACTATCTGTGTTTCTATCTAGCCAGGGATATGGGTGAAGGGTATAAATTATATATTGTCAATACAACTTGGGTAGGATGAGTCATACACTGGACAATGTTGGGTCCAAGGGTTGAGGCTTAGGATACGAGTGGTGAGTACCACTTGTATCGAAGGGTATGACTTGTAAGGGTCAGTTATACCCCTGTGGTAGGATTTTATGCAGCTTAAGTGGGGGGATTGTGGACATTTACCCACTTATCCTAATAAGGTCCCATGACTTCTAACTCTCTTGGGAGGCTATTTACCCTATTATTCTATTCATTAACTCTTAGATACTCTTCCTAAACACTCTATAATTCTCTCAAAAGCTTTTGAGAAAGAAAGCTAGGGTTTCAACTTGAGGACTAATTTGGGGATCTTGGTGGTGGTTTCACTCTATCTACTTTATCAATTAAGGCATGTTATCTTCCCTCATTATTAGTTCCAACTAAAGACATGGTTTTATACAATGCTTTCATGATTTGAATGTCGTATGATTTTGGGTTTTCAAATATGATTTGGGGGTTTTTCTTTGTAAAATGCTTGGTTATGATTTTCCCATGTTTTAATTATTCTTTTGTATGCATTAATGGTGGTTTTGGATAATTGGTTGCATGGGAATGGTTTTTCGGTAATGGACTTCGGTTTTGGAAATACTATGCCCCCAATGTATTTGATAAAATGCCTTAACAATGTTTTTATTATAATATTGGTTTTTTAATGGAACTTATGCATGGTTTAAACTTGGTAATGGAACCCTGAATTATATGAATGGTTTAAATGGTTTTAAATTAATTGGAAAGGCCTTGGTGGCTATGGTTTAATTAATTGGAAAACATAAAGGGTACATGGAATCCCTTAAACCTATATATGGTTGGATATGGACAAAACTTGCTAGTTATTGTTGGTATGATGATACCACTATTAATGTCATTGGTTAATCAATGGTTAATGGATTGGTTGGCTTCTTGGTTATGGTTTTAATTGGGCTATAATGGTGGGGTGTATCGCAAAGCCGTGGAAGGTGGAGGTCCTGGGGGTATCAAAACTGGAAACTCATATTTGCTGATATGAGGTTTGGTCCTTGTGACCGTGTACCTGATGTCACACTTTATATTTGGGGGATGTACTAGTCATTCCATATTTTTATTACCTAGTCGTGTGGCATCACGAACTGGGGCCCTTTCAGCAGGGGGAGCTGAACCCATATAGCCTGTGGATTTATTTAGGAAGTCAAACCTACACAACCCAGGTAAAGGTTTTAATGGCATGCTAAACTCGGTTACCTTTCTCGGCATGGTTATATATATATATATATATGGTTGTGTGCATATGGATGGTTTTACTTGGTTTTATATACGACATTATTTTATCCTTATCCTGAGTTAATGCTACCTATCACTCGCTAACCCATCTTCGAGCGGCTGTATACCCTCGTTATGCAGGAACTGACTATTCTACTCCTCCTACATAGTGATTGACTAGGGGAAAATTATTGGATTGAAGTGGTGAGCTTCCATATTTTTGGAAGGTACCATTTCATGTTATTTATATTTTTAGAAATTTTAGTTTATTTCTGGATATTGGTTTTTGCTATGGTTGGGGGCATGTCCTAATCGGATATTCTTACTCTTTTGGTTAGAGTCTTTGTCATACTGCTGTGGGTTGGAATGGGCTGGATCGATATGGGTGTCATCCTTATCATTGGCATTTGTATTGGGTCTAGTATAGGTTGACAATAATTTTGATTGTTCCATCGTATTTAATTTTGGGATTAATTTTATTATGTTTTGAATGTCATTTGGTTTTGGCCTAGTTTATGTCCCTTGGTTTGGTATTGGTACGACTTGGTTGTTTGGTTGGTACGATTTGGTGTGACGGGATGACTTGATAGGTTTGGTCTAGGAATAGACCTATTCCAAAGTTAGTCCTTGTCTAGTTACGCTATCTTGTTATATTTTCGGTATTCAGACGACTCAAGATATGCTAATGGTGGTTGGGTTAGGTAACAAGGGGTGGTCCCCAGTCCTAGTTGGTTATGGGATGCCCATTATGACAAGACCTCCGGTCGGGTTGGGTCACAAGCAGTGAATATCCTTCACCAAGTCCCACTTCTCCTTATTCACATAAGATAAACTCCCCATGGACAATTTAGTAAGAGCATCAGTAACCACATTAGCTTTACCTGGATGGTAGTGAAGGCTCATGTCATAATCCTTGAGAAGTTCAATCCATCTCCTTTGGCTGAGTATAAGCTCTTTCTGAGTAAATACATACTGCAGGCTATTATGATCAGAGAAGATATCCATATGCACTCTATACAAATGTTGACGCCAGATTTTTAATGCAAACACCACATCTAACAATTTCAAATCATGAGTTGGATAATTCCCTACATGAACCTTCAACTGTCCAGATGCATAAGCTATCACCTTCTAATGCTGCATCAGAACGCAACCAAGTCCCATGCGGGACGCATCACAGTAGACCACAAAACCATCAGTGCCTTCAAGAAAAGTTAAAATCAGAGACAAAGTGAACTTATTCTACAGCTTCTCGAAACTATCCTCACAAGCATTCGACCACAAGAACTTTACCTTCTTCTAAGTCAACTTAGTTAATGGGGCATCTATAGTCAAAAAACTATCCACACACCTCCTATAATAACAAGCTAAACCCAAGAAGGTACGAATATAGGTTATAGTCGTGGGTCTAGGCCAATTCTTAACCATTACAACCTTCTGTGGATCTACCATGATCCCCTCTCTAGAAATGATATGACCTAGAAAAGTGACGGTGCTCAGTAAAAATTCACATTTCGAAAACTTGGCATACAACTGCTGCTCTTTAAAGGTTTGTAGCACAATTCAGAGGTGATTCACATGATCCACCTTACTCTTAGAATACACCAAAATATCATTTATGTACACAATGACGAACAAATCCAGAAATCGACGAAAAACCCTATTCATCTAATCTAGTAATGTCGCAGGGGTATTGGTCAACACAAAAGACATAACCAGAAACTCAAAATTCCCATACCATGTATGGAAGGAAGTCTTAGGGATATCTTCCTCCCTAATATTTAACTGATGATACACGGATCGAAGATCAATCTTAGAGAAAAACTTAGCACCCTGTAACTTATCAAACAAATTGTCTATCCTTGGAAGAGGGTGCTTGTTTTTTACCGTTACCTTATTCAACTGCTGGTAATCAATGCATATCTAAAGGGAACCATCCATCTTACGCACGAATTATAGTGGTGCGCCCCACAGAGACAGACCAGTACGGATGAAACCCTTATCCAAAAGATCCTTTAATTGCTCCTTATGCTCCTTCAACTCAGTCAGATCAATTCTATATCGGGGAATAGATATTGTACGAGTGTCCAAAACAAGATCAATCCCAAACTCAATCACCCTATCAGGTGGAACACCAGGAAGGTCATCAGGAAAGACCTCATGAAATTCATTTACTATTAGAACAGAATGCAAAGAAGGACCATCCGGGTTAGAATCTTTAACCCAAACTAGATGATATAGACACCCCTTGGAGATCAATCTTCGATCTCTAAGATAAGATATGAACTTCCCCTTAGGAGCTAGGGAACCACCCTCCCACTCAATAATCGGCTTATTAGGGAACTTAAAGATAACCTTATGGGTCCGACAGTCTAAAGAAGCATAACATGAGGGAAACTAATCTATCCCCAATATGACATTAAAAATTCCCCATATCCAATTCGAATAGATCCAACAAAGTTTCTTTACTACCAACAGATACCACACACCCTCTATAGACTCTTCTAGCAATCACAGAGTCACCTACTGAGGTAGAAATAGAAAAGGATCCAAAACACACTCCAGACGAAAACCAAAATGCATAGCCACAAATAAGGTCACATAAACGATCGGACCCTAACTCAACTATATTTGACAGCGACTGCTTTACCCTTCTAAGGTGGGGTAGTTTGGGCATTATAAAGTTATTGTATGTAGTTTAAATTCCTCTTTGTTTCAGATTATTGTGTTGTGTGCTTTTAACAGTAACATATTGAAACAACTTATCTCATGATTATGCTTCGACTTAGTCAATTTAGCTTTTTTTTATATGTTTGAATTAGTTGCTCAAGCATTAATCCAGTATCATGGGCTAGCTAGGGATCACTTGTGGTTCTAATCACCATATGATGACCCTGGGGTTGTCGTGGGTCTTGACATGTTATTGGACAGTTCACTTGTACTTTAGGCTCAATTCCCTACTTTAGAGATTTCTCTATCAAACAATTGGCCTCAGACCAAAACTTCTAGTAAATGGCCTCCAATAAGAAATTCGACAATGTCATTGATAATGACCCGAGTACTTCTGGCCCAGATACAATCATCAAACATTCAGATCATATGTGGATCTATATTATAATCATCAAAGTTTGGACCACACAAGTATCATAACGTGATCATAAAAGTCTAGACCATAAATAGATCCTAACATATTATCAAGGACTAAATCAAATCAAGATGTACCATCAATCACATCCAGTGTTTAAGATCCACATATATTCTTTTGTAATACCTTATATCATACCACTAATGACCATATGTACTTCAAAAGTTTGACCATCAAATAACTTGGTAATAGCACAATAAAAACAATAACCAACCATAAAAGTAATTTAAGTAGCAGTTTATCATACCACTTTTCCTGATAAAAAATCCAAGAAATTGGGTAGTTCATTAAGATTCAAATAGAAGTCAACCAGTACTCCTAATCACTGAATATGAGCTATAGATCAAGTCATAAAATAAAAGATGCTCTCAAGATCACACTCGTTCCTTACGTCCACCGCTTTGCTTGGCTATCCACCATCCAACCACACACACAATCAATAATCATATTTGAGAGTTTAAGCATCACAAAAGAAGTTTCCATAGATTTTCATTAAAAACAATACACATAGAACATTTTTAATATATCATTAACTCACCACATATACTTAACCCCATATCAAACAAAGCATAAAAATCCACTTTATTTGTTTCTTATTGACCTCTATTGGTTGAATGTCTTGTCTCAACCTTTACATGTTAAAATATACTAACTGGGACCAACTAGTCCCAATTGTGACAATTGAGATACCAATTGGAATTGGATAAATACCAATTGAACCCAACCTTGGGATACAATATTGAGATGGAGCAATTAGAAAAGAAAAAAGTTAAATAGATTCCTAGATGCCTTGTAGCTTCCTAAAGATCTAATGTGGACATCAACATACCAATCCACAAAACTCTACTCAATATTTGAACTTTCACTGGGAGTCTTATAACCTGGGCTCTGATACTATCTTTATCACGACCCAATTCACCAGAACTTGCTAGACACCTACCTACACCTACTCCAAATAGGAAAACCCTAAATATCCCACCATTAAAGCAAAATGAAAGTTATTACAAAGCTCACTTAACCAATAATATCTATCATCTTTAATACAATTAAATAGTTAAAATGCTTATTAAATTTAATTGTTCCATAACTTGTATTTAGTATATTGGGTATGAAAAGTAAAATAAAAAACAACTACAAGTGACTCCCTAGAACCTGGCCTAAATTGGTACAAGATCACTAAACAAATAGATAGATGACCAATGGCACATTATCCATATATGAGTGTAATGATCAGAGCTATTGAAGAATAATTACCCATTTTACCTATAGAAACTCCAACTGACCTGCAATATAGATGTATCGCCAAATAGAGATAAAGTAAGTACAATATTAGTTAAACCATACATAAAAGTAAGTATCATCAACTTACCAGGGTTAGAAACATAGGACAACATATAGAAAACAAGAAAAATCATGACAAGCATACAAGTTAATATTTGAACATACTTAACATACTTCAAACTTCAAAAACCTACTATCTTTTGTTCATTTAAGAAATATTACTTTGCTTTTACGGAGTGATTAACTAACTATATTCTAGAAATTAATCAATTCCAGAATTCTTATTCATTACCTTATTACAACAACTATATATACTTTTATCCTTCTTATTAATCTTCTTATTAGACAACCCCTGATCCTTAATATATTATCCTTAACCATTAATATTGAAACCAACAAGATAATAGATAATATCAACATCCCTAGAAGAAAAGGAATTATAATATGCCTCATGTATATAACTATACACACGGGAGAATAAGATTTATTGACAATCCAAAACATTTCTCATATTCACATTCTACTGTAATGAAAATCACAATTATTGACGTAATCAATCCACTCAAGGAACAATATTATCTCGTTAAACAATCAATCCACACAAGAAAACATCATACCATCAGTATAACTCAGTTCAATTTAGGAACCATCAATAGCTTACAAATATAAATGTGTATTCAAATGCATATGATTATTGTACGTATGGAAGATAATAATATCTCTTCCCCTTCTCAACTCATCAACAATAATATTATAATGTCCTGGTATGGTACCTGACCCTTTACCATAATATACCATATCTGCAGAGGCATGGTACCCAATCTATTACAACATCATATCATATTTGTACCGGTGTGGTAACCGAAACATCATCATAATCAATATCATGAACATTATAAGCTCAATATCACCATAATCAACACCAATGTAAATGTCAAATGCAGTCAATAATTATAAAAAGTGCCTAAAAATTGTAAACACAAAATAAGAATTAGATGCAAGAAATAATGATTGAAATAAAACCTACAATTAATAACAACTAAATCAAATGAAATAGAGCTCAAAATTAATGACAAAGAAGTAAATGCAGTCAAAAATCATAAGTTTATTATTCCAAGTACACCAAATATCCACTAGTAAAGGAATTCACAGGTATCTCTAAAGTCCAATTGACCACTTGCTCAAATGAGGATTATCCAACTCAATCATCAATCACAAACATCTCCAAAGACAAATAAATCAAGCATCTATTTTAGGAGTTTACATTCTACCATGATTGATATCTACACTCTAAATCATCCTGTTATTTCTAAGACTAACTTAACTCTCTATTATTCATATTAAATTAGGTAAGTTTAGTTATTAAGTAGTAATCCCTACACTCAAGTCATCACTAAGTTTAAGGAACTCTCTCTGTTTAGTAAATCATTCAACCAATACATTTGATTCAACTTACAGTTCTAGCTAGAATCATACACCTTTACATATCTTACTTCCTAGAACTTAGCCAAACTTAACTTTAGGTTTTTAAGTTATATCATTACCTCATCTTATCACAAGAAACCATCCGATAGATCTTCTTGTAAGCATATCGCATACTCCAACTAAACATAATATCGGGTTCACCCTTTTTATGATAGTAAAGACTAGCTCTGTAGATTAGAAGGTCACCTAATTCATCTATCATTGTAGACATTTAGATATTAAACAATATCAATCATTTAGTAAGTCATATAAATACAAACATCCCTCAAGGAATCCATAGAAAACACAATATCTCATAATTATATTATTATTACATTAATTCTATGTTTTATCAATCCAAACACCATGCCCATAGGTCTAGATATGAAATCTCCCATCAACTATAGTTATTACAGGCAACTAGACTACTATATATATTAAACTATAACCTACCTCAACCGATCATCTTGAAACAAGAAAGCCGCTGACACGACCCGAACTGGGGCTTTTTTGTTATGGGCATCCTAACTCCAACCAGGATGGGGGACCACCCCTGTTATCCAACCAAACCTCCAAACACGTACCCTGAACCGGATGGATTCCAAACATATAACATGATAGGGTTTTGTACAACACCAGACTCTGGGATTGGTCCAAAGCCGTGACCAACCCAAGCAAGTCCAACCATCCAATACCAAACCAATAACCATACATAAACCAAACAATAACCAAGCACGAGTCCATAACATAATAGGATGGAACAATTATAAATACAGCTAAACGGTATCAGCCATAATTGCAATACCAATACCAAGGCTGACACCACTACCGACACATCCCATACCAACCCATAGTAGTTCCACAAATTCTCTAATAGAAAGTAATACAATATCTGGTTAGGACATACCCATAGCCAAAACCAATGTCTATGAAATAACCAAAGTATAGAAAAACATCCATGAGATGAAAAAGAGCCTTCTGGAATATGAAAGCTTACCACATCAATCCAATCGAGCTGATCCTGAATCAAATCACTGAGCAAGAGGAATAGAATAGCCGATTCCTGCATCACGTGGGGATACATCCACCCGAAAATGGGTTAGCAGGTTAACGCTAACATGCACTCAAGATAAGGATAGAATAATACCAATGTTTAAAGCCAAGTAAACGAACCATATTCATTCACAAACATACATAGACATATATATATAAACATGCTGGGAAAGGGAATCGGGTTTAGCATTTCTTAAAAACCATTAACTTGGGTATATGTAGCTTAACGATCCTAGAACCACCCACGGGCTAGATGGTTCTAGTGTAACCCCCTGAACGGGCCCCGATGCGTGTAGCCGCATGAACCAAAGATACCATAGGAGTAAGGGATTCTCGAGTACCCTTCACTCTCTATTTTACACATGTACAATTGTACTAATGGGATTCCCGTGTACCTTGTAAGTATCATATATGGTCTCCATGACATATCCTCATGTCGGCAAACATGAATTTCCATTGTCCGTCCATTGGACTCTCACTTTCACGGTTAGCTATCACATCCCGCCATTATTGCCCAATTAAAACCCTTATCACACAACAAGACCACCATTTCTTTTATTATTAACCAAGGCTATAAGTAGTGGTATCGTCATACCTACTATAGTTTGCAAGCAATGTCCTTAGCAATCCTTTTTAGAAAGAAGGGATTCTTATGTACCCATAGATTATATTATTAAATTGACTTGGGGGAATCCCGTGTACCCCACAATTAATCATTATTATGTTTGCTTGGGGGATTCCTTTGTATCCCACAAGGCTTTCAATTAGACCAACCATAACCACCAAGACCTTCCCATTTATCCAATCCAAAACATTTAAACCATTTATATAATTTTTGATTCCACTACCAAGTTATACCATACAATAGTTCAATTAAAAGACCAATAATGTGACACGACCCACCCTAGGGCCTTGTCATAATGGGCGTACCAAGTCCGACCAGAACCTGAGACCACCCTTGTTACCCAACCCAACCTCCATCCGCATGTCCTGAGTTGGGTAAATTTTAAGCATATAATAAGATAGTGTAATAGCTCACAAGAAAACTCTAGGATATGATCACAACCATACCGACCCAACCGAGTCCAACCATCCTATACCAATAATCCAACCATACCAAACCATACCGAAACAAGGGCCATAACCAAGGATGGTCTAAAATTTAATACAACTAGTCCCAAAAGGAAATATGGTGGAATAGTGAGAAATTATGTTCGATGATGCCAGTCTCAATACCAATACCAATTCTAAAGCTGACACCTATACCGATCCAGCCCATTCCAACCCATAGAAGTACCACAAAGTATTTAACCAAAAGAAAAATGAATTTTAGTTGGGACTTGCACCCAACCATAGCCAAAACCAATATCCAAAATAAAATTAAAGTGTCTAGCAATATCCATAACATGAAATGGAGACTTCAAAAAGGATGGAATCTCACCACTTCAGTCCAAATGCTTATCCCCGAGTTAGTCACTACGTAGAAGGAGTAGAATGGTCGGTTCCTGCATAGCATTGCTATACAACCGTCAGTAGACGGGGTTAATGAGTGACCGCTAGCATGATCTCAGGGTAAGGATAAAATAATACAATTTACAAAACCAAGTAAAACCATCCATATACACAAAACTACTAACACACACACGCATACAGACACACATATATAACTATGTCGGGAAAAGGGATCGGGTTTAGCATGCCTTTAAAACATTTACTTGGGTTGTGTAGCTTTGTCGTTCTAAACCACACATAGGCTATATGGGTCCAGCTCCCCTAAAAAAAGGCTCTAGTGCGTGTAGCTGCACAACCAAGGAAGCAAACGTAGGATGAATAGTATATCCCCAAAAATATAGTGTGACATCATGCACAATGTTACCAAGACCAACCTCATATCGATAAATATGAGTTTCCAGTTTTGGTCCTCCCTCCCCGAACCTCCACCTTCCATGGCTTAGCTACACCTCTCGCTATTATTGCCTAGTTAAAACCAATTTCTATATAACCCAATCATTATCCACTTATTAACCAAGACCATTAATATTGGTATCGTCATATCTATGTTTACTTGCAAGTATTATCCATACAACCATCTATTGATTTAAGGGGACTTTCAAGTGTCCTTCCATTTACCATAAAAACAAATTAGGGGATTCCATATGCCCCTCAAGCATAACCATTAGTCGTTGACCATTTAAACAATTCATAATTCCTTTACCATGTTTTAAAACAAGCAAGAGTTCCATTAAAAGTAGTCAATGCAATGAACGTATCTTTATAAGCATTTTGTCAAACACATTGCGGGCATAATATGATCAAAACAATTACCATTAAGCCATTCCCGTGCAATCAATTACCCAAAACCACCATTAATGCATATTAAAGCATAATTAAAACTATGAGACACTATAACCAATCATTTAATATCAAAACCCCCAAATCATAATTGACAACCAAAATCATACAATAAATGAAATCATGAAAACAATCATAAAAATCATGCCTTTAGTTAGAATTAACAATGAGGGAAGAGAGCATGCCTTAAACCAAGATGATGATGGAATGAAATCACCAAGACAAGCCCCAAATTGATCCTTTAGTTTCAACCCTAGCTTCCCTTGCCCAAAAGCTCTTGAGAGATTTATGGAGTCTTTTAGAAGAGTTCCTAAGAGTTAATGAATGGAATAATATAGTAATTAGCCTTCCAAGTAGGTTAGAAGTTCTGGGACAATATTAGGATAAGTGGGGAAATGTCCACAATAACCCCACTTAAGTTGCACCAATATCCCATCACAGGGGTACGACTGACTCACACGAGTCGTACCCTACAAAGTGATTGGTATCCTCCACTCATATCTTGGACTCAACCCTTAGATCCAATATTGTTCATCACACGACTCATCCAACTAAGTCGTATTGATAGCATATGATCTGTACCCTTCATCCAAACCCTTGGTAGATTAAAGCTCAAGGAAGATTGGAAACAAAGAGGCAAAGATATTAATCTTTCGTTTAACAAACTCAGACAATATAGATGTGTTGAAGACACATACCTTTCGCACGAATCCTAGGAGAAGAAAACAAATATGGATATTTGGAATTCATGTCCTCCTTCTATGAAGCTTCTTCTACCTTATGGTTCCACCATAGAACCTTAACCGAAGCATACCTTTTGCCCAAAACTGATGAACCTGCCTACCCAAGATCTCAATCGGGACTTCTTCTTAAGACAAAGAATCTGTGAGACTCAATCCTTCCAAAGGAACAACCAAAGAAGGATCACCAATGCACTTCTTCATCATGGAAACATGAAAAATCGAATGAACCAAGATTAAGCTAGAAGGCAGCTCTAGCTCATAAGCAATATTACCAACTCTCCATAAAATATTATAAGGACCCACATACCGGGGACTGAGATTCCCCTTCTTTCCAAATCATATTACTCTCTTCATAGGAGATACCTTGAGGAAAAACTTACCTCAACCTCAATTTCCCAAGTATATACCCCTCATATTTTCATAGAACTTTTGGCGACTTTGGGTAGCCTTAAGCCTATCCCGAATCACCTTCACCTTCTCCATAGCCTGGAAACCCAAATCGGGACCAAACATGTGCTCCTCACTAAGCTCAAACCAACCAATAAGAGATCTACACCTTCTACCATACAATGCCTTAAAAGGGGCCATACCAATACTGGAATGATAGCTATTATTGTAAGCAAACACCGCCAAAGGTATATGCTCAACCTAATTGCCATCATAATCAATCACAAAAGCCCAAATAATATCATCCAATGTCTTAATAGTTTTCTCCACTTGCCCAACCATCTGCGGATGGAAAGCAGTACTCAGACTCACCTTGGTCTCCAACTCTCTTTGAAAAGACCGCCAAAGTAAGACATATATTGTGTGCCATGATAAAAAATAATCAAAACCGGCACCCCATGAAGCTTCATAATCTCCCGGTGATACAACTTAGTATAATTCTTTGTCGAGAAGGTAGTTCGCACTGGCAAAAAGTGTACAGACTTACTCATCCTATCCATGATGACCTAAATTAAATCATATTAATTCTAAGACCGAGGAATACCAATAATGAAGTCCATATTGGTCACTTCCCACTTCTATTCGGGAAAATCAATTTCTTGATACAACCCTACTGGCCTCATATGCTCAACCTTAACCTGTCGACAAACCATGCACTTGGCCACGAAATCAGCCACATCCCTCTTCATACCATTCCACCAATACATCTCCTTGAGATAATGATACATCTTAGTCGAGTCAAAATGAACAACATAGAGCAACTCATGCACGTCAGCCAAAATCCTTTGTCGCAACCCGTGGACATCAGGAACAAACAACCTCCCTTAGTACCGTAAAGTACCATCACCACCAATCTCAAATACCACTACCTTTTGCCTACCAATGTTATTATTGATTTTCATCAAGATAGGATCTGGCACTTGATTCTCCTTAGTCTCCGCACCAAGAGATGATCGAACAACATCTAGCACCATCACACCACCCTCATTGGAGTCCAAGAGGCAAACTCCAAGATTATCCAAGCGGTGAATATCCTGCACTAATTCCCATTTTTCTTCCTCCACATGGGTCAAACTCACCATGGATAACTTTCTAAGAGAATCAACAATCATATTAGCCTTACCTGGGTGATAGAAAAGACTCATATCATAATTCTTGAGAAGCTCAAGCCATCTTATCTGCCTAAGATTAAGCTCATTCTGGGTTAACACATACTGTAGATTTTTGTGATCAGAAAAGATATCCACGCGAACACCATACAAATAATGCCTCCATATTTTCAAAGTAAACACAATCGTAAACAGCTCTAAATCATGAGTAGGATAATTCCTCTCATGTACCTTCAACTCCCTGGTAGCATAGGCAATCAACTTCCCATTGTGTATTAACACACAACCAAGACCTACCCGAGATGCATTGCAATAAACCACAAACCCATCATTTTCTTTTGACAAAGTAAGAATTGGAGCCAAAGTTAACTTATCCTTCAAATTCTTGAAACTCCCTTCACAAGAATCTAACTAAGAAAACTTAACTTTCTTCTAAGTTAACTTAGTTAAAGGAGAAACTATCGATGAAAAGCTATACACAAACCGCCTATAATACCCGACTAAACCCAAGACGCTTCGAATGTTGGATGGAGTCATTGGTCTAGACCAAATTTTCACCACAACAACCATCTGTGGATCTACCATGATTCTTTCAATCGAAATAGTATGACCCAAGAAAGTTATAGCGTTCAACCAAAAGCACACATGGAGGACTTGGCATACAACTGTTGTTCCTTTAAGGTCTACAACACCACACAAAGGTGATTAACATGATCCACCTTGCATTTCGAATAAACCAGAATGTTATCAATAAACACAATAATGAAGAGATCTAACTACTGACGAAAAACCCTATTCATTAGATCCATAAATGCCACTAGAGCATTAGTCAACAAAACTGATATTACCAAAAACATAACGTGCCCATACTAAGTGCAAAAATCCATCTTAGAGATATTCACCTCCCTAATCTTTTGTTGATGGCACCCAGACCAAAGATCTATCTTAGAAAAGAACTTGTCACCGTGCAACTGTTCAAACAGATCATCTATCCTTAGAAAAGGATACTTGTTCTTGACCGTCACCTTGTTCAACTACCTATAGTCAATGCACATCCAAAGGGAGTCTACAAACAACACCGGTGGACCCCAAGGAGATACACTAGAAAGAATAAACCCCTTATCGAGAAGATCCTTATATAGCTCCTTAAGTTCCCTCAACTCAGTAGGAGCCATTTAAAATAGAGGAATCAAAATTGGATGAATGTCTAAAATTAGATCAATACCAAACTCTATTTCCCTACCTAGAGGAACATCAGGAAGATCATCTAGAAAGACTTCTGGAAACTCATTAACCACTGGAACTAACAGGAAAAAAGGACTGTCTGAGTTAAAATCTTTAATCCAGACTATGTGATAAAGACAACATTTAGATATTAACCTCCGATTCTAAGATAAGAAATAAACCTCCCCCTAGGAGCTAAAGAAACACCCTTCCACTCTATAATTGGTTCACCAGGGAACATAAATATAACCTTACAGGTTCGACAATCCAATGTCGCCTATTAAGAGTGAAACTAATCCATACCCAGAATGACATCAAAATCCATCATATCCAACTCAAACCGATCCACCAAGGTCTGCTTGCCACCAAAATATACCACACCCTCCTATAGACTCTCTTAGCAATAACTGATTCACCTACTAGGGTAGAAAAAAGGATCCAATTTTTTTTGGATCAAAACCAAAAGATATAGCCACATAAAGAGTCACATAGAAGAGAGTGTACCCCGATTCAAGAAAATAATATATGTCACCAGAGAAAAGTTGTAACGTACCAGTAACGACATCAGATGATACCTCTAATTCCTGTCGATTCGCCAAAGCATATAGCCTGTTCAGACCAACACTAGAACCAGGACCAGTAGCAGAAGTATTTACAACACTACCAGGTGTAGGAGTAGAAGATTAAGCCACAAGAATCATATTCTCCCCCATAGAAACCTTATTAACCGGATAATCCCTGAGTCGATGGCCTGCCTGGCTGCACTTGAAGCATTTGTCCCTTTTTTTATCGCAGTAACCCCAATGAGGAAAACCTCAAAATCGACAAGGAGGACATAAAAAAATTGACCGACCTCTGCTTTCCTGAGATTAGGCACTCTGCGCCCAAAAATTATCACCACTATGATGACGCCTTCCGCCTAACTAGTAAGGAGCACTAGAACAAGAGTAGGAACCGGAAATTGCCCACTTTTTTTTCTTTCATTTACCACCATCTCGACCACTCTGAGACTGAGCACCTCCCTAGTCAAAAATCCTGCTCCTCATACCCTGTCTATCTCAAAACTTCACTTGTTTTCTCTTCACATCCTCTACCATCTGCATCTGAATAGTCAACCTAGTGATTTCCATATCTTTAATCAGCAAGGCAATCTTGCTCTCCAAAATCAAATCTTAACTCAACCAAAAAGAGAACTTCCTTGTCCTTATCCACATGTCAACTACTAAATTAGGAGCATACCTTGACAATTGATGAAACTTTAAGGCATATTCCTTGACATACATTCTCCCCTGCTTGAGATTCACAAACTCCTCCATCTTTGCTCCCCTCAACTCTTGGGGAAAGAAATGATCTAAGAAGGCTTTATAAAAAGTATCCCACAAGACTGATTCTTCCACATCACCCTTATATCTGTGCTACTCTTCATATCACTAAAATGCAATATCTTTGAGTCGGTAAGTTGCAAAGTTTACCCCCTTCACATTAGTAGCCTGCATCACCCGAAATATCTTTTCCATTTCATCCAAGAATACTTGTGGATCTTTCTCTACCTACACTCTAGAAAAACTGGGAGGACTCATCTTCATAAATTGGCCAAACCTTATGGCCTCATCAGACAAAGCACTAGTCGTACCCCTCTCAGCCTAAGTAGCGACCATTTAAGCAATAACATGAATACACTGACAAAATTCTGCATTAGTAATCTTACCTTGAGGAGGACTAGTAAAAATTGATGGAACTCCAGAACTATCAGGGATAGGACCTTGGGATCGAAGATGAACCCCAAAGTAGGATACACCCCTTTAGCAGTACCCCCAAATGGGATAGAGGAATTTCTGTGTTCTAAATCTACGAGGCATGATCTGAAAGATGAACAAACAAGGATTAAAGAAGATTCTAGGACTGGGACTCCAAGCTTGAAAAAAGAATACCAAGAAAGTGAAACATTCCTAAATGCATAGCATGATACCAGGGAAAAACAGTAGATTCCTGCATAGCGTGGGTATATAGTCGCCAGTAGATGGGGTTAGCAAGTGACCGCTAGCATGATCTTAGGGCAAGGATAAATAATCCTATTTATAAAACCAAGTAAAACCATCCATATACACACAACCATAAATATATATAAAACCATGCCGGGAAAAAGGGACTGGGTTTAGCATGCCTTTAAAACCTTTTCCTGGGTTATGTAGCTTTGCCGTCCTAAACTACCCACGGGATATATGAGTTCAGTACTACCTGCTAAAAGGGCCCCAGTGTGTGTAGCCACACGACCAGAGAAGAAAACATGGGATAACTAGTACATCCCTTAAAATAGAGTATGACGGTCACCAAGAACTACCTCACATTAGAAAATATGAGTTTCCAATTTTTGTCCCCTAGGGAAATCTACCTTCCATGGATTAGAGACGCCTCCCACAATTATTGCCCAATTAAAACCAATTTCCAAATAACAAAACCATTTTCTATTTATTAATCAATTCCATTAATATTGGTATCATCATACCAATCCTTACTTTAAAGTATTATCCATAGACAACCATATATAGGTGTAAGGGGACTTTCAAGTGCCCTTTTATTTACCATATTAAAACACTTAGGGGATTCCATATGCCCCTCAAGCATAACCATTAGCCATTTACCATTCAAAACTATTTAAACCAGGCATAATTTTCTTTACCAAGTTTTAAAACAATCAAGAGTTCCATTAAAAGTAGACAATGTAATTTTGTCAAACACATTGGGGGCATAATATGACCAAACCCAATTCAAATTACCACTAAACCATTCCTATGCAATCAATTACCTAAATTCACCATTAATGCATATAAGAGCATAATTAAAACCATGGGAAACCATAACTAACCATTTAATATCAAAACCCCCAAATCATCTTTGAAAACCAAAATCACCCAATCAATGAAATCATGAAAACATTAAAAAAAACCATGCCTTTAGTTAGAATTAACAATGAGGGAAGAGAACATGTCTTAAAAGAAGATGATGACGGAAAAAAATCACCAAGACAAGCCCCAAATTGATCCTTTAGTTTGAACCCTAGCTTCCCTTGCCCAAAAGGTCTTGAGAGAATTAGAGTGTTTTAGGAGAGTTTCTAAGTATTAATGAATGGAATAATTGGGTAAATAACCTTCCAAGTAGGTTAGAAGTCATGGGACCGTATTAGGATAAGTAGTAAAATATCTAGAATACCGCAACTTAAGTTGTACCAAAATCCCATCACAGGGGTATGACTGACCCACACGAGTCGTACCCTCCAATACGATTCGTATCCTCCACTCGTATCTTGGCCTCAACCCTTGGAACCAACACTGTCCAGCATATGACACATCCAACCAAGTCATAGCATACGATTCGTACCCTTCATTCACACCCTTGGCAGATTTAAGGTAAAGGAAGATTCAGACACTGTGCACCAGATGAGTTCATGGTATGACTCATACTTTGGCTTACGGCTCATGATTGACCAATCTTATTCATACCCAACCTAAGTAACCAATTCATAGATTAAGTTAAGGAACCAATTGATCTGTATCCACCAATATGACCCGTACCCCTAAGTTGTATCCATTTCAGTAACCAAAATCTATCCCACCAACCAACAGTAGTCAGTATACGACTGGACCTTACCATCTGTGCCCTAACATATGGCTTGTACCCTCGAGTCTTATTGGGTACAGAGACTAGAATTCTATGAAATTTTCTAAGGGTCAAAACCTAGTGTGTTATATAATGCAGTAAAATCATTCTCATAGGCATTTTATCAAACAAATTAAGGGAATAGTGTCTCCAAAATAAAAACCAAGTACCAATTAACCATTCCCATGAGACCAAATGTCCAACCCATAATTATAAAATGTAAATCCATAATTAAAACATGGGAAAACTATAACCAAGCAATTATAATAAAAACCACAAACATATATTTGAAAACCCAAAATAATACAAAAATTGTGCCATAGAAACAATTCATAAAACATGTCTTTAGTTTGAACTAATAATGAAGGAGGAGTAACATGCCTGAGATTATGAAGATGGCGGATATAAATCACCCTTGTAAGCCCCAAATTGATCTTATTGATGAAACCCTACCCTTTCTTGACCCAAGAGCCTTGAGAAAATTTGAGAGTATTTTAAGAGAGTTTGAGTGATTGCAAATAAATTAGATAATGTCCTAAGAGTGTTATAAGTCGTGGGGACTTAAGAGGTTAAGAAGGGAATTGTCTAGATTACCCCCAACTTAAACTGCTTTAAATTCCCGTAGGATGGTAGGACCACCCCATACCGATAGTACCCTATCATACGATTAGTACGATAAAATCATACCCGAGGTAGAATTATGAGGGGTTGAACACTGTCCAACATATGAGTTGGATTATATGACTCGTACCCTATCCTCAGACTCATGGTAAGCCACTCATACTCAAATCTAAGTTAAGTTACTAAGTTTCAGATTAAGTGAAGGAAAATCCAAACTAACAACCCACCACTAACCATACGACTCGTACCCACCCAGTCATATAATTTCTAGAAACTCAACCACCCAACACCACCTAAAACTGTAAAATATATGACTGTGTCACTTGACCCGTACTATCACCATACAATTAGTATGGTGAATCATATGTTTTCCAGAAGGTCAAAAACCTAGGACTTTCTAAGGATCAAAACCCATGGTGTTTTAGTCTCCCCCACTAGGATCATTTTTCCCCAAATGACAGACAAGGTAGTGCAAGCATGAATTACACCCCAACATAATCATTCCAACCTTTAACTAAGTTAGAAACAAAGATGCAAGGAAATCAACCTTTCTATAACTAAGTTAGAAAACAAAGATGTGACCAAGAACACATACCTTGTGCATGAATATCTAGAGCAGAAAAAAATATGGATACTTGGACTTCATTTTCTCTTCCATTTTCCAAGTAGCTTCTTTCACCTTGTGGTTCCAGCATAGAACCTTAATGGAAGCTTCATCCTTATTCTTCAAATAAAGAACCTTCCAATCCAAGATCTTAATTAGGATCTCATCATAAGAAAGAGAATCCGAGATACCTATTCCTTCCAAAGAAACAACCGATGAAGGATCACCTATACACATTCTTAACATAGAGACATAGAATACCAGATTAATAGAGCTCAAACTAGAAGGAAACTCCAATTCATACGCAACATTACCAACTTTCCTCAAAATCACATAAGGACCTACATAGCGGGGACTGAGCTTCCCCTTTTTACCGGCCTCATTACTCCCTTTATAGGAGACAACTTTAGGAACACCCTAACCCCAACCTCAAACTCCAAGTCTCTATGTTTTACATCTGCATAGGAATTTTGGCAACTTTGGGCAGCCTTAAGCCTATCTTGAATCACCTTTGCCTTCTCCACAACATAACAAACCAAATCCAGGCTGAAAATATCCGCCCCACCAAGATCAAACAATACAATAGGAGATCTACACCTTCTACCAAATAATTCCTCAAAAGAGGCCATCTCAATGCTAGAATGATAGCTATTATTATAAGCAAACTCTATAAGAGGTAGATGCTCAACCCAATTACAACCATAATTAATCACACATGCACAAAGCATATCTTCAAATGTATAAAAGTCTTTTCTTCTTGCCCATCCATCTTCGGGCGAAAAGCAGTACTTCGACTAACCTTAGTACCCAACCCCTTCTGAAATAACCGCCAGAACTGAGATAAAAACTGCATTTCACGATCTGAGATAATCAAAAGAGGTACCCTATGAGATCTTCACAATCTCATGAAGATACAACCTCGCATAATCCTCAGCTGAAAAGTTAGTCCTCACTATCAAGAAGTGAGCCAACTTTTTCATCCTAGACACGATGACCCAAACCAAATCAAATAGGTTTCGATACCAAGGAAGATCGTTAACGAAATCCATATTGATCACTTCCCAATTTTATTTAGTCTTAATACAAGCCTCCATGCCCTATGTGCCCAACTTTTACTTGTTAACACACGTAACATTTGGACACAAAATCAACCACACCCTTCTTCATGCCATTCCATAAATACATCTCCTTGAGATCATGATACATTTTTACTGAACTAGGATAAATGCGTAACGCAATTTATATACCTCAACCAATACACTTTTTTGCAAATCATCAATGTCAGGAACATATAAACTCTCTTGACACCGCAAGGTACCATCACCACTGATCTCAAATAGCCTTACCTTTTTTCCCACCTACATTGCCCTTGATTTTTATCAAGAAAGGATCTAGCATTTACTTCTCTTTGATCTCTACACCAAGAGATAGCCAGACCGCTTCTTGTACCAACACACTGCCATTCTTGGAGTCCAAAAGAAAAACTCCAAGATTAGCTAAGTGGTGAATAGCCTTTACCAACGTCTTCCTCTCTTTATCCATATGAGCTAAAATCCCCATAGACAACCAGCTAAGAGCATCAACAATAATATCTGCCTTACTTGGATGGTAGTGAAAACTAATATCATAATCCTTGAGAAGCTCAAGCCATCTTCTCTACCTGAGGTTAAGCTCTTTTTGGGTGAATAAATACTGCAGACTCTTATGGTCCTAAAAAATGTCCATGTGCACTCCATACAAATAATGTTGCCAGAATTTTAATGTAAACACCACTGCTAGCAATTCTAGATCATGAGTTGGATGATTTGTCTCATGCACCTTTAACTGCCTAGAAGCATAGGAAAATACCTTAGCATGCTACATCAAAACATAAACAAGTCCTACCCAAGATGCATCACAGTAAACCACAATCTCCTTATTTCCTTCAGGAAAAGTGAAAACCAGAGTCGAAGTCAGCTATAATTCAGCTTCATAAAACTACCATCACAAGCATCTGACCAAGAGAACTATACCTTTTTCTGATTCAACTTAGTCAATGGGGAAGCTATCATAAAAAAACTCTTCAAAAACCTCCTATAGTACCCGACCAAACACAAAAAGCTCCAAATAATGGTTGGACTCGTGGGTCTAGGCCACTTCTTAACCACCACTACCTTTATGGATCCACTATGATCCCATCACTAGAAATAATATAACCTAGGAAAGTTACAATGTTTAAACATAATTCACATTTCAAGAATTTTGAATACAATTGCTACTCTTTCAAGGTCTGCAACACCACACGAAGGTGATTGGCATAAGTCACCAAACTCTTAGAGTAAACCAAAATGTCATTAATGAACACAATGAAAAATAGATCCAAAACTAATGAAACACCCTATTCATCAAATCCTTAAATAGTGCTGGGGCATTGGTCAAACCAAATGACATAACCAAGAACTCAAAGTGCCCATATCGGGTACAAAATATCATCTTAGAGATATCCACCACCCTAATCTTAAGCTGATGATACCCAGATAGAAGATCTATTTTTGAAAATAATTTGGCACCTTGCAATTGATCAAACAAGTCATCTATTCTAGGAATGAAACCCCTAGACTTTGAACCCTTGCAAAATTCCATCATTAGATATCTCTAGACATAGTACGACTATAGGTACCACTCGTACCCTTTGGATATAAGTTGGTGACCTCATATCATACCCTAGGAAGTATGATAAGGATCACTCACTATCCTTGGTATAAGTGAGTCAATAATCAATCCTACCTTAAGGTATAATTCATACCATGTCCAATCGAATAGAGTGATGCCTCGATCAAAAGTCAACTATTTTTAGTACGGTTAATAGATAAGAGATAGGGTTAAGTCGTACCCATTGGATATGACTCAAAGGTGTATGGTCATATCCTTAATAATGTGTTTAACCTATAAGAAGCCTAGGGTATGAGTCAGTATACCACTCATACCCTAGGGTAAGACTACTTATATGAGTTGTATGGTGAATTGTACCCCTGGACGAGTTCAATTTTTAGCCTCTAACTAAGGGCCTTGTGGTTATTTTCTATATCGATACCCTAAGACATCTCACTATATAAGTGTTTGTAGCATCCTAAACATTTATTTTGATGGATCAAACACCCTAATTACTCTCTCAAGATCATCTTTAAAGGATTAAAGGCTAGGGTTTCAAGCGTGATCTTCAAGAGGTAAAGTGAAGTCAATATTCTTTGTAATTGAAGTTTTCTAAGGCATATAACTCTTCCTCTTGCTAAATAACTCTAAAACCATGTATTTCACACTTGTATTAGTAAGTGTACATGGTGGTTTTGAAATCAAATGAAAAAGCATTTTGTTGCCTAATGATGAATAATGGTTATTCTTGCTTAGATTTATGTTTATAGATGTTATTGATGGTAGTTTGCACACTTGAATTCTTGTTGTATGTCTTCTAACATTTGGGTCTTAAGTAGCCCTACTTTTTATGGTTTTTACTATAAAATTGGCCTTGATAAAGACATGTACACAAAGTGTTTGTGAAAATATCTAAGTGAGATGTCTAGTTACATGGTGATGATACTTTAAACTAGGGAAATGGCCTAATATATATGAATGATTGATAAATGATACTGTGAAGATAAAATAAGCCATGTATTGTGTAATTGATGACCTTGATGGTTTGTTGAATATGAAGGGGTTAAGCCCCTAACATAAAAATGAACTTCAATTGTGTGTTGAAGTAAATTGTGGTATAGAACTACTAATGAAATGTGAATGGATCGTAAGGGTCTTAAAGAAAATAGTCTTATTTGTTTGATGAGTTGTATTAAGGAATTTTCCTATTGAAATGTTTGAGCAATAAAGGCTCCCATGAGGTCCATGTGGTCATGTATGGTGTTGAATTGGTTAAAATCTTTATGTGTGAAATTGAATGTATGGTCTAGAGTCCCAATGTCGACTAATGATAGTCGTGATGGCTTGAGGTTAAAGCCCCTTTCATAATTAGATCTCATGAGGTTAAAATGCCTCGCTAAATGAATTGGCTTGGGGTTAGAGTCCCCTATCTAATATAGCATACAGTTAGAGTCCCTTGCCTAATGTGTGAGCATGTGGTTAGAGTCCCTTGATTGAATGAATGTGTGTGAGTAGTTAGAGTCCCTCACTTATATAAATGTGTATGAGTGGTTAGAGTCCCTCACTTAAATGGATGTGTATATGGTTAGAGTCCTTTACTTAAGTGGATGTGTATGTGGTTAGAGTCCCTTACTTGAGGATATATGAATATAGTTAAATTCCTATGCCTAATGAGAAATACTTAAATCTATATGTGTGGAAGGTTGTAGTCCTCCAATGCATGTATGATGAATGAGAGCTTCCAAAGTGTTGATAAGACTTGTCCCCTTAATTAGTATGTGATATGTCTATATGTATGATACGGTTATGAATGTGATTGAATATGATATCTATTACTTGTTGTTAAATAATGATGTTATTTTATCCTTATCCTTGAGTTGCATTCTAGCATTCCAACCGCTAACCATCTTCGGACACTACGTCCCCACGCGACATAGGAACTTGAGCATCCTCTTCTCTTCCTGCGCAGTAATTAGATGATTGAAGCGGTTAGTGCATTGACTCTGGAGTGGTGAGCTTTCTTTATTCAGAAGACATTCGTCCTTGGTCTCCTATCTTTAGACTTAGTTATTTAACTTGGTTTAGCAATTTTTGGGGGCTTGTCCTGATATATACATTTCTAAACTTTGATTTGTATAGTTGTATTATGGATGACTGTGGACTTGGGTATATTGGTTAGTTGATAAATCCAATGAAGTGTTTAGACATGTTTAAGTTATGACATGTAGTATATTTTTTGCTATCTCATTATATCGGCAGGATTCTGATGACACATGTGATTGATGTGATGATTGTGCTGGGTTATCAGGCGACCTCCGGTTCATGTGGGCTTGAGGTACCCCTACGACATTGTAACGCCCCAAAATCGGGTCCCGAGACGTAACACGACTCTTAGGGTCACAAGTGACCCCAAGCTAACCCTTCTACTGGCATAACTCATAAGCAACTGAATAAAAATACAAATCCATACAAATCAGCAGAAATTAACTCTTTTCTGAATCTGATCGATACAAAAATGGAATTTTACAGGATTACAATTCTGCCTTTACAACTAAAATTGAAACAAAATACATCAACTTTTACTGAATGTCTATAAAGCCTCTACTAGTATTGACTGTAGGTAGCTGGGTCATGACTCCCGACTACCCCAACTCAATACGACTGAATAAATAAAATACAACACTATAAACTCTGCATAACTAACCCAAGCCCTTGAATCAAAAGGACTCATCACCTGCTGACTGGATACCACGAACTGACTGGATCCGAAGGTGCAACTATACCTTGTACCTATATTCTGAGAAAATGTAGCCCACATACGAATATGTGGGTCAGTACCATGGAAAGATACCGAGCATATGGGGGTGAAATGCATATATAAAATAATATCTTAATATCATCACAATTTATAAAATTATGTATGCTGATATAGATGACTCACTTAGCTCGAATTAAATCATCAAAATCATGAATGAATAATACATGTAAAGTAAAACAAGTGAGTCATTACAATACGTTCTCAATTAACTTTCATCTCAATTTCAAATCATCGCAACAATCAAATCTCATGTCAATTCTCATTTGAATATATTCCTTAAATCTTTTAAGAATAATGACTTTCTCAAACTCAGCCTTTTAAGCAAATATGTTTTCATCTCAGATAGAAGAATACACACATACACATTGGGAGATCCTATAACCGACATAAACCATGTGAGCTACATGGAGTCCAACGTACAACCCACGTTGGGGAGAGCCGTCCTATCCTTGCCATCGGAGTAGGACTTCCAGTATCAATTCAAAAACACTAGTGATCACTATATAAATCAGCCTCAGGCTCACATCCTACGGGGGCACGTAGTTCTAGGGAAGTAAGGTCACTTTATACCTCCCACTCGGTGCTAAAGATTACTCTTGTACTTAGCTTAGAAATTTAAATCAGCCTCAGGCTCACATTAAAGAAAATCCACAATAAACACTTCAATAATTTTCATCGGGAGCCAATTTGTTACCTCTTTATCATAATCAATAAAAACGTGGATTTCTTTCATAGTCGAGTTCAAAATAACTCATTCACGACCAAAAGGTCAAATCATTCAAAACATCTCAAATATTCAACATCAACGTGCATATAGCACACATTTTCTCAATGACACAATTTCAAATAGGGTTCAAGACCCAAATATCAAAATCATGGTAAATTTCTTTCAAGCATCATGCTTTAAGTCATAATTTCATATAAATTCGACTTTTTAAAGTCATAAACATCATAATCTCAAGATAACCAAGATAGAATATAAGTTCATGCTCCAAAATCATAATAAAGATATAAAAATCATTTCTTCGTAAAGAAAATTACTTTTGGGCACAAGAACGAAAGAGTGCTCTTGTTGAAAAACCCCACATACCTTGAATGATGAACTTTAGATCGATACTCATTTTTGGGATGTTAATCGTGCCTTTGAATGATGGTTCTTGGAGTTCTTGAACTAGGAACTTGGAATCTTGAATAAATTTGTAGAATTAATGGTGAACATTGGAGGTTCTTGAAGTTGGATGTAGCAACTTAGGGTTTTCTTTTTGAGGGAATTTGATGAAATATAACATATAATGCTTCTAATAGGCTTTAATATAGGGTTTGGACAGATTTTGGGTGAGGGGGAATGACCAAAACACCCCTAAAAATCAAATAATTCTCGCATCTGTCCTTTGGTGGACTATTTTCATAGTTTGAAGTAGATCAACCATAACGTTTTACTGTGATATCCAAATTAGATGAAACTAATTTCATTAGAAAGAGGACTCTCATATATTTCCGTTGAT
Source organism: Capsicum pubescens (assembly GCA_030864215.1). Lineage (NCBI taxonomy): Eukaryota > Viridiplantae > Streptophyta > Magnoliopsida > Solanales > Solanaceae > Capsicum > Capsicum pubescens. The sequence continues at coordinate 131,978,447 of CM061543.1, forward strand.
ATATAGTATCTCACCCAGATCATTGTGTACGAGGAGTTATGATCGTTTGAAGTTGACTCAAAAATTCACCTTTGATAGGCTGAAGTAGATCGACCATAACTTTTTGCTCCGATAGAAAAATTGGATGAAACCAATTTCATCGGAAAGAGGACTCGCAGAGCTTTCCGTTTATATATAGTAGATCACCAAGATCATTATGTAAAAGGAGTTATGATCATTTAAAGTTGGAGCAAAAATACGCTAGGCCTCCATATTTTGTTTCCCTGCCCGTTTTACTGTTCACTACTATTCACAGTTCGATCGGAATGTTCATAACTAGTCGTTCGGGTGTCCGTTTTGGATGATCCACATACCGTTGGAAAGATTATTCGATACTATACGCAATGGTGTGTCATAATCTAATACATTCCGCACGAAAAATTTATAATTCATTCTAGAAGATAGAACCCAACACGTTTACGCACAAAATTTCAACGAAAAATTTTCTGGGGTATTACATCATCTCTCCCTTGGAAACATTCTTCCTCGAATGTCGATGAATAAGTACAAAATACCATGGAAATAAGGACAAAAGGCTGGGATAACGAAGTCAATCCACTTACTTCACTCCAAACTTTCGAATACTTCATAGAACATGCGATTCATAATGAGAATGGTCACATAGTTGGATCTTAAACAAAGGAGACTGATTTTAAGGAATCGATATCTTTGGTTTATTCAGAGACTGAGAATCAAAGGTCTCGAAGGGGATCTCATCAAAAGAAGGACCACTTGCGCCCAAATGAAACGTCCCTCAACACTCACTCCAAAAGATTCAAATGACATTGTTCGGGGAGAAAATGAACCATAATTTGATACAATCCTATCGTATGGGAACAAGGACCCATATGGCATAAATTAAGATAGGAATTTCTAGGTCTTGGGAAACATAACTCCTTGCTTCCAAACTTAGCAACACTTCCCAACTACTCCCTCGACTATGTTCAAGCCTAACTCCAAGTACTCATGAGATACACCACATAACACTATAATATTAATCTATATCATGAACCTCAATACAAACTGAGCCTTACAACTCCTCACTTCAAACATAACTCTTATTGCTACTCCAACAACCACATACAATCTTATACTAGGGATCCACTAACTTGCGGTGCATTCTTTTAGACATACAACCATAACATTCAAGCCTATACTCATAACCACATACACACTTCACACATGCACCTCTAAACGAACACTCATAAAGCATCTTCCTCGCTTTCTCTAAGATTCCATCAACTACATCATTCACACATACTGGTCAACTCTTTAAACAACACACATAACATTTTCTCAACCAATTGAACTATACACAAAAACTCTGTATTACTATTCCTACAACCTCATAGAAGTGCATAAAACCCACGCACAACAATCTTTCCAAATAAACGTTTAAAACTTCAACTAACCACGACATGTATCAAGGACTTAGCCTCAATCTAACTTCACTTCACTACCGTGAGCACACCACCTTCTATCATCGATAAGGAAGTATCTTCTCTCCCTTCTAGACAACTGCTCAACACCATTATCTTGACTTAATGAAAAGGTCACAAAATTTTAAAACATGAAGACCTGAAACATGAAGGGATAATGTAAATAACTTGACTCTCTCTATAGAGGCCTTAGGAATAAAATATCAAATACAATGGGTTCATTAAGGTATCAAAACTGAAGACACCCATAACGGAAATTGAATCTCACTGATCAATAAGAGTATTGCCTGAGTACTGGAACTGAACATACTGTAAAACTTGAGTATATGAGTCATGGGTGGCATGCCCTGAATTTAGAGCTCATAACTTATGGAATGTGATTCCAACTGCTAGAAGAACTGGAATTTCTCATTTTTTGAAACTAGAAGAGTATGTAATTCTCCATCACGTGTATGAATATGAATTAAGATCATAGAACTAAAATGTAAAGCATGAGTAGGTTTTGGGAAAACTGAAAATACTGAAATAACGTTGGGTCAAGCACCGACCTTTCTCACAACAAATTTACAACTTACTGGTACTTCTACTAAAATGTAAAATCTTGACTTGACTACTTGTTCTATCATCTCCCCCTTAGCTTTAAGCCACCACTCAAATTCTCAAATACTTACTAATTTTGAATCTCCATGAACATCTCTATCGCTGGAATGTACACCATCTAGTGCTTTAGCTCTTATTTCTATTAGCTCAACTTGAATACTTTCTAACCTTTTGATAGACCATGCTACTTCTGTCTTCTCCCTCTAATACCATGCTTATGAACGTATGTTTCTAACCCATAAGAATCAAAATCACACTTAAGAGGCTCAACATTTCCAATCATACGCCTCGCCTTAACTTAGCCATCAAAACATCATCCATCGTCTAACTAGTATTTATCCATCTAACAATCCCATGGCACGACTCACTACACCACATACACTAATCCTCGAAATTAAAGCAGTCCCATAATATCTTGGGTGAACTTTCTCATCATAATATAATATTAAACTTAATTACAAGTCAACTACACTTAAACTCTTTTGTACACTGTTCAAGCCTATTAGGTCACTTCCGGCAACTAATACCATTAATCCGGAAATTGTCACATTCGGCTTCATGATCTCTAATCGTCCAAACTTAAGGTCTCACACTTCACATAATTTACAACTCCATCTCACGCATAAATCCCACGTGAAGATTATAAAACAACACATCCATGAACACTAGCCCACTTAAACTTCATAACAATAATAATTAATCCTAATCATATAGCCTATCTTATTCACAATCCATTAACACATCCTTCTTTCACCCGTCACTACTATCTATCCTTCATACATAACTTAACATAGTTCATAGCTCTCTACGTTTTAACTTAACTTCCTCTTGCAATCTGGAGAGCGCCTAGATTAACAACACTTACCCACCGAGTACTTTCATCACTAACCTATACTCTCTGTCATACAAATATCGTCAACACCCGTTTCATACCTCTAACAAACTATATCACTTCCTATTAACCCAATTGCATGAAAAAAGGGATTTTGCTATACTTATGCTCAACAAATCACACTTACCATCCTTCTTACTACTACACCTCCACATCCCACATTTTCAGCCAGCACATGGAACAAGATGGACTACAAGTTGCTAGTGGATCAAAATAGGCCTCACACGGCTTCACTAGACTTTGGTTTGGTGTTTTGATCAACAAAGTTATATGAATAACAAAGTAACTATGCTAGTGAATCGAAATAGGCCCCACACGGCTTCACTCGACTTTGATTTGTATTTTGAACAAGAAAATGAGATGAATAACAAAGAAGCTATGCTAGTGAATCGAAAGAGCCCCACACGGCTTCACTAGACTTTGATTTTTCAAAAACACAATGATAACAAGATTACATAATACAAGAGATAAAAACTTGACACACAACATTCAACGATCTAAGAATACACCTTACTCTGTCTTAATTAAATAACTCATAAGAATGAGGGCATAACTTTCAACTTAAGGAACTTAATACACTAGAGAGCTCCTCTCAAGCCCTTTGTGTAACTTTTGAAATTTCTTCTAGAAAATATAAAAGTATTACCTGGGGAAGAACTAGAGCTTTCGAATCATGTTATCTTAAAAATAATACATAGAGGGAGAAGTATAGATTAACATTGTAGATTCTGAGGAGGAATCTGAAAGCACACCTAACCTAGGCTTAGTTCACGACTTTTATGAACATGAAAAAAGTACTTCAATCTTTGGAACTCAAAAGCACTGACAGGATACTTTCTAGCTCCCTTACAATCCCATAACTATCTATGGAGAATTAAGATTAACTGTTTCTGATACCTTGAAAATGAGGCAGAGTTGGCCGGAATAGAGTAAGATGAGAATCTATATAAGCTTCTTGGAGAACCTTTTTATAGCACGATCTTAGACTTGAAAGAAGGGAAACATTTCCTAAATGCCCTGTAGCCTCTCGAAGAAAAGTACAGACGTCTCTGTACCGTTCCTCAAGAATCTACTAGACACGACTTCATAGACACCCTAGGACACTTGAACTCTGTGCTCTGATACCAAGTTTGTAATGCCCCGAAATTGGGTCCCGAGACGTCACACGGTGCTTAGGGTCACAAGTGACCCCAAGCTAATCCTTCTACTGGAATAACTCATAAGCAACAGAATAAAAATACAAATCCATACAAATCAGCAGAAATTAACTCTTTTCTGAATCTGATCGATACAAAAATGGAATTTTACAGGATTACAATTCTGCCTTTACAACCAAAATTGAAACAAAATACATCAACTTCTACTGACTGTCTATGAAACGTCTACTAGTACTGACTGTAGGTAGACGAGTCATGACTCCCGACTACCCCAATTCAATACGACTGAATAAAGAAAATACAACACTTTAAACTCTGCTTAACTAACCCAAGCCCTTGAATAAAAAAGACTCATCACCTGCTGGCTGGATACCACGAACTGACTGGATCCAAAGGTGCAACTATACCTTGTACCTACATTCTGAGAAAATGTAGCCCACATACGAATATGTAGGTCAGTACCATGGAAAGATACCGAGCATATGGGGGTGCAATGCATATATAAAATAATATCTTAATATCATCACAGTTTATAAAATTATGCATGCTGATATAGATGACTCACTTAGCTCGAATTAAATCATCAAAATCATGGATGAATAATACATGTAAAGTAAAACAAGTGAGTCATTACAATACGTTCTCAATTCATTTTCATCTCAATTTCAAATCATCACAACAATCAAATCTCATGTCAATTCTCATTAGAATATATTCCTTAAATCTTTTAAGAATAATGACTTTCTCAAACTCATCCTTTTAAGCAAATATGTTTTCATCTCAGATAGAAGAGTACACACACATTGGGAGATCTTATAACCGACATAAACCATGTGAGCTACATGGAGTCCAACGTAAAGCCCACATTGGGGAGAGCCCTCCTATCCTTTCCATCGGAGTAGGACTTCCAGTATCAATTCAAAAACACTAGTGATCACTATATAAATAAGCCTCAGGATCACATCCTATGGGTGCACGCAGTTCTAGGGAAGTAAGGTCACTTTATACCTCCCACTCGATGCTAAAGATTACTCCCGAACTTAGCTCAGAAATTTAAATCAGCCTCAGGCTCACATTAAAGAAAATCTACCATAAACACTTCAACAATTTTCATCGGGAGCCAATTTACTACCCCTTTATCATAATCAATAAAAACATAGATTTCTTTCACAGTCGAGTTCAAAATAACTCATTCACGGCCAAAAGGTCAAATCATTCAAAACATCTCAAATATTCAACATCAACGTGCATATAGCACACATTTTCTCAAAGACACAATTTCAAATGGGGTTCAAGACCCAAATATCAAAATCATAGTAAATTTCTTTCAAGCATCATGCTTTAATTCATAATTTCATATAAATTCTACTTTTCAAAGTCATAAACATCATAATCTCAAGATAACAAGAATAGAATATAAGTTCATGCTCCAAAATCATAATAAAGATATAAAAATCATATCTTCGTAAAGAAAATTACTTTTGGGCACAAGAACGAAAGAGTGCTCTTGTTGAAAAACCCCACATACCTTGAATGATGAACTTTAGATCGATACTCATTTTTGGGATGTTTATCTTGCCTTTGAATGATGGTTCTTGGAGTTGGATAAATTTGCAGAATTAATGGTGAACTTTGGAGGTTCTTGAAGTTGGATGTAGCAGCTTAGGGTTTTCTTTTTGAGGGAATTTGATGAAATATAACATATAATGCTTCTAATAGGCTTTAATATAGGGTTTGGACGGATTTTGGGTGAGGGGGAATGACCAAAACGCCCCTAAAAATCAAATGATTCTTGCATCTGTCCTTTGGTGGACTGTTTTTATAGTCTGAAGTAGATCAACCATAACGTTTTACTCCGATATACAAATTGGATGAAACTAATTTCATTAGAAAGAGGACTCTCATATATTTCCGTTGATATATAGTATCTCACCCAGATCATTGTGTACGAGGAGTTATGTTCGTTTGAAGTTGATCCAAAAATTCACTTTTGATAGGCTGAAGTAGATCGACCATAACTTTTTTCTCCGATAGAAAAATTGGATGAAACCAATTTCATCAGAAAGAGGACTCGCAGAGATTTCCGTTGATATATAATAGATCACCCAGATCATTACGTACAAGGAGTTATGGTCGTTTAAAGTTGGAGAAAAAATACGCCAGGCCTCAGTATTTTTTTCCTGCACGTTTTACTGTTCACTACTATTCACGGTTTGATCGGAATGTTCATAACTCGTCGCTTGGGTGTCCGTTTTGGATGATTCACATATCGTTGGAAAGATTATTCGATACTCTACGCAATGGTGGGTCATAATCTAAGACATTCTGTACGAAAAATTTATAATTCATTCTAGAGGATAGAACCCAACACGTTTACGCATAAAATTTCAACGAAAAATTTTCCGGGGTATTACAGACATGGCCCAGTTTCAGGGCGTGTCAAGGAAGAGGATAATTATTCTTAACCATCACCTTATTAAATTTCTAATAGTCAATATACATTCGATGGGAACCATCCTTTTTATACACTAATAAAACTTGTGCACCCCAAGGGAACACACTAGGACGGATGAAACCCTTATCTAAAAGATCCTTAAGTTGCTCCTTGAGTTTCCTCAACTCAGCCAGATCCATACTATAAGGAGGAATAGATATTATACGAGTGTACGATTCCAAATTAATCCCAAACTCAATTTTCCTATCTAGAGGAAAACTAGGAAGATCATTCAGAAAGACCTCAGGAAACTCATTCACCACTAGAACCGAATGCAAAGAAGGACCGTCCGAGTTAGAGTCTTTAACCCTAACCAAATGATAGAGACACCCTTTAGATATTAACCTCCGAGCTCTAAGATACAATATAAACTTCCCCTTAGGAGATAGGGAAGCACCCTCTCATTCAATAACCGGTTCCACAAGGAACTTAAAGATAACCTTATAGGTCCAACAATCTAAGGAAGCATAGCACGAGTGTAACCAATCCATATCCAGAATAATATAAAAATCCACCATATCTAATTCAAAAAAATCCACCAAAGTACCCATACTACCAACTAATACCACACATCCTCTATAGACTCTTTTAGAAACCACAACGTCTCCTACCGAGGTAGGAACAAAAAAAGGATCTGAAAAAACCTCGTGATCAAACCCAAAATACACAGCAAAAAATGAGGTCACATAAGAGATAATGGACACTAGATCAAGTAAACAATACACAATAGACATTATGAGTAAAGAGTTGTAACGTACCAGTCATGACATCGGCCGATGCCTGATACTACTGTCGAGACGCAAGAGCATATAACCTATTTAAACCTATTCCAACACCAGAAACAGAAACAAATGCTGAAGTAGCGCCCCTAGGTGCAGGAGCAGATGAAAAGGCAACCAAAACCTTGTTCTCTCCCGAATCAACCTTACCAATTGAACAATTTCTAAGCATATAGCCTAGATAACAACATTTAAAGAACCTATCCCTCCCCTCATCACAGACTCCCCGATGCAACCGACCATAGAACCTATAAGGAGGACATGATAAAGACAACTGAGCCCCACTAGCTTGAGATTGGGCACCCTATGCCCTGAAGTTATCGCCACCTTGCTGATGCCTGTCACCCGACTGCTTCTGGTAAGGAGCACTAGATGTGGAGAAAGAACCGAAGCTCCCCCACTTCTTCTTTGGCCACTTATCACCATCCGGACCACTTTGATGTTGCCCACCATGCTCAGAGAACCTAAACCTCTTAACCTACCTTTCACCTACCTCCGTCTTCTTTCTCTTTTCCTCTACCACCTGTAGCATATGAAGAACCAACCTAGAGATATGCATGTCCTTGATTAGCAATACAATACTACTTTCAAGGATCAACTCACGAGACAGTCCTGAAGCAAACTTTCTCATTCTGGCCCTCATATCAGACACTAATTCTAAATCATACCTAGATAAATGATGAAACTTCAAGGCATGCTCCTTGACTGATATCTTCCCCTATTTCATATTAACTAATTCCTCTGCCTTCGCTTCCTTAAACTCCTGAGGAAAGAAGCTACCAAAAAAAAGTATTAGAGAAAGTCTCTTACAGAGATGACTCATCAACCTCACCCTTTTCTTGATCCCATTCCTCGTACCATTGGTATGCCATATCCTTTAGATGATAGGTAGAAAAATTTACCCCTTCTACATTCGTGGTCTGCATGATCCTGAAGATATTTTCCATCTCATCTAAAAAACATCCTCCTCCACCTTAACACTAGTAAAAGTTGGAGGACTCAACCTCATAAATTAGCCAACCCTTGTGGCCTCAAACGATGCAATATAAGATACATCACACTCATCTTGAGAAGCTACTAACTGAGAAATCATATGACTCAACTGACAAAACTCATCATTTGTCATGTTAGGCTGAAGAGGACTAGAAGGAATCGGTGGAACTCTAAAAATATTAGGGACTGTACCCCTAGACCAAGTATGGATCCCATGAGAAATGTGTGACACATCAACATTATCCCCAATTAGGAAAAAAACGTTTTCGTGAGCTTTGGATCATCAAGGCATGATCTGAAAGGTGAACACACAAGAATTAGAAGAGATTCCAAGACTTAGACTCCAAGATTGAAGATAAAACACAAAGAAAGAGAAATAATTCCTAAATGCCTTATAGCCTTTCTCTCTTATGAGTGTGGCACGCTACACACCCTTAAAAGAAACTCTACTTGACACGGCTTTGTAGAATCCCAATTGACCTTGAACCTAAAGATCTGATACCAACTTGACACAAACCAAATCGTGGCCTTGTCGTAATGGGCATCCTAAGTCCAACCAGGACCGGTAAACACTCCTATTTCCCAACCCAACCTCCAAACACAACCCTAAATTTGTTGGATTCTAAACATATAACAAGATAGCATTTTGTACAATTCCATACTCTGGGATAGGTCCATAACTGTGACATACCCAAGCAAGTCCAACAATACAATACCCAACCAATAACAATGCCAAAACCAAACAATAACAAAGCATGAGTACAAACATAATAGGATGGAACAATCATAAATACAGTCAAATTGCATCATCCATAATATCAATACCAATGCCAAGGCTGATACCACTACTGATACTGCCCATACCAACCTACAGTAGTTCCATAAAGCCTCTAACCAAAAGTAAAACAATAATCGGTTGGGACATGCCCCCAACCATGGCAAAAACCAATGTCTATGAAATAACCAAAGTATGTAAAAACTTCTATGCCATGAAATAGATCCTTATAGAATATGGAAGATCACCACTTCATTCTAACCAAGATAATCCTAAATTCATTCAATAAACAAGAGGAGTAGAATGGTTGGTTCCAACATCGCGTGGGGATACAGCAGCATAAAGATGGGTTAACGGGTGAATGCTAGCATGCACTCAGGATAAGAATAGAATAATTCCAACCTTTAAATCCAAGTGAACTAACCATATGCATTCAAAACCATACATCCATATATATATATATAACCATCTTGGGAAAGAGAACCGTGTTTAGTAGCCTTTAAAACCATTAACCTGGGTATGTGTAGCTTAACCATCCACGAACCACCCATGGTCTATATGGGTCCAGTGTAACCCATAGGAGTAAGGATTCTCGAGAACCCTTTTCTCTTCGTGATACATATGTACAATTGTACTTAGATGATTCCTATGTACCCCGTAAGTATCATATATGGTCTCCATGACCAATCCTCATATCGGCAAACATGAGTTTCCAGTGTCCGTCCATTGGATGCGCACCTTCACGGTTAGCTATCACACCCTGCTATTATTGCCCAATTAAAACCATTACAACACAACCAAACCACCATCTCTTTTATTGTTAACCAAGGCTATAAGTAGTGGTATAATCATACCACCTATTACTTGCAAGCAATGTCCTTATCCATCCTTTTTGGGAAGATGAGATTCTCATGTACCCATAGATTAAGTTATTAAGTTAACTTGGGGGAATCCCATGTACCCTAAAAGTGATCATTATTGTGTTTTCTTGGGGGATTCCTTTGTACCCCACAAGACTTTCAATTAGAGCAACCATAATCACCAAAACCTTACCATTTAACCATTGTAAACCAGTTAAACCATTTAGGGTTCCATTACAAAGTTATACCATGCAATAGTTCTATTAAAAGTCCAATAATGTAGTAAAAGCATTCTCATAGGCATTTTATCAAATATATTAGGGGTATAGTGTCTTCAAAACTATAACCAAGTACCAAATAACCATTCCCATGCAACTAAATATCCAAAAAACCATTAAAACATGTAAATCCATAATTAAAACATGGGAATACCATAACCAAAAATTTATAACCAAAACCCCCTACATAAAATTGAAAACCCAAGACCATACAACAATTGTTCCATGAAAAAAATTCATAAAACATGCCTTTAGTTGGAACTAGCAATGAGGGAGGAGTAACATGCCTTAGATTATGAAGATGATAGAGAGAAATCAACCTTGCAAGCCCTAAATTGATCCTATTGATGAAACCCTAGTCTTCCTTGACCCAAGAGACTTGAGACAATTTAAGAGTGTTTTAAGAGAGTTTGAGTGATTTCAAATAGGTTAGATAATGTACCAAGAGTATTATAAGTCGCGGGACCTTAAGAGATTATGGGAGAAATATCCAGATTATCCCCAACTTAAACTGTTTTACCTGCAGGATGGTACGACCACCCCATACCAATCGTACACTATCATACGATTTGTACCATGAAATTATACCCTAGGTAGAATCATAAGGGATTGAACACTGTCCAACATATGAGTTCGACTATACGACTCGTACCCTATCCTCATGATTCATGGTGAGCCACTCGTATTCAGACCAAGTTAAGTTACTAAGTTTCAGATTAAGTGAGGGAAAACCCAAACCAACAACCTATCACAAACCATATGAATCTTACCCACCTAGTAGTACCCATTCCAAAAACTTAACCACCTAATACCATTAAATACTGGACAATATATGAATGGGTTACCTGACCCGTACTCTCACCATACGACTAGTATGGTAAGTCGTATGATGTCTTGAAGGTCCAAATCCTAAGAAGTTTATAAGAATCTAAACCCTGGGTGTTTCAGCCATACTATGGATGCTCTTTCCCTTGCACCTGTCCTTAAAATGCTCAATTATCTAACAAAATAAGTAGTTATAGGAGTAATAAATCAATTACTCTTCAAATAAATTATATGAAAATTCACATCCCCTAATTCTTCCTTTATTCATGGTGTATAAAAATACCCATGGGTTAATTACCCATTAATTAACTTATGATATTCAACCCTTCTCCATTAATAGATATTCAACCCTTCTCCATTAATAGATATTCAATGGTAAATGTTCAATTTTTATTGAATTCAAGGTTCCCCAACCATCAATTTTATATTTTAGAATCACTAATTCAAGTGAGAAATCGTTAATCAACAATCTAAAAGTAATTATAGCTGATATTAATCCAACCCATAGGTTTTTCCCAAAATAGTATTACAGGAGGGTTCAAATCCCCAAGAATCCCACCATTGAAGATTGTTCTAGGGATTCTAGTATGTTAAAAGATTAGAATATGAAGAAGATGATGGAAAAATCTTACCTTAACAAATAATTTTCGACCAAGAAGTTGGAAAATCACCATCCTAGGGCTTTGGGATGATGCTTTTGAGTTAAAACTCAAACAAAATGTCAAAAACTATTATAAATTGCCCAGTTATTACTGCAATAGTTAAATTGTTGTTGCAACAATAATGCTGCAGCTCAATAAATAGCCATTAATTATTGTCAGATCGGACAGTGTTTGGTAAATAGCCATCAATTTTAACTTTGAAGGTAGATTAACAAATTGTTAAATGCGTTGGAAAGAAGACTTAAATATATTTTATTTGATGGGTATTGAACCCCATAAATCAATTTATTCTAGGATATATGCTCATTTAAAGTTGACCCTTGTTTAAACTTTGCTCGAAACTCAATCAGTAAGAACACTTTCAACTTAACTTTATGCTATAGGTATTGTATAACATTAGTACATGTACAAACCATCCCATACTAAATTATTAGTCCTATAACTTCTGATGATTAAGGTTCTTATTCTTTACCTAAAATACTTTTAGTAACGACAAAATAAATCATTACAGTCGCTTACTAGTCATGACCTATAGGGGATGAGTCCTTATCAATGTACCAAATCCTAGACATCAAGTGTCTTCCAGCCTTATATCACTAATCCTATCAATATTTTTTATTATTGATGCATTCCACAATAATGAAAAATATCGTAACAATCACAACCTTAGTATAATAGAATAACACTTGTAAAATCCATCAAGTTTTATATAATTTCATTACTTGGATTACCTCTTAGGATATCAAATAGTCATTCACTTTTCTTGAAAATCCATTGTAAGCAATACTAAGAATTAGTTATCATGTACACATAACACAAATTGGGTTTCAACTACATTAAAAACATTACCTACCTAAATACAAGCTTGCACTACTCAATTAAGACTTATCCTTGCCTTTTTGTGCAATTTTCGCTTGGTCAAGGCCTAAAAAAATAAGCACAAAAGATAACCAATCAAATGACCTACCATGCCAAGAATTAAAACAAATCACTAACACCTAAGGACATTTTCATTCCACTCATTCTAAGATTTTTCTTCCATCAACTCTTCTTAAAACTACCAATTCCACAGTGACATCAGTGAATTAATGACATTCAAGAGTAAATTAATAATTAACAACTAAAAGCCAAGCATTTTACACCTAATTAACCTCCTTCTTACACTAGACAATCCACTAATTCAATCTTAAAACCTACCAAAAACTATTAAACATGTGATTCTAAGGCTAATTAACCACAACACTAATTAATAAGAATGAAATACTTACCTTTATAAAGAAATTTAATGGATTACAGAGGAAATTGCCCAAATTGCATATGTCCTTCCCTAATAATAAGTCTAGAATAATAAATCATTTTTTGTGAAAATTTCTATAGTTATAATGATTTACCCTACTATAGCAGTCTACTCCTGTTATAGAGGTATCACCTATTATAGCGGGATTTCCTGACATTGACTTTCGCTATAGTGGAAATTTTTCTGCTATAGTCGAGTTTCTATAGCAACATGCCACCCACTATAGCATGAGTGGAGAAGAAGAAACTCAAAAATCCTCTAAAATTTGCCTTTTTTGCTACACATCCTCAAACCATGACATCCTGTACTAACCCTTTTGTACCAAGTTTGATATCAATAAATCTACTCACTCAAATTCATTTCTAAAAAGTTCTATGGATTTCTTATCGAATCAGATAACATAGTATAAAGCTAAACTTTAGTACATTTATCAAATCTATTTCTAGAATTCCCTAGACCAACCCTGACTCTAATTTCATACAAAATTAGCCTAGCCTATGAATTTTAACTTTCACTAAGGGAAAAATCTTAATCTAAATATTTTCATGATTGAATCATGCATAACAATGGAAAGGGTTGTTACATTTTGACACCAATGCATGATTAATTTCTTTTGTAGAACTTAACTACTAACTTGTGTAATGATTCTAAATGCTTTCTTTAATATGAATATGTTCGTATTATTATGTTTGTTGTGAATTAGTTTCATGCTTTTATGCATAGTTGTTAGTAAAGATCCCATTTTAATGATACTAAAAGGGGAAAGAGTGACAGAAGGAAGTGTGATGACCGGATATGTGAAATCATACTTTTTATGTTGTTTAACCATTTCTCCGATTCCAATAGTTTCTACATGTTAATTTTGGAGTGTTACAATAGTTGACACAGTTCTTGATGCAATCAAGAATGTTTTGGATGAGTTTGTGATTTCTAGAGATTTTAAAAATCCATATAGTTGACTTTGGACAATATTTGCTTTTATAAGTGTTGGATAACAATTTGGATAGTTCCATTAGGTCCAGAATGTAAAATTTAGGTTAGTAGCATGGTTTGTCCGGGCTTGGAATCTTTATTTTCCAATTCGATCCTTCATTTTAAAAATAGTGAAAATGAGTCCTACTGGTTAATTTATTTTACACTATATTTTTCTGAAAATCCATTGTTTCAATTGAGTCCAAAATGCTAAAAATATCCCATAGCATATATGGTTTGTTCCTGTTGGGTCCCAAATAAATTTGGAGCATCTGATAAAAATCTTGGCAAATTCCAAGTTTGTTGGTGCAACTGCTTAAGTAACCAATTGGTTGCTAAAGAGAAAACCGCTTGTCAAGACCCAATTTATGAGTCATGATGGCACCTACTAAATCCTACAGTATGTAAGCCAAACCATAACTCTAAGCTAATGCAATGGGTTAATTTGGTGGAAAATTCTCAACATAGGTGAATTTCAAGAACACAATTTATAAATAGGTAAAGATTCAACATAGATAAATATAGTCAATACAAGATACCATCCTATGACCTGGTAGATCCAGTACAAGAGCATCTAGAAGTATAAATACAACCCAAGTATCTAGAATAGTCAATACATTTGTCTTAAAAAGACTAAATATAGAAACATAGAAGGAAATGGGAGACTCAAACTCCAAGAGCTCACCCTATCTCCAAAAATATCAACACAATACAATTAACAATCAATAACAACAACTAGTACTCAGATATGCACCAAAAAGGTACAGAAGTGTAGTATGAGTACCAAAACAATGGGTGCTCAGTAGGCATCATCAGTCGGCTGAGCTAAATCATGATATGACTATGATAAAATGCAAGATAACATAACTATGTCAAGGTATAGAAACGAACCTAAACCAACTCTGACATAACCGTGATAAAATAAGTAAATAATTTAGAATAACATCATAACATAACAATAAGAATCAAGACATGCAATCAAAATTACAAAATTGGCTCTCATACCCCAATTGGTGCAGAAAAGTAAATAACTCATTGTAGACTCCCATACACCTGGAGAGTTCACCAAAAGATAGAATAAAGCAACCATTCATCACTTACAAATAACCAACTCATGATTTAACCATTATTTCCCCATTTACCAATATAGTAACCTAATCAGCATTTATACACTAGTCCATCCATTAATGGACTATCCAACCCATATCACTAGATCAATTATCGGCTAGTCATCTTATATCCACTAGTCAACATTCATCAACTAGGCATAATTTATCAACTAGTCATTTTAGCACTAGAGTCCATTTATGTCATGCCACATTATAACTATTTCCTTAGTTTTCAAATTAGACAAATTGCTATATTAAATCCATACCCCATTATTGTTAATCATTTAGAGTATATTATCATAGCATGATATGCATATTCAGACTCAAACCGGTAAATATAGTTAATACTTGTACTTAAACCGGTAAATAACCAATAGCCAGACTCAAATTAGTAAATAATTAATAGTCGGTCCTGAACCAGTAAATATTTAGTAGTGTCATAATCATCCTCCATACTCAAACTAGATATATAATGAATAGCATAATCATCTTCCAAACTTGAACTGGGTATATAAATATATATATTAAACATCATGGATAACATCATCAATAGCACAAATAATAACATGATCTATAGGTGTCAAACCTCATATTAAACAACATAACCATCAAGTATCAAGATTTCCCCATATAGCCTCAATACACATTTCCAAAAGTCTAATAAGTATAAAGGTTTACCAAAACTAACATGTGTCATAGCCTAACGTGGGTTGAGGATCCACTTCTAATCCTTGAGTTCCATATTAGGAGAATTCTACCCGAAATAGGCTTAAGATATATATGTCCACATTTAAATGTTAAAAAAGCCACAATTAGTCCTAAGGTAGAGGTCCTTTCCAAACACATTAACTAATTCCAAAGGAAACTAAAGTAAACTTCATTAGTGTAAGAAACTAAGGCCAATCTTACCCTAAGCATGAACATCTAGAGTATTTTTACTCAATATTGAATGATCTAAGGAATTCTCATGCTAAATATAAGTAATGGAGTCCAATTCACCTAAGGCATAAGGGAACAATCTAAGTGTTTCAACTCTATTATTTTAAAATGGCCTAAACGATCCAACAAATCCAACCCTTACATTTCATTAATACAACACCTAAACCCATCCCAGATATAAAATAATAGCATAAGAATACTATGAAATAGCTTAATCTAACAAGGGATAAACCTAGGGTACCTCGATGCCGAAGAAACTCAATAAATCGCTAAACGATCGCTTTTCTCTTTCGAGAAGCCTCCTCAAGATGAAAATATATCATAAGAACATTATACTAAATAATATGAGAATAATCATATTCATATTTTACCATTTTGATTCGGGTACAGAAAATACATCAAAACCCCATGTAGGTTCCACTTATAGAAATTGTGTTTTCAAAACCAGCCCAATATTCTTAAGAGATTGTGGAATCATTACCCTCGAAAATAGGTGAAAACCAAGCTAAATTAGGGCTAAAATTAGGCCTAAAGATTTTTGAGTTTTGAGCACTAAATAAAGAAATTTAACCAAGAAAATGATGAATTCTTGTTAATCTAGCTTCCCAATCACCAAGAAGATTCAATTCCAGTCTATCTAACTATTTATGATTTTTACTTATTAAGGGAGAGATGATTAATTGCCAAAATTCAAGGAAAAGGGGTCATTTTATACCCAATTCAGGCCCTCAACATCCACTATTGCAACATGAGTCCTCATGATTGCGGTATCTTGGGCTTGTCATGTCCAGTTGCAATCATGACATACCTTCATAATCACAGCATCTTTACTTCAAGATGAGTTTCGATCACGGTCCAAAATTTCATTATCGTAGTGCACCAGAAAACCTGGTGTACCGAATTTTCCAAGTTCAAATAAGGACTCGATCGGGTGCTCTAGATTCTTTTGGAACCCTGTATATGCAAATAAACTATGTAACCATACCAAATTTGACATTCTAGATGTGATGGTTTGTCATATTTTCCATTTGAGGTCATTTTGAGTAAATATGGATCCCATACTCATATTTTATTTTTTTAACTTGCCAGGTTGACATTGGAAAACGATAAAGACTTCTAAACAAAGAACTGGATCTAAATACCAAACGAACTGCCCGATTATCGAACTGTCTATTCCAGCAAGTCATATAAGACTTGGGGAATTTTTAGAGAAGCTCTAACAGTAAAAATAAGATGAAATATGGAAAATGACCTGAAGGGTTATTACACCTCTTCAGCAACAATTGGTTGCTAAAGTGGAAGTAGTTTAAGTGCCAAAGGTTTTCTTTAGTGGTGACCACTTAAGCAATCTCATTCTTTTTAGAGGGTCTGCTTTAGCATTCCTTTATCCACTAAAGTGGCAACCCTATATATAATCCCCATTTTGCAATTTTTCACTATTTTTTGAATTTGTTCTTTGGATTTGGGAAATATTTAGGGATTTTCATCATTTGAACTTCGGTAATTCCAAAACCTTAAATCCTTTATATTTCACTAATTTATATCATCACAACACTCTTTAATTTTGGTTTTAACATGGGATTTTGATGACTTTTCTGATAAAGCTTCAAAATGGATTTTCTTTGATTCAACTATCATTTTAACTAGTTTTTACGTGTTTTTTTAACTATAGATTCCTTTAACCTTGGGGAATGAATTTCAAAAATAAAATCCTGATTTTATCCCATTTATTTTTAGCTTGTTTTTCGAATATCGTTTGGACCCAAATCAAATATGTAATACCCTAAGTTTTCGAGCTCTAGACCCCCCAAGAGATGGATGATTAAATTAGCTTTCTAAACCCATTAGTCACACCTTAAGCTTATATCATGGTAAAAAGTTATGGAAAATTTTCTAAGGCTCTGTCAAAATTACAGTGATGACGCTGACAACCTTATTGTTAGGACACGACGAGTCGTAATGAAGACTCATTGTCACAGCAGTGAAGGGAGAAAGATTTAAGTCCAGTGATGATGAGTCCAACATAAGACTTATTATCAATCTAAACAAGTCGTTAGGTTGACATGTCATCAAAGCAATGAGTAATCAAATCCTTGATCCTATGGTCAGCACTTCAGGCCAAGACTAAATACCTAAGCCATTACAACTATTTCTAGAAAATTTCTAAACATATTTGGAAGGGTTGTTTGGTCTTTTCTCAGTATTTTAACACCTAACCCACATTGTTTAGGTTTTCCCAAGGCTGGGATATAAGGAAACAATGCACCAAATTCCTCATTAAATTATAAATTTAGTTAACACTTAGAAAAGAGGTGTTCCATCTTTTCCAAAGGCAAAGTAGGGTTCCTCAACTTCAAACGTACATTCCAAAGAATTCTAAAATGATTTTATATATAGGTATGTGGGATTTCATTAATCAGTTCGGTGCAACCATTGAGTCTTAAAGATTTCTTAAATTCTCAAGTTTAATTCCCCCTCTAAGTTTAGGGTTCCATGACAAACATGATTTTTCTTAATTTCATTAGTTTAATCTTATAACTAAACTATAAGTACATGATTTCCCTTGATATTAGCATCTCCCATACTCATAATCATGAATTCCCTTTATATTGATACATTATTGAGTTTTGGGCTTGAATTATGAAATTCCTCATAATATTCAGTTTAATATTGTCATGTTTAGAGCTGGTGGGTTATGAACACCCGATACCTAGGAGTTAATGCATACATGATCTTATATGTTCTTGATAACTTTAGATTATCCATTGTTGATATTTTAAGAATATAATTATATTGAGCATATATCAATTATCAGTGTCATTCAATTAGGAGTATTACTTAGCACCGAGCGAACATAGGGATGAAGGCTCACCTGTCAGTCAGTACTAAGAACTTTTATAGAAGTCCATAAGTTCCTGAACTATGGTGCCACAGTAGGTTACAAGAGGTTACCCGCTATTTGAGGATCGATACCCTAGTCTTTCAGGATATCAGTTTAATTGATCTACGCCAGCCAGTGTTCGTACTCTTGGCAATGAACTACACACCCATCCAACTAGGGTTATAGGTTGGACCTAGGTCATCCCAAATTGGGGTATATCAATTATTGTTAACTCCCACAGTCCCATTTTATGTTTTTATTTTCAGATTATGCATGACCTAGTGTTCAGTTTTTAAGTTTCCATTATGTATATGTTTATACTTGGTCTTGCATAAGTTTACCATGTTTTATGCATGCATGTTCAACTTATATTAGTTATAATTCCCATCTCACATACCCAGTGCATTCAAAGTACTGATTGCGTACTTTTCTTGTGCTATATTATCTTATAATATAGATTCCGATGCTCAGCATCCAGATCGTATTTAGTAGTTTTGTACCATATTCGGTAGTAGTATTTGTTAAGTCCTCATCACTTGAGGACTAGAAATTTTATTTATTTTTAGTATTCTTTTAGATTTAATCAATTGACATTAGTTGGGGGCATGTCCCAACAACTCATATAAGTAGAGGCTTTCAAACAGAGAGATAGTTAGTTATATTTTAGCATGTTGGTTTTTGTTAGATAAATCTAGTTTTGATATTCTTATTCTGCATTGAATCTTTTATCATTATTACCATATTAATTTAATGTATCTTCCTCATTGTATTTTGTTACTTCTTCAATATTATTAGTGTTATGCAAAGACATGGGTTAACTTGAGGACTTTTGTGACTCTAAGAACCATGTTATGACTAGGGTTAGTCTCGGGTCATGACAAACTTGGTATAAAAGAATCAGGTTTAAGGTGTCCTAAGGTGTCTGAAAGTGCATGAAGTAGCGTCTTATTCATTGGCATGAATCGCGCACACTTATGAGTTAAAGGTTATGAAACATTTTTGGTAAGTCTCACTTCTTTCATTATTCATGTCATGCAATAGGGTGAGAACTCTATTAAACTTCTTACTCTAACTCATCCTCTACTCATTTATAGAAAATGCCTCTTAAGAGAACTATCAGAAGGAGGAATGGGAATAAAAAAGTACCACTGCTAGTTTTAGAAGACCCTCTAAATGAATAGTTCTCCAATTCCAACTTTAGGGTTTCTTTTACAATATTAGCCCAGTCAATGACATCTCAAAACAACTAGTAGGCTCTTGAACTATCCAACCCGGCTATGAATACAATAACTACTAGAGTCTGGTACTTCACTTAGATAAATCCTTCGATGTTCTTTGGGTCTAAGACAAAGAATATCCACCAGTGTTCCTAGATAGTAGTCAAGGAGTGATTAAAATCATGGGTATCACTTCAACTGAGAGTGTTGATTGGGATGTTATCAATTGCAAGGAGTGGTTCACATATGGTTTAGGAAGTGGAAGGAGGTTAGAGGTACAGATGCAGGGTCAATCGAGTGGGATGAGATTGCAGTTGTATTTTTGGATAGGTTCTTCCTACATGAGTTGAAGGAGGCCAAGGTGCAAGGGTTCATAAATCTAAAGCAGGGCGAAATGAGTATGAAAGAATACTTACTCAATTCAATCATCTGGAGAGGTATGATCCAACCATTATTTTTCATATTGATGCTTATGTATTGTTAGACACCAGTGCCACACTTTCCTTTGTGACCCCCTATATAGTAGTAGATTTTGCTGTAAGTCACAAATTCTCACAAAACCCTTCATAGTTTCTACTCCAATGGTAGTCCAATCTATGCCAAATGAATATATAAAAATTACCCATTCACGCTATCATATAAAGTCACCTAATGCAACCTTGTAGAGGTAAACATGACAGATTTTGATGTTAATCTTGGCATGGATTGGCTCCACTCTTACTATGCCTCTGTTGATTGTAGAAATAGAGTACTTGAGTTTCAATTTCCCAGTGAACCAGTCTTAAGAGAGAAAGGGTAGTACATCAGTACCTATAGGTCGGTTAGTCTCTTTCCCTAAGGAAAAAAATAATTTCCAAAGGGTATATCTATTATCTTGTGTAAGTCAAGGACTCAAGGTTTGGAACCTTAAGTTTAGAGTCAATTCTTGTAGTTAAAGAATCTTTTAGAAGTGTTTCCTGAAGATCTGCTTGGAGTCCTCCCCACCCCCTTCAAGCGGGAAATTAACTTTGAAATAGATCTCCTTTCAGATACCTAACTTATTTCAGTTCCACCTTATAGAATGGTTCCAACCCAACTCAAGGAATTGAAGGATCTATTATAAAAGGGTTTTATCAGTCATAGTATCTCTCCATGGGGTGATCCAGTTCTCTTCATGCGCAAGAAAAATAGTTCTCTCAGAATTTGCATCGACTACCATTTGTAGAACAAATTCACAGTCAGAGATCTGCTAATTGTTTCCTCTAAGAATGACCTATGATCTGGCTACCAGCATCTCAGAGTCAGAGATTGTGAAATTCCAAAAATAGCCTTCAAAACTTGTTATGGTCACGATGAATTTGTTGTTAGTTCTCAAATTTTATAGTATCCATGTATTTATACTCAGCTATCTAATGCTATTTAATCTATCATTATCCCATGCATATAACCCATGCATTTCAGCCTAACCTCATCTCATTTACCAGTATATTCAAAGTTTTGAGGGTTGTTTTCGAAATGTCACTTAGCTAAATTTTCATGTTCTAAGCCTCTTATGCATGCACTATGAGTTGAAATGAGCTAAGACTAATACAGGGTATTACAATATCTCCCCCTTGGGAACATTCATCCTCGAATGAGACTAATTAAGATGATAATATTGAGAGAACTAAAATCAAATACTGAACATGCATAACTGAAAACATAGTTGCATAACTGAGTTTGAAACATAATATGTGAACTGAATATCATGAATTGAACTAATTCCTTGAATACATGCAATGACATAAGAATGATTATAAGGTTGAGAAAGAAATGAGAGATTCAACTAATGAGTAACCATTTCCTCAGGCTGGATCTGGTTTCATGAAGAAAAGTGGAGAGGTTTTGGATGTGAAAACTCAGGGTATTGCCGCATCTCCCCCTTCGGATACTCTGTCTCCTGAATGATACTAATTTGGTTGAAATACTAAAGAAAGACTGAGATGATACATGGGACACTTAAGAACTGAATCATGATCGAATATCTGAATCTAAAACATGATGCATGAACTGAACTAGATTCACAATTTACATGGTTGCGAACAAACTATCTCTTGGAATGGCCATATTCATGAAACTTTAGATAGTAAGACAAGATAGGAAGAGGGAAAACCATAGGAACTTGTCTTTTTGTCTACTAAACTGGAATGTTGGCTAAACAGACTAAATTATACTAAAAGCTTATACTTAACTATACATTCCACTTCAAAACTGCACTTCACTTGAGGATACT
This sequence comes from Capsicum pubescens, assembly GCA_030864215.1. NCBI lineage: Eukaryota > Viridiplantae > Streptophyta > Magnoliopsida > Solanales > Solanaceae > Capsicum > Capsicum pubescens. The sequence continues at coordinate 132,000,906 of CM061543.1, forward strand.
TAAAATACTCACATGGGTACTGATAACTTTATCTACTGAAGTCTGAGATGAACTGAATTCTCTCACTATGTTCAAGCCTACTCAAATCTACAAAGTACTACACATCGCATCACAACACTAATTTGAATCATGAATACAATACACCCTACATTTTCACAACTTCTTATTTCATGAATAATTATTATTACCACTTCAATAACTACATTCACCTTCTTACTAGACATTTACTAACGCATAATATATTTAGTCCAAAATACTTACAAACATGACATTCAATCCTATCATCCTAACCATACATGAACTTCTAGGAAAACAACCCATCAAAGGATTTTTTTGTACTCTCTAGTACTTTTATCATTAGAAGCTTCCATACGCTCTTAAGAAAATCACACATAAAGTTTCAACTAATTATGACATATATCAAAAACTTGGCCTCAATCTTTCTTCAAACCTATAGCCTCATGTAAAACCAACAAGCAACAATCTTTTCTTAACATGAAATATTTACTCCCTCACATCTAAATAATTACTCATCATCACCATTATTTCATAAAGGGAGGTCACTAAAAGGTTAGAACATGAGGACCCAAAAGATGAAAGAATACTGTGCATAACTTGGATGCTTAACTGGGGCCTGAGAAATAGAGTATCCATGACATGGATTCATTACAAAGATAAAACTGAGCATATACATGAGATAATATGAATTTTGTTGATCAGTAAGAGTGTAGCATGAGTACTGGAATGAACATACTGTAAAGCATGAGTACATTAGTCATGCATTGAATAAACTGAGTTTGAAGTTCATAAGTTTCATGGAACATGATTCGTACTACTGAGTGAACTGGAACTCCTTATACTAGAAACTGGAGAGTACATGATTCTTTATTTTGTTCATCAACATGAACTATGATCATGGAACTAACATATAAGGAATGAGTAGATATCGTGATGACTGAAAACAAAACTTTGCACTAAGATAAGAATGGGTCAAGCATCATCCTTCCCTATTGATGTTCTACAATATACTGGCATCACTACTGGAATCTGAGAGCCTGACTTAGTTACTTATTCTATCATCTCCCCCTTAGCTAAAAGCCATCACTCTAACTCTATGGGACCCTTTTGATGAACTCTAGATTGATCTGCAACCATTCTAGGGTTCGAGATATAAAATACACATAAATACTGAACTCACCCTGGAAGAGTGCACCTGAAAGGGTAAAACCCCTTGCGAACACTTCCTTCTTAGATACAACTCTTAATTTTCTAAAGCCCCAATAGTCAACATATAATAACTTAAACACTGCCTAGTTTACAATCTTTATGAGTAACACCATACACCGAGTTCACACTTATAAGAATCTCAACACTACTTTCTATTAGCCGAATCTTCAAAGATTCAAACTTAGATTCTAACACTTAATATGGATATCCCCAAACCTTTAATGAACCATACTAACTTCTTTAATAGCCTACTAATATCATATCTCTAAATCACTCCCACATTATTATAGTTAATTTCAAAACAATAAACAAAAATCCTTCCACACACTATTTTAAGCCTTCTGGTTCATCTATCATACAACTAAGCCCATGGATACAATATCTACTAAATTTCGATAACACTATCCCCATTTTATTTCTTCTAAACTTTTGGGTTCATGATTCTAACTCTCATATGCTGTCATAGGATTCTGACAAGGTACCTGAAAACTCATCTGACCCCGAAGAATTGATATACTACCCCTCTAATCAATGACTGGTTCATTGGCAAACTAAAAATGAACAATTTTATTTCTACAATCAAATAAAGCATAGTCTGAGTAGAGCCAATCCCTGCCGGGAATGACATCAAAATCAGTCATCTCTAAATCCACAAGATCTACTAAAGTAATTTTCTGGGATACTATAACTCGGAATTTTTTATTTACCCGTATGGCTATATTAGATTTATCCACTGGGCTAGACACTGAGAAAGGGCTCTGCTAGAGTTTCAGAACTGACACCAAAATTGATAGTTATATAAGGGTTTACAAAAGAAGTAAAGCTCTGGGATCTAACAAAGCATAAATATGAAGATGAAAGAACTGACACGTACCCATAACCAAATTAGGAGAATTTTCCTGATCATGTTGGGGATGAGGTGCATAAATTCTGTTCTGGTCTTAACAACTGGTGGCACAGAACGCCACACCCGACTAAATAGGGTGATCGACTGGAACTAGAGGATGATTATACTGACTTTGCTAACCAACCTTAGGATATTCTCTGACTCTGTGGCCTGGCTGTCTACACCCAAAACACACACCACTACCAGCCTTACAAATGCCCTGATGATTCCCACCACATTCTCTGCAAAATGGATTAGTACGAATACTTTTCACACTACCGTATGACTTAGAAACTGGTGCTCTATCTCTATTGCCATTCCTAAACTTAGGCACTAGCTGAAGGTAGATCTAGGGCTTAGAATTTCTGATGGAACTGGAAATGGTTGCCACCTTCTGACCTTGGCATAAAACTACCTGCTCTGGACCTTTTACTCTCTCTTTCTCTTTCTCCCTACTCTCTTTCACTTAATCTGTTGAGCATAAACCATAAGTATAGATAGGACAAAGCCTGCAGATAGTTCCGAGTAGATACTGAATGAGCTAAGTTAATAAAACCAGCTCTAAATTTGGTGTGTGAGATATGTTCGCTTAGGGGATCGTCCTGAACGAGTGGTGGTGCAGGCTGTTTCCCATTCGTTCTTCCATTGTTTATTTTAGGAGACATTATCTATAAATAAAATGAAGTATGAGTTAGACAGAGAGTTTTAAATAGGGCTTATGCTCATTCGCATAACATGAATACTGAAAAAAGGGAAACTTTTCCTAAAACATCTTGTAGCCTTCTATCCATAAGTGGCGCGTTTCACACTTATGCATAAGACTCTACTCAATGCAGCTTTCAGAATCCCTAGGAAACTTTAAAACCTTAGGGTATGATACTAAGTTTTGTCATGACCCAAGGCTACCCCCTAGTCATGACAATGGTGCTTACAGTCCCAAAACTCTATAAGCTAACTCATAAACTGGTACCTGTTGTGAGTACTGAATAGTATACGGATAATAAAGACATAAGCAAAAAAATCAGTTGATAATTCTATAAGGTTTTAGAAACTGAAAACAATACTGAAACATAGTTCTGAACGTCTGGAAACATAGTAAAAATACTGATAAAAATAACTGATAAATAAAATATCTGTCTAAATGTCTGAAAGCTTCTAAAATTGACTTACTGTGGATTTGATGGGACAAACCCCCAACTAACTCTAGCTTACTAAATAATTGAACTACTAACATAATTGAATATAAGATAAACCTGTCCTCAAAGAATGAGGACTCACCACTGCTGTTACTATTGATAAGCTGATTTGCCTAAGCACAGTCAGGAAATTGAGCGTTCGAACCTATGATATTCAACATCATAGCATAAGAAATGAGTATGTGAATAGTAATTTTAATGTACTAGTACATAAGATGAGGTTAGGCTGAAATGTATGGGTTATATGCTTGAGATAATGACAGACTGAATAACATAAGATAGCTGAGTATAAATGTATGAAAACTATAAAATCAGAGAATGCATTACCAAGCATAAAACATGTTCTGATATGGTCTATAAACTAAAAACTGAAACACTCTTAACTGATTAACTGATAACTTTATGCTATGGTCAAGAAAATCAAAAACTGAACTTTGTACTGAATAATGAACTGAGATTGTAGGAGCTAGCTATAATTGACATGCCTCAATGTACTATCAGGGTCTAACCTGTAACCCAATTGGAAGGGTGTCAGTACCTTACCACGAGTACTAAGCTTGGTTGTATGGATCAACTAATCTAACACTCGAAGGAAGAAGGTGTCATTCCTAACTAACGGGAGACCCCTCAATGTATACGGTGGCGCTGTAGGTCTAGAACCTAGGGATTGTTACTAACGTCTCAAGCCTAATTACGGGGGAGACAAGTGCCTCATGCCTACTAACAGGAGAGACATCATCCCTACGTTCATTTGGTGCTAAGTTTTACTCTCAACTGAAAGACTCTAATTACTAAACTGATCTAAGTTTAACTGAGCCACACCTAAACATACAACTAACTGAATGATGAGGTTCATGGTTTATCTAAAATCATTCTTTAATTACTAGAAACTCTATAAACAACTAAATTTCAGGTATTTATAACCCCAACACTGAATGGAAATAACAATAAGGACATATTAAAGCTTTGAAACCTTGGTAAATGATCATTGTTCAAAATTCAACACTTAGGAATTTCATCAAACACATGTGGGGTCATGATCTTAAACATGGGAAAGGGTAAAGTATGTAAAAATATCATAGTTACAACACAAGCCCTGAATTAGGGATTTAACAACGAAATTTCATTCTTCAAACGTGTAAGGGCTATTTTCCAACAAAAAACACTGGTAAACATCATGTATAATCAAAATTCATAAAAGCTTCATAGAGACAACTCATTATAAATATGTAATTTCATGTTTTAAAATATAAAAATGGATTCTTGGACTCAATGGGTGAAAAGGGACCATGGATGAACATCACACATACATTTAATACTAAACCTTGAAAGGGAACAACTTTCTTGAAAGCTGTCTTTAATTGGGACACTTGATTTCTTGGTTTTCTTAAAATAAAAATAATTTAACTTGATGAATTTGGAGAAAGTTTAGGGTGTATTTGAGAGTGAAATTGGGAAATTTAGGCATACAATGCCCTAACTGAAGTTAAATCTTGTGTTATTACAGATTGGGGCAATGGGAAAAGACAAGACCCCTTTAGAATTTAAATTCATAACTAAAACGCCGAATAGGAGGCCACTGCAATGTGATGAACCCTTCATCGCCATACCCACCGTGACATGATGCAATTGCGGTGAGGTTCTAGAATTGAATTTCAAACGTGCCTCAATCCTCACTTGAAAAACCCAAAACTTCCCTGAGATATGACACTTACACCCTTAAACATGAATTAACTCAAAGACTTACATCTCGGGGTCGAGAAGGTCATTTTAAAAATCATCAAAGTTAAGAGGCCAAAAATAAAACTAAGTCCCCAAGACTTAGCTAAATTTTCAGGTTCCAAGCCTCTTATGCGTGAACTATGAGCTGAACTGAGATGAGACTAATACTACGGGGTATTACATTTACCTTGTTTCATAAATTCATGTTTTGCTTATATTAGTTAATTTTACCATCTCACTTACTCAGTACATTCAAAGTATTGATCGTATACTTTTCCTGTGCTAAATTTTCTTATAATATAGATTTCGATGATCAACATCCAGATCACATTTAGTAGGTTCGGTACTATATTCAGTAGTAGTTTTGGTGAGTCATCATTATTAAAAGACTAGTTATCAGTAGTTATTTTTAGCATTCTTTTAGTTTCAGTCAGTTAGAGTTAGTTTGGGGTATGTACCAACAACTCATATGAGTAAAGGCTTTCAACAGATAGATAGTTAGTTATATTTCATCATCTTGGATTTTGTTTGACAGTTCTAGTTTTGATATTCTTATTCAACATTGATTCTTTTACATTATTTCCAAATTATTTTGATTTGGTTTTTGCCTAGTAATTTGTTACTTCTTTAGTATTTTAAGTGTTATGTCAGGCCATGGGTTAGCTTGGGGTCATTTGTGACTCTAAGTACCATGTTACGAGTAGGAGCAGTCTCAGGTTTTGTCAAAATAGGGGCAATACAAGTATCATTAACTTTTTTAATGCGCAAATGTTATATTTGAATATTTTAGCTGATTTTATGGTCATTTGTAAGGTGAATTCTTCATGATAAATCACGCTTGTCTTGGATTTCATCATTTTGAGGTAGGTTATGGCATAACTTCCTTTAAATTGAGTTGGGCCATTTAAAAATAAGTTAAGCATGCTATGGGTTTGGAAAAATAACTATGGGGTTTGTATTCTAAGATCATTATTATTGTTGTATACCCATGTAAGGGCTTATAGTTTATTGTTGTTGCCATGTGATATCTGATATGTATGTTGCCTATGTAAGAGCTTTATTTGACATTGTTTTCCTTATTTGTGCATTTAAATGTCTTTATTCTAGATATAATGCATGTGCAAGGGCTTGAATTGTTATTTTAGGCCTTTTCGAGGATTAGTTTCCTTTACCATGATAAAAATGCCTGAGCTAAGGATCGATACGATATTAATGATGTCTTACATGCATATTTATTCCAATGGTTCCTAATTAGAGTTGATAATCATGAATTATAAACAAATTAAGTTGATTTATGGGCTCATAAATTGAATTCATTATATATATATATGTGGTAAATGGATTATATAGCTTCATATTGAGTTATTACGAGAATTAAATTATTATTTCATACATATACATTCATAAGATATTAGTACCATAGAGGAACACTGTTTTTGTAATAGACTAAGATGCTTTTATAAAAACCCTCTCCGTGAACATGAATTAGAGAGGTTAGTTGAGATATGAGATATGAGCTATGGTACATGGGTTGCGAACCCCCTATGGGTCTGATTAGGAGTTGCAAGCTCTAGAGGTTTGATGAAAGTCATGTAAAGACTTCACTATTCATCCCATGCTTATTATTTACACGACGCTACATATGCAATCTTTCCTGATTTCTTTAGTCTTCTTGACTTTTTCTTAGTTTTGTGTAATTTTTGCATGTATTTGTACTTTTTTATTTTAGTATTTATACTAGAACCATTAGTAGAGATGCTATGAGCTGCACTTTTCTATTTGCAGGTGATGTGCTTTTATTTTCTTTACTTAAATTATTTTCTACTTTACTCAATTATCCTAGGATACCTACTGAGTACATGTGGATTGTACTCATCTGCCCTTTTGGCACAGATCTCAGTTCGACCACCACACATGGTAACTGATTTTATGTGGGGTAAAATTTTGAGGTACATATTCACTTTAGTGTTTGAGGCTAATTCAGACTTTATCTATCCTTATTTGTCATTTATTTATGATTTAGAGATAGCTGGGTATTTTTAGTTTTCAGATATTATACTAGATGCTCCTGCATTGTGTCACCAGGTTTTGAGATGTATGATGTTTCTTTTAGACTTTAGCTATTATTGTACTTACATTGGACTAACTTTATTCCAAAAGTCTCCACTTAGTTTATGTTATGTGATTTTGGGTTCTTCTTTTATCAATTTAGGTGATTGACATAATTATCAAGGCTAAGCCGTGATAAGTATCATTATGACCCATATTTGGGTTGTGAAAAATTTGTATCAGATTAACCAGGTTCACCAACCTTATAAGTTTAAGTGAGGAATGTCTAGTAGAGCCTCACAAATTAGTACATAGATGTCCATATCTATCTTTGATATTCTATAAGATATTTAGGAAAAAACTACTCTAATTTGATACCTTATTATATTAGTTGTTTAGACCCAATGTTTTAAACTTGTATTCCATTCTTCTCTATGAAGATAGTGTGGACTTGGTTTAGAGAGGGTGGTGATATTGAGCCAGTACTCGATATAGGGAATTGGTTTGAGGATGAGGTAGGGGTCATGATCGACCTAAGGGTCAAGGACAGGCACAAAGAGCTACCCTAGCTAGAGGATTTTCAAGAGAGGCCTCTTAGGGATGACATATGTATTTTAGGGATGATTAACATACAGGGTATGTGGGGAAAACTATGCTTCCATAGAGTTTAGTCAACATACCAATGATCAAGGGTTTTTTGGTTCATTTCTTAAGCCATTTAGAAGGTATTCCATTAAGTGTAATGGGTATTCCTTAGACTTTGACGGATGTTTGACCATTAGTGTTGGCATCTGCTTATGGTATTCCTACTTCTGGGGTACAACCATCATCTATGGTGCCCCCACGTGTCGACTCTTTGCCTACCGATTCATTATTTCTCTAGTTTTTTAGGTATAGTTATGCCTTTTGATGATCAAAAGTGATTTGAGTGGTTTATTCACTTGGGTCTTCCCTACTTTAGTGGAGCTATTAGAAAAGATGCCTATGTGTTTTTGATTGATTACCAAGAGAAGCTACATTATCCTGGATCCCTTTTAGTCTTTTGAAGTTGATTATTCTACCTATCAGTTATCGAATATAGCTAGGGATTGGTGGAGGTGGCTTGGTAGTTGTACACCCTTGGGTTCACCTACTATAATGTCATGATCTGAACCAGGGCCTGGCCATGACGGGTATATCAAGTCCACCATGGACAAAAGATCACTCCCTTTGGCTAGTAAGCCAGCCTACAACATACATAGCAAAAGATGAATTTCGAACATATAACAAGATAGAATTATCACTAATAACATTGTGCTAAGAATCCATAACACCAAATCCCAGCCCACAGTTATTGACATAGACTCTAAACAAACCAAACCAACCTAAGTCGGGACATGGCCCCAATAATAGACAAAATAAATCAAAGAAAAGTCTATGATAAAAGATAAACCATGAAGTAACGTTCTTTTGGAAGAAGGAGGCTCACCACTTCAAGCTAACTGTTGACAACCTGAAAGTCCTATTACTGCACAAGATAAGTAGAAGTACTTTCCTTCCTGCATCGTGTAGGGATACAATATTCGAAGACAGTTAGTAGGTTGAGCACTAGCATGTAACTTAGGGTAAGGGATAAAATAATGCCATGGTCAATATTTTAAATTATTTAAATCAATGCACACATTCATATACATATATATATGTATGTTATGCCAGGATAGGGAACAAGGATTATCATGAGAGCAAAATACTAGCCTGGACTGTGTAGCTTAACCATTATAATAGTACCGATGGGCTATATAGGCCCCAGTTCTCACCCCTTGGTTGAGCCGAGTGTATGTAGCCTCACAAACCAGAGAATAATCATAATATATGCATGGGGTAATTGAACCTCCCAATCATATACTAAGGGTGACTTGATCACCCAATTATGTAATAAAGGGGACTCAAACTACCCGGTCATTTAGATCCCCGTGTTGGCAAATGTGGTTCCCAGTATTGATCCCTTTGGGACCTCCACCTCCACGAACTTGATACACAACCCCTTTTAAGCCTAATTAAAGTAGTTAGCACATAACCCATTTAATTATTCAAGGAGTCATTCATTAAGGCATTATCAATTTGTTTCGCTAAAACTACTATAGCTTACAAGCTCAGCACTTTGCCAAACTGAAATATTTAGCAAACTGGGACTCTAACCCATCAGCCCATAGGACTCTAGCCCATTTAGCCATTTAGGACTCTAACCCATTCTCCATTAGGACTTTAAAATATCCAACTAATTAGGACTCAAACCTGTTTAGTTAATTGGGATTAAAACCTACTTGCTCAATTGGGACTTAAACCCATTTTCTCAATTGGGGCTTAAACCCAATTATGTTTTAATAGGCTTCTTATGCCATGCAATAGTTCAGGAATAGTTTTATGTTCATAATTTCATATTCAAAACCAATTCACAAAATTAGTTTAAGGTTATTACCAATTCAATTGTCAACACTCACAAAATTAGGGGAATTCTCAACACCCTAGTTAAGTCACCATGAATGTGCACCCACAAGTTCAAAACTATCAATAAAATATGAAAAGTTACATATAAACCATGGGAACATTATTGAAGAAAACCATTATTCAAAACCTCAACCCATATTCTAAAGTCAATATTTAAAACCACTTGACTAATAATTTGTATCACTTGCTTTAAATAAGTAATAGTTGGGAAAGTGTACCATTCCTGAGATATCATGATTTACGAAGAACAATCCACCATTAGAATCTCTAGATATTAGTTTCATGAAACTATAGCTTGTTCTTACCTTAGGGATTATAGAGATTTTGAGAGAGTGTTTAGGACTGATAAGTGTTAAAAATAATGACCCAAAGGTGTTTTATGGTCTTGGGTTTTAAGTTGGGAAAGAGGGAATTTACCAACATGCCTTAAACTAAAAGCTGAAATTTTATCATCCAATCGCTATAGGTCTCATAATGACTTGTTAAGACATGTTAAGACTCATCACAACAAGTCATAGCCTAGGTAGTAACATGGGGTGTCTACACTATTGAAATTATGATTCAGACTATACGGCTCCTCGTAGGGTCTAAGTCGTAGTCCAGACAAAATATTTAGGTAATCACACTGGCCACTCTATGATTGGTACCCTATGACTCGTATAGATTCATTACGACTCATGAACCTTAGTCATAGTAATAATAGAAACTTCAAGCTAGGACACTGGTCTGGCTATGATTAGGGTCCTTATGACCCGTATAGAGACCTTACGACTCGTATAGTGAGTCATAGGTTGGGAAGTAAGCTCAAAGGCACATGGAATTTTCCAAAGACCAAATCCAATGTATTACAATAACTTAGATTTTGTTTTTTGAGGCCTTCTTAGAGTGGTTTGTGATGTAAGTTTGAGAGATTCATTGAGGGATGAGTTTGATTATTTAGAGCAGGGATCTACATCTATTTCTGAGCATGAGAAATATTTTCACACCTTATCAAGACATTTAGCTGCTAGAATCTTCATCGAGTGTAAAAAGATTCAAAAATTTATAAAGGGATTAGATGGTACATATTAGTTGGCTACAACCCATATGGTAGTTTTAGGGGATTCTTTTAAGAGTATTATTGGGGATGATAAGATGACCAAGTCTATTAATCAAGTGACTCAGGAGGCATCAGAAAGGTGCATAATTAGGGTAAGTTTAGTGAACATGACTCTTGAGGTAGATATTTCTCTAATAGAGGTTCCAGTGATTATCATGGTCGACTGGTTTAGTCTTTATTATAGAGATCATATGATAGACCTTCAGGTTTTGTGGCTACTAGTCAGTAGGTATTAAGTTGTGTATATGAAGGCTCTAGGATTGGTTCATCATGCCTGGGAAGTTATTCTAGTTCATCCAGACCTTCTCAAATTAAGTTAGGATATAAGGGATGTTTTGTATGGATATAGGGGATGTTTTTTATGTGATAATTTTGACCATATGACCAAGGATTTCCCTCAATGTGTGTATATACCCGCTTATCAGGGTTCTTAGCTTTAACTTTTCCGTACTCTAATTTTTAAACTAACAAGTAGTTATAAGAGTGGTAGGGATGGTGTTAGTGGTGCTAGAGGTGCTAAAGTTATATGTAGGGGTACTTGTTGAGGTGGTCGCATGGTTACTCAGTCTGAGAACAGGTGTGGTCAGTGTTATAATATACTTTAGAGACCCGAGGCAGAGTCTTTTGATGTAGGTATTACATATATCATCCCAGTTAGCTATAAATCTTCTTTTGTATTATTTGAACTCGGGTCTACATTTTTCTATGTCTCTACATATTTTTCTTTTGATTTTGATGTTGCATATGAGCCTCTTACTATGCCTCTTCATATTTCTACCCCCATCAAAGATTCTTTATTAGTCGACTAGGAGTATCGATCTTGTGTGATTGCTTTTATGGGTTGTAATATTTAGGTAGAGTTGATTATCCTAGATATGGTTAGCTTTTCTATTATTTTGGGTATGGATTGGTTATCTCCTGATTATGGTATTTTAGACTATTATGTTAAGACAAGGACTTTAGCTATGCTGGGCGTAATGAGGTTAGCTTGGAAGGGTACACTGAATTCAAGTACAAAAAGTGTTATATTTTCTGTATGTGCTCGTCGCATGATAAAAAAAGGGTGTTTATCTTATTTATATCATATTTGTGATATAGTTTTGCCTCACCACCTCCTATTGATTTTGTTCATGTTGTACGTGAGTTCATGGATGTGTTTCCTACGAATTTTCCTGTTATGCCTCTGGATCATATTGACTTAACTAATTATATAGAGCTACGCACTAAGCTCTTTTTCATCACTCCATTTATGATTGCCCCGACTAAGGTGAAAAAATTAAATGAGTAGTTATATGACTTGTTGAGTAAGGAAATCATTAGGCCTAATGTATCCCTTTGGGGTAATCCTTTGTTGTTCGTAAAAAAATATGGTTCTATGTATATACGTGTTGATCATACATCGTTAAATAAAGCAATAGTTAAGAACAAGTCTCAATTTCCTAACATTGATGATCTTTTTGACCAGCGTCAAGGCTCTTTAGTGTTTTCCAAATTTATTTGAGATTCAAGTATCACCAGTTTAAGATTAGAGCTTTGAATTTTTAATATGGCTTTTTGAAATTGATACAATCATTGGGAGTTCTTGGTTATCTCTTTTGGATAGACCAATGGCCTTGCAAATAATCAATGAATTGATAAACTGAGTATTCTGACCATATCTCAACTCCTTTAAGATATAATTTATTAATGTCATCTTGGTTTATTCTAAGAGTGAGGCTGACCATGTAAAGCATTCAAGGATTTTACTTTAGTAGTTGTGCGATGAGAAATTGTATGCCAAGTTTTCCAAGTGTTTTTTTTGTTAGATTCTACCTCTTCTTGGGTCATATGGTGACCAAGGATGAAATTATGGTTATTCCAACTAAGATAACAGTGATTTGTGATTGGGATAAACCCATTTCTCCAATCAAGATTTAGAGTTTCATTTGGTTGGTGGGTTATTATTTGCATTTTATAGAGGGTTTCTAGTTTATTGTTTCTATTTTAAGCAAGTTGACTCAGAAAAATGGTATTTCAGTGGTCAAATGTGTGTGAAAAGAGCATAAATAAGCTCAAAGAGTTGTTGACTTAACTCCTATTTTTACCATGCCTAAGAAGTATATAGGTTTTACCATGTTTTGTGCCTTTTGAAGTGTTTGTTTTTGTGTGGTGTTGATGTAAGAGGGTAAGTTTACTGCTTATGCCTCTCATTAATTGTACCTTCAAGATAGAAATTACGCTACCCATTATTTGGAGTTGGCTTCCATAGTGTTTGTATTGATGTTGTGGAGTTATTACTTGTATGCAGTTCCTTGTGAAATTTCCTCTAACTATCACAACCTTTAGTACTTCTTCATCTAGCGAGATCATAATATGAGGTCATGGCATTGACTTGATTTACTTAAGGATTATGACCTCACTATTCAATATCATCTGGGTAAGGCAAATGTTATTACAAATGCATTAAGATGGAAGTCAACTTGTATCGGGAGTTTAGCTCATCTCTTGACTCGAGAGTGGCCTTTTACCTTGGAGGTTCAGTACTTACCTAACCAGATGGTTAGGTTTGATATTATTATTCCCAGATATGTTTTAGCCTTTGTTTATGCTAGATCTTTCTTAATGGATCAAATTCAAGAAGAACTATTTAATGATGATAGTTTTAGGGTAATTCTATATAAGATATTGAGTAACAAGGATATGGAGGCATCTCTTGATATTGATGGAGTTTTGAGAATAGGAGGCTGAGTTTACGTGCCATGATTTGGTGAATGGGTGAGATTAATTTTGAAGGAGATGTATTGTTCTAGATATTCTATCCATCCAGAAGAGACAAAGGTGCATCGTAATTTGAAGATTACCGGTGGGATTGTAGAAGAAGGATGTGGTAGACTTTGTAGCTCATTGCTTATGTTGTCAGCAGGTGACGGCCAATCATCAGAGATCGGGTGATTTGCTTCAGAGATTATCCATTACTTTATATAAGTAGAACTGGATCACTATGGATTTTAGGAGTGGGTTGCCTTGTACTTCTTATGGTTCTTACATAATTAAGGTCATTATTGATCGATTGACCAAATTTTCCCACTTTATATCTAGTCAAATTTCCTTTAGTGTTGAAAGGTTGACCCATATCTATGTTCGTATGCTAGTTCGTCTTCATGGGGTGTAATGACCCTTTGGGTTATTTTCCTTTATTTCTTCTTATTTTAATTTTTAGAGCTTTTCTATAGTTGTACTAAATCATTTATGTCTTGCTGGAACTAACCATTTGGTAACTGGGCAATTCGTTTGGTTATTAGAGCCAATTCCCTATTTTAAAGTCTTTGCTAGTTCCAAATGGCCACCGGGTGAAATCTTCAGCCAAATGACCCCGGATACAAATTCTGACTATTCCAGCAGCTCCAAATTGTTGATTTTAGGCTTGGGGGACTCTTGGATCGGGTCTTGAGGCACCCAAGCTCATTTTGACCTATTAGTCAGAAAGTTAAGAAAATGGAAATTGGGTATGGGACCCATTTTTTTTTAGTCGACCTCAGATGGAAATTTTGACTTTACCATTGAGTTTGAAATGTCAAATTTAGTAGGGTAGCATAGTTTATTTTGCACATACAGGGTTCCGAACAAATCTCAAAAAGCCAGTCAAAGTCCATTACAGACTTAGATAAATCTGGTGCACCAGGTTACTGGTGCAATTGCGATTGCGAAGGGTAAATCGACTTTTATGTGTATTGTTATCGCGATTGCAACATGCGATTTATGCTTGTAGATCGCAGTTGCAATAACGACATCCTAGTATATGGAATAGGTATAAATAGACCTTTTTTTACCAGATTTTGCCCATTCTTTATCTATTTGTAGAGAGCTACAACCCTAAAGAGTTAGATAACTTGAAATTGAAGCTTGTGGGATGATTTTGGAGCTATGCTACCACTTATTTATATGATTATCTTCCAATTTGTGGTAAGATTTCTATGTTTTCATGCTAGATTTTCTCATTTATTGTTCAAAAATTGCAAAACCTTAGAGGCTTTATTGTTGCCCCAAATAAGCTCGGATTTGACCCATTTTTGAGGATAACGATCTCTTGAGCATGAGGGAATATTGGGTTGGTTTCAAAAATGTGATTTTCATAAGTGGGACCCACATGGATATTTGGTATGATTGTTGAACCTGAAGCATAATGGTGCAATATTGTAACACCCCGTATTTTTGGGCTAGAATTTGAACCATCATTTCTAGGTGTATAAGATCTAATCAAATGATTTGCATATGAATATAAGTATCATGATATTTATCCTAGTGTGAAAAGTGCTTTTGAGGTAAAAAATGTTCATAGGAAACACAGAGTAAAGTTAAGTTAGAAGCTTTCGATTCGACCAAATTTTGGTATTCGATCCTACAAGGGTAAACTTTGAACTTGTATAAATTTTGGAATATATGGAATTTTGGAGCATAAGACCAACAAAAATTTAGATAATTGAGTCATTTTTCCAACGCATCTGATTTTGCCTTAATTCGATACCCGAGCAAAATACTATTAGCATTTTATTGAGGAACCAGTGAGGATCCGTGATTTCGGCGTGGCACGAAACTTATGCTCCATGATGAGAAATGTGGCACAGACCTTATGCTCCGCGATAAGCAGCATGACACAAACCTTGTTCAAAATGCTAAAACTCGTGTTTCTCTTTAGTTTTTCAAGGGTAAACAAGTCATTTACGTCCTAAAATATCCTATAACTAATAGTAACACAAATCAATAATTTTGTAACCCCAAAACACATCAAATACACTATCCCTCTTCTCCTAAATCCTTAAGAACACCAAATAATGGTTCTTCTTAGAAAATAATTCAACTTCAAAGGATCCAAATTCATGCTTTCCTTCAAGAAGTCAAGTAATTCAGGTATGTGGGTATTCATTAGTTGATCTTGTGTGTTACAGTTTTTAAGATTTCAGTTTATTCATATCATGTTTATCTCATATAGTTTATAACATTGTCATAACAATCACTCACCTATATTACATTATGCTAAATACATCAGTTTACAAGTTCATGATTACTTCAGATTCTGCATGCATTGTTATTTTAAAAATACTATGACATGAGCATATCCATTATTAGTGAATGTACCAGCTTATGTTTCCATGTACTTTGGTTGGGAGTAGTATAAAGCATTGAGTAAACCTCGTGATGAAGGCTCACCCACCAGTAGAGGACTGAGACCTTTAGCAGAAGTCCCTAAGTTTAGAACTACATGGCCAACATACGTTTTCAAATGTCGCCGCCAATAGAGACTTCCACTCTCTTAAGGGTCACCTACTGTAACACCTCAAAATCTAGTCCCTAGATGTCACACGGTGCTTAAGGCTATGAGTATCCCTAAGCTTACCCTTTGATCCTGCTACTTCTTCTAACACTTACGTTAAGATAGTCTAGCCAAGAATAAATGTTGTGTCGTATCAAAACTAAAATGAATAAACGATAGATACTATCTAGAAAACAAATACTAATAGTCTTTAAACAAACTTGTAGTCCGAAAAGCCTCTACTACAAACAAAGAACTAGAGAGACATTAGGACAGACCCCCAACTAACTTAAACTAAACTGAAAACGATAGTCCGTATACTAAAAGAAAACGGAAAATCTGAGGAAGTAGGCCCTCGAATCATGAGGACTCACCACTGTGGGAGCGTAGATAAAGATGCTTGGACTACTCATGCTGTAGATACTAAGAACCTGGACCTATATTATGAGATAATGTAACACACAGACGTATATGTGGATCAATACTTTGAGGATGTACTGAGCATATGGGGGTGCAATGCAATATATAAACAATATCATCAACTTTTTAGAAAACATGCATGTTGATATAAATGACTCACATAGCTTGAGGAAAAAATGAAATCTGAATCTCATAAATCATGTATAATGAAGCATATAGTACAAATCTCGTGATTCATTATATTTACTTCTAAAATCTTTATTCTCTATATTTGTAATACCCCGTACTTTTCCTAGCTTGAAAAGTTTTCCAAGAATTTTAGAAGCTTTCTTTGAAAGATGAATCCACTTTTGTATACGTGGTATTTTCAATATTTTCAATTTTTATCATGTGGGGAATAGAATAAGCTTTCCATCGATACCAAATTTTCCCAAATCCAACATTCGGGTAAAGAGTTAGAGCCTTTTTAGTGAGACAGTGTATCACCTGAGCCTTCAGCACGTCGCGGAGATAACTCAAATGACAATTCTCAATTTCCAGTGTTTCTCAGCGATAGTGGCATGTCGGGCCAAACTTATAGGTACCAGACAAGGTGGCAACATGTGCGCCACCATGTAATTTCCCATTTATCACATTCCAGTGACTTGGTGCGATAGTGGCGCGTCGCGTTAAGGATGAAAATCGGGAAATTTTATCAAAAATTAAAGACGCGTCCCGGGTTAAAAGGGTCAATTTACCACCCCTATATATACCCAATAACACGTGATTTAGTTATTTTTCATCCAAAATATACTAGTTTCTCTTAAGTTTCTCTCAAGAACAAGCTAGGGTTTCTATTGGGGATTTAAATTCAAGAAGATTTCACCGTCAATCCTCAAGAAATCACATCCCAGGTATGCGTAGTGTTCATTCATGGACTCCTTTCATCCATCAAGCCCGAGAATCTCTTTTCTAAGTTTAAGTTTATGGATTTCTTTATGAATTTCATGTTGGGTTTGTTTTTTTTATGTTGAGAATGATCAATTGAATTCAAATTCATGTTGGGTGATCAATTTTATATAGAATTGATTTGTATAGATGTATAATCATGTGAACCAATAAATAAACCCTAGGATGATGAAATTAGAGATGAATCATGATGATTAATTGTTGTATAATGTTGTCTACATGTGCTATGCCTACCATATGTATGATTAAATACCTAGATGGAGGAACAATGCCCAACTAGTATGATATCATGAAATTCCCTATGTATATACAAGCTTATGCATATCACATGTTTGATGAAGTGCTTCAATATATGAATTATGAATTGTGTTGTTGGTCATATGCTCAAGTAAGCCATGCTAAGTTAGTTTCTTCTCATCGAGTCCTGGGGGTACTTGAACCCGAACATTTAGCTATGTGCCTAGAGCCATGTCATGTTTTCATGATCTCCTCAGTCAAGCTATGATCCATAGAACTCAGTCAGTCATGTGACTCAGGAAATCTCAGAAATCTCAGTAATTTCAATAGCTCAGTAATTTCAGTAACTTCATTATTCTCAGTCAGTCCTCAGAACTCAGTACATTCTATTAGTCAATGGAACTCAGTAAATTCATTTAGCTCCACTAGAAAATGCCACTAGTATTAGTTCAATTCAGTTAATCAACTCAGTTCAGTTAATGAGTTCAGTGTCTTTCAGATGGGAGTAGGATTCAGCACCGAGTGAGCCTAGGGATGGGGACTGACCCGCTAGATAGGACTGAGATCCCTAGAAGCAATCCCTAAGTTCCATAACTATGTAACCAGCGTAGGAGTGAGAAGTCACCCGTTAGATAGGACTGACATAGTTAGGGATAACTCGTTAGCACATTTAAATGTATAGGACTAATCCCAGGGGTCACCCACTAGATTGGGACTGACTCCACAATAGTTTTTTTTACCAGTGGTGCGGTACTGACACCCTTCCAGTTGGGGTTATAGGTTAGACCCCAGTTAGCTTAGTATGGGGCATGTTGGTTAGATGAATACATCCGACAGTTTCACTTACAGAATCAGGACTATCAGATACAATCAATTCAGCTCAGTAGTATAGATTTAGGACTGTCAGATACAGTTACTCCTTATCATTATAAATAGACTCTAGGATCACCCACTAGACAGGACTAATCTCAACTAAGGTCAATCAGTAACAGTATGATCAGATTTAGAGATCACCCGCTAGATAAGTTTGATCTCAGATTCAGTTACTCAGATACAATACGGAACTCAGCTAGTTCCATTAGGTTTAGGACTGATAGATACAGTCACTCATGTTATCAGTTATATCAGTTATCAAAACTTATGTTATTAACATTCATCTTCAGGACTGTCAAATACAGTCAACCAGACCATTTCTTCGTAATCAGAACTATTGACATAGTTATATATGTATCAGTAACATAGTATCAGTCCCTCAGTATTCAGTAATACAGTATCAGTTTCTTACTCATCAGTGACTCAGATGTCATTATCAGTAGACTCAGTAGTTAGAACTTAATATTTAGTCCTATCATTATCTCATTTACAGTTACGTATGCATGCATGTATTCTCACGTTCATGTTAGTCAATTAGTTAGTATTGTTCATACATATGAACCTATTGCATTCAGCCTACCTCACTTGCATACCAGTACATTCAAAGTACTGACGCATTTGCACTATGGTGTCTTATACCATAGGTTTAGAAGCACGAGTTCCAGAGAACCAGTAGCATCCCAGTTCAGCGATCAGAGTTAGCAGTGAGTCCTCATCCTTCGAGGACATAAATATTTCATTACTAATTCAGTTTTTAGTTTATTTCAGTAGTCGGAGTTTGTTGGGGACATGTCCCATCAACTCCTTATTCAGACAGTTTAAAGGCTTTCAGACTATAGCGTGTTAGACAATTATTTCAGATTTTCTTTGGTATTGTTATACCATTTTCAGACATTATTTATCAGATGTTAATTCAGTTTTGAATCTTATGGCCATTCAGTTCATGTTTCCGTATTTTATGGTATATTATGCAGTATACAGGTATAGATATTAGTCATGCATTAGCGTGTGGTCTATCAGGGTCATGAGCACCGTGTAGTATTTCGGGTACCAAATTTGGGGTGTTATAATCTTGTTCTCAAAACTTTGTAAGAAAGAGGAATCTTAAAACAATAGCTTTCAAAACTTATACTTTTATCTTATGGAGAATAAGGGACTTCTTTGAAACTTAGAGATTATAGGAATTTGGGACTTAGGGACTTTGGGCTTGGGAGTTTCTTCTAACCGACATAAACAATGTGAGCTGACATGGAGTCCAACGTCATGCTCATGTTGGGGAGATCTTCTCCATCCTTACCACCGGAATAGAACCTTTAACTTTAGTGATCACTATCTTAACCCACTTGGGGAAATTCAGAAACCTACGGTGGCTCATAGTTCTGGGGTATGAGACTTCAGAATCATACCCTCTCGGTGCTAAATACTATTCCCATACTTATTGCTCAGAACTTTAGAAAATCCATCTCAAAATAGCATAGAGGTTTAGAGTTAAAATCGACTGTGCTTATCTTTGCCTTAAATCATACTTGAATGAATAGTGTGGATTCCTATCTTAGCTTGGTTTAAAAGATCAACTTTCTTCAACAAAAACTGAAAATAGCTATTCATGGGATGCTTAAATAATGATCATTCTTGAAGTTCAACATACATACTAGGTCTTAGTGGCCCATGATTCAATTTCATATCAAACACCATAAAAATTCATACTTTATAACACAATTATTCATAATTCAACTTAAAATCTAGAAAATTCATCAATAATCGTAGAAATATAAACAAAATCATGTAATTCAACTCTCAATCCATGGGAAATCTTATAATCTTGCAAATAATGGTAATGGGTATAAACCCTAACTTGATTTTCATGAAAATCATAGTAAAATTCAGAAATTTATAACTTAAAGAAAGTTTTTGGGCACAAGAACGCAAGGATTGTTCTTGTTCGAACCCCACATACCTTAGATTGATAAACTTGGATGAAAAACTTACGTTTGAGATGTCATTGGAACTCTTGAATGAGGGTTGTTGGAATTCTTCCACTAAGAACTTGGAATCTTGACTTAATTTGGAGAATTGACTGAGAAATCTTGAGTTTCTTGGAGGAGAAGTATGATGAACTAGGGTTTTTGTTTTGAAGAGAATGAGGATTAGGGCATAAAGTGCTTGTTATGAAATTGATTTTATTTTTTTGGACGGATTGTGGGTAAGGTAATTGACCAAAATACCCCCTTTAACTCTTATTGAACTAGAAGAATGAAATATTTACGAACTGAGTGGCCACCTTGATGCGCCACTATCGCGGTGGCTTAATAGAAATCAACCACTGTGAACTGGGCAGACTCCGCGATGCGGAGCCATCGTGGTGCCCCTTTGGAAATTCCATTTTGGCACTTGGCGTGACGCACCGTTATCGCGCTGAGCTTCTGGAAAGTGACAACTGGGAAATTGGGGTCCTCTTCAATACGCCACCATCATGGAGTCCCACTAGAATTTGATAATTGTTAAATAAACCCTCTCTGCGATGCACAAAACACCATAATGACGGCGTTTTATGACTAGAACTTTAATTAGCCATAACTTCTTGCTCGGTTATCGGATTTAAGCAAATCTTATATCGTTCGAAAGCTAATTAAATTTTCGACACAATAAAAAGTCAAAATTAGGAAAATTCTATATGATTTACACATTACTCACTTTGTAAGTCGTCCCTTAATCTTCTAGAGATGAAATTAGGCTTGAAGAAAGTTTGGGGTATCACAATATCTCCCCCTTGGGAACATTCGTCCTCGAATGTGGATGACAAAACTGAGATGCTGAAAACTGAGGCAATAACTGGTGTGTGCTACTAAGAGCATGACTACACTAATTTGTAAATGCATGAGCTATAACATGAATATCTATATAAAATTTGAAACATGGAACGAAAGAGATGGGCTGAGGTAACTTATTACCTTGAACTGAATCAGAATCTGCAGCGAAAAGATGAGGGTACTTGGTCCGCATATCAGCTTCTGCTTCCCAAGTAGCATCCTCAACTGACTGGTTCCGCCAATAATCTTTGACCAAGGGAACTTCTTTGTTCCTTAGTCTATGGATCTGGTGGTCTGTAATCTTAACTGAATCTGTTCAAATGAAAGACTAGTCTGAATATCTGAGCTCTCTGAAGGATCCACTATAACGGAATAACCAATATGCCTCTTAAGCATGGAGACGTGAAACATAGGATGAACATCTGATAGATCTGTGGGCAACTCAATTTCATAAGCTACTTCCCCAACACGACTAAAAATTCTATAAGGGCCAACATAACGGGGACTAAGCTTGCCCTTTTTCCAAAACCTTTTCACCCCTTTTATGGGTGAAATTTTCAAGTACATGAAATCACCCACCTCAAACTCAAGATCTCTTCTCCTCACATCAGCATATGACGTTTGATGACTCTGAGCTGTCTTCAATCTCTCTTTAATTGTAACACCCCGAAATATCATCTCGAGACGCCACACGGTGCCCAAGGCTACACATAGCCTCAAGCTAACCCTTTAAGCCAAAACACTACCCTTGGGTTCCAACACAACAACATACACGCTACGCTAAGGATATATATATATGTACATATCATATCATATAGTGCATGTCACGAAATATCGTTAGACTGTACATATATGGAATATTTATACACAAACCAACCCAACAATACTCTAGTCTGACATAGCCTTTATATAGCAAAATAAACGAGCCATTGGGACAAACCCCCAACTGACTCAATAGACCAAAAGGATCAGAAAAAAATAGCACCAAAACTAGCAACTTGGTCCTCGAACCATGAGGACTCACCACTGAAGGAACGTAGATGCGGCACTCGGATATCACTGTCGCGACTGCGGCTGAGTACCTGAACCTACATCATGGTAATAATGTAGTCCATAGAGAAATATGTGGGTCAGCACAAGATACGTACTGAGTATGTGGGGGAGCATAAAAAATATAAATAATATCATAAATTTCGTAAAAACGTACATACGGACCATACTAACACCCCTGGATTGAGTGACATTGAATTATGTAACTCATAACATCTTAAATATGAAATGTAGGAGAAAAACCTCATAAATCATTATAGATCATCATAGGCAACTTGACTTACCACATCAAAACTCGGAGTGACTCGGTATTTCAATAAACATGACTCTTATATACAGGGGAGTTTCCTATAACCGACAACCCCACGTGAGCTACGTGGAATACCAACGTTTGAAACCCCCGTTGGTGGGAACGTCATACACTTTGCCAGGGAGTACGACCTTAAAACTGTAATAATCACAATCGGGCTCTCTGGCCAATAATATCATCATCAAACAACCTTATGATGACACATAGGTTTGGGGAAATACCAAATTTCCCTCTCGGTGCTAAGTACTACTCCCCGACAAGCTCAGAACGTGTTAGGAAATCCACCACAACATCACAAGGGTCTATCATAAAGACCAAATCAAATATCTTTCTCATTTATCAAATCATATCAATTTGTGGATTCCTAACTCAACACATTTTAGCTCAAAACATTTTAATCTTTCTCAACATCAACAAGGTATCAATGCATTGAACCATAACCAACTCTACATTTTGACAAGGATATGAAGACTCAATACATAATATTTTCAAAAATTTAACTCATCAAAACCATTCGGAAAATACCAAGATTCATTGCAACTTCAATATCAACATTTCTCAATTTGCCATCCAACTCTCATTTAAAGGTACTTGAGACATCAACCCATAGTAGGGATATAGACTTTAAAATATCAATTATAAATTCATAATAAGGAAATAGTGGAATGATAGTATAAATCAAGGCTTAACAAATTAAATCATCATACTCTAATAATTAAATACTTTTTGGACATAATTCCATCTCAACATCATACACATATCGGATGACATAATCACATAGCTCATGGAAAATAATATAAGATATAAAACCATATTTACAATTCATGGTAAAACATGTAAAATCTCATGTCAATGTAATTCAACAAAAATACCGGGTACAAGATCGAAAGGATAATATTGTTCAAAGCCCCACATACCTAAAAATGGAAGATGAATATGAACTTCCGACTCCGGAACATTATTCACGAAAATAAAGGGTGCTTCTCGAAGCCCTTAACATGATCAACTCGAATCCCAAATCAATTTAAATTTCTACGATTCAATCAAGAGACATAGAAGGATGAAATTTGGAGTAGTAGGGTTGGGGTTTGAGACTTAGAAAATTTTTGAGAAAAATGAGCTATTGAATGCTCTTAATGGACTTAAATCCATGGTTTACCCGGATGGATTGGAGTGGGAATGACCAAAATACCCTTAAAAATTAAATAATGTCAAATTTGTCCTTTGGTGGACTGTTTTGATAGGCTGAAGTAGATCGACCATAACGTTTTGCTGCGATGGCCAAATTGGATGAAACCAATTTCATTGGAAAGAGGACTTTCAGAGCTTTCTGTTGATATATAGTAGCTCACCAAGATCATTATGTACAAGGACTTATGATTGTTTGAAGTTGACCCTAAAATTCTCCTGGCCTCAGTATTTTTTTCCTGCACATTTACTGTTCACCACTATTCACGGTTAGATCGGAATGATCATAATTCATCGCTCAAGTGTCCATTTTGGATGATCCACATATAGTTGGAAAGATTATTCGATGCTCTATGCGATGAAGGGTTGCATATCCAGAAATTTCACACAGAAAAATTATTAATCACGATAAAGAATAGAATTCAACACATTTTCGTCTGAGATCTTAACGGAATTTTTTTTTCCGGGGCATCACATCATCTCCCCCTTGGAAACATTTGTCCTCGAATGTTGATAGGTAGTTCAAGAATACTATGAAAATGAGTATATTGAGAAAAATCATCTTGCCCAAGCATATACTCCATTCTATATTTTTTTTGGATATCGTAGAAAACACACAAGCCAAGATAAACATAGCAATAAGGATTAAATCAAAAGAGAACGATACCCTTGACATGCTCAGGATTCGTAGGAAAGAGGTGGGGATATTTGGCGCACATATCATCTTTGGCTTCCCAAGTAGCACTCTCCACGGATTGATTTCGCCAAAATACTTTAACCAAAGGAACTTCCTTGTTTCTTAGCCTACGAACTTGAAAGTCAAAAACCTCAACCGGAATCTCTTCATATGAAAGACTATCTTGAATACCCGAGCTTTTGGCAGGATCAATCACAACAGAATCACCAATAGACTTCTTAAGCATAGAAACATGGAAAACCAGATGGACGTTAGATAACTCCGCGGGCAATTCAACCTTATACGTTACCTTCCCAATGCGATCCACAATCTTATAGGGACCAATGTTATGGGGACTTAGTTTCCCTTTCTTCCCAAATCTCTTCACCCCTTTCATGGGTGAAACTTTCAAGTTCACTAAATCACCAACATCAAATTCAAGGTCTTTTCTCCTTATATCTGCGTATGATTTTTGACGACTTTGGGCGGTTTTCAACCTTTCTCGAATTAAATTAACCTTCTCCATGGCCTCAAACACCGCATCTGGTCCAGTTGCGGAAGCCTCACCAACTTTAAACCAACCAATGGGTGATCTACACCTTCTACCATACAAAGCTTCAAACGGGGCCATTCCAATAGTAGCATGAAAACTATTATTGTAAGAAAACTCGATTAATGCTAAGTGATCATCCCAACTACCTTTAAAATCAAGCACACAAGCCCTCAACATATCTTCTAAAGTCTGAATGGTCCGCTCGGCCTGACCATCTATTTGCGGATGAAAAGCAAAACTTAAATGAATTTGGGTACCGAGACACTTCTGGAAAGATTTCCAAAACTAAGAGGTAAACTGAGTACCTCTGTCAGAAATAATAGCCAAAGGGATTCCATGAAGTCTGACGAGTTCCCGAATATATATTCTAGAATAATCTTCAGCTGTATACGATGAATGCACAGGGAAGAAATGAGCTGATTTCGTTAGCCGATCTACGACAACCCAAATTGAATCATGATGGTGACGAGAAGGAGACAAACCAACTATGAAGTCCATATTCACTTCTTCCCACTTCCAAGTAGGAATACTAAACTCTTGCATCATGCCACTGGGGCTTTGATGCTCTATTTTAACCTGTTGACACGTCGAACACTTCGCCACAAATTCTGCTATGTTCCTCTTCATACCGTTCCACCAATAGATTTCCCACAAATCATGGTACATCTTGGTAGCGCGAGGATGGATGGAGTATTGTGTACCATGTTCTTCCGCCATAATCCTCTACTTCAAGTTATCAACATCAGGAACACATAATCTTTCTCGGAGTCTCAAAACGCCATCTCCCCCTTGGGAGAAAACCTCCACCTTTTGGTCTTTAACTGACTCTTTTAACCTGACCAAGGCAGGATCCCTGTCTTACTTCTCCTTTACTTCCGAAACTAAAGAGGATTCGGAACCGCTTTTCACTCCTATACTACCCTCAGCATCACCAAACAACCTAACCCTCAATCTATCCAAACGATGTACCTCACGATCCAACTCCTTCTTACCAATCTCCACATGTGCTACGCTACCCATGGACTTCCGACAAAGGGCATCTACTACTACATTGGCCTTGCCCAGATGATATAGCACGCTCATATCATAATCTTTCAATAGTTCTAACCATCATTTCTGCCTAAGATTCAACTCCTTTTGGGTGAATACATACTGCAAGCTCTTACGGTCCGTGAAGACGTCGACATGGACACCATACAAATAATGTCTCCAGATTTTCAAAGCAAAAACCACGACAGCTAATTTAAGGTCATGGGTAGGATAATTCTTCTCGTGAGACTTTAGCTTCCTGGAAGCATAAGCTATAACCTTGACCTTTTGCATCAATACACAACCCAAACCGACATTGGAAGCATCGCAATACACCACAGAACCATCAACACCGTCAGACAAAGTCAACACAGGGGCTGAAGTGAGTCAAGTCTTCAACTCCTAAAAACTCTTCTCACAAGATTCGGACCATAGGAAATTCACTTTCTTTTGGGTCAAACGGGTCATAGGAGACGTAATAGATGAAAACCTTTCAATAAAACGATGATAATAACCAGCTAGACCCAAGAAACTTCAGATATCAGAAGGAGAAATAGGTCTAGGACAACTCTTTATAGCCTCTATCTTTTAAGGATCAACTCTAATACCTTCGGAAGAAACAACATGACCCAAGAAGGCTACAGAGTTCATCCAGAACTCACACTTACTGAACTTAGCATATAACCGATGAGTTCAAAGAGTTTCCAACACGATTCGGAGATGATCCGCATGATCACCCTCACTTCGGGAGTAAATAAGAATATCATCAAGGAACACTATTACAAATAAATCCAGATATGGACGGAATACACGGTTCATAAGATCCATGAAAGCCGCTGGAGCATTAGTTAACCCAAAAGACATCACTAGAAATTCAAAATGATCGTAACGGGTTCGAAAAGCTATCTTGGGGATATCACATTCCCTAACCTTAAGTTGGTGATAACCGGATCTGAGGTCTATCTTTGAAAAGTAGCTCGCACCTTGCAATTGATCAAATAAATCATCAAATCGAGGAGGCGAATATTTATTCTTGATAGTAACCCTATTAAGCTGCCGGTAATCAATACCCATCCGCAAAGAACCATCTTTCTTACGCACAAACAGGACAGGTGCACCCCATGAGGACACACTAGGTCTGATAAAGCTTTTGTCTAAAAGATCTTTCAATTGCTCCTTCAACTCTTTAAGTTCCGCGGAAGCCATGCGATATGGAGGAATGAAAATAGGCTGAGTATCGGGAAGAAGGTCAATCCCAAAATTTATCTCTCTATCAAAAGGTATTCCAGGGAGATCTTCTGGAAAGATATCAAGAAACTCATTAACAACATTAATTGACTGAATGGTCAGGGTTTCGGACTTAGTGTCTTTAACCCAAACTAAATGGTGGATGCAACCCTTGGAAATTAACTTCCTAGCTTTGAGATAGGATATGAAATGACCCTTAGGAATTACAGAACTCCCGGACCATTCGAGGATAGGTTCATCAGGAAACTAAAACTTGACCACACAGGCATGACAATCAAAAGACGCATAGCATGAGTGAAGCCAATCCATACCCAGAATGATATCAAAGTCAACCATATCTAGCTCAATCAAATCAGCATACATAACCCTATGAAAGATAGTAATGGGACATTTCTTATACACCCGCTTAGCAATGAAAGACTCTCCTACCAGAGTAGAAACCAAAAGAGGCTCAGAAATTAGTTCAGGATCCGTTTCAAAATTTACAACAACCAGAGGTGTCACATAAGAAAAACTCAAACCAGGGTCCATCAACACATAGACATCAAACTAGAAAGTATGGAGCATACAAGTGACAACATCGGGGGAGTCCTCCGGCTCCTGACAAGGTGGTATAGCATAGAAATGATTCTGGCGTTGATCGCCAGCAGTACTAGATGAAGCACCCTGTGGAGGAACTAGACGGGCTGCGGGAGGCGGGGCACTGGTAGCCTGACTCTGGGGACAGGCATCACGACTCCACTGTCTAGCATACGGGCAGTCTCTAAGTATGTGGCCCAACTTGCCACAACCAAAACAACCCCGCTGCCCCATATAACACTCCCCAAAATAGTCTTTACCATACTTAGCACACGAAGGAGGATGAGGCCGGTTGCTTACACTGTCTTGAGACCTGGAAGGTACCGACCTATTCTCAAGGTCCTACCTGCCCCGATATATAGGAGAACTAGCTGAGGAAGGCACAGGTGTAAATGGACGTCTCTGAAACTAAGGGCGACTCCCTCCAGAGAATTTAGTCTGACCAGACCCCTGTTGCTACGATCTAACTCTCTTAATCCCTCTTACTCTTTCTCTTTCTTTTATCTTGTCTGACTCAATCTGTTGGGCGTGAATCATTAACCTAGGAAGATCAATCTCCCTGTTAATCATAGCAGATCTACATTCTTTGACCACATAACTCGATACCCCAGTTAGAAACTTGCTCATACTAATCCTCGAGTCAGCCATCATAGTGGGAGCGTACTTCGATAGCTGATTAAACTTAAGGCAATACCCCTTAACCGACATGGAGCCCTATCTCAAATTCATTAACTCCTCTATCTTAGCTTCCCGTAACTCAAGAGGAAAGAATCTATCCAAGAAAGCATCTTGGAACAATTTCCAAGTCACCGGAGCGGTATCTTCCTCTCTACCCTTATTCCACATCTTCACCCAGTCATAGGCAATATCCTTCAATCGATAAGAAGCCAACTCTATACTTTGTTCCTCGGTCACGTGCATAATCTATGTAATTTTCTTCATTTTATCAACATACATCTGCGGGTCCTCACCTGCTCTCGACCCATGAAACTCTGGCGGATTCATTCGCATAACATCATGAATTCGTGCTGTTGACGAATTATTTTCCAGCGGAGGTGGAGCGTTGGTCTGAGTATTGGCGGTAACTGCCTGAGCTAGTGTCTGAAAAGTTTCCCGAAATTCGGCATGGGATACCGTCTCATGTAACGGATCAATGGGTTGAGGTTGGTTGTTGTTTCCGTGAGCTCGACATGGAGGCATTTTCTATCGTAAGAACGCACGAATTAACAGAAGAAGGAAACAATTGTGAGCATGATAGACTCTTGTAGAAAGAAAGAAACAACTTTTCCTAGAACTCCCCGCAGCCTCTTGATCATAGGTAATGCATGCTATACACTGATGCTCAAGACTCTACGTAACGCGGTTTGTCAGACTCCCTAGGACTTTTCACAACCTTAGGCCCTGATACCAAGTTTGTAACACCCCAAAATATCATCCCGAGATGCCACACGGTGCCCAAGGCTACACGTAGCCTCAAGATAACCCTTTAAGCCAAAACACTACCCTTGGGTTCCAACACAACAACATACACTCTACGCTAACGATATATATAAGTACATATCATATCACATCGCACATGGCATAGAAATTCGTTAGACTGTACATATATGGAATGTCTATACACAAACCAACCCAACAATACACTAGTTTGACATAGCCTTTATACAGCAAAATCAATGAGCCATTGGGAAAAACCGCCAACTGACTCAACAGACCAAAGGGATCACAAAACAACAACACCAAAACTAGCAACTTGTCCTCGAACCATGAGGACTCACCACTAAAAGAACATAGATGCGGCACTCGAATATCACTATCGCGGCTGCGGCTGAGTACCTGAACCTACATCATGGTAAGAATATATCCCATAGAGAAATATGTGGGTCAGCACAAGATACGTACTGAGTATGTGGGGGCGCATGCAAAATATAAATAATATCATAAATTTCGTAAAAACGTACATATGGACCATAATGATACACCTGGCTTGAGTGAAATTGAATCATGCAACTCATAACATCTTGTATGGAAATGTAGGAGAAAAACCTCATAAATCATTATAGATCATCATAGGCAACTTGACTTACCACATCAAAACTCGGAGTGACTCGGTATTTCAATAAACATGACTCTTATGGACAGGGGAGTTTCCTATAACCGACAACCCCAAGTGAGCTACGTGGAATACCAACGTTTGAAACCCCCATTGGCGGGAGCGTCATAATCTTTGCCAGGGAGTACGACCTTAAAACTGCAATAATCACAATCGGGCTCTCTGGCCAATAATATCATCATCAAGCAATCCTACGGTGGCACATAGGTTTGGGGAAATACCAAATTTCCCTCTCGGTGCTAAGTACTACTCCCCGACAAGCTCAGAACGCATTAGGAAATCCACCACAACATCACAAGGGTCTATCATAAAGACCAAATCAAATCTCTTTCTCATTTATCAAATCATATCAATTTGTGGATTCCTAACTCAACACATTTTAGCTCAAAACATATTAATCTTTCTCAACATCAACAACGTATCAATGCATTGAACCATAAACAACTCGACATTTGGAAAAGGATATGAAGACTCAATACATAATATTTTCAACAATTTAACTCATCAAAACCATCCGAAAAATACCAAGACGCATTGCAACTTCAATATCAACATTTCTCAATTTGTCATCCACCTCTAATTTAAAGGTACTTGAGACATCAAACCATAGTAGGGATATAGAATTTCCAATATCAATTATAAATTCATAATAAGGAAATAGTGGAATGATGGTATAATCAAGGCTTAACAAATTAAATCATCATACTCTCATAATCAAATACTTTTTGGAAATAATTCGATCTCAACATCATACATATATTGGATGACATAATCCCATACCTCATGGAAAATAATATAAGATATAAAACCATATTTCCAATTCATGGTAAAACATGTAAAATCTCATGTCAATGTAATTCAACAAAAGTACCGAGCTCAAGATCGAAAGGATAATCTTGTTCAAAGCCCCACAAACCTAAAAATTGAAGATGAATATGAAATTTCGACTCCGGAACTTTATTCACGAAAATAAAGGGTGCTTCTCGAAGCCCTTAACATGATCAACTCGAATCCCAAATCAATTTGAAATTTCTATGGTTCAATCAAGAGACATAGAAGGATGAAATTTGGAGTAGTAGGGTTGGGGTTTGAGCCTTAGGAAATTTTGGAGAAAAATGATCTATTGAATGCTCTTAATGGAATTAAATCCATGGTTTACCCGGATGGATTGGAGTGGGAATGACCAAAATACCCTTAAAAATCAAATAATGTCAAATCTGTCCTTTGTGGACTGTTTTGATAGGCTGAAATAGATCGACCATAACTTTTTGCTCCGATCATCAAATTGGATGAAACCAATTTCATTGGAAAGAGGACTTTCATATCTTTCTGTTGATATATAGTAGATCACCCATATCATTATGTACAAGGAGTTATGATCGTTTGAAATTGACCCTAAAATTCACCTGGCCTCAGTATTTTTTTTCCTGCACATTTACTGTTCACCACTATTCACGGTTAGATCAGAATGATCATAAATCATCGCTTGAGTATCCATTTTGGATGATCCATATATAGTTGGAAATATTATTCGATGCTCTACGCAATGACGGGTCGCATATCCATAAATTCCACACAAAAAAATTATTAATCACGATTAAGAACAGAATTCAACACATTTTCGTCCGCGATCTTAATGAAAAAAAAAATTCCAGGGCATCACACTAATCACCTTGAATTTCTCCATAGCCTTAAACACTGCATCAAGTCCAATCAAAGAAGCCTCACCCACTTCAAACCAACCTATGGGTGATCTATATTTCTTCCCATACAAAGCCTCAAATGGGACCATCTGTATGATACAGTGATCACTATTGTTATGCGCAAACTCAATCATTGGTAAATTCTTATCCCAACTACCCTTGAAATCAAGAGCATATTCTCTCAATATATCTTCCAAAATTTGGATTGTCCTCTCAACTTGACCATCGTTCTGCGGATGAAAAGCGGAACTCAAATAAACTTGGGTACCAAGACCCTTCTGGAAAGCTCTTTAAAACTGAATACCCCTATCTGAGATGATAGACAAGGGAACTCTATGCAATCTAACTAACTCCCGAATATACAACCTAGCATAATCCTCAGCTGTATAAGATGTATGCACCAGTAAGAAATGTGCTGATTTAGTGAACCTATCTACAACAACCCAAATGGAATCATGATGACTATGCGAAAGAGGTAAACCAGTCACAAAATCCATATTCACCTCTTCCCACTTCCAAATAGGTATACCAAACTCGTGCATCGCACCACCAGGCCTTTGGTACTCTACCTTAACCTGTTGGCAAGTTGCAAACATTGCCACAAACTTTTCTACATCTTTCTTCATGCTACTCCACCAATAGATTCCCTGCAAGTCGCGATACATCTTGGTAGGGCCGGGATGAATAAAATATTATGCACTATGCATCTCATCCATAATTCTCTGCCTTAGGTTATCAACAAAAGGTACACACAATCTATCTTAAAACCTCAACACACCATCTCCTCCTTGGGAGAAAACCTCTACCTTTTAGTCTTTAACTAATTTCTTCAGTTTGACCAAACTAAGATCCATGTCTTGCTTCTCATTTATTTTTGAAACTAAAGAGGATTCGGAACTACTCTGAACCCAAACATTACCTTCAGCTGAATCAAACAACCTAACACCCAATCTAGCCAAATGATGCACTTCACAAGCCAACTTCTTTTTGTCCTTCTCCACATGAGCTACACTGCCCATAGACAACCTACTAAGAGTGTCTGCCACTACACTGGCCTTGCCCGGATGATATAATACACTCATATCATATTTTTTTATTACTCCAACTATCTCATCTGTCTAAGATTCAACTCCCTCTGAGAAAACAAATACTGCAAGCTTTTATG
Source organism: Capsicum pubescens (assembly GCA_030864215.1). NCBI lineage: Eukaryota > Viridiplantae > Streptophyta > Magnoliopsida > Solanales > Solanaceae > Capsicum > Capsicum pubescens. The sequence continues at coordinate 132,033,764 of CM061543.1, forward strand.
GTCCATAAGCACATCAACAAAAACACCATACAGATAGTGCCTCCATATTTTGAAGGAAAAACCACAGCAGCTAATTCAAGATCATGTGTTGGGTAATTCTTTTCATGCGTGTTCAACTGTATAGAGGCATAGGCTATAATCTTATATCTCTTCATCAATACATAACCCAAGACAACTATAGAGGTATCACAGTACACCACAAAACCATCCGTACCATCAGGCAAAGTTAACACTGGGGCTGAAGTGAGTCAAGTCTTCAACTCCTGAAAACTCTTATCACAGGAATCCGAACAAAGGAACTTAACTTTCTTTTGGGTCAATCGGGTCATGGGATATACAATAAATAAGAAACCTTCAAAAAACGGTGGTAATAGATTGCTAGGCCCAATAAACTCCTAATGTCAGATGAAGAGATAGATATGGCTAATTTTTGATAGTTTCTGTCTTATGGGGATCAACTCTAATGCCTTTGGCTGAAATAATATGACCCAAAAATGCTAATGACCTTAGAAAAAACTCTTACTTACTGAATTTGGAAAATAATTGATGATCTCTAATATCTGAAGGATAATTCTTAGATGATCTGCATGGTAATTCTCACTACAAGAGTAAATGAGTAGATCATCTATGAACACTATGACAAACACATCAAGATACTACTTGGACACTTGATTCATGAGGTCCATGAAAGCCGTTGGAGTATTGGTTAGCCTGAAAGACATAACTAGAAACTCGAAATGACCATAACGAGTTCGAAAGGCTGTCTTTGGGATATCACACACCTTTACTCTAAGCTGATGATAGCCGAATCTTAGGTCTATCTTTGAGAAATAACTTGCACCTTGCAGCTGATAAAAGAGGTCATCAATTCTACGAACAGGGTACTTATTCTTGATTATGACCTTATTAAGCTGATGATAGTCAATGCACATACTCAAAGAACCATCTTTATTTTGCACGAATAGAATAGGTGTGCCCTAAGGAGAGACACTGGGCCTTATGAAACCTTTATCTAGAAGATCTTTGAGTTGCTCTTTCAACTCCTTAAGCTCTGCGGGTGCCATACGGTATGGAGTAATAAAAATAGGTTGTGTATCGGGAAGAAGGTCAATCCCAAACTCTATCTCTATATCGGGAGTACCCCAGGGAGATCTTCTGAAAAAACATCTAAAAACTCATTAACTATACAGACTGGCTGGATAGTTGGAGCCCCAGACTTAGTGTCCTTAACTCGAACTAGATGATAAATGCAACCTTTGGATATTAGCTTTCTGGCTTTGACATAGGATAAAAAATGACTCTTGGGAGATACTAAACTCCCGGACCACTCGAAGACTGGCTCATTAGGAAACTTAAACTCAACCACGCAAGTACGATAGTCTATAGATGCGTAATAGGAATGAAGCTAATCTATACCCAGAATAAGATCAAAATTAACCATATCAAACTTTATCAAATCAACAATTATGTTTCTATGATGAACAATAACAAGGCACTTTTTGTAAATTTGCTTAGCAATAACTAACTCTCCTACTGGGGTAGAAACCAAAATGGGCTTAGGGATTTTTTTCGGAGTTTATCTCAAAATTCGCAGCAACCAACAGTGTCAAATAAGAAAAACTTGACCCAGGGTTCAATAACACATACACATTAAAATAAAAGACACTAAGCATACCAGTAACAACGTTTGGTGAATCCTCCTGCTCTTGGAGGGATGGAAAAGCATGGAATTGATTTTGGTGCTGACCGCCAACAGTACTAGATGGAGCATCCTGAGGAGTGTCTGGACGGTTTAAAGGTGCTGGTGCACTGGTAGCCTGAGTCTGGGGACGAATATCTTGGCTCCCTTGTCTAGCATGCGGACACTCTCTAAGTCTTTGGCCCAACTTGCCACAACCAAAACAACCCCTCTGTTCGGCCAAATACTCTCCGGGATGGGTCCTTCAACACTTATCACATGGGGGATAATTAGGCTTGTTACTTGATGTTGGTTGGATTTATGCATTCTAGCGCTACTATTCTAGCTTATTTATCCTTGTTTTGAGGATGATTATTATTCTATATGTGTTAATAATGATATAAATGAGCAATTATGTGTCCAAGTATGTGTTCACAATGTTTAATGGTGTTTCCATAAATTTTTTGATTCAATTCGACCATTTTGAGTTCAACAAATAAAACTAGTGTGACTAGCTTGAGCTAGGTGTTGTCTACTCTCTCGTGTTGGTCTCTAATGTGTCTTAATGAGTTATCAAGGTTGTTATTATTTATTTATATGTGAAAAAACTTTTTTATAATGTTCAATGGTCAATTGGATCAAGACAAGGGTCACAACAATGATTTAAAGCTTAATGAGAAATTAGCCTATGCTTAGCTCGTGTTTCAAGTTCATCATTGAGGATGTTATGTTGTTTTGAGCTCTAAATTATTGGGTTTAATGCTATAGGATTCTTTTTTAATTGAATATGATGATATATTAAGAATATACAAGATTCAAATCAAGGGAAACAACTCAAAAAGGCTCGTAAATGACCACGGAAGCACAAGACGCAAGCTGGACGCATTTTGGACCCCTGAAATGTATGGGGCGCGAATGGGCTGTAAATGTGGCCAATGAAGGAGTGAAAATACTAATGGATTAAGAAAACAATAAAGTATTTGACCCATGTTTTGTGCAGCTAATAATGGGGTTTAAAGAGGCTCTGTGACGCTTTGAAATCGCGACGAGTTACTAGAATTTGGCAAAATTTTGACAATTGTGAATTGGCATGTCACCGGGTCGCGCCGTTGCCCAAAATCGGGATAATTCTGACCAGATGAAAGAAAACCACGTGGAAACCCAATCCAAGTTTATTTATGACTTGTTTACTATAAATATAACGTGTTAAATCACGTTTGAATCATCTTGGGACCTCTTGGAAATCCTAGATCAACTTGGAACATCATTGGAGGTTGCCACAACTTCTTTTTAGGTTTTATTATTCTTTAATTTAATTTTTTTATGGTTTGTATCATCATTCCAAGGGATTGGATGATGAATATTTCCATTAAAGGTTAAACCCTCTTTTCGGGGTTATAGACAAGAACATGATTACTATTGTTTTGGATTAATTTTTGCTTATCATATTTGGTTGTTTGTTTATTCTTGTTTTAATTATTTTAAGGATTTGCGACCCTTAGAATACATATATTGTCAATCTTTTGATCTCGGGAGAGGAAATAGGGAGATAGAACATGGGAATAAACAAAGTTTGGGTTTTTATTCTTTTATAAAATAAAGAATTAAACTTAGCGTCTAGGACAGGGATGTACATAGATGCCTTACTTGATTCATACGTAGGATGATAACTTTAAAGAACTTAATTAGATTATTACATCCCTAATCAATGATGTATTTGTAATATGCATATTAGGTAAAATATTATAGGTTGGGAAATCATGATCATGCAATTAAACCTACGAATCAACAACCAAGATAAGCAAGTTAATGAATGAAATTCAATAACATAGTATGATTGTTCGAAGTGCTTTAACCCTGGAATTTTCTCCATTGATTGTTCCAAGAATTTAATTTTATGCATTATTTATTTTATTTTTAATTTACAAAATTACAAACTCTCTTTTGGTTTATTTTTTCTCAATTAGTTAGACTAAAATTAGATAGGCGGCAAACGCAAGTCCCTGAGAGATCGATACTTGGGCTTCCTTGAAGCCACTTTACTACTTGGTAAGACCATGTATGCTTGCATGTGTACTAGGGAGATTTCATTACACACATTGTGCAGGGATATAGATATAAAAGACTTATTCCCTTGCTCCTATCTATTTCTGGGTATGGGAGAACTAGCTGATGAAGGTGCTGACATAGACGAACGACTTTGAAACTGCGGCCGATTCCCTCCATGGGATCTAGTATGACCATGATCATACTGATCTGACCTAGCCCTATTTTTTCCCCTTACTGTATCTCTCTCCCTTATTTTATCTTTCTCAATCTGTGGAGCATGCATCATCAGTCTAGACATATCTATATCCCTATTTAGCATGGCACTCCTACACTCTTTCAGCACCAAACTAGACATACCGGTCATGAACTTACTCATACTAGAATGGGTGTCAGCTACCAAGTCAGGAGCATACTTAGCTTGCTGGTTGAACTTGAGGAAATACTCCATAACAGTCATAGAGCCTTGCCTCAGCTTCATGAATTCCTTTATCTTTGCTTTCCTTATCTCAAGTGGAAAGAAATTATCTAAGAATGCATCCTGGAATACCTGCCAAGTCATAATTCAACTTATAATCTGGAAAATTAATCAATAGGCGTAGAAATATAAACAAAATCATGTAATTCAACTCTCAATCCATGGGAAATCTTATAATATTGCAAATAATGGTAAAGGGTATAAACCCTAACTTGATTTTCATGGAAATCATAGTAAAATTCAGAAATTTATAACTTAAACAAAGTTTTTGGGCACAAGAACGCAAGGATTGTTCTTTTTCAAGCCCCACATACCTTAGATTGATAAACTTGAATGAAAAAATTGTGTTCGAGATGTTATTGGAACTCTTGAATGAGGGTTCTTGGAATTCTTGCATTAAGAACTTGGAATCTTGACTCAATTTGGTGAATTGACTGAGAAATCTTGAGTTTCTTGGAGGAGAAGTATGATGAACTAGGGTTTTTGTTTTGAAGAGAATGAGGATTAGGGCATAAAGTTCTTGTTATGCAATTGATTTTATGTTTTTAGACGGATTGAGGGTAGGGTAATTAACCAAAATACCCCCGCTTAATTCTTAATGAACTGGAAGAATGAAATATTTGCGAACTAAGTGGCCATCATGATGCGCCACTATCGTGGTGGCTCACTAGAAATTGACCACTGTGAACTGGGTAGACTCCGCGATGCGGAGCCATCGCGGTGCCCTTTTGGAAATGCCATTTTGGCACCTGGCGCGATGCGCCGTTATCGCGTTGAGCTTCTAGAAAGTGACAACTAGGAAATTGGGGTCCTTCGTGATGCGCCACCATCACGGAGTCCCACTAGAATTTGATAATTGTTAAATAAACCCTCTCTGCGATGCGCTAAACACCATAATGATGGTGTTTTATGACTAGAACTTTAATAAACCATAACTTCTTGCCCAGTGATCAGATTTAAGCGAATCTTATATCGTTGGAAAGCTAATTCAATTTCCCACACGATAAAAGTCAAAATTAGGAAAATTATATATGATTTACACATTACTCACTTTATAAGTCATCCCTTAATATTCTAGAGATGAAATTAGGCTTGAAGAAAGTTTGGAGTATCACAATATCTCCACCTTGGGAACATTCGTCCTCAAATGTGGATGACAAAACTGAGATGCTTAAAACTGAGGCTATAACTGGTGTGTTCTACTAAGAGCATGACTACACTAATTTGTAAATGCATGAGCTATCGCATGAATGTCTATATAAAGTTTGAAACATGGAACGAAAGAGATGGGCTGAGGTAACTTATTACCTTAAACTGAATCTGAATCTGCAGCAAAAAGATGAGGGCACTTGGTCCGCATATCAGCTTTCGCTTCCCAAGTAGCGCCCTCAACTGACTGGTTCCGCCAATGAACTTTGATCAAGGGAACTTCTTTGTTCCTTAGTCTACAGATATGGTAGTCTATAATCTCAACTGGAATCTGTTCAAATGAAAGACTAGTTTGAATATCTGAGCTCTCTGAAGGATCCACTACAATGGAATCACCAATATGCCTCTTAAGCATGGAGACGTGAAAGACAGGATGAACAACTGATAGATCTGTGAGCAACTCAATTTCATAAGCTACTTTCCCAACATGACTCAAAATTCTATAAGGGACAACATAACTGGGACTAAGCTTTCCCTTTTTCCCAAACCTTTTCACCCCTTTCATGGGTGAAATTTTCAAGTACACCAAATCACCCACCTCAAACTCAAGATCTCTTCTACTCACATCAGTGTATCACTTTTCATGACTCGGAGTTGTCTTCAATCTCTCTCTAATCATCTTGACTTTCTTCATAACCTCAAACACTGCATCTGGTCCAATCAAAGCAGCCTCACCCGCTTCAAACCAACCTATGGGTGATCTATATCTCCTCTTATACAAAGCCTCAAACGGGACCATTTGAATGCTAGAGTGATAACTATTGTTATACGTAAACTCAATTAGTGTCAAATGCTTATTCCAACTACCCTTGAAATCAAGAGCACATGCTCTCAACATATCTTCCAAAGTTTGGATTGTCCTCTCAGCTTGACCATCTGTCTGTGGATGAAAAGAGGAACTCAAATGAACTTGGGTACCAAGACCCTTCTAAAAAGCTTTCCAAAACTGAGAACTAAACTGAGTACCCTTATCTGAGATGATAGATAAGGGAACTCAGTGCAATCTAACTAACTCCCGGATATACAATCTAGAATAATCCTCCTTTGTATAAGATGTATGCATCGGCAAGAAATGTGCTGACTTAGTCAACCTGATTACAACAACCCAAATGGAATCATAATTACTACGCGAAAGAGGTAATCCAATCACAAAATCCATATTCACCTCTTCCCACTTCCAAATGGGTATACCAAACTCTTGCACCACACCACTAATCCTTTGGTACTCTACCTTAACCTGTTAGCAAGTTGCATACTTTGCCATAAACTTTGCTACATCCTTCTTCATGCCACTCCACCAATAGATTCCCCACAAGTCGTGATACATCTTGGTAGGGCCGATATGAATAGAATATCATACACTATGCGTCTCAGCCATAATTCTCTGTCTCAAGTTATCAACTCAAGGTTCACATAATCTATCTTAAAACCTCAACACACCATCTCCCCCTTAGAAGAAAACCTCTACCTTTTGGTCTTTAAATGATTCCTTCAGTTTGACCAAACTAAGATCCATGTCTTGCTTCTCCTTTACTTCTAAAACTAAAGAGGATTCGAGACTACTCTGAACCCAAACATTACCTTTAGCTGAATCAAGAAACCTAACACCCAGTTTAGCCAAATGATCCACTTCACAAGCCAGCTCCTTCTTATCCTTCTCTACATGAGCCACACTGCCCATAGACAACCTACTAAGGGCATCTGACACTACATTAGCCTTTCCCGGATGATATAACACACTCATATCATAATCTTTTAGAAACTCTAACCATCTCCTTTGTCTAAGATTCAAATCCCTCTAAGTAAACACATACTGCAAGATTTTATGGTCCATAAACACATCAACATAAACACCATACAGATAGTACCTCTAGATTTTCAAGACAAAAACCACAACATCTAATTCAAGATCATAGGTTGGGTAATTTTTTTCATGCGACTTCAGCTGTCTAGAGGCATAGGATATAATCTTACCTCTCTACTTCAACACACAACCCAAGCTAACTCAAGAGGCATCATAGTATACTACAAAACTATCCGTACCATCAGGCAAAGTTAACACTGGGGTTGAAGTGAGTTGAGTCTTCAACTCCTGAAATCTCTTCTCACAGGAATCCGACCAAAGGAACTTAACTTTATTTTGGGTCAATCGGGTCATGGGAGACACAATAAATGATAAACCTTCAACAAAATAGTGGTAATAGCCAGCTAGGCCCAAGAAACTCCTAATGTCATAAAAAGAGATAGGTCTAGGCTAATTTCTTACAACTTCTATCTTTTAAGGATAGACTCTAATGCCTTCGGCTGAAATAATATGACCCAAAAATTCTACTGAACTTAGCCAAAACTCACACTTCCTGAATTTGGCAAACAGTTAATGATCTCTAAAAATTTGCAGGTCAATTCTAAGATGATCTGCATGGTCATTCTCACTACGAGAGTAAACGAGGAAATCATCTATGAACACTATTACAAACACATTAATATACTACTTGAACACTCAATTCATGAGGTCCATGAAAGCCGCTGGAGTATTGGTTATCCTGAAAGACAACTAGAAACTCAAAATGGCCATAACAAGTTTGAAAGGCTATCTTTGGGATATCACACTCCTTTACTTTAAGCTGATGATAGCCGGATCTTAGGTCTATCTTTGAGAAATAAATTGCACCTTGTAACTGATCAAATAGGTCCTCAATTCTAGTAAAAGGGTACTTATTCTCGACTGTGATCTTATTATGATGATGATAGTCAATGCACATACTCAAAGAACCATCTTTCTTTCGCACGAATAGAATAGGTACGCCCCAAGGAGAGACACTGGGCCTTATGAAACCTTTATCTAGAAAATCTTTGAGTTGATCTTTCAACTCCTTAAGCTCTGCGCTTACTATACGGTATGGAGGAATAGAAATAGGCTGTGTATTAGAAAGAAGGTCAATCCCAAACTCTATCTCTCTATCGGGAGTACCCCATGGAGATCTTTTAGAAAAACATCTGAAAAATCATTAGCTATACTGACTGACTGGATAGTTAGAGCCCCAGACTTAGTGTCCTTAGCTCAAACTAGATGATAAATGTGACCTTTGGATATTAGCCTTCTGGCTTTGAGATAGGATATAAAATGACTCTTAGGAGATACAAAACTCCCGGACCGCTGGAAGACTGGCTCATCAGGAAACTTAAACTTAACCACACATGTATGATAGTCTATAGATACGTAATATGAATGAAGCCAATCCATACCCAGAATAAGATCAAAATTGACCATATCCAACTCTATCAAATCAACAATTATGTCTCTATGAAGAACAGTAGCAAGGAACTTTTTGTAAACTTGCTTAGCTAAAACCAACTCTCCTACTGGGGTAGAAACCAAAATAGTCTTAAGGATATTTTTAGAGTTTATATCAAAAGTCACAGCAACCAACGATGTCACATAATAAAAAATTGACCCAGGGTCCAACAGCACAGACATATCAAAATAAAATTCATGAAGCATACCAGTAATAACGTCTAGTGAATCCTCCTGCTCCTGGAGAGATGGAAAAGCATAGAATTGATTCTAGCGCTTACCACCAATATTACTGGATGAAGCACCCTGAGGAGGGGCTGGACGGATTAAAAGAGCTGGTGCACTGGTAGCCTGAATCTGGGGACGAATATCTCGGCTCCCTTGTCTAGCATGCAGACACTCTCTAAGTCTGTGGCCTAACTTGCACCAAGAAAAACAACCCCTCTGTTTGGACAAACACTCGCCGGGATGGGTCCTTCCATACTTAGCACATGGGGGATAATTAGGCTTGTTACTTGATGTTGGGTTAATTTATGCATTCTAGCGCTACTATTCTAGCTTATTTAGCCTTATTTTGAGGATGATTATTATGCTATATGTATTAATAATGATATAAATGAGAAATTATATGTCCTATTATGTGTTCACAATGTTTAATGGTGTTTCCACACAATTTTTGATTTAATTCAACCATTTAGAGTTCAACCAAGAAAACTAGTGTGACTAGCTTGAGCTAGGTGTTGTCTAGTCTTTTGTGTTGGGCTCTAATGTATATTAATGAGTTACAAAGGTTGTTATTAAGTATTTATATGTGAAAAAACTTGTTTATAATGTTCAAGGGTCAATTGGACCAAGCCAAGGGTCACAACAATTAGTTAAAGCTTAATGAGAAATTAGCCTATGCTTAGCTCGTGTTTCTAGTTCATTGTTTAGTCTGTTGTGTTGTTTTACGCTCTAAATTGTTGTTTTTAATGCTATAGGATGCATTTTTAATGGACTATGATGATATATGAAGAATATACAAGCTTCAAATCAAGTGGAAACAACTCAAAAAGGATCCTAAATGACCACAGAAGCACAAGATGCAAGCTGGATGCATTTTGGACCCCTGATATGTATGGGGCGCGTGTCGGCTGTAATTGTGTCCAATGAAGGTGTTAAAAATACGAATGGGTTAAGAAAATTATCAAGTGTTTTACCCACCGGCGCGTGTATCTAATAATGTGGTTTAAAGAGGATCCATGAAACGTTGAAATCGCGATGAGCTACTAGAAATTGACAGATTTTTTGACAATTATAAATTGGAATGTCACCGCATCGTGCCGATGGACAAAATCAGGATAATTCGGTCCATCTGAATTAAAACAGTGTGAAAATCCAATCCAAGTTGGTTTATGACTTGTTTACTATAAATATAACATGTTAAATCACGTTTGAATCATCTTGGGACCTCTTGGAAACCCTAGATCAACTTGGAACATCACTGGAGGTTACCACAACTTATTTTTAGGTTTTCTTATTCTTTAATGTAGTTTTTTTTATGGTTTTTATCATCATTGCAAGAGATTGGATGATGAATATTTCCATTCAAGGTTAAACCCTCTTTTCGGGGTTAAAGCCATGAACATGATTACTATTGTTTTGGATTAATTTTTATTAATTTTTGCTTATCATATTTGCTTGTTTGTTTATTCTTGTTTTAATTATTTTAAGGATTCGCGACCCTTAGAATACATATATTGTAAACCTTTTGATCTCTGGAGAGGGAATAGGGAGATAGAACAAGGGAATAAACAAAGTTTGGGTTTTTGTTCTTTTATAAAATAAAGTATTAAACTTAGCATCTAGGACAGGGATGTACTTAGATGTCTTACTTGATTCATACGTAGGATGATAGCTTTAAAGAACTTAATTGGATTATTACATCCCTGCTCAATGATGTAGTTGTAATATCCATATTAGGTAAAAGATTATAGGTTGGGAAATCATGATCATGCAATTAACCCTACGAATCAACAACCAATATAAGCAAGTTAATGAATGAAATTCAATAACATAGTATTATTGTTCGAAGTGCTTTAACCCTGGAATTTTCTCCATTGATTGTTCCAAGAATTTATTTTTATGAAATATTTATTTTATTTTTAATTTATAAAATTGCAAACTCTCTTTTTGTTTATTTTTTCTCAATTAGTTAGACTAAAATTAGATAGGCGGCAAATACAAGTCCCTGAGAGATCGATACTTGGGATTTCTTAAAGCCACTTTACTACTTGATAAGACCACGTACACTTGCATGTGTACTTGGGCGCTGTCATTACTCACACTGTGCTGGGATCTAGGCATAGAAGACTTATTCCCTTAGTCCTGTCTATTTTTAGGTGTAGGACAACTAGATGATAAAGGTGCTGGCATAGACGAACGACTCTGAAACTGAAGCCAATTCCCTCTATGGGATCTAGTCTGACCATGATCATACTGCTCTGACCTAGACCTCTTGTTTCCCCTTACTCTTTCTCTCTCCCTTATTTTATCTTCCTTAATCTGCTGAGCATGCATCATCAATCAAGATAGATCCATATCCCTATTGAGCATAGCAATCCTACACTCTTTCAACATAAAACCAGACACACTGGTCATGCACCTACTCATACTAGAACGGGTGTCAGCTACCAAGTCAGGAGCATACTTAGATAGCTGGTTGAACTTGAGAAAATACTCCTTAACAGTCATAGAGCCTTGCCTCATCATAATGAATTCCTTTATATTTTCTTCCCTCATCTCAAGTGGGAAGAACTTATCTAAGAATGCATCCTAGAATACCTTCCTAGTTATAGGAGCAGCATTCTCCCCTCTAGTTTACCTCCACGTCACAACCCAGGCATAAGTAATATCTTTCAGCCTATAAGAGGCCAACTCTATACTCTCTTCTTTAGAAATATGCATGAATTAGGTGATCTTCTTCACCTTCTCAAGATAAACTGTAGGTCCTTACCTGCCTTCGACCCATAAAACTCTGGCAAATTCATCCTCATGAAATCTTAAATCCTGGCTATAGCTGAATCACCTCCTTGCTGAAGCGGAACTGCAGTCGGGTTATTGGCCTAAACATTAGCGGTGACTGCCTGGGTTAACGCCTGAAAGGTAGCCCGAAACTCAGTGTGAGACACGTTCTCATTCAGGGGATCGGCCTATTGAGGTATTTGATCGACATTCCTATGGGCATTAGCTCTTCGGGGAAGCATTTTCTATCATAAGAATCCCGAATTAATAACAGAGAGAGACAACTATAAGCAAGACAGATTATGAAAGAAAGAGGTGACTTTTTCCTAACATATCTTATAGCCTCTTTCTCATAGATGTGGTGCGCTACACACCGATGATAAAGACTCTATGCAATGCATCTTGTTAGACTCCCTAGGACTCCTTAAACTTTAGGCTCTAATACCAAGTTTGTAACACCGCAAAATCTCATTCCAAGATGTCATACGGTTCTTAAGCCTATGAGTAGCCCTAAGATAACCCTTTGAACCTGCTACTTCTTCTAACACTTACGTTAAGATAGTCTTTCCAAATATAAATATTGTGTCGTATCAAAACTAAAATGAAAAAATGATAGATACTTCCTGGAAAACAAATACAAATAGTCTTTAAACAAACTCGAAGTCCGATAAGCCTCTGCTACTAAGAAGAACTAGAGAGCTATTAGGACAGACTCCAAACTGACTCGAACTGAACTGAAAACGATAGTCCGTATACTAAAAGAAAACTAAAAATCTGAGGAAGTAGGCCCTCGAATCATGAGGACTCACCACTGTGGGAGTATAGATAAAGATGCTTAGACTACTTACGCTACGGATACTAAGCACCTAGACCTATAATATGATACAATGTAAAACACAGACGTATATGTGGATCAGTACTTTGAGGATGTACTGAGCATATGAGGGTGAAATGCAATAAGTAAACAATATCATCAACTTTGTAGAAAACATACATGCTGGTATAAATGACTCACATAGCTTGAGGAAAAACTAAAATCAGAATGTCATAAATCATATATAATGAAGCATATAGTACAAATCTCGTGAGTCATTATATTTACCTCTATAATCTTTATTCTCTATCTTGTTCTCAAAACTTTGTAAAAAAGATAAATCTTAAAACAATAGCTTTCAAAACTTATACTTTTATCTTATGGAGAATAAAGGACTTCTTTGAAACTTAGAGATTATAGAAATTTGGGACTTAGGGACTTTGTGCTTGGGATTTTCTTCTAACCGACATAAACCATGTGAGCTTACATGGAGTCCAATGTCTTTCCCATGTTGGGGAGAGCTGCTCTATCCTTGCCATCGGAATAGAACCTTTAACTTTAGTGATCTCTATCTTAACCGGCTTGGGGAAATTCAGAAACCTACTGTGGCTCGTAGTTCTGGGGCATGAGACCTCAGAATCATATCCTCTGGGTGCTAAATACTACTCCCATACTTATTTCTCAGAACTTTAGGAAATCCACCTCAAAATAGCATAAAGGTTTAGAGTTAAAATTGACTATGCTTATCTTTGCCTTAAATTATAACTTGAATGAATAATGTGGATTCCTATCTTAGCTTGGTTCAAAAGATCAACTTTCTTCATCAAAAACTGAAAATAGCTATTCATGGGGTGCTTAAATCATGATCATTCTTGAAGTTCAACATACATACTAGGTCTTAGTGGCCCATGCTTCAATTTCATATCAAACACAATAAAAATTCATACTTTATAACACAATTATTCATAATTCAACTTAAAATCTAGAAAATTCATCAATAGGCATAGAAATATAAACAAAATCATGTAATTCAACTCTCAATCCATGGAAAATCTTATAATCTTGCAAATAATGGTAATGGGTATAAACCCTAACTTGATTTTCATGGAAATCTTAGTAAAATTCAGAAATTTATAACTTAAAGAAAGTTTTTGGGCACAAGAAAGCAAGGATTGTTCTTGTTCAAACCTCACATACCTTAGATTGATAAATTTGGATGAACAACTTGCATTCAAGATGTTATTGGAACTCTTGAATGAGGGTTCTTGGAATTCTTCCACTAAGAACTTGGAATCTTGACTCAATTTGGAGAATTGATGGAGAAATCTTGAGTTTCTTGGAGGAGAAGTATGATGAACTAGGGTTTTTTGTTTTGAAGAAAATGAGGATTAGGGCATAAAGTGCTTGTTATGTAATTGATTTTATATTTTTGGATGGATTGGGGGTAGGGTAATTGACCAAAATACCCCTCTTTAACTCTTAACGAACTGGAAGAATGAAATATTTATGAATTGAGTGGCCACCGCAATGACCCACTATTGCGTTGGCTCACTGGAAATCAACCACTGTGAACTGGGCAGACTCTGCGACGTGGAGCCATCGTTGTGCCCCTTTGGAAATGCCATTTTGGCACCTGGTGCGATGCGTCGTTATTGCATCGAGCTTCTAGAAAGTGACAACTTGGAAATTGGGGTCCTCTGCGATGCGCCACCATCGCGGAGTCCCACTGTAAATTGACAATTGTTAAATGAACCCTCTCCGAGACGCACTAAACACCATAATGACAATGTTTTATGACTAGAACTTAAATTAGCCATAACTTCTTGCCCGATTATCGGATTTAGGAGAATATTATATCCTTGGAAAGCTAATTCAATTCTCCACATGATAAAAAGTCAAAATTTGGAAAAATCTATATGATTTACACATTACTCACTTTGGAAATCATCCCTTAATCTTCTAGAGATGAAATTAGGCTTGAAAAAAGTTTGAGGTATTATACCTGCTAGTAGAGAATTGAAACTTTAGTCCTTTGGGACATTAGCATAATGGATGCACATCATCAATGTCAGTAACCATGGAAATGTATTGACAACCTTCCACATGGGGTTACAGGTTGTACCCCAGTTAGCTCAGGTTGGGGCATGTCGGTTAAATGGTAGCTCCCACAGTCTCAGTTTTGTATTCAGACCACATTAGCTCAGTTATGCATCACCAAGTATTATGTATATCAATTATTTAGTAATTCAATGTTACATATTATTTCAGCACATGTTTTACTTGGTCTTGCATTCGTTTTACACGTTCATGCATTCATGCTTAGTATTCGTACATGATCCCCAATATAGTTTTACAACTTATTTAGCTTTAACTTATGGTACTCATGTTTCTACCTCTTTCCATCTTATAGAAATATTTTTAACTCATGATAGAGAAATTTTTATAAGTCTTACATCTTTTACATACAATAGTGATTTAAATGCATTTTTTAGAAAATAGCTTATGTCCTCATATTTAAAGCATACATTAAGTATTTACATGATTTAGTGCATGTCTCACATACTCAGTATATTTCAACGTATCGACCACATATATGTGTTTGTGGTTACATTACTTCATGATATAGGTACCAGATGTAGCGCATACTCCAGGGTCAGACAGTTCTCAGCATTCAACAAGCAAGTGATGAGTTCTCTTATTTTGATGACTCAAGTCAGTTATAGTTCTTGTATTTTATTTTTGTTATTCTTATTTATTGATTAGGGATAGTTGGGGGTCATGTCCCAACTACCTATAGTCAGTATAGTAGAGGCTTCATAGATGGTCAGTCAGGGTCAATATTTGAAATTTAAGTTTCTCTCTCTTAGAATGTAGTGTTGTAAACATTGATCAGTTATGTATAGAAGTAGCTTATCAAATATCAATTATGCTTCCACTCAGTTGTTTAGTGTTTATATATATATATTAAATAAGTTTCTCGATAATCATGCAAGTACATGGCTTAGCTTGGGATAACTTATGGTTCTAAGAACTATGTTACGACTAGGGGTAGTCTTGGGTCATGATAAACATGGTATCAGAGCAGTAGGTTCAAGTGTCCTAGGATGTCTATGAAGTCGTGTTTAGTAGATTCTTGGAGAACGGAATAGAGATGTTTGTACTTTTATTTGAGAGGCGACAGGGCATTTAAGAAATATTTCCCTTCGTTTATATCTCAGACCATGTTGTAGAGATGTTCTCTAAGAAACTTATATAGGTTCTTGTCTTGCTCATTTAATGTCAATTCTTCCTTATTTTTGGAGTAATAGAAATAATCAATCTTAACTTCCTACTGATAGATTTTTCTCAAATAATCTCCATAGCTAGTTATGAGATTGTATGCGGAATTAAAAGGATCACATCAGTTCCCTTAAGTTCCAAAATTGGAAAATTCATTCTTATTCATGAGAATTGTGAACTAAACCAAAGTTAGATGTGCTCTTAGATCCCTTATTAGAATCATATGACAACATATGATCTAGAGTTAGAATCTTGAATCTAGAAGTTTTGTAGTAGTAAAGTTGGGATAGTGTCTATCTGAATTTAGTAGATTATGCATCCTTAGTGCCAGAAAGGTGTTGTGTAGATTGTTTAATATCTATTTGAGAGAGATTTCTCAGTTAATGGAAACTTAGAGTATGTTAATACTTTAGTCGGGATAGAGATTAGGAAGTAACCATAATGATAGAGAAGCTTATTAATGTTGAGTATGTTCATAACATTTTGTGTGGATTAGTGTTTCATTATTCCTATCCAGTAGTAATACATGGGTCTTAGTGTAGGAAACGTTCGGCGAATATTCATGTTAAGTGTTAGAATCTAAGTTTGAGTTTTTGGATGATTGAGCTAATATAAAGAAGAGTTTGATATTCTAGATGGTGTGAACTCAGGGTATGATGATACTCCTAAATATTCTAAGTTAGTAAGTGTTTAAGTTATTATATGATGACTATTACGGCTACAAAAGTTAAGAGATCTAGCTCAAAAGGAACTACTAGAAGGGGGGTTTTACACTCCAAGATATAGTCTTTCATGGTGAATTTAATTACTTATATGTATTGTTATATCTCGTACTTTAGAGTAGAGTGGTTATAGTTCAATTTACGGTTTATTAAAGGGGTCTGCAAATTTAGAATAATAGATTTAATCTAAGGTGGAGATAATAGAACAAGGAACCAAGTCAGGTTCTCAGATTCTAGTAGTGAGGCTAGTGATTTGTTGAAATCACTAGGGAATAAAGATGCCCAACCCATTCTTATCTCAGTATAAATTTTTGTACTTCAGTCATCATAAAATGTACTCAAACCTTAAGAGTCATCTCTATGATCATAGCTCATATTCAAGCACTTTATATAAAATTATGTACGCTTCCAGTTCCTTGTATAAGTAGTTCTAGTTCACTCAAAAGTGCAAATCATATTCCATGAATTTATGAACTCAAAACTTAGGTCCTAGAGCTCATGACTCATGTACTCATGTTTTATATTATTCTCAGTTCCCTAAACTCATGGTACACCTTTAATGACCAGTGAAAATTTGCATTATGCCATGTATGTTCTAAATTTAGAGCTCTTTAATGAATTCATGCCTTTGATACTCTATTTCTCAGGTCTAGTTAAGTGTCAAAGTTATGTATAGTATTCTTTCATGCTTTGGGTTCTCATGTTCTAACCTTTCAGGGACCTCTCCTTATGAAATGATAGTGGTGATGAACAATTATTTAGATTGGAGAGAGTAAATGTTCCATATTAGGGAAAGATTGTTGTATGCTTATTTTATCTAAGTCTATAAGTGTGAAGGAAGTTTGAGGTTAAGCTTTGGTACATGTCATGGTTTGTTGAGAATTCCATGTGTGTTTTCTTAAGAATAATGCAAGAAACTTGTTATTGATAGGGTTATTAGAGGATATGGGAAAATTCCTAGGTGGGTTAGTTTCCTAGAAGTTCATATGCAGTTATAATGATAGGCTTGAATGTCATGTTGGTATATAAGTGAATAAATGCATTGTGCATTAGTGAATTCCCAGTAAGAGGTTAAAGTTAGTTGTTGAAGTGGTAAAGGTATTATTCTTGAGATAAGAGCTGTGAAAACACATAGGATATTGAATCAGTGGTTTAGATCAGTTTATGGTGTTATGTGGGGTACCTTGTGACCTTAAGTAGGCTTGAACATAGTTAAAAAATTTATTTCATCTCAGACTTTAGTAGATGAAGTTATCAATGCCCATGTGAAGATTATAAGTGACATCAAATGAAGGGTAGTATTTAAGAGGAAAACATAGTTGAGAGAGTATTTTAGGAGTGGGGCGAACCTTGAAATTAGAAGTTGCATCTCCTAAGGCATAGTAATTCTATCCTAGCTTATGTTTTATAGACCTATAGTCCATGTTAAATAGTTGTATCCATATTGCGATTCCTTATTCGGATATCTTATTCATATCATGCCCAAAATTATTTTCTCCCTAATGTTATTAGAACTCTTGATACAGTGTGTTGAAGAAATACTCCAGTTGAGTATGAACTTTTAGAATGAGTTAGCCTGAATAGCCAGCAATTCAGTAAAGAAATCAGATATCGTTTTCATCTTTCCATTTAGTCTCACTATCTGAAGTTTCATGAATATGGCTATTCCATGAGGTAATTTATTAGTATATGTTAAAATTACGAATTCAGTTAAGTCCATACGTCATATATCCTATTCAGATATGTAATCATGATTCAGTTCATAAGTGTTAGGTATATGATCTTAGTTTTCCAAGCACTCCATCTCAACATTGTAGTGCCTCTTATACGACCTTAGTCTCGTTATCTCATGATTCGTGCTTACATAATGTGCTTGGTGATGCAATGAAGCCCTTTTCTTTTGGTTCCTATACAAGTTTTGTTGAGGGAGAATCCATTATATGAAGTAAGATACTTTGTTCCATACTTCTAAATCTTCAATAATTTCCTATCCATCATTGGAGGACGAACGATTCCATGGGAGATAATGTAACACCCCACATTTTCAGGCTAGAATTCAAACCGTCGTTCCTATGTGTATTAGTTCTAGTCCAATTAATTGTATATAAATATAAGTATCATTATAATTATCCTAGTGTGAAGAGTTCTTTTGAGGTGAAAATGTTCGTAGGAAACACTTTAGAGCAAAGTTGAGTTAAAAGCTTTTGATTCGTCCAAATTTTGGTATTCGATCCTACAAGGGTCAACTTTGGACATTTATAACTTCTAGAATATATGGAATTTTTTATCTCAAGACCCACTAAATTATAGATAATTGAGTCCTATTTCAAACACATCTAATTTTTCCATAATCCGATACCCAAATAAAAAGTTATTAGCTTTTTCATGAGCAACCAATGAGGGTCCGCGATTTTGGCGGGGAGCATACCTAATGCTCCAAGATAAGTAGTGTGGCATGGACCTTATGATTCATTATAAGCAATGTGGCATGGACCTTATGCTCCAAGATAAGCAATGTGGCACGAAACATGTTCAGAATGCTAAAACCCGTGTTTCTCTTCAGTTTTTCAAGGGTAAACAAGTCATTTACATCCTAAACTATCCTATAACTAATAATAATGTGAATTGATCATCACATAACTCCAAAAATAATCAAATACATGATCTCTCTTCTCCTAAATCCTCAAGAACACCAAATAATGGTTCTTCAAAAAAAAAATTCAACTTCCAAGGATCCAAATTCATGCTTTCCTTTAAGAAGTTAAGAAATTCTATTATATGGGTATTCAATGAGGGTCTCCTTTCATCTCCATGCCTAAAATTATGATTTTTATTCATGAATTTTATGTATTCCACAAACTAGGGTTCCATGAAAAGCATAAATTTCATGATTTCTCCACGTGATTCTTGAATTCAACCATGAAATAGTGTTCCCTTATAATTTCAAGTATTTTTTCATACTCTAATCATGATGATTCATTACATTGATGAATTTGTTGTATTCTTGAGTTTAAGCCATGAAAATTCATATCATGTCATTATAAAGAAATCATCATATTTAATTCTATTGTTTTCCATGTTGGTGGGTGATGAACACCCGATACCTAGTTGATCCTAAATGTTATAGTTTTTAAAGATTTTTGGTTAGTAAAATCATGTTTATCTCATGAAGTTTATACTATTGGCATGAAGAGCACTCACTAGTATTACATCATGCTAAATAATCAGTTAACATTTTCATGATTACATCAGATTCTGCATGCACTGTTATTTTCAATATACCATGACTTGAGAATATCCATTGTTAATGCATGTACCAGCTTATGTTTTGGTGTCTTTCAATTGGGAGTAGGAGTTAGCACTGAGCGAACCTAGAGATAAAGGATCATCCACCAGTTGAGGACGAAAATCTTTAGTAAAAGTCTCTAAGTTTCAGAACTAAGTCGCCAACATAGGTTTTGAGATGTCACTCACCAGTAGAGGACTAACACTCTCTTAAGGATCACCCGCCAGTGGAGGACTAACCCCCAAGTCCTTTCGTAAATCATCATAATGGATCCACACCGTCAGTGTAAGTTCTCGTGGCAGGGTATTTACACCCTTCCAACTGAGGTTACAAGTTAGACCCCGATTTGCTCAGATTTGGGAAGGTCAGTTAAATGTTAGCTCCTATAGTCTCAGTTTAGTATTCAGACCAAATCAGCTCAGGTTTGCATGACCAAGTGTTCAGTTTATCAGTTATTTAGTTATTCAGTGTTATAGATTATTCCTGAACATGCTTTACTTGGTCTTGCATTTATTTTACATATTTATACATGTATGCTCAATATTTATACATGATCCCTAATATTGTTTTACATCCTATTCAACTTTAACTTGAGATTTAACTATGGTACTCATGTTTCTACTACTTTCTAGCTAATAGAATTTTTTTTAACTAATGATATAGAAATTTTAATAAGTCTTACAACTTTTACATACAACCTTGACTATTTCAGCAAATAGCTTATGTCCTCAGTTTTAAGGCATACATTAAGTATTTTCATGATTTAGTGCATGTATCATATACTCAGTACATTCCAAAGTAATGACCACATTTATGCATTTGTAACTACGTTCCTTCATGATGTAGGTAGCAAATATAGCCCATGCTCCAAGGTCAGACAGTTCTCAACATTCAGCCAGCAGGTAATGAGTTCTCTTATTTTGAGGACTCAAGTCAGTTAAAGTTCTTATATTTTTCCATTATTCTTATGTATTGATTAGGGATAGTTGGGGTCATGTCCTGACTTCCTATAGTCAGTATAGTAGAGACTTCATAGATGGCCAGACAGATTTAGTATTTGAAATTTAGGTTTCTCTCTCTTAGATTGTAGTGTTGTAATCTTTTATCTGTTATGTATTGAAACACCTTATCTCATGTTAACTATGCTTCCACACGGTAATTTAGTGTTTAAATATATTAAATTAGTTTCTCAAGTATCAATCTAGTACATGAGTTAGCTTGGGATCACTTGTGGTTGTAAGCACCGTGTTACGCCTAGGGGGTAGTTTTGGGTCGTGACAAATACGGGTATCATTATTATCATATATAAGAGAATAATGTGATTTTTATATATTGTCATCTTAATGTAAACTGGTCTCATGGCACTTTTGATGCTTAAAACGGTGAAAATATGAAAAAACTTAGGCTATTTTGTTTGATATGATATGTTTTTTGTGTGTGTTGCAGGTAAATTAGGTTAGAAGTTGCATAGATCAATAAAGGATGAATAAATCTTCAAAAAAAACTAAGTTTTGACTAGGCATCAAGCCATTAGTCACCCAACGACTCGTGGCTCAAGTCGTTATGTGAACAATGAGTGATGCTGACTTTAGAAAGTTAAGTTAATGATTGACCACGACTCATTAGGAGTGACATAAGGTCTTGGAATGGAGTCGTTCTGATCAAATGGGAAAAAGTGTTGAATACTACCAAGTTGAATCCCCAGTGGAACCGGTTGAAGACCATGTGTCGTTGACAGACTACGACTCATGATGAAGAGCCATTCTGTGTATGGAGAAAAAGTATTGAAAGTTTAATTCACTAGAGTGAAAATGAGTCCTAGATAATGACTCGTTACGTCTGACAATGAGTCATTATCACTGAATTTAGAAGAGAGCAACGAAGTCAGCCAATGAGTTGTATGATTCCTAAAGTCTCATTACTAGAGGTGTGACCACTGCCGACTTAGTTTTCCTATTTTTTTCTTATTGGATTTCCTTTGATATTTTAAGATTCTGTAAATACCAATGGGATACTTTTGCAATAGTTTACGCACTTCTACATATTTTTACACACTTTATACTCTTATTCTTGGTTTTGGTTACGTAGTTAATTCGAGACTTTGGATTTTTTCTTCCATTATAGCGAAATTAATTCTAAGCATTCCTTATTGAATTCCATGGATTGTTGCATAACCATGAGAAACTAATTTTCTTAACTAGGGTTGTGGGAACCCTGACATATTAATGAAGTAGAGGACATTTAAGATTTGGGTAGATCATTGTTGCTACATGTATTGTAATCTTCTTCGTATTGTCTGGCTCCTTAGCTACTATTGAAGCTAAAGACTTTCCAATATTTAAGATCAACCACTCCAGGTAGTTTGAGATTGGAAAATGAAAATTACGATAGTGATTCGAGGTTATTAACACTTGATAATGCTCAAATTACACTCTTGAATGGGTGTAAGAAATTGTTGTCAATATAAAACCCAACTAGGTTGGGGTCGAATACCACAGGTAATATAGTGTGAACTCAAGTTGTTTGCGATTTAATCCACTGATAGTTTAATGTTTCCTGAAATAGGGGGTTTAGGTTTAACAAGTTGTTGTTTGTCAATTTACTTTCGGTGTTTGTAAATCAAGAGTTTATGAAATAACCAGAATTATGTTCACTAGGGCTTCTGATACATGACAGATGCTAAAAGTGGTTCAAAATTCTCACGGTGGGTAGGATAACAATCTATCTTTATCGATGTTATACTTAAATGTCTCTCGACCTACTTAAGAGTTTAATTCCCTAATCTTCTCGGACTTAGGGAATTTCTATTTACTGCCTAGATTTTACCTCGGGTTACCTCAGGTTAACCAACCTTGTTACAAAGCTGATTATTAAACGAAGTATTTTCGAGTCCCTATTGATAATTCACTTCCTACCATATTTGATTTCTTTCTCAAGCAAATTAAAGTAGGTGTGTCTACTATTTGCAACCAACAAACGTTAATTAAAACTTCAGAATTATCAAAAAATCCTACCACCTTTTGAATCTTGAATACTTAGCACCTCATCAAGACCTAACCCTAGATCCCATAACTCAGTTTAATGGAGTTTAGTCACTCATGATGTAACGAACAAAACACATAATTGAATTCATGATTTGAAAGATAAACTTACCAAGATGAATAATAACTAGTGAATCGTAGATTAGATCACAAAGGAAAAATCCCAAAATACTGATAATAATCTCTCAAAATAGTTGTGTTGTTAAAGTCAAGAAGTAAAGAGAGAAAATATCAAAATATGTTGTCCAAAACTCAAGGTGTTGACCTTGTGCGGAATAATAATAATGATAATAATCATAATAATGTCTAGAGAACCCTAAAACAAAGCTTTAAATAGTTTACCCTAAATAAGGAAACAAATTAATAAAAATTAAAAATCCTTCGGAATATCCAACGACATTTGTGAAAGCTTATCAGGAAGATGACGACTTAGCACAAATGCCATCAGCTTCTTCTTCAGTTTTGTCTCTTCCTTCTTAAGGATGATGAAAAACTTGATAACCTATCATCTACGTGAAGGCCTATCACAAAATGTCATCAAGGCTTTGCTTCAGTTCTCCTTGGCTGCCTTAGGCTGACGACATTCTTGATAACTTATCAGACCCTTGACGACTTATCACAAAATGTCATCACAACTTCCACTTTAGGCCACTTATCTGTATACTAATGACGACCAACCTGATAGCTTATCACAGGGCTGATGACTTATCAAAAATGTCGTCAGCCACACCTGTCTTCAGATTTCTTCAAATTTCAACTTCTTTGCTTCATTTCACGTGGGTTCTCTATCATATCATCTTAAGCTGCAGAATCAAACATAAACTAATCAAAAATAACTAAAGTTCTTCATAACCTTGCAATTATTTAGAATTAAAAGCCTCAAATGTGTTAGCATATGCTCATACATCAACCCTCGTCTAATGACTTGAGACCCACAAGGTGATAGTTAAACTGGATCAACGGCAAGGGTTAGTAAGGACACACCTTAAGACTCACAAGGTGCAGGGTGAAATTTACCAATGAGTCCATATGACCATTGGTGATATCTATCTTGTCAAATTTTACATACATAGTAGAGATATAGACTTATTGAGTATGAGAAACCTATGGAGTTATAAGCCATAGGGAACACAATACTAGTGTTCATTGGAGATTACTTATAACTAAAAGCATTCGAGTTTTTTTACTATTTACTCTTACAGCAAATACCCTTATTTACTTTTCTGCACTGACAGACTATTTCAATAAATTTGAGATACGATTTCGACCTATTCCATGTAGTATTGACCCCAACCTAGTTTGGTTACAATAATTTCACAAGGACCATATTTTATCTTTTTGGAGGTATAGTTTGTGTGAAATTAAATTTTTGCACTGTTACCAGGGAATATGGTTACGGAGTTGTTGGTTGAGGTTTTTGAAGTTTTTGGGTTTATTTTTTATCCTTTGTGAGGTATACTCTAGTGTATTCCTAGCACTCAGAGTCAAGTCAATCCCTTACTCCGACTATATCTTGAGCCAGAGAGGATCCTATAGCTGAATCATAAGATTTCAGAACACAAACGAGAAGGTGAGCTTGTAGGGGTTTGTCCTAACCAAAATAGTTTGTTCCCCCTCCACCAAGTATAACTCGGGATACTAAAATAATATTACTAAGAGATTATTGGCCACAACAAACATAACACGGGATAATGAGGTTTTCTATTGTGTAGTCTAGAAGGCAGAGTTAGAAAGGAAATAATCGATAGGTGATCGTCGAACAAAGCTGACAAAGGTAGAAGGGGTAGAACTCAAGTACTCAAAGCCTATAGATACTAGCCAGTATATGATGATCTGAAAAAGGAATTGGGATACGTTGAGCCTGCTGAGATAGAATCTTCCATTCCTCCTACATTACCACCGAATATGAAGTTAGATATCACTAGTTCTTAATCTAGATATTGAATCTAAAGGGTATGCTTGTAGGCTTGCCTATTGATTATGAAAACATGCACCTTATAAATTTTATTGGGATTTTCTCATCATACACTATTCCTGGGGTAGATTAGAATGCTCTCAGACTGAGGTTGTTCCCATTTTCTCTGACTGATGAAGCTATATTATAGTCATGGTAACTTCCTCGTGGGTCTATTACTACTTGAAATGATTTGCGGAGGTAGTTTTTATACCATTTATTTCCTCCATCTAGTATGCTATAATTGCAAGATGACATCAATAACTTCAAGATGTTGCATTCTGAGTTGATGATTATGACATGGTTTCAGTTTAAGAAGAAGTCGATGATGGTGCCTAACCACAGGATTATGAGGCAGAATTTTCTTGAAATAATCTATAGAGACCTCAATACCAGTTCCAGAACTATGGCAGATACTATTACTGGTGGAGCATTCATGTGCCTGCAATGGTAGGCAACATTGAAGATATTAGATCAGATCTCTCTCACCTAGTGAGGGTAGAATAGTAGGAGGCCAAGAGATGTACTGGAACTTATGTTATAGGTGCCTCCAATATGCATAGAGTTGTTGATGACACAGTGGCACAAGAGGTTGCTCAACTAAGGACATAGATTGGGTTATTAACAAAGCATTTTCTGACAATAAATTTTTAGAAGGTGAATGTCGTAGGTTGACAAGGTAAGGCTTCTAGATTATATGATTATGATGTAGAATAAGATAAAAATATCTAGATAAAGAGTTGGCAGGTTTTCAAGCCAAAGGTCATGGAAAGCAAGGTCAAAACTACCAAGGGGATTGGTATAGAGGTCGGCACCAAGATAGAGACAATGCTTAAAAATGTAAGGACAATTACAAAGAGAAGGATGATGTATATATGCCATCAGGAAGCCATGATAGTTAATCAATGATGGAGGCTATATTGTCAAAGCTAGTAAAAGGTCTGGAAAATTAGTAAACTTGCCATAAGAATATTAAGGAAGACAATTCAGGATTGACCCAAAAAGTGGAATTGTATGCTACTACGATCAACAAGTTAGAGCAACAATTTGAAAAAATGTCAGGAACCCTAAATCAATGGTAGCCCAGCACCCTTCCAAGAAATACATTTCAAAATTCTAAGAACGACAATCACTATCTTTCCTTCACCACTTGAAATGGTAAAACAACTATTAATCCCCCTAAGTCTCTAATTTAAGAGCTAAGAAATGATATTTTTGATGTAGATGAGACACCTAAAGTGGATATATATAAATCACCAGGTGGTGATCAATGTGTTGAGAAGGATAAAAGAAAGGAAAAGATGGATGAGCTTGTATTGAAAACCATTCCACAGCCTAACTCTCTTTTTCAACAAAGATTGAGAAAAAAATAAGAGGAAGGGAAGTATTATAAATTCTTATCAATGTTGAAAGAATTTTCTATTAACATTTCTCTTATAGAGGTGTTAGAGCAGATGTTGGGCTATGTTAAATTCATGAAGTATTTGGTTACTAAAAAGTGGATAGTGAGTTTTGAGCCCACTAATAATGTTCATCATTGCAGTGCCGTCGTGTCCCAATCATTGGTTGAGAAGAAAGAGAAACCCAGAGCATTTACTATTACATGTACTATTATGTCCTTCAATTTCTCTTGAGATTTATGTTACTTAGGAGCTAGTATCAATCTGATGTTGTTGGAGTATTCAGGAAGTTGGTGTTGGGGTCACCCAAAACCACATCCATTAGGTTGTTCATGGTTGACTTAATTGTAAAGAAATCGGTTGGAATATTATCTGATGTATTGGTAAAGGTTGCAACCTTTATATTTCCAGCTAAATTCATATTCCTTAACTGTGTGATGGACTTTGAAGTCCCTATTATCTTAGGCAGGCCTTTCTTATCTATGGGGAGGGCCTTGGTTGACATGGAGTTAGGGAAGATAAAGTTCATTCTAAATAATGAGTAGGTGATATTTAATGTATGTCATTCAATGTGTCTACCAAATGGTATGAGAGTAGTGTTCATGATTAATACGATTAATGCTAATGATGTAGTGACTATGACCATTGAAGAGAGACTTGGAGTTGAGGCATTAGCAGCGATCATAATAAATTTTGATAGTGATGGAATCGATCAGTATGAAGAAATGGTGAGTGCATTGTAAGGTAGAGGATCTTTTAATTATGCTCCATAGAAGCTTAGTATTGATGTGAAGATCAAAACGACTCCTCCGTCTTGACCATCTATTGAGAAGCCACTGGTCTTTGAATTGAAGACCCTTCCATATTACTTGAGGAATGTATTTTGGGGGGCTGACAATACCTTGACTGCTATTATTGTTGCTGACTCATTAGAGACATAGGTGGAGTCAGTGATATCAATATTGTAGGATTCAAGAGGTTCATTAGATGCACCATTTCATATAGAGTGGTGATCCCACCTAATATTTGTACCCATAAAATACAACTTGAGCAGGATTATACTCCCATAAGTTAACATCAATGTTGGTTGAACCATCCTATGCAGGAAGTTATAAAGAAATAAATTAATTAGTGGTTAGATGCTGGAGTGGTTTTCCCCATTACGAACAACAAATGGTTTACCTCAATTCAATGTGTTTCTAAGAAGGGTGGGATCACCGTGGTCCTAAATGATAAGAATAAACTTATGTCCATGAGATTAGTTACTGGATGGTGATTATGCATGGACTAAACAAAGATGAACACTTGGACTCAAAAGGACTATTTCTATGTGCCTTTATGGATCACATGCTTGACAGGTTAGCAAGATAGGGTAGGTATTGTTTTTTTGATGGGTACTTGGGATACAATCAGATTTCTATTGATTTGGAGAACTAGGAAAATCCTACCTTTACCTGTCCTTATGGGATATTTGCATTCAAGAGGATGTCATTCGGTTTATACAATGTTTCTGCTACCTTAAAGAGATGTATGATGTATATATTTTTTAATATGGTGGAGGACACAATAAAGGTCTTCATTGATGACCTTTTGGTCATTGGGGACTCTTTATAATGACTATTTGGCCCATTTGGCTAATACATTCCAAAGGTTTGAGGAGTGCAAGCTGGTGTTAAATTGGAAGAAGTGTCATTTTATGGTAAAGATGGGTATTTTCCTTGGGAACAAAATCTCAAAATGGGGTATTGAGGTGGATATAGCAAGGATTGAGGTAATTGAAAAATTACCTCCTCCAGTCTCTCTTAAAGGTATCCAAAGTTTTTTGGGTCCTGTTGGCTTTTATCGGTGGTTCATCAAAGACTTATATGAACTTGCTAATCCTCTATTCAAGCTTTTATTGAAGGAGGTGAAATTTGTTTCTGATGATGCATGTCTCAAGGCATTTGTATGTCGTAAGGAGCAGCTGATTTCAGCTTATATTATTGTATCCCCTGATTGGTTTTTACCATTTGAGGTTATGTGCGATACGAGTAGAGTGTCCTTGGATGTTGTCCTTGAAATGCATTAAACCCCACACAGAAGAACTTTATAGTTACTGAGCTGGAGTTGCCTGCGGTGGTTTTTGCCTTTGAAAAGTTCCAATCTTACTTAATTGGGACCAAAGTTATAGTCCATACAGATCATGTAGCATTTAGGTATCTTATGTTGAAAAAGGATGTCAAGTTGAGATTTATATATTGGGTCCTCTTGCTATAAGAATTTGACTTTGAGGTAAAAGATCAAAATGGCATAGAGATCTAGGTTGTTGATCACTTATCTAGCCTTAAGAAGGACGAAATGCATAAATTAGGGGATGAGATTGACATAGTTGATACATTTCTAGATGAGCGGATCGGGGTAATATCTCAAGACTTAATCCCTTGGTTTGTTGATTTTGTCAACTTATTAGCAAGTGAGCTTGTTTTGAACGATTTGTCATTCTAGTAGAGAAAGCATTTCATGCATGAGGTGTGGAAATTCTGGGATAAACCTTATCTTTTTTGAATTTTTGTGGATGGAGTTATTCCTAGATGCATCCTTGATGTTAAGATGGTGAGCATCCTTGAGGCTTGTCATTCATCACCAGTTGGCAGTCATTATGGTGGTACCCGCACAACTTATAAGATTTTGTACTGTGGGTATTATTAGCCTACTATCTTTAAGGATGTTTATGATTAGGCTAAAGCCTGTGACTAGTGTCAACATCAAGGTAACATTTTACGAAGACATGAACTCCCCAAAATACCTATATCTGAGTTGGAGTTGTTTTATGTATGGGGAAGGGACTTCATGGTTTTATTTATGAGATCTTATGATAACATTTCAAAGTGGTTGGAGGCGATTGCGTTTCCCAATACTGAGGGTCAAAGTGTTACTACATTCTTGAAAAAGAACATATTTTATAGATTTGGCACTCCACGTGCCGTTTTATGTGATGGTGGGTTTCACCTCTATAATAATATTTTAAAGTCCCTACTCAAAAATATGGTGTGAAGCATAAGTTGGTGATGCCTTACCATCCTCAAATGAGTGGGCAAGTTGAGGTCTCCAATAGAAAGATCAAGTCCATATTGGCGAAGACTGTGAATGCCAACAGGACTGAGTGGTCAAGAAAGTTGGATGATGCTTTGTTGGCTTACTAGATAGCTTTTAATACCCCCATAGATTCCTCTCCATATCAGCTTGTGTATGACAAGTCATGTCACCTATCGGTCGAACTTAAGCATAAGGTACTATAGGCATTGAAATATATCAATTTAGAGTGGTATAATGCAACTACGTTGAGGTTGAGCAAGGTGAATGAGTTTGATGAATTCCAGCTCCGTGCTTATAAGAGTTCTGCTCTATAAAAAGAAAGGATGAAGTTGTATCATGATAAAAAAATTTGAGAAAATGGTGTTTGAGCCCGATGGTCTGGTCTTGTTGTTGTAACACCCCAAAAATGGGTCCCGAGACGTCACACGGTGCTTAGGGTCACAAGTGACCCCAAGCTAACCCTTCTACTGGAAAACTCATAAGCAACTGAATAAAATGCATAAATTGGTACAATATCACCGGAAGATAACTCTTTTCTGAATCTGATCAATACAAAATTGAATTCACCTAATTATAACTCTGCTTTTACAAAGAAAACTAAAACTAAATACATTAACTCTACTGACTGTCTATGAAGACTATGCTAATACTGACTATAGATAGCAAGGACGCGACCCCAATTATCATTAATCAATACATAAGAATAAGAAAGTAAAGAACAATAGGAAATCTAATTGAAGTCCCCAAAATAGAAGGACTCATTATCTGCTGGCTGAAATCTGCAACTGTCTGATTTTGACTGCACATACTACAACTTGTACCTATATTATGAGACAATGTAGCGCATAGACATATATGTGGATCAGCACTTTGAGGATGTAATAAGTATATGGGGGTGCAATGCAATAAGTAAACAATATCATCAATCTTTATAGTAAATCTGCATGCTGATATAAATGACTCACATAGCTTGAGTAAAAGCTGAAATATGAATCTCATAAATCATGTATAATGAAGCATATAGTGAAAATCTCGGGATTCATTCTATTTACTTCTAAAATCTGTATTCTCCATCGTATTCTCAAAACTTGTAAGCAAAAGAAATCTTAAAATGATAGCTTTCAAAAGTTATACTTTTATCTTTATGGAGAATAAGGAACTTCTTTAGAACTTAGAGATTTTAGGACTTTGGGACTTAGGAAACTTTGAAACTTAAAGCTTTGGTAATCTTGAAATCAAACTTTCAACACATATACTTTTATCTTAAATTGAGCAGGGGACTGCTTTAGGAGTTACTTTTAACCGACATAAACCTTGTGAGCTGACATGGAATCCAACATTTTTTTCTCCTAAGGAAGAAGCCTCACATTGGGGAGAAGCATTATACTCTTGCCAGGGTACTCCTTAACTTAGTAATCACAATCTCGGCCTCAGGCCCATTAATCTCAATCCTACGTGGCACGTAGTTTTAGGGTGTGAGACCTCAGAATCATACCCAACTCGGTGCTAAATACTACTCCCATACTTAGGCTCAGAACTTTTAGAAAATCCACCTTAAACTAACTCAAGGGTCTATAATGAAGACCAATATCAAGATTTTCTTTGCGTTAAATCATCAATAATGAATAATGTGGATTCCTATCTTAGCTTGTTTCAAAATATCAACTTTCTTTATCAAAATCTGAAAAATGGTTAATCATGGGATACTTAAATCATGATCATTCTTGAAATATAAAGACTAACTCATAGGGTTTTGAGACCATTCTTCAAATTCATATCAAATACCATAAAGTTCATGCTTTATAACACAATTTCTCATGACTCAACTTAAAATCTGAAAAATATATTCATGTGCAGAAATATTCGAAAGTAGACATAAACTCAATATCCAATTCACTTAAAATATCAAAATCATGCAATTAACAACATGGGGTATAAATCCTAACTCAAATTTCATGGAAATCATATCAAAATATAGAAATTTATAACTTAAAGTAAGTTTTTTTTTGGGCACAAGAACGAAAGTAGTGTTCGTGTTTAAACCCCACATACCTTAGATTGATAAACTTGGATGAACAACTTGCTTTTGAGATGTTATTGGAATTCTTGAATGGAGTTCTTGAAGCTTTTGACTTCGGGGTCTTGAATATTGACTCAATTTGTAAAAAATATGGTGAACTTTTGAGTTTCTTGGAAGAGGATTTGGATGCTTAGGGTTTTTGTTTTGAAGAGAATGATGATTTAGGGCATAAAGAGCTTTGTAATATGATAGATTTTATGTTTTGGATGGATTGGGGGTAGTATAATTGTCCAAAATACCCCCTTCTAACCCATGAAAAAACTAGAAAAATATAACCGGAAGCCCAATTTAATGGGCCACCGCGACGCGCCATTATCGCGGTGGCTCAATGGAAATGAACGAATGGGAATCTGGGGGTTACCGCGACGCGGAGCTATCGCGTTGTCCCAGTGGTTGGGATATGAAACTTCATTGCAACATACCACAATTTCTCTAGGTTACTGTAAACTGACAATTGGGATATTACTCCTCTCTACGACGCGCTAAGGGTCTGAATGACGGTGTTTTACGATAGGAACTTCAAGTAGCCATAACTTCTTGCCCGGTTATCAGATTTGGGAAAACCTTATATCGTTGGAAAGATAATTCAATTTATCACATGATACAATTTAAAAATTAGGAGAATTCTATATGATTCAAGCATTACTCACTTTGGAAGTCATTCCTCAATCTTATAGAAACGACATTAGGCTTAAGGAAAGTTTGGGGTATTACAATATCTCCCCCTTGGGAACATTCGTCCTCGAATGTGGCTAGATAGGCTAAGAATATAGAGAAAAACTGAGGGTGCACAACTCAAATAACTTGCTAAACTGATTCTGCCTTATTCTAAACCTTTGAGTACTTCTGTGAGTGCACGAACTTGTAATAAGAATAACTATATAGCTGAATCTTTGATTAGAAAGGAGCTAAATGATGGAAGACTATTACCTTTGACTAAACTTGTTTTTACTTATCATAAGGAGCTAATTCATGCTAAGAGTTTAGAACTTGCTTGATGTTCTCATGGTGCGGTCGTACTTATAGATTGCGAAGTGATAGTTTATGCAGGCATAAATCATAAGAAACCAAGGCTAAGATTACACAATAGGTATTACATTGTCTGAGCTGGAACACTTGGAAAACGAAGATTGTTCAATGAATACTTATGCACTAAATCATGACTAGATATCCGAATTCTGGGAATGATGCCTGATACATAGACTGAGCTGAATTCGCAATTTTTCATGGGTGCGAGTAGATATTTACTGGAATGACCGCACTTATGAAACTTCAGGTAGTAAGACCAGACTAGTTCAAAAAATGGAAAAACTATAGAAATCTATCCATCTGATTGTTAAACTAGACTGCTGGCTATCCAAACTGAATCATACTAGATACTCATACTCAAGTGGACGAGTTCATCAACACCCTCCTAGGGAGTTTTAACGATACGAGGGAGCAAAGAACTTTGGGCATGATCTGAAAAAGGCATCTGAATAAGCGATTACAATATTTCTACGACTCTATAGCTTGGAACATAGACCCCTTTGAATCATAGACTGGGATAGAATTTCTAGATCTTAGGCAACGCAACACCTTACTATCAAGCTTAGACATACTTCTAAAATATTCTCTCAACTATTCCTTTCCCTTAAAGACCATACTCATTGATTCATCTTCTAATTCTCACATGGTCGTTGATATTTCCATCTACTCATGTCTAAACTGAACTAAATTCCCTCACCATCTTCAAGCCTAACCCACCATCACAAGATACACCACATAACACTGTAATACTAGTCTGAATCATAATTCAACACACCCTACACTTCACAACTTCTCATCTCATGCAAAATTCTCAATACCACTCCAACAACCACACTCAACCTCATACAACACATTTACTAAGGTGCAGTGTATTCATCTAGATATATACAAACATGATGTTCAAGCCTACTTCTATAACCATATATGCACTTCTAAACACACTCCAATAAAACACCCTTGTCACAACCTACAAACCTCTAGCAAGAATAACTTCCATGCACCACTCTTAAGAAGACATACATAACATATTCTGAACTGACCAGGTCATGTATAAAAGTTGCACTCAATATTTATTCAAACTCATAGAATTACATAAAGCAAGCATACGACCATCTTCTCCAACATGACACATTTACTCTCTTTTATCTACACAACTGCTTATCATCACTATTTTTGTCCTAAAGAAAAGGTCACTTAAAGGTTAGAACACGAGGACCTATAGCATGAACGGATACCATACGTAACTTGTTCACTCATCTGAGGCCTGAGGAATAGAGCATATAACATCATGAACTTATCAAAGAGGTCTAACCCGAGGATATGCATGATATAAATCTGAATTTTGCTGATCATTAAAAGTATTGCTTGAGCACTTGAGCTGAACATATCGTAAAGCTTGAGTACATGATTCATGAGCTGCATAACCCAAATTTGGAGTTCATAACTTATGGAATGTGATTCCAACTGCTGAAAGAACTGGAACTCCTCCTTTTGGGAACTAGGAGAGTACATAATTCTCTATCTTATGCATGAACATGAATTAAGATCATGGAACTAACACGTAATAAATTAGTAGGTATTAGGACAACTGAAATACTGAAATAAGATTGGGTCAAGTATCAATCTTTCTCACAGCTATTCTACAACTTACTGGTACAGCTACTAGAATCTCAAAACTTGACTTGGTTACTCATTCTATCATCTCCCGCTTAG
The DNA here is from genome assembly GCA_030864215.1 of Capsicum pubescens. Classification (NCBI taxonomy): domain Eukaryota; kingdom Viridiplantae; phylum Streptophyta; class Magnoliopsida; order Solanales; family Solanaceae; genus Capsicum; species Capsicum pubescens. The sequence goes on from CM061543.1 coordinate 132,067,866, forward strand.
CTTTAAGCCATCACTCTAAGTTTGTGAACCACTATATTAACTCTAACCTAAAATGCACTCACTTTGCTTTAGAGTCTAGGATATAATTAATACACAGGAAACCAAACTTACCCTGAAGGACTATATCTCCACGTAGATCACCTAAAGCTAATACTTCTTTCTAAGATTTGACCCTTAAACTTCTGTGACCCCAAAAGTCATCATATAACAACTTAAACACTCACCAACTTAGATTTTTAACACTTGACAGGGATATCGCCATCCTTTAATAAACTACGCTACTCCCTTAATACTCTGCTAACATCACATACTATCACATCTCTAAAATTACATTCTCTAAACTATAGGAATCAAGATCATACCAACAAGGCTCAATACTAGGAATCAAAACTCCTTAACTTAGCCATTAAGAACATCATCTACTATACAACTAGTCTCCTTCCTCTTAGCAACTCAACGGTACTACTAACCACACAACACTTGATAAATTTCAAAAATAGTGGAGCCTTATATCACCATGGGCACACCTCAACATCAGACTTACAAAATCATACTTATTCACGAATAGTCACTTCCCTATAACTATACCATTAACCAAGAAATCATCATATGCACCTTCATGACCACCAATCGTTCAAACTTAATGTCTAGCACTCAACATGATTTGCAACCCCACCTCACACACAATTCTCACTTGGAAACTATAAAATAAAACATCAAGAAATACTAGCCCACACAAACCTCATAATAACAATAATCGATCATAATCATATGGCCTATCTTAATCACAATCCATTAACACATCCTCCATCCACACATCATTACTATATGGTACCTATACATCTAAACTCCTTTCACAGCCCTATCAGTTTCAACTAAACTCCTTCTTACAATCTCAGGGGACCTTAAATTAACAACGCTCATCCACCAAGCTCTTTCATCAATAACCTATACTTTTCTAAAACTCTGTGCTCTGTGCTCTTTCATCCACCAAACTCTGTGCTTTGGGAATTTCTTCTAATCGGTTGATATATAAGCAGACGCTAACATATTTGAGGCTTTTAAATGAGAAAAATTGTAAAGTCTTAAGCAACTTTTGTCATTTTTGATAATTTTATCTTTGATTTTGCAGTAGAAGCCAAGATGCATGAGAACCAACAAGGATGGAAGAAAAAGAGTTAAAATTGAAAGAAAATAAAAGAGAAGTGTGGCTTGACGATATTCCTAATAAGTCGTCAGCCCTGTGATAAGTTATCGGCTTCATCGTTCGCCTTAGACAAAGAATGGGACTCATCTAAAAATTGTGACGACATTTCCTGATAAGCTGTCAAAGAGTTGATAGGATGTCAAAGTTGACATCAGCCTAAGGCAGAACATGGGAGCTGAGGTAGAAAAGTGATGACATCCGTGATAAGTCAACAAAGATCTAATAGGTCATCACATTTTGTCGTTAGCCTTAAGCAGGAAGTGCTAAAACTGAAGAAGGAGTTGACGACATTTGTGATAAGTCGTCAGGCTCCTGATAAGTTGTCACAAATATTGTCGCCTAATTTGAGGAATTATTAAACTCTGTGATTTTGTTTCCTTATTTAGGCTAAACTATTAAAGTCTTGTTTAGGGTTTTCTAAGGGGTTCCGAACCTAAGTTGGAGACACGTATTTTGTTACTTTTCTCTCTAGTTTCTTAGCTTGAAACACAATTAACTTTGAAGAGATTTTCATCAATATTTTGGGATTTTCATTGTGATCAAATTGGAGAATCATTAGTTATTATTCATCTTGTGGTAAGTTTATTTTTCAAAGCATGAATACAACTAGTTGTTTTGATTTTCTCATTATGAGTGGCTAAATTCCTTTAACCCGAATTATGGGATCTAGGGGTAAGTCTTGATAAGATGTTAAGTGTTCAAGATTCAAAAGGTAATAGGACTCCTTGATAGATCTGAGGTTTTAATTATCGTCTATTGGTTCCAAACAATAGATAACACCTGCTTTGATTTGCTTGAGATAAGAAATCAATTATAGTAGGAAGTGAACTATCAACAAGGACTTGGAAGCACTAAAAACTTCTATTTAATAATTAACGTTGTAAAAAGGTTGATTAACCTGAGGTAAAGTTTGATCAGTAAATATAAATTCCCTAAGTACGAGAGGATTAGGTAATTAAATTCTTAAGTAGGTCGAGAGACATTTAGGCATAACTTCGATAAAGATAATTTGTTGTCCTACCTACTGTGAGAATCTTGAATCACTATTTACATCTGTCAAGTACCAAAACCCCTAGTGAACATAATTCTGGTTTTCCATAAACTCTTGATTACAAACACCGAAGCTAAAGTGACCAAAAATTATTTATTAAACTCAAAAATCCCCCATCTCAGGAAACATCCAACTATCAGTTGATTAAATTGCAAATGACTTAAGTTCACACCATATTCCCTATGGGATTCGCCCCGTACCTAGTTGGGTTATATATTGACAACGATCGCTTATATTCTCATTAGAGAGGTGTAGTTTGAGCGTTATCAAACAATGGCGCCACTGCTGGGGAGTATGGTTATAAATTAAAGTTTATGTGCACTAATTGACTGTTAGTCAAGTTTCCTAGTTTTACGTTTATTTGTTGTTTTTGTTTATTATAGGTTCTTTGTAGTGTATGCCAAGAACCATAAGTTCAGGAGAACCATTATTACCACTTAATTCGGAACCGCAATAAATTGGAAGAATGGCAAACCAACAAGAGGCTGACAGATTAGTAGCCTTAGCTAGAACTCAGGTGAATGTGTAGAATGTCGGTCAGCAAGCAAGTCATCTAAATCCTGAGGATGAAGATTTGGGAGATGAGGAGTTGCTAAATCCTGGTAATCCAAGGCGTGTAAAGCAAGTAGGTGAACCAATACAGCATAATGCTAACAGGAACCATCCATTCCAAGGAAGGCAAGATTACCAGCCGGTCCGTTATGACCTCAATGATGATGATGATGGAATGGATGGAGCAGGTGCAATGGGTGAAATTATTCCTCCACTATTGGAACCTGGGGAAAAATTCAACATTACGAGTACTATGATTCAACTCTTCAATCTGAAGGGGTTGTTTGGTGGCCTTCCTGGGGATGACCCGAACTTGCATCTGGTGAACTTTGTCACCGTCTATAAATATTTTGATAACCTAGGAGTGGGTCAGAATGCTATTCGATTGAGGTTGTTTCCGTTGTCTCTATCTGGAGAGGCAACATTGTGGCTTAATAAGTTGATACCCGATTCTATAACCAACTGGAGGCAGTTGAAAGGAGCTTTCCTAGAAAGGTTCTTTCCACCTTCTAGGAGGGTATAGTTGAGAGATGAGGTCAACAACTTTAGGAAGCTCCATACTGAAGCCTTGCATGAAACCTGGGAGAGATTTAAGAAGAAGCCGACATAGTGTCCGAACCACAATATAATGGACATACACTTGATGGAGACTTTGTACAGGGCTCTTAACTCTGTTACAAAACCAATTATAGATAATGTTGTTGGTGGTTTGATTGTTGTTCTTACATTCCCAGAGGCTTTAGAAATACTAGAGAGAATGACCAAACAGAGTCGAGCATGGTATACAAGAGACTCTGTAGTAGCCAACCCTACTGTTGCTATGGGTATTATTACAGAACAATGCAGAAGAGATGAGGAGCGTGACCAAGACATGGCTCAACTAAAAATGCAGATGGATCTGCTAACCAAGCATTTGCTATCAGGAAAGACTAAGAAGGTAAAAGTTGTGGGGTCTCAAGATAGAGTTGATGTTGATGCAGAAGAAGAGACGATAGCCAAGGGAATCAAGGTCGGAATTATTATGATAATCCTGGTTATAAATATAGGGAGAAGGGAAATTGGAGGAACAATAATGATAGGAGCGGGCTCTATGTCCGTCCTGGAAATCATGAGGCTACTACAACAAGTTCTGAAAATATGTCCATGGAGGACATATTGGCTAAGTTGTTGAAAGGAGTAGAGGATACCAACTCTGGTGTGACTACCATGAAGACAGATCTATCATCTATCAGTCAGTTGGTAAACTCACACTCCACCGCAATAAAATAATTGGAGTAGTAGATGAGCCAACTCTCCGCAGCATTCAACCAGAGGAAGAGCAGAACGTTACGAAGTGTAAAGTCCATAATCCGCAGAATGATGGCTCATGTATAGCGATTACCACTAGAAGTGGTAAGATATTACCTGACCCTTCTGTGGGCAAAAGTTTGGTTGAAGATGTGACTGAGGCAGATGATGAATCTAAAGAAGAATGTCCAGTGGAGTTTGAGAAGCTGGATGGTGCTGATGATGCTCCGAAAAAAAGGAAAATAGAAGGAAAAAGAGGTAGAGTTGAAAACTCTCCCAAGACCACCACTTCCCTTTTCTCAATTATTGAAGAAAAAAACTGATGATGCAAAATTCAGCAAGTTCATGGAAATGCTCAAACAATTGAAAATAAATGTACCTTTGGTGGAGTCACTCAAGCAAATGCCAGGATATGCTAAGTTCATGAAGGACATTGTGACTAATAAAAGAGTGGTGACCTATGATTTGGAGGATTATATCCACCATTATAGCCCTATCTCTACGAGGACCTTGGTGGAGAAGAAGCCAGATCCAGGAGCATTCACTATTCCCTGTACAATTGGTTCTATGGAATTTGCTAAGGTATTATGTGATCTGGGAGAAAGCATTAATTTGATACCGCTGGCTGTATATAGAAAGCTGGGCCTGGGAAATCCCACACCCACCAACATGCGACTTGTGATAGCGGATAGGTCGGTAAAATGACCTGTTGGTATTTTGTATGATGTGGTGGTGAAGGTAGCTAGCTTCATATTCCTTGTAGATTTTGTGATTCTGGATTACGAAGTGGACCTTGAGGTGCCCATAATCTTGGGTCGACCTTTCCTCGCAATCGGAAGTGTATTGGTTGATTTGAGAGCGAATGAGCTCTTATTCAGGATGAATGATGAGGTGGTACGATTTTACGTGAGCAAATAAATGAATTATCATGAAGAAATGAGTGTTTTCTCAGTAGTTGATGTGGATTATGAGGACGAACAGGAGATGTCAATAGAGGAGCAACTTGTTGTCGAGCCTTTAGCTGCAGTTCTGATAATTTTTTATCGTGAAGGCATTGAGGAATACAAAGAGACTATTTGTGCTTTTTCAGGAATGGGTTCATACCCTTATGATCCTAAGAAGATAGACCTTGATCTTGCGAATCGACCAACACCACCGGCTAAGCCATCCATTGAAGAGCCACCGGTGTTGGAATTGAAAAAGTTGTCTGGGTATTTAAGGTACATATTTTTGGGCCACGGAAACATTCTACCCATTATTATTTCGGCTGATTTGGGTGAGTAGCAAGTAGAAGTACTTATTTCCGTACTTCAGAGGTACAAGAGAGAAATCGGATGGACTATCGCAGATATTATTGGCATTTCCCCTGGCATCTGCACGCATAAAATACAACTGGAGAAAGATTGTATTTTAACCATCGAGCACCAGTTCCCTCTTAACCCACCAATGAAAGAGGTGGTTAAGAATGAAATTATTAAGTGGTTTACTCTATTTCTGACAGCAAATGGGTGAGCTCAGTAAAATGTGTGCCCTAAAAAGGGGGCATGACTATAGTTGCAAATGAAAGGAATGAGTTGATTCTACTTAGGACTGTGACTGGGTGGAGAGTTTGCATGGATTACCATAGACTAAATTCATAGACTTTGAAAGACCATTTCCCAATGCCCTTTATGGACCAAATGCTTGATCGATTGGCTGGAAGGGGATGATATTGCTTCTTAGATAGCTATTCTGGATATAATCAGATCTGTATTGCTCCTGAAGATCAGGAGAAGATGACATTCACATGCCCATATGGAACCATTGCATTTAAGAGGATGACTTTTGGTCTATGCAATGCACCCGCCACTTTTCAATGGTGCATAATGCCTATCTTCTCGGATATGGTGGAGGACACCATAGAGGTATTCATGGATGATTTCTCTATAGTGGGAGACTCATTTGATTTGTGTTTGGAAAACCTGAGTATGGCCTTATAACGATGTGTTGAATTTAATTTGGTGCTTAATTGGGAGAAATTCCACTTTATGGTAAAGGGGGGCATTGTTCTCGGGCACAAAATTTCAGCAAAAGGAATAGAAGTTGATTGAGCCAAGGTTGAAGTTATTGAGAAACTACCACCTCCCATTTTAGTGAAGGGAGAGTGTAGTTTCCTTAGGCATACTTTCTTTTATCAGAGGTTTATAAGTGTTTTATCGAAAGTTGCAAATCCACTTTGCAAACTTTTGTAGAAAAAAGTGAAGTTTTCCTTTGATGATAAGTGCTTGAACATTTGAATGTCTTAAAAAGAAGCTGGTTGAGGACCCTATCATGGTTGCATTGAACTGGTCAAAACCGTTTGAGATCATGTGTGATGCAAGCGGTGTTTCCCTTGGAGCTGTATTAGGACAAAAAAGAGGCAAATTGTTTCGTCCAATATATTATGCCTGCAAAGCACTAAATGGAGCGCAAAAGAACTACACTATCACTGAGCAGGAACTCCTGGCTGTAGTGTATGCTTTTGAGAAATTCAGGGCTTATATTCTTGGGACCAAGGTAGTGGTCCACACTAACCATGAAGAAGACTAACTGAAATGGGAGAAACGATAAGCTTAAGTACATAACTGAACATTATCAACTGGAACATGACTACATGACTGACATTTCTAATATTCATACTGAGCATGCATATATGATACATGATTTCATGACTGAACTGACTCATGAATACACAATTGAGATTTCTAATAATTGAGTTTCTCACAAGGAGAATGCATGTCTGATGCATGAACACATGACTGAATAGGCAATGGTAGATGGATACCAAGTTTATGATGGGAATGTAAGCATGAAACTGGTTTGTAACTGAAACTTGGACATGAAACTGAATAAGCTTTAAGGAAAGCTATTGCCTTTGGCTGAGTCTGAGTTGTATGTAGAAGATGTGAGGGTGCTTGGATAGCATGCCTTCTTCTTCTTTTCAAGTAGCTCCCTCAACGGAATGATTCTGCCAAAGAACTTTGACTAGAGAGACTTCTTTGTTCCTCAGTCTACGAGTCAGATAGTCAAGGATTTCAACTGGAATATCTTCATAAGAGAGGTTATTATAAATGTCTACGCCCTCAATAGAGACTATGACTACTGGGTCACCTATGCATTTCTTAAGCAAGGAGACATAAAAGACCGGATGCACTGAAGCTAGATCTGAAGGTGACTCGAGATCATAAGCTACTTTGCCAAAGCGACTGAGAATTTTGAAAGGATCGACATATCAGAGACTGAGCTTTCCCTTCTTGCCGAAGCTCTTCACTCCCTTCATGGGAGAGATTTTCAAATACGTGAAATTTTTTGACCTTATCTTGAGATCCTTTCTGAACACGCATGAATGGGAACATAAGAACATGGCTGAGTTTGTAACATATGACGTGAACTGGGTATCATGAACTAAACTGAGCCATTAAGTACATAGCTTACGGATGATATTAGAGCTAGAGGGTCAATCTATGCATACCCACAACTCTAAACTAGATTTGTTATGCTAAAAGAAATTAGAGGGTTTAGGGCATGATAGCTCGGGGGTTATAGAGCATCTCCCCCTTGGGACATTATGTCCCTAGAAGAATACTGTCTTGACTGAGATACTAAGGAAAATTAGGATGATACACAGCGCACCTATGAACTAAATCGTGACTAAATATATGGGATCTAAAACTAAGACATAATACATAAACCGAGCTGATCTTGCAACTACTGGGACTTTCTATCTTGGAATAGTTACATTCCTGAGATTTCTGATAGTAGGACTAGGTGGAAAGATGGGAAACCATACCATACGGACTTGTTGTCTGATTGCTAAACTGAATTACTGGCTGATCGATCTAACTCATACTAAAACCAGTACTTAACTAAAGAACTTTTTCTTCACCTGAGACTACTGAAAATATTCGCATAAGTACTGAGCAAGAATGCCTAAACATACTAACTTATCTTATTAATTGAATGAATGATAACTGAATATTGGGCCTGCAAGAAAGAACTATTCTTATTCTTGAATAATTAGACTACAACTGCAGAGCATTATGCATAGGAGATAAGGACATATTGAGTGACATAAGATAAATGAGCATGAATTGAGGGTAACTGTATTATTTAAGTAAAACACGATTCTGGAATAATCTTGTAAACAGAGGTGGTAGAAGGCTGACAACTGATTGACTGATAACTATACACTATGGTCGAGTAAACTCGAAACTGAATAGAGTTACCGACCTGATTACTGGGTTAGAACTGAGATTGTAGCTAAGATGATAATTAAGACTCTAACTGTAACTAAGAATGTAGTTGGGTCTGAATACTAGTTTTTGATAACTAAGGTTTAGACTGGTAATAAAGTACTAAATTCTGATGGCTAAGTAACTAATAACTGAAAGCCATTTATTTGTAGGACTATTTTAGTCCATTACTAAATATTGATTACTAAACTAACTCTGTTACTGAGACTCAAGGGATAGAACAGCATCCCAACGGATTCACCAAGGGATCTAAAATAAGAATATACATGACATAGTTTGAGTTTGGCTATTCATCAGGAGTGGAGCATGAATCATGTGGGCTAAACATACTGTAAGATAGGATATGAGTATATGAGTCATGAGTTGCATGACCTGAGTCTGAAATTTTTGTACTTGTGGAACATGATACATAACACTAAGTGAACTGGGATTCCTCATACTAGGAACTTGAAATGCACACAATCCTAAGGAAAGTGCATGAATGTAAGTTGTGTTTATGGAACTGAAACATAAAGCATGCATAAGTATCGTGATGATTGAAGTACAAAACTTTTACCTGAGGTAGGAATGGGTCGAGAATCATCTTCTCTTACTGAATTTTTTACACATACTAGCACCACTACCAGAATCCTGAAGGCCTGACTTTCTGACACATCATAACCAGAAAGTTCCTGTATACTTGTTAGGCTGTGTTAGACTGAATTACTGGGGTGGAGACTGGAAAGGTCCTATTAACATTTGGTTTGACCGTAAAGTTACAAAATAAAAAGAAGCTCCTGAATCTGAAAAAGCGTAAACATGTAAGTGGAAGGACTATAACATACCAGTGACTACACCAGGAGAACTTTCCTGATATTGTCGGGACTAAAATGTATAGAGTCTATTTGGGCGTTGCCCACTGATAACGCTGGAATTGGCACCCTGCTAATTCTAGCGACCGAACTGAGCTGAAGGACGATCGTGCTGACTTTCGTATTGGGTTTAGGACATTCTCAGACCTTGTGACCTGACTCGCCACATCCGAAAGACATATTACTACCGAATATACACACACCCTTATGATACTTACCACATTCTTTGCAAGGCGGATGAGTGCAAATAATGCTTGCACAATTCTGAGATTTAGAGCCTGGCACCCTATCTTTGCTACTATTTCTGAACTTAAGAACTAAAGAACTGGCTGATGAAGGAACTAAAACTGAAAACTTCTGGCTATACTAAGAACAGTTACCAGCCTGCGACCCTAGCTGAGAAAAACTATAACTACCTATTCTGGCTCCCTTATTCTTTCTCTCCTTCTTCTTAAGTTTCTGCTCTTCAATCTGTTGAGCATGGACCATAAGTCTAGATATGTCTATTTCCTTAATCAACATTGAATTCCTACACTTCTTAACCACTCTACATGAAACCCCAAATACAAACTTACTCATTTTAGATCTACTATATGTTACTACATGGAGAGCATACCTGGCTAACTGGGTGAACTTGAGGGAGTATTCTTTTATGCTTATGCTATCTTATCTGATATTGATGAACTCTAACAGTTTGGCTTCTTTCTTCTCTAGGGGAAAGAATCAATCTAAGAAGGCTGTAGAAAACTCTTCCCATTTTATAGGCTCTATATCTGTACCCCTAGCTACCTTCCATTATTTAAACCACGTATGGGCTATATCTTATAGATGATAAGTGGATAACTCTTTACTCTCACTGGAAGTCACTCCCATGATGTCTGAGACTTTTTGAACCTAGTTGAGGAATTCCTGTGGATTCTCTTCAGACTTAGAATTAGAGAATAGGGGAGGATTCATTTGGGTGAAGTCCTGAAACCTAGTTGCAGCTGAATTGGCCACTAGGTTGGCCGGAATAACAACTGGCCATTTATTTAGAGTTGTGACTAAATTGGCTAGAGTAGTAAATCCAGTTCTGAATTCTGCATGGGAAACATGTTCATCCAGGGTATCTGCCTGAACGTGTTGAGGTACTAACTAATTACCGATTCTCCTTTTGCTAGCCCCTTTGGAAGGCATATTCTGTAAGCGAGAGGAAGGAGCAGATTAGACTGAGAAATTAATTAGAGATTATGCTAACCGGTATGACATGAGTACTAGAAGAAGGGAAACTATTCCTAAAACATCTCATAGCCTCCTACACATAAGTGTGGTTCACAACACACCCATGCATAAAACTCTACTAGATGCGACTTTTCAGACTTCTTAGGACACTGTTGAACCTTAGGTTCTGATACCAAGTTTGTAATGCCTTGAATCTGGTACCTGGAATGTTACGCGGTGCTCATGACCCTGAAGGACCTCAAGCTAACCTATGACTGATATCTATAATTGAGCACTGAATAATATACTGTAAATATACGGAATATAATTTGTAAGGCCATAAGGTACAAAACTGAACTAATACTGAATATAAAACAATGTCAATAATGGGGTATAACAATACCCAAAACTAAAATAAATTGTCTGAAACATGTTGTAGTCTGAAAGCCTCTAAACTGTCTGAAATCTATAGAGTTGATGGGATATGTCCCCAACTAACTACGAACTACTAAAAAAAAATCATGCTATCCTCGAATGATGAGGAATCGCTGCTAGTCTGGCTGCTGAACTTCTGATCTACTAAGGATGTTCAGGAACTTGTGCTTCTAAACCTATGATATAAAATACCATAGCACAAATGCGTCAGTATGTTGAATGTACTGGTATGCAAGTGAGGTGGCTGAATGCAATGGTTCATATACATGAATAATACTAACTGACTGAATAACATGAATGTGAGAATACATGCATCACGTGACTGTGACTGAGATCATATAACACTGACTCATGTCTTCTGATAACATGGATTTTTTGATATCTGAGAACTAATACTAGGATACTAAATGACTAAGTCTATTGAGTGTTGAGGAACTGATGTCGTATTACTGATAAAGGAATGATTGTTTCTAACAGTTCTGATTATAAAGAACTGGTCTGATTGACTGTATCTAACAGTCCTGAAATCTAAATATTAGCAATAAAAATTTCGTATAATTAATATACTATTAACTGGGTGACTGTGTCTGTCAGTCCTAAAATCTGATGGAACTTGCAGAGTTTCGTACTGTACTGAGTGACTGTATATGATAGTCCTGATATCTACAGAACTATCAGAGTTCTTTTATTAAGACTGAGTGACTATATCTGACAGTCCTGATATCTGATGAACTATTTGAGTTCTATTATTAAGACTGAGTAACTGTATCTAACAGTCCTGATTCTATAACTGAAACTGTGGGAGAATTCATCTAACCGATATGCCTCGAATCTGAACTGGTGGGGTCTAACCTGTAAACCCCGGCTGGAAGGGTGTTAGTACCATGCCACGGGTAAACACAAGCTGTGAGTAAACCCTCTCTGACAGGGAGTTCTTCTATCAACCCCTCCTATAAGGAAAACTCAAATGAGATGTATAGTCCCTAGACTCGTAGGGGTACATCTCAACCTACATTTTCTATGTAGTTCTGCAACGTAGGGATTTTTACTAAGGATCACTCCCTCAACTAGATGACAGTGTGTGTCCTCATCCCTGGGTTCACTCGGTGCTGAATCCTACTCCCAACTGAATAGATACAGAACTAATTTCCTAGTTCATACTAGGCTGGACTGATCTGTTACTAATTAACTAGATTGAACTGAGTTCACTGGATTTCCGTTGACTGACTAAAAACTACTAAATTCTGTTAACTGACAGAATGCTACTGAGTTCTGATAGCTTACTGAGTTTACTTAGGTCTGAACTGAATACTACTGAGACATGATGACTGACTGAGATCACTAAGATTCCTGAGATTACTAAGATTACTGAGATTACTGAATGGAACTGGACTAATACTGAGTTTATTGAGTTTTCCTGAGTCACATGACTGACTGAATTCTACTGATCATGGCTTAACTAAGAGTATCGTGAAAACTGACACTGGCTCTAGGTACACAGCTAAATTTTTGGGTACAAGTACCCCCAGGACTCGATAGCATAAACCTGACAAGACTTGACACTTCTTGAACACATAACCAATATCAATAATTCATAATACAATAAGTTAGGGATTTCATGATGTACATGGTTATTATAATCTTGTACATGGAAATAATGCATATAATTAATGTCATTATTCCATATTCTAGCATCATGAGCATTTCAACAAACATCTACATTGCACATCAATAGCATAGGAGTCATTTGAACATAAGGGTAAAACATGAGTCCATCACTTAAGTCACAATTGAACTATATTACATGATTTCTAGTTTTCTGGGCATTTTATCAAACACCTTACATGCACTACTTAGGGCATCGGTATAATCATCTATTAACACCTCATAAACCACTCAATTCATGGATTTAAACTCATATACTAATGTAATTCCATAAAAATACATTGAGATTCCAACTTGGGAACCATACAACAACAATCATATAAACATAATCAAACCACAACATAATACTCATAATACATGATTTAAAACTTGATTCTTGGGCTTCATGGATAAAAGGAATCCATGAATGAACACTATGCATACCTGATAAAGGAAACCTTGAAGGTTCTTGGAGTTCTTGGATAGATTTATTGAGATTTGCTTTTGAAACTTGGGGCTTGGATTTTCTATCTTTGAGAGAGAGTGATTTATTTCTTAAGAGATGTGGGTAAACAATGAGATAATAGGTCTTTTTAAGGTCTAATGTCGCGTATAGGCTGATTTGGAGTTTTTGGAATTTACCAAACAACCCCTGAAATTAAATTACGAAACCTGAAAAATCCTAATTTTACATGCTGGCACGACGCGGTGAAATCGCACCAGCTTATTGGAAACTAGACAATTAGGAAACTGGTTTGTGGCGCGACGTGGTGGAAATCACGTTGCCACCTTAGTTTGCAACCTTGAAATTTGGCGCGACATGAAGACATTGCGGAGATTCACTAGAAAAAGGACAATTCTGAATTTGAGCCTTGGCTTGACTCGACATAAACGTGGAGGCTCATTTCATTTTGACGATTGTCATTTTGGCATGCTCCGTGATGCATTGATGGCTCAGGTGATACACTGTCTCACTAAAAAGGCTCTAACTCTTCGTCCGGGTGTCGGATTTGGGCGAATTTGATATTGACGGAAAGCTTATTGAATTTCCCACACAACAAAAAGTGAAAATATTGTAAATTACACATATATAAAAGTGTATTCATATTTTAAATCAAGTCTTTAACATTTTTGGGATGATTTTAAGCTAGGTAGAAGTACGGGGTATTACATGAAGTCTCTGTTTTAATAATGACATACTAACAAGTGGATCTTTGCAAGTCATTGAAGAATACTGATAAATAAAGTCATCTCCAAGAATGGAAGGACATTAATTTATGATTCACAACATCAAAGAAAATCAATCAGAATAAGAACAAATAGAAGGAGAATCTCAGTCCCATAAGTCTCGACAAATCGAATCAATCACGGGGAATCTCTTGCCCAAAAGTATCAAAAAATAAGATCAATAATGACTAAAGAAAAAGAATAAAATATCACAAGAATATTTGGAAAAGCATCAATATATACAAGACCAAAAGGAAAAATAGATCACAGACATTTCTGATATTGACGCGATCCAAAGACTTATATGGACATATCATACGGGTACATTCCTCAATAAAGGACGACCAAGAATGATAGTCACCTCTTGGTCTATTTCACAATCCAATACATCAAAATCTGCCGAGAGAATGAACTTTTCCACTTTCAGAAGGACGTCAAACAATATACCCACTGGCCTTTTTATAGACCGACCCACCATCAAGATCCACATAGAGGTTGGCATCAGGGTATCTAAACCAAGTTTTATGTATCTGACAAAAGGCATTAAGTTGATGCTCGCACCAAGGTCACATAGAGATTTTGCGAATTCATGCATCCCAATTGTTCAAGGAATAGTGAATGCTACGGGGTCATCTTTATTTTTCGCAATCTTTCTATCCATGATAGCACTAAACCCATGAGTGACCTGAATAGTATCACCTTCAACAAGATTTTTCTTGGACATCAACTTTTTCATTAACTTAGTGTATCTCGTAATCTCTTGGATAGCTTCAAGCAATAAGATATTTATAGATAGGTTTCTAAGTTTTCCCATGAACTTCCCCAATTTGTCATTTTCCTCTTTTTTATGCAATTGTTAGGGAAATAAGGAGGAACTTGGATGGTTGGTCCTGCTTTATTTTGTGGCTTTTCAACTTCAACCACTTCTTCATCATTTGTTTCTCTTCCTTAAGGCTGCACCTCCTTGGTCTTAGCTTTGGGAAAATTTTTCTCTCAAGTTTCCCCTAACGGGTTCATCAAGTGCTTTATCACTACTTGTGATAATTGTTGGGACTTGCACGTCATTCTTTGGGTTAGCAATTGTGTCACTTGGAAGTCCTTCTCTAGGCCTCACATTTAATTATGTAGAGATTTTCCTGAATTGGGTCTCCAATTACTTGATACAGGTAGAGTAAGAAACCACTATTTGAGAAAGTTATGAAAAATAGATCTTCAATTTGCGGACCAATTTGTTCGTACCTTCCACTCTAATCAAGATCCTTGCCAACACATCCTCGGTCTTGAACTTTTTTGGGGTCGATGACATTTGAATCTTTGGCCTTAGCCTTATCATAAGGAGTAATATAACAGTCATAATCACATTTCCTATCTCTCAAATCTCTATCTCGATCACGATCCATCCAACCTTGGTTCCCACCTTGCCTTTGATAGGCGGGGCGGGAACCGCCCGAGTAGTTTATCAAGTATCGAATTTCTTCATCCAACTTATTTGACTCTTCATCATCTTCATAAGACTTTGATTCTACTGCATTTACCACTTTTGTGGGTGAACCCATACCATGTTTCATCAAGAGATCAAGTTGGGTCATTATTTTGGCCATGTTCTCCTCGTTTTCATCTTCCCATTTTCTTTTTTCATTAGTCACCACGGAGGTTATAGAAGGGATCTTGGGAGCTTTGGTATCTCAGGTGTGCCAACCCTGATTTTTTTTTGACACTTGTCCTATCAATCGAAAGGCCGCAAAATGGTGCAATTTCACTATAGAGCCGCCCGCTGCATTATCCACCACCATTTTGTTCAGTGGATCAAGAGCCCTATAGAAAATCTCAAAGAGCATATTTTTCAGGAATTTCTAATTTGGGCATTGGGCTAGCTTTCCATTAAACCTCTCCCAAGCTTCAAACAATGGTTCTCCATTTATTTGCTGGAAGTTCACAATCTCATCCTGCTATTGAAGAAACTTTGATAGTGGGAAGTATATATCAAGGAACATCATGGTAAGCTCTTCCCAAGATATAATCGAGCTAAGTGGAAGTGAACAGAGCCATAAAACCTCCTCACCCATTAGTTAAAATGAAAAAATGCGAAGCCAGATGGATTTTTGCGTAATATGTGCTATGTTAAATGGCATACTAACTTCCAAAAATTTCTTCAAATGAAAATTCGGGTCCTCAAAAGTTTGACCCCCATACAACCCTTTAATTTGTAACTTGTGAAGGATGACGCTAGTCACATAAAAAACTCCATTCCCATTGGTTGGTGGGATGCAAATTGCACTTGTTTGACCCCATTTATTTAATTGGCCCTCATTATCTAGTTGGGCATCGAAGAGGCCCAAATTACTTGCATTATCACTCATTTCTCCGTTTACACTTTGACCACCTACAAAAGACTCAAAAACAACAAATAAAGTAAATTATACCACTCCAGGTATTCCCAAGTAAAAATGACACCACATAAGTAAAATCTATATTTCACTTCCCGGCAACGGCTCCATTTTAATAACACTCAACTCACTCCCATAATTGAAAGGTGAGGCAGTCGTTGTCAAGTAATCCAATTTGAATTGGGGTAGAATCTCAAAGAGTGAATTATAGACTTCAAACCCTATGGATTCTTAAATAACTACAAGTTTACCCAGAATGACAATAAACAAGACATGTAAAATAAAATGGGGGGATTTGTTTGGAAACTCTTCACAACAAACTTTAACAAGCTCTTGGTAAAGGAAACTTTTACTTTGAATTCAAGTTTTGAGGAGATCTTGGGATTATGTGTACCTAAAGGTAATGCATGTGGGTTGATTTTGGTTCAACATGAAATTTAGTTGTTAACTAAAGGATACGCTAGATCTAAGATCATTGGGGTGAATCTTTCAACAAAACCACAACGATTTCACCCGTTGTCTCTTTCGAGCACCAAATAAGTGTACAATTTTTCATAATCACCCAAAACCTCAATCAAGCATCCCTATTTCTTGGATGATGCTATTTACATGTTTTACACTCCTAATACAATTATTTCTAAGATCGCAAAAGGTAGTAAACCATAGGCTCAATTGTCCACCATTGTCTTGTCCCCATATAACCCTCTTTCGATGATGTTATAGGTTACCTAATGTTCATATACATCCTTTTTTGAGGATTATAAATGGTTTCTAAAGTTTGGGATTGTCACCAATCAAACCCATTTAGAGATTTGGGGTTTTGGTTTTAACCCATTAAATTCCAACCCATAAGCTCAAGCAATAGTGGAATCCATGCTCAACAACTAAAATCCATGCAAACACAACAATACCCACACAATTACACTCTAGTTTAACATATTCCAAAGTCTAAATTACTTAGATACTCATGAAGAAAGTAAAGAGAGATATACCATAAGTATTATCCAAAGAATTCACTTTACAAAGATACAAAGAATTAACTTTACAAAGATACAAAGAAATTTAGCCTTTAAAGTTAGTATACACTTGCCCAATTAGGGTTTTAAGCTTTGAATTCAAAAATATCTTATGAAGTATGCAATACACAAATAAGAAAGGGTCTTTGCTTATATATGGTTTGGGATTCGTCTAAGTTCTTTTATAGATCTAGCCCTGGGCATACTCCCTCTGAACCTCGATTACGCATGACTGTCTTCTTCTGCAGTTGTGTGCTGCGATCACATTATGCTTACTATCTTGACAGACCGCGACCACAGATTGAGGACCACGGTCGGGGTAACTGAGGCTGATGTAGTCCAAGTCTTTAGTTGCACTCTTCTTTGCTCTCCTTTTTTCATTTTCATCTCTAATCTACATCTTGTGATCTCCTCAACTCTATACCTACAAAGAATGGATATTAGTATATTTTATCTCCAATATGTTTCATTCATTTACTCAAAACAAGGTAATGTGCACAAATTTTTAGTGAGAATGAGTAGAAAAATTTAGGCACTCATTATTGTTAAATGACTAATAGAATTCATAATTGAAAGAATTAAACAATATCACAAGGTTCAACAAATAAAACTAAGGTGTACAACTAAATTATCAACCAAAATTAAAAACAAAGTAATCCAAAGATCAAAATTGGATCTAAGAATCAAATATTTTTTTGTAAGTATAAAGAGTGTGTAAACTAACTAAAAATGTCAAAAGGGTATATATAGAGTATAAGGAAACCCTAGGAAACCATTCCTAAACAAAAGAGGAAAATCAAGGTTGGAGGCCACTTACTGACCACCTACGGGCCTTAGATGGAACCTATAGATAGTAGGTGGTCCCACATAGGTTCCCCTGTATTTCTCTTCTCTAACATCTACTCTAGCACCAATGGCCCGTAGGTGGAACCTATGGGCTGTAAGTGTCCACCGTCAATAGCAGGGTCTTATTTTCTCAGCTTTTGAGCCTTTGTTTCTCAAGTTCTGACATATACTTTAGAACCTAGGCCTTGTAGGTAGTACATATAGTCTGTAGGTTCCCACTTCAATGGTCCAAACTTCAACTTTCACTATTTTACTCTTGAAATGTTCCAAAACCTAATTTCTCAAAAAACATAACACAAAACACATCATATTAAACAAAATGACCCAAGTGACTTGCATATTTTCATCATTGTAAGTGTCAAAAAGTTCTATAAAACTATTGCACATCATTCACCCACGATAAGGGCATGACACACCCTTATCACGCCAATCTCTTAGCATGGCACGCCCTTGGTTCAAATATGGGCAATTTTCTCCTAATATAAATAGAACAATTCCAACTTATTGTTAACACCTTGGATGACCTTTGGAGCTTGTTATACACTTGAGGAGGCTTCTCTTAGGGTTTTGATCCTTTTTTTAGTGTAATTTTGGATTAAATATTATGATTCATTGTCACTCCATGAGTGGCTAAAACCCTCCTTTAGGGTTGAGGCCAAGAACATGATAATGTGTACTTAAATTTTAGTTGGGTATGTTATTTATTATTATTGGTGTTCATATATCCTTGTTATGACTATTCTATAGATTTGCGACCCTTAGGATAAATAGATGTTTCTATTGTGTGCTCGAAAGGGGGAATGATAGACTAGAACATGGGAAATACAGAGTAGGATCTTAATCATTCAACGGATTGAAGTTATGATTTGCATTTAGGATAGGAACATTCCTAATTTTCCCTATTTGGTTCATATATTAGATGAAACACAAATGCATTAACTTAGTTCTTGCATCCTCTCTCAGCGGTGTAGTTGTGGCACTATGTTAGATAAACGACTAGAGGCTTGGAGTACTATAATCATGTTATCAAACTTGTGTATCAACAACCAAGATAATTAAACAACCCAATGAGATTATATGGATAAGTAGGTTTGTTCATAGTGCCTTAACCTTGGGATTCTCTATATTATTGTTCAAGTATTTTCTTCTATAGCATTATTTACAATTACTTTTTGCTTTAAACTCTTGAATGTTTGATCATGGTTGAATATAACCTTGGGATTCTATAACTTTGTTTAATATTCATAGTATGACTAGAATAGATCATAGTTGAGCACAAGTCCCTGTGGGATCAACACTTGGCGTTTAAAAGCCACTTTACTAGTTGGGTGACTAGGTGCACTTGCGTGTGTGTTTGGGTGCAACAAGTTTTTGGTGTTGTTGCCAAGGACTTAAAAATTAACAATTGTCTTACTTTTAGTTCTGCTATTTGGTTTCTTAAGTGCTAACTACATGATCTTAGATTTTGAATTTACAGGTACAAATTTTAAAATCAAGTAAGCTAGCAAGCATAGTTACATTAGCTGAAGAGAAAAACAGTACTTCTCTATTTGATACCATATATTCAACAAGAGGAAGATTTTCCTACACCAATGGTTGAAGATCCACCAGCCTGCAGGATAGTTCATAAAGTGGCAATCCCACTTGTAACAAATGTTACCACCATCATTTGTAGACCAGCACATGGAGGTAAATTCAAGTTTAAATAGAAGATGGTGTAGCTATTACATACCAGTGGGAAGTTCATAATCCTATAACATAATGTCTATAGGTATATTTGTAGAACATTTTAGAGATTTGTTACACTTTTATTCTCATTGGAGTTTCCACATACTATGTAAGGCTCACTCTCTTCCCTTTATAACTTTTGGGGGAAGCAAAGAAGTGGTTAAATTTAGAAACTACAAGCTCTATAACTGCATGGGATGATCTATAAAGGAAGTTCCCTGTCCAATTCATTCCATCCAGCAAAACTGCAAGGTTATGCAATAAAATCTTAAGTTGTAAGTAGAAACCAGATGAGAACTTGTATCATGCTTGGGAAAGGTTCAAATCCCATTTCATAGAATACCATCACAATCAGATGAGCAAATAACTGAAATACCACTTCCACCATTCTCTCAAAGGATCAAAAAGGCTAAGGAGGATGCATGTTTTAAGAAGTTCTCTAACACATTCAGAGAACTTCAAATTAATCTTCCTTTGTTAGATGTTTGGCAGGGTATGCCTAAGTATGCAAAATACTTGAAGGATGTGGTAAATAATAAGATGAATCTACAGGCATTGAGATAGTGGAATTGACGGAGGAATGTAGTTCGTTGGTGATGAGAAAGATGCCCAAAAAGTTAAAGGACTCAGGCCTCCTCGTACAAATTGGTGATAATGACGTGGTCCATGCTTTGAGTGACTTGGGGAAAATAATAAACTTGATGACCCTGTATGTTTTCAATACTCTTGGTCTAGGTAAGTTGAGGCCATGCTCTGTGGTACTCCAAATGGTGGATAGGACCAGAGTACATCTCGAAGGAATAATTGAAGATGTGTTTATTAAGGTTTGTAAGTTTATCATTCCCATGGACTTTATTATGCTTAAATATGATGCAGATAACAGGGTGCTTATTATACTGGGATGTCTATTTTTGGCGATGGTAACAACACTAATTGATGTTAGAGAGAGCACTCTAAGAATGAGATTGGATGATGAGAGATGATCTTTAAAGTGTATAAACCACTCAATACACCTTCTCACTAAAAGGATTTATACATGATATCTATGGAAGTGGATGAGTGTAGGGTAGTGGAGTACAAACCCCCAATAACTTCTTCGGACCATCACATAGAGTTGCCTAAGCCATCCACTAGGCCCAAAGTTGAAAGTGTGAGAATGAACCTAAAAAGGTTTTTGTTAAGAAAGATATGGACCTAGAGCATAAGCACTCAAAAGGTTAAAAAAAGATTGAGAAGATAGCCTCTGAGTAAGAGGAAAAGGATAAAGGAATACGGTTGATGTAGTGGTGTGGGTCATGCCGCGATACTAAATCAGGTACTACTTGGGAGGCTACCCAAGTTAAGGTAGGCATTTTTTTATTGTAGTTTTTATTTCACTTCTTTTTTTGTTTTTTTCTTTGAGTTACAGGTTTATGGAAAGTCTGAATATCAGAAACCCGAGCTAAGAAGCATGGTAAATACTAGGTATGGGGTCCACCAAACCTCATATATGATAAAGATGATACTAACTATGCCTAGAGGCCTCAGAAAGCATTTTTATCCTTACTTTTGAATTATAATTTGGGGATAAAGTGTGTTTTTAAGTATGGGATGAGGAATCTTCCCACGGTTTAGGGTGAAGCATTTCTATAGGACTTCCGTTTAGTTGTTTTGTTAGTTTTTTTGACTAAATTTGAAAAAAAAATTACAAAAAGATTTTTTGTTTGTTTGTTTTGTGTTTTTGGTTTCAGTCTAATAGGGGCACACTTCACCAACTTCTTAGTTTTTCTTTTCGTTCTTTTCCAAGGGGAGATCCTTTGAACCCACTATCCCTTTTCTTATGAGTAAATTTTTTTAAAAAAATTATGTTAGGAATAAGTGGGATGTTCTTGCTAGTTTCTATGTGTGATTATATCGTACTAGTGGTTTTGAATGTGAAAGCAAATTGATTGTATTGAATGACTATTTCTAAGACTCCTAGGCTCATTTATATGAGTCTTGTTTGATGTTGGCTTAATTTTGAATTTGTGCTATTTCTTGATTGATAATCTATAATAATTTTACTTGATTTGAGCAAGTTCCATGTATGATAGAAGGTCTTTTATTGTATTCCTTGTTGCATATTGATGTATAAAACTTATCTGATATCTGTGCAAATAAAAATAAAGAATGTGGGTTTAGGAGATTACATAGGCATTTCCTTGATAACCTTGTTTTTTACCCTCTTTTATTTACCCTTCTGCATTATCGTAGTCAGACTTGTTGAGCCTTGATCCTTTATTCTTTGGTAGCCTCATTGTAGCGTATTCCCTTTATTTGATTGACCTTAATTTGATCCAAATCTCCTCAATGCTTTTGTTGGAAAATTAATAAAGTTATAGAGTGTAAAATTTAAGATGGAAAGAGGTGAAAGTGAAGCCCCAAAAGAGTAGCTAGTGGTGTGAAAAAGTTGATGTGTTGTAGTTGGGAGTGATTTCATAAAAGGAAAGAAAATTATAAAAAATTGAATCATGTGTGATAGAAAATACTCTCTCCTTAATATATGTTAACTAACTTAAACAAATAGGGAAAAACAAAAGAGATGTGTGCAGGTAGAGGCGATGAAAGATTAGTTGTTTAGAAAAGAGTTAAATGTTGAATGTGATGTATTAAAGCACTTAGGAAATATAGTCACTATTCCTGGCCAAAATAGCTCCTATCTATCCCTTAGTCAGCATTACAACTGTTAGAGTCCTATTTGATCTTAAACCTGAACATTCTGATATTAGTGGAGTACTATACTAAGGGAAATCCTATGGTTCATCTTTATTTCATGTGAACTCTTTGTGAGAGTGATCATGATTTGATTCTTATACCCATTCTTGTAATAAATTGCATTTCTGTGTGTGAATATGGGTAACTCTCTTGTGGTGAGGGCGTATGTTTGATGATAGTTAGGTGATTTATATGAACACTTTTATTGAGTAATATGAATGATTTCTCCAACTTGGTGGAGTCAATACTTGAGGTTAGATGTTTTAACATAGTGATCAGGAGTTTTTTGATGTATATGACATGCTTAGCATAGAAACTGCAATCTATGTAGTCATCGTAGCCTTATCTTAAGTGTCATACATATAGGAGTGTGGAATACTCCTTATATGATTCTTAATTTAAAGAGTAGTTCGAGGATGAACAAGGCTTTAAGTATGGGGTGATAATCTTATGCTGATTTATGCATCTAAGTGTCATAATCTCTATGTATTTAGCCTAGTTTTGAGGAATTATTGTGTGTGTAATGAGTTAATAATTATGTAATTGAGAATATAAATATTAATTTACTTGTTTATAGTGTTTAAGGTGTTTTCAAAACAAGTTTGGAATGAAAACGTTCACTTAGAGTTTAGACGAGGAAACAAGAGTTCTTAACTTAAGATATGTGTCGTTCTAGTTTATATTGTCTAATTTGATTGTGTTTAAGCATTAATTCATGGTGTTTTATGTTAAAGGAATCTTTTTGAGATTTTAAATTCAATTATGATATGATATACAAGCTGATTTTGAAGAGAAAAAGCAACGAAGATGAGGAACTCAAAGCCAAATGGAATGAACTAGCATGGACGAAATTTGAAAAATCTAATCACTAGGGCGTGACACACCCACTAGACATTGAGATAAGAATGTTCCATACCCTTGGAAACAATACAAATTTACCAATTCAAGTTTTCATCCACTATAAGGGTGTTCCATGCCCTTATCATGCCAATACCTTAGCGTGGTACACCCTTGGTTCAAAAACGAGCAAGTTTCTCCTAGTTAAAATAGAACACTACCAACTTGTTGTAAGAACCTTGGATGACCTTTGGATATTGGAATACACTTGAGGAGGATTATATTAGTGTTTTAATCCTTTCTTATCTTACTTTTTGATTTTATACAAAAATTTCAATAATATGATTCATTGTAACTCCATGAGTGGCGAAACATACTCCTCTAGGGTTGAGGCCAACAACATGATTACTTGTGTTTATATTTAAGTTGGGTTATGTTATTTATCATTATTTTTTGTTCATATAATCTTTTTATTACTATTTTATAGATTCTCGAACCTTAGGATAAAATATATTTCTATTGTGAGTCCAAAAGGAGGAAGGAAAGATTAGAATGCGGGATATACGTAGTAGGATCTTAATCATTCAAGGAATTGAACATAAGATTTGTGTTTAGGATATGAATATACTTAATTCACCTTATTCGGTTTATATACAAGATGAAATACAAATGTGCTTAACTTAGTTCTTGCATCCCCGCTTAACGATGTAGTCATGGGGCTAAGTTAGATAGAAGATTAGAGGCTCGGAAGACCATAATCATGTTATCAATCCTATGAATCAACAAACAATATAATTAAATAACACAACGAGATTATATGGCTAAGTAGTAGGGGTGGCAAATGGGCGGGTTGGGCCAAATTTGGGCAGGTTAAAATAGGCTAAAGAAACAAATGGGTCATTGCCCAACCCGCCCAAAATATAGATGGGCTAAGATAGGTTGAGTGAAGATGGGCTAAACAATGGGTTATAGCCCAATCCACCCAACTTAACCCATCATTGAACAAGTTAACATTCTAGTAGCAATTTAAGTTGGAATGATATTTTTAATTTTCTTTTTATTTTATATTTATATTGTTATATTATTATTTTCATATAAAAATAACATATGAAAATTAAAAAAATTAATAAAAGCATTTGTGTATATATTTACACAAAACAATGATAACGAATAATTTAACAGAGGTGGAAAAGAAAAGAATATGATTATTTTATAAAATAAATTTTAAAGATCTAAATTTTCTTTTAGGGTGGGGGGAAAGGGTAGGTGTTGGGCTATGAAAAAAAATTTAAATTTTTTTCTAAAATGTATATTAAAAAAATTAATTGTTAGGAAGGGGGCTACGGGTGGGTCTGGGTAGGGAAGGGGAGGGGTGGTGTAAGAAAAAGTTTATTTTCTTGTAAAAAATTAAATTTTAAGAAAAAATTAACTTTTTAGGGGGTAGGGGTAGGGGGTTGCATTTAGGGAGCTGGGGTTGGTCGGGTTAGGGGGTGAAGGGTAGGGCTAGTGGGATGGTGTAAGAAAAAAAATCATTTTTCTTCATTCAAAAGTTGATTTATTACTACAATTATTTCAATACGAAAAAAGAATATAATTGAAGAAACTAAAAATATTAAAAGTGAAACTATAAATACTAGGATTAAATATCTTTATGGGTCAAAGTTGAGCATCATTATGAGCCTATTTGGGTTAATGATTTATGATGGGTTCACTTGGGCTAGCCCAAATCAGCCCATCTTCAAAATCACTCTATCCCAACCCATTAAAATATGGGCGGATTGGGCGGGCTAAATGGGTTTGTGCTAATTTTGCCACCCCTACTAAGTAGGAATATTCATAGCGCCTTAACCCTGAGTTTCTCCTTATTATTGTTCATGCATTCTATTCTATAGAATCATTTATAGTTACTTTTAGTTTTTAACTCTAGAACATTATGGTTACTTTCTTACTTGTTTATTATTCATAGTAAGACTATAATTAGATTCTTTTTTAATGCAAGTCCATGTGAGATTGATATTTGGCTTTTAAAGGCCACTTTGATACATGGGTGACCACGTACAATTGCATATATGCTTGGGCACAACAAATTTGCTCGTCTATAATATGAATCTCCTGAGAAACCAATGGAATATATCCCTCGAGTGAAAGGAGATTTAGATAGAGAATCGATGATAAAACCCGGGGACCAGGTTAAGATGACGGTTCAGAAAGGGACTCTAACTCCTTTTCAATGGGAGTGAAGACCACGAGAATAGTAGGAGTAGTTGTAATGAACACTATTAAAAGACAAGATGATAGTATATTCTTTTCTTTTAGAGGGACTAAGGGAATAACAATACTTGGTAGCGAAGAAGGACTGAACTCGATGGAGGCAAATGGATTATGTAAGTCAGCACAGTAGGAGATAAGGGAGAGAAGACTTGGAGTGATTTAGGATCACTTTTAGAATGAAAGGAATGTAATGAATAATACATGGTGTATGTATTTCTTGACAATTATGTGTTTGAAGTAATAAGAAGAAAGAGAGCGAGTTAAGTAAGTAAAGTTTTAAGAATATGGGAGTAAATGAGAAGAGAGAGAATAAGAGATGGTGCTTAAAAAAAGAAAAGAGGAAATAGTTTTGATTGGAAAGTGTGGGAGTGAGGCAATGTGTTTGGCTTGATAAGCATAAAATTTGGGTTAAAAGGTGTTTTTTCTCGATTTTAGGACAAAGCAGGAAGAGTACGTGGCATCCCGACCTAATTTTAAAAACACTCTTATTAAATAGCAATGCATGACACTAACCTTATGAGGGACATGGTCTATACATGATTTTCTAAGCATTTTTCCTTAAAACCATCTCAGCCTTCTCCTTAATCTTTTTCTCCTTATCATGGGTGTATATCTGCAAAGATATGAGACTAAATTAGTAATGTGTCATGGTTTCATAGAACTTTTGATTCTTAAAAAAAGGAAATTGTTCAAGTACTTAGGTATTCTTGTTAGATGTGATGTTCTTTTGTGTTGATTTTGCAGAAAAATAGAGTTCAGAGTAAAGAATGAGCAAAAGGGATGAAGAGTTGCTGAGAAGGATACCCACGAGTCAACACATGACTCGTGAGTAGTACCTACGAGCCATAGGTAGGCACGTGGGTTGAGGTCTTGAAGTTTTTAAAGTTTTGTATTAAGGTCTTATTCTCATGAGCGTACCTACGTAGCATAGGTGCAATCTATAAAGATTCTACAAAGTTGAAGATTTTACTCTGATTTTAACGACCCAAGGCACAACTCGTGGGTTGTACCGATGACTCAACCGATGAAGCACGAGTAGATGCCGACACTGGTTTTCTACTCTATTTAGGATAGGTTCTCTTGTATCTATAAATACTCTTTGGATGTTTTATTATCAGTTGATGCACTTTATACACTTTTGACTTTATTTTGAGTTTTGAGGCACATTGTTGATCTTAGGATTATTATTTTTAGATTTTAGGGTTTACAATATAGTTGAAATTTTGAATTTTCATATTTACTCTTTGTAAGTTCATTCTTATGCTTTTATATATGGAATATATGTGAGTTCTTGTAACCATGAGCAACTAACCCTATAGCTAAGGTTGTAGGAACCCTGATGGATTAACAAAATATTTTTGTGCAAAGTCATTCTTGATTGGTATTTTTGCATGTATTTGGATTTCATTCGCTTTTATTGATTTCATGATGGTTGCAAACATTAGGAATGCACTCATATTCAATACTTGTTCGAGACAGAGAGACAGAGAGACAGAGGTAGACATTAGGAAAAAGAGATCACAATAGTAATTTAAAGTTATCAACCTTCATCTAATTAACTTAAGTCCGAGAGGAGATAGTTAATCTGATATTAAGAACAAGGGTTAGTAATAAGACACTTTGAGACTGATAGGAGATGAGGAAAATTCACCTAAACTAATGTCGAGAGATGGATAGGTGATACATAAATTGTTAGATTTTCAATGCAAGTCACCGAGATAGAATGACAAGCATGAATAGTCTATGGAGTTAAGAAGTTAGGGGGAACAAAATCTTAGTTATCATCTCATATTGATAACAACCCTAACTTCCCAGTATTGTTACTGTTACTTACTTTCACAAAACCTCCTTTTACTTTATGTAATTTCCAGTTGCATTAGCAAGCTCGTGATAGATTTCCAACCTATTCCTCATGGGATCGACCCTGACCTCGTTGGGTTATACATATGACAAATGACCGATGTAGACTTTCTTAGAGGTGTAATTTGGGAAATATCAAATTTTAGCACTGTTATCAAGGAATATAGTTACAAATTAATTGATTGCAGTTGTTGAAGTTGTTGTTTTTCATTGATTTTTTATTTTCTACTATTTCTAGGGCACATATCGGTGTATGCTCAATACTTGGAGTAAAGTAAATCCCCTGATTCTATTTTATCCTGAGCTTAAAAGAACCTTATGATTGAATCATAAGATGGAAAGAGGAGAAGAGTATGATTAAGAAGCCCGACATGAAGGTGTTCATGATGACCCAACCTTATTTAATCAGACTCCTTCGATTGGTGTTCAATAAATTACTAAACAAACAAATGTTTGATTAGTGGCTGAAGAAAATTCAAGGTTAGAACTTGCTCAACATGCTAAAGAGAGGACTAGAACATCGACATGGAATGACTTAGAAGGAAAAGAGGTCAACCCACAATTTATCAATACTTGATTGTTTATGATGATCTATAAGAAGATTTGGGGTATGTTTAACCAATTGAGACAGGTGCTATCATTCCTCCAGAGTTTCACTAAGGAATACAATTTGATATTACGAGCACAATGATGTAGTTGTTTAATTTTAAGGGAGTGTTTGTTGGTTTGCCTATTGATGATGCAAGCAAGAAATTTATAAAATTTATGGGGATTTTTACTTCGTACAATCTTTCTGGAGTGAGTCAGGAAGTTATAAAACTAAGGTTGTTCCTATTCTCTCTCATAGGAGAAGCGACTTTGTGGATAGGAAAGCTTTTTCATGGGTCCATTACCACTTGGAACGAGTTGAGGACATAGTTCATAGACCAATTTTTCCCCCTCTAGAATTTTGTTGTTGAAGGATGAGATCTATAATTGTAGATATTTACATTTAGAGGCACTTTACAAGACACGGTTGAGGTTCAAGAAGAAGCTGATGAATTTTCCAAATCACCAAATCTAGGGGAGGAACTTGCTAGTGATATTCTACTTAGCCTTGAATGAAAATACCAAGGCTGTAGTCAATACTATTATAGGCAAAGATTTTATATGACTTTATTTAGAGCAGGTTATGGAAATCTTAGATCAAATAACTGAATCTAATTTGAATGTGGAATACTCGAGAGAAAAATAGGTTGGCCTATACTTATGTTATTAGTGTTTCCAATGAGAAGAGGGTCTTAGATGAGAGAGTGAATTAATAGGTAACACGGTTGAGGACTGAGATTAGGTTTCTTACTAAGCAATTTTTAGCTATCGGAGTAGAAAAGGTAAATGCATAGTGATCACTAGGTAAATCTACTAGACATGAAAAGTTTGATTCTGAGGATCAAGTGAAGTACTTATATAAAGAGATGGTGGGTTGCTGAGACAAGGTCCAAGGGTCTAACTAAGACAATTTAAACTTGAGGCAAGGGATCAAGGGCGAAACTACTACAGATATAAATATAGGTATAAGAGTAGAGATGGTGATTGAAAGACAAAGGATGATTATAAGGAGACAAGTGGTCTTAATGTTCCACCAGGGGACCATACTGCTGATTTTAAAAGTTTGAGAATGGAAGTAGTGCTTTATAAGATTGTTAAGGGTTTAGAGAGCCAAGAGAGTTGTCTTAAGGAAATTGAGGCAGACATATTAGGGTTGAGCCAAAAAGTAGAAATGGATGCAATCATAATTACAAAGTTTGAGAAACAGTTTGGCCAGATGTCAGCTACACTAATTCAATATCAATCGGGCACTCTTCAAGGAATAATATTTAGAAGAACAATAAGCCTTGCCTAGTTATCTCCACTTATAGTGGTAAGGTTACTATTGATCTACCTATGCTTATTGCCTAGTTATCTCCACTCAGAGTGGTAAGGCCACTATTGATCTACCTATGCTACTAAATCAATGTCAATCAGGCACTCTTCTAGAAATACCATTCAAAATTTGAATAATAATAGGCCTTTCCTAGTTATCTCCACTCAGAGTGGTAAGGCTAATATTGATCTTCCTATCAATAATTTAGGAAAATGTTGGCTAGACTAAATCAACGTCAATTGGTAACTCTTCTAGGAATACCATTCAGAATTCAAATAACACCAGACCTTGCCTAGTTATCTCCACTCAGAGTGGTAAGGCAACTATTAATCTACCTATGCTTATGGTTTATGAGGTAAGAAATGATACTATGGATGTTGATGATGCACCCAAAATTAAAATTGAGAAGTTGGTGACTAATTAAGAGATGTTGCATAAATTAATGGATGTAGAGAAATGAATGGATAATGATAAAGAAAAGGTTAAAGAGGTTGAACCAGTATTGAAAACTATTCCATGATCTCCCAAACCTTTTTCTCAAAGGTCAAGAAGAAAGCAAAATATGGGAAATATCATAAATTTATGTTGATGTTGAAGAAATTGTCTATGAACATACCTCATAAGGAAGCATTAGAGTAGATGCCCGATTATGCAAAATTCATTAAGGATTTAAAGACTAAAAATCCAAAAAGGAGTTTTAAGCTCGCTGATATTATGCACCACTACAGTGTTATTGCCTCGTGATCTTTGGTTGAGAAGAAGGAGTATCCCAAAGCTTTTACTATTCCATGAACTATTGGGTCCATCAATTTTTCACAAGGATTATGTGATCTGGGAGCTAGTATTAATCTGATGCCGCTAGTTGTATATAAGCAGGTGGGCTTAGGATCGCCCAAGCCAACCTGTATGAGATTATTGATGGTTGATCTCACTATTAAGAAGTCAGTTAGTATTATGTGATGTGTTGGTGAAGGTGTATTCTTTCATATTCCCATCTTAATTTGTGATTCTTATTTGTGAGGTATATTTTGATATCCCTTTCATCTTAGGAAGTCCCTTTCTAGCCACGGGTTGGATATTGGTTGACATGGAGATGGGACAAATAAAATTCAGGCTTAATAATGAACAAGTCACTTTCAATGTGAGTCAGCTAATGAGATAGCCAAAATATATGCCATAGAGTATTTATAGACACTAAAGATGAATTAGATGCACCCATTAAGGAGAAACTTGGTGTCAAGGCATTGGGAATGTGATCATGACTTTTAATAGTGACAGTATCGATGAGTATGATGACATGGTTAAAGCACTTAGTAGTAGAGGTTTTTACACTTATACACCAAAGAATTTTGATCTCGATTTGAAAAGTAGAGCAACCCCTCCAGCTTGGCCATCTATTGAAGAACCACCAGTCTTGAAATTAAAGGTTCTCCCCTCTCATTTCCATTATGCATTTATGGAGGGCAACAATACCTTGTCGATTATCATTACAATAGATTCATTGTATTTTCAAGTTGAGGCCTTGATTTTGATCTTTTAGATGTTTAAATGGGCCATTGGTTGGACTATGTATGACATTATCAGAATTTCTCTCATAATTTGTACTCACAAGATTCAACTTGAGCCAGAATGTGTACCTATCATCGATCATCAATGTCATCTAAATTCACCTATGCAAGAGATGATAAAGGAGAAGATTATTAAGTGGTTAAATACAGGGGTGGTTTATCCTATTGTCGATAATAAGTAGGTGAGCTTGGTTTAGTTTGTTCCAAATAGGGTGGGATCACTGTGGTACCCAATAAAAATAATGAGTTAGTTCCCATAAGAACAATCATGGGATAAAGAGTGTGTATGGATTATCAAAAGATGAATACTTGGATGCAGAAAAATCACTTTCCTATGTCATTCATTGACCAGATATTATATCATTTTGCAGGTAGAGGATGGTATTGTTTTCGCAATGGTTATTCAGTATAAGAGGAATTATGTTGCTCCTGAGGACCAAGAAAAGACCACTTTCACTTATTTGTATGGTACGTTTGCATTTAAGAGGATCCTTTTTAGTTTTTGTAATGCTCCATCCAACTTTCAGCATTGCATAATGTCTATGTTTTCTAACATGGTGATTGATACTATCGAGGTCTTCATGGAGGATTTCTCAATTGTGGTGACTCATGTGATGATTGTCTAGATCACTTGGCCAGTGATTTATAAAGATGTGAAAAGTGTAACCTGGTTTTGAATTGGGAGAAGTGTCACTTTCTGTTCAAAGAGGGGTTCGTTCTTGGGGAAAAAATTTCACAGAAGGGGATAGATTTCGACAAGGCTAAAATTGAGGTGATTGAAAAATTGCCTCCACTAATTTATGTAAAACGTATTTGATGTTTCTTGGGTCATGTAGGTTTTTATAGGCGGTTCATCAAGGACTTCTCTAAGATAAAAAAATCCATTGTGCAAGCTATTAGAGAAGTAGGTGAAGTTTGTTTTTGATAATGTTTTCTCATGGTTTTTGAGTGCCTTAAGGAGAGGTTGATCTCAGCCCTTATTATTATGTCTTGGTATCAGATTTTTCCATTTGAGGTGATGTATTACACCAGTGGTATGTCCCTAGGAATAGACCAAGGTCAAATACATGAAAACATACTTTACCACATTTTCTATAACAGTAAAAAGTCAACCCGGCAAAGAAAAATTACATGGTTACTGGATAGGAATTGCTTGTGGTGGTGTTTGATTTTAAGAAATTTTGGTCCTACAGAATTGTTACCAAAGTCATTTTGCACACTCACCATACAACTTTTAGGTACCTTATGGTGAATAAATTTGCTAAGCCTAGATTGATTCGATTGGTATTATTGTTGCAAGAGTTTGACTTTGATGTTAAGGACCGAAAAGGCATAGGGAATCAGGTTGATGAAAATCTATCCCGTCTAGAAGAGGAGGCGATACTTAAACTAAGGGATGAGCCTAAGATTGATGATACTTTTCCAGATAAGAACATTTTGGAAAATCACAAGACTTAATCCCTTGGTTTGCTGACTTTGCCAACTATTTGGCAAGTAACCTGATCTTAAAATATATGTCATTTCAATAGGGAAAACAATTTATGCATGAGGAACGTAATTTCTTTTAGGATGATCCTTACTTATTCCTAGTGTGTGCAGATAGTGTGATTAGGAGGTGTATTCCCAAAGTTGGGATGATGAGTATTTTGTAGGCCTGACATTCATCTCCAGTTGGGGGTCATTATTGTGGTAATCACTGCCCATAAAAGTCTACAATTTAGTTACTATTGGATGACAATTTATAAAGATGCACATGACAGTGCTTGTGACCAATGCCAAAGGCAGGGCAATATCTCACAGAAGCATGAGCTCCCCGTAACCCTATTCTTGAGCTTAAACTATTTGATATATGGGGTATTTACTTTATGGGTCCATTCATGGGGTTGCATTATTATGAAGTACATATTGGTGGCAGTCGACTATGTGCCTAAGTTGGTGGAAGCCATTGTACTTCACAATAATAAAGGTTGGAGTGTTATAGCACATTTGAAGAAAAATATTTTCTCTATATTTGGTATTCAATGAGTTATCATCAGTGATGGTGGGTCCTATTTTTTTAATCATCTATTCAAATCTCTACTTGAGAAATATGGTTTAAAACATAAGGTGGAAATACCTTACCATCCACAAAAAAATAGGCAGGTTGATGTCTCTAATCGGGAGATCAAGAAAATTTTGGCTAAGACTATGAATGCCAACCGGACTGACTGGTCTAAAAAGATAGGTGATGCACTTTATGCCTACCAGAAATCATACAAAACTCTCATACGTTCCTCACCTTATCATTTTATGTATGGAAAGTCATGCCACTTGCCGATTGAACTTGAGCATAAGGCACATTGAGTGTTAAAGAACTGAACTTTGCATGGAGTGACGCTACACACTTGAGATTAGATAAGATGAATGATATGGAAAATTCTTTCCTCTGTGCTTATGAATGTTCAACCTTGTACTAGGAAAATATGAAATTATACCATGACAAGAAATTTGAGAGGAAGGTATTCCAATTCGGTGATGTGGTCTTATTGTATAATTCAAGACTTTGCTTGTTTCCTAGAAAGCTAAAGTTTAGGCGGTCTGGACCATTCACCATGGTAGGATTATTTCCATATGGTACAATTGAGCTACAGCAAGATGGGGATGCCCCATTCATGGTGAATAGGCATCATGTTAATTATTATATGGGAAGCATGAAAGAGTTGAAAGTGTGTGAGAATGTTTTTCATGGTGAAGTTTGAGTAGACAAAGTAGCTGAGTTGCACCACAATGTTAAATTTGGAATTTCATGGAAGGAAACCTATGAGCTTGTTGGTGAAGTCTTAGTATCCAACACAGCTAAATTATGTCACGGCGTTAAATCAAGCATTGCTTGGGGGGTAAACCATAGTTCTAGAGTTTACTTTGTTTTTGTTTTTTAGGATAGCAAACATGGAGAAGTACCTAGAGAATGGTAAAAATTGACAAATTTCATACAAGTCTAAGTATTAGTTCTACGACTCAACCCATGAGATCTAAGTCCAACCCATGACATGTAAGTTAAGTTGTGAGAATCAGAAGAAAAATTTATGTCTCTAAATTACAACCTATGACTCCAACATACGGATCATAAGTACAACCAATAACAAGTAGGTTGTGCCATAGGAATTAGAACCAAACTTGGGTTGTAGAGTCCTACCTACAATTTGAGATAACCAATTTATTTTTTCTCATCTTCAGATATTTTCACTCAAGTGTTTTTCATGTTCCAAATTTGATTAATGCATAGATTTTGATTAAAGAAATCTATGATCAAACTAAAAGTAGAACAAAACTTGATTAACTGAAATAATGATTGAAATACTTGTGAAAATTGAATTGATGCATGTTAATTTTCCTTATGATAGTCAAAATTGGTCTGTGAAATAGAAAATATTGCTAGATAGGAGTGAAATTTTGGGAAGAAATAGAATGATCCTTAAGTATAAGAGCATGAAACCTGGTTATGACCCATAGTTTGAAATGACAGTTCATACGTTGGCCTTGAAGGAATTGGACCTGAAGCGCCGAAGTTTCAGAGGCTATTTCTGGTACCTATGAACCATAGGTTCAACCTATGAATCATTGATTGGTTATAGGTTTTATCGTAGGTTGGACCTGAGTAGCAATAGCAAATTTTATTTTTTTTCTTCTTCCATTATTGTGAATAAAGTACTGACAATTCTCTTTACATGTACTATGGCACCCAAAGTTATACTAGATAAGGGCGTACAGTCCAGATTGAGAGACAAGTATCCCAAACAAAGTGGATTCGTGGAGGAGTACCCCATCGATAGTGTGTCCTTGGATCCATGCTATACTAAGGGCTAGACTCAAAGACAAGCAACATCTAGGGATGCTATTCGACTAGGCTCTTATCCTACACCACCACCGTCACCTCAGTCCAATGCCCCAAATTCCTAGCTCGTGTTATCCAAACAGGACCTAGGATGAAGACAACCCAGACATCACCACCACACTCTATTATCCCTTCCCTAGTTTGATGAGGGTAAGGATGAGTTTAGTTTCAGTACTGCTGAGGAGGATTCAGTCATCCCCCAGTGTAAGGAGGATACAGACACTTCTTCAAGTACCAGTGATTGTGAGATAGATGCACCCCAGTTTGATGAGGGTGTAGAGACATTACAAGGTACCCCGGATGCTTCATCTTTAGCCTTAGCCACCCAGGTATCCTCACACATCTCCACCATATCAGTTGCTCAGGCAATTCAAAGATGGTGTGTGGTAGATATACAGGGTATCTATGACAGTGGCATTTCTATTTTTGATCAGGGCAGTCCTCCGTGTAACATTGTTTAGGAGCCCCATATTAGACTCACTACTTTGGCAGGTGATCAAGACCTGAAGACTTTATTTGATAGTTACGAGCTCAAATGGATTGGTGAGCATTCAAGAACTTTCTACCCAGAAATTGTTCATGAGTTTTTGGTGTCATATGCAACATCTATGAATTTAATCACCCCAAATAAGGGAAGAGCACAGGACCAACCCCCACTAACTCATACGCTATTATGAGGGGTTAGGATTGATTTATTTGAGAAGACTATTTGTCGATTCTTGTTTGGGTAGGAGTTTGTAGGGTTGGATACTACATCAAAGTTTAATTATAGATTACTGATTATGAAGAGTAGGCAGACTATGAGAGATGTTGACCAGAGGTAGCATAAGAGAGACTTAGCAAGATGGGTAGCACAGTAGATCGCTGAGCTTGGTATAGAGGGCCCTTGAGGTGAGAGCGATCCAGGGGAAAAAAAGTCCTCATTGTGCTTCACTATAAATTTTAGGTGGACATTTTGAGGAACCAGTTGAGGTAGTTAGCTATGGATAATGTGCTGGCATAGGATCGAACGACATTGGTTGCCAGCCTCATGGCTGGAAATGACATAAATTTCGTCAAGTGGATCCGAGAGGAGATTCATGAGAGGGTTTTCATAAGTTCACCAATATTTCCCCTACTTGATATAGAGACTTTACTATGGGGCAAGAGTACCGGTGATACAAGAGGTTTATCATATTGTTAAGGCTACCCGCACAACTGATATTTGGATAATTAGAGATCATTCCAACCCCATTGCGCTATATAAAATCCAACCTTCTCCATATTCAGGTGTGCCTTGCTTATAAGATCATTTTATGTTGTGTGATAATGCTGACTGGATAATACCAGGTGGCATTGTTGATACTATTATCCAGTGGGTAGAGCCTTCTTATTTGGAAGGTAGTGATGGGGATACAAGTACTTCATCCCCATCTTCTAATTCTGTAGTGCCCCCCCCCCCCCTCCGCCACCAATTTTAGGCATATTGACTGTGTCATGGGATATCTTATAGAAGTTGGTGGATCGTCAGTAGGATTTGAATCAGTGCCAGACCTATATTGACACCTAGTTGGTCAATTTATTTGGTCAGATCTGTTCTTTTATGTAGACTGCATTGGAGAAATCTCAGGCTTGAGTGGAAGATAGGATGATGGCCGCTATAGAGTGGTTTACTAGAGAGTTGCATAGGCATATTGATAGCATAGAGGGCTGGATAAGATACCAACTCCGTGAGGCTCAGGTGTCTGACTTATTGAATTTATGCGTGGAGGTGGATACTGAGATCGGAGGTGTGCACTTACACTGAGAGCCACGTTCTTGTTATCTCTCTAGTGATACATTCCTTTACATAGATGTTGCCCTCACCACCATCACTAATATTTTATCTGCATGTTGAGGAGGATGAAACCCATACCATAATGGGTCCTACCCTCACCACTATCACAAATATTTTATCTTCTTGCTGAGAAGGATGAGGCACATACCATAATTGGTCAAGAGAGGGTGAGAGTATGCCGATCATAGTGATAGATTGAATGAATTTAGGCGGGACCTCAAAAAATACCACCATGGAGTATATTATTCAGCTAGACATCGACAAGCATAGGCGTGGATCAAGGGATACTTATTCTCATTTGGTAGGTATTTTAGGCTAAGAGTGGACCAAGGGTTTAGATTTCACTTTGTTTTATTTTGTAGGATAGGAATCATGGAGATTACTTGGAGAATGGTAAGAATTGAAAAATTTTAGACAATTCTAGGTGAGTGGACCCACAACTGAACCCACGAGTCGTAAGTCCAACTTATGACATGTAAGTTGAGTTGGGGGAATTTGAGGAAAATTGTAAGTCTTTGAACTACAACCTAATACTCCAACCTACGGATCATAGGTACTACCTATGACACGTAGGTTGTGCTGTGGGAATCAGAACCAAACTTGGCTTGCAGAGTCCTACCTATGACCCCAACCTACGGCTCATAAGTACAACTAACAGCTCATAGGTTGAGTCGTAGGTTGTGACTAGAGAAATTTTATATTTTAAATGGTTTAGGCCCATATAACCTAACCCATATTGGGTGACTACATGAATTATAACCCTAAACTTGATTCCTTTCCCCTACTTTTAAACTCCAATATTAATTCAAACTTTTCCACTTCATAACCCCCTAACTTTCCTACTTTCAACTTACTTTCTTGTGCGATCCAAGGCTAATCATTTGTTATAATCAATTTGTTATTCCTCAGTCTCATCTATTTTTACTCGAAGATTCTTCATTTCCTAATTTGATTAATGCATAGATTTTGATTCAAGAAACTTGTGATCACACTAAAAGTATAATAGAACTTGATTAACTCGAATAATTCTTTAAATACTTGTGAAAATTGAATTGATGCCTGTTGATTTGCCTTATGTTAATAAAAATTGGGCTATAAAATAGAAAATAATGTTAGATAGGAGAGAAGATTTGGGAAGAAACGGAGCGATTCTCAAGTATAAACCCACGCAACCTAATTATGACCCGTTGGTTGAACCAACAGATCATAGATTGGACTCGTAGGAATTAGAATTGAAACCATAAAGTTTCAAATGCTTTGTCTCATAGCTACGGCTAACCTACGAGTCATAGGTAACACCTACAACTTGTAGGTTTTGTCATAGGTTGAACTTGAATAGGAACCACAATTTTTATTTTTTTTCTTGTTCCATAAGTGGGTGGATCAAGTATTGACAATTCTCTCTACAGGTACTGTGGCACACAAAGCTACACCAAAGAAGGGTGTATAGTCCAAATTGAGAGATGAGTCTCCCAAATAAAATAGATCCATAGAGAAGTACCCCATTGATAATGTGCCCTTAGCTCCAGGTAATACTAGGGGTCAAACTCAGAGACAAGCAGAAACCACGCTCTTAGCATGCACCAACCATCGTGACCTCATTCTGCCCCCCAAGATCCCCCCAGGTTGTGTAATCCAAACTGTACATCAACACCTCATTAGATTCTAGTGTCGTTGAAGAGGCTTAAGTCATCCCCCAGTCTGAGGAGGGGGGCAAAGTCTGCTTGATATACTGGTGATTATGATACAGATACACCCAGTTGATAAGGGTCCAGAGACATTACAAGGTCCTACGGATGCCTCATTTTAAGCTTCAACAGCTCTAGAGTCCACATGCATCTCCATCGTATAAATTGCTCAGGCCATCTAGAGATAGCGTGTGGCAGATATATAGAGTATCCATTATAGGGACATTGTTGTTATTGATCATGGAAGAACTTGATGCAGTATTATTGAGAAACTTCATATTGGGGTCACTACTTTGGCAGGTGTTCTATACCTGGAGATTGATTTTTATAGTTATTTGGCCAGGTGTTCTATACCTGGAGATTGATTTTTATAGTTATTTGTGATGGGAAAAATGTACCAGTGATACCAAAGTTGATCATAGGGTTGAGGCTACCCGAACGATTGACATTGGGTTGATTAGAGATGATGCCAACCCTACTGTTCTATATAAAGCATATCATTCTACATCTTTGGACACCAGGTTCCTTTGACGGGACTCTTGGGTCAGTTCAGCATGTTAACAAGCTGATATCGTATGGCGATGTTAAAATAGGTAGCCATCAGGTATAGCCTTCTTCTATGCCAGGCAGTGAGGCGGATACAAGTACATTAGCCCTAGTTTTTGCTACTACAACGCCCCTGTTACGACCCAATTTATGAATCATGATAGAATTTACTAATCCCAACAATAGGTAAGCAATATCATAATACGGAGAAAACACAATGGGTTAATTCTGTAGGGAATGCCCATCATAAGCAAAATTCAATAAACACAAGTTATAAATAAACACAGTTTTATAGAATAGATAAAAAAACACAACAAGAATACCAATACCACGACCTGGTAGAGCTAGTACAAGAGCATCTAATGTCAATAATACAACCTAAAAGACTTAGAATATAGTTGATACATCTGTCTTTATAAAAATGATTGAATAAAAATAAGATAGAAGAAAATGGATGACTTAGAACTCCAAGAGCTCACCCTATCTTCAAAAGATCAGCTATGCACGAACAATGGTCAGCTGCAATAACTAGTACTCAGATCTACACAAAAAAAAGAGAAAAGTATAGTACGAGTACCAAAATAAAGGGTACTTAGTAGGCATCATTTTCCGATTGAGCTAAATCATGATATAAAGATGAGATAATGAAAGATCATAACTAAGTCATAATACAAAGTGGAACCCGAATCATCTCCATCGTCATTGTATATAATAAATAATTAAACAAGAATAACACTGTAATATAAGACATCAACATAAGCCAATATCATTGTACATAAGAAATAGATAATTCAGAATCACAGTGCATCATAAAGCATCAACAAAAGCAAGCACAAGTACAAAGTTGGATCTGGTTCCAATACACCAACTGCTGCATAAAGTAAAGAACTCATCAAAGCATTCCATACTACTACAGAGTACACCCAAGAGAAGAATAAATCAATTAATCAATCAATATTATTACAAACTTCATTGTCATTTAACCATCATTCCATAATATACCATCAAGTGGTCATTTACCAATATTTGTTATTCACCAACACTTGACAATATTCACACAACCTTAATATTATAATCATTTAACAACCTCAATATTGGTACTTACTAATTACCCTTTATTAGAAAGCCATCACTTCTTAACTAATCCATTTAGTTACTAGTCATCATACGACCTCTAGTTGTTATGTAACAACTATTCACTACATAACCTCTATTCATTGATAATCATCTAGACATTATACACCAACTAATAAATATTTAGCAACTAGGCATCATTTATTAACTAGTTATCATCATCAACTTAATCATCATTATCAATTATTCATCATTATTACTAATCAATGATAGTACTAATTATAGATTAACCATCATTATCACTAGCCATTAATAACACTATTCATTATTATTGCTAGTGTTTGATTATCCATTAGTCATTACTATCCACTAAAATAATATCCAATATTAATCCTCATTTAGTATCAATCATCAACTATACCACTTGTATGCAGTTATCACTAGTGCACTATCATTGGCATCCCTATTATCAACAACATACCCAAATTACACATAAGTATATAAATAAGCATGTGATTTCAATACATATGGCTATCCGAACTTAAACCAGTAGATGTACACATAGGCATATCAATAATATCATCCTCCAGCCTTTCCGAATATCAATGAATCGTCATAATCATCCTCCAGCCTTGTCGGGCATATATCAACATAATCAATATCCTCCAGCCTTTTCGGGTATCAACATCATTGCAATATTTTTTGGCCTTATTGGGTATCATCATAATATTCGCATGCCTTACTGGGGATTATCATATCATTATAATAACCTCGGGCCTTGTCGGGTATCATCATAATCTCCTCCGACCATGTTGGGTATCAATATATGTGCATAATCATAATCGGTGGCAACATCCATAACATAAGGAATTATTTAATGAAATTTCATGATTTCAAGCATAATTAGCATCATAACTTCCCATAAATCAATAATCATGAGTTCTAATCATATTTCATGACAACATTGCTGAAATCATCAAAAATAGTATTTTCAAGCATGATTTCTAGCATACTTCCTTACAATAATCAATATCATAAGCAATATTATGAGCAATGACCCAATAGTAGTATACTCAATGACCTATCATTAGCAAAATATTTTCAATTAATAATTTGAGCAATAGCTAGTCCATGGTATAATCCATAGCTTATTCATAGCATAATCAATATCATAATTTAAGGCTTAGGCAAAATCCTAACCAAGGGCTCATTCAATAGTATATTCGAACTCTTAATCAATAGCCAAACAATAAAATAATCAAAAGCTAATCATAGATTAACCAATAAATCATACATATGGCACAATCATTTAAGCATTCCTCCCAATACCATCCATCATCAACAAATACCAAGGTTCCTCAATATTGTCCCAAAAGGACATTCTCTAAGCATTTAATAATTGTATAAGGGTTTCAAAAGAACTATATCAATCTTAGCTTTAGGTGAGTCAAGAACCTAATTCAAGATCCCCAAAATACATTCTAAGATCAATTTTACCCCGTACTAGGTTAAGGTATCCAAATCAATTCTTAGATACATAACAAGCCACAACTAGCCCTAAGGTAGAGATTCTACTCAAGTCTTTTAACTAAGTCCAATAGAACTAAAGCAACTTCATTAAAGTAAGCAACTAAGGCCAATCTTTCCCTAAGCAAGAGTGACAAGGTCACTCCCATCTAACTAGAGTAATTCTAAGCATTCTTATACTAAACATGCGACATTTAGTCTTACCTATTAAGGTTCAAGGCAACAAGCTAAGCATTTCACTCTATGGATCCAAATGACCTAAAAGATTCAACCAATCCTAGGTATTGAATTTCATCAATCCAACACCTAAAAATCCTCCAAATCTAACAAAATATCACAATTATACTATGGCATTGCGCAATCTATCAACGGATACACCTAGCCTACCTCAATGCCGAAGAATGCTCAATAATCCACTAAATCTTTAATTTTCCTTTCTGAGAAGCCTCTTCAAGATGCAAAGCTATAAAAAACACATTCTACACATCAATATGAGAATATCGATACCCATATTGCACCATTGTTCTTTAGGATCAAATATCATGTCAAAACCCCATATGGGTCCCACTTACAGAAAATCATATTTCTGAGACCAACCTAATATGATATCAATCTCGCTGAATCTAAACTCTAAAAATGGGTGAAAACCAAACTATGTTTGAGGCTAAATCAAGCCCTAAAGAATTTGGGGCTTTGGTCAAATTTTCAAGAAATTGAAGCATGAATTTGAAGGATTCTTATCTCAAATCCGAAGATATTCATGAAAATATATGTTAGTCAAGCTCACAAGTCATCCCCAAGACTAAATTTTAAGTTAGCACAATATTTTACCATTTTTGGCTCTCAAGAATGAGTGAGAAATGGCAAAAATTGCGGCCAAAGGGGTCAATTTATACCCATATTAGATACTCAGATGCTGCAATGGCACAACCAGGTGTGCAATCGCACTACCTGGCTGCAGGAGAAGATATGGTGATCACCATAATCCTTTGTACGATCGCACTACTTTCTGTCCCAACAGCTGACAGCAAAACCTTAAATATTTTCCAAGTTTTCTCCAATTCCTTCGGATTCATTTGGAATCCGATATATGCAAATAAACTATGGAACCATGCTAGTTTGACATTCCAAAAGTAATGGCAAAGGCAGAATTTCCATCCGAGGTTATATCGATCAAATATGGGTCCCACACCTATATTTCTAATTTTCCAACTTTCCAACCAATAGGTCGAAATGAACTCGGGTACCTCAGGACCCAAATCAAAGGTCTACCTAGCTTAATATTGACATTCAGGAGTTGCTGGCGCAGTCAGAATTTGCATACGAGATTGTTTTTAAAAAAAATTTGCCTGGTGTTCATTTGGAACTAGCAAAGATTTCTAAACAGGGAATTGGCTCAAAAAACCCAAATGAACTGACTGGTAACCTAACTGTCAGTTCCAACAAGTCATAAATGACTTGGGCAGCTATGGAAAAGCTTAAATGGTAGAAATAAGAAGAAATACAAAAAAAGACCTGAAGGGTCATTGCAATATCCACTACTAATGTAACTTTCATCCCAGAAAGTTAAAGCTTAGAAAATACCTGAAATCTCGAATAGGTAAGGATATTGGGACCGTGTCTCTCTCAATTTCCTAAGTGGCCTCCTCCGCTGGGAGATATCTCCACAGAACCTTAACTACAAAAATCTCTCTGGTGTGCAACCGCCTCACGTTACTGTGGACAAAATGTGCACAAACTCCTCAACAAAGGTCAAACACTAATCCAACTAGATTGAGTCCCATCTAAGTATATGAGAAGGATCGGGAATATATCGCCAAAAAATAAAGACATGGAAAATTGGATGAACCACGGCAAAATTTGAAGGCAAAGCTAACT
Organism: Capsicum pubescens; assembly: GCA_030864215.1. Lineage (NCBI taxonomy): Eukaryota > Viridiplantae > Streptophyta > Magnoliopsida > Solanales > Solanaceae > Capsicum > Capsicum pubescens. Next base: position 132,111,143 of record CM061543.1, read on the forward strand.
CATGGGCTACCTCGCCAACCGCGTGAAGAATCTTAAAAGTTCTAACATATCTCGGACTGAGCTTACCATTGCTCCCAAACCTCATCACATCCTTCATGGGTGATATACAGAGGAATATATGGTCACTAACTTGAAATATCAAGGCACAAAGCCTACGGTCTGCATAGGCCTCCTGACTACTCTGAGTTGCTCTCAACCTATCCTGAATCGCCCTGACTCTATCAAACGAATCCTAAAGAATATTTGTACCACATGCCTCATCACAAAAGTCTCATATGTCCAGACCTGAGAACAACATATCCTACCATACAAAGCCTCAAAAGGCACCATCTCAATACTCGAATGATAGCATTTGTTATATGCAAACTCTGCCAAGGCTAAGTGGTGTTTCCACTGGCCTCTAAATCCATAACACAGGCTCAGAGCATATCCTCAAGAACCTGGATAGTCTGCTTGGACTAACCATCGTTCTGCATATTAAAGGTTGTACTCAAATCTATATGAGTGCCCAACTTCTCCTGGAATTCTCTCTAAAACCTCAAAGTGAACACGGAACCACGATCTAAAATGATAGAAATGGGCATACCATGCAAATAGACTATATCTTCCGAACATAGATATGGGCTAATCTCTCAGCACTAAAAATCATCTAAATCGGATGAAATGTGCTAACTTGATCAAACGATCCACAATGACCTATATACCATCGAAACCACAGGAAGAACGAGGCAAACCACTAATAAAATCCATAGCAATTTGTTCCCATTTCCACTCGAGAATAGGTAACCTCTGAGTCAACATTCCTGGTTGTTAATGCTCGACCTTTACCTTCTGAAAAAAAGGGAACGATCTACAAAATTTTGCACATCTAGCTTTATGCAGTTCCACCAATAATGTTGTCTCAAATCTCTATACATCTTAGTTGTCCCGGGGAGAATTAAATATTTAGAGTTGTGAGACTCATGCAAAATCAACTAGATCAAGTCATCAAGATGAGTAACAAAAATACCGCCACCTCAAAATATCTTCAGAATCAATAGTGTGCCTCTCAGTCTCACCACTCAACACCTGATCACGAAGAAAGAAAAATTTGCTATCATCGTACTGATGATCACAAATTTGCTCATATAGTGAGAACCTCGCCTCCATATTAGCCAAAATCCCCCCAGGATCCAAAATATTAAGGCAAACCATAGAGTTAACTAAGGACTGAATGTCCCATGATAATAGTCACTAAGAAACTTAAATACAACCCAAACTTCCTATATTCACTTCCTTGCGACTCAAAGCATCTGCAAGCACATTTGCCTTTCCAGATGATATAAGATGAAAATATCATAGTCCATAAGAAACTCCATCTATCTACGCAATAAGGCATTAAGCTATATCTACGTCATAAGAAGCTAAAGATTGCAATGATCAGTGAAAATCTCACAATGTACACCATACAAATAATACCTCCAAATCTTAAACGTGAAAACTACTATCACCATCTCCAAATCAGAATTGGGTAGTTGCACTCATGCACCTTAAGGGTGTCTAGAAGCATAATCAATAGCAACACCCTTCTACATAAATACACAACCTAGACAAACACCAGAAGCATCACAAAACATGGTAAATCCTTTTCTCAATAGAAAGAGCTAACATAGGAACTGAAGTAAGAAAGTCCTTGAGCTTTCCAAACCTCGACTCACACTCCTCGGACCATCAGATAGGAATCGCCTTCTGAGTCAATCGGGTCATAGGGGATGAAATAGTAGCAAAACCCTTGGCGAAGTGTCTATAATTACTGACCAAACCAAAGAAACTATGAACCTCAATCGGAGATGTAGGCCTAACCCAATCACGAATCGCCTCAATCTTAGCTGGGTCTACCATAACTCGAAGATAATCCACTAACTTTCCCTTCAGATGCATTCCATAGACACCACATTTCTAAGGAATGTCACTGACTCGAGAAAAAACTCACACTTAGAGAACTTGGCAAAAAGCACATGATCTCTCAAAGTCTGGAGCATGGTCCTCAAATATTGTGCATGCTCCTCACTACTCCTTGAATACACAAAGATGTTATCAATGAACACGATTATGAAAGAGTCCAAATAAGGTCTGAATAATCATTTCATCAAATCCATAAACATAGCTGGGGCATTAGTCATCACAAAAAACATCATTAAGAACTATAGTGACCATAATGTGTCCTAAAAGCTGTCTTTGGTACATCCTCAACCCAAATCCTTAACTGATGGTAACCAAACCTCAAATCAATCATAAAAAACATGGTTGCACCCTGAAGCCGGTCAAACAAATCATCAATATGAGGTATAGGATAGCGGTTCTTCATTGTCACTTTATTAAGTTGTCTATAATATATGCATATAGGCACAAAACCATCTTTCTTCTTCAAAATCAACACAGGAGCACCCCAAGGAGATAAATTTTTTCTAATAAAACCCTTATTGAGAAGATCCTAAAGCTGAGAATTCAGCTCCTTAAGCTCAACAGGAGCAATACGGTAAGGGGTCATAGAAATAGATTGGATGCCAAGTTTGAGATCAATAGCAAACTTAATGTCATAGACAAGGGGAATACAAGGAAGGTCGGTAGAGAACACATTAGGAAACTCACAAAAAACAAGAATAAAGTCAAGCAAGGGACTCTGCAAACTATTATCACAAATATAAGGGAGATAAGACTCGCAACCCCTAGAGATAAGCCTCCTAGCTTGAACATAAGAAATAATCCCCATAGGCTCGCGGCTAACCGCTCCCTTCCACACGATTGGGGGTATACCAGACATGTCTAAGGTAGCGGTCTCAGAAAAATAATATATGACTGCATGATAGTGGGATAACTAGTCCATGCCTAAAATCACATCAAAATCCACCTTATCCAGACTAATAAGATCGGCATAAGTATCAACATCACTAATTGTCACAACACATGATCTGAATACTCAATCCACTACTAAAAAATCACTCATAAGAGTAGATACGCGTATTGACACAGTTAATAAATCACTAGTCAAATCCAACCCTGGAGCATAATAAGCTAAAATATAAGAATAAGTGGATCCCAAATCAAATAAAACAAAGGTTGACTGGTGGCACACCAAAATTGTACCTGTAACAACAACATCTGAAGGCTCAGCCTCGAGTCTAGCAGGTATTGCATGCAATTGACCATGTTTGCCACCTAGCTGGGCACCTGACCAACCTCCTATCCTGCCTTTCTAAGAACCTCCTTGAGTACCTAAAAACCACCTCTGCGACCATGAGAACCACCTATAACTAAGGGATGAACTACACTAATAGGGGAACCACCATGTGCTGAAACATCAATCGCCCCACAACTAGGGAAATCTAGCAAATAGTGACTGTTAGGACCCGAACTAGGTCCTGACCGTGATGAGTATCTCAAGTCCCACATGAACTGGAGACCAGCACTTTGTACCAAACAAAATAATATGATATCCCTAATATCGTATGAATCCCAAACATAAAACAAGATAAATTCAAAGAATAAAAGATACTTCTATGATCAATAACCAACAACCACCCAAAACAACCAACCAACATCACCCAAGTCCACAGAAATTCAACAAAGACTTCTAAATAAAAAACCAAATCCAGTCTTAGTTGGGACATGTCCCCGACTCTGACAAATGACAATGATAATGTTGTTGATAATGAGAATATCAACTCAAATCTAAAAATTGAAAAAGATGAAATGACCAAGCCTTTTGGAGAATGTAATCTCATTACTTTACCATAATGAACCAATGAATCAAGCTGATCCACCTAACTCTACGCTGGAAAAGTAGAAAAATTTATGGCACTTGCATCGCAATCCTAAGATTCTTAGTGGGGTGACCACTAGCATGAAACTTAGGTGTAAGGATAACATAATTACATGATCAACATCTCCAATCATTCAAATCAAATACACATCATCAATGTCACATGTCAGGATAGGGATCAAGGATTAACATGCACTATAAAACTTTAGCCTAGATTGTGTAGCTCAACTGTCATAACATACGAGGCATCCACGGGTTATCTAGACCCTACTCTCCCCCAGCTGGTAGGGCCCCAGTGCATGTGGCTGCATGAACCATAGGTATACATATACACTATGGGGGACTCAAACCTCCCAGAATATCAAGGTAACATTAGCACCAAATCATGTAATATAATGTGGGGGCTTGAACCTCCCAATCATATTATAATAATAATAATAATAATAATAATAAGGGGGACTCGAACCACCTGGTTATATAGACCCCCACATCAACAACTATAGTTTCCATTGTTGGTCCTTCAGGACCTCCACGTTCAGGACTCAGCTACACAATCCTCATTAAAGCACAATTAAAACATTCAACATACATTCCCATTTATTGAACCATGATACATATTTAAGCATACATTGTTGGTATCATCGTACCAACTATACTTGAAAGGTAACAAAAATAAGCATAAATAACTTTATTACATGGGATAATTCATAACCGACCTTGGTTCAATTATAAATTAGCTTGTGAAAACACAAAGCCCACAAGGTTCAATTCTAAACTATTATGCCTCATTAGCCTTTTTCACCATGCAATAATTCAATAGTACTTCAATGTGCATAATTTTTCATATTCAAAACCAATTTCACAATATGGGGTTGAGGTCATAACCACTTGACAAGTCACAAGTTTGGGGAGAATCACAATTCCCTAGTTCATTCACCATACCCATGTACCCACAAGTTAAAAACCATATTTAAAGCATGAATAATAACATGTAGACAATGGGAAACATTGTTCAATCAATAAGCATTCAAAATCCTCAACCCTTATTTCAAAACCACATCAATATCTTATGAATATTACTTTAAATCACATGCTTTTACAAAATTAGCAATTAGGAAAGAGTCACATGCCTGATATATCATGTTTCACAGTAAGAATACCACCCATGAGCCCTTGGATGACCTACTTCTTAGAAACCCTAAGTATGGCTGCTTAAGACAATTTGAGAGAGCTTGAAAGTGTTTGTGTATGTCATAAATGGAAAATAACCCCCTTTAAGTAATTTATGAACGTGGGGTTGTAACTAGGTAAGAAGGGAATTGTCCAAAGTTCCCCTAAATTAAAAGCTAAAATTTGATCGTTAAGAACTATAGGTCACTAAACGACTCGTAGGGACTCACTATGACTCGTCACCATTAGTTGTATCCAAGATAACCCCTAGAACACCCATACATTGTTGACCCTACTACTCAACTAGTACCACTCGTAATGGGACCCTACGACTCGTAGGGTCCAGTCGTAATCAACACAGAAATAATTTATGACATTTACTAGACACCTTATGATTTGCACCCAATGACTCGTAATGAGTCCCTACAACTCTTAGTGAGCCACTCGTACTCAGAGATGAATGTGGATGCTTACTTATTTGGTTACTATTAGGTCCCTAGGACCTGTGAAGACTCCCTACGACTCATTAGAGGAGTCGTAGTCAGGATAGTAAGGATAAAATTTCAAAAAATTCAAGGGCCAAAAACCTTGGGTGTTATATACTCCCCCTAGGTTTATTTATCCTCGAATGATAGGACAAGGCAGTTATTTGCACGATTTGACTCCAAGAACAACCACACTTAGCTTTAAGATAGAAAACAAGGACACCTAGAAAATCACCATTTCCTTTAACAAAGTAAAAAAACAAAGATGTTAAAGAGTACACATACCTCAAGCACAATTTTCCAAAATGGGGAACAAGAATTGATACTTGGACTTCATGTCCTCCTTGGCTTCCCAAGTAACATCCTCAACCTTTTGGTTCCTCCGAAGAACCTTTACCGAAGCCACGTCCTTCATCTACAGTCGAAAGACTTATCGATCTAAAATCTCAATCGGGACTTCCTCATAAGATAAAAAATTTGAAATACGCCTCTTCAAGAGAAACAATCATCGAAGGATCACCTATGCACTTTCTCAACATTGAAACATGAAACATTGGATGAATGAAGCTCAATCTAGAAGGAAACTACAATTCATATGCAACATTACCAACCCTCTTCACAACCAAATATGGACTACTATAACAGGAACTGAGCTTTCCCTTTATTCAGAACTGCATCACTCTCTTTATGGGAGACACCTTCAAGAACACCCAATCACCACACAAAACATCAACTTCTTTTACCTCATACCCGCATAGGGCTTTTAGCGACTTTAGGCGGTCTTAAGTTTATCCCGAATCACTTTCAACTTCTCCATGGCTTGGGGAACCAAATTAGGGACACATGGCTTATTTTCACAAACATCAAACCACCCAATAGTAGAAGTACACATCCTACTGTACAAGGCCTCAAATGGAGCCATACCAATGCTAGAGTAACAACATTGTTGTTGGAAAATTCTATGAGAGATAAGTGGCCAACCCAACTAACACCAAAATCACATACACAAATCCGAGGCATATATTTCAAGACCTGAATTATCCTTTTTGCTTACCCATTCATCTATGGTGGAAAGCGGTACTAAGGGTTACCTTAGTCCCCAAACATCACTAAAATAAACTCTAAAAGTAAGATGAGACCTGAGTACCCCAATCTGATTTAACAAAAATTGGAGTACCATGCAACTTCACGATATCCTCAATACATAACTTAGTATAATAATCAGAAGAGAAATTAGTCCTCACTGGCAAGAAGTAAGTAGACTTAGTGATCTTATCCGCGATAACCTATATTGAATCAAATTGATGGTGAGACCATGGATAACCGATTAAAAAATCCATATTAATTATTTCCTATTTCTGTACTGACAGTTCAGTATCTTGAGTCAACCTACCAGGCCTCAAGTGCTCCACCTTCACTTGTTGACACTATGCACTTAGTCACAAAATTGGCCACATCCCACTTCATATTATTTTACCAATAAATCTCCTTAAGATCATGATACATTTTCATTAAGCAGGATGAATAATATAACACGATACATGAGCTTTGGCGAAAATTCTTCCTCATAACTCATCAACATTGGGAACACATAATCTCTCATGGTACCTCAAGATACCATCACCACCAATCTCAAATATCATCACCTTCGGCCTAGCTACATAAATATTAATTTAGATCAGAATAGGATCCAACATCTGTTTCTTCTTCACTTCAGCACCAAGAGATGACTTTGCCACCTCTTGAACAATCACACCACCATCCTCAGAATCCAAGAGAAAAACTACAAGATTATCTAAATAGTGAATATCCTTCACTAAGTCCAACTTCTCTTCATCTATATAAGACAAGCTTTCGGTGGGAAAAATGCTAAGAGCATCAGCAACCACGTTAGATTTACCAAAATGATAGTGGAGACTCATGTCATAGTCCTTGAGAAACTCAAGCCATCATCTTTGCCTGAGATTTAGCTCCTTATAAGTGAAAATATATTGCAGGCTATTATGATCAGAATATATGCCAACATGGACCCCATACAAATAATGTCGCCAGATTATTAATAAAAACACGAAAGCTAACAATTCAAAATCATGAGTCGGATAATTCTACTCGTGAACTTTCAACTGCTAGAAGTATAAGCAACCACCTTGTCATGCTACATCAACACACAACCCAATCTAACCCGGGATGCGTAACAATAGACAAAAAACCCGTCAATGCCCTAAGGTAGGGTCAAAACCAAAGTCGCAGTCAACTTATCCTTCAGCTTCTCAAAACTACCCTCAAAAGCAACAAGCCATTAGAATTATCCTTCATCTAAGTCAACATAGTCAATGGGGCAGCAATAGAAGAAAAACTTTCCACAAACCTTCTATAATAGCCGTCTAAACCCAAGAAGCTCTGAATATCGATAGGAGTCATGGGTGTAGGCCACTTCTTAACCACCGCAACCTTTTGTGGATCCACCATGACCCATTTACTAGAAATAACATGACCCAAATAAGTCACAACATTCAACCACAACCTATACTTAGAGAACTTAGCATATAAATGTTGATCCTATAGGGTCTTTAAAACATGGCGGAGGTGATTGGCATGATTCGCCTCACTCTTAGAATGCATAAAAATATCATCGATAAACACGATCACGAACAACTCCAAGAACAAATGGAAAACCCGATTCATAATATCCATAAATATTGTCGGGCATTTGTCAAACCAAAGGTATAACCTAAAACTTAAAATGACCATACCGGGTTTGAAAAGTAATCTTAGGGATATCCACTTCCCTAATGTTAAACTGATGGTACCCAGACCAAAGATCAATCTTAGAGAAGAACTTAGCACCCTGAAGTTGATCCAAGAGATCATAAATTACCAGAAGCGGATACATATTCTTTACGGTTACCTTATTAAACTGGTGGTAATCAATACACATCTGAAGGTACACATCCTTCTTACATACGAAAAGAATATGATCACTATATGGGGACACACTAGGGAGAGTAAAATCCTTATCCAAAAGATCCTTTAACTGCTCATTGAGTTCCTTCAACTTAACCGGAGCCATTCTATAAGGAGGAATATAAATAGGATGAGTTTTCGAAAGAAGATCAATTCCAAAATCAATTTCCCTATCAGGAGAAATACCAGTAAGATCATTAGGAATCACTTGGGAAATTCACAGACTACAAGGACAGTCTGCAAAGAAGGACCTTTGGATCTATAATCGTTAACATGAATGAGATGATATAGGCACTCTTTAGAAACCAACTTCCGAGCTCTAAGACATGAAATAAAACTTTCCCTTAGGAACTAGGGAACTACTTTCCCATTTGATAATTGGCTTATTTGGGAAATGGAAACTGACCCTTCAGGTCCAACAATCAAGAGATACATAGCACGAATGCAACTAATCCATCCCTAAAATTATATCAAAGTATAACATATCCATCTCTACCAGATCCATCAAGGTCTACCTACCATGGATCGACATCACACAACCCCTATACACTATTTTAGCCATAATAGAGTCATCCATTGGGGTGGACACAAAAAGAGGTCATAAATACATTAAGGAAAGAAGCAATCAAGAAAAGCACTAGAGAAGTCATCCTAGAAAGTGGACTCAGCATCATCACCCCTAAGTTGCTCTTACTCTTCATACCATTGGTATGTCACATCCTTTAACTAATAAGTTGTAAACTCTACACCCTCTACATCAGGCGCATGCATCACATGTAAAATCTTTTTATCTCATCAATGAAATTTTAATAATCTTCCTTGATTTTACAACCAGTGAAAATAGAAGGACTCAACCTCATAAATTGTCCAACTCTAGTGTCCTTAGAGGATGGAGCAACAGAAACAACTAGCTCAGTCTGGGAGGCCGCCAACTGGGTAAGCAAATGAATCGACTGGCGAAACTCAGCATTAGACACGCTTGCTTGAGGTGCCTGAGTAGGGGTAGGGGGAATCAGTAGAGCTTCATCTATGCAATCAGAAGTAAAGACCCTAGATCGGGTTTAAACTCCTGAAGAAGGACGAGCTTTGTCCACATTGTCCTCAAATGGGATAGAAGAGTTTCCACGAGTATCTGATCTACTGGAGGCATGATATAAAAAGAAAACATATAAGAATTAGAGGAGTACCTTAGACTCTACTACTTGAAATAGAACAACAATAAAGGAAAACATTCTTAAATGTCTCTTATCCTCTTTCTTATAAGTGTGGCTCGCTACACACCCATAAGAGAGATTCTAATTGACCCAACTTTATGGACACCCAATGACACCAAACCAAGGATTTGATACCATCTTTTTAGGACCCAAACCAGGTCTTGGACATCATGAGTATCTCAAGTCCCACATAAACCAGAGATGACCCTTTTGTACAGAACCAAACAATATGATATCCCTGATATCATATAAATTCTAAACATATAACAAGATAAATTCAAAGAATAAAAGATACTTTTATGATCATTAACCAACAACCAGCCAAAACAACTGACCAACATCACCCAAGTCCATAGTAATCCAACAAAGCCTTCTAACAAAGAACCAAAATCGGTCTTGGTCGGGATATGCCCCAGACTTTGACAGGTTGTAATGATAATATTGATATTAATGAATAATATCAACTCAAATAAAAAATAAAATAGATGAAATGACCAAGATTTTTAGAGAATGGAAGCTTACCACTTTACCATAACGAATAGAAGAACCAAAATGATCCACATAACTCTATACAGAAAAAAATAGAAGAATTCCCGATGCTTGAATTGCATAGGGATACAGCATCCAGAGATGGTGATTTGGGTGAACACTAGCATAAAACTCAAGGATAAGGATAACATAATGCCATTATCAACAGTTTAAATAATTCAGATCCAATGCAAATCATCAAATTCTCACACCCACATACATATATATGTGTCACATGATGGGATAGGGAACAAGAATTAACATGCAATTTAAAACTTTAGCCTGGATTTTGTTGCTCAACTGTAATAACATACGGAACCTACGAGCTAAATAGGCCTACCTATCCCCCAGCTGGTAGGGTCCCAGTGTGTATGGCTGCATGAACCAAAGGATATACATATTCACTATGGGGGACTTGAACCTCCTGGCATATCAAGGTGACATGAGCACCAAATCATGTGATATAATATAGGGGACTCAAACTTCTCAATCACATGATAATAATAAAAAGGTGGACTCGAACCACCTGATCATGTAGACCCCTGTACCGGCTACTGTGATTTCCAGTGTTGGTCTTTTGGAACCTCCACTTTAACGACTCAACTACACACCCCTCATTAAAGTCCAATGAAAATAATCAACATGCATTCCTATTTATTAAACCATGCTAAAACAAATTCATTACCTGGGAGAATTCACAACCCCTCCTTGGTTTAATTATAAATTAGCTTGTGCAAACACAATTCCCATAAGGTTGAGTTCAAAACTATTATGCCTTATTAGCCTTTTTTTCATCATGCAATAATTCAATAATAGTTCAATATGCATAATTTTTCATATTCAAATCCAATTTCACAATATGAGGTTGAGGTCATAACCACTTCAAAAGTCACAAGTTTGAGGAAAATCACAATTCCCTAGTTCATTTACCATACCCATGCACCCATAAATTCAAAACCATAATTAAAGCATGAATAGTCATATGCAAAGCATGGATAATAATTTTTAATCAATAATCAATCAAAAACCCCACCCCTTATTTCAAAACCATATCAATATCTTATGAACAATACTTTAAATCACATGGTTTTCCAAATTAGAAATTAAGGAAAAGTGACGTGCCTGAAATACCATATTTTATGGAAAGAATTCAACCCTTGAGCCCTTGGATGACCTAGTTCTTAGAAACCTTAAGTATGGATGCTTGAGAGAATTTGAGAGAGTTTGGAAGTGTTTGCGTACATGATAAATGAGAAATAACCCCCCTTAAGTGCTTTATGAGTGTGGGGTTTTAATTAGGTAGGACAAATTGTCCAAAGTGCCCCAAAATTAAAATCTAAAATTTAGTCATCAATGACTATGGGTCACTAAACGACTCGTAGAGACTCATTACGACTCATCACCATGTGTAGTCACCATGACAGACCCCAAGATAGCCATACACTATTGACCCTACAACTCAACTTGTACTACTCATAATGGGACCCTACAACTTGTACGGTCCATTCATAGTAAACATTAAAACAATTTGGGACATTTACTAGACACCTTCCGATTTACTCCCAATGACTCATAACGAGTCCTTATGACTCTTAATGAGCCACTCATACTCAGAGTAAAACTTTACTACTTACTGATTTGTTTATGATTAGGTCCCTAGGACCTATTAAGACTCTCTGTGACTCATAAGGGGAGTCTTAGTCAGGACAATTAGGAAAAAATTTCATAAATTTTCAAGGGCCATAAACCCGGGTGTTATATAACCTAAAAGTCTATAAGTAAAACGTGAAATATATGTTGAACCAGCACCAATAGATCTAACTAACCCAGAGTAACACCATCACTAGAATAAATAAAAGATGAACCCGTCAAAGACTGATCACTGCCCTTAGTAGGGTGATTCTAACATTAGACTTACCTCTATTAGTAATCTAAAGAGCTACCTAAATAGGTCGACTAGGCTAACTCTGAGGCTGAAAGGATGGATGTAGTGGATACCTACTCTAAGAAATGCCCTTTTTAGGTTGGGAACTACGACGTCTCCCACTGAATCTTCCCTGAAGCCCAGGCCTCTTATCATGGCCCTCGCAGTGTATATACTCTATCACACTAGCATGATCTAAGACCTCTACAAAAGATCTACCCACAGTGACTAAACACTGAGTAGTCATATAATTAGGGAGTCTCAACCCTCTAACAAAGCAGCAAACTCTCTCATACTCATTGTCAAAAATAGAAGTCGTATGCCTAGCCAACTCATGAAAAAGAGCCTCATAATCTACAATTATCATAAAGCCCTGCTCCAATCTAGAGAACTGATCCCTCAAATGATCTCTAAGGCTGCGAGGCATATACTTCTCGAAGAATATATCGGAGAAAAGAGCCCATGTTAAGGAAGAATATCAAGCTGGTCAAGAATCCATGTAACCTCTCCATCAATGATAAGCTGACAAGTCCAACTAAAATATGGTGTAATCCATACTATAAGTCTCAACAAGGCCCAAACCACGAAGTCTATCCTCACAAGTAACCAGAAACTCATACGCATCATCTCCTAGAGCACTAAAAAACCTAAGCAGAGCCTATGTCAAGAATCTACCCAACATCTTCTGCTCTTCAAAAACATAGAAAGTTAAGAAACCACTGACTGAGTAAATACTGGTTGAGCAACTAGCGGTCGAGCAACTACTAATATAGAAGGAACCTCATCTCTGGGAGTCGCAGCTACAGGTTGTGAACCGCCTTAATACCACTCTGATCAGTAGACTTTGCACCATCATATCGCACTCCATCAGCTATACCCAAAAGCTAAATCAATGCATGTCTGGCCAATGAAGAAGAAATAAACCTTGTTGGAGCCTGGGATGGTCCCTAGCCCACCGTTACCTGTTATAGAAGAATTTCTAGCTCAGGGAAGAAATAGGGTCTGGGGAAAGTGGTCTATCTTGGCCTCTAGCTGGTAACACATCATAACGCTATCCATGACATCTAGGTTATCCACAAGTAAGAGAAGAATCCCTAGTCTAAGTCTCGGGACCCTTGTCTCGTGTAGCGATAGCACGTGTCCTGACCATCTGCGAAAGAGTAAAGTCAATGGAACACTCTACAAACCAATTCAGAATCTAAGCATAATATAAGTGAAAAAAAGTAAAGATCTCCTAAGAACATATCATAGCATCCTAAAGATAGGAAACAAACATCAATGTTTTGATCCATAGGACTTTACTAGACACTTGCTCTTGTACGAGTAATATTAATGAAGCCTAGGGTTTGATATAAATTTTTCACAGCCCAATATATGAGTCATGTGGAACCTATTAATCCTGCCAGTAGGTAATCCAATACTATAACTCGAAGCTAATGAATGGGTTAATTTGGTAGGAATTCCCATCATAGGCCAAATTCAATGAACACAAGTTATAAAGAAACACAATGTTCTAGAATAGATAAATAGACACAACAAGAATACCAATCTCATGACCTAGTAGAGCCAGTACAAAAGCATCTATTGTCAATAATATAACCCAAAAGACATAGAATATAGTTAATATATTTTTCTTGATACAAAAGATTGAATAACAATAAGATATAAGGAAATAGGTTACTAGAAACTCTAAGAGCTCACCTAATCTCTGAAAGTTTAATTCTTCACAAACAACAGCCAATGGCGGCAACTAGTACTTGTATCTACACCAAAAAGGTGCAGAAGTGTAGTATAAGTACCAAAATAATGGGTACTCAGTAAGCATTGGACAATTAAGATAAATCATGATATAAAGATGCTATAATGCAAGACAATCATAACAAAGTCAAGGTTAAGATTTGAACCTTAATCATCTTCATTATCACTATATATAATAAATAATTAAACTAGAATAACAATATAACTTAAGGCATCAACACATGCCAATATCGTTGTGCATAAGAAATAAATAATTTGGAATCATAATGAATCATAATGAATCATAAAGAATCAACACAATCAAGCACAAGAACAAAGTTGGTTTCTATACGCCAACTGGTTTATAATGTAAAGAACTCATCACAATATCACATACTACTAAGAGTACACCCAATTGAATAATAAATTAATCAATTAATATTATCACCAACTTCATTGTCATTTAACCATCATTACACAACTTACCATCAATCGATTATTTACCAACATTCATAATTGACCAACACAAGACAATATACCCACTACCTTAATATTACCATAATTTAACAACCTCTACATCTGTACTTACTAATCACCCTTTATTAGCTAGTCATCTCTTATTAACTAATCCATTTATTTGCTAGTCATCATACGACCTCTAGTTGTTATGTAACAACTTATCACCACATAACCACTATTCATGAGTTATCATCTAGTCATAATTCACCAACTAAAAAATATTTAACAACTAGGCATTGTTTATTAATTAGTTATCATCATCGACTTAATTATCATTATCAACTAATCATCATTGTTACTAATCATTGATAACACTAATTATAGATTAACCATTATTATCACTAGACATTAATACCACTATTTATCATTTTTGTTAATGTTCGATTATCCATTTGTCATTACTAGCCACTCAAACAACATACATCACTAATACTTATTTAGCATCAATCATCAAATGTACCACTTGTATGAATTTATCACTAGTGGTCTAAAATTGGCATCATTGTTATCAACAACATACCTGAATTACACATAAGTAAATAAATAAGTATGTCATTGCCATACATAGGGCTAGATGGACTCAAATCATTAGATGTACACATAGGCACATTAATATAATCATCCTTCGGCCTTTCCGAGTATCAATGAATCATCATAATCCTCTTTCAGCCTTTTTGGGCATATATCATCATAATTAATATCCTCCACCCTTATGGAGTATCAACATAATTGCAATATCCTCCAGCCTTTCCAGGTATCATCATGTCATCATAATATCCTTTTTTCTTGTCGGTTATCATCATAATATTTTTGGCCTATCGGGTATCATCATATCATCATAATATCTTTTAATTATTTCAGATATCAATATATGTGCATAATCTTAATCAGTAGCAACATCTATAACATAATCAATTATATAGTAAACTTTAATGATTTCAAGCATAATTAGCACCATAACTTCCAATAAATCAATAATCGTGAGTTCTAAACATAATTCATGACATCATTGATAAAATCATCATAAAGAAAATTCTGATGCATGATTTCTAGCATACGTCCTTAACATAATCAATATCATAAGCAATATCATGAGTAATAACCCAATAGTAGAATACTCAATGACCTATCATTAGTGATGCAAAATCAAACCAACAACACCAAGAAATTCAAGTAGGCTCGGATTTCAGTCCAACAACACAAGAACAACAAGTTTAAGTTTCGGTTTTTCAGTCCAACAACACAAGAACAACAAGATAGATAACAATGCTAGTGAATCGAAAAGAGCCCCACACGGCTTCACTAGACTTTAAGATAGCAAAATCAACAACAACAACAAGATAATGAGAGATAGATAACTTGACATATAACATTCAAGAAACTAAGAACCCTAACATCAAGAGAGGACCCTAAGTCTAATGAATATAAACACCAAGTTCTTACGAGGACCAAGAGGCACTCAACGACCTCAAAACCCTTGTTTCTAGCCAAAGAGACAACACAAGTATCCCTCTACTTGTGAGAATAAAGGGGCGGCTTCTAAGAGTAGAGAGAGAGAGAGATGTTTAGTGTTTTTAGGTTACAAAATTCAGCATTCAAAAACTAACAAATAACTCTCTAACATGTGCTATTTATACTACAAACAAAAAGGGTAAAATGACCCATCCACCCTTGCTTCTTGTGCCAACCTTGAAGAGTAGTTTAGTACACATTAAGACCTCTCTTCACACATAAAAATGTTTAGGTCCTTGGTTGGTTCAATCACCAATTCACACACGGCCATTTGCATGAACAAGGCTTGGAGTTCTTGTAATTCCCGAGCTTGGCTTCGTGTGAAAGGCCGTGTACCTGTGGAGGCTGCCCCAACCGTATCATCCTCTCCATCTTGAGAGGAATTTGGCCTCAAATTCAGCATTTGGTCATCTTCAACCGCATCCACGAGAGAGAGATCACCAACGTTGAAAGTGTTGTGCACTTGATATTCCGGTGGAAGGTCAATCTTGTAGGCGTTGTCATTGATTCTCTCAAGTACTTGGAAAGGGCCATCACCCCTTGGCAGCAATTTGGACTTCCTTTGAGCTGGAAACCGATCCTTTCGAAGATGCACCCACACCCAATCTCCGGGTTCAAGCACAAGCCTTCTTCTCCCTTTGTTTACCCTTTTTGCAACCTCTTGGTTCTTCTTTTCAAGCTTGACCCGCACCGTCTTATGCATTTTCTTCATTGCCTCGGCTCTTTTATTTCCATCTAAGCTGGTCATGAGATCACTAGACAAAGGAGTGAGATCTAAAGGGGTAAGGGGATTCAGGCCGTAAACACATTCAAAGGGAGTCATTCCCGTGCTCGAATGTATTACCCGGTTGTATGCAAATTCCACCAAGGGTAGGTGATCTTCCCATGAAGTCAGTTTACCTTTAACCATAGAACGTAGCATAGACCCTAAGGTTCTATTTACTACCTCCGTTTGGCCATCGGTTTGTGGGTGGCAAGACGTGGAGAAAAGTAACTTCGTCCCAAGCCTACCCCACATGGACTTCCAAAAGAGACTTAGGAACTTGGAGTCCCTATCGCTCACAATAGTCCTCGGTACCCCCGTGAATCTTTACAACATGTTCAACAAATAATGAAGCTACACTACGAGCATCCTCGGTTTTAGCACATGGAATAAAATGAGCCATTTTAGAGAATCTATCAACAATAACAAAAATGCTATCTCGGCCCTTTCTAGTCCTTGGCAGCCCCAAAACAAAATCCATCGAAATGTCCAACCAAGGTCTAAGGGGAGTAGGGAGTGGGGTGTATAATCCTTGAGGTAGGAGACGAGATTTCGCACTCCGGCAGGCCACGCATTGACTACAAATTTTAGCGACGTCTTTGCGCATTTTGGGCCAATAGAAGTTTTCCTCTAAGATTCCGAGGGTCTTGTCTACCCCAAAGTGCCCCATGAGGCCTCCATCATGGGCCTCCCTCACAAATAATTCCCTCCAATAACTAGAAGGAACACACAACCTCCTCCCTTTGAACAAATACCCATCGAACCGAGAGTAGGAGGAATGGTCATTCTCCTTAAGCCAACGGTCCCTTCCCCACTCTTCACATTCCCTAAAAATAGGAGCAAAGGTAGGATCCTCGGGATACAACAACCGCAAGCTCTCAAATCCCATCAATTTCGAAGACAAGGTAGCAACAAGCACATGCTTCCTAGACAAGGCATCGGCAACAACATTTTCCTTTCCTCTTTTGTAATGAATTACATAAGGGAAAGTCTCGATGAACTCAATCCACTTAGCATGACGCCTATTCAACTTGTCTTACCTCTTAAGGTGTTTCAACGACTCATGATCCGTTCGTATCACAAACTCCTTAGGCCACAAATAATGTTGCCAATTTCCCAAAGCTCTAACAAGGGCGTACAACTCCAAATCATAAGTTGAGTAATTAAGAGTTGCCCCTTTGAGCTTTTCACTGAAATAAGCAACGGGCTTACCTTCTTGCATCAAAACAGCCCCGATGCCAACCTTACTAGCATCACACTCTACTTCAAACATCTTATCAAAATCGGGCAATTGCAGTAAAGGCGCCGAGATGAGCGTAGCTTTCAAGGCCTCAAAAGCCCTAGCTTGCTCATCACCCCATTTAAAAGGTCCGTCCTTCCTAATTACCTCGGTCAAGGGGGCTGCTATGGAACTAAATCCTTTGAGAAACCTCCTATAAAATCTTGCCAACCCGTGGAAACTTTGGATTTCTCCAATAGTTTTAGGGGTCGGCCAACTTCGAATAGAGTCTATCTTGGAATCGTCCACTTCCACACCCCTTGAGCTCACGACAAAACCCAAGAATATAACTTTATCAACACCAAAAGAACACTTCTCCATGTTGGCATACAGCTTCTCCTTTCGGATCACATCAAACACACATCTCAAATGCATTACATGATCATCAATAGATTTACTATATACCAACATATTATCAAAGTAAACCACCACAAACTTTCCAATATAAGGCTTCATTACATGATTCATTAGCCTCATAAAGGTGCTAGGAGCATTGGTAAGGCCAAAGGGCATGACCAGCCACTCATATAGACCGAATTTGGTCTTGAATGCGGTCTTCCACTCATCACCGGGTTGCATGCGAATTTGGTGATAGCCACTCCTAAGGTCCACTTTAGAAAACAAACAAGATCCGTGGAGCTCATCTAACATATCATCTAGTCTAGGGATTGGATGACGATACCTTATAGTGATTTTGTTGATGGCTCTACAATCGACGCACATGCGCCAAGTTCCGTCCTTCTTCGGTACCAAAAGCACCGGAAAAGCACACGGACTCATGATTTCCTTGATGTATCCCTTGTTGAGAAGCTCCTCAACTTGTCTTTCAAGCTCCTTAGTGTCCATGGGATTGCTCCTATAGGCCGGTTTGTTTGGAAGTTGTGAACCCGACACCAAATCAATTTGGTGCTCAATTCCCCGAAGTGGGGGCAATCCTTGCGGAAGTTCTTGAGGAAATACATCTTCATACTCCTGCAACACACAAGAAATCAAAGGGGAAATGGAAGAATTAGTGGGGTTAGTATTAAAACAATGGGCCAAAAGTAACATCGGCTTGTTTTCATCATGGTCCACGAAGAGTTCTTTCCTCCTAGCCAACATCACTACGTTTTCCATCTCCCTCGTCGTTGGGACAGCCTCAGATGTCCCTACTTCCTCACCTACGGCATCCCCCCTCTTTTCTCCCTTTTCGGATTCCTTCCCCTTTCCCTTCAACTCTCTCATCTTTTGATGCCACTCATTTACTTGGGAGGGTGAAAGAGGATGAAGTGTGACCTTTCGGCCATCCTTCTCAAGCGTATACCGGTTGGACCTCCCATCGTGTTTAGTAGACCTATCATATTGCCATGGTCTACCTAACAACAAGTGACATGCTTGCATTGGGATCACGTCACAAAGCACTTCATCGTGGTAGTTTCCCACCTTAAACCGAACCACACATTGCCTTGTGACCTTTAATTCACCACAATCGTTCAACCATTGTAGCTTGTAAGGACTAGTGTGTAGTGTAGTTGGTAGCTTCAAGAAATTTACCATAGCATGGCTCGCAACATTTGTACAACTACCACTATCAATCACCAAGGTGCACACACTCCCATTTACAAGACACTTAGTATGGAATAGATTTTCCCTTTGACTCGGGTCATCTATCGCCTTACTAATCATGACACGTCTAACCACAAAGTTTGGAACCACGCACTCCCCTTCTTGTGGATAGACATCTTCACTACCATCTACTTCATCATCATTCGGCCCATTTTCAGCTCCCTCTCCATCTTGAGGCTCGGCCTCATCCTCCCCCCTTTCGGAAACCACCTCCTCACCAAGGTAGTACACTTTTCCTTCTCGTAGGATCACATTGCGCCGGTTCGAACATTCATTGGCCTTATGCCCCCAACCTTGGCACTTGAAGCATTGGAACCCCTTTGGGTTGGGATATTTGTGAGCCTCCGGTTTTGGAGGGAATTTAGGGACTGTTTTGGACTCGGGCAGCTTCGTAGGGGCGGGTTGGTCCTTGTTTTTGGGCCAACCCGAGGGGGTTTGTACCCTTGCCTTGAAGTATGATCTCTCCTTAAGTTCCCTTTCAATCTCAAGGGCCGCTTGGAATATACCGTCAATGGTTTCAAACCGGTGAAGAGTCAAATGAGTGGAGATCTCTTTGTTCAACCCACACTTGAACCGAATGATGTCGTGACTGATTTTCTCCCCACGATGATCAAGTTTCAACATGAGTTGTTGGAACTCATCAAAATAGGCCATCACACTCTTGCCCCCTTGCCGTAAGCCATATAATCTAGCAAGCAACTCATGACGATATCTCTCGGGAAGGTATCGTTGTCTCATCAAATACCTCAACCGAAACCAAGGTGGTGGCTGCCCATCAACTAATTCATTACCAAATCGTTTAACATACTCCCACCAAGTGTTAGCATAGCCCTCGAGGTAAGCTATAGCGTAGCAACTCTTCTTTTCTTCCGAGATGTCATTAACTTGGAAAACTTTGTCACAAGCCGATTCCCAAGATAAGTAGGTCTCGGGGTCACTTTCACCCTTAAAGATGGGTAGGCTCAACTTGATGGTGTTGATGCCTACGTCTCTCTCTTGGTGTCGGTTTCCCCTATCTCCATACCCCTGGTATCTCCTAGGTTCTCCTCGACCCCCTCTTAACTCCTCCTCCCTCATATAAGCATCATCAAAGGCTCCATCTCCTTCATACTCCTCTCTACCGTATCCTTCAAAGTGGGCTGGTCGGCCTTGGCCGTTTTGATTCGGAGGATTTGGAATTTGCGGTCTTTGGGTTAATGGAGCTTGGAATGGAGGGTTCGGATTTAGTGGGGGTACTTGGCGTCCAAATCCCTCTTGTGGAATTGGAGGGGCTTGGAAATGTAGTGGTCTAGTGGGGTCTCGGTTTGGAGGAAAATAGGTAGTTCGGCTTGCGGTATTTAGTGGAGCTTGGGGTGCATTTAGCATTTGGTGGACTGTTTCGGGGGTGATGGTTGCGGAGGAGGTCCTATCATGACCATTGGTAGATACATGTAGAGGAGTAGAAGGACGAGAGTTCCTTTGACTCTCCACTTGTTCTAATCTCCCACTAATAGTCGACACTTCCCCCTTTATTGCTGCCAAGTCCCCTCTCACGGCCCTAAATTCCGAATTCAACCTTTCAAGTGTCCGGGTAACGGCCTCAAGAGTGACCCTCATAGAATCAAGGGCATTGGTATCCACATTATGAGACGTAGCTCCTTCCATTGTCAAGATATTATCCTCCTTAGTTCACCACAAGTTCGTGTTCCACAAGTGTTGTATAATTGGCTAGTAACCGTGAAATCTTAAGGTATGAGTAAGCTCTTATCCGGAATGGATTCTTGTTTGAAGACTCAAAGAATTCTTGCCGGACTAGAGTCAAAAATCAGCAATTCATTCAAACGAATAAAAGCACTCAAATAATCGTTGACACGAACAAACGGTTCAAGGAACTAGTTGACAACCTAGTAGGAATGTACTAGTTTGTTAATTAGCTCTAGGACCAAGTAAGGGAAACCAAGGATCAACAATTAGCAACCAAAGAATATCCTAAGTTGAGCTTATAGTGACGTGGCAGCATGCAATGGTTCCACACGTCCTTTTTCTCTCTTTTTTTTTTTTTTTTTTTTGTTAATATTCACATAACTTGTTATAGTTTGCAAAGTGTTTTGGTGGGAAAAATAAAATCTTGTAGTATTTCACCTCTTTTCAAATTCAAGAAAGTGAGGTTTGGTTGACTAATCCCACAAAACAAGGCTCCTTGAATTAGGGAGAAGTGATTGACAAGACTAGAAGGTGATGGGTGCAAGTCTTTCACAACAACTTTATAGCTTGTCTTACAACTTGAGCACACAACAAGATGAACAAGATGAACAAGTTCAAAAGATGAACACCTCAACAAACTTCATCAACTTCTTTAGCACATAAACACACAACCACCGATTTTTCTTTTGGTTTCAACAACACACAACTTTCGGCCACTTCAAGTCACTACACAATGTTCAAGTTTTCAAGCTCAACTTTTGGATCTAGACACCTTAGTGTTGGTAAGAAAGAAACCAACACTAGAAACTCACTAAACAAGCAAAATAACACCAAGATCTAAACATACAACATCATTCTTGGTTTCAACTTTTAATGGACAGATTTCAGAAATTCTTTTTGGTGTTGTTTGTTTAAGCCGTGAACTAGCTCAAGATGGGTTATGTTGGAACACAACCGGTCAAGCTTTGATACCAAATGATGCAAAATCAAACCAACAACACCAAGAAATTCAAGTAGGCTCGGATTTCAGTCCAACAACACAAGAACAACAAGTTTAAGTTTCGTTTTTTCAGTCCAACAACACAAGAACAACAAGATAGATAACAATGCTAGTGAATCGAAAAGAGCCCCACACGGCTTCACTAGACTTTAAGATAGCAAAATCAACAACAACAACAAGATAATGAGAGATAGATAACTTGACATATAACATTCAAGAAACTAAGAACCCTAACATCAAGAGAGGACCCTAAGTCTAATGAATATAAACACCAAGTTCTTACGAGGACCAAGAGGCACTCAACGACCTCAAAACCCTTGTTTCTAGCCAAAGAGACAACACAAGTATCCCTCTACTTGTGAGAATAAAGGGGCGGATTCTAAGAGTAGAGAGAGAGAGAGATGTTTAGTGTTTTTAGGTTACAAAATTCAGCATTCAAAAACTAACAAATAACTCTCTAACATGTGCTATTTATACTACAAACAAAAAGGGTAAAATGACCCATCCGCCCTTGCTTCTTGTGCCAACCTTGAAGAGTAGTTTAGTACACATTAAGACCTCTCTTCACACATAAAAACGTTTAGGTCCTTGGTTGGTTCAATCACCAATTCACACACGGCCATTTGCATGAACAAGGCTTGGAGTTCTTGTAATTCCCGAGCTTGGCTTCGTGTGAAAGGCCGTGTACCTGTGGAGGATGCCCCAACCGTATCAATTAGCAAAAGATAGTATATTAAGAACTTGAGCAATAGCTAGTCCAAGATATAATCCATAGCTTATTTATAGCACAGTCAATATCATAACTTAAGGCTTAGGAAATATCCTAGTCATGGGCTCATTCAATAGTATATTCGAAAGCCCATTCAATAGCCAAACAATAAAATAATCAATAACTTATCATAGATTAACCAACAAATCAACATATGGCAAATCGTTAGGCATTCCTCCCAATGCCATCCATCATTAACAAATACCATAGTTCCTCAATATTGCTCCAAAAGGTCATTCTCTAAGCATTTAGTAAGCATATAAGGGTTTTAAGAGAACTATATCAATCTTGGATTAATCTGAGTCAAGAACCCACTTCTAGATTCCCAAAAATACATTCTAAGTTCAATTCTTCCTGGACTAGGCTAAGGTATCAAAATCTATTCTTAGATGTATAAAAAGCCACAACTATACCTAAGGTAGATATTCTACTCAAGTATTTTAACTAAGTCCAAAGAAACTAAAGCAACTTTATCAAACTAAGTAACTAAGTTCAATCTTACCCTAAGCATGAGTGACAAGGTCACTCCCATCTAACTAGAGTAATTCTAAGTATTCTCATACTAAACATGATAAGGTCACTCCCATATAACTAGAGTAATTCTAAGTACTATCATACTAAACATGATACATTAAGTCTAACCTATTAAGGTTCAAGGCAATAAGCAAAGCATTTCACACTATGGTTTGAAATGACCTTAAAGATTGTACTAATCCTAAGTATTACATTTCATCAATCTAATGCCTAAAACCCATAACAATCTAACAAGATATCACAATTATACCATGACATAGCTCAATCTAACAAGGGATAAACCTAGCTTACCTCAATGCTGATGAATGCTCAACAATCCGCTAAGCCTTCACTTTACCCTTTTGAGAAGCATATTCAAGTGCCAAGCTATCAAAACCACATTCTACACATTAATATGAGAATATCAATACCCATATTGCACTATTGTACTTCTGGTCCAAAATTATTCCAAAATCCCTTATGGGTCCCACTCCTAGAAAATCACATTTTCGAGACCAACCCAACATGATATCAAGCTCATGGAAATAAAAATCTCAAAAATAGGTAAAAACTAAGCTGTGTTTTGGGCTAAATGAAGGCTTAAAGGATTTAGGGATTTGGTCAAATTTTGAAGAAATTCAAGCATAATTAGAAGGATTCTTACCTTAAATCCAAAGGTATTGTAAAAAATATGTATTAATCAAGCTCCCAAGTCACCACCAAGACTCAATTTTAAGTTAGCATACTATTTTAAGGTTTTTGTCTCTCGAGAATGAGTGAGAAATGGATAAAATCAAGGCTTAAGGGGTCAATATATACCCATTCTCGGTACTCAGATGCTGCAATTGCAAAACAAGGTATGCAATTGCACTACCTAGCTACAAGACCAGATATGAGAATTGCTATACTCATTTGTTCGATTGTTTTTCTTTCTATCACAACAGCTGACAGCTGAATCTTGTAAATTTTCCAAGTTTTTGCCAATGCCTCGAGATTCATTCAGAATCTAATATACATGAATAAACTATGTTACCATACTAAATTATTATTATAGATGCAAAGGTGAAGTTAGAATTTCTATTCGAGGTTATTTTGACCAAATTTGGGTCCATACCCATATTTCTAATTTTTCAACTTTCTGACCAATTGGTTAAAATGAGCTCGGGTGCCTCGGGATATGAACCAAATGTCTACCTAGCCTAATATCAAGATTGTAGAGTTATTTTCACATTCAAAATTTACATCTAATATTATTTTATCAAAGTTTTTATCCGATGGCCATTTAGAACCAACAAAGACTTCTAAATAGGGAGTTGTCACAAAAAAACATACAAACTGCCCGATAAATAAACTATCAGTTTGAGCAAGTTATAAATGACTTGGAAAGCTATGGAAAATCTATAATGGATGAAATAACAATAAATTTCCAAAAATGACCTTAAGGGTGATTACAGCACCCATAGCCACCGATTTTAGGCATGGTGATTGTGTCACAGGAATTCATATAGCAGTTTATGGATTAGAATCAGAAGTTGACTAATAACCATACATATAAAAACACCTATTCATCCAAATTATTTGGTTATATTTGGCCTTAGATACGAACCACATTAAAAGAATCTGATGCACGAGTGGATGATAGGTTAATGGTCGCTATAGACTGGTTTACTAAATAGCTGCATGAGTGTATTGACTATTTTGAGGCCTAGATAGAAGACCAAATATATGAGGCTTAAGTTCCTAACTTATCAAGCCTATGCGAGGAGGTCGATACGTAGAGATCGGAGGTGCGATAAAATACCATAGTTTATGGACATTAGAAAATTTCATGTAATTTTGATCTTTGGATCCAATACAACTCATGGGTACGAGCCTTATTTTGGGGTATAGGTGTCATGGTACAGTCGTATACTGACTAGTGTTGGTTGGTAGGATGGGATTTTATTACTGGAATGGGTACGACTTAGGGGTACGAGTCGTATTAGTAGTTATAGATAATTTGGTTCCTTAACTTAATCTTATACTTGGTTACTTAGGTTGGATCTAAGTACAAGTGGATCACCATGATCCATAAGCCAGGGAACGAATCATACCAGGTACTCGTATAGTAGACAGTGTTCAGTCCTCCTGGTATTTTATTCTGCCAGAGATACGGGTCATGGATATGGATCGTATGTTGTGGTTAAAACTTGGTTGGATGAGTCATATACTAGAAAGTGTTTGATCCAAGGGTTTAATTCAAGATACAAGTGGTGGATACGAATCGTATTAGGATGGTACAACTCGTGAGGGTCAATCGTATCCCTGTGATGGGATTTTGGTGCAACTTAAGTAGGGGTATTTTGGACATTTTCCCACTTATCCTAATAGGATCCCACTACTTATAACCTACTTTTAAGGTTATTTACCCTATTATTCTATTCATTAACACTTGGAAACTCTTCCTAAACACTCCATAATTCTCTCTAGAGCTTTTGGGCAAGAGAATCTGGGGTTTCAATTAAAGGATCAATGCGGGGCTTGTCTTGGTGATTTCTTTCCGTCATCATATCGGTTTAAGGAATGTTATATTCCATCTTTGTTAATTCTAACTAAAGTCATGGTTTTTATGAATATTTTCATAATTTCGTTGATTGTATGATTTTGGTTTTCAAATATGATTTGGGAGTTTTAATATTAAATGGTTGGTTATGGTTTTCTGTGGTTTTAATTATGATTTTATATGCATTAATGGTGGATTTGGATAATTTAATTTCATGGGAACGGTCTATTGGTAATTGGAATTGGTTTTGATCATATTATGCCCCTGATGTGTTTGACAAAATATTTATAAAGATATGTTCATTGCACTGACTTCTTTTAATGGAACTCTTGCATGTTTTAAATATTGGTAAAGGAATTATGCATGGTTTAAATAGTTTGGAATGGTAAATGGATAATGGTTATACTTGTGGGGAATATGAAAGTCTCCCAGTAGTTTAATATTGTAAATGAAAGGGCACTTGAAAGCCCCCTTAAACCTATAAATGGTTGCCTATGGATAATACTTGCAAGTAAGGGTTGGTATGATGATACCAATACCAATTGCCTTGGTTAATAAATGGATAATGGTTTGGTTACTTGGAAATTGATTTTAATTGGGTGATAATGGCAAGAGGTGTAGCTAAGCCTTAGAAGGTAGAAGTCTCGGGGGGACCAAACCTGTAAACTCATATTTGCCGATATGAGGTTGGTCTTGATGACTGTGTGAATGATGTCAAACTTTATTTAGGGGATGTACAAGCCATCCCATGGGATACTTTCCTGGTCGTGCGGCTACATGTGCTAGGGCCCTTTCAGCAGGGGAAGATGAACCCATATAGCCCATGGTTGGTTTTAGACTGTAAAGCTACACAGTGCAGGTAAACGTTTTAAAGTCATGTTAAACCTGGTCCCTTTTCCCGGTATGTTTATATATATATAGAGAGAGAGAGATATATGTATGTATGGTTATTTGCATATGGATGGTTTTACTTGGTTTTATAAATAACATTATTTTATCCTTACCCTAAGATCATGCTAGCGATCACTTGCTAACCCCGTCTACTGGAGGATGTATACCCATGCTATGAATGAACCAATCGTTTTACTCCTCCTACTTAGTGAATGACTCAGGGATAACATTTGGACTAAAGTGGTGAGCTTCCATCCTTTTGGATCGCATCATTTCATGTTATGGATATTTCTATAAATTTTGACTTTATTCTGGATATTGGTTTTGGCTATGGTTAGTCATGTCCCAATCGAATTTCATTACTCTTTTGGTTAAAGGCTTTATGATACTTCTATGGGTTGCAATGGGTGGGATCGGTATTAGTGTTGGATTTGGTATTAGAATAAGCTGAAGGGCTGACATCATTGGAAATATTATTGGTTGTTCCATTCTATTTCATTTTGGGATTGATTATATTATGCTTTGGAACATCTTTGATTATGAGCATGGTTTAGTATGGTTAGATTATTGGTATGGGATGGTTGAACTCATTTGGGTTGGTCATGGTTGTGATCTATTCCCAGGGTATTTATGTGAGTTGTGACACTATTTTGTTACATTCTAGGAATTCAACCAACTCAGGGCAGGTGGTTGTAGGTTGGTTTGAATAATAAGGGAGGTCTCTGGTCCTGGTCGGACTTGTGACTCCCATTACACCAAGGCCTTAGGGAAGTTTGTGTCATGCATAATTTAGCTGAGATCCACATTCATGTCATCCCTCCGGTGATACATGCTATGTTCCTGTCATGCCTCAGGTGATACATTCTTTAACATTACCACATCTCATACCACCACCACTATTATTTGATCAATTTGCTGAGTAGGATAGGTCCTAGACCATAAGGGTCAAGAGAGGGAGAGAGTATGCAAGGCACAGTGATATCTCAGATAAGTTTAGGCGAGACCTAAAGAAGGCCACCATGGAGTCTATTTTTCAACATTAGATCGAAAAGCAGAGGCGTGCCCATCTTGTATTTGGTGACTCTTCTATTCGAGCACCAGCACCACCTCTTGGTGATACGATCAATGTGACATAAGATTCCCCAGTTGGGGATGGCCCTTCTTCTAACTCATAGCGTGTCCTATGTATGTCCCTGAAACCATATGTTCTTTATTTTCTAGTAGGCACTTGGGACAGTGCATCAGTTTTAAGTTTGTGGTGGTGGTGTCCCAACTTTTTTTTTCTTATTCAACACCCTTTTTCATACCCATATTCAACTATGTATCCCTATTATAGCCACTCTCAACTTAGGTGATTTTCCTGAGTTGAGGTACACAGTGTCCAAAGAAGGACCAGGGCCAAAACAAGTTCATTATAATTAACCGAAAAGGTGAAAAAGTAAAGACAAGAAAATAGGTCAACTTAGGTTCAAATTAGGAATCAATGGATACTTATTCTCAAATTGGTCAGTCTTCTAAGTGTGGACTTATTTAAACATAGACTATGATCATGTCTCAACCAACTATCTTACAACCTAGGCAAGACTAACTGGGGAGGTTTTGGATTAAATACACAAAGTGCACTAGGTAAATGCCTCACACACATATGTTGCAGGGTTACAGTATCAACTACTACCCATCTGGTTCATGAAATACTATGCTATGGTTAATTTGTCCCTAATACTAATGCCATAACAAGATTCAACCATGGTCACACATATATTCACAAAACACATTTCACAATAATTTTAGGAGGGGTGTGTTATTTTTCAAACACATAAAAATACAAAACATTTTTACTGAACTTAGGTTCCTTATTTTTCTTCTTATTAAACAAAACAACACATAACAAATGTCAAAAACACAAAACAATAACCTAAATATTTTGTGTTTCTATATGTTCAAACACTATAATACACCTCCTAAAAAGAAAGAAAATAAAAGAGGAAAAAATAAAAGAAAAAAATAAAAAATATCAAAGCAAAGTATAAAGGAAACCACACCCAATCTGAATAAGCAATAATGGAGAAAGAGAGAGAATAAAAGAAGCATGGTTAAGTAATCAAGCCAATAATAAGTGTAGTGTAAAGGAGGGTGAGTCACTATTTTTCATATGTACCATACCTTTCCTCAAGCCTACATACAAGCCTTAAAAAATCCTATAGTGATTCCAGTCCACCTGTCCGGAAAAACTAAGGTATTGAAAATAAGGTGATGGTATTTTATGTACATTATTTGAACTTCTTTAAGAGCGTGAGTTCTTGATGTGGTCCCTACACTGACATGCATTATGTTATGTGAGAGTGAGACTTCCTTGCTATGAAGGTACATGGGTTGTGTTGTTAACAACTTATTTGTTTGGGGAGTTTCATTTGCATACATGCTAGGTTATTTGTTGCTAATCTAATGACATCAATTGATTTCTTTGTATTATGTTGTTGTGCTACATGGACCTACACAGTAGTTTTTAAAGTTGTGAATAGGAGGTGGTATGAAATTTAAGCTAAAATAAGTTGAATATCATAGGTGCCTTAGGTTTATTATAGTTAAGCATCGTGTTAGTTTATTATGTGTTAGTTTCCTGAGGACAGAAAAATGTTCTAAGTTAAGGTTGTTGATGTGCCATGATTTCATGGAACTTTTGATTCTTAAAATAAGAAAATTGTGCAAGTACTTAGGTATTCTTGTTAGATGTTATGTGCTTTTGTGTTGATTTTGCAAGAAAAAAAGTTTGAAGCTAAGAATGAACAAAAAGGATGATGAGTTACTGAGAAGACTACCCACGAATCAACCTACGAATCATGGGTAGTACCTATGAGCCATAGGTAGCCACGTCGGTTGAGGTCCTAAAGTTATGAAAGTTGTTAATTATGGTCTGACTCTCACTAGCCTATCTACGGCATAGGTATAACCTACAACCCATAGGTTGCCTTGTAGATAGGAGAATCATCAAAGTTGAATATTTATCTTTGATTTCAATGACCTAAGGCACGATTCGTGGGTTGTACCTATGACTCAACCCATGAATCTCAAGTAGATGTTGACTCTAGTTTCCTACAATATTTAGGATAGGTTTTCTTTTGTATATATAAATACCATTTTGATGTTTTATTTTCAATTTACTCACTTTATACACTTTGACATTATTTTGAGATCTGAGATACATTATTGATCTTGAGATTATTGTTCTTGGTTTTAGGCTTTACTATTAATTTGAGATTTTGGATTTTCATTCTTATTCTTCTTATGTTCATCCTTATGCTTTCATCTATAGAATCTATGTGGGTTCTAACAACCGTGAGCATCTAAATCCCATAACTATGATTGTGGAAACTTTTATGGATTAACAAAATAGCTTTAGTGCAAAGTCATTCTAGATTGGCTTTATTGCATTTATTGGGATTTCCTTCGGTTTGATTTCTTTCTTAATGGTTGCAAATGTTAGGAACTCACCCGTATTTGATAATTTCTCATGATAGAGGTAAAGATTAGAAAAAAGAGATCAAGACAGTACTTTGAATCTAGCAACCTCCATCTAATTAACTTGAGACTGAAAGGAGATAGTTAACTTGAGATCAAGAACAAGGGTTAGTAATACGATACTCTGAGACCAAGAGGATTTGAGTGAAATTCACCCAAACCAAAGTTGAGATATGATTAGGTGATAAATAACTTATTAGATTTATCATGCAAGGCACCAAGATAGTTTGACAAGCATGAATAATCTGTGGAATGAAGAAGTTAGGGGGAATACAATCCTAGTGATCATCTCATATTGATAACAACCTTAATTGTCCTGTATTGTTCTATTATTCTTATTTTTACGAAACCCCATTTTACTTTCTGCAATTTTTAATTACATCAGCAAGCTCATGCTAGATTTCTGACCTATTCCTCATAGAATCAACCACAACCTAGTTGAGTTCTATATTTGACAAGCGACCGCTTTATACTTTTTTGGAGGTGTAATTTTAGAAACATCAATTAGACAAGTGAACCATTACCTCACATAGATAGTTGCTTACCAAATCATAACCATCTTTGAGGAATAGAAAGTACAAAATATGGTTAATTTTGCCTCATAAGACCCAACTTCATCATATTTCTTTCAAGAAAGTCCATGTTGAGTACTTTGGTGAAGATATCTGCTATTTGGTCCTAGTGTTGCAGAAAACCATATTGATCAATCATTTATCCACATTGTCTCTAAGGAAGTGGTGTCTAGTATTTGTGTGCTTGGTTATCTTGTGCTGGACAGGATTCATGGATATATTGACTGCACTTGTGTTGTCATGGAACAAGGGAACACATTTTGATTAGATCCCAAAGTCCTTAAGTTGGTGTTTTATCCAAAGAAACCAAGCACAACATGAAGCAATTGCCACATACTCATCTTCAAAAGTTGGAAGAGCCACTGAATTTTGTTTCATGGTACCCCAGGAAATCAGAGTACACACTAAGAAATAAGCCATTCTGAGGTGCTCGTCCTATAAACCAGGTACCCTACATAGTATGCATCAGCATAGCTAACAAAATCAATGTTGTCACCGGCGAGATAGAGGAGGAGCAGGTTAAGAGTTCCTTTAAGATATCTTAGAATCATTTTAGTAGCCTTCAAATGGGATTCCTTTAGACATGCTTGAAATATTATACACATCCCTACACTAAATATAATATTAATGTCATGACCCAAACTAAGTCCAGTCCATGATGAGTATCTCAAGTTCGTCGAGGGCTGGAGACCACCCCCTTTTTGCCTAGCCAAATAGAACATAATACAGCTAGTAGAAGATGAATTCCAAACATATAGCAAGATAAGCTGAGTTTGGAACATATAACAAGATAGGAAACTACGAAAGGAATTTAAGAATTTAAACAACATCCCAATCTATCATAATCAACAAAACCTCTAAACATACCAAAACTAATATAAGTCGGGACATGCCCCCAGCAGTAGCCAAAAGAGTCCAAGTCCAATAGAAGTAGTCTAAGACATAAGTGAAACAAGACTTAAAAATGATAACCCTTCAGGAAAATGGAAGATCACCACTTTAAAGTTGACTGTTCAACCTAGAAATCCTATCACAGTGCAGGAAAAGTAGAAGTGTCTTTGTTCTCTACACCGCGTGGGGATACAACATCTGGAGACTATTAGTGGGGTGAGAGCTAGCATGTAACTCAAGATAAGGATAAAGTAATGTCAGTTCAAAATCCAATTCAAACTCAAAGTACATGCTCATATTCATGCATACATACATACATATATATAAGTATATATACGCACACACATAAACACACACACAAATATAATATATATATATATATATTTGTGTCTGTGTTTGTGTGTGTGTGTATATATACTTATCTATCTATATATATATATATATAAATGTATATATATATAAGATGTTGGGATGAGGAACAAGGTTTAGTATTAAAGTAAAACGTTAGCCTGGGTTGTGTAGCTTGACCGTCATAATAGTACCCACGAGCTATATAGACCTTAGATCTCACCCCCTGGTTGGGCCCCAGTACGTGTAGCCACATATACTAGAGAATAATCAAAACATATATGCACAGGGGACTCAAACATCCCGGTCATACGTCTAGGGTAACTCAAATAGCCGATCATTTAGACTCCTCATGCCGATAAATGTGGTTTCTAGTATTAGTCCTCTCGGGACCTCCACTTTCACGGTGAACTGCACAACCCTCTCTAAGACCAATTAAAACATTAGCACATAACCCATTCATTTAATCAAGGAGTCAATCATTCAGGCAATATCAAGTAATAACATTACACCGACTATAGCTTGCAAGCAAATGTCATAATGCCAAATAAAAATGATATGCCAATTGGAACTCTAACCCACTAGCCAATAAGACTCCAACGTTCTAAGTAGGAACCAAACCATTAGCCTAGTGGGACTCCAACCCCTAGGCCAATAGGACTCCGAAATTCCAAGTTATAACCATTCCATGGCCCTGAAGACCTTTACAAAATAATTTTTGCCATAGATACAAGGAATTAATTTAAAGTAGTAGGCAAAGCCAAATGATTATCCACATTCCAAAACCAATCATGCAAGTGGCTTGAGATTCTCATCAATTTTAATACCAAAAATTTAATTATTTGGGGGAATCCACAATCCCAATTCCATCACCATGCCCATGAACCCTAATGGGTTTACAAACCATCAATTCAAAGCATAACTAACCTATATAAACCATAGAAAAAATATTTAAAAAATCATTATAAAAACCCTCAACCCATCATTCAAAACCCAAATCAAAATCATGTGAATACCAAATCAAATCAAACCATAATTCAAAACACAATTTTAGGGAGAGAGATACATGCCTTAATCACCAAGAAATTTGGATAAGAAACCACCCTTAAGCCCTAAAAGACCAAACTTTTGAAACCCTGGCCTTGTCTTTGAATGTGAAATTTAAGAGAAGAGTAATTGTTTGAGTAATGAGAAGTTATGGGGGCCCTTAGGGCATTTTTGGTTGTGGGTCCTTATTGGGGAGAGAGGTAAATATCCAAAGTGCCCTTTAAATAAAACCAGAAAAGTGTCAACAGTCATCACGGGTTACCTTAAGACTCGTGATGACTCCTTACGACTCGTCACCATGACTCGTGGTATTACTAAAGTCTTAGGGAAGTCACATTACTCTGACTATGAGTCGTACCCTATGACTCATTTTCATATCTTACGACTCATTAGATATAATTGTAGTCTAGATAGTAACTTAGGTACCCCCTCACTAGTGACCCTATGACTCACACCATACAACACGTATAGAGTCTTGATGACTCATTGAGTCTAGTCTTACTCAGAATAGACGTCTTGGGAGACCTCACTTGTTATCTCATAATTAGGGTCCTATGACCCTTATGGTGACCTTACAACTTGCAAAGTAAGTCATAGGTTGGGCAGTAAGCTCAAAATTAAGGAATTTTCCAAGGACCAAAATCTAAGGTGTTACATTCTCCCCCTCTAGGATCATTCATCCTTGAATGATGAGTTAACGCATCAATTAACATGATTTAACATAGAACAAAACCATAATTTCCTTTAACAATGATAGAAAACAAAGATATTAAGGAATACGCATATCTAATGCATAATTAGCCAAAGCGGGAAACAAGAATAGATATTTTGACTTCTTATCCTCTTCAACTTCCCAAGTAGCTTCTTCAACCTTATGATTCCACTATAGAACCTCAACTGCAGCCACATACTTACTCCTCAAAAGATGGAATTGCCTATCTAAAATCTCCACCAAGACTTCTTCATAGGACAAGGAATCCAAAACACCAACACTTTTCAAGAGCACAATCAAGGAAGGATCACCCATGCACTTCCTCAATATCTAAACATGAAAAACTGGATGAACGCAACCCAATATAGAAGGAAAATCCAACTCATAAGCAATATTAGCAACTCTTTTCAAAATCAAGGGCCAATATAATGGGTACTGATCTTACCCTTCTTCCCAAACTGCATCACTTCTTTTATAGGAGGCACCTTCAAGAACACTCAGTCACTAACATCAAACTCCAACTCCCTTCGCCTCACATTTGCATAGGACTTTTCATGACTTTGGGTGGTTCTACGCCTATTTTGAATTACCTTTACCTTCTCTATGGATTAGTGAACCAAGTCCAGACCAAATAATGTAGTCTCACCAAATTTAAACCACCCAAGAGGAGACCTATACCTTCTACCATACAAAGCCTCAAACAGAGGCATCTGAATAATTGAGTGATACTTGGTATTATACGCAAACTCTAAGAGATAAAAATGATCAACCCAACTACCACCAAAGTCAATTGCATAGGCTCGTAGCAAATATTCTAAAATCTTAATAGTTCTCTATGCTTGTCCATCCGTCTGAGGGTGGAAAGTGGCACTAAGGTTCACCTTAGACCCTAACCCTCTCTGAAATGAATGCCAAAAGTGTAATAAGAACTACGTACCTCAATCAGATATAATAGAAATAGGTGCACCATGCAACTTGATGATCTCTAAATGAAAAGCTTAACATAATTCTCTGCCTAATAATTAGTCTTTACTGGCGAAAAGTAAGTAGACTTAGTCATCCTATCAACAATGACCCAATTCAAATCAAACTGACTTTGAGAAATCAAAAGACTAGTAATGAAATCCATGTTAATCATTTTCCATTTTAACATAGGAAACTCAATCTCTTAAGATAGACCACTAGCCCTCAAGTGCTCCACTTTCACTTGCTGACAGACCATACACTTGGCCATAAAATTAGCCACGTCTTTCTTCATGTTATTCCACCAATAGATCTATTTCAAATCATGGTACATCTTTGTTAAACCAAGATGAACCCTGTACCTTAATTCATGAGACTCAGCAAAAATCCTCTCTCGTAATCCATCGACAATGGGAACATACAATCTACCCTAGTACCTCAAGATACCATCACCACTAATCTCAAAAGCCATGACTTTTCTGCTGACCCACATCATCCTTAATCTGCATTAAGATAGGATCCAAAACCTGCTTCTCCTTCACCTTAGCACCAAGAGATAATTTCACCACATCTTGCACAATCACATCTCTATTTTCAGAGTCCAAAAGATGAACTCCAAGATTAGCCAATGGTCAATGTCCTTCAATGGTCCTCACTTTTCCTCATCCACATTCTATAAGCTACCCATACTCTACCTTCTAAGAGCATCAGCAACTACATTAGCTTTACCTGGATGGTAATGAAGACTCATATCACAGTCTTTGAGTAACTCAAGCCATATTTATTTCATGAGATATAAATCTTTCTGGGTGAACAGATACTGCAAGTTCTTATGGTTGGAAAAGATATCAACATGAACCCCATACAAATAATGGTGCCAAATCATCAAAGCAAAAACTAAAGCCAACAATTCCAAATCATGAGT
Organism: Capsicum pubescens; assembly: GCA_030864215.1. NCBI lineage: Eukaryota > Viridiplantae > Streptophyta > Magnoliopsida > Solanales > Solanaceae > Capsicum > Capsicum pubescens. Next base: position 132,147,020 of record CM061543.1, read on the forward strand.
AGAATAGTTCTTCTCATGCACCTTAAGCTACATAGAAGCATATTCCACAATGTTGTTATGCTGCATCAAAACATAACCCAGTCCCACAGAGATGCATTAGAATACACAAAAAACCATCAGTATCCTCGGTTAAGGTCAAAATAAGAGTTAAAGTCAACTTATCCTTCAACTTCTCAAAGCTACTCTCACAAGCATCGGACTGTAGAAATTTCACCTTCTTTTGAGTTAACTTAGTCAATAGAGTAGCAATCAAAGAGAAACTCCCCATGAACTTCCTATAATACCCAGTAAAGCCCAAGAAGCTTCGAATATCAGTCAGACTCATGGGTCTAGGTCACTTCATAATCACATCAACCTTTTATGAATTTATCATGATCGCCTAACTAGAAACCATATGACCATGAAAGGTCATAACATTCAACCAGAACTAACACTTTGAGAACATAGCATATTAACATTGATCCTTAAGAGTCTGTAACACTATGCAGAGGTGATTGGTATGATATTCATTACTCTTAGAATATCCAAGTTGTCATCAATAAACACAATAATGAATAAGTCTAAAAACTAATAGAATACCCGTTTCATAAGATCCATAAATATCATCGGGCATTATTCCATCCAAAAGTCATGAATAAGAACTCACAATGGCCATACTTAGTACGGCAAGAAGTCTTAGGGATATCCATCTCCCTAATCTTTAACTGATGATAATCCATTCGAAGATCAATCTTAGAAAAGTACTTAGCACCCTAAAGCTGGTCAAATAAGTCATAATTTTTCATAGTTAAATTATTCAACTGCGACTGTCTACACACATACAAAGGGACCCATACTTATTATGCATAAATAGAATAGGACCACCCTACGAAGAAACACTAGGGCAAACAAAACCCTTATCTAGAAGATCTTTCAATTTCTTCTTAAGTTCTTTCAACTTGTTCGGAGTTATTTTATAGGGTGGGATAAAGATAAGACAGGTATATAAAAGAAGGTCAATCCCAATATCTATTTCCTTATCAGGAAAAATACTAGGAAGATCATCAGGAGAAACCTTAGAACACTCATTGACTATAGGGATAGATTTCAAAGAAAGGGACTTCAGAACCAGAATCCTTAACCCAAACTAGATGATATAGACACCCTTTGAAAATCAACTTCAAGGCTTTAATATACAAAATAAACCGTTCCTTAGGTACTAGGGAGATACCTTCCCTCTCAATCATTAGTTTTTGGGGAATTGGAAACTAAACCTTTGGGTTAGATGCATAATAAGAATGGATCCCATCCATCCCTAAAATAACATCAAATTCTGACATATCCAGCTATCAGATCCACCAATGTCTCCCTACCATAGACAGCTACCATACAACCCATATACATTTATCTATCCATAATAGAGTCACCCACCGGGGTAGATATAGAAAAGGGATTAAGAATACACTCATGACCAAAACCAAAATAAACATCCACTAAAGAGGTCACATAAGAAAAGGTAGACCCCGAATAAAGTAAGGATACATATCACAAGAAAAAATCTGCAACATACCAGTGACAATATTAGGAGATGCCTCAGATTCCTGATGGGTGGCAAGTGTATAAAGAAGTTTTGACCAGTGCCAGAGCCGGAGGTAGCACCTTTTGGCACAAAATCTGAAGAATCAGTAATTGAGACCATATTTTCTCCCATAGAAACCCTATCTTAAGGACACTCCCATTGCATGTGACCAAGCTAACCACACCTAAAACATCGTGCAACACCCTAAATTTTTGGGCTAGAATTCAAACCATTGTTTCAAAATGTATAAACATAAATTTAAGTATTTATATATAAATATTAGTGTCATAATTATTTACCTAGTGTGTAAAGTACTTTTAAGGCAAAGATTATTCATAGTAAACACTTAGAGTGAAGTGGAGTTAAGAATTTTTGATTCGACCAAATTTTGGTATTTGATTCTACAAAGGTCAACTTCGAACACCTATAATTTTGTAATATATGAAATTTTGGGCATTAAGACCCACCAAATTATAGATAAATAATTCCTTTTTTCCAATGCATCTGATTTTGCAATAATCCGATACCCGAGCGAAAAGTTATAATAATTTTTGTGAGGGTCCACAATTTCAGCATGTCACGGAGGATAATCTTTGTGATAAGCTCCATGCCATGCTGATGCTTTAAATTTAGGCTTTCTTTTATTTTATTTACTTGGGAGGAGAGGTAATAAGGTCTTTTCACCTATGAACTGCTTTTAAACACTATATTAACCTATTTCCATTGGTTTTAATGATACCAAGGCTATTATTCCACTTCCAAACTTAAAAACCCAAGAAAAAATAAGGGTTTCATCATACGTTCATTTTCAGGTTCGTCTATCCTAAAAGGTAGTATAAATTGGAGTGTTATAAGTTATGAGTAGTAAGGTGATCCCGGGTTAGTGATATGAATCTTTTGTTTAGAAGTAAGAGCGAGGGTAACTTTTTAGTAAAAAGAGATAGTTGTGTTTGCATGGACTTTAAGTGAGCGTTAGGGGTGGTATTCCCCTATGGCGTTGATTAAGATATACCAAAAAAGAGTACTTTGCAAGCTTGTGGTAGTCGGTCAAAGAGAGTGGTTAGTTATAATATTTGCATCTTTAGTTGAAATAAGAAAGGAGCTCATGAGGACTAGTTATGGTAGTAGTGGAATAAATCATAGGTTGTGAATGGAAGGATTGGTAGACTAATAATTTATGAATTTAGCATTCACTTATGGAGATCATATAAAGAGGGGACTCGGTGGTATTTATAGAATTTTAAAGGTTCTTAGGATGTATGCATGGGTAAGTGGATGTGATGTGAGGGAGGTGAATGTTCTATAGACTACGATAGGTTAGGTAATAAGATTAAGATCGACTATCCTTATTAGGTAGTTTTAATACACTAAGGTTTCCTCAATTTTTATCTAGTAGTTGTAAGTTGGTTTGGTATGTGAGAAGACGTGTAAGGAATATTAGGGTGTACTAGTAATGTGGTAAGGAAGAATATGCTTGTGGGTTGTAGTTAAGTTAAATAAGGAATTTAGGTGGATTTATCTATTTGGTGGACTAGTATATTATGTAGGATATTTTGTTAGTGGTACGTGATTGTTTCTAGACACTAAGTTTGAATTTTAGATGTTAATTGTGGTGATAAGAATATTAGCTCGAGGATAGTGATGCAAGGTTTATGGGAATGAATCAGTGAGTTTGATGTAATGTGTGAAAGAGCTTAGGATGATGACCTATGAAAATTTGGAGTATGTAATTGTGATATATGCATGAGGTATACTGTCGAAGGAGAAATGGTTACTAAATCAATAGATAGATAAGAGCCTTAGGTTATAAGAATAAAGTGTGCTCGGTCTTGAGTTATGAGTGCCATGTATGCCTAGCTTATGTTCTTAAACTTCTTAGTATAGAGAAGTCTAGGGATATGTTATATGGTGTTATGTATATCTAAATTAAGGGGGAAGTAGATAGACTATGTGAACTCTTGGTATAGTTTCAAAAATTTTGTCAAGTTATGAGGTTATGATATTAGAGGTGTAATGCTAGTATTATAAGGAGTTGAAAATAAAGTGTTATGTTTTTAGAAGCATAGATCTCTATGCCCATGGAAATGTTACTTATAAGGCCATGACTTTAGAGGTTGGACGAAATTATGATTAATACCCTTGAAGGTTATGTCCTAGAAATAATTTAGTATCTTCATATTAAAGTTTTCGGGGGGATTTGTGTTCTTGTGTATAGTGATACCCCCCCACACATTATACGTAGTGTTGTGCGTATAGATTTAATGAGGGGACATACTTTCAAGATTAGGATAGTGACCTTTGAACTAAGGGGGAGATGATGGAAATATTAAATTTTCTCATGGTGGTGAGTTTCACGGGTGAGTCATGACAAAATATATTCTTACTCTAGAAAAATCCTCCAATATTTAGTTGAAGAGGACATTCTACCAACATCCCCCATGTTCAAATGATGTCTATGCCTAAGTTTCTAGTTCTTTATACAACCTATGCCCATATTTTGGCCCTCTAATTATGATCTAGGTGTTTTGATGTGAAGCCCTTCGTGCTTATTGGATCATATCTTACGTCGTAGACCCCACCTTGAGTAGTGTAACAAATATATGATGTAATTGAATACCATTATTCATATCTTTGAAGCGTGTGCTATATGCCCTCCGATACTATCCTTGTGTCAGGATGGTAGCGGTTAGGGAATCGTAGTATTGTTCTAGATTAGAGAGTGTTTGATATTTATTATAAAATTTTGGTGCGGTTACTAGAACTAAGGTTATAGTTGAAGTGGGAGGAGTGAGATGAATCTTGTGGTAGGTGGATAGTACTCTTACTAAGACATGATATTGTTTGACTATAATGATAGGGTGAAGTAGTATCTTGGATGAATGTAAGGTATAGAGCCCTGCAGCTTAAGTTAGCACCTTTTACCTCCGTATTTGACTTTAATATGGAAGAAACGTATAGTTAGATTCAATCTCTTGTTGTGATGTGTTTTGTGGGAAAAATTGTAAGATTGAAATAGCGAAGTATGGTAATCATAGCTGAATTCATAGTTTAGAAGTATTGCGCTATTTGAGGGTTATTAGTATAAAACCCTTAAAATTTCAATCATTTTATTTTGACCCTCCCATGTTTGAAACATCGATTTTTTACTTAAGTGGTGTTTGGGTATGTTAATAGGATCATCTGGAGGAGTTTTCAAATTTTTGAAAGGGGTTCGAGCTGATTTTAGAGCATGGAGGCAATGAGCCTCAGCAATATCAACGTGTCACGGAGGCCACTCTCTTTAATAAGTGGTGTGTCATGGAGGTTAGACTCTATGATAGGCAGCGTGCTATGTCAAGGTGTAAAATCTCATCCAGTTTTGATTTTTTTCACATGGGATGAGGGGTTTTCGGTCTTTTATCCCTTGTACGACCTTAGTCTCATTGCCTCATGATTCATGCTCACATAATTTACTTGGTGATGCCATGAAGCCCTTTTATTTTGATTCATATACGTGTTTTGTTGAGGAAAAATTTGTAATGTGAAGTTACATACTTCGTTCCAAACTTGCAAAGGTTGAAAGGATTCCTATCCATTATTCGAGGACGAATGATTCCAAGGGGAGATAATGTAACACCCCATATTTTCGGGCTAGAATTCGAACCATTGTTTCTATGTGTATAAGATCAAATCCAATTATTTCTAAATAAATATAAGTATCATGATTATTTACCTAGCGTGTAAAGTGCTTTTGAGGTTAATAATTTTCATAGTAAACACTTAGAGTGAAGTGGAGTTAAGAACTTTTGATTCAGCCGAATTTTTGTATTTGATTCTACAAGGGTCAACGTAGAACGTGTATAACTTTTGGAATATATAGAATTTTAGGGCTTAAGACACACCGAATTATATATAAATGTGTCCTCTTTCTAATGTATCCAATTTTTCCTTAATTTCATACCCTAGCAAAAGGTTATGAGCATTTTTGAGTGGAACCAGTGAGGGTCTACGATTTCAGTCACAGAGAATAATCTCTGTGATAAACTCCTGTCACGCTGATAATTTAAATTCAGGTGGTCTTTTGTTTTATTTACTTGGGATGAGGGGTAATGAGGCATTTTCACCTATGAGCGGCTTTTAAACACTATATTAACCTATTTACATGCATTTTAAAGATACCAAGGCTATTATTTCACTCCCAAACTTAAAAACCCCAAGAAAACTAAGGGTTTCACTGTATGTTCATCTTTCGGGTTTTAAGTCCCCAGTTGCTAAAAAATCCTTGTGTGTCTAAGGCATGTACCTCATTCCCTATACATGTATTTTCTTAATAGCATGAAAGTTGGTTTATTATTCAGGATTTTGATGTTGGGTTTTGAACATTGGGTTGATGGTTTTGAATGTATTTGGTCTAAATATTTTACCCATGGTTATTATTAAATAATTATACATTGAATTAATGAATTGTGAACTCATGGGGTGCATGGGATAGAGGATAAAATAGGGCTACAATGGATTCCCCAAATTTTGTAAGCTATGGAAATAAGGGTACAACAGAACCCCCCAAGTAATTGATTTTGGTATGGAAATTGATAATAACCTCAATCCACTTACATAATTGGTTTGGGAATGTGATTTATCATTTGATTTAGCTTGTTCTCTTTGAAACTAATGAATGGCATAAATGGCTAAATGAATAATCATAACAATGATTTTGAAAACCTTCTGGGGTACAAAGAACTTCACCAAGTGAATGATTTATGAAAACCTTGTGGGGTACGAAAGAATCCCCCAACTAATTTTAATAATGGAGTCTGTGGGATATGAAGGAATCCGTAAAGTGTTGTCTTTTGACATTTCTTGCAAGATACAATCGGTATGACGATACCACTTAATAATGCCTTAATAATTGACTCCCAAAATTGGTTGATGCGTTATGTGTTAAATATTTTTAATTGGGCTTAAAGGGGGTTGTGATAGCTAGATGTGAAGGTGTGAGTCTCGAAGGACTGATACTATAAACTCATGTTTGCTAATGTAAGGGTTAGTCTTTATGACCATGTGCTTGTGGGGTACAAAGGAATCCCCCAAGTGTATATATAATTATATCATAGTTGGCGAAGGGTACATTGGAATCCTCGGATTTCTATGATATCTCCAATTCATGTAGATAGCATGCATTGGGGCCCGACCAGGGGGTTACAACTGGACCCATATAGCCCGTGGGTAGTTTATGACGGCCAAGATATACAACCTAGGCTAAAGTTTTAAAGTTCATGTTAAGCCATGTTCCCTTTCTCGGCATGTGATATATATATATGTATATGCATTGCATATGATGATTTGCAATGGTTTTAATGGTTTCTATATTATGGATCATGGCATTATTTTATCCTTTATCCCTGAGTTACATATTAACGCTCCAACCTATAACCATTTTCATATGTTGTATCCCACATGATGCAGGTACTGGCTATACTTTTACTCTATCTTCATAGTGACTAGGTAATTGTGGGATAGCTGGTGAGTCAGATTGAAGTGGTGAGCTTCCATACTTTGGAAGACCTCATTTTATGATTTGGGTCTTTTTATGTTATTGACTCTTTTCTTTGGACTTATTTTTGGCTATTATCGGGGGCATGTCTCGACTATTATTTGTATTCAATTATCTAGAGGCTTTGTGGATTACTGTGGACATGGGATTGGTTGTTGAATTCTTAGACTTATTTTGAATCATTCTTAGCTATCTTGTGATAGATTTAAAATTCTACTGCTATGCTTATATTATGGATTAGGCTAAGGGAGTGGTCTCCTATCCATGAAGAACTTGAGATACTTATCACGGCTAAGACCTAGTTCAGTTCGTGACATATCAATTCCTCTCCTCATCACACACTCCACGATGCACCTACCTATAAAATCTGGAAGAAGGATATAATGGAGCTGATTGAGCTCTACTGGCCTGAGATTGGGCACCTTGTACCTTAAACCTGCTATCAGTCTGAAAGTGACAATCACCAAATGGCTTTGGATATGGAGCACTATCCATAGAATAAGAACCATAATTTCCCAACTTTTTCTTAGACCACTGTCTGCTATCTCTACCACTATTTTGCTGGCCTCCAACTTGCTCATAATGCCTGGATTTCTTACTTTTCCTTTCCTCTATATCGGTTTGCTTCATCTTTTCATCTTCAACCTGTTGTATATACACCATAAATCTAGATATATCCATGTCATTATTCAGTAAGGCGGCATTACATTCAAATACCAAGTCCTGAGACAAGCCCAAAGCAAACTTTCTCATCCTAGCCCTCATGCTAGACAGTAGCTCAGGAGCATAGCAAGACAACTGATGAAATTTTAGGGTGTACTCCTTCACACTCATCTTGCCCTATTTTAGATTCACAAACTCCTTAGCCTTCTTCTCCCTCAACTCTTTAGGAAATAATCAATCAATAAAAGCACCAGATAAGTCATCCCACATAGCTGGCTCAACATCATCTTCTCTCAACTGTTTCCACTCCTCACACCGCTGATATGCCACATCCTTTAATTGATATGCGGAAAACTCCACACCCTCCAAGTCAGAAGAATGCATCACTTGGAAAATCTTTTCTATATCATCCATGAACCCTTGAAGATCCTCCTCACCTTGGAACCAGTAAAAATTGAAGGACTCAACTTCATGAACTAGCCAACACTTATGGCCCTTTAAGAAGGAGTGACAGGAGCAATACGGTCATACTGGTGCAACTGATAGGCCACAAACTAAGCAAGAAAATTAATCGACTGACGAAACTCAACATTAGACATATTACCCTGAGAAATAGGGGCAGGAGTAGTATCATCCTGGGGAGGACTAGCAGGGATTGGTAAAACTCTACGAGAGGCAGTATAGTCAGGAGTTGGGACCCTAGACCGGATATGAACTCTATAAGTAGGACGAGTTCCATCCATATTATCCACAGATGGGACAGAAGTGGTTCCATGGGCATCAGATCTTTGGGAAGGCTGGATCCAAAATATGAACAAATAGATATTAGAGGAGTTTCAAAACCTTAGACTCTATAGCTCGAAATTATATCACAAGAAAGAAAAACATTCCTAAATTCCCTATATCCCCTAACTTATAATTGTGGCATGCTACACACTTATAAAAGAGACTCTACTTGACACGGCTTTGTGGACACCCAATTGACCATGAACCTAGGGCTTTGATTCCAACATGTCATAACCCAAACCAGGGTCTGGCCATGATGGGTATCTTAAGTATGCTGAGGATCGGAGACCACCCTCTCTTTGTCTAGCCAAATAGAACACAATACAGCAAGCAGCAGATGAATTCTAAACATATAACAAGATAAGCTAAGCTTCAAACATATAGCTAGATATTTAACTCAGAAAGGCATTTAAGAATTTCAACAACATCCCAATCCACAATAATCCACATAGCCTCTACATAAACCAAAACCAATCTATGTCAGGACATACCCTCGATGAAAGCCAAAAGAGTCCAGTAGAAGTAGTATAAGACATAAGTGAAACAAGACTTCAAAATAATAACCCTTCTAAAAAATGGAAGCTCACTACCTCAAAGTTGACTTCTGGCAACCCAAAAAAACTATCACTACATAAAAAAAGTATAAGTGTCTCCATTTCCTACATTTAGTAGGGGTACACTATTCAGAGACGGTTAGTGGGTTAGCTCTAGCATGTAGCTCAGGATAAGGATAAAGTAATACCAGTGCAAAATCCAATTCAAACTCAAAGAACATGTTCACATTCATGCATATATATATATATAAAAAATATTAGGATAAGTGTAATGACCCTTCAGGTCTTTTTCCATGTTTATGCTTATTTTCGTTATTTGAGCTTCTCCATAGCTACCCCAAATAATTTATGACTTATTGGTACTAACGGTTTGTTTACCAGGCAGTTAGTTTGGTTTTTAGAATCAATTCCCTATTTATAAGTCTTTGCAGGTTACAAATAGCCAAAAGGAAAAAACTTTAGTGAAACAATTTCAAATACAAATTCCAACTGAGCCAGCAGATTTAGAATATCAATTCTAGACTAAGTAGACCTTTGGTTTGGGTCCCAATGAACCCAAGCTCATTTCGACCTACCAATCAGAAAGTCAAAAATTTGAAAGTTTAGGTGTGCGACCTACACTTTGCTAAAATGACCACGAATTAAAATTTTGACTTTTCCAATGCATTCGAAACATCAAATATACTGTTGTTAAATATTTTGTTTTGCAAAAATTAGATTTCAGATACATCTCGAGGCATTTTCTAAAACATGGAATATTTTCCAAGTTTCAGTTGTCATCTGGTGCAACAAAGGACCACGATTATGGAAGGGGACTCGCGACTGCGGCTAGCGTGGGTGCGCAATCGTGTGACCTGAGGGACTGGAAAGGGTCTTTAAAAGGCCATTTTTGGATGATAATTGGCTATTTCTCCCTTGTGTTGAGACCCATAAACCCTAATAGAGTGTGAAGTACTTAAATGTAGCCTTATATGTTGATTGGGAACTTGAATAACTTGTGTAATTGTGAATAACGTCGAATCTAAGGTATGACTCCTTCAATTTTAGTATTGAATTCTTGATTATTTAACCCAAAACCCCTAATGGATTGAGGCTTGATTTTATCCCAAATTTAGCTTTGTTTGCACCTATTTCTTGAGAGTTATAACTCCCTAATGGTATTTTAACAAGGGGTTGGTCTCGAAAACTTTTTTTTCATATGTGGGACCTACTTGGGGTTTTTGGTGTTGTTTTGGACCCAAAGAATAATAGTGCAATATGGGTATCATTAGACTCGTATTGATGAATAGATGATGGGCTTTATTATGAGTAGAATGACTTAGCCTTGAATGTGGATATTTGGGGATTAGATAAAGGTTTTGGGCCCGTAAGATGGTATATTTATAACCCTTTAGAATCTTATTACCTTCTCCCTAGTTTAGATTAGCTTGTATCATGAATGCAATATAATTCTAGGTTTGGGATGTGATTTTAGTTTTGGAAGCATGATTAGTATATTTTAATCTTATTGGGCTAGTGTGTTGTTATTGAAATCATAAATTAGAGAGAGTTGACTAAGATGCCCTTATTTCTAGTAGTAGTCCCCATCTTGGGCTTGAATATGGCTTACTTGACATCTAGAAGTCAAACTAGATACCTTAGCCTAGTTTGGGGCATAGTATGCCGAAATATGTGAATTGAAGATTAGAAGTAGGATCATCTGGCCCACTTAGTCCAAGACTTGTGTTAGCCTTATGGACTTAGTTGCGGATACTATGTATAGTTGAGACTATCAAACCATAGTATAAGGTTACTTCGTGACTTGGAAACTTGCAATGATGTTTCTCGGATTATGACTTTGGTTATGGCTTTGACATTTCACTTGGATATGATATTGGCCTATAGAGTGTGATTTTCTCTTAGTTATAATTGTTGGGCCTATAGAGATGACTTTCCTCTTAGTTATGATTATCGGGCCTGTAGAGATGATATTCCTCTTAAGAATAATAATTGGCCTAGTGAGGTGACCTTCTTCATAGTCATGATGTATGACCTATTGATATGAGATATCTTATAGATGGATATATGTCTATTGATATTGTGCCTCCTATATGAGTGATAATTATAGGTTTATTGATGTTGTGCCTACTAGATGTGAGATGCCTCTTATATGAGAGATGATTACATGCTTATTGATATTATGTCTCTTATATGCGAGATGCCTCATATTTGTGAGATAATTAGAGATGTTACTTCTTATAAATATGATTATCCATATGAGTTCTGAATATATATATGGTCCTAGGGACATGATTTTGATATTATGATTATTACAGGCATAATATTAGGTTAAGGGTCGTGTTATGATATCGATTGGATATTTGAGAAGTATTTAACATTATAAGGATGGGATTACAGTTTATGAACACACATATATATGTTTATATACACATCTCTCTGGTATGGGACGGAGAAAGATGCGGTATATTGCCTACGACTTTGTTGATTTGGATACTAGTGATGGCATGTATAGATTCAGTACAGTCATGATTATTATATCAGTAATTGATGTGATTATAGCTAAAATACAATCTTATGACTATTCTTCTTACTTAAAGATTAAGCTATGTAGTAGCTAGTTGCCTATTAGATGACTATAGAACTTGGTGGCTAGGAATATAATGTATTAGTTACTGAATCTTGCTTAGCTAAAAGATGGTAGCTAGCAATAGTTGACATATGGCTAATGATGATGTCGGGTTTAGCATAGGTGAAGAATAGTTGGTATTAATGACTAAGTTCAAAATTTTGATTATTTGTTAAACAAGGAGTTGTGTATTAATGAGTCTAGATAGTAAGAGATGTTAGTGATAAGAGACGAGTGGTTAATAACGATGAATAGTTGATAAACAAAGATTATTGGTAAATGATGGTCAATAAGTGAATGGTTTTAGTTAATAAAAGATGGTTAGACGATAAATGGATATGTGTTGTCTAATAATGATTAATGGATATAGGGTTATTAGTTGATAATGTTGATTAGTGGATAAATAGCGATTATGGTCTAGTGATGAATCTTAACTAGATAATGGGTATTGACTACTTACTATATAGTGATTAGTTGTTATCCCATGAATAGGATTATGTGAAGGATATTGTTTAGGCTAATAATTAGAGATCATGTGAAGACTAGCGATCTAGTGGTTTAATAAAAATAAATGTTGGTTAGCTAATATCGAATAGTTGGGAAGTATCGACAAGTTAGATGTTTTATGATAATACGATTATGATTATGAGTATACTAATAGGCTTGCAGATTTGCCCCTCATTTTTTCATGTCTTGAGCCCGTGCACCTATTATATGCTTATACTTATTTATGTGTATTGATGTTTATTATATATTGATGCCCGAAAAGGCTGGATGATACTGTTATGATATATTGATGCCTGGTAAGGCCGGAGGATACTATTATGATATATTGATGCCCGATAAGGCTAGGGAAGACTATGATAATATTTTGATACTCGACAAGGCCGGAGGATATTGTGATGATTATATAGATACCCGAAAAGGCTAGAGGATACTATGAGGATGAATTGATACCCGGTAAGGCCGGAGGTTGATTATTCTAATAATGGAATGATGATGATAGTCATGATAAAAATGGTTATGATAATGATATTGTGATATTAATTATGTACCTTTTATTCATTGTTGCATGTGCATCGCCTATCACCAGTATGCACCTATGTCTATCAATCAGTAGGGGATGATTGTATAGATATGGGTGAGGTATATTCCTTGTGTTATTGTATGTTGATTGAACCTTCCCGTCCTGGGGCGATAGGGGTACACATAGGCTCGGCTAGGTATTTAGTTGCCCGGTTTAGCTGGTTATTCACATTGTTATTGATATTGTTATTATCATTGTTATGATCATTATTATGGATAGCTTATGACATATTGTTCATTGATCTTGTATTGAGATTTGAGGTATGTCTTCGACATCTTCTATCTTATGATTGCACTATTATGCCCGATTATTTCATGTCTAGCCATATAGATTAGAAACCCTAAGTATGATAGCATTAAATCCTGATAGTATTATAATGAGCTCTTAACATGAGGATATGATGATATAGGTTATGTTTTGCGATGACCTCATGTTTATGTGTCGTATATATATATATATATATATAGCTATATGAAGCTATGGAATTACCATATATACCTTCCTTCATTTGTTCATATTGTATATTCATTTCTTGGCCTTGTGTATTTCTATATATCTATCTTTCGCTCTTTATTTGTATATTAACCTGGGATATACGGTATAGCATTGACGTATAATAAATGTAGTTGGAATAGGATAGTTCACCCTAATAGTTTCCCTTAGTCTTATTATGTTATACTATTGGACATGATTAGGATAGTTGTTTCTTATTAGCTCATTAACTTGTCATATGATTTCTGGAATCTTGGGTGTAGTTTCAGTTCTGTTTATATGTTGTATATATCTTCTTTATATTTGGAGCTCAGTTGGCAGTTGCCTACTGAGAACCATTTGTTTGATACTCATACTACACTTCTGCAGCCTACAAATCATAGTACGGGTCATCGGTGTTGATGTGTGCATCGTGCGGAGCATCCAGGTTTCAGAGACTTAGAGTGAACTCCTCACATTCGGAGTATTACTCATCTCTCTCTTATGTATTAGAATAGTCTTTATATTGCATACAGAGATAATTTATATTAGTGTAATTCTCTTGATATTTCACTTTTGTACTCTTATTATATTTAGAAGCTCTTGTACTGATACCACCAGGTTTTGGAATTTCCTTCTATATTGATTTTTACCTCTTATATTCTGCATTCTTTTTCTTATATTATTGAGTAGTTCGTTACTAGCCGTTCTGGACTACGGGTTGTCTTGGCTACTACTGGGTTATGGTAGGTGCCATCATGACCTAAGAAATTGGGTCATGATAATGGGGAACAAGGTTTAGCATGAAAGTAAAACATTAGCCTGGGTTGTGTAGCTTGACCATCATAATAGTACCACGGGCTATATGGTCCATAGATCCCACCCCCTAGTCGGGCCCCAGTGCCTGTTGCCGAACCTCCCAGTCATACATCAAAGGTAACTCGAACACCAGGTCATTTAGAACCCCCCACGCCAGCAAACATGGTTACCAATATTAGTCTTTTCTAGACCTCCACTTTCACGGTGAACTACACAACCCCCTCTAAGACCAATTAAAACATTTAGAACATAATCCTAGCATTTAATCAAGGAGTCATTCATTTAGGAAATATCAAGTGGTATCGTCATACGAACTATAGCTTGCAAGAAAATATTATTATGTGAAATCAAAATAATTAGCCAATTGGGACTCTAACCCAATAGCGAACAAGACTTCAACGTTCTAAGTAGGAACCAAACCATTAAGACAAGCGAGACTCCAAACCCTCAGCCAATAGGACTCTGAAATTCCAAGTTAAAACCATTCCATGGCCCTCAAGACCTTTTAAAAACCATTTTATCCATTTATGCAAGGCATTAGTTAAACTAGTGTAATACCCCCACATTTCGGACTAGGATGAAAATTCATCATTCCTATGCATAGACGTTTCAAAAGCCTCGAATCCTATGTAAATTTAGTGTTTTAATCAATTATGTAGTGTGGGAATCTATTTGAGCATGAATTTAGATCATAGAGGTCCCCTAACTCAAGTACAAGTTGAAAGCTTTCCTATCGTTCAAGTTTTAGTGAGCGTCAAAACTTGGGTCAACTTAAATTTACCATAACAAATTTTATATGATGAAATGGGTGGATTACTATATATCAAATGAAATTTTTTTGAATTATCTTTCCAACGATACCAATTTCACCTAAATCCGATATCGGAGCAAGGATTTATGTCCATTTTACTCCGGCATGTCAGGCTAGGAAACCCAGTGACGATATTTTGTGACAAGTCGTCATGCCCGTGACGGCCTATCACCAATGTCATCAGCCCTGGGTAGATTTTTACCCCCAGTGATGATATTTTATGACAAGCCATCACGCTTGTGATGGCCTATCATCAATGTCGTCAACCTTAACCAGAAAACCAAGATTTCATCTTTTTGTGATGACAATTCGTGACGACCTATCACCAGTATGACGGCTTGTCACGAATGTATTCATCTATTTTTCCCAACAATTAAGGGACATTTTAGTAAGGGTATTTTGGTATTTTTCCTTCACTTCCCACAACTTATAACCCTCAAGAAACATATTATCTTCCATTCTCTTTAGTTAAACATCTCAAAAAGCTCTCCCATACACTCTCAACCACAAGATTAGGGTTTCCTCTCAAGATCATCTCCTAAAGAGCAAGCCTAAGGATTTCTGCAAGAACCTTCAAAAACATTAGATCTGTTTCAAGATTCAATCACTAAGGTATGCATAGTGTTCGTCCACGGATCCCTTTCATCCGTGGAGCTCAAGAACCATGTTTTAAATAATAAATTATGATCTTTATGTTGTTGTGTGATTATGTTCATGTTGATGGTTGTTAATTGTGTTTCAAGATGGTATCTAAATGTGTTTCCAAGAAGTGTATGGGCATGTTAGTTGGAAACCCATGAATTCGGGTGGTTCAAGATTTCTAAATTTGTTAAGTACACCTATGCTCAATATTGTGCATGTAAGGTGTTTGATAAAATGCCTAGAATGATAAAAATCATGTATTATAACTTAGGGGTGAACTACATGATAAATTCATGCTAGTCTATTATGTTCAAAGAGCTCACTTGTCATTGATGTGCAGTATATGTTTTAATGAAATGTACATGATGATTGGGGAATGGATTCATAGTGTGTATATATGCCTTCCATGCTATGAACAAGATCATGATTTTGAAGTATCACATGAGTTATCCCTAAATTATTACAATATGCACTAAATGTTACATGTTTGCCATTCCCTTATGCTTAAATGGTTTCAATGACATCATTTTGAATAATATATGTTGTCGGAATGCCCATGATATTAGAATATGAGATTCATGACTTGATTATAAGCATTCCTATTCATGTTAGATATTATGATGACCATGTACTTTATGAAATCCCTCACTCATGTATTATGGATAGTTATTGATGGTCATGTACTCAAGAAATTCAAGTTGTGTCAGTTTTCTTCCATCGAGTCCTGGGGGTACTTGTACCCAAAAAATATAGTTATGTACCTAGAGCCATGTCATGTTATCACGATACTCTCAGTCAAGCCATGATCTATAGAATTCAGTCAGTTATGTGACTCAGGAAAACTCAGTAATCTTAGTAATCTCAGTGCTCAGTAAACTCAGCAACCTCAGTATTCACAGTTAATCATAGTAACTTCAGTACTCTCAACCAGTCCTCAGAACTCAGTACATTTCGTCGGTCATTGGAATCTAGTAAACTTAGTTTAGCTCCGCTAAACAATACCACTAGTATCAGTCCAGTTAATTAGTATCAGTTCAGCTAATCAGTTCAGATCAGTTATTCAGTTCATCTTAGTTATTCAGTTCAGTGTCCTTCAGATGGGAGTAGAAGCTAGCACCAAGTGAACCCAAGGATGGGAACTCACCTACCAGTTCAGGGTGTGATTCTTAGCAGTCATCCTTGTGTTCCAGATCTACGTAGCCAGCGTAGGTTGAGATATCTTAACCTATCAGATTAAGGTTGATGAAGTGGCTTAACCTGTCAGTTTAGGTTTCCCACCATTCTCATTTGAGTACCTTCCAGATAAGGATCACTCACAACTTTCCTTACCAGTGGCGCGGTATTGACACCCTTCTAATCAGGGCACAAATTGGACCCCAGCTCAGCTGTTATAGCATATATGGGGAATATCGGTTAAACAACTACCTCCCACAGTTTCAGTTACAGATTTTAGTACTGTCAGCTATAGTCACCTAATCTCAGTAAAAGAACGCAGATTGCTCTTCAGATTTTAGGACTGTCAGATACAGTCAATTCAGAAATAGAATGGAACTCAGATAGTTCCTTCAGATTTATGAACTATCAAATACAGTCACTTATGCTATTAGTTATATCAGTTCTCTAAACTCATGTATCAGTCACATCAGTTATCAGAATTCATGATATCAGTATTCAGCTTCAGGACTGTCAGACACGATCAACCAGACCAGTTCTTCATAATTTGAACTGTCAGAAATAGTCGTTCATCTATTTAGTATCTCAGTATCAGTACACACATGTTGTTAGTATTCAGACTCAGTAGTCAGTATCTCCACGAGTTCAGTTATAGTTACGTATGCATGTATGTATTCTCACGTTCATATTAGTCAACATTGTTCATGCATGTAACCATTTGCATTTAGCCTACCTCACTCGTATACTCAGTACATTCAAACGTACTAACGCATTTTCGCTATGGTGCTTTCTCTTATGTTACACCATAGGTTCAGAGGCACGTGTTCCAGATCAGCAGTAGAATTCCAGTCGCAGATTTGCAGTGAGTCCTCATCTATTCGAGGATGATATTATTTTATTTCATTTATTATTTCAGTTTAGTTTTTATAGACAGAGTTAGTTGGAGACATGTTCTATCAACTCCTTATTCAGACAGTTTAGAGGCTTTCTAGACTATAGCATGTCAGACAGTTATTTCTGATTTCTTTTGGTATTATTATACCATTTTCAGACATTATTTTATCAGATGTTTATTTAGATTTCAACCTTATGGCCATTTAGTACATGTTTCTGCATTTTCATGTTACATTATGCAGTGTACAGGTATAGATATCAGTCATGGGTTAAATTGTGGTCCTTCGGGGTCATGAGCACCGTGTAGCATTCCGATTCAGAAAATCGGGGTGTTACAACTAGTATGCAAATCCAAATGATTATCCACACTCCAAAACCAATCATGAAAGTGGGTTAAGATTCTCATCAATTTTAATACCAAAAATTTAAATATTTGGGGGAATCCACAATCTTCATTCTATCACCATGCCCATGCACCCCAATGAGTTTACAAACCATCAATTCCAAACCATAATTAATCCATGCACATGCACCCCGATGGGTTTACAAACCATCAATTCAAACAATAATCAATCCATAAAAACCATGGGAAAAACATTTAAGCAATCATTATCTAAAACCCTTAACCCATCATTCAAAACCAAAATCAAAATCATGTTAATACTAAATCAAATCATGACATAATTTTAAATACAAGTTTAGGAAGAGAGATACATGCCCTAATCACCAATAAATTTGGAGAAGAAACTACCATTTATCCCTAAAAGACCAAACTTTTGAAACCCTAGTGTTGTCTTTGAATGGGGAATTTGAGAGAAGAGAGGAGAGTAATTGTTTGAGTAATGAGAATTTATAGGGTCCCTTAGGGTATTTTATATCATGGGTCTGTATTGGGATATAGGAAAATGTCCAAATTGACCTTTAAATAAAAGCTAAAAAGTGTCACCAGTCATCACGAGTTACCTTACGACTCGTGATAACTCCTTACGAGTCGTCACCATAACTCGTGGTGTAACCAGAATCTCAGGGCAGCCACACTGATCTAATTATGAGTCGTACCATACTACAGGTATTCAAACCTTATGACTCATTAGATCTAATCATAGTCTGGATAGTAACTCAGGGACCCCCTCACTAGGGACCTTATGACTTGCACTATATGACACGTGTGGAGTTTTAATGACTCATTGAGTCTAGTCATACTCAGAACAGATATCTTGGAAAACCTCATTGGTCACCTTACAATTAGAGTCATGAACCATATGGTGACTTTATGACTCGTAAGGTAAGTCGTAGGTTAGGAAATAAGCTTAAAATCCAGGAATTTTCCAAGAACCAAAATCCGGGGTGTTACAATCAGGTCTACTAATTGTGAGGTAGAGAAATGAACCAATGATTCCCATGTATATGGTCTCATTTATAGAAGGACCAGGTTCATCCAAGTCTAATTTTGATGAGGTTCCAATAAGAGTTCCAATCATCTTAGCATCCTCCATGTGAAATTTTTTCAACAACTCCTTGATATACTTTTGCTGACAAATAATTCTACCATTTTCACTTTGCTTAATTTGCAACCCATGGAAGAATTGAACTCACCTATCATACTCATCTCAAATTCCCTGCTCATCAACTTGGCAAATTTATCACATAGGGAGCTGGTTGTAGCTCTATATATGATATCATATACATAAACTTGTACATTCAACAATTTTTTTCTTTTGATCTTCAGAAAAAGAGTATTATAAATCTTGCCTCTTTTAAAACCATTATCCGGCAGGAATTTTGGAGTTTTTCATACCAGGCCCTGGGTGCTTGTTTCAACCCATTTAGAGCCTTGTCGAGCTTAAACACATGGTTTGGGAAGTTAAAGAACTTCAAAATCGGGAGGCTACTTCATATATACTTCTTCTGTTAAAATTTCATTGAGGAAGGCAGTTCTTACATCCATTTGGAATAGTTTGAATTCTATGTAAGAGGAAAAAGCAATGAGAACTTGAATAGCTTTCATTCTTGTGAGTGGTGTAAATGTTTCATCATAATCTATACCTTTTTCCACATTTTATCCCTGCACAACCACCCGTGTCTTATTCCTGATGATTTTTCTATGTTGATCTGTTTTATTCCTGTACACCCACCTGGTCCCTATAATAGTTCTGCTTGTAAGACGAAGGACTGTATCATACCTTACTTCTCTTAAATTGATGTAGCTCTTTTTGCATGGCATTAATCCAATCAGTTATTTAGTTCCTCATTTATATTTTTAGGCTATATTGGAGACAAGTATATTAAGAAGGCGCACAAGTTTCTATCTCTTTTCCTGGTTTGCATTTTGGAATCCATAGGGGAGAGCAACCTATCAAGAAGATGCGAGGATTGATGCTTCCAGTTGGATCTCTGATGAATAGGCTGAGCTAAGATGGAACCAGTTCCCATAGAAGTGTTACCCTAAAGGGACTTATGTTCTACTAACATTGGGTGAGGTTTCAAATCCTATAAGAAAGTTGGTGTGAACCATGTTCCAGATGGTTGTGAAAATTATCTTTGTCTTCATGAGCTGAACCTGGTCCTTATGAATCAACAACCTCTTTTATTCCTTCATCCATCTTATCTCCCCTATCACTTGAGTTTCCTAGAGTATTGAGAAGTTCTTCAAGATCAGTATCATCAAGATCATGAACTTTACCAACACTTTCCACTTCATCAAACACTACATGTACACTTTCCTCTACAGACTGGGTTCTTTTGTTGTAAATTATGAAATCTTTGTTGTTTGAAAAGTAACCAACTAAGATTCCTCCTTCACTCTTTGCATCAAATTTTCCAAGGTTATTCTTCCCATTATTTAGAATAAAACATTTGGAACCAAAATCTTTGAAGTAACTAAGCTTGGGATTTCTTTTGGTTATGAGTTCATATAGAGTCTTATCCAGAATGGACATAATAAGACATCTGTTAATCACATGAAAAATAGTGTTGACTACTTCAGCTTAGAAGTTTATGTCTATTCCTGTCTCAATTAGCATAGTTCTAGTAATGTCCACCAAGGTTCTATTTTCTCTCCACAATAACATTCTATTGAGGTGTTCTAGGAGTTGAAAAAAATTATGATCAATCCACAGATTATTATAGAATTCATTGAATTTGGCATTTTCAAATTTTATACCATGTTCGGACTTGATCCCTGCAATCTTTTCATTCAACTTCACTTGCACTTGCTTTGCAAAAGTTTCAACTACTGAAAAGGTTTTTTCATTGGATTTTATAAACATGGTCCAGGTCAACCTTGGATAATCCTTAACCACCATAAAAATATACCTTTTTCCACCTCTACTTGTGATTTTGACAGTTCCACACAAGTCCATGTGAAGAAGTTTCAGGGATCTAGAGGTACCCACTTATTTCTTTGACTTGAATAGGAACCCAATCTACTTTTCTCTCACACATTTAAGTACTACTAAACTTTAGTTTGGACATTCCTCCAAATTGGTCCCTGCTTACCAGTTTTTTCAGCAGGGTACAACTCACATGTCCTAATCTTTTATGCCATGGTTCAGCAACATCATCCTAAACACTAAGAAAAGCGAGGTTGTTGGTGTTACAACCCCAAAATAGAAACATACATCTTCTTGTTTCTCCAGGCTAATGAGAATGTTATGGTACTTATAACTATACACTAATCAAATAGGAACTTAACCTCATTTCCTTTTTCACAAATTTGTGACATATTTATCAAGTTATATTTAAGGCCATCAACATAATGTATATCTTCAACTGCCCGATTAAGACTTTTGTGAACCTTCCCAATACCTAAAATGTATATTGTTTTACTATCACCAAATAAGATACTTCCTCCTTCATGGGCTTTGAGTGAGAATAAGTCTTCAACTCTTCCAATCATATGTGTGGAACAACCACTATCCATGTACCAATAATGGCTACTTCCTCTTGCTCTGCCCTACAAACATAATTATTTGTTAGCCTTGGGAACCCATTGCAATTTGAGTTTCCAATAAGGGGATAAAGAAAAGATTAGATTCTTCTTGGTCCAAGCAAGTAGTTCTTCACTACTATTTTTTGTTTCAATAAATTTTCTCAACTTCTTTACACTAGATAATATTGATGGACAAGAATCTTTAACATTTCCATTTCTACCATAATGAGTGCACATATAATTGTTTTTTTACAGGGACATACTTGCTATGTGGATTATAAGAAACACATGGTTTGTTAAAACTAAGACACATTCCATTATTTGACATTTGATTTGTGAGATTAGGTAGAACTTCAGAGGAAGTGGTCCATTTAAGAGCTTTTTCAAGTTCAGCTTTGATCCGAACCAGGTTTCTTTTAAGCTTAAAGTTCCTCACAAAAGATGCAGTCAAATATAGGTGAGCTTTTGTTAACTTCTTCTCAAACTCAAACTGAATCCTACTACCTTTACTTTTTTCCTTTTGATTAGACTTAGGTTTTTCACTGTCTTTCATTTAACAGGTTATTTTCAAAGGATAAAGACTGGTAGCTTTTTTAGATTAGAAAATTGTTTAGATAACTCCATTTTATCTATTTCAAGTTCATTAATGCTTTTATCTAGTAGATCCTTATCTTTTATTAGGTCACACATAGAACCTATCAAAATAGTAGCAAGAAATTTTAACTCCTTAAGTGAGTAATCTTAGAGATTTTCTTTAATGTCCAAAATGGTTACCTTATCACCATTTTCATCATCAGATTTGGACATCAAAGAAAAAAAGGAGTCATAAGTTTGATCATCATCTTCACTCACCATCATTGAAGCATCCTCCTATTTCTCAGGCTCGTCGAACTTACTGAAGGAATCTCTCCATGCTGCAAGAGCTTTATTCACAACTTTATTAGCTGCAACTCGTCTGATGAATTTCTCAGGCACCCAATCCTTCTTCTTCTCTCTGTTACAGCTATCTTGATATACTTTTTATACTTCATTTTATGAAGAGAACAGTCTTTGATAAAGTGACCTAGTTTTCCACACTTGTGGCATAAGTCATTATCCCTATTATATATACTTGAGTCTCTTCTTCTATTTACTTCACCATTCCTTCCTAGAATCTTAAGAAATCTTTTAGTAATGTGTTGTCTCTTCATCCTCTTCACTCGATTCTCTATATGCAAATTTAGAACCAAATTCTTTTCTTTCTTCTGTTCACTTCTTGCTTTTAGCTTATTGTTTTTTGAGTTCATAGATTTTTCAATTTCTAATCAATTCATCCATGGTTAGGGTTTTTATGTCCCTAACCTGACTGATAGCATTTACCTTTCTCTCCCATGACTTCGGCAAAATGCTAAGAATTTTGTGGACGTATTTGGTAGATTTGACAACTTCTCCAATATAATGTAATTCATTAGTGATAGTTGTGGACCTGGTATGTATCTCTTCAATGATTTCACCTTTTTTCTTGCTAAAAGACTCATACTGAGTGATCAAAATATCAACCTTCAACTTCTTAACCTAACTATTTCCCTCTTGAGATGTTTGCAAGCATTTCTAGATATCTTTGGCTCTTTTATAAGTTGAGATCCTATTGTATTCGTTAGGACTAATTCCACAAACAAAGAGTTTCTTAGCCTTGTAGGTTTTTTTATCTTCTTCCTATCAGCATCATCAAATTCCTTCCTTGTATTGGAAATAGTTGAGGTGACTTTCTAAACTTTCATTGACTTAGTAGGTCCATCGACAATGACATCTCATGACTCACAATCCCCGGCCATGATAAAATTGACCTATAGTACTGATCGTTAAATCTAGGTGGTCTAGATATGGACTGATCTTCTTCAATATTTGGTAGTGTTGCCATTGAGAATGATCCTTCCTAGGTGTTAAGAGTTTTCAGAAGAACCTGCACTGATACCAATTGAAAGATTGTATGAGTAGTACACCATCTTGGAGACCTGGTCCCTATCTAGCATGTACAGTAATAAACGAGAATAAATGAAATAAAGCTTAAAAAATAATGTGCACATAATATTTATGCGGAAACCACCTTGCTCAAGGGAGTAAAATCATGACCTACCTCATAGGATTTCCAACCGTTTCACTGTCTTCAAATAACTTGGATATAGATTTTGTAGTTGAAGGATTAACCTCTTAATCCATAACAACTTGAAATAGCTCTATTGCAAGACTCCACATCAATAACTCTAATGCTAACACTAAAATAGCTAACTCAAACTGCATCTATCACTGGCTAACTCTAGTCTGAGATGTCAACTAACTCTAGCTAACTCAACTCACACAAACAGAACAACTCTGATAACCTACCATTTATGGAATAGAACAGTAGGTTGAATGTTTACAAGTCACTGAACAAAGACTCAAATATAATATAATCTTAAGAAAAAGACAACGACTGAGCATATTTCTATTACAAGGAAGTTTTTCTTGAATGATTTACTTTAAGAGATATTAATTGTTCTTTGCATATGTGATCTTAGGTTTTCTTGTTTTAACATGTTTAATATATATAGGACAATAAAACCTAGGACTCTTTTAATTGGATGGATCAAAAAAGTGTTGCAGCTTTGCCACCAACATTCTGCCACCCGGTAATTTTTCCAGTTATAATGTTGCCTTGATGCAGAAGGCATATACCCGATGAACTTGGTCCTTGAGTACTTGCAACTTTATCATTAAAAGTATTGTGTATGGCTTCATGGGAACCATATTCCAAGGTTGGTTTGTCAATCATCAAAACTAAGGGCTTAACATTAATCACCCAAAAAGTAAAGAAATGGGGATGGTTAGAGAGTAATTCCTTCTAAAAAAATACTAATAAAGCTAAAACTACTCCAATGAATAGACCAGCTACCAAAATTTAGGACTGGACACTCTCTAATACTAAATACTCCATTCATTTCAATTTAAGTAGTTTTCTGGTGTCTCAAAAATAGCATTTCGTTTTCTATAGTTAGTATGAAAGACGTCATTTTATTCATAAACTACTCTACCTAATTTATTTTAATTGTATCCTTAATTTTACGAACAATTATATATCTTCCTTAACAACTTTAAAGTATATAAGATATCACCCTAAAATTATAATATGAGCCTTACAATGAATAGTGGGTTACACTTGTACTGTGTTATTACCACATCAGTGCCATGACATAACCACGTCGTAAATTTATTTTTTCTAAAAAGGTAACTACAGTTAATGTATAATATATAATAAAAAGAAAAAAAAAGATACCTCACTGCCTCATCTTCTTTCTTTACGATCCCTCCCCACCCAACTTTCATTTCATTCATCTCTTCTTTAACAAGCACCTCTGCTCTCCAACCATTCCCTTTATTCTTATGTGACTTTACCCTCTTTCCCATCTCATATTTTTTCTCCTTTTAGGTTCGCCTTCTTCCTACCTCTCATGCACCGTAAGAATCCAATCAATTTATAAAACAATCTGAAAAAAATCAATCAATTAATCCACATATTGGATGCATCCATAAGTAGAGCGAAACGAGAAATCATGTCTTATTTAAAGAAAAAAATACAATATTATTAATCGAAAAAGTTTGAGCAATGAGTTAATCAAACAAATTACATCTTATTTTGAAGATAATTAAACCTTGGAGATTGTAAATATTAAAAAAATGATCTACTAATAAAAAACTATATTGAGTTTGAAAGAAGAAGAAAAAATTTGTTCTTCTCAATAGAAAAATTTATGAAAATGTTGTTAAAACTACAACTTTCATTATTTATATTTTTTTCCTGTCAGAGAAATTAATAAAGTGTGGTGGAAATAGTGAAAGGGTCGAAAGGAGAAATGGAACCACAGATTTATAGAAGAATAAAGGAATGAGTTGGGATGATGGGATTCGAAGAATAATAGGAGAACTCAAAGGTGGTCCTAGCATTAAGGGAGAGAGTTCCCGGGAACCCCCAAGAATTTTTGTATATCTTGTAATTATTTTAAAAATTTATTAAATGTATAAGAATAATAAGTAACAAACCCATTAACAAAGTTGTTAGTTCGTTCAGCAGTTCAAAGTGTCTCACATGCTATACCCTAATTTGAATCCCCTTGGAACGACCATTTTTAACTTATTTGGTACATTATTTATTTTACTGGGAAGCCACAACTCAAAATTTTGGATTCGCCTTTATGAAGAAGCGGTAATGTTTTTCTTTTATTTTAACTTTTATTATATATTTGTAGGACTGCCTTTTTATAAAGAAAAGATGTTTTTATGTATTTTTTTTCTTTTCGTTTTAAGCTAGATTGAAATTAGAATTGAATTAATTCACCTTAAAATTATTAAGAGGGTAATAATTATCCGTGAAATTAAGGATATAAAATAAATTATGCGTAGAAGAATAGTGGTGAAATTATTATGAAATATAAAGTAAGAACAACGAGAATAGAGAGAGAAGAGAAAGTAATTCTTATTTCTCTTGATAGGTTTTTGAGGGATTTCTTGATGGATTAATTACAATGAAGGAAAATCCCTTTATTTATAGGGTAAAACTAACCTTGGGGTTTCTAACTTTTTCATAAATAGACATTCACTATATATGGTAAAGTAGACATTGACTATATATGGTAAAGTAGACATTCACTATAAATAGTAATATATTTATAACCCTCCCCCTTGAATGTCTAATTGGTAGATAATGTGCATCGTTAAAACCTTACTAAAAAAATTCAGTGGAAAAAACTCTAGTGAAGGAAAAAGAGTACACATCTCTAATAATACGCATATAGGCTGCCTCATTAAAAATCTTATAAGGAAAATCCAGTGGGACAAAACTTCGTAAGGGAAAAAGAGTACAGTACGTATTAACTCCCCCTAATGAAATCATCCTTGAACCTTTACATCTCGATCTTGTTCACCATATTCTTGAAGGTTGTAGTTGGAGGAGACTTGGTGAATAAATTATCCATATTATCACTTTAATAAATCTGTTGCACGTTAATATTACCATTCTTTTGTAGCTCGTATGTGTAGAAAATTTTTGATGAAGTGTGCTTCGTTCTATCTCCTTTGATGAATTCTCTCTTAGGTTGTGCTATGCATGTTGCATTATCTCCGTATAAAACTGTGGGTACATTATCACATTTCAAACCATATTTTTCTCAAATGATATCAATCATGGATCTCAACAATACACATTCTCTGCTTACTTCATGAATAGTTATTATCTCAGCATGGTTCGATGAAGTGTCTAGATAGATTGCTTTGTATATCTCCAATATATGATAATATCTCCATATGTGAACACATTATATGTTTGAGATCGATATTTATACGGGTTAAATAAATACTCAACATCAATATAATCAATAAGATCGGGACTGCAATCTTTAGAATAAAATTTGATCATGTATTTGATCCCATTTTGATGTCTCTTAGTAGGAGTAGAAATATACCTTACTAACAAACTAATCAAAAAGGCTATTTCGGGCCTTGTAGTATTTGCAAGATAGATGAGTGCACAAATTGCACAAAGATATGATACTTCGTAACCAATTCAAATTGGTATATTTCTCATTTTAGCAAATAATCTATTGCTTTTGAAAACTCTCTAAGAGTTTCAATAATTTTTAAGTTATAAGCTTATACAATATAAGGATTATAAATAAGTTTTCTAGAAACTTTTATACGCTTCAAACATTTTGAATCCTTAAGAAAGTTTTCATATAAACTTTGTAAAGTGACAATATTCAGCATATCATGTGTGACATCTTCATGTGTCTGAACTGCAAATCAAATAAGTTTTACACTTATCAAGATGCATCCTTTCATGTCACTTGATAAATATTTCTACGTCTGCATGCTTAAATAAACGTAGAATTCAGATCCTCGTAATCTTTTTACAATATTGTGCCAATATTGTACCAAAGATATTGATGATATATCATTTTATAACGGTTCACAATGCTATATAACATTTTGAGATCTCATCACTTCATTATTTTTAAGTACCTGAACCTCTCATAAGGCTTTATGAAGTGTTATGTTATAGGCTCTTCAAGAGCACATTGCCTTCTTATTATGATTATTTACTCCTTATCCTTTTCAAGAATTATTTCATTTGGAATTGATTGATCTATCACGCTTCACGCATGCATAGACTTTGTCCTTTATGAACACAAAATAGGAGCACTTGCAGCTTAAATATGAGATGTGTTTGGCATTTGACTTGAATTATCTTTTGAATGAGGATCTAATGATAATTCTTAACATATTTCATAGTTGATTATAATCTCCCCTTTATGTTAGAAAAACTAACATACATCCTTCATCTTCTTTGAGAAATTCATTTTTGTGTGTTATGGTAAATTCATTAATCGTATATCGCACATCAAAATTATTAGATAGAATAGTTGGTTCTTGACCTTGAACCAATTGAGGGGGAAGAAATAATCATAATTTTTTTGTCTAATGCATACAAGTGCTATTGTATGCAACATATCATATTCAGACCAACACATGAAGCTTTGGTCTCATTAGTAATGGTTTAGCTATTTATCAAAGGCATTCCATGTCAAACCATCATTATCAAGATGAATTGTCTTGATTATACAATCTGAAAGTTATGCTCGTAACTCAATTTTATGAGCAAACAACTTTATAAATGTCAAACTGCAGGTTGACAAGAAACGTACAAGTGATCATCTTATATCGATGTATCTTAATAGACCACATGACATGTAAACGGGACCATATTCACCTTTTGTATTTTTAGATTTGAAGGGATTCAGTCCCAATATTAATTGGTCCAAACAACTTATCATGAGAACACACAGCATTAAAAGTTCATGAAGAATTTTCTAGTTCTTCAATATATATTTAATACTCACTATGTACATCTTTGGGATGTCAAAATTGTTCATATCAATTTATGAACTTTTATACTAGTAAACTCCAAGTTTACCTTGACATGAACTTTTTTCTTTAGTAAATATCAGATTTACTATTACATGAATAAATTTCAGATTTACTACTTTAGAAGTAGATTTCAAAATAACTCTTCTCAATTATTTTCCTCTTTTGGAGGTGAGTTGTAATACCACCACAATCAAGTGCACGTTTGTATTGATAAATTTTTCTAGATATTATCACATTCTCCCAGGGAATGAATCTATACTTATAACAATCAAAATTTTCATTCGTCAGGAATAAAATATAATTGTACCTTAAGTCTATCAAATTTTGATAGCTTATAACCTCTTTCATGATATTGCTACTTTAGGAGCAAATCGAGGCATACAATAATGTCGAGAATTTTTCTCTAACATATCTTATAATCATAATAAGTGTGTGAAATATTATCACTTTTGATGATTATTATCATATTGTCCCTTTACGCTTATTTTTGTATATTCTATCACTTGTCTTCTTTCAGATATATTATGCACTGCTACCATATTCACTTCAAAGAATAAAGCATATTTAATGGGACATGTCTCATGACTTTTTACAAACACCCATTATTTTGTCTTAACCATCATAATATCATCAATATGGTGTATTGAGATTCAAACTCAATATTTTATCCATATAAAAGGGCGTCTTAGGCTATAACTTGATGGGACTTGAACCCAACATCTTATCGTCATTGTATATTGGAACTTTTAACCTAATGTCTTACCCTCTTAATGAGATGAGATTTAAATTCATCATCATATCTTTTAACAATATTGTTCTTCATGAACAAATTTAAAGCATAAGTGGTTTCAAACCAATTATTTTTCCTCAAATCCAACAAATAATTATTTATATCATTAGTGAAAAAAGAAAAATAACATAACAAAATTACTAACCTTGAAATTACCTTTAAATTTATAATCTCGTCTTGTTTGGCAG
This sequence comes from Capsicum pubescens, assembly GCA_030864215.1. Lineage (NCBI taxonomy): Eukaryota > Viridiplantae > Streptophyta > Magnoliopsida > Solanales > Solanaceae > Capsicum > Capsicum pubescens. The sequence goes on from CM061543.1 coordinate 132,176,482, forward strand.
AATCTTGTGTTGATAACGTGTTATGAAATATAAAACAAATAAGAAAAAGAATAGAATGAAGAGAGAAGAGAAAGTTATTCTTCTTATTCCTCTTGATGGATTCTTGAGACATTTCTTGATGGGTTAATCACAATAAAGGAAAATTCCTTTATTTATGTAAAAAACTAACTTTGAGTTTTTAATTTTATTATAAATAGAGATTCATTATATCTGGTAAAATTGATATTTTCTGTATATGATAAATAGACATTCACTAAAGTATTATATTTATAACTAAAATAATTTTTTTTTCTTTTTTTTAAAACCGTCGAGCACAAGTCACAATAAAATATTCTAATTAAGTCAGTGACAAGTCACAATAAAATATTCAAATTAAGTCAGTGGAGTAATATGAAAGAAATCTTGCTTCTTTTTCACCTCGCCCCTCACCCAAAAAGAATGTATAGTTTGTCCATATTAGCATCATTTTAAACAAACAGAACGTTTTAAATCCCATGCTTCTTGCCCCACCCTTTATCTCTCACACAGAGACACAGTGACACAACATAACACTCAAATGCCTATTTCACACTCTCTCCTCCTTATAAATACCCATACTCCCCAACACAAAGTTTATTTCTTCAGTGAACGGCCTGATTTAATCTTGAAAAATGGCATCTTCTTTCTCTTTTCTCTTTCTTGCTTTACTTGTTTATCTCTCGCCTCATGCTCTTTCTCTTTCTTCGTCCAATAATGATGATGAGTTTTCCCTTTCTTCTACTAAATTCCCTGTACCAATGGCAGAAAAATTCATCGAACAGCTTAACTTGTTCCCTAAACGTGATATTAACAAGGCTTCGCAAGGAAAATCCGTAACCGCTGCTAAGCAAAGTCTCTTTGAAAAGAGATTCAATTTATCTTACCTTGGTGACTCCGGAGCCACTGTTCAAGATTTGGGTCATCATGCCGGTTAGTATCGTCTTCCACATACTAAAGATGCAAGGTCTGATTAATATGTTCCCTTTGTTCAATGTTATGTGTCACGCAAAAGAATGACATTCTTTTTTATATATTCAAGAATTCTTTAACTTCAAATTTAATTTTACATTTGTGTGTCGTGTTCTTAATGTTATTTTTTCTTTTGTTTTGGTAAAATATGAAATCTTGGTAATCCTGAAGTTTCACTTTTTTGTTTTTTGGCGCAGGATGTTTTATTTCTTTTTTAAATCAAGACGCAGCAAGAATGATCCAGTTGTTATATGGCTAACAGGAGGACCAGGATGTAGCAGTGAATTGGTTGTGTTTTATGAAAATGGAATGATTTCGGCTGGGACAAGGTTGGTATTATTACTATTTCTTGTTATATATTTTTCTTTGCTGACTAAGCCAATTTTTTCTATTATATGGAAGCAGTACTTTTGACATGACTACTTCATCAGCTTATCTGTGATTATATTATATCATTCTTAATTAATTATTATAAATTATTTATATATTAAAAAAATTAATAATATTAATTAAAAAATAAAAGAGTTATTTATATCATGTCTGTTTCAACCGTAATTTTATTATATTATCCATAATTAATTATTATAAGTCATTTATATATTGAAAATTTAATAATATTCAATCCGTAATTTTACTATATCACTCTTAATTAATTATATTAAGTCATTTACGTATTAAAAAATTAATAATATTTAATTAAAAAATAAAATAAATATTTATGACATGTTCGCTTCAACTGCTTCAACCGTGATTTTACTATATCATTCCTAATTAATAATTATAGTCATTTATAATTAATATATTTAATTAAAAAAGGTAAAATAGACATTTATGACATGTCTACTTCATCTGCTTCAACCGCAGTTTTACTAAATATTACCCTAATTAATTATTATAAATTATTTAAGTATTAAAAAATTAATAATGATTAATAAAAAATAAAATGAATATAAAAATGATAAATTAACTCTTGATATTTTAAATTAACTTGACGTTCTATTTGAGGTCCACTTAAATTTTTTCACCAGTATTTCTTATAGTGATTTTGTTATGTTACTACTAATTAGTTGTTGTAAGTCATTTAAGACATTTATTCTCCGTTGTTTCAATCGTGATTTTACTGTATCACCCCTAATTAATTATTATAGTTATCTAAGTATTGTGTCCCTTAAATTGGAATAGAAAAAATATTATAAATCACAATAATTAAAAATTTAAATTATTTTAAAAATATAATTGGCTATTGACGACACAAAACTTTAGACAAGAAGAGTAACATATATTATTGAAAAATTACAGAAAAATTTATAAATTACAATATTTAACAACTTAAAATATCTAAAAATAATTTAATTTGTTAAATATTTCATAAAAATATGTAAAAATACTATAAACCACAATAATTAACAACTTAAATTTTTTTAAAATATAAAATATTTGGTTGACTCTCGAAATTATATTAGTCACTTAAATTGAAATGGAATAAAAGTATTATAAATCATAATATTAAAAAATATATATATATTTTAAAAATATAATTGACTATCAATGTCACAAAAGTTTGAATAAGAAAAATAATATCTATTATTTGAAAATTACATAAAAAAATATCATAAATTACAATAGTTAAAAGATTAAATTATATAAATACATATTAAAAGTATGATTGATTATCTAAATTTTATTTGTGTCACATAAATTGAGATAAAAAATAACATATATTAAACTCATGTTAGATCTCGATTGAATTTTATAATGTATATGCAAATTTTTTTTTAAAAAAAACTTTTGTTTAAATATATAAAGATTAAAAAGACAAGTTCTAATACAACACATCAAACTATGTATAAGAATTAATGTTAGCATAAATAATACCAGTATTATAATACATGCATTACTAATGCAAATATTACTGATATATTCTATTCAAAATTATTTTTATACACTCTAACAAACGACTCCTACGTTTCAATGGAAGAACATATACAAAAATAAAGTTCGATAAAACATTTATAGAAGTATATTTTAAAGTGTTCTCAAAGACAAGTAACTTAAATTAATCTGAGAGATTGTTACTTATAGTTTTTTTTCCCTATATAAGTGTGAAAGAAGCAGCTGAAGCAAGCAGCTTGTGGACGACATATCTGCTTCAGCTGCTTTAGCCGTGATTTTACTATATCATTTCTAATTAATTATTATAAGTCATTTATGTATTAGAAAATTAATATTATTTAATTAAAATATGTAAAATAAAAATTTATGACATGTCTGCTTCAACTGCTTCAATCGTGATTTTACTATATCATCTCTAAGTAATTATTATAAGTCATTTAGATATTAGAAAATTAATATTATTTAATTTAAAAAGGTAAAATAAAAATTTATGACATGTCTGTTTCAACTGCTTCAACCGTGATTTTACAACATCGTTCCTAATTAATTATATAAGTTATTTACATTTTAGAAAATTAATAATATATAATTTAAAAAGGTAAAATAGATATTTATGACATCTCTGCTTCAGTTGCGTCAATCGTGATTTTACTATATCATTTCTAATTAATTATTATAAGTCATTTATGTATTAAAAAAATAATAATATTTAATTGAAAAGGTATAATAGATATTTATGACGTATCTGCTTCAGCTACTTCAATCGTGGTTTTATTATATCACCTTTAATTAATTATTATAGTCATTTAAGCATTAGAGAATTGATAATATTTCATAGAAAAAAAAGATAAAATAGACAAAAAATTCTAAGTTAACTCTTGATGTTTTAAATTAACTTAATGACTTATATGAAGTCCACTTAAATTTTTTTCCACAAGTATTTTTTATTACATATATATAAGTGTGAAAGAAACTGCTGAAGCAGGCAGCTGTGGACAACATGTCTGCTTCATCCGTAATTTTACTATATCATCCCTAATTAATTATTATAAGTCATTTATGTATTAGAAAATTAATATCATTTAATTAAAAAATAAAAATAAAAATTTATGACATGTCCGCTTCAGCTGCTTCAACCATGATTTTAATATATCATCCCTAATTAATTATTATAAGTTATTTATGTATTAGAAAGATAATATTATTTAATTAAAAATGTAAAATAAAAATTTATGACATGTTCGCTTCAGCTGTTTCAACCATGATTTTACTATATCATCCCTAATTAATTATTATACGTCATTTATGTATTAGAAAAATAATATTATTTAATTAAAAATGTAAAATAAAAATTTATGACATGCTCGCTTCAACTGCTTCAGTCATGATTTTACTATATCATCTCTAATTAATTATATAAGTCATTTACGTTTTAAAAAATTAATAATATATAATTAAAAAGGTAAAAGAGATATTTTTGACATGTCTGCTTCAGCTACTTCAACCGTGATTTTGCTATATCATTCCTAATTAATTATTATAAGTCATTTACGTATTAAAAAATTAATAATATTTAATTAAAAAGAGTACATTAGACATTTATGGCATGCTTGTTTCAGCTATTTTCAATCGTGATTTTATTATATCACCTCTAATTAATTATTATAGATCATTTAAGCATTAGAGAATTGATAATATTTCATAAAAAAAGATAAAATAAACAAAATTATAAGTTAACTCTTGATATTTTAAAACAACTTGACGACTTATATGGAGTTCACTTAAATTTTTTTCACAAGTATTTTTTATAGTTACTTTATTATATATCACTTCTAATTAGTTAACCATTGATGTTTTAAATTAAGTTGTCGACTTATAAGGGTTTCACTTAAAATATTTTCACAAGTAACTTTTATAGTAATTTTATTATATCACTTCTAAATAGTTATTATAAGTCATTTAAGTATTAGATTATAAATAATATTTCATAACAAAGATAAAATAGATAAAAAAAAATTATAAATAAAAATGATCGGATGAAGTGCTTTACAATAGTAATATCTGTGTCAAAAAAGGTATGAAAGTAGTACACCTATTGAGATCTAAATGCTTAGATTCAAATAAAAAAATTAAATACATAGTTACTATCTAAGATCTGAGTGATCAAAATATTAATTTTTATTAGGTACAATTAATGAAGCATAAAATATGTAAATAAGAAAATTAAATTTTAATTTTTTTAACAACTTTTCCATTTCGGTGATCGACATGCTTGCCGACCATTGTTTGCTCCGTAATTTTACTATATCACCCCTAATTAATTATTATATGTCATTTATGTATTAAAATAATAATAATAATAAATAAAAATAAATAAGTAAAATAGATATTTATAACATGTCTACTTCAACTGCTTCAACCGTAATTTACTACATCACCTCTAATTAATTATTATAAATTATTTAAGTATTAAAAATTAATAAATTTGATAAAAAGGAAAAAAATAGATATAAAATAAAAATTAACTCTTTAAGTTTTAAATTAACTTGACATCTTAAATGAGGCTCACCTAAATTATTTTCACAAGTATTTGTTATAGCTATTTTTTTTATCACTTCTAATTAGTTAAGTCATTTAGACATGTCTGCTTAGCTACTTCAATCATGATATTTGCTTAACTCTTAAAATTATATCGGTGTCACTTAAATTGAAAAAGAAGAAAAAATATTATAAATTAGAATAATAAAAAACTTAAATTATTTAAAATTATTTAATAATGACAATTTATATCACTGCTTTCATAATAATTTTAAAAATTAAAGCTTAGCATGTTGGGCCCGTGCTCAGCATTTGGTTAGAACCTAGTTAAAGATTCCCCCGTAGAGTCGCCATTTCTGTTTTGATGAAATTTTGACTTTTGAAAGAGAGTCGCCACTTAATTTTGAAAAGGAATTAAGAAACCTTTAGAGAGTTACTTAAAACGATTAAAAACAGAAAAATCATTTCAAGTTAGAGATTCTAGATAAGAGGTTCCTATTAACGTTTTAGAAAGGTGTTAGGAACCTAAAACGTCCGCTAACTTGCGATTATCCGGACTGTTTGAAAATGTCTTTTGACTAACTTTGGAAGATCGATTTGTTGAAAAAGTAATTGGTTAAGGAAAAGGTTTTCGCGAAATCAGTTTTTTAGCGACTTAGTTAGGGATTTAACTAGGTTCGCAAAGAGACAAACAAACAAGTAAATGAAAGGAAAAGGGGAAAATCGGGGAAGTAGTGATTTAGGCTTTTAAGCCCAAACCGTCGACCCTGTCCTAATCTAGTTAGGCTGTCGACCCATTTTCACCTGTCCTAATTCTATGTTTTCGAGCCTTTAGCTCGAGTCCCGCTTCACCTGTATTAAGTACAACTTTGGCTTCGAGGCCCAAATGAGTAAAGAAGAAAATAAATAAATAAATAAATAAATAAATAAATTAAGACGACAATAAGTAAATTGACAAAATAATAAATGAGACTTTCAAATCTCATAGCTGCTTCAAAGATGAAACTCTGATCTACTTTCTTCTTCCTTCAATGATTCACATTCGTATGCTATGCTATCTTATACTCTCTTCTGAGCTCGACTCAATGGATGGGCCATATTGGCCCATTAGGGAATGCAAAGAGTCCGTTTGGACTCCAATGAATTCACATGCATCGAAATAAAGAGAAAAGGGTTAAGGCACTACATTATACCTTTAAACTTAGTGTAACTGATCATTCATCATAATAAACCACAAATAGCAATCAGAAAGATCATACTTCATGCTCAAGGTGGTCCCACAGAATACATAAGAGGATTTAACACCCATTATCACATTCAGGAAAAAACACTAGGAAAGGGTTTCGGGGTTTAAATTTTAAGAGTGTTCTATCTATCCTTTTTCAGAGATATCATCAACGATCATCGAAGTTAAGAATAGACAGATGGAATACATGTTAATCTTAAAATGCGGGATTGTACATGAAGCATAAAGTACTCAACTATAAGTTATAGCTTACTGTACCCATCATAATTGTTTAGTCAAGTAATGTATAATTATTCAGATTAATTCAAACGCAAGTGATAATTCTATTAGTCGTATCGAGATTTTATGTTCACATAGATTCATAAAGCCATGCAGAAACTTTACCCTACCCGAAGCCTGCAACTTTACACATATTGCAGAAAACCCTAACTAGAAAAGAAAGCAAGGAAAAGCGAGAATGAAACATGGAAGCAGAAATAATGACACACTCTAAAGGAAAACAAATAGAGCCAAAGAAGGGGGCAACGCAATCTGAAAATCATGGTCAGTTGAATAAGTCCTTTAAATCTAGCTAAGTGGCGGGAAACAATCCATGCACTGATCCAAATATCATTTAATTAGGCTAACAACCTTGAACAGATCCTCCTCTCCTTGCCAAATAGTGCAAGAATGTAAACCAAGGTTTATTAGAGATTCCCTGGATTGTTATCATAGCTCTATGGCAAACTTCTAGGTCTCTTTTAATATCATAGAATTAAAAAGACCTTGTGAGTCGCATTAAATTATACAAACAAATGCCTAAAAATAGATAATAGAAAATTCAAGAAAAACAAAACCCCCAGAAGTTCCTCTTTTACTCCAAAAATAAACCTCAAACTACTTAAAGTCGCAATAGTGCAAAGCAGTCTCCCGAATTTCCATTATTCAAAACAGCAGGCTTGAGAGTTGAATACAGCTATTCTCCAACTATGGTCTTACAAAACCTCAAGAGTTTTAGACCTTGAAATTAATAACTAAAATAAATATACGAGCCATCCTTGAGGGAGAATACACACATAGCAATGATTTTGGACATCGACAAGACCAAATCCATTCTCATGTATAATATTCTTCAACAAAGCCATTTGATTCTTTCATGGACTTCAAACAAACAGGACTATTGGCTTTAAATGAATCCAAAGCAAAGAATCAATCTTCAAAATTTTACTAAAAAAGGAAAGACAATCAATAAACTAAAGAAAGGAGCTAATGAGATACGGTATCTTTTGTTCTCCTCCTTATTTAGATAGACTTAAACGAAATGGCCGTTGAGGAGATTCTAGGATCTCTTGGAGACCTTTCATTGTTGGACTCATTTTGGTCATTCTCTTTAACATTTGAGAAGCCAAAGAAACTCGCAAAAGTGGTCTTGCTAGTGATATCACCAGCTAAACAGAAGGGCGGCTACTCGAACAAAACAAAAATTCAGCAAGTCGGTGAAGTAAAAAATTGAAATAGGAATCTCTATCGAAATTAGTAAGTCAAAATTAGAAGCAATATACAATACAAAGCAAATTGAAAGCTAATTAGCGATGTCAAAATCAGATAACCGATTAAAAAATTGAGGCAAGAAAGTGAGACTAAAATCAAAAGTTTTAAAGACTAAACTAAGAGTTTAATCGTCAAACATAATCATACGACAAACATTATCTTCATTCAACGTATCCTATGGTCTTACAAGACCTCTACAACACACAATCCCAGGACACAATACTCATAACAAAGCATTCATACGGCTACATATGTGGAGATGAAGTAGAAAACATTCGAAAGATAAAAGGAACGGAACATCACCTGTTTCATGGCAACAAAATGAGACTTTCGAGCTAATATCAGATTTCAACACCACTGAAAATCGACCTCTCTAGAGTTCCGATCAATCGACGACTTCAAAAACCTACTAGAAAATTAAAGTTTTTACTGAGTTTTTCTTCAAAGAAAGTTTTCTCTCCCTTAGATTTTTCTGAATCCCCCGTCTCCCAATTTTCAAATCATTTGAACCCACAGAAAAAACTTCTTCAAAATTTCCAGCCCCCAAGAATCCCCCCCCCCCAAAAAAAAAATCCCCCAAAATAGTGACCCAAGGGGTCTATATATAAAAGACAAATTAGGGGTCCTTTTTCGTCTTTGAAAAAAGATATTTTGAATTTTAAATCTGAAAATCTCCCCCCACATCCCGTTTTCGTCTCAATTCATACCAATTTTTGGATTTTGTGGACCAATAGAATTGGGGAGAAACGAATTCTCCCCAGACCCAATGAAAAATCGCCAAATATGTACGAATTTGTACATGTAATCCGCGATTCACGGTGGTATCCGTTAGAGAGGGACACCTAAGCATATTTCTAGAGGGTTTTCAAGTTTTCTTCATACCTCCTTGCGTGAGAGCCATGTGAAGCGAAAGAAATAGGCGGGTTGGAGCTCGAGTCTGGGTTGAGAAGATGACTCATCGGATTTCGAGGAATACGGGTTAGGGTCTTGTGGAGCTGATTATCGATGGAGGAGGTTGTCGCGATTTAGCTGAGGTTGTACTTGGTGGAGGATTTTTCTTGCTGATTTAGAGGAGAAGATGAATTGTGCCTGGGTCAGGCAAAGGGGTAGTGGGCTAAAAAAGCTGAAATTAAATGGGTTGCTGGGTTGATTATTGTTGGGTTTTTGTGATTAAAGATAAGAAAAAGGCTAAAATTGGGGTTATTAAATAACCCCAATTAAATTAAATTGGGTTATTAAATAACTCTAATTAAATTTAATTAGATTAGCATAATCATAATTAAATTTAACTGGATTAAAAATAAATCTAATTAAATTTAATCGGATTAAAAGAATCTCAATTAAGAAATGGTAACTTTGGGGATTAATATTGGATTACAATTTAAACGACCTATTTAAATTATAATCAAATTGAATATCTATTGGTCAATTGCATTACAATTGGGGCCAATTTGATTTCAATTGAGGTCACATTTAATTCGTTCACTAAATTGAATCGGAATCTGGCACGAATCAAGTAACAAATTAACCTCGAGTTTCTTAATTTGATAAAAAAATCCAACAAATATTCCTCCAAATAAAATATTTTGAGAGAAAATCATATTTAAAACCAAGATTTTATCCATTTGAATTAATTTTCAAGTTTAATCAATAAAAAATCAAATTTTGATAAAATGTTCATTTAAATAACAAAATTTATACATTCTCATATATAAAAAATACGAAAAATATATAATCGTTAATTAAATGATAAAATTTTCTTGAATAAATACTTTAACCAGCATTTATTTGAGCGAAATAATTATTGTGATTTTATTTTAAAATTAAAGAAACTCGAAGTTAAATTAGATTGCGGAGGGCAAAAATTAGGTGTCAACAATGAGTAGCCTTGAGCAACTAGACAAGCTTTGTTTCACACAACTTTACCTGATTCATCCATTTTATTTCTTAATATCCATTTGATTCTAATAATAGAGACATTCTCTAGTTTTGAAACAATGGTCCAAATATTGTTTCTGTCAAACTATTCAAGTTCTTTTTATATAGCCTTCAACTATCATCTTCTAAGAATTCATTGACTTTTTTTGGTCAAGTTGAGATATGGAGGCTATGTTCGCGTTCCTTCTTTTGGAAGCCTTATTTGTATTTTTTTGATTCCTAATAATCAATTTCTTCAGATAGTCAGGCTCACTTCTCAATTCATTTGGAATTGCTTCTTGTTCGATATAAGAATAATGACCGCCTTAGCTTTTGACGACATCATTCGAAGTCACAATGTGAAGAATCAAGCTTTGGTCACATGGAGGGCATGGGATCATACTTGGAGGGGATGTTTTTAGCCTACCATTGACCAAACCCAAGTGTGGAAGATTGATTGGAGCCTTGAAGACTTAAGGACTCTCGAATTTGGACCACCTTTGTTGGTTCACGGTTTTGGTGCCTTTACTAAGGGCATTTCGGTCACTTAGCCTAAGGGGCATTTTGGACAATTCATATTGTCTTCCAACACACCAAGGCCGGCCCTCTCATTAAGGGTAATATGGTCTTTTTGTCTTCTTTTGTAATACACTATAAATAGGCCCCTTAGTCTTATTTTCACTTAGTTTTTAGTTGATGAAAAAATGAGATTTTGAGACTCTTAAAATCCTCTCTCTTGAGAGTAGACCAACTTAGTGTAATTCTAGTATAGGGCTTGGAAAAGCTAACATTGTTCTTTGCTTGGAAACGGTAGATCTTGAGGCGAGTTCGTTCCCTTGGTGGTCACCGGAAGAGTGTGGTTTTGATTGTTACATTCATTAGGGGTTTTTGAGTTTAATATACTCTTTAGTTCTTAATCTTGTAATAATCTTGGTCTCACTATCTATCTTTATTTTTCTTGCAATCGTGTATGTGTTGTTGTAGTGGACTGTTTTGGGCCTTCGTTGGATCCGAAACTTGTATTGTTGTTGTACATCTTGTTCATCACGTTTTGTAGCTGTTTTGGTGTTGAAATACACCCTTGTATCTTGTATTCTTGTTGTTGGTAGCGAATCCGAGAGTGGT